>OY288257.1:36535017-46535017 GCA_958450325.1 Agrostemma githago | reverse complement strand
TACCTTAACGATAGGCTCGGAAAGAGGATTAATTCGACGATGAAGATGAGACGATTAGGACTTGAATTAAGCAAGAACCAGCCAAGGAAAAGAGAATGAAGTCTCACGGCCAAGGAAGAAGAAAATAGGGTATTGAATTATTATTTTTATGAGAAATGAATGTAAAAGAGTTGGAAGGTTTCTTAAGGTTAAATGAGAATAAATAATTTGAGGAATCCAATGTGGTATCATCAATGTGGAATCCACTGAAGAATCCAATGAGGTTAAGAGGGAGTGTGAAGAGTTTAAGCAATAATGCAACACTTAAATGAGAAGGGAAATAATCATATCTTTTCGGTTTACGTAATAAAATGAATCGTATTAATAAAACGTAGTAAAATTGTGACAAGGAGCTTTGTCGGTCCAAAATATGAGGAAAAGTCTCAAATAATTTGTAAGTTGATAAAAAGTATAATCGTAAAATAGTTAAAGGCATTTCAAAGTAATTCGAGTAAACCTCGCGTAAGAAAATAATTAATTACGAAACTTCGTAATAAAATCATTAATGGCTAAATTTTCGTAAATAAAAATATTTACTAGTTGAAAATATTATAAAAATATGTTTAGACATTTGTAGAAAAAGGAATAACTCAAATCCGAGCTTAAATACGATGGGTAATAAAATTCCTCGCGGAGAAATAAATAGTTTACGAAGAAAATTAAATAAATAGATTTAAAAGAATTAAAATCCTTTAAAATAAAAATAAATATCATTAAACCCAAAAATGAAAATAAAGCTTGGAAAAAGATGAAACATAAGGTCAAAATGTGACAGAGTTATGACGAAGTCATAACGGAAAGGATAAAAATGCTAGGGAAAATAGCGGGTGTTACAATTCTCCCCACTAAAAGAAAGTTTCGTCCTCGAAATTAAGAATAAGAAGAAAGAGAATCAAGATTACCCCCTCGAAAAGATGGGGATACAAATTTGTATAATAATTTTTCTGTAAAAGAAAATTTTACAACTTTTAAAGTGATACGAAATCAAATGCAAATATTTATTCCAAGAGGAATTGGTCTAAGCCACCCGGAATTTAAAATGTTCTAAGTTAATGAAATCGTAAAGTAAAGTTATTTGATAAAATAATATTGTTGAATAACATTTGTAAACAAATTTGGAGGAAACAGGGTAACCGAAAACATTTTCAAAACAAAATTAAACAATTTGATTAAGAAATTCGATAATTTTTCTTTTTCTGATGAAAAAAATTTAGTTTGGAGAAATCAAATTTTGTAGTTAGTAGAAATCGAACCAGTCGTCAAACATTTTCAATAACAGATTCAAAAATCCACCAGAAATAAAACGAAATCCAATTTTCAAAACGTTAAAATTTCGAAAATGTTATCAAAGTAACTATGAAAGTTTTCAAAAAATGTTATCAAACATGAACATACAAAATATTTTCGGCAATGTTAAAACTTTTTACATAATAATCCTATAGAAATTGAAGTATTTGGAAATATTAAATTCTTCATAAAATTCCGATCGCTTGAAAATTAAAAATTGAAATGATTTCGAAATAATTTAAGATAAATTATTAAAGCATTTTGAAGCAGATCTAAATATAAATATCAACCAAAGATAAAACAAGGGTGAAGTATAAAGTTCTTAAATTAAAATTCAAAAATGTTAAATTTCACGATATCTGAAAAGTTTTAGTTAGTCAAACTTTTTATAAAATAGGAAGTTTAAATTAAAAAAAAAAATGGTTAACGGGTAAATAGAACAAGGATAAAATAAATTAAAACAAAAGTTTTCAAAATCGATAAATGTCAAAGGGGTTGGCAGCATTTGGAGTAACAGAATTCAAGAGAAGCAGAAAGGAAAACGAAGTTGAGAGTCAGACAGAGCTCTCAAGGATTATAGAGGAAATTAACCATCTCGAGATTCCTAGCACGACACCTACAAACACGGGTTCCTAATTGGCCCATCAACTAACGCTAAGTCCAATATCCGTACAGGGTGGGCCTACTCAATCTACAACCTCCAAAATTGTCAACGGCCACAACCTTCAAAATTAAGTCTTACATGCTTATATAACCTTTCAATTGGTATGGTAAGAATCCACAAATGATTTAGACTAATCCATTAATTAAGATTCCAATGGTTATCAAAACACACCCAAACTCGCAATCGATAAGGTTTCTAAACTCGAAGCTCATAAGGTTTAAACTCGAAGTATACTCCAAATTTCTCGAGTAAGGAACACTAATAAGGTCCACCAATTTAACAAGGCTCGGTTACAAAATCCTCAAAAATGATCATCAACATATTTATAATGCCGCAAGTACAGGAGTTAGGAACGTATAACAAATCTTTAAACACGCTCAAATCTATAGGTAATAGCGGACACTCACATCTTCAAATATGTCATTCGACTAATATTTCTAGGATCCCATCAAATTTTAAATCACCACGGTGCAACCACAATATATTTAATAACTCTACGAAGGCACAATCTCGCTGGTCAAAGAGTTCTCACCTGAAAGTCCCAATAAGATGATCTGTATTATAGGATTCCTCAAAACAACACAATAAATCCAACCACTAAATGTGTAATATGTTTCTCTTCTTCAAGGTTAACAATGATCTATCCCAAAATTTAGGTCATTCAACTCCAAAGTTCGTAGGTTACAACCTTACATCAACGATCAACAATCTATTCCATAAGAAACAAGGTTTAATCTATGTCAACCCAAAATTTACTAAACATTAACGAGGACTTGAAATGGTACCACAACACTTAGGCTAACATCTTAAACGATACTCTAAGATCCCAAATATTCACGATGCATCCACTAAATATGCATTAGGTAAGAATCCCAAAGTGATATTATCAGTTACACTTAGTTCGGTTCTAGGTTAGGTACAAGGTATCCATCAAATATGACATACTCTTACTACTCCAAAATATATTCAGCTCTAAGTACTCCAAAGTAATCAAAGTAACCTATAACCCAAGGTTCAGTGTCTCAAGTACCAACCTAATTCCATTAATCGACAATTTATCATTCAAATCGATCCTCAAAAGCTTACTAAGATAGATAACAGAGTATACTCAAAATCCTCAAACCATGTAACAAGGGTGTACTAAACCTCAAACATCTATGACTTTTCACGGGGTCCACTGAGAAGGAATTTGGTCAAACCAAGAATCTCAAGAGTAAAGATGGTAAAGTAAGAAAATTAGTCGAAGATTTGCTTCAAGAATAAAGGCAAGAATTTAGAAAAAAAAGAGTTAAAAGAAGTGGAGGAAGAAAGAAAAGAATGATGATCCTAGATAACTAAGATCTAAAATGAGACGGAAATGTTCGGACCTCTAAGGTTCCACAAAGGAAATTGCGGGATATCTTCATCATCTCGTAGAGATACGAGCATAGTAGAATTGGGTCTCTCCATCCGGATCCAAAGTGATTTCACATCTGAGTCTGTTGTACCGTCACGAAACTAGAATCTACTCTTGATCATCTGGCCAGTGGCTTAAGCGAACTAAACCGGAGCTGTAGAGTCACCATCGACATCTTTCTTGGAGCACCAAGTTATCCACTCGAGTCAGCAGGCGTTGAGAGTTCTAAGAAGGTCTTGTCCCAATCTGGAGCAGCATCATGTCAACCTCTTGTCCACTTATCTTCTTCTTGGACAAATAAAACAAATATTCAATGCTAACCATTGAGTTTCAAAAACAGGAAAGCTAAACAAATAAGTCCTTACTTGTTTCTACCCATCTCTAATAATATTTTTATTTACTGTTTAAATAATTTACTGTTATTTTCCCTAATTTCAGGTGTAAGCGTTGGGAGCAGTGATGCTCTGATACCAACTGTAATCCCTTAGAAATTCTAACGCGATACAGTGGCGGAAACACTGTAGAGTCGGGATTAAAATACGCTGAAAACTATGTCTTAGTAAAATTAAAATGGTAAAGTCAAACAATAGGCCTTAAATAAAATGACCATAATTAAAACAATCCACAAAAGGGGGTTTGAACAATCCATAAGACATAATTATTAAAATAAATAAGCAGGATCCATAATTGCTCGCTAACCCACCCGAAGAAAAACACATATACCTGCCATGTTAAAAGCATAACAGCCACAATCAGTGGGGAGCAACGTCAACGTCCTCCCAGCCGTATAACATGATTTCAAAACTGTAATTACTATTATATGAAAATAGTAAAAATAAAAATCATTAAAAGATTATAAGGAAAATAAACTTTCAGTGAAAAACTTCACGTAACGAAACAATATAATAAAAATGAGTTTTCCGAAGAAAACATAAAACATTTGCCAACCTTCAAATCAAAATTATATCGATAATAATAAAAATAGTCAAAATGGCGTTATGGAAATTCGATCAGTGTGCACAAGGCTAGACTTTCACTAGGATAATACTGGAAACTAGCTTCGAGAACTGTAGACTTAACTCATAACAGAATCCAGTCTCTAACTAGGCAACTCAACTATAACAGGACTGCGTGCAGCGAGGTCCTGGCTTAAGTAGTGCACACCCCTCCTGAATACAGACCATACCCAGTTCAACCCGACGCGACTTACACGATGCGATATCTAAGTTTAAGGTAAACATACACTCTCCTGAACACAAACCATGCTCAGTTCAACGACCAATGTGTCTCAACATAGACACACCAGCTTTATAGTTGATGGCAAAACGTACAGCCCAGACTATATTACTCTAAACCCACTCTTATCCTTATTCCATAACTCCAAAAAAAAGCCATTATCGATATTCAAAAGGATATAATTATTGTAAATAATAAGAGAACAAAAGGGAAAACGGATCGCCTTCCAAAAGAGGAAACTTTCTATTTTAGGAAACTTTTATATTTAGAAACTTTACAAAAATAGCATCATATATATCAAAATAGCAAAAATATTAGTTCATACTAATAAAACGTTTTTAGTAAAAGATGTAGATTTATAAAACTAATACTTTCGGCCTTAACGATATTAATTGTTAAAGTGAAAACATTTGAGTTCATGAAATTATTAAAATATCATACGAGTGTTTATGAAATGATTAAAAATGTCTTAAACATTTTAATACTACTAATTAGGGTGTTTCCAAAATTTATAAAATTAAAATTCCCCAATTATTATTAGTTTCGACAATATGAACATAAATAGGATTTTACGGCAAATGTAAAAATAAATCTTTTAACGTGTTTTATTTAATTAAACCATTAAAAAAATTTAGAATATGATAAGGGGTGATTTAACTATCAAAGTTTCAGATTTAAATATTTTCAAAATTGCTGGAAAAATAATTCTTTTAGGTAAGACGAAGCATTTTAACGATAAATCGAAATTTTGTCCCAAAATCATTACTATTATTTAAAGACTTTAATAAATAGTAAAAAAATTATGTAAAATAGCTAAAATATATTTTTGGACATTCTGTCCAGAAAAGAGAATTTTCCAGAATCCTTAAACACGGTTTTTAAAGGGTTTTCTCGTTATTCGTCTAATCTCAACAATAACGATTAATAAAAATAGTAATTACAAAACGATTTAAGTATTAATATCCAAAAATTATTATTAAACTTAAAAATAATGATTTTCCAGAAACTAATATTTTTTTTCCAAAATTTAAACAAAAGACCAGAAATCGAGAATTTAAACGACACACACGGTTTTAACGATAAACGATGATTTAAAGTGATTAATTAATTCACCCACTTAACAATCCCGAAAAATTATGAAAAAATTCAGAAAATGATTTTTCATCAGAAATATTATCCACGTCAAATTTCATATTAAAATAAAATGTTTAAGTGCTAGAAATAAAAATCGGTTTTTAATCGTTTTTGTTCGTAAACGGTAAAAATTCAATAATCGATATCAAAAATATCAGAAAAATACCAAATTATTAAAAATCATTAAAAACTTTATTTTCACAGAATATAATCATATATTACAAGTTTAGGCCGAATATTACGATTTTACAAATTAGTACAACAATTTAATCGCTAATCTAGTAAAAGCGATAAAAATATCGAAACATGCAAATTTTTAACTTTAAAAATTTTTCCAGATTATATGACATATATATTGTCAAAAATGAAATATAAAAATATACATGCAATTACACAATTAAAATCACGAAATACCGAGTAACATCGACGTTACCTCTAATCCAAATCGGAATCAATAATATACTCGTCGACCTCGGGATCGTCCACGAAACCTACCATACACGAAATTCATGGTAGAAAAATACCATGAGGAAAACTAAGAAAATCAAGGTGAATAACGATCGAAAACATAATCGATTATTACCTTAACGATAGGCTCGGAAAGAGGATTAATTCGACGATAAAGATGAGACGATTAGGACTTAAATTAAGTAAGAACCAGCCAAGGAAAAGAGAATGAAGTCTCACGGCCAAGGAAGAAGAAAATAGGGTATTGATTATGAGAAATGAATGTAAAAGAGTTGGAAGGTTTCTTAAGGTTAAATGAGAATAAATAATTTGAGGAATCCAATGTGGTATCATCAATATGGAATCCAATGAGAAATCCAATGAGATAAGAGGGAGTGTGAAGAGTTTAAGCAATAATGCAACAATTAAATGAGAAGGGGAATAATCATATCTTTTCGGTTTACGTAATAAAATGAATCGTATTAATAAAACGTAGTAAAATTGTGACAAGGAGCTTTGTCGGTCCAAAATATGAGGAAAAGTCTCAAATAATTTGTAAGTTGATAAAAAGTATAATCGTAAAATAGTTAAAGGCATTTCAAAGTAATTCGAGTAAACCTCGCGTAAGAAAATAATTATTTACGAAACTTCGTAATAAAATCATTAATGGCTAAATTTTCGTAAATAAAAATATTTACTAGTTGAAAATATTATAAAAATATGTTTAGACATTTGTAGAAAAATGAATTACTCAAATCCGAGCTTAAATACGATGGGTAATAAAATTCCTCGCGGAAAAATAAATAGTTTACGAAGAAAATTAAATAAATAGATTTAAAAGAATTAAAATCCTTTAAAATAAAAATAAATATCATTAAACCCAAAAATGAAAATAAAGCTTGGAAAAAGATGAAACATAAGGTCAAAATGTGACAGAGTTATGACGAAGTCATAACGGAAAGGATAAAAATGCTAGGGAAAATAGCGGGTGTTACAATCCTCCCCACTAAAAGAAAGTTTTGTCCTCGAAACTAAGAATAAGCAGAAAGAGAATCAAGATTACCCCCTCGAAAATATGGGGATACAAATTTGTATAATAATTTTTCTGTAAAAGAAAATTTTACAACTTTTAAATTGATACGAAATCAAATGCAAATATTTATTCCAAGACGAATTGGTCTAAGCCACCCGGAATTTAAAATCTTCTAAGTTAATGAAATCGTAAAGTAAAGTTATTTGATAAAATAATATTGTTGAATAACATTTGTAAAAAAACTTGAAGGAAACAGGGTAACCGAAAACATTTTAAAAACAAAATTAAACAATTTGATTAAGAAATTCGATAAATTTTCTTTTTCTGATGAAAAAAAATGTAGTTTGGAGAAATCTAATTTTGTAGTTAGTAAAAATCGAACCAGTCGTCAAATATTTTCAATAACAGATTCAAAACTCCACTAACAATAAAACGAAATCCAATTTTCAAAACGTTAAAATTTCGAAAATGTTATCAAAGTAACTATGAAAGTTTTCAAAAAATGTTATCAAACATGAACATAAAAAATATTTTCGGCAATGTTAAAACTTTTTACATAATAATCCTATAGAAATTGAAGTATTTGGAAATATTAAATTCTTCATAAAATTCCGATCGCTTGAAAATTAAAAATTGAAATGATTTCGAAATAATTTAAGATAAATTATTAAAGCATTTTGAAGCAGATCTAAATATAAATATCAACCAAAGATAAAACAAGGGTGAAGTATAAAGTTCTTAAATTAAAATTCAAAAATGTTAAATTTCACGATATCTGAAAAGTTTTAGTTAGTCAAACTTTTTATAAAATAGGAAGTTTAAATAAAAAAAAATGGTTAACGGGTAAATAGAACAAGGATAAAATAAATTAAAACAAAAGTTTTCAAAATCGATAAATGTCAAAGGGGTTGGCAGCATTTGGAGTAACAGAATTCAAGAGAAGCAGAAAGGAAAACGAAGTTGAGAGTCAGACAGAGCTCTCAAGGATTATAGAGGAAATTAACCATCTAGAGATTCCTAGCACGACACCTACAAACACGGGTTCCTAATTGGCCCATCAACTAACGCTAAGTCCAATATTAGTACAGGGTGGGCCTACTCAATCTACAACCTCCAAAATTGTCAACGGCCACAACCTCCAAAATTAAGTCTTACATACTTATATAATCTTTCAATTGGTATGGTAAGAATCCACAAATGATTTAGACTAATCCATTAATTAAGGTTATCAAAACACACCCAAACTCGCAATCGATAAGTTTTCTAAACTCGAAGCTCATAAGGTTTGAACTCGAAGTATACTCCAAATTTCTCGAGTAAGGAACACTAATAAGGTCCACCAAATTAACAAGGCTCGGGTACGAAATCCTCAAAAATGATCATCAACATATTTATGATGCCGCAAGTACAGTTGTTAGGAACGTATTACAAATCCTCAAACGGGCTCAAATCTATAGGTAATAGCGGACACTCACATCTTCAAATATGTCATTCGACTAATATTTCTAGGAGCCCATCAAATTTTAAATCACCACGGTGCAACCAAAATATATTTAATAACTCAACGTAGGCACAATCTCGCTGGTCAAACAGTTCTCACCTGAAAGTCCCAATAAGATGATCTGTATTATAGGATTCCTCAAAACAACACAATAAATCCAACCACTAATTGTGTAATATGTTTCTCTTCTTCAAGGTTAACAATGATCTATCCCAAAATTAGGTCATTCAACTCCAAAGTTCGTAGGTTACAACCTTACATCAACGATCAACAATCTATTCCATAAGAAACAAGGTTTAATCTATGTCAACCCAAAATTTACTAAACATTAACGAGGACTTGAAATGGTACCACAACACTTAGGCTAACATCTTAAACGATACTCTAAGATCCCAAATATTCACGATGCATCCACTAAATATGCATTAGGTAAGAATCCCAAAGTGATATTATCAGTTACACTTAGTTCGGTTCTAGGTTAGGTACAAGGTATCCATCAAATATGACATACTCTTACTACTCCAAAATATATTCAGCTCTAAGTACTCCAAAGTAATCAAAGTAACCTATAACCCAAGGTTCAGTGTCTCAAGTACCAACCTAATTCCATAAATCGACAATTTATCATTCAAATCGATCCTCAAAAGCTTACTAAGATAGATAACAAAGTATACTGACAATCCTCAAACCATGTAACAAGGGTATACTAAACCTCAAACATCTATGACTTTTCACGGGGTCCGCTGAGACGGAATTTGGTCAAACCAAGAATCTCAAGAGAAAAGATGGTAAAGTAAGAAAATTAGTCGAAGATTTGCCTCAAGAATAAGGGCAAGAATTTAGAAAAAAATAGTTGAAAGAAGTGGAGGAAGAAGGAAAAGAATGATGATCCTAGATAACTAAGATCTAAAATGAGACGGAAATGTTCGGACCTCTAAGGTTCCACAAAGGAAATCGCGGGATATCTTCATCATCTCGTAGAGATACGAGCATAGTAGAATTGGGTCTCTCCATCCGGATCCAAAGTGATTTCACATCTGAGTCTGTTGTACCGTCACGAAACTAGAATCTACTCTTGATCATCTGGCCAGTGGCTTAAGCGAACTAAACCGGAGCTGAAGAGTCACAATCGGCATCTTTCTTGGAGCACCAAGTTATCCACTCGAGTCAGCAGGCGTTGAGAGTTCTAAGAAGGTCTTGTCCCGATCTGGAGCAGCATCATGTCAACCTCTTGTCCACTTATCTTCTTCTTGGACAAATAAAACAAATATTCAATGCTAACCATTGAGTTTCAGGAACAGGAAAGCTAAACAAATAAGTCCTTACTTGTTTCTACCCATCTCTAATAATATTTTTATTTACTGTTTAAATAATTTACTGGTATTTTCCCTAATTTCAGGTGTAACCGTTGGGAGCATTGATGCCAACTATAATCCCCTAGAAATTCTAACGCGATACAGTGGCGGAAACACTGTAGAGTCGGGATTAAAACACGCAGAAAACTATGTCTTAGTAAAATTATAATGGTAAAGTCAAACAATAGGCCTTAAATAAAATGGCCAACATTAAAACAATCCACAAAAGGTTGTTTGAACAATCCATAAGACATAATTATTAAAATAAATAAGCAGGATCCAAAACTGCTCGCTAGCCCACCCGAAGAAAAACACATATACCTGCCATGTTAAAAACATAACAGCCACAATCAATGGGGAGCAACGTCAACGTTCTCCCAGCCGTATAACATGATTTTAAAACTGTAATTACTATTATATGAAAATAGTAAAAATAAAAACCATTAAAAGATTATAAGGAAAATAAGCTTTCAGTGAAAAACTTCACGTAACGAAAATGCCCTAGACATTTGTAGAAAAAGGAATAACTCAAATCCGAGCTTAAATACGATGGGTAATAAAATTCCTCGCGGAGAAATAAATAGTTTACGAAGAAAATTAAATAAATAGATTTAAAAGAATTAAAATCCTTTAAAATAAAAATAAATATCATTAAACACAAAAATGAAAATAAAGCTTGGAAAAAGATGAAACATAAGGTCAAAATGTGACAGAGTTATGACGAAGTCATAACGGAAAGGATAAAAATGCTAGGGAAAATAGCGGGTGTTACAGGTCCAAAGGGAAATACTGCCACTACCACAGGGGCAACGGTCATGATACGGAATCCTGTACGTTGCTAAAAGATAAAATTGAGGGGTTGATAAAAACGGGGGTAGTAAAAACCGCACTACTAACAAAAAGACCCACTCGCTTCTTAACGGTAACTCCGAGGAAAGGGGTCTCCGGCTAGTAAAAAATCTTGGGTTATCCCATGATCAGGCCCTAACCATGCTAATATCCGACGGGTTACTCTATCCCCTGAGTCCGACACCTGACTCACCTACTGACAAAAGGTCGTTGCACTGGAATGGTAACAAGTGGTGCCGGTACCACCAAGGCCGAGGGCATGACATCAGCGAATGTCGTGAATTTAGATAGCAAGTCTGCCACCTCATCCAGGAAGAAAAGTCTGGGGCGTACCCTGAATACGAGGACACTAGGACGCCTACCGAGGCCAACAAGTCCGCACCCGAGTCAGAGTCTAGTTCATCTTAGGGCCTAGACTAAGTAATAATAATAAATGTTTTGTCATTTTCTTATCGAGTCCAGGGAGGCGTGAGGGACATGTCCTCCACCTCCCCCAATACAAAATCACGGGCATCTAGCCCGTCTACTATTATCAATAAAACAATCTTTCTTTTTTTTACAAACATGCCTCGACAATCGTTCAACAATTTACTTCAAACGTTTAAGAACTCGACTTTGTGTCAATTATCGATAACAACTAACTAAAATGGAAGGGCTACAACGAACGGCCCACTTAACTTCACCCTAAACAAGAAAAGTCGGAAACACTGACCTGGGACTTAACCCATCGTTGACCCCATCGCCAAATAATAATAAACCTGCAACGACCGGACCTCCATCCAACCAAACTTCCCCAATATAACTAAATACGAAGCCTGCCAAATAGGTCTCAAAGCAGCCATATCTCTGGGGGTTAAAAACCTTAGAGTACACGGAGGTTCATCCTTAGTAGTCAACCAAGCCATGGGAAAGTGGAAGGTCTATAGCGAAAGCCTAACCCCGTACCAAACCAAAGTAGAAACGGTGTCCCGGGAATTCACCAAAATCGACTTCATACACATATCCCGCGAGGAAAACCAATTCGCTGACACATTATCCAAACTAGCCTCACTAGTAAACATGCCCGATCACCTCTTCTCTATGCCCATTTGCGTAGAAAGAAGCGAACAACCGGCCTACATCCATAGCCTCGAAACCGATGACACCCCCGAAGACCTTGGTATAAAGCAATCCTAGACTTTTAAACCCACGGGTGATATCCGCCCAACACTAACGCCAAAAACAAAAGAGCCCTGCGAATACAAGCAACCCACTACATCCTAAATCAAGGATTACTATACAAACGAACCCCACAAGGAGTCCTCCTTAGGTGCATAAACAAAAACCAATCCGAGAAAGTCATGGAAGAGGTACATGACGGAGAGTGCGGACTCCACATGAGTGCACACCTACTAGCCCGAAAAATAATGAGGCTGGGCTATTACTGGATTACCTTAGAGGCAGATTGTCGACGTCATGTCCAACACTGCCACAATTGCCAAATATTTGCTAACGTCCAACACCTACCTCCATATCCTCTCCACACCATAGCCACACCCTGGCCTTTCTCTACTTTGGGAATAGACATCATAAGAAAATACACCCGTCCGGGACCGGTGGACACTGTTTTATACTAGTGGCCGTAAATTATTTCACCAAATGGGTAGAAGCCGCCTTTTACACCGTACTAACCTCAAAACAAGTAGTCAAATTCTTGCAAAACAACATCATCTGCCGATACGGCATACCTCACGAGATCATCAGTGACCAGGGGGCTCACTTTAGGGCCAACACCCAGAAACTCCTCGACAAATACAAAATCCAAAGACACAAGTCATCATTCTATAGGCCACAAACAAACGGGGCCGTAGAAGCGGCCAACAAGACCATAACCACAATCCTTAAGAAGATGATAGACAACTATCGGGATTGGCAAACAAGATCCCCTTCGCCTTATGGAGATACCGTACATCCTATAGAATACCCACTGGAGCCACACCATATTACCTAACCTATGGTTCAGAAGCCGTGCAACCCGTAGAGCTAGAAATACCGTCACTAAGGATATTAGCCGAGAGCGGTATTCCCGAAGAAGAATGGAATCAAAAACGATATGACGAACTAGTACTCCTAGACGAGCGTAGGATACATGCCCTATCCAACGTCCAAGCCTACCAACAACGCGTCCAACGAGCCATTAACAAACGAGTGAAATCCCAAAACATACATGAGGGAGATTTAGTAATCAAATCCATTAGAGCACCCCTTCCCGTCGACCCTAGAGGGAAATTCAAACCAAACTAAGCAGACCGCTACCTCGTTAAGAAAATACTCTCATGGGGCGCCGTGATCCTCACCGACTTAGACGGTCAAGAGATCTCAACACCGACCAACATGGATCAACTCAAACGATACTACCCATAGACACACTGCCAACCACATCCCAACCTCCGACTTAGGGGGAAGCAAAAAAAAAAACAAACAAAAATAATTAATTAATCAAGTTCACATCGATAATTGGCATAAACGAGTATAAAGCAAAATCACTCACCTTTTTCATAAAGAACTACGAACATGGTTTGATTCCGTACAAAAACGGATACGTAGGCAACCCTTCCTCGGGTACAACCAAACAAATAAACAAAACAAAATCGATTAATCGATTCATGAATGAGCCGGGATTCCTCCCACGACCCGGGCAATGAGTGAGTTAAAATGACGAAGCACAAACGACGAGCCGAGGACGGGGTCAAAACCCGAAAGGGCGCCCTGGGCAAAATGAAGAAACGAGTTGCGAGCCATCGTCAAAAAAAAAAGAATGACGAACCGAGGACTGGGTGAAAACCCGAAAGGGCGCTCCGGGCAAAATGAAGAATCGAGTTGCTAGCCGTAAAAAAAAGACAAAAAAAACAAAAAAAAAAACAAAACAAAAAAGGTGAGCCGAGGACGGAGTGAAAACCCGAAAGGGTGCTCCGGGTAAAATGAAGAATCGAGTTGCGAGCCACCACCAAAAAAAAAATAAAAAAAAAATAAATGTGCTTCTCATTAAAAAAAACAAAACTGACTAAATCGAGCCTTTGTCGAGGCATCTACATCAAGCATCCAAAATCCGGACATCCCGGAAAATTAACAACGTGTCTAAACTCCGCAAAAACTAGTACTAATATGCCACATAATATCAACTAATACAACATAGTACTAAACGGCTGGTATCTACCGGTCCAACTTTTCCTTACCCTTACCATTCGGGTGTGACTGCTTGCATTCTTCCTCCTCGATTTTCCGAAAGCAAGCTTCTAGCACCCTATCCAAACGTGAGTCCAGCAAATCCCTCTTTCTTTGCTCTTTCGCAGCTTTAATATGGGTCTTGTCAGTCCTGGCCCGTTCAGATGAACTGGCTAAACTAGGATCGGTCCCACTGTCTTCCTAACTTTTGAGTCGGTCTGTCCTGACGGGTGTTCACAGACCCTCTTCCGGACGGAAGTATTGTCGGTTGATCGAGCAACGGGATGCAAAAACTTCTTCTCCCAAGACACCCTGAACCCCTTAAGCAAATCCTTGGTCCATGGATCAGAACTAGAAACAACTTTAGCATCATCTAGAATAGGAGGTCGGACGCCCATTTGATTTGACAACATGCTCGGGTAAATGTAAACTTAATCCCTCATGGATAGTAGTAACAAAGCCCAGGTCGAAGACGAAAATGGAAACCCGACACGCCCATTAATATTCCACCACGGGATAGACCACCTGATGACAACACCTACCCTAACCAAATAGGAAAACCAATCCTTTTGCTCCACACCAACACCGTGTTCCGGCCCGTGAACCCCCTGTAGTTGTAATCTTTGAAACACCGGGGAGGGTCGATTAAACCAAGCCGCTCTTGCAACCAAACCTGTACAAAAACTGATGGTAGGGATTTGTCGTGGATCCCTCCCGATCAATATTAACCAACTATACCTAGTGGGTAGCTAGGGTAAGTTGGGTCGTGTCCACGGAGACGGCTATGTAATGTCTAGACTAGATCTACCTAAAACGAGGCTAAGTCACACAAACAAACACAAAGAGACTAGAATTGATTAACTATGATGGTAGAAGAGGTATGAACTAGGCTAACAATGAAATAACTATAACAAGAACTAATAAAACAACTAAAGACTAAGGAGATGGAGAACTCAAATATGAAAGGGAGTAGGGTTAGGTCGGGTTCACAAGTGTAGTAGGATAATTAGGAAGTCAAGGGTATAGTTTTTTCCATGCCACTAAGGTCGGTTCGCGCTCTCGCGCCAAAGCCTAAGTCCGCACTCTCGTGTCTAAGACTAGACCCGAAAACCTATACAAAGTATTACCTAAAGCACAAGCATTCAATCACAAATCGATTACAAGATGAGAAGATGAAAACAAGCATGAGAAGCATTGGCCACTACAACTCAAACAAGCAATTCAACAAACACATAGCGTGCTCAACATGTGACTAGTGACAAAGATTCAACCTTTTCCCCTAATCAAACCCTAATTACCCATAATCCACACTTAATTCCCCTACCAACCCCACAAGGAATCTACTCACTCATAATGAAACTAAATCTAAGACTAACAAGAGAAATCAACATAATCATCAAAACATCCATTATGAACAAACAAGAACAATGAACAATATGTAAAGATTCAAACTTGAAAGATAAACAAAGATTAAAAGTAAAGAGGAGAAGAGGATTATACCAAACTAGCAAGAATATAAAAAGATGAGAACTTGAATTAATAAGAAACCCAAATAATCTCCAAGGTTGTCAAGCTTGGATGAGTCTTCAAGAATCTCCTTAATACAAGACTAATTGCTAGATTAAACAAAGATTAACTAAAGATTAATATGAAACTAAACTAGAGATGAAGAGAAGCTAATTAGGGTTTTGAATGTTGAAGAGATGTCTAAGATAGTCTAATGTAATGTATCCCCCTCAAACAATACAAGGGAGGAGTATTTATAAGGTTACAAGAGTGAAGGAGAGGAAAGAAAGAAGTTTCGTGCAGCAGCTCAGCCGTCCCGCCCGGGACGATATGCTTCTCGGCCGAGATGGCTCAAAACAGGGGCTGCTTGATTCGCGCACCCCTTCCCGGTCGGGAAGGCCACTATCCTGCCCGGGAAGGGCCTTGTAGGCCTCAAATATGATCTTTTTGGTCCCTCCTTGCTTCTCATGGGCTTCTCGTCGATTCTCGGGGCTCGGGAATGGGTCCCAAGGTCTCGGGATCGAATCCATGTTACCGAGTGATCGTTCCTCCTCTTCGTTGACTTCAAAAGTGTATGAAACGAGTCGGAATCGTTCCAATTCTTCATGAATGGTCTCGGGAACCTAAAACGAACTAGAAGAAGCATAAGTAGCCCAAAAACCGCTCCCAAGGAGCGATTTCACAAGGGAAAACGGGACCAAACATAACAAATTAGGCACTACAAACTACACTTATGAACTCCCCCACACTTAACCCTTACTCGCCCTCGAGTAAGCACAAACTAACTACTAAACTAGCCGAGCGGGTATTAGCGTACCCTACGCCCTTTCAACTCACGCGAGTACACTTAGAGGAAAAGTGCACTCCGCAAGGGAAGTAAGGTCTTGCGACAAAACTGTGGATGCAACCGGACACAAAACACATAAACAAACAAGCATACAAACAAACAAACACAAGGTTGCACCCAAAAAGAAACAAATACCGCTTCCCTCTAAAGAGCGGTGAAAGAAGCACCGGTTTAGGACTCAAGGCAAGTGACAACGTTCCCAAGCTAATAACACAAATCGAAATGAACTAAACCCTAATAGTATGACAACATAGCAATAAAAACGTTGGTAACTTACCTAGGTCCTCCTAACCTTCTAAGAACGTACTACAGGACGATCGGCGGGATGAAAAGGATGAACCACAGTGTTAGTCGACACTGTAGGTAAGTGAGAACCCGCCCCCTTTAGCGATGAGCCAAGAGGGTCGTCCCATGCCCAAAACCGCTCAACTATTCCAAGTAAAAAGGTGAATATTATTGCAAAATGAGGGAAGACCGACCATTACCGCAATCATCCTTTCTAGGGACTCGGTCCTTTGGTAGGCTCTTCACGGCAATAGTCGGCAAAAGGCTTATTTTTTAGATGTGGGGACTCTTTTTGTGGGACGGTTTTCTTTTGGCATTTTTCTTTCTTTTGCATTTTTGCTTTGTGTGTTGCTATGCCATTTCTTTTTTCATCTTTTGTATTCTCTTTTTGGCTTTTTGTGCCTTTTCTTTTTCTTCAATCTTTTCTTTCTTTCATTTTCTTTCTTTTTCTTTTCTTTGCCCTTTTGGCTAGGTTTGAGTTGTAGGCATTTCTTTTTGCAACTAAGAAAGAGATTTCAACAATTTGCAACCTTATTTTCCGGAGATGTGTAGGAGGTAGGGGAATGGGTAAGTCAGGACGGCGCCTTCCCTTCAAACCCACAAAAAGGTGAAAAACTTGGACTAATCAAACAATCTCAAACATGGTCACCTAAGAAACGGGACTCGGCTACCAAGTCCTTTTCACACCGTGGGTGGTCATAATGGTCAAAATGCAAATCCCGTAGTAAATCCCTAGTAAGCTAGGTGGACTCAAGGTAAAGGACCAACGAAACTATTGATTTAGGGTCATTCTACTAGACTAAAGTCCAAGACTCGATTCATTCTACCGGGTTTTCGAAAACCTTTTTACACATTAGACACAACTACACAACGCAAAACAAAGACGCGACGAAAACGAAAGAAAAAGAGACAAAAGGCAACCAAACAAAACTAACATACAATGAAAACAAACACCACCCCGAATTTCCAAATAAGCGACCAATCAACCACAAATATGCACAAAGCTCCACCCGAGCACACAACATCGCAAATCTCCTCCAAACTCCACAAGAAACAAAGAGGAAAAAGGGATGAAAGATGTTACCGGATGTCTTGGAAGCTCTCCAAGGCCAATGGTGATTAAGCAACCTTTAAGGAAAAAGGGAGGCAAAACACGCACAACAAAACAAATATACGACACAATGACACAAAAGGAAAAGACACAAAAGAAAATCTTTTTGATTTTTTTGATTTTTTTTTGTTTTCAAATTTTTAGGGATTTTTTAAGATTTTTCGAATAAACTACGAAAATAAAACTAACTACGATAGGATATCGCTCCCCCACACTTAAACCGAGCAATGTCCTCATGCTCGATCGTAGTGTGTGGAGACACCAAAAAGAAAAGAAACTACGAAAATAAAGCTAAAAAACGAAACGAAAAGCGGAGAAAAAGGGTAGAATTTGTCCGGCCGGGGTGTAGTCAAGTCACCATGGACCGAGACGAGAAAAGATATGGAAGGGGGAAGAAATAAAAAGAAAGAAATAAAAGGAAATGGGAGGGGAGGACTAGGTGTAATCAAGTCACCTAGCCCGGATTCCGCCCAAATCCGACTAAATCCTACAAAAAGGGTGAAAATCATGTAAATTTGGATTTTTCAAATGACTCTCGATGTAGTCACATCATCGAGAGTCGGGAGCAACAATTACCAAGGCCCCGAGGGCCACCATGACAAGAGGAAGGGGAATATTCAAAGGGAGACAAGCAATAAAAGACGGAAAAGAAATGAGAGCCGCCTTACCAATAGGTTAGCAACTCACGAACTCCATCGTCTCAATGATCAATATAGGCACTTTGCTTGTCTTCTTCATTGTCATCCCACTTCAAACTTGATAATATCGCATGGTCGAGGTAGTAAGCTTGAAATGGTGTGAGGAGGTGGGATTTGATGTGAAACTCGGTGTAGAGTGAAGAGAAAATGAGGTGAGGGTATGTAAATGAGGTATATGGGTCATATGATATGAGCAAGGAAAGGTAGGGATGTTGGGAGGGGGTACAAAGTGGTAGGGTGGGCTCACATGACAAAGAAGAGGCAAAAAGGGGAGCAGAGGACCATCCCGGTCGGGATGACATGTCCTTCTCGGTCGGGAAGCTCCCTTCCCAGTCGGGATCATACTCCAGAAAGCTCGAATTTGGTGCCCTCATCCCGATCGGGATGACTCCTTCCCGGTCGGGACGCTTCATCCTTCCCGGTCGGATGCTCTCTTCTCGGCCAGGAAGAGTCTTCTAACTCTCCATAACCCCAAAAGCTTATCCAAAGCTTCAAAAACCGACTCCCTAGCTCACAATCCAAACTCTATCCACAACCATTCCTCTCTTTGGTTCATCTTCACTTCACACCTATCAAATAAGCTCAAAACATTCATCAAAATCCCTCCCTCACATCGCTCATCAAAAATACCAAATTACAAGAATTCACAAATATCAAAGGAACTACAAGAAAGAGATATATACAATAAGACGGTTCTTTTGGAACTTCATCAAACCAAGGATGGTGCATTCTTCAATTCTTTTTCAACAACCTTGCAACCGATTCCATCGCCATCAAGGGCACGAAGAAACAAATCGAAGGCCCTTGCGAAGTCTTCAATCAAGCTTGTGGTGTAACCATCCACATTACAAGGTTCTTCACAACCTTGTCTTGACGTTCCCGGGGCATCCCGATCTACTAAGTTCAATGGCTTGAACTTGTACTTTCGATCCTTTGGTATATTCCCAAACGTCCATCTATCCTCATGTGGCCCCAAGGGAGGCTCATCTTTCTTCTTGTCTTGGAACTTGTCTTTAAACTCATGATATGGGCACTCATCCGCCCCAAACTCAGAATCATCATCCTCAAGCTCATAGAAGTCGTTCTTCAAGCTTTCACCCGACTCATCCCCTAGATCGATGTCTTTCATGGCGTGGATCATTTTACAAGACTCATCATTAGTAGGCGAGGTGTTGCCTTGGAGGTCAAACACGAGCTTTTCTTCGCTGATAGTAGGATTCGTCGCGGGTCCAACCGTCAATAATAAACCGACTATTCCTAGTGGGTAGCTAGGGCAAGTAGGGTCGATATCCACGGGGATGGTAAAGTAAGGTCTAGACTAGGTTGGCCTAAGAACGAGACTAAATCACCGAACAAACACAAAGAGAGCGAGAATTGGTAAACTATGGTGGTGGAAGAGGTGTAACTAAGCTAACAACAACTATCTAAACAATGCTAAAATGAGGTAACTAAAGATCAAACTAACAAACAAACTAGAGTAAATGATGGCTAACTAAGAGGATGAAATCAAATATGGAAAGGAAGTGGGGTAGGGCGGGTTCATATGTGTAGATGGGTAATTATGTGTCTAATATGGAAAGAATGCCCATTATGTGTCTAACAACAAAGATTCATCCTTTTCTTTTAATCAACCCTAATCATCCATAATCTACCCTTAATCCCCCTACTAACCCCACAAGGAGACTACTCACTCATTATCAAACTAACTATAACAACAATAAGAGAAATCAACTCGAACATCCAAACATTCATTATAACAAACAAGAACAAGAACAATATGAAAAGATTGAAACTAGATTAGATAAACAAGAATAAGAGGAAAGAAGATTATACCAACAACAAGATGATGAAAAGATGCAATTTTGTATAAATAAGAACCCAAATAAACCCCAAGGATGTCAAGCTTGGAGAAATCTTCAAGAACTTCTTAATACAAGAACTAATTGCAATGATTAACTAAAGATTAAAGAGAGATTAAAACTAATGTAAGGAACATTAATCTAGGGTTTTAATGTTTAATGGAGGCTTAAAAGAGTCTAGGGTATGATAAGATACATAAACAATACAAGAGAGGAGTATTTATATGGGTACAAGAATGAAGGAGGATGAAAGAATTGAAGTCGTTCTGCCCGTGCTCCTTCCCCCCCGGGACGGTGTGGTCCCGAACGGGACGGCCTGGGTCTCGGCCGGGACGGGCTCATCACAGTAGCCTCTCCAAATGTGCACCCCATCCCGGACGGGTTGAGGCCTTCCCGACCGTGATGGGTCTTGTAGACCTCCCTTAAGAGCTTTTTGAGTCCCTCCTTGCCTCTCATGGGTTTCTCGTCGATTCTCGGGACTCGGGGGCTCGGGATTGGGTCCCAAGGTCTCGGGGTCGATTCCAAGGCATCGAGTCATCGTTCCTTCACCTCGTTGGCTCCAAAAAGTGTATGTATCGAGTCGGAATTGCTCCAACTCTTCACAAATGGTCTCGGGAACCTGAAACGAGCTAGAGGAAGCATAAGAAGCCCATAAACCGCTCCCAATGAGCAATTCCACAAGGAAAATGGGACCAAAATACAAAAATTAGGCACTATAAACTACACTTATCAACTCCCCCACACTTAACCCTTACTCGCCCTCGAGTAAGCACATACTAACTACTAAACTAGCCGAGTGGGTATTAGCACACCCTATGTCCTTTCAACTCACGCGAGTACACTTAGAGGAAAAGTGTACTCCTCAAGGCAAGTAAGGTCTTGCGACAAAACCGTGGATGTAACCGGACACAAAACACATAAACAAACGAACACACAAACAAACAAATAATCGGTTGCACCCAAAAGAAAACAAATACCGCTTCCTCAACAAAGCGGTGAAAAGACACCGGTTTAGGACCCAAGGCAAGTGACAACGTTCCCAAGCTAACAATACAAACCAAGGTGAACTAAACCCTAATAGTATGACAATAAAGCAACAAAAACGTTGGTAACTTACCTAGGTCCTCCTAACTTTCTAAGAACGTACTACGGGACGATCGGCGGGATGGAAAGTGATGAACCACGGTGTTAGTCGACACTGTAGGTAAGTGAAGACCCGCCCCCTTTAGCGATGAGCCAAGATGGTCGTCCCATGTCTAAAACCGCCTAACTAGTCCAAGTAAAATGGTGGAAATATTTGCAAAGTGAGGGAAGACCGACCATTGCCGCTATCATCCTTCCTAGGGACTCGGTCCTTTGGTAGGCTCTTCACGGCAAAATTCGGGAAAAGGCTTATTTTTGTGGGGCTAGGATCTTTTTGTGAGACGATTTTCTTTTGGCATTTTTGATAAGTGCCATTTGTAGTGCCTATTTTGTAGTGTTTTGGTCCCATTTTCCTTGTAGAATCGCTCCTTGGGAGCGGTTTATGGGCTAATTATGCTTCCTTTAGCTCGTTTCAGGTTCCCGAGACCGTTCATGAAGAGTTGGAGCGATTCCGACTCGATACATACACTTTTTGGAGCCAACGAAGCTAAGGAACGATCACTCGATGCCTTGGAGTCGACCCCGAGACCTTGGGACCCAATCCCGAGCCTCCGAGACCCGATCCCGAGTCCCGAGAATCGACGGGAAGCCCATGAGAACCAAGGAGGGACTAAAAAGTTCATATTGGAGGCCTACAAGGCTCATCCCGAACGGGTATGGCCTCATCCCGTCCGGGATGAAGGAGGAAACGAAGATGGAGCGTTATGACTTCCCATCCCGACCGGGTGCATGTCTTTCCGGCCGGGACCAACCCCATCCCGACCGGGACCACCTCGTCTCGGCCGGGACGGGGGTGCTGTAGCCTTCCTATATATACCCTTCCTCTTGTAATCTTATGTTATGCCTTTCATTAGAGACTAAACCCTAGATAGTTTTAGCATAGATTAGCATAGATTAGTGTAGATTAGTCTTTAGATTATCTTTAATCTTAGATTAGTACTTGTAATTTGGGAATTCTTCAAGATCTTCACCAAGCTTGACAAACTTGGATGTTTGTTTTGGATTCTTCCATTTATGCAAGTTTCCTTCTTCTTTTCATCTTGTTAGTAGGTATAATCTTCTTTTCCTTTCTCTTGTTATTGTTTTATTAATCAAGTTTGAATCTTTAGTTCTTGATTGTTGTTTTGTTCTTCATATTTGTTAGTTTCATTATGTATGTTTGGATTCTTGTGTTGATTCCTCTCATTCTTTTTAGTTGTAGTATGATTATGTTAGAGTAGTGTTCTTTCTAGGGTTAGTAGGGTGATTAGGGTGTTAATTGGATGATTAAGGGATTGTTGGAGATGTTGGTGGAAGATTTGGGTTTCCCCTTGGTTTGATGCATATCACATGTTTGTTGAAATGCTTGAATGACTAGTATGTGCATATGCTTGTTTTTCTTGCTTTTCTCTTGTGGGTGATAGTTTGTTTGTGGGTTTGGTTCCCTCATTAAGTTGCGAGAGCCCGGTGAGGATGACCCCTAGGTCGGTCTAAGTTGCGAGACCCCGGATGCGACCTAGGCCTATAGCATGCTAGTAACCCCGTTTGTCATTTGTGTCGCCAAGGTGGGTTTTAGGTGGAACCTCTAGGTGAGTCTAAGTTGCGAGAGCCCGGGCATTACCTAGATTACCCTACTACCTCCTTCACTCTAGTTCTCCCTTGACCATTCCATTACCCCTTTGACCCCGACCTAATCCTAGCCCGTTTCCTTTGATTGTTTTCTTGCTTTAGACCTAGCTTAGTCCTAGTGTCCCCCTCCTTATAATATCTTGTCTCGAACCTAGTCCTAGACCGTAGCATACCCTAGTTCGACCTCCCGTCCCTGTGGATTCGACCCGACTTACCCTAGCTACCCTAGTTAGGTTTTGCCGGTTTTATTTGACGGTTGGGATTCACGACAAATCCCACTTATCAAATTGGCGCTGTTGCCGGGGACGGCGTAGTTTAGACTTTTGTTTGCTTAGTTTTGGACTTTGTTCTTGATTTTTGTGTTCTCTTCTCCTTGTATATCTCCGTTTTTATTCTTGTGTGTTACTCTCCCTTCCTAGTGCCTCAAAAGCACTAGGATACTAACGTTTGCTCAAGTGCTTCTAGCTCATCCTAGGTACCAAAGCGACGTTATGGACATGACTCGTCCAAGCTACAATCAACCACCACGGGACAACTTTGGGGCAAATGGCCAAGTCCCGAAATTTCACCAACCATTTCAACCTCATCAACAATCTTATGAACGCCCTCCATATGGTTACCAAGAAAGTTGTCAAGGATCATTCCAACATCCTAACAACTACCAAACACCCTCACATAACCCACAACCAAATATCCCTAACTTTGAGACTTGTCAAATGTTGGTTCAAATGCAAAAGAGTCAACAAGAGATGATGATCCTATTGCATAAGGTCAACAAGATTTGAGGATTCTATTGGATAAGACTTAACAAGCGATGATGGCTCAAATACAAGGGGTTAAAGAGGAGCTCAAGGCCCAAATAGAGGTGCAAGATGCTCGCATCAATGCACTCATGGCTCATATCACGATGTCGGCCACTCGAGCTCCACAACATGTTGAGGAAGGTTCATTTGGGCAAGAAGGTCGGGTGTCTCCACAAGAAAGTCAACCGAACCTTGAAGCAACAAGTGAAGAAGAGAGGGTCGATCAAGAGACCATTGTTGAGTGTTGCTTGGGAGGTGAAGATAGGGGAAGAATAGAGGAAGTTGAAGCTTCAAGGGCCAACAATGAGGAGAGGAGTGAACATGATTCTCGAGATAACTCTTGGGCAGCCGATGTATTGGCGATAAAATTGGATTTGTTCGATTTTCTTCGTGATGAACCACTAGACAATCCAAAGCCAAGTGAAGACATACCTCCTCTAGGCCAACTAGACAAGGTGAGTGAAAAGGAGCGCAATACTTGGGAAAAAGAAGTAGATGCCTTGGAACTTGCCTTGTACGGGAAAACTTGATGGATCCTAAAGCCTCCAACGAAGAAAACTTGATGCTTTCTCCTCCTCTACCGCACTCGATGCCTAGTCCCTTGTCTTATGAGACGGTTGGTGAAGAGGATCCTTGTCGGGCGGTGGAAAAGAGTTCCACTCTCGACCCCGTAGAAAAAGCGACCCATTTAGGGTGTGATCTCCCGCATCATATTGCCGAGCACGACTCTAGACCACTATACCTACCGGATGGTCATAAGAGTCGTTGCTCTCATGGTTCCGAAGACCCGAAAGATCACGAGAGCCCCGAGCATAATGAAGATGATCGCTTCTTCCCTCCGACTTGGAAGCTCTTGCAAGTGGCTAGGCTCGGCCATGTGAGCTTCAATGAAGATGTTGCTAAGGCATTTGACTTACTACTCCGAGCTCTTGATGGCTATGGAGGCGTTGTTGGTGAGAGTAGTTAGTGTAAATATCTTTTCCCTTTAATTTTGTGCTTGTATTTGTGTTTATGTTTGTTTGTATAGTTTGGTTTCTAGGATTTGTTAGCCTTTGTGGAACTCTTGTTCATTTGGATTTTTGATGAGCGATGTGAGGGAGGGAATTTGATGTTGTAATTGAGTTTATTGTGATAGGTGTGAAGGAAAATTGATTCCTAGAGGAGAGTAGATAATGATAGAGCTTGGATCGTGAGTTTGGAAGTCGGTTTTTGAAGCTTCGGTGAAGCTTTTGGGATTTTGGAGGTCAAGAAGATCCATCCCGACCGGGAAGGAGTCATCCCGATCGGGATGAGGGTACCAAAATTCAAGCTTACTGGAGTGTCATCCCGACCGGGATGGGGGCTTCCCGACCGGGACGGGTGTGTCATCCCGATCGGGACCATCCATCCCGACCGGGATGGTCTCTTTTCTCCTCTTTTGGCCTCTTCTTTGACATTTGAGCCCACCCAACCATTGTATACCCCCACCCAACCTCCCTACCCATCCTTGCTCATGTCATATGACCAGTACACTTCATTTACATACCCTCACCTCATTTCTCTTCCCTTTACACCGAGCTTCACATCGAATCCCACTCCCCTCGCACCATTACTACCTCTACCGTGTGTTTTATCAAGCTTGAAGCGGGATAGCAATGATGAAGACAAGCACATGCCTATATTGTTCATTGAGACGATGGAGCGAGTGAGTTGCTAACCGGTCGGTACGGCAACTATCCTTTCTTTTCCGTCTTATATTGCTTGTTTTCCCCTTGTCTATCCCCTTCCCCTTTGTCGTGGTGGCCTTCAAGGCTTTGGTAGTGGTTGCTCCCGACTCTCGATGATGTGACTACATCGAGAGTCATTTTCATAATCCAAATTTTACAAGATTTTCACTTTCTTTTTGAGGATTTAGTCGGATTTAGGCGGAATCCGGGCTAGGTGACTTGATTACACCCAGCCCTCCCCTCCCATTTCCTTTTATTTCCTTCTTCTTATTTTTCTTCCCCCATCCATATCTTTTCTTGTCTCGGCCCATGGTGACTTGACTACACCCCGGCCGGACACCTTCTACCCTTTTCTTCACTTTATTTTTGATTTTTAGCTTTATTTTCGTAGTTTCTTTTCTTTTTCTTTTGTCTCTCCGCACACTACGATCGAGCACGAGGACATGGCTCGGTTTAAGTGTGGGGGAGCGATATTCTATCGTCGTTAGTTTTATTTTTGTAGTTTTTCGAAGAAAGCTTAAAAAAACCCTAAAAATTTGAAAAATTTCACAAAAATCAAAAAGATTTTCTTTTGTGTCTTTTCCTTTTTGTGTCGTTATGTCGTATTTTTGTTTTGTTGTGCGTGTTTTACCCCCCTTTTTTTCCTTATAGGTTGCTTAATCGCCGTTAGCTTTGGTGAGCTTTCAAGACTTCCGGTAACATCTCTTCATCCCTTTTTCCCTCTTTGCTTCTTGTGAGTTTGGAGGAGATTTGTGATGATGTGTGCTCGGGAGGAGCTTTGTAAAGATTTTGGTGGATTTGGAGACTTGTTTGAAGATCGGGGTGGTGTTTGTTTTGTTTATGTGTTGTTTCTCCTTGTTTTGTTTTTGTTTTGTTGCTTTTTCTTCTTTTTCTTTCGTTCGTTTTCGTCATGTCTTTGTTTTGTGTTGTGTTGTGTGTCTTGTTGATGGTAAGGGATTTGTCCCTAACCGTCAATAAACTACCGATTACACCTAGTGGGTAGCTAGGGTAAGTCGGGATCGTATCCACGAGGACGGTAAGGCGAGGTTTAGACTATGTTGGCCTAAAACGAGACTAGATTACCGAACAAACACAATGAATGCAATAAATGGAAAACTATGGTGAAGGAGAAGTATGACTAAGCTAATAATGAACTAACACGTAAACTAGAGTAAACTAAAGCTAACTAAGGAGGATGACTTCAAATATGGAAAGAAGTGGGGTAGGTCGGGTTCATAGGAGTAGAAGGGTAATTGGGGTGATCAAGGGTATAGGTGTCTCCTAATTGCTAGAGTCGGTCCGGGCTCTCGCAACTTAGACCGATGTCAAGGTGGGTCCGGGCTCTCGCAACTTAGACCCTAGTCCGCGCTCTCGCGACTAAACTATTCTCAACATTTCCACAACATAAGCAATCAATGAGAAGATGAACACAAGTATGGGAAGCATGGCCACTACAACTCACACAAGCATATCAACAAACACATAGAGTGCCCACAATGTGACTAACAACAAAGATGTAACCTTTTCCCCTTAATCAACCCTAATCATCCATAATCTACCCCTAATCCCCCTACTAACCCCACAAGAAGACTACTCACTCATTATAAAGAGAAAACCAACATTCACAAGAGAAATCAATACTACAAAACCAACATCCATAATGAATAACAAGAACAATAATACTAACAATATGAAAAGATTCAACCAAGATTAAATAAACAAGATTAAGAGTAAAAAAGTGATAAGTGTAGTTTGTACTGCCTATTTGTTGTGTTTTGGTCCCATTTTCCTTGTGGAATCGCTCCATGGGCTTCTTATGCTTCCTTTAGTCCGTTTCAGGTTCCCGAGGCCGAATTGGAAGAGTTGGAGCGATTCCGACTCAATACATACACATTTTGGAGCCAACGAGATAAAGGAACGATGACTCGAGACCTTGGAATCGACCCCGAGACCTTGGGACCCAATCCCGAGCCTCCGAGACCCGATCCCGATTCTCGAGAATCGGTGGGAAGCCCATGAGAGGCAAGGAAGGACCAAAGAGTGTTTAAGGAAGGCATACAAGACCCATCCCGTTCGGGATGGCCTAATCCCGTTCGGGATGGGGTGCTACATTAAGAGGGCTGCTATGAGCCCATCCCGGTCGGGACCATCCCGTCCTGGTCGGGATGACAGGGCCGTCCCGATCGGGATGATCCGTCCCGGTCGGGACCGTGATGCTGCTGCACGACTCTTTTTCTTTCTTCTCCTTCATTCTTGTACCCATATATATACTCCCTTCTTGTAATTTTAAGACATCTTATCTTACCCTAGATTAGTTTAAGCCTCCATTATCATTCAAAACCCTAGATTATTGCTACTCTCATTAGTTTTAATCTCTCTTTAATCCTTAGTTATTATTGTAATTAGTCTTGGATTAAGAGATTCTTGAAGATTGTTCCAAGATTGACAACCTTGGGATTGTATTTGGGTTTCTCATTAATACAAGTTTTCATCTTTTGTTCATCAAATTGTTGGTATAATCTTTTCATCCTTAGTCTTTGTTATTTATTCAAGTTTCTTTCTTATTGTTATTGTTATTGCTATTGTTCTTGTTAATGATAATGGATGCTTGTTTTGTGACATTGATTTCTCTTATGATTGTTGGTTTTCTCTTAATAACGAGTGAGTAGTTTCTTTGTGGGATTAGTAGGGGGATTAGGAGTAGATTATGGATGATTAGGGTTGATTAAAGGGAAAAGGTTACATCTTTGTTGTTAGTCACATTGTAGGCACTCTATGTGTTTGTTGTTATGCTTGTGTGAGTTGTAGTGGCCATGCTTCCCATACTTGTGTTCATCTTCTCATTAATTGCTTATTTTGTGGAAATGTCGAGAATAGTTTAGTCGCGAGAGCGCGGACTAGGGTCTAAGTTGCGAGGGCCCTGACCCACCTTAGCATCGGTTTAAGTTGCGAGAGCCCGGACCGTCCCTAACAACTAGGAGACACCTATACCCTTGATCACCCCAATTATCCTTCTACTCCTATGAACCCGACCTACCCCACTTCTTTCCATATTTGCGTTAATCTTCCTAGTTAGCCATCATTTCCGTTAGTTTTATCGTTTAGTTCTTACTCCTCCTCCTTCATAGTTTTCCATACATCGCTTCTTTGTGTTTGTTTGGTAATTTAGTCTCGTTGTAGGTAGACCTAGTCTAAACCTTGATATACCGTCCTCGTGGAATCGATCCCGACTTACCCTAGCTACCCACTAGGTTAGTCGGTGTTATATTGATCGGCTAGGGACTTGACAAATCCCTACCATCAATTTGGCGCCGTTGCCGGGGACGGTGCATTGTTTAGACTTAGTTTGCTTATTTCTAGACTTAGTTACCCTTCTTTGTGCTCTCCCATCTTCTCTTGTGAATATTTTCTAGTTTCTCTTCTTTCCTTAGCTTTCTTTTCTCTTTGTCTCTAGTTGTGTTTGTTATTGTCATTGCCTAGTGCCCATAAAGCACTAGGTGTTCTTACGTTTGTTCTAGTGTGTAGTGTATGCCTAGGAGGGGAGGCGACTTCTATCCCTTTAATCCAGAGCCGGAGAGACTCTTTCGAGCCTTTCGCCAACGAACGATTAATCGGGTTAGGATCTCCCAACCAAGTGCAAGCACCACTCATCAAGGGCAAGCCCAAGGAGCCGACTTGAGCATTTCACCTCGAGAGACGGCCGGAGGGACCTTCATCAATCCCTTTGGTGATTCTTCTCCTAGTTCCCCCTCTTCATCTACATCAACACTCTCTACACCACCATCTTCTCCCTTACATCCAAGAATGCCTAAGTTCTCCTCTCACTCCACCTTCACGGAAGATGTCTTGCCGGGACCGAGTGCATTACCGGAAGCTTATACCGGGAATTTTGTGGCAAAGACTCAATTTATCCAACTTGTGGAGAGGAGCCCAGTTAGTGGTTTGCCCACCGAAGACCCGCACCAACATATGGAGACTTTCTCCGACTATTGTGATGCTATATCTCAAACCGGGGTTACTCAAGATCAAATTCGTTGGGTACTCTTCCCGTTTTCTCTTATTGGAAAAGCGAAGCAATGGATCAAGAGTCTCGATAGGGCAACCATGGGTATCGACACTTGGAAAAAGCTTGCCTTGACGTTCTACCAAAAGTTTTACCCTCCGGAAAAGACGAACTTGCTTAGGGCCTCCATCACCGGTTTCCAACAAAGGGATGAAGAGAGCCTATATGAAGCTTGGGAGCGGTTTAAGTCTTCGGTAAGATCGTGCCCACATCATGGACTCTCACAATGGTTCTTGGTGCAACAATTTTGGAATGGTCTTTATGAGGACTCGAGAGCCATTCTTAATATGGGCTCCAATGGTAGGTTTACCGAGGTCGATGACGACCAAACATGGGCGAGAATCGAAGAGATGGCAGTACATAATTCGCAATACTCTAGGCCTTGGAAAGTACATCGAGGAGGCATGCATGAGGTCGATGATATCACTAAACTAAGCATTGACCTTGGAGCTCAACTTAAAACGCACATGGAGACTATTGACAAGAAGCTCCAAAGTCACCTCGACCAAGTCCAAGGCACTAGTTCCTCACACCATCAACCGATTCAAGAAGTGAATGCTTTGGGGTTCGCACCTCCTTTACCTTACTACGGGATGTGTGATACTTGTGGAATAGTTGGACATGAACCTATGTATTGCCGTGGAAGTATCGAGCAAGTGAACGCATTCCAAGCGTTCAAGCAAGGTACCTCTTACTCTAATCAATTCCAAGCTTCCCAACAAGTCCCCCAACAACAAGTCTTTCAACATCAACAACAACATCGTCCCTATGTTCCACCTCCCTTAAGGGACAACAACCAAGGTTACCAAGGTTACATGGGTAATCCAAGACCCTTCAACAACTTCAAGCAAAATAACCAAGGTACCTTTCACAACAACAATCAAGGGTTCCAACAAGGGAACTTCAATCAAGGCGGTTTCAAAGGAAACCAAGGCTTCCAACAACAACAAAACCACAATCAAGGCCTTAATCAAGGCAATTCTCATGGTTTCCAAGGGAACCGTCAACAAGCAACTCAAAATCAACAACAAAGCAAGCCTAGGAGCCGGTCTCCTACTCATGATTATGGCATTCCTCTCGCCATCACCGACACTCCACATAATCCATCATCCCCACCTCGGAATTTCGACATTCAAAAGACTTTGATGGATATGCAACAAGGTCAAATGGAGATGTCAAAAACCCATCAAGAGCTCTTTGCTTATATTCAAGAGGGAAACGCGTCAAGAGATGCCCGTATGAAGATGCTTGAAACCCAAGTATCTCAACTTGCTTCGGGGAGCTCCTCAAGGCAAATGGGGCAATTACCTTCTCAAGGTGAAACGCCGACATTTGAGCATGTAAATGCTATCACCACAAGGAGAGGTACATCCTATAACCCCCCTCCATATCCTAATGAGCAAGAGCCAACACAAGAACCGAACATGGAAATGACATCTCCAAACCAAGAAGAATCAAGCTTGGACCATCCAATTGAGGAGCAAGTCTTATGGGAGGCCGAGAAACCCCAAGAAGACAACCCTCCCCCTCTTCAAGAGAAAGAAAAGGGAAAAAGGAAAGTGTCCTTTGAAGAGTCCACCCCGATTGACCAAAACAAGTACCAAATCAAGTTGCCTTACCCATCGAGGCAAATGAAGACTAAGGTGGACACTCATTACGACAAGTTCCTTAGTATTGTGAAGAAATTGGATGTTAGTGTCCCGTTCACCGAATTACTTAACCAAATCCCGGCATATGGAAGATTTATGAGAGAAATCCTAGCTAGGAAGAGATCCGTCGACAAGGAAGAGACCGTAGCGTTCACGAGGGTAGTGAGCGAGCTTATCCAATGTTCCACGCTTCCAAAGTTGAAGGATCCGGGTAGTTTTTCGATCCCTTGCACCATAGGCAACTTCTTGATCAAGAATGCGTTATGTGACTTGGGCGCGAGTGTGAGCATCATTCCGTATTCTATTTGTTGCCGACTCAGAATGAAAGAGTTGAAATGTACGTCCCTCACCCTCCAAATGGCCGATAAATCATTCAATCGACCATTAGGAATGTTAGAGGATGTACCGGTACGAGTAGGGAAATACTTCATTCCGGTCGACTTCATTGTGCTTGACATGCCGGAGGATGCCAACACTCCCATTATTCTTGGGCGCCCATTTCTACACACCGCGGGTGCCATGATCGATGTGAAGAACGGTAGGATCACATTTGAGTTGAGCGAGGAGAAGATAGTGTTTGACCTCCAAGGCAACACTTCGCCTACTAGCGATGAGACATGCAATATGATCCAAGCCAAGAAAGACATCGATCTAGGGGGTGAACCGGAACAAAGCTTGAAGAAGTACTCTTATGTACTTGAGAATGACGACTCCGATATGGAGGAAGATGAGTGCCCAATTCATGGGCTTGATGACAAGTTGAAGTGCAATGACAAGGAAGAAGATGAGCCTCCCTTGGGGCCGCATGAGGACCGGTGGACGTTTGGGTATGTCCCCAAGGACCAAAAGTACAAGTTCAAGTCTTTGAACTTGGAAGAGCGGGATGCCCCGGGAACGTCAAGGCAAGGCCATGAGGAGCCTTGGGATATGATCGGTTATATGACATGCTTGATTGAAGACTTCTCTAGGGCCTTCGACTTGTTCTTACGTGCCCTTGATGGAGATGGAACTAATTTTGGTTGTTGAAAAAGATTGAAGAAAGCACCACCTTGGTTTGACGGAGTTCCACAAGAACCGTCTTATTGTATATATCTTTTTCTTGTAGTTAGTTGGATTTTTGTGAATTCTTGTCATTTGGATTGATTGATGAGCGTTGTGAGGGAGAGAGTTTGATGTGTTTTTGAGTATTGATTGATAGGTGAAGTTAGAACGCTCTTAGAGAGGATTGGCGATGATATACCTTGGGTTGTAGGCACGAGGATCGGATTTTTGAAGCTTGGAGCAAGCTTTTGGGAATTGTGGAAGTTGAAGAAGACCCATCCCGGCCGGGATGAGGCGTCCCGACCGGGACGGGTGTGGCATCCCGACTGGGAAGGAGCCGTCCCGATCGGGATCGGTGTACCAAGGTTTGAGCCACTGTGGGTCCGTCCCGATCGGGATGAGGTGACTTGATTACACCTAGCCCTCCCCTCCCATTTCCTTTTACTTCCTTCTTTTTTTGTTTTCTTCCCCCCCTCCATATCTTTTTCTCGTCTCGGCCCATGGTGACTTGACTACACCCCGGCCGGACACCTTCTACCTTTTCTTCGCTTTATTTTTAATTTTTAGCTTTATTTTCTTAGTTTCTTTTCTTTTTCTTTTGACTCTCCGCACACTATGATTGAGCATATGAGGACATTGCTCGGTTTAAGTGTGGGGGAGCGATATTCCATCGTAGTTAGTTTTATTTTTCCCTTTTCTTGAAAAAACCTTTAAAAAACCCTAAAAATTTGGAATTTTTTCACAAAAATCAAAAAGATTTTCTCTTTTTTGTGTTTTCATTTTGTGTCTTTGTGTCTTATATTTGTTTGTGTGCGTGTTTTGCCTCCCTTTGTCATTATAGGTTGCCTAATCTCCGTTGTTTGGACAGCTTTGAAGACATCCGGTAACATCCTCTAACCCTCTTTCCCTCTTTATTCCTTGTGATGTTTGGTGAAGGTTGTGTTGAGGTGTGCTCGGGTGGAGCTTGTACATTCTTGTGGTGGATTTGGAGACTTGTATAGATGATTGGGGTGGTGCTTGTTATTTGTTTGTTTTGTCTTGTTTTATTTTGTTGTTTTTTTTGTTTCTTTTCCTTTCGTTCGTTTTCGTTGAGTCTTTGTTTTGTGTGTGTATTTGTGTCATGTGTGTAAACCATTTTCGAAAACCCGGTTTAGAGGCTAGTGTGTGAGTGCTTACTTTCCCTTCCTAGTAGTATAAATCGAGTCTTGGGCTTTAGTCTAGTAGAATGACCTTAAATCAATGAATTCGTTGGTCCTTTACCTTGAGTCCACCTAGCTTACTAGGAATTTACTACGGGATTTGCACTTTTGACCATTATGACCACCCACGGTGTGAAAAGGCCTTGGTTACCGAGTCTCGTCCCCTAGGTGACCGTGTTTAGGATTGTTTTGATTAATCCAAGTTCTCCACTTTTTGTGGGTTTGAAGGGAAGGACGCTCCCCGACTCACCCATTACCCTACCTCCTACACATATCCACAAAATAACTTGCAATTTGTTGATTCTCTCTTTCTTGTTATACAATGAAAATGCCAACAAAGCCAAATCTTGCCAAAAAGGGCAAAGAAAAAGAAAACAAAAGAAAGAAAAAAATGAAAGAAAGAAAAGAAATGAAGAATAAGAAAGGGGCACAAAAGCCAAAAAGAAAATAGAAAAGAATTAAAAGAAATGGCATGGAAACAAACAAAGCAAAAACGTCGAAAAGAAAGAAAATGCCAAAAGAACACCCGTCTCACAAAAAGAAATCCTCACAAAAATAAGCCTTTTTCCGACTTTTGCCGTGAAGAGCCTACCAAAGGACCGAGTCCCGAGGAAGGATGATAGCGGCATTAGTCGGTCTTCCCTCATTTTGCATGTTTTCCACCTTTTTACTTGGACTATTTAGGCGTTCTTGGACATGGGATGACCCTCTTGGCTCACGCTAAAGGGGGCGGGGTCTCACTTACCTACAATGTCGACTAACACCGTGGTTCTTCACTTTTCCACTCCGCCGATCGTCCCGTAGTACGTTTTTAGAAAGTTAGGAGGACCTAGGTAAGTTACCAACGTTTTTGTTGCTTTATCGTCATACTATTAAGGTTTAGTCCACCTTGGTTTGTATTGCTTGCTTGGGAACGTTGTCACTTACCTCGAGTCCTAAACCGGTGTTTCATTCACCGCTTTTGGAGGGAAGCGGTATTTCTTTTGTTTTGGGTGCAACCATTTATGTGTTTGTTTGTATGTTTGTTTGTGTGTGTGTTTTGTGCCCGGTTGCACCCACAGTTTTGTCGCAAGACCCAACTTGCCTTGCGGAGTGCACTTTTCCTCTAAGTGTACTCGCGTGAGTTGAAGGGGCGTAGGGTGCGCTAATACCCATTCGGCTAGTGTAGTAGTTAGTATGTGCTTACTCGAGGGCGAGTAAGGGTTAAGTGTGGGGGAGTTGATAAGTGTAGTTTGTAGTGCCTATTTGTTGTGTTTTGGTCCCATTTTCCTTGTGGAATCGCTCCTTTGGAGCGATTCATGGGCTTTTTATGCTTCCTTTAGTCCGTTTCAGGTTCCCGAGGCCGAATTGGAAGAGTTGGAGCGATTCCGACTCAATACATACACATTTTGGAGCCAATGAGATAAAGGAACGATGACTCGAGACCTTGGAATCGACCCCGAGACCTTGGGACCCAATCCCGAGCCTCCGAGACCCGATCCCGAGTCCCGAGAATCGGTGGGAAGCCCATGACAGGCAAGGAAGGACCAAAGAGTGTTTAAGGAAGGCATACAAGACCCATCCCGTTCGGGATGGCCTCATCCCGTTCGGGATGGGGTGCTACATTAAGAGGGCTGCTGTGAGCCCATCCCGGTCGGAAACATCCCGTCCCGGTCAGGATGACAGGGCCGTCCCGATCGGGATTATCCGTCCCGGTCGGGACCGTGATGCTGCTGCACGACTCTTTTTCTTTCTTCTCCTTCATTCTTGTACTCATATATATACTCCCTTCTTGTAATTTTAAGACATCTTATCTTACCCTAGATTAGTTTAAGCCTCCATTATCATTCAAAACCCTAGATTATTGCTACTCTCATTAGTTTTAATCTCTCTTTAATCTTTAGTTATTATTGTAATTAGTCTTGGATTAAGGGATTCTTGAAGATTGTTCCAAGATTGACAACCTTGGGATTGTATTTGGGTTTCTCATTAATACAAGTTTTCATCTTTTGTTCATCAAATTGTTGGTATAATCTTTTCATCCTTAGTCTTTGTTATTTATTCAAGTTTCTTTCTTATTGTTATTGTTATTGCTATTGTTCTCGTTAATGATAAAGGATGCTTATTTTGTGACATTGATTTCTCTTATGATTGTTGGTTTTCTCTTAATAATGAGTGAGTAGTTTCTTTGTGGGGTTAGTAGGGGGATTAGGAGTAGATTATGGATGATTAGGGTTGATTAAAGGGAAAAGGTTACATCTTTGTTGCTAGTCACATTGTAGGCACTCTATGTGTTTGTTGTTATGCTTGTGTGAGTTGTAGTGGCCATGCTTCCCATACTTGTGTTCATGTTCTCATTGATTGCTTATTTTGTGGAAATGTCGAGAATAGTTTAGTCGCGAGAGCGCGGACTAGGGTCTAAGTTGCGAGAGCCCTGACCCACCTTGGCATCGGTTTAAGTTGCGAGAGCCCGGACTGACCCTAACAACTAGGAGACACCTATACCCTTGATCACCCCAATTATCCTTCTACTCCTATGAACCCGACCTACCCCACTTCTTTCCATATTTGCGTTAATCTTCCTAGTTAGCCATCATTTCCGTTAGTTTTATCGTTTAGTTAGTCTCTAGTGTTAGTTTAGTTCTTACTCCTCCTCCTTCATAGTTTTCCATACATCGCTTCTTTGTGTTTGTTTGGTAATTTAGTCTCGTTGTAGGTAGACCTAGTCTAAACCTTGATATACCGTCCTCGTGGAATCGATCCCGACTTACCCTAGCTACCCACTAGGTTAGTCGGTGTTATATTGATCGACTAGGGACTTGACAAATCCCTACCATCGGAAAGGTTATACCAACACTAGAAAGATGAAAAGATGTAATCTTGTATAAATAAGAATCCAAATAAAACTCAAGGTTGTCAATCTTGGAGAAATCTTCAAGTATCCTCTTAATACAAGAACTAATTACAAGGATTAACTAAAGATTAACTAAGGTTAAAGGAAGATTAAAGCTAATGAGTGAAAGTAAATCTAGGGTTTTGGAGGCTTAAGAGAGTCTAAACTATGATAAGATGTCTTAATATTACAAGAAGGGAGTATATATATGGGTACAAGAATGAAGGAGAAGAAAAGAAGAAGCCCGTGCTGCCAGCTCTTCGTCCCGACCGGGAAGGATCAACCCGACCGAGAAGGACCATCCCGACCGGGACGGCCCTGTCATCTCGATCGGGACGGGTTGGTCCCGACCGGGATGGGCTCACAGTGGCACCCTTCAACGTGCACCCCATCCCGAACGGGATGAGGCCATCCCGAACGGGATGGGTCTTGTAGGCCTCCCTTAAGCGCTCTTTGGTCTTTCCTTGCCTCTCATGGGTTTCTCGTCGATTCTCGGGACTCGGGATCGGGTCTCGGAGGCTCGGGATTGGGTCCCGAGGTCTCGGGGTCGATTCCAAGGCGTCGAGTCATCGTTCCTTTACTCCGTTGGCTCCAAAATGTGTATGTATCGAGTCGGAATCGCTCCAACTCTTCCAAATCAATCTCGGGAACCTGAAACGAACTAAAGGAAGCATAAGAAGCCAATAAATCGCTCCCAAGGAGCGATTCTACAAGGAAAATGGGACCAAAACATAGTCAAATAGGCACTACAAACTACACTTATCAACTCCCCCACACTTAACCCTTCCTCGCCCTCGAGTAAGCACATACTAACTACTATACTAGCTGAATGGGTATTAGCGCACCCTACGCCCTTTCAACTTACGCGAGTGCACTTAGAGGAATAGTGCACTCCGCAAGGCAAGTCGGGTCTTGCGACAAAACTGTGGATTCAACCGGACACAAAACACACAAACAAACAAACACACAAACAAACACTTAGACGGTTGCACCCAAAACAAAAGAAATACCGCTTCCCTCTAAAAGCGGTGAAAGAAGCACCGGTTTAGGACTCGAGGTAAGTGACAACGTTCCCAAGCTAGCAATACAAACCAAGGTGGACTAAACCCTAATAGTATGACGATAAAGCAACAAAAACGTTGGTAACTTACCTAGGTCCTCCTAACTTTCTAAAAACGTACTACGGGACGATCGGCGGAGTGGAAAAGTGAAGAACCACGGTGTTAGTCGACACTGTAGGTAAGTTAGACCCCGCCTCTTTAGCGTGAGCCAAGAGGGTCGTCCCGTGTCCAAAACCGCCTAACTAGTCCAAGTAAAAAGGTGGAAAACATGCAAAATGAGGGAAGACCCACTAATGCCGCTATCATCCTTCCTCGGGACTCGGTCCTTTGGTAGGCTCTTCATGGCAAAAGTCGGAAAAAGGCTTATATTTGTAGGGTTTTCTTTTTGTGAGACGGGTTTTCTTTTGGCATTTTCTTTCTTTTCGACGTTTTGATTTGTTTGTTGCCATGCCATTTCTTTTTCTTCTTTTCTATTTTCTTTTTGGCTTTTGTGCCTTTTCTTTTTCTTCATTTCTTTTCTTTCTTTCATTTTTTTTTCTTTCTTTTCTTTTCTTTGCCCTTTTTGGCAAGATTTGGCTTTTTGGCACTTCTTTGACAATTGAGAAAGAGAGAAATCAACAAATTGCATTTTATTGTGCGGAAATGTGTAGGAGGTAGGTGAATGGGTGAGTCGAGGGTCGCGATCCCTCTTCAAACCCACAAAAAGGGGAGAACTTGGACTAATCAAACGATCCTAAACACGGTCACGTAAGGGACGAGACTCGGTAACCAAGGCCTTTTCACACCGTGGGTGGTCATAATGGTCAAAAGTGCAAATCCCGTAGTAAATTCCTAGTAAGCTAGGTGGACTCAAGGTAAAGGACCAACGAAATCATTGATTTAGGGTCATTCTACTAGGCTAAAATCCAAGACTCGATTTACACTTCTAAAAAGGAAAGTAAGCACTCGCACACTAGCCTCTAAACTGGGTTTTCGAAAACGGTTTACACACACAAGACACACTACAAAACACGAAACAAAGACACGACAAACACGAACGAAAGAAAAAGAAACAAAAAAGCAACAAAATAAAACAAGACAAGACAAACACATAAACAAAGCACACACCACCCCGAATTTCCAAACAAGTCTCCAAATCCACCACAAGAATGTACAAGCTCCACCCGAGCACACCTCAACACAACCTTCTCCAAACATCACAAGGAATAAAGAGGGAAAGAGGGTTAGAGGATGTTACCGGATGTCTTCAAAGCTTTCCAAACAACGGAGATTAGGCAACCTATAAGGAAAAGGGAGGCAAAACACACACAATACAAAACAAATGTACGACACAACGATACCAAGGAAAAAGACACAAAAAGAAAATCTTTTTGATTTTTGTGAAATTGTTTTCAAATTTTTAGGTATTTTTTTAAAGGTTTTCGAGAAAGGGAAAAAATAAAACTAACTACGATAGAATATCGCTCCCCCACACTTAAACCGAGCAATGTCCTCATATGCTCAATCATAGTGTGCGGAGAGACAAAAGAAAAAGAAAAGAAACTACGAAAATAAAGCTAAAAATCAAAAATAAAGTGAAGAAAAGGTAGAAGGTGTCCGGCCGGGGTGTAGTCAAGTCACCATGGGCCGAGACGAGAAAAAGATATGGAGGGGGGGAGGAAAATAAAAAGAAAGAAATAAAAGGAAATGGGATGGGAGGGCTAGGTGTAATCAAGTCACCTAGCCCGGATTCCGTCCAAATCCGACTAACTCCTAAAAAGGGGTGAAATCTTGCACAATTGGATTAATCGATCGACTCCCGACATAATCACGTCGTCGGAAGTCGGGAGCAACCAAACTACGGCCTCGAAGGCCACTAAGATACCATGACTCAAGGGAAGGGGGCAAACAAGGAAAAACAAGCGATAAAAAGAAGGAAAAGTAAGGATAGTTACCCAAACCGAGCGGTTAGTAACTCACTTGCTCCATCGTCTCAATGATCATTAGAGGCTCGTCGCTTATCTTCTCGTTTGCCATCTCGCTTCACACTCAAGAAGAACTCACGGTAGAGGTAGTAATGGTAGAGGGTGGGATTTGATGTGAGAGTCGGTGTAAAGTGGATAGAAAATGGAGTGAGGGCATGAAAATGAAGTACATGGGGTATATGATAAGGCTAGGATAGCTAGGGAGGTTGGGAGGGGGTATAAAATGGTTGGGTGGACTCGATTGCCGAAGAAGAAACCCAAAGGGGGAGCAGAGGACCATCCCGGTCGGGAAGATCGATCCCGATCGGGTTACCTCACCCGTCCCGGTCGGGACGCCTTCATCCCGGTCGGGACGAACCCACAGGAAGCTCGAAATGTGGTGCACCCATCCCGATCGGGACGGCACCCTTCCCGGTCGGGATGCCTTACCCTTCCCGGTCGGGACGCCTCATCCCGGTCGGGATGGGCCTTCTCCAACTTCCACAATCCCAAAAGCTTGCTCCAAGCTTCAAAAACCCGATCCTCGTGCTTACAAGACAAGGTATATCATAGCCATTTTTCTCTAGGAAGCATTCTCACTTCACCTATCAAACAATACTCAAACACACATCAAACTCTCTCCCTCACAACGCTCATCAATCAATCCAAATAACAAGAATTCGCAAAAATCCAACTAACTACAAGAAAGAGATATATACAATGAGACGGTTCTTGTGGAACTCCGTCAAACCAAGATGGTGCAATCTTCATTCTTTTTCAACAACCATAACTAGTTCCATCTCCATCAAGGGCACGTAAGAACAAGTCGAAGGCCCTAGAGAAGTCTTCAATCAAGCATGTTATATAACCAACCACATCCCAAGACTCTTCATGGCCTTGCCTAGACGTTCCCGGGGCATCCCGATCTACTAAGTTCAATGACTTGAACTTTTACTTGCGATCCTTCGGGACATACCCAAACGTCCAACGATCCTCATGTGGCCCCAAGGGAGGCTCATCTTCTTCCTTGTCATTGCACTTGTCATCAAGCCCATGATTTGGGCACTCATCTTCCTCCAAATCGGAGTCATCATCCTCAAGTACATAGGAGTACTTCTTCAAGCTTTGTCCCGGTTCACCCCCTAGATCGATGTCTTTCTTGGCTTGGATCATATTGCATGTCTCATCGCTAGTAGGCGAAGTGTTGCCTTGGAGGTCGAACACTATCTTTTCCTCGCCTAACTCAAATGTGATCCTACCGTTCTTCACATAGATCATGGCACCCGCGGTGTGTAGAAATGGGCGCCCAAGGATGATGGGAGTGTTGGCATCTTCCGGCATATCGAGCACGATGAAGTCAACCGGAATGAAGTACTTCCCAATTCTTACCGGCACATCCTCTAGCATCCCTAATGGTCGATTGAGAGATTTATCGGCCATTTGGAGTGTAATGGATGTACATTTCAACTCCTTCATCCCGAGTCGGCAACAAATAGAGTAGGGAATGATGCTCACACTCGCGCCCAAATCACATAATGCATTCTTGATCATGAAATTGCCTATGGTGCAAGGGATCGAGAAACTACCCGGGTCCTTCAACTTCGGAAGCGTGGAACCTTGAATAAGCTCGCTCACCACCCTCGTGAACGCTACCGTCTCTTCCTTGTCGATGGACCTCTTCCTAGCCAAGATTTCTTTCATGAATTTACCATATGCCGGGATTTGGGTAAGTAACTCGGTAAACGGGACACTAACATCCAATTTCTTCACAATACTAAGGAACTTGTCGTATTGAGTGTCCACCCTAGCCTTCATTTGCCTTGATGGGAAAGGCAACTTGATTTGGTACTTGTTTTGCTCAATTGGGGTGGACTCTTCAAAGGACACTTTCCTTTTTCCCTTGTCTTTCTCTTGAAGTGGGGGAGGGTTGTCTTCTTGGGGTTTCTCGACCTCCCATAAGACTTGCTCCTCAATAGGATTATCAAAGCTTGACTCTTCTTGATTTGGAGATGCCATTTCCATTGTCGGTTCTTGCGTTGGCTCTTGCTCATTAGGATATGGAGGGTAGTCATAAGAGGTACCTCTCCTTGTGGTGATAGCATTTACATGATATAAGAGAAATGCCATAATCATGAGTAGGAGACCGGCTCCTAGGCTTGCTTTGTTGTTGATTACCTTGTGTAGCTTGTTGTTGACGGTTCCCTTGGAACCCATGAGAATTGCCTTGGTTAAGGCCTTGATTGTTGCCATGGTTGTAGCTTTGATACCCTTGGTTGTGGTTTTATTGTCCTTGGAAATTTTGGTTTCCTTGGAAACCACCATGATTGAAGTTCCCTTGTTGGAACCCTTGCTTGTTGTTGTGGAAGGTACCTTAGTTTTTTTGCTTGAAGTTGTTGAAGGGTCTTGGATTACCCATATAACCTTGGTAACCTTGAGTGTTGTCCCTTAAGGGAGGTGGAACATAGGGACGATGTTGTTGTTGATATTGAAGTGCTTGTTGTTGAGGGACTTGATTGGAAGCTTGGTATTGATTAGAGAAGGAGGCACCTTGCTTGAACGCTTGAAAGGCATTCACTTGCTCAATACTCCCTCTACAATTCATAGGGTCATGACCAACGATTCCACAAGTATCACACATCCCAAAGTAAGGTGTAGGAGGTGCGAACCCCAAAGCATTCACTTCTTGAATCGGTTGATGGTGGGAGGAACTAGTGCCTCGGACTTGGTTGAGGTGGCTTTGGAGCTTCTTGTCAATAGTCCCCATGTGTTTTTTCAATTGAGCTCCAAGGTCAATGCTTAACTTGGTGATAGCATCAACCTCATGCATGCCTCCTCGATGTTCCTTCCTAGGCCTAGAGTATTGCGAATTATGCACCACCATCTCTTCGATTCTCGCCCAAGTTTGGTCGTCATCGACCTCGGTAAACCTACCATTGGAGCCCATGTTAAGAATGGCTCTCGAGTCCTCATAAAGACCATTCCAAAATTGTTGCACCAAGAACCATTGTGAGAGTCCATGATGAGGGCACGATCTTACCAAAGACTTAAACCGCTCCCAAACTTCATATAGGCTCTCTTCATCCCTTTGTTGGAACCCGGTGATGGAGGCCCTAAGCAAATTCGTCTTTTCCGGAGGGTAAAACTTTTGGTAGAACGCCAAGGCAAGCTTTTTCCAAGTGTCGATACCCATGGTTGCCCTATCGAGACTCTTGATCCATTGCTTCGCCTTTCCAATAAGAGAAAACGGGAAGAGTACCCAACGAATTTGGTCTTGAGTAACCCCGGTTTGAGATATAGCGTCACAATAATCGGAGCAGTTCTCCATGTGTTGGTGCGGGTCTTCGGTGGGCAAACCACTAAATGGGCTCCTCTCCACAAGTTGGATAAATTGAGTCTTTGCCACAAAATTCCCGGTATAGGCTTCCGGTAATGCACTCGGTCCCGGCAAGACATCTTCCGTGAAGGTGGAGTGAGAGGAAAACTTAGGCATTCTTGGATGTAAGGGAGAAGATGGTGGTGTAGACGGTGTTGATGTAGATGAAGAGGGGGAACTAGGAGAAGAATTACCGAAGGGATTGATGAAGGTCCCTCCGGCCGTCTCTCGAGGTGACTCGCTAAAGTCGGCTTCTTGGGCTTGCCCTTGATGAGTATTGCTTGCACTTGGTTGAGAGATCCTAACCCGATTAATCGTCCGTTGGCGAAAGGCTCGAAAGAGTCTCTCCGGCTCTGGATTAAAGAGATAGAAGTCGCCTCCCTTACTAGGCATACACTACAAACTAGAACAAACGTGAGAACACCTAGTGCTTTGTGGGCACTAGGCAACGACAATAAACAAGCACAACTAGAGACAAAGAGAAAAGAAAGCTAAGAAAAGAAGAAAAACTAGAAAATATTCACAAGAGGAGATGGAAGAACACAAAGAAGGGTAACTAAGTCTAGAAATAAGCAAACTAAGTCTAAACAATGCACCGTCCCCGGCAACGGCGCCAAATTGATGGTAAGGGATTTGTCACGTCCCTAACCGTCAATAAACTACCGATTACACCTAGTGGGTAGCTAGGGTAAGTCGGGATCGTATCCACGAGGACGGTAAGGCGAGGTTTAGACTATGTTGGCCTAAAACGAGACTAGATTACCGAACAAACACAAAGAATGCAATAAATGGAAAACTATGGTGAAGGAGAAATATGACTAAGCTAATAATGAACTAACACGTAAACTAGAGTAAACTAAAGCTAACTAAGGAGGATGACTTCAAATATGGAAATAAGTGGGGTAGGTCGGGTTCATAGGAGTAGAATGGTAATTGGGGTGATCAAGGGTATAGGCGTCTCCTAATTGCAAGAGTCGGTCCGGGCTCTCGCAACTTAGACCGATGTCAAGGTGGGTCTGGGCTCTCGCAACTTAGACCCTAGTCCGTGCTCTCGCGACTAAACTATTCTCAACATTTCCACAAAATAAGCAATCAATGAGAAGATGAACACAAGTATGGGAAGCATGGCCACTACAACTCACACAAGCATATCAACAAACACATAGAGTGCCCACAATGTGACTAACAACAAAGATGTAACCTTTTCCCCTTAATCTACCCTAATCATCCATAATCTACCCCTAATCCCCCTACTAACCCCACAAGAAGACTACTCGCTCATTATAAAGAGAAAACCAACATTCACAAGAGAAATCAATACTACAAAACTAACATCCATAATGAATAACAAGAACAATAATACTAACAATATGAAAAGATTCAAACAAGATTAAATAAACAAGATTAAGAGTAAGAAAGGTTATACCAACACTAGGAAGATGAAAAGATGCAATCTTGTATAAATAAGAACCCAAATAAAACCCAAGGTTGTCAATCTTGGAGAATTCTTCAAGTATCCTCTTAATATAAGAACTAATTACAAGGATTAACTAAAGATTAACTAAGGTTAAAGGAAGATTAAAGCTAATGAGTGAAAGTAAATCTAGAGTTTTGGAGGCTTAAGAGAGTCTAAACTATGATAAGATGTCTTAATATTACAAGAAGGGAGTATATATATGGGTACAAGAATGAAGGAGAAGAAAAGAAGAAGCCCGTGCTGCCAGCTCTTCGTCCCGACCGGGAAGGATCATCCCGACCGGGACGGCCCTGTCATCCCGATCGGGACGGGTTGGTTCCGACCGGGATGGGCTCAAAGTGGCACCCTTCAACGTGCACCCCATCCCGAACGGGATGGGGCCATCCCGAACGGGATGGGTCTTGTAGGCCTCCCTTAAGCGCTCTATGGTCTTTCCTTGCCTCTCATGGGCTTCTCGTCGATTCTCGGGACTCGGGATCGGGTCTCGGAGGCTCGGGATTGGGTCCCGAGGTCTCGGGGTCGATTCCAAGGCGTCGAGTCATCGTTCCTTTACTCCGTTGGCTTCAAAATGTGTATGTATCGAGTCGGAATCGCTCCAACTCTTCCAAATCAGTCTCGGGAACCTGAAACGAACTATAGGAAGCATAAGAAGCCCATAAATCGCTCCCAAGGAGCGATTCTACAAGGAAAATGGGACCAAAACATAGTCAAATAGGCACTACAAATTACACTTATCACTTGTACGTAAACCGTTTTCGAAAACCCGGTTTAGAGGCTAGTGTGTTGTACTTTACCTTTTTAGTAGTGTAAATCGAGTCTTGGACTTTAGCCTAGTAGAATGACCCCAAATCAATGATTTCATTGGTCCTTTACCTTGAGTCCACCTAGCTTACTAGGAATTACTACGGGATTTGCACCTTTGACCATTATGACCACCCACGGTGTGAAAAGGCCTTGGTTACCGAGTCTCGTCCCTTAGGTGACCGTGTTTGGGATTGTTTGATTAGTCCAAGTTCTCCCCTTTTTGTGAGTATGAAGGGAAGACGTCGTCCCGACATACCCATTCCCCTACCTCCTACACACACCCACTCAATAAAATTGCAATTTGTTGAATTTCTCTCTTTCTTGTTACACAAAGAAATGCCAAAAGTCAAATCAAGACAAAAGGGCAAAGAAAAGAAAAGAAAGAAAAAAAATGAAAGAAAGAAAAGAAATAAAGAAAAAGAAAAGGCACAAAAGCCAAAAAGAAAATAGAAAAGAAGAAAAAGAATGGCATGGCAAAACAAAGCAAAAATGCAAAAGAAAAGAGAAAATGCCAAAAGAAAACCCAACCCACAAAAATAATCCCAACATCTCAAAATAAGCTTTTTTCTGACTTTTGCCGTGAAGAGCCTACCAAAGGACCGAGTCCCTAGGAAGGATGATAGCGGCATTAGTCGGTCTTCCCTCACTTTGCATATATTTCCACCTTTGTACATGGACTAGTTAGGCGGTTTTAGACATGGAACGACCCTCTTGGCTCACGCTAAAGGGGGCGGGGTCTCAATTACCTACAGTGTCGACTAACACCGTGGTTCTTCACGTTTCAACTCCGCCGATCGTCCCGTAGTACGTTTTTAGAAAGTTAGGAGGACCTAGGTAAGTTACCAACGTTTTTATTGCTTTGTCGTCATACTATTAGGGTTTAGTTCATTTCGATTTGTGTTATTAGCTTGAGAACGTTGTCACTTACCTCGAGTCCTAAACCGGTGTCTTTTCACCGCTTTTAGAGGGAAGCGGTATTTGTTTTCTTTTGGGTGCAACCGATTGTTTGTTTGTTTGTGTGTTTGTTCGTTTGTGTGTTTTGTGTCCGGTTGCATCTACAGTTTTGTCGCAAGACCCGACTTGCCTTGTGGAGTGCACTCTTCCTCTAAGTGCACTCGCGTGAGTTGAAAGGGCGTAGGGTGCGCTAATACCCACTCGGCTAGTTTAGTAGTTAGTATGTGCTTACTCTTGGGCGAGTAAGGGTTAAGTGTGGGGGAGTTGATAAGTGCCATTTGTAGTGCCTATTTTGTAGTGTTTTGGTCCCATTTTCCTTGTAAAATCGCTCCTTGGGAGCGGTTTATGGGCTACTTATGCTTCCTTTAGCTCGTTTCAGGTTCCCGACACCGTTCATGAAGAGTTGGAGCGATTCCGACTCGATACATACACTTTTTGGAGCCAACGAAGCTAAGAAACGATCACTCGATGCCTTGGAGTCGACCCCGAGACCTTGGGACCCAATCTCGAGCCTCCGAGACCCGATACCGAGTCCCGAGAATCGATGGGAAGCCCATGAGAACCAAGGAGGGACCAAAAAGTTCATATTGGAGGCCTACAAGGCTCATCCCGAACGGGTATGGCCTCATCCCGTCCGGGATGAAGGAGGAAACGAAGATGGAGCGTTCTGACTGCCCATCCTGACCGGGAGCATGTCTTCCCGGCCGGGACCGACCCCATCCCGACCGGGACCACCTCGTCTCGGCCGGGACGGGGGTGCTGTAGCCCGCCTTCATTTCTTTTCTTCTCCTTTCATTCTTAAACCCTATATATACCCTTCCTCTTGTAATCTTATGTTATGCCTTTCATTAGAGACTAAACCCTAGATAGTTTTAGCATAGATTAGCATAGATTAGTGTAGATTAGTCTTTAGATTATTGTTAATCTTAGATTAGTACTTGTAATTTGGGAATTCTTCAAGATCTTCACCAAGCTTGACAAACTTGGATGTTTGTTTTGGATTCTTCCATTTATGCAAGTTTCCTTCTTCTTTTCATCTTGTTAGTAGGTATAATCTTCTTTTCCTTTCTCTTGTTTATTGTTTTATTAATCAAGTTTGAATCTTTAGTTCTTGATTGTTGTTTTGTTCTTCATATTTGTTAGTTTCATTATGTATGTTTGGATTCTAGTGTTGATTCCTCTCATTCTTGTTAGTTGTGGTATGATTATGTTAGAGTAGTGTTCTTGCTAGGGTTAGTAGAGTGATTAGGGTATTAATTGAATGATTAAGGGATTGTTGGAGATGTTGGTGGAAGATTTGGGTTTCCCCTTGGTTTGATGCATATCACATGTTTGTTGAAATGCTTGAATGACTACTATGTGCATATGCTTGTTTTTCTTGCTTTTCTCTTGTGGGTGATAGTTTGTTTGTGGGTTTGGTTCCCTCATTAAGTTGCGAGAGCCCGGTGAGGACGACCCCTAGGTCGGTCTAAGTTGCGAGAGCCCGGATGCGACATAGGCCTATAGCATGCTAGTAACCCCGTTTGTCGTTTGTGTCGCCAAGGTGGGTTTTAGGTGGAACCTCTAGGTGAGTCTAAGTTGCGAGAGCCCGGGCATTACCTAGATTACCCTACTACCTCCTTCACTCTAGTTCTCCCTTGACCATTCCATTACCCCTTTGACCTCGACCTAATCCTAGCCCGTTCCTTTGATTGTTTTCTTGCTTTAGACCTAGCTTAGTCCTAGTCTCCCCCTCCTTAGAATAGCTTGTCTCGAACCTAGTCCTAGACCGTAGCATACCCTAGTTCGACCTCCCGTCCCTGTGTATTCGACCCGACTTACCCTAGCTACCGTAGTTAGGTTTTGCCGGTTTTATTTGACGATTGGGATTCACGACAAATCCCACCCATCAATTTTCTCTTTTCTTTTGCATATATGCTTTGTGTGTCGCCATGCCATTTCTTTTTCTTCTTTTCTATTTTCTTTTTGGCTTTTGTGCCTTTTCTTTTTCTTCATTTCTTTTCTTTCTTTCATTTCTTTCATTTTCTTTTCTTTGCCCTTTTAGCTTGATTTGACTTTTTTTTGGCAATTCTTTGTGTAACAAGAAAGAGAGAATTCAACAAATTGCAATTTATTTTGTGGATATGTGTAGGAGGTAGGTAAATGGGTAAGTCGGGGGTCGCGATCCCTCTTCAAACCCACAAAAAGTGGAGAACTTGGACTAATCAAACAATCCTAAACACGGTCACCTAAGGGACGGGACTCGGCAACCAAGGCCTTTTCACACCGTGGGTGGTCATAATGGTCAAAATGCAAATCCCGTAGTAAATCCCTAGTGAGCTAGGTGGACTGAAGGTAAAGGACCAACGAAATCATTGATTTAGGGTCATTCTACTAGACTAAAGTCCAAGACTCGATTTACACTACTAGAAAGGGAAAGTAGACGCTCGCACACTAGCCTCTAAACCGGGTTTTCGAAAACCATTTAAACACACAAGATACAAATACACACACAAAACAAAGATACGACAAAAATGAAGGAAAAAGAAATAAAAGATAACGAAACGAAACAGGGTGAAACAAACACATAAACAAAACAAACACCACCCTGATATTCCATACGCGTCACCAAATCAACCACAACTTTACAAAGCTCCACCCGAGCACACCTCATCACAACTCTCCTCCAAACATTACAAAAGATAAAGAGGAGGAAGGGATAAAAGGGTATTACCGGATGTCTTGAAAGCTTTCCAAAGCTAACGGTAAATAAGCGACCTACAAGAAAAAAGGGAGGCAAAGACACACAACACAACAAATATACTACACAAAGACACAAAAGGAAAACACACAAAACAAAATCTTTTTGATTTTTATGAAAATTTTTCACATTTTTAGGGTTTTTTAAAGATTTTTTTCGAAAAACTACGAAAATAAAACTAACTATGATAGAATATCGCTCCCGCACACTTAAACCGAGCAATGTCCTCATGCTCGACCATAGTGTGCGGAGAGACAAAGGGAAAGAAAAGAAACTACGAAAATAAAGCTAAAAATCAAAAGTGAAGATGAAGAAAAGGTGTAGAATGTGTCCGGCCGGGGTGTAGTCAAGTCACCATGGGCCGAGACAAGAAAAGATATGGATGAGGGAAGAAATAAAAATAAAGAAATAAAAGGAAAATGGGAGGGGAGGGCTAGGTGTAATCAAGTCACCTAGCCCGGATTCCGGTCCAAATCCGACTAACTCCTAAAAAGGGGTGAAAATCTTGTACATTTGGATTAATCGATTGACTCTCGACGTAATCACGTCATCGAGAGTCGGGAGCAACCATACTAAGGCCTCCATGACACCAAGACACATAAGTGTACAAGGGGAAGAGGATAGACAAGCGGAAAACAAGCAATAAAAGACGGAAAAGAAAGGATTGTTGCCGTACCGACCGGTTAGCAACTCACTCGCTCCATCGCCTCAATGATCATTATAGGTACGTTGCTTGTCTTCATCGTTGTCATCCCGCTTCGAACTTGAGAAGAACTCACGGTAGAGGTAGTAATGTAGGGGATGGGATTTGATGTGAGAGTCGGTGTAAAGTGGATAGGAAATGAAGCGAGGGTATGAAAATGAAGTATATGGGGCATATGATATGAGCAAGGAGGAGTAGGGAGGTTGGGAGGGGGTATACAATGGTTGGGTGGACTCAAATGTCAAAGAAGAAGCACAAAGGGGAGTAGGGGACCATCCCTGTCGGGATGGATGGTCCCGGTCGGGATGGCACACCCGTCCCGGTCGGGACGCTCCCTTCCCGGTCGGGACGGACCTCCAGTGAGCTCGAAAATGTGCACCTCCATCCCGATCGGGACGGCTCCTACCCGGTAGGGATGCCGCACCCTTCCCGGTCGGGAAGCCTCTTCCTGGTCGGGATGGGTCTTCTTGACCATCCACAAGCCCAAAAGCTTACTCCAAGCTTCAAAAACCCGATCCTCATGCTTACTATCCAAGATCTATCATAGCCATTCCTCTCTAGGAATCATCTTCACTTCACCTATCCAACAAAGATCACATACACATCAAATTCTCTCCCTCACAACGCTCATCAATCAATCCAAATAACAAGAATATCACAAAACTCAAACTAACTACAAGAAAGAGATATATACAATGGGACGGTTCTTGTGGAACTCCGTCAAACCAAGGTGGTGCATTCTTCAATCTTTTTCTACAACCATAACCAATTCCATCTCCATCAAGGGCACGTAGGAACAAGTCAAAGGCCCTAGCAAATTCTTCAATCAAGCTCGAGATATAACCGTCCACAAACCAAGGCTCTTCATGACCTTGTCTTGACGTTCCCGGGGCATCCCGATCTTCCAAGTTCAACGGCTTGAACTTGTACTTTTGGTCTTTCGGGATATACCCAAACGTCCACTTGTCCTCATGCGGGCCCAAGGGCGGCTCATCCTTCTCATTGCTTTTCAACTTGTCATCAAGCCCATGATATGGGCACTCATCTTCCTCCAAATCGGAGTCATCATCCTCAAGTACATAAGAGTAATTCTTCAAGCTTTGTCCCGGCTCAACCCCTAGATCGATGTCTTTCGTGGCATGGATCATATTACATGTCTCGTTCGTAGGCGAGGTGTTGCCTTGGAGGTCAAACACTAACTCTTCGTCGCCTAATTGAAAAGTAATCCTACCCTTCTTGACATCGATCATGGCACCGGCGGTATGTAGAAATGGGCGCCCAAATATAATAGGAGTGATAGCATCTTCCGGCATGTCGAGCACAAGAAAATCGAACGGAATGAAGAATTTCCCAATTCTTACCGACACATCCTCTAGCATCCCCAATGGTCGGTTAAGAGATTTATCGGCCATTTGGAGTGTAATGGACGTACATTTCAGCTCCTTCATCCCTAATCGATCACAAATGGAATAAGGAATGATGCTCACACTCGCACCCAAATCACACATAGCTCTCTCAATCTCAAAGTTGCCTATGGTGCAAGGGATCGAGAAACTACCCGGATCCTTCAACTTCGGAAGCGTGGAACCTTGAATAAGTGATAAGTGTAGTGTGTAGTGCTTATTTACATGTGTTTTGGTCCCATTTTCCTTGTGGAATCGCTCCTTGGGAGCGATTTATGGGCTTCTTATGCTTCCTCTAGTTCGTTTCAGGTTCCCGAGACCGATTTGGAAGAGTTGGAGCGATTCTGACTCTATACATACACATTTTGGAGCCAACGGAGTGAAGGAACGATGATTCGATGCCTTGGAATCGACCGCGAGACCTTGGGACCCGATCCCGAGCCTCCGAGACCCGATCCCGAGTCCCGAGAATCGGTGGGAAGCCCATGAGAAGCAAGGAAGGACCAAAGAGCGCTTAAGGAAGGCATACAAGACCCATCCCGTTCGGGATGGGGTGCAACATTGAGATGGCTGCTGTGAGCCCATCCCGGTCGGGACCAACCCGTCCCGGTCGGGATGGCAAGGCCGTCCCGATCGGGATGGTCCGTCCCGGTCGGGAAGCTACAGGGGCAGCGCGAGTCTTTTCTTTTCTTCTCCTTCATTCTTGTACCCATATATATACTCCCTTCTTGTAATATTAAGACATCTTATCATACCCTAGACTAGTTTAAGCCTCCAAAACCCTAGATTTACTCTTGCTCATTAGTTTTAATCTTCCCTTAATCTTAGTTAATCCTTAGTTAATCATTGTAATTAGTTCTTCGATTAAGGAGATTCTTGAAGATTGTTCCAAGATTGACAACCTTGGGATTGTATTTGGGTTTCTCATTAATACAAGTTTTCATCTTTTCTTCATCCCATTGTTGGTATAACCTTTCTTACTCTTGTTCTTAGTTATTTAATCTTGTTTCCATCTTTTTATGTTATTATTGCTATTGTTCTTGTTATTCATAATGAATGTTTGGATTGTGAGTTTGTTTTCTCTTATGATTGTTTGTTTGACCATGTTAATGAGTGAGTAGTTTCTTTGTGGGGTTAGTAGGGGGATTAGGGGTAGAATATGGATGATTAGGGTTGATTAAGGGGAAAAGGTTGCATCTTTGTTGTTAGTCACATTGTGGGCACTCTATGTGTTTGTTGATATGCTTGTATGAGTTGTAGTGGCCATGCTTCCCATACTTGTGCTCATATTCTCATTGATTGTCTATTATTTGGAAATGTCGAGAATAGTTTAGTCGCGAGAGCGCGGACTAGGGTCTAAGTTGCGAGAGCCCGGACCCACCTTGGCATCGGTTTAAGTTGCGAGAGCCCGGACCGACCCTAACAACTAGGAGACACCTATACCCTTGATCACCCCAATTATTCTTCAACTCCTATGAACCCGACCTACCCCACTTTCTTCCATATTTGGGTTAATCCTCCTAGTTAGCCATCATTTACCCTATATTACTTGTTAGTTCGATCATTAGCTTAGTTCATCGCTAGCTTAGTCATACTTCTCCTCCACCATTAGTTTTCCTTTTATCGCTTTCTTTGTGTCGTTTTGGTAGCATAGTCTCGTTTGTAGGCCGACATAGTCTAAGCTTTGATATACCGTCCTCGTGGAATCGATCCCGACTTACCCTAGCTACCCACTAGGTTAGTCGGTGTTTTATTGATCGGCTAGGGATGTGACAAATCCTTGCCATCAATTTGGCGCCGTTGCCGGGGACGGTGCATTGTTTAGACTTAGTTTGCTTATTTCTAGACTTATTTACCCTTCTTCGTGTTCTCCCATCTTCTCTTCTGAATATTTTCTAGTTTCAATTCTTTCCTTAGCTTTCTTTTCTCTTTGTCTCTAGTTGTGTTTGTTATTGTCGTTGCCTAGTGCCCATAAAGCACTAGGCATTCTTACGTTTGTTCTAGTGTGTAGTGTATGCCTAGGAGGGGAGGCGACTTCTATCTCTTTAATCCAGAGCCGGAGAGACTCTTTCGAGCCTTTCGCAAACGGACGATTAACCGGGTTAGAATCTCTCAACCGAGTGCAAGCAATACTCATCAAGGGCAAGCCCAAGGAGCCGACTTGAACAATTCACCTCGAGAGACGGCCGGAGGGACCTTCATCAATCCCTTCGGTGATTCTTCTCCTAGTTCTCCCTCTTCATCTACATCAACACCGTCTACACCACCATCTTCTCCCTTATATCCAATCATGCCGAAGTTTCCATCCCACTCCACTTTTACCGAGGATGTCTTGCCGGGACCGAGTGAATTACCGGAAGCCTATACCGGGAATTTTGTGGCAAAGACTCAATTTATCCAACTTGTGGAGAGGAGCCCATTTAATGGTTTGCCCACCGAAGACCCGCACCAACACATGGAGACCTTCTCCAATTATTGTGACGCTATATCTCAAACCGGGGTTACTCAAGATCAAATTCGTTGGGTACTTTTCCCGTTTTCTCTTATTGGAAAAGCGAAGCAATGGATCAAGAGTCTCGATAGGGCAACCATGGGTATCGACACTTGGAAAAAGCTTGCCTTGGCGTTCTACCAAAAGTTTTACCCTCCGGAAAAGACGAATTTGCTTAGGGCCTCCATCACCGGGTTCCAACAAAGGGATGAAGAGAGCCTATATGAAGCTTGGGAGCGGTTTAAGTCTTTGGTAAGATCGTGCCCTCATCATGGACTCTCACAATGGTTCTTGGTGCAACAATTTTGGAATGGTCTTTATGAGGACTCGAGAGCCATTCTTAACATGGGCTCCAATGGTAGGTTTACCGAGGTCGATGACGACCAAACTTGGGCGAGAATCGAAGAGATGGCGGTGCATAATTTGCAATACTCTAGGCCTAGGAAGGCACATCGAGGAGGCATACATGAGGTCGATGCTATCACCAAATTAAGCATTGACCTTGGAGCGCAATTGAAAACACGCATGGAGACTATCGACAAGAAGCTCCAAAGCCACCTCAACCAAGTCCAAGGCACTAGTTCCTCACACCATCAACCGATTCAAGAAGTGAATGCTTTGGGGTTCACACCTCCTACACCTTACTTCGGGATGTGTGATACTTGTGGAATCGTTGGTCATGACCCTATGAATTGTAGAGGGAGTATTGAGCAAGTGAACGCCTTCCAAGCGTTCAAGAAAGGTGCCTCCTACTCTAATCAATACCAAGCTTCCAATCAAGTCCCCCAACAACAAGCACTTCAACATCAACAACAACACCGTCCCTATATCCCACCTCCCTTACGGGACAACAATGAAGGTTACCAAGGTTATGTGGGTAACCAAAGACCCTTCAACAACTTCAAGCAAAATAACCAAGGTACCTTCCACAACAACAAGCAAGGGTTCCAACAAGGGAACTTCAATCATGGTGGTTTTCAAGGAAACCAAAATTTCCAAGGAAACCGAAATTTCCAAGGACAACAAAACCACAACCAAGGGTATCAAAGCTACAACCATGGCAACAATCAAGGCCATCAACAAGGTAATTCTCATGGGTTCCAAGGGAACCGTCAACAACAAGCTACACAAGGTAGTCAACAACAAGGCAAGCCTAGGAGCCGGTCTCCTACTCATGATTATGGCATTCCTCTCGCCATCACCGATACTCCGCATAATCCATCATCTCCACCTCGGGATTTTGACATTCAAAAGACTTTGATGGATATGCAACAAGATCAAATGGACATATCAAGAAACCATCATGAGCTCTTCACTTATATTCAAGGGGAAAACGCGATGAGAGATACCCGTATGAAGATACTTGAGACTCAAGTATCTCAACTCGCTTCGGGGAGCTCCTCAAGGCAAAAGGGGCAACTACCTTCTCAAGGTGAAACACCGTCATTTGAGCATGTAAATGCTATCACCACAACCTCTTATGACTCCCCTCTGTATCCTATTGAGCAAGAGCCAATGCAAGAACCGACAATGGAGATGGCATCTCCAACTCGAGAAGAATCAAGCCATGAAAATCCAATTGAGGAGCAAGTTTTATGGGAAGTTGAAACACCCCAAGAAGACAACCATCCCCCTCTTCAAGAGAAAGACAAGGGAAAAAGGAAAGTGTCCTTTGAAGAGTCCACCCCAATTGAACAAAACAAGTACCAAATCAAGTTGCCTTTCCCATCAAGGCAAATGAAGGATAAGGTGGACACTCAATACGACAAGTTCCTTAGCATTGTGAAGAAATTGGATGTTAGTGTCCCGTTTACCGAGTTACTTACCCAAATCCCGACATATGGTAAATTCATGAAAGAAATCTTGGCTAGGAAGAGGTCCATCGACAAGGAAGAGACGGTAGCGTTCACTAGGGTGGTGAGCGAGCTTATTCAAGGTTCCACGCTTCCGAAGTTGAAGGACCCGGGTAGTTTCTCTATCCCATGCACCATCGGCAATTACAAGATCGAGAGAGCTATGTGTGATTTGGGTGCGAGTGTGAGCATTATCCCCTACACCATTTGTGAGCGATTAGGGATGTCGGAGTTGAAATGTACGTCCATTACACTCCAAATGGCCGACAAGTCTCTTAACTGACCATTGGGAATGTTAGAGGATGTGCCGGTGCAAATAGGGAAGTTCTTCATTCCGGTCGACTTCATTGTGGTTGACATGCCGGAGGATGCTAACACTCCCATCATCCTTGGACGCCCATTTTTACACACCGCCGGTGCCGTGATCGATGTGAAGAAGGGTAGGATCACCTTTCAACTAGGCGACGAAGAGTTAGTGTTCGACCTCCAAGGCAACACTTCGCCTATGACCGAGACATGTAATGTGATCCATGCCACGGAAGACGTCGATCGTGGGAATGATTCGGGACAAGGTTTGAAGAAGTACTCTTATATACTTGATGATGATGACTCCGAGAGTGAGGAGGATGAGTGCCCAAATCATGGGCTTGATGACAAGTTGCAAATCGAAGAAAAGAATGATGAGCTGCCCTTGGGGCCACATGAGGATCGTTGGACGTTTGGGTATATCCCGAAGGATCGCAAGTACAAGTTCAAGCCATTGAACTTAGTAGATCGGGATGCCCCGGGAACATCAAAGCAAGGCCACGAAGAGTCTTGGGATGTGGTTGGTTATATGACATGCTTGATTGAAGATTTTGCTAGAGCCTTCGACTTGTTCTTACGTGCCCTCGATGGAGATGGAATCGGCTTGGAGTTTGTTGAAAAAGATTGAAGAAATTACCACCTTGGTTTGACGGAGTACCACAAGAACCGTCTCTTTGTATATATCCTTGTATTATATTTGCTTTGAATTTTTGTGAATTCTTGTTATTTGGATTATTGATGAGCGCGGCTGTGGACATGACGTAGGTCCACCCCGACGCGGCCACGCGCGGGTTTTGGGTAGGCGAATGAACCTCCATATGAGAAGGATCGAATTGAAATTTAAGTCGAAATGGAGTCGCCACCGAATTTTATGGTTATTCGGAACCTTTCGAGCCCACTCTATATCGCCATGGTCCATACACAAAGTATGGCCCATTTCGGTTTGAGAGTTTATTGGGCTCGTCCCTTTGCATATCGATATAGATGCCGACTTGGGCGGTTAATCGTATATTGAATGACTCTCGTTGCCAATGGATTCGGACATCCGGAAACCACGGTTCTGAGTAAGGGGTGAGGGTACGTGTTGGGAAGCCCACTAAGGACACCCAACCCCGCCCGCTCTTAGCGGCCTCTACTAGGACATCGTTTGACTTTTTAATATGCGCGCTAGTAATTCGGTGAAATGTTATGCAAACAACATTTTACAAGATATAGAAATTGAATGGGTTGCTACGTCATTTAATGCATCTAATTTATTGTCAAAGTGATTTAGCATGCGAAGGTTCATTTAAAAGCGGTAAAACGCAAATAAATAAAGCAAGGCAAAAATAGATCGGTTACAAGTTACACGGGCGGAATACAACCCGGAATTCACAATACAACGGTAAATAGTAAAATAACGATACATAAATACACGACTCGTCGAAGACCCGTATATAATAAATGCATGCTAAGTTGTGAATTTGTGTAGATGGACGAACCCCGATTGGAATACACATTATGTTGTGTATTAACCAAGGGACGAAAACATGGGATTTTGGCGTGCTGTTAGCCCGATCCCATATTTCGTAGTCATGTCCCGACTTGTCACGTCAAGGATTGATCTAAGTCGTTCTACGTGTCGTGATATGCGTGATTTTGAAAATAGGAGAGTCACGTGATTGTCTTTACACGTGATGACTAGGTCGATAAAAGGACGGGGCTCGAAGTGTGTGTGTTCAAGCCCTCGGTTTTATGTGTTACAGAACTCACTCGACCGAGTCGTGATCTGACTCGGTCGAGTGCGTCCTTAGACGCAGCTACTGCCTGCTTTTATGGGTGCTACTCGATCGAGTCACCTTGACACTCGATCGAGTGCCCCTGTACGAATGAGTATTCGTTTCGTTTTATGATTTGAAATCGATGATCGGCTAAATTAAATACGAATATTGCATGATTCGCATATAATTTAGCTTCCGGTATTATAATCATGTATGAATGATTTATAGTACCGTCACCGGAGTTTTAGGAAAACGTTTTATTGCTAGTTTAAGAATTTTGAATTAGTGACGAAAGATGTCCCTCTACGTCACGACATCGTAACTAACTCTTTCGAGTTATGTGATGTCGGTTTCGTATCAACGGGTTTCGTACTAATTGGAAATGGGATTAAATGCGTTCAACTATGACTTTAGATTGATTATCATAGTCCAACGCATCCAAAACCCGAGTTTTCATACTATAATATATATACGCGGTATTATGACGATAATGATGATAAAAAAAGATGATGTTAAAAAATGAAGACGCGAAAATATGATGATATTAATGCTAGTGTTATTACTATGACTATGATAATAAATATGATATGAAAACACGATAAATAAAAATGAAGATGAGACTAGAAAAAGAGATCAAGATGGGGTTTAGGACACCCTCAACATACATGCTTAGTAGGGACCTCGGAAATGGACTCGTAATAGCGGCACGGGCTTGGGAGTATCGAGGATGTATGCGAGTTATGGTGTGTATATGTGTGTGTGGTGGTTACCGAGGGACAAAGGGCTCGGGTTTTGTGTGTTTTTGCCTAGGATTGCTAGGGACGTAGTATGGGTGAGTATGTAGTTGCAAGAAGGGTGTCTAATACATGTGTTGTAAAGTTGTAAGTGTTCCTTGATTGTGTGTTGGTGCATGGGTATTTATAGGGGACTCGACGTATGGGTCACTCGACCGAGTGGCGCGGGTGCACTCGGTCGAGTGCCCTCGCGAATGCATCTGGACGGTTTCAAAGGGGTTCCACTCGGTCGAGTGGTCAATCCACTCGATCGAGTGGATCAATCAACCCGGGCTATTTTGGGCGTGATTGGCTTTGATTGATTTGTATTGATTTTGGATAAACTTGCCTCATTTTGGAAGGATTTGTGAATGATTTGGATAGGATCGTGAACCTGGTGCATGCATTCGGTCGTTCCTGTGTCGGGTTTGTCTTGACCGGGTTTTGACCCGGTCGCCAAAAGACGGGATTTTTGGTTGGTGTCGGTTTTGACCCAAATTAGTCTTATTTTGCTCGGAACGACCCACTGGGCCTGAATTTGAGGTCTGTTTTGTGAGATTTTTACTCCGCTAAAAGTCCGTGTCGGATATCATTGATTCTGAGCCCAAGTCCGAGTATACTAAGTCATGTTTGCGTCCGATCATCATCGGGTGTTTTTTGGAAACTGCTATAGACACCTGGCGGTCAAATTTTGGGTGTCTACAGCGGCGAGGGAGAGAATTTGATGCTTGAGTTGAGTTTGTTGGATATGTGAAGTGAAGATGATCCCTAGAGAGGATTGGCTATGATATACCTTGGGTTGTAGGCACGAGGATCGAGTTTTTGAAGCTTGGAGCAAGCTTTTAGGGATTGTGGAAGTTAAAGAAGGCCCATCCCGACCGGGATGAGGCGTCCCGACCGGGAAGGGTAAGGTATCCCGACCGTGAAGGGTGTCGTCCCGATCGGGATGGGTGCACCACATTTCGAGCTTCCTGTGGGTTCGTCCTGACCGGGATGAAGGCGTCCCGACCGGGACGGGTGAGGTCCTGGGCTGCTGATAGTGTCTCCGTGGGGAATCGGACTTGTCGCCTAAGTCCTGGGTGTGCCTATATGTGGGCTCATCCCGTACCATTCCGGGAAAATGCCGCCTTGGGCTTCCGCTGGGGAGATTTTTAGAGGGTTGCATATCCTTATTTGAGTCGTACCTGTAAAAGTCACATAAAACGTATGCAACACGTAGGTAGTAAAACGACTTGTGCTGGGGAAAATGTTTTTTTTGAATTTTTTGAAATCTTTGAAAGTTTTGAAATTTTTGAATTTTTTTGTGAATTTTGACGGACTGCTCGGGATGACCAAATTCCTGTGTCTGTGAGGAAGAAACATGGGTCGGGCCTGTATGTTCTAGGCCCGCTTGGGCCAAGGAGGCATAGCTGCAGGGGATGCCCCAGGGTTTTGATGTTATAAATACGTCACCCTGGTTCATCTTTTTTGTCACAATTCTCAAAAAGCATCATCTTCTCTTTTAAAAGAAAACTTTTATTCCCCTCAAGAAACTTAGCATGGGTATCGACCGTCTGATCAACATGCTGCAAGATTGGTCACACCATTTTAGGGATGCGAGCAAGGTAGTTCTGAGGCAGTCGGGTATATTCCAACTGTTCACGTTTCGTCAGTTGCACGTGGACCGTCACTTCCTTGATGCATGTCTGACCTTCTGGGATGACACCCATCATGTCTTCGCCTTCCCTCGGGGCGAAATCTGTCCCCTCCCCGAGGAAATTGCTGCTATAGGAGGGTGGAATCCGTTGCTCCGCCCTGCTGTCCCTTTCTCCGTTCGAGACCCTAGGAGGAAACTACGGGAATTTTTGGGGCTTTCTCACGCTGAAGTATCCCGCATGCTTGAGGGGGATACCGTTTCTCTGCTTGCCTTAGCTGAGAAGTTCATGAACCCGTATGACATCCGGGTTACGCCCATTCATAGCCGTAGGGCGTTCGCCTTCTGTATGCTGCACGTGTATGCCTTTGAAGGCCATATGGACCTGCTGTCTTGCATGGGTAGCGTTCGTCTTCTTGTTGTTGCCGATCTCATGGAGACGGAGTGCAGTCCCGCGTCGTTAATTACGGGGGAGATTATTCAGGGTTTAGACAACCGGAAGAGGGATGAGTCAGCCCGTTTCACGGGTAGTACCCGTCTGTTGCAGGTATATCGCTTTTCCTTTTTTTTCGAATTTCGATTTTTTTTTTTTTTTTGTTTTTTGTTTTTTTTTTTTTTTTCGCGATATACTGTTGCAGGGGACACTCTACCGAGTCATCTTGACACTCGATCGAGTGCCCTCGTAGAGGAGCGTTCTGCCACGTTTTAGGGGTGTCACTCGATCGAGTGACCCCGGCACTCGATCGAGTGCCCTTATGCGGACGCCTGAATTCGTCCAAAATCTCATAAGCGCTTCCTTTTTTGTTTTCAGCTTTGGCTACTTGAAAGGTTGTCCAAGATCGAGCCTCCCCCCAACCCGAGTGAGTATTGGTTCAACCAGGTGACGACGAGGAGACGGCCCACCGATTCATCTTGCCTCGTCACTCAGAAATATTGGGAAGAAGAGCTGACGTTCCATCGTGGTCCGCTGATACGATGGGTGGTTTTATGGTGGCCGATTTATTCCTGGACGGGTTTGGCACCTGACGACAAGGCACAGTACCAGGTGATTCTGTCTTTTAGCCACACAGTTCACCTCTATCCCGACCGCATACTCAGGCAGTATGGGCGGACACAGCGTATCCCTGAGAATGAGGCGGTTGTGAGTGCACCTACCCCACTGACCGACATTTTGTGTGACACCTGGATTCAGAGATGGTATACTAGAGTTACTTGGTCCGTTCCCAAGCCGCTTCATTCTGCCTGGGTGTCTTATTCCTACGAGAAGTGGACCAAAGCCGAGACTGTCGAAGCTCGTGCTGCTCTGAAGATCGACGAGGCCTTCGACCTGCTTAGGCGAGAAAAAGTCAAAGACAACCGGGATTTCTTTGCTGAAGGGGAGACTCAAGCTCCCATAGTCCGTCTGAGGCCAAGTCAGAGAAGAAGAACTAGGACTCGAGCTAGAGGGTCCAATGCTAGAGGTGTTCAGGGGGAGGTGAGCCCCCAGACCGATTTGGAGAGGAGACTAGGGCCGAGACTTTCAGCCCAGGACCGACTTGGTCCTAAGGATAGGTTGCCGGAGCATGTACGGGCTCGACTTGGGCCCGTGACTATAGCTGAAGATCCTCTGTCGAAGAAGAGGACTCGGGTTAAGGAAGTTCCCGTTGTCATTCGGGAACGCCCTCCCCCGCCGCCACCCCGGCGTCCGCGGGCCCCTCAAGACCCGAAAGACAAGGGTAAGGGCAAGATGCCCGGATACGATTAGTCTCTCTTTTATTATTATTTCAAATATTATTACTATTTTTGTAGTGTTTTTTTTTTGTGGCTTTTTGTGGCTTTTTGTAATTTTGAATTACCGAGTTTATCGGTGTTTTTTTTTTTGGAATAATAAAAATATTATTAGTGAAACCGTTTCTGTCTTTTTTCGTTATTGCAGTGGTTGTGCCCTTTTGAGGGGCTGCCTACGTATCCACAGTTAGTGGAATCAAACCAAACGTAGTTCGGGCGAAGATTTTTTGCAATTTTGAAATACACCAAGACTATGAGTTCAAGATGTGTGACAGTAGGATAAATAATCCTAACTTATTGACTTGCTTTATAAACTTTTGAAAAAGTGTTTAAAAAAATTTTGCGAATGACATTGAGATAAGGTTTAGGGGTAGTAGCGTTTTAGCTGGTCTAGGTTGGTCGGGTTGACAAATTCATTTTCGTCCAGATCCGTCAGCATTACTGCTCCTCCTGATAGAACCTTCTTGACTAGGTATGGCCCAGCCCAATTGGGTTTGAATTTTCCCCTTGGGTCAACCGGTAGTAAGGCACGAACCGACTTTAGGACCAAATCGCCTTCTTTGATGTTCCTGGGCCTAACTCTTTTGTTAAAGGCCCGTTTGATTCTCTTTTGATATATTTGGATGTTATTGAGAGCCCGGGATCTCCGTTCGTCAAAAAGAACCAACGAGTCATATCGAGCTCGAATCCAATCTGCTTCGGGTACCTGGCTTTCTAGCAGGATCCGGAGGGAAGGTACTTCTAATTCGATTGGTTGGACCGCCTCCATCCCATATGTCAAATAATATGGGGTTGCTCCGGTCGCAGTTCGGATCGATGTCCGGTATCCCCATAGGGCGAAGGGTATTTTGTCGGGCCAATCCCGATAATTATCAGCCATCTTTTTGAGTATGGTGATAATTGTTTTATTAGCAGCTTCTACCGCTCCGTTTGTTTGGGGACGGTAAGGCGAAGATGTGTGCCTCTGGATTTTGTATTTTGCTAGCAAAGTAGCGGTTTCTGCTTGGAAGTGGGTCCCGTGATCACTGATAAACTCATGGGGGATCCCGTACCGGCATATGATTTTATTTTGGATAAATTTGGCCACGTGCTTGGCGTTCAAGACACGGTATGATTCAGCTTCGACCCATTTGGTGAAATAGTCGATCGCCACCAAAATAAAACAGTGACCTCCCGTTCCGGAAGGATTCACCTTTCCAATTATGTCAATCCCCCATGTCGAAAATGGCCATGGTGATGTCATGGTGTATAATAGGGATGACGGCATGTGTCGAATATTACCGAAAATTTGACAATTATGGCAGTGTTTGACATATGATTGACAGTCGGCCTCCATACTGTTCCAGTAGTATCCGAGCCTCATGATTTTTCGGGCTAGCATATGGGCATTCATATGCGGACCGTTTTCGCCGTCATGTACTTCGGCCATTACCTTTTCGGCCTGTGTTTTGTCGATGCATAAGAGTAAAGCCCCTTGTGCCGTCTTCTTGTATAGCTGACCGTCGTCCGTACGAATGAACTGGGTAGCCAGTCTTCGCAGGGCTTTCTTGGCCCGGTTTTCAGTTCCTGGTGGACATTCTCCCGTAGTCAAATAGGTTAGAACAGCCTGATACCAAGGTTCTGGATCGGTGATCTCAATGTCTTGAATGGCGTTGACATACGCCGGCTCGGACCGTCTTTCGACACAGATTTGCATACTGGGCATATGTTCCGGGATGTTTAGCAGGGATGCTAATTTGGAAAGTGCATCTGCGAACTGGTTTTCTTCACGTGGGAGGTAGATATACTCTACCCTCTGGAATTGTTTCTCTAGAATCCTTACTCGTGCTTGGTAAGCCACGAGATTGGCATTCCGAGTTTTCCATTTTTGAAGAGCTTGATTGATGACTAAGGACGAGTCCCCGTGAACCCGGAGATTTGTAATGCCCATGTCAGTTGCTGCTTGTAACCCGTGGATGCATGCTTCATATTCGGCCGCATTGTTGGTTACATCAAAGTCTAATTTGATGGACAACGGGGTGTGTTCCCCTTGGGGTGAGATTAGGAGAATACCGACCCCAAAGCCTCGAAAATTGGATGCTCCGTCGAAATACAAGTCCCATGTTTCGGTGTCAGTATGGAATATGTCTTCATCAGGAAAGGCCCAAGTATCGGTATGGCCCTCTTCAGATATCGGACTATCAGCGAGGAACTCGGCTACTACCCGACCTTTGATGGCTTTTAGCGGAACGAATTTGAGGTCAAACTCAGCTAGCATTAGAGTCCATCTGGACATTCTACCGTTAAGAATGGGCTTTTCGAACAAATATTTGATCGGGTCCATTTTGGACAGGACATGTACCTCGTGACTGAGCATGTAGTGTCTGAGCTTTTTAGTGGCCCAAACCAGAGCTAGGCATGTCTTCTCAAGCATTGTGTACTTGCACTCATATTCTAGGAACTTTTTACTGATGTAGTAAATAGCCCTTTCTTCTGAATCGACTGTCTGGGCCAGCATAGCCCCCATGGCTGTCTCAGTCGTTGTTAGGTATAACGATAGAGGCAAACCGGGTTGAGGTGGCATTAGTACCGGCGGAGCAGACAGGATTTCCCTGATTTTGTCGAAGGCCGCTTGACATTTATCGTCCCATAGCACCCGTTCTCCTATCTTCAGTTTCTTGAAAATGGGCTCACACACCATGGTTAGCTTTGAAATAAAATGGCTAATGTATTGGACTTTCCCGAGAAATCCCCTTATTTCTTTTTCGGTCTTGGGAGGTTGCATCTCGGTGATGGCTTTGATTTTAGCTGGGTCGACCTCGATACCACGTTGGCTAACGATATGGCCCAGTAATTTGCCTGATGTTACCCCGAAACTGCATTTTTGAGGGTTTAACCTCATATTGTATTTACGCAAGCGGGTGAAGAATTTTCTTAGGGCAGCGACATGCCCATCTCGGTTTTTAGACTTGACGATCATGTCATCGACATAAACTTCCACTTCCCTATGCATCATGTCATGTAATAAGGTCGTGGCTGTTCGTTGATAAGTGGCCCCGGCGTTAATGAGACCAAATGGCATAACGGTATAGCAATAGGTACCCCACGGTGTGGTGAAAGTGGTTTTACCCATGTCTGCTTCTGCCATTTTGATTTGGTTGTATCCGGCATACCCATCCATAAATGATAAAAGGGCGTGATCTGCTGTATTGTCCACCAATATGTCGATGTGTGGCAACGGAAAATCGTCTTTTGGGCTGGCCTTGTTAAGGTCCCGGAAATCTACACATACCCGAACCTTGCCGTCCTTCTTGGGTACTGGCACGATGTTCGCAACCCAGTCTGGATATTCAGACACCTGTATAAAGCCCGCTTTGAATTGTTTGTCTACTTCTTCCTTGACCTTGAGAGACCATTCGGGCTTCATTCTTCGAAGCTTCTGTTTTACCGGCTTACACCAATCTTTGATGGGTATACGGTGTTCGGCTATTTCTCGGTCTATACCCGGCATGTCCTTGTAGGACCATGCAAAGACATCCTTGAATTCTTGGAGGAGGCTTGTGAGTTGTTGTCTCTCCTCGGGATCTAAGGATAACCCTATCTTAAGCATCTGGGGCTCTAAGGTTGTTCCCACATTGGTAGACTCAGTTTCTTCGATTACCGGGTCTCGGGATTCCCTCTGCTCTAGCTGCTCGATCAGATGTGGGGGTAGAGACACCTGTTTATCGGGTTTCTCAATGTCATTGCAAAAAATATTTTTGAAAGTATTTTGAAAATAAGCCAAGTCATAAGCGGAACGGTTTTCGTTATTATTGATGGAGAATTTGGAAAACAGCTCAAAGAGAGCGGCCATCTGATCGTTGGTCAGAGGCGGGATTGGGAGTGCTCTCGGGACAGACCCCGAGGCTCAGGTGGCAGTGACTACAGGGAGAGGGGTTACAGTTTGGACTCTAGCATCAGACCCCTTAGACTCGAATACAGACTCGGACTCAGACTCCGACTCGGACTCAGACTCGGACTCAGAATCGGTGTCTGGCATATCTCCTTCCCCGGTGGTCAGCTTGTAGACTCGACCCTGGCCGTCGGTCCACTTGACGGTCTTCTTCCAGCTTCTTTTCCCGGTATCAGCATCGACTTCCGAGATCAGCTTCGAGGGGTCGAACTTGTTGCTTCGAAGGATCAGGTTCACCAAGTCTTCTTTGGGGTTCGGGACAGCTTTGTCCTCCCCGAATAGGAGTCCCAGCACGGGCTCGGCATTGTTAGTACCCTCTTTGGATTCAGCTTGGAGGAGGGCAAATATGTGCAGCCTCGGGATGCGTGATGGTTGGTTGATATAGGCCAACTTGAATAGCTCCAAATACGGGTGTGACGAAGTAATCACTCAGTCTTGGGCTATAAGGGCCCAAGTAGGTACCCTTGATGATGTTGCAGGCCTTCTCAATTCCTGCTCGGACCACATTTCCCCGGGTTATAGCATACCCTAAACCGAAGTGAGATTCCCCATCATTCAGAACCTCAATAATCTTCCCAGCTGGAAGATATGGCCTCGAAGTAGCCCCCGGTAGGTACCCCAAGTTTTGTAGCATCGTGTCGATGCTCGTGGTGAAGTAGGGTCTAAAAAGGTATTCTTCTTCAATCATCCCTACAAAATCGAACCCCCAAAGGTCGGTGCGGTCCGTAGTGTTACAGCTAGCCACGGTCATTGGGGTTGCTTCTATGGTGATAATACCGTCTTGCAGGGGCATTTTGATCTTTCGGTGTAGAGTAGAAGATACCGCCTTCACAGCATGGAGCCATGGTCTTCCTAGGAGTAGATTGAAGGAAGAGGTGACATCGATTACCTGGAATTCTAGCTTTTTCTCGATTGGGCCGGTCACAATAGTCAGCTTGACGGCCCCGGAAACTGCTTTTGGGCTTCCATCGAAAGCCTGGATAGTGTGGGCAGTTGGTATGTAGTCGGTCTCAGTGATCCCGAGGGCTTTGGCAGTCCTTAGCGGGAGGACATTCACAGCGGACCCGTCGTCAACTAGGGTCATTGGAAGATACTTACCCCGGCAAATCACTGTGATGTATAGGGCCAGATTGTGAGAGGCCCCGAACGGTGGTAGGTCGGCATCTGAGAAGGTGATTGATGGGCCTTCTCCTTTGGGCCTGCTCTTGAGGTAGGGTAAGATAGTGGCTACCATTTCAGTAGGGGTAACCTGAGAATCGACCTTGATCTGATCGAGAGCCTTAGTAAGTGCCTCTCGATGTTCTTGTGAGCTAACCAAGAGTTGCCATATAGTGAGGTCAACTCGGGTCCTTTTCAATTGTTTAATAAGAGCCGTATCGGTGCTTGGTTCTTCAATGGCTTCTTCCGTCCTGGTAAGTTCAGTGACGGTTGCCTGGACTGAGCCGTCTTTGGTGAGGGAATTACCGGCTAAAGCTTTGGATTTAGCCTTCCGGACTTCTTCGAGGGTAACGGGGACAGTTTCCCGTTTAGCGAGGTATACATCTTCTTCATCATCGAACCAGATCCCGTTGATTTGTGGGAGGAAAGGAGAGATAAGATGAGAATAGTCTATCACCTCACCGGTGAAGATGGCATGAGAGCTAAAGGGGTTGTCCTTGTTGCTTGGCTTGTCCCCGGGTAGTGGTATTTTCCCGCTCTCAATTAAATCCTGAATTAGATGCTTCAGCTTCCAACACTTCTCGGTGTCATGCCCATTGCCTCGGTGATATTGGCAGTAGGCTTGGGCGTTGTAGCTCTTGGAACGTTTTTCGACTGGGACTTCGGGAGTTGGGCCTATCGGTTGGACCAGGCCTTTGGAAGATAGCCTTTGTAAGGCATATGTATAGGTAGTCCCTATATCAGTGAATACCCTATGAGGGACGTTTCTTTTGGATGAGGCATCCAAAAGGTTAACCGTGTCGAAGATGCTTCGGGTTGCGGCCGGGGGTTTAGTAGTGGATGAGGAAGCTCCTTGGTAACCCTTGTTAGAGGCCTTAGTCAGGCTCTCTTGCCTTAGATCATCTTCAATTCTCATGCCCATTTCAGTAAGAGTGGTGAAATTGGGTATGACAGCATACCGGAGGTGAACCCGGTAGGAAGGGAGGAGGTTCTTGACAAAGGCCTCCACTAAAGTCTTCTCACTGGGCTTATCGACCAGTTTGACACTCTCGGCCCTCCAGCGTTGGAGGTATTTGGTAAAGCCCTCCTTAGGTTCTTGGGCCATAACCTCTAGGGACCGCATAGTGGTTTGGATCTCGGTGTTATCAGCATAGTTCCGAGCGAATTCCGTAGCCACATCGTCCCAGGTTGAGAACTTCTTTGGGTCTAGCCTGTAGTACCAGGCCTTTGGGTGTTTCTCCAGAGATGCAGCAAAGAGGTTCTTAAACATAGAAGAGTCCACTCCCTTAATGGCCATGAACTCCTTGAAGGCCCGTACATGTAGTAACGGGTCTTCAGTCCCTTCGAACATAGGTAGGCCCGTGAGATTCAGGTTTGCGGGCAGTTTGTCACTTACCGGGTTGTAATCCCGACTATTCTCCCGATGGATGTTGTTATTCCCGGTTAAGTAGACTTGTTCTTCCAATCGGCGGACCGAGCTAACTAGTTCAGTTAGGGGTTCCGTGACCCCGGTATTAGAAGTCCTTTGCTCTACTGTAGCTAAGCGAGCAACAATGGCCACTTGGCCGGCCCTCATTTCAGTCAGTTGGGCTTCGATGTCAGCTTGCTTCTCGATTATGGCATCTAGAGAGGTTTGAAGACTGTTCAAAGTGGCCATCCTTCGAGCGTGTCTGGTTGCCGGTGGCCTGTCTGTAAGAACACCACGTAATCAGGAACCGAACCCAGACCTTGGAATTAAAACAAGTACATCCCGAGCGGCCCGAAAGAAAAAAGGACTTTGAGAAAGACATCTAGACGGATGACTCGTAGGTGATGTGACTTCCTTAAGATTTCGGCCTTGGTGGGCCTAGTCCCGTTCGAAGGAAGGTTCACGTGAGACTAAACCCCAGGCTTTGGACTCAATTGTGTAGACGGGCCCTCCTTTGTAGGAGTGTGTCCTACGTAGGTGGGCCATGCCTTAGTCAAATAAGGCAGACTGGGGTAGAGAAGAAACTCGTGATGTAAGATCGACAGAGTTTCGACGCTAAAGACTTTGACGACTTACGACATGACCCGACACTGCTAAATACGGGAAGTCCTAAGAAGAGGAAGGTTTGGAAAATTGGTAGTTTTGGAAAACCCGAGAAAATCTCGGGGGAAGGCCCGATTTTTCGAGAAAAATCGGAAAGGGTATCGGGCCTTGGTTTTGATGGTTCGAAAATATTTTCGAGTTTTGAATTGGGCAGCATACCGGCTAGAAATAGGCTATTTTGAGTAAAATCATAAGTCCTAAATTCGGTATGTGTCCCGGGTTTTGAAAATTGGATATCTTGAAATTTGAAAATTTGAATGTTGGAAAAAAGAATTTCCGACGATTTGAAAATTTGAAGATGAGATCCCGAAGATTTGAAAACGGCATCTCGAAGATTTGAAAGTTGAAAATGGCATCGCGAGGATTTGAAAATTGAATTTTGAAAATTCGAAAATCTAATGGTGGATCGGAGATTCGAATTTTGAAATGGGCAGCATGCCGGCTAAAAAAAAGGCTTGTTTTGAGTCAAATCTTAAGTCTAAATTTCAGCAGCTTTCCGAGTTTTTGAGAATTTGAATATTTTTGGAAAGATGCATTTTTTGAAATGACGGTTTTTGAAAACGACACGGAAACCAAGTAGCACATAGTCACGCAAGCATTATAATGACACCATGTATGCTTTACACTAAGTCTCGGTCGGTCTGAATAGGGTCTATACCAGTGTTCATGGTCTAGTCGAGAAACGGGACGGTCTTCCTAACTCGAGTTAAATTTAGAACATGCCGCAAAGTCCATACGAGTCGACCATGAACACCTTTAACGTATCCAAGACTGAATACGTCGTGGTATAGTGGGACGTCGGTCACCAGTACCGGCCCGGGTAAATATGGGGTTATGCATGAACCGTAAAACTAAAACGCATATTGTACTCGTCAAACGATTTCTATTCAAGTCTCACCCTGAGAACTCCGATGGTAAGGCACACATCGGTTGATCCCCAGCGGAGTCGCCAAATTGTGGACATGACGTAGGTCCACCCCGACGCGGCCACGCGCGGGTTTTGGGTAGGCGAATGAACCTCCATATGAGAAGGATCGAATTGAAATTTAAGTCGAAATGGAGTCGCCACCGAATTTTATGGTTATTCGGAACCTTTCGAGCCCACTCTATATCGCCATGGTCCATACACAAAGTATGGCCCATTTCGGTTTGAGAGTTTATTGGGCTCGTCCCTTTGCATATCGATATAGATGCCGACTTGGGCGGTTAATCGTATATTGAATGACTCTCGTTGCCAATGGATTCGGACATCCGGAAACCACGGTTCTGAGTAAGGGGTGAGGGTACGTGTTGGGAAGCCCACTAAGGACACCCAACCCCGCCCGCTCTTAGCGGCCTCTACTAGGACATCGTTTGACTTTTTAATATGCGCGCTAGTAATTCGGTGAAATGTTATGCAAACAACATTTTACAAGATATAGAAATTGAATGGGTTGCTACGTCATTTAATGCATCTAATTTATTGTCAAAGTGATTTAGCATGCGAAGGTTCATTTAAAAGCGGTAAAATGCAAATAAATAAAGCAAGGCAAAAATAGATCGGTTACAAGTTACACGGGCGGAATACAACCCGGAATTCACAATACAACGGTACATAGTAAAATAACGATACATAAATACACGACTCGTCGAAGACCCGTATATAATAAATGCATGCTAAGTTGTGAATTTGTGTAGATGGACGAACCCCGATTGGAATACACATTATGTTGTGTATTAACCAAGGGACGAAAACATGGGATTTTGGCGTGTTGTTAGCCCGATCCCATATTTCGTAGTCATGTCCCGACTTGTCACGTCAAGGATTGATCTAAGTCGTTCTACGTGTCGTGATATGCGTGATTTTGAAAATAGGAGAGTCACGTGATTGTCTTTACACGTGATGACTAGGTCGATAAAAGGACGGGGCTCGAAGTGTGTGTGTTCAAGCCCTCGGTTTTATGTGTTACAGAACTCACTCGACCGAGTCGTGATCTGACTCGGTCGAGTGCGTCCTTAGACGCAGCTACTGCCTGCTTTTATGGGTGCTACTCGATCGAGTCACCTTGACACTCGATCGAGTGCCCCTGTACGAATGAGTATTCGTTTCGTTTTATGATTTGAAATCGATGATCGGCTAAATTAAATACGAATATTGCATGATTCGCATATAATTTAGCTTCCGGTATTATAATCATGTATGAATGATTTATAGTACCGTCACCGGAGTTTTAGGAAAACGTTTTATTGCTAGTTTAAGAATTTTGAATTAGTGACGAAAGATGTCCCTCTACGTCACGACATCGTAACTAACTCTTTCGAGTTATGTGATGTCGGTTTCGTATCAACGGGTTTCGTACTAATTGGAAATGGGATTAAATGCGTTCAACTATGACTTTAGATTGATTATCATAGTCCAACGCATCCAAAACCCGAGTTTTCATACTATAATATATATACGCGGTATTATGACGATAATGATGATAAAAAAAGATGATGTTAAAAAATGAAGACGCGAAAATATGATGATATTAATGCTAGTGTTATTACTACAAAAAGAGATCAAGATGATAATAAATATGAAAACACGATGGGGTTTAGGACACCCTCAACATACATGCTTAGTAGGGACCTCGGAAATGGACTCGTAATAGTGGCACGGGCTTGGGAGTATCGAGGATGTATGCGAGTTATGGTGTGTATATGTGTGTGTGGTGGTTACCGAGGGACAGAGGGCTCGGGTTTTGTGTGTTTTTGCCTAGGATTGCTAGGGACGTAGTATGGGTGAGTATGTAGTTGCAAGAAGGGTGTCTAATACATGTGTTGTAAAGTTGTAAGTGTTCCTTGATTGTGTGTTGGTGCATGGGTATTTATAGGGGACTCGACGTATGGGTCACTTGACCGAGTGGCGCGGGTGCACTCGGTCGAGTGCCCTCGCGAATGCATCTGGACGGTTTCAAAGGGGTTCCACTCGGTCGAGTGGTCAATCCACTCGATCGAGTGGATCAATCAACCCGGGCTATTTTGGGCGTGATTGGCTTTGATTGATTTGTATTGATTTTGGATAAACTTGCCTCATTTTGGAAGGATTTGTGAATGATTTGGATAGGATCGTGAACCTGGTGCATGCATTCGGTCGTTCCTGTGTCGGGTTTGTCTTGACCGGGTTTTGACCCGGTCGCCTAAAGACGGGATTTTTGGTTGGTGTCGGTTTTGACCCAAATTAGTCTTATTTTGCTCGGAACGACCCACTGGGCCTGAATTTGAGGTCTGTTTTGTGAGATTTTTACTCCGCTAAAAGTCCGTGTCGGATATCATTGATTCTGAGCCCAAGTCCGAGTATACTAAGTCATGTTTGCGTCCGATCATCATCGGGTGTTTTTTGGAAACTGCTATAGACACCTGGCGGTCAAATTTTGGGTGTCTACAGCGGCGAGGGAGAGAATTTGATGCTTAAGTTGAGTTTGTTGGATATGTGAAGTGAAGATGATCCCTAGAGAGGATTGGCTATGATATACCTTGGGTTGTAGGCACGAGGATCGATTTTTTGAAGCTTGGAGCAAGCTTTTAGGGATTGTGGAAGTTAAAGAAGGCCCATCCCGACCGGGATGAGGCGTCCCGACCGGGAAGGGTAAGGTATCCCGACCGTGAAGGGTGTCGTCCCGATCGGGATAGGTGCACCACATTTCGAGCTTCCTACGGGTTCGTCCCGACCGGGATGAAGGCGTCCCGACCGGGATGGGTGAGGTAACCCGATCGGGATCGATCTTCCCGACCGGGATGGTCCTCTACTCCCCCTTTGTGCTTCTTCTTCGACAATTGACTCCACCCAACCGTTTTATGCCCCCTCCCAGCCTCCCTAGCTACCCTAACCTTATCATATGCCCCATGTACTTCATTGTCGTGCCCTCATTCCATTTCCTATCCACTTTACACCGACTCTCGCATCAAATCCCATCCTCTCACACCATTACTACCCCGACCGTGAGTCCTTCTTGAGTGTGAAGCGAGATGGCAACCGAGAAGACATGCGACGAGCCTCTGATCATCAAAACGATGGAGCAAGTGAGTAACTAGCCGCTCGGTTTGGGTAACTATCCTTACTTTTCCGTCTTTTTTATCGCTTGTTTTCCATTGTTTCCCCCTTCCCTCGAGTCATGGGATTTTAGTGGCCTTCGAGGCCGTAGTATGGTTTCTCCCGACTCTCGACGACGTGATTACGTCGGGAGTCGATCGATTAATCCTATAGTACAAAATTTCACCCCTTTTTCGGATTTAGGCCGAATCCGGGCTAGGTGACTTGATTACACCTAGCCCTCCCCTCCCATTTCCTTTTATTTCTTTCTTTTTATTTCTTCCCCCATCGATATCTTTTTCTTGTCTCGGCCCATGGTGAATTGACTACACCCCGGCCGGACACTTTCTACCCTTTTCTTCATCTTCATTTTTGATTTTTAGTTTTATTTTCGTAGTTTCTTTTCTTTTTCTTTTGTCTCTCCGCACACTACGATTGAGCATATGAGGACATTGCTCGATTTAAGTGTGGGGGAGCGATATTCTATCGTAGTTAGTTTTATTTTCCCCTTTTTCGAAAAAACCTTTAAAAACCCTAAAAATTTGAAATTTTTTCACAAAATCAAAAAGATTTTTTTTTTGTGTCTCTTTCCTCGTCATGTCGTATATTTGTTTTGTATTGTGCGTGTTTTGCTTCCCTTTTCCTTATAGGTTGCTTAATCACCGTTGTTTGGGAAAGCTCTGAAGACATCCGGTAACATCTTCTAACCCTCTTTCTCTCTTTATTCCTTGGGATGTTTGGAGGAGGTTGTGTTGAGGTGTGCTCGGGTGGAGCCTGTGTATACTTGTGGTGATTTGGTGACTTGTATGGAATATCGGGATGGTGTTTGTATATGTTTATGTTGTTTCGTTTCGTTTTGTTTTGTTTTGTCTCTTTTGTTCTTTCATTTTCGTCGTGTCTTTGTTTTGTGTTGTGTTAAGTGTGTCTTGAGTGTGTAAACCGTTTTCGAAAACCCGGTTTAGAGGCTAGTGTATGAGTAGCTACTTTCCTTTCCTAGTTGTATAAATCGAGTCTTGGACTTTAATCTAGTAGAATGACCCTAAATCAATGATTTCGTTGGTCCTTTACCTTGAGTCCATCTAGCTTACTAGGGATTTACTACGGGATTTGCATTTTGACCATTATGACCACCCACGGTGTGAAAAGGCCTTGGTTACCGAGTCTCGTCCCCTAGGTGACCGTGTTTAGGATTGTTTTAATTAGTCCAAGTTCTCCACTTTTTGTGGGTTTGAAGGGAAGGGCCCGTCCCGACTTACCCATTCACCTACCTCATACACATATCCACACAATAAAATGCAAATTGTTGATTCTCTCTTTCTTGTTACACATTGAAATGCCAAAAATGCCAAATCTTGCCAAAAAGGGCAAAGAAAAGAAAAAGAAAAAAAAAAGAAAAAAAAATGAAAGAAAGAAAAGAATGAAGAAAAAAAAGGCGCAAAAGCCAAAAAGAAAATAGAAAAGAAGAAAAACAAATAGCATGGCAACAAACAATTCAAAACGTCGAAAGGAAACAAAATGCCAAAATAAAACCCGTCTCACAAAAAGAAATCCCCACAAAAATAAGCCTTTTTCCGACTTTTGCCGTGAAGAGCCTACCAAAGGACCGAGTCCCGAGGAAGGATGATAGCGGCATTAGTCGATCTTCCCTCATTTTGCATGTTTTCCACCTTTTTACTTGGACTAGTTAGGCGGTTTTTGGACACGGGACGACCCTCTTGGCTCACGCTAAAGGGGGCGGGGTCTCACTTACCTACAGTGTCGACTAACACCGTGGTTCTTCACTTTTCCACTCCGCTGATCGTCCCGTAGTACGTTTTTAGAAAGTTAGGAGGACCTAGGTAAGTTACCAACGTTTTTGTTGCTTTATCGTCATACTATTAGGGTTTAGTCCACCTTGGTTTGTATTGCTAGCTTGGGAACGTTGTCACTTACCTCGAGTCCTAAACCGGTGTTTCATTAACCGCTTTTTGAGGGAAGCGGTATTTCTTTTGTTTTGGGTGCAACCGATTATGTGTTTGTTTGTGTGTTTGTTTGTTTATGTGTTTTGTGTCCGGTTGCATCCACAGTTTTGTCGCAAGACCCGACTTGCCTTGCGGAGTGCATTTCTCCTCTAAGTTCACTCGCGTGAGTTGAAGGGGCGTAGGGTGCTCTAATACCCATTCGGATAGTTTAGTAGTTAGTGTGTGCTTACTCGAGGGCGAGTAAGGGTTAAGTGTGGGGGAGTTGATAAGTGTAGTGTGTAGTGCTTATTTAAATGTGTTTTGGTCCCATTTTCCTTGTGGAATCGCTCCTTGGGAGCGATTTATGGGCTTCTTATACTTCCTCTAGTTCGTTTCAGGTTCCCGAGACCGATTTGGAAGAGTTGGAGCGATTCCGACTCTATACATACACATTTTGGAGCCAACGGAGTGAAGGAACGACGACTCGATGCCTTGGAATCGACCCCGAGACCTTGGGACCCGATCCCGAGCCTCCGAGACCCGATCCCGAGTCCCGAGAATCGGTGGAAAGCCCATGAGAAGCAAGAAAGGACCAAAGAGTGCTTAAGGAAGGCATACAAGACCCATCCCGTTCGGGATGGCCTCATCCCGTTCGGGATGGGGTGCAACATTGAGATGGTTGCTGTGAGCCCATCCCGGTCGGGACCAACCCGTCCCAGTCGGGATGGCAGGGCCGTCCCGATCGGGATGGTCCGTCCCGGTCGGGAAGCTACAGGGGCAGCGCGACTCTTTTCTTTTCTTCTCCTTCATTCTTGTACCCATATATATACTCCCTTCTTGTAATATTAAGACATCTTATCATACCCTAGACTAGTTTAAGCCTCCAAAACCCTAGATTTACTCTTGCTCATTAGTTTTAATCTTCCCTTAATCTTAGTTAATCCTTAGTTAATCATTGTAATTAGTTCTTGGATTAAGGAGATTCTTGAAGATTGTTCCAAGATTGACAACCTTGGGATTGTATTTGGGTTTCTCATTAATACAAGTTTTCATCTTTTCTTCATCCCATTGTTGGTATAACCTTTCTTACTCTTGTTCTTAGTTATTTAATCTTGTTTCCATCTTTTTATGTTATTATTGCTATTGTTCTTGTTATTCATAATGAATGTTTGGCTTGTGAGTTTGTTTTCTCTTATGATTGTTAGTTTGACCATGTTAATGAGTGAGTAGTTTCTTTGTGGGGTTAGTAGGGGGATTAGGGGTAGAATATGGATGATTAGGGTTGATTAAGGGGAAAAGGTTGCATCTTTGTTGTTAGTCACATTGTGGGCACTCTATGTGTTTGTTGATATGCTTGTATGAGTTGTAGTGGCCATGCTTCCCATACTTGTGCTCATATTCTCATTGATTGTCTATTATGTGGAAATGTCGAGAATAGTTTAGTCGCGAGAGCGCAGACTAGGGTCTAAGTTGCGAGAGCCCGGACCCACCTTGGCATCGGTTTAAGTTGCGAGAGCCCGGACCGACCCTAACAACTAGGAGACACCTATACCCTTGATCACCCCAATTACCCTTCTACTCCTATGAACCCGACCTACCCCACTTTCTTCCATATTTGTGTTAATCCTCCTAGTTAGCCATCATTTACCCTAGATTACTTGTTAGTTCGATCATTAGCTTAGTTCATCGCTAGCTTAGTCATACTTCTCCTCCACCATTAGTTTTCCTTTTATCGCTTTCTTTGTGCCGTTTTGGTAGCATAGTCTCGTTTGTAGGCCGACATAGTCTAAGCTTTGATATACCGTCCTCGTGGAATCGATCCCGACTTACCCTAGCTACCCACTAGGTTAGTCGGTGTTTTATTGATCGGCTAGGGACGTGACAAATCCTTGCCATCAATAAGCTCGCTCACCACCCTCGTGAACGCTATGGTCTCATCCTTGTCGACGGATCTCTTCCTAGCCAAGATTTCTCTCATAAATTTTCCATATGCCGGGATTTGGGTAAGTAACTCTGTAAACGTGACACTCACATCCAATTTCTTCACAATACTAAGGAACTTGTCGTATTGAGTATCCACCTTAGTCTTCATTTGCCTTGTTGGGAAAGGCAACTTGATTTGGTACTGGTTTTGCTCAATAGGGGTGGACTTCTCACATGACACTTTCCCTTTACCTTTTTCTTTTGCTTGAAGTGGGGGAAGCTTGTCTTCAATGGGTTTTTCGATCTCCCATAAGACTTGTTCCTCCATTGGATTATCAAAGCTTGAGCTTTCTTGAATTGGAGATGCCATTTTCTTTTTCGGTTCTTGCATTGGCTCTTGCTCACTAAGGAATGAAGGGGAGTCATAAGATGTACCTCTCCTTGTGGTGATAGCATTTACATGCTCATATGTTGGTGTTTCACCTTAAGAAGGTAGTTGCCCCTTTTGTCTTGAGGAGCTCCCCGAAGCAAGTTGAGATACTTGAGTCTCAAGCATCTTCGTACGGGCATCTCTTACCGTGTTTTCCCCTTGGACATAAGCAAAGAGCTCTTATTGGATTCTTGACATCTCCATTTGACTTTTTTGCAACTCTTGAATACTCTTTTGCACATCCGTCATAGTCTTTTGAATGTCGAAATCTCTAGGAGGGGGTGACGGATTATGCGGAGTATCGGTGAGGGCTAATGGAGTACCATAGTCATGAATAGGAGACCGGCTCCTAGGCTTGCTTTGTTGTTGATTACCTTGTGTTGCGTGTTGTTGACGGTTCCCTTGGAACCCATGAGAATTGCTTTGATTAAGGCCTTGATTGTGGTTTTGTTGTTGTTGGAAGCTTTGGTTTCCTTGGAAACCACCTTGATTGAAGTTCCCTTGTTGGAACCCTTGATTGTTGTTGTGGAAGGTACCTTGGTTATTTTGCTTGAAGTTGTTAAAGGGTCTTTGATTACCCACATAACCTTGATAACCTTGATTGTTGTCCCTTAAGGGAGGTGAAACATAGGGACGAGGTTGCATAGCTTGTTGTTGAAGGACTTGATTGGAAGCTTGGTATTGATTAGAATAGGAGGCACCTTGCTTGAACGCTTGAAAGGCGTTCACTTGCTCGATACTTCCCCGACAATGCATAGGATCATGACCAACGATTCCACAAGTATCACACATCCCATAGTAAGGCAAAGGAGGTGCAAATCCCAAAGCATTCACTTCTCGAATCGAGTGTTGATCGTAGGAACTAGAGCTTTGAACTTGCTTGAGGTGGCTTGGGAGCTTCTTGTCAATGTTCTCCATGTGTGTTCTTAATTGAGCCCCAAGGTCAGTGCTCAATTGTGTAGTAGCATCAACCTCGTGCCTACCTCCCCGATTTGCCTTCCTAGGCCTTGAGTATTGTGAATTATGAACCGCCATCTCCTCGATTCTTGACCAAGTTTGGTCATCATCCACTTCGGTAAACCTACCATTAGATCCCATGTTCAGTATGGCCCTTGAGTCTTCATATAACCCGTTCTAAAATTGTTGCACAAGGAACCATTGTGATAGGCCATGGTGTGGACAAGAACGGATCAAGGCTTTGAATCTTTCCCACGATTCGTAGAGGCTTTCATCATCACGTTGTTGGAATCCCGTGATAGAGGCTCTCAATAGATTTGTCTTCTCCGGGGGATAGAATTGTTGGTAAAAAGCTAAGGCTAGCTTCTTCCAAGTATCAATACCGAGTCTTGCTTTGTCCAACCCCTTGAACCATTGCTTCGCCTTACCAATTAGAGAGAAAAGAAATAATACCCACCGGATTTGGTCTTGAGTTATTCCCGTTTGAGAAATAGCGTCACAATAGTCCGAAAAGGTTTCCATGTGTTGATAAGGATCTTCGGTTGGTAACCCACTAAATTGAATTCTCTCGACCAATGGAATAAATTGCGTTTTCGCCACAAAATTCCCGGTATATGCCTCCGGTAAAGTGGATGGACCCGGCAAAACGTCTTCCGTGAAGGTTGAGTGAGAAGAAAACTTAGGCATGATTGGATGTAAGGGAGACGGTGGTGTAGACGGTGTTGATGTAGATGAAGAGGGGGAACTAGGAGAAGAAGAATGGATAGATGAACCAAAGGGATTTATGAAGATCCCTTCGGCCGTCTCTCGAGGTGACTCGCTAAAGTCGGATCCTTGAGTTTGCTCTTGATGAGTATTGCTAGTACCCGGTTGAGAGTGTCTAACCCGATCAATCGTCCGTTGGCGAAAGGCTCTAAAGAGTCTCTCCGGCTCTGGATTGAAGAGAAAGAAATCGCCTCCCCTCCTAGGCATAGACTACACACTAGAACAAACATGAGAACACCTAGTGCTTTATGGGCACTAGGCAACGACAATAATCAAGCACAACGAGAAACAAGGAGAGTAGAAGGCTAAGAAAACAAGAAATACTACAAAATATTCACAAGTGATGATAGAAGAGCACAAAGAAGGGTAACTAAGTCTAGCTATAAGCAAACTAAGTCTAAACAATGCATCGTCCCCGGCAACGGCGCCAAATTGATGGTAGGATTCGTCGCGGGTCCAACCGTCAATAATAAACTGACTATTCCTAGTGGGTAGCTAGGGCAAGTACGGTCGATATCCACGGGGACGGTAAAGTAAGGTCTACACTAGGTTGGCCTAAGAACGAGACTAAATAACCGAACAAACACAAAGAGAGCGAGAATTGGTAAACTATGGTGGTGGAAGAGGTGTAACTAAGCTAACAACAACTATCTAAACAATGCTAAAATGAGGTAACTAAAGATCAAACTAACAAACAAACTAGAGTAAATGATGGCTAACTAAGAGGATGAAATCAAATATGGAAAGGAAGTGGGGTAGGTCGGGTTCATAAGTGTAGATGGGTAATTGGGTGATCAAGGGTATAGGTGTCTCCTAGTTGCTAGAATCAGTCCGGGCTCTCGCTACGTAGACCGATGTCAAGGTGGGTCCGGGCTCTCGCTACGTAGACCCTAGTCCGCACTCTTGTGACTACGACTATTCTCAACATATTCACATACTAGACAAACAATGAGAAGATGAGCACAAGTATGGGAAGCATGGCCACTACGACTCATACAAGCAAATCAACAAACACATAGAGTGCCCATTATGTGTCTAACAACAAAGATTCATCCTTTTCCCTTAATCAACCCTAATCATCCATAATATACCCTTAATCCCCCTACTAACCCCACAAGGAGACTACTCACTCATTATCAAACTAACTATAACAACAATAAGAGAAATCAACTCAAACATCCAAACATTCATTATAACAAACAAGAACAAGAACAATAACAAGAACAATATGAAAAGATTGAAACTAGATTAGATAAACAAGAATAAGAGTAAAGAAGATTATACCAACAACAAGATGAAGAAAAGATGCAATCTCGTATAAATAAGAACTCAAATAAACCCCAAGGGTGTCAAGCTTGGAGAAATCTTCAAGAACTTCTTAATATAAGAACTAATTACAATGATTAACTAAAGATTAAAGAGAGATTAAAAATAATGTGAGGAACACTAATCTAGGGTTTGAATGTTTAATGGAGGCTTAAAAGAGTCTAGGGTATGATAAGATACATAAACAATACAAGAGAGGAGTATTTATATGGGTACAAGAATGAAGGAGGATGAAAGAATTGAAGTCGTGCTGCCCCTGCTCCTTCCCGCCCGGGACGGTTTGGTCCCGCCTGGGACGGTTTGGTCCCGCCTGGGACGGTGTGGTCCTGACCGGGACGGCCTGGTCTCGGCCGGGACGGGCTCATCACAGTAGCCTCTCCAAATGTGCACCCCATCCCGAACGGGTTGAGGCCTTCCCGACCGGGATGGGTCTTGTAGGCCTCCCTTAAGAGCTTTTTGGGTCCCTCCTTGCCTCTCATGGGTTTCTCGTCGATTATCGGGACTCGGGATCGGGTCTCGGGGGCTCGGGATTGGGTCCCAAGGTCTCGGGGTCGATTCCAAGGCATCGAGTCATCGTTCCTTCACCTCGTTGGCTCCAAAAAGTGTATGTATCGAGTCGGAATTGCTCCAACTCTTCACAAATGGTCTCGGGAACCTGAAACGAGCTAGAGGAAGCATAAGAAGCCCATAAACCGCTCCCAAGGAGCGATTGCACAGGGAAAAAGGGACCAAAACACAACAATTAGGCACTACAAACTACACTTATCATTCGCCTAACTCAAATGTGATCCTACCATTCTTCACATCAATCGTAGCACCGGCGGTATGTTGAAATGGACGCCTAAGGATAATGGGAGTGATAGAATCTTCCGGCATGTCAAGTACAAGGAAGTCGACTGGAATGAAGTACTTCCCGATTCTTATTGGCACATCCTCTAACATTCCTAATGGTCGGTTGAGTGAACTATCGGCCATTTTGAGTGTAATGGAAGTGCACTTGAGCTCCTTCATCCCAAGTCGCTCACAAATGGAATAGGGAATGATGCTTACACTCGCACCCAAATCACATAGTGCTCTCTCAATCTTAAAGTTGCCTATGGTGCAAGGGATCGAGAAACTACCCGGATCCTTCAACTTGGGAAGCGTAGAACCTTGAATAAGCTCGCTCACCACTCTTGTGAATGCTATGGTCTCTTCCTTGTCGACGGATCTCTTCCTAGCCAAGATTTCTTTCATGAATCTTCCATATGCCGGTATTTGAGTAAGTAGCTCGGTAAACGGGACAATCACATCCAATTTCTTCACAATATTAAGGAACTTGTCATATTGAACATCCACCTTGGTCTTCATTTGCCTTGTTGGGAAAGGCAACTTGATATGTACCTTGTCTTTCTCATTAAGGTTGGACTTTTCAAATGACACTTTCCCTTTACCCTTGTCTTTTCCTTGAAGTGGGGAAGCTTGTCTTCATGGGGTTTCTCAATCTCCCACAAGACTTGCTCCTCCATTGGATTCCCAAAGCTCGAATTATCTTGAGTTGGAGATACAACTTCTTTCATGGGTACTTGCTCACTAGGAAACACGGGAGGAATATAGGTAGCAACGCTCCTCAAGGTAATAGCGTTCACATGCTCAAATTTCGCCGTTTCACCTTGAGGAGGAAGTTGCACCTTTTTCCTTGAACAGCTACCCGAGGCGACTTGAGCTATTTGGGTTTCGAGCATCTTTATATGAGAATCTCTTGCTATGTTCTCCCTTTGAAGATGAGCAAAGAACTCTTGTTGGTTTCTTAGCATCTCCATTTGGCTTCTTTACATTTCTTGGTTACTCTTTTGCACATCCAACATAGATTTTTGCATGTCGAAATCTCGAGGTGGAGATTGTGGATTGTGCGGAGTATCGGTGAGGGCTAATGGATTACCATAATCATGAATAGGAGACCGGCTCCTTGGCTTGCTTTCTTGTCGATTACCTTGGGTTTCTTGTTGTTGTTGATGGTTCCCTTGGAACCCATGAGAGTTACCTTGATTAATGCCTTGAGAGTTTTGGTTGTAGTTTTGATGTCCTTGGTTGTGTTGGTTTCCTTGGAAACCACCTTGATTGAAGTTCCCTTGTTGGAACCCTTGATTGTTGTTGAATTTACCTTGGTTATGTTGCTTGAAGTTGTTGAATGGCCTTGGGTTGCCCATATAACCTTGGTAACCTTGATTGTTGTCCCTTAAGGGAGGTGGCACATATGGACGTTGTTGTAGAGATTGTTGTTGGGAAGCTTGATGGGAAGCTTGGAACATGTGAGGATAGAGGGCACCTTGCTTGAATGCTTGAAACACGTTCACTTGCTCAATACTACCTCGACAATGTATAGGCTCATGTTCGACTATCCCGCAAATATCGCACATCCCATAATAAGGTGTAGAAGATACAACTCCCAAAGCATTGACTTGTTGAATTGAATGTTGGTGGGAAGCACTTGCACTTTGACCTTGATCAAAATGACTTTGGAGCTTCTTGTCAATAGATTCCATGGGGTTTTTAATTGAGCTCCAAGATCAATGCTTAATTGTGTGATGGCATCGATCTTGTGCCTTCCTCCTCGATTCGCCTTTCTAGGCCTTGAGTATTTGGAGTTTTGGACCGCCATATCCTCGATTCTTGACCAAGTTTGGTCATCATCCACCTCGGTAAACCTTCCGTTCGATGCCATGTTGAGAATGGCCCTTGAGTCTTCATATAACCCGTTCCAAAACTGTTGAACTAGGAACCATTGTGATAGACCATGGTGAGGACAAGAGCGGAACAAGGCTTTGAATCTTTCCCACGATTCGTAGAGGCTTTCTTCATCACGTTGTTGGAATCCCGTGATAGAGGCTCTCAATAGATTTGTCTTCTCCGGGGGATAAAATTGTTGGTAGAAAGCGAAGGCTAGCTTCTTCCAAGTATCAATACCAAGAGTCGCCTTGTCTAACCCCTTGAACCATTGCTTAGCTTTACCGATTAAAGAGAAAGGAAATAACACCCACCGGATTTGATCTTGGGTTATTCCCGTTTGTGAGATAGCATCGCAATAATCCGAAAAGGTTTCCATGTGTTGATGAGGATCTTCGGTTGGTAACCCACTAAATTGACTTCTTTCGACCAATTGGATGAATTGCGTTTTTGCCACAAAGTTGCCGGTATATGCCTCCGGTAAAACGGGTGGACCGGGCAAAACGTCTTCCGTAAAGGTTGAATGAGAAGAGAACTTAGGCATGATTGGATATGCGGGAAATGGTGGTGTAGACGGTGTTGAAGTAGATGTAGAAGGAGAACTAGGACTAGAAGTACCAAAAGGATTTATGAAATTCCCTTCGGCCGTCTCTCGAGGTGCTTCGTCTAAGTCGGATCCTTGAGCTTGTTCTTGATTGGTATTGCTAGCACTTGGTTAAGAGATTCTAACCCGGTCAATCGTCCGTTGGCGAAAGGCTCTAAAGAGTCTTTCCGGCTCTTGATTGAAGAGAAAGAAATCGCCTCTCCTCCTAGGCATACACTACACACTCGAACAAACGTGAGAACACCTAGTGCTTTATGGGCACTAGGCAAAGACAATAAACGAGCTCAACGAAAGACAAAGAGAAAAGAAAGCTAAGAAAATAAGAAAAACCTACAAAATATGCACAAGAGATAGAAGAAGAACACAAGAAGGGTAACTAAGTCTAGCTATAAGCAAACTAAGTCTAAACAATGCACCGTCCCCGGGAACTGCGCCAAATTGATGGTAGGGTTTTGTCGTGGATCCCTCCCGATCAATATTAACCAACTATACCTAGTGGGTAGCTAGGGTAAGTCGGGTCGTGTCCACGGAGACGGCTATGTAATGTCTAGACTAAGTCTACCTAAAACGAGGCTAAGTCACACAAACAAACACAAAGGGAGTAAATTAACTAGGCTAACAATGAACTAACTATAACAAGAACTAATAAAACAACTAAAGACTAAGGAGATTGAGAACTCAAATATGTATGAAAGGGAGTAGGGTTAGGTCGGGTTCACAAGTGTAGTAGGATAATTAAGAAGTCAAGGGTATAGGTTTCTCCATGCCACTAAGATCGGTTTGCGCTCTCGCGCCAAAGCCTAAGTCCGCACTCTCGTGTCTACGACTAGACCCGAAAACCTATGCAAAGTATTACCTAAAGCACAAGCATTCAATCACAAATTGATTACAAGATGAGAAGATGAAAACAAGCATGAGAAGCATTGGCCACTACAACTCAAACAAGCAATTCAACAAACACATTGAGTGCTCAACATGTGACTAGTGACAAAGATTCAACCTTTTCCCCTAATCAAACACTAATTACCCATAATCCACACTTAATTCCCCTACTAACCCCACAAGGAATCTACTCACTCATAATGAAACAAAATCTAAGACTAACAAGAGAAATCAACATAATCATCAAAACATCCATTATGAACAAACAAGAACAACGAACAATATGTAAAGATTCAAACTTGAAAGATAAACAAAGATTAAAAGTAAAGAGGAGAAGAGGATTATACGAAACTAGCAAGAATATAAAAAGATGAGAACTTGAATTAATAAGAAACCCAAACTCCAAGGTTGTCAATCTTGGATGAGTCTTCAAGAATCTCCTTAATACAAGACTAATTGCTAGATTAAACAAAGATTAACTAAAGATTAATATGAAACTAAATTAGAGATGAAGAGAAGCTAATTAGGGTTTTGAATGTTGAAGAGAGGTCTAAGATAGTCTAATGTAATGTATCCCCCTCAAAAAATACAAGGGAGGAGTATTTATAAGGTTACAAGAGTGAAGGAGAGGAAAGAAAGAAGTTTCGTGCAGCAGCTCAGCCGTCCCGCCCGGGACGATATGCTTCTCGGCCGAGATGGCCCAAAACAGGGGCTGCTTAATTCGCGCACCCCTTCCCGGTCGGGAAGGCCACTATCCCGCCTGGGAAGGGCCTTGTAGGCCTCCAATATGATCTTTTTGGTCCCTCCTTGCTTCTCATGGCCTGGGCTTCACGTTGATTCTCGGGGCTCGGGAATGGGTCCCAAGGTCTCGGGATCGAATCCAAGGCACCGAGTGATCATTCCTCCTCTTCGTTGGCTCCAAAAGTGTATGAAACGAGTCGGAATAGTTCCAATTCTTCATGAATGGTCTCGAGAACCTAAAACGAACTAGAAGAAGCATAAGTAGCCCAAAAACCGCTCCCAAGGAGCGATTTCACAAGGGAAAACGGGACCAAACATAAAAAATTAGGCACTACAAACTACAGTTATCAAAAAATCGACGAAGCATCGCACCTCCAAAGCCAAAGCAACCACAAAACAAATAAAACCAAGCCATAGAAACAAAAAAAACAAAAAAAAAACAAAGCAACACACCTGTAGGATAATCCTAGAACCCCGAGAAGGTGTCCTCTGTACCCGAACACTAGCGTCAAGACACAGAACAAGCTCGCCCAAAATAAGCAAAGAGGGTGATCGTTTATGTTCCATAGCCGCTACCACGTCTGAAACGCAAGGATTCCCCCAACTCTCACATGACCGCGCGTCCTAAAAAAGATAATAGCAAGCTATAGCAATATTAAAAGCACGCCTACATGCCAAGATCGAAACATAATGAGAGCTAACCCGAGAGAATGTCCTAGAAAGCAACTCTAAGTTAAGACCATCCACACCAAAATAGCCTTTAGCCTCCTCCAACGAAGAAAGGTCCAAGAAGTGGTAAAACCGCTCCACATGGGCATCGTCCCCACAAGGGACACAACGTCGAACCGAGCTCTACCCGCCTATAGCATCTATCTCTTCAGGCAAAGGATAAAATTTACCCCCGGGGAAAGCAAAAACATAATATTTCGGGTCCCAAAACCTAGAACATGCCCGTAGAAAATCATCCTGTACCTTGACTCGACTCAGTGCAAGAACCGTCGACAAACCATCGTTTGAACTAACCTCGGGGTAACATTTCTTAAACAAACCCGCCCACTCGGTCAGGACATTCCCGAAACCCGACATGACCCTAGATATGGTTCTATACCTTACAGGTATCCTAGTATGTCTAGAACATGCAACCACAACCCGTATATATAGCCCTAATCCCACAAGAATTGGGAAACAGCGAAAATTTCCATAACACGGGGTTCGAACCGCACCAACCCACGCGCCCGAGTCTCCGGCCGTCCAAGCCCAAGCGGCTCGGGACCCAATTGCATCAGTCCGAGCGCCTGAAGCCAGGCATGACTCAACCCGAGCAACCAAAGGGTAGAAACTTGAACCCCCGTGATCACCATAGCTATCATCCTATACCTCAGACACCGAGAACGACCTCCCAAAGTCACTAGAGCCCACCCCGAAAACCGAGGTATCCATGCTGAAGCTGCAGGAACACGAGTTCACTCGTTGGACGCACGAGACTTAGATGTTTTGTATTCTTTTTTTTAGGGGGATAAGCTACCCCACCTAGGCGTGTCGTAACCTTTTAACGGTTATCGTCAAGTCGCGTCTGTGGCCTGACAAGGCGATTTTACGAATGTATAAAAAAGTGGTCTAACTTTTTTTGCCCGAGTCGCATGAATTTTAAACTTCGGTCTCATTCTGAATACCTGCGCTCATCTCTTAACACACTCGGTCAAAGCATGTTATTATTTACATCTCGAGTCAAAACATTTTAATCGACATACTACCTGATCCGATTCCCGGCTCAAACTAACACATTTCAAAAACATCTGAAACAAACGGTTTTCGTACTCTCATGGAACACTAACGCGCCCTAAACTAGGGTAAATCGCAAACAAACAAACACAAAAGTGGTTACTTGTCAATTTAGGTAAACAGATTCGCCAAGCACAAGACTAATCTAACTAATTCAAAATACTAAAAATTAAAAATAAACGTACAAAATATACAAATCCTTATATAGATTGAGGCTAGGAAGGACCCCTAGAAGCCGCACCGATATCTATCACAACCTCGCAAAGGTTGTCATCCAAACCTAGATCCTCTAAGTCTATAAGAAGAGACTAACTACCATTCATCCCCGACAGCATATCTAGGGTAGCCGTCTCGGGGACTCCTCCGACCTCCTCGTTAGCACCCGTAGCCTCAGCCTCAACCTCCCTCTCGATCCGATGTCTAGCCACACCGTGTGTAGAGGACTCACCTCGAGACCGAGCCAGCTGCTCCTTTAGGAAGGCGATCTCGTTAGCCCGAGATTACAGGAGCTTCTGCGACTCGACATCTTTCGCCTCGAGCTCGGTCACCCGAGTCTCCAACTGTCCTACCATATCCGAGACATCCTGCAAATACACTCAAACCATAGGAAAATACACAAGCAACCCAGAAAACCACATTAGTCACAGAAACTCGCCAATCGAGGCCCCGACGTGTCACGGGAAACCCTGGAGGCATAGGCCCAGAAGTAGTTGGCAGCCTGCCACAACCGCTGATGGCAAGCCGACGAAACCTGAGAGTAAAACCACAAAAGTTAGGCAAACCGACCCTAATTCTTAGAACCCAAATCGAAAACAAAAGTCAAAACTTACCTAGTATACCCGGTCACGCCACTCTATCCCGGCATCCATCTCCTCTAGAGAACACGGGAAGAGGGGCTCAAAAAAAGGTATCCCAGCCGCATCCACCTTAAGCCGGGTCAAAGGAAAATCCGGGGGCTGGATTTCGTCAGCCGGATCGGCCAGCTGAAAGGACAACAAATTGGTCAGTCAAAAGGCAAGGAAAATAACAAACCACAACACAAATCTTAGAACCAAAATTAGAACATTACCACGAGGCGGTACCAAGCCAACCGCCAGGTGACGTTGAGATGTGTAGGAGGCACAAGGCACCAAGAGTGTATCGCCTCCTTCTCCGTCCTTGTCCTCGAGGATCTCTACGGCGATCGGCGGTCAGAACATGGTTCGCGGAGGATCAACCGGCACCCTGAAATCGTCGTATAAGCACTGACGCACCAACCGCTCGCCCAGATACCAAACTGGACGAATCAACGCAAGGAGGAGCATCCTCCTATAACTCCGCGGCCTCAGCTCCGTAGCCACGTACTCCGGCACGCCCTCGTAATTAGCCCAAGGGCGGGCCACAAACTACACAAATAAAACCGGCACCCTAACGAAATCCCAAAACTTGGGGGCTATTGAGCAAAATGAGCTATAAAAAAGGAAAACTTACATCTTCAACGCGTAGCTTGTTGACCAGCGCGTTCTCCACCGGGTAATGGCTGATTGTGCTCTTAGACTGAGCCAGCCTCCACTCGATTCCCGCCGGGAATCTCTTCGGGTGCACCTACACCGTCTTAGGTGCCAAGCACGGGAAGTAGGAATAGATCCAAGCCTGCAAAATCCCAAAACAACTTTAGCAATTCAAGCCAAAAACTAAGTAAAACTCAAAACACAAGAGCGAGAAAAGTAACTAACCTCCAGTATAAGGCCCGGACCCACAATGGGCACAGCTGAGGCCAACCCTATCACCAGTGGCCTCACCATGACTTGCAGGCAGCAAGTCATCTCCGCAAAAGCCGCGGTCACCCAATCGTAGCACCCTAGCTGCGTCAAGTCCGCTAGGTAGGGCAAAATCCTAGTACTAAACCTCTCGCCCTTGTCCGAGAAGTGAGTTGACCCTAGGTAATACCACAACCACAGCCGAGCATCTTGCTCCGTGTAGACACCCGCATTTTGACTACCAGGTGTCTATGGCAATTTCCAAAACAACACCCGATAATGATCGGACGCTAACGTGTTTCTACGCGCTCGGATATGGGCTCAAAACCATTAGTTGCTGGCTAATGCGCTTACGGAGTACAAATCTCACAAAAATGACCTCAAATTCAGGCTCAGTGGGTCGTTTCCAGTCAAACAAGACTAATTTGGGTCAAAACCAACACCCGAAATAAAACCGACTTTTAGGGATTGGGTCAACCCCGGTCAAAGTCATTTCCGAGACACACAAAAAACAGCCACACAAACATCAAAAAGTCCAACTCAAAAGCAAAACCCACAAGACATCCAAAGTCACGGACCAAAACAATGGACCCGCGCGACCCAGCTGAGCCACTCGATCGAGTGCTCAGCCCACTCGATCGAGTGGGCCCTTAAAAAGGCCCGACTGCAGGCACACCGGGCCACTCGACTGAGTCAGCTGGTTACTCGGTCGAGTAACCCTAGACGGGGTACCTAGGCCTTGCCTATATAAACACCCCATGCACACAACCCTAATACAACTTTGACACAATTTTACAACCTTTATCAAGATCAAACTCAAACCCTAATTCAAACCCAAAACCTAGCTTTAGGAATCGAAACCCTAAACCACCACAACTTAGCCTACATACTCAAAACTCCCGTGCAAGCCGCCACTACGAGTCCTGTCCGAGCATAAGAAACATGGAGGTTGAGGGTGCCAATTCCCGCTCTTCTCCTTTCTCCTTTTTCTCGCGTCGTGTCGTCTACCGTCATTATCGTCGTCTTGTTTTTTTTATATTTTATTCGCATTCTAATATCAATAATATAACTAGTATAAAATATTAAAGTATTCGTCGATTCGTGTCGAGCATGAGTGATGGTGGGATAAGGAAACCCGAATATACAAGTGTACTGCACACAGCGTTGCCGGTCGCTTATCCCATCACCCCGATTGCTTGATTGTTGAGACGAGTTAACATCAACCATAATTTTCTTATTTTATCATCGTTATTGCAGTTTTCATCCATTCAAAAACCTATTTTTAAAACAAGTATCTTATTTAATAAGGGTCGAAACCTGTTGATGCGGATCCGACATCAAACAATTCGCAAGAATTAATTGTGATGTCGGGATGCGGAGGGAATCAAGTCTTTCAATTCTAGCATAGCGTCAAACTCTTAGATTCGATGCTAATTTCATAATTAGACGTCGAATCTAACGATCTAGTCACATAAATTAATTAAGGCGATTTCTATTGATGCTAAGATAATTGTCATACAATTCGTTAGAATTACGACATTATCAAACGCGGAGGAAATCCACTCATATCGCGATAGTTAATTTAAAACGACTTAAATCAATTTTCTATTATTTTCACTCTAGTATTCCATAGCGATTCAATAATCGAATATGAGATACAACGAGTAATCAAATTTAGAATCGAGTATAAATCCCATAATATTTATATCCGATTCAACAAAATCAATGATTTTTAAAACCGAATTGAGCATAAATTGTAGAATATTTACGCCTGATTCGGTAGAATCATCGAATTATCAAAAATCAAAAGCAATTCCAAAATCGATACAAAATTGCGAGCGAACCCCATGTTCGTACAGGGGGCACTCGACCGAGTGCCTAGCCCACTCGGTCGAGTGACACCCCACAAACCGAAGCAGAATGCATTTACGACCTCTACTCGGTCGAGTCTCACAGTGACTCGGTCGAGTGGCAACGTACTCGATCGAGTTGGTCAATAACTCGATCGAGTAGGGTCTAGAATACGGGACAGAAGCGCTTTCAGAAGTCGATTCGGTCGAGTCCATCAATGACTCGGTCGAGTGGCCTATTCATCGCGTCAAACCGTGAGTCCTACAAGCCGGTCGAGTCTTGTTAATATCTTTTCACGACTTAAGTCGACACGTGTCTAATCAATCACGTGAAAACTTCACTTTTCAAAACTTTATATCATCTTGTCTACATCATTCATTAATCTTCAAACCATTATTATTCGTTATACCGTTACTAACCGTTTGTTATTTTTCTTGTCGATTTATCGTTTGTTTTATTTTACTAAAATGAACCCACATGCTAAAATCCAACTTCGACGTTAGAGTTTACTTGTATTAAATAGACATAGAAACTGATAAGTGTAGTTTGTAGTGCCTTTTTCACTATGTTTTGGTCCCATTTCCTTGTGGAATCGCTCTTTGGGAGCGATTTATGGGCTTCTTATGCTTCCTTTAGTTCGTTTCAGGTTCCCGAGACCGATTTGGAAGAGTTGGAGCGATTCCGACTCTATACATACACATTTTGGAGCCAACGGAGTAAAGGAACGATGACTCGATGCCTTGGAATCAACCCCGAGACCTTGGGACCCAATCCGGAGCCTCTGAGACCCGATCCTGAGTCCCGAGAATCGGCGAGAAACCAATGAGAGGCAAGGAGGGACCAAAGAGCTCTTAAGGGAGGCCTACAAGACCCATCCCGTTCGGGATGAGGTGCGCTTTGAAGAAGGCCACTGTGAGCCCATCCCGGTCGGGACCAACCCGTCCCGGTCGGGATGACAAGGCCGTCCCGGTCGGGATGATCCCGTCCCGGTGGGGACGCTACAGGGACAGCACGGGCTCTTTTCTTTCTTCTCTTTCATTCTTGTACCCATATATATACTTCCCCCTTGTAATGCTAAGACATCTTATCATACCCTAGACTAGTTTAAGCCTTCATTATACTTTCAAAACCCTAGATTAGTGTTCTCATATTAGCTTTAATCTTCCTTTAATCATTAGTTAATCTTTGTAATTAGTTCTTGTATTAAGAAGTTCTTGAAGATTGTTCCAAGCTTGACAACCTTGGGATTCTATTTGGGTTCTTATTTATACAAGATTGCATCTTTTCATCTCCATAGTGTTGGTATAATCTTTCTTTACTCTTGTTATTTGTTATTCAATCAAGTTTCATCTTTTACATATTGTTATTGTTATTGTTTGTTTATGATGAATGTTTGGATGCTTGTTCTAATTCCTCTTGTGAATGTTGGTTTTCTCTTAACTATGAGTGAGTAGTTTCTTTGTGGGGTTAGTAGGGGGATTAGGGGTAGATTATGGATGATTAGGGTTGATTAAGGGAAAAGGGTGAATCTTTGTTGTTAGTCACATTGTGGGCACTCCATGTGTTTGTTTATATGCTTGTGTGAGTTGTAGTGGCCATGCTTCCCATCCTTGTGTTCATCTTCTCATTGTTTGTCTATTATGTGGAAGTGTTGAGAATAGTCATAGTCATGAGAGTGCGGACTAGGGTCTAAGTTGCGAGAGCCTGGACCACCTTGACATCGGTCTAAGTTGCGAGAGCCCGGACCGACCCTAGCAACTAGAAGACCCCTACACCCTTGATCACCCCAATTACCCATCTACTCCTATGAACCCGACCTACTCCACTCCCTTTCCATATTTGAGTTCATCATCTTAGCTAGTCATCATTCCTATAGTTTCATTGTTTAGTTAGTCTCTAGTATTCCATTGTAGCTCTTCTCATAGTTAGTTCATCATTAGTCTAGTTCTTGCTTCTCCTCCACCATAGTTTTCCAATTATCGTTTCTTTGTGTTTGTTTGGTAATTTAGTCTCGTTTTAGGCCGACCTAGTCTAACCCTTGCAATACCGTCCTCGTGGATACGATCCCGACTTACCCTAGCTACCCACTAGGTGTAATCGGTAGTTTATTGTTGGTTAGGATACACGACAAATCCTTACCATCAATTTGGCGCCGTTGCCGGGGACGGTGCATTGTTTAGACTTAGTTTGCTTATTTCTAGACTTGGTTACCCTTCTTTGTGCTCTTCCATCTTCTCTTGTGAATATTTTATAGTTTCTCTTCTTTTCTTAGCTTTCTTTTCTCTTTGTCTCTAGTTGTGCTTGTTTATTGTCGTTGCCTAGTGCCCATAAAGCATTAGGTGTTCTCACGTTTGTTCTAGTGTGTAGTGTATGCCTAGGAGGGGAGGCGACTTCTATCTCTTTAATCCAGAGCCGGAGAGACTCTTTCGAGCCTTTCGCCAACGGACGATTAACCGGGTTAGGATCTCTCAACCAAGTGCAAGCAATACTCATCAAGGGCAAGCTCAAGGAGCCGACTTTAGCGAGTCACCTCGAGAGACGGCCGGAGGGACCTTCATCAATCCCTTCGGTAACTCTTCTTCTCCTAGTTCCCCCTCTTCATTTACATCAACAACGTCTACACCACCATCTTCTCCCTTATATCCAATCATGCCGAAGTTTTCATCCCACTCCAATTTTACCGAGGATGTCTTGCCGGGACCGAGTGCATTACCGGAAGCCTATACCGGGAATTTTGTGGCAAAGACTCAATTTATCCAACTTGTGGAGAGGAGCCCATTTAGTGGTTTGCCCACCGAAGACCCGCACCAACATATGGAGACCTTCTCCGATTATTGTGACGCTATATCTCAAACCGGAGTTACTCAAGATCAAATTTTTTGGGTACTTTTCCCGTTCTCTCTTATTGGAAAAGCGAAGCAATGGATCAAGAGTCTCGATAGGGCAACCATGGGGATCGATACTTGGAAGAAGCTTGCCTTGGCGTTCTACCAAAAGTTTTACCCTCCGGAAAAGACAAATTTGCTTAGGGCCTCCATCACCGGGTTCCAACAAAGGGATGAAGAGAGCCTATATGAAGCTTGGGAGCGGTTTAAATCTTTGGTGAGATCGTGCCCCCATCATGGACTCTCACAATGGTTCTTGGTTCAACAATTTTGGAACGGTCTTTATGAGGACTCAAGAGCTATTCTTAACATGGGCTCCAATGGTAGGTTCACCGAGGTCGATGACGACCAAACTTGGGCGAGAATCGAAGAGATGGCGGTGCATAATTCGCAATACTCTAGGCCTAGGAAGGCACATCGAGGAGGCATGCATGAGGTTGATGCTATCACTAAGTTAAGCATTGACCTTGGAGCTCAATTGAAAACACACATGGAAACTATTGACAAGAAGCTTCAAAGCCACCTCGACCAAGTCCAAGGCACTAGTTCCTCCCACCATCAACCGATTCAAGAAGTGAATGCTTTGGGGTTTGCACCTCCTTTACCTTATTTTGGGATGTGTGATACTTGTGGAATCGTTGGTCATGATCCTATGAATTGTAGAGGAAGTATTGAGCAAGTGAACGCCTTTCAAGCGTTCAAGCAAGGTGCCTCCTACTCTAATCAATACCAAGCTTCCAATCAAGTCCCTCAACAACAAGCACTTCAACATCAACAACAACATCGTCCTTATGTTCCACCTCCCTTAAGGGACAACAACCAAGGTTACCAAGGTTATATGGGTAATCCAAGACCCTTCAACAACTTCAAGCAAAATAACCAAGGTACCTTTCACAACAACAATCAAGGGTTCCAACAAGGGAACTTCAATCAAGGCGGTTTCCAAGGAAACCAAAACTTTCAAAAGCAACAAAACGACAACCATGGCAACAACCAAGGCCTTAATCAAGGCAATTCTCATGGGTTCCAAGGGAACCATCAACAACAAAAAGCAACTCAAGGCAATCAACAACAAAGCAAGCCTAGGAGCCGGTCTCCTATTCATGACTATGGTACTCCATTAGCCCCCACCGATACTCCGCATAATCCATCATCCCCACCACGGGATTTCGACATACAAAAGCAAATGATGGATATGCAAAGGAATACTCAAGAAATGCAAAAGAGTCAATTGGAGGCACAAATGTCACAACAAGGAATCCTTGCTCAAATTCTAATGGATAACAAGGAAATGAAAACTCACATTAAGATGATTGAGAATCAAGTATCACAACTTGCATCGGGAAGTTCTTCAAGACAAAGAGGGCAATTACCTTCTCAAGGTGAAACACCGATATTTGAGCATGTAAATGCTATCACCACAAGGAGAGGTACATCCTATGACCCCCCTCCATATCCTAGTGAGCAAGAGCCAATGCAAGAACCGACAAAGGAAATGGCATCTCCAACTCAAGGAGAACCAAGCTTAGATAATCCAATGGAGGAACAAGTTCTATGGGAAGTTGAAAAACCCCAAGAAGACAACCCTCCCCCACTTCAAGAGAAAGACAAGGGAAAGAGGAAAGTGTCCTTTGAAGAGTCCACCCCTATTGAGCAAAACAAATACCAAATCAAGTTGCCTTTCCCATCAAGGCAAATGAAAACTAAGGTGGACATTCAATACGACAAGTTCCTTAGTATTGTGAAGAAATTGGATGTTAGTGTCCCGTTTACCGAGTTACTTACCCAAATCCCGGCATATGGTAAATTCATGAAAGAAATCTTGGCTAAGAAGAGGTCCATCGACAAGGAAGAGACGGTAGCGTTCACGAGGGTGGTGAGCGAGCTTATTCAAGGTTCCACGCTTCCGAAGTTGAAGGATCCGGGTAGTTTCTCGATCCCTTGCACCATAGGCAATTTCATGATCAAAAATGCATTATGTGACTTGGGCGCGAGTGTGAGCATCATTCCCTACTCTATTTGTTACCGACTCGGGATGAAGGAGTTGAAATGTACGTCAATTACACTCCAAATGGCCGATAAATCTCTTAACTGACCATTGGGAATGCTAGAGGATGTGCCGGTACGAATAGGGAAGCTCTTCATTCCGGTCGACTTCATTGTGGTTGTGCCGGAGGATGCTAACACTCCCATCATCCTTGGACGCCCATTTTTACACACCGCCGGTGCCGTGATTGATGTGAAGAAGGGTAGGATTACCTTTCAACTAGGCGACGAAGAGTTAGTGTTCGACCTCCAAGGCAACACTTCGCCTATGACCGAGACGTGTAATGTGATCCATGCCACGGAAAACATCGATCGAGGGAAAGATTCGGGACAAAGCTTGAAGAAGTACTCTTATGTACTCGAGGATGATGACTCCGATTTGTAGGAAGATGAGTGCCCATATCATGAGCTTGATGACAAGTTGAAGAGCAAGGAGAAGGATGAGCCTCCCTTGGAGCCACAAGAAGATCGATCGACGTTTGGGTATATCCCCAAAGACCAAAAGTAAAAGTTCAATTCGTTGAACATGGAAGATCGGGATGCCCCGGGAACGTCAAGGCAAGGCCATGAAGAGCCTTGGTATGTGGTCGGTTATATCTCGAGCTTGATTGAAGACTTCGCTAGGGCCTTCGACTTGTTTCTTCGTGCCCTGGATGGAGATGGAATTATTTTGGAAGGTTGTTGAAAAATAATGAAGATGCACCATCCTTGGTTTGACGGAGTTCCACAAGAACCGTCTCATTGTATATATCTCTTTATTGTAATTGCTTTGGATTTTTGTGAATTCTTGTTATTTGGATTGATTGATGAGCGTTGTGAGGGAGAGAGTTTGACGTGTGTTTGAGTATTGTTTGATAGGTGAAGTGAGAATACTTCCTAGAGAAGAATGGCTATGATATACCTTGGATTTTAAGTACGAGGATCGGGTTTTTGAAGCTTGGAGCAAGCTTTTGGGATTGTGGAAGTTGAAGAAGGCCCATCCCGACCGGGAAGGGTGAGGCATCCCGACCGGGAAGGGTGCTGTCCCGATCGGGATGGGTGTACCAAATTTCGAGCATGCTGTGGGTCCGTCCCGACCGGGATGAGGGCGTCCCGACCGGGACGAGTGAGGTAACCCAACCGGGACCAACCATCCCGACCGGGATGGTCCTCTACTCCCCCTTTGTGTTTCTTCTTCGACAATTGACTCCACCCAACCATTTTATGCCCCCTCCCAACCTCCCTAGCTATCCTAGCCTTATCATATGCCTCATTTATTTCATTGACATGCCCTCACTCCATTTCCTATCCACTTTGCACCGACTATCGCATCAAATCCCACCCCTTACCATTACTACCTCTACCGTGAGTTCTTCTTGAGTGTGAAGCGAGATGGCAACCGAGAAGATAAGCGACGAGCCTCTAATGATCATCGAGACGATGGAGCAAGTGAGTTACTAGCCGCTCGGTTTGGGTAACTATCCTTACTTTCCCGTCTTTTTATCGCTTGTTTTTCATTGTTTGCCCCCTTCCCTTGAGTCATGGGATCTTAGTGGCCTTCGAGGCCATAGTATGATTGCTCCCGATTCTCGACGACGTGATTGCGTCGAGAGTCAATCAAAAAGTCCAATATACAAGATTTTCACCACTTTTTAGGAATTAGTCGGATTTGGACGGAATCCGGGCTAGGTGACTTGATTACACCTAGCCCTCCCCTCCCATTTCCTTTTATTTCTTTCTTTTTATTTCTTCCCCCTTCCATATCTTTTCTTGTCTCGGCCCATGGTGACTTGATTACACCCCGGCCGGACATCTTCTACAATTTTCTCCCCGTTCTTTTTTATTTTTAGCTTTATTTTTGTAGTTTCTTTTCTTTTTCTTTTGTCTCTCCGCACACTACGATCGAGCATGAGGACATGGCTCGGTTTAAGTGTGGGGGAGCGATATTCTATCGTAGTTAGTTTTATTTTCTAAGTTTTTCGAAAAAATCTTAAAAACCCTAAAAATTTGAAAAAATTTCACAAAAATCAAAAAGATTTTCTTTTTGTGTCTTTTCTTTTGTGTCGTTGTGTCGTATATTTGTTTTGTATTGTGTGTGTTTTGCCTCCCTTTTCCTTATAGGTTGCTTAATCACCGTTGTTTGGAAAGCTTTGAAGACATCCGGTAACATCTTCTAACCATCTTTCCCTCTTTATTCCTTGTGATGCTTGGAGAAGGTTGTGTTGAGGTGTGCTCGGGTGGAGCTTGTACTTACTTGTGGTTAATTTGGTGATATGTTTGGAAGTTTGAGGTGGTGTTTGTTTGTTCATGTTTTGTTTTTGTTGCCTTTTGTTTCTTTCTCTTTCATTTTCGTCGTGTCTTTGTTTTATGTGTGTAAGTGTGTCGTGTGTGTAAATGGTTTTCGAAAACCCGGTTTAGAGGCTAGTGTGCGAGTGTCTACCTTCCCTTCCTAGTTGTATAAATCGAGTTTTGGACTTTACTCTAGTAGAATGACCCTAAACCAATGATTTCGTTGGTCCTTTACCTTGAGTCCACCTAGCTTACTAGGGATTTACTACGGGATTTGCACCTTTGACCATTATGACCACCCACGGTGTGAAAAGGCCTTGGTTACCGAGTCTCGTCCCTTAGGTGACCGTGTTTAGGATTGTTTGATTAGTCCAAGTTCTCCACTTTTTGTGGGTTTGAAGGGAAGGCCCCGTCCCGACATACCCATTCCCCTACCTCCTACACACATCCACTCAATAAAATTGCAATTTGTTGAATTTTTTCTCTTTCTTGTTACACAAAGAAATGCCAAAAGTCAAATCAAGCCAAAAGGGCAAAGAAAAGTAAAGAAAGAAAAAAATGAAAGAAAGAAAAGAAATGAAGAAAAAGAAAAGGCACAAAAGCCAAAAAAGAGAATAGAAAAGAAGAAAAAGAAATGGCATGGCAACAAACAAAGAAAAAAAAAGATGCAAAGAAAAGAGAAAATGCCAAAAAGAAAATCATCCCACAAAAAGAAATCCCCACAAAAATAAGTCTTTTTCCGACTTTCGCCGTGAAGAGCCTACCAAAGGACCGAGTCCCGAGGAAGGATGATAGCGGCATTAGTCGGTCTTCCCTCATTTTGCATGTTTTCCACCTTTTTACTTGGACTAGTTAGGCGGTTTTGGACACGGGACGACCCTCTTGGCTCACGCTAAAGGGGGCGGGGTCACACTTACCTACAGTGTCGACTAACACCGTGGTTCTTCACTTTTCTACTCCGCGGATCGTCTCGTAGTACGTTTTTAGAAAGTTAGGAGGACCTAGGTAAGTTACCAACGTTTTTGTTGCTTTATCGTCATACTATTAGGGTTTAGTCCACCTTGGTTTGTATTGCTAGCTTGGGAACGTTGTCACTTACCTCGAGTCCTAAACCGGTGCTTCTTTCACCGCTTTTTGAGGGAAGCGGTATTTGTTTTCTTTTGGGTGCAACCGATTATGTGTTTGTTTGTGTGTTTGTTTGTTTTTGTGTTTTGTGTCCGGTCGCATCCACAGTTTTGTCGCAAGACCCGACTTGCCTTGCGGAGTGCACTTTTCCTCTAAGTGTACTCGCGTGAGTTGAAAGGGCGTAGGGTGCGCTAATACCCACTCGGCTAGTTTAGTACTTAGTTTGTGCTTACTCGAGGGCGAGTAAGGGTTAAGTGTGGGGGAGTTGATAAGTGTAGTTTGTAGTGCCTTTTTCACTATGTTTTGGTCCCATTTCCTTGTGGAATCGCTCCTTGGGAGCGATTTATGGGCTTCTTATGCTTCCTTTAGTTCGTTTCAGGTTCCAGAGACCGATTTGGAAGAGTTGGAGCGATTCCGACTCTATACATACATATTTTGGAGCCAACGGAGTAAAGGAACGATGAGTCGATGCCTTGGAATCGACCCCGAGACCTTGGGACCCAATCCCGAGCCTCCGAGACCCGATCCCGAGTACCGAGAATCGGCGAGAAACCAATGAGAGGCAAGGAGGGACCAAAGAGCTCTTAAGGGAGGCCTACAAGACCCATCCCGTTCGGGATGAGGTGCGCTTTGAAGAAGGCCACTGTGAGCCCATCCCGGTCGGGACCAACACGTCCCGGTCGGGATGACAGGGCCGTCCCGGTCGGGACGCTACAGGGGCAGCACGGGCTCTTTTCTTTTTTCTCCTTCATTCTTGTACCCATATATATACTTCCCCCTTGTAATGCTAAGACATCTTATCATACCCTAGACTAGTTTAAGCCTCCATCAGACTTTCAAAACCCTAGATTAGTGTTCTCATATTAGCTTTAATCTTCCTTTAATCATTAGTTAATCTTTGTAATTAGTTCTTGTATTAAGAAGTTCTTGAAGATTGTTCCAAGCTTGACAACCTTGGGATTCTATTTGGGTTCTTATTTATACAAGATTTCATCTTTTCATCTCCATAGTGTTGGTATAATCTTTCTTTACTCTTGTTCTTTGTTATTCAATCAAGTTTCATCTTTTACATATTGTTATTGTTATTGTTTGTTTATGATGGATGTTTGGATGCTTGTTCTAATTCCTCTTGTGAATGTTGGTTTTCTCTTAACTATGAGTGAGTAGTTTCTTCGTGGGGTTAGTAGGGGGATTAGGGGTAGATTATGGATGATTAGGGTTGATTAAGGGAAAAGGGCGAATCTTTGTGGTTAGTCACATTGTGGGCACTCCATGTGTTTGTTGATATGCTTGTGTGAGTTGTAGTGGCCATGCTTCCCATACTTGTGTTCATCTTCTCATTGTTTGTCTATTATGTGGAAGTGTTGAGAATATTCGTAGTCACGAGAGTGCGGACTACGGTCTAAGTTGCGAGAGCCCGGACCCACCTTGACATCGGTCTAAGTTGCGAGAGCCCGGACCGACCCTAGCAACTAGGAGACACCTATACCCTTGATCACCCCAATTACCCATCTACTCCTATGAACCCGACCTACCCCACTCCCTTTCCATATTTGAGTTCATCATCTTAGCTAGTCATCATTCCTATAGTTTCATTGTTTAGTTAGTCTCTAGTATTCCATTTTAGCTCTTCTCATAGTTAGTTCATCATTAGTCTAGTTCTTGCTTCTCCTCCACCATAGTTTTCCAATTATCATTTCTTTGTGTTTGTTTGGTGATTTAATCTCGTTTTAGGCCGACCTAGTCCAACCCTTGCAATACCGTCCTCGTGGATACGATCCCGACTTACCCTAGCTACCCACTAGGTGTAATCGGTAGTTTATTGTTGGTTAGGATACACGACAAATCCTTACCATCAGAAACCCTTTTCAATTTCATTCGCATGCTTAGGGAAAACAATGTTTGCATAAGCATTTTTCACCGAATTACTAACGCGCGTATTAGAAAGTCATTCGAGATCTCAGTAGAGGCCGCTAAGTGCGGGCGGGGTTGGGTGTCCTTTGTGGGCTTCCTAACACGTACCCTCACCCCTTACTCAGAACCATGGTTTTCGGATATCCGAATCCAATGGCATACGAGAGTCATTCAATACACGATATCCGATAATGTCGGTATTGGTATCAAATGCAAAGGGACGAGCCCAATAAACTCTGACATCGGAAATGGGCCGTATTTTGTATACGGCCCACTACGACAAAGAGTGGGTTCGAACGGGCCCGAACTCCCACAAAGTTCGGTGGCGACTCCACACAGATTTAAATTTCAATTCGATCCATTCTCATATGAAGATTCATTCGCCTACCCCAACCCGCGCGTGGCCGCGTCGGGGTGGACCTATGTCATGTCCACAATTTGGCGACTCCGCTGGGGATTAACTGATGCGTGACTTACCATCGGCATCCTCAGGGTGAGACTCGAATAGAAATCGTTTGACTAGTACAATACTCGTTTTAGTTTTACGGTTCATGCATAACCCATATTTTCCCGGGCCAGTACTCGCGACCGACGTCCCACTATACCGTTGATGTACTCCAACATGGATATGTCAAAAGGTGTCCATAGTCGATTCGAGTGGGTTTCGCGGCATGTTCTAAGATCAACTCGACTTAGGAAGTCTGTCCCGATCAACGTCTAGACTATGTACACTGGTATAGACCCTCTATAGACCGACCGAAACTTAGTGTAAAGAAAGAATACATGGCGTCGTTATAATGCTTGCCTGACTACATGCTACTTGGTTTCTGAGTCGTTTTATAAAAAAACGTCTTTTTTCAAAGATTGCATCTTTTTCAAACTATCCAATTTCAAAACTCGGGACGTATACCGAATTTAGGACTTATTATTTTACTCAAAATAGCCTATTTTCTAGCCGGTATGCTGCCCAATTGAAAACTCGAAAATATTTTCGAACTTTCAAAACCGAGGCCCGATACACTTTCCGATTTTCTGGAAAAATAGGGCCTTTCCCCGAATTTTCTCGGGTTTTCCAAAACAATCAATTTTTGAAACCTTCCTCTTCTTAGGACTTCCCGTATTTAGCAGTGTCGGGTCGTGTCTTAAGTCGTCAAGGTCTCTAGCGTCGAAACTCTGTCGATCTTACATCACGAGTTTCTTCTCTATCCCAGTCCGCCTTATTAGACTAAGGCAAGGCCCACCTATGTAGGACATACTCCTACAAAGGAGGGCCCGTTTACACAATCGAGTCCAAAGTCTGGGGATGTCTCACGCGAACCTTCCTTCGAACAGGACTCGGCCCACCCGCCGATTCCTAAGGAAGGCCCACTTTTCACAAGTCACCCGTCTAGGTGTCTTTTTCGAGTCATTTCCCTTTTTAGTCTTGTTCGGGATGTACTTTCTATTCCGGGATTTGGGCTAGTTTCTGATCATGCGGTGTTCTTACAAACAGGCCACCCGAGACTAGATACCAACGCAAGATGGACGAATTGAAAGACGCTCTGACCAAGATCGAGACTCAACTGACTACCATCCAGGCTAACCAAGCAACGCTAGCCACTCGCCTGAGCGCCGTAGAAAAGACGGGCCCTGTTGAAGGAGTTGAGCCCACCGGGCCCATAGTTGAACTGATCAGTGTTGTTCGCAGGCTCGAGGAACAAGTTCACCTATCGACGAACAACTCGATCCACACTGAAAATGCTCGTTCCTATGCACCTTTGAATGATGAGCTACCGGCTAACCTCAACCTTACGAGAATTCCTATGTTTGAGGGTACCGAAGACCCGGTCCACCAAATCCAGGCTTTCAAAGATTTCATGGCGGTCAAAAGGGTAAAGTCCACCATGTTCAAGCACTTATTCCCCTCCTCCCTCGAGAAGCATCCTAAGGCCTGGTTCTACGGGCTCGATTCCAAGAAATATAAGACTTGGGATGATGTGGCGACCGAATTTGCTCGGAATTACGCCGACAATACTGAAATCCAGACTACAATGCGTACTCTGGAAGTCAAGGCCCAAGAGCCGAAAGAAGGGTTCACAAAATATCTACAAAGGTGGAGGGCCGAGAGTGTGAAGCTGGTCGACAAGCCCAGTGAGAAGGTCCTAGTGGAGGCTTTTGTCAAGAACCTCCTCCCATCCTACCGGGTCCACCTCCGGTATGCTATCATCCCCAATTTTGCTGTCCTTACTGAAATGGGCACAAGGATCGAGGATGACCTAAGGTTGGAGAGCCTGACTAAGGCCTCTACCAAAGGGTATCAAGGGGCCAGTTCATCTACAAACAAGCTCACACCTGCAGCTGCAGCCCGCAACATTTTCGATGAGGTTAACTTGCTGGATACCTCATCCAAGAAGAATATTCCAAATCGGGTATTCACGGATATAGTCACTACCTATACCTATGCTTTACAGAGGCTATCTTCAAACGGCCTTATCCAACCAATAGGCCCGACTCCCGAGCTTCCAGTGGAGAAAAGGCCCAAGAGTTACAATATTCAAGCCTATTGCCAATATCACCGGGGTAATGGGCATGACACGGAGAAACGCTGGAAACTGAAGCATCTGATCCAAGATTTGATTGAAAGCGGGAAAATTCCGTTACCCGGGGACAAGCCGAGCAACAAAGAAAACCCGTTTAGTGCCCACGCTATATTCAAGGGAGAGGTAATCGACTGTTCTCACCTCATTTCCCCTCATATCCCACAAATCAACGGGATATGGTTCGATGATGAGGATGACGTTTACCTAGCCAAGGGGGAAGCTGTCCCCGTCACCAGAGAGGAGGTCCGAAAGGCTAAGTCCAAAGCTTTAGCCACCAACCACCTCGCCACCTCTGGGCGCCCTACTCCAACACCCGTCACTGAACCTGCCAGGACGGGATCCACCCTCGAAGAACCAAGCAATGACATGGCTCTGGTCCAACAATTGAAGAGGGTTCGAGCAGACTTCACCATATGGCAACTACTGGTTAGCTCGCAAGCACATCGAGAAGCACTGACTAAGGCTCTCGATGAAATTAAGGTCGACTCACAAGCTACCCCTGCTGAAATGGTAGCCACTATCATGCCCTATCTCAAGGGCAAGTCCCAGAATGAAGGCCCACTAATAACCTTCTCTGAGTCCGATCTACCACCATTTGGGCCCAATCATAATCTGGCCCTGTTCATCACAGTCATCTGCCGAGGTAAGACCTCCCGATGACCCTAATCGACGACGGATTTGCTGTAAATGTCCTACCTCTAAGGACTGCTATAGCCCTCGGCATCACCGATGCCGACTATCTCCCGACGGCGCAAACTATCCAGGCTTTCTACGGAAGCCCAAAACCGGTTGCTGGGGCCATTAAACTGACTATAATAACGGGCCCAATCGAGAAAGAACTGGAGTTCCAGGTGATCGACGTCACGTCCTCCTTCAACCTCCTACTAGGAAGGCCTTGGATCCATGGAGTCAAGGCCGTATCCTCTACCCTCCACAGAAAACTCAGGATGCCACTCAAGGACGGTATCATCACATTGGAGGCGACCCCTGATTGTAGGGGATTTGTCGTGGAATCCCAACCGTCAATAATATAACCGGCTATTCGTACGGTAGATAGGGCAAGTCGGGTCGAATCCACGGGGACGGTAATGTATAGCCTAGACTAAGGTCGCCTAAATACTAGACTAAGTCAACGAGCTAAGCTAAACTAGAGAATGATAGAAGGGGAGAAAGCTAAACTACACTAAGGCTAAGGAGAAACAAACAAAGGAGAACGGGCTAGGATTAGGTCGGGAACAAAGGGGTAACAGAATGGTCAAGGGAGAACTAGAGCGAAGGAGGTAGTAGGGTAATCTAGGTTGGTCCAGGCTCTCGCAACTTAGAGCCACCTAGAGGTTCATCCTATAACCCATCTCGGCGATACACATGACAAACGGGGTTCTAACGTGCTATAGTGGCCTAGGTCGCATCCGGGCTCTCGCAACTTAGACCGACCTAGGGGTCGTCCTCACCGGGCTCTCGCAACTTAATGAGGGAACCGAACCCACAAACAAACCATCACCCACAAGATAAAGGCGAGAAAAACAAGTATTTGCAACTACTAGTCAATCAAGCATTTCAACAAACATGTGATGTGCACCAAACCAAGAGGAAGCCCAAATCTTCCACCAACATCTCCAACAATCCCTTAATCACCCAATTAGCACCCTAATCACCTTACTAACCCTAGCAAGAACACTACTCTAACATATCTAATCTAGAATTAACACTAACAAGAGGAATCATCAAAGAAACAAAACAAACATCAACAAACTAATGATAACAATGAACAATAACAAAACAATCAACTAAAGATTCAAACTTGGATTAATAAAACAAGATTAAAGAGAAGGAAAAGGGGATTATACCATACTAGATAGGAAGAAAGGAAGAAATCTTGCATTAATGAAGAAAACCCAAAACAAACCACCAAGGTTGTCAATCTTGGTGGAGATCTTGAAGAATTCCCTTAATACAAGTACTAATCTAAGATTAACTACTAATTACCGACTAATCTACTCTAATCTAATCTAATCTAACCTAAAGTAGTCTAGGGTTTTTTGAGAGGTGAAGAATATAACATATCATGGTGTCTTAATACAAGAGGGGGGTATATATAGGGTTACAAGTGGAAAGGAGAAGAAAGAAAGCAAGGCGGAGCTGTAGCAGGCCCGTCCCGGCCGAGACGAGGTGGTCCCGGTCGGGATGGGGTCAGTCCCGGCCGGGAAGACCTGCTCCCGGTCGGGATGGGCAGTCAGTAAGCTCATCTTCGTTTCCTCCTTCATCCCGGACGGGATGAGGCCATACCCGTTCGGGATGAGCCTTGTAGGCCTCCAATATGAACTTTTTGGTCCCTCCTTGCTTCTCATGGGCTTCCCATCGATTCTCGGGACTCGGGATCGGGTCTCGGAGGCTCGGGATTGGGTCCCAAGGTCTCGGGGTCGATTCCAAGGCATCGAATCATCGTTCCTTTACTCCGTTGGCTCCAAAATGTGTATGTATAGAGTCGGAATCGCTCCAACTCTTCCAAATCGGTCTCGGGAACCTAAAACGAACTAAAGGAAGCATAAGAAGCCCCTAAACCGCTCCCAAGGAGCGATTCTACAAGGAAAATGGGACCAAAACACTACAAAATAGGCACTACAAACCACACTTATCAACCCCCTTGACCGTGGCTAGCTGTAATGCCACAAGCCGGGCCGAACCACGAGGATTCAATTTCGTGGGTATGATCGAAGAGGAATATCTCTTCAGGCCTTACTTCACCACTAGCATCAACACGATGCTACAAAATCTGGGTTACCTACCCGGAGCCACTTCAAGGCCACACCTTCTGGCGGGGAAGGTTATCGAGGTCCTGGACAACGGAGAGTCTCGATTCGGTTTAGGGTATACTTTGAGCCCGAAAAATGTGGGCCTGGCAAGTACGATCAAGTTTGTCACTCCCGAATTTGGGGCAATTCAAGTGGGCCTCTATCAACCCACTATCACATATCCCGAGACCAAAATGGCTTGGGAATGCAATTTCATCCCTGATGACATATTTGCCCTTATCCAAGCGGAATCCAAGGAGGGCATCAACAACTCCGAGCCTGTGCTGGGGCTCCTCTTCGGGGAAGACAAGGCCGTCCTCGCCCCGAAGGATGATCTGGTCAACCTCATCCTTCGCAGCAACCGGTTTGACCCAACAAAGCTGATCTCCGAAGTGGGTACAAACACCGGGAAAAGGGCCTGGAGGAAGACCGTCAAATGGACCGACAGCCAGGGACGGGTCTACCAGCTGACCACCTGCGAGGGAGACATGCCGAATACTGAGTCCGAGTCTGAGTCAGAGTCGGAGTCTGAGTCCGAGTCTAGAGGGTCTGGTGTTAAAGTCGAGTCTGTAACCCCTCTTCCCTTAGCCACTTCCACTGAGGTCTCGGGGCCTGTCCCAAGACCTCTCCCTATCCCGCCACTAACCAACGATCAAATGGCCGCTCTTTTCGAGTTGTTCTAAAAAATTTCCATTAATAATAATAACGAAAACCGTTCTGCTTACGACTTGTTTTATTTCCAAAATTCCCCCAATTTCAAAAATTTTATATGCAATGACATTGAGAAACACGACGAACAGGTACCTCTGCCTCCGCATCTGATCGAGCAGCTTGAACAAAGGGATCGGAGTCCCGAGATCTGATAATCGAAGAGACCGAGTCCATCAATGTGGGAACCACTTTAGAGCCCCAGATGCTTAAGTTGGGCCTATCTTTAGATCCCGAGGAGAGAAAAGAATTCACAGACCTCCTCCAAGAATTTAAAGACGTCTTCGCATGGTCCTACAAGGACATGCCGGGAATAGACCGGGAAATAGCTGAACACCGAATACCCATCAAAGATGGGGGCAAGCCGGTAAAGCAGAAACTCCGAAGGATGAAGCCCGAATGGTTTCTCAAAGTCAAAGAAGAGGTAGACAAACAATTCAAAGCGGGCTTTATACAAGTGTCTGAATATCCAGACTGGGTTGCAAACATTGTGCCGGTACCCAAGAAGGACGGCAAGGTGCGGGTATGCGTGGACTTTCGGGACCTAAACGAGGCCAGCCCAAAAGACGATTTTCCGTTACCACATATCGACATATTGGTGGACAACACGGCCGATCATGCCCTTCTATCATTCATGGACGGGTATGCCGGATACAATCAGATTAAAATGGCAGAAGAGGATATGTGTAAGACCACCTTCATTACACCATGGGGGACTTACTGTTACACCGTTATGCCGTTTGGGCTTATCAATGCCGGGGCCACTTATCAACGGACCGCCACCACTTTGTTACATGACATGATGCATAAAGAAGTGGAGGTCTACGTGGACGACATGATCGTTAAGTCCAAAAACCAAATCGGGCACATCGCGGCCCTAAGAAAATTCTTCACCCGACTGTGCAAGTACAAAATGAGGCTAAACCCTCAAAAGTGCAGTTTCGGGGTAATATCGGGCAAATTACTGGGCCATATCGTTAGCCAACGCGGCATCGAGGTCGACCCAGCTAAAATCAAAGCCATCACCGAGATGCAACCACCCAAGACCGAAAAAGAAATAAGGGGCTTTCTCGGGAAAGTCCAATACATCAGCCGGTTCATTTCGAAACTAACCATGGTATGTGAGCCCATCTTCAAAAAACTAAAGATCGGAGAACGGTTGCTATGGGACGACAAGTGTCAAACGACTTTCGACAAAATCAAGGAGATTCTGTCTGATCCGCCGGTATTAATGCCACCTCAACCCGGTTTGCCTTTGTCGTTATACCTAACAACGACCGAGACGGCCATGGGGGCTATGCTGGCCCAGACAGTTGATTCGGAAGAACGGGCTATTTACTACATCAGTAAAAAGTTCCTCGAGTACGAATGCAAGTATACGATGCTCGAAAAGACGTGCCTAGAATTGGTCTGGGCCACTAAAAAGGTCCGACATTACATGCTCAGTCACGAGGTACATGTGTTATCCAAAATGGATCCTATCAAGTAACTGTTCGAGAAGCCCATCCTCAACGGCAGGATATCCAGATCGACTTTAATGTTATCTTAGTTTGACCTCAAGTTCGTACCATTGAAAGCCATCAAAGGCCGGGTAGTAGCCGAGTTCCTCGCCGACAGCCCGATATCCGAAGAGGGCCACACCGATAGTTGGGCCTTTCTTGATGAAGACATATTCCATACCGATACCAAGACATGGGATTTTTATTTTGACGGAGCATCCAACTTCCGAGGATTTGGGGTCGGAATCCTGTTGATCTCACCCCAAGGGGAACACACTCCTTTATCCATCAAATTGGACTTTGACTTGACCAATAACGCAGCCGAGTACGAAGCATGCATTCACGGGTTGCAAGCTGATGCGTGCCGTTCCTATTCGCTTTTTCACCTATTTCAGCACGCATTTCCGTGTCGTTTTATTATTTTTAGGAGTCGGATTACGTTGTTTTCTCCCATATGTGCTACTCGGGTATTCTTTTGTTGTTTTGCAGATAATTGAGACCGAGTAGTTAAAAGATCTAAAAATTGCATCAAAAATGTTAAAGCTCTGAAACCGATTCGTTGTAGACCAAGAAGAAGGAAGCAAGTCTATAGACTAGACTGTGAGTCTATAGACTGAGAAGAAGGAAGTAAGAAAGCTGTAGACTAAAACACAAGTCTATAGACTGGGAAACAAGTCTATAGACTGAGAAAGTGCAGCAGACAGTTCGTAGACTGAAGAGAAGTCCTTTGGAGGCCTAGACTGAATAACTCAATCTGCCGACTTGGATCTCAAGTCTACCAGCATAAAATCCAAGTCTGCAGGATGGGATACTACTCCAAAGACTAATTCAGCTATTTTGACGTTACCCACTACTCCCCCTCTTACGCACCTTAAGTTCTTCCCACTACTTCAATTCTTCCTAAGTTAATGGGGTGATGGAAGCAGGGAATTAAGCAACAGTTAGTAAGGGCTTTAGCAGTATAAATAGGGCTTTAATTTTATGATCTTAGGATCTTCTCATCAACACATCTTCTTTAGTTTAGTTTAGAACTCACTGTAAATATTTAGTATGCAATTTCTCAAATTCTAGTGTTTATTATTTCGGATTATTATGATTATTCTTATTTCCCCGTCTCATTCTAGAAATTTTTCGGTCTTGCTAATTTTCCTCTTTTTCCCTAATCTCCCTCTTCTTATTACTGTAACTTTTGTTTTGGTTTCCTTTTACGTTTGACGTACTTTTTCATCTTTTTGATTCTTCTTGTTTCCTCATCTTCTTAATTTTTCTTATCTTCTGTAGTTATTAATTATTTAGCTTTCTTCTTTCTTTTCCTCAATCCTGCTTCTTCTTTTATCATCATGTTTTATTCTGTTATTATTATTGTAAATATGAGTAGCTAATTTTCCATCACTAGAGTTTTAGGTGAATTACGAATTGAAACAGATTTATTTATGATGCCTAAATAATCGACCTTTATGAGTTAAATCGCTCTTGCAACATTATAGCGACGAGTAATTATTTATAGGCCGTAATTGATTGCTTGTATCTCGTAAATCCTGACCTACGTAGCGAGAGCCCGGGAACGGAATAGACTCGTTGTAATCGATAGAATTCCCTAATACATAGCGAGAGCCCGTTAGGTGACTTCTAGGATGACTAGTGATCCGAGAGGACCGTGTCGATGTTCTTTAACTCATTTTAACTGATTATTTGGAAATCATATGTATGCCTGTTTTGATTTGTAATGATTCGACGACTCTGGTGATTTTCTTAATTTATACTTTTATTAATTCTGTGTTACTGTCAGTTCATCTCAAATCATCTAAAAATCGTGACCCGTTAATAGATTAATTGACTAGCTAATAATTTTCACCCTGCCTCCCTGTGGAATCGATCCTACTTACCGCTATCTATTCGTTAGTAGTAATCTAGGATTATTTTGATATCGGTGACGTGACTAACCCGTATCACAAGCCGCCGCTGATTTAGGGGGAACAAACCTTTGGGTCCACGGTGATTCATCATTGGTCATCAATCAAGCGCTCCAAAAATGGAAAACTTGGAACGCCAATCTCGTGGCTTACCAAGCACGAGTACGGGTTCTAGAGAAACAGTTCCAGAAGGTGGAATATATCTACCTGCCCCGGGAAGAAAATCAATTCGCAGATGCACTTTCCATATTAGCATCCCTGCTAAATATACCGGACCATCTTACCAGCATGTCAATCTGTGTTGAAAGACGGTCCGAGCCGGCTTATATCCACGCCATTCAAGATATCGAGATAACTGACCCAGAACCTTGGTATCAAGCCATCCTAACCTATTTGGCAACGGGAGAATATCCCCCGGGAACTGAAAACCGGGCCAAAAAGGCCTTGCGAAGATTGGCGACCCAATTTGTTCGTACAGACGACGGACAATTATACCAAAAGACAGCACGGGGGGCTCTCCTCCTATGTATCGACAAAATACAGGCCGAAAAGGTTATGGCCGAGGTACACGATGATGAAAACGGCCCGCATATGAACGCCCATATGCTAGCCCGGAAAATCATGAGGCTAGGGTATTACTGGAACACCATGGAAACAGACTGTCAGTTATATGTTAAACACTGCCATAACTGTCAGATCTTTGCTAATGTACAGCATATGCCATCTTCCCTATTATATACCATGACATCACCATGGCCATTTTCGACATGGGGCATTGACATAATTGGAAAGGTGCATCTGTAACACCCCCATTTACCCGGAAGCCTTATCAAGACATTTCCAAGTAAATAAAGTTGTTACCATCTCGGTATAACCCGAGGTAGTAGTCCATTACAATACAATTCAGAAACCAATCATTTAAAACTAAATAATGAATTATTACAATCCCGTATCTACAGGGTGCAGTGGCACAATTATAGCAGCGGAAGCACAACTCAAAAAGATTATAAAATACATATAAACGTGTTCAGTGATAGCGCAGACCCGTCCCGTACAGTCAACCCGAATACAATCATCATACATCATCAACCTGCACACTAGCACTGCTCCCCAAAAGACCGAAGATGTCAAATGGATCGTCGCAGGTCCCCAAAAAAATAGGGTGACAATAGACAGAGAGTACGGTTAGAACATGCTAACATTATAACACAAGTACGTAATATAAAATATCCAGTCTCAACCGTCTCAGTACCATCATCGGTACCAATCAACAATATCATCTCCACATCTCAGTACCATCACGGTACCAATCAATAATCTCATCTCAACATTCTCAGTACCATCCCGGTACCAATCAATAATCTCATCTCAACTCTTCTGGCAGGCCCTTTCATTCCGAGTGTGCACACCCCCCGCAGGTTCAACAACCCGCGAGGAGAAATCAGGGAGGGGACCGTGATCAAGGGTCCCGGCTAGGTCTAAAGCTAGCCTCACCAACTCCAATATATCAATATTCATCAATCATTCCACCATCATTATTCAACATCGTTCTCATCAGCACGATATCACATCGTACTCGTAACTCATACATGCATCATAACATTAACGTATTCTAAGTAAGGAAAACCTTACCTTTACAAGCGTGTCACAAGCACAATCAAGCGGGTTAAAAGACCTCCTCTAAAACATTCATCACCTAAAATCAATTGGTATTAACATATAAGTACTACTTAGATTGATCACGCTCTAAGCCGTTACTAACATTAAAGACTTAATCTTAAATTCCAATTTTACAGCATTGTATTGTCTTGTTATAAAATTCATAATTAAATAACTACTACTTCAATTAACACGAGACCAACTGTGTTAGAACCGTGATTGTCTTTTCTACCATTTATCTTTTATGACCTTTATCTAAATATCATCTTAACATTGACTTATAACCTGATCTCTACAGACTGACTGAATTCGTCGCATAAAACCTATTGATGAGTTACTAATAGTAGACTAATGCTTTTAACTCCATTCCAACTTCTATTATCAACTAGACTCAATGAATTTAATGTTGGCTGAAATTCAAACTCAATTATGATATATAAACTCGATTTAACACCCATTACTATATAGCATTACTGAATCAGTGAATTATAAACGACGGTTCACAAATAAATTCTCTAGAAGAAACGACTTTGAATCTGATTATGAAATTTGACAGGCATAAACTAGACTTGTAATAATTTAGGGTTTGTTCTTTGTCTTTCTCCCAATTCGAAACATAAAGATGTATATCAATGAACACAAGACAGTACTACGAATCTGAGAATTTCAGTAACTATTTCCTAATTAATGTCTTTAATATAATCTTCCTCCTAATTTTTATTGGGAATGGTAAGCACGAATAAACCCTAATTATACTCTTAAACATCGTTAAAATAAAGTTAAGGAACTTACATGACTCAATCATATAAATGAATTGCTAGGATACGATTTTGGATTGAATCCTCTTCTCCTCTTCTCCTCTTCTCTCTTCCTATTTCTCTCCTCCTTTCTCTTCTTGAGTGTGCATTGTGAGTGAAGGTAGTTTAGGGTTTGCTCCATTGTGATTAGGGTGGTTATACGTGGGTCTAAGTAATATTCGGAGTATTTGATTAAAAGTGGGTTAAAAACCTGGATTGGCCAATTTCAATCTGTTTTGCTGGTTTATTCCTCTATAAAGTCATAACTCAATGGGTTTGGGTTGCCACCGCCAACTCGGGTGTTAATAATGAGTCACAAGGCAGGTATTACAATCTACCCTTCTTAAAAGAAACTTCGTCCCCGAAGTTCATCTCACGCTACGGAGCGACTAACTATATCAACCAGATAGACCAATTAATCATTATCTAATTTACCGATCAATCAATTACCACACTAACATAATTGACGTAACAGTTGTAAGGAGGACGAGTTATTACAATCTACCCACCTTGCAGAGAGCTTCGTCCCGAAGCTCAGGATCCCATCATTCATGACACCTCTCGACTAACGGTGCCGCCCACCATTCAAACTTAATGGAATACATCACATGACTCCTCGTATAACTAACTGTTGTATCAGCATCACGCATTGCTAACTAACTACTCACACACTTATGATTAACGACCACCATTTATACTTACTACACGAGGAATGACACGATCATTGAGTACACATATCATAAGAAGCAACGGGTATGACATCCTACCCTCCTTATAAGGAACTTCGCCCCGAAGTTCACTGATCTTAGTCCTACTCTACCCAAACCATCTAGTATATTACGACACCATCTTGACACCAATGACTACACTCCTCGATCTTATTAAATAATGCGCTATTCAATCATCATAAGACACCACTGTAAAATTTTCATACAAATAAACGCATAGGCCTTGGCTAAAGGGGTGAGTAGCTTAGTAATATCTGTAATCAACTCATGCGATCCATCATTTGATTTTCAACATATTTCTCATATATATATAGCATCACTCCGTCATTACATGACATCCAACTCTTTTGACATCAAGACTAACACAATAACTCATTCATGTTTCATCTAGATTTCGCAACTTACTCACTCATCAACATAATATTTTGCATTTATTAACGATTAACAACATAATTTCACTTCTCTTTACTAATAACTACAGGAATCATTACTTAGATTGATCTCATGATTCAACATAAGTACCAAAAGATTCTTGCATACCCATTTTCATATATCATACTTCACATAATTTAAGAAGACCACTCATTAGTACTATTGTGTTTATCTTCATTATTCATGTCATGACTCAATTTGCATATCGACATGCCACATACAATGCACTTGTGTCTTTACATAATTGCTTGAACTTTCACTCCGCAACACTCTTAAATATTTGGACACTGGGATTATCAAGCATATAAGACAGTTAGTTCACATTAAGACAGTTTGATCTCGATCTATATTATGATAACTCGTGGACACAATTATATCTTTAATAGGTTTGGAGTCACAAGCAGACACATATATATACTGAGAGAAAGCTTGAGCAGTCAATATAATCATCATGGCAAGACAACAACACAACTGGACACTCTTAGATAACCACGTTAACAACTTCAAACCCTGAGACGATTAGCAGGTGACATTCATTCCTTGTAATTGCAACAACCAACAAGATAACTCATTTATTCCTTCTAATTGCAACCCTAACAAACGACTTAAGACCAACAATCAACCTGTAGACATTATAGACGTTCATTCCTCTACGCATACGTTACTCATCGACCAACAAGTAAGGACGGGAAACTCATCAGAGATGTATAGAAATAATTAAGACTAGCATTTGACTTGTTCACCAGACATGTCCAAAATCTATACATTATTAAACCAAAATCTGAAAATTGATGTCATGTTTAACTGTACATAAGCTGAGTATTCGGTTCATTGTCCGATGACTCGACCTTTCCTGACTTCTCATTGGGACGAATTACACCTATTGGACACGTGTACCGAGGTTCTTTATCACATAAGCGACTCATGACCATGACAAATTTATCAGACAACAATACATTTGATCCATAAGATGCACCTTTAGGCAATTATGCAACATGAACCAGTATAACCTCTCGTGACCCGAATTTACTCCGAATTCATAATTAACATATAAGATTAACTCTATTATGCCATATAATAAGTTAGACACTTTCACATTAGTGCATTCACTTGAAAAAAGCGAAACAATTATCATTAAGTAGAATTAGACGTTTTCAGAACATTGCAGTCATGATTGGAAAAAAAATCACAATTAAATCATTGTACTCAAAATAGTGTAAAATCAGTGGGGTTAGATTCAAGATAGCCCTCTACAACTTTCTAGTTAAAATTATTATCAATTTCCAAATGTAACGGTGATTTGCAAAATCGTTCTCATGAGCTGGCAAATTTTTTCGATTGGTAAAACAAGTTTCAAATCATATTTTGAGAAAATCAAATTCCAATATTATCCAAACTCTTCAAAATGATGACGACCTTGGTAAAAGTTCCCAATGATAATTTAATCTCTAAGTTTTATAATAGAAAACTTGACCACCAGCAAATAGGTTGAAGTACATACTTAGATTTAGATCCTTAAATTTTACACTAAAGAACTAGACATGAAATAAACGTGAGTCTCTTTTCAAACTTTTCTGAAATAGACATTGTAAATAGGTGGAACAATTCAGTACCATATTGTTCATGTTAGCGAAGGTGTTTTAAGTTGTTCTAACGACACGATTAGCAAAATGTTAGTTTAGGTAATCAAAACAGAACTCAATAAACACATTATTCCGAATAGATGAAGTGTTGTAAATGTGCATGTCATTAACTTAACATGACTTTTTATAAATACTCATTTAAACCATCAAGAATAGAAATCAATAACAAGTTACGACTCAGAACCTATAAAATTGACAGGGAAACACATAAACTTGAAACGAAACACCAATGTTCAAGTGCATGTCATTGACAAAAATTCACATTAATGAATACGACACCACACATATATCATTTTCATAACACGTACTTAAATTAAATTAATAAACAGAATTCGGTTTCACACATTATCTCGTCAATCACCTTGTATTAATTATGGTGAAATAGAAACGAGACATTTATCTATACATTGTTGCTCCTTATAATACAAACAGCTCGACATAATTCCCAATACCACATATGCTTTCAAGAATCGATTAATAGACAAGTTCATTTATGTCATTACGAGTAAAGGATGAGGACCAATAAGAAGTACTCAAATTGATATAAAGCAAGTAACTCACATTAACTCAAAATGGACCTCAAGTGTTCTTACAATAGTTGACTCTTAATCTCGTTAACTCGTACTTGATTAGCAAGCGACAAGCTCCATTAACACATCACGACACGACACCATTTAAACTTGTAGATACCGGTATCATTAACATGAAGGTAGATTGTACATTATATTGGCAAGGAAACATATGATACTCGAACCAAAATGCAATTATCCAGGTACTTTTGAATAACATTTACATTACTACACACTTAAACCACAAAAATTATCAACCTTCTTGACATTAGACGATACCCCTACCACATTAGTCATCGAGCCCTTCAAATAGCATGAAACCGTACTAGTACACTACATAGACGAGACAATATCTAGAGTACCTCTATCAACACCCCGTTCACATAACACGAAGGTAGTACTACCTTACTACATCATCAAGACCAACACCGGGTATCATAACATCAACTAATCATAACCCGTCTATCGCGTACGACACCACCACGTACAAACAAGTTGACATTGTATCTAATTTTACTATCAACCCTGGCTATGACCTGTCTCCCACCCAAGGATGATCGACTCCTACCGCAACCTTATGTGCTGTAACATATTCCTCATATGGCCTCGTACTAATTACTATAACATGTTAATACCATAAGTACGTACTAGTCACATCTCAGCTTATACAGTTCGATCACTACACCACATACGTCAAACAACGCAACCAATTATCGCAGGCAGTCATCACAAAACATTCATTGCATCACAACGTATCCCTTCCTAATATATATCCCATCTCATTTCTCACACGCGGTTACCGGGTCAAGACCAGGAGGGCCGGGGTTGGTATAAGGACGTCTCCTCTACCGAGTTTTAGAGGGGCTCCTAATGGTCCATCACCGGGGTTCATTTTATTTTTCCTAGGTTCATTTATTCAGGCTCCAAGATCGATCGCTCTGATACCACTTTGTAACACCCCCATTTACCTGGAAGCCTTATCAAGACATTTCCAAGTAAATAAAGTTGTTACCATCTCGGTATAACCCGAGGTAGTAGTCCATTACAATACAATTCAGAAACCAATCATTTAAAACTAAATAATGAATTATTAAAATCTCGTATCTACAAGGTGCAGTGGCACAATTATAGCAGCGGAAGCACAACTTAAAAAGATTATAAAATACATATAAACGTGTTCAGTGATAGCGCAGACCCGTCCCGTACAGTCAACCCGAATACAATCATCATACATCATCAACCTGCACACTAGCACTGCTCCCCAAAAGACCGAAGATGTCAAATGGATCGTCGCAGGTCCCCAAAAAAATAGGGTGACAATAGACAGAGAGTACGGTTTAAACATGCTAACATTATAACACAAGTACGTAATATAAAATATCCAGTCTCAACCGTCTCAGTACCATCATCGGTACCAATCAACAATATCATCTCCACATCTCAGTACCATCACGGTACCAATCAATAATCTCATCTCAACATTCTCAGTACCATCCCGGTACCAATCAATAATCTCATCTCAACTCTTCTGGCAGGCCCTTTCATTCCGAGTGTGCATACCCCCGCAGGTTCAACAACCCGCGAGGAGAAATCAGGGAGGGGACCGTGATCAAGGGTCCCGGCTAGGTCTAAAGCTAGCCTCACCAACTCCAATATATCAATATTCATCAATCATTCCACCATCATTCACTACTAGAAAAGATGGCAAAGAAACCATCTTAAAATGCCCTAAGACACCATTTTAGAGATGATCTCCAGGTCAAAGGTGTCTTAGGGTAAGAAATCATGTGAGAGAAATGGTTTCTTTGCCTATGCTTTAGAAACCAATTTTAAGAGATAAATGGTTTCTTTGGTCCATGAGAAAGACACCTTTTGTGAGAGATAAATGGTTTCCTTTCTAAACTTAATAAACCATATAATGCACCTAAATGGTTTCTTTTCTTACCCTTAATAAACCATGGAATACACTTAAATGATTTCTTTGTTACCTTGATATTTTTTTTTTTAAAATTCATTTAATATTCAAGATAACCCAACCATTGAAATACAATGTACTCATTTTCATATATCAACTTAAATAACTAAACATTGATTTTCATAAAATATCTCGTGTATATATATATAATGAAGCCAACATATGTCAAAATTACATTAGAAGCACACAATAGTGTGCTACGGAGTATACAATAAATATCCTAACATCCTACAAAATGAGTATGTTTTCCAAAAAAGGTGTGAGCTCGAGGAAGAATGACTTGATTGCGAATACATCCAAAACGACCTACTGACAAGGTGCAAAGGGTAGCGGTGATAGCAGCAGCAGGCCAGTAGCATCTGGATCGATCTCGGTGTTCTCTCAAGAACCGAAGAAGCACTACCGGAAGCACATCCTGCAGGATAAGTGGATAACACATAAGACTCGGAATGAGCATCTATTTCGAAAAGAAGCACAATTGGTTCAGCTTGTAAATCAATTGGTTACCCACTTTCCAAAGCATGAAGGCTCTAGCACAAAGCACCTCATATCGACCAAATATTACTACACAATAAAAAAAAGTGTATAAAGGTATGAAGCTCTACTACAATACTTGTGCTTGTACACCAGACTCTCCACCCAGTATATAAAGGGGAAGTGCTCACTCTGTATGTCAAGATTACTTCCAGATCCATCATAAACATTAATAGCTTGCCGTATACCATTAACATTCTCACTTATCAAGTAGTAGTAGGAGGAGGAGGAGAGGTATGATTAGAGTAGTCTAACCAGAGAGGGCCAGGCATCAAGAGCACAGGCATCAATCTCATTAAGCAAGCACTCAGAAGGGCCATGCTGAAGCGATGAACCACAAGTGAAGTGAGGTTATTTGTAACAGCTAGGATAAGGTAGACGTAATTAACTACAGTATATTGAGCAAGAAGTAGCTGACCTGGCAAGCAATAGAGTGATCTGATACAATCTTGGCATTCCCCCAAGGATAAAACTTGAGGTCAATGATGTGAATAAGACCATTTTGGAAGATGGGGGAAGTAGATTGGCAATAAAGTTGGCACAGTAGAAATTGAAGTTTATGTGCTCCTTGCACTTACGCACAACTCACGTAAGACTTGAGCTTCAATGAACAATTAACATTAATCAAAACCATATTTCCTAGCTGAGGAAGTGAGAAATAACCAAACATAATGAATTAGGCATCGACATGTACACCAAGCTGACTAACGAATACAACACTGCTTAAGAAATGACTGACCAGAATCGAAGATGAAGCCACTTTTCCAGAACGCAATTTGGGATAAGCATAAACGCGTGTATATATATAAATCTTTCATTAATGTTTTGTTTACTCGGTGGTTAGAGTTAGACGAGGATATATAGGTAGTGAAAATTAGTGATGATTGTGTAAAACACGTTATCACTAACATCCTCACCAACCAAATGCAAGTGAGTAGAATCGTTTAGACGAGATAAGATTACAAATTAACGAAACCAATGAATCTGGCTACACTTCTATCATAAAACGATAAACCTATCATATTCTCGAACATAATCAAAGTAAAAAAACACACTATTACTAACATTCGTCAATAACAATCAAATTCCTTAGACAAAAACACGAATGCTAGTGATGATTGCGTGAAAACACACTATTACTAACCTCCTCACCAACCAAATGCAAGTGAGTAGCTTGCGATAATCAGGGTAAAAAAACACTATTACTAACATTCATCAATAACAATTGAGATTCTTCAATAAAAACACGACCGTCTGTGATGATTGCGTAAAATCCTCACCAACTAAATGCAAGTGAGTTGAATCGTTTACATGACAAATTTTACAAATCAAAGAATCCGTTGAACCTATCAACCTACCTGATCGTCTTATCATCAAGACCTAAACCTATCAAATTCTCACCATAATCACAGTAACATCACAGTATTACAAACATTCATAAAAAACAATCGAATTCCTTCGACAAAAACACGATCCTTAGTGATGATTGCGTAAAAACACAACCAAATGCAAGTGAGTAGAATCGCTTACAAATCGAAGAATCAATTGAACATATCAACCTACCTAATCTTCTAATCATCAAACAATAAACCTATCATATTCTCAATTGCTCACCATAATCATAGCAAAATCACACGTATCATATTCTCATTATAATCACAATAAAATCACAGTATTACTAACATTCATCAACAAAAATCAAGCAATTTGGATAAAAACACTACCGTTGGTGATGATTGCGCTGGTTTGAGGAAGAACCTTGAATTCTGCGGCTGCGAATTTCAAATGACAACAAGAATAGACGATGAAACGATATATACTGGCAGAAACGAATTCTCTCTGAAGAAACCGAGTTTGACAGCAAGTGAGGTGGAGGACAAACTGTCGACGCAGAGTTTGACGGTGAGATGCTCTCGGTGATTTCAATAGAGATTAGAGAAGTATTCTCTCTGAAGAAAACCGGCGCAGTGTTCAGGTTCACGTGACTCAAGAGGGCGAGTCGGAGATAGACCCGCTAGGGGCTGAAGCTCACCGGAGATGTCGATGGTGGACAGAGCAATCGCTGGCAGCGAAGGAGGAGTAAGATTTGAGAGACTTAGGAGGTGGATGTCGATGGCGGAGTTAGAGGGGGTTAGGGTTTGAGAGAAATGGGAGATGCGGTGAGACGGAGAATAGAGAGGGAGAGAGAGATGTGGGAAGAAAGGAGGGTGTTCTGTAAATTGTGCACGATAAAAAATTTATTTAGTGAGTTGATTAGAAACCATTTACTTCAAAAAATGGTGTCTTATTTAGTGAGTTGATTAGAAATCATTTACTTCAAAAAATGGTGTCTTTGTTAGATTTCATGTAGTTAGAAACCATTTTTTTGAAAAATGGTGTCTTTATATTAGATTGATTTTGCTTACAAATCATGTTTTTAAAAAATGATGTCTTTGTTAGTAGATAAGAGATCACTTATTTAGGATAATTGATTTCTTTAATCAAAGACACCATAATTTATATTGAAATGATTACTTATTAATGATTCCTTTTAGACTTATTCTAGTAGTGATTATTCAACATCGTTCTCATCAGCACGATATCACATCGTACTCGTAACTCATACATGCATCATAACATTAACGTATTCTAAGTAAGGAAAACCTTACCTTTACAAGCGTGTCACAAGCACAATCAAGCGGGTTAAAAGACCTCCTCTAAAACATTCATCACCTACAATCAATTGGTATTAACATATAAGTACTACTTAGATTGATCACGCTCTAAGCCGTTACTAACATTAAAGACTTAATCTTAAATTCCAATTTTACAGCATTGTATTGTCTTGTTATAAAATTCATAATTAAATAACTACTACTTCAATTAACACGAGACCAACTGTGTTAGAGCCGTGATTGTCTTTTCTACCATTTATCTTTTATGACCTTTATCTAAATATCATCTTAACATTGACTTATAACCTGATCTCTACAGACTGACTGAATTCGTCGCATAAAACCTATTGATTAGTTACTAATAGTAGACTAATTCTTTTAACTCCATTCCAACTTCTATTATCAACTAGACTCAATGAATTTAATTTTGCCTGAAATTCAAACTCAATTATGATATATAAATTCGTTTTAACACCCATTACTATATAGCATTACTGAATCAGTGAATTATAAACGACGGTTCACAAATAAATTCTCTAGAAGAAACGACTTTGAATCTGATTACGACATTTGACAGGCATAAACTAGACTTGAAATAAGTTAGGGTTTGTTCTTTGTCTTTCTCCCAATTCGAAACATAAAGACGTATATCAATGAACACAAGACAGTACTACGAATCTGAGAATTTCAGTAACTATTTCCTAATTAATGTCTTTAATATAATCTTCCTCCTAATTTTTATTGGGAATGGTAAGCATGAATAAACCATAATTACACTCTTAAACATCGTTAAAATAAAGTTAAGGAACTTACATGACTCAATCATATAAATGAATTGCTAGGATACGATTTTGGATTGAATCCTCTTCTCCTCTTCTCTCTTCCTATTTCTCTCCTCCTTTCTCTTCTTGAGTGTGCATTGTGAGTGAAGGTAGTTTAGGGTTTGCTCCATTGTGATTAGGGTGGTTATACGTGGGTCTAAGTAATATTCGGAGTATTTGATTAAAAGTGGGTTAAAAACCTGGATTGGCCAATTTCAATCTGTTTTGCTAGTTTATTCCTCTATAAAGTCATAACTCAATGGGTTTGGGTTGCCACCGCCAACTCGGGTGTTAATAATGAGTCACAAGGCAGGTATTACAGCACCCTTCTGGGACGGGAGGTCATTGCTTCATTTTAGTGGCCATCGACTACTTCACCAAATGGGTCGAAGCCGAGTCATACCGTGTCTTGAACGCCAAGCACGTGGCCAAATTCATCCAGAATAAGATCATTTGCCGATATGGGATCCCACACGAGTTCATCAGTGATCACGGGACCCACTTTCAAGCCGAAACCGGTACTTTGCTAGCGAAATATAAGATTCAGAGGCATACATCTTCACCCTACCGACCCCAAACAAATGGAGCGGTAGAAGCAGCTAATAAAACAATTGTCACCATACTTAAAAAGATGGCTGAGAATTACCGGGATTGGCCCGACAAAATACCCTTTGCCTTATGGTGGTATCGAACTTCAATTCACATCGTGACCGGAGCAACTCCATATTACCTGACATATGGAATGGAAGTGGTCCAACCGGTCGAGCTAGAGGTGTCATCCCTCACGATTCTGCTCGAAAGCCAAGTACCTGAAGCAGATTGGGTCCAAGCCCGATATGATTCGCTAGTCCTTTTAGACGAACAACGATCTCGGGCCCTCAACAATATTCAAATATATCAAAAGAGGATCCAACGGGCTTTCAACAAAAGGGTTAGGCCCAGGAACATCAAAGAGGGAGATTTGGTCCTGAAATCGGTTTGTGCCTTACTACCGGTTGACCCAAGAGGAAAATTTAAACCCAATTGGGCTGGGCCATACTTAGTCAAGAAGGTCCTATCAGGGGAAGCGGTAATGCTAATAGACCTGGACGGGAACGAGTTCGTCAACCCGACTAACTTGGATCAGTTGAAGCGCTACTACCCATAAACCCTATCTCAATGTCATTTGCAAAAATTTATAAAAATCTGTCTTTTTATAAATTCTCAAAATTATAGACAAGTCAATAAGTTAGAATTAATTATTCTACCGTCGCACATCTCGAATTTATAATCTTGATGTATTTCAAAAATTGCAAAAAAAAAATCAATCAAATCAAATTTTGAACTACGTTTGGTTTGATTCCGCTATTTGTGGATACGTAGGCAACCCCTCAAAAGGGTACAACCACTGCAATAAACGAAAAGACGGGAACGGTATTCAATAATATGTCTTTCATTAAAGTCTCGATAAACTTGGGAATTAATAAATAAATAAAAATCGCCGAAGTCGGCACACACACAAAAAAAACACAAAAAAAAATAGTAATAATACTCAAATAATAAACTAAGGAGACTAATATTCGGGCCTTTTACCCTTCCCTTTGTCCTTTGGGTCGCGTGGAGCCCGAGGTGCCAGGGTGACTCGATCGAGTGTCCCCTGCTGATGGGAGGATTTTGCCGTCAAACTTACCAAACAAGTAAAACAACCTAACCTAACTAGGTAGCTAGGGCAAGTCGGGTCGAATCCACAGGGGGACGGGGTGTCGGACTTAGGTAAGCTACGGTCAAAGACTAGGTTCAAGACAAGCTAAACTAGGGTGATGGCTAATGACTAAACTAGGTCTAAAACACGGAAAAGGAAGACCAAACAAGTAACTAATGACTAAAGGAAGCAAAGATATCAATAAGAAGGAAAACTAGGGCTAGGTCGGGTTCATGGATGTCAAGGAGATAAAAAGGGGGAAACGGGGTTACTAGCGTGCTTTCGTAGCCTAGGTTCCGATCGGGCTCTCGCTACTAAAACGGCCTAGGGGTCGTCCTCACCCCGCTCTCGCTACTAATGAGGGAACCAAACCAACCAACCAAACACACAGATACAAGAGAAGAGGCAAGAAAAACAAGGATTGATCGTCTCTAGTCTCACAAGCATTTCATCAAACATGTGTAGTGCAAGGTTAATGGGAAACAACAAAGACAACATCTAGTACCACCCATCTCACCCTAAACATCCTCAATCACACCCAATCCCCCTAATAACCCTAGCAAGAGTCTACTCAAACATAATTAAACTACAACAAACAAGAACAAGATAAACTAACTCAAGAACAAGAGCATACATATGTAAAACTAACAAGGATGATGAACAACACAATAAACAAGAGCTACAGATCGAAACTTGAGTAATAAAACAAAGATAAAGATAAGGGAAAAGAGATTATACCATACTAGAAGATGAAGGGAAGAATGAAAACTTGTATAAAAGAGAAAACCTAAATACATCTACCAAGGTTGTCAATCTTGGTAGAGATCTTCAAGAATTCAATTAATACAAGGATAATCTAAGATTAAGAATTAATTAAAGACTAATGTACCCTAATTTAGGCTAATCTATGCTAAAGTAGTCTAGGGTTTAGTGGGTAATCAAGAACATCCCATAAGATTACAAGAGGAGGGGTATATATAGGGTTACAATGAATAAGGAGAAGAAAAGAAGTGAGGCGGGCATGAACTGGGCTCCTCCCATCCGGGACGAGACGGTCCCGTCCGGGACGAAGTGGTCCCGACCGGGACGGCCTCAAAACAGGCGCTGGTTCATTTGCACACTCCTTCCCGGTCGGGAAGGCCACTATCCCGCCCAGGAAGGGTCTTGTAGGCCTCCAATAAGAGCTCTAAGGTCCCTCCTTGCTTCTCATGGGCTTCTCATCGATTGTCGGGGCTTGGGATCGGGTCTAAGGGGCTTGGGAATGGGTCCCAAGGTCTCGGGATCGAATCCAATGCACCGAGTGATCGTTCCTTCTCTTCGTTGGCTCCAAAAGTGTATGAAACGAGTCGGAATCGTTCCAATTCTTCATGAATGGCCTCGGGAACCTAAAACGAGTTAGAAGAAGTATAAGTAGCCCCGAAATCGCTCCAAAGAGGGATTTCACAAAGGAAAACAAGACCAAATACAACAAGATAGGCACTACAAACTACACTTATCAACTCGCCCACACTTAACCCTTACTCGCCCTCGAGTAAGCACAAACTAACTACTAAACTAGCCGAGCGGGTATTAGCGCACCCTACGCCCTTTCAACTCACGCGAGTACACTTAGAGGAAAAGTGCACTCCGCAAGGCAAGTAAGGTCTTGCGACAAAACTGTGGATGCAACCGGACACAAAAACACATAAACAAACAAGCATACAAACAAAAAAGCAAAAGGTTGCACCCAAAAAAGAAATAAATAGCGCTTTCCCCTAAAAAGCGGTGAAAGAAGCACCGGTTTAGGACTCAAGGCAAGTGACAACGTTCCCAAGCTAATAATACAAATCGAAATGAACTAAACCCTAATAGTATGACAACAAAGCAGTAAAAACGTTGGTAACTTACCTAGGTCTTCCTAACCCTCTAAGAACGTACTACGGGATTATCGGCGGGATGGAAAAAGGATGAACCACGGTGTTAGTCGACACTGTAGGTAAGTGAGAACCCTCCCCTTTTTAGCGTTAAGCCAAGAGGGTCGTCCCATGTCCAAAATCGCCCAACTAGTCCAAGTAAAAAGGTGGATAAGGTTGTAAAGTGAGGAAAGACCGACTATTTACCGCTATCATCCTTCCTAGGGACTCGGTTCTTTGGTAGTCTCTTCACGGTAATAGTCCGAAAAAGGCTTATTTTTGAGGTGTGGGGATTCTTTTTTGTGAGACGGTTTTCTTTTGGCATTTTTCTTTCTTTTGCATTTTTGCTTTGTTGTTGCTATGCCATTTCTTTTTCATCTTTTGTATTTTGTTTTTGGCTTTTTGTGCCTTTTCTGTTTCTTCAATCTTTTCCTTCTTTCATTTTCTTTCATTTTCTTTTCTTTGCCCTTTTAGCTAGATTTGAGTTGTAGGCATTTCTTTTTGCAATTAAGGAAGAGATATCAACACTTTGCAACTTTATTTTGTGGATATGTGTAGGAGGTAGGGGAATGGGTAAGTCGGGGGTCGCGATCCCTCTTCAAACCCACAAAAAGGTGGAGAACTTGGACTAATCAAACAATCCCAAACACGGTCACCTAAGGGACGGGACTCGGCAACCAAGGCCTTTTCACATCGTTGGTGGTCATAATGGTCAAAATGCAAATCCCGTAGTAAATCCCTAGTAAGCTAGGTGGACTCAAGGTAAAGGACCAACGAAACTATTGATTTAGGGTCATTCTACTAGACCTATGTCCAAGACTCGATTCATACTACTAAAAAGGGAAAGTAAACACTTGCACACTAGCCTCAAAACCGGGTTTTAGAAAACCTTTTACTACACAAGACACAAACTTAGACAAGACAAAACAAGGACACAACAAAAACGAATGAAAATGAGACAGACACAACAAAACCAAATAAAACAAGAGACAAGAAAACAAACACACAAAATAAACAATCACCACCCCGAAACGTCCAAGCAAGCCACCACATCAACCAAAAACTCCAAAAAGCTTCACCCGAGCAAACACCATCATAACACATCCTCCAAACTCCACAAAAAGGAAAAAGGAGAAAGAAATGAAGGGATATTACCGGATGTCTTGCTTTTCGAAACTTGACGACGATCGCGGAACCTACAAGGAAATGGGGAGAAAAAACACACAACATAACAAATATACGACACAAGGACACAAAAGAAAAAGACACAAAAAAAAATCTTTTTTATTTTTGTGAAATTTTTCAAATTTTTAGGGTTTTTTAAGATTTTTCGAAAAAAACTACAAAAATAAAACTAACTAGGCTAGGATATCGCTCCCCCACACTTAAACCGAGAAATGTCCTCATGATCGATCGGTAGTGTGTGCGGAGACACTAAAAAGAAAAGAAACTACGAAAATAAAGCTAAAAATCAAAAATAAAGGTGAAGAAGAGGGAATGTGTTCGGCCGGGGTGTAGTCAAGTCACCATGGGCCGAGACAAGTGATAAGTGTGGTTTGTAGTGCCTATTTTGTTGTGTTTTGGTCCCATTTTCCTTGTAGAATCGCTCCTTGGGAGCGGTTTAGGGGCTTCTTATGCTTCCTTTAGTTTGTTTCAGGTTCCCGTGACCGATTTGGAAGAGTTGGAGCGATTCCGACTCGATACATACACATTTTGGAGCCAATGGAGTAAAGGAAGGATGACTCGATGCCTTGGAATCGATCCCGAGACCTTGGGGCCCAATCCCGAGCCTCCGAGACCCGATCCTGAGTCCCGAGATTCGATGGGAAGCCCATGAGTGGCAAGGAGGGACCAAAAAAGCTCTTAAGGGAAGCCTACAAGACCCATCCCGTTCGGGATGGCCTCATCCCGTTCGGGATGAGGTGCGCAAGAAGGATGGCTGCTGTGGGTCCGTCCCGATCGGGACCATCCCGTCCCAGTTGGGATGACAACCCATCCCGGTCGGGACCGTGCTGCTGCTGCACGCCTTCCTTTCTTTCTTCTCCTTTCCACTTGTAACCCTATATATACTCTCCCTTGTTTTGTAAAGCAGAAGGACTTCATTAGACACTAAACCCTAGACTACTTTAGGTTAGATTAGATTAGATTAGAGTAGATTAGTCGGTAATTAGTGGTTAATCCTAGTTTAGTCTTGTAATTTGGGAATTCTTGAAGAATCCAACCAAGATTGACAACCTTGGTTGATGAATTTGGGTTTTCTTCCATTTATGCAAGATTTCTTCCTTATTCCTCTCTAGTGTGGTAAATCTCCTTTTCCTTCTTTTTAATCTTGTTTTATTAATCCATGTTTGAATCTTTATTATTGTTTGTTCTTGTTCTTGTTAGTTTGATTGAGTTTGTTTATGTATGTTTTGTTTCTTATGATGATTCCTCTTGTTAGTGTTAGTTGTAGTTTGATTATGTTAGAGTAGTGTTCTTGCTAGGGTTAGTAGGGTGATTAGGGTGGTAATTGGGTGATTAGGGGATTGTTAGAGATGTTGGTAGAAGATTTGGGTTTCCTCTTGGTTTGGTGCACATCTCATGTTTGTCGAAATGCTTGAATGCCTAAGTAGTTGCGAATGCTTGTTCTTCTTGCCTTTCTCTTGTGGGTGTTAGTTTGTTTGTGGGTTCGGTTCCCTCATTAAGTTGCGAGAGCCCGGTGAGGACGACCCCTAGGTCGGTCTAAGTAGCGAGAGCCCGGATGCGACCTAGGCAACCATAGCGCACTAGAACCCCGTTTTTCATGTGTGTCGCCGAGATGGGTTTTACGATGAACCTCTAGGTCGGTCTAAGTTGCGAGAGCCCGGACCATACCTAGATTACCCTACTACCTCCTTCGCTCTAGTTCTCCCTTGACCATTCCGTTACCCCTTTGACCCCGACCTAATCCTAGCCCGTCCTCCTTTGTTTGCTTTCTCCTTAGCCTTAGCCTAGTCTAGCTTCCTCCCCTTTTAATCATTCTTGTTTAGCTTAGCTCGTTGACATAGTCTCGTATTTAGGCGACCTTAGTCTAGGCTATACATTGTCGTCCCCGTGGATTCGACCCAACTTGCCCTATCTACCGTAGGAATAGCCGGTTATTTTATTGACGGTTGGGATTCCACGACAAATCCCTCCCATCAACAAGAAAGGATATGGATGGGGGAAGAAATAAAAAGAATAAAATAAAAGGAAATGGGAGGGGAGGGCTAGGTGTAATCAAGTCACCTAGCCCGGATTCCGCCTAAATCCGACTAAATTCTACCAAAAGAAGAAGTAAAACTAAGGAAAGAGTGAAAAGACTTGCAAATTTGGATTTTTCAAAGGACTCTCGATGTAGTCACGTCATCGAGAATCGGGAGCAATTACCACCAAGGCCCCGAGGGCCACCATGACACAAAAAAAAGTGGAAGGGAACAAACAAAGGGAGATAAGCCATAAATGACGGAATAGAAAGGATAGTTGCCGTACCAATTGGTTAGCAACTCACTCACTCCATCGTCTCAATGTTTGATGTCGGCACATTACTTGTCTTCATCATTGTTATTCCTCTTCATTCTCAAAATGGTCGCATGGTTGAAGTACTAGGCTCGCAGTGGTATAATGAGGGTAGGATTTGATGTGAAACTAGGTGTGTAGTGAAGAGAAGATGAGGTGAAGGTGTATATATGAAGTATATGGGTCATAGATAGTCGCAAGGGTAGGTAGGGAGGTTGGGAGGGGGTACAATGTGGTTGGGTGGGCTCACATGTCGAAGAAGAGGCAAAAAGGGGAGCTGGGTACCATCCCGGTCGGGATAGACTTCTTCCCGGTCGGGACGGTTCCTTCCCGGCCGGGATGGCACATCAGTGAACCCACTATTCAGCACACTCATCCCGATCGGGATGACATCCTTCCCGGTCGGGATGAGCCTTCTAGCCCTTAATTCTCTTGATAGCATCACCCACAAGTCATCCAATACATCGAGATCTAAAATCTCGTCCCCAAAAGCTTGTCAAAAACTCAAAAACCGACATCCTCCACCAAACTCCAAGCTTCTATCATCAACAACTCTCTCAAGACTTCATCTTCACTATAACCTATCAAATGAACTCAATAAACACCATCAAAATCCCTCCCTCACATCGCTCATCAAAATACCGAATTACAAGGATTCCACAAAAACTAACAAATCCTAGAAACCAAACTATCCAAACAAACACAAAAAAAATACACAAGCTCAAAAGAAAAGGAAAAATATATTTACACTAAGATACTCTCACCATCAACGCTTCCATAGCCATCAAGAGCTCGAAGGAGTAAGTCAAATGCCCTAGCAACATCTTCATTAACGCTCATGTGGCCTATCCTAGCCATCAACAAGAGTTTCCAAGTCGGAGTCGAGAAGCAATCATCTAATCCATTACGCTCGGGGTTCTTGTGATCTTATGGCTCTTCCGAACCATGATAGCAATGACTCTTATGACCATCCGGTAGGTATTGTGGTCTAAAGTCATGCTTGGCGTTATGATTTGGGAGATCACACCCTAAGGGTGTTGCTTCTTCTACGGGGTCAAGAGTGGAACTCTTTTCCGCCGCCTGACAAGGATCCACTTCATCAACCGTCTCACAAGACAAGGGACTTGAAATCGAGTACGATAAAGGAGGTGAAGGCATCAAGTTCTCCTCATTGGGGGCAATTGGCTCCTCCAATTTCCCATTCAAGGCAAGTTCCAAGGCATCTACCTCTTTCTCCCAAGTATTACGTTCCTTTTCACTTACCTTTTCTAGTTGGCCTAGAGGAGTCTTGTCTTCACTTGGCTTTGGATTGTCAAGATCCGGTTCATCACGAAGAAAGTCATACAAATCCAATTTGATAGCCAATACATTGGCTCTCCAAGAGTTACCTTGAGAATCATGCTCAATTCCCTCCTCATTGTTGACCCTTGAAGCTTCAACTTCCTCTATTCTTCCCATATCTTCACCATCCAAGAAACACTCAACAATGATCTCTTGATTGACCCTCTCTTCTTCATTCGTGGCTTCATAATCGGGTTGACTTTCTTTTGGAGACACCCGACCTTCTTGCCCAAATGAACCTTCCTCAACAAGTTGTGGAGATCGAGTGGCCAACATCGTGATACGAGCCATGAGTGCATTGATTCGAGCATCTTGCACCTCTATTTGGGCATTGAACTCCTCTTTATCCCTTTTCATTTGAATCATCATCTCTAGTTGATTGCTTTACAATTGAACCATCATCTCTTGTTGATTCTTTTGCATTTGAATCATCATTTGACAAAGCTCAAAGTTGGGGATTTTTGGTTGTGGGTTGTGTGAGGGTATTTGGTAGTTGTTAGGATCTTGGGATGATCCTTGACAACTTTCATGATAACCATATGGAGGGGGTTCATAAGATTGTTGATGAGGTTGATATGGTTGGTGAAATTGTGGGTCTTGGCAATTTGTCCCATGATTGTCCCAGGATGATTGATGGAAGCTAGGACGTGCCATTTCCATAACGTTGCCTTGATACATTGGATGAACTAGAAGCACTTGAGCAAACGTTAGCAGCCTAGTGCTTTTGAGGCCCTAGGAAGAGAGAATAGCACACAAGAAGAAAAATGGAGATACACAAGGAGAAGAAAACACAAAAATCAAGAACAAAGTCTACGACTAAGCACACAAAAGTCTAAACTACGTCGTCCCCGGCAACGGCGCCAAATTGATGGGAGGATTTTGCCGTCAATCCTACCAAACAAGTAAAACCAACTAACCTGACTAGGTAGCTAGGGCAAGTCGGGTCGAATCCACAGGGGAACGGGGTGTCGGACTTAGGTATGCTACGGTCAAAGACTAGGTTCAAGACAAGCTAAACTAGGGTGATGGCTAATGACTAAACTAGGTCCAAAACACGAAAAAGGAAGACAAAACAAGTAACTAATGACTAAAGGAAGCAAAGATATCAATAAGAAGGAAAACTAGGGCTAGGTCGGGTTCATGGATGTCAAGGAGATAAAAAGGGGGAAACGGGGTTACTAGCGTGCTTTCGTATCCTAGGTTCCGATCGGGCTCTCGCTACTTAAACGGCCTAGGGGTCGTCCTCACCCCGCTCTCGATACTAATGAGGGAACCAAACCAACCAACCAAACACACACATACAAGAGAAGAGGCAAGAAAAACAAGGATTGATCGTCTCTAGTCTCACAAGCATTTCATCAAACATGTGTAGTGCAAGGTTAATGGGAAACAACAAAGACAACATCTAGTACCACCCATCTCACCCTAATCATCCTCAATCACACCCAATCCACCTAATAACCCTAGCAAGAGTCTACTCAAACATGATTAAACTACAACAAACAAGAACAAGATAATCTAACTCAAGAACAAGAGCATACATATGTAAAACTAACAAGGATGATGAACAAAACAATAAACAAGAGCTAAAGATTGAAACTTGAGTAATAAAACAAAGATAAAGAGAAGGGAAAAGAGATTATACCATACTAGAAGATGAAGGGAAGAATGAAAACTTGTATAAAAGAGAAAACCTAAATACATCTACCAAGGTTGTCAATCTTGGTAGAGATCTTCAAGAATTCAATTAATACAAGGATAATCTAAGATTAAGAAGTAATTAAAGAATAATCTACCCTAATCTAGGCTAATCTATGCTAAAGTAGTCTAGGGTTTAGTGGGTAATCAAGAATATCCCATAAGATTACAAGAGAAGGGGTATATATAGGGTTACAATGAATAAGGAGAAGAAAAGAAGTGAGGCGGGTCTGAACTGGGATCCTCCCATCCGGGACGAGACGGTCGCGTCCAAAACGAAGTGGTCCCGACCGGGACGGCCCCAAAACAGGCGCTGGTTCATTTGCACACTCCTTCCCGGTCGGGAAGGCCACTATCCCGCCCGGGAAGGGTCTTTTAGGTCTCCAATAAGAGCTCTAAGGTCCTTCCTTGCTTCTCATGGGCTTCTCATTCATTCTCGGGGCTCGGGATCGGGTCTAAGGGGCTCGGGATCGGGTCCCAAGGTCTCGGGATTGAATCCAATGCACCGAGTGATCGTTCCTTCTCTTCGTTGGCTCCAAAAGTGTATGAAACGAGTCGGAATCGTTCCAATTCTTCATGAATGGTCTCGAGAACCTAAAACGAGCTAGAAGAAGTATAAGTAGCCCTGAAATCGCTCCAAAGAGCGATTTCACAAGGGAAAACAAGACCAAATACAACAAGATAGGCACTACAAACTACACTTATCAACTACAGCAGCCAAAATCTCGAAAAAAAAAATCAAGAAATCGAGAAAAAAATAAAAATTCGACATACTTGCAGCAAACGGGTGCTCCCGGTAAGACGAACTGAAGAATCCCTCTTGCGATTATCCAATCCTTGAATGATTTCACCCGTGATCAGCCAAGCCGGGCTGTGTTCAGTCTCCATCAAATCAACCACGATCAAGAGACGGATGTCTCCCATGAAAGATAATAAATCCATGTGACCTTCAAAAGCATAAACATGGAGCATACAGAAAGAGAAGGCCCTACGACTATGAATCGATCTGACCGTAACATCATGCGGGTTCATAAATTTCTCAGCCAGATCAATTAAGGAAACTGTGTTGTCGTCTTCAGCCATTCGGGATACCTCGTTGTGAGAAAGCCCTAAAAATTCTCGAAGCTTCCTCCTTGGGTCGTAGATCGAGTACGGGACGGCAGGACGAAGTATCGGATTCCACCCTCCTACGACAGCAATCTCCTCAGGTAAAGGACAGACTTCGCCCCGAGGAAAGGCAAAGACATGATATATGTCATCCCAATAAGACAAGCAGGCATCCAAGAAGTAGCGATCAACCTGCATCTGACGGAATGTATATAGTTGGGCAATACCCGTCTGGTTTAAAGCCACCCTATCACCATCCCTAAAGCGTCGGGACCATTCTTGTAACATGACGGTCAATCGATCGATACCCATGGCTAATTTTCTTGAAAGGAATAAAAAGACTTTCTTTTGAGAAGATATGGATTGTGATGGGAGTTATGAAAAATCAAGGACAAGAGAGGGGTATTTATAGCACTAATCCCACAACCCTCTTTCCAAATCACTTTTCGATGAAAAGTTTCCTAATCCTAAACGGAATTAACCCATGAGCCTAGTCCCAATACTAGCACGGAAATTTTCATCCCGAACTTTCCTAATTTCTTTAGGAGTCAAAAGTTTCCAAAAAATTGCAAATTTCAAAATTTCAAAAATTCAAACTTTCAAAAATTCAAAATTCATTTTTCCCCAACGCGAGTCATTTTACTACCTACGTGTTGCATGCAAATTTTATGTGACTTATACAGGTACGACTCGAGCAGGGACATACAACCCACTAAATCTCCCCAGCGGAAGCCCAAGGCGGCATTTACACAAGGATGGGCCCGTATATAGGTGCACCCGGGACTTATACGACAAGTCCAATTCCCCAGCTGAAAACCCGAGGCGGCATTTTCCCCGGAATAGCATGGGATGGGCCCACAAAAAGGCGCACCCAGACTTACGCGACAAGTCCAAATTCCACACGGAGGTATTGTCGTCAACTCAGGTATGACTACTATCTTATGGCTGGCGAGCCCTTTTACGCAAGTCTAATGGACTATAAACGACCCGACCGGAAGGCTACCAGATCTTAATCGATTTGGTAGCTACTCTGACTTTCGCCCTGTCCAAGCCTCAGTCAGAGTGGGGGCTCTGTAGACACCCGCATTTCGACTGCCAGGTGTCTATGGCAGTTTCCAAAAAAATACCCGATGATGATCGGACGCTAACTTGTTTCTACGCGCTCGGATATGGGCTGAAAACCATTAGTTGCTGGCTAATGACTTTACGGAGTACAAATCTCACAAAACTGACCTCAAATTCAGGCTCAGTGGGTCGTTTCCAGTCAAACAAGACTAATTTGATTCAAAACCGACACCGAAAATAAAACCGACTTTTAGCGATTGGGTCAACCCCGGTCAAAGTCATTTCCGAGACACACAAAAAAAAGCCACACAAACATCAAAAAGTCCAACTCAAAAGCAAAACCCACAAGACATCCAAAGTCACGGTCCAAAACAATGGACCCGCGCGACCCAGCTGAGCCACTCGATCGAGTGCTCAGCCTACTCGATCGAGTGGGCCCTTAAAAAGGCCCGGCTGCAGGCACACCGGGCCACTCGACGGAGTCAGCTGCTTACTCGGTCGAGTAACCCTAGACGGGGTACCTAGGCCTTGCCTATATAAACACCTCATGTACACAACCCTAATACTACTTTGACACAACTTTACAACCTTCATCAAGATCAAACTCAAACCCTAATTCAAAACCAAAACCTAGCTTTAGGAATCGAAACCCTAAACCACCACAACTTATCCTACATACTCGAATCTCCCGTGCAAGCCGCCACTACGAGACCTGTCCGAGCATAAGAAACATGTAGGTTGAGGGTGCCAATTCCCGCTCTTCTCCTTTCTCCTTTTTCTCGCGTCGTGTCGACTACCGTCATTATCGTCGTCTCCTTTTTTTATATTTTATTCGCATTCTAATATCAATAATATAACTAGTATAAAATATTAAAGTATTCGTCGATTCGTGTCGAGCATGAGTGATGGTGGGATAAGGAAACCCGAATATACAAGTGTACTGCACACAGCGTTGCCGATCGCTTATCCCATCACCCCGATTGCTTGATTGTTGAGACGAATTAACATCAACCATAATTTTCTTATTTTATCATCGTTATTGCAGTTTTCATCCATTCAAAAACCTATTTTCAAAACAAGTATCTTATTTAATAAGGGTCGAAACCTGTTGATGCGGATCCGACATCAAACAATTCGCAAGAATTAATTGTGATGTCGGGATGCGGAGGGAATCAAGTCTTTCAATTCTAGCATAGCGTCAAACTCTTAGATTCGATGATAATTTCATAATTAGACGTCGAATCTAACAACTACTACAAATCCCTATGAATCTAGACGCTTTTTCCTTTGATTTTCGACGCTTTAAAGCGTCAAGAATTATATTCTTGACGCTTCTGGAAAGCGTCGTGTTTTGGGCCATCAGGAATTTCTGACGCTTTTAAGTGTCACTATTTTCGACACTTTCTTGTGTCAACAATTCAACCGACACTCTATGGCGTCAAGATTTCTGACGCTTTTATGTGCCAAGAACTTAGAGGTTGACACTAATGTACGTAAAGAAAAAAATGGTGGTAACTAGCCTTGACGCAAAATTGCGTCAATTTCCTTCTCTTTTTTACCCATGTCCATCACCCTTTTTTGCCGCCACTTTTCATTAATTTGATAACATTTTAAATATATTAAATGATACATTTTACAAGACAGCATCATCATAGAAAAATCATAGAAAACAAGTTGACAAGTACATATCAACAATAAAATTACATAGAATAAAGTTGCATCGTCAAATCAAATACATTTCCTACATAAGAATAGTCATTATTTCATCCGACCAGAGAAATGAGACAATATTATCATTTGTCCACAATAAAAATCACAACTAAGAAGTGCGACTAATTAGCTCCCAATACAAAATTCAAGAGTTGCTCATTTCTTATTTGATCCAGATCACCATCCAAAGAATTCAAGAGTTGCTTCAACAAACTACAACTTATGTGAGTCTTCATTCAATCTTACTCGGCAAAAAATGCCTGCAAACAAAAGTTGAAAAATATGAATGCCTCAAATTGTATAAATTTTTTCCAAACCGGATTAATGGGGACCATATGAATAAACAAGTCTTGCATGTGATGGTATCGATATGATACCTATCAACTCATATACTACCAATTAATTCCTCATTCAAGTAAATGTCTGATGAATAATTCTTACATGTCCCAGAAAAAATTCTTTTCTTACTTGATGGGCTGCAAGGCTGCCATAATGATTTTTGCCTTGGATATTCTCAAGGTTAGATATCAATTCTCTGAAAAAAAAAACCAATATTCTCAAGGTTAGCTCATGCTGTGTTCTTGAACCCGATATCCCTAGCCATGAATATGTTTTCAATTACAATTTTACGCAGCACACCATTGTGTTATTCATATTCTACATATAAAATTAAGATATTGAAGAAGATAAAAATATATGTACCAGCTCTTGTCATCTTAAAGGTTAGTTCTTGTTTCCAGTATGATTGTCTTGGTAGATAGGATCATCACCAACGAAGATGACATTCGTCATCTTCATATCAACGTTTACATGTTAATTATAAATCCCGAACTTATTGTGGATGATGAAGGGATCAACGTTCTTTGATGGAACGGCCTTCAAAGCATCACCAATGGTTTAGTACTGTCCGGAACCATCATGGGCGACAACTGTATTATGCCTAATCTGGGAGACTAGGATATCCATAAGCTGACGGTCTCGGGTCATTATCCCAAGCTGGGATCTCACAAGCATTCGAATCTGCTATAACTCATACTGACCACGTCAAACCCTAGAATGTTAAGGTATGACAAAATGGATAAAACCTCGGTTGTAATAGTAAGCGCATTGCTGTTAGTTGCAACATATAAGTATCTATTGGTCAAAAGACCCTATTTACAACAAGTACACAAACAAATGGATATAGAAATGCTAAAAATAAAAGAATTAAAAGACAACTCAAATCACAAGAAAGATAAAAGTTTAAAAATTTTAACTTTTTTAAGATAAACCATCTTAAAATTAAAATGACAGAACAGATTAATTAAACAAACCCACATCAAGCAAATTCATTGACTTATGCCGTCTTGGTGCCTCTATTATTTCTTCCGTCCTTAAAAACTAAGTTGTTTTAAGCATATATACTCTCCCCAAAGCAATGCGAATAGATGCATCAAATTTCGAGGTTATATATAAAGTAACGAATTATAGTCAAATCCGTAGGTCATATGAAATCAAGAGTTCGTGATGTTATGTCGTTATATTATGCATTAAAGAATAAGTACGATCACCAAAACCAAAAGCATAAGGCATCCACATCTATCAGATTCTTAAAGCTGACTGATGTTATTAGAATGAAGAGTGTACATTTACCAACCTCATGGACAGCCTTTTATGCATTAGAGAGAACATAGCTTCTTAGGATATTTAGAGCTGAAAGAGAATGTGTGTCAGCAAAGACATACCAAGTATTAAAATCAGGCATAAGAATACAAGTAGAGAATAAGCAAATGTACAAAGTGAGTACCATTGCAACAAGAATTATTTAAAGCTTCTCCGAGTATTACTTGGTTCTTGGATCTTATAGAAGTTTTGTAGGTTCATAGATCAAATCTGCCCATTTAAAAGTTCCATTCGTCACATTTTCCTTGCCATTCTTCGTGGTTTCTTTGCAAGAATCACATGGAATGAATGATATGAACAGATTATTCCATCCAGCTTTTGAGGATTTACTCAAGGAAGAAATGCTTGAGCTGAGATATTCTACATCAATCCCTTTCATGAAAAGAGAGAGCGACATTTCCAATGAATTGAAGCGACTTGAGCAAATTTCAGAGTATATTTTAATAATTTCAAATAACTGGCTGAAACAAAGAAGAGAAGCAAACTGAAAGTATACCTTGTATGGATTGGATAACCTTTGCAACTAACCAGATATTATTACATTAGTCATCAGCATGGTAGGGCACATAAATAGCATATTTTGACTTGGGTTATACCATTTTTCTATAATACAAGCATAAAAAAAGAAAACCTTCTTCATTAGAACGGAGTAGCATATTATAATTCATCATTATTAAAGATGAGGCTTCTTTATTGATAAATTTGACATCAACAGGAAGAGACTTGAGGCCACAGATGTTCTCATCAATGTAACCCCTATACACAGTTCCAAACCCACCTTTGCCAAGAATGTAATCAGACCTAAAGTATACTTTTCTTATAATAATGTTATTTTCTATGTGTAATTAGACTTATCGCCTAACTTCTGTATGACTGGTCAAAGCGTAGACCACAAAGAGTCAAGAAATGACACCATTTCTTGTAGTGATTATTTGGCATGAATGGAACAAATGTAGAGTGTGTAAATGAATCAAACATCCTGCTGCATCCATGCTATTCTTATAGTGCATACTTCAATCATCAACAATAAAAACAATAATAAAATTTTCCCAGAAACAAATAATAACTTGATTGTCGGGTTTAAATGGCCCTCTTCTCTTACCCGATACACCACATGGGATTTCTGAAGATACAAGGGGTATATGAGATGCTCACTTTTTCGGTGCTTGTGATTCCTTATCTTTTCTTAACAATGCCCTTGCTCTTTTGCTTCAATATTTTGTCATTGAGAAATACGCTCCTTGATATATCCTAAAATACTAAGAACACATTAAAAAAAGTTATTAACCAAGAAAAAAGCAATGTGATATACTCCGTATATGATCTTAATAAAAATGAACATGATAACATTTGTAAATAATAGAACAAAACATATCATTGAAAGTCACACAGTAGCTGTCATAGAAGAACAAAACAGATCATCAAACAGGTCATTCAAACCATGTTGTTGAGTGGATCAGATTGTGAAGTAGATAAAGAGATCAGACACCATCTGCCAACTGCGACTCCTCTCAGGTACAGGAGTTTATGTGCACTTTTCAAGGCAAAAAAATTAACAGAAGTTGTCAAGCAAGCTCAAAAGACTAAAAAAATTCTGACGAATTGTACAAAACAGTGCATAGTCTTACTTGGATTCTATCATAGAAACACCGCTAACTTAATTTTAGCAAACTTGCAGACCTGTACATAATTAGCATATGCCTGCACACCTGCTATATTATACTTTTAATGCCAAGAATTCATGAATGGACTCACTAACTCAGCACTAATATGTGAATGCATTTATGCACGCCGTCAGCTGGCTTTAACTAGGTCGATGTAAGACACTGATTATTGCATATTTGAGAACAAACAAGTAATTATCCTCGTTGCCGGTGCATCATTATCGAGAACAAAAAAAGTATCCAATCTAAAGGTGCAATCTTTACAAGAAAATCTAGTACAGTATACAAGAAAATTAAGTCGTTATTCTGTAAACAAACTGAATGATTATCCAATACCTCGCTAATAAAATCAATACAACCATTTTTGTTTTAGCAAAAATTATCAAAATTACAATCATGGAAACAAAACATACAAATTAAATTTCATGGAAAAAATACTCATTATAAGCATATTAGGGATATCAAAATTACATAAATAATTGAAAACAGAACCTGATGAATCTTAGGGATGAATTCCAAAGTGGTAGGCGCGCGCTGTTGTGCGGGATGATTTTAGGGTTTAGTTTAAGTTTTCAATTGGGAATTTGGGGAGTTATTGGGGAAGAATAGGGCGGGATAGTGAATTAGGGATGAGTAGTAGTGTGAGCGGGTTTGTTTTGACTTTTAATTTTTCCAAAAAATTTGATTAACGCGTTTAAAAAAATTTAACAGAGAACTAGCCGGTTTTTTTGGGTCAAATAATAGCTAACTCAATTTATGACATCAAAGGGTGTCACAATATAAAGGGGGAAAGAGTATGAGGTTGACACTCTATTAAAGCGTCAATCACAAAGTGTCATAAAAGTAAGGGATTTCTAGTAGTGAACGATCTAGTCACATAAATTAATTAACGCGATTTCTATTGATGCTAAGATAATTGTCATACAATTCGTTAGAATTACGACATTATCAAACACGGAGGAAATCCACTCAAATCGCGATAGTTAATTTAAGACGACTTAAATCAATTTTCTATTATTTTCACTCTAGTATTCCATACCGATTCAATAATCGAATATGGGATACAACGAGTAATCAAATTTAGAATTGAGTATAAATCCCATAATATTTATAACCGATTCAACAAAATCAATAATGATTTATAAAATCCGAATTGAGCATAAATTGTACAATATTTACGCCCGATTCGGTAGAATCATCGAAGTATGAAAAATCAAAAAGCAATTCCAAAATCGATACAAAATTGCGAGCGAACCCCATGTTCGTACAGGGGGCACTCGACCGAGTGCCTAGCCCACTCGGACGAGTGGCACCCCACAAACCGAAGCAGAATGCATTTACGACCTCCACTCGGTCGAGTCTCACAGTGACACGGTCGAGTGGCAACGTACTCGATCGAGTTGGTCAATAACTCGATCGAGTAGGGTCTAGAATACGGGACAGAAGCGCTTTCAGAGGTCCACTCGGTCGAGTCCATCAATGACTCGGTCGAGTGGCCTATTCATCGCGTCAAACCGTGAGTCCTACAAGCCGATCGAGTCTTGTTAATATCTTTTCACGACTTAAGTCGACACGTGTCTAATCAATCACTTGAAAACTTCACTTTTCAAAACTTTATATCATCTTGTCTACATCATTCATTAATCTGCAAACCGTTATTATTCGTTATACCGTTACTAACCGTTTGTTATTTTTCTTGTTGATTTATCGTTTGTTTTATTTTACTAAAATGAATTGATGGTAGGGTCTTGCCGCGTTCCCCCAGCGTCAAGTAATTAACCAACTATACCTAGTGGGTAGCTAGGGTAAGTGATAAGTGTGTTTTGTATTGCTTATTCCTTGTGATTTGGTCCCGATTTCTCTTGTGAAATTGCTCTTTGGAGCGGTTTCGAGGCTACTTATGCTTCTTATAGTTTGTTTTAGGTTCCTAAGACTAATCTTGGAGAGGTGGAATGATTCCGACTCGTTTCCGAAACATTTGGAGCCAACAAAGAGAAGCAACGATCACTCTGTAACTTAGACTCGATCCCGAGCCCTTGGGACCCATTCCCGAGCCCCTTAGACTCGATCCCGAGCACCGAGAATCGATGAGAAGCCCATGAGAAGCAAGTAGGGACCTTTGAGATAATATTTGAGGCCTACAAGACCCATCCCGACCGAGATAAGGGCCATCTCGGCCGAGATGAAGAGTACAAGCGAAGCACGGCCACTGACCTCCCATCTCGGGCGAGACCATCGAATCTCGGCCGAGACTGAGCACCTGCAGCTCCGCTTCACTTCTTTTCTTCTCCTTATTCATTGTAACCCTATATATACCCCCCCCCTTAGGTTAGATTAGCTTAGATTAGTGTAGATTAGTCTTTAATTAGTCCTTAATCTTAGTTTAACTCTTGTATTATGGGAATTATTGAGGATCTCCACCAAGATTGACAACCTTGGTTGATGTATTTGGGTTTTCTTCTATATATGCAAGATTTCTTCTTTTCATCTTCTCTTGTTTGGTATAATCTCTCTTTTCCCTTCTCTTAATCTTGTTTTATCATTGAAGTTTCATTCTTTGTTCATTGTTCATTGTTTTTGTTCATTGTTCATCCTTGTTAGTTCCCATTATGGATGTTCTTGTTTTTGTGTTAGTTTCTGTTGTTCTTGTTAGTTTTCCATTAGATATGTTTGAGTAGACTCTTGCTAGGGTTATTAGGGGGATTGGATGTGATCAGAGATGATTAGGATGAGATGGGTGGTACTAGATGTTGTTTTTGTTGTTTCCCATTTACCTTGCACTCCACATGTTTGATGAAATGCTTGTGAGACTAGAGACAATCAATCCTTGTTTTTCTTGCCCCTTCTCCTGCATGTGTGTGTTTGGTTGGTTGGTTTGGTTCCCTCACTAGTAGCGAGAGCGTGGTGAGGATGACCCCTAGGCCGTTTAAGTAGCGAGAGCCCAATCGGAACCTAGGCCACGAAAGCATGCTAGTAACCCCGCTTCCCTCTTCTTATCTCCTTGACATCCATGAACCCGACCTAACCCTAGTTTCTTCTTATTGATTTATTTGTTTCCTTTTGTCATTAGTTACTTGTTTAGCTTTGTTAGTTCGTGTTTTAGACTTTAGTTTAGACATTAGTCTATCCCTTAGATTAGCTTGTCTTGAACCTAGTCTTAGACCGTAGCACACCTTAGTCCGACACTCCATCCCTGTGGATCGACCCGACTTACCCTAGCTACCCGGTTTAGGTTCGTTGGTTATTATTTGACCGGTAGGATAGACGACAAACACTACCGTCAGTAAGTCGGGTCGATATCCACGGAGACGGCTTGTAGGGTTTCTAGACTAGGTCCACTTAAAACGAGACTAAGTCACAAACAAACACAAAGAGACTAGAATTGATTAACTATGATGGTTGAAGAGGTATGAACTAGGCTAACAATGAACTAACTATAACAAGAACTAATAAAACAGCTAAAGACTAAGGAGAAGGAGAACTCAAATATGAAAGGGAGTAGGGTTAGGTCGGGTTCATAAGTGTAGTAGGATAATTGGGAAGTCAAGGGTATAGGTTTCTCCATGTCACTAAGGTCGGTTTTCGCTCTCGCGCCAAAGCCTAAGTCCGCACTCTTTTGTCTAAGACTAGACCCGAAAACCTATGCAAAGTATTACCTAAAGCACAAGCATTCAATCAAAAATCGATTACTAGATGAGAAGATGAAAACAAGCATGAGAAGCATTGGCCAATACAACTCAAACAAGCAATTCAACAAACAGATAGAGTGCTAAACATGTGACTAGTGACAAAGATTCAACCTTTTCCCCTAATCAAACCCTAATTACCCATAATCCACACTTAATCCCCTTACTAACCCCACAAAGAATCTACTCACTCATTATCAAACTAAGACTAACATAAACAAGAGAAATCAATATAAACCTCCAAACATTCATAATGAACAAACAAGAACAATAAACAATATGTAAAGATTGAAACTTGATAAACAAACAAAGAACAAGAGAAAAGAGATTATACCAACTACAACAGGATGAAAAAGATGAAAACTTGCATTAATAAGAAACCCAAATAATCTCCAAGGTTGTCAAGCTTGGATGAGTCTTCAAGAATCTTCTTAATACAAGACTAATTTCTAGATTAAATTAGGATTAACTAAAGATTAATATGAAACTAAACTAGAGATGAAGAGAAGCTAATTAGGGTTTTGAATGTTGAAGAGAGGCCTAAGATAGTCTAATGTAAGGTGTCTTGCTTAAACCATACAAGGGAGGAGTATTTATAAGGTTACAAGAATGAAGGAGGAGAAAAGAAGTCACGCGGCCTACAGCTCTCCCATCCCGTCCGGAACGAGACGGTCCCGTCCAGGACGAAGTGGTCCCAACCGGGACAAAGTAGTCGCGACCAGGACGGCCCGAAAACAGGCGCTGCTTCATTTGTGCACTCCTTCCCGGTCGGGAAGGCCACTATCCCGCCCGGGAAGGGCCTTGTAGGCCTTCAATATGATCTTTTTGGTCCCTCCTTGCTTCTCATGGGCTTCTCCTCGATTCTCGGGGCTCGGGATCGAGTCTAAGGGGCTCGGGAATGGGTCCCAAGGTCTCGGGATCGAATCCATGGTACCGAGTGATCGTTCCTCCTCTTCGTTGGCTCCAAAAGTATATGAAACGAGTCGGAATCGTTCGAATTCTTCATGAATGGTCTCGGGAACCTAAAACGAATTAGAAGAAGCATAAGTAAACCATAAAACGCTCCCAAGGAGCGGTTTCACAAGGGAAAACGGGACCAAACATAACAAATTAGGCACTATAAACTACACTTATCAACTCCCCCACACTTAACCCTTACTCGCCCTCGAGTAAGCACAAACTAACTACTAAACTAGCCGAGCGGGTATTAGCGCACCCTACGCCCCTTCAACTCACGCGAGTACACTTAGAGGAAAAGTGCACTCCGCAAGGCAAGTGGGGTCTTGCGACAAAACTGTGGATGCAACCGGACACAAAAACACATAAACAAACATACAAACAAACAAACAAAAGGTTCCACCCAAAAAGAAATAAATACTGCTTCCCTCTAAAAAGCGGTGAAGGAAACACCGGTTTAGGACTCAAGGCAAGTGATAACGTTCCCAAGCTAATCATACAAATCGAATTGAACTTAACCCTAATAGTATGCCAACAAAGCAATAAAAACGTTGGTAACTTACCTAGGTCCTCCTAACCTTCTAAGAACGTACTACGGGATGATCGGCGGAATGGAAAAAGGATGAACCACGTTGTTAGTCGACACTATAGGTAATTGAGAACACGCCCCCTTTAGCGATGAGCCAAGAGGGTCGTCCCATGCCCAAAACCGCTCAACTAGTCCAAGTAAAAAGGTGGGTAAGTTTGCAAAGTGAGGGAAGACCGATCATTACCGCTATCATCCTTCCCAGGGACTCGGTCCTTTGGTAGGCTCTTCACGGTAACGATCGGAAAAAGGCTTATTTTTGAGAGGTGGGGATTCTTTTTGTGAGACCGTTTTCTTTTGGCATCTTTTTCTTTCTTTTGCATTTTTGCTTTGTGTGTTGCTATGCCATTTCTTTTTCTTCTTTTGTATTTTCTTTTTGGCTTTTTGTGCCTTTTCTTTTTCTTCAACCTTTTCTTTCTTCCATTTTCTTTGTTTTTCTTTTCTTTGCCCTTTTGGCTTGATTTGAGTTGTAGGCATTCCTTCTTGCAACTAAGAAAGAGATTTCAACAAATTGCAACTTTATTTTGTGGATATGTTTAGGAGGTAGGGGAATGGGTAAGTCGGGAGCGCGCTTTCCCTTCAAACCCACAAAAAGGGGAGAACTTGGACTAATCAAACAATTCCGAACACGGTCACCTAAGGGACGGGACTCGGAAACCAAGGCCTTTTCACACCGTGGGTGGTCATAATGGTCAAAATGCAAATCCCGTAGTAAATCCCTAGTAAGCTAGGTGGACTCAAGGTAAAAGACCAACGAAACTATTGATTTAGGGTCATTCTACTAGACTAAAGTCCAAGACTCGATTCATGCTACTAGAAAGGGAAAGTAAACACTTGCACACTAGCCTCAAAACCGGGTTTTCGAAAAACCTTTTTACACACTAGACACCACTACACAAAACAAAACAAAGACACGACGAAAACAAAAGAAAAAGACACAAAGGCAACAAAACAAAACAAAACAAAACAAACAAAGATAACAAACACCACCCCGAAATTTCATACAAGCTACCAAATCAACATCAACTTTACAAAGCTCCACCCGAGAACACATCATCAAAAAGAGGGAAAATGGATAAAAGATGTTACCGGATGTCTTGAAAGCCCTCCAAAGTTAATGGTGATTAAGCGACCTACAAGGAAAAAGGGAGGCAAAGCACGCACAACAAAACAAATATACGACATAACGACACAAAAGGAAAACTCATAAAAGAAAATCTTTTTGATTTTTGTGAAAAAAGTTCAAATTTTTAGGGATTTTTTTAAGAATTTTTCGAAAACTATGAAACTAAAACTAACTACGATAGGATATCGCTCCCCCACACTTAAACCGAGCAATGTCCTCATGCTCGATCGTAGTGTGTGTTGACACCAAAAAGAAAAGAAACTATGAAAATAAAGCTAAAAGTCGAAATGAAAAGCGTAGAAAAAAGGTAGAATTTGTCCCGCCGGGGTGTAGTCAAGTCACCATGGACCGAGACGAGAAAAGATATGGATGGGGGAAGAAATAAAAAGAATGAAGTAAAAGAAATGGGAGGGGAGGACTAGGTGTAATCAAGTCACCTAGCCCGGATTCCGCCTAAATCCGACTAATTCCTAAAAATTGGGTGAAAATCTTGTAAATTTGGATTTTTCAAATGACTCTCGATGTAGTCACATCATCGAGAGTCGAGAGCAACAATTACCAAGGCCCCGAGGGCCACGATGACAAGGGGAAGGGGAGTATTCAAAGGGAGACAAGCAATAAAAGACAGAAAAGAAATTAGAGTCGCCTTACCAATAGGTTAGCAACTCACGAACTCCATCGTCTTCAATAATCAATATTGGCACGTTGCTTGTCTTCTTCATAGTCGTCCCGCTTCATACTTGAGAATATCCCATGGTTGAAGTACAAAGGCTTGCAAAGATGTGAGGAGGTGGGATTTGATGTGAAACTCGGTGTAAAGTGAAGAGAAAATGAGGTGAGGGTATGTAAATGAAGTGTAGGGGTTATATGATAGGTGCAAGGATAGGTAAGGAGGATGGGAAGGGGTATAAAGTGGTAGGGTGGGCTCACATGACGAAGAAGAGGCCAAAAGAGGAGCAGGGGTCATCCCGGTCGGGAGGGATGGTCCCGGTCGGGATGACATGTCCTTCCCGGTCGGGAAGCTCCCATCCCGGTCGGGATCATACACCAGAAAGCTTGAATTTTGGTGCCCTCATCCCGATCGGGATGACTCCTTCCCGGTCGGGATGCTCTCTTCTCGGCCGGGAAGAGTGTTCTAACTCTCCATAACTCGAAAAGCTTATCCAAAGCTTCAAAAACGGACTCCCTAGCTCACAATCCAAACTCTATCATCATGTACTCTCCTCGAGACTTCATCTTCACTAAGACCTATCAGATAAACTCAAATAACATTCATCAAGATCCCTCTCTCACATCGCTCATAAAAATACCAAATTACAAGAAATTCACAAAACCTAAAAGGATTACAAGAAAGTGATATATACAATGAGACGGTTCTTTTGGAACTCCGTCAAACCAAGGATGGTGCATTCTTCAATTCTTTTTCAACAACCTTGTAACCAATTCCATTGCCATCAAGGGCACGAAGAAACAAATCGAAGGCTCTTGTGAAGTCTTCAATCAAGCTCATGGTGTAACAATCCACATTCCAAGGTTCTTCACAACCTTGTCTCGACGTTCCCGGGGCATCCCGATCTACTAAGTTCAAAGGCTTGAACTTGTACTTTCGATCCTTCGGTATATACCCAAACATCCATCTATCATCATGTGGCCCCAAGGGAGGCTCATCTTTCTTCTTGTTTTGGAACTTGTCTTCATACTCATGATATGGGCACTCATCCGCCCCAAGCTCGGAATCATCATCCTCAAGCTCATAGAAATTGTTCTTCAAGCTTTCTCCCGACTCATCCCCTAGATCGATGTCTTTCATGGCGTGGATCATTTTAAAAGATTCATCATTAGTAGGCGAGGTGTTTCCTTGAAGGTCAAACACGAGCTTCTCATCGCCTAGCTCAAATGTAATCCTACCATTCTTCACATCAATCATAGCACCGGCGGTATGTAGAAATGGGCGCCCAAGGATAATGGGAGTGATAGCATCTTCCGGCATGTCGAGCACTAGGAAGTCAACCGGAATGAAGAACTTCCCGATTCTTATCGGCACATCCTCTAACATCCCCAATGGTCGGTTGAGTGAACTATCGGCCATTTGGAGTGTAATGGAAGCACTCTTGAGCTCCTTCATCCCAAGTCGCCAACAAATGGAATAGGGAATGATGCTTACACTCGCACCCAAATCACATAGTGCTTTCTCAATCTTGAAGTTGCCTATGGTGCACGGGATCGAGAAACTACCCGGATCCTTCAACTTGGGAAGCGTAGAACCTTGAATAAGCTCACTCGCCACTCTTGTGAACGCAATGGTTTCTTCCTTGTCGATGGATCTCTTCCTAGCCAAGATTTCTTTCATAAATCTTCCATTTGCCGGGATTTGGGTAAGTAGCTCGGTAAATTGGACACTCACATCCAATTTCTTCACAATATTAAGGAATTTGTCGTATTGAACATCCACCTTGGTCTTCATTTGCCTTGTTGGGAAAGGCAACTTGATGTGCACCTTATCTTGCTCATTAAGGTTGGACTTCTCAAATGACACTTTCCCTTTACCCTTGTCTTTTCCTTGAAGTGGGGGAAGTTTGTCTTCATGGGGTTTCTCAATCTCCCACAAGACTTGTTCCTTCATTGGATTTCCAAACCTTGAATTGTCCTGAGAGGGGGGTATAACTTCTTGCATTGGTACTTGCTCACTAGGGGATAAGGGGGAATCATAAGATGCACCACTCCTCGTGGTAATAGCATTTACATACTCAAATTTAGCCATTTCACCTTGAGGAGGTAGTTGCCCCTTTTGTCTTGAAGAGCTTCCCGAAGCAACTTGAGCTATTTGAGTCTCAAGCATCTTCATATGAGCATCTCTTGCTATGTTATCCCTTTGAAGTTGAGCAAAGAATTCTTGTTGGTTTCTTTCCATCTCTATTTGGCTTCTTTGCAATTCTTGATTACTCTTTTGCACATCCAACATATATTTTTGCATGTTGAAATCTCGGGGTGGAGATTGTGGATTGTGCGGAGTATCGGTGATGGCTAGAGGAATGCCATAGTCATAAGTAGGAGACCGGCTCCTTGGCTTGCTTTCTTGTCTATTACTTTGGGTTGCTTGTTGTTGTTGATGGTTCCCTTGGAACCTATGAGAGTTGCCTTGATTAAGGCATTGATTGTTGCCATGGTTGTAGTTTTGATGTCCTTGGTTGTGTTGGTTTCCTTGGAAACCACCTTGATTGAAGTTCCCTTGTTGGAACCCTTGATTGTTGTTGAAGGTACCTTGGTTATGTTGCTTGAAATTGTTAAATGGCCTTGGGTCACCTTGATAACCTTGGTATCCTTGATTGTTGTCCCTTAAGGGAGGTGGAACATAAGGACGGTGTTGTAGAGCTTGTTGTTGAGAAGCTTGATGGGAAGCTTGGAACATATGAGGATAGGGGGCACCTTGCTTGAACGCTTGAAAGGCGTTCACTTGCTCAATACTACCTCGACAATGTATAGGCTCATGTCCAACTATCCCGCAAATATCGCACATCCCATAGTAAGGTGTAGGAGATACAACTCCCAAAGCATTGACTTGTTGAATTGAATGTTGGTGGGAGGCACTTGCACTTTGACCTTGATCAAAATGGCTTTGGAGCTTCTTTTTTTTTTTTTGGTGCAAATGTAAGTATGTATATTAAGTGGGAAATCAACTTTCGCGGCACCAATACAATCTTCTCCGCTATCATCCTATATGTGAGACACTACATTAATCTATCAATTTGATGTTGGTATTTACTCATTACAACTCTACTCAAAATCTTAACCCTATTGCAGATATCACGCTTGATAGTAGCAATAACATACTCCGGCCTCTCCACTTTTTGGTACAGTCTGCTATGGTTTCTATTTCTCCATATGTGATACCAGACAGCTACAATTGCCCCTGCCATAACCTGCTTAAGCATCAGGGATTTACGTCTTGTCTTCTCCCACCGAACCGCTGTATTAACATTCGGCACACAGCACATTAACCAGCCTGACAGTGGTGAGAAGCATCTCTGAGCATAGACACACCGGGAAAAAAGATGTTCATGATACTCATCCGCTGTGCCACATAGGAAACATTCTTTATCCACCACCATACTCATCTTGACTAGTCGATCCTTCGTAAGATGCTTACCCTGGCATACTAGCCACGCTATGAACCCGTGTTTTGGCAGGCCCACTCTATTCCAAACCAGACTTTTCCAACTTATTTTAGGTCTAGGATGACGAATCCAATTATATGCTTCAGCTACTGTATAATCCCTGTTCTGCGTCAGTAACATGGGGAAAAGCTTATTATCGTAAAATAGGTCCTTAACCCAGTAGATCCTCCTCCAAGACCAACTAGAGTTAAGGGGCGGTTTATACGTTTCCCAATTCATATCTCTGAGGTATATCGAATGGATCCATTTGACCCACATGTGGTCCGCCTTACAAGTTACCCACCACGCGTATTTACCTATAGCCGCGATATTCCAGCTATGCAATTCCTTTATCCCCAGTCCTCCTTCCTCCAAAGGGCAGCAGACCCTTTCCCACGATACCAATGGTGGGGAATTATAGTGTTCGCAGCCTTTCCACAGGTAATTACGGCATATGGCATTAATCTGACCAATAATTGAAGTAGGAATAATGAATATCCTAGCCCAATAACCATGTAGATTGCTTAAGACCGCTTGAACTAAGACGAGTCGACCTTTATATGACAGTTTTCTTGCCCCCATTCCCCTTATTCGCTGTACAATTTTCTCAGTAAGAATATGACAATCCATAACCGATAGCTTTTTTGGTGACATGGTTATGCCCAAATACTTGAAAGGTAATTCTCCCTTGGTCATACCAGTAATACTTTTTATCTGGTCTTCCGTTGCTGCCTGAACTCCATTACAGTACAATTGTGACTTTGATCTATTCATTATCAACCCTGAAGCAGCAGAAAAAGCACCAAACGCCCTCATAATCCAAGTAATAGCAGTCACATTCCCTTTGCAAATAACATTAAATCATCCACAAAGCACAAATGACTTAATTTGATGTGTTTGCATAAGGGGTGATACCTATAATCAGCCTTTTCCTGAACTCCCTTGATAATTCGACTCTGATATTCCATACAAATAGTGAAAAGGAGGGGGGATAATGGGTCCCCTTGTCTCAAACCCCTCTTAGCCTTAAAGAAGCCAAAGTTGTCTCCGTTCAAGGATAATGTATAGCTGGGTGAGGTCAGACATTCCATAATGATACACGTAAATTCAATAGGGAATCCCAGTGCATGTAACATACCTTCCACAAAACTCCACTCAATGGTATCATAAGTTTTTTGCATATCAATTTTTAGAATAGCTCGAGGGGAACAATGCTTTATATTATATAACCTCAAAAGGTCTTGGCAAATGTGAATATTTTCCGCTATATCCCGTCCTTTGACAAACGCGCTCTGACTCGGACTGATAATGTCGGGAAGAACTTCACTCAATCTTCCACATATTACCTTTGACAAGCATTTATATATAGTGTTGCAGCAAGCAATTGGCCTAAATTGACTCACATTTAGGGGATTTTGACTTTTAGGTATGAGAGTAAGTGTGGTGTTACTTACTTGTTTTAATAGTTTTCTATGAGTAAACACATCTTTCACAGCTTCGAACACACTTAGCCCAGTCACTTTCCATGTGTCTTTGAAGAACTGACTAGTATACCCATCCGGTCCCGGAGCTTTTGTGCCTTGAATACTGAACATAGCTTTCCGGACCTCCTCCATAGTAACTGGTTTCATCAACTCCCTACTTTGCTGCTCCGTTACTGTATTCCCCTTTTTGACAGTAGGTATATGCACAGGTCTTACTTTAGCTTGTTCCCCCAAAATACTTGAGAAGTATTTGATAAAAGCATTTTGTATATCATTAGGTTTGCTCTGAATCATACCCTGCATATCCAGAATTTGTATCACCTTATTTACAGCTCTTCTTTGTTTTATTGAAGCATGAAAACCCGCTGTATTCATGTCTCCCTCTTCTAACCAAATAGTTTTTGCCTTTTGTTGAAGGAAATCATATCTTGCTTTATCCAAAATTGCATATTTCGCTGCTATATCTCTCTCATTCTGCACCAACTGTGTATTCGTTGGGTTAAGCCTTAATTGGAGCTGAACATTCTGAAGAGGAGCTTCCATTATATCCGCCTGAGTTTCCACATCACTGAACTTATCTTTGTTTATCTTCTTTAAACCTTCTTCAGGCTTTTTAATTTTTGAATGACCTGGTACATTGGGCTGCCTTTAACACCCTTGCCCCAAGCTTCAGTAACTAAATCCAGAAATCCACTAGCAGCTGACCACATGTTGAAGTACTTGAATGCATATTTTCTTTTGCAAGTGTACTTGTCCAGAGAGATGATACCTGGACAGTGATCAAACAGTCCCTCCGGCAGAAAGTTTACATACGAATCAGGGAACTGTAACAGCCATTCATCATTTGCAAAAACCCAATCCAATCTGCTATATACTTTACTCCCTGAGTCATGCTTATTTGTCCAAGTGAAGTGTGCTCCAATCGTCTTCAGTATACTAAGTTGACAGTCTTGAATGCAATCAAAAAACGGTCTAATTTCAGCTCTACTGACTGGAGCTCCAATTCTTTCATCCAACCCCATCACATTATTAAAATCCCCAAACACAATCCAAGGATTATTAATCCCTGTGACATAAGATCTAAGATACTTCCACAAGGTTATCCTATCTGCAAGCTTGTTAAACCCATAAACCATCGTACACCAAAACCAAGAATTCTTTCCAATAATTTGTATTTTCATATGTATAGCCTGATCTTTAACATCTATGACATTCACATGGTAAATTATGGGATTCCAAAGACACCAAATACGCCCCCCTTTATGTGTTCCATTATTTGTAGTAATAGACCAATCTGTAAAGGTATTGCTTACAGTAGGCCAATTATTTGTTTCTACCTTAGTTTCTAGCAGTCCAAACAAGTGAACTCTGTTATTTAACATAAACCACCTTATTTCCTTTTGCTTCTTGAGTTTATTCATCCCTCTAACATTCCAAAAGTCTATATTATCCATTATTCAGCAAGTTCTGTTTCTCACTCTCCCCTCCTCTTCCTCCTCCTTGTTCCCCATTTACCTTCTGTCCTCCAGATCCTTGTAACATCTCCAAGAATGACATTCCTTCAGCTGTATATAGTATGCCTCCACTTCTATGTTCAATTGTCCTATTAGGCCTGGTTACTGCAATTGCAGGATCATCCCGAGGAACTATAACAGGGTTATCAGGGGTATTTAAAATGGTCTTGGGCTTAGGTTTCACCACTGGCACCCAGACCTTCTTAACTTTAACCTCTTCCGCTTTAGATCTACATTGTTCAGCTGTGTGACCCATGCCCTTACAGTTGGAACAAGATATTGGCAACCAGTCATATTCCACTGCAATCTCCTGTACTCCCCCTTTCTCATCCATGAATTTAATTACAGATGGATAAACCTGATCTATCTCAACCTCAACAAGTAGTTTCACATAACCTAAGAATTGACGCTGATCAGTAGAAGTAGCATTGCGAATTACTTTACCTATAAGTCCTCCAATCTTGCGCAAACACTCAGTACCCCAGAACTTGAGATCCAGCTGTAATAATTTCACCCATATTGAGAGCTTCTTCACTTCATATTTTGCCAGTGTTGCATCAGCCTCCCATTTATGAATAATGACAAGCTTATTGTCATACATTAAGTTCTCAGTAAGTAATGCTTGTTGCTGCGATTCTGTGTCAATAAAACGTACCAGAAAAATTCCGTTTGGCATGAACGAAATTTTATCTATCTTCAATTTCTTCCATATGCGCTGCAGATATCCCGTCACTATACTCCATGGAGGATTCGCTCCAACTATGAATCCATAGATTGCTGTGCTCCAATACTTCACTTCCTCTGTAACATCCTCAGCTGTAATACGCAGAAGTGGAGCATCCTTGTTGGCTTGCTTGTCACCCCCCTTCTCAGATGTATCATCAAGTACATCTTCCAGTTGAGCTTCAATTTCCTCAAAGAACCTCACATTCTGATCATCATCAACCTATATTTTTTGTGTACTAGAAGGTTTTTTATTACTATTGATATTATTGTGTTTTGTATTACTTGATGCACTACTACTATTAGGTTTATGTGATTTCTGATTGTCGCTTCGAGCTGAAGACGAGCTAGCTTTTCTGTAATTCACCATTGCAAATTCAGAGCAGCATTCCCTCTCTTCGTTTCTCTCTCTAAGCGGTTATCTATACTTTCACCATTCCATTACGCACGGCTTTGGAGCTTCTTGTCAATAGATTCCATGTGGGTTTTAAAACTTTTGGTAGAACGCCAATGCAAGTTTCTTCCAAGTATCGATACCCATGGTTGCCCTATCGAGACTCTTGATCCATTGCTTCTCTTTTCCAATGAGAGAGAACGGGAAAAGTACCCAACGGATTTGATCTTGAGTAATCCCGGTTTGGGAAATAGCATCGCAATAATCGGAGAAGGTCTCCATGTATTGGTGCGGGTCTTCGGTGGGCAAACCACTAAATTGATTTCTCTCCACAAGTTGGATGAATTGTGTCTTTGCCACGAAATTTCTGGTATATGTATCCGGTAAAGTACTCGGTCCCGGCAAGACATCTTCGTTAAAAGTGGAGTGAGATGAGAACTTCGGCATAATTGGATGTAAGGGAGATGATGGTGTAGACGGTGTTGAAGTAGATTTAGAAGGAGAACTAGGACTAGAAGTAACGAAGGGATTGATGAAGGTCCCTCTGGCGGTCTCTCGCGGTGTTTCGTCTAAGTCGAATCGTTGAGCTTGTTCTTGATTGGTATTGCTAGCACTTGGTTGAGAGATTCTAACCCGGTCAATCGTCCGTTGGCGAAAGGCTCTAAAGAGTCTTTCCGGCTCTGGATTGAAGAGAAAGAAATCGCCTCCCCTCCTAGGCATACACTACACACTCAAACAAACGTGAGAACACCTAGTGCTTTATGGGCACTAGGCAAAGACAATAAACGAACACAACGAAAGACAAAGAGAAAAGAAAGCGATAAAAACAAAGAAAAAGCCTAAAATATGCACACGAGATAAGAAGAGCACAAGGTGGGTAACTAAGTCTAGCTATAAGCAAACTAAGTCTAAACAATGCACCGTCCCCGGCAACGGCGCCAAATTGATGGTAGGGTCTTGTTGCGTTCCCCCACCGTCAAGTAATTAACCAACTATACCTAGTGGGTAGCTAGGGTAAGTCGGGTCGATATCCACGGAGACGGCTTGTAGGGTGTCTAGACTAGGTCCACTTAAAACGAGACTAAGTCACAAACAAACACAAAGAGACTAGAATTGATTAACTATGATGGTTGAAGAGGTACGAACTAGGCTAACAATGAACTAACTATAACAAGAACTAATAAAACAACTAAAGACTAAGGAGAAGGAGAACTCAAATATGAAAGGGAGTAGGGTTAGGTCGGGTTCATAAGTGTAGTAGGATAATTGGGAAGTCAAGGGTATAGGTTTCTCCATGCCACTAAGGTCGGTTTGCGCTCTCGCGCCAAAGCCTAAGTCCGCACTCTCGTGTCTAAGACTAGACCCGAAAACATATACAAAGTATTACCTAAAGCACAAGCATTCAATCACAAATCGATTACAAGATGAGAAGATGAAAACAAGCATGAGAAGCATTGGCCACTACAACTCAAACAAGTAATTCAACAAACAAATAGAGTGCTCAACATGTGACTAGTGACAAAGATTCAACCTTTTCCCCTAATCAAACCCTAATTACCCATAATCCACACTTAATCCCCTTACTAACCCCACAAAGAATCTACTCACTCATTATCAAACTAAGACTAACATCAACAAGAGAAATCAATATAAACATCCAAACATTCATAATGAACAAACAAGAACAATAAACATTATGTAAAGATTGAAACTTGATAAACAAACAAAGAACAAGAGAAAAGAGATTATATCAACTACAAGAGGATGAAAAAGATGAGAACTTGCATTAATAAGAAACCCAAATAATCTCCAAGGTTGTCAAGCTTGGATGAGTGTTCAAGAATCTCCTTAATACAAGACTAATTGCTAGATTAAACTAGGATTAACTAAAGATTAATATGAAACTAAACTAGAGATGAAGAGAAGCTAATTAGGGTTTTGAATGATGAAGAGAGGCCTAAGATAGTCTAATGTAATGTGTCTTGCTTAAACCATACAAGGGAGGAGTATTTATAAGGTTACAAGAATGAAGGAGGAGAAAACAAGTCACGCGGCCTATAGCTCTCCCATCCCATCCGGGACGAGACGGTCCCGTCCGGGACGAAGTGGTCCCGACCGGGACGGCCCCAAAACAGGCGCTGCTTCATTTGTGCGCTCCTTCCCGATCAGGAAGGCCACTATCCCGCCCGGGAAGGGCCTTGTAGGCCTTCAATATGATCTTTTTGGTTCCTCCTTGCTTCTCATGGGCTTCTCTTCGATTCTCGGGACTCGGGATCGAGTCTAAGGGGCTCGACAATGGGTCCCAAGGTCTCGGGATCGAATCCAAGGAACCGAGTGATCGTTCCTCCTCTTCATTGGCTCCAAAAGTGTATGAAACGAGTCGGAATCGTTCCAATTCTTCATGAATGGTCTCAGAAACCTAAAACGAACCAGAAGAAGCATAAGTAACCCATAAACCGCTCCCAAGGAGCGATTTCACAAGGGAAAACAGGACCAAACATAACAAATTAGGCACTACAAACTACACTTATCATGAACCTACATGCTAAAATCCAACTTCGACGTTAGAGTTTACTTGCATTAAATCGACATAGAAACCCTTTTCAATTTCATTCGCATGCTTAGGGAAAACAATGTTTGCATAAGCATTTTTCACCAAATTACTAACGCGCGTATTAGAAAGTCATTCGAGATCTTAGTAGAGGCCGCTAAGTGCGGGCGGGGTTGGGTGTCCTTTGTGGGCTTCCCAACACGTACCCTCACCCCTACTCAAAAACATGGTTTCCGGATATCCGAATCCATTGGCATACGAGAGTCATTCAATACACGGTATCCGATAATGTCGGTATTGGTATCAAGTACAAAGGGACGAGCCCAATAAACTCTGACATCGGAAATGGGCCATATTTTGTATACGACCCACTACGACATAGAGTAGGTTTGAACGGGCTCGAACTCCCACAAAGTTCGGTGGCGACTCCACTTCGATTTAAATTTCAATTCGATCCATTCTCATATGGAGATTCATTCGCCTACCCAAACCCGCGCGTGGCCGCGTCGGGGTGGACCTATGTCATGTCCACACTCCGGCGTGTTAGCCTCGCGACCCTCTAACACTGCCACTCGCTTGAAGTAGTCGGTGATATACGAGCTCACTAAAGCGTGAGGCGTACTATATGCCTCACGCGGCAAACAATCCCCGATAAGGCCCCGCACCTCATCACTATCTAGACTAGGGCCTTCGGCGGCCCACCTAATCCTATCCGGACTCCAGGGCAAACTGCTAATCATCCCAAAGTCTTCTAGGGTCATCCCGACCTCCTCAAAAGCCATATGGAAAGTCAAGGTAGTATCGTGAAAGCGATCTATCATCGCCCTAATTACCATAAGGTTGCATTTAGTCTTGCAATCCACCAGCCTAACCCATTGCCCGACCATGGGACCTAGAGCAGTCCCCGCAATAATCCCCTTTACTGCGGGGGTCAACTTCTGGAAGTAGACATCGAGGAACATAGTAAAGCCCGAGAAAGTCCTCATCGGACCTAGGGACTGCAAACCGAAACAACACAAGTATAAACAAAAACAAGCCTAGCCTAACCCGAGCAAAAATATATAATAGAATCTGAGGCATAACTAATAAGTACGAATGATGCACTCACCAGACCCCGCACAATGCGGCTAGAAATGTGGCGGTCAAGATGAAACATCAACTGATGACCATCCCAGTCCCGAGCCCACTCGGGATCCTCGTAAACAATCTCCTCATCCTCCGGTATCCGAACCGAAGCATGAGCCCTCCTAGCCACCGTCTCCGGAAGCTTGCGCTTCTTCACTCTGTCAAACTCAGTCTCGTTGACAGTCTCGGGATCGCGATGCTGGGATGAAATGCTCCTATGTCTCATGCGAATCCCTCGGAGAGTCTGTGAACTAGCCCCGGCAACCTCCTCACTAGCACCAACACTAGTGCCAACCGAGGAAGTTCCCTCGGGACGCTCGATACTATCTCTAGCTATAAAACCAAACAAAAAAACAACAACAAAGCATAACCCTAGTCAGCTTAAACAGGTCAAAACAGGGTCAAAATTTCGGATAAGGATATCAAAATTCCGAAAGGGCCGCTAGCACGCATTTTCTATCCCGATCACAATGGAAGTGGTTTCAGGAAAATCCGGCATCGTTTTGACGCCTTTTGGTTCGTCTTAAGACACACAAAATCTCACAGAGGGTCCTAAAGATCATCCTAGCCCTAGCAATCGACAATGGAGCTACCCATATCCTCATAAACACTATTTGAACAAAAGAACGTACAATAAATACGGGAATAATCGGGAAACGGTCCTTAACCCTAGCTTTCCAAACACATTTCCATAAAGAGACATTGTCGCACCTCGAACATCCTTATCAAGCTTATAACTACTTCGACAAGCTCTAATCAACCCTAATTTAACAATAAAATAAAGCACAAACATTGAAACTTAACAAGTAAAAAACACCCAAATCGATTTTCTAGGGTTTGCAACCAACCAACTCATAATCAATCTAATCAAGCAAAACCGATAATAAAGAAGTAACACTTACCCGAAGTCGACGTTATTGTAAATGACGGAAATCGAGACGAAATTTGGCGAGAAAAGTCAAAAAGTTGATCTTGAGGCGAAAGGGGCGACGCGTTCGATTTTTGAGAAATAAAACAATCGCCCCAATCTTCGTTTACTTAAACAGACCCGGGTCACGCAAACCCGACCGCCCCAGCTGACGCGATCGAGTTCTAGTGCGCTGGGGGCTGACCACCTAAGTCTTGGGGCGTTGAAGGATGTGCGCCTAAGCGGCCCAGCCCAGACTAAAACGAAGCAAAACAAATGCGACTCAAAGACAATACACATAAAACATGCACCTACTAAGACAAGCAAAACAACAATAATGGGACAACTACTAATTAACATCGATAATGCACTCTCGACTAATAAAACAAGCACTTAACGCTGCACCCGGACGCGTAACAAAACAACCGAGACTAACATAAGCAGACTTTGAGCAGACTAAAAAAACCCAAGATCGAAACAAAAGCAAGAACAAACCCGAACAAAATAAGACAAGCCTGCAAAACAAAATTAACTAAGACAAACTCACAAAACAATCATTTTTACTAAAACAAATAAACAAACAGCAGTATTGCCCAAGGGTCAGAGTTATCCCGGAGGCTCAGCAATTTGCCCGAGGGATCCGAGATCCCGGAGGCACCACCACAGCAATATTGCTTGAGGGTCAGAGTTATCCTGGAGGCAGAACAATTTGCCCGAGGGATCTAAGATCCTAGAGGCACAGCAACAGCAATATTGCCCGAGGGTCAGAGTTATCTCGGAGGCACAACAATTTGCCCGAGGGATCCAAGATCCCGGAGGCACAGCAATTTGCCCGAGGGATCTAAGATCCCGGAGGCACAGCAACAGCAATATTGCCCAAGGGTCAGAGTTATCCCGGAGGCACAGCAATTTGCCCGAGGGATTTAAGATCCCGGAGGCACAACAACAGCAATATTGCCCGAGGGTCAGAGTTATCCCGGAGGCATAGCAATTTTGCCCGAGGGATCTAAGATCCCGGAGGCACAGCAACAGCAATATTGCCCGAGGGTCAGAGTTATCCCGGAGGCACAACAATTTTGCCCGAGGGTCAGAGTTATCCCGGAGTGATGGTAGGGATTTGTCACGTCCCTAGCCGATCAATAAACTACCGATTACACCTAGTGGGTAGCTAGGGTAAGTCGGGATCGTATCCACGAGGACGGTAAGGCGAGGTTTAGACTATGTTGGCCTAAAACGAGACTATGCTACCAAACGAACACAAAGAATGCAATAAATGGAAAACTATGGTGGAGGAGAAGTAGGAACTAGACTAATGATGAACTAACACGTAAACTAGAGTAAACTAAGGCTAACTAAGAAGGACGAACTCAAATATGGAAAGAAAGTGGGGTAGGTCGGGTTCATAGGAGTAGAAAGGTAATTGGGGTGATCAAGGGTATAGGTGTCTCCTTGTTGTTAGGGTCGGTCCGGGCTCTCGCAACTTAAACCGATGCCAAGGTGGGTCCGGACTCTCGCAACTTAGACCCTAGTCCGCGCTCTCGCGACTAAACTATTCTCAACATTTCCACATAATAGACAATCAATGAGAAGATGAGCACAAGTATGGGAAGCATGGCCACTACAACTCATACAAGCATATCAACAAACATATAGAGTGCCCACAATGTGACTAACAACAAAGATTCACCCTTTTCCCTTAATCAACCCTAATCGTTCATAATCTACCCCTAATCCCCCTATTAACCCCACAAGTAATCTACTCACTCATGATGAAGAACAACACAACAATAACAAGAGAAAACATCTTCCCAAAACAAACATCCATAATGAACAATAACAATAACTATATGTAAAAGATTCAAACAATATTAAATAACAAAGAACAAGAGTAGAGATGATTGTACCAACACTAGATGAACAAAAGATGCAATCTTGTGTTAATAAGAAACCCAAGTAAAATCCCAAGGTTGTCAATCTTGGAACAATCTTCAAGTATCCCCTTAATCCAAGAACTAATTACAATGATTAACTAAAGATTAAAGAGAGAATTAAACTAATGAGAGTAGCACTAATCTAGGGTTTTGAATGTTAATGGAGGCTTAAACTAGTCTAGGGTAAGATAAGATGTCTTAACATTACAAGAAGGGAGTATATATATGGGTACAAGAATGAAGGAGAAGAAAAGAAAGGAGTGCGGCTGCCAGGTCCACGGTCCCGACCGGGACGGGCCCACAGCAGCACCTTCTAACGTGCACCCCATCCCGAACGGGATGAGGCCATCCCGAACGGGATGGGTCTTGTAGGCCTCCCTTAAGAGCTCTTTGGTCCTTCCTTGCCTCTCATGGGTTCCTCGTTGATTCTCAGGACTCGGGATCGGGTCTCGGAGGCTCGGGATTGGGACCCAAGGTCTCGAGGTCGATTCCACGGCCTCGAGTCATCGTTCCTTTATCTCGTTGGCTCCAAAATGTGTATGTATCGAGTCGGAATCGCTCCAACTCTTCCAAATCGGTCACAGGAACCTGAAACGAACTAAAGGAAGCATAAGAAACCCATAAATCGCTCCCAAGGAGCGACTCCACAAGGAAAATGGGACCAAAATACAGTAAAATAGACACTACAAACTACACTTATCAACTCCCCCACACTTAACCCTTACTCGCCCTCGAGTAAGCACATACTAACTACTATACTAGCCGAATGGGTATTAGCGCACCCTACGCCCTTTCAACTTACGCGAGTACACTTAGAGGACAAGTGTACTCCGCAAGGCAAGTCGGGTCTTGCGACAAAACCGCGGATGCAACCGGACACAAAACACACAAACAAACAAACACACAAACAAACACTTAGACGGTTGCACCCAAAACAAAAGAAATACCGCTTCCCTCTAAAGCGGTGATTGAAACACCGGTTTAGGACTCGATGTAAGTGACAACGTTCCCAAGCTAGCAATACAAATCAAGGTGAACTAAACCCTAATATTATGACAGTAAAGCAACAAAAACGTTGGTAACTTACATAGGTCCTCCTAACTTTCTAAAAACGTACTACGGGACGATCGGCGGAGTGGAAAAGTGAAGAACCACGGTGTTAGTCGACACTGTAGGTAAGTGAGACCCCGCCCCCTTTTAGCATGAGCCAAGAGGGTCGTCCCGTGTCCAAAACCGCCTAACTAGTCCAAGTAAAAAGGTGGAAAACATGCAAAATGAGGGAAGACCGACTAATGCCGCTATCATCCTTCCTCGGGACTCGGTCCTTTGCTAGGCTCTTCACGGCAAAAGTCGGAAAAAGGCTTATTTTTGTGAGGATTTCTTTTTGTGAGACGGGTTTTCTTTTGGCATTTTCTTTCTTTTCGACGTTTTGATTTGTTTGTTGCCATGCTATTTCTTTTTCTTCTTTTCTATTTTCTTTTTGGCTTTTGTGCCTTTTCTTTTTCTTCATTTCTTTTCTTTCTTTCATTTTTTTCTTTCTTTTTCTTTTCTTTGCCCTTTTGGCAAGATTTGGCATTTTTGGCATTTCATTGTGTAACAAGAAAGAGAGAATCAACAATTTGCAATTTATTGTGTGTATATGTGTAGAAGGTAGGGGAAATGGGTAAGTCGGGGTTGCGCATTCCCTTTCAAACCCACAAAAAGTGGAGAACTTGGACTAATCAAACAATTCTAAACACGGTCACCTAAGGGACGAGACTCGGTAACCAAGGCCTTTTCACACCATGGGTGGTCATAATGGTCAAAGGTGCAAATCCCGTAGTAAATCCCTAGTAAGCTAGGTGGACTCAAGGTAAAGGACCAACGAAATCATTGGTTTAGAGTCATTCTACTAGATTAAAGTCCAAAACTCGATTTACACTACTACGAAGGGAAAGTAGACGCTTGCACGCTAGCCTCTAAACCGGGTTTTCGAAAACCATTTACACAAGACACACAACAAAACACGAAACAAAGACACGGCGAAAACGAACGAAAGAAAAAGAAACAAAAAGGTAGCAAAATAAAACAAAACAAGACAAACACATAAACAAAGCACACACCACCCCGAATTTCCAAACAAGTCATCAAATCCACCACAAGAATGTACAAGCTCCACCCGAGCACACCTCAACACAACCTTCTCCAAACATCACAAGCAATAAAGAGGGAAGAGGGTTAGAGGATGTTACCGGATGTCTTCAAAGCTTTCCAAACAACGGAGATTAGGCAACCTATAAGGAAAAGGGAGGCAAAACACACACAATACAAAACAAATATATGACACAACGACACAAAGGAAAAAGACACAAAAAGAAAATCTTTTTGATTTTTGTGAAAAAATTTCAAATTTTTAGGTATTTTTTAAAGGTTTTTCGAAAAAGGGAAAAATAAAACTAACTACGATAGAATATCGCTCCCCCACACTTAAACCTAGCAATGTCCTCGTATGCTCAATCGTAGTGTGCAGAGAGACGAAAGAAAAGGAAAAGAAACTACGAAAATAAGTCTAAAAATCAAAAAGAAAAGATGGAGAAAAGGGTAGAAAGCGTCCGGCCGGGGTGTAATCAAGTCACCATGGGCCGAGACAAGAAAAGATATGGAAGGGGAAGAAAATAAAATAAAAAAAAGAAGGAAATGAAAGGAAATGGGAGGGGAGGGCTAGGTGTAATCAAGTCACCTAGCCCAGATTCCGTCCAAATCCGACTAACTCCTAAAAAGAGTGAAAATCGTGCATACTTGGATTAAACGATTGACTCTCGACGTAATCACGTCGTCGAGAGTCGGGAGCAACCATACTACGGCCTCGAAGGCCACTAGATACCATGACTCAAGGGAAGGGGGCAAACAATGAAAAACAAGCGATAAAAAGACGGAAAAGTAAGGATAGTTACCCAAACCGAGCGGCTAGTAACTCACTTGCTCCATCGTCTCGATGATCATTAGAGGCTCGTAGCTTATCTTCTCGGTTGCCATCTCGCTTCACACTCAAGAAGAACTCACGGTAGAGGTATTAATGGTAGATGGTGGGATTTGATGTGAGAGTCGGTGTAAAGTGGATAAGAAATGGAGTGAGGGCATGACAATGAAGTACATGGGGCGTATGATAAGGCTAGGATAGCTAGGGAGGTCGGGAGGGGGTAAAAAATGGTTGGGTGGACTCGATTTGCGAAGAAGAAACACAAAGGAGGAGCAGGTGCCCGTCCCGGTCGGGATGATCTGTCCCGTTCGGGATGTCTCACCCGTCCCGGTCGGGACGCTTCCTTCCCGGTCGGGGTGGACCTCAAGTGAGCTCGAATTTGTGCACCCCCATCCCGATTGATGGTAAGGATTTGTCGTGGGGCCTAACCGTCAATAATAAACCGACTATTCCTAGTGGGTAGCTAGGGCAAGTAGGGTCGATATCCACGGGGACGGTAGAGTAAGGTCTACACTAGGTCCACTGAAAACTAGGCTAAGTCACACAAACGAACACAAAGAAAGCTATGATTGGAAAACTATGATGGAGAAGATATAGAAACTAGACTAATGATTAACTAAACGATGAAAACTAATGGAATGATGACTAACTAAGACGATGGATCAAATATGGAAAGAAAGTGGGGTAGGTCGGGTTCATAGGAGTAGAAGGGTAATTGGGGTGATCAAGGGTAAAGGTGTCTCCTAATCGCTAGAGTCGGTCCGGGCTCTCGGAACTTAGACCAATGTCAAGGTGGGTCCGGGCTCTCGCAACTTAGACCCTAGTTCGCGCTCTCGCGACTAAACTATTCTCAACATTTCCACAAAATAAGCAATCAATGAGAAGATGAACACAAGTATGGGAAGCATGGCCACTACAACTCACACAAGCATATCAACAAACACATAGAATGCCCACAATGTGACTAACAACAAAGATGTAACCTTTTCCCCTTAATCAACCCTAATTATCCATATCTACTCCTAATCCCCCTACTAACCCCACAAGATCACTACTCACTCATTATCAATGAAAAACTAACAATCATAAGAGAAAACAAACTCACAAACCAAACATCCATTATGAACAATGAGAACAATAACAAGAACAATATAAAAAGATTGAAACTAGATTAAATAAACAAGGATTAGAGTAGAGAAGATTATACCAACAATAATATGATGAAAAAGATGAAAACTTGCATTAATGAGAAACCCAAATACAATCCCAAGGTTGTCAAGCTTAGAACAATCTTCAAGAATCCCTTAATCCAAGAACTAGTTACAATGATTAACTAAGGATTCAAGAGAAGATTAAACTATTGAGAGTAGCAATAATCTAGGGTTTTGAATGTTAATGGAGGCTTAAACTAGTCTAGGGTAAGATAAGATGTCTTAACATTACAAGAAGGGAGTATATATATGGGTACAAGAATGAAGGAGAGGAAAAGAAAAGATGCGCGGCTGCCAGCTCTTCGTCCCGACCGGGACGGATCATCCCGACCGGGACGGCCCTGTCATCCCGATCGGAACGGGTTGGTCCCGACCGGGATGGGCTCACAGTGGCACCCTTCACCGTGCACCCCATCCCGAACGGGATGAGGCCATCCCGAACGGGATGGGTCTTGTAGGCCTCCCTTAAGAGCTCTTTGGTCCCTCCTTGGTTCTCGTGGGCTTCCCATCGATTCTCGGGACTCGGGATCGGGTCTCAGAGGCTCGGGATTGGGTCCCAAGGTCTCGGGATCGATTCCAAGGCATCAAGTCATCGTTCCTTCACTCCGCTGGCTCCAAAATGTGTATGTATAGAGTCGGAATCGCTCCAACTCTTCCAAATTGGTCTCGGGAACCTGAAACGAACTAAAGGAAGCATAAGAAGCCCATAAATCGCTCCCAAGGAGCAATTCCACAAGGAAAATGGGACCAAAACACATGTAAATAAGCACTACAAACTACACTTATCAACTCCCCCACACTTAACCCTTACTCGCCCTCGAGTAAGCACACGCTAACTACTAAACTATCCGAATCGGTATTAGCGCACCCTACGCCCCTTCAATTCACGCTAGTGCACTTAGAGGAAAAATGCACTCCGCAAGGCAAGTCGGGTCTTGCGACAAAACTGTGGATGCAACCGGACACAAAACACATAAACAAACAAACACACAAGCAAACACATAATCGGTTGCACCCAAAACAAAAGAAATACCGCTTCCCTCAAAAAGCGATGAATGAAACACCGGTTTAGGACTCGAGGTAAGTGACAACGTTCCTAAGCTAGCAATACAAACCAAGGTGGACTAAACCCTAATAGTATGATGGTAAAGCAGCAAAAACGTTGGTAACTTACCTAGGTCCTCCTAACTTTCTAAAAACGTACTACGGGACAATCGGCGGAGTGGAAAAAGGATGAACCACGGTGTTAGTCGACACTGTAGGTAAGTGAGACCCCGCCCCCTTTAGCGTTAGCCAAGAGGGTCGTCCCGCGTCCAAAACCGCCTAACTAGTCCAAGTAAAAAGGTGGTAATAATGCAAAATGAGGGAAGACCGACTAATGCCGCTATCATCCTTCCTCGGGACTCGGTCCTTTGGTAGGCTCTTCACGGCAAAAGTCGGAAAAAGGCTTATTTTTGTGGGGATTTCTTTTTGTGAGACGGGTTTTCTTTTGGCATTTTCTTTCTTTTCGACGTTTTGATTTGTTTGTTGCCATGCCATTTCCTTTTCTTCTTTTCTATTTTTTTTTTTTTTTTGCTTTTGTGCCTTTTCTTTTTCTTCAATTCTTTTCTTTCTTTCATTTTTCTTTCTTTTTCTTTTCTTTGCCCTTTTGGCATGATTTGGCATTTTTGGCGTTTCTTTGTGTAACAAGAAAGAGAGAAATTCAACAATTTGCAATCTTAATGAGTGGATGTGTGTAGGAGGTAGGGGAATGGGTGAGTCGGGAGCGCGCTTTCCCTTCAAACCCACAAAAAAGGGAAAAACTTGGACTAATCAAACGATCCTAAACACGGTCACCTAAGGACGAGACTCGGTAACCAAGGCCTTTTCACACCGTGGGTGGTCATAATGGTCAAAATGCAAATCCCGCAGTAAATCCCTAGTAAGCTAGGTTGACTCAAGGTAAAGGACCAACGAAATCATTGATTTAGGGTCATTCTACTAGAGTAAAGTCCAAGACTCGATTTATACTACTAGGAAGGGAAAGTAAGCACTCACACTCTAGCCTCTAAACCGAGTTTTCGAAAACGGTTTACACACACAAGACACACTTAACACAACACAAAACAAAGACACGACGAAAATGAAAGAAAAAGAGACAAAACAAAACCAAACCAAACAAAACAACATAAACATATACAAACACCACCCCGATATTCCATACAAGTCACCAAATCATCCACCAATATGTACAAGCTCCACCCGAGCACACCACATCGCAATCTCCTCCAAACTCCGCAAGAGACAAAGAAGGAAAAAGGGATAGAAGATGTTACCGGACATCAAGAAAGCTTTCCAAAATTAGCGGCGATTTAAGCAACCTATAAGGAAAAGAGGGCAAACACACAAAACAAAACAAATACACGACACAAAGACACAAAAGGAAAACACACAAAAAGGAAAATCTTTTTGATTTTTGTGAAAATTCTCAAATTTTTATGGTTTTTAAAGATTTTTTCGAAAAAACTAAGAAAATAAAACTAACTATGCTAGAATATCGCTCCCCCACACTTAAACCGAGCAATGTCCTCATATGCTCAATCGTAGTGTGCGGAGAGAGAAAAGAAAAAGAAAATAAACTACGAAAATAAAGCTAAAAATCAAAAAGAAAAGTGAAGAAAAAGGTAGAAGGTGTCCGGCCGGGGTGTAGTCAAGTCACCATGGGCCGAGACAAGAAAAGATATGGAGGGGGAATAAAATAAGAAGAAGGAAATAAAAGGAAATGGGAGGGGAGGGCTAGGTGTAATCAAGTCACCTAGCCCGGATTCCGTCCGAATCCGACTAACTCCTAAAAAGGGGTGAAAATCTTGTAAATTGGACTAATCGATTGACTCTCGACGTAATCACGTCGTCGGGAGTCGGGAGCAACCATACTACAGCCTCGAAGGCCACTAAGATCCCATGACTCGAGGGAAGGGGGCAAACAATGAAAAACAAGCGATAAAAAGATGGAAAAGTAAGGATAGTTACCCAAACCGAGCGGCTAGTAACTCACTTGCTCCATCGTCTCGATGATCATCAGAGGCTCGTCGCTTCTCTTCTCGGTTGCCATCTCGCTTCACACTCAAGAAGGACTCACGGCCGGGGTAGTAATGGTGTGAGGGGATGGGATTTGATGCGAGAGTCGGTGTAAAGTGGATAGGAAATGGAGTGAGGGCATGACAATGAAGTACATGGGGCATATGATAGGGCTAGGGTAGCTAGGGAGGTTGGGAGCTGAGGGGGCATAAAACAGTTGGGTGGACTCGATTTGCGAAGAAGAATCACAAAGGGGGAGTAGAGGACCATCCCGGTCGGGAAGAACGATCCCGATCGGGTTACCTCACCCGTCCCGGTCGGGACGCCCTCATCCCGGTCGGGACGGACCCACAGCAAGCTCGAAATCTGGTGCACCCATCCCGATCGGGACGGCACCCTTCCCGGTCGGGACGCCTCATCCCGGTCGGGATGGGCCTTCTTCAACTTCCACAATCCCAAAAGCTCGCTCTAAGCTTCAAAAACCCGATCCTCGTGCTTACAACCCAAGGTATATCATAGCCATTCTTCTCTAGGAGCATTCTCACTTCACCTATCAAACAATACTCAAACACAGATCAAACTCTCTCCCTCACAACGCTCATCAATCAATCCAAATAACAAGAATTCGCAAAAATCCAACTAACTACAAGAAAGAGATATATACAATGAGACGGTTCTTGTGGAACTCCGTCAAACCAAGATGGTGCTCTCTTCATTCTTTTTCAACAACCTCCAAACCGATTCCATCTCCATCAAGGGCACGTAAGAACAAGTCCAATGCCCTAGAGAAGTCTTCAATCAAGCTCGAGATATAACCGACCACATCCCGAGGCTCTTCAAGTCCTTGCATCGACGTTCCCGGGGCATCCCGATCTACTAAGTTCAATGGCTTGAACTTGTACTTAAGATCCTTCGGGATATACCCAAACGTCCAACGATCCTCAAGTACATAAGAGTACTTCTTCAAGCTTTGTTCCGGTTCACCCCCTAGATCGATGTCTTTCTTGGCTTGGATCATATTGCATGATTCATCCTTAGTAGGCGTAGTGTTGCCTTGGAGGTCGAACACGATCTTTTCCTCGCCTAACTCAAATGTGATCCTACCATTCTTCACATCAATCATGGCACCCGCGGTGTGTAGAAATGGGCGCCCAAGAATAATGGGAGTGTTGGCATCCTCCGGCATGTCAAGCACAATGAAGTCGACCGGAATGAAGTACTTCCCCACTCGTACCGGTACGTCCTCTAACATTCCTAATGGTCGATTAAATGATTTATCGACCATTTGGAGGGTGAGGGACGTACATTTCAACTCCTTCATTCCGAGTCGGCAACAAATAGAATAGGGAATGATGCTCACACTCGCGCCCAAGTCGCATAACGCATTCTTGATCAAGAAGTTGCCTATGGTGCAGGGGATTGAAAAACTACCCGGATCCTTCAACTTCGGAAGCGTGGAACCTTGGATAAGCTCGCTCACCACCCTCGTGAACGCTACGTTCTCTTCCTGGACGACGGATCTCTTCCTAGCTAAGATTTCTCTCATAAAACTTTCATATGCCGGAATTTGGGTAAGTAATTCGGTGAACGGGACACTAACATCCAACTTCTTCACAATACTAAGGAACTTGTCGTATTGAGTGTCCACCTTAGTCTTCATTTGCCTTGATGGGAAAGGCAACTTGATTTGGTACTTGTTTTGCTCAATAGGGGTGGACTCTTCAAAGGACACTTTCCTTTTACCCTTGTATTTCTCTTGAAGAGGGGGAGGGTTGTCTTCTTGGGGTTTTTCAACTTCCCATAAGACTTACTCCTCAATTGGATTATCAAAGCTTGACTCTTCTTGATTTGGAGATGTCATTTCCATTGTCGGTTTTTGCGTTGGCTCTTGCTCGTTAGGATATGGAGGGGAGTCATAAGAGGTACCTCTCCTTGTGGTGATAGCATTTACATGCTCAAATGTCGGTATTTCACCTTGAGAAGGTAGTTGCCCCTTTTGCCTTGAGGAGCTCCCCGAAGCGAGTTGAGATACTTGAGTCTCAAGTATCTTCATACGGGTATCTCTCATCGCGTTTTCCCCTTGAATATAAGTGAAGAGCTCATGATGGTTTCTTGATATGTCCATTTGACCTTGTTGCATTTCCATCAAAGTCTTTTGAATGTCGAAATCCTGAGGTGGGGATGATGGATTATGTGGAGTGTCGGTGATGGCGAGAGGAATGCCATAATCATGAGTAGGAGACCGGCTCCTAGGCTTGCTTTGTTGTTGTTGATTTTGAGTTGCTTGTTGACGGTTCCCTTGGAACCCTTGAGAACTACCTTGTTGTTGATGATGGTTCCCTTGGAACCCATGAAAGTTTCCTTGATTAAGGCCTTGGTTGTGGTTTTGTTGTCCTTGAAAGTTTCGGTTTCCTTGGAAATTTTGGTTTGCTTGGAAACCACCATGATTGAAGTTCCCTTGTTGGAACCCTTGCTTGTTGTTGAAGTTACCTTGGTTATTTTGCTTGAAATTGTTGAAGGGTCTTTGGTTACCCATATAACCTTGGTAACTTTCATTGTTGTCCCGTAAGGGAGGTGGAACATAGGGACGATGTTGTTGTTGATGTTGAAGTTTTTGTTGTTGAGGGACTTGATTGGAAGCTTGGTATTGATTAGAGAAGGAGGCACCTTGCTTGAACGCTTGAAAGGCGTTCACTTTCTCAATACTCCCTCTACAATTCATAGGGTCATGACCAACGATTCCACAAGTGTCACACATCCAAAAGTAAGGTGTAGGAGGTGCGAACCCCAAAGCATTCACTTCTTGAATCGGTTGATGGTGGGAGGAACTAGTGCCTTGGACTTGGTTGAGGTGGCTTTGGAGCTTCTTGTCGATAGTCTCCATGTGTGTTTTCAATTGAGCTCCAAGGTCAATGCTTAACTTGGTGATAGCATCAACCTCATGCATGCCTCCTCGATGTTCCTTCCTAGGCCTAGAGTATTACGAATTATGCACCGCCATCTCTTCGATTCTCGACCAAGTTTGGTCATCCTCCACTTCGGTAAACCTACCGTTAGATCCCATGTTGAGTATGGCCCTCGAGTCTTCATATAGCCCGTTCCAAAATTGTTGTACGAGGAACCATTGTGATAAACCATGGTGTGGACAAGAACGGATCAAGGCTTTGAATCTTTCCCACGATTCATAGAGGCTTTCATCATCACGTTGTTGGAAACCCGTGATAGAAGCTTGATCGCCTCCCAATCGGTTCGGTCGTTTTAACGAAGGACGGGGGATCAAACGATATTTATAGACTCGGAATTATCACAAAAACAAACAAGTAATCGTGGTAAGTCGAGGTCGGTCCACAGGGAACGGTGTATTGTCGTGAGGTTTAAAGTGTCGTGTTCGATGTCTTAGAGAGGGGGTTTTTTCATTTCGAGGTCGAGTCTATACTAAAGAGATTAGCGCGTTGATGGTTTTGGAGGTAATCAATTTAAGGAAAGGCGTTATGGAGAAGTCGGGATTCGATGCTTGGGGTCTAAGAAGGTCGGGATCGAGTTTTTGTCACAATGTCGGTCGACTCGCCTAAAAACCCGCTTTCGCGGTGAATGAGGGTGAGTTCCTAGTCATGGTAATTCCTACCCCGAGTTTCCCCATATTGATAGAAATTAGTCAAGGTCGATCTAGTTGGCCGGACTAAAACATCAATGACATGACACCATAAATAAGATAAACCAACATGCAAGCAACCCACCAACATCCTTATATTCAAATAAACCAAGCCCTCATCCCTAAACTCCCCAACAAGAAATCTACTCACACAACATTATGGAAATCATCAAAACATGCAAATTAATAAGATTAAAAGAAGATGATGATGAGAAAATAACACAATAAACTAAATAGAGATTAGAGAGTGGAAGAGAATTGTACCAACTATGAAGATCTAAAAGAAATAAGAAGTTATCATAGATAAAGATTGAATCTTTGATGAATAAAATGGAGAATTTGTCACTAATCCTCCAATAAACCCACAAATCTTCAATAAAACCTTGAATAATCTTCTACAAACTTGAGATCTAACAATTGTTGATGAGAATTGTGTAGATCTACTACTAATTACTATATAAACTACTAGGAATTTTGTAGGATTTTTACTACTACTACTACTAATTGATGGTGTAATAAGGTGGTGGAGTGGTGTAATGTCTTCCCTCCTTAGCACAATGGAGAGGTGAGTTAGGCAATGCATTAGGGTAACATATATATAGTAATTCTCTAAATGGATCCTTAACCTAAAGCCCAAATCCATCTTTTTGCTCCACTAGTGAGACAATCTCCCTTTGCTTCTTCATGGGGTGGAATTTCGCCCCGCGGACATGTCAGTAATTCTCACCGGGTGAAATTTCGCCCGGTGAGATTTTCTTCGATTTTTCGCGTTTTCGGCACGTCTTCACCATCGGGCGAAATTTCACCCGGTGGGCGAAATTTCGCCCGGTCAGTTTCACCCGGTGGGGAGCTTCGGAAAATCTTCGGGAGGCACTTTTTTCCGTCGGGTGAAATTTCGCCCGGTGGTGTCTCACCGGGTGAAATTTCGCCCGGTCATTTTTCTGGCCTCGAGTGTTGTCTCATTCTTCGTTTGTTCGATCGGATGGCTTTAAACTTTAAGTTGTGTGCTTTGCTCTTTGGACGGTTTTCCTTTCTCTTGTGCTCGTGGAAGCTCAATCGTGATTTCGGCGCCAAATCCTATCAAAATGATAGAAAAACTACCAAAAACACGTAAAACGCACAAGAGAGACGCTAATGCGAGAAGTACGCAAAATATGGCGATAATCGCACTCAAAACTCGCAAAACGAGGGAAAACGGGTCTAAATGGAGGGAAAAACGGTCTAAATTTAGCACACAACAATTCCCCCACACTAAACCGTTGCTCGTCCTCGAGCAAAGACCCAAAAAGAAATTACAAACTACTACTACTAGCTAGACTATGCTAAACCGATACAGGGCAATTAACGGGCCCGCTCCGTCCCTTCAACTCACATCGAAATACTTATGAGGTAATGTACTCCCATGCAAGGCAAGTTGGGGCTTGCTCAAAATGGTGGATGCGACTAAACACACAGAAACACATAGCACGAGAGAATAGACGCATCCAAAGCAAAAATAAAACACCGAATCCCTCATCGAGACGGCGGGGAAAGACACCGATTACTTACCTAAAACAACAATAGACTTCCAAGATAAATCACCCACGTAAACAAGGACCAAAGCCTAATACTATGACAATTAAGCAATATAGATGTTGATAACTTAGCCAGGTCCTCCTAATCTTCTAAAGGGGTACTACGGGGCGTATAATGGAGTGGAAAAGGTGAACCATGGATTTGTTCGACACTGTAGGTAAGTGCGGTCCCGCTCTCTTTGGCTAAGCCAAGAGGGTCGTTCCAAAACTCGAATTTCCTAAATTAGCCCAAATAAAAAGGTGGAGTGTTTACAATTATTGGGGTGGATCAATTCATCACCGCTATCTTCCGACCTCGGGACTCGTTCCTCTAGTTGGCACTTCACGATGATGAATCGATCAAAGGGCTTTTTTTTTTTTTTTTTTTGAAGGAGACACTTTTGATAATTTGATTTTTCATTTGAAGCTCCTTTTCTTCTCCTTTGTTTTCTTGTTTTTTTTTTTTCATATTTTTGTGCCCTTTTTTCTCTTGCTTTGGTTTTGCCCTTTTTTGGCTCTTTGATGTGGTTTGTAACCAAGCTTGGAGGTTATTTTTGTAAACTTATTGTGATGATGTATAGGTGGAGGAAAAATAGGTAATCGAGAACGCGCGCCATTCCGGATAACCCACAAAAGGCGGAAAAGATTTGGACTAAAGGTGCAATGGTCGTTCGAGCAAGGTCACCTAGAAAACGGGATGCGGGAACCAAGGCCTAACTCCTCCATGGGTGGTCAAGGTGGTCAAATGCAAACCCCGAAGTAAACATCTAGTAGAAAAGGTGGACTCAAAGCTAAAGGATCAACAAATTCATTGCCTAAGAGTCATTCTACTAGACTAAGGTCCAAAATCTACAATGGGTTATTTATAATGGAATGTAAACTCTTGTAATAAGTTTGTAATCGGGTTTTCGAAAAGGTTTAATCCTAGACACACTATACAAAAACAAAACAAAACAAAACATACGGAAAAGGAAAAACAAGTAAAAGAAAACACAAGTAAAGCCATGAACTCCATACTCCATCAACATTCAAGCATAAACCACAACACCAAAATGCTCAACTTCGAGAGCCTCCAATAGCAACAACCTAACTCCTCTACAAAATTAAAGAAGAAAGAAGGAAGGAAGTTACCAAGCGGGTGCTTTCATTATCTCTTCAATTCACGCTATTAAGGTGGTGATTACCTGAGTAGAGAACAAGACTATACACGGGACACGAAACATAACGAGAAACAAGAAGCAAAAAGAAAAAGAAAATGTTTTTGATTTTTCGAATTTTTCAAATTTTTATGGATTTTTGAAAAGATTTTTGAAAAATAAAAGATAATAAACTCCTCCCCCCACACTAAAACTGTACATTGTCCTCAATGTACAAGTAGGGAAGAACGAAAAAAGTGGAAAAGAAAATTAAGAAAAATCTTTTTGGATTTTTATGATTTTTCAAATGTTTTTGGATTTTATAATTTTTTTTTTTTAAATGTTTTCGGATTTTTTCGAGAATATTTGAATGTTTTTGTGTTTTTCGAAAATTTGAGAAAAAGAAAATGAAAAGAAAATAAAGAAAGCGATTAAGATAGTGGCGGGCCTAGGTGCAATCACATCACCTAGACCCTAGCCAAGTGGCTAAGAAAATGAAAAATAAAATAAAAGAAAATGAAAGGTGAAAAATTGGGCATAGGTGTAGTCACGTCACCTAGCCCGGATTAAGAAAATTGAGAAAGATTTGATTTAAAAATTTCAATTTTTCAAAGGGGTCAATGGCGTAATCACATCGCCAAGCGACCGGGAGCAATACCAAGGCCGCTACGGCCACATTTGATGGGACGGTGGGACAGCTTGCAATTTTGTTCAAGATAAAAATGATCACAATGATTAAACTGATGGGACAGGGAATAAAGAACAACATTAGTTCACATACAATTGAATATGATTAATACTCACCGACCTAAACCACACATATATACCCACAACACAAACAAACCAAATTATCAACCGACTCTCGTAGGGGGGGTCTAATTTGAATAGTCATTGGACGCAAAGGAGGCCGTGGGAGTTCCTTCACCGACATACTCCCAAACTCCTACATCTCCCGAGTTGTTTAGTCGGTATTCACAGGGACCTGGAGGTAGGTCCCAATTGTGACTGTTATAAATATTGGTTTGGTTTTTGCAGGGGACAATTAAGGCACGGTCATGGCTAAGAGAAACGAGGCGATGGTCAGGCACCTTAAAAATCCACGTAGGGAAATAAGCCTCGTCTAGCCAGACACGGGGGTCATGTGGTTTAAGATGGTCGGTATAATAACCCAAATTTCTTGCTATTATGGTCACAAGACCACCACAGTCGACAGAGGAGCGTTGGTCAATGATAATTTGATGAAAGTGTAATGCCACGACAATAGGTAGGTCTAGGGGGTAAGGGTTACCGAGTAAAGAGTCACATAACAATTGTAAGACACACACATTGAGGTTAATGATATTTTCGGTAGAAGGCAAAAGACAGTGTGAAAGAATTTCAGCAAAATAACGAATGGCTGGGTTACGGATTTCAGCGGTAAAACTAGAATTGGGTTCGAAATCACGTTGACCCGGCGCTATGTGCCTCCGCAAGTCTCTCCTAATCGCACTACTTCGCGAATCACTTAGGGGTCTACTTAGCCCGGTACGCGATGAGGGCAACCCTAGAGCTAAGCTAAAGTCGGAAATATTTAAACAGTGATTTCTACCAAACAAATTAAATTTGAACTCCTTAGGTGCGGTCGGGTTATCGACTGTAAAACTACCTAGAAATTCACAAGTCAAGTCTTTGTTTGTGCAAGGCACAAAACCAAGTAGTTTACTAGTACCAATTCTAGACGATAACTCTATAATATCGTTCTTAATTCCTAAATTTTTCATTGTGATTAAACAAGGCCATCTCGTACTCTCAAAGTTCTTTTCAGAGAAAATACGAGCAAGTGGTGAATCAAGGCACGGTAAAAGTTTAGGCCTAGCGGACTTATTAGAAGATGAATGCTTAGAAGGATTAGAAGTCGAGGCCATACCTTGTTTACGTGCCGCTCTTTGAGCCCTTGTTTCCATGATAATAATTTGCAAGAAAAATCCCGAAACTTAGCTTCTCCTTCTTCAAAAACCCGAAATAAATATTCACCCAAATATGGAATGGAGTTATGAATGGAGGTTAAATATGGGAAATGGAAGGTGATGTAGTGAATTTGTGATGGTTGGAAGGGTGAAATGATGAGTGAGGTGAAAAAGGTGGTATAAATAAGGGTGTTTGAGGAGGGAAAGTGAAAGTTTAAAGTTGGTGGTAAAAATTTGGTGTAAAATAATTGGAGGGAAAGTTATGTTGAGGTAAATTTGTTTGAAGGAAAGTGAAGATGTAGTGAGTAAATAAGTGAGCATAGGTGATCCGGCCAAGACACACCACCGGGTGAAATTTCGCCCGGTCGGGTACCATCGGGTGAAATTTCACCCGACGACATTTCGTCGTGAAAATCAATTTTGCCGTCTTTTTCCACCGGGTGAAATTTCACCCGGTCAAAATCTCACCGGGCGAAATTTCGCCCGGTGGTAACTTCTTCGTTCCGGCAATTCTGGCAACTTTTCCGTAGGGCGAAATTTCGCCCGGTCGAGTCTCACCGGGCGAAGTTTCGCCCGGCGGTCTTCCTGCTGCGTTTTTCCGCCTTGCCAATTCATGGCTCTCAATAATCACCTAGAGATTCAAATATATGACTCGACTCATATTACATAATCAATAATTCCCACAAACATGCTTGTGGTCTTCAATTTAGCTCCATAACTTCTCCAAAGGCTTGATTTTCATCCAAATTTTGCTCCATGATGAAATCCAATTTTCAATCGATCTTCTCAATCTAACAAAACTAATAAACTTAAAGAAATATGATACATATATACAAGGTGGTTGTTGAGGATACCAGCAAACCTATTTCAACTTCGAGAGGGTTAAACAACGCTCCCCGATGGGAGCTCACCAAACTTCATAGTAGCAAAGGTCTCGCGAATATGACCGGGATGATAAATCTTCAAACGTTGCCCATTAACCATAAACTTCCCGGTTTCCGGGCTAAATATCTCTATCGATCCATATGGTTGCACTCCGATCACTTCAAATGGACCCGACCATTTTGATTTCAACTTACCGGGAAAGAGCTTAAAGCGAGAGTTGAAGAGTAATACCTTATCACCAACGAAGAAGTCCTTACGAAGAATTCGAGAATCATGCCATTGGCGAGTTCGTTCTTTGTAGATATTCGAGTTCTCGTAGGCCTCAAGTCTTAGTTCTTCCGATTCTTGTAGTTGGAGAAGGCGATTATTTCCTACAACACTCTCATCGAAGTTTAGCTCTTTGATTGCCCATTTGGCTTTGTGTTCTAATTCCACCGGTAAATGACAAGCTTTACCATACACAAGACGATAAGGAGTGGTTCCAATCGGCGCTTTGTAAGCCGTCCTCAAAGCCCAAAGGGCGTCATTTAATTTCAATGACCAATCCTTTCGGTGTGTATTAACAACTTTCTCTAAAATTCCCTTGATTTGTCGGTTGGAGATCTCGGCTTGCCCATTTGATTGAGGGTGGTAGGCTAAGGACATTTTGTGGGTGATACCATACTTCCTAAGAAGGTGTTCAAAGGTATCTTTCCTAAAATGAGAGCCTCCATCACTAATTATGGCTCTAGGCATACCGAATCTCGGGAAAATTACATTTTTGAAAAGCTTGATTACAACCTTGGAGTCATTGGTGGGAGAAGCTACGGCCTCGATCCATTTTGAGACATAATCAACCGCGACTAGAATGTACTTGTTACCAAAAGAGGGTGTGAACGGACCCATGAAATCAATACCCCAAACATCAAACAATTCAATCTCCAAGATAGGTTGAAGGGGCATCTCATTTTTTCTTGTAATATTGCCGCTTCGTTGGCATGCATCGCATGTGAGAATGAAAGCTCGGATGTCTTTGAACATAGAAGGCCACCAAAACCCGCTTTGGAGAACCTTGGCAATCGTCTTTTGATTGGCCAAGTGTCCACCATAAGATGTCGAGTGAAGGTGTTTCACTATATTATATCCTTCTTCGGCCGTGACACATCGTCGGTAAATTCCATCTATACATCGGCGAAATAAATAAGGCTCGTCCCAATAATAGCGTCGGGCTTCATAACGTAGTTTCTTCCTCTCTTGTTTGGAATAATCGTCCGGAATAAATTGAGATACTAAGAAATTGACGATATCGGCATACCAAGGTGTAATAGTTTCAACGGCCATCAAGGCCTCATCTCTCATAGCTTCATTGATGGGGATACCATTTTCTTCATTGCTCTCTTTACTTACCGTTAATCTACTAAGATGATCCGCTACCATGTTCTCCGATCCGGCTTTGTCTTTAATCTCAATGTCGAATTCTTGCAAAAGGAGCACCCATCGAAAGAGTCGGGACTTTGTCTCCTTTTTGGACATGATGTAACGAATCGCCGCATGATCGGTATGAATAATGACCTTGGAGCCGGTAACATAGTTTCGAAATTTCTCCATGGCATAGACAACGGCAAGCATCTCTTTTTCGGTTGTGGTGTACCTCGATTGGGCTTCATCTAGGGTCTTACTTGCATAATAAATCACATGTAGCTTCTTATCAACTCGTTGACCTAGAACGGCACCAACGGCAAAATCGGATGCATCGCACATGATTTCAAATGGAAGATTCCAATCGAGAGCTTTGATAATCGGTGTGGTAGTGAGAGCGGTCTTTATCCTACAAAAGGCCTCAAGACAAGAGTCATCAAAAACAAAAGGGGCATCTTTCATAAGCAAAGAAGTCAAAGGCTTAGCAATCTTAGAGAAGTCTTTAATAAATCGTCTATAAAAACCGGCGTGACCTAGAAAACTCCTCACCCCTTTGACATTTGTCGGTGGTGGCAAGTTCTCAATCACGGAGACTTTCGCCTTATCGACTTCAACTCCTCTATTAGAAACAATATGACCTAGGACAACACCTTGTTCAACCATAAAATGACACTTTTCCCAATTTAAAACAAGTCTATACTCTTCACATCGAGCTAACACTTGATCAAGATTTTCAAGACAAGAATAAAAAGATGTACCATGGACACTAAAGTCATCCATAAAAACTTCCATAGATTTTTCAATAAAATCGTAGAAAATAGCCATCATACATCTTTGAAACGTTCCCGGCGCATTACACAATCCAAATGGCATCCTTCTATAAGCATAGGTGCCATAGGGACATGTAAAAGTGGTCTTCTCTTGGTCATCGGGATGAATAGGAATTTGAAGAAATCCGGAATGACCATCGAGGAAACAAAAATAAGAATGATGCGCCAATCTTTCAAGCATTTGGTCAATAAAGGGAAGGGGAAAATGATCTTTTATGGTGGCCATGTTCAATTTACGATAGTCTATGCACATGCGCCAACCGGTAATAGTCCTAGTAGATATTGACTCACCCTTTTCTCCTTTAACAACCGTCATTCCTCCTTTTTTCGGCACAACTTGTACGGGGCTAACCCATTTACTTCCGGTTATCGGGTATATAATGTTAGCCTCATACAACTTGAGGACTTCCTTCATGACAACCTCTTTCATGGTGGGGTTCAACCTACGTTGACCCTCCACCGAAGGACGGTGGTCATCATCAAGGATGATCCTATGCATGCAAACGTTTGGGCTTATGCCTTGGAGGTCGGCAATGCTATACCCGATGGCCTTTTTGTGCTTTCTCAAAACAATTAAAAGTTTTTCCAATTGAGGTCCATCAAGGGTAGCATTGACGATAACGGGATAATTAGTCCCTTCAAGAAAAGCATATTTGAGGGAAGAGGGGAGTGGTTTAAGTTCAAGATTAGGAGGAGAAGATACCATACTCTTACCCACCGGTAGTGGTTCTACCTTTTCATCATGCAAACATTCTTCTTCAAGAGGTGGAGAGTTAAATGGTTCATCTTCTTGCTTATCATCATCTATCAAGCTATACTCAACCAAACTATCAATAACTTCAATGAAATTCATTTGTTCAATCATTGGTTGTTTAAGAGCTTGAGGAAGGGAAAATTCTACCGAATCGTTCCCTATGTTAAATGACAATTTTCCATTCTTAACATCAACTATAGTGCCACCGGTAGCCATAAAAGGTCGACCTAAGATAATGGGGGTAATAGTGTCTTCGGGCATATCCATGACAACAAAGTCGGAGGGGATGAAGAAGTTACCAACTTGAACGGGTACATCCTCAAGTATGCCAAGTAGGTACTTGACGGACCTATCCGCAAGTTTAATTGACATGCTAGTGGGTCTCATCTCCCCCACACTAAGTCTCTTAGCAATGGAATAGGGTAATAAGCTAACACTAGCCCCTAGGTCGCATAAAGCTTGATTAACAACAATATTTCCTACCCGACAAGGGATGGAAAAACTACCGGGATCATCTAGTTTCTTTGGCATTTCGTTAATAAGAATGGCACTACAATGACCCGTGAGAGAGACACACTCTTTGTCTTCTATGGTTCTCTTTTTAGTCAAGACATCTTTCAAAAACTTAGAATAGAGGGGCATTTGAGAAATTACCTCGGTAAAAGGTAAAGCTACCTCTACTTTCTTCAACATATCCACGAAACGGCTAAATTGAGCATTCTCTTTGTGTGGCTTAGCTCGCTCGGGAAAAGGCAATGGAGGAACAAAAGTGGGAGGCGGTGGAACATTGGATTCTTCTTCTTCTTCGGCTAATCGCTCCGCCTCTTTTCTTTTGGCTTCTTCGGCTTCCATTTGCTCTTTCTTCTTTCTTTGTTCTCTTAATTCATTCTCCGCATTTTGAAGAATATCAAACTCCGCTTGTATTCCCCGGTTTTGTTTGGGGGAAGAAGGAGATGATTCTTGTGATGCACTTGGTTGATTAACCTTGGATGGGGTAGTCTTGGTGTTCAAGTTCAAATTCTTATATGGGTCCTCAAGTTCTTTGCCACCTCTCAAAATTACGGCATTTGCTTGGTGTGAAGGATCTCTTGGGTTTTGAGGTTGACCGGGCAAACCATGGGGTGGATGAATTGGTGCGGCTAAGGCTTTTGTTGCTTCTTGTGATTCCCAAACTTTTAGCCTTGCCTTAGTATCTTGATGTTCATTCCATAGTTGGCCAACGGTCCTTTGCAAATCATTATAGTTCTCCCATGAGGGGCCTCCTTGACCAAATTGAGAATTGTTTGATTGGCCATAAGGTTAAGAGGGTTGATTGAATGATTGTTGATTGTAACCTTGGTTACCATGAGAATTTCCTTGGAACCCTTGATTGTATCCATGATTAAAGTGATTACCATGTTGATTTTGGTAATTGTTGTAGTTGTTAGGAACATGGAAGTTGCTACCTTGTTGATTGAAGTTACTCCTTTGATGAGGAGGCATATATGGGGGCATCTTTGGAGGTCCTTGGTTAAAAGGCCTTTGTTGACTTTGATTGAATGGCCTCATTTGACTCCCTTGGGCGCGCGGCATCGGGTTTTGAACATTTTGATTTCCATAAGAGAAATTAGGATGAAACCTTATGCCGGCGTTGTAAGTATTAGAAAAAGGATCAAATTGAGGTCTTTGCCTATATACTTGTATAGCTTGAACTTCATTTGGCTCTTCAACATAGACTTCTTCATTAGGAATGCAAGAGCTAGAGTCGTGGCCATAATTGCCACAATGATCACATTAAACTTCCCATGTTAAAAGCTTTGGAGGAGATGGTTGCCTTGGAGGAACACTCCCTTGAATTTGGTAAATACCTCTAGGAGTGGGCTTAGAATTCAAGGCATCCATTCTCCTTTTCAATTTTTCAAGTTCCGTTTGGAGTTTCAATTCGTTAGAACTCGTAGATGAGTTCACTTCAATTTTCTTTCTAGAATCCCTCGATTGACCCATTCTTGAATCACTCCTTGCCATCTTCTCAATAAGATTTTTAGATGCCTCATCGGTGAGAGAAGAGAAGTCTCCTCCGGCGGCCGAATTGAGGTTTTCCTTGGTTCTCGATGAAAGGGTGTTGTAAAACGTTTGGGTAGTTAGCCAATCGGGTATTCCATGGTGTGGACATTTGCGCAACAAGTCTCTAAATCTTTCCCAAGCCTCGCTTAGGCTTTCAAATTCATCTTGCTTAAAGGTTTGTATCTCCATGCGGTATTGGTTAGTCTTTGACGGCGGAAAATATTTCTCCAAGAAGGCATTAGATAGTTGAGCCCATGTTGTAAATGTATTAGCGGGATGACCTTGAAGCCATCTACGAGCTCCATCTCTTAGGGTCTTCGGAAATAATAAACGATGCAATTGGCATGAAGTTAACCCATTGAGATGTGCTCCTACTAATTTTTCTTTGAATGAAGCGATGTGCTCTTGAGCATCTTCTTGAGAAAAACCGTGAAATGTATCTTGTTGGACCGCATTGGTTAAAGAAGCTTTCAATTCGTAATTCTCGGGAATCTCTCCGAAATCGACGGGAGATGGTGTTTCTTCATGTGTGAGTTGAGAATGCGAGCCTAGAGTCGCCATTGGTTGGATCGATGGTGATGGTGGATTTGAATTTGGAGAATTTGGAGGGTTTGGAGAATTTGGAAGATTTGGAGAATTTGGAGGATTTGGAGGGGACGGGATTGGTGGTGGTGTTTTCGGTGATGGTGGTGGTGGTGGTGAATTTTGTGAAGTAGGAGGATTGTTTGGAGTGGGATTATGTGATGTAGAAGGTGTAGAAGGTGAATGTGGAAGGATGGGGTTAAGATTAGGAGGTGATAATGAAGGATGTGGAATGATGGTGGTTGAGTTATTTCCTCGAAAACGCAATGCTCTAAAAGTCCTTTCCGGTTCCGGATCGAACCACAAGGGCGATGACGTGTTCCTGGGCATAAAACTCAATTAAACGGTGAGACTCGTAGCACCTCGCGGCACTAGGGAAAAGAGAGAAGAGAAAAGAATCAAACACAACAATTAAAAACACAACAATTAGCCGCTCCCCGGCAACGGCGCCATTTTGATCGCCTCCCAATCGGTTCGGTCGTTTTAACGAAGGACGGGGGATCAAACGATATTTATAGACTCGGAATTATCACAAAAACAAACAAGTAATCGTGGTAAGTCGAGGTCGGTCCACAGGGAACGGTGTATTGTCGTGAGGTTTAAAGTGTCGTGTTCGATGTCTTAGAGAGGGGGTTTTTTCGTTTCGAGGTCGAGTCTATACTAAAGAGATTAGCGCGTTGATGGTTTTGGAGGTAATCAATTTAAGGAAAGGCGTTAGGGAGAAGACGGGATTCGATGCTTGGGGTCTAAGAAGGTCGGGATCGAGTTTTTGTCACAATGTCGGTCGACTCGCCTAAAAACCCGCTTTCGCGGTGAATGAGGGTGAGTTCCTAGTCATGGTAATTCCTACCCCGAGTTTCCCCATATTGATAGAAATTAGTCAAGGTCGATCTAGTTGGCCGGACTAAAACATCAATGATATGACACCATAAATAAGATAAACCAACATGCAAGCAACCCACCAACATCCCTATATTCAAATAAACCAAGCCCTCATCCCTAAACTCCCCAACAAGAAATCTACTCACACAACATTATGGAAATCATCAAAACATGCAAATTAATAAGATTAAAAGAAGATGATGATGAGAAAATAACACAAAAAACTAAATAGAGATTAGAAAGTGGAAGAGAATTGTACCAACTATGAAGATCTAAAAGAAATAAGAAGTTATCATAGATAAAGATTGAATCTTTGATGAATAAAATGGAGAATTTGTCACTAATCCTCCAATAAACCCACAAATCTTCAATAAAACCTTGAATAATCTTCTACAAACTTGAGATCTAACAATTGTTGATGAGAATTGTGTAGATCTACTACTAATTACTATATAAACTACTAGGAATTTTGTAGGATTTTTACTACTACTACTACTACTACTACTAATTGATGGTGTAATAAGGTGGTGGAGTGGTGTAATGTCTTCCCTCCTTAGCACAATGGAGAGGTGAGTTAGGCAATGCATTAGGATAACATATATATAGTAATTCTCTTAATGGATCCTTAACCTAAAGCCCAAATCCATCTTTTTGCTCCATTAGTGAGACAATCTCCCTTTGCTTCTTCATGGGGTGGAATTTCGCCCCGCGGACATGTCAGTAATTCTCACCGGGTGAAATTTCGCCCGGTGAGATTTTCTTCGATTTTTCGCGTTTTCGGCACGTCTTCACCATCGGGCGAAATTTCGCCCACCGGGCGAAATTTCGCCCGGTCAGTTTCGCCCGGTGGGGAGCTTCGGAAAATCTTCGGGAGGCACTTTTTTCCGTCGGGTGAAATTTCGCCCGGTGGTGTCTCACCGGGTGAAATTTCGCCCGGTCATTTTTCTGGCCTCGAGTCTTGTCTCATTCTTCGTTTGTTCGATCGGATGGCTTTAAACTTTAAGTTGTGTGCTTTGCTCTTTGGACGGTTTTCCTTTCTCTTGTGCTCGTGGAAGCTCAATCGTGATTTCGGCGCCAAATCCTATCAAAATGATAGAAAAACTACCAAAAACACGTAAAACGCACAAGAGAGACGCTAATGCGAGAAGTACGCAAAATATGGCGATAATCGCACTCAAAACTCGCAAAACGAGGGAAAAATGGGTCTAAATGGAGGGGAAAACGGTCTAAATTTAGCACACAACAAAGCTCTCAATAGATTTGTCTTCTCCGGGGGATAGAATTGTTGGTAGAAGGCTAAGGCTAGCTTCTTCCAAGTATCAATGCCAAGTCTTGCTTTGTCCAACCCCTTGAACCATTGTTTCGCTTTACCAATAAGAGAGAAAGGAAATAATACCCACCGGATTTGGTCTTGAGTTATTCCCGTTTGCGAAATAGCGTCACAATAATCCGAAAATGTTTCCATGTGTTGATGAGGATCTTCGGTTGGTAACCCACTAAATTGACTTCTCTCGACCAATTGGATAAATTGCGTTTTCGCCACAAAATTCCCGGTATATGCCTCCGGTAAAGTGGATGGACCCGGCAAAACGTCTTCCGTGAAGGTTGAGTGAGAAGAAAACTTAGGCATGATTGGATATAAGGGAGAGGATGGTGGTGTAGACGGTGTTGATGTAGATGAAGAGGGGGAACTAGGAGAAGAATTACCGAAGGGATTAATGAAGGTCCCTCCGGCCGTCTCTCGAGGTGACTCGCTAAAGTCGGCTCCTTGGGCTTTCCCTTGATGAGTATTTCTTGCACTTGGTTGAGAGATCCTAACCCGATTAATCGTCCGTTGGCGAAAGGCTCGAAAGAGTCTCTCCGGCTCTGGATTAAAGAGATAGAAGTCGCCTCCCCTCCTAGGCATACACTACACACTAGAACAAACGTGAGAACACCTAGTGCTTTGTGGGCACTAGGCAACGACAATAAACAAGCACAACTAGGGACAAAGAGAAAAGAAAGCTAAGAAAAGAAGAGGAACTAGAAAATATTCACAAGAGAAGATGGGAGAACACAAAGAAGAGTAACTAAGTCTAGAAATAAGCAAACTAAGCCTAAACAATGCACCGTCCCCGGCAACGGCGCCAAATTGATGGTAAGGATTTGTCGTGGGGCCTAACCGTCAATAATAAACCGACTATTCCTAGTGGGTAGCTAGGGCAAGTAGGGTCGATATCCACGGGGACGGTAGAGTAAGGTCTAGACTAGGTCCACTGAAAACTAGGCTAAGTCACACAAATGAACACAAAGAAAGCTATGATTGGAAAACTATGATGGAGAAGATATAGAAAATAGACTAATGATTAACTAAACGATGAAAACTAATGGAATGATGACTAACTAAGACGATGGATCAAATATGGAAAGAAAGTGGGGTAGGTCGGGTTCATAGGAGTAGAAGGGTAATTGGGGTGATCAAGGGTAAAGGTGTCTCCTAATCGCTAGAGTCGGTCCGGGCTCTCGCAACTTAGACCGATGTCAAGGTGGGTCCGGGCTCTCGCAACTTAGACACTAGTTCGCGCTCTCGCGACTAAACTATTCTCAACATTTCCACAAAATAAGCAATCAATGAGAAGATGAACACAAGTATGGGAAGCATGGCCACTACAACTTACACAAGCATATCAACAAACACATAGAATGCCCACAATGTGACTAACAACAAAGATGTAACCTTTTCCCCTTAATCAACCCTAATCATCCATAATCTACCCCTAATCCCCCTACTAACCCCACAAGTAATCTACTCACTCATGATGAAGAACAACACAACAATAACAAGAGAAAACATCATCCCAAAACAAACATCCATAATGAACAATAACAATAACTATATGTAAAAGATTCAAACAATATTAAATAACAAAGAACAAGAGTAGAGATGATTGTACCAACACTAGATGAAGAAAAGATGCAATCTTGTATTAATAAGAAACCCTAGTAAAATCCCAAGGTTGTCAATCTTGGAACAATCTTCAAGTATCCCCTTAATCCAAGAACTAATTACAATGATTAACTAAAGATTAAAGAGAGAATTAAACTAATGAGAGGAGCACTAATCTAGGGTTTTGAATGTTAATGGAGGCTTAAACTAGTCTAGGGTAAGATAAGATGTCTTAACATTACAAGAAGGGAGTATATATATGGGTACAAGAATGAAGGAGAAGAAAAGAAAAGATGCGCGGCTGCCAGCTCTTCGTCCCGACCGGGACGGATCATCCCGACCGGGACGGCCCTGTCATCCCGATCGGGACGGGTTGGTCCCGACCGGGATGGGCTCACAGTGGCACCCTTCAACGTGCACCCCATCCCGAACGGGATGAGGCCATCCCGAACGGGATGGGTCTTGTAGGCCTCCCTTAAGAGCTCTTTGGTCCCTCCTTGGTTCTCGTGGGCTTCCCATCGATTCTCGGGATCGGGTCTCGGAGGCTCGGGATTGGTTCCCAAGGTCTCGGGATCGATTCCAAGGCATCGAGTCATCGTTCCTTCACTCCGTTGGCTCCAAAATGTGTATGTATAGAGTCGGAATCGCTCCAACTCTTCCAAATTGCTCTTGGGAACCTGAAACGAACTAAAGGAAGCATAAGAAGCCCATAAACTGCTCCCAAGGAGCGATTCCACAAGGAAAATGGGACCAAAACACATGTAAATAAGCACTACAAACTACAGTTATCACCGATCGGGATGACTCCCTCCCGGTCGGGATGCCACGCCCGTCCCGGTCGGGACGCCGCTTCCCGGCCGGGATGGTTCTTCTTCACCTTCCACAATCCCAAAAGCTTGCTCCAAGCTTCAAAAACCCGATCCTCGTGCTTACAACCCAAGGCATATCATAGCCATCCTTCTCTAGGAAGCATTCTCACTTCACCTATCAAACAATACTCAAACACACATAAAACTCTCTCCCTCACAACGCTCATCAATTAATCCAAATAACAAGAATTCACAAAAATCCAACTAACTACAAGAAAGAGATATATACAATGAGACGGTTCTTGTGGAACTCCGTCAAACCAAGATGGTGCACTCTTCATTCTTTTTCAACAACCTCCAAACCGATTCCATCTCCATCAAGGGCACGTAGGAACAAGTCGAAGGCCCTAGAGAAGTCTTCAATCAAGCTCGTAATGTAACCGACCACATCCCAAGGCTCTTCATGGCCTTGCCTTGACGTTTCCGGGGCATCCCTGTCTTCCAAGTTCAACGGCTTGAACTTGTACTTTTGATCCTTCGGGATATACCCGAACGTCCATCGATCCTCTTGTGGCCCCAAGGGCGGATCATCATTCTTCTCGCTTGTCAACTTGTCATCAAGCCCATGATTTGGGCTCTCATCTTCCTCCAAATCGGAGTCATCATCCTCAAGTACATAAGAGTACTTCTTCAAGCTTTGTCCCGGATCTTTCCCTCGATCGATGTCTTCCGTGGCGTGGATCATATTACATGTCTCGGTTATAGGCGATGTGTTGCCTTGGAGGTCGAACACTAACTCCTCGTTGCCTAGTTGAAAAGTAATCCTACCCTTCTTCACATCGATCACGGCACCGACGGTGTGTAAAAATGGGCGTCCAAGGATGATGGGAGTGTTAGCATCCTCCGGCATGTCAACCACAATGAAGTCGACCGGAATGAAGAACTTCCCTATTCGTACCGGCACATCCTCTAACATTCCCAATGGTCGGTTAAGAACCTTATCGGCCAATTGGAGTGTAATGGAGGTACATTTCAATTCCGTCATCCCTAGTCGCTCACAAATGGTGTAGGGAATAATGCTCACACTCGCGCCCAAATCACACATAGCTCTCTCGATCTTGTAATTGCCGATGGTGCATGGGATAGAGAAACTACCCGGGTCCTTCAACTTCGGAAGCGTTGAACCTTGAATAAGCTCGCTCACCACCCTTGTGAACGCTATTGTCTCTTCCTTGTCAATGGACCGCTTCCTAGCTAGGATTTCCCGCATGAATTTTCCATATGCCGGGATTTGGGTAAGTAACTCGGTGAATAGGACATTCACATCCAATTTCTTCACAATACTAAGGAACTTGTCGTATTGAGTGTCCACCTTAGTCTTCATTTGCCTCGATGGGAAAGGCAACTTGATTTGGTACTTGTTTTGCTCACTAGAGGTCGACTCTTCAAAGGGCACTTTCCTTTTTCCCTTGTCTTTCTTTTGAAGTGGGGGAGGGTTGTCTTCTTGGGGTTTTTCAACTTCCCATAAAACTTGTTCCTCCATTGGATTATCCAAGCTTGATTCTTCTTGAGTTGGAGATGCCATTTCCTTTGTCGGTTCTTGCATTGGCTCTTGTTCACTAGGGAATGAAGGGGAGTCATAGGATGTACCTCTCCTTGTGGTGATAGCATTTACATGCTCAAATGTTGGTGTTTCACCTTGAGAAGGTAGTTGCCCCTTTTGTCTTGAGGAGCTCTCCGAAGCAAGTTGAGATACTTGAGCTTCAAGCATCTTCATACGAGCATCTCTTACAGCATTTTCCCCTTGAACATAAGCAAATCGCTCTTGTTGGGTTTTTGACATATCCATTTGACATTTTTGCACATCTTGAGTATTCTTGTGCATATCCATCAAAGTCTTTTGAGTGTCAAAATCCCGAGGCGGGGATGATGGATTATGTGGAGTGTCGGTGATGGCGAGAGGAATGCCATAATCATGAGTAGGAGACCGGCTCCTAGGCTTGCTTTGTTGTTGTTGATTTTGAGTTGCTTGTTGACGGTTCCCTTGGAACCCTTGAGAATTACCTTGTTGTTGATGATGGTTCCCTTGGAACCCATGAAAGTTGCCTTGATGATGGCCTTGATTGTTGCCATGGTTGTGGTTTTGATACCCTTGAAAATTTTGGTTTTCTTGGAAACCACCTTGATTGAAGTTCCCTTGTTGGAACCCTTGCTTGTTGTTGAAGTTGCCTTGGTTATTTTGCTTGAAATTGTTGAAGGGTCTTTGGTTACCCACATAACCTTGGTAACTTTCATTGTTGTCCCGTAAGGGAGGTGGAACATAGGGACGATGTTGTTGTTGATGTTGAAGTGCTTGTTGTTGAGGGACTTGATTGGAAGCTTGGTATTGATTAGAGTAGGAGGCACCTTGCTTGAACGCTTGAAAGGCGTTCACTTACTCAATACTCCCTCTACAATTCATAGGGTCATGACCAACGATTCCACAAGTGTCACACATCCCAAAGTAAGGTGTAGGAGGTGCAAATCCCAAAGCATTCACTTCTTGAATCGGTTGATGGTGTGAGGAACTAGTGCCTTGGACTTGGTTGAGGTGGCTTTGGAGCTTCTTGTCGATAGTCTCCATGTGTGTTTTCAATTGAGCTCCAAGGTCAATGCTTAGTTTGGTGATAGCATCGACCTCATGCATGCCTCCTCGATGTGCTTAACTAGGCCTAGAGTATTGCGAATTATGCACCACCATCTCTTCGATTCTCGCCCAAGTTTGGTCGTCATCGACCCCGGTAAACCTACCATTGGAGCCCATGTTAAGAATGGCTCTCGAGTCCTCATAAAGACCATTCCAAAATTGTTGCACCAAGAACCATTGTGAGAGTCCATGATGAGGGCACGATCTTACCAAAGACTTAAACCGCTCCCAAGCTTCATATAGGCTTTCTTCATCCCTTTGTTGGAACCCGGTGATGGAGGCCCTAAGCAAATTGGTCTTTTCCGGAGGGTAAAACCTTTGGTAGAACGCCAAGGCAAGATTTTTCCAAGTGTCGATACCCATGGTTGCCCTATCGAGACTCTTGATCCATTGCTTCGCTTTTCCAATAAGAGAGAACGGGAAAAGTACCCAACGAATTTGATCTTGAGTAACCCCGGTTTGAGATATAGCGTCACAATAATCGGAGGTCTCCATATGTTGGTGCGGGTCTTCGGTGGGCAAACCACTAAATGGGCTCCTCTCCACAAGTTGGATAAATTGAGTCTTTGCCACAAAATTCCCGGTATAGGCTTCCGGTAATGCACTCGGTCCCGGCAAGACATCCTCGGTGAATGTGGAGTGAGAGGAAAACTTAGGCATTCTTGGATGTAAGGGAGAAGATGGTGGTGTAGACGGTGTTGATGTAGATGAAGAGGGGGAACTAGGAGAAGAATTACCGAAGGGATTGATGAAGGTCCCTCCGGCCGTCTCTCGAGGTGACTCGCTAAAGTCGGCTCCTTGGGCTTGCCCTTGATGAATATTGCTTGCACTTGGTTGAGAGATCCTAACCCGATTAATCGTCCGTTGGCGAAAGGCTCGAAAGAGTCTCTCCGGCTCTGGATTAAAGAGATAGAAGTCGCCTCCCCTCCTAGGCATACACTACACACTAGAACAAACGTGAGAACACCTAGTGCTTTATGGGCACTAGGCAACGACAATAACAAACACAACTAGAGACAAAGAGAAAAGAAAGCTAAGAAAACTAGAAAAACTAGAAAATATGCACAAGAGGTGATGGGAGAACACAAAGAAGGGTAAATAAGTCTAGAAATAAGAAAACTAAGTCTAAACAATGCACCGTCCCCGGCAACGGCGCCAAATTGATAGTAGGAATTTGTCACGTCTCTAGCCGATCAATAAACTACCGATTACACCTAGTGGGTAGCTAGGGTAAGTCGGGATCGTATCCACGAGGACGGTAAGGCGAGGTTTAGACTATGTTGGCCTAAAACGAGACTATGCTACCAAACGAACACAAAGAATGCAATAAATGGAAAACAATGGTGGAGGAGAAGTAGGAACTGGACTAATGATGAACTAACACGTAAACTAGAGTAAACTATGGCTAACTAAGAAGGATGAACTCAAATATGGAAAGAAAGTGGGGTAGGTCGGGTTCATAGGAATAGAAAGGTAATTGGGGTGATCAAGGGTATAGGTGTCTCCTAGTTGTTAGGGTCGGTCCGGGCTCTCGCAACTTAAACCGATGCCAAGGTGGGTCCGGGCTCTCGCAACTTAGACCCTAGTCCGCGCTCTAGCGACTAAACTATTCTCAACATTTCCACATAATAGACAATCAATGAGAAGATGAGCACAAGTATGGGAAGCATGGCCACTACAGCTCAAACAAGCATATCAACAAACACATAGAGTGCCCACAATGTGACTAACAACAAAGATTCACCCTTTTCCCTTAATCAACCCTAATCATCCATAATCTACCCATAATCCCCCTACTAACCCCACAAGTAATCTACTCACTCATGATGAAGAACAACACAACAATAACAAGAGAAAACATCATCCCAAAACAAACATCCATAATGAACAATAACAATAACTATATGTAAAAGATTCAAACAATATTAAATAACAAAGAACAAGAGTAGAGATGATTGTACCAACACTAGATGAAGAAAAGATGCAATCTTGTATTAACAAGAAACCCAAGTAAAATCCCAAGGTTGTCAATCTTGGAACAATCTTCAAGTATCCCCTTAATCCAAGAACTAATTACAATGATTAACTAAAGATTAAAGAGAGAATTAAACTAATGAGAGTAGCACTAATCTAGGGTTTTGAATGTTAATGGAGGCTTAAACTAGTCTAGGGTAAGATAAGATGTCTTAACATTACAAGAAGGGAGTATATATATGGGTACAAGAATGAAGGAGAAGAAAAGAAAGGAGTGCGGCTGCCAGGTCCACGGTCCCGACCGGGACGGGTTGGTCCCGATCGGGACGGCCTGTCATCCTGACCGGGACGGCTTGGTCCCGATCGGGACGGGCCCACAGCAGCACCTTCTCACGTGCACCCAATCCCGAACGGGATGGGTCTTGTAGGCCTCCCTTAAGAGCTCTTTGGTCCCTCCTTGCCTCTCATGGGTTTCTCGTCGATTCTCGGGACTCGGGATCGGGTCTCAGAGGCTCGGGATTGGGTCCCAAGGTCTCGGGGTCGATTCCAAGGCCTCGAGTCGTCGTTCCTTTATCTCGTTGGCTCCAAAATGTGTATGTATCGAGTCGGAATCGCTCCAACTCTTCCAAATCGGTCACAGGAACCTGAAACGAACTAAAGGAAGCATAAGAAACCCATAAATCGTTCCCAAGGAGCGATTCCACAAGGAAAATGGGACCAAAATACAGTAAAATAGACACTACAAACTACACTTATCACGGAGGGACAACAATTTTGTCCTAGGGGTTAGAGGCATCCCAAAAGACGGTTATCCGAGTGGAGACTGACGCCCTCGCATAGTTTTATATCATTTTATCTTGTCTTAGGGGTCAGAGGCATCCCGAAGGACGGTTATCCGAGTGGAGAATGACGCCCTCGAATAGTTTTATATCATTTTATCTTGTCTTAGGAGTTAGAGGCATCCCGAAAGACAGCTATTCGAGTGGAGACTGATGCCCTCAAATAGTTTTATATCATTTTATCTTGTCTTAGGGGTCAAAGGGATCCCGAAAGACGGCTATCCGAGGGAAGACTGACGCCCTCGAGTAGTTTTGTGTCATTTTACTTTGTCCTAGGTGTCATAAGCATCCCGAAGGACGACCGCTCGAGTGGAGACTAACGCCCTCGAACATTTTATGTAGGGTTCATAAACATCCCAAGTAAAAGCCAATACATTTAACACATAAAAGCGCTTAAAATTAAACAAAACCTTAAATAAATCGAAGAAGACAAAGCGCGCGCGCACAAAGAATCAAGAACGAGATAACAAGCAACGGCCTGGGCCCAAGCAACCAACCGCAAGCAAAGACGTCTGGTATAACTTCTAAACCTTGGCTGGCGAGCCTCAACGCACAGTCAAACGGACTTAAAACGACCCGACCGGATAGCCACCAGGTCGTAATCTTCGATTGACCTGGGCGGCTATACTTTGACTTTCGCCTTGTCCAAGCCTCAGTCAAAGTGGGGGCATCTATAGACACCCAGATTTGGACCTGGTGGTTGCAGAGGCGCCCAACAAACACCTGATGACGATAGGACTGCAACGCGACGCGAGTTCGCGATGTTTTAGATAGTTTTTCTGTAGAACGGGTCAAGTAAATTACTCGGGCAAATTAAACTAACATGATGGCAGCCTTAGTCGTGTCGTTACGGTCGCATAAACACTACACCGGGACCCCAAGTCGGTCCCGAAACTCGAACCGAGTCAGCACCGCGCCAAGCGAGCCTCGAGATGCACGCCCGAGGCCCACTAGTGTTCACGGCGCTAGGTCAAGCAGCGGGAGCCTTAATCTCCAAGTAACAAATTATCCTCCTCCCTCTCGGTTTTGGAAAGTATCAAAACCGTATCCTCAAAATCCCGGCCGCACCACCTGACGCGACTAGGTCTCCCCGCGCCCAAGCCCAGGCGCCTGATCTTTGGTGCGCCCCAGCTCAAGCACCTATATGGGCGACGAGGGCCGAAAACACCTATAAATACCCCCCCCCCCCCTCTTCACGCCCTCATTTCGACACACAACATTCAATCTTCTCTTCTCCCTAAAAACTCTCGCTAAGGGCTCGCACTCCGACACCCGAGGCAAACGATCCACTCGATCGCAGTTCCGATAATAAAAAGACATCGATGCTACTCCTCACCTTCGAGCACTCCACTCGATACCGAGGTGCCTGTGATCGACTAGCTCAAAACTAGTACCCAGGTTCTGCCGAATTAGCCGCAAAACTAGTCCTTAGCAACGAAGCTCTGCCGGAGTAGCCGCGGGAAGGTCAAACGGAAACGGAACTCTGCCGGAATAACTAGTCAAGCTAGGAGGATCCGCCTGTCGAAGTCGTATCGTCACTAGGTTGCTATCTAAACAAAACTTTCCATACTCGCACTTTCTATTATTATGCACTACGACAACACTAGATGTGGGCACTAAGCCCACAAACATCTACTAAAATACGTAACGTCCCAACTTCAACCGCAAACATTAAAACACACTAAATAGACCCGAGTAATTCCGAGATTCGTTCTCAAAACTATCTATGCATCGAGTCCCATTTAGTATATACTCCGAGGGTGCAACTCCTCGCTATGTGATTTACCTACATTCGCATTCACAGTTTTTCGTATGATTTATTGCTTTTATGATCTTATAATCGCATGCTAAATCACATAACACGGAATTCAAAACGTAAAACAACTAAAACTGAACAAAGTGATGGTCGGATTTCGTATTAGTCCCGGTGCTCGCCTTATTAGGTTCGACGCATCTCTATTAATACCGAACTGACGCATCTTAAGCAGAATACCAGGTAAGGTATATCACGAGAATGACTAATATCCTTATTATCGCGTTAAAACTGATTTGCTAATACGTATAATACTAGTACTCTCTACTCTCCTACGTGCATCTTTTCATGGCATGTCTGTCACGTGAAATCGCATGCAAAGAATGTAAACACAACTACTTTGACGACAAAAATTACTTGTCCTTAAAACAATCGACATAGCAAAAGGTTTAGCGTTAAAACAACGGATGTTACAGTACTTCCACCACAACAAAAGAACTAGGATATCAGCCCACCGATTGAATAGTAGAGACCGCTATAGTGCGGGCGGGATTGGGTGTTGACATCTGTCGGATGTTGGCTTCCCAATACGTACCCTCACCCCTTACTCAGAATCAACGGTTTCCGGATGTCCGAAACCATTGGCAATTAGCCAACTTTGTGGCTGATAAGTGTAGTTTTTAGTGCCTATTTTGTTGTGTTTTGGTCCCGTTTTCCTTGTGAAATCGCTCCTTGGGAGCGGTTTTTGGGTTACTTATGCTTCCTTTAGTTCGTTTTAGGTTCCCGAGACCATTTGTGAAGAATTGGAGCAAATCTGACTCAATACATACACTTTTCGGAGCCAACGAAGTGAAGGAACGATCACTCGATGCCTTGGATTCGACCCCGAGACCTTGGGACCCAATCCCGAGCCTCTTGGACCCAATCCCGAGTCCCGAGAATCGGTGAGAAACCCATGAGAAGCAAGGAGGGACCAAAAAGTTCTTATTGAAGGCCTACAAGACCCATCCCCGACGGGAATGGCCCCATCCCGTCCGGGATGAGGTGCAGAAAAGCGAGTGGTTCTGACCTGGGTCCGTCCCGGTCGGGACCACGCCGTCCCGGGCGGGACCAATCCGTCCCAGGCGGGAAGCAACAGATACAGGCCTGCGTCAATTGTTTCACCCTCCTTCATTCTTATACCCATATAAATACTTCCCTCTTGTATTGTTTACACATCTTATCTTACCCTAGACTCTCTTAGGCCTCCATTAAGCATTCAAACCCTAGATTAGTGTTCCTCACAATAGTTTTAATCTCTTTTTAATCCTTAGTTAATCTTTGTTAATCTAGTTTAGTTAATCTTGTATTAAGAGGACACTTGAAGATTCATCCAAGCTTGACAACCTTGGAGTTGATTTGGGTTTCTTATTTATGCAAGTTTACATCTTTTTCATCATCTTGTTGTTGGTATAATCCTCTTTACTCTTGTTCTTTGTTATTTATTCAAGTTTGAATCTTTATATATTGTTATTGTTCTTGTTGTTCATAATGGATGTTTATTTTATTATGTTGTTCTCTCTTGTTTATGTTATGGTTAGTTTGATAATGAGTGAGTAGTCTCTTTGTGGGGTTAGTAGGGGGATTAAGGGTAGATTATGGGTGATTAGGGCTTGATTAGGGGTAAAGGTGACTCTTTTGTTGTTAGTCACATATTGGGCACACCATGTGTTTGTTGATTTGCTTGTGTGAGTAGTAGTGGTCAATGCTTCCCATACTTGTGCTCATCCTCTCATTGTTTGTCTAGTATGTGATTGTGTTGAGAATAGTCGTAGGCACGAGAGTGCGGACTAGGGTTTAGACGCGAGAGCGCGAACCTACCTCGACATTGGTCTGCGTAGCGAGAGCCCGGACCGACTCTAGCAACTAGGAGACACCTACACCCTTGATCACCCAATTACCCTACTACACTTAAGAACCTGACCTACCCCACTCCCTTCCATATTTAATTTCTATACCTAGTTAGTCATCATTTTCTCTAGTTTGCTAGTTTATTTAATCTTCAGTCATTTAATTTAGCCTTGTTTTAGCTAGTTCATTGTTAGTCTAGTTCTTACCTCTTCTCTCATAGTTTACCAATTATCATCTTTCTTGTGTTGTTTTGGTATCCTAGTCTCGTTTTTAGGACGACTTAGTCTAGACTTTGCAATACCGTCTCCGTGGACACGACCCGACTTACCCTAGCTACCCACTAGGATTAGTTGGTTATTTATTGACGGTAGGACCCACGACGAATCCTACCATCAATTTGGCGTCGTTGCCGGGGACGGTGCATTGTTTAGACTTAGTTTACTTCTAGCTTGACTTAGTTACCCTTCTTTGTGCTCTTCTATCATCTCTTGTGCATATCTTGTAGATTTTTCTTGTTTTCTTAGCTTCCTTTTTCTCTCTGTCTTTCGATTGTGTTCGTTTATTGTCTTTGCCTAGTGCCCATAAAGCACTAGGTGGTCTCACGTTTGCTCAAGTGCGTAGTGTATGCTAGGAGGAGAGGTGATTTCTTTCTCTTCAATCCAGATCCGGAGAGACTCTATAGAGCCTTTCGCCAACGGACGATTGATCGGGTTAGACACTCTCAACCGGGTACTAGCAATACCATTGAAGAGCAAGCTCAAGGATCCGATTTGAACGAGTCACCGCGAGAGACCGCCGAAGGGACCTTCATCAATCCCTTCGGTAATTCTAGTCCTAGTTCCCCCTCTACATCTTCTTCAACACCGTCTACACCATCGTCTCCCTTACATCTAAATATGCCGAAGTTTTCATCTCACTCCACTTTCACCGAGGATGTCTTGCCAGGACCGAGTGCTTTACCGGATACTTATACCGGGAATTTCGTGGCAAAGACACAATTCATCCAACTTGTGGAGAGAAACCAATTTAGTGGTTTGTCCACCGAAGACCCGCACCAACACATGGAGACCTTCTCCGATTATTGCGATGCTATCTCTCAAACCGGGGTTACTCAAGATCAAATCCGATGGGTACTCTTCCCGTTCTCTCTCATTGGAAAGGCAAAGCAATGGATCAAGAGTCTCGATAGGGCAACCATGGGTATCGATACTTGGAAGAAACTTGCATTGGCGTTCTACCAAAAATTTTACCCTCCGGAGAAGACAAGTTTGCTTAGGGCCTCCATCACCGGTTTCCAACAACGGGATGAAGAGAGCCTTTATGAAGCTTGGGAACGGTTTAAATCTTTGGTTACATCATGCCCCCACCATGGAGTTTCACAATGGTTCTTAGTCCAACAGTTTTGGAACGGTTTATCTGAGGACTCAAGAGCTATACTCAATATGGGCTCCAATGGTAGGTTTACCGAGGTCGATGACGATCAAACTTGGGCAAGAATCGAGGAGATGGCGGTGCACAACTCCCAATACTCAAGGCCTAGAAAGGCGAATCGAGGAGGTAGGCACGAGGTCGATGCCATTACACAATTGAGCATTGACCTTGGGGCTCAATTAAGAACTCACATGGAGACTATTGACAAGAAGCTCCAAAGCCACCTCAATCAAGTTCAAAGCTCTAGTTCCTCCAACCAACACTCGGTTCATGAAATTAATGCTTTGGGAGTTGTGTCTCCTACACCTTATTATGAGATGTGTGATACTTGCGGGATAGTTGGACATGAGTCTACACATTATCGGGGGAGTATTGAGCAAGTGAACGCCTTTCAAGCGTTCAAGCAACGTGCCTCCTATCCTAATATGTTCCAAGCTCCCCATCAAGCTTCCAATCAACAAGCTCTACAACCTCGTCCCTATGTTCCACCTCCCTTAAGGGACAACAATCAAGGTTACCAAGGTTATGTGGGTAATCCAAGACCATTTAACAATTTCAAGCAACATAACCAAGGTAACTTCAACAACAATCAAGGGTTCCAACAAGGGAACTTCAATCAAGGAGGTTTCCAAGGAAATCAAAACTTCCAAGGCAACCAAAACCACAACCAAGGGTATCAAAACTACAACCATGGCAACAATCAAGGCCTTAATCAAGGCAACTCTCATGGGTTCCAAGGGAACCATCAACAACAACAAGCAACTCAAGGTACTCAACAACAAAGCAAGCCAAGGAGCCGGTCTCCTACTTATGACTATGGCATTCCTCTAGCCATCACCGACACTCCGCATAATCCACAATCTCCACCTCGGGATTTCAACGTGAAAAAATCTATGATGGATATGCAAAGGAGTACTCAATAAACGCAAAGAAGCCAAATGGAGATGGCAAGAAACCAACAAGAGTTCTTTGCTCATGTTCAAAGGGATAACATAGCAAGAGATGCTCATATGAAGATGCTTGAGACTCAAATATCTCAACTTGCTTCGGGAAGCTCTTCGAGACAAAAGGGGCAACTACCTTCTCAAGGTGAAACACCGAAATTTGAGCATGTAAATGCTATTACCACGAGGAGTGGTACATCTTATGATTCCCCTTTAGCCCCTAGTGAGCAAGAACCAATGCAAGAAGTTACACCCTTCTCTCAAGGCAATTCAAGCAAGGAAAATCCAATGGAGGAGCAAGTCTTAGGGGAGATCGAAAAACCCCATGAAGACAAGCTTCCCCCGCTTCAAGGAAAAGACAAGGGTAAAAGGAAAGTGTCATTTGAGAAGTCTACCCCGATTGAGCAAAACAAGTTCCATATCAAGTTGCCTTTCCCAACAAGGCAAATGAAGACCAAGGTGGATTCTCAATACGAAAAGTTCCTTAACATTGTGAAGAAATTGGATGTTAGTGTCCCATTCACCGAGCTACTTACCCAAATCCCGGCATATGGAAAATTTACGAAAGAGATCTTGGCTAGGAAGAGATCCATCGACAAGGAAGAGACGATAGCGTTCACGAGGGTGGTGATCGATCTTATTCAAGGTTCTACCCTTCCTAAGTTGAAGGATCCGGGTAGTTTCTCGATCCCATGCACCATAGGCAACTTCAAGATTGAGAGAGCACTATGTGATTTGGGTGCGAGTGTAAGCATCATTCCCTATTCCATTTGTGAGCGACTAGGGATGAAGGAGCTCAAATGTACGTCCATTACACTCCAAATGGCCGATAAATCTCTTAACCGACCATTGAGGATGTTAGAGGACCTGCCGGTACGAATCGGGAAGTTCTTCATTCCGGTCGACTTCATCGTTCTCGATATGCCGGAAGATGCTAACACTCCTATTATCCTTGGGCGCCCATTTCTACATACCGCCGGTGCCATGATCGATGTGAAGAACGGTAGGATCACATTTGAGTTAGGTGAAGAGAAGCTCGTGTTCGACCTCCAAGGCAACACCTCGCCTACTAATGATGAGTCTTGCAATATGATCCACGCCACGAAAGACGTCGATCTAGGGGAAGAATCGGGACAAAGCTTGAAGAAGGACTTCTATGAGCTTGAGGATGATGATTCCGGGCTTGGGGCGGATGAATGCCTATGTGATGTGCTTGATGACAAGTTGAAAGGCAAGGAGAACGATGAGCCTCCCTTGGGGCCACATGAAGATCGATGGACGTTTGGGTATATACCGAAGGATCGCAAGTATAAGTTCAAGCCATTGAACTTAGTAGATCGGGATGCCCCGGGAACGTCGAGGTTGGAAGGCGATGATCCTTGGAGTGGAGGTTGGTATTCCACTAGCTTGATTGAAGACTTTTCTAGGATCTTCGATTTGTTTCTTCGTGCCCTTGATGAAGATGGAATCGGTTATAATGTTGTTGAAAAAGAACTGAAGAGTGCACCATCCTTGGTTTGACAGAGTTCCACAAGAACCGTCTCTTTGTATATATCTCTTTCTCTTATAGTTCCTTTTAGTTTTATGAAATTCTTGTTTATTTGGATTGTTGATGAGCAATGTGAGGGAGGGAATTTGATGTTGAGTTTGAGTTTGTTTGATAGGTGAAGTGAAGATGACTCCTAGAGAAGATTGGTTATCGATAGAGCTTGGATCGTGAGCAAGGAAAAGGGTTTTTGAAGCTTTGAATAGCTTTTGAGGTTGTGAAGGTGATGAAGACTCTTCCCGGGCGAGAAGAAGGCTTCCCGACCGGGAAGGATGAGGCTTCCCGACCGGGAAGGATGAGCCATCCCGACCGGGAAGGAGCCATCCTGATCGGAATGAGGGTGCCAAATTTCGAGTCTCCTGGAATGCCATCCCGACCGGGACGGGTGAGGCATCTCGACCGGGACCATCCATCCCGATTGGGATGGTCCCCTTCTCCTCTTTTGGCCTCTTCTTCATCATGTGAGCCCACCCTACCACTTTATACCCCCTCCCAACCTCCCTACCTATCCTTGCTCGCATCATATGACCTATACACCTCATTGCATACCCTCACTTCATTTCCTATTCACTCTACATCGAGATCCACACCAAACCCCACCTCCTCACACCATTGCAAGCTTACTACCTCAACCATGCGACTTTCTCAAGTATGAAGTGGGATGACAATGAAGACAACTAGCAAGTGCATTTATTGAATCGTTGAAGACGATGGAGTTCGTAAGTTGCTCACTTATTAGTAAGGCAACTCTCATTACTTTTCCGTCTTTTGTTGCTTGTTGCCCTTTGAAAACTCCCCTTCCCTTTTGTCATGGTGGCCCTCGGGGCCTTGATAATGGTTGCTCCCGACTCTCGAAGAAGTGACTACATCGAGAGTCCTTTCAAAATCCAAATTTTACAAGATTTTTCACCCTTTTTTTTAGGAATTAGTCAGATTTGGGCGGAATCCGGGCTAGGTGACTTGATTACACCTAGTCCTCCCCTCCCATTTCCTTTTATTTCCTTCTTTTTATTTCCTCCCTTTCCATATCTTTTATTTTCTCGGCCAACGGTGACTTGATTACACCCCGGCCGGACGCATTCTACCCTTTTCTCCGCTTTCTTTTGGATTTTTAGCTTTATTTTCGTAGTTTCTTTTATTTTCTTTTGTCTCTCCACACACTACGATCGAGCATGAGGACATTGCTCGGTTTAAGTGTGGGGGAGCGATATTCTATCATAGTTAGTTTTATTTTCGTAGTTTTTCGAAAAATCTTGAAAAATCCCTACAAATTTGAAAACATTTCAAAAAAAATCAAATAGATTTTCTTTTGTGTCTTCTCCTTTTCTGTCATAGTTTCGTATATTTGTTTTTTGTGCGTGTTTGGCCTCCCTTTTTCCTTATAGGTCGCTCAAATCACCGATAGCTTTGGAGAGCTTTCAAGATATCCGGTAACATCTTCTATTCCTTTTTCCTTCTTTGTCTCTTGCGGAGTTTGGAGGAGATTGTGATGTTGTGTGCTCGGGTGGAGCTTTGTACAGTTGTGGTTGATTTGGTGACTTGATTGGAAGTTCGGGGTGGTGTTTGTTTTGTTTTTGTGCTTGTCTTGTTTTGTTGCCTTTTGTCTCTTTTTCTTTCGTTTTCGTTGAGTCTTTGTTTTCTGTTGTGTAGTGTGTCATGTGTGTAAAAGGTTTTCGAAAACCCGGTTTAGAGGCTAGTGTGCAAGCGTTTAGTTTCCCTTTCTAGTAGTGTAAATCGAACCTTGGACTTTAGCCTAGTAGAATGACCCTAAATCAATGATTTCGCTGGTCCTTTACCTTGAGTCCACCTAGCTTACTAGGGATTTACTGCGGGATTTGCATTTTGACCATTATGACCACCCATGGTGTGAAAAGGCCTTGGTTGCCGAGTCCCGTCCCTTAGGTGACCATGTTCGGAATTGTTAGATTAGTCCAAGTTTTCCACCTTTTTGTGGGTTTGAAGGGAAGACGCCGTCCCGACTCACCCATTTCCCTACCTCCTACACATTTCCACACAATAAAGTTGCAAATTGTTGAAATCTCTCTTTCTTGTTGCAAAGAAATGTCTACAATTCAAATCAAGCCAAAAGGGCAAAGAAAATGAAAGAAAGAAAGAAAAGATTGAAGAAAGAAAAAGAAAAGGCACAAAAAGCCAAAAAGAAAATAGAAAAGATGAAAAAGAAATGGCATGGCAACACAAATAGCAAATATGCAAAAGAAAGAAAAATGCCAAAAGAAAACTGTCTCACAAAAAGAATCCCCTCTCAAAAATAAGCCTTTTACCGACTATTACCGTGAAGAGCCTACCAAAGGACGAGTCCCTAGGAAGGATGATAGCGGTAATGGTCGGTCTTCCCTCACTTTGCAATATTATCCACCTTTTTACTTGGACTAGTTGGGCGGTTTTGGGCATGGGACGACCCTCTTAGCTCATCGCTAAAGGGGGCGGGTCTCACTTACCTACAATGTCGACTAACACCGTGGTTCATCCTTTTTCCATCCCGCCGATCGTCCCGTAGTACGTTCTTAGAAAGTTAGGAGGACCTAGGTAAGTTACCAACGTTTTTGTTGCTTTATCGTCATACTATTAGGGTTTAGTTCATCTTGGTTTGTATTGCTAGCTTGGGAGCGTTGTCACTTGCCTTGAGTCCTAAACCGGTGTTTCATTCACCGCTTTATAGAGGGAAGCGGTATTTATTTCTCTTTGGGTGCAACCGTTTTTTTTTTTTTTTTTTTTTTGTTGTTTATGTGTTTTTGTGTCCGGTTGCATCCACAGTTTTGTCGCAAGACCTTACTTGCCTTGCGGAGTATACTTTTCCTCTAAGTGTAATCGCGTGAGTTGAAAGGGCGTAGGGTGCGCTAATACCCACTCGGCTAGTTTAGTAGTTAGTATGTGCTTACTTGAGGGCGAGTAAGGGTTAAGTGTGGGGGAGTTGATAAGTGTAGTTTGTAGTGCCTATTTTGCTGTGTTTTGGTCCCGTTTTCCTTGTGCAATCGCTCCTTGGGAGCGGTTTATGGGTTACTTATGCTTCCTTTAGTTCGTTTTAGGTTCCCGAGACCATTTGTGAAGAATTGGAGCAAATCCGACTCAATACATACACTTTTCGGAGCCAACGAAGTGAAGGAACGATCACTCGATGCCTTGGATTCGACCCGAGACCTTGGGACCCAATCCTGAGCCTCTTAGACCCGATCCCGAGTCCCGAGAATCGGTGAGAAACCCATGAGAAGCAAGGAGGGACCAAAAAGTTCTTATTGAAGGCCTACAAGACCCATCCCTGACAGGAAAGGCCTCATCCCGTCCGGGATGAGGTGCACAAAAGCGAGTGGTTTTGACCTTGGTCCGTCCACCGTCCCGGTCGGGACCACGCCGTCCCGGGCGGGACCAATCCGTCCCGGGCGGGAAGCAACAGATACAGGCCCGCGTCAATTGTTCATCCTCCTTCATTCTTATACCCATATAAATACTTCCCTCTTGTATTGTTTACACATCTTATCTTACCCTAGACTCTCTTAGGCCTCCATTAAGCATTCAAACCCTAGATTAGTGTTCCTCACATTAGTTTTAATCTCTCTTTAATCCTTAGTTAATCTTTGTTAATCTAGTTTAGTTAATCTTGTATTAAGAGGATACTTGAAGATTCATCCAAGCTTGACAACCTTGGAATTGATTTGGGTTTCTTATTTATGCAAGTTTACATCTTTTTCATCATATTGTTGTTGGTATAATCCTCTTTACTCTTGTTCTTTGTTATTTATTCAAGTTTGAATCTTTATATATTGTTATTGTTCTTGTTGTTCATAATGGATGTTTATTTTATTATGTTGTTCTCTCTTGTTTATGTTATGGTTAGTTTGATAATGAGTGAGTAGTCTCTTTGTGGGGTTAGTAGGGGGATTAAGGGTAGATTATGGGTGATTAGGGCTTGATTAGGGGTAAAGGTGACTCTTTTGTTGTTAGTCACATATTGGGCACACCATGTGTTTGTTGATTTGCTTGTGTGAGTAGTAGTGGCCAATGCTTCCCATACTTGTGTTCATCCTCTCATTGTTTGTCTAGTATGTGATTGTGTTGAGAATAGTCGTAGGCACGAGAGTGCGGACTAGGGTTTAGACGCGAGAGCGCGAACCTACCTCGACATTGGTCTACGTAGCGAGAGCCCGAACCGACTCTAGCAACTAGGAGACACCTACACCCTTGATCACCCAATTACCCTACTACACTTAAGAACCCGACCTACCCCACTCCCTTCCATATTTGATTTCTATACCTAGTTAGTGTGGACATGACGTAGGTCCACCCCGACGCGGCGAAGCGCGGGTTTGGGTAGGCGAATGAATCTCGTGGTAAGATTGTTCTCGGGTTCAAAATTTAAGTCAAAATGGAGTCGCCACCGAATTTTGTGGTTATTCGGAACCATATGAGCCCACTCTATGTTGTCATGGGCTATACACAAAGTAAGCCCACTCCGATTTCAGAGTTTATGGGGCTCGTCCCTTTGCATTGCGATACCGATGCCATCTATACCGGTAATCGTGTAAAGAATGACTCTCGTGCGCCAAGGGTTTCGGACATCCGGAAACCAAAGGTTCTGAGTAAGGGGTGAGGGTACGTGTTGGGAAGCCCACTAAGGACACCCAACCCCGCCCGCACATGGCGGTCTCTACTAAGACACCGTTCGTGTTCGCGTACGCGCGCTAGTAAATTGATTAAATGATATGCAAACAGCGTTTTGTCTAAGCATGTGAATTTTGCGTTAACTACGTCATTTAATGCATCTTATTATTGGTCGAAATGATTTAGCATGCGAGGTTCATTTATAAAGTGTAAAGCAAGTAAATAAACAAATCTCGAGAAATAAATAGAAATAGGGTACAATTTACACGGGCGGAAATACAACCCGGGATTCACAATACAACATTACGTAAAAGAAATGAAATGAAAATAATGCGATATAATTAAAGGGACAGACCCATATGTAAACTAGACCGCGAAAATATGTAGGCGGACTAACCTCGATTAAATATGCATTATGTCGCATATTAAACGAAGGATGGGAACATGAGACTGCGGCATATTGCTAGCCTAATCTCGCGTCCCGTAGTCTTGTCCCGACTTATCACGTCAAAGTGGTCAAAGTCGTTCTACGTGTCGTGATGTGTATAGTTTTGAAAAATAGGAAGGTCGGACGATGGTCTAAAGTCGATAAAGAATGGGGCTCGAAATATGTGTTCAAGCCCTCGGTATTGTGGGTTATGAGACCCACTCGATCGAGTCATTGACTGACTCGGTCGAGTGTGTCATTAGCGTGGCTACTGACCACTTTTTGGGGTGCTACTCGATCGAGTGGCCTATGGCACTCGATCGAGTGCCCCCTGTACGAGAGGTAACTCGCCTTGTTTTATGACTTTGAAATCGATAGTCGGCCTAACCAAATACGAATATCGCATGATTTGTATTTAGTTTGGCCTCCGGTGCTATAGTCGTGTTCGAACAAATATAATACCGTTATCGGGATTTAGGAAAACGTTTACGTTAGATTAGGAAATTTTGAATTGGTGACGAAATGTATCCCTCTACGTCACGACATCGGGACTAACCCTTTCGGGTTACGTGATGTCGATTTTCGTGTCAACGGGTTTCGCACCAATTATAGAAATGGAATGAAATTCGTTCAACTACGACCGTTTGCGATCACGTTACGCCCTTGAGTACATTGGGGCGGGGCTCCTCGAAAGGGCTCCACCTCCGTCGTTGCTCGTAAAGGGATTAAACAGATCTTAGGCAAACATCGTAGTCAAACGGATTTTAGACCGAAAATTGATACTAGTTTTATATGTACGCGGTATTATTAATGACGTTAGTAATAGAAAAAAATGACAAAAAGAAATAAAGATGCAAAAAATAGAAACGCGAAAATATGAAAAAGCTAGTGTTAGTGTTAGTGTTACTACGATACAATAATGCAAAAATGTACATAAAAACGATATAGAAAAGAGATAGAAAAGGGGTTTAGGACACCCTCAACATACATGCTAGTATAGATCTCGGAAATAGGCTCGTGAACAGCGACAAGGCTTGGGAGTATCGAGTACGTATGTGAGTTATGGTGTGTATGGATGTGTATGTGTGTTGTGTCGGTTTATCGAGAGACTAGAACTCGATTTTTTGATGTGTTTGACTTAGGGTTTCTAAGGTTTGTAAGGTGGGATGTAGGGTTGGAATATGGCTGGAAAATGTAGGGCAAAAAGTGGTGAAAAGCTGATCATAAAGTTCTGAAAATGCATGGGGGTGAAGCGGTATTTATAGACTTCACCCCTCAACCTAGGGGCACTCGATCGAGTAACTCTAGTGCACTCGATCGAGTGCCTTCGCAAATGGGCCAAACCCGGGTTCAAGGCATTCCACTCGACCGAGTGGGTCAATCCACTCGATCGAGTGGATCAGTTGGGCGAGAAAAATAAGGAAGACTTGGTCTTGTTTGTTTTGGTTGCTCTTTTTGAATTCGAATTTATGCGCCAACTGAACTTAGCTGATTTATGAGACGGTTTCATCTTTGACCGGGTTTTGACCCGGTCGTCAAAAGACGGGAATTATTTTTCGCGTCGGTTTTGGCCCAAATTAGTCTCATTTGACTCGGAACGACCCACTGGGCCTGAATTTGAGGTCTGTTTTGTGAGATTTTTACTCTGCTAAAAGTCCATGTCGGATATTATGAATTCCGAGCCCAAATCCGAGTATACTAAGTCACGTTGACGTCCGATCATCATCGGGTATTTTTCGGAGACTACCATAGACACGTGGCAGTCAAAATGCGGGTGTCTACAGAGCCCCCACTCTGACTGAGGCTTGGACAAGGCGAAAGTCAGAGTAGCTACCAAGCCCGCTAAGACCTGGTAGACTTTCGGTCGGGTCGTTTATAGTCCAGCAGACTTGCGTGAAGGGCTCGCCAGCCATAAGTAGAGGGTCATACCTGTCCTGATGATGATAGCTTCGCGGGGAGTCAGACTTGTAGCATAAGTCCTGGGCGCGCCTATGCGTGGGCCCCTCCCGTATCATTTCGGGAAAAATGCCGCCTCGGGCGTTCCGCTGGGGAAGTATGTGAGCTGTACGAGCTTGCTTTCGAAGCCTTGAGTCGTACTTGAGCTGATGATGATGCTCCGTGGGGAGTAAAGCTTGCCTCTTTTGGGGAGTAGGTGTACCCGTATGCCGACACATCGCACTTTGGATGTAGCACACCGGGGAAACGCTAACTCCGTTGGGGAAATTAAATAGTTTCGCGGGGACTTGCTTCTGAAGTCTGGGGTGTACCTGTATGCTGACACATAACAACTTGCATGTAACATGTAGGTAAAATGTTGACTCTCGCTGGGGAGAAAAAGATTGAATTTTTTTTGGAAGGACAAAAAAAAAAAATTTAATGCGAAGAATTATTTTTTTTTTTTTTTAAAAAAAAAAATTCTTTTAGAAACTCTTAGGAAAGCTCGGGACAGCTTGATTCTTATTCTGGGTCCAAGTTTGAAATCAGGCCTGCGCGCGCATAGGGCCCAGTTTGCTGAGGAGGCAGGGTAGTTAGGTTTTCTGTTAGGTTCCCTCATTATAAATATGAGAACCCCTGCTTCAGCTTTTTACATCCCAACTCAAACTCTTCTTTCCCTTCTCAAAATCTTTTAGACTTTCAAGAAAGTTAGAAATCTCCTCTATGGGTATCGACCATTTAACGGCTATGCTTCTCGCCTGGTCCCAATACTTTCGGGACGAGGAGAAGGTCCGGCTGACTCAGATGGGGATAGGTAATTTATTCCCTTTCCAGCGTCTGATAGTCGATTCACATTTTCTGGATGCCTGTCTGTCATTTTGGGACACCACCCATCACGTGTTTGCATTCCCGAGGGGCGAGATGTGTCCTTTGCCCGAGGAGATTGCGGCCATAGGCGGCTGGGGTCTTGCTGTTCAGCCCGCCATTCCCCCGTTCTACCCGGATCCGAGGAGGAGATTAAGGGAGTTTTTGGGTTTGTCTCATGCTGAGGCAAATCGGATGGTGCAGGGAGATACCGTTTCCCTGTTCAATCTGGCTGACAAGTTCATGAACCCATGGGACGTGAGAGCCACCCCTGCTCATAGGCGTAGGGCATTCGCCTTTTGCATGCTGCATTGCTATGTCTTCGAGAGGCTGATGGAGCTTGACTCATACAGGGGTCAAATTAGGCTAATTGGAGTGGTTGACCAGATGGAGACTGGTCATAGCCCTGCTTGGCTAGCCACTGGGGAGATCATCACGGGTCTGGATGCTAGACGGCTCGACCCAACTCGACCGCTGACGGGGAGTACCCGTTTTCTTCAAGTATGCACCTCGATTTTTTTTTTTTTTTTTTCGTGCGAAATTCTTGAAGTACGTAAGTCACTCGATCGAGTGGACCTGTCACTCGATCGAGTGACACTCATACGGAGCTACTGCCCGCTTTCAGAGGGCTAACTCGATCGAGTCATCTGCTGCACTCGATCGAGTGGACCCTGGCGAATCATTCCGTCGCTTATAAAATTCGTGCATTCTTTTCAGATATGGCTGTCGGAGCGGTTATCGATCATAGAGACCCCTCCAAGCATTCCCAATTACCGGAGCAGTCAGATTAGCTCCCGAAGGCGGAAAATAAGCTCGAGTCATCGGATAGATCGAGCTTACTGGGACGAGGAGTTGGTGTTTCACGGGGGTCCCTTGATCAGGTGGACCGTCGCTTGGTGGTTTCTCTCGAAGTTGACCGGGTTGGCTAAGAGAGACCAAGCCCGGTACCTGACGATCCTGTCCTTAGACTGGACAGTTCACATTTATCCGGACCGTCTCCTAAGGCAGTTCGGTTCGTCTCAGCGCATCCCTGAGACGGAAGCCATTATCAGCGTCCCGCTCCAATTGACGGACGCTATGTGCGACACTTGGTTGCAACGATGGTTCACTCGTCCCACATGGACGGTACCTAGCCCTTGCCAATCCGCTTGGGTATCACGGGCTTATCAGAAGTGGACTTCTGAAGAGTCCGAGGAAGCTCGAAAGGTCTTAAAAGTTGATGAGGTCATCGAATTGGTTCAGCGTGAGTCGGCGAAGGACAACAGGGACTTCTTCACCGGGGAACACATTCCTGAGACCACAGTCCGGGAAGAAACGGGTCTTAAGTAACAAACTAAGACTCGATCTAAGGAAGTCGGTTCTAGCAGCACTCGAGGGCAGACTGACTTGGAACGACGACTTGGGCCGAGGTTGGCGGTCCGGGACCGACTTGGTCCGCGTGACCGGCTCCCTGAGCCCGTCAGGGCTCGACTTGGGCCCATTGATATGACAGGGGAGTCGGGCTCAAACACTCGAACCCGAGCTAGGGAAGTTCCCGTGGTGATTCGGGAACGTTCCCCTCCGCGTCGTCGTCAGTGGACGACTAAGGAGGCTAAGGACAAAGGGAAGGGCAAGATGCCCTAAGTGCCGAGTCCTTTAGCTTTATTATTATTTAAGTATTATTATTATTTTTTATTGTGTGCCCTTTTTGTATTTTTTTTTTGATTCCTGCATTTTGTAATTTTCCGAGTTTATCGGGATTTTTTTTTTTGAATAATAAAAGAAGTTTATTATTAAACCGCTCCTGTCTTTTCTTGATTGCATTGGTTGTACCCTTTTGAGGGGTTGCCTACGTATCCGCGATTAGCAGAATCAAACCAAACGTAGTTCAGGCATAGGAAATTGGCAATCTCGAATTACACCAAGACTATTGGTTCAAGATGTTTATGACAGTAGAATAAGTAATTCTAGCTCATTGATTTGCTTTTTGTAAAAAAAATGATTTTGATAAAAATTTGCTAATGACATTGAGAAGAGGCTAGGGGCAGTAACGCTTCAGTTGGTCCAGGTTGGTTGGGTTGACAAATTCATTCCCGTCAAGGTCCGTCAGCATCACTGCTCCCCCTGATAGGATTTTCTTCACCAGATATGGCCCAGCCCAATTGGGTTTGAATTTTGCCCTCGGGTCAACTGGTAGTAAAGCCCGGATAGACTTAAGGACTAGATCGCCCTCCTTAATGTTCCTGGGCCTTACCCTTTTGTTGAAGGCCCGTTGGATCCTCTTCTGGTAGATTTGGATGTTATTGAGGGCACGAGACCGTCGTTCGTCTAGTAGAACCAGTGAGTCATATCGTGCTCGAACCCAGTCAGCTTCGGGTACTTGACTTTCTAGCAGAATTCTGAGGGACGGTACCTCCAGCTCAACTGGTTGGACTGCCTCCATCCCGTAGGTTAGGTAATATGGTGTCGCCCCGGTTGCGGTGCGAATTGACGTTCGATATCCCCATAGGGCAAAAGGTATTTTGTCGGGCCAGTCCTGGTAATTATCAGCCATCTTTTTTAGTATGGTGACAATTGTTTTATTAGTCGCCTCTATTGCTCCATTTGTTTGGGGACGGTAAGGCGAGGAAGTATGCCTTTGGATTTTATACTTGGTCAGTAGGGCCGCAGTCTCGGCTTGAAAATGAGTCCCGTGATCACTGATAAATTCAGAGGGAATCCCATATCGACATATTATCTTGTTTTGAATGAACTTGGCGACATGCTTGGAGGTGAGAATGCGATATGATTCAGCTTCGACCCATTTGGTGAAATAGTCGATAGCTACCAAAATAAAGCAATGCCCACCGGTACCCGAGGGATTTATTTTCCCGATTATGTCGATACCCCATGTTGAGAATGGCCAAGGTGACGTCATGGTATAGAGTAGCGATGACGGCATACGTTGCACATTGCCAAAGATTTGACAGTTATGACAATGTTTGACATACAACCGGCAATCGGCTTCCATGGTATTCCAGTAATAACCGAGCCTCATGATTTTCCGGACCAGCATGTGGGCATTCATGTGTGGGCCGTTCTCACCATCATGTACTTCGGCCATAACCTTTTCAGCCTTATACTTGTCAACACAAAGGAGAAGAGCCCCCTGTGCCGTCTTTTTGTACAGTTGCCCGTCATCGGTACGGATAAATTGGGTGGCTAGCCTTCGCAAGGCTTTCTTGGCTCGACCTTCCGACCCGGGAGGATATTCTCCGTTTGTCAGGTACGTTAGCACAGCTTGGTACCATGGTTCGGGATCGGTTATTTCAATGTCTTCAATGTCGTAAATGTATGCCGGCTCAGACCGTCTTTCGACGCAAATTGGCATACTGGTCACATGGTCGGGAATGTTCAGTAAAGATGCTAATTTTGAGAGTGCATCTGCAAACTGATTTTCTTCCCGAGGCAAGTATATGTACTCTACCTTTTGGAATTGTTTCTCGAGATCCCTTACTCGTGCCTGGTAGGCCACGAGATTAGCATTTCGAGTCTTCCATTTTTGAAGTGCTTGGTTAATGACCAAGGATGAATCACCATGTACCCGGAGATTTGTAATCCCCAGATTGGCGGCGGCTTGTAGCCCGTAAATGCATGCTTCGTACTCTGCTGCATTATTAGTAACATCAAAGTCCAGTTTGATGGAGACGGGAGTATGTTCCCCTTTTGGTGAAATTAGGAGGATCCCAACTCCGAACCCTCGAAAATTAGATGCACCATCGAAGTATAAATCCCAAGTTTCAGTATCAGTATGGAAAATATCTTCATCTGGGAAGGACCAAGTGTCGGTGTATCCTTCCTCGGTTATCGGGCTATCGGCGAGAAATTCAGCTACTACTCGACCTTAATAGCCTTTAACGGTACAAACTTTAAGTCGAACTCTGCCAGCATTAGAGTCCATCTAGAGATTTGGCCGTTGAGAACGGGCTTTTCGAAGATGTATTTGATGGGATCCATCTTGGATAGCACATGGACCTCGTAACTGAGCATATAATGTCGGAGTTTCTTGGTGGCCCAGACTAGAGCCAAACACGTCTTTTCGAGCATGGTATATTTGCACTCATACTCTAAAAACTTCTTGCTGATGTAGTAAATGGCTCTTTCTTCGGAGTCAACTGTCTGAGCCAGCATAGCCCCCATGGCTGTCTCGGTCGTCGTTAGGTATAACGACAGAGGCAAACCGGGTTGAGGTGGCATTAAAACCGGCGGAGCAGACAGAATTTCCTTGATTTTGTCGAAAGCGGTTTGGCACTTGTCATCCCATAGTACCCGTTCTCCCACTTTCAGTTTCTTGAAAATTGGTTCACACACCATGGTTAGCTTGGAAATGAACCGACTGATGTACTGGACTTTCCCGAGAAATCCCCTTATTTCTTTTTCGGTTTTGGGAGGTTGCATCTCGGTAATGGCTTTGATTTTAGCTGGGTCGACTTCGATACCTCGTTGGCTAACGATATGACCCAGTAATTTGCCTGATGTTACCCCGAAACTGCACTTTTGAGGGTTTAACCTCATGTTGTATCTGCGCAATCGGGTGAAGAACTTTCTTAGGGCGGTGATGTGACCGTCCCGTTCTTTGGATTTGACGATCATGTCGTCTACATAAACTTCTACCTCTTTATGCATCATGTCGTGTAATAAAGTGGTAGCAGTCCTTTGATATGTGGCCCCGGCATTAATGAGACCGAAAGGCATGACGGTATAGTAGTAAGTACCCCAAGGTGTGGTGAAGGTAGTCTTACTCATGTCTTCTTCCGCCATCTTGATTTGATTATACCCGGCATACCCGTCCATGAATGATAGAAGGGCATGATCGGCCGTGTTATCCACCAGTATGTCGATGTGTGGTAACGGAAAATCATCTTTCGGGCTCGCCTTGTTAAGATCCCGAAAATCTACACATACCCGCACCTTACCGTCCTTTTTAGGAACCGGCACGATGTTTGCCACCCAGTCCGGATACTCGGACACTTGTATGAAGCCGGCTTTGAATTGTTTGTCGACTTCTTCTTTTACCTTGAGAGACCACTCGGGCCTCATTCGGCGGAGCTTCTGCTTGACCGGTTTGCACCCATCTTTGATTGGTATGTGGTGCTCGGCTATTTCCAGGTCTATCCCCGGCATGTCCTTGTAGGACCATGCGAAGACATCCTTGAACTCTTGGAGGAGGCTTACGAACTGTTGTTTCTCCTCGGGATCTAAGGATAACCCTATCTTAAGTGTCTGAGGCTCTAAGGTTGTTCCCACATTTATGGACTCAGTTTCTTCGATCACTGGGTTTCGGGACTCCCTTTGCTCTAGTTGCTCGATCAAATGCGGAGGTATGGGTACCTGTTCGTCTGGTTTCTCAATGTCATAGCATAAAACATTTTTAAAAGCAGAATTTGAAAGAGACAAGTCGTAAGCAGAACGGTTGTTATTATTGATTGAAAATTTGGAGAACAGCTCAAAGAGAGCAGCCATCTGATCATTGGTCAGTGGCGGGATAGGTAGGGCACTCGGGACAGACCCCGAAGTGCCAGCAGCAGGAATAATAAAAGGGAGAGGGGTTACAGGAGTGACTCTAGCACCGACTTCCCTAGACTCGACCTCAGACTCTGACTCTGACTCCGACTCTGACTCCGACTCAGACTCAGGCATGTCTCCCTCTCCGGTGACCAGCTTGTAGATCCTTCCCTGACTGTCAGTCCACTTGACCGTCTTCCTCCAAGCCATGTTTCCCGTCTCGGAACCAACATCCGAGATCAGCTTGGTCGGGTCAAACCTGTTGCTGCGGAGGATCAGGTTGACCAAGTCTTCCTTTGGAGTTGGGGCTATGGCGTCTTCCCCAAATAGTAGCCCTAGAGCGGGCTCAGCATCTTCAGCTCCGTTGGATTGGATGAGGGCGAACACGTCATCCGGGATGTAGTTGCAGTCCCGGGCCAAGTGGGTCCCGAGCTGCATAGCATTGGGTTGGTACAGACCAACCTGGATAGCCCCGAACACCGGTGTGACAAAGTAGTCAGCCAACCGTGGGCTATAAGGGCTCAAGTAGATACCCTTAAGGATGTTGCAGGCCTTCTCGATCCCTCCTCGGACAACATTGTCGGGGGTGATGGCATAACCGAGACCAAAGTGAGATTCTTCATCTTTGAGAACCTCGATGATCTTCCCAGCCGGAAGATCGGGTCGAGAGGTAGCCCCCGGAAAGTATCCTAGGTTTTGGAGCATCATGTCGATACTCGTAGTGAAGTAAGGCCTAAAGAGGTACTCTTCCTCGATCATCCCCACAAAATCGAACCCCCAGAGGTCCGTGCGTCCCGTGGCGTTACAGCTAGCCACAGTCATTGGCGTTGCCTCTAAAGTGATGACGTCGTTAAGCAGAGGCATCTTGATCTTTCGGTGGAGGGTGGAGGACACCGCCTTGACCGCGTGGATCCAAGGCCTTCCTAGGAGCAAGTTGAAAGATGAGGTGACATCGATCACCTGGAACTCGAGCTCCTTTTCTATTGGGCCGGTTATGATGGTCAGTTTCACGGCCCCAGCTACCGACTTCGGGCTCCCATCGAAAGCTTGGATGGTCTGAGCAGTCGGAATATAGTCAGCCTCGGTAATGCCGAGGGCTTTTGCGGTCCTCAAGGGAAGGACGTTTACAGCAGACCCGTCATCAACTAGGGTCATGGGGAGGTATTTTCCTCGGCAGACCACAGTAATGTAGAGGGCCAGATTATGGGTGGCCCCAAATGGTGGTAGGTCGGCTTCGGAGAAAGTGATTATCGGTCTTCTTCCTTAGCCTTGCCTTTTAGGTGGGGCAAGACCGTGGCTACCATCTCAGCAGGGGTAACCAAAGAGTCGACCTTAATTTGATCGAGAGCCTTTGTAAGTGCTTCTCGATGTTCTTGAGAACTAACCAGGAGTTGCCATATAGTGAGGTCAACTCGGGTCTTCTTCAATTGTTTCACAAGGGCCGTTTCAGCGGTTGGCTCTTCAGAGGCGACTTCCGTAATGACGGTTGTCGGGATAGGGGTGTCCCTAGAGCTAGTGGCTTGATAGGGACGACCAAGGTGGTTAATGGTTAAGGCTCGAGATTTAGTCTTTCGAATCTCCTCGACGGTGATGGGGACAGCTTCCCCTTTTGCGAGGTAGACATCATCTTCGTCATCGAACCAGATCCCGTTCACTTGCGGGATAAATGGAGAGATAAGGTGAGAACAGTCACCTCCCCGGTAAAGATGGCGTGGGAGCTGAAAGGGTTCTCTTTGTTGCTGGGCTTATCTCCGGGTAGCGGGATTTTACCGCTTTCAATCAGGTCCTGAATCAGGTGCTTCAGTTTCCAGCACTTCTCGGTATCATGCCCATTGCCCCGGTGGTATTGGCAATAGGCTTGAGCATTGTAGTTCTTGGAGCGTCGCTCGACCGGAACTTCAGGAGTTGGGCCTATCGGTTGGATTAGGCCTTTAGAGGATAGCCTTTGTAAGGCATAAGTATAGGTCGTGCCTATATCAGTGAAAACCCGAGGTGGGGTGTTCCTCTTGGACGGGGCATCTAGTAGATTAACCGCGTCGAAAATGCTGCGGGTTGCAGCTTGAGGCTTGGTTGTGGAGGAAGAAGCCCCTTGGTAACCCTTAGCAGCGGCCTTGGTGAGGCCTTCCAGTCTCAAATCATCTTCGATCCTCATACCCATTTCAGTAAGGGTGGTGAAATTGGGTATGACAGCATATCGGAGGTGAACCCAGTAAGATGGGAGGAGGTTCTTGACAAAGGCCTCCACCAAAGTCTTCTCACTGGGCTTATCGACCAGTTTCACGCTCTCGGCCCTCCAGCGTTGAAGGTATTTGGTAAAACCTTCCTTCGGCTCTTGGGCCATAACCTCCAGAGATCTCATTGTGGTTTGGATCTCGGTGTTGTCAGCATAGTTCCGAGCGAACTCGGTGGCCACATCATCCCATGTAGGGTATTTCTTTGGGTCTAGCCTGTAGTACCAGGCCCGAGGGTGCTTTTCAAGAGACGCCGCAAAGAGGTTCTTGAACATGGTGGAGTCCACCCCTTTGATGGCCATGAACTCCTTGAAGGCCCGTACATGTAGTAACGGGTCTTCAGTCCCTTCGAACATAGGCAAACCGGTGAGGTTCAGGTTTGCAGGCAGCTTGTCACTTAGCGGGTTATACTCCCGACTGTTTTCCCGGTGAATGTTGTTACTCCCAGTTAAATGAACTTGTTCTTCCAGTCGGCGGACCGAGCTAACCAGTTCAGCTAAAGGTCCGGTAGTTCCGATAGTAGGAGTCCTGTGCTCCACCGAAGCCAATCGAGTGACGATAGCAACTTGCCCAGCCCTCATTTCATTCAGTTGGGCATCGATGTCGGCCTGCTTCTCGATCATGGCATCAACGGAGGTTTTCAGTTCAGCTAAGGCAGTTTCCGTCCTGCGAGTGTGTGTGGTTGATGGTGGCCTGTCTGTAAGAACACCACGTAATCAGAAACCGAACCCAGTCTTGGAATCAAAGGAAACAGCACATCCCGAGCGACCCAAAAAGAAAGGACTGAGTGGAAAAGACTCGAGAAAGACATCTAGACGGATGACTCGTGGGTGGTATGACTTCCTTAGGATTTCGGCTTTGTGGGCCTAGTCCCGTTCGAAGGAAGGTCCACGTGAGATTACTCCCCAGACTTTTGACTCGAGTGTATGGACGGACTTTCCTTTGTAGGGGTATGCCCTACGCAGGTTGGTCGTGCCTTGACAGATAAGGCGGACTCGGGAATGGGGGGAAACTCGTGATATAAGATCGACGGAGTTTCGACGCTATAAACCCTCTACGTGCTATGCAAAGACCCGACACACGGATAGACGGTAGGTCCTATAATAAGGAAGGTTTATTTTAGGAAAGTTGAAAGTTGAGGTTTGAATGCAAAATGAATGAAGCTCCGAAAGTTTTGAAAACTGAAAACGGAATTTCGAAAACCGAGATTAGAATTTTGAAAAGGAAAATTCCGAAAATCAAGGTGGCGGGGGTGGAAATTCGAGAATTAAAACGGACAGCATGCCGACTACAGAAAAGGATATTTTGAGTCAAATCATTGATCCTAAATTTCGGCGGCATTCCGAGTTTTGAAAGTTAGATATTTTGAAAAGGTGAGTCCCGAAATGGGCAGCATTTCGGGTTTTTTCAAAATTGGGCGTTTTAGAATGACGGGTCCCGAAATGGACAGTATTTCGGGTTTTTCGAAAGGTGGGTATTTTTGGAAAGATGCAATTTTGAAATGACGGTTTTTGAAAAATGACACGGAAACCAAGTGGCACGTAGTCAAACAAGCATTATAACGACGCTCATGTATGCTTTACGCTAAGTCTCGGTCGGTCAAAATAGGGTCTATACCAACAACGATGTCTTTCTCATGTGATGGACGGACTCCCTAAGCCGAGTTGGTCTTAGGACATGCCGCAAAACCGAGACGAGTTCCACCATCGATGTTTTTAGCGCACCCATGTAGGAATGCCCCGCGGTATAGTGGGACGTCGGTCACAAGTAACCGGCCCGGGCAAAAATGGGTTATGCATGAATCATTAAACTAATGCGCGCACACTAATCTATGAACGATTTCTCTTCGAGTCTCACCCTAGCAACCCCGATAACATGTGGTACATCAGGTATCCCCAGCGGAGTCGCCAAATTGTGGACAAGACGTAGGTCCACCCCGACGCGGCGAAGAGCGGGTTTGGGTAGGCGAATGAATCTCGTGGTAAGATTGTTCTCGGGTTCGAAATTTAAGTCAAAATGGAGTCGCCACCGAATTTTGTGGTTATTCGGAACCATACGAGCCCACTCTATGTCGTCATGGGCTATACACAAAGTAAGCCCACTCCGATTTCAGAGTTTATGGGGCTCGTACCTTTGCATTGCGATACCGATGCCATCTATACCGGTAATCGTGTAAAGAATGACTCTCGTGCGCCAAGGGTTTCGGACATCCGGAAACCAAAGGTTCTGAGTAAGGGGTGAGGGTACGTGTTGGGAATCCCACTAAGGACACCCAACCCCGCCCGCACATGGCGGCCTCTACTAAGACACCGTTCGTGTTCGCGTACGCGCGCTAGTAAATTGATTAAATGATATGCAAACAGCGTTTTGTCTAAGCATGTGAATTTTGCGTTAACTACGTCATTTAATGCATCTTATTATTGGTCGAAATGATTTAGCATGCGAGGTTCATTTATAAAGCGTAAAGCAAGTAAATAAACAAATCTCGAGAAATAAATAGAAATAGCGTACAATTTACACGGGCGGAAATACAACCCGGGATTCACAATACAACATTACGTAAAAGAAATGAAATGAAAATAATGCGATATAATTAAAGGGACGGACCCATATGTAAACTAGACCGCGAAAATATGTAGGCGGACTAACCTCGATTAAATATGCATTATGTCGCATATTAAACGAAGGACGGGAACATGAGACTGCGGCATATTGCTAGCCTAATCTCGCGTCCCGTAGTCTTGTCCCGACTTATCACGTCAAAGTGGTCAAAGTCGTTTTACGTGTCGTGATGTGTATAGTTTTGAAAAATAGGAAGGTCGGACGATGGTCTAAAGTCGATAAAGAATGGGGCTCGAAATATGTGTTCAAGCCCTCGGTATTGTGGGTTATGAGACCCACTCGATCGAGTCATTGACTGACTCGGTCGAGTGTGTCATTAGCGTGGCTACTGACCACTTTTTGGGGTGCTACTCGATCGAGTGGCCTATGGCACTCGATCGAGTGCCCCCTGTACGAGAGGTAACTCGCCTTGTTTTATGACTTTGAAATCGATAGTCGGCCTAACCAAATACGAATATCGCATGATTCGTATTTAGTTTGGCCTCCGGTGCTATAGTCGTGTTCGAACGAATATAATACCGTTACCGGGATTTAGGAAAACGTTTACGTTAGATTAGGAAATTTTGAATTGGTGACGAAATGTATCCCTCTACGTCACGACATCGGGACTAACCCTTTTGGGTTGCGTGATGTCGATTTTCGTGTCAACGGGTTTCGCACCAATTATAGAAATGGAATGAAATTCGTTCAACTACGACCGTTTGCGATCACGTTACGCCCTTGAGTACATTGGGGCGGGGCTCCTCGAAAGGGCTCCACCTCCGTCGTTGCTCGTAAAGGGATTAAACGGATCTTAGGCAAACATCGTAGTCAAACGGATTTTAGACCGAAAAATGATACTAGTTTTATATGTACGCGGTATTATTAATGACGTTAGTAATAGAAAAAAATGACAAAACGAAATAAAGATGCAAAAAATAGAAACGCGAAAATATGAAAAAGCTAGTGTTAGTGTTAGTGTTAGTGTTACTACGATACAATAATGCAAAAATGTACATAAAAACGATATAGAAAAGAGATAGAAAAGGGGTTTAGGACACCCTCAACATACATGCTAGTATAGATCTCGGAAATAGGCTCGTGAACAGCGACAAGGCTTGGGAGTATCGAGTACGTATGTGAGTTATGGTGTGTATGGATGTGTATGTGTGTTGTGTCGGTTTATCGAGGGACTAGAACTCGGTTTTTTGATGTGTTTGAATTAGGGTTTCTAAGGTTTGTAAGGTGGGATGTAGGGTTGGAATATGGCTGGAAAATGTAGGGCAAAAAGTGGTGAAAAGCTGATCATAAAGTTCTGAAAATGCATGGGGGTGAAGCGGTATTTATAGACTTCACCCCTCGACCTAAGGGCACTCTATCGAGTGGCCCTAGTGCACTCGATCGAGTGCCTTCGCAAATGGGCCAAACCCGGGTTCAAGGCATTCCACTCGACCGAGTGGGTCAATCCACTCGATCGAGTGGATCAGTTGGGCGAGAAAAATAAGGAAGACTTGGTCTTGTTTGTTTTGGTTGCTCTTTTTGAATTCGAATTTATGCGCCAACTGAACTTAGCTGATTTATGAGACGGTTTCGTCTTTGACCGGGTTTTGACCCGGTCGTCAAAAGACGGGAATTATTTTTGGCGTCGGTTTTGGCCCAAATTAGTCTCATTTGACTCGGAACGACCCACTGGGCCTGAATTTGGGGTCTGTTTTGTGAGATTTTTACTCCGCTAAAAGTCCATGTCGGATATTATGAATTCTGAGCCCAAATCCGAGTATACTAAGTCACGTTGACGTCCGATCATCATCGGGTGTTTTTCGGAGACTACCATAGACACGTGGCAGTCAAAATGCGGGTGTCTACAGTTAGTCATCATTTTCTCTAGTTTGCTAGTTTGTTTAATCTTTAGTCATTTAATTTAGCATTGTTTTAGCTAGTTCATTGTTAGTCTAGTTCTTACCTCTTCTCCATCATAGTTTACCAATTATCATCTTCCTTATGTTGTTTTGGTATCCTAGTCTCGTTTTTAGGACGACTTAGTCTAGACTTCGCAATACCGTCTCCGTGGACACGACCCGACTTACCCTAGCTACCCACTAGGATTAGTTGGTTATTTATTGACGGTAGGACCCACGACGAATCCTACCATCAGTGGCCCAAATGACTGAAAGGGCCAACTTCTATTAGCCCACTCGATCGAGTCGCTACTAGGTGGACTCGATCGAGTTAGCCTGATCTTGCCCGCTCGTGTTTTCTTTTTAGACGAAACTTGGGCCAATTCCTAATTGTTTTGAGCCGAAGTTTGGATGGAGCTAGCGACTACTAGTCAGTTTTAGTCTTGTTTTGTAATCCCCTAGTAAATCTAACGCGATACAGTGACGGAAACACTGTAGAGTTGAGATTAAAACACACTGATGTTCTATGTTTAAATAAAAGAACGGTCAGTCAATACAAATGCCACTTTTTAAAAGAGCTAACCCAACAGCAAATATCTGTCATGTTATAAACATAACAGCCACATCAGTGGGGAGTAACTCGGACGTTCTCCCAGCCATATTATATCATATGGAAAATAATACTATTACTATATCAAAATAGTTAAAATGGAAAACATTAAAATGATATAATAAAAACAAGCTTTGGGAGAACTCTTACAACATTTGCCAACCTGCAAATAAAAACAAATCGATAATAATAATATTCAAAACTGACGTTATGGATAGAATCAGTGTAGAATCTAGACTTTCACTAGGATAATACTAAAACCCAACTACGAGAACTTTAGTCTTAACACATAACAGACTCCAGTCTCTAACTAGGCAACTTAACTATAATAGGACTGCGTGCAGCGAGGTCCTGGTTTAATCAGTGCACACCCCTCCTAGACAACAATTACGTCTAGTTCAGCTGACGGCGAATAACACGATATGATATCTAGCTTAAGGTCAAAGCATACACTCTCCTGAGCGAAACTACGCCCAGTTCAACGACCAAATGTGCCCCAAATAGACACACCGACTTTATAGTTGATGGCAAAAACGTACATCCCAGACTATATTACTCTAAATTAAACCTCATACTTGTCTTTATTCCATAACTCCAAAACAAGTCATTATCGATATTCAAATGAAATAAACATTATAAATAATATCAAGATAAAAGAAATAAACATTTTATATTAAAAGAAAACTTTCTATAAATAGAAAGTTACTAATTTTAGAAACTTACTTAAAATAAAAATATTCTTATAGAAAATAGTAAACTGTTAAAATAAGTTAAACGTACCAAAATGTATTATTTATATCGTTGTTATCGTAACTTAATACTCCCTCTTTTTTCTTTTTCTTTTGGGAAAATGTAAGTGATATATATAAATGAATCAATCAAATATACAATGAGGACCAAGGATCCTAGAAATATACGCGCTATCTCTGAACTTTAGTGACCCTTTCGGAATACTACTAAAATACAATTAGAGTTCCTTAATAATAAGTTTAGTAACTATATGAGGTCGTAATAGAACTCCGTCCATCCTACTCCTATTTCTTTGCTCCCAAATGCTATACATATCTGCGTTTATTGCACTGTTGCCCACGGAACGTTGGAGTTTGTTGCCCCTCATCTTAATCCGCCACTTAATTTCTATCTTGCTTCCCAGATCCTGCTCAGTCCACTTAGCCAGCCACGCAATGATCTTCGTACTGTAGCTGCACTCACATAATAAATGTACCAGGTCTTCCGTTTGAGTATGATGTGGGTTAAGTCGTCTCACCCAATCAAGATAATCCTAATGCTACTAACAAGAAGATAGCGGCAAGTAAGGTATCGTATCCACAGGGAAGCGGTTAAATTCGTCTAATAGCTATGGCGATTCTAAAATGTTCTAAACGGTTGATTGATTGAAAATAAATAAAAGACTACTAAAAAACGATAATAAAAATCGAATCTAACAATGAGATGAAAACTAAGGTCACGGGTTCACGATAGATGTTCAACAATTATGCGACAATAATAATAAACACATAAACATGCTAGTCGGCTATAACACGTTCTCTCGAATCGTGTCAACCTAGGAAGGATCTAACGGGCTCTCGCAACTTATTAGACTCCCTACCACATCGCGCGTGATCTAATCCTAATTCGGCTTTCGCACGAGAACTAGAATTTCCCAAACAAATTAACATGTTGTGGCCTTTAACAAATTAATCGACAAATAAAGCACGCGAAAATAGTACTAGCATAATTATACATTTAGTATCGAAGTAGCATAATCGTATAATAATCCATCGATCCCCCTCGACCCTAGCGAGAAAATTAGCTACGCATGATGATTATGAAACAACAAATCGCATACAAATAATTCATGATAAAAATTGAAGCAAATAAATCTAACGATAAACGAACGGAAATCTAACGAACTAAACGGAGCAACAAATTCCAAATGGAGAAAATTACGACGAACTAAGTAATTTACGATAAAGATTGAAAATATAAAACTGAAAATTGCATAAACGAGATTACCGAAATCGAGTATGAATGAAAACCGAGTGCTAGAATCCTAAGAGTCACGAGCTTTTTCTAAGGAAATATAATCTAAGTATGAAGAAGTGATAATAGAAAAATAATACAACTCCTTAGTTATACAAAATAGGCGGAATTGGGCTGGGTGTGCACACTGGCCGGTTGGCAGGCCGCCTGCCACATGCAGGGGCCGACGCACACCTAAAAATGAAGCTGAAATCGCCCTTGTGTCATGCTGGCCAGCCAGCAGGCCGCCTGTCACATGCAGGCTGGCGCGCACAACACTAATAGAAGAAGTAATGGGCCGCTTTCCATGGCCCAATGAATCGACACTTCTCGTTTCTTCTTCGCCTAGACGTCCTAAAGCACGGGTTTTGTCTCGGGATCGTTCTTCTAACCAGATATGAGTGTAAATGCACATAAAGACCTGAAATCGTGTAGAATCTACAAAAACACTCACTCAAAGCAAAATGTTAGAAGAAACGGCTCTAAAGAGCGTGTTCCGACCATAAAGCTATATAAATACGACACATCAAACTCCCCCGAACCGAACCCTTGCTTGTCCTCAAGCAAGACCCGTAAGAAAACAACTAATATAATACCGAAACAGCTCAAAGCAAATAATAGGCAACCAAATACTCAAGTCCGTCATAGCAATCATCTAACCAAGTCTAAAAAATGAATTCCAAGACGGGAAATAGGAAAAATAATTCATCAACAAATGCACAACTTCACCAAGCATAATATGTAGAAACCACATTTCCAACCAAAACCCTTGCATAAGCTACTCACGGAGCCACTCGTCGCTCAATTAGGAAGGGTGTGTATATGTGAAATATATATGTGAAAACGCTCAACTACTCCAACTCATGGAAATATGCCCGCAATCTAGTATGGTATCGACCTCTAAATTTTTACAAAACATGCTAAGATCACATAGGGAGGCAAGGATGGTGATAACAAGGTAGAAGGTGGAAATCAATATGGTCATGTGAGGTTAAGGCCAAGCTAGTGAACTAACTAGTGCGATAATGCTCAACTCAAAAATTCTTCCACTTCCATAAACAAAACATACAAGTCACCAATCAACGAGAACAAGTCTGGGGTCAAAAGAGGGCGCTCAAATTTCATCAAGTAAACGGATAATAAAAGTAATGAGAATAACATATTTTTTTGTTTTGATTTTTTTTTCTCTTTTTTTTCTTTTTCGATTCTTTTTTATTTTTTTTCCTTTTTTTGATTTTTTCTCAAATTTTTTTTTGATTTGATTTTTTTTCAAAGCTCGATGAAATTAGAAGCAAATGTACAATGACTCAAATTGACCCGGACAAGATCTACATACTCCCTTGAAACAGATTCAACCACATCCAAATATCCATCAGAAATCTCCATATTCACACAATAACGAGCATAGAACGCACTAGGTGACCTACTTCATCAAGCTTGGCTAGGTAGGCAAATTTGATTTTGTAGTTTGATGGGTGGGATTTGTCGTGAATCCCAACCGTCAAATAAAACCGGATATACCTAGTGGGTAGCTAGGGTAAGTCGGGTCGAATCCACAGGGACGGGAGGTCAGACTAAGGTATGCTACGGTCAAGGACTAGGTTCGAGACAAGCTAGTCTAGGGGGGTGGCTATGGACTAAACTAGGTCTAAAACTAGAGAACTATCAAAGGAAACGGGCTAGGGTTAGGTCGGGGTCAAAGGGGTAACGGAATGGTCGGAGGAGAACTAGAGGTGAAGGAGGTAGTAGGGTGATCTAGGTAATGCCCGGGCTCTCGCAACTTAGACTCACCTAGAGTTTCCACCTAAAACCCAACTCGGCGACACAACACAAACGGAGTACTAGCATGCTATAGACCTAGGTCGAATCCGGGCTCTCGCGTCTTAGACCGGCCTAGGGGTCGTCCTCACCGGGCTCTCGCAACTTAATGAGGGGACCGAACCCACAAACAACTAATACCCACAAAAGAAAGGCAAGAAAACAAGCATTCGTACATACTTAGTCATTCAAGCATTTCGACAAACATGTGATGTGCAACAAACCAAGGAGAAACCCAAATCTTCCACCAACAACTCCAACAATCCCTCAATCATCCAATTAACACCCTAATCACCTTACTAACCCTAGCAAGAACACTACTCTAACATATCTAAACTAAAACTATCACTAACAAGAGGAAACAAACCAAACAACAAAACTAACATAGTGAAACTAGTCTAACAAAGAACTATGAACAATAACAAGAACTAAAGATTCAAACTTTAATGAATGGAACAAGAAAAAGAGTAAAAGAGAAGAGGATTATACCAAACTAGTGAAGAGGAAAGAACAAAACTTGCATTAATGAAGAAAACCCAAAACAAACATCCAAGGTTGTCAAGCTTGGAGAAGATCTTGAATAATTCCCTTAATACAAGTACTAATCTAAGATTAACGATAATCTAAGGACTAATCTACTCTAATCTATGCTAAAATAATCTAGGGTTTAGTCTAATATGAAGTGCCTCCCATAAGATTACAAGAGGAAGGGTATATATAGGGTTTTAGAATGAAAGGAAATGAAAGGAAGTGAAAGCAACAAGGCGCGGGTGAGCTGGAGGAATTCCGGGTCGGGAAAGTCATTCCCGATCGGGATCATGGGGATTCCCGATCGGGATTTTATGTTACCGATCGGGAACAACCTCCAGTAGCGGCGCTTCGTGTTCCTCCTTCATCCCGGACGGGATGAGGCCATACCCGTCCGGGATGAGTCTTGTAGGCCTCCAATATGATCTTTTTGGCTCCTCCTTGGTTCTCATGGGCTTCCCATCGATTCTCGGGACTCGGGATCGGGTCTCGGAGGCTCGGGATTGGGTCCCAAGGTCTCGGGGTCGATTCCAAGGTCTCGAGTCATCCTTCTTTTATCTCGTTGGCTCCAAAATGTGTATGTATTGAGTCGGAATTGCCCCAACTCTTCCAAATCGGTCTCGGAAACCTGAAACGAACTAAAGAAAACATAAGAAGCCCCTAAACCGCTCCCAAGGAGCGATTATACAAGGAAAATGGGACCAAAACACTAAGAAATAGGCACTACAAATGACACTTATCATAGTTCATTTTGTGAATTCTTTAACATTTTAGCCAAGGAGAAAATGGATAGAAATAGATGAAAATGAAAATGTCCCAAAAATGATCACTAGGCAAGTTAGTCAAAATAAAGGGGCAAACACCATACTTATGCGTATTGACATAGCATATTCCACGAGGAGACCTACACACACAACCTAAGTGGTAGCCAGGTATGAATGTACTGGCTACAGGAGGCTCTAAATCTCACCAATTTTGTAGCTAAAGCCTAAATGCAAGGTCGGTCTAAATGAGAATCACAAATTATGGCTCAGTTGGTTGCATACTTGTCGATTAATTATTATTCCACATAACAAAGGTCAAATGAATGTCAATTAGGAACAAGTAGGTAGCCTAAAGTGTGCAAATTATCATCATTGCTGCATAATCGGTATCATAGACAACACTAAGACTCAAGGAAATAAAACTAGAAATACTAAAAACTCCCCCCCGCTAGACTCGACATTGTCCTCAATGTCCATATCATACAGACGCAAAATTGGTGGGGGGACACAAATAAAAACCGAGGATAGAGAAAAGACATACCAAATATGCACACGGAGAGGTAGCGGAATCAGCAATCCGCTACTAATCATCATCATCATCATCATCACCGAAATCATCATCCTCCATATCATCATCTGCAGCAGTCCCGGAGCCAGACGCACCACCCGTATACCAACCAACTCCCTGAAAATCACCAGCGGCTCCAAAAGCAGGGCCCGTCAGGGTACTGAAATAGTCAGTGTGAAGATGGAAGCCGCCATGAATCGAAGGGTCAGTATAACCACCCACAAGCCACGAAAAGTACGAGGGGTAATGGCCCTGTGGTGGCACAGCCGCACGCCTAGCATAGTCATCATATACGGGATACATCCCGAGGCACTGATCAGCATATAACCTGTCTAGACGAGCGTGAGTAGCAGTGGTGTCGGCACGAGTCTCCGTGCAAAGAGTATACAAGTCAGAACGGGACGAACCAACACTCAACTCCATGCGCTCCATCCATGCAATCAGATCGGGATGGAGGGGAGTATACTAGGGTGGTGGAGGGGGCCGCTCAAAAGTAGTAGTAGTGGTGGGCTCGGAAACAGGCTGAGATGGACCGGGCTGGGAGGTACTAGGCTCTCTCGTCGGGCGACGATTATAGGTAACAGCATGCGACGAAGGAAGAGAGCTAGGGGCAGCGACGGGTAATAAATAATTAGGCTGATTAGCCTCAAGTGACAAAACCGACCCGGCTTGCAAAATAATAGTCGCCTGCTCATGAATAAGCCAAGCCCAACGATTCTGATGCCTAGAAGAAATCCAGTTAAGAGAAGCCAAATATCGGAGGCTAAGGGTAATCTCGCCCTAGACCGGATCATGATCCGCTTCACAAAAAGCGGTCAACCGAAGAGCTAATTGCGTGACTAACCCGCCTATATAAATAGGAACATCGACAACGGCCGTAGCTATTCTCCTAAACTGGAGGACGAGGTAATAGGTAATATTAATATGCCACACCCTCGGCTTACGCCGCAAATACGAGCCCAAAATAGACACCTCCTCGGTGCGCACATTATGTGGCTCCTTCCTAGCAAAAATCGTCCATCCCATAAACCTTTGCCAAACCTTTATGACCGGATTATGAATATTATTTGAACTCATATGCCCCACGGTAGTGTACGGGACATCAGCAATACATTCCCAAAAATCACCCACCCTAAAATTAGCATGCTCTGGTGGTGTACGGTCATCATAATCCTTAAGGTCAAAACAATCCCCAAACTGCTTCAGACTCAGCGCAAAACTAGTATTCATTAGACGGAACTCAACAGAAATCTCACCAGTCCGTCTATTCTTATTGACCTCAAATGAACTCAGAAATTCCAATGTAAGCTGAGTATACGTATTACGACGCATCGTAAAAAATGTACCCATACCAACACCTTTAAACAATAGTTCCAAAGCAGAATCTAAGCCTAAAGTTTGCATAGCATCACGATCGATAAAACGAGTAGGAACAATAGACCGCTTTCTCAAATTTTGAAACCGTACCTTTTGGTCAATAGTGGTAAAAGTCACACCTGGAAAAACTAGATCAGGATCAATGTCGGGTTGAGCATGGTCGTTTGTGGTGCGCTTGTTCCGAGGAGGCATTGCAAATCAGCTGAAAGTAGCAGTATTTGGGAGAAAATATGGGGAAATTTTGAAGAGTGATAGTGAAGAAGGGGAATGGTGAAGCTGGGAAATTGGGGAAATTGGGGTTTTGGGGGGATGAGAGAGAGAAGATAGAAGCGAGAGAAATGAATGAATGAATGAAGAAAATGACGGGGGAAACAAGGTTTGGGGGTATGGTGTGCGCCCCGGCCGGTCTGGACCGGCGGACGGCTGGCCGGCCTGACGCGCATCCTAATATATTTCAGATTATTTTATATGAGATACCCCCTCACAGCCAGTCGGTCAAAACCGGCGGCCTGCTAGCCGGCCTGACGATCTATTTCCTTCATTTTTTTCGAGATTCAGCTCTAATATCCTCTAACTTCCCTTGTACCTCGGCCTCTGAAGTCAATAGGGGGCCTAGGGGCAGGCTGAGACGCACAAATCACCCTATTAGAACTCAAATTCATCTCTTGCCTCGGCCCCTAAAGTTGACAGGCCCCCTAGGCCTAGACTGAGGTGACCTGCTATATTATCACAAGCACGGTGAATTTTTCCTCTTTTTTTTAATATCTTCAATTCAAGTCATTTCCGATGATTCTGCGGATCTCCAAAAACATTAGTCCCTCCTCTCGTCCTCACTAAAACATCTAAATAAATAAATAAAAATGAGAATGATGGAAATTATTTACATACTCGGGCTGCCTCCCGGTAACGCTGGTTTAGAGTCCCGCACGACTTGATGAGAACAAGGTTTTAGTGGGATGAGGGAACGGGATGAAGTCGTATAACTCCAATCGCTCCAACTTGAGCACCTTCATGATATAACTTCAATCATTGACCATTCACCTTGAATCGCTCACCCGAATCATTCTCGACTTCAATCGAGCCAAATTTACCCACATGGGTGACAGAAAAAGGTCCGGACCAACGAGATTTCAACTTTTCGCGAAACAACCGGAGTCTAGAATTAAACAATAATACCTTATCCCCCACATTGAACTCACGGTGTAGGATATGCTTGTCATGCCACCGCTTGGTGCGCTCCTTATAAACCCGAGCACTATCATAGGCACCAAGACGGAATTCTTCTAACTCATTCAATTGCATGAGTCTCTTCTCCCCACTCAAATGTGGATCCAAGTTAAGCTCCTTGATCGCCCACCAAGCCTTGTACTCAAGCTCGACGGGTAAATGGCATGACTTGCCATAAACCAATCGGTAAGGGGAAGTACCAATAGGCGTTTTAAAGGCGGTACGATAAGCCCATAGTGTATCATCTAGCTTAAAGCTCCAATCCTTTCGAGCTTTTGACACGACCTTCTGGAGAATAGACTTGATTTCCCTATTGGACACCTCAACTTGCCCACTCGTTTGAGGGTGGTAGGCAAGACCGGTACGGTGAAAGACACCGTACTTAGCAAGTAAAGCATCAAGTCGCTTCTCATGGAAATGGCTTCCACCATCACTAATAATCACCCTTGGAACACCAAAGCGGGGGAAAATGATCTTTTTGAATAAAGAAATTACCGTTCTAGCATCATTAGCAGGAGATGCTACCGCCTCCACCCACTTGGAGGCATAATCAACCGCAAGCAAAATATATCGGTTGCCCTTGGATGACGGGAACGGGCCTTGATAGTCTGCACCCCAGACATCAAAAATTTCTACCTCGAGAATCCCATTTTGAGGCATCTCATGCCTCCTAGAAATATTACCGGTCCTTTGACATGCGTCGCAGGACATAATAAAAGCTTGGGCATCTCGGAATAAGGTTGGTCAATAAAAACCCGACTGGAGGACCTTGGCCGTGGTTCGGCTCGGTCCATGATGGCCACCATATGGTGATGAATGACAACTCTCTAAAACTCCTTGAACTTCCCACTGAGGGACACATCGACGGAAAATACCATCGGCACACTCCTTAAATAAATAAGGGTCATCCCAGAAAAATTGTCGAACATCATGTAGAAATTTTTCCTTTTGTTGATAAGAGAGATCGGAGGGTAATACCTTGCCAACTAAATAATTAGCATAATCCGCATACCAAGGTCCTTCGCTTTCACCGGTAGTTAAGACCATGAGAGAATCATCGGGAAAAGAATCATCTATGGGAATGACAACTCCTTCCTCCTCAACTCTAAGCCTCGATAAATGATCCGCAACGGCATTTTCCGCTCCTTTCTTATCCCGTACCGATAAATCAAACTCTTGGAGTAGTAAGATCCATCGAAGTAGTCGGGGCTTCGCTTCTTTCTTGGCAAGGAGGTACTTAAGAGCCGCATGGTCGGTGAAAACAATGACTTCCGATCCAACCAAGTAGGTTCTGAACTTTTCCAAAGCATACACTATAGCTAGCAATTTCTTCTCGGTAGTTGCATTGTTAACTTGAGCATTATCAAGTGTTTTACTAGCATAGTATATAGCATGCAAGACTTTGTCCTTTCTTTGGCCCAAAACCGCTCCCACAGCATAATCACTCGCGTCACACATTATCTCGAATGGCAAATTCCAATCCGGTGACTGAATAATCGGAGCCGATATAAGGGCCTACTTAATCCTGTTAAAAGCTTCCACACACTCATGAGTAAAATCGAAAGGGGCATCCTTTAGGAGCAATTGTGTAAGTGGCTTAGCAATTTTGGAAAAGTCCTTGATAAAGCGGCGATAAAATCCCGCATGACCAAGGAAACTTCTCACTCCCTTCACATTAACCGGCAAGGGCAATTGCTCAATCACTTGCACTTTTGCTTTATCCACCTGAATGCCCTTTTTGGAGACCACATGACCAAAACTACACCCTCAGTGACCATAAAATGGCACTTTTCCCAATTCAAGACCAAACTGACCTTGACACATCGGTTTAAAATGGTATCCAAGTTAGCTAAACAAGCTGAAAAACTCATACCATACACACTAAAGTCGTCCATAAACACTTCCATAATGGACTCGATGTAGTCGGAAAAGATGCTCATCATGCATCTTTGAAAGGTGGCGGGTGCGTTACATAGCCCGAATGGCATCCTGCGATATGCGAAAGTGCCGTATGGACAAGTGAACGTGGTCTTTTCTTGGTCAGCCGGGTGTATCGGGATTTGGAAAAATCCCGAATATCCATCTAAATAGCAAAAATACTTGTGAGAAGCTAGTCTCTCAAGCATTTGGTCGATAAAGGGTAATGGGAAATGGTCTTTAAGGGTAGCGGTGTTCAACTTTCTATAGTCTATGCACATTCTCCATCCTGTCACAATTCGTGTAGGGATTAATTCATTCTTCTCATTCGGGACCACAGTAGTCCCTCCCTTCTTAGGTACAACTTGTACCGGACTCACCCATTTTGAATCGGAAAGCGCATAAATAATTCCCGCATCCAACAGTTTCATAACTTCCTTTTTAACAACCTCTTGCATATTCGGGTTCAACTTACGTTGACCCTGGACACAAGGACGATGACCTTTCTCAAGATTAATCATATGCATATAGAAATCGGGACTGATTCCCTTCAAGTCATCAAGACTATACCCCAAAGCTTTCCTATTTTTCTTTAAAACGACTAACAAATCAGAAAGTTGTTACTCGGTTAAATCAGCACTTACAATCACGGGGAAGCTCTCGGTATCGTCTAAAAAGGCATATTTTAGGTGAGACGGAAGTGGCTTACGCTCCGGAACGGTTATGTCTATGGCAAATGAGGTGTGGACGATGTTGGTTACATCGACACCTTGCTTCTCCGTGAGCATTCTTCCTTCCAAAACAGCTTCCAAGGCATCAACGACAACAGAGTCAACGGAAGCATCACCTGCACACGCTTCCAAACATATCAAAACCTCTAAGGGGTCCCGTATAAGGGACGCCTCCATAGAATCATGAACTACAACATCAATAACATCTATCATGCAACAAGAATCTGTTACCATCGGGTTCTTAAGTGTACTATCTAAGCAGAAAACAATGGTGTCTCCACCCACTTCCAAGGTCAATTTACCGTTCTTGACATCAATCACCGCATCGGCGGTGTGCAAAAATGGCCTTCCCAAAATTTTGGGAATTTGGGTGTCCTCGGCCATGTCAAGGACGATAAAATCAACCGGGATAAAAAAATTTCCAACTCTAACGGACACGTCTTCTAAAACTCCCAAAGGGCGTTTTATGGAACGATCCGCCATCTGCAAAGTGACACTAGTACACTTAAGGGGACCCATATTAAGTTTTTCACAAACGGAATAAGGCATGACACTTACACTAGCACCTAAATCACATAAAGCCTTATCAATCGATAAGGTGCCAATAGTGCAAGGAATCGAAAAACTACCGGGGTCCTTTAGCTTTGGTGGGGCCTTGTTTTGTAAAAATGCACTACACTCTGCAGTAAGAGCGACGGTTTCTACCTCACCAATGCTTCTCTTCCGAGTCAAGATGTCCTTCATAAACTTGGTGTAAGACGGGACCTGCATAATGAGCTCGATAAATGGGATTGTAACCTGCAAATTCTTCACAACCTCCAGGAACTTGCCAAACTGGGTAGTCTCCTTCCGATTCTTCAATCGACCCGGGAACGGTACTTGAATTGTTGGACTAGTCGGAGTGGGAACGGGAGTAGTAGGTGGTGGAACTCGCTCATCACTTGGAGTTTCCACAATAACATCCTCATTGACATCTTCCACTAAAACCTCCTCCTTCTCGGCCGGTGTATCATCCTTAGGCATCGACGGGCCTTCATAGTGTGTGCCACTGCGAAGAGTGATCGCATTAGCCGTATCATGTTGTTGATCACCTTGAGAAGGGAGTTTACCTTGTTGACGCGTTGCTTGTGACGCGGCAAGGTGTCCCATTTGGTTCTCCAAATTCTTGATGGCATTATCCTTAGCTTGATCATTTTTTTGCATTTGTGCCATCATAGAGTCCTGGGTCTTGGCCATCATCTGCATCATATTATGAAGCTCAGCCATTTCATTAGAACTCGAAGAAGAAGAAGAATTACCTTGAGCTTGTGCGGAGGATTGGCCAAAATTCTGCTGACTAGTACCGAAATTCTGGTGAGAATTCTCGAAGTTCTGATTAGTATTGCCAAAATTTTGTTGATGTTGACCCGAGTGAGGTCGCTGCTGAAAATTTCCCTGTTTTTGGAAATTCCTTTGATTACCGAAATTCTGCTGGTTCTGAAAATTTTGTTGGTTCTGAAATTGTTGTTGGTTCTGAAAATTCCCTTGATTCTGGAAATTCTGCTGATTCAGGAGATGCTGCTTTGGTGGGGGTACATAAACTGGTGTAATAGGCGGGTTCAAGACATTAGTACTCCTGTGAGACAAAATAGATGCATCATAGCCCGGTTGGTTCATATACGGATAACGTGGGCGCATAGAATGGAATGCATTCACCTGTTCTATGGAGCCTAGGCAATCCTGAGCTTGGTGGTCCGCGGCACAACAACGCATACATGCATACTCTTGCATGGCATGTACTTGATGCATGCCTCCTCCCCCTTGAGAATTCGACACTTCAAATGCATCAAATCTCTTAGCCAAAGCGGCTAATTGAACGGCCACGGCATTAGAGGACCCACTTTCACCGGAATTTGATCGAGTATTACCACGTGGATTACCCCATCGGGAATGGTGAGATGTCATTTCTTCTATTGTTTGCCAAGCCTTATCATCATCCACATTACATTGGAAACGCCCATTGCATGCCGAATCAAGTGTACTCCTGCAATCATCATACAACCCGTTATAAAATTGGTTACAAAGAAACCAAACCTGAAAACCATGGTGCGGGCATTCCTTCACAAGCTTCTTGAACCGCTCCCACGCTTCATGAATATTCTCGTTCGGAGTTTGACGAAAATTGGTGATTTAACTCCGGAGCATGTTCGTCTTTTGTGGAGGGTAATAGTGCTTCTAGAAGGCAAGAGCAAGAGAATTACAATCGGTGATCCCCTCGGTGACTTTATCAAGATCGGTTATCCACTCCCTAGCGGAATCCCGTAGTGAGAACATGAAGAGCATCTCCATGACTTCTTCTTGAGTTACCCCCGTCGAAAGTGAAATCGTGGAGCAATAGTCGGTAAAAATCCTCATATGCTTGTGAGGATCCTCCTTACGTCACCACCAAATTGATTCTTCTCCACCAAAGTGATAAAGGCGGGTCGAATCTCAAATGTACCTTGAGTGGCAGTTGGTCGCTTAACCAACTTAGGAAGAGCAGTTTGCTTGGGCTCCGAATGACTAGAAAGCTTCGGCATTTTTATAATAGGAGGAGGTGGTAAAATGATCTCAGACTGAGATTGATGTTCCTCTTCAAAGGACTGATTCTCAGCTACAAATTCAGTATGAATAGCTTCCAAAGTCGCAAGATCGGGAGCTGCGGAAATCTCTCTCCAAAACTGTCGTCGCCTACGAAAGGTTTTCTCGGGTTCAGGGTCGAACGGAGTAAGCTCTGATGACCGAAAAGACCTGGGCATAAGCAAAACTACAATAGGAAAGTGAGATCAATCTCAAGGAGTTTTAACTCCTTGATACGAAAGAGAGCATAAAAGAAACAAGCTAAAAAAACAAGAAAAACCGTGTCCCCAGCAACGGCGCCAAATTTGATGTGGGTTAAGTCGTCTCACCCAATCAAGATAATCTTAATGCTACTAACAAGAAGATAGCGACAAGTAAGGTATCGTATCCACAGGGAAGCGGTTAAATTCATCTAATAGCTATGGCGATTCTAAAATGCTCTAAACGGTTGATTGATTGAAAATAAATAAAAGACTACTAAAAAAACGATAATAAAAATCGAATCTAACAATGAGATGAAAACTAAGGTCACGGGTTCACGATAGATGTTCAACAATTATGCGACAATAATAATAAACACATAAACATGCTAGTCGGCTATAACACGTTCTCTCGAATCGTGTCAACCTAGGAAGGATCTAACTGGCTCTCGCAACTTATTAGACTCCCTACCAAATCGCGCGTGATCTAATCCTAATTCGGCTTTCGCACGAGAACTAGAATTTCCCAAACAGATTAACATGTTGTGGCCTTTAACAAATTAATCGACAAATAAAGCACGCGAAAATGGTACTAGCATAATTATACATTTAATATCGAAGTAGCATAATCGTATAATAATCCATCGATCCCCCTCGACCCTAGCGAGAAAATTAGCTACGCATGATGATTAGGAAACAACTAATCGCATACAAATAATTCATGATAAAAATTGAAGCAAATAAATCTAACGATAAACGAACGGAAATATAACGAACTAAACGAAGCAACAAATTCCAAATGGAGAAAATTACGACGAACTAAGTAATTTACGATAAAGATTGAAAATATAAAACTGAAAATTGCATAAACGAGATTACCAAAATCGAGTATGAATGAAAACCAAGTGCTAGAATCCTAAGAGTCACGAGCTTTTTCTAAGGAAATATAATCTAAGTATGAAGAAGTGATAATGGAAAAATAATACAACTCCTTAGTTATACAAAATAGGCGGAATTGGGCTGGGTGTGCACACCGGCCGGCTGGCAGGCCGCCTGCCACATGCAGGGGCCGACGCACACCTAAAAATGAAGCTGAAATCGCCCTTGTGTCATGTCGGCCGGCCAGCAGGCCGCCTGTCACGTGCAGGCTGGCGCGCACAACACTAATAGAAGAAGTAATGGGCCGCTTTCCATGGCCCAATGAATCGACACTTCTCGTTTCTTCTTCGCCTAGACGTCCTAAAGCACGGGTTTTGTCTCGGGATCGTTCTTCTAACCAGATATGAGTGTAAATGCACATAAAGACCTGAAATCGTGTGGAATCTACAAAAACACTCACTCAAAGCAAAATGTTAGAAGAAACGACTCTAAAGAGTGTGTTCCGACCATAAAAGACAAAGGAATCGAGGGAATAAAGCTATATAAACACGACTCATCAGAGTACCACAAATGCAACACCTATTATCGTTCACCAGATTTAGAGCTTGCAATTTAGCCTTCGTGTTCATCGGTTTGTGATGATACAACCATGCTATCATCCTATGTTTAAGGATCGTCCACTTATTTCAAATAATTTTGTGCCACTCGACTTCATTCCGCTTTTCTCGAACCCACTGATACCCCTTTGCTGTAGTATAAGGGTTCGTTTCCGTCCATTCGTTAATGATACCAGGCTTGAACAAATCCTTCATTTTGCATATCCTCTTCCACCCCCATTCAACATCTGTAGAAGGTGTATTTAAATAGACTGAATTGACCCATTTAACCCACAACTTGGTAGGGTGTTTAGTCACCCACCAAACAAGCTTACCAATCGCAACTTTGTTCCAGTTGTAGCACTGAGCTAGGTTTGGACCTCCTTCTTTATACAAGACGCAGATCTTATCCCATGAGACCAGTGGCGTTCTTATATAGGTAGTCCCCCCCATCCCACAAGAACGTCCTACAAACTCCTTCAATCTATTTGGTCACCTCCGAGGGAAGCAAAAAAATACTCGCCCAATAATTGTGCAATGTAGATAAGACAGATTTGACCAACACTGTCGTCCTGCATATGATACTTTACTCGCTCCCAATCACCTTATACGTTCCATAATATTGTGTATCAAAGGGTAGCAGTCCAGAATTGTGAGTCTAGAGGATTTTATGGGCACCCCCAAGTATTTAAATGGAAGAGTACTTCCTTCTCCCTTACTATGAATGGCAACTCGTTTGGATATTTTAAGGGGCAAAGAGGGTTAAGGCAAGGGGACCCCATATTCCCTCTTATATTTACTTTGTGTATGGAATATCTGACAGGAACCCTCAAGTATGCAACTGGTAAACATAATTTCCAATATCATCTGATGTGCTCTCAACTAAAGCTTAGGCACCTTATGTTCGCTGATGATTTGCTTATGTTTTGCAAATAAAATGCCCAGTCTATTTTACTGCTCATGAATGTTTTTGCTACCTTCTCTGAGACTACAGGGCTCCAAAAAAACAGTGGGAAGTCTGAAGTTTTTTTCAATGGTATGGATCAAATATTGATGGAGGATATCCTTTCAGTTACTGGATTTAATGTGGGTGAGATGCCTTTTAGGTATTTGGGTGTCCCCATTAAGGTTGGAAGACTGAGTAAAATAGAATGCCAAATTCTGACTGAGAAGTTGGTAGCTAGAATACGAAGCATTGGGGCTAGAAATTTATCGTACGCTGGCAGAATTACACTGATCAATGTTGTTTTAAACACAATCCACTGCTACTGGGCTTCTATTTTTGTCTTGCCAATATCAATTGTTAAAAGGGTTGAGGCTATATGTCAAAATTTCTTATGGGCAGGTAAAGTTGACTATCAAAGAGCTCCTTCAATTGCTTGGGAAAAAGTTACACTTCCAAAGAATGAAGGGGGACTGAGCATAAAACAGGTCGAGGTGTAGAACATTGCAGTCATTGGCAAGTTGGTGGATTGGGTTTATTCTCAGCCAAAAAAGCTTTAGATTAAATGGGTAAACCAGGTGTATATGAAGAATCATAACTCTGACAGTTATCTACCTAAATCAGGTGATAATTGGTCCTGGAAGAACATTTGTAGAGTAAAAGAAAGACTGAAGGAAGGATACAGCAATAAAAATTAGACCTCGTCCCAACCTTATTCTGTCAAAAGTGGTTATGATTGGTTGAGAGCCTCAGGTGACATGAAAGAATGGTCTCAAGTAGTGTGGAATGCTTGGAATATACCCAAGCATGCTATTACTACTTGGCTGGCCATGAACAAAGGAATGAACACCAAAACGAGGCTGGTGAAGTGGGGATACATTGAAGATGATTTATGCTGCAGTTGTCAGGCCCAAAGCGAGACCGTAGATCATCTTTTTTTCGATTGTGTTTATGCTAGGAAGGTGTTAAATGCAATAGAGAATTGGTATAGCCCTATTTCATCAACTATACACAGTATACAGTAACATGCTAGAAATATCAAATGGAAGAAGGATGTTATGGTGCTAACAGCTTGCTACTGCCATGTTTGGCATCAGAGGAACAAGGCTAGAGTTGATGGGGTTCTTCAGCAATCTGAGAATATGGCTAGCATGATTCAGCAGGAATGTAACGCTCGATTACAGCTCATGATGCCAGGGCAGACTCCAGTTACGAACTGAGGAGAAGGATAGTGTTGATGTATTGCTTATTTAAATCACCGATGTAATTGATTTATTTAATTGTGTGTTATTTTGTTTGTTCCTTGGTACTCTTACCTTGGGAATAATGGTCTAGTTTTCATTGTATATGTTACTCCATTTTTTTGATTATATACTCACATTTTAACAAAATAAATAAATGGAAGAGGACATGCTGTGCATCTAGAAATGGCCAATATATCCTGCTGAATTTTTGTCTTAACGTCATTGAAGTATATGTGCGATTTTCCTTTACTGAGTTGCAAACCCAATGCCATTGAGAAAGTAGCAAACGTACGCAAAAGTACCATCATTGAAGGGGTATCCCCTTTACTAAATAACAACAAATCGTCAGCAAACATAATTTCAGTTACTTGCAAAGGGGGTGGTACCTAAATTCTTTCGTCTCAGTGGTATATTGCAGCAGTCGAGTTAAATATTCCATGCATATTGTGAACAAAAGTGGAGATAGTGGATCTCCCTGTCTCAAGCCCCTCTTACCCGGGAAAAAGCAAAAGGTTTCTCCATTCAAATACAGGGAGAAGGAGGTTGTGGTCACGCATTGCATCAATATATTTCTAAAAGCATCCGGCAAACGCAGCTGCTTTAGCATTTTTTCCAAAAAAATCTCATTCAATCGTGTCATACGCCTTCTCCATATCCATTTTTATCAGACATCTCGAGGAGACATATTTTCTTGAGTACATGCTCACCAGGTCCTGAAAAATGAGAATGTTTTCGACTATACTCCTCCCTCTTATGAACTCTCATTGCACCGGTGATATGATGTCAGGAAGAACCTGCGCTAGACTCTTGCATAATATTTTAGATATGCATTTGTAAACTGTATTGCAGCAAGCGATCGATCTGAACAAAATCACCGTTGTCGGTCTCTCAATCTAAGGGATTAATGTGATAGCAGTAGCATTAATTTGCTTTAGCATATGACCTGTCTTAAAGAAATCCAAAATAGCATCGCAAATCTCTTCCCCGACAATGTTCCAAGCGTCTTTGAAGAACTTACTCGAATACCCGTTAGGCCCGGGGGCCTTATCATTAGGTATATTGAACATCGTTTCTCTAATTTCCTCCTTCGTGACAGGCGAATTAAGAATATCCCAATGGTTTGCAGTACACACGGGGCCTCTTTTCATCACATGTTCCACAACCTTAGTAGTGTTCTTTCTCTCCCCCAATAAGTCTTTGTAATAAGCTAGAAATGCTTCTTGTATGGCTTCAGGATTAGTGTGAAGGGTTCCCAACTTATCTTCAATCTGTTGTACCTTATTTTTCACCCTTTTAGACTTAAGTGATCCATGAAAGGCCGTTGTATGAGCATCTCCCTCTGTCAGCCAATGCAACTTGGATTTTTGTCTTAAATAACTCATTCTGGCTCTTTCTAGTCTTCGATCTATATTGCTCCATCGCTTCCATCTCAGCTCTAATAAGTTCCTGATCACCTGCTGCATTGACGAGTTTCTTTTGAATATTAGTTAATTTGACTTGAGCCAAATCAGCCTGCTTCTCAATCTCGTGGAATTTACCTCTCTTCAGCTGTTTCAAAGGCTTCTTAAGCCTCTTAAGTTTTACTGCAACTTTAAACATTCTTGTTCTATCCACACCTTGGTTCCATGAAGCTTCTACTATGTTCTCAAAATCTGGATCATGGCTCCACATATTGTAATATTTGAAGCTTCTATTATGAACATTTTGCCCCCACATTCTTCTGACCACACATGGATTATGGTCATACAACTCCTCGGGGAGGAAATATGCCCTGTACTCCTCACAATAATCGATCCAATCCTGATTAACCAACGCCCTATCCAATCTATTATACACCCGCTCCTCTGGAGGTTGTTTGTTGTTCCACATATAAAACGCGCCATCAGCAGGACAGTCCGTAAGCAGGCATTGGTCTATACAAGTCTAAAATGGGTACACCTCATTTGGATTAAAGCTCCCACCCAATCTCTCCTCAGGTTTAAGGATGTAATTGAAGTCACCCCCAACAAACCAAGGCCCTTGTACGTTACAGTTTATCTGTTTCAGGTCATTCTACAGGTCTTCTCTCTCAGATATCAAGTTGAATACATACACAAAGGTAATGCAAAACCTGGTACTCTCTAGTAGATCCATCACTTCACAATGAATTAATTGTGCATTGGGTTTGAGCACGAATACCAAGGAAATGGAAAAGGTACGGGTATTTGATGTCATTTAAAAAGGTGGATAGTTAAATGAGTATAGGTAAGAGGAATATGAGAAATCACATGAGGGTGAAATAGCTAAAAAAAATTAGAACTTTACCTTATTGAGAAATGAGGCTAACCCAGAAAAAGGTCCAAAGAGGAATATGAGGTTTATTCAAGAAGGAGGAAGTATATTTCTAAATTCGTTATTAAAAATATAAATCAAATATCATAAGTTAATTGATAGTCTTTTACAATATTTGGGAAATCGAGTTAAAACGTTAAAGTTTAGAAAATAGACGTTTCAAGAAAATGATATCAAATCAATTGAGTCGACGAATTTTATAAATGAAGCGAGATTTTACAAAGGTTTCAAATTATTTTCAACAAATAAAATTTATTAATAAATAATACGGAGTTTACTAAAAATAATCAGTCGTAAACAAATGAGAATTCATTAGAGAAAATAACTTCAACTAAAAATGTATTTAAAACAAAATCGAGTACTTTCTCATTTATTAATATAACTCGTAAAACGAAATTAATTTATTAAACAAGTGTAGAAATCTCGATCGTAACATAAAATTACGATTTTGAGTTAAAATAATAAATTAACGAAATAAGACAAAATTTATGCAATCGCTATTATTAGTTACTAGTGTCACGATAACCAACAAAATTTTATAACAATCATTAATAATAAAATTACTAATGATTTATAAAACGATATTGATTACTTGTAAAATATTTATAAAGCACACGTTTTTAAAATATAATTTTATCAAATAATAAATAGCTAAAAATTAGAAAACCGAAGGTAAAGTACTTACTACACACTACTACTCAACATACGATATAAAACCAAGTAACGTCCTAAAGTTACCTTTGTAGACACCCACATTTTGACCGTCAGGTGTCTATAGCAGTTTCCGACAAACACTCGATGATGATCGGACGCAAACATGCTTTAATATATTCAGAAACGGGCTCAAAATCATTGGTATTTGGCTTGGGCTTTTTACGAAGTACATATCTCACAAAACTAACCTCAAAATCAGGCCCAGTGGGTCGTTTCGAGTCAAATAAGACTAATTTGGGTCGATTCCGACACCAGGGGTAAAACCGTCTTTTAACGACCGAGTCAAAACCCGGTCAAAAATATTCTCGAGACACGCGAGTCAGCCGTGACACCTCAAGTGGCTGATTCGAGCTCCAATACTACAAAAAATCAGCTACACAAAATATTAAACAAATCCGTTTAAGGATAGGATTCGATCTCAAGTAGGAATTCTATCCGAAAACCGAATCGAACACTCGACCGAGCTAGGACACTCGGACGAGCAGCCCATACCAGCCGAGATTCCCTTTCTTCTTTGCCAAGTAAACGAAATTCTCGTTCTTCTCAGCTTCCTACGTTTCCTATCCTAAGCGGTAGTTCTAACCCAAACACTTCTCCTAGCCAAGGTCGGGAATATTGATAAGTGTAGTTTGTAGTGCCTATTTGACTATGTTTTGGTCCCATTTTCCTTGTAGAATCGCTCCTTGGGAGCGATTTGTGGGCTTCTTATGCTTCCTTTAGTTCGTTTCAGGTTCCCGAGACCGATTTGGAAGAGTTGGAGCGATTCCGACTCTATACATACATATTTTGGAGCCAACGGAGTAAAGGAACGATGACTCGATGCCTTGGAATCGACCCCGAGACCTTGGGACCCAATCCCGAGCCTCCGAGACCCGATCCCGAGTCCCGAGAATCGGCGAGAAACCCGTGAGAGGGAAGGAGGGACCAAAGAGCTCTTAAGGGAGGCCTACAAGACCCATCCCGTTCGGGACGGCCTCATCCCGTTCGGGATGGGGTGCACGTTGAAAGGTGCTGCTGTGAGCCCTTCCCGATCGGGATCAACCCGTCTCGGTCGGGATGATGGGCCGTCCCGGTCGGGATGATCCTTCCCGGTCGGGACCGTGATGCTGCTGCACGCCTTCTTTTATTTCATGCTCCTTCATTCTTGTACCCATATATATACTCCCTTCTTGTAATGTTAAGACATCTTATCTTACCCTAGACTAGTTTAAGCCTCCATTAACATTCAAAACCCTAGATTAGTGCTACTCTCATTAGTTTAATTCTCTCTTTAATCTTTAGATAATTATTGTAATTAGTCTTGGATTAAGGAATTCTTGAAGATTGTTCCAAGCTTGACAACCTTGGGATTGTATTTGGGTTTCTCATTAATACAAGCTTTCATCTTTTCTTCATCCTAGTGTTGGTATAATCATCTCTACTCTTGTTCTTTGTTTATTCAATCTAGTTTCATCTTTTTAGATTGTTATTGTTGTTAGTTGTTCATAATGAATGCTTGGATGTTTAGTTTGTTTTCTCTTGTTATTGTTATGGGTAATTTGATAATGAGTGAGTAGTAATCTTGTGGGGTTAGTAGGGGGATTAGGGGTAGATTATGGATGATTAGGGTTGATTAAGGGGAAAAGGTTACATCTTTGTTGTTGGTCACATTGTGGGCACTCTATGTGTTTGTTGATATGCTTGTGTGAGTTGTAGTGGCCATGCTTCCCATACTTGTGTTCATCTTCTCATTGATTGCTTATTTTGTGGAAATGTTGAGAATAGTTTAGTCGCGAGAGCGCGGACTAGGGTCTAAGTTGCGAGAGCCCGGACCGACCCTAGCGATTAGGAGACACCTATACCCTTGATCACCCCGATTACCCTTATACTCCTATGAACCCGACCTACCCCACTTTCTTTCCATATTTGATCCATCGTCTTAGTTAGTCATCATTTCTATAGTTGCATTGTTTAGTTAGTTCTCATAGTTAGTTCATCATTAGTCTAGCTATCTCTTCTCCTCCATCATAGTTTTCCATTCATCGTTTCTTTGTGTTTGTTTGGTAATCTAGTCTCGTTGTAGGCCGACCTAGTCTAAACCTTGATATACCGTCCTCGTGGATACGATCCCGACTTACCCTAGCTACCCACTAGGTCAGTCGGTAGTTTATTGACGGTTAGGGACGTGACGAATCCTTACCGTCAATTTGGCGCCGTTGCCGGGGACGGTGCATTGTTTAGACTTAGTTTGCTTATTTCTAGACTTAGTTACCCTTTCTTTGTTTTCTCCCATCTTCTCTTGTGAATATTTTCTAGTTTTTATTCTTTTCTTAGCTTTCTTTTCTCTTTGTCTCTAGTTGTGCTTGTTCATTGTCGTTGCCTAGTGCCCACAAAGCACTAGGTGTTCTCATGTTTGTTCTAGTGTGTAGTGTATGCCAAGGAGGGGAGGCGACTTCTATCTTTTTAATCCAGAGCCGGAGAGACTCTTTCGAGCCTTTCGCCAACGGACGATTAATCGGGTTAGGATCTCTCAACCAAGTGCAAGCAATACTCACCAAGGGCAAGCCCAAGGAGCCGACTTTAGCGAGTCACCTCGAGAGACGGCCGGAGGGACCTTCGTCAATCCCTTCGGTAATTCTTCTCCTAGTTCCCCCTCTTCATCTACATCAACACCCTCTACACCACCATCTTCTCCCTTACATCCAAGAATGCCTAAGTTTTCCTCTCACTCCACCTTCACGGAAGATGTCTTGCCGGGACCGAGTGCATTACCGGAAGCCTATACCGGGAATTTTGTGGCAAAGACTCAATTTATCAAACTTGTGGAGAGGAGCCCGTTTAGTGGTTCGCCCACCGAAGACCCGCACCAACATATGGAGACCTTCTCCGATTATTGTGACGCTATATCTCAAACCGGGGTTACTCAAGATCAAATTCGTTGGGTACTTTTCCCGTTCTGTCTTATTGGAAAAGCAAAGCAATGGATCAAGAGTCTCGATAGGGCAACCATGGGTATCGATACTTGGAAAAAGCTTGCCTTGGCGTTCTACCAAAAGTTTTACCCTCCAAAAAAGACCAATTTGCTTAGGGCCTCCATCATCGGGTTCCAACAAAGGGATGAAGAGAGCCTATATGAAGCTTGGGAGCGGTTTAAGTCTTTGGTAAGATCGTGCCCTCATCATGGACTCTCACAATGGTTCTAGGTGCAACAATTTTGGAATGGTCTTTATGAGGACTCGAGAGCTATTCTTAACATGGGCTCCAATGGTAGGTTTACCGAGGTCGATGACGACCAAACTTGGGTGAGAATCGAAGAGATGGCGGTGCATAATTCGCAATACTCTAGGCCTAGGAAGGCACATCGAGGAGGCATGCATGAGGTCGATGCTATCACCAAATTAAGCATTGACCTTGGAGCTCAATTGAAAACACACATGGAGACTATCGACAAGAAGCTCCAAAGCCACCTCAACCAAGTCCAAGGCACTAGTTCCTCCCAACATCAACCGATTCAAGAAGTGAATGCTTTGGGGTTCGAACCTCCTACACCTTACTTTGGGATGTGTGACACTTGTGGAATCGTTGGTCATGACCCTATGAATTGTAGAGGGAGTATTGAGCAAGTGAACGCCTTGCAAGCGTTCAAGCAAGGTGCCTCCTACTCTAATCAATACCAAGCTTCCAATCAAGTCCCTCAACAAACACTTCAACATCAACAACAACATCGTCCCTATGTTCCACCTCCCTTACGGGACAACAATGAAAGTTACCAAGGTTATGTGGGTTACCAAAGACCCTTCAACAATTTCAAGCAAAATAACCAAGGTAACTTCAACAACAAGCAAGGGTTCCAACAAGGGAACTTCAATCATGGTGGTTTCCAAGGAAACCAAAATTTCCAAGGAAACCAAAACTTTCAAGGACAACAAAACCACAACCAAGGCCTTAATCAAGGAAACTTTCATGGGTCCAAGGGAATCATCATCAACAACAAGCTAGTTCTCAAGGGTTCCAAGGGAACCGTCAACAAGCAACTCAAAATCAACAACAACAAAGCAAGCCTAGGAACCGGTCTCCTACTCATGATTATGGCATTCCTCTCGCCATCACCGACACTCCACATAATCCATCATCCCAACCTCGGGATTTCGACATTCAAAAGACTTTGATGGACATGCAACAGAATCAAATGGACATGTCAAAGAACCATCATGAGCTCTTCACTTATATTCAAGGGGAAAACGCGATGAGAGACACCCGTATGAAGATACTTGAGACTCAAGTATCTCAACTCGCTTCGGGGAGCTCCTCAAGGCAAAAGGGGCAACTACCCTCTCACGGTGAAACACCGACATTTGAGCATGTAAATGCTATCACCACAAGGAGAGGTACCTCTTATGACTCCCCTCCATATCCTAATGAGCAAGAGCCAACGCAAGAACCGACAAAGGAAATGGCATCTCCAAATCAAGAAGAGTCAAGCTTTGATAATCCAATTGAGGAGCAAGTCTTATGGGAGGTCGAGAAACCCCAAGAAGACAACCCTCCCCAACTTCAAGAGAAAGACAAGGGAAAAAGGAAAGTGTCCTTTGAAGAGTCCACCCCAATTGAACAAAACAAGTACCAAATCAATTTGCCTTTCCCATCAAGGCAAATGAAGACTAAGGTGGACACTCAATACGACAAGTTCCTTAGTATTGTGAAGAAATTGGATGTTAGTGTCCCATTTACCGAGTTACTTACCCAAATCCCGGCATATGGTAAATTCATGAAAGAAATCTTGGCTAGGAACAGGTCCATCGACAAGGAAGAGACGGTAGCGTTCACTAGGGTGGTGAGCGAGCTTATTCAAGGTTCCACGCTTCCGAAGTTGAAGGACCCGGGTAGTTTCTCGATCCCTTGCACCATAGGCAATTTCATGATCAAGAATGCATTATGTGACTTGGGCGCGAGTGTGAGCATCATTCCTACTCTATTTGTTGCCGACTCGGGATGAAGGAGTTGAAATGTACATCCATTACACTCCAAATGGCCGATAAATCTTTCAATCGACCATTAGGGATGCTAGAGGATGTGCCGGTAAGAATTGGGAAGTTCTTCATTCCGGTTGACTTCATCGTGCTCGATATGCCAGAAGATGCCAACACTCCCATCATCCTTGGGCGCCCATTTCTACACACCGCGGGTGCCATGATCGATGTGAAGAACGGTAGGATCACATTTGAGTTAGGCGAGGAAAAGATAGTGTTCGACCTCCAAGGCAACACTTCGCCTACTAGCGATGAGGCATGCAATATGATCCAAGCCAAGAAAGACATCAACCTAGGGGGTGAACCGGGGCAAAGCTTGAAGAAGTACTCTTATGTACTTGATGATGATGACTCCGATTTGGAGGAAGATGAGTGCCCAAATCATGGGCTTGATGACAAGTGCAATGACAAGGAAGAAGATGAGCCTCCCTTGGGGCCACATGAGGATCGTTGGACGTTTGGGTATATCCCGAAGGATCGCAAGTACAAGTTCAAGCCATTGAACTTAGTAGATTGGGATGCCCCGGGAACGTCTAGGCAAGGCCATGAAGAGTCTTGGGATGTGGTTGGTTATATAACATGCTTGATTGAAGACTTCTCTAAGGCCTTCGACTTGTTTCTACGTGCCCTTGATGGAGATGGGATTGATCATGGTTGTTGAAAAATATTGAAGAAACCACCATCTTGGTTTGACGGAGTTCCACAAGAACCGTCTCATTGTATATATCTCTTTCTTGTAGTTAGTTGGATTTTTGGTAAATTCTTGTAATTTTGGATTATCGATGAGCGATGTGAGGGAGAGAGTTTGATGTTGAGTTTGAGTTTTATTTGATAGGTATGAAGTGAGAATGCTTCCTAGAGAAGAATGGCTATGATATACCTTGGCTTGTAAGAACGAGGATCGGGTTTTTGAAGCTTGGAGCAAGCTTTTGGGATTGTGGAAGTCGAAGAAGGCCCATCCCGACCGGAATGAGGTGTCCCGACCGGGAAGGGTGCCGTCCCGATCGGGATGGGTGCACCATATTTCGAGCTTGCTGTGGGTCCGTCCCGACCGGGATGAGGGTGTCCCGACCGGGACGGGTGAGGTAACCCGATCGGGATCGATCTTCCCGACCGGGATGGTCCTCTGCTCCCCCTTTGTGTTTCTTCTTCGGCAATCGAGTCCACCCAACCATTTTATACCCCCTCCCAACCTCCCTAGCTATCCTAGCCTTATCATATGCCCCATGTACTTCATTGTCATGCCCTCACTCCATTTCCCATCCACTTTACACCGACTCTCACATCAAATCTCACCCCTTACCATTACTACCCCGACCGTGAGTCCTTCTTGAGTGTGAAGCGAGATGGCAACCGAGAAGACAAGCGACGAGCCTCTAATGATCATCGAGACGATGGAGAAAGTGAGTTACTAGCCGCTCTGTTTTGGTAACTGTCCTTACTTTTCCGTCTTTTTATCGCTTGTTTTTCATTGTTTGCCCCCTTTCCCTCGAGTCATGGGATCTTAGTGGCCTTCGAGGCCGTAGTATGGTTGCTCCCGACTCCCGACGACGTGATTACGTCGAGAGTCAATCGATTAGTCCAATTTACAAGATTTTCACCCCTTTTTAGGAGTTAGTCGGATTTGGACGGAATCCGGGATAGGTGACTTGATTACACCTAGCCCTCCCCTCCCATTTCCTTTTATTTCTTTCTTTTTATTTTCTTCCCCCCTCCATATCTTTTTCTCGTCTCGGCCCATGGTGACTTGACTACACCCCGTCCGGACACCTTCTACCTTTTCTTCACTTTATTTTTGATTTTTAGCTTTATTTTTGTAGTTTCTTTTCTTTTTTTTTGTCTCTCCGCACACTATGATTGAGCATATGAGGACATTGCTCGGTTTAAGTGTGGGGGAGCGATATTCTATCGTAGTTAGTTTTATTTTTCCCTCTCTCGAAAAACCTTTAAAAAAAATACCTAAAAATTTGAAAAAAAAAATTCACAAAAATCAAAAAAGATTTTCTTTTTGTGTATTTTTCCTTTGTGTCGTTGTGTCGTATATTTGTTTTGTATTGTGTGTGTTTGCCTCCCTTTTCCTTATAGGTTGCCTAATCTCCGTTGTTTGGAAAGCTTTGAAGACATCCGGTAACATCCTCTAACCCTCTTTCCCTCTTTATTCCTTGTGATGTTTGGAGAAGGTTGTGTTGAGGTGTGCTCGGGTGGAGCTTGTACATTCTTGTGGTGGATTTGATGACTTGTTTGGAAATTTGGGGTGGTGTGTGCTTTGTTTATGTGTTTGTCTTGTTTTGTTTTATTTTGTTGCCTTTTTGTTTCTTTTTCTTTCGTTCGTGTTCGTCGTGTCTTTGTTTCGTGTTTTGTAGTGTGTCTTGTGTGTGTAAACCGTTTTTGAAAACCCGGTTTAGAGGCTAGTGTGCGAGTGCTTACTTTCCCTTTTTAGTAGTGAAAATCGAGTCTTGGATTTTAGCCAAGTAGAATGACCCTAAATCAATGATTTCGTTGGTCCTTTACCTTGAGTCCACCTAGCTTACTAGGAATTTACTACGGGATTTTCACTTTTGACCATTATGACCATCCACGGTGTGAAAAGGCCTTGGTTACCGAGTCTCGTCCCTTAGGTGACCGTGTTTAGGATCGTTTGATTAGTCCAAGTTCTCCGCTTTTTGTGGGTTTGAAGAGGGATCGCGACCCTCGACTCACCCATTCACCTACCTCCTACACATTTCCGCACAATAAAATGCAATTTGTTGATTTCTCTCTTTCTCAATTGTCAAAAAAGTGCCAAAAAGCCAAATCTTGCCAAAAAGGGCAAAGAAAAGAAAAGAAATGAAGAAAAAGAAAAGGCACAAAAGCCAAAAAGAAAATAGAAAAGAAGAAAAAGAAATGGCATGGCAACAAACAAATCAAAACGTCGAAAAGAAAGAAAATGCCAAAAGAAAACCCGTCTCACAAAAAGAAAACCCCACAAAAATAAGTCTTTTTCCAACTTTTTCCGTGAAGAGCCTACCAAAGGACCGAGTCCCGAGGAAGGATGATAGCGGCATTAGTCGGTCTTCCCTCATTTTGCATGTTTTCCACCTTTTTACTTGGACTAGTTAGGCGGTTCTGGACACGGGACGACCTTCTTGGCTCACGCTAAAGGGGGCGGGGTCTCACTTACCTACAGTGTCGACTAACACCGTGGTTCTCCACTTTTCCACTCCGCCGATCGTCCCGTAGTACGTTTTTAGAAAGTTAGGAGGACCTAGGTAAGTTACCAACGTTTTTGTTGCTTTATCGTCATACTATTAGGGTTTAGTCCACCTTGGTTTGTATTGCTAGCTTGGGAACGTTGTCACTTACCTCGAGTCCTAAACCGGTGCTTCTTTCACCGCTTTTAGAGGGAAGCGGATTTCTTTTGTTTTGGGTGCAACCGTCTATGTGTTTGTTTGTTTGTGTGTTTTGTGTCCGGTTGCATCCGCGGTTTTGTCGCAAGACCCGACTTGCCTTGCGGAGTGCACTTTTCCTCTAAGTGCACTCGCGTGAGTTGAAAAGGCGTAGGGTGCGCTAATACCCCATTCGGCTAGTATAGTAGTTAGTATGTGCTTACTCGAGGGCGAGTAAGGGTTTAGTGTGGGGGAGTTGATAAGTGTAGTTTGTAGTGCCTATTTGACTATGTTTTGGTCCCATTTTCCTTGTAGAATCGCTCCTTGGGAGCGATTTATGGGCTTCTTATGCTTCCTTTAGTTCGTTTTAGGTTCTCGAGACCGATTTGGAAGAGTTCGAGCGATTCCGACTCCATACATACACATTTTGGAGCCAACGGAGTAAAGGAACGATGACTCGATCCCTTGGAATCGACCCCGAGACCTTGGGACCCAATCCCGAGCCTCCGAGACCCGATCCCGAGTCCCGAGAATCGGCGAGAAACCCGTGAGAGGGAAGGAGGGACCAAAGAGCTCTTAAGGGAGGCCTACAAGACCCATCCCGTTCGGGACGGCCTCATCCCGTTCGGGATGGGGTGCACGTTGAAAGGTGCTGCTGTGAGCCCTTCCCGATCGGGATCAACCCGTCTCGGTCGGGATGATGGGCCGTCCCGGTCGGGATGATCCTTCCCGGTCGGGACCGTGATGCTGCTGCACGCCTTCTTTTATTTCATGCTCCTTCATTCTTGTACCCATATATATACTCCCTTCTTGTAATGTTAAGACATCTTATCTTACCCTAGACTAGTTTAAGCCTCCATTAACATTCAAAACCCTAGATTAGTGCTACTCTCATTAGTTTAATTCTCTCTTTAATCTTTAGATAATTATTGTAATTAGTCTTGGATTAAGGAATTCTTGAAGATTGTTCCAAGCTTGACAACCTTGGGATTGTATTTGGGTTTCTCATTAATACAAGCTTTCATCTTTTCTTCATCCTAGTGTTGGTATAATCATCTCTACTCTTGTTCTTTGTTTATTCAATCTAGTTTCATCTTTTTAGATTGTTATTGTTGTTAGTTGTTCATAATGAATGCTTGGATGTTTAGTTTGTTTTCTCTTGTTATTGTTATGGGTAATTTGATAATGAGTGAGTAGTAATCTTGTGGGGTTAGTAGGGGGATTAGGGGTAGATTATGGATGATTAGGGTTGATTAAGGGGAAAAGGTTACATCTTTGTTGTTGGTCACATTGTGGGCACTCTATGTGTTTGTTGATATGCTTGTGTGAGTTGTAGTGGCCATGCTTCCCATACTTGTGTTCATCTTCTCATTGATTGCTTATTTTGTGGAAATGTTGAGAATAGTTTAGTCGCGAGAGCGCGGACTAGGGTCTAAGTTGCGAGAGCCCGGACCCACCTTGACATCGGTCTAAGTTGCGAGAGCCCGGACCCACCTTGACATCGGTCTAAGTTGCGAGAGCCCGGACCGACCCTAGCGATTAGGAGACACCTATACCCTTGATCACCCCGATTACCCTTCTACTCCTATGAACCCGACCTACCCCACTTTCTTTCCATATTTGATCCATCGTCTTAGTTAGTCATCATTTCTATAGTTGCATTGTTTAGTTAGTTCTCATAGTGAGCTCATCATTAGTCTAGCTATCTCTTCTCCTCCATCATAGTTTTCCATTCATCGTTTCTTTGTGTTTGTTTGGTAATCTAGTCTCGTTGTAGGCCGACCTAGTCTAAACCTTGATATACCGTCCTCGTGGATACGATCCCGACTTACCCTAGCTACCCACTAGGTCAGTCGGTAGTTTATTGACGGTTAGGGACGTGACGAATCCTTACCATCAAATATCCATAAAAATAGCCCCTTGCACAAAACACTTTTACATCAACTTTATTATTCATTCACATCGAACATCTAAGATTCAGAAAAATCATCAACTTTTTTACACATCTACGATTCATACACTTAGCATCGAAAAATCGATAGTAGAACCGGAGATCCCGCCGCTCTAGCCCGACGAAACCGGCCTCCTACCCGACACTTTACACGTCCCACCAAACCACCATAACTCACCGACATTAAACTCGACGCTCCCGTGCCTAAGCCACATTCCGACGAGCCTCGATCCGAGTACACAAAGCATGTAGGTTGAGGGTGCAAATTCAAACCCGTTTCTCTCCTTTCTCTTCCTCTTCCTCTCGTCTTTTCCCTTTTTTTTTGCGTCGTCGGTCAATTTCTTTTTATGGGTCATCATCGTATTTTTTATTATTTCTAATATCGATACTACAAAACTATTTTTATAAAACAAACGTTCTTAAAAATACGATATTGATTCTCTATAATCGAATATTGTATCAAAAAGAACTAAATTAATCTCGTTGATGCTAAAAAATCGTTACATAATTTTCTTAAAACAAAATACAACGATTTTAACGCGGAGAGAGTCAAACATCGTTTTTTTAGTTTAATTTTTAAAACAATTTACAAAAACCTTTTTTTAACTTTTCTAAAAAAATCATTCCGACTATGATATCGATTTCATAATCGAATATCGGATACGACGAATATCGAAAATATAAATCGAGTATAAATTAATTCATATTTGTACGCGATTTATCAAAATTAACAATTTTCGAAAAAAACCGAACCGAGACAGCTGCCCACGCGAGTCGCGCCCCTCCCAGGCGACTCGCGCGGGAGCCTGAACCGCGACCCGTTTTTTGTTTGTTTCTCTTTTTTTTTACATCGTCTCTTACATAAAACAAGCGGCTTTCTCGACATATTTTTAAATTTCGACTAATATTTTCTCGATCTCGCATATTCATCATATTTGCTATATTTTTATTCACAAAGAACACCCAACCCCGCCCGCACTTAGCGGCCTTTACTAAGATATCGTTCGTTTTTGGTGTACACGCATTAGTTCGACGGTTGAATGATATGCAAACATTATTTTCCTAAGCATGTGAGAAAAATAAATAAATGGGTTGCTAAGTCGTTTAATGCATATTAAACTAATAACGTCAAAGTTATTTTAGCATGTGAAGTTCGTTTTAGTCTAATAAAACGATAAAAAAACAAATAAATAGCTACAAACACGAGAAAACGAGTTAGTAACGATGAATAAATCGAATAAAGACATGAATAAATAATATGCATGACTCGAAAAAAGATTTAATGACACGTGATGGATTAACATGTGTTGACCAAGGTCGAAAAAAAAGTATTTATCAAAATATGTCGCGAAAGTCGCATTTTAATGTAAGGTTCGAAAAGAATTAAAAATAGAAAAGTGAAGACACGAAAAAAAAGAGGCCGGCAGATCAGGCTGCCGCGCGGGTCGCCTGACAGGCGCGCGACCCGCGTGGTGGCCTGCCGGTTTTTTTTTGTTTGTCGAAAAATCATTAATTTATAAATCGCGTATAAATATGGATTAATTTATACACGATTTATATTTTCGATATTCGTCGTATTCGATATTCGATTATGAAATCGATATCGAATAGTCGGAATGTTTTAGAAAAAGTTTTAAAAAAAGTGTTTTGTTTTGAACGAAAAAAGTGAAAAAAAGAATTTTGAACGAAAAAAATGTTAATTCTCTCCGCGTTTAAAATCATCGAATTTTGTTTTAAAAAAAGGTAATGATTTTATTAGCATCAACGAGAATTATTTAATTTAGTTCTTGTGGATACGATATTCGATTAGAGAATCGGTATCGTATTTTAAGAACGTTATAAAAATAGTTTTTCGTAGTATCGATTATTAATAATTAAAAAAAATATGCGACGAACGAACCATATTAAAATACGAAACGACCGACGACCCGTAAAAAAAAGGTGACGGACGAAAAAAAGAAGAAAAAGACGTGAGAGAGAGAGAGAGAGAAGGGAGAAGAATCGGGTTTGATTTACACCCTCAACCTACATGCTTTATTTTCTCGGTATGGAGCTCGTCGGAAAGTGGTTTAAACTTGGGAGCGTCGAGATGATGTGGGTGAGTTTGGGATGGTGCGTTTTTTTGGTCGTGTGGGACGTTGGGTTCGGCCGAATGGGGGGTGGTTTCGTCGGTATTTCGAGACTTCTTCGGGAATACGTCGGGTTTTGCTTTGTATTGCTTTTTTTTTATATCGAGGATGATGGATGTATGTATTTCGGTTGCTGAAAAAATTGTTGTGTAAAATCGTTGTCCTTTGTGTTGGACGGGAGGTCCTATTTATAGGGGTCGAGGTAGTCTTGCTTGTGTGACAAGAAATACCGGTTTGGATAGGAAATACGAGAGTTCGAAAGGGAACGAAAGTCTCGTTTCTTGGTGGAGAAGCCAAGTATCTCGGCTGTCATGAAGAGTTGGCCGAGTGTTTTGGCTGTTTGGGATGTCTTGGCCGAGTATCTGGAACTCGGTCGGTGTCTGATTCGGTTTCCGGATAGAATTCCTACTTGAGATCGAATTCTATCCTTAAACGGATTTGTTTAATATTTATTGAAGCTGATTTTTTGTAGGATTGGAGTCCGAATCAGCCGTGTGAGGTGTCACGGCTGACTCACGTGTCTCGAGAATATTTTTGACCGGGTTTTGACTCGGTCGTAAAAAGACGGTTTTACCCCTGGTGTCGGAATCGACCCAAATTAGTCTCATTTGACTCGAAACGACCCACTGGGCCTGGATTTGAGGTTGGTTTTGTAAGATATGTACTCCGCAATAAGCCTAAACCAAATGTCCATGATTTCGAGCCCATATCCGAGTCATTAAAGCATGTTTGCGTCCTATCATCATCGGGTGTTTGGCGGGACCTACTATAGACACCTGGCGGTCAAAATGTGGGTGTCTACAGAGCCCCCACTCTAACTGAGGCTTGGACAAGGCGAAAGTCAGAGTAGCTACCAGGCCAATCGAGGATTAAGACCTGGCAGACTTCCGATCGGGTCGTTTAGAGTCCATTAGACTTGCGTGAAGGGCTCGCCAGCCATAAGATAGAAATCATACCTGGATAGACGTCAATAATGTTGCGGGGACTTTTCTTAAAAAGTCTTGGGTATGTCTGTTTACAGACACATCCATCTTGGAATGGCGCGAGAGCCTCCATTGGAAGCTGTGGGTATACCGCTTACTGATAATCCCAACTCGAAATAGCACGGGAGCCTCCATTAGAAGCTGCGGGTGTACCGTTTACTGATACATCCCATCTTAGAATTGCGCGGGAGCCTCCATTGGAAGCTGTGGGTATACCGCTTACTGATAATCCCACCTCGGAATAGCGCGGGAGCCTTCATTAGAGGCTGCGGATGTACCGCTTACTGATACATCTGATTCTTCAGTAAAAATGTTGCTTGAATTTTCACTGGGAATTTTCTTTTGAGAATTCTCCGGGAGTCTTGGGATACCTGTATGCTTTACATGCAACATTCAGATAAAACATCGACTCACGCTGGGGAAGAAAATGATTTTTTTTTTTGGAAAGAAAATGCTGAAAATTTTTGGAAACGCTGAAAATTTTTGAATTTTTTTGTAAATTAGAATGCTTGGGATGACTTGATTCCCGATCAGATTCTGACACGGACTTCTAAAATCCTCAGGTTAGGCCTGTATGCCTAGATGAAGTAGGGAGTATGATGAAAATTCCTATTCCCGTGGTGACTAGGAAAGGGATTTTTTCAAATGGCTAAGTTTTGCAAATTTTAAAATGAGAATTTGGAGAGAGACATGCCGACAGACTCGACTCTGGACGTGACCGGACGAGTTGGCAGACACGACTGGACTCTCTAAGGGTTGGACCGTGACTCGGTAAGGGATGGGCCACCTAAGATGACAAGACTCTTAAGTTGCGCTATTCCGTAGCCTAGGCGAGTGGCAACACGGTCGAATCCTCGGAATGAGACTGTTTCCGTACGACAGGGCTTTGTGGTAGCAATGTCGTAGACTGGTGTTCTTCTGGATTTTTGATTTTTTTTTGTCCAGCTTTTTTTTTGTCGGTCAGACTAACACCTAAGGTAGGGAATGGTTAGTCTTATTGGATAGGTATTTATTGTGGGAAATGGGCTTGCCTCCCGTCTTGAACCCAAACTAGGAGACTACCTAGATTTGTAGAGGATTCGATACCGCTCCTACTAAGGGTGGTTATGTGGCTTTCTATGTCAGACATGGAACAGGTAAAGAAAAATGCGGGTTCAGTTTCCTGCAGTCGTTATAGATGGGCCTATAATAGTCACGTGCATGTGCTCACAGTGTATGACGGTATTCATCATGTTCTCGGAAACACATAAGAAAAGTATATATGGGAAATAGAATATTGAAAGATGACAGAATGCAAATGACTCTGACTCTGATTTGGAAATGACGATGTAGGGTATCATAGACTCGAACTCAGACTTAGACTTGAATCAAATCCGGACTTTCGGACGCTCGGTTGGTTGTTTTTGTAAGGTCTTTGATTGGAGAGAACGACAAGTGCCACGACTCGCCTAAACTCGGCTTTGCGCAAATGCAAGAGAGGGTGTCAAACTAGACATGGCCCGGGGTGACGGGATGACAAAGACTCTTGGACGGAATACTCGAATGTTGACCTAGACAAAGTAACGACCGCGAATTAGACTCGAGCTGCATAAGGGTGAGTCCGAAAATGGGGGCGACCGTGTTTGACCGTGTCGCGTGCTTGGCCCAACCGTGGTGACCTAACCCTAGGTGACTCGAGTGTTCGTAGCATAGGTTTGACTCGGAGAAGGCATCATAAGGACGCCGGTGTAGGATGGACGTAAAGTACCCCTTAAGGTGACCGTGGTCGACTGCTCGGGTGGAGGACAGCCTTGAGTAAGACTAAAGACTCAGATGGTGTGACATCTAAGTGACTCGAAAGTGGGATACGTGAGACAACACGTGTAAGACCTGACCCTTAGAGCAACCGTGGTTGATCGCTCTGATGAAGAGTAGCCCCCGAGTGGGGGTGAAGACCGACTCTTAGACGGGTGACTCGTGGATGGTGGGTCTTCCTTAGGATTTGGCAAAGTGGGCCTAGTCCCGTGTGAAGAAAGACCTACGTGTGAGCTATTCCCCAGACTTTGGACTCGATTGTGTAAGTGGGCTTCCCTTTGTAGGAGTTTGTCCTACGTAGGTGGGCCGTGCCTTGACTAATAAGGCGGACTTGGGATGGGGTGGAAACCCGTGATGTAAGATTGACGAAGTTTCGACGCTATAGACTCTTAACAACTTATGACGAAACCCGACACTGCTAAATACGGGAAGTCCTAAGAAGAAAGCTTTGGAAAGAGGATTTGGATTTGAAAACCGAGCAAAGTCGGATAGGACGGCCCGATCTTTTTTGAAAATCGAAAAAAGGTGTCATCGGGCCGAGATTTTCGAATTTTTGAAAAGGATTGGACAGCATACCGGCTAGAAAATAGGCTATTTTGAGTAAAAATCATAAGTCCTAAATTCGGTAGCTTTCCGAGTTTTGAAAAATGGATAATTTTCGAAAAACAGATGCAAGTTTTTTGGAAAGGACGGTTTTTGAAAAGACGAGACACGGATCAAGTAGCATGTAGTCACGGAAATAATATAATGACGCCATGTATGCTCTTAGTCTAAGTCTCGGTCGGTCGAATAGGGTCTATACCAACGACGATAGCTTTCTCGCAAATCAGGACGGTCTACCTAAGCCGAGTTGGTCTTAGAACCTGCCGTAAAACCCATGCGAGTTTCGCCATCGAAGTCTTTAGTGGGTCCAAGTAGGAACGCACCGTGGTATAGTGGGACGTCGGTCACAAGTAACCGGCCCGGGAAAGAATGGGTTATGACCCATTGAACTAAAACGTGTACATTACTATTCGAACGATTTCTTTTCGAGTCTCACCCTAGGGATGTCGATGGTAAGTGACTCATCAGTTGATCCCCAGCGGAGTCGCCAAATTGTGGACATGACATAGGTCCACCCCGACGCGGCCACGCGCGGGTTTGGGGAGGCGAATGAATCTCCATATGAGATGGTCACATTGAAATTTAAATTGAAGTAGGATTCGCCACCGAATTTTGTGGTTATTCGGAACCATTCGAGCCCACTCTATGTCGTAGTGGGCCGTATACAAAATACGGCCCATTTCCGATGTCAGAGTTTATTGGGCTCGTCCATTTGCATTACAATACCGATACCGACATTATCGGATACCGTGTATTGAATGACTCTCGTTGCCAATGGATTCGGACATCCGGAAACCATGGTTCTGAGTAAGGGGTGAGGGTACGTGTTGGCCTGTTGGGAAGTTCACTAAGAACACCCAACCCCGCCCGCACTTAGTGGCCTTTACTAAGATATCGTTCGTTTTTGGTGTACACGCGTTAGTTCGACGGTTGAATGATATGCAAACATTATTTTCCTAAGCATGTGAGAAAAATAAATAAATGGGTTGCTAAGTCGTTTAATGCATATTAAACTAATAACGTCAAAGTTATTTTAGCATGTGAAGTTCGTTTTAGTCTAATAAAACGATAAAAAAGCAAATAAATAGCTACAAACACGAGAAAACGAGTTAGTAACGATGAATAAATCGAATAAAGACATGAATAAATAATATGCATGACTCGAAAAAAGATTTAATGACACGTGATGGATTAACACGTGTTGACCAAGGTCAAAAAAAAAGTATTTATCAAAATATGTCGCGAAAGTCGCATTTTAATGTAAGGTTCGAAAAGAATTAAAAATAGAAAAGTGAAGACACGAAAAAAAAGAGGCCGGCGGATCAGGCTGCCGCGCGGGTCGCCTGACAGGCGCGCGACCCGCGTGGTGGCCTGCCGGTTTTTTTTTGTTTGTCGAAAAATCATTAATTTATAAATCGCGTATAAATATGGATTAATTTATACTCGATTTATATTTTCGATATTCGTCGTATTCGATATTCGATTATGAAATCGATATCGAATAGTCGGAATGTTGTAGAAAAAGTTTTAAAAAAAGTGTTTTGTTTTGAACGAAAAAAGTGAAAAAAAGAATTTTGAACGAAAAAAATGTTAATTCTCTCCGCGTTTAAAATCATCGAATTTTGTTTTAAAAAAAGGTAATGATTTTATTAGCATCAACGAGAATTATTTAATTTAGTTCTTGTGGATACGATATTCGATTAGAGAATCGGTATCGTATTTTAAGAACGTTATAAAAATAGTTTTTCGTAGTATCGATTATTAATAATAAAAAAAATATGCGACGAACGAACCATATTAAAATACGAAACGACCGACGACCCGTAAAAAAAGGTGACGGACGAAAAAAAGAAGAAAAAGACGTGAGAGAGAGAGAGAAGGGAGAAGAATCGGGTTTGATTTACACCCTCAACCTACATGCTTTATTTTCTCGGTATGGAGCTCGTCGGAAAGTGGTTTAAACTTGGGAGCGTCGAGATGATGTGGGTGAGTTTGGGATGGTGCGTTTTTTTGGTCGTGTGGGACGTTGGGTTCGGCCGAATGGGGGGTGGTTTCGTCGGTATTTCGAGACTTCTTCGGGAATACGTCGGGTTTTGCTTTGTATTGGTTTTTTTTTATATCGAGGATGATGGATGTATGTATTTCGGTTGCTGAAAAAATTGTTGTGTAAAATCGTTGTCCTTTGTGTTGGACGGGAGGTCCTATTTATAGGGGTCGAGGTAGTCTTGCTTGTGTGACAAGAAATACCGGTTTGGATAGGAAATACGAGAGTTCGAAAGGGAACGAAAGTCTCGTTTCTTGGTGGAGAAGCCAAGTATCTCGGCTGTCATGAAGAGTTGGCCGAGTGTTTTGGCTGTTTGGGATGTCTTGGCCGAGTATCTGGAACTCGGTCGGTGTCTGATTCGGTTTCCGGATAGAATTCCTACTTGAGATCGAATTCTATCCTTAAACGGATTTGTTTAATATTTATTGAAGCTGATTTTTTGTAGGATTGGAGTCCGAATCAGCCGTGTGAGGTGTCACGGCTGACTCACGTGTCTCGAGAATATTTTTGACCGGGTTTTGACTCGGTCGTAAAAAGACGGTTTTACCCCTGGTGTCGGAATCGACCCAAATTAGTCTCATTTGACTCGAAACGACCCACTGGGCCTGGATTTGAGGTTGGTTTTGTAAGATATGTACTCCGCAATAAGCCTAAACCAAATGTCCATGATTTCGAGCCCATATCCGAGTCATTAAAGCATGTTTGCGTCCTATCATCATCGGGCGTTTGGCGGGACCTACTATAGACACCAGGCGGTCAAAATGTGGGTGTCTACAGAGCCCCCACTCTAACTGAGGCTTGGACAAGGCGAAAGTCAGAGTAGCTACCAGGCCAATCGAGGATTAAGACCTGGCAGACTTCCGATCGGGTCGTTTAGAGTCCATTAGACTTGCGTGAAGGGCTCGCCAGCCATAAGATAGAAATCATACCTGGATAGATGTCAATAATGTTGCGGGGACTTTTCTTAAAAAGTCTTGGGTATGTCTGTTTACAGACACATCCATCTTGGAATGGCGCGAGAGCCTCCATTGGAAGCTGTGGGTATACCGCTTACTGATAATCCCACCTCGAAATAGCACGGGAGCCTCCATTAGAAGCTGCGGGTGTACCGTTTACTGATACATCCCATCTTAGAATTGCGCGGGAGCCTCCATTGGAAGCTGTGGGTATACCGCTTACTGATAATCCCACCTCGGAATAGCGCGGGAGCCTTCATTAGAGGCTGCGGATGTACCGCTTACTGATACATCCGATTCTTCAGTAAAAATGTTGCTTGAATTTTCACTGGGAATTTTCTTTTGAGAATTCTCCGGGAGTCTTGGGATACCTGTATGCTTTACATGCAACATTCAGATAAAACATCGACTCACGCTGGGGAAGAAAATGATTTTTTTTTTTTGGAAAGAAAATGCTGAAAATTTTTGGAAACGCTGAAAATTTTTGATTTTTTTTGTAAATTAGAATGCTTGGGATGACTTGATTCCCGATCAGATTCTGACACGGACTTCTAAAATCCTCAGGTTAGGCCTGTATGCCTAGATGAAGTAGGGAGTATGATAAAAATTCCTATTCCCGTGGTGACTAGGAAAGGGATTTTTTCAAATGGCTAAGTTTTGCAAATTTTAAAATGAGAATTTGGAGAGAGACATGCCGACAGACTCGACTCTGGACGTGACCGGACGAGTTGGCAGACACGACTGGACTCTCTAAGGGTTGGACCGTGACTCGGTAGGGGATGGGCCACCTAAGATGACAAGACTCTTAAGTTGCGCTATTCCGTAGCCTAGGCGAGTGGCAACACGGTCGAATCCTCGGAATGAGATTGTTTCCGTACGACAGGGCTTTGTGGTAGCAATGCCGTAGACTGGTGTTCTTCTGGATTTTTGATTTTTTTTTTGTCAAGCTTTTTTTTTTGCCGGTCAGACTAACACCTAAGGTAGGGACTGGTTAGTCTTATTGGATGGGTGTTTATTGTGGGAAATGGGCTTGCCTCCTGTCTTGAACCCAAACTAGGAGACTACCTAGATTTGTAGAGGATTCGATACCGCTCCTACTAAGGGTGGTTATGTGGCTTTCTATGTCAGACATGGAACAGGTAAAGGAAAACAGGGGGTTCAGTTTCCTGCAGTCGTTATAGATGGGCCTATAATAGTCACGTGCATGTGCTCACAGTGTATGACGGTATTCATCATGTTCTCGGAAACATATAAGAAAAGTATATATGGGAAATAGAATATTGAAAGATGACAGAATGCAAATGACTCTGACTCTGATTTGGAAATGAGGATGTAGGGTATCATAGACTCGAACTCAGACTTAGACTTGAATCAAATCCGGACTTTCGGACGCTCGGTTGGTTGTTTTTGTAAGGTCTTTGATTGGAGAGAACGACAAGTGCCACGACTCGCCTAAACTCGGCTTTGCGCAAATGCAAGAGAGGGAGTCAAACTAGACATGGCCCGGGGTGACGGGATGATAAAGACTCTTGGATCGGGATACTCGAATGTTGACCTAGACAAAGTAACGACCGCGAATTAGACTCGAGCTGCATAAGGGTGAGTCCGAAAATGGGGGCGACCGTGTTTGACCGTGTCGCGTGCTTGGCCCAACCGTGGTGACCTAACCTTAGGTAACTCGAGTGTTCGTAGCATAGGTTTGACTCGGAGAAGGCATCATAAGGACGCCGGTGTAGGATGGACGTAAAGTACCCCTTAAGGTGACCGTGGTCGACTGCTCGGGTGGAGGACAGCCTTGAGTAAGACTAAAGACTCAGATGGTGTGACATCTAAGTGACTCAAAAGTGGGATACGTGAGACAACACGTGTAAGACCTGACCCTTAGAGCAACCGTGGTTGATCGCTCTGATGAAGAGTAGCCCCCGATTGGGGGTGAAGACCGACTCTTAGACGGGTGACTCGTGGATGGTGGGCCTTCCTTAGGATTCGGAAAAGTGGGCCTAGTCCCGTGTGAAGAAAGACCTACGTGTGAGCTATTCCCCAGACTTTGGACTCGATTGTGTAAGTGGGCTTCCCTTTGTAGGAGTTTGTCCTACGTAGGTGGGCCGTGCCTTGACTAATAAGGCGGACTTGGGATGGGGTGGAAACCCGTGATGTAAGATTGACGAAGTTTCGACGCTATAGACTCTTAACAACTTATGACGAAACCCGACACTGCTAAATACGGGAAGTCCTAAGAAGAAAGCTTTGGAAAGAGGATTTGGATTTGAAAACCGAGCAAAGTCGGATAGGACGGCCCGATCTTTTTTGAAAATCGAAAAAAGGTGTCATCGGGCCGAGATTTTCGAATTTTTGAAAAGGATTGGACAGCATATCGGCTAGAAAATAGGCTATTTTGAGTAAAAATCATAAGTCCTAAATTCGGTAGCTTTCCGAGTTTTGAAAAATGGATAATTTTCGAAAAACAGATGCAAGTTTTTTGGAAAGGACGGTTTTTGAAAAGACGAGACACGGATCAAGTAGCATGTAGTCACGGAAATAATATAATGACGCCATGTATGCTCTTAGTCTAAGTCTCGGTCGGTCGAATAGGGTCTATACCAACGACGATAGCTTTCTCGCAAATCAGGACGGTCTACCTAAGCCGAGTTGGTCTTAGAACCTGCCGTAAAACCCATGCGAGTTTCGCCATCGAAGTCTTTAGTGGGTCCAAGTAGGAACGCACCGTGGTATAGTGGGACGTCGATCACAAGTAACCGGCCCGGGAAAGAATGGGTTATGACCCATTGAACTAAAACGTGTACATTACTATTCGAACGATTTCTTTTCGAGTCTCACCCTAGGGATGTCGATGGTAAGTGACTCATCAGTTGATCCCCAGCGGAGTCGCCAAATTGTGGACATGACATAGGTCCACCCCGACGCGGCCACGCGCGGGTTTGGGGAGGCGAATGAATCTCCATATGAGATGGTCACATTGAAATTTAAATCGAAGTAGGATTCGCCACCGAATTTTGTGGTTATTCGGAACCATTCGAGCCCACTCTATGTCGTAGTGGGCCGTATACAAAATACGGCCCATTTCCGATGTCAGAGTTTATTGGGCTCGTCCATTTGCATTACAATACCGATACCGACATTATCGGATACCGTGCATTGAATGACTCTCGTTGCCAATGGATTCGGACATCCGGAAACCATGGTTCTGAGTAAGGGGTGAGGGTACGGGTTGGCCTGTTGAGAAGTTCACTAAGAACACCCAACCCCGCCCGCACTTAGTGGCCTTTACTAAGATATCGTTCGTTTTTGGTGTACACGCGTTAGTTCGACGGTTGAATGATATGCAAACATTATTTTCCTAAGCATGTGAGAAAAATAAATAAATGGGTTGCTAAGTCGTTTAATGCATATTAAACTAATAACGTCAAAGTTATTTTAGCATGTGAAGTTCGTTTTAGTCTAATAAAACGATAAAAAAGAAAATAAATAGCTACAAACACGAGAAAACGAGTTAGTAACGATGAATAAATCGAATAAAGACATGAATAAATAATATGCATGACTCGAAAAAAGATATAATGACACGTGATGGATTAACACGTGTTGACCAAGGTCAAAAAAAAAGTATTTATCAAAATATGTCGCGAAAGTCGCATTTTAATGTAAGGTTCGAAAAGAATTAAAAATAGAAAAGTGAAGACACGAAAAAAAAGAGGCCGGCGGATCAGGCTGCCGCGCGGGTCGCCTGACAGGCGCGCGACCCGCGTGGTGGCCTGCAGGTTTTTTTTTGTTTGTCGAAAAATCATTAATTTATAAATCGCGTATAAATATGGATTAATTTATACTCGATTTATATTTTCGATATTCGTCGTATTCGATATTCGATTATGAAATCGATATCGAATAGTCGGAATGTTTTAGAAAAAGTTTTAAAAAAAGTGTTTTGTTTTGAACGAAAAAAGTGAAAAAAAGAATTTTGAACCAAAAAAATGTTAATTCTCTCCGCGTTTAAAATCATCGAATTTTGTTTTAAAAAAAGGTAATGATTTTATTAGCATCAACGAGAACTATTTAATTTAGTTCTTGTGGATACGATATTCGATTAGAGAATCGGTATCGTATTTTAAGAACGTTATAAAAATAGTTTTTCGTAGTATCGATTATTAATAATAAAAAAAATATGCGACGAACGAACCATATTAAAATACGAAACGACCGACGACCCGTAAAAAAAGGTGACGGACGAAAAAAAGAAGAAAAAGACGTGAGAGAGAGAGAGAGAAGGGAGAAGAATCGGGTTTGATTTACACCCTCAACCTACATGCTTTATTTTCTCGGTATGGAGCTCGTCGGAAAGTGGTTTAAACTTGGGAGCGTCGAGATGATGTGGGTGAGTTTGGGATGGTGCGTTTTTTTGGTCGTGTGGGACGTTGGGTTTGGCCGGATGGGGGGTGGTTTCATCGGTATTTCGAGACTTCTTCGAGAATACGTCGGGTTTTGCTTTGTATTGCTTTTTTTTTATATCGAGGATGATGGATGTATGTATTTCGGTTGCTGAAAAAATTGTTGTGTAATCGTTGTCCTTTGTGTTGGACGGGAGGTCCTATTTATAGGGGTCGAGGTAGTCTTGCTTGTGTGACAAGAAATACCGGTTTGGATAGGAAATACGAGAGTTCGAAAGGGAACGAAAGTCTCGTTTCTTGGTGGAGAAGCCAAGTATCTCGGCTGTCATGAAGAGTTGGCCGAGTGTTTTGGCTGTTTGGGATGTCTTGGCCGAGTATCTGGAACTCGGTCGGTGTCTGATTCGGTTTCCGGATAGAATTCCTACTTGAGATCGAATTCTATCCTTAAACGGATTTGTTTAATATTTATTGAAGCTGATTTTTTGTAGGATTGGAGTCCGAATCAGCCGTGTGAGGTGTCACGGCTGACTCACGTGTCTCGAGAATATTTTTGACCGGGTTTTGACTCGGTCGTAAAAGACGGTTTTACCCCTGGTGTCGGAATCGACCCAAATTAGTCTCATTTGACTCGAAACGACCAACTGGGCCTGGATTTGAGGTTGGTTTTGTAAGATATGTACTCCGCAATAAGCCTAAACCAAATGTCCATGATTTCGAGCCCATATCCGAGTCATTAAAGCATGTTTGCGTCCTATCATCATCGGGTGTTTGGCGGGACCTACTATAGACACCTGGCGGTCAAAATGTGGGTGTCTACAGAGCCCCCACTCTAACTGAGGCTTGGACAAGGCGAAAGTCAGAGTAGCTACCAGGCCAATCGAGGATTAAGACCTGGCAGACTTCCGATCGGGTCGTTTAGAGTCCATTAGACTTGCGTGAAGGGCTCGCCAGCCATAAGATAGAAATCATACCTGGATAGACGTCAATAATGTTGCGGGGACTTTTCTTAAAAAGTCTTGGGTATGTCTGTTTACAGACACATCCATCTTGGAATGGCGCGAGAGCCTCCATTGGAAGCTGTGGGTATACCGCTTACTGATAATCCCACCTCGAAATAGCACGGGAGCCTCCATTAGAAGCTGCGGGTGTACCGTTTACTGATACATCCCATCTTAGAATTGCGCGGGAGCCTCCATTGGAAGCTGTGGGTATACCGCTTACTGATAATCCCACCTCGGAATAGCGCGGGAGCCTTCATTAGAGGCTGCGGATGTACCGCTTACTGATACATCTGATTCTTCAGTAAAAATGTTGCTTGAATTTTCACTGGGAATTTTCTTTTGAGAATTCTCCGGGAGTCTTGGGATACCTGTATGCTTTACATGCAACATTCAGATAAAACATCGACTCACGCTGGGGAAGAAAATGATTTTTTTTTTGGAAAGAAAATGCTGAAAATTTTTGGAAACGCTGAAAATTTTTGAATTTTTTTGTAAATTAGAATGCTTGGGATGACTTGATTCCCGATCAGATTCTGACACGGACTTCTAAAATCCTCAGGTTAGGCATGTATGCCTAGATGAAGTAGGGAGTATGATGAAAATTCCTATTCCCGTGGTGACTAGGAAAGGGATTTTTTCAAATGGCTAAGTTTTGCAAATTTTAAAATGAGAATTTGGAGAGAGACATGCCGACAGACTCGACTCTGGACGTGACCGGACGAGTTGGCAGACACGACTGGACTCTCTAAGGGTTGGACCGTGACTCGGTAAGGGATGGGCCACCTAAGATGACAAGACTCTTAAGTTGCGCTATTCCGTAGCCTAGGCGAGTGGCAACACGGTCGAATCCTCGGAATGAGACTGTTTCCGTACGACAGGGCTTTGTGGTAGCAATGCCGTAGACTGGTGTTCTTCTGGATTTTTGATTTTTTTTTGTCCAGCTTTTTTTTTGTCGGTCAGACTAACACCTAAGGTAGGGAATGGTTAGTCTTATTGGATAGGTATTTATTGTGGGAAATGGGCTTGCCTCCCGTCTTGAACCCAAACTAGGAGACTACCTAGATTTGTAGAGGATTCGATACCGCTCCTACTAAGGGTGGTTATGTGGCTTTCTATGTCAGACATGGAACAGGTAAAGAAAAATGCGGGTTCAGTTTCCTGCAGTCGTTATAGATGGGCCTATAATAGTCACGTGCATGTGCTCACAGTGTATGACGGTATTCATCATGTTCTCGGAAACACATAAGAAAAGTATATATGGGAAATAGAATATTGAAAGATGACAGAATGCAAATGACTCTGACTCTGATTTGGAAATGAGGATGTAGGGTATCATAGACTCGAACTCAGACTTAGACTTGAATCAAATCCGGACTTTCGGACGCTCGGTTGGTTGTTTTTGTAAGGTCTTTGATTAGAGAGAACGACAAGTGCCACGACTCGCCTAAACTCGGCTTTGCGCAAATGCAAGAGAGGGTGTCAAACTAGACATGGCCCGGGGTGACGGGATGACAAAGACTCTTGGACGGAATACTCGAATGTTGACCTAGACAAAGTAACGACCGCGAATTAGACTCGAGCTGCATAAGGGTGAGTCCGAAAATGGGGGCGACCGTGTTTGACCGTGTCGCGTGCTTGGCCCAACCGTGGTGACCTAACCCTAGGTGACTCGAGTGTTCGTAGCATAGGTTTGGCTCGGAGAAGGCATCATAAGGACGCCGGTGTAGGATGGACGTAAAGTACCCCTTAAGGTGACCGTGGTCGACTGCTCGGGTGGAGGACAGCCTTGAGTAAGACTAAAGACTCAGATGGTGTGACATCTAAGTGACTCGAAAGTGGGATACGTGAGACAACACGTGTAAGACCTGACCCTTAGAGCAACCGTGGTTGATCGCTCTGATGAAGAGTAGCCCCCGAGTGGGGGTGAAGACCGACTCTTAGACGGGTGACTTGTGGATGGTGGGTCTTCCTTAGGATTCGGCAAAGTGGGCCTAGTCCCGTGTGAAGAAAGACCTACGTGTGAGCTATTCCCCAGACTTTGGACTCGATTGTGTAAGTGGGCTTCCCTTTGTAGGAGTTTGTCCTACGTAGGTGGGCCGTGCCTTGACTAATAAGGCGGACTTGGGATGGGGTGGAAACCCGTGATGTAAGATTGACGAAGTTTCGACGCTATAGACTCTTAACAACTTATGACGAAACCCGACACTGCTAAATACGGGAAGTCCTAAGAAGAAAGCTTTGGAAAGAGGATTTGGATTTGAAAACCGAGCAAAGTCGGATAGGACGGCCCGATCTTTTTTGAAAATCGAAAAAAGGTGTCATCGGGCCGAGATTTTCGAATTTTTGAAAAGGATTGGATAGCATACCGGCTAGAAAATAGGCTATTTTGAGTAAAAATCATAAGTCCTAAATTCGGTAGCTTTCCGAGTTTTGAAAAATGGATAATTTTCGAAAAACAGATGCAAGTTTTTTGGAAAGGACGGTTTTTGAAAAGACGAGACACGGATCAAGTAGCATGTAGTGATGGGAGGGATTTGTCGTGGAATCCCAACCGATCAAATAAAGTAACCGGCTATTCCTACGGTAGATAGGGTATGTCGGGTCGAATCCACGGGGACGGTAAGAGGCGTCTAAACTAAGGTCGCCTAAATACGAGACTAAGTCAACGAGCTAATCTAAACTAGGAATGGTAGAGAGGGGAGAAAGCTAGACTAAGGCTAAGGCTAAGGAGAGCAACTAGGGAAAACGGGCTAGGATTAGGTCGGGGTCAAAGGGGTAACGGAATGGTCGAGGGAGAACTAGAGCGAAGGAGGTAGTAGGGTGATCTAGGTTGGTCCGGGCTCTCGCAACTTAGACTCACCTAGAGGTTCCACCTAAAACCCAACTCAACGACACAAACGACAAACGGAGTACTAGCACGCTATAGGCCTAGGTCGAATCCGGGCTCTCGCAACTTAGATAGACCTAGGGGTCATCCTCACCGGGCTCTCGCAACTTAATGAGGGGACCGAACCCACAAACAAACTAATGCTCACAAGAGAAAAGCAAGAAAAACAAGTATTTGCAACTACTAGTCATTCATGCATTTCAACAAACATGTGATGTGCACCATACCAAGAGGAAACCCAAATCTTCCACCAACATCTCCAACAAACCCTTAATCACCCAATTAGCACCCTAATCACCTTACTAACCCTAGCAAGAACACTACTCTAACATATCTAATCTAGAATTAACACTAACAAGAGGAATCATCAAAAGAAACAAAACAAACATGAAGATACTAGTGAAAACTATGAACATCAAACATAACAATGAACAAAGATTCAAACTTGATAAACAAAAATGGATTAAGAGTAAAAGCAGAAGAAGATTGTACCAAACTAGTGAAGAAGAAAGATTGAAACTTGCATTCATGAGAGAAACCCAAAACAAACCACCAAGGTTGTCAATCTTGGATGGATCTTGAATAAATCCCTTAATACAAGTACTAAACTAGAATTAACTACTAATTACCGACTAATCTACACTAATCTAATCTAATCTAACCTAAAGTAGTCTAGGGTTTAATGTCTAATGAAGTGCATAAGCTTTACATAACAAGGGAAGGGTATATATAGGATTTAAGAATGAAAGGAGAAGAAAGAAAGCAAAGCACGGCAGCAGCACGGCAGCAGCACGCCCGTCCCGGCCGAGACGGGATGGTCCCGGTCGGGACGAGGTCGGTCCCGGTCGGGACGCCACCTTCCCGATCGGGATGGGCTCACAGTAGCCGCACTTCATGCTCCCTTCATCCCGAACGGGATGGGTCTTTGTAGGCCTCCTTTAAGAGCTCTTTGGTCCCTCCTCGCTTCTCATGGGCTCCCCGTCGATTCTCGGGACTTGGGATCGGGTCTCGGAAGCTCGGGATTGGGTCCCGAGGTCTCGGGGTCAATTCCAAGGCATCGAGTCATCGTTCCTCTACTTCGTTGGCTCCAAAATATGTATGTATCGAGTCGGAATCGCTCCAACTCTTCCAATTCGGTCTCGGGAACCTGAAACGAACTAAAGGAAGCATAAGAAGCCCCTAAACCGCTCCCAAGGAGCGATTCCACAAGGAAAATGGGACCAAAACACTACGAAATAGGCACTACAAATGACACTTATCATGTAGTCACGGAAATAATATAATGACGCCATGTATGCTCTTAGTCTAAGTCTCGGTCGGTCGAATAGGGTCTATACCAACGACGATAGCTTTCTCGCAAATCAGGACGGTCTACCTAAGCCGAGTTGGTCTTAGAACCTGCCGTAAAACCCATGCGAGTTCCGCCATCGAAGTCTTTAGTGGGTCCAAGTAGGAACGCACCGTGGTATAGTGGGACGTCGGTCACAAGTAACCGGCCCGGGAAAGAATGGGTTATGCATGACCCATTGAACTAAAACGTGTACATTACTATTCGAACGATTTCTTTTCGAGTCTCACCCTAGGGATGCCGATGGTAAGTGACTCATCAGTTGATCCCCAGCGGAGTCGCCAAATTGTGGACATGACATAGGTCCACCCCGACGCGGCCACGCGCGGGTTTGGGGAGGCGAATGAATCTCCATATGAGATGGTCAAATTGAAATTTAAATCGAAGTAGGATTCGCCACCGAATTTTGTGGTTATTCAGAACCATTCGAGCCCACTCTATGTCGTAGTGGGCCGTATACAAAATACGGCCCATTTCCGATGTCAGAGTTTATTGGGCTTGTCCCTTTGCATTACGATACCGATACCGACATTATCGGATACCGTGTATTGAATGACTCTCGTTGCCAATGGATTCGGACATCCGGAAACCATGGTTCTGAGTAAGGGGTGAGGGTACGTGTTGGGAAGTTCACTAAGAACACCCAACCCCGCCCGCACTTAGTGGCCTTTACTAAGATATCGTTCGTTTTTGGTGTACACGCGTTAGTTCGACGGTTGAATGATATGCAAACATTATTTTCCTAAGCATGTGAGAAAAATAAATAAATGGGTTGCTAAGTCGTTTAATGCATATTAAACTAATAACGTCAAAGTTATTTTAGCATGTGAAGTTCGTTTTAGTCTAATAAAACGATAAAAAAACAAATAAATAGCTACAAACACGAGAAAACGAGTTAGTAACGATGAATAAATCGAATAAAGACATGAATAAATAATATGCATGACTCGAAAAAAGATTTAATGACACGTGATGGATTAACACGTGTTGACCGAGGTCGAAAAAAAAGTATTTATCAAAATATGTCGCGAAAGTCGCATTTTAATGTAAGGTTCGAAAAGAATTAAAAATAGAAAAGTGAAGAAACGAAAAAAAAGAGGCCGGCGGATCAGGCTGCCGCGCGGGTCGCCCGATAGGCGCGCGACCCGCGTGGTGGCCTGCCGGTTTTTTTTTATTTGTCGAAAAATCATTAATTTATAAATCGCGTATAAATATGGATTAATTTATACTCGATTTATATTTTCGATATTCGTCGTATTCGATATTCGATTATGAAATCGATATCGAATAGTCGGAATGTTTTAGAAAAAGTTTTAAAAAAAGTGTTTTGTTTTGAACGAAAAAAGTGAAAAAAAGAATTTTGAACGAAAAAAATGTTAATTCTCTCCGCGTTTAAAATCATCGAATTTTGTTTTAAAAAAAGGTAATGATTTTATTAGCATCAACGAGAATTAATTAATTTAGTTCTTGTGGATACGATATTCGATTAGAGAATCGGTATCGTATTTTAAGAACGTTATAAAAATAGTTTTTCGTAGTATCGATTATTAATAATAAATAAAATATGCGACGAACAACCCATATTAAAATACGAAACGGCCGACGACCCGTAAAAAAAGGTGACGGACGAAAAAAGAAGAAAAAGACGTGAGAGACAGAGAGAGAAGGGAGAAGAATCGGGTTTGATTTACACCCTCAACCTACATGCTTTATTTTCTCGGTATGGAGCTCGTCGGAAAGTGGTTTAAACTTGGGAGCGTCGAGATGATGTGGGTGAGTTTGGGATGGTGCGTTTTTTTGGTCGTGTGGGACGTTGAGTTCGGGCGGATGGGGGGTGGTTTCGTCGGTATTTCGAGACTTCTTCGGGAATACGTCGGGTTTTGCTTTGTATTGCTTTTTTTTTTATATCGAGGATGATGGATGTATGTATTTCGGTTGCTGAAAAAATTGTTGTGTAAAATCGTTGTCCTTTGTGTTGGACGGGAGGTCCTATTTATAGGGGTCGAGGTAGTCTTGCTTGTGTGACAAGAAATACCGGTTTGGATAGGAAATACGAGAGTTCGAAAGGGAACGAAAGTCTCGTTTCTTGGTGGAGAAGCCAAGTATCTCGGCTGTCATGAAGAGTTGGCCGAGTGTTTTGGCTGTTTGGGATGTCTTGGCCGAGTATCTGGAGCTCGGTCGGTGTCTGATTCGGTTTCCGGATGGAATTCCTACTTGAGATCGAATTCTATCCTTATACGAATTTGTTTAATATTTATTGAAGCTGATTTTTTGTAGGATTGGAGTCCGAATCAGCCGTGTGAGGTGTCACGGCTGACTCACGTGTCTCGAGAATATTTTTGACCGGGTTTTGACTCGGTCGTAAAAAAACGGTTTTACCCCTGGTGTCGGAATCGGCCCAAATTAGTCTCATTTGACTCGAAACGACCCATTGGGCCTGGATTTGAGGTTGGTTTTGTAAGATATGTACTCCGCAATAAGCCTAAACCAAATGTCCATGATTTCGAGCCCATATCCGAGTCATTAAAGCATGTTTGCGTCCTATCATCATCGGGTGTTTGGCGGGACCTACTATAGACACCTGGCGGTCAAAATGTGGGTGTCTACACATGTCCACAATTTGGCGACTCCGCTGGGGATTAACTGATGTGTGACTTACCATCGGCATCCTCAGGGTGAGACTCGAATAGAAATCGTTTGACTAGTACAATACGTGATGCGCGTATTTTATATACACTTTTTATACCTTTTATACGCGCATTCTCGTGTTTATTGAATAGTGAAAACTATTATTTTGCCCCGAATTGGCTACTTTGTGGTTGTATTGTCATTTTGCAGAAACAGAAGACAAAGGAGCTAAAACGAACCAAAACCGGGCCAAAACGAAGCTAGAAGAGCTGTTCGCTGAAACGAGCAATAGTCGACCGACTATTAAGATAGTCGGCCGACCATGACTATAGTCGACCGACTATTACAATAGTCGGCCGACTATTCTGGAGCTGCAGAATTCAAGTTGATAAATGAATAGTCGACCGACTATTACAATAGTCGGCCGACTATTCTCTGGACCGCGGACAGGCTTCGTGATCAGCAAGAAATTTCCTAAACACAAAGGAATTTCCTAAACAGTGTTTAGGTTATTTGATTTGTATAAATAGGGCTTTTCAGCCACATTGAAGGGATCTCTACACAACTTACTACTCTTTAGATTTCTTTTAGACTTCTTCTCTACTCTTATTCTCTCTAGTTTTAATTTCTTCCCAAAAACTCGGTTATTGTAAGCACTTCAAGATTCTAATCGCCTTCATTCCTTCGGTAATTTTATTAATCTTTCTTCCTTCTTCGTTCTTGATTGATTCTTCTTCGTACTTAATTATTGTTTTATGCTTGTCGTAAATTTATTAGTATTCATCATGTTCAATCTAGTAAATTCTTCTATCAATCTTGTTATTATCAAATTAATCATGAGTAGCTAATTTTCCTCGCTAGGATTTACGGGATCTGCGAATTGAATGTGGTCACTAAATAATTTATAGATCTGTCAATGATTTTGTGTCTGAGTTGTCAATTGTAGCATATAATCGCGATTAGTCAGTTAATGCGCATGATTGATTAATTGAATTCGGTAAACTTGAACCTAAGATCGGAAGCCTGGTAAAAGTTAGACCTGCTACAACACATTAGTTTGCCCTAATAAGATCGGAAGCCGTTAGAAGCATGCTAGGGTGAATAGCGGACCGGAAGGACCTTTTCAATACCCCTTAGACCAATATCTGCGACAGACCTGTGATTTAGACCGTGACCATATGAGATTCGTAGTGAACCGACAATCCTAGTTTTCTCTCCATATATTTATTCATCTTAAATTCATCTTATTTTATTTTAGTTATTTCTTCCCTTTTAATTCTCTTTCCTTCACTACTTTTAGATTAGTTAAAAACAACTCACAAAAACCCCCCGATTTGGTTACTTAAGATAGACTTTAATTGCGAGTAGAATTTATTTGTCTCCTTGTGGATACGATCCTGACTTCCCTAGCTATATTTTTAGTTAGACCTAAGTTGGTTATCTTTGATAGGTATACGACTAGCTTATCAAATTTTGGCGCCGTTGCCGGGGAGACGGTTAATTTTACTTGTTTTTTTAGTTTATCTTTTGTCTCAGGGAACTTTAGTTCCTTGAGACGGTTCTCATATTTTCCTTCTTAGTTCTGTGTATGCCCAGGTCTAACAGGTCCGAGATTCATCCTTTCGATCCCGAACCCGAGAAGACTTTACGAGCTAGACGGAGTTTTTGGAGGGAAATTCGTCAAGCGGAGAAATCTAACCCGCCTGACCCAATTTTCGCTAATCTGGAAGCGGAATATTCATCCCACGAAGAGGACAACTCTAGCACTAAATCAGACGCCGAGTCAGATATCTCAATTACAATCATGCCGCCGAAGCTTTCCACTCACTCCGAGCCGACTCAGGCTAACATCCCGAAAGGATGGAAGCTACCTACTCCTACCACTGGCTCCTTCGAGATTCGTCCCGCTTATATCAATTTAGTGGAGCGAAATACCTTCTCGGGCAATAAAAACGAAGACCCCGGACAGCATATGGAAATATTTACTGATTATTGTTGTTCGATCCCAATTGCTCCCGGGGTAACACAGGAACAAGTAATGGAAGCCTTATTTCCATTTTCACTTGCAGGTCCAGCCCGTAGATGGTATCGAGACTTGGATAAGGCAGCAGCAAACATTAACGACTGGAACTCGTTGGCGCTTGCTTTTTATAAGCATTACTACCCTCCTCAGCGCACTAATCAGATACGGAGTCAGATAACCAGTTTTAAGCAAGGACCATTGGAAGATCTTAACGAGACATGGACTAGATTTAAGGATCTAGTCCGTTCTATTCCTCACCACGGATTTGAACCATGGTTTTTATGTAATCAATTTTATAATGGTTTATTTGATGATAATCGTGCTATTCTTGATGGTGCAGCTAACGGACGTTTCCAAAACAACGTTAATGATGACAAGGGTTGGAAATTGATCGAGGAGATGGCCACGCATCGAGCCGAATATGGAAATCCGAGGGGTAGTGTTCGGGTAGCCGCAGCGGAAACCAGTGAGATTATGGCTCAATTTGATCATCTTCATGCCCGTCTCGATAAAATTCAGAATCCACCTCATAGGAACGAGTCGAATCAGCAAACTGTCCATGCCATGATCAAACAGGAGGCAATGTGCGAGCGATGTGGTATCGAAGGCCATAGCGCGGGGGAATGTATGACCGGGATGGAACAAGTTCTAGCTTTTCAACACTTCAAGCAAGGTAATCCCTATTCTAATTATTACAATGAGAGGACTAGGGAGCATCCGAACTTCAGTTGGACGAGTCAGAATGTATTGAACCCAGTTCCTCAGCCGAAGCAACAAACTTATGTTCCGCCTCATCGCGGACAACAACAAAGCTTCCAAAAGCCTCTAGCTCTTCCACCGCCGACTCAACCTCTTGCTATTCTTCCTCCACCGCCCGCGACTCCAGCTCCAGTTCCTAGCGAATATCAGGAATTGAAGAGTATGATGCAATCTATTATGATCCAGATGCAGAAAAGTGACCAATCCAAAGATGCACAGATCAAGATGTTGGAGACGCAGGTGGCGCAACTTGCCACAAATCAATCTGCTAGGCAACCGGGCACACTACCGTCACAACCGGAAAAACCGCATGATACAGCCAACGCGATTCAACTTCGTAGCGGCCTTACTTATGACGAGCCCAAGATGCCTAGTTACCATAATTCTGTTATTGTGGATGATGTAATTGAGGATGTAATAGATGATGATGTATCGTTAAAAACTGCTGAAACTTCTGTGAATGACGAACTGGTCAATAATAGTCGACCGACTATCCCAGATAGTCGGCCGACTATTGTTGACAGATTAACAGAAACTGAAGGTGAGGAGGAAAATAGTCGACCGACTATCCCTGATAGTCGACCGACTATTAATATTAGTCGACCGACTATCCCTGATAGTCGGCCGACTATTCCAGAGGCTAGATCCAGATCCGAGACGGTTGCTGCTGATAAGCCGTCTGATGCTGAAGTGGAAACGGGTGTTCTACAAGATAAAGCTGCTGAACAGGTCAAAATTCAAGTTCCTTTTCCTAGCCGGTTGAAGAATAAGAAGATCGAGAACCAGTTCAGTAAGTTTATGGAGGTCATCAAAAATCTCCAGGTAACCGTTCCCTTCACGGAATTAATTACCCAGGTACCCTCTTACGCAAAATTTATGAAAGATATTCTGACCCGTAAGAGGAACTTTAACGAACATGAGACTATTGCTTTTACTGCTGAGTGTAGTGCTTTAATTCAAAGTAAGTCTCCACCCAAACTGAAAGACCCGGGTAGTTTTTCCATACCTTGCACCATAGGCACCCATGTAATCGATAAAGCTTTATGTGATTTGGGTGCAAGTGTCAGTGTCATGCCCTATTCAGTTTGCGAGAAACTGAATATGGGTCAGCTTAAAGTCACAAGTGTAACTCTTCAGATGGCTGATAGGTCAGTCAAACGTCCCCTAGGAGTTTTAGAGGATGTCCCTGTTAAGATAGGTAAATTCTTTATACCTGTCGATTTCATTGTTTTAGATATGGCTGAGGATACCCAGATTCCTATAATTTTAGGTAGGCCATTTCTACATACTGCAGGGGCTATTATAGATGTCAAGCACGGACGCTTGACTCTAGAGGTGGGGGACGATAAAGTGACATTTAATTTGGCCAATACATTAGCAAAGCCTATGATCGAGGATACTTGTTATGCACTAGATATCATTGATGAAGTTATTCTTGATGTTTGTACGGGCTCCCTGAGTAGGGACCCGCTCGAGGCTTTGACATGTTTAGACACTTGTGCAGGTGATAAGACTAACGATGATGTTGTGTGGGATATTTTAGGAGATACACAGAAACTGACGAGCATCGACGGAGAAGTGGTAAATAGGTTGGTAGATACTTCTTATGCTGTAGAGGTAACCAAACCCGACCTGAAACCTCTTTCGTCTCATCTTAAGTATGTATTTCTAGACGATTCTGAGTCTTATCCCGTCATCGTAAGTAATAAGTTAGATGAGAACCAACTTTCTGCCTTGTTGGTCGTTCTTAAAAAGAACAAGAATGCATTAGGTTACAGTCTAGATGACCTTAAGGGAATTAGTCCCGATATTTGCATGCATCGAATTGAATTAGAAGAGGATCGTCGACCTGTTAGACAGGGTCAACGTAAGTTGAACCCGAAAATGCAGGAAGTGGTAATGAAAGAAGTGATGAAGTTGTTAGATGCAGGTATAATTTATTCTGTCGGTCACTCTAAATGGGTGAGTCCTGTTCAGGTCGTCCCGAAGAAAGGCGGGACGACCGTGGTCAAAAACGATAAAAATGAATTAATACCTACTAGAATTGTAACGGGATGGCGGATGTGCATAGACTATAGACAATTAAATGCCGCCACAAAAAAAGATCACTTTCCTCTTCCGTTTATCGATCAAATGGTAGAAAGGTTAGCCTCACATAAGTTTTTCTGTTATTTAGATGGCTATTCAGGGTTCTTTCAGATCCCGATCCATCCTGATGATCAGGAAAAGACTACCTTTACTTGTCCCCATGGTGTTTTTGCTTATCGCAGGATGCCCTTCGGGTTGTGTAATGCCCCTGCCACCTTTCAAAGGTGTATGATGGGGATATTTTCCGAGTATATCGAGTCTATTATGGAGGTATTTATGGATGATTTCAGTGTCTACGGTAGTAGTTTCACTGATTGTTTGACTAACCTTGATAAAGTGATGCAGCGATGTATTGAGGTCAATCTAGTGCTGAATTGGGAGAAGTGCCATTTTATGGTCAACGAGGGAGTTGTCCTTGGGCACTTAGTTTCAGATCGAGGCATCCAAGTAGACAAAGCAAAGGTGCAAGTGGTCGAGCAATTGCCTCCTCCCGTTAACGTGAAGGGGGTTAGGAGTTTTCTTGGACACGCCGGATTTTATCGCCGGTTTATCAAAGATTTCTCTAAAATTGCTAAACCACTTACACAATTGCTCCTTAAGGATGCCCCATTCATTTTTTCTGATGAATGTTTATCTGCTTTTAACAGGTTGAAGCAGGCTTTGGTCACAGCACCTATTATTCAAGCCCCGGATTGGGAGTTACCGTTTGAAGTTATGTGCGATGCTAGTGATTATGCGGTCGGAGCGGTGCTGGGTCAAAGGAAGGAAAAAGCAGTGAATGCCATCTATTATGCGAGCCGAACTCTGGATGAGGCTCAGGTGAAGTATACTACGACGGAGAAGGAGCTTCTAGCTGTGGTTTATGCATTAGAGAAATTTCGATCCTATTTAATAGGATCGAAAGTCATAATTTATACGGACCATGCGGCTTTGAAGTACCTCCTCGCGAAGCAGGAAGCCAAACCGAGATTGCTACGATGGATCCTTCTACTTCAGGAATTCGACTTGGAGATAAAGAACAAGAAGGGCGCTGAAAATTCTGTGGCGGACCACCTTTCTAGATTTCCATTGCAGGACGGAGGCGATACTTTACCGATAGATGATTCTTTTCCTGATGATATTTTGATGGCTATTGGTATAATGGATACTCCGTGGTATGCTGACTATGCTAATTTTCTTGTAGGTAAAATAATGCCGCCTGATTTGTCATATCAACAAAAGAAGCGGTTCTTACATGATGTTCGGCAATATTTTTGGGACGATCCATATCTTTTCAAAGAGTGTGCCGACGGACTTTTTAGGCGATGCATACCGCAATGGGAAACCAAAGCCATCTTGGAAGCCTATCATTCCTCGTCTTATGGTGGTCACCACGGTCCCGCTAGGACCGTGGCTAAGGTACTTCAATCAGGTTTTTATTGGCCATCTTTGTTTTCTGATGCCAAGTCATTTGTTTCAGGATGTGATGCTTGTCAGAGGACGGGAAATATCTCCCGGAGGCATGAGATGCCTCAGGTCGGTATTTTGGAGGTAGAGATTTTCGATGTTTGGGGCATCGACTATCAAGGCCCCTTCCCGACAAGTCGAGGTAATAGGTATATTTTAGTAGCTGTGGACTACGTATCTAAATGGGTAGAAGCCGTTGCCTCGGTCCATTGTGACGCTAAGACCGTCATCCAACTTTTCAAGAAGATTATATTCCCACGTTTTGGCGTCCCCCGAGTCGTCATTAGTGATGGAGGTATGCACTTTAAGGAAAAACAACTTATTGCCTTATTATCTAAATATGGTGTTATGCATCGTAGAGGTTTGGGGTATCACCCCCAAACTAGTGGACAGGTTGAAGTTTCCAACCGGGAGCTTAAGATATTTTGGCAAAAGTTGTCTCGAAGTCAAGAAAAGATTGGAGCCTGAAACTAGATGACACTTTATGGGCATATAGGACCGCCTATAAGACACCGATTGGTACATCGCCTTATCGGTTGGTTTATGGGAAGTCCTGTCACTTACCCGTAGAGTTGGAACATAAAGCTTGGTGGGCCGTTAAAGAACTAAATTTTGACCCGAAATTGTGTGGCGAAAATCGACTTCTACAGCTAGATGAGCTCGAGGAGTTCAGGATGAATGCCTACAATAGTGCCCGTATCTACAAAGAAAAGACAAAAAGGTGGCACGATAAGCGTATCATTCCGAGAGAATTTAAAGCGGGCGAAAAGGTATTATTGTTTAATTCTCGTCTTCGTCTTTTTCCTGGAAAATTAAAATCCAGATGGTCCGGCCCCTATACGGTAATTTCGGTTTCAAAATTTGGGTCGGTCGAGCTTGAAAATTCTTCAACGGAAAATCGCTTTAAAGTCAATGGTCACCAAATAAAGCACTACCACGAGAAAAGTGAGACAGGAGGGGAAGTCGAGGTTTTGTACCTCGAAACAGTCACCAACTGAGCGAGTGACTACGGTCGTGCGGGACCTTAAACCAGCGCTGACCGGGAGGCAACCCGGGTTATAAAATATTTGTACCTGCATTTAGTTAGTTAGAGCATATTTAATTTTCTGCATTATAGATTTTGTGAGGGTGAGAACGAGGGTCTAAAGGTTTAAATTGAGTTTTGCAGAGAACAGGCTGCTGACGGAAAACTAGAACTGGTCAACAATAGTCGACCGACTATTTTTTTAGTCGGCCGACTATTGGGATAGTCGGACGACTATTTCTATAGTCGGCCGACTATTCCGAAATCTATCGCGCACCTTGGATGAATATCTCCGTTGGATAAGTCTTATTTCCCTCTTTACTCCACTTCATCAGTCATTTTGTTTTTTTTTTTTGAAAAAAAAAATTTTTTACTCCTAAACCCTATTTTCTCTCTTACTCCTCCCACCTAACCTCATCCTCAACATTCATCCTATTCAAATCTTCATCTTCAACCTCCCTACCCATCTCCTTCTCTCCATCTCTTTTTCTTCTTTAATCTTTTCATCCTTGCTAGTTTCTTGTCCTTTTGAAGTTGCAACTACTTTCCAACCATTCAAGTAAGTTTTTCTCAGATTTGCCTCAATTTTTTTGTCTAACTTTTTCTCGGTCTGCTGTTCGCCGTCCGCCGGAGTCGCCGACCATCAGAATAGTCGGGCGACTATTCTGATAGTCGGACGACTATTCCGATAGTCGGACGACTATCGTGTTTATCGGGCGATTCTGTTTCGCGATTGCTGGGTTTCTGCCGAGGTTGTTCCGACTGCTTGAATTTCAGATTTTCGATTTAGTTTGTCTCAGATTTATGCTATTACTCATTTTGTTTACCCAAATTTGTTGATTTCATCACATTATAATGTTTTTACCCAAATTTCAGTTATGAAATTAGGGTTTTGATTTCAATTGATTTGGGGTTTTTTGTGTGAGTAGTACAGTAGTCTGATTTTTGCTATTTCAGGTCGAAATGGATGCAAAAAGACAACGCCGGGGGAGCACAAGACGTCGGACCGACATTAGCCGGGAGTCAGCGCCAACTCAGGATCTCGTTCCATTTCCCGAGGAAGGCATACCAAAATACCCATACATTCAGTTTGCCTCAGCTGATCAGAGAGAGCGTTTTGTCCGGTTGGCAGCTCTTAAGGTAACCCCGACACGGTTCCTAGACCGTGAGCTCTTGGGCAGGTTAGGCATTTATCAGCCTGTTATTGACTTACTTAATGGCACTGGTATGAGTGGGCTAATTTATATGCTAGAATTCACATATAAGGGTCCTACTCTTGAGTTTTTTAGTAGTTTCAATTTTTTTAGTGACATGAACTGGGACACACCTTGCATTTTTTTTAGACTCTTTAACACGAGTTTTTCTAGGACCGTTCGCGAGTTCGGTCAGCTTTTAGGTGTTACTAGCGAAGGGGATTCAATTCATCCCCCTCGCCGTCTAGCCAATGAAATCTGGTCTTGCATTACTGATCGTAATACGGGTCGTAAGCGGGGCAACGAAGTCCATCACCCGGCCATTCGATACTGGCTTCGTTTGATAGGGTGCACCATTTACAGACGTACTGAGCCGAACAATGTTAATGCTGATGAGTTAGAGAGTCTAGCGGGCTATCTAAACATCGATAGCGAGCGGCCATATGTCATGAATGTAGCCGCCCTTGTTGCCCACTATTTCCAACATATCGGAAATGGGCTTATTTCTGTCATTCATTGTGGAGGTCTCGTTTCCCACATCGGTCGTAGGCTATTTCCGGACTTCCCGTACGGGGAGGAACCTATAGGACACGATCTTCCGTCTGCCGAGCGACTTGAAAGTCGCCTTTTGAACTTTTCTGTCCTTAGGAGTCTTCATTGGCTAGGTCCTGATTTGCGTTGGCGCATAGCTAAGGATGAATCGGTTATCCTCCCATACAATCTACCACCTCTTACCCCCTTCCCCTATCTCCCCTTTGGTCATGAACGGGACCCTCCACCGTATCCCTCCTATTTTCTACCACTTAGGAGGGATCTTCAGACCCCGACACACTTCGCACCCGATACGGGTGGACCGTCTCGACCTCCTCGACAATCTCGAGGGGGTGGCCGATCGACTAGCCATGCATCACATACACCATCGTTTGCGGCTGGACCTTCGGTCCCACCACGGCCTCCTTATGCATATCCATATACTGATTATTCTGATGTGCCTGCATTTCCTGCCCACTTTGTGCCTCCTCCGCCATATGTTACACCTGCGGTCCTCGACCAAGCGGCGGTACCTGGAATGCTTAATGAGTTATGCCACCGGATGGCAGCGGTACAGCTAAATCAGGCACTTGCCGACTTTCCATGTTACGACAATGGAGTGCGGATCGGCCTGATCTCTCCTACAGGGTGGCATCCGACTTACTACACCTACCCCGAGGGAGGCTATGGTAACACTGCCGGGAATGAGCAGAGAAATGACGATGATGGAGATAACGATGGTGGAAGTGGTGATCAGGAGGAGAGCGGTGACGAGAACTCCGATTAGGACGGTTTGGGGAGGTCTCCATTTGTATATATCTTGTAAGTAGTTCTTCTTTTTCTTTTTGCACTTCCATCGTTTAGCATTCCTTCCCCGTATTTATTGTGACTCTTACTGTTTGCTATACACAATGAGGACATTGTGTGATTTGGTTTGGGGAGGGTATGCATCTGTCTGTTTTCATCCATCTGCATATTTCTTGCATTTTCGCATGCATTTTAGATAAATCAAAAAATCACAAAAATATGTTTTTGCATTTAGTCGAGTCTTAGTTGAGTCGGAATGCTATGTAGCGATGATGATATTGCTTTTATGTCTTCATTTAGTTGCTTATGCTAGTACGCCGTTAGAATTTTTGTATATAATTACATGTGACATTCTTGCATCTTTGGTTAATGGTACTGAACGAATAAACTTGACTCATTGTTGGCAAACTACTCAGATTTGTAAGGAATTAGAGCCTTAAACTGATGACATTCATGATCAGTTTCATTTAGGTTGAGAGTAGTACTCCTTATGAGGCATGTAATATCAAACTGCATAAGCATGACATTCGTCTCTTAGGTACCTGTACGTTTTTGACTCGTGGTTTTGACATGTGCGAAAAAGGCAATCCTTTCTTTTAATTAATTCCCATGAGCCTCACATAGCCAAATTGACCTGTTTGACCCGTTTATTAACTACATGCCATAACTTGCCTACCCTAGTCAAGCTAGTAGATGAATTGGACGAAATTGTTTTTTCGGGTTAATTTTGGTACCATGTTAGTGGAAAAGAAAAAGGGAAATTGAAAAAAAATCAATGAAAAGAAAAAAAAAATCAATGAGAAAAAAATCTCGAATGAAAAAGAAAAAAAAAAAGAAAAAAAAAGAAAGGAAAGAAGAAGAAAAGAAAAAAAATTGAAGTGAAACTAGAAGAAGAATGTGTTTTTGCTATGAGAAAAGAATTGATCTCTCTAATTTCATAGTTATTGGTGAGAAGCGGTTTTTATAAGGCGCTTGTTATTATGCCTAATTTCTTCGACTAGAGTTTGGTGAGAACGGAATGAATTTTATGTTGGTTGTAGTTGTACTAGCTTGGCTTTTACCTCCACATATCCATATCGTTTTGCCCCTTCTTACCCGATCAACCTCACTTTATACCATATGTAAGTCCTTGGCACGTGTCTTTTCCCGATAGAATGCGTATGTACGGTTATTAGAGATTGATTTCATGTTAGATTGCATGCATGTTCTTGTAGGTCGCAGTTTAGGTGAGTGCTTTGTCTTTCCGTTTTTACATAAACTCACAATATCACCCGATTTGTGTGATGAGCGTTTCGTGAGAGTCCGACATAGACGAGTCTTGCAAGGTTGAAGGTTCAGTACTGTTGTCATTGGTCAAGCTTGTTGTATGTGGTTGTTTACATTTATTTTAATCGTTGCGCATTAGTTTGGGTGACTTTGGAGCATATTCCGCTATGAGCTATATACATTCCATTAGGATTGAGTTATCGTTTTGTGCTTGCTTGAGGACAAGCAAGGGTTTGGTTTGGGGAGATTTGATGCGCGTATTTTATATACACTTTTTATACCTTTTATACGCGCATTCTCGTGTTTATTGAATAGTGAAAACTATTATTTTGCCCCGAATTGGCTACTTTGTGGTTGTATTGTCATTTTGCAGAAACAGAAGACAAAGGAGCTAAAACGAACCAAAACCGGGCCAAAACGAAGCTAGAAGAGCTGTTCGCTGAAACGAGCAATAGTCGACCGACTATTAAGATAGTCAGCCGACCATGACTATAGTCGACCGACTATTACAATAGTCGGCCGACTATTCTGGAGCTGCAGAATTCAAGTTGATAAATGAATAGTCGACCGACTATTACAATAGTCGGCCGACTATTCTCTGGACCGCGGACAGGCTTCGTGATCAGCAAGAAATTTCCTAAACACAAAGGAATTTCCTAAACAGTTTTTAGGTTATTTGATTTGTATAAATAGGGCTTTTCAGCCACATTGAAGGGATCTCTACACAACTTACTACTCTTTAGATTTCTTTTAGACTTCTTCTCTACTCTTATTCTCTCTAGTTTTAATTTCTTCCCAAAAACTCGGTTATTGTAAGCACTTCAAGATTCTAATCGCCTTCATTCCTTCGGTAATTTTATTAATCTTTCTTCCTTCTTCGTTCTTGATTGATTCTTCTTCGTACTTAATTATTGTTTTATGCTTGTCGTAAATTTATTAGTATTCATCATGATCAATCTTGTAAATTCTTCTATCAATCTTGTTATTATCAAATTAATCATGAGTAGCTAATTTTCCTCGCTAGGATTTAGGGGATCTGCGAATTGAATGTGGTCACTAAATAATTTATAGATCTGTCAATGATTTTGTGTCTGAGTTGTCAATTGTAGCATATAATCGCGATTATTCAGTTAATGCGCATGATTGATTAATTGAATTTGGTAAACTTGAACCTAAGATCGGAAGCCTGGTAAAAGTTAGACCTGCTACAACACATTAGTTTGCCCTAATAAGATCGGAAGCCGTTAGAAGCATGCTAGGGTGAATAGCGGACCGGAAGGACCTTTTCAATACCCCTTAGACCAATATCTGCGACAGACCTGTGATTTAGACCGTGACCATATGAGATTCGTAGTGAACCGACAATCCTAGTTTTCTCTCCATATATTTATTCATCTTAAATTCATCTTATTTTATTTTAGTTATTTCTTCCCTTTTAATTCTCTTTCCTTCACTACTTTTAGATTAGTTAAAAACAACTCACAAAAACCCCCCGATTTGGTTACTTAAGATGGACTTTAATTGCGAGTAGAATTTATTTGTCTCCTTGTGGATACGATCCTGACTTCCCTAGCTATATTTTTAGTTAGACCTAAGTTGGTTATCTTTGATAGGTATACGACTAGCTTATCAATACGCGTTTTAGTTTTACGGTTCATGCATAACCCCATATTTTCCCGGGCCGGTACTGGTGACCGACGTCCCACTATACTATCGATGTAGTCCAAATTGGATATGTCGAAGGTGTCCATTAGCTGATTCGTATGGGTTTTACGGCATGTTCTAAGCTCAACTCGACTTAGAAAGTCCGCCCCGATTCTCGATAGGCTGTGTACACTGGTATAGACCCTTACAGACTGACCGAGACTTAGAATTAGAGCATACATGGTATCGTTATACTACTTCCGTGACTACGTGCTACCTGATTTACAAGTTGTCTTTCAAAAAACCGTCATTTTCAAAATTGCATCCTTTTCAAAATATCCAATTTCAAAACCCGGGACATATACCGAATTTAGGATCTACGATTTTACTCAAAATAGCCTATTTTTAGCCGGTATTATGCCCATTTCAAAACTCGAAAATATTTTCGAACTTTCAAAACCGTCGCCCGACCCACCTTTTCCGTTTTTCGAAAAAAGGGCCGGTTCTCCCCGAATTTCTTCGGGCTTTCAAAAATCATATTTCAAAACCTTCCTCTTCTTAGGACTTCCCGTATTTAGCAGTGTCAGGTCATGTCGTAGGTCGTCGAGGTCTCTAGCGTCGAAACTTCGTCGATCTTATATCACGAGTTTCCTCCCTATCCCAGTCCGCCTTATTTGACTAAGGCAAGGCCCACCTACGTAGGACATACTTCTACAAAGGTTGGCCCGTTTACACAATCGAGTCCAAAGTCTGGGGAATGTCTCACGTAAACCTCCTTTCAAACAGGGCCCAGCCCACACAGCTGAATCCTAAAGGAGGCCCACCTTTCACGAGTCGCCCGTCTAAGTGTCTTTTCCGAGTCAACCTTTACAAGGCATAGCCCTATAACAAAAGGCTCGTGACCCTGACGTCTAAGGGTCACTCGTCCGACACTCGAGTCTTAACAAAGTCTTTGATCCCGCTTGGGGGCTACCCTTCATCAGAGCGGTCAATCGCGGTTGCTCTAAGGGTCATGTCTTACACGTGTCTCACGTACCCCACTTTCGAGCCACTTAGATGCCACACCATCTGAGTCCTATCTGAGTCCTTAGTCTCACTTGGGGGCTATTCTCCGACGGAGCGATTAATCACGGCCACTCCGAGGATCATACCCTACACATTTGTCTTAGGAGAGTCTAACCCGAGTCAAACTGGAGTCGTCTCTCCTCCCGCGCTATTTCCTCTCCCTTGGTGTACTTGAGTTCTGCAGCAACTCTTCTGATTACAGGGTATTCTTACAAACGGGTCACCCGTAACCAGACGCCAGAAAATGCAAGAAACCTTGGACCAACTGACCGCCTCACTGGCTAAGATGGAGGCCCAACTGACAGCCATCAGGACCAACCAAACCGCCATTGCCACCCGTTTGAGTGTCGTGGAACAAAGGACTCCTAAGGTCGGGAATGAAACCACTGGGCCCATAGCTGAACTGGTCCGCGCCGTCGCAAACTCGAAGAACAGGTCCATTTGTCAACAAATAACTCGATCCATACGGAAAACGCTCGTTCCTATTCGCCTCTGAATGACGAGCTACCCGCCAACCTCAACCTTACGGGCATACCGATGTTTGAGGGTACTGAAGACCCGGTTCATCACATTCGGGCTTTCAAGGAGTTCATGGCTATCAAGGGGGTGAAATCCACTATGTTTAAGCACCTGTTCGCTGCTTCCCTCGAGAAGCATCCAAAAGCCTGGTACTACTGGCTCGATTCCAAGAAATACAAGACTTGGGATGATGTGGCAACAGAGTTCGCTCGGAATTACGCTGATAATACCGAGATCCAGACCACAATGCGCACCCTGGAGGTCATGGCCCAAGAGCCCAAAGAAGGTTTCACCAAGTACCTTCAAAGGTGGAGGGCCGAAAGTGTGAAGTTGGTAGACAAGCCCAACGAGAAGATACTAGTGGAGACGTTCATCAACAACCTCCTACCTTCCTACCGCGTCCATCTTAGGTACGCCGGCATTTCGAACTTTACGATGCTTACCGAAATGGGCATTAGGATTGAAGACGATCTTCGACATAATGAAGATCTGGGTGAAGCTTCTACTGAAGGCTCTACTGAACATCAGCTTGAGTCCTTAGAAGCTGAATTGACAACATCATCCGAGAGTCCATATTTGATTCGAGTCTAAGTCTGAGTCCGAGTTTAGGATACCCTACATCCTCATTTCCAAATCAGAGTCAGAGTCTTTTGCATTCTGTCCTCTTTTTCAAAATTCAATAAAATCAGCTTTTCTATTTCTCATATATACTTTCCTTATGTGTTTCCGAGAACATGATGAACACCGTCATACACTGTGAGCACATGCACGTGACTATTATAGGCACATCTATAATGACTGCAGGAAATCGAGACTCGTGCTTTCCTTTACCTGTTCCATGTCTGACATAGAAAGCCACAAAACTACACTTAGCCGGAGCGGTATCGAATCCTATGACAAATCTAGGTAGTCTCCTAGTTTGGGTTCAAGACGGGAGGCAAGCCCATTTCCCACAATAAACACCCATCCAATAAGACTACCAATCCCTACCTTAGGTGTTAGTCTGACCAACAGGAAAAACAAAAAAAAAGCTTGACAAAAAAAAACAAAAGTCCAAGAAAAAAAGAAAAAAAAAGCAAAAGGCCCAAAACACAAGAGCTGGCCATGATAAAAAAAGAACTTCCGAAAATCCACACTACTACAAAACATCAAATAGACAACTGTTTTTTTTTGCAATAGACAACTGACTTACAACAATTGAGTAGTTTGGAGTTGTATATTACTCTGAGCATAGACATCTGTTTTACAACAGTTGTCTATTGCTTAATAAACAACTGTTTTATAAAAGAACAGTTGTCTATTATGTATATAGACAACTGTGTTTCTAATAACAGTTGTCTATTACATATATAGACAACTGTTTTTCTAAGACAACAGTTGTCTATTACGTATATAGACAACTGTTTTATGAAATAACAGTTGTCTACCACTCTTATAAACAACGCTCATATATGTATATATATTTTATATTTTTTAGTAATTCTGAAATACGTACAAATTAACAAACCATAAAAAATGAATACCATAGCAAATAATTGAACAAAAGAAGTTACATTTTTATAAAATCCAACATCCAAAATTCAAATGATACATAAAATCATTACCCAACATCTAAAATTCAAAAGGTACACATAAAATCATTATCCAATGTCCAAAAGTACCTAAAACCATAATCCAACTAATTATTAAGAAAATAGTCCGCTCATAATCCACGAACCTCGTCAATATCTTCTTGAGAATATGGCCTCATATCATTGAAATGCTACAAAATCAATAATATAAATGAACTAATTATTTTGTTTCAATTGTGTGCGTAAAACAAATGATTGAAACAAGTGAAAGTGTGACAACTCGAGTCTTACCTCATTGACGGTTCTCTTCAAATCAGAACGAGTGATAATTTCAATCATATATTTCATCACATAATAATCGCACTCTGTTTTCCGAGCATGAGGAGCCGACTATATTGCAACAAGTATAACATAGTAGTGTAAGCACAAAAAGGCAACAAATGCATATTGAGATAGTAATATATTGAGATGAACGATATCAAACCAATAGTAATATATATTGAGATGAAAAAGTATAAGTAAAAACGAAAAAATTATCTATTGTAATATATATTGAGATGAACTCACATATTAAGTAAAGTTTTAAATCCACTAGGCTCAAACTTTCCAAGTGGGTCAAACTAATATACTTGTTTATGCTCAACAATATCTATCAAAGCAAGCATTCAATGTTCCCTATTAACATTAAAATCAACTCCACTTAATCAAGTATATATATACCATTTATATAACAAAGTCACTGGCACCTGTCATCAAGACAGAATCAGTTGCTTCGTCCTACTCGTAGACAACAACTTTACAAGAGGCTGAATAACTAAGAATATTTCAAATGAACATGGCTTCATACCTTAACAATTTTATCAATAGCGTTGTATGCAGAGTCAACTGGTCCTGTTCCGATTTCGCAGGCAACATGTTTTTTCCCATCATCAGCATCAAGGAGTTTAACGGTCGTTGTAGAAAGTCCAAGAGTTCCACATGTGACCTGTCGCATATCCGATCCCATGGAAATTCAAATAAAATAACGCATCTACAAGATGACAACCATAAGACGAGAATAAGGAAATGAGCACCATATATTTGTTCCAAAAATTACATGGAGATCACACAGGGACCAAATTGAGTCTGGCTGAAAAATCTCGTCAATCACCAAGGCTTCAATATCCTCATCCAGAACATGCTGGAGTAGCAAATTGAATATTATCACTATAAAATTGTTTACATAGAATTGGCTGGGGTGGGGTGGTAGGGTGGCTGGGTGGGTAAGAAAATAGAGATTTATTCTCGCCAAAAAAATAGAGATTTATTCAATTGTAAAAATTTATTCAATTGTGCTGAGATAAGCTTGGCCTCCATTATCTCAAATCTCATGTTACAACAATTCGAACTTCTTCGAATATACCATCCTCTTATTGTTATTATGTATAATAATTCCCTCAAGATCTCTATAAAACGGCTAAGTAAGATATTTGTAATGGCCAATTCTATGCACAAAGGCAAAGCAAAATCAAGTTAGCTATTCACATGTTCCACTGCCTTACCATGCTCCAAAAGAGACCCTCCATATGCAACACGGCGATCAAACGAATCAAGTAAAATACCTACGCAAGAGTTCCAGCCAGTATCATTTAGAAATAGCCGAGACCAAAATCACTCAAACAAAGCCGTTAAAGAGTTAAGGAACGTGAAGAAGAAGACGATACCTCCTGTAAGAATGTGCAAATTTATTTAACTAGAGTTAATGGCGCAACCAGGTATAATGAATTATGTAAGAGTGTAAGACTGTTTAATATTTTCTTCATGTATTAGTATCGATAGATACTTTGATCTCAGTACGCCTTCATACATGTATATAGTCAATGACTCGTGCATAAAACAGTTCACAATGTGAGACCGACCCAAATCTTTATGTATTCTTCATTTAATTTCAGGGTTAACGAGTTCGTCTCAATTCAATAGAATACTGTCCTAGCAAATGGGCGAGTCAAGGGACAAAAGTTCGATTCTCATTTGCGACTTAGTGCATGCTTCTTCAGATAAAAGGAAGAAAAACAAATGGACGAGTCTTAGAGCAACATTAGGTAAAGGGACCTTACTTGAATACTACTTTCCTGTAACCTTTCTAGAGACTCGGCAAGCTTGACTTGCTTTGACGTGGTTGCAAATAAGGTCTGTATAAGAAGACTGAAAAAACTAGTTAGTGTGCAAAAATACATTAATACTTTAGAAGACGTCGATAAAAATTCGGGTGCAATGTTAACAAGGCGGCTAAAACTCCGTATTCATAAGTGGTTTTAATATAATTTTAAAATGACAGATTATACAGAGCTTTATGAAAAGAATGGTGGCTAACGGATAAAAATGACATACGGATTGATAAAATTCTTCCGAGTTCGTGATCATCTCTTCGAGCATCTTCCATGACTTATTATCATCAGGGGCAATGATGCAAAATTTTTCGATTTTCTCGAATTGATGAACTCTAAGAATACCAAGTGTGTCTCGACCATGGGACCCAGCTTCTTTACGGAAGTACGACGAGTATCCAACATATCTGGCCAATAAATAAATAAGCATAGACAATAGACGTTTTGAAAATTATTCAAATGAAGCAAAAACCAACCGTATTGGGAGATCATTAGGTCGTATCCAGTCATCCAAGTGGTAGGCGCATAGGGGCTGCTCAGCAGTGGCAATCAGATATTTATCCTCTCCCTCCCCTGTAACCTGACAAAACACTCCCAAGGGTCAATTAAAAAAAACATTGGGATTTGCATGCAGAATTGTGTCTGCCTAAATCAAATCAAAACCCAGCGTTGCATCAGATACAATCTTACTGGAAAATTGAGCAATACTAAGAAAATCACAAACATATACGGACAGAGACATATTGATCGGTGAAACTTGTTTAAGATTCAACAAAAAAAATTACATATCATTACCTTGTAAAGTTCTTCATCAAACTGGGCCAATTGTGCACATCTTGCCATAATATCTTTTCATATAAAGAATGGGGTCATTAATGGTGTATATTCCTTGTTTGACATGAAAGCGAGACCGTAATTTATCGATGCTTGATTCAGAAGCACACCATCACCTTTCAAGTAGAAACCTCTACCACCAGCCACATTAGAGCCTGTACACATCAAGCACAATTATAACCGCAAGACATGAAACAGAGATTTCAAAGTAATTGACTGATTTAGAGGGTTGAAAAGGTGACATAAGAGATTAAATTAGATACACAATCTGAATATTTTTAATGATATACAGATATACTGACTGCAGTTTTGTTTTGTTAATGAAAATTTTCAAAAATAAGAAAGCATATTACAACTCCAGCTAAAGAAGCCGTGATTTTCAATACACACAGATGTAAAAATTACTACCTTCTTTGTCTTCTGCAAGTCGTATTCTATGGCTTTAATTCTATTCAAAGATTCAAGGATCGTATTCTCCTTTTCCAGAGGGATGCTCGTTGGTTTGTTAATGAGGTCTGTAACTAATTTCTCCAAATGCTGAAGCCTTTCCCAGCATGGATTCAGCAAACTGCCAGTAACGTCAAGAGGAACAGTTCGAGCCTCGCGAACTGGTTCTAACTGCCTCGTCTTCAGTCTAGTAAGAGGCTTACTCTGCAGCTTCAGCCCCCAAAATTTCCCAAATACAGTATGGATCGATAATTATGCTCTTAAAATGGCACAGAAAAACGTAATCAATTATAGCAAATAACCTAAAAAATCGATTTGTTTAAACAATCAAGCAGTGAATCAGGGAATACCTGAGTAACAACAACACAGACGACGATTTAGGGCGAAGAATGAATAACGAAGAAACCGATGAACGAAGAAACGAAGAACGAAGATCGAAGACCGATGAACGAAGAAACGAATGAAGATGTAATGAAACAAGAAGAAGGATCAACAACAATTGGCAATGAACAGAATAGAGAATCATCGGCGAAAGGTCATTTTAATTTACATACATACAATAATTACGATAACACATACCTGAAAGGCTGAACTGATTCGCGAGACGAGTTTTCCCCCAATTCCCCAGCAGCATCATAAGCGGAAGATAAATGCAGATTGAAGAGCATAATTATCGATCTCAGATCCCCAAAGTAGGGAATCGGGGTTGCGGGGCAAGTAATCCCAGGCGAGTGAAATGGGAGAAGAATTGAGGAAACGTGCTTCCACATATCCTTGATTTTGATTTGATTTGATTTTTGATTGGGGTTAGGGTTTGAATTAATGGTAACGTAATCAACATTCAACATGGGTACGTAGTAGTAGTTGAATAATTAGGGTTCTTCTTCACTCATATTGGGGAATCGCGCTTCCACATATTGTTGATTTTGATTTGATTTCATTTTGATTGGGGTTAGGGTTTGAATTAATGGTAACGCAATCAACATTCAACATTGTTACCTAGGAAAAGTTGAATTATTAGCGTTCTTCTTCACTCACTCCCCAATTTCTCCAGCAAAAAGGAGGAAGTGTGGGTGTTTTGAATTTCATACTCAAATGAAAATACAAGAGGGGGAGAGTGAAAAAAATATCAATTAACGGTTATTTTTGGATTTAGGAGTCATTTTGATTTTGAGTTTGATTCGATTAAGGGTTTAATTGTTTTGATTTTGGTTCACTGTTTGGGTTTAATTGTTTTAGTAGGTGGGCATGTGATTTTAATTTGAGTTTTTTTAGTTGGGTTATAATAGGTCGATAGACATATTTTTTTTATGTCTATACCAAAGATGTCTGGTTAGGGCTAGGTGCTCTGATACAATAGGTCTCAGGTTCGAATCCCCCCTCCCCCTATATTGTAATGCGACTAAGTGCGCTCTTCGTTGAACCAAAAAAAAAATAATAGGTCAATAGACAACTGAGGTTAAGGACGACAGTTGTCTATTATGTAGACAACTGCTTTCCTTAACCTCAGTTGTCTATTAGCCTATAAAGACATCTGTTTCTTAAAGAAAACAGTTGTATATATATTATAGATCAGTGGTTAAGAATATTAGATGTCTATTAGGAGTTGTCTATTTGATTTTTTGTAGTAGTGCCATGACCATGATCAACGGTCAATTCAAGTGAAAGTTCCATGACCAGGGTACGGTCAAAATTCATACCATCAAATAAGGGAGAGATAATCGAGCTGGTCAACTAACACCACATTTAGCCTTCCCACATTACAACCCTCAAGATCTTCCCGAGACCCAGGCTAGAGACAGCCAGGAATTTTGAGGATTCAAGCTCCATAGGATACCCCTAACCATTAGGGCCAGACATGGAAACCAGATCCCGCATTATCAAAACTTACCCCGATCAAAGTTTGAGCCATTTTACTCGACTTCCCCTCGACATAACAAAATTCACAATCACCGTACAAAGACCCGAGATCAAAACTCGTCAAAGACCCGAGAGCAAAACTCGTCAAATCCCCAAGAGCAAAACTCGTCAAATCCCCGAGAGCAAAACTCGTCAAATCCCCAAGAGCAGAACTCGTCAAATCCCATCCCAATTCTTCTTATCCAAACCAGTTACAAACCCCAAACACGGGAACTCAACTTGCGGTCGGCATAGAACATGCCCAAATAGCTCACACCACCTCTGGGGGCTACCCCGGAGAACGCTCACAGTCACAGGATTAATATCCTAACCATTCTAGCCCTTTGATCAAGACATCATTGGGAATGCACCTAGTCTACACCATTGTTATGGCTAGTTACACACAAAGTCCTATTAAACTAGGCACCATAATATATCTTCCAATCCACTGAACTACGGCTCGGTTTGATTTCACTATACGTGAATACGTAGGCAGCCTTTCAACAGAAGCACAACCACCCACATTGACACACATTCAAAAAGCGACATCATTCCGATCACGACACTGTCATGTTCTCAGCAGCTAGCTTTGTCATCCTGGGGGCTTCTCTTAGGCAGAAAACCTCCATCCACTCACAAAATCCATATAAATTCAAAAAATCTAGCCTCCTTTCTGTAGTGTGTCCTAGTACTCGGCTCAGTCGAAGACAAGAATCTGTCAGGACTCGAGGCAATACCCACTTTGGAAATGTACCCTAAAATCAAAAATCCAGAAGAACACTAGACTACAACAGTTTCATTACAGACTATCGCAATCCCCCCCATAGCACATCCTTCCCATTCCGAGGATTCGACCATGTTGCCACTCGCCTAGGCTACGAAATAGCGCAACTTAAGAGTCTTGTTAGGTGGCCCACCCCCCTACCGAGTCACGGTCCAACCCTCGAGAGTCCAGTCGTGTCTGTCAACTCGTCCGATCACGTCCAGAGTCGAGTCTGTCAGTATACCTCTCTCTTCAAATTCTCATTTTAAAATCTACAAAACTTAGCCATTTGAGAAAATCCTTTTCGACAAGGTCAAATTTCGGTCTATTTAAATTGCAAATTTCTTTTCTACCCATTTCAGTTTTGAAAACCTATTTCCTAGCACGTGAGTTGCTTTCAGGACTTCGATTTCAAAACTAAGCAAAAATCATTTTTATTCCCCAGCGCGAGTCATATTTGTTTCACCTACATGTTGCATGCAAAATTTTATGTAACTTATACAGGTACAATTCAAGACCGCGCAATTCACATAACTCCTAAGCGGCATTTAACGGGATGGGCCCACATATAGGCGCACCCAAGACTTATACGACAAGTCCGATTCCCCACGGAGTTAGCATCGTCAGCTCAGGTATGATTTCCAACTTATGGCTGGCGAGCCCTTTTACGCAAGTCTACTGGACTATAAACGACCCGACCGGAAGTCTGCCATGTCTTAATCTTTGATTGGCCTGGTAGCTACTCTGACTTTCGCCTTGTCCAAGCCTCAGTCAGAGTGGGGGCTCTGTAGACACCCACATTTTGACCGGCAGGTGTCTATAGCAGTTTCCGACAAACACCCGATGATGATCGGACACAAACGTGCTTTAATATATTCAGAAACGGGCTCAAAATCATTGGTATTTGGCTTGGGCTTTTTACGGAGTACATATCTCACAAAACTAACCTCAAAATCAGGCCCAGTGGGTCGTTTCGAGTCAAATAAGACTAATTTGGGTCGATTCCGACACCAGGGGTAAAACCGTCTTTTAACGACCGAGTCAAAACCCAGTCAAAAATATTCTCGAGACACGCGAGTCAGCCATGACACCTCATGTGGCTGATTCGAGCTCCAATACTACAAAAAATCAGCTACACAAAATATTAAACAAATCCGTTTAAGGATAGGATTCGATCTCAAGTAGGAATTCTATCCGAAAACCGAATCGAACACTCGACCGAGCTAGGACACTCGGCCGAGCAGCCCATACCAGCCGAGATTCCCTTTCTTCTTTGCCAAGTAAACGGAATTCTCGTTCTTCTCAGCTTCCTACGTTTCCTATCCTAAGCGGTAGTTCTAACCCAAACACTTCTCCTAGCCAAGGTCGGGAATATCCCTATAAATAGCCCCTTGCACAAAACACTTTTACATCAACTTTATTATTCATTCACATCGAACATCTAAGATTCAGAAAAATCATCAACTTTTTTTACACATCTACGATTCATACATTTAGCATCGAAAAATCGATAGTAGAACCGGAGATCCCGCCGCTCTAGCCCGACGAAACCGGCCTCCTACCCGACACTTTACACGTCCCACCAAACCACCATAACTCACCGACATTAAACTCGACGCTCCCGTGCCTAAGCCACATTCCGACGAGCCCCGATCCGAGTACATAAAGCATGTAGGTTGAGGGTGCAAATTCAAACCCGTTTCTCTCCTTTCTCTTCCTCTTCCTCTCGTCTTTTCCCTTTTTTTTTTGCGTCGTCGGTCAATTTCTTTTTATGGGTCATCATCGTATTTTTTATTATTTCTAATATCGATACTACAAAACTATTTTTATAAAACAAACGTTCTTAAAAATACGATATCGATTCTCTATAATCGAATATTGTATCAAAAAGAACTAAATTAATCTCGTTGATGCTAAAAAATCGTTACATAATTTTCTTAAAACAAAATACAACGATTTTAACGCGGAGAGAGTCAAACATCGTTTTTTTAGTTTAATTTTTAAAATAATTTACAAAAACCTTTTTTTACCTTTTCTAAAAAAATCATTCCGACTATTTGATATCGATTTCATAATCGAATATCGGATACGACGAATATCGAAAATATAAATCGAGTATAAATTAATTCATATTTGTACGCAATTTATCAAAATTAACAATTTTCGAAAAAAACCGAACCGAGACAGCTGCCCACGCGAGTCACGCCCCTCCCAGGCGACTCGCGCGGGAGCCTGAACCGCGACCCGTTTTTTGTTCGTTTCTCTTTTTTTTTTTTTTTACATCGTCTCTTACATAAAACAAGCGGCTTTCTCGGCATACTTTCAGATTTCGACTAATATTTTCTCGATCTCGCATATTCATCATATTTGCTATATTTTTATTCACAATTCGATACTAACTCGTTTGTTCATCTTTTGTAGCAAATTCATCTTTTTTTATCGTTTGTTTTATTGTACTAAAACGAATCTCACATGCTAAATTCAACTTTGACGTTAATTTTCATGCATAAAACCGACTTAGCAACCCATTCAATTCCTCGCATGTTTAGGAAAACAATGTTTGCATATCATTCATCGTATTACTAACGCGCGTATTCAAAAATCAAACGATATCTTAGTAGAGGCCACTAATGTGCGGGCGGGGTTGGGTGTTCTTTGTGAACTTCCCAACACGTACCCTCACCCCTTACTCAAAACCTCGGTTTCCGGATGTCCGAAACCATTGGCAACGAGAGTCATTCAATACACGGTATCCGATCAAGTCGGTATCGGTATCAAATGCAAAGGGACGAGCCCAATAAACTCTCACATCGGAAATGGGCCGTATTTTGTACACGGCCCACTACGACATAGAGTGGGCTCGAATGGTTCCGAATAACCATAAAATTCGGTGGCGACTCCAACTTCGATTTAAATTTCACTTTGATCTATTCTCATATGGAGATTCATTCGCCTCCCCAAACCCGCGCGTGGCCGCATTGGGGTGGACCTATGTCATGTCCACAACCTTGTCCGGGTTGACACCCGAATCGATCATGTACTTTTCCTCGTTGGGTCCTCACGAATTCGTAGAGATGGAAACGTATGACAAAAATTACTATGTAGCACAAGTAGAGTGAAAGAGCATGAATGGGTTGTTGATTTCCCAGAATAGAGTAACGGAATGATTAATATGGGAACGAACTATGAAATTTGGAGGAACGATGAAAAGTAAAGACTCGATAATATAGAAAATCAGAAGGGATAAAACAGTAGCAGTGAGAATGGCACATAATACCAACATCGAATAACATCAAGACGAAAACCACAGCAGCAGTAAACAAGCAACGATAGCATCCGTAGCAGCAAAATTGTAGTAGCGGTAATGTACACATCAAGGACAGCAGCAACACGGGAGAAAATCAACACAAACGATCTCAACACGAACGAAACATCACATCCACAGAATAGAAAACCGAGCAGTAGATAGAACAAGAACAACACGTTACAGTTGCAACAATGAGGCGTCTAGCAGCAACAACAAACAAAGACGACGATACGACAAGAACAACAACAGTAACAGTAACGAAGAGCAGCAAGAGTGATGACATGGCATCACCACAACAACATCGAACAACAACAAGAATACTACAGCTACAACAAAAAGGTGACAGCAGCAATGGCGCAACACAAAAGCAACAACAGTAGCTCGAACAAAACGAAGCAATACGTACATATCAGTAGCGAACTGTAGTGATAATAACTACAACGAATTAACAGCAGCAGCAGTGTCAATAATGGCGGTCAATCACGAATTAACGCACAGAAATCAGAAGGAGAAAAAGCAGAAGCACAGAACGAAGAAGAAGAGGAAGGAAACGGAGAACAACAGAATAGGACGATGCCAATCAAGACGACAACACACTAGTAGAAAGAACGCAACAAGAAAGAAGAAAAGGAACAAATTCGTCACCTTCTGAACAAGCACGAAGATAGCAGGGCCGGCGAGAGAGCAGTGACGTACGACCGACTGCAAACAGGGGAAGCAAGGGTAAGATCGGTGAAGAAGACGAAGCAGAAAGGGGAAGCGGAGGTCGATTGATTAAAGGGAAAAAGGGAAATATGAAGGGAGAGGAGGAGATGCAGGTGAAGGGTATGACGGCTGAGGGTTGAAGGAGAACTAGTATCCCCATGCATATGCACGGTACATATGCAAATTTATTTTATAGATATTCTAAAATTTACTCCTCCTCTTCTATATAATCTTTCACATTTCCTATTTTGATAACTTTTCTATTATCTTCCACTGTTTTTAGCTACATTCTTTGTGGTTCTTATTATTTGTGACTCCACTTTCTTTTCCCACTTTCATTTTTCTCCACATATTTCATCCTTCTTAATTTTCTTTCCAAAACCATTGTGGAAGATATAAAATAAGTGGAGGGAATACATACTAATTTTTACATTATACAACTTTATTTGTAATTTAGATTTAACAGAATAATTAGAAATTGTTAAGCAATCAAGATAAATTAATAAGTCAATACATGTATATTTTAATATAAAGATATTATATAAAGATATCAGATAGTATATTATTTATTACTCTATATGTATTCTTCTCATACTTTCAAAGTCTCAATTTTCTACTTAAAACATACACATGAATATGAATCAATATTAACAATTGATTACTCATATGAGTAATATAATCTTAAATTGTTTAATAGCACATTTTTTTTAAAAAAAATTACACTAATTCTATGTTTTTTTAAAAATTGAAGGGAGATTATTAATTAACCTTGAAAAGCAAAATATTATTTAGAAAAATGAAGTGATTATATTTGTTTTTACTTTGATGATTTTCTTATTATAAGTTTGTTCAAATTATTTTGACTTTTTTTTGTCTTCTATGAATTTTAAGTGATTTGTTATATTTATTATATGAAATATCATTATTTATTTCTATATTAGGCATGATCCATTTTGCAAGGAACTTTTTAGTAATTGTTATTCTCTTAGTTGATAGGGGATGAACAAAGGAGAAGATGGAGTAGCAGTTAGGTTAAAACAAAACAAATTAAAGTCGGGATGAAATAAAACACGGGTTTGAACGAAAAGGTTGGATACAAAATGGGTACCGAGTTGACTTGACTAAAAAGAAAACATGTTTAATAAATCGTGTTACGGTACAAATAGACATTGAGCCAAAAGTTGGTATGAGTAAGAAATCGAATTAAGATCGAGTTAGAAAAATTAGTAATTGGTCGAATACAATGTGTAAATAAAATTATTTATCGAGGCTAAAATAATTATTTGAGATAAAAATGAAAATAGGAATATCATTAATTAGTTCGAGAGGATATATAAAATGTACCTCAAGAGTAAAACAAACGTTTACGATTAAATTAACGTTTCTTGAGAAAATAACGAATGTACGACGAAGATGAATTAAATTGATACTCGAGGAAAATAATAAATGTTTTGACGAAGCTTCTTAAAATGAGTTTGAGTTGAAAAATAGAAGACCGAGCTTAATTAAAAGAATTTAGAAATCAAATCGTCGAAACAGAAGTTCGATAAGAATGAAATGATTAGATAGATTAAAATTATATTTGAAATATATAAGAATACTTTTTGAGATAGTGAGAATGTTAGAAGTTTAAATCGATTGAAATATAATTTCGCACAAATTCTTGGGAGATACGGTTTCTCAATAACTTATTGAGAGACCACTCTTCAGTACCACTTTATGTTCTATTCGTACCTTTAAATGACAACTTTATTTTGTACCTGTTTTTATAAGAAGTGTACCCTCTTTATATTTGTATACTCTTTTATGTTAATCGTACCTCTTTATATTTGTATACTCTTTTATGTTAATCGTACCTACTTCTATTAGGTTTGGTACCACTGTTACATAATTTCGTATTAAAATAAACTTTAATAATTACGAGTTTAATCGTAAATAGAATAAAATATGAATAAATTTAATTTATAAAATCATGGTGTTACATATTTGACTATTCACTTTTCATTATCTTAGTGTTAGCAATTCTTAGAAAAAATCTAGCGAAGTTTTACATAAGTTGCACTCGGATCTTCGCATACTCTTTTTCCTTAATTTCTTCGGTATTGAATCTCTAAATTTTAGCTTTGTCTTTTGTTATTTGTTTAATTCGCGTTTTGTTATTTCTAGTGATTATTGTTTTCGTAGTTTAGATCGAGTTATTGCTTATTAGTAGATTTATCGTCGTTCTTCGTAGTTAATTCTTATCGCGTTCATTATGTTCAATTTCATTTCAATTGTTATTAAAAATAACTAATTTTCATCTAGGGTTTAGGGATCTATTTTTATTACGAGGGTTATAGTTAATTGACTTGTTATTAATCGCATATTCGCATTGACTATCGCTTAATTATTGTTTTAACTCTGATTAATTGATTAGCATCACAATTAGAATTTTTCACCGACCGAGTTAAGGACTAATTAGGTTACGATAGTTCGGGTAGACTAGCTTGATTCTAGCGACCGTAAGTTAAATTTAACTCTAAAGATTGTAGTGTACCGACCGAACTAGCATCTTAGATAATTCAATTATTGACTTAGTTATTAATTCCATAACCTGACTAATACTCATAGTGAACTTGATATCCCGAACCATCTCCTTATTGATTTACCGTCTTAATTATTTAGGTCAACTCAACCCATTTCGAACAGAAAAGAACGGGGCTAACGGTGTAAGTGTAACCCAACGTCTTTTTCTTAAAAGTGATACTCCAACTGATAAGGCAAAAGAAAAAAAAAAAAAAAAAGCATAGCCAATCAGTGTTCCACCACCAAAAAGCACACGCTTCCCTTCCCTTGCCTGATTCATCCTCTTCACTTGTCTTGTGTGCTCTAATTAAATTAAATTAATGGCGGGTGTTTCATCAGAAGTCAGGTTGTTAACACCCCAAATCATGTGTAACAACTCCATGAATCACCATTTTCCGTACCCCTTGAAACCCCACATGAAGAATTTCCAACCAAAACCTAGTACTACTACTACTAATAATAATAATCCTTGTTTTGAGAGTTGTAATAATAATAATAATAATAATAATAATAATAATAATAATAATAATAATGGGCTGCGCATTTTAGTGAAGCCATGTTTGGTAGCTGAAATGGTGGATGAAATGAGTAACAACAACCCAGAAAGAGATGATGTTGTTGTTTCCACTTCAGAGCAAACAAAGAGTAGTAGAAAAAGGATTGTGAAGGTTGCCTGGGAAAAACTTGTTCGTTGGTCTCGCTCTCTGCGTTCGAAGAACAATACTCACCACCACGTCCTTCAAACAACCAAAAAGGTGGTTGTTCTTGGAGGTGGCTCTTTTGGTACGGCTATGGCAGCCCACGTCGCAGACAGAAAACCAGAAATGGAAGTCAGTATGCTCCTACGCGATATCCAACTATGTCAATCTATTAACCAACTCCACTGTAATAGGTACTGTATACTGTATTATTTATTCTCTACTCTTCACTTCATTCATTCACTCACAGATTCCCCCAATTTGTAATAATGTTTTTTGTTTTCTACTACTCTACTGTACAGCAAATATTTTCCAAATCACAAGCTTCCACTAAATCTTACTGCCACCACCAGTCCCAAGCTTGCTCTCCAAGCTGCTGACTTCTGCCTCCATGCTGTTCCTGTCCAGGTCTTCCATCATTCAAATGGCTGCGCGTAATTATTAAGTTTCTGATCTCGTAGCATCCTTCTTTTCAATCTGCTGAGAGCCAATGACTCACTATTCTTTGCCTTTGGAATGTAGCTACCAAAACGGTTCACTAAACAATCTTCGCTTCTTAGGTTATGTAATACGGAGTAGCACACAATCGGTGTGATGATGCATGCTGAAATTTTCATTATGGGTCACATTCAATAAACAGCTTCCTAAGCGAGTGACATTGTTCTTGTTGTTGGTGCTGCAGTTTAGCGCTTCATATCTTGAAAGCATTGTCGACTATGTTGATCCTGGCTTGCCGTTTATTTCACTCAGCAAAGGTTTGGAGCTTAACACATTACGAATGATGTCTCAAATCATTCCGCAGGCGCTAAGAAATCCTCGCCAGCGTTTTGTTGCTTTATCCGGGCCTTCATTTGCATTGGAGCTAATGAACAAACTTCCAACAGGTGATTGCATTTTGGTTTTCTGTGTTTAGCATGCAACGTTTCAGACTACTGATTACATTTTACAATCCTCCCCTTCCATTATTCAAATTTTCAGCCATGGTCGTAGCATCAAGGGATAAGAAATTGGCAAATGAAGTACAACAGCTCCTAGCTTCAGATAGGCTAAGGATCAGCACTTCAAAGTAATCTCACCTCATAACTAGTTTGGCCTCTTATCCTTCTGCCTTCTTTTGTCAGTTTGTGATACGCTCCTAATATTTTTACCTGAAATAGAAGTATATAGAGTATTTTATTTCCTTTTTCTTGTGAGATTGGGGGTCTATGGAGCCAAATCAGCCAAGTAGTCACTATTCTTTTTGCTGTAGAATATAATGGAACAGAGCAAAGATAACCATTACACTATTTGTGCTACTTATAGTGTGATGTACCAGTTTGTTGATGCAATTTTGGTACAAATTTCATTGTAGATCTCTGGAAGTAGAATAGTGATTCATATGCTGTGTCATCTCAATACATAATTTCAGCTAAATTTCAGTGCAATAGAGTTGGGGATATAAAGTCGACCTTAGTTAACAGTCAAAAGGGCCTTCAATAAAGATCCTAATCAGCTTTAGATTTACCTTAGCACTCCCTCTCACATGTGAGCACACTCAGAGCGGTATTTAACAAATCCTCAAAGAGGCCCTACTCCGGTGGCATATTTTGAGGCCAGGCTAAATTCATCAAACCTAGGACGTAACCTTGGGCTCTGTTATCATGCTAAACCACGATAACCATTTCTAAGTGCATAAGCAGGTTTTGTTATGAGTAGTACCTAGGAAACTCATCGTATGAGTAGCATTGCCATTGCTAGATGATGGAAAAATTATTTGAGGTATTCCTCATTACTTTGTCAGTTATGGTATCAACCAGACCATAAACCTGCTCATCATCTTGAATGGTGCGAGAGGAAGGATCATCCTGAATATGGTGACAGGTCTAATTCATAATAAGTGATTTTTGCTATAATAGTCTTTTTCATGATAAGTGATTTTTGCAGTATTGGCAACTCTTTTGTAGCCATTCATGCCTCCTCTATAGGGTTTTGATCATGCAGTTCTTTGCTTAATGGCATTGTCTGTTTTTTAGCGTGTAGCAGATCTCCCTCACATGGTCAAAGGTGTTACAAAATGTGCAGGTGTGAAGTTTGTAACATTCCTCCACAGTATGGCACTATGGCCTGGTATATTGTAATGTTTGCATTCCCTGTGAGATTTATGTTCCATAGTATCCACTCTTGGCTTCTTTGAGTGAGTACCCTTCATATCCTCCCTCAACTCAGTGGTCTTATGATTACGTAAAGATTTGCCTCAGTTAATAATCACTGATTTGTTTTTGCTTTTTCACTTTTTTTGTAAGAGCCCTAGTGCTTTGCTAATAGAAGGCAATGCATCCAAAGTTAACACATGATACTTAACATTCTGATAGCTATTATGAATTGAAGACCCATGAGAAGATGAATCAACTTGGCATGTGTTTCTTTGTCAAGAAGCCTTTTAAGGAGCTGAAACAAACATGCATCCATAGGTTTACGTGTGCTGAGAGGAATGAGATCCAGATTATCTATTTTTTCCCAAGTCCGCTTTAATTGACCATAGTAATCAATTAAAGACTAGAAATGCCAATTCTTTTTCAACTGGTACAATTCCAGACTATTGACTTGACCATAGCATGAACTAACTCAATCCAGAATTGTTTAGAAGAAGTGACATGGTGGTCTCTTTGATTGGCGTTTTCAAAGAGTTTAAGATCCATTTACGTACCAGCAAATCTCATCTCAGCCATTAATGGTGCTTCTTGTCTGTTTTGGGAGGTTTAGCACTTGCTAGTGATAAATCCTCTTTTTTTTTTGTAGCTATGGTGATTAACACATTTCTTTTCCATAAAAAAAACCAGTTTCATCAAACAAATTGGTAACTAGTTGCGAATTTGGTTGATCACTATTTGTAAGGTACAATGGATCATCATATACAACATAATCGAAGGAAGATTTAGTTGTATTTCTGATTCAGGCATGGTGAACGAAGTGATTTGAGGAAACCAACAATGAAAGAGGATTACTTCGAAGAAGTATCTTGAAGACTAGTTGAACTTCAAAGAAGTATTACAACTAAGAATGATTGAATAATAAGATACTGAAAATTTGTAGTGAATTTGACAAAAGAGATTTTCACACTGGAATTAAGGAATTTGCATTAATGAATTTGCTGAATTAAAATGAATAACTGTGGGAATATAAGAGTTCCATATTTAGCATTTGTTAAATATGAAAATGAAGAAAGAAAGAATTGCAAAAGAAGGGATTGAGAGTAATCATAGGGAGAAAGAATGAAATGAGTGATAAATGTTTCGCGGAAAATTTACTTCATTCCTTATTTAGTAGGCAGAGTATTATATAAGCTTTGCATAAGTTTCTTATTATAACAACGAGAAAACAAAGTTGGAGCAATTACAATCAAGTTTTTTCAATATTACTACGACATATATTTCTTCGTACAAGTTTTGTTCATGCTACGTCATTTGTTTGTAGTTTGGTGAGAGAGTATTTCATATTATTCTACTCCCTCTGTTTTTTTTATGTTTCTTTTCGTTTCAATTAATACTCTTCACAAATCTTAGAAAGCGGAAAAAAACATAAAAAACGGAGGGATGATTTATTAACAATATATCCTCAATATCAGCCAATCAAACAAATCATTTTGATCCCCAAGCAATCAAGCAATCAATCAACACCTTCAATCAAGCAATCACTGATACATTCACATTGTAAATATAGGAAGATTTTATCTTGCTTTTTCTTTTGTAAAAGGCTCCTGTTTCTAACCTTAATTAGTCTCCTCTCTCCACTATATATATTGTACTCCAACAAACATTGTAATTATCAAAATTATTCTAATATACAAGTCTTATATGTTATCAAAGCGATATTCGAGTTTGTGCTTTGCATATGGCCGTAACCATGGATAGCAAAGACAACCAAAATTATGTAACTTGGTATAATCGGGTTGTAAATTATGCTTTTTCGAGTATGGTGTATGGCCATTTAGTGTAGTAGTAGGAAGTCGATTTATAAGGTATGTTGTGCTAGACCCGTCTCAACGATGTGTTGGTGTCTTCTTTCGGCATGCCCATTATGTTCCGAGGTATGAGGTGGAGATGTAAAATGACTTATACCATCGTCGAGTAATGTTGGGTTTAATTTTTGAAATTCGCCTCCATTATCGGAGAAAAATTGTTGAATTGGGTTTTGAAAGTATTTTTCCACTAATGCTTTAAAGCGAGTGAATATCTGTGTGGTTTCGGATTTTTGTTTTAGTGGAAAAGCCATACCTGTGTGGTGCAGTGGTTTCGTGGGGGTTGGGCATGACAATGTTGTTGGCCATGGGGATATCGGGTTTGGTTGAAGAGGGATTAGGACGTTTGAATATGGTGGTGCGACAAGGTTGTAGGCTGTTTTGGGAGGATTGTTTATGACTTCCGCTAATACTCCAACAATAACGAATATCAATGAATACAATGCGAAAGATTTGTGTAATACGTTACATTTCAAGAAGAATGAATCGCAAGAACTTAAGGATGTATTAATGGCAGAAATCAAGTTGAGATTGGCAGCGAAAGTGAAAAGAATTCAAGTACCTATCTTGCTCTGGTATTATTGTGTAGCTTTTGTATATGAAGAATTTATTGAAAATGGATTTTAGAACTTCTTGTGGTGCTTATATTGTGTGGTAGGAGTTGGTTTAAGCAATTCTTGACACAATTTTCACCGAGAAACAATGTCTTAAGCTTAGGTACATGTCACAGAGTAAACTTTCATAATTTTCTACGTTGTACCCTCCTATTTTTTTTATTTCTATCATGTACTCTTCCTATTTTCTAAATCCCACTAATACCCTTATAGTTAATTAACTTCATGAAACGTAACTTAATGACAATTATTCGTGTAATGCTCCGTTAATTAGATGACATGACAATGTCTAAGCTATGAAGTTACTAGTTTTGACAACCTTGACTTGTTTTACCTCCACTTCCCCCAACTTTTTCCTCTTATTTCATTAGTTTCCCACATTTTCTCCCTTTTAATCGTCAACTTATTCTTTTTTACCTTATTGATTTCTTTCCACTTTATCCTCAACTTATTCTTTTGCTTAAGATAATGATATTCTACTAATTTCTAACAAAATTAATTCAATTACATTAACTAACGAAACATTGATGTTGTATGATCCAGAATTTTAAAGACAAATAAAGAAGAGTGAAAATATTATGATAAAATGAAGAAAAAAAATCAGAAATTATGTCTGAAAGTTAGAATAAGAGAGAACATAGGAGACATAGATGGAGATTAAATAGGGTTTTTTTTAGTAGAAAAAATTGTGATTAGGTCATGTTTAATGAAATTAATAAACTATAGGGGTACAAGTAAGAGTTTAGAAAATAGGAAGGGTACATAGTAGAAGACAAAAAAACAGGAGGGTACAGGTATTTCATGAAAATAATCTCAATTATGTGTGTTTCTTTAAATAATCCAAACTATACCTAATCTCATTTTAATATGAACTACGCCTTCATTAATCTCGCTTTTCTATGGACGAAATTATGACTTGCTATTACCGGTAACAATGACTTGTTGTAACTTTTAGGGTTTTTATTTGGTCCATTGCGGTCATGAAAGCCAAAACAACAATAAAAACATTTTTTCATGTCCTCTATAACACTAATCGAAAAATAAATGAAAGATGAATTTTGGGTATCTTTAATTTTTTATCAATGGCCGTAAATAAAGACGAAATGTGAAGAAGAGTTAGAGTAAGAGTTGAATAAGGGAGGTGCAATAGGTAGTCGGTCACCCATAGCACACCGAGATTAATGAAGGCGTAGTTCAATTAGATATAGTTTAGATTAATTTAAGAAGCACATGCATAGTTGAGATTATTCTCATGAAATAATTATATTTTTAATTGGTAGGGATATAAGGTCAGCATCGTCAACAACATATGAGATCTTTGCCTTCAAATAGCTTCAGAGTAGGGAATTGTTGCTCAAAAGTGTTTTTTTTCCATAGATTCTAATTACCTTTAGATTTCATCATTCTCTAGACTCAATGTTTTATATCTGTAATTGTAAGTCGTAACTAATAATTTCCCATGCATCAGTGATGTCACAGGGGTTGAAATTGCTGGTGCACTGAAAAATGTTCTAGCTATAGCGGCTGGAATCGTGGAAGGGATGAATCTTGGTAATAATTCCATGGCCGCCTTGGTTGCTCAGGGTTGCTCTGAAATCCGTTGGCTGGCAAAAAAGGTATATGAAGAATCCTATTATTGTTTCTTCCATTCATAACCTGTCTACCTTTTGTAGTATCATCTCAAAATCAATTTATTGTCTGGCCTTTTCCTCTCCACTCTGTAGTACACTGTACACCCCTTGTTGGCTCCATTTGTGTATAGCTTACTTTTAAGAGGAATGATGAAAATATACCAAAGCTATCCTTTACCTTGAATTTTGTACGAGGTTTTCTAGTAAGTTAACAGAATGACTTGATCTTATTAGAAAAGTAGGTCACCATATTTATAGTACAATGACATGCTAATATTCCTAGAATATTATTGAGATATTATAATGTTGAAATAATGAGACTTTTCCAGAATGGTTTAACCTGTGAAACATTATCTCTTCATAAGCAAAGCGTCATGTCACTTCATAGTTAAATCATTATGTCCTATTTGTGAAACACTATAATGTTTCATAAATATGTAACTGTATACTTAGTATAAATATGTGTATATACATGTTGTAAATTCAATGCAATTCATAATCAATAATACTTGTATCAATCTGTTATTGAAGATAATAAATCATAAAATCATTTCCAACATTTGGTATCAGAGCAATTAGGATCTTGAGGGGCCTAAATATATCCACCACTAATTCAATCAATGTCTTGAAGTATGGCTTCAAGTTCACCTGTCTCCCATCCTGCAGTCCCAAGTTTTGCAGGAGAAAACTTTGATTATTAGAGTGTTAAAATGAAATTATTTCTAAAATATTGTGATCTATGGCAAATTTTGGAGAAGGGTTTTAAACCAAGAGAGGAAGACAGAGAGTATTCCGCTGCACAACTACAACAACTAAAGAACGATGAAATGAGAGATGCAAGGGCTCTTTCATATATTCATAGTGTTGTATCAGAAAGCATAACACCAAAAATCATATTGGCCTCATCAACAAAAGAAGCTTGGAACATATGACGAAAACATTAAAGAATACCCAAGCAGATTCATGGACCTTGTGAATCAGATGAAAATATATGGAGAAACTATTTTTGATGAAACAATTATTCCCAAAGTGCTAGTAACTCTCAATAGTAAGTTCAATACCATTGCATCCATGATTGAAGAATTTAAAGATTTGAGCACACTCAGCACTACTAAGTTGTTTGGTTCCTTGCTTGCACGTGAAGAAAAATTCATCAAATGTGAAGAGAGCCCAACGGAGGGTGCTTTTCAAACTAAACACAAATTAAAACCACCATATTTAAAATATGGTAAAGACAATAATACAGAGGGTAACACTATTTCAAATGAAAAATACCCTCCATGTGATCGGTCAACACATCAAGCAAAACATGTCGAAGATCATCTATTTCAAATTAGTGAAAGCATGAATTTTAGTAACAAGCAAAGATGGCTCATCGATAGTGGTTGTACATGTCATATGACTCACGACAATAAGCTCTTCACTCAACTTGATACTTCACACAAGACTCATGTTCGAATCGGAAATGGGGACGTCTTGGAGACACAAGGAAAAGGTACCATTATTGTCCATACAAAGAAAGGTACTAAATTCATTAATGATGTTCTCTTAGTACCTGATCTCAATGATCCAAAAATAGAGAAATTGCTACAATAAAAATGCAAAACAATACATTTTCTCTGTTTTGGGATACAACCTTGGAGCATGCTAACAAGGCTCATTGCGATGAAACTTGGCTTTGGCATAAGAGGTTCAGACATTTCAATAGCAGTGCGCTTAATTTTCTTCACCACAAGAGCATGGTTCATGATGTGCCCTCTTTGTGTGAAATTAAGAACTTGTGCGAGGCATGTCAACTAGGAAAACAACATCGCAAGCCATTTCCACAAACAAGCAATTGGAGAGCAAAGGAAAAATTGGAACTTGTTCATACCGATGTTTGTGGCCCGCATAGAACTCCTCTAAGTGAGAACACATTCTTTATTTTATTCATCGATGACTATACTCTTATGACATGGGTGTATTTTATGCTTGAGAAATCAGATGTGTTTCAAGTATTCAAAAAATTCAAGGCTCTTGTGGAGACTCAAATTGATTACAAAATAAAGAGAATACGATCTGATTGAGGGAAGGAATACACGTCGTCCCAGTTTGATAGGTTTTGTGAAGATGAGGGTGTTGAGCATCAACTCACTATTGGCTACTCCACTCAACAAAATGGCGTTTACTAAAAAAATAAAACCGTCATGGAGATGGCGCGGTGCATGCTCTCTGAGAAAATTTTACCAATTTTTTTTGGGCAGAGGCAGTATATAAGTCAGTCTATTTATTGACCAAACTGCCTACTAAAGCTGTCCAAAGAGTCACTCCTATTGAAGCTTGGAGTGGGATTAAGCCAACAACAAAACATCTTGGTGTATTTGGGTCAGTTTGCTATGTTCATATCCCCAGGCAAAAGAGGAGCAAGTTGGATGGCAAGGCTGGAAAAGGCATCTTTCTTGGATATAGCACACAATCTAAAGGCTACCGAATTTTTAACACCGATACTGTAAAAATTAGTATCAGTAGAGATGTGGAGTTTGATCAAAATTCTATGTGGAATTGGGACGAACAGAAAATCGAACGGAAAAGTGTGATGTTTGAATATTTTGAGGATATTGGTTCATCTGAGCAAGAACAAATAGAGTTCACACCAAGAACTCCTCAAACTAATGCCGCTGAACGGTCTCCATCTAGATCGGAGGATTCCGTTCCTGAGTCACGATCTTCTGATTCAGATGATGATAATGCTACAGGCCCACCTGGAAAAAAAACTTTATCCGAGATATATCAAGATTGCCCTATTGTTCACTTGGAACCAGAATTATGTGAATCATGTTATGTTGCAACCAGCGAACCAAGAAACTATGAGAAAGCCTCTAAAAACCAAGAATAGGTGGAAGCAATGAAAAAAAGATGGAGATGATCATTAAAAATGACACTTGGAAGCTTATTGATCCACCTCAAGACAGATCCGTGTCAAGTGGGTTTACAAGACTAAATTAAATCCCGATGGCACTGTCAACAAATATAAAGTTAGGTTGGTTGTCAAAGGATACGCACGTACAAGAAGCAGGAATTGATTATGGTGATACTTTTGCGCCAATTGCAAGACTTGATACCGTCAAAACACTTATTGCCCTCGCTGCACAAAAGAGTTGGAAAATATACCAGTTAGACGTAAAATCAGCCTTCCTCAATGGCGAACTCGAGGAGGAGATATTCGCTCAACAACCGGAAGGCTTTGTAGTAAAAGGAAAGGAAGAGTGCGTGTACAGGTTAAAAAAAGGCTCTTTATGGCTTGAAACAAGCACCTAGAGCATGGTACACCAAATTGACTCTTACTTCATAGAACAAGACTTTATGAGAAGCAAAAATGAGCAGACACTATATGTGAAGAAGGGACAAAATAATGTCTTTTTGTTAGTCTCTCTTTACGTTGATGATCTCCTTATTACGGGTAAAAACAATGACATGATCGTTGCATTTAAGGAGGAGATGAAGAAAAAGTTCGAGATGATTGATTTGGGGCTCATGAAATATTTCCTTGGAATGGAGGTTCATCAATTTGAAGAAGGGATATTTATCTTTCAAGAAAAATATGCTCACGATATTCTAAAAAAATTCAAAATGGACCGCTGCAAGCCAGTAGCAACGCCACTAGCTGCAAATGACCATATTTCCCAAATCTGATGGGGACAAACTGGCAGATGCAAGGTTGTATAGAAGCATTGTTGGTAGTTTACTTCACAGCAACTAGACCAAACTTGATGTTCGCTGCCAGTCTACTCTCGAGATTTATGAGTGAACCAAGTGACACTCACATGGGAATAGCTAAGAGAGTTATGAGATATTTACAAGCCACTTCAAATTTTGGAGTAATGTTTGGATCAAGTGTGGAACCTAAATTGATAGCCTATTCTGATAGTGATTGGGCCGGTTCAATTGACGACATGGAATGCACCTCTAGCTATGTCTTCACACTTGGTTCCGGGATGTTCTCATGGATGTCCAAAAAATAAGGAGTTGTGGCTCAATCTATGGTTGAAGCTTAGTACGTGGCTGCAAGCGCTGCCGTTAATCAAACAATTTGGTTAAGGAAGATACTTGCAGCTATGGGTCACACACATGACAACCCAACATAGGTTCTAGTTGACAGCAAGTCGGCAATCGCCACAAAAATCCAGTTTGTCATAGCAAAACAAAGCACATGAAGATCAAATTTCATGTCATTCGAGAAGCAGGGCAAAGAGAAGGAAGTTAAGCTTGTCTACTGTCTCAACTTGCAAACATTTTTACAAAGGGACAAATTCGAGTTTCTAAGATTGAAGCTAGGAGTCGTAGACAAAAGTCTGAAGGAGGAGTGTTGAAATAATGAGGCTTTTCTAGAATGGTTTAATCTGTCAAACCATTATCTCTTCATAAGCAAAGTGTCATGTCACTTCATAATTAAATCATTGTGTCTTATTTGTGAAACACTATAATGTTTCATAAATATGTAAATGTATGCTTAGTATAAATACGTGTAGATGCATGTTGTAAATTCATTGCAATTCATAATCAATAATACTTGTATCAATCTGTTATTAAACATGATAAATCATAAAATCATTTCCAACATATAATACTCGTAAATCGTAATATTCTCTAATACTATATTTTCCTAATCTTATCTCTATAATATATTTTCCTTCAATAACTCTAATACTTCCTCCATTTTTATTTTATCTTCCCATGAATATTTGGCACAATTTTTTTTTGTATTGAATATAAAATCATAAATTTTAAGAAATATTGGGGTAGAATGGTAAGTGTGTGTAAATAGGAAAGAATAAAGGTGTAAAGTGTTGTAAATAGTAAGGGTAGTATGGTAAAAATTATGGACCAAAATGGAAAGAAATAAAATGGGAAGATAAAAACAAGTGGACCAAAAAGGAAATTGGGAAGATAAAAAAAATGGAGGAAGTACTGGTTTCCTAATATATTTCTAATGCACCACCTCGGTTGAAGCGGTAGTTACAAACACTTTAAGTGGGCCAAAAGGTAGTTGATGATGTTGATGTAGATGTTCCAAGTTGATGTTATTTATGACGGAACCGAGTTCAGTGCCTTGCTTGTATCGAGATCATGCCGTAATGCCAAAAACAATATTAAACTAATGCTGCATGAGGGCCGAAGTAGCTCGTTATTCATGAAGTATTGTAAAATCATCCTTTAAACATCCTTGTACGAATACAATAAAATAATGGCTACTAAAGTTGAACGTTAACAAGGGTTTATCAGCAAAAAAAAAACCTGCTCTTTTACAATAGTACTCTGTACTTGTGTGAATCGCCTTATGTACATATTGATGGTATAGAAATGGAATACAGGGAGTAATTTGTCCATATAATGAATATTTCATATTTTGTTTCTTGATGCAGATGGGTGCCAAATCGGCGACTCTTACCGGGTTATCAGGAACGGGGGACATTATGCTTACATGCTTCGTAAATCTTTCAAGAAATAGGACTGTTGGAGTTCGTCTTGGTTCAGGAGAGAGGCTTGAGGATGTACTGAGCTCTATGAATCAGGTGCATAAACTACTTCCATCTAATGAATTGTTCTGAAAGAATTTTCGCTTATGTCAATTCGACACTCCACTTTGGTTGTTTGTCGTGTTAGTTCGATACTTCATACTGCGCCAAATAGCCTGACTGATGCTCCTACATCATGTTGTGCCCACTTGCCCAACAGCTAACCACTTGCAGCCGAGTTAGTGTTTGGCTATGTTACTTCGTCACGACAGTTTCAAAGCGTGTCACGTGAGAACACGACACGACACAATCTAGACAAGGCATTCTGTGACACTTGCACAACATGACTGTAGCGTGGAAGCCATTGATGAACACATGAAGTAAAGACGAAAAGTCTTGTTTCGTTTGGTTGAAATAGGATGTGTGGGATGAGGAGTAAGCTTTTGAGGAAATGGAGAGATTGGTTTTTACTTCTTACTTATGTGACTATTAGTTATTTTGTTTAAGTGCTTTTACTTAAAGATGGTACTTGAGTAGACATGGAACAATGTCGCCATGTCAGTCATATTTATTGTTTAGTTTATTACTTTCTTGTTAAAACAAGGTGGGGTGAGTGTGTGGGTTTACTTTAGAGAAGTATGCGTATCAGCATATGGGAGTTAGGGAAGTTGAAGGTCAGTGGCTTCTTTAGGAAAGTAGGAAAACTTGAACTTTCTAAGAAAATTGTGTGACTAGCGGATGTGAAATTTGTCGACACAAAAAATATGGGCCACACGGCTGTCAACACAACACGAGACACGCCTGTGATATGGCAAAGTGCGACATGACTCTCAACATTGCATCAATCCAGCACCGGCCGCTTTCTGTACCACCAACTAACCCAACACCAATCTACAACCAACTCACAATCCAACACCAATCTATAACTAGCTCACTTCTCTCACGTCACCATGAGCCATCATGTCTATGTCACTGTAAACAACCCAGATCATCATGGACCACCTCTCGCTATTTCTTCTTCGGCTCACTGGCAGGGGAAAAGAAGGATATACCTTGAGAACTGCAATTTGCCCAGTCACCACTCCATTCGGCGATGATGTTGTGCTGAGAGAATTGGGTGAGGCATGGTGCTGATAGTACACTGGTGGCGGCATGGATTCTATGGTTTTGAGGGAGGGTGGGAAATGGGGGACTAATTGCTGATTTGTACTCCCTGTGTTTCTCTAGAAGGCACTTCTTTTTTAGGGTCGTTTCATCACAATGTTCACCTTTTCAATTTATTTGTTTGTATTAATTGTGATCCCACGTATTTATCTTCTTTCATTTTATACCACACTCTTCTCCTCAATTTTTAGCTTTTGGGAGGGGTGAACCTTCTCTACCGACGGAGTGACTATAAAGCTTTGCCCGGGTTCTCATAATTAAGCTCACTTCTATTAAATAAAACTAGTATAGATCTCATGCAATTGCATGACTTCTTACCGAATAAGTGCATAAATGAACAAATAACTAAAACAATATTTTGTAGTAATAATTTATTACATAATACTCCGTACAATTTTGGGTTGTATATGAAAATGTGTTATTAGTACTATTAGTATTAGTACTCCCTCCGTTTCTATGATTTCTTCCACCTTAAAAGTGGCACATTTCTTAAGAAAAACAATAAAATAAGTAAAAGTAGAGAGGGAGTAAAGTAAGTTGGCCACTAGGTAAGAGAGAAGTGTGATAGAAAAAAGGAAAGTGGAAGAAATCAAAGAAATGGTTGAAAAAGGAAATGTGGAAGATATCAAAGAAACAGAGGGAGTATTAGATTTAAAGGTTGAAAATGGGATACATTTACTCTTTTGATTAATATAATTGACTGAGTACTCTTTCAATTAAATAGCATCAAACACTCTTTCTATCTCGGGCATTTGTTTGTTTTACATTATTTGTGAGAAGTATTTTAATCATCAGAGATAAACAGATGACCGAGACGGGGGAGTAATATTTAAATAAATATTTGTTTTTTTTTGAAATGTTTTTCATCTTCCATGATTTATGATAAAAAGTGATTCGTATAATTAGAGTTTTATAAATATTAATTAATAGATAATTAGTTTCCATAATTATGTGTTTCCATAATTGAAAAGTAAGGTTTTTGGAGGGAAAAATTTAATGAGAGAATGACATGTGTGCTAGAGTTATCTTTTTAGTATATATAGGGGATTGGTAATTTGGTACCTTAATTATTTCTTTCCATGATTGAAAATTGAGAATTTGGAGGGAAAACATTCAACGTGGTGATGACACATAAGCCGGTGTTATTCTATTAGTATATAGGGGATGACCTCCTAGAATCTTATATGCCAGAAAGTTATGGGAAGAATAAAGAATTCATAAAGCTTTGAGGAGTTGGCATCAAAATTGAAATGTGGACCAATTTATTAATCTCTTTATTTTGTTAATTAATTCATTTAAAAGAGTTAAGTAATACTCCTCTATTTCATTGATATCTTACACATTTTATTTTTCAACCATTTCTTTGATTTATTCCACTTCCTTTTTTATTATCAAACTTCTCTCTTACTGAGGTGGTCCACCCACTTTTCCCACTCTCTTCTTTTATACTTTCTCCAAATTCCTATTATTGTCTCATTTCCTTTTGAAATGAAAATTAAGGAAGGGAAAATGAGAGGCTAAAAAAAAAGAGGAAGAGAGAGAAATGTGAGAGTAAATCTGAACCATATTGATGGCCTAAAAGGGAAAGTGAGACAAATATCAAACTCAGTTAAAAATGGAAAGTGAGACAAAAATAGGAACTCGGAGGGAGTATATTTTATTAATTTTTTTTAAGAAATGTGTCACTTTTAAGGCTGTATTAGTGTTTGTATTTTTTAAGAGTGTTATACGGAGTACAGCATAACTTTGCAATCATCCCTATTTTTCACTGTATCAGTACCTCTAAAGTTGGTTTGTCTCTAAGAGAATGTGGTGGGAAGTTCTTCACATAAAGTGACCGACACCCCGACACGTGTACGGAGTCGAGGTTAAACTATATTAAATTGAGATTTTATAATGTTTTAATCTTGAGTTTTGTTGTATCGGCTGAGTTGTATCGTTTTTGCACTTTACTAATATCGCCTAAGAAATTACCGAGGATCACCGTGATCCATCCGCGACGGCTAATTAAGAACCGATTATACCGCTACCAAGACTGCGTGCTACCGAGATTTTGAGCCATGTATTTTATTATCATATATTTTTAACAAAATCAATTACGAGTAATAGTTTCACTATTTCAGAAAACCACAAAAAGTATCATGTCCTGTCATGTTGTGTCTACTTTCTTGGTCAAGACAATCTGTGCAAGTTAATTGTCTGATATGACACTGTTGGAGTGTGTGAGGATAGGATCATGATTCCTAAAGATCATCTATTGCTCAGGTTGCTGAAGGTGTTGCTACAGCTGGAGCTGTGATTGCATTGGCACAGAAGTATAAAGTAAAGATGCCAGTCTTAACAGCAGTTGCTAGAATAATTGACAACGAGCTCACTCCTCAGTCTGCGGTTCTTGAACTCATGCGCCTGCCTCAGGTAATTCTCAATCCCTCATATCTTCCAATTCCCCTCCTCAAGCCATATTACATCAACATACACCACAGTGCTTCAAAGGCTCCTGTGTATAAGGGGATAGGGGGCCAAATGTACGCAGCATACCCAAGTGTTGAAAACTCAAAGAGTTGATTCCAATGACCTATAATGGAAGTTGAAACTCAAAAATGGCATTCATTGACGTCTACTTGACGATACTATAAGCTTATACACTTTGGTTGGCTGTTTTTGCTTTGTTCTGTCATCTTCCTATAGGTAGCGAGTTCTTGTCCGCATTCTAATGGAAAATTTCTTCAAAACATACGGATATTATTGATTTATTATTTATTAACGACAGACTTAACTTTTAATGCAAATATGTACATTGTTATAATTTATGATAGAATGGAGGCGCTATGAAATCCTTTTGATTGTTTCTTGTCTTAACAAGTTTAGGTTGAAGAAGTTTAAACATACAAAATCAAGCTGCTGTCAACTTACCCGTCAATCCTTGGAGGGGCCAATAAACTTCTGACTCCATGGCGGCATTTACAGGTTCATAAGCTCAACTTAATGGCCATTGATCCAAGTTTTGTCATCAGTACTCCTTGGTGGAAGCTACAAAAAGATGACATGGGAATCATTCATTTTAGTCGCCGGTGTCTGAGCCTCCTTTCAGTATTGTCAACGGCATTTTACAAAGGCGGAAGGGCATGCTGTGAATACAACCAACTACGCAGAAACATAGACCCAACAAATAAAAATATATCAAGTCAACACCCTCGTAGTTTTCATCGATTATTTCACTATCTGGCACCCGAATGAAATCACAGGTTCATACCAAGTTTGCATTGTAATGCTGAACTTGCCTTAAAACCGGTGAAAACCTGTAATCTGTTATCTTACCCACACAGGTATACTGGTCGTCATTTTTTTCTGAGAAAAGGTGTTGTCCGGTTATTCTGAATATGGGCTCCGAGAAACCAAACAACATGTAATTCGATACACTTTCTTCGTTGGCAAAAAAAAAAAGAATAAATGGTCAACAGTTGACAACTACATGCATCAACTTGCAAGGGGTATTGGTTTTTTTTTTTCCAATAAATTGATTACTTATGCTCTCAAACAATTTCTAAGAGACCAACGTCAAAATACTATCTCCCTACATTTCCAAATGTGGCTAAGACTCTTCTTCATGTTGTTCTGACTGAAGTTCACCCTAAAATTATGTTGACATGACAAATGTCCACCCCGACGCGGCCACGCGCGGGTTTGAGGAGGCGAATGTATCTCATGGTGAGATATTTTCGAATTGATATTTAAATTCAAGTGGAGTCGTCACTCGCCACCGAATTTTGTGAGAGTTCGTACCCGTTCGAACCCACTCTATACTTAGACCATACCAAGCAGGCAAGCACAAACCATGTTTGCCTTATAGTACTATAACTTATCTTAAGGGTTCGTCCCTTAAACATATCGAATATCGTATGACTCTCGTGATCAATGGTTTCGGGGTTAGTCCCTAAATCGAAGATTCGAGTAAGGGGTGAGGGTACTGTAGACACCCACATTTGGCCGCTAGGTGTCTATAGCAGTTTTCAAAAAACACCCGATGATGATCGGACGTAAACATGACTTAATACACTCGATTTTGAACTCGGAATCAATAGTATTTGGCGAGAGTTTTTAGCGGAGTAAAAATCTTACAAAAATAACCTCAAATTCAGGCCCAGCGGGTCGCTCCCAGTCAAATAAGACTAATTTGGGTCAAAATCGACACCAAGGGCAAAACCGTCTTTTAGCGACCGAGTCAAACTCCGGTCAAAGGCATTTCCGAGACATAAAAAATCAGTCGCGCCACTTCGGAAGTCTGATTCGAAGTCAAATACCACAAAAATATCAGCTACGTAGAATAAACAAGCAACTAAACCTCTCCGTTAGAGATAAAACTCACTCTCTAAAAGAGTCTTCCACCCGGCCAGCCCCACTCGATCGAGTGGACCGGCCCACTCGGTCGAGTAGGCTCGTAAAATCCATCAGAACCGGTGTCAGACTGGGCACTCGATCGAGTGCCATGCACCACTCGATCGAAACAATAAGAAAGGGGGGTTTTGAATAATTGTCTAATAACTAAAACTAATAAAGATGAAAACTTTAAATAAATCAAATGATAAAAAGGTCTCGGGTCAAGTACAAATCCACAACTTAATCACAATTGGTCATCGAAATCCGGTTCAAATTATTATTCTTGATTACTTTATCGTGAATCGTAGATTCCAATCCTTCTTATGAATAACTAATTAAAACGTATCCCGTTCTTAATTAGCCCTAACTGTTAAACAACCTAAAGGATCCAGTTCTAGATTTAATTCAACAGCAGCATTAATAGATAGAGAATTCGATAAAGAGATAAATAAACACATACAATCCAGTTGTGCTATAAATCTATGATAATTGCTCCTAAGTCTTAATATCAACGAATCCCGTTCAATAATTAAGTCTTAGACGTTACTCAGGTCAAGTTAATCAACAAATCCTGTTCAATTAACAAAACTAACAATAGAACGATTGTAGACACCCACATTTTGACCAAACACCCGATGATGATAGGACGCAAACGTGCTTTAATGGGCTCGGATATGGGCTCGAAATCATGGACATTTGGTTTAGGCTTATTACGGAGTACAAATCTCACAAAACCAACCTCAAATTCAGGCCCAGTGGGTCGTTTCGAGTCAAATAAGACTAATTTGGGTCGATTCCGACACCGGGGTTAAAACCGTCTTTTAGCGACCGAGTCAAACCCGGTCAAAGATATTTTTTCCCGAGTCACGCGGTCTGGCCGTGTCATTACAAGTCCAATTCGGACTGAAACACTACAAAAATCAGCCTTCAAATAATATTAAACAAATCCGTTTAAGGATGGAATTCGATCTCAAGTAGGAATTCTATCCGGAAACCGAAACAAAGTATCACCCGAGCTCAGATACTCGGCTGAAACAGCCGAGATACCTCCCCACCAGCCGAGATTCTTGGCTTATTCACCAAGAAACGAGAAGTTTATTTCCTTACGAACTCTCGTGTTTCCTATCCAAACCGGTGTTTCTTGTCACACAAGCAAGACCACATCGATTCCTATAAATAGGACCTCATATTCAACACAAAAAACACATTCATTATCGATCAATACACTACAACTTTTCAGCAACTCATACGTAATTATTATAGCAAAAATAATCTCGAAATCCACATCCGAAGGAATACCGGAAAATTGTCCAAAAGCCGACGAAACCGTCCCATCCTACCCGGCCGAATCTACGCCTACATACACACAAAAAAACACTCCAAAAACCGACACCTTAACTCATCCACATCATCTCGACGCTCCCGTGCCTAAGCCACCGTCCGGCGAGCCCTATACCGAGAACACAAAGCATGTAGGTTGAGGGTGTAAATCAAACCCGACTCTTTTCCTTTCTCTCTCCCTATCTCACGTTTTTTTTTACCTTTTTCGTCCGTCTTTCTTTTTTTATTTCGGGTCATCGATCGTCTCAAATTTATTACGGGTCATTCGTTGCATCATATTTTTATTTAATAAAAACTTTTTTATAACGTTCTTAAAATACGATATCGATTCTCTAATCGTATATCGTACCTACAAGAACTAAATTAAATCGATTTTCGTTGATGCTAATAAAATCATTATCTTTTTTTTTACAAAATTCGATGATTTTTAACGCGGAGAAAATTAACATCTTTTTTCGTTCAAAATTCTTTTTTCAATTCTTCGCTCAAAAACGAGTTTTTCAAAACTTTTTTTATAAAATCATTCTAACTATTCGATATCGATTTCATAATCGAATATCGAATACGACGAATATCGAAAATATAAGTCGAGTATAAATTAATCCATATTTGTACACGATTTATAGAAATTAATGATTTTCGACAAAATAAAAAAAACGGACAGACCGCCACGCGAGTCGCGCGCCATCCAGGCGGCTCGCGCGGCGGCCTGATTCGGCCGAGTTCCTTTTTTTTTTTTCTTTTTTCGTTTCTTCGCTTTTCTATTTTTAATTCTTTTCAAACCTTATATTAAAATGCGACTTTCGCGACATATTTTAATAAATACTTTTTTTTTCGACCTCGGTCAACAAGTGTTAATCAATCACGTGTCATCAAATCTTTTCTAAAATCATGCATATTATTTATTTACATCTTTATTCAATTTATTCATCGTTACTAACTCGTTTTCTCGTGTTTGTAGCGATTTATTTGTTTTTATCGTTTTATTAGACTAAAACGAACTCACATGCTAAAATAACTTTGACGTTATTAGTGTAATATGCATTAAACGACTTAGCAACCCACTTTATTTTTCTCACATGCTTAGGAAAATAATGTTTGCATATCATTCAACCATCGAACTAACCCGTGTACACCAAAAACGAACGATATCCTAGTAAAGGCCGCTAAGTGCGGGCGGGGTTGGGTGTTCTTAGTGAACTTTCCAACACGTACCCTCATCCCTTACTCAGAACCATGGTTTCCGGATGTCCGAATCCATTGGCTACGAGAGTCATTCAATATACGATTAACCGCTCCAGTCGGCATCGGTATCGATATGCAAAGGGACGAGCCCAATAAACTCTGACATCGGAAATGGGCCGTATTTTGTATACGGCCCACTACGACATAGAGTGGGCTCGAACGGTTCCAAATAACCACAAAATTCGGTGGCGACTCCTACTTCGATTTAAATTTCAATTTGACCATCTCATATGGAGATTCATTCGCCTCCCCAAACCCGCGCGTGGCCGCGTCGGGGTGGACCTATGTCATGTCCACAACGATGCAATAGAAACCTAGTTGATCAATCTAGAAATCAATAACAACATTCATATAATCAAACCGAGCAATTAATCAATAATCAAGAATAAAGATTAGAACTTTCAAACTCACAACTGATAATTAAGCGCTTCAATGTCTTGAACCGAGATGATAAATTAGTTACACATAATTTTCTTGAGAACTCTAACGATGAACGTTCACTTCAATAATAATATGAATAATAATCTCCAAACTAATACTAGTAATGACTATATAAACTAGTAACAATAGTAGTCTAATAATAATAGGAAAGTCTAAAAATTACCAAAAGCTAATAATAAAATATAATAATCCTAATAAATATTAAGTTGTTACGGAACCTAAAGCGACTCAAGTTCCGTCTCACTTTCCGAGTAGCACGAGTCCGTCGAGACTGTCGGTTCTCCGGCTTCGCTTGGGCTTTCCGCTTTCATGCTTCAATTAAATCACATAATTATTCTCAATTACAATTAATATCGTAAAATGAGAATTCTCCCCAATTAAGCCAAAAACCATTATCACGTCACCAAATAAACGTCTAACTCGACGCTTCTAACCCGTACTAAATACGGTCTATCACATTCCTACTTCGTTTTCCGTTCTTTCTCCTCCTGTCATTCTAGTTTGTCATTCGCCTGTTGGTTGTCGATCGTTTTGTTGCTTTGATTGTGTCTTCTTGATGCTGCGTTTTGTTGCTGTTACTACTGCGTTTTGTTGCTGCTATTGCTGTCCGTGTGTGTTGCTGCTGCTACTCTATCTTTCTGCTGTTCGTTGTACGAATGTGCATATCGTAGCGCGTGTACTGCTGTTGCTGTTGATGTGATGTTCGGTGTCAGTTTTTGATGTTCTGTTTGCAGCTGTTGTTGTTTTGTGCTACTCCTGCTCGTCCTCTTTCTTCTTAACCTTCACCTTTCCTTCTTTTGTTGTTGTTGTTGTTGTTGTTGTTGTTGTTGTTGTTGTTGTTGTTGTTGTTGTTGTTGTTGTTGTTGTTGTTGTTGTTGTTGTTGTTGTTGTTGTTGTTCTTTGTTTCGGATGCTCGCCTTCTGCTCATTTTTTTTTGTCGATGCGTCGATGCTATTGTTGGATGTCATTGTTGCTATCGTTGTTTTATTCCTACTCCTTTCTCATCCTCTTCTCGTTTTTGTCAACCCTTTCTGATTCTTATTCTTCTATTCCTCTATTCTTTTCCAACATTCCGTAATTCTGATTCCTTTGTTCTTGTTTCTGTGTGTCTCGGTTTCTGTTAGAGCCTCGAAGTGGTTTTAAGGCAAGCTTTGACAATGGTTGAAGGAAGTGCATTGAATATTATTGCACCAAAGGTAACTTTAGGACGTTACTCGATATCGTATGTTTGAGTAGTAGTATGTAGTAAATATTTTAACTTCGGTTTTCTAATTTTAGCTATTTATTATTTGCTAATAATATTATTTTAAATCGTATCCCTTATCGATATTTTACAACTTTCGATATCGTTTTATAAATCGTTAGTAATTTTATTATTAATGATCGTTATAATATTTTGTTTTTATCGTGACATTAGTAACTAAATAATATCGATTTCATATTTTCCTCATATTTCGTTAAATTATAATTTTAACTCAAAATAGTACTTTAAATATAATAATCGAGATTTATATACTCATTTAATAAATTAATTTTCGTTTTACGATTTATACTAATAAACTAGAAGACAGTCATTTTGTTTGAAGTACATTTTTAGTCGAGACTATTTGCACTAATAATTTCTTATTTATTTCCGATTGACTATTTTTAGTAAAATCCGTATTATTTATTAATAAAATCTATTTGCTAAAAACACTAATTTGAAAGCTTTGTAAAATCTCGTTTCATTTATAAAATCCGTCGTCTCATTTAATTTTGTTACCATTTTCTTAAAACATCTCTTTTCTAAAATTTATAGTTTTAACTCGATTTCCTAATAATTTATAAAATATTATATAATGACTTATTATATTTTATTTACATTTTGAGTAACGAATTTAGAAATATATTAAAGTTACGATAACGACGATAATAATAAAATGTTAATTTGGTTATAAATGCTATTTTTATACATTTCACTTATTTTAATCACTAACGTAGTTTCTATAACAAACTTTCTATTTTTAGTAAATTTCTAAAATTAGTAAGTTTCTATTTATAGAAAGTTTCCATTTTTAATATAAATTGTTTATTCCTTTTATCTTCATATTATTATAATGATTATTTATTTTTGAATATCGATAATGACTTGTTTTCGAGTTATGGAATAAGGACAAGTTTTTGTTTAGAGTAATATAATCTGGGATGTACGTTTTTGCCATCACCTATAAAGCCGGTGTGTCTATTTGGGGCACATTTCGTCGTTGAACTGGGCGTAGTTTCGCCCAGGAGAGTGTGCATTGTCCCCTTATGCTAGATATCGCATCGTGTTAGTCGCCGTCAGTTGAGCTGGATACATTTGGTATCCAGGAGGGGTGTATACTACTTAAACCATGACCTCGCTGCACGCAGTCCGGTTATAGTTGAGTTGCCTAGTTAGAGACTGAGATCTGTTATGAGTTAAGTGTACAGTTCTCAAAGCTAGTTTCCAGTATTATCCTAGTGAAAGTCTAGATTCTACACTAACCCTATCCATAACGCCATTTTTGAATATCATTATTATCAATTGATTTTTGACTTGCAGGTTGACAAGTGCTTTAAGTTTCGCTGAAAACTTATTTTATTATATCGTTTTAATGTTTTCTCTTTTTAAATATTTTGATATATTAATACTATTATTTTTTCATATGATATAATATGGCTGGGAGAACGTCCGAGTTACTCCCCACTGACGTGGCTGTTATGTTTATAACATGACAGGTATTTGCTGCTGGGTTTTGGGTGTGAGCTAGCGAGTAGCGTGGATCCTACTCTTTCTTCATTCACGTTTTATGGATTTGTATTAACCTGTTTGGAGAATTTCCTTTTTAGCCCTTTTGTAAAAAGAGGCATTTGTATTGACTTATCATTTCTTTTAATAAGATGTAGTTTGTCAGTGCGTTTTAATCCCAACTCTACAGTGTTTCCGCCACTGTATTGCGGTGGATTTTCTAGGGGATTACAGCCCACATAGCCAAATCCTAAGGGAGTCACACCACCCACGAGTCACCCGTCTAGCCGTCTTTGCCGAGTCATTTTTCCTTGTTCTGTCTTTCCTTGCTCGGGATGTTTTGATTCCAAGGTCTGGGCTCAAGGTTTATGATTACATGGTATTCTTCCAGACAGGCCTCCCTCAACCGGGCTTAGAATGGAGGAAGCCTTGAACGATCTAAAGGCCATGATGGAAACCATGGTCGGTAAACAAACGAAGGTCAAAGCTCAACAGCCACAACCGCTCGTCTGACCGTTGTGGAGCAAGGGACTCCTAACCCCGGGCTCGAAAACACTGGACCCATGGCTGAACTGATCAGCGCAGTGTGCCGATTGGAGGAACAAGTCCACCAGTCTGGGGGAAACAACATCCACCGGGAGAACTTCCGTGACTATGCTCCGGTGAACGACAAGTTGCCCGCAAACCTAAATTTCACGGGTTTGCCAATGTTCGAGGGGACTGAAGACCCGTTACTACATGTACGGGTCTTCAAGGAATTCATGGCTATAAAGGAGGTAGACCCTGGCATGTTTAAGAGTCTATTCGCTGCATCTTTGGAGAAAATTCACGGGCCTGCTACTACAGGCTAGAGCCGAAAAAATTACCCGACCTTGGATGATGTGGCTACGAAATTTGCTCGGAATTATGCTGACAACACCGAGATCCAAACCACTATGCGCTCCCTGGAGGTTATGGCCCAAGAGCCGAAGGAAGGTTTTACTAAATACCATACCTTCAACGCTGGAGGGCCGAGAGCGTCAAGCTGGTTGATAAGCCCAACGAGAAAACTTTGGTGGAGGCCTTCGTGAAGAACCTTCTCCCCTCCTACCGGGACCATCTCCGGTTCACTGTCACAACCACTTTCACCACCCTTACTGAAATGGGTATGAGAATTGAAGACGACCTAAGGCTAGAGAGCATAACTAAAGCCTCTGGCAAGGCTTACTAAGGGGCCTCCCCCTCTGATAAGGCCCCAGCTGCAGCCCGCAGCATTTTTGATGAGGTCAATCTACTCGATGCCTCGTCCAAGAAGAATACCCCACCCCGGGTATTCACCGACATAGGTACCACCTATACTTACGCCTTACAAAGGCTATCTTCTAAAGGCCTAATCCAACCGATAAGCCCTACTCTTGAAGTTCCGGCCAACCGGCGCTCCAAGAACTATAACGCACAAGCCTATTGCCAATATCATAGGGCAACGGGCATGATACCGAAAAGTGCTGGAAGTTGAAACATCTTATCCAAGATCTGATCGAGAGTGGTAAGATTCCATTACCTGGGGACAAACCGAGTAACAAGGACAATCCTTTCAGCTCCCACGCCATTCTTACCGGAAGGTGATTGATTGTTCCCACCTTATCTGTCCCTTTATCCCGCAAGTGAACGGGATCTGGTTCAACGACGAAGACGATGTATACCTCGTCAAAGGGGAAGCTGTCCCCATTACTAGTGAGGAACTCCGAAAGGCTAAGTCCAAGGTCTTAGCCAGCAACGACCTCACCCGCTCAGGTCGTCCCTATCAAGCTACTAGCTCTAGGGACACCCCTATTCCGGCAACCGTCACTGAACCAGTCAGGGGAGAACTTGCCCCCGAGGAGCCGGCTACTGATACGACTCTCATGAAACAACTGAAGAAAACTTGGGCTGACCTCACTGTATGGCAACTCCTGGTCAGCTCACAAGAACATCGAGAGACACTTACTAAGACTCTAGATCAAATAAAAATCGACTCGATGGTTACCCCTGCTGAAATGGTAGCCACTGTCTTGCCCCACATGAAGGAAAAAGCTAAGGAAGAAGGCCCGCTAATCACCTTCTCCGAGTCCGATCTGACATCGTTCGGGGCTTCCCACAACTTAGCCCTATATATAACGGTGATATGCTGCGGGAAGTAACTTCCCATGACTCTAATTGACGATGAGTCTGCTGTCAACGTCCTTCCCATAAGGAACGCTAAGGCCCTCAGCATCACCAAGGCTGGACACATCCCGACTGCTCAAACTATCCAGGCTTTTGATGGGAGCCCAAAGTCGGTAGCTGGAGCCATTAAGCTGACAATCATAACGTGCCTAGTAGAAAAAGAGCTGGAGTTCCAGGTGATCGATGTCACCTTCTCTTTCAATTTGCTCTTGGGGCTCCCGTGGATTCATGCTGTCAAAGCGGTGTCCTCTACCCTGCACCGAAAAATCAAATTGCCTCTGCATTGTAGTGTTATCACCTTAGAGGCAACACCTATGACCGTGGCTAACTGCAATGCCACGGACCGCCTCGGTGCGGACCTTTGGGGGTTCGATTTCATGGGAATGATCGAGGAGGACTACCTCTTCAGGCCCTACTTCACCACCAACATTGATACAATGGTACAAAATTTGGGGTACTTCCCGGGGGCTACCGCCAGGCTATATCTTCCAGCTCGAAAGATTATCGAGGTCCTAAAGGACGAAGACTCTCACTTCGGCCTAGGGTACGCTATGACGCCGAACAATGTTGTCCGGGCAGGCATCGAGAAGGCCTGCAATCACATTGAGGGTATCCACTTGAGCCCTTATAGCCCACGATTCACTGATTACTTCCTCACGTCGGTATTTAGGGCATTTCAGGTTGGTCTATTCCAACCAAACGTCGTGCACCCCGGGACCTAATTGGCCAGGGACTGCAACTATATCACGGATGATGTGTTCACTCTCATCCAGTCTGAGGATGCTGACAATGATGAGCCCGTGCTAGGGCTATTAATCGGGGAAGACAAGATATCCCCGTCTCCAAAGGAAGACTTGGTCAACCTCATTCTTCGCAGTAACAGGTTTGCGACTAAGTTGATCTCGAAAGTTGGCTCCGAGATGGAAAACAGAGCTTGGAGGAAGACTGTCAAGTGGACCGACAGTAAAGAGAGGATCTACAAGCTGGTTGTCGGTGAAGGGGACATGCATGCTACTGATTCCGAGTTTGAGTCCGAGTCGGAGTCCGAGTCGGAGTTTGAGTCAGAGTCTGAGGTCGAGTATAGGGGGTCCGGTGCTAGAGTCCAACCTGTAACCCCTCTCCCTTTAGTTACTCCTGCTGGTACCTCGAGGTTTGTCCCGAGTGCCCTACCTATCCCGCCACTAACCAATGATCAGGTGGCTGCTCTGTTTGAGCTGTTTTCAAAATTTTCAATCAATAATAATAATCGTTCTGCTTACGACTTGTCTCTTTTTAACTGAAATTTTAGTTTCGAAAATATTTTATGCAATGACATTGAGAAACCCGACGAACAGGTACCCCTACCTCCTCATCTAATCGAGTAGTTAGAGCAAAAGGAGTCCCGAAATCCGGTAATCGAAGAAACCGAATCCATTAATGTGGGAACAACCTTAGAGCCCAGATGCTTAAGATAGGGTTATCCTCAGTTCCCGAGGAGAGACAACAGTTCACGAGCCTCCTCCAAGAACTCAAAGACGTCTTCGCATGGTCCTACAAGGACATGCCGGGGATAGACCGGGAAATAGCCGAGCACCTGTAGACACCCATATTTGGCTACTAGGTGTCTATAGTAGTTTCCAAAAAATACCCGATGATGATCAGACGCAAACATTCTTCTACGCGCTCGGATATGGGCTCGAAACCGTTAGTTTCTGGCTTGGGCTTTTTACGGAGTACAAATCTCACATAACCGACCTCGAATTCAGGCCCAGCGGGCCGTTTCCAATCAAATAGGACTAATTTGGGTCAAAACCGACACCGGAAATAAAACCGACTTTTAGCGACCGGGTCAAACCCCGGTCAAAGCGTTTCCGAGACACAAAACAGCCTTGCAAATATCAAGAATCCAACCGGAGTCAAAAACTCCGGATTTCTTCACTCCAGCTGACCCACTCGATCGAGCGTCAACCCACTCGATCGAGTGGGCCTTCAACAGGCCCGTTTTTACATCTTCATTGAGCCACTCGATCGAGTCAACAGGGGCAATCGATCGAGTAACCCTAGACGGGGGTGGGGGAGAATTCCTATATATACACCTCGTTTGCAACCCCTTTACACGACTTTTCAAAACCCTAACTTTTCACTTTTGCAACTTTCACATACAACTTACAACCCTAGTATCTAGCAAACCCTAAACCACCATAACTCCATCTACATAATCTCGAACTCCCGTGCCTAAGCCACAACTAGACGAGTCCTGTGCGAGAATACGAAACATGTAGGTTGAGGGTGCAAAAATCCCGATTTCTTCTTTCTTCTCCTCTTCTCTTTCCGCGTTGTCTTCCTCGTCGTTTATCATCTTTTTTTCGTTTTTTACTTCTAATATCGTTAATATTACTAGTATTAAAACATTAAAATACTCGCCGATTCGTGTCGAATACAAAGGATGACGGAATAAGAAAATCCGAATACAAGGGTGTCGCACCCGATGTGGCCGGTTGTTTATCCCGACACCCCGAGTATTTGATTGTTTTTTTTTGTGGAAATGTAAGTTGTATATATAAATGAATAAATCAAATATACATCAAGTGGACATTATTCTAGAGATAAAGGAGATATCCCTAGTACTAAGACTCCCTTTTTGAATGCTCTTAAAATACAATTGAAGTTCCTTCTTAATATTCTTAACGATAAATTGTGGCCTTAACAGTACACTTTCCATCCTGCTCTTGTTCCTTTGTTCCCATATATTGTATATCGCAGCATTAATCACACTATTTGCGACATCTCGCTGGAGTTTGTTTCCTCTCATTCTATATCGCCAGTCATTACTCACCCGGGGTTGGAACTTCTGTTCTGTCCAATTTGCCAGTAGCGACAAGATCAAACTACTGTATTTGCATTCGCAGAACAAATGCTCGAGGTCTTCATCCTGCATTCCACAAACACAGCATAACGTATCACTTGTCAGATTCCATTGATGCAGTTTTTGCTTGATGTTCATTGCTCCGTGTTGGTGTAGCCAAGCTATAACTCTATGCTTCGGGATAGTCCATTTGTTCCACACGATTCTATGCCTTCTATGCCATGTCACTTCCTCTTCCCTTTCTCGCATCCAATGATAGACCTTGGCTGTTGTATATGGATTAGTTCCTAACCATTCACCGTCCTCCATAGCCCTTTTCAACCTCTCCTTCACCTTGCAAATATGCTTCCATTCCCAAGTAGCATCGGATGGAGGGTTGTATTGCATCCATTGCTGTCCCTTAAGGTATACCGAGTGAATCCACGCAACCCATACCTTACTTGGATGTTTCGCCACCCACCACACCAGTTTGCCTATTGCCGCTCTATTCCAGTTTGCACATTGCATCAAATTAAGCGCTCCTTCCCTGTATGGAACACATACCTTTTTCCATGAGACGAGCGAAGATCTCGTGTAAGCAGTTCCCCCTTCCCACAGGTATGTCCTACATATTCCTTCAATCTGTTTGATGATTCCCGACGGGAGCAGGAATATACCTGCCCAATAGTTATGTAACGTTGAAAGGACGGACTTGACCAATGTTAATCGGCCAGCATATGAGAGCTTCCTGGCACCCAGCTTCCTAATGCGATCAGTAACGTTTTGAACCAATGGTTGGCAGTCCACTAGGTTCAGCCTAGAAGATTTGATCGGAACCCCCAAATACTTGAACGGAATCGACCCAGCAATGCAGCCTGACACTGCCAAAATGTCCCGCTGTGTATCTTTATGCACCCCATTAAAGTACATGTGGGATTTCCCTTTGCTAAGCTGTAAGCCCGACGCATTAGAGAAAGTAGAAAATGTCCTTAAGAGGACCATCATAGAAGGGATATCTCCTTTGCTAAATAATAACAAGTCATCTGCAAACATAAGGTTCACCAATTTCAATTGTTTGCAAAGTGGGTGGTACCTGAACTCCTTTGCTTCATTGGTATATTTTAGTAACCGAGTTAGGTACTTCATACATATTGTGAAAAGCAGCGGGGATAAAGGGCCCCCCTGCCTCAAGCCTCTCTTGCTCGGGAAGAATCCAAAGGACTCGCCATTAAGATTAAGGGAGAAGGAAGCCGTTGATACACATTGCATCATCATATTTTTGAAGTTATCAGGCAGTTTAAGATATGTCATCATTTGGTCCAAGAAATCCCATTCTACACGAGTATTTGATTTTTGAAGCGAGTCAACGTCAACAATAGCGCTTTTTTATTTTTGTCACGTCATTAGTCACGTTTCATTATTCGCATCATCCTCAGCATCGTTAATATTGTATTCATCGATTTTCTAAAACTATTTCAAGTCGCGCGCTTTTATTTAAGTTAGGTCGAAACCCGTTGATGCGGATCCGACATCACATAATCCGCAAGGATTCGTTACGATGTCAAGATGCGGAGGGAATCAATTCTTTTTTTAATGCAAGCAAATATAAAGCATCGTTCTATTAGATTCGATACCAACTCAATAATCAGACATCATATCTACACGAACTAGTCAATAAATTTAACTAATACGAATTCATTGACGCTAAAATAGTTGTCACATAATTCGAAAGAATTAATTACGACACTATAAACGCGGAGATAATTTATTTCGTTTTAGTTCGATTTAAACGACTCACAACATCTTTTTCTAGATTTCACTCTAAGTATTCGATATTGATTCCATAATCAAATATCGGATACGACGGGTATCAAAATCCGAATCGAGCACAAATCATACAATATTTCTGCCCGATTCAACGAAATTAGCTTTTTCAAAATCAAAAAGCAATTTCGAACAAATTGCGAAACGAACCCTAGTTCGTACAGAGGGCACTCGATCGAGTGCCTAGCCCGCTCGATCGAGTGGAACCCCAAAAACCGAGGCAGAAGGTTCTTTGAGAACCATTCGGCCGAGTCTCGCAATGACTCGATCGAGTGGCTGCTCACTCGGTCGAGTCCCTCCACGACTCGGTCGAGTCCCTCCACGACTCGGTCGAGTCCCTCCACGACTCGGTCGAGTGACACGTCAAAATCCGGGACAGAAAATTTTTCCGAGGTCCACTCGGTCGAGTCCCTCAATGACTCGATCGAGTGGCCTTTATCACGTCAAATCCGTGAATCCCACAACGTCTTTCGAGTCTCGATAAAATATTTTTATGGCTTCGGTCAACACGTGTCAAGTCAATCACGTGTCATACTACTTTCCAAAACCATGCATCATATCATTCTATATCATTCTATATTATTTGCAAACCGTTACTAACACGTTTGTTTCTATTTTGGCATTTTATTTCCGTTATTTGTTTTATTGTACTAAAACGAACCTCGCATGCTAAATAAAACTTTGGCGTTAATTTAGGTGCATTAAATCGACATAGCAACTTATTCAAATCTTCGCATTTTTAGTCAAAATACTGTTTGCATAACATCTCATCGTATTACTAACGCGCGTATTAAAACGTCAAGCGGTATCTTAGTAGAGGCCGCTAAGTGCGGGCGGGGTTGGGTGTTCTTTGTGAACTTCCCAACACGTACCCTCACCCCTTACTCAGAACCATGGTTTCCGGATATCCGAATCCATTGGCACACGAGAGTCATTCAATACACGGTAACCAATAATGTCGGTATCGGTATCGCAATGCAAAGGGACGAACCCTATAAACTCTGACATCCGAAAAGGCCGTACTTTGTGCGCGGCCCACTAAGATATAGAGTGGGTTCGAACGGGCCCGAACTCCCACAAAGTTCGGTGGCGACTCCACTTCGATTTAAATTTCAATTCGATCCATCTTATATGAAATTCATTCGCCTCCCCAAACCCGCGCGTGGCCGCGTCGGGGTGGACCTATGTCATGTCCACAATTTGGCGACTCCGCTGGGAATTAACTGATGCGTGACTTACCATCGGCATCCTCAGGGTGAGACTCGAATAGAAATCGTTTGACTAGTACAATACGCGTTTTAGTTTTACGGTTCATGCATAACCCTATCTTTTCCCGGGCCGGTACTGGTGACCGACGTCCCACTATACCGTGATATACTCCAACATGGATATGTCAAAGGTGTTCATAGTCGATTCGTATGGGTTTCGCGGCATGTTGTAAGCTCAACTCGACTTAGAAAGTCCGTCCCGATTCTCGGAAAGGCTATGTGCACTGGTATAGACCCTATTTAGACCGATCGAGACATAGTGTAAAGCATACATGGTGTCGTCATAATGCCTGCGTGACTATGTGCTACTTGGTTTCCGTGTCATTTTCAAAAACCGTAAATGCATCTTTTCAAAAATATTCAATTTCCAAAAACTCGGAAAGCTGCCGAAATTTAGACTTAAGATTTGACTCAAAACAAGCCTATTTTCTAGCCGTCATGCTGTCCATTTCAATATTCAAATTTTCGATCACTATTCGATTTTTCGTTTTTTTAAAATTCTATTTTCAAATCTTCGAGGTTCTATATCAATTTTCAAATCTTCGAGACGCCGTTTTCGATTTTTAATTCTTCGGGATCCCGTTTTCAATTTTTTGAAAATTTTGGAAATTTATTTCCGATATTCAAATTTTCAAAATTTCAAATATTCAACTTTTTAAAAATCCTGAATGCTACCAAAAATTAGGATTTATGATTTTACTCAAAATACCCTATTTTTAGCCGGTATGCTGCCCATTTCAAAATTCAAAAATATTTTGAAACCTTCAAAATCGCGGCCCGATGTCACTTTTCCGATTTTCGAAAAATCGGGCCATCCACCAGTTTTCTCGGATTTTTTCTAAGAAATTCCTTTTCAAAACTTTCCTCTTCTTAGGACTTCCCGTATTTAGCAGTGTCGATTCTTGTCATAAGTCGTCGGAGGTCTCTAGCGTCGAAACTCCATCGATCTTACATCACGGGTTTCCTCCCTATCCCTGTCCGCCTTATTTGAGTAAGGCAAGGCTAACCAACATAGGGCATACCCCCTACCAAGGAAGCCCGTCTACACACTCGAGTCCAAACTAGAAAGTCCAACGCGACCTTTCCCTCTAGCAGGACGGTCCCCACGAGCTTTCCTAAGGGAATTTCTCCCATCTTTCTATCCGTTGGTCGAGTCATCCCAATTCGAGAATCCTTTAAATTAAGGGTCTACCCTAATCATAGGGTCATCCCTATTCGAGTCGAGTCGAGTCGAGGGTCTCTAGCGTCAAAACTATGCCGATCTTAGATCGTAAGTTTCTTCCCTTACCCCGTCTGCCTTTCCTCAAGGCCGAGTCAACCTTTTACAAGGCATAGCCCTACAACAAAAGTTTTGTGATCCTTACGTCTAAGGGTCACTCGTCCGACACTCGAGTCTTAGCAACCTTCAATCCCACTCGGGGGCTACCCTTCCGCAGAGCGGTCAATCACGGTTGCTCTAAGTGTCATGTCTTACACGTGTTGTCTCACGTACCCCACTTTCGAATCACTTAGATGTCACACCATCTGAGTCCTATCTGAATCCTTAGTCTCACTTGGGGGCTATTATCCGACGAAGCGATCAATCACGGTCACTCCGAGAATCGTACCCTACACATTTGTCTTAAGAGAGTCTAACCCGAGTCAAACTGGAGTCGTCTCTCCTCCCGCGCTATTTCATATGTCTTGGTGTATTTGAGTTCCGAAGTAACTTTCCTGATTACGTGGTATTCTTACAGACAGGCCACCGGTAACCAGACGATAGAAAATGCAAGAAGCTGTGGACAGTTTGACCGCCTCATTGGCTATGATGGAGGCCCAATTGACAGCCATCAGGACCGACCAAACCACCCTTGCCACCCGTTTGAGCGCCGTGGAGCAAGGAACTCCTAAGAGTGGAGCTGAAACCACTGGGCCCATCGCTGAGTTGGTTAGCGCCGTTCGCAAGCTGGAAGAACAGGTCCATTTGTCAACAAACAACTCGATCCATACGGAAAATGCTCGCTCCTATTCGCCTCTGAATGACGAGCTACCTGCCAACCTCAACCTTACGGGCATACCGATGTTTGAGGGTACTGAAGATCCAGTTCATCACATTCGGGCTTTCAAGGAATTCATGGCTGTCAAGTGGGTGAAGTCCACCATTTTCAAGCACTTGTTTGCTTCCTTCCTCGAGAAGCACCCGAAACCCTGGTACTACAGGCTCGATTCCAAGAAGTACAAGACTTGGGATGATGTGGCAACAGAATTTGCTCAGAGTTACGCGGATAACACCGAGATCCGAACCACGATGCGCTCCCTCGAAGTCATGGCCCATGAGCCCAAAGAAGGCTTTACCAAATACCTTCAACGCTGGAGGACCTAAAGTGTGAAACTGGTGGAAAAGCCCAATGAAAAAACTTTAGTGGAGGCCTTTGTCACGAACCTCCTCCCTTCCTACCGGGTCCATCTCCGGTATGCTATCATACCCAAGTTCGCCACTTTAACTGAAATGGGCACTAGGATTGAAAATGATCTTCGACAAAATGAAGATCTGGGTGAAGCGTCTATTGGAGGCTATACTGGACATTAACTTGAGTCCTTAGAAGCTGAATTGACAACACCATCCGAGAGTCTAGATTTGGTTTAAGTCCGAGTCTGAGTCCGAGTCTAGGATGTACTATTTATTTCAAAGTCAAAGTCAAAGTCAGAGTCAGCTGTATTCTGTTCTCTTTTCACATTTCAATAAAATCAGCTTTTTTATTTCTCATATATACTTTCCTTATGCGTTTCCGAGAACATGATCAACACCATCATACACTGTGAGCACACGCACGTGACTATTATAGGCACATCTATAATGACTGCAGGAAATTGAGACCCGCGTTTTCCTTTACTTGTTCCATGTCTGACATAGAAAGCCACATAACTACCCTTAGGGAGTAGTATCGAATCCTATGACAAATCTAGGTAGTCTCCTAATTTGGGTTCAAGACGGGAGGCAAGCCCATTTCCCACAATAAACACCCATCCAATAGGATCCACCAATCCCTACCTTAGGTGTTAGTCTGACCAACAAAAAAAAAAGAGAAAAAAAAAACTGGACAAAAAATCAAAAGTCCAAAGAAAAAGCAAAAGGCCAAAACAAAAAAGCTAGCCATGACCCAACATCCCTCGACCGAATACAGTCAATTCCATGACCGGGGCTAAGAGGTCAACCAACAAAAAATCAAATACTCATGACCGTGGTCAACGATCAACTCAAGTGAAAGTCCCTTGACCGGGGTACGGTCAATTCAAAAATTATCAATACCCATACCATCAAATAGGGGAGAAGCAATTAAGTTGGTCAGCTAATGCCCAATCTAGCCTTCCCACATTACAGCCCTCAAGACCTTCTCGAGACCTAGGCTAAGAGACATCCCGGAATTTTGAGGATTCAAGCTCCATAGGATACCCCTAACCATTAGGGCCAGACATGGAAACCAGATCCCGCATTATCAACCTACCCTGATCGAAGTTCGAGTCATTTTTACTCGACTTCCCTCTTTCCTACCACATTATAATCCTTTACCCTCCAAGCCTTAGCTCCACAAAATCAAGCTCCAGATGTCAAAACATCAAAGCCACTTATGACCTAGCACCACATTTCCGAAACATCCAAACCAGTTACCAGCCCCAAACACGGGAACTCAACTTGCAGTCGGCGTAGAACATGCCCAAATAGTTCACACCACCTCCGGGGACTATCCCGGAGAATGCTCATAGTCACAGGATCAACATCCTAACCATTCTCTCCCTTTGATCAAGACATCATTGGGAATGCACCTAGCCTACACCGTCAATATGGCTAGTTACACACAAAGTCCTATTAGACTAGGCATCATAATATATCTTTCAACCCACTTAACTACAGCTTGGTTTGATTTCACCGCACGTGAATACGTAGGCAGCCTTTTAACAAGGGCACAACCACCCACATTGACACACATTCAAAAAGCACCGTCACTCCTATCACGACACTGTCATGTTCTTAACAGTTAGCTTTGTCATTCTGGGGGCTTCTTCTAGGCAGAAGTTCTCCATCCATTCACATAATCCAAATACTTTCAAAATCTAGCATCCTTCTATAGTGTGTCCTAGTACTCGGCTCAGTGGAAGACGAGAATCTGTCAGGGACTCGAAACAACACCTACCTTGGGAACATACTCCGAAACCAATAAAGATCCAAAAGAGCATTAGACTACAACAGTCTCATTACAGACTATTGCAATCCCCCTATAGCACATCCTTCCCATTTTGATGTTCGACTGTGTTGCCACTCGCCTAGGCTACGTAATAGCTCAACTTAAGAGTCTTGTCATCTTAGGTGGCCCACCCCCCTATCGAGTCACGGTCCAACCTTAGAGAGTCCAGTTCGTGTCTGTCAACTCGTCATGTCGCGTCCAGAGGCGAGTCTGTCGGTATGTCTCTCTTCAAATCCTCATTTTAAAATTGGCAAAACTAAGCCATTTGAGAAAATCTTTTTCTACATGGTCAAATTTCAGTCTATTTAACTGCAAATTTCTTTTCTACCCCTTTCAATTTTTAAAACTTATCTCCTAGCACGTGGATTGCTTTCAGGACTTCGATTTCAAAATGAAGCAAAAATCATTTCCCCAGCGCAAGTCAGTCTACAGATGCTAACTGCATTTCTTATGTGCTATCTTGCTATCTGCTATGTGTGGACATGACATAGGTCCATCCCAATGCGGCCACGCGCGGGTTTGGGGAGGCGAATAAATCTCATGTGAGATGGATCAAATTGAAATTTAGATCGAAGTGGAGTCGCCACCGAACTTTGTGGGAGTTCGGGCCCGTTCGAACCCACTCTATATCTTAGTGAGCCATGCACGAAGTATGGCCCGTTCAGATGTTAGAGTTTATTGGGTTCGCCCTTTGCATTTTGATACCAATACCGACATTATCGGATAACGTGTATTGAATGAATCTTGTGTGCCAATGGTTTTGGACATCCGGAAACCACGGTTCTGAGTAAGGGGTAAGGGTACGTGTTGGGAAGTTTACAAAGAATACCCAACCCCGCCCGCACATTAGCGGCCTCTACTAAGATATCGTTTGATTTTAAAATGCGCGCGTTAGTAGTTCGGTTGAATGATATGCAAACAGTATTTTCGACTAAACATGTGAATTATGTTTGATCTACGCCGTTTAATGCATCATTGAATTTATGTCGAAGTTGTATTTAGCATGCGAGGTTTGTTTTAGTATAATAAAACAAAACAACGAAAATAAGATACAAAGACAAAGAACAAACGAGTTATTAGCGGTTTGTAAATTGAATAAACGATGTAAATATGATTCGATGCATGATTTTGAAAAGATGAATCACGTGATATGATAGACTTGACACGTGTTGACCGAAGTCATAAAAATATTTTATCGGGACTCGAAAGATGCTAAAAGAGTCGCTGTTTTGCAATATCAGGAGCCACTCGGTCGAGTCATTGATGAACTCGATCGAGTGGTCTCGAAAAAAAGTTTTTGCCTCGGTTTTTGGGGTGCCACTCGATCGAGTGCCCCCTGTACGAACTCTGATTCGTTTTGTTTTGATTTCGTAATTGCTTTTGAAAACTCAACAATTTTGTTAAGCCGCGTAAAAATATAATACGATTTTTTACTCGACTTAAATTTGCGATACTCGTCATATTTGACACTTTATTATGGAATCAATATCGAATATTCAGAGCGACTTTTTAGAAAAGATGTTTTATAAGTCGTTTGAAAATCGAACTAAGACAAAATAAATTCTCTCCGTGTCGAAATCGTCGTATTTCTTTTGTAGAACTATGTGACGATTATCTTAGCATCAACGAGATTAATTTGATTCTTGTTGATATGATATTCGACTATAGAGTCGATATCACATTTTAAGGACAACCGTTTTTGTATAAAAATTAGATAGTTGCGGTAATATCGGTATTAGAAACGATGAAAGGAAAAACACGTGATGATGACTCGATAAAACCGGACCAACAAAAAAAAAGAGAGGAAGAAAGAGAGAAAAGGAGAAGATGGGACTTGAATTTACACCCTCAACCTACATGCTTTGTATTCTCGGAACGGGGCTCGTCTAGCTGTGGCTTAGGCACGGGAGCGTCGAGATAATGCGGGTGAGTTAAGGTGGTTTAGGCGTGACGGTGTATGGATGTTGGGTTAGAGGTGGCCGGAAATTCGAGGTAGGGATGGCGTAATCTCGGGTGTGTCGGATTGTATGTGTGCTTGATGCGTTGCGTGGATTGTTGATGATTGTTGATGTGTATATCGATGTGTATGAATGTGTCTATTTGTGTTGTGCAAAGGGTCTATTTATAGGAGAGCTTCCCGACCTTGACTAGGAGAGGTAGCTTTGCTTGGGTGAGAAGAAACACCGCTTTGGATAGGAAAAGCAACAATTTGAGAGGAAACAGGATTCCGTCTTTTGATGGAAGAGAAATCCTCTTCCGGCTGGAAAAGAGGTCACTCGATCGAGTGGTGCATATTACTCGATCGAGTGCCCGGTCTAATACCGGTTTTTTGCGTTTTTGTGAGCCTACTCGACCGAGTGGGCGTGTCCACTCGATCGAGTGGGTCTAGCTCGGGTAGGAGGCTCCTTTTAGAGATCAAACTCTATCTCGGACGGATTTGTTTATTATTTTTTGTGGCTGATTTTTGTAGTATTGGACTTCAAGTTGGATTTCCGATGTGACGCAGCATATATTTACGCCTCAGAAACGTCCTTGACCGGGGTTTGACTCGGTCACTAAAAGACGGTTTTGCCCTTGGTGACGGTTTTGATCCAAATTAGTCTTATTTGATTGGAAATGATCCACTGGGCCTGGATTTGAGGTCTGGTTTGTGAGATTTGTACTCCATAAAAAGCCCAAGCCAAATGCTAATGATTTCGAGCCCATATTCGAGTATGTTAAAGCATGTTTGCATCCGATCATCATCGGGTGTTCTTTGGAAACTACTATAGACACCTAACAGCCAAATATGGGTGTCTACAGAGCCCCCACTCTGACTGAGGCTTGGACAGGGCAAAAGTCAGAGTAGCTACCAGACCAATCGAAGATTAAAATATGGTAGACTTTCGGTCGGGTCGTTTATAGTCCATTAGACTTGCGTAAAGGGCTCGCCAGCCGTAAGACAGAAATCATACCTGAGTTGGTCTTGATAGTGCTATGGGGCATTGGACTTGTTGTGTAAGTCCCGGGTGCGCTTGTATGTAGGCCCATCCCGTGCCGTTCTTTAGGAGAAATGCCGCCCTGGGCTTTTTGCTGGGGAGTGTCAGCGGGTTGCATGGCCCTGCTTAAGTTGTACCTGTGTCTAGTTACGCAAAGATGACATGCAACATTTAGGTAAAAATGACTTGCGTTGGGGAATAAAGAATTTGAAAAAAAAATCTGAGAATTTTGACTCTGGAAAGGAATAGGAATGCTCGGGATGACTAATTTCTGTATCGCTGCGGAATCTTAGATGGGGCCTGTATGCTAAATCTCCTTGGATTAGGAATCCTAAAGGGAGGGGAAAGTCTGGGTTTGATGTTATAAATACCCATCTCTTGTATCTAGTTTTCTCATAACTCCCATAATTCCTTTCTTCCTAAAGAGAACAAACTCGAGAAACCTTGTTCTTCCGAAGAAATCCAACCATGAGAATCGAACACTTGATCGGAATGTTGCAAGATTGGTTCCGATGCTTTAGAGACGCAGATAAAGTAGTTCTGAATCAGAATGGTATTACTCAAATATTTACGATCCGCCAGATGCAAGTGGACCGGCACTTCCTCGATGCTTGTTTGTCGTATTGGGTTGACACTTATCACGTTTTCGCTCTTCCTCGAGGCAAGATTTGTCCTATCCCTGAGGAAATTGCTGCTGTAGGAGGATGGAACCCCATACTTCGTCCTGCTATCCCGTTTTCAGTCCACGATCCTAGGAGGAAGTTACGGGAATTTTTAGGACATTCCCATATGGAGGTATCCCACATGGCGGAGGGGGATACTATTTCTCTGATTGATTTAGCTGAAAAGTTTATGAACCCACACGATGTCTGGGTTAGGCCGGTCCATAGCCGTAGGGCTTTTGCTTTTTGTATGCTCCACGTTTATGCTTTCGAAGGACATATGGATTTGCTGTCATGTATGGGCCATGTCCGACTTTTTACGGTGGTTGACCTGATGGAGACGGAGCACAGCCCGGCGTGGCTAATTACCGGGGAAATTATCCAAGGCTTGGATAATCGCAAAAGAGACTCGTCGGTCCGTTTGACCGGGAGTACCTGTCTTTTACAGGTATATGACCTCGGATTCCTCGAATTTTTCTCTTTTTTCCTTTTTTTGATTTTTTTCGTGATTTTTTTGCTACAGTAGGCACTCGATCGAGTCACCCCAGCACTCGATCGAGTGCCTTCATAAAAAACCTTATGTCCGGCTTCAGGAGTGTCACTCGATCGAGGGACTCCTAGGCACTCAATCGAGTGCCCTTAGGCGGACGTCAGTTTTGCCTCGATAATCACATTTTTTATTTCTTTTTCAGCTTTGGCTATTTGAGAGGTTATCGATCGTAGATCCTCCCCTTGACGTGAGTCGATATCGCCCTAACCAAGTGATGACGAAGAGACGGAACATTGACTTTTCTCGCCATAACACCCAGAAATATTGGGACGAAGTGCTGTCTTTTCATAATGGCCCGTTGATCCGATGGACGGTGCCATGGTGGCCCATTTATGTTCGAACCGGCCTGGAATCAAGAGATAGGGTACGATATCAGGTGATCCTATCTTTTATGCAGACAATTCATCTTTATCCCGATTGCATACTTCGGCAATATGGTCGGACCCAGAGAATCTCGGAAATCGAAGCGGTTGTAAGTGAATCTACCCAGCTGACGGATGTGATGTGCGATACCTGGATGCAGCGGTGGTACACCCGGGCTACTTGGTCTGCTCCCAAGGCTCTTCACTCGATTTGGGTATCAGATTCTTACGTTAAATGGACAAAAGCGGATTCTGCCAAAGCCCGAGCTGACCTGAAGGTTGACGGGGCTTTTGACCTGCTGCGACAAGAACAAGCTAAAGACAACAGAGGTTTCTTTGACGAGGGCGAGACCCCGGCTACAATGGTCCGACTTATGTCAGGTCAGAAAGGGAAGACTAAGACTCAAGCTGAAGGGTCCAGTACTAAAAGTGCACGGGGGAAAGTGAGTCCCCAGACAGACTTGGAAAGGAGATTTGGCCAAAAACTGGCAGTTCAGGACCGGCTTGGTCCGCGAGACAGGCTACCTGAGCACGTACGGGCTCGCCTTGGACCGATGACAATGGCAGAGGACCCGCTGTTGAAGAAACGGGTTCGAGCAAAGGGGATTCCTCTGGTGATTCGGGAACACTCGCCCCTTCCCCGGCGACATCGGGCTCTACGTGATCCCAAGGACAAGGGAAAGGGCAAAATGCCCTAAGTGCTAGTCTCTTTAGTTTTATTATTTAAATATTACTATTATTTTTGTGGTGTGTTTTCTGTGGTTGTTTTTTTATATTCGTGTGATGTAATTTTTAAAATTCCCGAGTTTATCGTTTTTTTTTAAAATAAAAGACATATTAGTGAAAACCGTTCCCGTCTTTTTCTTATTGCAGTGATTGTACCCTTTTGAGGGGTTGCCTACGTATCCACATTTAGCGGAATCAAACCAAACGTAGTTCAAACATAGATTTTTTTGCAATTTTTGAAATACATCAAGACTATTAGTTCGAGATGTGCGACGGTAGGATAAGTAATCCCAACTTATTGACTTGCTTATAATTTTTTGAAAATTTATAAAAAGGCAAATTTTTATAAACTTTTTGCAAATGACATTGAGATAGGGTTTAGGGGTAGTAATGCTTCAGCTTGTCCAAGTTGGTTGGGTTGACGAATTCATTCCCGTCCAAATCTGTCAGCATCATTGCTCCTCCCGAACGGATTTTCATCACCAAATACGGCCCAGCCCAATTGGGTTTGAATTTCCCTCTTGGGTCGACTGGTAGTAATGCACGAACCGATTTTAGAACTAGATCCCCTTCCTTGATATTTCTGGGCCTAACTCTTTTGTTGAAAGCCCGTTGTATCCTTTTCTGGTATATTTGAATATTGTTGAGGGCCCGGGACCGCCGTTCATCTAAAAGAACTAACGAGTCATATCGGGCTTGGACCCAATCTGCTTCAGGCACCTGGCTTTCTAGTAAAATCCTAAGAGACGGTACTTCCAGTTCGACTGGTTGGACCGCTTCCATTCCGTATGTCAAATAATATGGGGTTGCTCTAGTTGCAGTGCGAATTGACGTCCGGTATCCCCATAGGGCGAAAGGTATCTTGTCGGGCCAGTCCCGGTAATTATCAGCCATCTTTTTAAGTATGGTGACAAATGTTTTATTATCAGTCTCTACCGCTCCATTTGTTTGGGGACGGTAAGGCGAAGATGTATGCCTTTGAATTTTATATTTTGCTAGCAAAGTGGCGGTTTCAGCTTGGAAATGGGTCCCGTGGTCACTAATTAACTCGTGCGGGATCTCGTACCGGCATATAATCTTGTTTTGGATAAATTTGGCAACGTGCTTGGCGTTCGAAATCCAGTATGACTCAACTTCGACCTATTTGGTGAAATAGTCGATAGCCACCAAAATGAAACAGTGACCTCCCGTCCCGGAAGGGTTTACCTTTCCAATTATATCAATACCCCATGTTGAAAACGGCCATGGTGATGTCATGGTGTATAGTAGGGATGACGACATATGTTGCACGTTGGCGAAAATCTGACAGTTATGGAAGTGTTTGACATATAATTGGCAGTCGGTTTCCATACTGTTCCAATAGTATCCGAGCCTCGTGATCTTCCGGGCTAGCATATGGGCGTTCATATGTGGGCCATTTTCACCATCATGTACTTCGGTCATAACCTTTTCGGCCTGCATTTTGTCGACACATAGGAGGAGAGCCCCCTGCGCCGTCTTTTTGTATAATTGACCGTCGTCCGTACGAACAAATTGGGTTGCCAACCTTTGTAAGGCTTTCTTGACTCGGTTTTCAGTTCCCGGAGGATATTCTCCCGTCGTTAAGTAGGTTAGAACAGCCTGGTACCAAGGTTCCGGATCAGTTAATTCGATGTCTTGGATGGCATGGATATATGCCGGCTCGGACCGTCTTTCGACGCAAATTGGCATGCTGGTTAGATGTTCCGGGATATTCAATAAAGATGCTAATTTGGAAAGTGCATCTGCAAACTGGTTTTCTTCCCGGGATAGATAAATGTATTCCACCTTTTGGAATTGGTTTTCGAGAACCCTTACTTGCGCCTGGTAGGCCACGAGATTGGCGTTCCGAGTTTTCCATTTTTGGAGAGCTTGATTGATGACTAAAGATGAGTCACCGTGGACCCGGAGGTTTGTTACTCCTAAATCAGCGTCGGCTTGCAACCCACGAATGCACGCTTCATACTCGGCTGCATTGTTAGTCACGTCGAAATCCAGTTTAATGGATAGTGGGGTGTGCTCCCCTTTCGGTGATATTAGCAGAATCCCGACTCCGAATCCTTGGAAATTGGATGCACCATCAAAATACATATCCCATATCTCGGTGTCGGTATGGAATATGTCTTCATATGGAAATGCCCAAGTATCGATGTGTCCTTCTTCAGATACCGGACTATCGGCAAGGAACTTTGCTACTTCTCGGTCTTTGATGGCTTTTAATGGTACGAACTTGAGGTCAAACTCTGCCAGCATTAAAGTCCATCTAGACATCCTACCGTTAAGGATGGGCTTTTCAAACAGGTACTTGATAGGATCCATTTTGGATAAAACATGTACCTCGTGGCTAAGCATATACTATCGGAGCTTTTTAGTGGCCCATACCAAAGCTAGGCACGTCTTTTCGAGCATTGTATATTTGCATTCGTATCCCAGGAACTTCTTACTGATGTAGTAAATAGCCCGTTCTTCTGAATCGACTGTCTAGGCCAGCATAGCCCCCATGACTGTCTCGGTCGTTGTTAGGTATAACGACAAAGGCAGGCCGGGTTGAGGTGGCATTAATACCGGCGGTGCAGACAGAATCTCCTTGATTTTATCGAAAGCCGTTTGACACTTATCGTCCCACAGTATTCGTTCTCCTATCTTCAAGTTCTTGAAAATGGGTTAACATACCATGGTTAGCTTTGAAATAAACCGGCTGATGTACTGGACTTTCCCGAGAAACCCGCTTATTTCTTTTTTGGTTTTGGGTGGCCGCATCTCGGTGATGGCTTTGATTTTAGCTGGGTCGACCTCGATGCCGTGTTGGCTAACGATATGACCCAGTAATTTGCCCGATATTACCCCGAAACTGCACTTTTGAGGGTTTAGCCTCATTTTGTACTTGCACAGTCGGGTGAAGAATTTTCTTAGGGCCGCGATGTGCCCGATTTGGTCTTTGGACTTGACGATCATGTCGTCCACATAAACCTCCACTTTCTTATGCATCATGTCATGTAATAAAGTTGTGGCGGTTCTTTGATAAGTGGCCCCGGCGTTGATGAGGCCAAATGGCATAACGGTGTAACAGTAAGTACCCCAAGGTGTAATGAAGGTGGTCTTACTCATATCTTCTTCCGCCATCTTGATTTGATTGTATCTGGCATACCCATCCATAAATGATAAGAGGGCATGATCGGCCGTGTTATCCACCAGTATGTCGATGTGTGGTAATGGAAAATTGTCTTTTGGGATGGCCTTATTAAGGTCCCGGATGTCTACACATACCCGCACCTTACCGTCCTTTTTAGGTACCGGCACGATGTTTGCGGACCCAGTCTGGATATTCAGACACTTGTATAAAGCCTGCTTTGAATTGGTTGTCAACTTCTTCTTTGACATTGAGAAACCATTCGGGCCTCATTCTTAGGAGTTTCTGTTTTACCAGTTTACACCCGTCTTTGATGGGTATACGGTGTTCAGCTATTTCCCGATCTATCCCCGGCATGTCCTTGTAGGACCATGCGAAGACGTCCTTGAATTCTTGGAGGAGTTCCGTGAATTGTCTTCTCTCCTCGGGATCTAAGGATAAACCCAACTTAAGCATCTGGGGTTCTAGATTGGTTCCCACGTTAATGAATTCGGTTTCCTCAATTACCGGATTTCGAGATTCCCTTTGTTCGAGTTGCCCGATCAGATGCGGAGATTGAGGTACCTGTTTGTCGGGTTTCTTAATGTCATTGCAAATAAAATTTTTGAAATTGAAAGAATTTTGGAAATAAGACAAGTCATAAGCAGAACGGTTATCGTTATTATTGATAGTAAATTTTGAAAATAGCTCAAAGAGAGCGGCCATCTGATCGTTGGTCAGTGGCGGGATAGGGAGTGCCCTCGGAACAGACTCCGAGACTCCAATGGGTGTGACTAAAGGAAGAGGGGTTAATGACTCAATTCTAGTACTGGACCCTCTAGACTTGGACTCAGACTCCGACTCAGACTCAGACTTAGACTCGGACTAGGACTCTGTATCCTGAATGTCTCCTTCAACGGTGGTTAGCTTGTAGACCCGACCCTGGCTGTCGGTCCACTTGATAGTCTTCCTCCAAGTCCTTTTTCCGGTGTTAGCACCAACTTCAGAGATTAGCTTGGTTGGATCGAACCTGTTGCTGCGGAGGATCAGGTTCACTAAATCTTCCTTGGGGGTCGGGACGACCTTGTCTTCCCTAAATATGAGCCCTAGCATGGACTCGACATTGTCAGCACCTTCCTTTGATTCAGCCTGGACGAGGGAAAAGATATCATCTGGGATGAAATTACATTCCCGAGCCAATTTGGTCTCGGGATAAGTGATGGTGGGCTGATAGAGGCCCATTTGAATAGCCCCGAATACTGGAGTGACAAACTTGATTACATTTGCCCGGTTCACATTTCCCGGGGTCGTAGTGTACCCCAAGCCGAATTGAGACCCCCCCGTCATTTAGGACCTCGATAATCTTCCCAGCTGGAAGATATGGCCTCGAAGTAGCCCCTAGTAGGTAGCCCAAGTTCTGTAGCATCGTATCGATGCTAGTGGTGAAAAAGGGTTTGAAGAGATACTCTTGATCTTCAATCATTCACACGAAATCGAATCCTCGTGGGTCGGATTGGCCCGCCGTGTTGCAGCTTGCCACATTTATGGGGGTGTGTAGACACCCGCATTTTGACTGCCACGTGTCTATGGTAGTCTCCGAAAAACACCCGATGATGATCGGACGCAAACGTGACTTGGTATACACGGATTTGGGCTCGGAATCAATAATATCCGACAGGGACTTTTAATGGAGTAGAAATCTCACAAAACAGACCTCAAATTCAGGCCCAGTGGGTCGTTCCGAGCAAAATGAGACTAATTTGGGCCAAAACCGACACCAAAAATAAATCCCGTCTTTTAGCGACCGGGTCAAAACCCGGTCAAAGACGAAACCGTCTCACAAATCAGCCATATTCATTCTCGAAAAATGGCGCACAAAATCAGAATTCAAAAAATCAATCAAAACAAACAAGATCAATTCTTTCCTATTTTGTCTCGATTTGCTTGACCCACTCGGTCGAGTGGAGCACCAAAAACCGGGTTTGGCCCGTTTGCAAAGGCACTCGATCGAGTGCACTAGGGCCACTCGATCGAGTGCCCCTATGTCGTGGGGTAACGCCTATAAATACCCCACGACTCCCATTCATTTGACAAGAATTTTCCTAAGGCATTTACCCTACATTTTTCACCCTAACACCCTACATCATACTACACTTCGACCCCAAACAATACTAGCCAAAACCCGAGCCCCTCGTCCCTCGGAAACCGGCAAAACACACACACACACATACACACCATAACTCGCGTACATCCTCGATACTCCGGCGTCCCGTCGCTATTTACGAGTCCATTTCCGAGGCCTATACCTAGCATGTATGTTGAGGGTGTCCTAAACCCCATCTCGATCCCTTTTATCTCGTCTCATTTTCATTTAATTTATTGCATTTTGTATCTTAATCACATTAATCTAGTAACACTAACACTAACATTTTCATATTTGCACATTTTTGTATCATCTTTTATAACTAACATTATTATACCGCGTATATATACTCTAGTATCAAAATTCGGTTTTAAATCCGTTTGACTATGATGATTGCCTAAGGTTCGTCTAATCCCTTTACGAGCAACGACGGAGGTGGAGCCCTTTCGAGGAGCCCCACCCCATTGTACTCAAGGGCGTGACGTGATCGCAATCGGTCATAGTTGAACGCATTTGATCCCATTTATACAATTAGTGCGGAACCCGTTGACATGAAAACCGACATCACATAACCCGAAAAGGTTAGTTCCGATGTCGTGACATAGAGGGATGCATTTCTTCACTAATTCAAATTTTCTAATCTAACGATAAACATTTTCCTAAAATTCCGATGACGGTATTATAATCGTATGCATACACGATTATAGTACCGGAAGCCAAGTTAAATACAAATCGTGCGATATTTGTATTTGGTTTGGCGGACCATCGATTTTAAACCAAAAAAACGAAACGAAATATCACTCGTACAGGGGCTACTCGACCGAGTACATATGCTACTCGATCGAGTATCACCCAAAAAACTGGGCAGTGGCTACGTCTAAGGACGCACTCGACCGAGTCAGATCACGAATCGATCGAGTGGGTACTGTAACCCAGAAAACCGAGGGATTTGACACACATTTCAAGCCCCGTCCTTTTATCGACTTTAGTCATCACGTGTAAAGACAATCACGTGACTTTCCCCTTTTCAAAACTCACACATATCACGACACGTAGAACGACTTTGATCGATTTTTCGACATGATAAGTCGGGACATGACTACGGGACGTGGGATCGGGCTAGCAATACGCCACAGTCTCATGTTCCCGTCCTCCGTTTAACACACAACATAATGTGTATTTAACCGGGGTTAGCCCATCTACATAATTGGCGGTTTAGTTTACATACGGGTCCGTTTCTATCATTATATTGCCTTTTATTATTTCGTTTATTATTTTTTATGTATCGTTGTATTGTGAATTCCGGGTTGTATTTCCGCCCGTGTAACTTGTACGTTATTTATTTCCTTTCGAGCTTTATTTATTTACTTGCTTATCGCTTTATAAATGAACCTCGCATGCTAAATTATTTCGACCATAATCAAGATGCATTAAATGACGTAGTTTACATACTATTCACATGCTTAGCCCGAAAACGCTGTTTGCATATCATTTAATCATTTTACTAGCGCGCGTACACGACGAACGATGTCTTAGTAGAGGCCGCCATTGTGCGGGCGGGGTTGGGTGTCCTTAGTGGGCTTCCCAACACGTACCCTCACCCCTTACTCAGAAACTTTGGTTTCCGGATGTCCGAAACCCTTGGCGCACGAGAGTCATTTTGTATACGAAAGCCGGTGTAAACGGTATCGATATAACAATGCAAAGGGACGAGCCCCATAAACTCTGAAATCGAAGTGGGCTTACTTTGTGTGTAGCCCATGACGACATAGAGTGGGCTCAAATGGTTCCGAATAACCACAAAATTCGGTGGCGACTCCATTTTGACTTAAATTTCGAACCCGAGAACAATCTTACCACGAGATTCATTCGCCTACCCAAACCCGCGCGTGGCCGCGTCGGGGTGGACCTACGTCATGTCCACAATTTGGCGACTCCGCTGGGGATACCTGATGTACCACATGTCATCGGGGTTCCTAGGGTGAGACTCGAAGAGAAATCGTTCGCATATTAGTGTACGCGCATTAGTTTAATGATTCATGCATAACCCAAATTTGCCCGGGCCGGTTACTTGTGACCGACGTCCCACTATACCGCGGTGCATTCCTACATGGGTGCGCTAAAGACATCGATGGTGGAACTCGTATGGGTTTTGCGGCATGTCCTAAGACCAACTCGGCTTAGGGAGTCCGTCCTGATTTACGAGAAAGCCATCGTTGTTGGTATAGACCCTATTTTGACCGACCGAGACTTAGTGTAAAGCATACATAAGCGTCGTTATAATGCTTGTTTGACTACGTGCTACTTGGTTTCCGTGTCATTTTTCAAAAACCGTCATTTCAAAATTGCATCTTTCCAAAATTCTCACTTTTCGAAAAACCCGAAATACTGTCCATTTCGGGACCCGTCTTTCCAAAATGCCCAAATTTGAAAAACCCGAAATGCTGCCCATTTCGGGACTCACCTTCTCAAAATATCCAACTTTCAAAAGCTCGGAATGCCGCCGAAATTTAGGATCAACGATTTGACTCAAAATATCCTTTTTCTTTAGTCGGTATGCTGTCCGTTTCAACTCTCGAATATCCGACACCGTTTTGATTTTCTGAATTTTCCAAAGTTCTAATCTCGGTTTTCGAAATTCCGCTTTCCATTTTCGAACTCTCGGAAATTCACCCATTACATATTCAATTTTCAACTTCAAACCTCCAACTTTCCTAAAATAGATCTTCCCTACTATAGGACCTACCGTCTATCCGTATGTCAGGTCTTTGCATAGTATGTAGAAGGTTTATAGCGTCGAAACTCCGTCGATCTTACATCACGAGTTTCCCCCCTTTCCCGAGTCCGCCTTATTTGTCAAGGCACGACCAACCCGCGTAGGGCATACCTCTACAAAGGAAAGTCCGTCTATACACTCGAGTCGAAAGTCTGGGGAATAATCCCACGTGGACCTTCCTTCGAACGGGACTAGGCCCACTAGGCCAAAATCCTAAGGAAGTCATACCACCTACGAGTCATCCGTCTAGGGGTCTTTCTCGAGTCTTTTCCACTCAGTCCTTTTCTTTTGGGTCGCTCGGGATGTACTTTTTTCTATGATTCCAAGATCTGGGTTCGGTTTCTGATTACGCGGTGTTCTTACAGACAGGCCACCGGCAACCAGACACACCCGCAAGATGGAAGCTGCTTTGAACAACCTGAAAACCTCTGTGGACGCCATGGTCGTCAAGCAGACCGACATCGAAGCCCAACTGAATGAAATGAGGGCTGGTCAAGTTGCTATCGTCACTCGTTTAGCCGCGGTGGAGCAAAGGACTCCAAATACTGGGGTTACGGAACCTCTGGCTGAACTAGTTAGCTCGGTTCGCCGATTGGAAGAACAAGTTCACTTGACTGGGAGTAACAATATCCATCGGGAGAATAGTCGTGAGTATAACCCGTTAAGTGACAAGCTGCCCGCAAACCTGAACCTCACCGGCTTGCCCATGATTGAAGGGACTGAAGACCCGTTACTACATGTACGGGCCTTCAAGGAGTTCATGGCCATCAAAGGGGTGGACTCTATCATGTTCAAGAGCCTTTTTGCTGCGTCTCTTGAAAAGCACCCACGGGCCTGGTACTACAGGCTAGACCCGAAGAAATACCCTACTTGGGATGATGTGGCCACCGAGTTCGCTCGGAACTATGTTTACAACACCGAGATCCAAACCACAATGAGGTCTCTGGAGGTCATGGCCCAGGAGCCGAAAGAAGGTTTTACCAAATACCTTCAACGATGAAGGGCCGAGAGCGTGAAACTGGTCGACAAGCCCAGTGAGAAGACTTTGGTGGAGGCTTTTGTCAAGAACCTCCTCCCCTCCTACCGGGTTCACCTCCGTTTGCCGTCATACCCAATTTCACCACCCTTACTGAAATGGGTATGAGGATCGAAGATGACCTAAGACTGGAAGGCCTCACTAAGGCCGCTGCCAAGGGTTACCAAGGGGCTTCTTCCTCCACTACCAAGCCCCAAGCTGCAACCCGCAGCATTTTCGACGCGGTTAATCTACTAGATGCCCCGTCCAAAAAGAACACCCCACCTCGGGTTTTCACTGATATAGGTACCACCTATACTTATGCCTTACAAAGGCTATCCTCAAAAGGCCTAATCCAACCGATAGGCCCAACTCCTGAAGTTTCGGTCGAGCGACGCTCCAAGAACTATAATGCTCAGGCCTATTGCCAATACCACCGGGGCAATGGGAATGATACCGAAAAGTGCTGGAAGTTGAAGCACTTGATCCAGGACTTGATCGAAAGCGGTAAATTCCCGCTACCCGGAGATAAGCCCAGCAACAAGGAGAACCCTTTCAGCTCCCACGCCATCTTTACCGGGGAGGTGATTGATTGCTCTCACCTTATCTCTCCATTTATCCCGCAAGTGAACGGGATCTGGTTCGACGACGAGGACGACGTCTACCTCACCAAAGGGGAAGCTGTCCCCATCACCTCCGAGGAAATTCGTAGGACTAAATCCCGAGTCCTAACTAGTAACCACCTTGGTCGTCCCTATCAAGCCACTAGCTCTAGGGACACCCCCATCCCGACAACCGTCATTGAGCCACTCAGGACGGAAGTCGCCCCTGAAGAGCCAACTGCTGAAACGGCTCTCGTGAAGCAGCTGAAGAAGACCCGAGTTGACCTCACTATATGGAAACTCCTGGTTAGCTCACAGGAACATCGGGAAGCGCTTACAAAGGCTCTCGATCAAATTAAGGTTGACTCTTTGGTTACCCCTGCTGAGATGGTAGCCACGGTCCTGCCCCACCTGAAGGGCAAAGCTAAGGAGGAAGGCCCAATGATCACTTTCTCCGAAGCCGACCTACCGCCATTCGGGGCCTCCCATAATCTGGCTCTTTACATTACGGTGGTTTGCCGAAGGAAATACCTCCCTATGACCCTGGTTGATGATGGGTCCGCTGTAATTGTCCTTCCTCTAAGGACCGCCAAAGCCCTCGGCATTACCGAGGCCGATTATATCCCGACTGCGCAGACCATCCAAGCCTTTGATAGGAGCCCAAAGTCGGTAGCTGGGGCCGTGAAACTGACCGTTATAACAGGCCCGATAGAGAAGGAGCTCGAATTTCAGGTGATCGATGTCACCTCATCATTCAACTTGCTCCTAGGAAGGCCTTGGATCCACGCGGTCAAGACGGTATCCTCCACCCTCCACCGAAAAATCAAGATGCCTCTGCTTAACGATGTTATCACTTTAGAGGCAACACCAATGACCGTGGCTAGCTGTAACGCCACGGGACGCACAGACCTCTGGGGGTTCAATTTTGTGGGGATGATCGAAGAAGAGTACCTCTTTAGGCCTTACTTCACTACGAGTATCGACACGATGCTAAAAAACCTAGGGTACTTTCCGGGGGCTACCTCTTGACCCGATCTTCCAGCTGGGAAGATCATCGAGGTCCTTAAGGACGAAGAGTCTCACTTTGGTCTCGAGTATGCCATAACTCCCGACAATGTTGTCCGAGCAGGAATTGAGAAGGCCTGAAACATTATTAAGGGTATCCACTTGAGCCCTTATAGCCCACGGTTGGCTGACTACTTTGTCACACCGGTGTTTGGGGCTGTTCAGGTTGGTCTATACCAACCCAATGCTATGTAGCTCGGGACCCACTTGGCCCGGGACTAAAACTACATTCCAGAGGATGTGTTCGCCCTCATCCAGTCCAACGGAGCTGATGACGCTGAGCCCGCGCTAGGGCTACTATTTGGGGAAGACACCATAGCCCCAACTCCAAAGGAAGACCTGGTCAACCTGATACTCCGCAGCAACAGGTTTGACCCGACCAAGCTGATCTCGGATGTTGGCACCGAGACGGGAAACAGGGCCTGGAGGAAGACTGTCAAGTGGACTGACAGTCAGGGAAGAATCTACAAGCTGGTCACCGGAGAGGGAGACATGCCTGAGTCTGAGTCTGAGTCCGAGTCTGAGTCGGAGTCTGAGTCAGAGTCTGAGGTCGAGTCTAGGGAAGTCGGTGCTAGATTCACTCCTGTAACCCCTCTCCCCTTTATCATTCCTGCTGTTGGCACTTCGGGGTCTGTCCCGAAGGCCTTACCAATTCCGCCATTGACCAATGATCAGATGGCTGCTCTCTTTGAGCTGTTCTTCAAATTTTCAATCAATAATAACAACCGTTATGCTTACGATTTGTCTCTTTTAAATTCTGCTTTCAAAAATGATTTATGCTATGACATTGAGAAACCAGACGAACAGGTACCCTTACCTCCGCATCTGATCGAGCAACTAGAGCAAAGGGAGTCCCGGAACCCGGTAATTGAAGAAACCGAGTCCATAAATATGGGAACAACCTTAGAGCCTCAGACACTTAAGATAGGGTTATCCTTAGATCCCGAGGAGAAACAACAGTTCATAAACCTCCTCCAAGAGTTCAAGGATGTCTTCGCATGGTCCTACAAGGACATGCCGGGGATAGACCGGGAAATAGCCGAGCACCACATACCAATCAAAGACGGGTGCAAACCGGTCAAGCAGAAACTTCGCCGAATGAGGCCCGAGTGGTCTCTCAAGGTAAAAGAAGAAGTCGACAAACAGTTCAAAGCCGGCTTCATACAAGTGTCCGAGTATCCGGACTGGGTGGCAAACATCGTGCCGGTTCCTAAAAAGGACGGTAAGGTGCGGGTATGTGTAGATTTTCGGGATCTTAACAAGGCGAGCCCGAAAGATGATTTTTCGTTACCACACATCGACATACTGGTGGATAACACGGCCGATCATGTCCTTCTATCATTCATGGACGGGTATGCCGGGTATAATCAAATCAAGATGGCGGAAGAGGATATGAGTAAGACTACCTTCACAACACCTTGGGGTACTTACTGCTATACCGTCATGCCGTTCGGTCTCATTAATGCCGGGGCCACATATCAGAGGACCGCTACCACTTTACTACACGACATGATGCATAAAGAGGTAGAAGTTTATGTAGACGACATGATCGTCAAATCCAAAGTACGGGACGGTCACATCACCGCCCTAAGAAAATTCTTCACCCGACTACGCAAGTACAACATGAGGCTAAACCCTCAAAAGTGCAGTTTCGGGGTAACATCAGGCAAATTACTGGGTCATATCGTTAGTCAAGGAGGTATCAAAGTCGACCCAGCTAAAATCAAAGCCATTACCGAGATGCAACCTCCTAAAACCGAAAAAGAAATAAGGGGATTTCTCGGGAAAGTCCAGTACATCAGTCGGTTCATTTCCAAACTAACCATGGTGTGTGAACATATTTTCAAGAAACTGAAAGTAGGAGAACGGGTACTATGGGATGACAAGTGCCAAGCTGCTTTCGACAAGATCAAGGAAATATTGTCTGCTCCACCAGTCTTAATGCCACCTCAACCCGGTTTGCCTCTGTCGTTATACCTAACGACGACCGAGACAGCCATGGGGGCTATGCTAGCTCAAACAGTTGATTCCGAAGAACGAGCCATTTACTACATCAGCAAGAAGTTTTTAGAGTATGAGTGCAAATATACCATGCTCGAAAAGACGTGTTTGGCTCTAGTCTAGGCCACTAAGAAGCTCCGACATTATATGCTCAGCTACGAGGTCCATGTACTATCCAAGATGGACCCCATCAAATACCTCGTTGAGAAACCCGTTCTCAATGGCCAAATTTCTAGATGGACCCTAATGTTGTCAGAATTCGACCTGAAATTTGTGCCATTAAAGGCCATTAAGGGGCGAGTAGTAGCTGAATTTCTCGCCGACAGCCCAGTAACCGAAGAAGGACACACCGACACCTGGTCCTTCCCAAACGAAGATATTTTCCATACCGATACTGAAACGTGGGATTTATACTTCGATGGAGCATCCAATTTTCGAGGGTTCAGAGTTGGGATCCTCCTAATTTCACCAAAAGGGGAACACACTCCCATCTCCATTAAACTGGACTTTGATGTTACCAACAATGCATCAGAGTACGAAGCATGCATTTACGGGCTACAAGCCGCCACCAATCTGGGGATCACAAATCTCCGGGTACATGGTGACTCATCTTTGGTCATTAACCAAACACTCCAAAAGTGGAAGACTCGGAATGCTAATCTCGTGGCCTACCAGGCACGAGTAAGGGATCTCGAGAAACAATTCCAAAAGGTAGAGTACATATATCTGCCCCGAGAAGAGAATCAGTTTGCAGATGCACTCTCAAAATTGGCATCTTTACTGAACATTCCCGACCACGTGACCAGTATGCCAATTTGCGTCGAAAGACGGTCCGAGCCGGCGTACATCCACGACATCGAAGACATTGAGATAACTGATCCCGAACCATGGTATCAGGCTGTGTTAACGTACCTGAGAAACGGAGAATATCCTCCCGGGACGGAAGGTCGAGCCAAGAAAGCCTTACGAAGGCTAGCCACCCAGTTCATCCGTACCGACGACGGTCAATTGTATAAAAAGACGGCACAGGGGGCTCTTTTTCTTTGTGTTGACAAATATAAGGCTGAAAAGGTTATGGCCGACGTACATGATGGCAAAAACGGTCCACATATGAATGCCCACATGCTGGTCCGAAAAATCATGAGGCTCGGTTATTACTGGAACACCATGGAAGCCGACTGTCGGTCATATGTCAAACATTGTCATAACTGTCAAATCTTGGGTAATGTGAAACATATGCCGTCATCACTACATTATACCATGACGTCACCCTGGCCATTCTCAACATGGGGTATCGACATAATCGGGAAAATAAATCCCTCTGGTACTGGTGGGCACTGCTTTATTTTGGTAGCTATCGACTATTTCACCAAATGGGTCGAAGCTGAATCATATCGCATTCTCAATACTAAGCATGTCGCCAAGTTTATCCAGAACAAGATAATATGCCGGTATGGGATTCCGTATGAATTTATCAGTGATCACGTGACTCATTTTCAAGCCGAGACTGCAGCCTTGCTGACCAAATATAAAATCCAAAGGCATACTTCCTCGCCTTACCGCCCCCAAACTAATGGAGCAGTAGAGGCGGCCAATAAAACAATTGTCACCATACTCATAAAGATGGCTGATAATTACTGGGTTTGGCCCGACAAAATACCTTTTGCCCTATGGAGATACTGATAAGTGTAGTTTGTAGTGCCTTTTTCACTATGTTTTGGTCCCATTTCCTTGTGGAATCGCTCCTTGGGAGCGATTTATGGGATTCTTATGCTTCCTTTAGTTCGTTTCAGGTTCCCGAGAATGATTTAGAAGAGTTGGAGCGATTCCGACTCAATACATACACATTTTGGAGCCAACGGAGTAAAGGAACGATGACTCGACGCCTTGGAATCGACCCCGAGACCTTGGGACCCAATCCCGAGCCTCCGAGACCCGATCCCAAGTCCCGAGAATCGACGAGAAGCCCATGAGAGGCAAGGAAGGACCAAAAGGAGCTTAAAGGAGGACTACAAGGCTCATCCCGTTCAGGATGGCCTCAACCCGTCCGGGATGAGGTGCACGATTAAGGCTGCTGCTGTCTTGGGTCCATCCCGACCGGGATGAGTTCATCCCGATCGGGACCACCTCATCCCGATCGGGACCAACTCATCCCGACCGGGATGAGCCCAGTTCAGCCCGCAATTGCATTGTTTCATCTCCTTTCCACTTCTAACCCTATATATACCCCCCTCTTGTATTAAGATAGAAGGATATGTTATATTCTTGATTTCTCCTAAAACCCTAGACTACTTTAGGTTAGATTAGATTAGGTTAGAGTAGATTAGTCGGTAATTAGTAGTTAATCTTAGTTTAATCTTGTAATATTGGATCTCTTGAAGAATCCATCCAAGATTGACAACCTTGGTGGATGAATTTGGGTTTTCTTCTATGCAAGTGTTCTCCTTTTTCATTCTTCACTAGTTTGGTATAATCCTTCCTTCCTTTTTACTCTTAATCTTGTTTAATCATCCAAGTTTGAATCTTTAGTCCTTGTTTAGTGTTTTCACTAGTTTGTTTATGTTAGTTTTGTTTTCTTATGTTGATTCATCTTGCTTTTGTTAGTTATAGTTTTATTATGTTAGAGTAGTGTTCTTGCTAGGGTTAGTAGGGGGATTAGGGTGTTGATTGGGTGATTAAGGGATTGTTAGAGGTGTTGGTGGAAGATTTGGGTTTCCTCTTGGTTTGGTGCACATCACATGTTTGTTGAAATGCTTGATTTACTAGTAGATACATATACTTGTTTTTCTTGCCTTTCTCTTGTGGGTGATGGTTTGTTTGTGGGTTCGGTTCCCTCACTAAGTTGCGAGAGCCCGGTGAGGACGACCCCTAGGTCGGTCTAAGTAGCGAGAGCCCGGATGCGACCTAGGCCACCATAGCGCGCTAGAACCCCGTTTGTCATGTGTGTCGCCGAGATGGGTTATAGGATGAACCTCTAGGTAGGTCTAAGTTGCGAGAGCCCGGACCAACCTAGATCACCCTACTACCTCCTTCGCTCTAGTTCTCCCTTGACCATTCCGTTACCCCTCTGACCCCGACCTAATCCTAGCCCGTTTTCCTTGTTTGCTTTCTCCTTAGCCATAGTTGTAGTCTTAGTTTTCTTCCCTCTCTACCATTCCTAGTTTAGTTTAGCTCGTTGACTTAGTCTAGTATTTGGGGCAACCTAGTCTAGGCTATACATTACCGTCCCCGTGGATTCGACCCGACTTGCCCTATCTACCGTAGGAATAGCCGGTTATATTATTGACGGTTGGGATTCCGCGACAAATCCTTCCCATCAATTTGGCGCCGTTGCCGGGGACGGTGCTAGTTTAGACTTTGTTTACCTATTTGCTTGACTTTGTCTTTGTGTTTGTGTTTTTCTTTTTTCTTTTTGTTACTTTGCTTCTTGTGTGTGTGCGGTTTATTTCTCTCTTGTCTAGTGCCCAAAAAGCACTAGGCTTCTCACGTTTGTTCTTAGTCTACAGTTTGTGCTTAGAGGTGGTGACTATATTCTTCTTGCAACTTAGAGCCGCTTTAACAGACGGTTGTTAGAATGAGTGGTTTCCAACCGGGTATGAGCTACGATTTTCGAGCGAGCATGGGGTTTGATCTAAACTCCCCACACATGGAAGCCGATATGAGCTACCCCTCTTCTTCTTTGAACCAAAGCTATGACATGACGTCCCCCCTACCATAATCAAGCTTCTTGGGGTAATCAAGACGGGTATGATCCTCAAGAATATGGAAATGGCTCCCAACAAGTGAATGACTATCACTCCTACGATCATGGTGGCTATTACTCAAGCTATGATTGTGAACCCACCATGTTCAATCAAGATTCACCTATTGGAAGCCAATACCCCCAAAACCCACCATATTACCCTCCACCCCAATATTCCAAACAATATGAACCCCATGACCCACAATACTACCAATCACCTCAACCTCACTACCAACAATATGATGCCCCACCCCTTGGGCATCATCAAGATTATCAAGGAGCTTTACAAGAACCCAATGATCACCAATTGCCCGACATGGAGGAGTTTCAATCGCTTCTTCAATTGCAAAAGAGCAACCAAGAAATGGCCACTCAAATTCAAAAACAACAAAATGAATTATGGGTCCAAATTCGAAGGGCAAACGAGGCTAGGGATGCTCGATTAAATGCATTATCGGTTCAAACTGTAATGTTTTTATCCCGAACATCACAATTAGATGAAGGGTGCCCACTTGAGAAAGAGGAGCAACCAAATCACGAAGCCGCCAACGTAGTTCCCTTTGGAGGAAAAATTTGCTTTGAAGAACCTCAATCGTCTACCCAAAAAGAGACGAATGAGGATATGACCCTTGGTGAAGGCGTCGTTGGTGAAGAATTGGAGGAGGATAGTGAGTTGGATGATTTGGTGGAGTTTGTGAAGTTGTTGGGTGAAATTGATAGCCTTGAGTTGCCCTTGTGCGATAATGTGGATAAGCATCAAGAGCCCCTTGTAAGTGAACCAAGCAATGGTTTGGAAGAGATTGAAACCGCCGGTAGAAGTTTCGATTCTCTCCTCCATGATGATGTGGGGCCGACTGATGAAGATGGGGAACCACAACTTGAGGAAAGTGTGGGGGTGTGCATTGAGGAGATGATGCCAAAACCGCTTTTTGTGCCTTGTTTCTTGGAGATGAAGCTTGCTTGTGATTGGAGGCGATGCTTAGGGAGGAAGAGGTTGGTTAGGCTCGTAGGATGGATAGACCCCGGAGATGACATGAATGATGATTTTGGGTCTTGGGATTCCTACTTCTTGCCTCCTCCTTGGAGGCCGTGGAGGTCGGCTATGCTCGAGCGCTTCTTGGGCCTTCACTATGATGTCGGTAGCGCGTTCGACTTGCTCCTCCATGCCCTTGAGGGCTACGGTTGAAGAAGAGTCCACCATCCTAGGTTTGACGAAGTTCCTAAAGAACCGTCATGTTGTATATTCCCCTCTCCTCTTCTTTAGAGTACTTGTGCTTGTATTTGTGATTTTTGTTTCTAGGACTCTTTTGTTTTTGTGGGATTCTTGTAATTTTACACGTTTTTCACTCTTTCTTTTTGAGGATTTAGTCGGATTTAGGCGGAATCCGGGCTAGGTGACTTGATTACACCTAGCCCTCCCCTCCCATTTCCTTTTATTTCCTTCTTTTATTTCTTCCCCCATCCATATCTTTTTCTTGTCTCGGCCCATGGTGACTTGATTACACCCCGGCCGGACGCCTTCTACCTTTTCTTCACCTTATTTTTGATTTTTAGCTTTATTTTCGTAGTTTCTTTTCTTTTTCTTTTGTCTGTCCGCATATTACGATTGGGCATGAGGACATGGCTCGGTTTAAGTGTGGGGGAGCAATATTCTAGGGTAGTTAGCTTTATTTTTGTAGTTTTTCGAAAAAAAAATCTTTAAAAATCCTAAAAATTTGAATTTTTTTCACAAAAATCAAAAAGTTTTTCTTTTGTGTGTTTTCCTTTTTTTGTCTTTGTGTCGTATATTTGTTTTGTTGTGCGTATTTGCCTCCCTCTTTCCTTATAGGTTGCTTAAATCACCAATAGCTTTGGAGAGCTTTCAAAACTTCCGGTAACATCTTTATCTCTTTTTCTTCTTTATCTCTTGCGGAGTTTGGAGGAGATTGTGATGTTGTGTGCTCGGGTGGAGCTTTGTAAAGTTGTGGTTGATTTGGTGGCTTGTTTGGAAATTTGGGGTGGTGTTTGTTTGTTCTTGTGTTTGTTTCATCTTGTTTTGTTTTTGTTGCCTTTATTTCTTTTCCTTTCGTTTTCGTTGAGTCTTTGTTTTGTGTGTGTAGTTGTGTCTTGTGCGTAAAAGGTTTTCGAAAACCCGGTTTAGAGGCTAGTGTGCGAGTGTCTACTTTCCCTTCCTAGTAGTATAAATCGAGTCTTGGACTTTAGTCTAGTAGAATGACCCTAAATCAATGAGTTCGTTAGTCCTTTACCTTGAGTCCACCTTGCTTACTAGGGATTTACTACGGGATTTGCACTTTTGACCATTATGACCACCCACTGTGTGAAAAGGCCTTGGTTACCGAGTCTCGTCCCCTAGGTGACCGTGTTTAGGATTGTTTTGATTAGTCCAAGTTCTCCACTTTTTGTGGGTTTGAAGGGAAGGACGCTTCCCGACTCTCCCATTTCCTTACCTCCTACACATTTCCACACAATAAATTGCAAATTGTTGATTTCTACCTTTCTTGTTATACAATGAAAATGCCAAAAAGCCAAATCTTGCCAAAAAGGGCAAAGAAAAGAAAAGAAATAAAAATGAAAGAAAGAAAATAAATGAAGAAAAAGAAAAGGCACAAAAGCCAAAAAGAAAATAGAAAAGAAGAAAAAGAAGTGGCATGGCAACAAACAAGGCAAAAATGCAAAAGAAAGAAAAATGCCAAAAAGAAAACCCGTCTCACAAAAAGAAATACTCACAAAAATAAGCCTTTTTCCGACTTTTTCCGTGAAGAGCCTACCAAAGGACCGAGTCCCTAGGAAGGATGATAGCGGCATTAGTCGGTCTTCCCTCATTTTGCACTATTTCCACCTTTTTACTTGGACTAGTTAGGCGGTTTTGGACACGGGACGACCCTCCTGGCTCACGCTAAAGGGGGCGGGGTCTCACTTACCTACAGTGTCGACTAACACCGTGGTTCTTCACCTTCCACTCCGCCGATCGTCCCGTGGTACGTTTTTATAAAGTTAGGAGGACCTAGGTAAGTTACCAACGTTTTTGTTTCTTGATCGTCATACTATTAGGGTTTAGTCCACCTTGGTTTGTATTGCTAGCTTGGGAACGTTGTCACTTACCTCGAGTCCTAGACCGGTATTTTATTCACCGCTTTTTGAGGGAAGCGGTATTTCTTTTCTTTTGGGTGCAACCGATTATGTGCTTGTTTGTTTGTGTGTTTGGTGTCCGGTTGCATCCACAGTTTTGTCGCAAGACCCCACTTGTCTTGCGGGGTGCACTTTTCCTCAAAGTGCACTCGCGTGAGTTGAAAGGGCGTAGGGTGCGCTAATACCCACTCGGCTAGTTTAGTAGTTAGTATGTGCTTACTCGAGGGCGAGTAAAGGTTAAGTGTGGGGGAGTTGATAAGTGTAGTTTGTAGTGACTTTTTCACTATGTTTTGGTCCCATTTCCTTGTGGAATCGCTCCTTGGGAGCGATTTATGGGCTTCTTATGCTTCCTTTAGTTCGTTTCAGGTTCCCGAGAACGATTTAGAAGAGTTGGAGCGATTCCGACTCAATACATACACATTTTAGAGCCAACGGAGTAAAGGAACGATGACTCGACGCCTTGGAATCGACCCCGAGACCTTGGGACCCAATCCCGTGCCTCCGAGACCCGATCCCGAGTCCCGAGAATCGACGAGAAGCCCATGAGAGGCAAGGAAGGACCAAAAGGAGCTTAAAGGAGGCCTACAAGGCTCATCCCGTTCGGGATGGCCTCAACCCGTCCGGGATGAGGTGCACGATTAAGGCTGCTGCTGTCTTGGGTCCATCCCGACCGGGATGAGTTCATCCCGATCGGGACCACCTCATCCCGATCGGGACCAACTCATCCCGACCGGGATGAGCCCAGTTCAGCCCGCAATTGCATTGTTTCATCTCCTTTCCACTTCTAACCCTATATATACCCCACTCTTGTATTAAGACAGAAGGATATGTTATATTCTTGATTTCTCCTAAAACCCTAGACTACTTTAGGTTAGATTAGATTAGATTAGAGTAGATTAGTCGGTAATTAGTAGTTAATCTTAGTTTAATCTTGTAATATTGGATCTCTTGAAGAATCCATCCAAGATTGACAACCTTGGTGGATGAATTTGGGTTTTCTTCTATGCAAGTGTTTTCCTTTTTCATTCTTCACTAGTTTGGTATAATACTTCCTTCCTTTTTACTCTTAATCTTGTTTAATCATCCAAGTTTGAATCTTTAGTCCTTGTTTAGTGTTTTCACTAGTTTGTTTATGTTAGTTTTGTTTTCTTATGTTGATTCATCTTGCTTTTGTTAGTTATAGTTTGATTATGTTAGAGTAGTGTTCTTGCTAGGGTTAGTAGGGGGATTAGGGTGTTGATTGGGTGATTAAGGGATTGTTAGAGGTGTTGGTGGAAGATTTGGGTTTCCTCTTGGTTTGGTGCACATCACATGTTTGTTGAAATGCTTGATTGACTAGTAGATACATATACTTGTTTTTCTTGCCTTTCTCTTGTGGGTGATGGTTTGTTTGTGGGTTCGGTTCCCTCACTAAGTTGCGAGAGCCCGGTGAGGACAAACCCTAGGTCGGTCTAAGTAGCGAGAGCCCGGATGCGACCTAGGCCACCATAGCGCGCTAGAACCCCGTTTGTCATGTGTGTCGCCGAGATGGGTTATAGGATGAACCTCTAGGTAGGTCTAAGTTGCGAGAGACCGGACCAACCTAAATCACCCTACTACCTCCTTCGCTCTAGTTCTCCCTTGACCATTCCGTTACCCCTCTGACCCCGACCTAATCCTAGCCCGTTTTCCTTGTTTGCTTTCTCCTTAGCCATAGTTGTAGTCTTAGTTTTCTTCCCTCTCTACCATTCCTAGTTTAGTTTAGCTCGTTGACTTAGTCTAGTATTTGGGGCGACCTAGTCTAGGCTATACATTACCGTCCCCGTGGATTCGACCCGACTTGCCCTATCTACCGTAGGAATAGCCGGTTATATTATTGACGGTTGGGATTCCGCGACAAATCCCTCCCATCAGATACCGAACGTCAATTTGCACCGCAACCGGGGCAACGCCGTATTACCTAACCTACGGGATGGAAGCAGTCCAGCCAGTTGAATAATTAGAGGTACCATCCCTCAGAATTCTGCTAGAAAGCCAAGTACCCGAAGCTGACTGGGTTCGAGCACGGTATGACTCGTTGGTTCTACTAGACGTACGACGATCTCGTGCCCTCAATAATATCCAAATCTACCAGAAGAAGATCCAACTTGCCTTCAACAAGAGAGTAAAGCCCAGAAACATTAAAGAGGGCGACCTAGTCCTTAAGTCAGTTCGAGCTCTACTACCAGTTGACCCGAGGGGAATATTCAAACCCAATTGGGCTGTGCCATATATGGTGAAGAAAATCCTATCAGGGGGAGCAGTGATGCTGACGGACCTGGACGGGAATGAGTTCGTCAACCCGACCAACCTGGACCAGCTGAAACGTTACTACCCTTAGCCCCTTCTCAATGTCATTAGCAAAATTTATCAAAATCTTTTTTACAAAAAGCAAGTCAATGAGCTAGAATTACTTATTCTACTGTCGCAAACATCTTGAACCAATAGTCTTGGTGTAATTCGAGATTGCAAATTTACTAAGCCTGAACTACGTTTGGTTCGATTCTGCTAATCGCGGATACGTAGGCAACCCCTCACAAGGGTACAACCAATGCAATCAAGAAAAGACAGGAGCAATTTAATAATAAACTTCTTTTATTAATTCAAAAAAAATCCTGATAAACTCGGGAATTACAAAATGCAGGAATTCAAATAAATACAAAAAAAAGCACACGACAAAAATAATAATAATTAAATAATAATAAAGCTAGGGACTCGGCATTTAGGGCATCTTGCCCTTCCCTTTGTCCTTGGCCTCCTTAGCCGTCCACTGGCGACGACGCGGAGGAGAGCGTTCCCGAATCACCACAGGAACCTCTCTAGCTCGGGCTCGTTTGTTTGAGCCCGAATCCTCTGTCACCTCAATAGGCCCAAGTCGGGCCCTCACGGGCTTAGGGAGCCGGTCACGCGGACCTAATCGGTCCCGGGCCGCCAGCCTTGGCCCAAGGCGTCTCTCCACGTCAGTTTGCCCCCGTGTGCTGCTAGAACCGACTTCCTTAGATCGAGTCTTAGTTTGTGACTTAAGACCCGATTCTTCCCGGACTGTAGCTTCAGGAATATCTTCCCCGGTGAAGAATATCTTCCCCAGGAATATCATCAAGCTTTAAGGCCTTTCGAGCTTCCTCGGACTCCTCAGAAGTCCATTTCTGGTAAGCCCGTGACACCCAAGCGGATTGGCAAGAGCTAGGTACAGTCCATGTAGGACAAGTGAACCATCTCTGCAACCAGGTGTCGCACATAGCGTCCGTCAATTGAAGCGAGACGCTGATAATGGCTTCAGTCTCAGGGATGCGCTGAGACAAACCGAACTGCCTCAGGAGACGGTCTGGGTAAATATGAACTGTCCAGTCTAGAGACAGAATCACCATGTAGCGAGCTTGGTCTCTCTTGGCCAACCCAGTCAACTTTGAAAGGAACCACCAAGCGACGGTCCACCTGATCAAAGGACCCCAGTGGAACACCAGCTCTTCATCCCAGTAAGCTCGGTTTATCTGATGACTCGAGCTTATCCGCCGCCTTCGGGAGCTAATCTGACTGCTCCAATAATTGGAAATGCTCGGAGGGGGCTCTATAATTGAAAGCTGCTCCGACAACCATATCTGAAAAGTATACACAAGCTTCATAAGCAACAGAGTGGTCCGCTACAGCCCACTCGATCGAGTACAGCAGCTGACTCGATCGAGTAAGCCCTTCAAAAACAGGCAGTAGCTCGACAAAGATGTCACTCGATCGAGTGACAGGTCCACTCGATCGAGTGACTTACGAACTTCAGGTGTATCGCGTGAAAAAAAAACGCGAGATGTATACCTGAAAGAGACGGGTACTTCCCGTCAGCCGTAGGGTTGGGTCGAGCCGCCTAGCATCCAGACCCATGATGATCTCCCCAGTGGCTAGCCAAGCAAGGCTATGACCAGTCTCCATCTGGTCAACCACTCCAATCAACCTGATTTGACCCATGCATGAGTCAAGCTCCATCAACCCTTCAAAGACATAGCAATGCAGCATGCAAAAGGCGAATGCCCTACGCCTGTGAGCAGGGGTGGCCCTCACGTCCCGGGGATTCATGAACTTGTCGGCCAGGTCGAATAGGGAAACGGTATCTCCCCGCACCATCTGATTTGTCTCAGCATGAGACAAACCCAAGAATTCCCTTAACCGCCTCATCAGACAGGCATTCAAGAAATGCGAGTCAATAATCAAGCGCTGAAGAGGATATAGGTTGACAATCCCCATCTGGGTCAGTCTAACCTTTTCCTCGTCCCGAAAGTACTGGGACCAGGCGAGAAGCATGGCTGTCAAATGATCGATACCCATGACAAGAATTTCTAACTTTCTTGAAAGTCTAAAAGATTTTGAGAAAGAAAAGGAGAATTTGAGTTGAGATGCAAAAGTTGAAGCATGGATTCTCATATTTATAATGAGAAAACCTAACTACTTTGCCTCCTCAGTAAACTGGGCCCTATGCGCGCGCAGCCCTGATTTCGAAAAGAACCCAGAATAGGAATCAAGCCGTCCCGAGCTTTCCTGAGAATTTCTAAAAAATTTATGTGATAAAAAATTGTGATAAATTTCTTTTCAAAAATTGTGGCATTTTCAAAAATTCAATATCTTTCCTCCCCAGCACGAGTCAGTATTTTGCCTATGTGTTACATACAAGTTGTTATGTGTCAGCATACAGGTACACTCCAGACTTCAGAAGCAAGTCCCCGCGAAACTATTTAAATTCCCCAACGGAGTCAGCTTCTCCCCGGTATGCTACATCCAAGATGTGATGTGTCGGCATACGGGTACACCTACTCCCCAAAAAAGGCAAGTTTTACTCCCCACGGAGCATCATCATCAGCTCAGGTACGACTCAAGGCTTCAAAAGCAAGCCCGTACAACTCACATATTTCCCCAGCGGAACGCCCGAGGCGGCATTTTCCCCGAAATGGTACGGGATGGGCCCACATATAGGCGCGCCCAGGACTACAAGTCTGACTCCCCGCGGAGCTATCATCATCAGGACAGGTATGACCCTCTGCTCATGGCTGGCGAGCCCTTCACGCGAGTCCACTGGACTATAAACGACCCGACCGGAAGTCTACCAGGTCTTAACGGGCTTGGTAGCTACTCTGACTTTCGCCTTGTCCAAGCCTCAGTCAGAGTGGGGGCTCTGTAGACACCCGCATTTTGACTGCCACGTGTCTGTGGTAGTCTCCGAAAAACACCCGATGAGGATCGGACGCAAACGTTACTTGGTATACTCGGATTTGGGCTCGGAATCAATAATATTCGACAGGGACTTTTAACGGAGTAGAAATCTCACAAAACAGACCTCAAATTCAGGCCCAATGGGTCGTTCCGAGCAAAATGAGACTAATTTGGCCCAAAACCGACACCAAAAATAAATCCCGTCTTTTAGCGACCGGGTCAAAACCCGGTCAAAGACGAAACCGTCTCACAAATCAGCCATATTCATTCTCGAAAACTGGCGCACAAAATCAGAATTCAAAAAATCAATCAAAACAAACAAGATCAATTCTTTCCTATTTTGTCTCGATTTGCTTGACCCACTCGATCAAGTTGATTGACCCACTCGGTCGAGTGGAGCGCCAAAAACCGAGTTTGGCCCATTTTCAAAGGCACTCGATCGAGTGCACTAGGGCCACTCGATCGAGTGCCCCTATGTCGTGGGGTAACGCCTATAAATACCCCACGACTCCCATTCATTTGACAAGAATTTTCGTAAGGCATTTACCCTACATTTTTCACCCTAACACCCTACATCATACTACACTTCGACCCCAAACAATACTACCCAAAACCCGAGCCCCTCGTCCCTCGGAAACCGGCGAAACACACACACACACACACATACACACCATAAATCGCGTACATCCTCGATACTTCGGCGTCCCGTCGCTATTTACGAGTCCATTTCCGAGGCCTATACCTAGCATGTATGTTGAGGGTGTCCTAAACCCCATCTCGATCCCTTTTATCTCGTCTCATTTTCATTTAATTTATCGCATTTTGTATCGTAATCACATTAATCTAGTAACACTAACACTAACATTTTCATATTTGCACATTTTTGTATCATCTTTTATAACTAACATTATTATACCGCGTATATATACTCTAGTATCAAAATTCAGTTTTAAATCCGTTTGACTATGATGATTGCCTAAGGTCCGTCTAATCCCTTTACGAGCAACGACGGAGGTGGAGCCCTTTCGAGGAGCCTCGCCCCAATGTACTCAAGGGCGTGACGTGATCGCAATCGGTCATAGTTGAACGCATTTGATCCCATTTATACAATTAGTGCGGAACCCGTTGACATGAAAACCGACATCACATAACCCGAAAAGGTTAGTTCCGATGTCGTGACATAGAGGGATGCATTTCTACACTAATTCAAATTTTCTAATCTAACGATAAACATTTTCCTAAAATTCCGATGACGGTATTATAATCGTATGCATACACGATTATAGTACCGGAAGCCAAGTTAAATACAAATCGTGCGATATTTGTATTTGGTTTGGCCGACCATCGATTTTAAACCAAAAAAACGAAACGAGTTATCACTCGTACATGGGCTACTCGACCGAGTACATATGCTACTCGATCGAGTAGCACCCAAAAAACTGGGCAGTGGCTACGTCTAAGGACGCACTCGACCGAGTCAAATCACGACTCGATCGAGTGGGTCCTGTAACCCAGAAAACCGAGGGATTTGACACACATTTCAAGCCCCGTCCTTTTATCGACTTTAGTCATCACGTGTAAAGACAATCACGTGACTTTCCCCTTTTCAAAACTCACACATATCACGACACGTAGAACGACTTTGATCAATTTTTCAACATGATAAGTCGGGACGTGGGATCGGGCTAGCAATATGCCACAGTCTCATGTTCCCGTCCTCCGTTTAACACACAACATAATGTGTATTTAACGGGGGTTAGCCCATCTACATAATTCGCGGTCTAGTTTACATACGGGTCCGTTTCTATCATTACATTGCCTTTTATTATTTCGTTTATTATTTTTTATATATCGTTGCATTGTGAATTCCGGGTTGTATTTCCGCCCGTGTAACTTGTACGTTATTTATTTCCTTTCGAGCTTTATTTATTTACTTGCTTATCGCTTTATAAATGAACCTCGCATGCTAAATTATTTCGACCATAATCAAGATGCATTAAATGACGTAGTTTACATACTATTCACATGCTTAGCCCGAAAACGGTGTTTGCATATCATTTAATCATTTTACTAGCGCGCGTACACGAACACGAACGATGTCTTAGTAGAGGCCGCCATTGTGCGGGCGGGGTTGGGTGTCCTTAGTGGGCTTCCCAACACGTACCCTCACCCCTTACTCAGAACCTTTGGTTTCCGGATGTCCGAAACCCTTGGCGCACGAGAGTCATTTTGTATATGAAAGCCGGTGTAAACGGTATCGATATAACAATGCAAAGGGACGAGCCCCATAAACTCTAAAATCGAAGTGGGCTTACTTTGTGTGTAGCCCATGACGACATAAAGTGCGCTCGAATGGTTCCGAATAACCACAAAATTCGGTGGTGACTCCATTTTGACTTAAATTTCGAACCCGAGAACAATCTTACCACGAGATTCATTCTCCTACCCAAACCCGCGCGTGGCCGCGTCGGTGGACCTACGTCATGTCCACAGGGTGGCTTCGAGAGTGATGACACCATCTTGTAAAGGCATCTTGACCTTCCTATGGAGGGTGGAGGATACGGCTTTGACCGCGTGGATCCATGGTCTCCCGAGTAGCAGATTGAAAGAGGAGGTGACATCGATCACCTGGAATTCTAATTCTTTCTCAATCGGGCCTGTTATGATCGTTAATCTAACGGCCCCAGCAACCTATTTCGGGCTTCCGTCAAAAGCCTGGATAGTTTGCGCTGTTGGGAGATAGTCGGCCTCGGTGATGTTGACGGCCTTAGCAGTCCTTAAGGGAAGAACGTTTACACCAGACCCGTCGTCGATTAGGGTCATCGGGAGATATTTGCCTTGGCAGATCACTGTGATGTAGAGGGCTAGGTTATTGGTGGCCCCGAACGGTGGTAAGTCGGACTCGGAGAAGGTGATGAGTGGGCCTTCTTCCTTGAATTTTCCCTTGAGATGGGGCATGATGGTGGCTACCATTTCAGTTGGGGTAACCAGCGAGTCGATCTTGATTTGATCGAGAGCCTTAGTAAGCGCCTCCCGATATACTTGCGAACTAACCAAAAGCTGCCATATGGTGAGATCAACCCGAGCCCTTTTTAGTTGTTTGACTAGAGTCGTATCGGTGCTCGGCTCTTCAAGGGTAGGTTCCGTCCTGGCAGGCTCAGTGACGGTTTTCGGGGTAGAACGGCCGGCGGTGACGAGGTGATTGCTGGCCAAGGCTTTGGATTTAGCCTTCCGGACTTCTTCAGGGTGATAGGGACAGCTTCCCCTTCATCATCGAAGCAAATCCCGTTAACTTGTGGGATGAAAGGAGAGATGAGATGAAAACAGTCGATTACATCTCCGGTAAAGATGGCATGAGCACTGAACGGGTTTTCTTTGTTACTCGGCTTGTCGCCGGGCAACGGTATTTTCCCGCTTTCGATTAAGTCCTGGATGAGGTGCTTCAATTTCCAGCACTTTTCAGTATCGTGCCCATTACCTCGGTGATATTGGCAATAGGCCTGGATGTTGTAGCTCTTGGATCGCTTCTCGACCGGGACTTCCGGAGTTGGGCCTATCGGCTGGATCAGACCCTTGGAAGATAGCCTTTGTAAGGCATATGTATAGGTGGTCCCTATATCAGTGAATACCCGAGTTGGTGTATTCTTTTTGGATGAGGTATTTAGTAGATTGACCTCGTCAAGATGCTGCGGGTCGCACCTGCAGTTGCGGGCTTGCTGGGAGACAAGATGGCCCCTTGATAACCCTTGGTAGAGGACTTAGTAAGGCTCTCTAACCTTAAGTCATCTTCGATTCTCGTACCCATTTCGGTTAAGGTAGCGAAGTTGGGTATGACGGCATACCGGAGATGGACCCGGTAAGAGAGGAGGATATTTTTCATGAAGGCCTCCACTAGCACCTTTTCGTTGGGCTTATCGACCAACTTCACGCTTTCGGCCCTCCATCGTTGAAGGTATTTGGTGAAACCTTCCTTGGGCTTTTGGGCCATGACCTCCAGAGTGCGCATCGTGGTCTGGATTTCAGTGTTGTCGGCATAGTTCCAAGAAAGTTCCGTAGCCACGTCATCCCAAGTTTTGTATTTCTTGGAATCAGGCCTGTAGTACCAGGCTTTCGGATGCTTCTCGAGGGAGGAAGCAAACAGATGCTTGAACATGGTTGATTTGACCCCCTTAATAGCCATGAGTTCTTTGAAGGCCCGGATGTGGAGTATCGAGTCTTCGGTCCCGTCGAACATTGGTAGGCCTGTTAGGTTGAGGTTAGTGGGCAGTTCGTCAGTCAGAGGCGAGTACGCACGGGCATTCTCCGTGTGGATAGTGTTATTGGTCGACAGATGGACCTGCTCTTCTAGCTTTCGGACCGCGCTGACGAGTTCGGCTAGGGCTCCGGTGGTCTCGACCCCACCACCGGGAGTTCCTTGTTCCATGACGCTTACACGAGTAAGGATGGCTATCTGGTCTTCCCTCATTTTCGTCATTTGGGTCTCCATTTTAGCCAATGAGGCTGTCAACTGGTCTATGGATTCCTGCATTTTCTGGCGTCTGGTTACCGGTGGCCTGTCCGTAAGAATACCGCGTAATCAGAAACTAACCCAGATCCTAAATAAAAGTACATCCCGAGCAAGAGAGAGACTGAAAAGGAAATGACTCGGAAAATACACCTAAATGGGTGACTCATGAAAGGTGGGCCTTCCTTAGGATTCGGCGAGTGGGCTGAGTCCTGTTCGAAGGAAGGTCCACGTGAGACATCCCCAGACTTTGGACTTGAATGTGTAAACGGGTTGCCCTTTGTAGGAGTATCTCCTACGTAGGTGGGCCATGCCTTAGTCAAATAAGGCGGACTGGGATAGGGGGGAAACCCGCGATGTAAGATCGACGGAGTTTCGACGCTAGAGACTCTAGACGACTTACGACAAGACCCGACACCGCTAAATACGGGAAGTCCTAAGAAGAGGAAAGTTTTTTTTTTAAAAGGGATCCGAAAAAAACTCAGTGGAATGGCCCGATTTTTTCGAAAATCGGAAAAATGTCATCGGGCCGCAATTTTGAAGTTCTTTGAAAAATTCTTTGAGTTTTGAAATGGGCGGTATACCTGCTAGAAATAGGCTATTTTGAGTAAAATCATAAGTCCTAAATTCGGTATACTTCCCGGGTTTTGAAATTGGATATTTTTGAGAAAGATGCAATTTTGAAAATGACGGTTTTTGAAAACGACTATAGAAACCAAGTAGCACATAGTCACACAAGCATAGTAACGACACCATGTATGCTCTACACTAAGTCTCGGTCGGTAGATGGGTCTATACCAGTGCACATAGCCTTTCCGAGAAACGGGACAGACTTCCTAAGTCGAGTTGAGCTTAGAACATGTCGCGAAACCCATACGAATTAGCTATGAACACCTTTGACATATCCAATTTGGACTACATCAATAGTATAGTGGGACGTCGGTCACCATTACCGGCCCGGGAAATGATGGGGTTATGCATGAACCGTAAAACTAAAACGCATATTGTACTAGTCAAACGACTTCTATTCGAGTATCACCCTGAGGATGCCGATGGTAAGTCACGCATCAGTTAATCCCCAGCGGAGTCGCCAAATTGTGGACATGACATAGGTCCACCCCGACGCGGCCATGCGTGGGTTTGGGGAGGCGAATGAATCTTATGTGAGATGGATCGAATTGAAATTTAAATCGAAGTGGAGTCGCCACTCTATATCTTAGTGGGCCATGCATGATTAGTCTAGTTTAGTAGGGATTAATAAGGGTCACTTAGTTGAGTATTTTGTAGATTTGGGTGTGTTTTGACGGATTATTGTGTGCATGTCGTAATTGATGGGTTAATATAATAAAATGTGTAATTAGGTGGACTAAAGGGTGAAAAGTAATATGGGTTGTAATTGAAATGTTTATTGGGTTAAAGTGTCAACAATCCTTTGGAAGTGAAGACAAATCAAGCCCAAAGTGAAAGTGGAAGCCCAATCCAAGTAGAAGGAAGAAGTGAAGAATTTCTAAAATCCGCTGCCAGCGGATTTCCAAAAATCCGCTGCCAGTGGTAGAAATATATGCATAGGATTCCTTCTTGGATTCTTTTTCGCATAGGATTCTTTCTCTAGTCTTTTGTTCTTCTTCTTTACTCACCTCTTTTATTCTTCTTCTTCATTATGAGGCATTTTATGAGGCTTTATGAGCCATTGATGAAGATGCTCCATGGATGACTATATAAAGAGGGGAAGTTCACCATCACATTCATCATCCAACACATCAATCATCACTTGTAATTCTCAAAAACACATATAGTTTCTATCATATTTTCGAGCTTATTTTGCAAGTAGTTCATTTGTATGGAGGGCTGAGTTCTTATTCTTGGAACAAGTTGTTGAAGCCTTTCGAGTTTAGCGAATTGTAAGACTCATTTCTATTTTACTTTTATATTAGAATATCAAGTTTAATTTGCATTACTTATTCTTGGTTTGTTAATTCATTTTCTAGCTTGATCACCTAGTTTTTGTTATTGATAAACCATTGCTAGAATAGTTAAATGAATCTTTTGTTTGTTTAACTATATCCGAGTAGCAAGTATAATTCACCAATTTGTATGTTTTTCATCGTTGTTGAGTTATAAGGATTAAACTTGTATGAAACAAAGTGATACCGCTTGAGTAATCATTCTTTCATCTTTGCTAAATTCCATCGTTTTAATCTACATATTAATACGATTTAGACGCTTGATTTAAATTGACAATATCGTAAGGGTTATTTGAGTATGCTTCTCATATCTTATAACTATTACTAAGTGGAATTAGAAGTCGATTAAACTTCATAGCAAAGTATTCTAATATGTATTGTGGAATAGAAGAGTCAATGATCAATTCGTTAGATTTGATGGTGGATATTGCTTGGTCCAAGTATTTTTCTCATATTTGTTGCATCGTTTATTCATATTAGTTTATTTTATTTTGTTAATTTATTTAATTAGACTATTAGATTTAGAATCAACACCTTAAAATCTCCCCATTCGGTTACTAAATTATATAGATTTACACACACTTAAACGACATAATCACCTTTCTTGTGGGTTCGACCTCTACTTTCACTAACTACTAGTTTGTGTTAGAAGTGGATAAATATTGTAATTTGGAGGCTCACGACAAGTCTAGCCAAATTTTGGCGCCGTTGCCGGGGAAGGCAAATTTTGTTATTTATTTGTGTGTTTTTCTATATATTTCTATTTTGTTGGTGTTTGGTTTATGCCAAACACCCGTTCTACTAACGATAAATTAGTAGATTTTGATCCCGAATTGGAGCGGACTCTTCGTCGCATTTGGAAGGAAATCAAGAGGAAGCTCAATTTTGATAACATAGTTGAGGAGACAAAGGAGATCAAAATGGTCAAAGAAACAAGAACCTTGAAGGAGATCAAAGCTCCCGATCTCTCTAACAACCACTTTGCATTACTTTTCCGGCCTTGGCGGAAAATGCAACCTTTGAATTGAAGTCGGGTTTGATCCACTTATTACCCTCATTCCATGGGTTAAGTGGTGAGGACCCACACAAGCACTTATCCGAGTTTCATGTTGTATGCACTAGCATGAAGCCCAATGGTGTTACCGAAGAGCAAATCAAGTTGAGGGCATTTCCATTTTCCCTCAAAGATGCCGCTCGGGATTGGTTGTACTACCTTCCACCGGGTAGTATCACAACTTGGGAATTAATGAAGAAGGCGTTCCTTGAGAAGTACTTCCCCGCCGCCAAATCGTCAAGTATCAAGAAGGAGATATCTAATGTGGAGCAAGACGATGGGGAAACACTTTATCAATATTGGGAGCGTTTCCAAAAATTATTATCAAGTTGCCCATATCATGGGTATAGTGCTACCGATCTCATCCTCTATTTTGTTGGAGGATTATCTCCGGATGATGCCCGAATGGTCCATGCCGCTAGTGGAGGAGGCATTGTTAATAAGAATCCGGATGATGCTTATGCATTATTGAGTGAGCTTGCCGAAAGCTCGCGCCAATTTAGTGTGAGAACTACCACAAAAAGGGTGAACATGGCTACTTCAACTTCTCACACTTCACTTGAAAGGAAGGTTGAAGATTTGGCTTCCATGATGAGGGACATGATGAAGGGGAATCAACAACAAGTTCAAGCTTGCTCTATTTGTTCATCACATGGGCATTTCGCCGACAAGTGTCCACTTATGGAAGAGGAGGCCACCGAGGAGGTAAATGCGGTCGGTGCTTTTGGCTAAAAGAGGTATGATAATTTTTATATGAGAAGAGACCATCCCGGGTTCCAATATGGAAACCCACAAGGAGGCTTACAACCTCAAGGTCAATTTGTTAATCAATCTCAAGGCCAATCCTTTGGCCAACAATTTGGTCAAGTCCGACCCCGTTTCATTCCTAGAAATCAAGTCCCAAACACCTTCACCCCGCAAGCCCAAACTACCACACCTACTATGTCCACGGAGGACATGATCCGGGCTTTAACCTCTAATGTTGCTACAATGCAAGCAAACCAAGCCCAATTCCAACATGACACTAAAACTAGCATTCAAAACCTAGAACATCAAATGGGTCAAATGTCTAGTGCTATAGGAAGACTTGAGGCTCGGGATTCCTGATGGGTAGGGATTTGTCGTGGAATCCCAACCGTCAATAAAATAACCGGCTATTCCTACGGTAGATAAGGCAAGTCGGGTCGAATCTACGGGGACGGTAATGTATAGCCTAGACTAGGTCGGCCCAAATACTAGACTAAGTCAACGAGCTAAACTAAACTAGAATGATAAGAGGGGAGAAGGCTAGACTATGACTAAGGAGAACAAACTAGGAAAACGGGCTAGGATTAGGTCGGGGTCAAAGGGGTAACGGAATGGTCGAGGGAGAACTAGAGTGAAGGAGGTAGTAGGGTAATCTAGGTTGGTCTGGGCTCTCGCAACTTAGACCTACCAAGAGGTTCATCCTATAACCCATCTTAGCGACACACATGACAAACGGGGTTCTAACGTGCTATAGTGGCATAGGTCGCATCCGGGCTCTCGCTACTTAGACCGACCTAGGGGTCGTCCTCACCGGGCTCTCACAACTTAGTGAGGGAACCGAACCCACAAAAAAACTATCACCCACAAGAGAAAGGCAAGAAAAACAAGCATTCGCAACTACTTAGTCATTCAAGCATTTCAACAAACATGTGATGTGCATCAAACAAGAGGAAACCCAAATCTTCCACCAACATCTCCAACAATCCCTTAATCATCCATTAACACCCAAATCACCTTACTAACCCTAGCAAGAGTCTACTCAAACATATCTAAAGGAAATACTAACAAAAACAAGGTAAACCAACACAAACAACAAAACATATATAATGAAAACTAGGGAAAACAATGAACTATGAACAATAAGATGAACAAAGATTAAAACTTGGATGAATAAACAAGATTAAGAGTAAAAGGAAGAGAAGATTATACCAAACTAGTGAAGAAGAAAGATTGAAACTTGCATTAATGAAGAAAACCCAAAATAAACACCCAAGGTTGTCAATCTTGAATGGATCTTGAAGAATTCCCTTAATACAAGACTAAACTAAGATTAGGAACTAATTACCGACTAATCTAATCTAATCTAGGCTAATCTAACCTAAAATAATCTAGGGTTTTGTGGGAAGTATATAACATAAGCTTAACAAAACAAGGGAAGAGTATATATAGGGTTACAAGTGGAAAGGAGAAGAAAGAAAACAAGGCGGAGCTGCAGCTCACTCATCCCGCCCGGGACGAGATGGTCTCGCCCAGGACGAGATGGTCCCGCCCGAGACGAGTCCTTCTCTGCCGAGACGGGCTCAAGACAGGAGCTGTTGGTTTTGTGCACTCCTTCCCGGTCGGGAAGGCCACTATCCCGCCCGGGAAGGACCTTGTAGGCCTCCAATATGATCTTTTTGGTCCCTCCTTGGTTCTCATGGGCTTCTCACCGACTCTCGGGTCTCGGGATCGAGTCTAAGAGGCTCGGGATTGGGTCCCAAGGTCTCGGGGTCGAATCCAAGGCATCGAGTGATCGTTCCTTCTCTTCGTTGGCTCCAAAAGTGTATGAAACGAGTTGGAATCGTTCCAATTCTTCATGAATGGTCTCGGGAACCTGAAACGAGCTAAAGGAAGCATAAGTAACCCATAAATCGCTCCCAAGGAGCGATTCCACAAGGAAAATAGGACCAAAACACTACGAAATAGGCACTACAAACTACACTTATCAACTCCCCCACACTTAACCCTTACTCGCCCTCGAGTAAGCACATACTATCTACTAAACTAGCCGAGTGGGTATTAGCGCACCCTACGCCCTTTCAACTCACGCGAGTACACTTAGAGGACAAGTGCACTCCGTAGGGCAAGTGGGGTCTTGCGACAAAATCGTGGATGCAACCGGACACAAAACACAAAAACAAATAAGCACACAAACAAACAAACAAACAAACAAACACAAGGTTGCACCCAAAGGAAAACAAATACCGCTTCCCTCCAAAAGCGGTGAATGAAACACCGGTTTAGGACTCAAGGCAAGTGACAACGTTCCCAAGCTAGCAATGCAAACCAAGGTGAACTAAACCCTAATAGTATGACGATAAAGCAACAAAAACATTGGTAACTTACCTAGGTCCTCCTAACTTTCTAAAAACGTACTACGGGACGATCGGCGGAGTGGGAAGTGAAGAACCACGGTGTTAGTCGACACTGTAGGTAAGTGAGACCCCGACCCCTTTAGCGATGAGCCAAGAGGGTCGTCCCATGCCCAAAACCGCCTAACTAGTCCAAGTAAAAAGGTGGAAAATATGCAAAATGAGGGAAGACCGATTAATGCCGCTATCATCCTTCCTCGGGACTCGGTCCTTTGGTAGGCTCTTCACGGCAAAAGTCGGAAAAAGGCTTATTTTTGTGGGGATTTCTTTTTGTGGGACGGGTTTGCTTTTGGTATTTTCTTTCTTTTCGACGTTTTGACTTGTTTGTTGCCATGCCATTCTTTTTCTTCTTTTCTATTTTCTTTTTGGCTTTTGTGCCTTTTCTTTTTCTTCATTCTTTTCTTTCTTTCATCTTTTCTTTCTTTTCTTTTCTTTGCCCTTTTTTTGGCAAGATTTGGGTTTTTGGCATTTCTTGACAATTGAGAAAGAGAGAAACAACAAATTGCATTTTATTGTGTGTGTATGTGAGGAAGGTAGGGTAATGGGTAAGTCGGGGGTCGCGATCCCTCTTCAAACCCACAAAAAGTGGAGAACTTGGACTAATCAAACAATCCTAAACACGGTCACCTAAGGGACGAGACTCGGTAACCAAGGCCTTTTCACACCGTGGGTGGTCATAATGGTCACAGGTGCAAATCCCGCAGTAAACTCCTAGTAAGCTAGGTGGACTCAAGGTAAAGGACCAACGAACTCATTGATTCAGGGTCATTCTACTAGACTAAAGTCCAAGACTCGACTTATACTACTAGGAAGGGAAAGTAAGCACTCACACACAAGCCTCTAAACCGGGTTTTCGAAAACGGTTTACGCACAAGACACACAACACAACACAAAAGAAAGACACGACGAAAACGAACGAAAAAGAGACAAAAGGCCACAAAACCAAAACTATACAAAACAAGGAGAAACAAACACATAAACAACACAAACACCACCCCGATCATCCAAACAAGCCACAAAATCAACCACACTTTACAAAGCTCCACCCGAGCACACAACATCACAATCTCCTCCAAACTCCGCAAGAGGTAAAAAAAGAAAAAGGGATAAGATGTTACCGGGAGTCTTGAAAACCTTCCAAAGTTAACGGCGATTAAAGCAACCTATAAGGGAAAGGGAGGCAAAACACGAACACAAGACAAATATACGACACAATGACACAAAAGGAAAACACACAAAAGAAAAATCTTTTTGATTTTTGTGAAATTTTTCAAATTTTTATGGTTTTTAAAGATTTTTTTCGAAAAAACTAAGAAAATAAAACTAACTATGCTAGAATATCGCTCCCCCACACTTAAACCGAGCAATGTCCTCATATGCTCAATCGTAGTGTGCGGAGAGACAAAAGAAAAAGAAAAGAAACTACGAAAATAAAGCTAAAAATCAAAAAGAAAAGTGGAGAAAAGGGTAGAAGGTGTCCGGCCGGGGTGTAGTCAAGTCACCATGGGCCGAGACAAGAAAGAGATATGCATGAGGGAAGAAATAAAAAGAAGGAAATAAAAGGAAATGGGAGAGGAGGGCTAGGTGTAATCAAGTCACCTAGCCCGGATTCCGCCTAAATCCGACTAAATCCTCAAAAAGAAAGTGAAAATATGGTAAACATTTGGATTTTGAAATGACTCTCGATGTAGTCACATCATCGAGAGTCGGGAGCAACAATTACCGAGGCCTCGAAGGCCACCATGACATCAAGACACAAAAGTGTACAAGGGGAAGGGAATACACAAAGGAAAACAAGCAACAACAAAAACGGAAAAGAAAGGATAGTTGCCGTACCATAGGTTAGCAACTCACTCTCTCCATCGTCTCATAGATCAATATAGGCACTTGCTTGTCTTCATCTTTGCTATCCCGCTTCAAGCTTGATAGAACCGCATGGTAGAGGTAGTAATGGCGCGAGGGGGTGGGATTTGATGTGAATCACGGTGTAAAGTGAAGAGGCAATGAGGTGAAGGTATGGAAATGAAGTATGTGGGTGGTATGATATGAGAAAGGAAGGTAGGGAGGTTGGGAGGGGGTATATAATTGTTGGGTGGGATTGAATGTCAAAGAAGAGGCCAAAATAGGAGAAAAGAGACCATCCCGGTCGGGATGGATGGTTCCGGTCGGGATGACACACCCGTCCCGGTCGGGAAGCCCCCATCCCGGTCGGGAAGCCCCCATCCCGGTCGGGATGACACTCCAGTAAGCTCGAATTTTGGTACCCTCATCCCGATCGGGACGGCCCCATCCTGGTCGGGATGACACACCCTTCCCGGTCGGGAAGGGTCTTCATTACTCCCATGACCCCAAAAACCGACTCCCTTACTCAGGATCCAAGCCCTATCACTAACCATTCCTTTCTAGGAGTCACCTTCACTTCACCTATCACAATAAACTCAAAATACACATCAAATACACTCCCTCACATCGCTCATCAAAATACCAAATTAATTACATGAGTTTCACAAAACAACTAAATCAAGAGAAAACAAAAAACACACAAATACAAGCACAAGTACTCTAAAGAGGAGAGGAAGGGAATATACAACATGACAGTTCTTTTAGGAACTCCGTCAAACCTAGGATGGTGGACTCTTCTTCAACCGTAGCCCTCAAGGGCATGGAGGAGCAAGTCGAACGCGCTACCGACATCATAGTGAAGGCCCAAGAAGCGCTCGAGCTTAACCGACCTCCACGGCCTCCAAGGAGGAGGCAAGAAGTAGGAATCCCAAGACCCAAAATCATCTTCAAAGTTGTCTCCGGGGTCTATCCATCCTACGAGCTTCACCGATCTCTTCCTCCCTAAGCATTGCCTTCAATCACAAGCAAGCTTCATCTCCAAGAAACAAGGCACAAAAAGCGGTTTTGGCCTCATCTCCTCAATGCACACCCCCACACTTTCCTCAAGTTGTGGTTCCCCATATTCATCACTCGGCCCCACATCATCTTGGAGGAGAGGATCTAAACTTCTACCGGCGGTTTCAATCTCCTCCAAGTCATTGCTTGGTTCACTAGCTAGGGGCTCTTGATGCTTATCCACATTCTCGGACAAGGGCAACTCGAGGCTAACAATTTCACCCAACATCCTCACAAACTCTACCAACCCATCCAACTCACTATCCTCCTCCAATTCCTCACCAATGTTGCCTTCGCCAAGGGTCATCTCCTCATTCGTCTCTTTTTGGGTAGACGATTGAGGTTCTTCAAAGCAAATCTCTCTATCAAAGGGAACTACGTTGGCGGCTTCGTGATTAGGTTGCTCCTCTTTCTCAAGTGGGCACCCTTCATCTAATCGAGCATCCCTCGCCTCGTTTGCCCTTCGAAGTTGGACCCATAATTCATTTTGTTGTTTTTGAATTTGAGTGGCCATTTCTTGGTTGCTCTTTTGCAATTGAAGAAGCGATTGAAACTCCTCCATGTCGGGCAATTGGTGATCATTGGGGTCTTGTAAAGCTCCTTGATAATCTTGATGATGCCCAAGGGGTGGGGCATAATATTGTTGGTAGCAAGGTTGGGGTGATTGGTAGTATTGTGAGTCATGGGGTTCATATTGTGGTTGGGGTGAAGGGTAATATGGTGGGTTTCGGGGGTATTGGCTTCCATAAGGTGAATCTTGAGTGTACATGGTGGGTTCACATTGATAACTCGAGTAGTAGTCACCATGATTGTAGGATTGATAGTCATTCACTTGTTGGTAGCCGTTTTCATAATCTTGAAGATCATACCCGTCTTGATTACCCCAAGAAGCTTGATAATGGTAAGGGACGTCATGTCATACCCTTGGTTCATGGAAGAAGAGGAGTAGCTCATATCGGCTCCCGAGTGTGTGGAGTTTAGATCAAACCCCATGCTTGCTCGAAAATCGTAGTCCATACCCGGTTGGAAACCACTCATTCTAGCAACCGTCCGTTTAACCGGCTCTGAGTTGCAAGAAGAAGATAATCACCACCTCTAAGCACAAACTGTAGACTAAGAACAAACGTGAGAAGTCTAGTGCTTTTTGGGCACTAGACAAGAGAGAAATAAACCACACACACACAAGAAGCAAAGTAACAAAAAGAAAAAAGAAAAACACAAACACAAAGACTAAGTCAAGTAACTAGGAAAACAAAGTCCAAACTAGCACCGTCCCCGGCAACGGCGCCAAATTGATGGGTAGGGATTTGTCTTGGAATCCCAACCGTCAATAAAATAACCGGCTATTCCTACGGTAGATAGGGAAAGTCGGGTCGAATCTACGGGGACGGTAATGTATAGCCTAGACTAGGTCGGCCCAAATACTAGACTAAGTCAACGAGCTAAACTAAACTAGAATGATAAGAGGGGAAAAGGCTAGACTATGACTAAGGAGAACAAACTAGGAAAACGGGCTAGGATTAGGTCGGGGTCAAAGGGGTAACGGAATGGTCGAGGGAGAACTAGAGTGAAGGAGGTAGTAGGGTAATCTAGGTTGGTCTGGGCTCTCGCAACTTAGACCTACCAAGAGGTTCATCCTATAACCCATCTTAGCGACACACATGACAAACGGGGTTCTAACGTGCTATAGTGGCCTAGGTCGCATCCGGGCTCTCGCTACTTAGACCGACCTAGGGGTCGTCCTCACCGGGCTCTCGCAACTTAGTGAGGGAACCGAACCCACAAACAAACTATCACCCACAAGAGAATGGCAAGAAAAACAAGCATTCACAACTACTTAGTCATTCAAGCATTTCAACAAACATGTGATGTGCATCAAACAAGAGGAAACCCAAATCTTCCACCAACATCTCCAACAATCCCTTAATCATCCATTAACACCCAAATCACCTTACTAACCCTAGCAAGAGTCTACTCAAACATATCTAAAGGAAATACTAACAAAAACAAGGTAAACCAACACAAACAACAAAACATATATAATGAAAACTAGGGAAAACAATGAACTATGAACAATAAGATGAACAAAGATTAAAACTTGGATGAATAAACAAGATTAAGAGTAAAAGGAAGAGAAGATTATACCAAACTAGTGAAGAAGAAAGATTGAAACTTGCATTAATGAAGAAAACCGAAAACAAACACCCAAGGTTGTCAATCTTGAATGGATCTTGAAGAATTCCCTTAATACAAGACTAAACTAAGATTAGGAACTAATTACCGACTAATCTAATCTAATCTAAGCTAATCTAACCTAAAATAATCTAGGGTTTTGTGGGAAGTATCTAACATAAGCTTAACAAAACAAGGGAAGAGTATATATAGGGTTACAAGTGGAAAGGAGAAGAAAGAAAACAAGGCGGAGCTGCAGCTCACTCATCCCGCCCGGGACGAGATGGTCTCGCCCGGGACGAGATGGTCCCGCCCGAGACGAGTCCTTCTCGGCCGGGACGGGCTCAAGACAGGAGCTGTTGGTTTTGTGCACTCCTTCCCGGTCGGGAAGGCCACTATCCCGCCCGGGAAGGACCTTGTAGGCCTCCAATATGATCTTTTTGGTCCCTCCTTGGTTCTCATGGGCTTCTCACCGACTCTCGGGTCTCGGGATCGAGTCTAAGAGGCTCGGGATTGGGTCCCAAGGTCTCGGGGTCGAATCCAAGGCATCGAGTGATCGTTCCTTCTCTTCGTTGGCTCCAAAAGTGTATGAAACGAGTCGGAATCGTTCCAATTCTTCATGAATGGTCTCGGGAACCTAAAACGAGCTAAAGGAAGCATAAGTAACCCATAAATCGCTCCCAAGGAGCGATTCCACAAGGAAAATAGGACCAAAACACTACGAAATAGGCACTACAAACTACACTTATCAATTCCGGAAAACTTCCATCCCAACCTATTCCCCCACCTAATGCTAATGCTAGTGCTATTACTTTGCGAAGTGGGAAAGAATTACCCGGTTCACGGGGTTGGATTCGGGAAATTGTGGAGCAAGAAGAGGAAGAGCTTGAGGTTGAGAACACCGTTCCAACCCCGGTGGAGCAAGAAGCATCTTCACCGATAGTGACACCCACTTTTGTGGACCCACCACCATTTCCGGAGGCACTCAAAAGGAAGACTCGGCCCATGCAAGATAAGGATGTCTATGAAACTTTTCGGAAATGTGAGGTAAACATCCCGTTACTTGATTTATTGAAAAGTGTTCCTAGATATGCTAAATTTCGTAAGGAATTGTGTACTATCAAGAGGAATCAAAAGCTTAAGGGAGTCCAAAAAGTTAATGTCAATGAACATGTGTTGGCTTTGTTTCAACATAAGTTACCACCTAAATGTAGTGACCCGGGTATGTTTACCGTTTCTTGCACCGTAGGAGACACCACATTTCCTAATGCTATGCTTGACTTAGGTGCATCGATAAATGTACTTCCATATTCATTATATAAATCTTTAAAATTGGGTCCTTTAGTTAAAACGGGAGTGGTAATACAATTAGCCGATCGTTCTAATGCTTACCCTAATGGGGTTGTTGAGGATGTCCTAGTAATGGTGGACCAACTCATTTTCCCCGCCGATTTTTATTTGCTTGAAATGGAACACAATTCACATGCGACCCCTATACTTTTAGGTAGGCCATTTTTGAAAACCGCAAGCACTAAAATCGATGTGTCTAATGGTTCACTCGCTATGGAGGCTAATGGTCAAGTGGTTAATTTTAACATCTATGATTCAATGAAATATTCACGTGACGACCATTCTTGTTATATGATTGATGTTTTGGAGCCCATAGTGCAAGATGTGTTCATACTAGAAGGAGAAGATGACTTGATTGTGGCTATTGATAATAGCTTATATTGAAATGAATTGGATCTAACTCTTTCTAGTAACTTGCAGGAGGTTGTGGCTTCCTTATCCAAGATGGAGACTTCACCTATTATGTCATCTTTTTCTAAACCACTAACACTAACTTTGCCTCGTGAGAAATTGTTACCTTCAGTTGTGCAGGCACCCGTGGTAGAATTAAAACCTTGCCGGATCATTTGAAGTATGTGTTTCTAGGAGATGGTGAGACCTTACCCGTCATCATTTCTAACAAGCTCACGGAGGAGCAAGAGGCAAGACTAGTGGAGGTTCTTAAGGAGAATAAGTTAGCAATTGGATGGACTATAGCCGACATCAAAGGCATTAGTCCAACCACTTGTATGCATCATATTTTCCTAGAAGAAGATGCCAAACCGGTGAGGCAACCCCAAAGGAGATTGAACCCACATATGATGGAGGTGGTGAAGAAGGAGATCTTGAAGCTCTTGCAAGTAGGTATAATTTACCAAATCTCGGATAGCAAGTGGGTGAGTCCCACACAAGTTGTGCCAAAGAAGAGTGGAGTGACGGTAGTAGAGAATCAACATGGAGAGTTGGTTCCCACCCGTGTTCAAAATGGGTGGCGCGTTTGCGTTGATTACCGTCGACTCAATGCGGTGACTAGGAAGGACCATTTCCCTCTACCTTTCATCGATCAAATGCTAGAGAGGCTTGCCGGTAAGGCTTTTTATTGCTTTTTAGATGGGTACTCGGGCTATTTTCAAGTAGCAATTGCGCCCGAGGATCAAGAGAAAACCACATTTACTTGCCCATTTGGTACTTTCGCATATCGACGCATGCCATTTGGGCTATGTAATGCCCCCGCAACTTTTCAACGATGCATGGTTAATATATTTTCGGAATATGTAGAGAATTTCATTGAAGTTTTCATGGATGACTTTACTGTGCATGGTGACTCGTTTGATAGTTGCTTATTTCATTTGTCTCTTGTGCTTAAGAGATGCATTGAAACTAACCTTGTTCTTAATTCGGAAAAATGTCATTTCATGGTAGAACAAGGTATTGTCCTAGGTCATGTGGTTTCATCTAAAGGTATTGAGGTTGATAAAGCTAAAATTGACACAATTCAATCCCTTCCTTATCCAACTAATGTGCGTGAGGTTCGTTCTTTCCTTGGTCATGCAGGTTTCTATAGGAAATTTATCAAGGAATTTTCGAAAATAGCTTCACCATTATGCAAGTTGTTGCAAAAGGAAGTAGATTTTGAGTTCGATTTGGCATGCAAGGAGGCATTTGACAAGTTGAAGGAGAAGTTAACCTCGGCATCGATTATCAAAGCCCCGGATTGGTCACTCCCATTTGAACTCATGTGTGATGCGAGTGACTATGCCATTGGTGCCGTTTTGGGTCAAAGAATTGGACGGTTACCTCATGTGATTTACTATGCATCTATGACCCTTAACGAGGCTCAAAAGAACTACTCTACTACCGAGAAGGAGATGTTGGCGGTAGTGTTTTCTTTAGAGAAGTTCTGTTCTTACTTGCTTGGTACCAAAGTGGTAGTTTACACCGATCACGCCGCCCTTAGGTATTTGATGACAAAGAAGGAGGCTAAACCAAGGCACATTCGATGGGTTCTATTGTTGAGTGAATTTGACTTAGAGTTCAAAGATAAGAAAGGAGCCAAGAATGTGGTCGCGGACCACTTAAGTCGATTGGTGAATCAAGATAGGCTAGTGGAGCCTATTCGGGGTTCATTTCCCGATGAGACACTCTTTGCTCTTACTTCCGTTCTTCCTTGGTATGCAAACATTGTTAACTTTCTTGTTTCCAATGAATTTCCTACAGGTTTTTCAAAATCCCAAAAGGAGAAGATTCGTAGTGATGCTAAATACTATGTTTGGGATGATCCTTACCTATGGAAACATTGTGCGGACCAAATAGTACGGAGGTGTGTACCGGAGAGTGAGGTAAGCTCTATCCTTACCTTTTGTCATTCATATGCTTGTGGAGGCCATTTTGGAGCTAGACGTACCGCGCGAAAGGTACTAGATTGTGGTTTTTATTGGCCTAGCTTGTGTCGTGATGCCCATGGCTTTGTTAAGACTTGTGACAATTGCCAAAGGAGCGGTAACATTTCACGTCGAAATGAGATGCCTCAAACCCCTATGATTTATTGTGAAATTTTTGATGTATGGGGTATTGATTTTATGGGTCCATTTCACGTGTCTCATGGGTATTTGTATATTCTCCTTGTGGTTGATTATGTCTCTAAGTGGGTGGAAGCTAAACCCACTAGGACTAACGATTCTAAGGTTGTTGCAGATTTTGTGAAATCTAACATTTTTTCTAGGTTCAGAATTCCCCGGGCTTTGATAAGTGATAGAGGCACCCATTTTTGCAATAGGACGGTTGGCGCATTGTTGAAAAAAATACTTTGTTACTCACAAGGTGTCCACCGCTTATCATCCTCAAACCAATGGGCAAGCCGAGGTGTCTAATCGAGAGGTGAAATCTATATTGGAGAAGACGGTAAACCCGAATCGGAAAGATTGGAGCATGAGGCTCGATGACGCTTTATGGGCCTATAAAACGACTTATAAGACTCCGATTGGTATGTCACCGTATCGATTAGTTTTCAGTAAGTCTTGTCACCTCCCGGTTGAACTTGAGCACAAGGCATATTGGGCGGTGAAAAATTTAAATATGAGGATGGATGAATCGGGTGATTATCGGAAATTGCAACTACAAGAGCTCGAGGAGATTAGGAACGAGTCCTATGAGAATGCCGCATTATTTAAAGATCGAACCAAAGCGTGGCACGATAAAATGTTGGCTCGGAAAACCTTCACTGTGGGACAAAAAGTGTTGCTTTTTATGTCCCGTCTTCGGTTATTCCCGGGAAAATTGCGATCTCGGTGGGTTGGTCCGTTTGAAGTCACACAAATATATCCACATGGAGCGGTCGAGATTCGTAGTTTCTCTACGGATAAGGTTTTTAAAGTGAACGGACATCGTCTTAAGCCGTATTATGACGGGTTTCAAAAGAAAACGATCGAGGAAATCGACATTTCCAACCCAATTTAGGAAGATTGAATCCGTTCTCTTTACGTCGAGCCACGACGTTAACTAAGGTGCTTGTCGGGAAGCAACCCGTCTTTTCTTTTCTTTTCTTTACTTTATTTTTCATTTTATTATTATTATTATTATTATTATTGTTGTTGTTGTTATTATTATTATTATTATTATTATTATTATTATTATTATTATTATTATTATTATTATTATTATTATTATTATTATTATTATTACTATTACTATTATTATTATTTTATTTCCCATTATTTTAGAATAAAATTTAATTTTCTAATTAATTTCGTTTTTCTATTTTGTAGGTACGATTCTCGAATATGAAATCGACATAATCCGATTTTATAATTCGAGAATATATATTTTTACATTGAGAAAAATAAAATAATAATAATAATACAGCAATCAATTGTCGGAAACTAAACCCGACAACCAAGCAACAGTGATCGAAGGTGGGAATTGAATCGACCATACAACCAAGCAGCAGATATTACAGTTAACAAATGGCCGTTGGGCGCGGCCACGAACGGCCGCTGACAGCGAAGGGCGAAATAGGAACTGGTAATTCCGCCGCTGGTCGGAGTTCAATACCGCTGGAGGCGGCACGTATACGCCACTAGCAGCGGCCAATTTTGCAGCTGCACGCGGAGGTGAATCAGGAAGTAGTCCGTTGTGCCGCTGGGGGAGACAGACTGGCCGCTGGCAGCGGCGGGGCGCGACTAACACTGCCGCTGGACGCGGAAACCAAGGCCGCTGGCAGCGGCTGCACACCTTCCGCGCTGCTGTTATTCGGTGTTTTGCTGGTGGTTTATTGGTCTCCATGCTGGTTGGTCGATGCTGCTACTGAAGTTATTGACGGTGGCTGCTTGTCGCGGCAGCCGATGTTACCGCAGATGGGTGGTACGTGTTGCTGTATTGACGGAGCACTGGTGGTTGGTCTTGGTGTAGGCCTGTTATTGATTTACTATTGTCCGTGATGGACGCTGCTGCTGTTTGGCTGGTGGTTCGTTCTGCTATGTCAATGCTGATGTTGCCTGTTTGCTTGGTATTGTCGTCATACAGGTATGTGCTATGAGTTTAATTTTTTTTTTCATTATTCATCTCATTCTAAACCTTCCTCTTCTATATTCCCATATAATTACTGCAACTTTTCTCCTTTAAAACTCCATCAAAACTCACAAAATTTGACTCAAAATTGTCCCAAATCACTTCGATGTCACTTATTTATCATTACCCATTACAATTCCTATCATTTTAACACATAATTTTGCCCAAAAAGTCAAAAAATTTAAGTTTTTCTACCCTTGGATGTCAAAATCCGAGTTTGATTTTTTTTTTTTTGACTAATTGAGTCGAATTCGATCTTAATCAACGCAAGGAGGACATTCATTCATTGTTTCAAAATTTAAGAGGTATAATTTTCATATTCTTCTTCCAATTCCTTGAAATTTTACCTCTTACCCATTAATTAGTAGCTTGAATTTTGCTTATTCTTGCTCAATTTTGGGCTTTTTTGCTCCTCCTTGTGTTATTTGAATCGCTTTGTGTGATTGATATTTTTGTTGTGATGGTGTGAAAATTTAAGTGATTGAATTGGAGAATTGTGGATTATTTTGAGAAGGAAAAAAATTGAGTGAATTGTGAGTGAGGACTTTGTTGATCATTACTTGAGAGATGGGGAGAGCTAAAAGAAAAAATTACTCTACTACCGTTTCTACACCACCACCAAAAAAATCCAAAACCGTCACTAAAAAAGCTTAACCCAAACCCGTCCATCCTAAACATATTCCCGTTACCAAACCATCTTGGTTAACTAAAGCTCAAGACCCAATTTGGGATAGGTTATCTAAGAAGAAGATGAGGGGAACTCGATTTCTTTGTCGTTTTACTCTTGAGAAATTAGGGATGCTTGATGTCATGACTAAGCTAATGAAAAATGTGGGTTTAGAAGAATTTACGGAGAAGGGAGCTCATACTTATCGAAGGTATACACTTGAGTTCTTTTCCACCATATCGATTTAAAAAAAAGCACTAAACTTGTACCCGCAATTAGCTTTAAATTGAATGGTAAAGCTCATGAGTTGACTTATGCGAAGTTGAGGGAAGCTTTTGGTATTCGGGATATGTGTGAAAAGGAGTATGTGGGGGTGAGAGAGAGAGGGATTTGGTGGCAAGAGGTTACGGGGTTGCTTTTGGGTGGTAAATCCGGTGAGTTGAGTTCGAGTATTCCCAACCCATGTCTTCGACTTGCTCATCGTTTGATTGTCAATTCGTTCCTTTGTAAGGGGGAGCCTAATAAGCTTCCCCACTCTCATTTTGGTTACTTGAGGGCTATGATGCCAGATGGCGAAGGTGTTCCCGATTGGGTTGCTCTTTTTGTTACATCTAGCATAGCTTTGGGTACTAAGGATGGGAAAATTATAAATGGTGGTGGGTTAGTCACTCTCATTATGAATTACTTGAATATTGAGGTGGCGGAGGGGGAGAATCCGTTACTTGATAATTACCTCTTTGATATTCCTTTTTTGATTCACGCTAAGATGTTACGACCTCGCATGAAGGTAAAAGGGTCTTATTATTATCGTTGGGCGAAGAATCATGATTCTTATCTACAATTGCCGAGACCCGAGGATGATCCTTTGGTCTATGGTGAAGTTTCGGAAGATTTCTTTGTTCCCCGAGATCGTGACATTGATGATGATGAGGAGGAGGAGGAGGAAGAGGGAAGTGATGACGATGTCGAGAGTGAGGAAGATGAGAGTGGTGAGGATAGTCAAGTTCGTGAAAAAGGAGAAGGAGCAAGGGTGAAGGAAGGGAGGAGTCGTGAGAAGAATAAGAGTGTGGATGCTTTGGAGGGGGCGAATAATGAGTTAGAAGTGGATTGAGAAGCTTGGTTTACAAAGATAGATGCTTGGTGTGCCTCGACCGATGCTATGATTCATGACATGCATGCACGGTTGGAGGAAACTCATGCCGCTACTTTGGAGACTAGAGACATGATGAGAACTTTGTCTCGTGCTCTCTTAGCACGGTTCCCAGACGCTCGACCACAATCGTCCGAGATCCTTGGCGAGATTGAGGGGCAAGCTACCACCTCTAAGGAAGATGACACCGGGGATTCCCCCGACACTTGATTGCCTGGTATGTTCTTTCTTCTCATTTTCTATGTCTTTTTCTTTAATTTTCCTCACATTGAGGACAATGTGGAGATTAAGCGTGGGGAGTGGAATATACTTGTATATATGTTATTTCATATTTCAAAAAAAAAGAAAAAAAAGAAAAAAAGAAAAAAAAAAGAAAAAAAAAGAATTGGAAAAAAAAAGAAAAAAAAGAAAAAAGAAACCCGGCTAGGTGAAAACTCGCAAGGGCGAGCGCCTAGGCAAAGATGGGTATATGGCTGAGGACGGAGTGAAAACCCGAAAGGGCGCTCCGGGTAAAATGAAGAAACGAGAAGCGTGCCATGAGAGTAGAAGTGAGGAATAAAAACTAAATCGAAAACCCGCAAGGGCGGGCGGTTTATGCAAAATGAGGGATTAGGAAAAAAAGAAATCATTATTTTGATTACTATTTTTGCTATTTCTTCATGATTCGGGAGTCATAAGGAGGTTAGAAGGGTGATTCGGGTTTAGAATCATCTTAGAGTTGGAGTGATAAGTGGATTTCAACTACATGTTTTTATTTGTCAATCGTTTTTCTGTAGTTGGTGTTGTGATTTTTTGTGTGTGAGCGGGCATTGATTTTAGTATGGTCTTGGTGAATAGGTTATTTTATTCCTTTGACCATATATATTTTTTGAGAGGGATGTTATAAGGAGGGGGTGTGAGAGTCGAAAGGAGTTCTTGGTTGTATCAAGCTACCTATGCTTCGCTGTATAGACCTTGTGGAGGATCATTATTTTGATTTAATTTACTCGAGGACGAGTAAAGGTCTAAGCGTGGGGATGTTTGATTAGTCTAGTTTAGTAGGGATTAATAAGGGTCACTTAGTTGACTATTTTCTAGATTTGGGTGTGTTTTGACGGATTATTGTGTGCATGTCGTAATTGATGGGTTAATATAATAAAATGTGTAATTATGTGGATTAAAGGGTGAAAAGTAATATGGGTTGTAATTGAAATGTTTATTGGGTTAAAGTGTCAACAATCCTTTGGAAGTGAAGACAAATCAAGCCCAAAGTGAAAGTGGAAGCCCAATCCAAGTAGAAGGAAGAAGTGAAGAATTTCTAAAATCCACTGCCAACGGATTTTCAAAATTCCGCTGCCAGGGGATTTTCCAAATTCCGCTGCCAGCGGAATTTCTTGCCAGCGGATTTCCAAAATTCCGCTGCTAGCGGCAGAAATTTATGCGTAGGATTCCTTCTTGGATTCTTTTTCGCATAGGATTCTTTCTCTAGTCTTTTGTTCTTCTTCTTTACTCACCTCTTTTATTCTTCTTCTTCATTATGAGGCATTTTATGAGGCTTTATGAGTCATTGATGAAGATGCTCCATGGATGATTATATAAAGAGGGGAAGTTCACCATCACATTCATCATCCAACACATCAATCATCACTTGTAATTCTCAAAAACACATATAGTTTCTATCATATTTTCTAGCTTATTTTGCAAGTAGTTCATTTGTATGGAGGGCTAAGTTCTTATTCTTGGAACAAGTTGTTGAAGCCTTTCGAGTTTAGTGAATTGTAAGACTCATTTCTATTTTACTTTTATATTAGAATATCAAGTTTAATTTGCATTACTTATTCTTGGTTTGTTAATTCATTTTCTAGCTTGATCACCTAGTTTTTGTTATTGATAAACCATTACTAGAATAGTTAAATGAATCTTTTGTTTGTTTAACTATATCCGAGTAGCAAGTATAATTCACCAATTTGTAAGTTTTTCATCGTTGTTGAGTTATAAGGATTAAACTTGTATGAAACAAAGTGATATCGCTTGAGTAATCATTCTTTCATCTTTGCTAAATTCCATCGTTTTAATCTACATATTAATACGATTTAGACGCTTGATTTAAATTGACAATATCGTAAGGGTTATTTGAGTATGCTTCTCATATCTTATGACTATTACTAAGTGGAATTAGAAGTCGATTAAACTTCATAGCAAAGTATTCTAATATGTATTGTGGAATAGAAGAGTCAATGATCAATTCATTAGATTTGATGGTGGATATTGCTTGGTCCAAGTATTTTTTTCATATTTGTTGCATCGTTTATTCATATTAGTTTATTTTATTTTGTTAATTTATTTAATTAGACTATTAGATTTAGAATCAACACCTTAAAATCCCCCCATTCGGTTACTAAATTATATAGATTTACACACACTTAAACGGCATAATCATCTTCCTTGTGGGTTCGACCCCTACTTTCACTAACTACTAGTTTGTGTTGGAAGTGGATAAATATTGTAATTTGGAGGCTCACGACAAGTCTAGCCAATGCACGAAGTATGGCCCGTTCGGATGTCAGAGTTTATTGGGTTCGTCCCTTTGCATTTTGATACCGATACCGACATTATCGGATACCGTGTATTGAATGACTCTCGTGTGCCAATGGTTCCGGACATCCGGAAACCATGGTTCTGAGTAAGGGGTGAGGGTACGTGTTAGGAAGTTCACAAAGAACACCCAACCCCGCCCGCACATTAGCTACTAAGATATCGTTTGATTTTAAAATACGCGCGTTAGTAGTTCGGTTGAATAATATGCAAACAGTATTTTCGACTAAACATGTGAATTATTTTTTATCTACGCCGTTAAATGCATCTTTGAATTTATGTCGAAGTTGTATTTAGCATGCGAGGTTTGTTTTAGTATAATAAAACAAAACAACGAAAATAAGATACAAAGACAAAGAACAAACGAGTTAGTAACGGTTTGTAAAGTGAATAAACGATGTAAATATGATTCGGTGCATGGTTTTGAAAATATGAATCATGTAATAGACTTGACATGTGTTGACCGAAGTCATAAAAATATTTTATCGGGACTCGAAAGATGCTAAAAGACTCGTTGTTTTGCAATATCAGGAGCCACTCGGTCGAGTCATTGATGGACTTGATCGAGTGGTCTCGAAAAAAGGTTTCTGCCTCGGTTTTTTGGGGTGCCACTCGATCGAGTGCCCCCTGTACGAACTATGATTTGTTTTATTTTTATTTCGTAATTGCTTTTGAAAACTCGACAATTTTGTTAAGCCGCGTAAAAATATAATACGATTTTTACTCGACTTAAATTTGCGATACTCGTCATATTCTACACTTGATTATGGAATCAATATCGAATACTCGGAGCGACTTTTTAGAAAAGATGTTTTATAAATCGTTTGAAAATCGAACTAAGACAAAATAAATTCTCTCCGCGTCGAAATCTTCGTATTTCGTTTTTAGGACTATGTGACGATTATCTTAGCATCAACGAGATTAATTTGATTCTTGTTGATATGATATTCGACTATAGAGTCGATATCATATTTTAAGAACGACCGTTTTTGTATAAAAATTAGATAGTTGCGGTAATATCGGTATTAGAAACGATGAAAGGAAAAAAAAAACGTGATGATGACTCGATAAAACCGAACCAACGACAAAAAAACGAGAGAAAGAAAGAGAGAAAAAGGAGAAGACGGGATTTGAATTTACACCCTCAACCTACATGCTTTGTATTCTCGGAACGGGGCTCGTCTAGCTGTGGCTTAGGCACGAGAGCGTCGAGATAATGAGGATGAGTTATGGTGGTTTAGGCGTGATGGTGTATGGATGTCGGGTTAAAGGTGGCCGAAACTTCGAGGTAGGGACGGCGTAATTTCGGGTTTGTCGGATTGTATGTGTGCTTGATGCGTTGCGTGGATTGTTGATGATTGTTGATGTGTATATCGATGTGTATGAATGTGTCTATTTGTGTTGTGCAAAGGGTCTATTTATAGGAGAGCTTCCCGACCTTGACTAGGAGAGGTAGCTTTTCTTGGGTGAGAAGAAACACCGCTTTGGATAGGAAAAGCAACAATTTGAGAGGAAACACGATTCCGTCTTTTGATGGAAGAGAAATCCTCTTCCGGCTAAAAAGAGGTCACTCGATCGAGTGGTACATATCACTCGATCGAGTGCCCGGTCTAATGCCGAGTTTTTGCGTTTTTGTGAGCCTACTCGACCGAGTGGGCCTGTCCACTGGATCGAGTGGGTCTAGCTCGGGTAGGAGGCTCCTCTTAGAGATCAAACTCTATCTCGTACGGATTTTTTTATTATTTTTTGTGGCTGATTTTTGTAGTATTGGACTTCAAGTTGGATTTTCGATGTGACGCAGCAGATATTTACGCCTCGGAAACGTCCTTGACCGGGGTTTGACTCGGTCGCTAAAAGACGGTTTTGCCCTTGATGACGGTTTTGACCTAAATTAGTCTTATTTGATTGGAAATGACCCACTGGGCCTGGATTTGAGGTCTGTTTTGTGAGATTTATACTCCGTAAAAAGTCGAAGCCAAATGCTAATGATTTCTAGCTTGTATTCGAGTATGTTAAAGCATGTTTGCGTCCGATCATCATCGGGTGTTCTTTGGAAACTACTATAGACACCTAACAGCCAAATATGGGTGTCTACACTATGTTTGTTATTTCTGTCTACATATCTAAAATTTCAAGTACCAGCTTGGCTTCCCTAAGGAACATCAAGTTTTTTATTCCCCAGCGCCTGCGCAATTCACATATCTCCCCAGCGGAAAGCCCAAGGCGGCATTTTCCCGAAATAGCACGGGATGGGCCCATATATAGGCGCACCCAGGACTTATACAACAAGTTCGATTTCCCGCGTAATTCTGAGTTGGGATGTGTCTGCAAACGGACACACCCAGAGCTTCTTAGGCAGGCTCCCGCGTAATTCTGAGTTGGGGTGTGTCAGTGAACGGACACACCCAGGGCTTCTTAGGTAGGCTCCCACGTAATTTCGGATCGGGATGTGTCTGCAAATGGACACACCCAGGGCTTCTTAGGCAAGCTCTCGCGCAGCTCCAAGACGGGATGTGTCCGCATACAGATACACCCAAGGCTTAAAAAACAAGTCCCACGGAGCTATTTCCGACAACAGAACTCAGGTATGCTTTCTATCTTATGGCTGGCGGGCCTTTCACGCAAGTTGAATGGACTATAAACGACCCGACTGGAAGTCTGTCAGGTTTTAATCCTCGATTGGCTTGGTAGCTACTCTGACTTTCGCCTTGTCCAAGCCTCATTCAGAGTGGGGGCTCTATAGACACCCACATTTGGCTGCTAGGTGTCTATAGGAGTTTCCAAAAAACACCCGATGATGATCGGATGCAAACATGCTTCTACGCGCTCGGATATGGGCTCCAAACCGTTAGTTTCTGGCTTGGGCTTTTTACGGAGTACGAATCTCACAGAACCGACCTCGAACTCAGGCCCAGCGAGCCGTTTCCAATCAAATAAGACTAATTTGGGTCAAAACCGACACCGGAAATAAAACTGACTTTTAACGACCGGGTCAAACCCCGATCAAAGCCGTTTCCGAGACACAAAACAGCCATGCAAATATCAAGAATCCAACCCGGAGTCAAAAACTTTGGATTTCTTCAGTCCACCTGACCCACTCGATCGAGCGTTAGCCTACTCGATCGAGTGGGCCTTCAACAGTCCCGTTTTTACATCTTAATTGGGCCACTAGATCGAGTCAACAGGGGTACACGACTTTGCAACCCCACCTGGACGGGGGTGGGGGAGAATTTCTATATATACACCTCCTTTGCAACCCCTTTACACGACTTTTTGAAACCCTAACTTTTTACTTTTACAACTTTCACATACAACTTACAACCCTAGTATCTAGCAAATCCTAAACCACCATAACTCCATCTACATAATCTCGAACTCCCATGCCTAAGCCACAACTAGACGAGTCCTATCCGAGAATACGAAACATGTAGGTTGAGGGTGCACAAATCCCGATTTCTCCTTTCTTCTCCTCTTCTCTTTCGTCGTCGTCTTCCTCGTCGTTTATCATCTTTTTTTTCGTTTTTTTACTTCTAATATCGTTAATATTACTAGTATTAAAACAATAAAATACTCGCCGATTCGTGTCGAATACAAAGGATGACGGAATAAGAAAATCTGAATACAAGGGTCTCGCACCCGATGTGGCCGGTTGTTGTGTGCCAAATTTGGACCATTTTTCCTCCCATTTAGGCCCGTTTTTCCTCCGTTTTGCGAGACTAGAGTGCGATTATCGCCGTATTTTGCGTTATTCTCGCATTAGTGTCTCTCTTTTGCATTTTACTTGTTTTTGGTAGTTTTTTGTCTATTTTGATAGGATTTTCGACCGAAAACGTATCCGAGCTTTATGAGCATGAAAGAGAGAGAGAGAGAGAGAGAGAGATACAGTCCAAAGAGCAAAGCACACAACTGAAAGTTCAAGTAATCCAATTGATAGACAAAGAAAGAGACCGGAAAAGAGGCGGAAGGATCACCGGGTGAAGTTTCCCCCGGTGAGTCACCACCGGGCAAAGTTTCGTCCGACGACATTTTCCACCTATCCGTAGATTTTCATGACATTCACCACCGGGCGAAATTTCGCCCACCGGGTGAAATTTCGCCCGATGGAGAAAAGCGCTAAAAATCGCAAAACTGGAAAAAAGTCTCACCGGGTGAAATTTCACCCGGCGGTGTCAGCTCGTCAACCGCAGGGTGAAATTTTGCCCCATGAAGATGCAAAGGGTAAAGGTCTAGCTTAAATGAAGAGGAATTGGATTTGTGCCTTAAGCTTGTGTGACCCATTAAGGATCACTATATATACTTATCCTAGGGTTTTGTGCCACTTTTTAGCCTTAAGTGTGTCTCTTTAGATTAGAGTAGTTTAGTAGATCTTCATAGTAGTAGTTTACATAGTAAAACTCCATAAATTTAGTAACTTTCCTTAGTTTTAGATTAATCTACTTTACAATCTACAATCAAGTTATCATCTTTGTTGAAGATTTGAGTTTTTTTATTGAAGATTTAAGGGTTTTGCATGGGTTTAGTGACAAGAACCTTGTATTATTTCTTGAAGCTTCATCTTTTATGTTAATCTTCATTTTCTCCTTTTGAGTTTTCTTCCATTGTTGGTAGTTTCTTTCTTCTCCCTTTCTTCATTAATTAGTTTTGTTTTTAGTTTCTTGTTAATCCATTGTTAGCCTTGTCATTGTTATGTTAGTGTAGTTTTTCATTGTTTGTTAGTTTTTCTCTTTCTTAGTTTGTTTCTCCATAGTTTGTGTGTTTGTTTATTTTTCTCTTTATTGTTGTTTGTTAGTGTAGTTTCCTTTATTGTCTTAGATTAATTGTCTCTTCTCTAGTTTAAGCATGTTTAGTCTTCCTCCTAGTCTCCTTAGTGTTAGTTTTATTATGGGTAGTGAGTAGATTTTAGTTAGGGGGCTAGGGGAGGAGGAATTCTAGGAAAAGGTTTTATTTTGTGAGATTATTTCATTTGAGGGTGATATTGTCTTGATGGGATTGTTGTGTTTTGATTGACTTAGCTTGATCACCTAAGTTGACTTGACTCACCCGAACCAATATGGGGAAACTCGGGGTTTGGGTAATTCCGTCTAGAGACCTTAGTTTATTCGTCGCGAAAGCGGGCTTAGGCTTGGTTGATAGGGAAACCGAAAGGTGGCACCTCCCATATACACCTTGTGATAATTCTTGCGATGCTACACCCTTATCTTAATTTTCGACTCCCCGACTCTCCCTAACGCCTTTCCCATTAATTGTTTCTCGCTTTATTTCCTTATCTCGCCTAGTTAGTTTAGCTCCTCTCGACCAAAAAACCCCTCTTCTCGACCCCCATTCAGTCTTAGACTCAGACTCTACCGACTTTACCTAGACCGCCCCTGTGGTTCGATCCCGACTTGCCGCTACTACGTAGTAGTTAGTTGGAGCTTATAAATATTGTTTGACCGCGTTGGATTGGCGACAATCTGACATGCATCAAAATTGCGCCATTGCCGGGGAGCGGCGATTAGTTAATTGAGTCTTAGTCTTTTTGTGTTTGGTCATTGTTTTCTCTCTACCCTAGTGCCTCTTTGTGCTAGGAGACTCACTTTCTATTTGAGTATGTTTGCCAGGAACAGGTTATTGCCTCTTCGGATCGATTCCGAGCCAAAGACGACATTTAAACTTAAGGAATTCCGGGGAAACTACTCAACAAAGGTGATTCAACATCCGTGCCTCACACCATCAACCATACATACTATCCTTCCATCTCCTCCAAATCCATCCATATCAACAACATCCGTATCACTTTTACATCTCATTCCACAAAATTCACCTTCTACAACTCATCTCATCACTTCAAACAAAGAACCACTCCTCAATCCACAAGAAACACCATCTCCACAAGAAAATTTTTCAACCCTTTCACCTCCCAAATCACCTCCATCACCAAACAACCTTAAAAAAGCAAGCATGAAAACTCTTGGTTCACATTCACAACTCACTCATGAGGATCTTTCTTCCCCATTTTCTATGGAATTATCCCCAAAGATTTTGAACTCAAAGATTCCTTGATCAACGAAGTGCAATTAGATACCTTCCATGGGCTCCCTCAAGAAGATGTTTTTGAACATAGATGTAACAACTTCTGTAACACACAAACAAAAAGTGGACATGCATGCACAACTAGGTAGCCACTTTGATAAAATCAAACACCTAATATATGGAAAATACACTTACACAATTAAGGATAGGAATAGCATAAGAAAATTAAAATAAGAGTTGAAAGACTCACAAAATAGGAGGAATTACATCATTGGGTAGATTCACACCAAGATATGAGAGAATTAGCCTCTCATATTCCAATAGCAACCAAAATTGATAATAAAGATTGAGTATTTTTCTCCAATGCTATACCAATTGCAAATTAAACTAGATCTAGAATGAAACTGATGGGAGGGGATTCGTCACGTCCCCAACCGTCAATAATAAAACCGGCTATTCCTACGGTAGATAGGGCAAGTCGGGTCGAATCCACGGGGACGGTAATGTATAGCCTAGACTAAGGTCGCCCGATTACTAGACTAAGTCAACGGACTAAGCTAAACTACTATGATGAGGAGGGGAGAAACTAGACTATGACTAGGGTGACAAACAAGGAAAACAGGCTAGGATTAGGTCGGGGTCAAAGGGGTAACGGAATGGTCAAGGGAAAACTAGAGTGAAAGAGGTAGTAGGGTGATCTAGGTTGGTCCGGGCTCTCGCAACTTAGACCCACCTAGAGGTTCCACCTAGAACCCATCTCGACGACACACATGACAAACGGGGTTCTAGCGCGCTATGGTGGCCTAGGTCGCATCCGGGCTCTCGCTACTTAGACCGAACTAGGGGTCGTCCTCACCGGGCTCTCGCAACTTAGTGAGGGAACCGAACCCACAAACAAACTATCACCCACAAGAGAAAGGCAAGAAAAACAAGTAATTGCAACTACTAGTCAATCATGCATTTCAACAAACATGTAATATGCACCAAAACAAGAGGAAACCCAAATCTTCCACCAAAATCTCCAACAAACCCTTAATCATTCGATTAAAACCCTAATCACCTTACTAACCCTATCAAGAACACTACTCTAACATGATCAAACTATATCTAACAAGAATAAGAGGAATCAACATAAGAACAAGAGCATACATCTACAAACTCAACCAAACTAACAAGAACAAGAACAAACAATAATAAAAATTCAAACTTGGATTAATAAAACAAGATTAAAGATAAGGAAAAAGAGATTATACCACACTAGAGATGAAAGGAAGAAAAAAACTTGCATTAATGAAGAAAACCCAAAACAAACCACCAAGGTTGTCAATCTTGGTGGAGATTTTGATGAATTCCCTTAATACAAGACTAAACTAGGATTAACTACTAATTACCGACTAATCTACACTAATCTAATATAATCTAACCTAAAGTAGCCTAGGTTTTAGGAGAAGTGAAGAATATATCATAAGATTACAAGAGGAAGGGTATATATAGGGTTTAAGAATGAAAGGAGAAGAAAAGAAAGGAAGGCGTGCAGCAGCAGGCCCGTCCCGGCCGAGACGGGGTGGTCCCGGTCGGGACGCCATGGTCCCGGTCGGGATGGACCCTCAGTAGGCTCATCTTCGTTTCCTTCTTCATCCCGGACGGGATGAGGCCATACCCGTTCGGGATGAGCCTTGTAGGCCTCCAATATGAACATTTTGGTCCCTCCTTGCTTCTCATGGGCTTCTCATCGATTCTCGGGACTCGGGATCGGGTCTCGGAGGCTCGGGATTGTGTCCCAAGCTCTCGGGGTTGAATCCAAGGCATCGAGTGATCGTTCCTTCACCTCGTTGGCTCCAAAAAGTGTATGTATAGAGTCAGAATCGCTCCAACTCTTCACAAATGGTCTCGGGAACCTGAAACGAACTAAAGGAAGCATAAGTAGCCCATAAACCGCTCCCAAGGAGCGATTCCACAAGGAAAATGGGACCAAAACACAACAATTAGGCACTACAAACTACACTTATCAGAAACCCTAATTTCTCTAAAAGTGAGTTCATCCCTCCAAAAAGTGTCGAATGCAACCTTAAATACCTAGCATAATACAAGGAATCAGAATTACAAGCCCAAAAAAAACCTATAACGAGACGAATAGGAAAGCAAAATTCTGCATTTTAAGTGAATTTCCGCGGTATGTTCAGGCTTGGCGCAGGCTATGTCTGCAGATGCGCTGAAATGCGCGGTCTACGCCTGCTGCCCTGCTCCAAATCTTCGTTTTCTTTCTTCTTGTTGCTTCTTCTTCTTGTTTTCTTGCATGCTTTACCTTCTTTATTCCCCATGCTTACTTCAAGGTTATGCTACCCGGATATAATAAGACGTTTCTAGACTTCCTCGGTTCGCAAGTGTCTGGTTTGAAAACTGAGTTCTCCATGGCTCTCATTCTTCGGCATGCGATGCTATCTTGAGTGATTGAGTTCGAGCCAAGGAATGCATAGTATTGGCTGCAAAATAAACATAAATAGCGAAAACGAGGACACATATAACAATACTCTAAATATGAGTACTTAACATAGAAATCGTTCCAAATTGCTAACAAAAAGAGCCTAAAAAGAGGGTCTTAATAAATTGTGCTTATCAAATATTCCACACTTGAAATTTTCTCATCTTGAGTAAACTTGAGAACTAAGCGTGATAAACCAAGTCCAAAATATGTGTATCGGATATTGATCACTCTTCCCTCACACTTCTTCCTTCAATCATGACTCCCTCATGAAAAGCAATTCCGTCTAAAATAGAAAGAAAATAAGAAACACTCAAAAAATGAAGTGAAAACACTCACTCACAAGATCTCCTTATTCCTCCCTCGATAAAAAGACTCAATCCCCTTCGAGAAGTTGTTCTCATCACAAAACCACCTTCTTATCAGTTACCTATATAAAAAGAGGGAGTGACCCTCTTTGCGTAACACGTTTCAGGATACACTTCTTCTTTTGTTTTTCATACATTTATTTACATGTTTGCTACGTTGGTTTTGTACTCTTTAATAATTACTCCCTCCGTCTTTATGTTTCTTCCCGCTTTTTAAGATTTGTGAGGAGTATTTAATTGAAACGGGAGGAAACATAAAGGACGAAGGGAGTAGTATATTTTCAATGCTTTGAATATTTTTCCACATTTCGGGTGGTTACTTTTCCTAATCACAAATTTTCATGTGAGACGATCTCACAATAATCTTATCATGAGTGTTACATGAGATTAGCTACAAATGCAGAAAGAATATGGCTCGTATTTCTTAATTTTTTGCGGTTATACCGTTATATATTCTTTATTCTACGGAACAATATAAGTATTTACTTATGTAGGACAACATTACACAATACTACGTTTATTTATTTCTGTCGTATTATTAAAAAGTGTTAACTTTTACTCCCTCAAACCCTCCATGAATTACCCACTTATTATTTTAATCTCTCACATTTAAATAAAAACGGGTAAATCATAGTGGGTTGAGGGCGGTACTATTTAGTTAGATAACGAGAAATCATTCTTTCTAAGGAATAATATTTTCTCCACCTAACTGGATAAATATTTGACCAATATAACAATATGATGAATATCTTATTTCTACTATAAAAATAGTGATATGTTACTTTAATATTTTCGAGACGAGAAATATACTCCGATATACTGAAGAGAGTTCAATTGTTTTTAATTTAATTGTCAAAAAAGAACGATCGACCCGAACAACACTATCTAAAGTATTGTCAAAAAAGAACGATCGACCCGTGTGGACATGACGTAGGTCCACCCCGACGCGGCGAAGCGCGGGTTTGGGTAGGCGAATGAATTTCGTGGTAAGATTGTTCTCGGGTTCGAAATTTAAGTCAAAATGGAGTCGCCACCGAATTTTGTGGTTATTCGGAACCATACGAGCCCACTCTATGTCGTCATGGGCTATACACAAAGTAAGCCCATTTCGATTTCAGAGTTTATGGGGCTCGTCCCTTTGCATTGCGATACCGATACCATGTACACCGGTAATCGTGTAAAGAATGACACTCGTTCGCCAAGGGTTTCGGACATCCGAAAACCAAAGGTTCTGAGTAAGGGGTGAGGGTACGTGTTGGGAAGCCCACTAAGGACACCCAACCCCGCCCGCACATGGCGGCCTCTACTAAGACATCGTTTGTGTTCATGATACGCGCGCTAGTAAAATAATTAAATGATATGCAAACATCATTTTCGGGCTAAGCATGTGAATTATTGATTTGCTACGTCATTTAATGCATCTTGATTCACGTCAAAGTGATTTAGCATGCGAGGTTCATTTATAAAGCGTAAAAGCAATTAAATAAACAAAGCTCGAAAATAAATAGAAATAACGTACAAATTACACGGGCGGAAATACAACCCGGAATTCACAATACGGCAATACGTATAAATGATAAACGAAATGAAAATAACGCGATATAATGAAAGGGACGGACCCGTATGTAAATTAGACCGCGAAATATGTAGATGGACTAACCCCGATTAAATACGCATTATGTCGCATATTAAACGAAGGACGGAAATATGAGACTGCGGCATATTGCTAGCCTAATCTCACATCCCGTAGTCTTGTCCCGACTTATCACGTCAAAGTGGTCAAAGTCGTTCTACGTGTCGTGATGTGTATAGTTTTGAAAGATAGGAAGGTCGGATGATTGTGGCTGAAAAATGTAGGGCAAAGTATGTGTATCCAAGGTTGAAATGCATGGGAATGAGTCGGTATTTATAGACGTTTCCCACGACCTAGGGGGCACTCGATCGAGTGGCCCTAGTGCACTCGATCGAGTGCTTTAGAAAATGGGCCAAGCCCAGCTCGAAGCGCTCCACTCGACCGAGTGGGCAACCCACTCGATCGAGTGGATCAAACAAAATCGAGATATTTGGGGAAGGTTTGACTTGTTTGTTTTGGTAGCTTTTTTGAATTTGATTTGTGCGCCAAAGTGATCTCAGCTGGTTTATGAGACGGTTTCGTCTTTGACCGGGTTTTGACCCGGTCGCCAAAAGACGGGAATTATTTTTGGTGTCGGTTTTGGCCCAAATTAGTCTCATTTGACTCGGAACGACCCACTCGGCCTAAATTTGAGGTCTGTTTTGTGAGATTTTTACTCCGCTAAAAGTCCATGTCGGATATTATGAATTCCGAGCCCAAATCCGAGTATACTAAGTCACGTTGACGTCCAATCATCATCGGGTGTTTTTCGGAGACTACCATAGACACGTGGCAGTCAAAATGCGGGTGTCTACAGAGCCCCCACTCTGACTGAGGCTTTGACAAGGCGAAAGTCAGAGTAGCTACCAAGCCCGTTAAGACCTGGTAGACTTCCGGTCGGGTCGTTTATAGTCCAGTGGACTCACGTGAAGGGCTCGCCAGCCATAAGCAAAGGGTCATACCTGTCCTGTCGATGATAGCTTCGCGGGGAGTCAGACTTGTTGCATAAGTCCTGGGCGCGCCTATGTGTGGGCCCATCCCGTATTGTTTCGGGATAAATGCCGCCTCGGGCGTTCCGCTGGGGAAGTATATGAGCTGTTCGGGCTTGCTTCTGAAGCCTTGAGTCGTACTTGAGCTAATGGCAATGCTCCGTGGGGAGTAAAGCTTGCCTCCTGTGGGGAGTAGGTGTACCCGTATGCCGACACATCGCACTTTGGATGTAGCACTTCGGGGAAAAGCTAACTCCGTTGGGGAAATTAAATAGTTTCGCGGGGACTTGCTTCTGAAGTCTGGGGTGTACCTATATGCTGACACATAACAACTTGTATGTAACACATAGGTAAAATGTTGACTCTCGCTGGGGAGAAAAGTAGTTGCGCGGGGACTTGCTTCTGATGTCTTGGGTGTACCCGTATGCCGACACATCACGTCTTGGACGTAGCATTCCAGGAGAAACACCGTCTTTGATGTTCCGTTGGGAAGCAATGCTGGTACCTGAAATGTTAGATACATAGGCAGAAATAGCAGGCATAGTATATAGCAAGATAGCACATAGGAAATGCAGTTAGCATCTATTGACTAGTTTGCGCTGGGGAAAATGATTTTTACTTCACTTTGAAATCGTAGTCCTGAAAGCAACTCACGTGCTAGGAGATAGGTTTTCAAAATTAAAAGGGGTAGAAAAGAATTTTGCAGTTTAAATAGACCGAAATCTGACCTTGTCAAAAAGGATTTTCTCAAATGGCTAAGTTTTGCAAATTTCAAAGCAAGAATTTGAAGAGAGAGACATACCGACAGACTCGACTCTGCACGTGACCGGACGAGTTGACAGATACGACTGGACTCTCGAGGGGTTGGACCGTGACTCGGTTGGGGGTGGGCCACCTAAGATGACAAGACTCTTAAGTTGCGCTATTCCGTAGCCTAGGCGAGTGGCAACACGGTCGAACGTCGAAATGGGAAGGATGCGGTATAGGGGAACTGCAGTAGTCTGTAATGAGACTGTTTTTGCAGGACTAGGCTTAGCAGTAGCAATGCAGTGCAACCTAGTGTTCTTTTGAATTTTTGGTTTCGGGGTACATTCCCGAAGTGGGTGCCGCATCGAGTCCCGACAGATTCTCGTCTTCGACCGAGCCGAGTACTAGGACACACTATAGAAAGGAGGCTAGTTTTTTTGAAAATTTTTGGATTTTGTAAGTGGATGGAGGTCTTCTGCCTAAAAGAAGCCCCAGGACGACAAAGCTAGCTGCTGAGAACATGACAGTGTCGTGACCGGAATGACGGTGCTTTTTTTTGAACTTGTGTCAATGTGGGTGGTTGTGCCTTTATTGAAAGGCTGCCTACGTATTCACTTGTAGTGAAATCAAACCAAGCCGTAGTTCAGTGGATTGGAAGATATTATTACGGTGCCTAGTTTATTAGGGCTTTGTGTGTAGCTAGCCATAGCGTTGGTGTAGGCTAGGTGTGTTCCCAATGATGTCTTGGTCAAAGGGCTGGAACAGTTAGGAAGTTGTTCCTGTGACTGTGAGCGTTCTCCGGGGTAGCCCCCAGAGGTGGTGTGAACTATTTGGGCATGTTCTATGCCGACCGCAGGTTGAGTTCCCGTATTTGGGGCTGGTAACTGGTTTGGATGTTTTTGGAAATGTGGGGCTAGGTCGTAAGTGGCCTGGATGCTTCGAAATCTGGAGCTCAGTTTTGTGGAGCTAAGGCTTCGAGGGTAAGGTATTGTAATGTGGTAGGAAAGGGGGAAGTCGAGTAAAAATGACTCGGGCTTCGATTGGGCAGGTTTGATGATGCGGGATCTGGTTTCCATGTCTGGCCCTAATGGTTAGGGTGTATCCTATGGAGCTAGAATCCTCAAAATTCCGGGCTGTCTCTTAGCCTAGGTCTCGGGAAGGTCTTGAGGGTTGTAATGTGGGAAGGCTAAGTGTGGTGTTGGCTAGCCAGCTTGATTGTCTCTCCCCTATTTGACCGTTTTCACTACAGTCATGGGTTCTTGAATATTTTTTGGCTGACCTTTTAGCCCTGGTCATGGGTTTTGATGATGTTTTTGAATTGACCGTTCCCGGACAAGGGACTTTCACTTGAGTTGACCGTTGACTATGGTCGTGGGTATTTGAACTTTTTGTGTTTTTTTTTGTTGACTTCTTGGCCCTGGTCGTGGGATTGACCGTATCTGGTCGGGGGATGCTGAGAGTTCTTTTTTTTTTATGGCCAACTCTTTTGTTTTGGGCCTTTTGTTTTTTCCTTGGACTTTTGATTTTTTTGTCCAGCTTTTTTTTTCTTTTTTTTTTCACGGCTATCTCTCCCTTTGATGTTGTGGGTGGATATGGGGGTGGGCCCATCGGTTGGATAAGGCTTGTGGAGCTAAACCTTTGTAGGGTGTAAGCCTAGTTGGTGTTTGTGTGAGTGAAACTCGCGGTGGAATGCTTTATGGTAAGCATGGTGATTTGGATCTCGGTATTGTCATCATAATTCCGAGCAGGCTTAGTGGGAGCATCGTCCCGAATTAGGTATTTTTGGCATCAAGTCAGACTAACGCCTAAGATAGGGATTGGTCAGTTTTATTGGAGGGGTGTTTATTGTGGGAAATGGGCTTGCCTCCCGTCTTGAACCCAAACTAGGAGACTACCTAGATTTGTCATAGGATTCGATACCGCTCCTGCTAAGGGTAGTTATGTGGCTGTCTATGCCAGACACGGAACAGGTAAGGGAAAACACGGGCCTCAGTTCCGGCAGTCATTATAGATGTGCCTATAATAGTCACGTGCGTGTGCTCACAGTGTATGATGATGGTGTTCATCATGTTCTCGGAAACACAAAAGGGAAGCATATATGAGAGATTGAAAAGGCTGATTTTATTGGATTGAAAAAGAGGGCAGAATACAGTTGACTCTGACTCTGACTTTGAAATTGAAAGAGATAGAACATCCTAGACTCGGACTCAGACTCGGACCCAAATCAAATCTGGACTCTTGGATGGGGTTGTCAGTAGTCTTCGGCTTCTAAGGACTCAAGTGGATGTCCAGTGTAGCCTTCGGTAGAAGCTTCACCCAAATCTTCGTTATGTCGAAGATCGTCTTCAATCCTAGTGCCCATTTCGGTAAGCACAGCAAAGTTTGAGATGCCGGCATACCTAAGATGGACGCGGTAGGAGGGTAGGAGGTTGTTGATGAATGCATCCACTAGTGTCTTCTCGCTGGGCTTGTCTACCAGCTTAACACTCTCAGCCCGCCAACGTTGAAGGTATTTGGTGAAACCCTCTGTTGGATCTTGGGCCATGACTTCTAAAGTCCGCATGGTAGTCTGAAGTTCAGCATTATCAGAATAGTTTTTAGCGAACTCGGTAGCCACATCTTCCCAAGTGGGGAATCTTTTTGCATTAAGCCTATAGAACCAGGCTTTTGGATATTTCCCGAGGGATGCGCCGAACAAATTGATGAACATGTCGGCTTTGACCCCCTTGATCGCCATAAATGCTTTGAAGGCTCGGAGGTGTAGTAATGGATCCTCCGTCCCTTCGAATATGGGTAACCCCTCTAAGTTGAGATCTGTTGGTAGTTTCTCACTGATGGGTGTATAGTCTCGGGAGTTTTCAATATAAATGTTGTTCCCTCGGGAGGCATGGAACTGTTGTTCGAGCTCACGCACCGTGCTGATCAATTTGGCAAATGGCCCAGTATTGACCGATTCAGAATTGAAGTCCTGCCGTTCAATGACAGTTAAACGAGCATTCATGGCCTCTTGGTTGGTTTTCAGGAACCCTATATGGGTTTCGGTTATGGCCTGCCTACTAACCATTGTTTCCAGCGAAGCCTTTATTTCATTGATGGTGTTTTCCATGTCCCTATTCCCGGTTGTGGGTGCCATACTCTGCGAGAATACCCACGTAATCAGAAATGTTGCTTCGGAACTTGAATACGCCAAGGCCTAGGAAATAGCGCGGGAGGAAAGACAACTCGGGTTTGACTCGGGTTAGACTCTCCTAAAAAGGTGTAAGGTGCGATTCTCGAAGCGACTGTGGTTAATCGCCCCGTCGGAGAATAGCCCCCAAGTGAGATTAAGGACTCTTATAGGACTCAGATGACGTGGCATCTAAGTGACTCAAAAGTGGGGTACGTGAGACAACACGTGTAGGACATGACCCTTAGAGCAACCGTGATTGATCGCTCTCCTAAAGGGTAGTCCCTCGAGTGAGATTGTAGGTTTTGCTAAAACTCGAGTGTCGGACGAGTGACCCTTAGATGTAAGGATCACGAACCTTTAGCTACAGGGCTATGCCTTGTAAAAGGTCGACTCGGCCTCGAGGAAAGGCAGACGGGTAAGGGAAGAAACTTGCGATGTAAGATCGGCGGAGTATCGACGCTAGAGACCCTTGACTTGACTTGAATAAGGATGACCCTGTGATTAGGGTAGACCCTTAAGTTAAAGGATTTTTGAATTGGGATGACTCGACTAACGGATTGAAAGACGGGCAAAATTCCCCTAGGAAAGGTCGTGGGGACCGTCCTGTCGGTGGGAAAGATCGCGTGTGACTTTCTAGTTAGGACTCGAGTGTTTACGAACCTTCCATTTACGAGTGTATGACTCGTGTTGGTTGGTTATGCCTTTAGGATAAGGCGGACTAGGATGGGGAAGAAACCCGTGATGTAGGATCGACGGAGTTTCGACGCTAAAGACCTTCGACAAATTATGAAAAGACCCGACACACGAATTACGGTAGGTCCTATAATAAGGAAGGTTTTTTGAAAAATGATTGAATTTTGAAAATTGAGAGGACGGTCCTGAAATTGGTAGTGGGCCAATAGGACCGGGCATTTTGAAATGTTAGAATGGTTGCGAGTAAATTCGCGTTTTGAAAAATTGGGAGACGGTCCCGTCATTTGAAATTGGCAGCATGCCGACAGGACCAATTTTTTTGAAAAGTTGAATTTTTGAAATTTTGAAATTTGAATATCGAAAATAAATTTCCGAAAATTTGAAAATTGAAAATGAGATCCCGAAGATTTGAGAATCGAAAACGACATCTCGGAGATTTGAGAATCGAGAATGGAATCTCGAGGATTTGAAAATCGCGAATGGCATCACGAAGATTTGAAAATTGAAATTGAATTTTGAAAATTCGAAAATCGAATGGTGGATCGGAAATTCGAATTGAAATGGATAGCATGCCTGCTAAAAAAAGGCTTGTTTTGAGTCAAATCGTAAGTCTAAATTTTGGCAGCATTCCGAGTTTTTTGAAATTGGATATTTTGAAAAGACGGGTCCCGAAACGGACAGTATTTCGGGTTTTTCAAAATTTGGTATTTTGGAAAGATGGGTCCCGAAACGGACAGTATTTCGGGTTTTTTCGAAATTTGGTATTTTTTTTGGAAAGATGCAATTTTGAAATGACGGTTTTTTGAAAATTGACACGGAAACCAAGTAGCATGTAGTCAAACAAGCATTATAACGACGCTTATGTATGCTTTACACTAAGTCTCGGTCGGTCAAAATAGGGTCTATACCAACAACGATGGCTTTCTCATGTGATGGACGGACTCCCTAAGCCGAGTTGGTCTTAGGACATGCCGCAAAACCGAGACGAGTTCCACCATCGATGTTTTTAGCGCACCCATGTAGGAATGCACCGCGGTATAGTGGGACGTCGGTCACAAGTAACCGTCCCGGGCAAAAATGGGTTATGCATGAATCATTAAACTAATGCGCGCACACTATTCTACGAACGATTTCTCTTCGAGTCTCACCCTGGGAACCCCGATGACATGTGGTACATCAGGTATCCCCAGCGGAGTCGCCAAATTGTGGACATGACGTAGGTCCACCCCGACGCGGCGAAGCGCGGGTTTGGGTAGGCGAATGAATCTCGTGGTAAGATTGTTCTCGGGTTCGAAATTTAAGTCAAAATGGAGTCGCCACCGAATTTAGTGGTTATTCGGAACCATACGAGCCCACTCTATGTCGTCATGGGCTATACACAAAGTAAGCCCATTTCGATTTCAGAGTTTATGGGGCTCGTCCCTTTGCATTGTTATATCGATACCGTTTACACCGGCTTTCATATACAAACATCATTTTCGGGCTAAGCATGTGAATTATTGATTTGCTACGTCATTTAATGCATCTTGATTCACGTCAAAGTGATTTAGCATGCGAGGTTCATTTATAAAACGTAAAAGCAATTAAATAAACAAAGCTCGAAAATAAATAGAAATAACGTACAAATTACACGGGCGGAAATACAACCCGGAATTCACAATACGGCAATACGTATAAATGATAAACGAAATGAAAATAACGCGATATAATGAAAGGGACGGACCCGTACGTAAATTAGACCGCGAAATATGTAGATGGACTAACCCCGATTAAATACGCATTATGTCGCATATTAAATGAAGGACGGAAATATGAGACTGCGGCATATTGCTAGCCTAATCTCACATCCCGTAGTCTTGTCCCGACTTATCACGTCAAAGTGGTCAAAGTCGTTCTACGTGTCGTGATGTGTATAGTTTTGAAAGATAGGAAGGTCGGATGATGGTCTAAAGTCGATAAAGAACGGGGCTCGAAATATGTGTCCAAGCCCTCGGGTTTCTGAGTTGCCGGACCCACTCGACCGAGTCATTGATTGACTCGACCGAGTGCGCTATTAACATGGCTACTGCCCATTTTTTGGGGGGGTACTCGATCGAGTGCCTTATGGCACTCGGTCGAGTGTGTCGTTAATGGGGCTACTGCCCAGTTTTTGGGGTGCAACTCGATCGAGTGGCCTATGGCACTCGGTCGAGTGCCCCCTGTACGAGTAGTGATTTGCTCGATTTTATGACTTGAAATCGATGATCGGCCAAGTCAAATACAAATATCGCACGATTTGTATTCGACTCGGCCTCCGGTACTATAATCGTGTATGAACGATTATAATACCGTCACCGGAGTTTTTATGAAAACGTTTGTGTTAGATTATGAAACTTTGAATTAGTAGCGAGATGCATCCCTCTACGTCACGACATCGAAACTAACCCTTTCGGGTTACGTGATGTCGGTATTCGTGTCAACGGGTCTCGAACCAATTTTGGAAATGGAGTTAAATATGTTCAACTACGACGAATCACGATCACGTCACGCCCTTGAGTACATTGGGGCGGGGCTCCTCGAAAGGGCTCCACCTCCGTCATTGCTCGTAAAGGGATTAGACGGATCGAATGTGATCATCGTAGTTCAACATTTCAAAACCGGCTTTTGATATTAGTATTATATACGCGGTATTATTAGAGTTAGTAACGATATAAAAATGATGCAAAATTAGAAATGCGAAAAGATGAAAAAGTTAGTGTATGTGTTAGTGTTACTACGATGCAATAATGCAAAAATGTACATAAAAACAATATAGAAAAGAGATAGAAAAAGGGTTTAGGACACCCTCAACATACATGCTAGTATAGACCTCGGAAATGGACTCGTAAAATAGCGGCAAGGCTTGGGAGTATCGAGGATGTATGCGAGTTATGGTGTGTATGGATGTGTGTGTGTATTACGTCGGTTTTTCGAGGGACGAAGGACTCGGTTTTTGTGTGTGTTGCTTAGGGTTGCTAAGGCTTGATGTGTAGGTATGTAGGTTAGATTGTGGCTGAAAAATGTAGGGCAAAGTATGTGTATCCAAGGTTGAAATGCATGGGAATGAGTCGGTATTTATAGACGTTTCCCACGACCTAGGGGGCACTCGATCGAGTGGCCCTAGTGCACTCGATCGAGTGCTTTAGAAAATGGGCCAAGCCCAGCTCGAAGCGCTCCACTCGACCGAGTGGGCAACCCACTCGATCGAGTGGATCAAACAAAATCGAGATATTTGGGGAAGGTTTGACTTGTTTGTTTTGGTAGCTTTTTTGAATTTGATTTGTGCGCCAAAGTGATCTCAGCTGGTTTATGAGACGGTTTCGTCTTTGACCGGGTTTTGACCCGGTCGCCAAAAGACGGGAATTATTTTTGGTGTCGGTTTTGGCCCAAATTAGTCTCATTTGACTCGGAACGACCCACTGAGCCTAAATTTGAGGTCTGTTTTGTGATATTTTTACTCCGCTAAAAGTCCATGTCGGATATTATGAATTCCGAGCCCAAATCCGAGTATACTAAGTCACGTTGATGTCCAATCATCATCGGGTGTTTTTCGGAGACTACCATAGACACGTGGCAGTCAAAATGCGGGTGTCTACAACCCGACTAACACTATCTTAAGTATAAATAGAAGCGCCTATTAAATATCTTTTGTTAAGGGAATATATTCTTCTGTTACCTGTTTGAAATATTTCCAGAGTAGACAATTGCAAATTTCTAATCCGTCTTACGGTAGAATAATTGTACTTTATAAACGGGGCATGTTGTAAACTATTTGAGATACACGTTGTGGATGGTCACATGGTGTATGCCATGTTGTGGAACTTTTGAAACCACATATCTTATCTATATTGACGAAATGTTTTATACATTTTGAAACAACAACGTATCTTATCTATATTGACAACGTCCAAGTAACGTATCTTATATATATTGAAAACGCCCGAGCATCGCCGGGCATCCGAGCTAGTTTCTCTAAAATAAGGTGTTAATGGTTACCTTGGTTGCATTCCAAGACCTAGTGAGGTGACCTAATCATCTTCATTCATCTTCCTCTTATGTATCCCTTCATCTTATAACTCCAAGAGAAACATAATTGTGTGGTCACCAAGCATGATCAATCTCCATACCACACAATCATGCAAAAACCACCCAAAAACAAAAAAACAAAATTTCTCCTACTGTATTATTGTTCATATACTGGTTTGGTCGAAGAATTTCCAACAAGGGATGAAGTTTTTGTGTGAATTGATCGATTTAGAGTCAGATTTACTAAACTTTCAGGTTAGATTCTTAAGAGGATTTGATCTCTTTTGGTAATAAATGTACACATATAGTTGTGGTATTGCAGGAATTGTTGCCAGGTCCTAATTTTACTAATATATCTGACGTTGTTGCCTAAATCATGCTTGAGATGTGGATTCCTTAGCCTCCGTATTCATCAACATTTTGAATATTTATGCAATTTAATTCTTTTCCTCAGCATAGTTTTTTTCTTAGCCTAGGAAGATAAGAAACAGTGGGAAATCTAAGACAGAGAAGCTTAATCCTATCAATTTTGCTCTTCCATGAAGTAACAATTTCTTGCTGTTTTCTTTGATTAATTAACTAGGTTTGTGTTTGCTATTCTTTGATAATAACTTGAATAGGTATGAGTGAACAGAGGAAAATGAAGAAGGAAAAAGTGCATTGGATCCATTTGATAGACTCCAAGATTGGCCTAAGTGGTTTACATTGTTTCCTACAAAACTAAAAAGAGTAGACATAACAGACCCCTTTGTTCCCAAACAGAGCCTATGGTCCAATTAATAGGGTTTGAACCGTATGGTCGAATATAAATTTGGGTTAGGTTTACTTTTCGATCAATTGATGAGTTGACAGAATTGTGACATGTTAGTATGTGAGTCATAAGTCGTAACTTTGTGAAAGAAAAAATGTCGTTGTTTCCTCTTACAAGATGAACGAGACATTCGTAGTAAACTAGTCGTGCATGGAGTGACCAATGAACAATTCTATCTTGGATTGAACTGGATATGCTTTAAAATAAAAATAATGGTGCAGTTAGATAGAGTATCTTTGATGGTAGTCTGTCTTACCAATTTGCTTGATATCCAGGGATTTGCAAATGTGCTTAAATGGGTGAAAGAAATAAAAGAAAGAGAGAGAGAGAGAGAGGAAGAAGTAAAGGATAACGTGAAGTTTCTTGGTGATGAACTTGAAGTTGCCATCAAAAATAAGAAGCATACTGATATCCTCGTGATGCCCGAAAACAATGGATTTTGGATACCTACATAGAGAGCACTCTTGGTTTGCCTTCTATCCTCCCCTTTTAGGCCATGTGAACATACACTTTTTGTTCACTTATATGACTAATACTTAAGGGTGCTACTCTTCTTTTTACTATAAGCAGCAAAATCAGAGATATTCATGAGCATGTTATACTCAGATGAATGCAAAGAGGCACCAAATGATGCCATTACACTTCCTTTAGGTAAATGAAAGTTTTTACCTGGCACATGACACGCCAGATGACACACCATAAATGTGTCCCGTATGAAAATCAAACTCATTATAAAGAGTAGTGTCATTTTTTAAATATGAATAAGTAAAATAATGATTTTATATGGTAGATGTATGTATTCTTGTTAAGTTGGATATTTATTTTATGGTGGAAAATTTATGTATTTCATATTTTGTAAACTCGGTTACGGACTGATGGACATTTATATATACTGATGTAATATAGGAATTGGGGATGAGTGTTCGAGCCGTGGGACGAAACAGTTCACTAAGATTTTGAGTGATTTGGTCGAAATCAGAAGGATACTGAATATACGCTCGCCCTCTCACTATCTCGTTTTCTCTTACATTTTAGTTGAAGTATTCAGTTGTTTTTGAGCTTTGTCAATGCGTAGACGTTCCTGTATCTTTTGAGAATGTACCATTGCCGTGTGCAAAACGAGGGTGTTGTATAGTATTTATTTTTCTTGTTGTCTAACTTCCAATGCTTAGATGATGTTCCGCAACTGTATCTTTTCAGAAAGGAGTAACATTGCTATGTGCGATTTATATATATATATATATATATATATATATATATATATATATATATATATATATATATTTCCTGCTATTTCGCATTTCATGTTAACCTTTTCAAAATGCAACATTGCTGCGTGTGAAATACGGGTGGATATTTCACACATTTTCAATGCTTAGATGTTCCTATTGCTGCAGAATGTAGCATTGCCGTCTAGTGATGCTAATTATTATCTGATTCTATATTCCTTTGTCTTCGACTTCAGAGAAGTTTGCAACGGATTCTAGGATTCCTGGTTCACGCCTATCGAGGATCAGGTAAAGCGAGGTTAAAAAACAGCAGCATTTTTTTATCCTTTATATAGTATACAAGATAGAGTTCCTTTGTCAACTATCAACACACAAAATGTGTCCTAAAACCCGTTTATTCGTGGCTATTGTAGATACTAACTTGGTCTTCATTTTTACTGTTTTTTTGTTTGTTTTTATTTTATTTTATTTCATTCGTTTTCTGATTTACTTGGTTATTAAGAGTTTTTTATGTTCCTTATTACTCAAGTAGTCTGCCTTCTTCTATAGTTAGGTTTTCTTAGATATTCATGAGAATAAAATTATTCGCCACAGCTTGGCTTGACCTTCGCACGGGGTACGTTGCTAAATGTCATACATATCTTGGATGTTAGTTGTGTCGTGGATGGCAATTGATAGTATCAGATCATGTGTTTTCCTCCTCTAAGAAAAAGTTTGTTGTATATCTTGCAGATACTTGTAGCTGACTTACGAAAACCAGCTGCCATCCGATGTGTCTTGAAGTATACTACTTAATTCTTTCTTTTAGTTGCATAAGATCTTCTGTATTTAGCTAAGTTTATTTAGGTGGAGTGGCAGTACGGATGGTTATCAGACGAGACCTCCGATGCACATGCCTGGATATCAAGCACTCTTGCACTCAAGTCAAGCAAAACTTGCAAGGGGTCACTTGCTTTCATGTTGGAGTTTTCAGTCTTTCCGTTTTTTTGCTGTGTACTGCTGAATCCAGAGAAATGTTTCATCGCAGCTTCCTTAGCTTGCATCAGTTGGAAAGAAGGGACGATTTTTTTTACTAACATTCTTAATATTTGTTTAATTTGTTTTGTAACTAATGTTGATATTATTAATGAAGTACATTAATTATTTGTATTTCAGAACCGATGCGTCATTTGTAGTACTATTTTTCTGCAAGTGAAAATCATCGATGTATCTACCGAAATTTTGAAATTTCCTACGGAAATCTATGGTTCTGAAAAGGTAATAATCAAATTTTAATTCCAACGGAAAAAGTATTGCCCTACGGAATCTTCGTAGGAAACTTATATCTTTCTCACGACGTTCAGTAGTACCATTGTTTTTGTCAACAAATACATGTGACGAACCATTTCGACGAAATATTCCGTAGGAATCTTCTTACAAAATCTACCGTAGGAAACAATTTATTTCCGACGAAATATAACGACGGATTGGTTCCTACGGAAAATCCGTAGAAAAGTGTTTATTTCGACGAAAAAGACCATGGTTTCTACGAATTTGGTCCGTAGGAATGAGACTTGTTTCTTGTAGTGAAGTTTGCAGGCAGTTTGTCATTCACCGGAGAATAAACACGGTAGTTTTCCATGTGGATTTGTTACCCTGTGGACATGACATAAGTCCACGCCCGGCACGGTCAGGTGCGGGTTTTGGTAGGCGGATGTTCTCGTGTGAGATTGTTCTCGAATTGAAATTTAAATCATTATGGAGTCGCCACCGAATTTTATGGGAGTTCGGAACCGCTCGAACTCATTCTGTACTTAGACGTACCGCGCACCAAGCACATTTGCCTTTGTACTAGAGCTTGTGGGGTTTTTCTCTTTGCATCACGATACCGATGTCGAATATATCGAATATCGTGTATCAAATGACTCTCGTGATCAATTGTTTCGGACATCCGAAAACCGTAGATTCTGAGTAAGGGATGAAGGTACGTGTTGGGAAGCCCACGAAGGACACCCAACCCCTCCCGCACATAGCGGTCTCTACTAAAATATCGATTGGTGATTGAGTACGTGCGTTAGTATGACGATAGAATGTTATGACAAACATTGTTTTAGGCTATACATGCAAATTACGTGTTCACTATGTCGTTTAATGCATGTATCTTTAGAACTTGTTGAAGTTGAATTTAGCATGTGGGTTCATTTAAAATCGATAAATGCCACGTAAGTAAAGTACGCAAACTTGAAATGAAGATTACAAGTTACGCGAGCGGAATACAACCCGTAATTCACACTACGACCAGCAATTGTAATATCGAATTAGAAACGGTAAACATAAACTATTAACAGACTCGTAAGTACAAAACAAAAACAGAAACGAATTAATCGGATGATTGGACAGACTCTGATCGGCTACGTATTATGTTGCGCACTGATCAGAGGATAGAAACTCAGGCGCGTGAGCTCGTGCGCCCTGGAGCTGATGCGCCCAGACCTATGGGGTTCGGGACCAGAGCGTAATATTAGCTCGATCCCGAGGCCTTGAAATGTCTCGTCCCCACTTATCCTTACGAATGTTAGACTCTCCGCGTATCGATACCACTGGTTGGCTAATAATAACCCACGGTTATTGATTTAGCATCAACGAGTATTCGTTCTAAGTCCCTCGAGGAAATAGTTAGCGACTCGTCATCACGAATGCTAGATCCTACGCGTTATGGACATCACTGTTTGACCGTTACGGTCTACGATGTTCAAATTTGCTTCACCGGATATTCGCTCTTAGTCGTATTGAAAGTAGTTTTGGATAGTATAGTATATACGGTAATGAGGATAAAGCTACTGATTTGCACGATTTGATTTGTATGTCGTTATCATAGTGATTGTATGTGTTCGAAGCGAGAATTGACTCGTTGTGAAAGGATAAAACATAATTCGATTAATTCTAATTCGACTTTCGATAATTGAAATCAAATGCTAAGAATTAATTTTACTACGCGTCGAGGATAATCGATAATTGATTCCGAAAATCGAAATATGCATAGACTGAAACGCGCACCTTGGTGTGCTCTGTTGTTCAAGCGCGAGAGACCAGGTGTTTCAATGTTGAAGCACCTCAACCTCTCCGTCTTGTCCGATGCGTATCCCAACTTAGGTAGAATCAATTATTGAATATGATCGTTTTGGAAAACGTTTGTCGAGAATGATCATGAGAGATAGATGCGTTGTTTTTAGTATTATGAATTCGATGTTCGTTTTAGAAGTGGACTAGCTCCTTTCACACTAAACATGTGAGACAACGATATGAGCGACCGGCGATGCGAGTGCAATGCTCTTGTGTTCGTATTTCCTCATCTCGCCACCACACAAATTTAATATGATTGAATTGAGCAGTTTAGTCATAACTCCGTAAATCTATTTCCCATGTCGATGTTGAACTGATTTAATTCGATTAGGTAAAAAAATGCGATCAATAAAATATTAGAAATGTTAGTGTACGGAAATTAAATGTTAGTAGTTATGAACGATAAATAAAATGTTAGTGATGTTGGATGCGGAATAATAAATAGAATAAGGATTAGAATTGAGGTTTGAACACCCTCAACCTACGTGTCAATTGTATCGAAGTACAGCTTGATGACACTGAGAGCCTTTCGGTTGTAGGAAGAGTTAGGGCGAATTTAGAGTTGCGTGAGGCATAGTGTGCGAATATGCAAAATGGCCGAGAGAAGGATCCTCAAATGATGAGCCAAGGTCATCTATATATAGGGGATGTCTAGTTTTGAAATGCGTTTGAGCGCCGAAACCTAATTTTGGTTTCGACATCAGAGATGCAGGAAGGTTGGCGCCTTGATCCTGGGGCGCTTCATCTGGTGTGCCTCAAATATGAGGCCCGGGGGTCCTTTTTTTTGGTAAAATGTGAGTATCTTGCCAAAAAACTTTCAATGAGTACGTTTACATCAAAGGAAATTCATTTCCTAACATATACAACGCAGCTAAATACAAACGAATTGCACAAGATTCAACCAAGTTAGCAGCTCCAATGAATTAAATTCATTGCATTCTTTCCCATAGCTTTTACTGTGACTTCTTTCTTTATCAGTTCAACCACTTCTTCCGGTCTCAATATTTTCAATTCATACCAGGCACCATTTCTCTGCCTCCATACATGATAAAAATAAGCATTCAGTACCATTGCATCTATTTTCCAGCGAGTATTATTGTGAATTGCATCAGCTAGCATCTGCACAGTCCGAATAGCACCATACCATTTAACGATTTCAGCCTCAATCCTACTGCTGTACACGCACTCTTCAAAAATATGCTCTATAGTCTCCTCTTCTTGACCGCATAGACAACAGGTATTGTCTTCCATGTATCCCATTTTTGCTAGTTTTACTTTTGTGTTCATACCTTTATTCAATGCCATCCAAGTGATTAGAGAATGCTTTGGGATGTTCCAATTATTCCATACCACTTTGGCCCAGTTTTTCTCAGTTCATTTACTCCTCAGCACACTATATCCATCTTTAATAGTGTATTTCTCAGTATCCCACATCTCCTGCCGGTTTGCTTCCTTGCGATTGAATTCGCAACGATCAGAAATTGCTCGAAATACGGGATTTACATCTGTGTTATCCAAGGCAAGTTTTGATACGTTTTGACTTCTGATTTGGAGTGTATTTGGACTCTTTCTTGAATTTGGTTTGTTTCGGTTTTTTTGCTTTGACCATGTTTGATTGAGTCGGTAAATGACGGTTTTGCCCCCGATGGTGGTTTTCACTTTAAGTAGCTTTATTTGATTGGAAACGACTCACTAAGCCTGAATTTGAGCTCGGTTTGAAAGGTTTGTACTCCGCTATGTGCCCGAGTTGGATACTATTGATCCGAGCCCATACTTAGGCGTATTGATGCATGTTGACGTCCGATCATCATTGAGTGTTTTGTTGGATACTTCTACAGACACGAGCAAGCAAAATGCAAGTGTCTACAGAGCCACCACTCTAATTGAGCCTTGGAAAAGGCGCTAGTCCAAGTAGCCCCAGGTTAGGATTAAAACCTGGCGTCCATCCGGTCGGGTTGTTTATAGTCAAATGGACTACACATAGGAGAGCTCGCCAGCCATAAGCGAGAGATCATACCTTTCCTTGTAGCGATAGCGCCTTAACGGTATTGACGTATCAAACCTGTTACATTCAAGGTAAATATGCATACGACATGTTGTTGTAGAGGCAATTAGAAACTTTTGAATGTTTCGAGTTTGGACGCAAACTCGGACGATTTGTTGGGGAGTGAAAATATTAACACGAGAGGATTTTCGAAAAGCTTGAATATGCTTGGGTTAACTCGATTCCTAGGCGTATTGGGCTTTAAAGGGCATACGAACACAGACTGGGCCTGCAGGAATAGGCGCATGCGTGCTTGCAGCTTCAGCCTAAGGCGCGGGACCCCGCACGCCCCAGAATCAAGGCACGGGGCCCCGTGTGCTCGAACTTTTTGACTTTCCTTTTTTAGAGCTACGGCGCGGACCTTGAAGTGTTGTAGGGTTTCGTCGTTATATAACTACGACATTTAGCCTCGTATTACTCATCCACGCGACAACTAAAAAACAAACTCTTCGTTATTTTGTCGCGAAATTTCAGCTATGGGTATCGCATTGCTGTCTGTGAAGTTGCAAGCTTGGACCTGAAGCTTCAAGGATGAGCAAATAGTTGCTCTGAATCAACTGGGTATTTCCCAACTGCTTACCGTCGGTCAGCTGCATGTAGACTTACATTTTCCTATTGCTTGTCTATCGTAGTAGGACGTATTGGGAATCCAATGTCCGATAGACATCGACACCCAATCCCGCCCGCATGTAGCAACCTCTACTAATCAATCGGTGGGCCGTGATAACTTGTTCCTTAATTGTGGTGGAAGTACGATAACATCCGTTGTTTTAACCCTATGTCTTTTCTATGTCAATTTCTTAAGGACAACTAAGCTTATTGTCGTCGAAGTAGTTGTGTTTACATTCTTTGCATGCAATTTCACGTGACAGGAAGGGCATGAAAAGATGCACGTAGGAGAGTAGAGAGTACTAAGTATTATACGTATTAGCAAATCAGGTATAACACGATTATATGGATATTAGTCATTCTCGTGATATATATACCTTACCTGGTATTCTGCTTAAGATGCGCCAGTTCGATATTAATAGAGATGCATCGAACCGCGTATGGTGAGCATTGGCATTAATATGGACCCGACCATCACTTTGTTCAGTTTTAGTTTGTTTACATTTCGAATTTCGTGTTAGGTGATTTAGCATGCAATATAATTATAAGGTCATAAAAGCGCTAAATCATACGAAAGCGATAATTGCGAAATGTAAGTAAATCACGTAGTGAGGAGTTGCATCCTCGGAGTGTACACTAAACAAGACACGATGAGTAGATGGTTGAGAACGGATCTCGGAACTACTCGGGTTTAGTTAGGGTGTTTTAGTGCTTATGGTTGAAGTTGAGGACGTTACGTATGTTTATAACGTGCCATGGACCTAATGTCCTTATTTGACATTATCGAACTGCATAATAAAAGTGCAAAATATAAATATTTGTTTAGGACAACCCAATGTGACGATTCGACTTCGAGGCGGTGAATTCGGGAGAGCTTCGCTACTATAGCTGGTTCTGCGGTGAATCCGGCAGAGCTTCGCTGCTATACTCGGAGTTGGCTAGTCGAGCGTAGATGCCCCTCTGTTCGAGTGGAGTGCTTAAGGAATGAGAAGTAGCGTTGATTCGCTTATCGGGACAACGATCGAGTGGATCGTACTTAGTGTCGGAGTGCGACCTAAGTTAGAGAAGAAGAGGGGGACAACGAATTGTGAGAGGAATGATTCACGAATTCGTAAGTTGTCGAAATGAATGAAATGAGGGGGGTATTTATAGATGTTCGCGCAATTTAAATCGACCTTTAGGATGCTTGATCTCTTGTGCACAGAACTCAGTCGCCTGATGTCGCGCGCATGAATCTTGGGAGGTCTGGTGTGAGGCGCCTGGATTTTTGAAGATCCTATTTTGAAACTTTCCAAAACGGAGAAGACGCGTATATTGGCGTTGCTTGGGGATTATGGATTCTCATTAACCCTAGCGCGTCGAGCGCCAAGTGGGCCTCGGTCGCATGTCTCGAGGTTTGCTCGGCCCGATGCGTTGACTCAGGTTTGACTTTGCATATTTCGGGGCCGATTCGGGGCCCCGGTGTCGGAATTGACTCTAATTAGTGTCGGCGCGATCGTGATGACACGACTAAGACAGTTTTGATGTTGAATTAATTTTTCCGTGTAATTATTTGATCTGTTCTATAGAAAACCTATCTAAAACATCATAATTTCGCATTGCGTTGCAGTCTGATTGTCATCGGGTGTTTGTCGGGCACCCCTGCAGCCACCAGGTCAAAATCTGGGAGTCTACAGAAGCCCCCACTTCGACTGAGGCTTGGACAAGGCGAAAGTCAAAGTATAGCCGTTCAGGTCAATCGAGGATTACGACCTGGTGGTTGTCCGGTCGGATCATTTTAAGTCCGTTAGGCTACGTATTTGGGGCTCGTCAACCAAGGCTTAGAAATCATATCTGAGATCCTTGCCTACGGTTGCTTATCGAAGCTTGGCTCCGGGCTTGCTAGTTTGTCTTGGGTTTGTTTCCTTAGTCATTTCGGTGTTTGACAAGGGCCTTTTGGTTAAGTCTTTATCGGTGTCTTAGTTGTGTTTTAAATATCCTTGGCGGATGGTTGTGTTGACTTGGGTCTTGCTTTTTTTGCTTTAGGTATTCCTTTGGGGGCGTGAATTGAATGCTTAGGGACTTGTTCCAGGTTGATTGATAAGTGTAGTATGTAGTGCCTATTTGTTGTGTTTTGGTCCCTTTTTCCTTGTGGAATCGCTCCTTTGGAGCGATTCATGGGCTTCTTATGCTTCCTTTAGTTCGTTTCAGGTTCCCGAGACCGACTTGGAAGAGTTGGAGCGATTCCGACTCAATACATACACATTTTGGAGCCAACGAGATAAAGGAACGATGACTCCAGGCCTTGGAATCGACCCCGAGACCTTGGGACCCAATCCCGAGCCTCCGAGACCCGATCCCGAGTCCCGAGAATCGGTGGGAAGCCCATGAGAGGCAAGGAAGGACCAAAGAGCGTTTAAGGAAGGCATACAAGACTCATCCCGTTCGGGATGGGGTACTACATTAAGAGGGCTGCTGTGAGCCCATCCCGGTCGGGACCATCCTGTCCCGGTCGGGATGACAGGGCCGTCCCGATCGGGATGATCCGTCCCGGTCGGGACCGTGATGCTGCTGCACGACTCTTTTTCTTTCTTCTCCTTCATTCTTGTACCCATATATATACTCCCTTCTTGTAATTTTAAGACATCTTATCTTACCCTAGATTAGTTTAAGCCTCTAAAACCCTAGATTTACTCTCACTCATTAGTTTTAATTCTCCCTTAATCTTAGTTAATCTTTAGTTAATCCTTGTAATTAGTTCTTGTATTAAGAAGATACTTGAAGAATTCTCCAAGATTGACAACCTTGGGTTTTATTTGGGTTCTTATTTATACAAGTTTGCATCTTTTCATCTTCCTAGTGTTGGTATAACCTTCTCCATCCTTGTTCTTAGTTATTTAATCTTGTTTTCATCTTTTTCATATTGTTATTGTTATTGTTTGTTTATGATGAATGTTTGGATGTTTGTTCTAGTTTCTCTTGTGAATGTTAGTTTGTTCATGATAATGAGTGAGTAGATTACTTGTGGGGTTAGTAGGGGGATTAGGGGTAGATTATGGATGATTAGGGTTGATTAAGGGGAAAAGGTTACATCTTTGTTGTTAGTCACATTGTAGGCACTCTATGTGTTTGTTGTTATGCTTGTGTGAGTTGTAGTGGCCATGCTTCCCATACTTGTGTTCATCTTCTCATTGATTGCTTATTTTGTGGAAATGTCGAGAATAGTTTAGTTGCGAGAGCGCGGACTAGGGTTTAAGTTGCGAGAGCCCGGACCCACCTTGGCATCGGTTTAAGTTGCGAGAGCCCGGACCGACCCTAACAACTAGGAGACACCTATACCCTTGATCACCCCAATTACCCTTCTACTCCTATGAACCCGACCTACCCCACTTCTTTCCATATTTGCGTTAATCTTCTTAGTTAGCCATCATTTCCGTTAGTTTTATCGTTTAGTTAGTCTCTAGTGTTAGTTTAGTTCTGACTCCTCCTCCTTCATAGTTTTCCATACATCGCTTCTTTGTGTTTGTTTGGTAATTTAGTCTCGTTGTAGGTAGACCTAGTCTAAACCTTGATATACCGTCCTCGTGGAACCGATCCCGACTTACCCTAGCTACCCACTAGGTTATTCGGTGTTATATTGATCGGCTAGGGACTTGACAAATCCCTACCATCAATTTGGCGCCGTTGCCGAGGACGGTGCATTGTTTAGACTTAGTTTGCTTATTTCTAGACTTAGTTACCCTTCTTTGTGCTCTCCCATCTTCTCTTGTGAATATTCTCTAGATTTTTCTTCTTTCCTTGGTTTTATTTCTTCTTTTTCTCTTTGTCTCTAGTTGTGCTTGTTTATTGTCGTTACCTAGTGCCCATAAAGCACTAGGTGTTCTTACGTTTGTTCTAGTGTGTAGTGTATGCCTAGGAGGGGAGGCGACTTCTATCTCTTTAATCCAGAGCCGGAGAGACTCTTTCGAGCCTTTCGCCAACGGACGATTAATCGGGTTAGAGCCTCTCAACCGAGTGTAAGCAATACTCATCAAGGGCAAGCCCAAGGAGCCGACTTGAACATTTCACCTCGAGAGACGGCCGGAGGGACCTTCATCAATCCCTTCGGTGATTCTTCTCCTAGTTCCCCCTCTTCATCTACATCAACACTCTCTAAACCACCATCTTCTCCCTTACATCCAAGAATGCCTAAGTTTTCCTCTCACTCCACCTTCACGGAAGATGTCTTGCCGGGACCGAGTGCATTACCGGAAACTTATACCGGGAATTTTGTGCAAAGACTCAATTTATCCAACTTGTGGAGAGGAGCCCATTTAGTGGTTTGCCCACCGAAGACCCGCACCAACATATGGAGACTTTCTCCGATTATTGTGACGCTATATCTCAAACCGGGGTTACTCAAGATCAAATTCGATGGGTACTCTTCCCGTTTTCTCTTATTGGAAAAGCGAAGCAATGGATCAAGAGTCTCGATAGGGCAACCATGGGGATCGATACTTGGAAAAAGCTTGCCTTGGCGTTCTACCAAAAATTTTACCCTCCGGAAAAGACGAACTTGCTTAGGGCCTCCATCACCGGGTTCCAACAAAGGGATGAAGAGAGCCTATATGAATCTTGGGAGCGGTTTAAGTCTTTGGTAAGATCGTGCCCTCATCATGGACTCTCACAATGGTTCTTGGTGCAACAATTTTGGAATGGTCTTTATGAGGACTCGAGAGCCATTCTTAATATGGGCTCCAATGGTAGGTTTACCGAGGTCGGTGACGACCAAACATGGGCGAGAATCGAAGAGATGGCGGTGCATAATTCGCAATACTCTAGGCCTAGGAAGGCACATCGAGGAGGCATACATGAGGTCGATGCTATCACCAAATTAAGCATTGACCTTGGAGCTCAATTGAAAACACACATGGAGACTATTGACAAGAAGCTCCAAAGCCACCTCAACCAAGTCCAAGGCTCTAGTTCCTCCCACCATCAACCGATTCAAGAAGTGAATGCTTTGGGGTCCGCACCTCCTACACCTTACTTTGGGATGTGCGACACTTGTGGAATCGTTGGTCATGACCCTATGAATTGTAGAGGGAGTATTGAGCAAGTGAACGCCTTCCAAGCGTTCAAGCAAGGTGCCTCCTTTTCTAATCAATACCAAGCTTCCAATCAAGTCCCTCAACAACAAACACTTCAACATCAACAACAACAACGTCCCTATGTTCCACCTCCCTTAAGGGACAATGAAAGTTACCAAGGTTATGTGGGTAACCAAAGACCCTTCAATAATTTCAAGCAAAATAACCAAGGCAACTTCAACAACAAGCAAGGGTTCCAACAAGGGAACTTCATTCATGGTGGTTTCCAAGGAAACCAAAATTTCCAAGGAAACCGAAACTTTCAAGGACAACAACACCACAACCAAGGCCTTAATCAAGGCAACTCTCATGGGTTCCAAGGGAACCATCATCAACAACAAGGAAATTCTCATGGGTTCCAAGGGAACCATCAACAACAACAAGCAACACAAGGCAATCAACAAAGCAAGCCTAGGAGTCGGTCTCCTATTCATGACTACGGTACACCATTAGCCCTCACCGATACTCCGCATAATCCATCATCCCCACCACGGTATTACGACATACAAAAGCAAATGATGGATATGCAAAGGAATACTCAAGAAATGCAAAAGAGTCAATTGGAGGCACAAATGTCACAACAAGGAATCATTGCTCAAATTCTAATAGATAACAAGGAAATGAAAACTCACATGAAGATGATTGAGAATCAAGTGTCACAACTTGCGTCGGGAAGTTCTTCAAGACAAAGGGGGCAATTGCCTCCTCAAGGTGAAACTCCAAATTATGGACATGTCAATGCCATCACCTTGAGGAGCGGTGCTACATATAATCCTCCCGTGTTTCCTAGTGAGCAAAAAGAGATGAAGGAAGTTGTGCCTCCAAATCAAGAAGAATCAAGCTTGGACAATTCAATAGAGGAGCAAGTCTTATGGGAGGCCGAGAAACCCCAAGAAGACGACCCTCCCCCTCTTCAAGAGAAAGACAAGGGAAAAAGGAAAGTGTCCTTTGAAGAGTCCACCCCAATTGATCAAAACAAGTACCAAATCAAGTTGCCTTACCCGTCAAGGCAAATGAAGACTAAGGTGGACACTCATTACGACAAGTTCCTTAGTATTGTGAAGAAATTGGATGTTAGTGTCCGGTTCACCGAATTACTCACCCAAATCCCGGCATATGGAAGATTTATGAGAGAAATCTTAGCTAGGAAGAGATCCGTCGACAAGGAAGAGACCGTCGCGTTCACGAGGGTGGTAAGCGAGCTCATACAAGGTTCCACGCTTCCGAAGTTGAAGGATCCGGGTAATTTTTCGATCCCTTGCACCATAGGCAACTTCTTGATCAAGAATGCGTTATGTGACTTGGGCGGGAGTGTGAGCATCATCCCCTATTCTATTTGTTGCCGACTCGGAATGAAGGAGTTGAAATGTACGTCCCTCACCCTCCAAATGGCCGATAAATCATTCAATCGACCATTAGGAATGTTAGAGGACGTACCGGTACGAGTGGGGAAATACTTCATTCCGGTCGACTTCATTGTGCTTGACATGCCGGAGGATGCCAACACTCCCATCATCCTTGGACGCCCATTTCTACACACCGCGGGTGCCATGATCGATGTGAAGAACGGTAGGATCACATTTGAGTTAGACGAGGAGAAGATAGTGTTTGACCTCCAAGGCAACACTTCGCCTACTAGCGATGAGACATGTAATATGATCCATACCACGGAAGACATCGATCTAGGGGGTGAACCGGAACAAAGCTTGAAGGAGTACTCTTATGTACTTGATGATGATGACTCCGAGAGTGAGGAGGATGAGCGCCCATGTCATGGGCTTGATGACAAGTTGAAATGCAATGACAAGGAAGAAGATGAGCCTCCCTTGGGGCCACATGAGGATCGTTGGACGTTTGGGTATATCCCCAAGGACCAAAAGTACAAGTTCAAGTCGTTGAACTTGGAAGAGCGGGATGCCCCGGGAACGTCGAGGCAAGGCCACGAAGAGTCTTGAGATGTGGTTGGTTATATGACATGCCTAATTGAAGACTTTTCTAGGGCCTTCGACTTGTTCTTACGTGCCCTCGATGGAGATGGAACTAGTTTTGGTTGTTGAAAAAGAATGAAGATTGCACCATCTTGGTTTGACGGAGTTTCACAAGAACCGTCTCATTGTATATAACTCTTTCTTGTAGTTAATTGGATTTTTTGTGAATTCTTGTTATTTGGATTGATTGATGAGCGTCGTGAGGGAGAGAGTTTGATGTGCGTTTGAGTATTGATTGATAGGTGAAGTGAGAACGCTCCTAGAGAGGATTGGCGATGATATACCTTGGGTTGTAGGCATGAGGGTCGGGACGCCTCATCCCGGCCGGGAAGGAGCCGTCCCGATCGGGATGGGTGTACCAAGATTTGAGCTCACTGTGGGTCCGTCCCGACCGGGATGAGGTCGTCCCGACCGGGACGGGTGAGGTAACCCGATCGGGATTAGTCTTCCCGACCGGGATGGTCCTCTGCTCCCTCTTTGTGATTCTTCTTCGCAAATCAAGTCCACCCAACCGTTTTATGCCCCCTCCCAACCTCCCTAATCCTCCTTTTTCCTATCATAAGACCCATACACCTCCCTATACATCGAGATCCACATCAAATCCCACCCCCCTCACACCTCTACCATGCGATGTTATCGAGAATGAAGCGGAAAAGCAATGATGAAGACAAGCAAGCGCCTTTATTGATCTATGAGACGATGGAAAGAGTGAGTTGCTAACCTATGGTATGTCAACTATCCTTTCTTTTTCGTTTTTGTTGTTACTTGTTTTCCTTTGTTTATTCCCTTTGTGTCTTGATGTCATGGTGGCCTTCGAGGCCTTGGTGTTGATTGCTCCCGACTCCCGACGACGTGATTACGTCGAGAGTCAATCGATTAGTCCAATTTACAAGATTTTCACACCTTTTTTAGGAGTTAGTCGGATTTGGACGGAATCCGGGCTAGGTGACTTGATTACACCAATCCCTCCCCTCCCATTTCCTTTTATTTCTTTCTTTTTATTTTTCTTCCCCATTCCATATCCTTTTCTCGTCTCGGCCCATGGTGACTTGACTACACCCCGGCCGGACACCTTCTACCTTTTTCTCCACTTTGTTTTTAATTTTAGCTTTATTTTCGTAGTTTATTTTCTTTTCTTTTTGTCTCTCCGCACACTACGATTGAGCATATGAGGACATTGCTCGATTTAAGTGTGGGGGAGCGATATTCTATCGTAGTTAGTGTTATTTTCGTAATTTTTCGAAAAACCTTTAAAAACCCTAAAAATTTGAAAAATTTCACAAAAATCAAAAAGATTTTCTTTTTGTGTGTTTTTATTTTGTGTCGTTGTGTCGTATTTTTGTTTTGTTGTGCGTGTTTGCCTCCCTTTTTCCTTATAGGTTGCTTAATCACCGCTAGCTTTGGAGAGCTTTCAAGACTTCCGGTAACATCTCTTCACCCCTTTTTCCTCTTTGTTCCTTGTGGAGTTTGGAGGATTTGTGTGTTGTGGTGTGCTCGGGTGGAGCTTTGTAAAGTTTGAGGTTGATTTGGAGACTTGTTTGGATGATAGGGGTGGTGTTTGTTTTGTCTATGTGTTTTGTTTTACCTTGTTTTGTTTTTGTTGCCTTTGTTTCTTTTCCTTTTGTTTTCGTCATGTCTTCATTTTGTGTTGTGTTGTGTGTCTTGTGTGTAAATGGTTTTCGAAAACCCGGTTTAGAGGCTAGTGTGCGAGTGTTTACTTTCCCTCTCTAGCGATGTAAATCGAGTCTTGGACTTTAGTCTAGTAGAATGACCCTAAATCAATGAATTCGTTGCTCCTTTACCTTGAGTCCACCTAGCTTACTAGGGATTTACTACGGGATTTGCACCTTTGACCATTATGACCACCCACGGTGTGAAAAGGCCTTGGTTACCGAGTCTCGTCCCTTAGGTGACCGTGTCTAGGATTGTTTGATTAGTCCAAGTTTTCCCCTTTTTTTGGGTTTGAAGGGAAGGACGCTCCCCGACTTACCCATTCACCTACCTTCTACACATACCGCACAATAAATTGCAAATTGTGGATTCTCTCTTTCTTGTTACACAATGAAATGCCAAAAATGCCAAATCTTGCCAAAAGGGCAAAGAAAAGAAAAAGAAAGAAAAAAAATGAAAGAAAGAAATGAATGAAGAAAAAGAAAAGGCACAAAAGCCAAAAACAAAATAGAAAAGAAGAAAAATAAATGGCATGGCAACAAACAAAGCAAAAACGTCAAAAAGAAAGAAAATGCCAAAAGAAAACCCGTCTCACAAAAAGAAGCCTTTTTTCGACTTTTGCCGTGAAGAGCCTACCAAAGGACCGAGTCCCTAGGAAGGATGATAGCGGCATTAGTCGGTCTTCCCTCATTTTGCATGTTTTCCATCTTTTTACTTGGACTAGTTAGGCGGTTTTGGACACGGGACGACCCTCTTGGCTCACGCTAAAGGGGGCAGGGTCTCACTTACCTTCAGTGTCGACTAACACCATGGTTCCTCACTTTTCCACTCCGCCAATCGTCCCGTAGTACGTTTTTAGAAAGTTAGGAGGACCTAGGTAAGTTACCAATGTTTTTGTTGCTTTATCGTCATACTATTAGGGTTTATTCCACCTTGGTTTGTATTGCTAGCTTGGGAACGTTGTCACTTACCTCGAGTCCTAAACCGGTGCTTCTTTCACCGCTTTTAGAGGGAAGCGGTATTTCTTTTGTTTTGGGTGCAACCGTCTATGTGTTTGTTTGTGTGTTTGTTTGTTTATGTGTTTTGTGTCCGGTTGCATCCACAGTTTTGACGCACAAGACCCAACTTGCCTTGCGGAGTGCACATTTCCTCTAAGTGCACTCGCGTGAGCTGAAGGGGCGTAGGGTGCGCTAATACCCACTCGGCTAGTGTAGTAGTTAGTATGTGCTTACTTGAGGGCGAGTAAGGGTTAAGTGTGGGGGAGTTGATAAGTGTAGTTTGTAGTGCCTATTTGTTGTGTTTTGGTCCCTTTTTCCTTGTGGAATCGCTCCTTTGGAGCGATTCATGGGCTTCTTATGCTTCCTTTAGTTCATTTCAGGTTCCCGAGACCGACTTGGAAGAGTTAGAGCGATTCCGACTCAATACATACACATTTTGGAGCCAACGAGATAAAGGAACGATGACTCGAGGCCTTGGAATCGACCCCGAGACCTTGGGACCCAATCCCGAGCCTCCGAGACCCGATCCCGAGTCCCGAGAATCGGTGGGAAGCCCATGAGAGGCAAGGAAGGACCAAAGAGCGTTTAAGGAAGGCATACAAGACCCATCCCGTTCGGGATGGGGTGCTACATTAAGAGGGCTGCTGTGAGCCCATCCCGGTCGGGACCATCCCGTCCCGATCGGGATGACAGGGCCGTCCCGATCGGGATGATCCGTCCCGGTCGGGACCGTGATGCTGCTGCACGACTCTTTTTCTTTCTTCTCCTTCATTCTTGTACCCATATATACTCCCTTCTTGTAATTTTAAGACATCTTATCTTACCCTAGATTAGTTTAAGCCTCTAAAACCCTAGATTTACTCTCACTCATTAGTTTTAATTCTCCCTTAATCTTAGTTAATCTTTAGTTAATCCTTGTAATTAGTTCTTGTATTAAGAAGATACTTGAAGAATTCTCCAAGATTGACAACCTTGGGTTTTATTTGGGTTCTTATTTATACAAGTTTGCATCTTTTCATCTTCCTAGTGTTGGTATAACCTTCTCCATCCTTGTTCTTAGTTATTTAATCTTGTTTTCATCTTTTTCATATTGTTATTGTTATTGTTTGTTTATGATGAATGTTTGGATGTTTGTTCTAGTTTCTCTTGTGAATGTTAGTTTGTTCATGATAATGAGTGAGTAGATTACTTGTGGGGTTAGTAGGGGGATTAGGGGTAGATTATGGATGATTAGGGTTGATTAAGGGGAAAAGGTTACATCTTTGTTGTTAGTCACATTGTAGGCACTCTATGTGTTTGTTGTTATGCTTGTGTGAGTTGTAGTGGCCATGCTTCCCATACTTGTGTTCATCTTCTCATTGATTGCTTATTTTGTGGAAATGTCGAGAGTAGTTTAGTCGCGAGAGCGCGGACTAGGGTCTAAGTTGCGAGAGCCCGGACCCACCTTGGCATCGGTTTAAGTTGCGAGAGCCCGGACCGACCCTAACAACTAGGAGACACCAATACCCTTGATCACCCCAATAACCCTTCTACTCCTATGAACCCGACCTACCCCACTTCTTTCTATATTTGCGTTAATCTTCCTAGTTAGCCATCATTTCCGTTAGTTTTATCGTTTAGTTAGTCTCTAGTGTTAGTTTAGTTCTTACTCCTCCTCCTTCATAGTTTTCCATACATCGCTTCTTTGTGTTTGTTTGGTAATTTAGTCTCGTTGTAGGTAGACGTAGTCTAAACCTTGATATACCGTCCTCGTGGAATCGATCCCGACTTACCCTAGCTACCCACTAGGTTAGTCGGTGTTATATTGATCGGCTAGGGACTTGACAAATCCCTACCATCATTGATTTAGGTGGTTTAGGACTCATTTGGATTGAATTGAATTGAAATTGGGTCGAATTGAATTGAATTGTCTTGAATTAATTGAATTAATTGAATTTGAATTGAGTTAAATTGAATTTATTGACTTCAACTTGAATTGATCGAATTGCATTGACTTGAATTGATTGAATTGAATTGAACTTGAATTAAATCGAATTGAATTGATTTACTTGAACTTGAATTGAATTGCGTTCAGAATGCTTTGGGAATCGTTAGGCTCACGGATTTAAAATTTACCTCAGAATGCTTTTGGATTCGTTAGGTTCACGGGTTGAAAATTTACCTTCAGAATGCTTTGGGATTCGTTAGTTTCACGGGTTGAAAAGTTGTTTTTTCGAATGCCTCAGGGTTCACTCGAGTTTGAATTGAATTGGCTTGAACTTGAATTGCCTTCAGAATGCTTTGGGACTCTGTAGACACCCAGATTTGGACCTGGTGGCTGCAGAAGTGTCCAACACACACCCGATGATGATAGGACTGCAACGCGACGCGGGTTCGTAGTGCTTTAGATGGTTTTTCTATAGAACGGATCAAATAAATTATTCGGGCAAAATAAATTAACATGATGACAGCCTTAGTCGCGTCGTTACAATCGCATAGACACTAATTAGAGTCAATTCCAACACCGAGACCCCGAGTTAGTCCCGAAACTCGAACCGAGTCAACACCGCGCCAAGCGAACCTCGGGATGAACACCTGAGGCCCAATAAACCCACGGCGCCAGGGTAAACACCAGAAGACTTAGGTCCTAAGTAATGAATCATACACTCGTCTCTCGGTTTTGGAAAGTATCAAAATCGTATCTTCAAAACTCCAACCGCCCTGCCTCACGCGCCTAAGAATCCCCACGCCTGAGCCCAGGCGCCCGAGACCTGGTCCGCCCCATCTCACGCGCCTATATGGGCGACGAGGGCTGAAAACACCTATAAATTCCCCCCCTTCACGTCCTCATTTCACATAACTCAACTCTCTCTTCTCCCTCTAAACTCTCGCTAAGGGCTCGCACTCCGACACCCGAGGCAAACGATCCACTCGATCGTAGTTCCGATAATAAAATAAAAGCGTAATCGACGCTACTCCTCACCTTCGAGCACTCCACTCGATACCGAGGTGCCTGTGATCGACTAGCTCAAAACTAGTACCCAGGTTCTGCCGGATTAGCCGCAGAACTAGTCCTTAGCAACGAAACTCTGCCGGAGTAGCTGCGGGAAGGTCAAACGGTAACGGAGCTGTGCCGGAGTCACTGGTCAAGCTAGGAGGATCCGCCAGTTAGGTTGTCATCTAAATAAAACATTCCATATTTGCACTTTCTATTATTATGCACTACGACAATAATAGATGTGGGCACTAGACCCACAAACATCCACTAAACTACGTAACGTCCCAACTTCAATCACAAACACTAAAACACACTAAATAGACCCGAGTAATTCCGAGATTCGTTCTCAAAACTATCTATTCATCGAGTCCCGTTCAGTGTATACTCCGAGAGTGCAACTCCTCACATTGTGATTTACTTACATTCGCATTTATAGTTTTTCGTATGATTTATTGATTTTATGACCATATAATCGCATGCTAAATCACCTAACACGGAATTCAAAACATAAAACAACTAAAAATTAACAAAGTGATGGTCGGGTTCCGTATTAGTCCCGGTGCTCACCTCATTTGGTTCGACGCATTTCTATTAATACCGAACCGATCGACGCATCTTAAGCAGAATACCAAGTAAGGTATACCACGAGAATGACTAATATCTGTATTATCGCGTTAAAACTGCTTTGCTAACACGTATAATACTAGTACTCTCTACTCTCCTACGTGCATCTTTTCATGGTCTGCTTGTCACGTGAAATCGCATGCAAAGAATGTAAACAGAACTACTTCAATGACAAAACTTACTTGTCCTTAAACAACCGACATAGCAAAAGATTTAGGGTTAAAACAACGGATGTTACAGTACTTCCACCACAACAAAAGACCTAGGATATCAGCCCACCGATTGATTAGTAGAGGCCGCTATAGTGCGGGCGGGGTTGGGTGTTCTTTGTGAACTTCCCAACACGTACCCTCACCCCTTACTCAGAATCAAAAGTTTCCGGATGTCCCAAACCATTGGCAACGAGAGTCATTCCAGAAATGGAGTGCTTAAGGGTACAAGTCTTTATCTTTAGGTCCCGTGCCACTCAACTTTGAGCCGGCAAGGGATTAAAGTTTACTTGAACGGTTTCCGAGTCCCCATAATTTGACTCGGTGGCGACTCCACGAATCACGACAACTTCAGTTCATTAAAAAGGTTGCCTTACCAAACAAAACGGCCTTTAAACATTTACAACCACGACTCGATCGATTCCCAAATGGAAACACGGGTGCCCGCACCCGTCTAGTACAAGTCCGGATCGTCATCCAAATCGAGGTCCGACAATTCTCCCCGTATGCGAGATCGGACTGGCCCCCGGCAGGGAGGGGCCTTGTGGGTGGCCGCCGCCACACGTTGAAAACCAGGCCTATCTCGCGCGGGCACGCGCGTGGCGCCGGGCGGTGCGGACGGACGTCCACAGTTTGGCGACTCCGCTGGGGACTTGGAAACAAGTTTCCAGCGGTGGTGTAACTTGAACGAGGTCAGTGAAGCTCATGTCCTAGTTCCTAGTTGTGTTCACTACAAGGTTTGGCCCTAAAAAGCCCACCCTAACCGATATCAGGACCAATCGACCTTGTAACACCCCGATTTTATAAAATTAAATTTAATTAAAATTATGTTCATATTTTTATTTTTACGATTCAACTCATAATTCTTAAAATTATTATAAAACGAATTTATCGTTTAATCGTTTCAAACTCCTAAAATTCTATTTAACTCGGAAACTGTTCTTATATTTAAAACATATTTTTATTTCTGTTTCGATTCATTTTATAAATTTCATTTAATTCTTATCGAAAGTCTATTTCGACGATTTAAATTCTAAATTCTTTTTATTATTCATATTTATGCTTGAATTTCTATTTTCAGCTCGAAGTTCATTTATATTAAGTTTCGACAAAACATTTATTGTGTTTCCTCGAGAAATCAATTTAATTCACTTTATCGAAGATTTATTATTTATCGGGAAATACTATTTCTTTGTCTCACTATTTATTTCTATAACTTTGTTTTCGACTTGAATATTTTATTTACTCATTTTTATTTAGTCAACCCAATTATTTTATTAATTCGATTTCTTTGGTCAGTCAACTTATTGTCTCAAAACCGTTTTATACTAAAACCTATTCTATTTGTAGGTAGTACTTAACCTTTTTTTTATTTATTATTTTAATTGAATTCATCCCACTTGATGAACGTACCTCCCCTTACTTTACTTCCACCGCTTCATTCTTCATTTCATCTACCCTTTCATATTCTTTCTTCTCCACCGCTTCACACTCTCGGTCACCTCTTCGTTCCCCTTCAGTTTTCTTCTTTTCTCTTTAAAATCTGCACCGTAATCTCCATCCTCTGCCTCATCTTCACGCACTCCTTCAGCTCAACGTTCCCCTTTTCTCTCTTCCTTCGCCCCTGTCTTTTATTTTCGACCTTCGAAGATCTTGATTTCTGCTGCTATTTCGTCGCTTGGCCTGGTTAGGTTTGTCATGTTTTCTGTTTTTTTTCTTCCTCTTTTCCTCCTTCTTTCATCTTGGGTGTTGATGTCGTTGTTATTGCGTTTATCTGGTGCTTTTGTCCGCTGCTCGGTTGTTGTCGTTTTATTTTCCTTCGTTCGTTGATTTCATGCTGCTCTCAGATGTCGAACCCCTGCCCGTGTTCCATTTCTGGTGTTTTGGTTTTGTACTGTCACCTGCGTCTGCTGTTTCTATGTCACTGTTATAGGTGTATTGATGTCCCTTTCTTCTTCTTTCTGCTACTGCGTGCTGTTGTGTGTTGTTGCCGCTGCTGCTGTTCTTTTCCTTTACGATCTCCTTCTTCTTCTTTTGCGTTGCTGCTACTGTTCTATTTCTGCGCAGTTGATGTTGTTTTTCGACCCTTCTTCCCCTTTCTTCTCTTCCCCTTCTTCGTTCTGGATTGCTTCTTGTTGCTTCTGTATAGTTACGCTGCTGCTGATGTCCTGTACTGTTACTTGTCGTCTTGTGTCGTCTTGGATGTGCACGGTTGCTGATATTGTTGGATGTGGTCGTCTTATTAATGTATTGTGCTACCGACTACTGCCAATGCTGTTTGGTTTCGTCGTATGTACCTGCTGTCTCTCCTGCTTTTATGGTTGTACTATTGTTGTGAATCGTTTCGCACCGTGTTTCGTTATCGTGCTGATATGCGTTGAGGTCGTTTGGTTGCAGCTCGTTTCTGTCATCCAGCATCATTCATCTTTCCTCAGTTTTGCATTGTTTCATCGATCTTCTTTCAGTTGCTTTCCCTTGTCGTCCCGTGACGTCTCCATTCATTTCCGTCATTCCTTATTCCGATTTCTTTGTTTCTGTTCTTTATGTCTCGAATTTCGTAGTGGAGCATACTTGGAAGGCTAGCGATTCACGACACGAAGGTTAAAACGTGCTAATGAAGATTTGGTGCTCAGACTATGCAAGTAGACAAGTACGTGATCGATTCGCCGTCGACATAAGGTAACTTCAGGACGTTACTCGATTTTATATCGTATGTTTGAGTAGTAGTATGTAGTAAATAATTTAACTTCGGTTTTCTAATTTTAGCTATATATTATTGCTAATTATATTCTTTTAAATCGTATTTATAAATATTTTACAAGTTTTCGATATCGTTTTATAAATCTTTAGTAATTTAATTATTTACGATCGTTATAATATTTTGTTGGTTATCGTGACACTAGTAAATAAATAATATCGATTTCATATTTTCGTCATATTTTGTTAAATTATAATTTTAACTCAAAATCGTATTTTTATATTATAATCGAGATTTGTATACTCGTTCAATAAATTAATTTTCATTTTACGATTTATACTAATAAATGAGAAATTAGTCGTTTTAGTTTTAAATATATTTTTAGTCGAGACTATTTTCACTAATAATTTCCGATTGACTATTTTTATTAAAATTCGTATTATTTATTAGTAAAAACTATTTATTAAAACTAATTTGAAATCTTTGTAAATCTCATTTCATTTATAAAACTCGTTGACTCAATTAATTTTGATATCGTTTTCTTAAAACATCTATTTTCTAAAATTTATCGTTTTAACTCGATTTCCTAATTATTTATAAAAGACTATATATTGACATATTATATTTTATTTATATTTTGAGTAACAAATTTAGAAATATATTAAAGTTACGATGACGACGATAATAATAATAAAATGTTAATTTCGTTTGAAATGTTATTTTTAATACATTTCACATATTTTAATAACTTACGTATTTTCTATAAAAATATTTCTATTTTTAGTAAGTTTCTAAAATTAGTAAATTTCTATTTATAGAAAGTTACCTTTTTATATAAAATATTTATTCCTTTTGTCCTCATATTATTATAATGATTATATCTCTTGTTTATATCGATAATGGCTTGCTTTGGAGTTATGGAATAAGGAGAAGTGTGGGGTTAGAGTAATATATTCTGGGGTTTACGTTTTTGCCATCAACTATAAGGCTGGTGTGTCTTTATGAGGCACACTGGTTGTTGAACTGAGCATATATGGTGTTCGGGAGTGTGTGTACATTTTGACCTTAAACTCGTGCCTCGCAGTGTAAGACGCCGTCGGGTTGAACTGAGTATTTATGGTGCTCGGGAGGGGTGTGCATAGTATCTTAAACTAGGGCCACGCATTTATAAGTCGCCGTCCTATTATGGTTGAGTAGCCTAGTTAGAGATCGAGGTTTGATTTGTTTGAACTAAGTTCTCGAAGCTAGTTTTTAGTATTCTCCTAGTGAAAGTCTAGCCGTCTACACTAATCCTATCCATAACGCCATTTTGAATATTATTATTATTATCGATACATTTTGATTTGCAGGTTGGCAAATATTTTAAGTTTTCTTCTGAAAACTTGTTCTGATTGTATTATTCCAATGTTTTAAATTTTCTCCGAAAACTTATTTTCATTATATCGTTTTAATGTTTTCCATTTTAATTATTTTGATATAATAATACTATTCTTTTTTCATATGATATAATATGGCTGGGAGAACGTCCGAGTTACTCCCCACTGACGTGGCTGTTATGTTTATAACATGACAGGTATTTGCTGCTGGGTTTTGGGTGTGAGCTAGCGAGTAGCATGGATCCTACTCTTTCTCTATTCATGTTTATTTAAGGATTTGTATAAACCCGTTTGGAAGTTTTACTTTTAGCCCTTTTGTAAAAAGAGGCATTTGTATTGACTTACCATTTCTTTTAATAAGATATAGTTTGTCAGTGTGTTTTAATCCCACTCTACCGTGTTTCCGCCACTGTATTGCGTTAGATTTTTCTAGGGGATTACAGACCTCTTCGCGGTAAGATCTCTAGGGACACGTGGAGAGATCCTCGATTGACGCTCCTGCCGCCTAACGCGTCTTTTGGGCTGGCCTTATTAAGGTCCCGGAAATCTACACAAACCCGTACCTTGCCGTCTTTCTTGGGTACTGGCACAATGTTTGCAACCCAGTCTGGATATTCAGACACTTGAATAAAGCCCGCTTTGAATTGCTTGTCGACTTCTTCTTTGACTTTGAGAGACCATTCAAGCCTCATTCTTCGGATATTTTGTTTTACCGGATTACACCCGTCTTTGATGGGTATACGGTGTTCGGCTATCTCCCGGTCTATTCCCGGCATGTCCTTGTAGGACCAAGTGAAGATGTCTTTGAATTCATGGAGGAGATCCGTGAATTGTTGCTTCTCTTCGGGATTTAGGGATAAACCTAACTTAAGCATATGAGGCTCTAAAGGGGTTCCTACATTGATGGAATCGGTTTCCTCAATTAACGGATCTCGAGATTCCCTTAGTTCGAGTTACTCGATTAGATGCGGAGACAGTGGTACCTATTCGTCGGGTTTCTCAATGTCATTGCAAGTAAGATTTTTGAAAATGTTTTGAAAATAAAACAAGTCGTAAGCAGAACGGTTATCGTTATTATTGATAGTGAATTTTGAAAATAGCTCAAAGAGAGCGGCCATCTGATCGTTGGTCAGTGGCGGGATAGGGAGTGCTCTCGGGACAGACTCCGAGACTCCCGTAGGTGTGACAAAAGGAAAAGGGGTTACAGACTCGAATCTAGTACTGGACCCTCTAGACTTGGACTCAGACTCCGACTCTGACTCTGACTCAGACTTGGACTCAAACTCAGTGTCCGGCATATCCCCTTCACCGGTAGTGAGCTTGTAGGCTCGACCCTCTCTGTCGGTCCACTTGATCGTCTTCCTCCAAGCCCTATTTCCAGTGTTAGCGCCAACTTCATAGATCAGCTTGGTTGGATCAAACTTGCTGCTGCGGAGGATCATGTTCACTAGTTCCTCCTTAGGAGTCGGGATGATCTTATCTTCCCCGAACAGAAGCCCCAGCGCGGGCTCGGTATCTTCTTTTGACTCGGCCTGGATGAGGGCAAAGATGTCATCCGGGAAGAAATTTCACTCCCGAGCCAATTTGATCTCGGGATACGAGATGGTGGGTTGAAAGAGGCCCACTTGAATAGCTCCGAACAATGGAGTGACAAACTTGACTGTGTTTGTCCTATTCATATTTCCCTAGGTCATGGCGTAGCCCAAACCAAACCGAGACTCTCCGTCATTCAGGACCTCGAGAATCTTCCCAGCTGGAAGATATGGCCATGAAGTAGCCCCCGGTAGGTAGCCCAAGTTTTGTAACATCGTGTCGATGCTAGTGGTGAAATAGCTGGAAAAGATATTCTTCCTCGATCATTCCCACGAAATTGAAACCCCGCGGGTCGGTTGGGCCTTCCGTGTTGCAGCTTGACACAGCTATGAGGGTAGCTTTTAGAGTAATGATCCCATCTTGTAGAGGCATCTTAACCTTCCTGTGAAGGGTAGAGGATACAGCTCTGACCGCATGGATCCATGGTCTCCCGAGTAGCAGATTGAAAGATGAGGTGACGTCGATCACCTGAAATTCTAGCTCTTTCTCGATCGGGCTTGTTATGATCGTTAGTTTAACGGCGCCAACAACCGATTTTGGGCTTCCATCTAAAGCCTGGATAGTTTGTGCAGTCGGAAGGTAATCAGCCTCGGTAATGCCGAGGGCTTTAGCGGTCCTTAAGGGAAGGACATTTACAGCGGACCCGTCATCAATTAGGGTCATGGGGAGATATTTGCCCCAGCAGATCACCGTGATGTATAATGCTAAGTTATGGGTGGCCCCGAACGGTGGAAGATCAGATTCTGAGAAGGTGATAAGCGGGCTTTCTTCCTTGGATTTGGCTTTAAGGTGAGGCAAAATAGTGGCTACCATTTCAGTGGGATTAACCAATGAGTCAACCTTGATTTCATTGAGAGCCTTAGTAAGTGCTTCCCGATGCTCTTGAGAACTAACCAAAAGCTGCCATATAGTAAGATCGGTTCGGACCCTCTTTAGTTGTCTAACTAGGGCCATGTCAGCGTTTGGTTCTTCGAGCGTAGGTTCCGTCCTGGCAGGTTCGGTGACGGTTCCCGGGGCCGAAAGATCGGTTGTGATGACGTGTGTGCAGGCTAGGGCCTTGGTTTTGGCTTTCCGGATTTCTTCGATGGTGATGGGGACAACTTCCCCCTTAGCCAAGTAAACGTCGTCTTCATCATCATTCCATATCCCGTTGATTTGGGGAATGAAAGGACAAATGAGATGAGAACAGTCGACTACTTCTCCAGTAAAAATGGCGTGAGTACCAAGGGGGTTATTTTTGTTACTCGGTTTGTCACTGGGCAGCGGTATCTTCCCACATTCGATTAGATCCTGAATGAGATGCTTCAACTTCCAGCATTTCTCAGTGTCGTGCCCGTTGCCTCGGTGATAGTGGCAATAAGCCTGGATGTTATAGCTCTTGGACCGGTTTTCGATTGGGACTTCCGGAATCGGGCCTATCGGCTGGATCAGGCCTTCAGAAGATAACCTTTGTAAGGCGTGAGCATAGGTAGTCCCTATGTCAGTGAATACCGGAGTCGGAGTATTCTTCTTGGTCGAGGTGTCTAGCAGATTGACCTCGTCAAAGATGCTACGGGCCGCAGTTGTAGTTGCGGGCTTGCCGGAGGATGAACTGGCTCCTTGATATCCCTTAGCAGAGGCCTTAGTAAGGCTCTCTAACCTCAAGTCGTCTTCGATTCTCGTATCCATCTCGGTTAAGGTGGCAAAATTGGGTATGACGGCGTACCGGAGATGGACCCGGTAGGAAGGGAGGAGGTTTTTGACAAAGGGCTTCACCAAGACTTTTTCGCTGGGCTTGTCCACCAGCTTGACACTTTCAGCCCTCCACCTTTGAAGGTATTTGGTGAAACCTTCCTTAGGCTCTTGGGCCATGACCTCCAGAGTACGCATGGTAGTCTGGATCTCGGTGTTATCCGCGTAGTTTCGGGCGAACTCCGTTGTGACATCGTCCCAAATTTTGTATTTCTTGGAATCAAGCCTGTAGTACCAGGCTATTGGGTGCTTCTCAAGGGAAGAAGGGAAGAGATGCTTGAACATGGTCGATTTGACCCCCTTAAAAGCCATAAATTCTTTGAAAGCCCGGATATCGAGTACCGGGTCTTCAGTCCCATCAAACATTGGTAAGCCCGTTAAGTTGAGATTGGCGGGCAATTCATCAGTTAAGGGCAAATAAGCCCGAGCGTTCTCCGTGTGGATGGTGTTGTTGGCCGTCGTGTGGACCTGTTCCTGCAGCTTGCGGACCGCGCTGGCCAGTTCAGCTAACGGCCCATCGGTTTCAACTCCACTGTTAGGAGTTCCTTGTTCGACTGCGCTTACCCGTGTAAGGACGGCGATCTAGTCCTGTCTCATCTGTGTCAATTGATCTTGTAGCTTAACCAACGAAGCTATCAACTCATCAATAGCTTCTTTCGTCATGGTTCGGGTGAAGGGCGGCCTCTCTGTAAGAATACCGCGTAATCAGTAGCTAAACCCAAATCCTAGGACAAAAGTACATCCCGAGCAAGGGAAAGGAAGGCTAAGACGGAAATGACACGGAAAAGACACTAGACGGGCGACTTGTGAAGGGTAGGCCTCCTTTAGGATCCGACTATGTGGGCCGGGTCCTGTTTGAAAGGAGGTTCACGTGAGACATTCCCCAGACTTTGGACTCGATTGTGTAAACAGGCCCTCCTTTGTAGGAGTATGTCCTACGTAGGTGGGCCTTGCCTTAGCTAAGTAAGGCGGACTGGGATAGGGAGGAAACCCGTGATATAAGATCGACGGATTTTTGACGGTAGAGACCTCGATGACTTACGACACGACCCGACACTGCTAAATACGGGAAGTCCTAAGAAGAGGAATTATTTTTTTGAAATTGGGTTTTTGAAAGCCCGAAAAATTCGGGAGAGAAAACCCGGCCTTTTTTCGAAAAAAAAATTGAAAGGCGAGCCGGGTGACGGTTTTGAAAGTTCGAAAATATTTTCGAGTTTTGAAATGGGTATAATACCGGCTAAAAAAATAGGCTATTTTGAGTAAAATCGTAAATCTTAAATTTGGTATATGTCCCGGGTTTTGAAATTGGATATTTTGGAAAGGATGCAATTTTTGAAAATGACGGTTTTTGAAAAACGACCTTAGAAACCAAGTAGCATATAGTCACGCAAGCATAGTAACGACACCATGTATGCTCTTAAACTAAGTCTCGGTCAGTCTATAAAGGGTCTATACCAGTGTACATAGCCTATCCGAGAATCGGGGCGGACTTCCTAAGTCGAGTTGAGCTTAGAACATGCCGTAAAACCCACACGAATCGACTATGGTCACCTTTGACATATCCAATTTGGACTACATCAATAGTATAGTGGGACGTCGGTCACCAGTACCGGTCCGGGAAAATATGGTGTTATGCATGAACCGTAAAACTAAAATGCGTATTGTACTAGTCAAACGATTTCTATTCGAGTCTCACCCTGAGGATGCCGATGGTAAGTCACGCATCAGTTAATCCCCAGCGGAGTCGCCAAATTGTGGACATGACATAGGTCCACCCCGACGCGGCCACGCGCGGGTTTGGGGAGGCGAATGAATTTCCATATGAGAATGGATCGAATTGAAATTTAAATCGAAGTTGGAGTCGCCACCGAACTTTGTGGGAGTTCGGGCCCGTTCGAACCCACTCTATGTCATAGTGCGCCATGCACAAAGTATGGCCCATTCTGATGTCAGAGTTTATCGGGTTCGTCCCTTTGCATTTGATACCGATACCGACGTTATCGGATGCCGTGTATTGAATGACTCTCGTGTGCCAATGGTTTCGGACATCCGGAAACCACGGTTCTGAGTAAGGGGTGAGGGTACGTGTTGGGAAGTTCACAAAGAACACCCAACCCCGCCTGCACATTAGCGGCCTCTACTAGGATATCGTTTGATTTTGAAATACGTGCGTTAGTAATACGATGAATGTTATGCAAACATTGTTTTCCCTAAACATGCGAAAAATTGAATGGGTTGCTAAGTCGATTTAATGTATCTAAAATTAACGTCAAAGTTGTTTTAGCATGCGAAGTTCGTTTTAGTATAATAAAACAAATAATGAAAAGAAATCGCTAACAAAAATGAACAAACGTGTTAGTAACGATTGAATAAAAGACATAAATACGATGATATGCATGATTTTGAAAAGTTTACGACATGTGATGGATTAGACACGTGTTGACCGAGGTCAAGAAAAATAAAATATGTCGAGAAAACCCGCTGTTTCGTTAAAGAAACAATGTTCGAAAAATTAGAACGAAATTGCTTTTTTCATGTCGCGTTTTCAGGAGACCGCGCGACTCGCTCGGGAAGAGCGCGACTCGCGCGAGAAGGCGACTCGCCCGGGATGCATGAGACTCGCGTCCCGGGCTGTTTTCGAAATCATTTTTCGGAAAATTTATAGCTTTATTAAATCACGTACAAATATTGCATGATTTATACTCGACTTAACTTTGCGATATTCGTTATATTCGGTATTCGATTATGAAATTGATATGAAACATTCGGAATGGTTTTTAGAAAAGATAAAAAAAAGGTTTTGTAAATCGTTTGAAAACCGAACTAAAAAAAATGTTAATTCTCTCCGCGTTAAAATCGTCGTATTATGTTTTTAAGACCATGTAACGATTTTTAGCATCAACAAGATTAATTTAGTTCTTCTTTGATACGATAGTTGACTAGAGAGTCGATATCGCATTTTTAAGAACGTTTGCTTTATATGAAAATAATTTTGTGGTATCGATATTAGAAAAAAAAATAAGAGATGCTGTAACACCCCGAATTTTCGTAAATAATTGTTTATTCCATTTCATATATTCTAATATCCGAAATTATTTATCAAATTTAATTCCTATCGTTTTTCTATTCGGATATTCCCTTTTCCGGTTTAACTATCCGAAAATCGTATCCTTGTAACCTTTTGTCGGTTTAGTTTGAAATTTGGGCCAAGGCTAACCCATCCTTGTTTTCCACATGTGAATTGATGAGGGAGCATTGAGATTTGGGCCCAAGCAGGGTTTACCCATGATGCTTGCCTATATATACATGTGATTAGGTGAGAATTTCACCCTTCCTTCTCATTTACAAACCCTAAAACTAGGTTTTCATCTTCTCCTCTCTTCTTCTCCCCCTAACCACGCCACATACCTCCTCCTTCTCCATATTTTCGTGCCTCCATCATCACTATTATGTATTATTAATCATCCTCTTCAAGTCTCTTCGATCCTAGTGCAATTGTTCACAGCGTGTCGTAAGTTTCGCTTCCTTTCGCGCTAGTTTTTCGTAATTGTTTATAGTAGTGTTTAATTAGGGTTTTGTTTGGTGTTGGCACGTGATTGATGATGGTATAGACAAGGAGATGTGCCCGGGGGAAGACGTTTATGTCGTTGAAGAAAAGATCGTTTGTTAAATCGCAAATTGGTAACTAGATGTGACTGTTTTCGTGTTTATGCATTTTGAATGTGTTGTGTGATTTTAATGACTTGTAACATGATTTAATTGATTTGTGTAGTGTCTTCATTCATGATTTAAAGAGTCTAATTAATTAGTTTATTAATTGCACGATTTATTATTATCGTTAGATCTATAATTGTCGTTTGCGCTTATATTAGAATTGTTAGATCTAATCCGTTGTAACATCGAAAGATTCGTACGTGAGCCGCATGGCCTCTCCGTTTGGAGATGCTAGGGTTGTTTCATCGATGGCTTTAGGGATCCAACCCTAAGTATTAGATGTCTCGTCCTATCATCGTCCGATGTGTAGGTTAGGGTTGAGGTTAATCTAACCTTGATTGAAGATCATGTAACTTTATTGGAAAGATACTATACAACTTCACTTAAGGTTAAGGTAACTTCAATGCGGGGTTATAGTCTCGATGGGGATCAATTTAAGTGACTCCACGAGGATATGATCAAGGTTAATGTAACCTTAGTTGAGCTTTACGTAACTTTATTGGAAAGTTACTATACAACTCCACATGAGGATAATGTAACCTTATTACGTGTTATAATCTCACGAAGGTTAGTGTAATCTCACGAGGTTGTAACAAGGTTAATATAACCTTACTTGAAGTCAAGTAACTTCAATGGGAAGTTACGATACCCTTCACTTGAGGATTATGTAACACCATTACGAAGCTATAATCTCACTGAGGTTAATGTAACCTCACAGGGTTATAGTCGAGGTTAATGTAATCTTAATTTGAAGTTGACGTTATAGTGGTTATACTATGACACCACCTTCGGGTTGACGTTATATACATAACTTCACTTTAGTAGACGAGGTTAATGTAGCCTTACCTTAACCTTGAATACTAATACACATTAGATGTTCAGGGTTATACTTTGTTAAACATTAACTCTATCACTACTTGAAGGTTATAGTCAGTGGTGCTATAACTTCACTATGTTATCGTTGTTTGATTACTTCTATAACCGTTCCCTTGGAACAATCAGTTATATTGTTCTACCTTTGAGTCGTGATGTTTATCACGAATGGTTAACACTTGGTATAGTCAGTTACACTATCTAGGGCCTGATTTTCCCTGGTATAGCCAGTGACACTATACTAGGTCTGATTACTTCATTGTGCAGTCAGTTACACTGTACTAAGTAGAAGTGGTGATGTTGCTCACGCAGTTGGCAGTCAGTTACACTGTGCAACGTACATGATGGTTAGTGATATAGATGACGGTAGTATTAGTTACATACTATCGGAATGAACCAATACTGCTCGCAAGAGGTTTAATTGGTCTATGTTCGGTGGGTCCAGATTCGTCAGTTACACGTTCTGGGTTCCCGTATGTCGTTCGATGTACAGTTACTGCGTCAAGAGCTCTGGCCAGGTCTTAGACATATAGTAGTCAGTTACACGCTATACATAGTACCGTGGAGTATCAGTTACATGCTTCACAAAACGGAGGGTCAGTTACACGCTCCGTGTCAGAGGGTCAGTTACACGCTCTGACTAGTTAGAGTATTAGTTACATACTCTAGCCGGTGTTCATTATATATCCTATACGTCTTTGTATGAAGTCTGTTGTTAATTACTCCGGCTTGTATGGATGGATATGTAGTATCTATCTGGACCGTTATGACTAATTATAGATTGCAATAAATTATATGATAATTATGTCTAATAACATGTTTGTAAAGTATATTGATATCTTCACAAGTAGTAATTGAGTGAGAGTAAATGGGGGTAGAAACGATTAAGGATTTATCTGTTTATGTCTTAGTGTTTCATATCGTTATTAATTGTATTACATGTGTTTATGTACTTGCTTCTTTATGCTTTAATGTTTCGTCTTCTTATAAATGGTGTTACATGTCCTGTTCATGTTTTTGACTGTTTATGCCTTAATGTTTATCGTTATTAATTGCATTAACTGCATGGTTCGTGTAAAGATTTTTTTTTCAGGCATGCTTTGTTGATTTAAATCACGCTTATTTTTGGAAAAATGTCTCTTTAATGTTACATACGCATCGTGCTTTTGGTTATATGTTTGTCAAAACTCTTAATCCTTGAAAACCGAGCTTTACTCTTCTCGTACTGTTATCCTTTTGGATCACTTGGTGGTGCCGTCTCTTCTTAAGGTAACTTTGAGAGTTTTACTGTTGTGATTTAGTCTTGAGTTAATAAGTTAGAATTGATTATACTTGGAGATGCTCGAGTATGAAAGAAAAGAGCAATTATTATCAAGAGTTTGGTCGCGAAGAAGTCTAATTTGGGATTAAAGGTTGCGAGATGATGTTTCGTTTGGGATTAGAGATTGTTGGGATGCAGTTTACTTTTGGAATAGAGGTTGTTATGACGATGTTTACTTTGGGATTATGAGTGTTAAGTCCTTTTATTTTTGAGGAAATCCGTATTGATGATATTGAGTGTTTGTGTATGGTGTAAGATGTATGACTATGGTTTCAGGATTTTACAAGGAATGAGAGACCTAATGGATAGGTGTATCTTATGGTATATTAATTGGAAATATTGTGACTTATGCCTTTAATCAGGAGAATTATTGAAATTTGTCTTAAGGAAAATAGGTTATGTGGGTTACTTATTGATTAAGAATAGGATGATTGTACTAATTTGAAGGTTATTGTGGATTTACATTGAATAATGAGAATTTTGGGAACTAGGGTTGTCTTGAATTTGAATACCATATTCGAGGAGTAAGAACCGTTAATGACAATCAGTGTGTAATGAAAAGAATTTATGATTTATCTATTGAGGAGTTATTTGATGACCATGACTTTTAAGGATCAAGCGGAAGGGAAGAAGTATGACTTATGAACTTATGAGATGTTAATGTTTAAAGCGTTGATTTTGTAAACAATCATATTGAAAATGGAGATAATGAATCGTGGTATTTGTCTTTTTAAAGATGCAGAGGATTCTATGGTTTTATTCATTATATATGATTAAATGAAGGTATTGAGAGTTAATAGTCTAGAGAATGATTATCTGAGAAACATAGTGATTGTGAAGGGACAATTACATAGAGATTTGTTTGTCTTGAGGTAGTATGGTAATATGATTAAAGGATGTTACGAGACAGAGATACCTTGAGTGATGATTGTACGAGAATTGTATGACCCTTGTTTTTCGTGCTTTACTTATATTATTAAGGTGTTTTCTTTGGGTAGATAAAACTATTTTCGTCTATCCTTGTCTCCTTGATCGCATCAACCGTCCCTCTCATATTTTCATACCAACCAAAAGTTTTCTTTTGTATTTGTCCTTTTTATGTTTGATCTTTCGATACCCTCTATTTGATCATTATTCAACTCCAACTTTCTCTTCCTTCAAATTTTTGTAATTTCTCTTTCGCCTTGATCGCACCTTATGCTGCAACTTCTCAAACTTTTACCTTGTGGTATTGCTCAAAAATATTTCTTTTTTTAGCTCGCGTGCTTTATGCACTTTCATGATATTGTGAAAACTTTTGATTCCTTCTTCATAACTACTTGTGATCATCTCATAGTGGAAGTTTGGATCCTTTGGAGAAATGTTTATACTTCGAGTTTGAGGTTGGGTTAATTGATGTTGAGAGCATAGAACATAGTATATGAGTATGAATTGGAGTAATATATGGTGTTTTGGAAGTGTTGTATTTAAGGTCTTATATCGAGGTCAGAGAGTGTGAGGATTCTATTACTTTAAGGGTACATGGATATTAATTTGTTCTTTTGGAAGCTATATAAAAAACTTTGGAGATAAGGTGTTTCATTTAAGTGCATGAGTCATTTATTGAAGAACATAGATTTAGGCATTCCTTTGATGGACTTTTAAGGTTAAAATATTTATTCATGGATCAAATTGTGATTAAAAATTGAGGTTATAAGCTTGGTCGTTATATTGATGATGAAATTTGTATGGTGATATTGTTATTGAATACTTTTGTGGAATTGCATTATCAATGGATTAGTATATTGTGGTACATTGAGTACTAGCTTAACTAAAGGTGTGTGATTCTTTGGGTGCCTAGGAATAACGTGATCTGATGTGTTCAAAGGAAGTGATTGGATTTTATACGTGTGACTAATAATTATGCCATAAGATTTAGGTTGCATTGAGTTTGTGATAGTTATAATCAGATTTAAGGTCTGTAATCGAAAGATTTGGATACTAGTATATATATATCCAGAACATTTGGATTTTTTATTAAAGGATTTTGAGTTTAAGAGTTGTGAATGATAGTAATCACTACTTACTTTGAGGATATTAAAGTAGTGATAGTTCTAATGGATCTAGTAAATAAAAGAGTTTTCTAGGTCAGAAGATATTCTTTGTTTAAATATTATCTATATGGAGCTCTGGTCGATTTCATTTTTTGTGGTGTATAGTAATAAGTTCGTACAGATGATGAGAGAGCGTATATGTTTTGGAATGATTGCTGATATTTGTGGATAATGTTTGAAATAAATGGAGTAGAAGTTGGTAATTCATGAGATAAGATGTTGTACATCGATGAGTATTACTTAAGGGTATTGAGAATACTTGGTGAACGTAAGACAATAATTGATATTATGGAATCTGAGATGTAATGGTATTTATGAGAGTTAGCCACATGCCTAAGATGATGATGGTGTGGAAATGTTGACCACTTTTACTCGATAAGGTCATATCGCGATAAAATAGACGACTATTTGGAAGACGGTATTGATTTAACAATTATTTTGGGTTGTGATTATTTGGGATTAATGTGCTTGATGTTTTAGAATGGATAATGATTATTTTACATTGAGGACTTAAGATACACTTTTGTAGTTGAATGTTTATAAGGATCATAGTGCGCATCGGTTTTGATTCCGAGACAACTTGTGGTGATGATCACTTGTAATTCATATATTCTTTTGATCTCCTCTTTGAACTTCAAGTTTCGAGGACGAAACTTCTTTTTAGGGGGTTGGATTGTAACACCCCGAATTTTCGTACATAATTATTTATTCCATTTCATATATTCTAATATCCGAAATTATTTATCAAATTTAATTCCTATCATTTTTCTTTTCGGATATTCCCTTTTCCGGATTAATTATCCGAAAATCGTATCCTTGTAACCTTTTGTCGATTTAGTTTGGAATTTGGGCCAAGGCTAACCCATCCTTGTTTTCCGCACGTGAATTGATGAGGGAGCATTGAGATTTGGGCCCAAGTAGGGTTTACCCATGATGCTTGCCTATATATACATGTGATTAGGTGAGAATTTCACCCTTCCTTCTCATTTACAAACCCTAAAACTAGGTTTTCATCTTCTCCTCTCTTCTTCTCCCCCTAGCCACGCCACATACCTCCTCCTTCTCCATATTTTCGTGCCTCCATCATCTCTATTTTGTATTATTAATCATCCTCTTCAAGTCTCTTCAATCCTAGTGCAATTGTTCACATCGTGTCGTAAGTTTCGCTTCCTTTCGCGCTAGTTTTTCGTAATTGTTTATAGTAGTGTTTAATTAGGGTTTTGTTTGGTGTTGGCACGTGATTGATGATGGTATAGACAAGGAGATGTGCCCGGGGGAAGACATTTATGTCGTTGAAGAAAAGATCGTTGATTAAATCGCAAATTGGTAACTAGATGTGATTGTTTTCGTGTGTATGCATTTTTAATGTGTTGTGTGATTTTAATGCCTTGTAACATGATTTAATTGATTTGTGTAGTGTCTTTATTCATCATTTAAAGAGTCTAATTAATTAGTTAATTAATTGCACGATTTATTATTATCGTTAGATCTATAATTGTCGTTTGCGCTTATATTAGAATTGTTAGATCTAATCCGTTGTAACATCGAAAGATTCGTACGTGAGCCGCATGGCCTCTCCGTTTGGAGATGCTAGGGTTGTTTCATCGATGGCTTTAGGGATTCAACCCTAAGTATTAGATGACTCGTCCTATCGTCGTCCGATGTGGAGGTTAGGGTTGAGGTTAATCTAACCTTGATTGAAGATCATGTAACTTTATTGGAAAGTTACTATACAACTTCACTTAAGGTTAAGGTAACTTCAATGCGGGGTTATACTCTCCATGGGGATCAATTTAAGTGACTCCACGAGGTTATGATCAAGGTTAATGTAACCTTAGTTGAGGTTTACGTAACTTTATTGGAAAGTTACTGTACAACTCCACATGAGGATAATGTAACCTTATTACGTGTTATAATCTCACGAAGGTTAGTGTAATCTCACGAGGTTGTAACAAGGTTTATATAACCTTACTTGAAGTCAAGTAACTTCAATGGGAAGTTACGATACCCTTCACTTGAGGATTATGTAACACCGTTACGAAGCGATAATCTCACTGAGGTTAATGTAACCTCACAGGGTTATAGTCGAGATTAATGTAATCTTAACTTGAAGTTGACGTTATAGTGGTTATACTATGACACCACCTTCAGGTTGACGTTATATACGTAACTTCACTTTAGTAGACAAGGTTAATGTAGCCTTACCTTAACCTTGAATACTAATACACGTTAGATGTTCAGGGTTGTACTTTGTTAAACATTAACTCTATCACTAATTGAAGGTTATAGTCAGTTGTGCTATAACTTCACTATGTTATCGTTGTTTGATTACTTCTATAATCGTTCCCTTGGAACAATCAGTTATATTGTTCTACCTTTGAGTCGTGATGTTTATCACGAATTGTTAGCAGTTGGTATAGTCAGTTACACTATCTAGGGCCTGATTTTCCCTGGTATAGCCAGTGACACTATACTAGGTCTGATTACTACATAGTGCAGTCAGTTACACTGTACTAAGTAGAAGCGGTGAGGTTGCTCACGCAGTTGGCAGTCAGTTACACTGTGCAACGTACGTGATGGTTAGTGATATAGATGACGGTAGTATCAGTTACATACTATCGGAATGAACCAATACTGCTCCCAAGAGGTTTAATTGGTCTATGTTCGGTGGGTCCAGATTCGTCAGTTACACGTTCTGGGTTCCCGTGTGTCGTTCGATGTACAGTTACTGCGTCGAGAGCTCTGGCCAGGTCTTAGACATATAGTCGTCAGTTACACGCTATACATAGTACCGTGGAGTATCAGTTACATACTTCACAAAACGGAGGGTCAGTTACACGCTCCGTGTCAGAGGGTCAGTTACACGCTCTGACTAGTTAGAGTATTAGTTACATACTCTAGCCGGTGTTCATTCTATATCCTATACGTCTTTGTATGAAGTCTGCTGTTACTTACTCCGACTTGTATGGATGGATATGTAGTATCTATCTGGACCGTTATGACTAATTGTGGATTCCAATAAATTATATGATAATTATGTCTAATAACATGTTTGTAAAGTATATTGATATCTTCACAAGTAGTTAATTATGTTACCTTTCATTATCATTGCTATCCATGTTCAACTTGTTGTAACCATGACTGGGAGAACATCTAGTTGCTCCCCACTGACTGTGGACCCCTCTTTCAGGTATTTCGAGATGCTGATGAATGTGATGTTGTTGGGGATGACCTGTGGAGAGAGACCTTTATTTAAATTTCTTTTGATTTTCATTTTGAACACTTTTGAATAATGTATTAGTTTAAATGTCGAGATACTAATGATTCGGATTTGGTCGGGTGTTTCCGCCACCTTTGACCCTATTATTTATACTATTTATATTATTTAAAGTTTTTAAAAAAAATCCGGGTTGTTACAGTTGGTATCAGAGCGAACACGCTCCCAACTCTCGCTTAATCATTAAAATAATAACTTCGCTTAGTAATTGAGTGAGAGTAAATGGGGGTAGAAACGATTAAGGATTTATCTGTTTATGTCTTAGTGTTTCATATCGTTATTAATTGTATTACATGTGTTTATGTACTTGCTTCTTTATGCTTTAATGTTTTGTCTTCTTATAAATGGTGTTACATGTCTTGTTCATGTTTTTGATTGTTTATGCCTTAATGTCTATCGTTATTAATTGCATTAACTGCATGGTTCGTGTAAAGACTTTTTTTTTCAGGCATGCTTTGTTGATTTAAATAACGCTTATTTTTGGAAAAATGTCTCTTTAATGTTACATACGCATCGTGCTTTTGGTTATATGTTTGTCAAAACTTTTAATCCTTGAAAACCGAGCTTTACTCTTCTCGTACTGTTATCCTTTTGGATCACTTGGTGGTGCCGTCTCTTCTTAAGGTAACTTTGAGAGTTTTACTCATGTGATTTAGTCTTGAGTTAATAAGTTAGAATTGATTATACTTGGAGATGCTCGAGTATGAAAGAAAAGAGCAATTATTATCAAGAGTTTGGTCGCGAAGAAGTCTAATATGGGATTAAAGGTTGCGAGATGATGTTTCGTTTGGGATTAGAGATTGTTGGGATGCAGTTTACTTTGGGAATAGAGGTTGTTATGACGATGTTTACTTTGGGATTATGAGTGTTAAGTCCTTTTATTTTTGAGGAAATCCGTATTGATGATATTGAGTGTTTGTGTATGGTGTAAGATGTATGACTATGTGTGGACATGACATAGGTCCACCCCGACGCGGCCACGCGCGGGTTTCGGGAGGCGAATGAATCTCCATATGAGAATGGATCGAATTGAAATTTAGGTCTATGTGGAGTGGCCACCGAATTTTGTGGTTATTCGGAACCATTCGAGCCCACTCTATGTCGTAGTGGTCCGTATACAAAATACGGCCCATTTCCGATGTCAGAGTTTATTGGGCTCGTCCCTTTGCATTTGATACCGATACCGACATTATCGGATATCGTGTATTGCATGACTCTCGTGCGCCAATGGTTTCGGGCATCCGGAAACCGAGGTTCTGAGTAAGGGGTGAGGGTACGTGTTGGGAAGCCCACAAAGGACACCCAACCCCGCCCGCACATTAGCGGCCTCTACTAAGAATTCGAATGACTTACAATACGCGCGTTAGTTAAACGGAAAAATGATATGCAAAGATTTATTTTCCCTAAACATGTGAATGGAATTGAAACGGGTTTCTAAGTCAATTTAATGCAATTAATTCTACGTCAAAGTGGAATTTTAGCATGTGGGTTCATTTTGTACAATAAACGAACAATAATTAAATTGACAAAAGAAATAACAAACGCGTTAGTAACGATGTAATAATATAACGAAAAATAACAGTTTGTGCAAATGATGAATTGAATTGAATGATGTAAACGAGGTGCAAATATGAGATGCATGGTTTGAAAATATAGTATACACGTGATTAATTAAGCACATGTTGACCTAAGTCGTAAAATACTATCGAGTTCGAAAATAGGAGAATGTATGACTCATTGTTTTAGTCGTTATGAGTCTACTCGGTCGAGTGGTCGATGGACTCGATCGAGTAGACCTGTAGAAAGCGATTCTGTTTTGCGTTATGGACCATACTCGGCCGAGTTATTGCCCAACTCGGTCGAGTGCATGGCCACTCGACCGAGTCACTGTGAGACTCGATCGAGTTGGGGTCGTGATAAGCGTTCTGACTCGATTTTGTGATGTCATTCGATCGAGTGACTAAGGCACTCGGTCGAGTGGCATCTGTACAAATTGTAATTCGCTTGCAATTTTATATTGATTTTCGAAATTGCTTTAGATTTTTGATGAATCGACGGTTTTACCGAATTGGGCATAAGTATTGCATGACCTATGCTCGATTCGGGTTTTTATAAATCGTTGATTTTGTTAAACCGAATATAAATATTGATGAATTTATACCCGATTCTAAATTTGAAGTACTCGTTATATCCCATATTCGATTATTTGAATCGATATGAGATGTTAGAGTGAAATAAAAAAGATAAATTAATTTTAGTCGCTTTAAATTAATTATCGTGATATGAACAAATCACGTTAATTAATTCGTGTGACTTGATTGTTAGATACGATATCCAATTATGGAATTGGTATCGAATATAAAATCGACGCTTTACTTGAATAAAAAAAAATTAACTTGATTCCCTCGACTTCTCCGACATCGAAATAAATCCCTAGGGATTGTGATGTCGGATCCGTGTCAACGGGTTTCGACCGTTATTAAAATTGATTTTAAAAAATGATGAATGTAAGATTAATGATGATGATGACGAGAAATAATAACGAATTGTTGTTTAAGTTAATTTATCTCAATAATCAAATAGTCGGGGTATCGGGATAAGCGACCGACGACGCGTGTGCAGTACACTTGTATATGCGGTTTTTCTTATCCCGGTATCCTTTTTATTCGACACAAATCGATAAATATTTTAATGCTTTGATATTAGTAATATTATCGATATTATGATGCGACAAACAAAATAATAAAAAACGAACAAAAAAGTACGAAAAGGAGGATGAAGACGATGAAGGGAGAAAGGGAAGAAAGAGAGGGTTTTGACACCCTCAACCTACATGTTCTTGTCTCGGTGCGGACTCGTAACCGTGGCTTTAACACAAGAGTCTTCGAGGTTTTATGTAGGTTAAGTTGCGGTGGCTCGGGATTGATTCCTAAAACTAGGTTTAGGGTTTTTTGCTAGTGTAGAATTGCTAGGGTTTGATTAGGGTTTGATTAGGGTTTGTAAAAAACGTAGTATGTGTGTGTATGGTTGCTCTAGGGTTTTTTAGGGTTGTAAAAAGATTGATTTGAGTGTTGCATGGGGGTTGCTTATATAGGCATGGCTAGGGCACCGGTTTAGGGTTACTCGACCGAGTACGGGGCTAACTCGATCGAGTGGCCGGTGAAGCCTGCCGTCGGGCTTAAAACAAGCCCACTCGATCGAGTGGGTGGGTCACTCAATCGAGTGGCCCAGTCGGGTTGCACGGGTCCATTATTTTGGACCTTGACCTTGGGTGTTTGATGGGTTTTGTGTTTGACTTGGACTTTTGAGGATTGTATGGCTGTTTTGTGTGTCTCGGAAATGACTTTGACCGGGGTTGACCCAATCGTGAAAAGTCGGTTTTAATTCCGGTGTCAGTTTTGGCCCAAATTAGTCTTGTTTGACTCGGAATGATCCACTGGGCCTGGATTTGAGGTTGTTTTTGTGAGATTTGTACTCTGTAAGTGTGTTAGCCAGCGATTAATGAATTTGAGCCCGTATCCGAGCGCGTAGAAACACGTTAGCGTCCGATCATCATCGAGTGTTTTTCGGAAACTACCATAGACACCTGGCAGTCAAAATGCGGGTGTCTACAGAGCCCCCACTCTGACTGAGGCTTGGACAAGGCGAAAGTCAGAGTAGCTACCAAGCCCGTTAAGACCTGGTAGACTTCCGGTCGGGTCGCTTATAGTCCGTTAGACTCGCGTGAAGGGCTCGCCAGCCACAAGACAGAAATCATACCTGAGCTTGATGATTGTACTCCGTGGGGAATTTGGGCTTGTCGCGTAAGCCCTGGGTGTGCCTGTGTGTTGGCCCATCCCGTGCTATCCCGGAAAATGCTGCTGGGGAGATTTGACGACTTGCCTGTCTTTGCTTGAGTCGTACCTATATAAGTCACATAAAAATGTATGCAACACGTAGGTAGTAAAATGACTCGTGCTGGGGAGAATGATTTTTGAAGAATTTGAAATCCTGAAAGCAATCACGAGCTAGGTTTTCAAAATGGAAAGGGATGTAAAAGAAATTCGCAGTTTAAATAGACTGAAATCTGACCTTGTCGAAAAAGATCTTTTTTCAAATGGCTAAATTTTGCAAATTTCAAAGTGGAATTTGGAGAGAGGGGCCTATCGACAGACTCGACTCTGGACACGACAGGACTCTTTAAGGGTTGGACCGTGACTCGATAGGGGTTGGACCGTGACTCGATAGGGGTGTGGGCCGCCTAACAAGACTCTTAAGTTGCGCTATCCCGTAGCCTAGGCGAGTGGCAACACGGTCGCACATCGAAATGGGATAGATATGCTATGGGGGGATTGCAGTAGTATGTAATGAGACTGTTTTAGTCTGGTGCCCTTTTCCTATTTTAGGATACTTTTCCAAAGTGGGTGATGCCTCGAGTCCTGACAGATTCTCGTCTTCGACTGAGCCGAGTACTAGGACACACTACAGAAAGGAGGCTAGATTTTTGTTGGATTTATCTGGATTTTGTGAGTGGATGGAGGTCTTCTGTCTAAGAAAAGCCCCCAGGACGACAAAGCTAGCTACTGAGAACATGACAGTGTCTTGCCCGGAATGATCATGCTTTTCGAATGTGTGTCAATGTGGGTGGTTGTGCCTATGTTGAAAGGCTGCCTACGTATTCAGGTGTGGTGAAATCAAACCAAGCCGTAGTTCAGTGGAAGATATATTATGGTGCCTAGTCTAATAGGACTTTGTGTGTAACTAGCCATAGCGATGGTGTAGGCCAGGTGCATTTCCAATGATGTCTTGATCAAAGGGCTAGAATGGTTAGGATGTTGATCCTGTGACTGTGAGTGTTCTCCGGGGTAGCCCCCAGAGGTGGTGTGAACTATTTGAGCATGTTCTATGCCGACTGCAAGTTGAGTTCCCGTGTTTGGGGTGGTAATTGGTTTAGATGTGAGGAATTGGGATGAGATTTTAACGAGTTTTGCTCTCGGGGATTTTAACGAGTTTTGCTCTCGGGATTTGATGTATTTGGGAATGTGGGGCTAGGAAGTAAATGGCCTTGATGACTCGAAATCTGATGCACGGTTCTGTGGAGCTAAGGTTTCGAGAGCCGGTTTGATAATGCGGGATCTGGTTTCGATGACTCGAAATCTGGAGCTCAGTTCTGTGGAGATAAGGCTTCGAGGGCTGGTTTGATAATGCGGGATCTGGTTTCCATGTCTGGCCCTAATTGTTAGGGGTATCCTATGGAGCTTGAATCCTCAAAATTCCGGGCTGTCTCTGGCCTGGGTCTCGGGAAGGTCTTGAGGGTTGTAATGTGGGAAGGCTGAGTGTGGTGTTAGCTGACCAGCTTGGTTGTCACTCCCCTATTGGATGGCATGGATAATTTTGAATTTGACCGTACCACGGTCAAAGGATTTTCACTTGAGTTGACCATTGACCACGGTCATGGGTATTTGATTTTTTTTTTACCGTACCCTGGTCGTGGGGCTTTCACTTGAATTGACCGTTGACCACGGTCATGGGTATTCTGAATTTTTTGATGATGGCCTGCTTTTTTTGTTTTGGCCTTTTTTTTGTCCAGTTTTCTTTTTTTGATGGCCTTCTTTGTGCTTTGGCCCTTTCTTTTTTTATTGACTTTTGATTTTTTTTGTCCAGTGCTCTTTCGTTTTTTTTTTTGCCGGTCAAACTAACACCTAAGGTAGGGATTGGTTAGTCTTGTTGGAGGGGTGTTTTATTGTGGGAAATGGGCTTGCCTCCCGTCTTGAACCCAAACTAGGAGATTACCTAGATTTGTCATAGGATTCGATACCGCTCCTGCTACGGGTAGTTATGTGGTTTTTCTATACAAGACACGGAATAGGTAAAAAGAAAACACGGGCTCGGTTTCCTGCAGTCATTATAGATGTGCCTATAATAGTCACGTGCGTGTGCTCACAGTGTATGATGGTGTTCATCATGTTCTCGGAAACACGTAAGGAAAGTATATATGAGAAAGAATATTGAAAGCTTATTTTATTGAATTTTGAAAAAGAGGACAGAATACAACTGACTCTGACTCTGACTTCGACTTTGACATGGGAATAGAACATCCTAGACTCCGACTCAGACTCGGACTTAAATCAAATCCGGACTCTTGGGTGCATGAGAGGTAGATTGGATGCTTCGGTCATCGGGCCCTGTGTAGTCCACGAGGGGCTTTGCAAGTGACAATGTTTCCAAAACGGGAGTCTTCCCGGCATCGAGGAAGTCTTGAATGAGGTGTTTCAGCTTCCAGCATTGTTCTGTATCGTGTCCCCTCCCTCTGTGGAATTTGCAGTAATGCTCGGCGTTCCATGCTTTGGAACGTTTCTCCACAGGTGGGTCGACTGTTGGGCCTATAGGTAGCACTAGGCCCTTCGGAACCAACCTCTGGAAAGCGACGGTGTAGGACATATCCAAGTAGGTAAATGTCATTTCCTTTGACTGGTTCTTGATTTTTGGAGAGGTGACTTGAGGGTTACCTCTCTCGGCCTTGCCTTCTTGTGAGTATCGGCCAGTTTCGTAAGATTGTTCACCCTTCAAATGGCTCGGTTGGGTGATCGCCTGCCTTGCCCGCTCTAGCTGTGTTAGACGAGATCGGGTTCTTACAAGGTCTTCTTCAATGATGGTTACCCTGGAACTTAGGTTATCTAGGGCAGTATTGATTTTCGAGAAGATGTTGTTAATGGAGTAAGATAGCATAAGCATACTCCCCTGGATATCCCCTTTCTTGACGGCGTGGGGTTTGTTGTGGTTTGGTAGTGTCTCGTTCATAGGGTCCCTGATCGGAAGAAACGACGGGTGTTAGAACTCGCCTAAACTCGGCTTTGCGCAAGAGAGAGAGTCAAACTAGACATGGCCCGGGGTGACGAGTCGACAAAGACTCTCGGATCGGGATACTTGAATGTTGACCTAGAGGAGGTAACGACCGCAAATTAGACTCGAGCCGCAGAAGGGTGAGCCGAAAATGGGGCGACCATGTTTGACTTGGGTTAGACCCTCCTAAGCCGAATGTGTAGGGTGCGATTCTCAGAGTGACCGTGATTAATCGCTCCGTCGACGAATAGCCCCCAAGTGAGACTAAGGACTCAGATTGTGTGGCATCTAAGTGACTCAAAAGTGGGTTATGTGAGACACGTGTAAGACATGACCCCTAGAGCAACCGTGATTGATCGCCCTGCTAAAGGGTAGCCCCCAAGCGGGGTCGATAATTTTGTTAAGACTCGAGTGTGGGACGAGTGACCCTTAGGCGTAAGGACCGTGAACCTTTTGTTATAGGGCTATGCCCTGTAAAAGGTTGACTTGGAAAAGACGCCTAGACGGGTGACTTGTGAAAGGTGGGCCTTCCTTAGGATTTGGCTATGTGGGCTGCGTCCTGTCCGAAGGAAGGTCCACGTGAGACATCCCCAGACTTTGGACTCGATTGTGTAGACAGGCCTTCCTTTGTAGGAGTATGTCCTACGTAGGTGGGCCTTGCCTTAGTCTAATAAGGCGGACTGGGATAGGGAAGAAACTCGTGATGTAAGATCGACGGAGTTTCGACGCTAAAGACCTTGACAACTTAAGACTCGACCCGACACTGCTAAATACGGGAAGTCCTAGAAGTGGAAGGTTTTGAAAATTGATGATTTTTGAAAAAGGACCGCGTGGACTCGGTGAATGGCCCAAATTTCCGAAAAAGAGGACGAAAAGTCATTGGGCCACGGGTTTTGAAAGTTCGAAATGATTTTCGAGTATTGAATTGGGCAGCATACCGTCTAGAAAGCATTATAATGATGCCATGTATGCTCTATACTAAGTATCGGTCGGTCTATAAGGGGTCTATACCAGTGTACATAGTCTAGACGTTGATCGGGACAGACTTCCTAAGTCGAGTTGATCTTAGAACATGCCGCGAAACCCACTCGAATCGACTATGGACACCTCTTGACATATCCATATTGGAGTACATCAACGGTATAGTGGGACGTCGGTCGCGAGTACCGGCCCGGGAAAATATGGGTTATGCATGAACCGTAAAACTAAAACGCGTATTGTATTTGTCAAACGATTTCTATTCGAGTCTCACCCTGAGGATGCCGATGGTAAGTCACGCATCAGTTAATCCCCAGCGGAGTCGCCAAATTGTGGACATGACATAGGTCCACCCCGACGCGGCCACTCGCGGCTTTCGGGTGGCGAATGAATCTCCATATGAGAATGGATCAAATTGAAATTTAGGTCTATGTGGAGTCGCCACTGAATTTTGTGGTTATTCGGAACCATTCGAGCCCACTCTATGTCGTAGTGGTCCGTATACAAAATACGGCCCATTTCCGATGTCAGAGTTTATTGGGCTCGTCCCTTTGCATTTGATACCGATACCGACATTATCGGATATCGTGTATTGCATGACTCTCGTGCGCCAACGGTTTCGGGCATCCGGAAACCGAGGTTCTGAGTAAGGGGTGAGGGTACGTGTTGGGAAGCCCACAAAGGACACCCAACCCCGCCCGCACATTAGCGGCCTCTACTAAGAATTCGAATGACTTACAATACGCGCGTTAGTTAAACGGAAAAATGATATGCAAAGATTTATTTTCCCTAAACATGTGAATGGAATTGAAACGGGTTTCTAAGTCAATTTAATGCAATTAATTCTACGTCAAAGTGGAATTTTAGCATGTGAGTTCATTTAGTACAATAAACGAACAATAATTAAATTGACAAAAGAAATAACAAACGCGTTAGTAACGATGTAATAATATAACGAAAAATAACGGTTTGTGCAAATGATGAATTGAATTGAATGATGTAAACGAGATGCAAATATGAGATGCATGGTTTGAAAATATAGTATACACGTGATTAATTAAGCACATGTTGACCTAAGTCGTAAAATACTATCGAGTTCGAAAATAAGAGAATGTACGACTCATTGTTTTAGTCGTTATGAGGCTACTCGGTCGAGTGGTCGATGGACTCGATCGAGTAGACCTGTAAAAAGTGATTATGTTTTGCGTTATGGACCATACTCGGCCGAGTTATTGCCCAACTCGGTCGAGTGCATGGCCACTCGACCGAGTCACTGTGAGACTCGATCGAGTTGGGGTCGTGATAAGCGTTCTGACTCGATTTTGTGATGTCATTCGATCGAGTGACTAAGGCACTCGGTCGAGTGGCATCTGTACAAATTGTAATTCGCTTGCAATTTTATATAGATTTTCGAAATTGCTTTAGATTTTTGATGAATCGACGGTATTACCGAATTGGGCATAAGTATTGCATGACCTATGCTCGATTCGGGTTTTTATAAATCGTTGATTTTGTTAAACCGAATATAAATATTGATGAATTTATACCCGATTCTAAATTTGAAGTACTCGTTATATCCCATATTCGATTATTTGAATCGATATGAGATGTTAGAGTGAAATAAAAAAGATAAATTAATTTTAGTCGCTTTAAATTAATTATCGTGATATGAACAAATCACGTTAATTAATTCGTGTGACTTGATTGTTAGATTCGATATCCAATTATGGAATTGGTATCGAATCTAAAATCGACGCTTTACTTGAATAAAAAAAAGGAACTTGATTCCCTCGACTTCTCCGACATCGAAATAAATCCTTAGGGATTGTGATGTCGGATCCGTGTCAACGGGTTTCGACCCTTATTAAAATTGATTTTAAAAAATGATGAATGTAAGATTAATGATGATGATGACGAGAAATAATAACGAATTGTTGTTTAAGTTAATTTATCTCAATAATCAAATAGTCGGGTTATCGGGATAAGCGACCGACGACGCGTGTGCAGTACACTTGTATATGCGGTTTTTCTTATCCCGGTATCCTTCTTATTCGACACAAATCGATAAATATTTTAATGCTTTGATATTAGTAATATTATCGATATTATGATGCGACAAACAAAATAATAAAAAACGAACAAAAAAGTACGAAAAGGAGGATGAAGACGACGAAGGAAGAAAGGGAAGAAAGAGAGGGTTTTGACACCCTCAACCTAGACCTGGCAAAACCCGATCCGACTCGACAAAACCGATCCGGGTCACCCGAGATCGGACCCGTTCGACAATCGACAATACTGAAATATCTTAGTGACCGAAACCGACCTGGTTTGATCTGACTCAATCCAATACCTGATTATATCCGACAACCGATAGATTCCGAATTCGGTAACAACCGAGTCGATTAAACTCGACAAGAAAATACCCGACCCAAATCTGACTCGAATAACCGAAAATTACCGAAAATATACGTAGCCGAAAATATCCGATCCAAATCCAACTCAAAGATAAAAAAATTATCCAAAAATAGGTAACCGATATAACCAATCAGGTGACCCATAATGAATTCCTATGTACGGAGTACGAGTAAAATAGATTTATACTTCATTCATTGAATACATGCAAATTGGAAGTCAAATATACAAACATGGGAACATGGGGTGAAGGTGGGATTGTCATGTTTAGTATACTTAAGTAACTAACAGGCGGCTTGTATGATTTCGTATGTTTTATAAAACATATAAAGTTTACTTACATGGAGTTATACGAAACTAAGCTAGTAATTTATTATATGTGTATACGGAGTATTTTTATTTGATATCGGGTTAACTCGGTTAAGATTAATTTGAATTTCGTGCCCATTTGACATAAACTACTACATGACATATTATCCGAACGAACCCGTTCCTAAAACAACCGCAACCCGACCAAGACTTAGCCGTTCTAACCCGATATCCGTACAGTATCATGACTCGAAACTACCCGACCGAATCCGAATCGACCCGCTAATTCAAATGAGCCGAAAAAATCCGATAATTTGATAATCCGAACCCGAGACAGCTCGACTCGAACCCGATCCGCCCCATCCGATTGCCACCTCTACCTCAACCTACATGTTCTTGTCTCGGTGCGGACTCGTAACCGTGGCTCTAACACAAGAGTCTTCGAGGTTTTATGTAGGTTAAGTTGCGGTGGCTCGGGATTGATTCCTAAAACTAGGTTTAGGGTTTTTTGCTAGTGTAGAATTGCTAGGGTTTGATTAGGGTTTGTAAAAAACGTAGTATGTGTGTGTATGGTTTCTCTAGGGTTTTTTAGGGTTGTAAAAAGATTGATTTGAGTGTTGCATGGGGGTTGCTTATATAGGCATGGCTAGGGCACCGGTTTAGGGTTAATCAACCGAGTATGGGGATAACTTGATCGAGTGGCCGGTGAAGCCTGCCGTCGGGCTTAAAACAAGCCCACTCGATCGAGTGGGTGGGTCACTCGATCGAGTGGCCCATTCGGGTTGCACGGGTCCATTATTTTGGACCTTGACCTTGGGTGTTTGATGGGTTTTGTGTTTGACTTGGACTTTTGAGGATTGTATGGCTGTTTTGTGTGTCTCGGAAATGACTTTGACCGGGGTTGACCCAATCGTGAAAAGTCGGTTTTAATTCCGGTGTCGCTTTTGGCCCAAATTAGTCTTGTTTGACTCGGAATGATCCACTGGGCCTGGATTTGAGGTTGTTTTTGTGAGATTTGTACTCTGTAAGTGTGTTAGCCAGCGATTAATGAATTTGAGCCCATATCCGAGCGCGTAGAAACAGGTTAGCGTCCGATCATCATCGGGTGTTTTTTGGAAACTACCATAGACACTTGGCAGTCAAAATGCGGGTGTCTACACTATGGTTTCAGGATTTTACAAGGAATGAGAGACCTGATGGATAGGTGTATCTTATGGTACATTAATTGGAAATATTGTGACTTATGCCTTTAATCAGGAGAATTATTGAAATTTGTCTTAAGGAAAATAGGTTATGTGGGTTACTTATTGATTAAGAATAGGATGATTGTACTAAATTGAAGGTTATTGTGGATTTACATTGAATAATGAGAATTTTGGGAACTAGGGTTGTCTTGAATTGGAATACCATATTCGAGGAGTAAGAACCGTTAATGGCAATCAGTGCGTTATGAGAAGAATTTATGATTTATCTATTGAGGAGTTATTTGATGACCATGACTTTTAAGGATCAAGCGGAAGGGAAGAAGTATGACTTATGAACTTATGAGATGTTAATGTTTAAAGCGTTGATTTTGTAAACAATCATATTGAAGATGGAGACAATGAATCGTGGTATTTGTCTTTTTAAAGATGAAGATGATTCTATGGTTTTATTCATTATATATGATTAAATGAAGGTATTGAGAGTTAATAGTGTAGAGAATGATTATCTGAGGAACATACTGATTGTGAAGGGACAATTACATAGAGATTTGTTTCTCTTGAGGTAGTATGGTAATATGATTAAAGGATGTTTCGAGACAGAGATACCTTGAGTGATGATTGTACGAGAATTGTATGACCCTTGTTTTTCGTGCTTTACTTATATTATTAAGGTGTTATCTTTGGGTAGATAAAACTATTTTCGTCTATCCTTGTCTCCTTGATCGCATCAACCGTCCCTCTCATATTTTCATACCAACCAAAAGTTTTCTTTTATATTTGTCCTTTTTATGTTTGATCTTTCGATACCCTCTATTTGATCATTATTCAACTCCAACTTTCTATTCCTTCAAATTTTTGTAATTTCTCTTTCGCCTTGATCGCACCTTATGCTGCAACTTCTCAAACTTTTACCTTTAGGTATTGCTCAAAAATATTTCTTTTTTTAGCTCGCGTGCTTTATGCTCTTTTATGATAATGTGAAAACTTTTGATTCCTTCTTCATAACTACTTGTGATCATCTCATAGTGGAAGTTTGGATCCTTTGGAGAAATGTTTATACTTCGAGTTTGAGGTTGGGTTAATTGATGTTGAGAGCATAGAACACAGTATATGAGTATGAATTGGGGTAATATATGGTGTTTTGGAAATGTTGTATTTAAGGTCTTATATCGAGCTCAGAGAGTACGAGGATTCGATTACATTAAGGGTACATGGATATTAATTTGTTCTTTTGGAAGCTATATAAAAAACTTTGGAGATAAGGTGTTTCATTTAAGCGCATGAGTCATTTATTGAAGAACATAGATTTAGGCATTCCTTTGATAGACTTTTAAGGTTAAAATATTTATTCATGGATCAAATTGTGATTAAAAATTGAGGTTATAAGCTTGGTCGTTATATTGATGATGAAATTGGATGGTGATATTATTATTGAATACTTTTGTGAAATTGCATTATCAATGGATTAGTATATTGTGGTACATTGAGTACTAGCTTAACTAAAGGTGTGTGATTCTTTGGGTGCCTAGGAATAGCGTGATCAGATGTGTTCAAAGGATGTGATTGGATTTTGTACGTGTGACTAATAATTATGCAATAAGATTGAGGTTGCATTGAGTTTGTGATAGTTATAATCAGATTTAAGGTCTGTAATCGGAAGATTTGGATACTAGTATATATATATCCAGAACCTTTGGATTTTTTATTAAAGGATTTTGAGTTTAAGAGTTGTGAATGATAGTAATCACTACTTACTTTGAGGATATTAAAGTAGTGATAGTTATAATGGATCTAGTAAATAAAAGATTTTTCTAGGTCAGAAGATATTCTTTGTTTAAATATTATGTATATGGAGCTCTGGTCGATTTCATTTTTTGTGGGGTATAGTAATAAGTTCGTACAGATGATGAGAGAGCGTATATGTTTTGGAATGATTGCTGATATTTGTGGATAATGTTTGAAATAAATGGAGTAGAAGTTGGTAATTCATGAGATAAGATGTTGTACATCGATGAGTATTACTTAAGGGTATTGAGAATACTTGGTGAACGTAAGACAATAATTGATATTATGGAATCTGAGATGTAATGGTATTTATGAGAGTTAGCCACATGCCTAAGATGATGATGGTGTGGAAATGTTGACCACTTTTACTCGATAAGGTCATATCGCGATAAAATAGACGACTATTTGGAAGACGGTATTGATTTAAAAATTATTTTGGGTTGTGATTATTTGGGATTAATGTGATTGAGGTTTTAGAATGGATAATGATTATTTAACATTGAGGACTTAAGATACACTTTTGTAGTTGAATGTTTATAAGGATCAGAGTGCGCATCGGTTTTGATTCCGAGACGACTTGTGGTGATGATCACTTGTAATTCTTATATTCTTTTGATCTTGTCTTTGAACTTCAAGTTTCGAGGACGAAACTTCTTTTTAGGGGGTTGGATTGTAACTCCCCGAATTTTCGTACATAATTATTTATTCCATTTCATATATTCTAATATCCGAAATTATTTATCAAATTTAATTTCTATCATTTTTCTTTTCGGATATTCCCTTTTCTGGTTTAATTATCCGAAAATCGTATCCTTGTAACCTTTTGTCGGTTTAGTTTGGAATTTGGGCCAAGGCTAACCCATCCTTGTTTTCCGCATGTGAATTGATGAGGGAGCATTGAGATTTGGGCCCAAGTAGGGTTTACCCATGATGCTTGCCTATATATACATGTGATTAGGTGAGAATTTCACCCTTCCTTCTCATTTACAAACCCTAAAACTAGGTTTTCATCTTCTCCTCTCTTCTTCTCCCCCTAGCCACGCCACATACCTCCTCTTTCTCCGTATTTTCGTGCCTCCATCATCACTATTATGTGTTATTAATCATCCTCTTCAAGTCTCTTCAATCCTAGTGCAATTGTTCACATCGTGTCGTAAGTTTCGCTTCCTTTCGAGCTAGTTTTTCGTAATTGTTTATAGTAGTGTTTAATTAGGGTTTTGTTTGGTGTTGGCACGTGATTGATGATGGTATAGACAAGGATATGTGCCCGGGGGAAGACGTTTATGTCGTTGAAGAAAAGATTGTTGATTAAATCGCAAATTGGTAACTAGATGTGATTGTTTTCGTGTGTATGCATTTTGAATGTGTTTTGTGATTTTAATGACTTGTAACATGATTTAATTGATTTGTGTAATGTCTTTATTCATCATTTAAAGAGTCTAATTAATTAGTTTATTAATTGCACGATTTATTATTATCTTTAGATCTATAATTGTCGTTTGCACTTATATTAGAATTGTTAGATCTAATCCGTTGTAACATCAAAAGATTCGTACGTGAGCCGCATGGCCTCTCCGTTTGGAGATGCTAGGGTTGTTTCATCGATGGCTTTAGGGATCCAACCCTAAGTATTAGATGACTCGTCCTATCATCGTCCGATGTGGAGGTTAGGGTTGAGATTAATCTAACCTTGATTGAAGATCATGTAACTTTATTGGAAAGTTACTATACAACTTCACTTAAGGTTAAGGTAACTTCAATGCGGGGTTATAGTCTCGATGGGGATCAATTTAAGTGACTCCACGAGGTTATGATCAAGGTTAATGTAACCTTAGTTGAGGTTTACGTAACTTTATTGGAAAGTTACTGTACAACTCCACATGAGGATAATGTAACCTTATTACGTGTTATAATCTCACGAAGGTTAGTGTAATCTCACGAGGTTGTAATAAGGTTAATATAACCTTACTTGAAGTCAAGTAACTTCAATGGGAAGTTACGATACCCTTCACTTGAGGATTATGTAACACCGTTACGAAGCTATAATCTCACTGAGGTTAATGTAACCTCACAGGGTTATAGTCGAGATTAATGTAATCTTAACTTGAAGTTGACGTTATAGTGGTTATACTATGACACCACCTTCGGGTTGACGTTATATACGTAACTTCACTTTAGTAGACAAGGTTAATGTAGCCTTACCTTAACCTTGAATACTAATACACATTAGATGTTCAGGGTTATACTTTGTTAAACATTAACTTTATCACTAATTGAAGGTTATAGTCAGTTGTGCTATAACTTCACTATGTTATCGTTGTTTGATTATTTTTATATAACCGTTCCCTTGGATCAATCAGTTATATTGTTCTACCTTTGAGTCGTGATGTTTATCACGAATGGTTAGCACTTGGTATAGTCAGTTACACTGTCTAGGGCCTGATTTTCCATGGTATAGCCAGTGACACTATACTAGGTCTGATTACTACCATAGTGCAGTCAGTTACACTGTACTAAGTAGAAGTGGTGAGGTTGCTCACGCAGTTGGAAGTCAGTTACACTGTGCAACGTACGTGATGGTTAGTGATATAGATGACGGTAGTATCAGTTACATACTATCGGAATGAACCAATACTGCTCCCAAGAGGTTTAATTGGTCTATGTTCGGTGGGTCCAGATTCGTCAGTTACACGTTCTGGGTTCCCGTGTGTCGTTCGATATACAGTTACTGCGTCGAGAGCTCTGGCCAGGTCTTAGACATATAGTCGTCAGTTACACGTTATACATAGTACCGTGAAGTATCAGTTACATACTTCACAAACGGAGGGTCAGTTACACGCTCCGTGTCAGAGGGTCAGTTACACGCTCTGACTAGTTAGAGTATTAGTTACATACTCTAGCCGGTGTTCATTCTATATCCTATACGTCTTTGTATGAAGTCTGTTGTTACTTACCCCGACTTGTATGGATGGATATGTAGTATCTATCTGGACCGTTATGACTAATTATGGATTACAATAAATTATATGATAATTATGTCTAATAACATGTTTGTAAAGTATATTGATATCTTCACAAGTAGTTAATTATGTTACCTTTCATTATCATTGCTATCCATGTTCAACTTGTTGTAACCATGACTGGGAGAACATCTAGTTGCTCCCCACTGAATGTGGACCCCCCTTTCAGGTCTTTCGAGATGCTGATGAATGTGATGTTGTTGGGGATGACCTGTGGAGAGAGACCTTTATTTAAATTTCTTTTGATTTTCATTTTGAACACTTTTGAATAATGTATTAGTTTAAATGTCGAGATACTAATGATTAGGATTTGGTCGGGTGTTTCCGCCACCTTTGACCCTATTATTTATACTATTTATATTATTTAAAGTTTTTAAAAAAAATCCGGGTTGTTACAGTTGGTATCAGAGCGAACACGCTCCCAACTCTCGCTTAATCATTAAAATAATAACTTGGCTTAGTAATTGAGGGAGAGTTAATGGGGGTAGAAACGATTAAGGATTTATCTGTTTATGTCTTAGTGTTTCATATCGTTATTAATTGTATTACATGTGTTTATGTACTTGCTTCTTTATGCTTTAATGTTTCGTCTTCTTATAAATGGTGTTACATGTCTTGTTCATGTTTTTGATTGTTTATGCCTTAATGTCTATCGTTATTAATTGCATTAACTGCATGGTTCATGTAAAGACTTTATTTTTTCAGGCATGCTTTGTTGATTTAAATCACGCTTATTTTTGGAAAAATATCTCTTTAATGTTACATACGCATCGTGCTTTTGGTTATATGTTTGTCAAAACTCTTAATCCTTGAAAACCGAGCTTTACTCTTCTCGTACTGTTATCCTTTTGTATCACTTGGTGGTGCCGTCTCTTCTTAAGGTAACTTTGAGAGTTTTACTGTTGTGATTTAGTCTTGAGTTAATAAGTTAGAATTGATTATACTTGGAGATACTCGAGTATGAAAGAAAAGAGCAATTATTATCAAGAGTTTGGTCGCGAAGAAGTCTAATTTGGGATTAAAGGTTGCGAGATGATGTTTCCTTTGGGATTAGAGATTGTTGGGATGCAGTTTACTTTGGGAATAGAGGTTGTTATGACGATGTTTACTTTGGGATTATGAGTGTTAAGTCCTTTTATTTTTGAGGAAATCCGTACTGATGATATTGAGTGTTTGTGTATGGTGTAAGATGTATGACTATGGTTTCAGGATTTTACAAGGAATGAGAGACCTGATGGATAGGTGTATCTTATGGTATATTAATTGGAAATATTGTGACTTATGCCTTTAATCAGGAGAATTATTGAAATTTGTCTTAAGGAAAATAGGTTATGTGGGTTACTTATTGATTAAGAATAGGATGATTGTACTAAATTGAAGGTTATTGTTGATTTACATTGAATAATGAAAATTTTGGGAACTAGGGTTGTCTTGAATTGGAATACCATATTCGAGGAGTAAGAACCGTTAATGGCAATCAGTGTGTAATGAAATGAATTTATGATTTATCTATTGAGGAGTTATTTGATGACCATGACTTTTAAGGATCAAGCGGAAGGGAAGAAGTATGACTTATGAACTTATGAGATGTTAATGTTTAATGCGTTGATTTTGTAAACAATCATATTGAAGATGGAGATAATGAATCGTGGTATTTGTCTTTTTAAAGATGCAGAGGATTCTATGGTTTTATTCATTATATATGATTAAATGAAGGTATTGAGAGTTAATAGTCTAGAGAATGATTATCTGAGAACCATAGTGATTGTGAAGGGACAATTACATAGAGATTTGTTTGTCTTGAGGTAGTATGGTAATATGATTAAAGGATGTTACGAGACAGAGATACCTTGAGTGATGATTGTACGAGAATTGTATGACCCTTGTTTTTCGTGCTTTACTTATATTATTAAGGTGTTGTCTTTGGGTAGAAAAAACTATTTTCGTCTATCCTTGTCTTCTTGATCGCATCAACCGTCCCTCTCATATTTTCATACCAACCAAAAGTTTTCTTTTATATTTGTCCTTTTTATGTTTGATCTTTCGATACCCTCTATTTGATCATTATTCAACTCCAACTTTCTCTTCCTTCAAATTTTTGTAATTTCTCTTTCGCCTTGATCGCACCTTATGCTGCAACTTCTCAAACTTTTACCTTGTGGTATTGCTCAAAAATATTTCTTTTTTTAGCTCGCGTGCTTTATGCTCTTTTTTGATAATGTGAAAACTTTTGATTCCTTCTTCATAACTACTTGTGATCATCTCATAGTGGAAGTTTGGATCCTTTGGAGAAATGTTTATACTTCGAGTTTGAGGCTGGGTTAATTGATGTTGAGAGCATAGAACATAGTATATGAGTATGAATTGGGGTAATATATGGTGTTTTGGAAGTGTTGTATTTAAGGTCTTATATCGAGCTCAGAGAGTACGAGGATTCTATTACATTAAGGGTACATGGATATTAATTTGTTCTTTTGGAAGCTATATAAAAAACTTTGGAGATAAGGTGTTTCATTTAAGCGCATGAGTCATTTATTGAAGAACATAGATTTAGGCATTCCTTTGATGGACTTTTAAGGTTAAAATATTTATTCATGGATCAAATTGTGATTAAAAATTGAGGTTATAAGCTTGGTCGTTATATTGATGATGAAATTTGTATGGTGATATTATTATTGAATACTTTTGTGAAATTGCATTATCAATGGATTAGCATATTGTGGTACATTGAGTACTAGCTTAACTAAAGGTGTGTGATTCTTTGGGTGCCTAGGAATAGCGTGATCAGATGTGTTCAAAGGAAGTGATTGGATTTTGTACGTGTGACTAATAATTATGCAATAAGATTGAGGTTGCATTGAGTTTGTGATAGTTATAATCAGATTTAAGGTCTGTAATCGGAAGATTTGGATACTAGTATATATATATCCAGAACATTTGGATTTTTTATTAAAGGATTTTGAGTTTAAGAGTTGTGAATGATAGTAATCACTACTTACTTTGAGGATATTAAAGTAGTGATAGTTATAATGGATCTAGTAAATAAAAGAGTTTTCTAGGTCAGAAGATATTCTTTGTTTAAATATTATCTATATGGAGCTCTGGTCGATTTCATTTTTTGTGGTGTATAGTAATAAGTTCGTACAGATGATGAGAGAGCATGTGTTTTGGAATGATGGCTGATATTTGTGGATAATGTTTGAAATAAATGGAGTAGAAGTTGGTAATTCATGAGATAAGATGTTGTACATCGATGAGTATTACTGATAAGTGTGGTTTGTAGTGCCTATTTTGTAGTGTTTTGGTCCCATTTTCCTTGTAGAATCGCTCCTTGGGAGCGGTTTAGGGGCTTCTTATGCTTCCTTTAGTTCGTTTCAGGTTCCCGAGACCGATTTGGAAGAGTTGGAGCGATTCCGACTCTATACATACACATTTTGGAGCCAACAGAGTAAAGGAACGATGATTCGATGCCTTGGAATCGACCCCGAGACCTTGGGACCCAATCCCGAGCCTCCGAGACCCGATCCCGAGTCTCGAGAATCGATGGGAAGCCCATGAGAAGCAAGGAGCAGGGACCAAAAAGTTCATATTGGAGGCCTACAAGGCTCATCCCGAACGGGTATGGCCTCATCCCGTCCGGGATGAAGGAGGAAACGAAGATGAGCCTACTGAGGGTCCATCCTGACCGGGACCATGGCGTCCCGACCGGGACCGACCTCGTCCCGACCGGGACCACCCCGTCTCGGCCGGGACGGGCCTGCTGCTGCACGCCTTCCTTTCTTTTCTTCTCCTTTCATTCTTAAACCCTATATATACCCTTCCTCTTGTAATGTTATGGATGCTTTTCATATTTCACAAAACCCTAGACTACTTTAGGTTAGATTAGATTAGATTAGTGTAGATTAGTCGATAATTAGTAGTTAATCTTAGTTTAGTCTTGTATTATTGGATCTCTTGAAGAATCCATCCAAGATTGACAACCTTGGTGGATGAATTTGGGTTATCTTCTATGCAAGTGTTCTCCTTTTCCATTTCCTTTGTAGTTTGGTACAATCTTCTTCTCCTTTTACTCTTAATCCTTTATTGTTCATCAAGTTTGAATCTTTATTATTGTTTATTCTTGTTCTTGTTAGTTTGGTTGAGTTTCATAATGTATGTTTGGTTTCTTATGTTAGATCTTCTTGTTCTTGTTAGTTTTAGTTGGATTATGTTAGAGTAGTGATCTTGCTAGGGTTAGTAGGGTGATTAGGGTGTTAATTGGATGATTAAGGGATTGTTAGAGATTTTGGTGGAAGATTTGGGTTTCCTCTTGTTTGATGCACATCAAATGTTTGTTGAAATGCTTGAATGACTAGTAGTTGAAAATACTTGTTTTTCTCGCCTTTCTCTTGTGGGTGATAGTTTGTTTGTGGGTTTGGTTCCCTCACTAAGTTGCGAGAGCCCGGTGAGGACGACCCCTAGGTCGGTCTAAGTAGCGAGAGCCCGGATGCGACCTAGGCCACCATAGCGCGCTAGAACCCCGTTTGTCATGTGTGTCGCCGAGATGGGTTCTAGGTGGAACCTCTAGGTGGGTCTAAGTTGTGAGAGCCCGGACCAACCAAGATAACCCTACTACCTCCTTCGCTCTAGTTATCCCTTGACCATTCCGTTACCCCTTTGACCCCGACCTAATCCTAGCCCGTTTTCCTAGTTTGTTCTCCTTAGTCATAGTCTAGCCTTCTCCCCTTCTTATCATTCTCTAGGTTATCTCGTTGACTTAGTCTCGTATTTAGGCGACCTTAGTCTAGGCTTTACATTACCGTCCCCGTGGATTCGACCCGACTTACCCTATCTACCCTAGTTAGGTTAGCCGGTTATATTATTGATGGTTGGGACGTGACGAATCCCTACCCATCAATTTGGCGCCGTTGGCGGGGACGGTGCTAGTTTAGACTTTGTTTTCCTAGTTACTTGACTTTGTCTTTGTGTTTGTGTTTTTCTTTTTTCTTTTTGTTACCTTGCTTCTTGTGTGTGTGAAGTTTATTTCTCTCTTGTCTAGTGCCCAAAAAGCACTAGGCTTCTCACGTTTGTTCTTAGTCTACAGTTTGTGCTTAGAGGTGGTGATTATGTTCTTCTTGCAACTCAGAGCCGCTTAAACGGACGGTTGCTAGAATGAGTGGTTTCCAACCGGGTATGAGCTACGATTTTCGAGCGAGCATGGGGTTTGATCTAAACTCCACTCACTGGGGAGCCGATATGAGCTACTCCTCTTCTTCTTTGAACCAAAGCTATGACATGACGTCCCCCTACCATAATCAAGCTTCTTGGGGTAATCAAGACGGGTATGATCCTCAAGAATATGGATATGGCTACCAATAAGTGAATGACTATCACTCCTACAATCATGGTGGCTATTACTCAAGCTATGAATGTGAAACCACCATGTTCGATCAAGATTCACCTTATGGAAGCCAATTTCCCCGAAACCCACCATATTACCCTCCACCCCAACCACAATATGAACCCCATGACCCACAATACTACCAATCACCTCAACCTTGCTACCAACAATATGATGCCCCACCCCTTGGGCATCATCAAGATTTTCAAGGAACTATACAAGACCCCAATGACCGCCAAATGCCAAACTTAGAGTTACATCAATCGATGCTTCAAATGCAAAGGAGCCTTCAAGAAACGGCCATTCAATTGCGAAAACAACAAGAGGAATTAATGGCCCAAATTCGAAGGGGAAACGAGGCGAGGAATGCTCATTTAAATGCATTATCGGTTCAAACCGTAATGTCTTTATCCCGAGCATCACATTTAGATGAAGGGTGCCCACTTGAGAAAGAGGAGCAACCTAACCATGAAGCCGCCAATGTAGTTCCCTTTGATAGAGAAGTTTGCTTTGAAGAACCTCAATCGTCTACCCAAAAAGAGACGGATGAGGATATGACCCTTGGTGAAGGCAACATTGGTGAAGAGTTGGAGGAGGATAGTGGGTTGGATGATTTGGTGGAATTTGTGAGGATGTTGGGTGAAATTGTTAGCCTCGAGTTGTCCTTGTCCGAGAATGTGGATAAGCATCAAGAGCCCCTAGCTAGTGAACAAAGCAATCACTTGGAAGAGATTGAAACCGCCGGTAGAAGTTTCGATCCTCTTCTCCAAGATGATGTGGGCCCGAGTGATGAAGATGGGGAACCACAACTTGAGGCAAGTGTGGGGGTGTGCAACGAGGAAGTGAGGCCAAAACTGCTTTTTGTGCCTTGTTTCTTGGAGATGAAGCTTGCTTATGATTGGAGGCAATGCTTAGGGAGGAAGAGGTCGGTGAAGCTCGTAGGATGGATAGACCCCGGAGACAACGTGCAAGATGATATCGGGTCTTGGGATTCCTACTTCTTGCCTCCTCCTTGGAGGCCGTGGAGGTCGGTTAAGCTCGAGCGCTTCTTGGGCCTTCATTATGATGTCGGTAGCGCGTTCGACTTGCTCGTCCATGCCCTTGAGGGCTACGGTTGAAGAAGAATCCACCATCCAAGGTTTGACGGAGTCCCTAAAATAACCGTCATGTTGTATATTCCCCTCTCCTCTTCTTTAGAGTACTTGTGCTTGTATTTGTGATTTTTGTTTCTTGGACTCTTTTGTTTTTGTGGGATTCTTGTAATTGTTTTGATATTTTGATGAGCGATGTGAGGGAGTGAATTTGATGTGTATTTTGAGTTTATTGTGATAGGTGAAGTGAAGGTGACTCCTAGAAAGGAGTGGTTAGTGAGAGAGCTTGGATTGTGAGTAAGGGAGTCAGTTTTTGGGGCCTTGGGAGACATGAAGACCCTTCCCGACCGGGAAGGGTGTGTCGTCCCGACCGGGATGGGGCCGTCCCGATCGGGATGAGGGTGCCAAAAATCGAGTCCACTGGAGTGTCATCTCGATCGGGAAGGAGGCTTCCCGACCGGGAAGGGTTTATCAACCCGATCGGGATCATCCATCCCGACCGGGATGATCCCCTACTCCTTTTTGGTGCTTCTTCTTCGATATTTAAGCCCACCCAACCATTGTATACCCCCTCCCAACCTCCCTACCTTCCTTTCTCATATCATACCACCCACATACTTCATTTCCATACCTTCACCTCATTTCCTCCCCACTTTAGACCGATATTCACATGAAATACCACCCCCCTCACACCTTTACCACCTCTACCATGCGGTTCTATCAAGCTTGAAGCGAGATAGCAATGATGAAGACAAGCAAGTGCCTATATTGATCTATGAGACGATGGAGAGAGTGAGTTGCTAACCTATGGTACGACAACTATCCTTTCTTTTCCGTTTTTGTTGTTGCTTGTTATCCTTTGTTTATTCCCTTCCCCTTGTACACTTATGTGTCTTGATGTCATGGTGGCCTTCGAGGCCTCGGTAGTGGTCGCTCCCGACTCCCGACGATGTGATTACGTCGAGAGTCAATCGAAAAATCCAAATTTTTACAAGTTTTCCACTCTTTCTTTGAGGATTTAGTCGGATTTAGGCGGAATCCGGGCTAGGTGACTTGATCACACCTAGCCCTCCCCTCCCATTTCCTTTTATTTCCTTCTTTTTATTTCTTCCCCCATCCATATCTTTTCTTGTCTCGGCCCTTGATGATTTGACTACACCCCAGCCGGACACCTTCTACCGTTTTCTTCACCTTATTTTTTGATTTTTAGCTTTATTTTCGTAGTTTCTTTTCTTTTTCTTTTGTCTCTCCGCACACTACGATTGAGCATATGAGAACATTGCTCGGTTTAAGTGTGGGGGAGCGATATTCCATCGTAGTTAGTTTTATTTTCCTAGTTTTTCCGAAAAAAATCTTAAAAACCCTACAAATTTGAAAAATTTCACGAAAATCAAAAAGATTTTCTTTTGTGTGTTTTCCTTTTGTGTCTTTGTGTCGTGTATTTGTTTTGTTTTGTGTGTTTGCCTCCCTTTGTCCTTATAGGTTGCTTTAATCTCCGTTAACTTTGGCAGCTTTCAAGACTCCCGGTAACATCTTATCCCTTTTTCTTCTTTACCTCTTGCGGAGTTTGGAGGAGATTGTGATGTTGTGTGCTCGGGTGGAGCTTTGTAAAGTGTGGTTGATTTGGTGGCTTGTTTGGATGATCGGGGTGGTGTTTGTGTTGTGTATGTGTTCATTTTGTTTTGTTTCTTTTGCTTCTTTTTCTTTCGTTCGTTTTCGTTGAGTCTTTGTTTTGTGTTGTGTTGTGTGTCTTGTGCGTAAACCGTTTTCGAAAACCCGGTTTAGAGGCTAGTGTGTGAGTGTCTATTTTTCCCTTCCTAGTAGTATAAATCGAGTTTTGGACTTTACCCTAGTAGAATGACCCTAAATCAATGAGCTCGTTGGTCCTTTACCTTGAGTCCACCTAGCTTACTAGGGATTTACTACGGGATTTGCACCTTTGACCATTATGACCACCCACGGTGTGAAAAGGCCTTGGTTACCGAGTCTCGTCCCCTAGGTGACCGTGTTTAGGATCGTTTGATTAGTCCAAGTTCCCCACTTTTTGTGGGTTTGAAGGGAAGGGCCCATCCCGACTTTTCCATTCATCTACCTCTTACGCACACCCACACAATAAATTGCAATTTGTGAATTCCCTCTTTCATGTTACACAAGGAAATGCCAAAAATGCCAAATCTTGCCAAAAGGGCGAAGAAAAGAAAAAGAAAGAAAAAAAAATGAAAGAAAGAAAAGAAATGAAGAAAAAGAAAAGGCACAAAAGCCAAAAAGAAAATAGAAAAGAAGAAAAAGAATGGCATGGCAAAACAAAGCAAATATGTCAAAAAGAAAAGAGAAAATGCCAAAAAAAAAATCGTCCCACAAAAAGAAATCCCCACAAAAATAAGCCTTTTACCGACTATTACCGTGAAGAGCCAACCAAAGGACCGAGTCCCTAGGAAGGATGATAGCGGTAGTGGTCGGTCTTCCCTCATTTTGCATATTTCCACCTTTTTACTTGGACTAGTTAGGCGGTTTTGGACTTGGGACGACCTTCTTGGCTCACGCTAAAGGTGGCGGGGTCTCACTTACCTACAGTGTCGACTAACACCGTGGTTCTTCACTTCCCACTCCGCCGATCGTCCCGTAGTAGGTTTTTAGAAAGTTAGGAGGACCTAGGTAAGTTACCACCGTTTTTATTGCTTGATCGTCATATTATTAGGGTTTAGTCCACCTTGGTTTGTATGTCTAGCTTGGGAACGTTGTCACTTGCCTCGAGTCCTAAACCGGTGCTTCTTTCACCGCTTTTAGAGGGAAGCAGTATTTGTTTTCTTTTGGGTGCAACCGATTATGTGTTTGTTTGTTTGATTGTTTGTTTATGTGTTTTGTGACCGGTTGCATCCACAGTTTTGTCGCAAGACCCGACTTGCCTTGCGGAGTACACTTGTCCTCTAAGTATACTCGCGTGAGTTGAAAGGGCGTAGGGTGCGCTAATGCCCACTCGGATTGTTTAGTAGTTAGTGTGTGCTTACTCGAGGGCGAGTAAGGGTTAAGTGTGGGGGAGTTGATAAGTGTGGTTTGTAGTGCCTATTTTGTAGTGTTTTGGTCCCATTTTCCTTGTAGAATCGCTCCTTGGGAGCGGTTTAGGGGCTTCTTATGCTTCCTTTAGTTCATTTCAGGTTCCCGAGACAGATTTGGAAGAGTTGGAGCGATTCCGACTCTATACATACACATTTTGGAGCCAACGGAGTAAAGGAACGATGATTCGATGCCTTGGAATCGACCCCGAGACCTTGGGACCCAATCCCAAGCCTCCGAGACCCGATACCGAGTCCCGAAAATCGATGGGAAACCCATGAGAAGCAAGGAGGGACCAAAAAGTTCATATTGGAGGCCTACAAGGCTCATCCCGAACGGGTATGGCCTCATCCCGTCCGGGATGAAGGAGGAAACGAAGATGAGCCTACTGAGGGTTCATCCCGACCGGGACCATGGCGTCCCGAACGGGACCGACCTCGTCCCGACCGGGACCACCCCGTCTCGGCCGGGACGGGCCTGCTGCTGCACGCCTTCCTTTCTTTTCTTCTCCTTTCATTCTTAAACCCTATATATACCCTTCCTCTTAATGTTATGGATGCTTTTCATATTTCACAAAACCCTAGACTACTTTAGGTTAGATTAGATTAGATTAGTGTAGATTAGTCGATAATTAGTAGTTAATCTTAGTTTACTCTTGTATTATTGGATCTCTTGAAGAATCCATCCAAGATTGACAATCTTGGTGGATGAATTTGGGTTATCTTCTATGCAAGTGTTCTCCTTTTCCATTTCCTTTGTAGTTTGGTACAATCTTCTTCTCCTTTTACTCTTAATCCTTTATTGTTCATCAAGTTTGAATCTTTATTATTGTTTATTCTTGTTCTTGTTAGTTTGGCTGAGTTTCATAATGTATGTTTGGTTTCTTATGTTAGATCTTCTTGTTCTTGTTAGTTTTAGTTGGATTATGTTAGAGTAGTGATCTTGCTAGGGTTAGTAGGGTGATTAGGGTGTTAATTGGATGAATAAGGGATTGTTAGAGATTTTGGTGGAAGATTTGGGTTTCCTCTTGTTTGATGCACATCACATGTTTGTTGAAATGCTTGAATGACTAGTAGTTGAAAATACTTGTTTTTCTTGCCTTTCTCTTGTGGGTGATAGTTTGTTTGTGGGTTTGGCTCCCTCACTAAGTTGCGAGAGCCCGGTGAGGACGACCCCTAGGTCGGTCTAAGTAGCGAGAGCCCGGATGCGACCTAGGCCACCATAGCGCGCTAGAACCCCGTTTGTCATGTGTGTCGTCGAGATGGGTTCTAGGTTGAACCTCTAGGTGGGTCTAAGTTGCGAGAGCCCGGACCAACCTAGATCACCCTACTACCTCCTTCGCTCTAGTTATCCCTTGACCATTCCGTTACCCCTTTGACCCCTACCTAATCCTAGCCCGTTTTCCTAGTTTGTTCTCCTTAGTCATAGTCTAGCCTTGTCCCCTTCTTATCATTCTCTAGGTTACCTCGTTGACTTAGTCTCGTATTTAGGCGACCTTAGTCTAGGCTTTACATTACCGTCCCCGTGGATTCGACCCGACTTACCCTATCTACCCTAGTTAGGTTAGCCGGTTATATTATTGACGGTTGGGACGTGACGAATCCCTACCCATCAATTACTTAAGGGTATTGAGTATACTTGGTGAACGTAAGACAATAATTGACATTATGGAATCAGAGATGTAATGGTATTTATGAGAGTTAGCCACATGCCTAAGATGATGATGGTGTGGAAATGTTGACCACTTTTACTCGATAAGGTCATATCACGATAAAATAAACGACTATTTGGAAGACGGTATTGATTTAACAATTATTTTGGGTTGTGATTATTTGGGATTAATGTGATTGAGGTTTTAGAATGGATAATGATTATTTAACATTGAGGACTTAAGATACACTTTTTTAGTTGAATGTTTATAAGGATCAGAGTGCGCATCGGTTTTGATTCCGAGACGACTTGTGGTGATGATCACTTGTAATTCTTATATTCTTTTGATCTTGTCTTTGAACTTCAAGTTTCGAGGACGAAACTTCTTTTTAGGGGGTTGGATTGTAACATTCCGAATTTTCGTACATAATTATTTATTCCATTTCATATATTCTAATATCCGAAATTATTTATCAAATTTAATTCCTATCATTTTTCTTTTCGGATATTCCCTTTTACGGTTTAATTATCCGAAAATCGTATACTTGTAACCTTTTGTCGGTTTAGTTTGGAATTTGGGCCAAGGCTAACCCATCCTTGTTTTCCGCATGTGAATTGATGAGGGAGCATTGAGATTTGGGCCCAAGTAGGGTTTACCCATGATGCTTGCCTATATATACATGTGATTAGGTGAGAATTTCACCCTTCCTTCTCATTTACAAACCCTAAAACTAGGTTTTCATCTTCTCCTCTCTTCTTCTCCCCCTAGCCACGCCACATACCTCCTCCTTCTCCATATTTTCGTGCCTCCATCATCACTATTATGTATTATTAATCATCCTCTTCAAGTCTCTTCAATCCTAGAGCAATTATTCACATCGTGTCGTAAGTTTTGCTTCCTTTCGCGCTAGTTTTTCATAATTGTTTATAGTAGTGTTTAATTAGGGTTTTGTTTGGTGTTGGCACGTGATTGATGATGGTATAGACAAGGAGATGTGCCCGGGGGAAGACGTTTATGTCGTTGAAGAAAAGATCGTTGATTAAATCGCAAATTGGTAACTAGGTGTGATTGTTTTCGTGTTTATGCATTTTGAATGTGTTGTGTGATTTTAATGACGTGTAACATGATTTAATTGATTTGTGTAGTGTCTTTATTCATCATTTAAAGAGTCTAATTAACTAGTTTATTAATTGCACGATTTATTATTATCGTCAGATCTATAATTGTCGTTTGCGCTTATATTAGAAATGTTAGATCTAATCCGTTGTAACATCGAAAGATTCGTACGCGATCCGCATGGCCTCTCCTTTTGGAGATGCTAGGGTTATTTCATCGATGGCTTTAGGGATCCAACCCTAAGTATTAGATGACTCGTCCTATCATCGTCCGATGTGGAGGTTAGGGTTGAGGTTAATCTAACCTTGATTGAAGATCATGTAACTTTATTGGAAAGTTACTATACAACTTCACTTAAGGTTAAGGTAACTTCAATGCGGGGTTATAGTCTCGATGGGGATCAATTTAAGTGACTCCACGAGGTTATGATCAAGGTTAATGTAACCTTAGTTGAGGTTTACGTAACTTTATTGGAAAGTTACTGTACAACTCCACATGAGGATAATGTAACCTTATTACGTGTTATAATCTCACGAAGGTTAGTGTAATCTCACGAGGTTTTAACAAGGTTAATATAACCTTACTTGAAGTCAAGTAACTTCAATGGGAAGTTACGATACCCTTCACTTGAGAATTATGTAACACCGTTACGAAGCTATAATCTCACTGAGGTGAATGTAACCTCACAGGGTTATAGTCGAGATTAATGTAATCTTAACTTGAAGTTGACGTTATAGTGGTTATACTATGACACCACCTTCGGGTTGACGTTATATACGTAACTTCACTTTAGTAGACAAGGTTAATGTAGCCTTACCTTAACCTTGAATACTAATACACGTTAGATGTTCAGGGTTATACTTTGTTAAACATTAACTCTATCACTAATTGAAGGTTATAGTCAGTTGTGCTATAACTTCACTATGTTATCGTTATTTGATTACTTCTATAACCGTTCCCTTGGAACAATCAGTTATATTGTTCTACCTTTGAGTCGTGATGTTTATCACGAATGGTTAGCACTTGGTATAGTCAGTTACACTATCTAGGGCCTGATTTTCCCTGGTATAGCCAGTGACACTATACTAGGTCTGATTACTACATAAGGCAGTCAGTTACACCATACTAAGTAGAAGTGGTGAGGTTGCTCACGCAGTTGGCAGTCAGTTACACTGTGCAACGTACGTGATGGTTAGTGATATAGATGACGGTGGTATCAGTTACATACTATCGGAATGAACCAATACTGCTCCCAAGAGGTTTAATCTGTCTATGTTCAGTGGGTCCAGATTCGTCAGTTACACGTTCTGGGTTCCCGTGTGTCATTCGATGTACAGGTACTGCGTCGAGAGCTCTGGCCAGGTCTTAGACATATAGTCGTCAGTTACACGCTATACATAGTACCGTGGAGTATCAGTTACATACTTCACAAAACGGAGGGTCAGTTACACGCTCCGTGTCAGAGGGTCAGTTACACGCTCTGACCAGTTAGAGTATTAGTTACATACTCTAGCCGGTGTTCATTCTATATCCTATACGTCTTTGTATGAAGTCTGTTGTTACTTACTCCGACTTGTATGGATGGATATGTAGTATCAATCTGGACCGTTATGACTAATTATGGATTGCAATAAATTATATGATAATTATGTCTAATAACATGTTTGTAAAGTATATTTATATCTTCACAAGTAGTTAATTATGTTACCTTTCATTATCATTGCTATCCATGTTCAACTTGTTGTAACCATGACTGGGAGAACATCTAGTTGCTCCCCACTGACTGTGGACCCCCCTTTCAGGTCTTTCGAGATGCTGATGAATGTGATGTTGTTGGGGATGACCTGTGGAGAGAGACCTTTATTTAAATTTCTTTTGATTTTCATTTTGAACACTTTTGAATAATGTATTAGTTTAAATGTCGAGATACTAATAATTCGGATTTGGTCGGGTGTTTCCGCCACCTTTGACCCTATTATTTATACTATTTATATTATTTAAAGTTTTTAAAAAAAATCCGGGTTGTTACAGTTGGTATCAGAGCGAACACACTCCCAACTCTCGCTTAATCATTAAAATAATAACTTGGCTTAGTAATTCAGTGAGAGTAAATGGGGGTAGAAACGATTAAGGATTTATCTGTTTATGTCTTAGTGTTTCATATCGTTATTAATTGTATTGCATGTGTTTATGTACTTGCTTCTTTATGCTTTAATGTTTCGTCTTCTTATAAATGGTGTTACATGTCTTTTTCATGTTTTTGATTGTTTATGCCTTAATGTCTATCGTTATTAATATCATTAACTGCATGGTTCGTGTAAAATTTTTTTTTTTTCAGGCATGCTTTGTTGATTTAAATCACGCTTATTTTTGGAAAAATGTCTCTTTAATGTTACATACGCATCGTGCTTTTGGTTATATGTTTGTCAAAACTCTTAATCCTTGAAAACCGAGCTTTACTCTTCTCGTACTGTTATCCTTTTGGATCACTTGGTGGTGCCGTCTCTTCTTAAGGTAACTTTGAGAGTTTTACTGTTGTGATTTAGTCTTGAGTTAATAAGTTAGAATTGATTATACTTGGAGATGCTCGAGTATGAAAGAAAAGAGCAATTATTATCAAGAGTTTGGTCGCGAAGAAGTCTAATTTGGGATTAAAGGTTGCGAGATGATGTTTCCTTTGGGATTAGAGATTGTTGGGATGCAGTTTACTTTGGGAATAGAGGTTGTTATGACGATGTTTACTTTGGGATTATGAGTGTTAAGTCCTTTTATTTTTAAGGAAATCCGTATTGATGATATTGAGTGTTTGTGTATGGTGTAAGATGTATGACTATGGTTTCAGGATTTTACAAGGAATGAGAGACCTGATGGATAGGTGTATCTTATGGTATATTAATTGGAAATATTGTGACTTATGCCTTTAATCAGGAGAATTATTGAAATTTGTCTTAAGGAAAATAGGTTATGTGGGTTACTTATTGATTAAGAATAGCATGATTGTACTAAATTGAAGGTTATTGTGGATTTACATTGAATAATGAAAATTTTGGGAACTAGGGTTGTCTTGAATTGGAATACCATATTCGAGGAGTAAGAACTGTTAATGGCAATCAGTGTGTAATGAAAAGAATTTATGATTTATCTTGTGAGGAGTTATTTGATGACCATGACTTTTAAGGATCAAGCGGAAGGGAAGAAGTATGACTTATGAACTTATGAGATGTTAATGTTTAAAGCGTTGATGTTTAATGTTTTACACACATACCGTTAATGTTTAAGGGTTGTCTTTAATGTTTTACACACATACCGTTAACACAACTAAAAGCTTCAATTAATGAAGTCAAGGAATCAAAACGGTTACATTCTCGAAACATTTTTCACAACACACCACCACCCACTGTCAAATGCTATTTACTGCAACCGACAAACGTGGATCACTCGTTTTAAAGAAAAAATAACTTTTCTAAAAAACAAAAAACTATTAACTACCTAAATCCTTGACAAGGATTTAGTCACACCTTTAAAAGCATCGCACACATTCACTATCGAACTAGCTAATTAATAGTAGTCTCGATGAAAAGTCACTTCATCATTTTTTTTAAACAAGTCCACCTAAGGACCTTGTTCCTTTCAAAAAAAAAGAAAACGTTTACACTTTCGCTATCGTCGGATTCCCGACACACACATATCAACGCACATTTCGCATCACTAACGATGATACCACACCATCGTCACCCTAATTTTAGGAAACCATCTTTCGAAGAAAAACTTTTCCTCTGCGAGTATCGGTCGTTTTCGAAAAGTATCAAAATTCTTTGATCCTGAGCCGGGATCGCGATCAATTCCGTGCGTCGTACAAGCGTGTGATTAACTGTCTATGTTAGTTGCTAGGATCGCCTCTACTCGAGGTCTTACGTTTTGGGTCGTCTCCTTTTGAGAAGTCCTCTTTAAACCTCACCTACGAGGTTTGCGTCACATCGTCTCATTACAGAGATCCAGAATTCACTAGGCGTCTCGCCGAGTACACCAAGAGTCTAAAAGCACCCGAGTCCCTAAATCAGTGGCCGCACACACCCGCAGGTCAAGGGACTCATTCACGCGTCACTCGGATAAGAGCATTTCTCGAGTCCCTAAAACATCTGGTCGATTCAGCCTCACCTTTAGCCCTATTTCGCAGATCCAAAAATGTCTACCAGCGACAACACCGAACCACTCAACGCAATGTTAGGGCTTGTTAAGGAACTTCAAAATAACTTGGCCCAAATAAACAACACCCATAACAGCATCCTACTGCAGCTTGGCAGGCTGGAGGCACTACTACAAATGAGCACTTGGGCCACGGCTGAATTCGTGGCAAAAGTGCTAAATTTTCGTGGCTAAACAACTTTACCACAGAAAGACCATCCGTGGCGCAAGTCGTCGTGGCAAACAAATAGCCACGGAAAAAAGTAGTGTGGCAAGTATTGATTTCATTGCCACAGTGTCCCCCGTGGCTAGAATTAATTTTTTTGCCACGGAATATCCTGTGGCAAATTACGTTTAATCCGTGGCTAATTATGTTTGCGGCGAAACATTTATTCCGGTGACAAAATATATAATAAATTAATAGTCGTCGTAAGAATTGTCTACCCCTATAGTAGTCACATCTGGAACGGTTACTAGCTTTATAGGTGAATCATTCATCATATGCATAGCTTTATAGGTGAATCATTCATCATATGCATCGAAGAGCCTTCCCAGGAGGTCACCCATCTTAACACTACTCTCACTCAAGCACGCTTAACTGTGGAGTTCTTATAGCCATCTACCAGAAATGAAATTGAATTTTATTGACATAATCATTGGTTTGAATTCTTTTAAAGGGATGTTTTTTTCACAAACTACGTTTACTTTTGTGTAATTAATTTTTTTCCCCCAAATGATTTACATATTATGATTAAAAAATTATAATTGCGGAAAAAAAAAGAGTTTCGAAGTTGATTTTCGGACTCATGATTTCATTAATTTATCGATATTTTATTTTAGTTTCTATTTTCCACGTTCTTTTATTGCTAGTTCATTCGATATGTTTTTTCTTTTCGTTATCGGTCGTTATTTTATTTATTTCATCATTTTTTTATCCTCATTGAGTTACCTCTTGACTACTTCAAGTTATACCCGAATTTTATTTTTCATTAAGTGAATTTTATTTTAAATTAATTTTTTAAAATGTCTTCCAAATAATATTACAGAATAGTTATTAAATTAAACAGTTGACGATAAATTAAATTTTGATTTTATCACTATTAGTTCTTAATTATTAGATTTTCTTACATGTACTTGTTAATTATTTGATTTTCTCACTTATACCTCTCTTTTTTTGAAAAAATATTTTGACTGGTTATTGAACTTAGGCCCGACTTTCTAATACATTAATCTTTCTTCCAAACCAACAACTTGAAAGACAATTAATTTACAAAAATAATTATTGTTTTCATAGTCAAAGTTATATCCATAAAAAAATATAGACTGATTAAAATTCTTAAATACGAGTATAATAAAGCTGTTTTTTTCATACTGAAAATATTGTATGAAAATCAATAATTTGGAAAAAAAATCATGCTCAGTCACTTTCTTTTTAAATATTTTTGTCTTAAAAAGAAGTGTATTACATGTGAAATGAAAGAGTCTTAAATAATATTAGACGTCTCAATAATGACTGATCAATCACATACGTGTTTTACTTGATATGCTATGTACGCAGCATTATAGCTACCATATATTACACTATGTCAATGTTATTTGTCTTTCAAAAGTCATACTTAAGATTATAGAATTTTAATAAAACATATTGTCAAATTGAGAGAAATCAATTACTTCAAAAATGATGATGAGTAAAAAATCAACAAATTAGACGACCAAAGTTTTCTTGTATTTAATTTTACAAAAAAAAATAAAAATTCTTAAAACTAAGTAAAATAATACCAAATTTTTTTTATTAATAAAATATTTTCAAATTTAATATTTTTTTTTCATATTATCTTTAATTTTGAATTTTAATGAATTTTTTAAGATCAATATTTGACACTTGACTTAACTTAAAAGTAATTTGATTAAAGTTTAGAAAACCATTAGCCACATGCGTTTATTAAATCTGTGGCTAAAAAATAATTTCGCCACGGAAGTTAATTATGTCGTGGCTAAATAATATTTGCCACTGAACAAATTCGTGGCTAAATATATTTTTGCCACGGGTGTGACATCTTTCGTGGCAAGAGTGATTATTAGCCACGACTTTAGTAAAATTCGTGGCGCAAGTGAATTTTTGCCACGGGTAAAAATGATCCCGTGGCATATTTTTTTTACCAAGTATTGAATCAAATTTTTTCCGTGGCTAGGTAAAATTTAGCCACAAATAACAAATTCTCGTGGCATAATTCGTGGCGCAAGTGTCAATTTGTTGTAGTGAGGACACGGTCAATGGGACCCGAAACACCCCTGGGGAGGAGGAGGAAGAGAAACCTGTCATCCCTAGGGAAAAGATGAGACTAGGGCCGGCTAGGTTTGTCCCAGCCCTTGGGGGCCGTCCCTTTAGATGTTTTACAGACCTAGGCATGACTTATGCCGAGGCCCTCAGAATTGCCAACGAGGACTGGCAGTTATCCCATCTCGTCCCTACCCCAGATCCACCTTGTGGAGCCCGAGGGGCGGATTGGGATCCCAGTGCCTATTGCCTCTATCATCAGGGGAGGGGACACGATATTGAGGACTGTGACCGCCTAAAGCACGATATCCAAGACCTGGTAGATGCCGAAACTTTCCCCCTGCTAACGAAGCAAACGCCACAGCCCGTTAACAATGGGGCTAGCAGCGAAACAACTGCGTCTGTGGTAGTGAGGACCAGCGGCACCACCAAAGTACTATTCCCTGAGGAGAGCCTCGATGCCTAGAGGAATGATCGGTTTTAGTCAGAGTCTAGATCATCCTAGGGCCTAGACTAAAATAATAATAAATGTCCTTTTTTTCTTTATCGAGTCTAGGGAGGTGTGAGGGACATGTCCTCCGCCTCCCCCAAAACAAAATCACGGGCATCTAGCCCGTCTATTATTATCAATAAAGCAATCTTCTTTTTTTTACAAACATGCCTCGACAATCGCTTGATTTTTTATTTTAAACGCTTAAGAACTCGACTTTGTGCTAATTATCGATGACAACTAACCAAAACGCAAGGGCTACAACGAACGGCCCACTTAGCCTCCCCTAAAAACCGGAAACAACGACCCGGACTTAACCCATCATTGACATCATCACCAAAACAACAATAAACCTTCGACAACCGGACCTCCATCTAACGAAACTTCCCCATATAACCGAGTAGGAAGCCTGCCTGATAGGTCTAAAAGCGGCCGTGTCTCTAGGAGTCAAAAACCTTAGAGTACACGGAGACTCATCCTTAGTAGTCAACCAAGCTACGGGAAACTGGAAGGTCTATAGCGAAAGCCTAACCCCATACCTAACCAAGGTGGAAACAATGTCCCGGGAATTTACCGAAATCGATTTCATACACATACCCCGCGAGGAAAATCAATTCGTTGACGCATTATCCAAACTAGCCTCACTAGTAAACCTGCCCGATCATCTCTTCTCTATGCCCATTTGCGTAGAAAAAAGCGAACAACCGGCCTACATCCATAGCCTCGAAACCGATGACACCCCCGAGGAAGCTTGGTACAAAACGATCCTAGACTTTAAAGCCCATGGGTCATACCCGCCCAACACTAACGCCAAGAACAAAAGAGCCCTACGAATGCAAGCCACCCATTACGTCCTGAATCAAGGACTACTATACAAACGAACTCCACAGGGAGTCCTCCTTAGGTGCATAAACAAAAACCGGTCCGAGAAAGTCATGGAAGAGGTACATGATGGAGAGTGCGGACCTCACATGAGTGCACACCTATTAGCCCCGAAAAATAATGAGACTAGGCTACTACTGGGTTACCTAGAGGCAGACTGTCGACTTCATGTCCGACACTGCCACAATTGCCAAATATTCGCTAACGTCTAACACCTACCTCCATATCCTCTACACACCATAGCCACACCCTGGCCTTTCTCTACTTGGGGAATAGACATCATAGGAAAAGTGCACCCATCCGGGACCGGTGGACACTGTTTTATACTAGTGGCCGTCGATTATTTCACCAAATTGGTAGAAACCGCCTCTTACACCGTGCTAACCTCAAAACAAGTAGTCAAATTCTTACAAAACAACATCATCTGCGACCAGGGGGCTCACTTCAGGGCCGACACTCAGAAACTCATCGACAAATACAAAATCCAAAGACACAAGTCGTCACCCTATAGACCACAAACAAACGGGGCCGTAGAGGCAGGCAACAAAACCATAACCACAATCCTTATGAAAATGATAGACAATTACCGGGATTGGCTAAACAAGATCCCCTTCGCCTTAGGGGATACCGAACATCCTATAGAACACCCACTGGAGCCACACCATATTACCTAACCTACGGTTCCGAAGCCGTACAACCCGTTGAGCTAGAAATACCGTCACTGAGGATATTAGCCGAGAGCGGTATTCCCGAAGAAGACTGGAACCAAAAACGGTATGACGAGGTAGTACTCCTAGACGAGTGTAGGATACATGCCTTATCCAACGTACAAGCCTACCAACAACGCATCCAACGAGCCTTTAATAAGCGAGTGAAATCCCGAAACATACACGAGGGAGATTTAGTCATCAAATCCATTAGAGCACCCCTTCCCGTCAACCCTAGAGGGAAATTCAAGCCAAACTGGGCGGGCCCTTACCTCGCCAAGAAAATACTCTCCGGTGGCGCACTGATCCTCACCGACCTGGACGGTCAAGAATTCTCGACCCCAACCAACATGGATCAACTCAAACGATATTACCCATAGACACCCTGCCAACCACATCCCAACCTCCGACTTAGGGGGGAAGCAAAAAAAACAAAAACAAAAAAAAACAAAATAATAATCAATTAAGTTCGCATCGATAATTGGCATAGACGAGTATAAAGCAAACTCACTCACATTTTTTTAAGAACTACGGACAAGGTTTGATTCCGTGCACAAGCGGATACGTAGGCAACCCTTCTCCCGGTACAACCAAACAACTAAGCAAAACAGTCGAATAATTGATTCATGAGTAAACCGGGATTCCTCCCACGACCTGGTCAATGAGTGAGCTAAAGTGACGAAGCACAAACGAGGAGCCGAGGACGGGGTGAAAACCCGAAAGGGCGCTCCGGGCAAAATGAAGAAACAAGTTGCGAGCCGTAAAAAAAAAATTCAAAAAAAATCATCAAAAAAAAATATAAAAACAAAAAAGGTGTGAAAACCAGAAAGGGCGCTCCGGGTAAAATGAAGAATCGAGTTGCGAGCCACCAAGAACAAAAAAAAAGAAAAAGAAATGTGCTTCTCATTAAACAGAAAACTGGTTAAATCGAGCCTTTGTCGAGGCATCAACATCAAGCATCCAAAATCCGGACGTCTCGGAAAATTACCATGTCTAAACTCCACAAAAAACTAGTACTAATACGCCACGTAATATCAATTAATACAACATAGTACTAAACGGCTGGGCTCTACCGGTCCAACTTTTCCTTACCCTTACCATTCGGGTGTGACTGCTTGCGTTCTTCCTCTTCGATTTTCCGAAAGCAAGCTTCTAATGCCCTATCCAAACGTGAGTTCAGCAAATCCCACTTTCTTTGCTCTTTCGCAGCTTTAATATGGGTCTCGTCAGTCTTGGCCCGTTCGGATGAACTGACTAAACTAAGATTGGTCCCACTGTCTTAGGTTAGGCACTTAGTCTCTTGAGTCTCCTCTTCGCCTCTTAGCGGCGCTGTCTTCCTAACTTTTGAGTCGGTCTGTCCTGACGGGTGTCCACATACTCTATTCTGGACGGAAGTATTGTCGGTCGGTCGAGCAACAAGGTGCAAAAACGTGTGCTCCCAAGACACCCTGAACCCCCTAAGCAAGTCCTCGGTCCATGGATCAGAACTACAAACGACCTTAGCATCATCTGGAATGGGAGGTCGAACACCCATTTGATTTGACAACATGCTCGGGTAAATATAAACTTGATTCCTCATGGATAATAGTAACAAAGCCCAGGTCGAAGATGAAAATGGAAACCCGACATGCCCACTGATATTCCACCACAGGATGGACCACCTGATGACAACATCTCCCCTAGCCAATTAAGAAAGCCAGTCTTCCTCTTTGGGACTCTTGCTCCACACCAACACCATCTTCCGGCCCGTGAAACCCCTGTAGTTGTAATCTTTGAAACATCGGGGAGGATCGATTAAACCGAGCCGCTCTTGCAACCAAACCTGTAGAAAACTCGATGAAGCATGGCACCTCCAAACTCAAAGCAACCACAAAACAAATAAAACCAAGCTACAAGAACATAGCAAAAAAAAAAAAAGAAACAAAGCAACACACCTGTAGGATAACCCTAGAACCCCGAGAAGGTATCCCCTGTACCGGAACACTAGCATCAAGACCCATAACAAGTTAACCTAAAATGAGGAAAGAAGGTGATCGTCCATGTTCCATAGCAGCTACCACATCCAACACTCGAGGATTACCCCAACCCTCACGTGACCGCGCATCCTCAAAAAGATAATAGCAAGCAATAGCAATGTCAAAAGCACGCCTACATGCTAGGGCCGAAACATGACGAGAGCCAACCTGCGAGAATGTTCTCGAGAACAACTCTAAGTTAAGACCACCCACACCAAAATAGCATTTAGCCTCCTCCAATGAAGAAAGGTCCAAAAAGTGGTAAAGTCTCTCCACGTAAGCATCATCCTCACAAGGCACACAAGGTCGAACCGAGCTCCACCCGCCTATAGCATCTGTCTCTTCGGGCAAAGGGCAAACTTTACCCCGGGGGAAAGCAAAAACATGATATTTCGGGTCCCAAAATCTAGAGCATGCTCGTAGAAAATCATCCTGTACCTTGACCCGACTCAGTGCAACAACCGTCGACAAACCATCATTTGAACTAACCTCGGAATGACACTTCTTAAACAAACCCGCCCACTCGGTCAGGACGTTCCTGAAACCCGACATTACCCTAGATATGGCTCTACACCCTATGGATATTCTAATATGTCTAAAACAAGAACCCACAACCCGTATATATAGCCCTAATCCCACAAGAATTAGGAAACAACGAAAATTTCCATAACCGGGGTTCAAACCGCAATGGCCCACGCGCTCGGGTATTCGGCCGCCCAAGCCCAAGCGGTCAAGGACCCGATTGCATCAGTCCGAGCGCTTGAAGCCAGGCATGACTCACCTGAGCAACCCAAGGATAGAAATTTGAATCCCCATGATCACCATCCTATATCTCGGGCACCGAGAATAACCTCACAAGTCACTAGAGCTCACCCCGAAAACCGGGATATCCATGAAGAAGCTACAGGGACGCGAGTTCACTCATCGGACGCACGGGACTTAGACGTTTTTTTTTTCTTTTTTAGGGGGATAAGATACCCCACCTAGGCGTGTCGTAGCCTAGTAACGATCATAGTCAAGACGCGTCTGTAGCCTGACTAGGCGATTTTATGAATGTATAAAAAGTGGTCTAACTTTTTTATCAAAAGTCGCCCGAATTTTAAACTTTGGCCTCGTTCTGAATGTCCAATACAATTGCGCTTATCTCTTAACGCACTCGGTCAAAGCATATTTTACATCTCGAGTCAAAACATTTTAATCGAGATACTACATGATCCAATTCCCGGCTCATACAAACGCATCTCAAAACATCCGAAACAAACGGTTTTAATACTCTCATGCAACACTAACATACCCTAAGCTAGGTCGAATCGCAAGCAAATGAACGCAAAAGTGATTACTTGTCAACCTAGCTAAACAATTAGCCAAATAAAAACACAAGACTAATCCAACTAACACTAAAAATCGAAAACGATTATACAAAATATACAAATTCTTATACAGACTAAGGCTAGGAAGGGCCCCTAGAAGCCGCACCGACAACTATCACAACCTCGAAAAGATTGTCATCTAAACCTAGATCCTCCAAGTCTAGAAGAGGAGACTCACTACCATCCATCCCCGACAGCATATCTAGAGTCGCCGTCTCGGGGACTCCTCCAACCTCCTCGTTAGCACCCGTAACCTCAGCCTCAACCTCCCTCTCGATCCGATGTCTAGCCTCACCCTGTGTAGAGGTCTCACCTCGAGACCGAGCTAGCTGCTCCTTTAGGAAGGCGATCTCGTCAGCCCGAGATTGCAGAAGCTTCTGCGACTCGACATCTTTCGCCTCGAGCTCGGTCGCCCGAGTCTCCAGCTGTCCTACCGTATCCGAGACATCCTGCGAGTACACTCAAATATTAGGAAAACACACAAGCAACCCAGAAAACCACATTAGTCACAGAAACTCACCAATCGAGGCCCCGACGTGTCACGGGAAACCCTCGAGGCATAGGCCCGGAAGCATTTGGCAGCCTGCCACAACCGCTGATGGCAAGCCGATGAAACCTAAGAGTAAAACCACAAAAGTTAGGCAAACCGACCCTAATTCTTATAACCCGAATTGAAAACAAAAGTCAAAACTTACCCGGTATACCCGGTCACGCCACTCTATCCCGGCATCCATCTCCTCTACAGAACACGGGGGGAGGGGCTCAGTAAAGGGTATCCCAACCGCATCCACCTTAAGCAGGGTAAAAGGAAAATCCGGGGCTGGATTTCGTCAGCCGGATCGGCCAGCTGAAAAGACAACAGATTGGTCAGTCAAAAGGCAAGGAAAATAACAAACCACAACACAAATCTTAGAACCAAAATTAGAACATTACCACGAGGCGGTACCAAGCCAGCCGCCGGGTGAGGTGAGATAGGTAGGAGGCACCAGGCACCAAGAGTGTATCGCCTCCTTCTCCTCGAGGATCTCTGTGGTGGTCGGCGGTCTAAACATGGTCCGGGGAGGATAAACCGACACTTTGAAATCACTGTATAAGCACTGACGCACCAACCGCTCGCCCAGATACCAAACCGGACGAATCAATGCAAGGAGGAGCATCCTCCTATAACTCCGCGGCCTCAGCTTCGTAGCCACGTACTCCGGCACGCCCTCGTAATTAGCCCAAGGGAGGGCCACAAACTACACAAATAAAACCAGAACCCTAATGAAATCCCAAAACTTGGGGGCTATTGAGCAAAATGAGCTATAAAAAAGGAAAACTTACATCTTCAACGCGTAGCTTGTTAACCAGCGCGTTCTCCACCGGGTAATGGCTGATTGTGCTCTTAGGCTTGGCCAGCCTCCACTCGATTCCCGCCGGGAATCTCTTCGGGTGCACCAGCACCGTCTTAGGTGCCAACCACGGGAAGTAGGAATAGATCCAAGCCTACAAAATCCCAAAACAACTTTAGCAATTCAAGCCAAAAACTAAGTAAAACTCAAAACACAAGAGCGAGAAAAGCAACTAACCTCCAGTATAAGGCCCGGACCCACAATGGGCACAGCTGAGGCCGACCCTATCACCAGCGGCCTCACAACGACTTGCAAGCAACGAGTCATCTCCGCGAAAGCCGCGGCCACCCAATCGTAGCGCCCTAGCTGAGTTAGGTCGGCTAGGTAGGGTAAAATCCTAGTACTAAACCTCTCGCCCTTATCCGAGAAGTGAGTCGACCCTAGGAAATACCACAGCCACAGCCGAGCATCCTGTTCCGGTGTGTTAGCCTCCCGACCTTCTAACACCGCTACTCGCTCGAAGTGGTCGGTGATGTATGAGCTCACTATAGCATGAGGAATACTGTATGCCTCACGTGGTAAACAATCCCCTATGAGGCCCCGCACCTCATCACTATCTAGACTAGGGCCTTCGGCGGCCCACCTAATCCTATCCGGACCCCAGGGCAGACCACTAATCATCCCAAAGTCCTCTACGGTCATCCCGGCCTCCCTAAAAGCCATGTGGAAGGTCGAGGTAGTATCATGAAAGCGATCTATCATCGCCCTGATCACCTTAAAGTTGCATTTAGGCTGGCAACCCACCAACCTAACCCATTGTCCAACCACGGGACCTAGAGCGGTCCTCGAGATAATCCCCTTTACCGTAGGGGTCAGCTTCTGGGAGTAGATGTCGAGGCACGTTGTAAAGCCCGAGAAAGTCCTCATCGGACCTGGGGATTGCAAATCCAAAATAATGCTAGGATGAACAAAAACAAGCCTAGCCTAACACGAGCCAGAACATATAATAACAATAGCAAAATCCGAGTCATAACTAATGAGCACGAATAGGACACTCACCAGATCCTGCACAATCCGGCTAGAAATATGACGGTCAAGATGAAACATCAGCTGGTGACCATCCCAATTCCGAGCCCACTCGGGATCCTCGTAAACAAAATCACCTCATTCTCCAGTACCGAAGCCGAAGCATGAGCTCTCCTAGCCACCGTCTCCGGAAGCTTGCGCTTCTTCACTCTATCGAACTCAGCCTCGTTAATAGTCTCAAGGTCGCGCCGCTGAGACGAGACGCTCCGTCTCCTCCTGCGAATCCCTCGAGGAGTCTGTGAACTTGCCCCGACAACCTACTCACTAGCACCAACCGAGGAAGTTTCCTCGGACGCTCAGTATCACCTCTAGCTGTAAAACCCGGAAAAAAAAAAAAGCAACACAACGAAACATAACCCTAGTCAGGCTAAATCAACTTAAACAGGTCAAAATAAGGTGAAAATTTTGGATAAGGATATCAAAATTCTGAAAGGGCCGCTAGCACGCATTTTGGATCCCGGTCACAATGGAAGTAGTTTCGGGAAAATCCTGCATAGTTTCGACACCTTTTGGTCCGTCTTAAGACACACAAAATCTCACGGAGGGTCCTAAAGGTCATCCTAGCCCTAGCAATCGACAATAAAGCTACCCGTATCCTCACAAGCGCTATTTGAGCAAAATTATGCAAAATAATCACGGGAACAATTGGAAAACGGTCCTTAACCCTAGCTTTCCAAACACGTTTCCATAAAAGAGTCATTGTCGTACCTCGAACATCCTTATCAAGCTTATAACTACCTCAACAAGTTCTAATCGACCTTAATTTAACAATGAAATCAAGCACAAGCATCGAAACTTAACAAATAAAAAACACCCAAATTGATTTTCTAAGGTTTTCAACAAACCAACTCATAATCAATCTTATCAAGCAAAATCGACGATAAACAAGTAAGGAACACTTACCCGAAGTCGACATTGTCATAAACAAAAAATCGAGACGAAAGTTGGCAAGAAAAATCGCAAAGTCGATCTTGAGGCGAAAAGGGCGACGCGTTTGATTTTTGAGAAATAAAACGATCGCCCCAATCTTCGTTTACTTAAACAGACCCGGACCACGAAAACCCGACCGCCCCAGCTGACGCGCTCGTGTTCTAGCGCGCTGGGGGCTGAGCGCCTGAGTCTTGGAGCGGTGAAGGACGCGCGCCTAAGCGGCCCGACCCAGACCAAAACAAAGCAAAACAAACGCAACTCAAAGATAATACACACGCACTTACTAAGACAAGCAAAGCAACGATAATGGGAAAACTACTAATTATCATCGACAATACACTCTCGACAAATAAAACAAGCGATTAACGCTGCATCTGGACGCGTAACAAAAACAACCGAGATTAACATAAGCAAACCCTAAGCAAACTTGACAAACCCATGATCAAAACAAAAGCATGAACAAACCCGAACAAAATAAGACAAGCCTACAAAACAAAATTAACTAAGACAAACCCACAGCACCAGCATTTTACTAAAACAAATAAACAAACAACAATATTGCCCGAGGGATCTAAGTTATCCCGAAGGCACAACAATTTTGCCCGAGGGGTCTGAGTTATCCCGAAGGGACAACAATTTTGCCCGAGGGGTCTGAGTTATCCCAGAGGCACAACAATTTGCCCGAGGGGTCTGAGTTATCCCGAAGGCACATCAATTTTGCCCGAGGGGTCTCAGTTATCCCGAAGGCACAAAAATTTTGCCCGAGAGGTCTAAGTTATCCCGAAGGCACAGCAATTTTGCCCGAGGGGTCTGAGTTATCCCGTAGGCACAACAATTTGCCCGAGGGGTCTGAGTTATCTCGAAGGCACAACAATTTTGCCCGAGGGGTCTGAGTTATCCCGAAGGCATAGTAATTTGCCCGAGGGGTCTGAGTTATCCCGGAGGCACAGCAACAACAATTTGCCCGAGGGATCTAAGATCCCGGAGGCACAGAAACAACAATATGCCCAAGGGATCTAAGATCCTAGAGGCACAACAATTTTGCCCGAGAGTCAGAGTTATCCCGGAGGCGCAACGTTTTTTGTCCTAGGAGGTCAGAGGCATCCCGAAAGACAGTTATTCGAGTGGAGACAGACGCCCTCGAATAGTTTTATATCATTTTATCTTGCCTTAGGGGTCAGAAGCATCCCGGAAGACAGCTATCCGAGTTAAGACCGACGTCCTCAGGTAGTTTCTTTTTATCATTTTGCCTTATCCAAGGGGTGATAAACATCCCGAATGACGACCGCTCGAGTGGAGACTAACGCCCTCGAACGTTTTATGGGTTCATAAGCATCCCAAGCAAAAGCAAATACATTTACACCCAACACATAAAGGCTCTTAAAATTAAACAAAACCTTAAATAAATCGAAGAAAACAAAGCGCGCGCACAAGGAATCAAGAACGAGATGACAAGCAACAGTCCGGGCCCAAGCAAACAACCACAAGCGAAGACGTCAGGTATGACTTGTAAACCTTGGCTGGCGAGCCCCAACGCACACGGACTTAAAACGACCCGACCGGACAGCCTCCAGGTCGTAATCTTCGATTGACCTGGGCGGCTATATTTTGACTTTCGCTTTGTCCAAGCCTCAGTCAAAGTAAGGGCTTCTGTAGACACCTAGATTTGGACCTAGTGGCTGTAGAAGTGCCCAACAAATACCCGATGACGATAGGACAGCAACGCGACGCGGGTTCGCGGTGTTCTAGATAGTTTTTCTATAGAACGGATCAAATAAATTATTCAGGCAAATTAAACTAACATGATGGCAGCCTTAGCCGTGTCGTTACGAGTGCATAGACACTAGTTAGAGTCAATTCTGACACCGGGACCCCGAGTCGGTCCCGAAACTTGAACCGAGTCAACACCGCGCCAAGAGAACCTCAGGATGAACACCCGAGGCCCAATAAACCCATGGCGCTAGGTCAAGCCCGGGGTAAGCTTAATCCCTAAGGATCATATCACACTCCTCCCTCTCGGTTTTGGAAAGTATCAAAACCGTATCCTCAAAACTCCAACCGCACCACCCGACACGCCTGGGTCTTCCCACGCCCGGACCCAGGCACCTGAGTCTTAGCACGCCATAGCTCGGGCGCCTATATGGGCAAAAAGGGCCGAAAACACCTATAAATACCCCCCCTCACACCCTCATTTCAACACACATCATTCAATTCTCTCCCCCCCTCTAAACTCTCGCTAAGGGCTCGTACTCCGACACCCGAGACAAACGATCCACTCAATCGTAGTTCCGATAATAAAAGCAACATCGATGCTACTCCTCACCTTCGAGCACCCCACTCGATACCGAGGTGCCTGTGATCGACTAGCTCAAAACTAGTACCTAGGTTCTGTCGGATTAGCCGCAGAACTAGTCAAATAGTGATGGTAGTGATTTGCCGTGGATCCCCACCATCAATAAATAACCGGCTAATCCTAGTGGGTAGCTAGGGCAAGTCGGGTCGAATCCACGGGGACGGTAAGAGGCGTCTAGACTAAGGTCTCCTAAACACGAGACTAGGTCAACGAACTAAGCTAAACTAGGATGATAAGGAGGGGATAAGGCTAAGACTATGACTAAGGTGACGGAGAAAACGAATAAGGAAACGGGCTAGGATTAGGTCGGGTTCAAGGGTGATGGAGTGGTCAAGGAAGAGCTGAGGTGAAGGGGTAGTCGGGTAATCTAGGTGTAGTCCGGGCTCTCGCTACGTAGACCGACCAAGAGGTTCTTGATAGAACCCACCTTTGCGACACATATGACAAACGGGGTTACTAGCGTGCTATCGTAGCCTAGGTCACATCCGGGCTCTCGCTACGCAGACCGACCTAGGGGTCGTCCTCACCGTGCTCTCGCAACGTAATGAGGGATCCAAACCCACGAGCAAACTATCACCCACAAGAGAAAAGGCAAGAAAAACAAGCATATGCATCTACATGTCATTCAAGCATTTCATCAAACATGTTCCATGCATCTAACCAAGAGGAAACCCAAAACTTCCACCAACATCTCCAACAAACCCTTAATCACCCATTAAACACCCAAATCACCCTACTAACCCTAGCAAGAGTCTACTCAAAAATATCTAAAGGAAAAACTAACAAGAACAAGATAAACTAACTCAAACAACAAAACATGCATAAAGAAACTAGTGAAAACAATGGGCAATAAACATAACAATGAACAAAGATTGAAACTTGAATGAATAAACAAGATTAAGAGAAGGGAAAAGAGGATTATACCTACTAACAAGATGAAAGGAAGATTGAAAACTTGCATAAAGGAGAAAACCCACTAATCAATCGGTGGGCTGATATCCTAGTTCTTTTGTTGTGGTGGAAGTACTGTAACATTCGTTGTTTTAACCCTAAACCTTTTGCTATTTCGGTTGTTTAAGGACAAATAAGTTTTGTCGTCAAAGTAGTTGTGTTTACATTCTTTGCATGCGATTTCATGTGACAAGCAGGTCATGAAAAGATGCACGTAGGAGAGTAGAGAGTACTAGTATTGTACGTATTAGCAAATCAGTTTTAACGCGATAATACGGGTAGTAGTCATTCTCGTGGTATACCTTACTTGGTATTCTGCTTAAGATGTGTCTGTTCGGTATTAATAGATATGCGTCGAACATAATAAGGCGAGCACCGGGACTAATACGGAACCCGACCATCACTTTGTTCAGTTTTAGTTGTTTTATGTTTTGAATTCCGTGTTAGGCGATTTAGCATGCGATTATATGGTCATAAAAGCAATAAACCATACGAAAAACTGTAAATGCCAATGTAAGTAAATCACATAGTGAGGAGTTGCACCCTCGGAGTATACACTAAACGGGACACGATGCATAGATAGTTTGAGAATGGATCTCGGAATTACACGGGTCTATTTAGTGTGTTTTAGTGTTTGCGGTTGAAGTTGGGACGTTACGTATTTTAGTAGACGTTTGTGGGCCTAGTGACCACATCTAGCGTTGTCGTAGTGCATAATAATAGAAAGTACAAATATGGAATGTTTTGTTTAGATGGCAACCTAGTGACGATACGAGTTCGACAGGCGGATCCTCCTAGCTTGACCAGTTATTCCGGCAGCGTTCCGTTACCTTTTGACATTTCCGCGGCTATTCCGGCAGAGCTCCGTTGCTAAAGACTAGTTCTGCGGCTAATCCGACAGAACCTGGGTACTAGTTTTGAGCTAGTCGATCACAGGCACCTCGGTATTGTGTGGGGTGCTCGAAGGTGAGGTGTAGCGTCGATGTCGTTTTTATTATCGGAACTACGATCGAGTGGATTGTTTGCCTCGGATGTCGGAGTGCGAGCCCTTAGCGAGAGTTTAGAGGAGGGAAGAGAATTGAATGATGTGTGTTGAAATGAGGGCGTGAAGGGGGGGTATTTATAGGTGTTTTCGGCCCTCGTCTCCCATATAGGCGCCCGAGCTGGGCCGTACTAAGACTCAGGCGCCTGGGTCTGGGCGTTGGGAGACCCAGGCGCGTCAGGTGGTGCGGTTGGAGTTCTAAGGATACGGTTTTGATACTTTCCAAAACCGAGAGGGAGGAATGTGATATGATTCTTGGGGATTAAGTTTACCCCAGGTTTGACCTAGCGCCGTGGGTTTAGTGGGCCTTGGGCGTTAATCCCGAGGTTTGCTTGTCGCGGTGTTGACTCGGCTTGAGTTTCGGGACCGACTCGGGGTCCCGGTGTCAGAATTGACTCTAATTAGTGTCTATGCGATCGTAACGACATGACTAAGGCTGCCATCATGTTAGTTTAATTTGCCCGAGTAATTTATTTGATCCGTTCTATAGGAAAACTATCTAGAACACCGCGAACCCGCGTCGCGTTGCAGTCCTATCGTCATCGGGTGTTTGTTGGGCACTTCTGCAGCCACCAGGTCGAAATCTAGGTGTCTACAGTGATAAGGGGCGATTTAACTCTCAAAGGTTCAGATTTAAATATTTTCAAAATTGCTGCAAAAATAATTCTTTTAAGTAAGACGAAACATTTTAACGATAAATCGTAATTTTGTCCAAAAATCATTACTATTAATTAATGACTTTAATAAATAGTAGAAAAATTACGTAAAACAGATAAAATATATTTTTTGACATTCTTTCCAGAAAAGAAATTTTTCCAGAATCCTTAAACTCGGTTTTTAAATGGTTTTCTCGTTAATCGTCTAATCTAGACAATAACGATTAATAAAAATAGTAATTACAAAATGATTTAAGTATTAATATCTAAAAACTATTATTAAACTAAAAAATAATGATTTTCCAGAAACTACTATTTTTTTCAGATTTTCAATATTCCAGATTTAGCAAATTCCGTTAAAACTGTCTCTTATAACCCGTTTTCACAATTAACGATCCCATTAATAAAACTTATCGTTCCTAACATTTTATTAAAGCACTAAAAATTACAAAGTTAAATTTTATTATGAAACCAACAGAAAAAATTTTTTTTGCAGATTTAAAAAAAAGACCAGAAATCGAGAATTTAAACGACAAACTCGGTTTTAACGATTAACGATGATTTAAAGTGATTAATTAATTCACCCACTTAAAAATTCCGAAAAATTATGAAAAAAAATCAGAATTTTTTTTTGTCAGAAATATTATCCATGTCAAATTTCAGATTAAAATAAAATGTTTAAGTACTAGAAATAAAAATCGTCTTTTAATCGTTTTTGTCCGTAAACGGTAATAATTCAATAATCGATAACTAAAACATTAGAAAAATACCAAATTATTAAAAATCATCAAAAACCTCATTTTATAGAATGTAATCATATATTATAAGTTTAGGCCGAATATTACGATTTTACAAATTAATATGGCGATTTAATCGTTAATCTTGTAAAAGCGATAAAAATATCGAAACATGCAAATTTCTAACTTTAATTTTTTTTCCAGATTATATGACATACATATATTGTCAAAAATAAAATATAAAAATATACATGCAATTACACAAATAAAATCAAGTAATACCGAGTAACATCGACGTTACCTCTAATCCAAATCAGAATCGATAAGATACTCGTCGATCTCGGGATCGTCCACAAAACCTACATCACACAAAATTCATGGTAGAAAAATACCATGAGAAAAACTAAGAAAATCAAGGTGAATAACGGTCGAAAACAACATCGATTATTACCTTAACGATAAGATCGAAACGAGGATTAATTGACGATAAAAATGAGATGATTATGATTCGAATTTGAGCAAGAATTTGCCTAGAAAAGCCAGTCAAAACCCACGGCCAAAAGGGAAGGAGAGAAGGAATTTTTTCTTTAAGATGAAAATGAATGAGAGGAGAAATGGCTGGTTTTCAAACTTAAATGACATTAAAAGGTGATGAATACTATATGGATAGATACAAAGTGTCGGCCAACAATTAAGAGAAGAGAGTATGAAAAGTTTACTCATAAATGCCTTGTATAAATGATAAGATAAGAATGAATTAATTACGTTTTAATGAAATAAAATGGAACGTATTATAAAACGTAGTAAGAGTGTGACAAAAAGATGTGCCGGTCCAAAACATGGGGAAAAAGGTCCCAAATAATTACTAAGTTGATAAGAAGAAGAATCGTAAAATAGTTCAAGGCATTTCAAAGTAATTCGAGTAAACCTCGCGTAAGAAAATAATTATTTACGAAACTTCGTAATAAAATCATTAATGGCTAAATTTTCGTAAATAAAAATATTTACTAGTTGAAAATATTATAAAAATATGTTTAGACATTTTTAGAAAAATGAATAACTTAAATCCGAGCTTAAATACGTTAATTTGTAGAGAAATAGAATTCCTCGCGGAAAATAAATAGTTTACGAAGGAAACCAAATAAATAGATTTAAAAGAATTAAAATCTTTTAAAATATAAATAAATATCATTAAACTCAAAAATGAAAATAAAGCTTGGAAAAAAGAGGAAACGCAAGGCCAAAATGTGAAAGAGTCATAACGGAAAGGATAAAATGCTAGGAAAAATAGCGGGTGTTACAGAGCTGGTCGATATTAGGTGGATAATCCCATGGTGGCATATCAGTTGAAAGGTTGGGTTCCCGTTCTAATCATCGGATCATACTATGGGGATATTGCCCTTAAGGGATCAGGTTTATATTTACCCGGGCGAGTTAACGCGCCAAATGGGTGTGAAGCGAGCTATATCAGAGGTTACTACTGATGTCCCTAAGTCTTATCTGTGGACGGAAAGTTCTCTCAAGGAGTTTGGGATGTCTTGGAGAGAGAGGTTTTCTCACCCCATTATTATAGAAAATGCTTGACCGTTAAACCCTGTAACAACCCGGATTTTTAAAAGCTTTAAATAATATAAATAGTATAAATAATAGGGTCTAAGGTGGCGGAAACACCCGACCAAATCCGAAACGTCACTATCTCGACATTCAAACTAATACATTATTCAAAAGTGTTCAAACATAAAATCAAAAGAAACTTAAATAAAAGGATTCTCTCTCTACAGGTCTTCCCCAACAACAAGCAGTCAACAACATCCTGAAAGACCTAAAAGGGGGGGTCCAAAGTCAGTGAGAAGTAACTAGATGCTCTCCCAATCATCTTTACAATAGGATGAAAGCAACTAATAATCCACAACAATGAATAATACAGATAAAGGAATACATGAAAGCGTTATCATACTCAACCAATTAGGATCATACCAATTACTAAGAAATTCAAACATTCAAACCGGACTGATCACACACAAATACCCTCTTACACTACTCCCAGGGTATAGAGCGAACATCGGCACGAGTGTATAACTGACACTCTCACCTGCCAGAGCATATAACTGATACTCTGACGGACGGGTCGTATAACAGACTTCCCATCGGTGTGGAGCATATAACTGATACTCCACGGTACTATGTATAGCCGTATAACTGACAACTATATGTCTAAGCCTAGCTAGGGCTCTCGATGCAATAACTGTACAACGAACGACACACGGGACCCAGAGCGTATAATTGACGTTACAAGGCACGCCCGAACATAGACCAACGGCATTTGACGCTTTTTATTCCGATTGGTATATAACTGATACCGCACGTCATCTATACCACTAGCTTTCGTGTAACTGTACAGTATAACTGACTGCGCAAGGTTCTTGTGAATAACTTCATGATTCCAATCCTAGTACAGTATAACTGACTGTACTAAATGGCAACCCACCCTAGTATAGTATAACTGACTATACCAAGTGTTAACCATTCGTGATAAACACCACGACTCAAAGGTAGAACAATATAACTGATTGTTCCAAAAGAACGAGTATAGAAGTAACCAAACAACGATAATATAGTGAAGTTATAACACAACTGACTATAACCTTCAATTAGTAATAGGGTTAATGTTTAACATAGTATAACCCTGAACATCTAACGTGTATTAGTATTCAAGATTAAGGTAAGGCTACATTAACCTTGTCTACTAAAGTGAAGTTATGTATATAACGTCAACCCAAAGGTGATGTCATAGTATAACTACTATAACGTCAACTTCATATTAAGATTACATTAACCTCGACTATAACCTTGTGAGGTTACATTAACCTCAGATAGATTATAGCTTCGTAACGGTGTTGCGTAATCCCCAAGTGAAGGGTATCGTAACTTCCCATTGAAGTTACTTGACTTCAAGTAAGGTTACATTAACCTTGTCATAACCTCGTGAGGTTACGTTAACCTCCGTGATATTATAACACGCAATAAGGTTGCATTAACCTCGTGTGAAGTTGTATAGTAAACCTCCACTAAGGTTATATTAACCTTGATCATAACCTCGTGGAGTCACTTAAATTGTGCCCCATCGAGACTACAACCCCGCATTGAAGTTTCCTTAACCTTAAGTGAAGCTGTACAGTAACTTTCCAATAAAGTTACATGATCTTCAATCACGGTTAGATTAACCTCAACCACCGGGGGATGGTAGGTTGAGTCATCATTGAATCTAGGGTTTGAAACCCTAAAAGCATCGATGAAACAACCCTGGCATCTCCAAACAGAGAGGCCAAGCGGCTCACGTACGAATTTTAGATGTTACAACGGATTAGATCTAACAATTCTAATAAAAGCGCAAACGACAATAATAGATCTAACGATAATAATAATCGTTCAATTAACATACTAATTAATTACTCTTTAAATCATGAATAAAGACTCAACACAAATCAACTAAATCATGTTACAAATCATTAAAATCACACAACACATTCAAAATGGATAAACACGAAAAGAATCACATCTAGTTACCAATTTCAATTTAATCAACGATGTTTTCTTCAACGATATAAACCTCTTTCCCCAGGCACATCTCCTTGTCTATACCATCATCTATCACGTGCCAACACCAAACAAAACCCTAATTAAACACTACTAAAAACAATTACGAAAAACTAGCGCGAAAGGAAGCGAAACTTACGAAACGATGTGAACAATTGCGCTAGGATCGAAGAGACTTGAAGAGAATGATTAATAATACATAATAATGATTATGGAGGCACGAAAGTATGGAGAAGGAGGAGGTATGTGGCGTGGCTAGGAGGAGAAGAAGAGAGGAGAAGATGAAAACCTAGTTTTAGGGTTTGCGAATGAGAAAGAAGGGTGAAATTCTCACCTAATCACATGTATATATAGGCAAGCATCATGGGTAAACCCTACTTGGACCCAAATCTCAATGCTCCCTCATCAATCCACATGTGGAGAACAAGGATGGGTTAGCCTTGGCCCAAATTCCAAACTAAACCGACAAAAGGTTACAAGGATACGATTTTCAGATAATTAAACCGGAAAAGGGAATATCCGAATAGAAAAATGATAGGAATTAAATTAGATAAATAATTTCGGATATTAGAATATATGAAATGGAATAATTAATTATGTCCGAAAATTCGAGGTGTTACAATCCAACCCCCCTAAAAAGAAGTTTCGTCCTCGAAACTTGAAGTTCAAAGACAAGATCAAAAGAATATAAGAATTACAAGTGATGATCACCACAAGTCGTTTCGGAATACAAACCGCTGCGCACTCTGATCCTTATAAACAGTCAAACCACAAAAGTGTATCTTAAGTCCTCAATGTTAAATAATCATTATCCATTCTAAAATCTCAATCACATTAATCCCAAATAATCACAACCCAAAATAATCGCTAAATCAGTATCGTCTTCCAAATAGTCCTCTATTTTATCGCTATATGACCTTATCGAGTAAAATTGGTCAACATTTTCACACCAGCATCACCTTAAGCATGTGGTTAACTCTTATGAATACCATTATATTAAGGTTATATTCAAGGTTAATGTAACCTTAGCAGGAAGCTAATGTTATAGTCGAGGTTAATGCGACCATGATTGAAGTTAACGTACCTTCATTGAGAAGTTACTACACAACTTCACTTGAAGTTAATGTAATCTCTTCGTAACATCATAATTTTGTTGCAGTTATTGTAACTCCACGAGGTTATGGTTGAGGTTAGGTCTACCTCAACTTAGTAGACAAGGTTATAGTCAACGAACCTTAACTTCGAATACTATTAGCCATTAGATATACAAGGTTAACTCTATGGGTATAGTTTGTTGTACTATCTATTATTCACATATTGTTGAAAGGTTACTGCTATGTATGTTCTTCATAGTTCAGTCAGTTATATTGTCTTACGTTGGAGACATGATTGGTATCTAGTATAGTCGGTTATACTATATTGGACGGGATTACTACCTCGTATAGTCAGTTATACTATACTAGGGTGGGTTGCCTTTTAGGACAATCAGTTATACGGTACTAGGATTGGAATCATGACGTTATTCACAAGATCCTGGTGCAGTCAGTTATACTGTACAGTTACACGAGAGCTAGTGGTAGTGATGACGTGCGGTATCAGTTATATACCAATCGGAATGAAAAGCGCCAAATATCGTTGGTCTATGTTCGGGCGTGCCTTGAGACGTCAGTTATATGCTCTGGGTCCCGTGTGTCGTTCGGTGTACAGTTATTGCATCGAGAGCCCTAGCTAGGCTTAGACATATAGTTGTCAGTTATACGGCTATACATAGTACCGTGGAGTATCAGTTATATGCTCCACACTGATGGGAAGTCTGTTATACGACCCGTCCGTCAGAGTATCAGTTATATGCTCTGACAGGTGAGAGTGTCAGTTATACACTCGAGCCGGTGTTCACTCTATACCCTAGACGTAGTGTAAAAAGGTTAATTGTGAGTAATCAGTCCGATTTGGATGTTGGAATTTCTTAGTAATTGGTATAATCCTAATTGGTCGAGTATGATAATGCTTTCATGTATTCCTTATTCGTATTATTGATTGATTGCTGATTATTAGTTGCTTTCATCCTATTGTAAAGACGACTGAGAGAGCATCTAGTTACTCCTCATTGACTGTTTCAGGTCTTTCAGGATGCTGTTGACTTCTTCGTTGTTGGGGAAAACTTGTGGAGAGAGAGACTCTTTATTTAAGTCTTTAATTTTCAGTTTAAACACTTTTGAATAATGTATTAGTTTGATCAACGAGATAGTGACGATTCGGATTTGGCGGGTGTTTCCGCCACCTTTGACCCTGTTATTTATACTAATTATATTATTATCTATTTTTAAAAATTCGGGTTGTTACAAACCCTACTTGTTCCCGGTGAGGAGTTTACGGATATCTGCCAGGACATGTTAAGTCGAATGTTAGGAAAACCACGATGCTATAGGATAAGGAGGCGACGCGAGTTAACGTCACTAAGCGCTCGACCAGAGATAGCATTACCGGTCCTAGTGTCGTCAGTTCATCTAAACGGGTCCAGTCTAACAAGACCCATATTGAAAATGTGAGTGAGGAGGGAAAGTGGGATTGGCTGGAATCGCCTTTTGGCTAGGGTGGTGGAAGCTTGTGTTCAAAGCGTCGATGGTGAGAGACCCCAGCAAGAACACCCGAACGGCAAGGGAAAGAAAAAGTTGGACCGGTAGAGCCCAGCCGTTTGGTACTACGTCATATTAATTGATATTATGTGGCGTATTAGTACTAGTTTTTGTGGGGTTTGTTTCACATAGGGCAGAGCACGGATCGGATATCCGATCCGAATCAGGTTATCGGATCGGATATCCGATCCGAAAATCCAAAAATTTTAATATCCGATATCCGATCCGAATCACTTCGGATATCCGATTTTGATATCCGAAAATTTCGGACCGGATATCCGAACTATCTGATATCCGATTTGGTTGAGATTTTTGGTCAAATAAAATTCTAAATGAAGTTTAATTCAACTAGAAAAAAATCCTAATTTTAATTAATCTAGTATTATACGGAGTTTACTATTCTATATTTTAAGGCAATAAAAAAATGTCACCAAGACTTAATGTAAAATGAATTAATTTATAACCTATCTACACTATAATACATTAATCCAAAATAAAAATTACAAAAATAACCCATTGTTCGGATCGGATCGGATATCCGAAAAACTTTTTTTGATATCCGAATCCGATCCGATATCCGAAATGTTCGGATCGGATATCCGATCCGAAATCATTTTTCGGATGGAATATCCTGTTTTTCGGATCGAATACGAATAGGATAGCAGATCGGATTCGGATAGTCGGATAATTTGCTCAGCCCTAGTTTGACATGTTGTCATTTTCCGGGGTGGCTGGATATTAGACGCTCAATGTAAAGGGCCTCCACAAAGGCTTGATTTAATTGATTTTGCATTAATAAGAAGCGCACATATTTTTATTTATTATATTCTCGTCGTTTGTGCTTCGTCATTGAAATCACTCGTTAATCGGAGCATATGGTGGTTCTGATTTGCATGTGAATCGAGTAATCAATTTTGTTATTTTGGTTGGTTGTGTACCCTAGGAGGGGTTACCTAGGTATCCGTGTTTAGACGGAATCAAACCATGTTCGTATTTTATAATAGATGTGAGTGATTTTGCTTTAGACTCGTTACGCCAATTATCAACATGAGATTTTTAGGGTGTATTACATGGGTTTTCACCCTATTTTAGGAACTCAGATGAAGCGATCGGGTCTGACCCCTTGAAAGTGGCAATTACCGAGATACCGCATTTAGGTCAGGGTGATTGGCTTGGATGGTTTTTTAATGTGGAGCTAGGTGGTGAGTGGCTTTGATGAATCAAGATTTGGAGCTTGGTTTTTGTGGAGTTAAGGCTATGGGGTTACGGTTTCGTGATGTGGTAGGAAAGGGTAAGCTGAGTAAAAATGACTCAGGCTTTAATCGGGCAGGATGTAAATTGCGTGGGATCTGATTTCCATGTCTGGCCCTAACGGTTGGGATTATCCTATAGAGCTTGAATCCTCAAAATTCCGGACTATCTCCTAACAAGTTTCTCGGGAAGGTCTGAAGGGTTGTAATGTAAGGAGGCTAATATTTGGCGCTAGCTGACCGGTCTGTTCATTTTTGCTCTTTGTTTTGACTTGTACTTGAAATAGAATTGGATGATTGGGATTTGATTTAGACCATTGAGTTTGGTCTTGATCATTGAATTGGGCCGGTCCAGCTTGGCCTTGGTTTCACTTTTTTTCATTGGCTTCTTTTGGCCATTTCAGAGTTCTTTTTGTTTTGGTCAAACTAGCACCTATCGTAGGAATTGGTCGGTCTTTATTTGAAGGATGTTTATTGTGGGAAATGGGTTTGCCTTCCGTCTTTGATCACAAGCTAAGAGACTATCTAGATTTGTCATTGAATTCATGAATGCTCGTTTTAAGGGATAATTGTGTGGCTTTCTATACCAGACATGGAATAGGTAAAAGAAAACACGGGATCTCGGTTGTTGCATTTCCTCATTGTTTTGAGGTTCGTTTGATTGTCATCGATAAATGGCATAGTATCGAGTTGTAAGCAAGAAAATGCATTATTTTAAATCAAGCGATTGTCGAAGCGCATTATAAAGGAAGACAAGTTTATTTCTTTTTATTGATAATAGTAGGCGGATGATGTGTCCGAGACATGACTTTTTGGGGAGGCTGGGACATGGTTCTGTACCTCTGACTCAACATAACAATGACTCTTGAAGGGAAATGACAATACTTTGACTTGACCCTACTATGACATTGACCTAGGCTCGGGGCCCTCTTCGTAGGCTTAGATCCTTGTGAACACTTATGGGGATGCGACCAGTGACGGGTGTTTTGGATTTATTTCTGTTGATGGATTGTCGAGGAGTTTGAAATAGCTCGTGACAACCACGGATGTTACTATCGGTCCCTCGGTGTTCCTAAAGGTTAAATCTATCTTTTGTTGTTTTGATGGAGGGAATGTTCCTTCTTTGATCACGTTTTAGATGACACGTTTTAACTTGGTGCAAGATTGGGTTTTATGACCAGACCCTTGGTGGAAAGAGTAAAAGGTTTTGGGATCCCAAGATTTGCTCCTTTGCCCTAAAGGAGGTTCGGGTGTTGGCTCTAAGTGAGATAGTAGGCCATGTCGGGTGGCGAGTGTCAGGGCTTCGTCGTATAAGATGTCTAAATCAGTGAATTTCCTAGGGACTGTCTTCTTTTGGACGACCCTATCCTTATTCACTTGGATTGGTGGAAGGTTTTGGGGTTCGGTGGAAGCTACAGATGTGACCAAGTTGTAGACCATGTGGGTTAAGTCCTTGATGCTAAAGTTCGGGGTTGTCGTCATGTTGGATGATGATTTTTGCAAGATAATGTCGGAGATCGGGACGGATCCATCGATCGACTTAAAGACTTGAGGAATGCTCGTATGCTAGCGACACAGAAATGAGACCCTTGATTTGCGCGTGTTTGCGGTCATCGAATTAGGGACTCAGGTGCTTTAGACTCTCGGTGTATTCGGCGAAGCGCCTAATAGACTTGTATCTCTAGAATGAGACGATTTGACATAAATCTCGGTAGTGAGACTTAAAGAAGAGGACTTCTCAGGACGAGACAACCCAAAATGTAAGACCTCGTGCGGAGGTGACCCTAGTAACTGACACAGACAGTTAATCACATGGTTGTACGACGTAAGGTATTGATCTCGATCCCGGCTCGGAATCAAAGAATTTCGATATTTTCGAAAACGGATGGATTTTGTGAGCAAACTTTTCTAAAGTGGGAATCTTTGTGAAATTGGTATTATGATGTTTTAGTGACATCGTTTGTGGTGTGTCAAAAAGCGTTGCTACGTGAGCGTCGAGGATTCGACGATAGCAAAACTGTCGGTTATGATTTTGTAAGAGAAGCGCGGTTGTAGAAGAACCGGTTTTGAAAAATTATGACGTTGCGTTTTTATCAAGACTACTATTAATTAGTAGTTCTAAGTTCGCGGTGTAGACGTTATTCGTGAAAGAACGTGGTGTCTGTGATGGTGGTTTGAAGGTATGGACAAATTCTTATTACAGAATTTAGGTGGTGAAAGTGTTTTATTCTTTTAGAAAAACTTTAAAAAAAAAACGTGCGACTGCATTTGTTGATCCCATTGAAAAAAATGTTCCTCGAGTATAACCGTTTTGTGTTCCTTGACTTCATTAATTGAAGTTTTGGTAGGTTAACGGTATATGTTAAAAAGTGTTTTTAAAAAAAAAGTAAAAATAAAATGTAACCGTATTACCTGCCTTGGTCCCATTGGTCGGGAATTTGGCGGTAGTAACGGCGTTTTTGTGCGTGAATGTTTTGAAAGCAAAATGCAACCACATAAGGCACCTCGATCCCATTAGTTGGGATTTCGGTAATGAAAACGGTATATCGTTGTTATTTTTTTTTTGAAAATGATGAGTTTTACTTTTCCCAAAAAATTGGTGCTAAAAAATGTCTTTTGAAAGTGATGAGTGTAAAATTGGCCATGGTGATGGCACTAAAGTGCTTTTTGAAAATAAGTTTAATTTTGACCGGAGCATTGGCGCTTAAAAGGCGGTTTTGAAAAGATGTCCTTTTTCGAAAACGGAGTTGGGTGCGGTTGAATATGTTGTCGTTGTTGAATCCGTATTTTAATGTTTTATTTGGGTTGTCAAACACGCTACACATAACTAGGAATGCGTACACTCATGCAGGATGCAGACACGAGTAGGTTAGGTAGGCTACCATTCACGAGTAATCTTTGCTTAGGTGAGGACGGGTCACCTGGGGAGGTGAGTGTTATACCGTTTGCTTAACACCACTCGTTTGGTACAAACACGGAATGCGTGACTACCTTAGACGGCAGGAGCGTCAACCGAGGGTCTCTCCGCGTGTCCGAAAGGATCTTACCGCGAAGAGGTCAGTTGGTCCTAATATCGGTTAGGGTGGGCTTTTTATGGCCAAAACCTGTAGTGACCACAACAAGGAACTAGGAAATAAGCTTCACCGACCTCGTTCGAGTTACACCACTGCTGGAAACTTTTTTCCAAATCCCCAGCGGAGTCACCAAACTGTGGACGCCCGTCCGCACCGCCCGGCTCCCCGCGCGCGCTTGCGCCGGACCTCCATTTTATCGCAGCGGCCACCCACGCAGCCCCCTCCCGATCGGGGGCCGGTCCAATCTCGCGTACGGGGCGATGTGTTGTACCTAGATTTGGTTGACTATTCGGATAGTACTAGACGGATGCGGACATCCGTGTTTCCGTTAGAATCGATCAAGACGTGGTTGTAAATGTTTAAAGGCCGATATGTTTGGTAAGACGACCTTTTTAGTGAACCGAATTCGTTGCCGTTTGTGGAGTCGTCACCGAGTCAATTATGTGGACTCGAAAACCGTTCAAGTCAACTTTGATCCTTAGCCGGCTCAAAGCTGAGTGGCACGGGACCTAAATATAAATACTTGATTGTACCCTTAAGAACTCCATGCATGGAATGACTCTCATTGCCAATGGTTTCGGACATCCGGATACCGTCGATTCTGAGTAAGGGGTGAGGGTAAGTATTGGGAAGCAAATGTCCGATAGACATCGACACTCAATCCTGCCCATACGTAGCGGCCTCTACTAATCAATCGGTGGGCTGATAAGTTTGTTCCTTAATTGTGGCAGAAGTATGATAACATCCGTTGTTTTAACCCTATGTCTTTGCATGCGATTTCACGTGACAGGCAGGCCATGAAAAGATGCACGTAGGAGAGTAGAGAGTACTAAGTATTATATGTATTAGCAAATCAGGTTTAATGCGATAATACGGATATAAGTCATTCTCGTTATGTACCTTGGTATTTTGCTTAGGATGTGTCAGCTCGATATTAATAGAGATGCATCGAACCGCGTATGGTGAGTACCGGGATTAATATGGAACCCGACCATCACTTTGTTCAGTTTTAGCTTGTTTACGTTTTGAATTCCATGTTAGGTGATTTAGCATTCGATTATAAGATCATAAAAGCGGTAAATCATACGAAAGCGGTAAATGCGAAACGTAAGTAAATCACGTAGTGAGAAGTTGCACCCTCGGAGTGTACACTAAACAAGACACGATGCGTAGATGGTTGAGAACGGATCTCGGAACTACTCGGGTTTAGTTAGGGTGTTTTAGTGCTTATGGTTGAAGTTGAGGACGCTACGTATGTTTATAACGTGCCATGGAACTAGTGTCCTTATTTGACATTATCGAATTGCATAATAAAAGTGCAAAATGTAAGGTTTTGTTTAGATGACAACCTAGTGACGATTCGACTTCGATGCAAATCCTCCTAGCTTGTCCTGCGGTGAATTCGGCAGAGCTTCGCTACTACAACTAGTTCTGCGGTTAATTCGGCAGAGCTTCACTTCTATACTCGTAGGTTGCTAGTTGAGCGGAGGTGCCCCTCTGTTCGAGTGGAGTGCTCGAGGAATGAGGAGTAGTGTCGATTCGCTTATCGGGACAACGATCGAGTGGATCGTAATTAGTCTCGGAGTGCGACCTAAGTTAGAGAAGAAGAGGGGGAGAGCGAATTGTGAGAGAAATGATTCACGAATTCGTAAGTTATTGAAATGAATTAAATAAGGGGAGTATTTATAGGTGTTCACACAGTTAAAATCAATCTTTAGGACGCTTGACCTCTTGCACACCAGAACTCAGTCGCCTGGTGTCTTGCGCATCAATCTTGGGATGCCTGATGTGAGGCGCCTGGATTTTTGAAGATCCGATTGTGAAACTTTCAAAAACAGAGAAGATGTGTATATTGGCGTTGCTTGGGGATTAAGGATCCCGTTAACCTAGTGCGTCTAGTGTCGGGTGGGCCTCGGGCGCTTGTGTCGAGGTTCGCTCAACCCGATGCGTTGACTCGGGTTTGACTTTGCGTATTTCGGGGCCGATTCGGGGCCTCGATGTTAGAATTGACTCAGTTAGTGTCGACGCGACCGTGATGACACGACTAAGACCATTTTGATGTTGAATTAATTTTCCCGAGATATTATTTGATCCGTTTTATAGAAAATGATCTAAAACATCGTAATTTCGCACCGCGATGCAGTCTGATCGTCATCGGTTGTTTGTCGAGCACCCCTGCAGCCACCACGTCAAAATTTGGGTGTCTACAGCCCCACATGGGTCACTCGTGCCTTTATGGACAAGGTGGACAGGAATAGGGGGGAAACTTGCGATATCAGATCGATGGAGTTTCAACACTATTGGCCCCTGACGACCTAGGTAAGACTAGAAACACGAATTACGGTGGAGAGGTTTCGAAAAGGACTGAATTTTTGAAAAATTGAGGGACGGTCCTGGCTTTTGAAATCGGCATCATGCCGACAGGACCGAATTTTTTGAAAAGTCAAAACTTCATTTTAGAAGAAAATTGAACATTGAAATGGGCAGCATGCCGGCTAAAACATATGCTTGTTTTGAGTCAAAACCTATGTCCAAATATCGGCAGCATTTCGGATTTCATTGTTTGACAAGATCCATTTTTTAATTGACGCTTTTGAAAATGACACAGAGACCAAGCAGCAAGTAGTCAAACAGGCATTATGATGACAGTATGTATGCCTTACATTAAGTCTAGGTTCTACATAGGGTCTATACCAGTGCGCATAGCCTTTCCGATAATCGAGACGGACTCCCTTAGCCATTTGTGAAACACCCCACATTGATTGAAGTTGTCCTTTTTATGAGCTTCGCTTAATGGTATTTAAATTACTACTCATATCAACAAAGTGCACTTTCTTTTCTCGTCATCCATGCAAAAGAACTCTGCAGTTAAGCGTGCTTGGCTCGGAGTAGTTTAAGGATGGGTGACCTCCTGGGAAGGTTTCCGGGATGTGCATGAGTGAAGACAAAATGCGTTGGAAATGACCCGTGTTGGTCTGTGGGACCAGTACAAAGGCTGACGAGGTACCGCGGTTAACATTTCCGGTCCTAGAATTGGGCCGGGGTGTTACAATTTGCATAAGAACATGCCGCACAACCCATACGAATCAGCCATGAACACCTTGACATAACCAATTTGGAATACATCGCGGTATAGTGGGACGTCAGTCACAAATAATCGGCCCGAGTAAAATTGGGTTATGCATGAACCGTCAAACTAAAAGTTGTACTTAAGTAACCAATCCATTTCTTTTCGAGTCTCTCCCTGAAGACCCTGGTGACAAGTTGTACATCAGGTATCCCCAGCGGAGACCAAATTGTGGAAATGACATAGGTCCACGTCCGGCGCGATCCGGTTCGGGTTTTGGTAGGCGGATGTTCTCGTGTGAGATTGTTCTCGAACTGAAATTTAAATCATAATGGAGTCGCCACCGAACGTTATGGGAATTCGAACTCGCTCGAACCCACTTTGTACTTAAACGTACCGCGCACCAAGAACGTTTGCTTTGTACTAGAGCTTGTGGGGTTCGTCTCTTTGCATCACGATAGCGATGTCGAATATATCGAATATCGTGTATCAAATGACTCTCGTGATCAATGGTTTCGGGCATCCGGAAACCGTAGATTCTGAGTAAGGGATGGAGGTACGTGTTGGGAAGCCCACGAAGGACACCCAACCCCGCCCGCATATAACGGCCTCTACTAAGTTATCGATTGGTGTTTAAGTACGTGCGTTAGTAAGACGATGGAATGTTATGACAAACATTGTTTTAGGCTACACATGCAAATTACGTGTTCACTACGTCGTTTAATCCATCTTAGAAGTTGTCGAAGTTGAATATAGCATGTGGGTTCATTTAAAAGCGATAGATACCACACAAGTAATGTACGCAAACTTGAAATGAAGATTACAAGTTACGCGGGCGGAATACAATCTTGAATTCACAATACGACTAACAATTTTTGTAACACTCCTGTGGACACCCGCATTTTGTCTGCTCGTGTTTCTAGCAGTCTCAAATAAAACACCCGATGATGATCGGACGTTAACATGCATCAAAACGCTCGAATATGGACTCAGAATCAAAAGTATCCAACGTGGGCACTTAGCGGAGTACAAATCTCTTAGAACCGACCTCAAATCCAGATTCAGTGGGTCGTTTCCAAAAAAATAAAGTTACTTTGAGCCAAAACCGCCACTGGGGGAAAAACCGTCTTTGTCGATCGAGTAAAACCCGGTCAAAGCCGAAAACCCGAAACAAGCTAAAGTACAACATCGCGTCCAAATACATAATCAAATCAAAGTCAACCGTATGCAATCATACCTCCAATAACATGGATATCAATCCGTATTTTGTGCAACTTCCGATACACGAGATTTCAACTGCTTGAACCCAGGCGCCTCAGAACTAGGTCGCCCTGAGTGAGGGGCCTCAATATCAGGGCGCTAGCTTTCAAGCGCCTTGATTTCGAAATCAGAACATTTCAAGGCACACCTTTCACAGATGAACACACCCTAACTCTTCCTATATATATATCTCGAATCGCTCCCTGTGCCTAGGACGATACTCCGGCGAGCCCGTATTTCGAAGCATTTGACATGTAGGTTGAGGGTGTCCAAATCCCATTCCTAATCTCTAAATTCGTTTATTTATCGTATTCTTTTATTTTGTGAAAATGTAATAATTGTATTAATAATTTCAATGAAGCATTACACCAAACACTAAGTACACAAAAAATTGCCACTATTCAAGCTATGGCCATAATTGTTCTAACCATTTCCTATCTATTGAGCTGATAATGCAACGTAACCTATCCCTACATCTTATCCTCAAACTATCTTGTATAGAAAAAATTAAACGCTACGGATGGACTAGAACTTTATCCACCCTACAAACATTCCTCACATTCCAAATCATATATATCAGCGCACTAATCGCCGCTGAGATCAGTTTTTTTTGCATCAAAGACTTATATCTTCGTGACAAACACCATTGCACTGGTTCTGCCCCTTGTATATCAATACTAAGCCAGATCTCCAACAACTTCAAGCATTCTAAACTATACATACAATGAAAAAAAAGATGTTCTCGTGTTTCATCCTCTTGACAGCACATATGACATGCCTTGTCCGTAATAATGCCATGACCAGCATGCCTATCCTTCGTATGCAGCCTCCTAAGAACATATAACCATAGAATAAACAAGTGTTTGGGTATATTCAGACGCTTCCAAAACACAGGCACCCAATTACACTTAGGGCCATCGTCGTCTTTGAGTAATGTATACATTCGTCTGACAGTATATCCTTGTACCAACTGCAGCCTCCCTACCTTTTGCTTAATTACCTCCTTAACTTTCTAGATTTGGCGCCATGTCCAGCTAGTGTTGATGCTAGGTTTATAATCAATCTAGTTCCCATCTTTTAAATAAACATGAGCAACCCATTTTATCCAAATATGATCCTCCTTATTAGCAACCCATCACACATACTTGCCAATCATAGCGTTGTTCCCAACCTTACTATCTCTTATATCTAAACCACCTATCTTTATCGTTTTACAACATGTTTCCCACATACTCTCAATATACTATCTCATATATCTAAGCTTTACGATAGGTATGCTCACCGGACCAGAGATAGAACCTACATATACTCTCAATGGACTTGATAAAGAACCGTCCTTACACGTACAAGTCGACCTGTATAACTCAGCTTCCTCGTCCCCCAACCTTTGATTTTGATGGTCATTTTGTTCACCAGAACATTACAATCCAGTACATTGCGCCTCTTATAGGAAATAGGAACTCCAAGATACTTAAAAGGTAGCTTACCTTGAGAAAACTTCGATATATCCAACATCCTATGCCTCTCCAAACCAATAACTCCATTAAGAAATATCTCAGACTTAACCTGATTAATTCGTAAGCCAGTGGCTGCAGCAAAGGAATTAAGAGCTTTGAGGAAGATTTTAATTGAATTCACATCTCCTCAGCAAAATAGCAATAAGTCATCCGCAAATACAAGATGACAAAGTCAAATTCCACTGCATAGGAGATGGAATTTATACTTGTGGACACTCGCCCACACCGCTCACCTGCGTGCACACGCGCAAGACCCGGTCGCGGCGGCCACCCACACTGCCCGTCGTCGTCACGCTCGTTCGCGTCCGGGGGCCGATCCGATCTCGTGTTCGGAGCGATGTGTCGGACCTTGATTTGGTTGACGATTTGAATGTACTAAACGGATGCGGGGACATTCGTGTTTATGTTGGAATCGAGCGAGACGTGGTTGTAAATGATTAAAGGCCGATATGTTTGGTCTGACAACCTTTTTAGTGAACCAAATTCGTTGCCGATTCGTGGAGTTGCCACCGAGTAATTTTCAGAACTCGGAAACCGTTCAAGTCAACTTTAATCCTTAGTCGGGTCAAAGTTGAGTTACATGGGAAGCTAAAGATAAAGACTTGTACCCTTAAGCATTCCATGTCTAGTATGACTCTCATTGCCAATGGTTTCGGCAATCCGGAAGCCATAGATTCTGAGTAAGGGGAGAGGGTACGTATTGGGAAGTTAATGTACGATAGACATCAACACCCAATCCCGCCCGCCCGTAGCGGCCTCTACTAATCAATCGGTGGGCTGATAACTTCCTTCCTTAATTGTGGCCGAATTATGATAACATCCGTTGTCTTAACCCTATGTCTTTGCTACGTCGGTTGTTTAAGGACAAGTAAGCTTTTATCGTCGAAGTAATTGATTTTACGTCCTTTGCATGCGATTTCACGTGACAAGCAGGCCATTAAAAGATGCACGTTGGAGATTAGAGAGTAGTAGATATTACACGTATTAGCAAATCAGTTTTAACGTGATAATATGGATATTAGTCGTTCTCCGGGTATACCTTACCTGGTATTCTGCTTAAGGTGCATCGGCTCGGTATTAAAAAGGATGCGTCGAACCACGTATGAGGGGTGAGCATCGAGATTAATAGGGAACCTGACCACAAATTGTTCAATTTTAGTTTGTTTACGTTTTGAATTTTGTGTTAGGTGATTTAGCATGCAATTATGGTCATAAAAGTGGTAAATCATACGAAGGCGGTAAATGCAAAATGTAAGTAAATCACATTGTGAGGAGTAGCACCCTCATACTGTACACTAAACGAGACACGTTGCGTAGATGGTTGAGAATGGATCTCATGACTACTCGGGTTTAGTTAAGGTATTTTAGTGCTTGTGGTTGAAGTTGTGGACGTTACGTATGTTTACGATGCATCGCGGATTTAGTATCCACATGAGTCGGACTTGACGTTATCGAAGTGCATAATTAAAAGTACAGTATGTAAAGTTATGTTTAGATGACAACCTAGCGATGATATGACTTCTATCAACGGATCCTCCTAGCTTTCCTGCGGCAATTCTAGCGGAGCTTCTCTAGCGTAGGATTGAGTTGGCTAGTCAAACACTGGTGCCCTTTTTCGTTCGTATCGAGCCAATGGCTCGAGGAACTACGAAGAGTAGTGTTGATTTGCGAATCAGAGAGAAAACGATCGAGTGGATCGTGTTTAATGTCGGAGTGCGACGCTAAAGAGGAGCAACAAGCTCGTAGAGAGGAGGGGGATGGTTATGAATTGTCGAATTGTGTGTTGAAATGAGCGGAGAAGGGGAAGGGAGGTATTTACAATTTTTCTCGTAGTTCTAATCGAGATCTCAGGCGTCTTGTGGCGTGCGGCCCAGGATTGGGGCGCTTGAGTTTAGGCGGTGCAATTCTAAGGCGTGTGGAGGGAGGCGGACGAAATATTGAAGATCCAATTTCAAAACTTTCCAAAGCGGAGATTATATGTAATCTTGGCGTTGCTTGGCCATTAAGAGTTCTTCCCGTGACCTAGTGCATGTGCGCCAATGGGCCTCGGGCTCGCTTCACGAGGCTCGCTCGGCCTAACGCGGTGACTCGGGTTTGACTTTGCGTGTTTCGTGACCGATTTGGAGCCCCAACGTCGGAATTCACTCAAATTAGTGTCAACGCAACCATAATGACACGACTAAGACCGTCTTGATGTTGAATTAATTTTTCCGAGTAATTATTTGATCCGTTCTATTGAAAAACCATTTAAAACATCGCAAAATCATGTCTTGTTGTAGTCGATCATCATCGGATGTTCGTTAGGCACTCCTGTAGCCACCAGGTCCAAAATGGGTGTCCACAGAAGCCCCCACTTTGACTGAGGCTTGAACGAGGCGAAAGTCAAAGTATAGACATCAAGGTCAATCAAGGATTACGACCTGGTGGCTGTCCGCTCGGGTCCTTTTAAGTCTGTTGGACTACGTACTAGGGTTCGTCAGTCAAGGTTTAGAAATCATACCTGACATCCTCGTCTACGATTGTTTACTGAAGCTTTGGTCTGGGTTTTCTTGACTTGCTTTGGGTTGTTATAATTGATTAGTGTTTCAGTCTTTGACATGGACTTTTGTTGTGTTTTTTTATGGTTGAATTGGTTTTGATTTAATCCCTTGCGGGTGGTTGCATTAAATTAGATTTATCCCTCTCGGGTGGCTGCATTGGTTTTGGATTTTTCCCTCCCAGCTGGCTGCGTTGGTCTTTGGTTTTAATTCTTTGGAACAGAATCCTGTCTATTCATAGTCTTTCTTTGAGATAGTTTTCGACTTCTGGCCTATTGCTTTCTTTGGAACGGATCTTTGTTCCTTGTCTTTTGCTTTCTTTGGGATAGTTTCCGACTATACTCGGATTATTCTTTGGGACGCATCTATGTCCTTGGACATTTGCTTTCTTTGGGATAGTTTTCGGCTATCCCTGGACTATTGCTTTCTTTGGGATAATTTCCGACTATCTCTGGATTATTATTTGGGACAGATCGATCTTTGTCCCTGGACTTTTGCTTTCTTTGGGATAGTTACGACTATCCCTAGCCTTTTGTTTTCTTTTGGATAGTTTCCGACTATCCCTGGACTATTCTTTGGGACGAATCTTTGTCCCCAGACTATTGCTTTCTTTGGGATAGTTTCTGACCATCCCTGGACTATTCTTTGGGACAGATCTTTATCCCTGGACTTTTGCTTTCTTTGGGATAGTTTCCGATTATCCCTGGACTATCGCTTTCTTTCAGATTGTTTCCGACTATCCCTGGACAATTGCTTTCTTTGGGATAGTTTCCGACTATCCCTGGACTATTCTTTGGGACGGATCATTGTTCCTGGACTTTTGCATTCTTTGGGATAGTTTCCGACTGTCCCTGGACTATTGCTTTCTTTGGGATAGTTTCCGACTATTCCTGGACTATTCTTTGGGACAGATCTTTCTCCCTGGACCTTTTCTTTCTTTGGGTTAGTTTCCAACTATCCCCGGACTTTTGCCTTCTTTGGGATAGTTTTTGACTATCCTTGGACTATTATGTATTGGTGAGTGATTGTTTAGATTCGATTATAGTTTTGCTTTATATTCTTGTTGGGGATGTTGTATAAAGTCTTGGCGAGTGCATGATGGTGTTTTCATTGATTCTTGTGTTTGCATTTGATCTGGGGGCTTATGGTTTCCTGTTGGGGATGAGAATTGGTTGCTTTAGGTAGGGGATTTTATAGGGTAATTGATTTGTGCTTGACTTTGGACATTTTGAGTCGATGGGTACCACTGGGAATTTTCACGGGTTTGCATAACGGCCTATGCCGGCATGTGAGATGCTCTGCTTGGATAGCATATTCGGTTGCCATAGGTTTTAGTACGGGTTGTCGTACTAGCTGGAGATTTCATACGCTTTGCTTATTCCACTGGGTAGGGATAGATTGATTTTAATTACTTCGTTAGAGGGAGGTATTAAGACTTGCTTAGTCTGTTAAGGAGGAGTAAATTGCCCTGTCGTTGCTTATGTTGTTAGCACGTGAATGCATGTCTCGAGGATATCGGGAATTGCAGTTGGGTCACTCAGATTTCGTTTGTGTTGAAAGGAGGGACGCCCCATTTACTGAAGCCCGAATTTTGTTTTCCAGTTTTGCTTAAGTTTCATGATTGAAAAGGGGAAAGGCTCATTCGTCCCAAAAATCAGACGCGCGACCTTCTTTGCCCCAAACTCGTACTCTCGATTCGATTAACCGATTTCCAACTTGATTTTAGTCATACTCGATTATGTCGACTCTGTGTAGTGTTCCTTACTCACCTATTGTCGATTTGTGCTTAATTGGTGCGGTATTGGGTAGATTTCGTTTAAACTCTAGAAATTGATTTGGGTGTTTTGGTTTTGTTATGTCTCGATGCTTGCTCTTGATTTTCCAGTTATTCCCGTACTTGACTCTTGTAATCATGCTAGATTATTGCTCGTGGTGTTATGGGTAGCTCGCATGTCAGTTTTCGTGAGTCGGAATGCACTCTAGGTCATTCCGTGCAAGTTTGTGATACTTATGACAAACCAAATGATACCGTAATGATGTCAGATTTTCCCGAAACCACTTTTATTTTTAGAGGGGTCAAAAATAGGTGCTAGTGGGTTATTTCTGAAATTTTGAGCTTATTTTGACCTGTTAGGGCTGTCTTGACCTGACCCGAGATGCACTTTTTGTTTTGTTTTGCGGCTTGAGATGGTACGGTACGTCCCGAGGGAGTCCCTACAGCTGGTACTAGTGGTGAAGCCACCGGGTTGAGCTCTCTGACTCCCCGGGTAACCCGCAAGAGGCGACAGAGCGCTTCTTCGCTTCACCTTGAGCCTGGGGCCGTAGACGAGGCTAGTTTTGATCGGGTCACGAGGCGTGCCTTGCACGTGACAGTGGCTAGGAGGAAGCATGTCCCCTGGCTTGCTGACGAGGATGAGGAGGCTGCTTACGAGAATCTCGTTTGGGCTCAGAATTTGGACGATCGGCAATTGTTGCTCCGTCCGAACTTACACGTGTCCAGCCGTACCATAAAAGGCAAGATGAGTACCTTAATTTTTGTCATTGGCTCATGTTTTTACTTTGGTTTGTACTTGTTTTGTTAATTTATACTTGTATCGTCACGGTTTGCAGCCCCCAGGTCCGATGAGGACCTTCTCGGGCTTTACAACGTGCTTAGAGATTTATGCTCAGAAGCTTAGCCCCGAGACTAAGAAGATAGTTATGGGGATGGCTTTGGGTCCCTTGGCTGGGCATTGGGTCCGGTTGATAGGTTACAAGACCAAGTGCAACCTAATGGTGATTAGGGCGATGATAGATCGCTTTCATGACACGACCACGATGTTCCGCATGTTGTTTGGCGAGGTTAGTATGACTTTATAAGATTTTGGGGTTATCATGGGGCTCCGTTAGGTTCCCGAGTTGATTAGGTGGGCTCCGGATGGTCCTAGGTTAGATAGTGCGGAGGTTAGGGGCTGGATCGAGGACTGTTTAGAGCCTTCGACTTATATTACGCCACATGCTTTGGTTAGTTCATACATTACCGACCACTTTGAGAGAGTGACGGTTTTATAGGGTCGAGTGCCCAACACGACGACGCAGGAGGCCCGTCTGTGGTTGTGGTACTTCCTAGGGTCGACCCACTTCTCGGATAAGGGCGAGAGGTTTAGTACTAGGATTTTGCCTTTTCTGGCTGACTTGGGTCACCTGGGATGTTTTGACTGGGTGACCGCAGCTTTTGTGGAGATGACCCGCTGCCTAGAGATCATGGTGAGACCGCAAAGGATGGACTCTAGCTATGCCATACCCATTATGGGTCCAGGTCTCGTGCTGGAGGTTAGTTATTTAAATCCGCATTTGGTTTTGGGGGTTTTGCTTAGTTTGGTTTTGGTTTTGCTGATGGTATCCCCGGTTTTGCAGGCTTGGATCTACTCTTATTTCCTGTGTTTGCCGCCCAAGACGGTGCTTGTTGGCCCGGCTAGATTTTCGGCTGGGATCTAGTGGAGGTTGGCTCAGACCAAGACTACGACGAGCCACTACTCGACGGAGAACGTGCTGGTGAACCAGCTGCGTCTCGAGGATGTAAGTTTTCCTTTTTATTATTTGCTTTCTTAGGTAGCCCCCATGATTAGGAGTTTGAGATGTAGGTTTGGTTATGCAGTTTGTGGCCCCTCCTTGGGCCAACTGCGAGGGTCTGCCCGGGTATGTGGGGCGGAGTTAAGGTCGAGGAGCTATAAGAGGACGCTCTTGCCCGCGCTGTTCCGTCCAGTGTGGTACCTGGGCTAGAGGTTGGTGCGCAAGTGCCTATATGATGAGTTCAGGGTGCTGGTTGATCCTCCTGGACCATGTTTAGGCCTCCGACTACTGTAGAGGCCCGTGAGGATAGGGATGGAGACGGAGGCGAGGCGTTATTTGTGCCTGGTGCTTTCTATGTGTTTCACGTCTGCCAGCGGCTTGGTCGCAACCGCATTGTGGCGAGTATTTAGTTTTTTTTTGCTTTTGTCTCATTGTTTTGTGTCTGTTTCTGTTTTGAATGGTTTGTTTTCTTTCACCTGGCCGACCCGGATAATGTCGTTCAGCCCCCAGACTTCCCTTTGACACTGCTTAGGGTGAATGCGGCTGGGGTGGCCTTTACTGAGCCTCTTCCTCTTTGCTCTGCAGAGGAGATGGAGGTCGGGATGGAGGCCGGGATGGTGTGGCGCGACCGGGTGTACCGGGTAAGTTTTGGGATTTTATTTTGAACTCGGTTTGGAAGGTTTAGCTTTTTTGTTTGAAGTGTTTGGTTTTGTCATTCGTATGTCATCAGCCTCTCATCAGCGGTTATGGCAGGCTGCCAACTACTTCCGGGCCTATGCATCAGGGAGAGTTGCCGCCTCATCTCGTGACACGTCGGGTCCCCGATCGGAGGTATTGTCTTCCTATGGGTGGTTTTAGGCCGGTTGTGTTATCTTTTACTATGTGTTATCGGAAGTTATGTTTGCAGGATGTTCCGGAAATGGTAGCGTAATTGGAGAGGCGGGTGACCAAGCTCGAGGAGGCCGAGTTCAAAATGTTGCAATCTCTGCAATCTCGGGACATCGAGATTGCTAAATTTAAGGAGAAGCTGGCTCGGTCACGGGGTGAGAGCTCGGCGCAGAGTTAAGCTAGGGTTGAGGACTTGAGGGTAAGGTGGAAAGAGTGGTTGAGGTTGATACGGAGACGGATTTCGTGGATATGCTGGCGGATATAGGTGGTGCCGAGTCTCCTACTTTTGATCTGGAGGAACTAGGTTTGGATGACAGCCTTGGTCAGCTTGTACTGGCTGTGGTTGCAGCCTTTAGGGGTACTCCCTAGTTTATAAACCCGATTTGTATATGGATTTTGTATGTTTTTATATTTTACACTTTGGTGCTTTGATTGGCTTACTTTACTGTGTTGTCGAAACTGTAACTTAGATAATAGGTAAACACTTCAAGTTTGGTTTGTTCACGGTTTAGTCATGATTTAAGATGTTTTAAATGCGTTAGGATTGCTGATGGGTGGGATTTTTCGTGGATCCCGCCACCAAATAATAACCAACTAACCTAACTAGTGTAGCTAGGGCAAGTCGGGTCGATCCACAGGGACGGAAATGGGTTTAGACTAATGGGTGCTACGGTCTAAGACTAGGTTCGAGACGAGCTAATCTAGGGGGAGGCTAAGGACTAGCTAGGCTAAGGTCTAAAACATGGAAAAGGAAGACAAAACAGGTAACTAATGACTAAGGGAAGCAAGGATAACAATAAGAAGGAAAACTAGGGTTAGGTCAGGTTCATGGATGCAAAGGAGACATAAAGGGGAAAAACGGGGTTACTAGCATGCTTTCGTAGCCTAGGTTCTGCCGATCGGGCTCTCGCTACGTAATCGGCCTAGGGGTCGCCCTCACCATGCTCTCGCTACTAATGAGGGAACCAAACCAACCAACCCAACACACACATACAAGAGAATATGCAAGAAAAACAAGGATTGATCGTCTCTAGTCTCACAAGCATTTCATCAAACATGTGGAGTACAAGGTAAATAGGAAACAACAAAAATAACATCTATACCACCCATCTCACCCTAATCATCCCTAATCACATCCAATCCCCCTAATAACCCTAGCAAGAGTCTACTCAAACATATCTAATGCTAAAACAAACAAGAACAAGATAAACTAACTCAAGAACAAAAGCATACATATGTAAAACTAACAAAAATGATGAACAAAACAATAAACAAGAGCTAAAGATTGAAACTTGATTAATAAAACAAAGATAAAGAGAAGGGAAAAGAGATTATACCATACTAGAAGATGAAAGGAAGAATGAAAACTTGTATAAAAGAGAAAACCCAAATACATCTACCAAGGTTGTCAATCTTGGTAGAGATCTTTAAGAATCCAATTAATACAAGGATAATCTAAGATTAAGAAGTAATTAAAGACTAATCTACACAAATCTAGGCTAATCTATGCTAAAGTAGTCTAGGGTTTAGTGGGTAATGTCTCCCCTTTTATAAGATTACAAGAGGAAGGATATATATAGGGTTACAATGAATAAGGAGAAGAAAAGAAGTGAGGCGGGCCTGAACTGGGCTCATCCCGGTCGGGATGAGGTGGTCCCGGTCGGGATGTGGTTAGTCCCGGTCGGGATGAAATCATCCCGGTCGGGATGGACCCAAAACAGAAGCCCTCTCATTTGCACCCTCCTTCCCGGTCGGGAAGGCATTATCCCGCCCGGGAAGGACCTTGTAGGCCTCCAATATGATCTTTTTGGTCCCTCCTTGCTTCTCATGAGCTTCTCGTTGATTCTCGGGGCTCGGTAATGGGTCCCAAGGTCTCGGGATCGAATCAAAGGCACCGAGTGATCGTTCCTCCTCTTTGTTGGCTCCAAAAGTGTATGAAACGAGTGGGAATCGTTCCAATTCTTCATGAATGGTCTCGGGAACCTAAAACGAACTAAAGGAAGCATAAGTAACCCAAAAACCGCTCCCTAGGAGCGATTCCACAAGGAAAACGGGACCAAAACACAGGAAATTAGGCACTACAAACTACACTTATCAATTCCCCCACACTTAACCCTTACTCGCCCTCGAGTAAGCACGAACTAACTACTAAACTAGCCGAGCGGGTATTAGCGCACCCTACGCCCTTTCAACTCACACGAGTACACTTAGAGGAAAAGTGTACTCCGCAAGGCAAGTAAGGTCTTGCGACAAAACTGTGGATGCAACCGGACACAAAACACATAAACAAACAAACATGCAGACAAACAAATAATCGGTTGCACCTAAAAGAAAACAAATACCGCTTCCCTCAAACAAGCAGTGAAAGAAGCACCGGTTTAGGACTCGAGGCAAGTGACGACGTTCCCAAGATAATCATACAAATCGAGATGAACTAAACCCTAATAGTATGACAACAAAGCAATAAAAACGTTGGTAACTTACCTAGGTCCTCCTAACCTTCTAAGAACGTACTACGGGATGATCGGCGGGATGGAAAAAGGATGAACCACGGTGTTAGTCGACACTGTAGGTAAGTGAGACCCCGCCCCTTTTGGAGGGTCGTCCCATGCCCAAGAATCGCTCAACTAATCCAAGTAAAAAGGTGAATGAGATTGCAAAATGAGGGAAGAACGACCATTACCGCTATCATCCTTCCTAGGGACTCGGTCCTTTGGTAGGCTCTTCACGGTAATAGTCGGAAAAAGGCTTTATTTTTTAGATGTGGGGACTCTTTTTGTGGGACGGTTTTCTTTAGGCATTTTTCTTTCTTTTGCATTTTTGCTTTGTGTGTTGCTATGACATTTCTTTTTCTTCTTTTCTATTTTCTTTTTCTTGGCTTTTTGTGCCTTTTCTTTTTCTTCAATCTTTTCTTTCTTTCTTTTTCTTTCTTTTTCTTTTCTTTGCCCTTTTGGCTAGATTTGAGTTGTAGGCATTTTTTTTCAACTAAGAATGATGATTTCAACAATTTGCAACTTTATTTTGTGGATAAGTGTAGGAGGTAGGGGAATGGGTAAGTCGGGGGTCGCGATCCCTCTTCAAACCCACAAAAAGGTGGAGAACTTGGACTAATCAAACAATCCCAAACACGGTCACCTAAGGGATGGGACTCGGCAACCAAGGCCTTTTCACACCGTGGGTGGTCATAATGGTCAAAATGCAAATCCCGTAGTAAATCCCTAGTAAGCTAGGTGGACTCAAGGTAAAAGACCAACGGAACTATTGATTTAGGGTCATTCTACTAGACTAAGTGTGGACATGACATAGGTCCACCCCGACGCGGCCACGCGCGGGTTTGGGGAGGCGAATGAATCTCCATATGAGATGGTCAAGTTGAAATTTAAATCGGAGTCGCCACCGAACTTTGTGGGAGTTCGGGCCCGTTCGAACCCACTCTATGTCGTAGTGGGCCGTGTACAAAATACGGCCCATTTTCGTCCCTTTGCATTTGATACTGATACCGACATTATCGGATATCGTGTATTGAATGACTCTCGTTGCCAATGGATTCGGACACCCGAAAACCATGGTTCTGAGTAAGGGGTGAGGGTACGTGTTGGGAAGTTCACTAAGAACACCCAACCCCGTCCGCACTTAGCGGCCTTTACTAAGATATCGTTCGTTTTTTATGTACACGCGTTAGTTCGACGGTTGAATGATATGCAAAGAGCGTTTTGACTAAACATGTGAATTATGTTTGACTAAGTCGTTTAATGGATCTAAACTAATAACGTCAAAGTTGAATTTAGGATGTGAGATTCGTTTTAGTATAATAAAACAAACGATAAAAGGAAATTGCTAAAAAGATGAACAAACGTGTTAGTAACGATTGAATAAAAAATATGAATACGATAATATGCATGATTTTGAAAAGTTTTATGACACGTGATGGATTAACACGTGTTGACCGAGGTCAAGGAAAAAATATCGAGATCTGAAATATGCCTAAAACCCGATGTTTTGTCTAAAAAACGATGTTCGAAGAATAATAAAAAATAGAGCGAAATCGATTTTTGTGTCGCGTTTTCAGGGAACCGCGCTCCTCGCCCGAGACGCACGCGACTCGCGTCCCGGGCTGTTTTCGAAATTGATTTTCGGAAAATTTTAGCTTTATTAAATCGCGTATAAATATTGCATAATTTATACTCGACTTAATTTTGCGATATTCGTTATATTCAATATTCGACTATGAAATCGATATTAAATACTCAGAATGATTTTTTTATAAAAGGTAAAAAAAGATTTTTGTAAATCGTTTTAAAAATTAAACTAAAAAACGATGTTTGACTCTCTCCGCGTTAAAATCGTTGTATTTTGTTTTAAGAAAATTATGTAACGATTTTTTAGCATCAACGAGATTAGTTTAGTTCTTTTTGATACAATATTCGATTATAGAGAATCGATATCGTATTTTTAAGAACGTTTGTTTTATAAAAATAGTTTTGTAGTATCGATATTAGAAATAATAAAAAATACGATGATGACCCGTAAAAAGAAATCGACCGACGACGCAAAAAAAGGGAAAAGACGAGAGGAAGAGGAAGAGGAAGGAGAGAAACGGGTTTGATTTTACACCCTCAACCTACATGCTTTGTGTACTCGGAACGGGGCTCGTCGGAATGTAGTTTAGGCACGGGAGCGTCGAGTTAATGTCGGTGAGTTATGGTGGTTTTTTTGGTTTAGACGTGTAAAGGGTAAGAGGTGGCTGGTTTCGTTGGATCTCGGATATACTATCCGTTTCTCGATGCTAAATGTATATTTCTGAATCGTAGATGTGTGATAAAAAGTTGATGATGGATGATTGATTGGTGATCTTAGATATGTTGTGCAAGGGGCCAATTTACAGGGAAGTTCCCGACCTTGGCTAGGAGAGGTAGTTGGATAGGAACTACCGCTTTGGATAGGAAACGTAAGAGGCTGAGAAGAACGAGAATTCCGTTTACTTGGTGAAGAAGCAAGAAACTCGGCGGAAAATAGGCTGCTCGGCCGAGTATTTGATGCTCGGTCGAGTGTTTGATTCGGTATTCGGATAGAATTCCTACTTGAGATCAAATTCTATCCTTAAATGGATTTGTTTAATATTTTGGGTGACTGATTTTTTGTAGTGTTTGAGATCGAATCAGTCACGTGGGGTGACACGGCTGACTCACATGTTTCGAAAATATCTTTGACCGGGTTTTGACTCGGTCGCTAAAAGACGGTTTTGCCCATGGTGTCGGATTCGACCCAAATTAGTCTTACTTGACTCGAAACGATCCATTGGTCCTGAATTTGAGGTTGGTTTTGTAAGATTTGTACTCCGTAATAAGCCCAAGCCAAATGTCCATGATTTCGAGCCCATATCCGAGTCCATTAAAGAATGTTTGCGACCGATCATCATCGGGTGTTTGGCGGAAACTACTATAGACACCAGGCGGTCAAAATGTGGGTGTCTACACTAAGGTCCAAGACTCGATTCATACTACTAGAAAGGGAAAGTAAACACTTTCACACTAGCCTCAAAACCGGGTTTTCAAAAACCTATTTACACACTAGACACAACTACACATCACAAAACAAAGACACGACGAAAAACGAAAGAAAAGGAGGCAAAGGTAACAAAACAAGACAAAACAAAACAAACACATAACGAAAACAAACACCACCCCGAACTTCCAAACAAGCCACCAAATCAACCACAAATATGCACAAAGCTCCACTCGAGCACACAACATCACAATCTCCTCCAAACTCCACAAGAGACAAAGAGGAAAAAGGGATAAAAGATGTTACCGGATGTCTTGAAAGCTCTCCAAAGCTAACGGTGATTAAGCAACCTATAAGGAAAAAGGGAGGCAAAACACGCACAACATAACAAATATACGACACAACGACACAAAAGAAAATCTTTTTGATTTTTGTGAAATTTTTTCAAATTTTTAGGGTTTTTAAGATTTTTCGAAAAAACTACGAAAATAAAACTAACTACGATAGGATATCGCTCCCCCACACTTAAACCGAGCAATGTCCTCATGCTCGATCGTAGTGTATGGAGACACTAAAAAGAAAAGAAACTACGAAAATAAGGCTAAAAATCAAAAATAAAGATGAAGAAAAGTGAAAGTGTCCGGCCGGGGTGTAGTCAAGTCACCGTGGGCCGAGACGAGAAAAGATATTGATGGGGGAAGAAATAAAAAGAAGGAAATAAAAGGAAATGGGAGGGGAGGACTAGGTGTAATCAAGTCATCTAACCCGGATTCCGTCTGAATCCGACTAAATCCTACAAAAAGGGTGAAAAATCTTGTAAATTTGGATTTTGAAATGACTCTCGACGTAATCACGTCATCGAGAGTCGGGAGCAATAACTACCAAGGCCCCGAGAGCCACCATGACACAAAAGTGTAAAAGGGGAAGGGGACAAACAAAGGAAAAACAAGCGATAAAAGACGGAGAAGAAAGGATAGTTGCCGTACCCATCGGTTAGCAACTCACTCGCTCCATCGTCACAATGATCAATATAGGCACTTTGCTTGTCTTCTTCATTGCTATTCCTCTTCAATCTTGATAGGCCCGCATGGTTGAAGTATTAAGCTTACATTGGTAGAAGGAGGCGGGATTTGATGGGAAGCTCGGTATGTAGTGAAGATAAGATGAGGTGAGGATGTGTATATGAAGTGTAGGCTCATATGATATGTGCAAGGATAGGTAGAGAGGTTGGGAGGGGGGTATAAAGTGGTTGGATGTGCTCAAAGGTCCAAGAAGAGGCAAAAGGAGGAGCTGGGCACCATCCCGGTCGGGATGAACTTCTTCCTGGTCGGGAAGACTCCTTCCCAGTCGGGACGAACTTGGTCCCGGTCGGGATTACACTCCAGAAGATCTAATTTTCAGCACACTCATCCCGATCGGGATGACATCCTTCCCGGTCGGGATGCTCTCTTCCCGGTCGGGAAGACTCTTCTAACCCTTCATTCCTTGGTAGCTTCACCCACAAGGCCACCAAAACATCGAGATCTAAATTCTCGTCCCCAAAAGCTTGTCAAAAAGCTTCAAAAACCGACTCCCATGCCCAAAATCCAAGCTCTACTAATAACCACTCTCTCAAGGCTTCATCTTCACTATAACCTATCAAATGAACTCAATAAACACCATCAAAATCCCTCACATCGCTCATCAAAATACCGAATTACAAGAATTCAACAAAAACTAACAAATCCTAGAAACCAAACTATCCAAACAAACATATACAAAAACAAAAACAAAAGAAAAGGAAAAAAAGATATTTACATGATACTCTCACCATCTACTCCTCCATAGCCATCAAGGGCTCGGAGGAGTAAGTCAAATGCCCTAGCAACATCTTCATTGAGGCTCACATGGACGAGCCTACCTACTTTCAAGAGCTTCCAAGTCGGAGGCAAGATATAATCATCTTCATTATGCTCGGGGTTCTCGTGATCTTCCGGGTCTTCCAAACAAATATAGCAACGACTCTTATGACCATCCGGTAGGTATAGTGGTCTAGAGTCAAGCTCGGCATTATGAGTTGGGAGATCACACCCAAAGGGGGTTGCTTCTTCTACGGAGTCGAAATTAGAATTCTCTTCCACCGCCCGACCAGGCTCTTCTTCATCAACCGTCTCACAAGACAAGGGACTAGAAATCAAGTGCGATAGAGGAGGTGAAGGCATCAAGTTTTCTTCATTGGAGGCTTTAGGATCCTCCAATTTCCCATTCAAGGCAAGTTCCAAGGCATCTACCTCTTTTTCCCAAGTATTACGTTCCTTTTCATTCACCTTATCTAGTTGGCCTAGAGGAGTCTTGTCTTCACTTGACTTTGGATTGTCAAGATCCGGTTCATCACGAAGGAAATCGTACAAATCCAATTTGATAGCCAATACATCGGCTCCCCAAGAGTTACCTTGAGAATCATGTTCACACCCTTCCTCATAGTTGACCCTTGAAGCTTCAACTTCCTCTATTCTTCCCATATCTTCACCATCCAAACAACACTCAACAATGATCTCTCGATTGACCCTCCCTTCTTCACTCGTAGGTTCAAGATCGGGTTGACTTCCATGTGGAGTCAACCGACCTTCTTGCCCAAATGAACCTTCCCCAACAATTTGTGGAGCTCGAGTAGCCGACATCGTGATGCGAGCCATGAGTGCATCGATTCGAGCATCTTGCACCGCTTTTTGGGCCCTAAGCTCCTCTTTGACCACTTGTATTTGAGTCATCATCTCTTGTTGACTCTTTTGCAATAGAATCATCGTCACTTGTTGACTCTTTTGCGTTTGCACCAACATTTGACAAGTATCAAAGTTGGGGATTTTTGGTTGTGGGTCACGTGGGGGTATTTGGTAGTTGTTAGGATGTTGGAATGATCCTTGACAACTTTCATGGTAACCATACGGAGGGCGTTCGTAAGATTGTTGATGAGGTTGATATGGTTGGTGAAATTTTGGGACTTGGCCATTTGCCCCATAGTTGTCCCGTGACGATTGATGGAACCTAGGACGTGCCATTTCCATAACGTTGCTTTGATACCTAGAATGAGCTAGAAGCACTTGAGAAAACGTTAGTAGCCTAGTGCTTTTGAGGCACTAGGAAGAGAGAATAGCACACAAGAAGTAGAACGGAGATACACAAGGAGAAGAAAAAACAAAAATCAAGAACAAAGTCCAAAACTAAGCAAAAAAAACTCTAAACTACGCCGTCCCCGGCAACGCCGCCAATTTGATGGGTGGGATTTGTCGTGGATCCCGCCACCAAATAATAATCATCTAACCTAACTAGGGTAGCTAGGGCAAGTCGGGTCGATCCACAGGGACGGAAATGGGTTTAGACTAATGGGTGCTACGGTCTAAGACTAGGTTCGAGACGAGCTAATCTAGGGGGAGGCTAAGGTCTAAACCATGGAAAAGGAAGACAAAACAAGTAACTAATGACTAAGGGAAGCAAGGATAACAATAAGAAGGAAAACTAGGGTTAGGTCGGGTTCATGGATGCAAAGGAGACAAAAAGGGGAAAAACGGAGTTACTAGCATGCTTTCGTAGCCTAGGTTCCGCCGATCGGGCTCTCGCTACGTAATCGGTCTAGGGGTCGTCCTCACCACGCTCTCGCTACTAATGAGGGAACCAAACCAACCAACCAAACACACACATACAAGAGAATATGCAACAAAAACAAGGATTGATCGTCTCTAGTCTCACAAGCATTTCATCAAACATGTGGAGTGCAAGGTAAATGGGAAACAACAAAAACAACATCTATACCACCCATCTCACCCTAATCATCCCTAATCATATCCAATCTCCCAAATAACCCTAGCAAGAGTCTACTCAAACATATCTAATGCTAAAACGAACAAGAACAAGATAAACTAACTCAAGAACAAAAGAATACATATGTAAAACTAACAAGAATGATGAACAAAACAATAAACAAGAGCTAAAGATTGAAACTTGATTAATAAAACAAAGATAAAGAGAAGGGAAAAGAGATTATACCATACTAGAAGATGAAAGGAAGAATGAAAACTTGTATAAAAGAGAAAACCCAAATACATCTACCAAGGTTGTCAATCTTGGTAGAGATCTTCAGGAATCCAATTAATACAAGGATAATCTAAGATTAAGAAGTAATTAAAGACTAATCTAGGCTAATCTAGGCTAATCTATACTAAAGTAGTCTAGGGTTTAGTGGGTAATGTCTCCCATTTTTATAAGATTACAAGAGGAAGGGTATATATAGGGTTACAATGAATAAGGAGAAGAAAAGAAGTGAGGCGGGCCTGAACTGGGCTCATCCCGGTCGGGATGAGGTGGTCCTGGTCGGGATGAGGTCAGTCCCGGTCGGGATGAACTCATCCCGGTCGGGATGGACCCAAAACAGCAGCCCTCTCATTTGCACCCTCCTTCTCGGTCGGGAAGGCATTATCCCGCCCGGGAAGGACCTTGTAGGCCTCCAATATGATCTTTTTGGTCCCTCCTTTCTTCTCATGGGATTCTCATCGATTCTCGGGGCTCGGGATCGAGTCTAAGGGGCTCAGAAATGGGTCCCAAGGTCTCGGGATCGAATCCAAGGCACTGAGTGATCGTTCCTCCTCTTCGTTGGCTCCAAAAGTGTATGAAACGAGTCAGAATCGTTCCAATTCTTCATGAATGGTCTCGGGAACCTAAAACGAACTAAAGGAAGCATAAGTAACCCAAAAACCTCTCCTAAGGAGCGATTCCACAAGGAAAACGGGACCAAAATACAGCAAATTAGGCACTACAAACTACATTTTATCAATTCCCCCACACTTAACCCTTACTCGCCCTCGAGTAAGCACGAACTAACTACTAAACTAGCCGAGCGGGTATTAGCGCACCCTACGCCCTTTCAATTCACACGAGTACACTGATGGTAAGGAGTTGTCGTGTATCCTAACCAACAATAAACTACCGATTACACCTAGTGGGTAGCTAGGGTAAGTCGGGATCGTATCCACGAGGACGGTACTGCAAGGGTTAGACTAGGTCGGCCTAAAACAAGACTAAATCACCAAACGAACACAAAGAAACAATAATTGGAAAACTATGATGGAGAAGAGATAAGAACTAGACTAATGATTGACTAGAAACAAACTAAACAATGAAACTAATGAGACGATGACTAACTAAAAGGATGAACTCAAATATGGAAAGGAAGTGGGGTAGGTCGGGTTCATAAGAGTAGATGGGTAATTGGGTGATCAAGGGTATTGGTGTCTCGTAATTGCTAGGGTCGATCCGGCCTCTCGCAACTTAGACCAATGTCAAGGTGGGTCCGGGCTCTCGCAACTTAGACCCTAGTCCGCACTCTCGTGACTACGTCTATTCTTAACATTTCCACATAATAGGAAAACAATGAGAAGATGAACACAAGTATGAGAAGCATGGCCACTACAACTCACACAAGCATATCAACAAACACATGGAGTGCCCACAATGTGACTAACAACAAAGATTCACCCTTTTCCCTTAATCAACCCTAATCATCCATAATCTGCCCCCAATTCCCCTACTAACCCCACAAAGAAACTACTCACTGATGATGAAGGGAAAACCTGTTGGCATTTAAAGGCTCGAAAAGCCATTGTGTTCTTTTACTGCTCTCCCACATCGGTGGTGGGAGAGTGAGTTTTGTTGTTTATATTGTCTTCCCCCTTTGTGGTGTCATTAGTGTGTTTATTGGGTTCTTTGTGGAGAATGGGTTGGACCTCGGGCTGTGCCTTTCTTTTTATTGGTTTTGGGCCTTGTGTTAACTTGGGCTGTCCAAGTTCAGTGTGGGTGGGCTGTGTCCAGCTTCATTACAACCATTCATTCAAATTTGTCAGTTACCCATATTTATGAGACATTATATTTGGGTTTTAATGGTCATTACTGACATTATTGTTTTTTGGCTCCTCTCGGCTCTCCTCTATCCTATAAATAGAGGACTCCATCCCCTTCCTCAGGGTACACAAAAAAACACAGCAACACACTCCGCTTTCTCCTCTGTTCTTCTTCTCTATATTATATCTTCTGGGTTTTGTTCGTGCTCCGTTCCTTAGCTAAACGGCCTCGAGTGGACGAGTCCGTTAGCTGCTGTGTGTTAACCATGGGAAACTGCCGGTGTTTATCGATTGCCACTCCGGTCGTACCGAAACAGTTTTTCAAGTCATTGGCAATCAGCCACGTCACAGCTTTCGGGTCCGTTTCATTGCCTCGGTTTCACCTCCGCTGTTACGCTGCCCCAAAACTGCTACCTCGGTTCGGTTCCCTTTGTCCCTACGGTTGTTACATGCCCGGTTGCCTGTTCGGTTGACTGCTGTCCGTCATCAGATTTCGTGTTACGCGTCGATTTGGTTTCTGTCCGGTTCCCTAGTTTGGTCAGATTGCTGTCAGTTCGATTCCCGGTTGTCGTGTCGGTTTGATTTCAGCTCCTCTATTCTTCATTGTTACGTTTTTACTCTAACAATTTGAAAAACTGTTATTTTTCCCGTAACAATGTCGATTTTGTCAAAAACTATTCCTGACCTGTCAAAGTTGGAACCCCTTGATGGTAACAACTATCGACGATGGTCACAAAAATTATTGATGTTTTTTGAACAATTAGAGGTCGATCATGTTTTGTTTAACGATCCTCCTGTCCATATGTCGATTAATAATACTGCTGAGGTCACTCCACCTCTTATTTCTTTCATAAATAAAAATGAGGAATTAGTCAAGAAATATGAGAAAGATAATAAGACGGCTAGATGTCATATACTCAATCATATGACTAATACTCTTTTTGACTTATTTATGGTCCATAAGTCAGCTAAATTTATTTGGGAGTCTTTGGAGAAAAAATATGGGGCTGACGACGCTGGAAAAAAGAAATATGTGGTGGGACAATGGCTAAATTTTCAAATGGTTGACGATAAACCAATTATGGATCAAGTCCATGTCTACGAAAATTTATGTAGTGATGTTGTTAATGAAGGGATGAAGTTAGATGAAGTTTTTCTTGCTAATGTTTTGTTGAAAAAATTCCCCCGTTCTTGGAGCGATTATAGAAATCAGTTGAAACACAAAAAGAAAGATTTGTCGCTCCAAGAGCTAGTTATCCATATGAGAACCGAGGAGGCCAATCGTATAAAAGATAAATCTCTTAGTCTGTCCCTCAATCCCGTTAAAGCTAATCTCGTTGAAACTGGTGGGTCTTCCAAGGGAGAGAACAAGAAGGGAAATAAGGGAAATAAGGGAAACACTAAGGGTGGCGAAGGCAAGGATCAAGGGAATAAAAACAAACAAAATCAAGGAAGATACACCAAGGCCGTTCCGAAAATTCAGAAACCAAATACTAATCTAGTGTGCTTTGTATGTGGTCAACCAGGTCACAAAGCTTATAAATGCCCTCAGAAAAAAGGTGGTCATGCTGGTCAAGCTAATCTTGCTGAAACAGACGACATCATTGCAGCTGTCGTGGTTGAGGCAAACCTGGTGGCAAATGCTAGTGATTGGATTCTGGATACTGGAGCTTCAAGGCATCTCTGTGCTAACAAGGAGCTGTTCGCGGAGTTTGAAGCTGTAGATGATGGTGAATGCGTCTACATGGGTAACTCTTCCTCCGCCGTTATCACAGGAAAAGGCAAGGTGTTTCTTAAACTTACCTCAGGGAAGACTCTTGCCCTTAGTAACGTTTTGTATGTTCCTTCGTTGCGTAGAAACCTAGTGTCTGGTGCCTTACTTAACAAAGTTGGGGTGAAACTTGTTTTTGAGGCTGACAAGGTTGTAATGTCTCGCAATGGAGACTTCGTGGGCAAGGGCTATCTTAATGGGGGTTTGTTTGTTTTGAACGTTGATTTTTCTACCATTAATAATAAAGCTTCTCCTTCTGTTTATATTGCTGAGTCTATTGATGTGTGGCATGGTAGACTAGGTCATGTGAATGTTGAGTCTATTAAAAAACTCAAATCAATGTCACTCATCCCGTCTTTATCCTCAGAAGTGTTTACTAAATGTTCTAGTTGTGTTGAGGCTAAATTTGTTAAGAAGCCAAATAAACCTGTTAAAACTAGACATACAGACCTTCTAGAATTAATTCACACTGACCTAGCAGATTTTAAAAGCACTATGAGCAGAGGAGGCAAACATTACTATGTCACTTTTATAGATGATTGTTCTAGGTACACTAAAGTGTATTTACTTACACATAAAAGTGAAGCTGAGGACATGTTTGTTAAGTTTAAAAACGAGGTAGAAAATCAACTTGATAAAAAGATTAAAAGAGTTAGGTCCGATAGGGGTGGTGAATATGGCTCTAATTATCTAATAGACTTTTGTGAGAAATATGGTCTAATTCATGAGAAAAGTCCACCTTACACACCCCAATCAAATGAAGTAGCTGAACGTAAAAACAGGACTTTAAAGGAAATGATGAATGCCATGCTTTTAAGTTCTGGCCTTCCTGATGATATGTGGGGGGAAGCGGTTTTGTCTGCTTGTCATATTCTTAATAGGGTACCTCATAAGAAACTAGACAAGACACCCTACGAGTTATGGAAGGGTTATGCTCCTAACCTTAGTTTCCTGAGAGTGTGGGGGTGTTTAGCTAAAGTAGGTTTACCTAATTTTAGGAGACCCACTATAGGACCTAAAACCTATGATTGCGTTTTCATTGGATACGCTCAAAATAGTGCTGCATAAAGATTTATGTCTTTAACTGATCGATCCATTTCTGAAGCTAGAGACGCTGAATTTTTTGAGCATGTTTTCCCATTAAAGAAAGATGTTGCATCATTGCCTGAATTGTCTGAAGTGCCTGTTAATCCTGTTGATAGTTCCTCGCATGCTAGGAGTAGTGTCTCTGTTGATCATGATGTTGAACCTAGAAGGAGTAAAAGGCCTAGAATTGAGAAAGATTTTGGCAATTATTTTATCACAACTTTCTTAACTGAAAATACATGTGATTTTTGCACGAGTGATGAGTTTGTTTCTGCCTTTTTAATGGAAGAAGATCCAAAAACGTATGATGAGGCTATGAGGTCTATTGATGCTAACTTTTGGAAAGATGCTATTAAAAGTGAACTAGACTCTATTGTTTCAAATCAGACATGGGAGTTGACTGATTTACCTAAAGGGTGTAAGCCGATTTCCAGTAAATGGTTATTTAGAAAGAAACTTAGACCCGACGGTACGATAGAAAGGTTCAAGGCTAGACTGGTGGTAAGAGGGTTTACACAAAAGAAAGATATTGATTACTTTGATACTTACTCACCTGTGACCAAAATTTCCACCATTAGAACTCTAATCGCTTTAGCTGCTATTCATAATCTTGTGATACATCAGATGGATGTAAAAACAGCTTTTTTGAATGGAGACTTAAAGGAAGAGATCTACATGTCTCAACCCGAGGGGTTTGTGGTTAAAGGTCAAGAGAGTAAAGTGTGTAGACTAAGAAAATCACTATACGGTCTGAAACAATCACCTAAACAGTGGTATGAAAAATTTCACAACACCTTGATTAAAGATGGCTACATTACCAATAATTCTGGTTCATGTGTGTATTCAAAGATGTTTGGGTCAGATTGTGTGATTATTTGTTTGTATGTTGATGACATGTTAATAATTGGTAAATATTTATTTGTTGTAAATAAAACCAAACAGTTCTTGTCATCACAGTTTGAGATGAAAGATTTAGGGAAAGCTGACGTTATCCTAGGAGTTAAGATTATTCAAAACTCAAATGGAATCGCCCTAAGTCAGTCTCATTTTGTGGAAAAGGTGTTGAGAAAATTTGACCACTTTGATGTTCAACCTGCTAGAACTCCCTATGATCCTAGTGTTCACCTGTGTAAAAACTTGGGCGAAAGTGTCTCCCAAGAAGAATATGCTAAAATCATAGGAAGTGTGATGTTTCTTATGAACTGCACTCGACCTGATATTGCTTATGCTGTAAGTAGGCTCAGTAGATACACTCATAACCCTAATAGTGAACATTGGACTGCTTTGAGTCGTTTACTACGATATCTGAAAGGTACTTGCGATCTATGTCTGCATTATGGTACGTACCCTGCTGTGTTAGAAGGTTACAGTGATGCTAACTGGATCAACAGTAATCCAGAAATCAGTTCAACTAGTGGTTATGTGTTTACCATAGGTGGAGGTGCTATCTCGTGGAAGTCTTCAAAGCAGACATGTATAGCAACCTCCACTATGGAATCTGAGTTTATTGCTCTTGAGTTGGCAGGACAAGAGGCAGAGTGGCTGAGAAACTTGCTAGCAGACATGCCGTTGTGGGGGGGACAGGTTGCACCAGTCTCCTTGCACTATGATTCACAAGCAGCAATTGGTGTTGCTAAGAATGATGTCTACAATGGCAAGAAAAGACATATTCGAATCAGGCATGGTGTGGTTAAACAATTCCTGAAAAATGGATTAATTGCTGTGGACTATGTGAGGTCCGAAAGCAACCTTGCCGATCTCTTTACAAAAGGATTGCCACGGAGAGTAGTCCGTGAATTGTCGAGGGGAATGGGACTTAGGTTCTTAAGTCAAACAAGTGTGTGATTTGACATGAACCAAAGAACCATTCCTATGACATTTAATCCATAGCCTTCATGGTGGTGCTGTTTGAGAAGCACTTGATGGATTTGTCTTACAGGATGGACTCCTACGTCCTTAATGGTTCTAGTAAGAAGTGCTATTGAGAAGCACTTGAACCACCTATACGGGTGTGATGGTTTGGCCGCCGTCTATGTTTGACTATGAAAAGTCTTACTAAAACACTTGTTATACCAAGGTAAACGCATGGCCTTGTAAAAGCGTTGCACATTGAAATCGCGGAACAAGCACGATTTGAAGGTATGATATGTGTTGTGAGGGTCTCAACCGAAAATCAGTAAGGAATTCAAATCGAAAGATATTCTCTTACTAGACAGTAAGTTGTTGCCTCATTTTCACTAAAGTGTCAATTCAAGTCGAAAGACATTGATACCTAAGTATCCAATCCTTCCTTAACCCAGAATCTCTCTCTCTTTCCTTCGCCTTTGTGGGGGATTGTTGGCATTTAAAGGCTCAAAAAGCCATTGTGTTCTTTTACTGCTCTCCCACATCGGTGGTGGGAGAGTGAGTTTTGTTGTTTATATTGTCTTCCCCCTTTGTGGTGTCATTAGTGTGTTTATTGGGTTCGTTGTGGAGAATGGGTTGGACCTCGGGCTGTGCCTTTCTTTTTATTGGTTTTGGGCCTTGTGTTAACTTGGGCTGTCCAAGTTCAGTGTGGGTGGGCTGTGTCCAGGTTCATTACAACCATTCATTCAAATTTGTCAGTTACCCATATTTATGAGCCATTATATTTGGGTTTTAATGGTCATTACTGACATTATTGTTTTTTGGCTCCTCTCGGCTCTCCTCTATCCTATAAATAGAGGACTCCATCCCCTTCCTCAGGGTACACAAAAAAACACAGCAACACACTCCGCTTTCTCCTCTGGTCTTCTTCTCTATATTATATCTTCTGGGTTTTGTTCGTGCTCCGTTCCTTAGCTAAACGGCCTCGAATGGACGAGTCCGTTAGCTGCTGTGTTAACCTTGGGAAACTGCCGGTGTTTATCGATTGCCACCCCGGTCGTACCGAAACAGTTTTTCAAGTCAGTGGCAATCAGCCACGTCACAGCTTTCGGGTCCGTTTCATTGCCTCGGTTTCACCTCCGCTGTTACGCTGCCCCAAAACTGCTGCCTCGGTTCGGTTCCCTCTGTCCCTACGGTTGTTACATGCCCGGTTGCCTGTTCGGTTGACTGCTGTCCGTCATCAGATTTCGTGTTACGCCTCGATTTTGTTTCTGTCCGGTTCCCTAGTTTGGTCAGATTGTTGTCAGTTCGATTCCCGGTTGTCGTGTCGGTTTGATTTCAGCTCCTCTATTCTTCATTGTTACGTTTTTACTCTAACAAAACCATCACAAGAGAAACTAGAACAAGCATCCAAACATTCATCATAAATAAACAATAACAATAACAATATGTAAAAGATGAAACTTGATTGAATAACAAAGAACAAGAGTAAAGAAAGATTATACCAACACTATGGAGATGAAAAGATGCAATCTTGTATAAATAAGAACCCAAATAAAACCCAAGTTTGTCAAGCTTGGAGAATTCTTCAAGTATCCTCTTAATACAAGAACTAATTACAAGGATTAACTAAGGATTAACAAAGATTAAAGGAAGATTAAACTAATGATGAAACTAAATCTAGGGTTTTGAATGTCTAATGGAGGCTTGAGAGAGTCTAAACTATGATAAGATGTGTTACTAATACAAGAAGGGAGTATATATATGGGTACAAGAATGAAGGAGAATGAAATAAAAGATGCGCGGCTGCCCCGGTAGCGTCCCGACCGGGACGGGGTCATCCGGACAGGGATGGCGTGGTCCCGACCGGGACGGGTTGGTCCCGACCGGGACGGGCCCAGGTCAGCAGCCCTCTCATTTGTGCACCCCATCCCGAACGGGATGAGGCCTTCCCGACCGGGATGGATCTTGTAGGCCTCCCTTAAGAGCTTTTTGGTCCTTCCTTGCCTCTCATGGGTTTCTCCTCAATTCTCGGGACTCGGGATCTGGTCTCGGAGGCTCAGGATTGGGTCCCAAGGTCACGGGGTCGATTCCAAGGCCTCGAGTCATCGTTCCTTTATCTCGTTGGCTCCAAAATGTGTATGTATCGAGTCGGAATCACTCCAACTCTTCCAAATCGGTCTCGGGAACCTGAAACGAACTAAAGGAAGCATAAGAAGCCCATAAATCGCTCCTAAGGAGCGATTCCACAAGGAAAATGGGACCAAAACATAGTAAAATAGACACTACAAACTACACTTATCAACTCCCCCACACTTAACCCTTACTCGCCCTCGAGTAAGCACATACTAACTACTAAACTAGCCGAGTGGGTATTAGCGCACCCTACGCCCTTTCAACTCACGCGAGTGCACTTAGAGGAAAAGTGCACTCCGCAAGGCAAGTGGGGTCTTGCGACAAAACTGTGGATGCAACCGGTCACAAGACACAAAAACAAACAAACAAACACAAGGTTCCACCCAAAGAAAAAACAAATACTGCTTCCCTCTAAAAGAAGTGAATGAAACACCGGTTCAGGACTCAAGGCAAGTGACAACGTTCCCAAGCTAGCAATACAAACCAAGGTGAACTAAACCCTAATAGTATGACGATAAAGCAACAAAATCGTTGGTAACTTACCTGGGTCCTCCTAACTTTCTAAAAACGTACTACGGGACGATCGGCGGAGTGGAAAGCGAAGAACCACGGTGTTAGTCGACACTTTAGGTAAGTGAGACCCCGCCTCCTTTAGCGTGAGCCAAGAGGGTTGTCCCGTGTCCAAAACCGCCTAACTAGTCCAAGTAAAAAGGTGGAAAACATGCAAAATGAGGGAAGACCGACTAATGCCGCTATCATCCTTCCTATGGACTCGGTCCTTTGGTAGGTCTTCACGACAAAAGTCGGATAAAGGCTTATTTTGAGAGGTAGGGGTTGTTTTTGTGAGACGAGTTTTCTTTTGGCATTTTCTCTTTTCTTTTCATTTTTGCTTTGTTTTGCTATGCCATTCTTTTTCTTCTTTTCTATTTTCTTTTTGGATTTTGTGCCTTTTCTTTTTCTTCATTTCTTTTCTTTCTTTCATTTTTCTTTCTTTTCTTTTCTTTGCCCTTTCGGCTTGATTTGGCTTTTTGGCGTTTCTTTGTGTAACAAGAAAGAGAGAAATTCAACAATTTTCAATTTTATTGAGTGGATGTGTGTAGGAGGTAGGGGAATGGGAGAGTCGGGGGCGCGTTTTCCCTCTTCAATCCCACAAAAAAGGGAAACTTGGACTAATCAAAGAATCCTAAACATGGTCACCTAAGGGACGAGACTCGGTAACCAAGGCCTTTTCACACCGTGGGTGGTCATAATGGTCAAAAGTGCAAATCCCGTAGTAAATCCCTAGTAAGCTAGGTGGACTCAAGGTAAAGGACCAACGAAATCATTGATTTAAGGTTATTCTACTAGAGTAAAGTCCAAGACTCGATTTATACTACTAGGAAGGGAAAGTAAGCACTCGCACACTAGCCTCTAAACCGGGTTTTCGAAAACCGTTTACACACACGACACACTTACACACATAAAACAAAGACACGACGAAAATGAAAGAGAAAGAGACAAGAGACAACAAAACGAAACAAAATAAAATAAACACATACACAACATAAACACCACCCCGATATTCCATACAAGTCACCAAATCATCCATTAATATGTACAAGCTCCACCCGAGCACACCTCAACACAACCTTCTCCAAACATCACAAGGAATAAAGAGGGAAAGAGGGTTAGAAGATGTTACCGGATGTCTTCAAAGCTTTCCAAACAACGGTGATTAAGCAACCTATAAGGAAAAGGGAGGCAAAATACACGCAATACATAACAAATATACGACACAAAGACAAAAAAGGAAAACACACAAAAGAAAATCTTTTTGATTTTTGTGAAAATTTTCAAATTTTTAGGGGTTTTTCAAAGATTTTTCGAAAAACTAAGAAAATAAAACTAACTATACTAGAATATCGCTCCCCCACACTTAAACCGAGCAATGTCCTCATGCTCGATCGTAGTATGCGGAGAGGCAGAAAAGAAAAGAAACTACGAAAATAAAGCTAAAAATCAAAAAGAAAAGGGTAGAAAAGGGTAGAAGATATCCGGCCGGGGTGTAATCAAGTCACCATGGGTCGAGGCAAGAAAAGATATGGAAGGGGGAAGAAATAAAAAGAAAGAAATAAAAGGAAATGGGAGGGGAGGGCTAGGTGTAATCAAGTCACCTAGCCCGGATTCCGTCCAAATCCGACTAAATCCTCAAAAAGAAAGTGAAAATCTTGTATATTGGACTTTTTGATTGACTCTAGACGCAATCACGTCGTCGAGAGACGGGAGCAATCATACTATGGCCTCGAAGGCCACTAAGATCCCATGACTCAAGGGAAGGGGGCAAACAATGAAAAACAAGCGATAAAAAGACGGAAAAGTAAGGATAGTTACCCAAACCGAGCGGCTAGTAACTCACTTGCTCCATCGTCTCGATGATCATTAGAGGCTCGTCGCTTATCTTCTCGGTTGCCATCTCGCTTCACACTCAAGAAAAACTCACGGTAGAGGTAGTAATGGTAAGGGGTGGGATTGGATGCGATAGTCGGTGTAAAGTGGATAGGAAATGGAGTGAGGGCATGTCAATGAAATAAATGAGGCATATGATAAGGCTAGGATAGCTAGGGAGGTTGGGAGGGGGCATAAAATGGTTGGGTGGAGTCAATTGTCGAAGAAGAAACACAAAAGGGGAGTAGAGGACCATCCCGGTCGGGATGTTTGGTCCCGGTCGGGTTACCTCACTCGTCCCGGTCAGGACGCCCTCATCCCGATCGGGACGGACCCACAGCATGCTCGAAATTTGGTACACCCATCCCGATCGGGATGGCACCCTTTTCGGTCGGGATGCCTCACCCTTCCCGGTCGGGACGCCTCATCCCGGTCGGGATGGGCCTTCTTCAACTTCCAAAATCCCAAAAGCTTGCTCCAAGCTTCAAAAACCCGATCCTCGTGCTTACTACCCAAGCTCTATCATAGCCAATCCTCTCTAGGAATCATCTTCACTTCACTTAACCAACAAACTCAACTCAAGCATCGAATTCTCTCCCTCGCCTCGCTCATCAATAATCCAATATTACAAGAATTCACAAAAATCCAAAGAAATTACAATAAGAGAATATATATAATGAGACGGTTCCTGTGGAACTCCGTCAAACCAAGGATGGTGCATCTTCATTCATTTTCAACAACCATGACCAATTCCATCTCCATCAAGGGCACGTAAGAACAAGTCGAAGGCCCTAGCAAAGTCTTCAATCAAGCATGTCATATAACCAACCACATCCCAAGACTCTTCATGGCCTTGCCTCGACGTTCCCGGGGCATCCCGATCTTCAAAGTTCAACGGCTTGAACTTGTACTTTTGGTCTTTTGGGATATACCCGAACGTCCACCGGTCATCATGTGGGTCCAAGGGAGGCTCATCTTCTTCCTTGTCATTGCACTTGTCATCAAACCCATGATATGGGCACTCATCTTCCTCCAAATCGGAGTCATCATCCTCAAGTACATAAGAGTACTTCTTCAAGCTTTTTCCCGGTTCACCCCCTAGATCGATGTCTTTCTTGGCTTGGATCATATTTCATGACTCATCGCTAGTAGGCGAAGTGTTACCTTGGAGGTCGAACACTATCTTTTCCTCGCCTAACTCAAATGTGATCCTACCGTTCTTCACATCAATCATGGCACCCGCGGTGTGTAGAAATGGGAGCCCAAGGATAATGGGAGTGTTGGCATCCTCCGGCATGTCAAGCACAATGAAGTCGACAGGAATGAAGAATTTCCCGACTCGTACCGGTACGTCCTCTAACATTCCTAATGGTCGATTGAATGATTTATCGGCCATTTGGAGGGTGAGGGACGTACATTTCAACTCCTTCATCCCGATTTGGCAACAAATATAGTAGGGAATGATGCTCACACTCGCGCCAAAGTCACATAAAGCATTCTTGATCATGAAATTGCCTATGGTGCAAGGGATCGAGAAACTACCCGGATCCTTCAACTTCGGAAGCGTGAAACCTTGAATAAGATCGCTCACCACCCTCGTGAACGCTACCGTCTCTTCCTTGTCGATGGACCTCTTCCTAGCTAGGATTTCCCGCATGAATTTTCCATATGCCGGGTTTGGGTAAGTAACTCGGTGAACGGGATACTAACATCCAATTACTTCATAATGTTAAGGAACTTGTCGTATTGAGTATCTACCTTAGTCTTCATTTGCCTCGATGGGAAAGGCAACTTGATTTGGTATTTATTTTGCTCAATCGGGGTAGACTCCTCAAATAACACTTTCCTTTTTCCCTTGTCTTTCTTGAAGTGGGGGAGGGTTGTCTTCTTGGGGTTTCTCGACCTCCCATAAGACTTACTCCTCCATTGGATTATCAAAGCTTGATTCTTCTTGATTTGGAGACACAACTTCCTTCATTGCTTCTTTCTCACTAGGAAACACGGGAGGATTAAAGGTGGCACCACTCCTTAAGGTGATGGCATTGACATGCTCAAAATTCGGAGTTACACCTTGTGAAGGTAATTGCCCTCTTTGTCTTGAAGAACTTTCCGATGCAAGTTGTGATACTTGATTCTCAATCATCTTCATGTGAGTTTTCATTTCCTTGTTATCCATTAGAATTTGAGCAATGATTCCTTGTTGTAACATTTGTGCCTCCAATTGACTTTTTTGCATTTCTTGAGTATTCCTTTGCATATCCATCATTTGCTTTTGTATGTCGAAATCCCGTGGTGGGGATGATGGATTATCTGGAGTATCGGTGAGGGCAAGAGGAATGCCATAGTCATGAGTAGGAGACCGGCTCCTAGGCTTGCTTTGTTGTTGATTACCTTGTGTAGCTTGTTGTTGACGGTTCCCTTGGAACCCATGAGAATTGCCGTTATTAAGGCCTTGGTTGTGGTTTTGTTGTCTTTGAAATTTTTGGTTTCCTTGGAAACCGCCTTGATTGAAGTTCCCTTGTTGGAACCCTTGATTGTTGTTGTGCAAGGTACCTTGGTTATTTTGCTTGAAGTTGTTGAAGGGTCTTGGATTACCCACATAACCTTGGTAACCTTGAGTGTTGTCCCTTAAGGGAGGTGGAATGTAGGGACGATGTTGTTGTTGATTTTGAAAGGCTTGTTGTTGAGGGACTTGATTGGAAGCTTGGTATTGATTAGAGTAGGAGGCACCTTGCTTGAACGCTTGAAAGGCGTTCACTTGCTCAATACTTCCTCTACAATTCATAGGATCATGACCAACGATTCCACAAGTATCACACATCCCAAAATAAGGCAAAGGAGGTGCAAACTCCAAAGCATTCACTTCTTGAATCGGTTGATGGTGGGAGGAACTAGTGCCTTGGACTTGGTTGAGGTGGCTTTGGAGCTTCTTGTCAATAGTCTCCATGTGTGTTTTCAATTGAGCTCCAAGGTCAATGCTTAACTTAGTGATAGCATCAACCTCATGCATGCCTCCTCGATGTGCCTTCCTAGGCCTAGAGTATTGCGAATTATGCACCGCCATCTCTTCGATTCTCGCCCAAGTTTGGTCGTCATCGACCTCAGTGAACCTACCATTGGAACCCATATTAAGTATAGCTCTCGAGTCCTCATAAAGACCGTTCCAAAATTGTTGCACCAAGAACCATTGTGAAAGTCCATGATGAGGGCACGACCTAACCAAAGTTTTAAACCGCTCCCAAGCTTCATAAAGGATCTCTTCATCCCTTTGTTGGAACCCGGTGATGGAGGCCCTAAGCAAATTAGTCTTTTCCGGAGGGTAAAACTTTTGGTAGAACGCCAAGGCAAGCTTTTTCCAAGTGTCGATACCCATGGTTGCCCTATCGAGACTGTTGATCCAATGCTTCGCTTTTCCAATAAGAGAGAACGAGAAAAGTACCCAACGAATTTGATCTTGTGTAACCCCAGTTTGAGATATAGCGTCGCAATAATCGGAGAAGGTCTCCATATGTTGGTGCGGGTCTTCGGTGGGCAAACCACTAAATGGGCTCCTCTCCACAAGTTGGATAAATTGAGTCTTTGCCACAAAATTCCCGGTATAGGCTTCCGGTAATGCACTCGGTCCCGGCAAGACATCTTCCGTAAAAGTGGAGTGAGATGAAAACTTCTGCATAATTGGATATAAGGGAGAAGATGGTGGTGTATACGGTGTTGTTGATATAGATGAAGAGGGGGAACTAGGACTAGAAGAGTGGATAGATGAACCAAAGGGATTTATAAAGATCCCTTCGGCCGTATCTCGAGGTGACTCGCTAAAGTCGGCTCCTTGAGCTTGCCCTTGATGAGTATTGCTTGCACTTGGTTGAGATATCCTAACCCGGTTAATCGTCCGTTGGCGAAAGGCTCGAAAGAGTCTCTCCGGCTATGGATTAAAGAGATAGAAGTCGCCTCCCCTCCTAGGCATACACTACACACTAGAACAAACGTGAGAACACCTAAATGCTTTATGGGCACTAGGCAACGACAATAAACAAGCACAACTAGAGACAAGGAGAAAAGAAAGCTAAGAAAACTAGAAAAACTAGAAAATATGCACAAGAGATGATGGGAGAACACAAAGAAGGGTAACTAAGTCTAGAAGTAAGCAAACTAAGTCTAAACAAGGCACCGTCCCCGGCAACGGCGCCAAATTGATGGTAAGGATTTGTCGTGTATCCTAATCAACAATAAACTACCGATTACACCTAGTGGGTAGCTAGGGTAAGTCGGGATGGTATCCACGAGGACGGTACTGCAAGGGTTAGACTAGGTCGGCCTAAAACAAGACTAAATCACCAAACAAACACAAAGAAACAATAATTGGAAAACTATGATGGAGAAGAGATAAGAACTAGACTAATGATTTACTAGAAACAAACTAAACAATGAAACTAATGAGACGATTACTAACTAAAAGGATGAACTCAAATATGGAAAGGAAGTGGGGTAGGTCGGGTTCATAAGAGTACATGGGTAATTGGGTGATCAAGGGTATAGGTGTCTCCTAATTGCTAGGGTCGATCCGGGCTCTCGCAACTTAGACCGATGTCAAGGTGGGTCCGGGCTCTCGCAACTTAGACCCTGGTCCGCACTCTCGTGACTACGACTATTCTCAACATTCCCACATAATAGGCAAACAATGAGAAGATGAACACAAGTATGGGAAGCATGGCCACTACAACTCACACAAGCATATCAACAAACACATGGAGTGCCCACAATGTGACTAACAACAAAGATTCACCCTTTTCCCTTAATCAACCCTAATCATCCATAATCTGCCCCCAATTCCCCTACTAACCCCACAAAGAAAATACTCACTCATGATGAAGAGAAAACCAATATTCACAAGAGAAACTAGAACAAGCATCCAAACATTCATCATAAACAAACAATAACAATAACAATATGTAAAAGATGAAACTTGATTGAATAACAAAGAACAAGAGTAAAGAAAGATTATACCAACACTATGGAGATGAAAAGATGCAATCTTGTATAAATAAGAACCCAAATAAAACCCAAGTTTGTCAAGCATGGAGAATTCTTCAAGTATCTTCTTAATACAAGAACTAATTACAAGGATTAACTAAGGATTAACAAAGATTAAAGGAAGATTAAACTAATGATGAAACTAAATCTAGGGTTTTGAATGTCTAATGGAGGCTTGAGAGAGTCTAAACTATGATAAGATGTGTTACTAATACAAGAAGGGAGTATATATATGGGTACAAGAATGAAGGAGAATGAAATAAAAGATGCGCGGCTGCCCCTGTAGCGTCCCGACCGGGACGGGGTCATCCTGACCGGGACGGCGTGGTCCCGACCGGGACGGGTTGGTCCTGACCGGGATGGGCCCAGGTCAGCAGCCCTCTCATTTGTGCACCCCATCCCGAACGGGATGAGGCCTTCCCGACCGGGATGGGTCTTGTAGGCCTCCCTTAAGAGCTTTTTGGTCCTTCCTTGCCTCTCATGGGTTTCTCCTCAATTCTCGGGACTCGGGATTGGGTCTCGGAGGCTCGGGATTGGGTCCCAAGGTCTCGGGGTCGATTCCAAGGCCTCGAGTCATCGTTCCTTTATCTCGTTGGCTCCAAAATGTGTATGTATCGAGTCGGAATCACTCCAACTCTTCCAAATCGGTCTCGGAAACCTGAAACGAACTAAAGGAAGCATAAGAAGCCCATAAATCTCTCCCAAGGAGCGATTCCACAAGGAAAATGAGACCAAAACATAGTAAAATAGACACTACAAACTACACTTATCATACACTTAGAGGACAAGTGTACTCCGCAAGGCAAGTAAGGTCTTCCGACAAAACTGTGGATGCAACAGGACACAAAACACATAAACAAACATACAGACAAACAAATAATCGGTTGCACCCAAAAGAAAACAAATACCGCTTCCCTCAAACAAGCGGTGAAAGAAGCACCGGTTTAGGACTCGAGGCAAGTGACAACGTTCCCAAGCTAATCATACAAATCGAGATGAACTAAACCCTAATAGTATGACAACAAAGAAATAAAAACGTTGGTAACTTACCTAGGTCCTCCTAACCTTCTAAGAACGTACTACGGGACGATCGGCAGGATGGAAAAAGGATGAACCACGGTGTTAGTCGACACTGTAGGTAAGTGAGACTCCGCCCCCTTTAGCGATGAGCCAAGAGGGTCGTCCCATGCCCAAGAATCGCTCAACTAATCCAAGTAAAAAGGTGAATGAGATTGCAAAATGAGGGAAGACCGACCATTACCGCTATCATCCTTCCTAGGGACTCGGTCCTTTGGTAGGCTCTTCACGGTAGTAGTCAGAAAAAGGCTTATTTTTGAGATGTGGGGACTCTTTTTGTGGGACGGTTTTCTTTTGGCATTTTTCTTTCTTTTGCATTTTTGCTTTGTGTGTTGCTATGTCATTTCTTTTTCTTCTTTTCTATTTTCTTTTTCTTGGCTTTTTGTGCCTTTTGTTTTTCTTCAATCTTTTCTTTCTTTCTTTTTCTTTCTTTTTCTTTTCTTTGCCCTTTTGGCTAGATTTGAGTTGTAGGCATTTTTATTTTTTTTGCAACTAAGGAAGATGATTTCAACAATTTGCAACTTTATTTTGTGGATAAGTGTAGGAGGTAGGGGAATGGGTAAGTCGGGGGTCGTGATCCCTCTTCAAACCCAGAAAAAGGTGGAGAACTTCGACTAATCAAACAATCCCAAACACGGTCACCTAAGGGACGGGACTCGGCAACCAAAGTCTTTTCACACCGTGGGTGGTCATAATGGTCAAAATGTAAATCCCGTAGTAAATCCCTAGTAAGCTAGGTGGACTCAAGGTAAAAGACCAACGTAACTATTGATTTAGGGTCATTCTACTAGACTAAGGTCCAAGACTCGATTCATACTAATAGAAAGGGAAAGTAAACACTTGCACACTAGCCTCAAAACCAGGTTTTCAAAAACATATTTAGACACTAGACACAACTACACATCACAAAACAAAGACACGACGAGAAACGAAAGAAAAAGAGGCAAAGGCAACAAAACAAACACATAACGAAAACAAACACCACCCCGAACTTCCAAACAAGCCACCAAATCAACCAAAAATATGCACAAAGCTCCACCCGAGCACACAACATCACAATCTCTTCCAAACTCCACAAGAGACAAAGAGGGAAAAGGGATAAAAGATGTTACCGGATGTCCTGAAAGCTCTCCAAAGCTAACGGTGATTAAGCAACCTATAAAGAAAAAGGGAGGCAAAACACGCACAACATAACAAATATACGACACAACGACACAAAAGGAAAAGACACAAAAGAAAATCTTTTTGATTTTTGTGAATTTTTTTCAAATTTTTAGGGTTTTTAAGATTTTTCGAAAAAACTACGAAAATAAAACTAACTATGATAGGATATCGCTCCCCCACACTTAAATCGAGCAATGTTCTCATGCTCGATTGTAGTGTATGGAGACATTAAAAAGAAAAGAAACTACGAAAATAAGGCTAAAAATCAAAAATAAAGATGAAGAAAAGTGAAAGTGTCCGGCCGAGGTGTAGTCAAGTCACCATGGGCCGAGACGAGAAAAGATAAGGATGGGGGAAGAAATAAAAAGAAGGAAATAAAAGGAAATGGGAGTGGAGGACTAGGTGTAATCAAGTCACCTAGTCCGAATTCCGCCCGAATCCGACTAAATCCTACAAAAAGGGTGAAAAATCTTGTAAATTTGGATTTTGAAATGACTCTCGACGTAATCACGTCATCGAGAGTCGGGAGCAATAACTACCAAGGCCCCGAGGGCCACCATGACAAAAAAGTGTAAAAGAGGAAGGGGACAAACAAAGGAAAAACAAGCGATAAAAGACGGAGAAGAAAGGATAGTTGCCGTACCCATCGGTTAGCAACTCACTCGCTCCATCGTCACAATGATCAATATAGGCACTTTGCTTGTCTTCTTCATTGCTATTCCTCTTCAATCTTGATAGGCCCGCATGGTTGAAGTATTAAGCTTTCATTGGTAGAAGGAGGCGGGATTTGATGGGAAGGTCGGTATGTAGTGAAGATAAGATGAGGTGAGGATGTGTATATGAAGTGTAGGGTCATATGATATGTGCAAGGATAGGTAGGGAGGTTGGGAGGTGGGTATAAAGTGGTTGGGTGTGCTCAAAGGTCGAAGAAGAGGCAAAAGGAGGAGCTGGGCACCATCCCGGTCGGGATGGACTTCTTCCCGGCCGGTCGGGAAGACTCCTTCCCGGTCGGGACGAAATTGGTCCCGGTCGAGATCACACTCCAGAAGATCCAATTTTCAGCACACTCATCCCGATCGGGATGACATCCTTCCCAGTCGGGAAGCTCTCTTCCCGGTCGGGAAGACTCTTATAACCCTTCATTCCTTGGTAGCTTCACCCACAAGGCCACCAAAACATCGAGATCTAAAATCTCGTCCCCAAAAGCTTGTCAAAAACCTTCAAAAACCGACTCCCATGCCCAAAATCCAAGCTCTACTAATAACCACTCTCTCAAGGCTTCATCTTCACTATAACGTATCAAATGAACTCAATAAACACCATCAAAATCCCTCCCTCACATCGCTCATCAAAATACCGAATTACAAGAATTCCACAAAAACAAACAAATCTTAGAAACCAAACTATCCAAACAAATATATACAAAAACAAAAACAAAAGAAAAGGAAAAAAAGATATTTACATGATACTCTCACCATCTACTCCTCCATAGCCATCAAGGGCTCGGAGGAGTAAGTCAAATGCCCTAGCAACATCTTCATTGAGGCTCACATGGCCGAGCCTAGCTACTTTCAAGAGCTTCCAAGTCGGAGGCAAGAAGTAATCATCTTCATTATGCTCGGGGTTCTCGTGATCTTCCGGGTCTTCCAAACCAACATAGCAACGACTCTTATGACCATCCGGTAGATATAGTGGTCTAGAGTCAAGCTCGGCATTATGAGTTGGGAGATCACACCCAAAGGGGGTTTCTTCTTCTACGGGGTCGAAATTAGAATTCTCTTCCACCGCCCGACAAGGCTCTTCTTCATCAACCGTCTCACAAGACAAGGGACTAGAAATCAAGTGCGATAGAGGAGGTGAAGGCATCAAGTTTTCTTCATTGGAGGCTTTAGGATCCTCCAATTTCCCATTCAAGGCAAGTTCCAAGGCATCTACCTCTTTTTCCCAAGTATTACGTTCCTTTTCACTCACCTTGTCTAGTTGGCCTAGAGGAGTCTTGTCTTCACTTGACTTTGGATTGTCAAGATCCGGTTCATCACGAAGGAAATCGTACAAATCCAATTTGATAGCCAATACATCAGCTCCCCAAGAGTTACCTTGAGAATCATGTTCACACCCCTCCTCATAGTTGACCCTTGAAGCTTCAACTTCCTCTATTCTTCCCATATCTTCACCATCCAAGCAACACTCAATAATGATCTCTCGATTGACCCTCTCTTCTTCACTCGTAGCTTCAAGATCGGGTTGACTTCCATGTTGAGTCAACCGACCTTCTTGCCCAAATGAACCTTCCCCAACAATTTGTGGAGCTCATGTGGCCGACATCGTGATGCGAGCCATTAGTGCATCGATTCGAGCATCTTGCACCGCTTTTTGGGCCCTAAGCTCCTCTTTGACCCCTTGTATTTGAGTCATCATCTCTTGTTGACTTTTTTGCAATAGAATCATCATCTCTTGTTGACTCTTTTGCAATAGAATCATCGTCACTTGTTGACTCTTTTGCGTTTGCACCAACATTTGACAAGTATCAAAGTTAGGGATTTTTGGTTGTGGGTCACGTGGGGGTATTTGGTAGTTGTTAGGATGTTGGAATGATCCTTGAGAACTTTCATGGTAACCATACGGAGGGCGTTCGTAAGATTGTTGATGAGGTTGATATGGTTGGTGAAATTTTGGGACTTGGCCATTTGCCCCATAGTTGTCCCCGGCAACGGCGCCAATTTGATGGGTGGGATTTGTCGTGGATCCCGCCACCAAATAATAACAAACTAACCTAACTAGGGTAGCTAGGGCAAGTCGGGTCGATCCACAGGGACGGAAATGGGTTTAGACTAATGGGTGCTACGGTCTAAGACTAGGTTCGAGACGAGCTAATCTAGGGGGAGGCTAAGGACTAGGCTAAGGTCTAAAACATGGAAAAGGAAGACAAAACAAGTAACTAATGACTAAGGGAAGAAAGGATAACAATAAGAAGGAAAACTAGGGTTAGGTCGGGTTCATGGATGCAAAGGAGACAAAAGGGGGAAAAACGGGGTTACTAGCGTGCTTTCGTAGCCTAGGTTCCGCCGATCGGGCTCTCGCTACGTAATCGGCCTAGGGGTCGTCCTCACCACGCTCTCGCTACTAATGAGGGAACCAAACCAACCAACCAAACACACACATACAAGAGAATATGCAAGAAAAACAAGGATTGATCGTCTCTAGTCTCACAAGCATTTCATCAGACATGTGGAGTGCAAGGTAAATGGGAAACAACAAAGACAACATCTATACCACCCATCTCACCCTAATCATCCTTTATCACATCCAATCCCCCTAATAACCCTAGAAAGAGTCTACTCAAACACATCTAATGCTAAAACAAACAAGAACAAGATAAACTAACTCAAGAACAAAAGCATACATATGTAAAACTAACAAGAATGATGAACAAAACAATAAACAAGAGCTAAAGATTGAAACTTAATTAATAAAACAAAGATAAAGAGAAGGGAAAAGAGATAATACCATACTAGAAGATGAAAGGAATAATGAAAACTTGTATAAAAGAGAAAACCCAAATACATCTACCAAGGTTGTCAATCTTGGTAGAGATCTTCAAGAATCCAATTAATACAAGGATAATCTAAGATTAAGAAGTAATTAAAGACTAATCTACACTAATCTAGGCTAATCTATGCTAAAGTAGTCTAGGGTTTAGTGGGTAATGTCTCCCCTTTTTATAAGATTACAAGAGGAAGGGTATATATAGGGTAACAATGAATAAGGAGAAGAAAAAAAGAGAGGCGGGCCTAAACTGGGCTCATCCCGGTTTGGATGAGGTCGGTCTCGGTCGGGATGAACTCATCCCTGTCGGGATGGACCCAAAACAGCAGCCCTCTCATTTGCACCCTTCTTCCCGGTCAGGAAGGCATTATCCCGCCCGGGAAGGACCTTGTAGGCCTCCAATATGATCTTTTTGGTCCCTCCTTGCTTCTCATGGGCTTCTCGTCGATTTTCGGGGCTCGGGATCGAGTCTAAGGGGCTCGGGAATGGGTCCCAAGGTCTCAGGATCGAACCCAAGGCACCGAGTGATCGTTCCTCCTCTTCGTTGGCTCCAAAAGTGTATGAAACGAGTCTGAATCGTTCCAATTCTTCATGAATGGTCTCGGGAACCTAAAACGAACAAAAGGAAGCATAAGTAACCCAAAAACCGCTCCCAAGGAGCGATTCCACAAGGAAAACGGGACCAAAACACAGCAAATTAGGCACTACAAACTACACTTATCAATTGCAAAGGAGCGCGAATTTTTTTTTTTCTTCGGGATGCTTAAAATGTGTTAAGTTGAACTAGGAATTGGATCACGTAGTACGTCCATTAAAATTTTGACTCGAAATGTGAGAAATATGAATAAAAAGTTTTGCGACTAAAACGTTTTGACCGAGTGCGTGTGCAGTGCTGAAGACGAGTGTAGTTGTTTTGGGATTATGACGCTTCTGTTCAAAGCAAGAGAAAAAAAAGTTGGACCACTTTTTATGTTTTATTGACAATGTCGTGTAGGGCTACAAACGCATATTGACAGGGCCACATAGGGCTACAACACGCCTAGGTGGAGTAGCTTACCGCCTAAAAAAAGATTAAAAAAAACATACACTTTCCCGTAGGGACCTCTCGTTCCAGTATGTAACATGTGTTCGGGCTTTGAGAGGAGGGTGACAGACATTAAGAGGTCGTTCTTAATGTCCAAGGGTAAAGAGTAATAGTTGATGGGGCAATGCAAAGCTGACAGCCTGGGGTTCAGGTGCCAGGACGCCGGCGGTCCAGGAAACATGTGCCTGGGCCTGGGAAATCCGGTTCTGGGACGCTTGGGCTAGGGCGGTTCGGTTCTCGGTTTTGGAAACTTTCCGCAATTTCTTAATTGTGGTGCGGTTAAGGCTACATATGAGGGTTATGGGTGCTCGTCTTAGACATAATTAAATACCCACAATGTCTTTATAGCTTCTTGTTTTATTTTTTGAGTCATATCGGGTTTTGGTAGTCTTTTGACCGGGTGGATGGGTCGTCTCAAGAAGGGCGACCTTGAAGTTTTGCTAGGTGATGGCTTGTCCGCTATTATCTCGCTAAAGCAAGTTAAGGTGCAAGACGACTTTTTGTTGGCGTGTTCTCATTTTTGGGATGCTAAGAACCATGTTTTTGCATTCCCGAGGGATGATATTTGTCAACTCCTCGAGGAGCTAGATGTTATTGGAGGATGGCACTCGGTTCGTCCTTGTATACCCATCGAGGGTGACGTTCCCGTAGAACGGTTCCGTCATTTTTTGGACATCCCTTTGTTGGAGAAGGTGGTATTGACTTGATGCTTCATGTGAAAGTGTTCTCACGTGAGGACTCTCGTGATATTTCTCCTTTAGCCCGTAAGCGGGCTTTTAGTATTGCGGTAGCATGCTATTATCTATTTGAGGATGCATCGGTGCATGAAGACGGGGGTAACTCTCGGGTTCTGGATGATGTAATGGAAATGGAGCGGTGATCGCCCTCTTGACTTATTTTGGGTGAGCTTATCATGGGTCTTGATACAGGTGCACGGATTCACTGTGCTCCTTTTCGGGGTTCTAGGACCTTTTTGCAGGTAAGTCATGGTGCTATTTTGTTTTATTCGAAACTTGCCTTAGTTCGAAAGTTTGACATTATTTGGTTTTGCGCGGGTTTGGCTACAAGAGAGGTTATATCTAATCGAGCCTTAACTGTAAAAGTTTTGCCGCTCGGAGTGTGGTACCGTTATAAAATGTCATTTATACCGAAGAAGAATGGTTCTTTTATCTGCAGGCTAATTGAGGGGTTGCTATTAGGTGAAGGATTCCGTGGTGGCATATCAGGAGGTATGTCGGGCTTCCATTTTCATCACAAACCCGTACTATGCAAATACTGTCCTTCGGAGGGTGTGTTTATGTTTACCCGGATAGTCTAATGCGTCAAATGGCGTGGGGCAAGTCGTTCCTGAGGTTATTACCTACGCTATCAATCCCCATCAGTGGGAGAAAGATTCTTTTAGAAAGTTCGAAATGTCTTGGAGACGGGGGCTTATACATCATGTCCCTTTAGAAAATATTCGACCGACAATTCCTACTTACGCCCAGCGGGAGGTTCATGAATATCTGACAAGGCGGGACAAGTCAGAGGTTGCGAAGACTGTAGTGCGGCAGAGAAAGGAGGCTACACGAGTTAACGTTGTTAAGTGCTCGACGAAAGATAGTGTTACCGATCCTAGTACCGTCAATTCATTTAAACGGGCCAAAAATGACAAGACCCATATTAAGAACGTAGACGAGGAAGGGAAGTGGGATTGACTGGGCCCACGACTGGCTGATAGGGTGGAAGTTTGCGTTCAAGGGGCCCTTGATGAGAAGCCCGAGGAAGCACACCCGAATGGTAAGGGAAAGAAAAATTTAGACCGGTAGGGCCCAGCTGTTAGTATTATGTTGTATTAATTTATATTATGTGGCGTATTAGTACTAGTTTTTGTGAAGTTTTGCTTGAGACATTGCCTTGTTTCCGGAGTAGCCGGGTAATAAAAGCTTGATGTAAAAGGCCTCGACAAAGGCTTGATTTAATTAATTTTGCATTAATGAGATGTAATCCCCTAGAAATTCTAACGGGATACAGTGGCGGAAACACTGTAGAGTCGGGATTAAAACACTCTGAAAACTATGTCTTAGTAAAATTAAAATGGTAAAGTCAAACAATAGGCCTTAAATAAAATGGCCAAAATTAAAACAATCCACAAAAGGGGGTTTGAACAATCCATAAGACATAATTATTAAAATAAATAAGCAGGATCCATAACTGCTCGCTAGCCCACCCGAAGAAAAACACATATACCTGCCATGTTAAAAACATAACAGCCACAATCAGTGGGGAGCAACGTCAACGTTCTCCCATCCGTATAACATGATTTTAAAACTGTAATTACTATTATATGAAAATAGTAAAAAATCATTAAAAGATTATAAGGAAAATAAGCTTTCAGTGAAAAACTTTACGTAACGAAACAATATAATAAAAATGAGTTTTCCGAAAAAAACATAAAACATTTACCAACCTTCAAATCAAAATTATATTGATAATAATAAAAGTAATCAAAATGGCGTTATGGATAGGATTAATGTAGAATCTAGACTTTCACTAGGACAATACTAAAATCTAGTTTCGAGAACTTAGTCAAAACAAATCCGACTTTGGTCTCTAACTAGGCAACTCAACTATAACAGGACTGCGTGCAGCGAGGTCCTGGTTTAAGTAGTGCACACCCCTCCTTGATACAAACCATACCCAGTTCAACCCGACGCGACTTACACGATGCGATATCTAAGTTTAAGGTAAACATACACTCTCCTGAACACAAACCATGCTCAGTTCAACGACCAATATGTCTCAACATAGGCACACCAGCTTTATAGTTGATGGCAAAACGTACAGCCCAGACTATATTACTCTAAACCCACACTTTTCCTTATTCCATAACTCCAAAACAAAGCCATTATCGATATTCAAAAGATATAATCATCATAATAATAAGAGAACAAAAGGGAAAACGGATCGCCTTCCAAAAGAGGAAACTTTTATATTTAGAAACTTTACAAAAATAGCATCATATCAAAATAGCAAAAATATTAGTTCATACCAATAAAAAATTTTTAGTAAAAGATGTAGATTTATAAAACTAATACTTTCGGCCTTAACGATATTAATTGTTAAAGTGAAAACATTTGAGTTCATGAAATTATTAAAATATCATACAAGTGTTTATGAAATGATTAAAAATGTCTTAAACATTTTAATACTACTAATTAGAGTGTTTCCAAAATTTATAAAATTAAAATTCCCCAATTATTATTAGTTTCGACAATACGAACGTAAATAGGATTTTACAACAAATGTAAAAATAAATATTTTAACGTGCTTTATTTATTTAAACCATTAAAAAAATTAGGATATGATAAGGGGTGATTTAACTATCAGAGTTTCAGATTTAAATATTTTAAAAATTGCTGGAAAAATAATTCTTTTAGGTAAGACGAAGCATTTTAACGATAAATCGAAATTTTGTCCAAAAATCATTACTATTATTTATAGACTTTAATAAATAGTACAAAAATTACGTAAAATAGCTAAAATGTATTTTTGGACATTCTGTCCAGAAAAGAGAAATTTCCAGAATCCTTAAACTCGGTTTTTAAAGGATTTTCTCGTTAATCGTCTAATCTCAACAATAACGATTAATAAAAGTAGTAATTACAAAACGATTTAAGTATTAATATCCAAAAATTATTATTACACTTAAAAATAATGATTTTCCAGAAACTAATATTTTTTTTCCAAAATTTAAATAAAAGACCAGAAATCGAGAATTTAAACGACACACACGGTTTTAACGATAAACGATGATTTAAAGTGATTAATTAATTCACCCACTTAATAATCCCGAAAAATTATGAAAGAATTCAGAAAATTATTTTTCATCAGAAAGATTATCCACGTCAAATTTCAGATTAAAATAAAATGTTTAAGTGCTAGATATAAAAATTGGTTTTTAATCGTTTTTGTTCGTAAACGGTAAAAATTCAATAATCGATATCAAAAATAACAGAAAAATACCAAATTATTAAAAATCATTAAAAACTTCATTTTTACAGAATATAATCATATATTACAAGTTTAGGCCGAATATTACGATTCTACAAATAAGTACAACAATTTAATCGTTAATCTCGTAAAAGCGATAAAAATATCGAAACATGCAAATTTTTAACTTTCAAAAATTTTCCAGATTATATGACATACATATATTGTCAAAAATGAAATATAAAAATATACATGCAATTACACAATTAAAATCACGAAATACCGAGTAACATCGACGTTACCTCTAATCCAAATCGGAATCAATAATATACTCGTCGACCTCGGGATCGTCCACGAAACCTACCACACACGAAATTCATGGTAGAAAAATACCATGAGAAAAACTAAGAAAATCAAGGTGAATAACGATCGAAAACATAATCGATTATTACCTTAACGATAGGCTCGAAAAGATGATTAATTCGACGATAAAGATGAGACGATAAGGACTCGAATTAAGCAAGAATCAGCCAAGTAGAGGAGGATGAATGTACTTGGCCAAGGGAAAGGAAAGATGATGTTGTAACAATTTTTTTTAATGCACAAATGAAGGTAAGGGACAGAGGAATGGTTTTAAGCATAAATGAAATTAAAATGGATGAAGAATCCAATGTGGTATCATCAATCAATGTGGAATCTAATAAGAAATCCAATGAGGTTAAGAGGGAGTGTGAAGAGTTTGAGCAATAATGCAACAATTAAATGAGAAGAAAAATAATCATATCTTTTCGGTTTACGTAATAAAATGTATCGTATTAATAAAACGTAGTAAAATTGTGACAAGAATCTTTGTCGGTCCACAACACGAGGAAAAAGGTCTCAAATAATTTATAAATTGATAAAAGAATAATCATAAAATAGTTAAAGGCATTTCAAAGTAATTCGAGTAAACCTCGCGTAAGAAAATAATTATTTACGAAACTTCGTAATAAAATCATTAATGGCTAAATTTTCGTAAATAAAAATATTTACTAGTTGAAAATAGTATAAAAATATGTTTAGACATTTGTAGAAAAAGGAATAACTCAAATCCGAGCTTAAATACGATGGGTAATAAAATTCCTCGCGGAAAAATAAATAGTTTACGAAGAAAATTAAATAAATAGATTTAAAAGAATTAAAATCCTTTAAAATATAAAATAAATATCATTAAACTAAAAATAAAAATAAAGCTTGGAAATAGATGAAACGCAAGGCCGAAATGTGACAGAGTTATGACAGTGTCATAACGGAAAGGATAAGAATGCTAGGAAAAATAGCGGGTGTTACAATCCTCCCCACTAAAAGAAAGTTTCGTCCTCGAAACTAAGAATAAGCAGAAAGAGAATCAAGATTACCGCATTCGAAAAGAAGGGTACACAAATTTGTATAAGAATTTTGCTGTAAAAGAAAATTTTACAACTTTTAAAGTTATACGAGTTCAAATGCAAATATTTATTCCAAGAGGAATTGGGCTAAGCTACCCGGAATTGAAATCTTTTAATTAGTGAAATCGTAAAGTAAAGGTATTTGATAAAATAATATTGCTGAATAACATTTGTAAACAAACTTGAAGGAAACAGGGTAAACGAAAACATTTTCAAAACAAAATTAAACAATTTGATTAAGAAATTCGATAATATATCTTTTCTTGATGAAAAAAATTTAGTTTGGAGAAATCTAATTTTGTAGTTAGTAAAAATCGAGTCAGTCGTCAAACATTTTCAATAACAGATTCAAAAATCCACCAGAAATAAAATGAAATCCAATTTTAACGTTAAAATTTCGAAAATGTTATCAAAGTAACTATGAAAGTTTTCAAAAATGTTATCAAACTTGAACATACAAAATATTTTCGGCAATGTTAAAACTTTTTACATAATAATCCTATAGAAATTGAAGTATTTGGAATTATGAAATTCTTCATAAAATTCCGATCGCTTGAAAATTAAAAATTGAAATAATTTCGAAATAATTTAAGATAAATTATTAAAGCATTTTGAAACAGATCTAAATATAAATATCAACCAAAGATAAAACAAGAGTGAAGTATAATGTTCTTAAATTAAAATTCAAAAGTGTTAAATTTCACGATATCTGAAAAGTTTTAGTTAGTTAAACTTTTTATAAAATAGGAAGTTCAAATAAAAAAAATGGTTAACGGGTAAATAGAACAAGGATAAAATAAATTAAAACAAAAGTTTTCAAAATCGATAAATGTCAAAGGGGTTGGCAGCATTTGGGGTAACAGAATTCAAGAGAAGCAGAAAGGAAGACGGAGTTGAGAATCAAAAAGAGCTCTCAAGGATTATAGAAGAAATTAACCATCTCGAGATTCCTAGCATGACTCCCACAAACACGGGTTCCTAATTCCCATCAAATAACGCTAAGTCCAATATCAGTACAGGGTGGTCCTACTCAATCTACAACCTCCAAAATTAAGTCTTACATACTTAAATAGTCTTTCAATTAGTATGGTAAGAATCCACAAATGATTTAGACTAATCCATTAATTAAGATTCCAACGGTTATCAAAACACACCAAAACTCGCAATCGATAAGGTTTCTAAACTCGAAGCTCATAAGGTTTGAACTCGAAGTATACTCCAAATTTCTCGAGTAAGGAACACTAATAAGGTCCCCCAACTTAACAAGGCTCGGGTACGAAATCCTCAAAAATGATTATCAACATATTTATAATGCCGCAAGTACATGAGTTAGGAACGTATAACAAATCTTTAAACACGCTCAAATCTATAGGTAATAGCGGACACTCACATCTTCAAATATGTCATTCGACTAATATTTCTAGGAGCCCATCAAATTTTAAATCACCACAGTGCAACCACAATATATTTAATGACTCAACGAAGGCACAATCTCGCTGGTCAAAGAGTTCTCACCTGAAAGTCCCAATAAGATGATCTGTATTATAGTTGATGGGAGTTGACCAAGTACCACGGGTCGCCCGCCTGCGGTGCCCCGGAATGATTCGCCCCCAGGGCGAATCTAGAATCACCCGTCAGGCCTCCCTGCGAAGGACTACGGTGAGAACTCCAAAAGGCTTGCGCCTGCTCGGCAGGGTCCCGCCGCCAGCCACGCAGGGCCACCAAGTCCCCTACGTGCTGGTTTCCAGGGTGCCCAAACCCCCGGTACGAGCAGGGGAACCCGAGGGCCCATCCGTCATTCCGCCTCAGGTAATGGAAAATGGGTGGATGAGGAGAGGCCACGTGTCGTCCTCACGTCCACCCATTCTCCCGCTCTTTTCCCTCTCCTCCTCTCTCTCTTGTGGGAAGGTATAAATACCCACCTATTTCCCACTTAGAGGGGGTTGGATTTTCTCTCTCTAGACCCTTACTCCTAAAAACGCCGCCTAGTTCCTCACGAGCTAGGTTCGTCAAGGCATTCACCGACTGACTTAGGCATCGGAGAGGGTTCCCTCGGACAACCTCCGGGGCCCTATGCGCTACTTGTTCAGGGAGCAGGCTCAATCCGCCGGGAAGGTCCGACCATAGGAGAGGGGAAAGGAGAGATCAAAGGAAGTCAAGCAAGCGATATCCGAATACTAAGAACCCGAATTCATAGTCGGGTTAATTGATTCCTTAACCGGAACAATTTGGCGCCGTCTGTGGGGAAGATCTAGGTTGTGCTCACGAGATTACCCACAAAATCAACCATTCCAAAACACAAAATTAACAAATTAACCACTCAAAATCGAACATGCCGGAAATTTTCGACACCAGCTCGGTGGCAAACCCACCCAAAGCCCCCCAATATGGCATGCCGCCAGAAGTGACACCCGCCGCCACAATTCCAGGTGTGGGGCGAGCCAGTCTCCAGGGGGCACCGGGCCAGGGGGCAGTTGCCATGGCAGGGCAGGGGGGCAATCCGAGGCAAGTTCTGAACCTCACCCCTGCTCAAATGGTACAGACTGCAGCGTTCTTCTCAGCTATGTTGGATCAAGAATTCACCCCGGACGATCTGGTAGGCATGGTCGCCACGACCCCCAGGTTGCTCCACTTTGAAAGTGGGGAAGGAACCGGGGCACAAAGCGAACCGCCATTAGAAACGTTCAGAAAAAGGCTAGGAAGACAGCTCAGGCATATGCACACGTGCAAAGGAGAATCTCAGAGGCCCGTCAGGAGCCGCCTGCACAGCAGGAGGTAGCTGGTCCTGAGGGCGCATTCTCCATTCATACTACAGAGTCCACGGCCGCTCGTGAAAGAGGAGGCCTATCCCAGGACCTGAGGAATCGCATGAAGCACAAGGAGCCAGTGTCCAAACGCTTGGGAGAGAAACAGGATGTATTCTCCAGGCTGACACCGGTTGAGGGATTGCGGCATGCCCCCGGGCTATCCTAGAGCCTGCAATCCAGGCTCAACAACGGTCAGCCTATGAGGCCCAGGAACCGTCAGGGTGATAACCTTGAGCCCGCCCAGAAAAAGCGCTCACGGTATCACTCCCCTTCCCAGGGCGATGAGGCGATAAGCAGCCCGAGGCCCCCACCAAGACACCGCTCCCCTGAAAGTAGGCGACCGACCCCTGACAGAAGGGACGACTACGGTCACTACTCAGGCGCGAGCAGGTCAAAAATGGTGGGTAGGCCAACCAAGACACCGCTTCATCCTGATGTTCAGGCGTATCCTATCCCGAAGATTAAGATGCCAACTGTAAAGTTCGACGGAACTACAGACCCAGAAGATCACCTGGCTGCGTACAAAAGTCACATGGGCATGTACGACGCCGACGACGCAGTCTGGTGCAAGATCTTCCCCACCACCCTGGTGGGCCTAGCCCAGGGTTGGTTCAGGAACCTCCCGCAGGGGTCAATCTCTTTCGTCATCGAACTGGCAGAAATGTTCCTGGATCAGTATGCTGGAAACAAAAGACGACGTCTCACCCGTTTCGACCTGATGACCCTCAGGCAAAAGAAGGGCGAGACTGTCAGGGAATATCTGAAGAGGTTCGACTTATCGTTTCAGCAGGTGAAGGAAATTGACGACCCGACAGCAGCGTATGCACTAACCAACTCCCTGCTACCCGGCGAAATGAAAAACCAAATGATCAGGGCCCAGCCTGAGACCCTGGCCAAGGCCAGAAAGATTGCAGAGGGGTTTATGCTACAGGAAGAGTTCCACAGCCTGCCGGAGACCCCCGCAGGCCCCACGAGGCAGCAGGGGGGAACGCAGGGTGGACGCGGTAGAAACGAGTCCGGAAGACATAGAACTGAGAAAGGGGATACGCCTAAAAAGGAGCGCACTGTCTACCAGCCCAGGTTCGACAGTTACACATCCCTTAACAAATCCAGGGCGGAAATCTTCGAGCTGGAAAAGGAAACTGCTAAATGGAATCGCCCGAGCAAACCGCGCAGTCCAAAAGGGGATCCCAAGAAATTCTGCACTTTCCACGACTGTGTAGGCCACACCACCGAAGAGTGTCGCCACCTGAAAGACGAAATTGAGAAGCTGATCAGGAATGGCTGGTTGGCCAACTACGCAGCCAGGAATGAATCTCAGAAAGAAACGCCTGAAAAGCCCGAAGGCTCGGTACATAACCGCCTAGTAATCCCTGTGGTATCAGGGGATGCAGAAGGCCTAGTCAGCCGAAGGGGGCAGAAAAGGCAAATTCGTGAGCTAAGGAACCAAATCTGCTATGCTGAAAAAGCAGGAAGCCCAAAAGGAGTAACGCTGAGCATCACCCCCGAGGATGCAGGGTGGGTGGTGTACCCTCACAGCGATCCCCTGGTGCTATCCTTGGTAATCAGAAACCACATTGTTCGGAAGTGCATGGTGGACACCGGTGCCTACACGAATTTGCTGTACAAAGACGCCTTCGACAAAATGGGTCTGGAGAAAAGGCACCTACGACCTGCCCCTGGGTCATTATATGGGTTCAGTGGAGCAGGCGTATTGCCCGAGGGGATCATAGACCTACCTGTAACATTTGGGGAAGGAGCTACTGCCATAAATGTCAAGGCATCATTCGTTGTAGTGGATGCATGGTCTGCTTACAACGCCCTGATCGGCAGAGCCACCCTGGACGAAATTGAAGCGGCCATATCAATCAGGGATCTCACTATAGCCTATGTTACTGATTTCGGCCTAGAAGGGAAAGTACGCGGAGACCAGGAGTCGGCCAGACAGTGCTACTCCGTGGCCCTGCAGGCTCACGAAAGCGAAAGAAAAGGAAAAAGAAAAGCCGACAGTTCCCCCAGCAGGGAAGGCGAGATTCCAGCCGGTAATCAGGCGCCAAACCACCTGGAACCTGGGGGAGAAAGCATGCTGGTGGACCTGGAGCCGGGGAGGCAAGTCCTTATAGGGGCTGACCTGGAAGAGTCCTACCAGGCTGAACTGGTCGAGCTGTTGAAAAAAAACAAGGATGTATTCGCCTACTCGGCGGACGAGATGCCAGGGGTCGATCCAGCGTGTATCGTTCACAGGATGAACGTAAGCGCGGACGCCCGCCCTGTGAAGCAGAAGAAGTGGAATATGTCCGCAGAGAAAGACCTGGCAATCAAGGAAGAAATTGAGAAACTTTTGAAGGCAGAGTTTATCGAGGTTTGTGACTACCCAGAGTGGCTGGCAAATGTGGTCATGGTCAAAAAATCATCAGGCGCATGGAGAATGTGCGTGGACTTTACGAACCTCAACAAAGCCTGCCCGAAGGACTGCTACCCGCTCCCCAGGATCGACCAACTGGTAGATGCTACCAGTGGGTATACTATGCTGAGCTTCCTGGATGCCTTCTCAGGGTATTATCAGGTGTACTTATGGCAGCCGGACAGGGTGAAGTGCGCATTCATCACTAGTTCAGGCACCTACATGTACAAGATGATGCCATTCGGGCTGAAAAACGCAGGAGCCACGTACCAATGCCTGGTCGACAAGGTGTTCGAAAGTAAAAAAGGCAGGAACATAGAAGCCTATGTCGATGACGCCATTGTGAAGAGTAAAGAAGACAAAGAGCATCTGGCCGACCTGCGGGAGACCTTCTCCTCCCTACGTGCCTACAAAATGAAACTCAATCCGAAGAAGTGTACATTTGGGGTCCGTTCCGGAAAATTCTTTGGTTTCTTGGTCGGCTCTCGAGGGATAGACGCTAACCCCGAGAAAGTTCAGGCTGTTCTGGACCTTCCTGAGCCAAAGACCATCAAGGACATCCAACGTCTGACAGGACGCATGGCCTCCCTGGCACGGTTTATCGCCAGGTCAGCAGACAAGTCAACCTCATTCTTCAAAGTACTGAAAGGCAACAAGCAATTCAAATGGGAGGACGAGCAAAAAGAAGCATTTGGGTAGTTGAAGGAGCATTTAAAGAAACTCCCCACCCTGGCGAGACCAGTGGCAAGGGAAAAACTCTTCCTCTACATCGCTGTAACCAATGTGACAGTCGGCGCGGTCATCTTGAGGGAGGAAGCAGGCGCTCAACAGCCCATATATTTTGTAAGTCACGCCCTGGGGGCAGCAGAGAAGAATTATCCTATGGTCGAGAAAGCAGCCTACGCGGTTGTTATAGCGGCCAGAAAGTTGAGGCCATACTTCGACGCACACCCTGTCGTAGTGCTGACAGACAAGCCCCTAGAGAAGGTGCTGGAAAAATTTAAAAAGTCAGGCAGACTGCTAAAGTGGGCTATCGAGTTGAGCGGACTGGGGATAACATACCAATCAAGAACAGCCATCAAGGCCTAGGCCTTGGCCGACTTTCTGGCAGAATGTTCCCACTCTGAGGAGGATAGCCCAACCCCCGGTGAGTGGATAGTATACACCGATGGGTCCTCCACGGCTAATGGAGCAGGGGCCGGAGTGGTATTGACCAGCCCAGAAGGGACCGAATTTGAGCATGCTCTCAGATTTGTCTTCCCCGCGTCAAACAATGAAGCTGAGTACGAAGCAGTGCTCGCAGGCGTCAATCTAGCCAAACCCGCAGGCGCGGAACGGATCGTCCTGGCAACAGACTCCCAACTCATCGCCAACCAAATCAATGGAGAGTATGAGGCTAGGGACCAGACGATGGCCGCGTACCTGGAAATGGTGAAGAGAGAACTATCAGGCCTGAAATCATATGAAGTCAGACAGGTCCCCCGATCCCAGAACAATCGGGCAGACGCCCTGTCAAAAGTGGCTAGTTACAGCCTGCAGGATATAAGAAGGTCAGTATGGGTGGATGTCATCCAGGAAAAATGTACCGTCCCCTGCCAAACCATCGGCGCGGTGGAGGAGGCAGGCCCTGGAGATTGGAGGACCCCCATCATCCTGTTCAAGAAACACGGAATCTTACCAACTGACCCCGTACAAAAAAAGAAAAATGCCGGCAAGGGCTACATGGTTCATCATTATGGGAGAGGACTTGTACAAGAAATCTTTCTCGTCCCCCCTGCTCAGGTGCCTGGGGGCGGAGCAGGCAGCGGAAGTTTTAGATGATATCCACTCTGGCATATGTGGTCATCACATAGGAGGAAAGTCGCTGGCACACAAGGCCTTGAGAGCCGGATACTACTGGCCGACCCTGCTGGCCGACGCCAAAGACTTGACTCAAAAGTGCAGAAAATGACAGCTTTTCGCCCCATCGATCCATACCCCGGCCCAAGAGCTCAGGCCAATCCTGTCTCCCATCCCCTTCGCTCAGTGGGGGATGGACATATCAGGACCCTTTGCGTTGGCCACTGGGGGGAGAAAATTCTTAATCGTAGCTATCGAATACTTCACCAAATGGGTAGAAGCTGAGGCAGTGCCTAACATCACCGAGCCTGCGGTCAGGAAGGTGATTTGGCAGAACATTATCACTAGGTTCGGCCTGCCGAAAATGCTCGTGTTTGACCATGGAAGGCAATTCGATAATGACCCCTTGAGAATCTGGCTGGAAGGCCATGGCATCGCAGTTGCCTACTCTGCCGTTTGCCACCCTCAGACCAACGGACAGGCAGAGGCAGCCAACAAGCAGATCCTGAATGGCCTTAAGAAAATGGTAGATGACCTCAAGGGCAGGTGGGCCGACGAGCTCCCCAGCATACTCTAGTCAATCCGGACCACCCGAAAGGAATCTATGGGCCAGACCCCATTCGGCCTGGTATATGGTGCAGAGGCTCTACTACCAATCGAGGCAAGGATCCCCTCCCTACGCTCCCTACAATACGACCAGGCTGAGAATGAAGCAGCAATGGCTGAGGCCTTGGATCTAGTCAGTGAGGTGAGGGAGGAAGCCAGTACCAATATCGTCGCCTACCAACAACGAATGAGGAAGGCATACAATAAGAGAGTACATCAGCGAAATTTTCAGATGGGTGATCTAGTCCTCAGAAAAACACAGGCCGTGGGAAAATCAAGAGAGCACGGCAAACTCAGCGCTAACTGGGAAGGTCCGTACCAGGTAACTCAAATCTTAGGGCCAGGCACGTATAAAATCGCCAATCTAGAGGGCCAAGAGTTGAGTGCTCACTGGAACGCAGACACCCTGAAGAAATATTATGTTTAAGCAGAATCTTAAAATAGTCTTCATTTCTTAAAATTGGCGGAGAACGGTCAAAGAATGTCGACGGCTCCGACCATCCTTGTGTTAGATTTTTACAAAGAAATGAAAAGAGCTTCCAAGTCTATACTTGTTGTCTGTTCAAACTTGCGTTTTCACACACAAACGAGCAGGGGGCAGTAGGGGGAGGCCCCCCTGTTGCCAGGACCAAGGAAAATAGCCCCCCCAACAAAAATTCAACGCCTCCCTGCAGGCTGGGGGCAGGCCCCCTGGACTCTGACCAAGAGCCAGGGACAGGCCGAACGAACAAGGACTGGGGGCAAGCCCCCCAACCTTGTATAAAAAACGCAGCCACCCTGCTTACCCCTAGGCAGGCAGGGGGCAGGCCCCCTGGACTCTGACCAAGAGCCAGGAACAGGCCGAACGAACAAGGACTGGGGGCAAGCTCCCCAACCTTGTATAAAAAACGCACACCCTGCTTGCCCCTGGGCAGGCAGGAGGCAGGCCCCCTGGACTTTGGTCAAAAGCCAGGGACAGGCCGGATGAACAAGGACTGGGGGCAAGCCCCCCAACCTTGTATAAAAAAAAAAAAAAAAAAAAAAAAAAAAAAAAAAACGTCACCCTGTTTACCCCTGGGCAGGTAGGGGCAGGCCATACTCTATGGAGAGCAAAGAAAGCAAAAATAAAGGACAAACATTCAAAAATCAATTCAGGAAAGAGTAGTACGGTTTGAACAAAGCCTAAAATAAAGATCCGGAAAGGTCAGAACATTACAGACAAACTGGCCATACTAAGGCGCAGCATAAAAAGTTATCGACAAAGAGAAAAAGCCTAAGCATCAGGCACACCATGGTTGGGACCAGCAGGCTCCTTGGGGGTTCCGGCCGCCAGAGCTTCGTTCTTGGCAGCTTAAAGGTTTCGAAATGCGTCCTCGTCAAAGACAGGAAACATTTCCTTGATTACCTCCATAACAAGCTCCAAGGAGGAAGTAGCCCCATTTTCAAAGCTCAAGTCCGTGGCAGCTTCAGCTTCCTTCAGGATGGCATCTTTCTCATCTTGCCACCCAGCCTGAGCCTGTTTGAAGTCTGAGCTGATTTTGGACAGCTCTTCCTCCAGATCAGCTGCCTTCTTCTTGAAATGCTCCATCTCAGCCAGGGACGTTTCAGCACGCTCCACTGCCAGGCGGCTCTCCTTCAGTTCCACCTCCAGCTTGGACGCCTCCCTTACAACCTGCTCCCCCTGAAGTCTCCACTGATTGGCCTGCCCCTTCGCTTCCTCCAGCTCGCTCTCCTGCTTTGTCAGCCTGTCCTTCAAGCCAATAATCAGGGTCACATCCCTTTCAACCACGGCTAGGCGATCGGGAGGAGGGGCCCCAGGGGTGACAGTCAGCTCCTCGTCACTTAGGCGGCTGAGGGCCGCCAGCTCGGCAGAAGCCTGCATCACCCTAGAAGTACGCTGTATATACTGAATCACCTGGTTGGAGGTAGTGGTTATAGACTTGGTGAGGCGGTCTGCCAAGACAGTGCCAGAATCCGAGAGCAGGCCTGATACATCAACACTATCGCCTGCAGCACAGTGGAACTCTGCGTTCTCCTTCGAGAGAAGTGCCCGGGACGTCGTGAGCAGGGCGTTTCGCCTCCGGGGTCTCCACATCAGCCTCCAAGTCAACCATAGGCACAGTCCCTGGAGTCTCCCTATTCCTCTTTCTCCTACGGACCAAGGGAGCGCTCTCTCCAGTCTGCTCAGAGTCCGCAGGGTGAGACCCCTGGGAAACGTGGGTCCCAGCAGGGGAGTCATCCTGCCGGTGAGCATGGGAGGGGGTCGCCACGGAAGTAACTTCAGCCTCCCCACCCTGAGCATTGGGAGAAGGAGCCGCCGGTTTTAGCCGGGGAAGGAAGGGGAGTCGTCGGCCAGAGGGGAATTCCTTCACAAACCTCATCAAGTTCTTCTCTCCCTTCTTAAAGCTAGAGGGAAGAGAGGGGACCTTTCGAGCAACAAAAAATTCCTCAGTCAGGCCAAGCCTCCGCACCTGTTTCTTGGTCCAAAGGCGAGAAGTAGCACCTGCAAGACGGGTAAAAAGCCAGTTAAGGAAACAGGAACGGAAACCTCGAGAAAAATCATCAGGCCAATTGAAGCCCCTAAACTACCTTCAAGGCCGGGAATCAGGCCCAGCGGGGTCAGATATTCATCCGTGGTGATAAGATCTGAGTGAGGAAGCCAGAAAGCAGGCTCATTGGGGGGAGCCCCCTCAGTAACCTTAAATTTCTCAACCAAGTTTTCGTCCGCCTGGCTCTGCTTCACCTTCAGGTCTTTTCCCCCGACGCCCGGATGATATTCTTCACGGGTTTCCATGCTGGTATGCACGTGATTCCTAAAATGCCTAGGGATCCGCCACCCTGAGGCGCTATGCACATACATAAAATTGTCTTTCCAGTCTTTCAGGCTGTTTAAAGCCGGCCAGACCAGAGCGTATTTTTTGACTTCAGAATGGACCAGTACCCCGGGGAGTCATCCCCCCTTGATGAAGACACCATTTGCAGCCAAGTCATGGCGCGCAGGGCATCAATAGAAGGCCCCTCCCCATGGAAGAGACAAGTCCAGGTGTAGGCCACCAAGGTCCTGATCGCCGAGGCAGTCAGCTGGGCAATGGCCACGTTCATCCTCCTAAAAACCTCCTCCAAGAAGGGGTGTAGAGGGAATCGTAGGCTGAATTCCAGGCTTTTGTGGTAAACAGCCACACAGCCGTCAGGAGGGCAACACACCGTATCTCTCTCCTCGGGAATTATAACGGTGTACCCCTCCCCAAAGTGATAGAATTTCTCAATCTCCCCGGCAGCATTACTCTCCAGAATCTGGTCTCGATTCTTGGTCTCAGGGTAGGTTCTCAAAGGAACCAGGTATTTGCGTTTATCCAAGAAATACTTTTTCCCTTTTTTCCTGGGAGCAAGACCGGCAATGGTAGAGGGGTCAATCTCCAATGCACCGTCGTCGGAGTCGACAACGTCAAAAGGAGCGGGTTCGGGTGAGTTGGCACCCCCATCTTCCTCGGGGCAGTTTCCCCCGCCGGGTCTGACCCCAGAGAAAGAGGCTAAGTCGGATCTCCCCTCTCTCCTATCCTCCGTCCCTCCAGACGACGGACTAAAAGTAAGAGCGCGAGCGCGAGACATTCTATTTCGCGAGGGAGTATGAGAAAAAGGAAGAAAAACGAAGAGTTGGAATCAAGATTCCAACCTAGAAAGATGACCGTCGCTGAAAAAGTCCGAAGTTAGGCGCTCCTCGAAATCTTGAAAGAGTTCTCAGCAGCAAAGAGAGTGAGGAAGAAGCGAAGGTTTGAGTTTCAAAAATGCTAAAAAGGGAATTAGGGGAAGAAAATGGGCTTATATAGGTCTGGGCAGTCGAAGGGTCACCTCTCTCTGCAAAGCTCTCCCCGCAAATTACCCCCCACATGTCACGTCTCTAACAACCAACCTCCTCATCCCAAGAAAGCCTCGAGAAGGCAAATAAGCGTCAGGAAAATTTATTTTCTCAAGTGACATCATTCTCCCTCCATTCAAATAATAATAATAAAAACAAGAGAAAATAATAGCAAATAATAAAAATGCCACATGTAAACAAAGCCGCCTGATTTTTTCATTAAGTTAGAGAAAACCCGAAAAACGGGCAAGTTACATCGCATGCAAGCAAGAAATACAAAAGAGCCCCTGTTTCTGGCTCACCACGCCTGCACCCCTCAGGCAGGCCTAATCATTATCAAAGCCTGGGGAATAATCCCCAGGGCTGTTGCACCCCCTGCATCGGATCCCCACGTCCCAAACATCAGAGTCCTTGAAGGGATCCGCTGAGTCGTCATCATCACCCCGACCAGAGGAGTAACCCTGACCGTCACTGTCGCCGGAATCCCGGCTGCTAACATCCCAGTCCCTACCATAAGGGACTGTTTCAGTATCATCACAAGAGCCGCAGCCCACTTTCCTCTTCAGGGGAGAAGAAGGGCCCGACTCAAGAGAAGAAGCCAACTCTGAGCAGCCGAGGTTGAACTGCTCAGGGTGTAGCCATGGAAAACACTCATGGCACCCCCTGTCGAAACAACCCCCGCCCTGGGGGCAGCGTCTGTATTTTGGAGCGGCTGGAGAAGCCCTCTGAGGGGGCTTGTCCGCCTTGGCAAGAGTACTCCTGAGCTTCCGGTGACATCGAGCGCGGGGCCGCCGGCTACGGCGCAGAATGAGAAAAGACGCCCGAGGGTACTTTAGCTTCCAACGCCCCCTAAAGCGACGGGACACCACGCGAACCCCTTGGCAAAAAAGTACTTTGGTAATCCACGACATTTTCTTTGAAAAAAGAAGAAGAGAAGGTTGGAGATGGGTCGTGAAAATGGCAATGGAAGTGCAATTTATACGAAAAAGGAGGCCGAGACATTAAATGGCGTCCCAACTACTTTGACAGGGGGCACGACCAATCTGCACACCAGCACGCTGCCCCAAAATCCATTGGGTATAGAAAGCAATCATCACTAAAAGAACATTCCAACCTCGGGAGCAAGCACCGCATTAAATGCAAGAGAGTTCAAGAGTCAACTGCACCCCATCTCAAGAGACGCCTGCCAAGAGGAAGACCCCGCCTCCCTCTGGCCGGCGTGGGCCAATTGATGGGAATTGACCAAGTACCACGGGTCGCCCGCCTGCGGTGCCCCGGAATGATTCGCCCCCAGGGCGAATCTAGAATCACCCGTCAGGCCTCCCTGCGAAGGACTACGGTGAGAACTCCAAAAGGCTTGCGCCTGCTCGGCAGGGTCCCGCCGCCAGCCAAGCAGGGCCACCAAGTCCCCTACGTGCTGGTTTCCAGGGTGCCCAAACCCCCAGTACGAGCAGGGGAACCCGAGGGCCCATCCGTCATTCCGCCTCAGGTAATGGAAAATGGGTGGATGAGGAGAGGCCACGTGTCGTCCTCACGTCCACCCATTCTCCCGCTCTTTTCCCTCTCCTCCTCTCTCTCTTGTGGGAAGGTATAAATACCCACCCATTTCCCACTTAGAGGGGGTTGGATTTTCTCTCTCTAGACCCTTACTCCTAAAAACGCCGCCTAGTTCATCACGAGCTAGGTTCGTCAAGGCATTCACGGACTGACTTAGGCATCGGAGAGGGTTCCCTCGGACAACCTCCGGAGCCCTGTGCGCTACTTGTTCAGGGAGCAGGCTCAATCCGCCGGGAAGGTCCGACCATAGGAGAGGGGAAATGAGAGATCAAAGGAAGTCAAGCAAGCGATATCCGAATACTAAGAACCCGAATTCATAGTCGGGTAAATTGATTCCTTAACCGAAACAATAGTATTCCTCAAAACAACACAATAAATCCAACCACTAATTGTGTAATATGTTTCTCTTCTTCAAGGTTAACAATGATCTATCTCAAAATTTAGGTCATTCAACTCCAAAGTTCGTAGGTTACAACCTTACATCAACGATCAACAATCTATTCCATAAGAAACAAGGTTTAATCTATGTCAACCCAAAATTTACTAAACATTAACGAGGACTTGAAATGGTACCACAACACTTAGGCTAACATCTTAAACGATACTCTAAGATCCCAAATATTCACGATGCATCCACCAAATATGCATTAGGTAAGAATCCCAAAGTGATATTATCAGTCACACTTAGTTCGGTTCTAGGTTAGGTACAAGGTATCCATCAAATATGACATACTCTTACTACTCCAAAATATATTCAGCTCTAAGTGCTTCAAAGTAATCAAAGTAACCTATAACCCAAGGTTCAGTGTCTCAAGTACCAACCTAATTCCATTCATCGACAATTTATCATTCAAATCGATCCTCAAAAGCTTACTAAGATAGATAACAGAGTATACTCACAATCCTCAAACCATGTAACAAGGGTGTACTAAACCTCAAACATTTATGACTTTTCACGGGGTCCACTGAGACGGAATTTGGTCAAACCAAGAATCTCAAGACGAAAGATGGTAAAGTAAGAAAATTAGTCGAAAATTTGCCTCAAGAATAAAGGCAAGAATTTAGGAAAAAAAGAGTTGAAAGAAGTGGAGGAAGAAGGAAAAGAATGATGATCCTAGATAACTAAGATCTAAAAAGAGACGGAAATGTTCGGACCTCTAAGGTTCCACAAAGGAAATCGCGGGATATCTTCATCATCTCGTAGAGATACGAGCATAGTAGAATTGGATCTCTCCATCCGGATCCAAAGTGATTTCACATCTGAGTCTGTTGTACCGTCACGAAACTAGAATCTACTCTTGATCATCTGGCCAGTGGCTTAAGCGAACTAAACCGGAGCTGAAGAGTCACCATCGGCATCTTTCTTGGAGCACCAAGTTATCCACTCGAGTCAGCAGGCGTTGAGAGTTCTAAGAAGGTCTTGTCCCGATCTGGAGCAGCATCATGTCAACCTCTTGTCCACTTATCTTCTTCTTGGACAAATAAAAAAAATATTCAATGCTAACCATTGAGTTTCAGGAACAAGAAAGCTAAACAAATAAGTCCTTACTTGTTTCTACCCATCTCTAATAATATTTTTATTTACTGTTTAAATAATTTACTGGTATTTTCCCTAATTTCAGGTGTAAGCGTTGGGAGCAGTGATGGCTCTGATACCAACTGTAATCCCCTAGAAATTCTAACGCGATACAGTGGCGGAAACACTGTAGAGTCGGGATTAAAACACTCTGAAAACTATGTCTTAGTAAAATTAAAATGGTAAAGTCAAACAATAGGCCTTAAATAAAATGGCCAAAATTAAAACAATCCACAAAAGGGGGTTTGAACAATCCATAAGACATAATTATTAAAATAAATAAGCAGGATCCATAACTGCTCGCTAGCCCACCCGAAGAAAAACACATATACCTGCCATGTTAAAAAACATAACAGCCACAATCAGTGGGGAGCAACGTCAACGTTCTCCCATCCGTATAACATGATTTTAAAACTGTATTTACTATTATATGAAAATAGTAAAACTAAAAATCATTAAAAGATTATAAGGAAAATAAGCTTTCAGTGAAAAACTTCACGTAACGAAACAATATAATAAAAATGAGTTTTCCGAAGAAAACATAAAACATTTACCAACCTTCAAATCAAAATTATATCGATAATAATAAAAGTAATCAAAATGGCGTTATGGATAGGATTAATGTAGAATCTAGACTTTCACTAGGACAATACTAAAATCTAGTTTTGAGAACTTAGTCAAAACAAATCCGACTTTGGTCTCTAACTAGGCAACTCAACTATAACAGGACTGCGTGCAGCGAGGTCCTGGTTTAAGTAGTGCACACCCCTCCTAGATACAAACCATACCCAGTTCAACCCGACGCGACTTACACGATGCGATATCTAAGTTTAAGGTAAACATACACTCTCCTGAACACAAACCATGCTCAGTTCAACGACCAATGTGTCTCAACATAGGGACACCAGCTTTATAGTTGATGGCAAAACGTACAACCCAAACTATATTACTCTAAACCCACACTTTTCCTTATTCCATAACTCCAAAACAAAGCCATTATCGATATTCAAAAGATATAATCATCATAATAATAAGAGAACAAAAGGGAAAACGGATCGCCTTCCAAAAGAGGAAACTTTCTATTTTAGGAAACTTTTATATTTAGAAACTTTACAAAAATAACATCATATCAAAATAGCAAAAATATTAGTTCATACCAATAAAAATTTTTTAGTAAAAGATGTAGATTTATAAAACTAATACTTTCGGCCTTAACGATATTAATTGTTAAAGTGAAAACATTTGAGTTCATGAAATTATTAAAATATCATACAAGTGTTCATGAAATGATTAAAAATGTCTTAAACATTTTAATACTACTAATTAGGGTGTTTCCAAAATTTATAAAATTAAAATTCCCCAATTATTATTAGTTTCGACAATACGAACATAAATAGGATTTTACAGCAAATGTAAAAATAAATCTTTTAACGTGCTTTATTTAATTAAACCATTAAAAAAAATTAGGATATGATAAGGGGTGATTTAACTATCAAAGTTTCAGATTTAAATATTTTCAAAATTGCTGGAAAAATAATTCTTTTAAGTAAGACGAAGCATTTTAACGATAAATCGAAATTTTGTCCAAAAATCATTACTATTATTTAAAGACTTTAATAAATAGTACAAAAATTACGTAAAATAGCTAAAATATATTTTTGGACATTCTGTCCAGAAAATAGAATTTTCCAGAATCCTTAAACTCGGTTTTTAAAGGGTTTTCTCGTTAATCGTCTAATCTCAACAATAACGATTAATAAAAATAGTAATTACAAAACGATTTAAGTATTAATATCCAAAAATTATTATTACACTTAAAAATACTGATTTTCCAGAAACTAATTTTTTTTTTCCAAAATTTAAACAAAAGACCAGAAATCGAGAATTTAAACGACACACACGGTTTTAACGATAAACGATGATTTAAAGTGATTAATTAATTCACCCACTTAATAATCCCGAAAAATTATGAAAACATTCAGAAAATTATTTTTCATCAGAAAGATTATCCATGTCAAATTTCAGATTAAAATAAAATGTTTAAGTGCTAGAAATAAAAATTGGTTTTTAATCGTTTTTGTTCGTAAACGGTAAAAATTCAATAATCGATATCAAAAATATCAGAAAAATACCAAATTATTAAAAATCATTAAAAACTTCATTTTTACAGAATATAATCATATATTACAAGTTTAGGCCGAATATTACGATTTTACAAATTAGTACAACAATTTAATCGTTAATCTCGTAAAAGCGATAAAAATATCGAAACATGCAAATTTTTAACTTTCAAAATTTTTCCAGATTATATGAAATACATATATTGTCAAAAATGAAATATAAAAATATACATGCAATTACACAATTAAAATCACGAAATACCGAGTAACATCGACGTTACCTCTAATCCAAATCGGAATCAATAATATACTCGTCGACCTCGGGATCGTCCACGAAACCTACCATACACGAAATTCACGGTAGAAAAATACCATGAGAAAAACTAAGAAAATCAAGGTGAATAACGATCGAAAACATAATCGATTATTACCTTAACGATAGGCTCGAAAAGAGGATTAATTCGACGATAAAGATGAGACGATTAGGACTCGAATTAAGCAAGAATCAGCCAAGTAGAGGAGGATGAATGTAGGTAAGGGAGAGAGGAATGGTTTTAATCATAAATAAAATTAAAATGGATGAAGAATCCAATGTGGTATCATCAATCAATGTGGAATCCAATAAGAAATCCAATGAGGTTAAGAGGGAGTGTGAAGACTTTGAGCAATAATGCAACAATTAAATGAGAAGAAAAATAATCATATCTTTTCGGTTTACGTAATAAAATGTATCGTATTAATAAAACGTAGTAAAATTGTGACAAGAATCTTTGTCGGTCCACAACACGAGGAAAAAGGTCTCAAATAATTTATAAATTGATAAAAGAATAATCATAAAATAGTTAAAGGCATTTCAAAGTAATTCGAGTAAACCTCGCGTAAGAAAATAATTATTTACGAAACTTCGTAATAAAATCATTAATGGCTAAATTTTCGTAAATAAAAATATTTACTAGTTGAAAATAGTGTAAAAATATGTTTAGACATTTGTAGAAAAAGGAATAACTCAAATCCGAGCTTAAATACGATGGGTAATAAAATTCTTCGCGGAAAAATAAATAGTTTACGAAGAAAATTAAATAAATAGATTTAAAAGAATTAAAATCCCTTAAAATATAAAATAAATATCATTAAACTAAAAATGAAAATAAAGCTTGGAAAGAGATGAAACGCAAGGCCGAAATGTGACAGAGTTATGACAGAGTCATAACGGAAAGGATAAGAATGCTAGGAAAAATAGCGGGTGTTACATGAGAAGCCCTTCTTTTTTCTCTTTTTTTGTGGTGGCTCGCAACTCGATTCTTCATTTTGCCCGGAGCGCCCTTTCGGGTTTTCACCCCGTCCTCGGCTCACCTTTTCTTTTTTTTATTTTCTCCTTTTCTTTTTTTTTGACGGCTCGCAACTTGATTCTTCATTTTGCCCGAAGCAGTCTTTCGGATTTTAACTCCGTCCTTGGCTCGTAATTTTTATTTATTTTTTCACGACGGCTCGCAACTCGATTCTGCATTTTGCCCGGAGCACCCTTTTGGGATTTTACTACGTCCTCGGCTCGTCGTTTGTGGTTTATCATTGAAATCACTCGTTAACCGGAGCGTGTGATGGTTCCGATTTGCGCATGAATCGAGTAATCGATTTTGTTAGTTTTGGTTGTACCCTCGGGGGGTTGCCTATGTATCCGTGTTTTGGACGGAATCAAACCTTGGTCGTAGTTCATATGAATGTGAGTGATTTTGCTTTAGACTCGTCATGCCAGTTATCGATGCGAAGTGTTTTAAAGTATTTCTGCATGAGTTTCTACCTTAGTTTTAGAGATCAGGATGAAGTTGTGAGGAGGCTAAGGGTAGTAGCGTTTAAGCTGGTCTATGTTGGTTGGGGTCGAGAACTCTTGACTATCTACGCCGGTTATCATCACGGAGCCTCCGGTGTGTACTTTCTTGACGAGGAAAGGTCCTGCCTAGTTTGGTTTGAACTTTCGCCTAGGGTCGATGGAAAGGGTGCTCTAATGGATTTAACTACTAGATCTTCCTCATTTATGTTTCGAGACTTCACCCCATTGTTAAAGGCTCGTTGTATTCTTTGTTGGTAGGCTTGTTGATAAGTGTAGTTTGTAGTGTCTATTTTACTGTGTTTTGGTCCCATTTTCCTTGTGGAATCGCTCCTTGGGAGCGATTTATGGGCTTCTTATGCTTCCTTTAGTTTGTTTCAGGTTCCCGAGACCGATTTGGAAGAGTTGGAGCGATTCCGACTCAATACATACACATTTTGGAGCCAACGGAGTAAAGGAACGATGACTCGACGCCTTGGAATCGACCCCGAGACCTCGGGACCCAATCCAGAGCCTTCGAGACCCGATCACGAGTCCCGAGAATCGACGAGAAGCCCATGAGAGGCAAGGAAGGACCAAAGAGCGCTTAAGGGAGGCCTACAAGACCCATCCCGTTCGGGATGGCCTCATCCCGTTCGGGATGGGGTGCACGTTGAAGGGTGCCACTGTGAGCCCATCCCGGTCGGGACCAACCCGTCCCGATCGGGATGACAGGGCCGTCCCGGTCGGGATGATCCGTCTCGGTCGGGACGAAGAGCTGGCAGCACGGGCTTCTTCTTTTCTTCTCCTTCATTCTTGTACCCATATATATACTCCCTTCTTGTAATGTTAAGACATCTTATCTTACCCTAGACTAGTTTAAGCCTCCATTAACATTCAAAACCCTAGATTAGTGCTACTCTCATTAGTTTAATTCTCTCTTTAATCTTTAGATATTAATTGTAATTAGTCTTGGATTAAGGGATTCTTGAAGATTGTTCCAAGCTTGACAACCTTGGGATTGTATTTGGGTTTCTCATTAATACAAGCTTTCATCTTTTCTTCATCCTAGTGTTGGTATAATCATCTCTACTCTTGTTCTTTGTTTATTCAATCAAGTTTCATCTTTTTATATTGTTATTGTTGTTAGTGGTTCATAATAAATGCTTGGATGTTTAGTTTGTTTTCTCTTGTTATTGTTATGGGTAATTTGATAATAAGTGAGTAGTAATCTTGTGGGGTTAGTAGGGGTATTAGGGGTAGATTATGGATGATTAGGGTTGATTAAGGGGAAAAGGTTACATCTTTGTTGTTACTCACATTGTGGGCATTCTATGTGTTTGTTGATATGCTTGTATGAGTTGTAGTGGCCATGCTTCCCATACTTGTGCTCATCTTCTCATTGATTGTCTATTATGTGGAAATGTTGAGAATAGTTTTGTCGCGAGAGCGCGGACTAGGGTCTAAGTTGCGAGAGCCCGGACCCACCTTGGCATCGGTCTAAGTTGCGAGAGCCCGGACCGACCCTAGCAATTAGGAGACACCAATACCCTTGATCACCCCAATTACCCTTCTACTCCTATGAACCCGACCTACCCCACTTCCTTTCCATATTTGATCCTTATTCCTAGTTAGCCATCGTTTCTTCTAGTTTATTTGATTAGTTCGATCATTAGCTTAGTCATACTTCTCCTCCGCCATAGTTTTCCATTTATTGCATTCTTTGTGTTCGTTTGGTAGCATAGTCTCGTTTTAGGCCAACATAGTCTAAACCCCGCCTTACCGTCCTCGTGGATACGATCCCGACTTACCCTAGCTACCCACTAGGTGTAATCGGTAGTTTATTGACGGTTAGGGACGTGACAAATCCTTACCATCAATTTGGCGCAGTTGCCGGGGACGGTGCATTGTTTAGACTTAGTTTGCTTATTTCTAGACTTAGTTACCCCTCTTTGTGTTCTCCCATCTTCTCTTGTGAATATTTTCTAGTTTTTCTTCTTTTCTTAGCTTTCTTTTCTCTTTGTCTCTAGTTGTGCTTGTTTATTGTCGTTACCTAGTGCCCATAAAACACTAGGTGTTCTCACATTTGTTCTAGTGTGTAGTGTATGCCTAGGAGGGGAGGCGACTTATATCTCTTTAATCCAGAGCCGGAGAGACTCTTTCGAGCCTTTCGCCAACGGACGATTAATCGGGTTAGGATCTCTCAACCGAGTGCAAGCAATACTCATCAAGGGCAAGCCCAAGGAGCCGACTTGAACAACTCACCTCGAGAGACGGCCAGAGGGACCTTCATCAATCCCTTCGGTAACTCTTCTTCTCCTAGTTCCCCCTCTTCCTCTACATCAACACCCTCTACACCACCATCTTCTCCCTTACATCCAAGAATGCCTAAGTTTTCCTCTCACTCCACCTTCACGGAAGATGTCTTGCCGGGACCGAGTGCATTACCGGAAGCCTATACCGGGAATTTTGTGGCAAATACTCAATTTATCCAACTTGTGGAGAGGAGCCCATTTAGTGGTTTGCCCACCGAAGACCCGCACCAACATATGAAGACCTTCTCCGATTATTGTGACGCTATATCTCAAACCGGGGTTACTCAAGATCAAATTCGTTGGGTACTTTTCCCGTTCTCTCTTATTGGAAAAGCGAAGCAATGGATCAAGAGTCTCGATAGGGCAACCATGGGTATCGATACTTGGAAAAAGCTTGCCTTGGCGTTTTACCAAAAGTTTTACCCTCCGGAAAAGACCAATTTGCTTAGGGCCTCCATCACCGGGTTCCAACAAAGGGATGAAGAGGGCCTATATGAAGCTTGGGAGCGGTTTAAGTCTTTGGTAAGATCGTGCCCTCATCATGGACTCTCACAATGGTTCTTGGTGAAACAATTTTGGAATGGTCTTTATGAGGACTCGAGAGCTTTTCTTAACATGGGCTCCAATGGTAGGTTTACCGAGGTCGATGACGACCAAACTTGGGCGAGAATCGAAGAGATGGCGGTGCATAATTCGCAATACTCTAGGCCTAGGAAGGCACATCGAGGAGGCATGCATGAGGTCGATGCTATCACCAAATTAAGCATTGACCTTGGAGCTCAATTGAAAACACACATGGAGACTATCGACAAGAAGCTCCAAAGCCACCTCAACCAAGTCCAAGGCACTAGTTCCTCCCACCATCAACCGATTCAAGAAGTGAATGCTTTGGTGTTTGCACCTCCTTTGCCTTATCTTGGGATGTGTGATACTTGTGGAATCGTTGGTCATGATCCTATGCATTGTAGAGGAAGTATTGAGCAAGTGAACGCCTTTCAAGCGTTCAAGCAAGGTGCCTCCTACTCTAATCAATACCAAGCTTCCAATCAAGTCCCTCAACAACAAACACTTCAACATCAACAACAACATCTTCCCTATGTTCCACCTCCCTTACGGGACAACAATGAAAGTTACCAAGGTTATGTGGGTAACCAAAGACCCTTCAACAATTTCAAGTAAAATAACCAAGGTAACTTCAACAACAAGCAAGGGTTCCAACAAGGGAACTTCAATCATGGTGGTTTCCAAGGAAACCGAAACTTTCAAGGACAACAAAACCACAACCAAGGCCTTAATCAAGGAAACTTTCATGGGTTCCAAGGGAACCATCATCAACAACAAGGTAGTTCTCAAGGGTTCCAAGGGAACCGTCAACAAGCAACTCAAAATCAACAACAACAAAGCAAGCCTAGGAGCCGGTCTCCTACTCATGATTATGGCATTCCTCTCGCCATCACCGACACTCCACATAATCCATCATCCCCACCTCGGGATTTTGACATTCAAAAGACTTTGATGGACATGCAACAGAGTCAAATGGACATGTCAAGAAACCATCATGAGCTCTTCACTTATATTCAAGGGGAAAACGCGACAAGAGATGCTCGTATGAAGATGCTTGAAACTCAAGTATCTCAACTTGCTTCGGGGAGCTCCTCAAGACAAAAGGGGGAACTACCTTCTCAAGGTGAAACACCGACATTTGAGCATGTAAATGCTATCACCACAAGGAGAGGTACATCCTATGACTCCCCTTCATTCCCTAGTGAACAAGAGCCAAAGCAAGAACCGACAAAGGAAATGGCATCTCCAACTCAAGAAGAATCAAGCTTTGATAATCCAATGGAGGAACAAGTTTTATGGGAAGTTGAGAAACCCCAAGAAGACAACCCTCCCCCACTTCAAGAGAAAGACAAGGGAAAAAAGAAAGTGTCCTTTGAAGAATCCACCCCCATTGAGAAAAATAAGTACCAAATCAAGTTGCCTTTCCCATCAAGGCAAATGAAGGCTAACGTGGATACTCAATACGACAAGTTCCTTAATATCGTGAAGAAATTGGATGTGAATGTCCCATTCACCGAGTTACTTACCCAAATCCCGGCATATGGAAAATTCATGCGGGAAATCCTAGCTAGGAAGCGGTCCATTGACAAGGAAGAGACAATAGCGTTCACTAGGGTGGTGAGCGAGCTTATTCAAGGTTCCACGCTTCCGAAGTTGAAGGACCCGGGTAGTTTCTCTATCCCATGCACCATCGGCAATTATAAGATCGAGAGAGCTATGTGTGATTTGGGCGCGAGTGTGAGCATTATTCCCTACACCATTTGTGAGCGACTAGGGATGACGGAATTGAAATGTACCTCCATTACACTCCAAATGGCCGATAAGTCTCTTAACCGACCATTGGGAATGTTGGAGGACGTGCCGGTGCGAATCGGGAAGTTTTTCATTCCGGCCGATTTCATTGTGGTCGACATGCCGGAGGATGCTAACACTCCCATTATCCTTGGGCGCCCATTTCTACACACCGCCGGTGCCGTGATCGATGTGAAGAAAGGTAGGATTACTTTTCAACTAGGCGACGAAGAGTTAGTGTTCGACCTCCACGGCAACACTTTGCCTATGACCGAGACATGTAATATGATCCATGCCATGGAAGACATCGATCTAGGGGAAGGATCGGGACAAAGATTGAAGAAGTACTCTTATGTACTTGAAGTGATGACTCCGATTTGGAGGAGGATGAGAGCCCATATCATGGGTTGGATGACAAGTGCAATGACAAGGAAGAAGATGAGCCTCCCTTGGGGCCACATGAGGATCGTTGGACGTTTGGGTATATCCCGAAGAATCGCAAGTACAAGTTCAAGCCATTGAACTTAGTAGATCGGGATGCCCCGGGAACGTCTAGGCAAGGCCATGAAGAGTCTTGGGATGTGGTTGGTTATATAACATGCTTGATTGAAGACTTCTCTAGGGCCTTCGACTTGTTCCTACGTGCCCTTGATGGAGATGGGATCGGTCATTGTTGTTGAAAAAGATTGAAGAAAGCATCACCTTGGTTTGACGGAGTTCCACAAGAACCATCCCATTGTATATATCTCTTTCTTGTAGTTAGTTGGATTTTTGGTAAATTCTTGTAATTTTGGATTATCGATGAGTGATGTGAGGGAGAGAGTTTGATTTTGAGTTTGAGTTTATTTGATAGGTATGAAGTGAGGATGCTTCCTAGAGAAGGATGGCTATGATAGAGCTTGGGTTGTACGCACGAGGATCGGGTTTTTGAAGCTTGGAGCAAGCTTTTGGGGATTGTGGAAGTTGAAGAAGGCCCATCCCGACCGGGATGAGGCATCCCGACCGGGAAGGGTAAGGCATCCCGACCGGGAAGGGTGTCGTCCCGATCGGGATGGGTGCACCACATTTCGAGCTTGCTGTGGGTTCGTCCCGACCGGGATGAGGGCGTCCCGACCGGGACGGGTGAGGTAACCCGATCGGGATCGATCTTCCCGACCGGGATGGTCCTTTGCTCCCCCTTTGTGTTTCTTCTTCGCAAATCAAGTCCACCCAACCGTTTTATGCCCCCTCCCAACCTCCCTAGCTATCCTAGCCTTATCATTTGCCCCATGTACTTCATTGTCATGCCCTCACCCCATTTCCTATCCACTTTACACCGACTCTCACATCAAATCCCACCCTCTACCATTCCTACCTCTACCGTGAGTTCTTCTTGAGTGTGAAGCGAGATGGCAACCGAGAAGATAAGCGACGAGCCTCTAATGATCATCGAGACGATGGAGCAAGTGAGTTACTAACCGCTCGGTTTGGGTAACTATCCTTACTTTTCCCTCTTTTTATCGCTTGTTTTTCATTGTTTGCCCCCTTCCCTTGAGTCATGGTATCTTAGTGGCCTTCGAGGCCATAGTATGGTTGCTCCCGACTTCCGACGACGTGATTACGTCGGGAGTCGATCGATTAATCCAATTGTACAAGATTTCACCCCTTTTTAGGAGTTAGTCGGATTTGGACGGAATCCGGGCTAGGTGACTTGATTACACCTAGCCCTCCCCTCCCATTTCCTTTTGTTTCCTTCTTTTTTATTTTCTTCCCCCTTCCATATCTTTTCTTGTCTCGGCCCATGGTGACTTGATTACACCCCGGCCGGACGCTTTCTATCATTTTCTCCCTTTTTCTTTGATTTTAAGCCTTATTTTCGTAGTTTCTTTTTCTTTTCTTTTGTCTCTCCGCACATTACGATTGAGCATATGAGGACATTGCTCGGTTTAAGTGTGGGGGAGCGATATTCTATCGTAGTTAGTTTTATTTTTTTCCCTTTTTCGAAAAAACCTTTAAAAAAAAAACACACCTAAAAATTTGAAAAAATTTCACAAAAATCAAAAAGATTTTCTTTCTGTGTCTTTTTCCTTTGTGTCGTTGTGTCGTATATTTGTTTTGTATTGTGTGTGTTTTGCCTCCCTTTTCCTTATAGGTTGCCTAATCTCCGTTGTTTGGAAAGCTTTGAAGACATCCGGTAACATCCTCTAACCCTCTTTCCGTCTTTATTCCTTGTGATGTTTGGAGAAGGTTGTGTTGAGGTGTGCTCGGGTGGGGCTTGTACATTCTTGTGGTGGATTTGATGAGTTGTTTGGAATTTCGGGGTTGTGTGTGCTTTGTTTATGTGTTTATCTTGTTTTGTTTTATTTTGTTGCCTTTTTGTTTATTTTTCTGTCGTTCGTTTTCGTCGTGTCTTTGTTTCGTGTTTTGTAGTGTGTCTTTTGTGTGTAAACCGTTTTCGAAAACCCGGTTTAGAGGCTAGTGTGTGAGTGCTTACTTTCCCTTTTTAGTAGTGTAAATCGAGTCTTGGACTTTACTCTAGTAGAATGACCCTAAATCAATGAATTCGTTGGTCCTTTACCTTGAGTCCACCTAGCTTACTAGGAATTTACTACAGGATTTGCACTTTTGACCATTATGACCACCCACGGTGTGAAAAGGCCTTGGTTACCGAGTCTCGTCCCCTAGGTGACCGTGTTTAGTATTGTTTGATTAGTCCAAGTTCTCCACTTTTTGTGGGTTTGAAGGGAAGGGCCCGTCCCGACTCACCCATTACCCTACCTCCTACACATACCCACACAAATAAAATGCAATTTGTTGATTTCTCTCTTTCTCAATTGTCAAAGGAATGCCAAAAATGCCAAATCATGCCAAAAGGGCAAAGAAAAGAAATGAAGAAAAAAGAAAAGGCACAAAAGCCAAAAAGAAAATAGAAAAGAAGAAAAAGAAATGGCATGGCAACAAACAAATCAAAACGTCGAAAAGAAAGAAAATGCCAAAAGAAAACCCGTCTCACAAAAAGAAATCCTCACAAAAATAAGCCTTTTTCCGACTTTTGTCGTGAAGAGCCTACCAAAGGACCGAGTTCAGAGGAAGGATGATAGCGGCATTAGTCGGTCTTCCCTCATTTTGCATGTTTTTCCACCTTTTTACTTGGAGTAGTTAGGCGGTTTTGGACACGGGACGACCCACTTGGCTCACGCTAAAGGGGGCGGGGTCTCACTTACCTACAGTGTCGACTAACACCGTGATTCCTCACTTTCCCACTCCGCCGATCGTCCCGTAGTACGTTTTTAGAAAGTTAGAAGGACCTAGGTAAGTTACCAACATTTTAGTTGCTTTTTCGTCATACTATTAGGGTTTAGTCCACCTTGGTTTGTATTGCTAGCTTGGGAAAATTGTCATTTACCTCGAGTCCTAAACCGGAGTTTCATTCACCGCTTTTAGAGGGAATCGGTATTTCTTTTGTTTTGGGTGCAACCATCTAGGTGTTTGTTTGTGTGTTTTGTGTCCGGTTGCATCCACAGTTTTGTCGCAAGACCCGACTTGCCTTGTGGAGTGCACTTTTCCTCTAAGTGTACTCACGTGAGTTGAAAGGGCGTAGGGTGCGCTAATACCCATTCGGCTAGTGTAGTAGTTAGTATGTGCTTACTCGAGGGCGAGTAAGGGTTAAGTGTGGGGGAGTTGATAAGTGTAGTTTGTAGTGTCTATTTTACTGTGTTTTGGTCCCATTTTCCTTGTGGAATTGCTCCTTGGGAGCGATTTATGGGCTTCTTATGCTTTCTTTTGTTCGTTTCAGGTTCCCGAGACCGATTTGGAAGAGTTGGAGCGATTCCGACTCAATACATACACATTTTGGAGCCAACGGAGTAAAGGAACGATGACTCGACGCCTTGGAATCGACCCCGAGACCTCGGAACCCAATCCCGAGCCTCCGAGACCCGATCCCGAGTCCCGAGAATCGACGAGAAGCCCATGAGAGGCAAGGAAGGACCAAAGAGCGCTTAAGGGAGGCCTACAAGACCCATCCCGTTCGGGATGGCCTCATCCCGTTCGGGATGGGGTGCACGTTGAAGGGTGCCACTGTGAGCCCATCCCGGTCGAGACCAACCCGTTCCGATCGGGATGACAGGGCCGTCCCGGTCGGGATGATCCGTCTCGGTCGGGACGAAGAGCTGGCAGCACGGGCTTCTTCTTTTCTTCTACTTCATTCTTGTACCCATATATATACTCCCTTCTTGTAATGTTAACACATCTTATCTTACCCTAGACTAGTTTAAGCCTCCATTAACATTCAAAACCCTAGATTAGTGCTACTCTCATTAGTTTAATTCTCTCTTTAATCTTTAGATAATTATTGTAATTAGTCTTGGATTAAGGGATTCTTGAAGATTGTTCCAAGCTTGACAACCTTGGGATTGTATTTGGGTTTCTCATTAATACAAGCTTTCATCTTTTCTTCATCCTAGTGTTGGTATAATCATCTCTACTATTGTTCTTTGTTTATTCAATCAAGTTTCATCTTTTTATATTGTTATTGTTGTTAGTTGTTCATAATAAATGCTTGGATGTTTAGTTTGTTTTCTCTTGTTATTGTTATGGGTAATTTGATAATGAGTGAGTAGTAATCTTGTGGGGTTAGTAGGGGGATTAGGGGTAGATTATGGATGATTAGGGTTGATTAAGGGGAAAAGGTTACATCTTTGTTGTTAGTCACATTGTGGGCACACTATGTGTTTGTTGATATGCTTGTATGAGTTGTAGTGGCCATGCTTCCCATACTTGTGCTCATCTTCTCATTGATTGTCTATTATGTGGAAATGTTGAGAATAGTTTAGTCGCGAGAGCACGGACTAGGGTCTATGTTGCGAGAGCCCGAACCCACCTTGGCATCGGTCTAAGTTGCGAGAGCCCGGACCGACCCTAGCAATTAGGAGACACCTATACCCTTGATCACCCCAATTACCCTTCTACTCCTATGAACCCGATCTACCCCACTTCCTTTCCATATTTGATCCTTCTTCCTAGTTAGCTATCCTTTCTTCTAGTTTATTTGATTAGTTCGATCATTAGCTTAGTCATACTTCTCCTCCGCCATAGTTTTCCATTTATTGCATTCTTTGTGTTCGTTTGGTAGCATAGTCTCGTTTTAGGCCAACATAGTCTAAACCTCGCTTTACCGTCCTCGTGGATACGATCCCGACTTACCCTAGCTACCCACTAGGTGTAATCGGTAGTTTATTGACGGTTAGGGACGTGACAAATCCTTACCATCACTTGTACATTGGATAGTGCATGTATCCTACGCTCGTCTAGGAGTACTAACTCATCATAACGTTTTTGGTTCCACTCTTCTTCGGGAACGCCGCTTTCGGCTAGTATCCTTAGGGAGGGTATTCTAATTCTATTGACTGCACGGCTTCGGAACCGTAGGTTAGGTAGTAGGGTATGGCTCCGGCGGGAGTCCGGTAGGAAGTTTGGTATCCCCATAATGCAAAGCGTATTTTGTTGGGCCAATCTCGGTAATTGTGTATCATCTTCTTAACGATGGTGACAATGGTTTTGTTTGCTGCTTCTACAGCCATGTTTGTCTGAGGTCTGTAGGGACATGATTTGTGTAGTTGGATTTTGTATTTGTCTAGGATTTTTTGGGTGTCGGCCCTAAAGTGAGCCCCCTGATCACAGATGATCTTGTGTGGGATGCCGTAGCGGCAGATGATGTTGTTTTGTGGGAATTTGACTACTTGTTTGGAAGTAAGTATTGTGTATAAGGTTGCTTCTACCCACTTGGTAAAGTAATCAACGACCACTAGTATAAAACAGTGTCCGCCAGTTCCGGACGGGTGTACTTTTCCTATAATGTCTATTCCCCAGGTGGAGAAGTGTCAGGGTGTTGTTGTGGTGTACAGTGGATAAGGTGGTAGGTGTTAGATATTGACGAATATTTGGGTGTTATGACAGTGACGGACGTGATTCCGATAGTCTGCTTCTAGGGTTATCCAGTAATAGCCTAGCCTCATTATTTTACGGGCTAGTGTGTGGACACCCATGTGGGGTCCGCATTCCCCGTCATGTACTTCTTCCATGACTTTTTTTGGATTGGGCTTTGTCTACACATCTAAGGAGTACTCCTTGTGGGGTTCATTTGTATAATAATCCTTGTTCAGGACAAAGTGAGCGACATGCATTCTTAAGGCTCGTTTGTGTTTGGTGTTTGTATTGGGCGGGTATGATCCGTCGGTTTTGTAGTTTAGGATTGTTTTGTACCAGGGTTCTTTGGAGGTGTCATCAGTTTCAATGTTGTGGATATAGGCGGGTTGTTAAATTCATTCTACACAGATGGGCGTAGATCGAGAAGAGGTGGTCGGGTATGTTTATTAGTGAGGTTAATTTGGATAGTGCATCCGTGAAATGATTTTACTTACGGGGTATGTGTATAAAGTTGATTTCGGTAAATTCTTGGGAGATTGTCTCGATTTCGGTTTGGTATGGAGCTAGGCTTTCATTATACACCTTCCAAATGCCTGTGGCTTGGTTGACTACTAGGACGAATCTCCGTGGACTCTAAGGAGCCCTATTAGGCAGACCTCGTACTCAGCCGCGTTGTTGGTTACTGGGAATTCTAGTTTGACTGATATGGGTGTGTGGTCACCTTGTGGAGATATTAAGAGGATTCTTACACCGTAGCCCCTCATGCTTGAAGCGCCATCGAAGTATAGGTCCCATGATTCGCTATCGGCAAACAAAATGTCCTCATCGAGGAAGGACCAGGTATCGGTTGAGTGGGTTTCCTCTATTGGGTTTTCGGCTAGGAAAACGGCTACGGCGTTTTCCTTGATGACCTTAAGGGGTGTATAGGTTAAGTCGAACTCTGCAAGCATGAGGGTCCATCTGGCTAGTCTTCCATTGACGACGGGTTTTTTGAATATATATTTGATGGGGTCTATTTTTGAATATACGTGTAAGGGATGGCTAAGCATATAGTGTCTTAGTTTCTTGGTTGACCACACTAGAGGTGTGTATTTCGTTTCATACTCGAGGTACTTTTTACTAATATAGTAAATGGCTCTCTCCTCCTTGTCGATGGTTTGAGCTAGCATGACTCCTATTGCGTTTTCGGTTACGGTAAGGTAGAGGGAAAGTGGTATTCCCTTCTTGGGAGGCATTAAAACCGGTGGTTGGGCTAGTATCTCTTTGACTTTGTCATCTGTCATCCCAGACAGTTGGTTCGATAATTTTGAGTTTTTTTAAGATGGGTTTGCAAACCATAGTTAGTTTATCGATAAAGCGGCTGATGTACTGTACTTTGCCTAGGAATCCTCGTATTTCCTTTTCATTTTTGGGTGCGGGCATGTCTAATATGGCTTTTATTTTTGATGGGTCTATTTCGATTCCTCGCTGACTTACGACATGGCCAAAATGTTTCCCGGATGTAACCCTAAAGGCGCATTTTTTAGGGTTAAGTCTCATGTTATATTGGCGCGAGCGTTTAAAGAATTTTTTGAGTGCGGGGAAGTGCCCTTCTTGGTTTTGGGATTTGACTATCATATGCATACACTTTGACTTCTTTGTGCATCACGTCATGTAAGAGTGTGGTAGCGGTTCGTTGGTAGGTTGCCTCAGCGTTCTTAAGCCCGAAAGGCATGACTGAGTAACATTATGTTCCCCAAGGTGTTGTAAATGCAGTTTTGGACATGTCATCCTTGGCCATTTTTATTTCGTTGTAGCCGGCATATCCGTCCATAAAGGAGAGTAGGGCGTGTTCGGCGGTGTTGTCTACTAGGATGTCTATGTGAGGTAAGGGAAAGTCATCTTTTGGGCTGTCTTTGTTGAGGTCCTGGAAGTCAACACAAAGCCCAATCCTTCCATCCATTTTGGGAACAGGGACTATGTTGGATACCCAGTCGGAGTACTCGGAAACGTGAATGAATCCAGCTTTAAATTGTTTGTCTACTTCTTCTTTGACCTTAAGTGCTTACCCGGGTCGCATGCGGTGTACCCTCATCATCAACAAGTGACTTTATACCATTCAAGGGACTATAATAGTATCATATAATTATGTATTGATAAACAGATCAACACAAAACTTGAACTTGCACCAATTCATCTGAGGTACCAAAGACAAATCAACTAAAGATTTTTTTTGAATACTACTTGATGAAATAACTCCATGAATATCATTATTTCTCATTAAATAATAAAGACTTTTTAACGTAGAGAGGGAGGGATTGTGAGTGTGGGTGTGGGTGTGTTTGTGTTTGTTTTTTTGTCCCTTTTACACTATAAAAGCGAAAACAAACATTAATTTAAAAAAAAAAGGTATAGGTGAGGAAGGTATAACTGGGGTAGGTATATGCGGAAACAGTCATTAATTTGAAGGCAATTAATACAGGCATGTAAAGTTGATAAGTGTAGTTTGTAGTGCCTATTTGTTGTGTTTGGTCCCGGTTTCTCTTGTGAAATCGCTCTTTGGAGCGGTTTCTAGGCTACTTATTCTTTTTCTAGTTCGTTTTAGGTTCCCAAGATCAATCATGGAGAATTGGAACGATTCCAACTCGTTTCCTACACATTTGGAACCAACGAAGAGAAGCGACGATCACTCGGTGGCTTAGATTCGATCCCGAAACCTTGGGACCCATTATCGAGCCCCTTAGACTCGATCCCGAGCACCGAGAATCGATGAGAAGCAAGGAGGGACCCTTGAGATCATATTTGAGGCCTACAAGACCCATCATGGTCGAGATGAGGGCCATCATGGTCGGGATGAAGAGTACAAGCAAAGACAGGCCACTGATGGCCCATCCCAGCCAAGATGAAGGACCATCTCGGTCGGGACCACCATCCCGCTCGGGATCATCACCCTTCCCGGCCGGGAAGGTGCACCTGAAGCCCCGTGTTGCTTCTTTTCCTCTCCTTTGCTCTTGTAACCCTATATATACCCCCCCTCTTGTAATCTTATGTTATGTTAGACATTACCCACTAAAACCTAGACTAATTTAGCCTAGATTAGCCTAGATTAGTCCTTAGTTAATCGTTAATCTTAGTTTAATCCTTGTATTAAGGGAATTCTTGAAGAATACAACCAAGATTGACAACCTTGGTTGATGTATTTGGGTTTTCTTATTATTACAAGTTTTCAATCTTTCCTCCTTACTAGTTTGGTATAATTTCTCTTCTCTTTTCCTTTAATCTTTGTTTTATCATTCAAGTTTTAATCTTTGTTCATTGTTTTGTTCATTGTTCATTGTTTCTACTAGTTTCATTATGAATGTTTTGTTGCTTGTGTTTTTTCCTTTCTTTGTGTTAGTATTTGGTTGAACGTGTGTGAGTAGACTTTTTGTGGGGTTAGTAGGAGGATTAAGTGTTAATTATAGATGATTAGGGTTTGAATGTGGGTAAAGGTGCATTCTTTGTTGCTAGTCAGATGTTATGTATACCATGTGTTTGATGAATTGCTTGTTAGAGTAGTAGTTGCAAATACTTCTCTTGCTTGTCTTCCTCTTCTCATTTTGTGATTGATTTGTCGTTGAATCCTTGTGTATTGGGTAATATCTTGCATAAGTATTCGGGTTTTGTCTTTGACACGAGAGTGCGGACATTGGCTTTGACGCGAGAGCGCGGACCAACCTTAGTAACTAGGTGAACATTGCACCATCGATCTCCCAACTATCCTACTACACTTATGAACCCGACCTAACCCTATTCTCTCCTTGTTTGATTTCTTCATCATCTTAGTCATTGTTCCCTTAGTTAGTTGAATTCTTTAGCCTTAGTTGTTGTCCGTAGCTTAGTCCCAGTCATAGTGTTATCCCCCTTCCTATCGTTCTAGATTAGCTTAGCCTTGAGACTTAGTCTAGTCTTTAGGTGAAACTTAGTCGAAACCCTCTTTACCGTCCCCGTGGAATCGACCCGACTTACCCTATCTACGTGTTAGGATTAGTTGGTTTTTATTTGTTGGTAGGGATCCACGGCAAATCCCTCCCATCAATTTGGCGCCGTTGCCGGGGACGGTGCTAGTTTAGACTTTGTTTGCCTATTTATTTGACTTTGTCTTTTGTTTTTGTGTTTTTCTTTTTGTTCTTTTGCTTCTTGTCTGTGAAGTTTATTTCCTTCTTGTCTAGTGCCCAAAAAGCACTAGACTTCTCACGTTTGCTTCTAGTCTACAGTTTGTGCCTAGAGGTGGTGACCATCCTCTTCTTTACAACTTAGAGCCGCTTCAACGGACGGTTGCTAAATTGAGAGGTCCTCAACCGGATACAAGCCGCGATTTTCGAGCAAAACATGAGGTTTGATCTAAACTCCCCACCCATAGAAGCTACAACGAGCTACTCCTCTCCGTCCATGAATCGAGACTATGCCATGATGTCTCCGAGCTACCACCAAGCTTCATCGGGTAATCAAGAAACCCGTGGGTATGAGCTTCAAGGATATGGAAACGGCTTCCATCAAGTGAGTGCTTATCAACCTTGTGATCGTGGTGGTTATTACTCAAATTACCATCGTGAACCCACCATGTCTCATCATATTTCTCCATATGGAAGCCAATTTCCCCAAAACCCACCATATTACCAATCACCTCAATCTCACTACCAACAACATGATGCCCCACCCCTTGGGCATCATCAAGGTTTACAAGTAGCACTCCAAAACCCCAATGACCACCAAATGCCCAACTTGGAGTTATATCAATCGATTCTTCAATTGCAAAAGAGCCAACAAGAAATGGCCATCCAAATGCAAAAGAACCAAGATGAATTCATGGTCCAATATCAAAGGGAAAACGAGGCAATGGATGCTCGATTAAATGCGTTATCGGTTAAAACCGTAATGTTTTTAACCCGAACGTCACAACTAGATGAAGGGTGCTCACTTGAGAAAGGGGAGCAACCTAATCACGAAGCCGCCGATGAAGTTCCTTTTGGAAGCGAAACTTGCTTTGAAGAACCTCAATCATCTACCCAAGAAGAGACGAATGAGGATATAGTCCTTTATGAAGGTGTTTTTGGTGAAGAATTGGGTGAGAATAGTGGGAATTTGAAGAGTTTCATTGATGAAAACACCGATATAATAGAGGAAATTCAAGAGTCTACCCCCTCTATACTTGTTGAACCTTAAATCCCCTCCGCTTGCCCTCCTCTTGAGCTTCATGTTGCTTCTTATGAGGCTATTGTAGAGGATATTGAACTTTGGGTTGAGTTGAGTGAGGTGATAGGTGTTGTGAAGTCATGGGACATGAATGATGAAATCAAGTCACCCATATGTGATAATCGAATAAAATATTGTGAACCCCTTCTGTGTAATTTGGATCTTGGTTTAGAGGAGGTTGAAACCGCTTGTATGAGTTTTAAATCTCTTCTTATTGATGATGTGGGGAAGAACGATGTTTTAGGATTGGGAGATATTGGGCCGGAATTTGTTGATGACTTGGGTTTGTTTGATGAAAAGAAGAGGGTTAAACTCCCTTTTGACCCTTGTGTTAGAAATTCAAGCCTTGCTTGTGCTAAGAGACAGTGCTTAGGGAGGAAGAGGTCGGTAAAGCTTGTAGGATGGATAGACCCCGGAGACAACATGAAAGATGACGTTGGGTCTTTGGATTACTACTTCTTGCCTTCGACTAGGAGGCTTTGGAGAATAGCTTCGCTCGGTAGCTTGAGCCCTCATTATGATGTGGCTCGTGCGTTTGACTTGCTCCTCCGAGCCCTTGACGGCTACGGTTAAGAAGGAAGAGTCCACCATCCTTGGTTTGACGGAGTTCCTAAAGAACCGTCATGTTGTATATTCCTCTTTCCTCTTCTTTAGAGTTCTTGTGTTTGTATTTGTGTGGTTTGTCTCTTGATTTTATTTGTTTTGTGGAACTCTTGTAATTTAGAATTTTCTTGAGCGATGTGAGGGAGGGATTTTGATGGTGTTTATTGAGTTCATTTGATAGGTCTTAGTGAAGATGAAGTTTTGAGAGAAGTAGTTGATGATAGAAGCTTGGAGTTCGGTGGAGGAAGTCGGTTTTTTGAGCTTTTCGTAAGTTTTTGGGGACGGGATTTTGGATCCCGAGGTTGTTTGTGTCTTGTGGGTGGAGCTAGTATTGAAAGAAGGCTCCAAGGCTCGGGAAACGTGCCATCCCGACCGTGTAGGATGTCATCTCGACCGAGATGAGGTGTGCGTGGAATCTGGAGCTACTGACTACCCATCCCGACCGAGATGAGGACCATCTCGACCGGGAAGGGACCATCCCGTCCGAGAAGGAACCATCTCGACCGGGATGGGTTCCAGCCTCCCCTTTTCACCTTCTCTTCGTCATTTGAGCCCACCCAACCACTATATACCCCCTCCCAACCTCCCTACTCACCCCTGCCTCGATCATCTTACCCTTACACTTCATTTATACACCTTTATGTTCACTACATACCGAGTTTCACATCAAACCCCACCTAATTATACCATTGCAAGCTTAGTACTTCAACCATGCGACCTTATCAAGAACGAAGAGGAATGACAATGATGAAGACAAGTAATGTGCCGATATCGAACATTGAGACGATGGAGTTAGTGAGTTGCTTACCGATCGGTACGACAACTATCCTTTCTTTTCCGTCTTTTATTGCTTGTCTCCCTTTGTTTGTTCCCTTCCCCTTATCATTTTTGTGTCATGGTGGCCCTCGGGGCCTTGGTAGTCGTTGCTCCCGACTCTCGATGACGTGACTACATCGAGGGCCATTTCAAAAATCCAAATTTACAAGAACTTTCAATTTTTATTTAATTTTACTTTCTTTTGATGGGATTTAGTCGGATTCGGGCGGAATCCGGGCTAGGTGACTTGATTACACCTAGTCTTCCCCTCCCATTTCCTTTTATTTCCTTCTTTTTATTTCTTCCCCCATCCATATCTTTTCTCGTCTCGACCCATGGTGACTTGATTACACTCCGGCCGGACACTTTCTACCCTTTCTTCGCTTTTCTTTTTGAATTTTAGCTTTATTTTTGTAGTTTTCCTTCTTTTTAGTGTCTCCACACACTACCGATCGAGCATGAGGACATTGCTCGGTTTAAGTGTGGGGGAGCGATATCCTAGTGATAAGTGTAGTTTGTAGTGCCTTTTTCACTATGTTTTGGTCCCATTTCCTTGTTTGTTTCAGGGATTCTTATGCTTCCTTTAGTTCGTTTCAGGTTCCCGAGACCGATTTGGAAGAGTTGGAGCGATTCCGACTCTATACATACACATTTTGGAGCCAACGGAGTAAAGGAACGATGACTCGATGCCTTCGAATCGACCCCGAGACCTTGGGACCCAATCCCGAGCCTCCGAGACCCGATCCCGAGTCCCGAGAATCGGCGAGAAACCCATGAGAGGCAAGGAGGGACCAAAGAGCTCTTAAGGGAGGCCTACAAGACCCATCCCGTTCGGGATGGGGTGGGCTTTTGAGGAGGCCAATGTGAGCCCATCCCGGTCGGGACCAACCCGTCCCGATCGGGATGACAGGGCCGTCCCGTTCGGGATGATCCGTCCCGGTCAGGATGGGCTACAGCTCACCCGCATTGTTTCCTTTCTTCTCCTTTCCACTTGTAACCCTATATATACCCCCCCCCCCCCCCCTCTTGTATTAAGACACCATCATATGTTATATTCTTGGCCTCTCCTAAAACCCTAGACTACTTTAGGTTAGATTAGATTAGATTAGAGTAGATTAGTCGGTAATTAGTAGTTAATCCTAGATTAGTGCTTGTATTGAAGGAATTCTTGAAGAATCCACCAAGATTGACAACCTTGGGTGATGTATTTGGGTTTTCTCTTTTGCAAGTTTTCATTCTTCCATTCATCTTGTTAGTAGGTATAATCTTTCTTTCTTATCTCTTAATCTTGTTTTGTCATCCAAGTTTCAATCTTTGTTCTTCTTATTGTTCATAGTTCATCATTTTCACTAGTTTGTTTATGTTTGGTTTGATGTTTGTGTTGATTTCTCTTGTTCTTGTTAGTATTAGTTTGATTATGTAAGAGTAGTGTTCTTGCTAGGGTTAGTAGGGTGATTAGGGTGTTAATTGGGTGATTAAGGGTTTGTTGGAGATGTTGGTGGAAGATTTGGGTTTCCTCTTGGTTTGATGCATATCACATGTTTGTTGAAATGCTTGAATGGCTAGTAGTTGCAAATACTTGTTTTTCTTGACTTTGTCTTGTGGGTGATAGTTTGTTTGTGGGTTCGGTTCTCTCACTAAGTTGCGAGAGCCCGGTGAGGACGACCCCTAGGTCGGTCTAAGTAGCGAGAGCCCGGATGCGACCTAGGCCATTATAGCGCGCTAGTAACCCCGTTTGTCATGTGTGTCGCCGAGATGGGTTCTAGGTGAAACCTCTAGGTCGGTCTAAGTTGCAAGAGCCCGGACCATACCTAGATTACCCTACTACCTCCTTCACTCTAGTTCCCCCTTGACCATTCCGTTACCCCTTTGACCCCGACCTAATCCTAGCCCGTTCTCCTTTGTTTGCTTTCTCCGGCACCTTAGTCTTAGTCTAGCTTTCTCCCCTCTTATCATTTTCTAATTTAGCGTAGTCCGTTGACTTAGTCTAGTATTTGGGCCGACCTAGTCTAGGCTATACATTACCGTCCCCGTGGATTCAACCCGACTTGCCCTATCTACCGTAGGAATAGCCGGTTTATTATTGACGGTTGGGATTCCGCGACAAATCCTTCCCATCAATTTGGCGTCGTTGCCGGGGACGGTGCTAGTTTAGACGTTGTTTTCCTAGTTACTTGACTTTGTCTTTGTGTTTGTGTTTTTCTTTTTTCTTTTTGTTTCTTTGCTTCTTGTGTGTGTGAAGTTTATTTCTCTCTTGTCTAGTGCCCAAAAAGCACTAGGCTTCTCACGTTTGCTCTTAGTCTACAGTTTGTGCTTAGAGGTGGTGACTATCTTCTTCTTGCAACATAGAGCCGCTTTAACGGACGGTTGCTAGAGTGAGAGGTTTCCAACCGGGTATGGACTACGATTTTCGAGCAAGCATGGGGTTTGATCTAAAATCCACATACTCGGGTGCCGATATGAGCTACTCCTCTTCTTCCATGAACCAAGGGTATGACATGACGTCCCCCTACCACTATCAAGCTTCTTGTGGTGACTCTTGTGGGTATGAACTTCAAGGTTATGAAAACGGCTACCAACAAGTTAATGACTATCAATCCTACGATCATGGTGACTATTACTCGAGTTATGATTGTGAGCCCACCATGTTCAATCAAGATTCACCTTATGGAAGCCAATATTCCCAATACCCACCATATTACCCTCCACCCCAACCACAATATGAACCCCATGACCCACAATACTACCAATCACCCCAACCTTGCTACCAACAATATGATGCCCCACCCTTTGGGCAGCATCAAGATTTTCAAGGAGCTTTAAAAGACCCCGATGATCACCAATTTCCCGACATGGAGGTGTTTCAATCGAGTCTTCAAATGCAAAGGAGCATCCAAGAAACGGCCATTCAATTGCAAAAAGAACAAGAGGAATTAATGGCCCAAATTCGAAGAGGAAACGAGGCGAGGAATGCTCAATTAAATGCATTATCGGTTCAAACCGTAATGTCTTTATCCCGAGCATCACATTTAGATGGAGGGTGCCCACTTGAGAGAGAGGAGCAACCTAATCATGAAGCCGCCGATGTAGTTCCCTTTGAAAGAGAAATTTGCTTTGAAGAACCTCAATCGTCTACCCAAAAAGAGACGAATGAGGATATGACCCTTGGTGAAGGCATCGTTGGTGAAGAATTGGAGGACGATAGTGAGTTGGATGGGTTGGTAGAATTCGTGAGGTTGTTAGGTGAGATTGATAGCCTCGAGTTGCCCTTGTGCGATAATGTGACTACGTGTCAAGAGCCCCATGCTAGTACACCGAGAGATGGTTTGGAAGAGATTAAAACCGCCGGTAGAAGTTTCGATCCTCTCCTCCAAGATGATGTGGGGCCGAGTGATGAACATGGGGAACCACAACTTGAGGAAAGTGTGGGGGTGTGCAACGAGGAAGTGAGGCCAAAACCGCTTTTTGTGCCTCGTTTCTTGGAGATGAAGCTTGCTTGTGATTGGAGGTGATGCCTAGGGAGGAAGAGGTCGGTTAGGCTCGTAGGATGGATAGACCCCAGAGATGACATGAATGATGACGATGGGTCTTGGGATTCCTACTTCTTGCCTCCTCCTTGGAGGTCGTGGAGGTCGGTTAAGCTCGAGCGCTTCTTGGGCCTTCACTATGATGTCGGTAGCGCGTTCGACTTGCTCCTCCATGCCCTTGAGGGCTACGGTTGAAGAAGAGTCCACCATCCTAGGTTTGACGGAGTTCCTAAAAGAACCGTCATGTTGTATATTCCCCTCTCCTCTTCTTTAGAGTACTTGTGCTTGTATTTGTGATTTTTGTTTCTAGGATTCTTTTGATTTTGTGGGATTCTTGTAATTTTACATGTTTTTCGCTCTTTCTTTTTTTGAGGATTTAGTCGGATTTAGGTGGAATCCGGGCTAGGTGACTTGATTACACCTAGCCCTCCCCTCCCATTTCCTTTTATTTCCTTCTTTTATTTCTTCCCCCATCCATATCTTTTTCTTGTCTCGGCCCTTGGTGACTTGACTACACCCCGGCCGGACACCTTCTACCATTTTCTTCACTTTATTCTTTGATTTTTAGCTTTATTTTCGTAGTTTCTTTTCCTTTTCTTTTGTCTCTCCGCACACTACGATTGAGCATATGAGGACATTGCTCGGTTTAAGTGTGGGGGAGCGATATTCTAGCATAGTTAGTTTTATTTTCTTAGTTTTTTCGAAAAAATCTTGAAAAAATCCTAAAAATTTGAAAAATTTTCACAAAAATCAAAAAGATTTTTCTTTTGTGTGTTTTCCCTTTTTGTCTTTGTGTCGTTTTTTTGTTGTATTGTGTGTGTTTTGCCTCCCTCTTCCTTATAGGTTGCTTAATCACCGTTGTTTGGAAGGCTTTGAAGACATTCGGTAACATCTTCTAACCCTCTTTCCCTATTTATTCCTTGTGATGTTTGGAGAAGGTTGTGTTGAGGTGTGCTCGGGTGGAGCTTGTACATACTTGTGGTTGATTTGGTGATATGTTTGGAAGTTTGGGGTGGTGTTTGTTTGTTCATGTTTTGTTTTTGTTGCCTTTTGTTTCTTTTCCTTTCATTTTCGTTGAGTCTTTGTTTTCTGTGTAGTTGTGTCATGTGCGTAAAAGGTTTTCGAAAACCCGGTTTAGAGGCTAGTGTGCGAATGCTTACTTTCCCTTCCTAGTACTGTAAATCGAGTCTTGGACTTTAGTCTAGTAGAATGACCCTAAATCAATGAATTCGTTGGTCCTTTACCTTGAGTCCACCTAGCTTACTAGGGATTTACTACCGGGATTTGCATTTTGACCACTATGACCACCCACAGTGTGAAAAGGCCTTGGTTACCGTGTCTCGTCCCTTAGGTGACCGTGTTTAGGATTGTTTGATTAGTCCAAGTTCTCCACTTTTTGTGGGTTTGAAAGGGAATGCGCAACCCCGACTTACCCATTCACCTACCTCCTACACATACCCGCACAAATAAAATGCAACTTGTTGAATTCCATCTTTCTTGTTGTCAAGATGTGCCAAAAAGCCAAATCTTGCCAAAAAGGGCAAAGAAAAGAAAAAGAAAGAAAATGAAAGAAAGAAAAGAATGAAGAAAAAAAGAAAAGGCACAAAAACGCCAAAAAGAAAATAGAAAAGAAGAAAAAGAAATGGTATGGCAACAAACAAAGAAAAAAATGCAAAAGAAGAGAAAATGCCAAAAGAAATCCCGTCTCACAAAAAGAGCCCTCACATCTCAAAATAAGCCTTTTACCGACCATTACCGTGAAGAGCCTAGCAAAGGACCGAGTTCCTAGGAAGGATGATAGCGGTAGTGGTCAGTCTTCCCTCATTTTGCGATTTTTCCACCTTTTTACTTGGACTAGTTAGGCGGTTTCGAGCACGGGACGACCCTCTTGGCTCATCGCTAAAGGGGGCGGGGTCTCAATTACCTACAGTGTCGACTAACACCATGGTTCATCCCTTTTCCACTCCTCCGATCGTCCCGTAGTACGTTCTTAGAAAGTTAGGAGTAAGCTAGGTAAGTTACCAACTTTTTTATTGCTTTATCGTCATACTATTAGGGTCTAGTTCACCTTGGTTTGTATTGCTAGCTTGGGAACGTTGTCACTTACCTCGAGTCCTAACCGGTGCTTCTTTCACCGCTTTTTGAGGGAAGCGGTATTTGTTTTTTCTTTGGGTGCAACCTTGTGTTTGTTTGTTTGTTTGTTTGTTTGTTTGTTTGTTTGTTTGTGTGTTTGTCTATGTGTTTGTGTCCGGTTGCATCCACAGTTTTGTCGCAAGACCCCACTTGCCTTGAGGGGTGCACTTTTACTCAAAGTGCATTCGCGTGAGTTGAAAGGGCGTTGGGTGCGCCAATACCCATTCGGCTAGTATAGTACTTAGTTTGTGCTTACTCGAGGGCGAGTAAGGCTTAAGTGTGGGGGAGTTGATAAGTGTAGTTTGTAGTGCCTTTTTCACTATGTTTTGGTCCCATTTCATTGTGGAATTGCTCCTTGGGAGCGATTTATAGGCTTCTTATGCTTCCTTTAGTTCGTTTCAGGTTCCCGAGACCGATTTGGAAGAGTTGGAGCGATTCTGACTCTATACATACACATTTTGGAGCCAACGGAGTAAAGGAACGATGACTCGATGCCTTGGAATCGACCCCGAGACCTTGGCACCCAATCCCGAGCCTACGAGACCTGATCCCGAGTCCCGAGAATCGGCGAGAAACCCATGAGAGGCAAGGAGGGACCAAAGAGCTCTTAAGGGAGGCCTACAAGACCCATCCCGTTCGGGATGGCCTCATCCCGTTCGGGATGGGGTGCGCTTTTGAGGAGGTCACTGTGAGCCCATCCCGGTCGGGACCAACCCGTCTCGATCGGGATGGCAGGGCCGTCCCGGTCGGGATGATCCGTCCCGGTCGGGATGGGCTACAGCTCACCCGCATTGTTTCCTTTCTTCTCCTTTCTACTTGTAACCCTATATATACCCCCCTTTTGTATTAAGACACCATCATATGTTATATTCTTGGCCTCTCCTAAAACCCTAGACTACTTTAGGTTAGATTAGATTAGATTAGAGTAGATTAGTCGGTAATTAGTAGTTAATCCTAGATTAGTGCTTGTATTGAAGGAATTCTTGAAGAATCCACTAAGATTGACAACCTTGGGTGATGTATTTGGGTTTTCTCTTTTATGCAAGTTTTCATTCTTCCATTCATCTTGTTAGTAGGTATAATCTTTCTTTCTCTTCTCTTAATCTTGTTTTATCATCCAAGTTTCAATCTTTGTTCATCTTATTGTTCATAGTTCATCATTTTCACCAGTTTGTTTATGTTTGTTTTGATGTTTGTGTTGATTTCTCTTGTTCTTGTTAGTATTAGTTTGATTATGTAAGAGTAGTGTTCTTGATAGGGTTAGTAGGGTGATTAGGGTGTTAATTTGGTGATTAAGGGTTTGTTGGAGATGTCGGTGGAAGATTTGGGTTTCCTCTTGGTTTGATGCATATCACATGTTTGTTGAAATGCTTGAATGGCTAGTAGTTGCAAATACTTGTTTTTCTTGACTTTCTCTTGTGGGTGATAGTTTGTTTGTGGGTTCGGTTCTCTCACTAAGTTGCGAGAGCCCGGTGAGGACGACCCCTAGGTCGGTCTAAGTAGCGAGAGCCCGGATGCGACCTAGGCCACTACAGCGCGCTAGTAACCCCGTTTGTCATGTGTGTCGCCGAGATGGGTTCTAGGTGAAACCTCTAGGTCGGTCTAAGTTGCAAGAGCCCGGACCATACCTAGATTACCCTACTACCTCCTTCACTCTAGTTCCCACTTGACCATTCCGTTACCCCTTTGACCCCGACCTAATCCTAGCCCGTTCTCCTTTGTTTGCTTTCTCCGGCACCTTAGTCTTAGTCTAGCTTTCTCCCCTCTTATCATTTTCTAGTTTAGCGTAGTCCGTTGACTTAGTCTAGTATTTGGGTCGACCTAGTCTAAGCTATACATTACTGTCCCCGTGGATTCGACCCGACTTGCCCTATCTACCGTAGGAATAGCCGGTTTATTATTGACGGTTGGGATTTCGCGACAAATCCTTCCCATCACCTAGTATAGTTTAGTTTTATTTTCGTAGTTTTTTTTCGAAAAATCTTAAAAAAACCCTAAAAATTTGAAAAATTTCATAAAAATCAAAAAGATTTTCCGTTTTTGTCTTTTCCTTTTGTGTCGTTGTGTAATATATTTGTTGTGTTGTGTGTGTTTTGCCTCCCTTTTCCCTCACCGGTTCCTTGATCGCCGTAATCTTCGGAAAGCTCGAGACATCCGGTAACGTCATTCTATCCCTTTTCCTCTTTGTCTCTTGTGGAGTTTGGAAGAGATTTGTGATGATGTGTGCTCGGGTGGGGCTTGTTGAAGGTTGTGGATGTTTTGGTTGCTTATGTGGATGTTTCGGGGTGGTGTTTGTTTTGTTTGTATGTTTGTTTTCTTTTCTCTTATTTTGTTTTGTTTTGTTGTGTGTGTCTCATTTTCTTTCAACCTTGTTGTATTTTGTTTAGTTTGTGTCTTGTGTAATAAAAGGTTTCCGAAAACCCGGTTTTGAGGCTAGTGCGCAAGTGTTTACCTTCCCTTTCTAATGATATGGTTCGAGTCTTGGACTTTAGTCTAGTAGAATGACTTTAAATCAATAGTTTCGTTGGTCCTTTACCTTGAGTCCACCTAGTCTACTAGGGATTACTACGAGATTTGCATTTTGACCATTATGACCACCCACGGTGTGAAAAGGCCTTGGTTGCCGAGTCCCGTCCCTTAGGTGACCGTATTCGAAATTGTTTGATTAGTCCAAGTTTTCCACCTTTTTGTGGGTTTAAAGGGAAGACGTCGTCCCGAATCACCCATTTCCCTACCTCCTACACATCTCCACAAATAAGTTCCAAATTGTTGAAATTCTCACTTGGTTGCAAGAAATGCCTACAAAACAAAATCATCCAAAAGGCAAGCCAAGTCAAAAGAAAGAAAAAGAAAAAGAAAGAAAGAAAAGAAAGAAAAGGAAGAAGAAAAAGAAAAGGCACAACGATCAAAAACAAAATACAAAAGAAGAAAAAGAAATGGAATAGAAGCTCAAAAGCAAAAAGCAAAAGAAAGAAAAATGCCAAAAATAAAATCACCTCACAAAAAGAATTCTCACCCTCAAAAATAAGTCTTTTACCGACTACTACCGTGAAGAGCCTACCAAAGGACCGAGTCCCTAGGAAGGATGATAGCGGCAAATAGTCGGTCTTCTCCCATTTTGCAACCCTGTCCACCTTTTTACTTGGATTAGTTGGGCGATTTTGAGCATGGGACGACCCTCTTGGCTCATCGCTAAAGGGGGCGGGGTCTCACTTACCTACAGTGTCGACTAACACCGTGGTTCATCCTTTTTCCATCCCGCCGATCATCCCGTAGTACGTTCATAGAAGGTTAGGAGGAACCTATGTAAGTTACCAACGATTTTATTGCTTTGTCGTCATACTATTAGGGTTTTGTTCATATCGATTTGTATTATTAGTTTGGGAACGTTGTCACTTACCTTGAGTCCTTAACCGGTTCTTCTTTCACCATTTTGTAGAGGGAAGCAGTATTTATTTCTTCTTGGGTGCAACCGATTGCTTGTTTGTTTGTATGTTTGTTTGTTTGTGTGCTTTTGTGTCCGGTTGCATCCACAGTTTTGTCGCAAGACCTTACTTGCCTTGCGGAGTGCACTTTTCCTCTGAGTGTACTCGCGTGAGTTGAAAGAGCGTAGGGTGTGCTAATACCCGCTCGGTTAGTAGTCTAGTTTCTTTAGTTTTTAGGTAGTTTGTTCTTACTCGAGGGCGAGTAAGGGTTAAGTGTGGGGGAGTTGATAAGTGTAGTTTGTAGTGCCTATTTGTTGTGTTTGGTCCCGGTTTCTCTTGTGAAATCGCTCTTTGGAGCGGTTTCTAGGCTACTTATGCTTCTTCTAGTTCGTTTTAGGTTCCCAAGACCAATCATGGAGAATTGGAACGATTTTGACTTGTTTCCTACACATTTGGAACCAACGAAGAGAAGCGACGATCACTCGGTGGCTTAGATTCGATCCCGAGACCTCGGGACCCATTCCCGAGCCCCTTAGACTCGATCCCGAGCACCGAGAATCGTTTAGAAGCAAGGAGGGACCCTTGAGATCTTATTTGAGGCCTACAAGACCCATCATGGTCGAGATGAGGGCCATCATGGTCGGGATGAAGAGTACAAGCATAGACAGGCCACTGATGGCATACCTGAAGCCCTGTGTTGCTTCTTTTTCTCTCCTTTGCTCTTGTGGACATGACATAGGTCCACCCCGACGCGGCCATGCGTGGGTTTGGGGAGACGAATGAATCTCCATATGAGAATGGATCGAATTGAAATTTAAATCGAAGTGGAGTCGCCACCGAAATTTGTGGGAGTTCGGGCCCGTTCGAACCCACTTTATGTCGTAGTGGGCCATGCACAAAGTATGGCCCATTTCCGATCTCAGAGTTTATTGGGCTCGTCCCTTTGCATTACGATACCGATACCGTCACTACCGGTTATAATGTATAGAATGACTCTCGTGCGCCAACGGTTTCGGGCATCCGGAAACCAAGGTTCTGAGTAAGGGGTTAGGGTACGTGTTGGGAAGCCTACAAAGGACACCCAACCCCGCCCGCACATTAGCAGCCTCTACTAAGATATCGAATGATTTTCTAATACGCGCGTTAGTAGTTCGGTTAAATGATATGCAAACATTGTTTTCCCTAAGCATGTGAGAAATTGAACGGGTTTCTAGGTCGATTTAATACAACTAATTCTAACGTCAAAGTTAAATTTAGCATGTGGGTTCATTTTAGTACAATAAAATAAACAAAATAAATCAACAAGAAAATAGCAAACTTGTTAGTAACGGTAAAACGATAATAACGGTTTGCAACAATATATAACGATATGAGAACGATATAAAATAAAGTAAACATGATGCATGGTTTTTGAAGAAGTAATAGTACACGTGATAGATTTGACACGTGTTGACCTAAGTCATAAAAAAGTATTACCGAAACTAGAAGACGGTGTAGGACTCACGGTTTTGACGTAATAAAGGGCCACTCGACCGAGTCATTGAAGGACTCGACCGAGTGGACCTCTGAAAAGGCTTATGTCCCGTATTTTTGGACCCTACTCGATCGAGTTATTGGCGAACTCGACCGAGTACACTGCCACTCGATCGACTCATGGCGAGACTAGGCCGAGTGGAGGTCGAAAAAGCATTCTGTCCCGGTTTTTTGGGGTACCACTCGACCGAGTGGGCTAGGCAGTCGATCAAGTGCCCCCTGTACGAACTAGGGTTCGTTTTGCAATTTGATATCGATTTCGAAATTGCTTTTTTGATTTTGATAATTGGGTAATCTTGTTGAATCGGGCATAAATATTGTATGAATTATGCTCGGTTCATACGTATAATACTCGTCGTATTCGACGTTCGATTATTGAATCGATATCGAATATTAGAGCGGAACTAAAAAAAATTGCTATAAGTCGTTAAATCGACTAAAACGATATGAATTTTTCTCCGCATTTATAGAGTCGCATTCTTATCGAATTAATGACATCTATTTTAAGCATCAACGGAAAATCGTTTTAGCTAAATTATTTGACTAAATTATTTAGATTCGACATACAATTATTGAATTGGTATCGGATCTAAAAAGTTGACACTTTACTTGAATTGAAAGACTTGATTCCCTCGGCTTTCCCAACATCGTAATGAATCCCTAGGGATTATGTGATGTCGGATCGACGTCAACGGGTTTCGACCCTAATAAAAAAAGGTACTTGTTTGGAAAATAGTTTGCAATTGATGAAATATGCGACTAATGATAATAATGCGAAATAAAAAAAAACTATTGTTTAAGTTGACTTGCTTCAATAATCAAGTGCTAGGGGTGTCGGGATAAGCGACCGGCAACGCTGGGTGCAATACCACTGTATATTCGGGTTTTCTTATCCCGACATCATTCGCACTCGACACAAATTCACAAGTATTTTAATGTTTTGATGTTAGTAATTATTAGCGATATTATAGATGCGATAATGATAAAAAAAACGAGACAAAGATGACGACATAGATGACGTGCGACGTGAGAGAGAAGGAGAGGGAGAAGAACGGGGTTTTGCACCATCAACCTACATGTTCTTATGCTCGGACGGGACTCGTAGTTGAGGCTAGCACGGGAGTATCGAGATGTAAGTTAAGTTATGGTGATTAGGGCTTGGATCCTAGATGCTAGGGTTAGGGTTCGAGTGTAGTATAGATTAGGGTTTGCTTCGGGTTCCAAAAAATATGATCAATGTGTGTTGCATGGGGATGTTTATATACGCATGCCCATGTACCCCGTCTAGGGTAACTCGACCGAGTAACTAGCTGACTCGGTCGAGTGGCCCAGTGCGCCTGCAGTCGGGCCTGTTTAAGGGCCCACTCGATCGAGTAGAGCTGACACTCGATCGAGTGGGTCAGCTGGATCGCAATGGTCCGGTTTTTGGACCTTGAGTTGGGTATTTTGTGGGTTTTGTATTTGGATTGGACTTTTGATGTTTATGTGGCTGTTTTTATGTGTCTCGGAAACGGCTTTGACCGGGGTTGACCCAATCGCTAAAAGTCGGTTTTATGTCCGGTGTCGGTTTTGGCCCAAATTAGTCTTGTTTGATTGGAAACGACCTGCTGGGCCTGAATTTGAGGTTGGTTTTGTGAGATTTGTACTCTGTAAGTGCTTAAGCCAACAACTAATTGTTTCGAGCCCATATCCGAGCGCGTAGAAACACGTTTGCGTCCGATCATCATCGGGTGTTTTTTGGAAACTGCAATAGACACCTGGCAATCGAAATGTGGGTGTCTACAAAGACCCTACTCTGACCGAGGCTTGGACAGGGCGAAAGTCAGAGTAGCTACCAAGTCAATTAAGAGCTAGTAGACTTCCGGTCGGGCCGTTTATAGTCCATTAGACTTGCGGGAAGGGTTCGCCATCCATAAGATAGAAGTCATACCTGAGCTGATGATAATACCTCCGTGGGGAATTTGGACTTGTCGCATAAGTCCTGGGTGTGCCTGTATGTGGGCTTATCCCGTGAAAAATGCCGCCTTGGGCTTTCTGCTGGGGAGACATGTGACTTGCGCGGTCTTGAATTGTACCTGTGTTAGTTACATAGAATTTGCATGCAACACGTAGGTGGAAAAGGCGACTCGCGCTGGGGGAAAATGGTTTTTGATTTTTTTGAATTTTTGAAAATTTTGAAAATTTTGAAAATTTTGAAATTTTAACTCCTAAAACAATCTAGGAAAGTTCGGGATGACCAAATCCGTGCTAGTATCGGGACTAGGCTTGTGTGTTTAAGCCTTGTTCGAATTAGAAAACTTTTATGGGGAAAAGATATGGAAAGAGGGTTGTAGGCCTTGATGCTATATATACCCCTCCATTGTCTTCGATTTTATTCACAACTTCCTCCTAATTCATCCCTCTCAAAAAGAAAGTCTCTTATTTCTTTCAGGAATTTTAGCCATGGGAATTGATCGATTGATCGTGATGCTGCAAGAATGGTCCCGACGTTTTAGGGACACGGAGAGGGTGGCTCTCAATCAAACGGGTATTACTCAGTTGTATCCATTCCATCAGATGCAAGTCGATCGCTACTTCCTTGATGCTTGCTTGTCCTATTGGGACGACACATATCACGTCTTTGCCTTTTCCCGGGGAGAAGTTTGTCCTTTACCCGAGGAGATTGCTGCTGTAGGAGGATGGAACCCGATACTTCGTCCTGCCATCTCGTATTCGGTTTATGACCCGAGGAGGAAGCTTCGAGAATTTTTAGGGCTCTCCCAAAATGAGGTATCTGGAATGGCCCGGGACAACAACACAGTTTCTTTGATTGATCTGGTCGAGAAATTTATGAACCCGCATGACGTCCGGGTCAGACCGATTCATAGCCGTAGTGCTTTCTCTTTTTGTATGCTCCATGTTTGCGCTTTTGAAGGTCACATGGATTTGCTGTCGTGCATGGGCGACGTTCGTCTTTTTACCGTGGTTGACCTAATGGAGACGGAGCACAGCCCGGACTGACTTATCACGGGTGAAAACATTCAAGGCTTGGACAAACGCAAGAGAGATTCGTCGGTCCGTCTAACCGGGAGCACCCCTTTGCTGCAGGTGATCGGATTTTCCCTTGATTTTATTTTCTCGATTTTTGATTTTTTTCGCGATTTCTCTGCTGCAGTGGGCACTCGATCGAGTCACCCTGGCACTCGATCGAGTGCCCTCGTAAAAAGCCCCATGTTCGTGTTTAGAGGCACCATTCGATCGAGTGACTCCTACGCACTCGATCGAGTTCCCTTAGGCGGACGCCTATTTTGTCTCGGTAACTCATATTTTTGCTTTCCTTTTTCAGATTTGGCTATATGAGAGGTTATCAGTGATAGATCCTCCCCTTGACGCGAGCAACTATTGTCATAATCAAGTGATGACAAGGAGGCGCGCTATCTATTTTTCTCGCCAAATTACTCAGAAGTATTGGGACGAGGTGTTGTCTTTTCACGGCGGCCCATTGATTCGGTGGGTAGTGCCATGGTGGCCCATTTATGTTTGGACAGGCTTGGACCCGAGGGACAAGGCCCGTTATCAGGTAATATTGTCTTTCAGGCAGACAGTTCATCTCTACCCGGATGGAATACTAAGGCAGTATGGTTGGACCCAACGAATCCCAGAAGTTGAAGCAGTTGTGAGTGAATCTACCCAACTGACTGATGTGATGTGCGATACTTGGATGCCAAGATGGTACACCCGGCATACTTGGCCCATTCCCAAATCTCGTCATTCAATCTGGGTTTCAGACTCTTATGTGAAGTGGACCAAAGCAGATAACGCCAAAGCCCGAGCCGCTTTGAAGGTTGATGAAGCTTTTGACCTGCTACGGAGGGAACAAGTCAAAGATAATAGGGGCTTCTTCGACGAAGGAGACACTCCGGCTACCATGGTCCGTCTTATGTCAGGACAAAAGAAGAAGCCCAAGACTCAAGGTGAAGGGTCTAATGCTAGAGGTGCTCGGGGGAAAGTGGGCCCACATACTGACTTGGAAAGGAGACTTGGCCCAAGACTGGCAGTTCAAGACCTACTTGGCCCGGGAGATAGACTACCTGAGCACGTGCGGGCTCAACTTGGACCAAAGACAATAGCAGAAGACTTGCTGTCAAAGAAACGGGTTCGAGCTAAGGAGGTTCCCCTCGTGATTCGGGAACGCTCGCCCCCGCCCCGGCGACCTCGGGCCCCACGCGACACGAAGGATAAAGGGAAAGGCAAAATGCACGAATACTAGTCTCCTTTGTTTTATTATTTAGGGTTATTTAATAACAATAATACCAACTATAGGGCGTCTTCCCAAAATAATACTAATTCCAATAAATCTGAGAATAATACGTATTATTGGAGTAGTTAAACAAGAGTAGTATAAGTATGTTTATCACCTGCTACATCAGGTCACCTAATTAATATTTAACCTGTTACTTATTCTCCATCCTCCCCCTTAGACCTGGATAATGGGTGAACCGTGTCGGGTCACCTTTAGGTCGAGCCAATTTCGGGTTATAATAATCGGGTTGACTTTGGGTCGGGTCAGATAATTTCGGGTTCGGGTCAATCTCGGGTTTACTGTTTTCAACTTTTTTTTAGGGATATCCTCTGGTTTTTAATAATAATAGTCGTGTCAGTTTCGGGTTAGCTCGGGTCAATTCGAATTACGGGCCAAAATCATGTCTTCAGTTCGGGTGTCGGGGCGGGTTCAGCTTGGCTTATTCGGGTCGGGTCAATTTTGCCAGGTCTAGTTCTCCTTACTTCTCTTCTTCATCTATCTTCTTTATCCATTACCCTTCATCATTCTTCAGTTTTTTTTCTATACATTTCGTTTAGATTAACATGTTTATTTTGGTGTAGGATTGTGTTGTTAGCTAGATTTGGCAAGGTTCAAGGAAGAGAAATACGGAAGACGTTAATGACGTTTAATGCCATGTACACTAAGTAAGGGAAAAGAAATGAAGTAATATGAAATAAATTAAAGGCGAAAAGGAAGGGGAACGAGTTCTACCGGTAACTGGTCATCTATACTACTTTGGTTTAATAACTTCAAAAATATGTATTATTCTCAGATTTATTAAAATTGGAATTATTTTCGAAAGATGATCTATAGTTGGTATTATTGTCGTTAACTAAAATTAAAGTTGAAAAAGGAAGGTGGAAGGTGGAAGGGTTCTACAGGTAACCGGTCACCTATACTACTCTGGTTTAACTACTCCAATAATACGTATTATTCTCAGATTTATTAAAATTGATATTATTTTGGGAAGACGCCCTATAGTTGGTATTATTGTTGTTAAATAACCCTATTATTTAAATATTATTACTATTTTTTGTGGTGTTTTTTTTTGTTTGCCGAATTTTTTTTTTAATTCCCGAGTTTATCGAGATTTTAATAAAAGGCATATTAGTGAATACCGTTCCCGTCTTTTCGTTATTGCAGCGGTTGCACCCTTTTGAGGGGTTGCCTACGTATCCACAATTAGCGGAATCAAACCAAACGTAGTTCAAAATTGATTGAATTTTTTGCAATTTTCGAAATACATCAGGACTATTAGTTCAAGATGTGCGACAGTAGAATAATTAATTCTAACTTATTGACTTGTCTATAATTTTGAAAATTTATAAAAAGACAAATTTTTATTAACTTTTTGCGAATGACATTGAGATAGGGCTTATGGGTAGTAGCGCTTCAACTGGTCCAAGTTGGTCGGGTTGACGAACTCGTTCCCGTCCAGGTCTGTCAGTATCACCGCTCCTCCTGATAGGACCTTCTTGACTAAGTATGGCCCAACCCAATTGGGTTTGAATTTTCCTCTTGGGTCAACCGGTAGTAAGGCACGAACCGATTTTAGGACTAAATCCCCTTCTTTGATGTTTCTGGGCATAACTCTTTTGTTAAAAGCCCGTTGGATCCTCTTTTGATATACTTGAATATTACTGAGGGCCCGGGATCTCCGTTCGTCTAAAAGAACTAGCGAATCGTATCGGGCTTGGACCCAATCTGCTTAAGGTACTTGGCTTTCAAGTAAAATCCTGAGGGATGACACTTATAGCTCGACCGGTTGGACCGCCTCCATTCCATATGTCAAATAATATGGAGTTGCTCCGGTTGCGGTGCGAATTGACGTCCGATACCCCCAGAGAGCAAAAGGTATTTTGTCGGGCCAATCCCGGTAATTCTCAGCCATTTTTTTAAGTATGGGGACAATTGTTTTGTTAGCCGTTTCTATCGCTCCATTTGTTTGGGGTCGGTAAGGTGAAGATGTATGCCTCTGAATTTTGTATTTTGCTAGCAACGCAGCGGTATCAGCTTGAAAGTGGGTCCCGTGATCACTGATAAACTCGTGTGGGATCCCGTATCGGCATACGATCTTATTATGGATAAATTTGGCCACGTGCTTGGCTTTCAAGACACGATATGACTCGGCTTTGACCCATTTGGTGAAATAGTCGATGGCCACCAAAATGAAGCAATGACCTCCCGTCCCGGAAGGGTGCACCTTTCCAATTATGTCAATGCCCTACGTCGAAAATGGCCATGGCGATGTCATTCTGTATAGTAGGGAAGACGACATATGTTGTACATTGGCAAAGATCTGACAGTTATGGCAGTGTTTGACATATAGCCGATAGTCTGTTTCCATGGTGTTCCAGTAATATCCGAGCCTCATGATTTTCCGGGCTAACGTATGGGCATTCATATGTGGGCCATTTTCACCATCGTGTACTTCGGCCATAACCTTTTCGGCCTGTATTTTATCGATACACAGAAGGAGGGCCCCCTATGCCGTCTTTTTGTATAACTGCCCGTCCTCTGTATGAACAAATTGGGTCGCCAATCTTCGCAAGGCCTTCTTGGCCCGGTTCTCAGTTTCTGGGGGATACTCTCCCGTTGTCAAGTAGGTTAGGACAACCTGATACCAAGGTTCTGGGTCAGTTATCTCGATATCCTGGATGGCGTGGATATAGGCCGACTCGGACCGTCTTTCAACGCAGATGGGCATGCTAGTTAGATGCTCCGGGATATTCAGTAAAGATGCCAATTTGGAAAGCGCGTCTGCAAATTGATTTTCCTCTCGGGGTAGATAAATATATTCCACCCTCTGGAATTGTTTCTCTAGAACCCTTACTCGTGCTTGGTAAGCCACGAGATTGGCGTTCCGAGTTTTCCATTTTTGGAGCGCTTGATTGATGACCAGTGATGAGTCACCGTGGACCCGGAGATTCATTACTCCTAAATCAGCGGCGGCTTGCAACCCGTGAATGCATGCTTCATATTCGGCTGCGTTATTAGTCACGTCAAAGTCCAGTTTAATGGATAACGGGGTATGTTCCTCTTGTGGCGAGATTAACAGAATCCCGACTCCGAATCCTCGGAAATTGGACGCCCCATCAAAGTACAAATCCCATGTTTCGGTGTCTGTATGGAATATGTTTTCATCAGGAAAGGCCCATGTATCGGTGTGTCCTTCCTCAGATATTGGACTATCGGCGAGGAATTATGCCCCTACTCGGCCCTTGATGGCTTTTAATGGTAAAAATTTGAGGTCAAACTCCGCGAGCATCAAGATCCATCTGGACATCCGGCCGTTGAGAATGTGCGTCTCGAACAAGTACTTGATGGGATCCATTTTGGATAGAACATGTACTTTCGTGGCTAAGCATGTAGTGTCGGAGCTTTTTAGTGGCCTAAACTAAAGCTAGACACGTCTTTTCGAGCATCCTGTACTTGCGTTCGTACTCCAGGAATTTCTTACTGATATAGTAGATAGCCCGTTCTTCTGAATCGACTGTCTGGGCCAACATAGCCCCCATGGCTGTCTCGGTCGTTTTTAGGTATAACGACAAAGCCAAGCTGGGTTGAGGTGGCATTAATACCGGCGGAGCAGACATAATCTCCTTGATTTTGTCAAAAGCCATTTGACATTTATCGTCCCACAGTACCCGTTCTCCTATCAGTTTCTTGAAAATGGGCTCGCATACCATGGTTAACTTTGAAATGAACCGGCTGATATATTGGACTTTCCAGAGGAACCTCCTTATTTCTTTTTCGGTTTTGGGTGGTTGCATCTCGGTGATGGCCTTGATTTTAGGTGGGTCAACCACGATGCCGCGTTGGCTAACGATGTGGCCCAATAACTTGCCCGACGTTTCCCCGAAACTGCATTTTTGAGGGTTCAGTCTCATGTTATACTTACGCAGTCTGGTAAAGAACTTTCTTAGGGCCGAGATGTGCCCGCTTCGGTCCTTGGACTTGACGATCTTGTCGTCCACATAAACCTCCACTTCCTTATGCATCGTATCGTGTAATAAGGTGGTGGCGGTTCGTTGATTAGTGGCCCCGGCGTTGATAAGCTCAAATGGCATAACGGTGTAGCAATAAGTACCCCAAGGTGTAATGAAAGTGGTCTTACTCATATCCTCTTCTACCATTTTGATTTGATTGTATCCGGCATACCCGTCCATGAATGATAGAAGGGCATGATCGGCCGTGTTATCCACCAGTATATCGATGTATGGTAACGAAAAATCGTCTTTTGGGCTGGCCTTGTTAAGGTCCCGGAAGTCCACACATAACCGCACCTTGCCGTCCTTCTTGGGTACCGGCACGATGTTTGTGACCCATTCTGGGTATTCAGACACTTGTATAAAGCCCGCTTTGAATTGCTTGTTGACTTCTTCTTTGACTTTGAGAGACCATTCGGGCCTCATTCTTCGGAGTTTTTGTTTTACCGGCTTACACCCATCTTTGATGGGTATACGGTGTTCAGCTATTTCCCGATCTATTCCTGGCATGTCCTTGTAGGACCATGCGAAGACGTCCTTGAACTCTTGGAGGAGTTCGGTGAATTGTTTTCTCTCCTCGGGATCTAAGGATAGGACAACCTTAAGCATCTGGGGCTCTAAAGTGGTTCCCACGTTAATGGATTAGGTTTCTTCAATTACCGGATCTCGGGATTCCCTTTGCTCGAGTTGCTCGATCAAATGCGGAGGCAGAGGTGCTTGTTCGTCGGGTTTCTCAATGTCATTGCATATAAAATTTTTGAAATTGGAAGAATTTTGGAAATAAGACAAGTCGTAAGCAGAACGGTTTTCGTTATTATTATTAATAGTAAATTTGGAGAATAGCTCGAATAGAGCGGCCATCTGACCATTAGTCAGTGGCGGGATTGGGAGTGTTCTCGGGACAGGCCCCGAGACTCCAGTGGCTATGGGAAGAGGGGTTACAGATTGGACTCTAGCACCAGACCCTCTAGACTAGGACTCTGACTCTGACTCCGACTCAGACTCAGACTCGGTATCCGGCATGTCTGCCTCGTCGGTGGTTAGCTTTTAGACCCGTCCTTGGCTGTTGGTCCACTTGATGGTCTTCCTCCAGGCCCTTTTCCCGGTATCTGCTCCAACTTCGGAGATCAGCTTCGTTGGATCGAACCGGTTGCTGCGGAGGATCAGGTTGACCAGATCATCCTTTGGGGCGGGGACGGCCTTGTCTTCCCCGAATAGGAGCCCTAGCACGGGCTCGGAGTTGTTCTCGCCTTCCCTGGACTCGGTTTGAACAAGGGTGAATATATCATCGGGGATGAAATTGCATTCCCGAGCCGTTTTGGTCTCGGGATATGTGATTGTGGGTTGGTAGAGGCCCACTTGAATAGCCCCGAACACAGGGGTGACGAAGTAGTCAGTTAACTTCGGGCTATAAGGGCCTAAGTAAGTACCCTTGATGAGGTTGGTGGCCTTGTGAATACCGGCCCGGACCACGTTCCCTGGGGTTATAGGGTACCCCAAGCCGAATTGCGATTCGCCATCATTCAGGACCTCGATGATCTTCCCATCTGGAAGATAGGGTCTCGAGGTAACCCCCGGTAAGTAGCCCAAGTTTTGTAGCATCGTATCGACACTAGTGGTGAAGTAAGGCCTGAAGAGATATTCCTCTTCGATCCTACCCACGAAATCAAATCCTCGTGGTTCGGCCCGACTTGTGGCGTTGCAGCTAGCCACGGTCATGGGGGTTGCCTCCAGTGTGATGACACCATCCTGGAGTGGCATCTTCACTTTTATGTGGAGGGTAGAGGATACGGCCTTGACTGCATGGATCCAAGGCCTTCCTAGTAGCAGGTTGAAGGACGAGGTGACATCAATCACCTGAAACTCCAATTCTTTCTCGATCGGGCCCGTTATTATTGTCAGCTTAATGGCCCCGACAACTGGTTTTGGGCTTCCGTCGAAAGCCTGGATAGTCTGTGCCGTGGAGAGGTAGTCATCCTCGGTAATTCCGAGGGCTTTAGCGGTCCTTAGGGGAAGGACATTTACGGCGGACCCGTCGACGATAAGGGTCATTGGGAGGTATTTCCCTCGGCAAATGACCCTGATATATAGGGCCAGGTTATGGGCGGCCCCAAATGGTGGTAGGTCGGATTCGGACAAGTTTATGAGTGGGCCTTCTTCTTTGGATTTGACCTTGAGATAGGGCATGATAGTGGCTACCATTTCAGCAGGGGTAACCTCTGAGTCGACCTTAATTTCATCGAGAGCTTTAGTCAGTGCTTCCCGATGTGCTTGCGAGCTAACCAGAAGTTGCCATATGGTTAGGTCAGCTCGAACCCTCTTCAATTGTTGGACCAAGGCTGTGTCGTTGCTTGGTTCCTCGGGGGTAGAATCCGTCCTGGCAGGTTCAGTGACGGTTGCTGGAGTACAACGCCCGACGGTGGCGAGGTGGTTAGTGGCCAAGGCTTTGGTCTTGGCTTTTCGGACCTCTTCACTGGTGATGGGGACAGCTTCCCCTTTGGCTAGGTAAACGTCGTCCTCATCATCGAACCATATCCCATTGATTTGTGGGATAAAAGGGGAAATGAGGTGAGAACAGTCGACTACCTCTCCAGTGAATATAGCATGGGCACTGAACGGGTTTTCTTTGTTACTCGGCTTGTCTCCGGGTAATGGGATCTTCCCATTCTCAATCAGATCTTGGATAAGATGTTTCAGTTTCCAGCATTTTTCCGTGTCATGCCCGTTACCTCGATGATACTGGCAGTAGGCTTGGGCATTGTAGCTTTTGGAACTCTTTTCCATTGGAACTTCTGGAGTCGGGCCTATTGGTTGGATAAGACCCTTCGAAGATAGCCTTTGTAAGGTATAGGTAGTCCCTATATCCGTAAATACCCGAGTTGGAGTATTCTTTTTGGATGAGGTGTCAAGCAGATTAACCTCATCGAAGATGCTGCGAGTTGCAGCTGCAGGTGTGGGCTTGCTCACAGATGAACTGGCCCCTTGATATCCTTTGGTAGAGGCCTTAGTCAGGCTCTCTAACCTTAAGTCATCCTCGATCCTTGTGCCCATTTCAGTAAGGGCGGCAAAACTGGGGATGATGGCATACCAGAGATGGACCCGGTAGGATGGGAGAAGATTCTTGACAAAAGCCTCCACTAGCACCTTCTCGCTGGGCGTATCGACCAGCTTCACACTTTCGGCCCGCCATCTTTGGAGATATTTTGTGAACCCTTCTTTGGGCTCTTGGGCCATCACTTCCAGAGTACGCATTGTAGTACGGATCTCAGTATTATCAGCGTAATTCCAAGCAAACTCAGTAGCCACATCGTCCCAAGTCTTGTATTTTTGGAATCGAGCCTGTAGTACAAGGCCTTGGGGTGCTTCTCGAGTGAGGAAGCAAATAAATGCTTAAACATGGTGGATTTCACCCCTTTGACCGCCATGAATTCTTTGAAAGCCCGGATCTGGTGGACCGGGTCTTCAGTACCCTCAAACATCGGAATTTCCGTGAGATTGAGGCTAGCAGGTAGCTCGTCATTCAGAGGCGAATAGGAACGAGCATTTTCAGTGTGGATCGAGTTGTTTGTCGACAGGTAGACCTGTTCTTCAAGCTTGCGAACAGTGCCGATTAAATCGACTATAGGCCCAGTAGGCTCGGATCCAGTGGGAATACCCTTCTCCACGGGAGTCAGAAGGGTGGCCAGAGTGGTTTGGTCGGTTTGGATGGCAGTCAATTGAGTCTCGATCTTGGCTAGCGCGGCTTTCGGGTTGTCCATCTTGCGTTGATATCTGGTCTCGGGTGGCCTGTCTGTAAGAACACCGCGTAATCAGAAACTAGCCCAAATCCCGGAATAGTAAGTAGATCCCGAACAAGACTGAAAAGGGAAATGACTCGGAAAAGACACCTAAACGGGTGACTTGTGAAAGGTGGGCCTTCCTTAGGAATTGGCGGGTGGGCCGAGTCCTGTTCGAAGGAAGGTTCACGTGAGACATCCCCAGACTTTGGACTCGATTGTGTAAACGGGCCCTCCTTTGTAGGAGTATGTCCTACGTAGGTGGATGTAGGATCGACAGAGTTTCGATGGTAGAGATTTCAACGACTTAAGACACGATCCGACACTGCTAACTACGGGAAGTCCTAAGAAGAGGCAGGTTTTTGAAAAGGATTTTTAGAAAAAATCCGAAAAAACGGTGGAGGGGTCCGATTTTTCGAAAATTGAAACAAATATCGGGCCTCGTTTTTGAAAGTTCGAAAATATTTTCGAGTTTTGAAATGGGCAGAATACCGGCTAAAAATAGGATGTTTTGAGTAAAATCATAAGTCCTTAATTCAGTATACATCCCGGGTTTTGAAATTGGATAGTTTGAAAAGATGCAATTTTTTTAAAAAAAATGGTTTTTGAAAATGACAAAGAAACCAAGTAGCATATAGTCACGCAAGCATTATAACGACGCCATGTATGCTTTACACTAAGTCTCGGTCGGTCTATAGAGGGTCTATACCAGTGCACATAGTCTAGACGTTGATCGGGACGGACTTTCTAAGTCGAGTTGAGCTTGGAACATGCCGCGAAACCCACTCGAATCGAATATGGACACCTTTGACATATCCATATTGGAGTACATCACGGTATAGTGGGACGTCGGTCGTGAGTACCGGCCCGAGAAAATATGGGTTATGCATGAACCGTAAAACTAAAACACGTATTGTACTAGTCAAACGATTTCTATTCGGGTCTCACCCTGAGGATGCCGATGGTAAGTCACACATCAGTTAATCCCCAGCGGAGTCGCCAAATTGTGGGCATGACGTAGGACAACCCCGACGCGGCCACGCGCGGGTTTGGGGAGGCGAATGAATCTCCATATGAGAATGGATCGAATTGAAATTTAAATCGAAGTGGAGTCGCCACCGAACTTTGTGGGAGTTCGGGCCCGTTCGAACCCACTCTATGTCGTAGTGGGCCATGCACAAAGTATGGCCCATTTCCGATGTCAGAGTTTATTGGGCTCGTCCCTTTGCATTACGATATCGATACCGTCACTACCAGTCATCGTGTATAGAATGACTCTCGTGCGCCAACGGTTTCGGGCATCCGGAAACCCACAAAGGACCCCTATCCCCGCCCGCACATTAACGGCCTCTACTAAGATATCGAATGATTATCTAATACGCGCGTTAGTAATTCGGTTAAATGATATGCAAACGTTGTTTTCCCTAAGCATGTGAGAAATTGGACGGGTTTCTAGGTCGATTTAATGCAACTAATTTTAACGTCAAAGTTAAATTTAGCATGTGGGTTCATTTTAGTACAATAAAATAAACAAAATAAATCAACAAGAAAATAGCAAACTTGTTAGTAACGGTAAAACGATAATAACGGTTTGCAACAATATATAACGATATAAAATAAAGTAAAAATGATGCATGGTTTTTGAAAAAGTAATAGTACACGTGATTGATTTGACACGTGTTGACCTAAGTCATAAAAAAGTATTACCGAAACTAGAAGACGGTGTAGGACTCACGGTTTTGACGTAATAAAGGGCCACTCGACCGAGTCATTGAAGGACAGGACCGAGTGGACCTCTGAAAAGGCTTATGTCCCGTATTTTTGGACCCTACTCGATCGAGTTATTGGCGAATTCGACCGAGTACACTGCCACTCGATCGAGTCATGGCGAGACTCGGCCGAGTGGAGGTCGAAAAAGTATTCTGTCTCGGTTTTTTGGGGTGCCACTCGACCGAGTGGGCTAGGCACTCGATCGAGTTCCCCCTATACGAACTAGGGTTCGTTTTTCAATTTGCTATCGATTTCGAAATTGTTTTTTTGATTTTGATAATTGGGTAATCTTGTTGAATCGGGCATAAATATTGTATGAATTATGCTCGGTTCATACGTATAATACTCGTCGTATTCGACGTTCGATTATTGAATCGATATCGAATATTAGAGCGGAACTAAAAAAAATTGCTATAAGTCGTTAAATCGACTAAAACGATATGAATTTTTCTCCGCATTTATAGAGTCGCATTCTTATCGAATTAATGACATCTATTTTAAGCATCAACGAAAAATCGTTTTAGCTAAATTATTTGACGAAATTATTTAGATTCGACATCCAATTATTGAATTGGTATCGGATCTAAAAAGTTGACACGTTACTTGAATTGAAAGACTTGATTTCCTCGGCTTTCCCAACATAGTAATGAATCCCTAGGGATTATGTGATGTCGGATCGACGTCAACGGGTTTCGAGCCTAATAAGAAAAAGTACTTGTTTTGAAAATAGTTTGCAATTGATGAACTATGCGATTAATGATAATAATGCGAAATAAAAAAAATTTTGTTTAAGTTGACTTGCTTCAATAATCAAGTGTTAGGGGTGTCGGGATAAGCGACCGGCAACGCTGGGTGCAATACCCTTGTATATTCGGGTTTTCTTATCCCGACGTCATTTGCACTCGACACAAATTCACAAGTATTTTAATGTTTTGATGTTAGTAATTATTAGCGATATTATAGATGCGATAATGATAAAAAAACGAGACAAAGATGACGACATAGATGTGTGGACATGACGTAGGTCCACCCCGACGCGGCCACGCGCGGGTTTGGGTAGGCGAATGAATCTCGTGGTAAGATTGTTCTCGGGTTCGAAATTTAAGTCAAAATGGAGTCGCCACCGAATTTTGTGGTTATTCGGAACCATACGAGCCCACTCTATATCGTCATGGGCTATACACAAAGTAAGCCCACTTCGATTTCAGAGTTTATGGGGCTCGTCCCTTTGCATTGTTATATCGATACCATTTACACCGGCTTTCGTATATAAAATGACTCTCGTGCGCCAAGGGTTTCGGACATCCGGAAACCATAGGTTCTGAGTAAGGGGTGAGGGTACGTGTTGGGAAGCCCACTAAGGATACCCAACCCTGCCTGCACATGGCGGCCTCTACTAAGACACCGTTCGTATTCGTGTACGCGCGCTAGTAAAACGACTAAATGATATGCAAACAGCGTTTTCGGGCTAAGCATGTGAGTTATTGGTTAACTACGTCATTTAATGCATCTTGATTCACGTCAAAGTGATTTAGCATGTGATGTTCATTTAAGGCAATAAATGACAAACATCAAGAATAGAAAACTCGTAAATAAATTACAAATTACACGGGCGGAATACAACCCGGAATTCACAATACAACGAGCAATAAAATAGAATAATTGAATTAAATAAGAAGAGCGATAAATAAATACACGACTCGACAAAGATCCGTATACAATAAATGCACACTAGATCGTGAATTAGTTAGACGGACGAACTTTAATTAATTACGCATTATATTGCATATTAATCAAAGGACGAAGGTTCGAGACCTAGGTGTGGTGCTAACTCGATCTCGAACCTCGATGCCTTGTCCCGACTTATGACCTCGAGAAATAGAGTCTAAATTAATTATGTGTCGGATACGACTAAAGAGTCGTCGACATAAAATTAATAGTGTGAGACCGTCGATCAAAATCGTTTTAGGTGTCGTGATATACATGAGTTTTGAAAATTAGAATTACGTGATTGATTATGCACGTGTCGAATAAAAGTCGTACAAAAAATGACGAGGCTCGAATGTTGCATTAGAGCTCTCGGTTTTATGGGCTACAGGGCCCACTCGATCGAGTCGTGGTCTGACTCGGTCGAGTGTGTCCTCAAGCGTAGCTACTGTCCAGATTTTTGGGTGCTACTCGATCGAGTAGCCTACGTACTCGGTCGAGTAGCCCCTGTACGAGTGACAACTCGTGTTGCTTTTTTGGTTAAAATCGATAGTGGGCCAAATTAAATACAAATATTGTACGATTTGTACTTAACTCGGCTTTCGGTGCTATAATCGCATATGCAAGCGATTATAATACCGTCATCGGAATTTTATGAAAATGTTATCGTTTAGATTGAAATTTTTAATTAGTGACGGAATTGCATCCCTCTACGTTACGACATCGGAATTAATCCTTTCGGATTATGTGATGTCGGTTTTCGTGTCAACGGGTTCCGCACTAATCTTGGAAATGGGATCAAATACGTTCAACTATGACCGATCACGATCACATCACGTCCTTGAGCACATGGGGGCGGCGCTCCTCGAAAGGGCGCCACCTCCGTCGTTACTCGTAAAGGAATTAGATGGACTTTAGGCGATCGTCATAGTTAAACGTATTCGAAACCGAGGTTTTAATACTAGTATGTATATATACACGGTATAATAATGTTAGATGTTAGAATACAGAATTAAAGTGTTAGTATACAAAAATGAAAGTTAGTGTTAGAATACATAAATAAAATGTTAGTATACAAGAATAAATAAAAAGTTAGTATGCACAAAATTAAAGGTTACTAGTAGTAGTAATAATAATAATAATAATAATAATAATAATAATAATAATAATAATAATAATAATAATAATAATAATAATAATAATAATAATAATAATAATAATAATAATAATAACAATAACAATAATAATAATAATAGTACATAATATATATACATAAAAAACGGTAAAAAGAGAAGGGAGAAAAAGAAACGGGGTTTGATGACACCCTCAACCTACATGCTTAAATGGCCTCGGAAACGAACTCGTAGTAGCGGCGTGTGCGCGGGAGTGTCGAGATATGTAGGGTGAGTTAGGGTGTGTTTGGTTAGGGAGATGATGCTCTCGGGTCTTTGACGAGTTTTGATCTCGAGTTTGATTGTATGTATGTGTGTGTAGAGAGGATGTGAGTGTATAGGTTGAATATAGTAGGAATGTAGGGTTGAATGTTATGTAAGTGTGATGAAGAGATGGCTGAAATTATGATGTAAAAAAAAGTTGTTTAATGTGATGGGTTGATGGGGTATTTATAGGAGAACCCCACGACCTAAGATCACTCGATCGAGTGGCCCTAGTGCACTCGATCGAGTGCCCTTGAAAACGGGCCAAACCCAATTTTTGGCGCTCCACTCGACCGAGTGGGTCTATCCACTCGACCGAGTGGGTCTATCCACTCGACCGAGTGGGTCTATCCACTCGATCGAGTGGATCAAGCAAATCGAGCTATTTTAGGAAGGGCTTGACTTTGTTGATTTGTTTGTTTTTATTTGAATTTAGACTTGGCGCCAGCTTCTAGAAGCTGAATTTGGCTGATTTTTGTGTCGGATTCATCTTTGACCGGGTTTTGACCCGGTCGCCAAAAGACGGTTTTATTTACGGTGTCGGTTTTGGCCCAAATTAGTCTCATTTTATTGGGAACGACCCACTGGGCTTGGATTTGAGGTCGGTTTTGAGAGATTTGCACTCCGCTAAAAGCCCACGTCGGATACTATTGATTCTGAGTCCGTTTTCGAGCGTATTAAGTCACGTTGACGTCCAATCATCATCGGGTGTTTTCTCGGGAACTGCTATAGACACTAGCAGGCAAAATGCGGGTGTCTACAAGATGACGTGCGACGCGAGAGAGAAGGAGAGGGAAAAGAACGGGGTTTTGCACCCTCAACCTACATGTTCTTATTCTCGGACGGGACTCGTAGTTGTGGCTAGCACAGGAGTAACGAGATGTAAGTTAAGTTATGGTGATTGGGGCTTGGATCCTAGATGCTAGGGTTAGGGTTCGAGTGTTGTATAGATTAGAGTTTGCTTCGGGTTCCAAAAAAGATGATCAATGTGTGTTGCATGGGGGTGTTTATATAGGCATGCCCATGTACCCCATCTAGGGTTACTCGACCGAGTAACTGGCTGACGCGGTCGAGTGGCCCAGTGCGCCTGCAGTCGGGCCTGTTTAAGGGCCCACTTGATCGAGTGGAGCTGACAATCGATCGAGTGGGTCAGCTGGATCGCAATGGTTCGGTTTTTGGACCTTGAGTTGGGTATTTTGTGGGTTTTGTATTTGGATTGGACTTTTGATGTTTATGTGGCTGTTTTTATGTGTCTCGAAAATGTCTTTGACCGGGGTTGACCCAATCGCTAAAAGTCGGTTTTATTTCCGGTGTCGATTTTGGCCCAAATTAGTCTTGTTTGATTGGAAACGACCTGCTGGGCCTGAATTTGAGGTTGGTTTTGTGAGATTTGTACTCCGTAAGTGCTTAAGCCAACAACTAATGGTTTCGAGCCCATATCCGAGCGCGTAGAAACACGTTTGCGTCCGATCATCATCGGGTGTTTTTTGGAAACTGCTATAGACACTTGGCAGTCAAAATGTGGGTGTCTACAGCTCTTGTAACCCTATATATACCCCCCTCTTGTAATCTTATATGTTAGACATTACCCACTAAACCTGTAGCTCCCCGGATTTAAACTTAAGGGATAAAGTAGATAATTATAGCGTGTTATATTAATAATATACCATGGTGGCGGAAACACCATGGTTAATTAAATTCGAGTGTTACCAACATAGATAATTAATATGTCTTAACGCATACAACTACTCTCGGAATTGAAACCTGAACAAAATAAAACTACAAGGTTCAATTTTTAAACACATTATTGAATATTCATTCTCTCTCAAGTCAACCCCATTCACGACCAAATAGCACATTAACCTGAAAAAAATAAAAGTCCACCGTCAGTGGGGAGTAACTAGGAGTCCTCCCAGTCGTGACTGATGAAAATCTAATCATAATTACGAGAATATAATAAGAGATAACATATACTACATTCAAAAACATGATAACATATAAAGTTCATCAAAGGTGATAAAAAAATACATATATTAGTAGCAAGGAATATATGATAACGTCAAATACCCTATCATAGATAAATAAATAAAATAATATATAAATAAATATAATGCAAAGATGATGCACCCTTCCAGAACTCGAACAAAAAATATATAGAATAACACGAGCTAAGAACCAGCACCGTCCTGGGCCAAGAACCTGAAACCCTGAACTTCGATGCCAATAACCTCACACCAAAATAACCCTATGGTGGGACACATAACCGTGAACCCGTGTCTAAGACTGGCCAGACTTTCAAGGGACAAAATGTCTAGTTAAGGCGCAAAAGTGCGGACCCTTAACCAGTCAAGGCATAAAAGTGCGGACCCTTGACCCCCAAACGACATATGCATAGACTCATAAGAGTATTCCATAAGGAACGGTTAACCCTTAGCAGGCCAATAACCTGAAACCATGCCAGGGTACTAGGTAGGCCAATAACCTGAAACCTACCCAGTTTGGTATTGCTCTTCTCGAGTAGACCAATAACCTGAAATCTACTCGATATCTTATACTCTAGCCATACCATATATAAAATGGAACAAGGTCCAAAAGATAATATCTGGGCACCATGGATAACCCCATGTTAACATGCCAAACGCTCATAACCGAGCAATCAATTTGAATAGCATCAATTCAAATAAAGTATAATAAAATTGCTAGAGTATAAGATAAATTTCCACCATAAAAATCAATGTCGCTTAAAACAACCATTTATCAAAGTCATATTATCCGATCATGAAGACTAAATAAATTTTTATGTTAACCATACGATTAAGCAAATAGTATTAGATCATATGACATGTACAACAATTAATTACAATATTTTATATTTCTCTTACACATGAATATAAATTCTTTATTAAATAAATGATCAAATTATTATTTATGATACATAATAAAAGTTGAAAAGCATTAAAGAAATTGATATTTATAAAAGTAATAGATTTACTTCTTAAAATAAGTATTTTTATGATTTACATCATAACATGTAATTTATTCACATAATATAATAAATCATTAAATAGTAATTATAGAATTAAATTTTAAAAGAAGATGTAAAACAAAATGTACAAAATATGTTAGTAGTGGGGTTCAAACCCTGGTCATCACATAAATGGGCATTATGCCTAACCACTGCAGCAGAACTATTATTCTATCTTCTTTCAGAATTAAAATTTAGTTAAAGGTGAACAAGCAGTGTTATTTAGGGTGACGAAAAAAGTATCTTTTAATTATTATACAATCATGAATATGCTTAACTACACATTATAAATGATTAAATTAAAATTACATACTGTCCATGAAAATTTATTTAATATAAAATAAAGTTTTAAGTTTAATTAAAATAATGTCATATTAATTATTTAACAAGTCTTTATACTTACAATTTATAATAACATTTTAATAGGGAACTTTATGAATAATTAATTAAATAAATAGATAAAAAATATTTTGTGACACTTATAAATTAATTTTAACAAAAAAAAATCAGAATATATTTATATAAAATACCATATGAATTTATTTCATATTTATTATAACTTGAATGCTTCATTGCCTAATTATCCATTTAAATCCAAAAAAAAATTATACAAATTATAAAATCACCATGCAAAATTTTATTACATACTAAAAAGTCATATTACAACAAAAAAAAAATTCATAATTATTTACATATTGTGGATATTTATGCATGCATGAATGAGTAATCATAAAAAAATATGATAATATGGAAAAATAAAATAATGATCCGAAAATCAAATCTAAAGCTTAAAAATATACATGCAACATCATCAACATAAAAAGTACGAATATAATTAAGAACACAACTATTTTAATCATTCATATAATTTATATATTTATTGCATGATAAATAAATTACAAGAATGATTAAATAATGAGCAATAAAACCAATCATATATTCATATATTCATCACGAAAATATATACATAATTTATATACCATGAAGTTCATATATTACCATAATTTTTAAACTTCACATATGTCCTCAATCTTATTATAAATTCATAAAAATGTTAGAATTTCATAAACCACGAAAAGGAGTAACCTAGTTACCTTGAGAAAAATTTAGTAGTATTACTAATAAGTAGAATGTGAGTGATATCAACCCAAGTGGTTTCCTTCCACCAAGGTCTCTTGTTCACCTAGTTTTAGATTAATAAAATTTATCAAGAAAATAATAAACAATTAAACTAGTAACGAATAAAACTAATGGATAATAATATCTACACTTACTAGTAAATATGAGTGGTGTGGGAAGATGATATGAAAAAAAGGAATTATGAGAAATGGAGGGATGATGTTCACGGTGGAATGGTGGAAGAAGCATAAGGACTTCATCACAATTTAAGGACAAAAATTAAGGCTAGGTAAATGATGATTAGCCATAGCCATCTAGCCATGCATGCCTAAGGACCTATGCTCATAGACCTTGGGCTCTAAGGAATTGCAAGTGGGCAAGTTGGCAAGTTGCAAGAATGTGACAAAACTAAGTGAAGTGTGAGTGAAATAGATGAGGACGACGGAATTGCGGTCCACGGATTACGGTGACAGTCTGTCGTATTTCGAGCATAACTTTCTCTAAAGAACTCGGATTAAGGCGATTAAGGTGGCGTTGGAAAGATAAGAGAAAGATCTGAAACTTTTATGGTTTGGTCAAGAGCCAAATACGTATCTAACCTGAAGTAAAATGAGCAAATATACTGCCTTAGTTTATTAGTCCATCCGAACATAAGGGTTTAAGGGTATAAATAAAAGTGTGAAGGATGGGAACCTAGAACATTAATTCCAAGCATAGAAGGATTAATGGATAATGGGGATGGAGTTAAAAGAGTTTATATATGTTTATCAAATAATGAAAACAGGGGGTGTTACAATCCTCCCCCCTTAAGAAAATTTTCGTCCTCGAAACTTGAATATGTGTTAACCTGTATCAAACAAGTAAGGGTATTTTGCTTGCATGAATGCCTCTGTCTCCCATGTTGCTTCTTCAAACCTTTGACTACGCCACAAAACCTTTACTAATGGTACAATCTTATTCCTTAGGGTTTTATCCTTTCTATCTAAGATTTGGATGGGTTGCTCCTCATAAGTCAAATTCGGTTCCACCTCGACTGTATCCGACTGAAGTACATGAGATGGATCACTCCGATATCTTCTCAATTGAGATACATGAAAGACATCATGTACCTTAGACGGGTTAGGGGGTAAAGCCAACTTATAAGCTACTTCATCAATTCGTTCAAGTACTTCTTATGGTCCTACAAACTTAGGGCTCAATTTTCCCTTAATACCGAATCTCTTCACCCCTCTCATGGGTGATACCTTAAGAAAGACCTTGTCCCCAACATCAAACTCTATTTGTCTTTGACGCAAGTCAGCATAAGACTTTTGATAGGGGTTAGTCGTATCCCTAATCAAAGATACCCTAAGGTCACTAACTAATGTAGATAGCGAAGTCAGGGGTCGAACCACAAGGAGATGGGAATTCAATTATTTATCCTAAGAATTAGATTCTAGATTATAGGTCACAGTTTTGGTTGGTTTGGTAAACTAATAACTAATTACTGATAAATAAATCAATAAGGAAAAAAAGTCTAGGGTCTCAGGTTCTCAATGAATATTACTCGGGTCAGGGAGTCAACTAACATGTCAATAATCGAACTACCTAAGGAGCAGGTCCGGTCGGTACACTACTAACCTTTAGATCTAAACTTAACCTGCGGTCACTAGCATTAAGTCAGTCTATCCAAACTATCGTGGCCTAATTAGTTCTTAACCCGGTCGGCGAAAAGTCCTAATTTGCGATACTAATTAATTGAATTACGCATCAAACAATTAATCAAAGTTTAAACGATATTCAGGCAATAGTTCATACGATTAGAAACAAGTCAATTGGCTATAACCCTAATAATACGCATCGATCCCCTTAAACCCTAGATGAAATCTAGCTACTCATATGAAGCATAATCAAATTAACGAAATACGAATTGCAATTAAACATAACGAAGGTGAATCGAATTAATCTACGAAAAGCAATAATAAATTTACACTAGAAAATGATAAAGCAATACGAAGAATGAATTAAGACGAAAATTAAAATTGAAATTGAAATTGAAATTGAAATTAAGATTAACGATACCGAAGAAATTCAAGATCTGACAACTACGAGCAAGGTTCAATGTATCTTCCTAATGTAAAAGAAACCTAAGAAGTGAAAGAAAGTAAAAGAGAAGTGTCTGACATATGAGTCAGAAAACTGATTTAAAGAGTAGTAGTTGGACTTGAAAACATGCCCAAATTCTAAGTCGAAATAAGAATGACACATGGCCCGGTTTGGATGCACTCGATCGAGTGCCTGATGGCACTCTATCGAGTGACCCTTTAAAATATGGGCAGGAGCTTCACAAAGTGGAACTCGATCGAGTGCAGTAGGGGCACTCGATCGAGTAGCGCTTTAGGTCACAGCATCGTGCGCTCGACTTCAAACGGCTTTCATTTCTTCGTTACTTGTTTAAATTGAACGTGTAATATACCGTTGGAAAGCTAAGAGAAAGATCTTTCCAACGCCACTGCAATTAGCCTGATTGAAGTTATAGACCTCAAGATATGAACATTTGAAGTTGACCCTTGTGTAGGCGATCATTCTTTCTTCTCAATTTGCATTTGTTTCCTTCTTTGTTCCTTCTCGATTCCCATTCTCGTCCTCCGCTTAGTCTTTTTAGTTCGTCAAGACGTAAATGCGTCCAAAAACACACATATCCTGCAAAATAACCCGAGATACGGCAGTATCGACTTTCTAGAAAATATCGACAGTTAAGGCATATTCAGGAGAAGAAAACGCGATAAATCGACGATCGGGGGACGAAATAAATAGATATAAAATGTGTTGATCAAACTCCCCCAAACCAAACCTTTGCTTGTCCTCAAACAAACCAAACATATAATACAAGAGAGGACAAGTGATGCGAAGCACGACCCAAAGCAAACTTACAATCATGCTCCTAAAAATCATCTTAAACCGGGTAGAAAACACGGGACGTCAAAGAATAAAACTAAATCAATAATCATGCCATGAATAAACGATCACTTGCCAAACTTTCAACCTTGCGAGACCATCAATGTCGGACTTCCTCGCGGTTATCGCTCAACACTCATAAGAACGGGTGAGTATATAAATGTGAAGATAAGAAGGAATAAGAACACTCACTCGACTTATGAAACATGCATGCAATCGAATATGAAATCAATCTCCTCAATCAAATACGTGTTCCACCAATCAGGACCATAGTACATGTCAAGGACTTATAAAGGGTGGCTAAATGGGTAAGGGAAGAAAATGGATTGTGCCTAAGCACGTATGGGAATGTGGAGCTAAAACCGGGCCCAGTCACAGCTACACAATAAAAACTACCCATCAAAAACTCCAACAATAACGCCGAACCACCAACTAGAGATATAAGTTCAAGATTAGGTGTAAGAGGGAATTTTGTTCATCCTCTCAATTAATCTCTAGTTTCAAACTTTTCGACCATTCCCCGAATTGTTACAGGAAGCATATATTTCATATTTCAAATTTTTTTTCTTTTCTGTTCATTTCATTTCTTTTCTTCATTCTTTTCTTTCATATGCTTCTATTTTTTCAAATTTTGAATAGGGGGAAGGCAATTACAAAGTCACATCGACGATCTTAAACACTAAAGTCCAAAAGATGTAAAAATCTCGAAATATGATCGATTAGTGAAGTAACTAATTTCCAATTAAGTTCACAACTGCGACTGTCCCGGCAGGATAGGCTATTCTGGGTTGTAGCTAAATAATATAGGCAGTAAAAACAGGCTTACAACAGCTGAAATGGGCTAAACAAAGAAAATCGACCTAAATCTACAAGGTTGTAAAAATGGGTCATTTTTGGCTATGTGGAGCTCATCAAAAACAAAATTGCCTTTCCTCATGCACCTCCTCCTCAAACCAAACACGTATTCAATATCAAGAGACGGATGTCATATTTATGCAAATTGATGTTACACATTCCACAAGAAAAAAATCACTCAATTCCTAAATAATGAGACCAGTTATGGATGTTACTGGCCCAGGAAGCTCTAAAATCCTCAGAATTTTGTGGTTTGCCGACAAGTGGTCAAATTTACTCATTTGGCAATTAAAAGTTCAAATAGGCATATTATATCAATTTAATCAAAATTCAAGACAAAACACGTTTTCAGACACGAAGTAAGCTGAAAATTAGGAGAAATCATGCTAAGAGCATTATCATCATCGCCGTTTTGCATGCTTCTACATCAGACACAACACACAAAAACACGCAAAATCAAAATATTTCTGGCTTTTTCTGATTTTTCAACTTTTTTTTGGATTTTTAGAATTTTTGAAAGCAATAAAATCACACAATGAAAAATGAAAACACACAAAAGCACACAAACTCTCCCCCAAACCTAAATGTCACAGTGTCCTCAATGTGACTCTACAGCATATAAGATAGGAAATTCCACAGCCAATCCTAAAGACAACTCGACCTAAGGGGAAGAAAAAAAATCTAAGAAAGCAATAAAACAGAAATAAAAAGGAAAGAAATTACCGTGTACCAGGGTAGCTCCCCCAAACCTGCTGAAAAGCGGGGGTTCGTCTTATAGATCAGTTGTCCACAGATGACTGTGATCAAAACAGCTTAAGGCTCTCAATGCAAGAGTCGATCAGACATCTGCGCATGTGCTACACAAAAGCATAAGTAGCACCAAGATATAAAGAAGACAAACAGAGACAAAGTCAATGATCGTCTTAGCCTATCAGACGAGTTAGGCCAATCCTCAAGATGGTGGTCATAGTGCATAAGAAGGTTAAGAATGTCATTAGGCGGCTTGTAAGGCAAGACGTAGACACCAAATATCCCAAATTCAACCCATGCCTTATCTTCGGGTATAAATTGCATAAAAGAAGAGTTAGAACTCTCAAGACCACTCAAAGGATCAATCTTACCGATCTCCGTGAAAGAATTATCACAATCCTCCGCACTAATCATAAGCTCAAACAAAGGCTCAAGAGAAATAGGGTCAAGACAATCAGTGGGTGAAAGTGATTCATCCTCAATAAAAGGGTCAAGCTATTGCATTTGTGCACCTCATCCCGGACGGGATGAGGTCCTTCCCGTCGGGGATGAGTCTTGTAGGCCTCCAATATGATATTTAAGGTCCGTCCTTGCCTCTCATGGGTTTCTTATCGATTCTCGGGACTCGGGATCGAGCCTAAGGCGCTCGGGAATGGGTCCCAAGGTCTCGGGATCAAATCCAAGGCATCGAGTGATCGTTCCTTCTCTTCGTTGGCTCCAAAAGTGTATGAAACGAGTCAGAATCGTTCCAATTCTTCATGAATTGTCCCGGGAACCTAAAACGAACTAAAGGAAGCATAAGTAACCCAAAAACCGCTCCCAAGGAGCGATTCCACAAGGAAAACGGGACCAAAACACAACAAATTAGGCACTACAAACTACACTTATCAACTCCCCCACACTTAGCCCTTACTCGCCCTCGAGTAAGCACATACTAACTACTAAACTAGCCGAGTGGGTATTAGCGCACCCTACGCCCTTTCAACTCACGCGAATAGACTTTAGAGGAAAAGTGCACTCCGCAAAGAAAGTGGGGTCTTGCGACAAAACTGTGGATGCAACCGGACACAAAACACATAGACAAACAAACATACAAACAAACAAATAATCGGTTGCACCCAAAAGAAAACAAATACCGTTCCCTCAAACAAGCGGTGAAAGAAGCACCGGTTTAGGACTCGAGGCAAGTGACAACGTTCCCAAGATAATCATACAAATCGAGATGAACTAAACCCTAATAGTATGACGATAAAGCAATAAAAACGTTGGTAACTTACCTAGGTCCTCCTAACTCTCTAAGAACGTACTACGGGACGATCGGCGGGATGGAAAAAGGATGAACCACGGTGTTAGTCGACACTGTAGGTAAGTGAGACCCCGCCCCCTTTAGCGATGAGCCAAGAGGGTCGTCCCATGTTCTAAACCGCCCAACTAGTCCATGTAAAAAGGTGGATATTATTGCAAAATGAGAGAAGACCGACCATTACCGCTATCATCCTTCCTAGGGACTCGGTCCTTTGGTAGGCTCTTCACGGTAATAGTCGGTAAAAGGCTTATCTTTGAGATGTGGGGATTCTTTTTGTGAGACGGTTTTCTTTTGGCATTTTTCTTTCTTTTGCATTTTTTTTGCTTTGTTTTGCTATGCCATTTCTTTTTATTCTTTTCTATTTTCTTATTGGCTTTTTGGCCTTTTCTTTTTCTTCAATATTTTCTTTCTTTCATTTTCTTTCTTTTGATCACACCCTAGGGTGTTTCTTCTTCTACGGGGTCGAGAGTTGAATTCTCTTCCACCGTCCGACAAGGATCCTCTTCATCAGCCGTCTCACAAGACAAGGGACTTGGAATCGAGTGCGATAAAGGAGGAGAAGGCATCAAGTTTTCTTCATTGGAGGCTTTAGGATCCTCCAATTTCCCATTCAAGGTGAGTTCCAAGGCATCTACCTCTTTTTCCCAAGTATTACGCTCCTTTTCACTCACCTTGTCAATATGGCCTAGAGGAGGTATGTCTTCACTTGGCTTTGGATTGTCTAGATCCGGTTCATCACGAAGAAAATCATACAAATCCAATTTGATAGCCAATACATTGGCTCCCCAAGCGTTACCTTGAGAATCATGTTCACTTCCCTCCTCATTGTTGACCCTTGAAGCTTCAACTTCCTCTATTCTTCCCATATCTTCACCATCCAAGCAACACTCAACAATGATCTCTTGATTGACTCTATCTTCTTCATTCGTGGCTTCATGATCGGGTCGACTTCTATGTGGAGTCAATCGATCTTCTTGCCTAAATAAACCTTCCCCAACAATTTGTGGAGCTCGAGTGGCCGACATCGTGATGCGAGCCATGAGTGCATTGATCCGAGCATCTTGCACCTCTATTTGGGCCTTGAGCTCCTCTTTGACCCCTTGTATTTGAGTCATCATCACTTGTTGACTCTTTTTAGCATTAAAATCATCATCTCATGTTGACCCTTTTGCAATAGCATTATCGCCTCTTGTTGACTCTTTTGCATTTGGACCAACATTTGACAAGTCTCAAAGTCGCGGATTTTTGGTTGTGGGTTATGTGAGGGTGTTTGGTAGTTGTTAGGATGTTGGAATGATCCTTGACAACTTTCATGATAACAATAAGGAGGGCGTTCGTAAGATTGTTGAAGAGGTTGACATGGTTGGTGAAATTTTGGGACTTGGCAATTTGCCCCATAGTTGTCCCGTGACGATTGATGGAAGTTAGGACGTGTCATTTCCATAACGTTGCTTTGATACCTAGGATGAACTAGAAGCACTTGAACAAACGTTAGTAGCCTAGTGCTTTTGAGGCACTAGGTGGAGAGAATAGCACACGAGAATTAGAACGGGGATACACAAGGAAAAGAAAACACAAACATCAAGAACAAAGTCGAAAACTAAGCAAACAAAAGTCCAAACTACACCATCCCTGGCAACGGCGCCAATTTGATGGGCGGGATTTGCCGTCGATCCCGCCACCAAATAATAACCAACTAACCTAACTAGGGTAGCTAGGGCAAGTCGGGTCGATTCCACAGGGACGGGGTTCGGACTAAGGGGTGCTACGGTCTAGGACTAGGTTCGAGACAAGCTAATCTAGGGTGATGGCTAAGGACTAGACTAAGGTCTAAAACACGGGAAAGGAAGACAAAACAAGTAACTAACAACTAAGGAAAGCAAGGATAACAATAAGAATGAAAACTATGGTTAGGTCGGGTTCATGGATGCAAAGAAGACAAAAAGGGGAAGAACGGGGTTACTAGCATGCTTTCGTAGCCTAGATTCTACCGATCGGGCTCTCGCTACGTAATCGGCCTAGGGGTCGTCCTCATCGGGCTCTCGCTACGTAATGAGGGAACCTAACCAACCAACCAAACACACACATACAAGAGAATATGCAAGAAAAACAAGGATTGATCGTCTCTAGCCTCGCAAGCATTTTTTCGAACATGTGGAGTGCAAGGTAAATGGGAAACGACAAAAACAACATCTAGTACCACCCATCTCACCCTAATCATCCACAATCACAACCAATCACCCTAATAACCCTAGCAAGAATCTACTCAAACATAGTTAAGCTAAAACTAACACTAACAAGATAACCCAAAACAAGAACAAGAGGATACATAAGTAAAATTAACAAAGATGAACAATGAACAAAACAATGAACAAGACCTAAAGATTGAAATTTGAATAATAAAACAAAGATTAAGAGTAAAAGGATGAGAAGATTATACCAACAAGAAAGGAATGGAAAAGATGAGAACTTGTATATAAAGAACACCCAAAACATCCACCAATGTTGTCAAGATTGGATGAATTCTTCAAGAGATCCCTTAATACAAGATTAACTAACTAGATTAAGGACTAATTACCGACTAATCTACTCTAATCTAAGCTAATCTATGCTAAAGTAATCTAGGGTTTAATGGGTAATCAAGGATCTTCTCATAAGATTACAAGAGGGGGGTATATATAGGGTTACAATGAATAAGGAGAAGGAAAGAAGCAATTGCGGGCTACAGCACTTCTTCCCGGTCGGGAAGGAATGGTCCCGGTCGGGATGGGCCATCCTTCCCGGTAGGGAAGCTATCTTCCCGGTCGGGATCAAGCATAACACCGGGCTGTGTTATCAATAACACCAGGCTGTGTTATTGCTCTTCCCGGTCGGGATGAGGTGGTCCGGGTCGGGATGAACTCATCCCGGTCGGGATGGACCCAGGTGTGGACATGACGTAGGTCCACCCCGACACGGCGAAGCGCGGGTTTGGGTAGGCGAATGAATCTTGTGGTAGGATTGTTCTCGGGTTCGAAATTTAAGTCAAAATGGAGTCGCCACCGAATTTTGTGGTTATTCGGAACCATACGAGCTCACTCTATGTCGTCATGGGCTACACACAAAGTAAGCCCACTTCGATTTCAGAGTTTATGGGGCTCGTCCCTTTGCATTGCTATATCGATACCGTTTACACCGGCTTGCGTATATAAAATGACTCTCGTGCGCCAAGGGTTTCGGACATCCGGAAACCAAAGGTTCTGAGTAAGGGGTGAGGGTACGTGTTGGGAAGCCCACTAAGGACACCCAACCCCGCCCGCACATGGCGGCCTCTACTAAGACATCGTTCGTGTTCGTGTACGCGCGCTAGTAAAATAATTAAATGATATGCAAACAGCGTTTTAGCTAAACATGTGAATTATGTGTGAGCTACGTCATTTAATGCATCTTGGTTCACGTCAAAGTGATTTAGCATGTGATGTTCATTTAAATAAATAAATGGCAAACATCGAAAACAAAAAACTCGTAAATAAATTACAAATTACACGGGCGGAATACAACCCGGAATTCACAATACAACGAGCAATAAAATAGAATAATCGAATAGGAAGTGGTAGACGTTAACTAGAAACGGACCCGTATATAATAAATACAAACTAGACCGTAAGTTGTGCAAACGGACGAACTTCGATTAAATACACATTATATTGCATATTAATCAAAGGAGGGAGGTTCGAGACCTAGGTGTGGTGCTAACCCGATCTTGAACCTCGATGCCTTGTCCCGACTTATCACCTCGAGAAATGGAGCCTAAATTAATTATGTGTCGGATACGACTAAAGAGTCGTCGACATAAAATTAATAGTGCGAGACCGTCGATCAAAATCGTTTTAGGTGTCGTGATATGCATGAGTTTTGAAAATTAGAATTACGTGATTGATTATGCACGTGTCGACTAAAAGTCGTAAAAAAATGACGAGGCTCAAATGTTGCATTGAAGCTCTCGAATTTCTGGGCTACAGGACCCACTCGATCGAGTCATGGTCTGATACGGTATAATAAAAGTTAGATGTTAGAATACGGAATTAAAGTGTTAGTATACAAAAATAAAAGTTAGTGTTAGAATACATAAATAAAATGTTAGAGTGCGATAAATAAAATGTTAGTAACGAAAATAAATAAAAGGTTAGTATGCACAAAATTAAAGGTTAGTGTTAGTAAATAAAATATTAGTGTCGTTAATATCGACTAATAATAATAATAATAATAATAATAATAATAATAATAATAATAATAATAATAATAATAATAATAATAATAATAATAATAATACATATATAATCGAAAAAAGGGAAAGGAGAAAAAGAAATGGGGTTTGATGACACCCTCAACCTACATGCTTAATGGTCTCGGAAACGAACTCGTAGTAGCGGCGTGTGCGCGGGAGTGTCGAGATATGTAGGGTGAGTTAGGGTGTGTTTGGTTAGGGAGAGGATGCTCTCGGGTCTTTGACGAGTTTTGATCTCGGGGTTTTGAATATGTATGTGTGTGTGTATGTGTGATGGATGTAGACTCGGTTCTTTGTGTAGTATCGCTTAGGGTTACTAAGGATTGAAGTGTGGAGGGGATGAATGAATTAGGGTTGAAAATGTAGGGTAGAATGCATGGAAAAAGCCTTGTGAAATGAATGGGGTTAAGGGGGTATTTATAGGCTTTACCCCCCGACCTAGGGTCACTCGATCGAGTGGCCCTAGTGCACTCGATCGAGTGCCCTTCAAAACGGGCCTGGTTCAGCTGTTGACGCTCCACTCGACCGAGTGGGTCTATCCACTCGATCGAGTGCATCAATTAGGATCGAGCTATTTTAGGAAGGATTTGACTTGATTGATTTTGAATTGATTTTGAATTGATTTGGCTGATTTTGAATTTGGCACAAATTTCAAGAATGAATATGGCTGATTTGTGAGACGGTTTCGTCTTTGACCGGGTTTTGACCCGGTCGCCAAAAGACGGGATTTATTCTTGGTGTCGGTTTTGGCCCAAATTAGTCTCATTTGACTCGGAATGACCCAATGGGCCTGAATTTGAGGTCGGTTTTGAGAGATTTACACTCCGCTAAATGCCCACGTCGGATACTATTGATTCCGAGTCTGTATTCGAGCATATTAAGTCACGTTGACGTCTGATCATCATCGGGTGTTTTGTCGAGACTGCTATAGACACTAGCAGGCAAAATGCGGGTGTCTACAGAGCCCCCACTCTGACTAAGGCTTGGACAAGGCGAAAGTCAGAGTAGCTACCAGGCCAATCGAGGATTACGACCTGGCAGCCTTTCGGTCGGGTCGTTTATAGTCCAGTAGACCTGCGTGAAGGGCCCGCCAGCCATAAGCAGAGGGTCATACCTGTCCTGATGATGATAGCTCCGCGGGGAGTCAGACTTGTAGCATAAGTCCTAGGCGTGCCTATATGTGGGCCCATTCCGTACCATTTCGGGGAAAATGCCGCCTCGGGCGTTCCGCTGGGGAAATATGTGAGCTGTACGGGCTTGCTTTTGAAGCCTTGAGTCGTACCCGAGTTGATGATGATGCTCCGTGGGGAGTAAAACTTGCCTTTCGGGGCGTAGGTGTACCCGTATGCCGACATATCACGTCTTGGATGTAGCATACCGGGGAAAAGTTGACTCCGTTGGGGAATTTAAATAGTTTCGCGGGGACTTGCTTCTGAAGTCTGGAGTGTACCTGTATGCTGACACATAACAACTTGTATGTAACACATAGGCAAAACACTGACTCGTGCTGGGGAGTAAAGTAGCTGTGCAGGGACTTGCTTCTGAAGTCTTGGATGTACCCGTATGCTGACACATGACAACTTGCATGTAGCATTTCAGGAGAAACACCGCCTTTGATGTTTCGTTGGGAAGCACTAGCTGGTACCTGAAATGTTAGATACATAGGCAGAAATAGCAGGCATAGTATATAGCAAGATAGCACATAGTAAATGCAGTTAGCATCTATAGACTAGTTTGCGCTGGGGAAAATGATTTTTGCTTAGTTTTGAAATCGAAGTCCTGAAAGCAACTCACGTGCTAGGAGATAGGTTTTCAAAATTGAAAGGGGTAGAAATTTGCAGTTTAAATAGACCGAAATTTGACCTTGTCGAAAAGGATTTTATCAAATGGCTAAGTTTTGCAAATTTTTAAATGAGAATTTGAAGAGAGAGGCCTATCGACAGACTCGACTCTGGATGCGACAAGACGAGCTGACAGACATGACTGGACCCTCGAGGGGTTGGACCGTGACTCGGTTGGGGGTGGGCCACCTAAGATGACAAGACTCTTAAGTTGTGCTATTCCGTAGCCTAGGCGAGTAGCAACACGGTCGAACATCGAAAAGGGAAAGATGTGTTATAGGGGAATTGCAGTAGTCTGTAATGAGACTGTTTCTGCAGGACTCGGCTTAGCAGTAGCAATGCTGTAGACTGATGATCTTTTGAATTTTTGGTTTTGGGGTACATTCCCAAAGTGGGTGTCACTTCGAGTCCCTGACGGATTCTTGTCTTTGACTGAGCCGAGTGCTAGGACACACTAAAGAAAGGAGGCTAGTTTTTTTTTGAAATTCATTTGGATTATGTGAGTGGATGAAGGTCTTCTGCCTAAGAGAAGCCCCCAGGACAACAAAGCTAACTGCTGAGAACATGACAGTGTCGTGACCGGAATGACGGTGCTGTTTTTTTAACTTGTGTCAATGTGGGTGGTTGTGCCTTTGTTGAAAGGCTGCCTACGTATTCACGTGTAGTGAAATCAAACCAAGCCGTAGTTCAGTGGTTGAAAGATATGTTATGGTGCCTAGTTTATTAGGGCTTTGTGTGTAACTAGCCATAGTGATGGTGTAGGCTAGGTGTGTTCCCAATGATGCCTTGATCAAGGAGATAGAATAGCTTGGATGTTGATCCTGTGACTGTGAGCGTTCTCCGGGTAGCCCCCAGAGGTGGTGTGAACTATTTGGGCATGTTCTATGCTGACCGCAGGTTGAGTTCCCGTGTTCGGGGTTGGTAACTGGTTTGGATGTTTTTTGGAAATGTGGTGCCAGGCAATAAGTGGCTTTGATGCTTTGAAATCTGGAGCTCGATTTTGTGGAGCTTAGGCTTCGAGGGTAAGGTATTGTAATGTGGTAGGAAAGGGGGAAGTCGAGTAAAGATAACTCGAACTTCGATTGGGGTAGGTTTGATAATGCTGGATCTGATTTCCATGTCTGGCCCTAATGGTTATGGTGTATCCTATGGAGCTTGTATCCTCAAAATTCTGGGCTGTCTCCTAGCCTAGGTCTCGGGAAGGTCTTGAGGGTTGTAATGTGGGGAGGCTAAAACTGGTGTTAGCTAACCAGCTTGATTGTCTCTCCCTTATTTGATGGTATGGGCATCGATAATTTTGAATTGACCGTACTCCGGTCAAGGGACTTTCACTTGAGTTGACCGTTGACCACGGTCATGGGCATTTGATTTAATTTTTTTTTTTTTTTGGGTTTACCTCTTAGCCCCGGTCGTGGGATTGACCGTATCTGGTCGGGGGATGCTGAGAGTTCTTTTTTTGATGGCCAGCTCTCTTGTTTTGGGCCTTTTGCTTTTTTCTTGGACTTTTGATTTTTTTTTGTCCAGCCTTTTTTTTTTTTTTTACGGCTGCCTTCCTATGGTGTTGTGGGTGGATATGGGGGTGGGCCCATCGGTTGGATTTGGCTTGTGGAGCTAAACCCTTGTAAGGTGTGAGCCTAGTTGGTGTTTGTGTGAGTGCAACTCGCAGTGGAGTACTCTATGGTAAGCATGGTGGTTTGGATCTCGGTATTGTCATCATAATTCCGAGCAGGCTTAGTGGGAGCATCGTCCCGAGTTGGGTATTTTTGTCATCAAGTCAGACTAACGCCTAAGATAGGGATTAGTCAGTTTTATTGGAGGGGTGTTTATTGTGGGAAATGGGCTTGCCTCCCGTCTTGAACCCAAACTAGGAGACAACCTAGATTTGTCATAGGATTCGATACCGCTCCTACTAAGGGTAGTTATGTGGCTGTCTATGCCGGACATGGAACAGGTAAGGGAAAACACGGGCCTCAGTTCCTGCAGTCATAATAGATGTGCCTATAATAGTCATGTGCGTGTGCTCACAGTGTATGATGATGGTGTTCATCATGTTCTCGGAAACACATAAGGAAAGTGTATAGTGGAGATAGAATATTGAAAGCTGATTTTTTTGTTGAATTTTGAAAAGAGGACAGAATGCAAAAGACTCTGACTCTGATTTGGAAATGAGGATGTAGGGTATCCTAGACTCGGACTAAGACTTAGACTCGAATCAAATCCGGACTTACGGACGCTAGGTTGGTTGTTTCTTTTTTTTTGGTAAAGTCTTTGATTGGAGAAAACGATAGGTGCCACGACTCGCCTAAACTCGACTTTGCGCGAATGCAAGAGAGGGAGTCAAACTAGACACGGCCCGGGGTGCCGGGATGACAAAGACTCTTGGACTGCGACACTCGAACATTGACCTAGACGAGGTAACGACCCTGGCTCGAACTCGACCATGAGATCTGAGCCACGAGGATGAGTCCGAAAATGGGGCGACCGTGTTTGGCTGCGTCCCGTGTTCGGACCCACAATGGCGACCTAAACCTTTAGGAGACTCGAGTGTTCGTAGCATAGGTACGACTCGAAGAAGGCATTATAAGGACGCCGGTGTATGATGAACGTAAGGTACTCCTTAGGGTGACGGTGTTTGACTGGTCGGTTGGAGGATAGCCCCCGAGCGACGCAAAGGACTCTATAGGACTCAGATGGGGTGGCATCTAAGTGACTCGAAAATGGCACGCGTGAGACAACACGTGTAGGACATGACCCTTAGGGCAACCGTGATTGATCGCTCTACTAAAGGGTAACCCCCAAGTGAGACCGAGGACTCTGATAGGACTCAGATGGTACATGACCCTTAGAGCAATCGTGATTGACTGCTCTGCTGAAGGGTAACCACTGAGTGAGATTGCAGGTTTTGCTAAGACTCGAGTGATCGACGAGTGACCCTTAGATGTAAGGATCATGAACCTTTTGTTATAGGCCTATGCCTTGTAAAAGGTTGACTCGGCCTTGATGAAGGCAGACGGGTAAGGGAAGAAACTTGCGATGTAAGATCGGCGGAGTTTCGACGCTAGAGACCCTTGACTTGACTTGAATAAGGATGACCCTGTGATTAGGGAGACCCTTAAGTTAAAGGATTTTTGAATTGGGATGACTCGACTAACGGATTGAAAGACGGACAAAATTCCCTTAGGAAAGGTCGTGGGGACCGTCCTGTCGGAGGGAAAATTGCGTGTGACTTTCTAGTTAGGACTCGAGTGTTTACGAACCTTCCATTTACGAGCGTATGACTCGTGTTGGTCTGCTGTGCCTTTAGGATAAGGCGGACTAGGATGGGGAAGAAACTCGTGATGTAGGATCGACGGAGTTTCAACGCTATAGACCTTCGATATGAAAAGACCCGACACACGGATTACGGTAAGTCCTATAATAAGGAAGGTGTTTGAAAAATGATTGAATTTTGAAAATTGAGAGGACGGTCCTGAAATTGGTAGTGGGCCAATAGGACCGGGCATTTTGAAATGTTAGAATGGTTGCGAGTAATTTCGCGTTTTGAAAAATTGGGAGACGGTCCCGTTTTTTTGAAATTGGCAGCATGCCGACAGGACCGGTTTTTTGAAAAGTTGAATTTTTGGAATTTTGAAAATTTGAATATCGAAAATAAATTTCCGAAAATTTGAAAATTGAAAATGAGATCCCGAAGATTTGAGAATCGAAAACGACATCTCGGAGATTTGAAAATCGAGAATGGAATCTCGAGGATTTGAAAATCGCGAATGGCATCACGAAGATTTGAAAATTGAAATTGAATTTTGAAAATTCGAAAATCGAATGGTGGATCAGAAATTCGAATTGAAATGGATAGCATGCCGGCTAAAAAAAGGCTTGTTTTGAGTCAAATCGTAAGTCTAAATTTTGGCAGCATTCCGAGTTTTTGAATTTGAATATTTTGAAAAGACGAATCCCGAACATGACGGTATTTCGGGTTTTTCAAAATTTGGTGTTTTGGAAAGATGGGTCCCGAAACGGACAGTATTTCGGGTTTTTTGAAATTTGGTATTTTGGAAAGATGCAATTTTGAAATGACGGTTTTTGAAAAATGACACGGAAACCAAGTAGCACGTAGTCAAGCAAGCATTATAACGACGCTTATGTATGCTTTACACTAAGTCTCAGTCGGTCAAAATAGGGTCTATACCAACAACGATGGCTTTCTCGTGTGATGGACGGACTCCCTAAGCCGAGTTGGTCTTAGGATATGCCGCGAAACCGAGACGAGTTCCACCATCGATGTCTTTAGCGCACCCATGTAGGAATGCACCGTGGTATAGTGGGACGTCGGTCACAAGTAACTGGCCCGGGCAAATTTGGGTTATGCATGAATCATTAAACTAATGCGCGCACATTAATCTGCGAACGATTTCTCTTCGAGTCTCACCCTAGGAACCCCGATGACATGTGGTACATCAGGTATCCCCAGCGGAGTCGCCAAATTGTGGACATGACGTAGGTCCACCCCGACGCGGCGAAGCGCGGGTTTGGGTAGGCGAATGAATCTCGTGGTAAGATTGTTCTCGGGTTCGAAATTTAAGTCAAAATGGAGTCGCCACCGAATTTTGTGGTTATTCGGAACCATACGAGCCCACTCTATGTCGTCATGGGCTACACACAAAGTAAGCCCACTTCGATTTCAGAGTTTATGGGGCTCGTCCCTTTGCATTGCTATATCGATACCGTTTACACCGGCTTTCGTATATAAAATGACTCTCGTGCGCCAAGGGTTTCGGACATCCGGAAACCAAAGGTTCTGAGTAAGGGGTGAGGGTACGTGTTGGGAAGCCCACTAAGGACACCCAACCCCGCCCGCACATGGCGGCCTCTACTAAGACATCGTTCGTGTTCGTGTACGCGCGCTAGTAAAATAATTAAATGATATGCAAACAGCGTTTTAGCTAAACATGTGAATTATGTGTGAGCTACGTCATTTAATGCATCTTGGTTCACGTCAAAGTGATTTAGCATGTGATGTTCATTTAAATAAATAAATGGCAAACATCGAAAACAAAAAACTCGTAAATAAATTACAAATTACACGGGCGGAATACAACCCGGAATTCACAATACAACGAGCAATAAAATAGAATAATCGAATAGGAAGTGGTAGACGTTAACTAGAAACGGACCCGTATATAATAAATACAAACTAGACCGTAAGTTGTGCAAACGGACGAACTTCGATTAAATACACATTATATTGCATATTAATCAAAGGAGGGAGGTTCGAGACCTAGGTGTGGTGCTAACCCGATCTTGAACCTCGATGCCTTGTCCCGACTTATCACCTCGAGAAATGGAGCCTAAATTAATTATGTGTCGGATACGACTAAAGAGTCGTCGACATAAAATTAATAGTGCGAGACCGTCGATCAAAATCGTTTTAGGTGTCGTGATATGCATGAGTTTTGAAAATTAGAATTACGTGATTGATTATGCACGTGTCGACTAAAAGTCGTAAAAAAATGACGAGGCTCAAATGTTGCATTGAAGCTCTCGAATTTCTGGGCTACAGGACCCACTCGATCGAGTCATGGTCTGATACGGTATAATAAAAGTTAGATGTTAGAATACGGAATTAAAGTGTTAGTATACAAAAATAAAAGTTAGTGTTAGAATACATAAATAAAATGTTAGAGTGCGATAAATAAAATGTTAGTAACGAAAATAAATAAAAGGTTAGTATGCACAAAATTAAAGGTTAGTGTTAGTAAATAAAATATTAGTGTCGTTAATATCGACTAATAATAATAATAATAATAATAATAATAATAATAATAATAATAATAATAATAATAATAATACATATATAATCGAAAAAAGGGAAAGGAGAAAAAGAAATGGGGTTTGATGACACCCTCAACCTACATGCTTAATGGTCTCGGAAACGAACTCGTAGTAGCGGCGTGTGCGCGGGAGTGTCGAGATATGTAGGGTGAGTTAGGGTGTGTTTGGTTAGGGAGAGGATGCTCTCGGGTCTTTGACGAGTTTTGATCTCGGGGTTTTGAATATGTATGTGTGTGTGTATGTGTGATGGATGTAGACTCGGTTCTTTGTGTAGTATCGCTTAGGGTTACTAAGGATTGAAGTGTGGAGGGGATGAATGAATTAGGGTTGAAAATGTAGGGTAGAATGCATGGAAAAAGCCTTGTGAAATGAATGGGGTTAAGGGGGTATTTATAGGCTTTACCCCCCGACCTAGGGTCACTCGATCTAGTGGCCCTAGTGCACTCGATCGAGTGCCCTTCAAAACGGGCCTGGTTCAGCTGTTGACGCTCCACTCGACCGAGTGGGTCTATCCACTCGATCGAGTGCATCAATTAGGATCGAGCTATTTTAGGAAGGATTTGACTTGATTGATTTTGGATTGATTTTGAATTGATTTGGCTGATTTTGAATTTGGCACAAATTTCGAGAATGAATATGGCTGATTTGTGAGACGGTTTCGTCTTTGACCGGGTTTTGACCCGGTCGCCAAAAGACGGGATTTATTCTTGGTGTCGGTTTTGGCCCAAATTAGTCTCATTTGACTCGGAATGACCCAATGGGCCTGAATTTGAGGTCGGTTTTGAGAGATTTGCACTCCGCTAAATGCCCACGTCAGATACTATTGATTCCGAGTCCGTATTCGAGCATATTAAGTCACGTTGGCGTCCGATCATCATCGGGTGTTTTGTCGGGACTGCTATAGACACTAGCAGGCAAAATGCGGGTGTCTACACCAGGACAGAAGCTATCGCATTTGTGCACCTCATCCCGGACGGGATGAGGTCCTTTCCGTCGGGGATGAGTCTTGTAGGCCTCCAATATGATCATTAAGGTCCGTCCTTGCCTCTCATGGGTTTCTCATCGATTCTCGGGACTCGCGATCGAGCCTAAGGGGCTCGGGAATGGGTCCCAAGGTCTCGGGATCGAATCCAAGGCATCGAGTGATCGTTCCTTCTCTTCGTTGGCTCCAAAAGTGTATGAAACGAGTCGGAATCGTTCCAATTCTTCATGAATGGTCCCGGGAACCTAAAACGAACTAAAAGAAGAATAAGTAACCCAAAAACCGCTCCCAAGGACGATTCCACAAGGAAAACGGGACCAAAACACAACAAATTAGGCACTACAAACTACACTTATCAATCATCATCATCAATTATGTTGACAAGAGATGGAGATGGAACACTTACCTGGAGGTTCTTCACTACTTCCATAGACGTACCCGGTTGGCTTTGTTGCTCTTGGCTTGCTAATTGGGCAATTTAATTGTTCAAGATTTCATAATGATCTAGCAATTGGCCTAATTGAGTATCTTTCTTTTGTCGAGCTTGCATGAATTGCAGCAACAAAGCCTCGATTTCCTCGTTGTCATTATTCCGCCTCAACTCTAATTCAGCACTATTACGGGCTAAATATTTAAGGATTTCCAATCGTTCCTCGTACGAGATATAATTAAACATCCCTCCGCAATTATTCTCAATTCTAGCCCGTGACTCATCATCAACACCATTATATATCATATGACACGTATCCTGTATATCAACATTAAAGCCATTTTGAATAACGAAAGACTCAAGCCTATCCCAATAATTATGTAGGGACTCATGTATGAATTGTGGGAAGTAAAAATTGGTCATAATGGTGAATGATAAAAAAAATATTATATACAAAATAAAAATAAAAATAAAATATATAAAAAAAACCTAGAACCTAAAAAACATAAACAACTAAATAACACCGTCTGTAATCCCCTAGAAAATCTAACGCGATACAGTGGCGGAAACACTGTAGAGTCGGGATTAAAACACATTGTAACTATGTCTTAGTAAAATTAAAATGGTAAAGTCAAACAATAGGCCTTAAATAAAATGGCCAAAATCTAAACAATCCACAAAAGGGGTTTGAACAATCCATAAGACATAATTATCAAAATAAACAAGCAAGATCCACACTGCTCGCTAGCCCACACCCGGAACACGTATACCTGCCATGTTAAAACATAACAGCCACAATCAGTGGGGAGCAACGCCAACGTTCTCCCAGCCGTATAACAGGATTTTAAAACTGTAATTACTATTATAGAAAAATAGCAAGAAAACGGAAAACAGTAAAAACATTATAATGAAAATAAGTTTTCAGTGAAAAACTTCACGTATCGAAACAATATAATAAAAACGAGTTTTCCAAAGAAAACATAAAACATTTGCCAACCTGCAACCAAATTATATCGATAATAATAAAAATAGTCAAAATGGCGTTATGGATAGGAGTAGTGTAGACGGCTAGACTTTCACTAGGAGAATACTAAAAACTAGCTTCGAGAACTTAGTTCAAACAAATCAAACTTCGATCTCTAACTAGGCTACTCAACAATAATAGGACGACGACTTATAAATGTGTGGCCCTAGTTTAAGATAATGTGCACACCCCTCCCGAGCACCATAAATACTCAGTTCAACCCAACGGCGTCTTACACTGCGAGGCACGAGTTTAAGGTCAAAATGTACACACACTCCCGAACACCATATATGCTCGGTTCAACAACCAGTATGCCCCATAAAGACACACCAGCCTTATAGTTGGTGGCAAAATCGTAAACCCCGGAATATATTACTCTAACCTCACACTTGTCGTTATTCCATAACTCCAAAACAAAGCCGTTATCGATATATTTAAGAGATATAATCGTTATAAATAATAAGAGAACAAAAGGAGTAACCATCGTATTCCAAAAGAGGAAGCTTTCTATTTTAGGAAACTTATAATTTTTAGAAACTTTACTAAAAATAACATTATATTAAAATAGCGAAAACATTAGTTCATACTAATACAACATTTTTAGTAAACGATATAGATTTATAAAACTAATACTTTCGGCCTTAACGATATTAATTGTAAAAGTGAGAACATTGGGTTTATGAAATTATTGAAAAAACCATACAAGTGTTTACAAAATAATTAAAAATGTCTTAAACACTTTTGTACTACTAATTAGGGTGTTTCTAAAATTTATAAAACTAAAATTTCCTAATTATTATTAGTTTCGACAATATGATTATAAATAGGATTTTACGGCAAATGTCAAATTAAATCTTTTAACGTCTTTTATTTAATTAAACCATTGGATACATTAAGAGTATGTTAAGGGATGATTTAACTCACAAAGTTTCAGATTTAAATGCTTCCAAAATGGCTGGAAAAATAATTCTTTTAGGTAAGACGAAGCATTTTAACAATAAATCACAAGTTGTCCAAAATCAATACTTATTAGTTAAAGACTTTAATAAATAGTACAAAAATTACGTAAAATAGTTAAAATATATTTATGGACATTTTGTCCAGAAAATAAAATTTCCAGAATCCTAAAACTCGGTTTTTAAAGGGTTTTCTCGTTAATCGTCTAATCTCGACAATAACGATTAATAAAAATAGTAATTACAAAACGATTTAAGCATAAATATCCAAAAATTATTAATAAACTTAAAAATCATGATTTTCCAGAATATACAAATTTTTCAGATTTTCAAAAATTCCAGATTTAACAAATTCCACAAAACCGTCCTTTAAAACCCGTTTTCACAATTAACGATTTCATTAATAAAACTTATCATTCCCAACATTTTATTAAAGCACTAAAAATCATAAAATTATATTTTATCATGAAATCATCAGAATCATAATTTTTTTCCAGATTAAATCAAAAGACCAAAAATCGAGAATTTAAACGACAAACGCGGTTTTAACGATAAACGATGATTTAAAGCGATTAATTAATTCATCTACTTAACAATTCCGAAAATCTATGAAAAAATTCAGAAAATTATATTGCATCATAAAGTTTCACCACGTCAAAAATCAGATTTAAATAAAATGTTTAAGTACTAGAACTAAAAATCAGTTTTTAATCGTTTTTGTCCGTAAACGATAATAATACAATAATCGATATCAAAACTATAAGAAAAATACCAAATTATTAAAAATCATCAAAAACATCATTTTTACAGAATATAAACATATATTACATGTTTAGGCCGAATATTACGATTTTACAAATTAATATGACGATTTAATCGTTAATCTCGTAAAAGCGATAAAAATACCGAAACATGCAAATTTTCAACTTTTAAAATTTTTTCCAGATTATATGACATACATATATTGTCAAAAACAAAATTATAATTATATACATGCAATTACACAAATAAAATCATGCAATACCGAGTAACATCGACGTTACCTCTAATCCAAATCCGAGTCGATTATAAATTCGTCGGCTTCGGGATCATTCAAAAATCCTTCAAAACATGAAAAGCATGGTGGAAAAATACCATGAGAAAACTAAGAAAATCAAGGAAAATAACGATCGAAAACAACATCGATTATTACCCTAACGAAGGGAAAGGAGAGACCATTAATTTGGAGATGGAAAAGGGACGATCAAGACTCGATCTTGAGACAAATCTTGGCTGGAATTACTGCTGGAAACCATGTCCAAAGGAGAGGAAATGAAGAGTATTGGCCTTGAAGAAATTGGTGAATGAATGAATAAAAGAGTATAAAAGGTTTATGCATAAATGAGACTTTAAAATTGATGAAAACAAGGCTACACTATCTTGATAAAACCAGCCAAATGAAGTGTGTATGGAGTATTAAAAGTTTATTCTTAATTCACCCAAAATAAATGAGAAGAAAGAAAATATCTAAAAGCTTAATCCATGTTATAAAATAAAATATAGTAAAAATGTAATGTAGTGTGTGACATGGGAGTCATGGTCCACACAAGGAAAATATGAGTCCAAATTAGTTGTAGATTGATAAAAATAAGGATCGTAAAATTATTAAAAGCATTTCAAAGAATTCGAGTAAACCTCACGTTGACAAATAATTATTTACGAAACTTCGTAATAAAATCGTTAAAGGCTAAATTTTCGTAAATAAAAATATATTTAGTTGAAAATATTATATAATTGTGTTTAGACATTTTTAGGTAGAGAAAAATCTTAAGTCCAAGCTTAAAAACGTCAAATCGAAGAAAAATAGAATTACTCGCGAAAAATAAATTAGTTTACGAAGAAAATCAAATAAATAGATTTGAAAGAATTAAATCTTTAAAAATTAAAAATAAAAATCATTAAACTTAAGAGCTTAGTAAAATGATGAAATATGAGGCCGAAAAGCGATAGAGCGAGTTAGGATGGAGTCCTAACGGAAAGAATAAAAATGCTTAGAAAAATAGCGGGTGTTACACCATCTCACCGGCAACGGCGCCAAAATTTGATAGGGGTTAGTCGTATCCCTAATCAAAGATACCCTAAGGTCACTAACTAATGTAGATAGCGAAGTTAGGGGTCGAACCACAAGGAGATGTGAATTCAATTATTTATCCTAAGAATTAGATTCTAGATTATAGGTCACAGTTTTTGTTGGTTTGGTAAACTAATAACTAATTACTGATAAATAAATCAATAAGGAAAAAAAGTCTAGGTACTCAGGTCAGGGAGTCAACTAACATGTCAATAATCGAACTACCTAAGGTGCAGGTCCGGTCGGTACACAACTAACCTTTAGATCTAAACTTAACCTGCGGTCGCTAGCATTAAGTCAGTCTACCCAAACTATTGTGGCCTAATTAGTTCTTAACCCGGTCGACGAAAAGTCCTAATTTGTGATACTAATTAATTGAATTATGCATCAAACAATTAATCAGAGTTTAAACGATATTCAGGCAATAGTTCATACGATTAGAAACAAGTCAATTGACTATAACCCTAATAATACGCATCGATCCCCTTAAACCGTAGAAGAAATCTAGCTACTCATATTAAGCATAATCAAATTAACGAAATACGAATTGTAATTAAACATAACGAATGTGAATTAAATTAATCTACGGAAAGCAATAATAAATTTACACTAGAAAATGATAAAGCAATACGAAGAATGAATTAAGACGAAAATTAAAATAGAAACTGAAATTGAAATTGAAGTTAAGATTAACGATACCGAAGAAATTCAAGATCTGACAACTAGGAGCAAGGTTCAATGTATCTCCCTAATGTAAAAGAAACCTAAGAAGTGAAAGAAAGTAAAAGAGAAGTGTCTGACATATGAGTCAGAAAACTGATTTAAAGAGTAGTAGTTGGAATTGAAAACAGGCCCAAATTCTAAGTCGAAATAAGAATGACGCGTGGCCAGGTTTGGATGCACTCGATTGAGTACCTGATGGCACTCTATCGAGTGAACCTTTAAAATATGGGCAGGAGCTTCACGAAGTGGCACTCGATCGAGTGCAGTAGGGGCAGTCGATCGAGTAGCGCTTTAGGTCACAGCATCGCGCGCTCGACTTCAAACGGCATTCATTTCTTTGTTACTTGTTTAAATTGGACGTTTAATATACTGTTGGAAATCTAAGAGAAGGTGCTTTCCTACGCCACTGGAATTACCCTGATTGGAGCTATAGAACTCAAGATATGAACATTTTAAGTTGACCCTTGTGTAGGCGATCATTCTTTCTTCTCAATTTGCATTTGTTTCCTTCTTTGTTCCTTCTCGATTCCCATTCTCGTCCTCGGCTTAGTCTTTTTAGTTTGTCAAGACGTAAATGCGTCCAAAAACACACATATCTTGCAAAATAACCCAAGATATGGCAGTATCGACTTTCTAGAAAATATCTACAGTTAAGGCATAATCAGGAGAAGAAAACGCGATAAATCGACGATCGGGGGACGAAATAAATAGATATAAAATGTGTTGATCAACTTTTGCCGATCTTGAGCCGCTTTCATCTGTTCCCGGATCAACTTAACCTGCTCAATGGACTCTTGGATCATCTCAGGGCCAACAACAACAACCTCACTAATATCATCCCAACACAAAGGACTTCGACATTTCCTTCCATACAAAGCCTCGAATGGAGACATCTTGATACTAGCGTGATAACTGTTATTGTACGAGAACTCTACTAAGGGAAGACTATTCTCCCACCCTGTTTGGAATTCTAGCACTCACGCTCGTAGCATATCCTCTAAAGTTTGAATAGTGCGTTCAGTTTGGTCATCGGTAGCAGCGTGAAAAGTTGTACTCAACTTTAACGTACTTCCTAATGCCTCCTGGAGCTTCCTCCAAAAATGCGAACAAAATCGTGGGTCACGATCAGAAACTATGTCTTTAGGAACTCCATGGAATCTAATAACTTCTCTTTGGTATGCCACCGCCATCTCATCCAAACTCCAAGTATCTTTCATTGGAATGAAGTGAGCTACTTTAGTTAAACGATCCACCACTACCCAGATGGCATTCTTTCCCGTGGGCGACCTTGGTAACCTAGTTACAAAGTCCATGGAGATGGAATCACATTTCCACACGGGTATTTCTAAGGGCTGCAAAAGACCACCAAGTCTTCGATGTTCGAACATTACTTTCTGACAGGTAAGACATTTGGCCACAAAATTCGCAATTTCTCTTTTCATGTTAGGCCACCAAAAGAATTTCTTCAAATCCTTATACATCTTATCCCCACCAGGATGAATAGAGTATGGTGTACTATGAGCTTCCTGCATAATCTTCATTTTAAGATCATCACAGTCAGGGATGCACCACCTACCTTGAAATCTTAAACTTCCATCCGCCCATTGATAAGTGTAGTTTGTAGTGCCTTATTTGTTATGTTTTGGTCCCGTTTTCTTTGTGGAATCGCTCTTTGGAGAGATTTCTGGGCTACTCATGCTTCCTTTAGTTCGTTTTAGGTTCCCGAGACCGTTCATGGAGAATTGGAACGATTCCGACTCGTTTCATACGCTTTTGGAGCCAACGATGAGAAGGAACGATCACTTGGTGCCTTGGATTCGATCCGGAGACCTTGGGACCCATTCCCAAGCCCCATAAACTCGATCCCGAGCCCTGAGAATCGATGAGAATCCCATGAGAAGCAAGGAGGGACCTTAGAGCTCTTATTGGAGGCCTACAAGACCCTTCCCAGGCTGGATAGTGGCCTTCCCGACCGGGAAGGAGTGCGCGATGCAACCAGCCCCTGTTTTGGGCCATCTCGGCCGAGACCAACCCTGTCTTGGTCGGAACCAGCCCTTCCCGGCCGGGATGGGGCCGTCTCGGTCGGGACGGAGGTGCTGCAGCGTGACTTCGCTTCTTTTCTTCTCCTTTGTTCTTGTAACCCTATATATACCCTTCCTCTTGTAATCTTATGTTATGTTTGACATTACCCATTAAACCCTAGACTACTTTAGCATAGATTAGCTTAGATTAGAGTAGATTAGTCGGTAATTAGTCGTTAATCTAGTTAGCTAATCTTGTATTAAGGGAGTTCTTGAAGAATCCATCCAAGATTGACAACCTTGGTTGATGTATTTGGGTTTTCTCATTAGTGCAAGTTTTCATTCTTCCTTTCATCTTGTTAGTAGGTATAATCTTCTTTTCCATTCTTTTAATGTTGTTTACTCATTCAAGTTTGAATCTTTGATTATTGTTTATTGTTCTTGTTAGTTTCATTATGTATGTTTTGATGTTTGTGTTGATTTCTTTTGTTATGGTTAGGATTAGCTTCATTATGTGTGAGTAGACTTTTTGTGGGGTTAGTAAGGGGATTAAGTGTTGATTATGGATGATTAGGGTTTGATTGTGGATAAAGGTGGATTCTTTGTTACTAGTCACATATTAAGAGCACCATGTGTTTGTTGAATTGCTTGTTAGAGTAGTAGTTGCAAATGCTCCTCTTGCTTGTCTTTCTCTTCTCATTGTGTGATTGATTTGTGGTTGAATCCTTGTGTATTGGGTGACAACTTGCATAAGTATTCGGTTTTTGTCTTTGACACGAGAGTGCAGACATTGGTCTACGTAGCGAGAGCCCGGACCGACCTTAGTAACTAGGTGAAACCTACACCCTCGATCTCCCAATTATCCTACTACACTTATGAACCCGACCTAACCCTACCCTTTCCTTATTTGATTTCTTCGTTACCTTAGTCGTAGTCGTAGTCTTCTTCCCTTCTTATCATTGTTTTGTTTAGTTTAGCTCGTTGACTTAGTCTTGCATTTAGGTAGACCTAGTCTAGACACCTCTTACCGTCCCCGTGGATTCGACCCGACTTACCCTAGCTACCCACTAGGATTAGTTGGTTTTTTATTGACGGTAGGACCCACGACAAATCCTAACTGATAAGTGTGGTTTGTAGTGCCTATTTCGTAGTGTTTTGGTTCCATTTTCCTTGTGGAATCGCTCCTTGGGAGCGGTTTATGGGCTACTTATGCTGCCTTTAGCTCGTTTCAGGTTCCCGAGACCATTCATGAAGAGTTGGAGCGATTCCGACTCAATACATACACTTTTTGGAGCCAACGAAGCTAAGGAACGATCACTTGAGACCTTGGGACCCAATCCCGAGCCTCCGAGACCCGATCCCGAGTCCCGAGAATCGGTGAGAAGCCCATGAAAACCAAGGAGGGACCAAAAAGATCATAATGGAGGCCTACAAGGTCCTTCCCGGGCGGGATAGTGGCCTTCCCGACCGGGAAGGAGTGCACAAACCAACCAGCTCCTGACTTGAGCCCGTCCCGGCCGAGAAGGACTCGTCCCGGGCGGGGCCATCTCGTCCCGGGCGAGACCATCTCGTCCCGGACGGGATGAGTGTGCTGCTACCCCTCGCCCCTTTCTTTCTTCTCCTTTCCACTTGTACCCCTATATATACTCTTCCCTTGTTATGTAACCAGAGGTTAGATACTTCCCCTTAAACCCTAGACTATTTTAGGTTAGATTAGCTTAGATTAGAGTAGATTAGTCGGTAATTAGTTGTTAATCTTAGATTAGTGCTTGTATTAAGGGAATTCTTCAAGATCCACCCAAGATTGACAACCTTGGTGGTTTGTTTTGGGGTTTTCTTCATTAATGCAAGTTTCAATATTTCTTTCATCTTGTTAGTAGGTATAATCTTCTTTTCCCTTCTCTTTATTTTGTTTAATCATCCAAGTTTGAATCTTTATTATTGTTTGTTCATGTTCTTGTTAGTTCGATTGAGTTTGTTTATGTATGTTTTGTTTCTTATGATGATTCCTCTTGTTCTTGTTAGATGTAGTTGGATTATGTTTGAGTAGAGTTTTTATAGGGTTAGTAGGGTGATTATGGTGTTTTATGGATGATTAAGGGATTGTTGGAGATGTTGGTGGAAGATTTGGGTTTTCTCTTGGTTTGATGCATATCACATGTTTGTTGAAATGCTTGATTGACTAGTAGTTGCAAATACTTGTTTTTCTTGCCTTTTCTCTTGTGGGTGATAGTTTGTTTGTGGGTTTGGTTCCCTCACTACGTAGCGAGAGCCCGGTGAGGACGACCCCTAGGTCGGTCTACGTAGCGAGAGCTCGGATTCGACCTAGGCCACTATAGCGCGCTAGTAACCCCATTTGTCATGTGTGTCCCAAGATGGGTTTTAGGATGAACCTCTAGGTCGGTCTACGTAGCGAGAGCCCGGACCTCACCTAGATTACCCTACTACTTTCTTCACTCTAGTTCTTCCTCAACCATTCCATTACCCCTTTGACCCTGACCTAATCCTAGCCCGTTTTCTTATTTGTTTTCCTTAGTCATAGTCTAGCCTTCTCCCCTTCCTATCATTCTAGTTTAGTTTAGCTCGTTGACTTAGTCTCATTTTTAGGCCGACCTAGTCTAGACACCTCTTACCGTCCCCGTGGATTCGACCCGACTTACCCTATCTACCCTAGTTAGGAATAGCCGGTTATATTATTGACGGTTGGGGACGTGACAAACCCCTGCCATCACTAACCATCACCCATACTTCAAAATCATTTGCTTCACTAACCTTGGCAGGTAGGCTTCAAGCACTGGATCCTCTTGTTGTTTTATTCGAATTTCGTGGTAGATCTAAGGTTCAGCACTCATAGCATTCAGAGAGATACTTCTTGCTGAACTACCTCTAAATTCAACTTTTGAAATTCATGACAAAGGTCATCGGGCAACACCATGACTACATTCATTGTGTGTTTTTCTTTTCTACTTAATGCATCAGCCACCACATTGGCCTTACCTTCATGGTATTGGAGTTGGAGGTCGTAGTCATTAATCAATTCTATCCACCTTCTTTGCCTTGCGTTTAGATCTCTTTGGGTAAGAATGTACTTTAAGCTCTTGTGATCGGTGTAAAAGTTGCATGACACTCCATAAAGATAGTGCCTCCAAATCTTAAGAGCAAAGACTACCGCTGCCAACTCGAGATCATGAGTCGGGTAGTTTTTCTCGCATTTCTTTAGTTGTCTTGAGGCATAGGCCACCACCTTTCCATTTTGCATCAACACACAGCCGAGTCCATTCTTTGACGCATCGCTGTAAACATCAAAGCTCACTCCTTCTTCGGGTAAAGTCAAGATTGGTGATGACGTTAATCTTTTCTTTAACTCTTCAAACGCCTCTTCGCATGCACTAGACCACACAAATTTTGAGTCCTTCTTCAATAAAGAAGTCATTGGCTTTGCTACCTTTGAGAAGTCCTTGACGAACCTTCGGTAGTATCCTACCAGACCCTAGAAGCTACGTATTTCCCTCACATTCTTTGGACTTTCCCAATTCACTATCGCTTGAACCTTAGCCGGGTCAACGCTAATGCCTTCACCAGAAACGACGTGGCCTAAAAATGTAACCTTCTTAAGCCAAAATTCGCATTTTGAGAACTTTGCAAACCACTTTTTCTTTCTTAACGTCTCCAATATCGACCTCAGATTGTTAGCATGTTCCTCTTCATTCTTTGAATAAATGAGGATATCATTGATGAATACCACTACACATTTGTCCAAATACTCATGAAAGGTCCTATTCATCTGATCCATAAACACCGCTGGAGCATTGGTTAGACCAAAGGGCATCACTACTAACACATAGTGCCTATACCTTGATCAAAAAGTGGTTTTAGGGATATCCTCTTTCCTCACTGGGATTTGATGATAACCCGACCTGAAGTCAATCTTTGAGAAAGTACTTGCTCCCTTAAGTTGATCGAATAAATCCTTGATTCTTGGGAGTGGGTAACGGTTCTTGATCGTTACCTTGTTCAATTCTCTATAGTCGATGCAAAATCTCATGCTTCCATCCTTCTTCCTCACAAATAGTACCGGGGCACCCCAAGGTGACACACTTGGGCGAATAAAACCCTTATCTATCAATTCCTCCAGTTGTTTCTTTAACTCTTGCATTTCGGTGGGAGCCATTCGGTAGGGCGCCTTTAAAATAGGGCCAGTACCGGGTAGGAGGTCGATGTTAAACTCGACATCTCGCTCTGGAGGGACACCAGGAAGCTCATCGGGAAACACGTCGACGAACTCCCGAACAATAGGAATATCCTCAATCTTAACTTCCGTAGTGACATCTTGTACACTACATAAATACACCTAATATCCCTTTCTCCTCAATTCCCTAATCTTTAGGGCAGACACCCATTTAATTCCTGGTTTAACTGAGATACCCTTATACGAAATTCTTGTACCCAAAGGACTTTTCAGAATGATCTTTTGATCTCGACACACGAACTTTGCATCAAACCTGGCTAACCAATCCATCCCAAGTATAATGTCGAATTCTGAGAGTTTAAAACTTATAAGATCATCTGGGAAGTCAGTTCCCGCAATGGATATGGAAATGTCACGAAAGATCGTGGAACAAGAGACAATCTCTCCAGTGGGAAGAGATATGGTGGTTTTAGTGGGGGCACTAGGTATGAGTTGAGCCTTATGAACAAATGATTTGGAGATAAAGGATAATGAAGCACCAGTATCAAATAATACGAATGCAGGAGTAGAGTTAGCAAGAAATGTACCAGTAATGACATCTGGATTAGTCTCTGCCTCCGCACGGTTCATCACATAAATACGACCCTGGTTGGGTACCTGTTGAGGCCTACTGTTCTCACTACCATTCCCTGAACCTTGAGACACTCTTTGAGGGCAGCGATTTGCAGAGTGACCAATACGCTGGCAATTGTAGCATGTAATATCAGTCCCATTGCAATTCTTGATAAGCTTTCTTGCAACGAAAACATTGACGATCGCTATGGTGAGTGGTGTTAGGGAGGGTTGTCCTAGAAGTGTTGTTATACTTCATCTTTTTCGCAGGTCCTTGGATAGCTGGCAATGGAGAAGATGTTCTCTTTCCTGATCGACGCTAAAGAGCTTCTTGACTCAGAACCGCATTATAAACACCAAGGGCACGATTATAGACGGGTGACTTGTGAAAGGTGGGCCTTCCTTAGGATTCGGCTATGTGGGCCGAGTCCTGTTCGAAGGAAGGTCCACGTGAGATATTTCTCAGACTTTGGACTCGATTGTGTAGACGGGCCCTCCCTTGTAGGAGTATGTCCTGCGTAGGTGGGCCGGGCCTTAGTCTAGTAAGGCGGACTGGGATAGGGAAGAAACTCGTGATGGAAGATCGACAGAGTTTCGACGCTAAGGACCTCGACGACTTGAGACACAACCCAACACTGCTAAATACGGGAAGTCCTAAGAAGAGGAAGGTTTTGGAAATTGATTGTTTTTGGAAAGTCCGAGAGAACTCGGGGAAAGGCCCGATTTTTCGAGAAAATCGGAAAGTGTATCGGGCCTCGGTTTTGAAAGTTCGAAAATGTTTTCGAGTTTTGAAACGGGCAGTATACCGGCTATAAATAGGCTATTTTGAGTAAAGTCATAAGTCCTAATTTCGGTATGCGTCCCGGGTTTTGAAATTGGATATCTTAAAAAAGATGTATTTTTGAAAAGTTGACAATTTTTGAAATTGACACGGAAACCAAGTAGCATGTAGTCAGGCAAGCCTTATAACGACGCCATGTATGCTCTACACTAAGTCTCGGTCGGTCTATAGAGGGTTTATACCAGTGCACATAGTCTAGACGTTGATCGGGACGGACTTCCTAAGTCGAGTTGATCTTAGAACATGCCGCGAAACCCACTCGAATCGACTATAGACAACTTTTGACATATCCATATTGGAGTACATCAACGGTATAGTGGGACGTCGGTCGCGAGTACCGGCCCGGAAAATATGGGTTATGCATGAACCGTAAAACTAAAATGCGTATTGTACTAGTCAAACGATTTCTATTCGAGTCTCACCCTGAGGATGCCGATGGTAAGTCACGCATCAGTTAATCCCCAGCGGAGTCGCCAAATTGTGGACATGACATAGGTCCACCCCGACGCGGCCACGCGCGGGTTTGGGGAGGCGAATGAATCTCCATATGAGAATGGATCGAATTGAAATTTAGGTCAAAGTGGAGTCGCAACCAAAATTTGTGGGAGTTCGGACCCGTTCGAGCCCAATCTATGTCGTAGTGGGCCGTATACAAAATACGGCCCATTTCCGATGTCAGAGTTTATTGCGCTCGTCCCTTTGCATTTGATACCGATACCGACATTATCGGATATCGTGTATTGAATGACTCTCATATGCTAATGGATTCGGATATCCGGAAACCATGGTTCTGAGTAAGGAGTGAGGGTACGTGTTGGGAAGCCCACAAAGGACACCCAACCCCGCCCGCACTTAGCGGCCTCTACTAAGATCTCGAATGACTTTCTAATACGCACGTTAGTAATTCGGTGTAAAATGCTTATGCAAACGTTGTTTTCCCTAAGCATGTGAATTAAATTGAAAAGGGTTTCTATGTCGATTTAATGCAATTAATTCTAACGTCGAAGTTGAATTTTATCATGTGGGTTCATTTTAGTATATTAAAATAAACGATAAATCAACAAGAAAAATAGCAAACGGTTAGTGACGATATAACGAATAATAACGGTTTGCGTAAATATAGAATGAGATTGAATGATGTAAGCGAGATGATGTAAAGTTTTGAAAAGTGAAGTTTTCACGTGATTGATTAGACACGTGTCGACTTAAGTCGTGAAAATATATTAACGAGACTCGAATAGCTTGTAGGACTCACGGTTTGACGTGATAAAGGGGCCACTCGACCAAGTCATGGACGGACTCGACCGAGTGGACCTCTGAAAACGCTTCTGTCCCGTATTTGAGACCCTACTCGATCGAGTTATTGACCAACTCGACCGAGTACGTTGCCACTCGACCGAGTCACTGTGAGACTCGACCGAGTGGAGGTCGTAAGTGCATTCTGTTTCGGTGTTTGGGGTGCCACTCGACCGAGTGGGCTAGGCACTCGGTCGAGTGCCCCCTGTACGAATTATAATTTGCTTTGCAATTGCTTTTTGATTTTTGATAATTCGATGATTCTACCGAATTGGACATGAATATTGTACAATTTATGCTCGATTCGGATTTTTTAAATCATTGATTTTGTTGCATCGGATGTAAATATTATGGGATTTATACTCGATTCTAAATTTGAATGCTCGTCATATCCCATATTCGATTATTGAATCGATATGGAATACTAGAGTAAAAATAAAAGAAAATTGCTTTAAGTCGTCTTCAATGAACTATCGCGATATGAGTGGATTTCCTCCGCGTTTAATAATGTCGTAATTCTAACGAATTGTATGACAATTATTTTAGCATCAATAGAAATCGCGTTAATTAATTTATGTGACTAGATCGTTAGATTCAACGTCTAATTATGAAATTAGCATCGAATCTAAGACTTTGACGTTATGCTAGGATTGAAAGACTTGATTCCCTCCGCATCCCGACATCACAATTAATTCTTGCAAATTGTTTGATGTCGGATCCGCATCAACGGGTTTCGACCCTTATTAAATAAAATACTCGTTTTGAATATAGTTTATAGGAAATCGACAAATTATGTGATTAATGATGATGAAAACAAAAATAAAACGAATTATTATTTGAGTTGACTTGTTTCAATAATCAAGTAATTAGGGTGTCGGAATAAGCGACCGACAACGCTGTGTGCGGTACACTTGTATATTCGGGTTTCCTTATTCCGACATCCCTCATACTCGACAAAAATCGACAAGTATTTTAATATCTTTGAGTACTAGCGTTATTAATGATATTAGGACACAAATAAAATAAAAAAACGAGATGATTACGACGATGATAGGCGACACAACGCGAGAAAAAAGGAGAAAAGAGAAGAGCGGGAATTGGCACCCTCAACCTACATGTTTCTTATGCTCGGACAGGACTCTAGTGACGGCTTGCACGGGAATTTTGAGTATGTAGGCTAAGTTGCAGTGGTTTAGGGTTTCGAATTCCTAAAGCTAGGTTTACGGTTTGAATGTATGTAGACTAGTGTAGAATAGGGTTGATGTAGGGTTTTTAAAGATGTAAAAAAGATGATTGAAAGGTTGTGCATGGGGGTGTTTATATAGGCATGGCCTAGGACCCCCGGCTAGGGTTACTCGACCGAGTAACCAGCTGACTCGGTCGAGTGGCCCGGTGTGCCTGCAGTCGGGCCTGAATAAAGGCCCACTCGATCGAGTGGGTTGAGCACTCGATCGAGTGGCTCAACTGGGTCACGCGGGTCCATTGTTTTGGACCTTGAGTTGGATATTTTGTGGGTTTTGAGTTTGACTTGGAATTTTGATGCTTATATCGCTGTTTTGTATGTTTCAGAGACGACTTTGACCGGGGTTGACCCAATCGCTAAAAGTATATTTTCGGTGTCGGTTTTGACCCAAATTAGTATTGTTTGACTGGAAACGACCCACTGGGCCTGAATTCGAGGTCAGTTTTGTGAGATTTGTACTCCGTAAGTTCATTAGCTAGCAACTAATGGTTTTGAGCCCATATCCGAGCGCGTAGAAAACACGTTAGCGTCCGATCATCATCGGGTGTTTTTTGGAAACTACCATAGACACCTGTCAGTCAAAATGCGGGTGTCTACAGAGCCTCCACTCTGACTGAGGCTTGGACAAGGCGAAAGTCAGAGTAGCTACCAAGTCAATTAAGACCTGGTAAATACACTTCCGATCGGGTCGTTTATAGTCCATTAGACTCGCGTGAAGGGCTCGCCAGCCATAGGATAGGGGTCATACCTGAGCTGATGATAATACCCCCGTGGGGAATTTGGACTTGTCGCGTAAGTCCTGGGTGTGCCTATATGTGGGCCCATCCCGTGCTATTCCAGGGAAAATGCCGCCTCGGACTATCTGCTGGGGGAATTGGACTTGTCGTATAAGTCCCGGGTGCGCCTGTATATGGGCCCATCCCGTGCTATTCCGGGGAGAATGACGCCTTGGGCTATCTGCTGGGGGAATTGGACTTGTCGTATAAGTCCCGGTGCGCCTGTATATGGGCCCATCCCGCTCTATTCCGGGGAAAATGCCGCCTGAGGCTTTCCGTTGGGGTGATACAGTGGGTTGCATGTCCCTGCTTGAGTCGTACCTGTATAAGTCGCATAAAATTTGCATGCAACACGTAGGTAGTAAAATGACTCGCACTGGGGAAAAAGATTTTTTGAATTTTTGAATTTTTGAAATCTTGAATCTTTTTGAAATTTTGAAATTTTGAAATTTTGAAATTTTTGACTCCTAAAGATTTTTAGGAAAGAAATTTGACCTTGTCGAAAAGGATTTTTCAAATGGCTAAGTTTTGCAAATTTTAAAATGAGATTTTGAAGAGAGAGGTGTACCGACAGACTCGACTCTGGACGTGACCGGACGAGTTGACAGATACAACTGGGCTCTCGAGGGGTTGGACCGTGACTCGGTAGGGGGTGGGCCACCTAACAAGACTCTTGAGTTGCGCTATTCCGTAGCCTAGGCGAGTGGCAACATGGGAACGATCTGTTATAGGAGAATGCCCGTAGTTTGTAATGAGACTGTTTTAGTCTGGTGTCTTTCTGGATTTCTGATTTTAGGGTACAGTCTAGGATGGGTATGCTTAGAGTCCCGACAGATTCTCGTCTTCAATTCGACTGAGCTGAGTACTAGGACACACTGTAGAAAGGAGACTAGATTTTGAAAGTATTTGGATTATGTGATGGAAGGAGAACTTCTGTCTAATAGAAGCCCCCAGGACGACAAAGCTAGCTACTGAGAACATGACAGTGTCGTGACCGGAATGATAGTGCTTTTTGAATGTGTGTCAATGTGAGTGGTTGTGCCTCTGTTGAAAGGCTGCCTACGTATTCACGTGTGGTGAAATCAAACCAAGCTGTAGTTCAGTGTCGGAAGATATATTATGATGCCTAGTCTAATAGGACTTTGTGTGTAACTAGCCATATTGACGGTGTAGGCTAGGTGCATTCCCAATGATGTCTTGATCAAAGGGCTAAAATGGTTAAGACCTTGATCCTACGACTGTGGTCGTTCTCCGGGGTAGCCCCCAGAGGTGGTGTGAACTATTCGGGCATGTTCTATGCCGACCACAAGTTGAGTCCCCGTGCTTGGGGTTAGTAACTGGATTGGATGTTTTTGGAAATGTGGTGCTAGGTCACAAGTGGCTTTGATGTTTTGACATCTGGAGCTTGATTTTGTGGAGCTAAGGCTTCAAGGGTAAGGTATTGTAATGTGGTAGGAAAGGGGGAAGTCGAGTAAAAATGGCTCGAACTTCGATTGGGCTGGTTTGATAATGCGGGATCTGATTTCCATGTCTGACCCTAATGGTTAGGGGTATCCTATGGAGCTTGAATCCTCAAAATTCCGGGCTGTCTCTAGCCTAGGTCTCGAGGAGGTCTTCAGGGTTGTAATTTGGGAAGGCTGAGTGTGGTGTTAGCTGACCAGCTTGATTGTCACTCCCCTATTGGATGGTATGAGTATTGATAATTTTGAATTTGACCGTTTTCACTACGGTCATGGGTTCTTGAATATTTGTTGGTTGACCTCTTAGCCCCGGTCATGAGTTTTTTGAATATTGGTTGACCTCTTGGCCCCGGTCATGGGTTTTTTGAATGTTGGTTGACCTCTTAGCCCCGGTCATGGGTTTTTTGAATGTTGTTGGTTGACCTCTTAGCCTCGGTCATGGGTTTTTTGAATGTTGGTTGATCTCTTGGTGGTTGGAATTATCGTGGGTCCTAACACCAATTAAACAACAGGCTAATCCTAGTGGCTAGCTAGGGTAAGTCGGGATCGTGTCCACGGAGACGGTTTTGTAAAGTCTAGACTAGGTCCACTAAAAACTAGGCTAAGTCACACAAACGAACACAAAGAGAGCGATAATTGGTAAACTATGATGGTTGAGGAGGAGTATGAACTAGACTAATAACGAGATAGCTAAAACAAGACTAAATGAAATAACTAGAGACTAACTAAACAATGAAACTAGAAAAATGACGACTAACTAGGAGGATGAACCAAATATGGAAAGGAGTAGGGTTAGGTCGGGTTCTTAAGTGTAGAAGGTTAATAGGGTGATCAAGGGTGTAGGTGTCTCCTAATTGCTAGAGTCGGCTCGCGCTCTCGCGTCTAAACCTAGGTCAAGGTTGGTCCGCACTCTCGCGTCAAAACCCAAGTCCGCACTCTCGTGTCTACACTAAACCCGACACAAACACACACTAGTCAAACAATGAGAAGAAGAGAAACAAGTATAGGAAGCATTGGCCACTACTACCCACACGAGCAAATCAACAAACACATGGTGTCCCCAATATGTGACTAGCAACAAAGATATAACCTTTACCCCTAATCAAACCCTAATCACCCATAATCTACCCTTAATCCCCCTACTAACCCCACAAGAGAACTACTCACTCATTATGAGACTAAGACTAACAAAAACAAGAGAAACAAAATCAAGCATCCAAACATCCATAATGAACAAATAACAACAATAACAATATAGTAAAGATTCAAACATGATTAAATAAACAAACAAGAAGAGTAAAGAAGAGAAGAGGATTATACCACACTAACAAGGATGAAAAAGATGAGAACTTGAATTAATAAGAAACCCAAATAAAACCCCAAGGTTGTCAAGCTTGGAATAATCCTCAAGAATCTCCTTAATACAAGACTAATTACAATGATTAACTAAAGATTAAAGAAAGATTAAAGCTAATGTGAGGAACACTAATCTAGGGTTTGAATGCTTAATGGAGGCCTAAGAGAGTCTAGGGTAATGTATGATACATAAACAATACAAGAGGGAAGTATTTATAAGGTTACAAGAATGAAGGAGGAGAAAAGAATAAGTCTCGCGCAACAGCACCACGGTCCCGACCGGGACGGATCGGTCCCGACCGGGACGGGCTGGTCCCGACCGGGACGGACCCAGGTCAGTAGCTGCTTCAATTGTGCACCTCATCCCGGACGGGATGAGGCACTTCCCGTCGGGGATGAGTCTTGTAGGCCTCCAATATGATCTTTTTGGTCCCTCCTTGGTTCTCATGGGCTTCTCACCGATTCTCGGGGCTCGGGATCGAGTCTAAGAGGCTCGGGATCGGGTCCCAAGGTCTCGGGGTCGAATTCAAGGCATCGAGTGATCGTTCCTTCACTTCGTTGGTTCCAAAAAGAGTATGTATCGAGTCGGAATCGCTCCAACTCTTCATGAATGGTCTCCGGAACGTAAAACGAGCTAGAGGAAGCATAAGTAGCCCATAAACCGCTCCCAAGGAGTGATTCCACAAGGAAAATGGGACCAAAACACAGCAAATTAGGCACTACAAACTACACTTATCAACTCCCCCACACTTAACCCTTACTCACCCTCGAGTAAGCACATACTAACTACTAAACTAGCCGAGTGGGTATTAGCGCACCCTACGCCCTTTCAACTCACGCGAGTATACCTAGAGGAAAAGCGTACTCTGCAAGGCAAGTAAGGTCTTGCGACAAAACTGTGGATGCAACCGGACATAAAACAAACAAACAAACAAACACACAAACAAACAAACAAATAATCGGTTGCACCCAAAAGAAAACAAATACCGCTTCCCTCAAACAAGCGGTGAAAGAAGCACCGGTTTAGGACTCAAGGCAAGTGACAACGTTCCCAAGATAAAAGAACAAACCAAGATGAACTAAACCCTAATAGTATGACGATAAAGCAACAAAAACGTTGATAACTTACCTAGGTCCTCCTAACTTTCTAAGAACGTACTACGGGACGATCGGCGGGATGAAAAGTGGATGAACCACGGTGTTAGTCGACACTGTAGGTAAGTGAGACCCCGCCCCCTTTAGCGATGAGCCAAGAGGGTCGTCCTGTGCCCAAAACCGCCCAACTAGTCCAAGTAAAAAGGTGGATAATATTGCAAAGTGAGGGAAGACCGACCATTACCGCTATCATCCTTCCTAGGGACTCGGTCCTTTGGTAGGCTCTTCATGGTAATAGTCGGTAAAAGGCTTATTTTTGAGAGGGATTATTTTTGTGAGACGGTTTTCTTTTGGCATTTTTCTTTCTTTTGTATTTTTGCTTTGTTTTGCTATGCCATTTCTTTTTCTTCTTTTCTATTTTCTTTTTGGCTTTTTGTGTCTTTTCCTTTTCTTCAATCTTTTCTTTCTTTCATTTTTTTTCTTTTTTTTCTTTGCCCTTTTGGCTTGATTTGAATTGTAGACATTTCTTTGCAACAAGAAAGAGAGATTTCAACAAATTGCAAGTTTATTTTGTGGGTATGTGTAGGAGGTAGGGGAATGGGTATGTCGGGAGCACGCTTTCCCTTCAAACCCACAAAAAGGGGAAAACTTGGACTAATCAAACAATCCTAAACACGGTGACCTAAGGGACGGGACTCGGCAACCAAGGCCTTTTCACACCATTGGTGGTCATAATGGTCAAAATGCAAATCCCGTAGTAAATCCCTAGTAAGCTAGGTGGAATCAAGGTAAAGGACCAACGAAATCATTGATTTAGGGTCATTCTACTGGACCTAAGTCCAAGACTCGATTTACACTACTAGAAAGGGAAAGTAAACGCTTGCACCCTAGCCTCTAAACCGGGTTTTCGAAAACCTTTTACACACTAGACGCAATTACACACACAAAACAAAGACACAACGAAAACGAAAGAAAATGAGACAAAAGGCAACAAAATAAAACAAAACAAGACAACCACATAAACAAAACAAACACCACCCCAAACTTCCAAACAAGTCACCAAATCAACCACAAATATGCATCAAGCTCCACCCGAGCACACAACATCACAATCTCCTCCAAACTCCACAAGAGACAAAGGGGGAAAAGGGATAGAAGATGTTACCGGAGGTCTTGAAAGCTCTCCAAAGCTATCGGTGATTTAAGCAACCTATAAGGAAAAAGGGAGGCAAAAAACGCACAACAAAACAAATATACAAAACAGTGACACAAAAGTAAAAGACACAAAAGAAAATCTTTTTGATTTTTTGTAAAAAAATTTCAAATTTTTAGGGTTTTTAATTTTTTTTCGAAAAACTACGAAAATAAAACTAGACTATACTAGAATATCGCTCCCCCACACTTAAAACGAGCAATGTCCTCATGCTCGATCGTAGTGTGGGGAGACACAAAAGAAAAGAAAAGAAAATACGAAAATAAAGCTAAAAATCAAAGATAAAAGTGAAGAAAGGGTAGAATATGTCCGGCCGGGGTGTAGTCAAGTCACCATGGGCCGAGACGAGAAAAGATATGGATGGGGGAACAAATAAAAAGAAGGAAATAAAAGGAAATGGGAGGGGAGGACTAGGTGTAATCAAGTCACCTAGCCCGGATTCCGTCCAAATCCGAGTAAATCCTAAAAAAAGGGTGAAAATCTGGAAATTTGGATTTTTCAAATGACTCTCGATGTAGTCACGTCATCGAGAGTCGGGAGCAACAACTACCAAGGCCTCGAAGGCCACGATGACATCATGACACAAAAGTGTAAATGGGGAAGGGGATAAACAAGGGAAAACAAGCAATAAAAGACGGAAAAGAAAGGATAGTTGTCGTACCTATCGGTAAGCAACTCACTCTCTCCATCGTCTTCAATGATCAATAATTGAACTTTGCTTGTCGTCATCATTGTCATCCCTCTTCAAGCTTGAAAGTATCGCATGGTTGAGGTAGTAAGCTTGTAATGGTGTGAGGTGGGATTTGATGTGGATCTCGGTTTAAAGTGAAGAGGAAATGAAGTGAGGGCATGCAATGAGGTGTATAGGTCATATGATGCGAACAAGGATAGGTAGGGAGGTTGGGAGGGGGTATACAATGGTTGGGTGGACTCGAATGTCGAAGAAGAGGCATAAAGAGGAGTAGGGGACCATCCCGGTCGGGATGGATGGTCCCGGTCGGGATGCCTCACCCGTCCCGGTCGGGAAAGCACTCCAGGAAGCTCGAAATTATGCACCCTCATCCCGATCGGGAGGGCTCCTTCCCGGTCGGGATGCCTCACCCTTCCCGGTCGGGAAGCCTTCTTCTCGGACGGGAAGAGTCTTCAGTACCTCCATAACCCCAAAAGCTCATCCAAAGCTTCAAAAACCAATCCTCTTGCTCACAATCCATGCTCTATTAATAGCCATTCCTCTCTAGGAATCACCTTTACTTCACATCTATCAAACAAACTCAAACTCAACATCAAATTCCCTCCCTCACATCGCTCATCAACAATCCAAATAATCAATAATTTCCCAAAACTAAAAGGAATTACAAGAGAAAGAGATATATACAATGAGACGGTTCTTTTGGAACTCCGTCAAACCAGGGATGGTGCTTTCTTCAATATTTTTCTACAACATTATAACCAATTCCATCTCCATCGAGGGCACGAAGAAACAAATCGAAGATCCTAGCAAAGTCTTCAATCAAGCTAGTGGAATACCAACCTCCACCCCAAGGATCATCACCTCCTAACCTCGACGTTCCCGGGGCATCCCTATCTACCAAGTTCAATGGCTTGAACTTATACTTGCGATCCTTCGGGATATACCCAAACATCGATCGATTCTCATGTGGCCCCAAGGGAGGCTCATCTTTCTTCTTGTCGTTGCACTTATCTTCAAACTCTTGGTATGGGCACTCATCCGCCCCAAGCTCGGATTCATCATCTTCAATTCCATAGAAGTCACCCTTCAAGCTTTGTCCCGATTCATCCCCTAGATCAAAGTTCGTGGCATGGATCATATTACATGACTCGTTCATAGGCGAGGTGTTGCCTTGGAGGTCAAACACTAACTCTTCGTCGCCTAACTGGAAAGTAATCCTACCCTTCTTGACATCGATCATGGCACCGGCGGTATGTAGAAATGGGCGCCCAAGGATAATGGGAGTGATAGCATCTTTCGGCATGTCAAGTACAAGAAAATCGACCGGAACGAAGAACTTCCCGATTCTTATTGGCACATCTTCTAACATCCCCAATGGTCGGTTGAGTGAACTATCGGCCATTCGGAGTGTAAGGGAAGTGCACTTGAGCTCCTTCATTCCAAGTCGCTCACAAATAGAGTAGGGGATGATGCTTACACTCGCACCCAAATCACATAATGCTCTCTCGATCTTGAAGTTGCCTATGGTGCATGGGATCGAGAAACTACCCGGATCCTTCAACTTGGGAAGCGTAGAACCTTGAATAAGCTCGCTCACCACTCTCATGAACGCTATCTTCTCTTCCTTGTCGATGGATCTCTTCCTAGCCAAGATTTCTTTCATAAATTTTCCATATGCCGGGATTTGGGTAAGTAGCTCGGTGAATGGGACACTAACATCCAATTTCTTCACAATGTTAAGGAACTTTTCGTATTGAGAATCCACCTTGGTCTTCATTTGCCTTGTTGGGAAAGGCAACTTGATGTGCACTTTTTCTTGCTCGATAGGGGTGGACTTTTCAAACGACACTTTCCTTTTACCCTTGTCTTTACCTTGAAGCGGGGGAAGCTTGTCTTCATGGGGTTTCACAATCTCCCATAAGACTTGCTCCTCTATTGGATTTTCCATGCTTGAATTGTCTTGAGAGAAGGGTGTAACTACTTGCCTTGATTCTTGCTCACTAGGGGGTTAGGGGGAATCATATGATGTACAACTCCTCGTGGTAATAGCATTTACATGCTCAAATTTCGGTGTTTCACCTTGAGGAGGTAGTTGCCCCTTTTGTCTTGAAGAACTCCCCGAAGCAAGTTGAGATATTTGGGTCTCAAGCATCTTCGTATGACCATCTCTTGCTATGTTATCCCTTTGAACATGAGCAAAGAACTCTTGTTGGTTTCTTGCCATCTCCATTTGGCTTCTTTGCATTTCCATCATAGATTTTTGCATGTTGAAATCTCGAGGTGGAGATTGTGGATTGTGCGGAGTATCGGTGATGGCTAGAGGAATACCATAGTCATAAGTGGGAGACCGGCTCCTTTGCTTGCTTTGTTGTTGTTGACCTTGAGTTGCTTGTTGTTGTTGACGGTTCCCTTGGAACCCATGAGAATTGCCTTGATTAAGGCCTTGAGTGTTACCTTGGTTGTTTTGATATCCTTGATTATGTTGGTTTCCTTGAAAACCACCTTGATTGAAATTCCCTTGTTGGCACCCTTGATTGTTGTTGAAGTTACCTTGGTTATGTTGCTTGAAATTGTCGAGTGGTCTTGGATTACCCACATAACCTTGGTAGCCTTGATTGTTGTCCCTTAAGGGAGGTGGAACATAGGGACGGGGTTGTAGAAATTGTTGATTGGAAGCTTGATGGGAAGCTTGGAACATGTTAGGATAGGAGGCACCTTGCTTGAACGCTTGAAAGGCGTTCACTTGCTCAATACTCCCCCGACAATACATAGGCTCATGTCCAACTATCCCGCAAGTATCGCACATCCCATAATAAGGTGTAGGAGACACAACTCCCAAAGCATTAATTTCATGAATCGAGTGTTGGTTGGAGGAACTAGAGCTTTGAACTTGAATGAGGTGGCTTTGGAGCTTCTTGTCAATAGTCTCCATGTGAGTTCTTAATTGAGCCCCGAGGTCAATGCTTAGTTGTGTAATAGCGTCGACCTCGTGCCTACCTCCTAGATTCGCTTTTCTAGGCCTTGAGTATTGGGAGTTATGCACCGCCTCTCCTCGATTCTTGCCCAAGTTTGATCGTCATCGACCTCGGTGAACCTACCATTGGAGCCCATGTTGAGTATAGCTCTTGAGTTCTCAAATAAACCGTTCCAAAACTGTTGGACTAAGAACCATTGTGAAAGTCCATGGTGGGGGCATGATCTAACCAAAGATTTGAACCGTTCCCAAGCTTCATAAAGGCTCTCCTCATCCCATTGTTGGAAACCGGTGATGGAGGCCCTAAACAAATTTGTCTTCTCCGGAGGGTAAAATTTTTGGTAGAACGCCAATGCAAGTTTCTTCCAAGTATCGATACCCATGGTTGCCCTATCGAGACTCTTGATCCATTTCTTTGCTTTTCCAATGAGAGAGAACGAGAAAAGTACCAACGAATTTGATCTTGAGTAACCCCGCTTTGAGAGATAGCATCGCAATAATCGGAGAAAGTCTCCATGTGTTGGTGCGGGTCTTCAGCGGGCAAGCCACTAAATTGATTTCTATCCACAAGTTGGATGAATTATGTCTTTGCCACGAAACTCCCGGTATAAGTATCCGGTAAAGCACTCGGTCCCGGCAAAACATCCTCGGTAAAAGTGGAGTGAGATGAAAACTTCGGCATAATTGGATGTAAGGGACACGATGGTGTAGATGGTGTAGAAGAAGATGTAGAAGGGGAACTAAGACTAGAATTACCGAAGGGATTGATGAAGGTCCCTCCGGCGGTCTCTCGCGGTGACTCGTTCAAGTCGGATCCTTGAGCTTGCTCTTCAATGGTATTGCTAGTACCCGGTTGAGAGTGTCTAACCCGATCAATCGTCCATTGGCGAAAGTTTCTAAAGAGTCTCTCCGGCTCTGGATTGAAGAGAAAGAAATCGCCTCTCCTCCTAGGCATACACTACACACTTGAGCAAACGTAAGACCACCTAGTGCTTTTTGGGCACTAGGCAAAGACAATAAACGAACACAATCGAAAGACAAAGAGAAAAGGAAGCTAAGAAAACAAGAAAAATCTACAAAATATGCACAAGAGATGATAGAAGAGCACAAAGAAGGGTAACTAAGTCTAGCTAGAAGTAAACTAAGTCTAAACAATGCACCGTCCCCGGCAACGGCGCCAAATTGGTGGTTGGAATTATCGCGGGTCCTAACACCAATTAAACAACCGGCTAATCCTAGTGGGTAGCTAGGGTAAGTCGGGATCGTGTCCACGGAGACGGTTTTGTAAAGTTTAGACTAGGTCCACTAAAAACTAGGCTAAGTCACACAAACGAACACAAAGAGAGCGATAATTGGTAAACTATGATGGTTGAGGAGGAGTATGAACCAGACTAATAACGAGATAGCTAAAACAAGACTAAATGAAATAACTAGAGACTAACTAAACAATGAAACTAGAGAAATGATGACTAACTAGGAGGATGAACCAAATATGGAAAGGAGTAAGGTTAGGTCGGGTTCTTAAGTGTAGAAGGGTAATAGGGTGATCAAGGGTGTAGGTGTCTCCTAATTGCTAGAGTCGGCTCGCGCTCTCCCGTCTAAACCTAGGTCAAGGTTGGTCCGCGCTCTCGCGTCAAAACCCAAGTCCGCACTCTCGTGTCTAGACTAAACCCGACACAAACACACACTAGTCAAACAATGAGAAGAAGAGAAACAAGTATAGGAAGCATTGGCCACTACTACCCACACAAGCAAATCAACAAACACATGGTGTGCCCAATATGTGACTAGCAACAAAGATGTAACCTTTACCCCTAATCAAACCCTAATTACCCATAATCTACCCTTAATCCCCTTACTAACCCCACAAGAGAACTACTCACTCATTATGAGACTAAGACTAACAAAAACAAGAGAAACCAAACCAAGCATCCAAACATCCATAATGAACAAATAACAACAATAACAATATAGTAAAGATTCAAACTTGATTAAATAAACAAAGAACAAGAGCAAAGAAGAGAAGAGGATTATACCACACTAACAAGGATGAAAAAGATGAGAACTTGAATTAATAAGAAACCCAAATAAAACCCCAAGGTTGTCAAGCTTGGAATAATCTTCAAGAATCTCCTTAATATAAGACTAATTACAATGATTAACTAAAGATTAAAGGAAGATTAAAGCTAATGTGAGGAATACTAATCTAGAGTTTGAATGCTTAATGGAGGCCTAAGAGAGTCTAGGGTAATGTATGATACATAAACAATACAAGAGGGAAGTATTTATAAGGTTACAAGAATGAAGGAGGAGAAAAGAATAAGTCTCACGCAGCAGCAGCACGGTCCCGACCGGGATGGATCGGTCCCGACCGGGATGGATATGTCCCGAACGGGACGGGCTGGTCCCGAACGGGACGGGCTGGTCCCGACCGGGACGGGCTGGTCCCGACCGGGACGGACCCAGGTCAGTAGCTGCTTCAATTGTGCACCTCATCCCGGACAGGATGAGGCCCTTCCCATCGGGGATGAGTCTTGTAGGCCTCCAATATGATCTTTTTGGTCCCTCCTTGGTTCTCATGGGCTTCTCACCGATTCTCGGGGCTCGGGATCGAGTCTAAGAGGCTCGGGATCGGGTCCCAAGGTATCGGGGTCGAATCCAAGGCATCGAGTGATCGTTCCTTCACTTCGTTGATTCCAAAAAGTGTATGTATCGAGTCGAAATCGCTCCAACTCTTCATGAATGGTCTCGGGAACCTGAAACGAGCTAGAGGAAGCATAAGTAGCCCATAAACCGCTCCCAAGGAGCGATTCCACAAGGAAAATGGGACCAAAACACAGAAAATTAGGCACTACAAACTACACTTATCACCTCTTAGCCCCGGTCATGGGTTTTTTGAATGTTGGTTGACCTCTTAGCCCCTGGTCATGGGTTTTTTTTTCGTCCAGTTTTTTTGTTGGTCAGACTAACACCAAAGGTAGGGGTTGGTTGATCTTATTGGATGGGTGTTTATCGTGGGAAATGGGCTTGCCTCCCGTCTTGAACCCAAACTAGGAGACTACCCTGATTTGTCATAGGATTCGAGACGCCCCTTCTAAGGGTAGTTATATGGCTCTCTATGTCAGACATGGAAAAGGTAAAGGAAAACACGGGTCTCGATTCCCTGTAGTCATTATAGATGTGCCTATTATAGTGTGGACATGACGTAGGTCCACCCCGACGCGGCGAAGCGCGGGTTTGGGTAGGCGAATGAATCTCGTGGTAAGATTGTTCTCGGGTTCGAAATTTAAGTCAAAATGGAGTCGCCACCGAATTTTGTGGTTATTCGGAACCATACGAGCCCACTCTATGTCGTCATGGGCTATACACAAAGTAAGCCCACTTCGATTTCAGAGTTTATGGGGCTCGTCCCTTTGCATTGCGATACCGATACCATCTACACCGGTAATCGTGTAAAGAATGACTCTCGTTCGCCAAGGGTTTCGGACATCCGGAAACCAAAGGTTCTGAGTAAGGGGTAAGGGTACGTGTTGGGAAGCCCACTAAGGACACCCAACCCCGCCCGCACATGGCGGCCTCTACTAAGACATCGTTCGTGTTCATGATACGCGCGCTAGTAAAATAACGAAATGATATGCAAACAGCGTTTTGTCTAAGCATGCGAATTTTGCGTTAACTACGTCATTTAATGCATCTAATTATTGGTCGAAATGGTTTAGCATGCGAGGTTCATTTATAAAGCGTAAAAGCAAATAATAAATAAAGCTCGAAAAAGAAATAAAAAGCGTACAAGCTACACGGGCGGAAATACAACCCGGAATTCACAATACGACATAAACAAAATAATGTAAAGCAAAGATGAAAGCGGACCCATATGTAAACTAGACCGCGAAATTATGTAGATGGACTACCCCGCTTAAAATACGTATCATGCTACGTATTAAACGAAGGACGGAAACATGAGATTGCGGCGTATTGTTAGCCTAGTCTCACATTCCGGAGTCTTGTCCCGACTTATCACGTAAAAGTGGTCAAAGTCGTTCTACGTGTCGTGACATGCATAGTGTAGGTTTTGAAAAAGCATGAAGGTCGGTCGATGGTCTAAAGTCGATAAGAACGGGGCTCGGAATATGTGTCCAAGCCCTCGGGTTTCTGAGTTGCCAGACCCACTCGACCGAGTCATTGATTGACTCGACCGAGTGCGCCATTAACGTGGCTACTGCCCATATTTTGGGGGTTTACTCGATCCAGTGCTTTATGGCACTCGGTCGAGTGTGTCATTAATGGGGCTACTACCCTGTTTTTGGGGTGCAACTCGATCGAGTGGCCCATGGCACTCGGTCGAGTGCCCCCTGTACGAGTAATGATTTGCTCGATTTTATGACTTGAAATCGATGATCGACCAAGCCAAATACAAATTTCACACGATTTGTATTCGACTCGGCCTTCGGTACTATAATCGTGCATGAACGATTATAATATCGTCACCGGGGTTTTGATGAAAATGCTTGTGTTAGATTACGAAACTTTGAATTAGTAACGAGATGCATCCCTCTACGTCACGACATCGAAACTAACCCTTTCGAGTTATGTGATGTCGGTATTCGTGTCAACGGGTCTCGTACCAATTATGAAAAGGAATTAAATCGTTCAACTACAACGAGTCACGATCGCGTCACGCCCTTGAGTACATTGGGGCGGGGCTCCTCGAAAGGGCTCCACCTCCGTCGTTGCTCGTAAAGGGATTAGACGGACCAAAAGGTGTTCATTGTAGTTCAACGTTTTAAAACCGTTTTTTTTATATTAATATTATGTATATACGGTATTATTAATAATGTTAGTAATAAAATAAAAATGATGCAAAAATTATGAAAAGTGTTAGTGTAAAAGTTAGTGTTAGTGCACGTGTTACTACGATACAACAATATAAAAATGTGCATAAAAAACGATATTAAAAAGAGATTAAAAAGTAGTTTGGAACACCCTCAACGTACATGCTAGTATAGACCTCGGAGACGGACTCGTGAACAGCGACAAAGCTTGGGAGTATCGAGGACGCACGCGAGTTACGGTGTGTATAGATATGTGTATGTGTGTATGTCGGTTTATCGAGGGACGAGGCTCGGTTTTGGTGGAGTTTCTCTAGGGTTTGTAATGTATGTAGTGTAGGGTTGAAGTAGGGTGAATGTAGGGTGAAAGTGTGCTGAAAAGTTGTAAAAAAAGTCTGAAAAAAAGTTGTGCAAGTGTATGGGAATGAATCGGTATTTATAGACGTTTTCCCATGACCTAGGGGCACTCGATCGAGTGGCCCTAGTGCACTCGATCGAGTGCCTATTTGGGAGGGTCATGATCCAGCGAAAGACGCTCCACTCGACCGAGTGGGCAATCCACTCGATCGAGTGGATCAACGTGGTTGAGATAAATAAGGCAAGAAAACCTTGCTTGTTTTGACTTGATTTTTGAATTCGAATTTGTGCGCTCACTTGAACTCAGCTGGTTTTTGAGACGGTTTTGCCTTTGACCGGGTTTTACCCGGTCGGGAAAAGACGGGAAATATTTTTGGTGTCGGTTTTGGCCCAAATTAGTCTTATTTGACTCGGAACGATCCGCTGGGCCTGAATTTGAGGTCTGTTTTGTGGGATTTTTACTCCGCTAAAAGTCCATGTCGGATATTATGAATTTTGAGTCCAAGTCCGAGTATACTAAGTCACGTTGACGTCCAATCATCATCGGGTGTTTTTCGGAGACTACCATAGACACGTGGCAGTCAAAATGCGGGTGTCTACAGAGCCCCCACTCTGACTGAGGCTTGGACAAGGCGAAAGTCAGAGTAGCTACCAGGCCAATCGCAGATTACGACCTGGCAGCCTTCCGGTCGGGTCGTTTATAGTCCAGTAGACTCGCGTGAAAGGGCTCGCCAGCCATAAGATAGAAATCATACATGTGCCAGACACATGTCCTTGGGCGTGCTTGCATGTGGAGAATGCCGCCTCGGGCGTTCCGCTGGGGAAATATGTGAGCTTGTACGAGCTTGCTTTCGAAGCCTTGAACCGTACTTGAGCTGAAAAATGCTCCGTGGGGAGTGAAGGTTGCTTCTTTTGGGGAGTAGGTGTACCCGTATGCCGACACATCGCACTTTGGATGTAGCACTCCGGGGAAAAGCTAACTCCGTTGGGGAAATTAAATAGTTTTGCGGGGACTTGCTTCTGAAGTCTGGGGTGTACCTGTATGCTGACACATGACAAGTTGCATGTAACACATCGGCAAAACACTGACTCGTGCTGGGGAGAAAAAAGATTGAAAATTTTGGAAAGACAAAAATTTTGACACGAAGAAATTTTTAGAAAATCTTAGGAAAGCTCGGGACAGCTTGATTCCTATTCTGGGTTCAAGTTTGAAATCAGGCCTGCACGCGCATAGGGCCCAGCTGGATGAGGAGGCAGTAGCAGTTAGGTTTTCAGTTAGGTTTCTCCATTATAAATATAGGAGATCCCTGCTTCACTTTCTGCATCACAACTCAAATTCTCCTTCTCCTTTCTCAAAATCTTGTAAACTTTTAAGAAAGCTAAAAATTCCTATCATGGGCATCGATCACTTGACTGCCATGCTTCTCGCCTGGTCCCAATACTTTCGGGACGAGGAGAAGGTCAGGCTGACTCAAATGGGGATAGTCAATCTGTTCCCTTTTCAACGTCTGATAGTTGACTCGCACTTTCTGGATGCCTGTCTGTCGTTTTGGGACACCACCCATCACGTGTTTGCATTCCCGAGGGGCGAGATGTGTCCCTTGCCCGAGGAGATTACTGCTATTGGTGGTTGGAGCCTTACTGCCCAGCCAGCTATTCCTCCGTTCTACCCGGATCCAAGGAGGCGGTTGAGGGAATTTTTGGGTCTGTCTCATGCTGAGACAAACCGAATGGTGCAGGGAGATAACGTCTCCCTATTCGACCTAGCCGATAAGTTCATGAACCCTCGAGATGTAAGGGCTACCCCTGCTCATAGGCGTAGGGCATTTGCCTTTTGCATGCTGCATTGTTACGTATTCGAAGGGCTGATGGATCTTGACTCATGCATGGGTCAAATCAGGCTGATCGGAGTGGTTGACCAGATGGAGACTGGTCATAGCCCTGCTTGGCTAGCCACGGGGGAAATCATTATGGGGCTGGATGCTCGACGGCTTGACCCAACTCGGCGGCTGACGGGAAGCACCCGTATTCTTCAAGCATGTACCTCGATTTTTTTTTTTTTTTTTTTTTTTTTGTATCGCGTTTCACGCGAATTTTCTGATCTTCGTAAGTCACTCGATCGAGTGGACCTGTCACTCGATCGAGTTGCACTTATACGGTGCTACTGCCTGTTTTTGACAGGCTTACTCGATCGAGTCAGCTTTTGCACTCGATCGAGTGGGCTGTAGCGAATTGCTCCGTTGCTTATTAAGCTTGTATATGCCTTTCAGATATGGCTGTCGGAGCGGTTATCGATCATAGAGACCCCTCCAAGCATTCCCAATTACCGGAGCAGTCAAATTAGCTCCTGAAGACGGAAGATAAGCTCGAGTCATCGGATTGATCGAGCTTACTGGGACGAGGAGTTGGTGTTCCACGGGGGTCCCTTGATCAGGTGGACCGTCGCTTGGTGGTTCCTTTCAAAATTGACCGGACTGGCGAAGAGGGACCAAGCCCGATACCTGACGATCTTGTCCTTAGACTGGACAGTTCACATTTACCCGGACCGCCTCCTAAGGCAGTTCGGTTCATCTCAGCGCATCCCTGAGAAGGAAGCCATTATTAGCGTCCCGCTCCAATTGACGGACGCTATGTGCGACACTTGGTTGCAGCGATGGTTCACTCGTCCCACATGGACGGTACCTAGCCCTTGCCAATCCGCTTGGGTATCGCGGGCTTATCAGAAGTGGACTTCTGAAGAGTCTGAAGAAGCTCGAAAGGCCTTGAAGGTGGATGAGGCCATCGAACTGGTTCAACGTGAGTCGGCGAAGGATAACAGGGATTTCTTCACCGAGGAACACATTCCTGAGACCACAGTCCGGGGAGAATCGGGTCTTAAGTCACAAACTAAGACTCGATCTAAGGAAGTCGGTTCTAGCAGCACTCGAGGGCAGACCGACCTGGAACGACGACTTGGCCGAGATTGGCGGTCCGGGACCGACTTGGTCCGCGTGACCGGCTCCCTGAGCCCGTTAGGGCTCGACTTGGGCCCATTGATATGACAGGGGAGTCGGGCTCAAACGCTCGAGCCCGATCTAGAGAAGTTCCCGTAGTGATTAGGGAGCGTTCTCCTCCGCGTCGTCGTCAGTGGACGGCTAGGGATGCTAAAGACAAGGGGAAGGGCAAGATGCCCTGAAGGCCGAGTCTTTTAGCTTTATTATTATTTAAATATTATTATTATTATTTGCGTGCCCTTTTTTGTATTTTTTTTTTGAATTCCTGCACTTTGTAATTTTCCGAGTTCATCGGATTTTTTTTTTTTGAATTAATAAAAGAAGTTTATTATTAAACCGCTCCTGTCTTTTCTCGACTGCATTGGTTGTACCCTTTTGAGGGGTTGCCTACGTATCCGCGATTAGCAGAATCAAACCAAACGTAGTTCAGGCATAGGAAATTTGCAATCTTGAATTACACCAAGACTATTGGTTCAAGATGTTTATGACAGTAGAATAAGTAATTCTAGCTCATTGACTTGCTTTTTGTAAAAAAAATGATTTTGATAAAATTTGCTAATGACATTGAGAAATGGCTAAGGGTAGTAGCGCTTCAGCTGGTCTAGGTTGGTTGGGTTGACAAACTCGTTCCCATCCAGGTCCGTCAGCATCACTGCTCCCCCTGATAGGATCTTCTTCACCAGATATGGCCCAGCCCAATTGGGTTTGAATTTTCCCCTCGGGTCAACCGGTAGTAGAGCCCGAATAGACTTAAGGACTAGATCGCCTTCCTTAATGTTCCTGGGCCTTACTCTCTTATTGAAGGCCCGTTGTATCCTCTTCTGGTAGATTTGGATATTATTGAGGGCACGAGACCGTCGTTCGTCTAGTAGAACCAGTGAGTCATATCGTGCTCGAACCCAGTCAGCTTCGGGCACTTGACTTTCTAGCAGAATTCTGAGGAACGGTACCTCCAGCTCGACTGGTTGGACTGCCTCCATCCCATAGGTTAGGTAATATGGTGTCGCCCCGGTTGCGGTGCGAATTGACGTTCGATATCCCCATAGGGCAAAAGGTATTTTGTCGGGCCAGTCCCGGTAATTATCAGCCATCTTTTTGAGTATGGTGACAATTGTTTTGTTAGCCGCCTCTACTGCTCCATTTGTTTGGGGACGGTAAGGCGAGGAAGTATGCCTTTGGATTTTATACTTGGTCAGTAGGGCCGCAGTCTCGGCTTGAAAATGAGTCCCGTGATCACTGATAAATTCAGCGGGAATCCCATATCGACATATTATCTTGTTTTGAATGAACTTGGCGACATGCTTGGCAGTGAGAATGCGATATGATTCAGCTTCGACCCATTTGGTGAAATAGTCGATAGCTACCAAAATGAAGCAATGCCCACCGGTACCCGAGGGATTTATTTTCCCGATTATGTCGATACCCCATGTCGAGAATGGCCATGGTGACGTCATGGTATAGAGTAGTGATGACGGCATATGTTGCACATTGCCAAAGATTTGACAGTTATGACAGTGCTTGACATATGACCGGCAATCGGTTTCCATGGTATTCCAGTAATAACCGAGCCTCATGATTTTCCGGACCAGCATGTGGGCATTCATATGTGGGCCGTTCTCACCATCATGTACTTCGGCCATAACCTTTTCAGCCTTATACTTGTCAACACAAAGGAGAAGAGCCCCCTGTGCCGTCTTTTTATACAGTTGACCGTCGTCGGTGCGGATGAACTGGGTGGCTAGCCTCCGTAAGGCTTTCTTGGCTCGACCTTCCGTCCCGGGAGGATATTCTCCGTTCGTTAGGTACGTTAACACGGTTTGGTACCATGGTTCGGGATCGGTTATTTTGATGTCTTCAATATCGCAGATGTATGCTGGCTCGGACCGTCTTTCGACGCAAATCGGCATACTGGTCACGTGGTCGGGAATATTCAGCAAAGATGCTAATTTTGATAGTGCATCTGCAAACTGATTTTCTTCCCGAGGCAAGTATATGTACTCTACCTTTTGGAATTGTTTCTCGAGATCCCGTACTCGTGCCTGGTAGGCCACGAGATTAGCATTTCGAGTTTTCCATTTTTGAAGTGCTTGGTTAATGACCAAGGATGAGTCACCATGTACTCGGAGATTTGTAATCCCCAGATTGGCGGCGGCTTGTAGCCCGTAAATGCATGCTTCGTACTCTGCTGCATTATTAGTAACATCAAAGTCCAGTTTGATGGAGACGGGAGTATGTTCCCCTTTTGGTGAAATTAGGAGGACCCCAACTCCGAACCCTCGAAAATTAGATGCACCATCGAAGTATAAATCCCAAGTTTCAGTATCAGTATGGAAAATATCCTCATCTGGGAAGGACCAAGTGTCGGTGTATCCTTCCTCGGTTATCGGGCTATCAGCGAGAAATTCAGCTACTACTCGACCTTTAATAGCCTTTAACGGTACAAACTTTAAGTCGAACACTGCCAGCATTAGAGTCCATCTAGAGATTCGGCCGTTGAGAACGGGCTTTTCGAAGATGTATTTGATGAGGTCCATCTTGGATAGCACATGGACCTCGTGACTGAGCATATAATGTCGGAGTTTCTTGGTAGCCCAAACTAGAGCCAAACACGTCTTTTCGAGCATGGTATATTTGCACTCATACTCTAAAAACTTTTTGCTGATGTAGTAAATGGCTCTTTCTTCGGAGTCGACTGTCTGAGCCAGCATAGCCCCCATGGCTGTCTCGGTCGTCGTTAGGTATAACGACAGAGGCAAACCGGGTTGAGGTGGCATTAAGACTGGCGGAGCAGACAGAATTTCCTTAATTTTGTCGAAAGCAGTTTGGCACTTGTCATCCCATAGTACCCGTTCTCCCACTTTCAGCTTCTTGAAAATTGGCTCACACACCATGGTTAACTTGGAAATGAACCGACTGATGTACTGGACTTTCCCGAGGAACCCCCTTATTTCTTTTTCGGTTTTAGGAGGTTGCATCTTGGTAATGGCTTTGATTTTAGGTGGATCGACTTCGATACCTCGTTGGCTAACGATATGACCCAGTAATTTGCCTGATGTTACCCCGAAACTGCACTTTTGAGGGTTTAACCTCATGTTGTATCTGCGCAATCGGGTGAAGAACTTTCTTAGGGCGGTGATGTGACCGTCCCGTTCTTTGGATTTGACGATCATGTCGTCTACATAAACTTCTACCTCTTTATGCATCATGTCGTGTAGTAAAGTGGTAGCAGTCCTTTGATATGTGGCCCCGGCATTAATGAGACCGAAAGGCATGACGGTATAGCAGTAAGTACCCCAAGGCGTGGTGAAGGTAGTCTTACTCATGTCTTCTTCCGCCATCTTGATTTGATTATACCCGGCATACCCGTCCATGAATGATAGAAGGGCATGATCGGCCGTGTTATCCACCAGTATGTCAATGTGTGGTAACGGAAAATCATCTTTCGGGCTCGCCTTGTTAAGATCCCGAAAATCTACACATACCCGCACCTTACCGTCCTTTTTAGGAACCGGCACGATGTTTGCCACCCAGTCCGGATACTCGGACACTTGTATGAAGCCGACTTTGAATTGTTTGTCGACTTCTTCTTTTACCTTGAGAGACCACTCGGGCCTCATCCGACGAAGCTTTTGTTTGACCGGTTTGCACCCATCTTTGATTGGTATGTGGTGCTCGGCTATTTCCCGGTCTATCCCCGGCATGTCCTTGTAGGACCATGCGAAGACGTCCTTGAACTCTTGAAGGAGGCTTACGAACTGTTGTTTCTCCTCGGGATTTAAGGATAACCCTATCTTAAGTGTCTGAGGCTCTAAGGTTGTTCCCACATTTATGGACTCGGTTTCTTCGATTACCGGGTTCCGGGACTCCCTTTGTTCTAGTTGCTCGATCAAATGCGGAGGTAAGGGTACCTGTTCGTCTGGTTTCTCAATGTCATAGCATAAAACATTTTTAAAAGCAGAATTTAAAAGAGACAAGTCGTAAGCAGAACGGTTGTTATTATTGATTGAAAATTTAGAGAACAGCTCAAAGAGAGCAGCCATCTGATCATTGGTCAGTGGCGGGATAGGTAGGGCACTCGGGACAGACCCCGAGGTGCCAGCAGCAGGAATAATAAAAGGGAGAGGGGTTACAAGAGTGACTCTAGCACCGACTTCCCTAGACTCGACCTCAGACTCTGACTCAGACTCCGACTCAGACTCGGACTCAGACTCAGGCATGTCTCCCTCTCCGGTGACCAGCTTGTAGATCCTTCCCTGACTGTCAGTCCACTTGACAGTCTTCCTCCAGGCTCTGTTACTCGTCTCGGAACCAACATCCGAGATCAGCTTGGTTGGGTCAAACCTGTTGCTGCGGAGGATCAGGTTGACCAGGTCTTCCTTTGGAGTTGGGGCTATGGTGTCTTCCCCAAATAGCAGCCCTAGAGCGGGCTCAGCATCTTCAGCTCCATTGGACTGGATGAGGGCGAACACGTCATCCGGAATGTAGTTGCAGTCCCGGGCCAAGTGGGTCCCGAGCTGCATAGCATTGGGTTGGTATAGACCAACCTGGACAGCCCCAAACACCGGTGTGACGAAGTAGTCAGCCAACCGTGGGCTAAGGGCTCAAGTAGATACCCTTAAGGATGTTGCAGGCCTTTTCGATCCCTGCTCGGACAACATTGTCGGGGGTGATGTCATAACCGAGACAGAAGTGAGATTCTTCGTCTTTGAGAACCTCGATGATCTTCCCAGCTGGAAGATCGGGTCGAGAGGTAGCCCCCGGAAAGTACCCTAAGTTTTGGAGCATCATGTCGATACTCGTAGTGAAGTAAGGCCTAAAGAGGTACTCTTCCTCGATCATCCCCACAAAATCGAACCCCCAGAGGTCCGTGCGACCCGTGGCGTTACAGCTAGCCACAGTCATTGGTGTTGCCTCTAAAGTGATGACATCGTTGAGCAAAGGCATCTTGATCTTTCGGTGGAGGGTGGAGGACACCGCCTTGACCGCGTGGATCCAAGGCCTACCCAGGAGCAGGTTGAATGATGAGGTGACGTCGATCACCTGAAACTCGAGCTCCTTCTCTATCGGGCCAGTGATAATGGTTAGTTTCACGGCCCCAGCTACCGACTTCGGGCTCCCATCGAAAGCTTGGATGGTCTGAGCAGTCGGAACATAGTCAGCCTCGGTAATGCCGAGGGCTTTTGCGGTCCTTAGAGGAAGGACGTTCACAGCAGACCCGTCATCAACTAGGGTCATGGGAAGGTATTTTCCTCGGCAGACCACCGTGATGTAGAGGGCCAGGTTATGGGCGGCCCCGAATGGTGGTAGGTCGGCTTCGGAGAAAGTGATTACCGGTCCTTCTTCCTTAGCCTTGCCCTTTAGGTGGGGCAAGATCGTGGCTACCATCTCAGCGGGGGTAACCAAAGAGTCAACCTTGATTTGATCGAGAGCCTTTGTGAGTGCTTCCCGATGTTCTTGAGAGCTAACCAGGAGTTGCCATATAGTGAGGTCAACTCGGTTTTTCTTCAATTGTTTCACAAGAGCCATTTCGGCAGTTGGCTCTTCAGAGGCGACTTCCGTAATGACGGTTGTCGGGATAGGGGTGTCCCTAGAGCTAGTGGCTTGATAGGGACGACCAAGGTGGTTACTGGTTAAGACTCGAGATTTAGTCTTTCGAATTTCCTCGGCGGTGATGGGGACAGCTTCCCCTTTTGCGAGGTAGACATCATCCTCGTCATCGAACCAGATCCCGTTCACTTGCGGGATAAACGGAGAGATGAGGTGAGAACAGTCAATCACCTCCCCGGTGAAGATGGCGTGGGAGCTGAAAGGATTCTCCTTGTTACTGGGCTTATCTCCGGGCAGCGGGATTTTACCGCTTTCAATCAGGTCTTGAATCAAGTGCTTCAGCTTCCAGCACTTCTCGGTATCATGCCCATTGCCTCGGTGGTATTGGCAATAGGCTTGGGCATTGTAGTTCTTGGAGCGTCGCTCGACCGGAACTTCAGGAGTTGGGCCTATCGGTTGGATTAGGCCATTCGAGGACAGCCTTTGTAAGGCATAAGTATAGGTCGTGCCTATATCAGTGAAATCCCGAGGTGGGGTATTCCTCTTGGACGGGGCATCTAGTAGATTAACCGCGTCGAAAATACTGCGGGTTGCAGCTTGAGGTTTGGTTGTGGAGGAAGAAGCCCCTTGGTAACCCTTAGCAGCGGCCTTAGTGAGGCCTTCCAGTCTCAGACCGTCTTCAATCCTCATACCCATTTCAGTAAGGGTAGTGAAATTGGGTATGACGGCATATCGGAGGTGGACCCGGTAGGATGGGAGGAGGTTCTTGACAAAGGCCTCCACTAAAGTCTTCTCACTGGGCTTATCGACCAGTTTCACGCTCTCGGCCCTCCATCGTTGAAGGTATTTGGTAAAACCTTCTTTCGGCTCTTGGGCCATAACCTCCAGAGATCTCATTGTAGTTTGGATCTCGGTGTTGTCAGCATAGTTCTGAGCGAACTCGGTGGCCACATCATCCCATGTAGGGTATTTCTTCGGGTCTAGCCTGTAGTACCAGGCCCGAGGGTGCTTTTCAAGAGACGCAGCAAAGAGGTTCTTGAACATAGTAGAGTCCACCCCTTTGATGGCCATGAACTCCTTGAAGGCCCGTACATGTAGTAACGGGTCTTCAGTTCCTTCGAACATAGGCAAACCGGTGAGGTTCAGGTTTGCAGGCAGCTTGTCACTTAGCGGGTTATACTCCCAACTGTTTTCCCGGTGAATGTTGTTATTCCCAGTTAAATGCACTTGTTCTTCCAGTCGGCGGACCGAGCTAACCAGTTCAGCTAAAGGCCCGGCAGTTCCGGTAGTAGGAATCCTGTGCTCCACCGAGGCCAATCGAGTGACGATAGCAACTTGCCCGGCCCTCATCTCATTCAGTTGGGCATCAATGTCGGCCTGCTTCTCGATCATGGAATCGACGGAGGCTTTCAGTTCAGCTAAGGCAGTTTCCATCCTGCGAGTGTGTCTGGTTGATGGTGGCCTGTCTGTAAGAACACCACGTAATCAGAAACCGAACCCAGTCTTGGAATCAAAGGAAACAGCACATCCCGAGCGACCCAAAAGGAAAGGATTGAGTGGAAAAGACTCGAGAAAGACATCTAGACGGATGACTTGTGGGTGGTATGACTTCCTTAGGATTTCGGCTTTGTGGGCCTAGTCCCGTTCGAAGGAAGGTCCACGTGAGATTACTCCCCAGACTTTTGACTCGAGTGTATGGACGGACTTTCCTTTGTAGGGGTATGCCCTACGCGGGTTGGTCGTGCCTTGACAGATAAGGCGGACTTGGGAAAGGGGGGAAACTCGTGATTTAAGATCGACGGAGTTTCGACGCTATAAACCCTCTACGTACTATGCAAAGACCCGACACACGGATAGACGGTAGGTCCTATAATAAGGAAGGTTTATTTTAGGAAAGCTGAAAGTTAAGGTTTGAATGCAAACTGAACGAATTTCCGAAAGTTTTGAAAACTAAAAAAAAAACGGAAGTTCAAAAACCGAGATTAGAATTTTGAAAAGGAAAATTCCGAAAATCAAGGTGGAGGTGAAAATTCGAGAATTAAAACGGACAGCATGCCGACTACAGAAAAGGATATTTTGAGTCAAATCGTTGATCCTAAATTTCGGTGGCATTTCGAGTTTTGAAAATTGGGTATTTTGAAAAGGTGAGTCCCGAAATGGGCAGCATTTCGGGTTTTTTCAAAATTGGGCATTTTAGAATGACGGGTCCTGAAATGGACAGTATTTCGGGGGTTTTTCGAAAAGGTGGGTATTTTTGGAAAGATGCAAATTTGAAATGACGGTTTTTGAAAATTTGACACGGAAACCAAGTAGCACGTAGTCAAACAAGCATTATAACGACGCTTATGTATGCTTTACGGTAAGTCTCGGTCGGTCAAAATAGGGTCTATACCAACAACGATGGCTTTCTCATGTGATGGACGGACTCCCTAAGCCGAGTTGGTCTTAGGACATGCCGCAAAACCGAGACGAGTTCCACCATCGATGTTTTTAGCGCACCCATGTAGGAATGCACCGCGGTATAGTGGGACGTCGGTCACAAGTAACCGGCCCGGGCAAAAATGGGTTATGCATGAATCATTAGACTAACGCGCGCACACTAATCTACGAACGATTTCTCTTCGAGTCTCACCCTAGGAACCCCGATGACATGTGGTACATCAGGTATCCCCAGCGGAGTCGCCAAATTGTGGACATGACGTAGGTCCACCCCGACGCGGCGAAGCGCGGGTTTGGGTAGGCGAATGAATCTCGTGGTAAGATTGTTCTCGGGTTCGAAATTTAAGTCAAAATGGAGTCGCCACCGAATTTTGTGGTTATTCGGAACCATACGAGCCCACTCTATGTCGTCATGGGCTATACACAAAGTAAGCCCACTTCAATTTCAGAGTTTATGGGGCTCGTCCCTTTGCATTGCGATACCGATACCATCTACACCGGTAATCGTGTAAAGAATGACTCTCGTTCGCCAAGGGTTTCGGACATCCGGAAACCAAAGGTTCTGAGTAAGGGGTGAGGGTACGTGTTGGGAAGCCCACTAAGGACACCCAACCCCGCCCGCACATGGCGGCCTCTACTAAGACATCGTTCGTGTTCATGATACGCGCGCTAGTAAAATAACGAAATGATATGCAAACAGCGTTTTGTCTAAGCATGCGAATTTTGCGTTAACTACGTCATTTAATGCATCTAGTTATTGGTCGAAATGGTTTAGCATGCGAGGTTCATTTATAAAGCGTAAAAGCAAATAATAAATAAAGCTCGAAAAAGAAATAAAAAGCGTACAAGCTACACGGGCGGAAATACAACCCGGAATTCACAATACGACATAAACAAAATAATGTAAAGCAAAGATGAAAGCGGACCCATATGTAAACTAGACCGCGAAATTATGTAGATGGACTACCCCGCTTAAAATACGTATCATGCTACGTATTAAACGAAGGACGGAAACATGAGATTGCGGCGTATTGTTAGCCTAGTCTCACATTCCGGAGTCTTGTCCCGACTTATCACGTAAAAGTGGTCAAAGTCGTTCTACGTGTCGTGACATGCATAGTGTAGGTTTTGAAAAAGCATGAAGGTCGGTCGATGGTCTAAAGTCGATAAGAACGGGGCTCGGAATATGTGTCCAAGCCCTCAGGTTTCTGAGTTGCCAGACCCACTCGACCGAGTCATTGATTGACTCGACCGAGTGCGCCATTAACGTGGCTACTGCCCATATTTTGGGGGTTTACTCGATCCAGTGCTTTATGGCACTCGGTCGAGTGTGTCATTAATGGGGCTACTGCCCTGTTTTTGGGGTGCAACTCGATCGAGTGGCCCATGGCACTCGGTCGAGTGCCCCCTGTACGAGTAATGATTTGCTCGATTTTATGACTTGAAATCGATGATCGACCAAGCCAAATACAAATATTGCACGATTTGTATTCGACTCGGCCTTCGGTACTATAATCGTGCATGAACGATTATAATATCGTCACCGGGGTTTTGATGAAAATGCTTGTGTTAGATTACGAAACTTTGAATTAGTAACGAGATGCATCCCTCTACGTCACGACATCGAAACTAACCCTTTCGAGTTATGTGATGTCGGTATTCGTGTCAACGGGTCTCGTACCAATTATGAAAAGGAATTAAATCGTTCAACTACAACGAGTCACGATCGCGTCACGCCCTTGAGTACATTGGGGCGGGGCTCCTCGAAAGGGCTCCACCTCCGTCGTTGCTCGTAAAGGGATTAGACGGACCAAAAGGTGTTCATTGTAGTTCAACGTTTTAAAACCGTTTTTTTGATATTAATATTATGTATATACGGTATTATTGATAATGTTAGTAATAAAATAAAAATGATGCAAAAATTATGAAAAGTGTTAGTGTAAAAGTTAGTGTTAGTGCACGTGTTACTACGATACAACAATATAAAAATGTGCATGAAAAACGATATTAAAAAGAGATTAAAAAGGAGTTTGGAACACCCTCAACGTACATGCTAGTATAGACCTCGGAGACGGACTCGTGAACAGCGACAAAGCTTGGGAGTATCGAGGACGCACGCGAGTTACGGTGTGTATAGATATGTGTATGTGTGTATGTCGGTTTATCGAGGGACGAGGCTCGGTTTTGGTGGAGTTTCTCTAGGGTTTGTAATGTATGTAGTGTAGGGTTGAAGTAGGGTGAATGTAGGGTGAAAGTGTGCTGAAAAGTTGTAAAAAAAGTCTGAAAAAAAGTTGTGCAAGTGTATGGGAATGAATCGGTATTTATAGACGTTTTCCCATGACCTAGGGGCACTCGATCGAGTGGCCCTAGTGCACTCGATCGAGTGCCTATTTGGGCGGATCATGATCCAGCGAAAAACGCTCCACTCGACCGAGTGGGCAATCCACTCGATCGAGTGGATCAACGTGGTTGAGATAAATAAGGCAAGAAAATCTTGCTTGTTTTGACTTGATTTTTGAATTCGAATTTGTGCGCTCACTTGAACTCGGCTTGTTTTTGAGACGGTTTTGCCTTTGACCGGGTTTTGACCCGGTCGGGAAAAGACGGGAAATATTTTTGGTGTCGGTTTTGGCCCAAATTAGTCTTATTTGACTCGGAACGATCCGCTGGGCCTGAATTTGAGGTCTGTTTTGTGGGATTTTTACTCCGCTAAAAGTCCATGTCGGATATTATGAATTTCGAGTCCAAGTCCGAGTATACTAAGTCACGTTGACGTCCAATCATCATCGGGTGTTTTTCGGAGACTACCATAGACACGTGGCAGTCAAAATGCGGGTGTCTACATATAGTCATGTGCATGTGCTCACAGTGTATTATGGTGTTCATCATGTTCTCGGAAACACATAAGGAAAGTATATATGAAAAATGAAAAAGCTGGTTTTATTGGATTTGAGAAGAGGACAGAATACAATTGACTCTGACTCTGACTTTGACTTTGACTTTGACTTTGAAATAGAACATCCTAGACTCAGACTCAGACTCGGACTTAAATCAGATCTGGACTCTCGGATGATGTTGTTATTAGCCGTCGGCTTCTAAGGACTCGAGTTGATGTCCAGTATAGCCTTCAGTAGAAGCTTCACCCAGATCTTTATTATGTCGAAGATCGTCTTCAATCCTAATGCCCATTTCGGTAAGCACGACAATGTTTGAAATGCCGGCATATCTAAGATGGACGCGGTAGGAAGGTAAGAGGTTCTTGATGAACGCCTCCACTAGTATCTTCTCGTTGGGCTTATCTACCAACTTCACACTTTCGGCCCTCCATCTTTGAAGATATTTAGTGAACCCTTGTTTGGGCTCTTGGGCCATGACTTCCAGAGTACGCATTGTAGTCTGGATCTCGATATTATCAGCGTAGTTCCGAGCGAACTCCGTTGCCACGTCACCCCAAGTCGGGTATTTCTTGGAATCGAGCCTATAGTACCAGGCTTTGGGGTGCTTTTCGAGGGAGGAAGCGAACAGGTGCTTGAACATGGTGGACTTCACCCCCTTGACAGCCATAAATTCCTTGAAAGCTCGGATGTGGTGGACCGGGTCTTCAGTACCCTCAAACATTGGAATTCCCGTAAGGTCGAGGTTGTTGGGCAGCTCATCATTCAGGGGTGAATAGGCACGAGCATTTTCCGTGTGGATCGAGTGGCTTGTTGACAAGTGGACCTGTTCTTCAAGTTTGCGAACAACGCTGATTAGTTCGGCTATGGGCCCAGTGGGTTCGGATCCAGTATTGGGAGTCCCTTTCTCTATGGCACTCAGGCGGGTGGCAAGAGTGGTTTGGTCGGTCCTGATGGCCGTTAATTGGGCCTGGATCTTGGCCAGCGCGGCCTTCAGTTCGTCCAAAGTTCCTTGCATTTTCTGGTGTCTGGTTTGCGGTGGCCTCTCTGTAAGAACACCGCGTAATCAGAAAAGTTGCTTCGGAACTCCACCAAGGCATGGGAAATAGCGCGGGAGGAGAGACGACTCCGGTTTGACTCGGGTTAGACTCTCCTAGGATAAATGTGTAGGGTACGATTCTCGGAGTGACTGTGATTAATCACTCCGTCGGAGAATAGCCCCCAATGTGAGACTAAGGACTTAGATGGTGTGGCATCTTAAGTGACTCGAAAGTGGGGTACGTGAGACACATGTAAGACATGACCCTTAGGGCAACCATGACTGATTGCCCTGCTAAAGGGTAACCCCCGAGTGGGATTGAAAATTTTGTTAATACTCGAGTATTGGACGAGTGACCCTTAGACGTAAGGACCATGAACCTTTTGTTATAGGGCTATGCCTTGTAAAAGGTGGACTTGGAAAAGACACCTAGACGGGTGACTTGTGAAAGGTGGGCCTTCCTTAGGATTCGGCTATGTGGGCCGAGTCCTGTTCGAACGAAGGTCCACGTGAGATATTTCTCAGACTTTGGACTCGATTGTGTAGACGGGCCCTCCCTTGTAGGAGTATGTCCTGCGTAGGTGGGCTGGGCCTTAGTCTAATAAGGCGGACTGGGATAGGGAAGAAACTCGTGATGTAAGATCGACAGAGTTTCGATGCTAAGGACCTCGACGACTTAATACACGACCCGACACTGCTAAATACGGGAAGTCCTAAGAAGAGGAAGGTTTTGGAAATTGATTGTTTTTGTAAAGTCCGAGAGAACTCGTGGAAAGGCCCGATTTTTCGAGAAAATCGGAAAGTGTATCGGGCCTCGGTTTTGAAAGTTCGAAAATGTTTTCGAGTTTTGAAACGGGCAGTATACCGGCTAGAAATAGGTTATTTTGAGTAAAGTCATAAATCCTAATTTCGGTATGTGTCCCGGGTTTTGAAATTGGATATCTTTAAAAAGATGTATTTTTGAAAAGTTGACGGTTTTTGAAAACGACACGGAAACCAAGCAGCATGTAGTCAGGCAAGCATTATAACGACGCCATGTATGCTCTACACTAAGTCTCGGTCGTTCTATACCAGTGCACATAGTCTAGACGTTGATCGGGACGGACTTCCTAAGTCGAGTTGATCTTAGAACATGCCGCGAAACCCACTCGAATCGACTATGGACACCTTTTGACATATCCATATTGGAGTACATCAACGGTATAGTGGGACGTCGGTCGCGAGTACCGGCCCGGGAAAATGTGGGTTATGCATGAACCGTAAAACTAAAACGCGTATTGTACTAGTCAAACGATTTCTATTCGAGTCTCACCCTGAGGATGCCGATGGTAAGTCACGCATCAGTTAATCCCCAGCGGAGTCGCCAAATTGTGGACATGACATAGGTCCACCCCGACGCGGCCACGCGCGGGTTTGGGGAGGCGAATGAATCTCCATATGAGATGGTCAAATTGAAATTTAAATCGAAGTTGGAGTCGCCACCGAATTTTATGGTTATTCGGAACCGTTCGAGCCCACTCTATGTAGTAGTGGGCCGTATACAAAATACGGCCCATTTCCGATGTCAGAGTTTATTGGGCTCGTCCCTTTGCAATTGATACCGATACCGACATTATCGGATATCGTGTATTGAATGACTCTCGTATGCCAATGGATTCGGATATCCGGAAACCATGGTTCTGAGTAAGGGTTGAGGGTACGTGTTGGGAAGCCCACAAAGGACACCTAACCCCGCCCGCACTTAACGGCCTCTACTAAGATCTCGAATGACTTTCTAATACGCGCGTTAGTAATTCGGTGAAAAATGGTTATGCAAACGTTGTTTTCCCTAAAAATGTGAATGAAATTGAAAAGGGTTTCTATGTCGATTTAATGCAATTAATTCTAACGTCGAAGTTGAATTTTAGCATGTGGGTTCATTTTAGTATATTAAAATAAACGATAAATCAACAAGAAAAATAGCAAACGGTTACTGACGATATAACGAATAATAACGGTTTGCATAAATATAGAATGAGACTGAATGATGTAAGCGAGATGATGTAAAGTTTTGAAAAGTGAAGTTTTCACATGATTGATTAGACACGTGTCGACTTAAGTCGTGAAAAGATATTAACGAGACTCGAATAGCTTGTAGGACTCACGATTTGACGTGATAAAGGGGCCACTCGACCAAGTCATGGAGGGACTCGACCGAGTGGACCTCTGAAAACGCTTCTGTCCCGTATTTGAGACCCTACTCGATCGAGTTATTGACCAACTCGACCGAGTACGTTGCCACTCGACCGAGTCACTGTGAGACTTGACCGAGTGGAGGTCGTAAGTGCATTCTGTTTCGGTGTTTGGTGTGCCACTCGACCGAGTGGGCTAGGCACTCGGTCGAGTGCCCCCTGTACGAATTATAATTTGCTTTGCAATTGCTTTTTGATTTTTGATAATTCGATGGTTCTACCGAATCGGACATGAATATTGTACAATTTATGCTCGATTCGGATTTTATAAATCATTGATTTTGTCGAATCGGATATAAATATTATGGGATTTATACTTGATTCTAAATTTGAATGCTCGTCATATCCCATATTCGATTATTGAATCGATATGGAATACTAGAGTAAAAATAAAATAAAATTGCTTTAAGTCGTCTTAAATTAACTATCGCGATATGAGTGGATTTCCTCCGCGTTTAATAATGTCGTAATTCTAACGAATTGTATGACAATTATTTTAGATCAATAGAAATCACGTTAATTAATTTATGTGACTAGATCGTTAGATTCGACGTCTAATTATGAAATTAGCACCGAATCTAAGAGTTTGACGTTATGCTAGGATTGAAAGACTTGATTCCCTCCGCATCCCGACATCACAATTAAGTCTTGCGAATTGTTTGATGTCGGATCCGCATCAACGGGTTTAGACCCTTATTAAATAAAATACTCGTTTATAGGAAATCGACAAAGTATGTGATTAATGATGATGAAAACAAAAATAAAACGAATTGTTATTTGAGTTGACTTGTTTCAATAATCAAGTAATTGGGGTGTCGGAATAAGCGACCGGCAACGCTGTGTGCGATACACTTGTATATTCGGGTTTTTCTTATTCTGACATCCCTCATACTCGACACAAATCGACAAGTATTTTAATATCTTTAAGTACTAGCGTTATTAATGATATTAGGACACGAATAAAATAAAAAACGAGATGATTACGACGATGATAGGCGACACGACGCGAGAAAAAAGGAGAAAAGAGAAGAGCGGGAATTGGCACCCTCAACCTACATGTTTCTTATGCTCAGACGGGACTCGTAGTGACGGCTTACACGGGAGTTTTGAGTATGTAGGCTAAGTTGCGGTGGTTTAGGGTTTCGAATTCCAAAAGCTGGGTTAGGGTTTGAATGTATGTAGACTAGTGTAGAATAGGGTTGAATTAGGGTTTTTAAAGATGTAAAAAAGATGATTGAAAGGTTGTGCATGGGGGTGTTTATATAGGCATGGCCTAGGACGCCCGTCTAGGGTTTCTCGACCGAGTAACCAGCTGACTCGGTCGAGTGGCCCGGTGTGCCTGCAGTCGGGCCTGAATAAAGGCCCTTTCGATCGAGTGGGTTGAGCACTCGATCAAGTGGCTCAACTGGGTCGCGCGGGTCCATTGTTTTGGACCTTGAGTTGGATATTTTGTGGGTTTTGAGTTTGACTTGGACTTTTGATGCTTATATGGCTGTTTTGAATGTTTCGGAGACGACTTTGACCGGGGATGACCCAATCGCTAAAAGTCCGTTTTATTTCCGGTGTCGGTTTTGACCCAAATTAGTCTTGTTTGACTGGAAACGACCCACTGGGCCTGAATTTGAGGTCAGTTTTGTGAGATTTTTACTCCGTAAGTGCATTAGCCAGCAACTAATGGTTTTGAGCCCATTTCCGATTCCGTAGAAAACACGTTAGCGTCCGATCATCATCGGGTGTTTTTTGGAAACTACCATAGACACCAGGCAGTCAAAATGCGGGTGTCTACATTCCTCAACAGTCATATCGCCTTGCTCCAGATCCAGGAATTCTTGTTGCTTCCTCCAACGAAGAGCCTCGGGATAAAAATGAGCTTTCACACTCTCTTTGAACTCGGACCAGCCAAACCCAGGTTGAGCCCTTAGCGAGTCTTTCATAAGGTCCCACCAACGATCTGCTTCATCGCGGAAGTAAAAGCTAGCCAAATCAATCTTCATATTTGCAGGTATCTGGGTCACGATAAACAACTTTTCTATTTGGTGGATCCAATTCTCAAGGATGATAGGGTCAGTGACTCCCATGAATTCTGGGGGCTTGTGGCGATTGAAACGCTCAAAGACGGATCCTTCACGATCAACTTGTGGAGCATTGTTCTCTTTCTTCAGTAGTTTTAGTAAAGCCGTCTCGATCATACGAACCCTTTCATTCTGAGCATTGACGTGTCCGTTTCCCTGGCGGGTATTCATCTACATCCAAAGATAACAAGTGATTCAAGTGGTAGGGATCCTATGCTACCACTAACATGCAACTACTCATTCATAAGAAGACAACAAAAGCATATCGTACCCACAAGTAAGAGACCCATAATATAAACACCAATTGAGTCCTTACTTGTTTCTACCCCACTCTCTTTTAGTCAAACTAATATTTGTTTAAGTCTTATTTCAATCCGAGAGTGTTGGGAGCGTTCTGGCTCTAATACCAACTGTAGCTCCCCGGATTTAAACAAAAGGGATAAAGTAGATAATTATAGCGTCTTATATTAATAATATACCATGGTGGCGGAAACACCATTGTAACTAAATCCGAGTGTTACCAACATAGATAATTAATGTCTTAACGCATACAACTACACTCGGAATTGAAACCTGAACAAAATAAAACTACAAGGTTCAATTTTTAAACACATTATTGAATATTCATTCTCTCTCAAGTCAACCCCATTCACGACCAAGTAGCACATTAACGTGAAAAAAATAAAAGTCCACCGTCAGTGGGGAGTAACTAGGAGTCCTCCCAGTCGTGACTGATGAAAATCTAATCATAATTACGAGAATATAATAAGAGATAACATATACTACATTCAAAAACATGATAACATATAAAGTTCATCAAAGGTGATAAAAAAATACATACTCCCTCCGATTCACAAAGATGTTCCCATTTGTTTAATATATGTGAGGTATATTTTAATCAAAGGGGAAGATCTTTGTGAATCAGAGGGGGTATATTAGTAGCAAGGAATATATGATAGCGTCAAATACCCAGTCATAGATAAATAAATAAAATATAAATATAAATAAATATAATGCAAAGCTGATGCACCCTTCCAGAACTCGAACCAAAAATATATAGAATAACACGAACTAAGAACGGGCACCGTCCTGGGCCAAGAACCTGAAACCCTGAACTTCGATGCCAATAACCTCACACCAAAATAACCCTATGGTGGGACACATAACCGTGAATCCGTGTCTAAGACTGGCCAGACTTTCGAGGGACAATATGTCTAGTTAAGGCGTAAAAGTGCGGACCCTTAACCAGTCAAGGTGTAAAAGTGCGGACCCTTGACCCCCAAACGACATATCCATAGACTCATAAGAGTATTCCATAAGGAATGGTCAACCCTTAGCAGGCCAATAACCTGAAACCATGTCAGTGTACTAGGTAGGCCAATAACCTGAAACCTACCCAGTTTGGTATTGCTCTTCTCGAGTAGACCAATAACCTGAAATCTACTCGATATCTTATACTCTAGCCATACCATATATAAAATGGAACAAGGTCCAAAAGATAATATCCTGGCACCATGAATAACCTCATGTTAACATGCCAAACGCTCATAACCGAGCAATCAATTTCAATAGCATCAATACAAATAAAGTATAATAAAATTGCTAGAGTATAAGATAAATTTCCACCATAAAAATCAATGTCGCTTAAACCAACCATTTATCAAAGTCATATTTTTTTTTGCAAGAAGGGTAGCTTACTTTTATTCATCCACCGAGGGGGGAAAAACAAAAGCAACAAAAATCTTACAAACAAGCGGCCAAAAGAATTAACCATCTAGCCTCGATAAAACAAAATGAGACTCGTGGTTACAATGTAAAATTCTAATACTTACATGATTCTTGATCCTTTGGATAAGGTCCTTAGGCGTTCTATCTATGACCACAAAAATACGTCTATTACGTTCTTCCCATATAACGTAGATAGTAGCAACAATACTACATATACGCCATTGAATGCGCCAATTATTGTTACGCTTAAATCTCCATGATCTTTTGATCTCTTTACCGATACTACCTGCTCTTTGAGTAATTCCCTGCCAATAATTGATCCCTTTCATTACCTCCTGTGAATACTCGCACTCGAAGAACATATGGGTTTTAGTTTCCTCGTGATTTCTGCATAACACACATTGACTAGCGAGGTTGAATCCTCTAATCTTAAGAGCATCCAGTGTGGGTAGCCGATTCTGCAGAGCTAGAGTGCTAATGATGTTGTGACTCGGGCTACAAACGGGGTGCCAAATAGTAGAGAAATCTCGTTTCGAAGGCAGCGGGCCTCGAAAGAAGTCATAGGCCATGTTTAGAGAGAAATTCCCCTTCAAGGTCCATCCATTCACAAGATCTCTAGCGCCATCTTCCGTCCCTGTTTTTTCCAAGATGAAGTTACGGATTGCCATAATACTACGCCAAACTTCAGCGTCCCCCTCATTGCTCTTTGCTTGCCATATTGTGCATCTACTAGTTTTGTAGCCATGGACCCATCGAGTCCAGATGTTGTCAATGTTATTTTGAAGGCTCCATATGTTACGAGATAAGAGAGCCTTGTTCCAAGCTTCAAAATTTTTGATATGGAACCCACCTTCCTCTTTGGGGGTACAAACGTCGCTCCACCCCTTGAAGACCATCTTACATGTTCCATCTTGTACATTCCAAAAAAAATTCTTACATAATCGATGAATCTCATGAAGAACCCCTTTGGCAGAAGAAAATTCGCACCCCAGTAAGAGAGTAACCCCGTAATGGTCGAGTTTATGAGTTGCACTTTTCCGGCATAGGAGAGAATTTTAGAGCTCCAGTGATGTATCTTATCTTTTATCTTCTGTAAAAGACCGCTATAATCACTGATTTTTAGCTGTCTAGGACTTAGGGGCACGCCTAAATATCTGAAGGGGAAGACCCCTTGCATAAAACCAGTGAGCTGGCTTATTTCGGTTTGGATACTAGGCCTCACCCCTCCAAGGTAAATATCGGATTTTTGAACATTAGGCACAAGCCCAGAAGCATCAGCAAAGCGTTGGAGACAATCAAAGTCATATTATGTTAACCAAAGTCATTTATCAAAGTCATATTATCCGATCATGAAGACTAAATAAATTTTTATGTTAACCATACGATTAAGCAAATAATATTAGATCATATGACATGTACAACAATTATTTACAATATTTTATATTTCTCTTACACATGAATATAAATTCTTTATTAAATAAATGATCAAATTATTATTTATGATACATAATAAAATTTGAAAAGCATTAAAGAAATTGATATTTATAAAAGTAATAGATTTACTTCTTAAAATAAGTATTTCTATGTTTTACATCATAACATGTAATTTATTCTCATAGTATAATAAATCATTAAATAGTAATTATAGAATTAAATTTTAAAACAAGATGTAAAACAAAATTTACAAAATACCCTAGTAGTGGGGTTTGAACCCTAGTCATCACATAAATGGCATTGTGCCTAACCACTGCAACAGAACTATTATTTTATCCTCTTCTAGAATTTAAATTTAGTTAAAGGTGAACAAGCAGTATTATTTAGAGTGACGAAAAAAGTATCTTTTAATTATTATACAATCATGAATATGTTTAACTACACATTATAAATGATTAAATTAAAATTACATACTGTCCATGAAAATTTATTTAATATAAAATTAAGTTTTAAGTTCAATAAAAATAATGTGATATTAATTATTTAACAAGTTTTTATACTTACAATTTATAATAACATTTTAATAGGGAATTTTATAAATAATTAATTAAATAAATAGATAAAAAATATTTTGCGACACTTATAAATTAATTTTAACAAAAAAAATCAGAATATATTTATATAAAATACCATATGAATTTATTTCATATATATTATAACTTGAGGGCTTTATTGCCTAATTATCCATTTAAATCCAAAAAAAATTATACAAATTATAAAATCACCATGCAAAATTTTATTACATACTAAAAAGTCATATTACAACAAAAACAAAAAAAATATTTTTTTTTTCATAATTATTTACATATTGTGGATATTTATGCATGCATGAATGAGTAATCATAAAAAAAATGTGATAATATGGAAAAATAAAATAATGATCCGAAAATCAAATCTAAAGCTTGAAAATATACATGCAACATCATCAATATAATAAGTAGGAATATAATTAAGAACACAAATATTTTAATCATTCATATAATTTATATATTTATTGCATGATAAATAAATTACAAGCATGATTAAATAATGAGCAATAAAACCAATCATATATTCATCACAAAAATATATACATAATTTATATACCATGAAGTTCATATATTACCATAATTTTTAAACTTCATATATGTCCTCAATCTTATTATAAATTCATAAAAATGTTAGAATTTCATAAACCACGAAAAGGAGTAACCTAGTTACCTTGGGAAAAATTTAGTAGTATTACTAATAAGTAGAATGTGAGTGATATCAACCCAAGTGGTTTCCTTCCACCAAGGTCTCTTGTTCACCTAGTTTTAGATTAATAAAATTTATCAAGAAAATAATAAACAATTAAACTAGTAATGAATAAAACTAATGGATAATAATATCTACACTTACTAGTAAATATGAGTGGTGTGGGAAGATGATATGAAAAAAAGGAATTATGAGAAATGGAGGGATGATGTTCACGGTGGAATGGTGGAAGAAGCATAACACTACAACAAAAACGCCTTTTCGCGGCAATTATTTCGTGACGATTGAAAAATCGACATAAACAATCCACAACTACTCCCATAATTTACAACTTACCCTAACTAATACTAATCGACACTAATACACCCCATCGAGTGATAGGTTAGCATATGCTATTTTATTTTATTTTTCGTTTAACTGCCCCTTATAATCCTTGGCAGCTGCTAGTCATAAACCTTTTTTTTAGCGATGCTAGTCATAAAAATAAAACTACGCTACTTTAGATTAAAAATTTCGGTGCTAGGGTTTCTTCATCTCCGTCCTCGCAAAGAATACTCCGGAAATACCTTCTCAAAACCTATTTGCTATCGTCTTCGCTCAATCACGATGCTTTAATCACGCTACTTATTAACTCGCTAATGAGGTACTTCTTATTACTGCATATTATGTTAATTTATTTGAATTTATCGTACTGCTTTCAAATTACGAGTCATTGAATCGATATGCCCAGTTTAAGTTGATCTATTTACCTATTTGAATCTATTGTTAAATTTGTTAGTTTACGAATTGTGTATGGTGCATGACTGTTTGTTTGGGATTTTTTTTGTTTCTGTAATGTGAGGTAGTTGGAAGGGAATTGGTACAAATTAGATTAGATTGGTTATTCTTGTGTGATGGTGCATTATCATGGTGAGGGGAATGAAAATGATGCTAGACAGTAGGCACCACAGTGTTTTTGAGTCCAACATCAAACTTTGTTGAAGATGACACTCTTTCATCTAATCAGCTTGAATAGACTCAATTACTGAGCAAAGACAATATATCTGATGCATTGTTGTTCAGTTTTACCTAGTCAGTTTTGATCTTGAAAGTTTAAAGTTTTAGACTGTTTTGTTTTGGTGGCCTCAGTTCTTCTTTTAGTTCATATTTTCTAATTGTAAAACGAATATGAATTGTGATCTGCTTTGAAGGTTTTAGGTTTTTGAATTAAGGTACTTCCTCCTTTCATCAAAGTTCTACCTATTTGATTATTTTATAGCACCTAAATGAATATATAATAGGTAGAACACTTGTGGTAGGAGGAAGTATATAACTTCAGTTGCCGAGTAACAATGAATATGTAGCGTTTGTTATTCTGTTTTTAATGATAATAGGGTTTCATTTTCCCTCCGTGTTTGCTCCAGTTTTTGAAACTAGACATTTAGATCACATTGGTTCATTACGTACATATCAGTTATATAAAACCGTATTTTTTTTCAACCAAATTTACTACTCCGTATATGGTTACATTTAATAGTACTTATTGCGTTGAATGCAATTGCAACAATGGTCATTAAATGACATTTTATTGTGTTTATCGTGTCGAGTAAATTCGATACAATAATTATTAGAGGCAATATCAAATTATTTACCGTGTCAATAATAATTGACACAAAAATCGTCACTAAAGCTCATCTTCTTTCGCGTCGATTTTAAGGAGTTAACCCAGCGAATAGATTATTCGTTGCGAAAGGCTACGGCAACGCCGCCTACCTCAACCAATATACAATTGACGGGGAAACCTTTCGCGTCGAATAGAATCGCCACGAAATATCAAAGTAATCGCCGCAAAAAGGTTATTTTTTTGTAGTGTAAGTGAAGTGTGAGTGAAATAGATGAGGACGACGGAATTGCAGTCCGCGGATTACGGTGACAGCCTGTCGTATTTCGAGCATAACTTTTTCTAAAGAACTCGGATTAAGACGATTAAGGTGGAGTTGGAAAGATAAGAGAAAGATCTAAAACTTTTGTGTTTTGATCAACAGACAAATACGTCTCTAACCTGACGTAAAATGAGCAAATATACTGCCTTAATTTATTAGTTCATCCGAACATAAGGGTTTAAGGGTATAAATAAAAGTGTGAAGGATGGGAACCTAGAACATTAATTCCAAGCATAGAAGGATTAATGGATAATGGGGATGGAGTTAAAAGGGTTTATATATGTTTATCAAATTATGAAAACACAGGGCGTTACAAAACCCTAGACTACTTTAGCCTAGATTAGCCTAGATTAGTCCTTAGTTAATCGTTAATCTTAGTTTAATCTTTGTATTAAGGGAATTCTTGAAGAATCCAACCAAGATTGACAACCTTGGTTGATGTATTTGGGTTTTCTTATTATTACAAGTTTTCAATCTTTCCTCCTTACTACTTTGGTATAATTTCTCTTCTCCTTTCCTTTAATCTTTGTTTTATCATTCAAGTTTTAATCTTTGTTCATTGTTTTGTTCATTGTTCATTGTTTCTACTAGTTTCATTATGAATGTTTTGTTGCTTGTGTTGTTTTCCTTTCTTTGTGTTAGTATTAGGTTGAACATGTGTGAGTAGACTTTTGGTGGGGTTAGTAGAGGGATTAAGTGTTGATTATGGATGATTAGGGTTTGATTGTGGGTAAATGTGAATTCTTTGTTGCTAGTCACATGTTATGCATACCATGTGTTTGATGAATTGCTTGTTAGAGTAGTAGTTGCAAATACTTCTCTTGCTTGTCTTCCTCTTCTCATTTTGTGATTGATTTGTGGTTGAATCCTTGTGTATTGGGTAATATCTTGCATAAGTATTCGGGTTTTGTCTTTGACACGAGAGTGCGGACATTGGCTTTGACGCGAGAGCGCGGACCAACCTTAGTAACTAGGTGAACCTTGCACCATCGATCTCCCAACTATCCTACTACACTTATGAACCCGACCTAACCCTATTCTCTCCTTGTTTGATTTCTTCATCATCTTAGTCATTGTTCCCTTAGTTAGTTGAATTCTTTAGCCTTAGTTGTTGTCCGTAGCTTAGTCCTAGTCATAGTGTTATCCCCCTTCCTATCATTCTAGATTAGCTTAGCCTTGAGACTTAGTCTAGTCTTTAGGTGAAACTTAGTCAAAACCCTCTTTACCATCCCCGTGGACTCGACCCGACTTACCTTATCTACGTGTTAGGATTAGTTGGTTTTTATTTGTTGGTAGGGATCCACGGCAAATCCCTCCCATCAAAAGTATTGTATCTCCACGCGTCAAAAACCAAGTATCTTATCGAGTAGGCAATTAATACGAACTCGAAATTTTATTAATTAACTATTACCTTATATACAAAGTCAGTATATGTGTAGCTTTACTGTATATAGGTCAATATGTAAAGTACATATATAAATACGAGATGTACATAATCATTCAATGACACCTAATCCAACCCTAAACAATTTTCCGTCCCGTTTCATAAATAAGGAAAAGGATTTAGGGTTGGATTAGGCGGAAACGCAAAGCGGGGAGACCTAATCCAACCCTAAATCATTTTTTGTCCAGTCTTATGCAGTACCCCATCTTTGAACAATGTCCACGACAAAGTTCACCTATACCCTCCTAGGGTTCAATTACTTGTGGAATTACTGACATTGAATAAGGAAAATGGTTTAGGGTTGGATTAGGCGGAACCGCGAAGCGGGGACGCCAAGTGTAACTCTAAACCCTTCTCCTCCCTTGAACAAGGAAAAGGATTTAGGGTTGGATTAGGCGGAACCGCGAAGCTGGGACGCCTAGCTAATCCAACCCTAAATCTTTTTTCCGTCCCGTCTTATGCGTCTTTGAACCATGTCCACGATTGGGTTCACTTATACCCTCCTAGGGTTTAGTTACTTGTTGGATTAGTGACCTTGAATAAGAAAAAGGGTTTAGGGTTGGATTACGCGGAACCGCGAAACGGGGACGCCTAATCTAACCTTAAACCCTTTTTTGTCCCGTCTTATGCAGTACCCCCATTTTTTAACCATGTCCACGACAGGGTTCACTTATACCCTCCTAAGGTTAAGTTACTTGTAATTAGTGACCTTGAATAAGAAACAGGGTTTAGGGTTAAATTAGGCGGAACCGCGAAGCGAGGACGCCTAATCCAACCCTAAACCCTTTTTCCGTCCTTGAATAAGGAAAGGGTTGGATTAGGCGGAACCGCGAAATGGGGACGCCTAAATCCAACTAACCCTAAACCCTTTTCCGTCCTTGAATAAGGAAAAGGCTTTAAGCCTGGGTAGGATTAGGCGGAACCGCGAAGCGAGGACGCCTAATCCAACCCTAAACCCTTTTTCGTCCCGTCTTATGCAATACCCCCATCGTTGAACCATGTCCAGGACAGGGTTCCCTTATACCCCCGTAGGGTTCAATTACTTGTGCGATTAATGACCTTAAATAAGGAAAAAGATTTAGGGTTGGATTAGGCGGAACCGCAAAGCGGGGACGCCTAATCCAACCCTAAACCCTTTTCTGTCCCGTCTTATGCATTACCCCCGTCTTTGAACCATGTCCACGACCGGTGTAGACACCCACATTTTAACCGCCAGGTGTCTATAGCAGTTTCCGACAAACACCCGATGATGATCGGACGCAAACGTGCTTTAAATACTCAGAAACGGGCTCAAAATCATTGGCATTTGGCTTGGGCTTTTTACAGAGTACATATCTTACAAAACCAACCTCAAAATCAGGCCCAGTGGGTAGTTTCGAGTCAAATAAGACTAATTTGGGTCGATTCCGACACCAGGGGTAAAACCGTCTTTTAACGACAGAGTCAAAACCCGGTCAAAAATTTTCCCGAGACACGTGAGTCAGCCGTGACACCTCACATGGCTAATTCATACTCCAATCCTACGAAAAATCAGCTTCACAAAATATTAAACAAAACCGTTTAAGGATGGAATTCGATCTCAAGTAGGAATCCTATCCGAAAACCGATTCAAACACCCGACCGAGTGCAAACACTCGGCCGAGCACTCCTCTTCCAGCCGGGTTCCCTTTCTTCCTTCACAAGAAAGCGGAATTCTCATTCCTCTCAAATTCTTACGTTTCCTATCCTAAACGGTAGTTCAAACTCTCCTAGCCAAGGTCGGGAACTCCCTATAAATAGCCCCTTGCACACAACACTTTAAAGACATGAATTATCAACCATCAATTATTCCCACACACTCATGAGCATAAAACTTAGCATCGAGAAACCGATATTACAAACCCGAAGGAAACCGGCCCGATACCCGACACCCTTCACACGTCACACCAAACCGAGCCACCATAACTCACCGACATCCACTCGACGCTCTCGTGCCCAAGCCACGTCCCAACGAGCCCCGGTCCGAGTAAACAGAAGCATCAAATTCATCTTTTTCATTATTTGTTTTATTATACTAAAACGAACTTCACATGCTAAATTCAACTTTGACGTTAAATTTTTCATGCATTAAATCGACTTAGCAACCCATTCAATTCCTCGCATGTTTAGGAAAACAATGTTTGCATATCATTCATCGTATTACTAACGCGCGTATTAAAAAATCATTCGATATCCTAGTAGAGGCCGCTAATGTGCGGGCGAGGTTGGGTGTTCTTAGTGAACTTCCCAACACGTACCCTCACCCCTTACTCAGAACCGTGGTTTCCGGATGTCCGAAACCATTGGCAACGAGAGTCATTCAATATACGATTAACCGATCAAATCGGCATCGGTATCGAACTGCAAAGGGACGAGCCCAATAAACTCTGACATCGGAAATGGGCCGTATTTTGTATACGGCCCACTACGACATAGAGTGGGCTCGAACGGTTCCGAATAACCATAAAATTCGGTGGCGACTCCAACTTCGATTTAAATTTCAATTTGACTATCTCATATGGAGATTCATTCGCCTCCCCAAACCCGCGCGTGGCCGCGTCGGGGTGCACCTATGTCATGTCCACAATTTGGCGACTTCGCTGGGGATTAGCTGATACGTTACTGACCTTTAGCATCCTCAGGGTGAGACTCGAATAAAAATCGTTTGACTAGTACAATACGCGTTTTAGTTTTACGGTTCATGCATAACCCCGTATTTTCCCGGGCCGGTACTGGTGACCGACGTCCCACTATACTATCGATGTAGTCCAAATTGGATATGTCGAAGGTGTCCATTAGCTGATTCGTATGGGTTTTACGGCATGTTCTAAGCTCAACTCGACTTAGGAAGTCCGCCCCGATTCTCGATAGGTTGTGTACACTGGTATAGACCCTTTCAGATTGACCGAGACTTAGAATTAGAGTATACATGGTGTCGTTATACTGTTTCCATGACTACGTGCTACCTGATTTTACAAGTCTTTTCAAAAACCATCTTTTTCAAAATTGCATCTTTTTCAAAATATCCAATTTCAAAACCCGGGACATATATCGAATTTAGGATCCACGATTTTACTCAAAATAGCCTATTTTTAGCCGGTATTATGCCCATTTCAAAACTCGAAAATATTTTCGAAACTTTCTTTTTTTTTCAAACCCGTAACCCGGTCCACCTTTTCCGTTCGAAAAAAGGGCCGGTTCTCCGAATTTTTCTTCGGGCTTTCAAAAATCAAATTTCAAAACCTTCCTCTTCTTAGGACTTCCCGTATTTAGCAGTGTCGGGTCGTGTCGTAAGTCGTCAAGGTCTCTAGCGTCGAAACTCCGTCGATCTTATATCACGGATTTCTTCCGTATCCCAGTCCGCCTTATTATACTAAGGCAAGGCCCACCTACGTAGGACATACTCCTACAAGGGTTGGCCCGTCTACACAATCGAGTCTAGAAGTCTGGGGAATGTCTCACGTGAACCTCCTTCCGAACGGGGCCCAGCCCACACAGCTGGATCCTAAAGGAGACCCACCTTTCACAAGTCATCCGTCTAGACGTCTTTTCCGAGTCGTTTTTACTCTCTAGTTTCCTTTCTTCCTTTGCTCGGGATGTACTTTAGTTCTAAGATTTGGGCTAGCCGCTGATTACGTGGTGTTCTTACAGACAGGCCACCTCACACCCGAACCATGACTAAGGACTCAATTGATCAACTGAACGCCTCATTGGCCAAGATCCAAGAACAACTCGACCAAATCAGGGGCGACCAGATCGCCATTGTTACCCGGGTCAGCGCCATAGAGCAGGACAAGCCGAGGGATGAAAATGAAACTCATGGGCCTTTAGCCGAATTGACTAGCGCAGTCCTCAAGCTACAAGAGCAGGTCCACTTGTCAACCCACAACTCGATCCATACGGAGAATGCTCGAACCTATTCTCCCCTGACCGACCAACTGCCTGCCAATCTCAACTTGACAGGCCTCCCAATGTTCGACGGAACCGAAGACCCAGTATTACATATCCGGGCCTTCAAAGAAATTATGGCCCTAAAAGGAGTTAAGTCGGACATGTTCAAGCATCTGTTTGCCTCCTCGCTAGAGAAACACCCGAAAGCTTGGTTCTATAAGCTCGACTCCAAAAAATACAAGTCTTGGGACGATGTAGCAACGGAACTCGCTCGGAACTACGCCAACAATGCGGAAATCCAGACAACCATGCGTACTCTCGAGGTCATGGCCCAAGAGCCAATTGAGGGTTTCACCAAATACCTCCAAAGGTTGAGGAACGAAAGTGTCAAGCTGGTCGACAAGCCCAGCGAAAAGGTATTAGTGGAGGCCTTTGTGAAAAACCTCCTCCCATCTTACCGGATCCATCTCCGGTACGCTATCATACCCATTTTCGCCACCTTAACCGAGATTGGTACAAGAATCGAAGACGATTTAAGGTTAGAGAGCCTTACCAAGGCCTCTACAAAGGGTTATCAAGGAGCCAGTTCATCTTCAGGCAAGCCCGCAACTACAAATGCGGCCCGAAGCATCTTCGACGAGGTTAATTTGCTAGACACCTCAACCAAAAAGAATACTCTAGCCCGAGTATTCACTGACATAGGGACTACTTATGCCAACGCCTTACAAAGGCTATCCTGTAAGGGCTTGATCCAGCCAATAGGCCCAATGCCGGAGGTTCCTGTCGAGAAACGATCCAAAAGCTACAACGCTCAGGCCTATTGCCGCTATCACCAGGGCAACGGGCATGACACCGAAAAATGTTGGAAATTGAAGCATCTCATCCAGGATCTGATCGAGAGTGGGAAGATACCACTACCCAGTGACAAGCCGAGTAACAAAAATAATCCTCTTGCTACTCACGCCATTTTCACTGGAGAAGTAGTCGACTGTACTCATCTCATTTCCCCTTTCATTCCCCAAATCCGTCACTGAACCATCCAAGACGGAATCCGCACCTGAAGAACCAAACACCGACACGGCCCTAGTCAAGCAACTGAAAAGGGTCCGAACTGATCTCACTTATGGCAGCTTCTGGTTAGTTCTCAAGAGCATCGGGCAGCACTTACTAAGGCTCTCGATGAAATCAAGGTAGACTCGCTGGTTACTCCCACCGAAATGGTAGCCACTATTTTGCCTCACCTCAAGGGCAAGTCCAAAGGAGAAGGCCCACTTATCACCTTCTCTGAATCCGATCTACCACCATTTGGGACCACCCACAACCTGGCCCTGTATATTACGGTGATTTGTCGGGGCAAATACCTACCCATGACCCTAATTGATGACGGGTCAGCTGTGAACGTCCTTCCTTTAAGGACTGCTAAGGCTCTCGGCATTACCGAGACTGACTATCTTCCTACTGCACAAACTATCCAGGCTTTCGATGGAAGCCCAAAATCTGTAGCTGGGGCCGTCAAACTAACCATCATAACCGGCCCAATTGAAATAGAGCTCGAATTCCAAGTGATCGATGTCACCTCATCGTTCAATCTGCTACTTGGGAGACCCTGGATCCACGCAGTCAAAGTCGTGTCCTCCACTCTCCACAGAAAGGTCAAGCTACCTTTGCAAGACGGGGTCATCACCCTCGAAGCTACTCCCATAGCCGTGTCAAACTGCAACACGGCGGGCTCAATCGACCCGCGAGGATTCAGTTTCGTGAGAATGATCGATGAAGAGTACCTCTTTAGGCCCTATTTCACTACCAGCATCGACACAATGTTGCAAAACTTGGGCTACCTGCCAGGGCTACCTCAAGGCCCAGTCTCCCAGCTGGCAAGATCATCGAGGTCCTGAATGACAGAGAGTCTCGATTCGGGTTGGGTTACACCATGGCCCAGGGAGATATGGACTGAACAAATACAATCAAGTTTGTCACTCCTGTGTTCGGAGCTATTCAAATGGGCCTCTATCGACCCACCGTCTCATATCCCGAGGCCAAATTGGCTCGGGAATGCAACTTCATCCCAGATGATATCTATGCTCTCATCTAGGCCGAATCAAAGGAGGATTCCAACCGTACCGAACCCATGCTGGGGCTCTTGTTCGGGGAAAGTAAGATCGTCCCGATTCCTAAGGAGGAATTAGTCAACCTGATCCTCCACAGCAGCAAGTTCGATCCGACCAAGCTGATCTCTGAAGTAGGTGCTGACACTGGAAAAAGGGCTTGGAAGAAGACGATCAAGTGGACCGACAGCGAGGGTCGAGTCTACAAGCTCAGTACCGGCGAAGGAGACATGCAAGGCGACGAGTCCGAATCCAAGTCCGAGTCAGAGTCAGAGTCGGAGTCTGAGTCTAGGCTAGAAGGTCCAGTACTAGGGTCGAGTCTGTAACCCCTTTTCCTTCAGTCATTCAATTGGGAGCCTCGGAGTCTATCCCGAGTGCACTCCCTATACCGCCTCTGACCAGCGATCAGATGGCTGCTCTCTTTGAGCTATTTTCGAAACTCTCTATCAATAATAACGATAACCGTTCTGCTTACGACTTGTCTTATTTTCAAAACATTTTCAAAAACTTTATTTGCAATGACATTGAGAAACCCGACGAACAGGTACCACTACCTCCGCATCTAGTCGAGCAGCTCGAACAAAGGGAGTCCCGAGATCCGGTGATCAAAGAAACCGATTCCATCAATGTAGGAACCCCTTTAGAGCCTCAGATGCTTAAGTTAGGTTTATCCTTAGATCCCGAGGAGAAGCAACAATTCACGGAGCTCCTCCACGAATTCAAAGACGTCTTCGCATGGTCCTACAAGGACATGTCGGGAATAGACCGGGAGATAGCCGAACACCGTATACCCATCAAAGACGGGTGTAAGCCAGTAAAGCAAAAACTCCGAAGAATGAGGCCCGAATGGTCTCTCAAAGTCAAAGAAGAAGTCGACAAGCAATTCAAAGCAGGCTTTATCCAAGTGTCTGAATATCCAGAATGGGTCGCAAATATCGTACGGGTACCCAAGAAAGACGGAAAGGTACGAGTTTGTGTATATTTTCGGGACCTTAATAAGGCCAGCCCGAAAGACGATTTCCCGTTGCCACACATCGACATACTGGTGGACAACACGGCCGACCATGCCCTTCTATCCTTTATTGATGGGTATGCCGGATACAATTAGATCAAAATGGCGAAAGAAGACATGAGTAAGACCACCTTCACTACGCCTTGGGGGACTTACTGTTACACTGTTATGCCATTTGGGCTTATCAACGCCAATGCCACTTATCAACGGACCGCCACTACCTTACTACATGATATGATGCATAAGGAAATAGAGGTCTACGTGGACGATAAGATCGTTAAGTCCAAAGAACGAAACGGGCATATTCCGGCCCTTAGAAATTTCTTCACCCGACTACGCAAGTACAACATGAGGTTAAACCCTCAAAAATGCAGTTTCGGGGTAACATCGGGCAAGTTACTGGGCCATATCGTCAGCCAGCGCTGCATCGAGGTTGACCCAGCCAAAATCAAGGCCATTACAGAGATGCGGCCACCTAAAACCGAAAGGGAGATTAGGGGGTTTCTCGGGAAAGTCCAATATATCAGCAGGTTTATTTCGAAGCTAACTATGGTATGTGAGCCCATTTTCAAAAAACTGAAGATAGGAGAGCGGGTACTGTGGGACGACAAATGTCAAGCAGCTTTCGATAAGATCAAAGAAATTTTGTCATCTCCGCCGGTATTAATGCCTCCTCAACACGGCTTACCTTTGTCGTTATAACTGACAACGACTGAGACAGCCATGGGGGCTATGTTGGCCCAGACAGTTGACTCAGAGGAACGGGCTATTTACTATATCAGTAAGAAGTTCCTGGAATACGAATGCAAATACACGATGCTCGAAAAGATGTGTCTAGCTCTAGTTTGGGCCACTAAAAAGCTCTGACACTATATGCTTAGCCACGAAGTGCACGTACTATCAAGAATGGATCCAATCAAGTATCTGTTCGAGAAGCTCATCCTCAATGGCAGGATATCTAGATGGACTTTAATGCTAGCTGAGTTCGACCTCAAGTTCGTACCGTTAAAAGCCATCAAAGGCCGAGTAGTAGCCGAGTTTCTCGCCGATAGTCCGGTATCTGAAGAAGGACATACCGATACTTGGGCCTTCCCTGACGAAGATATATTCCATACCGACACGGAGACATGGGATCTATATTTTGACGGGGCATCCAACTTTCGAGGATTTGGTGTCGGGAGTTTACTAATCTCACCGCAAGGGGAGCACACCCCGTTATCCATTAAGTTAGATTTCGACGTGACTAATAACGCAGCCGAATACGAAGCATACATTCACGGGTTGCAAGTCGTCGCTGATTTAGGAGTGACGAACCTCCGGGTCCACGCTGACTCGTCGTTAGTCATCAATCAAGCACTCCAGAAATGGAAAACTCGGAACGCAAATCTCGTAGCTTACCAAGCGCGAGTAAGGGTTCTCGAAAAACAGTTCCAAAAGGTGGAATACATCTATCTACCCCGGGAAGAAAACCAGTTTGCAGATGCGCTATCCAAATTAGCATCTTTACTGAATATCCCGGAACACCTAACCAGCATGCCGATTTACGTCGAAAGACGGTCCGAGCCGGCATATATCAATGCAATCCAAGACATCGAAATAACTGACCCAGAACCTTGGTACCAGGCTATTCTAACCTACTTGACATCGGGAGAATATTCTCTGGAATCTGAAAACCGGGCCAAGAAAGCCCTACGAAGATGGGCCACTCAGTTCATCCGCACGGACGATGGACAGTTGTACAAAAAGACGGCACAGGGGGCTTTGCTCCTATGCATCGACAAAACGCAGGCCGAAAAAGTCATGGCAGAGGTACACGATGGCGAGAACGGCCCGCATATGAACGCCCATATGCTAGCTCGAAAAATCGCCAGGCTCGGGTACTATTGGAATAGCATGGAGGCCGACTGTCAGTTATATGTCAAGCACTGTCACAACTGTCAGATTTTCGGCAACGTCCAGCATATGTCGTCATCCCTGTTATATACTATGACTTCACCATGGCCATTTTCGACATGGGGAATTGATATAATCGGGAAGGTGAACCCTTCCGGAAAGGGAGGTCACTGCTTCATTCTAGTGGCTATTGACTATTTTACTAAGTGGGTTGAAGCTGAATCGATCATATCGTGTCTTGAACGCCAAGAACGTAACAAAATTTATCCAAGATAAAATTATATGCCGATACGAGATCCCGCACGAATTCATTAGTGATCACGGGATCCATTTCCAAGCCGAAACCGCTACTTTGGTAGCCAAATATAAAATTCAAAGGCATACATCTTCGCCTTACCGTCCCCAAACAAATGGAGCGGTAGAAGCAGCTAATAAAACAATTGTCACCATACTTAAAAAGATGGCTGATAATTACCGGGATTGACCCGACAAAATCCCCTTCGCCTTATGGGGATACCGGACATCAATCCGCACCACAACCGGGGCAACTCCGTACTATATGACATATGGGATGGAGGCGGTCCAACCGGTCGAATTCGAAGTACCATCTCTGAGGATTCTACTCGAAAGTCAGGTGCCTGAAGCAGATTGGGTCCAAGCCCGATACGATTCGTTGATTCTTTTAGACGAACGGCGATCCCGAGCCCTTAACAACATCCAGATATACCAGAAAAGGATAAAACGGGCTTTCAATAAAAGGGTTAGGCCCAGGAATATCAAAGAAGGCGATTTAGTCCTAAAATTTATCCGGGCCTTGCTACCAGTCGACCCAAGGGGAAAATTCAAACCTAATTGGACCAGACCATATCTAGTACAGAAGGTTTTATCAGGAGGAGCCGTAATGCTGACAGACTTGGATGGGAACGAATTCGTCAACCCAACCAACTTGGACCAGTTGAAGCGCTACTACCCCTAACCTTATCTCAATGTCATTTGCTAAAAGTTTATCTTTTTTTATAAATTTTCAGAAATTAAGCAAGTCAATAAGTTAGGATTACTGATCCTACTGTCACACATCTCGAACTAATAGTCTTGATGTATTTCTACGTCTGAACTACGGTTGGTTTGATTTCACTAATCGTGGATACGTAGGCAACCCCTCAAAAGGGTACAACCACTACTATAACGAAAAGACAGGAATGGTTTTCACTAATATGTCTTTTATTATTTCAAAAAAAGATGCCTCACGCAAAAATAAATCACACAAAAATAGTAGTATTACTTAAATAATAAAATTTAGGAGACTACTCGTACATTTTTCCTTTCCCCTTATCTTTCGGGTCACGCGGATCCCGAGGCCGACGAGGTGGGGGCGGACGTTTCCTAATCACAAGTGAAACTTCCTTTGCTCGAACCCGCTTCTTCGACTTCGGTTTCTCCGTCGCCTGCACCAGTCCGATCCGAGCCCGTATATGCTCGGGTAGTCTGTCCCGATGATCAAGTCGGTCCTTAGCTGCCAGTCTTGGACCAAGTCTCCTTTCAAAGTCCGTCTGGGGGCTCATCTTTCACCATGTACCTTTAGTAATGGACCCTTTAGTCAAAGTCTTAGTCTTCCCTTTCTAGCCTGACATCAGTCGGACCATTGTAGCCGGGGTATCGCCGTCATCAAAGAAGCATCGATTATCCTTAGCCAGTTCTCGGCGCAGCAAGTCAAAGGCTTCGTCAGTCTTTAAAGCAGCACGGGCTTTAGCAGAATCTGCCTGGGTCCACTTCGTGTAAGAATCTGATACCCAGATCGAGGGAGAAGCTTTGGAAACGGGCCAAGTGTGCCGGGTATACCATCTTTGCGCCCAAGTATCACACATCACGTCCGTTAGCTGAGTAGATTCACTCACGACCGCCTCGATTTACGGAATTCTCTGGGCCCGTCCATATTGCCTAAGTATGCGATCGGGATAGAGATGAATCGTCTGCCTAAAAGATAGGATTAGTTGATAACGGGCCCTGTCTCGCAATTCTAATCCGGTCCAGGCATAAATGGGCCACCAAGGTACGGTCCAACGGATCAATGGGACTCCATGGAAAGACAACAGCTCCTCCCAGAATTTTTGGGTAGTAAGACGAGAAAAGTCAACAGTCCGTCTTCTTGTCATCACTTGATTCGGGCGATATCGGCTTACATCTAGAGGAGGATCCAAGATCGATAGCCTCTCAAAAAGCCATAGCTGAAAAGTCAAAATCGCGAAAAGTGAAAATCGCGAAAAAGTCAAAGTCAAAAAAAAAATCGCAAAATACGAGAAAAACGGGAAAATCGAGAAAAAAACCGCGGAAACCGCGAGAAAATCGAAGATCGAAATTGAAAAAAATCAAAAATTGCGAAAATCGAGAAAAAATCAGCCTACCTGTAGAAGACGGGTGCTACCGGTCAGCCTGATCGACGGATCCCTCTTACGATTGTCTAAGCCCTGGAGAATCTCCCCAGTAATCAACCAAGCTTGGTTGTGCTCTGTCTACATCAGATCAGCTACAGCAAGAAGTCTGACATGGCCCATGCAAGATAGCAAATCCATATGACCTTCAAAAGCGTAGACGTGGAGCATGCAAAAAGTAAAGGCCCTACGGCTATATACCGGCCTGACCCGGACGTCATCTAGGTTTATAAATTTCTCAGCCAGATCAATCAAGGAAACTGTATCTCCGTCTATCATACGAGATACCTTCATATGAGAAAGCCCTAAGAATTCTCGTAACTTTCTCCTTATGTCACTGACTGAAAACGGGACGGCAGGGCGAAGAATGGGATTCCATCCCCCTACAACAGCTATTTCCTCAGGAATGGGACAGATTTCGCCTCGAGGAAACCTAAAAACATTATAAGTATCATCCCAGTAGGACAGGCAAGCATCCAAAAAGTGACGATCCATTTGCATCTGGCGGATCGTGGACAGCTGGGTGACGCCATTCTGGTTTAAGATAACTTTGTCATCATCTCTGAAAATTCGGGACCAATATTGCAACATTCCGACTAATCGATCAATACCCATGATGAATTTCTGAAAAGAGGAAATAAAGTTTCTCAAGGCTTGTTTTTCTTTGAAGGGAGAAGAGGATCGTGTGAATTGTGAATAAATTGTGAGCAGGGAGAAGGGTATTTATAGCATTAAATCAAATTCTCCTCCTCACTTTGGGATTCCTAATCCCAACGGATTTAGCATACAGGCCTTTATCCTAGGATCTAGCTAAGCCATCCCGAGCATTTCTATTCCTTCTCAAAGTCAAAATACTTTATCCTTCCAAATTCAAAATTTCAAAAAAAATCTTCTTCAAATTTTTATTCCCCAGCACGAGTCATTTCTCCTAAAAATATGTTACATGCAAACTTTGCATAAATCATTATACAGGACGGCTCAAGCAAAACCGTGCAATCAACTCCCCAGCGGCATAGGCTTATACGACAAGTCCGATTCCCCACGGAGTTATCATCATCAACTCAGGTACATTTCTAGTCTCCGGCCGGCGGGCCCTTTACGCAGGTCTAATGGACCTTAAACGACCCGACCGGAAGCTGCCAAGTTTTAATCTTTGGTTGACCTGGTGGCTACTCTGACTTTCGCCCTGTCCAAGCCTCAGTCAGAGTGGGGGCTCTGTAGACACCCACATTTTGACCGCCAGGTGTCTATAGCAGTTTCCGACAAACACCCGATGATGATCGGACGTAAACGTGCTTTAAATACTCAGAAACGGGCTCAAAATCATTGGCATTTGGCTTGGGCTTTTTACAGAGTACATATCTCACAAAACCAACCTCAAAATTAGGCCCAGTGGGTAGTTTCGAGTCAAATAAGACTAATTTGGGTCGATTCCGACACTAGGGGTAAAACCGTCTTTTAACGACCGAGTCAAAACCCGGTCAAAAATTTTCCCGAGACACGTGAGTCAGCCGTGACACCTCACATGGCTAATTCATACTCCAATCCTACGAAAAATCAGCTTCACAAAATATTAAACAAAACCGTTTAAGGATGGAATTCGATCTCAAGTAGAAATCCTGTCCGAAAACCGATTCAAACACCCGACCGAGTGCAAACACTCGGCCGAGCAGCCCTCTTCCAGCCGGGTTCCCTTTCTTCCTTCACAAGAAAGCGGAATTCTCATTCCTCTCAAATTCTTACGTTTCCTATCCTAAACGGTAGTTCAAACTCTCCTAGCCAAGGTCGGGAACTCCCTATAAATAGCTCCTTGCACACAACACTTTAAAGACATGAATTATCAACCATCAATTATTCCCACACACTCATGAACATAAAACTTAGCATCGAGAAACCGATATTACAAACCCGAAGGAAACCGGCCCGATACCCGACACCCTTCACACGTCACACCAAACCGAGCCACCATAACTCACCGACATCCACTCGACGCTCTCGTGCCCAAGCCAGGTCCCGACGAGCCCCGATCCGAGTAAACAGAAGCATCAAATTCATCTTTTTCATTATTTGTTTTATTATACTAAAACGAACTTCACATGCTAAATTAAACTTTGACGTTAAATTTTTCATGCATTAAATCGACTTAGCAACCCATTCAATTCCTCGCATGTTTAGGAAAACAATGTTTGCATATCATTCATCGTATTACTAACGCGCGTATTAAAAAATCATTCGATATCCTAGTAGAGGCCGCTAATGTGCGGGCGGGGTTGAGTGTTCTTAGTGAACTTCCCAACACGTACCCTCACCCCTTACTCAGAATCGTGGTTTCCGGATGTCCGAAACCATTGGCAACGAGAGTCATTCAATATACGATTAACCGATCAAATCGGCATCGGTATCGAACTGCAAAGGGACGAGCCCAATAAACTCTGACATCGGAAATGGGCCGTATTTTGTATACGGCCCACTACGACATAGAGTGGGCTCGAACGGTTCCGAATAACCATAAAATTCGGTGGCGACTCCAACTTCGATTTAAATTTCAATTTGACAATCTCATATGGAGAATCATTCGCCTCCCCAAACCCGCGCGTGGCCGCGTCGGGGTGGACCTATGTCATGTCCACAACTGGGTTCACTTATACCCTCCTAGTGTTCACTTAATTTTTAACCCTAGTATAGAGTATATCATGTTCGCTAATACATATACCCTTCTGTTATACCTTTTCACTTCATTTCACCTTCCTTAATTAAACTAATATCATGAAAATATTGTGTAAGCGATGGGTGACGAACAATGAAATTGAAGATAGAGTAACAACCATTAAAAACACCAAGCAACAGAAGATTGATCATCTATCTTTTATTTATAATCAGCCTCATGAAGTTGAGATATATGGTAAACGATTTTCCTCAACAACCAAAGTAATGTGCAATGAAGATTGTATGGAAAATATCTTTCAAAATCTTCCCTCTGATTATGACAAGGCTAACATAGCTATTGTATGCAAGAGATGGTCCCAAATGTTTCTATTACGGTCCGATGCCCCTAGATGGAATATAGATTATAATAGAAGATTGGGAACAACTCATGATGGGAGTTGACCAAGTACCACGGGTCGCCCGCCTGCGGTGCCCCGGAATGATTCGCCCCCAGGGCGAATCTAGAATCACCCGTCAGGCCTCCCTGCGAAGGACTACGGTGAGAACTCCCAAAAGGCTTGCGCCTGCTCGGTAGGGTCCTGCCGCCAGCCGAGCAGGGCCACCAAGTCCCCTACATGCTGGTTTCCAGGGTGCCCAAACCCCCCCAGTGCGAGCAGGGGAAACCGAGGGCCCATCCGTCATTCCGCCTCAGGTAATGGAAAATGGGTGGATGAGGAGAGGCCACGTGTCGTCCTCACGTCCACCCATTCTCCCGCTCTTTTCCCTCTCCTCCTCTCTCTCTTGTGGGAAGGTATAAATACCCACCCATTTCCCACTTAGAGAGGGTTGGATTTTCTCTCTCTAGACTCTTACACCTAAAAATCGCCTAGTTCCTCACGAGCTAGGTTCGTCAAGGCATTCACGGACTGACTTAGGCATCGGAGAGGGTTCCCTCGGACAACCTCCGAGGCCCTGTGCGTTACTTGTGCAGGGAGCAGGCTCAATCCGCCGGGTAGGTCCGACCATAGGAGAGGGGAAAGGAGAGATCAAAGGAAGTCAAGCAAGCGATATCCGAATACTAAGAACCCGAATTCATAGTCGGGTTAATTGATTCCTTAACCGAAACAATTTGGCCCCGTCTGTGGGGAAGTCTAGGTTGTACCCACGAGATTACCCACAAAATCAACCATTCCAAAACACAAAATTAACAAATTAACCACTCAAAATCGAACATGCCGGAAATTTTCGACACCAGCCCGGTGGCAAACCCACCCAAAGCCCCCCAATATGGCATGCCGCCAGAAGTGACACCTGCCGCCACAATTCCAGGTGTGGGGCGAGCCAGTCTCCAGGGGGCACCGGGCCAGGGGGCAGTTGCCATGACAGGGCAGGGGGGCAATCCGAGGCCAGTTTTGAACCTCACCCCTGCTCAAATGGTACAGACTGCAGCGTTCTTCTCAGCTATGCTGGATCAGGAGTTCACCCCGGACGATCTGGTAGGCAGGGTCGCCACGACCCCCAGGTTGCTCCACTTTGAAAGTGGGGAAGGAACCGGGGGCACAAAGCGAACCGCCGTCAGAAACGTTCAGAAAAAGGCTAGGAAGACAGCTCAGGCTTATGCACAAGTGCAAAGGCGAATCTCAGAGGCCCGTCAGGAGCCGCCTGCACAGCAGGAGGTAGCTGGTCCTGAGGGCGCATTCTCCATTCATACTACAGAGTCCACGGCTGCTCGTGAAAGAGGAGGCCTATCCCAGGACCTGAGAAATCGCATGAAGCACAAGGAGCCAGTGTCTAAACGCTTGGGAGAGAAACAAGATGTATTCTCCAGGCTGTCACCGGTTGAGGGATTGCGGCCTGCCCCCGTGCTATCCCAGAGCCTACAATCCAGGCTCAACAACGGTCAGCCCATGGGGCCCAGGCACCGTCAAGGTGATAACCTAGAGCCCGCCCAGAAAAAGCGCTCCCGGTATCACTCCCCTTCCCAGGGCGATGAGGCGATAAGCAGACCAAGGCCTCCACCAAGGCACCGCTCCCTTGAAAGTAGGAGACCGACCCCTGACAGAAGGGATGACTATGGTCACTACTCAGGCGCGAGCAGGTCAAAAATGGTGGGCAGGCCAACTAAGACCCCGTTTCACCCTGAGGTTCAGGCGTATCCTATCCCAAAGATTAAGATGCCAACTGTAAAGTTCGACGGAACTTCAGACCCGGAAGATCACCTGGCTGCATACGAAAGTCACATGGGCATGTACGACGCCGACGACGCAGTCTGGTGCAAGATCTTCCCCACCACCCTGGTGGGCCTAGCCCAGGGTTGGTTCGGGGACCTCCCGCAGGGGTCAATCTCTTTCTTCATCGAACTGGCAGAAATTTTCCTGGATCAGTATGCTGGAAACAAAAGACGACGTCTCACCCATTTCGATCTGATGACCCTCAGGCAGAAGAAGGGCGAAACTGTCAGGGAATATCTAAAGAGGTTCGACTTATCGTTCCAGCAGGTGAAGGAAATTGACGACCCGACAGCAGCATATGCACTAACCAACTCCCTGCTACCCGGCGAAATGAAAAACCAAATGATCAGGGCCCAGCCTGAGACCCTAGCCAAGGCCAGAAAGATTGCAGAGGATATTATGCTGCAGGAAGAGTTCCACAGCCTGCCGGAGACACCCGCAGGCCCCACGAGGCAGCAGGGGGGACCGCAGGGTGGACGCGGCAGAAACGAGTTCGGAAGACATAGAACTGAGGAAGGGGATACCCCTAAAAAGGAGCGCACTGTCTACCAGCCCAGGTTCGACAGTTACACAGCCCTTAACAAATCCAGGGCGGAAATCTTCGAGCTGGAAAAGGAAACTGCTAAATGGAATCGCCCGAGCAAACCGCGCAGTCCAAAAGGGGACCCCAAGAAATTCTGCACTTTCCACGACTGTGTAGGCCACACCACCGAAGAGTGTCGCCACCTGAAGGACGAAATTGAGAAGCTCATCAGGAATGGTTGGTTGGCCAGCTACGCAGCCAGGAATAAATCTCAGAAAGAAATGCCTGAAAAGCCTGAAGGCTCGGTACAGAACCGCCTGGTAATCCATGTGGTATCAGGGGATGCCGAAGGCCTAGTCAGCCGAAGGGGACAGAAAAGGCAAATTCGTGAGCTAAGGAACCAAATCTGCTACGCTGAAAGAGCAGGAAGCCCGAAGGGAGTAACACTGAGCATCACCCCCGAAGATGCAGGGCGGGTGGTATACCCTCAAAGCGATCCCCTGGTGCTATCCTTGGTAATCAGCAACCACATTGTTCGGAGGTGCATGGTGGACACCGGTGCCTACACGAATTTGCTGTACAAAGACGCCTTCGACAAAATGGGTCTGGAGAAAAGGCACCTACGACCTGCCCCTGGGTCGTTATATGGGTTTAGCGGAGCAGGCGTACTGCCCATGGGGATCATAGACCTACCTGTAACATTTGGGGAGGGAGCTACTGCTAGAAATGTCAGGGCATCATTCGTTGTAGTGGACGCAAAGTCTGCTAACAACGCCCTGATCGGCAGAGCCACCCTGAACGAAATCGAAGCGGCCATATCAATCAGGGCTCTCACTATAGCCTATGTTACTGATTTCGGCCTAGAAGGGAAAGTGCGCGGAGACCAGGAGTCGGCCAGACAGTGCTACTCCGTGGCTCTGCAGGCTCACGAAAGCGAAAGAAAAGGAAAAAGAAAAGCCAACAGTTCCCCCAGCAGGGAAGACGAGATTCCAGCCGGTAATCAGGCGCCAAACCACCTGGAACCTGGGGGAGAAAGCGTGCTGGTGGACCTGGAGCCGGGGAGGCAAGTCCTTATAGGGGCTGACCTGGAAGAGTCCTACCAGGCTGAACTGGTCCAGCTGTTGAAAGAAAACAAGGATGTATTCGCCTACTCGGCGGACGAGATGCAAGGGGTCGATCCAGCGTGCATCGTTCACAGGCTGAACGTAAGCGCGGACGCCCGCCCTGTGAAGCAGAAAAAGCGGAATATGTCCGCTGAGAAAGACCTGGCAATCAAGGAAGAAATTGAAAAACTTTTGAAGGCAGACTTTATCGAGGTTTGTGACTACCCGGAGTGGCTGGCAAATGTGGTCATGGTCAAAAAATCATCAGGCGCATGGAGAATGTGCGTGGACTTTACGAACCTCAACAAAGCCTGCCCGAAGGACTGCTACCCACTCCCCAGGATCGACCAACTGGTAGATGCTACCAGTGGGTATACTATGCTGAGTTTCCTAGATGCCTTCTCAGGGTATCATCAGGTGTACTTATGGCAGCCGGACAGGGTGAAGTGCGCATTCATCACTAGTTCAGGCACCTACATGTACAAGATGATGCCACTCGGGCTGAAAAACGCAGGGGCCACGTACCAACGCCTGGTCGACAAGGTGTTCGAAAGTCAAAAAGGCAGGAACATAGAAGCCTATGTCGATGACGCCATTGTGAAGAGTAAAGGAGACAAAGAGCACCTGGCCGACCTGCGGGAGACCTTCTCCTCCCTGCGCGCCTACAAAATGAAGCTCAATCCGAAGAAGTATACATTTGGGGTCCGATCCGGAAAATTCTCGGGTTTCTTGGTCAGCTCTCGAGAGATAGACGCTAACCCCGAGAAAGTTCAAGCTGTTCTGGACCTTCCTGAGCCAAAGACCATCAGGGACATCCAACGTCTGACAGGCCGCATGGCCGCCCTGGCACGATTCATCGCCAGGTCAGCAGACAAGTCAACCCCATTCTTCAAAATACTGAAAGGCAACAAGCAATTCAAATGGGAAGACGAGCAAAAAGAAGCTTTCGGGCAGTTGAAGGAGCATTTAAAGAAACTCCCCACCCTGGCGAGACCAGTGGCAGGGGAAAAACTCTTCCTCTACATTGCTGTAACCAATGTGACGGTCAGCGCAGTCATCTTGAGGGAAGAAGCAGGCGCCCAACAGCCCATATATTTTGTAAGTCACGCCCTAGGGGCAGCAGAGAAAAATTACCCTATGGTCGAGAAAGCAGCCTACGCGGTTGTTATAGCAGCCAGAAAATTGAGGCCATACTTCGACGCACACCCGGTCGTAGTGCTGACAGACCAGCCCTTAGAGAAGGTGCTAGAGAAATTTGAAAAGTCAGGCAGGCTGCTAAAGTGGGCTATCGAGTTAAGTGGACTGGGGATAACATACCAATCAAGAATAGCCATCAAGGCCCAAGCCTTGGCCGATTTTCTGGTAGAATGCTCCCACTCTGAGGAGGATAGCCCAACCCCCGGGGAGTGGATAGTATACACCGATGGGTCCTCCACGGCTAATGGAGCAGGGGCTGGAGTGGTATTGACCAGCCCAGAGGGGACCGACTTTGAGCATGCTCTCAGATTTGTCTTCCCCGCGTCAAACAACGAAGCTGAGTACGAAGCAGTGCTCGCAGGCGTCAACCTAGCCAAAGCCGCAGGCGTAGAGCGGATTGTCCTGGCAACAGACTCCCAGCTCATCGCCAACCAAATCAATGGAGAGTATGAGGCTAGAGACCAAACAATGGCCGCGTACCTAGAAAATGGTGAAGAGGGAATTGTCAGGCCTAAAATCATATGAAATCAGACAGATCCCTCGATCCCAGAACAACCAGGCGGACGCCCTGTCAAAGCTGGCTAGCTCCAGCCTGCAGGATATAAGAAGGTCGATATGGGTGGACGTCATCCAGGAAAAATCTACCATCCCCAGCCAGACCATCGGCGCGGTAGAAGAGGCAAGGCCTGAAGATTGGAGAACCCCCATCATCCTGTTCAAAAAGCACGGAACCTTACCGACTGACCCCGTGCAAAAAAGGAAAATGCCGGCAAGGGCTACATGGTTCATCATCATGGGAGAAGACTTGTATAAGAAATCTTTCTCGTCCCCTCTGCTCTGGTGCCTGGGGGCAGAGCAGGCGGCGGAGGTATTGGACGACATCTACTCTGGGATATGTGGTCATCACATAGGAGGAAAGTCGCTGGCACACAAGGCCTTGAGAGCCGGATACTACTGGCCAACCCTGCTGGCCGACACCAAAGACTTGACTCAAAAGTGCAGAAAATGTCAGCTTTTCGCCCCATCCATCCATGCCCCGGCCCAAGAACTCAGGCCAATCCTGTCTCCCATCCATTTCGCTCAGTGGGGGATAGACATACTAGGACCTTTCGCGGTGGCCACCGGGGGAAGAAAATTCTTGATCGTAGCCATCGACTACTTCACCAAATGGGTGGAAGCTGAAGCAGTGCCTAACATCACCGAGCCTGCAGTCAGGAAGGTGATTTGGCGGAACATTATCACTAGGTTCGGCCTGCCCAAAATGCTGGTATTTGACCATGGAAGATAATTCGATAATGACCCCCCTGAGAATTTGGCTGGAAGGCCACGGCGTCGCGGTTGCTTACTCTGCCGTCTGCCACCCTCAAACCAACGGACAGGCAGAGGCAGCCAACAAGCAGATCCTGAATGGCCTTAAGAAAATGGTAGATGACCTCAAGGGCAGGTGGGCCGACGAGCTCCCCAGCATACTCTGGTCAATCCGGACCACCCGAAAGGAATCTACGGGCCAGACCCCGTTCGGCCTGGTATATGGTGCAGAGGCTCTACTACCAATCGAGGCCAGGATCCCCTCCCTGCGCTCCCTACAATACGACCACGCTGAGAATGAAGCAGCGATGGCTGAGGCCTTGGATCTAGTTAGTGAGGTGAGGGAGGAAGCCAGTACCAATATCGTCGCTTACCAACAACGAATGAGGAAGGCATACAATAAGAGATTACATCAGCGAAATTTTCAGATGGGTGATCTAGTCCTCAGAAAAACACAGGCCGTGGGAAAATCAAGAGAGCACGGCAAACTCAGCGCTAACTGGGAAGGTCCGTACCAAGTAACTCAAATCTTAGGGCCAGGCACGTATAAAATCGCCAATCTAGAGGGCCAAGAGTTGAGCGCTCACTGGAACGCAGACACCCTGAAGAAATATTATGTTTAAGCAGAATCTTAAAATAGTCTTCGTTTCTTAAAATTGGCGGAGAACGGTCAAAGAATGTCGACGGCTCCGACCATCCTCGTGTTAGATTTTTACAAAGAAATGAAAAGAGCTTCCAAGTCTATACTCGTTGTCTGTTCAAACTTGCGTTTTCACACACAAACGAGCAGGGGGCAATAGGGGGAGGCCCCCCTGTTGCCAGGACCAAGGAAAATAGGCCCCCCAGCAAAAATTCAACGTCACCCTGCAGGCAGGGGGCAGGCCCCCTGGACTCTGACCAAGAGCCAGGGACAGGCCGAACGAACAAGGACTGGGGGCAAGCCCCCAACCTTGTATAAAAAACACAGCCACCCTGATTTCCCCCGGGCAGACAGGGGGGAGGCCCCCTGGACTCTGACCAAGAGCCAGGGACAGGCCGAACGAACAAGGACTGGGGGCAAGCCCCCCAACCTTGTATAAAAATGCAGCCACCCTGCTTGCCCCTGGAAAGGCAGGGGGCGGGCCCCCTGGACTCTGACCAAGAGCCAAGGACAGGCCGAACGAACAAGGATTGGGGGCAAGCCCCCCAACCTTGTATAAAAAAAAAACGCAGCCACCCTGCTTGCCCCCGGGCAGGCAGGGGGCGGGCCCCCTGGACTCTGACTAAGAGCCAGGGACAGGCCGAACGAACAAGGACTGGGGGCAAGCCCCCCAACCTTGTATAAAAAACGCACACCCTGCTCGCCCCTGGGCAGGCAGGGGGCGGGCCCCCTGGACTTTGGTCAAAAGCCAAGGACAGGCCGGATGAACAAGGACGGGGGGGGCAAGCCCCCCAACCTTGTATAAAAAGCACAAATTGTCGCCTTGCTTACTTCTGGGCAGGCAGGGGGCAGGCCATACTCTGTGGAAAACAAAACAAGTAGAAATAAAGGACGAACATTTGGAAATCAATTCAGGAAAAAGTAGAATTGCTTGAACGAAACCCAAAATAAAGATCCAAAAATTCCAAAGTATTACAGACAAGCTGGCCATGCTAAGGCTCAGCACAAAAGAGTTATCATCAAAGGAAAAAGCCTAAGCATCAGGCACATCATGGCTGGGACCAGCAGGCTCCTTAGGGGCTCCGGCCGCCAGAGCTTCATTCTTGGCAGCATAAAGGTTTCGAAATGCATCCTCGTCAAAGACGGGAAACATTTCCTTGATTACCTCCATAACAAGCTCCAAGGAGGAAGTAGCCCCATTTTTAAAGCTCAAGTCCGTGGCAGCTTCAGCTTCCTTCAGGATGGCATCTTTCTCATCTTGCCACCCAGCCTGAGCCTGTTTGAAGTCTGAGCTGATTTTGGATAGCTCTTCCTCCAGATCAGCTGCCTTCTTCTTGAAATGCTCCATCTCAGCCAGGGATGTTTCAGCACGCTCCACTGCCAGGCGGCTCTCCTTCAGTTCCACCTCCAGCTTGGACGCCTCCCTTACAGCCTGCTCCCCCTGAAGTCTCCACTGATTGGCCTGCCCCTTCGCTTCCTCCAGCTCGCTCTCCTGCTTTGTCAGCCTGTCCTTCAAGCCAACAATCAGGGTCACATCCCTTTCAACCACGGCTAGGCGATCGGAAGGAGGGGCCCCAGGGGTGACAGTCAACTCCTCGTCACTTAGGCGGCTGAGGGCCGCCAGCTCGGCAGAAGCCTGCATCACACTAGAAGTACGCTGTATGTACTGAATCACCTGGTTGGAGGTAGTGGTTACAGACTGGGTGAGGCGGTCTGCCAAGACAGTACCAGAATCCGAGAGCAGGCCTGATACATCAACACTATTGCCTGCAGCACAGTGGAACTCTGCGTTCTCCTCCAAGAGAGAAGTGCCCGGGACGTCGTGAGCAGGGCGTTTCGCCTCCGGGGTCTCCACATCAGCCTCCAAGTCAACCATAGGCACAGTCCCTGGAGTCTCCCCATTCCTCTTTCTCCTACGGACCAAGGGAGCGCTCTCTCCAGTCTGCTCAGAGTCCGCAGGGTGAGACCCCTGGGAAACGTGGGTCCCAGCAGGGGAGCCATCCTGCCGGTGAGCATGGGAGGGGGTCGCCACAGAAGAAACTTCAGCCTCCCCACCCTGAGCATTGGGAGAAGGAGCCGCCGGTTTTAGCCGGGGAGGAAAGGAGAGTCGTCGGCCAGAGGCAAATTCCTTCACAAACCTCATCAAGTTCTTCTCTCCCTTCTTGAAGCTAGAGGGAAGAGAGGGGACCTTTCGAGCAACAAAAAATTCCTCAGTCAGGCCAAGCCTCCTCACCTGTTTCTTGGTCCAAAGGCGGGAAGCAGCACCTGCAAGACGGGTAAAAAGCCAGTTAAGGAAATAGGGACGGAAACCTCGAGAAAAATCATCAGGCCAATTGAAGCCCCTAAACTACCTTCAAGGCCGGGAATCAGGCCCAGCGGGGTCAGATATTCATCCGTGGTGACAAGATCTGCGTGAGGAAGCCAGAAAGCAGGCTCATTGGGAGGAGCCCCCTCAGTAACCTTAAATTTCTCAACCAAGTCTTCGTCCGCCTGACTCAGCTTCACCTTCAGGTCTTTTCCCCCGACGCCCGGATGATATTCTTCACGGGTTTCCATGCGGGTATGCACGTGATTCCTAAAATGCCTAGGGATCCGCCACCCTGAAGCGCTATGTACATACAGAAAATTGTCTTTCCAGTCTTTCAGGCTGTTTAAAGCTGGCCAGACCAAAGCGTACTTTTTCGACTTCAGAATGGACCAGTACCCCGGGGAGTCATCCCCCCTTGATGAAGACACCATTTGCAGCCAAGTCATGGCGCGCAAGGCATCAATAGAGGGCCCCTCCCCATGGAAGAGACAAGTCCAGGTGTAGGCCACTAAGGTCCTGATCGCTGAGGCAGTCAGCTGGGCGATGGCCACGTTCATCCTTCTAAAAACCTCCTCAAAGAAGGGGTGTAGAGGGAATCGTAGGCCGAATTCCAGGCTTTTGTGGTAAACAGCCACACAGCCGTCAGGAGGACAACACACCGTATCTCTGTCCCCGGGAATTATAACGGTGTACCCCTCCCCAAAGTGATAGAATTTCTCAATCTCCCCGGCAGCATTACTCTCCAGAATCAGGTCTCGATTCTTGGTCTCAGGGTAGGTTCTCAAAGGAACCAGGTATTTGCGTTTATCCAAGAAATACCTTTTCCCTTTTTCCCTGGGAGCAAGGCCGGCAATGGTAGAGGGGTCAATCTCCAATGCACCGTTGTCGGAGTCGACGACGTCAAAAGGAGCGGATTCGGGTGAGTTGGCGCCCCCATCTTCCTCGGGGCGGTTTCCCCCGCCGGGTCTGACCCCAGAGGAAGAGGCTAAGTTGGATCTCCCCCCCTCTCCTATCCTCCGTCCCTCCAGACGACGGACTAAAAGTAAGAGCGCGAGCGCGAGACATTCTATTTCGCGAAGGAGTATGAGAAAAAGGAAGAAAAACGAAGAGTTGGAATCAAGATTCTAACCTAGAAAGATGACTGTCGCTGAAAAAGTCCGAAGTTAGGCGCTCCTCAAAATCTTGAAAGAGTTCTCAGCAGCAAAGAGAGTGAGGAAGAAGCGAAGGTTTGAGTTTTCGAAAATGCTAAAAAGGGAATTAGGGGAAGAAAATGGGCTTATATAGGTCTGGGCAGTCGAAGGGTCACCTCTCTCTGCAAAACTCTCCCCGCAAATTACCCCCCACGTGTCACGTCTCTAACAACCAACCTCCTCATCCCAAGAAAGCCTCGAGAAGGCAAATAGGCGTCAGGAGAATTTATTTTCTCAAGTGACATCATTCTCCCTCCATTCAAATAATAATAATAAAAACAAGAGCAAATAATAACAAATAATAAAAATGCCACATGTAAACAAAGCTGCCTGATTTTTTCATTAAGTTAGAGAAAACCCGAAAAACGGGCAAGTTACATCGCATGCAAGCAAAAAACACAAAAAGAGCCCCTGTTTCTGGTTCACCACGCCTGCACCCTTCAGGCAGGCCTAATCATCATCAAAGCCTGGGGAATAATCCCCAGGGCTGTTGCACCCCCCTGCATCGGATCCACAGACCCAATCATCAGAGTCCTTGAAGGGATCCGCTGAGTCGTCATCATCACCCCGACCAGAGGAGTAACCCTGACCGTCACTGTCGCCGGAATCCCGGCTGCTAACATCCCAGTCCCTGCCATAAGGGACTGTTTCAGTATCATCGCAAGAGCCGCAGCCCACTTTCCTCTTCAAGGGAGAAGAAGGGTCCGACTCAGGAGAAGAAGCCAACTCTGAGGAGCCGGGGTCGAACTGCTCATGGTGTAGCCATGGAAAACACTCATGGCACCCCCTGTCGAAACAACCCCCGCCCTGGGGGCAGCGTCTGTATTTTGGAGCAACTGGAGAAGCCCTCTGAGGGCGCTTGCCCGCCTTGGCAAGAGTACTCCTGAGCTTCCGGTGACGTCGAGCACGGGGCCGCCGGCTACGGCGCAGAATGAGAAAAGACGCCCGAGGGTACTTTAGCTTCCAACGCCCCCTGAAGCGACGGGACACCACACGAACCCCTTGGCAAAAAAGTACTTTGGTAATCCACGACATTTTCTTTGAAAAAAGAATAAGAGAAGGTTGGAGATGGGTCGTGAAAATGGCAAAGGAAGTGCAATTTATACGAAAAAGGAGGCCGAGACATTAAATGGCGTCCCAACTACTTTGACAGGGGGCACGGCCAATCAGCACACCAGCACGCTACCCCAAAATCCATTGGGTATAGAAAGCAATCATCACTAAAAGAACATTCCAACCTCGGGAACGAACACCGCATTAAATGCAAGAGAGTTCAAGAGTCAACTGCACCCCATCTCAAGAGACGCATGCTAAGAGGAAGACCCCGCCTCCCTCTGGCCGGCGTGGGCCAATTGATGGGAGTTGACCAAGTACCACGGGTCACCCGCCTGCGGTGCCCCGGAATGATTCGCCCCCAGGGCGAATCTAGAATCACCCGTCAGGCCTCCCTGCGAAGGACTGCGGAGAGAGCCCCGAAAGGCTTGCGCCTGCCGAGCAGGGCCTTTCTGCCAGCCGAGTAGGGCCTCCAAGTCCTCAACGTGCTGGGTACCAGGGTGCCTGAACCCCCAGTACAAGCAGGGGAATCCGAGGGCCCATCCGTCATTCCGCCACAGGTAATGGGAAGTGGGTGGACGAGGAGAAGCCATGTGTCGTCCTCACATCCACCCATTCTCCCACTCTTTTCCCTCTCTTCCTCTCTCTCTTGTGGGAAGGTATAAATACCCACTCATTTCCCACATAGAGGGGGTTGGATTTTCTCTCTCTAGACCCTTACTCCTAAAAACGGCCACCTAGTTCCTCACGAGCTAGGTTCGTCAAGGCATTCACGGACTGACTTAGGCATCGGAGAGGGTTCCCTCGGACAACCTCCGAGGCCCTGTGCGTTGCTTGTGCAGGGAGCAGGCTCAATCCGCCGGGTAGGTCCGACCATAGGAGAGGAGAAAGGAGAGATCAAAGGAAGTCAAGCAAGCGATATCCGAATACTAAGAACCCGAATTCATAGTCGGGTTAATTGATTCCTTAACCGGAACAACTCATATTCAAGGAATGACTACTATTCATAGGGATGAAAATGAAGTTTCCAAGAGATACAGATGTTATTTGACGAATAATATGCATGCTAGAAGATTATTGCACTTCTTTCAACTTGGATCTGAAGAAACCAAACATTTGAAGATTATTGAAACTACGGAAGAGGAATATTACAGATCACATGTTTCATTAGAAGACTACTTAAAAGGATATGGATGATGTAAAATGCTCTATAGCCATGAAGAAATTTTCATTATTGAATGATCTATTTGAACTATGGCTTATGGGTACTCTATAAAGAAACTTATATACAACCGTTTATTTACAAAACCTTACATACAAAAACTCATATGCATGCCTTATGTTCATTACAAAGTAACTTATGTTTACCAAAACATACAAATTAATTACTTGTATATACATCTAATAAAATAAATTAAGGTAATTAATATACATCAGAATTAAAATTTCATTTTCATTGAACTTCATTTCCACTGCGCAACATTTCAGATAATTCATTCACTTTTTTGAACTCTTCTAATGTAATTAATTTCAACCTATATAGGTCACTTTCTTCTTTAGCACACTCTATAGTCTCCAAGTATTTATTTTCCTTACAATCAATAGTTTCCAAATGATAATTGTGCTATACTGTTTTTGCATGTATATTATCTGTCAGATAGCATCTGCATCTCTTTGAAACAATAATTCCACCCCTAAGTACAATATTCATTCCATCACGGATCAATGTTATCAAGCTTCTATTGTAATCCACAATCCAACGAGGTGCATCGGAGTGTAATAGAAACATTTGCGCCCATCTTTTACAGACAATCGTCGTGTTAGCCTTATCAACATAAGATGAAAGTTTTTCGAAAAATTTCCCAATGCAATCTTCGTTGCACATAACTTTAGTTGTTGATGAAGATCGTCTATCATATATCTCAAACTGTACTGATGAGACTGATTGAAAATGAAGGAAAGATTATGCATCTTCTGCTGCCTTGAATTGTTTATAGTTGTTACTCTATCTTAAACCAACCTCATTATTTATCACCCACCCCTTACATAAAATTTTCATGATGTAAATTTAATTAACCAAAAGAAAATAGATGATGTGATATGGAAGTGAAAATAAGTATGAAAGTGAATAAGTAGATGATGTGAGATAGAAGGGAATAAGTAGATATGAAAGTGAAATTCAAATTAGCCACATGTAGTTCATTTATTGTACTCATTTACTTATTCTTCAATTTGAGTAAATCAGCCACGTGTACATGGGTTTAGATCTTATGTTTATACAAGAAGAAATAAGTAGAATTGTTGCACATAACATCAAATAGACAGTTCTTTACATATGTATATTTGTTGTATGAGTTATACAATAAATTGTAACTTATCTACATCAAAACAGACATTGCTTTAACTATGTACAAATTTCACACATGTGCAACACATAGTAACTTATCTACATCAAAACATTTGCTGATATATAGTAATTTACTTATTACAAGAATAAATAAGTACAATTGCTGCACATAAAATCAAATAGAGATGTTCATATGAATAATTTCTAACTGAAAACCAAGTGTACTTGATATATAGTAAAAGTATAACGTACTTAATGTATCCCTGGACAATTTATGATATTTAAAATATTTTAAAATTGAGTGAAATTAAGAGAATGTATGATGATTAACCTTTGCCAAGACAATTTCTTGAATCATGATATCCCATCTCTCCACAAGCATTGCACTTCCAAGGTGGCTTCTTATGTTCTTTTGTTGCTTTTTCTTTAGAGGACTTAAGCCGCCTTTCAGAGCCGTTAGTTTTAGATAGGTTTGGTGGCAAGATCTTAATCTAAGTGGGAATGGTGGCAAGATCTTAATCTAAGTGGGAATGGTGGCACCTATTAGAAACTCGATCTCAGACCTCTTCTCATTTCCCAGGTTTGTTCTTTTTTCCACAACTTTCTCCTTGAATGCTCTCACTACTTCTAAGAGCTCATGCACCTTCTCTTCCTTTTACTCAACCACAGTCACACAATCAATAATTTCATACCATAATTCTACAACCTTTGTTTTTATTCCATCAGATGACCGACAATCAGAAAGAAGAGTGCCATTTGCAGCAAACATTTCCCTGGATGTTGCAAACTTGTTCCAACGAGGAAGTAGATATGAATTAGGTATCCTCTTGGCGCCTCTTTCTTTCAGGACCCAAAGAGCATGACTATACAACAGTCCACGCTGCTGGAACATCTTGCAGACACAGACAATCTTCCCTTCTGCAGGTGTATAGTCAACTACATACACCCTGTTGCTCAAGTTGTCCTGTGTAGGGATATGTTCAACACCATCCTCCTTTACAATCTCATTAACATCACAATTGTAAATTGATGCCTTTAACTCTTCCTGCAACTCATAAAAGATAGTTTCTGTGTAGATTTCATAAGCATGTTTTTCAAGTGAAAATGGACTGATTAATGAAGCAGAAGTGCTCTTAGAGTTAGCAATCAGCTTGGACTGCTCCCACCTTTGAGCATCAATGGCACTGTCGAAGCTCATGTAAAACTCAACAAGTGTCAGGTGAGGGTTCGTGAAGTTGTTGAAGAAGTTATTAAAAATTCAGACCTTGAAGTTGTCCTCATCAACCATGAAAGAAACAGGTCACAGTGGTAAGCTGGTATCCACGACTCACACATCTCAAATATCTACTGAAGTCACTCGTGATCCTCAAGATTGTACTTAGTGACAAGAGCCTACCACATCTGTTCAAAATGAGTCGGGTTTACATCTTCACCCCAAACATCAGCATTCAGATTCTTAAGAAAATCAGTTTCATTGCATATCTTAGAACCCACTTTATCTATTACCTTCTTCATGATGTGCCACACGCACAATCTGTGAAATGTATGGCTTCCAAAAACCTCCTCCACCCCAGCTTTAATTCCCAATCCTGATCAGTGATAATGAAGGACGGAAAAGTACCACCCATTGCCTTTATAAAGTTTTTAAACAACCAACTAAAGCTATTACCTGCATCATGCATTGAGAGGACAGTATAATAAAATTCCTTATGTCCAACACGTATTATCTTCAAAATACAAATAATGACAAAGATAGCAAGAAGAAAAGCGCTTACCACTCTCTCTCCCAACAAGGCCAGCAGCAAATGTGACACATTTCTTATGATGATCTATACCCGTGAAGGAAGCAAAGATCATCTTGTACTTATTCATATTATATGTAATGTCAAAATACATCATATCACCAAACAACATGTAGTTCTTTATCATTATAGGATCATCCCAAAACAACCGAGTGATCCTTTGCTTATCATCGACATCAAAGTCAAAATAAAAGAAGTCACAGATGGATTTATTTTTCATAAGGATCTCAATGAACATCTGTCCATCAAAGTCCTTGATAAACTTCTTTATGTTTGTACTAAAATTTTTAAAATTAACCTTTGATGCACCTACATATTTATAACCCTTTACGAACTGCTTGAACATCCTGAAAGTTTTCACAACACCTTGGTTCACCATGGAGTTGTCAATGATCATCTTTTTGTGCAAAATGATGAGTTTCCTTGACTTTTTAAGGTGCATCATTATGGAAGGTGTATTCAAAGAATGGTTATGTCCTTCATCAAATTCTTTGATTTGATCATATTGTCTATCAGATCTTCTTTATAAGATGATTTAGCCATACAGCTAGTCCTTGTTATCTCCCTTCTTTGCTTTAGTCCCTTATGTTCATATGTACCTTCATTATTGCAGACAATGTACTTTTTTGTAATGATACCACGACTGGTGCGACTATTAATCTTCTTAGCAATCATACTTGTCATAAAAATCAAATGCTCGTTGTAGTCCAACTTCTTCCAATCCCGGAAAAATTTGACCGACATAAGCATTCAATTCTTTAGAACAACTTGGTATCTTCAAATTATTGTCAGAATTGGCTTCGGGAGTACTTATGTAAATTTAACACATAATAATAAATCCATGTGCAACACATAATAACTATGTAAAAATCAACATGTACAAAAAATATTAACTTATCTACATCAAAACAATGTACAAATTTTGAATATGTATAACTTATCACACTGCTTTAACAATGTACAAATTTTGAACATGTGCAACACATAGTAACTTATATACATCAAAATAGACACTACTTTAACTTATCTACATCAAAAAATATTAACTTATCTACATCAAAACAATGTACAAATTTTGAATATATACACATAATAACTTATCACACTGCTTTAACAATGTACAAATTTTGAACATGTGCAACACATAGTAACTTATATACATCAAAATAGACACTACTTTAAATATTAACAATTTTCAACGTGTACAACACATAATAACTTATCTAGATCAAAACAGACACTGCTTTAACTATGTAAAAATTTCAACATGCATGTACAACAGATATTAACTTATCTACATCAAAACAGACACTGCTTTAACTATGTAAAAATTTCAACATGCATGTACAACAGATATTAACTTATCTACATCAAAACAGACACTGCTTTAACTATGAACAATTTTCAACATGTCCATCACATATTAACTTATCTACATCAAAACAGACACTTCTTTAACTATATAAAAATTTCAACATGTACAACAGATATTAACTTATCTACATTAAAACAGACATTTCTTTAACAATGTACAAATTTTGAACATGTGCAACACATAGTAAATTATCTATATCAAAACAGAATCTGCTTTAACAATGTAAAATTTTTGAACATGTGCAACACATAGTGATTTATCTACATCAAAACGGACATGACACTGTTTTAACTATGAACAATTTTCAACATGTCCAACACATATTAACTTATCTACATTAAAACAGACACTTCTTTAACTATGTAAAAATTTCAACATGTACAACAGATATTAACTTATTTACATCAAAATAGACACTACTTTAACAATGTACAAATTTTGAACATGTGCAACACATAGTAAATTATCTATATCAAAACCGACACTGCTTTAAGTATTAACAATTTTCAACATGTGCAAATAACAATTTATTTACATCAAAACAGACACTGCTTTACATATGTATATCTGTTGTATGAGTTATATACAATAAATTGTAACTTATCTATATCAAAACAGACAGTGTGTTAACTATGAACTAAACAATATAAGATACGTTTTCATGAAAACCTCAAGCAATTGAATTGATGAAATAATATAAACTAAAATAGAAAAATAGATGAATTGCTGAAATATTTTACCCAAAATATCATAATCATGCATCATCGAACATGTTGCAGTTGTTTCTTGACTATTCACTGTGTTTTAGAACAATAAAAAAAGGAATCACGGCGTGATAAATTAAGAATCTGGCCTAAATCTGAAATAGAATTTTAAAATTAATTGAATTATTTGACCTAAATCTGAAGTTGTTGAAGATGAAATAAGAGGAACTTCATTCGTATCTAATTTTCGATGCTTTGATGAAGAACCAGTCGCCATTGAAGGTGCAGAATCACTCACCATTGTAGTTTCAAGAGAATTTCAGAGGTTTTCAGAGTGTATTACTAGAGAGAGAAAGTAATAGCGTTCAAATGACAGAGTTTTAGAAGGTGTAGAGGAGTAGTGCGTGTTTTTTTAGTCTTTCAATCTGGACCGTTAGATCAGATCCTAATCTAATGGTCTAGATTGTGTCTTAAAGGGTGTAAGGAGTTACCCTGTCAACTTCATATAATGATTCATATTAGTCAACCCTAAATCGTTTTTAGACTAAGGCTCTAATGTTGTTTTGTTGTTAGTAATCTTCGTAAAAAGAAAATAGAAAACGGTTAATCCTAAAATCCAAATTATTATTATTATTATTATTATTATTATTATTATTATGTTTATTATGTTTATTATTATGTATACATCTTTTAAAATAGTGTACGTTTCAAAACAATTTTCACCTATATAGATTATCTCAATAGATTAAAAATCATCATATATGATATGATTGGTTAACATAAACAAAAAAAAATCAAGCATCTAAAGTTAGTTTAAAGAAGTTTAACATTATCCATAATCCCTAATTCAACTAAGAACCACCAATTCTCTCCAAAATAATCTCTCTTCCTCTAACACAAAATTTCTCGTAATCCTCTTTCTTCCTTCCATTTCTGTTTCCTTTTTTCCCCTCTCTCCTCTATCTCGCGCCTCCATTTTTCGACGGGAGAATAATTTCCCGTCAGTCCCTAACTTTACCAAACCCTAAGAGTTTTGAAAAAACGAGGTAGAGGAGCTTAATCAATTCGTTAATCAATGTGTGTCAATAATATTATCAGTAATAAAAGAAAGTATAATAATAAGAATTATTATTATTATTATTATTATTATCTTTTTATTAATGATTTTATCATCTCTCGTTTTTCGCCATGATCGTTGGTCCTAGACGTGTTCAATCAGAGAACTCGTTTCGCAATCCGAAGGGAATCCTCCTTTTTGGAGCAATGGAAGGGGAAGATCACCACGATTTGTTAGCAAAATACATGGACATGGAAAACATTATGTTTTGTGAAAATAATAATAATAATAATAATAAAGAAAGTGATAGAAATGAATGTGTGAGGTATGTTAATTTTATGGAAGATAATAGTAACCGAAAAAAGCTTCGACATAGTTTTTCGGTGGAGGAATTTAGTGGGTTTTCAAGTAGTAATAATGACGATAATCGCAGTAATGATGTGGAAAATAGCAATGATTATAATAATAAAAGTAGTAATGGTAGGAAGAACAGAAACGTGAACGTAGAAGCTAAGAAGGCAATGTCTCCTGATAAATTGGCTGAATTGTGGATTGCTGATCCGAAACGAGCTAAAAGGTTATATATTCATGTTCTCCCTTCTTTTAATTTCCGTCTTTGATAAATTCAGATTAGTTTTTTTTGTTGAAAGAACGTACTTATCCATTGCATGGTGCATCAACTAAATCTTCTGCAAATTTATAAGGAGAAAAAACCTCCAAACCGATCGAAAACGGCTTAGACGAGCCATATTCGAACAAGCTAAGCTGCTTGGCTAGCCTATTCATAATAATGAAGGTATAAATAAATAATCACTATTGTAATTACCTATCATTTGAATGATATAATCAAGCCAAATTCAATAAACTTCACTCACCTATTTTAACTCACACCTACATGATGCAATCCATGACGCGATTTTCAATACGTATTTTTGGATCATCAAAGATTGACTTTTTATATTTAATTTCTAACAAGTTTGATGGCATAAGAACGTAAAAATGATTAAGTAAATGAAACCACACTTAATTTGTTTCATGTTAAATACAGAATATTAGCAAATAGGCAATCTGCAGCTCGATCAAAGGAGAGAAAGGCAAGATACATGGTGGAGTTAGAGAAGAAAGTTCAGGCTTTGCAAACAGAAGCTACAGCTCTCTCTGCACAACTCTCTCTTTTTGAGGTTTCTTTAACCTTTGTTTTTAAATCAATTTTAATATGGGAGTCATTTGATTGATCAACAAATTTAAATTTCTATTTTATTTTATTTTATTTTCCCTTCACCATAAATAAGTTTTTTCGTCAAACATGCGTGGATTTCATAAAAGTATTTTGTTGTCTAGACAAAAATTAAATAATACTCCCTCGTCCCTCCTTTTCACTAAGATTTTCCTCATTTTCTTTTTGGATATTTTCTCTAAAATTTTGTTTTTTTTTATACATAATACATTGCTAATATTATCTCATCTTTTACCTCACTCAACCACAACCACACATTTCTCATCCTTAAAACTTTGTGCCCAAATACACAAAGATGAACATAATAAATAGGAGGGAGTTCATAGTTCTCAAGAGCAAGGGGGAGTAGGTAAGCCACCTCATCTCTTACGCATGCATTGGAAAATCACGAGAAATCGCAAGTCTTTTACTCCCCCGAGTTCTTTTTTTTGTCCCAAAATTTTTTTGGGTGAAAAAAAAGGAGGGAGTATATATATTATATTAATAAAAGTGATGGTAAATTGGAAAAAAGTAGGAGAGATGAATATCCCCAATCCCCAATTCACTAAAACAAAAATCAAGGGGCAATATAGTCTTTTTAACTTTCCCGCCAAAATCCTACTCCTTAATTATCTAAATTGGGCTTGACAAATAAAATTTTGTCCAAATTCTTAGAAGCCCAATTGTTAAATATTTATCCATACAATAATCAAAATCTTTATTATCTCTATCAATTCTATCTATCACATATATATTGGAGAAAAAAATAATTGTAACATAATAAATAAAAATCTATTCCATACTTTTTAATATACATGTCAAATGGATCGAATCGGTTACGTCATACGGGATGAGAAAAAGTATCGGGACAAATAAATGTCATTGATCGGGTTAAGGTCAGAATACTGCGCATAACCGTATTATATAATTTTCGATGCCCTACATTTTATCAATTAAAAATACAAGTAGTTTTTTAGTATTAATCGTATTTAATATCACTAAAGTTATTAAATTAAATAATTACCGAATTTTATAAGTAAAAAATCGTAAAACACTATATTATTCGATAGATAGTTTATTATTAAATGTAACTCCCTCTTATTCACAAAGATCTTCCCCTTTGATTAAAATATATCTCACATATATTAAACAAAGGGGAACATCTTTGTGAATCGGAGGGAGTATAAAATTTATCTAAAATTATAATTTTTTATTACTTTTATAATTTATAATATTAAAGTTAATAATTTTTTTTATTATCATTTAAAATATAATATATGATAATTTTAATGACACGTCATGGATAATCCAGGTCGGGTTTTGACGAAACATTTTGGGTTCAAGCTAAACGGATCACGGGTCAAAATTTAAGGTCTTATTCTTGAATCTCAAATAGTGGGTCAAGTTTACGAGTCGAGTCAAATTTTTACAGATCTATATATTTAAAAATCCACTTCTAATCATAATCCCTAAAATTTAGAAACAAATTATTTTCCTTGAAATATTCTACTAAACATTATTGTCTAAACGCTAAATTTACAAAGTTTTGTTTAGTCTTTTCTGATATAGGTACGATAATTAATAAACATAACAAAAATAGTATGGTTGAATGTGATCTAAAATTAAAAATATTTTTTCATAATTAAAAAAAGCGTGAACATTATTGTTCCGGTTAAGGAATCAGTTAACCCGACTACGAATTCGGGTTCTTAGTACTCGGATATCGCTTACTTGATTTCCTTTGATCTCTCATTTCCCCTCTCCTGTGGTCGGACCTTCCCGGCGGATTGGGCCTGCTCCCTGCACAAGCAACGCACAGGGCCTCGGAGGTTGTCCGAGGGAACCCTCTCCGATGCGTAAGTCAGTCCGTGAATGCCTTGACGAACCTAGCTCGTGAGGAACTAGGTGGCCGTTTTTAGGAGTAAGGGTCTAGAGAGAGAAAATCCAACCTCCTCTATGTGGGAAATGAGTGGGTATTTATACCTTCCCACAAGAGAGAGAGGAAGAGAGGGAAAAGAGCGGGAGAATGGGTGGATGCGAGGACGACACGTGGCTTCTCCTCGTCCACCCACTTCCCATTACCTGAGGCGGAATGACGGATGGGCCCTCGGATTCCCCTGCTTGTACTGGGGGTTCAGGCACCCTGGTACCCAGCACGTTGAGGACTTGGAGGCCCTACTCGGCTGGCAGAAAGGCCCTGCTCGGCAGGCGCAAGCCTTTCGGGGCTCTCTCCGCAGTTCTTCGCGGGGAGGGCTGACGGGTGATTCTAGATTCGCCCTGGGGGCGAACCGCCCCGGGGCCCTGCATGCGGGCGACCCGTGGTACTTGGTCAACTCCCATCAATTATATCGTATTTATTATATGAGTGACCCCATTACTAATTTTATACTCCGTACTTATTTCATCCAAATAGATTATTTACTCTATATAGAAAGACAATGTCGTGACTTATTTAATACTCAATTCATCATAATAAAATGTTACTCTATACATAAAAAAAGATAATGAGAATTTTTTTTATTATGCTGAAAAACAAAAAGTAAAGGTAAATTTCTTTTAAAAATAGAAACGCGAACGGTCGACTAAACACTCAAAAAAAGGGTAAGTTATTGACTCAAACGAAGGGAATATAATTAATTTTGTAAGTCACTAACCTATTTAAATAAACAAATCAATTAAAAAACCGTGCATAGGCACGGGTTTTGTACTAGTTATATTAATTAAATGAAAAAAAAGATGGATTGAAAAAGTATGGGAGATAAATATTATATTAATTAATGAAAGATAATTGGTGTAATATAAGAAAAATAGTGAGGGTAAGATGGTAAAGTTATGTGAATTTTTTTTTCCATAGCTGGAAAATGCATAGATATCAAACTCAACTGAAAAAAAAAATAGAAACAGATAAAGTAGTTTTTGGAAAATTATATGGCAACCACCCAACACATTTTGAAATTTTTTGGATTGATAACTAAAAGACCACTAGATAATATAAGGCAAATTACGCAATTTTTTGTTTGAAAATAATCTATCTGGCATCGGCCCATAAGATAGACCTATATGATTGGTCCGACCCACATGTTTGGATTGTTTTTGTTTTATTCGTCTGACCTAAACCTCGTCTTTCTAGCCCATGATTAGGTCCAGATTAAATGATGAAGATTATGCAATTATCATATTTAAGATAAAAACAAATCTCATGAGGTGTAGAGGTTATTTAATAAGCCATATTATTAAATGCGTAACATAAAATTTATTATTCGTAAGTCCATCGGAAATGTCAATGATCGTGAAAATATTGCATAAGCATTCACTTATGTGAAAGAATATTACTCCGTACTCCGTATCATATTGGGCTATTATTTCTCGATTAAAGGCATCGTTATCCATCAGTACGATAATTAGTAATTTAGAAGAGTTAGATATACGATTTAAGTGATGTTCTTTTGGACTGAAAGTGATTGAACTTAACTTAACTCAATTGAACTGAACTTAACTTAACTAAATGAGTCTGAATTGAAGTGAACCGAACTGAACTGAATAAGTCTCAACTTAACTTAACTGAAAATAATATTAATACTGATGATGATGATGATGATAATAATAATAATAATAATAATAATAATAATAATATTTTAATATTATTATTATTATCATTAATAATAATAATAATAATAATAATAATAATAATAATAATAATAATAATTAATAGCAAGGATCCTCGCTAATCCTAACCACCAAATAAATCCACAAACCTAAGCTAGTAGCAAGGGCAAGTAGGGTCGATCAACGGAGACGGTAGTAAACTCGAGAATGCTAACTCCTAGACTAAGTTCGAGAAAACAGGGACAAGATTAGATGATGTGATGCAAAGATCGACTAACTAGAATAATGACTAGACTAAAATGTAAAATTAAATAATCTAAGACAATAAGGAGAACGATAACTATGGCTAAAGATGCGAAGAATTCAATAAGGAAAAGAGGAGGGTTAGGTCGGGTTCAAAGATGTAATAAACGAATAGGGAAATCGAAGGTGTCGGTATAATCTAATCACTAAGGTAAGTCCGCACTCTCGCGACTAAGACAAACCCGAATACTCATGCTAAGATGCTACCCACAACATGAGAATTCAACCACAAGACATGCATTCAACAAGCAAGAAGAAACAAGCAAGAATAGCATGACCACTACTACTCTAACATGCATTTCATCCAACATATAGAGTGCACAACAATAGCCTAGCAACAAAGACTACACTTTTACCAAGAATTCACCCTAATCACCCAAGATTAACATCATATCCCCTACTAACCCCACAAGAGTCTACTCACACAGGGCTAAATGAAAACAAACATGAACTAAAGAAACAAACAAAGCAATAGCAACATTCATTATGTAATCTAAATATGAATCAACAATATACATAAATAAAGATGGAAACTTTAAATAAAAGAGAGGAAGATTATACCAACTTAAAAATGGAGATGAAAAAGATGCTAAATTTGAATAAAATCAACCCAAGAGGATAACCAAATGTTGTCAAGATTTTTTTTTTTTGGTAAAATGTAAATTATATTAAAAAAGCGAGTAACCGAATACATCACTTAGACAAAACACAGACCAATTAGAGCGAAAACGTTCTACATCAGCCTATCAATCCACACCTGGTCTCTATCTGTCAATTTACCCTTACATTGATTTTTAATTCTATTTCTAACCTCAGTTATAATTAAACTAGCACATCTTCTCGGAGTAGAAATTTGATGCTCGATCCTGCTGCTGTTCCTCTGATATCAAATGTAATAAACCGCAGCACTAATGATGCTATTAAGGATACCGTTCTTAAGTCTCGAGAAACGCTTATGACGTCTCTAAGGCTGATCATTATCACTCTCCATCCTCACGTCTGTCCAGTCCTGAAGAATCTGCAGAACTCTCGAACTATACGGGCATTTGAAGAACAAGTGCTGCAATGTTTCTTCCTCTTGCTCACAAACACAACATGAATTATCGGAACTAATGTGAAGTCTATAGAGCTTATCTTTGGTATTTAGACCTCTTTGATAGAATAACCACGAAGTAAACGCCTGTTTGGGAATTACCCATTTGCTCCATAAAAATTGATGCCATTCACAGTCCTGCCCGGCGGTTGCCAGTATGTCGTAGCCTTTCTTCATAGTATATTCCTTCCCTGGAATATTGATCCATTCCCGATTATCATAGGCTCCTTGCAGCTCATTTTTCAACTTACAGATCTTCTTCCAGTACCAACTTGCTTGAGTCGGGGGGAATGAGCAGCCCATTCACCATTATGTAAGTATGAATGTTGTATCCATTGGACCCAAAGCTTATTTGGAAGATAATATATCCACCAGACAAGCTTACCTATACTAACCTTGTTCTAGGCTATCTCATCTTTCAAACCGAGACCTCCTTGCTTCTTCCCCTTACAGATTTTGCTCCAAGCTACTGTAGGTACTTTGGTGAATTCGCCATTACCGTCCCAAAGGGAGTTCCTACACACCGCTTCTATTTTGACCAATACTCCTTTTGGGAGCAGGAATATAGATGCCCAATAAGTGTGTAATGTCCTGAAAACCGATTTAACAAGAACTAACCTGCCGGCATAAGAGAGTTTCCTGGAGCCAAGAGATCTTATTCACTCCAGAACCTTGTCGATCAGCGGTAGGCATTCTTTTATCGTGAGTTTAGCCGGCTTAATCGGAACTCCTAAATATTTGAATGGCAGACTTCCTTCAGTACATCCCGTGACATGGATAATCTCCTGCCTTATATGGTCCGGGACCCCATTGAAATAGACATTAGATTGGCCCGAGCTCATCTTAAGTTCTGATGCTTTTGAAAAAGTAGCAATGGTCCTAAGCAAGACCATAATGGATTTTACATTCCCTTTACTGAACAGTAGCAGATCGTCGGCAAACATCAGACAACTCAGTTTCAACGGCTTGCAAAGTGGATGAAAATTGAAATCCAAATTAGTCATAGTATAAGCAAGCAGCCTCGAGAGGTACTCCATGCATATCGTAAACAAGAGCGGAGATAGAGGGTCCCCTTGTCTCAGACCTCTTCTTCCTTTGAACCACCCGAACGAATTTCCATTTAAGTTCAATGAATAGGATGCAGTAGAAACGCATTCTCTAATCCATCCAATGAACTTTTCCGGCATTTTGAGTTCATGAAGCATTTGGAAAAGGAAATTCCATTCCACCGAGTCGTAGGCCTTTTGAAGGTCGATTTTAAACATGCATCTCGGGGATACAGTTTTCCTTCCATACAATTTCATGAGATCTTGGCATATCAGAATATTTTCAAGGATATTTCTTCCATGAATAAATCCGCCTTGTGTTTTGGATACAAGGTGAGGAAGAACATCTGCCAGTCTGTTACAAATCACCTTGGATATGCATTTATAAACCACGTTACAACAAGCAATTGGTCTAAATTGCATTACATTAGAAGGATTATTAGTTTTCGGAATTAGCATAATGTTTGTAGTATTCAGCTGTTTAAGCATCTTGTCATTCCTGAAAAACTCATGAACTGCTGCATAAGTGTCCCGACCCACGATATCCCAACAAGATTTAAAAAAGTTACTTGTGTAGCCATCCGGACCCGGGCTCTTGTCATCCGGAATGCTAAACATAATAGCCTTAATCTCATCGTCAGTGACAGGTCTCATAAGAGTCCGAATCTGGTCATCTTCATATTTGTTTCCATACTTCATAATCTTCCTATTAACTTTGACAGTAGCTGTTGTAGACCCAAGAAGATCCTGATAGAAATTGATGAAACTGTCATGTATCTCACGCTGTTTAGTATGCACATTTCCAAACTGATCCTCTATTTGCAAGACCTGATTTTGTCTTCTTCTTTCCTTTAACACCCCGTGAAAATACGATGTGTTGGCATCTCCCTCCATATTCCAGTTCAGTTTAGCCTTTTGGTTCAGGAATGTATAACGCACCCTGTCTAAGTGTTCAAAAGCCTCCCTGGTTTCAATTTCCTGCTGCAAAAGCAATCTGCTGTCAGTAGGGTCTACTCCAAGTTTTTCCTGAATTTCCTTAAGTTTGATCATAGCAATCTCCGCATTGTTCTCAACATCAGTGAATTGCGCTTTGTTCAGTCCTTTAAGTAATGGCTTCATCTCTTTCAGATTTCGCACAAGGCCAAACATCCGAGTCCCAAATCACTTGTTCTTCCAACCATGTGCAACAATCTTCTTAAAATTAGAGGACAGGCACCACATGTTGAAGAACTTGAAAGGTCTGCTCTTCTTGTCCTCTAGGGTCTTCTTTTGAATCAGGCATGGGGTATGATCGAACATACCTTCAGGTAGGAAGTGTGCAAAATGGGACGAATATTTATCCAACCAAACCTGATTCACAAGGAATCTATCGAGCATGCTATAAATTCTATCTTCAGGCCGTTGCTTGTTGTTCTAAGTGAAAATTGCTCCTATAGCAGGACCATCTATTAGTTCACATTTATGCAATCATTCCTGAAAATCATCAGCATCTTTTCGTGAGAAGGAACCTCCCACTCTTTCGTTCTCATTTAGGATACAATTGAAATCCCCTCCAAGTACCTACCCACGGGCCCTGGCTAACCGCTGCAATTCTCTTCAAATTGTTCCATAAGGATTCTCTATCTTTCCCTTCATTAAAAGCGTAAACCATCATGATGTAGAATGCCCCATGCCGATTTCTAACCCTCATATGAATGTATTGAGGATCATACTCTATAAACAGCACATCGCATACATTACTCTGCCAAAGAATCCATATCCTCCCTTCAGGATGATAAGCAGTATTAGTAGATATGCTCCAAGAATCAAACATCAATCTAGCTTTATTCACATTCTTAGGTTTTATTTTGGTTTCTAATAATCCAAATAGACCTATATTATTATTGCAAAGGAATTTATTGATTTCCATATGTTTATTCCTCCTATTCATATCTCTAACATTCAAAAACCCGAACTTCATCATTGGGAACGATTGGGGTTAGTGTGACCTGCAGACCTAGGACTTCCACTACCTGAGCGTAGTATGGTCGGATAGGTCCCTTCAAGATGAGCCATGGATTGAGAGTTGGTCTGAATAATGCTGTTTACTGGTATTCTCAACTCTTCCCAGCCTTAGGATCATCTGTTCGTGGAGAAATTATAGCAGTCTGTTCATTCATTTTCGGTTTCTGTACCACTCTCCACTCCTGTTGTATCTTTCTCACTAGCATAGCATTATTCTTCATATTAATACTTCGACAATTACTCTTCTCATGACCAATCCGCTTACATGTCTGGCATGTAACCGGTTTCCATTCATATTCTATGTCGATTTCCTACAACTGCTGTTTTTCATCCATGAATTTAAGGACCGAAGGAAATTTCTGATCCACTCTTAGTTCCACCATAACTCGTGCATATCCCAATCTGACCTTCTCCTCAGTTGCCGGATCATTCCTTATAAATGAACCAATAGCTCCAGCTAATTTAGGAAGGCTATGTCCCCAGAATTTAAGGGGTAGTTTGTGCAATCTAATCCATGCTGGAACACTCTTCACTTCTTCTTTCTCAAGTTCAACGTCCTCCGACCAAGGTCTAATGATAACTACTTTGCTATCGAAAAGATAATGTCCTGCTTTCAGAACTTGTTCATGCATTTCCTTGGTCGCGAACCTCACCAAAAACACACCATTAGGCAAGAACGAAATCTTGTCTATTTTGTGCTTGTTCCATATTCTACGTAAGTATCCTTCCAAGACCGCCATAGGAGGGTTTGCACCTAAAACAAAGCCATAGATGGCCTGTTTCCAATCTCAACCTCATCATTAATGTCCTCAGCATCTAATGTAACCATAGGTTCCTCTTCATCGGCCAGAATTTGGGTAATCTTTTTCCCATGGACTTGAAACCATTCACCCTCTTCATCTATTATTTGATTATCCATAACTACGTTTTGCTCTTTAGCTGTTATCTCTTTCCCCTCATACTCCTTCTCTTGCACCTCTATTCCATCAACATCATCATCATCATCCAGGTTGAAGGCAGGGATGCCAATTATATTCTGCATACTTTTATGCTGTAGAGCATCGTCCTCATTAGGTCTCCTTGCACTCTCATGTTTCATCTCAAACGATTTATGGTTCTTCTTAGACTTCATTTCCCTCTTGCTCCTCGTTATGTTGCGAAGAGCAGCGGTTTTCGAGGCGGAATTTCTCGCCATGGATGCAAGAATCGCCTCTTCAGACGCCGCAAATCGCCTTAGGGTTTTATGTTGTCAAGATTGATAAACCCAATACAAGTCTTCAAGTATTCAAAGGAATTACAAGGATTAAAAACTAGACTAAGGCTAATGAAGAAAGATTAAGGAAAACTTAAAGCTAAACTATCTCAAAGAGGCTACAATTATCTAGGATTTCGTGTTTCTTTCAAAATATTACAAGAGGGGTATATATAAGGTTGCACAAGTGGGGAAATGGAGCGACGGGGGTAAAATCCCAATAGGGGCCTCACGGCCGTGTCACAGGCGGCACAACCATGTCGAGTTTCATGGACCTGGTCGGGAATACAGGTGACATGGTCGGGTCACCCTTCAGTGAGCTGCTTTGATCTTGTCTCTTCGACACGGCTAGCAACATGGGGGATCGCTTCTAGTGTCGCTCCTTCTTGCTCCTCCTTGGCTCTAATGATACATCGTGACTTGGGATGGGTCCTTACGACATAGAAATAGACTCCAAAAGCCGTGCTCTTGCCATATGAACCTAGACACACAAAATATCGCTAGAGAAGGCATTAGTAGCACAAAAACCGCTTCAAAAAGCGGTTTAACCTAAGGAAAACGAAGTAAAGCAAGAAGAAAAGTTGGTATAAATTAAGCACATCAATAATAATAATAATAATAATAATAATAATAATAAAAACCGGTACTTGTATTAAGAACGAAATAAATTACGAGAAGTTAGTGGGTAGCCGAGATACTATCTGGGCACCCACTCCCTTAGCAATAGCAAAGCTAAGTCTAGTGAAAATAAAAGCAGTTGCGCGAGCCCCGCGTCCTGAGAGATAGAGAATTTTTGAATCCGCTTGAGAAATGCAACAATCTCTACATCAAATTCCCCCAGCGAAGAGAAGGAGAAAGGCAGGAATTCATAACAAATCTTGGTGCACAAATCTCCATACTTGGCACATTACCCTGAGCAGCATCAACAACCACGCGACTAGGCAGAAAATCAGACATCGCAGACTGTGTCAAAGGAGACGACCCTGTCAGATTGACACACGCATCACGCCCCCTATCCCAGGAATAAAGAAGCAAACCCACTGGGCGTACGGGCTTGTCGTGCCCATCCATCAAACCGACATCCACCTCCTTACTGGCAGAAATACCAGATCGGAAGTTGATATCCAAAAGAATGTCGCAAACCAGGTTATGTCGATGCTTAAAACCAATGGTACCAGCACACGACACCGCATGATCTCCAAAAATGTCACCAACAAAAACTCGGGAGCAAGCGGGACAAGGTTTAGGTACTAAGAACAAAGGGACCCCTAACCGATAGCTAAACACAAAGCGGTAAGTTCTCCTACTCATGGTCTGTCCTAGCCCAGAAATAGGATTGCGAAACCGCAATGTAGAAACTTCCATAATGCAACTTATCGCAGAGTCAAGGACAAATCTGATTCGACCGAAGCATCAACCTTCGTGAAATATATGTCTGCCAATTTCTTCATGAGTTTGGGGGCAACAGTCTCACTAGGATTACGGGGATGGTCAGAGCCAGTGGTCTCTTTAAACAGAGCCTAAGCCGCATCGAAGGTTGGGCCGGGAGCTAGGACAGCGGAAGGCCGAAGGAGCATAGCCTGCAACTCAGAGGACTGCAGACTAGAAGCCAAAAAGGCATAGTGCAGAACATCCACAACACTGTACACACCAAGCCCTCCCAAATTAAAGGGCAGTGTGGAAAGACGCCACTGCCAGTCCCCAAACAACCCAGGGCTGGACGCGGTGACAATGCTCTCCAAGCTAGACCGCAGTGCCGCATCGAAGGTCTTAGCCGAGTCGAAAACCGTAGGGGGCACATGCATAGAGCAAAGGAAAGCTTAGAAATACCAGTACATGAACGAAGTAACAACAGCTCGCACTGGGGATCCTCAATCCTGGCAACAGAATCCATAAGCTCAATGGTCCTAGTAACTCTCTTCGCCACAAGCTCACTATTGAAAACACGACAGACACTCACGGGGCCACCAAGAACATTATTATTATTATTATTATTATTATTATTATTATTATTATTATTATTATTAGGAGAATTTTATCGATGAATCAAAACGAAGTTCGCAAAAAATTGGTGGGCAGCCAAGATACTATCTGGGCCCCCAGCCCCTTGGATATAGCAAAGCTAAGCCGAGTAATACTAAATGGAGCAGCGCGTGCTTCGACATCCTGTGCTATCGAAATTTTTTGAACCCTTTTGAGCAAGTTGATAGCATCCGTCTCCAATTCCCCAGAGATATTATTATTATTATTATTATCATCATCATCATCATCATCATTAATGTGTCTGAAGTGAACTGAACTTAACTGAATGAGTCTGAACTGAACTGAATTTAACTGAACTGAACTGAATGTATCTGAACTGAACTAAACTAAACTAAAAGTGTCTGAACTGAACTAAAAGTGTCTGAATATAAATCCAAAAGAACAACGCCTTACTCAATATTGTTGTTTATAATAGGCCAATAAAATGGTAGATACATAGATGGTTAGCATAGAAACACACATTTCATGTTTATGTTACTGACTTTAAACACCATGTTAGTGACCTTTTTCTCTATACAGAGGGATACAAGTTGTTTGACTACTGAGAATACTGAATTGAGACGACAATTAGAGTCCATGGATCAGCAAGCTCAACTGCGCGATGGTACTTTTCTCATCCTTACTATCAAGAGTCATGTTTGTTAGAAAGAAAAGAAATGAAAATATTCTCATTGTACCCATGTATTTTTACATTTTCATCCAATCTATACCCTTACATTTGATAGTATGGTTATCCGAGGGTTGCTCTATTTAGGGATTGGAGAAAATAGTGATAGTGAGGATTATTAACATATTAGCTTAGGAAATTGTGAGAGGTACAAGGGTAAAGCAAGAATTGAAGCTAAGAAAATTAGAGGTGGAAATATGAAAATGTATAACCTCGGAGGTACAAATAAGAAAAACCCGAAAAAAAAAGCATTGAGACATAATGATTAATAGGAAATGGTCGTACTCATGTGAACACTAAATATAAAGTTGTTACGATAAAAGCGTGTTGCTGAAATAAATATTAGGCATGGTGGTTCAAAAATATTTTCTAGTATTTACTATTCTACTTTTAATAAGTCCGATATTTATATTTATTCCACAACATATTTATTTATTCTATTATGGAAAATGAGATGGCGTCACCGGGTGACGCTGAATTTGTGCGCCACCCACGATATCATAGTAATTTACTAGAAAAAAAATTCATTTATCTCATTTGTAATTATATTTAAAATAAATTAATAACAAAGGGTATTTTGGAACTTTACTTATAAAATAAGTTAGTATGATTATATATAATTTTAAAAAAAAATCAAAGAAATTAGATTACGAAGGAATATTATTTTTAAAAAAATCTAGCATGAAGGTAGGGATAATTGGTTAGGTATATATTGGAAAAGAAAATTACACTCCGTATACTCCCTCCCATCCATTCAATTCTTTACGTGGGGTCATTTTGTGAAGAGAAATGGTGGGCTATGTAAATGAATGAGAGGGAGTATGTATGTGTATATATATATAGTGTTAGTATTAAATTTGGTAGAGTGGTCTCATGGAGGTGAATAGTTGGTATGTATTGTGGCTGTGCTAGGGTTTGACTAATGTTAAACTCATTTACACAATTGTTATTTTTTGTTTAAGCTCATTTAGTTATTATGTTCATTTTATTTATTTACGAATATATATATAAAATAAATGTTTACAAGTTGTATACAAGTATAATATATAAAAAAAAATTATAGAATATAATAATTGTAGCATAGTTGTAAAATACTCTCAAAGTAACTTAGAATTTAGAATTATTAGAATTTATAATTATAATTACGTAGCATTAAAATTATATAGTACAGAGTAAATAGAAAGGTAAAAATGAGTCCAAACGAACTTCCTGAGCCTAGCCATGTTGAGCTTGGGATCGACTTATAATTACGGAGTATTAAAATTTGAGAATGAGTTTTTGTCGTCTTCTAATCGTAACCAATTTGTTGTCTTCTTCCAAGTTTGAAAAGTGTTTTAATAGTGAACAAAGTTAATGATGAAGAAACCTAATTGGTGAAGACAATTAATTTATCTAAACTTTAAAAGATATGATAATTTATTTAGAATATTATCTTAATTGAATAAGTTTAGCGCAAAATTGAAATACTCTCTCCGAGTCTGAATGATCTTCCCCCTTCCCCGTTTGGCCGAGTCGTCTTTTCTTCCCCTTTTCCTTTAAAAGTCATTAATATGTGGTCCATATTCACTCTGACATTAGTCTCTCTTTGCTTTTCTTTTTGAGCCACACATTATTACCTCCTTATTTTTGCCCCCAAAATCATAGGAGACCATCATTCAGACTCTGAGCGAGTACAACTTTTCAATTTTTTTATTTTCTTCATTTTTTAAATACGGTGGCGCCCTATCATCGTCCTTCTATTATTAGAAAGATAATGATAACACTCTGTAAAAGAAAAGAGTTTTGTAAAGAAAATGCATTCACAGTGAGAAATTAAATAGAGGTATTTATTATTTTGAATATGCATGATTATAGAAAGAAGAAATTATGCGTTTTATTGTGAATCACCTCATCATATTTGAAAGGTATTAATAAAGAGTTTTTAATCCTCCTTTGTATAATATCCCTCTTATATATTTCTTCATAATGATTAAAAAATCTGCGTCCGACTTCAGTGAAGAAGTAGCCAACTAAGTAAATATTTTATACTTTGGTCTTCGAGATTATTTAGGTTATTATTACTATTATTCTGGTTTGTTATATTATATTTATCCTTCTACAAACCTTTAGTATTGGTAAAAGCCCAAGTTAGCGAGGTGAGGGAGATGTTACTCGAAAATTAGCGCAATAGAGGAGAAATAAAAAAACGTGTTAGGTAAATTTGATGCGAACAATTTTGGTTTCTTAAAAATGAATATAATACTATATATCTGTATTTACAGAATATATATATACACCATCCATTATAAGGCAAGAAGCCAATCGAGATTCAATAGGAAAGACTGAATGTGATTAGGTGAGCATTTAAGAATGTATTAGAAGTGGTGCAACACACAAGCCGTGGGATGGAGGGAGTACGTTATTATATGGTGTGTTGTTACAACTAAGGTAGCGGCTGAAGATAGGATAGAAATAAATAGTTTCACGAGGTTTTTTGTGGGTTTAGAGAGTGCGCAAGGTAAAACTTGCACACCGATCGAGATGCGTGCGTCAATTCAAGAAGTTTTAAGGAGGTCCCTAAGGGTGTTTCATAAAGGTACGAGTGAACGCTACATGAAATGTTTGTTGCCGTTGGGAACTCAGTTGAACGATAATGGAACTTGGTGGGACGATTCCTCAACTAGGCTCCTGTGGTTGAAATGAGAGGAGAGACATGGTTTCTCTAAGTGCATCAAAGAAAAACAATTTCAGTGTCACCATGGGAGGTGTGAGAGTGTCGAGCGTTGATCCCTCATGTTTGTAGGAAGGTGGTTAGAATTCTTGATGAAAACAAGAAGTGATAGTTTTCATAAACAAAGCATTTATAGTAGCAAATATAAGTACTACTTCCTCCAACCTTATTATATCTACCCATGAGATATTCATTTGAGAGGTATAAAATAATCAAGTGGAAAGATATTAGAAGATAGGGAAAGTATAAGTTTTAATTTAACATGCCCCTCCTATTATGAGTTTTCTTCGCTCTTTCCTTATTGATACTAGTTTGCTTATTTTCCCTCTTTCCATTTTGGGTTGTACTTATAATCAATTCTTTATTCTTTCCTTTACAAACAAACATACCATATTTCCACTTTATACCACACACTACAAATATGCATAGCCTGTTGTGGCGGACAAAATCCGCCGCAAAACACTAAAATCCGATGCAAAATGGCACTTGTGTCGGATTAGCCGATACAAGGGACCCACTATTATATTTCAACGCAAAGGAAGCCAAGTGGGTTAGATAATCCGACGCAAGCCATTTGTGGTGGACTCGCGTCCGAAACACCGACGCACAGAATAGTCAAAAAGTGAAAAAGTCGAGTGACATTTGCGGCGAACTAGCCGCCACCGACATCATTTGCAACGGATTAGCCATCGCATATTCCGCCGAAAGTTTTTAAGCTTGCGTCGGCTAATGAGTGTGGATGTGGCAGAACTTGTGGCGGCTAATCCGTCACAATAGTTTGATCAAAAATGTGTTGCATCGGCTAATTTGACGTTGGCGTCGTTTTATTTGGCAAGGCGTTACCTTGTTTTGTCCAAATTCCTAAGTGATGGTATTAAGAAATGAACCTTAAAGAAGCAGCAAAATCACATCCCATGCAACCAAACGTAATCGTCCCAAGCCAACTCCATATTAAACCTCTCATCGAGGCATGCACAAGACAAGCATTATCGCGTTCAACCAAAACTAAACTAATATATATACTACAATGATAGAGTAATTGGTTTACAATTCAATTCAGAAGCTCGAGATTTAATAATTTACAGAATGAGATGAAATTACCAAAGAGATGTATACCTAAGCAAGCGGTTGTACATGTGTAGGCCCAAACCCATGCTCATCGTGGGCATTGTCGTCGCACCTCTGTGCCTGTGGCGTGAAACTGCAACCTTCATCAGACATAGCTAGTCATCCTCTCCTTCAACATCTTTCTCGTCATCTTCTACTTCTCCATCTCGCGTTCATGTTGAAGTTGACGTTCTTCAATCCTCTTCAAATTCTCTTTCAACTACAACAACAACAACAACCCACAACAACAACCCACAACAACAACCCACAACAACAACAACATTAACAATAATTATTATAATAACAACAAAATCAACTTCACCAATACAATTAAACTAATAAATCAAAATCAACTTCACAATTAAACTAAACTAACAAAAACTAACTTGAGAGGAGGAATTAGAGAAAGGAATGAGGAGATGTCGCCAGAGTGGATGGAGGTCAGGTGAAGCAAACGACGGATGAGGGAGCGGTCTCCAGTGAAGTGAAGGGAAGAGGGGAAGGGGGAGAGAAAGAGAAGGGGAAAGAATACAGATAGGGGGATGGAGAACCTCATTGAAGGAGGAAGGTCGCCGGAGGGGAAGGGAAGGGGATTGGAGTTAGGTTTTCTGAATCGGGGATGCAGTTAGGGATTATGAATGAGGCAGGGGATGGGGGTATTTAATTGATGTCGCAGGTTTTATTTTTATTTTTATTTTTATTAATTCGAATATGTCTGCGTCGGCTTAGCTGACGCATATATAATCTGCCCCAACCTCCTTTTGCGTCGAATTTTGTGTCGGCGAGTCCGACACAAACTTAAATAAAAATGACCTGGGTCTGGCTAAAACATGCGTCGGGTTACAACACTGTTGCGTCGACAATTCCGACGCAACATTCCTTATTTGCGTTGCCTATGTGGCGGCTAATCCGACGCAAACTTTGGCGGAAGATTATATTCGCAGACACTAATGTCTCGCGACAGCGTTCTTCGGTTGTTCCACCCAAAACTGTGTGCGTCGGTCATTCCGACGCAAAGACAGATGTTGTGTCGGATTATGGGTCCGCCGCAGAACTTCCGCCGCTTTTTCCAATGACTTTTGTAATGACACTTTTTCGAAGTTTTTTTCAAAATAATGCTCTTAAATAAACTTATTATCGTTTCGGGTCGGATTGAAAACTAATTAACGAAATGGTGCTCTAGCAGGTTCGGGTTGAGGCTCGTTACTATGTGGAGCCAACCCGCCAAGCGCAATGGCGTGTCTTCCCGATTAAATAAACGACCAAAAAAAAAATTATTACTCCTTAACCCGCCATAGCCAATGGCGGGTTTGTCTTCAATAACCCGCCATTGCTAATGGCGGGTTCAGATGTCATAGGTTCTGCCCAAACTACCCAGCAAGCATGAAATATACCTGCTAAGACCCGCCATTGGGAGTGGCGGTTTAATGAGGACAAACCCGCCACTACCAATGGCGGGTTAGAGTGTAATTTTTTTTTTTTGCTTTGTCTTTCCGACCTTGGCCTTTACATTTATTCATGACACACTACTCACTCATTCATTCATTCGGGTTCTAGTTGTATATTGGATGCGAAATTAATTTATGATGAATTCGTATAACCAAAAAAAAAAATCCACACATGAAATGAAACCCGAAGATTAAAATAACATAAGTTTAACAATCTAAAAAGTTTAACAATCTAAAAAGTTTAACCAAACCGAAATTAAAGACCGGTATCTTGGATAATTTGATGGCACGAGGGGTGGATTTTAATTTAATACAAATAATATTAAGTTTAACCTAAGAAATAAAACTAAACACAAACCGTCTATTTTTTCTTCCTTCTGAATTTGTTCAACAAGCGCTTTCCCCTTGAAAGTTGAGGAGTGTCTCGCTCATGCACGGGTGACATTGACATTGTGCGACGAGGATTTCGGCGTAGTTCCCTCAACGTGATGTTTTCATCAAGATCAATTGAACTAACGCTGTGACGACCGGCTTGAGCCTCCTTCACTTGCTTGTTCGTTACGTTGGAGAGGTTGGAGGAGATAGTCATATCCCGTATTTTGAAGGGATTGGGAGGAGTAGTCTCTAATATTTGTCATCGTTGAACGGTAGCTGTCAGGAATCTCGGGAGGCATGTCTTGTATCACCTTGTCGCTCGTTGCATGGAGATTAGCAAATCCATGTGCCTGAATAATTAATATATTAGTTCAATTGAAGTTGAGTATGATAGTAAATGATTATGTAATATGAAAAATGAAAAAAAAAAAAAAAAAAACTTACAAAATATTGGGAAACTCCGGTTGACGGTTGATGGGCTACTTGCTGACTGAAAGGACTAATGAAAAGACGAGTGTGTTGTCGATACCAAACCATGTACGGGTCATAGTACGATAACCTAGTCTCATCGACTGGCACACAAGCACATCGGAGTTGGTCCTTCATCCTCCATATTGTCACGTGAGGACTGTGCTTATCCAACCATTTTGTTGAATGACCACCCGTTTTCCTTGACTTGTGTAACTTCAACTCCGTATCGGGTACTCTCGGAATCTCTTGCTTGCAACCAAATTGGCGCATCACCCTATTAGGGTAATGCCACTCAACAATGTTATAGCAAATTAATGGAGCTACAACAAGCCAATCAACAGAGTCAGCTGTGCAATCTTCGGGCAGGAATGAAAGAATTTGTGGGGTATAAGGTTGTCATGTGAATTGATCATCAGTCATAGTATCCAAGGCATTCCTGTACCCCGTTAGTGTTGTCGTCCCTTCCGACCTTTTTCGGTTCACACTCATCCACTTACGACCTAAAGAATCAACCCGTAGTTCATGTTGTGAACCTAATGGGTATGCCCCATGGTGAGTTGGAGCGTCACGAGGACCCATTATGTGTGGTCTCCCTATCGATAACCGTTCCCATGCCCATAATTGTAACAACACTAGAGGTCCTGATATGCCTCGAGCCTTGATGGAGCTAGCCGTGCACAAATTCCGATATAACGTGGCTAGTACAGCACTCCCCCATGAGTAGTCATCCACTTTTGACAAGTCCCCCAACAGTGGCAAATAAATGACAGAGATGTCGTTGCCGCTCTTGTCCGGAAACATAACGGTTCCGATCAAGATTAGCAAGTAGGCTCTCACATAGCAGTGAAGAGTTAGTGAGTTTATTACCTGGTAACTCTCTGAAATTGTCCGTCAACCACTTAATCTTCAAAGATGACCCGTCGATATCATTTGGGCCCGGAGTTTTGCCTAAGAAATTACCAATTTCCTCAACCCAATTATAATTGCTAGCACCACTAACTATCTCCCCCCTAATTTTCAAACCGAGCAGGACCTGAACATCTTGCAAGGTCACAGTGACCTCCCCAACAGTCAAATGGAAAGTGTGTGTCTCTTGCCTCCAACGCTTTACCAAAGCACTTATTAAATCAACATTCAATTTCATACCTACTAATCTATGAATATAATAAAACTGTGTTTGCCTAATGCAATCCACTACACGATCATCTACCTTAAACCCCTCGTGCCATTGCAAATGCGCCCTACATCTGAGAGGGCCCAGTTCCGGCCCCTCCCATATAGCCGTGCTCCTGTGATTCTCTTGAAGTTTGAGTAGGGTTGGAATCATTGGCCCTGGATGTAGATGGTGCTCCATTATCCCTGCGTATATGTGAACGAAAAAATTTGTTAAATACTCACGGTTTAAGAAATCATAATCGTAAATTTTATTTTCACAACGTACGCATACATGGAATAAAAGAAAAGGCGATTAAAAAAAAAATTTACCCTTGGGTGTTGTCCAATCTCAGGGGACATGTTTTCTTATTGTGACCTTTGCCACGACATAAACTACAAGTCTTTGTTGACCTACTCGTCTTATCCATTTCATTTCTAAACCGTTTGCAAACCGGTCTTCCTCTTCCCCTTTTTTTCGTTTCATCACACACTATTTTCACTCCATTATAAGGTCTCCAATAGGCTTCATCCTTCAGTGGCCAAAATCTGGGAGCATACGACGCCTCATGTTCCACCGTGGTATAGTAATTGTCAACGAACTGACTAGCATTTAACCCCATGGATGAACATACCGCGTAGACATGAGAACATGGGTACTTATATGTTTACATTTTGTTACAAGTGCATGTTCGATTCCTAATATTCACTGTATGTAAATTATTCCCATGACTTGCATTTCTTTTGCCTTTTCCGGTACTCACTTGGTATATCCCTTCTTCCCGATCAAATGACACCACTGAATGGTAGGCGGCTTTTTCACTAATTTCATCCAATTCTTTGGTGATTTTCTGACTATAAATATGTCCTTCCAATAAACGTGATTTAGCCCATTCACGTCGATTAACAAAATAGGCATTAACCCTATAGAATACACACTTCACAAGGGCTGTTATTGTTAGAAATCGTGCTCCCTTCAAGACATTATTAAAAGACTCCGCCAAATTTGTGGTCAGAATACCGTACCTATGACCACCATCATGACAAATGGACCACTTCTCGACACCGATGTTTATATTTGTGGTCAGAATACCGTAAGGGATACGTATTGACCAACGTCATCTAACGCCAAAGGAAGCCTAGGTGTCGGCACATTTGGTGTGGGCACAACAAAGGAAGTAGTGGACAACTCAACAAATATGTCCATGGATGGAGAATTTGAATGACGAACACTTGCCCATAACGCCCTTAATGCAACATCATTGTTAAGGGGTACAACTTTAAAACATCCTGAACTGGGATATTTCATTTTAACAATCAATTGAGCACTCATCCTTTCAACATCAATCCCCTTATATATCTCATCAACTAATTCACCATAACTCATTTTTGTACTAGCTAAAACAAAACATTGTGATCCTCCTCTATACGTTACACATCCATTTTGCTCCAGTATTTCTCCATCCCAATAACACATTAGTGGATAATCAATAATGTCCATTCTATAAAGAAAAATTAATTAGCAAAACACAACTAAAAAAACAACCATATACAACAATTTTCTCTAATTTAATACATCACAATATGAGCGATACACCTTAATTACCAAGTATTAACTTAAATTAAACTTAACAATTACATTAACAACCTCCCTTAATAACTCCATCTTTGTAGTAAAATACCCAAAAAATTGATTTTTTAATATCTATTAACCAAAAAAACAAATTATTCAAACTACTAATTTAATCCATGAAATATGTATTTGATTCTTATAAACTACTTAAACCACACATAATTTCACACTACATGCACAAACAATGAAATTTCCCCCAAAAAAACTTAGGGTTTCAAATTTGGGGATTTTATCTATTGATGCAAAAATAAACATGTAAATTGTAAATCAAACAAATAATCAAAGAAATAAAGAACTTTAAACATAATTTAGGAATATATAAACACATTCTAACAATAAAATCAAAAAAAATTGGTACAACTAGTTGAATTTTACCTTGCTATTTATGAAGTTAGGTGTAGATGGTCGCCGGAAGTGACGCCGGAAGGGACGCCGGAAGTGTTGCCGGAAGTGACGCCGGAGTAGATGAGTGATGATTGAGTAAAAGTGATTGAGTATGGGTGAGTTGAGAGAGATATGAGTAGAGAGTGAGCATATGGGTGGGGATCGCGGTTTGTGGATATTAAATGAGGAGGGACGGAAATGCAAAGCAAAAAAAAAAAAAAAATTAACCCACTAACCAGCCATTGGGAGTGGCGGGTTTGTCCTCATTAACACGCCATTCCCAGTGGCGGGTATAGCCAGCCATATTTCCCAAAAAATGGGTTTGTGGGCAGAACCTATGACATCTGAACCCGCCATTAGCAATGGCGGGTTATTGAAGACAAACCCGCCATTGGCAATGGCGGGTTAAGGAGTAATAATTTTTTTTTTTGGTCGTTTATTTAATCGGGAAGACACGCCATTGCGCTTGGCGGGTTGGCTCCGCATAGTAACAACCCTCAACCCGAACCTGCTAGAGCACCATTTCGTTAATTAGTTTTCAATCCGACCCGAAATGATAATAAGTTTATTTAAGAGCATTATTTTGAAAAAAACTTCCACTTTTTCTTACTTTAATCAATTACTTATTTCTTTCTTATTTTTGGTGTGCCAAAAAGAGGGAAGAAAACTTGTAATAGGAGGGAGTTTATGTTATTATTACAAAAAAAGATTCCAATTTTTTTTTTTTAAATTATGTGTCACATCAATACATTAAAACTAATGAGCATAATAATTAAGAGTTTTTAATCCTCTTTTTTATTTTTATTTTTTTTATCCTTCTATATTTGCTCGAAAGTGATTACTAAAATCCTAGCGCGACTGCAGTAGAAGTAATTTAAGCACATAGCCCATTTTGTAGGTCATCTTATATATATGTGTATCTAATATGTTTAGATTCTTGTTCCTCTTAATGTGTCTCTGGTCTAAATATATTTATCGCTCCTTAAATCCTTACATAAACAAAGTAGTTGTTCATTTTACATGATTGGGTACAATCTCATATGTTACGTATCTTTTCTTTACCTATATAAAAAGAGGGAGGGGTTTCACGGTATGGTTTGCATAATTTTCTTCTTCCAAAATTACCCCTCCCACATTTAGCTTATTACCAATTTTGCCATTGGATAAATACAACTTTGCCATTTGACATTTGAGCCGTATAACGTACTATTTTCAACTTTGATTTTATAATTATATTTATTAAATGATCATATCGATTAGTCCGTACAACTTAAAGCGAGTGATAAAAATCACGAATTACATTAATATTAGAATATAGGTCCGGAATAGTAGTTTAAGTTGGAAAATTCTTCATTCGGTCACTATTTTGTCTCATTTCATTAAAATATTTCACACAAATATTAAGGTAATAAAATATTTTAATTATCATAATAATAATAAAATATGAGCACTTATTAATTATCATAATAATAATAAAATATTTTAATATTATTACTATTATATTAATTTATTATTATTATTATTATTATTATTATTAGGAGCACTTGTTAATTATCATAGTTTTACTTAAGCAGGTTTAGTGGATTGGTGTTTGAATTTTGATCCTAAATTCGAAAAAAATGCTCTAAATCTGTAAGTAAAAGAGTTTAAATAATTATAGATTAATGTATTAATAAAAAGTTATAGATTAACGTATTAATAAAAAGTTATACAGAGTAGTAATTGATTTTTTATGAAACTTTAATATCTAACTATACGTGGATGTTGTAAACTGTTTGAGATTTGAGCTTATGCAATGGAGTAGTTTGTACGAGTTTGTACCGTAACCTTAACAACCTATCGAAGTGTCGTATGTATATGATCAATATGTGGCTTAATATACTGTACTCCATAACTGTAACAATTTGTACATTTTTTTAAAACCACGCATCTTAAAAAATCCGTGTTAACGCTAATCGAAATGTCAAAGCCCGAGCATCGTCGGGCGCATGAAACTAGTACTTATAAAAGAGTAGTTGGATGGTGCAACCATTATTTATGCAAAAGGCTAAAATTTTGGTCTGGAATAAGGTCTTTCGGAGTTAAATTAATTTTTCTATGTAATTATGTACCACTAACTAAATGTGTGTGAATTTTTACATACAGCTTTAAATAATGCACTACAACAAGAATTAGACAGACTGAAGGTGGCAACAGGAGAAACAAGTACCAACACAGATGCATTCATTATGAATCCTCTTCATGCCCTTCCACATTGTGACTCACAGCAAAGTACAAAGTCTGGTACCACACCATATGCCATAAACTCAAAGCTACTACCGTTGTATCCATTTGAGTTCATCGACTTCACGTGTGATCCTTCTGCTCTGGAACCGTCTATGGTAAAAACACATGGATCTGGTCAGCCGAATGACCCAAACATGTTTAGCTTCCTACCAAAACCTGACACAAATTGTTATGTTTCGGTTGAAACATATGATAATAAACCCAACCCCCAGACTTGTCCTTCACAACAAAATGGGTCACCAATAGGACATCTACCACAACTTCCTTTCGAATCGAACTCTGAGAATTCGATTCCAAGCGCTACAACTTGCCAAGATCATCCTAGTAGATTACAAGGTATTGATCTGGGTGGATGAGATTGCGATCTAGTAGAAAGTGAAAGCTTTGGATTTTAACACTATTGTTTCACCACTTATTGATAGGCTTTGATTTGGAATATTGTATGTATACAATCAACTATCAACCCAATTTTAAAGTAAGATTACCACATTAACTTACATATATATATATGTATGCATCAAACCATCTCATATAAGCATCAAGATTTTATATAAACTAGTTATGGCCTTGGTCTTACATGTAATTTTTAGGCTTTGATATTTATAAATAAGTGTATTTCTCAGCTCATTTCTTTGGCCTTGCTAGCGGTTTTAACTTGAACTTAAGGATAATCTATAACATTGATCTTTATCCTTTTAAGGCTAATATATTTGTAACTAATTCTAATGTTTGAACTGAATTAATGAAATACGCTGCATAGTTAAATTATGAAGAATAATCTCTAATGAAGGCAAAAAAAATTACTTCGTATATAAGCAGCAAAAAGGGTAGTAGGGAGGGTCTAGCAAAATTCCTACGATTTGTGAAATTCCTAATGCACATTTGGATTTTTAGGAGACTTGAGAACATTCATATACCATTGTGGGGTCTTAATTATACTCTTTGGGTCTCCATATTGGCTATGTAATACTCCCTCTATTTTCTTGAATAGTATTACGTACTATCTCCATCCACTTTTTAATCTTCCTACTTTCCTTTAGATATTATTTATCTTTATGCTTCCTACTTACAATATCCCTCCTTTGGTTGATTTTAGTAATTAATATATCTCACATTTTCTCTCAACTTTCATTTTCCACCACATACTCTACCCCTAATGTTTTTTCCACATTTCTCATAAAGTCTAAAGTTGTACATAATTAGAGTTATCCAAATTTTAATCCCTTGCCGGATTTAGATTAATTTGACCCCTTATTTTGATGTTTAATTTTGCTGTACTTGGAAGTCAACTCAGGAATTTGAATCGAGCAAATTAGAGTTCAAAATCTCTTAGAACTACCATTTGCATTTCCTCAAAAATTTAGTAGTTTAAATAAATTTATTCATGATTTTATATATGATTAATATTAATTTTATATTAATTATCTTTATATAAATAATGAACAGCAGCCGAAGTTTACCAACCACACAATGATGACATTGTCTCCCAAAACCATCAAACATGGACTTTTTTTTGAGGTGAATCAGTTTCATTAATAATAAGTCATCCGATATCTACAAACGATGTCAAATTGAATTAAATACACATTTGTAAAAAATAAATAAAGAAAATCTTTGAGACAAAGATCGCTATTAAAATAATGTGCTTCTGCATAGCCGTCTATGTATCGTTGTTTATTGACACAACCTTTCGCGACGAAATCCATAGATATGATCAAATAGTTTCAAAATGATGAACTTTCTCTATTTCGACAAATAGTAGACCGAATCTGACTTCAATTGTATCACCGTACATAAAAATTTCATTGCTCTCACAATGTTGCACATAGTTCTTGGACCTCTCCCAAAGAGGGAGCAAACCCACCGAAAACATAGGAGCAAACCCATCAATTGATATGATCCAAGTCAGCTAGGAAAGGCAAAATCCTAGTACTAAACCTCTCGCCCTTATCCGAGAAGTGGGTCGACCCTAGGAAGTACCACAACCACAGACGGGCATCCTGCACCGGTGTGTTGGGTACTCGACCCTCTAGCATCGCCACCCTCTCGAAGTGGTCGGTAAAGTGTGAGCTCACTAGAGCATGAGGCGTACTGTAAGCCTCACGCTCCAAACAATCCGCAATCCAGCCCCGGACCTCGTCACTATCTAACCGAGAACCCTCAGTAGCCCACCTGATCATCTCAAGACCCCAGGGCAAACCCGTAATAACCCCGAAGTCTTCCAGAGTCATGCCGACCTCCCCAAAAGACACGTGGAAGGTCGAGGTCGTGTCGTGAAAGCGATCTACCATCGCAATAATCACCATAAGGTTGCTCATGGTTCTGCAACCTACCAATCGGACCCAGTGTCCAACCACGGGGCCCAAAGCCGTCCTCGGGATAATCTTCTTTGCCGCGAGGCTGAGTTTCTGAGAATAGATCTCCAAGCACTTCGTAAAACCCGAGAAGGTTCTCATCGGACTCAGTGACTGCAAAGCGAGATGATACAAGCATAAACAAACAAAACAATTCGAACCAAAATTAGAGCCTAAACTAATAAGCGCGAGTCAAGGTACTCACTAGGCCGTTTACGACACGACTAGAGAACTGACAACCGTCCCAATCCCGAGGCCAAGGGGGATCATCGTAACCAACCTCCTTACCCTCGTTGGCAGGACTTGTGACATGAGCCCTCCTGGAAATCGTCATAGGCTGTCTACGCCTTGTGACCCTAACAAAATCGGCCTCATTTACGGCCCCGGCTCACGACGCTACGTATACGAAGGAACGCTTTGTCGCCTCTTACGAACCCCCCGGGGAGTCAGTGAGCTCGTCCCGGCGGCCTCACCACTTTCAAAGGAGCTCCCTCGGGACGCTAAGGGTCATTTCTAGCTGCAAAACCAAGCAAAAATACGCCTTAGGTCAGGTCAAAGCAGCATAAACGGGTCAAAATAAGATCAAAATTTCAGACAAAAATATCAAAATTCCCAAAGTCCCACTAGCACCCATTTTCGACCCCGGTCACAATAAAAGTGGTTTTGGGAAAATCCGGCATCGTTACGGTATCATTTGGTCCGTCGTAAGCCACAAAAACCCTCACGAAATGACCTAGGGCACATTCCAGCTCACAAAAGTTGACATGGAGGTCACCCAAAACATCACAAACATTGATCGAGTGAGGTTACAAAAGTCAAATACGGGAACAATCGGGAAAACGGTCCCTAAACTCTACCATTTCGAAATTCCCCCATATGAAGCCATTAAAGCACCTCAAAACTTCATATCAAGCTAATAACTACCCTATCAAGCTCTATTCGACCCTAATTTGACAATGGGACCGAGAACAAACATCGAAAAATAGCAAAATCAAAATGCCCAAATCAATTTCTAGGGTTTAAGCAAAATCGACCCACAATTAATCTAACAAAGCACAAAGCACAAATCGACAATAGACGAGTAAGGAACGCTTACCCGAGGTTGACATAATCGTATATGGCAAAAGTCGAGATGGAAATCGGTTGAATGATAAGTTGAGAAAGAGAGATTGAGTCGGAAGAGGGCGCGCGTTTGCTTTTTAAGACGAATGACCCATTCCCCTTTCCTTCGTTGATTTTAAACAAAGCCGACCTTCAAAATCCTGGGCGCCCCATGTCAAGCGTCCATATTTTGGGTTGCTGTGGGCTAGGCGACCGAGGACTAAGGCGCACTAGGACCCGCGTCTAACTATCCAGCCCAAAGCTGAACGGGATTCAATGGGACATGGTACCCAATAGTAGTCGCAGGACGCACCCTCCTATTTTAAACAAAATAAGCAAGAACGGGACAGTTTATTGCCCCCAACAAATAAAGCAAGCCTCAAAACCTCATCTAATCAAAATAGACCCCGAAAAAAATATAATAGTAAACGAACGTGGAAATCTCCATCTAACGAGACCACTCATACCAAAGCACATGATAGCCCAAGCAATAAACTTGGGCCGAAAAAAATTCGATTGAATCCTGAAACATTCGAAAAAACAAATCTGAAAGAAACAAATTCGATTGAATCCTGAAACACTCAAAAAACAAGTCTGAAAGAAACAAATTCGTTTGAATCCTGAAACATTCGAAAAACAAGTCTGGCCGAAACAAACTCGATTGAATCCTGAAACATTCAAAAAACAAATCTGACCGAAGCAAACTCGATTGAATCCTGAAACATTCAAAAAACAAATCTGACCGAAACAAATTCGGTTGAATCCTGAAACATTCGAAAAAACAAATCTGAACAAAACAAACTCGATTGAATCCTGAAGCAGTCGAAAAGCAAACCCGTGAGCCTAACGAGTCCCAAAGCATTCTGAAGGCAATTCAAGTTCAAGTCAATTCAAACTCGATTGAATCCTGAAACAATCGAAAAACAAAATTACAACCCGTGAGCCTAACGGGTCCCAAAGAATTCTGAAGGCAATTCAAGTTCAAGTCAATTCAAACTCGATTGAATCCTGAAGCAGTCGAAAAACAAATCTTAAACCCATGAGCCTAACGAATCCCAAAGCATTCTGAAGGCAATTCACGGTCAAGTTCAATTCAATTCAATCAAGTCAATTCAACCAATTCAAGTTCAAGTTCAATTCAATTCAAGTTTAATTCAATCAATTCAAGTCAAGTCAATCCAATCAATTCAATCAATGCAATTTAATTCAATTCAAACTAACCCAACTCGATTCGATTCGATTCGATTCAATTCGACCCAATTTCAATTCAATCCAAATTTTAAACGAGTCCTAAAGCACCCAGAACAATCAAATCAATCTGAAACGAGTCTCTAAGCATTCAATTCACGCCCCCGGAGGGATACCCAAGGCAAAAATAAAAACCCAAATCAACACAACCATCCGCCGAGGATATTAAAACCACAACTAAGACACCAATAAAAGACTTAAGCAAAAGACCCGTGTCAAAAATCAAAACGATTAAAACAACAAACTCAAGACAAGCTAGCAAACCCGAACCGGAGCTCGATAAGCAACCGTTGGCAAGGATGTCAGGTATGATTTCTAAGCCTTGGCCGACGAGCTTCAAATACGTAGTCTAACGAACTTAAAACAACCCGAGCGGACAGCAACCAGGTCGTAATCCTCGATTGACCTCGGCGGCTATACTTTGACTTTCGCCTTGTCCAAGCCTCAGTCAAAGTGGGGGCTTCTATAGATACCCAGATTTTGACCTGGTGGCTGCAGGAGTACCCGACAAACACCCAATGACGATCGAACTGCAACGCGACGCGAAATTACGATGTTTTAGGTAGTTTTTCTATAGAATGAATCAAATAATTACTCAGAAAAATTAATTCAGCATCAAAACAGTCTTAGTCATGTCATTATGGTCGCGTCGACACTAATTAGAGTTAACTATGACATCGGAGCCCCGAATCGGTCCCGAAATATGTAAAGTCAAACCCGAGTTAACGCGTCGGGCCGAGCAAACCTCAAGACACGCACCTGAGGCCCACCCGGCGCTCGATGCGCTAGGGTTAACAGGAATCCTTAATCCCCAAGCAATGACAATATACGCATCGTCTCCGTTTTGGAAAGTTTCGAAATCGGATCTTCAAAAATCCAGGCACCTTACACCGGGCATCCCATTATTGGTGCGCACGACACCAGGTGACTGAGTTCTAATGCCCAGGAGCTCAAGCGTCCTAAAGGTCGATTTGAAATGCGCGAACAACTATAAATACCCCCCTTATTTCGACACAACTTACGAATTCGTGAACCACTTCTCTCACAATTCGCTCTCCCCCCTTCTTCTCTAACTTACGTCGGACTCCAACACTAAGTACGATCCACTCGATCGTTGTTCAGATAAGCGAATCGACGCTACTCCTCATTTCTCGAGAACTCCACTCGAACCGAGGAGCACCTGCGCTCGACTAGCCAACTCCGAGTATAGCAGCGAAGCTCTGCCGCATTCACCGCAAAACCAGCTGTAGTAGCAGAGCTCTGCCGAATTCACCGCAGAACAAGCTAGGAGGATCCACCTCGAAGACGAATCGTCACTAGGTTGTCTTCAAAACAAAACTTTACATTTTGTAGTTTTATTATGTAACACCGTAGCCCAAACTAGGACCGGAAAAGTTAGTCGCGGTAGCTCACCATGCTCTGTACTGGTCCCACAGACCAACATGAATCCTATCTAGCACATTTTTTCCTCACTAATGCGCATCGTGGAAACCTTCCCAGGAGGTCACCCATCCTTAGACTACTCACATCCAAGCACGCTTAACTGCGAAGTTCTTTTGCGTGGACAACCAGAAAAGAAAGTGCAGTTTGTTGATATGAGTAGTACTTCCAATCTCTTTAAGCACTAGTCATTTAATCTTATAAATAGGACATCTTCAATCATTGTGGGGTGTTTCATATTATGCACTTCGATAATGTCAAATATGGACACTAGGTCCATGGCACGTTATAAACATACGTAACGTCCTCAACTTTTACCATAAGCATTAAAACACCCTAACTAAATCCGAGTAGTTCCGAGATCCATTCTCAACAATCTACGCATCGTGTCTCGTTTAGTGTACACTCCGAGGGTGCAACTTCTTATTATGTGATTTACTTATATTTCGCATTTACCGCTTTTATGACCTTATAATAGCATGCTAAATCACCTAACATGGAATTCAAAAAGTAAACAAATGAAAACTTAACAAAGTGATGGTTCGATTCATCCATATTAATGTCGAACCGACGCATCTTAACCAGAATACCAGGTAAGGTATACCACGAGAATGACTATTCCGTATTATCGCGTTAAACCTGACTTGCTAATACGCATAATACTTAGTACTCTCTACTCTCCTACGTGCATCTTTTCATGGCCTGCTTGTCACGTGAAATCACATGCAAAGAACGTAAACACAACTACTTCGACGACAAAACTTACTTGTCCTTAAACAACCGACGTAACAAAGGCATAAGGTTAAAACAACGGATGTTATCGTACTTCTGCCACAATTAAGGAACAGAGTTATCAGCCCACTGATTGATTTGTAGAGGCAGCTATCTGTGGGCGGGATTGGGTGTCGATGTCTAGCGGACGTTGGCTTCCCAATACGTACACTCACCCCTTACTCAGAATTGATGGTTTCTTGATGTCCGAAACCATTTGCAATGAGAGTCATTCCATGCATTGAGTACTTAAAGATACAAGTCTTTATCTTTAGGTCCCGTGCCACTCAGCTTGGAGCCGGCTAAGGATCAAAGTTGACTCGAATGATTTCCGAGTCCCCATAATTGACTCGATGGCGACTTTACAAATCGGCAACAAATTCGGTTCACTAAAAAGGTCGTCTTACCAAACATATATGGCCTTTAAACATTTACAACCACGTCTCGATCGATTCTAACGGAAACACGGGTGCCCGCATCCGTCTAGTACTATCCCAATCGTCAACCAAGTCGAGGTCTGACAAATCGCCCCGTATGCGAGATCGGATCGGCCCCTTGATCGGGAAGGGGCCGCGTGGGTGGTCGCCGCGAAAAACCAGTGGACCCATGCAAGCACACGCAGGGCGCTGGGCGGTGCGGACAGGCATCCACAACCGCATGATCGGTGTGGATAATCACCTTGAAAACTGGTGACATAGGTACGAAACTTCTCCATTGCGTAGACAACAGTGATCATTTATTTCTCGGTGGTGGTATATCTTGATTGAGCTTCATCTAGAGTCTTGCTATCATAGTATATCACATGCAACTTCTTTTCTATTCGTTAGCCTAGAACCGCACCAATGGCAAAGTCAGAAGCATTGCACATGATTTTAAAGGGAAGACTGAAATAAGGGGCATTGATAATTGGTATCGTGGTGAGAAAGGTTTTTATATTGCAAAAGGCCTTAAGACACAAGTCATCAAATAAGAAAAGTCCATCCTTCATAAGAAGGGAAGTCAAAGGCTTGGCAATTTTGGAAAAATCTTTCATTAAACGCCTATAAAATCCGGCATGACCTAAAAAGATCCTCACACCTTTGACATTGGTTGAGGGTGGAAAGTTCTCTATCATGGAGATGTTAGCCTTGTCTACTTCAACACCTCTACTAGATACAATAAGACCAAGGACTATAACTTGTTCGACCATGAAGTGACACTTTTGCCAGTTTAAACCGAGACGATACTCCTCACAACGAGCTAAAATTTGATCAAGATGAGTGAGGCAAGTGTCAAAGGAGGTTCCATGGACATTGAAATCATCCATAAAAACTTCCATGGACTTCTCGATAAAATCTGAGAAAAAAGCCATCATACATCTGTAACACCCGCAAATTTCCTAGCTTTGTTATCTGTTCCGTTACGATTATATCGTAACTCTGTAATATTTCGTCAATTACATTTTTCCCATTTCGAGGTCTCTTTCATTATCGAGCCTAAAATTATTTATTTTCGTAAAAGAATTTTAATTATTCTATTTTTATTTGAAAATCCATTTAATTCTTTGAGATGCAATTATGTTTAATTGTACGTTTTACTACGCGATTTCATAAATAATTATTTTCCAACGCGTTTTAATCCGATTTTTTTTCCGCAAATGCTTATATTATTTTACGAACCTTTTATTAACACTACATATTATTTTTATCCTATCTATTTTAATTCTTATCTTCTATTTATTTTAATCGGAACTTATCACATCAATTCTCGTTGCTTGTTCTTTCTATCTCAACCATCTCGTTTCCTAGTTGAGTTAAGAGTCCTTGTGACTTGATTATTCCTAACTTTTAGCTTCCTAATTTCTCTTTATATATATATATATTCTCTTTCATTATAGTCTATCTTATTCACAACACAAGTCTTCTTTTCATCTCTATGTTTCACATTAAACTTCATCCTTTCGTTCATCATCAATCAGATCCTAATTCGTCTCTAATTCTTTCCGATCTCGAGGGTAATTTAATTACTCTTATTCGTTTTTCATCTCTTTTTCTGCTTTCTATTCGCTTATAATGTGGTTTTAATGTGCTAGATCCGACGAAGATGAGTATTTAATTGATTCGGATCTCGGTTAAGGTAAGATTGACACGTTACTCGGTATTATGTGATGTTATTGTTGTAGTTGCATGTATAGAAATTAGTTTTTTGTTAGACAATATATGTATGTCTTGTTTTTAATAACAAAGATTTTAAAATCGTAAATCTTCACACGTTTTGTTGTTTTTAAATTGTTTTTACGAGATTTGCGAATAAATCGTTCTTTTAAATATTAAAAAGTATTAAAAGGCCGAGACTAAAACATACAAATAATAATTAATTTCATAATTTTCGTGATTTTTTTATATAAAGGGTCAAATTGAAAGTTTTATTGTTTTAATAGAGTTACAACATGTTTCAGAATCTGTTAGTGTTTTTGTGTTAATTAAAACTCTGTTTTAAAGACTTTATTTACGGAAACTTTGAAAAGAGACTACTATTTATTTTAAGTCTAATTTATGCCTATTTAATTTCGTAAAATAATTCCAAGTGGTTTAGTCAGAATAAATTGTTTATGAACCGGTGTCAAACTAATCCGCGATTCTGTCAGTTGTGATAAGATCTAAATTTAAACATGTGTTAAACTTTTTATTTAATATTGGTAATTTACGTACAGAAACTATGAAAAGTCTAGTTAATTTTTCCAATTGAAATTTATTTAAAATCAATTTTTAAACGTGTTTTATTAAAGAAATACAATCGAGTGTCTAATTCTGACAGATTTTAAATATACGAACAAAAACCCATGTTTTATTCGGAATTTGGATTTTCTCCTGAAATAGAGTTGTAACTAAGTTTCTAAAGTTTTGAACCTCACTGATCTTACATGGTTTTGATTTTTAATGATTTAATTATGAATTTTACAGTAAGACAGTGCAAATCTGGAAAATCTGTTAATTTGTTATTTAAATACTTTTAGTTACTTAAACTTCAAATTTTTTAAAAATAATTATGATTTTGACTTTAGTTGACTTTTAATCATGAATTATACATTTATATAATAAATATAATGTTTACGTCTCGAGGCCTAATATTAACTATTTTATATAACTCCTATTTTAATCGATTTCTATTTATATAATATTACCTACTTTTGGAAGTTATTATTTTAAGAAAGTTTATATTTTTATAAAGTTTTCTCTTTTGAAGAACAAACTATATTTTATTGAATTTCGATAATGGCTTTGTTTTGGAGTTATGGAATAAGAGAAGTGTACGGGTAGAGTAATACAGTCTAGAGTATACGTTTTGCCATCAGCTATAAGGCTAGTGTATCCGAGCGGGATGCATTGGTTGTTGAACTGGGCATGTTCTTGTCCAGGAGTGTATGTTCATTTTGACCTTAAGCTCGTACCTCGCATGTAAGACGCCGTCGGGTTGAACTGGACACACTTGGTGTTCCAGGAGGGGTGTGCATATTTACTTAAGCTAGGACCTCGCATTGATAAGTCGCCGTCCTATTATGGTTGAGTAGCCTAGTTAGGGATCGATGTTTAATTTGTTTGAACTAAGTTCTCGAAGCTAGTTTAGTATTCTCCTAGTGAAAGTCTATTCTGTTGCACTGATTCATATCCATAACGCCGTTATTATTATTGGTTGATATTGACTTACAGGTTGGCAATCATTTTAAATTATTTTACTATATCTTTTTGAACGTTTTCCATTTTGAACTATATTGATATAATAGTAATTATGCTTTAATGTCATGTAATATGGCTGGGAGAACGTCGTCGTTACTCCCCACTGAATTGTGGCTGTTATGTTTATAACATGACAGGTTTTTGCTGCTGGGTTTTGGGTGTGAGCTAGCGAGTAGCATGGATCCTACTCTACTTCATTTATATTAATTTTTGGATTGTTAAACCCATATGGAGAATTTTTATTTTTAGTCCTTTTGTGAAAAGTGGCATTTGTATATATTGACTGACCGTTCTTTTTCTAAAATTTAGAACATCAGTGTGTTTTAATCCTAAGTCTACAGTGTTTCCGCCACTGTATTGCGTTAGAATTTATAGGGGATTACAACATCGCTGAAACGTACCCGGCGCATTACATGGTCCAATTGGCATCCTATGATAGGCATAGGTGTCGTAGGGACATGTGAATTTATTCTTTTCCTCGTCATCAGGATGGATAGGGATTTAGAGAAATCCCGAATGACCGTCAAGGAAACAAAAATTTGAATCATGTGCCAGTCGTTTAAGCATCTGGTCTATGAAAGGGGGGAGGGGGAAATGGTCTTTCATGGTGGCCGTGTTTAACTTTCGAAAATCTATGCACATGCGCCAACCGGTGATATTTCTAGTCGAGATTAACTTACCCTTTTCTCTTTTCACCACCGTCATCCCTTCTTTATTGGTTACAACTTGTACGGGACTAACCCACTCACTCCCGGTTATAGAATAGATGATATTAGCCTCACACAACTTGAGAACCTCCTTAATAACAACCTTCTTCATGGTGGGGTTCAAGCGGCGTTGACTCTCCACCGAAACGAAGATCATCATCAAATATGATTCTATGGATGCAACCATTTGGGCTAATTCCTTAGAGGTCATCAATACTATACCCTATGGCCTTTTTATGTTTGCTGAAAACTATTAAAAGCTTTCCCAATTGAGGACCATTAAGTGTAAAATTGACAATGACAGAGTAGTTAGTTCCTTCTAGAAAGGCATACATGAGGGATGATGTGAATGCCTTGAGTTCAAGATTAAGAATAGAGGGTAATGTATTTTTGCCCACTGAAAGTGGTTCTACCTCGGTGTCATGCATCATCTCCTCGTCAAGTGATGAGGGATCAAGTAGTTCCTCTTTTCATCCTTGTTTTCATCTATCAAGCTATACTCAACCAAACTATCAATAACTTCAATGGAGTATAATTATTCTACCATGGGTTGCTTAAGTGTTTGAGAAAGGGAAACTTTACCGACTCGTTCCCTATATTGAATGACATCTTCCCATTCTTAACATCTATAATTGTGCCTCCGGTAGCCATGAAAAGTCGGCCTAAGATGATAAGAGTATTAGTGTCCTCGGGCATGTCCTTGACAATAAAAATGGCGGGAATAAAGAACTTGCCAACTTGAACAGGTACATCCTTATAAATCTCGGGTGGGTACTTGACGGACCTATCCACAAGTTGGATAGACATGCTCGTGGGCCTCATTTCCCCCACACTAATTCTCTTAGCTATGGAAAAGGATATTAGGCTAACATTAGCTCCTACGTCACAAAGGGCTCGATTAACAATAATATTTCCTACCCGACAAGGGATGGAAAAACTAACGGGGTCATTTAATTTTTTGGGCATTTGGTTCATGATAATGGTACTACATTGGGCCGTTGGACGTACACACTCTTTGTCCTCTATGAGCCATTTTTTAGTCAACACATCTTTCAAGAATTTAGAATAAAGGGGCATTTGAGAAATTACCTCGGTGAAGGGCAACACAACCTCTACCTTTTTCAACATGTCCACAAACCGGCTAAATTGGGCATTCTTCTTATCTGGCTTGGCCTTTTTCAGAAAAGGCAGTGGTGGCACATAGGCGGGGGGTGGTGGAGTGTCAAGTTCTTCTTCTTCAATTACCCGTCCCGCCTATTTCTTTCTAGCTTCCTTCAATTCCCTTTGCTCATTTTCCTTCCAACTAGCCGCTTCCGGTTAAGGAATCAGTTAACCCGACTACGAATTCGGGTTCTTAGCACTCAGATATCGCTTACTTGATTTCCTTTGATCTCTCCTTTCCCCTCTCCTGTGGTCGGACCTTCCCGGCGGATTGGGCCTGCTCCCTGCACAAGCAACGCACAGGGCCTCGGAGGTTGTCCGAGGGAACCCTCTCCGATGCCTAAGTCAGTCCGTGAATGCCTTGACGAACCTAGCTCGTGAGGAACTAGGTGGCCGTTTTTAGGAGTAAGGGTCTAGAGAGAGAAAATCCAACCCCCTCTATGTGGGAAATGAGTGGGTATTTATACCTTCCCACAAGAGAGAGAGGAAGAGAGGGAAAAGAGTGGGAGAATGGGTGGATGTGAGGACGACACATGGCTTCTCCTCGTCCACCCACTTCCCATTACCTGTGGCGGAATGACGGATGGGCCCTCGGATTCCCCTGCTTGTACTGGGGGTTCAGGCACCCTGGTACCCAGCACGTTGAGGACTTGGAGGCCCTACTCGGCTGGCAGAAAGGCCCTGCTCGGCAGGCGCAAGCCTTTCGGGGCTCTCTCCGCAGTTCTTCGCGGGGAGGGCTGACGGGTGATTCTAGATTCGCCCTGGGGGCGAACCGCCCCGGGGCCCTGCAGGCGGGCGACCCATGGTACTTGGTCAACTCCCATCAATTGGCCCACGCCGGTCAGAGGGAGGCGGGGTCTTCCTCTTGGCAGGCGTCTTTGGAGATGGGGTGTAGTTGACTCTTGAACTCTTGCATTTAATGCACTGCTTGTTCCCGAGGTTGGAATGTTCTTTTAGTGATGATTGCTTTCTATTCCCAGCGGATTTTTGGGCAGCGTGCGGGTGCGCTGATTGGCCGTGCCCCCTGTCGAAGTAGTTGTGGCGCCATTTAATGCTTTGGCCACCCTCCGTATAAATTGCGGTTTCTTTGCTATTTTCTCAACCCATTTTCAACCTTCTCTTCTTCTTTCTTCAGAGAAAATGTCGTGGATCACTAGAGTGCTTTTCTGCCGTGGGGCTCGCGTAGTGAGCTGTCGCTTTGCGGGGCGTTGGAAGCTAAGGTACTCCCGGGTGTCTTTTCTCATTCTGCGCCGTAGCCGGCGATCCCGCGCTCAACGTCCCCGGAAGTTCAGGAGGGCTTTTATCCAAGCGGGCAAACGTCCTCAGAGGGCTTCTCTAGCTACTCCAAAGTTCAGGCGCTGCCCCCATGGTGGGGGTTGTTTCGACAGGGGATGCCATGAATGTTTTCCATGGCTACACCCTGAGCAATTCGACCCTGACTGCTCGGGGTTGTCTTCTTCTCCTGAGTCGGGCCCTTCTTCTCCCCTAAGGAAGAAAATTGGTTGCGGCTCCTGTGATGATACCGAGACAGTCCCTTATGGTAGGGACTGGGATGTCAGCAGTCGGGACTCCGGCGACAGTGACGGCCAAGGTTACTCCTCTGGTCGTGGGGATGATGATGATTCGGCAGATCCCTTCAAAGATTCCGATGATTGGGACTGGGGATCTGACATTGGTGGGCACAACAGCCCTGGGGGTTACTCCCCGGGCTCTGATGATGATTAGGCCTGCCCGAGGGGTGCAGGCATAACGAGCCGGAAATAGAGGCTCCTCTTGTATTCCTGGCTTGCATGCCATGTAACTTGCCTGTTTTTCGGGTTTTCTTTAATTTTAATGAAAAGATCAGGCGGCTTGGTTTGCATGTGGCATTTTATTATTTGCTATTATTTGTTTTTGTTTTTATTATTATTATCTGGAGGGAGAGTGACGTCATTGAGAGAATAAATGTTCCTGGCGTCTATTTGCCTTCTCGAGGCTTTCTTGGGATGAGGAGGTTGGTTGTTAGAGGTGTGACACGTGGGGGATGATTTGCGGGGAGAGCTTTGCAGAGGGAGGTGACCCTTCGACTGCCCAGACCTTTATAAGCCCATTTTCCTCCCCTAATTCCCTTTTTAGTATTTTCAAAACTCGAACTTTCACTTCTTCCTCACTCTCTTTGCTGCTGAGAACTTCTTTCAAGATTTCGAGGGGCGCCTAACTTCAGACCTTTTTTCGGCGACGATCATCTTTCTAGGTTAGAATCTTGACTCCAACTCTTAGTTTTTCTTCCTTTTTCTCAAGCATGGCCCTCCCCTGCCTGCCCAGGGGTAAGCAGGGTGGCTGCATTTTTTATACAAGGTTGGGGGGTTGCCCCCAGCCCTTGTTCGTTCGGCCTGTCCCTGGCTCTTGGTCAGAGCCCAGGGGGTCTGCCCCCGCCTGCCCAGAGGCTGGCAGGGTGGCATTATGCGTTTTTTATACAAGGTTGGGGGGCTTGCCCCCAGTCCTTGTTCGTTTAGCCTGCCCCTGGCTCTTGGTCAGAGTCCAGGGGGTCTGCCCCCCGCCTGCCCAGAGGCTGGCAGGGTGGCATTATGCGTTTTTTATACAAGGTTGGGGGGCTTGCCCCCAGTCCTTGTTCGTTTGGCCTGTTCCTGGCTCTTGGTCAGAGTCCAGGGGACCTGCCCCCTGCCTGCAGGGAGGCGTTTGGATTTTTGTTGGGGGGGCTATTTTCCTAAGTTCTGGCAACAGGGGGGCCTCCCCCTATTGCCCCCTGCTCGTTTGTGTGTGAAAGCGCGAGTTTGAACAGGCAACGAGTATAGACTTTGAGGATCTTTTCATTTCTTTGTAAAAATTTACCACAAGGGTGGTCGGAGCCGTCGACATTCTTTGACCGTTCTTCGCCAATTTTAAAGAGACGAAGACTATTTTAAGATTTTGCTTTAAACATAGTATTTCTTCAGGGTGTCTGCGTTCCAGTGAGCGCTCAACTCTTGGCCCTCTAGATTGGCGATTTTATACGTGCCTGGTCCTAAGACTTGAGTTACCTGGTATGGACCCTCCCAATTAGCGCTAAGTTTGCCGTGCTCTCTCGGTCTTCCGATGGCCTGCGTCTTTCTGAGGACCAGATCACCCATCTGAAAATTTCGCTGATGCACTCTCTTGTTGTATGCCTTCCTCATTCGTTGCTGGTAGGCGGCGATATTGGTACTGGCTTCCTCCCTCACCTCGCTTACCAGATCTAAGGCCTCTGCCATTGCTACTTCATTTTCAGCCTGGTCGTATTGTAAGGAGCGCAGGGAGGGGATCCTGGCCTCAATTGGTAGTAAAGCCTCTGCACCATATACCAGGCCGAACGGAGTCTGGCCCGTAGATTCCTTCCGGGTGGTCCGGATTGACCAGAGTATGCTGGGGAGTTCGTCGGCCCACCTGCCTTTGAGGTCATCCACCATTTTCTTTAGGCCATTCAAAATCTGCTTGTTGGCTGCCTCTGCCTGCCCGTTGGTTTGAGGGTGGCAGACGGCAGAATAAGCAACCGCAACGCCGTGACCTTCCAGCCATAATCTCAGGGGGGTCATTATCGAATTGTCTTCCATGGTCAAACACCAGCATATTTGGCAGGCCGAACCTGGTGATAATGTTCCGCCAAATCACCTTTCTGACCGCAGGCTCGGTGATGTTAGGCACTGCTTCAGCTTCCACCCATTTGGTGAAGTAGTCGATAGCTACGATCAAGAACTTCCTTCCCCCGGTGGCTATCGCGAAGGGGCCCAATATGTCCATCCCCCACTGAGCGAAGGGGATGGGAGACAGGATCGGCCTGAGCTCCTGGGCCGGGGCATGGATGGATGGGGCGAAGAGCTGGCATTTTCTGCACTTTTGGGATAAGTCTTTCGCGTCGGCCAGCAGGGTCGGCCAGTAGTATCCGGCTCTCAAGGCCTTGTGTGCTAATGATTTCCCTCCTATGTGATGGCCACATATCCCGGAGTGGATGTCATCCAACACCTCCGCCGCCTGCTCTGCCCCCAGGCACCTGAGCAGAGGGGACGAGAAAGATTTTTTGTACAGGTCTCCTCCTATTATGATTAACCATGCGGCCCTTGCTGGCATTTTTCTTTTCTGTACGGGGTCGGTCGGTAGGTCTCCGTGTTTCTTGAACAGGATGATGGGGGTCCTCCAGTTTTCAGGCCCTGCTTCCTCCACCGCACCGACGGTTTGATAGGGGACGGTAGATTTCTCCTGGACGACGTCCACCCATACTGACCTTCTTATATCTTGCAGGCTGGAGCTAGCTAGCTTTGACAGGGCGTCCGCTCTGTTATTCTGGGATCGGGGGATCTGCCTGATTTCATATGATTTTAAACCTGATAATTCCCTTTTTACCACTTCCAGGTACGCGGCCATTGTTTGGTCCCTAGCTTCATATTCCCCATTGATTTGGTTGGCGATGAGCTGGGAGTCTGTGGCCAGAATGACCCGCTCTGCGCCTGCAGCCTTGGCCAGGTTAATGCCTGCAAGTACTGCTTCATACTCGGCTTCATTATTCGAGGCGGGGAAGACAAATCTGAGCGCATGCTCAAAATCGGTCCCTTCCGGACTGGTAAACACTACCCCTGCCCCTGCTCCGTTGGCCGTTGAGGACCCATCGGTGTATACGATCCACTCGCCGGGGGTTGGGCCATCGTCTTCAGAGTGGGAACATTCTGCCAGAAAGTCGGCCAATGCTTGGGCCTTGATGGCTGTTCTTGACTGGTATTTTATCCCCAGTCCACTCAACTCGATAGCCCACTTCAGCAATCTGCCTGATTTCTCAAATTTCTCTAACACCTTCTCCAGGGGCTGGTCTGTTAGCACCACGACGGGGTGTGCGTCGAAGTATGGCCTCAATTTCCTGGCTGCTATAACAACCGCGTAGGCCACTTTCTCGACCATAGGATAATTCTTCTCTGCTACCCCCAGGGCGTGGCTTACAAAATATATGGGCTGTTGAGCGCCTGCTTCTTCCCTTAAGATGACCGCGCTGACTGTCACGTTGGTTACAGCGATGTAAAGGAAAAGCTTTTCTCCTGCCACCGGTCTTGCCAGGGTGGGGAGTTTCTTTAAGTGCTCCTTCAATTGCCCGAACGCTTCTTTTTGCTCGTCTTCCCATTTGAATTGCTTGTTGCCTTTCAGCACCTTGAAGAACGGGGTTGACTTGTCTGCTGACCTGGCAATGAACCGTGCCAGGGCGGCCATGCGACCTGTCAGACGTTGGATGTCCCTGATGGTCCTTGGCTCAGGAAGGTCTAGAACAGCCTGAATTTTCTTGGGATTAGCGTCTATCCCTCGAGAGCTTACCAAGAAACCCAAGAATTTTCCAGAGCGCACCCCAAACGTGCATTTCTTCGGATTGAGCTTCATTTTGTAGGCGCGCAGGGAGGAAAAGGTCTCCCGCAGGTCTGTCAAGTGCTCTTTGTCTCCCTTACTCTTCACAATGGCGTCATCGACATAGGCCTCTATGTTTCTGCCTTTCTGGTTTTCGAACACCTTGTCGACCAGGCGCTGGTACGTGGCTCCTGCGTTTTTCAGCCCGAATGGCATCATCTTGTACATGTAGGTGCCTGAACTGGTGATGAATGCGCACTTAACTCTGTCTGGCTGCCATAAGTACACCTGATGATATCCTGAAAAGGCATCCAGGAAGCTTAGCATAGTATACCCACTGGTAGCGTCCACTAGTTGGTCGATCCTGGGGAGCGGGTAGCAGTGTTTTGGGCAGGCCTTGTTGAGGTTCGTAAAATCCACGCACATCCTCCACGCGCCTGACGATTTCTTGACCATGACCACATTTGCCAGCCACTCAGGGTAGTCACAAACTTCTATAAAGTCTGCCTTCAAAAGTTTTTCGATTTCTTCCTTGATTGCCAACTCTTTTTCTGCGGACATGTTCCGCTTTTTCTGCTTCACAGGGCGGGCGTCCGCGTTTACGTTCAGCCTGTGAACGATGCACGTTGGATCGACCCCTGGCATTTCATCCGCCGAGTAGGCGAATACATCCTTGTTTTCTTTCAGTAGCTCGACCAGTTCAGCCTGGTAGGACTCTTCCAGGTCAGCCCCTACAAGGACTTGTCTCCCTGGCTCCAGGTCCACCAGCATGCTTTCTCCCCCAGGTTCCAGGTGGTTTGGCGCCTGGTTACCGGCTGGAATCTCGCCTTTTCTGCTGGGGGAGCTGTCGGCTTTTCTTTTCCCTTTTCTTTCGCTCTTATGAGCCTGCAGGGCCACGGAGTAGCACTGTCTGGCCGACTCTTGGTCTCCGCGTACTTTGCCTTCTAGGCCGAAATCAGTGACATAGGCTATAGTGAGAGCCCTGATTGATATGGCCGCTTCAATCTCGTCCAGGGTGACTCTGCCGATCAGGGCGTTGTAAGCAGACTTCGCATCCACTACAACGAATGATGCTCTGACATTCCTGGCAGCAGCTCCTTCCCCAAATGTTACCGGCAGGTCTATGATCCCTACGGGCAATATTCCTGCTCCGCTGAACCCATATAATGACCCGGGGGCGGGCCGCAGGTGTCTTTTCTCCAGACCCATTTTGTCGAAGGCGTCTTTGTACAGCAAATTCGTGTAGGCACCGGTATCCACCATGCATCTCCGAACAATGTGGTTGCTAATCACCAAGGATAGCACCAGGGGATCGCTGTGGGGGTACACCACCCGCCCTGCATCCTCGGGGGTGATGCTCAGCGTTACTCCTTTTGGGCTTCCTGCTCTTTCAGCGTAGCAGATTTGGTTTCTCAGTTCGCGAATTTGCCTTTTCTGCCCTCTTCGGCTGATTGGACCTTGTGGAGACCCTGATATCACGTGGATCACCAGGCGATTCTGTACCGAGCCTTCGGGCTTCTCAGGCGTCTCTTTCTGGGATTTGTTCCTGGCCGCGTAGTTGGCCAACCAGCCGTTCCTGATCAACTTCTCAATCTCGTCTTTCAGGTGACGACATTCTTCGGTGGTGTGGCCTACGCAGTCGTGGAAAGTGTAGAATTTCTTGGGGTCCCCCCTTGGACTGCGCGGCTTGCTCGGGCGATTCCACTTGGCGGTTTCCTTTTCCAGCTCGAAGATTTCTGCCCTGGATTTGTTAAGGGCTGTGTAACTGTCGAACCTGGGCTGGTAAACAGTGCGCCCCTTCTTGGGGGTATCCCCTTCCTCAGTTCTATGCCTTCCGGATTCGTTTCTCCCGCGTCCACCCTGCGGTCCCCCTTGCTGCCTTGTAGGGCCTGCAGGGGTCTCCGGCAGGCTGTGGAATTCCTCCTGCAGCATAAACCCCTCTGCGATTTTTCTGGCTTTGGCCAGGGTCTCCGGCTGGGCTCTGATCATCTGGTTCTTCATTTCGCCGGTAGCAGGGAGTTGGTTAGTGCATATGCTGCTGTCGGGTCGTCAATTTCCTTCACCTGTTGGAACGACAAGTCGAACCTCTTCAGATATTCCCTGACAGTTTCGCCCTTCTTCTGCCTGAGGGTCATCAGGTCAAAGCGGGTGAGACGTCGTCGTTTGTTTCCGGCATACTGGTCCAAGAACATCTCCGCCAGCTCGACGAAGAAAGAGATTGACCCTTGCGGGAGGTCCCTGAACCAACCCTGGGCTAGGCCTACCAGGGTGGTGGGGAAGATTTTACACCAGACTGCGTCGTCGGCGTTGTACATGCCCATGTGGCTTTCGTACGCAGCCAGGTGATCTTCCGGGTCTGTAGTTCCATCGAACTTTACAGTCGGCATTTTAATCTTCGGGAGGGTACGCTTGGACCTCAGGGTGAAGCGGGGTTTTTGTTGGCCTGCTCACCATTTTCGACCTACTCGCATCTGAGTAGCGACCGTAGTTGTCCCCTTTGTCAGGGGTCGGTCGCCTGCCCTCAGGGGAGCGGTGCCTTGGTGGGGGCCTCGGCCTGCTAATCGCCTCGTCGCCCTGGGAAGGGGAGTGATACCGCGAGCGCTTCTTCTGGGCGGACTCGAGGTTATCACCCTGTCGGTACCTGGGCCCCATGGGATGGCCGTTGTTGAGCCTGGATTGCAGGCCTTGGGACAGCCCAGGTGCTGGCCGAAATCCTTCAACCGGTGTCAGCCTGGAGAATACATCTTGTTTCTCTCCCAAGCGCCTGTATACTGGCTCTTTGTGCTTCATGCGATCCTTTAGGTCCTGGGATAGGCCTCTTCTTTCACGAGCGGCCGTGGATGCCGTAGTGTGGATGGAGAACGCGCCCTCCGGACCAGCTACTTCTTGCCGTGCAGGCAGCTCCTGATGGTCTTCTGAAATTCGCTTTTGCACTTGTGCATAAGCTTGAGCCGTCTTTCTAGCCTTTTTCTGAGCGTTTCTGACGGCGGTTCGCTTTGTGCCCCCGGTTCCTTCTCCACTTTCAAAGTGGAGCAACCTGGGGGTCGTAGCGACCCTGCCTATCAGTTCGTCAGGGGTGAATTCCTGATCTAGCATGGCTGAGGAGAAAGCCGCAGTCTGTACCATCTGGGCGGGGGTGAGGTTCAGGACTGGCCTCGCCTGGCTCCCCTGCCCAGCCATGGTAGCTGCTTCTTAGCCCGGTGCCCCCTGCAGACTGGCCCGCCCCACACCCGGAATCGTGGCGGCAGGTGTCATTTCGGGCGGCATGCCATACTGGGGGGCTTTGGGTGGGTTTGTCACTGAAATGGTGTCGAAAATCTCAGGCATATTCAATTGCGAGTGGTCAATTTTGAGTTTTAGAGTGGTTGATTTTGTGGGTAATCTCGTGAGCACAACCTAGATCTTCCCCACAGACGGCGCCAAATTGTTCCGGTTAAGGAATCAGTTAACCCGACTACGAATTCGGGTTCTTAGCACTCGGATATCGCTTACTTGATTTCCTTTGATCTCTCCTTTCCCCTCTCCTGTGGTCGGACCTTCCCGGCGGATTGGGCATGCTCCCTGCACAAGCAACGCACAGGGCCTCGGAGGTTGTCCGAGGGAACCCTCTCCGATGCCTAAGTCAGTCCGTGAATGCCTTGACGAACCTAGCTCGTGAGGAACTAGGTGGCCGTTTTTAGGAGTAAGGGTCTAGAGAGAGAAAATCCAACCCCCTCTATGTGGGAAATGAGTGGGTATTTATACCTTCCCACAAGAGAGAGAGGAAGAGAGGGAAAAGAGTGGGAGAATGGGTGGATGTGAGGACGACACGTGGCTTCTCCTCGTCCACCCACTTCCCATTACCTGAGGCGGAATGACGGATGGGCCCTCGGATTCCTCTGCTTGTACTGGGGGTTCAGGCACCCTGGTACCCAGCACGTTGAGGACTTGGAGGCCCTACTCGGCTGGCAGAAAGGCCCTGCTCGGCAGGCGCAAGCCTTTCGGGGCTCTCTCCGCAGTTCTTCGCGGGGAGGGCTGACGGGTGATTCTAGATTCGCCCTGGGGGCGAACCGCCCCGGGGCCCTGCAGGCGGGCGACCCGTGGTACTTGGTCAACTCCCATCAAAAGGGGCATTTGAGAAATTACCTCGGTGAAGGGCAACGCAACCTCTACCTTTTTCAACATGTCCACAAACCGGCTAAATTGGGCATTCTTCTTATCTGGCTTGGCCTTTTTCAGAAAAGGCAGTGGTGGCACATAGGCGGGGGGTGGTGGAGTGTCAAGTTCTTCTTCTTCAATTACCCGTCCCGCCTATTTCTTTCTAGCTTCCTTCAATTCCCTTTGCTCATTTTCCTTCCAACTAGCCGCTTCTCTCAATTCTCTTTGCTCCATTTCGGCATTTTGAAGAATCTTTAACTTCGCTTGGATTCCCCGGTTTTGTTCGGGGGAAATGGGAGTTGCGGCTTGTGGTAAACCTTGTTGCTTGTCTTGAGTTGTGGTGCTCTTGATATTCAAATGTTTGTAAGTATCTTCAAGTTCCCTAGCGCCCCTCAATATTACGACATTGGCTTGGTGAGGAGGGTCTCTTGGGTTTTGTGTTTGCCCGGGCAATCCATGTGATGGATGAACCGGTGCGGCTAAGGCTTTAAATACATCTTGAGATTCCGAAACTTTGAGCCTTGCCTTAGTATCCAAGTTCTCATTCCATAGATACACAAGATATTTTTGCATTTCATTTGTGTTATTGTCCCATTGACCGCTTCCTGACCATATTGGAAAATGTTTTTTTGACCATAAGATTGAGAAGATTGATTGTAACCTTGTTGATTAAACTCTTGGTTGCCTCGGTAGTTACCTTGGAAACCATGATTATATCCTTGATTGTAGATGTCTCCTTGTTGATTGTGTAATACCCCCGCTCAATCCTAGGACCGGAAATGTTAACCGCGGTAGCTCACCAGGCTCCGTACTGGTCCCACAAATCAACATGAGTCCTTTCCAGTATATTTTGTCCTACTTCAAGCGTATCCCGGAAACCTACCCAAGAGGTCACCCATCCTAAGATTACTCCCACTCAAGCACGCTTAACTGCGGAGTTATTTTGTATGGATGACCAGAAAAGAAAGTGCCCTTTGTTGATACGAGTAGTACTTCAAATCCCTTTACGCAAACCTCATAAATAGGACATCTTCAATCAATGTGGGGTGTTTCAATCACTCCTACTTGAAGAACGCAATGTCCTCGTTGCGCCTCGTAGCATAACCGCTAACCCAGAATCCTCCCCTGCTAGGTGCCAAATACACCGTCGAAACCTGGCTCTGATACCATTTGTAACACCCCGGTCCAATCTTAGGATCAAAAATCTTAACCGCGGTGGCTCAGCAGGCTCTGTACTGGTCACACAGACCAACACGAGTCCTTTCCAGCACATTTTATTCTCACTCATTTGCATCCCGTAAATCTTCCCAAGAAGTCACCCATCCTAAGATTACTCTCACTCAAGCACGCTTAACTGCGTAGTTCTTTTGCATGGATGACCAGAAAAGAAAGTTCACTTTGTTGATATGAGTAGTATTTCAAATCCCTTTAAGCAAAAGTTCATAAATAGGACATCTTCAATCAATGTGGCACTACTACAAAATTAGTCATAGACATGACTTAATAGACATAGGTTAAAGAAAAACCCACATCTATTTTTAATAGACATAGGTTATTTAAAAAACTTATGTATATAAAAGAGAATATACATAGGTCAAATTTAAAATCCATGTCTATATATTTTAGACATAGGTCAAAGTAAAACCTATGTTTATAATATATGAATAGATAGATGTAGGGCATATGAAAAATATATATATTGAAATAAAAATTAAATCATCCAGATACCCATGTACAAATTTCACCCAAATAGCCCTATCATGACGAAGCCCTAAGACATACAGAGTACTCCTTATTCAAAACCCAAAACACAAATACCCACCCTCACCCAAAACGCAGCGGCGACCACTGATTTGCGACCCACGCTCACCGGTGACCCTCCCTCGCTTCCTTCCTCCCCGAACCTCTCCTTCCCTTTTCGCTCCACTTTCCTGTGATTTTCTACCGTAGCTCCGATCAACCTCAATTTTCATCCCTCATTTATGGATGAATTCACTCAACTCCGATTCCTCGTAAACTCATAATCATTCAAAATGGTGCGTTTTGTTATCCGACATTCTTAATTTCTATACCTTAGATCTGATTTCAGTTTCGTATTGTCTAATTATGCTTCGTGATTTTTGTTCATTGCTTGAGATCATATTTAATTTGTTTTTGTGTTCGATTTCGGTTGTGGATCAGCCTCTCCAACTCGAAATGAAGGTAATTTCGTTTGGTTTGATTGATTGATTATTTGTTGCTTTGAGGTAGCGGTTCTTACGTTACTTTATTGTTGATTATTGCGGTTTTGCCGTCAGTTTCTTCCTGATATGTACATGATTCGATGTTCTTCAGGTGTTCTTCAGGTTTCAATTCTTTTAAAATTTATTTTGTAATATGATAATGGTGTTCTGTCACTCCTCATTGTATGTGATGAACGGATGAACTGATGTTTGTGCGTCTGTTGTGCTCAACTTCGTGCGTCGATTCTAATAGGTGCTCGTTGTTTTCGCTTTTTTTCGTTCATCTCTACTTAGTTTTCGGTTATCATGGTTTGTTGATGCTGCTGTGTGATATTGTTGCTACCATTTCCGCATTTGTTTTTCGTGTTTTGACCATGTCCGTGCCTATTCTAAGATGCACTAGTTTAGGCGTTTGAGTTATGGGTCACCTGAGCTTAAACGTCTGAACTTTGCTTGTTTCACCTCATGTCCATCCTCGTTCTATTTTCTTTTCAATCGACTCTCTCTAGTCTTTATCATTTCACCCAAGGTACGATTGAATGTTGCAGAGTGTTGATGAGCTTGTTATGAGGAGCTTCAATTTCTGTATCGTTGACGAGGTTGATTCCATTCTTATTGACGAAGCGAGAACGCCTCTGATCGTAACTGGACCTGCTGATAAAACGAATGTTGTTTCTGCTGCTGCAGTGACTTTATTAGATCTTCTTCCTTCATGTTTGTACTTCGATTCAATTTAGTACTACTATCCTGCTCTTCTTATGACATACTAGAATATATAAGTAGTATGTATATGTCACAAGCGAGTCATGACTAACAAGTATGTACTCCTACTCCTTAATGATTAATAATGGCCAGGAATGAGTTGAAGTTGGCTGGCCCTACCAAATTAGCAATATTATACTCTACTGTTTTTGATTGAATCACTAGGCGATAGTTGCAATATGGTATCAGCAGATATATATATATATATATAGATTCGGGATCCATTGAGGCAGCCTAACTCCCTGCAATCGTTGAGGCAGCATCTGGGCCGTTAGATCTGATTGAGATCAACGGACCAGGCTTGATCAAAATTCAAAGCACAAAAACAAACGCGCGCCATCTCCTTCCTTTCTTTTTGAATTAGTCGACTTTCTCTCTCTAGAAATTTGTTTATTTTTTCATTCAAATCATTCGATCATCTTCATCAGTTCCGTTGCAGATCTTCATCGTTTGATCTTCATCATTTTTACTTGCAGATTTAATTGTGCTCACTCGTAAAATCGAGCGTCTTCATCATTTCAATTGCAGATCTTCATCATTTGATTATCATCATTTAAGTTGCAGATTTCATTTTGTTCACTTTTGTAAATTCGTTCGTATATCAAGGAATTATGTTCTTGATTATCAAGGAATTCTATGCTTGATTATCAACGATTTCTGTTCTTGATTTGATTGTCGTCATTTTCACTTGCAGATTTGATTGTAATCCTGAACAATTCGTTAATGGCTTGTTTGGGAACTAGGAATTGGAATTGAATTCCGGATTTGAAATGATTTAAGTGTTTGGGAAAATCGAGAATTTGGAATTGGATTTGAGATGAATTCCATACCAATTCCAACCTTGTTTAAATTTGATTTTCTCAAATGACTACCTCATGGTAGTCATTTCAATTCCGTCATTTTTGATCTTTCTTTTTCGCGTAAATCTAGTTGGAATATATTTTTTTTCTTTGTTTTTTTTCCATATTTGAAAATTTATATTTTTCTAATGATAAAAGTTTTTTTTTTTAAAAAAATTGATGACCTTAACCCGACTCTACCCACCCAAATTCCAAATCCAAATCCAAGGGTACCCAAACACAATTTTGGATTTGGATTTGGATTTGAATTCTAGAAATTCAAATACAAGAATTGAATTCATAATATTCAAATCAATTCCGAGTAACCAAACGCAACCTTAGAGAAAATTGATTATGAACCTGCTGATCCAAGTAGACAATCGATTATAAAGAATTACGTAGATTCTCTACTGATTCTCTGCTGAATTATTTTGATAACTTATGATGTACATATTTGTCAGTGAATAATGTTGATATTTTGATATCAGTTGTACATAATCCATCTGAGGACATCACTAGACATAATTCTATATTAGTTGTACATAACTCATCTAGTTACATCTTAAAGTAGAAATTTTGTTGCGATTGTAACAATTTACAAACTGTATATCTTCCTAAATAATTATGTACACTGTATTCAATATTATGTACAGGACGTAGGGTCATTATATAAGGTACATAATTCTATATCAGCTGTACATAACCCATTTGAGGACATCATTGTACATAATTCTATATCAGCTGTACATAGTTTATCTGAGGACATCATTGTACATAATTTTATATTATTTGTACATAACTCATCTATTTACATCTTAGACTGAAAATGTACAGATACTAAATAATTAGTTATATACACTGTATTCATAATTATGTATATCATATTTTTAATTAAAAAACACAATGCAAACTGTATATCTCCCTAAATAATTATGTACACTGTATTCAATATTATGTACAGGACGTAGGGTCATTATATAAGGTACATAATTCTATATCAGCTATACATAACCCATTTGAGGACATCATTGTACATATTTCTATATCAGCTGTACATAATTCTATATCAGCTGTACATAGTTTATCTGAGGACATCATTGTACATAATTTTATATTAGTTGTACATAACTCATTTATTTACATCTTAGATGCGGTACCGTATTCTTAAACCCTAATCCAACCCTAAACCCTTTTCCGTCCCATCTTATGCGGTACCCTACTCTTAAGGTTCAGTGTCCGATCTTTGAATCACATCCACGACAGGGTTCACCAATACCCTCTTAGGGTTCAGTTTCTTGCGGGTTTAGTGACCTTGAATAAGGAAAAGGGTTTAGGGTTGGATTAGGCGGAGCCGCGAAGCGGGTCCGCCTAATCTAACCCTAAATTCTTTTCCGTCCCGTCTTATGCGGTACCCTACTCTTAAGGTTCAGTATCCCATCTTTGAATCACATCCACGACAGGGTTCACCAATACCAGACACTGTTTTAACCATAGTAACTTATGTACATCATAACAGACACTGTTTTAAGCATGTATAAATTCCAAAATGTGCAACACATAGTAACTTATTCAACAGATATCAACCTATGTACGTCATAACAGACAGTTCTATAACATGGTTTTTGACTACTTTTATAGGTTAATTTTATAGGTTTAGATTACTCTATACATTTTATATTTTTGACTATTTACAGGAGAACGTTATAGGTTAATTTTGTTGTACGTTTAACAATTTACAAAGTACAGTATATAGGTCATTATGTAACGTACATATGTACATATTAGTTTTACATAACTCACCTGAGAATGATTATAAAAACGTTGATGTTTATATAAATTCTTGTCATGGAGTAACGTTTACATCACTGACTGTTTACATACACATAGCTAAAATAGAATTTTATATTTTCTGTCAGCTGTAAAATCCTTAACAAAGTTCTTATCCCACCTCATAAGATTTATGCATGTTTGACGACGAAAGTCATTGATGTCATTAAAATAATCTTTGTCTGTCCATTTCTCCTTGTCGTGAATTGCCTTTATCCACTTCAAGACAAAAACACCACAATCAAATCCATTACTTTGTTGAACTGCATTTTTGACATACTCCATTGGATTTGTCGTCATTTTTTTAGAGATGTATTCATAGCCCGAGTAGTTTTGAATGATGATTGCGATATTTGTCATTATTTTGTGGCAAACATCTGTTCGTGCTTTGTTACCCTTCCTTTTACTTGAATCCAAGATGTAATTCTTCTTGTCACTTCTATAACCATGTACAAATTTCAACTGTGTTAATGCTATAAGAGTATATAGATTAGATGGTTATACCTTTCTCAAGAATTTACCATCTTCATGCAAGTATGATACAGTACAGTATGGCGTTGTCAGAGAAGAGAATATTTCTGGGTTTAATTCCTGTAACAAAGGATACACAATAGGTAAACAACTGTATGATTATCATGTACCAAAAAAGTACTTAAGTACATGAATTTTGACATATTTTACCCCTGATTTTGTAGGAATGAATAGTATATCGTTCCTCATGAATGTTGCATATATTCCAGCTATATTGATTGACTATTAAAAGAACACTTGTTAGATTGATTTGGCAGCATTTGAATTTATAATATTACTGTAACATTTACCATATCATATAGTTGTTCTTTTGGTAATAACAAGGATTGCATCGCCTTTCGGCTTACATTCATCCATTGTGTTTCCATAACCTCTTCCCTGCAAGATAACATAGTTCAAATAATCAACAATTTTAAAATTAATTATGATGAAAGAATTAAAAAACATTGGACAGGATAGAATATATTACGTGTCATATGATTTTAAAATGTTTTCATATGAGTCCTTCTTTTTCTCATTTGCCTTTCCTGCAAAGGTCTTCTTCTTTGTTTCTTTTAAGAATTTTTGAATAATTTCTTCATCACTGAATACATTTTCCACATAGAGTTTCGCTGCCCTACTGAGAAAAGTTATAGAACAGTAAATGTTAATGATTTATGCTTTATGTGGAATATATGGTAGTCATATGATAGCATAGTGCAAGTCTATAACATACAGAAGTTTCCTTGACATTTTTCTTGCATCTTTTAGAATAGAATCTTTCATCTGATTCCTGGTGGAGGTTAGTATTTTGTGGCAATACCGCACCTTCATCATCCTTACATACTTATCATATGTAACATTGCTCTGAACATATACATCAATCAATAACATTTATATATGGAAATATAATCAAACATAAAATAGTATCAATGATATAAGTAGAATAATTAAGTTTACCGGTTTGAACACTTGGGCAAAATAATTTTTATCCCCATTGTATATTTCCATGAGCCTCATTGACAAAATACCATTGTCAATTTCCAAATGACGACTAAAATCTGGAATAAATTCCGCTATTTCATAGTCTGTCACTTGATTGGCCCATTTGATCTTATTCTTGAATTTTTCAGAGAAATAATTACACTGCAAATATAACAAAGTATTCAACAAAGGTGAAATAATTTTCAATGTACAAAAACGTAAAAACAATACATCAGTGTCCTCACATATTTATCTTTAGCTTCAGAACTGTTCAGTTGGCTGTCACGTTCTTCAGGATACCCATAGTGAATTATTTCAAATGACTTTGTCATTGAGTTTAAACAGTAAAGAACAATAGATGGTAATTCTATTGTCCAGAAAAAGACCTTGAAGAAGATTGCACTATTAGTTTACAGAATGAATGAATGAATGAATGAATGAATGGAGGTTATAGGGAGTATCTATTTGTTTACCAATTGCACATTATCCAACTGCATTTCACTTGTAGGAATCTGAGACATTAAAGAAGTGTTTAGAAGAGATTCATGAGCAAAAATATATTTACGCTGTTGACATTGTTGATGGAATATATAACATTACCACATATTTATTAAATGGAGACATATAAACACGCTTTATGGATGATGGAGATGATAGCTTTTCCAAATCATTCATCAATAATCCCCAAAGATTTAAAATTGGTTCCTCAACTTTACTTTCAGACTGTGACATCATCAACATCTGCCTCCTTGAAATCTGAATGGTATCAAACTTAAAGAGAGGTTCACTGTAAAATTAAAAAGTATTTATTGTATTAGTTTTGGTATAGCAATCACTCATATGAAACAATTTTAACTATGACTTTCAAACTATTAGCATTTAAACACATTTTAACAGTGCTATACTTATGTACATCTGTTGTATGAGTTATATACAATAAGTTCTAACTTATCTACATCAAAACAGATGCTGGTTTAATAATGTGCAAATTTCACACATGTGCATCACATAGTATCTTACATACATCAAAACAGACAGTGCTTTAACTATGTAAATTAGTTATTTACCTTGGAGTGATATCTAATGCAAATGCATAGTCTGTCACATATTTCTCTTCGACACTCAGATTGGTTAAAAAGCTGATGTTCCTTCGTATGAAAGGAGATTTGAAAATAGTTGGTATTGCTTGTTTCCTCTTGTATAGCACTTCAATTTCTTTTTCATTCATTTCATCATCTTGCTGAGATGCATTCCTCACTATTTGTGGAGTGACCAAGTTTTCAACAATATCTGGGCTCTTTTGAATGATATTTTTCACAGCATAAGGAGTTTCTAAGTTAACTTTTTGTACTGCATGTGCAGGAGTAGATTCCATGTTCTCCACAAACTCCACAAGCTTGTTATTGAACATTTGTTCAGTAGTAGCTTCCACATCCACATTCTTCATATCCATAATTGGCACACTCTTGTAATTGAACACTTGTTCATTTATGATGGGAGTTTTTTCTTTATCCACATTTTCCACATCTTCATTTATCTGAGGTGTATCTTGAGGGTCAGAATACATGTCAAGGTTAATATCTTGACTGAGTTGATAGCTCTCATCTGAGTTCAACAAACTGTATCTTGGCATCATTGGGTCTCTCTCCTTCTTCTTCTTCTTCTTCTTCTTCTTCATCTTTGGTACCTCATTCTTTTTGGCAGAAACAGCTTCTTCTACTATCTGATCTAACATCTCTAATACGTGTAGAGTCAGTTCTTCTAGACCAAAGTCTGTATCTGAGAAGGTAGGGAAGTCCTTTTGACAAGTAGAAGGTATTTTGCCTTCTTCTTTTGTGTTGTCATCATTGACAACTTATGATGCTGTATTAGTAACATCCTTCCATTTATCTCCAGATTCTAAGCAGTAAAAGATGAAAAATAAATACTGTATATAAGTTATAATTATACAACACATAGTAACTTATGTACATCAAAACAGACACTTCTATAATCATGTACAAATTCCAACATGTCCAACACATAGTAAATTATGTACATCAAAACAAACACTGTTTTAACCATGTATAAATTTCAATATGTGCAACATATAGTAACTTATTTACATCAAAACAGACATTGTTTTAACCATGTACAAATTTCAATATGTGCAACAAATAGTAATTTATATACGTAGGAACAGACACACTGTTTTAACCATGTACAAATTCCAAAATGTACAACACATAGTAACTTATGCAACAGATATCAACTTATGTACGTTAAAACAGATAGTTCTATAAACATATATAAACAGATAGAAAATTAATTATAAAAAAAAATATTACCATTCTGTTTTGATGGCTGTTCTCTTCTCGTTTCTGCAAGTTTGTTTATAAATTCATTTGCCAAATTTTCAAAGTCTAATAGTGGTTTGCATTGGGGGGAGGCAACTTTTGCAACTTTTATCGCATCTTTTAGCCCCCTGAAAGACTTTGAGAACTGAGAAGATTTGTTGATTAAATTCTGCACCCAGTGTATTACTTCCTTTGGCTCATCATTCTCATCTTTTATTTCCTCCTCCATTTTCACTAGCTTCTCTTTTTCCATTACGGAAGAAACATTTGCAGTACAGGTTTTAGAGTTATCCACCTTGTACCAATCAACCGGTTGTAATGGCAAGACAAAGCCGTTACCGAATGTACCCGATTTCTTCGCTTCGTCCACTATTCTTTTTGAAATGGACTCTTGTGTCTAGAACAGCATTGTCGGGAAACAACGAACAGGTGTGCTGTTTCTATAGCACATTCTTTGTAGATATATGAACACAAAGACCATTATAGGTCCATCAAAGCATTTGTTTCTCTCTGCGGTGTTCATCTTCCACATATCAACTGCCTCAATGAAAGCATCAAGTCAAAATTTGCACCAATTAAAGGTGGGTACCAATGATAAGTCGACTAAAGACATCAATATCTTTAAGCTTGGGGTTGTAGAACAGATACCTGCTATAAAAATAGAGCAAAGATAAACAATGAAGTTCCTCTTGAATTGATCCCCCCTATCCTTCTGTGTTGTTAGCACGTATTGTAACACATTGTTTGTTATCTTGGAACCTTTAAACTGTTCCTTGAACTCATCAACTAATCGATTATATTCAACATCCTTGTCATCATAGGATGCTAATACAATATCATTTGATCCCATAGGAAGCCCGGTTGCTATGTGTACATCCAAATTTGTAACATGAAGTGTCTGACCTTTATATGACGATGAATCAGGGTCAAAATTGGAAACAAGCCAATGACCAAGTTTGGCTGGGACTTCTCTTACATTTAGAGAAATTATATCCCCGAACCCCAATTCCATAATATCTTCAATTTGCTTGTCTGACAGATTTCTTACAAATTTAAACAAACTTTCAAGGGACATCGTTGTAGTCAATGATGGGAGTTCATTCACTGCATGTAGAACCCTCTTCCTTCTAGTTTTTGTAGGTTTTGTAGGCTTATTAATGACAGCTGTAAATTTGAGTGATCAAAACAGATTTAAATGATATGTATAGAGGGCATATGTAACAAGTTCAAGTTCTAAGAACAGATAATTAAAACAACAAATGTACATACCTACAATCGCATCTGAGAGTAAGTGTAATTGTGATTTCGGTGTCTGAAAACTACAATCCTTAGAATCATCAGAATTATCCTTAGAATCATCCTTAGAATCATCAGGAGCATCCTTAGAATCATCCTTAGAATCATCCTTAGAATCATCGTTTACTTCTACCCGTCTCTTTTTACATGCAACTATACATAATTAACGAAAAATCAATATGCATCATTTACATTGAGAGTATAGGGTTCAATACGGAGTACTGTATAAGTTTATATACCTTCGATCTTATGAACAGCTTCCCTCTTTGTTCCGCTTTTCTCCCGATTTGTTCTCATCTTTTTTGTTAACCTAATTTGCACAAGTTGAATAATCTGTCAGAAGAAATCGTTTTATACACAATCGGAAGTAATTGCATACTGCCTATTATTTTATACCAACCTTCAAAAAATCGTTTCAAAAAACAACAATATACCGCAATGTCGAAGGTAATCGGAAAAGATATCTAGAATAAACTTACAGAAATCGCTAAATTGTTGAAGATAATCCGGGGAAGATCTTAAGAGATCGCTTTCTTTTTTTTCTTTTTCTTTTGTGGCTATGAAGTAGGTCAGATACCAATTATGTTCTTTTTTGGGTTTTAATTAAATAATAAACGGGCTCCTGTTAAGATACGGAATACTATGTTCAAGTATTCGATTTATAATGCTGTTATGTTCATTGAAAATAAGACAGATTTTAAGTATATAAGATATTATATTTTGTACATAAGTGTACTGGAAAACATAAGAGATAAATACTTTTAGTGTACATAATATAGAATTTAGAGAACATAAGTCAAATATCAAGCTTATTTAAACATTATATAAAAACATAAGACATGACTATTTTAACCATACATAATACTTTAAATGTATTTTGTCAGTTCAACATAATACAAGTAGTTTAAATGTACATAACATAAACTTTAGCATATATAGGAATTAGTTCAACATAATTGGCTGCCTTGATGATCTTCAAACTAGATTTATGATGCACAAAATAAGGCAAAGATCAACTTTACCAGTAAACACTCCTTCCACAAAACAACATTTTGTATGCTTCTTGTGTGAAGTTTACTATCTACAAGACATATTTCGTCCAATGTTATCTTAGAGATGTTCCTTGTACATATTTGTATTTTGATGCGTACATAACATATCCAATGATAAACAAATAATCCATTGATTGCCATTTTTATATTAATAGATCGTCTATTACAGTAATATAACTAATTCTACATACAATTAAAATAAGATCACATATTTTTCCTTAACACTGAAATTTGTCACATAGTTCTTTTCCCACTTCAAAAGATCCAAGCATGTTTCACGCCTAAATTCTTTGTTATTTGCAAAGTATGATTGACTTGTCCATTTCTTCTTGTCATGCAATGCCTTTATCCATTTAATAACAAAGAGACCACAATCAACTTTATTGGTTTGCTTCGCTGCATTTCTAAACGCTTCCACTTGAAATTTTCCCATTTGTTTGGAAATTTGTTCATAGCCAGGGTAGTTTTGTAAAATGTTTGAAACATTATACACTACATTTTCAACTTCCTTGTTCCTTTTTCTGTAAAACTTCGTCTTGCATGAATCAAGGACGTAATTCCTTTTCTCTTCTAGATCACAGACAAGTAAAATCCAATGATCCGGGTTTTCAGTGTGAATTGGAACGAAGATCTGAAAATTTACACATTTCACAGTCATAAACATAGTTTGTTTATAGTTAATTATCGTCAACTTTTAATACTTTAATCATTGGATGTACCTTTCTTATAGATTTCGTATCATGAGGCATGTATGAGACAGTACAGTACGGAGTATTAAGAGTAGTAGTGCTCTTTGGGTCTAATTCCTGAAACAAAAGATAAGCATCAAATAAATAACTGTAACCTTAAATACCGAAAATAAGTATACCAATTTGAAATACTTACCCCTGCCTTTGTTGGAAAGAATACAACATCCTTCCTTCCTAATGTAATATAAATTCCATACAAATCTATCACCTATTAAAATGGAACTTGTTAGATTTATTTAGAAGCATTTGAATTTGTAAGATTAAAACTTGTTAGACATTTTCTTACCATATCAACTAATTCCTCATCTGCAAATAACAATGCTTGCATATCTATGCGGTTTAAACACATCCATTCAGTTTGTATAATGATTTCGCTGTAAAATAACACACAACGTGGGAGTAATAACCTTAAAATTAATTAATTATGATGAATGATTTCAAAAACAATGGAAAGGGTAGAATATATTACCTATTATACGATTTTAGCATGTCATCGTATTCTTTCTGCTTGTCCTCTAATCCCTTTCCAGCAAAATTCTTTTTTGTTACTTTTTTCAAGAAATTTTGAACTATATGAGAATCGCTGTACTTTTTTGTTGTTAAATTTTCCACTTCCAAGCTGATAAAAGTCATAGAACAGAATATGACTTTGTAATCGAAACAATATATAATAATTTATGTATGTCAAATTATGACTTATCAACAGCAAGCTATCAGATACATACAACATTTTTTTTGCCTCCTTTAGCACAGTATTCTTCAGCTCATTCCTGTCTGAAGTTAGTATTCTGTGGCAATACGACACCATCATCATCTTTACGTAATCATTGTATGAAATGGTGGACTGCACATATACATAATCATTACACATGATAACATTAGTATATTGGAAAATAATAACATATAGATTAGTATCAGTGATGAATGTGTTGTGATTTTTAACTTACTGATTTGAACTCGTCGGCATAATTGTCTTTATTGCCTTTGTATGTTTCAATGATTCTCATTGAAAGAATGCCATTGTTACTTTCCAAATATTTAGAGAAATCTGGAATATATTCGATCAACTCGTAGGTATCAAACTCTTTCACCCATTCAATTTTATGTTCGAAATGTTCCTTCAAATAACCATTCTGAAAATATAAGCCAATTATTCAGGCCAGATAACATAAATTTTAATGTACAAAAGAGCACAGACTTATATATAGAATGTTTTTTTAATGAATGAAAAAACACAAACATAGAATGTGTAATGTTAATGCCTAGAGTATGCTCACATAAAACTCTTTAGCTCCAAGACCAATCTCTTTGCTGTTAATTCCTTCATGAAACCCAAAATGAATCATCTCAAATTTCTTCGAGATTGAGTTTGCACAGTAAACAACATAACCTGCTGAATATCTAAAGCAGAAAAGTGCCTTGAAGAAAATCAAATTATTAGTTCTCACAATGAACGAATAATTAAATAAATAAATAAATAAGAGTTATAAAGAATATCTTTTTGATTACCAGTTGCACATCATTAACGTCCATTTCACTTTTGGGAACCTGAAACATTGTAGTGATTGTTTAGAAGAGAATCATGAGTGAAAACAGTTTTTATCATATGTGAATGGAATACATAACATTACCTGATATTCTTGAAAAGGAGACATATACACACGTTTGATAGATGATGTCGGTAATAGCTTTTCCAAATCATTCATCAATAGGCACCAGAAATTTAAAATTAACTCATTGATTCGGGTATCACAGGTTGCCGTCATCGACAGGTCCCCCCTTGAAAGTTCAATGTTTCCAAACTTAAACAGAATATCCCTGAAAAATTAAATTATTTAGTGTACTAGTTTTGCTATACCTGGTATGAATCTTATGTACAAAATATATTAATTTATGTACATCAAAACCATCTGCAAATCATGTATATCAAGACATGTTATGACCATGCTTTGACAATGTACAAATTGATATCAAGTTATGTACATCAAAACAGACGGTGCTTTGACAATGTACAAATTGTGAACATGTGCAATAGATATCAACTTATGTACATCAAAACAGGAACAGATATGAAACTTGTTTAAAAGATTAATGAGACTTACTGCAAAGACTTTCCTGGTGCAAATACATAGTCTGACACATATTTCTGCTGAGCTTTGAGAGAGGTCAAACAGTTGATGTTCTTATTAATAAAAGAAGATTTGAAAACTGCTACATCTCCTTGTTTTCCCTTTTGTTGTGCTTCAATCTTTTTATTTTCAAGTGTATCAATTTCCTTGTTTTGATTTGTAAGAGATTCCAAATGCACATTTACAACATCATCAACAAAAGTTTCCAAATCCACATCAACAATTTCCACAGTATGTCCATTCAAAAAATCTTTGTGTTCTACAGAAATAATTTCACTGTCATTTTTGATAGGAGTAGAAATACGAACATCCGTACAGATGTCTTCTGCAGCATCAACATTTTCCATATTGTCCGCATTGAACACATCTTCATTTTCCTCAGAAATAATTTCACTGTCATTCTTGACAGGAGTAGAAATAGGAGCATCTGTACAGATGTTTTCTGCAGCATCAACATTTTCCACAGTGTCCGCATCGAACACATCTTAATTTTCCTCGGAAATAATTTCACTGTCATTTTTGACAGGACTAGAAATAGGAGCATCTGTACAGATGTCTTCTGCAGCATCAACATTCAACACATCTTCACTGTCATTCTTGACAGGACTAGAAATAGGATTATCATGAATATTGATGTCTTCTGCAGTATCAACATCTTCCAGAAGTAGTACAGTATTCATTTCATCTATCTTGTCCTTTTCACGATCAGTCTTTTTTACAGAAGTAAGATCTTTTGCCATCTTATGTATCATATGCAGTATTTCTGGATTCTTCTCATTTTGTTCCTCCTCACCTATTTTGAAGCAAAAGATGAAACATATGTACTATATTCGACATATTATAACAAATGAATGGGGATAAAACCAATTGAAGAAAAATTCTTACCAAATTCTTGATGTTCTGTTATTGTCACAAGTTTTTCAACAAAATCACTGGTCAACATTTCCAATTTTGTTATTGGTTTGCATTGAGGGGACGCAAACTTTGCAACATTTATAGCATCTTTGAACCCCTTGAAATTTGTTGTGAATTCAACAGATTTCAGCATTAAACTTTGTAACCAATCTCCTTCTTCCTTTCCCTCTTTGTTCATACTTTCCTTTACTTCCTCCCCCTTGTAGCAATCAAGGGACTCTAATGGGATAACTAGACCACTACCAAACGTACCCGATTTTTTTTCTTCGTCCATTATTCTCTTTGAAATGGACTCTTGTGTCCAGAACAACATTGTTGGGAAAGCACGGACTGGGGTGCTGTTTCTGTACCGCATTCTTTGCAAATATATGAACACAAAGACCATTATAGGTCCATCAAAAAACTTCTCCTTCTCTGCTATGTTCATCTTCCACATATCAACAGCCTCGACGAAGGCATCAAGGCAAAATTTGCACCAATTATACGTAGGTACCAAAGACAAATCGACTAAAGACTTCAATATCCTAAAACTTGAAGTTGCAGAAGAGGTACCTTCTATAAAATAAGAACAGATATAAACTATAAAGTTCCTTTTGAATAGATCACCTCCATCCTTTTGTTTATCAAGGATGGATTTCAATGTAGTGGCCGTAACCTTTGACCCTTCAAATTGATTCTTACATTCCTTAAGAAGTTTTCTGTATTCCATGTCTTGGTCATCATACAATGCAAGGACAATCTTGTTTGGTCCCATAGGAAACCCAGTTGCAATATGTACATCAAGATTTGTCACATCAAATGTATTATATTTAAATGTGGCTGAATCAGGAATGAAATTTGTAACAAGCCAATTAAATCCCCAAACCCTAATTCTTTAATATCTGCAGTCTGTTTCTCTGACAAATCATTTAGAAATTTAACCAAACCATCAAGGGACATGCGTGTCTTCAATGACGGCAGTTCGTTCGTTGCATGTAGAACTCTCTTCCTCCTAGTCTTTGTAGTTTTAGGAGCAATACCTGTAAATTGTATGTTCATAACGCATTACACAATGCACATAACTTCAAACACAAATTGTATGTAAATTTTTAAAGCTATACTAAATAAAAAAAGTTCTTTTCAAACAATATTGAAACATAGTAGTCTATTTAATGAATATACCTTTATTTGCGTCTGTTATCAAACATAATTGTTTGTCTGATGTTTCTTCATAATTATCAGAGTCTGTATCCTTTTCTTCAGTTCGCCTCCTTTTACATTCAGCTACGAATAAAGAACACAAAATCAGTATAATTTCATTGTACATAATTTAAATTGTACACAAATACCTTAAATGTACATAATTTAAATTGTACCTTTCTCCTTTTTATCAGTTTTCCTCTTTGCTGCAGTCTTCTCCAGGTTTGATTTCATCTTGTCTCGTGAATTACTTAACCCTAATTTTCAACAAAATCACTCTAAAAATCAAAAATATAACACACAAAACTGCATATGTACTTTATAAATAACGCGAATGATAGACAAGACCTAATCTCCAAAGAATAAAAGATTGCAATTTTACTTTACTGTAAATTTCACAAAATCGTTCGAAAAACCATTAGTTATGGCATGCAAAGAATCAAGAACATATCACTCACCAAATAATCGTTGAAGATGATCGATATAAATTACAGTACTTGATTTTTCAAATTGTTGTGAAGTGATGCACTTTTTGAAATAGTTGAAGTGATTATAGGAATTCTCAGTAGTTGAAGTGAAATAGTTCAAATTATGCAATACTAGTAGTTGTCAAATGACTGTTGAAGTGATTATAGGAATTCTCAATAGTTATTTCCAAACTCTTAATAATACGTCATTTTCAAAAAGTCCTAATACGTCATAAATACGTCCTAGAGTAGTGGAATACTGAGTACTAGTACTATATTTCAAAATAATGTGTCTTATACGGAGTACTTTATTATTATTATTATTATTATTAATTAATTATTATCATACGGTGCTTTGACAATGTACAAATTGTGAACATGTGCAACAGATATCAACTTATGTACATCAATTCAGACACTGTTTTAACTATGTAAAAATATCGATATGTACAACATATATCTACTTATGTGCATCAAAATAGACACTACTTTAAATATGTAAAAATATCAACATGTACAATAGATATCAAGTTGTGTACATCAGAACAGACGGTGCTTTAACTATTTACAGATTTTGAACATGTGCAACAGATATCAAGTTATATACATCAAAACAGACGGTGCTTTAACTATTTACAGATTTTGTACATGTGCAACAGATATCAAGTTATATACATCAAAACAGATGGTGCTTTGACAATGTACAAATTGTGAACATGTGCAAGAGATATCAACTTATGTACATCAATTCAGACACTGTTTTAACTATGTAAAAATATCGATATGTACAACAGATATCTACTTATGTACATCAAAACAGACACTACTTTAAATATGTAAAAATATCAACATGTACAACAGATATCAAGTTATTTACATCAAAACAGACGGAGCTTTAACTATTTACAGATTTTGAACATGTGCAACAGATATCAAGTTATATACATCAAAACGGACGGTGCTTTAACTATTTACATATTTTGAATATGTGCAACAGATATCAAGTTATATACATCAAAACAGACGGTGCTTTAACTATTTACAGATTTTGAATATGTGCAACAGATATCAAGTTATAATTGTTGTATGTATCTTATCTACTTACATATTACTGGAATCAAATCATAAGTTGTTCTAATTAAATTTATGGGGCAGTTGAACACAATTATATACACTATGTATATAAAGTATGTCATTTATATAAACTATGTATATCATATCTATTATATACACTATATGTATATCAGGTTGTATCCTGTTTGTGTTTGTGTCATTTGTAAACAGGTCATAAACTATGTATATCATACCTTATTTATTCTTATATGGGTAGTTTCTGCATAGTATACAGATCAATACATAATGTACATACTTACACATCAGCTTTACATATTAGTCATAGTAATAACCGTGAACATGGTGTACATATTTCTATAATTGTTGTACATAAGTTATTCTAATTAGATTTATGTTTACTGAAGCACTCATAATCCGTCAAACATATCCTTATGTACAAATACATATAAAAACGCGTGATAAGTAAATAATTTTATAACAAGTGTACATAAGTTCAAATTAACTTGAGATTCATCTTTCATATAGTTCAAACATTACATATATAAGGAAAAAACAAAATACACTTATATATCTGGATAAAAATTTGTTGGCTCAAACATATATTCAGCAAAGGTAGATGATCGACGAAAATCTTCAGGAGAAAAACCATGAAGATGAACTACATCATCTGGAGATGCAAGTCGAAGTTGCATATAGTGTAGCATATCTCTACAAAGCAGGTCTTTAGTCAGACAGCATCTGCATTCCTTTAACAGCAAGACACCATTCCTATGAAGAGAAAGTAATCCATTGTTAATGCTTGCATGCACACTCATACTGTACTCCATTTCTAAGAGAAGAGAATGAGGATGTGCCAAAAGTATATGAGCCCATCTCTTGCAAACAAGACTCAATTTTGCAAACTCTTTCTTTCTAAAAGTAGGGTTGACCTTTCTGAAAATTATTTCCATTACATTTTCATTTTCAAATACCTTTTCAAGTGATTCAACATATGGACTTGAAATAGGTCCATGAGAATCGGTAAATATAAAAGGCAACTTCTCCTTCTTTTGAGAAGCAAACCACAATTTATGTTGTTGCCTAATATCGTATATCTTTCCATCACATGTAATATTCATCTTTTGTTGAGAAAAGAAGAGAGAAAAAGGGATACAGAGACAGACACACAAAAAGAGAGGGAAACAGAGAGACAAATTGAGAATTTGTTGAGAATGTGGGATTTTATAGCACAAGTTTTTAATTTTTTAATGTTCTGAGACAGATTATGTGCACCAAAACAGAAGGTTCGTAGTACATAAATTTCAATGTATAAGAGAGTGAAATGTGTATAAAATGTATAGAGCAAAGAATTGACCAATGTATAAAATGTACTCCACTCCGTATAAAATATATAAGACAGATTATGTACAAAGAAACTTATTAATGTATAAGGCAGTAATTTACCAATGTATAAAATGCGTTAAATGTAGTACATAAATTAAAATTGAAGTAAAGGTGAATAGTCTGTACACACATAAATTCTGGATTCTATTAGACACAATTATTAACTTTGGTAAATGAGGTATTTCATGGGTGAATTAAAACGTGTCTATCATGCAATAAATAAATATCCAAAATTGCATAAGTAATAATTACAAAGGGGGTTGAGTGGACTTTCAATCAGTTATATATATACTCCTCAAGTTAAGATTGAGAGTAGTTAAACTTTGAAAATTTAAAAAAAAAACCCAAAAAAATGTATGTAGAACTGATGTACCCTCCTAAATGCATTATTGCAAATTTACCATTTGAGGTGGTTGATAACAAGGTTACCAGTAGATCACTAACTGGTTTAAGAAACAGGTTAATTTGTGTAGTAAAAACTTACATGCATTGAATAAGAAATCATATACAAAGCTTTTATTAGATAAATTGTGTTTTTGTACATAACTAATAGATAAATCTATTCTGTTATTCATAAATTGTTGGGATAGATTAATACATACTGTATTGTGTACTATATTTACATACTGTATTAAATAACTGGTAGTTTTGTTGTACATAGATTAGTATATACTGTACATATTTACATACTAGTAGATCACTAACTGTTTAAGGAACAGGTTAACTGCCTTGGGTTATCCAGTGGAGAAGATTATGCTAAAGTGGATTTCCAGTCCAAATGGTCCGATCTTCACCAGAGCTGCAGTCATTTGTTTCAAGAGCGGTTATTAGAACTACCTCCACGCATATAAGCTGCAACGGGCCTTTGAAGACTTCGGAAAAGGCAAACCTGAAATGGGGATGCAGATTCATCCATACGACGGACCTCACTGTTGGGTTGCCTCATGGATGGATGACCAATATCTGTCCAGGGACACGGACTACAGGATGGTTCCCCTGACGTTGAGGGGAGAGGGTGGATATTTGGCGGACATGACGGAAATCTGCCACTATGAGATCTGCCTGGAGGCCTTGTGGCAGATTTACCCAAACTTCTACCCTTGAAAAGATGATCTAGGTAAGTGATGACGGATGATGGATGACGGATATGGATGTTATTTTGTAAGTTTATGAATTTTTGTGCATATGCAGTTACTGTTAACTAGGATTGTAATTCTAATCCTACTTTGGATGTATTGTACTGCAATTATTGATCACTTACATTTTGGAATTAACTGATTATAGTATGAATGTTAACTACGGATTTGACGTATGTGTTCTTGGTAGTACTGATCTGTACTGAGTATGCATGCAATTTTTGGTGAATAACTTCCAGTTCAATCGATATGAACAAGGGGCTTGGAATAATTCTCAAATCCCTCAAATCTCCACTACCCCTTTTGATGCAATGTTAAGGTTCATAGAGAGAGGAGTAGATGTTGGTAAAGAATGCAAACGGTCATTATCAATTTTACATAATTTCATATGAGATGTACATATCTCAACTAGTTATCCATGTACAATTTTCACCATGTACAACAAATATTAACTTATGTGCATCAAAACGGACACTGCTTTAACCATCATAGGACATTAGAATTTGGAGTGTACATAAAGTAATTTTTAGTGTACATAGGGTATTATATGTTGTACATAAATAAATTAATCAAGTAATACAAATTCATTTCAGTGCGAAATCCCAATATTGACATTGGAGTTCAAACAAGTTAAATTTAATGAGCAACCAGCCCATAATCTAGAGTCGGGCAACCAGTCCATCAAATATTTTATTTATAAATAAAATATATTGACCTTTAATTTACTGACCTTTAGTTCAAACAATACACACTGCTTTATATGTACTTGAAGTATAGCATTTTATATGTACATATATCCTTTAAAAGAAACACTGCTTTCAGACATGTATCATGTACAACGCACATTTACTTATGTACACCAATACACAGTATAAGTTTATGTACAACACAGTATAACTTTATGTACATAGTATTTACTGTTTTAATATACATAAATTACATTAACATTAAAACAGTTTTAAAACACACCATTAATAATATTTTAAATATAGAATCGACAGTGCTATACCTTTGAATATTTGCAGTACAACTTATATACAACAAATCGTAAGTTATGTAACATTACTTTGATTCAATATGTACTACAACTTAATAGAGTATACCATAATCAATACTTTGAAATGAAAAGTCGCCTGGGGTAGTTGAGTATGAAGAAGTCATGATTACTTTGCAGTCAGTATTACTTTAGAATATTAAAAATAGTTTTTTATGGTTAAAATAATACTCTTACTCTATACTTTGACAGTGCTATACCTATTATGTACAGTAAAACAACAAAACATAGAAGACTAAACTCCCTTTGTGAGTATTTAATACCCCAACTCCATTTCAAATAAAATCTTTAGCAAATTTTTCCTTAGTACCTCAGATGAATTGGTGCAAATTATATGTTCATTAACTTGCACTAATTCATCTAAGGTACTAAAGACAAATCAGCTAAAGAATTTATTTGCGTGGTATTTGATGGATAATTATAATTATTTCTAATTAAATAATGCAAAGAGGAATGTATTGTGGGTGTGGGTGTGGGTGTGCTTTCGTCAATTTATACTGTAAGTGGCAAAAAGTCATTAATTAGAAAAAAAAGAAGGTATACATGGGGAAGGTATAACTGGTGTAGGTATATATGAGAGAATATAAATGCTGATGGTCAAGAGCATCCTTTCTCAAAATGACAAACGTGTCCAAGTACAATTGTATGTTTTTATATCGTCAATGTAAAAACTGTCATTAATTTGTACTGGGGAAGGTAATTTTTTGGGGAAGATATGTCATTAAATGCTTCACTGTACATTGTATCTTACCCGGACCCCAATTCCTAGATAACAGTGTACATTGTTTTATACACTGTTATAACTTTGAACATATGTGCAACAGATATTATGTTATGTACATCAAAACATACACTGTTATAACTATGCATAAATTGCGAACATGTGCAACAGATATCAACTTATGTACATCAAAATAGACACTATTTTTACTATGTAAAAATATCAATATTTACAACAGATATCTACTTATGTACACCAAAACAAACACTATTTTAACTATGTATTTTAAAATTTAAATTTATATTCCAATTTACATCACACTTTACATCAAAAGACATACAGTATATTCCACTAATTAATGCATATATTACACTACATAATGTATATATTCATATTCCATCTAAAGACATAATAAAGTCTAGGTGGGGAAGGTATAACTGGGGTAGGTATGAGATGGGGTTGGTAAAGTAATGTATATCCACGCGTAAAGAACCAAGCTGGGGTAGGCAATTAATACGAAGACTATTATGTAAATTCAAAGACTTCTGAAGTTGAAATATTGTATCAACTTTACAGTACTTGTTTATACATCTTTCCATTTCACCTTTTTCTCTTCATCTCATTAATAAAACCATGAAAATATTGTGTAAGGGATGGGCGAAGAATAATGAAATTGAAGATAGAGTAACAACCATTAATAAGAGCAAGGAACAGAAAATTAATCATCTATCTTTCATTTATAATCATCATCATGAAGTTGATTTCATGGAAAAAATCTTTCAAAGGCTTCCCTCTAATTATGACAAAGCTAACATGGCCATGGTTTGCAAGAGGTGGTCCCAAATGTTTCTATTACGGTCCGATGCACCAAAATGGAATATAGATTATAATAGAAGATTGGGAACAACTCATATTAAAGGAATGACTACTGTTCGTAGAGATGGAATTGAAGTTTCCAAGAGATGTAGATGTTATTTGACGAACAATATGCATGCTAGAAAATTATTGCACAGCTTTCAACTTGGATCTGAAGAAAATGAACATTTGAAGATTATTGAATCTACGGAAGAGGAAGATTACAGATCACATTTTTCTTTAAGAGATTATTTAAAAGGATGTACATTAAGTAAAATTCTCTATAGCCAAGAAGAAATTCTCATGATTGAATGACTTATTCTATGGAGTGATTAATTAGCCAACCATTTGTATGTTTTGGGATTTTCATTCATAAGTACTGTTTTAGGAATGTCTACTTATGGTTGTGGTAGGAACTCCCGTTTATTCAGAAAGTAACTTATGTACACCCGTTTACCAACTTATATGCATTCCTTATGTTCAATATGTACAACAGATATCTACTTATGTACATCAAAATAGACATTACTTTAAATATGTAAAAATATCAACATGTACAACAGATATCAAATTATGTACATTAAAACAGACGGTACATTAATTCAGTGAAGGAAGAAGGCTACAAAGAGGAACGTCGTCAATTGGAGTTTTCGCTTTCCTCCCAACCTCAATGGTCACAAACTTCCCGTTTGTGATTTAGGCAGATTTTATCCTTGCTTCTTCTCGGGAGACTATTAAATCTCCACTCTCCTTCTGGTTAACTAAGATGTGTTGGAGAATTGGGTTTGACGTCTTACCACCCATGATCCTAGTTGACAAACAGGCTCTATGGTAGTTAGCCACTCATGATCCTAGTTGACAAGAGGGTAAAGACTCAAGAGGAAGTATCCGAGGAAATCAACCCGGGTATATTCAACACGTTAAACCCTCACGGCTTTGTACCATTCGAGAGACTATAACGGTATCACATACCACTGTGTTGATAACAGATCAACACAAAACTTGAACTTGCACCAATTCATCCGAGGTACTAAATACGAATCAACTAAAGATTTTATTTTGAATAGTGCGTGATGAAATAACTCCATGAACATCTTTATTACTCATTAAATTAAATAATAAATATTTTTCAACACATAGACAGAAGGATTATGGATGTGGGTGTAGGTGTTTGTGTGTTTGTGGATGTGTTTTTATACTGTGAATATGAAAACTGTCATTAATTTGAAATGCTCCACGTGTTATACTGTAATTTATTTGTACTGGGGAAGGTACTTTTTGGGGAAGGTACTTTTTGGGGAAGGTATGTCATTAAATGCTCCACGCGTTAAAAGCATCATTTTCCATAATAACAAAGTTGTCCATGTACATTGTATACTGCATCTTCACTGTACATGTACAACATTGAACATGTGGGAAACAGATAACAAGTTATATACATCAAAACATATACTGTTATAACTATGCATAAATTGTGAACATCTGCAACAGATATCAACTTATAAGAATATCAATATTAATATGTACAACTGATATCTACTTATGTACATCAAAACAGATACTATTTTTACTATGTAAAAATATCAACATGTACAACAGATATCAAGTTATGTACATCAAATCAGACGGTGCTTTAACTATTTACAGATTTTGAACATGTGCAATAGATACCAAGTTATGTACATCAAAACATATACTGTTATAACTATGCATAAACTGTAAACATGTGCAACAGATATCAACTTATGTACATCAAAATAGACACTATTTTTACTATGTAAGAATATCAATATGTACAACTCATATCTACTTATGTACATCAAAACAGACACTATTTTTACTATGTAAAAATATTAACATGTACAACAGATATCAGGTTATGTACATCAAAACAGACGGTGCTTTAACTATTTACATATTTTGAACATGTGCAATAGATACCAAGTTATGTACATCAAAACATATACTGTTATAACTATGCATAAATTGTAAACATGTGCAACAGATATCAACTTATGTACATCAAAACAGACACTATTTTTACTATGTAAAAATATCAATATGTACAACTCATATCTACTTATGTACATCAAAACAGACACTATTTTTACTATCTAAAAATATCAACATGTACCACAGATATCAGGTTATGTACATCAAAACAGACGGTGCTTTAACTATTTACAGATTTTGAACATGTGCAATAGATACCAAGTTATGTACATCAAAACATATACTGTTATAACTATGCATAAATTGTAAACATGTGCAATAGATATCAACTTATGTACATCAAAACAGACACTATTTTTACTATGTAAAAATATCAACATGTACAACAGATATCAAGTTATGTACATCAAAACAGACGGTCCTTTAACTATTTACAGATTTTGAACATGTGCAACAGATATCAAGTTATGTACATCAAAACAGACGGTGCTTTGACAATGTACTAATTGTAAACATGTGCAATAGATATCAACTTATGTACATCAATTCAGACACTGTTTAAACCATCTATATCTGTTGTATAAGTAGAATTGCTGAACATAAATTTAAACCATTGTACAAACAGAATTGTTGTATAAACAGATGTACGTCATAACAGATGTTCATATAATAAATCATTTTCAATTTTCAATTTATTATATTTAGAATATATTAAAATTGAGTAAAATTAAGAGAATGCATTATTATTAAACTTTGCCAGGACAATTTCTTGAATCATGGTATCACATCTCTCCACAAGCATTGCACTTCCGAGGAGGCTTCTTATGTTCTTTCATGGCTTTTTCTTTAGACGAAATAAGTCGCCTTCCAGAACGTTTAGTTTTACACTGTTTTGGAGGCAAGATCTTAATTTCAGTGGGAATAGTGGCACCCACTAAAAACTCAATCTCAGACCTCTTGTCATTTCGCCGGTTTGTTCATTCTTCCACAACCTTCTCCTTGAATGCTCTCACTACTTCTAAGAGTTCATCCACCTTCTCTTCCTTGTTCTCAACCACAGTCACACAATCAAAAATTTCAGTCCATAATTCTGCAATTTTTGTTTTTATTCCATCTGATGACCGATAATCAGAAAGAAGTGTGCCATTTGCATCAAACATTTCCTTGGATGTTGCAAACTTGTTCCAACGAGGAAGTAGATATGAATTAGGTATCCTTTTGGCACCTCTTTCTTTCAGGACCCAAAGAGCATGACGACACAATAGTCCACGTTGCTCGAACATCTTGCAGGCACAAACAATTTTCTCTTCTGCAGGTGTATAGTCAACTACATATACCCTATTTTTGATGTTGTCCTGTATAGATATATGTTCAACACCATCCTCTTTTATAATCTCATCAACACCACAATTGTACATGGATGCCTTTAACTCTTCCTGCAAGTCATAGAAGACAGTTCGTGTGTAGATTTCAGAAGCATGTTTTTCAAGAGAAAATAGACTGATCAAAGCAGCTGAAGTGCTCTTAGATTAAGCAATCAGCTTGGACTGCTCCCATCTTTGGGCATCAATGGCACTGTCATACCTCATGTAAAACTCAACAAGTGTTAGATGAGGATTCGTGAAGTTGTTGAAGAAGTTATTCTCAGACTCAGACCTTGAAGTTGTCCTCATCAACCTTGAAAGAAACAGGTCACGGTGGTAAGCTGGTATCCACTTCTCTCGTATATCAAATATATCCTGAAGCCACTCATTTTCCTCAAGATTGTACATAGTAATAAGATCCTGCCACATCTGTTCAAACTGAGTTGGGTTTACATCCTCACCCCAAACAGCAGCATTTAGATCCTTGAGAAAATCTGTTTCAGTGCATATTTTCGAACCCACTTTATCTGTTACTTTCTTCATGATGTGCCACATGCACAATCTGTGAAATGTGTGGCTTCCAAAAACCTCCTTCACCCCAGCTTTGATTCCCAAATCCTGATCAGTGATAATAAATGAAGGAAAAGTACCTCCCTTTGCCTTCATAAAGTTATCAAACAGCCAAGCAAAGCCGTCACCTGCATGTGGATTGAGGAGAGAGTATTATAAAATTGCTTATGTGTATCACGTATTATCTTCAAAACAAAAAAAAAATGACAAAGATAGCAATAAGAAATGCTCTCACCATTCTCTCTCTCAACAAGGCCAGCAGCAAATGTGACATATTTCTTGTGATGATCTATACCCGTGAAGGGAGCAAAGATCATGTTGTACTTATTCACTTTATACGTAGTGTCGAAAGACACCATATCACCAAATAACATGTAGTTCTTTATCATTATAGGGTCAGCCCAAAATAAACGAGTAATTCTTTGTTCATCATCAACATCAAAGTCGAAATAAAAAGAGTCACAGAGGGCTTTCTTTTTCATAAGGATCTCAATGAACATCTGTCCATCAGAGTCTTTAATGAACTTCTTTATATCTCTACCAAAATTTTTAAAATCAACCTTCGATGCACCTACATACTTATAACCCTTTACGAACTACTTGAACATTCTGAATGTTTTAACAGCACCTTGGTTCACCATGGAGTTGTCAATGATCATCTTTTTGTGCAAAATGGTGAGTTTCCTTGCCTTTTTAAGGTGCATCATCGTGGAAGGTGTGTTCAAAGGATGGTTATGTCCTTCAATAAATTCTGTGATTTTATATTTCCCATCAGCTGTTCTGTCCAAGATGATTCTGGCCATACAAAGAATTCTTGTTATCTCCCTTCTTTGCTGTTGTCCCTTATGTTCATAATCACCTTCTTTATTACAGACAATGTACTTTTTTTTAACAATACCACGACTAGTGCGTCCAGTACTCTTCCTAGGAATGAAGCCACCAGCAGTTGCGTACTTGGAATAAAATTGAAATGCTTCTTCCAAATCCTTAAAAATTTGACCCACATAAGGTTTCAAGTCTTTCGAACAACTTGGCATCTTCAAATCTTGCTTAGGTTCGGGAGTATCTATGTAAATTTAACACATAATATTAAATTCTACATCAAAATTATGAACAATTCTAAACATGTACAACAGATATTAAGTTATATACATCAAAGCAGCAACTGCTTTAACTATGAACAATTCTCAACATGTACAACAAATATTAAGTTATGTACACCAAAGCAGCAACTGCTTTAACTATAAACATTATCAACATGTACAACAGATACTCAATTATCTACACCAAAGCAGCAACTGCTTTAATTATAAACAATTCTAAACATGTACAACATATATTAAGTTATATACATCAAAGCAGCAATTGCTTTAACTATGAACAATTCTCAACATGTACAACAAATATTAAGTTATGTACACCAAAGCAGCAACTGCTTTAACTATAAACATTATAACCATGTACAACAGATACTCAGTTATCTACACCAAAGCAGCAACTGCTTTAATTATAAACAATTATCAACATGTACAACAGATACTCAGTTATCTACACCAAAGCAGCAACTGCTTTAATTATGAACAATTATCAACATGTACAACAGATACTCAGTTATCTACACCAAAGCAGCAACTGCTTTAATTATGAACATTATCAACATTTACAACAGATATTAACTTGTGTACATCAAAGCAGCAACTGCTTTAAATATGAACCAAACAATATAAGATACGTCTTTATGAAAACTTGAAAAATTAAATTGATGAAGTAATATAAACTAAAATTGAAAAATAGATGAATTAATGAAATATTTTACCTAATATATTAGAATCGCCCATCATTGAACATGTTGCAGTTGTTTCTTGACTATTTACTGCATTCAAAAAACGAATCACGGCATAAATAAATTAAGAATCAGACTTAAAATCTGAAATTGAATTTTAAAATAAATAGAAATTTTCTGACCTAAATCTGAAATAATTGAAGGTGAAATTGAAAGTTTTTCATTTGTATCTAATTTTCGACGCTTTGATGAAGAATCAGTCGCCATTGAAGATGCAGAGTTACTAGCCATTGAAGTGCAGAGGAGAAGCGCGTGTTTTTTAGAATTTCAGAGTAGAGAGAGAAAGTAGTAGTGTTCAAATGATAGGGTTTTAGAAGGTGGAGAGAAGCAGCGCGTGTTTTTTAATCTTTTAATCTGGATCGTTAGATCAGATCTTAATCTAATGGTCTAGATGCTGCCTCTATGGGTGTAAGGAGTTGCCCTGCCTCACCGGAGCCCTCCTCTATATATATATATATATATATATATATATATATATATATATATATATATATATATATATATATATATATATATATATATATATATATAGAGAGAGAGAGAGAGAGAGAGAGAGAGAGAGAGAGAGAGAGAGACAGAGAGAGAGAGAGAGAGAGAGAGAGAGAACTTGAAATATGGCAGTATTCTAACCAAAACATTAATAACTAAATCCGATGACATGTTACTCTAATCCTTCAAACGTGTTACTGTAATACATTAGGTATGAATGAGAGTATGAATGACAGTATAAACATGTATACTGCTATGAATAAGAGTATGAATGAGAACGTTATACTTTTATATTGTTTCCTATTTTGATGGCAATCACGTTCTATCATTATAGGAAGCTGTATTTTTTTAATATGGCAGTATTCTAAATCCTTTGTTACTCCAATGCATTACTGTAACAGATGACAAGAATTAAAGTAACAGATGAAGTCCATTAAAGTAACACGAGATTCAATTAACAGAAGATGTCTATACACAGGGTTAGACATTAAAATAACAGATGTTCTATATTAAAGTAACACATTATGTGCATTACAATAACTCCATATATATGTTTGTGCGAAAAAATCATATAATGATCAGATCTTTAAAAAATTATACTATGAACGTAAAATCTAATAATATGGAGCATCTTAATGACTTCCATGGCAATGAAAGCATAACAACTGATGAAGATTATGAAAACCCTATATAATAATCAGTGAAGATTATGAAAAAAAACCTAAATAATAAACCTAACAATCTGCAATCTATACTAACACAAGAGCAATGAATCGTTTATATGAATATATGATGAATGAAATGAATAAATTTGACGCAAAACATGAAAGTAATATCGAAACTCACCATTGTTGTACTCCACGAATTGCTTATCAACAGTTGATGATGATCTCGCGATCATTGAATCCATAGTAACGTGATGTCGAGCGCAGATTTTGAATGAATGAATGGATGAACGTGATGTTGGAAGCGTTTTTTTAGGTTTGATGAACGTGGTAACGTGAATGAATGAATGGGTGAATGAAAGTGATATTATTGTTTCCTAAAATTATGGGAGTTATTTTAGGAAGCAGTATCTCCCTTCTTTTTCTTTCTTTTTTTTTAATGCAAATTGTAGAATGAATCCTATCCATCCATCCTCATCTCATCCAATGGATGGGATGAGAACTTATGGACTCATATATAGAGAAGGACTCATAAGAGCCTTACTCTCTCTCTCTCTCTCTCTCTCTCTCTCTCCCTCTCTCTCTCTCTCTCTCTCTCTCTCTATATATATATATATATATATATATATATGTATAGAGAGAGAGAGATAGGTTCACATAAGGCCAACAACTCACATAAGTTCATAAGTTCCAGTGTTATAGTTACACAAAATGTGCTTAAAGTTACACGAGATGAGTGTTAAAGTTGCACTTTATCACTTGAAGTGATAAAAGAGCTGAATGTTATAGTTACATATCAATTCTGAAAAAATGCAACTTTAACGTATGTCATCTGTAACTTTAACATAGACTTAATTACATATGGTGAACTTATTTGATCTGTTCTCTCTCTCTCTCTCTCTCTCTCTCTCTCTCTCTCTCTCTCTATCTATCTATCTATCTATCTATATATATATATATATGCATGATGCAAAATTGCGCGCTGAATAGAATTATTATTACTATTATTATTATTATTGACTTACAGTAATTAAGCTGCTCAATGCTTGTTGTTACTTGTTACAGTCAGGATGTTGTAAACCCCCAACAGCATGTTGACGTTGGCATGTTGGATGTTGAAGGGATTTTGTTTGCACAAAAGGGCCATCTGGTTGATGTCACTTCTTCACATGATACAGGCGTCATTCATCCAGATAGAGAGCATGTAAACTTGAAAAATTAAGGTTGGTTTTTCTTAGCAAAGTCTCCTGCCTGAAATCTAATTCAAGAGAATAATGGTTGTATATATATCTGTATTCTGTAATCTAACTTGTATGGTTAACTTAGAGGAGTTGAGAGGATGATATATAGGGACATTAGAGGAGGATGATCAATCTTTACAGGATACAAGTTCCTCCCAAATATCATTAGTCTTAAACCTCTGAATTTCATTTGCCTTTTTGAAAGCTCTGTGTCAGTACTTGGACATTTGGATATTCTGGCATATTTGCTCAAAGATCAAGCTTGTCTAACACTTCAGTTGACTTCTGTTTATTGTTTCATGATGTGTAATATGAACAGATAATGGCAGTTGGCCCTTTCACAATAACAGACAATTTGTTCTTCGAGCCTCTCTCGGAATTGCTTGCATACGCAAGTAGAAAGCAGCCACAGTTGCTGATACTGGTATAGGCATTAATATTTTTTTTTGGTACTTTCTTCATAAATTTTAAACTTAAATGGCAACCATGCGGTATCATTTTCAGGTGGGTCCATTTTGTCAATTCTGAACACCCTGAGATTAGGAAAGCAACTTTTGATAGGAGCTTTGATGAATTATTTCACCAGGAAATCATCACTAGAGTATTTTCTTTAATGCCCAACTTTTAGCTGTGTTGCAGCGAAAGATGATATTACTGACGTTGGATCAATTTTGTCTCCGCTTATCTTTCAGTTACGAGACCATGTTGAATACATGGGTACTTCCACCCGCGTGCTTTTGTTGCCATCTATACGCGATGCCAACCATGATTTTGTTTTCCCCCAGGTAATCATTTTTATTGTTTGATATCTTCTCCATCATATTTATTAATAAAATTCTCTGCCCTATTCTTTGTATTTCAATAATTAAGCGAGGTTTCTTGCATCGCTTTTTCAGCCTCCCTTTGACATATATCCACCTGAGCTTAACGATCAGGTAACTCCAGGTTTTAATTTTCTTTCTTATTTCAATTCAAGGTAATTTTTATTCAAAGCTATGACAACTGCTATCCCTTGCTTTGGCAGATTATTAGTCTCACCAATCCAGGAATATTTGAGGCTAATGAGGTATGTTTTTGCTCTACTTTTACATAGAGATAAAAAAACCTGACCCAACCCGATAGATCCCGAAAACCAACCCGACTTGACCTAGGGCTGAAACGATGAGGACCGAGATCTTCGTCCATGCTACCCGTACCCAAAATGTTGTTGGTAATTCAATCTCCATTTTAATGCTACCATTTTGCTCTGATTCCCATTTCCTTTTGGATTTTTGTTTTGATTTTTGATGTTTTGATTAATTTCGATTTGTTAACTTCAGCCTTGGAAACTCTTTAATGTTGTTAACCCTTCTTTGATTGACAGAAGATAATTCGGAGAAAGGTTAAGAGGAACATCATGGGTAGCGATGTCTTGATTCTAGTCGCTTTTTTAGCATGTTTACTAGGTTTCTTGATCGGGTATCCAATTTGATTTGTAGTTAAGTGTCTCAATAATATCTCAATAGTGTGGAAGGAAGAGAGATAATCTCTTGTGGCTGTAATTAATTACTTTGTTATTAATAAAATTTATGTGAAAGTGGCCCGCCTGTTTTGTAATTTTTTTTTGTAATTTAGTGGTTCAATAGACATAGGGCGTACAAAATAACCTATGTCTATACTATGACAATAAACATAGGGCAAATGAATAACCTATGTCTATACTATGACAATCCATCTCTACTATTTTTATAGACATGGGTTAATTCTACAAACCTATGGTTTAGATAGACATAGGTCGTACGACCTATGTCTAAGTATTTGACAATAGATGTCACTCAACTTAACATGGGTCGCGAAACCCATGTCTAAATAGTGAAAACGACCCATGTGTATTTGATGTTTTGTAGTAGTGTGGGGTGTTTCAGATTGGTTTGGTTATGATAATTGCTAGGACCGTGAAAATTCCAGCCTTAATGATTGAAACTATTTCTTTGATGAGGAGGTAGATATGGTGGTACCTTTGGAGGGTCTTGATTAAAGGGCCTTTGTTGGCTTTGATTGAAGTGCCTTGATTGATTCCCTTGAATGCGTAGCACCAGATTTTGGACATTTTCATTAGAGAAGGGATCCATAAGAGAAATTAGGATGATACCTTGTGCCGACGTTGTAATGATTATTAGAGAAGGAAACAAATTGAGGCCTTTGCCCATATAATTGAATATATTGAACTTCATTTTGCTCCTCGAAAAAAGTTTCTTCATTTGGCATGCAAGAACTAGAATCGTGGCCATAGTTGCTACAATGGTCACATTAAAGTTCCCATGTTTGGTTTTATTTAGGTGGATATGGTTGCGTTGTGGAAGGATTACCTTGAACTTGATACATGCCCCTAGGGGTTGGTTTGGAATACATGACATCCATCCTTTTGGTCAATTCTTCAAATTTCGCTTCAAGTTTCATTTCATTGCTTTTTGAGGAACTCCCATCGACTTTCTTTCTTGAATCTCTTGATTGCCCCGTTCTAGAATCACTCCTTGCCAATTTCTCGATGAGATTTTTAGATGCCTCATCGGTCAAGGAAGAGAAATCTCCCCCGGCGGGCAAATTGAGGTTTTCTTTAGTCCTCGAGGAAAGAGTGTTATAGATGCTAAGGTTTGGGTCGTGAGCCAATCGGGTATGCCGTGATGTGGGCATTTCCGAAGAAGATCTCTAAATATTTCCCAAGTTTCGCTTAGGCTTTCAAATTTGTCTTTTTGAACATTTGAGTCTCCATACGGTATTGATTGGTTTTGGAGGGAGGATAATACTTTTCGAAGAATGCGTTGGAGAGTTGAGCCCATGTAGTGAAGGTGTTGTCCGGATGGCCATGTAACCATCGTCGGGCTCCATCTCTCAGCATTTTGGGGAATAAGAGTCGGTCGAGTTGGCATGAATATAACCCATTTAGACCGGTCCCAACTAAATTTTCCTTAAACGACGCTATATGCTCTTGGGCATCCTCTTTAGAAATACCATGGAATGTATATTGTTGAACCGTATTTGTAATTGAGAGAGGTTTTGAGTTCATAATCATTTCGGATCACCCCAAAGTCGACCGGAGAAAGGGTTTCTTCGTGGGTGAGTTAAGAGTGGAATCCTAGAGTTGCCATTGGTTCAGGTGGTGGTTGAGTTGGAGGACTTGGAGGATTTTTTGGATTTTGTGGAGGTGGTGGTGTATGTAGTGGATTAAATGGGATTTCAATTTGAATATTTCTTGGAGGTGGTGTATTTTGAGAAGATGTGGAAGGTGTAAATGGTGAATTTGTGAAACATGGTGAGGGTGGTAGAATAAGATTTTGATGTGAAAGAGATAGAGAATGATGTGGTACGATGGTTGTCGAGTTATTTCCCCGGAACCTTAATGCTCTAAATGTTCTTTCTGGTTCTAGATCAAACCAAAAAGGCGATAACTTGTCCCTGGGCATAAAACTTAACAAACGGTGAGACTCCTGATATCAAGTGGTACTAGAGAGAAGAGAAATGAAATGAAAACTAAAACCAAACACAAATAATCTAGAATTCAATTATTAACTAGTCACCCTCCGACAACGATGCCATTTTATGCGTGTCGTCGCAAACCCGCATGCAAACAATATTTATAAGACTCAAAAAACATGATACACTTTAATGCGATAGTGGCAAGTTGAGATTATTCCACGAGGACGGATGAAAAGAAGTTAATCATATTGCAAATTATTAATGGATGGATTCTTTTAGGGGAGGGGGGTTGATTGGAAATTATGCTAAATGAATCTAATGGTGATAAAGATTAATTAATCGAAGAAAAGCGTAAGGGGGAGTCGGGGAATCAAAACACGGATACAAGAATCGGGGAGTCTAGAAAACAATGCACAATTGATAAGGAACAACTCGATCACCTTTCGGTTTCTCAATTTAACCTCACTCTAACCCACTTTCGTGACGAAGGAGCTAAGCTTCTAACTGGAATTACCAAAACCCCGGGTTTCCCCATATTGATTCGGGTGAGTATGAGTCAACTAGGTCGGCCTAACATAGTCAACACAAACATAACAATTCGAAGCTAGACAAATCAATTAAAAGGCAATGATTTCCGTATCCCCTCAATTCAAGCATTAAAATTCATCCTTCCCTAATCCCCTAACAAGGAAACTACTCACATATCATGGTGAAGATGGTAAAAACAATAACTATGGGGATTAAACTAAAATCATGCATAATGACAAAAAAAAGAGATTAATTCTAAAACAAAATGGAGAAAGTAAAACCAAGGATTGAATCTACCATGGCCAATCCAGACAAGAACAACACAAGAACAATCAAAGGAAATGATGAACTAAAGAGAAAACTAGAGGGAAAACTAACTATCTAGAGAACAAGGGAGAGACAAGAATAGTACCATTAATGGAGAAAAACTCAAGGAGGAAGATGAAGATTGCATAAAAATAATAATAATCTTGAAGAAGAAACACAAGGATTTTGTCACCAACCCTTGAAAAACCTTTCAAAATCATTACTTTGATCTAAAATTACTTAATATGGGTTAATTTCTAAAAGAGTAATGTAAATTAAGCTTACAAATGAGATATATTCTAATGAGGCATTATAATGAAGCATACTAGTGGCATATTAGGTTATATATATATATGGATTCGTGATCCATTGAGGCAGCCTAACTCCCTGCAACCGTTGAGGCAGCATCTGAGCCGTTAGATCTGATTGAGATCAACGGACCAGGCTTGATCAAAATTCTAAGCACAAAAACAAACACGCGCCATCTCCTTCCTTTCCTTTTGAATTAGTCGACTTTCTCTCTCTAGAAATTTGTTTATTTTTTTATTCAAATCATTCGTTCATCTTCATCAGTTTCGTTGCAGATCTTCATCGTTTGATCTTCATCATTTTTACTTGCAGATTTAATTGTGCTCACTTGTAAAATCGAGCGTCTTCATCATTTCAATTGCAGATCTTCATCATTCGATTATCATCATTTAAGTTGCAGATTTCATTTTGTTCACTTTGTAAATTCGTTCGTACAATTGATTTTACGAATTCTGTTCTTGATTATCAAGGAATTCTATGCTTGATTATCAACGATTTCTGTTCTTGATTTGATTGTCGTCATTTTCACTTGCAGATTTGATTGTAATCCTGAACAATTCGTTTAGAGAAAATTGATTATGAACCTGCTGATCCAAGTAGACAATCGATTATCAAGAATTACGTAGATTCTGTACTGATTCTCTGCTGAATTATTTTGATAACTTATGATGTACATATTTGTCACTGAATAATGTTGATATTTTGATATCAGTTGTACATAATCCATCTGAGGACATCACTAGACATAATTCTGTATTAGTTGTACATAACTCATCTAGTTACATCTTAAAGTAGAAATTTTGTTGCGCTTATAACAATTTACAAACTGTATATCTTCCTAAATAATTATGTACACTGTATTCATTATTATGTACAGGACGTAGGGTCATTATATAAGGTACATAATTCTATATCAGCTGTAGATAATTCTAAATCAGCTGTACATAATTTATCTGAGGACATCATTGTACATAATTCTATATTAGTTGTACATAACTCATCTATTTACATCTTAGACTGAAAATGTACAGATACTAAATAATTAGTTATATACACTGTATTCATAATTATGTATATCATATTTTTAATTAAAAAACATAATGCAAACTGTATATCTTCCTAAATAATTATGTACACTGTATTCATTATTATGTACAGGACGTAGGGTCATTATATAAGGTACATAATTCTATATCAGCTGTACATAACCCATTTGAGGACATCATTGTACATAATTCTATAGCAGCTGTACATAATTCTATATCAGCTGTACATAATTTATCTGAGGACATCATTGTACATAATTCTATATTAGTTGTACATAACTCATCTATTTACATCTTAGACTGAAAATGTACAGATACTAAATAATTAGTTATATACACTGTATTCATAATTATGTATATCATATTTTTAATTAAAAAACACAATGCAAACTGTATATCTTCCTAAATATTTATGTACACTGTATTCATTATTATGTACAGGACGTAGGGTCATTATATAAGGTACATAATTCTATATCAGCTGTACATAACCCATTTGAGGACATCATTGTACATAATTCTATATCAGCTGTACATAATTCTATATCAGCTGTACATAATTTATCTAAGGACATCATTGTACATAATTCTATATTAGTTGTACATAACTCATCTATTTACATCTTAGACTGAAAATGTACAGATACTAAATAATTAGTTATATACACTGTATTCATAATTATGTATATCATATTTTTAATTAAAAAACACAATGCAAACTGTATATCTTCCTAAATAATTATGTACACTGTATTCATTATTATGTACAGGACGTAGGGTCATTATATAAGGTACATAATTCTATATCAGCTGTACATAACCCATTTGAGGACATCATTGTACATAATTCTATATCAGCTGTACATAATTTATCTGAGGACATCATTGAACATAATTCTATATTAGTTGTACATAACTCATCTATTTAAATCTTAGACTGAAAATGTACAGGTACTAAATAATTAGTTATATACACTGTATTCATAATTATGTATATCATATTTTTAATTAAAAAACACAATGCAAACTGTATATCTTCCTAAATAATTATGTATACTGTATTCATTATTATGTACATGACGTAGGGTCATTATATAAGGTACATAATTCTATATCAGCTGTACATAACCCATTTGAGGACATCATTGTACATATTTCTATATCAGCTGTACATAACCCATTTGAGGACATCATGGTACATAATTCAATATCAACTGTACATAACCAATCTTAGGACATCATTGTACATAATTCTATATCAGCTGTACATAACCCTCTTTGAATCACATCCACGACATGGTTCACCAATACCCTCTTAGGGTTCAGTTTCTTGCGGGTTTAGTGACCTTGAATAAGGAAAAGGGTTTAGCGTTGGATTAGGCGGATCCGCGAAGCGGGTCCGCCTAATCCAACCCTAATCCCTTTTCTGTCCCGTCTTATGCGGTACCCTACTCTTAAGGTTCAGTGTCCCATCTTTGAATCACATCCACGACAGGGTTCACCAATACCCTCTTAGGGTTCAGTTTCTTGCGGGTTTAGAGACCTTGAATAAGGAAAAGGGTTTAGGGTTGAATTAGGCGGATCCGCGAAGCGGGTCCGCCTAATCCAACCCTAAACCCTTTTCCGTCCCGTCTTATGTGGTACCCTACTCTTAAGGTTCAGTGTCCCATCTTTGAATCACATCCACGACAGGGTTCACCAATACCCTCTTAGGGTTCAGTTTCTTGCGGGTTTAGTGACCTTGAATAAGGAAAAGGGTTTAGGGTTGGATTAGGCGGATCCGCGAAGCGGGTCCGCCTAATCCAACCCTAAACCCTTTTCTGTCCCGTCTTATGCGGTACCCTACTCTTAAGGTTCAGTGTCCCATCTTTGAATCACATCCCCGACAGGGTTCACCAATACCCTCTTAGGGTTCAGTTTCTTGCGGGTTTAGTGACCTTGAATAAGGAAAAGGGTTTAGGGTTGGATTAGGCGGATCCGCGAAGCGGGTCCGCCTAATCCAACCCTAAACCCTTTTCCGTCCTGTCTTATGCGGTATCCTACTCTTAAGGTTCAGTGTCCCATCTTTGAATCACACCCACGACAGGGTTCACCAATAACCTCTTAGGGTTCAGTTTCTTGTGGGTTTAGTGACCTTGAATAAGGAAAAGGGTTTAGGGTTGGATTAGGCGGATCCGCGAAGCGGGTCCGCCTTATCCAACCCTAAACCCTTTTCTGTCCCGTCTTATACGGTACCCTACTCTTAAGGTTCAGTGTCCCATCTTTGAATCACATCCACGACAGGGTTCACCAATACCCTCTTAGGGTTCAGTTTCTTGCGGGTTTAGTGACCTTGAATAAGGAAAAGGGTTTAGGGTTGGATTAGGCGGATCCGCGAAGCGGGTCCGCCTAATCCAACCCTAAACCCTTTTCCGTCCCGTCTTATGCGGTACCCTACTCTTAAGGTTCAGTGTCCCATCTTTGAATCACATCTACGACAGGGTTCACCAATACCCTCTTAGGGTTCAGTTTCTTGATAAATATCAATATGTGCATCAAAACAAATACTGTTTTAACCATAGTAACTTATGTACATCAAAACAGACACTGTTTTAACCATGTATAAATTTCAATATGTGCAACACATAGTACCTTATCTACATCAAAACTGACACTGTTTTAAGCATGTACAAATTCCAAAATGTGCAACACATAGTAGCTTATTCAATAGATATCAACTTATGTACGTCAAAACAGACAGTTCTATAAACATGGTTTTTGACTACTTTTATAGGTTAATTTTATAGGTTTAGATTACTCTATACATTTTATGTTTTTGACTATTTACAGAAGAACGTTATAGGTTAATTTTGTTTTACGTTTAACAATTTACAAAGTACAGTATATAGGTCATTATGTAATGTACATATGTACATATTAGCTGTACATAACTCACCTGAGAATGATTATAAAAATGTTGATGTTTATATAAATTCTTGTCATGGAGTAATGTTTACATCACTGACTGTTTACATACACACAGCTAAAATAGAATTTTATATTTTCTGTCAACTGTAAAATCCTTAACAAAGTTCTTATCCCACCTCATAAGATTTATGCATGTTTGACGACGAAAGTCATTGATGTCATTAAAATAATCTTTGTCTGTCCATTTCTCCTTGTCGTGAAATGCATTTATCCACTTCAAGACAAAAACACCACAATCAAATCCATTACTTTGTTGAGCTGCATTTTTTACATACTCCATTGGATTTGTCATCATTTTTGTGGAGATGTATTCATAGCCCGAGTAGTTTTGAATGATGATTGCGATATTTGTCATTATTTTGTGGCAAACATCAATTCGTGCTTTGTTACCCTTCCTTTTACTTGAATCCAAGATGTAATTCTTCTTGTCTTCAAAATCACACACAATCAAAATCCAGTGTAATGGTGTGTCAATATGAACTGGGATAAAGATCTGAAAAAGTATACATTTCACAGTTATTGTAATGTAATACATATTTTCAACACATATTAACTTAAATACATCAAAACAGACACTTCTATAACCATGTACAAAATTCAACTGTGTTAATGGTATATGAGTATATAGATTAGATGGTTATACCTTTCTCGAGAATTTACCATCTTCAGGCAAGTATGATACAGTACAGTATGGCGTTGTCAGAGAAGAGAATACTTCTGGGTTTAATTCCTGTAACAATGGATACACAATAGGTAAACAACTGTATGATTATGTACCAAAAAAGTACTTAAGTACAGGAATTTTGACATATTTTACCCCTGATTTTGTAGGAATGAATAGTATATCGCTCCTCTTGAATGTTGCATATATTCCAGCTATATCGATTGCCTATTAAAAGAACACTTGTTAGATTGATTTGGCAGCATTTGAATTTATAATATTAATGTAACATTTACAATATCATATAGTTGTTCTTTTGGTAATAACAGGGATTGCATCGCTTTTCGGCTTACATTCATCCATTGTGTTTCCATAACCTCTTCCCTGCAAGATAACATAGTTCAAATAATCAACAATTTTAAAATTAATTATGATGAAAGAATTAAAAAACATTGGACAGGATAGAATATATTACATGTTATATGAAATTAAAATGTTTTCATATGAGTCCTTCTTTTTCTCATTTGCCTTTCCTGCAAAGGTCTTCTTCTTTGTTTCTTTTAAGAATTTTTGAATAATTTCTTCATCACTGAATATTTTTTCCACATGGAGTTCCGTTGCCCTACTGAGAAAAGTTATAGAACAGTAAATGTTAATGATTTATGCTTTATGTGCAATATATGGTAGTCATATGATAGCATAGTGCAAGTCTATAACATACAGAAGTTTCCTTGACATTTTTCTTGCATCTTTCAGAATAGTATGTTTCATCTAATTCCTGGTGGAGGTTAGTATTTTGTGACAATACCGCACCTTCATCATCCTTACATACTTATCATATGTAACATTGTTCTAAACATATACATTAATCAATAACATTTATATATGGAAATATAATCAAACATAAAATAGTATCAATGATATAAGTAGAATAATTAAGTTTACCGGTTTGAACGCTTGGGCAAAATAATTTTTATCCCCATTGTACATTTCCATGACCCTCATTGACAAAATACCATTGTCAATTTCCAAATGACGACTAAAATATGGAACAAATTCCGCTATTTCATAGTCTGTCACTTGATTGGCCCATTTGATATAATTCTTGAATTTTTCAGAGAAATAATTACACTGCAAATATAACAAAGTATTCAACAAAGGTGAAATAATTTTCAATGTACAAAAAAGTAAAAACAATACATCAGTGTCCTCACATATTTATCTTTAGCTTCAGAACTATTCAGTTGGCTGTCACGTTCTTCATGATACCCAAAGTGAATTATTTCAAATGATTTTGTCATTGAGTTTAAACAGTAAAGAACAATAGATGGTAATTCTGTTGTCCAGAAAAAGACCTTGAAGAAGATTGCACTATTAGTTTACAGAATGAATGAATGAATGAATGAATGAATGAATGGAGGTTATAAGGAGTATCTATTTGTTTACCAATTGTACATTATCCAACTGCATTTCACTTGTAGGAATCTGAAACATTAAAGAATTGTTTAGAAGAGATTCATGAGCAAAAATATATTTACACTGTTGACATTGTTGATGGAATATATAACATTACCACATATTTATTAAGTGGAGACATATAAACACGCTTTATGGATGATGGAGATGATAGTTTTTCCAAATCATTCATCAATAATCCCCAAAGATTTAAAATTGGTTCCTCAACATTACTTCCAGACTGTGATATCATCAACATCTGCCACCTTGAAATCTGAATCGTTTCAAACTTAAAGAGAGGTTCACTGTAAAATTAAAAAGTAATTAGTGTATTAGTTTTGGTATAGCAATCACTCATATGAAACAATTTTAACTATGACTTTCTCAGTGCTTTACTTATGTACATCTGTTGTATGAGTTATATACAATAAGTTGTAACTTATTTACATCAAAACAGACACTGGTCTAATAATGTGCAAATTTCACACATGTGCATCACATAGTATCTTACGTACATCAAAACAGACAGTGCTTTAGCTATGTAAATTAGTTGTTTACCTTGGAGAGATATCTAATGCAAATGCATAGTCTGTCACATATTTCTCTTCGGCACTCAGATTGGTTAAAAAGCTGATGTTCCTTTGTACGAAAGGAGATTTGAAAATAGCTGGTATTGCTTGTTTCCTCTTGTATTGCGCTTCAATTTCTTTTTCATTCATTTCATCATCTTGCTGAGATGCATTCCCCACTATTTGTGGAGTGACCATGTTTTCAACAATATCTGGGCTCTTTCGAATGATATTTTTCACAGCATAAGGAGTTTCTAAGTTAACTTTTTCTACTGTATGTGCAGGAGTAAATTCCATGTTCTCCACAAACTCCACAAGCTTGTTATTGAACATTTGTTTAGTAATAGCTTCCACATCCACATTCTTCATATCCACATTTGGCACACTCTTGTCATTGAACACTTGTTCATTTATGGTGGGAGTTTTATTCTTTATCCACATTTTCCACATCTTCATTTATCTGAGGTGTATCTTGAGGGTCAGAATACATGTCAAGGTTAATATCTTGACTGAGTTGATAGCTCTCATCTGAGTTCAACAAACTGTATCTTGGCATCATTGGGTCTCTCTCCTTCTTCTTCTTCTTCTTCTTCTTCTTCTTCATCTTTGGTACCTCATTCTTTTTGGCAGAAAAAGCTTCTTCTACTATCTGATCTAACATCTCTAATACGTGTGGAGTCAGTTCTTCTAGACCAAAGTCTGTATCTGAGAAGGTAGGGAAGTCCTTTTGACAAGTAGAAGGTATTTTGCCTTCTTCTTTTGTGTTGTCATCATTGACAACTTGTGATGCAATATTAGTAACATCCTTCCATTTATCTCCAGATTCTAAGCAGTAAAAGATGAAAAATAAATACTGTATATAAGTTATAATTATACAACACATAGTAACTTATGTACATCAAAACAGGCACTTCTATAATCATGTACAAATTCCAACATGTCCAACACATAGTAACTTACGTACATCAAAACAGACACTGTTTTAACCATGTATAAATTTCAATATGTGCAACACATAGTAACTTATCTACATCAAAACAGACACTGTTTTAACCATGTACAAATTTCAATATGTGCAACAAATAGTAATTTATATACATAAGAACAGACACTGTTTTAACCATGTACAAATTCCAAAATGTGCAACACATAGTAACTTATGCAACAGATATCAACTTATGTACGTCAAAACAGACAGTTCTATAAACATGTATAAACAGATAGAAAATTAATTATAAAAAAAATATTACCATTCTCTTTTGATGGTTGTTCTCTTCTCGTTTCTGAAAGTTTGTTTATAAATTCATTTGCCAAATTTTCAAAGTCTAGTAGTGGTTTGCATTGGGGGGAGGCAACTTTTGCAACTTTTATCGCATCTTTCAGCCCCCTGAAAGACTTTGAGAACTGAGAAGATTTGTTGATTAAATTCTGCACCCAGTGTATTGCTTCCTTTGGCTCATCATTCTCATCTTTTATTTCCTCCGCCACTTTCACTAGCTTCTCTTTTTCCATTACGGAAGAAACATTTGCAGTACAGGTTTTAGAGTTATCCACCTTGTACCAATCAACCGGTTGTAATTTCAAGACAAAGCCGTTACCGAATGTACCCGATTTCTTCGCTTCGTCCATTATTCTCTTTGAAATGGACTCTTGTGTCCAGAACAACATTGTCGGGAAACAACGAACAGGTGTGTTGTTTCTGTAGCACATTCTTTGTAGATATATGAACACAAAGACCATTATAGGTCCATCAAAGCATTTGTTTCTCACTGCTGTGTTCATCTTCCACATATCAACGGCCTCAATGAAAGCATCAAGGCAAAATTTGCACCAATTAAAGGTGGGTACCAATGATAAGTCGACTAAAGACATCAATATCTTTAAGCTTGGGGTTGTAGAACAGCTACCCGCTATAAAAATATAGCAAAGATAAACAATGAAGTTCCTCTTGAATTGATCCCCCCCATCCGTCTGTGTTGTTAGCACGTATTGTAACACATTGTTTGTTATCTTGGAACCTTTAAACTGTTCCTTGAACTCATCAACTAATTGATTATATTTAACATCCTTGTCATCATAGGATGGTAATACAATATCATTTGATCCCATAGGAAGCCCGGTTGCTATGTGTACATCCAAATTTGTAACCTGAAGTGTCTGACCTTTATATGATGATGAATCAGGTTCAAAATTGGAAACAAGCCAATGACCAAGTTTGGCTGGGACTTCTCTTACATTTAGAGAAATTATATCCCCGAACCCCAATTCCTTAATATCTTTAATTTGCTTGTCTGACAGATTTCTTACAAATTTAAACAAACTTTCAAGGGACATCCTTGTGGTCAATGATGGGAGTTCATTCACTGCATGTAGAACCCTCTTCCTTCTATTTTTTGTAGGTTTTGTAGGCTTATTAATGACAGTTGTAAATTTGAGTGAGCAAAACAGATTTAAATGATATGTATAGAGGGCATATGTAACAAGTTCAAGTGCTAAGAACAGATAATTAAAACAACAAATGTACATACCTACAATCGCATCTGAGAGTAAGTGTAATTGTGATTTCGGTGTTTGAAAACTACAATCCTTAGAATCATCAGAATTATCCTTAGAATCATCCTTAGAATCATCAGGAGCATCCTTAGAATCATCCTTAGAATCATCGTTTACTTCTACCCGTCTCTTTTTACATGCAACTATACATAATTAACGAAAAATCAATATGCATCATTTACATTGAGAGTATGGGGTTCAATACGGAGTACTGTATAAGTTTATATACCTTCGATCTTATGAGCAGCTTCCCTCTTTGTTCCGCTTTTCGCCCGATTTGTTTTCATCTTTTTTGTTAACCTAATTTGCACAAGTTGAATAATCTGTCAGAAGAAATCGTTTTATACACAATCGGAAGTAATTGCATACTGCCTATTATTTTATACCAATCTTCAAAAAATCGTTTCAAAAAACAACAATATACCGCAATGTCGAAGGTAATCGGAAAAGATAATCTAGAATAAACTTACAGAAATCGCTGAATTGTTGAAGATAATTCGGGGAAGATCTTAAGAGATCGCTTCCTTTTTTTTCTTTTTCTTTTGTGGCTATGAAGTAGGTCAGATACCAATTTTGAGTATTCTTTTTTGGGTTTTAATTAAATAATAAACGGGCTCCTGTTAAGATACGGAGTACTATGTTCGATTTATAATGCTGTTATGTTCATTGAAAATAAGACAGATTCTAAGCATATAAGATATTATATTTTGTACATAAGTGTACTGGAAAACATACAGTAAGAGATAAATACTTTTAGTGTACATAATATAGAATTTAGAGAACATAAGTCAAATATCAAGCTTATTTAAACATTATACAAAAACATAAGACATGACTATTTTAACCATACATAATACTTTAAATGTATTTTGTCAGTTCAACATAACACAAGTAGTTTAAATGTACATAACATAAACTTTAGCATACATAGGGATCAGTTCAACATAATTGGCTGCCTTGATGATCTTCAAACTAGATTTATGATGCACAAAATAAGGCAAAGATCAACTTTACCGGTAAACACTCCTTCCACAAAACAACGTTTTGTATGCTTCTTGTGTGAAGTTTACTATCTAGAAGACATATTTCGTCCAAGGTTATCTTAGAGATGTTCCTTGTACATATTTGTGTTTTGATGCGTACATAACATATCCAATGATAAACAAATAATCCATTGATTGCCATTTTCGTATTAATAGATCGTCTATTACAGTAATATAACTAATTCTACATACAATTTTAAATAAGATCTCATATTTTTCCTTAACACTGAAATTTGTCACATAGTTCTTTTCCCACTTCAAAAGATCCAAGCATGTTTCACGCCTAAATTCTTTGTTATTTCTAAAGTATGATTCACTTGTCCATTTCTTCTTGTCATGCAATGCCTTTATCCATTTCATAACAAAGACACCACAATCAACTTCATTGTTTTGCTTTGCTGCATTTTTAAACGCTTCCACTTGAAATTTTCCCATTTGTTTGGAAATTTCTTCATAGCCAGGGTAGTTTTGTAAAATATTTGAAACATTATACACTACTTTTTGAACTTGCTTGTTCCTTTTTCTGTAAAACTTCGTCTTGCATGAATCAAGGACGTAATTCCTTTTATCTTCTAGATCACAGACAAGTAAAATCCAATGATTCGGGTCTTCGGTGTGAATTGGAACAAAGATCTGAAAATTTACACATTTCACAGTCATAAACATAGTTTTTTTTATAATTAATTATCGTCAACTTTTAATACTTTAATCATTGGGTGTACCTTTCTCATAGATTTCGTATCATGAGGCATGTATGATACAGTACAGTACGGAGTACCAAGAGTAGTAGTGCTCTTTGGGTCTAATTGCTGAAACAAAAGATAAGCATCAAATAAACAACTGTAACCTTAAATACCGAAAATAAGTACACCAATTTGATATACTTACCCCTGCCTTTGTTGGAAAGAATACGACATCCTTCCTTCCTAATGTAATATAAATTCCATACAAATCTATCGCCTATTAAAATGGAACTTGTTAGATTTATTTAGAAGAATTTGAATTTATAAGATTAAAACTTGTTAGACATTTTCTTACCATATCAAATAATTCCTCATCTGCAAATAAGAATGTTTGCATATCTATGCGGCTTAAACACATCCATTCAGTTTGTATAATGATTTCGCTGTAAAATAACACACAACGTGGGAGTAATAACCTTAAAATTAATTAATTATGATGAATGATTTCAAAAATAATGGAAAGGGTAGAATATATTACCTATTATACGATTTTAGCATGTCATCGTATTCTTTCTGCTTGTCCTCTAATCCCTTTCCAGCAAAATTCTTTTTTGTTACTTTTTTCAAGAAATTTTGAACTATATGAGAATCGCTGTACTTTTTTGTTGTTAAATTTTCCACTTCCAAGCTGATAAAAGTCATAGAACAGAATATGACTTTGTAATCGAAACAATATATAATAATTTATGTATGTCAAATTATGACTTATCAACAGCAAGCTATCAGATACATACAACATTTTTTTTGCCTCCTTTAGCACAGTATTCTTCAGCTCATTCCTGTCTGAAGTTAGTATTCTGTGGCAATACGACACCATCATCATCTTTACGTAATCATTGTATGAAATGGTGGACTGCACATATACATAATCATTACACATGATAACATTAGTATATTGGAAAATAATAACATATAGATTAGTATCAGTGATGAATGTGTTGTGATTTTTAACTTACTGGTTTGAACTCGTCGGCATAATTGTCTTTATTGCCTTTGTATGTTTCAATGATTCTCATTGAAAGAATGCCATTGTTACTTTCCAAATATTTAGAGAAATCTGGAATATATTCGATCAACTCGTAGGTATCAAACTCTTTCACCCATTCAATTTTATGTTCGAAATGTTCCTTCAAATAACCATTCTGAAAATATAAGCCAATTATTCAGGCCAGATAACATAAATTTTAATGTACAAAAGAGCACAGACTTATATATAGAATGTTTTTTTAATGAATGAAAAAACACAAACATAGAATGTGTAATGTTAATGCCTAGAGTATGCTCACATAAATCTCTTTAGCTCCAAGACCAATCTCTTTGCTGTTAATTCCTTCATGAAACCCAAAATGAATCATCTCAAATTTCTTCGAGATTGAGTTTGCACAGTAAACAACATAACCTGCTGAATATCTAAAGCAGAAAAGTGCCTTGAAGAAAATCACATTATTAGTTCTCACAATGAATGAATGATTAAATAAATAAATAAATAAGAGTTATAAAGAATATCTTTTTGATTACCAGTTGCACATCATTAACATCCATTTCACTTGTGGGAACCTGAAACATTGTAGTAATTGTTTAGAAGAGAATCATGAGTGAAAACAGTTTTTATCATATGTGAATGGAATACATAACATTACCTGATATTCTTGAAAAGGAGACATATACACACGTTTGATAGATGATGTCGGTGATAGTTTTTACAAATCATTCATCAATAGGCACCAGAAATTTAAAATTAACTCATTGATTCGGGTATCACAGGTTGCCATCATCGACAGGTCCCCTCTTGAAAGTTCAATGTTTCCAAACTTAAACAGAATATCCCTGAAAAATTAAATTATTTAGTGTACTAGTTTTGCTATACCTGGTATGAATCTTATGTACAAAATATATTAATTTATGTACATCAAAACAGGCACTGCTATAACCATGCACAAATTGATATCAAGTTATGTACATCAAAACAGACGGTGCTTTGACAATGTACAAATTGTGAACATGTGCAATAGATATCAACTTATGTACATCAAAACAGGAACAGATATGAAACTTGTTTAAAAGATTAATGAGACTTACTGCAAAGACTTTTCTGGTGCAAATACATAGTCTAACACATATTTCTGCTGAGCTTTGAGAGAGGTCAAACAGCTGATGTTCCTATTAATAAAAGAAGATTTGAAAACTGCTACATCTCCTTGTTTTCCCTTTTGCTGTGCTTCAATCTCTTTTTTTTTTAAGTGTATCAATTTCCTTGTTTTGATTTGTAAGAGATTCCAAATGCACATTTACAACAGAAGTTTCCAAATTCACATCAACACTTTCCACAGTATGTGCATTCAAAAAATCTTTGTGTTCTACAGAAATAATTTCACTGTCATTATTGACAGGAGTAGAAATACGAACATCTATACAGATGTCTTCTGCAGCATCAACATTTTCCACATTGTCCGCATCGAACACATCTTCATTTTCCTCGGAAATAATTTCAATGTCATTCTTGACAGGAGTAGAAATACGAGCATCTGTACGGATGTCTTCTGCAGCATTAACATTTTCCATAGTGTCCACATCGAACACATCTTCATTTTCTTCGGAAATAATTTCACTGTCATTCTTGACAGGAGTAGAAATATGAGCATCTGTACAGATGTCTTCTGCAGCATTAACATTTTCCACAGTGTCCCCATCGAACACATCTTCATTTTCCTCGGAAATAATTTCACTGTCATTTTTGACAGGACTAGAAATAGGAGCATCTGTATAGATGTCTTCTGCAGCATCAACATTCAACACATCTTCACTGTCATTCTTGACAGGACTAGAAATAGGATCATCATGAATATTGATGTCTTCTGCAGTATCAACATTTTCCAGAAGTAGTACAGTATTCATTTCATCTATCTTGTCCTTTTCAAGATCAGTCTTTTTCACAGAAGTAAGATCTTTTGCCATCTTATGTATCATGTGCACTATTTCTGGATTCTTCTCATTTTGTTCCTCCTCACCTATTTTGAAGCAAAAGATGAAACATAAGTACTATATTCAACATATTATAACAAATGAATGGAGATAAAACCAATTGAAGAAAAATTCTTACCAAATTCTTCATGTTCTGTTATTGTCACAAGTTTTTCAACAAAATCATTGGTCAACATTTCCAATTTTGTTATTGGTTTGCATTGAGGGGAGGCAAACTTTGCAACATTTATAGCATCTTTGAACCCCTTGAAATTTTTTGTGAATTCAACAGATTTCAGCATTAAACTTTGTAACCAATCTCTTTCTTCCTTTCCCTCTTTGTTCATACTTTCCTTTACTTCCTCCCCCTTGTACCAATCAAGGGACTCTAATGGGATAACCAGACCATTACCAAACGTACCCGATTTTTTTGCTTCGTCCATTATTCTCTTTGAAATGGACTGTTGTGTCCAGAACAGCATTGTTGGGAAAGCACGGACTGGTGTGCTGTTTCTGTACCGCATTCTTTGCAAATATATGAACACAAAGACCATTATAGGTCCGTCAAAAAACTTCTCCTTCTCTGCTGTGTTCATCTTACACATATCAACAACGTCAATGAAGGCATTAAGGCAAAATTCGCACCAATTATATGTAGGTACCAATGACAAGTCAACTAAAGACTTCAATATGCTAAGACCTGGAGTTGCAGAACTGGTACCTTGTATAAAATAAGAACAGATATAAACTATAAAGTTCCTTTTGAATAGATCACCTCCATCCTTTTGATTACTAAGGATGGATTTTAATGCAGTGGTCGTAACCTTTGACCCTTCAAATTGATTCTTACATTCATTAAGAAGTTTTTTGTATTCCATGTCCTGGTCATCATACGATGCAAGGACAATCTTGTTTGGTCCCATAGGAAACCCAGTTGCAATATGTACATCAAGATTTGTCACATCAAATGTATTATCTTTAAATGTGGCTGAATCAGGAATGAAATTTGTAACAAGCCAATAAGCAAGCTTGCACGGGACTTCTTTTACTTTCAGATCAATTAAATCCCCAAACCCTAATTATTTAATATCTGCAGTCTGTTTCTCTGACAAATCATCATTTAGAAATTTAACCAAACCATCAGGGGACATGCGTGTCTTCAATGATGGCAGTTCGTTCGTTGCATGTAGAACTCTCTTCCTCCTATTCTTTGTAGTTTTAGGAGCAATACCTGTAAATTGTATGTTCATAACGCATTACACAATGCACATAACTTCAAACACAAATTGTATGTAAATTTTTAAAGCTATACTAAATAAAAAAAGTTCTTTTCAAACAATATTGAAACATAGTAGTCTATTTAATGAATATACCTTTATCTACGTCTGTTATCAAACATAATTGTTTGTCTGATGTTTCTTCATAATTATCAGAGTCTGTATCCTTTTCTTCAGTTCGCCTCCTTTTACATTCAGCTACGAATAAAGAACACATAATCAGTATAATTTCATTGTACATAATTTAAATTGTACACAAATACCTTAAATTGTACATAATTTAAATTGTACTTTTCTCCTTTTTATCAGTTTTCCTCTTTGATGCAGTCTTCTCCAGGTTTGATTTCATCTTGTCTCGTGAATTACTTAACCCTAATTTTCAAAAAAATCACTCTAAAAATCAAAAACATAACAAACAAAACTGCATATGTACTTTATAAATAACGCGAATAAAAGACCTAATCTCCAAAGAATAAAAGATTGCAATTTTACTTTACTGTAAATTTCACAAAATCGTTCGAAAAACCAGTAGTTATGGCATGCAAAGAATCAAGAACATATCACTCACCAAATAATCGTTGAAGATGATCGAAATAGTTGAAGTGATTATAGGAATTCTCAGTAGTTGAAGTGAAATAGTTCCAATTATGCAATACTAGTAGTTGTCAAATGACTGTTGAAGTGATTATAGGAATTCTCAATAGTTATTTCCAAACTCTTAATAATACGTCATTTTCAAAAAGTCCTAATATGTCATAAATACGTCCTAGAGTAGTGGAATACTGAGTACTAGTACTATATTTCAAAATAATGTGTCTAATACGGAGTACTTTATTATTATTATTATTATTATTAATTAATTATTATTATACGGTGCTTTGACAATGTACAGATTGTGAACATGTGCAACAGATATAAACTTATGTACATCAATTCAGACACTGTTTTAACTATGTAAAAATAACGACATGTACAATATATGTTAACTTATGTACATCAATTCAGTCACTGTTTTAACTATGTAAAAAATTGACAAATACAACAGATATTATGTTATGTACATCAAAACAGATCCTGTTTAAACTATACAACAGATATTATGTTATATGATGAGCAATTACTATATTTCAAAATATTGTGTATAATACCGAGTACTACTTTATTATTATTATTATTATTATTATTATTATTATTATTATTATTATTATTATTATTAACGTTAATATTTTATACACTGTATTTTAAACTATGTATATCCTACGTATCTATTATATACAATGTATCTATGCATTGAATAAGAAATCATACAAAAAGCTTTTATACGGGTAGTTTTGTCAATACATAATGTACATATGTACATCAAAGCAAACATTTCTATAACCATGTACAAATTCCAACATGTGCAACATATAGTAACTTATGTACATCGAAAAAGGCACGGTTGTATATATATATATATATATATATATAAAAAGCTTTTACACGGTTATATTAAAAATAATGTACATATTGAAACAAGTACATATTAGTCATCAATACATAATGTACATACTTAAATATCAACTGTACATATTAGTCATAATAATAACCAAGAACCAAGGTTGTACATATTTCTATAATTGTTGTATATAACTTATCTACTTACATATTACTGGAATCAAATCATAAGTTGTTCTAATTAAATTTATGGGGCAGTTGAACACAATTATATACACTATGTATATAAAGTATGTCATTTATATAAACTATGTATATCATATCTATTATATACACTATATGTACATACTTACACATCAGCTTTACATATTAGTCATAGTAATAACCGTGAACATGGTGTACATATTTCTATAATTGTTGTACATAAGTTATTCTAATTAGATTTATGTTTACTGAAGCACTCATAATCCGTCAAACATAGCCTTATGTACAAATACATATAAAAACGCGTGATAAGTAAATAATTTTATAACAAGTGTACATAAGTTCAAATTAACTTGAGATTCATCTTTCATATAGTTCAAACATTACATATATAAGGAAAAAACAAAATACACTTATATATCTGGATAAAAATTTGTTGGCTCAAACAGATATTCAGCAAAGGTAGATGATCGACGAAAATCTTCAGGAGAAGAACCATGAAGATGAACTACATCTTCTGGAGATGCAAGTCGAAGTTGCATATAGTGTAGCATATCTCTACAAAGCAGATCTTTAGTCAGATAGCATCTGCATTCCTTTAACAGCAAGACACCATTCCTATGAAGAGAAAGTAATCCATTGTTAATGCTTGCATGCTCACTCATACTGTACTCCATTTCTAAGAGAAGAGAATGAGGATGTGCCAAAAGTATTTGAGCCCATCTTTTGCAAACAAGACTCAATTTTGCAAACTCTTTCTTTCTAAAAGTAGGGTTGACCTTTCTGAAAATTATTTCCATTATATTTTCATTTTCAAAAACCTTTTCAAGTGATTCAACATATGGACTTGAAATAGGTCCATGAGAATCGGTAAATATAAAAGGCAACTTCTCCTTCTATTGAGAAGCAAACCACAGTTTATGTTGTTGCCTAATATCGTATATCTTTCCATCACATGTAATATTCATCTTTTGTTGAGAAAGGAAGAGAGAAAAAGGGATACAGAGAGAGACACACAAAAAGAGAGGGAAACAGAGAGACAAATTGAGAATTTCTTGAGAATGTGGGATTTTATAGCACAAGTTTTTAATTTTTTAATGTTCTGAGACAGATTACGTGCACCAAAAAAGAAGGTTCGTAGTACATAAATTTCAATGTATAAGAGAGTGAAATGTGTATAAAATGTATAGAGCAAAGAATTGACCAATGTATAAAATGTATATAAGACAGATTATGTACAAAGAAACTTATTAATGTATAAGGCAGTGATTTACCAATGTATAAAATGCGTTAAATGTAGTACATAAATTAAAATTGAAGTAAAGGTGAATAGTCTGTACACACATAAATTCTGGATTCTTTATTAACTTTGGTAAATGAGGTATTTCATGGGTGAATTAAAACGTGTCTATCATGCAATAAATAAATATCTCAAAATTGCATAAGTAATAATTACAATGGGGGTTGAGTGGACTTTCAATCAGTTATATATATACTCCTCAAGTTAAGATTGAGAGTAGTTAAACTTTGAAAATTTAAAAAAAAAAACCCAAAAAAATGTATGTAGAACTGATGTACCCTCCTAAATGCATTATCGCAAATTTACCATTTGAGGTGGTTGATAACAAGGTTACCAGTAGATCACTAACTGGTTTAAGGAACAGGTTAATTTGTGTAATAAATACTTACATGCATTGAATAAGAAATCATATACAAAGCTTTTGCGTTTTTGTACATAACTAATAGATAAATCTATACTGTTTTAATGTTACATAAATTTTTGGGATAGATTAATACATACTGTATTATTTAAGTACAATATTTACATACTGTATTAAATAACTTGTAGTTTTGTTGTACATAGATTAGTATATACTGTACATATTTACATACTAGTAGATCACTAACTGGTTTAAAGAACAGGTTAACTGCCTTGGGTTATCCGGTGGAGAAGATTATGCTAAAGTGGATTTCCAGTCCAAATGGCCCGATCTTCACCAGAGCTGCAGTCATTTGTTTTAAGAGCGGTTATCAGAACTACCTCCACGCGTATAAGCTGCAACGAGCCTTTGAAGACTTCGGAAAAGGCAAACCTGAAATGGGGATGCAGATTCATCCATACGACGGACCTCGCTGTTGGGTTGCCTCTTGGATGGATGACCAATATCTGTCCAGGGACACAGACTACAGGATGGTTCCCCTGACGTTGAGGGGAGAGGGTGGATATTTGGCGGACATGACGGAAATCTGCCACTATGAGATCTGCCTGGAGGCCTTGTGGCAGATTTACCCAAACTTCTACCCTTGAAAAGATTATCTAGGTAAGTGATCGAGGAACCCTAGGATATGGATGTTATTTTGCAAGCATATGAATTTTTGTGCATATGCAGTTACTGTTAACTCGGATTGTAATTCTAATCCTACCTTGGAATTATTGATCACTTACATTTTGGAATGAACTGATTATAATATGAATGTTAATTACGTATTTGACGTATGTGTTCTTGGTAGTACTGATCTGTACTGAGTATGCATGCAATTTTTGGTGAATAACTTCCTGTTCAGTCGATATGATTAGTATGCTCTATTCATTAAAACATTAGTCGATATGATCAATACCCCCAATTTGTTAAGGTTCATAGAGAAAGGAGTAGATGTGGTAAAGAATGGAAATGGTGATTATCAATTTTACATAATTCCAAATGAGATGTACATATCTCAACTAGTTATCCATGTACAAATTTCTCCATGTACAACAAATATTAACTTATGTGCATCAAAACGGACACTGCTTTAACCATCATAGGATATTAAAATTTGAAGTGTACATAAAGTAATTTTCAGTGTACATAGGGTATTATATGTTGTACATAAAGTAATTTTCAGTATGTCACATGTATGGGTCAACACGTGAGGACAATTACAATTAAAGAGAAGCACGCCTAAGGGGACAAATCTGATTTGTACTCAACTTTGCATTAATGATGTATTGTACTTAATTTTCTTTGTCTGATTTCTTTTATGTACCCTCGAGGCCATTGATGCTCACTTGGGCTGACGTGTTTCTTGGCTTGCTACTTCTTGAACTTGTTACGTATTCGGCTGAATTGTAGTTCAAAGCTTGTCATTATCTAAAGATTTGATACACATAATTTTAATAACCCTAAAGAGACAGTTATATATATATATATATATATATATATATATATATATATATATATATATATATATATGAATATGTGCAATAAAAAAAATGTCTATATGTCTGAAAATATAATCAAGTAAATATAATCAATATAATCAAGTAATACAAAAAAGTTATGTGCAGTACTCGTATAAATTATGTATATGAATATGTGCAATAAAAAAAATGTCTATATGTCTGAAAATATAATCAAGTAAATATAATCAATATAATCAAGTAATACAAAAAAGTTATGTGCAGTACTCGTATAAATTATGTCGTATGTTATGTACAATAAAAAAGTCTCTAATTTAATATATATATACTGCCTTATATAAACAAAATTTGAATAGTCTTGTATATGCAACTGACGTCAGTAGATGCAAAAATCATCTTTACTCTGAAATGACAAGTCGGTTGTGGTACTCGAGAATGAAAAATTCATCATTACTTTGCAGTCATCATTACTCTACTTCGGAGTGGGTATACTCTATATGTACTTCAAGTATAGCATTTTATATGTACATATATCCTTTAAAAGAAACACTGCTTTCAGACATGTATCATGTACAACGCACATTTACTTATGTACACCAAAACACAGTATAAGTTTATGTACAACACAGTATAACTTTATGTACATAATATATTAACTGTTTTAATATACATAAATTACATTTAACATTAAAACAATTTTAAAACACACCATTAATAATAGTTTAAATATAGAATCGACAGTGCTATACCTTTGAATATGTGCAGTACAACTTATATACAACAAATCGTAAGTTATGTAACATTACTTTAATTCAATATGTACTACAACTTAATAGAGTATACCATAATCAATACTTTGAAATGAAAAGTCGCCTGGGGTAGTTGAGTATGAAAAAGTCATGATTACTTTAGAATATTAAAAATAGTTTTTTATGGTTAAAATAATACTCTTACTCTATACTTTGACAGTGCTATACCTATTATGTACAGTAAAACAACAAAACATAGAAGACTAAAGTCCCTTTGTGAGTATTTAATACCCCAACTCCATTTTGAAATAAAATCTTTAGCAAATTTTTCCTTAGTACCTCAGATGAATTGGTGCAAATTATATGTTCATTAAATTGCACTAATTCATCTAAGGTACTAAAGACAAATCAGCTAAAGAATTTATTTGTATGGTACTTGATGAATAATTATAATTATTTCTAATTAAATAATGCAAAGAGGAATGTATTGTGGGTGTGGGTGTGGGTGTGGGTGTGGTTGTGGGTGTGCTTTCGTCAATTTATACTGTAAATGGCAAAAAGTCATTAATTAGAAAAAAAAGAAGGTATACATGGCCAAGGTATAACTGGTGTAGGTATAGTATGAAAGAATATAAATGTTGATGGTCAAGAGCATCCTTTCCCAAAATGACAAACGTGTCCAAGTACAATTGTATGTTTTTATATCGTCAATGTGAAAACTGTAATTAATTTGTAGTGGGGAAGGTACTTTTTGGGGAAGGTATGTCATTAAATACTCCACGCGTTAAAAGCATCATTTCCCATAATAACAAAGTTATGTAAAAATAGACACTATTTTTACTATGTAAAAATATCAACATGTACAAAAGATATCAAGTTATGTACATCAAATTAGACGGTGCTTTTACTATTTACAGATTTTGAACATGTGCAGTAGATACCAAGTTATGTACATCAAAACATATACTATTATAACTATGCATAAATTGTACATGTGCAACATATATCAACTTATGTACATCAAAATAGACACTATTTTTACTATGTAAGAATATCAATATGTACAACTGATATCTACTTATGTACATCAAAACAGACACTATTTTTACTATCTAAGAATATCAACATGTACAACAGATATCATGTTATGTACATCAAATCAGACGGTGCTTTTACTATTTACAGATTTTGAACATGTGCAATAGATACCAAGTTATGTACATCAAAACATATACTGTTATAACTATGCATAAATTGTAAACATGTGCAACAGATATCAACTTATGTACATCAAAATAGACACTATTTTTACTATGTAAGAATATCAATATGTACAACTGATATCTACTTATGTACATCAAAACAGACACTATTTTTACTATCTAAAAATATCAACATGTACAACAAATATCAAGTTATGTACATCAAATTAGACGGTGCTTTAACTATTTACAGATTTTGAACATGTGCAATAGATACCAAGTTATGTACATCAAAACATACACTGTTATAACTATGCGTAAATTGCGAACATGTGCAACAGAAATCAACTTATGTACATCAAAATAGACACTATTTTTACTATGTAAAAATATCAATACGTACAACAGATATCTACTTATGTACACCAAAACAAACACTATTTTAACTATGTATTTTAAAATTTAAATTTATATTCCAATTTACATCACACTTTACATCAAAAGACATACAATATATTCCACTACGTAATGTATATATTACACTACGTAATGTATATATTCATATTCCATCTAAAGACATAATAAAGTCTAAGTGGGGAAGGTATAACTGGGGTAGGTATGAGATGGGGTTGGTAAAGTAATGTATGTCCACGCGTAAAAAAGCAAGCTGGGGTAGGCAATTAATACGAAGACTATTCAGTATATTCAAAGACTTCTGCAGTACCCTATCTTTTACAGTACTTGTTTATACATTTTTCTATTTCACCTTTTTCTCTTCATCTCATTAATAACACCATGAAAATATTGTGTAAGGGATGGGCGAAGAATAATGAAATTGAAGATAGAGTAACAACCATTAATAAGAGCAAGGAACAGAAAATTAATCATCTATCTTTCATTTATAATCATCATCATGAAGTTGAAATACATGGAAGACGATTTTCATCAACAATTGAAGTAATGTCCAATGAAGATTTCATGGAAAAAATCTTTCAAAGGCTTCCCTCTGATTATGACAAAGCGAACATGGCTATTGTTTGCAAGAGGTGGTCCCAAATGTTTCTATTACGGTCCGATGCACCTAAATGGAATATAGATTATAATAGAAGATTGGGAACAACTCATATTAAAGGAATGACTACTGTTCGTAGAGATGGAATTGAAGTTTCCAAGAGATGTAGATGTTATTTGACGAACAATATGCATGCTAGAAAATTATTGCACAGCTTTCAACTTGGATCTGAAGAAAATGAACATTTGAAGATTATTGAATCTACGGAAGAGGAAGATTACAGATCACATTTTTCATTAAGAGATTATTTAAAAGGATGTAGATTAAGTAAAATTCTCTATAGCCAAGAAGAAATTTTCATGATTGAATGACTTATTCTATGCAGTGATTAATTAGCCAACCATTTGTATGTTTTGGGATTTTCATTCATAAGTACTGTTTTAGGAATGTCTACTTATGGTTGTGGTAGGAACTCCCGTTTATTCAGAAAGTAACTTATGTAAACCCGTTTATCAACTTATATGCATTTCTTATGTTCAGTACAAATTAACTTATACTGTAAATGAGAAAAAGAAGGTATACATGGAGAAGGTATAAATGAAAAAGTCCTTTCCCGAAATTGTACGAGTACTCCGTATCAAAAGCATCTATACATAAAACCGTCTATACGAATTGTATCAAAACCATCCTTACAATGGTTGAATCATTAATAATAATTCCTGATTTATATACGAAGTATCAAATTTGACATTACAAATTTATATATTTATATATTTAGATACTTAAGAGTGGACATTTTATTAGCTTCAGATGATAAGTTATTGTGGACATGACGTAGGTCCACCCCGACGCGGCGAAGCGCGGGTTTGGGTAGGCGAGTGAATCTCGTGGTAAGATTGTTCTCGGGTTCGAAATTTAAGTCAAAATGAAGTCGCCACCGAATTTTGTGGTTATTCGGAACCATACGAGCCCACTCTATGTCGTCATGGGCTATACACAAAGTAAGCCCACTCCGATTTCAGAGTTTATGGGGCTCGTCCCTTTTGCATTGCGATACCGATACCATCTATACCGGTAATCGTGTAAAGAATGACTCTCGTGCGCCAAGGGTTTCGGACATCCGGAAACCAAAGGTTCTGAGTAAGGGGTGAGGGTACGTGTTGGGAAGCCCACTAAGGACACCCAACCCCGCCCGCACATGGCGGCCTCTACTAAGACACCGTTCGTGTTCGTGTACGCGCGCTAGTAAAATAATTAAATGATATGCAAACAGCGTTTTGTCTGAGCATGTGAATTTTGCGTTAACTACGTCATTTAATGCATCTTATTATTTGTTGGAATGATTTAGCATGCGAGGTTCATTTATGAAGCGTAAAAGCAAGTAAATAAACAAAGCTCGAAAGTAAATAAATAACGTACAAGTTACACGGGCGGAAATACAACCCGGAATTCACAATACGGCAATACGTGTAAATAATAAACGAAATACAAAATAACGGACCCGTATATAAACTAGACCGCGAAATATGTAGATGGACTAACCCCGATTAAATACGCATTATGTCGCATATTAAACGAAGGACGGGAACATGAGACTGTGGCGTATTGCTAGCCTAATCTCACGTCCCGTAGTCTTGTCCCGACTTATCACGTCAAAAGGTGGTCAAAGTCGTTCTACGTGTCGTGATGTGCATGTTTTGAAAATAGGATAGTCACGTGATAGTCTTTGCACGTGATGACTAAAGTCGATAAAAGGTCGGGGCTTGACTTGTGGGTCAAACCCCTCGGTTTTGTGGGTTACAGGACCCACTCGACCGAGTTGTGGTGTGACTCGGTCGAGTGCACGTTAAACGTGGCTACTGACCACTTTTTGGGGTGCTACTCGATCGAGTGGCCTATGGCACTCGGTCGAGTGCCCCCTGTACGAGTGGTAACTCGCTTTGTTTTATGACTTGAAATCGATGAACGGTCAAACCAAATACAAATATCGCATGATTTGTATTTAATTCGGCCTCCGGTACTATAATCGTGTATGAACGATTATAATACCGTCACCGGAGTTTTAGGAAAACGTTTACGTTAGATTAGGAAATTTTGAATTAGTGACGAAATGTATCCCTCTACGTCACAACATCGGAACTAACCCTTTCGGGTTACGTGATGTCGGTTTTCGTGTCAACGGGTTTCGTACCAATTATGGAAAGGGAATTAGATCCGTTCAACTACGACCGATCACGGTAGCGTCACGCCCTTGAGTACATTGGGGCGGGGCTCCTCGGAAGGGCTCCACCTCCGTCGTTGCTCGTAAAGGGATTAGACGGACCAAAAGTGATCATCGTAGTCCAACGTTTTAAAACCGATTTTTAGTATATATATACGCGGTATTAGTAATGTTAAAGACAATAAAAGTAATACGAAAATAAAGATGCGAAAATGTAAAAAAGGTTAGTGTTAGTGTTAGTGTTACTACGATTATAATACAATAATGCGAAAATGTACATAAAATCGATATAGAAAAGAGATAGAGAAGGGGTTTAGGACATCCTCAACATACATGCTAGGTAAAGGCCTCGGAAATGGACTCGTAAATAGCGGCACGGCTTGAGAGTATCGAGGATGTATGCGAGTTATGGTGTGTATGGATGCTTGTGTGTATGTGTCGGTTTATCGAGGGACGAGAGCTCGGTTTTTGTGTGTTTTTGGCTTAGGATTTCTAAGGCTTGTAAGGTGATGAAGTAGGGTTGGAGTAGGGTAAAATGTGGCTGGAGTTGTAGGGTAAAAATGCTCAAAAAGTTCTGAAATGCATGGGGGGGGTGAAGCGGTATTTATAGACTTCACCCCTCGACCTAGGGGCACTCGATCGAGTGGCCCTAGTGCACTCGATCGAGTGCCTTCGCAAACGAGCCAAACCCGGGTAAAAGAGGCTCCACTTGATCGAGTGGGGTCAATCCACTCGATCGAGTGGATCAACAAATCGAGATAAAATAGGGAAGTTTGACTTGATTGATTTGTTTGTTATTTTTGAATTCTGATTTTTGCGCCAATCTGAACTTAGCTGCTTTATGAGACGGTTTCGTCTTTGACCGGGTTTTGACCCGGTCGCCAAAAGACGGGAATTATTTTTGGTGTCGGTTTTGGCCCAAATTAGTCTCTTTTGACTCGGAATGACCCACTGGGCCTGAATTTGAGGTCTGTTTTGTGAGATTTTTAATCCACTAAAAGTCCATGTCGGATATTATGAATTCCGAGCGTAAATCCGAGTATACCAAGTCACGTTTGCGTCCGATCATCATCGGGTGTTTTTCGGAGACTACCATAGACACGTGGCAGTCAAAATGCGGGTGTCTACAGAGCCCCCACTCTGACTGAGGCTTGGACAAGGCGAAAGTCAGAGTAGCTACCAAGCCCGTTAAGACCTGGTAGACTTCCGGTCGGGTCGTTTATAGTCCAGTAGACTCGCGTGAAGGGCTCGCCAGCCATAAGCAGAGGGTCATACCTGTCCTGATGATGATAACTTCGCGGGGGATCAGACTTGCAGCATAAGTCCTGGGCGCGCCTATGCGTGGGCCAATCCCGTGTCGTTTTGGGGAAAATGCCGCCTTGGGCGTTCCGCTGGGGAAATTTATGAGCTGTACGGGCTTGCTTCTGAAGCCTTGAGTCGCACTTGAGCTGATGATGCTCCGTGGGGAGTAAAGCCTGCCTTTTTTTTTTTTTTTTGGGAGTAGGTGTACCCGTATGCCGACACATCGCACTTTGGATGTAGCACACCGGGGAAAAGCTGACTCCGTTGGGGAAATTAAATAGTTTCGCGGGGACTTGCTTCTGAAGTCTGGGGTGTACCTGTATGCTGACACATAACAACTTGTATGTAACACATAGGTAAAATGTTGACTCTCGCTGGGGAGAAAAAGATTGAAATTTTTTGGAAGGACAAAATTTTAAACGCGAAGAAATTTTATCAAAAAAAAATTTTCTTTTTTTTTAGAAACTCTTAGGAAAGCTCGGGACAGCTTGATTCCTATTCTGGGTTCAAGTTTGAAATCAGGCATGCGCGCGCATAGGGCCCAGCTTGCTGAGGAGACAGGGTAGTTAGGTTTTCTTTTAGGTTTTCTCATTATAAATATGAGAATCCCTGCTTCAACTTTTCTGCATCTCAACTCAAATTCTTCTTTTCCCTTCTCAAAATCTTTTAGACTTTTAAGAAAGTTAGAAATTTCTGTCATGGGTATCGACCACTTGACTGCTATGCTGCTTGCTTGGTCCCAGTACTTTCGGGACGAAGAAAAGGTCCGGCTGACTCAGATGGGGATAGTCAATTTATTCCCTTTTCAGCGTCTGATAGTTGACTCGCATTTTCTGGACCCATCACGTGTTTGCATTCCCGAGGGGCGAGATGTGTCCTTTGCCCGAGAAGATTGCGGCCATAGGCGGCTAGGGTCCTGCTGTTCAGCCTGCCATCCCCCCGTTCTACCCGGATCCAAGGAGGCGATTAAGGGAGTTTTTAGGTTTGTCTCACGCTGAGGCAAATCGGATGGTGCAGGGAGATACTGTTTCCCTATTTGATTTGGCCGATAAGTTTATGAACCCTCGAGATGTAAGGGCCACCCCTGCTCATAGGCGTAGGGCATTCGCCTTTTGCATGCTGCACTGCTATGTCTTCGAAGGGTTGATGGAACTTGACTCATGCATGGGTCAAATTAGGCTGATCGGAGTGGTTGACCAGATGGAGACTGGTCATAGCCCTGCTTGGCTAGCCACTGGGGAGATCATCGCGGGTCTGGATGCTAGACGGCTCGACCCGACCCGACGGTTGATGGGGAGTACCCGTTTCCTGCAGGTATACCTCTCGATTTTTTCGATATATATATATATATATATATATATATATATATATATATATATATATATATATATATATATATATATATATATATATATATATATATATTTCACGTTTCACGCGAATTTCCTGACTTTCGCAAGTCACTCGATCGAGTGGACCTGTCACTCGATCGAGTGACACTCATACCGTGCTACTGCCTGTTTTTGACAGGCTCACTCGATCGAGTCAGCTGCTGTACTCGATCGAGTGGGCTGTAGCGGACCACTCAATGGCTTACGAAGCTTGTGTATACTTTTCAGATATGGTTGTCGGAACGGCTGTCAATCATAGAGACTCCTCCGAGCATTCCCAACTATCGGAGCAGTCAAATTAGCTCCCGAAGGCGGAAGATAAGCTCGTACCATCAGATAACCCGAGCTTACTGGGATGAAGAGCTGGTATTCCACGGAGGTCCCTTGATTAGGTGGACCGTCGCTTGGTGGTTCCTTTCAAAATTGACCGGACTGGCTAAGAGAGACCAAGCCCGGTACGTGACGATCCTGTCCTTAGACTGGACAGTTCACATTTATCCGGACCGCCTCCTAAGGCAGTTCGGTTCGTCTCAGCGCATCCCTGAGACTGAAGCCATTATCAGCGTCCCGCTCCAATTGACGGACGCTATGTGCGACACCTGGTTGCAGCGATGGTTTACTCGTCCTACATGGACTATACCCAACCCTTGCCAATCCGCTTGGGTGTCACGGGCCTATCAGAAGTGGACTTCTGAGGAGTCTGAGGAAGCTCGAAAGGCCCTGAAGCTTGAGGAGGCCTTTGAATTGGTTCATCGCGATTCGGCGAAGGACAACAGGGACTTTTTTACCGGGGAATATATTCCTGAGGCTACAGTCCGAGGAGAATCGAGTCTTAAGTCACAAACTAAGACTCAATCTAAGGAAGTCGGTTCTAGCAGCACTCGAGGGCAGACCGACTTGGAACGACGACTTGGGCCGAGGTTGGCAGTCCGGGACCGACTTGGTCCGCGTGATCGACTCCCTGAGCCCGGGAGGGCTCGACTTGGGCCTATTGATATGACAAAGGAGTCGGGCTCAAACAATCGAGCCCGAGCTAGAGAAGTCCCGTGGTGATTCGGGAACGCTCCCCTCCGCGTCGTCGCCAGTGGACGGCTAAGGAGGCCAAGGACAAGGGGAAGGGCAAGATGCCCTGAATGCCGAGTCCTTTAGCATTATTATTATTTGAGTATTATTATTATTTTTTGTTGTGTGGCCTTTTTGTATGTGTATTTTTTTTGGAATTCCTGCACTTTTGTAATTTTCCGAGTTTATCGGGATTTTTTTTTTTGAATTAATTAAAGAAGTTTATTATTAAACCGCTCCTGTCTTTTCTTGATTGCATTGGTTGTGCCCTTTTGAGGGGCTGCCTACGTATCCGCGATTAGCAGAATCAAACCAAACGTAGTTCAGGCATGGGAAATTTGTAATCTCGAATTACACCAAGACTATTGGTTCAAGATTTTTATGACAGTAGAATAAATAATTCTAGCTAATTGACTTGCTTTTGTAAAAAAATGATTTTTATAAAAATTTGCTAATGACATTGAGAAATGGCTAAGGGTAGTAGCGCTTTAGCTGGTCCAGGTTGGTTGGGTTGACAAACTCATTCCCGTCCAGGTCCGTCAGCATCACTGCTCCCCCTGATAGGATCTTCTTCACCAGATATGGCCCAGCCCAATTGGGTTTGAACTTTCCCCTCTGGTCAATTGGTAGTAAAGCCCGGATTGACTTGAGGACTAGGTCGCCCTCCTTAATGTTCCTGGGCCTTACCCTCTTGTTGAAGGCCCGTTGGATCCTCTTCTGGTAGATTTGGATATTATTGAGGGCACGAGACCGTCGTTCGTCTAGTAGAACCAGTGAGTCATATCGTGCTCGAACCCAGTCAGCTTCGGGTACTTGACTTTCTAGCAGAATTCTGAGGGACGGTACCTCCAGTTCGACTGGTTGGACTGCCTCCATCCCGTAGGTTAGGTAATATGGTGTCACCCCGGTTGCGGTGCGAATTGACGTTCGGTATCCCCATAAGGCAAAAGGTATTTTGTCGGGCCAGTCCCGATAATTATCAGCCATCTTTTTGAGTATGGTGACAATTGTTTTATTAGCCGCCTCTACTGCTCCGTTTGTTTGGGGACGGTAAGGCGAGGAAGTATGCCTTTGAATTTTATATTTCGTTAGCAGGGCCGCAGTCTCGGCTTGAAAATGAGTCCCGTGATCACTGATAAATTCAGAGGGAATCCCATACCGGCAGATTATCTTGTTTTGAATGAACTTGGCTACATGCTTGGCGTTGAGAATGCGGTATGATTCAGCTTCGACCCATTTGGTGAAATAGTCGATAGCTACCAAAATAAAGCAGTGCCCACCGGTACCCGAGGGATTTATTTTCCCGATTATGTTGATACCCCACGTTGAGAATGGCCAGGGTGACGTCATGGTATAAAGCAGTGATGACGGCATATGTTGCACATTGCCGAAGATTTGACAGTTATGACAATGTTTGACATACGACCGGCAATCGGCTTCCATGGTATTCCAATAATAACCGAGCCTCATGATCTTCCGGACCAGCATGTGGGCATTCATGTGTGGGCCGTTCTCACCATCGTGCACTTCGGCCATAACCTTTTCAGCCTTATACTTGTCAACACAAAGGAGTAGAGCCCCCTGTGCCGTCTTTTTGTACAGTTGCCTGTCATCGGTACGGATAAATTGGGTGGCTAGCCTTCGTAAGGCTTTCTTGGCTCGTCTTTCCGACCCGGGAGGATATTCTCCGTTTGTCAGGTACGTTAACACAGCCTGATACCATGGTTCGGGATCAGTTATCTCAACGTCTTCTATGTCGCAAATGTATGCTGGCTCGGACCGTCTTTCGACGCAAATCGGCATACTAGTCACGTGGTCGGGAATATTCAGTAAAGATGCCAATTTTGAGAGTGCATCTGCGAACTGATTTTCTTCCCGGGGTAGATATATATACTCTACCTTTTGGAATTGTTTCTCGAGATCCCTTACTCGTGCCTAGTAGGCCACGAGATTAGCATTTCGAGTCTTCCATTTTTGAAGTGCTTGGTTAATGACCAAGGATGAGTCACCATGTACCCGGAGATTTGTAATCCCCAGATTGGCGGCGGCTTGTAGCCCGTAAATGCATGCTTCGTACTCTGCTGCATTATTGGTAACATCAAAGTCCAGTTTGATGGAGACGGGAGTATGTTCCCCTTTTGGTGAAATTAGGAGGATCCCGACTCCGAACCCTCGAAAATTAGATGCACCATCGAAGTATAAATCCCAAGTTTCAGTATCAGTATGGAAAATATCTTCGTCTGGGAAGGACCAAGTGTCGGTGTGTCCTTCTTCGGTTATCGGGCTATCGGCGAGAAATTCAGCTACTACTCGACCTTTGATAGTCTTTAATGGTACAAACTTTAGGTCGAACTCTGCCAGCATTAGAGTCCATCTAGAGATTCGGTCGTTGAGAACGGGCTTTTCGAAGATGTATTTGATTGGGTCCATCTTGGATAGCACATGGACCTCGTGACTGAGCATATAATGTCGAAGTTTCTTAGTGGCCCAGTGATAGTTGTCGTTTGTAGTGCCTATTCTGTAGTGTTTTGGTCCCATTTTCCTTGTGGAACCGCTCCTTTGAAGCGGTCTATGGGCTTCTTATGTTTCCTTTAGCTCGTTTCAGGTTCCCGAGACCGTTCATGAAGAGTTGGAGTGATTCCGACTCAATACATATGCATTTTGGAGCCAACGAAGCTAAGGGACGATGACTCGATGCCTTGGAATCGACCCCGAGACCTTGGGACCCAATCCCGAGCCTCCGAGACCCGATCCCGAGTCCCGAGAATCGATGAGAAGGCCATGAGGACCAAGGAGGGACCGAAAAGTTCATATTGGAGGCCTACAAGACTATTCCCGATCGGGTATGGCCTCATCCCGATCGGGAATAAAGAGGAAAGCAAGGAGCGGCTACTGTGGGGTGTTCCCGATCGGGAGCATAAAATCCCGATCGGGATTCTCCACTTTCCCGATCGGGATTGTCCCAGTTCAGCCCGCGTTCATTTCCTTTCAATTCCTTTCATTCTTAAACCCTTTATATACCCTTCTCTTGCGAGAGGACGAGCACTTATCATACCCTAGACTAGTTTAAGCCTCAAAAACCCTAGATTGATTCTCACTCATGAGCTTTAATCTTCTCTTAATTTTAGTTAATCTTTAGTTAATCCTTTGTAATTAGTGCTTGTATTAAGGGATTCTTGGAGATTGTCTCAAGCTTGACAACCTTGGGATTGTATTTGGGTTTCTCATTAATGCAAGATTGTTCCTTTTCTTCATCTAGTGTTGGTATAATCCTTTCTCATCCTTGTTCTTTGTTATTTATACAAGTTTGAATCTTTTCTTAGTGTTATTGTTATTGTTCTTGTTTGGATTTGTCATTATGGATGTTTGGATGTTTGTCTTAGTTTCTCTTTTGATTGTTATTCTTCCTTCTATCATGAGTGAGTAGTCTTCTTGTGGGGTTAGTAGGGGGATTAGGGGTAGATTATGGGTAATTAGGGTTGATTAAGGGGAAAGGGTGAATCTTTGTTGATAGTCACATTGTGAGCACTCTATGTGTTTGTTGTTATGCTTGTATGAGTAGTAGTGGCCAATGCTCCTTGTGCATGTGTTCATGAATCCATTGTTTGCCTATGATGTGGGAATGTTGAGAATAATCGTAGTTGCGAGAGCACAGATTAGGGTCTAAGTTGCGAGAGCCCGGACCCACCTTGACATCGGTTTAAGTTGCGAAAGCCCGGACCGACTCTAGACACTAGGAGACATCCATACCCTTGATCACCCCAATTATCCTTCTACCTCTATGAACCCGACCTACCCCACTTCTTTCCATATTTGAGTCATCTTCTAGTTAGACATCGTTTACTTTAGTTTTCTAGTTAACCCGATCATTAGCATTGTTTAGCATCATTAGTCTAGTTCTTACTCCTCCTCATTTGTTTCCTTTTATAGCTTTCTTTGTGTTTGTTCGTGTGACTTAGCCTAGTTTTAGTGGACCTAGTCTAGACCTTACTCTACCGTCCCTGTGGATATCGACCCTACTTGCCCTAGCTACCCACTAGGAATAGTCGGTTTATTATTGTTGGCTAGGGACGTGACAAATCCTTACCATCACCCAGACTAGAGCCAAACACGTCTTTTCGAGCATGGTATATTTGCACTCATACTCTAAAAACTTCTTGCTGATGTAGTAAATGGCTCTTTCTTCGGAGTCAACTGTCTGAGCCAGCATAGCCCCCATGGCTGTCTCGGTCGTCGTTAGGTATAACGACAGAGGCAAACCGGGTTGAGGTGGCATTAAAACTGGCGGTGCAGACAGAATCTCTTTGATCTTGTCGAAAGCAGATTGGCACTTGTCATCCCATAGTACCCGTTCTCCTACTTTCAGCTTCTTGAAAATTGGTTCACACACCATGGTTAATTTTGAAATGAACCGACTGATGTACTGGACTTTCCCGAGGAATCCCCTTATTTCTTTTTCGGTTTTGGGAGGTTGCATCTCGGTAATGGCCTTGATTTTAGCTGGGTTGACTTCGATACCTCGTTGGCTAACGATATGACCCAGTAATTTGCCTGATGTTACCCCGAAACTGCACTTTTGAGGGTTTAACCTCATGTTGTATTTGCGCAATCGGGTGAAAAATTTTCTTAGGGCGGTGATGTGACCGTCCCGTTCTTTGGATTTGACGATCATGTCATCTACATAAACTTCTACCTCTTTATGCATCATGTCGTGTAATAAAGTGGTAGCAGTCCTTTGATATGTGGCCCCGGCATTAATGAGACCGAAAGGCATGACGGTATAGCAGTAAGTACCCCAAGGTGTGGTGAAGGTAGTCTTACTCATGTCTTCTTCCGCCATCTTGATTTGATTATACCCGGCATACCCGTCCATGAATGATAGAAGGGCATGATCGGCCGTGTTATCCACCAGTATGTCGATGTGTGGTAACGGAAAATCATCTTTCGGGCTCGCCTTGTTAAGATCCCGAAAATCTACACATACCCGCACCTTACCATCCTTTTTAGGAACCGGCACGACGTTTGTCACCCAGTCCGGATACTCGGACACTTGTATGAAGCCGGCTTTGAACTGTTTGTCGACTTCTTCTTTTACCTTGAGAGACCACTCGGGCCTCATCCGACGAAGCTTTTGTTTGACCGGTTTGCACCCATCTTTGATTGGTATGTGGTGCTCGGCTATTTCCCGGTCTATCCCCGGCATGTCCTTGTAGGACCATGCGAAGACATCCTTGAACTCTTGGAGGAGGCTTACGAACTGTTGTTTCTCCTCGGGATCCAAGGATAACCCTATCTTAAGTGTCTGAGGCTCTAAGGTTGTTCCCACATTTATGGACTCGGTTTCTTCGATTACCGGGTTCCGGGACTCCCTTTGCTCTAGTTGCTCGATCAGATGTGGAGGTAAGGGTACCTGTTCGTCTGGTTTCTCAATGTCATAGCATAAAACATTTTTAAAAGCAGAATTTAAAAGAGACAAGTCGTAAGAAGAACGGTTGTTATTATTGATTGAAAATTTGGAGAACAGCTCGAAGAGAGCAGCCATCTGATCATTGGTCAGTGGCGGGATAGGTAAGGCACTCGGGACAGACCCCGAAGTGCCAGCAGCAGGAATGATAAAAGGGAGAGGGGTTACAGGAGTGACTCTAGCACCGACTTCCCTAGACTCGACCTCAGACTCTAACTCAGACTCCGACTCAGACTCGGACTCAGACTCAGGCATGTCTCCCTCTCCGGTGACCAGCTTGTAGATCCTTCCCTGACTGTCAGTCCACTTGACAGTCTTCCTCCAGGCCCTGTTTCCCGTCTCGGAACCAACATCCGAGATCAGCTTGGTCGGGTCAAACCTGTTGCTGCGGAGGATCAGGTTGACCAGGTCTTCCTTTGGAGTTGGGGCTATGATGTCTTCCCCAAATAGTAGCCCTAGAGCGGGCTCAGCATCTTCAGCTCCGTTGGATTGGATGAGGGCGAACACGTCATCCGGGATGTAGTTGCAGTCCCGGGCCAAGTGGGTCCCGAGCTGCATAGCATTAGGTTGGTATAGACCAACCTGGATAACCCCAAACACCGGTGTGACAAAGTAGTCAGCCAACCGTGGGCTATAAGGGCTCAAGTAGATACCCTTAAGGATGTTGCAGGCCTTTTCGATCCCTGCTCGGACAACATTGTCGGGGGTGATGGCATAACCGAGACCAAAGTGAGACTCTTCATCTTTGAGAACCTCGATGATCTTCCCAGCTGGAAGATTGGGTCGAGAGGTAGCCTCCGGAAAGTATCCTAGGTTTTGGAGCATCATGTCGATACTCGTAGTGAAGTAAGGCCTAAAGAGATACTCTTCCTCGATCATCCCCACAAAATCGAACCCCAGAGGTCCGTGCGTCCCATGGCGTTACAGCTAGCCACAGTCATTGGTGTTGCCTCTAAAGTGATGACATCGTTAAGCAGAGGCATCTTGATCTTTCGGTGGAGGGTGGAGGACACCGCCTTGACCGCGTGGATCCAAGGCCTACCCAGGAGCAAGTTGAACGATGAGGTGACATCGATCACCTGAAACTCGAGCTCCTTTTCTATTGGGCCGGTTATGATGGTCAGTTTCATGGCCCCAGCTACCGACTTCGGGCTCCCATCGAAAGCTTGGATGGTCTGAGCAGTCGGGATATAGTCAGCCTCGGTAATGCCGAGGGCTTTTGCGGTCCTCAAGGGAAGGACGTTCACAGCAGACCCGTCATCAACTAGGGTCATGGGGAGGTATTTTCCTCGGCAGACCACCGTAATGTAGAGGGCCAGGTTATGGGTGGCCCCAAATGGTGGTAGGTCGGCTTCGGAGAAAGTGATTACCGGTCCTTCTTCCTTAGCCTTGCCCTTTAGGTGGGGCAGGACCGTGGCTACCATCTCAGCAGGGGTAACCAAAGAGTCAACCTTAATTTGATCGAGAGCCTTTGTAAGTGCTTCCCGATGTTCTTGAGAACTAACCAGGAGTTGCCATATAGTGAGGTCAACTCGGGTTTTCTTCAATTGCTTCACAAGAGCCGTCTCAGCAGTTGGCTCTTCAGGGGCGACTTCCGATATGACGGTTGTCGGGATAGGGGCATCCTTAGAGCTAGTGGCTTGGTAGGGACGACCAAGGTGGTTACTGGTTAGGACTTGGGATTTAGTCTTCCGAATCTCCTCGGCGGTGATGGGGACAGCTTCCCCTTTTGCGAGGTAGACATCATCTTCGTCGTCGAACCAGATCCCGTTCACTTGCGGGATGAATGGAGAGATAAGGTGAGAACAATCAATCACCTCCCCGGTAAAGATGGCGTGGGAGCTGAAAGGGTTCTCCTTGTTGCTGGGCTTATCTCCGGGTAGAGGGATTTTACCGCTTTCAATCAGGTCCTGAATCAAGTGCTTCAGCTTCCAGCACTTCTCGGTATCGTGCCCATTGCCTCGGTGGTATTGACAATAGGCCTGAGCATTATAGTTCTTGGAGCGTCGCTCGACCGGAACTTCAGGAGTTGGGCCTATCGGTTGGATTAGGCCTTTAGAGGATACCCTTTGTAAGGCATAAGTATAGGTGGTACCTATATCAGTGAAAACCCGAGGTGGGGTGTTCTTCTTGGACGGGGTATCTAGTAGATTCACCGCGCCGAAAATGCTGCGAGTTGCAGCTTAAGGCTTGGTTGTGGAGGAAGAAGCCCCTTGGTAACCCTTAGCAGCGGCCTTAGTGAGGCCTTCCAGTCTTAAGTCATCTTCGATCCTCATACCCATTTCAGTAAGGGTGGTGAAATTGGGTATGACAGCATATCGGAGGTGAACCCGGTAAGATGGGAGGAGGTTCTTGACAAAAGCCTCCACCAGAGTCTTCTCACTGGGCTTATCGACCAGCTTCACACTCTCGGCCCTCCAGCGTTGAAGGTATTTGGTAAAACCTTCTTTCGGCTCCTGGGCCATAACCTCCAGAGATCTCATTGTGGTTTGGATCTCGGTGTTGTCAGCATAGTTTCGAGCGAACTCGGTGGCTACATCATCCCAAGTAGGGTATTTCTTTGGGTCCAGCCTGTAGTACCAGGCCCGAGGGTGCTTTTCAAGAGACGCAGCAAAGAGGTTCTTGAACATGGTAGAGTCCACCCCTTTGATGGCCATGAACTCCTTGAAGGCCCGTACATGTAGTAACGGGTCTTCAGTTCCTTCGAACATAGGCAAACCAGTGAGGTTCAGGTTTGCAGGCAGCTTGTCACTCAGTGGGTTGTACTCACGGCTATTCTCCCGATGGATATTATTACTCCCAGTCAAATGAACTTGTTCCTCTAGTCGGCGTACTGAGCTAACTAGATCGGCCAGAGGCCCAATAGCCCCGGCATTTGGAGTCCTGTGCTCCACCGCAGCCAATCGAGTGACGATGGCAACTTGTCCAGCCCTCATTTCATTCAGTTGGGCGTCGATGTCGGCTTGTTTGTCGACCATGGCGTCCACAGAGGTTTTCAGATCAGCTAAGGCGGCTTCCATTCTGCGAGTGTGTCTGGTTGATGGTGACCTGTCTGTAAGAACACCACGTAATCAGAAACGGAACCCAGTCTTGGAATCAAAGGAAACAGTACATCCCGAGCGACCCAAAAAGAAAGGACTGAGTGGAAAAGACTCGAGAAAGACATCTAAACGGATGACTCGTGGGTGGTATGACTTTCTTAGGATTTCGGCTTTGTGGGCCTAGTCCCGTTCGAAGGAAGGTCCACGTGAGATTACTCCCCAGACTTTTGACTCGAGTGTATGGACGGACTTTCCTTTGTAGGGGTATGCCCTACGCGGGTTGGTCGTGCCTTGACAGATAAGGCGGACTCGGGAAAGGGGGAAACTCGTGATATAAGATCGACGGAGTTTCGACGCTATAAACCCTCTACGTACTATGCAAAGACCCGACACACGGATAGACGGTAGGTCCTATAACGAGGAAGGTTTATTTTAGGAAAGTTGAAAGTTGAGGTTTGAATGCAAAAAAAGAACGAATTTCCGAGAGTTTTGAAAACTGAAAACGGAATTTCGAAAACCGAGATTAGAATTTTGAAAAGGAAAATTCCGAAAATCAAGGTGGTGGGGGTGGAAATTTGAGAACTAAAACGGACAGCATGCCGACTACGGAAAAAGATATTTTGAGTCAAATCGTTGATCCTAAATTTTGGCGGCATTCCGAGTTTTCAAAATTGGATATTTTGAAGAGGTGAGTCCCGAAATGGGCAGCATTTCGGGTTTTTCAAAAATGGGTGTTTTAGAATGACTGGTCCCGAAACGGACAGTATTTTGGATTTTTCGAAAGGTGGGTATTTTTAGAAAGATGCAATTTTTTGAAATGACGGTTTTTGAAAAATGACACGGAAACCAAGTTGCACGTAATCAAACAAGCATTATAACGACGCTTATGTATGCTTTACACTAAGTCTCGGTCGGTCAAAATAGGGTCTATACCAACAACGATGGCTTTCTCGTGTGATGGACGGACTCCCTAAGCCGAGTTGGTCTTAGGACATGCCGCAAAACCGAGACGAGTTCCACCATCGATGTTTTTAGCGCACCCATGTAGGAATGCACCGCGGTATAGTGGGACGTCGGTCACAAGTAACCGGCCCGGGCAAAATTTGGGTTATGCATGAATCATTAAACTAATGTGCGCACACTAATCTACGAACGATTTCTCTTCGAGTCTCACCCTAGGAACCCCGATGACATGTGGTACATCAGGTATCCCCAGCGGAGTCGCCAAATTGTGGACATGACGTAGGTCCACCCCGACGCGGCGAAGCGCGGGTTTGGGTAGGCGAGTGAATCTCGTGGTAAGATTGTTCTCGGGTTCGAAATTTAAGTCAAAATGGAGTCGCCACCGAATTTTGTGGTTATTCGGAACCATACGAGCCCACTCTATGTCGTCATGTGCTATACACAAAGTAAGCCCACTCCGATTTCAGAGTTTATGGGGCTCGTCCCTTTTGCATTGCAATACCGATACCATCTATACCGGTAATCGTGTAAAGAATGACTCTCGTGCGCCAAGGGTTTCGGACATCCGGAAACCAAAGGTTCTGAGTAAGGGGTGAGGGTACGTGTTGGGAAGCCCACTAAGGACACCCAACCCCGCCCGCACATGGCGGCCTCTACTAAGACACCGTTCGTGTTCGTGTACGCGCGCTAGTAAAATAATTAAATGATATGCAAACAGCGTTTTGTCTAAGCATGTGAATTTTGCGTTAACTACGTCATTTAATGCATCTTATTATTTGTCGGAATGATTTAGCATGCGAGGTTCATTTATAAAGCGTAAAAGCAAGTAAATAAACAAAGCTCGAAAGTAAATAAATAACGTACAAGTTACACGGGCGGAAATACAACCCGGAATTCACAATACGTGTAAATAATAAACAAAATACAAAATAACGGACCCGTATATAAACTAGACCGCGAAATATGTAGATGGACTAACCTCGATTAAATACGCATTATGTCGCATATTAAACGAAGGACGGGAACATGAGACTGTGGCGTATTGCTAGCCTAATCTCACGTCCCGTAGTCTTGTCCCGACTTATCACGTCAAAAGGTGGTCAAAGTCGTTCTACGTGTCGTGATGTGCATGGTTTTGAAAATAGGATAGTCACGTGATAGTCTTTGCACGTGATGACTAAAGTCGATAAAAGGTCGGGGCTTGACTTGTGGGTCAAACCCCTCGGTTTTGTGGGTTACAGGACCCACTCGACCGAGTTGTGGTGTGACTCGGTCGAGTGCACGTTAAACGTGGCTACTGACCACTTTTTGGGGTGTTACTCGATCGAGTGGCCTATGGCACTCGGTCGAGTGCCCCCTGTACGAGTGGTAACTCGCTTTGTTTTATGACTTGAAATCGATGAACGGTCAAACCAAATACAAATATCGCATGATTTGTATTTAATTCGGCCTCCGGTACTATAATCGTGTATGAACGATTATAATACCGTCACCGGAGTTTTAGGAAAACGTTTACGTTAGATTAGGAAATTTTGAATTAGTGACGAAATGTATCCCTCTACGTCACAACATCGGAACTAACCCTTTCGGGTTACGTGATGTCGGTTTTCGTGTCAATGGGTTTCGTACCAATTATGGAAAGGGAATTAGATCCGTTCAACTACGACCGATCACGGTAGCGTCACGCCCTTGAGTACATTGGGGCGGGGCTCCTCGAAAGGGCTCCACCTCCGTCGTTGCTCGTAAAGGGATTAGACGGACCAAAAGTGATCATCGTAGTCCAACGTTTTAAAACCGATTTTTAGTATATATATACGCGGTATTAGTAATGTTAAAGACAATAAAAGTAATACGAAAATAAAGATGCGAAAATGTAAAAAAGGTTAGTGTTAGTGTTAGTGTTACTACGATTATAATACAATAATGCGAAAATGTACATAAAATCGATATAGAAAAGAGATAGAGAAGGGGTTTAGGACACCCTCAACATACATGCTAGGTAAAGGCCTCGGAAATGGACTCGTAAATAGCGGCACGGCTTGAGAGTATCGAGGATGTATGCGAGTTATGGTGTGTATGGATGCTTGTGTGTATGTGTCGGTTTATCGAGGGACGAGAGCTCGGTTTTTGTGTTTTTTTGGCTTAGGATTTCTAAGGCTTGTAAGGTGATGAAGTAGGGTTGGAGTAGGGTAAAATGTGGCTGGAGTTGTAGGGTAAAAATGCTCAAAAAGTTCTGAAATGCATGGGGGGTGAAGCGGTATTTATAGACTTCACCCCTCGACCTAGGGGCACTCGATCGAGTGGCCCTAGTGCACTCGATCGAGTGCCTTCGCAAACGGGCCAAACCCGGGTAAAAGAGGCTCCACTCGATCGAGTGGGGTCAATCCACTCGATCGAGTGGATCAACAAATCGAGATAAAATAGGGAAGTTTGACTTGATTGATTTGTTTGTTATTTTTGAATTCTGATTTTTGCGCCAATCTGAACTTAGCTGCTTTATGAGACGGTTTCGTCTTTGACCGGGTTTTGACCCGGTCGCCAAAAGACAGGAATTATTTTTGGTGTCGGTTTTGGCCCAAATTAGTCTCTTTTGACTCGGAATGACCCACTGGGCCTGAATTTGAGGTCTTTTTTGTGAGATTTTTACTCCACTAAAAGTCCATGTCGGATATTATGAATTCCAAGCCCAAATCCGAGTATACCAAGTCACGTTTGCGTCCGATCATCATCGGGTATTTTTCGGAGACTACCATAGACACGTGGCAGTCAAAATGCGGGTGTCTACAGTTATATACACTATATTATTAATTATGTATATCATTTTACTAGTGTATATATTTCTATATTAGTTGTACATAACACATCTTTACGAAATTAATACATTTGTAACTTTGCTGTACATACAGTAATTGAATCAAATTTTCTGTTGAATTGCGTTAATAATTCCTTGTGTACATATTTCTAGTACGTAATGTATATATGTAAATGTTACATGTACATATCTCCATATTAGATTTACATATCTCAACAAGTTATACATATTACTCCGAGGAAGACAAGGTGAATTCAGTGAAGGAAGAATTGTCCACGCTTCATCCCGAGCTACTTCTATTCCTAAACAAGCTGAAACAGCTTTATGTACACGCAGATAGTGCAACGTCAAAGAGTGCCGACGAGAAATGCCAGTATAATATATGGAGACAGGCATTCTTTGTGAAAGAGGAAGGGAGAGTTGCTAGTAGAAATCAAGTTGAAAAATGGATAATCTCGCTTGCATTCCCATTTGGAAACAGGCTACAAAGAGGAACGTCTTCAATTGGAGTTTTCGCTTTCCTCCCCACCTCAATGGTCACAAACTTCCCGTTTGTGATACAGGCAGATTTTATCCTTGCTTCTTCTCGGGAGACTATTAAATCTCGACCTGGGGAACTCAACCCGGGTATATTCGACACATTATACCCTCATGGCTTTGTACCATTCAAGGGACTATAACAGTATCACATACCCCTGTGTTGATAACAGATCAACACAAAACTTGAATTTGCACCAATTCATCTGAGGTACTAAAGACGAATCAACTAAAGATTTTTTTTTGAGTAGTGCATGATGAAATAACTCAATGAACATCTTTATTTCTCATTAATAAAAATACTTTTAAACGCTTATGATAATATTTTGATAGTTGTAGTAGGCGACGGAAGGATTATGGATGTGTTTGGGTGTGTGTGGATGTGTTTTTATACTGTCATTAATTTGTACTGGGGAAGTTATTTTTTGGGGAAGGTATGTCATTAAATGCTCCACGCGTTAAAAGCATCATTTCCCATGTATATAATTATTACTTACAGTGCTTGAATCATTTTGAAACAATTGTATATACCAACTTATGTTCAGTACAAAGTAACTTATGTATACGAAAACAAACAGTGCTTTGACAATGTACAAATTGTGAAAATAACGTGTACAATATATTTAAGTTATGTACTTTAAAACAGACACTACTTTAAATATGTAAAAATATCAACATGTACAATAGATACCAAGTTATATTATGTGCTTTAACTATTTACAAATTGTGAACATGTTCAACGGATATCAACTTATGTACATCAATTCAGACACTATTTTAATTATGTAAAATTATCGATATGTACAACATATGTTAACTTATGTACATCAAAACAGACACTACTTTAAATATTTAAAAATATCAACATGTACAACAGATATCAAGTTATGTACATCTAAAAAGATGGTGCTTTAACAATGTACCAATTGTGAATATGTGCAACGGATATAAACTTATGTACATAAAAAAAGACGGTGCTTTGACAATGTACAAATTGTGAACATATCTAAAAGATATATACCTATGTACATCAATTACTCCGTATATATTGTCAAATCATAAATTATATAGAGTATACACTATATAATTACTCCGTATGTATTGTCATATTTTTAATTAAAAAACAAAAGGTACATATTAAAGTGGTTCATTGTACATATTTCTATATTACTTGCACATAACACTTTTCAGCACCTAAAAGAAAACGAAAGATTACAAGTACAACTGAACTAAGCATCAAAGTACTTGTTTATTTGCTTAGTTGCATTTCCCTGCCACATATCAGTATCTTTAAGCTAGGAATTGAAGTAAAACTCCCATGTATAAAAACAGAGCATATGTAAACGATGAAGTTCCTCTTGGATAAATCTCCACCCTCCTTCTGGTTAATTAAGATGTGTGTGGAGAATTGGGTTTGACATCTTACCACCTTTAAACTAATCCCTAAATGTCTTAACCAAATGACGATAGATTTATCAGATTTATCATCATATTCAGCGAGAACAACGTCAGTAAATCACTATGGGACAAATTGACGTGGTTCTCGCTGAATATGATGATAAATCTGATGAGTATTGTCAATTGGTTAAGACATTTAGGGATCAGTTTAAGGGTGTGGTAAGATGTAAAACACAATTCTCCAACACATCTTGAAGTTGTACCCTTGATGAAACCGAAGAATGTCGTCTCTAGTTTCGACACGTTGTACCCTCACGGCTTTGTACCATTCAAGGGACTATAACGGTATCATATAACCCTGTGTTGATAATAGATCAACACAGGACTTGAACTTGCACCAATTCATCTGAGGTACTAAAGACAAATCAACTAAAGATTTTTTTTGGAATAGTTCGTGATGAAATAACTCCATGAACATCTTCAATTCTCATTATTAATAAAATTTAATAATAAAGTAGTACTTTTTAATGCTTATGACAATATTTTTATAGTAGTTGCGGATGATAATATTTGAATTATAAAAGATTGTAGAATATTATATTTATAAATTAGATGATAATATTTTGATAGTTGTAGGGTTGTAGTAGGGAACGGAAGGATTATGGATGTGTTTGCGTGTGTGTGGATGTGTTATTATACTGTGAATGTGAAAACTGTCATTAATTTGAAATGCTCCACGCGTTATACTGTAATTAATTTGTACTGGGGAAGGTACTTTTTGGGGAAGGTATGTCATTAAATGCTCCACGCGTTAAAATCATATATCATTTCCCATAATAACAAAGTTATGTAAAAATAGACACTATTTTTACTATGTAAAAATATCAACATGTACAATAGATATCAAGTTATGTACATCAAATCAGACGGTGCTTTTACTATTTACAGATTTTGAACATGTGCAATAGATACCAAGTTATGTACATCAAAACATATACTGTTATAACTATGCATAAATTGTAAACATGTGCAACAGATATCAACTTATGTACATCAAAATAGACACTATTTTTACTATGTAAGAATATCAATATGTACAACTGATATCTACTTATGTACATCAAAACAGACACTATTTTTCCTATCTAAAAATATCAACATTTACAACAGATATCAAGTTATGTACATCAAAACAGACGGTTCTTTAACTATTTACAGATTTTGAACATGTGCAATAGATACCAAATTATGTACATCAAAACATATACTGTTATAACTATGCATAAATTGTAAACATGTGCAACAGATATCAACTTATGTACATCAAAATAGACACTATTTTTACTATGTAAGAATATCAATATGTACAACTGATATCTACTTATGTACATTAAAACAGACACTATTTTTACTATCTAAAAATATCAACATGTACAACAGATATCAAGTTATGTACATCAAATCAGACGGTGCTTTAACTATTTACAGATTTTGAACATGTGCAATAGATACCAAGTTATGTACATCAAAACATATACCGTTATAACTATGCATAAATTGTAAACATGTACAACAGATATCAACTTATGTACATCAAAATAGACACTATTTTTACTATCTAAAAATATCAACATGTACAACAGATATCAAGTTATGTACATCAAAACAGACGGTGCTTTAACTATTTACAGATTTTGAACATGTGCAATAGATACCAAGTTATGTACATCAAAACAGACGGTGCTTTAACTATTATAGATTTTGAACATGTGCAACAGATATCAAGTTATATATATCAAAACAGACGGTGCTTTGACAATGTACTAATTGTGAATATGTGCAATGGATATCAACTTATGTACATCAATTCAGACACTGTTTTACCTATGTAAAAATATCGATATGTATAAACAGATGTACGTCAAAACAGACACTGTTTTAACCATCTATATCTGTTGTATAAGTAGAATTGCTGAACATAAATTCAAACCATGGTATAAACGGAATTGTTGTATAAACAGATGTACGTCAAAACAGATGTTCATATAATAAATCATTTTCAATTTTCAATTTATTATATTTAGAATATATTAAAATTGAGTAAAATTAAGAGAATGCATTATGATTAAACTTTGGCAGGACAATTTCTTGAATCATGGTATCCCATCTCTCCACAAGCATTGCACTTCCGAGGAGGCTTCTTATGTTCTTTCATGGCTTTTTCTTTAGACGAAATAAGTCGCCTTCCAGAACCTTTAGTTTTACACTGTTTTGGAGGCAAGATCTTAATGTCAGTGGGAATAGTGGCACCCATCAAAAACTCAATCTCAGACCTCTTGTCATTTCGTCGGTTTGTTCCTTCTTCCACAACCTTCTCCTTGAATGATCTCACTACTTCTAAGAGTTCATCCACCTTCTTTTCCTTGTTCTCAACCACAGTCACACAATCAAAAATTTCTGTCCATAATTCTGCAATCCTTGTTTTTATTCCATCTGATGACCGATAATCATAAAGAAGTGTGCCATTTGCATCAAACATTTCCTTGGATGTTGCAAACTTGTTCCAACGAGGAAGTAGATATGAATTAGGTATCCTTTTGGCACCTCTTTCTTTCAAAACCCAAACAGCATGACGACACAACAATCCACGCTGCTCGAACATCTTGCAGGCACAAACAATTTTCTCTTCTGCAGGTGTATAGTCAACTACATATACCCTATTCTTGATGTTATCTTGTATAGATATATGTTCAACACCATCCTCCTTTATAATCTCATCAACACCACAATTGTACATGGATGCCTTTAACTCTTCCTGCAAGTCATAGAAGACAGTTCGTGTGTAGATTTCAGAAGCATGTTTTTCAAGAGAAAATAGTCTGATCAAAGCAGCAGAAGTGCTCTTAGATTCAGCAATCAGCTTGGACTGCTCCCATCTTTGGGCATCAATGGCACTGTCAAACCTCATGTAAAACTCAACTAGTGTCAGATGAGGATTTGTGAAGTTGTTGAAGAAGTTATTCTCAGACTCAGACCTTGAAGTTGTCCTCATCAACCCTGAAAGAAACAGGTCACGGTGGTAAGCTGGTATCCACTTCTCTCGCATATCAAATATATCCTGAAGCCACTCATTTTCCTCAAGATTGTACTTAGTAATAAGATCCTGCCACATCTGTTCAAACTGAGTTGGGTTTACATCCTCACCCCAAACAGCAGCATTTAGATCCTTGAGAAAATCTGTTTCGATGCATATTTTTGAACCCACTTTATCTGTTACTTTCTTCATGATGTGCCACATGCACAATCTGTGAAATGTGTGGCTTCCAAAAACTTCCTTCACCCCAGCTTTAATTCCCAAATCCTGATCAGTGATAATGAATGAAGGAAAAGTACCTCCCATTGCCTTTATAAAGTTTTCAAACAGCCAAGTAAAGCCGTTACCTGCATGTGCATTGAGGAGAGAGTATTATAAAATTGCTTATGTGCATCACGTATTATCTTCAAAACAAAAAAAATGACAAAGACAGCAATAAGAAATGCTCTCACCATTCTCTCTCTCAACAAGGCCAGCAGCAAATGTGACACATTTCTTGTGATGATCTATACCCGTGAAGGGAGCAAAGATCATGTTGTACTTATTCATTTTATACGTAGTGTCGAAAGACACCATATCACCAAATAACATGTAGTTCTTTATCATTATAGGGTCAGCCCAAAATAAACGAGTGATCCTTTGTTCATCATCAACATCAAAGTCAAAATAAAAATAGTCAAAGAGGGCTTTCTTTTTCATAAGAATCTCAATGAACATCTGTCCATCAGAGTCCTTGATGAACTTCTTTATATCTCTACCAAAATTTTTAAAATCAACCTTTGATGCACCTACATACTTATAACCCTTTACGAACTGCTTGAACATTCTGAATGTTTTAACGGCACCTTGGTTCACCATGGAGTTGTCAATGATCATCTTTTTGTGCAAAATGGTGAGTTTCCTTGCCTTTTTAAGGTGCATCATCGTGGAAGGTGTGTTCAAAGGATGGTTATGTCCTTCAATAAATTCTGTGATTTTATATTTCCCATCAGATGTTCTGTCCAAGATGATTCTGGCCATACAAAGAATTCTTGTTATCTCCCTTCTTTGCTGTTGTCCCTTATGTTCATAATCACCTTCTTTATTACAGACAATGTACTTTTTTTTAACAATACCACGACTAGTGCGTCCAGTACTCTTCCTAGGAATGAAGCCACCAGCAGTTGCGTACTTGGAATAAAATTGAAATGCTTCTTCCAAATCCTTAAAAATTTGACCCACATAAGGTTTCAAGTCTTTCGAACAACTTGGCATCTTCAAATCTTGCTTAGGTTCGGGAGTATCTATGTAAATTTAACACATAATATTAAATTCTACATCAAAATTATGAACAATTCCAAACATGTACAACAGATATTAAGTTATATACATCAAAGCAGCAACTGCTTTAACTATGAACAATTCTCAACATGTACAACAGATATTAAGTTATATACATCAAAGCAGCAACTGCTTTAACTATGAACAATTCTCAACATGTACAACAAATATTAAGTTATGTACATCAAAGCAGCAACTGCTTTAACTATGAACAATTCTCAACATGTACAACAAATATTAAGTTATGTACATCAAAGCAGCAACTGCTTTAACTATGAACAATTTTAAACATGTACAACAGATACTCAGTTATCTACACCAAAGCAGCAACTGCTTTAATTATGAACAATTATCAACATGTACAACAGATACTCAGTTATCTACACCAAAGCAGCAACTGCTTTAATTATGAACAATTTTCAACATGTACAACAGATATTAACTTGTGTACATCAAAGCAGCAACTGCTTTAAATATGAACCAAACAATATAAGATACGTCTCTATGAAAACTTGAACAATTAAATTGATGAAGTAATATAAACTAAAATTGAAAAATAAATGAATTAATGAAATATTTTACCTAATATATTAGAATCGCCCATCATTGAACATGTTGCAGTTGTTTCTTGACTATTTACTGCATTCAAAAAACGAATCATGGCATAAATAAATTAAGAATCAGACTTAAAATCTGAAATTGAATTTTAAAATAAATAGAAATTTCCTGACCTAAATCTGAAGTAATTGAAGGTGAAATTGAAAGTTTTTCATTTGTATCTAATTTTCGACGCTTTGATGAAGAATCAGTCGCCATTAAAGATGCAGAGTTACTAGCCATTGAAGTGCAGAGGAGAAGCGCGTGTTTTTTAGAATTTCAGAGTAGAGACAGAAAGTAGTAGTGTTCAAATGATAGGGTTTTAGAAGGTGGAGAGGAGCAGCGCGTGTTTTTAATCTTTTAATCTGGATCGTTAGATCAGATCTTAATCTAATGGTCCAGATGCTGCCTCTATGGGTGTAAGGAGTTGCCCTGTCTCACCGGAGCCCTCCTCTATATATATATATATATATATATATATATATATATAGAGTAAGGCTCTTATGAGTCCTTCTCTATATATGAGTCCATAAGTCCTCATCTCATCCATTGGATGAGATGAGGATGGATGGACAAGATGCATCCTAATATTTGTATTAAAAAAAAAGATTTAGTATCCTAAAATAACTCCCATGATTTTAGAAAACAATAACTCCCATAATCATCTTCATTCCTCATTCATTCACGTTAAACGTTCATCAAAACCTAAAAAAAAATTGCTCCCATCATCACGTTCATTCATTCATTCAATCAAATTTGTGCTCGAAATCCCGTTACTATGAATTCAATGATCGCGATCTTCATCAACTATTGATAAGCAATTCATCGAGTATAATAATGGTGAGTTTCAATATTGCTTTCATGTTTTGCATTAATTTTTATTCACCATCTTGATTAATTTGCGTCAATTTGCGTTCATGTTTTGCGTCAATTTTCATGTTGATATTACTTTCATGGTCGTTTCATTCATCATAGATTCATATCAATGGTTAATTGGTCTATTGATAGTATAGATTCCAGAGTTTTATGTTTGTTATTTAGGTTTTCCGTAATCTCCACTAATATTATTGTTTTGTTGTCTATTGAAGCAGACACGGCGTTGAAGTAACATACGTTTTAAGTTACAGTAACACTTAATTTTAGTTAGAGTAACACACACTGAACGTTGAGAAAAGGTTTTTGACGATGATGTTAGAGTAACGTACTGTACGAGTTAGAGTAACTCAACTTATGAGTTAAAGTAACACATTGGTTGCATGGGCGTAACGTTGTTTAATTTTGTGCAGGTGGAATTGGCAAAGATGTGAATGCACAGGACATCACTGGAAAAGGTGGAATTTTATTTATTTGATTAATCATAGATTCATATCAATGGTTTTTGGATTTGATTAATCATAGATTAAGTAGACAAGGCATTGAAGTAACATACGTTCTAAGTTACAGTAACACCTTATTTTAATTAAAGTGACACACACTGAACATTAAAAAAGGTTTTTGGCGCTGATGTTGAAGTAACTTGCTTTACGAGTTAGAGTAACACAACTTATGAGTTAAAGTAACACATATATCCCATGGGTGTAACGTTGTTTAATTTTTTGCAAGTAGCATTGACAAAGAAGCGAATGCACAAGAATGGTGCAGAGATGTGGGTGAGGCATTCACTCCGTACATGGGCAAGTATTTGGGGAAATAGATGAGGAGGTGGAATTATATAAAATCTACACGCTGGCTTGCGGATTCGAAGTTGTTTTTTTTGTGGGTTTACAAGAATAACTGATTTTTTACATTTTTTACACATAATGATGTGCAACGTTGTAGTTAACTCTATATTTATTTAATACATGTGTTGTTGGTTAGAGTAACATCTCAGATGTATTGTAGTAACACCATTCGTTTCTTAAAGTAACAGATATAACGCATAAAAGTAACTGAGGATATTAGCGTTGTTTACCATTCATTCTTCGATTAACACCAATCATTCCTTATAGTGACATGATTTGTTCGTTAAAGTAACAGCTACACTGCGTTGGAGTAACACATATTTTTGCTAGGGTAAGAACCCCAATCCCTAGTGATGAAACCAATTTTGTAATGTGGGTTAACAACCTTCTTTCTTAGGTTATAACCATTCATTACCAAAGTAATGACATTCGTTCCTTGAAGTAACATATATATTGCGTCGAAGTAACTGATGCAAACAACTTTATTTAACCACCATTCATCACTTAGAATAACATCATTTAATCGTTAAAGTAACAACTACAATGTGTCTCTGTAACACACTAATCGTTAAAGTATTTTGATTAATCCATGTCACGCAAGATGACGATTGAAGATTATGAAGAGAAATAATTATGAAGATGAAAATAAGGGTTTTTGAATTTGATTAATTATGAGGATATTGTGGTTTTGTGCGTGAGTAAGAGAGAATTTGAGGAGAGAGAGGTTAATAGTTATTATTTGGTAGAGGGAAATAAGGAGTTTTGATAGTAGTTGGAGAGAATTAAGGAAAGAGAGAGGAATTTAATATATTTTTACCAAATATGTTAATTATTTCCTTTATTGCTCAAATCAATCACCACCATTCATCTCCCTCTAGATCAACGGATGTAATTGAGACTTATGGACTCAAAAATGAAAAGAGGATTCACTTGATCCTTCTTCTATATATATATATATATATATATATATATATATATATATATATATATATATATATAAGCCACAATATTGAAATATAATAATCATATTTTTATTACTTCTAAATTCAGAATTACAACATACTCCCTCCATCCCAAACCCAAAGAGATGTTCTCATTCGATTATTATATTTCTCACATTGGAATATAAGTGGGAACATCATAGTGGGATGGAGGGAGTACTAAATACGGAGTATCGTTTATCATCCTACCCACACTACATACTACATACTTGAAAATACTCTCTCCAAGTAATTAGTTTAATTTACCAATGAATCGATAATACAAAGCTAACTCAAAAAACACTACCCCATTAGCTCCAATTGAAATGACCAATTACAAAATCAAATGCTTCACCAACTTGAGACTAAGCATCTTCCAGCACCTACACAATCCAAGGAGGATAACATATATTCACTCAATCATTCAAATATAAAATCGAGTATATTAGGCATTATAAACTATCAATATTCAAGCAGACTGTCTAAAAATTATGAAGTCTAACTTTATAACAAAAGAAAATCATGAATTTCCATGACTTAGCCGCAAGATCTTCACCATATACCTCACAGATTCTGAACATATGTACTCCCTCCGTCCCAGTGAATTGTTTACCTATTCCATATTGGGGCGTCTCAATGATATGTTTGCCTTTCTATTTTAGGAATGTTTTTTACATGTAATTTGACCATTGGCTCCACATGTCACTTCCCCATTGGTTCTCTTTCCCTTGGTGCCAAAAGCAAAGGCAAACAATTCATTGGAACGGAGGGAGAATCAAACTATTAGCAATTAGAAGAGTTTAAATCATTTTGCTCTGCCTTAGGCCACAATCATTAGTGAAGAGAGACATCGTCCAAAAACAATTACTACGTACAAAGTAACATTAAAGCTTACTCAGATGTATGAATACCTAAAATTTAAATGTGTGATTGTTTGGGATAAATCCGCACCCTTCGGAATGACGTGGAACTCTCCAAGTCAAAAAATCAAAGTCAAAAAGTCAAAGGGTCAAAAGAGTCACGCAGTCCGAAGCCGTACGAGTCACGAGATCGATACAAGGAAAGTCAACGGATAAACGAAGTAAACCCCAACAACGGAATTGGGCCAAGGCAATCATCAAATACTAAGTGGGCCGAAGACAGCCCAACTGCTCGAAACCATCCAACCCTAAGCACATGACACGGTCAAGCAACCACTTCCTAAAATCTAGGGAAATGCCACCAGAGCAGGAGAGAAATGAGGAGAAAAGAGGGGAAGGCAACGGCTAAGAAGGGAGAGGGGAATATAAAGCATAAGAGTACCAAAAACGAAGGCATCAACAACTCTACAGTCCACTTCAACTCAACTACACAAAAAGGCGAATTAAGCAAAATATAGTCTCCGATAACACAAAATCGATACTTGTATTCTTTGTTCATTTTATCCGTTCATAGTAGACATTTGGCGGGATTCCGACTCCCCCCGCGGTTTTTCCCACATCGGGTTTCCGCGTCACCAATTTTTGTGTCTCCTCGTTTTCTTTTATCGTTTGTTCATTCGTTGATTCGATTCATTTCGTTGTTTCGTGAAACGTTAGCCTGATCACTTTAACCCGCAAATTAATTCGTAACCCGGTAAATTTTTACCAAAACAATTTGGCGCCCACCGTGGGGCAAAGTGATCGTTCGCTAGCCAAAATTCTGCAATGATTCAACCTACCGTCATGTCTGGATCCGATCAAAACCTTGTCAGTAGCCAAGATGCCTCCACCCAGTCTGCTGGAGGGACACTATCCTCAGGGGCAGCAAGTCAGCCCATCACACCATCCGCTCAGGCGACCCCTGTCAGTCTGACAGCGGGACCTACACCGACAACCTCCAGACCACCTCAAGGGCCCCCGACATCAAAAACACTCAATCCCTTCAGAACCAGTAAGGAGGGAGCGCCATCTAAGACGACGGATCATGGAGGGTTGTTTGGAGATGCGCTCAGGATTCCGTCAGCCCCAGATCCTGTGATGGAAATACTTCAGGGGATCAATACTCTGCAGCAAGCGGTGAAGACCTTGCAGAAGGATAACCGGGACATCAGGGCTCAGATAAAAGCGGCGTCAAGGCCACCATCTGCTCCAATTCAGCCACCACCAGAGATCCTGCCTATGATATCTGGAGGAGAGCCAAGCCTCCACAGAGAACCCGCCGTCGGTGGGCAAGCATCAAGGACGATTCCTCAGGAGGTGGTCACTAGGCTGGATCTGGAGCTATCACCACCCGTCCAAACCGTTGCGCCACAGGGGCTAGGCTACCTGACCCATGGGCCCACACCCGACAGATCGCGCGTCTCAGGTAATCTCTTCTCCGGCATTGAAAGCCGACAGACTAACGCATTATCTCTTGCAGGTACCCCGGTCCATCAGACGCTAAGATGGCAACCAATGCAATCACCAGGAGTGTATCCCCTGTCTAGCAGCCAACCCTCTGGAGGGGCGTGGGCGGCACCTACACCCAACCAGCAGGCACCAGAGTGGCAACCCAGGCCTGAAACAGTTGCATTCCCTTCGCCGCCTCCTCCAAACAGTCTGCACCTCAGGGGACCCCAAACAGGAAGTACACCTTTCAGTTTTCTCCCCCTTGCTTCTAACCCTCTTACAGGGACCAACAGCGCTGCAGACCAGCAGTCCCAAGAATTGAAGGAGTTGAGAGAACTGATCAACAAAATTCCTGGAATGCCGCGCCCCCTGGAAAGAGCAGCCAGAGACAGCTATGCAGACTCACCCTTCACAGACGACCTGGCCTGCGTTGCTGTGCCCAAGGGCTTTGTGCCACCAGCCATGACGCTCTATGATGGCACTGCAGATCCCCTGGATCATATCAACCAATACAAGCAGAAAATGATGGTGATAACCGCCATAGGGCCTCTGAAGGAAGCTTGCATGTGTAAGGGGTTCGGCTCCACCCTCTCAGAAGCAGCCCTTCACTGGTTCGTTGGTCTGCCGAACAGAAGCATCGCCTCCTTTGCTGATCTGGTTAATGCTTTCAACCAACAATTCGGCAGTAGCAGAAAGCTGGAAAAGCAAACTAGTGATTTGTACCGGGTGGTGCAGAGATTCGAAGAGTCTACGCGAGATTTCCTCAACAGATTCAACAAGGAGAAAGTAACTATCCTCAGATGTGACGTAGCCACTGCCATCGAGGCCTTCCGACAAGGGCTCCTCCAGGATTCAGATCTTTACAAAGATCTCACCAAATATCCTTGTGCTACATTCGAGGATGTGCAAACCAAAGCATTGGCAGCCATCGGACTAGAGGAGGATTTAGGCCCCAGAAGGGCTACCTATGGTTCTGAGCATGTTTCCAGGAAGGCACCAGCAGAAAAGAGAGGCGAAAGATCCAAGCCCTACGACAGAAGTGTTCACAAGATCTCTGAAGAGAAAGACTGGAAGGAGAGCCCAGGACTCCCACCTAAAATAAGAGAGTACGGGTTCTCCACCAACCTGGCTGGTCAGCTCAAAGCCCCAAAGGAGTTGGGACGTAAAGTCAGATGGCCCAGGAGACAGGAGTACACCAACGACCGTAGAGACGCCAGCAAGAGGTGTGAGTTCCACGATGATATAAGGCATAACACTGAAGAATGTGTCCTCCTCAGGAAAGAAGTGAAATACCAGTATGATCAGGGAAACTTAGACCATCTGGTATCTAGAAGCTCTAGCAGAGTAAACGCGGCAGAGCAAGCGCTACCTTCGCCTCCACCCCTGTGCACCAGAATTGTCAATGTAATTACAGGAGGATCAGAATTAAGCGGTCTAACCTATTCAGCAGCTAAAAGACACGCTTCCCACTCCAGAGGAGACAAGCCAGAACACTCCTGCAGAATCAGCTGCCCAGACCTCCCAGCCGTCACCTTTGATGAATCTGATGCGGAATCATCTCCAGAATCCCACCACGATGCCCTAATCATCACGCTCTCTATAGGAAACTGCACCGTAAGGAAGATACTGGTAGACACCGGGAGTTCTGTCAACCTTATCATGTTGGAAACCTTGCTGAACATGGGATTCAGTGAGGAGGACCTGAGCAAAAGAGCGGTCCCCCTTATAGGATTCAGCGGGGAAACCAAATATTCCCTGGGAGAAATCACGATCCCCACCTATGCTGGAGGAGTAAACAAGCAAGTGCGGTATCTAGTTATTGATGGTCCGTCTACTTACAATATAATCTTGGGGAGACCGTGGATACATGAGATGAAGGCAATCACGTCCACCTACCACCAATGCTTGAAATTCCCCACGCCCTGGGGAGTGCAGAAGATCAGTGGTGACCAGAGAGAAGCCAAAGACTGCTACAGAGTGGCGCTGAAGAAGACGGCCAGTCCTCCAGCATAGCAACTACAGAGCCTTCGCCTACCTCTGCAGGAGTATCTAGAACCCCCTCAGGCGGAGATAGATGAAGTCAACTTAGACAAACAGCACCCAGAGTGAAAAGTGCTAATCGGTTCAGAATGCACAGGTAATATCCGACAAAACCTTGTTGAACTATTGAAAACTAACATGGATTGTTTTGCGTGGTCTCATGATGATATGGTAGGAATAGATCCGAGTATCATAACTCACAGGTTAAGCGTGGACCCGAGCTACAAACCAATCCAGCAGAAGAGGAGGAAGTTTGCTCCAGAGAGGAACCAAGTCATAAACCAGGAGGTAGATAACCTGCTGGCTGCCGGAAAAATCAGAGAAGTCAAGTTCCCAGAATGGCTATCCAACGTGGTAGTAGTCCCAAAGGAAAACGGCAAATGGAGAGTGTGCATCGACTTCACCGACCTGAACAAGGCATGTCCGAAGGACCCATTCCCCCTACCACACATAGATGCCATGGTTGATGCCACAGCAGGCCATGAGATGCTGACCTTCCTCGACGCATGGAGTGGATACAACCAAATCAAGATGCATCCGTCAGATCAGGAGAAAACTGCGTTCAGGTCTGAGAGAGGTATCTATTGTTACAATGTTATGCCTTTTGGTCTGAAAAATGCAGGATCCACCTACCAGAGGTTGGTTAACATGATGTTCAAGAAGCAAATTGGCAAAACAATGGAGGTGTATATCGATGATATGGTTGTCAAATCCAAGCAAGCCTCACAGCACACGGCACATCTGGAGGATGCTTTCAGTACCCTGAGGGAGTACAAGATGAAGTTGAATCCTTCAAAGTGCACATTCGGAGTATCCTGTGGAAAATTTCTAGGGTACATGGTCACCCAGAGGGGAATTGAAGCCAGCACAGAGCAGATTAAAGCCATTCTGCAGCTAGAGTCTCCACAGAAACCAAAAGACGTGCAGCGGCTGACCGGAAGAATTGCCGCCCTGAACCGGTTCATCTCCAGATCCTCAGACAGATGCCGTTTATTCTATGATGTCCTGAGGAAGGCCCAAAGATTTAACTGGACTGAAGAACATGAAAAGGCGTTCAAAGAGTTGAAGCATTACCTAAGCACCCCACCACTCCTGTCGAAACCAGAGCCTGGAGAACCACTGATAAGTGTAGTTTGTAGTGCCTATTTGTTGTGTTTTGGTCCCTTTTTCCTTGTGGAATCGATTCATGGGCTTCTTATGCTTCCTTTAGTTCGTTTCAGGTTCCCGAGACCGACTTGGAAGAGTTGGAGCGATTCCGACTCAATACATACACATTTTGGAGCCAACGAGATAAAGGAACGATGACTCGAGGCCTTGGAATCGACCCCGAGACCTTGGGACCCAGCCCCGAACCTCCGAGACCCGATCCCGAGTCCCGAGAATCGGTGGGAAGCCCATGATGAGGCAAGGAAGGACCAAAGAGCGTTTAATGAAGGCATACAAGACCCATCCCGTTCGGGAAGGCCTCATCCCGTTCGGGATGGGGTGCTACATTAAGAGGGCTGCTGTGAGCCCATCCCGGTCGGGACCATCCCGTCCCGGTCGGGATGACAGGGTCGTCCCGATCGGGATGATCCGTCCCGGTCGGGACCGTGATGCTGCTGCACGACTCTTTTTCCTTCTTCTCCTTCATTCTTGTACCCATATATATACTCCCTTCTTGTAATGTTAAGACATCTTATGTTAGTTTAGAATTTCTTAAGCCTCCAAAACCCTAGATTTACTCTCACACATTAATCTTAATCTCTCTTTAATCTTAGTTAATCCTTAGTTAATCTAGAGTAATTAGTTCTTGGATTAAGGGATTCTTGAATATTGTTCCAAGATTGACAACCTTGGGATTGTATTTGGGTTTCTCATTAATACAAGTTTCCATCTTTTCATCTTCATAGTGTTGGTATAACCTTTCTTACTCTTGTTCTTAGTTATTTAATCTTGTTTCCATCTCTTTATATTGTTATTGTTGTTAGTTGTTCATAATGAATGTTTTGATGTTAAGTTTGTTTTCTCTTGTTATTGTTATGGGTAATTTGATAATGAGTGAGTAGTAATCTTGTGGGGTTAGTAGGGGGATTAGGGGTAGATTATGGATGATTAGGGTTGATTAAGGGGAAAAGGATGAATCTTTGTTGTTAGTCACATTGTAGGCACTCTATGTGTTTGTTGATATGCTTGTATGAGTTGTAGTGGCCATGCTTCCCATACTTGTGCTCATATTCTCATTGATTGTCTATTATGTGGAAATGTCGAGAATAGTTTAGTCGCGAGAGCGCAGACTAGGGTCTAAGTTGCGAGAGCCCGGACCCACCTTGGCATCGGTCTAAGTTGCGAGAGCCCGGACCGACTCTAGCGATTAGGAGACACCTATACCCTTGATCACCCCAATTACCCTTCTACTCCTATGAACCCGACCTACCCCACTTCTTTCCATATTTGTGTTAATCCTTCTAGTTAGTCATTGTTCTTTTGGTTTATTCATTAGTTCGATCATTAGCTTAGTCATACTTCTCTTCTATCATTAGTTCTCCTTTTATCGCTTTCTTTGTGTCGTTTTTGGTAGCATAGTCTCGTTGTAGGCCGACATAGTCTAAACCTTGATATACCGTCCTCGTGGAATCGATCCCGACTTACCCTAGCTACCCACTAGGTTAGTCGGTGTTTTATTGATCGGCTAGGGACGTGACGAATCCCTACCATCAACCACTCTTTCTATATTTATCGGTAACCGAGGTGGCAGTTAGTGCGGTACTAGTGAGGGAGCATGAAGGAGCACAACGCCCTGTCTATTATGTCAGTAAGTCTCTGCTTCCTGCAGAGACCAGGTACACATCCCTTTAAAAACTTGTACTTGCACTCGTTACTGCGTCGTATAAACTGCGTCCCTATATTGGGTCACACATTATATCTGTGATAACAAATTACCCGCTTAAAACTATTATGAGAAAACCTGAGTTGTCAGGTAGGATGGCGAAATGGTCTATGCACTTGAGTGGCTTTGATTTAAGGTTTGTCCCCAGAACAGCAATCAAATCCCAAGCATTAGCAGATTTCATTTCCGACTTCAGCCCCGCACTGCAGACACAAGCTGAGAAAGATGTCATCCTCCTGGAAGAAAACAAGGACGAGCAAGTGTGGAAACTCAATGTGGATGGCGCCTCAAACATGAGAGGATCCGGAGCAGGCTTGGTGCTTAGATCACCTCAGGGAGATCTCATAGTTCAAGCAGTCCGATGCGAATTCCGAACAACGAACAATGAAGCAGAATATGAAGCTTTGATCCTGGGTCTCCAGTTGTCCCTAGACCTTAAAATCAAGCAACTGGAGGTGTATGGTGACTCACAACTGGTAGTCAACCACATGAACGGTTCGTACGCAGCCAAAGACGCAAAGATGATGGCTTACCTTGAAGTGGCGAAAGACCTCTCCTTGAGATTCACAAAGTTCTCAATAAACCAAGTTCCGAGAGAGCAAAATGTGGAAGCAGACGCCTTAGCAACTCTGGGGGCAACCTTCAAAACAGGAGAAGTATCCACTATACCCATAGTCCATGTGCTGGAGCCAGCAATCCGGAGGGGTGCGCAGGAGCAGGAAACATCAGAAGGAAGTCCACCAGATCAAGGGCTGCAGTGGTTTCAGGAAGCAAGGGTCTACAGCACCACAGCAGAGCAGGAGGAAATCTCCGACTGGAGAAAACCCTACAAAGACTGGCTACAAGACGATATCCTGCCAGCAGACAAAAGAGAAGCCCGAAGTTTCAGAATGAAAGCATCTAGGTATACTCTTATCGACGGCGTAGTATTTAAAAGATCAACCGCGGGGCCATACCTGAGGTGTCTAAGCCAGGAAGAGGCAGAGATAGTATTGCATGATCTCCACAGCGGGGAATGTGGAAATCATGCAGGGGGCAAGAGTCTATCCAACAAAGCACTTCGCCAAGGTTACTATTGGCCAACAATGCGTAGGGACGCCAAAGAGTATGTTAAAAAATGCGACGCCTGCCAAAGACACGCACCGGTCAATCACCAGCCAGCAGAACCATTACATCCAATTATCTCTCCTCGGCCCTTCATGAAGTGGGAAATGGATATCGTGGGCAAATTGCCAAGAGCACCAGGAAACAAAGTCTTCATGCTCGCAATGACCGACTACTTCTCCAAGTGGATAGAAGCAGAAGTGTTCCCTCAGGTGACTGAGAAGCAGGTTATATCCTTTATTAAACGTAACATTATCTGCAGGTTCGGAGTTCCCTCAGAGATCGTCTGCGACAATGGGTCCCAATTTATTGGCAATAAAATGGAAGCCTATTGCGCCAGGTGGAACATCGCCCTCAACAAATCCACCCCCAGAAATCCGCAATCCAATGGTCAAGCAGAGTCCAGCAACAAAATTGTGATGGACAACCTGAAGAGAAGGCTGGAGGAAGTAGGGGGCAGATGGGCAGAAGAACTCCCTTTGGTACTGTGGTCCGACAGAACCACACCTAAGGTGGCTACCGGGCAGACACCTTTTAGCTTGGTTTTTGGTGCTGAGGCGGTCATTCCTGCAGAGGTGAGAGTACCCACTCACAGATATGGTTGCACAACAGAAGAAAGAAACCAAGTTGAGATGGCAAGCAGTTTAGACACCATAGATGAACTCAGAACTGATGCTCAGATCAGAATGGCCTCCTACAGGCAGACAGTCGCCAGAAGCTACAACAAGAATGTTAAAGTCAGAGTCCTGCAGGAAGGAGATTTGGTCCTCAGGAAGGTATTCCAGAACACCAGAAACCAACAGGCGGGGAAGTTCGCTTATAACTGGGAAGGGCCCTACCAAGTGGAGAAGGTAGTTGGAAATGGAGCATATCGACTTATGACCATGTAGGGAGAGATCATCCAAAAACCTTAGAACATAGTACACTTAAAAAATTACTTTTTCTAAGTAAAAATCACCAGAAACAGAGGTCATTGTCGCCAGAGCAGGGGCATCCAAATCTGCCAGATACGCCTCCACCAGAACCCAGGTTCAAACTCACCTCTCATCCTTTTAATCTACTCTACCTTTCAAAAGTACTCCCTGTTTATAAAGTTTGCAAGATTTCCTCCACCTTTTGAAACTTAGCTCATTTTTGGTTATGTGTACCTTAAAATTTAATTTAACTTTTATGAAACCAAAAGGAGTTAATTAGATTCTTGCCATTTTCAAATCCATAAATCTGAAACCTTTTCTGTGAAATTCTAAAGATCCAATTTTCTTAAATTTCCTCTTCACATGTTGTCATTTTATTCTTCTTTTTATACCATTAAAATTGAATCTCTTCCCTCCTCCACACTCTTTCTGAAATGTGATTTTCTCTTATACGGCATTTTTTGCAATATAACAAGTTTTTACCAAAATTCTTTTAACTTAAATTGATGTCTGATCTGGTGGAGCGTATAACTTCCACAGAAGCCGTGCGTCTTGTGCTGAGTGCCTACAACCAGGGCATTACAAGTCCCCTGCGTCACTCAGCACACACGCAAAGCGTGGCACCTCTGACTGAGTGGGCAAAACAAGACCCCAGGCCACCAATCATCATGGGTCGACCATACGGACAAAGACATGCATACAAACAGAACAAACAAAACAAACACCATAGAGTGAAATAAACAAGTACCACAAATAAGTTCAAAATGATTCTGCTCCCTTGAGCAGAAAAAATTCGGGTACTCTGCTCCCTTGAGCAGAGGAAAAAATTCGGAACACAACAAATTTTTTAACAGAATATTTTTGACCGCACAGGGCCACAGACAACAAAAGGTAATGGGCTGAACAGCCTAGACATTATCCTCAGGAGGAAGGGAGGCAAGGGGCTCCACCACCGCAGCATCATCAGTGGCCACCACCAGTCCAGGCATCTCTTGAGCAATGGGAGGAGAGGAAACTGACTCCTCCACCACTTCCTCTCCCTCCACAGCCAGCATCTCCAGGTCGAAGCCATTGGGGAATTCCGCCTGCATCCTCTTCTCCAGAGCAGCTAGGTCCCAGTTCGTGTGCTTCCACTTGGTGTAGGCGGTGACCATTTGGATCTCGGTGCTCAAAGCAGACCAGCTGAGAGCCCCCACCATGTTCTCCTGAAGTGCCGCCACCCTCTCCTGGAGGTCAGAGTTGGCGTCCTGAGCCTTAGCAAGCTCAGCCCTCATCCCCTCAGCAGCCGCCTTCTGCTTTTCCTCCTCAGCGAGTTGCCCCTTAACCTGCTCCAGTTCCCCCCTCAGCTTATTGGCCTCCTCCTTAGCCTGACTGGCCTCCTCCTCCAGCCTCATAACCCTCTCCTTGGATTGGCCAGCTTCCTCCATCAGTAGAGCATTATCCGACTGAAGCTGACTCCTCAGCTCCCTAAGACGAGATATGCCGGTTTTCACATAAATAGCCATCTGGAGAACCTGAACAGCATCACAACAGTCAGCAGCACAGTTTAAATGGAAAATAACTCGAAGTCAGAAAAGCAGAAATTACCTCGAAGCCATGGGCAGCAATGTGGGCCGCCAATTCAATCAAGGGTTCTCTGGCCATTATAGCCTTAGAACCAGGAAAAAGGAACTGGTCCAGGACAGACAGGTCCTCCAAGTGCCTGATAGTCCCAAAATTCCTAGGTAAGGTCATGGTGACTTCATCAGGACCATATCCAGCAGAGTGAGGAGCTGAAGGCTGAGGAGAATCGGGGACATGAATCACATGAGGATTCCCCTCAGAGTCAACCGGTGCAGGAGGAGAGGAGCTACGCTTCCTCTTTGAGCTAGTTGACGGAGCAGGGGAGGAAGCAGAGCCCTTTCTGGAGGAAGAGCGGGTGGACATGCTTCTCCTCCTGATCCGATCTAAGGTCAGGGGAGCTCTTGCACTACCTAAGGGGAACGAATGCACAGTCTAAAGTTCCGCAGAAATGGACAAAGAAAAAGCAAAACATGAGTTTACTTAGCAAAAACGATCCTCACCAGAAGACATCGTGGCAGCTAAGGGAGGACAGGCACCGTTGGCAGAAGAGATAAACAAATTGTTGAAGGAGAGTTGTTCGGAGGTTAAATCGGAAAGTTTAGTCGCAAAATCAAGGAGTGGCGTTACTTCTTCCGGTTGCTGGAGACCTGCAACACGAGGTTAATAAGAACCATAAGTAGGCGAGAAAACTACAAAGATGAGAACGCGACAAGTACCTGTGACAGTCCCCCACTCAGAGAACAGGTAATCACAGGAAGGAGCAGAAAGGGAATCGGCCTTCACAAATATAAAATCCCTAAACCACTCCGCATCAGAAGGATTGGGAGGGAAAATTATACCGGGAAATTATTGTCTTTTACCCGCATGGTCACCTGTCCGTATCCCAGAGGTCGTACCTGGAACACGGAGCAGACGTCAAGCAACGAGAAGCTCTTCTGGTGACGGAGATTTAGAACGCAGAAAGACAGAAGCACCCTCCAGGTGTTAGGAGCTAGTTGACAAGGGGCCAATCTATAGAGGGTCAAAAGTTCCTGGACTAGAGGAGGAAAGGGGAAGCGAAGACCCAGGAGGAATGGATATGCATACATGCAGATCCATCCGGGACAAACAAAGTCGGCTTGTTCTCCCGAAGAAGGGAGGTGGACCACAACTTCTTCCCCGAAACCAAAGATCTCTCTGACGAGGGGGAGATCCCCGTCAGAGAAGCTAGAATCGCAAGAATGCTTCTTGCCCAAGATGGAAGAAGGGGAAAAGTTCATCAGCGGCGTCGATGAAGAAGGGGCGCACGACTTACCTCGAGTTGATTTGGGAGCCATGGTTGAAACTAAAATAACGAACAAGAACGAAGAAAATCACCTGAATAAGCAGAAAGCACGGCGTACAACGACGGCGAACGGCGGAGGACAAAGGGGAAAGATGGTTTGAATTTTGAAAAGGAAAGAGAGGTTTTGGGTTGTGAGGGAGGTAGAGGGAGTAGGAGTAAATGGGAAAGGGAGTAGAACAAGTGGAATAAGGAGAGAGAGAGGGAATACGGGGAAGTGTGAGCAATTATGAGGATAGGGGGGAGAGTCATCATGAGGGAGGAGAAGAGTCAGTTAGAAAAACGAGAAGTAGCAGACTCTAAGACAAACTCTGTGGAAGAAAATCGTCACCCGAACCGTAAACAAACGGAAATTCCCGCCTAATATGAACTTAGTCGAAAATTTGGGGGCAATTGTTTGGGATAAATCCGCACCCTTCAGAATGACGTGGAACTCTCCAAGTCAAAAAATCAAAGTCAAAAAGTCAAAGGGTCAAAAGAGTCACTCAGTCAGAAGTCGTACGAGTCACGAGATCGATACAAGGAAAGTCAACGGATCAACGAAGTAAAACCCAACAACGGAATTGGGCCAAGGCAATCATCAAATACTAAGTGGGCCGAAGACAGCCCAACTGCTCGAAACCATCCAACCCTAAGCACATGACCCGGTCAAGCAACCACTTCCTAAAATCTAGGGAAATGCCACCAGAGCAGGAGAGAAATGAGGAGAAAAGAGGGGAAGGCAACGGCTAAGAAGGGAGAGGGGAATATAAAGCATAAGAGTACCAAAAACGAAGGCATCAACAACTCTACAGTCCACTTCAACTCAACTACACAAAAAGGCGAATTAAACAAAATATAGTCTCTGATAACACAAAATCGATACTTGTATTCTTTGTTCATTTTATCCGTTCATAGTAGACATTTGGCGGGATTCCGACTCCCCCCGCGGTTTTTCCCACATCGGGTTTCCGCGTCACCAATTTTTGTGTCTCCTTGTTTTCTTTTATCGTTTGTTCATTCGTTGATTCGATTCATTTCGTTGTTTCGTGAAACGTTAGCCCAATCACTTTAACCCGCAAATTAATTCGTAACCCGGTAAATTTTTACCAAAACAGTGATATATACTTGTCAACTTATTTTTTTATAGAGCACACTACTACGAGTACTAATTAATTAACATGGAAAAAAAAAGTGCTGAAGTAATTCATCAATTAACGAAGGAAACAAACCTTTGAGCCATGTTTTATTAGTAGTTTTTTTCCAAATCATTATGCTGTCTCTATATTGTATTGTCGCAATTCATTTGGATCGTCCGCATTTCAACTGGATCGGCGGTGCTTTATACGTGATTTTACCATATTGCCCTTCTCTAATAATCGTTAATATAATTAATTGGTTTTGTATATAGATCTAATTTTCTGATTTCGAGTATTAATTTGTCACGGTTTTTGTAATTTAACGATTTTTGTGACACGTTTCCCCGTAAACCCCGGATCATATTGTCCTTCTCTAATAATTATTAATATAATTAATTGATTTTATATATAAATGTAATTTTCTCGTTTCAGAGTATTAATTTGTCCCTTTTTTTTATAATTTAACGAAGTTTGGGATACGTTTCCCCATAAACCCCGGGAAGCTTATTTAGAATTTTCTATTTAAACCTTCTCGTACTCCATAATTCATTTAAACCGCTTTTCAAGAGATCGATCATACCGTTCCAATCAAATAATTTAATTTTTTTATATCTCATTTATCCTATAATTTTGTACTCCGTAATTAGTTTCTTCATTAGTTTGATCTATTTCATTTTAATTGATTAGGGTACTATTTATGTTTCCCCGTAGTTTTATGACTTGACTTAGGGCGTTTTAATTCTGGCTTGATTATAAATTAATTAACGAATTGTAGGAAGAATTAACGTTGGAAATAATTTTAAAAAACCAAAAAAAAAATACGAAACGTTGGATTTGGGTCTGAAAACGTTAGAAAATCGCGTTTTTAGGAACCCAAAAAACGAGGAATCCTCACGTTTTTCAGATCCAAAAAACGTGGGGATCTCACGTTTTCTGGGTCCAAAAAACGTATGGGTCTCACGTTTGTTGGGTCCAAAAAACGTGGGGGGTTTCATGCTTAGTGGATCCCAAAAACGTGATGGCCTCACTTTTTGGTTGTTTTCTTTTTCTTTTTTTCTTTTTTTTTTTTTTTTTTTTTTAATATTCCATGGATTATACGTAAAATTCTTGTCTTATAAATTTAAAATTAAAACGGTGTAGGTTAAAACTTCGTGGTTATCAAGACGGTTAGATTACGAAACCAGGAGGATAGAAAAGTAACAGAGACCGATTTAATTTTTTTGTTGGTTTTATTAATGAAAGTCGATTTAAAGGATTGATATATAAGTATAGAATAAGTTTGAATTATATAAGTTTAGAATATGTTATAATTTTTAGTTATATATGTCATATAAGTATTGAATTAAATATACGTCGTTATAAATTGAATTAGTTCGAGAGGTGTCCTCGAATTAGCTCGGTCCATTCAGTCTCACGACCTGAACTTGGATTTTGATGACCACGTTCGACAGTACGAGATTCCAGACGATAACCCACAAAATAAGACACAAAAGTGCCAAAAAAAGGCGGTTTTACAAAATAACCAAAATCGTTACGTTATCGAGTATATTTTACAAATAACTAAATAAATAACAATTAATAATGTTAATGAAATAAGTTAAAGAAAGGGTAAATACGTCAATTCACGTTATAAAGCACCGACGATCCAGCTGAAACGCCGATGACAAGGAATAGCTCTCTGTATTGTTGATGATACAACTATTATCCTGAGCCCATATCATACCCATAAAAGGAATATTTTAGTTAGTGACTCGGAAGATATAAGAGAGTCTAGAGCCAGAAAGTCAGTTTGGTATAATAAAACACTAAATTTCCAACACTACTAGGCGACAATGCTTCAATAATGGAAGAACCCGATGTAGCTGCTAACAACATTGAGAATAATGCAATAACTAATTACCTCAAGAGATCATTCTTATTATCTATGAAGTATATCAAAGCCTCTAAGGTGATTTAAATATAAAAAAAATCACTAGATATTGAGTTCATGAATAGGTAAGCATAATTGAATGTGAGAATGTGAGTGGTGCTATTGATTGATTGAATGTAATATTTGATAATGGTTACAAATACTTCTATGCAATATTACTTTGCTTACCATAAGCTTGAGTGGAAATTTCACTATAAAGAATAGAAGAGGTAATACTCTACTTACCATGATTCCCTAACTGGTGCACGAAACCTTTGCTTCATTGATGCTATGAGTAGCGGAATTAAAGTTGTTCTTTATCTGTTTGTGGACAAGCGTTGAATGACATCCGACATGAATCATTTTTCTACAGGATCCATGCTTGCAAGGTACATCACACATGACCAATAACCAAGTTTGAATGAAAATGAAAAATTCAACTCGATGATAATATTAACATGGATAACTATACAATGACATGAAAGAATTCTTAATTAATATGCATAGCGTCATTAAATGCCCAATACATGAATTTTACGACTAAAAGCAACTTTAAAATATGAGAGGCAACGACATAGTAACTAGGTGATACGAGGTGGCATAATATCCTACATTCTTATATTGTCGATCATTGCCAATTCAAATTCATAGCGGAAGGCATACAGAAATCGAGTTATATGCGCATTAAAAAATGAAATTGAACACATAATGTACTTTGAAACGCTACAAACCAAATCAAACATGATGGAAATTCAAAAGGAGAGATTCGGGCAATTAAATACCAATCTATACAATGTAGCTCTCTATGGAAATACACCATCTTTAACTAATTTGATACACGATCCTTTACTCCTTGCCTTACAAACACCATAAATTTCGAGCAAGCACGATGGGATCAACAATAGCCTTAACTGTAAGGTACAATTACATAGATAAGTTGTAGTTCATTATGAGTTGTAGTTTTATACGAAAGCAGTAATATTATTCACATTCAGTTCATGAAAACAAAGTACACAACCCCAAATTGAAATTAGGGTTTACTCATACTGAAATCGAAAACAAACAAGCTAATTGAACGGAAATCAAAACTTACCAATTGAAGAGAACTATAATGAATTGAGTCAAAAGGAACTGATACTTGAAACAGCACACAAAAACACATTAAATTTATGTCGAATTAAAATTTTAGCGATGAATTATTAGCAGTAAATGAAAAGGAATAGAGGGATTGATTGATTACCAAGAGAATCATCGAGTAGACCTTCGTTTTCCTCGATCTGCAATTTCTCGACATCAAGCTCGCAGATTTGTCAAATTTTATACAGTTCTCTCTCCAGTAAACAATGTTCATATCCATTTGAGTGATTATTTTAGGGTTTGATGGAGGATTAATTTTGGGCGAAAGTTGAAATCAGTTTTAGTAGTGTCAGTGATGATCGATAATCGATGTTATTGTAGAGTTTTGCAATGGCGTTTGAAGGGTTTTGATGAAGTGAAGATGACTGAGAAACATCTCAAGGATTTATAATCTTCACTCCGTATGACTCCCCATATATTACGTTTTTTATTTTTTTAGTTTGTCTTCTACATTAGATAACACTTCACTCATAAGTGTTATCCATATATCTTTTAGATAACACTTGCATCCATAAGTGTCATCTATTAATTGTTTAGATAACACTTATTTGCAAGGTGCGTTCTCTATTATTTTAAATAACGGTTATCTAAGTAGTGCGATTTCTATTTGGTGTTTCTTATTCCATATTTTCGCAACTACTTTTTACCGTCGGCGCTTTACTTCTTACCGTCGGCGTTAATTACGTAAAATGATGACTTTGCCCTTGATTTTTATTCTCGAAATAATATTACTTTAACATTTTATAGATTATCGATTTATTAAAGCTCGATAATAAAACCGTCTTTTTCTATTATCGTAATAAACCAAAATCGACTTCCTATATAATTAATATATGGAATTACGCAAAATGACAAGTTCTCATTGCAATTAATTCTCGAAATATTATAACATTTACATTTTATAAAGGATCGGTTTAATAGAACTCGATAGTAAAACCGTTTTTTCGATTATTGTTACGCCTCTGATTTTAAACAGTTAATTAGATTAATTAACGACTTAATACAATTTAATAAACCTAATTAACAAATACGAGTAATACGCAAATTAAATCTTAATTAATCTATGACAATCAAGATTTATTATACAAATCAATGCAAATTAAAAGAAAAAAAATCCGGAAATGGGTCGGGTCGAGTGGGTTTTTTGACCCACTCAAGGGTCGTATTATTTTCTATATAATATTTGAAAGTTTGAGATGGAACATAAAGCATAAAGTGGTGAAATTGGTTACAGGAACAACCTTTCATACAAGTGACCCGGGTTCGGGTCCTCTTGTTTACACTTTGAATTTATTTTATTGAAGAGGATCGAACCCCTGACCTACCGACTGGGAACCAAATGACCAAACCACTGAACCAACATCGACATAGTGATATTTCAAATGGTTGAAAATTACTTGTTTCGAAAAAAAAACCCTAAAAAATGGACTAAGTCGAAAAAATTCGTCGACTCTCGGATCGGCCAATCGAGAAAATCGGTCGACATCCCCATCCGAGAGTCGACGAATTTTTTCGACTTAGTCCATTTTTCCGGTTTTTTTTTTTTTTTAATATTTTTTCGACTTAGTCCATTTTTCCGGTTTTTTTTTTCGAAACAAGTAGTTTTCAACCATTTGAAATATCAGTATGTTGATGTTGGTTCAGTGGTTTGGTCGTTTACTTCTCAGTCGGTAGGTCAGGGGTTCGATCCTCCTCAATAGTATTTTGTTTGTTTGTTGAATTTTTTAAAATTCAAAGTGTAAACAAGAGGATTCGAACCCGGGTCACTTGAATGAAAGGTTGTCCCTATAACCAATTTCACCAACTTTATACTTTATGTTCCATATCAAACTTTCAAGTATTATATAGAAAATAATACGACCCTTGAGTGGGTCGAAAAACCCACTCGACCCGACCCATTTCCGGATTTTTTTTCTTTTAATTTGCATCGATTTGTATAATAAATCTTGATTGTCATAGATTAATTAGGATTTAATTTGCGTATTACTCGTATTTGTTAATTAGGTTTATTAAATTGTATTAAGTCGTTAATTAATCTAATTAACTGTTTAAAATCAGAGGCGTAACAATAATCGAAAAAACGGTTTTATTATCGAGTTCTAATAAACCGATCCTTTATAAAATGTAAATGTTATAATATTTCGAGAATTAATTGCAAATGAGAACTTGTCATTTTGCGTAATTCCATATATTAATTATATAGGAAGTCGGTTTTGGTTTATTACGATAATCGAAAAAGACGGTTTTATTAACGAGCTTTAATAAATCGATAATCTATAAAATGTTAAAGTAATATTATTTCGAGAATAAAAATCAAGGGCAAAGTCGTCATTTTACGTAATTAACGCCGACGGTAAGAAGTAAAGCGTCGACGGTAAAAAGTAGTCCCCCATATTTTGTAGTAGTTCATGAACAAGTTCTCAAATCTCGATTATAATACTAAAATACAATTTTTTAGTTAAAAATCACAAATTAACGAAATATGATGAAAATATGAAATCCGCATTATTTAGTTACTAGTGGCACGATAACCAACAAAATATTATAACGATCATAACTATTAAAATTACTAACGATTTATAAAACGATATCGAATAGTTATAAAATATTTATAAGGCACACGATTTGAAATTAAACTTTTAGCAATTAATACGTAGCCAAAAGTTAGAAAATTGAAAGTAAAGTATCTACTACATACTATTACTCAACATACAATATAATACTGAGTAGCGCCCTAAAGTTCCTTGAGTAAAGCTTTCAATAATGTGTCTTACTTGCAGTTCAAGCTCCAATAGTAACATCTTTAAGCTCCAAGTAGTAGAATCGATAATCTTTAAGCATGATTCCCCACGATAAACGAGTTGACAAAACAAAAGAATGAGACAAGGGTATTCGACACAAGATGAAAAGGGAATTAACGTGTCAAATAGAACACAATGACTGAATTTAATCAAGTCGTATATGACCACATAATGACCTGACATAGCTTGCAACCGAAGCACCAAACAGAGGAGAAGAATGAGAAGAATATGGATACAAAATGAGATGGAAGAATGAATACCGACTTGAATAACAACAACCGCAAGAGGAACATCACCATAAGCGAGATAAGAAGAAGAAGAAGAACATCACCATTCTGTACCCAAACACAGAATGGTGGCATGGTTGATTCAACAGCGTGGATTGAACCTGAAGGACAGACTTCATAATCTGGGAGTGACAGTTGATGATAGGTGTTTATGTTGTGGTGTTTGTACTGAGACTTTGCAGCATCTTTTTCAAGACTGTGAGTACAGTAAAAGAGTGCTGGATGCAACTCGGAAAAAGATATCAATGTGTTCAAAATTAGAGATGCGGAATGACTGGAGAAAAAGAATGAAAGAGTCCAAAATGCAGCGAGCCATTAAGAACGGATTAATAAATTCTTTTTCCTATCACATTTGGTTACAAAGGAATAAGGCTAGAGTAGAAGGGCAACTCACTCATCCTGAGAAGCTGGCTACAAAAATTAGTAACGATCTAATTGAGTATTGTAGGAGCAAATGTAATCAAAAGTTTAGTGACAAAGACAGTAATTTCATCATGAGCCTTCTAAGGCTTCCTTTGTAACTTGAGATTGTAATATCTTTTTATTAATATAATTTACTCATTACAAAAAAAAAGATGGAGAAGAAGAAGAAGAAAACAAGAACCACGACACCAACAGTTGCAGCAACCAACGAGAACAAGATGATCGAACGGACGAACAAAGAAAGACGAACAAAGTAGCAGCCACGAAGAATAACGGACAAAAACTATACGACATCAACGCAGATGAACCACAACAACGAAACACAACGACGGACGACATCAGTAGCAGCATTAACGGACAACAAGACCAACAACGATATTGAACAACAACATCGGCAGGAACAAACCGACACGAACAGAGCAAGAAAGTCCGTAAACAACAACAATAATGTGACGACCACAACGGTTCAATCGCAACGTACAACAGCTGAATAGTAATGACAATAGCAGAAGAGATGACAATCAAACGAACGAAATCAGAAGAGGAAGAAGAAAAGAAGAGCCGTAGATTAATAGCAGTAACACCAAACAACAACATTGATAGAAATTGACACGACAAGGACAGCAGTAGGAGAAGAAGAAGAAGAAGAAGAAGAAGGGTTACTACCTCAATCAAAATCAAGAGAAAATAGAGGAAACAGAAGTGGCAAGACACTGACGACGGCGAGGGAGCAAGACAATTAAAGTGCGCTGATGGTGAAGGGATGAACGAAGTGCAGGTGTAGGGGATGATGGCAGAAGAACGCAAAATGAAAAAGAAATGAAAAAGGCAGAGGAGCGGCTGATTCAATCAAATAGAAAGGGGTTTGAATTAGGTTAGAATAGGGAGTCCGCTTTGAAATCATCCGCCCTGCATCCCCCCCATTGAGTATATGCTTCAACAGAAATTGGACAAGGAGAGATTGGTACAATAGAAACCTCTGAAAAAATGCATGCCCGTAACGTAACTCAGCAAATAAATTACATAGTCCATTTTAGGGATTGGCGACATACCCATTCGGTGACTTTGGCACTGTATGTTCCCAAAATAGGCACTATCGGGTCGGATGAATTCCATAATAGACATTCTAGCCGTCCTTCTACTTTCAGGGCCTATCCAAAAGAGAATCCAATACTTCTTGGTCGTGAATATCTGAATGAGTAGGGCGAACCTCCCCGTGGATATCTTTGCTTCGGCACAAAACAATTTAAATTAGACTCGGTCACAGGGAATGTGTATTATCCATTATAGGGTATTTTATTTCGATTTTATTTAGTTATTCGGTCAAACCAACGATTCGTTATTGGAGCAGATAGCAACAACCATTTCAACAGACATGCGTCTTTTTTATTTTCCAATGGATTTACATCTTTCATTAATGGAAATTTATTGATGTAGTGGGTAACTGGTTGTTCGTTGTTCACGAATTCTTGTTTCGGCAGTTCATACCACCCATACACAGTGTTTTGATCTAAGATTTCAATTCTTCCATGTTTCAGCAGTAGATAGATGTCGGGTGTTGTAAGTCGAATAGACATCAAGTCCGAAGTCGGCCCAAGTAAGGAAATCGGGTTAAAAGCATAGATAAACCGACCATAAAATAACGTGTAAATAAATATATCTCGAGATCAAAACAAATATTTGAGACGAAAATGAAGTTAAGAAAATTAATTAATTAATTATATCGGAAAGATATATTAACATATCTAAAGTGTAAAATAAATGTTTGTGATTAAAATAGCGTTTCTCGAGGAACTTAATAATTATTCGACGAAGGTTTAGAAGAAATGATTTCTCGAATAAATATTGTAAATGTTCTGATGAAGCTTATTTAAAACAAGTTCGAGTTGGAAATAGAACTTCAAGCTTAAATAAAAATAAAAAGAATTTAGAATTCAAATCGGCGAAATAGAATTTCGGTGAGAATTAAATGAATAGATAGATCAAAACGAAATTAAAAGTATATTTTAAACATAAAAAGACTTTTCAAGACAAATTTATGAAGTTCCAAGTGATGACGAAGATAAATTGATTTCATAAATAATTTAAGAATTACGAGTTAAATCATAAACAAAATTAAAATATGAACCTGAATTTAATTTATAAAATCAGGGGTGTTACACCCCTAGTGTTGAGGAAACTTCGGTTGACTGTGTTAGGGAAGTGAAAGACTCTCCTCCTGGAGAACCCATCGTGAGACGTGTGTTGGAAGAGTGTGACATGGTCTTTAGCGATGATAGTGAGGACGAGTCGTGTGAGATAATTCAATTCCACAATCCTTTCTTTTTGTCAACCGTGACTCATCCCACCATTGGTGATGCTTTACCTAGTTGTAGTCACATGAGTGAGGATTTCATTTCCTATAATATCTTTGATGAATTTGATGGAAAGATGGATTATGGAGGAATGTTTGATGATGAAAACAAGGAGGGAAGTGATATTCAGGACTTGAGCCTAGGTGGAGAATCACTTGTTACGAGTGATGAGCATGTTGATGAGGGAGGTGACGATTTTCCTCTTAACACAGATATACCCCTAGTACCTTTAGTAAACCAACCTTCGCCTAACCCTTGTGATCCCTTTTACTCCCTCCATTCTCATACCTTAGGCACAAAACTCTAGGAGCAAAAGTGTGCTACGACCAAAACAGGTTTCGAAAACAGCGAAATCTAGGCTTTAAGTGAATTTCCCCCGCCTGCGTAGGAACGGGGCGCAGGTGCTTGGCGCAGACTACGCAGGTTGCTGATGCAAACTACGCATATCCTTTTCCGGTTTGCGCTATCTTCACTACGCCAGTTCTGGCAGTTTCTAGTGATCTTCATGTTTTCTTCAATGCTTCGGTTTCTTTATTCTTTCCCGCGCGATCCCTCTACTCGGATGAGATGCTATTTCGGACTCTTGGCTCACTTACTGTCTGGTTAAAGGGTCAGATGTCTTCAAGAGCTTCACTCCTTTGACTACCAAGGGTACGCTTGACTGCAAACCATAAAAGCAAAGTACATAAGCTGAAAACTAACACAAAACACCAAACGGGTACAAATATACTTAACACTATAAATATGTACAATAAACACTAAAATCGACATGTTTGGACACAAAATGAGCCTAAAAAGAAGGGTACAAATTATGGTTATCATGCATGGCTACACTACCTTTGCTGCTGCATGGACTTCCTAATTCAATCCGTCTTCAAGTGTCAACTCTCCAAATAAAATTCGATGTTGTTAGCCTTGAAAGCGTGCCCAAAACACTTGTGATGAACCTTGTTGCTCGAGATCTTCACCCACACTTCAAAATCAAAATTGTAAAGCGAGGAAGGCTACGATAATATTCACGGGAGATTAAAAGAATTTTCTAAAGTTGCCGCTTTATATTGAAGGCAACGAGCAAAAATCAAGTGGGCAGCGGAAGGGGATGCTTGTACTAATTTTTTTTTCAATTGTGTCAAAGGACGTAGAAGTCAAAATTTTATTTACAGTATTAAAGGTCTCGATGATGTGTGGACTCAGGATGTGAATAAAATAGGGGACTCTTTTAAGAGGTTTTTCGAGGATTTGTTCAAGGTAGAGAAACATAATTTGGACTTTGAAGAGTATGATCGTAGAAATAAAAACTTTTCCAGCATCCTGAAAGGAAGCATTAGTGAAGAGGATAAAGAATTTCTTAATAAGAAATTTACAACTAAGGAGGTCAGGACTGCAGTGTTCCAGTTAGGAGATTTCAAATCTCCGGGTCCGGATGGAATTCCGACGGAATTTTATAAGAAGTGTTGGACGTTCATTAAAGAGGATGTCATTGAAGCTGTTTGCGCTTATATATCTTAACTCGGGATTTGTGTTGAAGGAAATGAATAAAACTTTTATTACTTTTGTTCCAAAAGTCAAATGTCCAGAAAAGGTGGAACAATATAGACCGATCAGTCTGTGCAATGTTATTATGAAGATTATCATGAAATGTATTGCCAACCGTATGAAGAGATTAATGTCAACAATCATTGGTGAGTTTCAGAATGCTTTTGTGCCAAATAGAGCTATCCAAGATAATATTTTGATTGATGATGAGTGTATGCACAAAATCAATTCCCATTGCAAAGGTAAGATTGGAGAAATTGCTTTTAAGGCTGATATGAGCAAAGCCTATGACAAGGTTAACTGGAATTTTCTTAGAAGTGCGTTAATTGGGTTGGGTTTCCCTGATAACTTGGTCAAGCTCATCATGAACTGTGTCACTACGGTTTCGTATAGTATCCTTATTAATGGAGCGCCTCTGGAATTTCTCAAGCCATCCTGTGGACTAAGACAAGGTGACCCCCTATCTCCTTATCTTTTCGTTATTTGTACGGAAGTCCTTTCTAGACATTTGGTGGAAAGAGCTGGTACTAAGGAGATTTTGGGCATTAAAGTGGGTAAGAATGCTCCACCAATTTTGCATCTTCTTTTCGTTGACGATTCTCTTTTTTTCCTTAAAGGGGCTTCCGATAATTTAATTAACTTTCATAACCTAATAGATAAATAATGTAGATTATCAGGACAAATTGTTAACAAGGAGAAATCGGCTATGGTCTTCAGTCCTAACTGTAATTTGGGTATTATTATTCGAGAAAGTCTGAAGCTGTTTCATTTAAAACCGTGTGCGAAGTTGGGTAAATATTTGGGCATCCCGGATATTAGTGAAACAGAAGCTAATAACCTTGAGGGTAGAATCTATGAGCAGGTTCTGTCTCGCATTAGTTCATGGAATGGAATTTTTCTGTCTCCAGATGGGCGTCTCACTTTGATTCATTCGGTCCTTGCCAACCTTTCATGTTTCTTTCTATCGATTTTTAAGATTCCGGTAAGTGTGGCTAACAAAGTTAATGCTCTGTTAGCACATTTTTGGTGGGCAGGTCACAAATCGGGTAGGACTGTGCATTGGAGGTCAACGAAATTTCTTAGTTTTCCTAAGTTTTTGGGTGGGCTGGGTATTAGGAACACTGAGTTCACTAATCAAGCATTACTAGCAAAAAATGCGTGGAGAATTATTAAGAATAAGGATCTCCTCGTTAGTAAGGTTTTCACTGGTAAATATGGGCCAATTAGAAGCTATGAAGAATTTAGAATTAGTAGGAACAATGAAAACAAATCAAGGGCTTGGATGGGAATCATGAAAGGAAGGGAGGTTTTGGAGTATGGGTTGAGTTGGAAAGTGAGTAGTAATGTTGACCCGATAATTAATATTTTTCAAGATAAATAGGTTAATGGAGGATACCAATGATCAAAAGTGACGTTAACTTGGAGGATACGTCTATCAAAGCTTCTGAGTGGAAGGTTAGGGATCTGATTACAGTTAATAAGAATTGGAATTTAGATAAGGTGCAGCTTGTGTTCTCTAAGGAATGGTGTAATAAGATTCTAGCTATTTCATTATCAGTGGATAACAGTTGTTACTGGAGCAAGACGAAATCTGGTGAGTACAATGTGAAGAGTGGTTACTTTGAGCTGCTCCAGAAGACTATTAAGGACGGGGATGTGAGTAGCGGATTAATGAAGGCGAACTCAAAGATTTCATCTTTCTGTAAGAAAGTTCTATGGAAACTACCAAAGCCATCAAAGTGGAGGATTTTCATCTGGAAGATCATTTCTAATGCCCTGCCTATTGGAGTGGAAAGGGAAAAGAGACAATTGTTGGGACCCTATCATTGTGTTTTGTGCTATAAGGGAGAGGGGGGTGGGCTGAACGCGAATAACCTTACTTGCCTGGAGACGTTGGACCACTTGTTTAGAAATTGTCCAATTAGCAAGAGGCTCTGGTTTTCCACGAATTGCTATAGCCTAGTTCAAGAAAGGCAGCTTCTAGAGTTCCATGAATGGATGGTGAAATCTATTGCATCTCACTCTCAAAACGGATTGTTTGTTGCTGGTGTATCAAGTGGCGGATGTTGAAGAGTATCACCATTCTATTCGTGACCTGATTCCTATTTTGTATGAGTTAGCGGCGTATTTTCAATGTTTTTCTATTAAGTATGTACCACGAAGCTTGAACACCTGTGCACATAAATTTGTTGCGCCTCTTTGTGTAGGTGATCAGGTGGGATTTCAAATGTTGGCAAAAAAAAACATCGAACCCAGAATAACTTGAACATCACTAAGTCAAATGAAACACAATAATCAATTTACAAAACGGGAATTACCACTCAATAGATACAAGTTGTAAATGGAACGAAGCTAATTAAACCGACTACGAGACCCATATTAAATAACGTAAAAATAAAGAGCCTATAACGACAATACAAAACACAACTATCACTTGTAGTTTTTTGATAAACTGAGTTAGGAGTTTAATTTTGAAATAACCTGCCTTAGACTAGTTTGATTGCATGCATTTTCATGTTTTTTTCAATGTATTACTTAAATTATTGACGACATTAAAATTATAAGAAGATATTAAGTATAGGAAGATATTGACAACCTTAACATTCAATTCAAAAGTATAATTTTTTTTGTCGTAAGTATATCGAAAGTATTACTCTATCTGTTAAATAACATAGGTAGGAAGATATTTTGTGATATGTTGACTAATGCGAAACCTCTTTATTTCCTACGTTCTAATTATTTGTTACCTTTAATATAATTAAAGTATATCTAAAAAATAACGTGACAAAGGAATAAATTTAAACTTGGGGTACGGTGACTGACCTCACAACGACGATAGAGCAAGCATCTTCTTCTATTGGAATAGTGTCAACTTACGAATGATCTTATTTCGTTATAAGGTTGTCTCTTGTTATTAATATTTGATTTAGAACTCGAACAAACAAAATCTAAAGATAGTAGACTAAAAGCACAGAATGTCACAAGACTTCCTCCTAGTTTGAGTATTTCTCCCCAATTTTTTGGGATAAATTAAGAAATGTGTAAAAAGTGGGGTATGAAATGTAAAAGGTAGGGTATAAAATGAAATGAGTTTAGGTGTGGAAGAAAAGAATAAAGAATTGAAGAATAATAAAGTAAATCCAAAAAAAAAGGAAGAAAATCAAACTAAGTTCAAAAAGAAAAATAGGATGAATATTCAGACTATCAAGGAATAGTAAATTATGTTATATTCATTAAAAAAAAGTTAAGTTATTTAACAAAATCGAGAAGTTAAGTTAAAAAAAAGTTAAGTTATTGGGTAAACAAAACCAACACTTGATTCTAGAAGATGTATTCATTAGCGTTTGTATAGGAGTATATCCAAGAAGATTTTGTTATATATTTAAAATCTATTTTTGGGTGGTTTAAGGAACGAAATTAAGATAGTGATTTAAATATTCCCTCTATTTAACCCCAATTTATTCATAAGGGTTTTCGACATTAGTCACAAATCAAAATGATCATAAAAATTCTACACAATCTATAAGACAAAATACTATCATGTGAGATCTTGTTTGATTCGTCTTGACGAGTAGAATAACAATATCAAAAAATTATAATTTTTACCCATACGAGATATTAACGATTTAAAATGCATCTCGACAAATGTACACAAAGTAATGGATAAATTGGAGTTAGATGGGGGAGTACATATTAGACTGTGCATTTATTGTTATAGGAAGTGATTTCCTAATTAATTAATTAATTAATCAAATTTGAAAGTTACTAAGTCTTTCTCTACTTAAAAAAAAATAAAAAAAATTCTTTCTCTACTTGACAGATGTATTTTAGTCGCTAAGGTGATTATATCTAGAGTTCTACCATACAAGTTTAGTTATCTTTACATTGATTTAACTTTATATTTTCTTTTGAGTGAATACCTTTCTTCCAATAAAAATGACTTATATACAGTAAACGTTATTTCTTTGGTTTGGCAAACCCAATCATGACCATTTAGTAATTTTGCACTCAAAAATTGAAACTTGAAAATTGGTCTCTATCTTTTCTTCCCTTTTTTTTTCCTTTTTCGTTTTTTTTTCTCATTTCGTTGTGATTTTGTTTAAAGTTGGTCTAAATCTCTTTCTTAAAAACCTGATTTGATAAATTTTTGGGGTTTTTTTTCATTGCTTGTTTATCTATTTTCTACATTGGATTAGTTGAGTGTTGTTGTATCATGTTCGAGATTGATAGTTGTTTAGAGAAAATGTGGTTCAAAATCAAATGAAGAAAAAAGTTTAAGAGATGGTGTGTGATTCTCATAACTAGAAGAAATAACATTCCTTTAAAATTAGTCTAATTCACTATAAATACTGTTTTGATTTGCAGGTTTGATCTTAATTTTATTTGTTAAGAACTCATAAAATCAAAAAAAAAAAAAAAACTTGCTTCCAAAACTAATAATTATTTATTTACTCATATAATTTTTTTGTTTTAAAATATTTAATTATTATTTTCATTTGATGTAAACATAATTGATATTTATGTATGGTTGGGCTTCTGAAATTCATTCAATGTATCTTTTTCAGCAAGGAAAAATGAGCAGTAGCATGATGGATGTTCCAGATTTACACACACGTTTTTCTATCTCGCATGCGTTCTCTTCGCCGTCTTCGAGCTCTATGTCTTTTTTCATTGACTCTAGAAGTTGGATGGTTGCTGAGAAGACAACTCAACAAATATTATCAGTTATCCAACCAACCATAGATTCTGAGAATAGAAGGAAAGAAATTATTGATTATCTTGAAGGACTTTTTGGAAATGCATTTGGAATTAAGGTTTGCTGTCTATATGACTGGGTACTTTAGTTTTAATTAATTTTATTAGTCGTCATACACATGCATCGCCCAGGATTATACTCCGTAGTGTTTTGTGCCCTATGTAATTTGCAGTTTTGTCTTTTCGCCTCATTGACCAATATTTATTTAATTATTTATTTATAAATATTTGTTTCGATCTCATGTTTTTGTAACTTTATTTATTTCAAGTCATTCCTAATATTATAAGTAGGAAATAGAATAATGCACTATTAGACGTTAATGTGATAACTCAATAACGATGGCCTATTGACCTCAGTGCTAGATTTTTGAGTTTGTAAGAACGTAACAGAATTATTATTGGTGAAAGTGAGATATAAAGATATAAGATGAGTGTATAGTTGTTAAATTTTCCTCTATTCTTTTTTTATTTCTTAATTGATTGATTTTAGTATTTTTTTTAACAGTCTTTGTTAATTAAGTGAGTGTTGTTTAGTTGTTTTCCCAATTAGAGTTGAACATGTGACCTTATTAGAATATATCATTAGGCAAATGATGGATGGATTGATGGATCGATGACGGTTTGTTTGGGTTGTACTTCCTCCGTTCCATTTGATTGTTTGCGTTTGCTTTTTCACACTTGCCAACGCACGTTTTCATTTGTTTATATCTTTAGTTACGTATTTCTAAAAATTATAAAATTTTGATATTCATGATGCACTCGATTAGACAATTTAAACAAGATCCCACATGACTATGTTTTATCTTATATATTAGAAGTTACATTGATGATTTAACTCACCTGTGAATAGTGTCCAAAAAGCAAACGCAAACAACTCAATGGAACGGAGGGAGTAATAGAGTATATATAGAATATAGATACTTTGCATCAAATATTAATTTTGAAATGAATAATTTTTTTTATCTTAGCTTAAAATGATTGTTTTTTATTAAGTCTTGTAAATACCGTCATATAATGAAATTTTGTATCTAATTATCAATATATAAATTTTTGATGACTAAAAATAACGCTAACGATGACGACAACAACATTATTTATAATTATAATTTCAATAAAATTATAAATCTTTAATAAAATGTACATAAACCTAAATTTTAATTTTCTCTAATATTTGCATTTAATAATACACATTCAATGAATCAATTACTTAGATTTCATATTTTAAAAGGAAAAAAAAAGTTGACCTATTTTAAAAGAAAGAAAAAGTTGACCAATAAGAAGAAGGTGACATGGTTTCATCAAATACTCTCAAACTAGTTTTAATGCCCGTGCGATTAGGGGTGAGCAAAAATATACGATACGGTTTTATTATACGTATACGATACGGTATACGCTTTCAATTATACGAATTTCCGGATATCCGATACGAATAACTGGATATACGATACGGTTTTCCTTAAAACCGTAGCGGATACGTATCGGGAAAAATAGAAATAGGATATCCGATTTCCGATCCGGTTTTTTAAAAACAATAAAAAAATATGAAAAATATAATCCTAATATGAATTATACAATAAAGAATTCAAAACTCACCCATTATTTTCAAAGGTAAAAAACAAAACTATTAGTAAATTTATGATATTATGTATTGAAATGTAATATTTTGTTAAAATAATTGTACCGCAAGACATATATACCATTTTTTTGAGATTTTTTTTATGTATTTTATTATATCAATTTATATAAAACGTAACGTTGCTTAAAAATCAATTAATTAATTAATTATTTTAATTAAAAATGAAAAAATTATTAAAAAAAAAAAATAGAAAAATAGAAAAAGAATATAAAACCGGATACCGGATATCCGGAAAAACCGGATATCCGAAAACCGGATATCCGGAAAAAATCGGATCGGAATTTTTTTTATTTTTAAAACCGGATATCCGATACGGTTTACAAAACCGGATCGGATATCCGGTTTTGCTCACCCCTACGTGCGATGCACGAGTGCAACAAAAATGCTACTAAATCATCCATAATAGTGATAATACTTCATTTTATAATATTGACTGTGACGAACTGTTTATGATTATTTCAAATAATTGTAATTTTGGAGTTATTGATAATAACTCGACCCGTGACTCGTATAACCCGACCCGTATCCTGACTCCACTCGTATAACTCGACCCGTGACCCGACCACTATTTGAACCGACCTGTAGTCTAACCTGACATATATAAAGTTATTTAAATAAATTATGTAGTTTAAAAAAGTTTGAGACTACATGTCACTCGAAATATCCGTAGTCTAACCCGACATGTATTCATTTTGTTTTTAATTATTTAATTATTTTATTTAAGTGTTTTAACTTCATTAAATTTTGAATTAGTTAAAATAGTTTAATCAAGTTTGCAGTGTTCAAAATTTTTAAATACTTAAATATGATAAATAATTGAAGTTTGTATTTAAGATTCTAAAACTATTGGAGATTACCAACCTCGCTCGAAAAACGTATCGTGTAATTATATTGATAATTGACAGATTGAGTGATTGAACATAATTATTTTTTATATATTAATCAATTTATTTGAATATGATTTTGTTTCTAATTTTAACTTAAATTATCTAGCACTCTTATTAGTATATATATTGTTTGCTTATAAATCAGGAGATTAAAGTTGTACTCTCTAGTTAATCTTATCTTAATAAATATATCTACTTATATTAGGATAATAATTTTATTTTAATAATAATTCTCCAAAAATGACGATTATTTGAAATAATCATAACCATTTTACGTGTTCCACGCGGTGTCTATTCAAATTTTGTTGTTTTCTGAGGTGGTAATTGACGGTTTATATAATGGTAATTCTTTGATTCTTAGCGGTGTTAGGATTGTTTTGTCTAATACTAAGGGTCAAAGAAGTATTATTCATTATCTAATACTAAAATAAATAGGAGTATTATTTATCATATCCACTTTTAATATGGATAATATTTAAATTCTTAGTGTTTCATAAAAGTTGGATTCCCTCGAAAAAAAGCTTCCTTTAATTATATATATTGATTGTAATTGTGAAATGAGATACTTTTGTTGATATTTAGGCCTCGTTTGGTTCATCTGGGAAGTAACTTCCTGTAGGAAGTTGTATTTCTCAAGAACTTACTTCCCACATCAACATCCCATGAATTTACAAATATGTGTTTGGTTGTCATCCTGAAATTCACACTTCTTTTTATTTTTTTGGTGAAATGTATGGAATTGCATTCATCAAAAAATATACAAGGAATGTCATATTCTGTAAAAAAAACATCAAGGACACAAACAAAAAAGGATCAAAAAATGCTAACTCGCGTCAACATTCATATCCTTTTTTTTTGGAGGCATATGGCGTTTTCATCATTCACTTCATCTTTCCCATTGATCTTTATGCGAGGCCTCACTTCGGACAAAATCTGATTCACCACTTTTTCGGGTCTGATCATAAACCCGTCAATTCTTGCCTTATTTTGCTTCAACCACACATTATAAAATGTAGCAGCAAGGACACACGCAGATAGTTTCCACTTCACTGTCCCGTCAGCAACTTGTATCACTCGATTTATACTTAGGTTCAGTCCCGTTTGTAGTTCAGTCAACAACAGTATCCTGGAGCTGTACACACAATCAAAGAACAAGTGAGATAGTGTCTCCTGTTCACGATCGCATAAGCAGCAGTTAACATCGCTGGAGCAGCCTATCCTATAAAGCTTGTCCTTTGTGTTGATTCCTTTTTGCATAATAATCCAAGCAATCAGAGCATGTTTCTGCACATTCCAGCGGTTTCAAATAAAAGTCGACCAAGGCGGGTCAGTGGGCTGGGGAGCGATCCAGTCATAAGCACTCCGGACTGAGTACCCTTTGTCATCCAGCATCCAACGATCATTCTGGAAACCATTCTTTAATTTTTCTTTTACCTTGCATATAGTCCTCCAGGACCAAGGAACGAACATCTTTGGTAGGAGTATAATCATGCCAGCTAACTGTTTTCAGATAAAGAGTGGATACCCATTTGATCCATAGGCTATCTCTCTTTTCATATATCCAACTCACGAGTTTCCCTATAGCCGCTATGTTGTAGATACCTGGCCTCTTAATTCCTAATCCACCAGATTTTTTTGAGCACGTAACATTGTCTCAAGCAACAAGAGGGACTCTCCTATAGTCAGCACTACCATCCCATAGATAATTTCTACACACAGCTTCTATCCTTTTAATAATATGCTTCGGTAATAGAAAAATATTAGCCCAGTAGCAGTGGAGAGTGTTAAGAACTGAGTTGATCAAAGTGACACGGCCTGCATATGACAACTTACGAGCCCCGTAATTCACACTTCATGTGAATTGAATTCCCGTATATTGTTTGGTTGCACTCATCTAATTCTAATGATTTTGTTTATAAAGACTATTACACCCTTAATTAATCAAGTGTATAAAACTTATTAAATAGTAACTTTTTTTATTCAAGAACTTTAGAAATAGTTGAAATTGTGTATCCGACCATGATATGTAGTCGTAAAAAAATTACATCATCAACATAAAAAGAGCAAACATTATTCAACAAAAAAAATCTGAGTTACATTACCCTCAATGTTTCGGGAAAAAACATTGTTCAGGAAAAAACCGCGTACTAGTGAAAGTTTGAAACTATAGTAAACAACATTAGTAGTTCGGCTGATTGAGAATTAACAAGCCCCGCACGTATGTGAATTTAAAATCCTCGGGGAGACTGAAAAAAAAATCAACTACAAGAGGATTAATAACAATTTGTTTCGATGCAATTATGGTTATAGAGTGAGAAATATGATGAGTGCATGAGGGTAAAAAAGTCATTGATATAAGTCGGGAGGTGGGAAGTGCAACTCACTGAGGGGGGGGGGGGGTTGGTGAGCAACTTTCCACATCATTCAGGAAGTGCAACTGATGGTGGAAGTTTGAGTTCCCCCAATTTTTCACTTTTGGGATCTTCTACTTTCCGGAAAGTTGAAGAATAATCAAACAAGCCATTAATAGTATATATAGAAATATAGGTTGCGGGAAAGTGTTGATTGAACCTCTTTACTATGCTCAGTTGTGAAAATGCAACTAAGCCCTTTACCTTTCGTGAAATCAAGTTCTTTTATTTTTTCCGGTTAATATCTTACCGGAATATCAATTTTGTGAAATTATTCTCATGAAATTTGTCATTTTATGTTTGATTTCTTGGGAAAAATCATGTACCCTCTTTTTGTGTGAATATTATTACAAAAAACTATAACTTGACATATTTATACTTTATTTGAGTTTCCATGATCTTCCCACTATATTTCATTTGAGTGAAAAAAAAAATAATAAAGTGGAAAGATCATAGAAATTTGGAGGAAGTATATATTTTCATCACAGATTACTCTAGTATTGCCATTTTTTAATGGGGGGTGTTTCAATTCCAATCTTTAGAAAATAATTAATAATTAATAAATTGAATCTGTAGAAAATGATTAACAAATTGAAGTTCAAGAAATCATGTATTTTTTTTTGTGTGTGAATATTAATGAAAAAAATTATTGCTTGATAGTATATTTATTTATATTTTCATCACATATTACTTTAGTATTACCTTAATACCTTCTTTTAAATGATGATTCTTATTGATATGATTTTCCTTATGTGTGTAAATATATTTTCCTTATTGATATGATACTTATTCATTGTATTTTACTTCTATGAAAGATGGAGAATTTGTCACTTTTGTGAATTACATTCTTTCTTATGTTTATTTTATTTAACAACTAGTTGTAAAGCCCGTGCGATGCACGAACCGATTTTTAGTGACAATGATAAGGACACCAAGTCATCGAAGATAAGAGTATATTTCTAATAGTAAAGAAATATTATTCACATACGTGAATGTACGTGTTTTTAGGAAGATAATATATATAGTAAACGTCAAATTAAATTATAGGCGTGCATTGTAGTTAGAAAAATACTAACTCGCGCACAAGTACATCTTCAACTATATATTCGTATCAATATTCATTTATATTTATATGTAGTATTTACTTATTACTCTATTAGTTTTGCGTCAAACAATATTATCTACATATTATTATTGATAAATGTAATAACTAATAAATAAAATGATAAATAATATTTACGTATCAACGTAAAGTAAGAGATTCAATTTGACGTAGATAATTCAAAAATATATTGTACGTAGCGTGTATATATAGCGATATGAGTAATTAAATTTCATGATAGTATAAATAGACGTGTTTATTTCTTACATAATAAATGTATAAATAATTGATCAAATAAGAGATTAAGATGATAAGTTATCACTCCTAAATTCGATTAGTGTTAAATTAGTTATAGTAAAAAATTATTGCTCATATGATTAACCAAGTACACGTAATAATAAACTCTATTATAATATATAGTGTAGAATAATAATAATTGCATTTTATAAACTCTATATATAGTGAATAATATGTTTATTATATTATGATTATATAATTCACTATAATCATAAATAGGCTTAATATATAAATATGTTATATAAGTTGAAACCGGTTACTTCATATAATATGTTAAGCGTATAGGTACAGTTGATATACTCTTAATCACTGTATGTCATAATATGCTACGGAGTAAGTTTTATCACCTATTTATTTATTTATTTATTTTGAGCGAGAAGAATAATTCATTAATAGAACGCCAAACGACACTTACAACGTATACCTATAATTGCAATCAAATCCAATAAAAACCAAAGAAAGTAATTTCTCTTATAAACTAAGAATCTCAAGACATGATCTGACAATTCGGCATGACCTCGTATCGCTATCTTTTTGCAGCTTTTGTTGAGGGGATCCTTCGTTTGATTCAGAACTTGAGAAAGCTTACCTTCTATTGGCCTCAAAGATCATTGACAAATTACTTGTAGACATTGAATAGACGTGCGACGAACCATCAACAAACTACCCTTGTCAATGAGAATAAAAGTAAGCCCCATAACAACGTAAGGGACCGAAGCCTTAAACAAAAGGACAAAAACCTTGAAATAAAGGACGAAACTCCCATAAAAAGAGAGACTTTTATTGAATAGCATATTGATTACCAAACTAGTGATTAAAATGTAAGTGTGAGTATATATATATCAACAGTGGTATCCAATACAACCATAATCACAAACCCATGAACAAGGGTGAGTGATTAAAGAGACCAAAAAAAAAAATAGCAAACATCAAATCGCACCGACTCAGCAGAACAAACATCATCTTCTTCATATCAGTTCATTCTCAGCTACTCTTCGTGGTGCAGATAATTTTACTCGTTGGAAAATTGACTGTAATCTCATTGATATCCCCTTCAAGGGTCCTCGATTCACTTGGTGCAACAACCGTGAAGGAGCCAAGCGCACGTATCAGAGGCTTGACAAAGCCTTTGCTTCACAATCTTGGCTCGCATCCTTTCCCAATACAGCAATAAAACATCATCCCATCCAAATTAGTGACCATGCCATGATTGAAGTGGATCTTAACCTATGCTTGGACAAACGACCTAAACCCTACAAAATCGAGGCCTGGGTTTTCGATTACGAAGACTGTAATCAAAAGATTAAGGACTCTTGGAATGATTCTAATGTCACCGGCTCTCCCTCCTTCAGATTGGCGCGCAAGCTTGAGCGAAGCAGATTACTTTTAAAAAATTGGGCCTTGGACAAAAGACAATCGTGGGGTAAGAAATGGACCGATTTCGATGATCTTCTTGAAGAAGATCTCCATGGCATCATCAATGATCATGATTCGACTAAAATTGATGACTTTAACTCCCATCATCAGGAGCTCTTGAAATTTTGTAAGGCCGCTTCTACTTACTGGAGACAACGTGCAAAGGTAAATTGGGATTCTAATGGAGACGCCTGTACGAGATTCTTCTTCAATTGGGTTAAAGGTAGATCTTGTAGAAATTACATTGCTGGCCTCAAGCTCTCACCGAATACTTGGACTTATGATTCTGATGAAATTCGTCGGGCTTTTCAAGATCACTTCCAATCTATCTATGCCACTACTGCTACGGAGAACAATTCTCACACCACTTTAATCCGCAATGCTCTTCTATCCAATATCACGCTTAAGATTAATGAAGAGGATTTTCTTCGTCTCAACTCTCCTTTCAGACCTCAGGAGGTTCGTGCTGCAGCTTTTCAATTGGGCTCCTTAAAATCACCAGGCCCGGATGGTATTTCTGCCATCTTTTTTCACCGCTATTGGCACTTTATCAAGCATGATGTTACTCTAGCTGCATGTCACTGCCTTAATACTGGTCACATCCTCAAAGAATACAACCGCACTTTCATTACTCTAGTTCCCAAGATAGCATCCCCGGAATATGTTCAACACTACGGACCTATAAGCCTTTGCAACGTCATCATGAAGATAATCACTAAATGTATCTCTAACAGGATCAAAAAGGTTATTAATAAGCTAATTGGCCCTTACCAGAATGGTTTTGTCCCAGGAAGAGGGTGTAGTGACAACATCCTCATAGCACATGAAATTCTGCATCATATTAATAATAATTGCAATTCTCAGGAGGGCGCAATGGCCTTCAAGATCGATATGAGTAAGGCTTTTGACAGGATTGACTGGTGTTTCCTGCATGATACCTTCGCGGCTATGAACTTCCCTTCCAATTTTATTAAGCTCGTCATGAACTGTGTCCAATCAGTCTCTTATGAAGTCCTTCTCAACGGTTCACCTATAAAGCATTTCCTTCCATCTAGGGGTCTTCGACAGGGGATCCACTCTCGCCGTACCTCTTCATCCTTTGTATGGAGGTACTTTCGACTAATTTAACGGCAGCCCAAACCAATGGCAATCTCCAAGGTATACGCATCAGCAGGAATGCTCCCATGATTAACCATCTTTTCTTCGCTGACGATGCTATTTTCTTCTCCCGTTGCGATAGCTCTTCTATAAACTCACTCAAGTGCACCCTTCAGGACTTTTGTCATGTTTCGGGACAAAGAATAAATTTTGACAAATCAGCTATGCACTTCAGCCCCTCTACGACGCTTGCTAATGCCTATAACAGCATCTCCTCTTTCCATATCAAGAATAACAAGGATATGGGAAACTACCTAGGCATCCCTCTCCTTATTCATAATAATAAGAAGGCTTTCTGTAATGATCTGATTAATCGGCTTAAAAAGAGAATATCCTCCTGGAATGGCACTATACTCTCTCAGGCTGGACGTCTGGTTCTCATCTCCTCGGTCCTCTCGTCACTGTCTATTTACTTCCTATCGGTTTTTCGCATTCCGATAAGTGTGGCCAATAGAATTAACTCTATCTTGGCACATTTCTGGTGGTCGGGGAACCGAGGATCAAGAACTATCCACTGGAGAAGTATCGACTTCATTAGTCTTCCAAAATGCGAGGGGGGACTTGGTATAAGAAATGTGACCTGTTTTAATCAAGCTCTTCTGGCTAAAACTGCTTGGAAAATCCTGACTAATGGCGATTCCCTCATTAGCAAATTTTTTTCAGCCAGATATAAATGCTATATCAATACTATCGATGACTCTCTTCAAAAAACTTACAATGGATGCTCATGGGGGTGGCGAGACATTCTCTGGGGTATTAGATTGATCAGGCAACATCTCGCCTGGAATATTGGAAAAAATAGCTCTCTTTGCATTTGGAATCATCGATGGGTTCATGGCTCTATTCCCGTTCCCAAAACAGGTATCGACACCAATACTCTTCCCACTCACATAAATCATTTGCTTAGCACGAATAATCGATGGGATTTGACCTCTCTTTCCCACCTTTTTACGGGTGACTGGGTTAATAAAATCACTTCAATCCACATCTCGAGCTTTGATGATAATGACTATCCCTACTGGCCTCTCTCTAATGATGGTCATTATACGGTGAAGTCGGGTTACAAATCGGCCCTGAATGCAATCAAAAACAGGTTCCCGAGATTGCATCTTGACAAAACACATGATAATATTATCAGCTCCTTTTGTCAAAAGTACTTATGGAAGATTGGATGCTCTAATAAATGGAAGATCTTCCTATGGAGAATTCTATGCTGTTGCCTACCTATTGGTGCTTCCTTCGTTAAAAGAAAAATAAATTTTGATCCTCACTGTGCCTTCTGCAAAAATTGTGATAGACTGGTTATTGAAACGGATGCCCACCTCTTTAGAGACTGTCCATTTTCTTCGAGAATATGGCTGAGTGGACCTTTGGGTATCAAAAGTGACATAAGTCGAGATCTCCCTTTACCCATCTGGATAATAAATTGGATTATTTTCATCCTAAAAACTGCTAAGGATGATTCTACTATCACCCATTTCATTGGAACCCTCTGGGCCATATGGGTCGCAAGAAACGGTGGTGTCTTTAATGGTAACTTTTGGCCTGCAGAAGTTGCTCTTAAGCTCATCTCGTCTTTGACACCGGTTAGGAATAACAAGAAAGGCAGCTTACTCGATCCAGAATCTAATAATCGGAACCTGACTCTTCGCGAGGGACACCCTCTCTACCTCACGGGAATTCCTTCACCATCTTGCCCTGTCTACAAGATCAACGTCGACGCATCTTGGCTCACGAACAATAAAGCCTCCTGTGGCTGGGTTTTGATGAGTCCCAATGGGACTACTATCTCGACCAACTCTCTCACTTACACCTCTCCCTCGCCGGTCCATGCTGAAGCTACAGGACTTCTCACCGCCTGCGCATGGGCTCTTCAACGAGGGTTCCTCCACCTGACTATTTGCACTGACTGTCTCGGACTTCTCGATGCAATTGCTGCGGATCAGCCCCCAATCAATGACCTTAGAGGTCCAATTGGGGACTTCCTGGAATACTCAAACTACTTTCACTGCTTGTCTGTTCAATTTATTCCTAGAATTCTTAATAACCGTGCCCATGGGTTAGCCATCAAAGCACGCAAAAACTGACAAATAGATTGTTTTCTGCTGGCAAAAAAAAACAATTGCAGTCTTCCCCTTAGCTCCTTTTGGATCAAACTAGCCACAATCTCGAGTTTTTGAAGAGCACCCTCAATTCTAGCTTTGTTTCTCTGCTGCCAAACGTGGTAATAACAGGCGTTAATCACCATAGCATTTTTCTTCCATCTAAGATTCCTCGTCTGTGCTGTCAGGCTATCCAGCCTTGGTACCGAGCCAAACCATTCTTCAACAGCAACCAATATCTTCCGAGCGTAGTCACACTCAAAGAAAATATGGTCTTGGGTCTCTTCACGGTCATGACAGCTGCAACACAGGTCGTCGTCAATGTATCCCCATTGTTTTAGCTTACTCTTAGTCCTCATACCATTGTTCATCGCCATCTAGGTGGTCATCGCGTGCTTAGGAACGTTCCATTTATTCCAGACAACATGAGACCAGTCTTTCAGGTCACCCGAAGCTCGTAACCAGTTGTATCCGCTTTTGAAATTATACAAAGGGGCTGCAGTCCAAGTATTATCTCTATAACCATTCTTCATTATGTCTTTAACTCTACAGATATTTTTCCAATTCCAATTGTCTCCTAATTTGGGAATATAATCGTCCCAGCTGATATTCTTCAGGTATATCTGATTGATCCACTTAATCCAGAGTTTTTCCGGTTGAGAATATACCCAATCCACCAGTTTTCCGATGGCTGCCATGTTCCATATCCCAACCTGTTTTATGTTAAGTCCACCTTCGTCTTTTGGCAATGTGACTCTATCCCACGCAATCGGAGGGACTCACTGATAATCCGCTTTACCTGCCCACAAGAAATTCCTACAAATAGCCTCCACACGCTTAACAATTGACACCGGAAGAATAAATATAGATGCCCAGTAGCAGTGTATAGAATTAAGGACAACATTAATCAAACCCAATGCTTCTAATTCTAGCCACTATTTTCTCAGTCAGAGTTTGGCATTCTTTTTTATTTAATCTAGTCCGTATGATTAATTGGTATGTTTATGTCTTAATCTCATCTTAATTAATAATTTGTGACTTTCATGCCTATATATACGGACATGTTATTATGAGGTCTTTATATATTAAAAATATCACATCATAATATACTTATATATAATATATATTACACTCCGTAATATGAACTTTATCAACAAATTCATAAAATAAACTCATAATATATTTTCATAAACCTATTATATTTATACACCTTCTTCTACACCAAGGATCAACAAATAAATCAACAAATAAGACTTAATAATATATACTCCGTAGTGAATTTGCTGAATAATTAGTACCAATAATCATTTTATGATAATATGCTAGTGTATTATGATATATATAGTGAATTATACTTATAATATGTTTATTAATATAGAGATAATTAGGCTTAATTAATATGGAGTATGTTTATATAACTATTATGTTGATTAAAATTATATTTTTAAGACTCAATTTTTTTTAGCTGATATCCAAGGACAAATGATTACTCCCTCCTTCCATAATTTATTGCCTCATTGCTTTATGTACAAAAAATAAGAAAAATATATATAATATTAAAGAAATGATGGTGGGCCATAATTAATGGTGAATACATAAATAAAATATTAGAGGTTAAGTGTAGTATTGTAAGTTTAATTCAATGGTATTTTTGTAAATAAGAAAAAGTGACAAGGGTAGTTTGGTAAAAAAGATAGGATGAAAAAGGAAAGTGAGGGAATGGGGCAATAAATAATAACCTACCCAAAAAGAAAAGCGGAGCGATAAATTATGGACGGAGGGAGTATTATTTATAATATAGACTATAAACTTATTATGATAAAATTTTAATGATTATTATTTGACATGTATATATATTATGAGGGCATTTATCTCGTCTTAAATTAAATATATAAATTTGACAATTATATAATTTGTATTCATATAAATTTATAATTTTAAATAATTATACAAGTTATATAGTTAAATATGTAACTAATTGAACATGGTTTACATCACCTAATTTTGAAGAATCACAACCTGAATTAAAATTATCATCATTTATATAAAAACCTTATAGCATATTATTAACACGATATAAACACCAAAATATTTGAAAAATACAAAAGTCACAAAAGATTAATTAAGACATATCTCCTTGCGGAATAAGTTGAAATCAAATACGAATGATATTAGATCTCTATAAGACGACTTCATAAATAATAAATAACATGACTTGATATAATCTTCAAATAATAATAATAATAATAATAATAATAATAGGTTGGTTTGTCTCTCTTGTCCAGTAACGTAATAATGGTTGTTTCTTCATAATTTTTCATACGCATTAACATAAAGTTTCTGACGGAGAATATTCCATTATATAGTCAGAGATGATCAATTTTCTATTAGGGTTTTTGTTTAATTTATCATCAAGGTTGATTAAATATGGACATACTTCTTATTTGATCCGATATTATTATGATAACATCTCTCTTAAAGATCTGATTTCCAATAAAATCCACAATTATAGGGAAGAAATATTACCATAATAATAGGGAAGAAATATTATTATATCATATAAAAGTAGTAAATAATTTACTTCACTTTCTTTTATTTAAACCAAAAGAATAAATTTTAGAAAATTTATTCATGTTATACTAAAAATTCTAATTCACTTTCCTTTATTTAAATCAACAAAATATATTAAAAAATTTATACAAGTTGTATTAAAAATTTTAATTCACTTTCCTTTATTTAAACCAACAAAATATATTAAAATTTTTATTCAGTTTGTATAAAAAAGTTGTTGCTTATATATATACAACTTATAATCTTACCCCTTCACCTGAAAAAGTTCCTGCTTCATATATATACTAGTTTTGATCCAGTACAAATTGTGCGGTTGTTCTTTCAAAAATTGTACAAATTATCATGTGAGACGATCTCACAATACTTATTGTGGGACCGGGTTACTTGAGACCTTCTCAATAAATTGGGTTGTAAAAAAACGTCTAGAAATATAAATTCTCACGAATTTTGAAGAAATGTGATCTGGAAAAAAAATTGTTTGAACTAAAATTTCATTTTAATACCCTTATATTAAAATAATGTACTTCGTAAAAAAAATAGTACTCGAACCATATAGTAACTGATTAATGTTTGATTTTTCAAATGATTTAATTAAAAAGTTAGTCCAATAATTTTTCTTCCCAATTTTTGTTACTGGTTTTCCACCTTCATAAAAGATATGGTTTCTCAAATTTGATTAATAGGTTTAAAGGGTCCAAACCTGTGAATTTCATGAGTATGTTATATTAGAACAGTTCTAATATGTGGTTATAGGAGAAAAAAAAACCATGTTGTGGAGTATGTAAAAAAAATGAAATTCGACCAAAATATCAAATACAAAAGTCGAGATTACTTCATTTTTGTCACACACGATCAACAAAGCAAGCATCACGATACACAAAATATGAAAAAAACACAATAATCGAATATCAATTTACGATACACCAAGTTCTTAAAAAGCACAATCAATAATCCATGCAAAATAGTCAGATTAAGTCTGTACTTAACACCAAATAGACATCATTAATTTCTCCAAGGTCGACAGGAACTTCCGTAGATGAGAGGGGTCCATTACAATACTCAATTGCCTTAGGAATAGATCTATAGGAAACTCGATCAACTACAGAGTATTTCCTCCGAGTCTGACTTATATTCTTTTTTTTTTCTTTTTGACTGGGTCATTCTTTCTTCCCCTTTCTTTTTAAGTCATGAATATGTGACTCATATTCATTCATTCAGTCATTTCTCTTTCCCTATTTCATTTTTGAATCACATAGTATAATTTACATGTTCGTGACTCAAATTTTTATCCCAACATCAGTAATAAAAAATAGAGCAAGCACCATCACTCCAATGATATTAGTGAGCAGGTAACACAATTTCCATGGACAATTAACGAACATAATATTTGACCAAAAGATCAAGAACCTGAATGAAATTTAACTGTCAAGACGGCCAACATCCTCGATGGATCTGGGTCCCATATTTTTTGATCCAATGGACATGGGTTCACGACCATAAAAAAATAAATCGAGCAGGTCGAGTTTTGACTTTTCTACTATACGCCATAACTAATTATAGTGCAACATAATGCTAATACGGAGTATATAATAATGTTACTCCCACTAAACCAAAATTTAAACGTCTAACTTAATTGTGTTGCATCGAATCCTCTACATACTCCATTGCAAAATTATAGAGTTGTTATTCTAAACCAACGAACAACGATACCCGAGAGCTCTCAACCAATATTATTTGAGCAAGACCACTCCATTAATATTCAACATTACACCTAGTAATATGTCTAAAAACCACATTATATATATGAACTACACCCGAATTAAAAAAAGACTTACTACTTTATAGTAAATTTTCTAAAACTTTGTTATAATGAGTTTTATCGAAAATTAGATTCGAACCTTTATTTTATAGTGCAAAATAGTCACTTGAAAGACCAATTTACCCTCACTTAAATGAAATGGAAAGAAAGTGAAGAAAGAGATGTAACGTCATTGCTAATCCATATAAGACAATCAACCAAAACAAATCGATCAACAGAGCATGGCGTGCTTCGAGGCAGACGGATTACCGGAGAGGAGGAAGTTCGGCAAGCTTTAACTATCATATGATTTATTTCCATTTATCCTCATTCTAATTATCAGCTTTAACTGTCAAAAAAAATTTAAGTACAGTAAAAAATCATATGTGCAAATCGATGTGAAATAACTCAATCAACAAACTTTATTCACTACAAGAATTAAGGTCCCGAGCATCCATAAACGGCTTGCGTTTATGGACGTCATTTAAGGACGGGCGTCATTTGTCAGACTTCAGGCTGTGGAAGCCTAGAAGAGTCGCCTATTTTTAAAGCGGGCGTCCACTATCAGACGCCAGAAACGGGCGTCTACGATGGCGTCTGATAGTGGACGCCAAGTTGAGAGACCTGACGTCTCAATGTGGACGCCATGTTTGTGCAAATGGCGTTCACTGTCAGACGCTATATGGTGTGTCTGGCGTCTAACAGTGGATGCCAGTTGCACAAACCTAGCGTCCACTGTCAGATGTCAGGGCTCTGAATATATGACGTGTTACAGTCTACATGGCATCTAGCCTGGCGTCGGATAGTGGACATACACCATTTATGGTCCTAGAAAGCCATAAACATCCGTTTGATGTCTAGCTAAAATCTGCCAAAAAATAGAATTCACAAGCATTCACAACATTTCAGCTCTCAACACATTCAACCGGACCACACCATCCACACTACGTCATTCCACAACACGCCATTGAAGATAAAATGATGATAATATAAACAAATAATTACAAATTCATCGTCATAAAACACAACTACATCAAATCTAATTAGTTCAACATATATAACAGTTAGTGTAATACTTGTCATAATTCACGGGGTTGCAAAGTTTTTTTGCATCAAAAAGGCAAATCACAAAACATTTTTAATGAACGGTTGATTACCAGAACGGGTAAGAAAACTCTAACCGCATGAGCTAAACCTTCTTCTCGGAGTAATGGAGTATATGAGGAGTACTATTCATGATTGTGCATATTTTTGATGAATTAAAGTTTCGATGTAATTCTAACGTGTGTGATAGTGTTTTAAAGTTGATCAAATTGCTCGTAAGGATTGGTTCGGAGTCAACTTTTATTATGGGAATAATAAACTTAAGCTGAAACGGAAAATGGAGAACATTAGTGATAGTGGAAGGGTGGAAATGAAGAAAGAGAAATGTGATCTCCTTGGAAATAATTGTGGACTTGATGTATTTATTAAAGACGAGTGCATTATCTGAACCTGAATAAGTAGTGCGTTATCTCATTTGGAGCAGTAGTTTAGTCTTCACCGTCATCATCCACTCAACCATGGAGATAAGTTATAAGGTGTGACCATCACAGGCAACAAGAGTAATACTTACCAAACTGACCGAAGGGTGCAAATCTATTAGTACACAACTCAAGCCTTACATTTCGGGGTTCTACTGTAAATTGAGGATAAATTCTACCAAAATGCTTCCACTCCTCATCGTCACTCGGATGACACATCTTTCCTGGTACCCTAATTTCTTCTTTGTGCCACCTCATTTGCTCAGCTATGGTTTTGGTTGCATATAATTTCTGAAGTCTAGGTGCAATGGGGAAGTAAGTAAGCTGACTAATTGGTATCGGTTTCTTACCCCTATCACCAATATTTCCTTTTCCATCCCTCAAAACAATATCGCCCTCAAATGACTTATACCTACCCTTGCCACTAGAGGTGATCATGGGCCGGGCCAGTGCGGGCTTGGGCCGGGCCTAAGCAATAAAAATGGCCCAAGTGAGCGGGTTGGGCCGGGCCGGGCCAAACAAGTGGGTCTATTTTTTAAGTCCAAACCCGGCCCTAGCGGGCTAGAACGGGCTTTTCGGGCTGAAATGGGCTTTTTGAGCCCTATAATTTAATGCTCTCGTACGAAATAAATATCTTAATACCGCCGTTTAATAATTTAAACTTATGTGTTTTGTTTATAAATTTTATAATTTCTTTAAAAATTAATGATAAACAACAATATCACAAACATATATCACTTTAAATATTATATACTCCGTAATGAATAACGTAACAAATTTAAAATGTTTAATAAAATATACATGAATATAATATATACTTGTATTATGTATTACTTTGAGTAATTACGATCATATTACGGAGATATTAATCATAAATTACGTATGATTACATAAGAATTTATAAAGGGAGTTATAATCTTATCACTAAGTTTAAAAATTAGTAATAAAAATTATCTATTTTTGTTAAGTATGGGCCGGGACGGGCCAAAATTTGGGCCAAATTCGTGGCCCAAACCCGGCCCAAAAACACTTCGGGCTTTTTAGGGTCGGCCCATGGGCTTTTTTGGGCCATAATATAAAGCCCAAGCCCTTCAAAAAAGCGGGTCGGGTCGGGCCGAGCTTATGGGTTTGGGCCATTTGATCACCTCTACTTGCCACATCTCTTACATTCATCCACTACTACAAAAAGGGGCAAAGAAACCATTCCAAAAAGGCCTAAGACAGCATTTTGGGGATGGTCTCCAAGTCAAAGGTGTCTTTGGCTAAGAGACCATCTCCAAAAGTTGATTTCTTTGAGTAAAGTTTAGAGATCACTTTTAAGAGATATATGGTTTCTTTGGTGTATATATTAAACACCTTTTTTCAAGGATATATGATTTCTTATCTCAAGTTAACAAAATCATCTAACACACTTAAATGATTTCTTTGCCTTCTTGATTAATAACCATGGAACAAAGAAAAATGGTCTCTTTGATTTTTTTTTTCTTTTCCATGATATTTGAGAGTCCAACTACGGAGTATTAAACAACATACTTTTTTTTTCTATTACTTAAAATAGACAATGATTTCCAAAAAAAAAACATACTATATATTAATGCCAAAATATTTTCAAAATTACATCGGAAGCACATAATAGTGCAAATAACATTATTATTCTCGAAAATTATTGGACATGTTTTCTCAAACAAAAGAAAAATACAAATGGATCAAAGTATCCACTTCAACGATGAACTTGTAAACATCCTCGTCCATCGTCTAAATCCTCTAATGATATTTTAGATTTACAAATTCACTCCCTCCAAAGTTTTTGCTGCATTAATCAAGAGAAGAAAATGAGAAGCAAAAAAAATCTAGGCATGAAACATATCAGAAGTCCGTCAACCAAATATTTCATGTATCATTGAGTAATCTGATTTAAAAAAACAAATAAAAGAGATAGGATCGAGTGTCAAACCTTTATGGCCACACGTCTCAACTCTCAAGTTATCCCACTCAAAGTCATTCTTGGAGTACGCAGATCGAACCTGCATCGACACTACATAATTAGAGAACCGGGTTTCAACAATCACGAATCATTAGGGAATCATTAGACAATCATGACCTTAAGTTGAATAAAGAATTATGGAATAATTAACTTGCAATATCAAATTAGTTACGGAGTACTAAACCCAATTCTAACTATTTTGACTCTAAAACGTATATATCTGCTCTTAAAGGAAATAATGAAATTAACTGTATATATATCACAAAATAAATTGAACTAAAACTCATAAGATTGATGAAGAGATGCACAAATTTAAACGAGTAAAGCGGAAAAGAAATTTAAGGGGGAAACAGTGAGGAGTGAATAAAAGACGATTGGAAAAGACTCGTACCTCGGCATGACCTGGCCCCGTAGTAAAAACCGGGAAGAAGGTGACACAAAGTGGTGTGATTGCTCTTAGAAAGGGAAATGATGCTATTACCATTGTTTATGCCAAAGAAAAACACTAAGCAACAACATGAATTTAAACCCTACACACATACAAACAATGAAACAAACATCTGGGACTAGGAAGTCAGAACCATAGAAGAAAAAAGGAGAAAGAGCTTACGGTGTAGTCCAGTATGTGGTATCCTCATTAACAAGGTGAGTCCATTTAGTCCTGCCACTCCTACCAAAGTGCTTGACCTACATAACTTTAGATAGAATAGTCTTATTAAGCTTATCATCCTCAGTTGGGGCAGATAAATACCTCTCATATATTGCATCACTCCCCATGGTTCCCAGCACGATCATCAAGATTATCCTGAAAGAAAGCTTCCTTGTGATAATACTTCTGCATAAACTAACACCCATTTCTGCTTAGGCCCAGGCCCAGCAGCACCCGCACTCGCACTCGCACTCGCACCCGCATATTCTGTCATATTCCTCACCCTCTCTATCTTCTCCTTCCCCTTTATCGCAACCTCCCTGCCTTCCCTGTCCCTCTTTATCCTCGCTATCTGTTTGGATTAAAAAAACGAGTTCCATAGGTGTTGAGGCCTGCATTCAACTGAATTCAACTAATACCTGGACAATTTAGACAAAAAAACCCGAATTCAACTGATGCACCTAGCTCCAACACTCTCTGATACTAGGAATATATAAGGTCCAACAAAACCTAAGCCAAAACATCATACTCCTGCACTCAAGTCACTTTCTATTGTGATTCAGATTTGCCTTTAAAATAATTCTCTATGATCTCACCGCAAGGTTCTCCGAATTGTATTTTACGGAGAAATTCCCTGTATCTTAGAAATCAAAGAAAGAACCGTTGTCTCTATATTGAACCAAAGCATAGAACATGGCACTAATAGGACCCAAAGTTGATTGGCCTTCATCATTACTCAAAGACTGATTAGGTTTGCAATTAACACGGCCTATTGCTGCTAATCATGTCCATTTTAAAGAACAAAGCATATATGAATATGACCTAATTGTGATGAATTTAATTGTTTTTAAGTACGTGTATTAGGGAACGAAAATACAGCGGCAAATGAAAAGAGATACGGAGTACAAAATACAGCATACCTTGTTTGATTAATCCAAATGTGTTTTTTTCTTCAAACACAAGCTTATGAATTCTTCAACCGAACTGAGAACATCAATTCAAAATAATTGAGCATTCCACAATACCATACCTAACCGAATTGAATTGAAAACAGCTACTCCAAATCAACAATCACACATAGCAAATGCGATAATTCGATCAAATTGTCATATCAAACATTCAATTAAACAATATTACCAATAAAAAAATGAGAAATCTAAATCGATCAAATTCACCTTGCCTAACAATAGTATCAATAGCAAAATCGTTAACAACAAATTTCAATTGAAAATCATAATCGTGAAATGACAATATCGTCGAATTTTCACATTAAACTCAAAACTCAAAATCGGCAAATTTAAAATCAAAATAAAGTAATTAAAAATAGCATATGTACCTAACAACGAAAATATCAGTAACAAGATCACGAAAAAAGAAAGGGGAGAAATTAGTGATTACTGAGTAGAGATTGGGACGACAGAAATTAGGTTTACTAGTGAATGCTTGCAATTCATACTTCTCACCTTATGAATTCTTCTTCACTCTTTCAAATTAGGGACTAAATTTATACTATTATAAAAATTAGGTTAACTGTCGAAAACTGGAATAAAATCTCCTTTAAATTCAAGCATCTTCCCTCTGTCAAATTCGAGCACAGATGAGTAGAGAAATTGTCGTGATTCATAAAATAATTACTATGTACAAATCAAATTAGAGACGAGTTGAACCAGGGAGATAATCGAATTAGAGAATAGTTAAAAATTGATATACACAAGTAGAAGTGTAACATACAAGTAGAAGTAGAAGGACGGCGGAGACTCACACGACGGCGGAACTGGACGGCGATGATGACTTACACGACGTGGCGATGATCGAACGATTGAGGTCGGAGCAGTGAAGTCGGAGTAAGTTAGTAGTGTAAAGTAAAAAAGAAATTGTGAGTATAATGTAATGTTAAGTAAAAAGAAATAAATAGGAGAGTAAACTACTACAAGTATTAATTTGTTGAGTTGCAATTTCTTAAAGAATCATTAATTTTAGAAATGGTGTCTTTGGTACTCCTAGAGTCCTAGTCCAAACATAAGAGATCACTAAAATCAATAAATGGTGTCATATATGTATGTATGATGTAACATAAGAGATCATTAATACAATTAAATGATCTCTTTTGTATCTAAAGAAGCCAATTGTTATTTTAATGGTTTCTTTGGAATATATAAGAGATCATTTACTTATGAGAAAAGATTTCTTACATAAAAGAAACCATTTAATTATTTAAATGATGTCTTATTAATGATGTCTTTTGCACTTATTCTACTAGTGATCAAGAGTGTCATCATCCTTCCAAAATAGCATACATCCATCGGGACAAGCATCAATCTTTTGATGCGGAAGTTGAAGACGTACCTTTCACAATTTTTTTGGTAGTATAGAATGTTCGGGTCATGATGGTATCTTTAGGGATGACTCTCTCAAGCAAGGCAGCAAAACCGTCTATACAAGCGAAGGGTAGGTTAAACTCATATTTAAGGCTCACTATCATAGATGCGACTTCTAACAAAGTCATATCACACTCTCCATATAACGGCTTCTTCGAAGCATCTAACATGTCGAAGAATGCTTTCGCTCGTGGGTTAGGCTCCTATGGGGTTAGACTCTTGAGGGTCGGGTGAGTCATCATTCATATATGTGATATTATCGTTGTTAAACACGTTGCACTCCACATATCAATTGTCATTCCTATCAACCCCCCTCATTTTGTTGGATCTCTAGTTCCTCGGCTTGAGAAAGATCACCATGACAAATCCAACGATAATAATTGGACGTTAAACCATCCGAGAGGACATGTTCCTTAACTACAATTATCTCCAAAAATTTAGGATATGATCTTGCATTTAAGACATGGACACCTAACTTCACCTTTCGACGCATAGTCAGGTGAGCGTTTAGCAAACTCTAAAAAAGATGCAATACTCTTTACAAATTCAACAGTAGGGCATCTTTTCTTATCAAGGCTTCCCTCGTACATCAATTTCCGTTCAATTCCCTTCATTTTTAATCTAATAAAAAATTATATAACAACCGATTAAACTCGAATTTCCCTAACTTAATTTAATACTAACTAAAACAAATATTTTTACTAAAAATAAACCACCAACCTAAACTTAATATTATTAATTTAGAATTCACCTAAACCTATTAACTTCGCCTCAGTTTGTAATGCCAATTTATACGAAAAATTTAGTCACAATTCTCACTCAATTCAACCTAAACAATTTAGTAACAATTTATAATTTTCACCCAATATATTCACATCCTCACCCAATTCATCACATAATTAGTCAACAAACCCTAAGGTCATACCAACAATCTACCTAATCAAAACTGGACAAAAGAACTTGGGCAAACGAACAATGTAACTAAATTGAGACCCTAACAACACTAAATATCAAATCGACAATAATAACTGAAATTGAAATAAATTATTCAACCTAACTGAAATTAAACATAAAACATAATAAGTAGTATAATAAGAAACATAAATCATACCTTAGAAGTAGGAAAAAAAATGGAAGACGGGAATAAAAATGGTGCGCGGGTCTTCGGATAGAGAGATAAAGTAGAGAGAAGATTTGTTTAAAAAAATAACGATGGCGAAGGGGGTGGGCGAGTATTTGTGGCAAAAATCAGGGGCGCGGGCGTCCGACAGTGGACGCCCGTTTTTCTTGTATGGCGTCCACAGTCAGACGCCAGTTGTTGCCTTATGGCGTCTGACAATGGACGCCCGATTTTTACAAGGACGTCCGCTATCGGACGCCAATAGTCGCCATGTGGCGTCCGACAGTGGACGCCCGCTTTTTAGTAGTAGTTCCTCAGCTTTCCTTCCCATATATGTGTCGAACGCCAAGTATGGCGTCCGATAGTGGACGCCCGTTTTTTTTAGCAGACGCCATATGAGCGTTTGTATGACCTGGACACCCATAAAGTGGACGCCCGAAACCCGATTTCTTGTAGTGATTCCACTAAAAATCATTAACTGATTGAATAAATCATACTCGTATGATATATGAAACATTATCCTCATTCTACAACCACATTGAGTTTTAACTATCATTTGACCGAACAAAACACGCAATTTTCAATTTTATAAATTTACAAACTGCAATTTCATTCTTGCAGCGGCCTTGCATTGTCTTAAGCTTCGCTCCCAAATTGCTTGTAACTCAAATCCACTTCTCCACTTAGGTAAATAGTATAACTAAAATAATAAGAACGAGTTGTAATAAGTAGTACAATAATAAGAACGAATTACAGAATTATATAATTATAAAAACCATTAAAAAAAGCGTAACAAAAATCATACCTAAATAAAAGCGTAACTGAATTAATCAAATGCTTGAATAAAAACAATATAAAAAAATCAATCAAAATTAAAGGTGTAACAAAAATCCTACAATCGTAATCAAAATTACTCCGTGAATATGCGATTCCAAAGCTCAAATTCACCACCGACTTCCTCATTATGAATCCAGTGAACTGAAGGAACCATCACTGTATTATTCCAAAATCCCAACTCATCACGCATCTTCATCTCTCTACCGGTATTATTTGTTTATCAATTACAATCACTTTTTATATAATTTCTATAATTTCCTCACCCTAATCTCTTTTAATTTCCATCTTATTACTCCATTTCCTTATATAAATAATACAATAATTGAATTATTATCAATCAAAATAAAACAATTCAACCTCAATAAAAAAACACCAACAAAATTAAGAGGGGAAGTGCTGAAAGTGATCATACATCGAGAGAACAACCGATTGTTGTGACAACAATAACATTAAGATAAGATAAGAATCAGCATAATTCATCAATAAGCAATTTGCACGAAACCCCTTCCTTATCCCCAACCCCGACACCACCGCTGACTTCACATACTCCATCTCCTCGCCAACAGTGGCGGATCTTGAAAAAAATATTACGTGGAGCCTATGCACATGACATAGGTCCACCCCGACGCGGCCACGCGCGGGTTTGGGGAGGCGAATGAATCTCCATATGAGAATGGATCGAATTGAAATTTAGGTCGAAGTGGAGTCGCCACCGAACTTTGTGGGAGTTCGGGCCCGTTCGAACCCACTCTATGTCGTAGTGGGCCGTATACGAAATACGGCCCATTTCCGATGTCAGATTTTATTGGGCTCGTCCCTTTGCATTTGATTCCGATACCGACATTATCGGATATCGTGTATTGAATGACTCTCGTGCGCCAACGGTTTCGGGCATCCGGAAACCGAGGTTCTGAGTAAGGGTGAGGGTACGTGTTGGGAAGCCCACAAAGGACACCCAACCCCGCCCGCACTTAGCGGCCTCTACTAAGATCTCGAATGACTTTCTAATACGCGCGTTAGTTGAACGGGAAAATGATATGCAAAGATTATTTTCCCTAAGCATGTGAATGAAATTGAAAGGGTTTCTATGTCGATTTAATGCAATTAATTCTAACGTCAAAGTTGAATTTTAGCATGTGGGTTCATTTTAGTACAATAAAATAAACAACCAAAATTGACAAAAGAAACAACAAACTGTTAGTAACGATATAACGAATAATAACAGTTTGTGCAAATATTGAATTGTATAGAATGATGCAAATGAGTTAATGCACGGTTTTGAAAAGATGTTTCACGTGATTAATTAGGCACGTGTTGACCTAAGTCACAAAAAACGGTTAACGAGACTCGAATGCCATTGTAGGACTCACGGTTTAACGTGATAAAGGGCCACTCGACCGAGTCATTGAGGGACTCGACCGAGTGGATCCTTAAAAAGTGTTCTGTCCCGGATCTTGTGACCCTACTCGACCGAGTTATTGACCAACTCGGCCGAGTACGTCGCTACTCGATCGAGTCACTATGAGACTCGACCGAGTAGAGGTCGATATAGCATTCTGTTCGGCAAATTGTGATGTCACTCGATCAAGTGGTTGAGGCACTCGGTCGAGTGGCACCTGTACGAACCAGGTTCACTTGCAATTCTATTATTGATTTTGAAATTGCTTTTAATTTTTGATAATTCGATGATTCTACCGAATCGGACATAAATATTGCACAATTTATGCTCAACTCGGATTTTATAAATCATTTATTTTTGTTGAATCGGATATAAATATTACAGGATTTATACTCGATCCTAAATCTGAATACTCGTTGTATCCCATATTCGATTATTGAATCGATATGGAATACTAGAGTGAAAAATAAAGAAAATTGATTTAAGTCGTTTTAAGTCAATCAAAACGATATGAATTTCTCTCCGCGTTTGTAGTGCCATAATTGTAACGTGACATCTATGTTAGCATCAACGAGAAAATCGAGTTGATCGAATTATTTGACTAGATCGTTAGATTCGACATCCAATTAGGGAATTGGTATCGAATCTAAAAGATCGACGCTTTGATTGAATAAAGACTTGATTTTGAAAATAAATTTTAGAATTGATAAATATGCGATAATGGTGATAAAATAAGAAGATTAAAGTTGATATTAATCCGTCTCAACAATCAAGCAATCGGGGTGATGGGATAAGCGATCGGCAACGCTGTGTGCAGTACACTTGTATATTTGGTTTTCCTTATCCCACCATCATTCATGCTCGACACGAATCGACGAATACTTTAATGTTTTATATTATTTATATTATCGATATTAGTATGCGAACAAAATAATAAAAGTAAAAAAAGAACGATTACGACGACACGGACGACACATGACGCGAGAGAGAAGGAGAAGGGAAAGAAGGGGTTTTGCACCCTCAACCTACATGTTCTTGTCTCGGATAAGGCTCGTAGTTGTGGCTTTAACACGGGAGCTTCGAGGTTTATGGAGGTTGAGTTATGGTGGTCAAGGTTTCGATTCCTAAAGCTAGGTTTAGGGTTTGCTAGTGTAGTGCTTAGGGTTTGATTAGGGTTGTAGTAATTAGGGTTTTGCAAGATGTGTAAAGGTTGATTAGGGTTGTAAAAAGATGTGTAAAAGTCCTTGAAGTGTGTGCATGGAGGGGGTTTATATAGGCATTGCTAGGGTTCTCCGGTTAGGGTTACTCGACCGAGTAACCAGCTGACTCGGTCGAGTGGCTCGTTGTGCTTGCATTCGGGCCTGAAACAGGCCCACTCGATCGAGTGGATGGGTTGGGTCGTGCGGGTCTCTCGTTTTGGACCGTGACCTTGGATATTTGATGGGTTTTGTGTTTGAATTGGACTTTTGATATTTGAATGGTTGTTTTGTATGTCTCGGAAACAACTTTGACCGGGGTTGACCCAATCGTTAAAAAGTCGGTTTTATTTACGGAGTCGGTTTCGGTCCAAATTAGTCTTGTTTGACTGAAAACGACCCACTGGGCCTGGATTTGAGGTCAGTTTTGTGAGATTTGTACTCCGTAAGTGCATTAGCCAGCAACTAATGGTTTTGAGCCCATATCCGAGCGCGTAGAAACACGTTAGCGTCCGATCATCATCGGGTGTTTTTTGGAACTACCATAGACACCTGGCAGTCAAAATGCGGGCGTCTACAGAGCCCCCACTCTGACTGAGGCTTAGACAAGGCGAAAGTTAGAGTAGCTACCAAGTCAATTAAGACCTGGTAGACTTCCGGTCGGGTCGTTTATAGTCCATTAGACTTGCGTGAAGGGCTCGCCAGCCGTAAGATAGAAATCATACCTGAGTTTTATGAGGATATCTCCGTGGGGAATTTGGACTTGTCGCGTAAGCCCCGGGTGCGCCTGTGTGTAGGCCCATCCCGTGAAAGTGTCGCCTTTGGCTTCCGTTGAGGAGATTTAGGGGGTCGCATGTCCCTGCTTGAGTCGTACCTGTATAAGTCACATAAAATGCATGCAACACGTACGTAGTAAAATGACACGTAGGTAGTAAAATGACTCTGGATGTGATAGGATGAGTTGACCGACATGGACTGGACTCTCTAAGGGTTGGACCGTGACTCGGTAGGGGGGTGGACCGCCTAACAAGACTCTTGAGTTGCGCTATTTCGTAGCCTAGGCGAGTGGCAACATGGTCGAAGTCAAAATGGGAACGATCTGTAATGAGACTGTTTTAGTCTGGTGCCCTTCTGGATTTTCTGATTTTAGGGTACAGTCCAAAATGGGTATTGCTTCGAGTCCTAACAGATTCCCGTCTTCGACTGAGCCGAGTACTAGGACACGCTGCAGAAAGAAGGCTAGATTTTGAAAGTATTTGGATTATGTGAGTGGATGGAGAACTTCTGCCTAGGAGAAACCCCCGGGACAACAAGGCTAGCTGTTGAGAACATGATGGTGTCGTGACCGAAATGATGGCGCTTTTTGAAGGTGTGTCAATGTGGGTGGTTGTGCCTCTGTTGAAAGGCTGCATACGTATTCACGTGTAGTGAAATCAAACCATGCCGTAGTTCAGTGGATTGAAAGATATATTATGGTGCCTAAGCTAATAGGACTTTGTGTGTAACTAGCCATAGCGATGGTGTAGGCTAGGTGCATTCCCAATGATGTCTTGATCAAAGGGCTAGAATGGTTAGGATGTTGATCCTATGACTGTGAGCGTTCTCTGGGGTAGCCCCCAGAGGTGGTGTGAACTATTTGGGCACGTTTTATGCCGACCGCAAGTTGAATTCCCGTGCTTGGGGTTGGTAACTGGTTTGGATGTTTTTGAAAATGTGGGGCTAGGAAGTAAGTGGCTTTGATGATTCGAAATCTGGAGCTCGATTTTGTGGAGCTGAGGCTTCGAGGGTAAGGTATTGTAATGTGGTAGGAAAGGGGGAAGTCGAGTAATGATGGCTCGAACTTCGATTGGGCTGGTTTGATAATGCGGGATCTGGTTTCCATGTCTGGCCCTAATGCTTAGGGGTATCCTATGGAGCTTGAATCCTCAAAATTCCGGGCTGTCTCTAGCCTAGGTCTCGAGGAGGTCTTGAGGGTTGTAATGTGGGAAGGCTGAGTGTGGTGTTAGCTAACCAGCTTGATTGTTACTCCCCTATTGGATGGTATTGATAATTTTGAATTTGACCGTACCCCGGTCAAAGGATTTTCACTTGAGTTGACTGTTGACCACGGTCATGGGTATTTGATTTTTTTTTTATTGACCTCTTAGCCCCGGTCATGAGTTTTTTGAATTTTTGCTGGTTGACCTCTTAGCCCCGGTCATGGGTTTTTTGAATGTTGGTTGACCTCTCAGCCCCGGTCATGGGTTTTTTGAATTTTGGTTGACCTCTCAGCCCCAGTCATGGATTTTTTGAATTTTGGTTGACCTCTCAGCCCCGGTCATGGGTTTTTTGAATTTTGGTTGACCTCTTAGCCCTGGTCATGGATTTTTTGAATTTTGGTTGACCTCTCAGCCCCGGTCATGGGTTTTTGATTTTTTTCGTCCAGTTTTTTTTGTTGGTCAGACTAACACCAAAGGTAGGGGTCGGTTGATCTTATCGAATGGGTGTTTGTTGTGGGAAATGGGCTTGCCTCCCGTCTTGGACCCAAACTAGGCGACTACCCAGATTTGTCATAGGATTCGATATGCTCCTGCTAAGGGTAGTTATGTGGCTTTTCTATACCAGACATGTAATAGGTAAAAGGAAAACACGGGCTCGGTTTCCTGCAGTCATTATAGATGTGCCTATAATAGTCACGTGCATGTGCTCACAGTGTATGATGGTATTCATCATGTTCTCGAAACCACATAAGGAAAGTATATATGAGAAAGAGTATTGAAAGCTGATTTTATTGAAATTTGAAAAAGAGGACATAATACAATTGATTCTGACTTTGACTTTGACTTTGGAAGAAATAGCACATCCTAGACTCGGACTCAGACTCGGACTCAAATCAGATCCGGACTCTCGGATTAGTCGTCGGCTTCTAAGGACTCGAGTTGATTTCCAGTATAGCCTTCAGTAGAAGCTTCACCCAGATCTTCATTATGTCGAAGATCGTCTTCAATCCTAATGCCCATTTCGGTAAGCACCGCAAAGTTTGAAATGCCGACATACCTAAGATGGACACGGTAAGAAGGTAGGAGGTTGTTGATGAATGCCTCCACTAGTGTCTTCTCGTTGGGCTTCTCTACCAACTTTACACTCTCGGCCCTCCATCTTTGAAGATATCTAGTGAACCCTTCTTTGGGCTCTTGGGCCATCACTTCCAGAGTACGCATTGTAGTCTGGATCTCGGTATTATCAACGTAACTCCGAGCAAATTCAGTCGCCACGTCATCCCAAGTCGGGTATTTCTTGGAATCGAGCCTGTAGTACCAGGCTTTGGGGTGCTTCTCGAGGGAGGAAGGGAATAAGTGCTTAAACATGGTGGACTTTACCCCTTGGACCGCCATGAAATCTTTGAAAGCCCGGATGTGATGGACCGGGTCTTCAGTTCCCTCAAACATTGGAATTCCCGTAAAGTTGAGGTCAGCAGGTAGCTTGTCATTCAAAGGTGAGTAGGAACGAGCATTTTCAGTGTGGATCGAATTGTTCGTCGACAGATGAACCTGTTCTTCGAGCCTGCGAACAACGCTGATTAGTTCAGCTATGGGTCTAGTGGGCTCAGATCCAGCAACAGGGGTCCCTTTCTCCATGGCACTTAGGCGGGTGGCAAGGGTTGTTTGGTCGGCTCTGATGGCCGTTAATTGGGCCTCGATCTTGGCCACCGCGGCCTTCAGTTCGTCCAAAGTTCCTTGCATTGTTTGATGTTTGTTTTGCGGTGGCCTGTCTGTAAGAATACCGCGTAATCAGTAAAGTTGCTTTGGAACTCAAATTCACCAAGGCATAGGAAATAGCGCGGGAGGAGAGACGACTCTGGTTTGACTCGGGTTAGACTCTTCTAAGACAAATGTGTAGGGTGCGATTCTCGGAGTGACCGTGATTAATCGCTCCGTCGGAGAATAGCCCCCAGGTGAGACCAAGGACTTAGATAGGACTCAGACGGTGTGACATCCAAGTGACTCAAAAGTGAGGTACGCGACACACGTGTAAGACATGACCCTTAGAGCAACCGTGATTGATCGCTCTCCCGAAGGGTAGCCCCCAAGTGGGATCGATAATTTTGTTAAGACTCGAGTGTTGGATGGGTGACTCTTAGACGTAAGGACCACGAACCTTTTGTTATAGGGCTATGCCTTGTAAAAGGTTGACTCGGAAAAGACACCTAGACGGGTGACTTGTGAAAGGTGGGCCTCCCTTAGAATTCGGTATGTGGGCCGAGTCCTGTTCGAAGGAAGGTCCATGCGAGATATTTCTCAGACTTTGGACTCGATTGTGTAGATGGGCCCTCCTTTGTAGGAGTATGTCCTACGTAGGCGGGCCATGTCTTAGTCAAATAAGGCGGACGGGGATAGGGAAGAAACTCGTGATGTAAGATCGACAGAGTTTCGACGCTAAAGACTTCGACGACTTAAGACACGACCCGACACTGCTAAAAACAGGAAATCCTAAGAAGAGGAAGGTTTTGAAGATTGATTGTGTTTTGAAAATTCCGGGATAACTCGGTCGAGAGGCCCGATTTTTCGAGAAAATCGGAAAATGCATCGGGCCTCGGTTTTGAAAGTTCGAAAATATTTTCGAGTTTTGAATTGGGCAGCATACCGGCTAGAAATAGGCTATTTTGAGTAAAACCATAAGTCCTAAATTCGGTATGTGTCCCGGGTTTTGAAATTGGATATCTTGAAAATTGAAAATTTGAATGTCGAAAAAAAAAAGAATTTCCGATGATTTGAAAATTGAAGATGAGATCCCGAAGATTTGAAAATCGAAAACGGCATCTCGGAGATTTGAAAATCGAGAATGGCATCTCGAAGATTTGAAAAGTGAAATTGAGATTTTGAAAATTCGAATATCGAAAAAAGAATTTCCGACAATTTCAAAATTGAAGATGAGATCCCGAAGATTTGAAAATCGAAAACGGCATCTCGAAGATTTGAAAATCGAGAATGGCATCTCGAAGATTTGAAGAGTGAAATTGAGATTTTGAAAATTTGAAAATCGAATGGTAGATTGGAAATTCGAATTTTGAGATGGTCAGCATGCCAGCCAGAAAATAGGCTTGTTTTGAGTCAAATCGTAAGTCTAAATTTCGGCAGCTTTCCGAGTTTTTGAAAATTGAATATTTTTGGAAAGATGCATTTTTTGAAATGACGGTTTTTGAAAACGACACGGAAACCAAGTAGCACATAGTCACTCAAGCATTATAACGACGCTATATATGCTTTACACTAAGTCTCGATCGGTCTATAGGGGGTCTATACCAGTGTACATAGTCTAGATGTTGATCGGGACGGACTTCCTAAGTCGAGTTGATCTTAGAACATGCCGCGAAACCCACTCGAATCGACTATGGACACCTTTTGACATATCCATATTGGAGTACATCAACGGTATAGTGGGACGTCGGTCGCGAGTACCGGCCCGGGAAAATATGGGTTATGCATGAACCGTAGAACTAAAACGCGTATTGTACTAGTCAAACGATTTCTATTCGAGTCTCACCCTGAGGATGCCGATGGTAAGTCACGCATCAGTTAATCCCCAGCGGAGTCGCCAAATTGTGGACATGACATAGGTCCACCCCGACGCGGCCACGCGCGTGTTTGTGGAGGCGAATGAATCTCCATATGAGAATGGATCGAATTGAAATTTAGGTCGAAGTGGAGTCGCCACCGAACTTTGTGGGAGTTCGGGCCCGTTCGAACCCACTCTATGTCGTAGTGGGCCGTATACGAAATAGGGCCCATTTCCGATGTCAGAGTTTATTGGGCTCGTGCCTTTGCATTTGATACCGATACTGACATTATCGGATATCGTGTATTGAATGACTCTCGTGCGCCAACGGTTTCGGGCATCCGGAAACCAAGGTTCTGAGTAAGGGGTGAGGGTACGTGTTGGGAAGCCCACAAAGGACACCCAACCCCGCCCGCACTTAGCGGCCTCTACTATGATCTCGAATGACTTTCTAATACGCGCGTTAGTTGAACGGGAAAATGATATGCAAAGATTATTTTCCCTAAGCATGTGAATGAAATTGAAAGGGTTTCTATGTCGATTTAATGCAATTAATTCTAACGTCAAAGTTGAATTTTAGCATGTGGGTTCATGTTAGTACAATAAAATAAACAACCAAAATTGACAAAAGAAACAACAAACTGTTAGTAACGATATAACGAATAATAACGGTTTGTGCAAATATTGAATTGTATAGAATGAAGCAAATGAGTTAATGCACGGTTTTGAAAAGATATTTCACGTGATTAATTAGGCACGTGTTGACCTAAGTCACAAAAAACGGTTAACGAGACTCGAATGCCATTGTAGGACTCATAGTTTAACGTGATAAAGGGCCACTCGACCGAGTCATGGAGGGACTCGACCGAGTGGATCCTTAAAAAGTGTTCTGTCCCGGATTTTGTGACCCTACTCGATCGAGTTATTGACCAACTCGACCGAGTACGTCGCTACTCGATCGAGTCACTATGAGACTCGACCGAGTAGAGGTCGATATAGCATTCTGTTCGGCAAATTGTGATGTCACTCGATCGAGTGGTCGAGGCACTCGGTCGAGTGGCACCTGTACGAACCAGGTTCACTTGCAATTCTATTATTGATTTTGAAATTGCTTTTAATTTTTGATAATTCGATGATTCTACCGAATCGGACATAAATATTGCACAATTTATGCTCAACTCGGATTTTATAAATCATTGATTTTTGTTGAATCGGATATAAATATTACAGGATTTATACTCGATCCTAAATCTGAATACTCGTTATATCCCATATTCGATTATTGAATCGATATGGAATACTAGAGTGAAAAATAAAGAAAATTGATTTAAGTCGTTTTAAGTCAATCAAAACGATATGAATTTCTCTCCGCGTTTGTAGTGCCATAATTGTAACGTGACATCTACGTTAGCATCAACGAGAAAATCGAGTTGATCGAATTATTTGACTAGATCGTTAGATTCGACATCCAATTAGGGAATTGGTATCGAATCTAAAAGATCGACGCTTTGATTGAATAAAGACTTGATTTTGAAAATAAATTTTAGAATTGATAAATATGCGATAATGGTGATAAAATAAGAAGATTAAAGTTGATGTTAATCCGTCTCAACAATCAAGCAATCGGGGTGATGGGATAAGCGACCGGCAACGCTGTGTGCAGTACACTTGTATATTCGGTTTTCCTTATCCCACCATCATTCATGCTCGACACGAATCGATGAATACTTTAATGTTTTATATTATTTATATTATCGATATTAGTATGCGAACAAAATAATAAAAGTAAAAAAAGAACAATTACGACGATACGGACGACACATGACGCGAGAGAGAAGGAGAAGGGAAAGAAGGGGTTTTGCACCCTCAACCTACATGTTCTTGTCTCGGATAAGGCTCGTAGTTGTGGCTTTAACACGGGAGCTTCGAGGTTTATGGAGGTTGAGTTATGGTGGTCAAGGTTTCGATTCCTAAAGCTAGGTTTAGGGTTTGCTAGTGTTGTGCTTAGGGTTTGATTAGGGTTGTAGTAATTAGGGTTTTGCAAGATGTGTAAAGGTTGATTAGGGTTGTAAAAAGATGTGTAAAAGTCCTTGAAGTGTGTGCATGGAGGGGGTTTATATAGGCATTGCTAGGGTTCCCCGGTTAGGGTTACTCGACCGAGTAACCAGCTGACTCGGTCGAGTGGCCCGTTGTGCCTGTAGTCGGGCCTGAAACATGCCCACTCGATCGAGTGGATGGGGCACTCGATCGAGTGGATGGGTTGGGTCGTGCGGGTCTCTCGTTTTGGACCGTGACCTTGGATATTTGATGGGTTTTGTGTTTGAATTGGACTTTTGATATTTGAATGGCTGTTTTGTATGTCTCGGAAACGACTTTGACCGGGGTTGACCCAATCGTTAAAAAGCCGGTTTTTTTTCATGTGTCGGTTTTGGCCCAAGTTAGTCTTGTTTGACTGGAAACGACCCACTGGGCCTGGATTTGAGGTCAGTTTTGTGAGATTTGTACTCCGTAAGTGCATTAGCCAGCAACTAATGGTTTTGAGCCCATATCTGAGCGCGTAGAAACACGTTAGCGTCCGATCATCATCGGGTGTTTTTTGGAAACTAACATAGACACCTGGCAGTCAAAATGCGGGTGTCTACAGGGCCGATTTTTTTTTTCCGTAAATTACCATTTCATACTTTTTTTATCGCTTTTTTTTAAAATTTCTAACTTTTGGTATTAAATCACTCTATTTTGAACTCTCAAAAACAGATAACATTTAAATTTTATAAAAAAAAATCGATAAAAATCATATGAAATACTAATTTTTTTTTACAAATATATGGTACCATACTCCGTATGACATTTGAGAATAAACGGAGATTAATTAAAGTGCCTAGTAAAGTAGTAAATATATTGATATGGTACCATACTCCGTATGACATTTGAGAATAAACGGTGAATATTTTAAGTGCCTAGTAAACATATGCAAGAATAAACGGTGAATATTTTAAGTGCCTAGTAAATATGTTGCATATGGACACAAAAAACAATATGCTCATAGTAGGATTCAAACCTAGACCATTTATGTTAGTACCAAAATTCCTAACCAAGTGTGACACACTAACCAGGTGATATAAGATCTATTTAACTTATTTTTATTTTAAAAGACGGTTTACACCGAATCTAATAGAAGCTTCGTAATTGGGTTGGGGGGGCCGGGCCCCTGCCCGGCCTAACCAAGATCCGTTCCTGCTCGCCAATCAAACATGTGTCCACCACAAACAACACCATTCCTCCACCTCCATCACTGCCGTGCGCCACCGTTTGCGTGCAATTTGATTGATTGTAGTGTAATTGATTGAATATTTGGGGGGTATTGATTTGATGAATTCGATGTTTTAAAATTTAATTGGATTTTTTTGGATTTTCTTAATTAGGATTATTAACTCTGGAAGAAGGTGAGAAGAAGGGGGTTAGGGGAAGAAGGAGGAGAGGCGAGAGAAAGAGATGCAGAGGGGAGAGAGAATGGAAAACAATTCTAAACTCCTACATGTAGTCGATGCTATTGACGGTTTCTAAACTCCTAGCAAACCGCCTATTGTGGGGAGTTGTTGACGGTTGATAAATCATGGCCTGAAATTGTAATATTTTCGGTAGTTACTTCCTGCTATGTGACAAAACTGATGTTTTTGGGTTGATTTTTCTCACATTTGCAAGTGGCACATTGGATGTCACTTATGATTCACCTCATCATCTTAGTCACAATCCTAGGTAGCTCAATATGAAAGCTTTAAATGCTGCAACGTTATATAATAAAGGATTAAGAGGAGAAAACTTATAAATAGATGGAAACTACAAAATACTCCATAGAAAGAAGTTGCAGATGAATTTTAAAATTTATAAGTAATGTGATTTTTGGGGACTTACTATTTTAATGGTTTCAAGAAGATGCATTATATATTGGAAATAGAAGAAGATTTTAGCTTTTATTCCCCTCTTAATCTAGCCTTGAAATCAGATGATCGATTTTTTTTTTTTATAATTATTGCTCAAATCAGATTGGGTCCCAAATTTCATGGATCCCTGTTCTTGGAACAGGGTGAACAAGCTGTTCAATGGGCCTGATATTTAGTATCTTTGGATTAAGGAGTGTAAATAAAACAATGTATTCCACTAGATTATCCATACTACGTTAGCACAAATCTATGTGGACATACAAGAAAATATTATAACGAAAAAGTGAAAACATATCTCTTAAGGTAATTTGGTTATGTGAGAAAGGCAAGTTAGGTGGTGCATGAGTGAACCTTAAGATGGTGCAAGTTTTTGTTTTGGTTTTGTTTATACTTGAAACACCTTTAATTATGTTTAATTTTATTTAATTTTATTTTGAATTATTTAACGTGATTTTATTTTCTGCATTTCAATCTTGCAAGATTTCACCCGTAATACTAGTTTGATTAGCTTCATATTAATATGTTATTTTCTTATTTCTCACATTAATATTCTCCTTTGAATCATTTTTCATACGGAGTATTTTCCATGTCTTTTTTTTTTTTGCATTTTCATTATCTTATCAAACTCTTAGTGGCAATCTCAGTTGGCGGTTCTTAATGTCGTCATCGTCATTGTTGTCATTGTTGTTATTATGGCCAAGAAGAATGAAAGTTATCTTGAAATAATGGTGGCTTAGCTTCCTTTTTATGAAGAGTGACATTCTTGATAATTTAATCTTACATATATATACAGGAACACTTTGATCATATCATAAACGTACAAGCCTAAACATACAAGGTGAATTCAATAAGATTTGCTCTTATTTCAATGTGGATACACACCCACATTGTTTTTACCTTAGTATATCCATGATGATTTTGTACTGTAATTCATTTATCTCTCATACTTTACTTCCTTTAACACGAACTAAGGTTGATGTTTTTTTTTTCTCTTCAGGTCGTCATACAGTAACATTGACTTTTTGTTCTATTTTTTTTACCCTTCTTTTTTTTTCTGTGGTTACTATGACTTAACTCCACATATATCTTACTTTATGTATTTATTTCTCCACCCATGCATTCTTACTCTACTACCTAACTATTGTTATATAGGGCATGAATCATATTCACAAACAGGGAGACTAGATTTAAACTATCATGACAACATGATTCATGTCTTTTGTTTATCTCTAATAAAAATAAATAAGGGTTTAGTTAGATGCAGGGCCGGCCCTAGGCTTAATTTGAAGGGACGACGGTCCAGGATCCATGCTTAGAAGGGACCCAAAATTGAGAAAAACAAGTTTGATACACGAACATTTATAACATATTTAGTTATGAAATTCATCAATACTTCTTTTTTGATGTAGTGGTTAACTTGTGGGCCTTTATACAAGGTCTTGGGTTCATTTCCTAGTCCATGCAATTTTTCAGTAACAACTCTGTGTTTTTCATTTTTCAATTTCCTTTATCATTTCATACGAAGTATTTTTTTTAATGTCATATTTTTTTAGTCATTTATTACAAAATAAAATAAAAATGTATTCAGTACACAAAATAAAGAAATTATATTAACCTTAACATATACGGAGTACTCCGTATATTATTTGATTTATTTCAGTTACAAAATTACGGGTATTTTGTTAAATTTTTAAAGCACATCTTCAAAAAAGTACGGATCATTAGTACAAATATTTTATTTATACAAATGATTAACATATTTATTTTTGTTAATATTACACAGTTTAAGTGTATTTATGGTTCACAAATTTCAAGGATTGAAGATAGTGACAATATTTATCTGTCAGTACACTCATACGGAATTTAAAATTTTGTAAACAACTTCAAATTGTCATGTCGGTGATTTTCGATTACCTTTTATTGACAAATTGTTGCTAAAAATGTGAAAACACGAGGATGAGATCAATGAAAATATCGAGAATAACAATTACGATAATTTTTAAAGGGGTCCCAACCTATTAATTTGCCTAGGACCTCGAAAAGGTGAGGACGGCCTTGGTTAGATGTTATCTTATTTTTACTCTTCGAAAACCAAACTCATTTTATTTTTTTTTGAAATCATTTATTTATTTTTATACATGCAACCTTATATATCTATCTTTTTTTTTTTTTTTTGCAAAAAAGATATCATTTCATTAATAGAATGAAATTACAAGATTGCCAAAAGACCATCCACTAAAGGCTCTCACCATCTAAAACTCTAGAAGAGAAGAACCTCAATCAAAACAATGTAATTTCCCTATAATGCTTCTATACTTATACTTCCGTAAATAAGGAAAAAGTCTAACCGAAACAAGAAACTTAATCTGCTGTACTTATATCTATCTTATTGATGAAAGTTAGAATGTAAATAAATTTCGTCATTTTGGTTTAGTATATACTGAGGCATTTACTTGTGGAAATCCATCTATGATTTTTTTGGATAATTTTTATGGTACCATTAATGTTTTCACTTTTTCCTAAAATATCATACTTAATACTTATATGGAGTATCACTTAATTAAGAGTTTAGAAATCTATGCTTTATTTTTCAAATTGTATTCTCGGAAACTCAATAATTTTAAAAAGAATTGTTTATGAATGCATGATAAAAAAAACATTTTTGTCTGTTAAAGTTTCTTGAAAACAAAATTGTAGATTGGTGTTTCTTTCACTAGGTATGAGTAAAATTTATTATTTTTGATATTCTTATTCTACTCGTCAAAGCAAATCAAACAAGATCTCACATGATAATATTTTGTCTTATAGATTGTATAGAATTTTGAAAATCTCTTTGGTTTGTAAATAGTGTCAAAAATCCTAAGGGGTAAATTAGAGTTGAATGGAAGGGTATAAAGAAGCTATTGTACTGAAAATAAATTTGGGTGAAAAAAAAGTCATAATCTATGATAAATGAAGAAATTCAATTTCGATTCCCCCTATCCTAGTCGCAGTTAAAACGGAGTATCGTAGATACTAGGTTCCATGTTTGAATCTCCCCCTCCTCATGTTATACAACTAATAAATGTGCACTTTGTTGGATCAAGGAAACATACGGAAGTAATTTTGGAACTAAAAGCAAAATTTTTTGAAGAGGAGAAAATAAAACATTTTATGATAAGATGGAAATAAGGTAATGTTGGATACTTGAAATGTTTAGTTGAAATTGTTACTTTTGATACAGTAGTTACTTTTGATACAGTAGTATTCAGCTAAAGAAGGATAAACATATGATAGTCAAAGAAAAAAAATATAGGGAGTAGTTAACTAAAATGACATGTTTTGTAAATATACTCAAGAGCACATGCAAGGCTTCATCAGAAGAGGAAAAAATTTCAATATTAAGAATGAATGAAATGTTGGTTCTTTCGCTCATATTTGCATATTTTGCAATCTTCCCTCCCCTCTACAATGATCTTCCCACTTTAATATGAAACATGGATTAAGAAATGGATAATGAAAGGTGGTAAATTGTTTGGTGGGGTTTGAGATGTCAAATCACAAAAAGTAATCAATAGGAAGAGAGTATAATTGATGAATAAGGAAAATTTTGAAGTGGGAAAATCTTAGTGGAGTTTAGGGATATCATTGGGGAGGGGCGGTGCGGGGGATAGGTACCCCGCACCCGCACCCGCCACTCAAAAGTAATATCCACACTCGCCCCGCTACCTACCGCGGGTACAAAAGTTCTCACCACCACCCGCTCCGCGGGTCTACTTAGAGGACCCATCCCCGCCCCGTTATCCACCCATCATTCGCCTTTACCCGTCAAATTTGCGGGTCTCCGTGATACTCGTCAATAAAAATAAATAGAACTCTCTCGTAATATTATAGATTTAAGACGGTGCGAGTGTAGAAGGGTGTAGGGCTGTAGGTAGGCGGTGCGGGTATGGGGCGGTGCGGATGTGGGGAGGGTAAAATGTTAAAACCACCCCCACCCCATTACCCTTCGCGGGTAACATTTTCATTCCTCTATCCGCCCCGCCACCCGCATAACCATTCCCCGCACCTGCCTCAAGCGGTGCGGTATCCGTCTTTCACCCGCCCCACTGACATCCCTAGTGGAGTTCCTTTCAAAGAAAATGGGAAGATCTTAGTGGGGGAGGGAGTACTACTCGAAAAGGCTACACTTACCTGCGGTGTATGAAATTTTTATACACAACGAACCATATCGTGCCACGTGTCAAACATAAGGTGATTAGTATAGGGTTAGGTTAGTAATTTTGTATCTTTCGTTAATTGTTAACCTTATTGTGGTTAACTTGATTTTAGAAACTTTTTTATTTTGTTTTTATTTTTCATTTCTTGAAATATTTATATATTTTCGATTAATTTAAAATGTATAATTATTTAATATGATTACATTTTTGTGTTTTTTTAAATTCTTAATCTATTATTATTATTATTATTATTATTATTATTTTATTTTATTTTTTATTTTTTTTGCAAGAATGTTATGACTCCTTTATTCTTCCAATGTGGGAAAATAAAAAAGCCCAAAAAAACTTACAAAAGGAAAACCCCTATCATGTGGTAAACACACCTCGAAAACTAAGTAACGTATGCTCCTCTATTTTTCTGTTTCATCTATACCCTATTGCAACATTAATACTCTTCAATCGTATAAAACATTCAAACTTAATTTGCTTCGCAAGCACTTCAAAACTCCGTTCGCGACCCATGAAGATTCTCGCATTGCGTTCTTCCCATATGTGATAAGTAGTGGCAGCTAGTGTAGATAAGAACCAATTCCTCTTCCAATGTTTTCTTCTTTTTCCTGTGTTAATCCAAGTGAGTTCCGCCTTAAGAACGTTACTTCGCCCCTGCGTGCACATCCAATCCAACATTGTCTGTCATAATAGAGTAGAAAATTTGCAAGTAAAGAAGAGATGATGGTGATTCTCATCCTCCTCTTTGCAAAGTCCACATCTATTAGGAATGTACTGTCCTCTCCGCTGTAGAAGATCAGTGGTTGTAAGTTTTTCCTGACAAGCCAAAGAGGTGATTACGTCATGTTTGGGTAATACCATTTTCAGATTCAATCCCCTAAACCAAATCCTTCGATCATATTTATTTCTGAACCAGTCGTAAGCCAATCCCGTAACCAGTGCTCCTTTACGAGTCCAGCTAAGAATAAGGTCTTTTGCTTGATCAATACCCCCTATTCTAGCAACAAGCTCATCACGTAGGTAAAGGATGCTAACAAGATTCCCGGTGAAACTATCTTGTTGATGAATGTCCCATAAAGATCCTCTCCCAATAACATAAGCTTGAACCCAATTGCCCCGAATTCCTCCTGCATTATTCAATAGATTCCATACCCATTTCATCATCAATGCTTTGTTCCAAGCTCGTAAATTTTTAACTTGAAGCCCTCCTTCCTCCCAAGGCACACAAATACTATCCCAACTTTTAAGGAAAAACCTCCTATCATTTGATCCATTCCAGAAAAAATTTCTGCACAATTTTGTGATTTTCGCTATAACATTAGCTGGTAGGAGCGTGTTATTGCACCAAAAATTAAGAACCCCAAAAATATTTGAGTTAATAAGCTGCAATCGGTCAGCATAAGTCAAAGTGTTTGATGACCAGCTGTGAATTATATCCTGAATTCTCTGAATAAGCGCTGAGTAATGCTCCATTCGGTTAATTACATCATTCAACGGTAGCCCCAAATAGCGACAAGGGAAGGTCCCCTTCTTAATCCCTGTGCTACGAAGAATTAAGTCCTTTACCTCCTCCCGGATGCCTCCAAAAAATATGTCAGATTTATCTTTGTTAGCATAGAGGCCAGTCAGATATGCAAAGCTGTCTAAAGCACGAGTAGCAGCCATAACAGAAGGGTGATCCCCTCTCATGAACACCATCAAATCGTCCGCAAATACTAAATGATTCAGACTCAACTTTCGACATTTCGGATGAAATGAAACCTGTGTTTCAGCTCCAATCACTCTGAGATACCTTGATAATATCTCCATGCTAAGCACAAAGAGATACGGAGATAGGGGGTCCCCTTGCCTCACCCCACCCCTCCCTTTGAAAAAACCATGACTTTCACCATTAATTTTCAGCGAGAACCAAGACCCAGTGACACAAGTCATGATCCAATCGATAAATTGCCGTGGAAAGTGCAGACTTTGCAGCATATCATTTAGAAATTCCCATTGTAATGAGTCAAATGCTTTACGAAGATCGATCTTCATTAAGCAGCGCGGGGATAAATACTTCCTTCTATAGCCCTTTATAAGGGATTGAGATAATGCAATATTTTCGTGAATATTTCGTCCTTTGATGAAGGCCGCCTGCTCTTGCCCGATAATTCCCTCTAACACTGTAGTTAATCTATTCACAAGTAACTTACTGACGGTCTTGTAGAGGACAGAACAGCAAGAGATGGGTCTATAATCAAGCACGGACTGACATGTTTGCTTCTTTGGAATTAGAGTAATTAGTGTAGTATTTGCCTGCTTCAATAACTTTCCTTTCCTGAAAAATTCCAGGACCGCCTCACAGAAATCAGCCTTAATAAGAGACCATGAACTTTTGAAGAACCCAACAGAGAATCCATCCGGTCCTGGGCTTTTATCGGAACCAATAGAAAACAATGCTTTCCTGATTTCAACCTCCTGAGGTATACACAGCAAAGTCACCCAATCATCCTCTTTAACTAAATTGCCCCTCATAATTACATTCCTATCCAATGGCTTAACAGGGACCCATCTTCCAAGCAAATAAGAGTAATAGTCCACAAAACTTTGTGCTACTGCCTTACTCCCAAGCCTATCAACACCCTCCCTATCCTTAATAGCTCCTATCATTTGCTGTTGTCGTCTCTCTTTCAGACGAGAATGAAAATACGATGTAGGTGCATCATCCATAACGATAGAATCCATTTTAGTTCTTTGCGTAAGAATGCTAATCTCAGCATCCTTAAGAATTCTCCAATCCCTAACCAGGACCCTTTCCTTCTGAATTAGCACTACATCCATTGGGTTGACCTGCAACGAACTTTGACATTCATTAATCTCTTTCTCAACTTCTTTAATTCTGCTGCCAACACTAGTAAAATGATGCTTATGCAGTTTTTTGAGAGCAAACTTCACGTTTTTCAGTTTTGCAAAAAGCCTAAATCCTGCAGTTCCCCAAACAGGTTTTCTCCAAGCCTGGTTCACAATATAATGATAGTTGGGATGCGTGATCCAACAGTTAAGAAAACTAAAGCGCTTTCTTATCATCTCTCGCTGAATCACAGAGACAACTACTGGTGAGTGATCAGACACTCTAGAATTAAGAAAGTGTGCTGAACAATTGGGAAAATCAGAAACCCATTCCAAATTTACTAAAGCTCTATCAATCTTAGTCCAAACCCTAGCATTCGGGTCTTGCTTATTCGTCCAGGTGTAGTCATACCCCTGACCAATAAGATCTTGTAACCCACTTTCCATAAGGCAATCATTAAAATCATCCATAGCTGTCTCATCAGGCTCATCTCCTCCAATTTTTTCTTCCCTGCTTCGAATAACATTGAAATCTCCAATAACCATCCATTTAGCTACAGTCTTGCTGATATTAACCAATTGTTCCCATAAGACTTTTCGTTCCCTAGCCTCATTGAAGCCATAAACAAAAGTAACATCAAAAAACTGCCCAGTTGTGTAATGATGAATATGACAGTGTACTAATTGCTCTTCAATTTGAATATTAGTTACCCGGATCGAGTTGGGATTCCAAAGGACCCAAACTCTACCATTATAGTGACACCTATAATTGCAAACAATATGCCAATTCTTAAACTTCCTATGAATAATACCTCCGGCCTTCCTCTCTTTCACCCTAGTTTCTAGAATTCCCAAAAGATCGATTCCCCTACCCCTAATTAATTTGACAATTTCATCTTGCTTCACGGGGTCATTACAGCCTCTGATGTTCCAAGCTGCAATGATTATTATTATTATTATTATTATTATTATTATTATTATTATTATTATTATTATAAGGTAAATATATTAAAATAAATACGAGTAATTAATAATTAAAATTTTTGAAAAATAATACTCCGTATATTACTAAACTTATTAAAATTTTCGAAAATGAAATATATATTAAAATTTTATTAGTCAACAATAGTGTTTGTTAGAATTTCATATACGTTCTTTTTTTAGGTCTTACTAATTTTCAAAAATAACAAAAAAGATTTTCTGAATATTTTTAAAAATAATATATTCATTTTGTAATCCAATAGCATCTTAGATTGAGGTTATAATTATGGAAATATTTATATGCCTTTTAAAATGTTTTTAATTTGGAATATAATGTTTTTTTACAAATATTTTAATTTGTTGAATAATCACTTTAAAATTACGTAAATACCATCAATTAATTTAAAATTTTCGGAATTTTTAATCAATGTTTTTTTAATACAGTAACATTTTTTACAAATATAAAAAAAAATTAATTATAAATATATGTTCAAATTGTAAAAGATTATACGGAAATATTTAGAAGAAATATAGAGTGGAATGGAAAAAATATTAAGTCAGAATATTCTTTATATTTTCACATTGTAATTACTTTAATTAGTTAACTTTTTATATATACTTACCTCTTTTAGTATATTTTCTTGATTTCCTAAGTGAGCTCAATCATCTCATGATATTAGGGAGACAAATATTAACTAACCTAAATTAGTGGATCATACCAATCCTATTTTACAATAATATACAATATATGAATATATTTATCCAAAATATCAATATATTCTAATAATAATTTGTAATATGTTTAGCAATTATATTATTTATCTTTTCGAAAATTTTAATATATTTTTTCATTTTCGAAAAATTTAATATGTTTAGTAATATATTATTACCATTTCGAAAATTTTAATATGTTTAGTAATATATTATTTTTCGAAAATTTTAATTATTTATTATTTATTTTAATATATTTACCTTATATAATAATAATAATAATAATAATAATAATAATAATAATAATAATAATAATAATAATAATAATAATAATAATAATAATAATAATAATAATAATAATAATAATAGATTAAGATTTTTAAAAAAAGCACAAAAATGTAATCATATTAAATAATTGTACATTTAAATTAATCGAAAATATATTAGCACTATTATATAAATATTTCGAGAAATTAAAAAGTACAAAATAAAAAAGTTTCCAAAATCAAGTTAACTAGACTAAGGTTAACAATTAACTAAAGATGTAAAATTACTAACCTAACCCTAGACTAATCACCTTAGGTTTAACACGTGGCGTGATATCGTTCGCTGTGTATTAAAATTCCATACACCGTGTGTAAGTGTATCATCTTCCGAGTACTACTTGTACAAAATTCAATCATTCCTTTGATCCGACACAACCACATCCGAAAAGGCTACACTTACACGCGGTGTATGAAATTTTCATACACAGCGAACCATGTCGCGCCACGTGTCAAACCTAGTGTGATTAGTCTAGGGTTAGATTAGTAATTTTGCATCTTTAGTTAATTGTTAACCTTAATCTACTTAACCTGATTTTAGAAACTTTTTTGTTTTTGTTTTTATTTTGCATTTTTTATTTTCTTAAAATATTTATATAATATTGTTAATATATTTTCAATTAATTTAAAATGTACAATTATTTAATATGATTACATATTTGTACTTTTTTAAAATCATAATTTATTATTATTATTATTATTATTATTATTATTATTATATAACGTAAATATATTAAAATAAATAATAAATAAATAAAATTTTCAAAAATGAAAATATATTGATTTTTTTGAAAAGATAAATACTAAACATATTAGTAATTATATATATTAGTAATATATTATATTATTATTATTAGTAATAATATATATAATTAATAATTATATTATTATTATTATTATTAGCATATATTAATATCTTGGATTAATATATTCATATATTGTATACTATTTATGATCCCCTAATTTAGGTTAGTGGAATATACTATCAGGAATATTCTCAATTAATATTTTATTTCAATCTCTTCTATATTTCTATAGATCTTTTAAATATTTTGTATACTCTTTTTACAATGAAACATATATTTATAATTAATATTTTTTATATTTGTAAAAAAACGTGAATATAACCCAAAAATTAATTAAAATTTCCGTAAATTTTAAAGTAATTCATGGATATTTACGTTTTCTTCCAATTATTAATTTATATATATATAATATGTTTAGTAATTACATTATTTTTCTTTTCGAAAATTTTAATATATTTTCATTTTCGAAAATTTTAATTATTAATTATTTATTTTAATATATTTACCTTATAATAATAATAATAATAATAATAATATAAGATTCAAAAAAATAGAAAAATGTAATCATATTAAATAATTGTACATTTTAAATTAATCGAAAATATATTAACCATATATATATATTTCAAGAAAATAAAAAATGTAAAATAAAAACAAAATAAAAAAAGTTTCTAAAATTAGGTTGATTAGAGTAAGGTTAATAATTAACTAAAGATGCAAAATTACTACCGAACCCTAGACTAATTGTTTGATACGTTGCGCGATATGATTTGTTGTGTATGAAAATTTCATACACCGCGTGCAAGTGTATCATCTTCCCAACCACATCCTTACATCATATCCAAATTTCTTCTTTTTAAGCCTACACATAGATCTCTTCTTTATCTGAAACATTGATTTTGATTGAGTCTTTAACATTTTATTAAATAATAAGTGCACAAAATCCACTTAAAATCTCTTTAATAAGAAAACATATACCGATATATCATATATTCCGTATTACTCCCTCCGTCCTTTATGTTTCTTCCCAGATGGAGGGAGTAATGTTTAAGGACCGAATAAAATCATACGGTCGAATTCACTGCATTATATTCAGCCAAGTAGCTATATTGATTATTGAACTCAAGATACTACATACTATATATTGCATATGAATATATGATTACTACAATAATACAAATATTTTTCTTATTCTACAATCTGAGTTTTATTTTTAATACTGTATAATTGCTAACCATTTATGTTCCCTGCATTTATATTTATATTTATATGATGATGATGATGATGATGATGATGATGATGATTAAGGGCGTTCCTTAAATTGTGAGGTAAAGAGGGTCGGACATATATATGCATGCTGTCTTTTTCTGATCTTGTGAGCGAGCATAAAATGCTTGTTATTATTATAATTTTCTATAAATAATATAGACAAGTGAGTAATAAGATTTAAATATTGTGAACTCAGTCAGGTTGGAAGCCTCTTTATTTGTACTGGCTAGCCATTATGACACAATTAATTAATTAATTAATACAACGTAAATCACTACTCTACTAGATTAATGTTTAAATTAGTGAGAATAATGAAATAGTTATTAAACAAACTTGCAGGTTTATTTATGCGGATCGGTGCCTCTTAAGACCTACCTTCCTCACGGAGATGTTGATTTGACTGCAATAACTTGCTTTGAAACTTCCCCTGATGACTTAGCTTCTAAAATTTGCAATCTTCTCAAACATGAGGAGAAGAATAATCACAATATTTCAGTCAAGGATGTACTTTACGTTCCTGCGCAGGTTTGTCCCTGATATTATTATTTTTTTAGATAAAACCTGTAACTTTATTTTAGTGTAATTGATTTGATGTAATCATGTTCCCTGTTAAAATATCATCAAGCCAAATTCTTTGACGACTATTTAGTTATAACTATACCTTTTCTCTCATGTGAGCACTAAATGAATTTTATTGCTCTTACATACCTTGTATTTTTTAGCATTAAATGATATTTATTGCTGTATTATTTTTGAAATTGATTGTTATCCTAGTTGTTATTAGAATAATAAGACCGTGGAACTATTATGTGTACCGGAACGTAGACGTAGTTAAAAGACGTTGTTATATTGAATGTTTCTTTTAGCGTCTCCACTAATAGTGAGAAACATAACATAGAAAATGAATTTAAAAAAAACTACTCACTCCCTTCATTATGTGAGAGACCTTTCGATAACGTTATTAAGAGATCGTCTCTCTAAAGTTTTTGCGTATAAAATGAACGTAAAAACATTTGCCGTTTTGATAATCGTTTTTGAATTGGTTTACCTTTCTTTTGATTCCATATGCTTAAACATTTTTTAAGATTGAACTTTACCTTCCGGAGTTAAATAAATTTTCTGAGAGAGTTGTTCCAATTCATTTGGTAAATGTATGATGTTTGATGATGAGGGACTTGTTGTCTCAGAATTCATTTGGTCTTTGTCTTGTGAATATATTGCCGCATACAATGTCCTCACGAAAAAAAAGTTCACTCATTAAATGATAACGCTAACTATTCTTTTTTTGTTCAGTTTGCGTCTAACGATAACATTCAACATTTCAATAAATCTCTTTTATCGTAGAAGTTGAATCGCGAATATTATTGATCATAAAAAGTTACATTTATACTTGTAGTATTAGGGTTGCCTTAGGCGACACCGCGAACTAGCTACCAAATACAATTATAGTTAAGCAAGCTAAATAGAAAGACTAATAGAATAAGGAATTACAAGTAGATAGACAATAGAATACAAAATAGATAAACAATATCTAACTAATAACTCTATCACCCCCCGCAAAAATGGACGGTCTAGGAGAAACCCAAATTTGGAGAGTAGCATTTAAAGTCGATCCCGAGGAAGCCGCTTTGTTAAAGCATCAACTAATTGTTCATCATCATTAGTAATCGGGACGACCCAGAGAAAATCAGACTGCACTTTTTCACGTAGAAAATAATAATCAATGGCGAGATGCTTCATTTTAGAGTGAAAGACATGATTAGCAGCAAGACAGACAGTCCCGAGATTGTCACAATACATGGCAGGGGAACTCGGGAGTGTCACCCGAATTTCAAGCAAGAGATTAGACAATCAAGTAAGCTCGGCCGCGCCATCAGCAACGGCCCGATATTCGGCCTCGATCGAGGACCGCAAGACCGAGGTTTGTTTCTTGGAACTCCAAGAAATCGGGTTACGGCCTAAGAAAACCATATATGCACCTGTCGAGGTCCAGTCGGTACGATCTTCAGCCCAATCAGAATCCGAGTAGGAGTACTGACTAGATAACGGAGCAACCACTTAAGGGCTTGCGTCCTAGTAGGAGAATGCATGAACTGAGAAAACTTGTTTATAGCAAAAGCAATATCAGGACGAGTCAGGGACAGATACCGGAGAGCACCGAGTAAAGCCCAAAATTCAGTCGGGTTATCATGAGGACCTGCTCCATCAATGAGTTTATGACGTATATTTGAATCAAGTGGAGTAGTAGCGGGATTAACATTAGATGACTTGGCACGGGTCAGGATATCCAATATATATTTGTGCTGACTTAGAAAGAGCCCAGCCGGGCATGGTTGACATTCGACCCCGAGAAAGTAAGAGAGCTCACCGAGGTCTTTAATCACATATTAATCACTAACTTAATTAGCGCTCATATCCCCGAGAAAGATTTATAATTTTTTGTAATAACTTAATTATCACTCATATCCCTAATCACATATTATTATGAAAGATTCATATTGAAGCAATCCCTAATTAGATGACTTGCCAGTGACTGGACTATCATATGGCAATGACTGGGCTTTGACATGACATTGATATATCTCCCTGGATTGTTGATTGATCCAATAATCTTGATGACAACATTTTTTCCCACAACGATTGCAAGCTTGATTCTAGAATTGGAGACCGTCAATCCTTGATATTGAAGATGACAACATCAAAACATATAGAAAAGAAAAAGAAGCTAAAGAATAAGGAAAAAGTGGAGCGAAATGAATAAGGTCAAAAAGAATAAGTTGATGTATAAAAGGGGGAAACAGGAGAAACTATTGAAATGGAGGTAAAATTTGGGAAAGTGGAGAGAAAGTGAGTCAATGTCATGCATGTCAAAGCCCAGTCACTGCCATGTCGCAGTCGAGTCATTGCTAAGTCTTCTAATTAACTGAGTATTAGGCGGCTAACTGTGATCAAGTCATAGTTAATGGAATCAATAAACTATTCCATAAGGGTATAAAATGAGATTTTGTAAATAGGAAGGGTATACAATAGAAAACGAGAAAACAGAATAATACATAGTAGAAAAACTCAAAAAAAAAAAATCGTATCTATCTTAACATAGTAAATATTGCCTTTAGTAACACTTAACACAAAGCAACAAGCTTTAGCATTTTACCTTATACATCTTGCCACAATATCCATATCATGTCTTCGTATAATAAAGTGATAAAGGACGATCACTAACTCTTATAAAACCTTTTGGTTTTACCATAAAATAATTGGTCTGCTCGTTAGAAAGTTAATGCATTTTTTTACCAAATGCAATTTGCAATAAAGAAATATCCAGGTCTCGTTTGGTTACCCTTTTATTTTCCTGTAAGTGCAAGATCTCATGAATTGTATTTCTGAGAAGTTGTTTGGTTACCCCAAAAGTGATAAAATAGGGACTCAAACTTACCCTATGAGTTGCAGTTCCTGCATAATGTGAGAACTTGCTCACCAACCCCCAGTGAGTTGCACTTCTCATATCCCGAATTCCTTCAAATGGCTGTTTTACCCTTATATATACTCATATATTTTTCATTTATAACCCTAATTTTTCATCCAACTCTCCATCTAATAATTCTCAATCAGCCGAACTACTAATGTCATAGGATGTTTTACGAGAGTTTTAAAACTTTCACTAATAAGCGTTTTATTTTCATGAACAATGATTTTTCCGGAACAATGATGGTAATGTAATTCATAAAGTTTTTTCAAAAAGAATAAAAATAATGTTCGTTTTTTTTATGCTGATGATGTAATTTGGTTACGACTACATATCATGGATAAAGACAATTTCAGCTATTTAATAAGTTGCTCTAAAAAAAGTTACTCGTATTTCATAGTTTTATACCCTTGATTAATAAAGAACAGAATAGTCATTATAAACAAAATCATGGGAATTAGGTGATCAAGACAACCAAACAAGATGCAGGAATTCAATTCATGGGAAGTGTTGAATTTCAGGATGTCAACCAAACAAATATTGCAAATTTTCAGGAAGTTGATGTTGGAAGTATTTTCCTGGGAAATGCAACTTCCTCTAGGAAATAAGTTTCCGGAAATAAGTTTACGGAGTAATATCTTGAGAATATGCTCAAACTATCTACTTAAAATGACAGGGTAGTCAACGTTTTCCTAGATCTTTTATTAAAAAACTAGTGTAATGCCGTAACACATCACGAGACTGTATGACGTAGTTTTGTAACAAATATATGCACGGGGTAGATGTGAATGATTTGACTATAAAGTTATTAATATTAAAATATATAGACAACTTATTATAGAATGTAGTACATAAATCAGAGTGCGACACCAAGTGACTTAACCGCTATGGAATCGTTATACTAAAATGTTTAACAATTATTTTACCATGACATATTTTCTTAACGGCAAAAAAAGCAATTTAATAAGTAGATCTTTCGAGGCAAATCTTTTGCAACGTAAGATCTCGATTGAATCATTAGAGCATGAAATTTCCACCATTTATTTGGGCCGTCGGCGTTTCAGCTAGGTTGTCGGCTCTTTATACATGATTTTACCGTATTGGCCATCTCTAATAATCATTAATATAATTAATTGGTTTTGTATATAAATATAATTTTATGTTTCCAAGTTTTAATTTGTCACGATTTTTGTAATTTAACGGTTTTTGTGACATGTTTCTTCGTAAACCCCGGGATCATATTCTCTTTCTCTAATAATTATTAATGTAATTAATTGATTTTGTATATAAATGTAATTTTCTTGTTTCCGAGTATTAATTTGTCCCGTTTTTATAATTTAACGGATTTTGGGACACGATTCCCCATAAACCCCGGGAATCTATCGACCATACCGTTCCAATCAAATAAGTTATTTTTTTAAAATTTCATTTATCTTCTAATTTTGTACTCCGTAATTAATTTATCCATTAGGTCGATCTATTTCATTTTAATTGTTTAGGGTGCTAGTTATGTTTCCCCGTAGTTTTACAACTTAGGACGTTGGATTAAGTTGTTCGATTTGTTGATTGCGGCTTGATTAGAGATTAATTAACGGATTGTAGGAAGAATTAACGTCGGGAATAATTAAAATCCCCAAAAAAATACTCGTTTTTGGGAATAACGAAGGGAATTAACGAAACCGCGGAATTAATCTGAAAACGTGAGAACGTCATTTGGGGATCCCAAAAACGTGAGTTTCTCACTTTTTCTAGGTTTTGTTAGTTTTTTTTTCTTCCGTAAAATATCCCATGTTTTATAAAATAAGTTTGAATTACATAAGTATAGAATTATTATATATACAAGTATAGAATACATTATTAATTTTTAGTTATATACAGTATATAAGAACTGAATTATATATACAAGTAAAGTATAAAATAAGTTATGTAGAATTATTAAGTTTAATATATAAACATTAGTATACGATAAACATTTACAGAAAAAAAAAATAAGTTTTTAGGACAATTTAAACTAAGTTCGATGTGAATGTGACATCTTAAATTTTTACCGATAATAAGTTTGTAGCGTTCATTGTAATATTACAGATCGTAATAGCGTTCATCGGCAAAATGTGGGATATCTACATTTTACGGATCCGCAAAAAGTGAGTATGTCACATTTTACGGATCTGTAAAACGTGAGGTACTCACTTTTTGCGGATCCGTAAACCTGAGCATGCCACATTTTACAGATCTGTAAAACTTGGCATTCTGATGTTTTGCACCCTTTTAAAAATAAAATAAAATAAACCGTAATATACATCTTCGATTAATTAAACCATAATCACCTAATAAAAATACGTAATCGTAATTAAAATTACGTATTTTATTAATTAAAATTAAACAATGCTCGGAAATACAATAGTTATAAATTAAAGAAAACGAAAACGCGAATAAAAATAATCAAGTAATAACTAACTTCGAATTGTAAATCTGGTTGTTCGGTCGCCATTAATTTAAAATTAAGAAATACATAAAGACATAAGCTCCACCGAAATAACACACATAAGTGCCAAATAAAGACGGTTTTACAAAAAAACAAAACCGTTACGTTATCGAGTATATTTCACAAATAACCAATAATTAGTAATGTTAATGAAGTAAGTTAAAGGAGGGACAAAAGCGTCAATTCACGTTATAAAGCGCCGACGACCCAGCTGAAACGCCGACAAGGAATAACTATCGAAATTTCCTATTGTAAAGTGGCCATATGTTTCAGACTAATCATAATTATTTCTGTTGCCTAAACAATCTTTCAATTCTTCGAGAAATATAAGCTTTCATGGGAAGTTTGAGGATGTTATACTTACGTATTTAAGTTTCTCCCTCCGCACCACATAAGTTTACCAGTTACAAATGAGACATTGATTAATAAGAAAATCAATAAAATAAGATGATAAATGGTTGAGTGGGATTCAGGAAGTCAAATTACAATGAATAATCAATGAAATAGAATATATTTGATGAATAAGAAAAGTTTTCAGTGGAAAATCAAAATGAATTTTTCTTTTAAAAAAAGTGGGAAAATCTTAGTGGCTTGAAGGGAGTAGTATTTACCTTTCCATTCACTCAGATCTTTTTGGTTTCATACATTTTGTCCGGATCGGGGTAGCAGAAATATAGCGATTCAAGCAGTGTACGTGTTGAGTTTCTTGTTTTCGGCTTTAGAAAACTTGCCCCTTTTTTACTCTGTATTAATGTTTCTTACGTACTATTGTTATTTGTTAACCTCTTAATAATAGTCGTTTCTTATTCACCTACGTCTTTAGTGATGTCATTTCTTTTTCGTGTTACCTATTACATTTGACGCTATATATGCCAACAAATTTAGGAAATTTTCAAAATGGCATTGTCACGTAAAGCTTTATTTGGAAAAAAATTTACTGACATAAATGGAGCGCCTCGCATCCAAAAAAAGACAAATTTTTGGCTCCCGACTCTCGCTGCCTTTTCTCATTAGTGCCTTGGTGTACAATGCTTCTTTAAAATACTCCTTATGAACACTATTTTTAGTCTCGTTTCATTAAAATATTCCTCACAAATATTGAGGTAATGGGTAAAAAATTAGTGTCGGGAGGAAGTATGTGTTAGAACGTAGAATAGAGGATCTAGGGACAAAGGGAGAACGGAAACTAAGGGTGCCAAAGTCCTTTATATTCGAATAACAATATCAAGGTCGAGGGCTAGAAATATTTTATTTTCTTGTACGGATCAATATGAGTTGAATTACCCTTGTGTGTGTGTGAAACAAGCCTTCTATCTTTTGTCCCAATAATTTACTTAATTTTTTTTCTTTTAACAAAACTTTTAAAAGACGGCGTAAAAAATGTTTAAAAGAGAACACTCAAAATATTAATAAGAGATGTCTTACGTGATAGGTAGTTATTGCTTCAATGTTATGACTTATATGATTTAGTACGGTGAGACTGTTTCAATCTTAAATGAGAATTTGAGTTTTTGCATTTGAGTGAACTATCGATGTCTTGAACTCTTGAAGGACGTCTCACATTAGGGATGTCAATGGGGAGGGGTGGGTGTGTGGAATAGGTACCCAACACATGTACTCGCTACTAAAAAATATCACATGTACCTCTCCTTCTACCCACAACGAGTAGAAAAGCGCACACCGCCACCAACCTTGCGTGTATACTTAGAGGAACCATCCCCGCCCTACTATCCATCTGCCATCGGCATTATCCGTCAAATTTGCGAGAACTCATGTATTAAAAATAGCACCCTTAATAATTGTCTAATTAACTAATGACACAATAAATTACAAATTTAATAAGAGTCAATAATAAAATTAAAGTTTAAATACAAAACTTCGTATTACAAGGTTTTCAAAATCCCCTTTTTTTTCTTGATAGTATTTAAATACTCCCTCCCTTCATAGCCAAACACACCACTTATTTTTTTCACATTTGTCGAGACGTGTTTTACACCGTCAATATCTTTCATTTCACATTACTAAAAATTCTAAAAATTTAATATTTTTACTTTACTGATAAAGATGAATCAAACAAGATCCAACATGACTATATTTTACTTTGTAGATTGTCGAGAATATTGAAGATTGTGACTAAATGAGTTTTGGTGTGTTTGGTTTTGAAGGGAGGGAGTATATGCCATCACTGTAACCTTTGAAACCTTAAATAAAACTTGGTCCATGTTCCGTCTGGTGGCCTAGGTTCTAGACCATGACCACGAGGGTGGTGGTGGTGGTGGTGGTGGTTTGTCTTACCTTCACACTATTGCCTCTTATTAGTATGTTCTGTGAGTGAGTGTACATGAACACTCCCACAAGACCCGGTGCCAACTAACAACTTAATTTTTAACGGTTTTCTTCGCTGTTTGTCGATACCTTGTTGATTTTTCTACCTTGTATCATGAATTATGATAGATGTTAATTACCATATTGGCTCAATCCAAGCAAGAAAATCGCGAATTAGTTATCCATTTGAGTAGGGCAACCATACCATACATATCGAATTCTTCTATCTAATATCTGCAATTTTATGCTGTTACAGGTTAGAGTTGTAAAGTGCATTGTTGGAGATATCGCGGTTGATATATCCTTCAATCAAACATCCGGTCTTTCTGCGTTGTACTTCCTCGAGCAGGTTCTGATATCCCAGTTTATTCCCTAGCATTTTCTGCAACCCACATTCTACTTATTATAGACCTTGACGACTGAACGAGGGAAACACTTTCTGATGCTATTTTATTAAATTTTGAAATATGTTTACCTCATTTGAAATGAAGCAAGAATATTTTATTTCCTTCTTTGCTTTGAGGATTGATGACAGGCCCGAGCTTCTTATTTGATGTGAACTTGTAGCCTTTTGCTTTTCTTTCACATTCACAAATCCTGAAATTTTCGCGGGATTGTTACATCAAAATGCTAACCTGCCCTTCAGTACATCTAAGTCTAATCCTTCAATTACATCGACGTTTTTTCACAAATATAAGCGAGACAATTTCTTAAAAGACTGCTACCGAGGTATAGTACTGTTTGATGACTTGATTAAAATGGCATAACACCAAATTAAAGCTAAGGTTGCTTGTGATAACTGTTTATTAGGTTGACCATGTTGTTGGTAAAGATCATCTTTTCAAGCTCAGTGTTATCCTGATCAAAGCATGGTGCTACTATGAGAGCCGACTTCTTGGAGGCTTCCATGGTCTTATATCAACATATGCCTTAGAGATTATGGTCATACATGTTATCAATATATTTCATTCGTTGCTACATTGTCCTTTAGCGGTAAGTAAATTTAGATTAGAAAAATTGACGATGCTATCTATCTATTGCTGTTGAAGAAGAACTCACTATTGTTTTACGCAAGCAGGTATTGTACACATTTTTGGAATACTACAACACATTTGATTGGAATAATTATTGCATTGCTGTCCATGGTCGTATACCGATTTCATCCCTCCCAGAAAAAAAGGGTAAATAAATACCATTCCAGTAGCCTGTTCTTCTTTGGGTTCTTGTTATTGGCTTTTAACATTATTAATATTGTGTGTCTGTCCTTTACATCAGTTGCTGTATTGCATGGTCACGACGAATTACTTATGACAGAAGAGTTTGTGTGGAACTGTAGAGAAGCATTTTTGCCTCCAACTGGAGCTGCTGAAACTAAAATTCCGTTTCCGGTGAAATTTCTTAACATTATGGATCCTCTTAAAGATGACAACAATTTGGGCCGCAGTGTCAGCAAAGGTGCGTGGATAAAATGATGATATGTAGATAGATAAATAGCTTTAATTTCCCCTTGCCCCATTTTGTTCATAAGGTGGTATCACCTTTGGTAGATGCGTAATCACTGCAGGCTGAATTTTCTGGTTTTTAAGCCTTCTTATATCATTAAGATATTACAGTTAGAAATACGAACTAGGCTAAAGGGGATGTGCAGGTTAATTCCTAGTAAATATCACAAAAGTATAGATCATATAATTGGGCGAGATGGCAAACTTGTAAAGTGTTACAAACTTCCTTGTAATTTGGTGACAAAATTCCTTACATTTGCACCCAAAAAAACAGAACTAAGTATTTTATTTTATTGCTCAGCGTAATTAAAAAGTGCAACTTTTTGATACTTGAACAGGCAACTTCTACCGTATTAAAAGTGCTCTCGCTTATGGATGTCAAAGGCTGGGCGACATACTGATACTTCCCCCTGAAGAAATCAGAGCAGGACTAGAAAAGTTTTTCAAAAATACACTTGAGAGAAATGGAAAAGGCACGCGAGTGGACGTTTTAGTTCCTGTGCTCCCATATGGTTCTGAAACTTCTACTGCTACCAATAATGTTAACATTGATCTTCTTTCTGGCATTCACTATGGTTTGTGGTTTAATGGTTATGGTTATGGTATGTTGTCATACCCGGTGTGGCCTGTTAGTTCAGCATCTGGCCAAATCTGGAATATCGGATGGGGGTCAGATCATGAAGTGGGTCCAAACTTTCAGTATGATCCAAATCCATATTGTGTTGTGGAGGAAACCCAATCTTGTCCAACTGATACTGCAAGACTGCCGGTGAACCATTTTATGGAAGAGATCAAACAACATAAACCACGAAAAAAACCATTTTCAACCTCTAGTCCAAGCAATTTTGGAGACAAGGGGAAACCAAGAGGGGTCTTCTCACCATCATCTGACAACTATGCAGCTTCTATGGAGGAAAAGCCGAAATTAAGTGATCTACAACATAACAACGCAGCTTCTTCTTCCGAAGAGAAAAAAAAATCAAGAAGGTCGGTTCCTTTTCTTGATAATTCAAAAACCTTGTCGCTAACTAATGCAGGATCTCTAGAAGAAAGCCGAAGACCAATAGGAAGTTTCTCTTCGGTTTATAATCAAGGTAGGGCTTTGCGGACTGACCCGACTTGTAGATCTAGTGCTACCTCTGCATATATACATCCTTTTGTAAGTGTTCCGTTCCTTTCGTTCTAGTGTTTTTTACATGCTTTCCCTTTGTAATGAGCAAAAAGAAAATGTAATGCCAAAACTAGACTAATTTAAAGCCTCATATATATATGTATATGGATTTGATCAGGAGCAACCCATGCAAGAGGATGTAATTTTTGAGGATGATGGAGTGAAAGAACATGAACATGGAAAAGAGCACTGTAGTGAAACTTTGGATTCACAAGCTAGCACTCCCGAACACTGCAATGTTGCATCAGATGTAGGAGAAAGCAGTTGCTCCATCAAATACTCTGTGGATGATTTTCCAATGCTACCTAGAAGTAAACCTATCGTTATAAGGTCGCCTCCCGTGACATGCTTACACGCTGAGCATGCTAAAGAGACATCAGTATCTTTCGACAACTCAGAGTTCTGGAGTTGCAGACCTTCGCCTCCTACCTCTTTGTCAATTTCAGAGGCTGGGAAGCAATCAGATGGTTCTGATGTTTCGGTCTTTTTAGATGCATTAAGCGAGCTGACTATTTCTGTGGCAATATCAGAGGACAGACAATCTCATGAAGGAAAGAAGTATGTGACATTTTTCTATTGTACTATGTAGTACCTTATTTACTAATAGTGGACTTCCCCAGGTAAGTAGGCCATTCAGGTATATTAGGCACGCATGTCGGATTAGGTCGACTTATTTTCTGATTTGGTTTGTTTTAGCCGTGTTACTTATTGGGTGATCCTTGTTGGCATGTCCAAATTAGACTGAAATCAGCAAAATGTGTGTTTATTTCATGTTTCTGTCTGATGTTTTTGATATGACTTCATTAACTTGTTCATTGTTTTGGCAATGTAGGATGGTTTCTGTTGAGCCACTGCATCTGACAGATGAAAGCGAGTTCCCACCGCTTCCCAGCTACCCACGTAAACCAGTGGTATCTTTCTCTATTAAGGAATTCCCCCCTCTTAGAGCATGTCAGAAGTTACAGAAAAAGAACAGGAGTAGAAGATAAAATCGAAAAGGGTTTATAACAAGCGACACCAAAGTTTGCAGTTAATGTTAATCCCTCATCTCATTCTCTCCCTCCCGAAAAAAAAATTAAACAAACAAAAACACAAATGTTGATTTCCTAGTTCATGTAGCTCTTTGATACATGTAGATTTGATGATGTTAAATGTTGAAGATGGACCACCTAAAGAAGTGAATTCATAGGTGTATTGGCGTCTTTGAAAAGATGAGCTTAACCGCTTGTCTTGAACGATGATCGTCGTATATGTGAAGGCTAGCCGTCACTGGTCTTCATTTCATCATTGAACTAGTTTATGTCCTTAATTAGATAGTTGAAGATTCATGAATTGATCTGCTGACTATACTTACGTAAATTCTGATGCTATTGAAACGGTTTATTGGGTTTTAAATCTTATCAACTGGGGCATTTGGTTCACAGAGGGGAAAGAGAATGAGATTAGGAAAGGGAAACAAGAGGAAAGAAATTGTTTGGTTCAATCTTGGAAAAGAATGATATTACCCCTGATTCCCTTTGTGGTTGTTTGGTAATAACTAACTATGTATTCTATAATTATTTTCCACCAACTTTTTCCTACTTTTTTTTAATAAAAACTTTCAAAAAAATTATATTCTTGTCATATCAAATAACAACAAAATTAATTATGACAATCACGTATCGAATAAATTCCAAATGGGGCAAGAAGGTCGGGTCTTGGGTCGGGTCAGGATATGAGTCGGATCGTATATGGTCGGGTTATACGGATCACGGATCGGGTTAGGGTCAGAATACGGGTTAGAAATAATTTGGAACGCCTAATGTTTTTTTTTTTTTTTTTTCGTTTTTTAAGTCAAAAAAATATATATTTAATATTAAGTTTTTTTAATAGAATTATCATTATACTCTTTAATTATAACGTTTATATTTAAAAAAAATATTAAAATCATTTAATAATTATTTTATTATTAAATGATTAGAATTTTTTTATTAAATTGAATACAATTTTTCGTTTTTATAATTTAAAATATTAAAAGTATTAATTTTTTTGATTATAAATACAAATATAATGTTTAAATATTAATATTTTATTAATATTGATAAATTCTCGTTGGCCCAACGGGTCAACCGACCCAGGTGGGTTGAGTTTCGACCCTAAATTAACGTGTCATATGGGTTCGGGCCAAACGGGTTACGGGTCCAAAAAAATGGGTTTATGACCCTAAAAAAGGGTCGGGCGGGTCGAGTTGGTGGTGGAAGATCGGAGGTCGGAGGTGCAAGGTATGAGGCGTAACGACAGTTATGAGAGCAACGTTATAAGTTAAGATGGAGATATAGGGATGGGGTAACAGGGGGAAAGGAAATTCTAAACCCTTTGGGGGGTGGAGGTTTCAATTTAGATGGATATGGGGTTAAGTTAATAGATCAAATGGGGAAAGAGTTTCATTATTGACCCAAACAAACATGTACAAAGGGAGTAGGTAAGCTTGTTTCCCTTGCCTTTTTCTGAAACCTTCCAACCAAACGTCCCCTTAATGTTTACTGATTCTAATTTTATGTCCGGAATCAGGGCCGGCCCTGAACACTGTTTGGTGGGGCAGCGGCCCAAGTCCATGCTTGGAAGGGGCCCAAAGAAAGGGAAATGTCTGATTGATACAACTATAGTAGCAATTTAGCTATTGAAAGTAGTAGTAGATCTGCTTTCGTATAGTTAGTGAACCAACATATCTAAAGTCCTATTGGATGGGGAGGTCACTGGTTCGAGACATGTCCCAAGCAATTATCTTATTTAGTTATTGTTGGTATTACTCTTTATTTTTCCTTATTTAATGAGGTCCCAATCAATTATCTTACGGAGTAGTTGTTTTTATGACTCTTATCTTTCCTTATTTAATGCAATTATCTTACTTAGTTTATTTTTTGATGACTCTTTATTTTTCCTTATTTAATGGGTCTTTATCATCTTAGTTTATTACGTTCTTTTTATGTGATAATTTTTTTGTCGTATAAAAAGTAGTATGATTTAGAGTAACTACGAAGTATTTTTTTTTGAATTCTAAACTAAGGATTCTTGTTGCTATCATTTTTCTTATTACTCTTTATTTTTCCTTATTTAATAAGGCCTCAATCAATTATTTTAGTTTTTTTATGACTCTTTATTTTTCCTTATTTAATGAGTCTTTATTATCTCGATTTCTTTTTATTCTAATTAATTTTTGTTATATAGGAGTACTTTAAAGTAATGATTTTTTTAGTTCTAAACTAAGGATTCTTGTTGCTATCATTTTATTTATACCAATATACATGATTGTATTTAGACTATTTAAAAAAAAACAATAGTATCGAATAATGAATTATTTATAAGTCATTAATTTCAAGGGTTGTAAATTTATACACTATCTATGAGTCATCATACTCACAATATCATTTGACGGTGTGAATCGTTTGTTAAAGTGCGAACCATGCTAGCTAGAATTGCATTGCAATGCCGTAGGTGTAATAAAATCATAATAACAAGAAATGATTGAAATATTTGTTGTTAGAAACATAGTTGATGAAAATTACGGCCCAAATGAATGTGTGAGGCGGATGATATCAATGAAAATAGTGAAAATAACGATTATGATTATTTTTAAAGGGGTCCCGTTCTATTATTTCGCCTAGCGCCCTTAAATAGTCAGGACCGGCCCTGGCCTGAATAACATGTCCATCTTTACTTCGTTGAGGTTAAGTCAATAGTGAAAAAGTTTCATTATGCATTACTATACGTGAATCGTGATGACTTGACTCATCGGAGATAATTTCAGGGCACATAAGCCTTTTTCATAAAGGTAATACATTGATAGATTTAAGCTTCAGTGTATATCACCTCTAGATCTGGCCAGTGATTCTTGTTAATTTAGGCAACTTATTAGGCTAATTTACTCTCATTCAAATGAAATGAAAGAACTTGAAATGTAAATTACAATTTACACGAGCGGAATTGATGGTAGGGATTTGTCACGTCCCTAACCGTCAATAAACTACCGATTACACTTAGTGGGTAGCTAGGGTAAGTCGGGATCGTATCCACGAGGACGGTAAGGCGAGGTTTAGACTATGTTGGCCTAAAACGAGACTATGCTACCAAACGAACACAAAGAATGCAATAATTGACAAAGTATGATGGGAGAAGTATAACTAAGCTAATGATGAACTAGGCTAAAACAATGCTAAACAATGAAAGTAATGGAATGATGACTAACTAAGACGATGGATCAAATATGGAAAGGAAGTGGGGTAGGTCGGGTTCATAGGAGTAGAAGGGTAATTGGGGTGATCAAGGGTATAGGTGTCTCCTAATTGCTAGAGTCGGTCCGGGCTCTCGCAACTTAGACCGATGTCAAGGTGGGTCCGGGCTCTCGCAACTTAGACCCTAGTCGGCACTCTCGTGACTATGACTATTCTCAACATGCTCACACAATAGACAAACAATGGGAAGATGAACACAAGTATGAAAAGCATGGCCACTACAACTCACACAAGCATATCAACAAACACATAGAGTGCCTATTATGAGTCTAACAACAAAGATGTAACCTTTACCCCTAATCAACCCTAATCACCCATAATCTACCCTTACTCCCCCTATTAACCCCACAAGAAGACTACTCACTCATTATAAAGAAGAAACCAACAATAATAAGAGAAAACAAACTCACTAAACAAACATCCATTATGAACAACAATAACAATAACAATATGAAAAGATGAAACTAGATTGAATAAACAAAGAACAAGAGTAAGAAATATTATACAAACACTATGGAGATGAAAAGATGCAATCTTGTATAAATAAGAACCCAAATAGAATCCCAAGGTTGTCAATCTTGGAACAATCTTCAAGAACTTCTTAATACAAGAACTAATTACAAGGATTAACTAAAGATTAACTAAGATTAAAGTAAGATTAAACTAATGAGTGAAAGTAAATTTAGGGTTTTTGAGAGGCTTAAGAAATGCTAAACTATCATAAGATGTCTTAACATTACAAGGGGGAAGTATATATATGGGTACAAGAATGAAGGAGAAGAAAAGAAAGGAGTGCGGCTTCCGGGTCCACGGTCCCGACCGGGACGGGTTGGTCCCGACCGGGACGGCCTGTCATCCCGACCGTGATGGGTTGGTCCCGACCGGGACGGGCCTACAACAGCGCCCTTTAACGCGCACCCCATCCCGAACGGGATGGGTCTTGTAGGCCTCCCTTAAGAGCTCTTTGGTCCCTCCTTGCCTCTCATGGGTTTCTCGCCGATTCTCGGGACTCGGGATCGGGTCTCAGAGGCTCGAGATTGGGTCCCAAGGTCTCGGGGTCGATTCCAAGGCATCGAGTCATCGTTCCTTTACTCCGTTGGCTCCAAAATGTGTATGTATAGAGTCGGAATCGCTCCAACTCTTCCAAATCGGTCTCGGGAACCTGAAACGAACTAAAGAAAGCATAAGAAGCCTATAAATCGCTCCCAAGGAGCGATTCCACAAGGAAATGGGACCAAAACATAGTGAAAAAGGCACTACAAACTACACTTATCAACTCCCCCACACTTAACCCTTACTCGCCCTCGAGTAAGCACAAACTAAGTACTAGACTAACCGAGTGGGTATTAGCGCACCCTACGCCCTTTCAACTCACGCGAGTACACTTAGAGGAAAAGTGCACTCCGCAAGGTAAGTCGGGTCTTGCGACAAAACTGTGGATGCAACCGGACACAAAACACACAAACAAACACATAATCGGTTGCACCCAAAAGAAAACAAATACCGCTTCCCTCAAAAAGCGGTGAAAGAAGCACCGGTTTAGGACTCGAGGTAAGTGACAACGATCCCAAGCTAGCAATACAAACCAAGGTGGACTAAACCCTAATAGTATGACGATAAAGCAACAAAAACGTTGGTAACTTACCTTGGTCCTCCTAACTTTCTAAAAACGTACTACGGGACGATCGGCGGAGTGGAAAAGTGAAGAACCACGGTGTTAGTCGACACTGTAGGTAAGTGAGACCCCGCCCCCTTTAGCGTGAGCCAAGAGGGTCGTCCCGTATCCAAAACCGCCTAACTAGTCCAAGTAAAAAGGTGGTAAACATGCAAAATGAGGGAAGACCGACTAATGCCGCTATCATCCTTCCTCGGGACTCGGTCCTTTGGTAGGCTCTTCACGGCAAAAGTCGGAAAAAGGCTTATTTTTGTGAGGATTTCTTTTTGTGAGACGGGTTTTCTTTTGGCATTTTCTTTCTTTTCGACGTTTTGATTTGTTTGTTGCCATGCCATTTCTTTTTCTTCTTTTGTATTTTCTTTTTGGCTTTTGTGCCTTTTCTTTTTCTTCATTTCTTTTCTTTCTTTCATTTTTTTCTTTCTTTTTCTTTTCTTTGCCCTTTTGGCAAGATTTGGCATTTTGGCATTTCTTGACAATTGAGAAAGAGAGAATTCAACAAATTGCATTTTATTTGTGTGGGTATGTGTAGGAGGTAGGTGAATGGGTAAGTCGGGGTTGCGCATTCCCTTTCAAACCCACAAAAAGTGGAGTACTTGGACTAATCAAACAATCCTAAACACGGTTACCTAGGGGACGAGACTCGGTAACCAAGGCCTTTTCACACCGTGGGTGGTCATAATGTTCAAAAGTGCAAATCCCGTAGTAAACCCCTAGTAAGCTAGGTGGACACAAGGTAAAGAACTAACGAATTCATTGATTTAGGGTCATTCTACTAGAGTAAAGTCCAAGACTCGATTTATACTACTAGGAAGGGAAAGTAAGCACTCACACACTAGCCTCTAAACCGGGTTTTCGAAAACCATTTACACACAAGACACACAACAAAACACGAAACAAAGACACGACGAAAACGAACGAAATAAAAAGAAACAAAAAGGCAACAAAATAAAACAAAACAAGACAAACACATAAACAAAGCACACACCACCCCGAATTTCCAAACAAGTCATCAAATCCACCACAAGAATGTACAAGCTCCACCCGAGCACACCTCAACACAACCTTCTCCAAACATCACAAGGAATAAAGAGGGAAAGAGGGTTAGAGGATGTTACCGGATGTCTTCAAAGCTTTCCAAACAACGGAGATTAGGCAACCTATAAGGAAAAGGGAGGCAAAACACACACAATACAAAACAAATATACGACACAATGACACAAAAGAAAAAGACACAAAAAGAAAATCTTTTTGATTTTTGTGAAAATTTTTCAAATTTTTAGGGTTTTCAAGATTTTTCGAAGAAACTAAGGAAATAAAACTGACTACGATAGAATATCGCTCCCCCACACTTAAACCGAGCAATGTCCTCATATGCTCAATCGTAGTGTGCGGAGAGACAAAAGAAAAAGAAAAGAAACTACGAAAATAAAGCTAAAAATCAAAGAATAAAGTGAAGGAAAGGGTAGAAGGCGTCCGGCCGGGGTGTAGTCAAGTCACCATGGGCCGAGACAAGAAAAGATATGGAAGGGGGAAGAAAATAAAAAGAAGGAAATAAAAGGAAATGGGAGGGGAGGGCTAGGTGTAATCAAGTCACCTAGTCCGGATTCCGTCCAAATCCGACAAACTCCTAAAGGGGTGAAAATCTTGTAAAATTGGATTAAACAATTGAATCTCGACGCAATCACGTCATCGGGAGTCGGGAGCAACCATACTATGGCCTCGAAGGCCACTAAGATACCGTGACTCAAGGGGAAGGGGGGGTAAACAAGAGAAAACAAGCGACAAAAGACGGAAAAGTAAGGGAAGTTGCTTTACCAACATGCTAGCAACTCACGAACTCCATCGTCCTCAATGATCATTAAAGGTACGGGGCTTGTCTTCTTGGATGCCATCTCGCTTCACACTTGAAGAGAACTCACGGTAGAGGTAGTAACGGTAGGGGGTGGGATTTGATGTGAGAGTCGGTGTAAAGTGGATAGGAAATGGAGTGAGGGCATGGCAATGAAGTATAAGGGGCATATGATAAGGCTAGGATAGCTAGGGAGGTTGGGAGGGGGCATAAAACGGTTGGGTGGAGTCAATTGTCGAAGAAGAAACACAAAGGGGGAGTAGAGGACCATCCCGGTCGGGATGGTTGGTCCCGGTCGGGTTACCTCACTCGTCCCGGTCGGGACGGACCCACAGCATGCTCGAAATTCGGTACACCCATCCCGATCGGGACGGCACCCTTCCCGGTCGGAATGCCTCACCCTTCCCGGTCGGGACGCCTCATCCCGGTCGGGATGGGCCTTCTTCAACTTCCACAATCCCAAAAGCTTGCTCCAAGCTTCAAAAACCCGATCCTCGTGCTTACAACCCAAGGTATATCATAGCCATTCTTTTCTAGGAAGCATTCTCACTTTACCTATCAAACAATACTCAAACACACATCAAACTCTCTCCCTCACAACGCTCATCAATCAATCCAAATAACAAGAATTCACCAAAAATCCAAGAGAACTACAATGAAAAGATATATACAATGAGACGGTTCTTGTGGAACTCCGTCAAACCAAGATGGTGCTTTCTTCAATCTTTTTCAACAACCATGACCAATTCCATCTCCATCAAGGGCACGTAAGAACAAGTCGAAGGCCCTAGCAAAGTCTTCAATCAAGCATGTCATATAACCAACCACATCCCAAGACTCTTCATGGCCTTGCTTTGACGTTCCCGAGGCATCCCGATCTTCCAAGTTCAACGGTTTGAACTTATACTTTTGGTCTTTCGGGATATACCCGAACGTCCACCGGTCATCATGTGGGCCCAAGGGAGGCTCATCTTCTTCCTTGTCATTGCACTTGTCATCAAACCCATGATATGGGCACTCATCTTCCTCCAAATCGGAGTCATCATCCTCAAGTACATAAGAGTACTTCTTCAAGCTTTGTCCCAAATCTTTCCCTCGATCGATGTCTTCCGTGGCATGGATCACATTACATGTCTCGGTCATAGGCGAAGTGTTGCCTTGGAGGTCGAACACTAACTCCTCGTCGCCTAGTTGAAAAGTAATCCTACCCTTCTTCACATCGATCACGGCACCGGCGGTGTGTAAAAATGGGTGTCCAAGGATGATGGGAGTGTTAGCATCCTCCGGCATGTCAACCACAATGAAGTCGACCGGAATGAAGAACTTCCCTATTTGTACCGGCACATCCTCTAACATTCCCAATGGTCGGTTAAGAGACTTATCGGCCATTTGGAGTGTAATGGACGTACATTTCAACTCCGTCATCCCTAATCGCTCACAAATGGTGTAGGGAATAATGCTCACACTCGCACCCAAATCACACATAGCTCTCTCGATCTTGTAATTGCCAATGGTGCATGGGATAGAGAAACTACCCGAGTCCTTCAACTTCGGAAGCGTGGAACCTTGAATAAGCTCGCTCACCACTCTTGTGAACGCTATTGTCTCTTCCTTGTCAATGGACCGCTTCCTAGCTAGGATTTCCCGCATGAATTTTCCATATGCCGGGATTTGGGTAAGTAACACGGTGAATGGGACATTCACATCCAATTTCTTCACGATTAAGGAACTTGTCGTATTGAGTATCCACCTTAGTCTTCATTTGCCTTGATGGGAAAGGCAACTTGATTTGGTACTTATTTTGCTCAATGGGGGTGGATTCTTCAAAGGACACTTTCCCTTTTCCCTTGTCTTTCTCTTGAAGTGGGGGAGGGTTGTCTTCTTGGGGTTTCTCAACTTCCCATAAAACTTGTTCCTCCATTGGATTATCAAAGCTTGATTCTTCTTGAGTTGGAGATGCCATTTCCTTTGTCGGTTCTTGCATTGGCTCTTGTTCACTAGGGAATGAAGGGGGGTCATAGGATGTACCTCTCCTTGTGGTGATAGCATTGACATGCTCAAAATTTGGAGTTACACCTTGAGAAGGTAGTTGCCCCTTTTGCCTTGAGGAGCTCCCCGAAGCGAGTTGAGATACTTGAGTCTCAAGTATCTTCATACGGGCATCTCTCGTCGCGTTTTCCCCTTGAATATAAGTGAAGAGCTCATGATGGTTTCTTGACATGTCCATTTGACTCTGTTGCATATCTTGATTGCTCCTTTGTATTTCCATCAAAGTCTTTTGAATGTCAAAATCCCGAGGTGGGGATGATGGATTATGTGGAGTGTCGGTGATGGCGAGAGGAATGCCATAATCATGAGTAGGAGACCGACTCCTAGGCTTGCTTTGTTGTTGTTGATTTTGAGTTGCTTGTTGACGGTTCCCTTGGAACCCTTGAGAATTACCTTGTTGTTGATGATGGTTCCCTTGGAACCCATGAAAGTTGCCTTTATGATGGCCTTGATTGTTGCCATGGTTGTGGTTTTGATACCCTTGAAAATTTTGGTTTCCTTGGAAACCACCTTGATTGAAGTTCCCTTGTTGGAACCCTTGCTTGTTGTTGAAGTTGCCTTGGTTATTTTGCTTGAAATTGTTAAAGGGTCTTTGGTTACCCACATAACCTTGGTAACCTTCATTGTTGTCCCGTAAGGGAGGTGGAACATAGGGGCGATGTTGTTGTTGATGTTGAAGTGCTTGTTGCTGAGGGACTTGATTGGAAGCTTGGTATTGATTAGAGTAGGAGGCACCTTGCTTGAACGCTTGAAAGGCGTTCACTTGCTCAATACTTCCTCTACAATTCATAGGATCATGACCAACGATTCCACAAGTATCTCACATCCCAAAATAAGGAGTAGGGGGTACAACTCCCAAAGCATTAACATCATGAATCGAGTGTTGGTTGGAGGAACTAGAGCTTTGAACTTGGTTGAGGTGGCTTTGGAGCTTCTTATCAATGGTCTCCATGTGAGTTCTTAGTTGAGCCCCAAGATCAATTCTCAATTGTGTAATGGCATCTACCTCGTGCCTACCTCCTCGATTCGCCTTCCTAGGCCTAGAGTATTGGGAATTGTGAACCGCCATCTCTTCAATCCTTGACCAAGTTTGGTCATCCTCCACTTCGGTAAACCTACCGTTAGATCCCATGTTGAGTATGGCCCTTGAGTCTTCATATAACCCGTTCCAAAATTCTTGTACGAGGAACCATTGTGATAAACCATGGTGTGGACAAGAACGGATCAAGGCTTTGAATCTTTCCCACTATTCTAGAGGCTTTCATCATCACGTTGTTGGAAACCCGTGATAGAAGCTCTCAATAGATTTGTCTTCTCCGGAGGATAGAATTGTTGGTAGAAGGCTAAGGCTAGCTTCTTCCAAGTGTCAATGCCAAGTCTTTCTTTGTCCAACCCCTTGAACCATTGTTTCGCTTTACCAATAAGAGAGAAAGGAAATAATACCCACCGGAATTGGTCTTGAGTTATTCCCGTTTGCGAAATAGCGTCACAATAATCCGAAAAGGTTTCCATGTGTTGATGAGGATCTTCGGTTGGTAACCCACTAAATTGACTTCTCTCGACCAATTGGATAAATTGCGTTTTCGCCACAAAATTCCCGGTATATGCCTCCGGTAAAGTGGATGGACCCGGCAAAACGTCTTCCGTGAAGGTTGAGTGAGAAGAAAACTTAGGCATGATTGGATATAAGGGAGAAGATGGTGGTGTAGACGGAGTTGATGTAGATGAAGAGGGGGAACTAGGAGAAGAAGAGTTACCGAAGGGATTGATGAAGGTCCCTCCGGTCATCTCTCGAGAAGACTCGCTAAAGTCGGCTCCTTGAGCTTGCCCTTGATGAGTATTGCTTGCACTTGGTTGAGATATCCTAACCCGATTAATCGTCCGTTGGCGAAAGGCTCGAAAGAGTCTCTCCGGCTCTGGATTAAAGAGATAGAAGTCGCCTCCCCTCCTAGGCATACACTACACACTAGAACGAACGTGAGAATGCCTAGGGTTTTATGGGCACTAGGCAACGACAATAAACAAGCACAACTAGAGACAAAGAGAAAAGAAAGCTAAGAAAAGAAGAGAAACTAGAAAATATTCACAAGAGAAGATGGGAGAGCACAAAGAAGGGTAACTAAGTCTAGAAATAAGTAAACTAAGTCTAAACAATGCACCGTCCCCGACAACGGCGCCAAATTGATGGTAGGGATTTGTCACGTCCCTAACCGTCAATAAACTACCGATTACACCTAGTGGGTAGCTAGGGTAAGTCGGGATCGTATCCACGAGGACGGTAAGGCGAGGTTTAGACTATGTTGGCCTAAAACGAGACTATGCTACCAAACGAACACAAAGAATGCAATAATTGACAAAGTATGATGGGAGAAGTATAACTAAGCTAATGATGAACTAGGCTAAAACAATGCTAAACAATGAAAGTAATGGAATGATGACTAACTAAGACGATGGATCAAATATGGAAAGGAAGTGGGGTAAGTCGGGTTCATAGGAGTAGAAGGGTAATTGGGGTGATCAAGGGTATAGGTGTCTCCTAATTGCTAGAGTCGGTCCGGGCTCTCGCAACTTAGACCGATGTCAAGGTGGGTCCGGGGTCTCGCAACTTAGACCCTAGTCGACACTCTCGTGACTATGACTATTCTCAACATGCTCACACAATAGACAAGCAATGGGAAGATGAACACAAGTATGGGAAGCATGGCCACTACAACTCACACAAGCATATCAACAAACACATAGAGTGCCTATTATGAGTCTAACAACAAAGATGTAACCTTACTCCCCATATCACCCATATCACCCATAATCTACAACAAAGATGTAACAACAAACACATATCACCCATAATCTACCCTTACTCCCCCTACTAACCCCACAAGAAGACTACTCACTCATTATAAATAAGAAACCAACAATATAAGAGAAAACAAACTCACTAAACAAAAATCCATTATGAACAACAATAACAATAACAATATGAAAAGATGAAACTAGATTGAATAAACAAAGAACAAGAGTAAGAAAGATTATACCAACACTATGGAGATGAAAAGATGCAATCTTGTATAAATAAGAACCCAAATAGAATCCCAAGGTTGTCAATCTTGGAACAATCTTCAAGAACTTCTTAATACAAGAACTAATTACAAGGATTAACTAAAGATTAACTAAGATTAAAGTAAGATTAAACTAATGAGTGAAAGTAAATCTAGGGTTTTAGAGTTTTTGGGAGGCTTAAGAAATGCTAAACTATCATAAGATGTCTTAACATTACAAGGGGGAAGTATATATATGGGTACAAGAATGAAGGAGAAGAAAAGAAAGGATTGCGGCTGCCAGGTCCACGGTCCCGACCGGGACGGGTTGGTCCCGACCGGGACGGCCTGTCATCCCGACCGGGACGGGCCTACAATAGCGCCCTTTAACGCGCACCCCATCCCGAACGGGATGAGGCCATCCCGAACGGAATGGGTCTTGTAGGCCTCCCTTAAGAGCTCTTTGGTCCCTCCTTGCCTCTCATGGGTTTCTCGCCGATTCTCGGGACTCGGGATCGGGTCTCGGAGGCTCGGGATTGGGTCCCAAGGTCTCGGGGTCGATTCCAAGGCATCGAGTCATCGTTTCTTTACTCCGTTGGCTCCAAAATGTGTATGTATAGAGTCGGAATCGCTCCAACTCTTCCAAATCGGTCTCGGGAACCTGAAACGAACTAAAGGAAGCATAAGAAGCCCATAAATCGCTCCCAAGGAGCGATTCCACAAGGAAATGGGACCAAAACATAGTGAAAAAGGCACTACAAACTACACTTATCAGGAATACATCCCAAAATTCACAATAATTGAACAATTGCATATATTGAATATAGATAAAGTAAACATAAAGCTTCTAACTGACCCGTAAAAAAAACGTAAACATGAGTCGTATTGAATATTGGACAAATTTTGACCACTAACGTTTGAGGCGCCTTACACTAGGCGCTTTAGTATGTCGACGCACAGACTAGAGCGTTCATGCTACCTTGACCTTGGCTTTCGGAAATTGTCTTGTCTCGATTTTTGTTTTGTTTTGGTTCAACGAAGAGCACACCTAGTCACATTACAATATAGGGGGATGATTCGAACATGAGACCTATGGCACCTAGATTATTGAATTCCTTATATTGATTTAGAATGGTTATCGAATCTCCTATAGTTTTATTCACTAAAACAAAAACAAGAACCAACAATGTCATTTCAACTTTCCCGCCTAATTCTTCATACATTACCTAAATTGGGCTTCACAATAAACTTTTGCCTAATTTCATTAAATGCACAATTGTGTTGTTCATCCATGTAACAACCAAAGCTTTATTTTCTATCAATTTTATCAATTATAAAAATTGCAAAAAATCTCTAACATTATGACCAAAAATTGCTTCTCGCTCGTACCTCCTAATAGATATGTTAAACGGGTCAAGTCATACGGATCGGTCAAATACATGTCATAGATCGGAGTAGGGTAAGAATATATATAATTTCTGATGCCTTACTTTTTATGATCAAACAAAAATAAATATTAATAGAAATAATATCACTAGCTAGACCGGCTATATTTAGCTTTCCCCTGATCGTCCCAAAAAAAGACTGGTGTCATTTGGTGTGGAATGACTGGAACTCTCCCAAGCATTCCGTGATCCTATGGCTTGAAATGCAGGATGGTATGAACACAAAAGACAAACTCCATCGGATTGGATCTAGTAGTGTCGACGTGTACTGCCTTTGAGGGGATGAGTGTGAAACGAAAGATCACATGTTCCTGAAATGCTTGTACAGCAAGCAGATTATGACCGGGGTTGACACAAAACTAAACTTCAAGAACCTACCCCTCGGACATCTCCTTCGTGAGACTTCCACTAATATCAAGTGGAAAGTGTTAGTGATGATCACTGTCGCTATTCATTACGAAATCTGGTCTCAACGAAATGAAACTCCTATTCATCTCTCCGTGAAGCGACCTTACACTATTATTCAATCAATCGTTGCTGAACACATCCTAAAATTGGAAGTGTATGTAAGAAAGGTCAAGAATTTGGATGATATAGCTTGGATCAATGATCGCTATTAGGAACTATGCATTCTAGTTTTCTAATTTTGTTGTTCCCGTGGGTATAGCTGCTGTTCCGGTTCGGAAACAATCCAATCCAAATCGGGTTTGGATCTCAACCGGGTCACACTTTGGATCTTGTCTAAGCCTTCACTTCTCACTTCCTTCTTCTCTAGAGTCAGACCTTCCTGGTGGAGCGGGTCGCCCTTGCTTGCAGAAGGAGCAAACATGGCCTCAGAGGTGTTCGAGGGAACCCTCCTCTCTGATGCTTAAGTAAGTCTGTGAATGCCCTTAATGAACCTTGTTCCCGGTGTTTTTAGAGAGAGAATTTAGTGAGAGAAAGTTAATAACCCCTTAATGAGAGAACTTTAAGGGGTATTTATAGGGGGAGAAAGAGAGAGATGGGGCACGTGATTTAGGCGTGCCCCTTACCTTAGGAAGGGGCCAGGGGTCCGCTACGGAACGTACCGTCAGGGTCGGAATGAACGAGGGTCATGGATGCCCCGGCGAGGGCATAAGGAGGCTTGGCCGGCCCGACCGGGGGTCGGACCTCAAAACCGGGCTCGACATGCTTTCTTAGTGGCACACTCCTTAGGATCAGCCGAGGGGGGCGGGGTCTGGCCTGATGCCCCAGCGTCAGCCCTACAGAGTTCGGACCTCTCTAGAATTGGGTCGAACCCGAGCCTTTGATTTTTTTTTGTTAAATGGTAAGTATATTGATAAATCAAAAATCATATACAATATGCTATGATTCTAGTTACATAATCAGAGTCCCTCGTGCTTAATTTTCCTTTCCTAATCCCTCGGAAGTACAATTGAAGTTCTTTTCTAATCCTTTCGCTAAGAATATCAGGTCTCGTAATCATATATTCCAATCTGCTCTGATTTCGCTGGATCCTTATGTGGTAAACACACGCGTTGATAACCCCATTCACAATTCCTCTCTTCAACTTCGAGCCCCTTATCTGTAGTCTCCAATTGGCATTCAGAGACACCTGCATACGGCAGTCTACGCAGGTTTCGACATTTAGAAGTATAGCCTTACTGTACTCACATTGACATAACAGGTGAGCTGCTGTTTCCAAAGTTTGCGCACACAAACAACAAACCGCATCATCAACGATCTGAAGTTTATGCAATTTATCTCGAGTTCTTAATGCTTCCTGCTGGTGAAGCCAAGCAACGAATATGTGCTTAGGGATCGACCATTTACTCCATACCAAGCGTGCCCAATCCACTTTCTCTCGCTTTAATCGACACCAATTATACCCTCTAGCAACCGTATAATGACATTGAGTATGCCACTCCCCCCATGTGTAACCATCTTTGAATATGTCTTTAGCCTGACATATCTTTCTCCATCCTCAACTTGAGTTCATTTTAGGACTGTAACTCAACCATTGTGCTCCTTTTAAATAAGTTGAGTTCACCCACTGCACCCATAATTTGTCAGGATGATTAAGAATCAACCACGTCATTTTCCCTATCGCTGCCTTATTCCAATTACAATTCTATCTAAGATTCAGTCCGCCCTCTTCATAAGGTACACATACCTTCTCCCACGACACTAGTGGAGCTCTAGAGTAATATGTTCGTCCCTCCCAAAGGAAATTGCGGCAGATATCTTCAATTTTTTTAATAACACCACTGGGAATGAGAAAGATACTCGCCCAATACTGATGCAGCGTGCTGAAAACGGACTGCACCAGAACCAGTCTTCCCATGTAGGATAGTTTCCTCGCTCCAATCTTCCTAATTCGCTTAGTGACTGAATCAATCAGAGGCAAGCAATCTATGATCGTAAGACGTGTACTCTTAATGGGAACACCCAGATATTTAAAGGGCAGATTGCCTTCAGAACATCCCGAGACGGCCAAAATATCGTGTCTGTCAGCATTCTTGACTCCATTGAAATAGATGTGAGTCTTTCCTGGACTGAGTTTTAGACCCGAGGCTGCTGAAAACGTAGCAAATGTACGTAATAGTACCATCATAGACTGAATATCTCCTTTACTGAAGAGTAAAAGATCATCGGCAAACATCAAGCTGGTCAATTTCATAGGCTTACGTACACATCGGATGATACCTAAACTTTTCATTAGAGGTAGTGTATCGAAGTAATCTCGTCAAGTATTCCATGCATATAGTAAATAAAAGGGGGGAAAGAGGATCCCCTTGTCTCAACCCTCTCTTCCCATGGAAAAAACCAAACGAATCTCCATTAATACTTAGTGAGAAAGATGCAGTGTTCACGCATTGTATAAGAAGATTGCGGAAATCCTGAGGAAAGTTAAGCTGTTCCAACATCTGTTTAAGAAATTCCCACTCCACAGTGTCATACGCCTTTTGCATATCCATTTTGATCAAACATCGAGCCAACACAACTTTCCTAGTGTATAACCGAACCAAGTCTTGGCAAATGAGGATATTTTCCACTATACTTCTTCCCCTAATGAAGCCACCTTGAACCGGGGATATGATATCCGGAAGAACCCTAGCCAATCGGTTGCACATGAGCTTAGAGATGCATTTGTACAACGTATTGCAACATGCTATAGGACGGAATTGAAGAACCGATTTTGGGCGAGCAACTTTTGGAATTAGGACCAAATTCGTGGTGTTCAGCTGCTTGAGTAGCATTCCTGAATGGAAAAAATCTTTAATGGAAGCACAGAATTCCTCCCCGACAACTGACCAAGCATCCTTAAAATATTGGCTGGTATACCCATCCGGGCCTGGAGCTTTATCATTTGGAATACTAAAGAGGACTTTTTTAATTTCCTCATTAGTGACCTGCTCCTGTAGAATAGCATGATGTTCATCACTGCACACCGGCCCCATCTGCATAACCATGCTAGAAACAGGCGTAGAATCTGTCCTGCTCCCAAGTAGAGTCTGGTAGTAAGTAAGGAATGCATTTTGGATGTCCTCTGCAGAATTACATTCCTTACCTTCGCTATCTTCAATCATCGAGACTCCATTACGCAATCTTCTGGACTTTGGCGGGTGGTTACCAGCAGGTAGCTGACCCTATCAATTGCCTCTCAGCAGCTGGGGGGACCAGAGTTCCTGTCGGTTGTCGATGTCTGACTGGTCAGATGAAAAGCTTCCCCATCATCTTCTTGCATTAAATGCTGTGCTCATTCCCATGGCGGATTATCTCAGATAGGGGTGGACGAGGCGCCAAAATATCTTTCCTCGTAATGATTAGTTCTCAGGAAATCGCTCGAGACATGTGCCTTGGTGACACGTGGCATCTGTCTCAGGGATGGTTGGGGCTTCATTAAATGCCCTGCACTCCCCTTCCCTTTAGCTATAAAAGAGGAGTCACTTGTGCACAAGCTCCCTCAATTTTTCGAAAACACTTACACTCTTTTGCACTCTACTTGTTTCTCTGACAATCATGGTTTGGATTGTTGATAGGATTTTCAAAAGGGGTGTTAACACCAAGGTTATTAGGCATGTTGGTCGTCTTCCTAAGTTTTGATACCCTCGGCTGATTCCAAGGGTCCTTTGTAACACCCGCTAATTTTCTATGCGTTATTATCTATTCTGTTATGACTCCATCATAACTTTGTTATTTCTCTGCCTTCAGTTTCCTTAATTTTCAATCTTCATAATATTTTCAAGTCAAATATTATTTATTTTCATTAAAAGATTTTAAATATTTTATAATCCTATGATAAATCTATTTATTAAATTTTCGTCACAAACTATTTATTTATTTCGCGAAGAATCCCATTTTTATACGTACTATCATTTTAAGCTTGGATTTGGATTATTTATTTTTCTAAAAGGGTCAAAATACATTTATATAATATTTCTAACTAAGAAGATATTTTTATTTATGAAAATTTATTCTTTAATGATTTTATTACAAAGTTTCATAAATAATTATTTCCGAACGCGAGGTCCACTCAAATTGTTTTGAAATGCTTTTAATAATTTGACGATTCTTATTTTTATAAACTTACAACTAAAAGAGACCCTTTTTGGACCATTTTGGACCGTGACCCTTGTCACACACCACATCTACATTTTTCTTACACTCCATTTTACAATTTATAAACTTTTAGATATTTTTTTTTATCCTCATTTATTTTGATGACAAAGCAAATTTTCAATCACCATTTCATTCACTTGGCTGGTTTTATGTAGATGTGTAGCATTGTTTTCATCAAAAAAAAAATCTTAACATTCATGCATTAGAAAAGCCATCCATTTCCTATTCATTTATTGTGCAAATTAAACAACAGAAATCCCTTCCGTCTTCTTTTTTTGGCCATGTTTTCCAGCAGCCACCAGCCATATTTTATGCTCTAAAATCGAGTCTTGATCGTCTCCTTTTCAGTATCTAATTAATCGTTATTCCGATCCCTTCGTTAAGGTAATAATCGATGTTATTTTCGATCGTTATTTACCTTGATTCTTTTAGTTTTTCTTATGGTATTTTTATACCATACATTTCGTGTGATGTAGGATTTTTTGGTCGATTCCGAGGTCGACGAGTATATTATCGTTTTCGATTTGGATTAGAGGTAACGTCGATGTTACTCGGTATTTCAAGGTTTTAATTGTGTAGTTGCATGTATAATTTTTATATTTTATTTTTGACAATAAATGTATGTCATATAATCTGGATAATTTTTAAAAGTTGAAAATTTGCATGTTTCGATATTTTTATCGCTTTTACGAGATTAACGATTAAATCGTTATATTAATTTGTAAAATCGTAGTATTCGGCCTAAACTTGTAATATATGTTTATATTCTGTAAAAATGAGATTTTTGATGATTTTTAATAATTTGGTATTTTTTTTTTGATATTTTAGATATCAATTATTGAATTATTACCGTTTACGGACAAAAATGATTAAAAGCCGATTTTTAGTTCTAGTACTTAAACAATTCTTTTTAATCTGAAATTTGGCGTGGATGATATTTATGGTGAAATAGAAATTTTTGAATTTTTTCATAAATTTTAGGAATTTTTAAGTGGGTCACTTAATTAATCACTTTAAATCATCGTTTATCGTTAAAACCGCGTTTGTCGTTTAAATTCTCGATTTCTGATCTTATGATTAAATCTGGAAAAAAAATTGAGTTTGATGATTTCATGATAAAATGTAATTTTATGATTTTTAGTGCTTTAATAAAATGTTAGGAATGATAAGTTTTATTAATGAAATCGTTAATTGTGAAAACAAGTTTTAAATGACGGTTTTGTTGGAATTTGTTAAATCTAGAATTTTGGAAAATCTGAAAAAGTGGTATATTCTCGAAAATCATGATTTTTAAGTTTAATAATAATTTTTGGATATTAATACTTAAATCGTTTTGTAATTACTATTTTTAATAATCGTTATTGTCGAGATTAGATGATTAATGAGAAAACCCTTTAAAAACCGACTTTTAGGATTCTGGAAAATTTTCTTTTCTGGACAGAATGTCTAAAAATATTTTTTAGCTATTTTACGTATTTTTTTTACTATTTATTAAAGTCTTTAATTATTAGTAATAATTTTTGGACAAAATTACGATTGATTGTTAAAATGCTTCGTCTTACCTAAAGGAATTATTTTTCCAGCAAATTTTGAAAATATTAAATCTGATACTTTAAGAATTAAATCATCCATTAACATACTCTGAATGTATGCATTGATTTAATTAAATAAAAGACGTTAAAAGATTTGAATTGACATTTGCCGTAAAATTCTATTTATAACTGTATTGTCGAAAATAATAATAATTAGGGAGTTTTAGCTTTGTAACTTTTGAAAACACCCTAATTAGTAGTATTAAAATGTTTAAGACATTTTTAATGATTTTATAACACTTGTACGATATTTTAATAATTTCATAAACCCAAATGTTCTCACTTTAACAATTAATATCGTTAAGGCAGAAAATATTAGTTTTATAAATCTATATCGTTTACTAAAAATGTTGTATTAGTATGAACTAATATTTTTGATATTTTGATATAATGCTATTTTTAGTAAGTTTCTATTTATAGAAAGTTTCCGTTTTAATATAAAATATTTATTTCTTTTATCTTCATATTATTCATCATATGATTATATCTCGTGTTTATATCGATAATAGCTTGTTTTGGAGTTATGGAATATGGACCAGTGTGAGGTTTAGAGTAATATATTCTGGGGTTTATGTTTTTGCCATCAACTATAAGGCTGGTGTGTCTTTATGGGGCACACTGGTTGTTGAACCGAGCATATATGGTGTTCGGGAGTGTGTGTACATTTTGACCTTAAACTCGTGCCTCGCAGTGTAAGATGCCGTCGGGTTGAACTGAGTATTTATGGTGCTCGGGAGGGGTGTGCATATTATCTTAAACTAGGTTCACGCATTTATAAGTCGCCGTCCTATTATGGTTGAGTAGCCTAGTTAGAGATCGAAGTTTGATTTGTTTGATCTAAGTTCTCGAAGCTAGTTTTAGTATTCTCCTAGTGAAAGTCTAGCCTTCATCACTAATCCTATCCATAACGCCATTTTGAATATTTTTATTATTATCGATATAATTTGGTTGCAGGTGGGCAAATGTTTTATGTTTTCTTCGGAAAACTCATTTTTATTATATTGTTTCGATACGAGAAGTTTTTCACTGAAAGCTTATTTTCATTACAATGTTTTACTGTTTTCTGTTTTTACTATTTTTCTATAATAGTAATTACAGTTTTAAAATCCTGTTATACGGCTGGGAGAACGTTGGCGTTGCTCCCCACTGATTGTGGCTGTTATGTTTTAACATGGCAGGTATACGTGTTCCGGGTGTGGGCTAGCGAGCAGTGTGGATCCTGCTTGTTTATTTTGATAATTATGTCTTGAGGATTGTTCAAACCCCTTTTGTGGATTGTTAAAATTTTGGCCATTTTATTTAAGGCCTATTGTTTGACTTTACCATTTCAATTTTACTAAGACATAGTTACAGTGTGTTTTAATCCCGACTCTACAGTATTTCCGCCACTGTATCGCGTTAGATTTTCTAGGGGATTACAGTTGGTATCAGAGCATCACTGCTCCCAACGTTTACACCTGAAATTAGGGAAAATACCAGTAAATTATTTAAATAGTAAATAAAAAAATTATTACTAGGAATGGGTAGAAACAAATAAGGACTTGTTAAGTTTTTCATGTTCCCGAAACTCAATGATTAGCATTGAATAATTGTTTCTTTCGTCTGGAAGAAGATATTGGTATGATGCTGCTCCAGATCGGGACAAGACCTGCTTAGAACTCTCAACGACTGTTGGATCGAGTAGACAACTTGGTGCTCCAAGAAAGATGTCGATGATGACTTTTCAGCTCCGGTTCAGTTTGCTTGAGCTACAGGTTAGATGATCAAGAGTAGATTCCTATCCCATGATGTAGATAGAGCGACCCAAGACTTGTGTGCTCGTTCCTCTACAAGAAGATGAAGTAATCCTTTTAGTTTCCTCGTGAACTTTAGAGGTTCGAACTTTCCCTTCTCGTTTTAGGTCTCTATCATCTAGAATTATTGATTCTTTTCGTCCTGCTTCTGCTTCTTCCAATTCTTATCTTTTATATTCTCATCTTCATTCTCTTGGCGAATCCTTGTTCTATTCTTCTATTCCACCATCTTTCGCTTGAGATTCTTTGGTTACACCGGACTATCTTAGTGAACCCCGAGTTATGGATGTTTGAGGTTTAGTAAACCCTTGTTACCTGATTTGAGGGCTGTGAGTCTACCCTATCTTCTAAGCAAGTAAGAAATTATTGAGGATTGATTTGAGTGGCAAATTGTTGATTGATGGAATTAGGATGATACTTTAGACACTAAACCTTGGGTTATAGGTTACTTTGATTATTTTGGAGTACTTAAAGTTGAATATATTTTGGAGTAGTGAGAGTATGTCATATTTGATGGATACCTAGTACCTAACCTAGAACCGAACTAGGTGTAACTGATAATACTTTGGGATTATTACCTGATGCTTATTGGATGGATGCATCGCGAATATTCGGGATCATAGAGTACTGTTTAAAGTGTTAGCCTGAGTGTTGTGGTACCAATGAAGGTTTTCATTAATGTTGTTAGAAATTTCGGTTGACATAGATTATCCGTATTTCTGGTGGATTAGATTGTTGATCGTCGTTTAAGGTTGTAACCTATGAACTTTGGAGTTGAGTGATCTAACTTAGCTAAATTGTTGTTAGCCTTGAGGGAGAGAAACATATTGCACAATTAAAGGTTGAAATTATCGCGTTGTTTTGAGGAATACTTTGATGTCAATCATCTTAATGGATTTATAGTTAAGAACCTTAGACCAACGAGATTGTGGCTTCGTTGAGTTATTAAATATTTTGTGGTTGCACCATTGAGATTAGAAATTTGATGGACTTCTCAGAAACATTAATTGAATGACGTGTTTGAAGATGTGAGTGTTTGCGCCATTACCTATAGGTTTGAGCGTGTTTGAGGATTTATTGTACTTCCCCAACTTCTGTACTTGTGGTATTATAAATATGTTGGTGATCATTATTGAGGATTTCGTGTACGAACATTGTTAATTGGTGGATTTTATTTAGTCTTCCTCACTCGAGAAATTTGAAGTATACCTCGAGTTCAGATCTTATGAGCTTTAAATTTATGAACCTTCGTGATTACGAGTTTGGAATGGTTTGATAACAGTTGGAATCTTAATTAATGGATCAGTATAAATCATTTGTGGATTCTTACCATACTAATTGAAAGATCAGATTATATAAGTATGTAAGACTTAAATTTGGAGGCTATGGCAGTTGATAATTTTGGAGGTTGTAGATTGAGTAGGACTACCCTGTACCGATATTGGACTTGGCGTTATTTGATGGGGCAATTAGGAACCCGTGTTTCTGAGAGTCGTGTCAGGATTCTCGAGATGGTTAATTTCTTCTATAATCCTTGAGAGCTCTTTCTGACTCTCAACTCCGTCTTCCTTTCTGTTTCTCTTGAATTCTGGTACGGTAACTCCTGCCAATCCCTATGACCTTTATCGATTTTGAAAACTCTTATTTTAATTTATTGTTTATCCTTGACTCTATTTATCCGTTCATCATTTCCCCTAACTTATGAAAAGTTTGACTAATTTAAAATTTTTGATTTTCGTTAAATTTTAACATTTTGAAGCATAATTTCAAATTTTAAAACTCCCCATTTTTGTAAAAACTTTGAGCAATTTAACATTTTGGGTTATCGTGAAATTTTAACATTTTGAGTTATGATTTCTATTTATGAAACTCCCCGTTTTGTAAAAAAATGACTAAATTAAACTTTTCGGATATCGTGCAATTTAACATTTTTGAATTATAATTTAAGAACTTTATACTACACTTTTGTTTTATCTTTGGTCGATATTTATACTTAGTCTGTTTCAAAATGCCTTCATAATTTATTTTGAAAATATTTCAATTTTTTGATTTTCAAACGATCGGAATTTTATGAAGACTTTCATATTTCCAAATACTTCATCTTCTATAGGATTATTTTGTAAAGCGTTTTAACATTGTCGAAATTATTTTGAATGTTCAAGTTTGATAACAACTTTCATAATTACTTTGATAACATTTTCGAAATTTTAACGTTTTGAAATTAGTTTCTCTTTATTGTTGGTGGACTTTTGAAATCTATTATTGAAAATGCTTGACAACTGGATCGGTTTTTACTAACTACAAATTTGATTTCTCAAAACTAAATTTTGTTTCATCAGGAAAAGAAATATTATTAAATTTCTTAATGAAATTGTTTTACTTTTGTTTTGAAAATGTTTTAATTACCTTATTTCCTTCAAGCTCGTTAAAAATCCTATTTAGTGTCGTTATTATCAAATAACTTTACTTTACGATTTCACTAATTAAAAGATTTCAAATTCCGGGTAGCTAACCCCAATTTCTCTTGGAATATATAATTGCATTTGATTTCTTATCAATTTAAAAGTTGTAAAAATTTTCTTTTACAGCAAAATTTTTATGCGAAATTTATAACCTTATCTTTTCGAGTGGGGTAATTTTGACTTCTTTCTGCTTATTCTTAGTTTCGAGGACGAAACTTTCTTTTAACACCCGCTAATTTTCTATGCGTTATTATCTATTCCGTTATGACTCCGTCATAACTTTGTTATTTCTCTGCCTTCAGTTTCCTTAATTTTCAAGCTTCATAATATTTTCAAGTCAAATATTATTTATTTTCATTAAAAGATTTTAAATATTTTATTTTCCTATGATAAATCTATTTATTAAATTTTCGTCGCAAACTATTTATTTATTTCGCAAAGAATCCCATTTTTATACGTATTATCATTTTAAGCTTGGATTTGGATTATTTATTTTTCTAAAAGGGTCAAAATACATTTATATAATATTTCTAACTAAGAAGATATTTTTATTTATGAAAATTTATTCTTTAATGATTTTATTACGAAGTTTCATAAATAATTATTTCCGAACGCGAGGTCTACTCAAATTGTTTTGAAATGCTTTTAATAATTTAACGATTCTTATTTTTATCAACTTACAACTAAAAGAGACCCTTTTTGGACCATTTTGGACCGTGACCCTTGTCACACACCACATCTACATTTTTCTTACACTCCATTTTACAATTTATAAACTTGTAGATATTTTTTTTTATCCTCATTTATTTTGATGACAAAGCAAACTTTTCAATCACCATTTCATTCACTTGGCTGGTTTTATGTAGATGTGTAGCATTGTTTTCATCAAAAAAAAAAAATTTCTTAACATTCATGCATTAGAAAAATCATCCATTTCCTATTCATTTATTCTGCAAATTAAACAACAAAAATCCCTTCCTTCTTCTTTTTTTTGGCCATGTTTTCCAGCAGGCACCAGCCATATTTTATGCTCTAAAATCGAGTCTTGATCGTCTCCTTTTCAGCATCTAATTAATCGTTATTCTGATCCCTTCGTTAAGGTAATAATCGATGTTATTTTCGATCGTTATTTACCTTGATTCTTCTAGTTTTTCTTATGGTATTTTTATACCATATATTTCGTGTGATGTAGGATTTTTTGGTCGATCCCGAGGTCGACGAGTATATTATCGTTTTCGATTTGGATTAGAGGTAACGTCGATGTTACTCGGTATTTCAAGGTTTTAATTGTGTAGTTGCATGTATAATTTTTATATTTCATTTTTGACAATATATGTATATCATATAATATGGAAAATTTTTAAAAGTTGAAAATTTGCATGTTTCGATATTTTTATTGCTTTTACGAGATTAACGATTAAATTGTCATATTAATTTGTAAAATCGTAGTATTCGGCCTAAACTTGTAATATATGTTTATATTCTGTAAAAATGATATTTTTGATGATTTTTAATAATTTGGTATTTTTCTGATATTTTAGATATCAATTATTGAATTATTACCGTTTACGGACAAAAATGATTAAAAGCCGATTTTTAGTTCTAGTACTTAAACAATTCTTTTTAATCTGAAATTTGGCTTGGATGATATTTCTGGTGAAAAAGAATTTTCTGAATTTTTTTAATAATTTTTAGGAATTGTTAAGTGGGTGAATTAATTAATCACTTTAAATCATCGTTTATCGTTAAAACCTCGTTTGTCGTTTAAATTCTCGATTTCTGGTCTTATCATGGGCGATTTTATAGGGGGTGATGGGGGTGACCCCTCACCCCCATTATTTTAGGAAGAAATCAAGTTAAAAAAGAACATATATATACATATATATATGAATATAAAAATATATCAGAATAATTATTTGGGTGGAGTGGTAGAGTTGAACTCATTGAACCTATTTGTTCATGAGGTCAAGGGTTCCTCAATTAAACCATTTTTTTTATGAAGGATACCGGGTTGCTAGTTTATCCACTTATCTGAAATAACCGTTTCCAAACCGAACCACAACTTACTCATACCCGATCCTACATGGACCCATTCTAATAGTTATTTTGACACAAACATTACTTTATAAACAAAAAAAACTCGAGAATTAGAGATGTTTTTGTTTTGATTTTATTGAACATTTGAGATGTGTACTTATGTAGGAAATTAACTCGAGAATTAAAGATGTTTTTTATTTTATTAAACCTTTGAGATGTGTATTTGTTTAGGGAATTAGGGAAAATGGACAAATGAGAAATTAATAAATGTAAAAAATTGAAAATATGAATATTTGGGACGATGGACATACTGATATTCTAATAATGTATTAGTATGATATACTATGTGATTATGTGAAATTGAGAAATTAATTTGATAATGTATTATTATGTATTGACACTTTTATTTTAGTCGAGGATACTTTGAGTTTTGTTTTATAAAGTTTGCGGTTAGTTTTTTAGTTTTTTTGTTACATTTAGTTACTTTTTGGAGTTAGTTTAGTCAGGACGAATTCGTGATCTGAATTGAATTAAATTAGACTGAATTGAAGTACTGAACTGATCGAAACTGAATTGATCTGACTGAATTGAACTGAAGAACTGAACTGCACAATATGCACTAAACTGAACTCAATTATTTGTGTGTTATTTTTCACATTATAATTTTTTTATCACCCCCACTCGAAATTCCTGGATTCGCCACTGGGTCTTATGATTAAATTTGGAAAAAAAATGAGTTTGATGATTTCATGATAAAATGTAATTTTATGATTTTTAGTGCTTTAATAAAATGTTAGGAATGATAAGTTTTATTAATGAAATCGTTAATTGTGAAAACGAGTTTTAAATTACGGTTTTGTTGGAATTTGTTAAATCTAGAATTTTGGAAAATCTGAAAAATTGGTATATTCTGGAAAATCATGATTTTTAAGTTTAATAATAATTTTTGGATATTAATACGTAAATCGTTTTGTAATTACTATTTTTAATAATCGTTATTGTCGAGATTAGACGATTAACGAGAAAACCCTTTAAAAACCGAGTTTTAGGATTCTGGAAAATTTTCTTTTCTGGACAGAATGTCTAAAAATATGTTTTAGCTATTTTACGTATTTTTTTTACTATTTAAAAAAAATTTAAATAAAGAATATAGGAATTTGTATAAAAAAACAATCTACTCCATTTAAGACCAAAAAAATTATCACTATATAAACCAGCGATTATCATCTCATATGATAACAAAATTTGGACAGCGGCAGCGTGAAACGCTTAGTAATTCTATTTGATAATTGTTTTAATATTTATTCACCCTCAAAAAATACAAAATTAAAATTTTGAATTTTTTTAATATTTATTATTATTATTATTATTATTTTTTTGCAAGAAGTGTTATGACTCTTTTATTCATCCATAAAGGGAAATAAAGAGACCCGACTTACAAAAACGAAATCCCCTACACAATCGCAAACACCCTTAACATCTTAAAAGATTAAGGTCGAATCCCCTATTTTTCATCCTAATAAACACCTCAAATTTAATCTGTCTAACAATACTCTTAGATGATCTTGTACTCTCCTGAAAGATTCGATTATTTCTTTCTATCCAAATATGATAAGTGACCGCAGCGATACTATGACAGTACCATTGATGTTTCCAATGCTTTCTTCTTTTCTTTGCCATACTCCACTTCAATTCGGTTTTAAGATCCTCTCCTCTTCCATCTATGTTCAGCCAATCTTTAATACAATGCCAAATACTTCTCGCAAAACTGCATTGAAAGAATAAATGCAGGTGATCTTCCTCTGCAGACCTACATAAAACACATCTGTTAGTGATATATAGTCCTCTTTTCCTAATGCAATCCACTGTCGCAAGCTTCTCCTGTGCAGCGAGAGAAGTGATGAACCCATGCTTGGGAATGACTGCTTGCCCCTCGATCAACTTCAGCCACTGCTTCTTAGGGAATTTAGTCCTGAACCAATTATAAGCATAATTGACCTTAAACTTGCCCCTCTCCTGCCAATTACAAATCAACTTCTTCGCACCATCTACATCTCCTGTTACAGCAATAATCTCATCCCTTATCCTGATAATACTCTTAAGTGTAGCTGTGTATCTTTCCTCAATTTTTATACCCCAAATTGAATGAACGCCCAACACATAATGAGTAACCCAATCATGCCAAAGACCCTGCTCACTTCTAATCATCTTCCACAACCAGTGGCAAACCATGGCTTTATTCCAAGCCACCATATCAACAATCCCAAATCCTCCCTCCTCCCAAGGGGCACATATGTTGTCCCAACTCTTATAGTACATCCGACTTTTCTCAACACTGCCAGTCCACAAGTACGCCCTACAATATTGCTTGATCTTCATAATAACATTCTGAGGTATGAGTGTATTGGCACTCCAGTACTTCATGATGCCGATAATAACCGAATTAATTAGCTCAATCCTACCAGCAAACGACAGGACAATAGCTGACCATCCACTCATGACACCTCTAATCTTAGCAAGAAGGGCAGAGTAGTGCTCCAATCTATTAGTAATAGGATTTAAGGGAATTCCTAAGTATTTGCAAGGGAAAACCCCTTGAGAAAATCCAGTGATTTCCAAAATAAGGTCCATAACATCCTTGTTAACCCCTCCTAGATAAATATCCGTCTTGTCCTTGTTCACTTGCAATCCCGATTCCTTTTCAAATTGTTCCAAAGCCATCATAATCGCCTGAACAGAAAGAGTATCACCTCTCGTGAAAGCCATAAGATCGTCTGCAAATATCAAATGGTTCAAGTGAATTTGCCTACACTTCGGATGATACGACACCTGAGGAAACTTTTGATTAAATCTCAAGTGCCTAGATAAGACCTCCATACTCAATACGAATAGATAAGGAGAAAGGGGATCCCCTTGCCTAACCCCACTTCTCCCTTTGAAAAAACCATGAGAAACACCATTAACTTTAATCGAAAACCAAGCCCCTTGAATACAAGCTCTAATCCATCCCATAAATTTTCCAGGGAAATTGAACTCCTGAAGCATTTTATCCATAAATTCCCATTGTAGAGAATCGAAAGCTTTCCGAATATCAATCTTCATTAAACATCGAGGTGTGATGAACTTTCTGTTATAGTTCTTAATCAGAGCTTGCGATAAAGCAACATTTTCATGGATGCATCTATTATTGATAAACGCCGCTTGTTCAGGTCCCACTATTTTATGAATCACTCTCTGCAGCCTGATGGTAATCAGCTTACTAATCGTTTTATAAACAACCGAGCAACAAGAAAGCGGTCTAAAATCCAAGACCGAATGACAAACTTGCTTTTTAGGAATCAAAGTTATGAGCGTGGCATTAGCCTGTTTCACTAATTTGCCTTTTTCAAAGAACTCCTTGACCACTCTGCAGAAATCAGTACCCACTATACTCCATGCTGCCTTAAAAAAACCAGCTGAAAAACCATCCGGACCTGGACTCTTATTGGAACCAATAGAGAAAACAACTCTCCTAATCTCTATTTCAGTAGGATGATCCAAAAGAGCCTCCCAATCATTGGTATCCACCTTTCCTCCATGTGCCATACTATCTCTATGAATATCAGTAACCTTTTTCTTGTTCCCAAGGAGATGTTCATAATAATCGACAAAAGCATCAGCCACCTCTTCACTACCCTCTCTTTGAGTGCCATTTCTGTCAGTAATAACCCCAATAGTCTGTTGTTGCCTCCGCTCTTTAATTCTAGAATAAAAATGACTAGTAGCAGCATCATCTTTTACTATGTTATCCATTTTAGCCCGTTGATGGAGAATACTAATCTCAGCCTGTTTTAGTCTTTTCCACTCACCCATAATAATTTTCTCCTTCTATAGTAGTGTAGAATCAGTATTCTTCGCTTGGATCTCCTGCTGACAAGTATGCAGCTCCTTATCTAAATCAATAATTCTCTGCTTCAGATTAGTAAACGATTCCTTGTGCATCTTTTTAAGAGCAACTTTAACATTCTTGAGCTTGCTAAACAATTGATATCCCAAAGCTCCATAGACCTTCATATTCCAAGCTTTCTGAACAGTTTCCATGAATTGAGGGTGAGAAAACCAGCAATTGAGAAAACTGAACCATTTGTGTCTCCTGCTCCCATTAGTAACCTTCACCAATACAGGTGAATGGTCCGAAATCCCTGGAGTCAGAATGTGAGCATAAGCATCAGGATAAGAATTGATCCAATTCATATTAATTAGAGCTCTATCCAGTCGAGTCCAAACCCTATCCTCAACATCCTGCTTATTATTCCAAGTATATTCGAAACCCTGACTCGCAATCTCCTGTAAACCACATTCCTCAATACAATTATTGAAAGCCTCCATGTCATCCAAATTAGGATCCGCACCCCCAATCTTCTCATGACTATAACGGATGATATTGAAATCACCCATTACAATCCAATTATTTACCCTTTTACTCCACTTCACCATGTTATCCCATAACCTTTCTCTAGCATTAGGATCATTATGACCACAAACAATAGTGGCATCGAAAACCTTATTATCAGCAAGGTGCTGAGCTTGAAAATGGATCCATTGATCCGCAATCTCCACCTTACTAACATTCACACTACCAGGATTCCAAACAATCCAAATTCGTCCATTATAGTGACAATTGTAATTAGTGATGACTTCATAACCTTTAAACTTGCCCTTTATGATAGACTTAGCCTTACCATGCTTTATTCTAGTTTCTAAAACCCCTAAAATATCCACTCCTTTACCCCTAATCAGCCTAATGATTTCATTTTGCTTCAATGGCTCATTTCCACCCCTTATGTTCCAAGTGCCAATAATCATACTTGGATATCAGGGGGAACAGCTACCTCTACAGGAGGGTACAAGTCCTCTCCATCATGTGCATTACTGCTATTACCCTGTAAGATCTCATACCTGTTTGGTGTAAGAATAGCAGCGAACCCCATGTCCTTCCTACCTTCATCGAAGTCCACTCCGGAGCCTTTCACCTTAAGGCCTACCCTAGCACATCCTGGACGCCTTACAACAGGTGTGAAACCAGAATCAGGATCAGAACAAGAATCCAGGCCCTCAAAACCTTCTGCTACCTTGTTCTGTCCGTCATTCTGTTTCTCATCCATTGAGCTACCGCCTAGTACTTGGGGTCCTGAGCCAGTGATAATCAGGCCTCCGGATGACTCTTCCCCAAGAGATCCTTGATGCATTTCAGTAGGGTGAGAATTACTCGGCATTCCACCCTCTGAGGTACCACCTAACTCTTGGGGGGAAATCTTCTTTGGGGTATCTCTTTGAGTTCAATATACCCCCTACTTCTTTGGCCTTCTTCTTTTCCTTCCTGCAAGTGTTAATTTCATGGCCAAGTTTCCCACAACCATGACAATAGAATGGCAACCATTCATAATCCACTCTCTGAGTTGATTTACCCAAGAGAGGGATGTTTAGAACAACCTGATATGGTAACTCTTTCGACACATCAACTTCTACCATCACTCTTGCGAATGATAACCGCTCCTTATACGTCGTTGTGTAATATGCATACAGTGGTTTTCCCACCTTACTTGCCATTTTGCTTAGGATAGAATCCGACCACAAATATGGGTCAAGGTCCGGGAAAATAACCTAAACAGGCACAACAGATATACTATCCATTTCAGACGAGAAAAGAGGACTCCACTGTTTCAAGATCATTGAATTCCTTCCCAGTTGCCAAGGTCCACCGCGCAAGACCCAATTCATATCATCCTGATTGCGAAACCTGAACGAAAACCATCCCTTCTTAAAGTATTGGACAACCGGCAAAGCATTATTCCAGTTCTTAATTGCAAACTCGGTCATCTGTTTCAGAGTTGGCTCTGCCCCCAAAACATTCGCCATCAACGTATGTTTCCAGAGCTTCAGCTCGTCCGCAAAATCATCTAACTGAATGTCGATCTCATCCGATACACCTCCCTGATCAATAAAGAACAAATCCATTCCAATTTTTGTTTCCTTAACTCTATTTGCCCATGAATTACTATTCTCCTTGGTTTCATAAGGCTTATCTCCCCTAGTAATCAGCTCAACATTCACCCCCCAACATCCCTGTTTGTACCCATAGCAGAATCACTTCGTTCTAACCCAGGATTAACAGAATTAGAACTATGAATTGAAATCTTATCTTTCATTTGCGTTTTCTGGGCTGAAGTAAGAGCATCGTTAATCAAATCATTGATCAGTGGGATCCCCTGCTTTTTCGTCATCTGAGAGTCATCTTCCCCATTACTCTCTTGATTCTCATCGATCTTGGTATCCATACGCTCCTCATTGTGCGAGGAATCCGATTTCTGCTTGTTCTTGGGTGGTCTTCCTCTTCCCCGTCCCGTACCCGTCGTAACAGTCATCCGGCAATGCTAACTTCGAGAGGGAAAACTTCCCTAGAGAGAGAGAAGAGAGAGATCTATTCTGTATTAATAATAATAATAATAATAATATTTATTATTAATACTTATATTTTAATTTAAATTAAGAATATATAGAAATTTGTTAAAACTACGTAAAATTATCGCGTATCGAAAAATTATAATGAGGTGATTAAATTATACTCCACTCTATATCACAAATAAGAGACATCATTCGTTTTTATATATAAAAAAATGTAATCTTATAAAAGCTTTAAAAGCTACTTAATTTAAGTAAAATTATCTCACATCGAGAAATTATAATACGACGATGAAAATTCTACTATATAAATAAAATTAATCATTTGTCTTTAGATATTATCGAGAAATCTTTTGAGTCCTAAAAAGCATTCTTAAGACTATAAAATCAAGTAGAATTATCTCACATCGAAAAATTATAAGTTGATTGAATTTTACTCCATATTACTCATATATAATATAGAGTAATCATTCGTATATCTCAACCTGAAATCTTTTGAGTTCTAAAAAAATTTTTAAGACTATAAATTTAATTAGAATTATCTCACGTTGCAAAATTATGATTAGGTGATAAAATTGTACATCATCAATAAGAAAAAAAAATCGTTTTTGGATGTCAAAAATATTTTTGGAGTTAGCTTTTAAGGCTATAAATTGAAGTACTGAAACTTATCCCATATCGAAAAATTACAATATGGTGAAGAATTTCTATTATATAAATAAAATTAATTATTCGTTCTTAGATATCAACAAAAATTTCTTGAATCTTATAATAGCTCTTAAGGCTATAAATTAAAGTAAAAATTATCTCACATCAAAAAATTACAATAAGACTTATAAAAAGCTCTTAATGAATCATATATATCACACATCGAGTTTTATTTGTGATACAAAAATTACAATATCGAAAAATTATGATGAACTAATGAAATTATATACTACTACATCATAAAGAGAAATCATTCGTTTTAGATATTAATAAAAAAACTTTTAAGTCTTGTAACAACTCTCAAAGGTATAAGTTGAAGAAAAAATTATCCTACATCAAGGAATCATATTCAGAAAATGAGATTTTATTTTATATATATATATATATATATATATATATATATATATATAGAGAGAGAGAGAGAGAGAGAGAGAGAGAGAGAGAGAGAGAGAGAGAGAGAGAGAGAGAGAGAGAGAGAGAGAGAGAGAGAGAGAGAGAGAGAGAGAGAGAGAGAGAGAGAGGTTCCGGTGAGGCAGGGTAACTCCTTACACCCATTGAGGCACAATCTAAACCATAAGATTAAGATGAGACATACATCCAAATAAGTGTTATATACACTAAAAAGATTCATTATATACGTTATTAAACTCACTATATACACACACTTAGAACTCAATATATACAGTAAAAAAAATGTTATATACACTTAAATAAAAAAAATGTTATATACACTCAAATAGTTATTATGTACACCAATTAATCAACAATGGAACATACATCAAAATAATTGTTATATACACTAAGAAAACTCATTATATACGCTATTAAACTCACTGCATATATATATACATTTAAGAACTAAATACATACAGTAAAATAATTGTTATATACACACAAATAATTAATATGTACATCAGTTAATCAACAATGGAACATACATCAAAATAACTGTTATATACACTAAGAAACTCATTATATACGCTATTAAACTCACTACATATATATATACACTTAAGAACTAAATATATATACAGTAAAATAGTTATTGTTATATACACTCAAATGGTTACTATGTACACCAATTAATCAACATATATACACTGAAATAATTGGCATATGTACTTAATTATTTGATATAATAGAATTGTTATATACCTTAAAACGATTATTATGTACACTGAAATTGTTTTTATATACACCAATTTTATTTTAAATTCCGAATTTTTTTTTTCGGAATTTTTTTTTTCTTTTGGAAAAAAAATTTCGGATTTTTTTTTTTTTGCGAAAATAAAAACAATTTTTTTGGAAAAAAATATTCCGAATTTTTTTTTTCCGGGGAAAAAAAAAAAAAATTCCGAAAAATATCTATTTTTTTCCTCGGGAAAAAAAATTGGGAATTTTTTTTATGTATGAGTTTTTGTTTTAATCTTAGCCTTTAATTTGATTTTAATCTAATGGTTGAGATTGTGCCTCAATGGGTGCGGCGAGTTGAGCTGCCTCAAAGGATCCTAGATCTATATATATATATATATATATATATATATATATATATATATATATATATATATATATATATATATATATATATATATATATATATATATATATATATATATATATATATATATAGAATTAGGATCTGACGTAAACACACCAATTTGGTGTAAATACCCTAATAATCTGAGCCGTTGATCTAATACTTAATCAACGGCTCAGATTAGATCTCACAGACCAACAAAACCCTCCTTCATTCCTCACTTGGAGGCGTCATTTTGATTTCCGTCTTTCTCTCTCTTCATTTTCAGTTTCCATCTCTCTCTCTACTGTCTCTCTTTTCTTACTTCAACAAGAACCTAACCTTTCATCTCCATTATCATCATCGTTCAATTTCTTCAGTTTCTTATACCGAGTTTCCTTCTAATCCTCTCATATCATCATAGTTTTGCCCTATTTTCATTTAAGTTTGCTTGAAGCTCTTCCTTTGGTTGGTTAACTCATGCATTTGGTCATTTTTGCTGATTTTCATTTTAAATTCTCGACATTTGCGGTATATTGCTGATTTTTGTGAAGTTGATTTGCTAATTATTCAGGTGAATTTCGTCAATTTCAGCTCTAATTTCGCTTGATCAACATCATCATTCAACCCTAATTTCGCTTGAGAAGGACTCGCTACTTCTAGTATAAACTTCGCACTCCATTTCCGACTTCTTTTTTGTACTTTTTTTTTTATCAATTGTTGTTATTATTGACGAATGTCGAGTTTATATGTTAGGGTTTCAACAGTTTTCTTCATCTGTTTGGGGATTTCAAAGCACTACTATTGTTGTTTCTATTTGTATGTATCACAGAGTTGAACTCGTCTATCTGTTATCACATGTGTTTTTCGACTTTGTGAATCTTATGATGTGGCTCATATTAGCATTGAACAATCTGGATATAAAAGTCATGCTTCTTGTTTATACAAATGTTATGTTGAATATATGGAGTACTTGAATATATGAATTGGAGTAGTTGAATATAATATATATATATATATATATATATATATATATATATATATATATGTATATATATATAGAGAGAGAGAGAGAGAGAGGGAGAGAGAGAGAGAGAGAGAGAGAGAGGATCATATAAGTCCATTCCCTTCCTATAAGTCCGTAAGGCTTATTATCAGCCATTTGATCAAGATAATATGGACGGCTGAGATCTTGATTGACATTTCATTTGAAAAAAAAAATCTGCGTATCCCAAGCTCCTCTTTTTTTTTCCCATCCTCAATATTATCACCTTGATTATTCTATTCCCAACATAACAATTACTTCACTAAACCATTCTCATCCTCAATATTCTCATTCCATTAATCCATTACTTCAAACCATTACTTCACTTTATTCCTACTTCATTACTCCTACCGCCAGTACCCTGTTCTTGGTCGATTTTTGCTCTTCCTTATTAATCAGCGTACGTTCGATCTTCCCTATTCATCATACGGTTGAAGTCCTCTGTTCTCTCTCGATTTCGTTTCTTTTCACAGGTAAAGTTCTGTTCTCTAATCAAAGTTTCGTAGTATCATTTTCTTCATATATTTAATGTAATCTGGGCATTCGTTTTTTAATTACACGAGTTTTGGGGGTTTCATCGAAATTAGGGTTTGTTTCCAATTTGGGGGTTTTTTCGTTTAATTGGGGGTTCATTTTCAGGTTTAATTGCGACTTTCTTGTTAAATTGCGACTTTAGGGTTTGATTAGGATTTAATTGCGACTTTCTTGTTAAATTGGGGGTTTTGGGGATTTGTTGTTTCATTGCGTGTTGATAATTTTTCAAACGTGGTAATATTGTTCGGAATTAATTTTTGGGTTTCTGTATACTGGTTTTGGGGATTTGGGTGTTTATAGATTTAACTTCGTAGTATGATGTATGGCATACGGTTCTGTGTCGATGGGTTATATGGCAATTTTGTATGCATTTTTGTTAACAATTTGTATGCATTTTTTTTTTTCAATTTTGTTCTGTATACTGACCATAACAACATCGGTTTATATACCATGTAACTTCAGTTCATATATTTTGTAACTTAGATCATATATTTTTGTTTCATTACATCTTTATTTCCACCTTTTTCATCCTAATTGATATTTTTTTTTCATTATGTTATTGAATTTCAATTAATATAGTATATGTTTTTCAATTAATAATTGCAGATTTTTGATGACGATGAAGAATTAAAAATGGAGATGAAGACGAAGAGGAAGAATTAAAAATGAAGATGGAGACGAAGAGGAAGAATTAAAAATGGAGATGAAGACCGAACGAGCTTTGTAAATTAATTGCTTTTTATATATATTTGTAACTTCAGTTCACATATTTTGTAACTTTAGTTCACATATTTTATAACTTCAGATCGTACATTGTAACTTCAGTCCATATATTTGTAACTTCAGTTCACATATTTTGTAACTTCAGTTCACATATTTTGTAACTTCAGATCGTACATTGTAACTTCAGTACATATATTTGTAACTTCAGTTCACATATTTTATAATTTCAGATCGTACATTGTAACTTCAGTCCATATATATTTGTAACTTCAATTCACATATTTTGTAACTTCAGTTCACATATTTTGTAACTTCAAATCGTACATTGTAACTTCAGATCGTATATTGTAACTTCAATTCTAATCAGTTCATATATTTTTGTAAATTCATCGTGTAACTTCAATCACATTTTGTGTAACTTTAGTAACTTATTAACAACCTACCGAATAAGTTTAATATAATACTAGGTAAAATTAACAAAATATTGACTAACTTTGAACAATAATATATGTATTTTGGTTAATTTTAATATAATAGTAGGTAAAATTAACAAAATATTGACTACCTTTGAACATTAATATATGTATTTTGGTTTACCTAAAAAAACTACATAATCAATTGGGAAAAGAAAGCCTCTTAAATGTTATATGTTCTTTTTTTTTTTTTTTTTTTGCATTGAACATCCCCCACTACACATCAAATCTTAGCCTTTCATTTATCATCATCCAAGGGTTAATATGAGGACTTAAAAAACTTGGTGACCTTATGAGAACCCTTCTCTCTCTCTCTCTCTCTATATATATATATATATATATATATATATATATATATATATATATATATATTGAGGCAGCTCAACTCGCCGCACCCATTGAGGCACAATCTCAACCATTAGATTAAAATCAAATTAAAGGCTAAGATTAAAACAAAAACTCATACATAAAAAAAATTTCCCTAATTTTTTTTCGCGGGGAAAAAAATCGATATTTCTTGGAAAATTTCTTTTTTTTCCGGGAAAAAAAAAAATTTCAAAATATTTTTTTCCAAATTTTTTTTTTTTATTTTTTTCGAAAAAAAAAATCCGGAAATTTTTTTCCAAAAAAAAAAAAAAAAAAAATCCGAAAAAAAAATTCGGAATTTAAAATAAAATTGGTGTATATAAAAACAATTTCAGTGTACATAATAACTGTTTTAAGGTATATAACAATTCTATTATATCAAATAATTAAGTACATATGCCAATTATTTCAGTGTATATATGTCGATTAATTGGTGTACGTAGTAACCATTTGAGTGTATATAACAATAACTATTTTACTGTATATATATTTAGTTCTTAAGTGTATATATATGTAGTGAGTTTAATAGCGTATATAATGAGTTTTTTAGTGTATATAACAGTTATTTTGATGTATGTTTCATTGTTGATTAACTGCTGTACATATTAATTATTTGGGTGTATATAACAATTATTTTACTGTATATATTGAGTTCTTAAGTGTATATATGCAATGAGTTTAATAGCGTATATAATGAGTTTTTTTAGTGTATATAACAGTTATTTTGATGTATGTTCCATTGTTGATTAATTGGTGTACATAATAACTATTTGAGTGTATATAATATTTTTTTATTTAAGTGTATATAACATTTTTTTTACTGTATATATTGAGTTCTTAAGTGTGTGTATATATAGTGAGTTTAATAACGTATATAATGAATTTTTTTAGTGTATATAACACTTATTTGGATGTATGTCCCATCTTAATCTAATGGTCTAGATTGTGCCTCAATGGGTGTAAGGAGTTACCCTGCCTCACCGGAACCCACCTATATATATATATATATATATATATATATAGAGAGGAAGGATCAAGTGAGTCCATCTTTTAAAATTGAGTCCGTGAGTCCTCACCACATCTCTTGGATTAGAAAGAGATTGATGGTTGTGATTTGTTTGAGTAATTAAAGCAAGTGACTATATTTGGTAAATATCTTTCTCTCCTTAATTTACTTATCATTTAATATCTCTTCTATAAAAAAATAATTACCGTCTCTCACACACATATTCATTCACAATTAAGATTTTCATTTTAAAAAAATTAAATTGCTATTATATAGAACTAAAAATAATAATTTATCGCATATTTTCTCCTCTCCTTAATTTATTTTGTGCTACTCTTATTGTATAGAACTGTTACTCTGGTTAATGTTTGGTGTTACTCTAACGAACATGATGCAAATATGCTTAAATTGATTTCAGAGTTATATGCCCCCAACACTAAACATAATTATTAACTCAACATATGAATAATAATGTTACTTCAACGTTACTAACGTGTTACTCCAATAGATACTTTGTGTTACTCCAACGTTAGAAGCGTGTTACTTTAATAGATACTTTGTGTTACTACGTTACAAACGTGTTACTCCAATAGATACTTTGTGTTACTCCAACGTTAGAAACGTGTTACTCTAATAGATACTTTGTGTTACTACGTTACAAACGTGTTATTCTAATAGATACTTTGTATTACTTCAATGTTACAGACGTGTTACTCTAATAAATACGCCTTACACAAAATTATTGAAATACTAATTGTGTTTCCTATTTTGTTGGATGTTACACTCCTTCAAATTAGGAAACAATATCTTGTTTTTTTTATACAAAATCTCAATCAATCTCATCCATCCATTGTATTATCATCCAATGGATGGCAGAAGAACTTAGGGACTCAAATATATAGAAGGACTCATAATAACCCTCCTCTATATATATATATATATATATATATATATATATATATATATATATATATATATATATAGAGGTAGGTTCAAATAAGGTCCACAATTTTTTTAAGTCTATATTGAAGTTATAGATGACATAAGCTAAAGTTACATTTGTTCAAAATTGATATATATACAAATGCAACTTTAACGTATGTCATCTGTAACTTCAATATAGACTTAAAAAAATTGTGGACCTTATTTGAACCTACCTCTCTCTCTCTCTCTCTCTCTCTCTCTTTCTCTCTCTCTCTCTCTCTCTCTCTCTCTCTCTCTCTCTCTCTCTCTCTCTCTCTCTCCCTATATATATATATATATATATATATATATATATATATATATATATATATATATATATATAGAAAAGGGATCAAGGGAGTTTGGGTAAAAGTGGGAAGTTGAGAAGTTGGGTTTATAGCCCTTGATTTGGGTTGGATGGATGGCTTAGATGAATGATGTTAAAAAAGAAAAAAAAAAAAAAGTAAATGTCAGTAACTGACACAGCAGCAGTGGAGAGAGAAAAGGAGAAAAGCAAAAAGCAACCCTTCCCTCAATCAAATTCTCACTTCTTACCACTCACTCCTTACCACTTGATACTCTCACATCTTCATCTTCCTCTTCATCTATAAAAAAAAAAAGCATCACCATCTTCAAGATCCATTCATTCGTATAACTCCGACCATACTCCGTCAACTACTCCGACCATATTCCGTCAACCCAACATACTCCGTATTAACTTCGATCATCATACGAAGATATGTTCATCTTCATCATCTTCATCTTCATATTCATCTTCATGCTCATTTTTCTTCATCATCTTCATCTTCATCTTCATCATCATGCTTCTTTTTAACACAACATGACGGATAATTATACCAAGGTATGTTTATGCATAAACTTTGATCATCTTCATTTTTTTAGCTTCTTCTTCATCTTCGATCATCTTCATCTTCTTCAAACTTCTTTTTATTTTTCATATCTCTTTTTTTTTGGTATTTATAAAATTATTCATCTTCATTATCTAAAAAAAAAAGAACAACTTCATCTTTAAGATGGAGTTTGAAGATGAAGTTGTTCTTTTTTTGTGGGATGAATGGAGCTTGAAGATGAAGATGAAGATGAACAAGTCATTTAGTGCGTAATGTTTTTGCAGAATTGCAAAGTCACACTCATTATGCTGTACAGTCACACTCATTATGTTGTAGAATCACGCAGATGTACACTCATTGTAGTCACATATTTAGTTGTATAGTCATACTCATTATGCTATATAGTCACACTCGCTATGTTGTAGAATCACGCAGCTGTAGAATACCTTGGGATTAAGGTATCATTCGTTGAATCATCTTCATCTTCATGCTTGTTTTATTTTTCATACTTTTTTTTTGTATTTATAAAATTATTCATCTTCATTATCCAAAAAAAATGAAGGTTGAATATGGATGAATGGATGTTGAATATTTAAAGAATGTTTAGATATTTTCATTTTTTTAAAGTCATAGTCGTTCATTCATCCATATATATTCAACTTTCATTTTTTTTAGATAGTGAAGATGAATAATTTTATAAATACAAAAAAAAGGTATGAAAAATAAAACAAGCATGAAAATGAAGATGGTTAAACGCATGATACCCTAATCCTAAAGTATTCTAGAGCTGCGTGATTCTACAACATAATGAGTGTGACTATGCAACATACTGAGTGTGACTGTACAACTTAAAGTGTGTGACTATACAACTTAAATTGTGTGACTTTTTTCAGGTATTTTTTTATCTACGTTCAAGTTTCCATGTTCGTCAAATCCCTACTTCCGAACCTCGATGATTTTCAGGTGTTTGTTTTTATCTTTTTAGAGCATCTTTAAAATAATTAATCATCTTCATCCTCATGCTTGTTTTTTTTTTCATTCCTTCTTTTTTTGGAATTTATAATATTATTTATCTTCATTATTCACAAAAAAATGAAGGTTGAATATGGATGAAAGAAAGTTGAATATTTAATGAATGTTTAACTAATTTGCTCTGATTCGTATGTATAATCATCTTTCTAATTATGAATGTGACTTTGATAATGATGATTGAAGAATAATTGACTGTATGGCTTTTATTTTCCATTATACGGTTTCAGTTTTGTAGTCACGTACTTTAGGTTGTACAGTCACACTCATTATATTGTATAGTCACACTCATTATATTGTAGAATCACACAAATTCTTACAGTGATTAGTGTATGTAAACATCTTTGCTAATGATGATTGAAGTATAAATAAGTACAAGTATAATTTAGTTGTATAGTCACAGAGATTATGTTGTAGAGTCACACAGTTAAAGTTGTACAGTCACACTCATTATGCTGTACAATCACGCAGTTGTAGAGTCATTGTAGTCATATATTCAGTTGTGTTGTGTGATTTAGATTGATTGTGTGTTTTGTTGCAGCGAAATAGTTGGTGGAAAAGGGAATGTTGATAAAAGGAGCGGTGGGAAGAAGAAGGTCGTGGAAGATACAATGACCGACCACGTAAATGGACAATGTATTGTTACGCACGTACGGGAGACCATCGTTAAGCTCTTGTGTGTTTATGTGAGATAAAATATTTGCTTTAGGATGAACGTACTATGTGTAAATGATGTTTGGTGGGTTAGAATGTTTTTATGTTTGACGTACTATATGTAAAGGATGGACTTTGTCCAATGTAAATATATTTTCATCCCTATTTTCTGGTTTCATAATTAATCACGCGAGGTCTATAGCAAAATCACTTATCCTTCCACCTGTGTGACTATACAACGTAATCTCTGTGACTATACGACTAAATTATACTCGTACTTATTTATACTTCAATCATCATTAGCAAAGATGATTACATATACTAATCACTGCAAGAATTTGTGTGATTCTACAATAAAATGACTCTACAACTGCATGATTGTACAGCATAATGAGTGTGATTGTGCAACTTTAACTGTGTGACTCTACAACATAATCTCTGTGACTATACAACTAAATTATACTCGTACTTATTTATACTTCAATCATCATTAGCAAAGATGATTACATACACTAATCACTGTAAGAATTTGTGTGATTCTACAATATAATGAGTGTGACTATGCAATATAATGAGTGTGACTGTACAACCTAAAGTGTGTGACTACAAAACTGAAACCGTAAAATGGAAAATAAAAGCCATATAGTCAATTATTCTTCAATCATCATTTGCAAAGTTACATTCATAATTAGAAAGATGATTATACATACGATTCAGAACAAATTATCTAAACATTCATTAAATATTCAACCTTCATTTTAATCTTCGCAACAATACATTGTCCAATTACGTGATCGATCGCTGTATCTTCCACGACCTTCTTCTTCCCACCGCCCCTTTTACCAACGTTCCTCTTTCCACCAATCATTTTGCTGCAACAAAACACACAATCAATCTAAATCACACATACAACTGAATATGTGACTACAATGAGTGTACAGCTGCGTGATTGTACAACATAATGAGTGTGACTATACAACATTAACTGTGTGACTGTACAACATAAACGGTGTGATCCTACAACATAATGACTGTGATCCTACAACATAACGAGTATGACTATACAACTTCAACTGTGTGACTATACAACATAATCTCTGTGACTATACAACTAAATTATAACATTAATTAAATATTCAATCTTCATTCATTCATATTCAACCTTCATTTTAATTCATATTTAATCTTCATTTTTTTTTTTGATAATGAAGATGAATAATTTTATAAATACAAAAAAAAAGGTATGAAAAGTAAAACAAGCATGAAGATGAAGATGATTCAACGAATGATACCTTAATCTCAAGGTATTCTACAGCTGCGTGATTCTACAACATAGCGAGTGTGACTATACAGCATAATGAGTATGACTATACAACTGAATATGTGACTACAATGAGTGTACATCTGCGTGATTCTACAACATAATGAGTGTGACTGTACAGCATAATGGGTGTGACTGTACAGCATAATGAGTGTGACTTTGCAATTCTACAAAAACATTACGCACTAAATGACTTGTTCATCTTCAATTTCCATTCATCCCACAAAAAAATAACAACTTCATCTTCAAACTCCATCTTAAAGATGAAGTTGTTCTTTTTTTTAGATAATGAAGATGAATAATTTTATAAATACAAAAAAAAAGACATGAAAAATAAAAAGAAGCATGAAGATGAAGATGAAGATGAAGCACGAAAATGAAGATGAAGATGAAGCACGAAAATGATGAAGATGAACATACCTTCGTATGATGATCGAAGTTACTGACGGAGTATGTTGGGTTAAAAACGCAGTATGGTCAGAGTAGGTGACGGAGTATGGTCGGAGTAGTTGACGGAGTATGGTCGGAGTATGGTCGGAGTATGGTCGGAGTTATTAATGGTGATTATTTGTTGGGGTTTTGTTAGAAAGAGATAAATTGAGTTGAGAAATGAATTGAAAATGTGAGGTTTGGGAAGTGTATGAGGGAAGTAATGTAGGGATTGATTTGGGTGAGGGGATGTTCCCCTCTCTCCACTGCTGCTATGTCAGTTGATTGTCTCCTTTTTTTTTTTTTTTTTTTTTTTTTTTTTTTAATAATTGAACCCCATCCATCCACCATCCATCTTAGGATGAATGGATGGAGGGGATTAACACTAAGGGAGAGTTAGTAACTCCCTTGATCCCCCCTCTATGTATGTATATATATATATAGGCGGACTCCGGTGAGGCAGGGTAACTTCTTACAACCCATTGAGGCACAATATAGACCATAAGATTAAGATGAAACATACATCTAAATAAGTGTTATATACACTAAAAAACTCATTATATACGTTATTAAATTCACTATATATATACACACACTTAAGAACTCAATATATACAATAAAATAATTGTTATATACACTCAAATAGTTATTACGTACACCAATTAATCAACAATGGAACATACATCAAAACAAATATTATATACCCAAAAATCTCATTATATACGCTACTAAACTCACTGCATATATATACACTTAAGAACTAAATACATACAGTAAAATAATTGTTATATACACACAAATAATTAATATGTACATCAGTTAATCAACAATGGAACATACATCAAAATAACTGTTATATACACTAAAAAACTCATTATATATACTCTATTAAACTCACTACATATATGTAATCCCCTGGAAAATCTAACGCGATACAGTGGCGGAAACACTGTAGAGTTGGGATTAAAACACACTGACAAACTATATCTTATTAAATGAAATGGTAAGTCGATACAAAGACCACTTTTTACAAAAGGGCTAAATAGAAAATTCTCCAAATGGGTTATACAAATCCGTAAATTACATGAATAGAGAAAGAGTAAGATCCACGCTACTCGCTAGCTCACACCCAAAATCTAGCTGCAAATACCTGTCATGTTATAAACATAACAGCCACGTCAGTGGGGAGTAACTTGGACGTTCTCCCAGCCATATTATATCATATGGAAAAATAATGGTATTATTATATCAAAATATTTTAAAAGAGAAAACATTAAAACGATATAATAAAAATAAGTTTTCAGCGAAACTTAAAGCACTTGCCAACCTGCAAGTCAAAATCAATCGATAATATAAATATTCAAAAATAGCGTTATGGAAATTCGATCGGTGTGTACAAGGCTAGCCTTTCACTAGGAATAATACTAAACTAGCTTTGAGAACTTAGTCAAAACAAATCAGACTTTGGTCTCTAACTAGTGTGGACATGACGTAGGTCCACCCCGACGCGGCGAAGCGCGGGTTTGGGTAGGCGAATGAATCTCGTGGTAAGATTGTTCTCGGGTTCGAAATTTAAGTCAAAATGGAGTCGCCACCGAATTTTGTGGTTATTCGGAACCATACGAGCCCACTCTATGTCGTGATGGGCTATACACAAAGTAAGCCCATTCCGATTTCAGAGTTTATGGGGCTCGTCCCTTTGCATTGTTATACCGATACCGTTTACACCGGCTTTCGTATATAAAATGACTCTCGTGCGCCAAGGGTTTCGGGCATCCGGAAACCAAAGGTTCTGAGTAAGGGGTGAGGGTACGTGTTGGGAAGCCCACTAAGGACACCCAACCCCGCCCGCACATGGCGGCCTCTACTAAGACATCGTTCGTGTTCGTGTACGCGCGCTAGTAAAACGACTAAATGATATGCAAACAGCGTTTTGTCTAAGCATGTGAATTTTTGCGTTAACTACGTCATTTAATGCATCTTATTATTTGTCGAAGTGATTTAGCATGCGAGGTTCATTTATAAAGCGTAAAAGCAAGTAAATAAACGAAGCTCGAAGAATAAATAGAAATAGCGTACAATTTACACGGGTGGAAATACAACCCGGAATTCACAATACAACATTACGTAAAAGTAATAAACAAAATAATGCAAAATAAAGATAGAAACAGACCCGTATATAAACTAGACCACGAAATATGTAGATGGACTAACCCCGCTTAAATACGCATTATGTCGCGTATTAAACGAAGGACGAGAACATGAGACTGTGGCATATTGCTAGCCTAATCTCACGTCTCGTAGTCTTGTCCCGACTTATCACGTCAAAGTGGTCAAAGTCGTTCTACGTGTCGTGATGTGTATAGTTTTGAAAGATAGGAAGGTCGGATGATGGTCTAAAGTCGATAAAGAACGGGGCTCGAAATATGTGTCCAAGCCCTCGGTATTGCGGGTTAAGACCCACTCGATCGAGTCATTGACTGACTCGGTCGAGTGTGTTATTAGCGTGGCTACTGACCACTTTTTGGGGTGCTACTCGATCGAGTGGCCTGATCGAGTGCCCCCTGTGCGAGTGATGGCTCGCTCGGTTTTATGACTTGAAATCGATAGTCGGCCTAACCAAATACGAATATTGCACGATTCGTACTTAGCTTGACCTCCGGTACTATAATCGTGTATGAACGAATATAATACCGTCATCGGGATTTTGTGGAAATATTTTATCGTTAGATTAGGAAATTTTGAATTAGTAACGAGATGCATCCCTCTACGTCACGACATCGAAACTAACCCTTTCGGGTTATGTGATGTCGGTATTCGTGTCAACGGGTCTCGAACCAATTATGGAAATGGAATGAAATTCGTTCAACTACGACCGTTTGCGATCGCGTTACGCCCTTGAGTACATTGGGGCGGGGCTCCTCGAAAGGGCTCCACCTCCGTCGTTGCTCGTAAAGGGATTAAACGGATCTTAGGCAAACATCGTAGTCAAACGGATTTTAAACCGAAATTTGATACTAGTTTTATATATACGCGGTATTATTAATGACGTTAGTAATAGAAAAATGACAATGTAAAATAAAGATACAAAAAAAGTATAAGGAACGTTAGTGTTAGTGTCGGTGTTACTACGATCATAATACGAAAATGTACATAAAATGATATAGAAAAGAGATAGAAAAGGGGTTTAGGACACCCTCAACATACATGCTAGTATAGACCTCGGAAATGGACTCGTGAATAGCGACAAAGCTTGGGAGTATCGAGGATGTATGCGAGTTATGGTGTGTATGGGTGTGTGTGTGTTGCGTCGGTTTATCGAGGGACGAAAGCTCGGTTTTTGTGTGTTTTTGCTTAGGATTTCTAAGGCTTTGATGTGTGATGAATTAAGTTTGAAGTAGGGTAGAATGTAGGTTAAAATGTAAGGTGAAAGTGATTGTCAAGTTCTGAAAATGCATGGGGGTGAAGCGGTATTTATAGGCCTCACCCCTCGACCTAGGGGCACTCGATTGAGTGGCCCTAGTGCACTCGATCGAGTGCCTTTGAAAACGGGCCAAGCCCAGTTCAAGGCGCTCCACTCGACCGAGTGGGTCAATCCACTCGATCGAGTGGATCAGTTGGGCGAGAAAAATGAGGAAGACTTGGTCTTGTTTGTTTTGGTTGCTTTTTAATGAATTCAAATTTATGCGCCAACTGAACATAGCTGATTTATGAGACGGTTTCGCCTTTGACCGGGTTTTGATCCGGTCGCCAAAAGACGGGAAATATTTTTGGTGTCGGTTTTGGCCCAAATTAGTCTCATTTGACTTGGAACGACCCACTGGGCCTGAATTTGATGTCTGTTTTGTGAGATTTTTACTCCGCTAAAAGTCCATGTCGGATATTATGAATTCCGAGCCCAAATCCGAGTATACTAAGTCACGTTGACGTCCAATCATCATCGGGTGTTTTTCGGAGACTACCATAGACACGTGGCAGTCAAAATAATGCGGGTGTCTACAACTAGGCAACTCAACTATAACAGGACTACGTGCAGCGAGGTCCTGGCTTAAGTAATGTACACCCCTCCTGGACACCAACCGTAATCCAGTTCAACCCGACGGCGACTTACACGATGCGATAGCTAAGTTTAAGGTCAAAATATACACACTCCTGAACACAAACCATGCTCAGTTCAACGACCAATGTGTCTCAACATAGACACACCAGCTTTATAGTTGATGGCAAAAACGTACATCCCAGAGTATATTACTCTAACCCCACACTTCTCTTTATTCCATAACTCCAAAACAAGGCATTATCGATATTGAGAATAAATAATCATTATAAATAATATGAAGATAAAAGGGGATAAACATTTATATGAAAAGGGAAATTTCCTATAAATAGAAACTTACTAATTTTAGAAACTTACTTAAAATAGAAATATTGTTGTAGAAAATACGTAAGTTATTAAAATTAGTGAAATGTATAAAAATAGCATTTCTAACGAAATTAACATTTTATTATTATCGTCGTTATCGTAACTTTAATATATTTCTAAATTCGTTACTAAAATATAAATCAAATAGAATAGGTCAAAGTATAGTATTTTATAATTATTAGGAGAATCGAGTTTAAAATTATAAAATTTAGAAAATAGATGTTTTATGAAAATGATAGCAAAGTTAATTGAGTCGAAGAGTTTAATAAATGAAATGAGATTTAAAAAGATTTCAAATTACTTTTAACAAATAGCTTTTATGAATAAATAATACGGATTTTAATAAAAATAGTCAATCGGAAACAAACAGGAAATTATTAGTGAAAATTGTCTCGACTAAAAATATATTTAAAACAAATTCGACTATTTTATCATTTATCAGAATAAATCGTAAAACGAAAATTAATTTATTAACAAGTATACAAATTTCGATTAAAATATAAAAATACGATTTTGAAGTGAAAATTATAAATCAACGAAATATGACGAAATATGAAATCGACATTATTTAGTTACTAGTGTCATGATAACCAACAAAATATTATAACGATCGTAAATAATTAAATTACTAATGATTTATGAAACGATATCGAAAACTTGTAAAATACTATAAGGAATAATTTAAAATAATATTTTTTAGCAAATAATAAATAGCTAAAATTAGAAAATCGAAGTTAAAATATTTACTACATACTACTACTCAAACATACGATATAAAATCGAGTAACGTCCTAAAGTTACCTTGAGTCAAAAATTCGAATCGATCTCATACTTGCCTACTAGCATAGTCCGAACTCCAAATCTTCAATAGCACGCCTTAACTTTCGTGACGTGAATCGCTAGCCTTCCAAGTACGCTCCACTAAGAAATTCGAGACATAAAGAAACAGAAACAAAGACATCGGAATTAAAGAAGATTGGAAAGAAACGGAGGAAATAAGAAAAATGACAAAGCAAAACGAAGGGGAGGTAAAAGGAATCGAGATTGAGATTAGGAAGGATAAGGTTCTGAACTGAGACAACGGATTGAGTAACATCATGACGATAACATGAACGGAAACAATAACCGGGCAACCAGAAACAACGAACTAGACAACCCGGTTGACAAACACGCCGAAAGGCAACAATAATAATGCATAGCAGCAGCAACAAGCTCTAACAGCTACGGCAACCGAAGAAGAACAGAAACAGAGGAACGGCAAGACAAGCAGAAGATGAAGGAGATCACAGAACACGGAGAAAAGAAGAAAACTAAAGAACATGCAGAGCATGAAGATGTGAATAGCAGCATCAACAGTAATAGCAACAACAAAAGATAGCAGAAATCAAACCCGAATCGACAATGATAGTAGTAGCGGCGCACAAAGGATAAGAGAGGAAGAAAACGAAGAAAAGAAACAGTAGCACGTAATAACAGCCTGTAGTGACAATCGAACAGAAGAGATGAAGAGAAACATCGCACAACGCAGCAGCCACGAGGAAACGATCAGGGAACGGGAAACAAATACGAGCAGGACAGGAGTATAAGTGTATAACAACGTCAAATATCAGCAGTGATCACGCACATCATGACTCGAAAAACTGAGGAAAAGCGAACAAGATACAACAGCACAGCAACGGCAATAAAAATAGCAGTAGCAGCAAAATCGAGAAGGGGACGAAAACGACAGCAGAAACAGGACAAATCAAACAGCCCATCAAGACGAAACAAAGGAAGAGAGCAGCAGTCCAACGAGATCAGCAGTAGCAGATGACGAAAAGAGGCAGAGAAGGAAGAGAAACAGAACAGCGGCAGCATCCCAAAACGCAACAGCAGAAAAACGACAGCAATAGTGATGTCAAGGACGAAACTAAGCACAAGAAAACGGAGGGAGAAGAAAAGAAAAATAGCAGAACCAGTACCGTAACGGCAGCGTAGAACAACAGCAGAGGCGCACCGCATAACGACAGAAAACAGAGGAAAAACAAGGCAACAAAGGGGAAGCTGCGAGACAGGGCGACGAAAACTGATGGACGAAGAAGAACAAGTAGAAGGGAAGGAGAGGGAAGCAAGAAACCGCAGAAGATGATGGGATGACGGTTGAAAAAGATGAAAAAGAAAAAGTTGGGATGGGAGTTGAGGATGTTGCGGTTGACACAAAACAATCAAAAAAAAAAAGGGTTTTAATAAATTAGGTTTAAGAAAACAAAATGGGTCGGAAAGAATACAATAAGACGGGTCGAGCAAAAGTGTTACGGTTTAAATAGACATCAAGTCAAAAGTTGACCCAAGTAAGAAACCGAGTTAAGAAAAATTATAAATAATTGAGCCGAATAACGTAAAAGAGTAATTGAAATATTTCTCGGGGGAAAATGAATATTAGAAACGGAAACAAAGATTACGAAAATAATTAATTCGTCGCGGAGGACAAACAAAGTGAAATAAACGTTTTGAGTCAAATAGGATTTTATGAGTTTGAAACGATAGACGATAAATTCGTTTCATAACAATTTTAAGAATTACGAGTTAAATCGTAAATAAAATAAAAATACGAATATAAGTATAATTTATTTTATTTTATAAAATCGGGGTGTTACAATCTTCCCCACTAAAAAAAAAATTTCGTCCTCGAAACTTATAAAAAGATAAAGATAGAAGGGAAAACAAAGTTATATCACTTGAACAAAATGAGAATGCTTAACTCGCATCACAATCTCGGTTAAAATCTTTTTATAGCTTTAAACATGATATAGAATCGGAATCGAAGACAAAAATTTATTTGGAGATGAGTTGGGCTCAGTTTCCAAAGTTTAAAATCATTTAAATTAATAGAATCGTAACTTAAAATTTTATTTGATAGAATAATGACGATAAATAATGTTTGTAAACGAATTTAAGGGGAAGAGTGCCCAAATATTTTCAAAACAACAGCAAAACATTTTGATTAAGAAATTTGACAATGTTCTGTTTTAAAACCAAAAAAAAATTTGCGAATTCAAATTTTGTAGTCAACAAATAAAAATCGAACCGGTCGTCAAACATTTTCAAAAACAGATTTAAAGTCTATCAACAATAAAACAAAAACTTAGACATACGATGTTTTTCGAAAGTTTTAAACCGTTTTACCTCATAATCTTACAGAAATCAAGATATTAGCCATTATGAAAATTTTCGTAAAATTTAAACAAGCTTGAAAATTGAAAATTGAAACAATCTAGAAACTCTATAAAATAGAATCTTAAGGCATTGAAACCGGACTATATATATGTTTTCAACAAAAATAAAACAAAAACAAAGCACAAAGTTTTGAAATTTAAAACTCAGAATATTAAAATTTCATGATAGCCGAAAAGTTTAAGTTGTTCAAAGTTTTTTTTTTTTTTTTTCAAAACGAGGAGTTTTAAAATTTAAAATTATGCCTCGAAAAGTCAAAATTTCATGAAAATCAAAATTTGTAAATTTGTCAAACTTTTCATAACATAAGTTCGGGAAAATGGCAAACGGATAAATAGAGTCAGAGTCAAAGACAAATTGGAACAAAAATTTTCAATCCCGATAAAGAAGTCAAAGGGATTGGCCGAAAGAGAAGTAGCAGGATCTAAGAAAAGCAAAGGGGAAGAACGAATTTGAGAGACAAATAGAACTCTCAAAGATTGAAGAATAAATTAACCATCTCGAGATTCCCAGTACGACTCTCACAACACGGGTTCCTAATTCCATCAAATACGTTAAGTCCAATATTAGGCACTAGGTGGTACTATTGGTCACAATCCCAAAAATGTCTTACGTGACTATCTAATCATTCAAACGACAAGATACTAATCCACAGTTGCTTACAATCTAATCTCATCAATTAAAATTCCAATGGTCAACAAAACACACCCAAACTTGCCATCGATAAGGTTCCTAAATCCAAAGCTCCTAAAGTTTGAACTCGAGGTATATTCCAAATTTCTCGAGTAAGGAACACTAAACAAGATCCACCAATTTAGCAATGCTCGGGTACGAAATCCTCAAAAATGACTACCAACATAATCATAATGCCACAAGTACAGAAGATGGGAAAGTACAGTAAATCCTCAATACGCTCAAACCTATAGGTAATGGCGCAAACACTCACATCTTCAAATACGTCATTCGACTAATGTTTCTAGGAGTCCATCAAATTTCATATCGTAACAGCGAAACCACCAAAATATTTATTTACTCAACGAAGTCACAATCTCGTTGGTGTAAGGGTTCTGAACTATAAATCCATCAAGAAGACTCGCATTAAGTATTCCTCAAAACAATGCGATAAATCCAACCTCTAATTGCGCATATGTTTCTCTTCTTCAAGGTTAACAACAATTTATCCAAGCTAGATCACTCAACTCCAAATCTCATTGGTTACAGCCTTAAACAACGATCAACGATCTAATCCTTAAGACACACGGGTAATCTATGTCAACCAAAATTTCTAACGTTATAAATGAAAACCTTTAATAGTACCACAACACTCAGGCTGACACTTTAAACAATATTCTATGATCCTAAATACTCGCGATGCATCCACCAAATAAGCATTAGGTAAAAATTTCCAAAGTAGTGTTATCAGTTACACTTAGTTCGGTTCTAGGTTAGGTACTAGGTATCCATCAAATATGACATACTCTTACTACTCCAAAATATATTCAACTCTAAGTACCCCAAAATAATCAAAGTAACCTATAATCCCAAGGTTCAGTGACAAAAGTATCAACCTAATTCCATTAACCTAAATAATATAAACCATTCAAATCAATCCTCAAATTTTCTCACTTGTTTAGAAGATAGGGTAGACTCACAATCCTCAAACCAGGTAACAAGGGTTTACTAAACCTCAATATCAATAACTTTTCACGGGGTTCACTGAGACGGAAATCGATCTAACCAAGAATCTCAAGGGGATAGATGGTAAAGTAGGGAAATTAATCGAAGATTTATCTCAAGAATGAAGACGAGAATTTATAAAATGATCCTATTTTACCAAGTTCTGAAACCAGAAGAGAATCTTCGGGCCTCCAGAGTTCACGAGAGAACTAAATGGATTACTTTATCTTCTTGTAGAGGAACGAGCACGCATGTCTTGGGTCGCTCCATCTGGATCTACTACAACATCATGGAACATGAATCTACTCGTGAACATCTAATCTGTAACTTGAGCAAACTAAGTCTGAGCTGAAAGGTCACTATTGTATCTTCCTTGTAGCACAAAGTTGTACACTCGATTCAACAGGCGTTGAGGGTTCTAAGCAGGTCTTGTCCTAATCTGAAGCAGCATCCTATCAACATCTTGTTCATTCATCTTCTTTCAGACAAAAGCAACACATATTCAATGTTAATCATTGAGTTACAAGAACATATAAACCTAACAGTTAAGTCCTTATTTTGGTTTCTACCCATCTCTCACTAATATTTCTTTAATGTTCAAATCATTTACGAGTATTTTTCCTAGAATCAGGTGTAAGCATCGGGAGCAACAGTGCTCTGATACCAACTGTAATCCCCTGGAAAATCTAACGCGATACAGTGGCGGAAACACTGTAGAGTTGGGATTAAAACACACTGAGAAACTATATCTTATTAAATGAAATGGTAAGTCGATACAAAGACCACTTTTTACAAAAGGTCTAAATAGAAAATTCTCCAAATGGGTTATACAAATCCGTAAATTACATGAATAGAGAAAGAGAAGGATCCACGCTACTCGCTAGCTCACACCCAAAATCTAGCTGCAAATACCTGTCATGTTATAAACATAACAGCCACGTCAGTGGGGAGTAACTCGGACGTTCTCCCAGCCATATTATATCATATGGAAAAATAATGGTATTATTATATCAAAATATTTTAAAAGAGAAAACATTAAAACGATATAATAAAAATAAGTTTTCAGCAAAACTTAAAGCACTTGCCAACCTGCAAGTCAAAATCAATCGATAATAATATTCAAAAATGGCGTTATGGAAATTCGATCGGTGTGTACAAGGCTAGCCTTTCACTAGGAATAATACTAAACTAGCTTCGAGAACTTAGTCAAAACAAATCAGACTTCGGTCTCTAACTAGGCAACTCAACTATAACAGGACTGCGTGCAGCGAGGTCCTGGCTTAAGTAATGTACACCCCTCCTGGACACCAACCGTAATCCAGTTCAACCCGACGGCGACTTACACGATGCGATATCTAAGTTTAAGGTCAAAATATACACACTCCTGAACACAAACCATGCTCAGTTCAACGACCAATGTGTCTCAACATAGACACACCAGCTTTATAGTTGATGGCAAAAACGTACATCCCAGACTATATTACTCTAACCCCACACTTCTCTTTATTCCATAACTCCAAAATAAGGCATTATCGATATTGAGAATAAATAATCATTATAAATAATATGAAGATAAAAGGGGATAAACATTTATATGAAAAGGGAAATTTCCTATAAATAGAAACTTAGTAATTTTAGAAACTTACTTGAAATAGAAATATTATTGTAGAAAATACGTAAGTTATTAAAACTAGTGAAATGTATAAAAATAGCATTTCTAACGAAATTAACATTTTATTATTATCGTCGTTATCGTAACTTTAATATATTTCTAAATTCATTACTAAAATATAAATCAAATAGAATAGGTCAAAGTATAGTATTTTATAATTATTAGGAGAATCGAGTTTAAAATTATAAAATTTAGAAAATAGATGTTTTATGAAAATGATAGCAAAGTTAATTGAGTCGACGAGTTTAATAAATGAAATGAGATTTACAAAGATTTCAAATTACTTTTAACAAATAGCTTTTATGAATAAATAATACGGATTTTAATAAAAATAGTCAATCGGAAACAAACAGGAAATTATTAGTGAAAATTGTCTCGACTAAAAATATATTTAAAACAAAATCGACTATTTTATCATTTATCAGAATAAATCGTAAAACGAAAATTAATTTATTAACAAGTATACAAATTTCGATTAAAATATAAAAATACGATTTTGAAGTGAAAATTATAAATCAACAAAATATGACGAAATATGAAATCGACATTATTTAGTTACTAGTGTCATGATAACCAACAAAATATTATAACGATCGTAAATAATTAAATTACTAATGATTTATGAAACGATATCGAAAACTTGTAAAATACTATAAGGAATAATTTAAAATAATATTTTTTAGCAAATAATAAATAGCTAAAATTAGAAAATCGAAGTTAAAATATTTACTACATACTACTACTCAAACATACGATATAAAATCGAGTAACGTCCTAAAGTTACCTTGAGTCAAAAATTCGAATCGATCTCATACTTGCCTACTAGCATAGTCCGAACTCCAAATCTTCAATAGCACGCCTTAACTTTCGTGACGTGAATCGCTAGCCTTCCAAGTACGCTCCACTAAGAAATTCGAGACATAAAGAAACAGAAACAAAGACATCGGAATTAAAGAAGATTGGAAAGAAACGGAGGAAATAAGAAAAATGACAAAGCAAGACGAAGGGGAGGTAAAAGGAATCGAGATTGAGATTAGGAAGGATAAGGTTCTGAACTGAGACAAAGGATTGAGTAACATCATGACGATAACATGAACGGAAACAATAACCGGGCAACCAGAAACAACGAACTAGACAACCCGGTTGACAAACACGCCGAAAGGCAACAATAATAATGCATAGCAGCAGCAACAAGCTCTAACAGCTACGGCAACCGAAGAAGAACAGAAACAGAGGAACGGCAAGACAAGCAGAAGATGAAGGAGATCACAGAACACGGAGAAAAGAAGAAAACTAAAGAACATGCAGAGCATGAAGATGTGAATAGCAGCATCAACAGTAATAGCAACAACAAAAGATAGCAGAAATCAAACCCGAATCGACAATGATAGTAGTAGCGGCGCACAAAGGATAAGAGAGGAAGAAAACGAAGAAAAGAAACAGTAGCACGTAATAACAGCCTGTAGTGACAATCGAACAGAAGAGATGAAGAGAAACATCGCACAACGCAGCAGCCACGAGGAAACGATCAGGGAACGGGAAACAAATACGAGCAGGACAGGAGTATAAGTGTATAACAACGTCAAATATCAGCAGTGATCACGCACATCATGACTCGAAAAACTGAGGAAAAGCGAACAAGATACAACAGCACAGCAACGGCAATAAAAATAGCAGTAGCAGCAAAATCGAGAAGGGGACGAAAACGACAGCAGAAACAGGACAAATCAAACAGCCCATCAAGACGAAACAAAGGAAGAGAGCAGCAGTCCAACGAGATCAGCAGTAGCAGATGACGAAAAGAGGCAGAGAAGGAAGAGAAACAGAACAGCGGCAGCATCCCAAAACGCAACAGCAGAAAAACGACAGAAATAGTGATGTCAAGGACGAAACTAAGCACAAGAAAACGGAGGGAGAAGAAAAGAAAAATAGCAGAACCAGTACCGTAACGGCAGCGTAGAACAACAGCAGAGGCGCACCGCATAACGACAGAAAACAGAGGAAAAACAGGGCAACGAAGGGGAAGCTGCGAGACAGGGCGACGAAAACTGATGGACGAAGAAGAACAAGTAGAAGGGAAGGAGAGGGAAGCAAGAAACCGCAGAAGATGATGGGATGACGGTTGAAAAAGATGAAAAAGAAAAAGTTGGGATGGGAGTTGAGGATGTTGCGGTTGACACAAAACAATCAAAAAAAAAAGGGTTTTAATAAATTAGGTTTAAGAAAACAAAATGGGTTGGAAAGAGTACAATAAGACGGGTCGAGCAAAAGTGTTACGGTTTAAATAGACATCAAGTCAAAAGTTGACCCAAGTAAGAAACCGAGTTAAGAAAAATTATAAATAATTGAGCCGAATAACGTAAAAGAGTAATTGAAATATTTCTCGGGCGAAAATGAATATTCAAAACGGAAACAAAGATTACGAAAATAATTAATTCGTCCCGGAGGACAAACAAAGTGAAATAAACGTTTTGAGTCAAATAGGATTTTACGAGTTTGAAACGATAGAAGATAAATTCGTTTCATAACAATTTTAAGAATTACGATATAAATCGTAAATAAAATAAAAATACGAATATAACTATAATTTATTTTATTTTATAAAATCGGGGTGTTACAATATATATACACTTTAGAACTTAATATATACAGTAAAATAATTGTTATATACACCCAAATAGTTACCATGTACACCAATTAATCAACAATGGAAAAAAACATCCAAATAACTTGTATATACACTAAAAACTCATTATATACGCTATTAAACTCACTATATATATATATATATATATATATATAGAAGAGATCAAATAAGTTTACCACATGCAACTAAGTCTATATTAAAGTTACAGTTGACATACGTTGAAGTTGCATTTGTTCAAGATTGATATGTAACTATAACATTCAGCACTGTTATCACTTCAAGTGATAAAGTGCAACTTTAACACTCATCTCGTGTAACTTTAAGCACTTTTTGTGTAACTTTAACACTGGAACATATGAACTTATAAGAGTTGTTGGCCTTATGTGAACCTATCTCTCTCTCTCTCTCTCTCTCTCTCTCTCTCTATATATATATATATATATATAGGTGGGTTCCGGTGAGGCAGGGTAACTCCTTACACCCATTGAGGTACAATCTAGACCATTAGATTAAGATGGGACATACATCCAAATAAGTGTTATATACACTAAAAAAATTCATTATATACGTTATTAAACTCACTATATATATACATACACTTAAGAACTCAATATATACAGTAAAATAATTGTTATATACACTCAAATAGTTATTATATACACCAATTAATCAACAATGGAACATACATCAAAATAACTGTTATATACACTAAAAAAACTCATTATATACGCTATTAAACTCACTGCATATATATATACTCCCTCCCATCCAAACAATCCTTGACATTAGGATTTTCATCAATTTTAAGAAAAAGTGGTAAAAGTAAGGGTATTATTGGTAAATCAAATGGTGTTATGGGTCCACCAAAATTAAAGTAAAGAAAAAGTAGTGGCCTGTTGTGTAAATAGAGGAAAGATATGAGGATTAAAAGGTAAAATCTTTTGCCAAAAGAGGAATGTAAAGAATTGATTGGATTGTCCATTTATAGTAAGTGTAAAGGATTGTTTGGATGGGAGGGAGTATATATATATACACTTAAGAACTAAATACATATAGTAAAATAATTGTTATATACACTCAAATAATTAATATGTACATCAGTTAATCAACAATGGAACATACATCAAAATAACTGTTATATACACTAAAAAACCCATTGTATACTCTATTAAACTCACTGCATATATATACACTTAAGAACTTAATATATACAGTAAAATAATTGTTATATACACCCAAATAGTTATCATGTACATCAATTAATCAATAATGGAAAATACATCCAATTAACTTTTATATACATAAAAAAACTCATTATATACGCTATTAAACTCACTATATATATATATATATACACTTAAGAACTCAATATATACAGTAAAATAAATGTTATATACACTCAATATTTTTCGGAATTTTTTTTTTTTGGAAAAAAAAAAATTTCGGAAACCTTTTTTTTTGGAAAAACAAATTCCGAATTTTTTTTTTTATAATTTTTTTTTTTCCGAAAAATATTGATTGTTTTTTCCCCGGGAAAAAAATTCGGGGAATTTTTTTTTATGTATGAGATTTTGTTTTAATCTTAGCCTTTAATTTGATTTTAATCTAATGGTTGAGATTGTGCCTCAATGGGTGCGGCGAGTTGAGCTGCCTCAAAGGATCCTAGATATATATATATATATATATATATATATTTATTATAATACTTGAATGTTAATACTGGAGTACTTGAATGTTAATACTGCAGCCATGAACCTGATCGGGGTCTCGTCTCCTCTTTCTCCCACTACTTGTTTAAGTTTCTTGTTCATGATCATTACATATACTAGATATTTTGGCATCAATAATAATGTCGTTAGTAATAATACTACTACTACTACTACTTTGGGGTTGTTGATCTTGCAATTGTACGTGTTGATTATTATTGTTTGTCATATATAAGTGTCCGGTTCAATAGAATTGAAGTAGCTAGAAGGAATTAGCTTGTTAGGATGATGATGAATGGTATGATCACGAAAGATTAGAATGGAGGAAGTTGATGAGTTTGATGAGCTAATAACAATAATAAGCTGGTAGGATTATTTAGTGTACGTGGTGCAATTACAATCAAAGAGTAGTGAAGATAGGGTGGTATGGGCTTGAAAATCATCAGTGCAAATGTGAAATAACATAAGTAGCTTGTCGACTACAACAAAAGCTGTTAACTACTCTTTTTTTTGGTGCTAAGCTGTTAACTACTCTTGATCATTAATACAAGTAAGTTTCTCCATGTCGCCTCTGCCTCCCCTTTGGTGTTATAGCTACTATTATCACAAATGCTACTTTAATCTCTTTGATGACGAGATGGAAGAATGTACCTCAAGGTTGGACTGGTGGAGATTCTTGTGATAACGAATGGGAAGGTGTCGCCTGCACTAATTCCCACATTACTACACTAATATTGTTGTCTTACCTGTATCAGTTTAGTTTTGGCCGCCTTACCTGTATCAGTTTAGTTTTGGCCTAATTAATGACTGGAATCTGAAAACATGCAGATTGCCTGTGCCGATATCTCTGGATGTAATATAGTCGAGGCTTAATAACAAGTATTATCAGAGCTTGGAGGCATTGCAGCACGATATAAATGTTGTGTTGTCGAATGGAGAATCTTTTTTCGCAAAGAATTCAGAGGTCTACAAGAAGATAACGCGGTTGTTTGACTGGTTTACTCGGACTTTGTCGCGGTTGGAGTTTCAGGCATTTTCTAATTCAATTTTGTAGAGCAATTTGGCTATTTTACGCTATGCTCTCCTTTTTGTTCTTATTATATTAATCATTTGTTATTAGTTAATGACACTGACTCGGTCACCGCTGAACCACCGTCTTGGCTGTGCAATTTTTTTTCCCTAGGCTAGAAATTTAGAACAAGGAATAGAGAGATGGCTCCTTATATTTGGCACATAACTATGTACGTATTGAGATGGAAGTTTACCAAGATCGAAAGGAAAATCACCTTTGTTCGTTCTACTCTGGTTACATGACTCATATTCCGTATTTACTACCTACATTTTTAACATACCACGATCAAGATCGTTTAATAAGAAACACGAGTTTAGGATGTGGGAGTTAATATCATGCTCATGGACCTGATTTGTGTCTTGCGACCTACGTTTAGGTGTTGGGCGTGCCTGTAGAAACGTCGATGATAGATTTTGAATAACCCTTAGTTGGAAGCAACTGTACGTTATGAGTTATGACTATGATAACAACTAGAGTAGATAACAAGTACTCCGTAAACAACATTCACATTACACCTTGAAGAGGATAACACAAAAACGACATTCGAAGGGAGAAGAACTAGAAAATAGTCGATCTTAAGCATATTAGCAGCAGCGATAGCAGCTCCGGTGATAGCTGATTGCACAACTTGCTCGTGGGTAGTTTGAAACATACCAATGCTTCCACAGACTTACCGCCAGTTTCCCCTGCACGTACAAAAGATAACAACAAACGTAATAAGTGGGAAAACGAGAAAAAAGATTAGACAGTAGTAATGTTGTTGGCACAAAAAATGTGATCTAATTACATCAACTGAGAAACACAAAAAGCTAAGCTTACACCGACTCAACTAAGCTAGCAAGCTGCGATATATCAATGATCATATATAAATGATTACTCAAGTACTCCAATTACTCCAACACATATATTCAATTACTCCAACATATATATTCAACTATTCCAACATATATATTCAACTATTCCAACACATATATACTCAAGTACTCCAATTACTCCAACACATATATTCAATTACTCCTACACATATATTCAATTATTCCAACATATGTATTCAACTATTCCAACACATATACTCAAGTACTCCAATTACTCCAATATATATACTCAGTTACTCCAACACATATATTCAACTATTTCAACATATATATTCAACTAATCCATGCTAAAAAACCGGATAAATTAACTTAAAAAATGAATACCTGTTCAAAAACGAATAGGTATTGAATTATAACGACATTACCTTCATATTCATCAACAATAGGGTAGAATCCATGCTCATCAAAAATGATATTCGTATAAAATTTCTGGAAAATTGAATGAATTGAACATATTTCTGAAAATTGAATTGAATTTCTGATAATTGAATTGAATTGAACGAATTGTATACGAATTGAACGAATTTCGTATACAATTGAGCAAATTTTTGAGATAGAACGAATTAGGATGATAGGTGATGCATGTCGTTTCCGCACTCAAAATTAAATTTATACACACTACTAACTCTATGGTAGATAGGAGACTGACGTTATTATCTAAGACGATTTATTATTTAATAGTATAAATATATATAGGGGGGTTTTGTTGGGTGAATAATAATAATAATAATAATAAAATAAAAACATAACAATAAATAAGTAACTAATCATAACAATATTCGAGACATGCAATATATGATATAGTCGGGTTAATCATTGATTCAATTAATTAGACTCAAATAGATCGGTAACTATTTAATCCCTTGTAAGCAAGTAAATTAACAGTTTTATCTTTCTTACTCGTTAAACTCCGTGAACCACACAAGTTTAATCCTAACTAAATTATATCGACTCAACCATGTAAGCACGTATCAAGTCAATAAATTTAATCGCGTTAAGAACACCAATCAATTGAATTATATAGAACCATAAAGCTGCAATTAAATATAACTCAATTATCATACAAAATTCTAGTAGTTAAATTAGACCAGTAAGCTGCAACCTAATTTAAAATACTATTAATTTAACAACCGACTCATGTAAATAATCTAGGTGATCAGGCTAAATTAATAAACATGAAAACAACAGTCAAATCGTGAATTTCATACGAATATCAAAGTACTAATTAAACGTTAAAACAATAACGTAATCTCATAACTTATGGACAATAATCAGTACATTACATGTTCGAATAACTGAAAGATTAAAGTAAATAACTAATTAACGATAAATAAACTAAATAAGATAGATAGATACAACCGTTAGATAAATTAGGAGTTGAATTGATCGCGTCCCGCATTAAAATCCGATTGAATTTGTATCGACCTTGGCCACGAAGGCCAAGGCCTTCGCCCTATTCCTATGTATGTGTGTTGCCTCCTTGTTCTCTTCTTTCTCGTTAAAGCCGTAATGTCTTCTTTTATAGTGTTAATTTGCGCTCGGTGAATTTATTCTTTCCTTAATTAATTGATCTTCTTCTTTCCTTTTTTACACCGGATTTTCTTTCCTTATTTTTCCATAATGGGCTGATGGTTTCAAACTTGATTTCGACCCATTTGATTTTGCTCTCTTCAACAAAGTTGTTCATCCCGAACTTAGCTTTCCATCGCATCTTGAATCGCATTTTTCCGACATCGTATGAGTGAGATATCGTCGTGTTAAGACAGACTTGGAAATATATACATACGATTTTAGTAGTCTTTTTCATGTATATATTTTAAACAATTAAAATATATATTAAGTACCCAATTTAGTACCAAAATAATATAAGGCCAATAATATATCAAAAATTACTAAAGTTATAACGTTTAGCTCAAATAATACAAAGACGACATAGAAAATATAATATTAAAGGAGTAAAATTACGTATAAATACCGACTTATCAATAGGATGAACGAATTTCTGGTAAATTAGGATGATGAATTTTTGAGAGAAATTTGGGGGTTTTTGGGAGAAAAATTGATGTAACCCTAAACAGAAGAGAGAGAAAGAGAGGAGAGAGAAAGATGGGCAGGTTGTGAGGTTTTTTTTGGGGTTTTGTTATCTTCTAACGAATAATCTCAACCGTTGATCAAGATTAGATCAACGGTTTAGATTGTTAGGATATTTAAACCAAAATTGATGTATATATATATATAAGTAATCACCGTCAACCAGAAATCTTTTGAGTTATAAAAAGAGTTGAAGTAAAATTATTTCTTATCGAGTATTTTGTGTCTGATCATAGCTCTTAAGTCTTATAAAAATCATTCTTAAGACCATAAATTCAATTAAAATTATCCCATATCAAGTAGAATAATCTCACATAGAAGTAAGTTTTTTTGAACGAATCAAAAAATTATAATTTGATTGAATCATATATAAATATATATTTGAAGTTTTTTTCGAGCGACATGAGAGAATCCAACTTTTGTAAAACACTCAATGGAAAAAGTAAATAGCTACTCAATCGGAATAGAAAAAGTATATTAAATCAAGCGAAATTAACACTGTTAATATATTTTTTTTAATTTAAATAAATAATACAAAACTTTGTATAGAAAAAAAAATCAATCCACCTACACCTAAGAATCAAGCGACATTAGATTTGTGTAAAACCATAATCCTACTGTAACTCTGACTCACTAAGACAACGTGAAATACGTAGTCTATTCTGTGTGATAACGAGTTGATTTCTCTTTACATCGCACGGTGCTAGAAATTCCTGCATCTAAGTTTATTATTATTATTATTATTATTATTATTATTATTATTATTATAATTATAATTATTATTATTATTATTATTATTATTATTATTATTTTTCTTTATTTTTTTTATTATAAATGGAGAATTTTATTGATGAATCAAAAAACAGTTTACAAAAAATTGGTGGGTAACCGAGACACAATCTGGGCCCCACCCCCTTAGCTATAGCGAAGTTAAGCAGTTTATTATTATTAATTGGTGGGTAACCGAGATACAATCTGGGCCCTACCTCCTTAGCTATAGCGAAGTTAATTATTATTATTATTATTATTATTATTATTATTATTATTATTTTATTATTTTATTATTTTATTTTATTTTATTTTTTTGCAAGAAAGTTATGTCTCTTATTGACTTAACAAGAGGCTATCTTACAAAAGGCTATCCCCTATTCTTACAATCAAGCTAAATCATGCTCTAAGCATGGTTAAATCAATTCCCCTACTCCTTAGTCTCATAAAAACCTCAAACTTAATTTGTTAACTATGTTCGTACTGTCCCTTTTTACATTCTTAAAGATCCTAGCATTCCGTTCCTGCCAAACATGGTAAACCGTAGCTGCTATTGTTGCACAGTACCAGTTATTCTTCCAATGCCTTTTCCGTTTCCTGCTACTGCTCCATTGTAGTTCAGCTTAAAGTTCATTTGTTCTTCCCTTAATCTTTACCCAATCTTTAATATCCCTCCAAAGTCCAGCTGCCCAGACACCCTTGAAGAAAAGGTGAGTATGAGTTTCTGTGTCCCTTTCGCAAAGCACACATCTGTTTTCTGACTGCATTCCCCTTTTATTTATTTTATCAATCGTTGCCAATTTCCTTTGGCCTGCCAGGGATGCAATGATTCCATGCTTAGGCACAATCTGCATCCTCTTCAGCCCGGCTAGCCAATATTTCCTTTGAAACTTCTCTCTGAACCAGTTATAAACATCCTTAGCCTTGAAAATACCCTTATCCTGCCATTGAGTCATGAGCTTGATTACCTCCTCTCTACCTCCCATTCCTTCAATTAGTTCATCTCTAACCCTGATAATGCTTTTCAAAGATCCAGTATACCTTTCCTCCTTGTGAATCTCCCAAATAGTTCGGGGTCCCGAGATATATATCTCTTAATCCAACTAAGCCATATTCCCTCCTTGTTTTTGATGATCTTCCATAACCAGTGGCAAATTAGAGCCTTATTCCAAGCTACCAGATCCTTTACCTCAAACCCTCCTTCCTCCCAGGGTGCACAGATACTAGCCCAACTCTTATAATTCATGACATTATTCTCCATGGTTCCCGTCCAAAAATACCCTCTACATACTTTTGTAATTCTCCCAATAACATTCGCAGGAATTAATGAATTGCTACTCCAGTAGTTCATAATCCCAAAGATCACCGAATTAATAAGTTCCACCCTTCCTGCATAAGTCAAGCAGTGTGCAACCCAACCACCTAGAGAGGTCTGAATATTAGAGATCTAGCCAGTATAATTCTGTAGTCTATTAGTAACATCATTCAGGGGAAGCCCAAGATATTTACAAGAAAAACATCCTTGTTTAAAGCCCTTGCTATTCAAAATCATCTCCTTGACTTCCTTTTTTATTCCTCCACAATAGATATCAGTCTTCTCCTTATTCGCCTGCAATCCAGATTCCCTATCAAATCTTTCCAAAGTATTAGTTATTGCCATTACAGATGGCACATCACCTCTTGTGAATACCATCAAGCCATCTGCAAAAATCAGATGGTTCAGTCTAATCTGCCTACACTTTGGATGAAAAGAAACAAGAGGTTGGGTAGTAGTATGCCTAAAGTGTCTAGACAGCACCTCCAAGTTTAACACAAAGAGATATGGTGACAAAGGGTCACCCTGTCTCACACCACTCAAGCCTTTGAAGAACCCCTTAGAAGAACCATTCATCTTTACTGAAAACCAAGAACCCTGTATGCATGCCCTTTTCCACTTACTAAATTCCTTAGGAAAATTAAACAAATCCATCATATTGTCTATGAATTCCCATTAAAGTGAATCAAATGCTTTCCTAAGATCAATCTTCATTAAACATCTCGGTGTAATATATTTCCTGCTGTAATTTTTAATCAAGGATTGGGAGAGAGCAATGTTCTCTTGGATACTCCTATCCTTTATGAATGCAGCTTACTCCTGCCCCACAATCTTATGGATCACCAGTTGTAGTCTCTTAGTCAAAATCTTGCTAATTGTCTTATATAGAATAGAACAGCATGATAGAGGTCTGTAATCAAGGACTGACATACACACCTGCTTTTTTGGTATCAGTGTAATTAATGATGTGTTCGCCTGCTTTACCATTTTCCCTTTCTCAAAAAATTCAGTAACAGCGCCACAGAAATCCTTCTTAACAATAGACCAAGCAGCCTTGAAGAATCCTGATGAGAATCCATCCGAGCCAAGGCTTTCGTTAGACCCAATTGAAAACATAGTTCTTCTTATTTCCTCTTCATAAGGCCTTACTAACATACTAATCCGGTCCTGCTCAGTAAGCCTGGTTCCCTTCTCCATAGTGCTCTCATCTATTTGTTCCACCACCTTCTTTTGCCCCAGCAAACTCTTGTATTATTCAATGAATCCTTCTGCCACCTCATGTTCCCCTGCCTTCAATTTCCCATTGTGATCCAAAATTTGCCCAATCATTTGCTGCTGCCTTCGTTCCTTAATCCTGGAATGAAAAAAAGAAGTCGCAGAATCATCAGATGCCAGGCTTTCCATTTTTGCTCTTTGATGTGCTATACTAAGTTCAGCCTTCTTCATATTCCTCCATTTGTCCAACAGATCTTTTTCCCTATCAATATTCTGCCTGTCCAATGGTTTATCTTGCAAGCTTTGCTGACAAGTTTCCATCTCTTTTTCCAAGTCAATGATCCTCTTTCCCAACCCAGAAAATAAAGCTCTTCTTGTGCATATGTTTGAGTGCAAATTTTACATTCTTCAGTCTACTAAACAATTGATATCCCTTTCTCTCATAGGTTGGTAACTCCCAAGCATTCCTCACAAGCTGATGAAACTGCGGATGACTAGTCCAACAATTCAAGAAGTTGAACCTTTTGTGTTCATTTCCACCCTTCAGCACAGTAACCAAAATTGGAGTATGATCAGAAATCCCTGGAGGAAGGTAAGTAGCCATAGAATTTGTGAAGCTATTGAGCCAGTTCAAGTTCACCATAGCTCTATTCAGTCTAGAACAGACCTTATCTTCAATTTCCTGCTTATTACACTATGTAAATTCATCTTCTTGCCCAGATAATTCATGCAAAGCACAAGTACTTATGCAATCATTAAAAGCTGCCATGTCTTCCATATCAGGTTCATTCCCTCCCACCTTTTCACCACTATTTCTTATGATATTAAAGTCACCAAGAACTATCCAATTCATGGCATTCCAACTAATAATATAATTATTATTCCAAAGGGACTCCCTATCCTTAGCCTCATTAAAACCATACACAAAAGTAACATCCATTTCTTTGTTATTAGCCAGGTGCATCATCTTGCAATGGATCAATTGATCCTCCTTATATACATTCAAAATTCTCACTGTATTTAGGTTCCAAACCACCCAAATCCTACCATTATAATGACACTCATAGTTAGTTATCAACTCATAATTCTTAAATTTATCCCTAATTACAGCTTTCGCTTTAGCTTCCTTTATTCTGGTTTCTAAAATGCCAATAATGTCCATCCTCTTGCCCCTCATTAACTTCAGTATTTCATTTTGCTTAAGGGCTTCATTCCCACCTCTAATGTTCCAGGCACCAAGTATCATGTATCTTTATCTGGTGGAACTTTGCACCCTACTGGAGGATAAAGGTCTTCCTCCTCCTCATGTCTTGCCTCTGCATTCTCTTTCTCCCTTAGGATTTCATATTTATTAGGAGATTGCATCTTCTCCAAATCCAACCTCTGCTTCTCAACATAGTCATTACCAGTGCCTTTCACCTTAAGGCCTATCCCAGAACATCCTGAGCGCTTTACAACAGGTATGAAATCAGAATCAGTATCAGGATAAACATCCAGGCCTAGCTCCAAGCATTCTTGACCTTCTGCTGCCTTATCCTGTTCTGAAATCTGCTCTCCACCCATTGAGGTACCGCCTAGTTGTTGGGGTCCTGAGCCAGTGATAATCAGGCCACTGGAAGACTCTTCCCCAAGGGGTCCTTGATGCATTACAGAAGTGTCAGACATTGGTCCACCTTCTGAGGTACCACCTAGCCCTTGGGGGATCACCTTCTTAGGCGTATATCTCTGTTTGATTTGAGTTATCTCCTTCACACCTTTGTTCTTCTGATCTGCTTCTCCTTCTTGCATTATGCTTTCTCATGACCTAATTTTCCACATCCATGACAATAATATGGCAACCACTCATATTCAATTCATTGCACAGATTTACCAATAAGTGGGACATTGATAGTCACAAACTCAGGAAGATCAGTAGATACATCTACTTCCACCATAACTCTAGCAAATGATAAACGCTCCTTATATGTAGTAGTATAATCTGCATACAAAGGCTTACCCACTTTGCTTGCAATTTTGCTCAAGATTGTGTCCGACCAGAGGTACAGATCCAAATCAGGAAACAATATCCAAACTGGAACCGTGGATATTCTCTCCATTTCCATCGAGAACATCGGACTCCATTGCTTAAGAATCAAGGAATTGCGTCCCACTTGCCATGGACCGCTTCTTAACACCTGATCCATGTCTTGTTTCTTACAAAACCTGAATGAGAACCACCCTTTTTGAAGTACTGCACTACTGGCATTCCAGTGTTTGTTAACGAATTCCCACATCTGTTTCAATGTAGGCTTCGCACCCAAGACATTACCCATTAATGTGTGTTTCCAGATTTTTAATTCATCCGCAAAGTCATCAATCTCAATATCAATTTCTTCATAAAACGAGCTATCCTCATGATATAATAATTCCATACCAATCTTCTTATCATTGACTTTACTCGCCCAAGAATTAGAAGGATCATTGTTACCTGACACAGGTTGCACCTGCACCATTCCTTCAACTCTGTTTTCTCCAATTGGTATTTGTAGGTCCTCCTTCCCCTTCGTTAATTTAACACCAGAATTAGGCTTGTCCGCATTAATTGTTGGACTTTTCCCCTGCGAATTAGGTAAAGAGTTCAACGCTTTCTGGATACACTCATTCAACAATGGCAGACTCTGCTTCTCCTTTTGGGTTTCAGCTTGCTCCTTCTGTGTGTTATTATTAATCACACTTCCATCTCCCATGGATTCCCCATGTTCAATTCTAACTATTTGATTGTTTTTCCTTGGCCTTCCCCTTCCCCTCACCGTGATCGCGGTTGAATTCATCATCGATAATGGCGGTTAGTGAGAGAGAATCTTCTCTAGAGAGAGAGAGAGGAGAGAGAAGTTTATTATTATTATTAGGTGATGTTTGTCTGTTAATATATGATTATATATTTGAGGTTTTTTTCGAGTAATATGACTGGTCCATTTCATCAAAACTCGATTTAGGAAAGTATCAAAAATAATTTAAAAATTAAGTACAGGATCTTTTAATTATTATGTAAGGATATATATTTAATCTATGATATTGATGTGATGTTTTATAATTTACATCTAAAAATATTTAAATGTCGTTTAACAAAAAAATATATCAAAAAGTATAAAAATGAAATAATTAGAATTGTGCTAGAAAATGTTTTCATTAGAACATAATTTCCATGTTATTTTTTCAAAAAAAAAGTGATGAATTTATTACGTATAACAGTAGTAAATTATCTCACATCGAAAGATTATAATAACCTCATGGAATTCTATATTATACGGAGTACTAAATAATAGTAATCATTTATCCTTAGATATCAATCAACAATCTTTTGAGTCTTAAAGAGAGTCTACAAGATTATAAACTTAAATAAATTATCCCACATCAAAAATGTATGATGAGGGGATGGAGTTCTCTATTATAAATAAAAGTAGTCATTTGTCCAAACTAAAATTCTTTATTATCCGGAAAATTATGATAGGGTGATGAAATTTTGTATTATAAATAATAGTAATTATAAAATCTTTTGAGTCATTAAAAAGTTGACCTTGAGTGAAAATATTAAATATTTTTATCATAAATATTTATAATGAATTTAAGTAAAAGCCATAATAATAACAAGCTTTATTATTATATCAACAAAAGAATGAACATACGTTAGTACATCTTAGATAAACAGATATTTTAATAAACGTAATCATTCGTCTTTAGATATCAATCGGAAATATTTTGAGGTCTTATAACAGTTCTTACGACGATAAATTTATATAAAATTATCTCACAACGGAAAAGTATAATAAGATGATGGAATTGTATTTTATAAATAAAAATAATCATTTGTCTTTAGATATAAACCTAAAATCTTTTGAGTCTTAAAAGGTGTTCTTAAGACTATAAATTAAATTAGAATTATCCCTCAACGAGAAATTATGATGAGGTGATAGAAATTATATATGACAAATAAGAGAAGTCGTTCGTCTTTAGATATCAACCAAATATCTTTTGAAATACATAATCTTTTAATTATTATTCCGTATAATATATATTTTATCTAATATATTAATGTGATGTTATAAAATTTAAATAATTAAAATCGTGGTAGAAAATGTTTTCATTAAAATATAAATTTCATATTATTATTTTTTTGAAAAAAATGGATGAATTTATTACATATAAAAGTGGTAAAGCTGTCCCACATCGAAAGTTATAATAACGTCATGACCTGAAATTCTATATTATATTAATAAAAATAATCATTCGTTCTTAAATATCAACCAATAATCTTTTGAGTCTTAAGACCTCCAAAGACTATAAACCTAACTAAATTATCCCACATCCAAAATTTATGATGAGGTGATGAGATTCTCTATATAAATAAAAGTAGTCATTCGTAAAAAAAATTATGATGTGATGAAATTCTATACTTCTATTATAAACAAGATTTCATATTATTATAATCAAAACCCTTGCTCTAGCGATTTGAAGGCGATTCGAGGCATTTTCCGGCGCCTTTTCCGTTTGACGTTGACAGGCAGAATTGGTCCGGTTTTCAGGCTACAAGTTTCATGACAAAGAAAAATCCTCCCCGTGGTAAGGGTTTAATACCCTTATCGCGTGCGAAAGACGTGTTGCTTCATGCCAAAACGGTTTCTGTGAAATCGAAGAAGGGTACTGGATCGATGGAGACTGAAGGAAGTTCTTCTGGTATCCCCAAACTGAATGACATCCCGGGGCTGAATTATGCCTCTGAGCCTGAAGATGTTGATGATTTCTCGGAGGAAATGTCAGAATATGTTCCTGAGACTAATCTCGTTGTGAATTCAAACCCCAACGACAATTGTTGAGGTTACGGGACGGAAAGAAAATTGTTGAGGCCGATGAGGAGGAAGAATTATTGAAACTCTCGGAAGATGATGTTGAGGAAGAAGTGGAATATTGGAGTAACGCAGTTTACTGCTTCATCATGGGAGCCAACCCTCCATGGGAAGTGGTAGAGGGTTTTGTGAAAAGAATCTGGAAAGAGTATGCGATCAACAAAATTTCGTTCTTGCCTAATGGAATTTTCGTCGTTCAGTTTAAGGAGAAGCAGACGAAGGTAAGCGTTCTGAATCATGGTTTATTTATGTTTGATAATGAACCTCTGATTGTCAAAGAATGGACTCCTGACGCAAAATTGGATAAGGAGGATGTTAAAGAAGTTCCTATTTGGGTTCAACTTCCTGAGTTGCCCTTAAAATTTTGGGGTAAGTGTCTTCCTCGAATTGCTTCTTCGATTGGTCCGTATGTTAAATCTGACTTAGCTACGGAGGAGAGGTCTAGGCTGGGATATGCTCGAGTTATGGTTTTGGTTAAGGTGGACAGAAAATTTAAGAATGTTATCAAGTTCATGGATGAACTAGGGAATGTTGTTGAGATTTATGTCAAATATGAATGGAAACCCATTTGGTGTCTTAAGTGTAAAAATTATGGACATGAAGGCAGTGATTGTAAAAAAGAAGAACTAAGGAAGGCTAGAGTCGAGGCTAAACAAAAGAAGGTTGAGGTTGGAATGGTGCAGCCTGTAGCGAATCGTTTTACTGCAGGTCTGAAGGGTCCTGTTAGACAGGCTGCTGGTCTGAACAATACTGCTGCTCAGACTGGCCTGCTTGTTAGAACTGGACAGCTTGATCAGTACACTGCTGCTATTCGGACTGGTGTTGTGGTTTCTTCGAAGACTGCAACAGTGATTGGGGCTGCAAAGACAGGTTCGGTCGTGTCTCCTGACATGCATTTCGTGGACATGTTGAGGGGTTCACCGAAAAAAGCGAGGGGTGAGGAAAAGGATGGGGTTGGTCTTGAATTAGTTATACATGGAAGTACATAATGTAGGATGTTGGAATGTGCGCGGTATGTGTAACATAAATAAACAGCGTGCAATCTGTGATTTCATTAGGAGACAGCAGGTAGACATCATTGGTTTACTTGAAACAAAAATAAAGAATAAAGCTTATGCTAAAGTTCATCAAATTTTTTTTTGAATAAAGCATAACGACGAATAGTCATTGTCATGAAGGAGGTCGAGTTTGGCTCTTGTGGAAACATGAGAGAGTGAACTTGACGATTGTGGATTACAGTAGTCAGAGTATTCATGTCAAAGTTTCAACTAATTCGGGAAAGGATTATTGGCTTACTTTGGTTTATGCTTTTAATTCTACCATGGAGAGAGTTGATCTTTGGAGACGTCTTGAATCATATGCTCGTAATGGGTCGTGGATGATTTTGGGGGATTTCAATTGTGTTGTGGATGCTCGAGAAAGACTTGGTGGTTCGTCTTCGGAGGTTGCTATGGGTCAATTTTGAGATTGCATTTCGAATTGTGAGGTAAGTGATTGCATGGCCATTGGGTCGTGGTTCACTTGGAATAACAAGCATAAAGCTGCAGAAACAAGGATCTTTAGCCGAATTGACCGATGTCTAGTTAACGATGATTTGATGAATTTGTTTCCGAACGGGTATGCCAAATTTTTAACGGAAGGAACTTTCGATCATTGTCCGTGTATTGTACAATTGGAGCAACCGCCTGTGAGGAGGAATCAGAGCTTCAAATATATGAATATGTGGAGCAAAGCACCGGGGTTCAAAACTTGTGTCGATGAGAATTGGAGGCTTGCGGTTAGTGGGACTCCTATGTTTCAGGTTGTTTCGAAGATGCGAAATCTGAAGAGGCCTCTTAAATTGCTTAATGTTGATTGCTTCTCGGATATTGAGAACAGGGTGTCAGGCTGAGCTTAAACTTGAACAGGCTCAAGTCAGTCAACGAACTGACAGGTCTGTGAGTGCGCTGGAGGAGGAGAATGCATTGAATGAGCAGGTGCGAGTCCTTCAAGCTGCGAGGGCCGATTTTTGGAGTCAGAAATCGAAGCAAAAATGGGTCAGAGATGGAAACGTTAATTCGGCCTATTTTCACGGTCTTCTTCGTGCTAGGAGAGCGCATAACGCCGTGGCCAAAATCGTTGATATTGAGGGCGTTGAATGCGGCTCGAAAGAGGCTATTGAAGGGGCTTTCCTTCGGTATTATTTTTCGTTGCTGGGTGACTCGCATGAGACTGAACCGATTGATGGTGAGCTGGTCCGTAGGCGTCCGGTGTGTTCGGAGGATCCTAAGGCCTATCTTGCTGCCCGTGCTACCCCGGAGGAGATTAAACAGGCTATTTTCAGTATTCCTCGGGATAAATCGCCGGGACCAGATGGGTTTTCGAGTCAATTCTTTATTGATTCGTGGGACATAATTGGAGATGATGTTGTGAAGGCTGTCCAAGACTTTTTTGTCTCAGGTAAGCTTCTGAAACAACTTAATTGTGCTAATATTGTCCTCATTTTGAAGGTGAATAGGCCTCAGTCTGTGAAGGAGTTTCGGCCAATTGCGTGTTGCAATGTGTTGTACAAATGTATTGCTAAAATCATTTGTGTGAGACTTGCTAAAGTGTTGCCTCATATTATTTCGCCTGTGCAAGGGGGTTTTATTGAAGGGCGTAGCATTGTGGAGAATGTGTTAATCTGTCAGGATTTAGTTCGGGTATATAAGCGGAAGCGAGTCTCGCCTTGGTGTTTATTTAAAGTTGATATTCATAAGGCTTATGATAGTGTGGAATGGAAATTTGTGGATCAAATGTTGCGAACTCTGGAATTTCCTGATCATTTTCGCAGATTGGTCATGGAATGTGTTCAGACGGTCTCATATTCTCTGTGTGTTCATGGAGATAATTTTGGTTTTTTTCGGGGTAAGCGGGGTTTGAGGCAGGGTGATCCTATGTCGCCTTTGTTATTCACTATTTTTATGGAGTATTTCTCTCGGCTTCTTTCTTTTGGGCAAATTGACAAGAATTTCAAGTATCACCCGAAGTGTGGACCGTTGAAGCTCACCCATTTGCTTTTTGCGGATGATCTGCTTCTCTTTTGTAAAGGGGAGAAGGATTTGATGAAGTTTTTGTGGCGAGCTTTTGCATCTTTTAGCAGAGCCTCGGGTCTTTGTATTAGTGCAGACAAAGCTCACGCCTATTTTGCAGGGGTGGATGATGACCGTAAGGCTGAGATACTCCAATTCTCGGGATGTGTTGAAGGTACGTTTCCTTTTCGCTATCTTGGATTAGCTCTCCAATGTACTTGATTAGGAAAAGCTGACTGTGAGATTCTTCTAGCCCGTGTGGGGTCGAGAATTTCTAGTATTGGAGCCCGTAAGCTGTCTTATGCTGGGAGATTAACATTGGTTCAATCTTTGCTATCCCAGTTGCACAATTATTGGGCAATGGTTTTCATTATTCCCAAATTTGTTATGGCCCGGATTGGTTCCTTGTGTCGTAATTTTCTTTGGGACGGAGGGATGGAAGGGAATAATCGGGCTTTAGTGAGTTGGGAGAAAATCTGTTGTCCTAAGGAGGAAGGTAGTTTGGGAATTCGGGATTTATACTTATGGAATGAGGCAGCTGTCGGGAAACTAGCTTCGTGGGTCTTTGACCAGCCTGATAGATTATGGGTTCGATGGGTTAATAGCATTTATTTGAAAGGAGGTGATTGGCGTGTTTATCAACCGAACTCAGATGTTACTTGGGCTTGGAGGAAAATTTGTCAGGCTAAGGAGAGAATTAAACATATGTTTGTGAATGGCATGTGGCATGATTCGTGTATCCATTATAAGATTGCAAAAGCTTATCACGATATTTGGCTTCAAAAACCGAAAGTGTCGTGGGCGAGAGTTGCTTGGAGCGCTTGGAGCATTCCACGACACAGTTTCATTTCTTGGCTGGTGTTTTGGGATGCAATAAACACGAGGAAGAAGCTTTTGAGGTTTGGGGTCGCTGATTCTGACCTGTGTTATTTGTGTGAGGCTGAGGAGGAGAGTATTGATCATCTCTTTTTCAGGTGTGAGTGGAGCTCTCGGGTGATTGGTTTTCTACGTGATTGGGTTGGAAAGCAAATACCGAGTATTGGTGGGCTAGAGTGGGCGCGCAATGTGAGGGGAACTAAACTTCAATGTAACGTGCTTCGAGCTATGGTTAATGCGTTGATTTACCATATTTGGAGACAGAGGAATTTATGCAGAATTGATGGCATGGTCATGACACCATTGAGGTCGGTTAAATTGATCAAAGAGGAGATTAAAAGTAGAATTTTGTGTAAGATCAAATACCCGTTAAAAGCAAGAGATGCTAGATGGCTACATAAATTGATGTAGTCAAACATTTGTACATTGATTCACATATTTATACATATTACCTTTCACCAAAAAAAAAAGATTTCATATTATTTTCTCGCAAAAAAGTGATAAATTTATTACACATAAAAGTAGTAAAATTATCCCACATCGAAAATTTATAATAACTCATGAAATTCTATATTATAAATAATAGTGATCATTCGTCCAAAAATCTTTTGAGTCTTAGAAAGAGCTCTTAAGACTACAACCCTAAGTATATGATGATGACGTTATGAAATTTAATACTGTATTATAAATAAGAGTATTCATTTATTTTAAATATCAACCAACAATCTTTTGAGTTATAAATCGCTTAATAAGACTACAACCTTAAAATAATCCCACATAAAAAAAAATCAAAATAAGGTGATGATTCTATATTATAATTAAGAGTAATCATGTGTTTTTTTTGCTCTTAAAAAGAGTTCTTAAAACTATAAACTTAAGTAAATTATCTTACATCGAAAAATTGTGATGAGGTGGTGGAAGACTTAAACTTACGTAAATTATCCACATCAAAAAAATTGTGATGAGACGATGAAATTTTATATCTATATTATAACTAAGACTAATCATTCGTTCTTAGATATCAATAAAAAAAACTTTTGAAACTTAAAAAGTTTTTTAATAAGACTACAAGCTTAAGTAAAATAATCTCACATCGAACAATTATAATAAGGTGATGAAACTCTACATTATAAAAAAAAGAGTAATCATGTGTTCTTTTGTGTCTTAAGAAGAGTTCTTAGGACTATAAACTTAAGTAAATTATTCTAGATCGATGAGGTTAATAAATTCTATATTATAAATATTGACTAATAATTTGTGGTTAAATATCAACCAATAATCTTTTGAGTCTTATAGAAAGCCTCAAGATTATAAACTTACGCCAATTATCCCACATAAAAAATTTATGATGAGGGGAAAATGTTCTCTATTATAAATAAGAGTAGTCATTCGTCCTAACTAAAATTATTAATCACTTCACATCGAAAAATTATGATAGGTGATGAAATTTTATATTATAAATAAGAGTAATCGTAAAATATTTTGAGGCTATAAACTTAAGTAAAAATATTAAATATTTTTATCATTAAATATTTATGATAAAGTTATGTAAAAAGCGTTAAATAACAATCTTTAATATTATATCAACAATAGAATGGACATACAATAGTACATCTTAGACAAACAAAATCATACTATAAATTGAAGTAAAATTATCTCAAATCGAGAAATTATAATAAAGTAATGAAATTCTATTAATATAAATAAAAGTAATCATTCGTCTTTTGACATCAACCAAAAATCTTTTGAGTCCTAAAAAGAGTTCTTAAAACTATAAATAATTGAAGTAGAAAAATTTCACATCAAAAAATTATACTCCCTCCCATTCTCTATAATCTTCCACATTTCCATTTTAGGACATTTACTGAGATGTTCCACATTCCTTTTTGCTATATATCTAATTTGTGGTTCTCATTTTTTGTGACCCCGTATAATTTTCATATCATTTGCTCGAAAAAAAACGACGTGATTAAACTATTAATTATTTCCATGTTATGGTAATCTTGGAACGCTACTATATATAAAATAATAAAAATTTTTAAAAGTTTAATAAAGTTACAAACGTTTAAATAAATTACAATAATTAATTAAATAATTAATGAAATTTCAAATAGTTAATTTAATTAACACAATATTATTTTCATATACAATCAAATTAGTAACAATCATTAAAATTTACACATTTATCATTAATTATTTTATAAACCTGCAACGCACGGGCATCCATCTAGTACGTATTATTCTCAGATTTATTAAATATGATATTATTTTGAGAAGACGCCCTATAGTTGGTATTATTGTCATTAAATAACCCTATAAATTACGTACTCTATGAGACCCACATAGAATCCAGAATTACCTATGGAGCTCTAGTTTATTCCAAAGGGCTACACTAAGCCTTGTTCGTTCCGGATTGAAAGGGACTAAACCTAAGTGAGTGAGACTGAATATTACTCCCTCCTTTTCACTATGTTCTTCATACTTCCTCCATCCCGATGAACGCTTTGTCTTTACTTTTGGCACAAAGGGGAAGAGGTTCAATAATGAGATGACATGTACTGTGGAGCCAAATTCATAAGTGTCAAATTACATACTCCCTCCGTCCCAGTGAATTCTTTACGTTTGCTTTTTGGCACTATTCATGAGGTGAAATGATTTCGAATATAATTTCTAATATATAACGTAAAACATAGTCATGTGAGATGTTTTTCGAATGGTCTTAATAAGTACATTAAGATTATCAAATTTTTAGAATTTTTAATAACACGTAAATAAAGATATGAACGAAATGAACTGTACCTCGACAAGTGTGAAAATTTTTAACGCAAAGAATTCATTGGGACGGAGCTAGGGAGTATAAATGTATTCCTAAAATAAAAAGGTAAAAAGTTCATTGAGACGTTCCAATATGAAACAAGCAAAGAATTCATCGGGACTAAGGGAGTATTAGTTTTGGGCACAAATTTTAAGGGAATTGAGAACGTAGATAATTGTAACCATATATTCCCTTATTTTCATTATGTTGTCGTAAATACAAATTTGTAGTTCAAAATTAAATAACAAAACACAAAAATGATAAGAAAATAATTTTTATTAAATTTGAATGTTTGGGTACAATCTCTAATTTGATCCGTTGATTTGATCTCCACTTGACTTGAATGGCGATTTTGAAATATAGGCTCGATGACTAAACTCTTCTTTGATTGGATGTCACTTCTTTCACTCTTGACTGCACGATTTGGGATGCTTGACGTCAAATTTTATGAAACGGTTGATTTAAGAGGAAGGTCGTCGAACTTCATCTTTTTTAGTGGATTGGACTTGGTGAGAAATGAGTAGTCGACGTTAATTAATCTTCTTCTCCTTCGATGACAACACGAATTGGAGTGCTTGGCGTTGGGATCCTCGGATGACGATTCTTCGTTTTCTAGAGAGAGTTGGATTCTTAACGGATTTGGCCAATTTAGGTGAATTTGACAAATTTGACGGGTTTCATCACTTTATGAGACAGTTTTATTTAAAATAATTAGAATGGACTATTTTATTTTATTTTGGTCCAAATTAAATTATTTCAATTTTTACGTAAATTATTTAACGGGTTTTGACTTTGACTTGTCTCGTATCCGATGTGGCACATTGACAACATTTTTGTGTCTACAAAGTGCCCCCCCCCCTCGAGACTTGATCATGTACACCATTTGAGTGTTTAAGCATGATTGGATCTCGACTTGGTTATTGATCTCAGCTGATCACTTAGGTCTTGCACAAAAAATGTACCTTGATGTCTTTAGTGCATCAACTATTCATGTTCCTTTCACTTTAGATAATAAAGAATAGGAATGATTTGGTCAACTTGACAAGCTTTATTTACCGCGAAAGTGGTGATTGAGCCCCTTAAGTTTGTTCGATTGTGAAACTAGACCCCTTATGTTTTACTTGTAGCAATCGACCCCCATAACTTTAAACAAAAGTGAAATTGAGCCCCTTTTTTTAATTCTAAGATATATTTCACAAAAAATCTTCTTGTAATCTAATTAACCATATTAAAATTTAACTTTTATAATCTATAATTTTATACAAAATACTGTGGAGTACTATATTAAGAAGTAAGAATATATTTATTTAAATTTTATTATTGATAATTGATCCTACACATAAGAATATTTCACCAAATATATTTATTGTTTATTTAGTTTATTGTAAACGAAGTAAAGTTGTTTTCAAATAATAAACAATTAAATGTATAAAAATCAACAACGTGGAAATTAATTTTAAAAAATGTGTTTACTAAGTTTGTGTTATAAAAAAAATGAATATTTGTTGAAATTTAAGTGAAAAATAAAAGTAGTAGGGTGAATTCCACTTATGTATGAAGTTGTGGGGGTCGATTTCTACATATAAAATTTAAAGGGCCAAATTTCACCATTGAACAAAGTTAAGGGTGGTAATCACCACTTTTGCACTTTACTTAATCAAACAAACTTATCTTTACCTGATTTCACACCGGAATTGCGAGGCTTAAATACTGAGAATTTTTTGGCATCAATTACCAAGAATCCAACTTACTATCAACTATGGATCATTATTTATATGATGCCCTCATTGAGCAAATTCACTACAAGAATACAGCTCAAAGGCGTCCACAAATGGCTTGAATTAGCGGACGCTATTTTTGGACAGACGTCCATAGTCAGACGCCAGAAATTGGTAGCCACGACCGGCGCCTATTTTTGAAGCGGTTGTCCACTGTTGGACGCCAAAATACGGGCGTCCACGCTGGCGAGTGACAATGAACGCTAGTATTGCGTGTGACAGTGGATGTCAGATGGCCCTGGATGGCGTCCACAGACGCACGTCCTAAGCCCCATATGGCGTCTGACAGTGGACGCCAAGTGTCGTCCACTATCAGACGCCATTCCCCTGAGTATCTGACTTTTTGGACCAAATTTTGCTTACCTTGGCGTCGGAAAAGGCGTCCGTTAGTGGATGCCATGTATGTTGCTGCTATGCCGTAAACATGCATTCGATGTCTAGCAAAAATCTGCAAAATAAACAACAATCACAACACTTCAACTTTCAACCATTCACAATATCTCAACTTCATTCACTCAACCATTCACAATACCACAACACGTCAACTCTCGACACATTTCTGCTGAGAAAACATTCATATAAATAAGTTTTAACATACGGTTTAAAGGTACATATATCACTACAAGAATAGATGCCCCGGGCGTCCATCCAGTGTCTTACGTCAGTGCACGCTATACGGGAATGGGCGTCCGCAAACAGACGCCAGAAAGCGGAAGCCACGACCAGTCGCCCATTTCTAAAACGGGCGTCCACTATTGGACGCCAAGATAATGGGCGTCTGATAGCGGACGCCATGGGTGGCGTCTGACTGTGGACGCCACGTATCCCTAGATGGCGTCCACAGTCAGACTCCATAAGCTTGACGTTGGCGTCCGACTATGGACGCCATCCGGGGATACCTGGCGTCCACAGTCAGACGCCATGGCCCCTGAATAGCTGCAAATTTTTGTCGATTTTAGCTTCCCCTGGTGTCTGGCATGGCGTCCATTATTGAACGCCATTTATGCTGGTGCATGGCCGTAAACATGCGTTCAATTTCTAGCCAAAACCTGAAAAATAAACCACATCCACAACTCTCAACCAACCACAACTGTCGACCATCCACAATACCTCAACCTCATTCATTCTCAATCAACCAAAACACTTCATCTCTCGACGCATTTATGCAGAAAAAACATTCATATAAAAAAGTTTTAACATACGGTTTGAAGGTACATAAATCTAAACTAGTTCGAAGATACATAATCCATAAATCCAGTTACAACAATAACAACAAAAAACAATCAGCTAACTGTGAAGCTAGCTGAAGCACCAGAGTTACCACCATCCCCGTTAAAGGGGTCTCTATCGTCTGGAGGGGAAGGGGGACGACCTTGGTTGCATTTATTGAACATGGCCTGAAACATGGCCATCTGTTCCTGCATTTTCCTTATGTGCTCCGCCTGCTCCTTCAGTTGCTGCTGCTGCTGTGTCAGCTGCTCCTTCATTTCCTCCTTTTCCGGATCGGGCTGCTGAGATCCGGCCGGCGTGTACTCCATCTGTGTAGAGGTGCCGAGATGTGCTGGGGGAGGTGTGAAGTACATACCGTGCGCATTTCCAATACCATACACACTTCCTTTCTTGTACCCCGAGACAGTCTTGAAAAAAATATGATTCGGGTCGACGTCGGTAGCATCAGGAGCATTCTCGAGGTTCGCTAGCTCTTCTTGGAAGGCATTCTGCGTAGACAAAGTTGATTTATTTGAAATAGTTAGTACTCACCCAGATAGCCTGATCTTTCCTCGTCTTAAGAGTATGCTCTTTATCACCGCTCTTCCCGTGCATGTCGAAGAATACCTCCGGGGCGGTTGGCGTCCTCCCGAGTTCAGCTGCTAGCTATTAAATGAGTACGAACGTTAGTCGAATATATATTATGTGAACATAGTTTATGATTATTCAAGTAAGAGTACAATATTAGTAGAAATCATACCCTCTTGGCACGAAGAAACGAAGACTGAGAACCCCGTTGATGTGTTGGGTCTGCCTTCCCCTCAAGCTCACAGTTCTTCATTTTGTTTCTCTGTGCCCTCTTCGACCTGACCTTGAAGTCCTTGTCATTGTGGTACTTAACCCACCTCTCCAAATCTTCCCCTGAAATATGACGACACTAATATATTAGTTAATACAGTAAAAGATTGAAGTTAGATTGTTTGTTAAAATTGAGTACCATAAAAAACTACACCTTTAAGGTCTTGGAGCGCAGTCCCCCGCGTGTGGCGTTTGTTCATTACGCAGGAGAAACGTCGTGTGCAAGTCTCGTTGTACCTCTCCCACACCCTTCCTTCTAACTCCTTCCTCCAAGAGAACTTCAACTACATAATCAAGGCGGATTATTAATTAGTACCAATATTATTTAAAAAGTCTACATTATAAATTAAAAACTCGGTACCCAAAACAATCCACGTACCTGAAAGTTATTGAACCACCACTCCCATACGTCCATCGGCACCTGAGTCCAGCAGGCATACCCCCGCTCTTTGTCGGCCATGTAGCTGGCAGTACAGCCTTTGGTGACCACCCCATGCAGAAACCTGCACCAAGAAGAGAAGCACATATATGTACGAAATATTACAAGATGTATGTAGTCCAAAAATTCATATGTTACAAAAGAATGGACATGTTAGATTATATTACCATACGCGACCAGGGTCGATAATCACCAGACCGTTCTCGTCCTTCCGTATCTCATCCTCCTGCCCCTGCTGCTGGTCCTCCTGCTGCTCCTCATCGTTCTGCTCCGGTCCCGTTTCGGTGACCCGTTCCTCCTCATCCTGCTGCGAGGTGGATGTGTGCACAGACCAACTTCCTCCGCCACGTCTCCTGGTCGATCTACCACCTGCCATTATCTTAACCTTGCAACAAATTAGCAACAATTAGCAATTACAATATAACTTGATTGAAATAATACACAAAATAAGTAACACAATGATCAATATGATTAACCTACTGCAACAACTCTAGTAGTCATCTTCGCTGTATTTATTGTTTTCAGCCTCATCCTCCCCAGTCTGATCCTCCTCCTCCGTCTCCTCGCCCTCCACTTGATTGTCCTCCAAATTCTCTTCATCGTGTCCGTCATTCTCCTCAAGGATCTCCGGAACATCCCTAACCATGTAATCTCCTTCTCCATCATCATCATCATCCTCAAAATCTTCCTCTGCCCCTTCATTCTGATCATCTTCGGAGAATATGGTCTCTTCACTAGGAGATAAGCCTGTACTACTTGAAGCCGCATCTTCCTGGAACAAAGAACTGTTGATTTGCCCCCGTGGTTTAGTCGTAAAGACTGCCCACCATTGACTCTGATTTCTGTCATTTTTCGTGTAAGGAAAAGGAGAAAAGTAGACTTGCTTCACCTGATGCGCGAGTATGAACAGATCGTACATAGGATATTTCCTGGTGTGGTTAACTTCCACAATCTTGTAGCGTTCATGCACTCGGGTCCCGTTCACGGAGCTGTCTTTCAACTGACATTTGAATATCACAGCTCTATACCCTCGTTCTCTGCCAGCATAACATAACTCGAAAATATCCTCCAAAATACCATAGTACTCATCACCATCAAGAGATGACACACTCACACCAAAATTGCATCTAGCCTTGTTCTTCCCGTAGTTGAATGTGTGAAAATTGAACCCATTGACCGAGTACCGGTTCCAATATTTAACCGCTCTCACTGGACCGTATGCCAAACTTCTAACCAAATCATCATGTATGTATAAGGTAACTACGTGATCCTTGAGCCACTTAGGAAAATGTTCGTCATGCTTACTCCAAACGTCATCGGGGTTCACGTCAGGGTTTGCAGCGACATAATCAATTACAAATTACTTCTCATAAGGCTCTAAGATCTCATAACTAGAGAGTACTTAAAGGTGCGCTCGGTTGTACTCTTTCTCATCTAGCGTCCTAGAACCCTCAAAGGATGAAGTTCCTTCATCGTCCTTCTTTTGGAAAAACTCGAGTATAGTAGGATCAATAGGCACCGAATGTTAGAGGTTCAGGTTCTTTGTTTTTGTTTGGACACCTTTCTCGAAGTAGAGGGTGCAGAAGTTTGCAATCTCTTCTGTCAAATATGCATTGCAAATAGAATCCTCCACCCTAGCCTTGTTACCAATTTTCTCCTTCAAATGATTGACGAACCTAAGTACACAAGTTATGTTTTTCAATTAATAAAAATTAGCTAAGTGTAAATTAAATTTGTAAATGAAGTTACTAAATTTTATGTACCTTTCAAATGGGTACATCCATCTATACTGGACAGGTTCTCCAACCTTAGCCTCGTAGAGCAAGTGGACAGGTAAATGCTCCATGGAATTAAAGAACGACGGTGGGAAGATCATCTCAAGTTTGCATAGTATCGGTGGAATTTGATCCTCCTGCCGAGTCATGTCCTCAATTGATATTGTAGAAGAACACAAATCTCGGAAAAAATGAGATATCTCAGTTATAGAATTCCACACCATCGGTGGCAGAAGTTGCTTAAGTGTAACCGGAAGTAACCTCTCCATGAAGACATGACAGTCATGACTCTTTAACCCTTGCAGCTTTAGGTTCTTAAGATCAACACAACGTTTGAACTCGGAGGCGTACCCATCGGGGAACTTCAACCTCTCCACCCACTCCAACAATGCCTTCCTCTGAGCTTTGTCAAGGGTGAACAAGGCTCTCGGTTTGGATCCATCCTTTTTTATATGCAGTTGAGGACGGTCACAAAAATGCTTTACATCTCGCCGGGAGCCTGTAGTGTCACAATTCTTCCCCTCCACATCCCTTTTTATATGCAGTTGACACTGTGAATCAACTGCTCGAAGAAGTTCTTTTTTTTGGGAAAGTGTAAATAGTATGTATATATATATATATGAAAGAATCAAATATACATTAGTTGCCCATCAATCGAGAGATGAACAAATCATCTCTAGCACTAAGTATACCTTTCTGAACGTTATTGTAATACAATTTAAGCTCCTTAGTCATGCTCAAAGAAGTTCTTCTCTATGTGCATCACATCTAAATTGTGACGAAGTAACAAAGTCCTCCAATATGGTAGGTCAAAAAATATGCTACGTTTAAACCAACCTTTTTTTCAACTTGTTGAGGTCTTTGAACTCCTGCTCGATTCCGTCGACAGTAGACGGGTAATCGGAAATGAACTCCCATATTTCATCTCCTGGGAGTCGATCAGATGCGTCGTCAAGCACAACCTCACCCTTCTTGAACGCATTCTTATTCTTTCTATATGGGTGACCTTCTGGTAGGAACTGTCTATGACAGTCGAACCAACTTATTTTACTAGAATTTGGAAGATAAAAAGCTTTGCTCTCATCCATACAACACGGACATGCTTTATGACCCGCAGTAGACCACCCCGAGAGCATACCGTACGCGGGAAAGTCGTTTATAGTCCACAACAGAGCTGCTTTCAACTGAAAGTTTTGTCTCAGGGAGACATCATAAGTTTCCACCCCTACCTCCCGCAGTTGTTTCAATTCCTCAATAACAGGTTGCAAGTAAACATCCAAATGATTTTTCGGGTTTTTGGGTCCAGACACAATAAGAGATAGGAAGATGAAAGGCTGCTTCAAACACAACCAATGAGGTAGGTTATAAGGTGTGATCATCACATGCCAGCAAGAGTACGACTTCCCAAATTGGCCGAAAGGTGCAAATCCATCAGTACACAACCCAAGCCTTACATTTCGGGGTTCTAACGCAAAGTGGGGATGTAGTCTATCGAAACGCTTCCACTCTTCACCGTCACTCGGATGATACATCTTCCCTGGTACCCTAATGTCCTCCTTGTGCCACCTTATTTGCTCCGCTATGGTTTTTGTGGCATACAATTTTTGAAGCCTAGGTGCAATAGGGAAGTACGTAAGCTGACTTATTGGGATCGTTTTCTTACCCCTAACACTGCTTTTCCCTTTTCTACCCCTTAAAACAATGTCCCCCTCAACCGTCTTATACCTACCCTTACCACATCTCCTACATTCATCAAGCATCGCATCGTCCTTCCAAAATAACATGCATCCATCTGGACAATCATCAATCTTTTCATGCGGGAGTTGAAGGCCCTTCACAACCTTTTTGGTTGTGTAGAAAGTTCGGGTCATGATATTGTCTTTTGGAATAACTCTCTCGAGCAAGGCAGCAATACCATCGACACAAGCAAAGGGTAGGTTGAACTCACATTTAAGGCTAAATACCATAGATGCGACTTCTAACAAAGTCACATTGCACCCTCCGTATAACGGTTTCTCTGAAGCGTTCAACATGTCAAAAAACGCGTTTGCTCGTGGGTTAGGCTCTTGTGGGATAGGTGAGTCTTGTGGGTTGGGTTAGTCTCGTGGGTTCTCGTTGTTAAACAAGTTGTACTCCACAACGGCAACTATCATAGCTCTCAACCCCCCCTCATTTTGATGGTTTTCGGGTTCCTCAGACTGAGATGGCTCACCATGATAAATCAAATTATAATAATCGGGTGAGAAACCATTATAGATGACATGTTCCTTAACGGTACGGACATCAACAAATTTAGGTTCTTGCATTACCGACACCTAACCTCCCCCCTCGATGCATAGTCTATTGACTTTTTAGCGACCTCAACAAATGACTCAACACCCCTCAAAAATTCGACGGTGGGACGTCTCTTCTTATCAAGTCTTCCCTCATACATCCATTTCCGTTCAATTCTCTTCATTTTCTATGTTCAAAAAGTATATATAACAAATTAAAGTTTAATTTTTCTAACTTAATTTAGAACTTACTAAACGCATATGTAATCGCCATTTAACTTAAACTTAATTTCTCTAACTTAATTTCCATAACTGAGTTTTCTCAATTTAATCACTACTACGTCAAAGTAAACCCAAATGTCTTATTAACTTTGAATTGACCTTACGAAAATTAGTCAGCGAATTTAATCACAAATGTAATCACAATTTAATCCCAATTTACGAAAACCCTACTTAATTTATCAATTTAATCCCAATTTAACCGAGCAAAACACAAAAATTCATGACTTAGGTCACACAGAAACATCTTAAACAAGTCAAATAAGGTCAAATTTTCAGATACAGATATCAAAATTCCGAAAGCACCGATAACACCTATTCACCACCCCCATCACGATAGAAGTGGTTTCGGGAAAATTCGGCATTATTACGACACCTTTTGGTCCGTCCTAAGTCACACAAAAACCTCACGAATGGCCCTAGAGGTCATTCTAGCTCAATTCAACCAAATTCATCAAACCCTAATCAAAATTGTGATGAGCAAAACTAATCTACCTAATCGAATTTGGGCTAAACTAATCAACCTAATCGAAATTTAGACCTAAACAATATTAATTAGCAAACTATCAATAAATAACGATAACAATCAGAAATAAGAACTAATTATAATGAATAAGAACTAAGTAAAGTAAGAAAACATACCACAAATTAAGAAAAAGTATGAAAAATGGAGGAGAGGAAGAGAGAATGGGCTCGGCGAGGAGAGGAAGAGAGGGTTTAGAGAGTGTTTTTTTTAGAGAGTGAAGGGGGAGAGGGGGGTGGGCGGGTATTTGATACCACCTCCAACCAGGAGGGCATCCACTATCGGACGCCACATCCAGCCAAACTGGCGTCCGATTGTGGACGCCATATCTCCCTAGATGGCGTCTGACAGTGGACGCCATTTAAGGAATATGACGTCCGCTTGTGGACGCCCGTCCAGCCTGAATTTTGTCCCCGCAGGTTCAGTCGGACGCCAAGTTTGGCGTCTGACTGTGGACGCCCGTTTGTATTTTCAGACGCCATTTAGGCGTCCATATGCTCAGGACGCCCGCAAAGTGGACGCCCGAGACTGTTTTTCTTGTAGTGTATCTAAATTAGTTCGAAGATACATTATCCATAAATTCGGTTACAACATAACAACAATAATCAATCAGCTAACTGTGAAGCTAGCTGACGTCCCCGAGTTCCCACCATCCCCGTTAAAGGGGTCTCTGTCGTCTGGAGGGCGGTAGTGGGGACCTTGGTTGCATCTCGCAAACTTGGTTTGAAACAGGTCCATTTGTTCCTGCATCTTCCTTATTTGCTCCTTCTGCTGTGCCAACTCTTCCTTCATCTGCTCTTTCTCCGGGTTCTGCTGAGATCCCACGGGCGTATACTCCATTTGCGAAGCGGTGCCAAGTCGCAGTGGTGGAGGTGTGAAGAACATCGGGTGCGCATTCCCTACGCCGTACACAACTCCTTTTCTGTACTCGTCGACGACCAGGAAAAATGTTGCGTTCGGGTTGGATTGGGTAGGCTGATCAGAAGCGGTCTCGAAGGTTTGCTTGACGTAGGCATCCTACGTACACAACAACGATTTCAATTTTAATTATTAGATGAAAACATCGGTATAGTTATCTACCGCCTAAAGTAAGACAAAGTTGATTTATTTGAAATAGTTAGTACTCACCCAAAGTGAGCCTCCCCTTCGTCATTGGTCTTCCCGTGCATGTCCAGGAACACCTCTGGAGTGGTTGGCATCTTCTCGGTATCCGCTTGTATCTTTTAAATGTAGATGAACGTTAGGTGAATATTATGCGAACATAGTTTATAAGAATTTAAGTAATATTATTTAAATAAAAATCATACCTTCAAGGCACGACGGTAGGACGACTGAGAACCCCGATGATGTGTTGGGTTCGCCTTCTCCTCCAACTCCGCATTCTTCATCTTATTTTTTTCCCCCGTGCTGACCGTATCTTGTACTCTGGGCTGTTGTGCTATGCGATCCACCTTCCTATTAAAGTAAAGTAGAGCGAGGGTCATTAAAAATAAGAGTACATGTGTATCATGTATGAATTATCATGTTGTGGACGTGACATAGGTCCATCCCAACGCGGCCATGTGCAGGTTTGGGGGGCGAAATATTTTCCATGTGAGATGGTTCTCGGGTTGAAATTTAAATTGAATTAGGAGTCGCCACCGAAATTTGTGGGAGTTTGGGCCCGTTCGAACCCACTCTATATTTTGGTGGACCGTGCACAAAGTACGACCCAGTTCGATATTAGAGCTTGTGCGGTTCGTCCATTTGCATTACGATACCGATGCCGACATTATCGGGTACCGTATATCGAATGACTCTCGTGCGTCAACAGTTTCGGACATCCGGAAACCAAGGTTCTGAGTAAGGGGTGAGGGTACGTGTTGGGAAGCCCACAAATAACACCCAACCCCGCCCGCACTTAGCGGCCTCTACTAAGATATCGTAAGAACTTTTAATACGCGCGCTAGTAATTCGGTGAAATGTTATGCAAGCAACATTTTACGAAATGCGTAGAAAAATCAAATAGGTTGCTATGTTGATTTAATGCATTTAATTCACGTCAAAGTGGTTTAGCATGCGAAGTTCATTTGTAAAACGGTAAAACGCAAACAAACAAAAGCAAAATGAAACGAGAATAGGTTACAAATTACACAGGCCGAAATACAACCCGGACAAAACAAAATAACGAGCAATGTTGAAATAACGATATAGTAACGGTAACGCAAACGGATTAAATGACTTGAAGATGATAAGATTATGCATGATTTTGAAAAATGAACACGTGATCGCCTTTACACGTGACAACCAAGGTCGTAAAAATATTTGATAATGCTAACTTGACGTTAAAATCTCACTTTGTAGTACAAAAGGGACCTCTCAATCGAGTCATAGGAGGGACTCGATCGAGTGACCCTGTTACAGACCCCCTGCCTTGTTTTTGGGGTGCTACTCGATCGAGTGAGCCATGACACTCGATCGAGTGAGCCACGACACTCGATCGAGTGCCCCCTGTACGAACTGTTGTTCGTGTCGAAAAAGCGGTTTATCTCGACTTTTATTTTGTTTAAAATCGATAACTAACCGAGCTAAATAAAAATATGGCATAATTTATATTCAACTCGGTTTTCGGTAATCGTAACATGTTTTTTATGATTACGAGAACAATATCGGGAATTTTGAAAAAAGTGTTATGAAATCGTAATTAGTTATTTGATTAGAACGAAAATCGATTCCCTACGCATTACAACACCGTTATTAATTCTTACGGATTATGTGGTGTTCGTCTTGGCATCAACGGGTTTCGTACTAACCGAAAAAAAGGAATCGAATACATTTAACGACAAACATTCGCGATCGCGTGACGCCCTTAAGTGTTTGGGGCGACACTATTCGAAAGGGTGCCACCTTCGTTACAAATTGTAAAGGAGTTAAAAGAATCTTAAACGAGGTCTGTTTGTAAGCATATTCGACTCGAGATCGTCTTAATAGCTATGCGCGGTTTTATTTAATAACAACAATGAATAAAAAATTCTAACGATATTAGAAACGCTACAATGAAATGAAATAAATAAAAGACATTCTTTTTAAGGTTGATTCGCTTCAACAACCAAATACTCGGGGTGTTAGGATAAGCGACCGACAACATCGAATGCAATACTCTCATATTCATGTTTCGTTAACCTAAGCTGGCTCGTCTAGTAGTGGCTTTGGCACGGGAGCGTCGAGATATATAGGAGAGTTATGGCGTGTATGATTTTGTAGAGATGAATTCAATGAGTTTTGATCTCGGGATTAGGGACGTATATGTGTGTGTATGTGTCGAGATGATGATGATGATGATGGTTGAAGAGAAGAGTTGTAAAAAGTTGTGAAGTTGTAGAGTTATGAAAAAGTTGTAAAGGTTGTGCAAATGATGGGGTATTTATAAGAAAAATCCCCGGTTTAGGGCCACTTGATCTAGTGCCCGGTCCATGGCCGGTTCGACCGGTTCGTGAGCCTACTCAATCGAGTGGGCCTAAACCACTCGATCGAGTGGGTCAAACGGATGGATAGATTTTAGTAAGGAATTTTTATCTTATTTTGAAGAGATTTGGTTGTTGGGTGATAAGTGTGTTTTGTAGTGCTTATTCCTTGTGCTTTGGTCCCGATTTCTCTTGTGAAATCGCTCTTTGGAGCGGTTTCGAGGCTACTTATGCTTTTTCTAGTTTGTTTTAGGTTCCTAAGATCAATCATGGAGATTTGGAACGATTCCGACTCGTTTTTACGCATTTGGAGCCAACTAGGAGAAGCGACGATCACTCGGTGGCTTAGACTCGATCCCGAGACCTTTGGACCCATTCCCGAGCCCTCAAGACCCATTCCCGAGCACCGAGAATCGATGAGAAGCCCATGAGAAGCAAGGAGGGACCTTTATGATCATATTGGAGGCCTACAAGACGCTTCCCGGGCGAGAAGAGTAGCCTTCTCGGTCGGGAAGGAGTGCAAGAAAGAAGCGGCCACTGATGGGCCGTCTCGGCCAAGACCAACCTCATCTCGGCAGAGACCACCTCCATCTCGGCCGAGATGGACCCAGTGATGGGTTGTTTCGCTTTTCTCGCTTCCCTTACTCTTGTAACCCTATATATATATATACCCCCTTCTTGTATTGTTAGACTATCTTATGAAACCCTAGACTACATTTAGGTTAGATTATCTTAGATTAGTGTATATTAGCTTAATTTCTCTTTAATTAATCCTTAATCTTAGTTTAATCTAGTTAGATTACTCTTGTAATATTGGAATTCTTGGAGATTCTACCAATCTTGACAACATTGGTTGATGTTTTGGGTCTTCTTCTATACAAGTGTTCATGTTTTCCATTCATCTAGTTTGGTATAGTCTTTCCTTTCTCTTTTCCTTTAATCTTTCATATTTAATCAAGTTTTCATCTTTGTTAGTGTTTGTTGTTCATCTTTATTTGTTCTTCATAATGGATGTTGTTGTTCTTGTGCTAGTTTCTCTTATTCTTATTAGTTTCCCATTAGATATGTATGAGTAGACTCTTGCTAGGGTTATTAGGGGGATTGGATGTAATTAGGAATGATTAGGGTGATATGGGTGGTATTAGATGTTGTTTTTGTTGTTTTCCATTTACCTTGCACTCCACATGTTTGATGAGATGCTTGTGAGACTAGAGACGATCAATCCTTGTTTTTCTTGCCTCTTCTCTTGCATGTGTGTGTTTGGTTGGTTGGTTTGGTTCCCTCATTAGTAGCGAGAGCGTGGTGAGGATGAGCCCGTTTAAGTAGCGAGAGCCCGATCGGAACCTAGGCTACGAAAGCATGCTAGTGACCCCGTTTCCTTCTTTTTATCTCCTTGACATCCATGAACCCGACCTAGCCCTAGTTTCTTCTTATCGATTTATTTGTTTCCTTTTGTCATTAGTTACTTGTTTAGCCTTGTTAGTTCGTGTTTTAGACCTTAGCTTAGTCTTTAGTCTATCCCCTAGATTAGCTTGTCTTGAACCTAGTCTTAAACCGTAGTACACCTTAGTCCGACACACCGTCCCTGTGGATCGACTCGGCTTACCCTAGCTACCCAGCTTAGGGTCGTTGGTTATTATTTGACCGGTAGGATAGACGACAAACACTACCGTCATTGGGTTCTCTTCTAAAAAGCGCATGTGGCTAATTTTTGTACCGAATTCGTCTTTGACCGGGTTTTGACCCGGTCGCTAAAAGACGGTTTTATTTCCGGTGTCGGTTTTGACCTCAATTAGTCTTGTGTGAATGGAAACGACCCAGTGGGCCGAAATTAGAGGTTGGTTTTGTGATATTTTGACTCCGTAAAAAGCCCAAGCCACATACTAATGATTTTGAGCCCATATTCGAGCGCGTTAAAGCATGTTTACGTCCGATCATCATCGGATGTTTCATTGGAGACCGCTATAGACACTAGCAGCAAAATGCGGGTGTCTACAGCGCCTTCACTCTGACTGAGGCTTGGACAAGGCGAAAGTCAGAGTAGCTACCAGGCCAATCAAGGATTGCAACCTGGCAGCCTTCCGGTCGGGTCGTTTATAGTCCATTAGACTCGCGTGAAGAGCTCGCCAGCCAAAAGCGTAAGGGTCATACCTGTCTTGGTGATAATAGCTCCGTGGGGAGTCGGACTTGCCTTTGAAGTCCTAGGTGTACCTATATTCAGTCACATAATAATTCGCATGTAACATTTAGGCGAAACACCGACTCGTGCTGGGGAGCAAAAATTTTGTATTTTTCGAAGAGTTTTGAATTATTTTTTTGAAACTTTTGAATTTTTTGAAAATTAGGAATGCTCTGGATGACTCAATTCCTGCGCTGGTATAGAAATGCTAGTATCGGGCCTGTATGCTTAGGCCTGCTTGGGCAAAAGAAGCATAGTAGTAGTAGGATAACTGCCAAGGTTTTGTTGTTATATAAGCACAACCTCCGTTTCAACTTTTCTGCATCTCAAAGAAGCTCTTTTCCTAAAAAGAAACTTGTCTCTTTTTCTTAAGAAAGTCAGTTATTGGTATCGAACGCTTGTCTGCAAGACTCCAGACTTGGTCCTGAAATTTCAAGGACACAGAGAAGGTTGCTCTGAATCAGACGAGGATATCTCGGTTATTCACGGTCCGTCAGATGCAAGTAGATCTTCACTTAGTTCATGCTTGTCTGTCCTATTGGGACGACATATATCATGTCTTTGCCTTTCCCCGGGACGAGATCTGTCCTTTACCCGAGGAGATTGCTGCTGTAGGAGGGTGGAATCCTTTGCTCCGTCCTGCTGCCCCATTATCAGTTCATGATCCAGGAAGAAGCTGCGGGAATTCTTAGGTCTTTCCCACATAGAGGTGTCTCGTATGCTAGACGGGGATAATGTTTCATTGTTTGCTTTGACTGACAAATTTATGAACCCGCACGACGTTCGGGTCATGCCAGTCCACAGCTGTGGGGCTTTTGCTTTTTTTATGCTCCATGTCTACGCTTTCGAAGGCCATATGGATTTTTTGTCGTGTATGGGTGATGTTCGACTTTTTACCATTGTTGACCTGATGGAGACGAAATATAGTACAGCGTGGCTAATCACGGGGGAAATTATCCAGGGTTTGGATAATCGCAAAAGGGACTCGTCTATTCATTTGACCGGGAGCACCCGTCTGCTGCAGGCATACCGCTTTGATTTTTTTTTTCCGTGATGTCCAGCTAAAGGGGGCCCTTGATCGAGTGCCTTCGTAAAAAATCCGCTGCCCAGTTTTAGGTGTGTTACTCGATCGAGTGACCCCTAAGCACTCGATCGAGTGCCCCTAGGCGGATGTCAAAGTTGCCTCGAGAGCTTATAAATTTCTGTTTCTTGCTAGGTTTGGCTATTTGAGAGGTTATCAATCATAGAGCCTCCCCTTGACCTGAGTCGGTACCGGCCCAATCAAATGATGACAAGGAGACGGGCTATCGATTCGTCTTGCCTTATCAACCGGAATTACTAGGACGAAGAGCTGGCATTCCATCGTAGTTCATTGATCCGATGGGTGGTGCCGTGGTGGTCTATTTACGTCTGGACAGGTTTGGCACCGAGGGATAAGGCCCGTTATCAGGTGATTTTGTCCCTAAGCCAGACAATTCACCTCTATCCCAACCGCATACTTAGGCAGTATGGTTGGTCACAAAGAATCCCGGATAACGAAGCAGTTGTGAGTGACCCTACCCAGCTGACTGATGTAATATGCGATACCTGGATGCAACGATGGTACACCCGGGTTACTTGGTCTGTTCCAGAGTCTCTTCACTCAATTTGGGTATCAGACTCCTATGAGAAATGGACGAAAGCAGATTCTGCCGAGGCCCGAGCCGCTTTGAAGGTAATTAAATGAAGCGTTTGACCTGCTTCGGTGAGAGCAGGCTAAAGACAATATAGGCTTCTTTGACGAAGGTGACACTCCGGCTACACTGGTCCGTCTGATGTCGGGTCAGAGGGGAAGGGCGAGGACTCAATCTGGAGGGTCTAGTGCTAAAGGTGCTCGAGGAGAAGTGAGCCCCCAAACAAACTTGGAGAGTAGACTTGGGCCAAGATTGTCAGTCCAGGACCGACTTGGTCCTCAGGATAGGCTACTGGAGCACGTAAGGGCTCGACTTGGACCAGTTACAATAGCGGAAGACCCACTGTCGAATAAACGGATTTGAGCTAAAGAGGTTCCCCTTGTGATTCGGGAACGTTCGCCCCCGCCCCGACGACAACGGCCTCCGCCTGACCGAAAAGACAAAGGCAAGGGCAAGATGCCCTAAATATTAGTCTCCTTAATTTTTATTATTTGGATATTACAACTATTTTTGTAGTGCGCCTTTTTTTGTTGCTTTTTTTTATTTAAGTATTGTAATTTTGAAATTCCCGAATTTATCGGGTCTTTGATAATAAAAGATATATTTATTAGTAAATACCATTTCTGTCTTTCTTGATATTGCGGTGGTTGTGCCCTTTTTAGGGGTTGCCTACGTATCCAGAATTACTGGAATCAAACCAAACGTAGTTCGGATATTGAATTTTGCAATTTCGAAATTCACCAAGACTAGTAGTTCGAGGTGTGCACGACAGTAGGATAAATAATCCTAACTTATTGACTTGCTTATAATTTTGAAAGTTTACGTTTAAGAAGATAACTTTTTGTTTGCAAATGACATTGAGATAAGGTTTAGGGGTAGTAGCGCTTTAGCTGGTCTAGGTTGGTCGGGTTTACGAATTCATTCTCGTCCAAATCTGTTAACATCACTGCTCCTCCTGATAGAATCTTCTTTACCAGATATGGCCTGGCCCAATTGGGTTTGAATTTTCCCCTTGGGTCAACTGGTAGTAATGCTCGGACGGACTTGAGGACCAAATCCCCCTCTTTGATATTTCTGGGCCTAAATCTTTTATTTAAGGCCCACTGTATTCTTTTTTGGTATATTTGAATGTTGTTGAGGACCCGCGATCGCCGTTCGTCCAAAAGAACTAGCGAGTCGTATCGAGCTTGGACCCAATCAGCTTCAGGCACTTCACTTTCTAGTAAAATCCTGAGAGACTTTATTTCCAACTCGATTGGTTGAACTGCCTCCATCCCGTACGTCAAATAATACGGAGTTGCACCGGTTGCGGTGCGGATTGACGTTCGGTATCCCCACAGGGCAAAAGGTATTTTGTCGGGCCAGTCCCGGTAATTATCGGCCATCTTTTTAAATATGGTGACGATTGTTTTATTAGCTGCCTCTACCGCTCCATTTGTTTGGGGACGATAAGGCAAAGATGTATGCCTTTGGATTTTGTATTTGGCTAACAAAGTAGCGGCTTCAGCTTGGAAGTGCGTCCCGTGATCACTGATGAATTCGTGCGGGATCCCGTATCGGCATATAATCTTGTTTTGGATAAATTTGGCATCATGCATAGCATTTAAAATCCGGTATGACTCGGGTTCGACCCATTTGGTAACATCATAGTGTATAATAGGGATGACGGCATTGATAAGTGTGTATTGTAGTGTTTATTTCACGTGTTTGGTCCCGCTTTCTCTTGTGGAATCGCTCTTTAGAGCGGCTTCGAGGCTACTTACGCTTCTTCTAGCATGTTTTAGGTTCCTAAGACCTATCCTGGAGAAATGGACCGATTCCGTCTCGTTTCCAGCGCACATGGAGCCAATGAAGAGAAGCGCACACGTAAGTCCCTTGGAGCTCATTCCTGAGCACCAAGAGTCGATAAGAAGCCTAGGAAGAGCAAGTAGGGACCTACGTGACCATATTTGAAGCCTACATGGTCTTCCCGACCGTGATGAACTTGGTCACGGCCGGGACGAAGTGAGCCAACAATCAGGGGCCACTGTAGAGCCTTCCCGACCGGGAGGAAACTGATCACGACCGGGAAAAGCTCTTCCCGACTGGGACCACCACCTTCCCGGACGGGATGAACCCCAGCTCGCACTCCGCTTTATTCTTTCATTCCCCTCACTTATGGAACCCTATATATACCTTCCTCTTGTATTGTTTTAAGGACATTATCTTAGATGAAACCCTAGATAGAAATTAGTGTAGCTTAGCTTAGTTTCTCCTTAATTTTTCCTTAATCCTTCCTTAATCTTAGCCTAATCTTAGTTAGTTACTCTTGAATTATTGGAATTCTTGAAGAATCTACCAATCTTGACAACATTGGTAGATGTTTAGGGTTTTCTTATATGCAAGTTTCAATCTTTTCCATTCATCTTGTAGTTGGTATAATCCTTCTTCTCTATTTTCCTTTAATCTTTCATTGTTAGTAAAGTCTCATTCTTTATCTCTTGTTTATTATTTTTCTTTGTTTATTATTCATCATGAATGTGTTTGTTCTTATGTTGGTTTCTCTAGCTTATGTTGGTTTTAGTTTTGTAGTTATGTGTGAGTATTTCTCCCCTAAGGTTAGTAGAGGGATTGGGTGTGATTAGGGATGATTAGGGTGAGATGGGTGATGCTAGTTGTTGTTTTTGTTGTTTCCTAATGCCTTGCACTCAACATGTTCGATGAAATGCTTGTGAGACTTGAGACGATCACTCCTTGTTTTTCTTGCGTCTTCTCTTGCATGTCCTTGTTTGGTGATAGGTTTGATTGCTCTACTAGGAGCGAGAGCGTGGTGAGGAGACCCCTAGGTCGTTTAAGTAGAGAGCCCGAACATAACCTAGGCTACGAAACCATGCTAGCACCACAGTTTCCCCTTTGAGTCTCCTTGACATCCATCAACCCGACCTAGCCCTAGTTTTTCCTTCTTATTGATTTAACTCGCTATGGACATGACATAGGTCCACCCCGACGCGGCCACACGCGGGTTTGGGTAGGCGAATGCATCTCCATATGAGAATGGATCGAATTGAAATTTAAGTCAAAAAGGAGTCGCCACCAAACTTTGTGGGAGTTCGGACCCGTTCGAGCCCAATCTATGTCGTTGTGGACCGTACACAAAGTACGGCCCATTTCTATTTCAGAGTTTATTGGGTTCGTCCCTTTGCATTGCGATACCGATACCGTCACTACCGGTTATCGTGTATTGAATGACTCTCGTGCTCCAACGGTTTCGGGCATCCGAAAACCGAGGTTCTGAGTAAGGGGTGGGGGTACGTGTTGGGAAGCCCACTAAGGACACCCAACCCCGCCCGCACTTAGCGGCCTCTACTAAGACATCGTTTGACTTTCTAATATGCGCGTTAGTAATCCGGTGAAATGATATGCAAACAGCGTTTTTAGCTAAGCATGCGAATTAAATGTGAGCTACGTCATTTTAATGCATCTAACTTATTGTCGAAGTGATTTAGCATGCGATGATTCATTTATAAACGGTAAAACGCAAATAAATAAAAGCAAGGCAAAAATAAATCGGTTACAAGTTACACGGGCGGAAATCCAACCCGGCCAAAACGAAAATAGCGAATAAAAAAAGAGTAACGATATAATGGAAATAAACGACACTTGCAAACGGACCCGTATATAGTAAATGCAAGTTAGACCGTAAGTCGTGTAAATGGACGAACTTCGATCAAATACACATTACTTTGTGTATTAATCAAAGGACGGAGACATAGGACCTAAGCGTGGTGCTAGCCCGATCCCGAATCTCGATGCCTTGTCCCAACTAATCATATCGAGAAATTGGAGTCTAGATTAATCACGTGTCGGGTACGACTAAAGAGTCGTCGACACGAGATTAATAGTGAGAAACCGTCGATCAAAGTTGTTTATGTGAAGTTTTGAAAAGGAGATCAATGCATGAGTTTTGAAAAAAGGAGATCACGTGATTGACTTTACACGTGACGACTAAAGTCGTAAAAAAAGACGAGGCTTGAATGATGCATTGAAGCTCTCGGTTTTCCAGGCTACAGGGCCCACTCGATCGAGTCATGGTCTGGACTCGATCGAGTGTGCCTTTAAGGTGGCTACGGCCTTGTTTTTGGGGTGCTACTCGATCGAGTGGCCCATGGCACTCGGTCGAGTGCTCCCTGTACGAGGTATGGCTCGTTTCGTTTGTGCTTGTTTTAAATCGATGGTTAACCGAATCACATATAAATATGGCATGATTTATATGCGACTCGATTTTCGGTACTCGTAATGCGTGAATAACGATTACGAGGCCGTTATCGGAGATTTGAAAAAGGTGACATAAGAGTCATTTTGGTTCGGACCGGGACGAAATAATTCCCTCCGCGTTACGTCATTCATAATAACCCTCACGGATTAAATGATGTCCGGTTTTGCGTCAACGGGTTTCGTTCCGATCCTTGAAAATGGAATTAAACACGTTCAACTACGTACTATCACGATCGCGTTACGCCCTTGAGTGCCTAGGGCGATGCTCCTCGAAAGGGCGTCACCACTATCGCGACTCGTAAAGGGATTAAACGGACTTTGTGCAATATTCGTAGTTAAACAGGTTTAACCCGAACTTAGTTTATAAATTTATAAGTACGCGGTATTAGTATTAATATGATAAAAACGAATAATAAACGTTGTTAGCGGTTAGATGCGATAAAGAAAATGTTAGTTGTTAGTGATCATGTCGTTACTATCGACTAATTATAATACATCAACATAAATGTACATAAAAAGAATGAAAAAGAAAGAAGAAGGAGATGTTGGTGTTGAATTGTCACACCCTCAACCTACATGCTCTTGCTTCTCGGAATACGGTTCGTCAAATGGCGGCAATGGCGCGGGAACGTCGAGATACGTAGGGAGAGTTGATGGTGTGTGTAAGGCTTGTATCGGGGATTGTCTTTTGACTTTCACGAGGGATAAAGACTCGGTTTTTTGTATGGATTTTCTTAGGGCTGTAGTGTATTATGATGGGGGACTTAGGGTTGGAAATATAGGGTGTTTTGATGTGTAAAGTTGGCTGAAAATGATGATGGAAAAGTTGTGAAATGTTGTGGGTTGATGGGGTATGTATAGAAGAAACCCCACGACCTAGGGTCACTCGATCGAGTGGCCCTAGTGCACTCGATCGAGTGCCTTTTAAAACGGGTCTGTTCCGGATTATGAGGCTCCACTCGACCAAGTGGGTCGGTCAATCCACTCGACTGAGTGGATCAAGTTGGACGAGCCATTTTAGGAAATGGTTGACTTTTGATATTTTTGAATTTTGTATTTGGGCGCACATTTCTAGAAGCGCACCTGGTTGACCTTTTGTGACAGATTCGTCTTTGACCGGGATTCGACCTGGTCGCTAAAAGACGGTTTTTATTTTTGGTGTCGGTTTTTGCTCAAATTAGTCTTATTTTACTCGGAACGACCCACTGGGCCTGAATTTGAGGTTAGTTTTGTGAGATTTGTATCCCGTTAAAAGCCAATGCCGGACATTACTGATTCCGAGGTCATATCCGAGCGCGTTAGAGCACGTTTGCGTCCTATCATCATAAGGTGTTTTGTTGGAGACTGCTATAGACACAAGCAGCCAAATGCGGGTGTCTACATAGCCCCCACTCTGACTGAGGCTTGGACAAGGCGAGAGTCAGAGTAGCTACCAGGCCAATCGATGATTAAGACCTGGTAGACTTCCGGTCGGGTCCTTTATAGTCCGTTAGACTTGCGTGAAAGGGCTCGCCAGCAATAAGACTGAAATCATACCTAAGTTCTGACAACTCTGTGGGGAATTCGGACTTGTCGCATAAGTCCCGGGTGTGCCTGTATGTGGGCCCATCCCGTGCTAATTGAGGGAATGTCGTCTTTAGACTTTCTGCTGGGGGGATATATGAACCATGCGGGCTTGCTTCTGAAGCCTCGGGTTGTACCTGTATCAGTTACATAAAGCTTTGCATGCAACATTTAGGTGAAAACCCGACTCGTGCTGGGGAATAAAAATGGATAAAAATTTTAGAAATATATTTTTTATTTTTTGAATTTTGACCAGACTGCTCGGGATGACTTAATTCCTACGCCCGTAGGAGGAGACAAGAGTCGGGCCTGTATGCCTAAGCCCGCTTGGGCCAAGGAGGCACAGCAGCAGGGGAGCCACCAGGGTTTTGATGTTATAAATACATCATCTTGGCTTCTTCTTTGTCACAATTCTCAAAACCTCTTTCCTTCAAGAAACATTTATCTCTTTCAAGAAATTCAATATGGGTATTGAGCGTCTGACTGGCATGCAGCAAGATTAGTTCCACCGTTTTAGGGATGCAAACAAGGTAGCCCTAAAGAAGTCAGGCATACTTCAATTGTTCACGTTTCGCCAGATGCACGTGGACCGTCATTTTCTTGACGCTTGTCTGTCCTTCTGGGACGACACCTACCACGTTTTCGCCTTTCCTCGGGGCGAAATATGTCCTCTCCCAGAGGAGATTGCTGCCATAGGAGGGTGGAACCCACTGCTCCGTCCCGCTGTCCCCTTCTCAGTTCGAGACCCCAGGAGGAAATTACGGGAGTTTTTGGGGCTCTCCCATGCTGAAGTATCCCGCATGCTCGAAGGGGATACAGTTTCTCTTCTTGCCTTGGCTGAGAAGTTCATGAACCCGTACGACATCCGGGTTTTGCCCGTTCATAGCCGCAGGGCGTTCGCTTTCTGCATGCTTCACGTGTACGCCTTTGAAGGCCATCTGGACTTGCTGTATCGTATGGGCAGCGTTCGTCTTCTTGTTATTGCTGACCTGATGGAGACGGAATACAGTCCCGTGTGGCTGATCACGGGGGAGATCATTCAGGGCCTGGACAACCGTAAGGGGGATGAGTCGGCCCGTTGGACTGGGAGCATCCGCCTGCTGCAAGTATATCACTTTTCTTTTTTCTTGATTTCTTTTTTTCGATTTTTTTTCGTGCGATATTCTGCTACAGGGGGCATTCGATCGAGTGCCCTCGTAAAAGAGCTTACTGCCTTGTTTCAGGGTGTCACTCGATCGAGTGACATCCGATCACTCGATCGAGTGCCCCTGGGCGGACGTCTAAGTTGTCCCGAACTCTCATGAGCGTTGTTTTTTTTTTTTCAGCTCTAGCTATTTGAGAGGTTGTCTATTATCGAGCCTCCCCTCGACCCGAGTCGATATTGGTTTAACCAGGTGATGACGAGGAGACGGCCTACTGATTCATCCTGCATTATTACCCAGAACTATTGGGAGGAAGAATTATCATTCCATCGTGGTCGATTGATTCGATGGGTGGTTCCATGGTGGCCATTTACTCCTGGACGGGTTTGGCGCCCAGAGATAAGGCACGCTACCAAGTAATTTTGTCCCTGAGCCAGACAGTTCACCTTTATCCTGACCGCATACTCAGGCAGTATGGGTGGACTCATCGTATCCCGGAGAACGAGGCAATTGTGAGTGAACCTACCCAGCTGACCGACATTATTTGCCACACTTGGATTCAGAGGTGGTATACCCGAGTTTCTTGGCCCATTCCCAAGTTGCTTCACTCAATCTGGGTGTCCCATTCTTATGAGAGGTGGACCAAAGCGGAGACTGCCGAAGCTCGCGCTGCCCTAAAGGTTGATGAAGCCTTCGACCTGCTTCGGCGAGAGCAGGTCAAAGATAACAGGGACTTCTTTGCTGAACGTGAGACTCCGGCCCCGCTGGTTCGTCTAATGCCGGGTCAGAGAGGAGGAGCCAGTACTCGAACTGGGGGGTCCATTGCTAGAGGTGCTCGGGGGGAAGTGAGCCCCCAGACAGACTTGGAGAGGAGACTAGGGCCTAGACCATTTGTCCAGGACCGACTTGGTCCTAGGGATAGGTTGCCGAAGCACGTATGGGCTCTACTTGGGCCTGTAACAATAGCTGAAGATCCTCTGTCTAAGAAGAGGACTCGGGCCAAGAAGGTTCCCCTTGTCATCCGGGAACGCTCGCCCCCACCTCGGCGACGGGCTTCACGAGACCCAAAGGACAAGGGCAAGGGCAAGATGCCCGGATATTAGTCTCCATTATTATTATTTGGATATTATTACTATTTTTGTTGTGTGCTTTTTTTGTTGCTTTTCGTGGCTGCTTTTTTTTTTGTAATTTGGAATTACCGAGTTTATCGGGTTTTTTTTTCGAATAATAAAAGTACTATATTAGTGAAGCCGTTGCTGTCTTTTCGTTACTGCAGTAGTTGTACCCTTTTGAGGGGCTGCCTACGTTTCCACAGTTAGTGGAATCAAACCAAACGTAGTTCAGACGTAGATTTTTTAGCAATTTCAAAATACATCAAGACTATGAGTTCGAGATGTGCGACAGTAGGATAAATAATCCTAACTTATTGACTTGCTTATAAATTTTGAAAAGAATGATTTTAAATAAATTTTGCAAATGACATTGAGATAAGGTTTAGGGCTAGTAGCGCTTCAGCTGGTCCAAGTTGGTCGGGTTGACAAATTCATTCCCGTCCAGGTCCGTTAGCATCACTGCTCCTCCTGATAGAACCTTCTTCACCAGATATGGCCCAGCCCAATTGGGTTTGAATTTTCCCCTTGGGTCAACCGGTAATAATGCACGGACCGATTTGAGAACCAGATCCCCTTCTTTGATATTCCTGGGCCTAACTCTTTTGTTAAAGGCCCGTTGGATTCTCTTCTGATATATTTGGATGTTATTGAGGGCCCGAGACCGCCATTCGTCCAAGAGAACAAACGAGTCATATCGAGCTTGAACCCAATCTGCTTCGGGCACTTGGCTTTCTAGTAGAATTCGGAGAGACGGTATTTCTAATTCGACTAGATGGACTGCTTCCATTCCATATGTCAAATAATATGGAGTTGCTCCTGTTGCAGTTCGGATCGACGTCCGGTTCCCCCATAAGGCGAAGGGTATTTTGTCGGGCCAGTCCCGATAATTATCAGCCATCTTTTTAAGTATGGTGACAATTGTTTTATTAGCAGCCTCCACCGCTCCATTTGTTTGGGGACGGTAGGGCAAAGATGTATGCCTTTGGATTTTGTATTTTTCTAGCAAAGTAGCGGTTTCGGCTTGGAAGTGGGTCCCGTAATCACTAATAAACTCGTGTGGGATCCCGTACCGGCATACGATTTTATTCTGGATAAATTTGGCCACGTGCTTGGCATTCAAGACACGATATGACTCGGCTTCGACCCATTTGGTGAAATAGTCGATAGCCACCAAAATGAAACAGTGACCTCCCGTCCCGGAAGGGTTCACTTTCCCAATTATATCAATCCCCCATGTCGAAAATGGCCAAGGCGACGTCATGGTGTATAGTAGAGACGATGGCATGTGTTGAACATTGCCAAAAATTTGACAATTATGGCAATGTTTAACATATAATTGACAGTCGGTCTCCATACTGTTCCAGTAGTATCCAAGTCTCATGATTTTTCGGGCAAGCATATTGGCGTTCATATGCGGGCCACTTTCACCGTCATGTATCTCGGCCATCACCTTTTCGGCCTGTGTTTTGTCGATACATAAGAGTAAAGCCCCCTATGCCGTCTTTTTGTATAACTGACCGTCATCTGTGCGAACGAATTGGGTGGCCAGTCTTCGCAGGGCTTTCTTGGCCCGATTTTGAGTTCCTGAGGGATATTCGCCCGTAGTCAAATAGATTAGGACAGCCTGATACCAAGGTTCTGGATCAGTGATTTCGATATCTTGAATGGCGTTGACATATGCCGGCTCGGACCGTCTTTCGACACAGATTGGCATACTGGCCAGATGCTCCGGGATGTTTAGTAAGGATGCCAGTTTGGAGAGTGCATCTGCGAACTGATTTTCTTCACATGGGAGGTAGATATATTCTACCTTCTGGAAATGCTTCTCTAGAACCCTTACTCGCGCTTGGTAAGCCACGACATTGGCATTCCGAGTTTTCCATTTTTAAAGGGCTTGATTAATGACTAAAGACGAGTCACCGTGAACCCGGAGATTCGTAACTCCCAAATCAGCAGCTGCTTGTAAACCGTGGATGCATGCTTCATACTCGGTCGCGTTATTAGTCACATCGAAATCCAGTTTGATGGATAACGGCGTGTGCTCCCCTTTTGGTGATATTAGGAGAATACCGACCCCAAATCCTCGGAAGTTGGATGCTCCATCAAAATACAAATCCCATGTTTCAGTGTCAGTATGGAATATGTCTTCATCTGGAAAAGCCCAAGTATCGGTATGTCCCTCCTCAGATACCGGACTATCGGCGAGGAACTCGGCTACTACCCGGCCTTTGATGGGTTTTAATGGTACAAATTTGAGGTCGAACTCGGCTAACATTAAAGTCCATCTGGATATCCTGCCGTTGAGGATGGGCTTCTCGAATAGGTACTTGATAGGATCCATTTTGGATAAAACATGTACCTCGTGGCTAAGCATATAGTGCCGGAGCTTTTTAGTGGCCCAGACTAAAGCTAGGCACGTTTCCTCGAGCATCGTATATTTGCATTCGTATTCTAGGAACTTTTTACTGATGTAGTAAATAGCCCATTCTTCTTATTCAACTGTCTGGGCCAGCATAGCCCCCATGGTTGTCTCGGTCGTTGTTAGGTATAACGATAAAGGCAAACCGTGTTGAGGTGACATTAATACCGGCGGAGCAGACAGAATCTCGTTAATTTTATCAAAAGCCGCTTGACATTTATCGTCCCATAGTACCCGTTCCCCTATCTTCAGTTTCTTGAAAATGGGCTCACAGACCATGGTTAGCTTCGAAATAAACCGGCTGATTTATTGGACTTTCCCGAGAAACCCGCTTATTTCTTTTTCGGTCTTGGGTGGTTGCATCTCGGTGATGGCTTTGATTTTAGCTGGGTCAACCTCGATGTCGCGTTGGCTAACGATATGGCCCAGTAATTTGCCTGATGTTACCCCGAAACTACACTTTTGAGGGTTTAGCCTCATGTTGTACTTACGCAGTCGGGTGAAGAATTTTCTTAGGGCTGCAACATGCCCATCTCGACTTTTAGACTTGACGATCATATCATCCACATAAACCTTCACTTCCTTATGCATCATGTCATGTAACAGGGTCGTGGCTGTTCGTTGACAAGTGGCCCCAACGTTATTGAGACCAAATGGCATGATGGTATAACAGTAAGTCCCCCACGATGTGGTGAAGGTGGTCTTACCCATATCTTCTTCTGCCATCTTGATTTGATTGTACCCGGCATACCTGTCCATAAATGATAGAAGGGCATGATCAGCCGTGTTGTCCACCAGTATGTCGATGTGTGGCAACGGAAAATTGTCTTTTGGGCTGGCCTTGTTAAGGTCCCGAAAGTCCACACATACCCGCACCTTGCCGTTCTTCTTGGGTACCGGCACGATGTTTGCAACCCAGTCTGGATATTCATACACTTGTATGAAGCCTGCTTTGAATTGTTTGTCTACCTCTTCTTTGACTTTGAGAGACCACTCGGGCTTCATTCTTCGAAGCTTTTGTTTCACCGGCTTACACCCATCTTTGATGGGTATGCGGTGTTCAGCTATTTTCCGGTCTATCCCCGACATGTCCTTGTAGGACCATGCGAAGACATCCTTGAATTCTTGGAGGAGGTTTGTGAATTGTTGTCTCTCCTCGGGATTTAGGGATAACCCTATCTTAAGCATCTGGGGCTCTAAGGTTGTTCCCACATTGATAGACTCGGTTTCCTCGATTACCGGTTCTCGAGATTCCCTCTGTCTTAGTTGCTCGATCAGATGCGGAGGTAAGGACACCTGTTCGTCGAGTTTCTCAATGTCATTGCAGAAAATATTTTTGAAATTGAAAGCATTTTGAAAATAAGACAACTCATAAGCAGAACGGTTTTCGTTATTATTGATAGTAAATTTGGAAAACAGCTCAACGAGAGCGGCCATCTGATCATTCGTCAGAGGCGGGATTGGGAGCGCTTTCGGGACAGAGCTCGAGGCTCCGGTGGTAGTGACTACAGGGAGGGGGGGTTACAGTTTGGACTCTAGCACCAGACCCCTTAGACTCGAATACAGACTCAGACTCAGAATCGGTGTCCGACATGTCTCCTTCACCGGTGGTCAGCTTGTAGACTCGACCCTGACCGTCGGTCCACTTGACGGTCATCCTCCATGCTCTTTTCCTGGTATCAACACCGACCTCTGAAATCATCTTTGAAGGATCGAACCTGTTGCTTCGAAGGATCAGGTTCACCAAGTCTTCTTTAGGGGTCGGGACAGCCTTGTCTTCCCCAAATAAGAGCCCCAGCACGGGCTCGGCATTGTCAGCACCCTCCTTGGATTCAGATTGGATGAGGGAGAATATGTCATCCGGGATGTAGTTGCATTCCCGAGCTAGTTCAGTCTCGGGATATGTGATGGTTGGTTGGTATAGGCTAACTTGAATAGCCCCGAATACCGGTGTGACGAAATAGTCAGCCAACCTTGGGCTATAAGGGCCCGAATAGGTACCCTTGATGATGTTGCAAGTCTTCTCGATGCCCGCTCGGACCACATTTCTAGGGGTCACAGCGTACCCTAAGCCGAAGTGAGATTCCCCGTCATTCAGGACTTCAATAATCTTCGCAGCTGGAAGATATGGCCTCGAGGTAGCCCCCGGTAGATACCCCAAATTTTGTAGCATCGTGTCGATGCTCGTGGTGAAATAGGGCCTGAAAAGGTATTCTTCCTCAATCATCCCTACAAAATCGAATCCCCAAAGGTCAGTGCGGTCTGTGGCGTTACAGCTAGCCACGGTCATAGAGGTTGCCTCTAGAGTAATAATACTGTCTTGCAGGGGCATTTTGATCTTTCGGTGAAGAGTAGAAGATACCGCCTTTACCGCATAAATCCATGGCCTTCCTAGGAGCAAATTAAAAGAGGAGGTGACATCGATCACCTGGAACTCTAGCTCCTTTTCAATTGGACCCGTCATAATTGTCAACTTAACGGCCCCAGTTCGACTTTGGGCTTCCATCAAAAGCCTGGATAGTGTGGGCAGTCGGTATGTAGTCGGCCTCGGTGATGCCGAGGGCTTTGGCAGTCCGTAGAGGGAGGACATTCACAGCAGACCCGTCGTCAATTAGGGTCATTGGGAGATACTTACCCCGGCAAATTACCGTGATTGATGGTAAGGGATTTTTCACGTCCCTAGCCGATCAATAAACTACTGACTAACCTAGTGGGTAGCTAGGGTAAGTCGGGATCGTATCCACGAGGACGGTAAATCAAGGTTTACACTATGTCGGCCTAAAAACGAGACTAGGTCACCAAGACAAACACAAAGAGACGATGAAAGGAAAACTAATGGGGGAGAAGAAGTATGACTAAGCTAATGATCGAACTAATAAATGAACTAGAAGAACGACGGCTGACTAAGGAGATGAACTCAAATATGGGAGAAAGTGGGGTAAATCGGGTTCATAAGAGTAGAAGGGTAATTGGGGTGATCAAGGGTATAGGTGTCTCCTAATCGCTAGAGTCGGTCCGGGCTCTCGCAACTTAGACCGATGTCAAGGTGGGTCCGGGCTCTCGCAACTTAGACCCTAGTCCGCGCTCTCGCGACTAAACTATTCTTGACATTTCCACAAAATAAGCAATCAATGAGAAGATGAACACAAGTATGGGAAGTATGGCCACTACAACTCACACAAGGATATCAACAAACACATAGAGTGCCCACAATGTGACTAACAACAAAGATGTAACCTTCAACGTGCACCCCATCCCGAACGGGATGAGGCCATCCCGAACGGGATGGGTCTTGTAGGCCTCCCTTAAGCGCTCTTTGGTCCTTCCTTGCCTCTCATGGGCTTCTCGTCGATTCTCGGGACTCGGGATCGGGTCTCGGAGGCTCGGGATTGGGTTCCGAGGTCTCGGGGTCGATTCCAAGGCGTCGAGTCATCGTTCCTTTACTCCGTTGGCTCCAAAATGTGTATGTATTGAGTCGGAATCGCTCCAACTCTTCCAAATCGGTCTCGGGAACCTGAAACGAACAAAAGAAAGCATAAGAAGCCCATAAATCGCTCCCAAGGAGCGATTCCACAAGGAAAATGGGACCAAAACACAGTAAAATAGACACTACAAACTACACTTATCAACTCCCCCACACTTAACCCTTACTCGCCCTCGAGTAAGCACATACTAACTACTACACTAGCCGAATGGGTATTAGCGCACCCTACGCCCTTTCAACTCACGCGAGTACACTTAGAGGAAAAGTGCACTCCGCAAGGCAAGTCGGTTCTTACGACAAAACTGTGGATGCAACCGGACACAAAACACACAAACAAACAAACACACAAACAAACACCTAGATGGTTGCACCCAAAACAAAAGAAATACCGCTTCCCTCTAAAAGCGGTGAATGAAACTCCAGTTTAGGACTCGAGGTAAATGACAACGTTCCCAAGCTAGCAATACAAACCAAGGTGGACTAAACCCTAATAGTATGACGAAAAAGCAACAAAAACGTTGGTAACTTACCTAGGTCCTCCTAACTTTCTAAAAACGTACTACGGGACGATCGGCGGAGTGGAAAAGTGAGGAACCACGGTGTTAGTCGACACTGTAGGTAAGTGAGACCCCGCCCCCTTTAGCGTGAGCCAAGAGGGTAGTCCCGTGTCCAAAACCGCCTAACTAGTCCAAGTAAAAAGGTGGAAAAACATGCAAAATGAGGGAAGACCGACTAATGCCGCTATCATCCTTCCTCTGGACTCGGTCCTTTGGTAGGCTCTTCACGGCAAAAGTCGGAAAAATGCTTATTTTTGTGAGGATTTCTTTTTGTGAGACGGGTTTTCTTTTGGCATTTTCTTTCTTTTCGACGTTTTGATTTGTTTGTTGACATGCCATTTCTTTTTCTTCTTTTCTATTTTCTTTTTTTTTTGCTTTTGTGCCTTTTCTTTTTATTCATTTCTTTTCTTTCTTTTTTTTTCTTTTCTTTGCCCTTTTGGCATGATTTGGCATTTTTGGCATTCCTTTGACAATTGAGAAAGAGAGAAATCAACAAATTGCATTTTATTTGTGTGGGTATGTGTAGGAGGTAGGGTAATGGGTGAGTCGGGACGGGCCCTTTCCCTTCAAACCCACAAAAAGTGGAGAACTTGGACTAATCAAACAATCCTAAACACGCTCACCTAGGGGACGAGACTCGGTAACCAAGGCCTTTTCACAACGTGGGTGGTCATAATGGTCAAAAGTGCAAATCCCGTAGTAAATTCCTAGTAAGCTAGGTGGACTCAAGGTAAAGGACCAACGAATTCATTGATTTAGGGTCATTCTACTAGAGTAAAGTCCAAGACTCGATTTACACTACTAAAAAGGGAAAAGTAAGCACTCACACACTAGCCTCTAAACCGGGTTTTCGAAAACGGTTTACACACACAAGACACACTACAAAACACGAAACAAAGACACGACGAAAACGTACGACAGAAAAAGAAACAAAAAGGCAACAAAATAAAACAAAACAAGACAAACACATAAACAAAGCATACACCACCCCGAATTTCCAAACAAGTCATCAAATCCACCACAAGAATGTACAAGCTCCACCCGAGCACACCTCAACACAACCTTCTCCAAACATCACAAGGAATAAAGAGGGAAAGAGGGTTAGAGGATGTTACCGGATGTCTTCAAAGCTTTCCAAACAACGGAGATTAGGCAACCTATAAGGAAAAGGGAGGCAAAACACACACAATACAAAACAAATATACGACACAACGACACAAAGGAAAAAGACACAAAAAGAAAATCTTTTTGATTTTTTTGTGAAAATTTTTCAAATTTTTAGGTGTTTTTTTAAAGGTTTTTTCGAAAAAGGGAAAAAATAAAACTAACTACGATAGAATATCGCTCCCCCACACTTAAACCGAGCAATGTCCTCATATGCTCAATCGTAGTGTGCGGAGAGACAAAAGAAAAGAAAAAGAAGCTACGAAAATAAGGCTTAAAATCAAAGAAAAAGGGAGAAAATGGTAGAAGGCGTCCGGCCGGGGTGTAATCAAGTCACCATGGGCCGAGACAAGAAAAGATATGGAAGGGGGAAGAAAATAAAAAAGAAGGAAACAAAAGGAAATGGGAGGGGAGGGCTAGGTGTAATCAAGTCACCTAGCCCGGATTCCGTCCAAATCCGACTAACTCCTAAAAAGGGGTGAAATCATGTACAATTGGAATAATCGATCGACTCCCGACGTAATCACGTCGTCGGAAGTCGGGAGCAACCAAACTATGGCCTCGAAGGCCACTAAGATACCATGACCCAAGGGAAGGGGGCAAACAATGAAAAACAAGAGATAAAAAGACGGAAAAGTAAGGATAGTTACCCAAACCGAGCGGTTAGTAACTCACTTGCTCCATCGTCTCGATGATCATTAGAGGTTCGTCGCTTATCTTCTCGGTTGCCATCTCGCTTCACACTCAAGAAGAACTCGCGGTAGAGGTAGGAATGGTAGAGGGTGGGATTTGATGTGAGAGTTGGTGTAAACTGGATAGGAAATGGGGTGAGGGCATGACAATGAAGTACATGGGGCATATGATAAGGCTAGGATAGCTAGGGAGGTTGGGAGGGGGCATAAAACGGTTGGGTGGACTTGATTTGCGAAGAAGAAACACAAAGGGGGAGTAGAGGACCATCCCGGTCGGGAAGATCGATCCCGATCGGGTTACCTCACCCGTCCCGGTCGGGACGAACCTACAGCAAGCTCGAAATGTGGTGCACCCATCCCGATCGGGACGGCACCCTTCCCGGTCGGGATGCCTTACCCTTCCCGGTCGGGACGCCTCATCCCGGTCGGGATGGGCCTTCTTCAACTTCCACAATCCCAAAAGCTTGCTCCAAGCTTCAAAAACCCGATCCTCGTGCTTACTAGCCAAGGTATATCATAGCCATTCTTCTCTAGGAAGCATTCTCACTTCACCTATCAAACAATACTCAAACACACATCAAACTCTCTCCCTCACAACGCTCATCAATCAATCCAAATAACAAGAATTCGCAAAAATCCAACTAACTACAAGAAAGAGATATATACAATGAGACGGTTCTTGTGGAACTCCGTCAAACCAAGATGGTGCAATCTTCATTCTTTTTCAACAACCATAACTAGTTCCATCTCCATCAAGGGCACGTAAGAACAAGTCGAATGCCCTAGAGAAGTCTTCAATCAAGCATGTTATATAACCAATCACATCCCAAGACTCTTCATGGCCTTGCCTAGACGTTCCCGGGGCATCCCGATCTACTAAGTTCAATGGCTTGAACTTGTACTTGCGATCCTTCGGGACATACCCAAACGTCCAATGATCCTCATGTGGCCCCAAGGGAGGCTCATCTTCTTCCTTGTCATTGCACTTGTCATCAAGCCCATGATTTGGGCACTCATCTTCCTCCAAATCGGAGTCATCATCCTCAAGTACATAGGAGTACTTCTTCAAGCTTTGTCCCGGTTCACCCCCTAAATCGATGTCTTTCTTGGCTTGGATCATATTGCATGTCTCATCGCTAGTAGGCGAAGTGTTGCCTTGGAGGTCGAACACTATCTTTTCCTCGCCTAACTCAAATGTGATCCTACCGTTCTTCACATCGATCATGGCACCCGCGGTGTGTAGAAATGGGCACCCAAGGATGATGGGAGTGTGGGCATCTTCCGGCATATCGAGCACGATGAAGTCAACCGGAATGAAGAACTTCCCAATTCTTACCGGCACAACCTCTAGCATCCCTAATGGTCGATTGAGAGATTTATCGGCCATTTGGAGTGTAATGGATGTACATTTTAACTTCTTCATCCCGAGTCGGCAACAAATAGAGTAGGGAATGATGCTCACACTCGCGCCCAAGTCACATAATGCATTCTTGATCATGAAATTGCCTATGGTGCAAGGGATCGAGAAACTACCCGGGTCATTCAACTTCGGAAGCGTGGAACCTTGAATAAGCTCGCTCACCACCCTCGTGAACGCTACCGTCTCTTCCTTGTCGATGGACCTCTTCCTAGCCAAGATTTCTTTCATGAATTTACCATATGCCGGGATTTGGGTAAGTAACTCGGTAAACGGGACACTAACATCCAATTTCTTCACAATACTAAGGAACTTGTCGTATTGAGTGTCCACCCTAGCCTTCATTTGCCTTGATGGGAAAGGCAACTTGATTTGGTACATGTTTTGCTCAATTGGGGTGGACTCTTCAAAGGACACTTTCCTTTTTCCCTTGTCTTTCTCTTGAAGTGGAGGAGGGTTGTCTTCTTGGGGTTTCTCGACCTCCCATAAGACATGCTCCTCAATAGGATTATCAAAGCTTGACTCTTCTTGATTTGGCGATGCCATTTCCATTGTCGGTTCTTGCGTTGGCTCTTGCTCATTAGGATATGGAGGTGATAAGTGTGGTTTGTAGTGCCTATTTTGTAGTGTTTTGGTCCCATTTTCCTTGTAGAATCGCTCCTTGGGAGCGGTTTAGGGGTTTCTTATGCTTCCTTTAGTTCGTTTCAGGTTCCCGAGACCGATTTGGAAGAGTTGGAGCGATTCCGACTCTATACATACACATTTTGGAGCCAACGAAGTAAAGGAACGATGATTCGATGCCTTGGAATCGACCCCGAGACCTTGAGACCCAATCTCGAGCCTCCGAGACCCGATCCCGAGTCCCGAGAATTGATGGGAAGCCCATGAGAAGCAAGGAGGGACCAAAAAGTTCATATTGGAGGCCTACAAGGCTCATCCCGAACGGGTATGGCCTCATCCCGTCCGGGATGAAGGAAGAAACGAAGATGAGCCTACTGAGGGTCCATCCCGACCGGGACCATGGCGTCCCGACCGGGACCGATCTCGTCCCGACCAGGACCGCCCCGTCTCGGCCGGGACGGGCCTGCTGCTGCACGCCTTCCTTTCCTTTCTTCTCCTTTCATTCTTAAACCCTATATATACCCTTCCTCTTGTAATGTTATGTATGCTTTTCATATTTCACTAAACCCTAGACTACTTTAGGTTAGATTAGATCAGATTAGAGTATATTAGTCGATAATTAGTAGTTAATCATAGATTAGCTCTTGTATTAAGGGAATTCTTCAAGATCCACTCAAGATTGACAACCTTGGGTGTTTGTTTTGGGTATTCTTCATTAATGCAAGATTTCTTTCTTTCTTCTCCTCTAGTATGGTATAATCCTTTTCTCTTCTTTTAATATTTGTTTATGTTATTCAAGTTTCAATCTTTAGTTCTAGATTATTGTTCTGTTCTTTCACTAGTTTGGTTATGTTTGTTTTGATGTTTGTGTTGAATCCTCTTGTTCTTGTTAGTATTAGTTTGATTATGTTAGAGTAGTGTTCTTGCTAGGGTTAGTAGGGTGATTAGGGTGTTAATTGGGTGATTAAGGGATTGTTGGAGATGTGGGTGGAAGATTTGGGTTTCCTCTTGGTTTGGTGCACATCACATGTTTGTTGAATTGCTTGAATAACTAGTAGATGTATATACTCGTTTTTCTTGCCTTTCTCTTGTGGGTGTTAGTTTGTTGTGGGTTCGGTCCCCTCACTAAGTTGCGAGAGCCCGGTGAGGACGACCCCTTGGTCGGTCTAAGTAGCGAGAGCCCGGATTCGACCTAGGCCACCATAGCGCGCTAGAACCCTGTTTGTCATGTGTATCGCCGAGATGGGTTCTATATGGAACCTCTAGGTGAGTCTAAGTTGCGAGAGCCCGGACCAACCTAGATCACCCTTGTAACACCCCGTATTTTATAATAATATTTATTCGGAAAGTTATTTATTTAAAATAATTATTTCCGCATTTTATAATAATATGCATTCTATATTTTATTGCCTCCTTTATCCGTTTTAAATTATTGTCTCGTTTTGACTCACTTTTAATGGGTTAAAATATCCGTACACAATTTGACAATTGGAAAATTGTAACCGCTTTTCTTATATCTATTCTCCAAGCGTTTTATCATGCTCTAACCCAATTTGAAATTGGATGATCCATTGTATGAGGTAATAGACCCAAAGCCCATTTGTTGATCCCCTTATAAAAAGAAATTAACCTAGCAAGCAACTAGGTCAAAAATTATGTTTGTGGGTGTTATGCCGCGGCTCCCTCCTCTCTTTCTTCTCCTTTCATCTTCTTTTCTCCATTAAACTCCATTGTTATGCATCTATCTTTCTTTCAAATGCATACATAAATTATATTTTCATAATCTTGGCTCTTTCCTCTACAACATATCCATCTCCAATTAATTTTATGGGATTCATTTTCATGAATCTTTGGACCTACCTTTAGGGGTTCTTATTAAAGAAGAAGATACCATTCTTTTGGTCGTTTTGGAAGGGGATTTGTGTCGTACAATTTTTACCACATGGGTTTCGGTTTGTTCATCAAAGTTGATTTACGGGGATGATGACACGTGTTAGAGACAAGGTTTTGTTTGTCGCGTTCTTCATGGTGTTTCTTATTAATGTTTATCATTAATTGCCAAAAAGGTAACTAGATGTGTCTTTTAATCGTGTTTATGATATGAGAATGCCATTAATATGATGAATGAATGTTTAATATGATATTGGATGTTGTGTGGTATTATAATGCACGTCTATTATTTCGTTGATAGCTTGCACGATTTAATTGTATCGTTAATTTTATCGTTAAGACATTAATTATTGTTTTGTGCTAATTAGAAGGTTGTGAATCATTTCGTAATAGAATTCTAGGACGCGCATGAACCAACTGTGACCTTCCTTGGTGGAGATGCTAGGGTGTTTCATCGATGCTTTTAGGGTTTCAAACCCTAGATTCAATGATGACTCAACCTACCATCACCCGGTGGTTGAGGTTAGGGTTGAGGTTAACATAACCTTATTTGAAGTTAATGTAACTTCGTCAAGAAGTACTATGCAAATTCACTTGAGGTTAAGATAACTTCAACACGGGGTTATAATCTTGTCAAGGTTCCCGAACTTTCCAAGGTTATAATCAAGGTTAAGGTAACCTTAACTTAGAGTTAAAGTTAAGGCGAAGGTTAAGGTAACCTTAGCATGGAGTTAAGGTTATATCTAAGTTTAATTTAACCTTAGCAAGAAGCTAATGTTATAGCCGAGGTTAATGTGACCTTGATTGAAGTTAATGTACCTTCATTGAGAAGTTACTACACCACTTCACTTGAGGTTAATGTTACACCGTCGTAACATCATAATCTTGTTGCAGTTATTGTAACTCCACGAGGTTATGGTTGAGGTTAGGTCAACCTTAACTTAGTAGACAAGGTTATAGTCAGCGAACCTTAACCTTGGGTACTATTAGGCATTAGATATGCAAGGCTAACTTTATGGTTATAGTTAGTTGTACTATCTGTTATTCATCTATTGTTGAAAGGTTACTTCTATGTATGTTCTTCATAGTTCAGTCAGTTATATTGTCCTATGTTTGAGACATGGTTGTTATCTAGTATAGTCGGTTATACTATATTGGATTGAAGTAACACTTGGTATAGTCAGTTACACTATTTAGGGCTTGATTATCCCTGGTATAGCTAGCGACACTATACTAAGTCTGATTACTACCTCGTATAGCTAGTCAGTTATACTATACTAGGGTGGGTTGCCATTTAGTACAGTCGGTTATAGTGTACTAGGATTGGAGTTGTGACGTTAATCACAAGAGCCCTGTGCAGTTAGTTATACTGTACAGTTACACGAAGATAGTGGTATAGTTGACGTGCGGTATCAGTTATATACCAATCGGAATGAAAAAGCGCCAAATGCCGAAGGTCTATGTTCGGGCGTGCCTTGAGACGTCAGTTATACGCTCTGGGTCCCGTGTGTCGTTCGGTGTACAGTTATTGCATCGAGAGCCCTAGCTAGGCTTAGACATATAGTTGTCAGTTATACGACTATACATAGTACCGTGGAGTATCATATATATGCTCCACACCGATGGGAAGTCTATTATACGACCCGTCCGTCAAAGTATCAGTTATATGCTCTGGCAGGTGAGAGTGTCAGTTATACACTCGAGCCGGTGTTCGCTCTATACCCTAGGCGTAATGTAAGAAGGTTATTTGTGTGTGATTAGTCAGGTTTGGATGTTTGAATTTCTTAGTAATTGGTATGATCCTAATTGGTCGAGTATGATAATGCTTTCATGTATTCCTTTATCTGTATTATTCATTGTTGCTGATTATTAGTTTCTTTCATCCTATTGTAAAGACGACTAGGAGAGCATTTAGTTACTCCCCACTGACTGTGGACCCCCCCCCTTTTCAGGTCTTTCAGGATGCTGTTGACTGCTTTGTTGTTGGGGAAGACTTGTGGAGAGAGAGACCCTTTATTTAAGTCTTTAATATTCAGTTTAAACACTTTTGAATAATGTATTAGTTGAATGTCGAGAAAGTGACGATTCGGATTCGGTCGGGTGTTTCCGCCACATTGGACCATATTATTTATACTATTTATATTATTTAAAGTTTTTAAAAATCCGGGTTGTTACAGTTGGTATCAGAGCGAACACGCTCCCACCTCTTGCTTATTCATTAAAAGAATAACTTGACTTAGTAATTGAGTGAGAGTAAATGGGGGTAGAAACAATTAAGGATTTATTTGTTTACGCCTTAGTGTTCCATATTGTTATTAACTGCATTACGTGTGTTGATCATGTACTTACTTCTTTATGCCTTAATGTTTCGTCTCGTTATTAACTATGTTACATGTGTTGTTCATGTTTTTGATTGTTTATGCCTTACTGTCTATCTTTATTAGTTGCATTAAGTGCATGGTTCGTGTGAAGACGTTTTCAAGCATGCTTTGTTGATTTAAATCACGGTTATTTTTGGAAAAATATCTCTTTAATGTTACATACACATCGTGCTTTTGGTTATATGTTTGTCAAAATATTTAATCCTTGATAACCTGAGCTTACTCTTCTCGTACTGTTATCCTTTTGGATCACTTAGTGCTGTCTCTTCTTAAGTTAACTTTAAGAGTTTTCCTATTGTGATTCAGTCTTGAGTTAATATGTTAGAATTGATTGTATTTGGAGATTCAAGTATGAAAGAAAAGAGCAATTATTATCAAGAGTTTGGTCGCGAAGAAGTCTAATGTGGGATTAAAGGTTGTGAGATGATGTTTCCTTTGGGATTAGAGATTGTTGAGATGATGTTTACTTTGGGAATAGAAGTTTTTTATGACGATGTTCATATTGGAATTATGGGTGTTAAGTCCTTTTATTTTTGAGGAAACCCTTATTGATGACATTGAGTGTTTGTGTATGGTGTAAGATGTACGACTATGCTTTCATGATTTTATAAGGAGTGAGAGACCTGATGGATAGGTTTATCTTATTGGGAGTATTGTGACTTATGCCTTTAATCAGAAGAATTATTGAAATTTGTCTTAAGGAAGATAGGTTATGTGGGTTACTTATTGATTAAGATTATGATGATGATACTGAATTGAATGTTATTGTGGATTTACATTGAATGATGAGAATTTTGGGAACTAGGCTTGTCATGAATTGGAATACCATATTCGAGGTGTAAGAACCATTAATGGCAATCAATGTTTGACGAAATGAACTTATGATTTATTTATTGAGGACTTATTTAATGACCATGACTTTTAAGGATCAAGTGGAAGGGAAGGAGTATGACTTATGAACTTATGAGATTTTAATGTTTAAAGCGTTGATTTCGTAAACAACCATATTGAAGATGGATATAATGAATCATGATATTTGTCATTTTAGGATGCAGAGGATTCCTACGGTGTTATTTGTTATATATGATTAAATGATGGTATTGAGACTTAATAGTCTAGAGAATGATTATCTGAGGAACATAGTGGTTGTAAAGCGACAATTATATAGAGATTTGGTCGGTCTTGAGGTATTATGGTAATGTGATTAAAGGATGTTAAGAGACAGAGATACCTTGAGTGATGATTGTACGAGAATTGTATTACCCTTGTTTTTTGTGCTTTACTTATATTGTTAAGGTGTCGTCTTTGGGTAGATAAAATGGTTTTGAGTCGTCTATCCTTGTCTCCTTGATAGTATCAACCGTGCCTCTCATATTTTCATACCAACCAAAAGTTTCCTTTTATATTTGTTCTTTTTATCTTTGATCTTTCGATACCCTCTATTTGATCATTATTCAACTCCAACTTTCTCTTCCTTCAAATTTTTGTAATTTTTCTTTCGCCTTGATGTCACCTTGTGCTGCAACTTCTCAAACTTTTACCTTGTGGTATTGCTCAAAAATATTTCCTTTTTAGCTCGCGCGCTTTATGCTCTTTTATGGTAAAGTGAAAACTTTTAATTCCTTCTTCATAACAACTTGTGATCATTTCATAGTGGAAGTTCGGATCCTTTGGCAAAATGTTTATACTTCGAGTTTGAGGTTGGGTTAATTGATGTTGAGAGCATAGAACATAGTATATGAGTATGAATTGGGGTAATATATGGTGTTTTGGAAGTGTTGTATTTAAGATCTTATACAGAGCTTAGAAATTTTGAGTATGTTATTACATTAGCGGCACGTGGATGTTAATTTGTTCCTTGAAAAGCTATATAGAAAACATTGGAGATAAGGTGTTTTATTTAAGTGCTTGAGTCATTTATTAAAGAACTTAATTTGAGCATTAGAGTTGTGGATGATAATAATCACGACATGCATTGAGGATATTAAAGTAGTGATAGTTCTAATGGATCTAGTGAATATAAGAGTTTTCTAGGTCAGAAGATATTCTTTGTTTAAAGATTATCTATATGGAGCTCTGGTCGATTTCATCTTTTGTGGTGTATAGGAACAAGTTCGTACAGATGATGAGAGAGTAGACATGTTTTGGAATGATGGATGATATTTGTGGATAATGTTTGAAATAAATGGAGTAGAAGTTGGTAATTCATGAGATAAGATGTTGTACATCGATGAGTATTACTTAAGGGTATTGACTACATTTGGTGAACGTACGACAATAATGCACTGATGGTACGGTATATGAGATGTGATAATATTTATGGGAGTTAACCACATGCTTAAAGGTGATGCTTGTGTGGAAATGTTGAGTTCTTTAGACGACTAAGTCGTATCGCGATAAAATAGAGACTAATTGGAAGAGTATATTAACTTACTGATGATTTTGAGTTGCGATTATTTGGGATTAACGTGATTGAGGTTTTAGAATGAGTAATGATTATATAACACTGAGGATTAAAGATACACTTTTGTGGTTTGAGTGTTTATAAGAATCAGAGTGCGCTGCGGTTTGGATTCCGAGACGACTTGTGGTGATGATCACTCGTAATTCTAATATTCTTTTGATCTTGTCTTTGAACTTCAAGTTTCGAGGACGAAACTTCTTTTTAGGGGGTTGGATTGTAACACCCCGTATTTTATAATAATATTTATTCGGAAAGTTATTTATTTAAAATAATTATTTCCGCATTTTATAATAATATGCATTCTATATTTTATTGCCTCCTTTATCCGTTTTAAATTATTGTCTCGTTTTGACTCACTTTTAATGGGTTAAAATATCCGTACACAATTTGACAATTGGAAAATTGTAACCGCTTTTCTTATATCTATTCTCCAAGCGTTTTATCATGCTCTAACCCAATTTGTAATTGGATGATCCATTGTATGAGGTAGTAGACCCAAAGCCCATTTGTTAATCCCCTTATAAAAAGAAATTAACCTAGCAAGCAACTAGGTCAAAAATTATGTTTGTACGTGTATTATGCCGCGGCTCCCTCCTCTCTTTCTTCTCCTTTCATCTTCTTTTCTCCATTAAACTCCATTGTTATGCATCTATCTTTCTTTCAAATGCATACATAAATTATATTTTCATAATCTTGGCTCTTTCCTCTACAACATATCCATCTCCAATTAATTTTATGGGATTCATTTTCATGAATCTTTGGACCTATCTTTAAGGGTTCTTATTAAAGAAGAAGATACCATTCTTTTGGTCGTTTTGGAAGGGGATTTGTTTCGTACAATTTTTATCACATGGGTTTCGGTTTGTTCATCAAAGTTGATTTACGGGGATGATGACACGTGTTAGAGACAAGGTTTTGTTTGTCGCGTTCTTCATGGTGTTTCTTATTAATGTTTATCATTAATTGCCAAAAAGGTAACTAGATGTGTCTTTTAATCGTGTTTATGATATGAGAATGCCATTAATATGATGAATGAATGTTTAATATGATATTGGATGTTGTGTGGTATTATAATGCACGTCTATTATTTCGTTGATAGCTTGCACGATTTAATTGTATCGTTAAGACATTAATTATCGTTTTGTGCTAATTAGAAGGTTGTGAATCATTTCGTAATAGAATTCTAGGACGCGCATGAACCAACCGTGACCTTCCTTGGTGGAGATGCTAGGGTGTTTCATCGATGCTTTTAGGGTTTCAAACCCTAGATTCAATGATGACTCAACCTACCATCACCCGGTGGTTGAGGTTAGGGTTGAGGTTAACATAACCTTATTTGAAGTTAATGTAACTTCGTCAAGAAGTACTATGGAACTTCACTTGAGGTTAAGATAACTTCAACACGGGGTTATAATCTTGTCAAGGTTCCCGAACTTTGCAAGGTTATAATCAAGGTTAAGGTAACCTTAACTTAGAGTTAAAGTTAAGGCGAAGGTTAAGGTAACCTTAGCATGGAGTTAAGGTTATATCTAAGTTTAATGTAACCTTAGCAAGAAGCTAATGTTATAGCCGAGGTTAATGTGACCTTGATTGAAGTTAATGTACCTTCATTGAGAAGTTACTACACCACTTCACTTGAGGTTAATGTTACACCGTCGTAACATCATAATCTTGTTGCAGTTATTGTAACTCCACGAGGTTACGGTTGAGGTTAGGTCAACCTTAACTTAGTAGACAAGGTTATAGTCAGCGAACCTTAACCTTGGGTACTATTAGGCATTAGATATGCAAGGCTAACTTTATGGTTATAGTTAGTTGTACTATCTGTTATTCATCTATTATTGAAAGGTTACTTCTATGTATGTTCTTCATAGTTCAGTCAGTTATATTGTCCTATGTTCGAGACATGGTTGTTATATAGTATAGTCGGTTATACTATATTGGATTGGAGTAACACTTGGTATAGTGAGTTACACTATCTAGGGCTTGATTATCCCTGGTATAGCTAGCGACACTATACTAAGTCTGATTACTACCTCGTATAGCTAGTCAGTTATACTATACTAGGGTGGGTTGCCATTTAGTACAGTCGGTTATAGTGTACTAGGATTGGAGTTGTGACGTTATTCACAAGAGCCCTGTGCAGTCAGTTATACTGTACAGTTACACGAAGCTAGTGATATAGGTGACGTGCGGTATCAGTTATATACCAATCGGAATGAAAAAGCGCCAAATGCCGAAGGTCTATGTTCGGGCGTGCCTTGAGACGTCAGTTATACGCTCTGGGTCCCGTGTGTCGTTCGGTGTACAGTTATTGCATCGAGAGCCCTAGCTAGGCTTAGACATATAGTTGTCAGTTATACGACTATACATAGTACCGTGGAGTATCATATATATGCTCCACACCGATGGGAAGTCTATTATACGACCCGTCCGTCAAAGTATCAGTTATATGCTCTGGCAGGTGAGAGTGTCAGTTATACACTCGAGCCGGTGTTCGCTCTATACCCTAGGCGTAATGTAAGAAGGTTATTTGTGTGTGATCAGTCCGGTTTGGATGTTTGAATTTCTTAGTAATTGGTATGATCCTAATTGGTCGAGTATGATAATGCTTTCATGTATTCCTTTATCTGTATTATTTATTGTTGCTGATTATTTGTTGCTTTCATCCTATTGTAAAGACGACTGGGAGAGCATTTAGTTACTCCCCACTGACTGTGGACCCCCCCCCCCCCTTTTCAGGTCTTTCAGGATGCTGTTGACTGCTTTGTTTTTGGGATAGACTTGTGGAGAGAGAGACCCTTTATTTAAGTCTTTAATATTCAGTTTAAACACTTTTGAATAATGTATTAGTTGAATATCGAGAAAGTGACGATTCGGATTCGGTCGGGTGTTTCCGCCACATTTGACCATATTATTTATACTATTTATATTATTTAAAGTTTTTAAAAATCCGGGTTGTTACAGTTGGTATCAGAACGAACACGCTCCCACCTCTTGCTTAATCATTAAAAGAATAACTTGAGTTAGTAATTGAGTGAGAGTAAATGGGGGTAGAAACAATTAAGGATTTATTTGTTTACGCCTTAGTGTTCCATATTGTTATTAACTGCATTACATGTGTTGATCATGTACTTACTTCTTTATGCCTTAATGTTTCGTCTCGTTATTAACTATGTTACATGTGTTGTTCATGTTTTTGATTGTTTATGCCTTACTGTCTATCTTTATTAGTTGCATTAAGTGCATGGTTCGTGTGAAGACGTTTTCAAGCATGCTTTGTTGATTTAAATCACGGTTATTTTTGGAAAAATATCTCTTTAATGTTACATACACATCGTGCTTTTGGTTATATGTTTGTCAAAATTTTTAATCCTTGATAACCTGAGCTTACTCTTCTCGTACTGTTATCCTTTTGGATCACTTAGTGCTGTCTCTTCTTAAGTTAACTTTGAGAGTTTTCCTATTGTGATTCAGTCTTGAGTTAATATGTTAGAATTGATTGTATTTGGAGATTCAAGTATGAAAGAAAAGAGCAATTATTATCAAGAGTTTGGTCGCGAAGAAGTCTAATGTGGGATTAAAGGTTGTGAGATGATGTTTCCTTTGGGATTAGAGATTGTTGAGATGATGTTTACTTTGGGAATAGACGTTTTTTATGACGATGTTCATATTGGAATTATGGGTGTTAAGTCCTTTTATTTTTGAGGAAACCCTTATTGATGAAATTGAGTGTTTGTGTATGGTGTAAGATGTACGACTATGCTTTCATGATTTTATAAGGAGTGAGAGACCTGATGGATAGGTTTATCTTATTGGGAGTATTGTGACTTATGCCTTTAATCAGAAGAATTATTGAAATTTGTCTTACGGAAGATAGGTTATGTGGGTTACTTATTGATTAAGAATATGATGATGGTACTGAATTGTATGTTATTGTGGATTTACATTGAATGATGAGAATTTTGGGAACTAGGCTTCTCATGAATTGGAATACCATATTCGAGGAGTAAGAACCATTAATGGCAATCAATGTTTGACGAAATGAACTTATGATTTATTTATTGAGGACTTATTTAATGACCATGACTTTTAAGGATCAAGTGGAAGGGAAGGAGTATGACATATGAACTTATGAGATTTTAATGTATAAAGCGTTGATTTCGTAAACAACCATATTGAAAATGGATATAATGAATCATGATATTTGTCATTTTAGGATGCAGAGGATTCCTACGGTGTTATTTGTTATATATGATTAAATGATGGTATTGAGACTTAATAGTCTAGAGAATGATTATCTGAGGAACATAGTGGTTGTAAAGAGACAATTATATAGAGATTTGGTCGGTCTTGAGGTATTATGGTAATGTGATGAAAGGATGTTAAGAGACAAAGATACCTTGAGTGATGATTGTACGAGAATTGTATTACCCTTGTTTTTTGTGCTTTACTTATATTGTTAAGGTGTCGTCTTTGGGTAGATAAAACGGTTTTGAGCCGTCTATCCTTGTCTCCTTGATAGTATCAACCGTGCCTCTCATATTTTCATACCAACCAAAAGTTTCCTTTTATATTTGTCCTTTTTATCTTTGATCTTTCGATACCCTCTATTTGATCATTACTCAACTCCAACTTTCTCTTCCTTCAAATTTTTGTAATTTTTCTTTCGCCTTGATTTCACCTTGTGCTGCAACTTCTCAAACTTTTACCTTGTGGTATTGCTCAAAAATATTTCCTTTTTAGCTCGCGCGCTTTATGCTCTTTTATGGTAAAGTGAAAACTTTTGATTCCTTCTTCATAACTACTTGTGATCATTTCATAGTGGAAGTTCGGATCCTTTGGCAAAATGTTTATACTTCGAGTTTGAGGTTGGGTTAATTGATGTTGAGAGCATAGAACATAGTATATGAGTATGAATTGGGGTAATATTTGGTGTTTTGGAAGTGTTGTATTTAAGGTCTTATACAGAGCTTAGAAATTTTGAGTATGTTATTACATTAGCGGCACGTGGATGTTAATTTGTTCCTTGAAAAGCTATATAGAAAACATTGGAGATAAGGTGTTTTATTTAAGTGCTTGAGTCATTTATTAAAGGACTTAATTTGAGCATTAGTGTTGTGGATGATAATAATCACGACATGCATTGAGGATATTAAAGTAGTGATAGTTCTAATGGATCTAGTGAATATAAGAGTTTTCTAGGTCAGAAGATATTCTTTGTTTAAAGATTATCTATATGGAGCTCTGGTCGATTTCATCTTTTGTGGTGTATAGTAACAAGTTCGTACAGATGATGAGAGAGTAGACATGTTTTGGAATGATGGATGATATTTGTGGATAATGTTTGAAATAAATGGAGTAGAAGTTGGTAATTCATGAGATAAAATGTTGTACATCGATGAGTATTACTTAAGGGTATTGACTACATTTGATGAACGTACGACAATAATGCACTGATAGTACGGTATATGAGATGTGATAATATTTATGGGAGTTAACCACATGCTTAAAGGTGATGCTTGTGTGGAAATGTTGAGTTCTTTAGACGACTAAGTCGTATCGCGATAAAATAGAGACTAATTGGAAGAGTATATTAACTTACTGATGATTTTGAGTTGCGATTATTTAGGATTAACGTGATTGAGGTTTTAGAATGAGTAATGATTATATAACACTTAGGATTAAAGATACACTTTTGTGGTTTGAGTGTTCATAAGAATCAGAGTGCGCTGCGGTTTGGATTCCGAGACGACTTGTGGTGATGATCACTCGTAATTCTAATATTCTTTTGATCTTGTCTTTGAACTTCAAGTTTCGAGGACGAAACATCTTTTTAGGGGGTTGGATTGTAACACCCCGTATTTTATAATAATATTTATTCGGAAAGTTATTTATTTAAAATAATTATTTCCGCATTTTATAATAATATGCATTCTATATTTTATTGTCTCCTTTATCCGTTTTAAATTATTGTCTCGTTTTGACTCACTTTTAATGGGTTAAAATATCCGTACACAATTTGACAATTGGAAAATTGTAACCGCTTTTCTTATATCTATTCTCCATGCGTTTTATCATGCTCTAACCCAATTTGTAATTGGATGATCCATTGTATGAGGTAATAGACCCAAAGCCCATTTGTTAATCCCCTTATAAAAAGAAATTAACCTAGCAAGCAACTAGGTCAAAAATTATGTTTGTGCGTTTGTTATGCCGCGGCTCCCTCCTCTCTTTCTTCTCCTTTCATCTTCTTTTCTCCATTAAACTCCATTGTTATGCATCTATCTTTCTTTCAAATGCATACATAAATTATATTTTCATAATCTTGGCTCTTTCCTCTACAACATATCCATCTCCAATTAATTTTATGGGATTCATTTTCATGAATCTTTGGACCTACCTTTAGGGGTTCTTATTAAAGAAGAAGATACCATTCTTTTGGTCGTTTTGGAAGGGGATTTGTGTCGTACAATTTTTATCACATGGGTTTCGGTTTGTTCATCAAAGTTGATTTACGGGGATGATGACACGTGTTAGAGACAAGGTTTTGTTTGTCGCGTTCTTCATGGTGTTTCTTATTAATGTTTATCATTAATTGCCAAAAAGGTAACTAGATGTGTCTTTTAATCGTGTTTATGATATGAGAATGCCATTAATATGATGAATGAATGTTTAATATGATATTGGATGTTGTGTGGTATTATAATGCACGTCTATTATTTCGTTGATAGCTTGCACGATTTAATTGTATCGTTAATTTTATCGTTAAGACATTAATTATCGTTTTGTGCTAATTAGAAGGTTGTGAATCATTTCGTAATAGAATTCTAGGACGCGCATGAACCAACAGTGACCTTCCTTGGTGGAGATGCTAGGGTGTTTCATCGATGCTTTTAGGGTTTCAAACCCTAGATTCAATGATGACTCAACCTACCATCACCCGGTGGTTGAGGTTAGGGTTGAGGTTAACATAACCTTATTTGAAGTTAATGTAACTTCGTCAAGAAGTACTATGCAACTTCACTTGAGGTTAAGATAACTTCAACACGGGGTTATAATCTTGTCAAGGTTCCCGAACTTTGCAAGGTTATAATCAAGGTTAAGGTAACCTTAACTTAGAGTTAAAGTTAAGGCGAAGGTTAAGGTAACCTTAGCATGGAGTTAAGGTTATATCTAAGTTTAATGTAACCTTAGCAAGAAGCTAATGTTATAGCCGAGGTTAATGTGACCTTGATTGAAGTTAATGTACCTTCATTGAGAAGTTACTACACCACTTCACTTGAGGTTAATGTTACACCGTCGTAACATCATAATCTTGTTGCAGTTATTGTAACTCCACGAGGTTACGGTTGAGGTTAGGTCAACCTTAACTTAGTAGACAAGGTTATAGTCAGCGAACCTTAACCTTGGGTACTATTAGGCATTAGATATGCAAGGCTAACTTTATGGTTATAGTTAGTTGTACTATCTGTTATTCATCTATTATTGAAAGGTTACTTCTATGTATGTTCTTCATAGTTCAGTCAGTTATATTGTCCTATGTTCGAGACATGGTTGTTATCTAGTATAGTCGGTTATACTATATTGGATTGGAGTAACACTTGGTATAGTGAGTTACACTATCTAGGGCTTGATTATCCCTGGTATAGCTAGCGACACTATACTAAGTCTGATTACTACCTCGTATAGCTAGTCAGTTATACTATACTAGGGTGGGTTGCCATTTAGTACAGTCGGTTATAGTGTACTAGGATTGGAGTTGTGACGTTATTCACAAGAGCCCTGTGCAGTCAGTTATACTGTACAGTTACACGAAGCTAGTGGTATAGGTGACGTGCGGTATCAGTTATATACCAATAGGAATGAAAAAGCGCCAAATGCCGAAGGTCTATGTTCGGGCGTGCCTTGAGACGTCAGTTATACGCTCTGGGTCCCGTGTGTCGTTCGGTGTACAGTTATTGCATCGAGAGCCCTAGCTAGGCTTAGACATATAGTTGTCAGTTATACGACTATACATAGTACCGTGGAGTATCAGTTATATGCTCCACACCGATGGAAAGTCTATTATACGACCCGTCCGTCAGAGTATCAGTTAAATGCTCTGGCAGGTGAGAGTGTCAGTTATACACTCGAGCCGGTGTTCGCTCTATACCCTAGGCGTAATGTAAGAAGGTTATTTTTGTGTGATCAGTCCGGTTTGGATGTTTGAATTTCTTAGTAATTGGTATGATCCTAATTGGTCGAGTATGATAATGCTTTCATGTATTCCTTTATCTGTATTATTCATTGTTGCTGATTATTAGTTGCTTTCATCCTATTGTAAAGACGACTGGGAGAGCATTTAGTTACTCCCCACTGACTGTGGACCCCCCCCCTTTTCAGGTCTTTCAGGATGCTGCTGACTGCTTTGTTTTTGGGGAAGACTTGTGGAGAGAGAGACCCTTTATTTAAGTCTTTAATATTCAGTTTAAACACTTTTGAATAATGTATTAGTTGAATGTCGAGAAAGTGACGATTCGGATTCGGTCGGGTGTTTCCGCCACATTTGACCATATTATTTATACTATTTATATTATTTAAAGTTTTTAAAAATTCGGGTTGTTACAGTTGGTATCAGAGCGAACACGCTCCCAACTCTTGCTTAATCATTAAAAGAATAACTTGACTTAGTAATTGAGTGAGAGTAAATGGGGGTAGAAACAATTAAGGATTTATTTGTTTACGCCTTAGTGTTCCATATTGTTATTAACTGCATTACGTGTGTTGATCATGTACTTACTTCTTTATGCCTTAATGTTTCGTCTCGTTATTAACTATGTTACATGTGTTGTTCATGTTTTTGATTGTTTATGCCTTACTGTGTATCTTTATTAATTGCATTAAGTGCATGGTTCGTGTGAAGACGTTTTCAAGCATGCTTTGTTGATTTAAATCACGGTTATTTTTGGAAAAATATCTCTTTAATGTTACATACACATCGTGCTTTTGGTTATATGTTTGTCAAAATTTTTAATCCTTGATAACCTGAGCTTACTCTTCTCGTACTGTTATCCTTTTGGATCACTTAGTGCTGTCTCTTCTTAAGTTAACTTTGAGAGTTTTCCTATTGTGATTCAGTCTTGAGTTAATATGTTAGAATTGATTGTATTTGGAGATTCAAGTATGAAAGAAAAGAGCAATTATTATCAAGAGTTTGGTCGCGAAGAAGTCTAATGTGGGATTAAAGGTTGTGAGATGATGTTTCCTTTGGGATTAGAGATTGTTGAGATGATGTTCACTTTGGGAATAGAAGTTTTTTATGACGATGTTCATATTGGAATTATGGGTGTTAAGTCCTTTTATTTTTGAGGAAACCCTTATTGATGAAATTGAGTGTTTGTGTATGGTGTAAGATGTACGACTATGCTTTCATGATTTTATAAGGAGTGAGAGACCTGATGGATAGGTTTATCTTATTGGGAGTATTGTGACTTATGCCTTTAATCAGAAGAATTATTGAAATTTGTCTTAAGGAAGATAGGTTATGTGGGTTACTTATTGATTAAGAATATGATGATGGTACTGAATTGAATGTTATTGTGGATTTACATTGAATGATGAGAATTTTGGGAGCTAGGCTTGTCATGAATTGGAATACCATATTCGAGGAGTAAGAACCATTAATGGCAATCAATGTTTGACGAAATGAACTTATGATTTATTTATTGAGGACTTATTTAATGACCATGACTTTTAAGGATCAAGTGGAAGGGAAGGAGTATGACTTATGAACTTATGAGATTTTAATGTTTAAAGCGTTTATTTCGTAAACAACCATATTGAAGATGGATATAATGAATCATGATATTTGTCATTTTAGGATGCAGAGGATTCCTGCGGTGTTATTTGTTATATATGATTAAATGATGGTATTGAGACTTAATAGTCTAGAGAATGATTATCTGAGGAACATAGTGGTTGTAAAGCGACAATTATATAGAGATTTGGTCGGTCTTGAGGTATTATGGTAATGTGATTAAAGGATGTTAAGAGACAGAGATACCTTGAGTGATGATTGTACGAGAATTGTATTACCCTTGTTTTTTGTGCTTTACTTATATTGTTAAGGTGTCGTCTTTGGGTAGATAAAACGGTTTTGAGTCGTCTATCCTTGTCTCCTTGATAGTATCAACCGTGCCTCTCATATTTTCATACCAACCAAAAGTTTCCTTTTATATTTGTCCTTTTTATTTTTGATCTTTCGATACCCTCTATTTGATCATTATTCAACTCCAACTTTCTCTTCCTTCAAATTTTTGTAATTTTTCTTTCGCCTTGATGTCACCTTGTGCTGCAACTTCTCAAACTTTTACCTTGTGGTATTGCTCAAAAATATTTTCTTTTTAGCTCGCGCGCTTTACGCTCTTTTATGGTAAAGTGAAAACTTTTGATTCCTTCTTCATAACTACTTGTGATCATTTCATAGTGGAAGTTCGGATCCTTTGGCAAAATGTTTATACTTCGAGTTTGAGGTTGGGTTAATTGATGTTGAGAGCATAGAACATAGTATATGAGTATGAATTGGGATAATATATGGTGTTTTGGAAGTGTTGTATTTAAGGTCTTATACAGAGCTTAGAAATTTTGAGTATGTTATTACATTAGCGGCACGTGGATGTTAATTTGTTCCTTGAAAAGCTATATAGAAAACATTGGAGATAAGGTGTTTTATTTAAGTGCTTGAGTCATTTATTAAAGGACTTAATTTGAGCATTAGAGTTGTGGATGATAATAATCACGACATGCATTGAGGATATTAAAGTAGTGATAGTTCTAATGGATCTAGTGAATATAAGAGTTTTCTAGGTCAGAAGATATTCTTTGTTTAAAGATTATCTATATGGAGCTCTGGTCGATTTCATCTTTTGTGGTGTATAGGAACAAGTTCGTACAGATGATGAGAGAGTAGACATGTTTGGAATGATGGATGATATTTGTGGATAATGTTTGAAATAAATGGAGTAGAAGTTGGTAATTCATGAGATAAGATGTTGTACATCGATGAGTATTACTTAAGGGTATTGACTACATTTGGTGAACGTACGACAATAATGCACTGATAGTACGGTATATGAGATGTGATAATATTTATGGGAGTTAACCACATGCTTAAAGGTGATGCTTGTGTGGAAATGTTGAGTTCTTTAGACGACTAAGTCGTATCGCGATAAAATAGAGACTAATTGGATGAGTATATTAACTTACTGATTATTTTGAGTTGCGATTATTTGGGATTAACGTGATTGAGGTTTTAGAATGAGTAATGATTATATAACACTGAGGATTAAAGATACACTTTTGTGGTTTGAGTGTTTATAAGAATCAGAGTGCGCTGCGGTTTGGATTCCGAGACGACTTGTGGTGATGATCACTCGTAATTCTAATATTCTTTTGATCTTGTCTTTGAACTTCAAGTTTCGAGGACGAAACTTCTTTTTAGGGGGTTGGATTGTAACACCCCGTATTTTATAATAATATTTATTCGGAAAGTTATTTATTTAAAATAATTATTTCCGCATTTTATAATAATATGCATTCTATATTTTATTGCCTCCTTTATCCGTTTTAAATTATTGTCTCGTTTTGACTCACTTTTAATGGGTTAAAATATCCGTACACAATTTGACAATTGGAAAATTGTAACCGCTTTTCTTATATCTATTCTCCAAGCGTTTTATCATGCTCTAACCCAATTTGTAATTGGATGATCCATTGTATGAGGTAGTAGACCCAAAGCCCATTTGTTAATCCCCTTATAAAAAGAAATTAACCTAGCAAGCAACTAGGTCAAAAATTATGTTTGTGCGTGTGTTATGCCGCGGCTCCCTCCTCTCTTTCTTCTCCTTTCATCTTCTTTTCTCCATTAAACTCCATTGTTATGCATCTATCTTTCTTTCAAATGCATACATAAATTATATTTTCATAATCTTGGCTCTTTCCTCTACAACATATCCATCTCCAATTAATTTTATGGGATTCATTTTCATGAATCTTTGGACCTACCTTTAGGGGTTCTTATTAAAGAAGAAGATACCATTCTTTTGGTCGTTTTGGAAGGGGATTTGTGTCGTACAATTTTTATCACATGGGTTTCGGTTTGTTCATCAAAGTTGATTTACGGGGATGATGACACGTGTTAGAGACAAGGTTTTGTTTGTCGCGTTCTTCATGGTGTTTCTTATTAATGTTTATCATTAATTGCCAAAAAGGTAACTAGATGTGTCTTTTAATCGTGTTTATGATATGAGAATGCCATTAATATGATGAATGAATGTTTAATATGATATTGGATGTTGTGTGGTATTATAATGCACGTCTATTATTTCGTTGATAGCTTGCACGATTTAATTGTATCGTTAATTTTATCGTTAAGACATTAATTATCGTTTTGTGCTAATTAGAAGGTTGTGAATCATTTCGTAATAGAATTCTAGGACGCGCATGAACCAACAGTGACCTTCCTTGGTGGAGATGCTAGGGTGTTTCATCGATGCTTTTAGGGTTTCAAACCCTAGATTCAATGATGACTCAACCTACCATCACCCGGTGGTTGAGGTTAGGGTTGAGGTTAACATAACCTTATTTGAAGTTAATGTAACTTCGTCAAGAAGTACTATGCAACTTCACTTGAGGTTAAGATAACTTCAACACGGGGTTATAATCTTGTCAAGGTTCCCGAACTTTGCAAGGTTATAATCAAGGTTAAGGTAACCTTAACTTAGAGTTAAAGTTAAGGCGAAGGTTAAGGTAACCTTAGCATGGAGTTAAGGTTATATCTAAGTTTAATGTAACCTTAGCAAGAAGCTAATGTTATAGCCGAGGTTAATGTGACCTTGATTGAAGTTAATGTACCTTCATTGAGAAGTTACTACACCACTTCACTTGAGGTTAATGTTACACCGTCGTAACATCATAATCTTGTTGCAGTTATTGTAACTCCACGAGGTTACGGTTGAGGTTAGGTCAACCTTAACTTAGTAGACAAGGTTATAGTCAGCGAACCTTAACCTTGGGTACTATTAGGCATTAGATATGCAAGGCTAACTTTATGGTTATAGTTAGTTGTACTATCTGTTATTCATCTATTATTGAAAGGTTACTTCTATGTATGTTCTTCATAGTTCAGTCAGTTATATTGTCCTATGTTCGAGACATGGTTGTTATCTAGTATAGTCGGTTATACTATATTGGATTGGAGTAACACTTGGTATAGTGAGTTACACTATCTAGGGCTTGATTATCCCTGGTATAGCTAGCGACACTATACTAAGTCTGATTACTACCTCGTATAGCTAGTCAGTTATACTATACTAGGGTGGGTTGCCATTTAGTACAGTCGGTTATAGTGTACTAGGATTGGAGTTGTGACGTTATTCACAAGAGCCCTGTGCAGTCAGTTATACTGTACAGTTACACGAAGCTAGTGGTATAGGTGACGTGCGGTATCAGTTATATACCAATAGGAATGAAAAAGCGCCAAATGCCGAAGGTCTATGTTCGGGCGTGCCTTGAGACGTCAGTTATACGCTCTGGGTCCCGTGTGTCGTTCGGTGTACAGTTATTGCATCGAGAGCCCTAGCTAGGCTTAGACATATAGTTGTCAGTTATACGACTATACATAGTACCGTGGAGTATCAGTTATATGCTCCACACCGATGGAAAGTCTATTATACGACCCGTCCGTCAGAGTATCAGTTAAATGCTCTGGCAGGTGAGAGTGTCAGTTATACACTCGAGCCGGTGTTCGCTCTATACCCTAGGCGTAATGTAAGAAGGTTATTTTTGTGTGATCAGTCCGGTTTGGATGTTTGAATTTCTTAGTAATTGGTATGATCCTAATTGGTCGAGTATGATAATGCTTTCATGTATTCCTTTATCTGTATTATTCATTGTTGCTGATTATTAGTTGCTTTCATCCTATTGTAAAGACGACTGGGAGAGCATTTAGTTACTCCCCACTGACTGTGGACCCCCCCCCTTTTCAGGTCTTTCAGGATGCTGCTGACTGCTTTGTTTTTGGGGAAGACTTGTGGAGAGAGAGACCCTTTATTTAAGTCTTTAATATTCAGTTTAAACACTTTTGAATAATGTATTAGTTGAATGTCGAGAAAGTGACGATTCGGATTCGGTCGGGTGTTTCCGCCACATTTGACCATATTATTTATACTATTTATATTATTTAAAGTTTTTAAAAATTCGGGTTGTTACAGTTGGTATCAGAGCGAACACGCTCCCAACTCTTGCTTAATCATTAAAAGAATAACTTGACTTAGTAATTGAGTGAGAGTAAATGGGGGTAGAAACAATTAAGGATTTATTTGTTTACGCCTTAGTGTTCCATATTGTTATTAACTGCATTACGTGTGTTGATCATGTACTTACTTCTTTATGCCTTAATGTTTCGTCTCGTTATTAACTATGTTACATGTGTTGTTCATGTTTTTGATTGTTTATGCCTTACTGTGTATCTTTATTAATTGCATTAAGTGCATGGTTCGTGTGAAGACGTTTTCAAGCATGCTTTGTTGATTTAAATCACGGTTATTTTTGGAAAAATATCTCTTTAATGTTACATACACATCGTGCTTTTGGTTATATGTTTGTCAAAATTTTTAATCCTTGATAACCTGAGCTTACTCTTCTCGTACTGTTATCCTTTTGGATCACTTAGTGCTGTCTCTTCTTAAGTTAACTTTGAGAGTTTTCCTATTGTGATTCAGTCTTGAGTTAATATGTTAGAATTGATTGTATTTGGAGATTCAAGTATGAAAGAAAAGAGCAATTATTATCAAGAGTTTGGTCGCGAAGAAGTCTAATGTGGGATTAAAGGTTGTGAGATGATGTTTCCTTTGGGATTAGAGATTGTTGAGATGATGTTTACTTTGGGAATAGAAGTTTTTTATGACGATGTTCATATTGGAATTATGGGTGTTAAGTCCTTTTATTTTTGAGGAAACCCTTATTGATGAAATTGAGTGTTTGTGTATGGTGTAAGATGTACGACTATGCTTTCATGATTTTATAAGGAGTGAGAGACCTGATGGATAGGTTTATCTTATTGGGAGTATTGTGACTTATGCCTTTAATCAGAAGAATTATTGAAATTTGTCTTAAGGAAGATAGGTTATGTGGGTTACTTATTGATTAAGAATATGATGATGGTACTGAATTGAATGTTATTGTGGATTTACATTGAATGATGAGAATTTTGGGAGCTAGGCTTGTCATGAATTGGAATACCATATTCGAGGAGTAAGAACCATTAATGGCAATCAATGTTTGACGAAATGAACTTATGATTTATTTATTGAGGACTTATTTAATGACCATGACTTTTAAGGATCAAGTGGAAGGGAAGGAGTATGACTTATGAACTTATGAGATTTTAATGTTTAAAGCGTTGATTTCGTAAACAACCATATTGAAGATGGATATAATGAATCATGATATTTGTCATTTTAGGATGCAGAGGATTCATGCGGTGTTATTTGTTATATATGATTAAATGATGGTATTGAGACTTAATAGTCTAGAGAATGATTATCTGAGGAACATAGTGGTTGTAAAGCGACAATTATATAGAGATTTGGTCGGTCTTGAGGTATTATGGTAATGTGATTAAAGGATGTTAAGAGACAGAGATACCTTGAGTGATGATTGTACGAGAATTGTATTACCCTTGTTTTTTGTGCTTTACTTATATTGTTAAGGTGTCGTCTTTGGGTAGATAAAACGGTTTTGAGTCGTCTATCCTTGTCTCCTTGATAGTATCAACCGTGCCTCTCATATTTTCATACCAACCAAAAGTTTCCTTTTATATTTGTCCTTTTTATTTTTGATCTTTCGATACCCTCTATTTGATCATTATTCAACTCCAACTTTCTCTTCCTTCAAATTTTTGTAATTTTTCTTTCGCCTTGATGTCACCTTGTGCTGCAACTTCTCAAACTTTTACCTTGTGGTATTGCTCAAAAATATTTTCTTTTTAGCTCGCGCGCTTTACGCTCTTTTATGGTAAAGTGAAAACTTTTGATTCCTTCTTCATAACTACTTGTGATCATTTCATAGTGGAAGTTCGGATCCTTTGGCAAAATGTTTATACTTCGAGTTTGAGGTTGGGTTAATTGATGTTGAGAGCATAGAACATAGTATATGAGTATGAATTGGGATAATATATGGTGTTTTGGAAGTGTTGTATTTAAGGTCTTATACAGAGCTTAGAAATTTTGAGTATGTTATTACATTAGCGGCACGTGGATGTTAATTTGTTCCTTGAAAAGCTATATAGAAAACATTGGAGATAAGGTGTTTTATTTAAGTGCTTGAGTCATTTATTAAAGGACTTAATTTGAGCATTAGACTTGTGGATGATAATAATCACGACATGCATTGAGGATATTAAAGTAGTGATAGTTCTAATGGATCTAGTGAATATAAGAGTTTTCTAGGTCAGAAGATATTCTTTGTTTAAAGATTATCTATATGGAGCTCTGGTCGATTTCATCTTTTGTGGTGTATAGGAACAAGTTCGTACAGATGATGAGAGAGTAGACATGTTTTGGAATGATGGATGATATTTGTGGATAATGTTTGAAATAAATGGAGTAGAAGTTGGTAATTCATGAGATAAGATGTTGTACATCGATGAGTATTACTTAAGGGTATTGACTACATTTGGTGAACGTACGACAATAATGCACTGATAGTACGGTATATGAGATGTGATAATATTTATGGGAGTTAACCACATGCTTAAAGGTGATGCTTGTGTGGAAATGTTGAGTTCTTTAGACGACTAAGTCGTATCGCGATAAAATAGAGACTAATTGGAAGAGTATATTAACTTACTGATGATTTTGAGTTGCGATTATTTGGGATTAACGTGATTGAGGTTTTAGAATGAGTAATGATTATATAACACTGAGGATTAAAGATACACTTTTGTGGTTTGAGTGTTTATAAGAATCAGAGTGCGCTGCGGTTTGGATTCCGAGACGACTTGTGGTGATGATCACTCGTAATTCTAATATTCTTTTGATCTTGTCTTTGAACTTCAAGTTTCGAGGACGAAACTTCTTTTTAGGGGGTTGGATTGTAACACCCCGTATTTTATAATAATATTTATTCGGAAAGTTATTTATTTAAAATAATTATTTCCGCATTTTATAATAATATGCATTCTATATTTTATTGCCTCCTTTATCCGTTTTAAATTATTGTCTCGTTTTGACTCACTTTTAATGGGTTAAAATATCCGTACACAATTTGACAATTGGAAAATTGTAACCGCTTTTCTTATATCTATTCTCCAAGCGTTTTATCATGCTCTAACCCAATTTGTAATTGGATGATCCATTGTATGAGGTAGTAGACCCAAAGCCCATTTGTTAATCCCCTTATAAAAAGAAATTAACCTAGCAAGCAACTAGGTCAAAAATTATGTTTGTGCGTTTGTTATGCCGCGGCTCCCTCCTCTCTTTCTTCTCCTTTCATCTTCTTTTCTCCATTAAACTCCATTGTTATGCATCTATCTTTCTTTCAAATGCATACATAAATTATATTTTCATAATCTTGGCTCTTTCCTCTACAACATATCCATCTCCAATTAATTTTATGGGATTCATTTTCATGAATCTTTGGACCTACCTTTAGGGGTTCTTATTAAAGAAGAAGATACCATTCTTTTGGTCGTTTTGGAAGGGGATTTGTGTCGTACAATTTTTATCACATGGGTTTCGGTTTGTTCATCAAAGTTGATTTACGGGGATGATGACACGTGTTAGAGACAAGGTTTTGTTTGTCGCGTTCTTCATGGTGTTTCTTATTAATGTTTATCATTAATTGCCAAAAAGGTAACTAGATGTGTCTTTTAATCGTGTTTATGATATGAGAATGCCATTAATATGATGAATGAATGTTTAATATGATATTGGATGTTGTGTGGTATTATAATGCACGTCTATTATTTCGTTGATAGCTTGCACGATTTAATTGTATCGTTAATTTTATCGTTAAGACATTAATTATCGTTTTGTGCTAATTAGAAGGTTGTGAATCATTTCGTAATAGAATTCTAGGACGCGCATGAACCAACAGTGACCTTCCTTGGTGGAGATGCTAGGGTGTTTCATCGATGCTTTTAGGGTTTCAAACCCTAGATTCAATGATGACTCAACCTACCATCACCCGGTGGTTGAGGTTAGGGTTGAGGTTAACATAACCTTATTTGAAGTTAATGTAACTTCGTCAAGAAGTACTATGCAACTTCACTTGAGGTTAAGATAACTTCAACACGGGGTTATAATCTTGTCAAGGTTCCCGAACTTTGCAAGGTTATAATCAAGGTTAAGGTAACCTTAACTTAGAGTTAAAGTTAAGGCGAAGGTTAAGGTAACCTTAGCATGGAGTTAAGGTTATATCTAAGTTTAATGTAACCTTAGCAAGAAGCTAATGTTATAGCCGAGGTTAATGTGACCTTGATTGAAGTTAATGTACCTTCATTGAGAAGTTACTACACCACTTCACTTGAGGTTAATGTTACACCGTCGTAACATCATAATCTTGTTGCAGTTATTGTAACTCCACGAGGTTACGGTTGAGGTTAGGTCAACCTTAACTTAGTAGACAAGGTTATAGTCAGCGAACCTTAACCTTGGGTACTATTAGGCATTAGATATGCAAGGCTAACTTTATGGTTATAGTTAGTTGTACTATCTGTTATTCATCTATTATTGAAAGGTTACTTCTATGTATGTTCTTCATAGTTCAGTCAGTTATATTGTCCTATGTTCGAGACATGGTTGTTATCTAGTATAGTCGGTTATACTATATTGGATTGGAGTAACACTTGGTATAGTGAGTTACACTATCTACGGCTTGATTATCCCTGGTATAGCTAGCGACACTATACTAAGTCTGATTACTACCTCGTATAGCTAGTCAGTTATACTATACTAGGGTGGGTTGCCATTTAGTACAGTCGGTTATAGTGTACTAGGATTGGAGTTGTGACGTTATTCACAAGAGCCCTGTGCAGTCAGTTATACTGTACAGTTACACGAAGCTAGTGGTATAGGTGACGTGCGGTATCAGTTATATACCAATCGGAATGAAAAAGCGCCAAATGCCGAAGGTCTATGTTCGGGCGTGCCTTGAGACGTCAGTTATACGCTCTGGGTCCCGTGTGTCGTTCGGTGTACAGTTATTGCATCGAGAGCCTAGCTAGGCTTAGACATATAGTTGTCAGTTATACGACTATACATAGTACCGTGGAGTATCAGTTATATGCTCCACACCGATGGGAAGTCTATTATACGACCCGTCCGTCAGAGTATCAGTTATATGCTCTGGCAGGTGAGAGTGTCAGTTATACACTCGAGCCGGTGTTCGCTCTATACCCTAGGCGTAATGTAAGAAGGTTATTTGTGTGTGATCAGTCCGGTTTGGATGTTTGAATTTCTTAGTAATTGGTATGATCCTAATTGGTCGAGTATGATAATGCTTTCATGTATTCCTTTATCTGTATTATTTATTGTTGCTGATTATTTGTTGCTTTCATCCTATTGTAAAGACGACTGGGAGAGCATTTAGTTACTCCCCACTGACTGTGGACCCCCCCCCCCTTTCAGGTCTTTCAGGATGCTGTTGACTGCTTTGTTTTTGGGATAGACTTGTGGAGAGAGAGACCCTTTATTTAAGTCTTTAATATTCAGTTTAAACACTTTTGAATAATGTATTAGTTGAATGTCGAGAAAGTGACGATTCGGATTCGGTCGGGTGTTTCCGCCACATTTGACCATATTATTTATACTATTTATATTATTTAAAGTTTTTAAAAATCCGGGTTGTTACAACCCTACTACCCTCTTCGCTCTAGTTCTCCTTCGACCATTCCGTTACCCCTTTGACCCCGACCTAATCCTAGTCCGTTCTCCTTTGTTTGCTTTCTCCTTAGCCTTAGTGTAGTCTAGTTTTCTCCCCTCTCTACCATTCCTAGTTTAGCTTAGCTCGTTGACTTAGTCTATTATTTAGGCGACCTTAGTCTAGACTATACGTTACTGTCCCCATGGATTCGACCCGACTTGCCCTATCTACCCTAGTTAGGAATAGCCTGTTTATTTATTGATCGGTTGGGACATGACGAATCTCCTACCACCAATTTGGCGCCTTTGCCGGGGACGGTGCATTGTTTAGACTTAGTTGGCTTATTTCTAGACATAGTTACCCTTCTTTGTGTTCTCCCATCTTCTCTTGTGAATATCTTCTAGTTTTTCTTCTTTTCTTAGCTTTCTTTTCTCTTTGTCTCTAGTTGTGCTTGTTTATTGTCGTTGCCTAGTGCCCATAAAGCACTAGGTGTTCTCACGTTTGTTCTAGTGTGTAGTGTATGCCTAGGAGGGGAGGCGACTTCTATCTCTTTAATCCAGAGCCGGAGAGACTCTTTTGAGCCTTTCGCCAACGGACGATTAATCGGGTTAGGATCTCTCAACCGAGTGCAAGCAATACTCATCAAGGGCAAGCCCAAGGAGCCGACTTGAACAATCCACATCGAGAGACGGCCGAAAGGAATTTCGTAAATCCTTTTGGTGATTCTTCTTCTCCTAGTTCCCCCTCTTCATCTACATCAACACCGTCTACACCACCATCGTCTCCCTTATATCCAATCATGCCTAAGTTTTCTCCTCACTCAACCTTTACGGAAGACATTTTGCCGGGTCCATCCACTTTACCGGAGGCATATACTAGGAATTTTGTGGCAAAAACACAATTTATCCAATTGGTCGAGAGAAGTCAATTTAGTGGGTTACCAACCGAAGATCATCATCAACACATGGAAACCTTTTCGGATTATTGTGACGCTATTTCGCAAACGGGAATAACTCAAGACCAAATCCGGTGGGTATTATTTCCTTTCTCTCTTATTGGTAAAGCGAAACAATGGTTCAAGGGGTTGGACAAAGCAAGACTTGGCATTGACACTTGGAAGAGGCTAGCCTTAGCCTTCTACCAACAATTCTATCCCCCGGAGAAGACAAATCTATTGAGAGCTTCTATCACGGGTTTCCAACAATGTGATGATGAAAGCCTCTATGAATCGTGGGAAGATTCAAAGCCTTGATCCGTTCTTGTCCACACCATGGCTTATCACAATGGTTCCTCGTACAACAATTTTGGAACGGGCTATATGAAGACTCGAGGGCCATACTCAACATGGGATCTAACGGTAGATTTACCGAAGTGGAGGATGACCAAACTTGGTCAAGGATTGAAGAGATGGCGGTGCATAATTCACAATACTCAAGGCCTAGGAAGGCAAATCGGGGAGGTAGGCATGAGGTTGATGCCATTACACAATTGAGCATTGATCTTGGGGCTCAACTAAGAACTCACATGGAGACCATTGACAAGAAGCTCCAAAGCCACCTCAACCAAGTTCAAAGCTCTAGTTCCTCCAAACAACACTCGATCCATGATGTTAATGCTTTGGAGTTTTCACCTCCTTTGCCTTATTTTGGGATGTGTGATACTTGTGGAATCGTTGGTCATGATTCTATGCATTGTAGAGGGACTATTGAGCAAGTGAACGCCTTTCAAGCGTTCAAGCAAGGTGCCTCCTACTCTAATCAATACCAAGCTTCCAATCAAGTCCCTCAACAACAAATACTTCAACATCAACAACAACATCGTCCCTATGTTCCACCTCCCTTACGGGACAACAATTAAAGTTACCAAGGTTATGTGGGTAACCAAAGACCCTTCAACAATTTCAAGCAAAATAACCAAGGTAACTTCAACAACAAGAAAGGGTTCCAACAAGGGAACTTCAATCATGGTGGTTTCCAAGGAAACCAAAATTTCCAAGGAAACCGAAACTTTCAAGGACAACAAAACCACAACCAAGGCCTTAATCAAGGAAACTTTCATGGGTTCCAAGGGAACCATCATCAACAACAAGCAAATCAAAGTCATCAACAACAAAGTAAGCCTAGGAGCCGGTCTCCTATTCATGACTACGGTACTCCGTTAGCCCTCACCGATACTCCACATAATCCATCATCTCCACCACGGGATTTCGACGTACAAAATTATATGATGGCAAGAAATCAACAAGAGTTCTTTGCTTACGTTCAAAAGGACAACCTAGCAAGAGATGCTCATGCGAAGTCGATGGATACCCGAATATCTCAACTTGCTTCGGAGATCTCTACAAGACAAAAGGGGCAACTATCTCCTCAAGGTGAAACACCGAAATTTGAGCATGTAAATGATATAACTACGAGGAGTGGTACGTCCTATGAACCTCCTTTTTCCCCTAGTGAGCAAGAACCAAGACAAGAAGTCATACCCCCCTCTCAAGACGATGCAAGCTATGAAAATCCAATTGAGGAGAAAGTTTTATGGGAAGTTAAAAAACCCCAAGAAGACAACCCTCCCCCTCTTCAAGAGAAAGACAAGGGAAAAAGGAAAGTGTCCTTTGAAGAGTCCACCCCTATTGAGCAAAACAAGTACCAAATCAAGTTGCCTTTCCCATCAAGGCAAATGAAGACTAAGGTGGACACTCAATACGACAAGTTCCTTAGTATTGTGAAGAAATTGGATGTTAGTGTCTCGTTTACCGAGCTACTTACCCAAATCCCGGCGTATGGTAAATTCATGAAAGAAATCTTGGCTAGGAAGAGGTCCATCGACAAGGAAGAGACGGTAGCGTTCACTAGGGTGGTGAGCGAGCTTATTCAAGGTTCCACGCTTCCGAAGTTGAAGGACCCGGGTAGTTTCTCTATCCCATGCACCATCGACAATTACAAGATCGAGAGAGCTATGTGTGATTTGGGTGCGAGTGTGAGCATTATTCCCTACACCATTTGTGAGCGATTAGGGATGATGGAGTTGAAATGTACGTCCATAACACTCCAAATGGCCGATAAGTCTCTTAACCGACCATTGGGAATGTTAGAGGATGTGCCGGTACAAATAGGGAAGTTCTTCATTCCGGTCGACTTCATTGTGGTTGACATGCCGGAGGATGCTAACACTCCCATCATCCTTGGACACCCATTTTTACACACCGCCGGTGCCGTGATCAATGTGAAGAAGGGTAGGATTACATTTCAACTAGGCGACGAGGAGTTAGTGTTCGACCTCCAAGGCAACACTTCGCCTATGACCGAGACATGTAATATGATCCATGCCACTGAAGACATCGATCGAGGGAAAGATCCGGGACAAAGCTTGAAGAAGTACTCTTATGTACTTGAGGATGATGACTCCGATTTGGAGGAAGATGAGTGCCCAAATCATGGGCTTGATGACAAGTTGCAAAGCAAGGAAGAAGATGAGCCTCCCTTGGGGCCACATGAAGACCGGTGGACGTTTGGGTATATCCCCAAAGACCAAAAGTACAAGTTCAAGCCGTTGAGCTTGGAAGATCGGGATGCCCAGGGAACGTCAAGGCAAGGCCATGAAGAGCCTTGGTATGTGGTCGGTTATATGACATGCTTGATTGAAGACTTCTCTAGGGCCTTCGACTTGTTCTTACGTGCCCTTGATGGAGATGGGATCGGCCATTGTTGTTGAAAAAGATTGAAGAAAGCACCATCTTGGTTTGACGGAGTTCCACAAGAACCGTCCCATTGTATATATCTCTTTCTTGTAGTTAGTTGGATTTTTGGTAAATTCTTGTAATTTTGGATTATCGATGAGCGATGTGAGTGAGAGAGTTTGATGTTGAGTTTGAGTTTATTTGATAGGTATGAAGTGAGGATGCTTCCTAGAGAAGGATGGCTATGATAGAGCTTGGGTTGTAAGCACGAGGATCGGGTTTTTGAAGCTTGGAGCAAGCTTTTGGGGATTGTGGAAGTTGAAGAAGGCCCATCCCGACCGGGATGAGGCGTCCTGACCGGGAAGGGTAAGGCATCCCGACCGGGAAGGGTGTCGTCCCAATCGGGATGGGTGCACCACATTTCGAGCTTGCTGTGGGTTCGTCCCGATCGGGATGAGGGCATCCCGACCGGGACGGGTGAGGTAAACCGATCGGGATCGATCTTCCCGACCGGGATGGTCCTCTGCTCCCCCTTTGTGTTTCTTCTTCGCAAATCAAGTCCACCCAACCGTTTTATGTCCCCTCCCAACCTCCCTAGCTATCCTAGCCTTATCATATGCCCCATGTACTTCATTGTCATGCCCTCACCCCATTTCCTATCCACTTTACACCGACTCTCACATCAAATCCCACCCTCTACCATTCCTACCTCTACCGTGAGTTCTTCTTGAGTGTGAAGCGAGATGGAAACCGAGAAGATAAGCGACGAGCCTCTAATGATCATCGAGACGATGGAGCAAGTGAGTTACTAACCGCTTGGTTTGGGTAACTATCCTTACTTTTCCATTTTTTTATCGTTTGTTTTTAATTGTTTGCCCCCTTCCCTTGAGTCATGGTATCTTAGTGGCCTTCGAGGCCATAGTTTGGTTGCTCCCGACTTCCGACGACATGATTACGTCGGGAGTCGATCGATTAATCCAATTGTACAAGATTTCACCCCTTTTTAGGAGTTAGTCGGATTTGGACGGAATCCGGGCTAGGAGACTTGATTACACCTAGCCCTCCCCTCCCATTTCCTTTTGTTTCCTTCTTTTTTATTTTCTTCCCCCTTCCATATCTTTTCTTGTCTCGGCCCATGGTGACTTGATTACACCCCGGCCGGACGCTATCTACCATTTTCTCCCTTTTTCTTTGATTTTAAGACTTATTTTCGTGGTTTCTTTTTCTTTTCTTTTGTCTCTCCGCACACTACGATTGAGCATATGAGGACATTGCTCGGTTTAAATGTGGGGGAGCGATATTCTATCGTAGTTAGTTTTATTTTTTTCCCTTTATCGAAAAAACCTTTAAAAAAAAACACCTAAAAATTTGAACTTTTTTCACAAAAATCAAAAAGATTTTCTTTTTGTGTCTTTTTCCTTTGTGTTGTTGTGTCGTATATTTGTTTTGTATTGTGTGTGTTTTGCCTCCCTTTTCCTTATAGGTTGCCTAATCTCCGTTGTTTGGAAAGCTTTGAAGACATCCGGTAACATCCTCTAACCCTCTTTCCCTCTTTATTCCTTGTGATGTTTGGAGAAGGTTGTGTTGAGGTGTGCTCGGGTGGAGCTTGTACATTCTTGTGGTGGATTGGATGACTTGTTTGAAAATTCGGGGTGGTGTGTGCTTTGTTTATGTGTTTGTCTTGTTTTGTTTTGTTTTGTTGCCTTTTTGTTTCTTTTTCTTTCTTTCGTTTTCGTCGTGTCTTTGTTTCGTGTTTTGTAGTGTGTCTTGTGTGTGTAAACTTTTTCCGAAAACCCGGTTTAGAGGCTAGTGTGCGAGTGCTTACTTTCCCTTTTTAGTAGTGTAAATCGAGTCTTGGACTTTACTCTAGTAGACTGACCCTAAATCAATGAATTCGTTGGTCCTTTACCTTGAGTCCACCTAGCTTACTAGGGATTTACTACGAGATTTGCATTTTGACCATTATGACCACCCACGGTGTGAAAAGGCCTTGGTTACCGAGTCTCGTCCCTTAGGTGACCGTGTTTAGGATCGTTTGATTAGTCCAAGTTCTCCCCTTTTTGTGAGTATGAAAGGAAGACGTCGTCCCCGACATACCCATTACCCTACCTCCTACACATATCCACACAAATAAAATGCAATTTGTTGATTTCTCTCTTTCTCAATTGTCAAAGGAATGCCAAAAATGCCAAATCATGCCAAAAGGGCAAAGAAAAGAAAAAAAGAAAGAAAAATGAAAGAAAGAAAAGAAATGAAGAAAAAGAAAAGGCACAAAAGCCAAAAAGAAAATAGAAAAGAAGAAAAAGAAATGGCATGGCAACAAACAAATCAAAACGTCGAAAAGAAAGAAAATGCCAAAAGAAAACCCGTCTCACAAAAAGAAATCCCCACAAAAATAAGCCTTTTTCCGACTTTTGCCGTGAAGAGCCTACCAAAGGACCGAGTCCCGAGGAAGGATGATAGCGGCATTAGTCGGTCTTCCCTCATTTTGCATGTTTCCACCTTTTTACTTGGACTAGTTAGGCGGTTTCAGGCATGGGACGACCCTCTTGGCTCATCGCTAAAGGGGACGGGGTCTCACTTACCTACAGTGTCGACTAACACCGTGGTTCTTCATTTTTCCACTCCGCCGATCGTCCCGTAGTACGTTTTTAGAAAGTTAGGAGGACCTAGGTAAGTTACCAACGTTTTTGTTGCTTTATCGTCATACTATTAGGGTTTAGTTCACCTTGGTTTGTATGTCTAGCTTGGGAACGTTGTCACTTGCCTCGAGTCCTAAACCGGTGCTTCTTTCACCGCTTGTTTGAGGGAAGCGGTATTTGTTTTTCTTTTGAGTGCAACCGATTATGTGTTTGTTTGTGTGTTTGTTTGTTTGTGTGTTTGGTGTCCGGTTGCATCCACAGTTTTGTCGCAAGACCCGACTTGCCTTGCGGAGTGCACTTTTCCTCTAAGTGCACTCGCGTGAGTTGAAAGGGCGTAGGGTGCGCTAATACCCATTCGGCTAGTATAGTAGTTAGTATGTGCTTACTCGAGGGCGAGTAAGGGTTAAGTGTGGGGGAGTTGATAAGTGTGGTTTGTAGTGCCTATTTTGTAGTGTTTTGGTCCCATTTTCCTTGTAGAATCGCTCCTTGGGAGCGGTTTAGGGGCTTCTTATGCTTCCTTTAGTTCGTTTCAGGTTCCCGAGACCGATTTGGAAGAGTTGGAGCGATTCCGACTCTATACATACACATTTTGGAGCCAACGGAGTAAAGGAACGATGATTCGATGCCTTGGAATCGACCCCGAGACCTTGGAACCCAATTCCGAGCCTCCGAGACCCGATCCCGAGTCCCGAGAATCGATGGGAAGCCCATGAGAATCAAGGAGGGACCAAAAAGTTCATATTGGAGGCCTACAAGGCTCATCCCGAACGGGTATGGCCTCATCCCGTCCGGGATGAAGGAGGAAACGAAGATGAGCCTACTGAGGGTCCATCCCGACCGGGACCGATCTCGTCCCGACCAGGACCGCCCCGTCTCGGCCGGGACGGGCCTGCTGCTGCACGCCTTCCTTTCCTTTCTTCTCCTTTCATTCTTAAACCCTATATATACCGTTCCTCTTGTAATGTTATGTATGCTTTTCATATTTCACTAAACCCTAGACTACTTTAGGTTAGATTAGATTAGATTAGTGTAGATTAGTCGTTAATTAGTAGTTAATCATAGATTAGCTCTTGTATTAAGGGAATTCTTCAAGATCCACTCAAGATTGACAACCTTGGGTGTTTGTTTTGGGTTTTCTTGATTAATGCAAGATTTCTTTCTTTCTTCTCCTCTAGTATGGTATAATCCTTTTCTCTTCTCTTAATCTTTGTTTATGTTATTCAAGTTTCAATCTTTAGTTCTAGATTATTGTTTTGTTCTTCATTTTCACTAGTTTGGTTATGTTTGTTTTGATGTTTGTGTTGAATCCTCTTGTTCTTGTTAGTATTAGTTTGATTATGTTAGAGTAGTGTTCTTGCTAGGGTTAGTAGGGTGATTAGGGTGTTAATTGGGTGATTAAGGGATTGTTGGAGATGTGGGTGGAAGATTTGGGTTTCCTCTTGGTTTGGTGCACATCACATGTTTGTTGAATTGCTTGAATGACTAGTAGATGCAAATACTCGTTTTTCTTGCCTTTCTCTTGTGGGTGTTAGTTTGTTGTGGGTTCGGTCCCCTCACTAAGTTGCGAGAGCCCGGTGAGGACGACCCCTATGTCGGTCTAAGTAGCGAGAGCCCGGATTCGACCTAGGCCACCATAGCGCGCTAGAACCCCGTTTGTCATGTGTATCGCCGAGATGGGTTCTAGGTGGAACCTTTAGGTGAGTCTAAGTTGTGAGAGCCCGGACCTACCTAGATCACCCTACTACCCCCTTTGCTCTAGTTCTCCTTCGACCATTCCGTTACCCCTTTGACCCCGACCTAATCCTAGTCCGTTCTCCTTTGTTTGCTTTCTCCTTAGCCTTAGTGTAGTCTAGTTTTCTCCCCTCTCTACCATTCCTAGTTTAGCTTAGCTCGTTGACTTAGTCTAGTATTTAGGCGACCTTAGTCTAGACTATACATTACCGTCCCCGTGGATTCGACCCGACTTGCCCTATCTACCCTAGTTAGGAATAGCCGGTTTATTTATTGATCGGTTGGGACGTGACGAATCTCCTACCATCAGGAGGGGAGCCATAAGAGGTACCTCTCCTTGTGGTGATAGCATTTACATGCTCAAATGTCGGTGTTTCACCTTGAGAAGGTAGTTGCTCCTTTTGCCTTGAGGAGCTCCCTGAAGCGAGTTGAGATACTTGAGTCTCAAGTATCTTCATACGGGTATCTCTCATCGCATTTTCCCCTTGAATATAAGTGAAGAGCTCATGATGGTTTCTTGACATGTCCACTTGACATTGTTGCATATCTTGATTGCTCCTTTGTATTTTCATCAAAGTCTTTTGAATGTCAAAATCCCGAGGTGGGGATGATGGATTATGTGGAGTGTCGGTGATGGCGAGGGGAATGCCATAATCATGAGTAGGAGACCGGCTCCTAGGCTTGCTTTGTTGTTGTTGATTTTGAGTTGCTTGTTGATGGTTCCCTTGGAACCCTTGAGAACTACCTTGTTGTTGATGATGGTTCCCTTGGAACCCATGAAAGTTTCCTTGATTAAGGCCTTGGTTGTGGTTTTTTTGTCCTTGAAAGTTTCGGTTTCCTTGGAAATTTTGGTTTCCTTGGAAACCACCATGATTGAAGTTCCCTTGCTGGAACCCTTTCTTGTTGTTGAAGTTACCTTGGTTATTTTGCTTGAAATTGTTGAAGGGTCTTTGGTTACCCACATAACCTTGGTAACTTTCATTGTTGTCCCGTAAGGGAGGTGGAACATAGGGACGATGTTGTTGTTGATGTTGAATTATTTGTTGTTGAGGGACTTGATTGGAAGCTTGGTATTGATTAGAGTAGGAGGCACCTTGCTTGAACGCTTGAAAGGCGTTCACTTGCTCAATACTTCCTCTACAATGCATAGGATCATGACCAACGATTCCACAAGTATCACACATCCCAAGATAAGGGAAAGGAGGTGCAAACCCCAAAGCATTCACTTCTTGAATCGGTTGATGGTGGGAGGAACTAGTGCCTTGGACTTGGTCGAGGTGGCTTTGGAGCTTCTTGTCAATTGTCTCCATGTGTGTTTTCAATTGAGCTCCAAGGCCAATGCTTAATTTGGTGATAGCATCGACCTCATGGATGCCTCCTCGATGTGCCTTCCTAGGCCTAGAATATTGCGAATTATGCACCGCCATCTCTTCGATTCTCGTCCATGTTTGGTCGTCATCGACCTCGGTAAACCTACCATTGGAGCCCGTGTTAAGAATAGCTCTCGAGTCCTCATAAAGACCATTCCAAAATTGTTGCACCAAGAACCATTGTGATAGTCCATGATGAGGGCACGATCTTACCAAAGACTTAAACCGCTCCCAAGCTTCATATAGGCTCTCTTCATCCCTTTGTTGGAACCCGGTGATGGAGGCCCTAAGCAAATTGGTCTTTTCCGGAGGGTAAAACTTTTGGTAGAACGCCAAGGCAAGCTTTTTCCAAGTATCGATACCCATGGTTGCCCTATCGAGACTCTTGATCCATTGCTTCGCTTTTCCAATAAGAGAGAACGGGAAAAGTACCCAACGAATTTGATCTTGAGTAACCCTGGTTTGAGATATAGCGTCACAATAATCGGAGAAAGTCTCCATGTGTTGGTGCGGGTCTTCGGTGGGCAAAGCACTAAATGGGCTTCTCTCCACAAGTTGGATAAATTGAGTCTTTGCCACAAAATTCCCGGTATAGGCGTCCGGTAATGCACTCAGTCCCGGCAAGACATCTTCCGTGAAGGTGGAGTGAGAGGAAAACTTAGGCATTCTTGGATGTAAGGGAGAAGATGGTGGTGTAGACGGTGTTGATGTAGATGAAAAGGGGGAACTGGGAGAAGAATTACCGAAGGGATTGATGAAGGTCCCTCCGGCCGTCTCTCGAGGTGACTCGCTAAAGTCGGCTTCTTGGGCTTGCCCTTGATGAATATTGCTTGCACTTGGTTGAGAAGATTCTAACCCGGTTAATCGTCCGTTGGCGAAAGGCTCGAAAGAGTCTCTCCGGCTCTGGATTAAAGAGATAGAAGTCGCCTCCCCTCCTAGGCATACACTACACACTAGAACAAACGTGAGAACACCTATTGCTTTGTGGGCACTAGGCAACGACAATAAACAAGCACAACTAGAGACAAAGAGAAAAAAAAAGGAAGCTAAGAAAAGAAGAGAAACTAGAAAAATATTCACAAGAGAAGATGGGAGAGCACAAACAAGGGTAACTAAGTCTAGAAATAAGCAAACTAAGTCTAAACAGTGCACCGTCCCCGGCAACGGCGCCAAATTGATGGTAAGGGATTTGTCACGTCCCTAGCCGATCAATAAACTACCGACTAACCTAGTGGGTAGCTAGGGTAAGTCGGGATCGTATCCACGAGGACGGTAAATCAAGGTTTAGACTATGTCGTCCTACAAACGAGACTAGGTCAGCAAGACAAACACAAAGAGACGATGAAAGGAAACCTAATGGGGGAGGAGAAGTATGACTAAGCTAATGATCGAACTAATAAATGAACTAGAAGAACGACGGCTGACTAAGGAGATGAACTCAAATATGGGAGAAAGTGGGGTAAATTGGGTTCATAGGAGTAGAAGGGTAACTGGGGTGATCAAGGGTATAGGTGTCTCCTAATCGCTAGAGTCGGTCCGGGCTCTCGCAACTTAGACCGATGTCAAGGTGGGTCCGGGCTCTCGCAACTTAGACCCTAGTCCGCGCTCTCGCGACTAAACTATTCTCGACATTTCCACTAAATAAGCAATCAATGAGAAGATGAACACAAGTATGAGAAGCATGGCCACTACAACTCACATAAGGATATCAACAAACACATAGAGTGCCCACAATGTGACTAACAACAAAGATGTAACGTTTTCCCCTTAATCAACCCTAATCATCCATAATCTACCCCTAATCCCCCTACTAACCCCACAAGTAATCTACTCACTCATTATCAATGAAAAACTAACAATAACAAGAGAAAACAACTTGAACATCCAAACATCCATAACGAACAATAACAATAACAATAAACAAAATATCAAGATTCAAACTTGATTAACAAACTAAGAACAAGAGTAAATAAGAGAAGAAGATTATACCAACAAACAATGGATGAAGAAAAGATGAAAACTTGTATTAATGAGAAACCCAAATACAATCCCAAGGTTGTCAAGCTTGGAACAATCGTCAAGAATCCCCTTAATCCAAGACCTAATTACAATAATTATCTAAAGATTAAAGAGAGAATTAAACTAATGAGAGTAGCACTAATTTAGGGTTTTGAATGTTAATGGAGGCTTAAACTAGTCTAGGGTAAGATAAGATCTCTTAATATTACAAGAAGGGAGTATATATATGGGTACAAGAATGAAGGAGAAGAAAATAAGAAGCCCGTGCTGCCAGCTCTTCGTCCCGACCGAGACGGATCATCCCGACCGGGACGGCCCTGTCATCCCGATCGGGACGGGTTGGTCCCGACCGGGATGGGCTCACAGTGGCACCCTTCAACGTGCACCCCATCCCGAACGGGATGAGGCCATCCCGAACGGGATGGGTCTTGTAGGCCTCCCTTAAGCGCTCTTTGGTCCTTCCTTGTCTCTCATGGGCTTCTCGTCGATTCTCGGGACTCGGGATCTGGTCTCGGAGGCTCGGGATTGGGTCCCGAGGTCTCGGGGTCGATTCCAAGGCGTCGAGTCATCGTTCCTTTACTCCGTTGGCTCCAAAATGTGTATGTATTGAGTCGGAATCGCTCCAACTCTTCCAAATCGGTCACGGGAACCTGAAACGAACTAAAGGAAGCATAAGAAGCCCATAAATCGCTCCCAAGGAGCGATTCCACAAGGAAAATGGGACCAAAACACTACAAAATAGGCACTACAAACCACACTTATCAGTGATGTACAGGGATAGATTGTGAGAGGCCCCGAACGGTGGTAGGTCGGCATCCGAGAAGGTGACTAATGAGCCTTCTTCCTTGGACTTGCCCTTGAGGTAGGGCAGGATGGTGGCTACCATTTCAGTAGGGGTAACCTGGGAGTCGACCTTGATTTGATCGAGAGCCTTAGTAAGTGCCTCTCGATGTTCTTGCGAGCTAACCAAGAGTTGACATATAGTGAGGTCAACCCGAGCTCTTTTCAATTGTTTGATAAGAGCCGTATCGGTGCTCGACTCTTCAATGGCCTCTTCCGTCCTGGCAGGTTCAGTGACGGTTGCCGGGACTGAGACGTCTTTGGAGCTAGTGGCTGGGTAAGGACGACCGGCATTGGCGAGGTGGTTACTGGCTAAGGCCTTGGACTTAGCCTTCCGGATTTCTTCGGGTGTGATAGGGACAGTTTCCTCTTTGGTGAGGTACACATCTTCCTCATCATCGAACCAAATTCCATTGATTTGTGAAATGAAAAAAGAGATAAGGTGAGAACAGTCAATGATTTCTCCGGTGAAGATAGCATGAGAGCTAAAGGGGTTGTCCTTATTGCTTAGCTTGTCTCCGGGTAACGGTATTTTCCCGCTCTCAATCAAATCCTAAATCAGATGTTTCAACTTACAACATTTCTCGGTATCATGTTCATTGCCCCGATGATATTGGCAATAGGCTTGGGCATTGTAGCTTTTGGAGCATTTTTCAATTGGAACTTCAGGAGTTGGGCCTATCGGTTGGACCCGACCCTTGGAAGATAGCCTTTGCAAGGCATATGTATAGGTAGTCCCTATATCAGTGAATACCCTAGGAGGGGTATTTCTTTTGGACGAGGCATCTAACAGATTAACCGTGTCGAAGATACTGCGGGTTGCAGCCGGAGGCTTGGCAGTGTAACACCCCGTTATTTTCCGTGTCAATTATAGGCTTGACTTTCCTACTTTTATTTAAATCGGGTTTTAAGTTGGAAAAAAAATATTTTTATATTTTTATAAAATTAAAGTATTCTGGGTTGTCTTATAATAAATCGGTTTTGATTTTATTAAAGTGAAACGTTCTTTTATAAACCGACATTGTATCGAATTCAATTTCAAGTCAAACACAATAAGGAAAGAAAAAAAAAAAAAAAAAAAAAAAAAAAAAAAAAAAAAAAAAACTAAACTATAATATAAACCCGTACACCCCCCTTCCTATTCATTCATTCACACACTAATAACCTTTCTATCTATTCATTCATTCATTCAGCCGCCCCACTCATTCATTCTATCTATTCTCCATCGTCGTAAAATCGATTTTGATCTTTCATTACACTCCATCAAAACTGCTGTAATTATCGATTTTATTAAAGATCTTTATTCGTTTTCCTTATATAAATATATATAAATCGAGTTTTGTGAGTAATTCTATAGTTTACTAAATTTATGGATATAGGGGTTTTGTATATAGGTTAGACCTGTTTTAATACCAACTAGTCGCCATACCCGTGCACCGCACGGGAATATATTGTTTTATGGCCTTTGTAAATCGCAATTCTGTTTTTTTGCTTCATTGTCCAATATTTATTTTATTATTAATTTATGCATTTTTTGTTTTGATTTCATGTCTTTGTAATTTTAGTTGCTTCCACAGACATTCCTAAATTCTGAATAAGAGGAAGGTTAAAAAGATTGAACGATTCAAGTTACAGAAATATATATAACATGTATGTTAAATGAATGATGGGAAAAAAAAGGGAGTAAAAGTGTCGAAACATACATCAAACATGTCACCACAAGTGTAGCAGGGTGAATTAGACTGAAAGTGTGTTTGTAAAAACTTAAGCAAGTGATTATTGGCGAAAATGAGATATAATGCTATAAGATGTAATGCATAACTAATAATTCATTTTTTAACTATTATTGGAGAACGTAATCCTCTTGAATTATAACTTTGATCTTTCTTAGTTTTTTCTCGCGTCTTTAGTTGAGATTTTCAAATCTAATATTGGCCTCTTTTCTTCTATGGTTTCTATTGTTACGGATACTTCTTTTACTACCCCTTCAGACTTATAACACATTGGGTGTGTTAGTTTTGTTCTTAAAATATAAGCAATGCATGTATTATGAAGTGCTCGTAGTTGATATACATAATAATTGTTCGCTTACTTCTTGTCTAGCCTTCTCTTCTCCTTTTTTAATTGGTGTGTTTACCGCGAAACTCTAATTCTATTTGGGTGGTACACCGAGGTTCTTATTGAGGTTTGGTTGTAGGTCTAATTGGGTCGCTTTGGTTGTACACTTGGGTGACATATTGAGGTTCATGCTCTATAATAAATTTTGTATCCATTGTTGTAGGTGATAATACAATTATGAGTAGGGGTGTTAAAAAATTGACCCGAACCGGACCGGACCGTAAGGTCTGGGTCGGTCCAGACCGGGGCACGTACCGGTCCGGTCTTCGGGTCCCAAAAAAGTTGGTAACCGGTCCCCGGTCCGATCCACACTTTAAAAAAATATCAAATTTAGTGTATTTTTACGGTCCGGTCCGGTCTTAAGAGGGTCCGGTCCGGTCCGGTCCGAGTTTCTTTGTTAACCGGTCCGATCCCTGGGTTTGGGTTTTTTGGGTTGTCGATCCGCAGGTCAAACCGGTCCGGTCCGGGTTTGGACTGGTGAACACCCCTAATTATGAACTATGGAAGGGGAAGATGAATGGAAGAGGATGATGAAGCAAGGTGGAGTTGATAAGTTTTTCCTCTTTTCTCTCTTCTTTCTTAATTGATTGAGTTTTTTTTAATTAAAAATTTTGTTAATTGATTGTCTTTGTTTTTTAACAGACACCCTCGTTTCTTAATTTTATTTGTCGGTTGGTTTAGTTGCTTGGCCTAAACAGAGCAGAACACATGACTTTATTACTCCCTCTTTTCACTATCTTTTGCCCCGTTTCATTAAAATACTCTTACAAATAATGATGAAATGAGGCAAAAGATTATGAACAAAGGGAGTATAAGATAGTATTAGGGCAATAGCAATGATAACATATAAGAAGTTTCATGTCATTGAGTTAGAGAATAAAGTTTCTTATATGAAATCGGTTTCTAAAGTATGGAATCGATTTCATATATGTACATTGAGAGAAAAAAGGGGATCCACAATAAATATATGAAACTTTTACCATTGATCGGTGAAATAGAAAGCTTCAAACATGGTTAGATGTACCTTGATGACAATGAAAATATGGTGTATGGAACTACAACTATTGCTGCTATTGCCCTTAGATAAATGATGGATGATGATGGTTTGTTTGAATTTTAATAAATTATTAAATAGATAAGATAGTGCTCTAACATCCCCCCTCTCTCTACATTTTTCTTTTCTCCTATTTTATATTTTTTGCTTTCTCAACTTTTGTACGTGATTTTTTTTTGTACGTGAAATTATACAAATAGTGAGATATCGTATTTTATTGTTAGATCTTGTTCTAGTTTCTACTTTGTTTTCTCTCGTCTACATTGTTGAGTTTGTTGCTCTTGCCCTTTTTTTTTGGAAAAATGTGAGGTATTATTATATCATAGACAAAAGGTGACATATACATGAGATAACAATTTTAGCGCTTTAATACATAGTACCACTATATAGCAAGCTAGAAACAAAGTCCAACACACATAACAATCTATTATTGCTCTTACCCTTTGTTGTGCTTGTTTCTAATTTTGATGTTTCACATTTGTTGTTGTCTGTGTTAGTGTTCTTCTATTATTTTCCATTATTAGTTGTGTATTAGATTATGATTGATGTAGAGATGCCTCTAAATCAATGATCGACGTGTTGATATGATACTACATCAACTCATCGATAAACTTATTATTACAATAACAATACTATGTCAATTATGTGAGAATGAGGTTGTATCGATTGACTCCTACTAATAATGAGTAGCATTAAGATGAGTCTAATGCAAGCATGAACCCAATGAAGCAGGAACGAATTGATAGCCACGCACATACCGAGTTAGTCTGGGCGGTGAAAAAAATCGGGGTCATCTGCATCCAACGACAACAGTAAGACGATGTTTGGCGGCGGGAATCAGCTCGATTTCGTTGTACACTTGGATGGTGTAATGGGAAAGGCAAGCACCCATTGTTATAGGTGGTGGATTATAAGGGAGGAAGATGAAGAGGATGGGAGGTGGTTGAAATTTATTGGTTTACTTTGGATTCTACATAATCAATGAGGAAGAAGTTGATGGGTTCTTCACTTTGAATTGGATTCTACCTAATCAATGATGAAGAAGTTGAAGGATGAGGAAGAAGTTGATGGGTTCTTCACTTTGGATTCTACCTAATCAATGAGGAAGAAGTTGAAGGGTTCTATTGAGGAAGAAGTTGATGAGTTCTTCACTTTGGATTCTACATAATCAATGAGGAAGAAATTGAAGGGTTCTAACTAATAATAACCGACTTTGGCATTGATTATGTATTCAACTCTCTTCTTTTCAATTTCTACCCAATCACATCATGACAAGTGTATTACCTTAGAATTGATTATTGGTTGTATAGAGCACGGAAAATGCTTTGTTTTCTATTTAATATAATATATAGATATAGATTAGTATATTAACGTGTGTCCAGTAGAAACAAGTTAGAAAAGTCGTTAACGTATATAGCCATCTGATGTTTCAATTAAGCTCCAAACTTGCAGTTACAAATGCTTAACTATCTTAGTCAAAATCAAGAGATTCATCATTCATACTGCCATACTGGTGAGGTGAGAAGTGAGATACAGTAGATACTACTGAAGTAAGCCAAATTCCAACTTTAAGCGAGTAATTGAAATTGAATGAATATAACTCAACCCAACTAAAGATTTGTTAATAATTAGCAAGACAGTCAGAGCTAACTAATTGCCTAACCTTGTGTATCAGGAAGAATAATCTTAATTGAGCCAATGTAATAATGGAACGGTTCCTTCAATTACTCTATTTTTTTTTTGTTAGGGAGTAAGTATTTGGTAGTCCCACTTGAGAAAAATTCCATGTGCAAAGGTTTGTAACTTAACAGGAGGAGCCTACCTATGTCCGTTCGACTTTGTATTGTTTTACTAAACCACGGGGTTGTAAACCATCGAGATGAATGAAGAAGTACTATTTAGTGTTAAGACGGATTGCGGAGTAATCATATGTGACGAACTTGAGCATGTAAATTTACATATATTCAAAGAGATGAACGATAAAAGTTGATAAAGAAAAGTTTATTACCTTCATAATTTATGACCCTTACAGATGTGATGACTACGACCATGTTATGTCCATTTTGTCGGCTAATTTCCCCTGTAATGTAGTCGGACGCATCACCCCATAAAGTCACGTTCACTACTACACTCGAGTATCGTTGATGTGAAAGTGCTTGTTTCCTGTAAATTTATAATGAACTTAATCAATGCTTCTAAAAATCATCTCAAAAAAATTAAAATTTTAAAATTAACATTGTATGTACCTCCATTCCAGCATACTTGTCTTTCCATTTTGCAATACTTTCCTTGTCATTCGAAAAATCGTAGACAGTGTAACATGTGGAGTTCATATCAATATTGTACATTCTATGCACTTCTATCTTTAGCAAGTATTCATGTCCTAGGAAGCATTGAAAATCACTCGGAATCCCATGCTTATTGCCGATCTGTTTTGGTTGATGAATTAGAATATTGTTCTTGATAATTATATTTAATTACTAAAGTACATATATTTGTTGGAACCTGCTTTAAGCTCTCAATACATTCCTTTGCACTTCTCTTGATTTTTCTTTGAATTAAGCTTTCAAACATTTTAACGGTTGCTTGTCCTCCATTTCCGTCTTCTATTATGAACTTTGCTTGAAATCTGAAATAATGAATACATATGTCAGCTTTATATATATATATATATATATATATATTCGCATGTATTTATGGACAAAGATATTGGATATGGTATTTTTTAAACCTTGGCACACAATCACTATCACCGACATCATATGCTAGGCAATACTCTTTTGAGCAATACCATAGTCCATCTTTAATCCCGGCCCTTGACTTGCATACTTTGCACGAGTTGTAATACCATTTGCATGAATCGTCAATTTCTGTTATAGTTGCGCGTATGACATATGTTCCAGCCTGTTATTTCAGAAATGAAACGAATGTCATTTTTTCATATAATGCATTTCATTGGTAACATGAATGTTAAAGTAATATACATGAACATTGTGGACGAACCTTCGCACATGATAATACATCGGTTAATGACTTTAAATTTCCATCAAGTAGATCGCTTGATCTAAACGCAACTATACCTCTGTTAGCTGTGGGCCTTTTTTGAATTCTGTAATGTCATACATGTTTTGTTAGTTGTGGGATTCTAAATATTGTTCATATCTTTGATGATGTGGAATAATACGTATCTTGTTTAAAAAAGTGGAGTTGTTAACCTGACTCTATATTCCTTGACTTGTGGGATATATGGGTCGATGAGAATCTTTGTCGCATCGGTGGTAGTGAGCCTTATTTCGCCTCTATGGATTGTTCTTTGCACACACTGTAAAATCACCACCGGTTTCTCAACTTTATATCTTGGGTCACTTGCAATGTGAATGGCATGTTGTACATGGCGTCCCCAAAGCCAAAGCGGTAAGTGCTCCCCACTGTTGGAATTGTTGTTCTATTGGTATCAAATTTGAAAAATAGTTGGTATGTGGATTTTAATTATAGAATATGTCAACTTACTTGGTATCCTCGAGAAATAGTCTTGTTCTTTTGTTGTCATTAACTTCATATATTAGGTCATTACTCTCAACTTCCGCTATGACATCTACAATTTAATGTGGATACACATAACTTTATTGTACGTAAAACTTGCAAATTTGATGCATTTGTTCGTGGTATACCTATTAAAAATCTGCCGCCGAGTTGATTGGTTACGATGTCATCGAAACTCACTAAATTGAGTCCTTGTTGTGGCAAGCCATCATCCTTAATTTCTTCGATAATTGATGTTGATCCTAATCTCAAACGATATTCATGTGGTGTTGCTATATCATATCCATTATTGAGTGTGATTTGAAATCTGCCTATGTTGTAGCATTTGCCTTCATCAATTTTTCCGTCAAAGACTTTAACCAACGCTTTTTTTGCCGTGATTTGAACAACGTCTCCCTGCGAAAATTTTTAAGGTAATCAATTTTATTAATCTTTGTTGTGGTATATAAAAAATGAAAAGCATGTAAAATAAAATCAATTATATAAATTTATGTAATACCTCTTCGTCAACAAATAATATCTCGAGAGATATGTAGTCATCTACTCCCTTATTGCTTGAGTTCTCCCTCTTCCATTTCCGAACGACTCTTCCTTTCACGTGGACTCCAAAGATTCCTCTTTTAAGTTTACTAATTAGTATTTTTTTTGTTTCCGGAAACATTTTGTTACTAATGTCTTGGTAATTTGAGTGAGATTTACTGCTGTAAAATCTCCTATTTATAAGCTAAAAATGTCAGTTTTTTTGGGTAGGGAACATGGGTAGTTGATGTTAGTTCTTTTGGGAAGTTATTTACATTTGTTGGGTTTTTGGGTCATGGGTGGGTTTAGTGGGGAGTTGCTGATAACCAATGGAGTTAGTTTTTTTTTTTTTTTTTTTTGAATTATTATTATTGTTTTATGTTTGTTTTAATAACTAGTGCAAAACTCGTGCCTATGCATGGTTTTTAAAATTTTGTATACACAAATAGTTTAGTGACTTACAAAAATATATTCTCTCGGTCTAAGTCATTCATTTACATTATTATGTTTTTAGTGTTTCACTCAACCGTTTATGCTTTGGGTAAATTTTACCCTCAACTTTTTGTTTTAAGCATAATAAAAATAAATTTTATCTCACTACCTTGTTTTTATGTATAGATTAACATTATTCTATTAGGACAACATGAATATAAAATTACTAATATGATTAGTCATATAATAAGTACAATATATTCTTTACGAATTTATTTTCTCTTTATATGACATTCATAATTTATAAAAAAAAAGTACAGTATATTTTTGACAAATGAATCAGGTCAGGTCTAGTTTATGCCACATAATAAGGTCATAATATAAGTAAGAAATAATAGTATTAGATGCCCTTTTTTTACTTATTTTAAGTTGGAAAAAAAAAATTAGATCACATTCAAAATTAGTATTCTTATTATGCTTAGTATAGTATTCTTATTATGTAATTGATTTGTTTCTAAATTTTCGTAGATTATGATAAGATAGGGGATCTTTAAATTAGTAAATAATAATTTGTCAAATTTCGAATCGACTCATAAACTCGACACATTTTTTTTAGGCTGAAGAGTCAAGACCCTAAAATTTTGACCCGCGACCCGTTTGGCTTAAACCTGAAATAATCTATTAATTATAATTATTACAATATTACTTGCTCTTCGTATTTATATGAGTATGTTATATTTTAAAATTATCAACTTTAATATTGTAAACTACAAAAATAAAAATAAAAATAATAATTAATAGCATTTAATAATAAAATATCTATATATATAATAAAAAAGCAAACCTTTTTACATCCCTTTACACTATTCATTCTTAAGTGAATATGAGAAAGCCACATCATCATTCTTAAATGCATATGAGAAAGCCACCTCATCATCATTCAATATTCAATGAGAAAATGTGTATACCTTTTAAATTAAAAGCAAATAAGTGCATACTAAATAGTACGTTATTAATTGTTATCGTTAAAGTAAATTAAGACATGTTATTATTAAATTAATTTAAACAACAATAATTTATATTATAATTTATAAATTATATATTAACGTTGATTGCTCTACTAGAAACTTTCATCGATCTTTATAAACTGGATATTTTTTGTATAAAATGTGAGAGACTTTAAATATATATATATATATATATATATATATATATATATATATATATATATATATATATATATATATATATATATATATATATATATAATAAAAAAGCAAACCTTTTTACATCCCTTTACACTATTCATTTTTAAGTGAATATGAGAAAGCCACATCATCATTCTTAAGTGCATATGAGAAAGCCACATCATCATCATTCAATATTCAATGAGAAAATGTGTATACCTTTTAAATTAAAAACAAATAAGTGCATACTAAATAGTACGTTATTAATTGTTATCGTTAAAGTAAATTAAGACATGTTATTATTAAATTAATTTAAACAACAATAATTTATATTATAATTTATAAATTATATATTAACGTTGATTGCTCTACTAGAAACTTTCATCGATCTTTATAAATTGGATATTTTTTGTATAAAATGTGAGAGACTTTATATATATATATATATATATATATATATATATATATATATATATATAGAGAGAGAGAGAGAGAGAGAGAGAGAGAGAGAGAGTAAAGATCAAGTGAGTCCTCTTTTTCTTTTTGAGTCCATAAGTCCTATTTAGAGCCATTGATTTAGATGGGATGGATGGTGGTGATTGAGGCTAGTAATTAAGGTAATATATAACATATTTAGGAAAAAATATAATAAAATCCTCTCTCCTCCCTTAATTATCTCCAACCACCTAACTCACTTGATTATGTTTCATCACATTCAATTTTTTCATTCAAATTCACCCGCCTAACTAAAACTCTTCATCTTCATCATCCCAAACTCAATCTCTCGACTTCTGATTTCTTTCAAAACACACACCCGCTCATTCTTTCATCTTCAACTCAAGCAAGGCTACACACTCGTGTTACATTGACGTATTATAAGTGTTACTTTAATGAACAAATGATGTTACTCCAAGTAATTAATGGTGTTATTCTTTGTCTCATGGTTAAACAATGTTATTATCATCAATTACTCTGACGCATTATATATCGTTCTTTAAAGAACGACAATCGTTAATTTGGTAATGAATGGTTCCAATCCAAGTTATCATCAATTACTTTGGTAATCATTTGTTTAAACGCTGCTGTCCTCAGTTACTTTAATGCATTATGTCTGTTACTCTAACTGACGGAAGGTGTTACTCCAATAGAACAAAGATGTTACTCTAACCAAATGAACATGTATTAAATAAAATATAGAGTTAATTGCTACGTAGCACAATGCTACTTGTAAAAAATGTGTACAAAATCAGTTATTCTTGTAAACAAAAAAAGAAATATATTTTTATCATGACCAAAAACACAAGTATTCTCAAAACACATGTTCCTCCTTATTTTCTTCAGTGTCTTCCTCAGTTTCCTCATCTTCGTCGTCGTCGTAATCCACTTCATCCTCCTCATCCTGATCCACCTTTATCAGTGTTGTCCTGTGCATTCGCATCACTTCCAATATCACCTGCACAAAAGTAAACAACGTGTTACTCCCATGCAGCCAATGTGTTACTTCAACTCTTACGTTGTGTTACTCTAACTGGTAAAGTACGTTACTCTAACATCATCATCAAAAACTGTTTCTCAACGTTCATTGTGTTACTGTAATTGCAATTAAGTGTTACTGTAACGTTAATACATATGCGTTACGCCCATGCAGTCAATGTGTTACTTCAGCTCTTACGTTGTGTTACTCTAACTGGTAAAGTACGTTACTCTAACATCATCATCAAAAACTATTTCGTAACATTCAGTGTTACTGTAATTGCAATGGAGTGTTACTGTAATGTAGAGCGTATGTTACTTCAACGTCGTGACTGCGTTCATAGAAAACAAAGCAATATTATTAGTGGACCTCATTGAAAACCCAAATAACAAGCATAAAACTCTGGAATCAATATCAATTAACCATCAATATGAATCTATAATGAATGAAATGACAATGAAAACAATATCAACATGAAAATTGACGTAAAAAGGAAAGCCAAATCGACATGAAGTATCAATTAACCATCAATATGAATCTATGATGAATGAGATGACTGCGTTCATAGAAAACAAAACAATATTATCAGTGGACCTCATTGAAAACCCAAATAACAAACATAAAACAATGGAATCAATATCATCAAAACCCTTTTCCTGAACGTTCATTTGTGTTACTGTAATTACAATTAAGTGTTACTTTAATTCAGAAGGCATGTTACTTCAACGACGAATCTGCGTTAATTGATATCAAAAAAATAGTATCAATGGATATCAGGGAAAATCTTGAAAAAAACCATAGAGACCTGTAATCTATGGAGATCGAGATATCAAAATACCATTGATACGAAACTATGAATCAAAACGCAATGACATCAAAAAGACGCAAATTTGATGCAAATAAAGTCGAAATGTCAATGAAAGCACTATAAACATGAAGATCGACGTAAAAAAAAACGCAATTTGACGCGATAAAACATTGATATGAAAACGCAGATTGAAAGCAATATTACTATTGAAATCCGTGAAGAAAAAACGAATAAAAACGTGAATGAATCACTGTAACTCACCATTGTTATAATCGATTAGTTGCTTATCAACCGTTGAAGACGATGATGCGGTCATTGAATCCATTGTAGCAGAATTTCGAGATCAAAAACGATGAATTAGCGTGAATGAAGAAAGGGTTTTTTGGTTTTTAGGTGGGATTGTGTGAATGAACGTGGAATGGAAATGAACGTGAATGAAAATGAACGTGAATGATAGGAAGTTATTTGTTTCCTAAATTCTTGTGAGTTATTTTAGGAACGTAAATCTCCTTTTTTTTTTTATTTTTTTTTTTTTAATTGGATGCATCTTGTCCATCCATCCTCATCCCATCCAATGGATGGGATGAGGACTTAGGGACTCACAAAGAGTAAGGGACTCATAAGAGCCTTACTCTATATATATATATATATATATATATATATATATATATATATATATATATATATATATATATATATATATATATATATATATGTTCTCCATACTTTAAAATCAAAACCTCTATCGATTCATTATTAGTTACAACAATCACCAACATTATTTTGTCACTTTATATTTATTATAATAATTGCGATGCGTTGACAATTTGTATGATTTTATACAAAAGTATACTACGTAATACATATGGACTACTGTGACTAACCAACCTAATATAGTACTTTAAAGATAACATAAAGAGTTAACGTCCATCAACCCTTCTAACGACACGCCTCTTCACACATAACAACCAAAAATCAACCCCAACTCATATTACCATCAATGAGGCAATAACATACCCTCCACCCAAACTCCAATATATACAACTACCTCTCACAAAAGCAAACTCAAAATAAATTCGATAAAGAAAACATAAAAAAATAAAAATAAAAAATTGTTTCTTCTAATAAAAGAACCTAATAACTTTATATTCAAAATGTTGTATTCATTTAGATCTCCAAAATTTAAAGCAATATGGTATTAAAATTGTGACATCATAATGGTTAACACAATGACAAAACTTTTCCACGTAAAACTTTTATTTACAAGAGTGTAACAATTTCTAACAATAGTGTTTAACTAAAAAAATGTTCATGATGGAAAAGTTTAATAGAAGTATTGAATGTACTGTTGACATATAGTTAATTTTAGAAAAAAAAATACTCAATGTTCAATTAACTAATTCACATTTTTTATACTTTAATTGTTAAACCTATATTACATGAATATCTTGGTTTACGAAAAAATTGATACCAACATGCGGTCTGTTTATATACTGAAACTAATAAATAAGAATTCACGTCATATGTTGTTGCATGTTGGTGCAAATGACATTCCTATACCAAAAAGTTCTTAAGAAAATTAGATCGTGTTTAAGTGTGAACTTATACAACTTATTTACAATACACCCGTGATTTTCACGGGTAACAGGCAAAAATGTAAACATACAATTGTTCCCAATAATAAATATTATAGAAATTCCGTGCATTGCACGGGTCACAAAACTAGTTTTTTAATAATAAGTTAAATATTTTATTTCAATAAGTTTATGCCTCATTCTATTGACCAATATGTTTTATATTGAATTTTATACCATTAGTGATATTTAATGTGATTACAATATTAAAAAATTAATTTTTAATTGATAAATTGTAAGGCGTCATAAATTATGAAGTATAAGTCTAGTATTCTAACCCTAATTGACCCGTGACATGTATTTAACCCAATTCGTATTATGTCCAACACAGATAACTTGACCCGTCCGACCTGTTTCACATGGCTATTAAAAAGTATGAGATTTTTTTGTTATTATGTTACATTTTTTTCTTCAAATTAGTATAATTGATAAAAATTGATAGATGTAATACTTTTTGGTTATTTTATGAATGGATATTGCAGAACTGGGCTTGTAATGTACTTGAGTATTTGGTTAAAAGTTTATTTTGTCAAGCCCAATTGAGATAATGAAGGGTAGATTTAGGCGGGAAAGTTGAAATGACGTCTTTGCCCCTTGGTTTTTGTTTTAGTGAATAGGGGATGTTTGTGTTGTTAAATGTTTTTTTTTTCATGCAGATGTGGATTCGGATCGATGATGATGAATATGAATATCAAATTATACAATATGACACAGAATTACTTTGTACTTACGTTTTGCCACCCCGACGTTATTAGTTTGGCGGCATTTAGTGTAATCATCATCTGTAAATAATAGTTGAGTTACCTTTATGCCTCCCTAATAACTCGGAACGGCGGCAACTCGGAAGCGAAAAAAATTGTTAATCTATGGCGTCTGGTAGCTTATGTGTTGCCACCCTAAAATATCCGAACGCGTGGCAGCCGTAATTGTTGCCGAGTTATAAGTTAACAATTTTGAATTTCTCGATGATGATTGGTATCTTTCCAGATCTGAGAGAATCAAAATTTACGCATTTACGTTCTCTTTAATAATTGTATTTTTATTTTTATTTACCTTTGTAATTTTATTGTATTTGAAATTGAAATTAGGTTACATTAATTTTTTAAACTCTCGACCTATATGTATAGTTTAATTAGTTTGTTGATATTTACGTTCTCTTTAACAATAACTTATTATTATTATAAGTTATTGTTAATAAGAAAATTGAGGGAAATAAATAGATAAATGTATTGCAAATCAGTTTTTTTGATGGTGAAGTCATCATGATGTCACTCAACCTCAAATTACTCTAGTGGCTGATGTCATCCTACAATTATGTGGTTGTTCTTTTAATAAATAAAGGATTTTTTTATCACAAATACAATTTTATTCTTAATTTTTTAATCATATACGAGTAATTTAATATTACTTCCATTTTTTTCTCACTTCTCTATTAGTCCGTACTAGATTAAATGCCTAACTTAGTTATATTGGATACGAGTAATTGTTAAATCTGTAGACAAATGATTTCTCTTATTTATATAATAGATAATGTTAAATACAACCCTAAATATAGGGATTGAATTTAATCAATTAAAATTTTTCATACTTAGTAAAAACATAGGGATTTAAACCTAAATTACTCATATATCAATGTAATTAATACTTATATTAAAGAATTATTTCCTTTTATGATCTCTTATATACAACCCTTAGGTTGCATATATTATTTTCCTTATATAACTAGTTTTATCGTCCGGGAAGATTCACGGGTCAGTTTATAGTTGTGTTATATATAAATTGAAATAAAACTAAAAATTATGAATGAGATATATATCATATATGAACTCAAATGAAATATGTATTAGAAAAAGAGTATTCATGGTACTCCCTCCGATTTTTATTTATTGCCCTATTTCGTCAATATATCAGTGGATTATTTTAATCAAACGCGCAACTATGTAGGTGCATTATCATACTGATTAACTAAAAAATCTGAAAGGAACATGACTATATACTATCTCAAAGATTAGTTAATAAAAAAAGAAATCCCCCCCCCCCCCCCCACTTCCCCCCCCCCCCCCCCCCCCCTTTAGAATTAAATAAATATATTATATTACAAATATTCATTTTAATACAACTTATTTTATCATTTAATTTTAATATAATTTTAATAATTGAATTAATTATTTTTTAAAATATAAACATTACTATTAAAGATTACAATATTAATATTAAAATAAATTAATATTAAAAATATTTTTATTTGGATTTAAAAAATTAGTAAAAAATAAAGGCGTTCAAAACTATTTTTAACCCTAATCCGAACCGTGACCGTATAACCCAACTCATATTTGGTCTGACCCGTATTTGGATCCGACTCGTATAACCCGACCCGCTGGACCCATTTTACACGTATACATACTACGCTTCGGCTTTATTTTTGAGGGGTTGAATAACTTTAGTGTTAATTTTCAACTCTTAACCGTAAAGCTAAAGATTAGAGTTTAGACCCTTAAACGGAATTAAAAGCGTAGCCGGATACTAATTTTACCCTTAAATATCTTTTAATCGATTTTGCTCTCAATGTTTTTAAACATATATAAACTCTTTAGAGAATCGAATACGTACATGATTAATTATTTAAATCACTTCAAATATTTATATTCAATTTTGATGTTTGAAAGCAACCCCCTTTTAGGATCGTGAACTCATTTTTTCGGCCCACAACCCGTTTGATCAACCCCAATATGACTCGTTAATTTAGGGTCGAAACCTGACCCGACTCTTTCCACTCGTTGGGTCAATGGGAATTTATTGAAATTAATAAAGTACTAGATGTAAAGCCCGTGCGATGCACGGGCCACTTTTTAGTGACGTTGACAAGGATACCAAGTTGAATGATTGCATAAATTTGTGAAACTGTAAAACAGTAGAGAGTCCGTCGAGGTTAGAAATATTATCCATATACCTAAATGTGTTTCAAGGAATCAGAGATAATATATACGATAAAGATCAAATTAAATTATAGGTATTATATATGGTGCGTTGTAATTAGAATATATAAAAGACTAATTAAAGTGCCTCGCACATAAATATACATAGATATAAATACTCACTGGGTAAAATGGGAACATATTACAGTCAACAACGATGAAACATGTGATAAAAAACAAATTTATCATCATCAACGCACAAGTTATTATAATGAACTAGTCGCCATACACGTGCACCGCACGGGAATATATTGTTTTATGACCTTTGTAAATCGCAATTCTGTCTTTTTTGCTTCATTGTCCAATATTTATTTTATTATTAATTTATGCATTTTTTGTTTTGATTTCATGTCTTTGTAATTTTAGTTACTTCCATAGACATTCCTAAATTCTGAATAAGACGGAGGTTAGAAAGATTGAACGATTCAAGTTACAGAAATATATATGACATGTATGTTAAATGAATGGTGGGAAAAAAAAGGGGAGTAAAGGTGTCGAAACATACATCAAACATGTCACCACAAGTGTAGCAAGGTGAATTAGACTGAAAGTGTGTTTGTAAAAACTTAAGCAAGTGATTATTGGCGAAAATGAGATATAACGCTACAAGATGTAATGCATAACTAATAATTCATTTTTTAACTTTTATTGGAGAACGTAATCCTCTTGAATTATGACTTTGATCTTTCTTAGTTTTTCCTCGCGTCTTTAGTTGAGATTTTCAAATCTAATATTGACCTCTTTTCTTTTATGGTTTCTATTGTTACGGATGCTTCTTTTACTACCACTTCAAACTTATAACCCATTGGGTGTGTTAGTTTTGTTCTTAAAATATAAGCAATGTATTATGAAGTGCTCGTAGTTGATGTACATAATAATTGTTCGCTTACCTCTTGTCTATCCTTCTCTTCTCCTTTTTAATTGATGTGTTTACCGTGAAACTCTAATTCTATTTGGGTGGTACACTGAGGTTCATATTGAGGTTTGGTTGTAGGTCTAATCGGATCGCTTTGGTTGTACACTTGGGTGACATATTGATGTTCATGCTCTATAATAACTTTTGTATCCATTGTTGTAGGTGATAATACAATTATGAACTATGGAAGGGGAAGATGAATGGAAGAGGATGATGAAGCAATGTGGAGTTGATAAGTTTTTCCTCTTTTCTCTCTTCTTTCTTAATTGATTGAGTTTTTTTTAATTAAAAATTTTGTTAATTGATTGTCTTTGTTTTTTAACAGACTCCCTCGTTTCTTAATTTTATTTGTCGGTTGGTTTAGTTGCTTGGCCTAAACAGAGCAGAACACATGACTTTATTACTCCCTCTTTTCACTATCTTTTACCCCGTTTCATTAAAATACTCTTACAAATAATGATGAAATGGGGCAAAAGATTATGAACAGAGGGAGTATAAGATAGTATTAGGGCAATAGCAATGATAACATATAAGAAGTTTCATGTCATTGACTTAGAGAATAAAGTTCCTTATATGAAATCGGTTTCTAAAGTAAGGAATCGATTTCATACATGTAACTTGAGAGAAAAAAGGGGATCCATAATAAATATATGAAACTTTTACCATTGATCGGTGAAATAGAAAGTTTCAAACATGGTTAGATGTACCTTCATGACAATGAAAATATGGTGTATGGAACTACAACTATTGCTGTTATTGCCCTTAGATAAATGATGGATGATGATGGTTTGTTTGAATTTTAATAAATTAATAAATAGATAAGATAGTGCTCTAACTCCCCCCCTCTCTCTACCTTTTTCTTTTCTCCTATTTTATATTTTTTGCTTTCTCAACTTTTGTACGTGATTTTTTTTACGTGAAATTATACAAATAGTGAGATATCGTATTTTATTGTTCAATCTTATGCTAGTTTCTCCTTTGTTTTCTCTCGTCTACATTGTTGAGTTTGTTGCTCTTGCCCTTTTTTTTTGGTAAAATGTGAGGTATTATTATATCATATACAAAAGGTGACATATACATGGGATAACAATTTTAGCGCTTTAATACATAGTACCACTATATAGCAAGCTGGAAACAAAATCCAACACACATAACAATCTATTATTGCTCTTACACTTTGTTGTGCTTGTTTCTAATTTTGATGTTTCACATTTGTTGTTGTCTGTGTTAGTGTTCTTCTATTATTTTCCATTATTAGTTGTGTATTAGATTATGATTGATGTAGAGATGCCTCTAAATCTATGATCGACGTGTTGATATGATACTACATCAACTCATCGATCAACTTATTATTACAATAACAATACTATGTCAATTATGTGAGAATGGGGTTGTATCGATTGACTCCTACAAATAATGAGTTGCGTTAAGATGAGTCTAATGCAAGCATGAAGCCAATGAAGCAGGAATGAATTGATAGCCATGCACATACCGAGTTAGTCTGGGCGGTGGAAAAAATCGGGGTCATCTGCATCCAACGATAATAGTAAGACGATGTTTGGCGGCGGGAATCAGCTCGATTTCGTTGTACACTTGGATGGTGTAATGGGAAAGGCAATAAGCACCCATTGTTATAAGTGGTGGATTATAAGGGAGGAAGATGAAGAGGATGGGAGGTGGTTGAAATTTATTGGTTTACTTTGGATTCTACATAATCAATGACGAAGAAGTTGATGGGTTCTTCACTTTGAATTGGATTCTACCTAATCAATGAGGAAGAAGTTGAAGGGTGAGGAAGAAGTTGATGGGTTCTTCACTTTGGATTCTACCTAATCAATGAGGAAGAAGTTGAAGGGTTCTATTGAGGAAGAAGTTGATGAGTTCTTCACTTTGGATTCAACATAATCAATGAGGAAGAAATTGAAGGGTTCTAACTAATAATAACCGACTTTGGCATTGATTATGTATTCAACTCTCTCCTTTTCAATTTCTACCCAATCACATCATGCCAAGTGTGTTACCTTAGAATTGATTATTGGTTGTATAGAGCACGGAAAATGCTTTGTTTTCTATTTAATATAATATATAGATATAGATTAGTATATTAACGTGTGTCCAGTAGAAACATGTTAGAAAAGTCGTTAACGTATATAGCCATCTGATGTTTCAATTAAGCTCCAAACTTGCAGTTACAAATGCTTAACTATCTTAGTCAAAATCAAGAGATTCATCATTCATACTGCCATACTGGTGAGGTGAGAAGTGAGATACAGTAGATACTACTGAAGTAAGCCAAATTCCAACTTTAAGCGAGTAATTGAAATTGAATGAATATAACTCAACCCAACTAAAGATTTGTTAATAATTAGCAAGACAGTCAGAGCTAACTAATTGCCTAACCTTGTGTATCAGGAAGAATAATCTTAATTGAGCCAATGTAATAATGGAACGGTTCCTTCAATTACTCTATTTTTTTTTTGTTAGGGAGTAAGTATTTGGTAGTCCCACTTGAGAAAAATTCCATGTGCAAAGGTTTGTAACTTAACAGGAGGAGCCTACCTATGTCCGTTCGACTTTGTATTGTTTTACTAAACCACGGGGTTGTAAACCATCGAGATGAATGAAGAAGTACTATTTAGTGTTAAGACGGAATGCGGAGTAATCATATGTGACGAACTTGAGCATGTAAATTTACATATATTCAAAGAGATGAACGATAAAAGTTGATAAAGAAAAGTTTATTACCTTCATAATTTATGACCCTTACAGATGTGATGACTACGACCATGTTATGTCCATTTTGTCGGCTAATTTCCCCTGTAATGTAGTCGGACGCATCACCCCATAAAGTCACGTTCACTACTACACCCGAGTATCGTTGATGTGGAAGACGTATCAAATAGAACGTAGGTGGGTGGAGGTTGTTTTGGATTCTTGTCTCGACGACTACACATCTTCGGATCATGCGATTTAATTTCTCAACGGTAATAGGGTGGGAATTGATCATGCTCGTTGTAGGAAACACTTGGATGGTGTAATGGGAAGGGAAGCATCCATTGATATAGGTGGTGAATTATAAGTGTTAAGCTTTCAACCATTACTCCTTCCTCCTTTTCATCTTCCACTTCATATCTTTTCATCTTTTTCATAACTCCCTCCTTTTCATCTTCCACTTAATAACTCCTATCTTTTCATCTTCCACTTCATAACTTCCTCCATAACTCCATAACTTCTTCCTCATTTTCATTTTCCACTTCATACCTTTTCATCTTCCATCCAATAGTATCGCGACACGTGGCTTGCTCTAGCTTCATACCTTTTCATCTTCCATCCAATAGTATCGTGACACGTGGCTTGCTTTAGCTTTGAGATTTGGGGAAATGGAGGATGAAAAATGCTTTGTTTTCCTTTTAATATAATATATAGATGTTGAACTTAAAGTAACGATGCATACCTTTGCTTATTTATAAGAGTAAAATTATAAATGCATTTGAAATGATAGTAAAGTTCAAAATTACGACTTTATATTTATAATTGTAGTCTTGTAGATACTTGGTTCACCACGTTAGAGTTTTAAGACCATGCGATGTGGTAGATAATCTTACTTTCTTAAATTTTTTGTCCATATCTATGGACGAACGATTACAGTAACGCCATATTTATAGTGCTATGAAGATATGACAGTATCTTCTAATATGGTAGATAATATAACATATTCTCTAATTTTCGATATTATTCTGATTACGGTATAGTACAATATACCATAATCTTCCTAACATATTATTCCTAATCTCTACTATCTCTATCATGATACCGTAATACTACGGTATACCCTATCAATTACCCATCATAATTTTTCGATGTGGATAATTTTTACTTAACTTTATAATCTTAGGAATTTTTTTTAAAATTCAAAAGATTGTTTGTTAATATCTAAAAACAAATTATTACTCTTATTTATAATGAAGTAATATAGAATTCATCGTCTTATTATAATTTTTTCGATGAGAGGATTTTTTTTTACTTAAGTTTATAATCTTATGAGGTCCAACTTTTGTTGTCTTATGAGGTGATAATCGTCAGTTTATATAGTGATAAGTTTATATATAAATTTATATGTTTTTTTTTAATATAAATTTCAAAAAAATCGAGTCTGAGTTGGAGTAGAATTTTTTTTGATATACAAATTTTTATATTCTTTATTAACATAAAAAATATATTAAAAAATTTCGACCAATCATATCGCTCGAAAAGTTCCTGCTTTATTAATATATATTGATTATATTTGGATATTATATTTAAAAAATAAATATGTATTTTAAGTTACAAATATTCAATTTAATACAACATTTTTTTTATCATTTAATAATAAAATAATTTTTAAAGTAATATTTTTGAAGTACACACATTATTATTAAAGATTATAATAATAATACTTTTAAAATAATAATAAAAAAAAATTATTTGTTGGACTTAAAAAGTTGCTAAAAAATATATGCATTCGATGCTATTTCTGACCCTAACCCTAACCCTAACCCGATCCCTTGACCCGTATAACCTGACTCATATTTGATCCGACTCGTATGACCCGATCTGCTGCACCCGTTTGATAGGTCTTTATATTACAATCCCACTGTTTTTTTTTTCGCGGGGTTGAGTAACATTAATTGGCGATGTTAATTTTCAACCCTTAACTGTAAAGTTAAAGAGTTCGGGATGCTAATATTACTTTTTTATTAAACATTTTTTTATCATTTAATAATAAAATATTTTTTAAAATTGAATTAATATTTTTGAAGTACAAACAATATTATTAAAGATTATAATAATAATACTTTTAAAATAATAAAAAATAATATTTTTTTTGCTGGATAAAAATAATAAAAATGTTATGATGATAAATTTATATAAAAAATCGCAGAAAGATTGGGGGTGTATTAGTAGGAATGCTTTCCCTCGTTGAAGTTTTTTTTTTCCTTTTTAATTTTCACTCCTTATAGTGTTACTCATCAAATTTTTATTTTTGGTAGAATAAATTAACAAATACTATATGCCTTATACACACTTTTCTAATATTACTTTTTTATGATATATTTTTTAAAATTATGCCCAAAATATTTTTAGAGTACAAATTTCTCCCAAATCGCTATTTACATGTCTTATGACGAAATGATGATACATATGTATTTCTTACTTGTGATTAGACATGTCAAACGGGTCGGATGGATAATCAGGTTATGGGTTGGGTCATAATCAGGTCAAGTGTTACATACTTTGATCTCAAATAGTTATACAATAACCGATTAATTAATTCTTTTGAAATACATGTTCTGCTTCATGTATTGTGAAAAATGTTGTAGGCCAATGTGATTTTTGTGAAACTTTGTAGATAATATTTTTATTATTTATCTTATTTGCAAATGTAAACAATTTTTTATGCAAAAATAATTTTTTTTCATCTAATTCATGTTAAATAAATATGAATTGAAAAGGAATATTCTTTTTTTTTATAATAATGCACCTAGGTTAATTATGGATAGTTAATATGGTTTTGACACGTCATCAATACTTCTCTTACACCTTGCCATGTGGCCAAGGATGCATCAAATTAATATATATATATATATATATATATATATATATATATATATATATATATATAATTCCAGCATCATATTATAATTTTTCGACATGTGTTAATCTTACTTAAGGTTATCGTCTTAAGACTTTAAGAGGTTTTTTAATTAAGACTCAAAGTATATTTTTGTTGATATCTAAGAACGAATTATTATTCTTATTTATAATATAAAATTTCATCGCACATTATTTTTATAGAGTATGTAATAGATTCATCATTTTTTCAAGCAGATAATGTGAATATGAAATTTATATTCTAATGAAAATAATTTCTGCCACAAATCTAATTATATATCTCATTTTTATAATTTTAGATAATTTTATAGGCTTAAGAGCTCTTATCAAGACTAAAAAAAAAAATTTGATTTTATATCCAAGGACGAATGATTACTCATATTTATTCCATCACCATATTATAATTTTTCGACGTGGAATCTCTAATATATAAGAACAGCAGCATTTAGAGCCCTCTTATTCATCCACATCAGCATTGGTGACATGGATCTGATGTGTCGCGCTCTCATGTGCCTACGTGGATTGAGCATTGTGTGAATGAGGGATGAGGGATAAGGGATAAGGGATGAGCATTTTATATTGAGAGGTAACTGTAAACAACGATTTGTTGGTAGTTAAGTGCTGATTTTTTACGGAATTGCTATTTCATGCACGTGTTTTACTACATTGTATACATTTTGTCATTAGTTTTTCCATCACTACCCTTCCAGTTGAAAATAGGAAAAACCAAACTCTCCCTTCTATCTTCTTGAAACCTAAATAGTTTCATTAAACCATTGTGACTATGACTCTTAATTTGCACATAAAATTTCATTTTATTGTTATATTAATTTTTATTTAACTATTGAATTACAGTATTTGTATAATCAGACTTTATTATTTCTAATTAGATTTTATCTAATGTATTTTTCAATTAGGGTTTAGGTGTTAGTCATTAGGGTTACCAATTGGGTGGTTGTTAGGAGGAGCCGTCGGTGAGGAGCTAGAAAGGTGGTTTGCCGCCGTCGATGAGACTGGGAGGGGAGAGGATCTAACGGCTCGATTTAACGAGTTCTCGGGGTGAGACACTGATATGACGTCATGACGAGGATCTGGGAAGGGAGGGGTCAAACCGGCGTGGTGGGCGACGGAGGGTGCAATGGCGGTCGATAGATCGGCGACGTGGATGGGATTAGGGCGGCCGTCAACGCGTGGGGATTGGAATGGTGGGACGGTGGGAGGAAGGGGGTTGGTGGTGAATGGTGGTGGTCAGGGTGGATGAAGGTTGTTTGGTTGGGTTTTACTCTTGTTTTTTTTAATTGTTTTGTGTATTTTTCTCCCAGACTGAAAGAAAGGAAGGAGAAGTGAGAAGGGTAAATACGGAATATGCGTGTACAACGTAGTAATTTTCGTGTATGATTTAGCACATCCCATTTTTTTTTATTGAAATTCAGAATTAAGAAAATTAAGAAATAAGAGATTAAGAACTACCCACTACCCAATTAAAAAATATTAATAACTTTTATGCTTAAAACTAACTACTAACAAGTTACTCTCCTTATAAAAGCAGAGGAGAGAATTTGGTGTGCTCACAACTACTGTGCAAAAATTCAAAGAAAACCGAGTATACAATTTACAATTACATATACAATCACAAATCACAAATTATGGCGTTTCAATGTAAGTTGGTCACGATTCCAGAAATTACTGAATCAATGAGATCCGTCCAGATAACGGTGCGAATTATGAGTAAGTGGCTGCCGTCCATCATTGAGAAGTACGCCTAAACGTTCTGTCGCCCTCCAACTCACTAAGAGCATACTATGATACAATATATTTTGTGTATTATAAACGCTTTGATTAGGAGGGAAGGACGACGTGTTGTATAGGCTGCCAGACTCACAATTAATTGACCAAACTAAGTTTTGTCATTTAAAACCACTCAAATTAGGGATTGGGTATTATCATACTCACAATTAGGTTTCCTTAGATCGCTTCTCCCTCACATAAGTAGGCCGCCTGTAATATCATACAAACACTTATGTTAGTTGTCATGTAAAGGACCACTAATTAGACAAGTTACTACTAATTAGTAAGGGATTATTGTAATTATTAGTAGTATAAATTGCATGTATATGTATTACTCCCTCCGATTTTTATCTATCTTCCCTATTTCTTTATTGGGCTGAAACACCCTTTCTTCCCTATTTCTATTTTAGGCCATCAATATGTGGTCTAGAATCACCTTACATTTCTCTCTCTTCCTTCTTTTATTTTGAACCACACATTCCTACACCCTTATTTTCTTCCCCAAAACCAAAGGGGAAGATAATAAAAAATCGGAGGGAGTATTAACGTTGGTAAATATTTTCAGTGGTGTACACGTATATATGTTCACATACGGTCAGCCACACATACACACACATATATATATATGTATGTATGTATATGTATTAATTATAGATAAAAATATTTACAACAGTGTACACATATATACATTCAGTCACATATATACAGTCAATCACATACATATATACAGTCAGCCCCCCCCCCCCCCCCCCCCCCCCCCCCCCCACACACACACACACACACACACACATGTATATATATGTATGTATTAATTAGATAAAAATATTTACAGTAGTGTATTTCAGTCACATACATATATACAGTCAGATATATATATATATATATATATATATATATATGTATATGTATATATATATATATATGTGTATTAATTTTAGTAGATAAAAATATTTACAGCAGCCAACACATGTACGTTACCCACTTCCTGAAAGAGTGGGTGATTTTTTTAAAAAGATATGAAATATATGGGAAGGACAGTGAGGGTATAAGACTCCTATGTAACCACTTCAGATATTCGTTGCTTATTAATAGGTAAACAAAAACCACCTGTTAACTATCTACTATATACCAGAATTATTCTTAGCTATATAAATAAGGAAAATACAGTGACTTTAATCAACTTTCTATCACAAAACTATTACAGCAAAATATCAGAAAACATTTTCAGTATGGCTAATCCACCAGGAGATCCCAGGTTCCTTCATGGATTTATAGAAGGAAGGGTTATCGGGATATAAAGAGGAAGATTCAATAGAATAAACCCGTATGAAGCAGAACCACTCACTAACGAGATGTTAATCGTTGATGATGAGGTGAGTTCCTTTCTTAGTAGAGTAATTTCATCACTACACTTAACTAACTTGCATTTATATGTGATTAATTTTTTAAAGTGATGCAGGGAGTCGTGACATAGTGTTCCATTCATAGGCCGAATATGCACTATTTCGAAGGAAAGTTCTTAGAGGGAATGACATATAGGATACATTATTTCAATATAGCTGTAAACAACGGCTGGGACTGTGCTACACCCCATGCATTCAAAATGGTGTTTCACTCAGAAAGTATTGTTGATGAAATACAAGTGCCACTACCTTACTTTGGATTCAATTTTGTCACCATTGATGACATCAGGAGACACTCTCTTGGGGACCGTTCATTTATAGGTAACATCTGCATTTTATGTAGTCATAAACAATTATTATATATAAGGGATTCAATTATAACTTATCATATGTGACAGATTTCATAACCGAGGTTATAGAATACAAAGTTCTATTTAAGAGAGCACTCCCATGTGCAGTATTACGTCTCAGAGATGCAAAGTAATTTTCTTACTCTTTTTTCTAGCACAATCATATTCAAGTTAATGGTCATTTACACTCAATCTTTCTAACACATTCAATCTCATATTTAAGTTACTGATCTATCATTTATATCCAATCTACAGTGGACATGAAACGACAATGTGGTCGTTAGAGCATATTGCAAATGAACTACGTGTCTTGGCAACCAATGAAGAATATCTAAACAGGAAGCCAATTGTTGTCTTTCAGTGTGTGAAAGTTAATTATGAAAGCAAGGATCTGAAAATATAACTAAGTAAATATTTTTTTTAAATAAAGCGATCTGCATGTTAAATAAATAATTTCTTTTTTTTTGCAGGAAATATGATACTTGAAACAAAAGCAGCATCAAAATTATATATCGACCCCGATATTCCTGAGGTCAAAAACTTTGGTACTATGCCATGTGAGAGAGACATTCTACACGTTATGTGGAAGTAGGCATTGACAAGCGTGTCGAGAGTGAAGTTAGAAGCAAAATTAGATGGGAGTATTTAAATTTTCGCTTATCATAATAAGTTATTCTTATTGTAGGTTTAAGTGTCGGTTATTTTAAAAGGGATGTTAGACTTACGTACTTTGCTTTGTCGTTTGTTAATTAGTTTAAAGTTTTCTTACATGTAAGACGTACGATTTTAGTTTGCTGTCCAGACTTTGCGAATTAATGTTACGTTTTTTTTTTTTAATGTTCACCCGTGCATATAAACATTTTACATCCGAAAACGGGTTCCAGAAAAGGTAAGATAGAATTTGTTTGAAGATGGTAGAAAACGACATAGTCAAATAACATACAGCCTAAACAGTCACCGTACATGCAATATTAATCAAAACAACTTAATTGGTTTAAAATTCTCTTCAATGTAAGACGTGTGCTTTAAGTTTGTCGGTCCAGATTTAGTGGTTGACCCAATGTTACATTTAATGTCTTTACTGTTGAATCGTGTATATGAACATTTTGCAGCCAAAAACAAAATCCAGAACACCGACAGACGACATAGTAAAAAAAACAGACCCAAAAAGGCACCGTACAGTCAAAAGTAATCAAAACATACAAATTAAAAGAGGTGTACTTGCCTTTATTTTGGTTATTGCCCACAACTTTCTTAACTTCCAATGTTGGCCATGCTCATTACTTCTCCACTTGCTGAGAAACCACCTCCTTAGTAGTTACCACTCCCACAACAAGGCAAAATTCATGTATATAAATTCCCATTAGTAGTGAAACAATTCAATCAAAACTAAACCTATGCATGAGATCATGGGGATACCAAGCCTGGATTTTGACGATGATGAAATTGTGGAGAACAACATATGGCTAACGCAGCGAGGCAAGAAGAAGTCTGCTATTCATAATGAAGAGAGTGCATCCCAAGGAAAGGAGGCTGAGAACACTAACATCCCGAATGAGGAGGATAATATACTACAGTTCACTGCTGAGGATGTTAAAGAAGAGATTAATTATTGGAAGTCTGCAGTGTATTGTTATGTGTTGGGAGCGAACCCTCCATGGAAGGTTATTCAAGGCTTCGTGAATAGAATATGGGGTAAGTTTGGAGTTGATAAGATTTCGATTTTACCAAACGGAATATTCCTTGTACGATTTCAGAATATGGAGGCACGGGAGAAGTTGTTACAGGATGAGTACCCCATGTTTGATAACAAGCCACTTATTGTACGTCCTTGGAACCAGGATACCAATATTATGAAGGAGGATGTGCAGGTGGTTCCGACTTGGGTAAGAATACATGAACACCATCTTAAATTTTGGGGGAAGTGCTTGTCATCTGTGGCAGGGTTCACTGGAAAGTACATTAAAGCGGATCAAGCAACAATGGAAAAAAGGCGACTTGGCTTTGCAAGGGTACTTGTTGAAATAAAGGTAGGTCAACAGCTACCTGAAAAGGTCACCTTTAAAGATGAGCGTGGAATAATACAGCAGGTTCAAGTTGAGTATGAATGGAGACCGATTAAATCCAATCATTGCAAGGGATTGGTTCATGCTACTGCTGATTGTAGGAGAAAGGAGAAACCAAAACAAGTAACAGCTCAGCCTGTACAAAGGATTGCAAAGACTATACAGGTTTGGAGAAAATTGCATGTGATTACGCCTCAGGCTGTTACAACGGTTACTGAAGACCAATTTCCTTCACTACCAAGACGTTCTAGTGCTATACAGCAGACTGAAGGAAAAGATGGAGATACTGAAATTGTGATGGTGGAACCCGGCGTGCAAAATGAACCTACTGTAATCACACCTACCCCTGCACCTCCCAATATTATCCATGATCTATAAGACAGGGTTTTGGAATGTGAGGGGGATGAATGATGTAAATAAACAGAGAAGCATTTCTAATTTTGTCAGTAATAAAGATATTAGTCTATTTGGAATCTTGGAAACAAAAATAAAAGCTAATAACATGCAAGGTGTCATTCAAAATGTGTGGAGTGATTGGTGTGTTGCTACCAATTGCCATCAATATCCAAGAGGGAGACTTTGGATTATTTAGAGACCTGCACATTTTGACGTGTGGATTACACAGACCTCGGCTCAATGTATCCATGCTTCGGTCTTGGACAAGGGAGACAACTCTAGATTCGATACCATGATATATGCATTCAATAAGGGAGAGGATCGAAAGGTATTGTGGGAATAGTTGAGTAATATTGCAGTGGGAGTATAGGGCCCTTGGATTATGGCGGGGTATTTCAATACGGTCATTAGTCATGAGGAAAGATTAGGAGGTGAGTCGAAGCAGAAGGACATTGACGACTTCAATCAATGTATCAACTCCTGTGATATGATGGACATAGGGGGGTCGGGTGCCTACTATACTTGGAATTATAAGCAGATCCCTTCACAACGAATCTATAGTCGATTGGATAGAGCATTAGTCAATGCCAAATGGATCCAAGAATTCCCCCATATTCAGTCTCATTTTTATCCCGAGGGTTTATTCAATCACTGTCCATGTGTGATTTCGTCTACTGAAGTCAGAATGAGGAAGGCCGGATTCAAGTTTTATGACATGTGGACTACTCATGATGAATTCCTTCCTATAGTTAAAGCCAATTGGAGGATGCAAGAAACATGAACGAAGATGTTTCGACTGGTTAAAAATCTGAAAGCATTAAAACTAGAACTGAAGAGGCTGAATAAGCGAGCTTTTTCTGAAATTGAATGTCGTTCATTGAAGGCCAGAAAAGATTTGGAAGAGATTCAATTACAGATACAACAAGACTATACGAACGCTGAGTTAGTCGAGAAAGAGAGAGTGTTGGCAAAGAAATACAAGGAGCTGTCTGAAGCGCAACAATCGTTTTTAAAGCAAAAAGCGAAGGCTGATTGGATTAAAGACGGAGATGATAACACGACTCATTTCCACAGGGTCCTACAACAGTGGACTAAGAAGAATAATGTCTTCCAAATTAAAGGCATAAATGGACAGCAATGTAACACGCAAGAAGACATTGAAGGAGCTTTTCTAGAGTATTACAAATCTCTCCTGGGCAGCAGTACAGTGACTGAGCAGATCAGGGAGGAGGTAATTAACAGGGGCCCGATATGTACTGAACATCATTGGAATATATTACAGGCCACTGTTACGGACAAGGAGATTAGAGACATTGTTTTTGCTATTCCTAATGAGAAGGCTCCCGGGCCGGATGGGTATACGAGTGGTTTATATAAAAAGTCGTGGAGCATTATAGGGGGAGATGTGTGTGAAGCGGTTAAAGATGCGATTAGGACTAGCAAAATCCTGAAGCAAATAAATGCTACTACACTTTCGCTCATTCCCAAAGGTGACAGGCCAGTGGATGTGAAGCAATTCCGCCCTATTGCATGTTGCAATTTGATTTATAAAGTGATTTCTAAGGTTATATGCAACAGAATATCGCAAATTCTTCCTGAAATTGTGAATGAGTGCCAAGGTGCCTTCATAAAGAATCGATTTATTATCGATAATATCCTCATATGTCAAGATATTGCTCATCAATACTCGAGGAAAAATGCATCCCCTAGATGTTTGATTAAGATTGACTTGCAGAAGGCATACGATTCTGTTGAATGGACTTTTGTGGAGGAGCTACTGTTACAACTAAAATCCCTTATCATTATCGGAAACTTATTATGGAATGCATTACTACTCCTATGTTCTCATTGAGTCTAAACGGGAATATGTTTGGGTATTTTAAGGCGAAAAGGGGACTACGTCAAGGCGACCCAATTTCACCCCTGCTGTTCACGCTGTGTATGGACTATTTCAGCAGACTAATATCCTATGCTACGGAAAAATGGCCTTTCCGGTACCATCCGATGTGCAAGCACCTGAAATTGACACACTTGATTTTTGCAGATGATCTCATGTTGTTTTGTAAAGGGGACTCGCAGTCAATTATGCTGATGATGAGGACGCTTTCCTCTTTCAACAAAGTGTCCGGTCTCAAACTCAACGCTTCAAAATCAGCCATTTATTTTAGTGGAATGAAGAGAGACCTACGAGATGACATAATCAGTGCTACTGGGTTCTTAGAAGGAGAATTGCCATTCACCTACTTGGGAGTTCCGATAAAATCAAGGGAACTGACAAAAAAGGAGTGTAATGTTGTAGCAGAAAAAATGGTCAAGAAAATCAGAAGTTTCGGAGCTAGGAAGCTTTCTTATGCAGGGAGGATTGTCCTAATTAATTCGGTCCTGAACACTCTCCACAATTACTGGTCTACTATATTTATTCTACCGAAAGAGATTATGAAGAGGGTGGAGGCTATATGCAGGAACTACTTATGGGAAGGGCGGTCTGAATACAGCCGGTTTCCTTTGGTTGCTTGGGACAAGGTAACAATGAGTAAGGTTGAAGGTGGCCTCGGGATAAAAAAAGCTAATTTGTGGAATATGGCAGCTATTGGAAAACTCGTTAACTGGATATATGAGAAAAGCGATAAGCTGTGGATCAAATGGGTTAATACGAATTTTCTGAAGGGGAAAGACTGGAATGACTATATTCCCCTTACTGATATTCCCTGGACGTGGAGAATAATATGTAAGATTAAAGAAAGAATGAAGGATGCATATACTGATAATAAATGGAATAACACGCTGAAGAGCTACTCGATATCTGAAGGTTACAACTGGCTGCGTGGAACCAGTCCTCGAGTTCCATGGGTTCAGCTTGTTTGGGATGACTGGAGTCTTCCTAAGCATGTGATGGTATCGTGGATCGGGTTAAACAATGGCCTGAACACAAGATCCAAGCTAGGAAAATTCGTTACTGCAGCGATACCAATTGTTGCTTGTGCGAAACAGAGGAGGAGACCAACATTCACCTGGCGCAGGAATGTCGGTACAGAAACTGGTTCGACGCGAATTGGAAAAATGGATCGGAACCAGGCTACCTGTTCACCCGGAGATGCATCTTGAACCGGGCACCAAAGGAAGAATACAAGCGATGGTAATGAATGCATATCACCACACGATTTGGATGAAGAGGAACTTAGCACGGTTAGAGGGGCATATGCAAATTCCAACCCGAGTGACAAAAACAATAAAGGAGGACATCAGAAGTAGAATCAAAGGCATACTGCAAAGGCCACACATCAAATTGGAGGAGAGCCGTGTGTTGCAGTATTTATTGGATAACTAGAATTGGTTTTCTCGTTATGCTGTTATGTGCATTATATTGTAATGTCTCGTTCTCCATGACTATGCTGTAAATTCGGCGATTGCCTGTTATTAATATAACACTTACATTCTCATCAAAATAAATAAATAATCATAATCATTCATAAAATGGAGAAAAACAACATCTATAATGCAAAGTACTCAACAAAACGTCACAGAGTTGTGTGAAAGCGAGTAAACATCCTACCAAACTATCATCCATTGCTGAATTAGTTGAAGTTCATAAGGTATATATATTATATTTTTCTTTTCTAATAAATCAGTTAATATTATGTTAAATTACTTGCAAACTAATTATCATTTTGTGTCTTCTGGCTGGCATATACTCAATTATTTCAACATTGAAGGAAGTAGATACTGAAAAGAAATGGTATCGAAACAAGTGCAAGGTATGTGAAAAACGAGCAGGAATGAAAGAAGATGGTCTATGGTATTGTACTACGGAATATTGTTACAGATCAGAAGTGGGACTTCCAGTGAGAGATATAATGTCGGTAACAAATTACAGTACAACTATCTTTTCTTTGTCATGAATTATGTTGAATAATTTGACACAGTTTTTTGAATATAGCTTCAAGGTGAAATTTTTAATTGAAGATCACAATGGTGATAAGATTCACATCATTACCAACAATGAGCAAGTAGAAAATGAAGTTGCTTATAATGCATCTGATTGTATTGACATGCTAAGAAATTAAATGTAAGATCACTCATTTAGTAAATAATAAGTTAGTTCATTTACTGTACTAAAATATGTATATAGAATGTAGGATATACATGAAATTAACATTCATAAAATCTAGGTGAATGACCCAAAGGAGATACCATTTACATTCTGGATTCTTCAAGACAAAGAGTTCATAATAGACTTGAAAGTTTCATGACACAAAAATATTGACATGAATTCAAGGTGCTACAAAGTCATTAACCTAAATGATGACAGGGAAGAAATCAACAAAAGAAAGAATGTCATGATTCCACATGTGCAAATAACAACATTGTACTGGTAGAGTTTATTAATATATCAAGAAGGACTTTTCTAACCGTTTAATTAAAATAGGAACCCAACACATTAACTAGATCAGAAGTAACAGATGACACGGGATTGGTAAGTGAAATCATAAGAACGTCGATAGAAATGACAATGTATTCATATTATAGTTTATTATTCATTAATAATGGGTCTATCGTGAATTGATGCAGATTGACACACCTGTTGTGTACACAAAGGAGGGTCCCTCAGCTGAAGTAACACCTATGAGCAAAGTCTCCTGTAAGAGGAAATATTCAGCAGTCGGTGAATCAAGTGAATCAAGATCAGAGTGTGTAGACCTGGGATCAGCAACAAAGAACATTAGAACATTATGAAGAAGACCTAATCAATCGATGCATTCAATTAATGGACGTTGATTTTTAATTATTTATTATTCAATTTCGTTGTTTGAATTCTGTTTAACTCAAGTTGGTAGATTTTAATGATTTCTGCAGACTATTACTATTGTTATTTTGTTATCAAATCAAGATGTTATTTCCTTTTTTGTAAGCGTTTCATTTTCAACAATCAGGAATCATAATAATATCAATCATGTTAACGACACACGAGATGTAAGAAACCAATAGAATTGAAAATGTCATACCATGTGTGTATAAACATCGCCGTATTGTCCGTCAGATAAATAATGTGTAGGTTAAGCGAAATCCCACAGTACAGAGAGTATTCCAATGTCGATGCAACATGTCAAACAAAAAATTAGATTTCCTGATTAGTCGATCATTTTCCCAGTATAAAAGTCATTCATTAAGTGCTTTTGTTTAAGTCTATTCCCAAACAACAGTAATGACTGAATTATTCTAATGTATATGCATATGTGTATGTATACAAATGTAGGACTATATAGCGCTAAAATCTAAATATAGAACAACTCTTCTAAAAAATTATGTGCAGTTATTATGAACTAACTTAGCATGAAGCAGCAAGTTAAATTTAGAAACTTACGGTTTGAAAACAAATAAAACTGACAAGAGCATGTTCTCCATTGACAAGCAGTTATTCAAATTGTAGCATATATATACATACCATACATATATACATATATCACTGAATGTTAATGAAAAGATTAGGAAAACTCATTACATTGAGGTTATCAAATACTATAAATATAATAATAATCTAAATAAACAGTCAATACCAGGTGTTATAGTTATAGTAATAAATTATAAAATACTCATTTGTATAGTAGCATTTAGGGGTGATTATGGAGAACAAAGACCCTTCAAGTTCATCAAAGAAAAAAGCAAGCAGAAAGAGCAAAAGAAACAAATGTGAGAGTAAGATTTACTTCGTTTTTCATGATAAATTGTAGACTTGATTACACATGTTGCATATATACACGTTGTATGCGTTAGAAATTATATTACACACTGAATTAAGTCCGTTCACATGATACATTAGGTGTCCTTATTTAAGGAGGCAAAATTTGCGAAACAATATTTATTTCTTAGAAAACAAAAATATTACTACTGCTTCTCAATGGTATAAAAATATTGTCCATATTATTATTTTTGAAAAACAGTATTTATTTTTACGAAACAATATTTATTGTTTTTAGAATATGCCTGGACCGGCCTAGGTCGGACCTGGACCGGTCTGGACCGGACTTTTAATTTAAAGTGGATATTTCGTTTTTCAAGACCGGGTCTACTAAAAGTGAATTATTTATTACTATATTTCTTACTAACTACATCGTAAACAGAGAATTCTGGATGATTCTAACAATTATTTGAAATACTATTTAATTTTCGATTTTAAGTGGATATTAATTTTCTAAATACTCAAATAAAAATTAATAGGGGACTAGTCAGAAATTGTGATGAAAAGTCTAATTTTTTTTCGTAATACTGACATGCAACCAACCAAATAAATGGAGTAACCAAAAATAGATATCCAAAAAAAATGACAGTGAGTAGACAGATATATAGAGATAAACGACAACGTAGAACAAAATTTTGATTAGATCCAAAACATTTTTTCGAAAAAACTCACATGGATTACCCAAAAATGAAGACCCATAAAAAAACATCAACGCTTGAATTGAAAAGACCAGTATAATCGACATAATAGAAAGAAAAAATCACATGCACAGTATATGAAAATATACAATATAATAGATGAAACAAATTTGGATTAAGGTAAAGAATATTATTTCACCTTTTTTCGCACAAAAAACGCGATCTACTCTCATCAACCCAGAAAAGTGACCAATATACCGGTGCATGTTGATGAAAAACCAATTTCATGATCGTATAGTGTACTAGTGAGCCGAACTCGTATGTTTCCAAAGATACTATTTATGCACTTATAACCACAAAACTAAGACAATAGTGTAGGGAAATAAGGGTCGGTCCACAGGGAAAACAAAGTAATTTAAGTGAATTAAAACTAGAAATCAATAACTAATAAAGGGGGTGATTAGGTGATTGAAGTAACTAAAACTAACTAATAAGCGAAGAACGAAATCAATAATAATAATAATGAATGAATTCAGATAATTAAAACGATCTCGGGTAAGAATTTTCCACAACTGATTATCCAATTGATCATAGACTAACAAATTTCTCCTAACTCTTCAGCAAACTATCGTGGGAAGTAAATCCCGAATCTCACGCGGATATTATTTGACTCGAAACGCGATGATCAAATAACCTAATTATCAAACAACCTAATACACGCGATTAAGTTTAATTCAATAATAGCATTAACGAATAGAGAACGATAGAAGTGACGACCAATAAAACACGCGATTATTAGTTCGAATCACAAGTTAAATCTCTCTCTAACCTAGATATGATGAAACGCATCCAATATTAAGGCTAAAGATTGTTACTTTATCTAACGGTTTTGAACAATTACGGATTCAATCGCTAGAATAACAATAGATTGAAAATGGCATAGATTAATTAGCTACTTTAATCTAAACATTCAACAATCATGCAAATATGAACGGAGAAATAACAATACTCAAGAGATAGAATAAAGAAGAATTAAAGTCTCACAATTGACTAATTAGAAGCTTCAAATCTTAATCCGAGAAGAAGGACTTAGTTCTTCATGCTAGGGTTTTGCCTCTTCTAATTTCTAATTGAACGTGATATTGATTGATCAATAATCAATCCCCCCACTTAACCTAATACTAGTCTCCTAATAATAATAATAATAATAAAATAGAAAAAAAAACAATATAAAGTTTCCTAAAAATAAAACAAAGTCTTCAAAACGAAATAAATTAAGGCGGAATAAAGCTGAGACGCATCACGGAAACAGGCTGCCGTGCGAGTCGTATAGAGGCCGCGCGACTCGCCCGCCCGCGCGACTCGCCTGGTCTTCATGCGACTCGCCTGTCGGTCTGTTCGCCTTCACAGTTTCTTTCATTGCTTCCTCGCTCCGTGTCTTCTATTGGGCTCTCCAATTCTTCATGAGTCATTCATTCTTGGCCCAACTAACGATCGAGATTAGAATCCTCCAAAAAGCTTGTATTACACTCGTACCAAAATAACACAAATGCACTACAAAACACACGATTAAGCTCACAAAACTACACAAAAACCGTCGTAATAACTACGACTAAATCCGGCCCATCAAATATCCCCACGCTTGAACCTTTACTCGTCCTCGAGTAAAACTCAAGGAACACAAACAAACACAACCATCACCGATCCAAAATACGCAGGAATAACATTACACACATCGGCCCTCACTCGTCTTCCACCAAACTCCCTCGTTTTGAGACTATGCACAAGTTAATCCACCATTTGAATGAAACTCAACTCCAATGTTCAAGTGAATCAACACACCCAATACCAAACTACTATCATCGACTCAAATCATCAAAACAAGGGACATTAGCAAATAAGGATAAGCTAATGTCGATATCTAACGCCCCTTATTTCTCCAATCCTAGAATGGATCACACGTGCTACTAATGTCACCGATGGTAAAAATGTATACCACAATATTTCACAACCCACACATGTGATCACTCCTACACGCCTCTAATAGTTCAATACATCAACCAAAACATCACCAATCGCAAAAGATATAGTGCTACGACCACACCGCACCGCGATTCTTCTCACCTTAGCCAACTATCCTACCCTTCCGACCTTCTATGTTTCCCTTCTTATGACGCCAACACCAAAAATGGAGAAAGTAGTAGTGATTTTTTCCTAATTCCCTCATTTTGCCTAGAGCGTCCGCCCTTGCGGATTTTCACTCTAGCTTTCATTTTTCCTCACACTACTCTCGTGGCACGCAACTCGATTTTTCTTTTTACCCGGAGCGCTCTTTCGGGTTTTCACTCCGTCCTCGGCCACATTCCCCATTCTTGCCTAGGCGCCCTTTCCGGGTTTTTACCTAGCCGGGTATTTTTTTTTTTTTTTTTTCATTTTTTCATTTTTTTTTCTTTTTTGAAATTAAAAGACGTAAAACAAGCTAACTACTATATAGAACGAGATAATTCCCCTCCCCACGCTTGAATAACACATCGTCCTCGAATGTGTGAACTAAGGACAATAAAAGAAATGGGAAGAGAAATACCTCGGGCTCAAGAGTGAGAAGAGGAGCCGGCGTCACGTGAGTTAGCCTCACGTGCCGCCCTCCTAGATGATCTCGCTTGCTCACGGGCTGCAAGCTCTTCATAAAACTCGGGAGATGGTAAGGCGACCTTTTTAGTGAACTGAATTCGTTGTCGATTTTTGGAGTCGCCACCGAGTCAATTATGGGGACTCGGAAACCGTTCAAGTCAACTTTGATCTTTAGCCGGCTCAAAGCTGAGGGGCACGGGACTTAAAGATAAAGACTTGTACCCTTAAGCACTCCATGCCTGGAATGACTCTCAATGCCAATGGTTTCGGACATCCGGAAACCGTCGATTCTGAGTAAGGGATGAGGGTACGTATTGGGAAGCCAACATATGGTAGATGTCAACACCCAATCCCGCCCGCACTATAGCGGCCTCTACTAATCAATCGGTGGGCTGATAACCTAGGTCTTTTATTGTGGTGGAAATACTGTAATATCCGTTGTTTTCATCCTATACCTTTTGCTACGTCGGTTGTTTAAGAACAAGTAGGTTTTGTTGTCAAAGTAGTTGTATTTATATTCTTTGCATGCGATTTCACGTGACAAGCAGGCCATGAAAAGATGCACATAGGAGAGTAGAGAGTACTAATATTATATGTATTAGCAAATCAGTTTTAACGCGATAATACGGATATTAGTTGTTCTCGTGATATACCTTACCTGGTATTCTGCTTAAGATACGTCGGTTCGGTATTAATAGAGATGCGTCAAACCTAGTAAGGCGAGCACCCGGACTAATACGGAACGCGACCATCGTTTTGTTCAGTTTTAGTTGCTTTACGTTTTGAATTCCCTGTTATGTGATTTAGCATGCGATTATAAGGTCATAAAAGCAATAAATCATACGAAAAACTATAAATGCGAATGTAAGTAAATCACGTTGTGAGGAGTTGCACCCTCGGAGTATACACTAAACGGGACACGATGCGTAGATAATTTTGAGAGCGGATCTCGGAATTACTGGGGTCTATTTAGTGTATTTTAGTGGTTGTGGTTGAAGTTGGGACGTTACGTGTTTTAGTATGTGTTATGGACCTAGTGTTCATGTCTAGTATTATCGTAGTGCATAATAATAAAGGTGCGAGAATGTAAAGTTTTTTTTAGATGACGACCTAGTGACGACTTGAATTCGACAGGCGGATCCTCCTAGCTTGACCAGTGATTTCGGCAGAGCTCCGTTACCGTTGACCCCTCCTGCGGCTACTCTAGTAGAGCTCCGTTACTATGGACCGATTCTGCGGCTAATCCGGCAGAGTTTCGCTACTAGACTAAAGCTAGTCGAACACAGGCACCTCGGGATCGAGTGGAGTGCTCGAAGGTGAGGAGTAGCGTCGATGTCGCTTTTATCTAAACTACGATCGAGTGGATCATTTGCCTCGGGTGTCGTAGTGCGAGCCCTTAGCGAGAATGTAGAGGGAGAAGAGAAGATGTGAATTGTGTGTCGAATGAATGAGGTGGGGGGGGGGTATTTATAGGTGTTTTCGGCCCTAGTCACCCATATGGATGCCTGAGTCCAGGCGTACCAAGACTTAGGCGCCTGATTTCCGGCGTGTGAAGACTCAGGCGCGCAAGGTGAGGCGCTCGGTGTTTTGAAGATACGATTTTGATACTTTCCAAAACCGTGAGGCGGGTGTATAATTCATGGCTAAGGGACTAAGTCTCCCCCATCTTGACCTAGCGCCGTGGGTTTAGTGGACCTCGGGTGTGCATCCCGAGGTTCGCTTGGCATTGTGTTGACTCGGTTTGAGTTTCGGGGCCGACTCGGTGTTCCGATGTCAGAATTGACTCTAATTAGTGTCTATGCGACCGTAACGACACGACTAAGGCTGCCAATATGTTAATTTAATCTTTCCTAGTAATTTTTTTGATCTGTTCTATAGAAAAACTATCTAAAACATCGCGAATCCGCGTCGCGTTGCAGTCCGATCGTCATCGGGTGTTTGTTGGGCACTTCTGCAGCCACCAGGTCCAAATCTGGGTGTCTACAGAAGCCCCCATTTTGATTGAGGCTTGGACAAGGCGAAAGTCAAAGTATAGCCACCCAGGTCAATCGAGGATTACGACCTGGTGGCTATCCGGTCGGGTCGTTTTAAGTCCGTTGGACTACGTGGTGAGGCTCGCCAGCCAAGGCTTAGAAATCATACCTAACGTCATTGCCTGTGGTTGCATGTCGGGGTCCGGGCCCGTGTTTGTCGCCTTGTCTCGGGTTTGCTGTTTTAGTAGTTTCGAGCCTTTTACTTAAGTATTTATTGGTGTCTTAGTTTTGATTTAATCCCTTGTGGGTGGTTGCATTAAGTTAGATTTATCCCTCCTGGGTGGCTGCGTTAGATTTATCCCTCTCAGGTGGCTGCGTTATATTTATCCCTCCCGGGTGGCTGCGTTAGATTTATCCCTCCCGGGTGGTTGCGTTACATTTATCCTCTTGGGTGGTTGCGTTAGATTAATCCCTCTCGAGTGGCTGCATTTAGATTTATCTCTCTCGGGTGGCTGCGTTAGATTTATCCCTCTCGGGTGGCTGCGTTAGATTTATCCCTCTCGGGTGGCAGCGTTAAGATTTATCCCTCTCGGGTGCCTGCGTTAAATTCTTTGGGAAAGTTTCTGACTAACCCTGGTCTATTGCTTTCTTCGGGAAAGTTTCTGACTAACCCTGGTCTACTAATTTCTTCGGGAAAGTTTCTGACTAAGCCTGGTCTACTGATTTCTTCGAGAAAGTTTTTGACTAACCCTGGCCTACTGATTTCTTCGGGAAAGTTTATGACTAACCCTGGTCTACTTATTTCTTCGTGAAATTTTCTAACTAACACTGACCTACTGATTTCTTCGGGAAAGTTTCTGACTAACCCTAGTCTACTGATTTCTTTGGGAAAGTTTCTGACTAACCCTAGTCTACTGATTTCTTCGGGGAAGTCTCTGACTAACTGTAGACGTCCGTTCGCACCGCCCGGCGCCCCGCACGCGCCCGCGCGGGACCGACCCGGTTTTTCAACGTGTGGCAGCGGCCACCTACGCGGCTCCCTCCCTGCCGGGGGCCGGTCCGATCTCGCGTACGAGGCGATGTTTCGGACCTCGATTTGGATGACAATCCGGACTTGTACTAGACGGGTACGGGCACCCGTGTTTCCGTTTGGAATCGATCGAGTCGTGGTGGTAAATGTCTAAAGGACGATTTGTTTGGTAAGGCGACCTTTTTAGTGAACTGAATTCGTTGCCGATTTGATGAGTCGCCACCGAGTCAATTATGGGGACTCGGAAACCGTTCAAGTCAACTTTGATCCTTAGCTGGCTCAAAGCTGAGGGGCACGAGACTTGATAAAGACTTGTACCCTTAAGCACTCCATGCCTGGAATGACTCTCAATGCCAATGGTTTCGGAAATCCAGAAACCCTCGATTCTGAGTAAGGGGTGAGGGTACGTATTGGGAAGCCAACATCCGATAGATGTCAACACCCAATCCCGCCCGCACTATAGCGGCCTTTACTAATCAATCGGTGGGCTGATAACCTAGTTCTTTTATTGTGGTGGAAATACAGTAATATCTGTTGTTTTCACCCTATACCTTTTGCTACGTCGGTTGTTTAAGAACAAGTAGGTTTTGTTGTCAAAGTAGTTGTATTTACATTCTTTGCATGCGATTTCACGTGACAAGCAAGCCATGAAAAGATGCACATAGGAGAGTAGAGAGTACTACTATTATATGTATTAGCAAATCAGTTTTAACACGATAATACGGATATTAGTTGTTCTCGTGATATACCTTACTTGGTATTCTGCTTAAGATACGTCGGTTCGGTATTAATAGTGATGCGTTGAACCTAGTAAGGCGAGCACCCGGACTAATACGGAACCCGACCATCGTTTTGTTCAGTTTTAGTTGCTTTACGTTTTGAATTCCCTGTTAGGTGATTTAGTATGCGATTATGATAAGTGTAATTTGTAGTGCCTAATTTGTTTTGTTTTGGTCCCGTTTTCATTGTGGAATCGCTCCTTGGGAGCGGTTTATGGGTTACTTATGCTTCCTTTAGTTCGTTTTAGGTTCCCGAGACCATTCATGAAGAATTGGAACGATTCCGACTCGTTTCATACACTTTTGGAGCCAACGAAGAGAAGGAATGATCACTCGATGCCTTGGATTCGATCCCGAGACCTTGGGACCCATTTCCGAGCCCCTTAGGCTCGATCCCGAGTCCCAAGAATCGATGAGAAACCCATGAGAGGCAAGGAGGGACCTTAAAAATCATATTGGAGGCCTACAAGACTCATCCCCGACGGGAAGGACCTCATCCCGTCCGGGATGAGGTGCACGAAAGAGAGGGTTGCTGTTTTGGGTCCATCCCGACCGAGATGACCTCTTCCCGGCCGGAATCGACCTCTTCCCGACCGGGACCACCACCTTTCCGGCCGGGAAGGCTGTGCTGTAACCCGCCCTTCATTCTTTCTTCTCCTTTCCTCTTGTAACCCTATATATACCTCCCCTCTTGTAATCTTATGTTATGTTTTACATTATCCACTAAACCCTAGACTACTTTAGCATAGATTAGCCTAGATTAGTGCAGATTAGTCGTTAATTAGTCCTTAATCTTAGTTTACCCTTGTATTAATTGAATTCTTCAAGATTCAACCAAGATTGACAACCTTGGAAGATTGTTTTGGGTTTTCTCTTATATACAAGCTTTCATTCTTCCTTTCATCTTCTAGTATGGTATAATCTCTTTTCCCTTCTCTTTATCTATGTTTTATCATTCAAGTTTTAATCTTTAGCTCTTGGTTATTCTTTTGTTCATCATCCTTGTTAGTTTTAGATATGTATGCTTTTGTACTTGTTTTGGTTTATCTTGTTAGTGTTAGTTTTAGCATTAGATATGTTTGAGTAGACTCTTGCTAGGATTATTAGGGGGATTGGATGTGATTGTGGATGATTAGGGTGAGATGGGTGGTACTAGATGTTGTTTTTGTTGTTTCCCATTTACCTTGCACTCCACATGTTTGATGAAATGCTTGTGAGACTAGAGACGATCAATCCTTGTTCTTCTTGCATATTCTCTTGTATGTATGTGTTTGGTTGGTTGGTTTGGTTCCCTCATTACGTAGCGAGAGCCCGGTGAGGACGGCCCCTAGGCCGATTACGTAGCGAGAGCCCGATCGGCGGAACCTAGGCTACGAGAGCATGCTAGTAACCCCGTTTTCCCCCTTTTTGCCTCCTTTGCATCCATGAACCCGACCTAACCCTAGTTTTCCTTCTTATTGTTATCCTCGCTTCCCTTAGTCTTTAGTTACTTGTTTGTCTTCCTTTTCCATGTTTTAGACCTTAGCCTAGTCCTTAGCCTCCCCCTAGATTAGCTTGTCTCGAACCTAGTCCTAGACCGAAGCACCCATTAGTCTAAACCCATTTCCGTCCCTGTGGATCGACCCGACTTACCCTAGGTACCCAGTTAGGTTAGTTGGTTATTATTTGGTGGCGGGATCCACGGCAAATCCCGCCCATCAAATTGGCGCCGTTGCCGGGGATCGAACTCGGGTCACCCGCGTGATAGGCGGGAATACTTACCACTATACTACAACGACACTTATCAACTCCCCCACACTTAACCCTTACTCGCCCTCGAGTAAGCAAAAACTAACTACTAAACTAGCCGAGCGGGTATTAGCGCACCCTACGCCTTTTCAACTCACGCGAGTACACTTAGAGGAAAAGTGCACTCCGCAAGGCAAGTAAGGTCTTGCGACAAAACTGTGGATGCAACCGGACACAAAACACATAAACAAACAAGCATACAAACAAACAAACACAAGGTTGCACCCAAAGAAAAACAAATACCGCTTCCCTCAAACAAGCGGTGAAAGAAGCACCGTTTTAGGACTCGAGGCAAGTGACAACGTTCCCAAGCTAATTATACAAACCGAAATGAACTAAACCCTAATAGTATGACAACAAAGAAATAAAAACGTTGGTAACTTACCTAGGTCCTCCTAACCTTCTAAGAACGTACTACGGGACGATCGGCGGGATGGAAAAGGGATGAACCACGGCGTTAGTCGACACTGTAGGTAAGTGAGACCCCGCCCCCTTTAGCGATGAGCCAAGAGGGTCGTCCCATGTTCTAAACCGCCCAACTAGTCCAAGTAAAAAGGTGGATATTATTGCAAAATGAGGGAAGATCGACCATTACTGCTATCATCCTTCCTAGGGACTCGGTCCTTTAGTAGGCTCTTCACGGTAATAGTCGGTAAAAGGCTTATTTTTTGAGATGTGGGAATTCTTTTTGTGAGACGGTTTTCTTTTGGAATTTTTCTTTCTTTTGCATTTTTTCTTTACGTGTTGCTATGCCATTTCTTTTTCTTCTTTTCTATTTTCTTTTTGGTTTTTTTGTGCCTTTTCTTTTTCTTCAATCTTTTCTTTCTTTCGTTTTTTTTTTCTTTGCCCTTTTGGCTTGATTTGAGTTGTAGGCATTTCTTTTTGCAACTAAGAAAAAGAGATTTCAACAAATTGCAAAATTATTTTGTGGATATGTGTAGGAGGTAGGGGAATGGGTAAGTCGGGGGTCGCGATTTCCCTTCAAACCCACAAAAAGGTGGAGAACTTGGACTAATCGAACAATTTCAAACACGGTAACCTAAGGGACGAGACTCGGCAACCAAGGCCTTTTCACACCGTGGGTGGTCATAATGGTCAAAATGCAAATCCCTTAGTAAATCCCTAGTAAGCTAGGCGGACTCAAGGTAAAGGACCAACGAAACTATTGATTTAGGGTCATTCTACTAGACTAAAGTCCAAGACTCGATTCATACTACCAGAAAGGGAAAGTAAACACTTGCACACTAGCCTTAAAACCGGGTTTTCGAAAACCTTTTTACACACTAGACACAACTACACACACAAAACAAAGACTCGACAAGAGCGAAAGAAAAAGAGACAAAAGGCAACAAAATAAAACAAGATAAAACAAACACATAAGCAAAACAAACACCACCCTGAACTTCCAAACAAGTCACCAAATCAACCACAAATATGCACAAAGCTCGACCCGAGCACACAACATCACCTATCTCCTCCAAACTCCACAAGGGCAAAGAGGAAAAAGGGGTGAAGAGATGTTACCGGATGTCTTGAAAGCTCTCCAAAGCAAGCGGTGATTAAGCAACCTATAAGGAAAAAGGGAGGCAAACACGCACAACAAAACAAATATACGACACAACGACACAAAAGGAAAACTCACAAAAAGAAAATCTTTTTGATTTTTGTGAAAAAAATTCAAATTTTTAGGGATTTTTAAGATTTTTCGAAGAAACTACGAAAATAAAACTAACTATACTAGAATACCGCTCCCCATACTTAAACCGAGCAATGTCCTCATGCTCGATCGTAGTGTGTGGAGACACTAAAGAAAAGAAAAGAAACTATAAAAATAAAGCTAAAAATCAAAAATAAAGTGGAGAAAAGGGTAGAACATGTCCGGCCGGGGTGTAGTCAAGTCACCATGGGCCGAGACAAAAAAAGATATGGATGGGGGAAGAAATAAAAAGAAGGAAATAAAAGGAAATAGGAGGGGAGGACTAGGTGTAATCAAGTCACCTAGCCCGGATTCCGCCTAAATCCGACTAAATCCCAAAAAGTGAAAAATAAAGTGAAAAGACTTGTAACTTTGTGTTTTGAAATGACTCCCGACATAATCACGTCATCGAGAGTCGGGAGCAATAGCTACCAAGGCCCTGAGGGCCACCATGACACAAAAGTGTATAAAGGGAAGGGGACAAACAAAGGAAAACAAGCGATAAAAGACGGAAAAGAAAGGATAGTTGTCGTACCCATCGGTTAGCAACTCACTCGCTCCATCGTCTCATAGTTCAATATCGTCACATAGCTTGTCTTCGTCATTGCTATTCCTCTTCAATCTTGATAGGCCCTCATGGTTGAAGCATTAAGCTTGCAATGGTAGAAGGGAGTGGGATTTGATGGGAAAGTCGGTGTGTAGTGAAGATAAGGTGAGGTGAGAGTATGTATATGGAGTGTAAGGTCATATGATATGTGGAAGGGTAGGTAGGGAGGTTGGGAGGGGGTATAACATGGTTGGATGGGCTCGAATGTCGAAGAAGAGGCAAAATCTGGGGCAGGGGACCATCCCGGTCGGGATGGATTTCTTCCCGGTCGGGAAGACTCCTTCCCGGTCGGGACGAACTTGGTCACGGTCGGGATCATACTCCAGAAGATCCAAATTTCAGCCTACTCATCCCGATCGGGATGACATTCTTCCCGGTCGGGATGCTCTCTTCCCGATCGGGAAGACTCTTCTAACCCTTCATTCCTTGGTAGCTTCACCCACAAGTCCACCAATACATCGAGACATAGAATCTCGTCCCCAAAAGCTTGTCAAAAGCTTCAAAAACCGACTCCCATGCCCAAATCCAAGCTTCTATCATCAACTACTCTCTCAAGACTTCATCTTCACTATAACCTATCAAATGGACTCAATAAACACCATCAAAATTCCTCCCTCACATCGCTCATCAAAATACCGAATTACAAGAATTCCACAAAAGCTAACAAATCCTAGAAACCAAACTATCCAAACAAACATATACAAAAACAAAAACAAAAGAAAAGGAAAGAAGATATTTACATGATACTCTCACCATCTACTCCTCCATAGCCATCAAGGGCTCGAAGGAGTAAGTCAAATGCCCTAGAAACATCTTCATTGAAGCTCACATGGCCGAGCCTAGCTACTTTCAAGAGCTTTCAAGTCGGAGGCAAGAAGAGATCATCTTCATTATGCTCGGGGTTTTCATGATCTTCCGGGTCTTCCAAACCAACATAGCAACGACTCTTATGACCATCCAGTAGGTATAGTAGTCTAGAGTCATGCTCGGTGTTAATATGTGGGAGATCACACCCTAAGGGGATTGCTTCTTCTACGGGGTCAAGAGTAGAGCTCTTTTCCACCGCCCGACAAGGATCCTCTTCATCAACCGTCTCACAAGACAAGGGACTAGAAATCGAGTGCGATAGAGGAGGAGAAGGCATCAAGTTTTCTTCATTGGAGGCAATTGGCTCCTCCAATTTCCCATTCAAGGCAAGTTCCAAGGCATCTACTTCTTTCTCCCAAGTATTACGCTCCTTTTCACTCACCTTGTCAATATGGCCTAGAGGAGGTATGTCTTCACTTGGCTTTGGATTGTCTAGACCCGGTTCATCACGAAGAAAATCATACAAATCCAATTTGATAGCCAATACATTGGCTCCCCAAGAGTTACCTTGAGAATCATGTTCAACTCCCTCCTCATTGTTGACCCTTGAAGCTTCAACTTCCTCCATTCTTCCCATATCTTCACCATCCAAGCAACACTCAACAATGATCTCTTGATTGACCCTCTCTTCTTAATTTGTAGCTTCACGATCGGGTTGACTTTCTTGTGGAGTCCCCCGACCTTCATGCCCAAATGAACCTTCCTCAACAATTCGTGGAGCTCGAGTAGCCGACATCGTGATACGATCCATGAGTGCATTGATCCGAGCATCTTGCACCTCTATTTGGGCCTTGAGCTCCTCTTTGACCCCTTGTATTTGAGCCATCATCGCTTTTTGACTCTTTTGCAATAAAATCATCATCTCATGTTGACCCTTTTGCAATAGCATTATCGCCTCTTGTTGACTCTTTTGCATTTGGACCAACATTTGACAAGTCTCAAAGTTGGGGATTTTTGGTTGTGGGTTATATGGAGGGCGTTCGTAAGATTTTTGATGAGGTTGACATGGTTGGTGAAATTTTGGGACTTGGCAATTTGCCCCATAGTTGTCCCATGACGATAGATGGAAGCTAGGACGTGCCATTTCCATAACGTTGCTTTGATACCTAGGATGAACTAGAAGCACTTGAGCAAACGTTAGTAACCTAGTGCTTTTGAGGCACTAGGAAGAGAGAATAGCACACAAGAAGTAGAACGGAGATACACGAGGAGAAGAAAACACAAAAATCAAGAACATAGTCCACAACTAAGCAAACAAAAGTCTAAACTACGCCGTCCCCGGCAACGGCGCCAATTTGATGGGCGGGATTTGCTGTGGATCGACCCGGCTTACCCTAGCTACCCAGTTAGGTTAGTTGGTTATTATTTGGTGGCGGGATCCATGGCAAATCCCGCCCATCAGATTATAAGGTCATAAAAGCAATAAATCATACGAAAAACTCTAAATGTGAATGTAAGTAAATCACGTTGTGAGGAGTTGCACCCTCGGAGTATACACTAAACGGGACACGATGCGTAGATAATTTTGAGAGCGGATCTCGGAATTACTGGGGTCTATTTAGTGTATTTTAGTGGTTATGGTTGAAGTTGGGACGTTACGTATTTTAGTAGATGTTTGTGGGCCTAGTGCCCACATTTAGTGTTATCGTAGTGCATAATAAAAGAAAGTACGAGTACGGAAAGTTTTGTTTAGATGGCAACCTAGTGACGACTCGATCAACAGGCGGATCCTCCTAAGTTGACCAGTGACTCCGGCAGAGCTCTGTTACCGTTTGACTCTTTCCTGCGGCTACTCCGGTAGAGCTCCGTTACTATGGACCGATTCTGCGGCTAATCCGGCAGAGTTTCGCTACTAGACTTGAGCTAGTTGAACACAGGCACCTCGGTATCGAGTGGGGTGCTCGAAGGTGAGGAGTAGCGTCGATGTCGCTTTTTATCGGAACTACGATCGAGTGGATCGTTTGCCTCGGGTGTCGGAGTGCGAGCCCATAGCAAGAGATTAGAGGGAGAAGAGAAGAATGAGAATTGTATGTCGAAATTAGGGCGTGAAGGGGGGTATTTATAGGTGTTTTCGGCCCTTTTCGCCCATATAGGCGCCTGAGATGAGGCGTACCAAGACTCAGGCGCCTGGGCTTAGGCGTGGGGAGACCAAGGTGCGTGAGGTGGGGCGGTTGGAGTTTTGAAGATACGATTTTGATACTTTCCAAAACCGTGGGACGGGTGTATAATATGTATCTTGGGGGTTAAGGTTTTCCTTCGTTGACCTAGTGCCGTGAACTTGGTGGGCCTCGGGTGTGCATCCCGAGGTTCACCTGGCGCGGTGCTGACTCGGTTTGAGTTTCAGGACCGACTCGGGGTCCCGGTGTCAGAATTAACTCTAATTAGTGTCTATACGACTATAACAACACGACTAAGGCTGCCATCATGTTAGTTTACTTTGCCCGAGTAATTTATTTGATCCGTTCTATAGAAAAACTACCTAAAACATCGCGAACCCGCGTTGCGTTGCAGTCCTATTGTCATCGGGTGTTTGTTGGGCACCTCTACAGCCACCAGGTCCAAATCTGGGTGTCTACTGAAGCCCCCACTTTGACTGAGGCTTGGAGAAGGCGAAAGTCAAAGTATAGCCGCCCAGGTCAATCGAAGATTACGACCTGGTGGTTGTCCGGTCGGGTCGTTTTAAGTCCATTGGACTACGTGTTGAGGCTCGCCAGCCAAGGCTTAGAAGTCATACCCGACGTCTTCGCTTGCGGTTGCTTGCTTGGTCCCGGGCCGTTGCTTGTCATCTTGTTCTTGATTCTTTGTGCGCGCACGCTTTGTCTTCTTCGGTTTATTTAAAGGTTTTGTTTAATTTTTAAATATGTTTGTGACGCGTTGAGCGTAAGTGCCAGGGATGTTCATATGTGTTGGCTTTTATTTGAACAAATGTTTTTGGGATGCTTGTGAACCCTTGATGACATAAAACGTTCGAGGGCGTTAGTCTCCACTCGAAAAACTTTCTTTGCAGATGCTCTGACCCCTAAGACAAAATAAATTGTGATAAATTACTCGAGGGCGTCAGTCTCCGCTCGAGCAACTGTCGTCGGGGATGCTCTGACCCGGAGGACAAAAATTGCTGTTACTAAACTACTCGAGGGCGTTAGTCTCCACTCGAGCAGCTGTCTTTGGGGATACTCTGACCCCTTGGACAAAATTGTTGTTACTGTTCCTCCAGAATCTTAGATCCCTCGGGCAAAATTGTTGTTGCTGTGTGATGGTAGGGTTTTCGCCGCGTCCCCCACCGTCAAGTAAAGTCCAACTAATCCTAACGGTAGCTAGGGTAAGTCGGGTCGTATCCACAGGGACGGAAAATGGTGTCTAGACTAGGTCTACCTAAAAACAAGATTAAGTCACACAAACAACACAAAGAGAAGAGAATTGAGTAAGTATGATGGTGAAGAGGGATGAAACTAGACTAGCAAAGAACTATGTATGACAAAGACTAAATGAAGCAACTAAGGATTAAAGAAGCTAACAAACTAAAGAAATGATGACTAAAGAGGTAGAGGAATCAAATATGGGAAAGAGTAGGGTTAGGTTGGGTTCATAAGTGTAGTAGGATAGTAGGGAGGTCAAGGGTGTAGGTTTCTCCTAGGCACTAAGGTCGGTTTGCGCTCTCGCGCCAAAGCCTAAGTCCGCACTCTCGTGTCTAAGACTAGACCCGAATAATCATGCAAAGTATTACCCAAAACACAAGCATTCAACCACAAATCGATTACAAAATGAGAAGATGAAAACAAGCATGAGAAGCATGAACAATACAACTCAAACAAGCAATTCAACAAACACATAGAGTGCTCAACATGTGACTAGTAACAAAGATTCCACCTTTTCCCTTAATCAAACCCTAATTACCCATAATCCACACTTAATCCCCCTACTAACCCCACAAAGAGTCTACTCACTCATTATCCAACTAATACTAACATAAACAAGAGAATTCAACATAATAATCCAAACATTCATTATAAACTAACAAGAACAATAAACAATATGTACAGATTTAAACTTGATAAATAAACAAACATTAAGAGAAAAGAGATTATACCAACTACAAGAGGATGAAAAAGATGAGAACTTGTATTAAAAGAACACCCAAAAATCTCCACCAAAAGTTGTCAAGAATTGATGGATTCTTCAAGAGAACCTTAATACAAGACTAACTAACTAAATTAATCTAAGATTAACAAAAGTTAAGGGAAGATTAAACTAATGAGAGGAGAAACTAAATCTAGGGTTTTGAATGTTGTAGAGAGGTCTAAGATAGTGTATGGTAATGTATGGTGCTTAAACAATACAAGGGAGAAGTATTTATAAGGTTACAAAAGTGAAGGAGGAGAAAAGAAGGACACGCGGCTACAACATGCCCGTCCCGACCGAGACGGATCATGGTCTCGGCCGGGAAGGCTGGTCCCGACCGAGACGGTTCTTGGTCTCGGCCGGGAAGGCTGAAACAGTGGCCTGCTCAATTGTGCACTCCTTCCCGACCGAGAAGGCACTTGGTCTCGGCCGGGAAGGCTCTGTAGGCCTCCAATATGAGCTCTAACGTCCCTCCTTGCTTCACATGGGCTTCTCCTCGATTCTCGGAGCTCGGGATTGAGTCTAAGGGGCTCGGGAATGAGTCCCAAGGTCTCGGGATCGAATCCAAGGCACCGAGTGATCGTTCCTTCTCTTCGTTGGCTTCAAAAGTATAGGAAACGAGTCGGAATCGTTCCAATTCTCCATGAATGGTCTCGGGAACCTAAAACGAGTTAGAAGAAGTATGAGAAGCCCAGAAATCGTTCCAAAGAGCGATTTCACAAGGGAAAACGGGACCAAACACAACAAATTAGGCACTACAAACTACACTTATCACTGTGCCTCCGGGATCTTAGATCCCTCGGGCAAAATTGCTGTTGCTGTGCCTCCGGGATCTTAGATCCCTCGGGCAAAATTGCTGTTTGCTGTGCCTCCGGGATCTTAGATCCCTCGGGCAAAATTGTTGTGCCTCCGGGATAACTCTGACCCTCGGGCAAAATTGCTGTTGTTTATTCGTTTTCGTAAAATTTTGTTATGCAGGTTTGTCTTGTTCGGGTTTGTTCTTGCTTTTGTTTCGGTTTGCTTATGCGGTTGAGTTTTGCTCCGGGTTTATTTAGATTAGTTCGAATTGCTTTATTATGCATTCGAGTGCAGCGTTTCGGTTAAGTGCGGTTCTCATGTTTGTTTCGTTATCGAGAGTCGATTACTAATTATTCCTCTTATTGTGATTTTGTTTGTTTTAAAGGTTCCATGTTTTATGTGTATCGAATTTTGAGTTTGTTTGCTTTATTTTAGTCTGTACCGGGCCATTTAGACGCGCGTCTGTCTGCGGCCTAATCTTTAGGCGCCTAGCCCCCAGCGAGCCAGGACTCAGGCGCGTCACCTGAGGTGGTCGGGTTTTCGTGGACCGGGTTTGTTTAATTAATTCGAAAATTGGGGCGATCGTTTCATTTAACACAATTCGAACGCGTCGCCCCTTTCGCCCCAAACTCGACTTCTCGACTTTTCTTGCCAAATTTCGTCTCGATTTCCGCTATTTACGATAATGTCGACTCCGGGTAAGTGCTCTTTGCTTGTTTAATGTCGGTTTTGCTTGATTTGATTGATTATGAGTTGGTTTTGTTGAAAACCCTAGAAAATCGATTTGAGTGTTTTTTATTCACTAAGTTTCGATGCTTGTGCTTAATCTCGTTGTTAAATTAAGGTTGATTAGAGCTTGTTGAAGTAGTTATAAGCTTGATAAGGATGTTCGAGGTGTGACAATGGCTCCTTATGGAAATGGGTTGGAATGCTAGGGTTAAGGACCGTTTCCCGATTATTCCCGTGTTTATTTTGCGTAATTTTGTTCAAATAATGTTTGAGAGGATAATGTGGGTAGCTCTCTTGTCGATTCTTATGGGCTAGGATGACCTTTAGGGCTCTCCGTGAGGTTTTGTGTGTCTTAAGACGGGTCAAAAGGTGTCATAACGATGTCGGATTTTCCCGAAACCACTTCCATTGTGACCCGAATCGAAAATGCGTGCTAGCGGCCTTCATGGAATTTCTATATCCTTATTCAAAATTTTGACCCTATTTTGACCTATTTAAGCTGCTTTAACCTGACTAGGTTTATGTTTTTGTTTGGTTTTACAGTTAGAGATGATACCGAGCGTCCCGAGGGAACCTCTTCGGTCGGTGCTAATGAGGATGTTGTTGGGGCAAGCTCACTGACTCCTCGAGGGATTCATAGGAGGCGACGGAGCACCTCGTCTTAGCGCCGCGACCCCGAGACTATTAATCAGGCTGAGTTTGATAGGGTGAAGAAGAGCAAGCTTCCAGAGACCGTGGCTAGGAGAGCTCATCTCCCGGTTCCTGTACCGGAGGATGAGGAGATTGTTTATGAGGATCCCGATTGCGCTCGGGACTGGGATGGTCATCAGCTGATGTTTCATCTTGACCTTCACATTTCTAACCGCATCGTGCGGGGCCTAGTGAGTGTCCTATTCGTGCCTATTGGTTATGCCTCAGATTTCCTTTTTGCTCGAGCTAGATTGGGTTTGTTTTGTTTATACTTGTGTTGTTTTGGGTTTGCAGTCCCCCGGTCCAATGAGGACTTTCTCGGGCTTTACTACGTGTCTCGACGTTTACTTTCAGAAGTTGACCCCCACGGTAAAGGGGATTATGCGAGGACCGCTCTAGGTCCCGTGGTCGGACAGTGGGTTAGGTTGGTGGATTGCAAGACTAAATGCAACCTTATGGTGATTAGGGCGATGATAGATCGCTTCCATGATACTACCTCTGTAACACCCGCTATTTTCCCTAGCATTTTTATCCTTTCCGTTATGACTTCGTCATAACTCTGTCACATTTTGACCTTATGTTTCATCTTTTTCCAAGATTTATTTTCATTTTTGGGTTTAATGATATTTATTTTTATTTTAAAGGATTTTAATTCTTTTAAATCTATTTATTTAATTTTCTTCGTAAACTATTTATTTTTCCGCGAGGAATTTTATTACCCATCGTATTTAAGCTCGGATTTGAGTTATTCCTTTTTCTACAAATGTCTAAACATATTTTTATAATATTTTCAACTAGTAAATATTTTTATTTACGAAAATTTAGCCATTAATGATTTTATTACGAAGTTTCGTAAATAATTATTTTCTTACGCGAGGTTTACTCGAATTACTTTGAAATGCCTTTAACTATTTTGCGATTATACTTTTTATCAACTTACAAATTATTTGAGGTTTTTTCCTCATAGTTTGGACCGACAAAGCTCCTTGTCACAATTTTACTACGTTTTATTAATACAATTCATTTTATTACGTAAACCGAAAAGATATGATTATTTCCCTTCTCATTTAAGTGTTGCATTATTGCTTAAACTCTTCACACTCCCTCTTAACCTCATTGGATTCTTCATTAGATTCCACATTGATGATACCACATTGGATTCCTCAAATTATTTATTCTCATTTAACCTTCTCATTTAACCTTAAGAAACCTTCCAACTCTTTTACATTCATTTCTCATAAAAATAATAATTCAATACCCTATTTTCTTCTTCCTTGGCCGTGAGACTTCATTCTCTTTTCCTTGGCTGGTTCTTGCTTAATTCAAGTCCTAATCGTCTCATCTTTATCGTCGAATTAATCCTCTTTCCGAGCCTATCGTTAAGGTAATAATCGATTATGTTTTCGATCGTTATTCACCTTGATTTTCTTAGTTTTTCTCGTGGTATTTTTCTACCATGAATTTCGTGTATGGTAGGTTTCGTGGACGATCCCGAGGTCGACGAGTATATTATTGATTCCGATTTGGATTAGAGGTAACGTCGATGTTACTCGGTATTTCGTGATTTTAATTGTGTAATTGCATGTATATTTTTATATTTCATTTTTGACAATATATGTATGTCATATAATCTGGAAATTTTTTAAAATTTTAAAATTTGCATGTTTCGATATTTTTATCGCTTTTACGAGATTAACGATTAAATTGTTGTATTAATTTGTAAAATCGTAATATTCGGCCTAAACTTGTAATATATGATTATATTTTGTAAAAAATGAAGTTTTTAATGATTTTTAATAATTTGGTATTTTTCTGATATTTTTGATATCGATTATTGAATTTTTACCGTTTACGAACAAAAACGATTAAAAACCAATTTTTATTTCTAGCACTTAAACATTTTATTTTAATATGAAATTTGACATGGATAATCTTTCTGATGAAAAATCATTTTATGAATTTTTTTCATAATTTTTCGGGATTATTAAGTGGGTGAATTAATTAATCACTTTAAATCATCGTTTATCGTTAAAACCGTGTGTGTCGTTTAAATTCTCGATTTCTGGTCTTTTGTTTAAATTTTGGAAAAAATAAATATATTAGTTTCTGGAAAATCATTATTTTTAAGTTTAATAATAATTTTTGGATATTAATACTTAAATCGTTTTGTAATTACTATTTTTATTAATCGTTATTGTTGAGATTAGACGATTAACGAGAAAACCCTTTAAAAACCGAGTTTAAGGATTCTGTAAAATTCTCTTTTCTGGACAGAATGTATAAAAATATATTTTAGCTATTTTACGTAATTTTTTTACTATTTATTAATGTCTTTAAATAATAGTAATGATTTTTGGACAAAATTTTGATTTATCGTTAAAATGCTTCGTCTTACCTAAAAGAATTATTTTTCCAGCAATTTTGAAAATATTTAAATATGAAACTTTGATAGTTAAATCACCCCTTATCATATTCTAATTTATTTTAATGGTTTAATTAAATAAAGCACATTAAAAGATTTATTTTTACATTTGCTGTAAAATCCTATTTATGTTCGTATTGTCGAAACTAATAATAATTAAGGAATTTTAATTTTATAAATTTTGGAAACACCCTAATTAGTTGTATTAAAATGTTTAAGACATTTTTAATCATTTCATAAACACTTGTATGATATTTTAATAATTTCATGAACTCAAATCTTTTCACTTTAACAATTAATATCGTTAAGGCCGAAAGTATTAGTTTTATAAATCTACATCTTTTACTAAAAACGTTTTATTAGTATGAACTAATATTTTCGCTATTTTGATATGATGCTATTTTTGTAAAGTTTCTAAATATAAAAGTTTCCTAAAATAGAAAGTTGCCTCTTTTGGAAGGCGATCCGTTTTCCATTTTATTCTCTTATTATTTACAATGATTATATCCTTTTGAATATCGATAATGGCTTTGTTTTGGAGTTATGGAATAAGGAAAAGTGTGAGTTTAGAGTAATATAATCTGGGCTGTACGTTTTGCCATCAACTATAAAGCTGGTGTGCCTATGTTGAGACACATTGGTCGTTGAACTGAGCATGGTTTGTGTTCAGGAGAGTGTATGTTTACCTTAAACTTAGATATCGCATCGTGTAAGTCGCGTCGGGTTGAACTGGGTATGGTTTGTATCCAGGAGGGGTGTGCACTACTTAAACCAGGACCTCGCTGCACGCAGTCCTGTTATAGTTGAGTTGCCTAGTTAGAGACCAAAGTCCGATTTGTTTTGACTAAGTTCTCGAAACTAGATTTTAGTATTGTCCTAGTGAAAGTCTAGATTCTACATTAATCCTATCCATAACGCCATTTTGATTACTTTTATTATTATCGATATAATTTTGATTTGAAGGTTGGCAAATGTTTTATGTTTTCTTCGGAAAACTCATTTTTATTATTTTGTTTCGTTACGTGAAGTTTTTCACTGAAAGCTTATTTTCCTTATAATCTTTTAATGATTTTTATTTTTACTATTTTCATATAATAGTAATTACAGTTTTAAAATCATGTTATACTGCTGGGAGAACGTTGACGTTGCTCCCCACTGATTGTGGCTGTTATGTTTTTAACATGGCAGGTATATGTGTTTTTCTTCGGGTGGGCTAGCGAGCAGTTATGGATCCTGCTTATTTATTTTAATAATTATGTCTTATGGATTGTTCAAACCCCCTTTTGTGGATTGTTTTAATTTTGGCCATTTTATTTAAGGCCTATTGTTTGACTTTACCATTTTAATTTTACTAAGACATAGTTTTCAGCGTGTTTTAATCCCGACTCTATAGTGTTTCCGCCACTGTATCGCGTTAGAATTTCTAGGGGATTACAGTTGGTATCAGAGCATTACTGCTCCCAACGCTTACACCTTAAATTAGGGAAAATACCAGTAAATTATTTAAACAGTAAATAAAAATATTATTAGAGATGGGTAGAAACAAGTAAGGACTTATTTGTTTAGCTTTCCTGTTCCTGAAACTCAATGGTTAGCATTGAATATTTGTTTTATTTGTCCGAGAAGAAGATAAGTGGACAAGAGGTTGACATGATGATGCTGCTCCAGATCGGGACAAGACCTTCTTAGAACTCTCAACGCCTGCTGACTCGAGTGGACAACTTGGTGCTCCAAGAAAGATGCCGATGGTGACTTTTAGCTCCGTTTCAGTTTACTTAAGCTACTGGCCAGATGATCAAGAGTAGATTCTAGTTCCGTGACGGTACAACAGACTCAGATGTGAAATCACTTTGGATTCGGATGGAGAGACCCAATTCTACTATGCTCGTATCTCTACGAGATGATGAAGATATCCCGTGATTTCCTTTGTGGAACCTTAGAGGTCCGAACATTTCCGTCTCATTTTAGATCTTAGTTATCTAGGATCATCATTCTGTTCCTTCTTCCTCCACTTCTTTCAACTCTTTTTTTTTCCTAAATTCTTGCCTTTATTCTTGAGGCAAATCTTCGACTAATTTTCTTACTTTACCATCTTTCCTCTTGAGATTCTTGGTTTGACCAAATTCCGTTTCAGTGGACCCCGTGAAAAGTCATAGATGTTTGAGGTTTAGTAAACCCTTGTTACATGGTTTGAGGATTGTGAGTATACTCGGTTATCTATCTTAGTAAGCTTTTGAGGATCGATTTGAATGATAAATTGTCGATTAATGGAATTAGGTTGGTACTTAAGACATTGAACCATGGGTTATAGGTTATTTTGATTACTTTGGAGTACTTAGAGCTGAATATATTTTGGAGTAGTAAGAGTATGTCATATTTGATGGATACTTAGTACCTAACCTAGAACCGAACTAAGTGTAACTGATAATATCACTTTGGGATTCTTACCTAATGCATATTTGGTGGATGCATCGTGAATATTTGGGATCTTAGAGTATTGTTTAAGATGTTAGCCTAAGTGTTGTGGTACCATTTCAGGTCCTCGTTAATGTTTAGTAAATTTTGGGTTGACATAGATTAAACCTTGTTTATTATGGAATAGATCGTTGATCGTTGATGTAAGGTTGTAACCTACGAATTTTGGAGTTGAATGACCTAAATTTTGGGATAGATCATTGTTAACCTTGAAGAAGAGAAACATATTGCACAATTAGTGGTTGGATTTATTGTGTTGTTTTGAGGAATACTTAATGCCAATCATCTTGATGGATTTACAGTTCAGAACCCTTAGACCAACAAGATTGTGGCTTCGTTGAGTTAATAAATATTTTAGTGATTTCACTGTTACGATATGAAATTTGACGGAATTCTCATAAACCTTAGTCGAATGACATATTTACAGATGTGAGTGTCCGCTATTACCTATAGATTTGAGCGCGTTTGAGGATTTGTAATACGTTCCTAACTCCTATACTTGCGGCATTATAAATATGTTGATGATCATTTTTGAGGATTTCGTACCCGAGCCTTGTTAAATTGGTGGACCTTGTTAGTGTTCCTTACTCGAGAAATTTAGAGCATACTTCGAGTTCAAACCTTATGAGCTTCGAGTTTAGAAACCTTATCGATTGCGAGTTTGGGTATGTTTTGATAACCATTGGAATCTTAATTAATGGATTAGTCTAAATCATTTGTGGATTCTTACCATACCAATTGAAAGATTATATAAGTATGTAAGACTTAATTTTGGAGGTTGTGGCAGTTGACAATTTGGGAGGTTGTAGATTGAGTAGGATCACCCTGTACCGATATTGGACTTAGCGTTAGTTGATGGACCAATTAGAAACCCGTGTTTGTAGGTGTCGTGCTAGGAATCTCGAGATGGTTAATTTCCTCTATAATCCTTGAGAGCTCTGTCTGACTCTCAACTTCGTTTTCCTTTCTGCTTCTCTTGAATTTTGTTACCTCAACTGCTGCCAACCCCTTTGACATTTACCGATTTTGAAAAATTTTGTTTTAATTTATTTTATCCTTGTTCTATTTACCCGTTAACCATTTTTTTTATTTGAACTTCCTATTTTATAAAAAGTTTGACTAACTAAAACTTTTCAGATATCGTGAAATTTAACATTTTTGAATTTTAATTTAAGAACTTTATACTTCACTCTTGTTTTATCTTTGGTTGATATTGTTGGAAATATAGGGTCACTATAGGGGCGATATATAACTAGTAAATACACGTTGTTGTGTCGTGGTATGAAGGCCACTGAATGAGAAACGAAATCGCCCCAACTACGGTACAAATCGGAATGGGCGTCGTCCCCCAAGGTCACACAATACTCCTAAAAGATTGTGTACTCAACCATTAGGAGTTGGAACTCGATGGTATACTCAGAATTTATCAAGATATTTGGATGAGAAAGTATTTGATGTATGTCTCATCCCCATTCTCATTCTCTTATATCTCCTTATATAAGACTACATGGGAGTATGAGACTAATATCAAAGGGTATCCAAGGCTATTCATGATGGTAATGAATTATCATTACTATAAATATAATGATATTCATAACCATCATGAATATTGGTGTCAATGTGCTACTTAATGGGAGATACCCTTACAATGCAACAATGATCAATCTATTGTCTTTGCATTATTTCTAACAATCCCCCACTAATGCAAATGACAACCAATAACAAAAATTATGAGCATATGAAAAGGTTGACACTTAGACGTTAATATCTTTCGATTTGAATTAACGTATTAGTGAAATGAGTCAACAACTTACTTACAACAAGAGAATATCTTTCGATTTGAATTCCTTATTGAACTTCGGTTGAATTACCCTCACAACACATATCATACCTTAAGTTCCACACGAGTTCCGCAATACGATTCAACAAATTTATGGCCAAATGAACCTTGGGATTTTGATGAGTGCTCTAGAAAGATAACTCAATCTCTCATAGAAGGAGGCCAACCCTTCACACTCACTTAGGTGATTCTATCAAGGATATCTCCACATAACCCACTCACTTATGAGCTATAGAATCATTAAGAGCTCTAAAGCTCAACCTCTCAATACTACGGTGAATCCATCAAGTCCTTCACAACATGACCACCCAAACATAGGGATATAGATTCATTAAGAGAAATATCTCAACCTCTATCATTACGGTGATCTCATCAAGTCCGTCTCACAAGGACCACCCAAATTTGGGCTATAAGATCATTAAGAGCTATATGCTCAACCTCTATCATTACGGTGATCTCATCAAGTCCGTCTCACAAGGACCACCCAAATTTGGGCTATAAGACCATTAAGAGCTATATGCTCAACCTTTCAAATACACCAAATTATATTTGATGATTTCAACTCCCTCAAATCTGCATAATACATGTGTGTAATTCACTACACATCATTTTTAGCAATATGAAGCTGATATCAGCATCAAACATTGCATAGCAATTGATGCCCCCACAATTATGCAATAAATATTAAGCTCACAATCACCATGCATTACTCCGGTAAGGTTAAAAGAGCAAAATAATACGCATATATAATACATAAAATTATAACATTCTTCTCAATAGACTTATAATAAAATTATTATAAAGATGAAACTTTACTCATGATCATTGTGCATCTCACCTTGTGATCCAACATCTTTATAAATATCCAACATGTTGTAATTCTCAATATTGCACCATGTATACACCATCATTCTTATATTAGAGAACAACGATCTCGATGATTGTTTCACTTATATTTTCTTTTTGCAAATCCACAAATTAAAATATATATCCTTTACTCACATAAAATCAATCATCATAATCTCATATAGTGTGGTGTAAGCCAAATGTATAACATAAATAAATGGACCTTACACAACCATTATTTATTGACTTAGTCAACAAATTAAAACTCTTACATTTGGTTCAATTATTCATGTATAAAACATGTTATCGATCATCCCTTTCCCCCACAATTAGAGATATACATACTCTTCACAAATTATAAGATATCAACTCAAAAATTGATTCATGAATAATTTTATCAAATAAGTTGAATGACTTCCCCCACATGTTGTCACACCACGAAATAGTGACAAACATAATCGTTCAAACAAAATATACAAATTATTCATTCATTAATCATCCCAACTTTTAGATATCAAATAATTATGCATGACAATTTATCTATTCCATAATCTATTCTTAGAGTAATTTATCAAATAATTCATCCAATTATTTAATACATACTTGATCAAGATTATGCATGTCAATAAAAATAAAATATTTAACCCCCATATATAGCTTATTTTACTCAAGTGAGCATTGATGCGTCTCTAGTGTGAAGTTAAATTCTCCTTCCAAATGTATCCAAAATAATTTACAAGACAAGTACACACGTGTCTTTTCAAAACATTACAAAGGATACGAAAAGTCACACTAATATATAATCTCAACATATATTATACATATTCAATTTTCTCAAGCAAAACATACATAATGTTCTTAAATTGATTAATGAATAATATTCAATATCATATATATTAAGTGCATAGAATAAATTTATAACGACTATATAATAAATTTATAATATTGCTCTCATTACTCATAAGAGCATATAATCTCCACATGGTATCTCCCAAGACAACATAATTTGCACAAAATCATTAATAATTAATTATTACTCCACTAATAATCACATTAATTATTTTGATCGTAGGCATATAATATTTTCCATTAACACAAAAACATTTACCTTTTAGTTGTATACTAATACAAACATGTGTGCAAATTCATCATCCATCATGAAATATTGAGACTAACACATTCAACATATGTTCAGAAACAACATTAACATCTTACTTTTATCAGATAATTTATCTTCCAATCAATGACGATAAATAATACTCATCTACCAAACGTAATTATTTTACCATCATGAATCACAAGAAGACAAGAACAAAACACATAGATACCATACCTCATTTTCAAGGATGAATATTGATAATAAAATAAGATAATACCATCCACTCATAAACCTTCAAAATTTCAGCATACTACCACGACATTGTGTCCCGTTTTCCGAAGGGTAAATGGCAGAATCAGCTCACGACTTTAAATAAAGAGTTGTAGCCCTTCTTCTTAGCTTTCCAACGCCATATTACACGTCCCAATCAGAGGTCTAGAGACGGAGTTATTGCCATAATACCGAACTGCTGTCTCACCCTCAACGAGATGAATCTTACCAACGAAACAAGATAGCCAATTGAAACAATTCCAGTGACAAGTGATGAACACAACCACATAATAGTGACATAATTTCGTTTCTCAATTGTTGGAAATATAGGGTCACTATAGGGACGATATATAACTAGTAAATACACGTTGTTGTGTCGTGGTATGAAGGCCACTGAATGAGAAACGAAATCGCCCCGACTACGGTACAAATCGTAATGGGCGTCGTCCCCCAAGGTCACACAACACTCCTAAAAGATTGTGTACTCAACCATTAGGAGTGGGAACTCGATGGTATACTCAGAATTTATCAAGATATTTGGATGAGGAAGTATTTGATGTATGTCTCATCCCCATTCTCATTCTCTTATATCACCTTATATAAGACTACATGAGAGTATGAGACTAATATCAAAGGGTATCCAAGGCTATTCATGATGGTAATGAATTGTCATTACTATAAAGATAATGATATTCATAACCATCATGAATATTGGTGTCAATGTGCTACTTAATGGGAGATACCCTTACAATGCAACAATGATCAATCTATTGTCTTTGCATTATTTCTAACAGATATTTATATTTAGATCTGTTTCAAAATGCTTTAATAATTTATCTTAAATTATTTCGAAATTATTTCAATTTTTTAATTTTCAAGCGATCGGAATTTTATGAAGAATTTCATATTTCCAAATACTTCAATTTCTATAGGATTATTATGTAAAAAGTTTTAACATTGCCAACAATATTTTGTATGTTCAAGTTTGATAACATTTTTGAAAACTTTCATAGTTACTTTGATAACATTTTCGAAATTTTAACGTTTTGAAAATTGAATTTCGTTTTATTTCTGGTGGATTTTTGAATCTGTTATTGAAAATGTTTGACGACTGGTTCGATTTCTACTAACTACAAAATTTGATTTCTCCAAACTAAATTTTTTTCATCAGAAAAAGAAAAATTATCGAATTTCTTAATCAAATTGTTTAATTTTGTTTTGAAAATGTTTTCGGTTACCCTGTTTCCTTCAAGTTTGTTTACAAATGTTATTCAACAATATTATTTTATCAAATAACTTTACTTTACGATTTAATTAACTTAGAAGATTTTAAATTCCGGGTGGCTTAGACCAATTTCTCTTGGAATAAATATTTGCATTTGATTTCGTATCACTTTAAAAGTTGTAAAATTTTATTTTACAGAAAAATTATTATACAAATTTGTATCCCCATCTTTTCGAGGGGGTAATCTTGATTCTCTTTCTGCTTATTCTTAGTTTCTTCTTAGGAAAGGATAAAAATTATTGGAGGACGAAACTTTCTTTTAGTGGGTAGGATTGTAACACCCGCTATTTTCCCTAGCATTTTTATCCTTTCCGTTATGACTTCGTCATAACTCTGTCACATTTTGACCTTATGTTTCATCTTTTTCCAAGCTTTATTTTCATTTTTGGGTTTAATGATATTTATTTTTATTTTAAAGGATTTTAATTCTTTTAAATCTATTTATTTAATTTTCTTTGTAAACTATTTATTTTTCCGCGAGGAATTTTATTACCCATCGTATTTAAGCTCGGATTTGAGTTATTCCTTTTTCTACAAATGTCTAAACATATTTTTATAATATTTTCAACTAGTAAATATTTTTATTTACGAAAATTTAGCCATTAATGATTTTATTACGAAGTTTCGTAAATAATTATTTTCTTACGCGAGGTTTACTCGAATTACTTTGAAATGCCTTTAACTATTTTACAATTATACTTTTTATCAACTTACAAATTATTTGAGACTTTTTCCTCATATTTTGGACCGACAAAGCTCCTTGTCACAATTTTACTACGTTTTATTAATATGATTCATTTTATTACGTAAACCGAAAAGATATGATTATTTCCCTTCTCATTTAAGTGTTGCATTATTGCTTAAACTCTTCACACTCCTTCTTAAACTCATTGGATTTCTCATTGGATTCCACATTGATGATACCACATTGGATTCCTCAAATTATTTATTTTCATTTATTCTTCTCATTTAACCTTAAGAAACCTTCCAACTCTTTTACATTCATTTCTCATAAAAAAAATAATTCAATACCCTATTTTCTTCTTCCTTGGCCGTGAGACTTCATTCTACTTTCCTTGGCTGGTTCTTGCTTAATTCAAGTCCTAATCGTCCCATCTTTATCGTCGAATTAATCCTCTTTCCGAGCCTATCGTTAAGGTAATAATCGATTATGTTTTCGATCGTTATTCACCTTGATTTTCTTAGTTTTTCTCATGGTATTTTTCTACCATGAATTTCGTGTATGGTAGGTTTTGTTGACGATCCCGAGGTCAACGAGTATATTATTGATTCCGATTTGGATTAGAGGTAACGTTGATGTTACTCGGTATTTCGTGATTTTAATTGTGTAATTGCATGTATATTTTATATTTCATTTTTGACAATATATGTATGTCATATAATCTGGAAAATTTTTAAAAGTTTAAAATTTGCATGTTTCCATATTTTTATCGCTTTTACGAGATTAACGATTAAATTGTTGTATTAATTTGTAAAATCGTAATATTCGGCCTAAACTTGTAATATATGATTATATTTTGTAAAAAATGAAGTTTTTAATGATTTTTAATAATTTGGTATTTTTCTGATATTTTTGATATCGATTATTGAATTTTTACCGTTTACGAACAAAAACGATTAAAAACCAATTTTTATTTCTAGCACTTAAACATTTTATTTTAATCTGAAATTTGACGTGGATAATCTTTCTGATGAAAAATCATTTTCTGAAACTTTTCATAATTTTTCGGGATTATTAAGTGGGTGAATTAATTAATCACTTTAAATCATCGTTTATCGTTAAAACCGTGTGTGTCGTTTAAATTCTCGATTTCTGGTCTTTTGTTTAAATTTTGGAAAAAAAATATATTAGTTTCTGGAAAATCATTATTTTTAAGTTTAATAATAAATTTTGGATATTAATACTTAAATCGTTTTGTAATTACTATTTTTATTAATCGTTATTGTTGAGATTAGACGATTAACGAGAAAATCCTTTAAAAACCGAGTTTAAGGATTCTGGAAAATTCTCTTTTCTCGACAGAATGTCCAAAAATATATTTTAGCTATTTTACGTAATTTTTGTACTATTTATTAAAGTTTTTAAATAATAGTAATGATTTTTGGACAAAATTTCGATTTATCGTTAAAATGCTTCGTCTTACCTAAAAGAATTATTTTTCCAACAATTTTGAAAATATTTAAATCTGAAACTTTGATAGTTAAATCACCTCTTATCATATTCTAATTTTTTTTAATGGTTTAATTAAATAAAGCACGTTAAAATATTTATTTTTACATTTGCTGTAAAATCCTATTTATGTTCGTATTGTCGAAACTAATAATAATTGGGGAATTTTAATTTTATAAATTTTGGAAACACCCTAATTTGTAGTATTAAAATGTTTAAGACATTTTAATCATTTCATAAACACTTGTATGATATTTTAATAATTTCATGAACTCAAATGTTTTCACTTTAACAATTAATATCGTTAAGACCGAAAGTATTAGTTTTATAAATCTACATCTTTTACTAAAAACGTTTTATTAGTATGAACTAATATTTTTGCTATTTTGATATGATGCTATTTTTGTAAAGTTTCTAAATATAAAAGTTTCCTAAAATAGAAAGTTTCCTCTTGAATGATTATCCGTTTTCCTTTTATTCTCTTATTATTTACAATGATTATATCCTTTTGAATATCGATAATGGCTTTGTTTTGGAGTTATGGAATAAGGAAAAGTGTGGGTTTAGAGTAATATAATCTGGGCTGTACGTTTTGCCATCAACTATAAAGCTGGTGTGCCTATGTTGAGACACATTGGTCGTTGAACTGAGCATGGTTTGTGTTCAGGAGAGTGTATGTTTACCTTAAACTTAGATATCGTATCGTGTAAGTCGCGTCGGGTTGAACTGGGTATGGTTTGTATCCAGGAGGGGTGTGCACTACTTAAACCAGGACCTCGCTGCACGCAGTCCTGTTATAGTTGAGTTACCTAGTTAGAGACCAAAGTCGGATTTGTTTTGACTAAGTTCTCGAAACTAGATTTTAGTATTGTCCTAGTGAAAGTCTAGATTCTACATTAATCCTATCCATAACGCCATTTTGATTACTTTTATTATTATCGATATAATTTTGATTTGAAGGTTGGCAAATGTTTTATGTTTTCTTCAGAAAACTCATTTTTATTATATTGTTTCGTTACGTGAAGTTTTTCACTGAAAGCTTATTTTCCTTATAATCTTTAATGATTTTTATTTTTACTATTTTCATATAATAGTAATTACAGTTTTAAAATCATGTTATACGGCTGGGAGAACGTTGACGTTGCTCCCCACTGATTGTGGCTGTTATGTTTTTAACATGGCAGGTATATGTGTTTTTCTTCCGGTGGGCTAGCGAGCAGTTATGGATCCTGCTTATTTATTTTAATAATTATGTCTTATGGATTGTTCAAACCCCCTTTTGTGGATTGTTTTAATTTTGGCCATTTTATTTAAGGCCTATTGTTTGACTTTACCATTATAATTTTACTAAGACATAGTTTTCAGCATGTTTTAATCCCGACTCTACAGTGTTTCCGCCACTGTATCGCGTTAGAATTTCTAGGGGATTACAACCTCGACCTTCCACATGGCTTTTGGGGAGGTCAGGATGACCCTAGTGGATTTTGGGATGATTAGCGGTCTGCCTTGGGGGCCGGATAGGATTAGGTGGGCCGCCGAGGGTCCTAGTCTAGACAACAATGAGGTGCGGGGCCTCATCGGGGATTGTTTACCGCATGAGGCATATAGTGCGCCTCATGCTTTTGTGAGTTCGTACATCACCGATCACTTCGAGCGAGTGGCGGTGCTAGAGGGTCGAGAACCCAACACGCCGGAGCGAGATGCCCGGTTGTGGCTGTGGTATTTCCTAGGGTCGACCCACTTCTCGGATAAAGGTGAGAGATTTAGTACTAGGATTTTGCCTTTCCTAGCTGACCTGACTCAGCTGGGACGTTACGATTGAGTGACCGCGGCTTTCGCGGAGATGACTTGTTGCCTGCAAGTCATGATGAGGCCGCTGGTGATAGAGTCGGCCTCAGCTGTGCCCATTGTGGGTCTGGGCCTTATACTGGAGGTTAGTTGCCCTTTTTGCTTTTGTATTTCAAGTTCTACTTGTTTTTGGTTTGGCTTTGCTAAAGTTGTTTCGGGATTTTACAGGCTTGGATCTATTCCTATTTCCCGTGTTTGGCACCTAAAACGGTGCGGGTGCACCCGAAGAGATTCCCGGCGGGAATCGAGTGGAGGCTAGATCAGCCTAAGAGCACAAGCAACCATTACCCGTCAGAGAATGCGCTGGTTAAGAAGTTAGGCCTTGAGGATGTAGGGTTTCTTCTTACAGCCTATTTTGTTCAATAGTCTCCAAGGTTTGGGATTTATTAGGATGTTGATTCCATTTGTGTAGTTCATGGCCCGCCCTTGGGCCGATTATGAGGGCGTGCCTGGGTATGTGGCCACGAAGCTGAGGCCGCGGAGTTATAGGAGGATGCTTCTTCCTGCGTTGTTCCGCCCAGTTTGGTATCTGGGCGAGCGGTTGGTGCGTCAGTCTCTATACGACGATTTTAGGGTACCGGTTGATCCTTCCCGTACCATGTTCAGACCACCGACCGCCGCAGAGGTCCTCGAGGATAGGGACGGAGAAGGAGGCGATACATTCTTGGTGCCTGGTGCCTCCTATCTATCTCACGTCACCCGACGGTTAGCTTGGTATCGCCTCGTGGTAATGTTCTAGTTTTGGTTCTAAGGTTTGTTTTGTGGTTTATTGTTTTCTTGCCTTCTAACTGACCTATTTGTTGTTTTCTCAGTTGGCCGATTCGGCTGATGAAATCCAGCCCCCAGATTTTCCCCTGACGCTGCTTAGGGTGGATGTGGCTAGGATACCCTTCACTGAGCCTCTCCCCCCGTGTTCTGCCGAGGAAATGGATGCTGGGATAGAGTGGCGTGACCGGGTATACCGGGTGAGTTTTGAATTTTGTTCCTTGTTTGGGTCTTAAGAATGTAGGGTCGGTTTACCTAACCTTTGTGGTTTTACCTCTCAGGTTTCCTCGGCTTGCCATCAGCGGTTGTGGCAGGCCGCCAACTGCTTCCGGGCCTATGCCTCGAGAGTTTCCCGTGATACTTCGAGGCCTCGATCGGTGGGTTTGCACGACTAGGGTGGTTTTCAAGGCTGCTTGTGCGTGTCATCCTAATGTTTGGGTCTATTCGCAGGATGTCTCGGATATGGTGGGACAATTGGAGACTCGGGTGACCGAGCTCGAGGCGAGAGAGGTTGAGTCGCAGCAGCTCTTGCAATCTCGGGCTGACGAGATCGCCTTCCTTAAGGAGCAGTTGGCTCGGTCTTGGGGTGAGACCTCTACACAGGGTGAGGCCAGGCATCGGATCGAGAGGGAGACTGAGGCTGAGGCTGAGGCTACGGGTGCTAACGAGGAGGTTGGAGGAATCCTCGAGACAACTACCCTAGACATGCTGTCGGGGATGGATGGTAGTGAGTCTCCTCTTATAGACTTGGAGGATCTAGACTTGAATGACAACCTTTGTGAGATTGTGATGGCCATTAGCGCGACTTCTAGGGGTTCTCCTTAGCCTCGATTTGTGTATGAATTTGTTTATGTTGTATATTTGCTTTAAATTTTAGTATTTGAATTAGTTGGATTAGTCTTGTGCTTGGCGAATTTGTTTACAAGTAATCACTCTTTCGTTTGTTTGCTTTGCGATTTCACCTAGTTTAGGGCGTGTTAGCGTTGCATGAGAGTACGAAAATCGTTTCTTTCAGATGTTTTGAAATGCGTTAGTTTGAGCCGGGAATCGGATCAGGTGGTACGTCGATTAAAATGTTTTGACTCGAGATGTAAAATATCAATGTGTTTTGACTAAATGTGTTAAGAGATGAGCGCGATTGTTTTGACATTCAGAACGAGGCCGAAGTTGAAATTCGGGCGACTTTTGAAAAAAAAAAGTTAGACCACTTTTTATACATTCATAATATTGCCTTGTTAGGTTACAGACGCGACTTGACGATAATCGTTAAAAGGCTACAACACGCCTAGGTGGGGTAGCTTATCCCCCTAAAAAAAACAAAAAAAAAACGTCTAAGTCTCGTGCGTCCGACGAGTGAACTCGCGTTTCTATAGCTCTTGCATGGGTATCTCGGTTTTCGGGGCGGGTTGTAGTGACTTCGGGAGGTCGTTCTCGATGTCCAAGGTATAGGATGATATCTTCGGTGATAATGCGAGGTCAAAATCTCTATCCTTGGGTTTCTCGAGATGTCGCCTGCCTGGCTACAGGCGCTTGGGCCGAAGCTATTGGGTTTCGGGCCGCTTGGGCTCGGGCGGCCGGAAACTCGGGCGCGTGGGCCGGTGCGGTTTGAGCCCGGGTTATGGAAATTTTCCGTGGTTTCCTAATTCTTGCGGGATTAGGGCTATATATACGGGTTGTGGGTGCTTGTTTTAGACATACTAGAATATCCATAGGGTATAGCACACTTATATTTAGGGTCATGTCAGGTTTTGGGAATATCCTAACCGAGTGGGCGGGTTCTTTTAAGAAATGTGACCCGAGGTTAGTTCAAATGACGGTTTGTCAACGGTTGTTGCACTAAGTCGAGTCAAGGTACAAGATAACTTCTTACGAGCATGTTCTACGTTTTGGGACCCGAAATGCCATGTTTTTGCCTTTCCCGGGGGTAAAACTTGTCCTCTTCCCGAAGAGATAGATGCTATAGGTGGGTGGAGCTCGGTTCGCCCTTGTATTCCTTATGGGGATGATGCTTACGTGGAACGGTTTTACCACTTTTTGGACCTTTCTTCATTAGAGGAGGCTAAAGGCTATTTTGGTGTGGATGGTCTTAACTTAGAGTTGCTTTTTAGGACATTCTCACAGGTTGACTCTCGTCATGTTTCAGCCTTAGCATGTAGGCGTGCTTTTAACATTGCTATTGCTTGTTATTATCTTTTTGAGGATGCGTGGTCACGTGAAGGTTGGGGTAATCCTTGTGTTTTGGATGTGGTAGCGGCAATGGAACATGGTCGATCACCCTCCTTGCTTATTTTGGATGAGCTTACTCTGGGTCTTGATGCTAGCGTCCGGTTATAGGGGACACCTTCTCGGGATTCTAGGATTATCTTACAGGTGTGTTTTTGTGTTGTTTTTTTTGTTGGTGTCGTGTTTCTCTGTAGCCCATCTATGCTTCATTTTCCCCTTTTTTTGGGTTTTTTTTGTGGTTTTTTTGGTTTGGAGGCGTGATGTTTTATAGTGATTTGTACAGGTTTGGTTGCAGGAGCATCTCGGTTTGGTCGTCCCTCCCCGGTATTTTAAAGATTATAGTTACAGGGGTTTCACAGGACGGAAGACGGTGCAGATGTGGAGCAAAAGTCCCGAGGAAAAGGATCTACTAAATTCATCGAGTTGTTCCAAAGAATCAAAACAGCCTGTTATTAATGGAATTCCTTGTCGGTTCTCTGTGAAATATTCGTTTGGCCGAGGGCTTCCAAACACATCATAAGCTAAACCTGTGCTGACAAATAACCAACCCGCAATGAATAGGGAAGGTATAGTAATACTATGAATGACCCAGTATCGAATACTGGTAATAATATCCGCAAAAGAACGTTCTCCTGTGCTTCCAGACATGCTGAGCTCCACATATTTTTGTACAGTTAAAGGCAAATTCGTAAAAGATGAAACCAGTAAATTTACATTTACTTTACAGAGAATCCGCATCTTTGTAAGATTGCCAATATTGTACCAAAGGTGTCTTTAGAGTATACCGAATCAGTATAGCTATCCTTCTTCTGACACAGCAAGGCAGTTTCAATTAATATTGAAATGAAGTACGAGATAATTTATATCTTCCCTTTTTTATTGATTGTACATATGGAGCTCAGCTCTAATATTTTCAGCCCAGCTCCAATATTTACAGCTCCTAAAATAATAATAATAATAATAATAATAATAATAATAATAATAATAATAATAATAATAATAATAATAATAATAATAATAATAATAATAATAATAATAATAATAATAATAATAATAATAATAATAATAATAAATAATAATAATAATAATAATATATAATAATAATAATATATAATAAACTGCTTTTTCGTTTCATATTATTTTTGCTGTAGCTAAGGGGGTGGGGGCCCAGATTGTGTCTCGGCTACCCACCAATTTTTTGTAAACTGCTTTTTGATTCATCAATAAAATTCTCCAATTAAATAAAAAAATAAAATATTATTATTATTATTATTATTATTATTATTATTATTATTATTTTAAACGGAACTTGCATTAAACACCAGAACAAATTACAAGAAGTTAGAGGGAAGCCGAGATACTATCTGGGCCCCCACTCCCTTAGCGATTACAAAGCTAATTCTAGTGAAAATATGAACTGCGGCACGCGCTCCAGCATCCTGAGATAAAGCAAATTTCCGAATCCGCTGGAGCAGAGAAACATCATCCGTGTCGAGCTCGCCGAGAGAGGAGAAGGAGAAAGGTAAGAAACCATACCCGATCGCCGTGCAGCGTGCCTGATACTTGGCACATTTACGACGGGCGGCATTAGCAACGACCCGTCCGGGCTCAAAAGCGGTGAGGCCAGTCTGAGTCAAGGGCGAGGACCTAGTCAGATCAACACAAACATCACGCCCCTTGTCCCACGAGTAGAGCAGGAGGTCGGCTGGTCGCAACGGCTTGTCGTTATCATCGCAGAGGCCAATCTCCACCTCCTTCCCTGCAGAAATCCCGGTCCGGAAGCAAATATCCAATAGTGTGTCACGGACAAGGTTATGGCGATGTTTAATCCCCACAATACCAGCACACGAAACCGCGTGATCACCAAAAATATCGCCTCTGAGGCCCCTGGAGCAAGAAGAGCAGGTCCCGGAAAGCGGAAACAGAGGGACTCCTAGGCGGTAGCTAAGCACACTGCGATATGTCCGACCGTTCATGGTTTGCCCGAGCCCAGAAATAGGGACAGCCCTCAACCAGTTCGAAGAATGGACCCCCTGCTGAGATTTCCACAGGGCAACCTGTCGAGGAGTCAAGGAGAAAACAGATTCTGCCGCTGAAGCAACCCTCGTGAAATATATATCTGCCAATTTCTTCATAAGTTTTGGGGCAGCGATCTCAGATGGGTTACTCAAGAAGTCAGAACCGGTGGCCTCAACGAACCCCCTCAAGGCAGACTCAAAGGCAAATCCGGGGGCAACGATCTCGGAGGGCCGAAGCAGCTTAGCTTGTAAATCGGCAGACTGGAGGCGAGAAGCAAGAAAGGCAAAGTGAAGGGCATCCGCGGCGGCAAAGGCACCGAGCCCCCCAAGGGAAAAGGGGAGGGTAGCCAGCCGCCACTGCCACTCCCCGAAACCGGGTCCGGACGCCGTGACAATACGCTCAAGGCTAGATCGGAGCGCAGTGTCGAAGGAAAGGTGGGCCGACCCAAAAGCAAGGGGAGAGCAAGTGCGCAAAGCAAAGTATAACTTAGAAATACCTGTGCACGCCCGAAGAGGAAGTAACTCACACTGGGGATCCTCAATCGTAGCAACCAAGTCCATGAGCTCAATAGTACGGGCGACCCTCTTCGAGACAAGAGCGCCACTGAAAGCTGGGCACACGCTTACCGGTCCCCCCAGAACCTTAACACCGCGCAAGGGCCTGGCAATAGAGGTAGGAAAAACACCAGCACACCTGCTTCTCGGGTCTTCGACAGGCCAAAAGACCTCCGTCTTCGTAACATTGAGGTGGAGGCCAGAACGGGGGCCCTCCTCCATGATCATCTGAAGAACCTTCCCCACAACAAGCGTATCCCCAACAATAGTACCGTCATCAAGGTACCAAGCCTGAAAGCAAAGATCAAAGGAATCCCTGATCCTATGAACCAAGGGATGCAGGACCAGAGAGAAGAGGAGGGGACCTAAAGGGTCACCTTGCTGAACCCCCTGACACGAGCGGAGACTGTGCTCCCCATAATAGAGCCTGGCGGGGCTGGAGTAGCAAAACTCAACCCAGCGGGAGAGGCCAGGGCACTGATGGCGAACCTCCTGAAGCATACTCGCCCGGTCAACCAAGTTAAAGGCATTTTGGAAATCGACAAGTAGCATGGAGAGACCCACATCCGTGCCACAGTCCTCTACAAGGCGGTTCAAGGAATGCAGAATAGCTTCACCCCCGCTAGAAACACCAACCCCGAATTGAAGACCCTCAAAATAGCCACATAAAGATGGGCCAACCAAGTAAGCTCCTACCTTAGAAACAAGGCGCCTCCAGATAGTGCCCACAGAAATAGGACGGACCCCACCCCCCGGCTTAACAAGCGGGGTGAGTGGAGCGCTGGCAATGAATTCACCTAACCCCTGTGGACACTTCCCCCCGAGAAAAAGGTTGACCACACGAGCGATAGAGGCGGTGAGATCATCAGAAATGGCGATAGCAGCACCACTCAAACAATCCAGCAGATGCTGGGCCCGAAGCCCATCCCTCCCACAAGATGTCCCTCGCGGGAAACTCTGAATCATGTCCAAAACAACAGATACCGACGCATCAAGGCAGTGGTCGAGAGGATCAGACGGGATGACAGGGGAAGGAGCAGTCGGGTGCTTATCCAGAAGTGCCTGGAGGGTGGCATCAGTGTAAGGTGCGACACCGGACGAAGAAAGAACACAAACGGCTGCCGTATAATGACCATCAGAAATCTTCTTACGACACTGACGAATGTTAAGCTCACCTGGGTCTACCCCCTCCTCCACACAAAAAGAAGGGGAGACCTCTGCCAAAGCCACGCGCAAGAGCAATAACTTTCCCCCCGGCACCCCCCAAGTACGAATAGCACCAACAATAGCCTCCTCTTGACGCTGGCGCCGAATAGCAGATCGACATTCCAAATTACTCCTCGGGACGAAGGTCTTCAAAACGCAAAGGGGTAACACGAGCAAAGCAACCCAACAAGATACATCAAAAGGAGCTCCCGCAACATCATCCAGGGCACCCTTTAAAGCTCGCGCGAACCCAAACCGACACCTAGGGGGGATCGATTTAACTGTGCGCAACCCCTTAGAGAACAAGTGATCAAGAGAAACCAAGGAAAGGCAAGGGAGTGGGTCCTGATCAGAAACTCCCACCAAAGGCACAGGAGGCGGAGTGGGGCGAGGCAGGTCATAAAGGATAAACCGAACGAAACCATCTCCACAATCAGGCAGCTCAACCTGACCCCCCCCATCATGCTGACAACAAGAGGTGAGCGAGTGATTCACCAGGCAAACACCGCACAACCAAATGCTCATACGTTTAAAGGTAACCTCAGCCGCAGAATAGACAGACAAGCTACTGGAGAGGGTTTCACGCGTTAATACCTGAGCACCGGCACAAAAATGACGGTCACACAGGTGAATGCGCAAGGATGCTTTGGTAAGACCTTGTCCACAATTGTCGTGACACTTAGAAAGACCCACAAAAGGGCAATGGAAACGAACCAAGGGAGGCATGACAAGATAAGCAAGGGCAAACCACGAAACGGAAGCACAAAGAACATGGCAAGCAAGGAGGAAAAAGAAAAACCAGAAGCCGCAGCCACAACCAAGAAGGAAGAGAGCGAAGAAGACCAAACCCAAAAAACCCACAAAGACAACGGCGAGACTAACCTACAAGATGGCGTAGCACACAAAAACCAAAACAGGGAGCACCAAACCCAAAACAGCGAGCACAAAAACAAAACAGCGAGCACCCAACAGCAATGAATTCACCTGGACAAACCCAACAGCAGCAAAACCTGACAACACAAGCGAAAGAAACAAACCCCGAGGCCGATCCGAAAAACACCGGGACCAAAACAAACAACACAAGAAAACAAGCAGCAAGTTGGCCGGGTAAGCACCAGAACAACAGCAGAAAACAGCAGCGAAACAGGATGAAGAAGGCCGAAAAACAGGATGAACAGCAGCAGCAGCAGCGGAATGCACCAAACAGAGACTGAAAACAGAGCACAAGGGGGTAGCCGGTTGGAAAACAAACGGAGCACCAGCAGCAGGCGGGGCACTGGCAGAACTCCGGCAGGAGGAAAGGACAGAGACGGAGAAAGGAAGGCCGGAGAAGCAAGAGCGGTAGGTGGGCGCGCGGTAAGCCCGGCGACGGAAATGCGGCAGCGAACACCTGAAGAAACCCCCAAAGAAGGAAACCCCAGCCCCAAACCAACCACAAGGATACCCCGCCTGAAGAACGGAGAAACGCCGGCCAACCCAGGCCGGAAAACGGCGACGGGCAGCGGCGGAGGGAGAAAGGCCGGTCGGCAGAAACACCGCAGCAGCAGAGTCGGAGGACGCAGCAGGCACGCAACAAGTCGGAGGAGGCGGCGAAGGGGCCTGGTGGGACCGTCAGCGGGCCGGCCGGAGGCAGCGTCCGGCGGCGGCGAGACGGCAGCTGGCGGGGCAGCAAACCCTAGGCGGGAGGGGGGGTGATCGCACTCTCCTCACCCTCTCTAAAACTGAAATTCAAAAGTTTTTATTATTATTATTATTATTATTATTATTATTATTATTATTATTATTATTATTATTATTATTATTATTATTATTATTATTATTATTATTATAAACCGGAGCTTGCATTAATAACGAAACAAATTACAGGAAGTTAGTGGGTAGCCGAGACACAAATTACAAGAAGTTAGTGCATTATTATTATTATTATTATTATTATTATTTATTATTATTATTATTTATTATTATTATTATTATTATTATTATTATTATTATTATTATTATTATTATTATTATTATTATTATTATTATAGGAGCTGTAAATATTGGAGCTGGGCTGAAAATATTAGAGCTGAGCTGAGTTGAGCTTATAAGAGCTGGACTGAGCTGATACGAGCTGGGCTGAGATGATAGAAGCTGAGCTGGTCTAAAACGAGCTGAAAATAAGCTGAAAAGAACAGGGCCTAATACGAAACCTGACCATCACTTTGTTCAATTTTAGTTGTTTTACGTTTTGAATTCCGTGTTAGGTGATTTAGCATGCGATTATAAGGTCATAAAAGCAATAAATCATATGAAACACTGTAAATGCGAATGTAAGTAAATCACGTTGTGAGGAGTTGCACCCTCGGAGTATACACTAAACAGGACACGATGCGTAGATAGTTTTGAGAGCGGATCTCGGAATTACTCGGGTCTATCTAGTGTGTTTTAGTGTTTGTGGTTGAAGTTGGGACGTTACGTATTTTAGTAGATGTTTGTGGGACGGGTGTATAATATGTATCTTGAGGGTTAAGGTTTCCCTTCCTTGACCTAGCGCTGTGAACTTGGTGGGCCTCGAGTGTGCATCCCGAGGTTCACCTGGCGCGGTGCTGACTCGGTTTGAGTTTCGGGATCGACTCGGGGTCCCGGTGTCAGAATTGACTCTAATTAGTGTCTATGCGACCGTAACAACACGACTAAGGCTGCCATCATGTTAGTTTAATTTGCCCAAGTAATTTATTTGATCCGTTCTATAGAAAAACTACCTAAAATATCGCGAACCCGCGTCGCGTTGCAGTCCTATCGTCATCGGGTGTTTGTTGGGCACCTCTGCAGCCACCAGGTCCAAATCTGGGTGTCTACACTAACCCTGGTCTAATGATTTCTTCGGAAAAGTTTCTGACTAACCCTGGTCTGTTGATGAGTGGTTGATTGTTTTGCCTTTAAATTACTAGTGTTGATGTGTAAGCTCTTTGCATTAGTTCTTGGGCTTACATTTGCTTAGTGAATTATTCCGGAAGTGTGCTAAAATAATAATCCCTCTGGGATGTGAATTGAGTGTGCTTAGGGACTTGCTAGGATGACAGATTGCTTCGAGTGCTTTGGGATTGTAGATTTGTTTTGTTCGCCTTATCACGCGGTCAAGCGCGAGCATTCTTATTAATCGTATTGTAGATTTGTTCTATTCGTTTTATCACGCGGTCAAGCGTGAGCATTCTTATTAATCGTGGTTCTCGTGTTCGTTTATTGCTGGGGTCGATTCCGACTAGAGGAGGTTTTAAGGTTTGCTTTACGGGTTTGAGTTTACTCCTAATTCCCTCGATTGGCATGCTCGTCCGGTTAGGTTTCCGGCGGGGATTGATGGAGGTTGGCTTAGGCTAAGAGCACAATGGGTTACTACTTGTCGGAGAATGTGCTTGTTAACTAGCTGCGCCTTGCAAATGTAAGTTTCTTTCTTACAGTTTGTTTTAGTAGCCCCAAAGGTTTAGGATTATTGAAGTGTCGGTTTTGGTTTTATCGCTTGTTTTGTCGTATGGTCTAGTGTTTGCTTTCATTTTGAACGGTTTGCTTTTCTTTTAGCTGGCCGATTCGGCTGATGCTGTTCAGCCCCTAGACTCCCCCTTGACACTGCTCAGGGTCGATGTGGCTGGGGTAGCCTTTACATAGCCTCTTTCCCCGTGTTCCGCTGAGGAAATGGAGGCTGGGATGGAGTGGTGTGACCGGGTATACCGGGTAAGTTTCGGTTTCTGTTTTGGATTCTAAGGGTTAGGTTTTGTTTGGCTAACTTGCGTGGTTTCACCTTTCAGGTTCGTCGGCTTGCCATCAGCGGTTGTGGCAGGCTGCCAACTGCTTCAGGGTCTATGCCTCGAGGGTTTCCCGTGACACTTCGGGACCTCGATCGGTATGTGCGTGTACCTAGGATTGGCTCTTAGATTGTTTATGTGTTTTCCTCAACTGCGAGTTATGTTTGTAGGACGTTCACGATATGGTGGGGCAGCTGGAGACTCGGGTGACCGAGCTTGAGGCAGAAGCAGCTGAGGCACGACAGCTCCTGCAATCTCGGGCCGACGAGATTGCTCAACTTAAGGAGCGGCTGGCTCGATCTCAGGGCGAGACCTCCGAGCAGGGTGAGGCTAGGCATCGGGTTGAGAGGGAGGGAGAGGTTGAGGCTGAGGCCACGGGTCGTGCTACATACGGGTGCTATTGAGGATATTGGAGGGATTCCTGATAAGTGTGGTTTGTAGTGCCTTTTTTGTAGTGTTTTCGTCCCATTTTCCTTGTAGAATCGCTCCTTGGGAGCGGTTTAGGGGCTTCTTATGCTTCCTTTAGTTCGTTTCAGGTTCCCGAGACCGATTTAGAAGAGTTGGAGCGATTCCGACTCTATACATACACATTTTGGAGCCAACGGAGTAAAGGAACGATGATTCGATGCCTTGGAATCGACCCCGAGACCTTGGGACCCAATCCCGAGCCTCCGAGACCCGATCCCGAGTCCCGAGAATCGATGGGAAGCCCATGAGAAGCAAGGAGGGACCAAAAAGTTCATATTGGAGGCCTACAAGGCTCATCCCGAACGGGTATGGCCTCATCCCGTCCGGGATGAAGGAGGAAACGAAGATGAGCCTACTGACTGCCCATCCCGACCGGGAGCAGGTCTTCCCGGCCGGGACCGACCCCATCCCGACCGGGACCACCTCGTCTCGGCCGGGACGGGCCTGCTACAGCTCCGCCTTGCTTTCTTTCTTCTCCTTTTCACTTGTAACCCTATATATACCCCCCTCTTGTATTAAGACACCATCTTATGTTATATTCTTCATTAGACACAAAATCCTAGACTACTTTAAGTTAGATTAGATTAGATTAGTGTAGATTAGTCGGTAATTAGTAATTAATCTTAGTTTAATCTTGTATTAAGGGAATTCTTCAAGATCCATTCAAGATTGACAACCTTGGGTGTTTGTTTTGGGTTTTCTTCATTAATGCAAGTTTTGTTCTTTCTTCTTCCTCTAGTTTGGTATAATCCTTTTCCCTTTCTCTTAATCTTGTTTATGTTGTTCAAGTTTTAATCTTTGATTGTTGTTTTGTGGATTGTTCATAGTTCTTGTTAGTTTCATTATGTTTGTTTTGATTGTTGTTTTCGTTCATCTTATTAGTGTTAGTTTTAGTATAGATATGTTAGAGTAGTGTTCTTGCTAGGGTTATTAGGGTGATTAGGGTGTTAATTGGGTGATTAAGGGTTTGTTGGAGATTTTGGTGGAAGATTTGGGTTTCCTCTTGGTTTGGTGCACATCACATGTTTGTTGAAATGCTTGATTGACTAGTAGATGCATATACTTGTTTTTCTTGCCTTTCTCTTGTGGGTGATAGTTTGTTTGTGGGTTCGGTTCCCTCACTAAGTTGCGAGAGCCCGGTGAGGACGAACCCTAGGTCTATCTACGTAGCGAGAGCCCGGATTCGACCTAGGCCACTATAGTGAGCTAGAACCCCGTTTGTCATGTGTGTCGCCAAGATGGGTTATAGGATGAACCTCTAGGTAGGCCTAAGTTGCGAGAGCCCGGACCAACCTAGATTACCCTACTACCTCCTTTGCTCTAGTTATTCCTTGACCATTCCGTTACCCCTTCGACCCCGACCTAATCCTAGCCCGTTTCTTTGTTTGTTTTCTCCGTCTCCTTAGTCTTAGTCTAGCTTTCTCCCCTTCTATCATTCTCTAGTTTAGCTTAGCTCGTTGACTTAGTCTAGTATTTAGGCGACCTTAGTCTAGGCTATACATTACCGTCCCCGTGGATTCGACCTGACTTGCCCTATCTACCGTAGGAATAGCCGGTTATTTTATTGACGGTTGGGATTCCACGACAAATCCCTCCCATCAATTCCCGAGACAGCTATTCTAGATATGTTGTCGGGGATGGAAGGTAGTGAGTCTCCTACCCTGGATTTAGAGGATCTGAGTTTGGACGACAACATTGGTGGGCTTGTGATAGCCATAGGCGCAGCTTCTAGGGGTCCTCCCTAGTTTGTGAACTCGATTTAACTTTTTAGTATTTGAGTTGTTTTAGTTTAGTCTTTGCGTTCTTGTTTTGTGAGATGTTCAACTAAATTGACAAGTAATCACTTCATGGTTGTTTTATTCGTGATTTCATCGTAGTTTAGGACGTTTAAAATGTGTTGGGGTTGCATTAGAGTACTAAACCTGTTTTTCGGATTTTTGAAATGCGTTAGTTTGAGCCGGGAGTTGGATCAGATAGCACATCGATTAAAACATTTTGGCTCGAGACAGACGAAATGTAAGAGGTCAATGTGCTATGACCGTGTGCACTAGAATGCAAATGTAGTTGTTTCGACATTCATAATGAGGCAGAAGCCAAAATCTAGGCTACCTTTGAAAAAAAGTTAGACAACTTTTTTGTATATTCAAGACAATGTCGTAGTGGGCTTACAGACGCGACTTGACAACAACTGTTAAAGGCTACGACACACCTAGGTGGGGTAACTTATCCCCCTAAATGAAAAAAAAAATGAAAAGACATCTAAGTCTGTGGATCCAATGGACGAAATGTACCGTCCGTGTGGACATGTCACTCTTTCGTGGGCATTTCGGCTCTTGGAAAGGGGTTTAGCGACTTCAGGAGGTCGTTCCTGACGTCTGGGGTTGTCGGGTGTGAGAGAAAGGTTAAGGATTGTGGAGATTATCGTACTACAGAATAAGGAAGCTATGCGGGTTAATGTTGCTAAGTGCCCGACCGAAGACGGCGTTACTGATCCTAGTGTTTGTCAGTTCATCTACCCGGGCCGAGACCGACAAGACCCATATTGAAAATGTGAGTGAGGAGGGGAAGTGAGATTGGCTGTGCTCGCTTTTGGCTAGGGAGGTGGAAGCTGTCGTTAGGAGGGTCAATGGTGAGAGACCTAAGCAAGCACACCTAAATGGCAAAGGAAAGGAAGAGCCCCGCCGTTTAGTACTATGCTGTATTAATTGATATTATGTGGCGTATTAGTACTAGTTTTTTTTGTAGGGTTTTGCTCGACATGTTATCATTTTGATTCCGGGGTAGTCGGATTTCGGGTGCTTGATGTAAAGGGCCTCGGCAAAGGCTTGATTTAACTGATTTTTTTATTAATGAGAAGCACATTTTTTTTATTATTTTTTTTCCTCTTTTTTTTGGGTGGCTCGCAACTCAATTCTTCATTTTTCCCGGAGCGCCCTTTCGGGTTTTCACTCCGTCCTCGGATCACCTTTTGTTTTTTTTTTTGTTTTTTTTTTCAACGACGGCTCGCAACTCGTTTCTTCATTTTGCCCGGGGTGCCCTTTCGGGTTTTCACCCCGTCCTCGACTCGTCGTTTGTGCTTCGTCATTGAAATCACTCATTAATCGGAACATATGGGTGATTTCGACTTGCATGTGAATCGAGTAATCGATTTCGTTATTTGGTTGGTTGTACTCGAGGAAGGGTTGCCTACGTATCCGCGTTTAGACGGAATCAAACCATGTTCATAGTTCTTTATAGATGTGAGTGATTTTGCTTTAGACCCGTCATGCCAATTATCGATACGAGATGTTTAGAGTGTTTCGCATGGGTTTTCACCCTAGCTAAAAATTAATGTGAAATGGTCGGGTGTGACCCCTTGAAAGTGACAATTACCGAGATACCGTGTTTGGGTCAGGGTGACTGGCTTGGATGGTTTTGGAATGTGTAGCTAGGTGGTAAGTGGCTTCGATAGATCAAAATCTGGAGCTTGATTTTTGTGGAGTTAGGGCTATGGGCTAAGGTTTCGTAATGTGGTAGGAAATGGGAAGCTGAGTAAAAATGACTTAGACTACAATCGGGTGGGTTGTAAATTATGTGGGATCTGATTTCCATGTCTGGCCCTAACGGTTGAGATTATCCTATTGAGCTTGAATCCTCAAAATTCCGAACTGTCTCCTAACCTGTTCACTTTTTCTTTTTCTCTTTTTTTCGTTCGGACTTTGCACTTAAAGTCAAATTGAATGATTGGGGGTTTCATTTTGACCGTTGAGTTTGGTCTTGATCATTGAATTGGGCCGGTTTAGTTTGGCCTTGGTTTCATTTTTTCTTTGGCTCCTATTAGCCATTTCAGACTCTTTTATTTTGTCGGACTAGCACCTATGGTTGGAATTGGTCGATCTTTGTTCGAGGGGTGTTTATTGTGGGAAATGGGTTTGCCTTCCGTCTTTGATCACAGGCTGAGAGACTATCTAGATTTATCATAGGATTCGGGGATACTCGTTCTAAGGGATAGTTTGTGGCTTTCTATACCAGGCATGGAATAGGTAAAAAAGAACACAAGATCTCGGTTCTTGTAATTCCTTGTTGTTTTGAGGTATGTTTGATTGTTATCGATAAATGGCATAATACCGAGTTGTAAGCAAGAAAGTGCACTATTAAATCAAGCGATTATTGAGGCACATTATAAAGGAAGAAAATTTTATTTCTTTTTATTGATAGTAATAAGCGGGCTATGTGCCCGAGGTATTATTTTCGGGGAGGTGGAGGACAGATCCCCTCGCACCTCCTGACTCGATGCGAGACAAAATACATTTGTTGTACTATTAAGTCTGGGCCCTAAGACGAACTAGACTCTGACTCGGACACGGATTTACTCATCTGGACGGGTTCCCGCGGGTAGTCGGGATCTTCCTCAATATTCATAACATTCTCCTCTATAGGGTCGAGGTGGGAACAATCGATGGTTTCATCAAAGATGGCATGGACACTAATGGGGTTTGTGGTATTGTTTGGTTTCTCGGGTGGAGGGAGAGGAATCGTCCCGTTTTCTATCATATCTTGTATGGTATGCTTGAGCCGAAAATAAGATTCAGTATTATGGCCATTACCACGATGGAAATGGCAATATTTATTAGCATCCCATGCCTTCGACCTCTTGTTTGCGGGTGGATCTGTAGTAGGACCTATTGGCTCGAGCTTTCCTTGCTCAGTCAGCCTTTTTAAGGCTTCGGTGTACGTGATGCCTAGCTTGGAAAATGTCCTAGGGGTGGAATTCATCCTCCCTCTAGTGCTTGGTTCAACAAGGTGTACTTCTTCGGTTTTATTATTCCCGGATGACCCGTAAGATCGGGTTCCCGTGGATGTAGTCGGACCTTGATAACCTTTCCCCATTATTTTGGAGAATACTCCCTTTTTCATATCGTCTTCTAGGTGTATCCCTAAGGTAGATAGCTCCTTGAAGGTATGAGTATTTAGGTACCTAAGGTGAGAGGAGTAAGGGGGTCTAAGGTTATCGACAAATTTCTCTAGTAAGGTGGCCTCGTCAGGGCGGTTCACTAATTGGGTGCTGACCTTTCTCCACCTAGTCAGAAATTCGGAGAAGCCTTCCTTCTCGTTTTGGGAAAGGACTTCGAGGCTTCTAATGGTGCCTTGCGTTTCAGAATTATCCGCATATTGTTTTGCGAATTCTATGGAAATATCGTCCCAGGTGAATATCTTTTGGGGATCGAGCGAATAAAACCAAGATCGGGGTGTGTCCTCTAAAGAGGATGGGAATATCCTAGCGAAAAGGCTGGGCTTGACTCCCTTAATGGCCATGTAATCTTTAAAGGCTCGGATGTGGTTGAGGGGGTCTTCCATTCCTTTGAATTTCGGTATGTTGGCTAAGAAAAAGTTTTCTGGTAGCTGATCGTTCACCATTTCAAACTTCCTATGGTATTCGAGGTGGACATTGTTGCCTTGGTTTAGGCGCACTTGACTTTCGAGGAAATCTATGCGATTTATAGCGGATTGGAAGGTGTCATCTTGAGGTAGGGCAACGGGATCACTAGGGATGATGCCGACGGGTGCCCCACCAAACGGGGTGGAATTTAAAAGGACCTCGTTGAGGACCCGGTTGTGGTGTTCATCTGAGGCCCTATCTTCCAAATGGCCTAGGCGAGAGTCTATACTGTTTACGGATGCGTTCACCGTGATAACGGTGGCTTGTAAATCCCGGATCAGGTTAGTTAGGGTTCCTATGGTGTTGTCTGTGGATTGTCCGGCGTCATCCCCACCGTGATTACTCTTGTCTACGCTTGAATCTCCCGACATGACTGTGGAAAGGTAGTATTAGTGATGGCGGGCCCACCAGAAAATGTAAGGACTCGAGGAATGCTCATAACTGAGCGACACGGAAACGAGACCCTTGATTCGCGCGTGTGTGCGGTCATAGGCTTAGGGACTCAGGTGCTTTAGACTCTTGGTGTAATCGGCGGAACGCCTTATGGAGTCATGCCCCCAAAGCGAGACGATCTGACACTAGTCTCGGGGGTGAGATTTAAAAGAGGACTTTCTCGAGATGAGACGACCCAAAATGTAAGACCTCGGATAGAGGTGACCCTAGTAACTAACACGGATAGTTAATCACACGGTTGTACGACGTAGGAAGTTGATCGCGATCCCGGCTCAGGATCAAAGAGTTTTGATGTGTTTTTTGTTTAAAACGATCGAGCATTGCAGAGGAAGTTTTTTTTTTTTGAAAAGGACGATTTGTAAAATTAGGGTGACGATGGTGTGGTAACATCGATTGTGAGAGTGTGTTGGCATATGCGTGTCGAAGATTCGATGATGGCAAGAGTGTAAACGGTGTTGTTTTTTGAAATGAGCATGGTTGTTAGAGGAACCTGTTTTGAAAATGATGACGCGGTGTTTTTACCGAAATAACTATTAATTAGTCAGTTCGATATTCATGGTGTACGCGGTGTTTGTGACAGAACGTGATGTTTTGTAAATGATGTTTTGTGAGTGTGACCGTTTCGGATTCCTCGACTTCATTAATTGAAGCTTCGGTTGTGTTAATGGTATGTGCGTAATAACATTTTTTTGAAATAAAATGTAACCGTTTTTGAGGTACCTCGATCCCATTGATCTGGAGTTTTGGTGGTATTAACGGTATTCGTTGTTGACGGGTTTTACTTTGGCCAAGGTGATGGCATTTTTTTTTAAAAAAATGGGTCTTTTGAAAAATTCGTCATGATGACGGTGCTTTTAAAAGGTCTTCGAAAATCATTTTGAATTGGCCGGAGTATCGGTGTTCAAAAGGTCGCTTTGAAAAGAGGAGTTATTTTTCGAAAACGAAATTGGGTGCGGTTGAATATGTTGGCGTGGTTGAATCCAAATTTTAGTGCTTTATTTGGGTTGGGTTGTTCAAACATGCTACACATAACTAGGAATGCATACACTCATGCAGGATGCAGACACAGGTAAGTTAGGGTAGGCTACCGCCCACAAATAGTCTTTACTTAGGTATTGACAAATAATCTGGGAAGACGAGTGTCATACCGTCCGTTCGGAACTACCCATTTATTATTCCCGCGAATTATGCGTTAGGCGGCCGGAGCGTCAATCGAGGATCTCTCAGCGTGTTCATAAGGATCTTACCGCGAAGAGGTCGGTCGGTCCTTATATCGGTTAGGGTGGGCTTTTTAGGGCCAAAACCTGTAGTGACCACAACTAGGAACTAGGAAATGAGCTTCACTGATCTCGTTCAAGTTACACCACCGCTGGAAACTTGTTTCCAAATCCCCAGCGGAGTCGACAAACTGTGGACGTCCGTTCGCACAGCCCGGTGCCCCGCGCGGGACCGACCTGGTTTTTCAACGTGTGGCGGCGGCCACCCACGCGGCCCCCTCCTGGTCGAGGGCCGGTCCGATCTCGTGTACGGGGCAATGTCTCGGACCTCGATTCGGATGACGATCCGGACTTGTACTAGACGGGTGCGGGCACCCGTGTTTCCGTTTAGAATCGATCGAGTCGTGGTTGTAAATGTTTAAAGGCCGATTTGTTTGGTAAGACGACCTTTTTAGTGAACTGAATTCGTTGTCGATTTTTGGAGTCGCCACCGAGTCAATTATGGGGACTTAGAAACCGTTCAAGTCAACTTGGATCCTTAGCCGGTTCAAAGCTGAGGGGCACGAGACCTAAAGATAAAGACTTGTACCCTTAAGCACTCCATGCCTGGAATGACTCTCATTGCCAACGGTTTCGGACATTCGGAAACCGTCGATTCTGAGTAAGGGGTGAGGGTACGTATTGGGAAGCCAACATCCGATAGATGTCAACACCCAATCCCGCCCGCACTATAGCGGCCTCTACTAATCAATCGGTGGGCTAATAACCTAGTTCTTTTGTTGTGGTGGAAATACTGTAATATCCGTTGTTTTCACCCTATACCTTTTGCTATGTCGGTTGTTTAAGGACAAGTAGGTTATGTCGTCAAAGTAGTTATATTTACATTATTTGCATGTGATTACACGTGACAAGCAGGCCATGAAAAGATGCACATAGGAGAGTAGAGAGTACTAATATTGCCAGAGCGTCAATCGAGGATCTCACCGCGTGTCCCTAAGGATCTAACCGCGAAGAGGTCGATTGGTCCTGATATTGGTTAGGGTTGACTTTTTAGGGCTAAAACCTGTATTGACCACAACTAGGAACTAAGAAATGAGCTTCACCGACCTCGTTCAATTTACACCACCGCTGGAAACTTGTTTCCAAATCCCCAGCGGAGTCGCCAAACTGTGGACGTCCGTCCGCACCGCCCGGCGTCCCGCGCGCGCTTGCGCGGGACCGACCTGGTTTTTCAACGTGTGGCGGCAGGCTGGCGGCCACCCACGAGGCCCTCTCCCGGTCGGGGGTCGGTTCGATCTCGCGTACGGGGCGATGTTTCAAACCTTGATTCGAATGACGATCCGAACTTGTACTAGACGGGTGCGGGCACCAGTGTTTCCGTTTGGAATCGATCGAGTCGTGGTTCTAAATGTTTAAAGGTCGATATGTTTGGTAAGGCGACCTTTTTAGTGAACTGAATTCGTTGCCGATTTGTAGAGTCGCCACCTAGTCGATTATGGGCACTCGGAAACCGTTCAAGTCAACTTGGATCCTTAGCCGGCTTAAAGCTGAGGGGCACGAGACCTAAAGATAAAGACTTGTACCCTTAAGCACTCCTTTCCTGGAATGACTCTCATTGCAAATGGTTTCGGACATCCGGAAACCGTCGATTCTTAGTAAGGGGTGAGGGTACGTATTGGGAAGCCAACATCCGATAGATGTCAACACCCAATCCCGCCCGCACTATATCGACCTCTACTAATCAATCGGTGGGCTGATAACCTAGTTCTTTTGTTGTGGCGGAAGTACTGTAACATCCATTGTTTTCACCCTATACCTTTTGCTACGTCGGTTGTTTAAGGACAAGTAGGTTTTGTCGTCAAAGTAGTTGTGTTTACATTCTTTACATGCGATTTTATGTGACAAGCAGGCAATGAAAAGATGCACATAGGAGAGTAGAGAGTACTAGTATTATACGTATTAGTAATTCAGTTTTAACGCGGTAATACAGATATTAGTCGTTCTCGTGATATACCTTACCTTGTATTCTTCTTAAGATGCGTCGGTTTGGTATTAATAGAGATGCGTCGAACCTAATAAGGTGAGCACCCGGACTAATACCGAACCCGACCATCGTTTTGTTCAATTTTAGTTGTTTTACGTTTTGAATTCCGTGTTAGGTGATTTAGCATGCGATTATAAGGTCATAAAAGCAATAAATCATACGAAAAACTGTAAGTGCGAATGTAAGTAAATCACATAGTGAGGAGTTGCACCCTCGGAGTATACACTAAACGGAACACGATGCATAGATAGTTGAGAACAGATCTCGGAATTACTCGAGTCTATTTAGTGAATTTTAGTGTTTGCGGTTGAAGTAGGGACGTTACGTGTTTTAGTATGTGTTATGGACCTAGTGTCCATGTTTGACATTATCGTAGTGCATAATAAAGGAAAGTGCAAGAATGTAAAGTTTTGTTTATATGACAACCTACTGACGATTCGACTTCAAAGGCGGATCCTCCTAGCTTGCCCGGTGATTACGGTAGAGTTCCGTTACTATTGACTCTTCCTGCGGCTACTCCGGCAGAGCTCCGTTACTATTGACTGATTCTGCGGCTAATCCGGCGGAACATCGTTACTAGACTATAGCTAGTCAAACACAAGCACCTTGGGATCGAGTGGAGTGCTCGAAGGTGAGGAGTACCGTCGATGTCGCTTTTATCGAAACTGCGATCGAGTGGATCGTTTGCCTCAGGTGTCGGTGTGCGAGCCCTTAGCGAGAATATAGAGGGAGAAGAGAAGAGTTGTGAATTGTGTGTCGAAATGAGGGTGTGAAGGGGGATATTTATAGGTGTTTTCGGGTCTTCATCACCCTGATAGGCGCCTGAGGTCAGGCGCACCAAAACTCAGGCGCCTAGGCTAAAGCGTGTGAAGACTCAGGCGCGCAAGGTGAGGCGCTCAGGATTTTGAAGATACGATTTTGATACTTTCCGAAACCAAGAGGCGGGTGTATGATATGAATCTTCGGGATTAAATCTTCCCCGGGTTTGACCTAGCACCGTGTGTTTAGTGGGCCTCAGGTGTGCATCCCAAGGTTCGCTTGGTGCGGTGCTGACTCGGTTTGAGTTTCGGGACCGACTCGGGGTCCCGGTGTCAGAATTGACTCTAATGTCTATGCAACCGTAACGACACGACTAAGGCTGCTAACATGTTAGTTTAATTTTTTCGAATAATTTATTTGATCCGTTCTATAGAAAAACTATCTAAAACATCGCGAATCCGCGTCGCGTTGCAGCTCGATCGTCATCGGGTGTTTGTTGGACACTTCTGCAGCCACCAGGTCCAAATCTGGGTGTCTACAATGAGACACACTTTCAATGAACACATGTACACAAAAAAACATGTATACCAAGATACACGGACACAATAATTAATACGTACCCTGACTGACGGGGCGTTGTTCGGTTGAAGACATAGTCTATCACATCCTTCCGTATGCTGAGGACATCCGAGAAGATGACTGTATTGGAGCACATGAATCGAGATATCACAAGCTGCCCCCTTATCATAGGCCCACAGTCCAATGAACACTCCAGACTTTCCGCCACGTTACCCATGCACTCGAATGCCACGTCCGAGTGGAAAATGTATGGATGATGCACACCTGCAACAGTGTGCATGTCGACCCCCACAATCTCGTCTGCTGGCTGAGTACCCCCGTGACGGCGTCCGCATTTGCGGGCGTAATGGTCACAACGTCTGCTACATCCCACGCCTCATTATTCAGTGCCGCCTCAAGACTAGAACCAACCTCTCCGACCGCACTGGTTATCGCCGAGTCCACGGTCTTCGTCTCATCTAGCAGACCCGATACTACCTTACGCCTCCCCTTGTCAGAGGTTCCATCGTCGTGAACGGTGGCCGGAAAGACAGAGTCTGTAGCCTGCTCGTTCACAGCTGTTCGTGCGTCCGCGGTCGCACACCCCGCTTGCCGTAGAGCTACCACTACGGTTGGGGTCATACTAATCGATGTCTGTACCTCGCAACCTGCGTTGAGTTCTTCAGTATGTTCGATGTGCGGCTCCTCCGCAAGAGGCTCCAACATACCATCTGCATCCTCCTCGTAGTTGTCCTCGGGAGTTTCTCCCTCATAGAAACTTGGTGACACGAGGCCACCTTCAAAAGTACCCTCATCCTCGTACCTTCCTATACTCTCAACACAAGGTCCCCCACTTAGACCATCCCCCCCCCCCCCCTTTAATAGCATCCTCTATTTCTTCATCTGAGTAACCAGCATCACGTAGGTCATTCACAATCTTGCGTACCTGCTCAGAGAGATTAGTATTGTGTTGTCCCTTGCCCTCAATGACGGGGGCGTTCTGGGTGGTCTGCCTCAACTTGTCAACCAACGAAACAACTTCGTCGATATACTCGAGGACAGCTGGATCCTCCCAGAATTGTTGAGAGGACGGGTTTTGACTTGGGACTGCCTGGTTCCTCGCAGCTATTTCCTTCACAGTTGAGGCAGCCTCCTCAGAGAACTTGCAAAACTCAAGCGCACGATTCCGGAACTTCAGGAAAAACTCATGGTCGGCCTATAAGTCAGTCAAAGTGAAATTAGTACAACATAATTAGTGTAAAGCTAGACAACGACTGTAAAGGTGCGTGATCGTACAACATAATTACTGTGACTATATAGCACACTGAGTGTCAGTATATATCTTTAATTGTCTGACTATACAGCTCAATGGTTTTACAAGCCGCGTGATTCTACAGGACAATCGGTGTGACTATATAACATAACAGATGTGACTATATATTCTTCAAGTGTCTGACTATACAGCTCAATGGTGATACAAGCCGCGTGATTCTACAGGACAGTATGTATGACTATACAACATACTGAGTGTGATCCTACAACATAATGACCGTGACTATTCAAAGTCACCTGTGTCACACTGGTTTATAAACACAGGTACGTTGTCACAGTAAAAGATTTACAAACAATTGAAAATAGTCACCATTAATCGATGGTATAAAGAGTGGTTGCAAGATATCTTACGTCCACGGCACTGGCCTTCAGTTGATCGTCGGTCTTGATCCCCGACGCTAAAGGGAGCACTTCGCGTGTAATATTACCCATAAGCGTTGTTCTTTCTAGACTGGAACGGTGGTTGTCAGAGGGTAGAGTTATAGCGGGCAAACCCTCATTGCCCGTCACCCCACAGGTACGTGGGTACGGTACCTTGGAGCGCAACTAATTCCCTAGTGACCCCTTCTCCAATTCCCCACCCAGACGATTTCTTATCCTCTGCGCATCCTAATGCCCGACAAGACTCACTACGGAAATCATAGCGTTGGAAGTAGGCAATCATCAGAACTGGGACGAACCCCCGAAGGTAATGAGGTTGTTTATTGGGGTCACACGTCTCCTTACCCGCCCGCACCAGGTCTTGCAGCACCAAATTACTCCAGTCTTGTTCTCAAATTAATTCCACGTCCTCCACCGCGGCCAGTAGGCTGAGGTCGAGTGAGTTGTTTGTAGTAGGCGCAAGGAACGACGACAGTGCGAACAGGACAAACGTACGTACAAAGTCGTCCTCCGCGGTATCGGTTCCCAACAATTTGTTGTACACGCACCCAAAACCAATTGGTCCACTGGCTTTCACCACGCCAAACTGCTTCCTCCAAGTATTTTTTAACCTGATCACGTCAGGTGAATCTGCCTCTTTTTGATTTTTTGTTGGGATTAAGCTCAGCGGCCGAGGTCCAAAAGGTATTTGGAAGCAATCGTGCACGTCGTACTTCAACAACATGAATGCCTCCCGGCCTAAGGCACAGAAAATATGGGACCCGTCAGAAAACGCACGAAGGTAACATAAGTGTGTGGTCTAGGGGAAATGAGCCGAACCTCAGCTCCAGCAGCCTACCGAACCCCACGTCATGTACCCTTGCCTTCTGAGCAGCCGTTAATTTCAAAATAAGTTTGTACAACCACCTGGGACTACAATGAACATCCGGCGGACCTTCCTGATCTCTTCTCACTACTGGTTGATCTTGTAGTTGCTCTCTTTTCCTCTTACCGGCAGACTTTCGAGCGGTTGTCTCCGGTTTGCGCACAATAACATGTTCTACAATGATGTGGTCGGCCGCTGTATCAAACCTGAACCTTTTCTTCTTCTTCTTCGTCCTACCTTCCTCAACAAATTTTATCGTCCCCACATCCACCTCGTCTACAATGTGGTCACCCGTTGTATCGTTCACAACCTTCTTCTTCCCACTGCCCTTCTTAGTAATTTTTTTCTCCCCCACCACTTTTTCGCCAATGACATGGTCGCCCGGTGTATTTTTCACAACCTTCTTCTTCCCACTCCTCTTCTCGCCAACGACGTGGTCGACCGCTGTCTTTTTCACGACTTTCTTCTTACCGCCCTTCTTGATAACAATTTTATTCCAACCAGCCATTTTGCTGCAATAATAACATGCGTAATGAGTGTGATTGTACAACATAAAACGTAACATAAAGCGTGATTATACAGCTTCAACTGTGTGATTCTACATCTAAATGTTTGTGACTATATATTTTCAACAGTGTGATTCGACAACATAACGACTGTAACTATACAACGTCAACCGTGTGACTCTACAACACAACGAGTGCGACTATACAACCTACTTTGTCCGACTATTCAACTTTTATCGCGTGACTATACAACTTCAATTGTGTGACTATAGAACATAATTACATGACTATACAACTACAATATCACCTATGACTACAACAACAATGAGTGTGACTCTACAACATAAGGACTGTGACTATATAATGTCACCAGTGTGACTATACAACTAAAACCGCATTAGCAAAGTGACATCCATAATTACAAAGACGATTATAGGAACTTCAACATGAAAAAATCAAAATACTGTACAGATTACATGAACTTCAACAGGGAAATATCACTGATTTTAGATACATCTGCTAAAACAAAGACATAAAAACTTAAGGAAATTTTTGACTATACAGATGACATGACTATACAACTACAACCACACATTTAATTTGAACATGAGAAAATCATATGACTGTACACACTTATTGGCACAAAAAAAAAGCATGATATGAATTTAAACATGAAATACCAGGTTATTAATGCATTATATGAATTTGAACAAAAAAATACATTATTAATTTTAGCGTTATCAGAAAGGTAAATAATTTTAGGGTTTAACCACTGAAAAGATAATGGACGTTCGACAATGGGAATTTATGCATGAATATACCTTCGTACGATGATCGGAGTTTAAAACGGAGTATGATCGGAGGGATTGAGTTTTTTAGAGCATATGATCGAGCTTACGATGGGTTTTTTTAGAGAGAGATTTTAGATTGAGTGGAGTGTGGTTGAGAAATGGGAGTGTTTTTGATAAATGGCTGAAGAAATGAATTCAAAAGGTGTTTGGGAAGTGTAATAGGTAAGAGGCGGGAGAGTAGAGGACGGAGTTAATGACAATAGAGGAGGGGAGGAGGGGGGGAGGGAAGTGATTGATTTGTATGAGGGAGTTGGGTTTGCAGTGCTTGATGTCACTTTGACTAAGAGACTATTAAGAAGTTAATAACTCCCCTGATCCTCTCTCTCTCTCTCTCTCTCTCTCTCTCTCTCTCTCTCTCTCTCTCTCTCTCTCTCTCTCTCTCTCTCTCTCTCTCTCTCTCTCTCTCTCTCTATATATATATATATATATATATATATATATATATATATATATATATATATATATATATATCTTTTATATATTAAAGCCAAAGAAAATACTCGCACCACATTCACACACGTCAGCATCCTAGGTGGAGTACATGTGGAACCTGACGTGGCAATTTACAAAAAAAAAATTCTAACTTCAATACTTAACTCCCCACTAGATGCAGTTATGCAGTTATTACCAATAATAAGAGTGGGCGGTTTGTATGCAGTTGTGTATAATTATTATTATTCATTATTCAATTATTTACAAAACAGTTCTCTATTTACTCACATTTACTGCTATATAAATCTGTTCCATTTATTTCCATGATTCAACATTTCAACTGTCATTAACAATGTCATTCCAATACAAAGTGGTCACGATTCCACAAATTTCAGAATCAACAAAATCGGTCCAAATAACAGTCCACATTATGAGAAAGTGGATGCGCACATCCAAAAAGCCAGATACCGATCCTGAACAAATTGGCAGAAAACCGATAATTTACGGAGCTGAGCTCATCTTGGTGGACAGTACAGTAAGTACTACCACCCAGTTTGTTTGAACCTTAATTTAAGTTGTAGTTTAATGGTATGTTGTTATAAAAGAATTACAAAAGATTATTTTAGATAGATGCATTATTTTTCTTCTCTCAGGCAACATTGTCAAACTTCAACATGAATGAATAGGTGTTTATCCATCTTTCACAAAAAGTCAGAGTAGACATTCTAACTGTAGACACCCGCATTTTGACTGCCAGGTGTCTATGGCAGTTTCCAAAAAACACCCGATGATGATCGGACGCTAACATGCTTCTATGCGCTCGGATACGGGCTCAAATCCATTAATCGCTGGCTAACACACTTACGGAGTACAAATCTCACCAAACGGACCTCAAATCCAGGCCCAGTGGATCATTCCAAGTCAAACAAGACTAATTTGGGCCAAAACCGACACCGGAATTAAAACCGACTTTTCGCGATTGGGTCAACCCCGGTCAAAGTCGTTTCTGAGACACACAAAAACAGCCATATAACCATCAAAAGTCCAAGTCAAACACAAAACCCATCAAACACCCAAAGTCAAGGTCCAAAACAATGGACCCGTGCAACCCGACTGGGCCACTCGATCGAGTGACCCACCCACTCGATCGAGTAGGCGTGTTTCAAGCCCGACGGCAGGCTTCACGGGCCACTCGACCGAGTTAGCCCCATACTCGGTCGAGTAACCCTAAACCGGTGCCCTAGCCATGCCTATATAAGCAACCCTCATGCAACAACTTTGAACAACTTTTTCACAACCCTAATCAACTTTTACAAACCCTAGAGCAACCCTACACTTACACACTGATGGGAGGGATTTGTCGTGGAATCCCAACCGTCAATAAAATAACCGGCTATTCCTACGGTAGATAGGGTAAGTCGGATCGAATCCACGGGAACGGTAATGTATAGCCTAGACTAGGTCGGCCCAAATACGAGACTAAGTCAACGAGCTAAGCTAAACTAGAGAATGATAGAAGGGGAGAAAGTAGACTATGACTAGGGTGACAAACTAAGGAAACGGGCTAGGATTAGGTCGGGGTCAAAGTGGTAACGGAATGGTCAAGGAAGAACTAGAGCGAAGGAGGTAGTAGGGTGATCTAGGTTGGTCCGGGCTCTCGCAACTTAGACCCACCTAGAGGTTCCACCTAGAACCCAACTCGGCGATACACAAGACAATCGGGGTTACTAGCACGCTTTAGGCCTAGGTCGAATCCGGGCTCTCGCTACTTAGACCGACCTAGGGGTCGTCCTCACCGGGCTCTCGCAACTTAGTGAGGGAACCTAACCCACAAACAAACTATCACCCACAAGAGAAAGGCAAGAAAAACAAGTATTTGCAACTACTTAGTCAATCAAGCATTTCAACAAACATGTGATGTGCACCAAACCAAGAGGAAACCCAAATCTTCCACCAACATCTCCAACAATCCCTTAATCACCCAATTAACACCCTAATCACCCTACTAACCCTAGCAAGAACACTACTCTAACATAACTAAAGTAGAAACCAACATAAACAAGGTAAACAAACTCAAACAACCAAACATACACAAACAAACTAGTGGAAACGATAAACAAGAACTAAAGATGAGAACTTGGACGATTAAACATGATAAAGAGTAAAAAGGAAGAGAAGATTGTACCAAACTAGTGAAGAAGAAAGATTGAAACTTGCATTCATGAGAGAAACCCAAAACAAACCACCAAGGTTGTCAATCTTGGATGGATCTTGAATAATTCCTCTAATACAAGTACTAAACTAGGATTAACTACTAATTACCGACTAATCTACACTAATCTAATCTAATCTAACCTAAAGTAGTCTAGGGTTTTATGTCTAATGAGGTGCATAAGCTTTACAAGACAAGGGAAGGGTATATATAGGGTTACAAGTGGAAAGGAGAAGAAAGAAACAAAGGCGGAGCTGCAGCAGGCCCGTCCCGGCCGAGACGGGGTGGTCCCGGTCGGGACGAGATGGTCCCGACCGAGACAAGGTTGGTCTCGGCCGAGACGGCTCTTCACAGCAACCTCCTTGTTTGTGCACCTCATCCCGAACGGGATGAGGCCATCCCGAACGGGATGAGCCTTGTAGGCCTCCATTATGATCTTTTTGGTCCCTCCTTGGTTCTCATGGGCTTCTCACCGATTATCGGGAATCGGGATCGGGTCTCGGAGGCTCGGGATTGGGTAACAAGGTCTCGGGGTCGACTCCAAGGCATCGAGTGATCGTTCCTTTACTCCGTTGGCTCCAAAATGTGTATCTATCGAGTCGGAATCGCTCCAACTCTTCCAAATCGGTCTCGGGAACCTGAAACAAACTAAAGGATGCATAAGAAGCCCATAAACCGCTCCCAAGGAGCGATTCCACAAGGAAAATGGGAGCAAAACACTATGAAATAGGCACTACAAATGACACTTATCAACTCCCCCACACTTAACCCTTACTCGCCCTCGAGTAAGCAAATACTACTACTAAACTATCCGAGTGGGTATTAGCGCACCCTACGCCCCTTCAACTCACGCGAGTGCACTTAGAGGACAAGTGCACTCCGCAAGGCAAGTTGGGTCTTGCGACAAAACTGTGGATGCAACCGGACACAAAACACACCAACAAACAAACAAACACATAATCGGTTGCACCCAAAAGAAAAACAAATACCGCTTCCCTCAAAAAGCGGTGAATAAAACACCGGTTTGGGACTCGAGGTAAGTGACAACGTTCCCAAGCTAGAAATACAAACCAAGGTAGACTAAACCCTAATAGTATGACGAAAAAGCAACAAAAACGTTGGTAACTTACCTAGGTCCTCCTAACTTTCTAAACACGTACTACGGGACGATCGGCGGAGTGGAAAGTGAAGAACCACGGTGTTAGTCGACACTGTAGGTAAGTGAGACCCCGCCCCCTTTAGCGTGAGCCAAGAGGGTCGTCCCGTGTCCAAAACCGCCTAACTAGTCCAAGTAAAAAGGTGGAAAACATGCAAAATGAGGGAAGACCGACTAATGCCGCTATCATCCTTCCTCGGGACTCGGTCCTTTGGTAGGCTCTTCACGGCAAAAGTCGGAAAAAGACTTATTTTTGTGGGGATTTCTTTTTGTGAGACGGGTTTTCTTTTGGCATTTTCTTTCTTTTCGACATTTTGATTTGTTTGTTGCCATGTCATTCTTTTTCTTCTTTTCTATTTTCTTTTTGGCTTTTGTGCCTTTTCTTTTTCTTCATTTGTTTTTCTCTTTCATTTTCTTTCTTTTCTTTGCCCTTTTTGGCATGATTTGGCTTTTTGGCATTTATTTGTGTAACAAGAAAGGGAGAATTCAACAAATTGCAATTTATTGTGTGGAATGTGTAGGAGGTAGGTGAATGGGTAAGTCGGGACGGGCCCTTCCCTTCTAACCCACAAAAAGTGGAGAACTTGGACTAATCAAACAATCCTAAACACAGTCACCTAAGGGACGAGACTTGGTAACCAAGGCCTTTTCACACCGTGGGTGGTCATAATGGTCAAAATGCAAATCCCGTAGTAAATCCCTAGTAAGCAAGGTGGACTCAAGGTAAAGGACCAACGAACTCATTGATTTAGGGTCATTCTACTAGATTAAAGTCCAAAACTCGATTTATACAACTAGGAAGGGAAAGTAGACACTCGCACACTAGCCTCTAAACCGGGTTTTCGAAAACGGTTTACGCACAAGACACACAACACAACACAGAACAAAGACACGACGAAAACGAACGAAAGAAAAAGAAGCAAAAGCAACAAAACAAAAACAGAACAATAACGAACACATAAACAACACAAACACCACCCCGATCATCCAAACAAGTCACCGAAACAACCACAAACTTTACAAGCTCCACCCGAGCACACCACATCACTATCTCCTCCAAACTCCGCAAAAGACAAAGAAGGAAAAAGGGATAGAAGATGTTACCGGACATCATGAAAGCTCTCCAAAATTAGCGGCGATTTAAGCAACCTATAAGGAAAAGAGGGCAAACACACAAAACAAAACAAATACACGACACAAAGACACAAAAGGAAAACACAAAAAAAGAAAAATCTTTTTGATTTTTTGCGAATTTTTTTTCAAATTTTTAGGGTTTTTTAAAGATTTTTCGAAAAACTAAGAAAATAAACTAAGCTATACTAGAATATCGCTCCCCCACACTTAAACCGAGCAATGTCCTCATATGCTCAATCGTAGTGTGCGGAGAGACAAAAGAAAAAGAAAAGAAACTACGAAAATAAAGCTAAAAATCAAAAATGAAGATGAAGAAAAGGTAGAAGGTGTCCGGCCGGGATGTAGTCAAGTCACCATGGGCCGAGACAAGAAAAGATATGGATGGGGGAAGAAATAAAAAGAAGGAAATAAAAGGAAATGGGAGGGGAGGGTTAGGTGTAATCAAGTCACCTAGCCCGGATTCCGCCTAAATCCGACTAAATCCTCAAAAAGAGAAAGTGAAAATCTTGTAAAAATTTGGATTTTGAAATGACTCTCGATGTAGTCACGTCATCGAGAGTCGGGAGCAACAACTACCGAGGCCTCGAAGGCCACCATGACATCAAGACACAAAAGTGTACAAGGGGAAGGGAATAAACAAAGGAAAACAAGCAACAAAAACGGAAAAGAAAGGATAGTTGCCGTACCATAGGTTACCAACTCACTCTCTCCATCGTCTCATAGATCAATATAGGCACAAAGCTTGTCTTCTCCGTTGCCATCCTTCTTCAAGCTTGATAAAACCGCATGGTAGAGGTAGTAATGGTGCGAGGGGGTAGGATTTGATGTGAATATCGGTCTAAAGTGAGAAGGAAATGAGGTGAAGGTATGGAAATGAAGTACATGGGTCATATGATATGAGCAAGGAAAGTTATGGAGGTTGGGAGGGGGTATATAATGGTTGGGTGGGCTCATAAGTCGAAGAAGAGGCACAAAGGGGGAGTAGGGGACCATCCCGGTCGGGATGGATGGTCCCGGTCGGGATGGCACTCCAGTAGACCCGATTTTTGGCACCCTCATCCCGATCGGGACGGCCCCATCCCGGTTGAGATGACACACCCTTCCCGGTCGGGAAGGGTCTTCATGACTCCCATGGCCCCAAAAACCGACTCCCTTACTCACATTCCAAGCTCTATCGATAACCAATCCTTTCAAGGAGTCATCTTCACTTCACCTATCACAATAAACTCAAAATACACATCAAATTCACTCCCTCACATTGCTCATCAAAATACCAAATCAATTACAAGAATCCCACAAAAACAAACAAATCCAAGAAACAAAACTACACAAATACAAACACAAGTATTCTAAAGAAGAGGAGAGGGGAATATACAACATGACGGTTCTTTTAGGAACTCCGTCAAACCTAGGATGGTAGACTCTTCTTCAACCGTAGCCCTCAAGGGCATGGAGGAGCAAGTCGAACGCGCTACCAACATCGTAGTGAAGGCCCAAGAAGCGCTCGAGCTTAACCGACCTCCACGACCTCCAAGGAGGAGGCAAGAAGTAGGAATCCCAAGACCCGACATCGTCTTCAAAGTATTCTCTGGGGTCTATCCATCCTACGAGCTTCACCGACCTCTTCCTCCCTAAGCATCGTCTCCAATCACAAGCAAGCTTCATCTCCAAGAAACGAGGCACAAAAAGTGGTTTTGGCCTCATTTCCTCGTTGCACACCCCCACACTTTCCTCAAGTTGTGGTTCCCCATCTTCATCATTTGGCCCCATATCATCTTGGAGGAGAGAATCGAAACTTCTACCGGCGGTTTCAATCTCTTCCAAACCATCTCTCGGTGTACTAGTAAGGGGCTCTTGATGCTCATCCACATTATCGCACAAGGGCAACTCGAGGCTATCAATTTCACCCAACAACTTCACAAATTCCACCAACTCATCCAACCCACTACCCTCCTCCAATTCCTCACCAACTATGCCTTCACTAAGGGTCATATCCTCATCCTTCTCTTTTTGGGTAGACGATTGAGGTTCTTCAAAGCAAATTTCTCCTCCAAAGGGGACTACATCGGCGGCTTCGTAATTAGGTTGCTCCTCTCTCTCAAGTGGGCACCCTTCATCTAAACGTGATGCTCGGGATAAAGACATTACGGTTTGAACCGATAATGCATTTAAATGAGCATTCCTCGCCTCGTTTCCCCTTCGAATTTGGGCCATTAATTCGTCTTGTTCTTTTTTTAATTGAATGGTCGTTTCTTGGATGCTCCTTTGCATTTGAAGCATAGAATGAAACACCTCTGTGTCGGGTAATTGGTGATCATTGGGGTCTTTTAAAGCTCCTTGATAATCTTGATGATGCCCAAAGGGTGAGGCATCATAATGTTGGTAGCAAGGTTGGGGTGGTTGGTAGTATTGTGGGTCATAGGGTTCATATTGTGGTTGGGGTGGAGGGTAATATGGTGGGTTTTAGGGAAATTGGCTTCCATACGGTGAATCTTGATTGAACATGGTGGGTTCACAATCATAGCTCGAGTAATAGCCACCATGGTCGTAGGAGTGATAATCATTCACTTGTTGGTAGCCGTTTTCATAACCTTGAAGATCATACCCGTCTTGATTACCCCAAGAAGCTTGATTATGGTAGGGGGACGTCATGTCATAGCTTTGGTTCATGGAAGAAGAGTGGTAGCTCATATCGGCTCCCGAGTGTATGGAGTTTAGATCAAACCCCATGCTTGCTCGAAAATCGTAGTCCATACCCGGTTGGAAACCACTCATTCTAGCAACCGTCCGTTTAAGCGGCTCTAAGTTGCAAGAAGAGGATAGTCACCACCTCTCAGCACTAACTGTAGACTAAGAACAAACGTGAGAAGTCTAGTGCTTTTTGGGCACTAGACAAGAGAGAAATAAACCACACACACACAAGAAGCAAAGTAACAAAAAGAAAAAAGAAAACACAAACACAAAGACTAAGTCAAGTAACTAGGAAAACAAAGTCCAAACAAGCACCGTCCCCGGCAACGGCGCCAAATTGATGGGAGGGATTTGACGTGGAATCCTAACCGTCAATAAAATAACCGGCTATTCCTACGGTAGATAGGGTAAGTCATATCGAATCCACGGGGACGGTAATGTATAGCCTAGACTAGGTCGGCCCAAATACGAGACTAAGTCAACGAGCTAAGCTAAACTAGAAATGATAGAAGGGGAGAAAGTAGACTATGAATAGGGTGACAAACTAAGGAAACGGGCTAGGATTAGGTCGGGGTCAAAGGGGTAACGGAATGGTCAAGGGAGAACTAGAGAGAAGGAGGTAGTAGGGTGATCTAGGTTGGTCCGGGCTCTCGCAACTTAGACCCACCTAGAGGTTCCACCTAGAACCCAACTCGGCGATACACAAGACAATCGGGGTTACTAGCATGCTTTAGGCCTAGGTCGAATCCGGGCTCTCGCTACTTAGACCGACCTAGGGGTCGTTCTCACCGGGCTCTCGCAACTTAGTGGGGGAACCTAACCCACAAACAAACTATCACCCACAAGAGAAAGGCAAGAAAAACAAGTATTTGCAACTACTTAGTCAATCAAGCATTTCAACAAACATGTGATGTGCACCAAACCAAGAGGAAACCCAAATCTTCCACCAACATCTCCAACAATCCCTTAATCACCCAATGAACACCCTAATCACCCTACTAAGCCTAGCAAGAACACTACTCTAACGTAACTAAAGTAGAAACCAACATAAACAAGGTAAACAAACTCAAACAACCAAACATACACAAACAAACTAGTGGAAACGATAAACAAGAACTAAAGATGAGAACTTGGACGATTAAACATGATAAAGAGTAAAAAGGAAGAGAAGATTGTACCAAACTAGTGAAGAAGAAAGATTGAAACTTGCATTCATGAGAGAAACCCAAAACAAACCACCAAGGTTGTCAATCTTGGATGGATCTTGAATAATTCCCCTAATACAAGTACTAAACTAAGATTAACTACTAATTACCGACTAATATACACTAATCTAATCTAATCTAACCTAAAGTAGTCTAGGGTTTTATGTCTAATGAGGTGCATAAGCTTTACAAGACAAGGGAAGGGTATATATAAGGTTACAAGTGGAAAGGAGAAGAAAGAAACAAAGGCGGAGCTGCAGCAGGCCCGTCCCGGCCGAGACGGGGTGGTCCCGGTCGGGACGAGATGGTCCCGACCGAGACAAGGTTGGTCTCGGCCGAGACGGATCTTCACAGCAACCTCCTTGTTTGTGCACCTCATCCCGAACGGGATGAGGCCATCCCGAACGGGATGAGCCTTGTAGGCCTCCATTATGATCTTTTTGGTCCCTCCTTGGTTCTCATGGGCTTCTCACCGATTCTCGGGACTCGGGATCGGGTCTCGGAGGCTCGGGATTGGGTCCCAAGGTCTCGGGGTCGACTCCAAGGCATCGAGTGATCTTTCCTTTACTCCGTTGGCTCCAAAATGTGTATGTATCGAGTCGGAATCGCTCCAACTCTTCCAAATCGGTCTCGGGAACCTGAAACGAACTAAAGGAAGCATAAGAAGCCCATAAACCGCTCCCAAGGAGCGATTCCACAAGGAAAACGGGACCAAAACACTACGAAATAGGCACTACAAATGACACTTATCACACACACTACGTCTTTACAAACCCTAATCAAACCCTAGCAATTCAATAGTAGCAAAAACCCTAAAACTTAGTTTTAGGAACCAATCCCGAGCCACCATAACTTAACCTACATAAAACCTCGAAGACTCTTGTGTAGAAGCCACGGTTACGAGTCCGCACCGAGACAAGAACATGTAAGTTGAGGGTGTCAAAACCCTCTCTTTCCTTTCCTTTTTCTCTTCGTCGTCCGCGTCCCTTTTCGTCATCTTCTTTTTCGTTTTTTTTATTTTCTTCTTCGCATTCATAATATCGATAATACCATTAATATTAAAGCATTAAAATATTTATCGATTTGTGTCGAATAAGAAGGATATCGGGATAAGGAAAACCGCATATACAAGTGTACTGCACACGCGTCGTCGGTCGCTTATCCCGGTACCCCGATTATTTGATTATTCAGATAAATCAACTTAAACAACAATTCGTTATTATTTCTCATCATCATCAATAATTTTGCATCCATCAAGTTCTTTAAAAATCAATTTTAATAAGGGTCGAAACTCGTTGACACGGATCCGACATCACAATCCCTAGGGATTTATTTCGATGTCGGAGAAGTCGAGGGAATCAAGTTTTTTTATTCAAGTAAAGCGTCGATTTTAGATTCGATACCAATTCTATAATTGGATATCGAATCTAACAATCAAGTCATATGAATTAATTAACGTGATTTGTTCATATCACGATAATTAATTTAAAGCGACTAAAATTAATTTATCTTTTTTTATATTTCACTCTAATATCCCATATCGATTCAAATAATCGAATATGGGATACAATGAGTATTCAAAATTAGAATCGAGTATAAATTCAACAATATTTATATTCGGTTCAACAAAATTCGCGATTTATAAAAAACCAAGTCGAACCTAAATTGTGCAATATTTATGTCCGATTCGGTAAAATCGTCGAACTCTCAAAAATCAAAAGCAATTTCAAAATCAACAATTAAATTGCAAACGAACCAAATTCGTACAGGTGCCACTCAACCGAGTGCCTTAGTCACTCGATCGAGTGACACTCTAAAATCCAATCAGAAAGCCTTTTACGACGCCTACTCGATCGAGTCTCACAGTGACTCGGTCGAGTGGCTACGTACTCGACCAAGTTGGTCAGTAACTCGGCCGAGTACGGTCTAGTATGCAAAACAGAATCGCCTTTTACAGGTCAACTCGATCGAGTCCATCGACTACTCGATCGAGTAACCTCATAACGATTAACACAGTAAATCGTACATTATTCTATTTTCAAAACCCGATAGTATTTCACGACTTAGGTCAACACGTGCATAATTAATCACGTGTATACTATCTTTTCAAACCATGCATCATCTTGTACATCATTCAATTCAATTCATCATTTGCACAAACCGTTATTATTCATTATTTTGTTACATCGTTACTAACGCGTTTGTTACTTCTTTTGTCAATTTATTTCTTGTTCGTTTATTTTACTAAATGGACCCGCATGCTAAAATTTCACTTTGACGTAGAATTAATTGCATTAAATTGACATAGAAACCCATTTTTCAATTTCATTCACATGCCTAGGAAAATAATCTTTGCATATCATTTTCCCGTTTAACTAACGCGCGTATTGGAAAGTCATTCGAATTCTTAGTAGAGGCCGCTAATGTGCGGGCGGGGTTGGGTGTCCTTTGTGGGCTTCCCAACACGTACCCTCACCCCTTACTCAGAACATCGGTTTCCGGATGCCCGAAACCGTTGGCGCACGAGAGTCATTCAATACACGATATCCGATAATGTCGGTATCGGTATCAAATGCAAAGGGACGAGCCCAATAAACTCTGACATCGGAAATGGGCCGTATTTTGTATACGGACCACTACGACATAGAGTGGGCTCGAATGGTTCCGAATAACCATAAAATTCGGTGGCGACTCCACATAGACCTAAATTTCAATTCGATCCATTCTCATATGAAGATTCATTCGCCTCCCCAAACCCGCGCGTGGCCGCGTCGGGGTGGACCTATGTCATGTCCACACTAACGCTACAATTAGAGGATCGACAAATGAGTCGTGTATCCTTCTAAGAGCATATTATAGTCAGACTCAACCATGCAAAATGACGGATGTACACACTAATCATTCATATTTCAGAAATTTAAAAACGTATTGTTCATCATCGAGAAGTATGACCGAAAGTGCTCCGTCGCCCTCCATCTCACTAAGAGCATATTACATTATACAATACATATATTATAAACGCTTCAATTAGGAGGGAAGGATTGAACTTAGGCACAGTTCTTTCACTCATTATTTTTCTGATATAGTATACACTGCAATAGCATCAAAAACAATAGCATTAATTATTGTGATTGTGCATTTTCTAACAAAACTGGTATATCTTTGTACATAATCAGGGAACCACAATTCAAGCATCAATCAAACAAAGATTAATAAAAGCGTTCAACAACGGGATCAAGGAAGGACATATCTACAATATTTCAAAGTTCTCAGTTTCATCAAATACCGGGACAGAAAAAGCTACTGCACATATGAGCAGAATATGGTTCGAATTCAGCACTAAAGTGATGGAATTGCATCCGGACCCAAACATCCCAATATGTGTGTACAAGTTCAAGGACTATGGTGATATTATATCTGGAAACGTCCCCGATGACTTATATATGGGTGAGTACTAAATATACTACCAAAGTATTCAATTACATGTAGAAATAAATTTTTACGATTCTATTTATTTTTGTTAATATTGCAGATGTGATTGGTAAATTCCTTCATTACAATTCAATTCAAACATCAGCAAAGGGCTACAATTGGACTTCAATTGTCCTAAAGAATACACAGTTAGTAACACTCATAATATCGATATTATTTATCAATTTTTAAAACATTCTCACAATAGCTACTCCATGCAGGAAAGAACAAATATCATGCTCGGTATTCGGAGAACATATATCAGAAATAATTCAAATTGTCAACCACTTCATGCAAAAAGATAGATCGGTTATTGTACTGATGCATGTCAAACACAATGTGTGGAAGGGTTTGAACATATCTTCCATTTGACTCTAATAACATAGTGTCTTCTTTTAATTAGAAAAGAACAATTAATAATATGCAAATGTTATTTTCCGTCAGGTGATGTCAGTTTTACGACCCGTGATGCATCAAAGATTTTGGCCAACCCTAAAATCGAAGAGGTGTTAGAATTCCAGAGAACGTAAGTGTTTATCTACCTTAATTTAGTTTTGTTCATTCTCATGCGACGGTATAGATTTACTACCCTTCGTTCCTTCAGCTACCCAGCCTCAGATGGACCCGACAGATGAAAGACAAGCCTGCCAACAAAATGCGACTCTCGCAGCATACTCACGGGAGCGAACTGCAAGACCCTGACAGAAATAAAAAATAGCCTAAAGGTAAATAATTGTACACAAAGAAAAAATTGAAACATTTAAAAGATTGTAGCTAAAAAAAACTTACGCAGGCTGGAGTATTTGTTACACTGGTTACAATTTACGAGATGGACACATCAAAAGATTGGTGCTATCCTTCATGCAGCGAGTTCAGGTGTAAGACGTCACAAATGGAGGATGGAATGTGGTACTGTCAATCAGTAGACTGCCAAGTTAATGGTCAAGGAATGAAGGAACCCATGATGAGGTACAACAAATTATATCTATTCTGAACATCAGTTTCTAACCTAACTATCACAATCAATTCCTTTAAACAGATACAAGGCCAGATTCACCATATTTGACGATGTATGTGAATTTGCGGAAGTAATCATTTGGAACGAACAAATGGCAAAACTCATAGGAAAGACGGGAGATGACCTACTACAAGAGAGAATGGTAAGAGTATGTCCTATCTTAAAGTTTAGCATTACCTAAAAGAAACAACACAACTAACATATCACATGAAATGTAGGACTCAAGCCTAAACGGTTTACCTCCACAAGAATTCAGTTCTATTATAGAGAAAGAATACCTCTTTAAAATAAGAATCACACAAGATTTCAACATCAAACAAAATTCAAAGTGCTACGGAGTCATAGAAATTTGTGAAGATGAAGCACAAAAGATGAAATGGAGGAACCTAATGTCTACACAATCAACCACACATACGGTATTAAACTAAACATTATTATAAACAATATTCATATGACAATTTTGTGTGTGTACATAATAAAAATGTGTGCAGGCAATGGAGGTGGTAGATAATGCTGGTGCAGGAAGTACTGCATCGGTGTCCGTGCCATCAAAGAATCGTGTTGTGGAAACGGTAAACTACAAATTCACTACTCATTATTAGTTAGGTGCAATATAGTAATTTACCGATTGCGTGTCAATTATTGACATAAATATTATACTTAAATATATTTAAGACTATAAATATTACCTCTAATAATCTGAAGTTTCATTGTATATTATTATTATTCAAAAGTAGGAATTATCTCGACAAGTTTAATTAAAGCAATATTTAAACACACTTTATCCTCTTTTTTTTTGGTAAAAGGTAAGTATATATATAATAAAGAATGTACACATAATTCTATCAAATATCATACTACATCAACTTATGTAGCCATCTAGCGTCTTTATCGTTTAACGGATATTTGATCTTACACATAATTCTATTCTTAACATCATTTTGGATTAATCTAGCAATACTCACTGGATGTTGAAGCTTTCCTTCGATTCTGCATATATTCCGACTCTTCCAAATATGATAGAATGCTGCATTGACCATAGTTCTCAAAACATGGCACTGCAGTTTCGATCCACGCACCTTACACGCCCATTTGAGTCCTTCTCTCCTCGGTACTGCTTTCGACACCCAGTCACCAAGGAGGCCCATCACCCGGGAGCTCCACTCACAACCAAACATCATGTGTTCTAGGTTCTCCTCCTCCACCTCACATAGATAGCATCGATCCGAGCTCGACACACCAACTCTTGCCAATTTTTTCCTAGTGTTTAAAGCCCCCCTAAACACTAGCCACGAAATGAAGCTATGTCTCGGGACACTCCAACCACTCCAAACAAGTCTAGCCCAATCAACCTTCGATTTCACCACCCTCATCTCGTGATAGGCACTTGAAATTGAATATCGATTGAGCGACCCATGCCATCGACCATTCTCGAACATATTTTTAATTTTCTCCTTTACCTGACAAATTTTCCTCCATGCCCAAGTAGCATCCGTATTCGGCTTATAGTCGCGCCAATTACACCCCTTCAGATAAATGGTATTCACCCATCGGACCCAAAGACGATCCGGCTGATCAAACACCCACGAGGCCAATTTAGCCACTGCAGCCTCATTCCAAATGTTCAGGTCTCTGATACCCAGTCCTCCTTCATTCTTCGGACAACACAAACTCTCCCAACTCACTAGGGCTCGGTTATATCCTTCCACACCTCCTTCCCAGAGGAAGTTACGACATATAGAGCTAATACGATTCAAAACATATTTCGGTATAATGAACACCATAGCCCAATAATTGTGCAACTGGGAAAGCACTGATTGAACTAGGGTCAACCGACCTGCATAAGACAACTTACGCGCACCAATGCTCGAAATTCTCGCAATAATGCGAGAAACCAAGATGCCACAGTCACTTTTCCCCAATCGAGTACTCTGAATAGGAAATCCAAGGTAACGAAATGGAAAAGTACCTTCAATACAGCCTGAGAACTGGAGTATCTCAGCCTTTCTGTCATCATCGACCCCGGCAAAGTACGTATGAGATTTACCCACACTAATACTAAGCCCCGAGGCCCTACTAAACATAGCAAAAGCCTACCACAGGAATTTCATCGATTCCTTCTCCCCTTTACAAAAGAGAAGGAGATCGTCAGCGAACAGTATATGAGTCAGCTTCATAACACCACACTTCGGATGATACTTGAAATTTCTATCCAACCCTCCGTGTGACATAATTCTGGAAAAGTATTCCATACATATTGTGAATAACAATGGAGAAATAGGATCCCCTTGCCTCAGTCCCCTTTTACCTCGGAAAAAACCAAAATTATCTCCATTAGCACAGAGCGAGTAAGAAACAGTCTCAATACATTCCATGATCAGTCTGCGAAAATGATCTGGAAAATTGAGAGCCTCAATCATCTGGTCGACGAAGCCCCACTCAACCGAGTCATACTCCTTATGAATGTCTACCTTGAACAAGCATCGAGGAGAAATTCTCCCCCTCTTATACAGCCTGACAAGATCCTGACATATCAACACATTCTCCACTATACTCCTACCTTCAATAAACCCTCCTTGAGTAGGAGAAATTATATCAGGCAAGACCTTAGCTAATCTCGAGCATAATATCTTAGCGATACATTTATAGAGCACATTACAACAGGCAATCGGTCTAAATTCCTTCACAGACTGAGGCCTTTTCACTTTGGGAATCAAGACAATATTAGCACAGTTCAGTTGTTTAAGCAACTTACCTGAGACAAAAAAATCTTGAATAGCTTTAACAATGTCCGCACCCACGATATCCCAAGCATCAATAAAGAACTGACTCGAGAAACCATCCGGTCCCGGCGATTTATCATATGGAATACTCTTCAAAGCTAATTTAATTTCATCAGGAGTAACACTTTTCTCCAAGATCACATGATGATCTGAATTGCAAATATTACCCCTTCTAATTAAATTCATATTCACCGGTTCGACCTCCCTAGTTTCGCCAAGCAAACCCCTGTAAAATCTCAAGAATGCGGCCTCAATGTCTTCTTTAGTCTCACACGTACGATCCTCAGCATCACACAGCTTAACAATCGCATTATGAGCCCGTCGACCTCGTAAGAGTCCATGAAAATATGCCGAGTTCATATCCCCATCTCTTACCCACTTCTGTTTGGCCTTCTGACTCCAAAACCTCGCCCTCGCATCCTGCAAATTACGAACAGTAGCATTCATAGCCGCCTCTTCCAACAGCAACGTCTCACTCCTGTCCGTCCGAATAGCAATTTGCAGCTGACCCAATTTCACTTCAGCCTGAGCACAGCGCGCTTCAATATCCGAGAAACCTGCTGTATTCAGGAGCTTCAGAGGACGCTTCAGCCTTCGTAGTTTCGACACAACCTGAAACATCGGCGTCCCCTGTAAATTTTCACCCCACTCATCGGCCACACACGACTTAAAGTTAGGGTCTAAACTCCACATGTTCATGTACTTGAAACTCCTATTCCTCCTTGTAGGAGGTTGTTCCAATTGTACAATACAAGGACAATGATCGAACGTCCCTTCAGGGAGGAAGTTCGCAAACCCATTCGGGAATAGGTTCATCCAGTCGTCATTAATCAAACAACGATCAATTCGACTAAAGACCCTAGTATCCGCTACATGATGCTTATTATTCCAAGTAAACCAAGACCCACAAGCCTTGTAGTCACTGACTTCACAATTAGCTAAACAGTCTCGAAATTGAGCCATCGCCCCTTCAGACGATTCCCCCCCAAGACGTTCACGAGCATCTACAACACAGTTGAAATCACCCATGATCATCCAAGGTCCTTTTCGAGCATAAGTTTCCAGTCTTCTCCAAAGATCCACCTCTCTAAGGCAGAGTTAAAGGCATAAACAAAAGTCAGCCAATACTCCTTCCCAGTATTAGTAGTAACTCTGACATGAATACTCTGGCTACTATACTCCTCAATCATCAAATTTACCCTTTCATGTTTCCACAAAAGCCAAATTCGACCTCCATTATAACACTGACTGTTAGTAGTAATGTTCCATTCATGAAACACATTCCACTGAACTTTAGCATACGCTTTATTCTTGATTTTAGTTTCTAATAAACCAAAAACATCAACCTGCTGCTTTCTAACAAAATCACAAATTGCACGTTGCTTATTTATATTACACATGCCCCGTACATTCCAACACCCAATATTATGTACCTCCATGAAGAACTAATTCGAGTCCCACCCCTTCCTTTATCTCACTCCCATTCTTTCTAGGCGAAACACCTCTCACAACCTCCACAAAATATGTTCCACCACCCTTCGACTGAATCCCAAACGGCTGGGGAGCTGAAATAGGCGCAACAACCGGAGCCAAACTCACAGGCTTGGAGCGAACTGTAACTTTGGGGTCCGGCTGTTTCGGCTTGGCCAGAATCACAGGCTGGCGTTTCTGCTTAGCCTCAACCCTCGCCTTCCTCAATTCCTCCTTCTTACAATCAGTAGTGTCATGCCCATAACCATTGCATTTAGCGCAGGCTATGGGTTTCCACTCGTATTTCACCAAAATTTCTACAACACTCCCATTCTCATCCAATACTTTCAACACATTTTTGAATTTTTGTCCAACCTTGGCCATAACCATGACCCTAGCGTAACCCAATCTCGTTCGTTCTTCCGTAGCTAAATCAGATTTAACATACGGTCCAACTAACGAAGCAATTTTAGGAAGACACCTTCCCCAACATTTCAAAGGTAATTCATGGAGTTGAATCCAAATAGGAACATCATGAACGTCACTTTTATCTAACTTTGCGTCAGGAGTCCATTCTTTAACTATAAGCGGTTTATTATCAAACATAAACACACCTTGGTTCAGAACTTTTACCTCAGCGTCTTTTTCTTTGAATCTCACCATGAAAATGCCATTCGGAATGAATGAAATTTTGTCGATCCCATGCTCTTTCCAAATTCTTTTCACGAACCCTTCTATGACCTCCCATGGTGGATTGGCTCCCATTATGAAACAGTATACTGCATTGGTCCAGTACTCTATTTCATCCTCCATATCATCTTCAGACAGTTGCATCATTTCATCCTCCTCTTCAACATCCACAGTTTTCTTTCCTTCACGTTGTTTCCAACCATTTTTCTCCTCATTCGAGCCCGTCTCAGGAACATATTCAGAAACATTCTCCGATTCTTCATCATGATCCGATTCTGAATCGAAATAGAGTCCAGGAATATCATTTAGATTATTCGAACTCTGTTCGACGTCCTCCTCTGCCCTAATATTATTTTTGGTCACGTTCTCCAAAACCTTCTTGGCCAATGCTTCCTTAGTTTTCCGCGTCAATGGCTTCGGACCAGCAGAAACCACAGTAGTCTTCTTCTTCGCCATAACGACACGCAATCCAGTCTTGTCGGAGTCAAGACTGACTGCGCCGGAGATCGAACCGTCGGCAATTCAGCAGTAGTTCGCCCTAATCGCCCACGCTTCAGAGAGAGTTTTTAGATTTTAAAGGTTATTATCCCAATTTTGAAGGTTGTTATCCACAACACACTTTATCCTTAAAATCATATATTTTTCGACTCAAATTTCAGAATAGTTTCTTCAATATTTTACAAATTATAAATTTTCTTTCATTAATAACTTTAAACATTAACATCATAAATTAATGTCGCCTAAAAAATAATATAAGGAATACTTTTTTATATCGTCTAAAAATATTATAGATGGTGATTAATAAAATTAGTTTTAAGTATTATGCTGCATAAAATAATTAAATCCGAAATGTAAGGATAAAATATAGAACGGTGTACCTTCTTTTTAAGAATGGGTCGACTTTTAGATTAATATAACAAGACTAATAATAGTAGATCTGATGCCATAAATCCAAAATTTTAGCGAATCTTCCATATATTCTTCATTTATTTGGAAATAATGAACAAAAATCTGTACAACACAAAAAAAAGTATTAGTGATGAAAATATATTAACATAGAAAAAAATATGTAGATCTGGAATTCAAAAATATGGACAAAAAAAAATTGACATACTAAAGATTTTGAAATTTAAAAAAATAAAAATAAAAATAAAACTCACCATTTTTCGTGTTCAGCAAAGTAGATGTGGAATTCGGTTTCGGATAGGTAATATGCATGAAATAATGGAAAGAAATATGTACAACACAAAAAAAAAGGATCAGTAGTGAAAAAATATTGTTATACTTTAGATTTCGAAATTTAAAAAAAAAATTACCATTTTTTGTGTTCAGCATGCAAATCACCATTTCAAAATTAAAAAAAATACATCTGATGCCATAAACCCCAGATTTTAATGAATCTTCACGGACGAAAATCTGTACGTACAACAAGGAATAAAAAGGATCAGACATATGGTATTAGACTAAACATTATCATAAACAACATTCATATGACAAATGTGCGGTGTGAACGTAATAAAAATGTGTGCAGGTTGTGGAGGTGGTAGATGATGATGGTGCAGGAAGTACTGCGTCGATGTCATTGCCATCAAAGAATCGTGTTGTGGAAACGGTAAACTACGATTTCACTACTCATTATTAGTTGGGTGCGGAATAACAATATCTAATTATTATAAGTTAGACGCTCAATTTAGTTAATTCGAAATGCAATATAATAATATTACCGATTGCGTGTCAATTATTAACTCGAACAGAACTTTAATGTCGAACCTGCCACCCCAAATGAGGCATCCATGGGAAGACCAATCTTACAAGTACAAGAAGACATCAAAGCTGCTGCCAGTTTTGAAAAAAAAAAACCACTGGCAGGTGCAACATTTCAGAAGACCAGCAATGCAGCAGAGCGTGTGGAGCCACAACCCAAACATATGAAAAACAGACATGGGAAAGATCATATCAACAGGGAAGAAGACTGCCAATCTAACACAAGGAAGAAGACTGTCAGTCTAACAATCACAAGTTAAAGGTTTAATTAACCACAATCTAGCGTTTTTTATTAAAGACATTTTTCAATTTCGGTTTTTTTTATCAGGCAGATGATTTTAAATTTTGTTGAATCTCATTTGCATGCTTCCAGACAGGTTTCCCTATCAGTATTAAACACCTCCTATTTCTCTACGATAAAAACATCACCCCATTTAATAAAAACATCGCTTTTCCAATAAAAAACTGCATAAACAGATACGCAGGCACACCATTCTTACCATCGATTTTTGGTTACTGCTCATTATTGAGTGATATACCAAAATTTGCAGCCACATGAAACTTACCAGACACTTTGATACTATTAATATGATAATACGAAACACTAGGCTTCATTAGATAGATGGCAGATGGTATGTAAAGGAGCAGTACTGACGAGAAAGCAGACCAGTAAATCAATACCAACTTCAGTACGGAAACCCTTGCAGCGATGTACTCCAAAATCGACTTCGCATTAGACGTAATCTTATGATCCCTCAGGCAACTTCAATTTTAACCATAAAGAATCAATGCATACCCCTACCGGTCACACTAAAATCAGGCATCAAAGTAAACACTTCAACCAAAGAACTACTAATTAACATTACTGTAGTCCTGTGGGAGCATCTTACTTTGAATCTCGGATTTAGGAATGACAGCAAGGGCGCTCTCAAATTCTTATAGTTGACTCATGTTTATTGCTCATCATTGAGATCGTTGCTTACTTATAATATTATTGCTCAGTTAACCATAAAGAACCAATGCATGCCCCAACCGATCACACTAAAATCAAGTCCCAAAGTAAACTCTTCAACCAAAGGACAAACATTATTGTAGTCCTCTAGGAGCCTTTTACCGTCAGTACGTACAGCTCACTGATGAACTTCGACGAATAATCTGCAATATCATCATATTACAACATTAATAAAGTAACAAAACAATATATGGTAATCTCTTTTATATATATACATATATAGTACTCCCTCCGATTTTTATCTATCTTCCCTATTTCTTTATTGGGCTGAAACACCCTTTTTTCCCTATTTTTATTATGGGCCATCAACATGTGGTCTAGAATCACCTTTACATTTCTCTCTCTTCCTTCTTTTATTTTGAACCACACATTTCTACACCCTTATTTTCTTCCCCAAAACCAAAGGGGAAGATAATAAAAAATCGGAGGGAGTATATAATAGTACATTATGAAGTTATGTTCACAACAAAATTAAGTCATGTAGTCGAATATTAAAGTCGATCGTTCCATCAGTTTAAGTTGGCTATGTACAAATCTAAAATCAGATCACATATAAGATCAGTACGATCAATCAGAAACAATATTTTCACTTAATGCAATTTCATTAATTGTTAGTCAATAGACATATTATCTACGATAATGTATATAGATGGCAGATGGTATGTAGAGGAGCAGTACTGACAAGAAAGCATAATCAATACCAATTTCAATACAAAGATCCTTGCAGCGATGTACACCTAAACCGACTTCAACCAAGATGTAGTCTTATGATCCCTCAGGCAACTTCAATTTTAACCATAAAGAATCAATGCATACCCCTACCGGTCACTCTAACATCAGGCATCAAAGTAAACACTTCAACCAAAGAAGTGATAATTAACATTATTGTAGTCCTGTGGGAGCATCTTACTTTGAATCTCCGATTTCAGAATGACAGCAAGGGCGCTTTCAATATCTTATAGTTGACCTATGTTTGTTGCTCATCATTGAGATCGTCGCTTACTTATAATATTTTTGCTCAGTTGACCATAAAGAACCAATGCATACCCCTACCGATCACACTAAAATCAAGTCTCAAAGTAAACACTTCAACCAAAGGACTAACATTATTGTAGTCCTTTAGGAGCATCTTACATTGATCCTTGGATTTAGGAATGACAGCAAGGGCGCATTCAGTTACTTATAGTTGACTCAAGTTAGTTGCTTATACACATGATTGGCTTGGTCAGCTTACTATAAGTATGGCTCACTGACGAAAACTTCGATAGATCATCTGCAATATCATCATATTACAACATTAATAAAGTAACAAAGCAATATATGGTAATCTCTTTTATGTATATACATATATAGCATATATATTGTATACTATAACACATGTAGTCGATATTAAAGTCAATCGTTCCATCAGTTTAAGTTGGCTATGTACAAATCCAAAATCAGATCACATATAAGATCAGTACGGTCAATCAGAAACAATATTTTCACTTATAGCAATTTTATTAATTTTTAGTCAATATTGACACTACATAAACGACATTGTATAATTAGAAGAATTATATAGTATTAGAACAACACTTAGAATGTAATTTAATAGAATAAATGATAATTTAAGTCTTGCATGCATATAAATTTAAATAAAAGGTAATTAACTCAAACTAAAATTCTGAACACTAATGAAACAAGAAAAGCAGCCCAAAATTCAAGTAAATCAACTGAAATCATCAAGTAAAACCAGCCCACTACCATCTTTTTTTACCCCATGAAATCAAAACCACTAATAACTTCCAACTACTAAGATAAACTACCCACAAGTTGTATAAAAACAGCAGTAAACTGCCAACAAAACACAACTAAAACCTAATTCTTCACACTATATATATAACATAGTACATACCAAAAACATCTACAAACATAACGAAAAAAGAAAGTCAACATGGAAAACGAAAACAACCGATTAATTCAGCCATTCATTGAGGGTCGAGTCGTTCGAATATGGAAAAGAGATCCTATCCGTTTAGAAAATCAGCAATCTGCATCTCTAGAAATTTTAATGGTAGATAAAAATGTAAGAATATATGTCTCATTTATTGCATTATATCTTCATAATGTAATTATATTCTAACTTAATTTCAAATTATAGGGATCAATGATGCAAGCAACAATCCTGTATGCAACCACACTCCACATGAAAGGAGCTTCAATGAAGGAAGAGTCTATCGAGTGAAGAATTCCAAGTTAGTACCCAATTACATAAGGGAGGCTGCCACACCTCACAGATGGCGATTTCTAATTCGTCCAACAACAATTATAGAAGAAATTCAAAACGAAGAAATTCCAACTTTAGGTTACAATTTTGAATCCTTTCAAAATCTGATTAACAGTAACTTCAGTGGACGACCTTATATAGGTATACTACCAAATTTTGGTTGTATTCAATATTGAGGTTATAAATTTAGTTCTTGATAAAAGTGTTCTAAGAGATAAATTTCTGCAGATGTTATTGCCCAAGTGGAGGAGTACAGAGTGATACTCAACAGTACTTGCTCAGTTTTAGTGCTCCAAGACATCCATGGTACAAATATGTCCATGTGGGTATGGGGAAAACATGCTGAAGATATCAAGATAATGGTTGCAGATGCAAAATTTTACACCGAAAAGCCGATTATAGTGTGCCAGTGTGTGCAAAGGATTCCATATCTCGGTACATAACTACTTATATTACAGACCATTACATTCCAAGATTACCATTAGTTATTTTATATCTTTAAATGTGCAGGTGAAATGAGACTAACAACAAAAGATGCAACGAAGATATACTTCCAACCAGACATACCAGAAGTTAATGAACTAATTGCTAGGTAAGATTAATTCAAATTAAAAAATGAAAGTTATCAATCAGCTCATGTTATATTACTGTAATAACACTATATTATGACTATAAAATCATAAATGCATGTCGTGGAGCAGTACTCAGGGACATCAGAAGGGCAACATGGAAAGATATAACAGAAGATGAAGAATACAATGAAGTTAGAAACATGGGAAGAAAAAGGATAAGGGATGAGACTAGACCTGTCAAACGGGTCGGGCGGTCGGGTTTCGGGTTCGGTCACTTTGGGTTCAGGTAATTACGGGTCGTGTGTATTTCGGGTTTGAAAAATACGGGTTTTACACGGGTCGAGTTTATACGGGTTTCGGGTCGGGTTCGGGTCACATACGGGTCTTTAACGTACTTTAAAAACATTAATTTTCTTTACTTTTTTTTTATCATAAATACAATTTTATTCTTAATTTTCTTAACCATCTCATTTAATATAAGATATTAGTGAGAATAAACATGTTTTATTTAATATATTTTTTTAGTATACATTGATATTTTATTTCTATAGAGGTACGAATATATATGACGAACTTTGACTCGATTTATTGATTTTTTTTCTCTATCATTATAATAATCATGTGATAAAAATATGATTTTAAAGATATATATAAATATTATTTCTTAAAATTTTGAAAATAAAAAAATATTTCTTAGTGTTTTTGAGAAACTTTCTTGTATAATAGCAATATTTTTTTAATTTATCTATTTTCGGGCGGGTAACGGGTTCGGGCGGGTTTTGACACAATATATTCAGGTTTTTATCGGGCGGGTCACTTTCGGGTTTCGGTCATTTTCGGGCGGGTTTTTTCGGGGTTTTTTTCGGGCGGTTTCGGGTCAGTTTTTTACAGGTCTAGTTGAGACTATCAACATAGATGAAAATGAAGAAAACCAGGGGAATACAAACTAAGGATGTGGAAAAATTAACATCATATTGTTTTTCATGCTAGACTTAAAAGACCTTTTAATGCTGTTTTTATTGTAATTTCAGACCTTTTTCACTGCTGTTTTAATTTAGTTTTTTTTTAAATAGTATTGACAATTACTGAATTTCATTTTAAGCTTTATTAAAAGAAGACCAAGCATTTGTTAGTATATACTTGCACTATTATAATGTTCAACAGGTTTCACGGCTAGATGAAAGACACAAGACAGTTCAGATGGCACAGTCACAAGATAGAAGAATTTCAGAAGTAAACAATCAGATTCAACAAGGAATCAAAAGACAATATTCAGCAAGGATTCACAGAATTTCAGAAGTAAACAATCAGATTTTAACAGAGTACTAGGTTATGTTGTTATGGTCCAATGCCGTATTTGTATTACAAAGTTTAGTGTTTAGACATTCTATTTTCACAGCTAGATAACATAGAAAAGAACCTTCAGATTATGGATGTCAGATATTTTTTGGTCAACCCATATTGTATTACTACATTATCAGTTAAGAATCACCATCAATTCTAATAAAATTAGCCACTTATTATTACTTTTTGTTCTATTTATGAAAGATAGAGCTGATTTTTAGGCATAAGTGATCATTCAATTTAAATCAGGAATATAAAACTCAATTCTTCAACATTAATATGAAAAAGATATTCCAATGTTCGTATTATGGGAAAGTGGCTATGCATATGATTGACAAAATTCCTTTTCTAAACTAAATGTCATAATAAATCTTTTATATTTCTTAGTAATATGTCAAAGAAAATTTAGTTAGTATTTTAAACTAAACTAATTAAAGTTAAAGTTGAATTCATATTAATTTTTTATGCTTAGTTTATATTTTATTAAATAAAAATTTATCAACTCACAATAACATAAAGGCAAATAAAAGTCAGCAATTCGATTTTAGATAGGAGACATTAAGTTTATTTAAAATGAAGTAAAAAAAAGAGAAACAGGAAAGTAGAGGTTAACTTATCTTAGAGCATGTATTCTGGACCATTTAATATATAAAAAGGATCAGTCCCACAACTTTAGTAACTTCCATTGCCTTCCATGATCTCAACTTCCATGTCTCTTATAATCCATGATGCCCATGTTCTCAAATTTGACCCATGAAAAAAAATTATATATACATAGAAGATGGTTATATCATAATTCAAATTCATAAAACTCAAAATTCTATGTTTGTGTAGACAAAAATGCCAATTGAAGCTAATACCAATCAGAAATCCACCTCTTCAAAAGGTGGTACAAAGTTAGCCAGCATCGCGGAATTACTTGGGGTACATAAGGTAAAAATATAAGGTTCATGTATATCTTATTATTTAAATTTCTACTGTTCAGTGATAATAATTATGTCACACTAATGATAGGCTGGAGTATATTCAATCATAGTAAAAACCAAAAGCATTGACGACACTAACCATTGGTATCGTAACAAATGCAAGATTTGTGATACAATAACAGGTCAAAAAGATAATGGCAAGTGGTATTGTGCCATGGATTTCTGTGACGCTTCAGAAATAGGGGCAACTGAAAGAAACTTAATGTCAGTACAAAATTGAAACTATATTATTCACATGGATTTCATTGAAGGTATTAAAGGTTATAATGTCTAACAAAATTGTTCAATTTTTTAGTTATAAGGTTAAGTTTTTGGTTGAGGATCAAAATGAAGATCAAATTTATGTCATTGCCAACAATAGACAAGTTGAAGAAGAAACTGGATGGAATGCATATGATTCATATGACATGCTAATGGAGGTATGGATTAGACACTTTCAAAAGAATAATGCACCAAATTTTTTTAATTGTAGTGGACTACTTTACTAATCTGATTTCACATTCACAACAGAAACATGCTGCTTCAAAAGAGATACCATTCACATTAACCACAATGATAGATAAGGAATACATTATAGAGTTGTATGTGTGTGGCTATTTGAATGTTGTGATGGATACAAAATGCTACATGGTTGTCAATCTATTTGATGATAAAGAAGAAATCCATAAAATGAAGAGCATGTTGATCGAACAGGTAAAAACAGTACAATTAATGAATCCTTCAATTTCATAATATCTATTTACTTAATTTCATATTTTTATTGCAGGAACAAAGCAACACATTAACAACAGGTTCTGCTGTTTCAAATAATAATGAAGAGTTGGTGAGAAACTCATTTTAATAATTCTTAACAAATGACATATTTATTTTACAGTAGTAATCATATCATTAATATCAAAATTTTAATGTCGTGCAGAATGTGACTCCTATAAGCAAAAGTACACGAAAAAGGCCACACTCTGACTCCATAAGTGACTGTCAAGATCAACATTCATCGACAAAGACAACTACCAAATTGTAGAGGAAGTAGTCAATGACATGGTCATTCATGTTTTATGCTTAATTTAAGTAACAATTGTAGTGTTTAATCATTATGCAACCTTTTACTAAACATTTCAGTTTTTATGTTAGAGACCTATTATTATATTTTTTAAGTAATTGTTATGTTTTCTAATTAACTAAATTGCATTAAGTTACTCATGTTTGATGAATTGATAATATAGTACTAACATTTTATTCAGAAATTAAATTTAATTTACTTCATCGTAAGTACATTTATATGTAAATCTGGATCACTAAGAACATTTGTTAAAATCACAAAATGAAGAACATCTATCATCAAGTGTGAAAATAGTGTTTTCTTAAGATATTTATCATCAAGCTATAGAGCTATAAATTTTTCAACAACTATTCATTCAACCCCAGCTTAATAGTTTTCACATTAAAACAGCTCTTTCATTTTCATCAAGTTAGCATTTACATTTTTAAAAGAGGCATAATTAAACCATTATAATATACGCAGGTTCAGACTAAATAATATCGTCGTTTACACTTATTTTAATTTAAGAAAGATAACAAAAACATATTACCCGCATATTATTTGAACATCAATACTACTATATTATACAAGAAACCATTTAGTCAGCAGATATTATCATCTATACATTTACTTCATTATTTCAACTCCACATCAAATTGAAAACCTTAAATAATTTTAAGTAACTTACAGATACAAACACTAATAGCAATTAATCTGAAAATTTTATGGTCAAGTACTTGGTGAATAAAAGTCAGTAGCAAAGCATTACTCCACTCCTTTTTTAACTTCTCATTTATAACTTACAACAGTTACATTAATTTTAACTCAACATTTTCAATCTATAAATAGACAAGAGACTACATTAACATATAAAAGATCGCAATATACAAATCAAAAGGAAGCCTTATATTCTTTACTTAATACAAAATCCCATTTCTGTTTTAATAAAAAACATACCTAAGAAATATATATTTTAAGAACTACTGAAAGGTTTATGATGGAGAATGATGGTGCTTCAAGAGAAGAGAAGGCAAGGGATAATAGAAAAATTCAAAACACGGAAGGTAATTGTTATTTTGTACATTTTATTCTGTTTTAATAAGGTTCATTGTACATAGGAATAGTTTCTACGATAATTTACAAATTACAAATTTCCTTTCATTAATAGCTTTAAGCATTAATCCCAAAATTAAAACAGTGGCCTAAAAAATAATGTACAGAATAATCTTTATATCGTTTAGGAATATTATAGATAGTCATTAATCCAATTAGTTTTAATTAAAATAATATTTTGACCCACTTTATCCTTAAAACCATATATTTTTAGAGTCAAAATTTTAGTTATCATATTAACATTTTTAGACACCATCACATTTTGTTAACTACAGTAATCTAAACAGAATCTGAACATACATCAAGTCATTAATATTTTAAATAATGTAATAATATACTCCGAAATTATGAAAAAAAAAAAGCCATGCCTCAGTTATTTCAAATTATACATATGCAAGGATACCCAGATCTACATAATTTAGTGATAAATAATGGGAAAAAAAAAAGAGAACACGATATTTTTTAGCTACAATTAACACAAGAACAAAGTAATATAATTACATTAATAGATGAAACTAATCAAAAAGAAAATAACAGCATGTTCAGCAAAAAATAGAAAAGAAGATATTTCATTTCTCAAAGTCTAGATCTAAAAACATATGATCTATAAAAGGAGAAAACATGTCATATTGTTAAGAATTATTATGCTGCAAGTAATAATTAAATTCGAAATGAGAGGATAGAATGTAGGATGTTATACCTTCTAGAATGAGTCGATTTTTAGATGAAAATAAAAAGATTAATAATAGTAGATCTGATGTCATAAACCCAAATTTTACGGAATCTTCACGGACAAAGATCTATACAACAACCCAAAAAAGGATCAGTAATTAAAGAAATTCGAAATAAATTAAATTTCGAAATCATGCACAAAAAAACCCTCACCATTTTCGATCTTGAAAATAGATCTTGAATTCGGATCGGATAGGAAATATGCATGAAACAATGGACAAAAATATGCACAACACAGTAAAAAAAAAGATCAGTAATGAAAAAAATTGACATATTGAAGATTCCGAAATTTGAATAAATAAAAATTTAAAAAAAAAAAAAAAAAAAAACTCACCATTTTCGGGTTCGGATAGCAAAGTAGATCTTGATTTCAGTTTCGGATAGGAAATATGCACGAAATTTTGATTTCAGTAGAGCACGCACAACACAGAAAAAAAAAAGGGGGGGGGGATCAGTGATGATTTTGAAAAAAAAAATCAGTAAAGATTTCGAAATTTAAAACAAAAAAAAAACTCGCCATCAATTGATAAAGATCTTCATTTCTGATCGAAACGTGCTGATTGGATTAATAAACGATGAAAGTTGATATTTCTGAGTGTTGGATATATTTAATTTTCCTCCATTTTTTTGGAGTTCTGAGTGTTACAGTGTGAGGAGAGACGAGTTTGAAGAGAGAGTGTTTGACTGAGATGGAGGCAGTTGGTTTTAGGGTTAGAAATTAGGGTTGATGTAATGAAGGAGATATTTTTTTTTTGAATCCCGAATGTGGGACTTATCTCATTGATAAAATATCTGAGAAAACAATCGAGGATACATATTCTGGTCCATTGTCATCCCAAGAAAATCTACCAAAGGTAATGCGAAGCCATATATAAGGTCATTTATATATATGCTCCACAGTAACTCAACCATTTAGGGTTTCAGTTTCTTGGGCCGGAGTGGATTGGTGTAATCAGAAAAAGAGCTTAAGTTAATGTCAATTTGGGCCGAGCCCAGGTAGTATTAAAAGGAGTAAGTAAATATTGGTTACATTATTGTCATATCTTTATGGTTGCTTAGGTGGTTCGTGTGTAATATGAAAGTTTTGCATGAGGTCAAGGGTTTGACATTTGCCGTACACTCTTTTTATTTAGTTTATATTAATCCGCTTATCACTATATCATTAATAATATATTTTCCGTTTTCGAACTTAACTAAATCGCTCTTTTTATTTAGTTTATATTAATCCGCTTATCACTATATCAGTAATAATATATTTTCCTTTTTCGAACTTAACTAAATCGAAATATTTTTGACATCTATATCTATACGAAATATATCTCCATTTGATTTTGTGTAGTATTTAAGACTATAAATTACCTTATTTAACATTTAGATACGTTCACATCCTAATATATGGAGTAATTTTTAATATTCAAAACTTTTATTCCGTATAATTTTGATGTTTAAAAGTCCTATGAAGTACCGTAAATAACAGCATTGAGAAAGTAGAGTTAAAATCGATAAAATATTTTCGATTCTAACCAATATTTAATTCTGTCTTCGTCCCTGGGTGTAATGGGTTAGTGGATTGTTGTCATTGTTATGAGAATGGGTACAATTTTGGACGTCAATTTTGGTCCACCCGACGTTCCCCATCTTTTTTCTTTACGTTTATATATCTTCCCATTAGTTAATTACTCTACTAATTAATTACTGATCTTATAATTACTTCACATTTGTATAGTTATCTATTTTAGATACTTTGCTTTGGTAGATAATTAGTCGCGCTGACTCTCAACCAACCATTTTAAGTTATAATTGACTGACAACATTTTAGTGATTAACACAAGCTTAATAAGAAATTTTTCTAATCATAATAAGACAATCATCGACTTCACCCTAAAAATAAATATACTCAATTTTTCTAATTAAAGTTTTTGTTTTTCGAGATTAGTATATAGGTTTCAATTTTACCAAAAATTGATGTAATAAGTCCGTTTATTTTATGCTTAAAGGATGCAGTAAAGTTGTGTCGTATGGATCTGGGTCTATACCTTACAAAATTGACCCGGTCATATTAGTCTACTGGACCGACCCAACATTCAATTTGAAGAACCAAATTTGACCTGTACCCGAAAATGACCTGCCTACTATTATAGAAAACGATTTGACACCCTTGAAAAGGTTGGAAATTGTAAACCCGAAAATGATCCGACCCGATCGAAAGTCAAGCCGACTTTAAAAACATGAAAGTGACCTGACCCGAAGTCAACCCAATTTCAATAACCCTAGAGTTGCCTGAATCGACCCGAACTCGATCCATTGACATGTTTTGCCAGGTCTAACTGGGCCATTTAGTTATTTCTTTAGAAATATTTTGATTTCCCGTTCTGTTTTGTTTTGGTTTCCCGTCCTGTGTTGGTTTTACGTAAGATTTTTTTAAAATGTTTAGTCAAGTTTATGTGCCCACATTTGATAAGATAGCTTAGCATATATTATTATTACTATTATTATTGTTATTATTGTTAATGTAAATATCATTAGTAATTCTTCTTATTATTATTATTGTTATTATTATCATCGTTGTTGTTGTTGTTAACCATAAAATTAATTGTTTTTTTGTGTACTCAGCCATAAAATTAATTGCAATACGGAATATTAATATTCAGTTCAGTTTGCTTTCTACCCTTTAAGTTCCGTTCAACTTAGACACTTTCAGTTCAGTTAGTCCACTTACACTTTAAGCCTAATTAGTTACCACTATTTCTTAACATGTTTTCATTTTGCTTTTACTATTAAGTGTATGTCTACATAAGGTTTTTTCTACCGTTTGAACAATTTTATGTGTGAACCTGTGATAAAATTCCTTAGTTTTGAGGCCTGAATTGAGCCAAACTCGACCCATTAACCTATTTTGCCAGGACTAACCGGACCATTTAGTTATTCCTGAAGAAGTATTTTCATTTCCTGTTCTGTTTTGTTTTAGTTTCCCGTTTTGTGTTGGTTTCACGTAAGATTTTCCAAAAATATTTAGTCAAGTTTATGTAGCCATATTTGATAAGATTTTGTTGGTTTGATAATATGTTTTATTAGGTGATGTTCACTTTATGAATTTGGTATTATTATTCAGGTGGTGAGAGCAGTAGATTTGCAAATGAAGATATTGAACCAAATCAACAACATGTGCTAGGCGTCCGTACTCCCCTAAGAGATATTACCAATGGTACCTCTTACTCGCCTCTTACACAGATATATGTCTGTGTGCCTCTATATGCCTCCATAATTTGACTACTAAATATATTTATCAAATATTCGCTTAAATATATTTAATAAATATAAATTTGACTAAATACAATCTAAAAATATAACTTACCATACTATTATTATTATTATTACTGTTATTATTGTTAATGTTAATATCATCATCATTATTATTATTATTATTATTATTATTATTATTATTATTATTCTTTTTAATATATTTTAATGTTGCGTGCTCTTATTAGGTGGTCAAACCCATCAACCTATACGACGACTTGCCTCACGTCGTCGTCGTGCCTCGCCCTATTGTCCTTCAACTCCTGCTTCTTTTAGCGCAACCCCTTCCTATGTTCTTTTATTTGAACCTGTCATTCTTTCACTGGCGCAACAAGCGGCAAAACATAAAAGGACCCGTAGAAAAGAACTCAATGCAGAAAAAAAAAAAAAAAAAAAAAAAAGGAAGGTGCACCTCCTCAGTTCGTCGTACTCAATCAGGTGATTTGCGTGTATTTTTGTCAACGATTTTTATTTGTACTACAATGACACTTTCAGTTCTTATGATGCAGTATATTAGTTGTGATTCTCAACGTTTTATTTCGTGTTTTCAAGAATGGTGCCTTTGAACAAATTATATATACAATATGTTCACTTTTTACAGAGTTTGACGATTCGGACGCCTCAGTAACTACTGATTCAGTACCAAGTTTACTTTCTGATTTCAATGAGGCCAGTACTTCATCAATTCCACCTATTAATCCTTCATTTGATAGTATGTTCATTGATAATGACTCTCAACATCACCAATTTGAAGAAGGATTGACCAACAATATCTCTGGTGATATTGGTGCAGGTTTTCCTTAACCCTTTCTCGAACTATCCGGTTCTATATAAAATTTATTAGAATTTTGTCTATATAAATGTTGCATATACCATTACTGTTATAATTTATTTTCATAATCTATTACTGCAGGTTCAGTTTATTGGGATATTGGTGACCCGGAGTATGAATGTCAAATGTGCAAAGCCCAGATGTGGTACGAGGAAAGGATTGGTAAAGGAAAAGGCACGACAAATCCAAAATTTTCCCTATGTTGCTCAGATGGAAAGGTAACCTTGCCATATCTAAGTCAACCACCAGAATTGTTGAAGTTACTATTGACAAGACAACACCGTCTAAGTTCTATGTTCATTAGCAATATTCGCGGCTACAATTGTGGGTATGCTTGGTCGTCCACTGGTGGCATTATTGATAAAACAGTCAACCTTGGTCGAGGTCCATACACATTTAGGATGGGAGGACAAAATGTTCATCGAATTGGCAGTTTGCTGCCTACTGATGGATCAATTCCAAAATTTTGCCAGTTATACATCTACGATATGGAGGAAGAGGTTAACAACCGAATAAATGTCGTAACGTAAGTACCTTCTGTATGCTCATTTTGTGAATTTGATTGGTCATACTTACGCACTCTTGAAGTTTAATTGCTTTGTACATTTTCTTTTTATACAAACAGTGGTGGTGGTCGTAGTAGATTCAATGAGGAACTTATGTCGTTGCTGAAGGAGATGATCGATGAACATATATATAATCCTCTTACAAAGACCTTTCGTAGGGCCAGGGACAGATTGTCGTCTGATGTAGAAGGGGATGTCAGTATTAGACCAATTGCACGAAGATGCACCGATGGGAGAACTTATAACCGTCCAACTGCTTCAGAAGTTGCTGCTGTGATTGAAGGTGACATAGGTCCCGACATGGAGCATCGGGACATTATTGTTCAGAAATCATGTGGACAACTGCAGCGTATTTCTGAGCTACATCCATCATATCTTGCCCTACAATATCCTCTTTTGCTCCCATATGGGGAGGATGGATTCCGCTTACATATTCCGCACAGTGAAGCATCTATTAATATAAGCAATAGCCTTAAACCGCGTGAGGAACTCACTTTACGTGAGTTCTTTGCCTTCCGGTTTCAAGATAGACCAATGGAAATTGAGTTCCCTACGTGGTCACAAGCTTGCAACTTATTCCAACAGATTTGCGTTGACGGATACATGATGGTTGAGTCGCAAAGATTATCATTCTTACGGTTCAACCAAGATTTACTGAGGGTTGACAAGTACAAGAATGTTGTTGATGCAGTTGAAGGAGGTAATGTTGATCCATCGTCCACCGGTAGTCGCTACATTATACCGTCCTCTTACACATCCGGTGATGCTTTTATGAGGTCAAAGTATCTGGACACTATGGCTATTTGTAGGTGGTGTGGCTATCCAGACATGTTTATTACCTTTACCTGCAATCCTAAATGGTCAGAGGTCACCCGCTTTGTAAGTAGAAGGGGTCTTCGCTCTGAAGATCGTCCAGATATTTTGTCGCGAATTTTTCAGGTGAAGTTATACGAGTAAATACAGGACTTGAAAATTCGCGAAATATTCAGGAGGACTAAAGCAGGTATGTATTTTCATATCTTTTTTCAATCCAATCTTACTTCACCTGTTCTTTTTAAAATTGTTTCCCTTTGTACTCATTTTAAAATTCAAATCGTTTGTAGTTGTGTACACAGTCAAATTCCAAAAGAGAGGACTCCCCCATGCACACATCCTGTTGTTCCTCCATCGAGATGACAAATTCCCGGAGGTGGCAGACGTAGATAGGATCATTTCGGCCGAGATTCCCGACGATAGGCAGAATCCCGTATTACACGCTGCTGTATCAGAGTTAATGATCCATGGTCCTTGCGGTGTAGCAAATCCTCAATCACCGTGCATGGTAAAAGGTGCATGCATTCGGAAGTTTCCAAAGCAATTCAACCCCAGAACCACAGTTGACAAGAATGGTTTTCCTATTTACCAGAGAAGAGATAATGGTCGTACAATTCTGAAAAATGGTGTGCCCATTGATAATCGGCATGTTGTTCCCTACAATCCTTACCTCATCGATAAATACCGTGCTCACATAAATGTGGAGTGGTGCAATCAAGCTAGGTCGATCAAATATCTCTTCAAGTATATCAATAAAGGGCCTGATCGTGTTACAATGGAATCATCCTGTAGTCGTCGCAATAACCAAAATCAGCTCGACCAGATTCAGAAGTTGTACGATTGTCGATATGTATCTGCATGTGAAGCTGTTTGGAGGATATTTGCTTTTGACATCCATTATAGGACTCCTGGTGTTGAAAAACTTCAATTCCACCTCCCGGGGGAGCAGTCTGTCATCTTCGAAGATGATGACCCAATTGATGAGGTTCTTGATAACTGAAGTGTTGCTATGTCAAAATTCATCGATTGGTTTGCGTTGAATGCTAGGGACCCTGATGCACGTGATCTAATTCTATCCGAGATTCCTCAAAGGTACGTATGGGATAAGACTAAAAAGCAGTGGAAGCGTAGGCAAAAGTTTTTTGCAATTGGTAGGTTGCACCACATTCCCCCAAAATGTGGTGAACTCTACTACATGAGAACGATGCTGAACCATTCTAGGGGAGCAATGTGTTATGAGGACATTCGAAGTGTGAATGGTATATGTTATCAGACTTTCCGAGAAGCGTGCTTTGCTCTTGGCTTGATTGGTGACGATTCTGAGTATGTCGATGCGATTAAGAAAGCACACTATTGGGAGTCAGGGACTTATCCTAGGCATTTGTTTGTGTCATTGTTGTTATCCAATTCTATGTCGATGCCTTATAATGTGTAGGATGAGACGTGGGAACTTTTATCCGATGACATCCTCTTCAGGGAATGGAGGCTTCTATCGAATCCTGGTAAGTTCAGCTGTTATCTTCTTATGATGTAGTATATATTTTTAGTACTCACGGTTGCAAATTGTATTCACTTTGTATTCTCATTAAAGATTATTTTGAATGCATTTTCACGTTGGTTGTGTTTTGTCTTAGATTTGGAGTTGACTGAGGAAGAGATTCATTACTTAGCCCTACTCGATATTGAGGTTTTACTGCAAAGTAATGGTAGTAGTTTGGCTAGATTTGAAGACATGCCCATTCCTGATTCATCAGTTGTTTCTGGCTTATGTAACACTTTGGTCCGAGATGAATTAACGTATGATAGGGATGCTTTACGTCGTGAATTCGAAGTTGCCTTGCCTATGCTCACTACCGACCAACGTTCTGTATACGATGAAATTACCGCTGCCGTTACAGCGCAACGAAGTGCCATTTTCTTTGTGTATGGCTTTGGAGGTACAGGAAAAACATTTATATGGTGAACATTATGTGCCAATTTGCGCAGCAAGGGACAGATTGTGCTCCCTGTTGCGTCCAGTGGAATTGCAGCCACTTTACTTCCTGGAGGTAGGATAGCCCATTCCAGATTCAGCATTCCGATCAATGTTGACGAGACTTCCACTTGCTCCAATATCAAGCCTGAATCGGATTTGACAGAGCTTATAATGAAGACAAGTCTCATTATATGGGATGAGGCACCCATGATCCATAGGCATGCATTTGAGGCTCTTGATCGCAGTTTGAAAGATGTTATGCGTGCTGTGAGCCCACGGAATGCGAACCTGCCTTTCGGGGGTAAAATTGTTGTATTTGGAGGTGACTTTCGACAAATACTCCCAATTGTACCTAAAGGGAGTAGGTCTGACATTGTGCATGCGGCTTTATTTTCGTCTTATTTATGGTCATCATGCAAGGTAACTTCTATTGCATTTCCTATGAGTGATTTCGTTGTCGGTTGTGTCATCTACTTTTCAGTTTGTATCTATTTTTTCCATGACTAAGAAACATTCCACCTTTTGTTTACTTTACTTATATAGGTGCTCACACTCACCCAGAACATGTGTCTTCAAGTTGGTGCCTCTTCTCATAATACACAAGAAATACGAGACTTCTCGGATTGGATCCTTAGAGTTGGTGATGGTGTGGAAGGTGGGCGCAACGATGGCGAGGTTGATGTTAAATTTTCGAATGAACTTCTTATCCACAATGTCAACGAACCTATTGCATCAATTGTGTCCAGCACATATCCCGGCCTGCTGGATCGACTGTGGCATGAGGATTATCTGCAGCAACGAGCGATTTTGGCCCCTACACACGAATTTGTTGAGTTGATTAACGACTATGTGTTATCTCTTCTTGACGGTGTAGAGCAGGTCTATCTAAGCTATGATGAGGTATGTATGGACGAGATAGTTCCGGGCCAGCCTAATATGCACTCCACTGAATTCTTGAATAGCATTAAGTGCTCCGGCATTCCTAATCATGAGTTACGATTGAAAGTGGGTGCTATGGTTATGCTTATCCGGAACATTGATCAATTCCGTGGGTTGTATAATGGTACGCGCTTAATTGTGACTCACCTGGCCAAACGAGTCATTCGGTGCAAGGTGTTAACGGGTAGTCATGCAATTGATATAGTTTATATCCCGCATTTGACCCTTTCTCTGTCCGACTCAAGCAAGTTTCCCGTTCGGTTTACTCGGCGGCAGTTTCCCATTTCTATATGCTTTGCCATGACGATCAACAAAAGTCAAGGGCAATCGTTGTCGCACGTTGGTCTGTATCTTCCCAAGCCCGTGTTCACACATGGTCAATTATATGTTGCTTTATCGAGGGTCACCAACAAAAACAGATTGAAAATCCTTATTTTTGATAGCAATAATCGGACTTCTGACACTACTACTAATGTGGTGTATCATGAAGTTTTCCAATATTTGTAATTAAATTTGTATACTCGCGTAGATATTGACTTTTGTCTTTTCTTACTACTTGCTTTTACATTTTAATGTGTATGCCACTTTAAACAAAGAAAATCATTATCTTTGTTTACTTTTTTTTTGTTAGTCCGAGGTTTTGCTATGGATTGATGCAAACTATTAAATATTTAGCCATATCTTTGTCATGACGTATTTAATGAAAATTTATACAATTTTTGAAAATACAACCGCGCAATTTGCGCGGGTACAAAACTAGTATATATATATAGAAGTAGGATCTTTTACCTCCTTCAAATTCTGTACAATTTACCTCTCTTTTCTGGCCATTAGATTTGACTAGATCAAAGGGATGAGATCAAACCCCTTTTTTTCACTTCTTCTATACGTATATTCATCCATTTCATTTCATTCTATTTTTTTTTTTCAACTTTTCCTTTTTACGTTACTTTATAAATTTCATTTCATTCTAAAGATTCTATTTTTCAAGAACTCTCAATTCCGTTATGTAGTATCTCACCCAAATCAATTCTCAATCAAGATTAAACTTTAAGGTTAAATTAATTTCACTCTTTAAATCTTTAATTTCATTTATTTTTTCTCATAATTTTTGATTTTGACTTTGATTTTCGATTTTGATTTCGTCCACTTTCGCATATATTTTCTAATTTTGATTTTGTTGTTGTTAGTAATCTAGTTTCCAGTCGATTTTCTTCAGTAAATTCAGGGTTTGTGTTATTCCACATGTTTTAATACACTATCCGAGTAATTTTTGCTTACAAGATTGAAAATCAAAATTATGAATATTACAATACTTGAATATAAACAATGAAATACTTGAATATGAACTTTAAAATAACTACATATTATTTTAGAACAGAAATACCCTAAACCCTAATTATTTTATTATGTTATTTCAGTTATTCTATATTATTATTGCAGTTATTCTATACTATTCTCAGATAAAACCCCTTTTTTTCACTTCTTCTTCACGTATATTCATCCATTTCATTTCATTCTATTTTTTCCAACTTTTCATTTTTACGTTACTGATAAGTGTGCTTTGTAGTGTTTATTTCACATGTTTGGTCCCGCTTTCTTGAGTGAAATCTCTCTTTGAAGCGGTTTCGAGGCTACTTACGCTTCTTCTAGCTTGTTTTAGGTTCATAACGCTCATCACCGAAAAGTGGAACGATTACGTTTCGTTTTCGATACATATGGAGCCAATGAAGAGAAGCGACGATGATTCGGTGGCTTAGACTCGGTCCGAGTCCCTTGGAGCCCATTTCCGAGCACCGAGAGTCGATAAGAAGTCTAGGAGGAGCAAGTAGGGGCCTACATGGCGGTGTCAGAAGCCTACATAGTCGTGTAGTGAGTCGGGAAGCAAAAAAGAGAGGAAGCGAGCTACAGCAGCAACTCATGGCCATGACGGGGGTGCCTCACGGCCGTGAGACCCCTCATCATGGTCGTGAGCCCCCTGTTTCTCCTCGCGCTTCAACACTTCATTCCCCTTACTCTTACAACCCTATATATATCCCCCCCCCCCCCTCTTGTGTTTTAAGCACCTTACATTAGACTAAACCCTAGATAGAGAACCTTCATCCTTAGCTTAGTTTCTCTTTGATCTTTCCTTAATCTTTTGTTAATCTTAGTTTTTTTTTTGAAAAACAATATGATCATTATATTAGATCAAGCTCCGCAAGGTCTAAAATACCTTGCGGGAAGTTCGAGTCGAGTACAACTTCCTCATCCACATTCGTACAAAGACGTGCCATACTATGGGCAGCCGTATTCCCTCCTCTTCTAACATGAAGGCAGCAGCTATTTGGAAAAGAGTTCAACAAATTAGCAATCAAATCGACACACAAACCCAACGGCCTTCGGATCTTCCTCCTCGCACGCACAGCAGCGACCAACCCCAGCGCATCACTTTCGAGCACAATTGGACCCACCCTCGCATCCAACGCAGATATGAGGCCAAAAATAGCCGCTTGGGCCTCGGCCACCTCAACAATCCACCGCGCGGCCACTCTTCTGCATCCCACACGCGTCAACGCTCCATTCTCATCCCGGCAAACGAACCCAAGTCCAATATCTCCATCTCCGAGAATAGCGGCATCAACATTGAGCTTCACCACACCCGGTCCCTGTCTCCTCCAATTATCCCCTCCCACTCCGGCTTGTGGTTGTCCGCTTCCCCCCACCCTCAATCTATACCCTTGGTAATCCTCAACGAGCTTGATGATGTCTCTAAGAACAGTATCACGAGGGGGTTGCTGCTCCTCGAAGAGTTTCGTGTTACGCCAGGTCCACACCGCCCATGCCGTCGTCATGACACTAATCGCCTCAAGTCTGCTAACATTCTCCATCACCCATTGGAATGCAGTCTTCCCTCCTGAAGTTGGCACTCGTCCCACCAGGTCGTCGAGCCCACATTGCAGCCAAATATCCTGAACAGACTCACACAAAAACAGGGCATGTGTTTCCGTTTCGACACCTGAAGTACAGCAGGGACAAAATGGCGAATCGATACAATGTCGTTCAAACAGGCGCTGCCTAACAGGAAGGGTGGCCGAACAGACCCGCCACACAAAACGGGCAAGCTTTGGAGGTACATCATAGCTCCAAAGCTTCAACCAGAAAGCTCCATCCGCCATGTTACCTGCATTACCAACATGAAAACCGTTACTGCCAAGCCTGTAAGCCGAGCGCACCGTGAACTCTCTGTCACGACACGGCCACCAAAAACGGGTATCATCTGAGATACTTGGACAAATCGGAAGCTCAAGGGCTGCATTAACATCTTCGTCCACCAGAATCTCCTGCGAAAAATCCACTCGCCAAGTGCCTCGCTCCGCATCAATAAAATCTGCTACTGTCATGGAGGCATCCGCTTCAATATTCGGTGTCGGAACTCGTCCCGCCGTCATTCTTGGTAACCATGCCTCATCCCAGGAGTTAATGCTCCTCCCATTTCCCACTCGCCACTTTAACCCCTCAAGTAGGAGAGACTTAGCTCCCTAAATACTTCTCCAAACATAGCTAGGGTCGTGACCTCGTCTCGCTTGCATCACATCCCCATTCTTGAAGTATCGGGCCTTGAGAATACACGCCATCAATGACTCAGGGTTAGTAATCATCCTCCAGATTTGTTTAGCAAGTAGAGCCTGATTGAACACGTGGAGATCCCGAAAGCTCATGCCTCCTTCACGTTTAGGCCGACAAAGTTTATCCCAAGTTTGCCAATGAAGCTTCCTTCGAGTCTCCGTTGACCCCCACCAGAAACGTGCCATGACCATATGAATCTCCCGAATTATGCCTTCCCGTAGGGCAAACACACTCATCATATACATGGTATAGAATGAGCCACCGCTTTAATCAACACCTCCTTGCCGGGCTTAGATATTAGCTTCTCCATCCAACCTTGCACCTTTTTCCAAATTCGCTCCTTGAGACATGCAAAGATAGCCTTTTTTTACCGCCCAATCATAGTAGGAAGACCCAAATATTTCTCGTGCCTGTTTACCTCTCGGACAACAAGTGTGCTTTTGATGCTTTCCCGTGCTCTCACCGGCACTCGTTTGCTGAAAACTACCTCCGATTTGGAGTAATTGATTTGTTGACCCGACGCTCTCTCGTATTGGCTAATAATATTAGCTATAGTAGAGCATTCCCTTTCCGTAGCTCTCGCAAACAACACACTATCATCCGCAAAGAATAAATGAGAGACTCGTGGTGCCTCCCGACAAACCCGTGCCCCATGTAAGGCCCCATCCTCCACCGCCCCCCTTAGAAGGTAAGAAAATGCATCTGCACAAAATAGGAACAGGTAAGGTGATAATGGGTCACCTTGCCGTAGCCCCCGACTTGGCCTCACAAACCCCCTCGACACTCCATTCACTATGAACGAATATGACACTGACTTAACACAGCCCATAACCTGCCCAATCCAAGCGTCCTCGAAACCCATCGCGCGCCTCATAGTATTAAGAAAGCTCCAATCCACCCGATCATAGGCCTTACTCATGTCGAGTTTCAAGGCCATGGTCCCGTGTTTGCCCTCACCACCCCGTTTCATAGCATGGAAAATTTCAAACGCCGCTATAGCATTGTCCGTTATAAGTCGACCCGGGGTAAAAGCACTCTGCTCCTCGGAAATAATCCCATCCATGAAGACTTTCAATCTATTCGTCAGTAGCTTCGAAATTGTTTTGTAGAGGACGTTACACAAGCTAATCGGCCTGTATTCTGTAATTTTTCGAGGCGTGTGACACTTTGCAATAAGGACTACGGAGGTCCTATTCACGCCATCTAACTCTCTGTTCCCCACCCACCAGTCTCTAACAAAAGAGCATATATCTGCCCCGACAATATCCCAGTGCTTCTGGTAGAAAAGTGCATGCATACCATCGGGTCCCGGAGCCTTATTCGAGTTCATGTCGAAGACCTCTTGTTTAACCTCTTCGTTCGTCATATTTCGACAAACCGCTTCATTAATCTCTGCCGTCACCACCTTCTTGACCCGACTCGTCACCTCGCCAATTCCACTCGATCCCTCCGTCATGAACAGAGACCCGAAGTACTCCTCAATAATGCGAGCAATGTCAGTTTCTTCTATACACCAATTACCTCCGTCATCTTCCAGTCTCTCAATCTTATTCCTTCTCCTTCTCTGGCTCGCCTTATGATGAAAGTATTTCGTATTCCGATCTCCATCTCGAAGTTCGGTTGAATGGGCACGGGTGTACCAGTACGTCTCCTCCTGGTTACGTAAAGCAACAAGTTTATCAACGAGCTCACGACATTTCTCTAACATTTGCTGGGAAGCAGGTTGTCGCTGCCAATTTTCCAGCTCCTCATCCGTTTCCGTCTTATATCTCCAAACCGTCTTCTTGCCCATTTACTGAGCTACTTCGCGCATGTGCCAACTCTCTCTGTAATATCCCCATCCATGTATGCATTCCAGGCCTCCTTAACAACATCGTTACACTGTGGGTCGGATAACCACATCGGCTCGAAGCGAAACCGTTTTGGCCTATTACGCACCTGTCTCTCCCCCCCAAGTGAGATCATTATAAGAGCATGGTCAGATGAAAAGATAGGGAAATGGCGGACTATCGAATCTGGGAACATATCACACCAAGCCATATCAGCGAGAGCTCGGTCTAGTCTTTCACGAATCATGATCCTAGAAGACCTACCTCGTTGCCAGGTGAACACGTTTCCAACAAAACCCAAATCATGTAAAGAGCATTCATCAATGACCTCCCGAAAAGCATCCATAAATCGCTCACTCCTCGGAGCCCCCCTTCCTTCTCCATGGCACCAATAATTTCATTAAAGTCGCCAAAAAACACAGTAGGCAGGTTGCTATTTCCCCGTAGTTGTCGAATGAGATTCCACGTACGCATTTTATTACTAGCTTCCGGCCACCCGTACACTCCAATAGCCCGCCACTTCTGACCCCGCAAGCTGTCATTAATTTCTACACAAACATGGTGAGAGTCATAGGATATGCAAGTTCTTGAGAGTCATAGGATATGCAAGCTGTCATAGGATAAGCTGATAATCTTAGTTTAATCTTAGCAATTACTCTTGTATTATTGGAATTCTTGAAGATTTCTATCAAGATTGACAACCTTGGTGAATTTATTTTGGGTTTTCTCTATATATGCAAGTTCTCATCTATTTGTAGTTTAGTATAATCCTTCTCTTCTCTTTTCTCTTAATCTTTCATTGTTAATCAAGTTTTATTCTTTATCTCTTGTTTATTGTTTATCTTTGTTGTTCTTCATCATGAATGTTTTGATGCTTGTGTTGATTTCTCTTGTTTATGTTAGTGCTAGTTTAGATATGAGTGAGTAGACTTATTGTGGGGTTAGTAGGGGGATTAAGTGTTGATTATGGGTGATTAGGGTTTGATTGTGGGTAAAGGTGAATTCTTTGTTACTAATCACTTGTTAAGCATACCATGTGTTTGATGAAATGCTTGCTAGAGTAGTAGTGGCCATGATTCTCTTGCTTGTTTCCTCCTTCTCATTGTATGGTTGATTGGTGGTTGAATCCTTTTGTATTGGGTAGCATCTTGCATGAGTATTCGGGTTTGTCTTTGACGCGAGAGCGCGGACCGACCTTAGTGACTAGGTGAAACCTACACCCTCGATTTCCCAACTATCCTATTGCACTTATGAACTCAATCTAACCCTACTCTTTCCCATTTGATTTCTCCATCATATTAGCAATCGCTCCTCTAGTTTATTGTTTCATTTTAGTTCTAGTTCAATCGATTAGTTTATTTCATCCTTAGTTCCTTCATATCTCTAGTTTTCTCCCCTTTTCATTGTCTTAGCTTATTTATTCTTGTTCCTTAGCCTAGCGATTGCGTTAGTAATCAATTCTCTATAGTTATCCCCCCTTTGTGACCTTGTGACCTTGTCTTGTACTTAGGTAAACCTTAGTCTAACCCCTTATTCCGTCTCTGTGGATCGACCCGACTTACCCTAGCTACTTAGTTAGGATTAGTTGGTTTTATGTGGTGTCGGGATTCACGACAAATCCCACCATCAGTTACTTTATAAATTTCATTTCATTCTAAAGATTCAATTTTTCAAGAACTCTCAATTCTGTTATGTAGTATCCCACCCAAATCAATTTCCAATCAAGATTAAACTTTAAGGTTAAATTAATCACACACTTTAAATCTTTGGTTTCATTTTTTTTCATACTTGTTGATTTTGACTTTGATTTTCGATTTTATCGATTTCGTCCACTTTCACATATATTTTCTAATTTTGATTTTGTTGTTGTTAGTAATCTAGTTTTCAGTCGATTTTCTTGATCAGTAAATTTCAGGGTTTGTGTGTTATTCCACATGTTTTAATACACTATCCGAGTAATTTTTGCTTACAAGATTGAAAATCAAAATTATGAATATTACAATACTTGAATATAAACAATGAAATACTTGAATATGAACTTTAAAATAACTCCATATTATTTCAGAACAGAAATACTCTAAATCCTAATTATTTTATTATGTTATTCCAGTTATTCTATACTATTGTTGCAGTTATTCTATACTATTCTTACAGTTATTTCATTATAATTAATTACTGTGTTTTATAACCAGTTAACTAACCCTCTCTTTTTTTGTTTTTTTTGTCTTTCAATGATGTTTTTTTGCTGGGTGCGCCCTCAATGATATGAAATATGTTTCATTCCATACAATAACATGAGTTATTCATTACAATAGTTGAGTTTCACATTGGACAAACTACGTAAAATCAGATAACATTATTCTAAAATTGAAATTGATTACATTGGACAAATTACGTAAAATCAAATAACATTATTCTAAAATTGATTATATTTGAGTTGCAGCCCAATATAATAACACGAGTTATTCATTACAATAACCGAGTTTGTACATTGGAATAACTATGTAAAATAATAAAGTTAATTTTATTTGAATTTCATCCTAATACAATAACACAATTTATTTATTATAATAACTGAGTTTCTACATTGGAATAATTACATAACATCAAATATTAATACATTTTCATATTATTAGATTGTAGTTAACAAGCGTAGATTTTTTTTATTTGATTCTATTTTTGAGAGATAAGCGTAACTGTTATTAGGGGTGAGCAAAACCGGATATCCGATCCGGTTTTGCAAACCGTATCGGATATCCGGTTTTAAAAACTTAAAATTTTGCGATCCGTATCCGATCCGGTTTTTTCCGGATATCCGGTTTCTGGATATCCGGTTTTTTGGATATCCGGTTTTATATTTTTTTTCAATTTTTCTTTTATTTTTAAACAATTTTTCATTTTTAATTAAGAGTAGTTAATTATTTTTAAACAACGTTACGTTTTATATAAATTGATATAACAAAAATACATAAAAAAACCTTTAAAAAAAAAGGTATATATGACTTGCGGTACCATTGTTCCAAAAAAATATGACGTTTCATTACCTAAAATCATAAATTCACTAATAGTTTTGTTTTTTATCTTTGAGAATAATTGGTAAGTTTTGAATTCTTTATTGTATAATGCATATTAGGATTATATTTTTCATATTTTTTATTGTTTTTAAAAAACCGGATCGGAAACCGGATATCGGTTTCAATTTTCCCCGATACGTATCCGCTACGGTTTTAAGGAAAACCGTATCGTATATACGGTTATTCGTATCGGATATCCGAAAATTCGTATAATTGAAAGCGTATACCGTATCGTATACGTATAATAAAACCGTATCGTATATTTTTGCTCACCCCTAACTGTTATAGAAATTACAAATATTTTGTTAAAAGAATCATGATGTGTAACTGTTATAGCATATGGGGAGTTTTTTTAGGATATCTTAGCCGTTGATCCCATGAAATCTGACGGCTTAGATTAGTAGGTAAAATGTACCAAAATGCTCAAATGTAACAGATCATGCCTCTCTCTCTCTAAGACTCGTAAGTTGATAATTTTTACTCAAAAGTTTATAATCTTAAGAGTTTTTTAAATACTCCTAAGATTTTACAATCTTAAGAATTTTTTAAGACTCATAAGATTTTTGTGATATTTAAGAATTAATGATTATTTCTATTTATAATAAAGAATTTCATCCCCTCGTCATAATTTGTCTTGGGATACTTTTTAATATTTTTCATGTTTTTATATGTAATAGATTCAGCACTTTTTCGAGCAAATAATATGAAATTTATACTCTAATGAAAGCGTTTTCACTACTACAATTTTGATTATACAAGACGCCTCAAATAAGAAGCTTATATAAGGAACCGTCCTCTATATCATGATAAATTTTGGCGCCCATGACCTTGGTTAAATAGCACGGTTCATTAAAAAACCATCCTTTTATTTATATTATTAGCACGGTTGGTCAATATAACCGTCCTCATAAAGAAAATAGCACGTAGGTTTAACCCGTGCTAATAAAATATTTTAAAAGCGCGGTTATACTTTAAACCCATCCTATTAAATGTAACACCCAACCTATTCAATCCTACTTAATCTTAGAGAGGTTTGCTCTATATCGAAATCCCTCAGAAATAATATATTGTATTTCCGTCTTCCCTCTTCCCTCTTCAAATAATAAAATACCAAATTGAAAATAATAATAATAATAATAATAATCGAAATATATAACCGGATTAACACGAACAAGTAACAGCACAAGAGAATTTATTCAATCAAGTTTCGTTTGAACTCCGAAGAATTCATGACCCATTCATACGTGACGTAAATCCAAATCCAAACTCCGACCTGACCCGATATGTTTGGCGGGTACATACGATATATAGAAATTTGATATTAGTTGATCTCGAAAGCAAGGAAAGAAGCAAGAAAAGCTGGAGAAAAGATGAAGGCAGAAGACGGTAAGAAGAATCAAAATCAAAAGCAGCAGCAGAAGAAGAAGATGAAGATGAAGATGAAGACGAAGGATGAACTCCGAAGAATTCCCCTCTTTCTAACCCTAACTTCTTCCTTCCTGATCACGCTTCTCCGTCTTCCTCCGCTTTCTGGTGTGTTTTCTGCGAATTCGATGTCCACGATGTCGACGCTTCCTTCGCTAGGTATGTATGTTTTGATTCGCGATTGTTTTGTTTAGTTTCAATTGATTTGAGGAGAAGATGATTTGATTGTGTTTTTGGCATGTGGATTGAATTGAAGTAGTAATGTGATTAAGCATTTGGTGAGTGAGGATCATTTGAAGAATGTCAGGCAGTTTCTATGGAAGTATGGCAGCGGCGGTGGTGGTGGGAGTAACAAGGTGGATTCGTTTTGAGTTACGGAGGCGAATTTCACTGAGGTATTGTTTTTGTTGTTGTTTTTATTGTTGTTGATCGATGATTTTACGAGGTTGATTTTTATCGCTGTGAATTCAGCTCTATATCTTGTTGAAATTGTAGTATGTTAATCTTCTGATTGAAGACAGGCTGCTAGAATCTCTACCGATGCTTGATTAATTCTGACATTCTTTCGAGTTTAGAACAGCAGGGGGAAAATTTGACATATTGTGATCGAATTAGGTGATGTTAAACATTACGGTGTTGTTTTATTGTCGTTGGAGATATAGTGAATGATGATTGATGCGAAACATACACGACTACCATGTGAGAATTCAATTCATCATTTGAGCTACTCGAACTATTAGTTAGGGGGCTTGGCATTTTGGTGAGGCCAACATTGTTTTTCTTCATTTGTAAAACTTTGTATTGCTGTTTTACGAGGATATGTTGTAGTTTAGGCATTCAATGCAGTAGGATGAGATGAGGTAATGTGGTTGTCTCACTATACGACGTCGTTCTCTTTCATTTTGTTTTGAGGTTGACAGGCTCGACGAAGGGGCACAACGGTTTCTGTCGGATTAAACTAATATTAGTGTCTTAATGAGTGCATGACGTATCCTTGATTAGAAAAAAGTCTTGTATTGTTAATCAACCGATAGTTTCTTCCCTTAAACGAAAATGTTTGGCGCTAAGTTGAATAAGTTATTGGTTAAAATTGGCCCTTATTACATGAATTTGCTTATCACAGAAGTATTTTTTTTCCTGGTTGGATTTATTTTGAAAGTTAGTATGTGGACATGTGGTTACTTTTGTAGTGGGAGAAGAAGTGCGAAGACTTAACACATAAAGCTGCAGCACCAAGTGGGATATACCAGGGATCTTTTTGCCAAGATATCCAAAATAACTGCAGAAACATGAATAAATATTCATTTTCATGACAAAAACTGATTGCGTTTTCAATTGTTGCTTAATATCGTCGCCGTCACTGGAATTGCCGCCATTCTTGCTGTTGCTCTTAACTTCGCTTTTATCGCCTTCAATTCTCGCAGGCATCGTCGTAAATCGAAAGGTTTCGCTGTTTTTTTTCCTGAGATTATTGAATTATCACTTGATTTGACAAATATATACTATTCAATGATTTATGCTGTTGATATGGTGAGTATACATGTTTAAATTGTGCAATTGCGGACAAGCGATTGATTTCGTATTTTTCGAATGATATTTTGTGCGTCGTAGTTGATTTCTTTACTGATTGCACCTTCAATTGTCTCTTAATATCATCTTTTTTACTATTTGATTGACGATTTATGTTGATGATATGGTGAATTCAAATGGTTAAAATGTGAAATATGTATTTTCGATTGATTTTCTTGAATCTGAATGAATTTCGTGTGTCCTGGATGATTCAATGATATTTTGCCTTCGCTTTACCATTTGATGATTATTGAAGATATGGACCTGTATTCTATACATTTAGTGAATATATCGCCATTTTCGATTATAAACGATGAAAAATCACCTGTGGCCTGTGAGTTTCGCTTACAGGTCTTATGGTAACTACTGCTAAGGAGGTTGGTCTATGTTTAGACTACTTATGATTTGAATGCATTTTGCGACGTTTAAAATGTTTCTGGTTGTGCTCTCGATATTTGCAATATGGATGTTTTTACTTCTCTTACTGTATTTTATGATTTGTCCTTAGATAATGGAGTACTTCTTCATTCACGTTGTATGATTAAGATTTATGCAATAAGGCACTAGTATATCTTCTCCTCTGATCTCCCTCTTTCTATTTGTTTATTTGTTTGTTCTTTGTTTTACACTCTTCAATTCTTTAATACAATGTATCGGTGTATATGATACCAGTTCAATATATCGGATACGGAAATTGTTAAACCCTTTGTGTATTCCTCTGATCGCCCTTCTATTGTCCCTAATTTTCCGATGCCAGACTCAAATCCTTTGTCAAAAGGGAAGAATGTTATCAGTTCTATAGGTTTTGAAAAACTGCACCTTGAGGATGCTGTTTCTCATGCCAGCACCAAGGCAATCAATAATTTGGATTTGCGTTATTCATCTTCTCCATCTCATCCCAGAGGACAAGGAAGGGTTGTAGCACCAGCTAGACCTGATGTTTTCCAGCCAGCTCAAACATATAACCAAGTAAACAAAGCGTCTCTTCAAGCAAATGAAGCTAACAAGCGAAGCTCTGTTCATACTCAAGGTTAATCTTCTTTATAGGCTCCGAGCCAACAACTAGACCTGCGTCCTCTTGTTACTTCTCAAAGTTCTTCTCCAAAAGCAGGTTTGTCGACATATAAAATTGTGTCTGGGAAGGGTGAGATGCCTTTGGGGTGTGGTTATTCTAATACTTTTGTGGCTTTGAAAGGGAAAGAAGCTGTCCAGGGAACTGGTAGAGGTTCAATTGTCTATGGTGGTGCGCAAGTCATAGGGCCTGATGGAATATAGGCCCCAGTCATGGCGACGCTAATATACCGGCCTTCTTTCCAGGTATTACTATTAATGTTATCTGTACTACAATATCATTTGTGTTTTCATTCAAATTTATGATGATAGATTCTATAGGAGGCATATCAAGTTCTGTATAGAGGTTTGAGATTTAGTGAAATCCAATTGATGGTAATTAATTAATTATTCTCACCTCCGACATGTGAGGGAACTGAAGTTACCAAACAATAAGGTGAAAAACAAAAGGAAAGAGAAAGATTAGAATGCATAAATTAGATCTTAAGTGTAATAATTTTGTTTCCTGAGCCTGAACTTTGTACATAATTTGGTTTTCTGTCTAGTTATTCAATTCGGGGGTCAGCATCATGATAGAATGGCTTCTGTTGGAATAACGTTTCCAGGGTATGTGCAGCCAAATGGTATTGGAAACTCTGAGATGACATGGTATGTAATTTAAACTATATTTTTCCCGTTCTTACTTGACTCTGCCTAGGTTCCTGTTATTTTTTCGGTTTCATGTGTGGTTACTGACGATGTAAACATCATATTATGCATTCATCAGTTTCGATGAGTCAAAATTGTTTCTTTCTTAATTCATTGGGTCTTCTGATAATATTTTTGTTAGGCTCATGGTCATGTGTGGTAGTATTCGAAATGTGTGTAGATTTCTTTTTTGATTCAGTAGTCTCGGATAAGCGGTGAAGTCTGATTTACAACATGTATTTATTTTGTTTTCAGGCTGTCAATGCTAGCTAGTGCTGCAGGTGCTTTAGGAGCAACATACTGCCCACCTTATCTTGCCATTGATGGTAGTTATCATCCTCGACCTACAGGCCAAACATCTGCGTTGCTTGCTCCTAGGTATGAACCTCTTGCTAAATTTGTTCTCTTTTTTTTTTTGGAAATGTAGGCTAGTACTAAGGATTATATGATCGCATAAAATTCTATTGAACCTCTATACCAAATAAAACCTTGTAAGTGTGATCATATCTTGGATAAAGTTATAAAAGAAAGTTCTGACTTTCGTTGCATTGTTAACAAGAAGTTTATCCTCTTATGTTCTTCATTCTGTCAAAGCGAGCTCCATTCTTCTGAGTTCTTACAAATATATGCATCTTCTTTCTCCAGCTTGTACACAGAAGACTAGCCGAATCATCGAAGAATCATCCCTAGACATTGTTATTATAACTCAACCACAACTATTGAGACCATATTTTATTGATTTGTAATTTTTGGTCGAGAATTGGTACATGTGATGCAATTGTCGGGCTTTTGAATGTTGATTTAATGTTTTAATGTAATTATTGGATTTTTGGATTGGCATACAATTATATCGAAATATTTTTTTTAAAAATATGTAACACAAACAGGACGGTTATCGTAGGCGTCTTATTTAGTGGATGATATTTTGTTTTTATTCGAAAGAATTAACAGGATGGTTTGTACGCCAACCATCCTATTTACTAGAGATTTAATAGCACACTTCAATGGACCCACGCTGTTTACTAGAAATTTAATAGCACGCTTCAATGGGCCCGTACTTTTTAATAACACACCAAATAGGACGGTTACTCCTTGAACCGTCCTATTAAGTTTGAATTTAATATCACGGTTTGACTTTCTGGGAAGCGTGCTATTTGATTTAATAGGACGTTGACCCAAAGGACGGTTTCTTATTAAATATAGAATGGTTAGGAACCATCCTATTTAATCTTAATTGTAGTAGTGTTTCTACACGAATCTAATTATTTCATTTTTAAAATATTTTTTTTACATTTTTTTTTATTAAACGAAGTTTAAAGATTTCTAGATGAAAATTGTAAAATATCATATTAATATAATATTAAATATCTTTTATATATTAAAGCCAAAGGAAATGGAAGCACCATATTCACCCACGTCATCGTCTCACGTGGCGCTGATTTGTCGCTGACATGGCAAGTCCTACGTGGCAGATAAAACTGTTTTCATCTTTTATATAAACCGTTTCACATTGATATTAACCGTCTTTACATCAAAACTGCAGCGGTTAACTACATTGTGCAAGTTATTTGATTAAAACCGTCTTTCATCCACTCCCACCATTTTCCCATTCCATAAGACCAAAAACCAGTTATCCCTAATACAAAAGATCTTCCTCTACATGTTCCCCAGTTTCACGCTTCTTCTTCTTCTTCTTTCAGAAATCCGAAGCTATGTCCTTCCTCCTCTGCCCTCAGCCTTTCCTCCAACCCCAGAATTAGTACCTGCTTCAATCTTCACCGCTTCAAGCCTCCTGGCAAAGCCAGTAAAGCTACTCTAATTAATGATTCTTTTTCTTCCATTTTCTCACTGCTCCTGCTGTAATGTCGATTCATTTCTGAATTGGGTTTTTTTGGTTACGCAGTAATTGGAGTGATGTCGGCGCCCGAATTTATCATCCCTGTCGAAATCACTGTGTCTACGATGATTTCCTTCCCTCTTCTTTGCAACAGGAATCCTCAATTAGAGGGATAGAGAGGAGCATGATGATAAGGTAATATTGTCCATTAACATCTTCCCCAGCGTCGCCTTTGACGAATCCATCAACAATATGAATTATATGATCATGCATTTTTTGTTGGGTTCGATGAATTGTTTATAGAGTTGTGACTTTGTAGGATATTAAGTAAAATTAGGTTTTGTTAGAATTAGTTGTTGATTGAGTTTGGGGTTTTTTATGTGATCGATTAAATATGAGAGGATTATTCATGAATATGATCCATATTTCAACTACCATGTTACTCAAGTTTATCCATCTTTTAGTCTTTTATTTATGCGATTTTAGTTGTTACCAGTTATTTATAATTTTCAAAATACGAGAGAGTTATCCACGAGTTTTATTTATATTCCAACTATCGGGTTACTCAGGTTGATGCATTTTTACTCTTTTGTTTACACCATTTTAATCATTACGAGTAATTTGTAATTTTCTAGCTTAGGGAAATGTGATTTGGCTTACATGTGGTTTCTCGATTGCTTTTGTAACACCCGCTATTTTTCCTAAGCATTTTATTCTTTCTGTTAGGACTTCGTCTTAACTCTGTCACTTTTGGCCTCATATTTTATCATTTTACTAAGCTTTATTTTAATTTTCGAGTTTAATAATTTCTATTTTTAATTTTAAAGATTTAAAATTCTTTTAAATCCATTTATTTGGTCTCTTCGTAAACTAAGTAATTTTTCCGCGAGGAATTCTATTTCTCTCCAAATTGACATTTTTAAGCTTGGATTTAAGTGATTCCTTTTTCCTAAAAATGTTTGAATACGTTTATGGAATATTTTCTACTAAGATATATTTTAGTTACTAAAAACAAGCCATTTATGATTTTATTACGAAGCTTCGCGAATAATTATTTTCTTACGCGAGGTTTACTCGAATTACTTTGAAATGCCTTTAACTATTTTACGATTATACTTTTTATCAACTTATAAATTATTTGAGACTGTTTTCTCACATTTTGGACCGACTAAGCTCTTGGTCACAAGTTTTATTACATTTTATTTAAACGATTCATTTTATCACATTAAAACGTAATCATAAGATAAATCATTTTCATTCATTGTAGCATTTATGTCAAAGCTTTTCTTACTTCCTCTCTTATCCCATTTGGCCGGCCAACTTATGGTCTAGGTACATTTTTGTATTCCTCATTTTGAAGCCTTAATTCATGCTTACTTCTTTAAGTGTTGTATCACCCATCTCCTCCTTTTACTCTCTACATTCATTTTTTCATTCACCAAAAATATTCATCACTCCCTTCTCCTCTCTTTTGGCCGTGTGTCCCTCAGCCATTCTAGGCAAAATTTTGCTCCATTTCAAGTCCCAATCGCATCATTCTTATCGTCATAATAATCCTCTTTCCGACTCCTTCGTTAAGGTATTAATCGACATCATTTCCGATCAATTTTTACCTTGTTTTTTTTAGTTTTCTCATGGTATTTTTCTGCCATGATTTACGTGTTTGGTAGGATTTTTGGACGATCCCGAAGCCGACGAATACATCGTTGATTCAGACTTGGAGTAGAGGTAACGTCGATGTTACTCGGTATTTCAAGATTTTAATTGAGTATTTGCATGTATATATATTTATATTTTATTTTGGCAATATATGTATGTCACGGATTCTGGAAAAAATTTTAAAGTTGAAATTTTGCATGTTTCGATATTTTTATCGCTTTTACGAGATTAACGATTAAATTGTTATATTAATTTGTAAAATCGTAATAATCGGCCTAAACATGTAATATATGTTTATATTCTGGAAAAATGTTGTTTTTGATGATTTTTAGTAATTTAGTATTTTTCGGATATTTTTGATATCGATTATTGAATTATTATCGTTTTCGGACAAAAACGATTGAAAACCGATTTTTAGTTCTAGTACTTCAACATTTTATTTTAATCTGATTTTTGACGTGGTGAAACTTTCTGGTGAAATAAAATTTTCTGAATTTTTTCAGAATTTTTCGGAATTGTTAAGTGGATGAATTAATTAATCACTTAAATCATCGTTTATCGTTAAAACCGTGTTTGTTGTTTAAATTCTCGATTTCTGGTCTTTGGTTTAAATCTGGAAAAATTATGATTCTGATGATTTCATATTAAAATGTATTATTATGATTTTTAGTGCCTTAATAAAATGTTAGGAACGATAGGTTTATTAATAAAATCGTTAATTGCAAAAACGGGTTTAAATGACGGTTTTGTTGAAATTTGTTGAATCTGAGTTTTGGGAAAAATCTGGAAAAAATTTATATTCTGTAAAATCAGGATTTTAAAGTGTAACAATAATTTTTTGGATATTAATACTTAAATCGTTTTGTAATTACTATTTTTATTAATCGTTATTGTCGAGATTGGACGATTAACAACAAAACGCTTTAAAAACCGAGTTTTTAGAATTCTGGAAATTTTCTTTTCTGGACAGAATGTCCATAAATATAATTTAACTATTTTACGTAATTTTTGTACTATTTATTATAGTCTTTAATTAATAAATATTGATTTTCGGACAAATTGTGATTTATCGTTAAATGCTTCGTATTAACTAAAAGAATTATTTTTCCAGCAATTTTGAAAGTATTTAAATCTGAAACTTTAGGAGTTAAATCATCCCTTAACATACTCTAAATGTATTTGTTGGTTTGATTAAATAAAAGACGTTCAAATATTTAATTTGATGTTTGCCGTAAAATCCTATTTATAATTTTATCGTCGAAACTAATAATAATTAGGGAATTTTAGTTTTATAACTTTTGAAAACACCCTAATTAGTAATATTAAAATATTTAAGATGATTTTAATCATTTTATAACACTTGTACGATATTTTAATAATTTCATAAAATCAAATGTTCTTACTTTAATAATTAATATTGTTAAGGCCGAAAGTATTAGTTTTATAAATCTATATCGTTTACTAAAATGTGGTACTAGAATGAACTAATATTTTCACTACTTTGATATGATGCTATTTTTAGTAAAGTTTCTAAAAATAGAAGTTTCCTAAAATAGAAAGTTTCCTCTTTTAGAATATAAATGTTTACTTCTTTTATCCTCATATTGTTTATGATGAATACATCTTTTAAATATCGATAATGGTTTGTTTTGGAGTTATGGAATAAGGACAAGTGTGGGTTTAGAGTAATATAGTCGATGTACGTTTTGCCATCAACTGTAAGGCTGGTGTGTCTTTATGGGGCGCATTGGTTGTTGAACTGAGCATGGTTTGTGTTCAGGAGAGTGTATATTTACCTTAAACTTAGATATCGCATCGTATAAGTCGCGTCGGGTTGAACTGGGTATGGTTTGTATCCAGGAGGGGTGTGCATTACTTAAGCCAGGACCTCGCTGCACGCAGTCCTATTATGGTTGAGTTGCCTAGTTAGAGACCAAAGTCTAATTTGTTTTGACTAAGTTCTCGAAACTAGTTTTTAGTATTATCCTAGTGAAAGTCTAGATTCTACATTAATCCTATCCATAACACCATTTTGATTATTTTATTTATTATCGATACAAATTGGTTTGCAGGTTGGCAAATATTTTTATGTTTCTTCGGCAACCCTTTTGAATAATTTGTTCGACGCTAAACCTTATTTTAATATGATGTTTTAATGTTTTCCATTTTTACTATTTTTCCTATATTAGAAATTACTGTTTTAAAATCCTGTTATACAACTGGGAGAACGTTGGCGTTGCTCCCCACTGATTGTGGCTGTTATGTTTTAACATGGCAGGTATACGTGTTTATTTTTCCGGTGGGTGTGGGCTAGCGAGCAGTCTTGGATCCTGCTGATTTTTTTTATAATCAAGTTTTAAGGATTGTTTAACCTCTTTATGGAAATTTTAGCCATTTTTATGTATGGCGCATGTTTGACTTTACCAATTTAATTTACTAAGACATAGTTCTGTGTGTTTTAATCCCGACTCTACAGTGTTTCCGCCACTGTATCGCGCTAGAATTTTTAGGGGATTACAGTTGGTATCAGAGCATCACTGCTCCCGACGCTTACACACCTGAAATTAGGGAAAAATACCAGTAAATTATTTAAACAGTAAATAAAGATATTATTAGAAATGGGTAGAAACAGATAAGGACTTAACTGTTAAGATTGTCTGTTCCTGGACTCGATGATTAGCATTGATTTTATGTTGTTATTTGTGAACTTCAAGATGGCCGGAAGAGGTAACCGAAACGACAACAACCGCAACAACAACAACAACAACAACAATGATCAAGGAGGTATCGAAGCTCTGGCTGACACGCTACGCAATATGGCGCAGGCTATGAACGAGATGAACAACCGGAACCAGCAGAGGCCCTTCAACTTCTCTCACGCTGCTGAAGGAATGGCTAAAAGCAGATTGGACTATTATGACGGTTCCGTGGACCCTGAAGTCATGAACCGTTGGTTTCGAGTGATGGAAAGACAGTTTGGAATTTACTCCGCCCCCGAGGATCAGAAGGTGGGCCTAGCTGTGTTGTACTTGTCAGACGATGCAGACAGATGGTGGAGCCAAGTTGGCCCGACTGCTCTTCAGACTCCAGGATTCAACTGGACTCAGTTCAAGGCTCTCTTAGAGCAGAGATTTTATCCCGAGGAGCTGAGGCGTCAGAGGATGACTGAATTCAACACTCTAAGCCAGAATAACATGTCGGTTGAAGCTTACACCACTCGGTTTCACTTTCTGGCGAATTATGCTGGAGATCTGTTACCCAATGAGAATTCCCGAGCTTTCTTTTATCGAGGAGGACTTCGAGCCGATATCACTCTCAACATGCCCCGGAGTCTCTCAACTGTTAATGAGCTTTATAATGCCGCGCTATACGCGGAATCTTCGATTGAGCGGGTGAAGTCTATGAACCCATCATCTGGTTATAAAAGACCTTTCACCCATACAGGGAATAACTCTTCATCTTCTTCTAAGAAGTTCAACTCTGGAGGTCTGGATTATTTTTCCTTTCTCTTTTTCTTCTATTTTCTTTACCCTAAATTTCTGACTCTACTGTATGCTATTACAGGTAGTGGTTTCAAGAAAAACAATTTCAACTCGAAGCCCAACAACAAGAAGGATTCTAACTGTTTCAAATGCAAGAAGGCCTATCATCCGGGTTTGACTTGTGAGGGTAACCCTATTACCTGTTTCCACTGTGGGGAAGTGGGACATCGTTCTACCTACTGCCCAAAGAAAGCAACAACCAATACCGCTACTGCAGCTGGCGCTGTCTCTACTTCTGCTCCTCGTAAGGGACGCATCTTTGTGATGAGCCGTGCCGACGCTGAGGCTAATCCTGATGTGGTTACGGGTATGTTTCTGATTTCTGGTGTTAGTGCTTATATATTATTTGATACCGGCGCTTCCACGTCTGTAATATCTTCTACTCTGGCTCCAAAACTATCCTTAACCCCCTGTCTAGCTGAGCCTATAGCTATTTCCCTCCCTTCTGGTGAAGTCGTTGACTGTTCTAAAGCTTATCTGAATGTACCTATTCTCTTCGCTGGTACTATTCTTCCTTCTACTCTCCTTGAGTTCCCTCTCGCTGAGTTCGACGTTATTTTGGGAATGGACTGGTTAGCTCAGTATGATGCAAGATTTCAGTGTCGAGATCAGAAGATTTCTCTGAAGACCCCCGAAGGTGTTCGAGTGACTTATCGTGGTGGTCGAAGACAGAAGGGTATCAAGATTATTTCTGCCATGAAGGCTATCAGAATGCAGAGAAAAGGTTGCCAAGCATTTCTATGTACGGTGACTGTAACTGCTGAACTCCCCAAGCTCGAAGAGGTGCGCATAGTGTGTGATTATGCAGATGTATTTCCTGAGGAGTTACCAGGTATTCCACCCGAACGAGATGTGGAATTCACTATTGAACTCGTGCCTGGTACAGGCCCAATCGCCAAAGCACCTTATAGAATGGCACCTGCTGAGTTGCAAGAGCTACGCAAGCAATTGGATGAAATGATTGAGAAAGATTTCATTCGTCCAAGTTCTTCCCCTTGGGGCGCTCCTGTACTTTTTGTCAGGAAGAAAGATGGTTCAATGCGCCTGTGTATTGATTATCGTGATCTCAACAAGGTTACGATCAAGAACAAATATCCCCTGCCCAGAATTGATGATCTCTTTGATCAACTTAAGGGTGCTTCCGTATTTTCCAAGATCGATCTAAGGTCTGGATATCACCAAATTCCCGTCCGTGAATCAGACATTCCTAAGACGGCTTTCCGTTCGAGGTATGGACATTATGAATTCAAAGTCATGCCTTTTGGACTAACCAATGCTCCTGCTGTTTTTATGGATCAGATGAACAGAACTTTCAGCGAGTATTTGGATCAGTGTGTTGTTGTCTTTATTGATGACATCCTGATTTATTCCAAGTCAGAAGTTGAACATGCAGAACATCTCAAGGTTATTCTTGGCATCCTACGAGATCAGAAGTGGTATGCTAAGTTTTCCAAGTGTGAGTTCTGGCTTTCCGAGGTAGCTTTTCTGGGTCATGTTATCACCAAGGAAGGTATTAAGGTTGACCCTGCTAAGATTTCAGCTATCGAGAGCTGGGCAAGTCCCAAAGATGTTGGCGAGATCCGAAGTTTCCTAGGTCTTGCCGGCTATTATCGAAGATTTGTGCAGGACTTTTCTAAGTTAGCACGACCTATGACTCAATTACTCAAGAAAGAGAATAAGTTTCTGTGGAGTCAAGCTTGTGAAGATGCTTTTTCTGAGCTCAAGAGAAAGCTCACCTCTGCTCCTATCCTGACCCTACCTGAAGAAGGCGTTGGTTTTGATGTGTACTGTGACGCTTCTAAGAATGGTTTGGGTTGTGTCCTTATGCAGAACGGTAAGGTGATCGCTTATGCCTCTAGATAGTTGAAAGTTCATGAGGTGAATTACCCTACCCACGACTTGGAGTTAGCAGCTGTGGTGCATGCCTTGAAGGTTTGGAGGCATTATTTGTACGGAGTAAGATGCAAGGTTCACACTGACCATAAAAGTCTGCGATATCTCTTCACGCAGAAAGATCTGAATGCGAGACAGAGACGCTGGATCGAGTTAGTGAATGACTATGACCTTGAATTGGTGTATTGTGAGGGAAAGGCTAACGTGGTTGCTGATGCCCTTAGCAGAAAGATCCTTCATTCCTTGTCTCCGTGTTCTAACTTGCCGGAGAAGTTGTCCCGAGATTTTGCCAAGATGTCTATTGATGTTGTGGATGAAGATTATGATGGTCGCCTGTATGCCCTTGTTGCTGAACCAACTCTTTTCCGTGAGATTCGTGAGAAGCAGTTGGATGACCCTTTTGTGGCTGGCATCCGAGAAAAGATGAATCTTGGTAAGGCTCTAGATTTTTCTGTGGATTCCAGTGGAGCACTGAAATTTAAGAACCGCTGGGTTGTCCCTGGTGATGCTGAGGTGAGAAAGCAAGTGCAAACCGAAGCACATAAGACGAGGTACTCTATTCATCCTGGTGGTGACAAGATGTATCGGGATTTGAAGCTCCATTTCTGGTGGCCTCATATGAGAGAGGACATTGCAGAGTTTGTAAGTAAGTGCTTGACTTGTCAGCAGGTGAAGTTCGAGCACAAGAAGCCTGGAGGTTTGCTACAACCACTCCCTGTTCCAGAGTGGAAATGGCAGTGCATATCGATGGATTTTGTGATGGCTTTACCTAGAACCGTGAATGGTAGAAACGGTATTTGGGTTATTGTGGACCGCTTGACCAAATGTGCACGATTCGTTCCAATTCGCGACACTTGGAGTTTGGAGAAGCTCGCAGAAGTGTATATTGCAGAGATCGTCCGTCATCACGGTGTACCGCTCGAGATTGTTTCGGATCGAGACCCGAGGTTCTGCTCTAAATTTTGGAAGGCTTTGCAAGATGCTTTGGGGAGCAAGTTATTGATGAGTACTGCTTTCCATGCTGCTACAGATGGACAGTCCGAGAGAACAATCCAAACTTTGGAGGATATGTTGCGGGCTTGTGCCTTGGATTTCCAAGAGAGTTGGATCCGACATCTTCCATTGGTAGAGTTTTCCTATAACAACAGCTACCATGCTTCTATTAAGATGTCCCCGTTTGAAGCACTTTATGGTCAAAAGTGCCGTAGTCCCGTCTGTTGGGATGTTCCCGGTGAAGTAAAGATTTTGGGCCCGGATTTGTTGGCTCAGACTATTGACGTTGTGAATGTGGTTCGATCTAGGATGAAGTCTGCCCAGGATCGACAGAAGTCGTATGCTGATGTTCGTCGCCGACCTTTGGAGTTTTCGGTTGGTGATCTTGTGTTCCTGAAGGTATCACCTATGAAAGGGGTGAAACAGTCTGGGATTAAAGGCAAGCTCAGCCCTAAGTTCGTTGGCCCATACCCTGTGATCGAGAGAGTGGGCGAAGTTGCTTACAAACTGGAATTGCCTGCATCCATGGGTAAGGTTCACGATGTATTTCATGTTTCTCAGTTAAGGAAATATGTTAGTGATCCCGAGCACGTGTTGGAGCCCGAGATTGTGGATCTCGAGCCGGATTTGACTTATGAAGAAAGGCCGGTGAAGATTACTGATCGCCGCGAGAAGCGTTTAAGGAACAAAGTTGTACCTCTGGTGAAGGTTTTGTGGCGCTGTAATCGGTTTGAGGAAGAAACATGGGAAACCGAGTCTTCGATGCGAGCTAAGCATCCTCAACTCTTCGAGTAAGGTAAACCTCGATTTCCTATCCGCTTATTCTTAGTTTCGAGGACGAAACTTTCTTTTAGTGGGGAGGATTGTAACACCCGCTATTTTTCCTAAGCATTTTATTCTTTCTGTTAGGACTTCGTCTTAACTCTGTCACTTTTGGCCTCATATTTTATCATTTTACTAAGCTTTATTTTAATTTTCGAGTTTAATAATTTCTATTTTTAATTTTAAAGATTTAAAATTCTTTTAAATCCATTTATTTGGTCTCTTCGTAAACTAAGTAATTTTTCCGCGAGGAATTCTATTTCTCTCCAAATTGACATTTTTAAGCTTGGATTTAAGTGATTCCTTTTTCCTAAAAATGTTTGAATACGTTTATGGAATATTTTCTACTAAGATATATTTTAGTTACTAAAAACAAGCCATTTATGATTTTATTACGAAGCTTCGCGAATAATTATTTTCTTACGCGAGGTTTACTCGAATTACTTTGAAATGCCTTTAACTATTTTACGATTATACTTTTTATCAACTTATAAATTATTTGAGACTGTTTTCTCACATTTTGGACCGACTAAGCTCTTGGTCACAAGTTTTATTACATTTTATTTAAACGATTCATTTTATCACATTAAAACGTAATCATAAGATAAATCATTTTCATTCATTGTAGCATTTATGTCAAAGCTTTTCTTACTCCCTCTCTTATCCCATTTGGCCGGCCAACTTATGGTCTAGGTACATTTTTGTATTCCTCATTTTGAAGCCTTAATTCATGCTTACTCCTTTAAGTGTTGTATCACCCATCTCCTCCTTTACTCTCTACATTCATTTTTGCATTCACCAAAAATATTCATCACTCCCTTCTCCTCTCTTTTGGCCGTGTGTCCCTCAGCCATTCTAGGCAAAATTTTGCTCCATTTCAAGTCCCAATCGCATCATTCTTATCGTCATAATAATCCTCTTTCCGACTCCTTCGTTAAGGTATTAATCGACATCATTTCCGATCAATTTTTACCTTGTTTTTTTAGTTTTCTCATGGTATTTTTCTGCCATGATTTACGTGTTTGGTAGGATTTTTGGACGATCCCGAAGCCGACGAATACATCGTTGATTCAGACTTGGAGTAGAGGTAACGTCGATGTTACTCGGTATTTCAAGATTTTAATTGAGTATTTGCATGTATATATATTTATATTTTATTTTGGCAATATATGTATGTCACGGATTCTGGAAAAATTTTTAAAGTTGAAATTTTGCATGTTTCGATATTTTTATCGCTTTTACGAGATTAACGATTAAATTGTTATATTAATTTGTAAAATCGTAATAATCGGCCTAAACATGTAATATATGTTTATATTCTGGAAAAATGTTGTTTTTGATGATTTTTAGTAATTTAGTATTTTTCGGATATTTTTGATATCGATTATTGAATTATTATCGTTTTCGGACAAAAACGATTGAAAACCGATTTTTAGTTCTAGTACTTCAACATTTTATTTTAATCTGATTTTTGACGTGGTGAAACTTTCTGGTGAAATAAAATTTTCTGAAGTTTTTCAGAATTTTTCGGAATTGTTAAGTGGATGAATTAATTAATCACTTAAATCATCGTTTATCGTTAAAACCGTGTTTGTTGTTTAAATTCTCGATTTCTGGTCTTTGGTTTAAATCTGGAAAAATTATGATTCTGATGATTTCATATTAAAATGTATTATTATGATTTTTAGTGCCTTAATAAAATGTTAGGAACGATAGGTTTATTAATAAAATCGTTAATTGCAAAAACGGGTTTAAATGACGGTTTTGTTGAAATTTGTTGAATCTGAGTTTTGGGAAAAATCTGGAAAAAATTTATATTCTGTAAAATCAGGATTTTAAAGTGTAACAATAATTTTTTGGATATTAATACTTAAATCGTTTTGTAATTACTATTTTTATTAATCGTTATTGTCGAGATTGGACGATTAACAAGAAAACGCTTTAAAAACCGAGTTTTTAGAATTCTGGAAATTTTCTTTTCTGGACAGAATGTCCATAAATATAATTTAACTATTTTACGTAATTTTTGTACTATTTATTATAGTCTTTAATTAATAAATATTGATTTTCGGACAAATTGTGATTTATCGTTAAATGCTTCGTATTAACTAAAAGAATTATTTTTCCAGCAATTTTGAAAGTATTTAAATCTGAAACTTTAGGAGTTAAATCATCCCTTAACATACTCTAAATGTATTTGTTGGTTTGATTAAATAAAAGACGTTCAAATATTTAATTTGATGTTTGCCGTAAAATCCTATTTATAATTTTATCGTCGAAACTAATAATAATTAGGGAATTTTAGTTTTATAACTTTTGAAAACACCCTAATTAGTAATATTAAAATATTTAAGATGATTTTAATCATTTTATAACACTTGTACGATAATTTAATAATTTCATAAAATCAAATGTTCTTACTTTAATAATTAATATTGTTAAGGCCGAAAGTATTAGTTTTATAAATCTATATCGTTTACTAAAATGTGGTACTAGAATGAACTAATATTTTCACTACTTTGATATGATGCTATTTTTAGTAAAGTTTCTAAAAATAGAAGTTTCCTAAAATAGAAAGTTTCCTCTTTTAGAATATAAATGTTTACTTCTTTTATCCTCATATTGTTTATGATGAATACATCTTTTAAATATCGATAATGGTTTGTTTTGGAGTTATGGAATAAGGACAAGTGTGGGTTTAGAGTAATATAGTCGATGTACGTTTTGCCATCAACTGTAAGGCTGGTGTGTCTTTATGGGGCGCATTGGTTGTTGAACTGAGCATGGTTTGTGTTCAGGAGAGTGTATATTTACCTTAAACTTAGATATCGCATCGTATAAGTCGCGTCGGGTTGAACTGGGTATGGTTTGTATCCAGGAGGGGTGTGCATTACTTAAGCCAGGACCTCGCTGCACGCAGTCCTGTTATGGTTGAGTTGCCTAGTTAGAGACCAAAGTCTAATTTGTTTTGACTAAGTTCTCGAAACTAGTTTTTAGTATTATCCTAGTGAAAGTCTAGATTCTACATTAATCCTATCCATAACACCATTTTGATTATTTTATTTATTATCGATACAAATTGGTTTGCAGGTTGGCAAATATTTTTATGTTTCTTCGGCAACCCTTTTGAATAATTTGTTCGACGCTAAACCTTATTTTAATATGATGTTTTAATGTTTTCCATTTTTACTATTTGTACTATTTTTCCTATATTAGTAATTACTGTTTTAAAATCCTGTTATACGGCTGGGAGAACGTTGGCGTTGCTCCCCACTGATTGTGGCTGTTATGTTTTAACATGGCAGGTATACGTGTTTATTTTTCCGGTGGGTGTGGGCTAGCGAGCAGTCTTGGATCCTGCTGATTTTTTTTATAATCAAGTTTTAAGGATTGTTTAACCTCTTTATGGATTGTTTTAAATTTTAGCCATTTTTATGTATGGCGCATGTTTGACTTTACCAATTTAATTTACTAAGACATAGTTCTGTGTGTTTTAATCCCGACTCTACAGTGTTTCCGCCATTGTATCGCGCTAGAATTTTTAGGGGATTACAGCTTTAGTCGATGGACATTGGATAATGAGATTCGTAGGTGTTGGATTGATAGTTTGTGACGTTTCATGGCCTTGCAATTTCAAGCTAATGGAAATACGATTATATGAATTTGCTCAAATGACGTTTGTTGATTGTTTTGGTTTGATGAGTATTGGATTACTAAGCTAAATAACGTGGCATATGAGTGTAAAACCGTACTTTGCTTGGTTTATGAATAGGTTTAGCGAGTTTGGTGTAGCCGTATGAAAACAATGCAAATATGAAAATTAGCAGCAACATATAATTTATTGATTCAGAACATGCAGATCATGAACTCAGTTAGTTGAACGTTATACGTGACCAGTTACGAATGCAATTTCATAGTCTCGGTTAAACTAGCCATCATAATTAACACATAACTCGATTAAATGATCTCAAATGTATGCTTAAATATTTGTTCACACATCAACTACCTGGACGAATCTTATCCTATGTGGAAAGGGGGTGATGAGTTACTCCGACATCTTTGTGTTTTGGTAGAGATTGAGTCAGACCTTGGTTTTCACCAGTCTTCAGAAACAATTATCCAAAATACAAGCAGAGGTTTTTACTTTCATTGGTATTACAGTATGGAATCATCTATTTTGTTATCATTGAGTATTAAGTAATGCTTCATATATGATTTCCATGTTGCAAGTTGTATAATCATTGTGAATTTGTTTAAAATTAGGATTTGAATAGTATGAAATTTAGAAAGTTAGGGTTCATTCCTTTGTCTAACGTCTTAATTCGTTTGACAGTGATTGTAGAATGAAGGCTGATATTTGAAACACAAGGTATTTGGGGACAAATATGCAACTCTATGCAATTATTTTTGCACTATCTCATGGGATAATATATAAAGACTAGACAGAATGCTACCGATATGAGTACTTCCCAAGATATACGGCCTCTAGATCTCCATGGATGCTTCTAATCATATCAATCATCCGGTAAATTACTTGCCGATTTTTCCCTTCTCAAGTCAATTTTAGTTTCAATATCAAGCCAACTTATTTTTGGTTATTATTAACGCTTTAATAATCAGCATTCTTATAGATAAGTTGATTCCTTAATTTATTTGTGTTTTGCTTGATTTATTCCGGGCTGAAGAAGTTGATTCCCTAATTTATAAACTATTTCCTTTCCTATCGTATTTATTCAAATACTTAATATATTGCTTATAATATTTCTTAAAAAATGATTTAATTTATGATATACTATTTGTTACATCGTTGATAAGTGTAGTTTGTAGTGCCTAATTTGTTGTGTTTGGTCCCGTTTTCCCTTGTGAAATCGCTCTTTGAAGCGATTTATGGGCTACTTATACTTCTTCTAGCTCGTTTTAGGTTCCCAAGACCATTCGTGGAGAATTGGAACGATTCCGACTCGTTTCCTACACTTTTGGAGCCAACGAAGAGAAGGAACGATCACTTGGTGCCTTGGATTCGATCCCGGGACCTTGGGACCCATTCCCGAGCCCCGAGAATCGATGAGAAGCCCATGAGAAGCAAGGAGGTACCTTAATGATCATATTGGGGGCCTACAAGAGCCTTCCCGGCCGAGACCAAGTGCCTTCTTGGTCGGGAAAGAGTGCAAGAAAGAGTAGGCTACTGGTTGGGCCGTCTCGGCCGAGACCAACCTCGTCTCGGTCGGGACCATCTCGTCTCGGCCGAGACGCCCTCCTTCTCGGCCGAGATGACCCAGTTACAGCCCGCGCTTCCTTTTTTCTTCTCCTTATTCATTGTAACCCTATAAATACCCCTCTCTTGTATTGATACACTATCTTAGGAAACCCTAGACTACTTTTAGGTTAGATTAGCTTAGATTAGTGTAGATTAGCTTAATCCCTCTTTAATTACTCCTTAATCTTAGTTTAATCTAGTTAGATTACTCTTGTAATATTGGAATTCTTGGAGATTCTACCAATCTTGACAACATTGGTGGATGTTTTGGGTCTTCTTCTATACAAGTGTTCATCTTTTCCATTCATCTAGTTTGGTATAATCTTTCCTTTCTCTTTTCCTTTAATCTTTCATATTTAATCAAGTTTTCATCTTTGTTATTGTTTGTTGTTCATCTTTATTTGTTCTTCATAATGGATGTTGTTGTTCTTGTGCTAGTTTCTCTTATTCTTATTAGTTTTCCATTAGATATGTTTGAGTAGACTCTTGCTAGGGTTATTAGGGGGATTGGATGTAGTTAGGAATGATTAGGGTGAAATGAGTGGTATTAGATGTTGTTTTTGTTGTTTCCCATTTACCTTGCACTCCACATGTTTGATGAAATGCTTGTGAGACTAGAGACGATCAATCCTTGTTTTTCTTGCCTATTCTCTTGTATGTGTGTGTTTGGTTGGTTGGTTTGGTTCCCTCACTAGTAGCGAGAGCGTGGTGAGGATGACCCCTAGGCCGTTTAAGTAGCGAGAGCCCGATCGGAACCTAGGCTACGAAAGCATGCTAGTAACCTCGTTTCCTTCTTTTTATATATCTCCTTGACATCCATGAACCCGACCTAACCCTAGTTTCTTCTTATTGATTTATTAGTTTCCTTTAGTCATTAGTTACTTATTTTGTCTTCCTTTTCCGTGTTTTAGACCTAGTTTAGTCATTAGTCTATCCCCTAGATTAGCTAGTCTTCAACCTAGTCTTTGACCGTAGCATACCTTAGTCCGACACCCCGTCCCTGTGGATCGACTCGACTTACCCTAGCTACCCAGCTTAGGTTAGTTGGTTATTATTTGACCGGTAGGATAGACGACAAACACTACCGTCAATCGTTGATTAATGGTTATGAAAGTGGCACACCGGTAGGTTTACCGCTTGCGATTGTGGATCGTGAGACACAGAGTAAAGATGTCATTGGTATGATAAGCATCATACAAATATACTCCAAGGCACACAACTGCCAAGGATACCGCTGCTACACTATAAATCTTTATACTTTTATATACTTCATGGTACTTTCCTATACTTTAGCTTTAGCTATCTTATCTACTACAGAGTATTTGTATATGTTCTATATTTTAGATATAGTTTTTAGTTAATGTAGATTATATGAATGATAGTTTAGTATTATAGTCTATAAGTAGCCGAGCTGTGTAGTAATACAAGCATCACCGTCTTCATCAATTCTCTTTTGACATTAGATCGTTTACAATGAAATGCTCAGGCAAAAATATACGACGATTTCATTTTCTATAACCCAAAATGAAAGGTACGATTTAGGGTAGACACATTGTGACACAATTGTAAAGGATAACAACTTCTATTGTCCTATCATCACCCAAAATTTCATATACGAATTATCAGAAATTTTGTACTACAGACCATTTGTATATGTGTAATATGCTCATAATCCATATGCTCTCAACTGCATTAACATATACTCCGTAGTCTGTAATTATTTTCTGCCAAGGCATTAACTATTTATTTGTCACTTTTAGTGATGTAGTTAGACAATTTAGAATGTGAAGTTTTAGATGCCAAGATTGAAGAAGAAATATTAATAATATTGTGGAGTGACTCAACCCGAAGGGGAATGTTCATTCCATTAATCATCATAAGTTGCTGGTAGTGACTGCTTTATTGAAGCAAACCCGGCATAAACAATGACAAGAAAAATATTCCAAATCTGTTGTTTCAACCTTCATCCTCGATGACTACCTACTTCTCATTTTTGTCGATGGTCGCATTGATAAGAGTCTAATTACTTTAGATTTTGGTAATTCTTGCTTTGACAGAAAATAGAATGGTATATGGCCGTACTTGCAAAATTATTTGTTGGTGTGATGAAAAAACCTTATTAAATACGGAGTATGTACTATATCATACTCTATATATGTAAATATATTTTTCGTATATCTCATAACGTTACGTCGTTTGAACATGATATAACCATTTTTACTATGAAGTCTTGAATATTATATGCTTACAGGCTAGGTATCAAATTTTCATATACGTTCTAATACATCAAATTATTTTTACTTTAAATACGGAGTATATAACACATTTTAATATATCTGTGCAATTTTGCAATATTTGTAATTTCATGTTTGTATCTTCGCGCAAATATTTTCTTTTGTCATTTCTTTTTATAGTTTTACATTTTCAAGTACGTGTCATTCTCAGTTTACAAAATCTGTCAATTTTTTGTATCACTTATTTTGATTTCAACGATTGCAGTTTGGATTAATGCAAGCTATTTGTTATTTTGTCATTCACTTCGTCACACGTTTTTTGATGCCACCGTGCAATACATGTAGACGTTTTTTTTTTACTTTTTAGAATTGCACAATATTTAAAGAAGCCTCATATAAGACGGTCTTAGAATAATTGTTTCGTCTCACAATAAGCGTTTCACATAAGAATTTGTACAATTTTTGAAGGAACAACTGCGCAATTTGTGCGGGATCAAAACTAGTATATCACTAGTATAATACCCGTGATAAAATCACGGGGTTGAGCGATATTTTGGTGTTAGACTCGAAAATGGTATTATCAATGTCTAAGACATGCACCGACGATAAATTTCACAAAATGATGAAAATATAATTCAAATCAGGTACTTACTGCATTACGATATGCTTCGTGTATCGAACATACTGTTGATAAAGGATACGAACATACTGTATGCATGTATCGATGACCACCTGATATGGCAAATCGGGAATTGTCGTCTCAGCAAATAATAAATAGCAAAAATTAAGACTACACTTAGAATGATGAGTTCCCGGACAAAGTTAAGCTCGATGTTCGACTACTCTATGCGGATCAGTTTGAAGTGTAGACTACATGCAAGAGTGAAGTTCATCAAGGAGAGCATCTTGGCATGTGGCAATAGAGAAACATTGGGAAGACAATTATTCCCGATTTGATAGTTGCTTGAAATGGTATGCATCACATGCTACCTAATTGAGTAAGATTTGAAGCTACACCCAAAATCACACACGCATACATCATCATTTTAGTCAAGCATCAAGTAAAGTGATGCATTTTGCCACGACACTTGGCAGAATTGAGTGTAGTATGGATGCCAAATTGGCCTCCTTATTGCTATAAATAGGATGGTAGGTAAGGAGGGTAAAATCATAATTAAAATCGAAACTAAATATAAGAAAACATATAAAACAATGGCAGAAGAGTATGTTCACCCACCAACTGTTGTTATGCATAATATGCCATATTCCATACAAAAACCGAATAGAGTGATAGGGAGAAGCTTTACCTGTGTGAGGGATGAGTTGCGAAGACTTGGATATCGTATAAGGCAAATCCGGCATGTTTGGAACAACCACAACTTCTTGAGGGTTGTGGCACTGGAGTTCGAAGACGGTGACGACTGTTACAGGCAGGCGTTCAAACTGCAGAAGTGTTTCGAGAGAGTAGGCAAGAGGAGGGCTGATTATGAGAAGGAGCTTCACACTACAGCTGGTCCGCACCTGTGGGTGGCAAAGGAAGAAGATAGGGACTTGATGATGAAGGACGTGGACGTGATTGCTGTGCCGGATCAGGAGAAGTGGGATGGCTACGATGATGCCGATAAAGATACTACGTCTGTGTATGCATGCATCATGGTTGTGCTCATGAATCACTGCCCCAGATTTTACACCAATAATTGAACTGTGCCTCAGTCATTGCAATATCAGTGGTAATGTTAGTATCGGAATGTGTTAAGTTGAAGTAATAATGTGTGCACGTTAATGAATATTGACGGAAGTAAGTATATATAATGTCAGTGGTTTGTTGTTCTGTGGTCGGTTGTTGTGGTTGACGGTGTCATCTAGCAGGTTATCGTTATTATTAGCGGGTGTAGTTGACAATCTTATTGGGTACTGTTGTAATGCTAGGCGCGTCTGTAGTTGAATGTTGGTATGATTGCACCACTGTCTACGGGGTGCTACATTTTCGGTATTACAGTGATGGATTCGACCCTAAGTCAGTACGGTCGATTAGATTATAGTCTATGTGTTCCGAAGTATGAATGTGTATGTGTCTGTGTAAATTAATCACCCGCATTTTCAATGTAATATAATCGGTTGATTAAGAACTGTTTTCTACGCTGCTGTCCATTACTATCCCCCGTTCTTATACAACATCTGACGAAGCAAATTGCATCAATTAAGTTAACTTTCTCCAAGTATGACCTTAGTACTCAAATGATATTAACTAATTTGTTGGTGTTAGTGTTGTTTATAGCATTTATAATAGATATGTATGTACAATTGCCGTCACGTTAATGACGCTTACCACAAAAATATCGTAATCATAATAACGAAAGAGTGTGTCTAAATAGATGTAAAAGTACATGTGATAACAAATCGGTGAAATGAAGGAAATAAACGTTGCTTGAGTTATTATTCAACTGAAACGACCTCGAAAAAATTTCGTTAGCTATCGAAACAGGCAAAATTGGCCCATCTTGAGTATTATCGATGCCTAACACATGAACCGATGGTAAATTTTGCGAAGCGATAAAAATAAACTTCAAATAAGTTACTTACTGCATTATGATATGCTTCATATATCGAACATATCGTGATGAAGAAAACGAATAAGTTTACTACATGCATTGCTTCAGCCTCTCTTCATTACAAATAATAACACCATAACATGATCAAACAATATTGTTATTGAGCAAAAAAGAGTTGGCAATTCACTAAGTCATAGCATTGGAAAAGAAGAAAGATTCTAGATTAGATTGTTGCTTGTGTGGGTAAGCATCACATGCTAGCTCTTTTACTTACTTGTAGAGTTGCATTGGAATTTTAGTCATGAAAACATCATTAGCTGAGCAAGTGAATACATCAATCCTATAGCCTCCTTGACATTTGTCGAAAGCAATAGTGAAAAATGCATGATAAGCTACCCTCCTGTCCATCTATAAAAGGAGTGGTGAGTAGGAATGTTGAAGGCACAAATCAAAATAAAACTAAGTATAAACATATAAATACATCAATGGCAGAAAAGTATGTGTATCCTCCTACCTGTGTCATGCATAATATGCCTTATTCTGTACAAAAACCCAATAGAATCATCGGAAAAAGCTTTACCTGTGTGAGGGATGAGCTGCGAAGGTTGGGGTATCGTATAAGGCAGATTCGCCATGCATGGAATAACCCGAACTTCCTAAGGGCTATAGTCATAGAGTTCGAGGATGGTGAGGATGGTTACAGGCAAGCATTTAAGCTGCAGAAGACGTTCGAGAGAGTGGGCAAGGGGAAAGCTGATTACTAAAGGGAGCTGTACACAACAGCTGGTCCTCACGTATGGGTGGCAAGGAAGGAAGATCAGCACTTACTGATGAAGCATACAGACCTGAGAATTGTGCCTGAGATAGAGAAGACGCTAGGCTACATCGATGCGGGAGAAGATGATACATCGGTTTATGCGTGCATCATGAGTGTCCTAATGTCCCACTGCCCCGGGTTCTACAAAACAAACTGAATTGGTACATGGTGTTTGTCATTGAAGTGTTGATGTTCTTATCGTAATGTGTTAAGTATCTTATATTACTGTATGCAGGTTATTGGTTGTGGTTGGCGGTAAGTACATTCACTATCGGTAGCTGGTCATATATCGGTAATGTGTTAAGTATCTTATATTACGGGTTTTTATATCGGTAGTTATATATGTACTTATAAGTACATCTACCGTCATTAGTTGGTTGTTAACTACTTATATATGTACGGGGTAGTCCAAATGGTTTGTCGTAGTCGGATGACTACATTATTAGAAGGTCAGTAGTGATTTCGACCTCGAGAAAATGTGGTCGACTCTGCAGTAGTTTATATCCACCATATGTAGTAACCGTGTGGACTGTTTCTATCCTATGTAATGATTGTGTGTCTGTAATATAATCATCCATGTTTTCAATGTAATATAATCGGGTGGTTATAGAACGTTGTTTACGATACTGTCTCGTACTCGCCACCGATAACATAATGTGATAACCCGAACAAATATACTAAGGCTCGGTCGGTGTTACTATTGTTCGTAACACTTATAATAGATATGTATGTACAATTACCGTGACATTAATGTCGCATTGTACAAAAATATCGTAAGCATAAGAACGAAAGAGTATGTCTAAATAGATGTAAAAGAACATGTAACACCAAATCGGTGAAATGAAGGAAATAAACGTTGCTGTAGTTATTATTCGACTAAAACGCACACTGCATTAGTAATTAACCAAATTTCGGTAGCTAACTTACATGGCAAAATACCTCCTTGTATACGACATTTGTTGTCGTAGGAGTCACAACGTCAAATGCAGTTGTGTCAGATGGAACCAATATTTCCAGCCCACGTCTGCTCGTTACCCTCGATATAGCAACATAAAGCTGCCCGTGTGTGAAAACCGGCCTAGGTAAATACAGCCGAACGTGTCTCAGTGATTGACCTTGGCTCTTATTAATAGTCATTGCATAGCACACTGTAATAGGGAATTGCCTCCTGAAGAATTTAACGGGGAACTTTGTCTCATCCGATGGGTCGAGACTGATTCTTGGAATGTAGACCTTGAGACCCTTTGTCGTTCCAGATATAACCTCAGCTGCAATTAATCTATCTCCCAAATCCGTCACCACCAACCTAGTGCCATTGCATAGTCCGTTAGCCTGGTCTATGTTCCTCAACAGCATAACAATGCATCCGACTTTCAGTGTCAATCTATGATTAGGAAGTCCAGAGCAGTGAATTGTGTTAAGAAACTCTGTGGAGTACAAATCACGTATTACAACGGATGTCTCGTTGTGGCTGATTTCGTCAGAGCTAAGGTACGTTCTCTCATCACCATCAATCAGAGAAAGAATGTGGTTATTGACTTCTTCAACGACGTCGTTGGTTGGTGCTAGAATAGCTCTTGAACGGAAGTACTCAGTGTCTTTCTGGTTGCGATCGAGCTCGGGATAAACTGACTGAACAATTGCGGATATTGGATCCCCTTCATCTTGAATTGTAATGTCATCTGGGAGCTTCACTTCCGCTATTCCGTCATTAGGTCCACCAGCAATGCCGTCCCCAACATTGAGGATCCATTCTGAGAAGTCACGCAACTCTGCGTTCTCCTTCTCGGTTAGCCCTGACTCTAGTCGCATGTTGCGGGACAATCTGAGAATCTGATGTATCGAAAAGGATAAGTTACTGTCAGAAAGAGACTGGCAGCCTATACATAAAAGTTACATATTTGAAGGGATGGTCAATTTACATGATAATTATATAATGTGTGAATTTGAGTGGTGGTAAGGACTGCGTGAAAATATGCAATTGAAATATGTCGTTGATAGACGAAATGGAACGTGTACCTTGCAATATCTCCACAGAGGAGATGAGCATATAGATGCACGGACAATGTCCTGACGGCTTCCTTTTGGTACAACGGGAAGAATTTGCCTAAAGTCACCACCTAGAACGACGACTTTGCCACCGAAAGGTTGATCAATGTCACCATCCGGTGCGAATCTTGCAATATCGCGCAAACTCCGATCCAACGCCTCAAAACAATAACGATTAACCATGGGCGCCTCATCCCATATAATGAGCTTAGCTCGCAGAATGAGTTCAGCAAGGTCTGTACCTGGCTTAATTCCGGGACACGTCGAATTCTCTTCAACGTTAATTGGTATGCTGAATCTAGAATGAGCTGTCCGACCACCCGGCATTAGTATTGCAGTAATCCCGCTTGAAGCAACGGGAAGAACAATTTCGCCCTTCCTTCGGAGTGCAGCACACAACGTTCTCCATATGTACGTCTTGCCAGTACCCCCGTAACCGTACAGGAAGAACATTCCCCCGTCAGAACGTTGCACTGCACCCATTATTTCATCGTAAACATTCCTCTGTTCATCGGTAAGGGACTTCATACAATTGTCATGTATTGTAGCCTGCTCGTCTCTATTGTATGACAGTTCGTCTGAAATTAGCCTGTTTCTGTGGACTGATGCTAACCCGAAGTCCGGGAAGGGCATATTTTCAAACTTCCGCAAACTACTTTCGTTACGTTGCAACGCGCTCTCTATTTCTGCTAAAGCATAATTCTGCAACTCTTCACTGGTCATCTTTAAATCTGGTGTTCCAAACATGTAACGAAAAATAATATAAGGTTGGGGGACAACAACTCATCTTCTACACAAATTATGTTAAATTACATAGGGGTAGAAAATATTACCGTATCTACGCAGCTGAGTCCGCCTCAAGTGTAATATATCTTCACTCAAAAAATGCCAAGTCTTCTCCCAAACATAATCCGGTTTAATCAAAGATCCGGAGAAAAGAAGAGTTGCAAACAAATTTCGAAGAAAATACCCCGATCCCCAATAGCTTGCCTCCTCTATAGCATCGATGTATTCCTTGTCATCGCCGAGAAGACCACGGGCATAGCAAGCGTCCGGTGAATGACGCCATCAACGGTTCTGATGTCCTGGTAAGAAGAAGTAGCACCTCTCACAAAGTTGAGGAGGGTCCTCATATAATATCTCTCACCACCCGTAGGAGACATATGGAACATCCTGCCCAAGCTGAATCCTTGTTTTCTAGGGGCCCACTGCTTGTCCTTGGCGTGCCAAACAAAACTGTTCAAGAACTCTGAGTACGTAAGGTCACGACTATCAGGGTGTTCTTTATTGTAGTCAAGCCAAGCCATGAATTTCGTGCGTGCACCACCTGATCGAGCCATGACTTCCTCTAAAGGGTCGTCATCATTGAAAACGACATTCTGCTCGTTAGGCAGATGGTAGTCGAGTCGCATAACCGGAGGAGTTCTGTAATGAATATCGAAAGAAAATATCCTCCAAACAGCCTCGCACGGAGATATGTAACGGCAGTCGTAGTATTCTTTGATCTGATCAACTTCGCCGGTTTTCCCTCTGACTGATGCACCCACGGTCACCCTATCATAACCCTTGTTTATATATTTGAAGAGGTACTTGATAGACCTACCTTGATTACACCATTCGACGTTAATGTGTGCACGGTAACGCGTCATTAAGTCAGGATTGTATGGAACAACAAATCCGTTGTGAATCGGGACGCCACCCTTAACCACAGTAACACCATTGTCTGGCCTCTTGTAGATTGGATAACCATCGTCATCGACTGTGGTGCGGTCACTGAATGGCCTCGGGAACCTCTTGGTGCATACCCCATCCTTCATACAAACTGCGTTAGGATTTGCAGCACCACATGGACCATGTATCATCAACTCAGAAACTGCGTTGAACAGGACGGGGTTCTCGTCTTTATCCGGTAATTCAGCACTGATTATGCCGTCTACATCCTCTGCGACGGGAAACTTATCCTCACGGTGTAGAAATAACAATATATGCGCGTGAGGAAGACCACGCTTCTGAAATTCAACGGTGTAGACAATTGTGACAAACAGAGATAAGTAAATCATTTGTGAGTGCGACTTGTGTTACCAAATAGCATGACAAAAAGGTTATGGTTCATTACAGCATTGTTAGCTAAGCCTAGCATTCAGGTAGAGTATAATAAAGACCGACTCATCGTCTAAGCTTGTATTATACTTATTGCATGCCATATAAAACACACTTCTGATTGGGACTTGTTAGAAAAAATGCTAGTAAGAACATAAATATGGGATTGTGGCATTACCTGCCCTTGTTCTACCGAATATTAGTCCGTCTTTGCAGTCCTTGATCAATTGCTCCAGTTTCATTTTAAAGACTCTGCTAAGGATATCAGGCCTGTGTTCGCTACGTAATCCCTTCGACTTGACAAATCTGCTTATTTCTGGCCACTTGGGATTACAGGTGAATGTGATAAATAAATCCGGGTAACCACACCACCTACATATGGCCATGGTATCCTGATAAGTCTCCCTCATATACCCTTTTCCCCCGAGAAAACTTGACGGAACAATATAACGTGCGCCAGACGACCCAGGTTCTGTAACGCCGCTTTCAACCGACGCAGCCAGACGTTTGTAATTTTCTGATCTCAATTTAGGCTGATTAAGCCTAAAAAAAAGGAGTCTTTGAGCTTCGACCATAGTGTAACCATCGACGCAGAACTGCTGGAATAGATTGGCTGCGTTTAATATCGTTGGTGGCTCGACATCAGCAGGCCTATCCATGATACGAAATGCAAACCATTCTCTTAGTGTAAGCTTATTCCTTCCAGTCTCTGGATTTTTAGATGCAGATATCGATTGTTCATTGTGGGCAATTCCTAGGCGTGGACCGTCCTCGCCTCGTGGGAAAAGAAAAGGGTACTGAAGTAAGGTAAGATGGATGAAGCTCCGAAATTCGTTGCAATTTGCCAGATCTCTCCTCGAGGATGATATCTCGACTGTCTATCGTGTCGTCAATGTCACCGAAAATCAGAGCAGCAACTTCAGAAACGGAAGGCACATTATATATCCTTCCGTCGACGTTCCTGCCACTGATAAGTCTTAGCCTGACCTCGTCCTCAGTTTCAGCATTTATAAGCCGATCTCTTGCCATCCTGAAACACTTAACTAAGGGGTTGAATTCATCGAGCATCCTTTTTAGATCAGCCATAAGCTCTGAGTCCCAATTGTTCTTTGATGGGAGGGATTTGTCGTGGAACCCCAACCGTCAATAAAATAACCGGCTATTCCTACGGTAGATAGGGCAAGTCGGGTCAAATCCACGGGGACGGTAAAGTAAAGTCTAGACTAAGGTCGCCTAAATACGAGACTAAGTCAACGAGCTAAACTAAAGAATGGTGGAGAGGGAAGGAGACTAGACTATGACTAGAGGGAATAAACTAGGAGAACGGGCTAGGATTAGGTCGGGGTCAAAGGGGTAACGGAATGGTCAAGAGAGGATTAGAGTGAAGGAGGTAGTAGGGTAATCTAGGTTGGTCCGGGCTCTCGCATCTTAGACTCACCTAGAGGTTCCACCTAAAACCCATCTCGTCGACACTCAACACACTCGGGGTTCTAGCGCGCTATGGTCCTAGGTCGAATCCGGGCTCTCGCTACTTAGAAAGACCTAGGGGTCGTCCTCACCGGGCTCTCGCAACTTAGTGAGGGGACCGAACCCACAACGAACTAACACCCACAAAGAAAGGCAAGAAAACAAGCATTCGCACATACTTAATCATTCAAGCAATTCCACAAACATGTGATGTGCACCCAACAAGAGGAAACCCAAATCTTCCACCAACATCTCTAACAATCCATTAATCACCCAATTAACACCCTAATCACCTTACTAACCCTAGCAAGAACACTACTCTAACATGATTATACTAAAACTAACAAGAACAAGATGAATCAACATGAGAAAACAAAACAAACATCACAAACTAATGATAACAATGAACAAAGATTCAAACTTGATAAATAAAAAATGGATTAAGAGTAAAAGGAGAAGAAGATTGTACCAAACTAACAAGAGAATGAAAAGGAGAACACTTGCATAGAAGATAACCCAAATTCATCCACCAAGGTTGTCAATCTTGGATGGATTCTTCAAGAGATCCAATAATCCAAGCTTAAACTACGATTAACTACTAATTATCGACTAATCTACACTAACCTAATCTAATCTAACCTAAAGTAGTCTAGGGTTTAGTGGATATAAGAGTGCATAACATCACATTACAAGAGGAAGGGTATATATAGGGTTTAAGAATGAAAGAAGAAGAAAGGAATTGAAGGCGGGTGAGCTGGGGCATTTCCCGGTCGGGAAGATAATTCCCGATCGGGATTGTGGGGATTCTCGATCGGGATTTCCTGTTCCCGATCCGGAACACCCTCCAGTAGCTGCTCTTCGTTCCTCCTTCATCCCGGACGGGATGAGGCCATACCCGTCCGGGATGAGTCTTGTAGGCCTCCAATATGAACTTTTTGGCCCCTCCTTGGTTCTCATGGGCTTCCCATCGATTCTCGGGACTTGGGATCGGATCTCGGAGGCTCGGGATTGGGTCCCAAGGTCTCGGGGCCGATTCCAAGGCATCGAGTCATCGTTCCTTAGCTTCGTTGGCTCCAAAATGTGTATGTATCGAGTCGGAATCGCTCCAACTCTTCCAATTCGATCTCGGGAACCTGAAACGAACTAAAGGAAGCATAAGAAGCCCCTAAACCGCTCCCAAGGAGCGATTCTACAAGGAAAATGGGACCAAAACACTACGAAATAGGCACTACAAATGACACTTATCAACTCCCCCACACTTAACCTTTACTCGCCCTCGAGTAAGCACATACTACTATTAAACTATCCGAGTGGGTATTAGCGCACCCTACGCCCCTTCAACTCACGCGAGTGCACTTAGAGGACAAGTGCACTCCGCAAGGCAAGTTGGGTCTTGCGACAAAAATGTGGATGCAACCGGACACAAAACACATAAACAAACAAACACACACACAAACACATAATCGGTTGCACCCAAAACAAAAGAAATACCGCGTCCCTCTAAAAGCGGTGAATGAAACACCGGTTTAGGACTCGAGGTAAGCGACAACGTTCCCAAGCTAGCAATACAAACCAAGGTGGACTAAACCCTAATAGTATGACGATAAAGCAACAAAAACGTTGGTAACTTACCTAGGTCCTCCTAACTTTCTAAAAACGTACTACGGGATGATCGGCGGAGATGGAAAGTGATGATCCACGGTGTTAGTCGACACTGTAGGTAAGTGAGACCCCGCCTCCTTTAGCGTGAGCCAAGAGGGTCGTCCCGTGTCCAAGACCGCCTAACTGGTCCAAGTAAAAAGGTGAAAAACATGCAAAATGAGGGAAGACCGACTAATGCCGCTATCATCCTTCCTAGGGACTCGGTCCTTTGGTAGGCTCTTCACGGCAAAAGTCGGAAAAAGGCTTATTTTGAGAGGATATCTTTTTGTAAGACGAGTTTTCTTTTGGCATTTTCTTTCCTTTTGACGTTTTTGCTTTGTTTTGCCATGCCATTTCTTTTTTCTTTTTTTCTATTTTCTTTTTAGCATTTGTGCCTTTTCTTTTTCTTCATTCTTTTCTTTCTTTCATTTTTTTCTTTCTTTTTTTTTTCTTTGCCCTTTTGGCAAGATTTGACATTTTTGGCATTTCTTGACAATTAAGAAAGAGAGAATCAACAAATTGCATTTTATTGTGTGGATATGTATAAGAGGTAGGTGAATGGGTATGTCGGGGTTGCGCATTCCCTTTCAAACCCACAAAAAGTGGAGAACTTGGACTAATCAAACGATCCTAAACACGGTCACCTAGGGGACGAGACTCGGTAACCAAGGCCTTTTCACACCGTGGGTGGTCAGAATGGTCAAAAGTGCAAATCCCGTAGTAAATTCCTAGTAAGCTAGGTGGACTCAGGGTAAAGGACCAACGAATTCATTGATTTAAGGTCATTCTACTAGATTAAAGTCCAAGACTCGATTTATACAACTAGGAAAGGAAAGTAGCTACTTACACACTAGCCTCTAAACCGGGTTTTCGAAAACCATTTACATACAAGACACAAATACACACAAAACAAAGACAAGACGAAAACGAACGAAAGAAAAAGAAACAAAGGCAACAAAAACAAAACATAACAAAACAACATATAACAAACGCAACACAAACACCACCCCGATCATCCAAACAAGTCACCAAATCACCCACCAATATGCACAAAGCTCCACCCGAGCACACAACATCACAATCTCCTCCAAACTCCATAAGAGATAAAGAAGAAAAAGGGATAAGATGTTACCGGAAGTCTTTAGAGCTTTCCAAAGTCATTGGCGATTAAAGTAACCTATAAGGACAAAGGGACGCAAAACACGCACACAAACAAATATACGACACAAAGACACAAAATGAAAACACACAAAAGAAAAATCTTTTTGATTTTTATGAAAAAATTTCAAATTTTTATGTTTTTTTAAAGATTTTTTCGGAAAAACTACGAAAATAAAACTAACTATGCTAGAATATCGCTCCCCCACACTTAAATCGAGCAATGTCCTCATATGCTCAATCGTAGTGTGCGGAGAGACAAAAGAAAAAGAAAAGAAACTACGAAAATAAAACTAAAAAAAACAAAAATAAAGCGAAGAAAAGGGTAGAAGGTGTCCGGCCGGGGTGTAGTCAAGTCACCATGGGCCGAGACAAGAAAAAGATATGGATGGGGGAAGAAATAAAAAGAAGGAAATAAAAGGAAATGGGAGGGGAGGGCTAGGTGTAATCAAGTCACCTAGCCCGGATTCCGCCTAAATCCGACTAAATCCTCAAAAAAAGAAAGAGTGAAAAACTTGTAAAATTTGGGTTTTGAACCGACTCTCGATGCTTGTGTGAGTAGTAGTGGCCATACTCCCCATACTTGCTCATCGAGAGTCAAGAGCAACCAATACCTAGGCCCCGAGGGCTACCATGACACAAATATAAGGGGAAGGGGGACATGCAAAGGGAGACAAGCTATAAAAGATGGAAAAGAAAGGATAGTTGCTATACCGATCGGTTAGCAACTCACTCGCTCCATCACCTCATGATTCAAAATTGGCACAAAGCTTGTCTTCTTCATTGCTATTCCTCTTCATTCTCGATAATACCGCATGGTAGAGGTGGTAAAGGTGTGAAGGGGGGTGGTATTTGATGTGAATATCGGTCTAAAGTAAGGAGGAATGAGATGAAGGTATGAAAATGAGGTACATGGGTGGCATGATATGAGAGCTATATCGATAACCAATCCTCTCAAGGAGTCATCTTCATTGCACCTATCACAATAAACTCAAAATACATATCAAATTCACTCCCTCACATCGCTCATCAAAATACCAAATTAATTACAAGAGCTTCACAAAAACAAAATAAAATCAAGAGAAGAAAACACACAAATACAAGGACAAGTATTCTAAAGAAGAAGAGGAGGGGAATATACAACATGACGGTTCTTTTAGGAACTCCGTCAAACCTAGGATGGTGGATTCTTCTTCAACCGTAGCCCTCAAGGGCATGGAGGAGCAAGTCGAACGCGCTACCGACATCGTAATGAAGGCCCAAGAAGCGCTCGAGCTTTACCGACCTCCACGGCCTCCAAGGAGGAGGCAAGAAGTAGGAATCCCAAGACCCTAAGTCATCTTTCATGTCATATCCGGGGTCTATCCATCCTACGAGCTTAACCGGCCTCTTCCTCCCTAAGCATTGCCTCCAATCACAAGGAAGCTTCATCTCCAAGGAACGAGGCACAAACAACGACTTTGGCCTCATTTCCTCGGTGCACACCCCCACACTTGCCTCAAGTTGTGGTTCCCCATCTCCATCACTCGGCCCCACATCATCGCTCGATGTACTTGCAAGGGGCTCTTGATGCTTACTCACATTCTCGGACAAGGGCAACTCGAGGCTAACAATCTCACCCAACATCCTCACAAACTCCACCAAACCATCCCACTCACTATCGTCCTCCAATTCCTCACCAAGAATGCCTTCACTAAGGGTCACATCCTCATTCGTCTCTTTTTGGGTAGACGATTGAAGTTCTTCAAATTCCTTTTGGAGCATGGCCAAGAGTTCATAATTCTTTTTCGTTTGGATGGCCATTTCTTGTCGGTCTTTTTGCATTTGAAGAATCGATTGATGCAACTCCAAGTTTTGCGATTGGTGGTCATTGGAGTCTTGTAAAGCTCCTTGAAAATCTTGATGATACCCATGGGGTAGGGCATCATATTGTTGGTAGCAAAGTTGGGGTGGTTGGTAGTATTGTGGGTCATAGGGTTCATATTGTGGTTGGGGTGGAGGGTAATATTGTGGGTCTTGAGGGTATTGGCTTCCATAAGGTGGATCTTGATTGAACATGGTGGGTTCACAATCATAGCTTGAGTAATAGCCACCATGATCGTAGGAGTTATAATCGTCCACTTGTTGGTAGCCGTTTTCATAATCTTGAGGATCATACCCATCTTGATTACCCCAAGAAGCTTGATAGTGGTAGGGGGACGTCATGTCATACCCTTGGTTCAAGGAAGAAGAGTGGTAGCTCATATTTCGGCTCCCGAGTGTGTGGAGTTTAGATCAAACCCCATGCTCGCTCGAAAATCGTAGTCCATACCCGGTTGGAAACCACTCATCCTAGCAACCGTCCGTTTAAGCGGCTCTGAGTTGCAAGGAGAAGATAATCACCACCTCTAAGCACAAACTGTAGACTAAGAACAAACGTGAGAAGTCTAGTGCTTTTTGGGCACTAGACAAGAGAGAAATAAACTACACACACAAGAAGCAAGGTAACCAAAAAGAAAAAGAAAAACACAAACACAAAGACTAAGTCAAGCAAATAGGAAAACAAAGTCTAAACTAGCACCGTCCCCGGCAACGGCGCCAAATTGATGGGAGGGATTTATCGTGGAACCCCAACCGTCAATAAAATAACCGGCTATTCCTACGGTAGATAGGGCAAGTCGGGTCGAATCCACGGGGACGGTAAAGTAAAGTCTAGACTAAGGTCGCCTAAATACGAGACTAAGTCAACGAGCTAAACTAAAGAATGGTGGAGAGGGAAGGAGACTAGACTATGACTAGAGGGAATAAACTAGGAGAACGGGCTAGGATTAGGTCGGGGTCAAAGGGGTAACGGAATGGTCAAGAGAGGATTAGAGTGAAGGAGGTAGTAGGGTAATCTAGGTTGGTCCGGGCTCTCGCATCTTAGACTCACCTAGAGGTTCCACCTAAAACCCATCTCGTCGACACTCGACACACTCGGGGTTCTAGCGCGCTATGGTCCTAGGTTGAATCCGGGCTCTTGCTACTTAGAAAGACCTAGGGGTCGTCCTCACCGGGCTCTCGCAACTTAGTGAGGGGACCGAACCCACAACGAACTAACACCCACAAAGAAAGGCAAGAAAACAAGCATTCGCACATACTTAGTCATTCAAGCAATTCCACAAACATGTGATGTGCACCCAACAAGAGGAAACCCAAATCTTCCACCAACATCTCTAACAATCCATTAATCACCCAATTAACACCCTAATCACCTTACTAACCCTAGCAAGAACACTACTCTAACATGATTATACTAAAACTAACAAGAACAAGATGAATCAACATGAGGAAACAAAACAAACATCACAAACTAATGATAACAATGAACAAAGATTCAAACTTGATAAACAAAAAATGGATTAAGAGTAAAAGGAGAAGAAGATTGTACCAAACTAACAAGAGAATGAAAAGGAGAACACTTGCATAGAAGATAACCCAAATTCATCCACCAAGGTTGTCAATCTTGGATGGATTCTTCAAGAGATCCAATATTACAAGCTTAAACTACGATTAACTACTAATTATCGACTAATCTACACTAACCTAATCTAATCTAACCTAAAGTAGTCTAGGGTTTAGTGGATATAAGAGTGCATAACATCACATTACAAGAGGAAGGGTATATATAGGGTTTAAGAATGAAAGGAGAAGAAAGGAATTGAAGGCGGGTGAGCTGGGGCATTTCCCGGTCGGGAAGATAATTCCCGATCGGGATTGTGGGGATTCTCGATCGGGATTTCCTGTTCCCGATCCGGAACACCCTCCAGTAGCTGCTCTTCGTTCCTCCTTCATCCCGGACGGGATGAGGCCATACCCGTCCGGGATGAGTCTTGTAGGCCTCCAATATGAACTTTTTGGCCCCTCCTTGGTTCTCATGGGCTTCCCATCGATTCTCGGGACTCGGGATCGGATCTCGGAGGCTCGGGATTGGGTCCCAAGGTCTCGGGGCCGATTCCAAGGCATCGAGTCATCGTTCCTTAGCTTCGTTGGCTCCAAAATGTGTATGTATCGAGTCGGAATCGCTCCAACTCTTCCAATTCGGTCTCGGGAACCTGAAACGAACTAAAGAAAGCATAAGAAGCCCCTAAACCGCTCCCAAGGAGCGATTCTACAAGGAAAATGGGACCAAAACACTACGAAATAGGCACTACAAATGACACTTATCATTCTTCTTATACGAACTGCATGTTAAACAATTTGAACAATCTAAGTTATGCAGAAAATGTTATTCAGCTATCGTATAATTCTATTTCATACTTAGAAATGGGACTTACCTCAATGCGTTTTTCCTATTTGATATCTCTTCCTCTATATCGTATATATACAATTGGCAAAATTTTGGGGCTTATTTTCAGGAGGTAAGAGACTGCCGATACGGTGACTGTTCTGTCCATTCAGTCTGAAGGTGTATGTACCCCTTCCTTTATTAACTTCATGGTCAATCTTGCCCCCTATGGACGTCATTGAAAAACCATTGTTGTAGTTGCGTATGTTGTCCTTAAAGTGAGCGCTCTTTGGGTGTTGACCAGTGAGTAAGTCGAGCAAAGGCTGGGGAGGATTTTGTAGGTATGGTAGCTCCACAATACCATCTCTGCAACACATCGTAAAATTTGGGGACAACGGTTTTCGATCCATACGATCCCTTTCGTTGTACCACAACTGTGCCGCGCACTTACGGCAAGAGTGCTCTGGGTCACCGATGTCCACGTAACTGTGGACGTGACATAGGTCCACCCCGACGCGGTCATGCGCGGGTTTGGGTAGGCGAATGAATCTCCATATGAGAAGGATCGAATAGAAATTTAGGTCTATGTGGAGTCGCCACCAAATTTTGTGGTTATTCGGAACCGTTCGAGCCCACTCTATGTCGTAGTGGGCCGTATACAAAATACGGCCCATTTCCGATGTCAGAGTTTATTGGGCTCGTCCCTTTGCATTTGATACCAATACCGACGTTATCGGATATTGTGTATTGAATGACTCTCGTTCGCCAACGGTTTCGGGCATCCGGAAACCAAGGTTCTGAGTAAGGGGTGAGGGTACGTGTTGGGAAGCCCACAAAGGACACCCAACCCCGCCCGCACATTAGCGGCCTCTACTAAGAACTCGAATGACTTTCTAATACGCGTGCTAGTAAAACGGGAAAATGATATGCAAAGATTTATTTTCCCTAAACATGTGAATGGAATTGAAAGGGTTTCTAAGTCAATTTAATGCAACTAAAATTAACGTCAAAGTTGTATTTTAGCATGCGGGTTCATTTAGTATAATAAACGAATAATGATTAAATTGACAAAAGAAACAAAAAACGCGTTAGTAACGATATAATGATATAACGAATAATAACGGTTTGCAAATATTGAATTGAATTGAAAAGATGCAAATATGAGGATGCACGATTTGAAAAGATAGTATACATGTGAATAATTATGCGCATGTTGACCTAAGTCGTAAAATACTATCGAGTTCGAAAAATAGAATAATGTACGATTATTGTGTTAATCGTTATGAGGCTACTCGATCGAGTGGTCGATGGACTCGATCGAGTAGGCCTATAAAAAGCGATTCTGTTTTGCATTATGGACCGTACTCGGCCGAGTTATTGACCAACTGTTACGTTTTATTTTGTAGTACCGCAAGCGTACGGGTATTGTAGCATATGGGTCGATCTCAGGGAGGTGAATGATTAAGTACTAGCTAATTTCTGACTCAAGTTATCTACGCCGAATAAATTAAAATGGTGATTGTCTAACTAATGTCTAACAAACTAGTAGAGGTAATAAATCGAGATGAAATCAATAATTAAAAAGACCTAGGGCAGTGGTTCACCGTTAACATGGATTATCGATGCGATCAAAATGTTACACAACTTTGTCGAATTACCGTCTTGGGTGAGACTAGCATTACAATTTTAATCAGTACTTTAAATTCTCCGTCGAGACATAAAAAGCCTATCTAGCATGTTATAAATCCTATTCTCATGGCACGAATAACAAACCTAGACGCATTAAGAATCGATACTAACATGTCCCAATTATTCCAATTCACTATTCTCATGTGAAAATTCAAATCTTATTCCGGTTCTCTAAATTAAAACCCGACTCTCGTCGTAATTAAAATTGAGTAGAAATTAATCGATAAAGATACAAACCTTTAGGCATGATTCATATGAAAAACATTCAACTCTCGTTGTAATGATAATCTAGACTCAAACCTAGCAATTCAAACTAATCAATCAATTATTAAGCACAACCGCAACAAACCCAATTCAATAATTCAACAAAGCGCGATTAAAATCAGATCAAAGCATCAATAACCCATATTATCGGCTCACCGAGCCCTAGATAAAAAGACTACTCACAATTCATAATAAAAATAACAATCAACAAATAAAATAAAGAGTAGAGAATTAGAAAAACTTAGTCTTGAATAATGGATAAAATGATGAACGATCGTTTCTTCAAAGTCTTGAATAATAGAACTAAATTTGCATAAATCTAATAAAATTACCCAAGTATTGTATATGTAGTCTAGGAATAATATGGTCCTTCTAATAATAATAGGCATCAAATATAAGTAGGATAGAATAGGGGGGAGATCAAGAGTCACGCGGGTAGCTATTCGCTAGTAGCGGCCTAATTCGCTACTAGCGGCACTTTGGAAGCTCCACAAATTGCATGAATTCTGATGAAGCCTCTACTAGCGGCAGTTTTGCTCTTCATCATCCGCTAGTAGCGGCACTTCAAAATTCTTTATCCTCTCTTCTTTGCTTTTCCTTTGATTTCCTTTTCTTCTTTTCTTCATGCGATCTTCAATATAACCCGGCATTCGACACGTGTAACACCAATATAATCCGGGCATAACACAAGAATTTCTCGGCTCTTCAAAATAGCTAGAACCGTCATCAAAAATCACATATTCACTCAAATCATGCAAGATCATCGGAAATCACTCAAATATCACTATATCGCCCCAAAATTAACTCTCAATACCACAAATACGACGATATATACTCACGATTAGTGCTAAAAACAGCACTTAACAAATTCCCCCATGCTAAACCTTTACTCGTCCTCGAGTAAACTCAAAAGGCATAAGACGATACCAATGCAAGGTCTAGCGAACTCCCTCACTCACAAAAAGTTAGCTCACAACTTCCTTCTTATATCGCCCTCACTACCTACTCCGAAATCGTCTAGCTTAGCATGGTCAACACCAAAAGATAAATCAAAGAGTCAAGTCAGTGTATGACTCCCCCATGCTAGCTCAAAAACACTCTCTAACCACAAGCCAATAATATCAACATTAATAAACATCAATTCACAAGCATATCCAAAAACGGGATCACAGCAACCAACGATCCCTACACACAATCCAATTCCAACACAAAATTACGACGCCAAAAAACGATCCTAATCCTAACCCTTACCTCCAAACGCCGTCTTCTTATGTCGCCGACCGCCATGATGTTTACTATTTGCCCATAGTACGGGATATTATGGGCCCTTTTCTTTCTTGCGACTCTTTTTTTTTCCTTTTTTTTTTTTTTTTTTTCATTTTTCACTTTTTTTTTTTCATTTTTTCTTAATCCCTCATTTTGCCTAGGCCGCCCTTTCGGGTTTTCAACCTAGCTTTTTCTTCTTATTTTTTTTATGTACTTACTTTTTCCACTCTCAACCTCAATGTTGCCTAGAACGTCTGCCCTTGCAGATTTTCATTCTAGCGAGGCCTCCCATTTTTTTGCCTAAGCTGCCCTTTCGGGTTTTCAACCTAGCGGGATTTTATTCTTCTTTTTTTTTTTCCTTTTTTCTTTCTTTTTTTATTTTTTTTTTTGAAAATAAATATATACAAAAGTGAAATATCCCTCCCCCATGCTTGAATCGAGCAATGTCCTCAATGCGACAAAGACAAAAATAAAATAGGAAAGAGGGGACAAATCACCTATCATGAAGAATCAGAGGAGTCTCCAGAAGGTTGACGAGAGCCACTACATGCCTCCCGATGACTGTTAATATCGCTCCTCTCAGCTGCTAACTCTGCATAAAACTGCTCCGAAGGGGAAGTGTATGTGTTAGGATGTCTAGCCGATAAAAACTTGTCGAAACCTCGACACAACTCTAGCACTTCCCGCATAGCTAACCCTTGTTCCGCCCGCCAATCATCGACCTCTAATCTCCACATGTCGGACTCCCTAGAAGATGAAGCATGTGTGAATGAGGGAGAGGGTCTCTCGGTCGCAATTTCATCATCACTGCCATCCATAGCATCATCATCATTTTCTAGAACACGCTTCGCTACCCTTTTGTCACCCGGCTCCAAGAGAGTAAGTGGGTCACGTGGTATATATAAATCGATGGTCCTTGGCCCGGTAGGAATAGATTGCTCCGTAGAACGAGGCAATCGTAAGTAAGGTGAAGCTTTCGGACCACGTCTCCATAAAAAATAACCACGGGCCACTGAATCTTGAAGCATAAATGTACGCTCCAATGTATCAAAATCGAGCAAATGACCTCCCGTCACCGGTGTAACTGTGCTAGGAATAGTGACTTTCAAATGTGTAAGTATCAATGTAACCATGCCACCCATACTAATTTTTCCTTTAACGTTCTTCCTACACTTAAGGCAGCTAGATACAAACAAGTCAACCCAATCAGGCACCATCGAAGCTTCGGGCATCAATGCCCACAAGTAACCCATTTCATTTTGACTAATCTTCGATGGTTCCCCTTGACAGAAAATCGCCATAGACCAAAATCGGTGAATCATACGGAGACATGGGTGAGGAATACTAGAGCTTACATCCCCCTTTCTCTTAATAGCTTTCCCCGTAATAGATGCCCAAAATATGCCCGAATCTCCACCGTTGAACGGATTCCACTCTTTTGTGCACTCCCCAACAAATCCAAAAATCTCTCGAAGCTTAGAATAGGAGATTTGATGGGAAATTCCACCAAGTTTAAAATCAATAACTGGGCCCTCGGTTCTTTTTGAAGTTTTCAAGGTCGCCAAAAATTCCAAAGTATACCTAGTATACGTTGGTGCTTGTCGATCCAACAACCCTTCCATCCCCACTCTTTTCAACAACACCGACATAGGCTCTAGTAATCCTAACCATGACAAAGTGTCTCGATCAAAGAATTTAGTTGGTAGGACATGACGGTTTGCTTGTCTCAAATTGGTGAGATAGACGAGCTCATCACCATTTATATGTGAAAGACCCGGTGGAACCGAAAGATGCATCGTGAGAGTAGAGACGGTCTTAGACTTTGACTTGGACACGGGACCCTTGCCTTTTTTTACACTCCGTCCCATTTTTTCACTCTTTTTTTCTCTCTTTTTTTTCTTTTCAACTCACTAACTCACAATCAACCAAACTCCCTCAAATATCCTCACAGAACATTCACAAACAGGACTCGATAAGGCTCACACAACACTCACGGACACACACTAATTCAAATCCCGTCGCAAGATGACAATCACCTCACAAGAATGACAAACACCAATTTCCCTAAATGATAATCAAATTAAAATAACCCACCACCAACACAATTTATATACAACGGAAGACACTATGTTTTTATTTTTTATTTATTTTTGTTTGTTTTTGGTCAACAATCAGTAACTTCAAATAATTGAAATTAGTAACTTCAAAGAATTGAAATTAGTAACCTCAAAGAAAAATCAAATTATTTATATACAAAAATTTTACTAATTGAAATTAAAAGATGAGACACAAATAGGCAAAGAATAATCAAACCTTCAATTGAGAGAAGAGAGCAAAGGAAACCGACGCCTATATCCACGTACGGACAGCAATTGCTTGATTCCGACTCCAATTTTGCCCCAAATTGCTCTTGATAGTAAAACCCCAAAAGTTAGGGTTTTTGTTTTTTTTCTTCTTTTGGGTTCAATAGAGAGAGGGAGGTGGCGGTTTGTGGGTGGCTGACGTGAGTAAAGGGCGGTGGTGGTGGTGAGTGGCGGCAGAGATGGTGGATGACGGTGGTTGTCGGTTTTTTCTTTCTCTTCCCTTCAACGTACGTTCAACTGGTTTCTTTTTTTTTTTTTTATTTGAGTATGAAGGAGGAAATAGGAAATATACATGATGGAATAGAAATTAGGGCCGCTAGTAGCGAATTAGGCCGCTAGTAGCGAACAAAAATCGACTTTTAGCATGAAACTTAGGGGGAAGGGCTGAAAAAGCAGCTAGTAGCGGCTCAAATAGCCTTCCGTGGCCGCTACTAGCGGCCTTGTACTTGGAAATTGGAATTCCCGCTTCTTCGATCTGCAAAAATGAGTCAAATTAGCTATCTCGGACTCATTATAACACCGTATCACTCGTATTTTTGGATTTTTTTGATTTTTTTTTTTTAGTGATAAGAATTAAAATAAAATTACAATAAAATAAAAATATGTACAACACGGGTTGCCTCCCGAGAAGCGCTTGTTTAGAGTCACGAGCTTGACTTCCTGTTTTTTTCAATTGAGGGTGGGAATGACGGAGAGTGTATAAATCACTTTCTTCGGAATCGGATCACCTGCAATATAGTGCTTGAGACGCGCACCATTGACCTTGAAACTCCCATTTTCATCACTAGAAACCTCGACCGATCCATATGGGAATACTTTGGTGACTCGGAATGGTCCGGACCACCTCGAGCGCAGCTTGCCCGGAAATAGTTTAAGTCGTGAGTTAAATAGAAGAACTAAATCCCCTTCATGAAATTCACGCCTCAAAATTCTATTGTCGTGCCATCTTTTTGTCCTCTCCTTATAAATTCGAGCATTCTCGTAAGATTCAAGGCGAATCTCATCGAGTTCATTCAATTGCAAAAGACGGCGTTCTCCCGCACTCTTGTAATCGTAATTAAGAGCTTTGATGGCCCAAAATGCACGATGTTCTAATTCGACCGGGAGATGACAAGATTTCCCATACACCAATCGAAATGGTGAAGTACCAATTGGTGTCTTGAATGCGGTGCGATAAGCCCATAATGTATCGTCAAGTTTCATTGACCAATCTTTTCTCGAGCTTGCAACCGTCTTTTCTAAGATAGTTTTAATCTCGCGATTGGAGATTTCAACTTGTCCACTTGTTTGTGGATGATACGGGAGCCCAAATCGGTGTTGAACACCATATTTCCTCAAAAATGCTTCTAGCTTCTTCTCAATAAAATGAGTCCCATTATCACTTATCAACACTCTAGGAACACCAAATCGTGAAAATATAACCTTTTTGAAGAATTTAGCCACGACCTTGCCATCATTAGTAGGTGTAGCGATGGCTTCCACCCACTTAGAAACGTAGTCGACCGCAACAAGGATATATTTATTCCCATAAGAGGAGGGATAAGGGCCTTGGAAATCGATTCCCCACACATCAAATAACTCAACCTACAATATAAAATTAAGAGGCATCTCGTTCCGCCTTGAGATATTCCCGGCCCGTTGACAACGATCACATGATTTTACAAATTGTGCAACGTCCTTGAATAAATAGGGCCAATAAAAACCACATTGAAGAATCTTCGCGGAGGTTTTCGTTGTACTAGCATGCCCTCCAGTTGGCATATCATGACAATGAGAAATAATTGATGTCATTTCCTCCTTGGGTACACACCTACGAATAATCCCATCGACACACGACTTGTAGAGATGTGGGTCATCCCAATAATAGTGCTTAGCATCGTGATAGAATTTCTTGCGTTGGTATGAACTTAAACCTTTAGGAAGAATCCCACAAGATAAGTGGTTCACAATATCGGCATACCATGGCAATTCGGACTCGAGAGCAGCAATATAATAAAGGTGATCGTCCGGGAAGGAATCATCAATGGGTAACTTATCATCATCTTCTAACAATAGGCGAGATAGGTGGTCAGCTACCACATTCTCGGCGCCTTTCTTGTCTTTGATCTCTACATCAAACTCTTGAAGCAATAGAATCCAACGTATCAAGCGGGGTTTAACATCTTTCTTTTGCAACAAATACTTAAGTGCCGCATGATCCGTATGAACAATAACTTTCGAACCTACAAGGTAGGACCGAAACTTCTCAATGGAGAACACAATAGCTAACAACTCCTTCTCAGTTGTGGTGTAATTAGCTTGAGCAGGATCAAGAGTTCTACTAGCATAGTAAATGGCATGGAGTTTGCCATCTTTCCTTTGGCCAAGCACGGACCCAACAGCGTGATCACTAGCATCACACATCAACTCAAAGGGAATAGTCCAATCTGGTGGTTGGATAATAGGTGCTGATGTGAGAGCCTTCTTCAACCTGTCAAAAGCCTCAAGACACGCATTAGAAAACACAAAAGGGGTGTCCTTGGCTAATAGTTCCGTTAGTGGGCGGGCAATTTTTGAAAAATCTTTTATGAATCGACGGTAAAACCCCGCATGACCGAGAAAACTTCGCACCCCTTTCACATTAGTAGGGGGTGGGAGTCCCTCGATGACTTCCACTTTGGCTCTATCAACCTCGATACCCCGATTAGATATAATGTGTCCTAAGACTACACCCTCTTGCACCATAAAATGGCACTTTTCCCAATTCAAAATAAGATGAGTTTCTTTGCATCTATGAAGCACTCTAGTCAAATTTTGTAAACAAGTGTCAAAGTTAGTGCCATAGACCGAGAAATCATCCATGAAAACTTCCATGATGCGCTCTACGAGATCAGAAAAGATAGCCATCATGCACCGTTGAAAGGTAGCGGGAGCATTGCACAATCCAAACGGCATTCTACGATAAGCAAACGTGCCATATGGACATGTGAATGTCGTTTTCTCTTGGTCACTTGGATGGATGGGGATTTGGAAAAAACCAGAATAACCATCCAAGTAACAAAAGAATGAGTGTTTTGCCAACCTTTCAAGCATTTGATCTATGAATGGGAGGGGAAAGTGATCTTTTCGGGTGGCTTTATTCAATTTCCTATAATCGATACACATGCGCCAACCCGTCACCGTTCTAGTAGAAATCAATTCATCTTTATCGTTCTTAACAACGGTCATGCCACCTTTTTTTGGAACCACTTGAACCGGGCTCACCCATGCACTATCGGAAATAGGATAGATGATCCCCGCGTCAAGCAATTTCAAAACCTCTTTCTTGACAACCTCTTTCATGTTAGGATTAAGGCGTCGTTGCGATTCAATAGAGGTGACATGATCGTCTTCAAGCAAAATACGATGCATACAAAAAGATGGATTGATTCCTTTGATATCATCAATGGTATACCCAATAACACTCTTGTATTTACGAAGAACATCAAGCAATTTCTCAAGTTGAGTGTCATTAAGGTTAGCATTGACAATAACCGGATAAGTAGAATTAGCACCCAAAAAAGCATGTTTCAAATTTGGGGGAAGGGGTTTTAATTCTACTATAGGAGGATTAGGACGTACCTCGGGTGTAGACTCCAACGATAATACCTTAAAAGAAGGACCATGATCATAATAAGAGGGAGAGGAATCAAGGAGTTGAGTATATGAAAGCACCTCTATGTCATCGGTATTATTGTCCTCAACTAAGCAACTTTGGAGTGGGTCAGTAGATGCATCACCCAAAGCTCTTTCTTCAACTAGTTTGTCGATAACATCAACACGGTAACATACCTCTTTCAATGTTGGTTGCCCCATAGATTTGTGGAGTTCGAATTCCACCTTTTCATTGCCAACACACATTGAAAGTTTACCACCCTTCATATCGATAAGTGTACCGGCGGTGGCTAAGAATGGTCTTCCAAGTATAATTGGAATTTGGATATCCTCCTCCATATCCATGACAACAAAATCACAAGGGAGCACCAATTTCCCAACTTGAATGGGCACATCCTCAATAATACCAAGAGGGTATCTTACCGATCTATTGGCCAATTGAAGAGATATTAAAGTGGGTTTCAATTCACCCATATGAAGTTTCTCACAAATGGACAATGGCATTAGACTCACACTAGCTCCAAGATCACACAATGCCTTTTGGATAGTCACATTACCAACCGAGCATGGAATAGAAAAACTACCCGGGTCTTGCATCTTCTTTGGTAGCTTGTTTTGCAATATGGCACTACATTCCTCCGATAGAGCAACAACATTATGCTCTATTAGTCTCCTCTTGTTTGATAGAAGGTCTTTGAGAAACTTGGCATAAGAAGGTATCTCGGATATAGCTTCCAAAAATGGGATATTAATATGAAGCTTTTTCAAAATTTCAATGAACTTACCATACCTTTGCTCTAGCTTCTCTCGTGCCAACCTTTGTGGAAAGGGAATATGAGGATAATGTACCCTCGCGGGTGTAGATGTGTCGTCGGCTTGCTTATCCTTTTCCACTTCCTCAATTGGAGCATCTTCAATAATTGGCTCTACCTCGGTCTCATCCACTACCACAATCTCCGGCTTGCTTACTTTGGTTGGTCGCACCGGATCTTCAAGTTGCTTCCCACTTCTCAAAGTAACCGCATTTATCTGTCCCTTGGGATTTACTTCGGTGTTCCCCGGGAATTGTCCACCCGACTTAGACAAAAGATTGATTTGTTGAGCCATTTGGGCCATTTGAGTCTCGGTCATTTTTTGAGAAGCCTTAATTTGAGAAATTGAGGTCGAGAACTCATCATTCTTCTTGTCTTGATTTTGCATATATTGAGTTTGTTGAGCAAGGACTTGCTCTAACATCAACTCCATATTAGACTTTGGTGGAGCTTGTTGTGGAATCGGTTGAACTTGTTGAACCGGTGGTGTTTGTTGTGGTCGGAACATAGGCTTTTGCCCATAGCCCGGAGGTTGAATGAAAGGCCTAGAAGATTGTTGTTGGTGTGACAAAGGTCCTTGAGCATTGTTGTTTTTCCAAGAGAAATTTGGATGATGGGCCCAACCGGGATTGTATGTATTCGAATATGGATCAAATTGTTGCTTTTGATAAAGAGCATTAGCTTGTTCCACCATTGACACATTTCCACAATCAGTTGAATCATGACCCCGAATACCACACAAATGACACGTAGAAACCGATGAGCTCGAACCACCTAGGCTAATCTTGGAAATTTGTTGAGATAAATCATCAAGCCTTGTGTGCACCATGTTCAAGTCATTGTTTTCTACCTTCCTTCCTCGCACTTGGCGGTCACTACCCCAATGATATGTATTTGCGGCCATTTCCTCAATTAGTTCTTTAGCCTTATTCCATGGTAGACTATCTAAGCTACCTCCAGCAGCAGCATTAAGACTCATCTGAGATTCCGGCTTCACACCATTATAGAATGTAAGGACAAGAAGGTAATTAGGAATACCATGATGTGGACATTGACGTTGGAGTTCCTTAAACCGTTCCCAAGCTTCATATAATGATTCATTCTCATGTTGAATGAATGAGCTAATATCATTGCGTAGCTTTGCAGTCTTACCCGGTGGAAAGAACTTGTGAAGGAACGCGGTGGAGAGCTTGTCCCATGTATCAAAAGAGCCGGCATCACAATTTCGCAACCATTCTCTAGCCCTATCTCGTAATGAATATGGAAACAACCGCAATCGAATAGCATCATTGGAGACCCCATTAATCTTCACATTGTCGCAATTTTCAAGGAAAATATTGATGTGCTCATTAGGATTTTCCGTTAGTGACCCACTAAAATGATTTTGTTGAACAAATGAAATCAGTGAAGTCTTCAGCTCAAAATTGTTTGCTTCCACAGCGAGTCTCGTAATGCTCGAATTGAGCACAACTTTAGGAGCACTTTCATCCTTAATAGACGTCATAGTAATTTCTACCTCGGTTTCAGTGACTACTTCCTCAATATTAAGAACTACTTCCTCGGGTTCTGGCTCACGTTGAGCCTGCTTCTTCTTTCTCTCTGCGTTTCGTCTTCTAGCGGTGGCTTCGATCTCGGGGTCAAATTCGTATAAACCCTTCGATTTACTCCTGCGTATAAAGATCACAATACGTAACTAGAGAAATATTAGTAACAAAGAAAGCGTACCAATGTACGCGGAAAAAGACGTAATCTAACAAATCAAAAATCTAAGCTAATATTAATCCGTTACCTCCCCGGCAACGGCGCCAAAAACTTGTTACGTTTTATTTTGTAGTACCGCAAGCGTACGGGTATTGTAGCATACGGGTCGATCTCAGGGAGGTGAATGATTAAGTACTAGCTAATTTCTGACTCAAGTTATCTACGCCGAATAAATTAAAATGGTGATTGTCTAACTAATGTCTAACAAACTAGTAGAGGTAATAAATCGAGATGAAATCAATAATTAAAAAGACCTAGGGCAGTGGTTCACCGTTAACATGGATTATCGATGGGATCAAAATGTTACACAACTTTGTCGAATTACCGTCTTGGGTGAGACTAGCATTCCAATTTTAATCAATACATTAAATTCTCCGTCGAGACATAAAAAGCCTATCTAGCATGTTATAAATCCTATTCTCATGGCACGAATAACAAAACTAGACGCATTAAGAATCGATACTAACATGTCCCAATTATTCCAATTCACTATTCTCATGTGAAAATTCAAATCTTATTTCGGTTCTCTAAATTAAAACCCGACTCTCGTCGTAATTAAAATTGAGTAGAAATTAATCGATAAAGATACAAACCTTTAGGCATGATTCATATGAAAAACATTCAACTCTCGTTGTAATGATAATCTAGACTCAAACCTAGCAATTCAAACTAATCAATCAATTATTAAGCACAACCGCAACAAACCCAATTCAATAATTCAACAAAGCGCGATTAAAATCAGATCAAAGCATCAATAACCCATATTATCGGCTCACCGAGCCCTAGATAAAAAGACTACTCACAATTCATAATAAAAATAACAATCAACAAATAAAATAAAGAGTAGAGAATTAGAAAAACTTAGTCTTGAATAATGGATAAAATGATGAACGATCGTTTCTTCAAAGTCTTGAATAATAGAACTAAATTTGCATAAATCTAATAAAATTACCCAAGTATTGTATATGTAGTCTAGGAATAATATGGTCCTTCTAATAATAATAGGCATCAAATATAAGTAGGATAGAATAGGGGGGAGATCAAGAGTCACGCGGGTAGCTATTCGCTAGTAGCGGCCTAATTCGCTACTAGCGGCACTTTGGAAGCTCCACAAATTGCATGAATTCTGATGAAGCCTCTACTAGCGGCAGTTTTGCTCTTCATCATCCGCTAGTAGCGGCACTTCAAAATTCTTTATCCTCTCTTCTTTGCTTTTCCTTTGATTTCCTTTTCTTCTTTTCTTCATGTGATCTTCAATATAACCCGGCATTCGACACGTGTAACACCAATATAATCCGAGCATAACACAAGAATTTCTCGGCTCTTCAAAATAGCTAGAACCGTCATCAAAAATCACATATTCACTCAAATCATGCAAGATCATCGGAAATCACTCAAATATCACTATATCGCCCCAAAATTAACTCTCAATACCACAAATACGACGATATATACTCACGATTAGTGCTAAAATAGCACTTAACACCAACTCGGTCGAGTACATGGCCACTCGACCGAGTCACTGTGAGACTCGATCGAGTGGTGATCGTAATTAGCATTCTGACTTGATTTTGAGGTGCCACTCGACCGAGTGGGCTAGGCACTCGGTCGAGTGCCCTCTGTACGAATTAAGATTCGTTTGTAAAATCGTGTTTTATGTCGAAAATCGTTTTAAATTGATTATTGAGATGTGATTAAATTTTCTCCGCGTTAATAATGTCATAATTCTAAGGAATTGTTTTGACAATTATTTAGCATCAACGAAAATTGCCTTAAGTTGATTTGATGCGATTTAGAAAGATTGACTCTTTGATTAAATAATAAAAGAACTTGATTCCCTCGACTTTTCCGACATCGATAAATCCCTAGAGATTGTGATGTCGGATCCATGTCAACGGGTTTCGACCCTTATTAAAATTGATTTTAGAAAATTTGATGAATGCAATATTAAAGATGATAACGACGAGAAATAATGACGACTTCTTGTTTAAGTTGACTCATCTCAATAATCAAATAATCAGGGTACCGGGATAAGCGACCGTCAACGCTGTGTGCAGTACACTTGTATGTTCGTGTTTTCTTATCCCGATATCCTTCTTACTCGACACAAATCAATGAGTATTTTAATATTTTGATGCAATAATGATAACAAGATAAATAATAATAATAATAATAATAATAATAATAATAATAATAATAATAATAATAATAATAATAATAATAATAATAATAATAATCGTAGTAATAATAATAATAATAATAATAATAATGATAATAAACATAATAATAATAATAATAATAATAATAACGTAATAATAATAATAATAATAATAATAATAATAATAATAATACCGTAATAATAATAATAATAATAATACCGTAGTAATAATAATAATAATAATAATAATAATAATAATAATAATAATAATAACGCAATAATAAGAATAAAAAAAAGGAGATGAATGACGAGAGAAAAAAAAGGGAAAAGAGAACGAGGTTTGTCACCCTCAACCTACATGTTCTTGTCTCAGAATAAGGCTCGTAAACGCGGCTATGACACGAGAGTCTTCGAGGTATATGGAGGCTAAGTTGTGGCGGCTCGGGTTGAATTCCTAAAACTAGGTTTAGGGTTTGCTAAAGTCGATTTTCCTAGGGTTTGTCTAGGGTTGCTTGAGGTTGCACCGGGATTAGGGTTGTGAAAGTGTTTAGGGTTTTGTAAGGGATGTCCATAATTGTGTAAAGTGGTGTTGCATGGGGTGTATATATAGGCTAGGCTGGGGCTCCCGGTTAGGGTTACTCGACCGAGTATAGGGCTAACTCGGTCGAGTGGCCCGTGAAGCTTGCAGCCGTGCTCAAAGCAGGCCCACTCGATCGAGTGGATGGGTCACTCGATTGAGTGGCCCAGTCGGGTTGCACGGGTCCCTTGTTTTGGACCATGACTTTGATTGTTTAATGGGTTTAGATGTTTGACTTGGACATTTGATGATTGACGGGTTGTTTTGTGTGTGTCGGAATCGACTTTGACCGGGGTTGACCCAATCGTGAAAAGTCGGTTTTAATTCCGGTGTCGGTTTTGGCCCAAATTAGTCTTGTTTGACTCGGAATGATCCAATGGGCCTAGATTTGAGGTCTGTTTGGTGAGATTTGTACTCCGTAAGTGTGTCAGCCAACGATTAATGGATTTGAGCCCGTATCCGAGCGCGTAGAAACATGTTAGCGTCCGATCATCATCGGGTGATTTTTGGAAACTACCATAGACACCTGGTAGTTAAAATGCGGGTGTCTACAGTAACCATCCCACTCTATTGAAAATTTTAAAAACACTCATGAATTTATGTAAATTTAGATTGATGAAATGAAACACTGGTGAGATGAGTACGCAATTTTTAGATAAATAGTTAAAGGAGATAGACCTTCGTTCGATTGTTGGTTATCCTCAGCTGAAGATGAAGACGACCCAGCGCCAAATATGTCTCTTGCAAGACTGTGTATAATTGAGTCCCTATCACATTGCCTACTGACGGATGGATGAGACAATGCTGAGGCAGCGGTGACACAACTCTGGAAAGTTGATGACGGTGTTCGAGGTATATAGCTGGACGCATTGCCTGCGAATACAGTGCCATGGTGAGTGTCATAACGAAAAATTCTGTGTCAAGTATGGATTTTAGTAGGTGCGTAACAAACCATTTGATGAAGAAGACACTGAAGGCAAAACGGTAAGTGGCTGAGCAGATAAAACACCCTGAGTTGCCCTTTCTTCGTATAATTGAATGCGCCTATTATGTCTGGCAAGCTTGGTCCGCCACCGCTGATCAACATGCGTACCAAAAATAGGGTGCGAGGACACAGTAGGTGGGGTTCCATTCAATGCTGCTACCTTCTCGTTCACAATAGGTCTACGGTCGTGCCTTTTTACTTGTGCAGTGTAATAACGATTGACGTATTTATGAATATGCAGGGACAAACCTGTTACGGTTACATTACATGGATCACAATGAATATTACTATAAAAATAATAGTATTATCAAAGGGTTAGAATGAAATGCAAGATAAATTGTCTAGAAACTATGTGATAACCGATTTGGCTGATGATGGTTGGATTATGTTGAACATCATTTGATGCTTGAGTATCATCGTTCGTGGAAACAGGTTGAAGTTCTGCGTGGGCTTTACCAACGTTTTGATCTGCGAAACAGAATAATAGACTTGTACGGAATCAACAGTGCGGGGAGAAATTTGTATACTTCATACACGATTGTGGGGGTTAAATTTGTATAATATATAAGAATTATACAACCAATTGTAAAATATAATGACAAAATACCGTCGGTTGAGAGTGCACGGAATGTGGACGCATCACAGTCTAAAGAGCTAGTTCGATTAGTGTCACTTTCATTGAATGCCAAAGATGAACCTGCATTAGAGACTTTGAAAACGACTTGCTATAATACTTCGAAGAAGGACGAATAGAAACTCAACAATATCAAGGTTGACAGTCATAACCCACGATGCAAGAATTACAGGCACATAAATCAGCCGTTCATGAATGTACCTTTAGTTGGGAGTTGTTTTCTCTTATTAACGTAATTTTTTTTTCTGTTTGCCTTTGCGTGTATCCTGGGAAGGAATTTGGGTGGTCTGCGGTGCGCTGTCCTCTGTAATTTGAGATAGATAAAAGCATTGATAAATATATGTACATAAGGGAACGATTTACAACAAAAAATCAGAGGGACAATGAATGACCTATTAGTACAGATTAGATTCGTTGAACAAAACATAATGACAAACCTTATACTTACGTATTTCGGCAAGCGGTGATCGAAAATGTACATCTCTTCGAAGCTGCTGACTATCGCGATTGGATATGTCCTCAAGTATGAGTCCACTTGACTTTCGCTTACCTCCACCAAGAGGTTGAAGAGAACTATGTGGCCTAACAACATGTTCCGATGATGGACGATGGATTTGTGGTATGTTCTCTGCAAGTGGGTACTATCATGAGTAGTACATTCTATAATCATATTGATATCAGTATATTATTGAATGTATGAGCACAAAAGTTCATATTGCGTAATACCAATGTCTTCAGATTGAAGTCGGGTTGAATTCAAGACTCTGGATCGTTTATCGACTTTTGGATTCACCATATTGAAGTGTAGATCAAGAAGAGAACTGTGTAAAGAATGACATAACAAAAAAATCGTTGTTAGTGAGAAGCATATAAGTAATGTATAAGAATATCAATAATCAAAATAATCAGTAATAACTAAAGATTGCAGAAAGTATATTGTGGAATATTGTAGAAGATAATACCGAATATGTGGAGGATAATCGTAGAATATATGATACATAATAGATAAGACAGAATATTTGAAATCGAGAATGTAGAATATGTACGTGAATTGTAATACCGAAATGGAAGTCCACAGCTCTGAGGTTGTTAGGTGATGGTAGAAATGTGATTACGTGAGAGCTTTTATTCAGCTATATCTTTATAAAATCGGATTCACTATATTGTAGTTATGATTGTTCTACGCTACTATATTCATGGTACAATGAAGAGGTTGTTATAAGAACGATTTTATTTAATTGCAGATTGTTAGAGTTACCAACATACAGTCATAAACAGATTGTTAGAGTTACAAACATACTATTCAAATATTACAATGTATGGTTAGGGAATAAATAGCTAATTTCGATTGATGTTTTGTTAGTGTGAGTCTCGGTTATCTATCTCCCAAAATAAGTGTTTGCTTGTTCGCACATTGATCTCAGCTCACATTATGTATGATTTGTTATTCATGGTGTTCGCACGATAGAGAGGAAGATAGCACAGATATTTTACTACGCAATAACACAATAAAGACATCAACGTTGAATTCAAGAATATAAGAACGAATTTATTGACGCGTTTTGGAGAAGAAACGCAGTAGAAATTGTCTACCGATACCAACAAAAAACAAAAACAAAACAGATTGTCTAGAAAGCTGTCGAAAATTTCGACCTTGAAAGCAGTAATTGTTTTTGGGAGAAATGAAATAATAACCATAACAAATTTGTCTCTAAAAAGACGCTGAAATTGAAGCACATGAAATCGACTATGCATCCGTCTTGTCCACCTTGTCGGCACCATTTGCCTTAGATGTTGAGCCGGCATCAACTGCAGCAATGTCGTCCATAAGGCACTCATTAAAAGGGAGGGTTCTTTTGAGAGGCGTCAACTTCGACGTGGAAGGCGGTGAGAATGCTTCAGCAACCTTAGCATGAAACAAATGAAATACGTGAGCGACATGATAGTCTTTCCAAAATATCACATATGAATACGTTTGAATTCCAAAATACAATGTCAGAAAGGGATGACAACGAATACCTGGTTGACGGGAGCTAGGATGTTGGACAGAACAACCTCTTCGTCAACGACAGTCTTGTCCTTCAGGTTTTTGATCTGAGTCTGTTAGTTTAGTGCAAACAAATCAGGTACGCAGATTGTATAAGGTAAATTGTGAGGGGAAAAGCATGTAGGGACCGTGCTCGTATTTATCGTTACCATTGCAGAGTTTGTAATGACGGCAACTTCACTAGTAGAAAACTAACCTTTGGAACCGGCTGTAAACTATCCTTTTGAACCTTTTTTCATAGGTTCTACTGCCACAGATTCCTTTGGTCCGGAGCTTTGGAACCGGTTGTAGAAAGGTTCCAAATATGACCTTTGGAACCGGTTGTTGGTGGAACCGGTTCCAAAGGGTATACCATTGGAACCTACAGTAATTAACAATCGGTTCCAAAGGTGTCACATTGGAACCTATTGAAATCCACAACCGGTTCCAAAGGAATCACATTGGAACCTGTTGTAATCTCCAACCGGTTCCAAAGGGTGTACAAATGGAACCTGTTGTAAATCACAACCGGTTCCAAAGGTGCCCCATTGGAACCTGTTGTAATTCACAACCGGTTCCAAAGGTGCCCCATTGGAACCTGCTGTAATTCACAACCGGTTCCAAAGGTGTTAATTTTTTTTTAAAAAGAAAATGCATATTCAAATCCACAATAATTGTATATAAAAGAAAAACCAACAATAAATTAATTGATTAAAAGATAGCCACAAAATTGAAAATATAATATTTTTATTAATATAAAAGAGAAAATTACACCATATATATCATCCTACATTTTCCACATTTCCTACATCATACATACAACAATCTTCTTAATTTCATGGTAATATACAGTCCACAAGCAATCCACGCCATCATTATAGATACACTCACCTTCGTCTTCAATACTTTGCAAAACTTTATCAACCTTAATATACATAAGCAAAAAAAATATAAGCCATTATCATTTGAATAATATGGTATACTTTCTAGAATTTAAAGCACACAAATTTAGACTCGGTGTACAAATTAAGCCCAGTTAATTAAGATTAAAATGTGTCCAATGCAAAAACAGGATACTTAATCTAATAATAGTTTCAAGTAATGATTGGGTATCCATCCCTCTAAAATAGGTGTCACTGCAAACAGAAATCCCGACACCTCTGAAACATGGTAAGAAAAAAGAATCATCAAAGTACTAGTTGATTATCACAGAGAAGAGAGGAAAATAAAACTAAATGGGAGTATTGTATGGTGGCCAACACTGATTGTATGAGAATACGGTAGATGGGTTCGTGTACACTATCACCCTTTCATTCTCGCTCATCAATTTGTTTCTTAGTATCTATCCATTCGATCTACTTAAGTTGCACCAAAAACAAGAACTTTTAACACAATTTAGGTATGGCCGAAACTCCAACACTCACAGTGTAGAGAAGTTCAGTGAAAACGACTCAAGTTTCCAGCCTGATACTTCCATGACCATTGTTTTGTTTTAGATGGTGAGATCATTAAATTTAAAAACGCAGGAAGAATAAGAGAAATGGAAGAAATCTTCCTGCCTTGCCTGGTTTGGTGACACAAACTGCAAGAAAAGCCGCTATTCTATCCGTAGTTCTAGTGCAAACAACGCAGTCCTCTGAGAAACCTGTCAAACAGAGACTCCCATGAGTTACCACATTACCACTATAACAGGCAACAGCCCTAGGATTTCCACATCGTCTAAACTTGCAGAGGTCTAAGTATTTCCCCACTAGACTAGTACAACCTAGCTGAATAATAGGCAGCTACATTCCCTCCTGTTTTGACATGTTGACAGCAAAAAGAAACACTACATTGAAGAAAAGGTAATAACATATCAACATCTTCTATTAGCAAACCCGGAGAACCCAACATCTCCTTATTAATAGCATCAACAGCTTTCGAAGAATCAATATCAAGTAGCTGATTAGCAATGGATGGAAATGGAAAAATGTTAAGGATCAGACAATAAACGAAACAAATTGTGACGTAATGTACTATACCTAGTTGTTTCCGACATCTTCTTTTAGAGTCCCTATTTCAGATCCTAGGGCTACAACGGAAGGCAAAACAATTGAGAAAGGTTGGGAAAGTAGCAAAGATGGATACACATCTTGTTCAGGATCAAAACCAACCTAGATAAAAGGCAAACACCCAATAATCAATAAATACAAATGCTAATGAGCCACGCACAACCAGTGTTACAACATAGGAAACCTTTAACGAAGAGTGTAGTTTGGATAGCTTGGGGTGAAGTTGCAACATGTCCTTCATCTACAACAATTTATGCACCAAAACAATTGATTAAAGATGAACTGTTGTATGAAAATACGGTTCATGGGTTCGTGTACAGGAATACAAGTTCAATGTCTCTACCTTGTATGAATAAAAGGTTGCAAATCATATACATGATCATCCCTAGAAGTATTAGCAGTAATCCGGTAACAAGTCACGTGAAAGGAACTTATACGCTCTGTTGAGAATGGCATCAATAGTCAACAGCGAACATAAGATATGCAGAAAAGACGATCACATTTGGGAAATTGATCTAATGAGTTTCATAATATGGAGTATTCATTAAAGTATATGGTTAATAGGCTGACCTTGTATCACGTGTGAGACTGTCTCATATAAGTTCAAATGATGTTGCGCTTGTAACATTTGACTTAGGAAGCTATCTCATACGGTATCTGAAAGGTATCATATACATGCAAAGTGACAGATTATTCATCCAACACAAATATAGCTAATCGTATAAGATAAGAAGAAATGAGCCAGAGAAGATAAATGTAATATTTTGATATACTGTGGACTACACCACCATATGTGATGGTCATAGCTAGTCAATAATCGCTCTGATTTACTATCATACTTGACCTTATTATAGGGCCATAACTCTATAAGATACAAGCATTTCGGCATCAAAAGAATAAGGCAGCATAAATAATAGTCTTTAATGAATTGTTTGTCCTATTACAATAATTCACATGTTAAATCGTTTTACATATAATTTTTTGAGTTCAACAGATAAATACACTTAAACCGATAGAATACATACCAAATAAAATAGAGTGCACATAACTGCCATTCTCTGTAGGTCGAGCCTCGATAGGAGGATTATGGTCAGATGATGAATTCAGAGGACCATATTGCCTCTTGAATGCCCACCTTTTGCATTATTAGGCTTTTTAAAGCCAAACACTAAATTACAAATAGAATAAGAACATCAAAACATGATTTAATCACAACAAACAAGTGAACAACAACATGCAAATTCGGAAATTACAGACATACTCCAACTGATAGAATCAATGTATGCAAATTTAAGAAAATAGGTTAAGGGAATGAGAACCATCAATCAATTAATTTTTTTGAATAGTTAAAAGTACCTGCGACTGGCAGGAGATTAGAAGAGAGAGAAGAGGTGGTGTCGGTGGCGCCGAAATTTGGAGGTTGCTGGTAATCAGAGCTATTACTTTGTCTACCACCACCAACAACACCTGTTTTTCTGTACTGCAACTTCTTATCTATTCTTAGACTTACCAGATTTTTTCTTATTAGTGGCGGTTGTTCTAACTCAATATGAATCGAATTGTTTGATGAAAGAAACAAGCTATAACAGGAAGTTACAAGCTACGAGTTCTAAGCTGAGTAAAGTAAAGATAGACTAGGATAAATAACTAAATTAGAAACCCCAAGCTATAATATAACAGAAAAAATCTATAATTGAATTTTTAAAGATTAGCATAGTAAACATCTTAGGTGTTCAGTAATTAGGACAAAGAAAATCGACTTAGGGTTTCAATAAAGCAAAATACCCGAAATATAATAATACGAAATTGTACTCAAACAACAAAAACCTCAAAAATCATCAATTAAACCTCAAAAAACAAACATTTCATACCATTTTCAAGCTAAACTCACTAACTCAATCAATTTCAACAGTAAAAAACGATCAATCGAAGCAAAAAATCGCAAAAAAAGAAGAAAAACACAGAAAATTACCGAAAAAAGCAGAGAAAATCAATGGCGGATTGTGAATTGCAATTACTGAAAAAAACCAGAGAAAATCAATGGCAGAAATGCAATTAAAAAGCAAAGTGATTGTGAAATAGAAAAAAAGTTTAGGGTTCGTCGCGCGTCTTCTTCTTTGTGTCTTCTTCTTCTTCTTATCTGTGCGTCGTCTTCTTCTTCTTGTTCTTCGTGTCGTCCGTTTAGGGTTGTTCGTTCTTCAATTTTTCCGGGTTCTTCATGTCTGATGAGTTCTTCGTGTCTAGGTTTCTGGGTTTTCGCGGGTAGGGTTCTTCGATTTGCCTGGGTTTTCGCTTCTTCGTGATAGCTAATTGTTTTTTTTGGGTGTGCTGGTGGTAGCTAATGGTTAAGGGTTCTATTTTGTGTTTTCACTTAGGGTGATATTTTGTGTTTTTAATTTCTAAGTTAATTGGGTTCTATTTTATATTTTCTATTTTGTGATTTAGAATTCTTTGGAACCATTTGTTAAGGAAAATAGGTTCCATTGATAGAAAAGTTTTTAATAAGGTTTTACCCTCTATATTTGGCACCTCTTTTAATTAAAAACCGGTTTCAATGATAAAGTCTTTGGAACCTCTTCAACCTACAACAGGTGTCAAAGCATTTTAATATGGGCTTTAAATTTTAGACAATATCTTTGGCACCTCTTTTAGTGAACAACCGGTTCCATTGATAAGGTCTTTGGAACCGGTTCAATTTACAACAGGCGCCAATCATTTTTTTTCTCATCTAAGGAACCTCTTGTTTTTACAACCGGTTCCTTTTAATAGGTTCCAATGACATTAATTGTACTAGTGCTTGTTCTGTGTTGTTCTTCAATGCGACCATATCACGCTGCCAAGCAAGAAAAGCAGGGTAGAAATAAGACGAATGTTGATAAGAGACGGAGACAAACTGATTTTATACTATTCAGAGAGCACGAAAACACCTTCAGCTTATGTGTGCAGGTCTGCATCCAACACTCCATCATACCGGGATCGTCACTCATGCTTGCGACAGTGTACGAATTTGATCCACCCTGGACGTTGTAGCGTTCGCTGATGTCGATTTTGAATACAAAAGTTTTTTCAATGAAGAACTCAAATTCAGTGGGGATGGACTCCGGCTCGCCAGCCTACATTGCGCAGAATGAGTCTATAATGTACTTGGCCAATCAAAAATAGACGGTGCAACATACAATGTATAACAACATCGAAGTGGAAATACTAAGTTGACCTGCTCGAGAGCACTAATCAATTCAGAGGCAGTGTGGTTTATAAATTGTGTTATCTGTCCGTCGAAGACCACAAAGTTAATGATGTCGTCGCCGATATCGGATGCAACAAACTTGACCTGAAACCTGAATGCAGATAAACATCGGAGGAAGAGAATCGTGAGATGGAGTAATCAATAATGACAAATAAGTGTAGTGCCACGATAAAACTCATCGAAATATCACCTCGGTACCCTGGACGCATAACCACGGGTGTTCCCATCGCAGCCGTTCCTACTACATATCCAACGACTGTCTTCATTCTTTGCCGTTTTCACCCAGCATGTCTTGCAGCTGTTGTAGTACCAACCTGCCGAGCAGTCGAGGTCGATTATACGACCGTATGTGTAGAATACACCAGCCTGTGAGTAATATATTGCATAGTCAGAAAACGTAGGCGTATAAGTCCGATATTTGGCTGGTTAATGATCCGCATAAATACCACATACATACCTCTTCGTTAAGCTTAATCTCAGATATTGTCTTGATATTGTCGATTGTTATGAGGTTCACCTCCTCGTCATCGTGGACGTCAACAATCTGAAGAGAGTTGCTCGGTGCGGGGGTTGAAATACTGTGTACAAATAAAGTGTCAGATGTTGTGCATAAGAAAGACTTAGTTAGGTACTAACATCTTAGAAAGGAGACATCTCGAAATTATGTAAGTGCATTGAATCAAACATATCGAACCTGTTTGAGAAAGCTAACACTTCTGGAATGTCCACGTCAAAGGAACGAAGTAGCGTTGTATGTGGTTTGGAGCCTCCACATTCCTGTGTATATAATGACATGACAAAGGTTACTGTCGCTCAACAAACGGGGATAACAAAATTATGCAAAAATCGAATTTATGAAAGGAGGTAATATAGCACGTAAAACTCACGCTCATATTTCTTGACCTCAACGCACTTGATAACAATAATCTTGGATTGTCCCGGATTAGGCATGCTGCTAATCAATTGGGGAAGAGTGTCACTGTGCGGTGCCCAAAGAGTGCAGGAAACCTGACAGCAGCTAAGTGACACAGGCGACGTAATTATGCAGTCAGGGGCTATGCTAATGTTACGGCCAAATGAAGAGCAGAACATGGAGAAAAATAATTCACGGTAGGGACACGGAGAGTACTACACGAAGTATGTGACAAAAAATAGGGCGTGAAGAAGGGACATATAAAGTGAAGGACAGAAACGTACTTGATATCCTCGAGCTTGATGTTGCGATATTCGAAACCATTTTTAGTGTGACTAACCGGACCGATCTCGAAAAGCTTCCCGACTAAATCTGTGAATATTATAAGCAGGTTATCTCCAAGAAAACGTGTATGACACAAAAGAATACGTGTGAAGAAATAATTAGTTACAAAATTCTGAAAATTTAAACTGGTTATGCAAATGAATAGGAATGTACCGATGTAGTGAGTAGTGGACACACGACCGTTGATGATGTCCTCGAAATCAGCAAATCGAAATCCATAGAGAGGTATGGAAAGATTTCCATCGTAAGGAACGACTTTGCTCGAGTACTCGAAGTGGAGGCGAATGTTGCTCGGGGTAGCCCTATCGTAGCCGGTATTCGAACTGATAGTGAGGTTACAGATAATGTATACACCTCCAACAGCAAGCGTGTCAGCGTTGGTGTATTTGCTCAGAATCTGCTTACGGACAGTGCCCTGAACGATTTCATTCTGCAAAACCGTTAAGCACGAAGTAACATGTGTAAGACAACGCAACCAATTGATTTGATATAGACGCGAAGGTATTTAATACACAACATGTCAACGACGAAAAAAAAAAGTAATAAAAACTAAAAACGTAATACGTAATTGGATAGATATAAAAAAACTATTAATACATAGGGAAGAAGTGTAAATTACATGAGTTTATATACCACCAAAATTCGATGGTAACACGAATTTGATAAAACAAATTCATTATACATAATGTACATATGGTGTACTTGTCGACGACGACAAAAAAAAAAAATTGTTATAAAAAATAATATGAGAACAAAATATCATATAAAAAGTATACATAATACGAAAGATTTACGTAAAAAAAAGAGTAGACGTAATACCTCAGAATCAATCATGAGAACCTCGATAGAATCGACCTTGTTTCGTTCCTTCAAAACCGGTCGGGTCCAACGGTGGACGACCCTCACGACCATTTCTTTGAGCCGCTTGCCTTGCTCCAATTTTGATATGTTCATCATATCGGTAGTCGACATATTGTGGGAAGTGATGGATTGTTATGCGATGAAAGATATATGAATAGTTATAATAAGAAAACTGTGATGAAGAACGACATCGGGAAACGATATATATAACGTGTACGTAGGTTGTGTAGTTGGGCTTATATCTTTGAGAGATATAAGGGGAGAATATTGAGGGATATTCGTTAGTGAATATCTCTAGAGTTATAACTGTATTGTAGGTATAGTGTTTTACTTCGAATGGAATTGCTCGAGTTATGTAATCTATGAGTGGCTAAGCGAATAACGAATATGTATCATATGGGGGACGGATACGTAATAACCATAAGATTCTAGTAACAATAATATACTAAATATATATACCAAATATATAGTAAATATATATTAAATATACTTAAACCACAATATATATGCTAATAACCATAACATACTAAATACATACCCTATCAAAAAAATATACTAAATATCGGACCTGCCTAAATATCCGTGATTAGATGCAATATCCATGATTATATTAGCTATAATTAGATAATATACTAATTATTAAATATCTGTAATCTGTAATCTGTAATATAATAATTATTATCCTACGTTAGTTACAATAATATAGTACATATCTAAGGACGAATACGTAATAACCATAAGATTATAATAACCATAATAAGATAATAAATATATATACCAAATATATACTAAATATATATTAAATTATACTAAAAATATATACTAATAACCATATTAATATATTAAATACATACTAAAAAACAAATTTTCTATATATCCGTGATTCTATACCATAAGTTTATCCTTTACATAATAATATATGTAATATATTTAACATATATAACCAAACGAAATATCCGTGATTATAACCATAAGATTCGCGATCCGGATTTGCAACCATAAGATTTTATATATCCGGAGATTTGCAACCATATTTAACATATACACGAATTATTAAATATCAGTAATATAATAATTATTAGCTATATCCGTGATTATATTATACTATATTTAGATAAGACAATAATATCATAAATATCATATAATATCAATACATATTAGCTACTTCAATATACTACCATACGCTTATTTTTTTTTATACGAATAATATGTATACTTTATGTAATTAAAGATTATAGTTTATGATTACCATACACATATTTAATTAAAGTGCATGTAATTATATGATATTGTTCCAAAATTATATATTTGATGGGTCACATTAAAGTTTATGTCACTAAATAAATGTACATATGTTTGAAAATATGTGGTTATATGTATAATGTATAAAATTATATAATGTAAATGGAACTAAATATTAAATAGATAAAGTACATATTAAATATTAATATTAAATATGATAAATACGAAATACCAAGAAATTTAAAAAAAGACCGACAATATACGGGAAGGGAATATACTGTATACGAAATGTATACGGGTAAAGATGATGTATACTATATACGAAATGTATTTAGTATTTATATACGAAAAATATACACTTGAGGGAATGACTGTTTTGCCCCTGAATTAAAGAAGAGATGGAGAGTGCATTATGTGATTGGACGATTTTGTCCAATTTACGTGAGAGCTCAGAGGGCTGTTTTGTGCGATTCTAGCAGTGCCACGTAAGCTGTGCTGGTGCCTTCTTTAAGGTAATTAAGATAATAATTAAAAGATTTTCTGCTTGATTTTTATTATTATTAACGATACTTTCCTAAATTGAGTTTTGATGAAATAGACCAATGAGATCGCTCGAAAAAAGTTTCAAATATATATAGAAGTATTTTAATGAAATGGAAGAAAATAGGAAAATGGAGAGTTTATGATATTAGTAAGATAAACATGATTTATTCAATGTATTTTGTAATATACATTGATATAGAAAGTACAGATATATTCTTACTTAAATTTGTTACGCACTTACACACATATGATAAACGTTGACTCGATTTATTAAAAAAAAGATTTTAAACATGATACCTTTGTATTTTTAGTTTTTCTATATGCACTTTTTTAATCATACATTGTACCCTCACTTCACTTTAATGTACTACCTCCGTTTTTTTTTATTTTCTTCTCACTTCTTTATTATATGTGAGGAGTAATGAAGTGAGAAGAAAATAGAAAAATGGAGGGAGTATTAGATATTCGGACGTTTGGTTCATCAAAAGAAAAGAGAATGAAGTCAACAAAAGGGAAACATGGGGAATGTAATGAGATTACCCCAAATCTAGGTTGTTGTTTGATTTCAATGAACCCAATCTTCACCCAAACCTCAATATTATCGGTAGATTATCATAATATTTATACATTATGTAAATAAAAAATAATAATTTTAATATTTAAATTATAAAAATAAATTTGTGCAATTTTTATATCTTTTAATAATAAAATACATGTATTATTTTTTCAATTTTTTAATCGTAGATACAGTAATTATACTAATTATTACAATACGATAAGTTTTAAAAAATGATTTTTCTTTTTAATTGATAAATTAAGGTATCAAAAATTATTTTGACCCAACTCCGACCCATATTTGGCTTGCCCCGAAAGTATGGTGGTGGGTGGACCTTGGTGGTGGTGATTGTTAGTGATGGTGATGAGTGATGACCAAGTGGATAAGTGGAGGAAAAAGAATCCATCACTTAGGACGAGGGTTAAGAAGGCAGAAGAGTTTGGGAAAAATTGAGAGGTAAAATAATTGATTGGATTGATTAAACAAACACGAACAAAGGCATTCCTTCACCCTTTGCTGAATACATTAAATCTAACGGTCCTTTGGTGTATTAGATATGACAAATGTCGTAAATAACAGTGATAACCATGGCTCCAACTGGGCCGTGCCGTGTCCAGGCCCAAAGATGGAGCGCCTCTCCTTTCCCGTGTCGTGCTGCCGACCTTGACACGGCCCGGATTGCCCCACCTATTATCATTATTTCCGATGAGGGGAATTAAAAACTCCCCCTCAGTGTATCGTAGTCCTCTTTGGTAAACTGATTTGGTGAGCCTACCCGTTGTTTTTTCATATCTTCAACAATGGAGGAACCCTTGAAATTCCTTGAATTCTACAGCGGTGTTGGCGGCATGGTCTGTTTCTTCCCTTTTTACTCCAATCCACTAGCTATTCTTGCTCTTACCTTTTATTTTATTTTATGTTGTGGGTTGAGATCAGAGATACTCCCTGCTAAAAGCTGGGATTAATGCAAAAGTGGTGGAAGCTTTCGAGATTAATGATGTTGCTAATGATGTTTATCAGCATAATTTTGGGCACCGCCCTCACCAGGTTCCCCTCTTTTGATTATGCTTCGTCTAAAGGTAGTTATTTGACTAGTTGTAATTCTTGAGAAGGATATCCGTCAAAAGAAAGACCAACTGTTAGCTGTGTAATGGCATTGTTGTTAGTCACTTTGTTTGAAATCAAATAAGAAGCCTTTTCGAAGATGGATGAAATGGAATTCAATAGTCTCGGTTTGTAGATTTAAGCAAAGGCTAGTTTTTAAGTCCAGACGATATTGCTTGCATTTAGGAAGTGGAGGAAAAAGAATAGCTCTAATTAATCGTCAACTAGATGATAATGCTTTTGCTTATATTAAAGTCATTAGTATACTGCATGAATCTTTTGTATTGAAACTTTACCAGGAAATCTGTATCTTTTAACCTACTAGTTTCTCAGAGTAATTGAACTCATATGGGATGGTGGAACTCTAAAATCATTATCACCAAACTCATGATTCTGTAATCCTAAGTCAATCATGGTCTCTGACGTGAACCATCATATCAATTTTTTCCAAAGGAGGCAAAACAAAGAAAATGGTAGATGGATAGAGATTAAATAGGAAGGTGGATGTAGTTTTAGAAATGACTGAAAGTGGCTAATGAAGACCAGACACAGAACGATATGCATACTTCCTAGTTGCAGTAGTAATTATTTGGTTTTGGGGCCTCATTTTATTTTGAGGTGAATCCCGCAACTATTACTGACTGCTTGATAATCTGTAAGTGCTTCAAAGATCGAAGTTCTCTTTTTCAAGTGGAGAGTTGGAGACCTGTAATTTGTTTCCCATAGTTGTAACCATTGTGTGCATGTTAGGTTAAAATGGAAAATGAACGCGGCCTTAATCATTAACTAAAGTACTCGATGTTGTTGGGTGTTTTAAAAAAAATTATCTAATTAAATACTTTTGCTTTTCATATTTAGCTGTGTGCACTGGCAGTTGCGTTGCTCATAGGGATAAATCAGGATTCCCGCAGCCTTTTCCCCTTTGTTCTAGTTACTGGAAAAAAAAAACTGAAAATCTCTTTATCTATTGTCAAAAGTGAAAAATATTACAGACTAAATAGTAGGGGCGGGGCCATCATATTGGCTTTTAAAACTCCTAGGGGACTTTGTAATTTCATTTAGTGTGATGGGTCTGTTGCCTACGTATGTAGCCAATTTGTCCTCTGGGGATGAGCAATCATTGCACCTGGGTTATTGTTCATATATGAATGCAAACTTAGTGTTCATATCTCAGCTGATCTTATACCGAAAACACTGCATATATTTCAGTCCTCCATATGTGGGTTTTCATAAGCTCTTCTCAGTTTTACGTTAAGGTCCTACTTTGTATATTGGTGGTAGTGAAATGCTAGTCTCCTTGATTGTGCAGGGTAACATTCAGAGCTTGACTGTTGCTGATCTGGATAAATATCAAGCCCATGTTTGGCTTCTTTCTCCTCCATGCCAACCTTATACAAGGCAAGGTAGATTATCCAACATTTTGACTACTGCTAGTCTGACTTTCCTTGTTTTGATGGTTGTTGTCTGATGATCAATATTTAGGCCTCCAGAAGGACTCAAGTGATGCTCGGGCATTTTCCTTCCTCAACATTCTTGAGCTTATACCTCAGCTATCCTATGCTCCACTCATGCTTTTTGTAGAAAATGTCGTGGGGTTTGAGGTAATTCTGAACATTTTAATTTAATCATTGGCACCTTTAGGATTTTGTTTCACCAAGATGTCTCACCTCTTGTTTCAGTCATCTGATACTCATAGCAAGATGATTGAGGTATTGGCTGAAACGGATTACGTTACCCAGGAGTTCATTTTGAGCCCATTGCAATTTCAAGTCCCATACTCGAGACCGCGGTACTTCTGCTTGGTAATTTTCTGTTCTTGGCCTGTTTCCGTCCGTGCTGGCTGTCTCTTTTTATTTTAATCATTGGCAAAGGGAAATACAGTATATCATTAGGGTTTCGTAATGTATGGCATGCTGGAATTATTTATTGGACCTTCAGGCTATGATTGCTGGCTAGTAAGATACAATGGACCTGGTCTCCGACTCTTCGTGATGGTCTTAGCAACTTCTTTCATTTTTCTTATACATGATGTTTTCATCTTTTGAGATGGTGGTTTCACTTTTGATTAACAACAAAAGCATTTTAAATGAAACTATGAAACTTATATCATTAGTTTTGTATGGAAAATCTTTTGATAAAGTATAACATTTAGGAGGTGTTTGGTTGGCTTCATTGGAATGGATTGGATCTATTCCAGTGTTTGGTTCGAGGTTTTCGGAATGGAGTCAGATGCCTAATGGATTCTAACTCCATTCCAACCCTTTGGGATCCTGTACCCACCTTTCTCCCTAGGATTCAAACTCCATTTCTATATGCTTAAGATTGAAATGAACCAAACAAGTTTCCAAAAGGTATGGATTTTGAATCTCATGCCGCTATGGTTTCCGATTCCATTCCTAACCATTAAACCAAACAACCCCTTGATGATATTACTCTTATACATTGAGAGATATTGATGATTTAAGTGTCTTTAAATGTGATTAAAACGTAAATAAAAACTAGAGGTTATAGTCACCTGGATTTAAAGGCTGTATTCTTATCTGTCTGTTGGTTACATGCAAACTGCAGGCGAAGAGAAAACCTTTATGTTTCAAGTATGGGAGATTTAACAATCAACTACTTTACACCCCAAGTCCATTGTTGGGACATGATGACGACTTTCCGAGCAGTTCACCTGAACCTTTGGCATGGGATTGGGATAGCACGATCACATCTTGTGAGCCAGTTCAGAACTTTCTTGAAATTGAGTGCCACATCGAAGAGAAGGAAATAGAACTCAACTGTCTTGACAAGGAAAAAAAATCTCAGTCTATATCTAATTGTGTACAAAGATGGAGTCCACAAGTTGGGTCTGATGGTTGCCTTTTAGATCAGTATCTTGTTCCCTTAAGCTTGATAGACAGATGGGGAAGTGCAATGGGTATCCTTTTGTCTGGCTGTCAATCATAGTAAGTCACAACTTCTTGCAAAAAACTTCTTCATATTCTTCTCCTTGCATCATCAAAGATATTGTATATGCGGATTCCAAGCGATGTTGTTGTTTTACGAAGAGCTATTATCGATATGTCAAGGGTACTGGCTCCCTTCTGGCTACAATACAAGTAAGTTTTCTAATACCCTCTCTGGTTTGTTGTCTACGTAAATTTCAGAGTGTATGTCTGCAGATACCCGTTGGCCATGTCCACAGGTCTTATACTCTTATTCCTATCATACCTAATAAACTTTCTTCTTGGCTATACAAATATACAATAATATGTTTTGTATGTTATCCTATATTGCTATCTAGTTTAGCTTTATGTTGGAAGGGGAATCTCCCAAGATGCTTCCATAGTGGAGCTCTAAACAACTGTGTGAGGCGGCCTAAATTGGCAACTATAAACAGTTGTCCAGGACGGAAATAGAAATAACATTCCGATAGTTATATTATCTGAATATACTCTCCAATCTTTTATAAATAACAACCTAGCCTTTGATACATGTTTTGTCATTTAGCATAAGCTATAAGTTCTGATTACATCGAATATTAACATTATATATGAACTATTAGATCGGCGTTGAGTTGGGCTGGTAAGTTTGGATGGATTGTTAGTTATTCACATATTTCTCTTTGCTAAAGGTCTTTTCTATATGCAGCCAGAGTTGAAAGGTAAGATATTTCCGTTGGAAAAGCAGGGTCTCAGATATTTTACCCCAAGGGAGGCATGTCTTCTTTCTCAATTTTGCCCAAGTTCCTCTCTGGTTTCATGCTCCTGCTTTTGTGAATTGAAGAATCAACTATTTATATGTTTTTTTTGTAGGTGGCTAATCTGCATTCTTTCCCAAAGGAATTCAGTTTCCCTGATCATATAAGCATCAGACAACGGTATGTTGTATGCAGAATGTATTGTTATGATACACCATCCTAAAGTAAATTTATCATCAAAAAAAAAATTAAGTTTTAGCACTTAAGGGGTCAATGGTATGAGAGTGGAATCCGTACCCACATGTCTCTTAGCAAAGAGAGAAGGGAAGGCTTACGTAATGAAAGTAGAGGAAAACACCATACACGACACATGTGATATGATTGTTGACGATTTAAATCGTCTCTCAAAAATCTATGTTACACTTCACACTTAAAGTTAAATTTCTGACTTCAAGATGCATCCCCACAGGCCAGTCGCATATCCCCTTTTGAGAATAGGGCCCCTATCTATGAAACGTTGAGTAAGGACGTGTTGAACATTTGGATATGTATTTGTCACCCCACGCCCGTACCTGAATCTGAGAGAAGTACGGAATGCTGTATATATGTTTTATAAATGAATGACCGTATAGCTATTAACTTGCTGCAGTTACGCGTTGCTTGGGAACAGTTTAAGCATAGAAGTGGTTGCGACCTTGATTAAGTACCTGGTCTCGGAGCCTTTAGAACAGGCCATTTTGCCTGAACCACGATCATCATCTGGACTGTCCATGCCTCTATGAAAGTTGTGATGGATGGCCCTACTCATTCTAAGATCACACTGCAGTAGTGATGCTAGAATTTTTACATCATTCATTCTGGGGCCTTTAATTTTCCAGGGGATTTCATCCTCTCGGCATCTAATTGTATGCTGTCCCCTTAGTTTTGGGTAATCTTGTAATCCAGTCTTGTAGTTAAAATTATTTTGTGGGTAATAGTTTTCCCAACGCGAAACTTTTCCCTCTCCTAGTCTCCTTCACCTATCGATGGAACATGTTTCATCTGATGGCAAACTGGACGGATTAGTTACATTGAAGACGCCTCAATCGAGTCTATCTGGACTTCTAATTTTCCCTCCTGACCAAAATCATCCGTTCTTGCATCCGATGACTAAATGTTTTGGGAGTTCGGATGGTCCTATCGAAAACAATCTCCACCTAAAACTTTATGTTTGTGAAATTATTTGGTGAAATATGGTTTTTCATAGTATTGAATTTTTAGATGCGGGTCCGGAATAACTGCATCATGTTGTGGGGCGTGTTTATAAAGAACAGCTGGCCTTGCGTGTTTGCTTTGAAAGGGAAATCCCATTAATAATTATCCAATGTATTCCTTTTCTAGCTCAAATGGGTATATTTGAATGAAACTCCGTCCCGATGAGGACATTATAAGGAGGGTAGACTGTAATACTCCGTCCCGATTACCCACGTTACGTTACTTATGCTAGTCTGGTGATTGATTGATCAGTCAGTTATTGATTAGTTGGTCGGTCAGATTGGTGTAGTTAGTTGTTCCGTAGTGGGAGGTAAACTTCGGGACGAAGTTCCTTATAAGGAGGGTAGACTGTAACACCCGTGATTTATAAAGAAGTCAAACTCGAGGCAAATCGAGTCAAGTATAATCGAGTATCCTATTCTACGTAATTGTGAAACCAAACTTGCTTCCGAACCCTACATCTTACGGTCGTCAATAACTATATAACAACCTTAATGATATACTAATAATGATATACTAAAAATAATGTAGTAGTAATAATTATATGATAATAATGATAATAAAGATAGTGGGGGTAGGTTTTACGTATAACCTATGAGATCTCCTTTTATTTATTCACGGAAGCAGTTTCCATCCACGCCATAGTCTCTTCCCCAACTTCCTTTATTCGGCTGTGACTTGGCTCTCGCATACCCATGTCTATTCCGACCCTCACTCCCGTTATCACGAAAAGTAAAAGGAATAAAGGGGGGGGACTCCAGGAATTGAGTCGGACCGTGGTAGAGCAAGATCTAGATCGTGAGCGCATCCCTAGGTATGTTACGTTGTCAATTCCGTTTTAGCATGGTAGATTGCCTTTAGTGTCGATACGGGGGTGGTCAGGAACGGTTTTGTCGGCGTATTATTGTTGTATTCTTCGTGTTGTTGCTGGTGTGTGTCGATTTCGTCGGAACGTTGCTGTTTGTCGTCATATTTGTGTAGGTTGTGTGTGGCACGGCTTTGTCAGAGTCGAGGGGTTGTTCCAGGGTGCTGTGTTAATTGGTTGTTGTCGGGGTAGTTTGATTGTTGACGGTCTAGCACGGTTGTCGGAGTAATATAGTTGGGTTGGCGGTTCGGGTCCCTGCGTATGGTCGTAATCGTGTAGGGCTTCGTCATGTTTGCTGAGGTTATAGTAATAGTAGTAATATAATAACAATAATGATTATGATGTTGTGCTGCAGTGTCACAGTTACATTAACAAGAATAATGGTCGTGCGACTAAGTATTGTACGTAGTAGTATACTACAGAATGATAATACTTCGATTTACGTTACAATAATATTATGTGGGATTATCTCATCATAATAAGAATAACAGTATAATAAGTAAGTTGTCGTAGTCGAAGTTAATTAGAACGGTATCGGTTAGTGTTATATATCAAATACGTTACTATCGATATTAATTTATGTATATAATATTTTACTAGGATCGGACTTCGTAGAATCTCCGTGGTGAATTGTACTCCGACGCGGTGGTGACCTACTAACTAGGTAAGGTTATCCTTACTCAGTTTACGTTGTATGTATGCATGTTGTATGATATGTAATGGTATAATGGTGATATTGAAATTACGGCTGTGTGTCTATTGAGATTGCGGCTGTGTGCCTATTGAAATTGCGGCTGTGTGCCTATTGAGAGAAGCTAGCTAGGACTAGCTAGGCCCGGTTGATCTCGGGACCTTCCCTGATGTTTCCTCTTAGGAGAGCCTAGGAGGGGTGTGCACACTCGGACTGACGGGGCGTGACTGCGGTCGCGATAGTGATAATAGGGATGATGATGATGATGATACTAATACTGATGTTTGTGTTGTTGGTTATACTAATGTTATTTAATGTTATCGTAAACTGATCTGGTGTGTATGTCTGATGTGTCTGTGATGATCCAATTGATATTTCCGTTCAATTGGGGAGCAGTCTAAAATGAAGGTTATGTATATATATACCTTGATGTGTTTGGATGCTGGGATGTATGTACGGGATTGGGGTGAACGCGACGTATAAGTCCAAACGCAGTACGGATGAATGCGTAGGCATTCCCGTTTTTATAGAATGTGTAACTTCCGCCGTGTAGCCAGAGTTGTAATAGTCAGTTAGTTGTAATGTTTAAACCATGTGGCCGATTTAGCATTCCATATTGTATTGTAATGAGCTACTACCTCGGGAAATCGAGATGGTAACATCCTTATTTACTTGGAAATGTCTGGTAAGGCTCCTGGGTAAATGGGGGTGTTACAAATACCACTCCAATAAGGCCGACCAATCCCTACCTTAGGTGTTAGTCTGACCAACAACAAAAAAAAAAAGGAGAAAAAAGCTGTACAAAAAAAATCAAAATGCCAAAACAAAATAGCTGGCCATGATCAACATCCCTCGACTAGATACGGTCAATCCCTTGACCGGGGCACGGTCAACTCAAATGAAGAATCCCACGACCGGGGTTAAGAGGTCAACCCAAAAAAAAACAAAAACAAAAACAAAAAATTCAAATACCCATGACCGTGGTCAACGGTCAACTCAAGCGAAAGGCCCTTGACCGGGGTACGGTCAATTCAAAAATTATGAATGCCCATACCATCAAATAGGGGAGAAATGATCAGGCTGGTCAGCTAACACCACATCTAGCATTCCCACATTACAACCCTCAAGACCTTCTCGAGACCTAGGCTAAGAGACAACCCAGAATTTTGAGGATTCAAGTTCCATAGGATACCCCTAACCATTAGGGCCAGACATGGAAATCAGATCCCGCATTGTCAAACCTACCCCGATCGAAGTTCGAGTCATTATTACTCGACTTTCCCATTTCCTACCACATTGCAATACCTTACCCTCGAAGCCTTAGTTCCACAAAATCGAGCTCCAGATGTCAAAACATCAAAGCCATTTTCGACCTAGCTCCACATTTTCAAAAACGTCCAAACCAGTTACCAACCCCAAACACGAGAACTCAACCTGCGGTCGGCATAGAACATGCCCAAACAGTCCACACTACCTCTGGGGGCTACCCCAGAGAACGCTCACAGTCATAGGATCAACATCCTAACTATTCCAGCCCTTTGATCATGACATCATTGTGAACACATCTAGCCCACACCAACGCTATGGCTAGCTACACACAAAGCCCTAATAAACTAGGCACCATAACATATCTTCCAAACTACTGAACTACGACTTGGTTTGATTTCACTACACGTGAATACGTAGGCAGCCTTTCAACAAAGGCACAACCACCCACATTGACACAAATTAAAAAAGCACCGTCACTCCAGTCACGACACTGTCATGTTCTCAACAGTTAGCTTTGTCGTCTTGGGGGCCTCTCTTAGACAGAAGACCGCCATCCATTCACAAAATCCAAAAGATTTTTCAAAAACTAGCCTCCTTTCTATAGTGTGTCCTAGTACTCGGCTCAGTCGAAGACGAGAATCTGTCAGGGACTCGAAACAACACCTACTTTGGGACTGTACCCCAAAACCAAGAATTCAAAGGAGCACTAGACTACAATATTGCTTCTGCTAAGTCCCGCCGTGCAATAATAGTCTCATTACCGACTACTGCAATTACCCCGTATAACAGATCTTTCTCATTTCGATGTTCGACCGTGTTGCCACTCACCTAGACTATGGAATAACGCAACTTAAGAGTCTTAACGTCATAGGTGGCCCACCCCCTGAGTCACGGTCCAACCCCTCGAGAGTCCAGTCGTGTCTGTCAGCTCGTCCGGTCACGTGCAGAGTCGAGTCTGTCGGTATGTCTCTCTCTTCAAATCCTTGCTTTGAAATTTGCAAAACTTAGCCATTTGAGAAAATCTTTTTCGATAAGGACAAATTTCGGTCTATTTTAAAACTGCCAATTGCTAACCCTTTCAATTTTGAAAACCTATCTTCTAGCACGTGAGTTGCTTTCAGGAATTCGATTTCAAAGTGAAGCAAAAATCATTATCCCCAGCGCAAGCCAGTCTATAGATGCTAACTGCATTTCCTGTATGCTATCTTGCTATCTACTATGCCTGCTATTTTCGCCTATGTATCTAACATTTCAGGTACCAGCTAATGCTTCCCAACGGAACATCAAAAGTGGTGTTTCTCCTGGAATGCTACATCCATGATGTGATGTGTCGGCATACGGGTACACCCAAGACTTCATAAGTAAGTCCCCGCGCAGCTACTTTACTCCCCAGCATGAGTCGGTGTTTCACCTAGATATTACGTGCAAATACAAGTACACCTAGGACTTCGAAGGCAAGTTCGACTCCCCACGGAGCTATCATCATCAGGACAGGTATGACCCTTTTCTTATGGCTGGCGAGCCCTTCACGCGAGTCTAATGGACTATAAATGACCCGACCGGAAGGCTGCCAGGTCGTAATCTGCGATTGGCCTGGTAGCTACTCTGACTTTCGCCTTGTCCAAGCCTCAGTCAGAGTGGGGGCTCTGTAGACACCCGCATTTTGCCTGCTAGTGTCTATAGCAGTTCCCGACAAAACACCCGATGATGATCGAACGTAAACGTGACTTAATTAATACACTCGAATACGGACTCGAAATTAATAGTATCTGACGTGGGCATTTAGCGGAGTACAAATCTCTCAAAACCGACATCAAATCCAGGCCCAGTGGGTCGTTTCCAATAAAATAAGACTAATTTGGACCAAAATTGACACCGGAAATAAAACCATCTTTTGGCGACCGGGTCAAAACCCGGTCAAAGACGAATCCGACACAAAAAACAGCCGTGTTCGTTTCTAGAAGCTAGTCCAACAACAAGATCCATTCAAAAATGGTCAACAATCATTCCCTATTTACACTCCCTCCTTCGCGACCCACTCGATCGACTGGTTCACACCCACTCGGTCGAGTAAGGCCATGAACATGTCGAACCAGACTTGAACCGGGTACTCGATCGAGTGCACCCGCGCCACTCGATCGAGTGACCCTGAACCGGGGTATTTGTTCTATAAATACCTCGTCACCCCACAACATAAACACAACTTTTTTCAGCCATTACTACTTCAAGAAACCCTTACATTTCACACAACATTCATCATCCTACACATCTTCAACCTTCAAACCTTCATCACCCTTGAGTTCTAGGCACTCATACACATACACACACATACATATTAAAAATCCCGAGATCAAAACTCGTCAAAGACACACACCATAACTCACCCTACATATCTCGACACTCCCGCGCTCCCGTCGCTATTACGAGTCCGTTTCCGAGGCCATTTTAAGCATGTAGGTTGAGAGTGTAATTCAAATCCCGACATCTCCTTTCTCCTTTCTCTTTTTCGATTATATATGTATATGTATTATTATTATTATTATTGTTGTTGTTGTTGTTGTTGTTGTTGTTGTTGTTGTTGTTGTTGTTGTTACTACTACTACTACTAGTATTATTATTATTACTAACACTAACATTTTAATTTCGTTACTAACATTTTAATTTTGCTACTAACATTTTATTTATCGCAATCTAACATTTTATTTATGTACTCTCTAACACCTAACATTTTATTTACTGTTTATATTCCATCTTATATAATACCGTGTATAATTATTTAACAAAACTATTTTCAAAACGATCCGAGCAACGTCCGTTGAGGCTAAATTAATGATCGTAGGCCATAAAGCCAAATTACGATATTAAAATGCCGAGGACTTAAGTTTGCAACGACGGTCGGATTTTTGGGTCGAATATGTTTAATTACGAATTCCGCCTAAAGTCTATTTAATCCCTTTACAAGTCGTATTGGAGGTGGCGCCCTTCGAGGTGCGCCGCCCTAAACACTTAAGGGCGTAATAGATCGTGGAGATTCGTCGTTAAATATGTCCGACCACATTTCTTTCAAAATATTATTCTAAAAGAATCATCGACAAATCGGATTAGGACGAAACCCATTGACGCCGAATTAATTGTCACACGATCCGAAAGGATTGATTACGACATTATGACGCGGAGGGAATCGATATTTGTTCTAGCCCGATCAAACTCAATTTTGCAAATTCGCTTTAAATACTAGAATGTCGAGTATGACGAGCCATCGAGATTTAAACTAATATAAATTGGACAATATTTATATTTAGCATAATTGCATCTCGATTCAAAAACATAAAAGCTACAAAATAGGTCGTTTCAAAGCACAAATTAAACACCCGTACAGAGGACACTCGATCGAGTGCACAAGCCCACTCGATTGAGTAGCACCCCAAAAATCGGGCAGTGGGTCCTTCAAAGGCTCACTCGATCGAGTCCTTGCCATGACTCGGTCGAGTGGATTCCTTTGTCCAGGCAAGTCGAGCGCTTTATTTCATCATCCGAGCCTCGTCTTTTTTTTACGACTTAGTCGTCGCGTGCAAAGTCAATCACGTGATTATTTTTTTTAAAACTCATGCATTTTATTTCACTTTCGCGACTTTGATCGATGTCTTTCACGATTAGTTTTGTGTCGACGACTCTTTAGTCGTATCCGATACATGACTAATCTAGACGCCAATTTTTCGAGGTGATAAGTCGGGACAAGGCATCGAGATTCGGGATCTGGCTAGCACCACGTCTAGGTCCCATATCTCCGTCCTCCGTTTAATGCACAACATAATGTGTATTTAATCGGAGTTCGTCCATTTATTCAATTTATGGTCTAGCTTATATTTACTATTTACGGGTCCGTTTATACTCCCTCTGTTTCATTGATATCTTCCACATTTTTTTTTTCAACCATTTCTTTGATTTCTTCCACTTCTCTTACCTAGGTGGCCCACTTACTTTACTCCCTCTCTACTTTTACTTATTTTATTGTTTTTCTTAAGAAATGTGTCACTTCTAAGGTGGAAGAAATCATTGAAACGGAGGGAGTAGTTAATATTTACCGTTTCCTAAATTCGATTATTCTATTTTATTGCTCATTCTATTGTGAATTCCGGGTTGTATTCCGCCCGTGTAATTTGTAATTTATTTACGAGTTTTCTATTTTCGATGTTTTCCATTTATTGCCTTAAATGAACATCGCATGCTAAATCACTTTGACGTGAATCAAGATGCATTAAAATGACGTAGCAATCCATTCGATATTTATATCCTGTAAAATGTTGTTTGCATAACATTTAATCAATTTACTAGCGTGCGTACACGAACACGAACGATGTCTTAGTAGAGGCCGCTAAGTGCGGGCGGGGTTGGGTGTCCTTAGTGCGCTTCCCAACACGTACCCTCACCCCTTACTCAGAACCTCGGTTTCCGGATGCCCGAAACCATTGGCGCACGAGAGTCATTCTATACACGATAACCGGTAGTGACGGTATCGGTATCGCAATGCAAAGGGACGAGCCCCATAAACTCTGAAATCGAAATGGGCCATACTTTGTGTACGGTCCACGACGACATAGAGTGGGCTCGAATGGGTCTGAATTCCCATAAAATTCGGTGGCGACTCCAACTTTGACTTAAATTTCAAACCCGAGATCAATCTTACCACGAGATTCATTCGCCTACCCAAACCCGCGCGTGGTCGCGTCGGAGTGGACCTACGTCATGTACACCAGTTGTATCATCAAACAACGAATGTTAAAAAAGAAAGTGCAGCAGCGGAGCATAGCATAGTGAGAGATATTTATTTTAATGAGAACTTATTATTTTACTTGAATTTTAAAGTTTTGTATCAAGATATCGTATGAATTTTTTTTAATGAAATGATCTATTTGGTTAAAAAAAGGATCGTACTTTTTCCTAACGAGCTTTTACTCAATTCTAACGATATTTTACCAATTTGTCCTTCGTATTTCCCCCACCATTTTTGTTTGTTGATTTCTCTCTAGAAAAATCCCTAAATTTCAACCAGAAACCATCAACAGAAGCACCCATCACCCAAAATACAATTAATTTCTCTTAATATTTTTAAGTGATTGGTCACAATCATTTCGTTTGTTTCATTATGCTAATTAATAGCCAGGATTTGTTTTCTCAATCATTTTCTCTATTTTATAAGGCTGATATTATCAATAAGATAGGAAGTGGGATGCCTAATCCCACCACCCGGTGACCCACCAAAAACCATCGTTCGATCCTATTTTAACCATCCAAAATCTCTAATTTAAAAACTTAGTTGTACCCTAAATTACATAATTAAGTAAATGAATAGAATGCTAGAAAAAAATTTAAAACGAATTGCTGGGAAAAAAAGTACTTTCGAGATTTCCTAGCAAGAATTGATTAGAATTCATTCTAAGATTAATAATAACTGAAGTAATGCCGAGATTTCTGACTCTGTAATACTTTTGAATGAAATTACTTATAATTATAATATAATTAGAATTAGAATAATCTAAATTTCATGGTGAAATTTCAAAAAAAATGAAGTAAATGCTAAAACGATATTAATAATTAGAACTCGTGCCTAGCGGAATTATAATTTACAACTGAAGATGATTGATTTAAGATTTTTTAGGATTAAAAAGGCAAAATTTAGGGGCCATTTGGTTTGAGGTTTACAGGAAAGGGAAAGGGAAACAACTTCTATCATTCCCTTTGTTCTTGTTTGTTTGGGCTTTTTTTCCATTCTCTTCCCTTCTTCAAACTTCCTCATTCCCCAAAACCCTTCTACCTTCGTTACCTCACCTCCTAGGGTTTGAATTTTGATTACCCATCATCTCTCTCACCATCATTTCCCGTAAACCTGTTAAATTTTGACTCGATTGCTTGCCCCAATTATTTTAATGTCAAGACCCATATTTTTTGACCCGTGACCCATTTGACCAAATTTGAATGACTCATTAATTTAGATTTGAGATCCACCCCGTTAATTTTTTATATAAAATTATTAACTTTAACATGATAAATTATAAAAATAATTAAAAAATAAAATTCATATTACTTTTATATACTCTATCATTTAGTAATACAATATTTGTAAAATCATATAGTTTTTAAAATTTTTAAATTTTAAACACGATTTTTGAATACTCAATATGAAATGAAAAAAAAAAACAATTTTTTTATTGTTAAAAGGGAAGACATCACAAATTATTTTGACCCTAAGATAAATAGTGACCCGTGTTTGACTCAACTCGTATTCATATCCGACCTGTGATTGTTTCTCATTCTCTTAAATTTTGTAACCAAACAAATAGTAACATCAAAGGGTGTAAGTTTTGGAAAATGATTGTGTATATTAATGTTCAATGTACTAGTTTAAATACAACTTGTAGTCTAAGCTATACAAGGATACAATCGATGATTATGCTAATTACAATTCTAAAGATATTAATTATCCTAGCTAATTATAGATAAATGCATGGGATATGATTCTGACTAATTGATAGTAATTGATAGTAATTGATTGAGGTATATCCCATAATATTAGGAAGGAATCTCCTTGATTGGAATATCCTTAACACGCTCCCGCAAGACGGTCGGTCGGAGAGTAAGGCCGATCTTGGAAGTGAGATCAACGAACCTTGGGTGAGCAAGGGGTTTGGTTAAGGCGTCAGCCAATTGATCAGTGCCATTAATATGTTGGACCCCAATGGTTCCGAGTTGTACCTGCTCTTTTAAAAATTGAAACGAGAGAGCGACATGCTTCATTCGGGAGTGGAAAACCGGGTTAGCGGAGTAGTGTGTGGCGCTGAGCTTGTCACAATAGATGGCCGGAGTAGCACTTATAGATAAACGAAGCTCGGATTTTAGACCTTTTAGCCATAAGATCTCGGCAGTGGTGTCAGCCACGGCTCGAAATTCGGCTTCCGTGGACGACCTTGATAGCCCACTTTGCTTTTTCGAAGACCAGGAAATCGGGTTAGAACCAACGAATACAACATATCCACCGGTGGAGACGTAGTTAGATGTGTCTCTGGAGAAATTGGCGTCACAGTAAGCATGTAGGACCATGGGTGAGGATTTGTTGATGTGTATCCCGAAGTGTCCCTTGGAGATAACGTAGTAATCGTTTGAGAGCAACCCAATGAAATTCAGTTGGGTGTGATAGATATTGGGCAATATCGGGTCGAGTTAGAGATAAATATTGTAGACTTCCTACAACTGCACGGTACTTGGCTTCCTCATAAATTGGGCCGTTGGGTCGGTTTGTCAGTGGGGTTTCAGTGGAAATAGGAGTGGTAGCGGGCTTACTTGCATCCATGGCATGACGGTGGAGAATATCGGAAATGTATTTGGATTGGTTGAGATGGAGACCACGAGTTGTTGGCGTGACTTCTAATCCGAGGAAGTAGGATAATGGACATAGGTCCTTGAGAGAAAACCGAGTGGATATGGCCTGGATAAAGTGAGCAATGGCGGAGTCGGAAGAACCTGTGACTATTATATCATCAAAATATACTAGAACATAAATACGGACAACGTTAGTGAAATAGCAAAATAGGGAACAATCTGAGATCGAGTTAGAGAACCCATAAGACAGTAGGAATCGGCGTAGTTCGGTGAACCAGACTCGTGGGGACTATTTTAGGCCGTATATAGCCTTCTTTAGTTTACAAACATGGGTTGGGTTGGTCGAATCGACAAACCCAGGTGGTTGAACCATGTACACATCTTCGGTGAGATGGCCTTGGAGGAAGGTGTTGTTCACATCGAGTTGACGTAGGGACCAACCAGATGTGACTGCGAGGTTGATTAAAAGACGAACCGTGGTCGGTTTGATGACTGGACTAAATGTTTCGTTGTAGTCGATACCGGGACGTTGATTAAAACCTTTTGCCACGAGACGGGCTTTGTATTGTTTAAGTGAGCCATCTGGGTTGTATTTGACCCGAAAGATCCATTTACAGCCAATAACATTTTGGGCTTGGTGGTGTGGGACTAGGGTCCAGGTGGAGTTACGGGTTAGGGCATCATGTTCAGCAAGCATGGCGGCACGCTAATTTGGGTCAACGAGGGCCTGTTTTATCGTGTTTGGGGTAATATGAGGGGTGGTAGCGGTTGCAGCAAAGGCGGAGATGTAGCGGGGATTAGGGCGTATTATGTTGTTTGATAGGCGAGTATTGTGGTGGTGGGTGGGCTGGCGGGTTGGCGGTGGTGAAGTGGGGTTGGATTCGTCGGTGGTGTCGGAGGGTGGTGTGACGTTATCGGTGGACAGGGATGGGGTGTCGGTCAGAGAAGTGGCATTGGGTGTTGTAGAGGTTGGCGTGGTGGCTTGGGTTTCGGTCATGGTGGGGGTATGGGTGGCAGGTGGGTTGATAGAGGGAGGAGAAGAGGGAGTTTCGTTGTTAACATGGGGATCTTAGTTGGGGGAATGAGGAGGGAGAATATGGAGGTGGAATGGGGCCCAGTGAGTTGTGGGTACAGGGGTAGGTTGATTTAATAATTTGGAATACGGAAACGCATATTCAATGAAGCGGACATGTCGAGATGTGTATATTTTGTCTCGTATTGGATCGAGACAGAGGAAGGCGGATTGCGTATTAGAATAACCCAAGAATACACAAGACGCAGATTTAGGCTCAAGTTTATGAGTTGTGTACGATTTTAGCCACGGAAAACATAGACATCCGAAACTATGTAATTTGTTGTAATTAGGGTGACGATTAAATAATTTAAAGTAAGGGGAATTATTTTGTAAGGTCGGTGTGGGGAGTCAGTTTATTAGATAGGCAGCAGTGGTGAGTGCATAAGGCCATAAAGTAGTGGGTAGGTCGGCTTGAGTGAGTAGCGATAGGCCCGTTTCGACGACATGACGGTGACGACGCTCCGCGAACCATTGTGTTCGGGGGTGTGAGGTGGGGAGGTGAAGTGGGCGATGCCGGTATCTAAAAGATGTCCAGTGATTTTACGGAACTCACCTCCATTGTCGGAGTAAAAAGTTACGAATGGGTCGATTAAAGTGAGTTTCAACTAAGGCTCGGAATTGTTTAAAAATTGTGACGGTGTCGGACTTACGTTTTAACGGATAAAGCCAAATATAATGAGTAAAGTGATCAATGAATATTGCATAATATTTATAGGATGTTGTGGAGTAGATGGGTGCGGTCCATAGGTCCGAGAATATTAGGTCAAGTGGGGCGTGAGATTCAATAGTCGTGGTACCAAACGGAAGCTTATGACTTTTATTAATGAGACATGACGTACAATAATTTAAAGGGGAATTGCTTAAATTAAATTTGGAATTTAAAAAAGATAATATTTTATTGGAGGGGTGGCCAAGGCGATGATGCCACATTTGGTTCGGGCGGAGGGGGGGCGACATTGGCACGAGGAACATGGAGCATCCACTCGTAGGCGCCGTGTTTAAGTTGACCTTGAAGTAGAACCGCTCCCGTGCGTTGTGCCTTTATAAGAAAAGAATTAGATGAGAATATAGCAATAACATCATTATCGTGACAAAATTGAGGGATAGATAATAAGTTACGGGAAATGGTAGGGACACATAGAACGTTATTAAATAAGAGGGTGGAGTGAGAGGAAGAAGTTGTAAAGGAACCTATATGGGAGATCGGGAGAGAGGAGCCGTCACCAATGATGAGGTCGTCGGGGACTTCATACGGATTGTGGAGGGCAGGAGTGTTGAGATCATGAGTGATGTGGTGGGATGGGGCGGTGTTGTTGGGCTTTTGCTCGTCTTGATGGACAAGGACCTCATGTTGGATGAGTTTTTCATGTAGGTCTTTGAACGTGAGTGGTGTGTCTCGGGCCTTGCAGCTTCGATGACAGGACGGTAAAGCTCAAAGTCTAAGCCGTCACATATGGTAGCAGTGATATCCTCGATGTCCACTCGGTGATAGTGCCTTCACCGAGTTTGATGGTATTGAGATGTGATTTGAGTTGAAGTTTTCTCCCCCGAGATATGTTGGCAAATGTTCCGGAAAGAACTGTCCACGTTTCGTGAGACGTGGTGGTGTGAGTGATAAAGGGGGTTACGGTCTCGGATAGGGTACCGGTTAGGGCGGAGAGGATGAATTGGTCTTGGCGATACCAAGTGGTGTAGGCGGGGTTGGGAGTGATGGTGGGTTCAGTGGCGGGTGCTACGGCAGGGGTGGTGATTGTTTTGGCAATGACGTCGAGAGTGCCGTCAAGATAGGAAAATAGTTGGTGTCCGTTCATGTGGGCTTGGATTTGGAAACTCCATTGCTTATAGCTAAAAGTGTCCTTCAATTTGAGGCAGGTGGGAAACGTGATGACGGATAGGGGTCGGGACGGTTCGGCAGCATTTGGGATTTGGAAGTTGTTATTGGCCATAGGATTTGTTGGAAAAAATTGAACCGGATGATTCGTGATGGTGTTAGGCTCTTGATACCATGTAAGTTTTGGAAAATGATTGTGTATATATATTAATGTTCAATGTACCAGTTTAAATACAACTAGTAGTCTAAGCTATACAAGGATACAATCGATGATTATGCTAATTATAATTCTAAAGATATTATCCTAGCTAATTATAGATAAATACATGGGATATGATTCTGACTAATTGTTAGTAATTGATGGTAATTGATTGAGGTATATCCCATAATATTAGGAAGGAATCTCCTTGATTGAAATATCCTTAACAAAAGGTAACATTTTTCTTTCATTTTCATTTCCTCAAGTTAGAACTTAGAATAGTGAGTTGTGGAGAGATTAATTTGAAAAAATTATGGAAAACTATTAAGATGGAGTACAGTCTCGTTATAAATTTTCAAAAAAAAAATACCATTTGACCTACCTTACTAGTTTTGGCCCGTGCAAATTGCACGGATGGCGTTAAAAGTATATATAATTAAAGTGACGGCAAAAAAGATATAATTGTCGTAAGGAAGACATTGTTGAAGAAAAAATATCACTAATAGTTCAAGTAATAAAAGAGCGGGGCTTATTAGCTCCACAATTTGTCTTTTACATTTACTCTTACGAAGCTCATACAGAATAATTTGGATACATATTCCGGCATTCCGCCATTACAATTTTCATAAAAAACCGAGTTAGGAATATCTATTTTAACTTATTACAATATTAAAAAAAATCCGCTACCATCAATTTGCATCCTCTCGATTTACTTATCATTCTCAACATAGTCTCCATCAATATTGGTTAACCAAACAAAAACTAAGTAGAGCAGCTATAAAAATACGAATAAAAAAACACTTCCTATTAATAATAATCTTACTGTTGTCTTTGTAATACCAAAGTCGACCTTTTTATCCATATAACCACAGCTATACAATACAATACAAATACAAATAAAATCACAGCTTATCATATAGTGATAGTAAAAATGAAAATAGAATTGCGAAAAAAAAAGTAATCATGCGAAATTATGATAGGGCGAGGTTATTATTTACGTGGATAAGTAGGTCTTATCTCTTAATCTGCTCTTATAATGGTAAATTGTGAAACATTAAACTACTCCGTAGTCATATAATTAGATTGTCGGAAGTTTATTTGGAGAATAAAAAATCGCCGGACTTTGCTTCTTATTCAAGGCTCGATCATGGTAAACCAAGCTCTTTTTAAAAATGAATCATTCTAAAAAGATAGTACAATTCTAAAAAGGAATATTTTTGAACCGAAATCAAAAAACAAAAAAAAGACCTAAATCACAAAATACTTCAATTTTTACCATTCTAAAAAGTGCAATAGTCACCTCAACCGTTTTACAACGTTAATGATCTATAAATGTTAGTTGTCATCTTTACACAAAAAAAATCAATTCCTACATCAACCCTATCCTGTCAACAAATATATTGTCCTTGGATTATTTACAACACTTCTCCATCAAATTCCAATCAAGTCTGAAGCACAGTAAATGACTTCCTTGAAATTGTATTCATGGAATAAAGGTCGCGTTTATTCAAAGTTTGAAGTACACTCCACAATTCTAAGAGTTATAATTTCGAACAAATACTACAACTGCTAATATTTGACCAAGAAAACAGGCAATTTCCTATTTTTTAATATGAAAAATAAAGAAGAAAAATAAGGAAGAATATAGATTTGTTTCTCATGTTGCCACGGTGACACGGGTTTTGTGTTAAGGTACTCAGGTCGGACCCTCGAAGTTCCACGGCTACATTGTCACAATTGGCTGAAATTTCCCTTCAATTGGATATTTCCAAGGCACAATCAATCGTAAAATCGATAAGAAATATGTTGAATGACCGTAAAGTAGTGGAATCCGAGATTAAAATAGCATACACGACTGTTTACACCTTTATTCTGATGCTAAGAATGAGTTGATACTCTTCTATGTCCTGAAAAACAAATTGACGGCAAAGAATAGTTCATATTCAGTAGAAATATCCAACAATAATGGGAAACAATCATAAGGTTTGTTTTGAAGAAGTTGAGTCTTTTCTCTTTCACTTAGAATTCAAAGTTAACTTGAGAAAAATGTTCTGTTTAAATATTATGAGTCACTCCGTATGAGCAATGTTATCTTTAGATCTATTATTGCTTTTCAATTAGGAGTTGATCTGGTAAAATCGACCACCTGAATTACCCAGTCTGAATAACCCAACCCGAAACCCTATCTAAAACTCGACGTTAACCCGAATTCCGAACGGTTCGACTTCAGTATCCCTTATTAGTAAAAATAACTAAGCAAGTTGCTATAATCTTTTCTTTTTTTTTTTTTTAAATGAAAGACTTAAAATAAGAACAAAAAAACTTACTTTCATAGGAGTATATCAGTTTCCTTTACACCACCATAACCGAGCTTTTGATCCAAAGAGAGATTAACACTGAGATTTGCAACAGATAGCCGAGATTTCAATCCAAAGAGAGGTTAGCACTGGGATTTGAAACTTTGTTATTGTCCACGTTAATCTTCCTGCTTATACCAAATAAATCACTCAATTAAATGAGAGAACCAACACTTAGTAAGTCATCATAAAATAATAACCTAGAAAAACACAAATTGCCTTCAATTTTGGATCATAAACTTATAGATCTACAATAACAATATAAACCTAAAGTAATCATACATAAAAAGTAACAATGCAACATATTATTAAATTGAGGGGGAAACTAATTATGTGATATATTAGAATGGAGCAAGAGAAGTTTATCTGGATAAGGGAAACCATTAGTCCGCAGCAGCCAAGAAATATGATAATTAACTGACAAACTCGATGAGAAATCTAATAGAGTGACAAATGATAATGGTAGACTTTATCTCTATATCTACAATGACAAATTGTGAAGCATTCTTCAGTACATTGATTTAATTGTCGAACGTTTAATGGAGGATTTAATGCAGAATTACGGGTGAGGATTGAAGATTTGTGTCTCTTAGCAGATAGCAAACGTGCAGTAACACAAAAGACAAACCAATTTTTTTTAGTATTATTATTCAATAACAATTAGGTGCACCCTAAAATATTAATGACTTAAAAGTATGTTCAAAATCACAATTCAAAACACAAAAGAATAACCCATCAAATTTCAATACAAAAATATGTGGAAAGAGAATGATCAAACTTACAAAAGAACCAACCTTTGTTCCATCATCAAGTTAATCAACAAATTTACTTTTAAAAAAAGTTGATTATGGATGTAGGCTTACTAACTCCAACTTAATTCTCGTCTTCAGCCTTCTGTATTATCTTTTTGTCCATTGCAGATCCTTCTCTTCTCATCCCAGCCGAGGGTTCCGTGCTGAATCCCAAAACAATAAACCGAATCGCAGGAGAAAATGAATAATAAATATAAATTAATAATTCATTAGTTAGAACTTAGAAGAATTGATAAAATAGGTAGTTTTCCCCTTCTTTCAACCTCATCTTCCTCGTACATCGTCTTTTTCCGTTGTTTGGATGCCTTTTGTTCAGATAGATTTGTTCCTCGTACATTCTGTCTGTAATCATACTCCCATTTTTTATCGTTTCCAATCTCAAACTTGACAAAATCTCTCCCTCTCTCTTCATATTGACTATAACTTATACACAAACCATGTGAGAAAAAAATTGCAGGGTCAGAAAATTAGATGAAAACATGATGCCATGTTTTCACAATAAATGATGATATCCCAATATACATTCATTTCCAATTAATAATGTGAGGTTAAGTGCTTAATTTCAGTATATTTGTATATCATACATCCCAACATGATGTCGATATTATATTCTCGGCGAGTATAGTGGTACTAAAGTTCCATACCTCTCAGTGAGGTCATATTGCTTTCTCTCTTAATGCGAAAAAATTGATTCAAATCCTGCAACCAAATCAAAAAAATAAAACAACATAGAACCAAGAACATATTCAATAAGACGAAGAATGGAGACAAAAAAGTACAAAGGTTTGGACTTTTGGAAAAGATTAGACATACGAACTCGCAAAACCACCAGGTCCACGACCAACCTCCAACAAAACAGCTACAAATTCTCAATTTTTTTTTTTTGCTAAATTTCGATTTTTCCCCCTAATCTAATTTCAACTGAACTAAGATCCCATCTTAAATTCAATAAAAAAACAATCAAACTTTAATAAAAAAAACACACCAAAAAATTAAGAGGGAAAGTGTTGAAATTGTTCATACATGGAGAGAACAATCGATTGTTGCGACAACAACAGCAGTAAGATAAGATCAAGTGATGATTGACATTTGCTTGTATCATTCTTCAACCGCTTGATCCATAATGTACCATTCTTGAATGGATGGATTGATTGAATTTTTGGGGAAAATTGATTTGATTGAATTGTTTTTTTTTTTTTTTTGAAGTTTGATTTTTTAGGTTTTTAATTAGGAGGATGAGGATCCAACGAAAGAAGATGGGGAGAAGAGGAGTTGACAGGAGGATGGGGGAGAGAAGAGGAGTTAAGATTGAGAGGTAGTTAGGTTTTTTTTTATTTTTTTTATTTGTTGTGTATTGTGGTAATGGGGAGTTATAGATGTCAGTTATATTTTCAATTGTGTATTTTAGAAGAATTGTAGTGTACATGTGTGTGGCACGTCACATCCACGTAGGATCCATGTAGGATGTTGATGTAGGATGCTGACGTGGCGCAATGTGGAGCCAGGAAATGCTCCTGCTTTATATAATACTAGGTTAAAACCCGTGCAAATTGCACGGTGACATAAAAAAATGGGCGACGAAGTGAATGAAAAAATAAAGAACAATTTACATCAATCCAAACCGCAATCGCAAATATCAAAATAAGTAATACGGAGTACCAAAAATCCACATATTTTGTAAACTGGAAATGACATATACTTGAAAATGTAAAACTATAGAAAGAAATGACAAGATATATTTGCGCGAATATACAAACATGAAATTATAAATAGTGGAACACTTCTTGATATACGACATTAGTAGTAGTGTCAGAAGCGTGTTTATTGTTATCATAAATAAGAATCTTTAATTCACGCTTGTCGGTAACCCTGGATATCGCAACGTATAGTTGTCCATAGATAAACACAGACTTGGGAAGTATTGAACTTCACCAAGCAACAAATCGACCACAACTTGGCTCAAACCCTAGGAAAGCTATACTTCCAGAATTCCAGAACACGTAATTGAGCAAAATATGCAGAAAACATGTCAACAGCATCACCGTGTGCTAGATCAACACTCTGTATATTCCAGATTTCCATTTTGTTGACCAATTCGCTTCCGCGGGATATACCAACTCCTCCCTGGACCTTAAAAAAAACAAATCACTTATTATTTGAAAGATCAGTAAGAAACAACAAAATTATTTGAAAGATTTATGATATACATGCGGCTAACTCGCACGAATCTTGAAAATTATGAGTGACTATAAGTAGAAGAAATTGGGATGACTCAATGTCTAATGCATGGCATTGTATTTTTTTCGCAAACAATAAACACTCACAGTAGTTTCGACTGACAACACATCTTGGTCTTGAAGATTAACGAAACTCAGTTGTTTCGACTCCTAAGAATCCTAATCTTTAGCATCTGTTTCGGGTTGATTGCAGGATTTGCAGGTGTTTCTGTATTTGAATACATAATACTTGTACCCATAAGTTTCAAGACATAGAATTTTCAGTAACAAAATTAACTAATGCTGATCTTGATATGACATCAACAAAAACAGATATCAAGGAAAAGAACATAAAATAACCAATTGATCACAAAATATGAATTCAATCAAGTTTCATACATAGACTACATGCACAAAGTTGATAGAAAAACCTAATTAAAGTTACTCACTTGAACTAACAAATCGACAAAAACTGTGAAGGAAACAAACAAAATTACCTTCCGAAGCACAATCATCGAAATCGTCGACTATTAATATACAAAGTGAAAAACCCCTATCTCTAAAGCACATTCGGCCGCAAGAACAGCAAAAACCTCCAAAGTCCACATAAATGTGACCACAAAATCAAATCTATGATGCAAATTTCATACATCCCTAATCGATGAACATCCCTAATAAAAAACCCTACTCCATAAAAGAGACAAATCCAGGTACATCTTACATTCTACAAAATAACACAAAAATGAAAATCAACCCATTATAAAAAAATAGAGTAGTGAATAACGAATTATGAGCTGGGTTTACTCTAAAAAAACCAAAAAAAGATGCGAAAATATGACATACATTCTACAAACAACATAAAAATTAAACTCAACCCATTATAAGAAAGATTGGATGAACTCGAAATTTGAGTTACCTTAGTGGATTTCCTTATTGAATCCAAAGTTAGAGTTAACAATCACACCAACCTAGAAAGGAATGAAGATGAGAAGAAACACCACATCTGGAATATTAATAAAAAAAATTGGGCATATATTGAAAGGAAGGATATTGATATGGAGATATTAAACCTCTCTAATTAGTTTCTCTCCAATGATCGAGTAGATTATACATACAACTGCTAGTATAATACTCCCTCCAACTCTTTGGAATTGCCCCATATTTTTAATATATGTAAGTATTATCATAATGAAATAGGGCAATTCCAAATAGTTGGAGAGAGTACTATTTTCCCTTTTTTCTCTATTTTTCTCTAAAAGTTAATTGAATTTCTTTGGCAACTTTAATCATGGATCTTAATTCATTGATCAATGAAATAATTTTAATTAAATTTACTCAATTATAGAGTTTATTTTTTTTCTCAAATTAGGGTTAATTATTAAAAAAAAACACAATAAGGGTTTATTACTTAATAGCTAAGTTAAGTGCGGTGCTCAGAGTAGGGGTAGTCGGGGTTCTGCGTTGTCGATCGACAAATATACCCAAACATGCCGTGCAATTTTTGAACAGTTAAATATCTGTGAACAAATCTTAGTACCTCTCTGCCCTTGGTAAGGAAAACCGGCGCCTTCCTAAATCCCTAATCATTCCTTACATTGTTTATCAGAGTTGCACATTATAGATATTGTACTTAATTTTTATTGCATGCACATTTTCTCTCAAAAAAATATGACAGAAATAATTATTAAAACTCATGTTGTCACATCAAAAGTAAGGATTCATCAATTATTATCACATGTATATGTACATGAGTATATGATATTATGACACGGGAACTAAAATACCTCCCCGCGTACAACTTCTTCCTGTTTTGTATTCGAAACTATTACTATGTGTAATGTGACCCTAACACTCTCTTCTGAGGCGTTCGGACTTAGTTATGAGTAAAATACCTCCCATACATTCGTAACTTCATAACTATTCCTGACCCGTATTCTGACCCATAACCCGATGATTCAACCTAAGACCCGACCTGATTGACAGGTCTAGTTATGTGTAATGTGTAATGTGTGAGAAATAAATATTACACAGAATATTCAAGAATGGATAAGATATAAGAAATTTAAGAATGAACATTCAAAGTTATCTGTTCTTTACGATTTTATTTTGTAAAGGGAATTTTAAATAACTTCCCAAATCTAACATAATCAACATATATATCTAATAATAACATGCTATACAATCAGTGGAACACAAAGGAGAAAAATATACCTCCATGAGAATAATCAACTGATGCACACTTAGTTAACCTCCTCGACTTAACCATGCTTAAAGTCTAAACATAAAGTCCTTGTATTTCTGTGCACATTTCCGCTACACAGGAAAAAAAGAGATAATTAAATTAGCTATCATCGTTAACTGATTAAATTAATCAAATTCACCAAATTACGGAGGGGTTAGAGGATAAGCAGTAATGTGATTACTAATTGAGGCCGAGGTTAAGGTGATTTCTCATGCTCTCATATATTAGTGAAAACAACTATTATAACTAAAAAATCACAACAATTTAATAATTTGAATCTCAATTTCTAATTGAACCAATTCAGTATTATACGGTACCCTTGAAGAATCAAGGCACAAAGGTTCATCAAACAAAAGAAAACATATAATTACTAAAAAAGATTAAGCCTTGGGTGGGGATTAATTCCCTAAAGACGGTGTCAAAGTTAAGCCTTTGGTGGGGAGTCCATTCCTTTTACTTGTATTGCAATATTGCAGATTTCAACTGGCCATCGTAAACTAAAAAGGAATCGAAAATAAAAATTGCACACATTTTTAATCACAATGATTCTTTTCCTTAACACAACCAATTTCACTTGTGTCTTCAGTAGAATCACAAAGAAAATAAGACTCAAACTTCTAATGAACCCTTGCATTGAGCAAATATGTTATTATTACCTCCACACATCAACAAATATGTCTAGCATTGTTTTCAGTTCCACTGGATGTAACTCTAGTGGCCAGTTGAAGAATCAAGGCACAAAGGTTCATCAAACAAAAGAAAACATATAATTACTAAAAAAGATTAAGCCTTGGGTGGGGATTAATTCCCTAAAGACGGTGTCAAAGTTAAGTCTTTGGTGGGGAGTCCATTCCTTTTACTTGTATTGCAATATTGCAGATTTCAACTGGCCATCGTAAACTAAAAAGGAATCGAAAATAAAAATTGCACACATTTTTAATCACAATGATTCTTTTCCTTAACACAACCAATTTCACTTGTGTCTTCAGTAGAATCACAAAGAAAACAGGACTCAAACCCTTGCATTGAGCAAATATGTTATTATTACCTCCACACATCAACAAATATGTCTAGCATTGTTTTCAGTTCCACTGGATGTAACTCTAGTGGCCAGTTGAAGAATCAAGGCACAAAGGTTCATCAAACAAAAGAAAACATATAATTACTAAAAAAGATTAAGCCTTGGGTGGGGATTAATTCCCTAAAGACGGTGTCAAAGTTAAGCTTTTGGTGGGGAGTCCATTCCTTTTACTTGTATTGCAATATTGCAGATTTCAACTGGCCATCGTAAACTAAAAAGGAATCGAAAATAAAAATTGCACACATTTTTAATCACAATGATTCTTTTCCTTAACACAACCAATTTCACTTGTGTCTTCAGTAGAATCACAAAGAAAATAGGACTCAAACTTCTAATGAACCCTTGCATTGAGCAAATATGTTATTATTACCTCCACACATCAACAAATATGTCTAGCATTGTTTTCAGTTCCACTGGATGTAACTCTAGTGGCTCCGAAAGTAATTGGACATTCTAACAGCAAAATGACGGCCGTTAGCATGATAAAAAGAGAGATTAAAAAAAGAAATACATAGCCATTTTGGTTTCTAACCTAGAGCGATCTCGGTCCAAACAACAAATGACAAACTTAGAGAGTCTCAGAATACACATACTACCTTTGATGTATAATACTCGTTCCAAAATCCCAATCATAGAAGATGAAGACATGGACGCAATGATGCACGGGAAATTGACCGTTAAGGATCGATGATGGCAAAAAGGCACCTGCATCAGTCAGTTTATGGGTTGAAAATGACAACTCCAATTAAATTAGGATAGTAAAACAATGACAATAATCAAACAATAATTTACGATTTTCTCAATTTTCAATTGAGAGTATAACCCTATGAATCCTACATAATCTAAAATTATGTACATCTCTCCCAAATTAAAATTAGGATTTCGGAGAATCATATTCAAACCTAGTAAATACAGATAAATACCTCAGGATAAATATTAGCAAAGTCGAGAATCCGAGAATGAAAAATTCCCTTTAAAAATACCCTCCACTGCAATTTATCCACGCAATTAAAGAAATCAGAAATCTAGGAAAGAAATTAAGATTCTCGATCATAATTATTTTTATGAGGGAGATGCACTAAATCAATTACGAAATTGGAGTCCAAGATGTTTTATTGTTTCATTACATCAACTATTAATATTTTTGGGTTTGTTATTAATTGATAATTATGTAATAATATCTCGGTGAGTATGTGGTCGTCCAAGTTATTTCCAGAAAAATGGTTTTTCTTGTCCAGGATTAACTTTTCGATACTCTAACTGTCTGACGCACATTTCTTAACTCTACTTCCTGAAATTCCTGAACCTGAACAACCAAACTAACCACACAAAACCCTAAATTTCACCCAATTCATCAAAATAAACCGAAATCAACATCACAATAACTAAATATAGAAATTAATCTCAATAACTAAACATTCCTAAATCAAGCTACAAACATTCTCAAATCCGACCCTTAAAATCAATCCAAGTAAACCAAAACCAACTCCAATTAATCATAAAAAACCCTCATTTTTCATCCAAAAGAACGGAAATCAACATTAAAATATACAGTAATTAAGAGTAGATCAATAAAAAAATTCAACTAACCTTCAGGTTGCTCATTTTCGGAAAATTCCTTCTCCAAAATCTGATCAAGCATTTTAGCGACGGTGCCACCACCAACAGGCAGCGTAGAATAGAGAATCCTTCCGTTAAATCTTTAGCGCAATTCTTGGTCGAATCTATCATAACCCTCGAAAAATAGGAGGTTACAAAGTACAAATGTTGTACGAGTTTATATATATTATCACCATTAAAATCAGATTATTACTTTCATATGGGAATGGTAATTGATAAGATGGGGAGAAAAAAGTAGATAGTTTTGATGTATACTGTGCAGTTGTGGTTGTGATAGTGGGGAGTTAACATTTATGCCTGAGGGCAGTTATTTTTTTTGCTGAAGAGTGTGTTGTACGGTGTTGTATTATGATGTCCACGCAATTACCACGTCACTGCCAAGTAACATCCACGTAGGATGGTGAGGTGGATGAACGTGGAAGCGGAAAATGTTTCTGTTTTAAAAGATTAAGACTCCGTAAGTGATTTAGTTGCATGTGTCAATCGAAGAGCAAAACCCTATGACGCGCAATCTGGTTATCGAATTCGGACAAATTCAATCCTTTGCTGTCTGCCTCCCGCTCTCTCTCTCTCTCTCTCAGTCTCTCAGCCGGGAAGTTAAGCAGAGAGAGACACACCGCAGAAAGCGAGCAACCCCTCTCTACTTCCGTCTCTTTTTCCCGAACTTTTCACCAACCCTTTCGATTCTTCTTCTTGTGATACATAAACTAAGTTAACCATTATTATTATTATTATTATTATTATTATTATTATTATTATTATTATTATTATTATTATTCCGTCAATTGTAGAGTACATTCTTCAAGCCCTTGTTAAAATTCTGCACTTCTTCACTAACCCATTTGTTCGACAAAAAAAGTTCCAATCTTTTCAATCAATTTTGATTATTTAATTCATGGGCTGGGGCAACAAACAGCAGAATTCATCTGGATGTTTGACAAACTGCAGTTTAGGGCTCCAATGGAGTGCTAATCCAGGAGATGAGTTTCAAATCAACACCCTAAATTATCCACCGCATGGTGGTTTATTTGCAAGTGTTGGACAAAATGGTAGTATGGGATTCGGTAAGGTTGCACCAATCCCTACAAACTCTAATGGTGATGATGGTATTGGCACCAATGGCTTTAAGGACCTTTACATGGATTTGTATGTGAAGTATATCAATTTTTCAGAAGGCTTCAAAGTTGCTGGGACTCCTGAGGAGGAAAAGGCTAAGAAGAAAAACAAGGGTCCAAAATTGAAGATTAAGGTTGCTAATCCTTCATTAAGCAGGTTGATTAGTGGGGCGGTAGCGGGGGCAGTTTCAAGGACGGCAGTCGCTCCGCTTGAGACTATTAGGACACATTTGATGGTTGGTAGTAGCGGTCATTCTACTACTGAAGTGTTTCATGATATCATGAAAACTGATGGTTGGAATGGTTTGTTTCGGGGGAATTTGATTAATGTCATACGGGTTGCTCCTAGTAAAGCTATTGAGGTATGCAACTACATTGCAATTACACTCACATCTTCATCTGTGCGTTTTGTATTTAGTGTGAATGCCAATGTTCTGCTTTAGTTTATACTCGTATTTCTTAAGATACTGTGTTGCTGTTTCGTAATTCACATATTGATGGTGACGACTGAGGGTAGTTCTAGTTGGTTTGTTCCAAGTTCTAATGTGGATAGATTCTTGGGGTGTGTACTTGAATTTTCTTTTGTATATGGATTTAGAGCGATGTCTAAGAAACAACAATTATTGTCTAACTCATTTTGATTCGTCTGGAGGTTTCATTAGTCTTTTTCAGCAAGTTCTCCTGTAGTAGTGGTCATGACAAGTCTTATAACGCTATTTAAATTACTCCCTGCAAATGACTCACATTGTGGGGATAATCCCTGAAGATGTGCTTCTCCAATGCCTCAGTGGCGCTCCTGGCTCTTGCCTGTATGGCTCACTGTGTAGGATGTTTTTGGTGGGTGTTCACTGCTTCAGTTTATCGTGGTTTAAATGCTTCTGATTTTAGGTCGAGTTAGGATGGTATTTATGCCATGTTTGTGTCATAAATATGTGCTGAATGTGTTGCTGCTAAATTTGCTCGTATGGTTACCCAAATGCTATTCCAGAGACCGTCAAGGCAACAAGGGATACCTATTCGGTGGGATTAATTTAGGAAACACTGGTAATGGCTATCAACTTTAGGAAACACTGGTAAAGTGGTAATGACAACTTTAGGCTCAAATTTCATAATCAATATCAACTTATTAGGCAGAGCTATTATCAGTACCTAGTCAGCAGAAAATCGTACCTTTTAGGTCAATTTGAAATTTGATGCCCAATTATTCGTACTCTATACTCATTCTACCAATTTTCTTATCCTGTACTCTGACACCTACCTTTACTCCACTCAACCACCCTAACGCACCACTAACCGCCTTTACTCCACTACCAGCCACCTTAACCTACCTCATAGGGCTGCAAGTGCGCCACTTTTGCGGGAATCGAACCTTGGTGGTGGGTTTTGTGGGTGGGAATGCAGTTTTGCTGGATGGGGTGCAATTTTTGTGATTGATTCAAGCAGGTGGGGGTGTATTTGAAGGGGTAGGAGTCGAAAAACAGTGTTTTGGGAGGTTCCCGGCAATGAGATGGTTGTGGTGAGTGGGGTGATGGTTGTAGTGGGTTATGTCGGGGTAATGGGGTAGTGTTTTGAGAATGGTGAACAAGTAATTTTGGTAAATTGATGAGAAGGGCATTTTGGTCAATACTTAATTTGCTGACAAAAAATGAGCTTGGGAAGTTAAATAGGTTGGAAGTCTATATCTTGGTAGTATTGATTATGAAGATTTATTAGTCTGCTTGTGGTATTGTTTATAGGATTACCTTCCTAATGTTGCTACTACTATTATGCCTTTTTGTGATTGTTTTTTTTTTTGGAAACGACTTCACGATTTCGAATAATTATTCATCTTAGTCGACCCCAAATCTTTTTGGGAGTAATGCTTTGATGATGTTGTTGTACTATGACTTGAGGTATGAATAACAGACTCGTTTTGGGAAGACAAAAGCTGGCTTCACTTCCTTGTAGGTCAATGAGTAGATTATACAACCAGTTGTACATAGGTTCACAAAGATTTTGAGCTTTGTTGTAAATTATCCGAGCTTTAGTGTAATGTTGTCGAGCTAAATCTTAGAAATGTTTTGTTCAAAAACTTAGAACTCAGCAAACTTGTCAACAACTTTGAGGTGGTTATACAACTGGTGGTATAAATGTATAATACTATTTCCCTTGTAGGAGATCATCGAATCTAGATAACTTTTACAAATATGCCTTGTTTGAGACAACCGATGATGTATATATCTTTTGTGCTTGGTACTTGGTAGCTTTATTACATGCAATATCTTAATGCATTTGGCTTTTGACATTTATCTAGTGTATGAAAGAAGTGAAATGAAGTTGCAATTTTCCATCATTATTGGTATGCACTGGTTAGTCGTTACTTCTGTTTTTCCTGCATTTATCTGCTTCAGTTGAAGTTTTCCTAAATCTTGTAGGCACACTTGCACATATCCCATACCATACAGCGTGTGTTGGCATGTTGTGATGTCCGAATAGTAGATGCACAAATAATCGGAACTTGTTTTGCATCCATTCTGACATGAAATTTGTATTTCTTACTTTCTTGTTTCACCATGTAGCTGTTTATTTACGATACGGTCAACAAGAAGCTGTCTCCAAAGGCCGGAGAACCACCCAAAATTCCCATTTCTCCTTCTTTCATCGCTGGGGCCTGTGCTGGTGTCAGCTCAACCGTTCTCACATACCCACTTGAGTTGGTCAAGACGCGGTTAACAATACAGGTGACTTTTCTTTCATACCATATCTCAGCATAATTATCAGTGCATTCCTGGCCTAGATTAGTTCAACCCTTCACTTTTAGGATCTCCTAGCGAGCACGGTAGAGGAAGTGATTGTTGTATGAGTAGCATAATATGGAGTAGATTTTAGATCTGTTTGAGTCTTATTACCAGACATCAGTCTGGTGACTCTGGTTAACTACAGTATTTTTTTGAAAACATTCATCGTACACTTATCTTCGTCTGGTTAATTCCAGAGTCCTGACAGATAATCGTTTTTGATTGTGACAATTGCAGAGGGGTGTCTACAATGGTATAATCGATGCGTTTGTGAAAATAATACGGGAGGAAGGGCCTGGTGAGCTGTACAGAGGCCTCGGACCAAGCGTGATTGGAGTAATTCCATATGCCGCCACAAACTACTTCGCCTACGATACACTACGAAAAGCATACCGTAAATTCTTCAAACAGGAGAAGATTGGCAATATTGAAACCTTGTTAATTGGGTCTTTAGCAGGTGCCATCTCGAGTAGTGCAACCTTCCCTCTTGAGGTTGCTAGGAAGCATATGCAAGCCGGTGCCGTGAGTAATAGACAGGTCTACAAAAACGTGCTTCACGCATTGGCGTCCATTGTAGAGCATGAGGGCATCCAGGGCTTATATCGAGGTCTTGGGCCCAGTTGCTTGAAGTTAGTTCCGGCTGCGGGGATTTCGTTCATGTGTTACGAAGCATGTAAGAGAATCTTGGTCGAGGATGAAGGCGAGGCTTAGAAAAGTTTATAGAACTACAATATTGCACGATTCCCTCAAAAGCCCTCCTATGGCTGATCGACGAATCAAATTTACACAGCTCTGCTGTGTGTGGAAAGCGAAAACGGAAATAATTTGGTAGTTTTATAGGACAACATACATTTTTTTGCTGCTAGATATACATTGTTGTTATTTGTTTTTTCTGGATTTTAGTAGGGGGCGTCATACTTTTGTTAGGAATTGTTGTCACAATTTTTGGTCCATTGTTACTCTCTTTGTCAAGAAAGTCATTAGTACAGTACTAGTACAATGGAACTGTCATTAAGATTCTGTGGGCCCTGTCATAGTGTAATGTGATGATCTGAACATGATTTTTTTAAAGAGTACTCGTACTAGTTAAGGGGGACGGGGATGTTCGGGCCTCGATATTCCGATATATATTAACGTGGATTTTTTAAGACGCGCGGTTTTAAAATGACAAATTATTATGATTATATATTTAAAAGCCACATTGAGTACATACTTCGTATGTACATTCACTAGGGTCAATCTCAAATAGTTTAGATTGTATCTCGGCTGTCCACCAATTTTTTGTAAATTGCGTTTTGATTCATCAATAAAGTTCTCATAAAATAATAATAATAATAATTAGTTTGGGAGTGAGAGCCCAGATAGTATCTAAGCTCCCCTCTAACTTCTTGTAATTTGTTTCGTTTTTAATGCAAACTCCGGTTTATTAAAAAATAAATAAAAAAAATATAAAATAATAATAATAATAATAATAATAATAATAATAATAATGTCTTTCCTTGGGTTCTCTTGATCACTTGTTCTCTAATGGGTTGCGCACGGTTAAGTCGATTCCCCCTAGGTGTCGGCTCGGGTTTGCGCGGGCTTTGAAGAGTGCCCTGGATGATGTTGCGGGAGCCCCTTTTGATATATCTTGTTGGGTTGCCTTGCTCGTGCTACCCCTCTGTGTTTTGAAGACCTTCGTCCCGAGGAGTAATTTGGAATGTCGATCCGCTATTCGACGCCAACGTCAGGAGGAGGCTATTGTTGGTGCTATTCGTACTTGGGGGGAGCCGGGGGGAAAGTTGTTGCTCTTGCGAGAGACTTTGGCTGAGGTCTCCCCTTCTTTTTGTGTGGAGGAGGTGCTCGACCCAGGTGAGCTTAACATTCGTTAGTGTCGTAAGAAGATCTCTGATGGTCATTATACGGCAGCCGTTCGTGTTCTTTCTTCTTCCGGTGTTGCACCTTACACTGATACCACCCTCCAGGCCCTTCAGGATAAGCACCCGGATGCTCCTTCTCCTGCCGTCCCGGCTGACCCCTTCGACCACTGTCTTAGTGCGTCGGTGTCTGTTGTTTTGGACATGATTTGGAGTTTCCCGCGGGGTACGTCTTGTGGGAGGAATGGACTTCGGGCCCAGCATCTGCTGGATTGTTTGAGTGGTGTTGCTATCGCCATTTCTAATGATCTGACTGCCTCTATCGCTCGGGTGGTCAACCTTTTCCTCGGGGGGAAGTGTCCACTAGGGTTGGGTGAATACATTGCCAGTGCTCCACTCACCCCGCTTGTTAAGCCAGGGGGAGGTGTCCGTCCTATTGCTGTGGGCACTATCTGGAGGCGCCTTGTCTCTAAGGTCGGAGCTTACTTGGTTGGCCATCTTTATGTGGCTATTTTGAGGGTCTTCAATTTGGGGTAGGTGTTTCTAGCGGGGGTGAAGCTATTCTGCATTCTTTGAACCGCCTTGTATGTAGAGGACCGTGGTGCGGATGTGGGTCTTTCCATGCTACTTGTCGATTTCCAGAATGCATTTAACTTGGTTGACCGAGCGAGTATGCTGCAGGAGGTTCGCCGTCAGTGCCCCGCCCTCTCCCGCTGGGTTGAGTTTTGCTTTTCCAACCCGGCTAGGCTCTATTATGGGGAACACAGCCTCCGCTCGTGCCAGGGGGTCCAACAGGGTGACCCCTTAGGTCCCCTCCTTTTCTCTCTGGTCCTGCTGATGCGCGCGGATTGTCGCCTATCCAACGCGGTCAAACAATATTTATAAACCCCGTAATACTACTACTAGCTACTATGTAGTAGCGGTAAGTCAGGGATCGATCCACATGGACGGTCGAGGGGTAGTCGGTCAAGTCAATGTCTAGGAGTAATTGAGTCGAGAAGGGGGGTTTGGTTGACTCGAGCTAGATTTACTAAACGAGCTTATGTGACTAAGATGGGAAACTATTGATGGGAAAGACGTTAGAGAGAATCGGGGAATCGAAAATAAAGACAAGAGTCTACTAACGCAAGAATTATCACAAGATGTATAAGGGAGGTTCCACCTTTCGGTTTCCCTACCAACCAAGTCTAAGCCCGCTTTCGCGACGAATAAACTAAGTTTTCTAGACGGAATTACCCAAACCCCGAGTTTCCCCATATTGGTCCGGGTGAGTTAAGTCAACCTAGGTGATCAAGCTAAGTCAAACATAACACAACAATCCCATTAAGACAATATCACCCTCAAATGCAATAATCTCACAAAAGATGAAATCTTTATCTATTATTCCTCCTCCCCTAGCCCCCTAACAAAGAGATCTACTCACTAATCATGGTAGTTAACAACAAAGCATTCATTAAAAAGAGAATAATTGAAGCATGCATAAAAACTATACTAACAAATATACTAATGGAGAAAAGGGAGAGGAAAGAATTTTACCAACAATGAAGAGATCTAAAGAGGAAGAAGAAGATTAATAATAATAAAGATTGAATCTTGAGAGAAATACACAAGAATTTGTCACTAAACCATGCATAAATCTTCAATCTTCAATAGAATAAATAAGAATCTTCAAGAAATAAAGCAAGAGTTTTGTCACATAAACCCTTGTAAAACCCTTGAATCTTCAACAATTAAGCGCAATCTTCAATAAAGATGGAAACTTTACTACTAATAATGGAGTAATTATATTAATACTAAGTAGATCTATGATTGTTTGTAGAGAATTTTCTAAGAGAGTTTTACTACAATTACTATCACTACTAAAATGGAGATTTTCTATCCTACTCCTAAGAGGCACACTTAAGGCTCCTTTTGGCTCAAAACCCTAGGAGGGATATATATAGAGTTGCTTAATGGGTTGCACAAACTTCAAGGCCCAAATCCGATTTCTCTTCATTTTGCTAGACCATCACCCTTTGCATCTTCATGGGTGAAATTTCGCCCCGCGGCTTGACGTAATAATCCCACCGGGTGAAATTTCACCCGGTGAGATTTTCTTCGTTTTTTCGCGTTTTCGACCCGTCTTCACCATCGGGCGAAATTTCACCCGGTGGGCGAAATTTCGCCCGGTCAAGTTGCCCGGTCATGTCGCCGTGAAAATCTTCGGGGATGAAAAGAAATGTCGTCAAGCGAAACTTCGCCCGGTGATGACTCACCGGGCGAAACTTCACCCGGTGGTCCATTGACTCTTTTCCGGTCTTTTTCTTCATTGATCAGTTGGATTACGTGAACTTTCAGTTGTGTGCTTTGCTCTTGGACCGTATCTCTCTCTTGCTCGTAGAAGCTCAAACACGTTTTCGGTCGAAAATCCCATCAAAATAGACAGAAAACTACCAAAAACACGTAAAATGCAAAAGAGAGACACTAATGTGAGAATTACGCAAAATACGGCGATAATCGCACTCAAGTCTCACAAAACAGAGGAAAAACGGGTCTAAATGGGAGGAAAAACGGTCCAAATTTGGCACACAACACCTGCATCCCTTGGTTTGTAGGATCAGGCATTTCTTTGATCTTTGCTTTCAGGCTTGGTACCTCGATGATGGTACTATTGTCGGGGATACGCTTGTTGTAGGGAAGGTTCTTCAGATGATTATGGAGGAGAGCCCCCGTTCTGGCCTTCACCTCAATGTTGGGAAGACGGAGGTCTTATGGCCTGTCGAAGACCCGAGAAGCAGGTGTGATGGTGTTTTCCCCACCTCCATTGCCAGGCCCTTGCACGGTGTTAAGGTCCTTGGGGGGCCGGTCAGCGCGTGCCCTGCTTTCAGCGGTGCTCTTGTCTCGAAGAGGGTCGCCCGTACTATAGAGCTCATGGACTTGGTTGCTATGATCGAGGATCCCCAGTGTGAGTTACTTCTTCTTCGGACGTGCACAAGTATTTCTAAGTTATACTTTGCTTTGCGCACTTGCTCTCCCCATGCGTTTGGGTCGGCCCACCTTTCTTTCGACACTGCGCTCCGCTCTAGTCTTGAGCGTACTGTCACGGCCTCCGGACCCGGTTTCGGAGAGTGGCAGTGGCGGCTGACCACCCTCCCCTTTTCCCTTGGGGGGCTCGGTGTCTTTGCCGCCGCGGATGCCCTTCACTTTGTGTCTTCTCGCCTCCAGTCTGCCGATTTGCAAGCTAAGCTGCTTCGTCCCTCCGAGATCGCTGCCCCCGGATTTGCCTTTGAGTCTGCCTTGAGTGGGTTCGTTGAGGCCACCGGTTCTGACTTCTTGAGTAACCCATCTGAGATCGCTGCCCCAAAACTTATGAAGAAATTGGCACACAACAATTCCCCCACACTAAACCGTTGCTCGTCCTCGAGCAATGACCCAAAAAGAAACTAGTTACTACTACTAAGCTAGACTATGCTAAGCCGATACGAGGCAATTAACGGGCCCGCTCCGTCCCTTCAACTCACATCGAGATACCCATGAGGTAAGGTACCTCCATGCAAGGCAAGTTGGGGCTTGCTCAAAATTGGGGTTGCGACTAACACACACACAAACACATAACAAAGAAGACACACATAAAAAGATAGTCGCAACCAAAGAGAAAATAAATCACCGAATCCCTCATCGAAACGGCGGAGAAAGCACCGATTCGAGCTTAAGACAAGCGAGAACACTACCAAGTTAGTAACACAAATTGACACGGACAAGATCTAATAGGATGACAATCAAACAATAAAAACATTGAAAATTTACCAAGGTCCTTCTAATTCCACTAAAGAAGCCTACAACGGGACGATAAATGGAGTGGATAAGTGAGAACCATGGAGTTAGTAAGCACTGTAGGTAAGTGTTATGCCGTCTCCTAAGCTAAGCCTAGAGAGTCGTTCCAAACTCGAGAAAGCCAATTAGACCAAAAAGGATGGATAAGTGTTTGCAAATTGGTAAGGATTGCCAAATTACCGCTATTTTCCTTCCTCGGGACTCGGTCCTCTAGTAGGCATTTCACCGCAATAAGACAACCAAGGGATTATTTGAGTTTGGGAACGATTTTTGAGATTTTGATTTTCTTTCCCCATTATTTCGATCGAGGGTTTTTTTTTTTTTGATATATTGATTTGCCCTTCTTCTTCATTTTTCCCTTTTTCTTTCTTTGAATAGCCCATTTTTGGCTAGATGATTCATTTGAGGAACAAGGTAAAGCATATTTTTGCAAGCTTATTTGTGGAAATGGGTGAATGGTAGAGAAATAGGCTAGTCGGGTGTGCACCCCCTTCGAACCCATAAACGGATGAGAATTTTGGACTAAAAGTGGCTTCTCAAGTAAGGTCACCTAAGAGAACGGGGAACGGTAACCAAGGCCTTATCACTCCATGGGTGGTCAAGGTGGTCAAATGCAAATCCCGATGTAGACTCCTAGTAGAAAAGATGGACTCATGGTAAAAATCCAATGCAAAAATTGGTTCAAGGTCATTCTACTAGAATTATGTCCAAAAATCAAAAAGGGTCACTAACAAGTGAGTAATAAACACTCGGCCTAATCTCAAAATCGGGTTTTCGAAAACTTTACCTAGACAAGCTATACACAAAGTAAAAAGAACACAAAAAGGGACAAGAATACGAGAAAACAAAAACAAAAACAAAAAACACAATCACAAGTAAAGCCAAGCACTCTAAACTCCATTAAGTCAACACAATTCACAACCACCAATTCCAAAATGTTCACCAAGTGAACCTCCAAATAGCATATAAGTCCAAACTCCATGCACAAGAGAAAAGGATAAACGAAGGTAGAAAATATTACCGCGCGGTCTTCATTTCATTTCCGCTACCTTACGTATCCATGCTAAATGGTTGGCGGTGTACCTACAAGATGGAGAATGCAAGACAATACAAGTAACACAAAAACGAAAATAAAAGAAGAGAAAACTAAAAAGAGAAAAAATTTGAAATTTTTTTGGATTTTTGATTTTTAAAGGAAAAATGAAAAAGAAAATGAATAAAAAGGATAGTAGATCCCTCCCCCACACTAAAACTGTGCATTGTCCCCAATGCACAAGTAGAGGAAGAATCGAAAATAGAAAAAGAGAAAAGAACTTAAAATCTTTTTGAATTTTTATGGTTTTTCAAATGTTTTTGGATTTTTCAAAAATTTTCAAATGTTTTTGTATTTTTGAAGATTTTTCAAATGTTTTTGGATTTTTGATGATTTTTCAAATGTTTTTGGATTTTTCAAAAATTAAGGGAATAAAAAGAAAAGAAATGAAAGATGAAAAACAAAGAGGATAAGAAAAATCGATAAGGGTAGAAAAAGGGCGTAGGTGTAATCACATCACCTCGCCCGGATTCTGCACAAATCAGGAAAATTTAAAGAAAATTTTGGATTTTTCAAATGGTCTTGGAGCGATCAAGTCACCAAAGACCGGGAGCAATAATCAGGTCCTTCTTCTCTAAGGTACCTGCAATAAACCTCACGTGTGTAACGACCCAAGTAGGATCACGGAGGGGCTTACAATTCCTCAAATCAACAAAATAATCATTTTAAATCAATCAACAACCATAATTATCAAATGCCAAAAATTGGCGCTGCAAGGACTGACAGAAATTAACGAGATAACTGAGATAAGAGAACAGACGACTGACGACTGACAACGACAACTGACACCTCCACACTAACACTAACGACACTCGACCACTCACATAGGACCTGGGGGACGAGGTGGTGGTGGGTAGTAAGACCCGGGCGGAGGCATACCGAAAAATCTATCAAAGTAGCTTTGTTGCTGCAACAACATCCTTTGGTTCTCCTCTGCCGCCAACCTCGCCGCTTGGGCATCCCTAGAGGCGTCCCTAGCCATCTCAAAACTGGTCCGGGCGTACTCAAAACCATCCCTAGAGTACGCGTACGATCCATGCGCAGTATCGCGCGCATCTCGGGCCAAATTGTAGGCATCTTGGGCCAGGTTTAGTGAGGATGTCGAGTTCTCCCAAGTCTGACGTGTTCGGTTATAGACTTCCCCCCATTGGTTATAAAAGTCCTCTGATCCAAAGAACGAGGAGTGTCGCGGAGGACTCATGTTGACGTCCTCCTGAAAACCAGGGGTAGACTGGGTGACGTGGAGTGTCGGTGTGGTGTGAATTCCGAAAAGTCAGGGGTGAAAAATTGCGAGGTCTGGGGTTCGGGTTGGTGGGAGGAAGAGGGTGCATGTGATGATGACGGTAAAGTCCTATAACCCTCGTCCCGAGAGGTTCTAACCTCTGGTTCCTCCTCCGACACATCTACGACCTCTATATCATCGTCGCCAAAGTCTAAGGGTCCCTCGGGGTATTGAACTATACGAAACTTACCTCGGGTGTTATCCCGAATGTATTCCCCGGACCTCTTCGGCATGCCGAAGTTCTCTTCAATGTCTAGCCTAACCCAATCGGGGGTAGGCATTGCAATGGCGCACAACTCAGTAATCTTATACAGAAACAAACTGTTATAATCCCTTTTTCTGGGGCCACACAAGAAAAGGGCAATAAACTTCATCTATGAAAATTTCCGCTCTATCAACTGGTCTTAAATCGCTAAAATCGACTTTCAAGGCTCTAGCTAACATCGTTACAACACCGCCGCAAGAAATGTTCTTGCGGCCGCCCTTCGCAATCTGAGCGAAATGAGTAGCTAAGGCCTCCGACATGTCGATAGACGGGCCTCTCTCCGAAACTGCATCCTCTAAAAGCTGAACAGCTAAAGCACTACAGTTGTGATGCGTATCATAGCTCGACAAGAATGAGTTAGCTATAATGCGCGCCACATACCGGAGGATGGGGTTTCGGATAGAGAAAGAACGCATTTTTCCTCCCTTGAAAGGCCTTTGGCGGGCTATTTTAAACCAAAATCGATCTCGGCCGAATTTATCGTCCCGAGTCTGACCCGCCCTAGGCTTTCCAAGGACTGAAGAAGGTAACCCAAGCAGTGCACCGAAGTCTCTCAAGTTGAGGACGTACGAAGTCTCTCGCAACTGAAAAGAGACAGTGGTATTATCATCACCACTTAGCTCGAAAGTTGCGAAAAATTCGCACGTCAATTTCTGAAAAGTTTCCTCCTTAAATGCATAAAAATTGATGAGACCAAGACTTCGGCACATTGCTCGTACCTGCGGTTCTATGCCCATACGCTCAAGTACATCTCGAGCTGCCCAACGAGTTGGCTCGAGACGACAGACCCATATTTTTTAAATTTATCAACATGAGCTTTTTTAGCGAAATATAAACTAGACAAAGGTTCACGGAAATTACGACGGATTTTCGGGTAACATACCTCGAGCGGAACAGGTTGTTCGCTCGGAACGGATCTTTGCGTTTGAACAGGCATCGGGACAGATTCGTCCCGAGCCTCGGCCGGTTGCTCCTCGGACCTTGAGGATGATGTTGAGCCCGAACTACGATTAAGCATTGATGAAATCCTTTTTCTTGCCATTTGTTTCACTCTCTTCATTCTTGATGCTTGAAATTTGATGATTATGTGTTGACGGTCTCGATTTGGGGTTTGTCGGAACTTGAACGATTTCTCAAAACAAACTCCAAGGAAGTGTTAGGAATTGTGATGGGGATGAAGAATATATAATTTGATTGAATTTTAATGGAGGAATGAAAGGATTAGAGATGGTTTAAGGTGGAGAATTTGGGGTTTGTTTGAGTTTTTGGGGTTTTGGTTGAGGAGAAAGATAGGAAAAGATGTATAATGAAGATGGGAATAGGGGTGGTCACCGGTCCGGAACCGGACCGGACCGGACCGGACCCGGTTGGACCGAAGACCGGCCAGACGCTCAAGCTAGAACCGAAACCCGGACCGGTCAGGCGTTAGACCAGACCGGGACCGGACCGGTCAGACCGGTCTTAACCCGGACCGGACCGGTCGACCCGGATGGCGCGTGGTTACGTACGGCTAATTGTAACTTGTAAGAATTTGGTTAAGATGCAACGTTCCAACGTACAATGTTTATAAATAAAATGAATACGTAAATAACGTAGTCATAAAGAATTGAGAACTAAATAGCAAAGTCCAAGGTAAAAATAAAATACGAAACTAATAATGTATTCTTAAAATTTAATAATGACGATTGACGAGACTAATAAAATCTTCGAATCTTTGAGGTCTTCGGTCTTCAACTCTTCAAAGTTGGACAACGACATCTTCTTCATCAACTATTGTCGTATTTGTCAAATCTATATAAAATTAAATTGACAAATTATGTTAACAAAATATTAAGTAAGTCGGCAATAAGAATAATTATGCATAAATTTAATAGAAGTAAGTAACTAAATAAGCCTATAAGTTCGGAATACCTTTTTCAAGTTTTTCAAGTTCTTCTAACTTCTCTTCCATGTTAAGTCCTTTATCATTTCTTGGCCGAATCCAATCTTGTGCACATAAGAGTGCTTCAACAATCTTATTAGACATAAAATAATAAATTTTTTTGGTTAAAGTCTTCAATAGACATTCAAAGAAAATTAAAAAAGAGTAGAAAAAATAAATAAGAACAAAAATGTCTAAATATATTATATATTACCTTTGGGGTCAATGAGCTTCTAAATGGTGATAGATGTCGACGACCGGCACTAAAAGAGGACTCTGAAGCTACAGTAGAAATAGGCACTGCTAAAACGTCACGTGCTAAACGTGATAAAATAGGGTACCTAGGAGCGTTCAGTTTCCACCATGTCAACGCATCATAATCTTCTTCGTGTTCCCCAAGTATTTCCTCCAAATATCTATCAAGCTCGGATTTTGAATACCCACTATTCGACCTTGTCCTCCGAACCTGGCGTTCAATAGCTTTTTTGAAATCTAAAGAATCATCATGTCCAACACCAACACTACTACCCACAACATGTGTACTCTCATCATTTTGAGGAGCCAAAGGAGCATATAATCTCCTATACTCATCAAATAACCCCATTGCTTTAGTATACACTAGCTTGCTCATTTCTTCATCTTTAGGCGCATCATAAACACTAGTGAAAGCAAACTTCAAACCTACTAACTTAACATGCGGATCAAGAATAGCTCCCATATAAACCAAGACATTCATCTTCTCAACATCTCCCCAATACTTGTCAAATTTCTTTTTCATAGCACATGACATAGCTTTAAAGTCATCGTCATTGCTAGCACTAAATTTATTTAACTGATGAAGTGCACGAGCAATGAAAAAGAAACTAGAATCACTAGTCACATACAATGAAGCAGAAACTTTTCCAGTCAAAACTTTAAACTCCTTCAAAAATTTCATCAATGATTCAACTACACCTCAATCATGGTCACTAGGAGAACCAGAATGTTCTACCTCAATAGGATTCCCAAACTCATCAACATCATCTGAACCAAGTCCATTTCCTGAAGGGTTAACTGGAACATTTACATCACCAAATACATCCTTAAATTTCAAAGCGATTTCCAACATATCAAATGTAGAGTTCCATCTAGTAGGCACGTCAAGAGATAATGACTTCTCAGATTGTGTATACCTCTTTGCAACATCCTTAAAGAATTTCACTCTAGCAGGAGAACTTTTAACAAATTTAACCGCATACCTAACCTTACTGATTGAGTCCTTGTTCTTTTTCAAACCATCCACACAATAAGATTGATAATATGCGCAACACACCTCATATGCAAATAATCCCCATTCCCAACTGTATTAGGCTTATTTTGAAGAATTTTTCTTAGTTCCAAACAAGCAGTGTCATTAGAACTAGCATTATCAACAGTCAAAGTAAAGACTTTATCATCTAAACTCCATGATTTGAAGCAACCATCAAGAAGATTTGCTATATCCTTACCCTTGTGACTATAGATAGGACAAAAAAAAATGATCTTCTTATGCAACTTCCAGTCATTGTCGATATAATGAGCACTTACACACATGTAGTTGATTTTCTGAATGCTAGTCCATGTATCAGTGGTAAAAGATAACCTTTGACATGAAACTCTAAGACACTCGATCAATTTAGTTTTCTCATTACAAAAGAGTTGATAACAATCCCGAGTTATAGTGACACGAGATGGGATACGAAATGTAGGGCAAGTCACATACATAAGACGTTTGAAACCAGTTTTCTCAACAAACCGAAATGGTAACTCGTCCACTATGATCATGTAAACAACTGCATCTCTAACCTTATCGCGATTCAAAACCCACCCTTTCAATTGACCTTCCCCTTCATTTTCACTCCTATCAAAAATTAACTGAGTTTGTTTCCCTTTAGACTTGTTTGTAGGAGCATCAGGATTAGCGGGGCATGCAATCCAATGATTTTTAACATTTTTGGAACCATTTATATTACTATCAGCTGCAAAAGTTTTATTTTCACAATAGATACATTCAGCTCTTCGCTTACCTTTCTCGTCGTCGTACTCACGAAAATGGACCCAATAAGCAGATCTCCTGCTAGATTTACCATCGTCGTACTTGCGTCCTGGGACTTTCGGCCTGACAGGCAATAAAGCTGTTTCTGGTTTTGTCTGAGAAACATTTATATTTTCGTCAAAGTCCGATGTGAGCGGCTCTTGCGTTACGACCTCTTCCAAATCAGGTTCAAGCCGTCTTTTTTTCGAAACCGAGCTCCTCATTATTCTGAAATAATAAATAAACGAATAATTAAAATAATAATCAAACAATTACAAATTAAAACACAAACGATAAGCGAATATCACAAATTAAATAATACAAGTCAAACCAACTAAACTAATTAAGTCAGACCAACTAAACTAACAAATTAATTAAACTGACACAACGTCACACAAGAACAACACACAATGACACAAGTCAGAGTGTCAGACCAACTAAACAAATAATACTCAACGTCTCAACTCTCAGCGGCAGCGGCAGCAATACAAGCAATCAGGCATACTACGATAAGAAATAGGACTGCAAGTTGCAGGGACTTGCAGTTGCAGGTGTGACTGTGTGAGAAACTGAGAGCAGATTAGCAGAATACATAAAAAAGAAACTGAGAACAGAATACAGAAAAAAAAACGAACAGAATCACAGAAAAAATAAAAATTACAGAATAATAATATACCAGAATTACAGAAAAATGCAGAATCACAACGAAGAAGTACAAAACGCACAGAGTTAACGCACAGAATCTATAATTCTGTAATTCTGTGCTGCCGCGTGAGTCGTTTTTTATTTCGAGATACAAAACGCAGAGTTACGATTTACGAACAAAATAAAAATATACCTGTTCGGGCTGTTCCTGTTTCGAAGTCAGCGGTTGAATACTTGAATTGATGAATGATGATGATTGATGAATGCTGAATAGGGAATTAGGGTCTTAGGGATGTTATTATGTTAATGTATTATGATTTAGGTAAAATAGTAGACTAGTAGTATACTAGTATAACTGTATAAGTATATGTTATATGTATATTATATATTTATATATAAGTATATTAGTAATTAGTAATTTAGTATAATGTTTTTGAAATTTGAATTATTTAGAAAATATAAATTATTTAGGAAATAGGAATTAGAATTTATGATGATTGACTAATTGAGACTATTGAGTTATGGTAATTTGGTAAATAATTAGTTAGTATTTGAAATTATTGGCTAAGTTGACAGTATAACGCACGTTACGCAGCAGTCACGCAAAATTCGCTAAACCCTAAATTCCGGTCTTCCGGTCTGGACCGATTTTTACCGGGTTTTAGCCCGGACCGGACCGGAAACCGAATCACACGTGGAAGAGGACCGGGGACCGGACCGGTTAAGGGCAGGTTCGGTTCGGTCTGGACCGGTCGGTCCGGTTCGGTCCGGTTGGCCGGTCTGGACCGAATTTTGAACAGCCCTAGATGGGAAGGGTGGGTTTGGCTGGGTATAGGACGCGGGGTGAGGTTTCGCCCGGTGAGTCACCATCGGGCGAAATTTCGCCCGACGGACTTCGGGTCGGTTTTCGACATTTCCGCGCTGCTTAACCACCGGGCGAAATTTCGCCCGGTCAGACTCCAATGGGCGAAATTTTGCCCGGTCGGATTTCCGTCAAATTCCAAGTCGCAAAATATTTTTACCGCAGGGCGAAATTCCGCCCGGTGAGATTCCACCGGGTGAAGTTTTGCCCGACGGATTTTCCGTCAATTCCTTATGTTCGAGCAAGTCGCCATCGAGTGAAGTTTCACCCGACGGACCTCGGGCCACAATTCCACCGGGGAAAACGTTGCCCGGTGAGATCCTCCACTCCGAATAAGCTTCTTGCTACGAAAATGTTTTTATGACTCGGTCCAACATCCTTAGCTTCTTCAAAAATACAACTTATCTTCTCAATCCAATTTGTTTATAATCGTTTAAAGCGCAATTCTAAAAATTCCCGAGAGAAATCTTCATGTCTCCTGCAAGTACCAAAGAGAAAACAAACTCCCAAAAGGAAAAATCTAAAATCTATTGTTCGAAGAGGATAAAAAGGGACGAGAATATACAAATATTTACAATGGTGGTTATTATGGACACCACCAAACCGAATTAAATGTTTGAGATTAGTTGGGGTTGCTTAAAAAGCAACCCGAAGGGTCTTGTTCATTGGCTCCAAATTCCATGCTACCGATCTTGAGCTTTTCTTTGAATTCCGGCATACCCATAAGTTGTACTACCTCGGGAAGCATTGCGAACTCGTCGGGAATGTCTTCATTGGAGGTTGCACCGAGTATAAATAGGGCACCGTCATCTTCTTCATCATCGTACTCAAGATCTTCGGTAGAAGGTTCTTCATTTGATGGGAACTCCACCATTTGGTTCCAAAACTCCAAATTAGGAGGATCTTCGTGAAGGAACGCGGGAAGCACAAATTGGACCGTTTCATTAGCAACATTGAAAGATAATCGCCCTCGCTTCACATCAATAATTACCCCACCGGTAGCTAGGAAAGGTCGTCCCAAAAGGATAGGATTTCGCTCCTCGATTGGCATATCCAAAATGACGAAATCGGTGGGGATATACAAGTTCCCCACATTAACCATGAGGTTACGGGCCAATCCGTAGGGCTCCTTAGTGGTTCCATCGGCCATTTGCACATTCGCGGGGAAATATTCCAAATCTTTAACATAGATAGTACGAGTGATGTCCAAGGGTATCAAGCTAATGTCGGCACCAAGGTCACATAGAGCTCGATCTATCAAGACGTGGTCGATGGAGCATGGAATGGCAAAACTACCCGGATCTCCTTGTTTGATAGGAATTGTGACTCTAGGGTTGATCCTTGGAGAAATGGGAGCTCTTTCTTTCTCGGTGGGTTTCAAGATGATGTCTCGGATGTAATCAGACGGGGTAGGCATAGAAGGGCTTGTATCAATGTTCTCGATAAGGTCGGTGAAGGTTATCATTCCCAAAGCTTGATCATTGAATAGGTTTGGTGGCTTGTCATTCAAAGGAGGTACCTCAATCCTAGAGAGTAAATTCGTATCCTCTATCGGAATTTGTTCAATGACAAACGAAAGGTCTCCTACAAGGTATTTTGATGGATCTCTTCTTGGTTTCTCGGTTACGTCCTCGACCACATTCTCATCGAATTCAATGATTGAGGGATGAGATGTAAGAGCTTGTGAGTCAAAAGATTTCACCGGTTCCTTTTTGCACATTACCTTAATGGCATTCACGGAAGCTTGGTTGAAAGAATCGGTCGGCTCTTGAGAAGATTGAGCTCGCGACATGGCTTGTGCCTCTAAAGCTTCAAGTCTAGCTCGGTTTGACGCATTCTCTCTCAACAAGAACTTGATAGTTTCTTGAATGTCAATAAAGGGTTGAGAATTACCTTGGAAGTTCCTTGGAGGGCCTTGATTAGGTGGTGGATAAGCTCTAAAAGGAGGACCTTGATTAAATGGAGGATGAGTTCCAAAGGGAGGTCCTTGATTGAATGGTGGATGAGTTCCAAAGGAAGGACCTTGATTGAATGGTGGATGAGTTCCGAAGGGAGGACCATAGTTTGGTCTCGGTGGTCCTTGATGATAGAAATGACCTTGATTCGTGTGAGGAGGCCTTGGTTGATAATGAGGTTCATATGAATTAGGATAAACCCTTTGATTGGGGGCTCTTGGAAAAGGATGTGATCCTTGAGTTGGTGTGGAATAAAATCCCGTCCCCAAATTAGGATTGCTCGCTTGAGGCTTTTCATATGTCTCTTGAGTGTTTGCTTGATGAACGCTCTCCTTTTTCACACAAAGGTTGGAGTCGTGGTCATATTCTCCACAATGATCACAAGGGATATCTACCCTATATGGCTTGGGAGGCGAGATAAATGTTCGCCTAGGTGGTGTAGTTCTTCTTGGTGGGGTGATTCTTCTTGGTGGAGAGACTCTTCTTGGTGGAGAGACTCCTCTTGGTGGAGACCTCGTTTCGGGTTGGAAGGTGTCCCTAACAACCATAGCTTCAAATCTCTCAAAAAGTTGAGCGAGTTGTACTTCAAGAGAGGTCTCCATGTCATTCGATGATTCCGAGCCTCCACTAGATTCACCCTCTTGCAATTCCTTAGCATACACATAACTTTTGGCTATCATGTCAAGAAGCTCATGGGATTCGTTTTCGTTAAGTAGGAAGAAGTCGCCCTTTGCGGTCGCATTAAGAATGTCCCTAGCATCGGCGGATAAGGAATAGAAAAATGTTTGGAGCATAAGCCAATGAGGGATACCATGATGTGGGAACTTCATTTGTAGAGTTTGGAATCGATCCCAAGCTTTGCTTATACTTTCATTTTCGCCTTGTCGGAAAGTTTGAATATCCATTCGATAATGATTGGTCTTGGAGGGAGGATAGTATTTTTATAGAAATGCATTGGCTAATTGATTCCAAGTTTGGAAGGTATCATCGTTGTGGCTTTGTAGCCATCTCCTAGCATCATCACGAAGGGTTTTGGGGAACAAAAGTCTATGGAATTGGCATGAAGTAAGTCCATTCAACTTCATTCCAATTAGCTTCTCTTTAAATGTCGCTATGTGTTCTAGAGCATCTTCTTGTGGAAGTCCATGATAGGTGTCTTGTTGGACTATGGCAATTGAAGAAGTCTTGAGCTCAAAGTTAGCGGGTATGGTTCCATATGCGACGGGAGAAGAAGTTTGTTCGTGGGTGGGTTGGGAGTGAGATCTCAAAGTAGGCATGTTTGCTTGTAGAGGTGATTTTTGAAGAGGGAGAAGAGGGAAAGAGAATTTTGTGAGAGTTTTGAGAATGGTGGATGGGTGAAAAGTTGGTGTAAGATATGGATGAGGGTTCACTTTGGTTGATTTGAATTCCGAAATAATAATATCGTCTCGCTTGCACCGGTATGGAATAAGCAATGCCAAATATGATTGTTCCTGAACACAACTCAATTCAAAGATGAGACTCCTAGCACAGAGCGGTACTAGGGTAAAAGGAGAAGAAAACAATTACTCAAATACAATGACAAAAACTCAACTAACTGATCACCGTCCCCGGCAACGGCGCCATTTTGATGCGCGCGGATTGTCGCCTATCCAACACGGTCAAACAATATTTATAAACCCCGTAATACTACTACTACGTAGTAGCGGTAAGTCAGGGATCGATCCACATGGACGGTCGAGGGGTAGTCGGTCAAGTCAATGTCTAGGAGTAATTGAGTCGAGAAGGGGGGTTTGGTTGAGTCGAGCTAGATTTACTAAACGAGCTTATGTGACTAAGATGGGAAACTATTGATGGGAAAGACGTTAGGGAGAATCGGGGAATCAAAAATAAAGACAAGAGTCTACTAACGCAAGAATTATCACAAGATGTATAAGGGAGGTTCCACCTTTCGGTTTCCCTACCAACCAAGTCTAAGCCCGCTTTCGCGACGAATAAACTAAGGTTTCTAGACGGAATTACCCAAACCCCGAGTTTCCCCATATTGGTCCGGGTGAGTTAAGTCAACCTAGGTGATCAAGCTAAGTCAAACATAACACAACAATCCCATTAAGACAATATCACCCTCAAATGCAATAATCTCACAAAAGATGAAATCTTTATCTATTATTCCTCCTCCCCTAGCCCCCTAACAAAGAGATCTACTCACTAATTATGGTAGTTAACAACAAAGCATTCATTAAAAAGAGAATAATTGAAGCATGCATAAAAACTATACTAACAAATATACTAATGGAGAAAAGGGAGAGGAAAGAATTTTACCAACAATGAAGAGATCTAAAGAGGAAGAAGAAGATTAATAATAATAAAGATTGAATCTTGAGAGAAATACACAAGAATTTGTCACTAAACCATGCATAAATCTTCAATCTTCAATAGAATAAATAAGAATCTTCAAGAAATAAAGCAAGAGTTTTGTCACATAAACCCTTGTAAAACCCTTGAATCTTCAACAATTAAGCGCAATCTTCAATAAAGATGGAAACTTTACTACTAATAATGGAGTAATTATATTAATACTAAGTAGATCTATGATTTTTTGTAGAGAATTTTCTAAGAGAGTTTTACTACAATTACTATCACTACTAAAATGGAGATTTTCTATCCTACTCCTAAGAGGCACACTTAAGGCTCCTTTTGGCTCAAAACCCTAGGAGGGATATATATAGAGTTGCTTAATGGGTTGCACAAACTTCAAGGCCCAAATCCGATTTCTCTTCATTTTGCTAGACCATCACTCTTTGCATCTTCATGGGTGAAATTTCGCCCCGCGGCTTGACGTAATAATCCCACCGGGTGAAATTTCACCCGGTGAGATTTTCTTCGTTTTTTCGCGTTTTCGACCCGTCTTCACCATCGGGCGAAATTTCACCCGGTGGGCGAAATTTCGCCCGGTCAAGTTGCCCGGTCATGTCGCCGTGAAAATCTTCGGGGATGAAAAGAAATGTCGTCAAGCGAAACTTCGCCCGGTGATGACTCACCGGGCGAAACTTCACCCGGTGGTCCATTGACTCTTTTCCGGTCTTTTTCTTCATTGATCAGTTGGATTACGTGAACTTTCAGTTGTGTGCTTTGCTCTTGGACCGTATCTCTCTCTTGCTCGTAGAAGCTCAAACACGTTTTCGGTCGAAAATCCCATCAAAATAGACAGAAAACTACCAAAAACACGTAAAATGCAAAAGAGAGACACTAATGTGAGAATTACGCAAAATACGGCGATAATCGCACTCAAGTCTCACAAAACAGAGGAAAAACGGGTCTAAATGGGAGGAAAAATGGTCCAAATTTGGCACACAACACCTGCACCCCTTGGTTTGTAGGATCAGGCATTTCTTTGATCTTTGCTTTCAGGCTTGGTACCTCGATGATGGTACTATTGTCGGGGATACGCTTGTTGTAGGGAAGGTTCTTCAGATGATTATGGAGGAGAGCCCCCGTTCTGGCCTTCACCTCAATGTTGGGAAGACGGAGGTCTTATGGCCTGTCGAAGACCCGAGAAGCAGGTGTGATGGTGTTTTCCCCACCTCCATTGCCAGGCCCTTGCACGGTGTTAAGGTCCTTGGGGGGCCGGTCAGCGCGTGCCCTGCTTTCAGCGGTGCTCTTGTCTCGAAGAGGGTCGCCCGTACTATAGAGCTCATGGACTTGGTTGCTATGATCGAGGATCCCCAGTGTGAGTTACTTCTTCTTCGGGCGTGCACAAGTATTTCTAAGTTATACTTTGCTTTGCGCACTTGCTCTCCCCATGCGTTTGGGTCGGCCCACCTTTCTTTCGACACTGCGCTCCACTCTAGTCTTGAGCGTACTGTCACGGACTCCGGACCCGGTTTCGGGGAGTGGTAGTGGCGGCTGGCCACCCTTCCCTTTTCCCTTGGGGGCTCGGTGTGTTTGCCGCCGCGGATGCCCTTCACTTTGTCTTCCTTGCTTCTCGCCTCCAGTCTGCCGATTTGCAAGCTAAGCTGCTTCGTCCCTCCGAGATCGCTGCCCCCGGATTTGCCGTTAAGTCTGCCTTGAGTGGGTTCGTTGAGGCCACCGGTTCTGACTTCTTGAGTAACCCATCTGAGATCGCTGCCCCAAAACTTATGAAGAAATTGGCAGATATATATTTCACGTGGGTTGCTTCAGCGGCAGAATCTGTTTTCTCCTTGACTCCTCGACAGGTTGCCCTGTGGAAATCTCAGCAGGGGGACCATTCTTCGGACTGGTTGAGGGCTGTCCCTATTACTGGGCTCGGGCAAACCATGAACGGTCGGACATATCGCAGTGTGCTTAGCTACCGCCTTGGAGTCCCTCTGTTTCCGCTTTCCGGGACCTGCTCTTCTTGCTCTAGGGGCCTCAGAGACATTATTTTTGGTGATCACGCGGTTTCGTGTTCTGGTACTATAGGGATTAAACATCGCCATAACCTTGTCTGTGACACACTGTTGGATATTTACTTCCGGACCGGGATCTCTGCAGGTAAGGAGGTGGAGATTGGCCTCTGCGACGATAACGACAAGCCCTTGCGACCAGCCGACCTCATGCTCTACTCGTGGGACAAGGGGCGTGATGTTTGTGTTGATCTGACTGGGTCCTCGCCCTTGACTCAAAGTGGCCTTACCGTTTTTGAGCCCGGACGGGTTGTTGCTGATGCTGCCCGTCGTAAATGTGCCAAGTATCATGCACGCTGCACGGCGATCGGGTATGGTTTCTTACCTTTCTCCTTCTCCTCTCTCGGCGAGCTCGACACGGATGCTGTTTCTCTACTCCAGCGGATTCGGAAATTTGCTTTACCACAAGATGCTGGAGCGCGTGCCGCGGTTCATATTTTCACTAGAATTAGCTTTGTAATTGCTAAGGGAGTGGGGGCCCAGATAGTATCTCGGCTTTCCTCTAACTTCTTGTAATTTGTTCTGGTGTTTAATGCAAGTTCCGTTTTATAATAATAATAATAATAATAATAATAATAATAATAATAATAATAATAATAATAATAATAATAATAATAATAATAATAATAAGCATAGACATAATCTGGTTCACGATACCCTTTTGAATATCTGCTTTCGATCTGGTATTTCTGTCGGTGAGGTAGATGTCGGTTTAATTGATGGGCACGACAAACCCCCTACGCCCGACGGATTTGCTTCTTTATTCTTGGGATATAGGGGGCGTGATGTGTATGTCGATTTGACGGGGTCGTCCCTTTTGACTGAGTCTGCGATGTCTGATTTTCTGCCTGGTCGCGTGGTCGTTGATGCTGCTCAGCGTAAGTGCGCCAAGTATAGAGATTTGTGCACCAAGATTGGTTATGGGTTCCTACATTCTCCTCTTCGGTAGGGGATAGGGCTGTGCAACCGGTCCGACCCGGACCGGACCCGGTTGGACCCGGATCCGGATTCGTCAAATTTCATGACCCTTGACCCGGACCAGAAACCAAAATATTGACCCTGGTCCGGTCCGGAAAAATACCGGGTCCGAACCAGAACGGACCGGTTGGCCCGGAATTTTCAATTTTTTTTGGAATTCCGGTCCAAAATTCCGGCCCGGTTGGACCGGTTGGCCCGATTTGGACCGGAAAACCCGGAATTATGCTTATTTATTAAAAATTCCGGGTTTTTCGGTCAAAACCGGTCCGGACCGGAAAAAACCGGGTCAGGACCGGACCGGACCGGAACCCGGAATCGCCCAAAATGATGGCCCGGAGACCGGACCGGAATTTTTTATTCCGGATCCGGTCCGGTCCGGTCCATTTTCCGGGTCCGACCCGAATTTTGCACACCCCTAGTGGGGGAGCTTGACGCAGAGGCTCTTGCATTGCTCAACCGGATTCAAAAATTTTCTATCTCTCAGGATGCGGGGCTCACGCAGCTGCTTTTATTTTCACTAAACTTAGTTTTGCTATTGCTAAACAAAATAATAATAATAATAATAATAATATTAATAATGATAATGATAATAATAATAAACACACGTAATTATGTAAACAAAATAATAATAATAATAATAATAATAATAATAATAATAATAATAATAATAATAATAATAATTATAATAATAATAATAATAATAATAATAATAATAATAATAATAATAATAATAATAATAATAATAATATCTCTCGACCGCTATATCTCGACCGCTGCGTGGTGTCAAGGTTCTTGGTGGCCCTGTCAGTATCTGTCGTGCTTTCAGCAGTGAGCTTGTGGCGAAGAGAGTTTCGAGAGCCATTGAGCTTATGGATTCGGTTGCCAGGATTGAGGACCCTCAGTGCGAGCTGTTGTTACTTCGTGCTTGTGCCGGTATTTCTAAGCTTTCTTTCTCTCTGCGTACCTGTCCCCCTTCGGTCTTCGACTCGGCTCAGACCTTTGACGCGGCTTTGCGGTCTAGCCTGGAACGCATTGTCACCGCGTCCGGCCCCGGATTCGGGGAGTGGCAGTGGCGTCTTTCCACACTTCCCTTTAATTTGGGGGGGTTGGGTGTCTACAGCGCCGGGGATGTCCTGCACTATGCCTTTCTGGCTTCTCGTCTTCAGTCCTCTGAGTTGCAGGCTTTGCTCCTTCGGCCTTCAGCCGTCTCTACTTCCGGGCCGACCTTCGATGCGGCCTTGGCTCTGTTTAGCGAGACCACCGGTTCCGAACTTTTCCGTAATCCTAGTGAGATCGCTGCCCCCAAACTCATGAAGAAATTGGCAGATATATATTTCACGAAGGTTGCTGATTCGGTAGAATCGGTTTTCTCCTTGACTCGGCGACAGGTGGTTTTGTGGAAGTCTCTGCAGGGTGCCCACGCGTCTGACTGGTTGCGCGCTGTACCCATCTCTGGGCTGGGGCAGACCATGAATGGGAGGACCTACCGCTCTGTCCTTAGCTATCGGTTGGGTGTCCCTTTGTTCCCGGTACCTAAGCCTTGCTCTGTCTACTCCCGGGTTTGTGCTGGGGACATTTTTGGGGACCATGCTGTGTCGTGCGCTGGCACCGTTGGCATTAAGCATAGACATAACCTGGTTCGCGACACCCTTTTGGATATCTGCTTCCGATCTGGTATTTCGGCCGGTAAGGAGGTGGATATCAGTTTGATTGATAGGCACGACAAGCCCCTTCGCCCGGCGGACTTACTTCTGTATTCTTGGGACAGGGGGCGCGATGTGTGTGTCGATCTAACAGGGTCGTCCCCTTTGACTCAGTCCGCGATGTCTGATTTTCTGCCTGGCCGCGCGGTCGCTGATGCTGCTCAGCGCAAGTGCGCCAAGTATGGAGATTTGTGCACCAAGACTGGGTACGGGTTCCTACCTTTCTCTTTCTCTTCTCTAGGGGAGCTTGACGTGGAGGCAGCTGCTTTACTCAAGCGGATTCAGAAATTCTCTATCTCTCAGGATGCGGGAGCTTGAGCAGCTGCTTTTATTTTTACTCGTCTTAGTTTTTCTATCGCTAAGGGAGTGGGTTTCGTTATTAATGCAAGCTCCAGTTTCTAAAAAAAATATAATAATAATAATAATAATAATAATTCCTTTCAGATGAGTGCTGTCTATGCATTCAATGAAGGGAACCTCAGGATTCCTCTATGGGAGGATTTGAATTCTCTATCAACTCAGCTTCCTTGGTTGGTAGTAGGTGAGTTTAATGTCATAAGAAACCCTGATGAAAAGCTGGGTGCAAATCGTCCTTCTCTTAAGGATATGTGGGAGTTTAATAAGTGTTTACTTCATTGCCAACTGGATGATATCGCTGGGACTGCTAATTGCCCTTCCTGGACTAATAAGCATGATCCTGCCTCTAGGGTTTGGTCAAAACTCGACAGAGCCTTATCTAACTTGGCTTGGAATACTCTTTTTCCTTCTGCATATGCTGTCTATGGAGAACCTGGTATTTCTGACCACTCCTCTATCTTGGTTCATGCTTCTGATGACATTAAAGTCTACAAACGGTTCACTTTTCTTAATTGTTGGACCGATCATTCAGAGTTCCTAAATGTGGTTCAACAGGTTTGGAGGAATACTATTGCTGGCTCTCCAATGTTCTGCTTGTTTAAGAAACTTAAAAAAGTCAAGAATGCTCTTAGGGGTTTTCATAAGAACCATTTTTTGGACATCTCTTCTCAAATAGATGTTACTAAAGGTGAGTTAAAAAAATGACAAGAGGGACTTAAATCTCAACCTTTCTATGCTTCTCTTATGATTGAGGAAAAGCGCCTAACTGCGAAGTACTACGAGCAAAAGAATGCTGAGTTAAGCATGCTTCAGCAGCGGGCCAAAGTGAAACACATCCAATTAGCTGACTGTTCATCTAAGTATTTCTTTTCAAAACTGGCGGAGAGAAGAAGTCAACAGGTGTTGGGTGCAATTACAGACTCAAATGGTACTTTGAAGGTGGGTGTTGAGGCAGTAACTGCAGCTTTCCAGGAATATTTTATTAATCTTTTGGGGAAGAGTAAGCCGGTTACTGGTCATATTGATCCTTGCTCCTTACCTGCTGAGGCTTGTGATTTTCTCATAGCCCCTTTTACTAAAGAGGAGATTAAAGCTGCTATTTTCAGTATAGACCCTAATAGTACCCCAGAATTGATGGGTTTTCCTCTGGGTTCTTTAAAGCAGCTTGGTCTGTGGTTGAGAATGATGTTTGCAAAGCCATCCAGAGCTATTTGAAGACTGGTAATATGACTAAGCAGGCAAATTCTACTCTGATTACATTGATCCCGAAGAAGAAAGATGCTAGTTCAGTAATGGAATTTCGGCCTATTTCCTGCTGTACTGTCATTTACAAAGCTATATCCAAGTTGATTACTGCTAGGCTTAAATGGGTGCTGCCAGACCTGATTGGGGAAGAGCAGGCTGCTTTTATTTCTGGAAGGAATATATTTGACAATGCATTGCTTTCTCAGGCTCTTGTTAAAGGGTATGGGAGGAAATTTCTTACTCCTAGATGTCTTGTTAAGGTGGACATAAGGAAGGCTTTTGACTCCTTACAATGGGAATTCATTTCCAAAATGTTGAGTGCTTTTGGGTTTCCTGAGCAATTCACCAAATGGATTATGGGGTGTATAAGCAGTCCTTGGTACTCTTTTAATATAAATGGAGGAATCTCAGGGTTTTTTCAAGGGAAGAGTGGAGTTAGGCAAGGAGATCCCTTGTCCCCTTACCTTTTTGTAATGATTATGGAGGTCCTCTCAAGGCAACTCAGAGTCATATGTGCTCAGGATCAAGTCTCTTTTCATCCTAAATGTTGTAAGCTTCATCTTACTCATCTTGTGTTTGCAGATGACCTCATGATTTTCTCAAGGGGTGATGTTCCATCTGTAATTGCTGCTAGGGACTGTCTTAACAATTTTGCTGATCTATCGGGTCTCCATGCTAATGTGGATAAAACATCTATTTACTTTGGGGGAGTGGCTAAGATAGTTCAGGAGGCAATTATGCAAGCTACTGGTTTCACTAAAGGACTCTTTCCATTCCGGTATTTGGGTGTTCCCTTAACAGATGCTAGACTGAGTATAGCTATGTTTGATTCCCTAATCCTTAAAATTCAACATGCGGTTCATCATTGGTCTACTAGCTTCCTTTCATATGCAGGGAAGGCACAACTCATCAATTCAGTGCTTTTTGGTATTGAAAGCTTTTGGTGCTCCAGTATCCTGCTACCCAAAGCTGTTACTAAGAGAATTAACAAAATTAGTAAAGATTTTTTCTGGGGTATTGCAGTGAATTCTAGGCGCCTAGTGTTCCAAAAATGGACTGATATATGTACTCCATGGAGCTCGGGGGGGTTTAATATTAAAGACCTGAAAGTCTGGAATGAGGCCCTTTTGACTAAGTGGATTTGGGTGCTCTCAAATGAGCCTAATTCTATTTGGAGTAAATGGTGCAAAGCTTACATCCTTGACTCAGATTCAATTTGGTCTGTCCAAAGCAAGGAGTATTTCCCTGCAAGTATCAAAGGCATACTTCAAGTTAGAGATATGTTGGTTCAAAGCAAGGGACTAGTGGATGCTCAACAGTTTGTGGAAAGCTGCTGTATCAATTCCAAGTTCAATGTGGCAAAGGCATATAAAGGACTAAAGGAGTGGAAGATATATACATGGACTAAGGTTTTACACTCTGCTGTCCACCAGCCTAGCAACAAAGTCATTCTTTCTTTAGCCATTCAACGCCATTTACCTACTGTGGATCTTTATTGCAAGAGAGGAATCCATCTAGTGAATAGATTCATTCTGTGTAAGCATGATCAGGAGTCTCATGGCCATCTTTTCTTTAAATGCTCCTTTTCTAGGAAGCTTTGGACTGATATTATGTCTTGGATTGATGTTGAGATGGGGAAGTACAGGCTGCAGGATATTATTGTATGGCTGTTAAGCAAAACGCACAAGCATCACTGGAAGTACCCGTGGCTGATTGTTTCACTGAGCACTGTGGTTACTCACATTTGGAAAGAACGCAATAAGCGAGTGTTTACTGGCAAGGAAAGCCCACCTGAGGTGGTGTTTGATCATGTTAAGTTGGTCGTTGCTTCCCGGTTCTCTTGTTTCCAAACTAATCCTAAATATACTAAGATTTTAGATAAGCTTCTCCTTTTGGCTTAAGATTGTAATAGTGGTTAGTTCTTTTTGCAACATTGTAATTTCTTTCTTATCGAAATGAAATGATACTTTTCTTGCAAAAATAAAAAAAAAAAAATAAAAAAAAAAAAAAAATAATAATAATAATAATAACTTTTTGTAATTTATTCTGGTGTTAATAAAAGTTCCGCTTATAATAATAATAATAAATAATAATAATAATAATAATAATAATAATAATAATAATAATAATAATAATAATAAGGTGATACTTTTTTATACTTTGACATTACTTAATCATACCTCAAAATTACTACCATACTCCTCTCATTTCCCCCTCCCTACATAAGTTTCTAGAGAGAGAAAAATATTTCAAAACTCCAAAATTCATTTCTCTCCGCCACCCACCACGCCGGTCGCCGACCACCACTCCGACCATCATAATTGTTTTTCGGTGTTTTTGAGTTTTCCTAAAAGATTATTATTAATGTTATTATTTTTTCTAGATTATAATTAAAATTAACTATAATTAATTAAAATTATAACAAAATAAAAAAAATGAAATTAGTTCGATACGATTCAAATTAGAAAATACAAGTCAAATAATAATACAATTCAAATTTAAAAAAACGTACCAGCTTTAAATCCTAAACCCTAAAATTCAATGTTACCCAATTAACCCTAAATCGAATCTCTTAATTAATGAATTAAAACTAACTTATCTATTAACAAATTATGATCCATATTTAATTCGTAAATAATTGATGGAATCAGTTTTAGAATTGATGAGAATTAATTTTGATGAAAAAATTTATGGTTTAGTTGAGGAGAAAAATAATGAAAAAGAGAAAAAGGATAATATTGGAAGATTTATGAAATTTTAGGGATGATTGAGTAATACACAATTATGAAAAAGTAATTCCGTAATAATAATAATAATAATAAGATTTTGGCACGATGCACGACAATTGGGTATGGTTTCTTATCTTTCTCCTTCTTCTCTCTCGGTGAGCTCAACACGGATGTTGTTTCTTTGCTCCAGCGGATTTGGAAATTCGCTATATCACAGGATGCAGAAGCGCATGCAGCTGTTTTGCGATTGCTAAGAGAGTGGGGGCCCAGATAGTATCTCGGCTTCCCGGTAATTTCTTGTAATTTGTTTCGGTGATAATACAAGTTCCGTTTAATAATAATGACTAGTGTGATACCCGTGAAAAATTTCACGGGTTGTTGATCTATTACTGTTTACGTATATGAGTTGTTTGCTAATTGTGCATTAAGAAGCAAATACGATATCATTAAAGAGTGTAGGTAGAGTAATTGTGCGTATGAAACTAATCACTAAGAAAAAGGAAAGGTCAATAGCAACTACATTGACAATGTCAAACATAAATAATATTAGTACAAAAAAATGAGTTTTAATTAGATAAATTTATTACGTACTAATTTCTCCAATATCGAATGTAAAATGACCGATTAAAGATTAGGCGGTACGTGGTCGGATTACGTGACGGGAAGTGGTAGATTACTGTCAAATTGCGTTGGGCCTGTATATTGTCACTATTACATTCTGTTTTGGGCTGCTCATTGATAATTGATCTGCATCACATGGTCTCCTGGCCCAAATGCCAACAATAAACTCGGCCCAGATCAAATCTGTCCCCAATTGATACCCAATGTAGAGAATTTGCAACAACAGTCCAACAATTGTAATGATCAACGTCGAGTATGGGGTCTTTGACATGAAGATAACGGTGCCGAAATTTAGTTGCATGTTTTCCGAATGTATAAAAGTGTTATATTAAAATGAATCGTCTGTGTTAGTAATATTGTCGACAAATTGGCGAATCATTTGTGTTAGTAGAGTTTTGTCTTAAGGTATTAAGATTTATTGTTACGTATTTGTGCCGACTGATGACACTAATAATTATACGTACACCAATAGACTGCAAGGAATTCGAGGAGTTAAAACCACCCTATTATAGATCACTTCAAAGTAACCATATCATTTAAGAAAAGGGTAAAACGACTTTCCCTTGCATGCCCATCCGCATTCTCCACATCAATAGAAAAACAACAAACCGAAGACCGTTTACTGCTAAGGAATCGAGATGTACAGAGAGTTGATGTTCCCGCCTAAGTGCATCCTCGCTAACATGCCGTATGACGTGCAAGACGGGTGGTATATCTGTCAAAATTTGCACATTCTGAAAATGAGACTAATCTACTTGGGGTATGATGTGGTTAGATTAGACCCGTGCATATCGCCGTCGCTTGATTTTGAGAGGGCGGTCGTAGTTGAGTTCGGAGCAAGGCCACCAAACTACTTCAGTGCCTACAAACTTCAAAGGGAGTTCGAAAATGAAGGGAAGACAAAGAAATCAATGGTAAACCAGTGGGATCATCAAGCCGGGCCACACTGCTGGGTTGCTTCTTGGAAGGATGAGAAGTACCTCTCGACAGGCACGGACTACCGTATGGTGCCAATATGGTGCCGTTACGTTGGGACGTACTTGGTCGAGGCCGAGGAGTTTGGGACCTATGGACATGTAATTGACGCGTTAAACGAAATATACCCGGAATTCTACGACGATTAAGTGCATACGAACGGGAGTAAGCATTTTGATTAAAGTGTGCTGTACTAATGTGAATTTTAATTAGTTTGATAAGATAGGAATTGCATGCAACAATTGTGTACCGTGTTAATAGAAATGGTGTAAGTGTTCTAACTAAATTTCCTTTTAATTTCATTGACGGTCGTAATACAAAATCCGGTTGTGATTTTTGGCGTTTAAGTTATTGTTAGTTTGGATTTCAACCCGATAACGATTACGGACATGCGTTTTCAGTTTGACGTTTGTAACGGTGTTGATAAACCGATTAGAATGTAAACAAATGTCACGTAATGACCAATTAGTTGGGTGAATTGGTGAATTAGCACTGTTGTATTAATTGGTTAAATGATTGTGAAATAGGGAGGGTAATAAATGGTAAGCAATTGAACAAAATCGCGTATGACAACATGTTATCGTGTTCGGACGAAAGTCACTTAACTAATAACAAATGTCGGTATATATAAAAAAGAATAGTCCTACTATTTTGCACATCCATCAAGAAGTCTAATTAAAATCGTTATGACATAACGTAATTTGAATATATCGTAGTACTACTAATTAAAATCGTTACGGACTTCGTTTGCACTAATCAAGAGTAATATAATCCGGTGGACAACTGTTGCACAATACTAACAATACAACTCATGGAAAAGGGGGCTAATGATTTTAACTTGCTGAAATTTCCAACTGATTACTTGTTTTTTGACACATAAATCGTAGTAACTACCCCCATTTACTGCCCCTGCATTTACCACTGGCAGTAAGTTTACCCACACACTCAACTGCCATCACCAATTGACTTTAATACGCAGAGTTTAAACATGCTAAGCTCCGTAATAATACAACATATATAGATTTCTACTTTTCAAATATATCTTCAGATCAAAATCGATACAACTCTTCACCTGAAAGGTCCAACAAAGAGAAGAAGATACCAATTCGACAATCAAATGGCGAACAACTTTGTGTACCCACTAACGTGCATCATGCACAACCTACCGTACGAAACAAATGACAATGGGGAAATCACTGGTAAGAGTTTCAATTGTGTTAGGGATGAACTTATTCGACTTGGGTATCTTGTTAGGAAAATACATCACGTGTGGAAAGGGAAACCTGGAAATTTCAAGAGGGCTATAGCAGTAGAGTTTATGAGTGGAGAAGAAAGGTACAGGAGTGCATTCAGGCTGCAGAGGTGCTTCGAGAGAGTGGATAGGGGGAGATCTGATTTCCAGAAAGGCGTGGATGGAACGTCGGTGCCTCACCTTTGGGTCGCAACTTCTGCAGACACAAGGCTGTTTAAGGAGGGGAGGTGCTGCATATCTGTTGGAGCTGACTGGAAAACGCCAGGTTATGGTGACGCAGCCGAAGACAGCCTATCAATGTACGTGTGCATTTACAATCTGCTGAAGGATCACTGCTCTGGGTTCTATGTCTGAAAGGTACCTCTTGTTGCCTGAATCAAATTAATGCTTCTAGATAATATCTTAATTTACTTAGGTGAAATAGTTTTTGAACTCTCTGTGGTACGTTATCTTGAATTACAATTTAATCCGGTGTTTGTAATGGATAATATGATCTTATTATAGTTTGTTGGTATTTTGGTTATATGCTTGTATTCCTGAACATTATCTATAACTTTGAATTTCGTATGATGATGAACTATGTATGAATCCTACTACTGCATATTTATTAAACCAGTTTGTAGTTGCCAATGTTTCATTCTGTGAACTGTACTCGGAGAAAGGGTACAGATGTTTATTAATGGTGGAAAATTAACAACAATCTAGGTACAACTTACTATTAAGCTACTGGTGTACTTCTGTGTATGATATGTAAGGACGTATATACACTAAAATGGAGGTTCAAATGGCAAGTAGTAATGACAGGTTCGTATCAGCGTTTGTAAACTTTGTGAAAGATGGGAAATACTTTAACTAAACGTTGAGAGTCTGACAAATTGTAGAAGTTAAAATAGTTTAGCGACAGTACACGTTTCATAATGACTTACATTGAAAGAACAGGCTGCGCATCTTTCATCTGACATTAGAGAAGATTTCTTTGTATACAACGTTAGTTGTCGTATAGGAAATATACTGATCTTCATCAACTATAAGGACCTTAAGACCTTTCTTACGCGTTACCCTAGACAAAGCGACGTATAACTGACCGTGCGTGAACACTGGCTTCGGTAAGAACAGGCCGACGCTGGAGAGCGATTGACCCTGGCTCTTGTTTATTGTTATGGCAAAACAGACAGCGATCGGGAATTGCCTTCTGTCAAAATTAATGGGGAACTTTGTTTCGTCGGAAGGTGACATCTTGATTCTTGGGATGTAAACCTGCTGACCCTTCCTGCTACCAGTTATGATTGTTGCCTCCAATATCCGATCTCCTAATTTGGAAATCAACAATCGAGTACCATTGCATAGTCCGTTAGCCTGGTCCAGATTTCTTAATAGCATCACGATGGCACCAACTTTCAGTACCAATTCATGAGAAGGGAGCCCGGAACATCTGATTGAATTAAGGAATTCGGTGGAATAAATTTCGAGTACATGATGGCTATTCTCGTCATTGTTTATTTCGTCTGAAGACAGGTAGACAACTTGCTTCTCAGGAATGAGAGATAGTACATACTCGTTAACCTTCTCAACCACGTCGTTTGTCGGTGCGAGGACTGCGCGGTTCTGAAGCCAATCTGGGTTCTTGTAATGAGCCAGCAGATCTGGGTAAGTACTATCAACAATTGCTGCAATTGGGTCGTCCCCTGGTTGTATGACGATATCGGGCGGGAGCTCGATGTTGGCCACACCATCATTTGGACCACCTGCTAATCCATCGCCAATACGTAACAACCACTCTGAGAACAACCTAATTTCCTCGGCATCAGATTCAGCAGCTCCGACCTGCAACCTCATGTTGGTTGTCAGTCGTAGAACCTACATAATAAAGCAGTTGGGTAAGTTCCAAATTCCGTTTTTGTACAGGGCATAGCAATAATTTGAAAAGTGATAAAGATTAGTAATGGTATTTTGTTATATACCTTTATATCTCTCCAAATGTGTGAAGAACAAACTTCGGAGTAAACTATGTCCTCGCGACTTCCTTTTGGAACAACGGGTAGTATTTGCCTAAAATCACCACCCAATACGACGACCTTCCCACCAAAAGGCTTCTCAGAATTATACGGGTTCACTCAACGCATTATATCTCGCAAACTTTTGTCGAGAGCCTCAAAACAATATCGACTTAGCATGGGCGCTTTGTCCCAGATTATAAGCTTTGCTTTGATGAGTAACTCCGCTAGGTCGGAACCTGGCCTGATGCCTGGGCAGATGGAATTCTCGTCCACATTGATAGGAATGCTGAATCTGGAATGAGATGTACGTCCCCTAGGCAGTAAGATGGCAGCGATACCACTGGATGCAACAGGCAGAGCTATATCACCCTTACTCCTCAAAGAGGCACATAGAGCATTCCAAATAAATGTCTTGCCGGTTCCTCCGTAACCGTAAACGAATAAAAACCCTCCACTGGAACTGCTTACAGCGTTAATTATCTCGTTGTACACGGCTCTTTGCTCATCAGTTATTGTAGACATATACCGCTCATGGTCAACACGAAGTTGTTCACGATTATATGTAAGTTCATCTGCATTAAGTCTGTTAAGGTGCATCGAGTTCAGGTTGTCATCGGGGACGGGCATATCAGGGAACTTAGAGAGAGAACTGCCATTGCCCTGCAACAACATCTCAATATCCGATAAAGCGTAACTTTGGAGCTCAGCATCCATCATCTGCAACTCTGCGAAATTATTTACAACTCAGTAATTGATTATAAAACATGTTACGTAAGTGACAGCTACAGAGAACGAACATCTATAGTACGAAGGAAATAAGGGGTTAATAGTAAAACAAATGAAAGAAGCACACCAAAATTAAGTAACTGTCTTCTCCGACGGGCTAGAATATCATCGCATAAATGGTGCCATGTCTTCTCCCAGACATATCCAGGCTTGATGAGACTGTCCGAGTAGAGTAATGTCGCAAAAAGATTCCCAAGGAATGAACCGGTACCCCAATAACTCGCCTCTTCTATAGCATCGATGTATTCCTTGTCGTCACCTAATAGCCCCAATGCGTAGCACGCATCTTTGTAAGTTTCGTGGACAACGCCGTTGACAGTACGAATGTCGGCAAAGCAGGTGGGCCCCTTGACAAAATTCAGAAGAGTCCTCATGTAATATCTTTCACCACCGTTAGGGGACATGTGAAACATTCTGCCCAAGCTAAACCCCTATTTCCTAGGTGCCCACGATTTCTCTTTCGCGTGCCACACGTACTTGGTTGGAAACTCAGCATAAGTTAAACCTCTTGATTCTTCATTGTTGGCATTGTAATCAAGCCAAGCAGTAAACTTTGTTCGAGCACAGTTGGAGCGCGCTACAATATCTCTTCAATTGGGTCGTCGTCATTGTACACAACGTTCCGCTCGTTCGGAAGATGGTACTCTAGACTTAATACCGGTGGAGTCCTATAATGAATATCAAAGGAAAATATACGCCACACAGCTTCGGGTGCCGAAATATATCGACAGTCTAAGTACTCCTGGATGTGATCTATTTCGTCGGGGTTCTTCCTTGTGGCAGCCCCCATAGTAACACGGTCGTATCCCTTGTTTATGTATTTGAAGAGATATTTGATAGAACGTGCCTGGTTACACCACTCAACATTTGTGTGCGCACGATACCTTTCAATAAGTTCGGCATTGTACGGAACAACATATCCGTTGTGAACACTGACACCTTCTTTATCAACGGTAATGCCGTTGTTTCGTCTACGATATATAGGATACCCATAGCCATCAACAGTTGTACGATCGGAGAAAGCCTTCGGGAATATCTTTGTGCATACTCCTCCAACCATGCAAGGGGACTTAGGGTTTGCGTGTCCACATGGTCCGTGAATCATTAGATCCTTAACAGCTTTATAAAGGGTAGGTTTTTCTATAGGATTTGGAATTTCAGCTGAAATAATACCATCCACATCACATGCCTCAGGAAACTTGTCATCCCTTTCAAGGAAGAGAAGAATATGAGCGTGTGGAAGCCGCGTTTCTGGAACTCAATAGTATAGACCATTGCAAAAAAAAAGTTAGGACGTAAGCTCCAGTGACAAAATGGGAAACAAAATACTTCAACAGTGAGAATTTTTTTCATAAACTATAAGTTATACATATCTAACCTGCTCTGGTTCTCCCAAAAATATGATTCTCCTTAAAATCTTTCATTAATGCATCGAGCTTTTACTTGAACACACGGGCGACAATGTCCGGTCTGTCCTCAGAACTTAAACGCCTAGACTTTACAAATCTATCTATCTCGGGCCACTTAGGGTTGCAAGTGAATGTTATAAACAGATCAGGATATCCACACCACCTGCATATAGTCATGGTATCCTGATAGTTTTCCCTAACGTAACCCTTACCCCCAACGAAGCTGGATGGGATAAAGTACTTAACACCAACAGAAGAAGAATCAGTCTGACCATCTGCGGCAGCGTTGGCTAGACGCTTAAAGTTCCCACTTCTTAGCTTAGGTTGGTTGAAACGTAGGAAGTTGAGACGCTGCGATTATATCATTGTGTACCCGTCAACAATTAACTGCTGAAGTAGCCTACGCTCTCTAAGCAATGTGTCGGCCTCGACATCAGTTGGTCGGTCCTGTAGACGGAAAGCAAACCACTCTCTCAACGTGAGTTTGTTGCGTGTAGTTTCTGAGTTGTCGCTGGATGTCACGACATCCTGGCAGTGCGATATTCCTAAACGGAAACCGTCCTCACCACGTGGGAAGAACAACGGGTACTGCAACGCCAGGTACGATGGATGCAACTCTGAAATTCTTTGCAGTCAACCGTTGTTCTGCTCGATCAGAATGTCCCTACCCTCGACAGTGTCCTCAATGTCACCGACAATAACAGCTGCAACTTCTGATACGTTAGGAAGATTGTAGATCCTACCATCAGTGTTCCTTCCACTTACTAACCTCAAACGAACCTCACACATGTCTTCTGAATTGAGAATGCTGTCCCTTGCCATACGAAAAGACTTGGCCAAAGGGTTGTACTCGTCTATCATACGTTTGAGATCAGCCAGGACACTGTTATCGAACCTGTCACCTGTCTGAGACTTGCCCCTATGTATAAGAACAACATTGTTTTAAATGGAATTGTAGTGCTACGTCAAACAAAATAAAAGAAGTAATAGTCAGATGTAAGAAATAAAATAACCGTGAATTCACCTTTGAAAGTAAATACCGCTATAATAGTATTATACCTGATAGCTCTCTTACGGTTGTTGATTTCATCCTCCGTATCGTATATATACAATTGGCAGAATTTTGGGGGTTGGTTACCAACAGGCATTAAGCTGCCTATTCTGTGCGAATTCTGACCTTCAATCCTATATGTGTACGGACCACGACCCTGGTTAACTGTGTGGTCAACAATACAGCCACTGGATGTGAAGGCATGCATCGAATTGTACGTACATGACCTTATGTTGTCGCTGAAATGCTTGCTTTTAGGATGCGAACCTTCGAGTAAGTACTTCAGGAGCTGCGAGGGCTGTGTAAGGTACGACAATCGAACGACGTCGTCTCTGCAACACAACGAAAAAGTTGGAACAAGCTGCCTGCGATCTTTCCTTTCTCTCTCACCGTACCACATCTTAGAAGCACATCTCTGGCACTGATACTCAGGGTCGCCAATATCATCGTAACCTTGCCAGTCTAGGTAATCAGGAAGACACATCTCAAGGGTCAACTAAATAAGAGGCACAACTCTCTGTATAATATGTGATAAACGAACCTGTACAACTTTCGATGACATCGGCAGATGCAGCTCCAGAAAGATCACGTGATAGACCCTCAATGATTGTAGGATTGTGAGAAGATTCGTTGAAAATCTTCGTACTGCTCAGATTAATTGGAGTTGACGGGTTAATAGAGGTCGCCTCCCGGATATCATCGAGGACACGACTCAGAGTTTCTAACATAAAACAGGTGAAATCAACACTACATATAATCTAAAACTGCAAACTTAATTGAACAGGATGACTAAGTAGGGATAAAATGGGGTTAACCATTTATGAGTTCAGTTATTGTAGTTGTTGCAGAAGACGATATCGATCCTTCCACAGCGTAACGGGCTCTCCGTTGACGAATCTTTATCATATTTTTACGTCTGTTAAGCTTAGACCGCCAATCTCGATATGGATAATTTTCAGTCCACGTGTTATCAGCATGATCAGTGTTGTCAGACCTCTCATTAGACAACATAATTTGACGGTCCCTTCGAGCTTGTTGAGCAATGAGGAACTTTATAAGGTACTTCTCCATTTGGTAAGCTAACAAATAAATTCATGCTCAGATACATTAAAACTGTAACACTGCAGAAAAGACACGTTCGACACAGCGGAGTTGGGGCATTATAACAAAGACTTAATAAAGTAAAGGATTTCTACCATCATCAAGGCTACGTCTGCTCCTGTCGAACAATGCTAACCGATAAGCCACAACTGCTCATTAATATAAAAAGGCAAGAATGTTAATTGACATAACCAAGGTTACATGAGCTAAAGCAAATGAGATTAGAAGTAGGACGAAAGTATGTGCACTAAAAGGGTGAACAATGACATTACATGGATGAACCTCGGAAGATAGTTGTGACTCAACACGTTGTTGAAAAGAACTTTGTGATTCATTATTGTCAGTCGAAACTTGTTTCCCTGAAATAATAGAACAGTTGAATCATTAAACTTCTTCTTTATAAAGTTGAGCACAGACAAAATGATAATTTAAACTGACTGGAAATAAGAGTACTGAAATACCTTTCCCGTTATCTGAAGTGCGTAATACCAACTAACTCGACTGATCGTCGACAACAGGAGAAACTGGGGTGGGGACAACACTAAGAGGACATCCTATCTGTGTGCTCTGCTGCTCGTTGGTGCTATTGTTTGTGATATCAGAAAATGGTGTTCGTGAACTACCTGCAGTGAGTAAGAATTAAGAGACCGTCAAAAACACAAAAAGCCAACTACTTACTTCTTTTACTTTGACATGAAGTCAAAGTGTAGAGTAAAGGGGGAGACCTCCAACACATTTCTTCTTTCTCCGTATATTCACCATTATACGGACAGCCTCAGTGGCGCTTCAGTATTGAAAGATTGGCGGATAAATAAGAGAAACTGACTGGAGTGTATTGATGGAAACTGAGTTGCAGCAAAGGAATATACATAGATGTATATAAGAACATTTACATTGTGAACACACAAAAAGAATTTGCAAGGCCTGCACATGAATACACAAAAGTGACTATTAGAATTCTGTAAATGGGAATTCGTAAGCCGTTAACTATGATAAAGAAAATTTCCGTGCTGATTTATTAACAAATGCGGATGAAAAATTATAATTGCTTGAAAGTAGTACATAGTGAATAACAAAAGTATACATAGATGAGTAACCTCCGGAGGCAGTGGAAATACCCCTGTGAAATACTTATGGTAAAATGTAGAGTGCCTTGAATTTCGTAAATGATGGGGTTAATTATAACAATGTATATGTAACGGCTAAACATGAGCGATTGCTTGACTGATGATTGAGATAAAGAAATTAATAATAGTCGAAGATCGATACGAATTAGTTTTTAGTTACTGGCAACTTAGGTACATGAAGCTATGTAAAGGTTTATAAAATGAGAAGTAGTTAGAAACCCCATTTTTTTGTAAGTTCAGCTACATAAGTTGAACTGTATAAAGTTGATTTACACAAAAACACAGCGACTGTATAATAAAACTGATAATGCTGCGTATTTATTTGGCATTCTGACAAACTGGAGATACTTTAAGCAACATTACTAATGACGTAGTTTGGTTTGGATTAGTAACAGGGGTTATTCACAGATAATATTATATGACATAGTTTGGAAAGAAGTAGTTGTGCGAAAAAAATTAAAATAAGGAGTACGACGGAAAAGAAGTAAGCCAAACTAATATAACAAAGAACACACTGGAAATGTTGTAAACTAATACCGAAACTAGTAGTCTTAAATAGAAAAAACGTGATGGGTAAGGTTGGAATATTACGAAAACTATGATGGAATTGGATCGGTAAATAAGATAAAATACAATCAAACTGAATTTGTAGTGCAAAAGTACAGTAAAGATTTGAAAAGAAAACGTCAACAACTGTGGGGTGAAATGATCATGAAGACTTCTCCTTCTTGACGGAGACAAAATGCTTGGTCGCGGACTCAGAGTCCACTACATCAATGAAATCAATATCCAAGCGGTGAGCACTACGCTTTGATGGAGTGAAAGCAGAAGATGTAGAACCTGTTTCACAGTCGATGACCTAAAAAATGCAAAGTACAATGGGTTGGTAAAATGGTTACAACTACAACACATCAAAGAAAATGAGGGGTGATCGATGAACAGCATGAACCTCGGTGGCCATTGGATTGGAATGAGCCTCGTTCTCAAGGTTGACAGAAGTGGACGCTGAGTTTGTCTGGTTTACAACATTCACGGAAATATATGAGGAACTGAAAATGTAAACTTAGAAGAGTGATCAATGAAAATAAAAGTAATGTCATGAGATACCTTCATAAGATCTAAATTCATCGTGGTCAAACTATAATCGGCGAACTCGAGCTGCGGTATTTAACAAAGGGTTATTAAACTTGTCGACGTTATGAAAGGAAATAATTGGCAAGTGCAAATGAAAGGAGATTAATTCAAACCTGCAGCGCAACCTCGTAAGTCATATTCCAGTGATATATCTTGTCGGCATCATCGGTCATCCACTGCACAGTGTATGAGTTGGAAGAGTGTTCAAAGTTAAACTTCTGATCAACCTTGACCTTGAAGAGAAATCGCTTGTCCAGGAAGGCGTTGAACTCCTCAGGAAATGAATCACCTTCACCATCCTACATTATTGCGAAAATCAAAGTACTAAGTAATTCTGATGTTGCGTGAATTGAATAGAAGAAGTCATGGTAATCGGTGTAACCTTCTGTATCTTCGCCAGCAGTTCAGGGGCACTGAGTGGAATGAATTCAGTCACTTGGGAGTCGAACACAGAGAATTGACACTCAATGCCAGTAAAATCTCTAACAACAAACTTCAACTGGTACCAAGGGAATAGTTCGCATAAATACATGGTGAAGGTAAACTGATAAGATGAAGAACAACCTGCCACCAGCTGGGGAAAAAATTAAAACCTGTTTACCATGGTTGTGCAACCTGATTTGTTCCCATCGCAGCCAGTCTTAGTACAGATCCAATTACCTCTTTCGTTAGGAACGGCCTTGGAACGACATTGCTTACAACTGTGATAGTACCACCCATAAGTGCTGTCAAGATCGACAATGTATGCGATAGTATAGAAAGATCCAGCATGTCGAGTGAATAAAATTGAGTGAGGAACGGGGAAGAGCGAATGAAATGAATTGAATGATGAACAAAAATTACACATATATCAGAGTGTAATACCTTTTCATTGCTACAAAGCTGTTTGATTGTGATAATTTCACTTGCCCTCAACTGAAATTCCTTTTTCTGCTCCCTGGAGTCTTCCAAAATCTGAAGGGAATTGCTCGGAGCTTGCGAAGAGAGACTGTGTATTTAAGTGGGTTAAATTTATGTATGGGTCAAATATGAAAAGTGAACATATGACATAGAATGAGAATAACATTGCAACGAATTAAGTAGGAGTATTGCAAACCTCTCCTGAAATGCGTCGACTTCGGGTATGTTCGGGTTAACCTCAAAAGTAGTTGCGTTGAATGTGGTTTGAACACGCCAAGAATCTGCTCATTTGGTGGAAGGTTAATGGAGGTGAATACGAATCTAGTTGGAATATGTTAAGGAAAGACTGTTCAAAACATCAAAAAGGAGCATACTCTCGTAAATCCTGGGCTCGACACAGCGGAAAACAATAACCTTCGACTGATCCGGGTTTGGGAGAGCTTGCAACGCATCGGGGAGATCGATAGCATGGGGCAACCACAACGTACAAATAAGAATTTCACCGCTGCAAAGTGGAAATGTTTTGTCACACAACTTTGTTAAAAATCTATAGTAAAAAATACTGACATAAAATGAGTGAATGATATCTAAGATGTTAAGGATAACTTAACATCTTCTAGCTTGATGTTCCTGCATTTGAACCCATTTTTGGTTTCTATCATACCACACTATCTCATAAAGCTTACCGACAACATCTAAAAACATGCGAAATATTATTATTTTGACTTGATGATTGAGAATATGTTTAACTGAATGCATGATAGTTGAAATTTGTTCCAAAATTACCTATGTACTGCCCGGATGGAGTTCTACCACCAAGAATGTCTTCGAATTTTACGAAATGATAACAATTGCTGGGTATCGTTTGGTTGTTGGGCAAATGCGTAACTTTGGTTGAGAATTCCACATTCAACCTGCAAGGATGCAATGTCGCCTTGTCTTTTCCGGTATTATAAACAACAGTGAGGCTTCGGATGTTGTACGCCTCACCAACAACGAAGTAACCCTTATTCTTATGAAGCAACGACTTTTTAATTGACGCTTGAACCAATTCATTCTAACAAAACAAACAGAATATCGACATGAGATCACAAACTTCGATACAACAAAAACATATACAAAACTGGAAAACAACGGCAAATACAAAACAGCTAATTTGCAATCAAATACTACCTTCGCATCAATGAGTAGTAGCTCAACAGCTTCGACCTTCATCTTGTCAATGTACTCTGGTCTGGTCCACCGATAGACAACCCGAACATCAATATCTCTCAGCCGCACACCTTGACATAATGAGGAGAATGTTTCCTTGGTCAGATCGCACGTGGATGAAGACATAATGAGGGAGAGAAAGAGATGCCAAACTTTGGTATTAAGTTGTTCAAAGATGTTCTGGAATTTAAAGCTAGAGAAAAATGCAAAACATGTTGACTACATTGGAGAACTACAGCACCGTTTTATAGTAGAAATCAGAGGAAGACTCGATGTACACATTCAATGGAGACGAAGAGCCGTGAATTCACTCTTGGAACATTGAGCAGACGGTTACCTAGGCAGCCATGAGTAATGATGCACTCGAGAATGTATGTACATGTGAAGTTGTGTAGGTTCATCGCTTCCCTATGATGATTAAGAATATGGATTGAATGAACATTGAAATGTGAAGATGAATTCAAGCTTGCTTCGGTAATGCCAGCTATAATTACCCCGGTGCAAACAATTGACTATCACCGATATGAATGAAGGATCATTGAATGCAATTAAGCCTTGATTGGAAACTACCTACATACACTAATACACTAACTACACTAAAAACAACGAAGTGGAAAAAATTGGGTTTATTCTCAAATGGAAAGCAATGGGTAGTGCCATGTAGGATTAAATGGACATTGATTTAATATAAAGATGATGATGATGATGATGATGATGATAATAATAATAATAAAATATAATAAAAATAATAATAATATTTCTGGGTTGTCTGGACGCTGCCATCCGCCGCCTGCGCGCACCTGTGCGGGACCGTCGCGGCGACCACCCACACGGCCCGTCAGACGTTTGGGTCCGGGCCGATCCAATCTCGCGTTCGGGGCGAACTGTTGGACCTTGATTTGGTTGACGATTTGAATTGTATTAGATAGATGTGAGGGACCTCTGTGACTCCGTTGAATCGATCGAGATGTGGTTGTAAATGTTTAAAGGCCGATATGTTTGGTCTGACGACCTTTTTAGTGAACCGAATTCGTTCCCGATTTGCGGAGTCGCCACCGAGTAATTTTGGGATACTTGAAAACTGTTCAAGTCAACTTTAATCCTTAGCCGGCTCAAAGCTGAGTGACATAGGGACCTATAGATAAAGACTTGTACCCTTAAGCATTCCAAGTCTAGAATGATTCTCATTGCCAATGGTTTCGGACATCCGGGAACCATAGGTTCTGAGTAAAGGGTGAGGGTACGTTTTGGGAAGCCAACGTCCGATAGAGTGATAGACATCCAACACTCAATCCCGCACGCACTTAGCGACCTCTACTAATCAATCGGGTGGGCCGATAACTTCGTTCGTACTTGTGGTAGAAATGCGATAACATCTGTTATTTTAACCCTATGCCTTTGCTACGTGGGTTGTTTAAGGACAAGTAAGTTTGTCGTCGAAGTAAGTGCTTTACATTCTTTGCATGCGATTTCACGTGACAGGTAGGCCATGAAAAGATGCACGTAGGAGAGTAGAGAGTACTAGATAGTATTTGTATTAGCAAGTCAGTTTTAACGTGATAATATGGATATTAGCCATTCTCGTGGTATACCTTACATGGTATTCTGCTTAAGGTGCGTCGGTTCTTTATTAATAAGGATGCGTTGAACCACTTGTGAGGCGTGAGCATCGAGACTAATACGGGACTGGACCACCGCTGGTTCACTTTTAGCCTGTTTACGTTTTGAATTTCGTGTTAGGTGATTTAGCATGCGATTATGGTCAAAAAAGCGATAAATCATACGAAAGCGGTAAAATGCGAAATGTAAGTAAATCCCATTATATTAGGAATTGCACCCTCAGAGTGTACACTAAATGAGATACGATGTGTAAACGATCGAGAACGGATCTCATGACTACTCGGATTTGATTTAGGTGTTTTAGTACTTGAGGTTGAAGTTGTGGACGTTACGTATGTTTACGACGCGTCGTGGAGTTAGTATCCATATGGGTCGGACTCAACGTTATCGAAACGCATAATTAAAGGTGCGATATGTAAAGTTCTGTTTAGATGACAACCTAGTGACGATAACGACTTCGACGGGCTGATCCTCCTAGGCCCTAGCTTCCCGCGGCGATTTTTTTTTTTTGATGAGATTTGAGTATTATATTACTTCAAGAGGATACAAGCATATACAAGATGGAGAGTAAAGCCCAACAAATCAACAGCCAACAAAGATACAACAACGACTAAAAGTTATGACACCTTATCCAATTCTTTTATCAAATCGTTGTCCCCCTTCCTGTGATATAGCTTCACTTGTATGTGCCTCATAATCTCGTCCTTCATATCTTTCAAGATCATCAATGGTCTTCTAACATAACCTTCAAACATAGCTTGGTTCCGAGCTCTCCATATCCAGTGGCAATAGGCCGCCAACATCATAATGTTGATCTTTGTTTTAACGTCATACTGTAGCTGGATATGTAGATTATAATGGATCAGATTTTGCATCATCCAAAGCTCCAACTCCCTCTTGATTTGAGTACTAAACTCGCAATTCATGAACACATGTTCCGAGTCTTCCCTTTGCTTACCACAAAGACAACATAAATCGTCAGTGCAGCAACCGTGTTTATATAATTTTATCTTTGGTTCTCAGACCATCATTCATCAGCATCCATAGGATCATAGCATGTTTTGGAATATTTAGATCATTCCACACCATCTTGTACCAAGTTTTTCAGTTTCCACTCCCACAAACCACCAGTATCCACCCCTGATCGTATATCCTTGTGGTTCTGCTTGCCAGACGTTATTCTGATAACCTGGTTTGAGTTTCTCCTTCGCCTTGCATATTGTAACAACCCGGATTTTTGATGACTTAAATTAATAGATAATGCGGAAAATTATCTAAGTCATTTAATTATACAGCAACTGAGTATGATAAAAATTCGGATCACTACAGATCCTTAAAAGAAACGAGTATTAACAACATAGTCTCGATTTATTAGTACAAAATATAAACCGTATTTTATATAAATATTTTATTAAGTCTCTCTCTCTCTCGATCCTCTCCCCATCGTCCCATACCTGCAAAAATATAAAACAGAGGCCGCTGAGCGGAATAGCAACCAAACCGTTCATCTAACACCACCTCATACACATAAGACAATCATGTGAATAACAAATGATATGCATATAAAAATATTAAAGAATATCACGTAACAGATAATTTTCTTTATTTCAATTAACCAACATGTGAGGTGATGAAAACGATAAATTTTAGAAGATAAGACATTGACAGCCATTTGATTTTAAATCATTTTTCAATTGAACATATAAACATACGAGTCGTGGCTCCTAGTATCACCGCTACATCCTATTGGCTTGCATCTCACCAATAGAAGTAACCGTGTTACCGACTCGTAGACCGAACCGATGTTATGAGGTTTACATCTCACCCATTAGGCTCAATTGGGTCGAACTTCCATTATATTATATGTTTATTCAGACGGGGATCTGGGCAAAATGAAAGCTGATGATTACATTCTCTGCATCACCAAGAGGGAACCCGCAGTTTTCAGAATCTTGTTCCGCCCCCATAACCTAGGTAGTAATACTGATCAAGTTCTTGTCTATATATGCACACATACCCTAAGTAGACTCTTGGACCGCAGTCCTCGCTACCATAGGAAGACTACCTTAAACACTAGGTCGACTCTTGGCCGCAGCTTTTGAGTCTGCTTTTCATTACAAGTGCAGTCGAAACACCACGAGTGGTAGAATCCAACACAAGCTATTCGTTCCAGACTCGGATTGTAAACTTTATATAAAAGTTGTCTGTGAACAAGTAGTATTTTATTTGGTGACCTTATTAATTGGTCGGACTTATTTAAATATTAACTTTCCCAAATTCTTATGTTCGGTGAGACAATGTGATACTTTATTCCCTTAGTATCATCAAAACATCACATCTCAAATATTGTATACGGAGTATCCTTTATCTTAAAATAGGAATCTATTTTATTTAAAGTTTTATATTAAATTAAAATTTAAGGTATAAAAATGTATTTTAAAATTTTAACGTTTTCGGAAAAATACAATTTAAATCATACTTAGTTGATTTATAAAATTTTGAAGCGAAATTACTTTTAATAATCATGATCGTCGTATAAAAGTTTAGAATAATTTAAATTCATTTATTATAGAAAACATAATTAAGTTTATAAAATATAAGTGGAGTAAAAATTACATCCGTAAATAAACAGTAAACGTAATAAACCAATTTAAATTTAAACTTAAACATGCTATAAGTAAGTAAAATTAACAAGAGTAACCAATAATATGAAATGGAATTTATAAGTATAAGAACATAAATAACACATAAAAGTACAAAAATCATGAATTTAAAGTAACGTAAGTAAATTTTACTCTTTTTAGGTTCTTTTAACCATGTTATCAATTTCTCGAATAAACAGAAATGTAAAGGTGATAAATAAATTTAACAAGTGATAATTTAGTTAAAGTCGAATTTAGTCATAAACAACATATATAACATAAATAAAATAGCACGTAACATCTTTATATATAAGTAATTTAGTCATACAAATAAACCTAAATATTTAATTCATTAAGGTTAGTAATACGATATACTTATATATATATATATATATATATATATAAAATGTTGTTAAAAGAAAAGTTTGGTTACCTTAATAGCTATTATTTATTAATTCTATTAAAAGTTAAAGATTGTCGGGGTCGATGATGTCGGCGAAGTTTGGAATATCGTCTCCTTCTTGTAAATGAGTAAGGTTAGTAGTAAGTTTAGTGATAGGAAAAACAATTGTGCGAGTTGCTATTTATAGGCAAATGTTTTTTTTTCCTATGACTACTCAACACTACTTAGAGTAGGCAACCTTAGTAATATACCTATATTCATGCATGCAATACATGCATGTACAAATGAACACGTACATTTTTTTTGTTTTTAATTTTTTTGTAAGACGTAAATACGTTCCGTAGTCTTGTTCACGACCTTCGTGTAACAGATTTATACTGTAACACCCGCTAATTTTCTATGCGTTATTATCTATTCCGTTATGACTCCGTCATAACTATGTTATTTTTCTGCCTTCAATTTCCTTCATTTTCAAGCTTTATAATATTTTTGATTCTAGTATTATTTATTTTCATTAAAAAAATTTAAATATTTTATTTTTCTATGATAAATCTATTTATTAAATTTTCGTCGCAAACTATTTGTTTATTTCGCGAAGAATCTCATTTTTGTACGAACTATCATTTTAAGCTTGGATTTGGGTTATTTATTTTTCTAAAAGGGTCCAAACACGTTTATATGATATTTCCAACGAAGAAATATTTTATTTACGAAAATTTAACCGTTAATGATTTTATTACGAAGTTTCGTAAATAATTATTTTCCAATGCGAGTTTTACTCTAATTGCTTTGAAATACCTTTAACTATTTTACGATCCTTCTTTTTATCAACTTAAAAATTATTTGAGGCCTTTTCCCCATGATTTGGACCGACCCATCTCTTTGTCACACCCTTACTACGTTTTTCGTTATATGTTCCATTTTATTATGTTAAAACTTAAATAGATAATTCTTTTTCTTTCCCATTTATTTGATACTTTATGAACAAACTTTTCATTCTCCCCTCCCTCTCCTTTGGCTGGTTTTATGTAGGGGTTGTAGCATTGTTTTCATTAAAAAAAAAAAATCTTAACATTCATGCATTGGAAAAACCATCCATTTCCTATTCATTTATTTTGCAAATTAAACAACAAAAATTCCCTTCCTTCTTCTTTTTTTGGCTATGTTTTCCAGCAGTCACCAGCCATATTTTATGCTCTAAAATCGAGTCTTGATCGTCTCGTTTTCATCATCTAATTAATCGTTATTCCGATCCCTTCGTTAAGATAATAATAATCGATGTTATTTCCGATCGTTATTTACCATGATTCTTTTAGTTTTTCTTATGGTATTTTTGTACCATACTTTTCGTGTGATGTAGGATTTTTGGTCATCCCCAAGCCGATGAATTTATTATCGGCTCGGATATGGATTAGAGGTAACGTCGATGTTACTCGGTATTGCATGATTTTATTTGTGTAATTGCATGTATATTATTATAATTTCATTTTTGACAATATATGTATGTCAAGTAATCTGGAAAATTTTTTAAAGTTGAAAATTTGCATGTTTCTGTATTTTTATCGCTTTTACGAGATTAACGATTAAATCGTCATATTAATTTGTAAAATCGTAATATTCGGCCTAAACTTGTAATATGTGAATATATTCTGTAAAATAATGTTTTTGATGATTTTTGATAATTTTTTATTTTCTCTGATATTTTAGATATCGATTTTTGAATTACTACCGTTTACGGACAAAAATGATTAAAAGCCGATCGATTTTTAGTTCTAGTACTTAAACATTTTATTATAATCTAAAATTTGACGTGGATAATCTTTCTGATGAAAAAGAATTTTATGAATGTTTTTATAATTTTTCGGAATTGTTAAGTGGGTCACTTTAAATCATCGTTTATCGTTAAAACCGTGTTTGTCGTTTTAATTTTCGAATTTCTGGTCTTTGTTTTTAAATCTGGGAAAAAATATTTTTCTGATGGTTTCATGATAAAATGCAATTTTATGATTTTTAGTGCTTTAATAAAATGTTAGGAACGACAAGTTTTATTAATGGAATCATTAATTGTGGAAACGGGTTTTAAAAGACGGTTTTAACGGAATTTGCTAAATCTGGAATTTTGGAAATCTGGAAAAATTAGTAGCTTCTGGAAAATCATGATTTTTAAGTTTAATAATAATTTTTGGATATTAATACTTAAATCATTTTGTAATTACTATTTTTATTAATCGTTATTGTCGAGATTAGACGATTAACGAGAAAACCCTTTAACAACCGAGTTTAAGGATTCTGGATAATTTTCTTTTATGGACAGAATGTCCATAAATGTGTTTTAACTATTTTACGTGATTGTTGTACTATTTATCAAACTCTTTAATTAATAGTAATGATTTTTGGAAAAAATTACGATTTATCGTTAAAAAGCCCCGTTTCACCTAAATGGATTGTTTTTCCAGAAATTTTGAAAATATTTAAATATGAAACTTTAAGAGTTAAATCATCCCTTATCATATTCTAAATTTGTTTAATGGTTTAATAAATAAAAGACGTTAAATGATTTATTTTGACATTTGCCGTAAAATCCTATTTATGTTCGTGTTTTCGAAACTATTAATAATTAGGGAATTTTAATTTTATAAATTTTGAAAACACCATGATTAGTAGTATTAAAATGTTTAAGACATTCTAATCATTTTATAAACACTCGTATGATATTTCACTAATTTCATAAACCTAAATGTTCTCACTTTATCAATTAATATCGTTAAGGGCGAAAGTATTAGTTTTATAAATCTATATCGTTCACTAAAAATGTCGTATTAGTATGAACTAATATTTTCGCTATTTTGATACGATGCTATTTTTAGTAAAATTTCTAAAAATAGAAATTTCCTAAAATAGAAAGTTTCCTCTTTTGGAAATGATCCTTTTTTCTTTTGTTCTCTTATTATTTACAATGATTATCTCGTTTGAATATCGATAATGACTTTGTTTTGGAGTTATGGAATAAGGACAAGTATGAGGTTAGAGTAATATTGTAGACACCCAGATTTAGACCTGGTGGCTGCAAAGGCGCCCAACAAACACCTGATGACGATAGGACTGCAACGCGACACGGGTTCGCGATGTTTAGGTAGTTTTTCTATAGAACGGATCGAATAAATTACTCGGGAAAATTAAACTAACATGATGGCAGCCTTAGTCGTGTCGTTACTGTCGCATAGACACTAATTAGAGTCAATTCTGACACCGGGACCCCGAGTCGGTCCCGAAACTCGAACGGAGTCAACACCGCGCCAAGCGAACCTCGGGATGAACACCCGAGGCCCACTAAACCCATGGCGCTAGGTCAAGCCGCGGGAATCCTTAGGCCCTAAGCTATGTATTACACTCCTCCCTCTCGGTTTTGGAAAGTATCAAAACTGTATCTTCAAAACTCCAACCGCCCCACCTCACGCGCCTAGGTCTCCCTACGCCTAAGCCCAGGCGCCTGAGTCTTGGTGCGCCTCAGCTCAGGCGCCCATACGGGCGACGAGGGCCGAAAACACCTATAAATACCCCCCTTCACGCCCTCATTTCAACACACAACTTCTCAATCTTCTATTCTCCCTTTAAACTCTCGCTAAGGGCTCGCACTCCGACACCCGAGGCAAACGATCCACTCGATCGTAGTTCCGATAATAAAGCGACATCGACGCTACTCCTCACCTTCGAGCACCCCACTCGATACCGAGGTGCCTGTGATCGACTAGCTCAAGTCTAGTAGCGAAGCTCTGTCGGAATAGCCGAAGGAAGGGTCAAACGGTAACGGAGTTCTGCCGGAATAACTGGTCAAGCTAGGAGGATCCGCCTGTCGAAGTCGTATCGTCACTAGGTTGCCATCTAAACAAAACTTTCCATTCCCGTACTTTCTATTATTATGCACTATGACAACACTAGACGTGGGCACTAGGCCCACTAACATCTACTAAATTAAAACACGTAACGTCTCAACTTCAACCGCAAACACTAAAACACACTAAATGGACCCGAGTAATTCCGAGATCCGTTCTCAAACTATCTATGCATCGTGTCCCGTTTAGTGTATACTCCGAGGGTGCAACTCCTCACTATGTGACTTACTTACATTCGCATTTATAGTTTTTCGTATGATTTATTGCTTTTATGACCTTATAATCGCATGCTAAATCACCTAACACAGAATTCAAAATGTAAAACAACTAAAATTGAACAAAGTGATAGTCGGGTTCCATATTAGTCCCGGTGCTCGTCTTATTAGGTTCGACGCATCTCTATTAATACCGAACCGACGCATCTTAAGCAGAATACCAGGGAAGGTATATGATGGGTAGGATTTGTCGTGGATCCCAACCGTCAAATAAAACCAACTAACCTAACTAAGGTAGCTAGGGTAAGTCGGGTCGAATCCATAGGGACGGGAGGATGGACTAAGGTATGCTCGGGTCTAGGACTAGGTTCGAGACGAGCTAATCTAAGGGGAGGAGGCTAAGGCTATAACTATGGTAACAAAGAAAACAAACAAGGAGAACGGGATAGGATTAGGTCGGGGTCAAAGGGGTAATGGAATGATCGAGGAAGAGCTAGAGTGAATGGAGTAGTAGGGTAATCTAGGTGAGGTCCGGGCTCTCGCTACGTAGACCGACCTAGAGGTTTCACCTAAAACCCATCTCGGCGATACACATGACAAACGGGGTTACTAGCGCGCTATAGTGGCCTAGGTCGTATCCGGGCTCTCGCTACGTAGACCGACCTAGGGGTCGTCCTCACCGGGCTCTCGCTACGTAGTGAGGGAACCAAACCCACAAACAAACTATCACCCACAAGAGAAAAGCAAGAAAAACAAGCATATGCACATACTAGTCATTCAAGCATTTCAACAAACATGTGATATGCATCAAACCAAGAGGAAACCCAAATCTTCCACCAACATCTCCAACAATCCCTTAATCATCCATTAGCACCCAAATCACCATACTAACCCTAGCAGGAGTCTACTCAAACAAATCTAAAGGAAAACTAACACTAATAAGATGAATCAACATAACAATCAAAACAAACATGAAGAGACTAACAAGAACTATGAACTATGAACAATACATTCAACAAAAAATCAAACTTTAATGAAAGAACAAGGATTAAGAGAAAGGAAAAGAAGATTATACCATACTAGAAGATGAAAAGAAGAAGGAAACTTGCATAAATGGAAGAACCCAAAACAAACATCCAAGGTTGTCAAGCTTGAATGGAGATCTTGAAGAATTCCCAAATTACAAGCATTAATCTATGATTAACGATAATCTAAAGACTAATCTACACTAATCTATGCTAATCTATGCTAAAACTATCTAGGGTTTTAGGGGAAGTGAAGAACATTAGCTTACATAACAAGGGAAGAGTATATATAGGGTTACAAGTGGAAAGGAGAGGAAAGAAAACAAGCGCGGCTGCCAGGTGGCCCATCCCGGCCGGGAAGGGGTGGTCCCGGTCGGGATGGGGTTGGTCCCGGCCGGGAAGAGCTGCTCCCGGTCGGGAAGGGCCTCAGACAGGAGCCTCCTCTTTTGTGCACCTCAACCGGGACCGGTTGAGGACATACCCGTCGGGGATGAGTCTTGTAGGCCTCCAATATGAACTTTTTGGTCTCTCCTTGTTTCTCATGGGCTTCCCATCGATTCTCGGGACACGGGATCGGGTCTCGGAGACTCGGGATTGGGTCCCAAGGTCTCGGGGTCGATTCCAAGGCATCGAATCATCGTTCCTTTACTCCGTTGGCTCCAAAATGTGTATGTATCGAGTCGGAATCGCTCCAACTCTTCCAAATCGGTCTCGGGAACCTGAAACGAACTAAAGGAAGCATAAGAAGCCCATAAACCGCTCCCCAGGAGCGATTCCACAAGGAAAATGGGACTAAAACCCTACAAAATAGGCACTACAAACTACACTTATCAACTCCCCCACACTTAACCCTTACTCGCCCTCGAGTAAGCACATACTAACTACTAAACTATCCGAGCGGGTATTAGCGCACCCTACGCCCTTTCAACTCACGCGAGTACACTCAGAGGAAAAGTGCACTCCGCAAGGCAAGTAAGGTCTTGCGACAAAACTGCGGATACAATCGGACACAACATACATAAACAAACAAACACACAAACAAACAAACATAAGGTTGCACCCAAAGAAAAAAAAAATTACCGCTTCCCTCTAAAAGCGTTGAATGAAACACCGGTTTAGGACTCAAGGCAAGTGACAACGTTCCCAAGCTAGCAATACAAACCAAGGTGAACTAAACCCTAATAGTATGACGATAAAGCAACAAAAACGTTGGTAACTTACCTAGGTCCTCCTAACTTTCTAAGAACGTACTACGGGACGATCGGCGGAGTGGAAAAGTGATGAACCACGGTGTTAGTCGACACTGTAGGTAAGTGAGACCCCGCCCCCTTTAGCCACGAGCCAAGAGGGTCGTCCCATGTCCAAAATCGCCTAACTAGTCCAAGTAAAAAGGTGGAAATATTTGCAAAGTGAGGGAAGACCGACCTTTGCCGCTATCATCCTTACTAGGGACTCGGTCCTTTGGTAGGCTCTTCACGGCAAAAGTCGGAAAAAGGCTTATTTTTGTGGGGATTCTTTTTGTGAGACGATTTTCTTTTGGCATTTTTCTTTCTTTTGCATTTTTGCTTTGTTTGTTGCCATGCCACTTCTTTTTCTTCTTTTCTATTTTCTTTTTGGCTTTTGTGCCTTTTCTTTTTCTTCATTCTTTTCTTTCTTTCATTTTTCTTTCTTTTATTTTCCTTGCCCTTTTTTTTTTGGCTTGATATGAGTTGTAGACATTTCTTTTTGCAACAAGAAAGAGAGATTTCAACAAATTGCCATTTTATTGTGCGGATATGTGTAGGAGGTAGGGAAATGGGTATGTCGGGACGACGTCTTCCCTTCATACTCACAAAAAGGGGAGAACTTGGACTAGTCAAACAATCCCAAACACGGTCACCTAAGGGATGGGACTCGGCAACCAAGGCCTTTTCACACCGTGGGTGGTCATAATGGTCAAAATGCAAATCCCGTAGTAAATCCATAGTAAGCTAGGTGGACTCAAGGTAAAGAACCAACGAATTCATTGATTTAGGGTCATTCTACTAGATTAAAGTCCAAGACTCGATTTATACTACTAGAAAGGGAAAGCAAACACTCGCACACTAGCCTCTAAACCGGATTTTCGAAAACCATTTACACACAAGACGCAACTAACATAACACAAGACGAAGACATGATGAAAAAATGAAAGGGAAAAGAAGAAAAAAAACAACAAAACAAAAACAAAGCAAAACAAACATATAACAAAACACAAACACCACCTCGATCTTCCAAACAAGTCTCCAAATCAACCTCAAACTTTACAAAGCTCCACCCGAGCACACCACAGCACACAACTCCTCCAAACTCCACAAGGAACAAAGAGGAAAAAGGGGTGAAGAGATGTTACCGGAAGTCTTGAAAGCTCTCCAAAGCTATCGGTGATTAAGCAACCTATAAGGAAAAAGGGAGGAAAAACACGCACACAAAACAAATACACGACACAATGACACAAAATGAAAACACACAAAAGAAAATCTTTTTGATTTTTGTGAAATTTTTCAAATTTTTATGGTTTTTAAAGATTTTTTTTGAAAAACTAAGAAAATAAAACTAACTATGCTAGAATATCGCTCCCCCACACTTAAACCGAGCAATGTCCTCATGCTCGATCGTAGTGTGTGGAGAGACAAAAGAAAAAGAAAAGAAACTACGAAAATAAAGCTAAAAATCAAAAATAAAGTGAAGAAAAGGGTAGAAGGCGTCCGGCCGGGGTGTAGTCAAGTCACCATGGGCCGAGACAAGAAAAGATATGGATGGGGGAAGAAATAAAAAGAAGGAAATAAAAGGAAAAGGGAGGGGAGGGCTAGGTGTAATCAAGTCACCTAGCCCGGATTCCGCCTAAATCCGACTAAATCCAACAAAAAAAAAGGGTGAAAAATCTTGTAAATTTTGGATTTTGAAATGACTCTCGATGTAGTCACGTCATCGAGAGTCGGGAGCAACCATATACCAAGGCCTCGAAGGCCACCAAGACAAGGGAAAGGGGAACATGCAAAAGGACACAAGCTATATAAGACGGAAAAGAAATGATAGTTGCCATACCGATCGGTTAGCAACTCACTCACTCCATCGTCTCAATGATCAATGAATGCACTTGCTAGTCTTCATCATTGCTATTCCACTTCATTCTCGATAAAACGCATGGTTGAGGTAATAATGGTGTGAGGGGGGTGGGATTCGGTGTGAAACTCGGTGTAAAGGGAAGAGAGATGAGGTGAGGGTATGTAAATGAAGTGTAAGGGTCATATGACATGAGCAAGGATGGGTAGGGAGGTTGGGTGGGGGTATAAAATGGTAGGGTGGGCTCACATGATGAAGAAGAGGCCAAAAGAGGAGAAGGGGACCATCCCGGTCGGGATGACACACTTGTCCCGATCGGGATGGCTCCACAGTAGACTCCAAATTTTGCACCCTCATCCCGATCGGGACGGCTCCTTCCCGGTCGGGATGGCATATCCTTCCCGGTCGGGAAGCCTCCTTCTCGGCCAGGAAGGGTCTTCATGACTCCCATGACCCCAAAAGCTTATCCAAAGCTTCAAAAACCGACTTCCTAACTCAAAGTCCAAGCTCTATCCACAACCATTCTCCTCGAGACTTCATCTTCATTTCACACCTATAACATTAAGCTCAATGCAACATCAAATTCCCTCCCTTACATCGCTCATCAAAAATCCAAATGAACAAGAATTTCACAAAAACTAACAATCCTAGAAACGAAACTATACAAACAACCATAAACACAAATACAAGCACAAAAGAAGGGAAAAGATATTTACACTAACTACTCTCACCAACAACGCCTCCATAGCCATCAAGAGCTCGAAGGAGTAAGTCAAATGCCCTAGCAACATCTTCAATTAAGCTCTCATGGCCGAGCCTAGCCACTCCCAAGAGCTTCCAAGTCGGAGGGAAGAAGCGATCATCTTCATTATGCTTGGGGTTCTCGTGATCTTCCGGGTCTTCCAAACCAACATAGCTACGACTCTTATGACCATCCGGTAGGTATAGTGGTCTAGAGTCGTGCTCGGTGTTATAATGTGGGAGATCACACCCTAGGGGTGTCGCTTCTTCTACGGGGTCGAGAGTGGAACTCTTTTCCACCGCCCGATAAGGATCCTGTTCATCAATCGTCTCACAAGACAAGGGACTAGACATCGAGTGCGGTAGAGGAGGAGAAAGCATCAAGTTTTCTTCATTGGAGGCTTTAGGATCCTCCAATTTCCCATACAAGGCAAGTTCCAAGGCGTCCACTTCTTTCTCCCAAGTATTGCGCTCCTTTTCACTCACCTTGTCTACTTGGCATAGAGGAGGTATGTCTTCATTTGGCTTTGGATTGTCTAGATCCGGATCATCACGAAGAAAATCGAACAAATCCAATTTGATAGCCAATACATCGGCTCCCCAAGAATTATCTCGAGAATCATGTTCACTCCCCTCCTCATTGTGGGCCCTTGAAGCCTCAACTTCCTATATTCTTCCCTCATCTTCACCGCCCAAGCAACACTCAACAATGACCTCTTGATCGACCCTCTCTTCTTCATTTGTAGCTTCAAGATTGGGTTGAGACACCCGACCTTCATGCCCAAATGAACCTTCCTCAACATGTTGTGGAGCTCGAGTGGCCGACATCGTGATATGGGCTATGAATGCATTGATGCGAGCATCTTGCACCTCTATTTGGCCTGGGCCTTGAGCTCCTCTCTAACCCCTATTATTTGAGCCACCATCGCTTGTTGAGTCTTTTGCATTAGAGCTATCGCCTCATGTTGACTCTTAAGCAATTGAGACATCATTTGACATGTAATACCCCGTATTTTTCAAATAGATATAAAATTTTAAACATTTATTTAAACAAAGTTTAACGTTTGAAAAATTATTTTCGTGAATAAAATATTTTATTTTCTTTAAATTAAAAATTATTCCGTATTAAAAACGTGAGAAATTATTTATCGTATTATTAAAATTTTTATCTTTTGTTAAATAAAACTCGAAAATATATTTTTAATATTGACCTGTCGTTTTAACATTTTCTCGTCTCGTAAAAATTTAATAATTTATAGAATTCTTAAAATAATAAAGTCTTATAACTTTTGTCCCATTAAACTATTTTTCGTCTGTTTTACTTACCGTCTTACAAATTCATTTTTAAGAAAATAAATTTTACGGTTTCCATTATTTTTGTTCCGTAATCTTATATTTCAACTTTTAAAAAAGAAAGGAAAATGTTTGTACGAAAAACGGATCGGAACTCGGGAAACTTGGTTGTCCTCATAAACTCCCACGTATCTTAGTGATTGTTACTATCACTACACATACATACCCACTCTTACACCCTATACTACGTACATACACTACACATGTCAGCCTACTCCCCTTAACTAACTATTACTCCTACTATATATACTCCAACGTACCACTTACTACTTCTATACTACTTACTATTATTACTACTACTCATACCTTGCTTGTACTATAAATACTAATCCCATGTACTAATACTACTTTACTACAACTTACTACTACTTATTACTACGTACTAATATATACTCCTATATTACTACTAATTACTATTACTACTACATTCTACTACATACGTTACTACATACTCTCCGTATTATATTAGGTACTACTACGTACTATACTATATTTATACTCCGTACTATATACTATATTTACTCCATCGTCCTTCTCTCTACAATTGGAGCATCAGGAGTGAGGAGCTGGCCAATATTTGACGGGATCACTTTTCTAGAATCGTATTTGGGTCAAATCATTTCGACTCGAAATTTTCTCTAAAGGGGGAAGGAGACGACTTTCCTAACGTAGACGATATTTTGACCCCGTCGACCTTAATTCTTAATAACTTTAATAAATACTCCGTAATAGCTATTAAGGTAACCAAACTTTTCTTCTAACAACATTTCTTATATATAAGTATATTATGTTAGGAATTTAATAAATTGCTTATTTAAATATTTAGGCTTGTTTGTATGACTAAATTACTTATGTATATAAAAAAATGTTACCTGATATTTTATTTGTGTTATATATATTATTTATGACTAAATTCAACTCGACTTAATTATCACCTGTTTAATTTATTTATCACATTTACATTTCTGTCTATATGAAAATTGAGAAAATGAATTAAAGAACTTAAATTAATAAAATTTACTTATTATATCATTTTCAGTGTATTTTATTTGCTATGTATGTTCATTCTATGTTCTTTATATTTTGTATGTATTTTATATAATTGTAATTTCGGTCATATTTAATTTTCTTTAGTATTTTTACATTCGTTTATATATTATAATATAGACTAAATTAGTAACATGCAAAATGTTTTATTTTAATAAAACTCACTTATTATTTTTATATAGGTAAAGATTTATAAATTTCATTTTTTATAATAAATGAATTTATTTTATTCCGAAATTTTTACACGATATTTATAAATATTTAAAAAATGATTTTACGTCAAAATTTGTAAATCGACTAAGTGCGACTTAATTTATATTTTTCAGAAAAAAATTCAGAAACTAAAAATTTTAAAATAATATTTTATTATACTTTAAATTTTATTTTTATATAAAACTTCATTTAAAAAAAAAAAAGATTTACTATTTTAAAAGAAATTATACGATATTTGGGATATAATGTTTCGGGTGACACTTGAGGATTAAAGTATAACGTTGTCACACTGAAAGTAAGTATTTGAGGATTTGACTGTTTTAAATGAGTCCGACCAATTATTGAAGGTCACCAAATAAAATACTACTTGTTCACGGGCGACTTTTATATAAAGTTTACGATGCGAGTCTGGGACGAATAGCTTGTGTTGGATCCCTACCATGCGTGGTGTTTCGACAGCACTTGTAATGAAAAACAGACTCGGAGGCTGCGGTCCGAGAGTCGACCTATGGTTTAAGGTAGTCGTCGTACGGCAGTGAGTTCTGCGGTTCAAGAGTCTGCGTAGGGTATGTGGCGCACATATAGACAAGTACTTGATCAGTATTACCACCTAGGTAGCGGGGGCAGAACAGGATTTTGAAAACTGCGGGTTCCCTCTTGGTGATGCAGAGAATGTAATCATCAGCTTTCATTTCAGCCCAGAGCCCCGTTTGAATAAACGTATAATATAATAGAAGTTCGGGCCCAATTGAGCCTTATGGGTGAGATGTAAACCTCATAAGATCGGTTCGGTCTACGAGTTGGTAACACGGTTACTTCTATTAGTGAGATGCAAGCCAATATGGAGTAGCGGTGATACTAGGAGCCACGACTCGTGTGTTATTCTCTGTTTACGTGAAAAATGATTTTTAAAAATCAAATGGCTGCCAATGTCCCATCTTTTAGACCTTATCGTTTTCATCACCTCACATGTTGATTAATTGAAGTAAAGGAAATTATCTGTTACGTGATATCCTTTAATATCTTTATAAGCATATTATTTGTTATTCACATGATTGTCTTATGTGTTCGAGGTGATGTTAGATGAACGGCTTGGTTGCTGTCCCGCTCAACGTCCACTGTTTAATTTTTTTTTGCAGGTCTAAGACATTGGGGAATCGAGCGAGAGAGATTTAATAATATGTTTGTATAAAATACAATTTATATTCTGTACTAAGTGAATCAAGACTATGTAATTAATAGTCATCTATTGTAAGGATCCGTAGCGATCCAGATTTATTTACACTCTGATATAGTTTTAATTAAATGACTTAGATAACTTTCCGCATTATCTATTAATTTAAGTCATCGAAAATTCGGGTTGTTACATGACAAGTCTCAAAGTAGGGATCTTGCGGTTGTGGGTTATGTGAGGGTGTTTGGTAGTTGTTAGGATGTTGGAATGATCCTTGACAACTTTCTTGATAACCATAAGAAGAGGGTTCATAAGATTGTTGATGAGATTGGTATGGTTGGTAAAGTTGTGGGTTTTGATAATTCGCCCCATAGTTGTCCCGTGATGATTGATGGTAGCTTGGACAAGCCATGTCCATAACGTCGCTTTGGTACCTAGGATGAGCTAGAAGCACTTGAGCAAACGTTAGTAGCCTAGTGCTTGTGAGGCACTAGGAAGGGAGAGTAGCACACAAGAAGAAAGAACGGAGATACACAAGGAGAAGGAAACACAAAAATCAAGAACAAAGTCCAAAACTAAGCAAACAAAAGTCTAACCTACGCCGTCCCCGGCAACGGCGCCAATTTGATGGGTGAGATTTGTCGTGGATCCCAACCGTCAAATAAAACCAACTAACCTAACTAAGGTAGCTAGGGTAAGTCGGGTCGAATCCATAGGGACGGGAGGGTGGACTAAGGTATGCTCGGGTCTAGGACTAGGTTCGAGACGAGCTAATCTAAGGGGAGGAGGCTAAGGCTATAATTATGGTAACAAAGAAAACAAACAAGGAGAACGGGCTAGGATTAGGTCGGGGTCAAAGGGGTAATGGAATGATCGAGGAAGAGCTAGAGTGAATGGAGTAGTAGGGTAATCTAGGTGAGGTCCGGGCTCTCGCTACGTAGACCGACCTAGAGGTTTCACCTAAAACCCATCTCGGCGATACACATGACAAACGGGGTTACTAGCGCGCTATAGTGGCCTAGGTCGTATCCGGGCTCTCGCTACGTAGACCGACCTAGGGGTCGTCCTCACCGGGCTCTCGCTACGTAGTGAGGGAACCAAACCCACAAACAAACTATCACCCACAAGAGAAAAGCAAGAAAAACAAGCATATGCACATACTAGTCATTCAAGCATTTCAACAAACATGTGATATGCATCAAACCAAGAGGAAACCCAAATCTTCCACCAACATCTCCAACAATCCCTTAATCATCCATTAGCATCCAAATCACCATACTAACCCTAGCAGGAGTCTACTCAAACATATCTAAAGGAAAACTAACACTAATAAGATGAATCAACATAACAATCAAAACAAACATGAAGAGACTAACAAGAACTATGAACAATGAACAATACATTCAACAAAGAATCAAACTTTAATGAAAGAACAAGGATTAAGAGAAAGGAAAAGAAGATTATACCATACTAGAAGATGAAAAGAAGAAGGAAACTTGCATAAATGGAAGAACCCAAAACAAACATCCAAGGTTGTCAAGCTTGAATGGAGATCTTGAAGAATTCCCAAATTACAAGCATTAATCTATGATTAACGATAATCTAAAGACTAATCTACACTAATCTATGCTAATCTATGCTAAAACTATCTAGGGTTTTAGGGGAAGTGAAGAACATTAGCTTACATAACAAGGGAAGAGTATATATAGGGTTACAAGTGGAAAGGAGAGGAAAGAAAACAAGCGCGGCTGCCAGGTGGCCCATCCCGGCCGGGAAGGGGTGGTCCCGGTCGGGATGGGGTTGGTCCCGGCCGGGAAGAGCTGCTCCCGGTCGGGAAGGGCCTCAGACAGGAGCCTACTCTTTTGTGCACCTCAACCGGGACCGGTTGAGGACATACCCGTCGGGGATGAGTCTTGTAGGCCTCCAATATGAACTTTTTGGTCTCTCCTTGTTTCTCATGGGCTTCCCATCGATTCTCGGGACACGGGATCGGGTCTCGGAGACTCGGGATTGGGTCCCAAGGTCTCGGGGTCGATTCCAAGGCATCGAATCATCGTTCCTTTACTCCGTTGGCTCCAAAATGTGTATGTATCGAGTCGGAATCGCTCAAACTTTTCCAAATCGGTCTCGGGAACCTGAAACGAACTAAAGGAAGCATAAGAAGCCCATAAACCGCTCCTCAGGAGCGATTCCACAAGGAAAATGGGACCAAAACCCTACAAAATAGGCACTACAAACTACACTTATCAACTCCCCCACACTTAACCCTTACTCGCCCTCGAGTAAGCACATACTAACTACTAAACTATCCGAGCGGGTATTAGCGCACCCTACGCCCTTTCAACTCACGCGAGTACACTTAGAGGAAAAGTGCACTCCGCAAGGCAAGTAAGGTCTTGCGACAAAACAAACTAATACGTATTATCACGTTAAAACTGATTTGCTAATACGTATAATACTAGTATTCTCTGCTCTCCTACGTGCATCTTTTCATGGCTTGCTTGTCACGTGAAATCGCATGCAAAGAATGTAAACAAAACTACTATGACGACAAAACTTACTTGTCTTTAAACAACCGACATAGCAAAAGGTATAGGGTTAAAACAACGGATGTTACAACATTTCCACCACAACAAAAGAACTAGGATATCAGCCCACCGATTGATTAGTAGAGGCCGCTATAGTGCGGGCGGGATTGGGTGTTGGCATTTATCGGATGTTGTCTTCCCAATACGTACCCTCACCCCTTACTTAGAATCGACGGTTTCCGGATGTCCGAAACCTTTGGCAATGAGAGTCATTTCAGGCATGGAGTGCTTAAGGGTACAAGTCTTTATCTTTAGGTCCCCTACCACTCAACTTTGAGCCGGCAAGGGATCAAAGTTGACTTGAACGGTTTCCGAGTCCCCATAATTGACCCGGTGGCGACTCCCCAAATCGGCAACAACTTCAGTTCACCAAAAAGGTGGCCTTACCAAACAAAACGGCCTTTAAACATTTACAACCACGACTCGATCGATTCCCAAACGGAAACACGGGTGTCCCCATCTGTCTAGTACAAGTCCGGATCGTCATCCGAATCGAGGTCCGACACTTCGCCCCTTACGCGAGATCAACCCGGCCCCCAGCAGGGAAGGCGCCGCGTGGGTGGCCGCCGCCGCACATTGAAAACCGGGTCGGTCCTGCACGGGGAGTCGGGCGGTGCGGACGGATGTCCAGAGATTTTAATACAGTCCTTCACCCTTCTGAACGACTAGGAGGATCAACAAAGATGGAGGATATGGAGGATTTCCAGGATTGTATTATCAAGTGTGGGTTATCACAGTTCTAAACCCCTGATTTTTCTGACTTTACTCCACACTGACACTCCACTTTCACCCAGTCTACCCTCGGTTTCCAGAAGGACATTAACATGAGTCCTCCGAGACACTCTTTGTTCTTCGGATCGGAGGAGTTTTATAACCAATGGGGAGAAGTCTATGATCGTACACGTCAAACTTGGGAGAACTCGACCACTTCCCTCAACTTGGCCTAAAATGCTTATAACATAGCTCGGGATGTGCGTGATACTGCGCATGACTCTTACACCTACTCTAAAGAAGGTTTTGAGTGGGCCCGAGATGGGTACGAGTTAGCCAGGGACGCTGCTAGGGATGTCAAAGCAGCGAGGTTGGCGGCAGAGGAGAACCAAAGGATGTTGCAACAACAACATTACTTTGATCGGTTCTTTGGTATACCTCCGCCAGGGCCTTACTACCCACCACCTAGTCCCCCGGGTCCTATGTGAGTGGTTGAGTGTTAGTGTGGGGGAGGTGTCGGGCATCGGGTGTCAGTCGTCGGTTGTCGTTCTCCTGTTTTCAGTTATCTTTGTCAGTTTCCACTATAACACCCCGTTTTGATTATTCACATTATGTTATTTATGTTACTTTGGTGATTGGGTGATCGGGCATCAATTGATTAGTTAGTCGGTTAGGTTGATATAATTAGTCGTTCCGTAGTAGGAGGTGAACTTCGGGACGAAGTTCCTTATAAGAAGGGTAGATTGTAATACCCATACTTTTATAGAAAGTCATACCGTAAGTTGAACTGAATCAGGACGGTTAAGTTAGATTAAAGCTTTAAGTAAAACCAAACAAACAAGACCAGACCCATTTTCCGAGCCCAAGTTATAACGTCTAACCTAAATTGTGATGCACATAAAAGGCGTATTCAACTAGCACACTCCCTTTATATATGATTAAAACCAACGCACACTTCTTTGGGATTATCAAACTTACCACACCCCTTTATTTTATAAACCTATGCTCAACCTCCCTTATTCCTATATAATATACCTATTCTTGTTTTATTATTAACCTATTCGGGTAGCAGCCACCATCATCCCACGCTCCTTGATCTTAACCATCACCGATCATGGCCAAACAAGAGGAAGGAAAGGGGGAAACCGAGTCAGACCGTCGATCAGACCGTACACGGATATAAAGGTATATTCCGTTGTCTTTTCTATTTTTGGGTCGTGGTCTGTATTCCGATATCGTATTAGAAGGACCACGATCAGAATAGGGTAAGCGTCGGGCTGTTATAGCTGTGTCAGGCTGTTATTATGTCGGGTCGTTGAGTTGTTGTATTCGTGGTTCAATGTTGTTGTCGTGAGAGGGGGTGAGGTGGTCATGAGGCGGTTATTTTTGGGGTTCCGTGTTATTGTCATTGTCGTAGTCGGAGTATTGTTTCTGTCGGTGTACTGCCCTTGTTTTGAGGTGTTGTGCGTGCTGCCATTAATGGGTATATAAGGGAGTAAGATGAGGGTATAACAGGGCGGTTAGTGGGTATGTTGGCTAAATAAATATTAGTTACTCCATATAATATTAGTGAGGTGTAAGAGTTATAACAGATGTGTGTATACTATTAGTTATAATATTACTATATTACTATATTACTATTAGTTATACTATTGAGGTGTTATAATATTAGTTAAGTTGGTCGTTTCATGCTATAATTTAGTTAGGTCGAGTCGGTTCCACTTTATAGGTTAATTACGTTAGGTTCGATATTAATTTAAGTATAATATTTTACTAGGATCAGACTTTGTAGAGTTTCTGTGGTGATCCTGTACTACCGGCCCAGTGGTGACCTGCTAATTAGGTAAGGTTTTCCTTGCTTGGAATATGTTAATATTATTAAGCATGTATGAGTTATGAGTACGATGTGATATCGTGCTAATGAGAATGATGTTGAATAATGATGATTGATGAATATTGATATATTGGAGTTGGTGAGGCTAGCTTTAGACCTAGCCGGGGCCACTGATCATGGTCCCCTCCCTGATTTCTCCTCGCGGGTTGTTGAACCTGCGGGGGGTGTGCACACTCGGAATGAAAGGGTCTGCCAGAAGAGTTGAGATGAGATTATTGATTGGTACCGTGATGGTACTGAATGTTGAGATTATTGATTGGTACCGTGATGGTACTGAGAATGTGGAGATGATATTGTTGATTGGTACTGAGACGGTTGATACAGAATGTTTTATATTACATCCTTGTGTTATGATGCTAGCATTTTCTAACCGTATTCTCTGTTTAAATTGTCACCCTATTTTATTGGGGACCTGCGACGAGCCAATTGATATTACCGGTCTTTTGGGGAGCAGTGTTAGTGTGCAGGTTGATGAAGTGTGATGATGGTATTCTGGTTGACTGTACGGGATGGGTCTGCGCTGTCATTGACTACGTTTATAGGTTGTAGTCATATTAGTTATGCTTCCGTTGCTGTAATTGTGTAATAGTGTTCTATAGATACAAGATTGTAACAATTCATTATTTAGTTTTAAAGGGTGGGTTTCGGATTTGTATTGTAATGGACTACTTCCTCGGGTAATACCGAGATGGTAACACCTTTATTTACTTGGAAATGTCTTGATAAGGCTTCTGGGTAAATGGGGGTGTTACATCTACTGCCCAGTTTTGGCAATTGATGAATTTGATTGGTCGTTATTTGTGATAATTATTTCTATTGGTTTGGAAAGTTGTCAGCCCCTCCGTGACCCTACTTGGGTCACGTTTTACTGCAGGTACCTTACAGAAGAAGTACCTGATTCTTTCTCCCGGTCATACGTGAATTGATCGCACCAAGACCATTTGAAAAATCCAAATTTTTCTTTTTCTTTTTATTTTTCCGATTCGCGCGGAATCGGGACTAGGTGACGTGATTACACCTAGACCCGCCACCTGCTTTTCTTTATTTTATTTTAACTTAATTTTGAAAAACACAAAAAAATTCGAAAAACCATAAAAATTCATAAAGATTTTCCAATTTTTCTCTTTTTCTTCTTTTTCGTTTCTTCCCCTATTCGTGCATTGGGGACAATGCACAGTTTTAGTGTGGGGGAGGGATCTGATCGCGCCCCAATCGGATCGGTCGTTTAGCGAAGGAAGGGGGATAAAACAATATTTATAGACTCGGAATAACACAAAAACTACTAGAGTAATCGTGGTAAGTCGAGGTCGGTCCACAGGGAACAGAGTGTGTTGACAAGTTTAAAGCGGCGTGTTTGATGTCTAGAGGGGGGGGGGGGGTTTTCTAAGGGTCGAGTCTATACTAGAGGAATGACTACGAGGATAGCTAGGGATGATCAATATAGGAAAAGGTGTTAAGGGGAAGTTGGGATTCGGAACTTGGAGTCTAAGAAGGTCGGAATCGAGTTTTTGTTGCAACATTGATAAGGGGGAAATGCCACCTTTCGGTTTCTTCACCCAACCCACCTAAAACCCGATTTCGTGGCGAATAAGGGTAAGTCTCTAGTCATGGTAATTTCTACCCCGAGTTTCCCCATATTGATAGAAATGAGTCAAGGTCGGTCTAGTTGGACGGACTAAAACAACAATGACACAACAACCCTAAACAAGATAAACCAACAAGCAAGCAACCCACCTACATCCCTTAATTTAAATATCCAAGTCCTCATCCCTAAACCCCCCAACAAGAAATCAACTCACTACTCATAATGGAAAACAACAAAAACATTAACTAAGGAGAGATTAACTAAATCATGCATGATAACTAGATCTAAAGAAACTAACAACAAAACAATAAGGAAACTACGATCTAACAATTAACCACTAAACTATGAAAGAAATACGATCTAACAAAATAAACTAGAGAATAATCTAGAACAACATAAATAAAATCTAGAGAAACTAAAAACACAAAGATGATCAAAACAAGACAATAATGAGAGAACAATAAAATAAATCTAAACTAGAGATTAGAGAGTGGAAGAGAAATATACCAACTATGAAGATCTACAAGAAATAAGAAGATTGCATAAATAAAGGTTGAATCTTTGATGAAGGAAATGAAGAACTTGTCACTAATTCTTCAATAAACCCCACAAATCTTCAAATAAAACTTGATATAATCTTCTACAAACTTGAAATCTAGAGAATTGTTGATGGAAACTAAGTAGATCTACTACTAGATTACTATGAAACTACTAGAGTTGTGGAGGATTACTACTAGAATACTACTAAACTACTACTAAAGAGATGGTGTAATATGGTGGTGGAATGGTGTAACTACACTAATGATGGGATATGAAGATGCCTTGGGCAACAAACTAGGGTAGATATATATATAGTAATGCCTTAATGGGTTTTTAACCTAAAGACCAAATCCAACTTTTTGCTCCATTAGTGAGACAATCACCCTTTGCATCTTCATGGGGTGAAACTTCGCCCTGCAGTCTTGACGAATTAATCTCACCGGGTGAAATTTCACCCGATGAGATTTTCTTCTCATTTCGCGGTTTTTGGCACTTCTTTCCATCGGGCAAAATTTCAACCGGTGGGCGAAATTTCGCCCGGTCATTTTCGCCCGGTGGAGAAGTCGGAAAATATTCGGGGAGGCAATTTACCGTCGGGTGAAACTTCGCCCGGTGGTGTCTCACCAGGTGAAATTTCGCCCGGTCATTTTTCTGGCCTCTTTTCTTGTCTCATTCTTCGTCGTATGATTAGATGGCTTTAAACTTTAAGTTGTGTGCTTTGCTCTTTGGATGGTATTCCCTTCTCTTGTGCTCGTGGAAGCTCGATCGTGATTTCGGTACCAAATCCTATCAAAATTGATAGAAATACTACCAAAAACACGTAAAACGCACAAGAGGGATGCTAATGCGAGAAGTACTCAAAATAAGGCGATAATCGCACTCAAGACTCGCAAAACGAGGGAAAAACGGGTCCAAATGGGAGGAAAAACGGTCTTAACACAACATGATCTACTATCCTTTTCTTTTTCATTTTTCCTTTAAAAACCAAAAACCCAATTTTTTTTCTTTTTTCTTTTTACTAGTTTTTCTTTTATTTTTCTTTTTGTTTCACTTGTATCGCTTTGCATTCTCCTTCTTATAGGTACACCGCCGACCATTTAGCATATGGACTTGAGGTAGTGAGATCGAAGACAATTTGGTAATATCCTCTACCCTTGTTCTTTCCCTTTTCTCTTTTGCATGGGAGTATGGGCTTATATGCTATCTGGAGGTTCACTTGGTGAACATTTTGGAATCGGTGGTTGTGTATTGTGTTGACTTGATGGGGTTTGGAGTGCTTGGCTATACTTGTGATTCTGTTTTGTTTTGCTCTTTTCATGTTTTTGTCCTTTTTGTGTTCTTTTTCATTTGTGTATAGTTTGTCTAGGTAAAGTTTTTGAAACCCGATTTTGAGTTTAGACCGAGTGTTTATTACTCCCTTGTTAGTAACCCTTTTTTATTTTTGGACATATTTCTAGTAGAATGACCTTGAACCAATTTTTGAATTGAATTTTTACCATGAGTCCGTCTTTTCTACTAGGAGTCTACATCGGGATTTGCATTTGACCACCTTGATCACCCATGGAGTGATAAGGCCTTGGTTACCGTTTCCCGTTCTCTTAGGTGACCTTACTTGAGAAGCCACTTTTTAGTCCAAATTTCCATCTTTTTGTGGGTTCGGAGGGGATGCATACCCGACTAGCCTATTTCTCTACCATTCACCCATTACCACAAATAAGTTTGCAAAAATATGTTTGATCTCAAATGTACCATCTAGCCAAATATGGGCTACTCAAAATAAAAAGAAAAAATGAAGAAGGGCATTCAAAAAAAAAAGGCCTCAATCGAAATAATGGGGAAAGAAAAAAAAACCGAAAATAAATTCAAAATCTCAAAAATCGTTACCAAATTTTGAGCAAGACCCGACTTGCCTTGCATGGAGGTACTCTACCTCATGGGTATCTCGATGTGAGTTGAAGGGACGGAGCAGGCCCGTTATTTGCCCCATATCGGCTTAGCATAGCATAGCTTAGTATTAGTAGCTAATTTTTTCTTGGGTCTTTGCTCGAGGACGAGCAACGGTTTAGTGTGGGGGAATTGTTGTGTGTCAAATTTGGACCGTTTTCCCTCCCATTTAAGCCCATTTTTCTTCCGTTTTGCGAGAATAGAGTGCGATTATCGCCGTATTTTGAGTAATTGTCGCATTAGAGTCTCTCTTTTACATTTTACGTGTTTTTGATAGTTTTCTGTCTATTTTGATAGGATTTTCGACCGAAAACGCGTCCGAACTTCTATAAAAATGAAAGAGAGAGTTACAGTCTGAAGAACAAAGCACACGACTGAAAGTTGGAGTAATCCAATCGATCGACAAAGAAAGAGGCCGGAAAAGAGGCAGAAAAACCATCGGGTAAAGTTTCATCCGATGGGATATCACCAGGCGAAATTTCGCCCGACGACATTGTCCACCTCCTCGAAGATTTTCCACAACCGGGCGAAACACTCACCACCGGGCGAAATTTTCGCCCACCAGGTGAAATTTTGCCCGACAGTAATGCAGCGACAAAATCGCATTTCTGGAGAAATTCCACCGGGTGAAATCACCGGGTGAAATTTCACCCGGCGGTATTAACTCGTGAATGCCAATTAATCGCGGGGTGAAGTTTTGCCACGTGAAGATGCATAGGGTGAAGGTCTAAACTAAAGGAAGAAGGATTGGATTATGGGCTTAAGTAGTGTGACCCATTAAGGGTTAGTATATATATTAACCCTAGGTTTTCATTTCAAGGTGTGCCTTAAGTGTGCCTCCTTAGGGTAGGGTAGTTAGTAGATCTCCTTAGTAGTAGTAGTAGTAGTAGTTCACATAGTAAAAAAATCCATAGATTTAGTAGTTTCCATTAGCTTTAGATTAATCTACTCTATAATTTCTACAATCAAGTTCTTGTATTAGTTGAAGATTTGGGTTTTATTTTGAAGATTGAAGAGTATTGAAAGGATTGGTGACAAAGTTCTTGTATTTTCTCTTCCAAGATTCAATCTTTATATTAATCTTCATCTTCCTCCCTTAGTTTTCTCCATAGTTGGTAGTTTCTTTCTTCTCCCTTTCTCCATTATTTAGCTTATGTTAGTGTTCTTTTTCATTTTTTGTTTGTTTGTTTTTCTCTCTCCTTTGTTTGCTTCTCCATAGTTTGTGTGTTTGTTTATTTTTCTCTTTATTGATATTTTGTTAGTGTAGTTCCCTTTATTGTTTTAGATTATTTATTTCTCCCTTAGTTCAAGCATGTTTAGTCTTTCTCCTAGTCTCCTTAGTGTTAGTTTTATTATGTTTTGTATGGGTAGTGAGTAGATTTCTTGTTGGGGAATTTAGGGATGAGGACTTGGATTATTTGAATTGAGGGATGTTGGTGGGTTGCTTGCTTGTTGATTTATCAAGTTTGAGGTTTTTGTGTCTTTGTTGACTTAGAACCGCGGCTAGGTCGACCTTGACTCACTCTTATCAATATGAGGAAACTCGGGGTAGGAGTTACCTTGACTTAAGACTTACCCTTTTTCGCCGCGAAAGCGGATTTTTAGGTGGGTTGGGTGAAGAAACCGAAAGGTGGCATTCTCCCTTTACCAACGTTGTGACTAAAACCCGATTCCGAGATTCTTAGACCCCAATTTCCGAATCCCGACTCTCCCTAACGCTTTTCCCATTATTGTTTCTCGCTTTAGCTGTCTAATTCGCCTGCATTAGTTCAATCCTTCTAGTCCAAAAACCCCCATCTCAACCCCAATCACAATCAACACTAGACTTGACCGATAGCACTTAACCACCTCCCTGTGGTTCGACCCCGACTTGCCGCTACTACACAGTAGTGAGTTGGGACTAAAAGTATTGTTTGCATGCGCGTCAGCGACAGCGCGCATCATTAGGGAGTGTTGAAATCGATTATGCTCTATGTGATCTTGGAGTGACCGTGAGCATAATCCCTCTATCAATCGTGAATAATCTCAATATTATCAACATGAAGCAAACACCGATCAAAATTCGACTAGCCGACGTTTCTATCAAGACCCCGGTTGGTATGGTTAAAGAAGTGCTAGTTCGAGTTAAATTTATCGATTCCTACCGACTTTGTGGTAATGGACGTCAAAGTGAACAAGCATGCCCCCATAATCCTAGGTAGGCCCCTTTTGGTTACCGTCAGAGTGATCATAGATGTTGAAAAGGGGCGTTTAATGTTGGTGAAGATATCGTGAAATTCAAATTACCTATCACGCTAGAAAATACAATGGTGAGTGATGTCTTCGGAAACGAAATGTTTGAATACCTTCTAGATACCGAGTCCCTTGTGATAGAAAAGGAGAATGAAGCTAAGTCGAGTAATTTACTCGATAATGTTGAAACAAAGGTGAAGCTTAATGATTCGACCACCGTGCAACCGCCTAAGAGTTCATCTTCCAACACTTTTCCAACTTCCCGTAGGGGAGCTATCAAAAAATCCAAAAAGAAGACATCGAAAAGTGTGGTGAACATGGAACCAAGAGACGGAAAGCTAATGATGCGCAACGAGGGTGTAAGCCTCGTTGATAAAGCAAAGGTCGAAATTGGCAATCAAAAGTTGAAATGGGACGAAGTATTCCGGCAAGTACAAGAAGTTAAAACTACCCGCCAAAAATTATCAAGGATCATGTGTATGTCCGAGCAACGGGGAAGTTTCGATGGAGGTGAAGTATGCATCGGTCGCTATGACGGCGACCCGGGTCGAGTTTGTATCACATTTGATGAGGTTTGGTGGTATCCTTAATAACCATCTTGTATATATTGTATCATAACTTTTGGTTTGTTTGTTAGTTAGTCTTTGGATAAATGAGTGAGTTTGGATTGCACGGAGCTTGGGAGCTTGGGTATGTTGATCAAGACTTGAGGTCGATTTGGAGAGTTTTGTGGTGTTGTAGGTGTTTGTTGAAAAAGTTTTTGCTCACATCTTGAAGTTTGTGAGTTGGGATTGTTGTTTGAGAAAATGTGAGACCTGTGAAGGCATTTGGAAGGGCAAAAAGCAAGAAGAGGAGGCAGAAATGGGGTCGGGCAAAACTTTGCCTGGTGGGATTTATTAGCCATTACCGTCGGGTGAAACTTCGCCCAGTGGAGTTATTGTCGCCATTTTCAGATTTTACCGTTGGGCGAAACTTTGCCCGATGGAGTCCGACCGGGCGAAATTTCACCCTACGAAAAAAGTTGCCAGAAATTGAGCAGTTGCCGTCGGGCGAAACTTCGCCCAATGAGAGTTCACCGGGTGAAACTTCACCCGGTGAAATTAGCCGGTTCCTTTTTCTTTTTTCCCACACTTTATCTCCTTCATTTTCCTATATCTCTCCACTACACTAAGCACCATTTTCTTCCATTAAAACCTCCAATACTACAAACCCCATTAACACCACTCCCAACTTTACTTTGTCATCCTCAAAACCCAAATTATTCATCATCAATCCACTCTTTTTATTACACACCATTCTTCCTTTTTTTTTCCCATCCACATTCACTATTATACCCCCTTCCACCCAAATCCATCACACTCCACTTCATATACCTTCACTTCTCTCTAATCCTTCGTTCTTCATTTGGTGATTATATAGTTTTGGGTTTGTGGTGTTACAAAGACTTACTTGATGAGAAAGTTAGTGTGGCCTTGAATGGCCGAGTATTTTTAGCTCCCGGTCTTAGGTGACGTGATTACACCATTGACCCTTTTTGAAAATCCAAGTAAATTCATATTTATCCTTTTTAATTTTTCGAAATCGTGCGAAATCCGGGTTAGGTGATGTAATTACACCTACGCCATTTTCTCACCTTTCATTTCTCTTTTATTTTTATTTTTATTTATTTTTCATTTTACCATATTTTGGCTAGGGTCTAGGTGACGTGATTACTCCTAGGCCCGACCCTTTCTTTTTATTTTCTTTTCTTTCCCAAATTTTTTGAAAAATCTCAAAAACATTCGAAAAATCATTAAAATCCAAAAAGATTTTCATTATTTTTCTCTTTCTATCTTTTTCGATTTCCCCCCTACTTGTGCATTGAGAACAATGCACATTTTTAGTGTGGGGGGAGAGTCCACTATCCTTTGATTCTTTGATTTTTCCTTTTTATTCCTCAAAAATCTTTCCAAAAAAATAAAAATTTGAAAAAAAAAAATCTAAAAACCAAAAATATTTTCTTTTTTCTTTTATTTTTCTTTTCTTGCTCTCATTATGTTTTCGTGTTCTTTGTATAGTCTTGTTCTCCACTCTTAATGGATAACCACCACCTCGATAGCAAGAGATGAGGAGATCGTGGAAGCGACCCGCTAGGTAACTTCTTTCCTCTTTACTTTCTTCTTTACTCTTGTAGAGGAGTTAGGTTGTTGCTATTGGGAGGCTCTCGAGGATATGAGCGTTTTGGGTGTTGTGGTTGATTTTGTGCTTAATGCCGATGGAGTACGGCGTGCATGACTTTACTTGTGCTTTCCTTTTTATGCCTTTTCTTTTTCTTGTGTTCTTTTTTGTTTTTGTATAGTATGTCTAGGACTAAATGTTTTCAAAAACCCGATTACGAACTTACTACAAGAGTTTACATTCCATTGTAGATAACCCATTATTGTAGAGTTTGGACCTTAATCTAGTAGAATGACTCTAAATCAATGAATTTGTTGATCTTTTAGCTTGAGTCCACCTTTTCTACTAGAGGTTTACTTCAGGGTTTGCACTTGACCACTTCGACCACCCACGGAGGAGTTAGGCCTTGGTTTTCGCATCCCGTTTTCTAGGTGACCTTGCTCGAATGACCATTGCACCATTAGTCCGAATTCTCCATTTTTTGTAGGTTATCCGGGGATGGGCCCGTTTCCGGGTACCTATTCATCCTTTCACCCATACACCACACAATAAGTTTACAAAAACTGAAACCCAAATGTTTGGTTACAAATCATATCAAAAAGCCAAAAAGGGAAAACCAAAGCAAGAGAAGAAGGCACAAAAATATGAAGAACAAAGGAGAGAAAAGGAGCTTCAAATGAAAATCGTATTATGAAAAACATCTCAAAAAAAAAAGCCCTTTGATCGACTTATCGCCGTGAAGTGCCTATTAGAGGACCGAGTCCCGAGGAAGGAAGATAGCGGTGATTAGTCGATCCACCACAAAATTGTAAACACTTCTCCACTTTTTGTTTGGGCTAATATGGAAAATTCGAGTTTGGAACGACCCTCTTGACCCTAGTCAAAGAGAGCGGGATTGCACCTACCTACAATGTCGAACAAATCAATGGTTCACTTTTTCCACTCCGTTTAGCATCCCGTCGTACCCATTTAGAAGATTAGGAGGACCTAGCTAAGTCATCAACATGTTTATTGCTTTAATGTCATACTATTAGGCTTCGGTCCTTGTCCACGTGGGTGATTTGTTTTGGAATGTTCATAATTGTTTTAGGTAAGTAATCGATGTCTTCCCCGCCGTCTCGATGAGAGATTCGGTGTTTTATTTTTGCTTTGGATGCGCCTATTCTTTCATGTTATGTGTTTTTGTGTGTTTAGTCGCATCCACCATTTTGAGCAAGACCCAACTTGCCTTGCATGGAAGTACCTTACCTCATGGATATTTCGATGTGAGTTGAAGGGACGAAGCGGCCCCGTTAATTTCCTCGTATCGGCTTGGCATAGTCTAGCTAGTAGTAGTATGTAATTTCTTTTTGGGTCTTTGCTCGAGGACGAGCAACGGTTTAGTGTGGGCGATTTGATGTGTGCTAAATTTAGACCGTTGTTTTCCCTCATTTAGACCCGTTTTCCCCCGCTTTGCGAGACTAAAGTGCGATTATTGCCCTATTTTGAGTCTTTTTCGCATTAGCGTCCCTCTTGTACGTTTTATGTGTTTTTGGTAGTTTTTCTATCGATTTTGATAGGATTTGGCGTCGAAAGCATTATCGAGCTTCTACGAGCACAAGAGAGGGGAATATTGTCCGAAAATCAAAGCACACAACTTAAAATCCAAAGTCCAAACACAAGAGGTGAAACCTTGAGCAAAAAGGAAAAACTATAGTCCATTGGGCATTTTCACCGGAGAGGTCAAACTTCAAATGAATATATCTAAAGTTCTAGACCTCGGATCGAAGAGATTTTAGTTTGAGATGAAATCTTATCTTCTTAGCTTTCCAACGACATATCACACGCCCCAATCGGAGTTTAAACGAGAGAGTTATGGCCCTCTGAAGTCACAGGGCAAAATTTCACCCTATGAGAATTTGACCGGGCGAAATTTTGCCAGACGGTGTTCCTCCCTAGATTACCATTTTGGACAAAAAAGTTCATATGGTGAAATTTCACCCTATGAGATTTTGATCGGGCGAAATTTCGCCCCGCGGTATTTCGGTCATATTGGAGAGAATCCACAGGGCAAAACCTCACCCTATGAAGATTCAAAGGACAAAGTCTCACTAATGGGCAAGGATTGGATTATGGGCTTTAAGATTGTGTGACCCATTAAGGGCTTAGTATATATAGTAACCTTAGGTTTCATTTCATTTTGTGCCTTAAGTGTGCCTCCTTAGGGTAGGGTAGTGGAGGAGATCTTCATAGTAGTAGTAGTAGTAGCTTCCATTAGAAAATACTTCATCACACAATTCATTATTATGCTTTATTAGATCTAGAAAAACTCCATCTTCTTATGTTTTAGTAGTGTAGTTTTAGATCTAATTAGGGTATTGAAGAGCTTTTGCAAGGATTAGTGACAAGTTCTTGTATTTTCTTCTTCAAGCTTCATCTTTTTAAGTTAATCTTCATCTTCTTTATTGGGTTTTCCCTCCATTGTTGGTACTTTCTTCTCCTCTCTCTCCTCTCTAATTAGTTTCTTCTCTAGTTTTTCCCCTAGTTTATTGTTTTTCTTGCTTTGTTATTGTTTTTCCTAGTAGATCTTGTTCTTGGTTTTATTTTTCTCTCACTTGTGTTAGATTAATTTCCCCTCTTTTTGTTAGTATGGATTATTTTTTACCTAATTCCTTTATTAGTTGTTCTTGTTAGTTTTACCATGATTAGTGAGTAGATCTTTGTTATGGGGTTAGGGGAAAATGGATTTGGGTAACATGGATTAAGGATTCTTGTGATTGAATACACTTGGGTTGATTTGTCTATTTTGGAATTGTTATATGCTTGTCGACTTTACTTGATCAATTTAGTTGACTCGTATTCACCCTCGTCAATATGGGGAAACTCGGGGCTTGGGTAATTCCGATTTAGTGACCTAGCTTCTTCGTCGTGAAAGCGAGACTTAGTGAGGTCGGGTGTAGAGACCGAAAGGTGACCCATCCCTTATCAATTGTGTATTGTTTGCTTGATTCCTTGTTTTTGTATCCCGTTTTCGATTCCCCATCTCCCCCTAACACTTTTCCTATATTGACTTTCTTTTTAGCTATTAGACCGACCACCTTAGTCTAGTTTAATTACCTCAAACCCCCCTTAGAACCCAAACGTATTTAGAATTTTACTCGACCGACTTTACGAAGACCGTCCCTTGCATCGATCCCGACCTACCACTACTACATTAGTTAGGTTAGTCGGTGTTTATAAATACTGTTTGATTAGGCGGGTCGCGACGCCCGCGCATCAAAATGTTGGGGTTTCTTCACCCAACCCACCTAAAAACCCGCTTTCGTGGCGAATAAGGGTAAGTCTCTAGTCATGGTAATTTCTACCCCGAGTTTCCTCATATTGATAGAAATGAGTCAAGGTCGGTCTAGTTGGCCGGACTAAAACAACAATGACACAACAACCCTAAACAAGATAAACCAATAAGCAAGCAACCCACCAACATCCCTTAATTTAATTAAATATCCAAGTCCTCATCCCTAAACCCCCTACAAGAAATCAACTCACTACTCATAATGGAAAACAACAAAAACATTAACTAAGGAGAGATTAACTAAATCATGCATGATAACTAGATCTAAAGAAACTAACAACAAAACAATAAGAAAACTACGATCTAACAATTAACCACTAAACTATGAAAGAAATACGATCTAACAAAATAAACTAGAGAATAATCTAGAACAACATAAATAAAATCTAGAGAAACTAAAAACATAAAGATGATCAAAACAAGACAATAATGAGAGAACAATAAAATAAATCTAAACTAGAGATTAGAGAGTAGAAGAGAAATATACCAACTATGAAGATCTACAATAAATAAGAAGATTGCATAAATAAAGGTTGAATCTTGATGAGTAGAATAAAGAGATTTGTCACTAATCCCTTGATAAACCCCAAAAATCTTCAAATTAAACTTGAAATAATAATCTTCTACAAACTTGGATGTAAATCTAGAGAATTGTTGATGAAAACTAGGAAGATCTACTACTAAATTACTATGTAGTAATTATTTGATCCGTTCTATAGAAAAACCGTCTAAAACATCGTAAAATCGCGTTGTGTTGCAGTCAGATCATCATCGGGTTTTTGTCGAGCACTCCTACAGCTACCACGTAATCCCCTAGAAATTCTAACGTAGTACAGTGGCGAAAACACTGTAGAGTTGGGATTAAAACACACTGACAAACTATATCTTATTAAAAGAAATGGTAAGTCAATAAAAATGCCTCTTTTTACAAAAGGGCTAAAAAGGAAATTCTTCAGACAGGTAATACAAATCCATAAATCGTGAATGAAGAAAGAGTAGGATCCACGCTACTCGCTAGCTCACAACCAAAACCCAGCAGCAAATACCTGCCATGTTATAAACATAACCGGCACGTTAGTGGGGAGTAACTCGGACGTTCTACCAGGAGAATAATAAAAACTAGCTTCGAGAACTTAGTTCGAACAAATCAAACTTCGATCTCTAACTAGGCTACTCAACCATAATAGGACAGCGACTTATAAATTCGTTGCCCTAGTTTAAGATAATATGCACACCCTTCCCGAGCACCATAAATACTCAGTTTAACCTGACGGGGTCTTACACTGCGAGGCACGAGTTTAAGGTCAAAATGTACACACACTCCCGAACACCATATATGCTCGGTTCAACAACAAGTGTGCCCCATAAAGACACACCAGCCTTTTAAGTTGATGGCAAAAATGTAACCCCAGAATATATTAGTCTAACCTCACATTTATCCTTATTCCATAACTCCAAAACAAGCTATTATCGATATAAATAAAAGATATAATCATTATAAATAATATGAAGATAAAAAGGAATAAACATTTTATATTAAAAGGGAAATTTTCTATAAAGAGAAACTTACTTAAAATAGAATTATTCTTATTGAAAATACGTAAGTTATTAAAATTAGTGAAATGTATAAAAATAGCATTTCTAACGAAATTAACACTTTATTATTATCGTCGTTATCGTAACTTAATTTATTGCTAAATTCGTTACTTAAACAAAATATAAATAAAATATAATAAGTCAGATCAATATATAGTATTTTATAAATAATTAGGAAATCGAGTTAAAACTATAAATTTTAGAAAATAGATGTTTTAAGTAAAACAATATCAAAATTAATTGACTCAACGAGTTTTATAAGTGAAATGAGATTTACAAAGATTTCAAATTATTTTTAACCAATAGCTTTTATTAATAAATAATACGGTACTAGAAATAGTCAATCGTGAACAAATAAGAAATTATTAGTGAAAATAGTCTCGGCAAAAAATGTATTTCAAACAAAAACGACTATCTTCTAGTTTATTAGTATAAATCGTAAAACGAAAATTAATTTATTAAAAAGTTTACAATACTCGATTATAATATATAAATATGATTTTTAGTTAAAATTATAATTTAACGAAATATGAAGAAAATAGGAAATCGTTATTATTTAGTTTCTGGTGTCACGATAACCAACACAATATTATAACGATTATAAATTATTAACGATTTAAAAAAATGATTTTGAATACTTGTAAAATATTTATAAAGCACACAATTTATAAGAATATTATTTGCAAATAATAAATAGCTAAAATTAGAAAAATGAAGTTAAATTATCTACTACATACGATATAATACCGAGTAACGTCCTAAAGTTACCTTGATAGAAGCTTCCGACAAACATGTCCACTTGTAGCCCAAGCTCCAAAACTTCAATAAGAACGTCTTTAAGCTCAAAGTTGTAGAATCGATAGTCCTCTGAGCATGATTCACCACGCCAAACGAGTTGACAAAACAAAAGAATGAGATAAGGATATTCCACACAAGACGGAAAAGGGAATTGATGTGTCAAGTAGAGCACGAAGGTTGAACATAATTGAGTCGGCACAAAAACGTAAATATATGAGTTGTCAAGAAGGTGATACACAAAGAGGAATTGAGTAGGTAGGAATTACACGAGAATAGAAGCAGAATAATGGCTCGATAACGAACCCGAACATGGAAAGTAGTAGAGCCATAAGAGCGACAACTAACAACAACGAAACAACACGAAAACGACCTGACAATCAGCAACACAACACCATCGATACGACCCACAACAACAACAATGTCGAGCAACACAGAAAGAAGAAGAAGAAGAGGAAAGACATGGAGCAGCAACAATCAATGAACAAGAACAACAACAAACACGTACTAATAGTAGCAGGGGCAAAATCACAGAAGAAGAACAAGAAGAAAAGAAGAAGAAAAAAGAAGAAGAAGCAGCGCACAACAGGACAGAAACACGAACGAATCAACCAGCAGAAATCAACCCCGAATAATGACAACAACATTACAGGAACGACAAACAACAGAATAAAGAAGAGAAATAAGAACGAAGGACAGGTCTCGAAACACGATAAAAATGAGAATAAAAGTCGGGCACGAACAACAGAACCAAGGTACAAAAATCGAGCAGCGAGGAAAACGAAGAAAACAACCAGACGCACCAAATAATATCAGCAACAGCAGCGACCTTTAAAGGATGATCAACGAAAAGAAAACGCAGCAGAAACAACAAAAACGACAAGAATGAGGACAAATTCAAGAGAAGAAACGAGAAAATAAAGGGTATACCTTTGCTGCAATAGGAGAAAACGCAAAGAGAAAAGTGGGGCCGAAACAGAGGACACTCGCGAAGAAGATGACGATTGAAGAAGATGAACGAAAATGGTGCTGGATGAAGAAAAAGAGGATGTCAGGGGAGGAGCATAAACACGCAGCAGCAACATCATCAAATAAAAGGGAAAGAATGAGGAGAAAGAGGGGGAAAGTATGAAGCGAATGATATGGATGATGGAGGCTGGCATCAGGCGTGAAGAAGAAAAGACGAGCAAGGAGAGGGAGCATCAAGGGTGAAGCGTTGGAATAAAATGAAAAGGCAGAGGGAGTGAATGTTAGTGGGGGGGGGGGGTACGTGAAAAAGGTGGGACTGAATTCAACTCAAAATAAAAGGTGTACGGATTTCGAGACACTAAGTATATGTTGTATACGGATTAATTAAATGAATCGGGTAGGAGACAAATTCTGTAATGATAAGTTGACTGACCCACGACTCGAATTAAAAAAATCGAGTCAAAAAGAAAAATTAATAAATAATTGGGACGACTAATAAAATGAGTAAATAAAATATTCGAGACGGAAACGAAGTTTATAGAAATAAATAATTAGACGATGAAATAGTATTTCCCGATAAATAATAAATCTTCAATAAAGTGAATTAAATTGATTTCTCGAGGAAAGGAAATAATTTTTTTGACGAAACTTAAAATAAGTGAGCTTCGAGCCGAAAATAGAAACTCGAGCTAAAATATAAATAAATAAAAAGAATTTAGAATTTAAATCGTCAAATAGACTTTTGATAAGGACTAAATTAAATGAATAAAATAAATCGAAACAAAAATAAAAATATGTTTTAAATATAAGAAGAGTTTCCGATACAAATAGAATTTTAGGAGTTTGAAACGATTAAACGATAAATTCGTTTTATAATAATTTTAAGAATTACGAGTTAAATCGTAAAAATAAAAATACGAACATAATTTTATTTTAAATTAATTTATAAAATCAGGGGTGTTACACAGCAGGTCCAAATTTGAGTGTCTACAGGTTGCCCCCAAACTTATGAAGTCTTTGGAAGATATATAATTCAAGAGGATTGTTGCTACTAGTTAATCATTCGACTGATAAAGTATGAACTTTTACACAATACTCATCTTAATCTTAGAGGTCGAGCTATTAGTATCACAATAGCACCGAGTAACTTCACAAGTATGATTCTATTGTGCAAATTGCTAAATCAATGCTTCGATTATGTTTTTTTCCAGGACAAAATGAAGAACAACAGATGATGATGATGTTCATTAATGCCTTTGAAGAAACAGGTAAAGCACAAGAGAGTTTTGTCTATAGTTTAATGCATTTGTCCTTTGTATTGTTTTTTTACTAATATCATCTTTTTGTGTGGCATGAAGTTTTGTCCATTTGTTGAATATATTTGTCATTTGTATTGTTATATTTTACTAATGTTATTTTTTTTTTTGTAGTATTTTAGAAATATTAAACTCAACAAATGAAAGATAAAGTTAGAAAAATGTGGAACAAAGAAGATTTAGAAGGACGAAGATGTTTATAAGTTTATCATTCAAGATCTGAAGTGGATACATTGATCTATTTGTATTTTTCTTATGTTTGAGAAAACACGCCCATTAATTTTTGGGAATGTTATTTATGTTATTTGCACTATTGTGGGTTTCCAATGTAATTTTGAAAATATTTTGGCATTAATATATATTCTGTTATTTTTTTGTAATTTTGTTCTATTTTTAAGCAATAAAAATATTAATATGTGTAGTTTAATAGCTGGGCTATCAAATATTATAAAAAAGAAAAGAAAAAGAAAAAGAAAAGAAAAGATCAAAGAGATCATTTTAATTCGATGGTTATTAACCAAGAAACAAAGAAACCATTTAAGTATGTTAAATGATTTGTTAACTTTGAGATAAGAAACCAAATATGTTTCAAACAAGGTGTTTAATATATATACCAAAGAAACCATATCTTACTTTACTTAAAGATAATACCAATCAAAGCTGATATGGCACGCCTAGCATCCCTCAAAACCTCGCTCTGAGCTCCCACATTAATTGGATAAAATCGTCCAATCACTTAAACTTTTTCTCATCCTTTGCATAATTTAGGGGCAAGATTGTCATTTCCTTCATGTATATATACCAGTATATTTTTCGTATTCAGTATATATATACGCTTACATATACCAACATATATGGTATTTTCGTTAAATTAGGTATATATATTTTCGCTTATATATTTTCGGACTTGAATTACTAACACATATAATTATACATACTTTAATATATGTTATATTATAACCTAATATATTATAACACGTGTTATATATTATAACCATATGTATAATCATACCTATTGTTATATGAATTAACTATATTATAATACCTAATTATATACGGATTATTATGTATTATTATATATCATACATATTATTATAATACCTCATAATCATACGTTTTATTATATATCATAGTACCTAATACGTATTAATATAATTATATCATATGTTTTCGATCCTTGGGTTGTCGAGGCTAACAAATCTTTTCCGATTTACTATCACCTACTTTTATGGTATTTTAGTCAAACTAGGAAGTTTTATTTCTAACCGACATATACTCATTTATTTTCGAATACAGTAGCTCAATGATAATTATCACCTATTTTTAGGGTACTTTCTTCAAATTAGGTAGTTTTGTGTGTAATTACCGGGATATTGTAGACACCCACATTTTGACCGCCAGGTGTCTATAACAGTTTCCAAAAAAATACCCGATAATGATCGGACGTAAACATGACTTAATACGCTCGATTTTTGGAATCGGAATCAATAGTAGTTGGCACGAGCTTTTAGTGGAGTAAAAATCTCACCAAACTGACCTCAAATTCAGGCCTAGTGGATCGTTCCCAGTCAAATGAGACTAATTTGGGTCAAAACCGACACCAAGGGCAAAATCGTCTTTTAGCGACCGGGTCAAGCCCTGGTCAAAGGCATTTCCAATCCATAAATATCTTGCACACCACCTCGAAAATCCAACTCGAGGTCAAACACCTACAAAAAATCAGCAATGAAGAAGAGTTAAGCAACTAAAACTCTCCCAAAAGGACAAAACTCGATCTCTAAGGAGGTCTCCCACCCGTCTAGACCCACTCGATCGAGTGGACCAGCTCACTCGATCGAGTGGACTAATAAAATCAGCCAAAACCGGGTGTTTTCTTCCCTTACAAGCAACCTTTTCCTATCCAAAAACGAAATCCTATTGCATCCAAGACTACTACATACCTTTCCTATCCGAAACAGGAGTTTCTTCCCATCCAAGCCAGGAAACCTCCCTTACACATTCATAACAGGAACAATTCACAACACAACAATTCCAATCCCGACATACACAAGTTACAACCCGAAATTCCAACAATACTAGGCTTATTATATCCCGACGTTCCCTCTAGAAATCCTATAGGATTCCCGACCATTCACAACCCGAAATTCTAGGCAATTTTAGGCAAACCATATATAAACCCGAGAGCAAAACTCGCCAAATCCCCTCCCTAACCATACACACCATAACTCACCTATATACATCTTAATGCTCCCGCGCCTAGGCCGCTACTACTAGTCCGTTTTCGAGATAATCATGCATGTAGGTTGAGAGTGTTTCAAATCCCGACTTCTCCCTTTTCTTCTCTTTCTCTCGTTCGTCCGTTTCTATTTATGGGTCGTCGTCGCATTTTTTTATTTCTTTTCTCGTTACTAATATCGATATTATCGTGCTATTTTCAATAAAGCGCCGTTCCTAGGATTCGATATCGACTCTATAGTGGAATATCGGATCTAAAGGTATCAATCATTAAATCATATTAAGCATAATCCCGTTGAAGCCGAGTAATGACCACATGATCCGAAAAGACTAATTACGACATTACGAAGCAGAGGGAATTAATTTATCTTAATACAATCAAAAAACGATTTATAAAACATCTTTTTCAAAATCCACTCTAATTATTCGATATTGATTCTATAGTCAAATATCGAATACGACGAGTATCGAAAATTGAATCGAGTATAAATCATATTATATTTTCACGCGATTCAACAAAATCCTCGATTTTTTAAAAATAAAAACCGGACCGTAGTCCGTACCGGGAGAACACGATCGAGTGCCTAGACCACTCGATCGAGTGGCATCCCATAGTCCGGGCAGAATGCTCTTTTCGAGAACACTCGATCGAGTCCCTCAATGACTCGATCGAGTGGCTCCTGGTGTCTCAAAACAACGAGTCTTTCAGCTATTTCCGAGCCCCGATAAAATTCTTTAACGACTTCGGTCAACACGTGTCAAGTCCATCACGTGATCCAATCTTTTCAAAACCGCATCGTACCATATTCACGTCTTCTAATTCATTTGCACTTCGTTATTATTGTTGTATTGTATCGTTTGTGGCATTGTATTTCCGGGTGGTATGCCGCTCGTATATTGTAATCTGTTGTCACACCTTTTCTTTTATTTCGTTGTTTGTTTTACTGTACTAAAATGAACCTCACAAGCTAAAATAACTTTGACGTTAGTTTAGATGCATTAAACGACTTAGTCAAACATAATTCACATGTTTAGTCATAACGTTGTTTGCATATCATTCAACCATCAAACTAACGCGTGTACACCAAAAACGAACGATATCTTAGTAGAGGCCGCTAAGTGCGGGCGGGGTTGGGTGTTCTTTGTGAGCTTCCCAACACGTACCCTCACCCCTTACTCAGAACCGTGGTTTCCGGATGTCCGAAACCATTGGCATACGAGAGTCATTCAATACACGGTATCCCATAATATCTGTATCAGTATCAAATTGCAAAGGGGCGAGCCCCATAAACTCTGAAATCGGAATGGGCCGTACTCTGTGCACGGCCCACTAAGATATAGAGTGGGTTCGAACGGGCCCGAACTCCCACTAAGTTCGGTGGCAACTCCAACTTTGATTTAAATTTCAATTCGAGATCCATCTCACATGAGATTCATTCGCCGCCCCAAACCCGCGCGTGGCCGCGTCAGGGTGGACCTATGTCATGTCCACAGATATACTATACTTTAATTTATATGTTAATATCGTTATGTACTATAATATTATTATAACCATACATATACTACCTAATATGTACGCTTATAATAGCTAACAATTTAAAAGATTATAATACCTAATTAAAGTATAGTATATAACCGATTTCAAAAAAAAAAAAGGTATTTTATATGACCATATGTATAATCATACCTATTGTTATATGAATTAACTATATTATAACACCTAATTATATACGGATTATTATGTATTATTATATATCATACATAATATTATAATACCTTATAATCATACGTGTTATTATCTATCATAGTACCTAACACGTATTAATATAATTATACCATATGTTTTCGATCCTTGGGTTGTCGAGTCTAACAAATCTTTTTCGATTTACTAGCAGCACCTACTTTTATTGTATTTTTGTCAAACTAGGAAGTTTATTTCTAACCGACATGTACTCTCATATATTTTTGGATATTTTGCCTCAACGTATGGAGTTTTCTAATCGATTATTTATTTACTTCCAAGAACTTATCATGTAACAGTGGCTTAATTAGTTAATCTATCTTAGTGTTCATTGATCACTGAGATTTCGTATTCTAGTAAAAAATAAATATTTTTGTCGAACTACGTATATTTTATACGGAATTTTATTTATTGAGACAGATATTACGTATCTGTCTTAGATATGAACTAAATTATTGATACCCTTATAAACGTAGAATTTATCACATGTAAATAATTATTGAACAGATATCACGTATCCGTCCCAAATATGATATAAATTCCTTATGCGCTTACACGGATAACCTTTTTCGTAATACGTAATATAGACGGAATCGATATTAAGATCAACGTTTCAGTAATATACAGCTGTATACCTAAAGATATTGATAAGAATATGCTTTGATATCCTCCCATAATAATAAGTGTTCACATTACCTAACTCCACCTTATATATATCGTTCTCCTTTCCTTTTTTTAGTATCGTAAGCACTCCTATCTTTATTATTCCATAAAAATCAGGTCTTATTCAACACTATGTCGACTTCCGAGTTAACGAACATATCGAAACTGCAGCAGGGGAAGCGGCTGAAAGAGATGGTTGTCAGGGTCGTCCATCGCTGGACCCAACCGGTCATGAAGGACAGAACCAAAGTTGAGTCTATCGAGGTTCCAATGATCGATTATGAGGTATTACGTCAACCATATTATTAAGTTAATCGTTCGCATCCGATCATTATTCGTTTATTTGTGATACCAAATTCCAATTTTCAATCTGCGTTTATACGTTTTTTTTGTCTACTCTGCTTTTTGTTTGATATCGATACTTGATATACTTTTATTGTGTTGTTATTTACGCGTTAAATTTTCGAGTCAGTATACTAATTTCCTTCGTATTTCGAACAAATTGATATTTAGTTGTATTCTCTGATTTCTTTTTTCGTATCTATATATGATACGGTTTTTTTGCGTTGTTGTTCCCGCGAAACTTTTATAATACGATAAAATACGTGGTCATGGTTTTGTTTTGTATCAGTCCTTCTTAAGGATTGTGGTTTTGTCGGCTGCTTCTACGGCTCCGTTCGTTTGTGGTCTAACCTCCAACAGCAAGCGAGTTAGTATATTTGCTTATAATCTGCCTACGCACGGTGCCCTGAACGATCTCCTTCTGCAAAAGAGAGAAGTTAAATATCGATTTAATAAAGAGGAACTGATAGACAATTATCGGGATTGGCCAAACAAGATCCCCTTCACCTTATGGGGATACCGAACATTCTATCGAACTCCCACTGGAGCCACACCATATTACCTAACCTACGGTTCCGAAGCCGTACAACCCGTAGAGCTAGAAATACCGTAACTAAGGATATTAGCCGATAGCGGTATTCCTGAAGAAGAATGGAACCAAAAACAATATAACGAGCTAGTACTCTTAGACGAGCGTAGGATACATGCCTTATCCAACGTACAAGCCTACCAACAACGCATCCAACGAGCCTTAAATAAACGAGTGAAAACTCGAAACATACACGAGGGAGACTTAGTAATCAAATCCATTAGAGCACCCCTTCCCGTCGACCCTAGAGGGAAATTCAAACCGAACTGGGCGGGCCCTTACCTCGTTAAGAAAATACTCTCGGGGGGCGCTGTGATCCTCACCGACTTAGACGGTCAAGAATTCTCAACCCCAACCAACATGGATCAACTCAAACGGTACTACCCATAGACACCCTGGCAACCACATCCCGACCTCCGACTTGGGGGAAAGCCATGCAAAAAAAAATTAATTAAGTTTGTAGACACCCGCATTTTGACTGTCAGGTGTCTATGGTAGTCTCCAAAAAACACCCGATGATGATCGGACGCAAGTATACTCGAATTTGGGCTCGGAATCAATAATATCCGACATGGACTTTTAGCGGAGTAAAAAACTCACAAAACAGACCTCAAATCCAGGCCCAGTGGGTCGTTCCGAGCAAAATAAGACTAATTTGGGCCAAAACCGACACCAAAAATAAAAACCATCTTTTGGCGACCGGGTCAAAACCCGGTCAAAGACGAACCCGTCACGCAAATCAGCCTAGAGGAGCTTCTAGAAGCTGGCGCCCAAATCAAAAATTCAAATAAAACAAAAGTCCACCATTTCCTAAATTATCTCGATTCCCTTGATCCACTCGATCGAGTGGATTGACCCACTCGGTCGAGTGGAGCGCCATAAACCGGACCTGACCCGTTTGCAAGGGCACTCGATCGAGTGCACTAGGGCCACTCGATCGAGTGACCCTAGGTCGTGGGGTAAACTCTATAAATACCCCACAACCCCTACTCATTTTTCAGTTTGGGCATTTGAAATTCTACCATACATTTTCTACCCTAATCCTCCCATTACACTACACTTCAACCTCTAAGCAACCCTAAGCAATACTACACAAAAAACCGAGTCTACATCCCTCGTAAAACCGATACACACACACACCATAACTCACGTGCATCCTCGATACTCCGGCGTCCCGTCGCTATTTACGAGTCCATCTCTGAGGCCTTTACTAAGCATGTATGTCGAGGGTGTCCTAAACCCCGTCTCAATCCCTATTATTTCGTCGTTTTATTTACATTTTCGCTCTTTCTATATCATAATCGTATTAGTAGAGTAACACTAACACTATCATTTTTATACTTTTTTGCATCTTCATTTTATCATCTTTTAATCTCTACTAAATTCTAACATTTTATTCATCATTACTAACATTATATACCGCGTATGTATATAATAGAATATAAAAACTCGAATCCAAACACGTTTAACTACGACGTCCATTTAAGGTCCGTTTAATCCCTTTACGAGCAACGACGGAGGTGGCACCCTTTCGAGGAGCGCCGCCCCAATGTACTCAAGGGCGTAACGCGATCATGGTCATTCGTAGTTGAACGCGTATGAATCCATTTCAACGATTAGTACGGAACCTGTTGACACGAAAACCGACATCACATAATCCGAAAGGATTAGTTCCGATGTCGTGACATAGAGGGGTGCAATTTCGTCACTAGTCCAAAATTTCTAATCTAACGATAACATTTTCATAAAATTCCGATAACGGTGTTATAATCGCATGCATACACGATTATAGCACCGGAGGCCGAATTAAATTCAAATCGTGCGATATTTGTATTTAATTTGGCCAACTATCGATTTAGAACAAAAAAATAAAACGAGTTGTCACTCGTACAGGGGCTACTCGACCAAGTACATAGGTTACTCGATCGAGTAGCACCCAAAAAACTGGGCAGTAGCTACCTTTGAGGACGCACTCGACCGAGTCAGACCATGACCCGATCGAGTGGGTCCTGTAGCCCAGAAAAACGAGAGCCTTTTTTATCATCATCCGGGCCTCGTCTTTTTTAAAACGACTTAGTCGTCACGTGTAAAGCCAATCACGTGATTTCATTTTCTAAAACTCATGCATACCACTTCACTAGAACAACTTTGATCGGATCTTTTCGACGTGATAAGTTGGGACAAGGCATCGAGACTTGGGATCGGGCTAGCATTACGTCTAGGTCCCATGTCTCCGTCCTTCGTTTAGTACACAACATAATGTGTATTTAATCGGAGTTCGTCCATCTACACAAATTCACGGTCTAGTTTATACACGGGTCCGTTCCTATCTTTTATCACTTCTTTATTTCGTTTATTATTTTTATTGATCGTTGTATTGTGAATTCCGGGTTGTATTTCCGCCCGTGTAACTTGTACATATTTTATTTTCGAGCTTTATTTATTTACTTGCTTATCGCTTTATAAATGAACCTCGCATGCTAAACAACTTCGACAATAGTTAGATGCATTAAATGACGTAGGTAACGCAAAATTCACATGCTTAGCCCGAAAACGCTGTTTGCATATCATTTAGTCGTTTTACTAGCGCGTGTACACGAACACGAACGGTGTCTTAGTAGAGGCCGCCATGTGCGGGCGGGGTTGGGTGTCCTTAGTGGGCTTCCCAACACGTACCCTCACCCCTTACTCAGAACCTTGGTTTCCAGATGTCCGAAACCATTGGCGCACGAGAGTCATTCTATATACGAAAGCCGGTGTAAGCGGTATCGATATTGCAATGCAAAGGGACGAGCCCCATAAACTCTGAAGTCGAAGTGGGCCGTACTTTGTGCACAGCCCATGACGACATAGAGTGGGCTCGAATGGTTCCGAATAACCACAAAATTCGGTGGCGACTCCATTTTGACTTAAATTTCGAACCCGAGAACAATCTTACCACGAGATTCATTCGCCTACCCAAACCCGCGCGTGGCCGCGTCGGGGTGGACCTACGTCATGTCCACAATTTGGCGACTCCGCTGGAGATACCTGATGTACCACATGTCATCGGGGTTCCTAGGGTGAGACTCGAAGAGAAATCGTTCGAATATTAGTGTGCGCGCATTAGTTTAATGATTCATGCATAACCCAAATTTGCCCGGGCCAGTTACTTGTGACCGACGTCCCACTATACCACGGTGCATTCCTACATGGGTGCGCTAAAGACATCGATGGTGGAACTCGTATGGGTTTTGCGGCATGTCCTAAGACCAACTCGGCTTAGGAGCCCGTCCTGATTTACGAGAAAGCCATCGTTGTTGGTATAGACCCTATTTTGACCGACCGAGACTTAGCGTAATGCATACATAAGCGTCGTTATAATGCTTGTTTGACTACGTGCTGCTTGGTTTCCGTGTCATTTTTCAAAAAACCGTCATTTCAAAATTGCATCTTTCCAAAAATACCCAATTTTCACAAAAACCCGAAATACTGTCCGTTTCGGGACCCATCTTTCCAAAATACCCAATTTTGAAAAAAAGAAAAAACCCGAAATGCTGTTCATTTCGGGACCCGCCTTTTCAAAATATCCAATTTTCAAAACTCGGAATGCCGCCGAAATTTAGGATCAACAATTTGACTCAAAATATCCTTTTCTTTCGTCGGCATGCTGCCCGTTTTAACTCTCGAATTTCCGACACCGTCTTGATTTTCTGAATTTTTCAAAATTCTAATCTCGGTTTTCGAAATTCTGTTTTCAATTTTCTAACTCTCGGAAATTCGCCCATTACATATTCAAATTTTCAACTTCAAACATCCAACTTTCTTAAAATAAATCTTCCATATTATAGGACCTACCGTCTATCCGTGTGTCGGGTCTTTGCATAGTACGTAGAAGGTTTATAGCATCGAAACTCCAACGATCTTATATCACGAGTTTCCCCTTTTCCCGAGTCCGCCTTATCTGTCAGTGCACGACCAACCCACGTAGGGCATACCCCTACAAAGGAAAGTCCGTCTATACACTCGAGTCAAAAGTTTGGGGAAAAGTCTCACGTGGACCTTCCTTCGAACGGGACTAGGCCCACAAAGCCGAGTCCTAAGGAAGTCATACCATCTACGAGTCATCCGTCTAGGTGTCTTTCTCGAGTCCTTTTCGCTCAGTCCATTTTCTTTGGGTCGCTCGGGATGTACTTTTTTGATTCCAAGATCTGGGTTCGGTTTCTGATTACACGGTGTTCATACAGACAGGCCGCCGTCAACCAGACACACCCGCGGGATGGAAGCTACTTTGAACAGTCTGAAAACCTCTGTGGAAGCCATGGTCAACAAGCAGACCGACATCGAAGCCCAACTGACTGAAATGAGGGCTGGTCAAGTGGTTATTGTTGCTCGTTTGGCTACAGTGGAGCAGAGGACTCCTAATACCGGAACCAATGGGTCTCTAACTGAGCTACTAAGTGCGGTTCACCGACTAGAAGAGCAAGTCCACTTAGCTGGGAGTAACAACATTCATCGGGAAAACAGTCGTGAGTATGCCCCGATGAACGACAAGCTACCCCCAAACCTGAACCTCACGGGCCTACCGAAGACCCGTTACTACATGTACGGGCCTTCAAAGAGTTTATGGCCATCAAGGGAGTGGATTCATCCATGTTCAAAAACCTTTTTGCTGCATCCCTTGAGAAGCACCCACGGGCCTGGTACTACAGGCTAGACCCGAAGAAATACCCTACTTGGGATGATGTGGCCACCGAGTTCGCACGGAATTATGCTGACAACACCGAGTTCCAAACCACAATGAGATCTCTGGAGGTTATGGCCAAGGAGCCGAAAGAAGGTTTTACCAAATTGTGGACATGACGTAGGTCCACCCCGACGCGGCCACGCGCAGGTTTTGGTAGGCGAATGTATCTCGTGGTAAGATTGTTCTCGGGTTCGAAATTTAAGTCAAAATGGAGGCGCCACCGAATTTTGTGGTTATACGGAACCATTCGAGCCCACTCTATGTCGTCATGGGCTGTACACAAAGTACGACCCACTTCGATTTCAGAGTTTATGGGGCTCGTCCCTTTGCATTGCAATATCGATACCGTTTACACCGGCTTTCGTATATAGAATGACTCTCGTGAGCCAATGGTTTCGGACATCCGGAAACCAAGGTTCTGAGTAAGGGGTGAGGGTACGTGTTGGGATGCCCACTAAGGACACCCAACCCCGCCCGCACAATGGCGGCCTCTACTAAGACATCGTTCGTGTTCGTGTACGCGCGCTAGTAAAACAACTAAATGATATGCAAACAGCGTTTTCGGGCTAAGCATGTGAATTATTGGTTTGCTACGTCATTTAATGCATCTAACTATTGTCGAAGTTGTTTAGCATGCGAGGTTCATTTATAAAGCGATAAGCAAGTAAATAAATAAAGCTCGAAAATAAATACGTACAAGTTACACGGGCGGAAATACAACCCGGAATTCACAATACAACGATTAATATAAATAATGAACAAAATAATAAAAGGCAATGTAATGATAGAAACAGACCCGTATGTAAACTAGACCGCAAATTATGTAGATGGACGAACCCCGGTTAAATACACATTATGTTGTGCATTAAACGGAGGACGGAAACATGGGAGTTTAGCGTGTTGCTAGCCTGATCCCACGTCTCGTAGCCTTGTCCCGACTTATCACGTCGAAAAAATCGATCAAAGTCGTTCTAGGTGTCGTGATATGCATGGGTTTTGAAGAAAGGAGGGTCACGTGATTGTCTTTACACGTGATAACTAGAGTCGTAAAAAGACGAGGCTTGAAATGTGTGTCAAAGCTCTCGGTTTTCTGGGTTACAGGACCCACTCGATCGAGTCGTGGTCTGACTCGGTCGAGTGCGTCCTTAAAGTAGCTACTGCCCAGTTTTTTGGGTGCTACTCGATCTTGTAGCCTATGTACTCGGTCGAGTAGCCCCTGTACGAGTGACAACTCGTTTAGTTTTTTTGATTTTAAAATCGATGGTTGGCCAAATTAAATACAAATATCGCACGATTTGTATTTAACTTGGCCTCCGGTGTTATAATCGTGTATGTACGATTATAATACCATTATCGGAATTTTATGAAAACGTTATCATTAGATTAGAAACTTTGAATTAGTGACGAAATTGCATCCCTCTACGTCACGACATCGGAACTAACCCTTTTGGCTTATGTGATGTCGGTTTTCGCGTCAACGGGTTCCGTACTAATCATAGAAATGGGATCGAATGCGTTAAACTATGATTGATCACGATCACGTCACGCCCTTGAGTACATCGGGGCGGTGCTCCTCGAAAGGGCCCCACCTCCGTCGTTGCTCGTAAAGGGATTAGACCGACCTTAGGCGATCATCATAATCAAACGTATTTGAAACCGAACTTTAGTACTAATATATATATATATATATATATATATATATATATATATATATATATATATATATATATATATATATATATATATATATATATATATATATATATATATATATATATATATATATATATACGCGGTATAATAATGTTAGTAATTAAAAGGTGATAAAAATGAAGATGCAAAGAGTATAATAACGTTTGTGTTAGTGTTATTATTCTAGTACGATTATGATATAGAAAACGCGAAAATGTACATGAAAATCGAAATAGAAAAGAGATAGAGATGGGGTTTACGACACCCTCAACATACATGCTTAGTAGGGACCTCAGAAATGGACTTGTAAATAGCGACACGGACGCGGGAGTATCGAGGATGTACGCGAGTTATGGTATGTGTGTGTGTGTGTGTGGATGATTCGTCGGTTTTCGAGGGACGAAAGGCTCGGTTTTTTTGTGTAGTATTGCTAGGGATGTAGTGTGGAGAGTATAGGTGAATTAGGGTTGAAAATGTAGGGTAAATGTAGGTTGATCAAACTTGAAAATGAGAGGGGTTTGTGGGGTATTTATAGGCTTTACCTCACGACCCAGGGTCACTCGATCGAGTGGCTCTAGTGCACTCGATCGAGTGGCCCTAGTGCACTCGATCGAGTGCCCTTGCAAACGGGCCAAACCCGGTTCAAGACGTTCCACTCGACCGAGTTGGTCAATCCACTCGATCGAGTGGATCAAGAGGATCGAGCTAAAATAGGAAATGTTTGAGTTTGATTGCTTTTTTGAATTTGATTTGGGCGCCACTTTCGAAGAGTGAATTTGGCTGATTTGCGTGACGGGTTCGTCTTTGACCGGGTTTTGAGCCGGTTGCCAAAAGACAGGATTTATTTTTGGTGTCGGTTTTGGCCCAAATTAGTCTTATTTTGCTCGGAATGACCCACTGCGCTTGGATTTGAGGTCTGTTTTGTGAGATTTTTACTCCACGAAAAGTCCATGTCGGATATTATTGAGTCTGAGCCCAAATTCGAGTATACTAAGTCATGTTTGCGTCCGATCATCATCGGGTGTTTTTCGGAGACTACCATAGACACCTGGCAGTCAAAATGCGGGTGTCTACAGAGCCCCCACTCTGACTGAGGCTTGGACAAGGCGAAAGTCAGAGTAGCTACCAGGCCAATCGCAGATTATGACCTGGCAGTCTTCTGGTCGGGTCGTTTATAGTCCAGTAGACTCGCGTGAAGGGCTCGCCAGCCATAAGGAGAGGGTCATACCTGTCCTGATGATGGTAGCTCCGTGGGGAGTAAAACTTGCCTTTTGGGGGTGTAGGTGTACCCGTATGCTGACACATCACGTCTGGGATGTAGCATTTCGAGGAAACATTGACTCATGCTGGGGAATAAAATAGCTCCGCGGAGACTTGCTTCTGAAGTCTGGAGTGTACCTGTATGCTGACACATAACAACTTGTATGTAACACATAGGCAAAACACTGACTCGCGCTAGGGAGAAAAGATACCAAATTTTTGAAAATGCCACAATTTTTGAAAAGAATTTTATCACAATTTTTTTTATCACAGAAATTTTATAGAAACTCTTAGGAAAGTTCGGGATGACTTGATTCCTATTCCGGGTTCTTTTATTTGAAATCAGGCCTGCGCGCGCATAGGGCCCAGGTTTGCTGAGGAGGCATGACAGTTAGGGTTATAGTGGGTTTCAGTTAGGTTTTCCTATTATAAATATAGGAATCCCTGCTTCAACTTTGCATTCCAACTCAAACTCTCCTTCTTTTCTCAAAATCTTTTAGACTTTCAAGAAAACTAGGAATTTCTATCATGGGTATCGATCACTTGACCGCTATGCTTCTCGCCTGGTCCCAGCACTTTCGGGACTAGGAAAAGGTTCGGCTGACTCAGATGGGAATCGTCAGCCTATTCCTCCTCCAACGTCTGATAATTGACTCACATTTCTTGGACGCCTGTCTGACTATTTGGGATACTACCCATCACGTCTTTGCGTTCCCGCGGGGAGAGATATGCCCTCTTCGTGAGGAAATCGCAGCCATAGGTGGTTGGAACCCTGCTGTTCAGCCTGCTACCCCTCCGTTCTACCCAGATCCAAGGAGGAGGCTGAGGGAGTTCTTGGGTCTGTCTCATGCTGAGACAAATCGGATGGTGCGGGGAAATACTGTTTCCCTATTCGACCTGGCTGACAAGTTCATGAATAGCCGGGATGTGAGGGCCACCCCGACTTTCAGGCGTAGGGCATTCGCTTTTTGTATGCTGCACTGTTACGTCTTTGAAGGGTTGATGGAGCTCGACTCATGCATGGGTCAAATCAGGCTGATTGGAGTGGTTGGCCAGATGGAGACTGGTCATAGCCCTGCTTGGCTAGCCACTGGGGAAATCATCGTGGGTCTGGATGCTAGGCGACTCGACCCAAACCGACGGCTGACGGGAAGTACCCGTCTCTTGCAGGTATACATCTCGCGTTTTTTTTTTTCAAGCGAAATCCCTGAAGTCCGTAAGTCACTCGATCGAGTGGACCTGTCACTCGATCGAGTGACACTCACAATGAGCTGCTGCCTGTTTTTAGAGGGCTTACTCGATCGAGTCAGCTGTTGTACTCGGTCGAGTGGGCTGTAGCGGACCACTCTGTTACTTACGACGCTTGTGTATACTTTTCAGATATGGTTGTCGGAGCGGCTGTCGATTATAGAGCCCCCTCCGAGCGTCCTCAATTACCGGAGCAGTCAGATTAGCTCCAGAAGGCGACGGATAAGCTCGAGTCACCAAATAAACCGAGCTTAATGGGATGAAGAGCTGGTGTTCCACGGGGGTCCTTTGATTAGGTGGACCGTCGCTTGGTGGTTCCTTTCGAAATTGACTTGATTGGCCAAGAGGGACCAAGCTCGCTACCTTGTGATTCTGTCCCTTGACTGGACAGTTCATATTTACCCGGATCGTCTCCTGAGGCAGTTTGGTTTGTCTGAGCGCATCCCTGAGACTGAAGCCATTATTAGCATCTCGCTCCAATTGACGGACGCTATGTGCGACACCTGGTTGCAAAGATGGTTCACTCGTCCTACATGGACTATACCCAGCCCTTGCCAATCCGCTTGGGTTTCACGGGCTTACCAGAAATGGACTTCTGAGGAGTCCGAGGAAGCTCGCAGGGCCTTGAAGCTTGATGAGGCCTTTGAACTGGTTCGCCGGGAGACAGCGAAGGATAACAGGGATTTCTTTGACGGAGGAGATATTCCTGATGCTGCAGTCCGGGAAGAATCGGGTCTTAAGTCACAAACTAAGACTCGGTCTAAGGAGGTCGGTTCTAGCAGCACACGGGGGCAGCCAGGCCCCCAGACTAACTTGGAGAGACGCTTTAGGCCAAGGCTGGCGGCCCGGGACCGACTAGGTCCGCGTGACCGGTTACCTGAGCCCGTGAGGGCCCGACTTGGGCCCACTGAGGTGATAGAGGATTCGGACTCAAACAAACGAGCCCGAGCTAGAGAAGTTCCCGTGGTGATTCGGGAACGCTCTCCTCCGCGTCGTCGCCAGTGGACGGCTAAGGAGGCCAAGGACAAGGGGAAGGGCAAGATGCCCTAAATGCCGAGTCCTTTTATTATTATTTAAGTATTATTACTATTTTTGTCGTGTGCTTCTTTTTTGTATTTTTTTGGATTCCTGCATTTTGTAATTTCCCGAGTTTATCGGAGAAGTTTTTTTTTTTGAATTAATAAAAGAAGTTTATTATTAAACCGCTCCTGTCTTTTCTCGATTGCATTGGTTGTACCCTTTCGAGGGGTTGCCTACGTATCCGCGATTAGCAGAATCAAACCAAACGTAGTTCAGGCTTAGTAAATTTGCAATCTCGAATTACACCAAGACTATTGGTTCAAGATGTTTGCGACAGTAGAATAAGTAATTCTAGCTCATTGATTTGCTTTTTTTTGAAAAAAGATTTTTATAAAATTTGCTAATGACATTGAGAAAGGGCTAAGGGTAGTAACGCTTCAGCTGGTCCAGGTTGGTTGGGTTGACAAATTCATTCCCGTCCAGGTCCGTCAGCATCACCGCTCCCCCTGATAGGATCTTCTTTACCTGATACGGCCCAGCCCAATTGGGTTTGAACTTTCCCCTTGGGTCAACTGGTAGTAAAGCTCGAACAGACTTAAGGACTAGATCCCCTTCTTTAATGTTTCTGGGCCTTACTCTCTTGTTGAAGGCCCGTTGGATCCTCTTCTGGTAGATTTGGATATTATTGAGGGCACGAGATCGTCGTTCTTCTAGTAGAACCAACGAGTCGTACTGTGCTCGAACCCAGTCAGCTTCGGGCACTTGGCTTTCTAGCAGAATTCTGAGGGATGGTACTTCTAACTCAACTGGCTGGACAACTTCCATCCCGTAGGTCAGGTAATACGGCGTCGCCTCGGTTGCGGTGCGAATTGACGTTCGGTATCCCCATTGGGCGAAAGGTATTTTGTTGGGCTAGTCCCGGTAATTATCAGCCATCTTTTTGAGTATGGTGACAATTGTTTTATTGGCCGCCTCTACTGCTCCATTAGTTTGGGGACGATAGGGCGAGGACGTATGCCTTTGAATTTTATACTTGGTCAGCAGGGCCGCGGTCTCGGCTTGAAAGTGGGTCCCGTGATCACTGATAAATTCATAAGGAATCCCATACCGGCATATTATCTTGTTCTGGATAAACTTGGCGACGTGCTTAGCATTGAGAATGCGATATGATTCAGCTTCGACCCATTTGGTGAAATAGTCGATAGCTACTAAAATAAAGCAGTGTCCACCAGTACCAGAGGGATTTATTTTCCCGATTATGTCGATACCCCATGTCGAGAATGGCCAGGGTGACGTCATGGTATAAAGCAAAGATGACGGCATATGTTGCACATTGCCGAAGATTTGACAGTTATGACAATGTTTGACATATAACCGGCAGTCGGCTTCCATAGTATTCCAGTAATAACCGAGCCTCATGATTTTTCGGACCAGCATGTGGGCATTCATATGCGGACCGTTTTCACCATCATGTATTTCGGCCATAACTTTCTCAGCCTTATATTTATCAACACAAAGGAGAAGAGCCCTCTGTGCCGTCTTTTTGTACAGTTGTCCGTCATCCGTACGGATGAACTGGGTGGCTAGCCTTCGTAAGGCTTTCTTGGCTCGACCTTCAGTCCCGGGAGGATATTCTCCGTTTGTCAGGTATGTTAACAGACCCTAATACCATGGTTCGGGATCAGTTATCTCAATATCTTCGATGTCGTGAATGTACGCCGGCTCGGACTGTCTTTTGACGCAAATTGAAATACTGGTCACGTGGTCGGGAATGTTCAGTAAAGATGCCAATTTTGAGAGTGCATCTGCAAACTGATTCTCTTCTCGGGGCAGGTATATGTATTCTACCCTTTGGAATTATTTCTCGAGATCCCTTACTCTTCCATTTTTAAAGTGCTTGGTTAATGACCAAGGATGAGTCACCATGCACCCGGAGATTTGTGATCCCCAGATTGGCGGCGGCTTGTAGCCCGTAAATGCATGCTTCGTACTCTGCAGCATTATTGGTAACATCAAAGTCCAGTTTGATGGATACGGGAGTATGCTCCCCTCTTGGTGAGATTAGGAGGATCCCGACTCCGAACCCTCGAAAATTAGATGCTCCATCGAAGTGTAAATCCCATGTTTCAGTATCGGTATGGAAAATATCTTCGTCTGGGAAGGACCAGGTATCGGTGTGTCCTTCTTCGCTTATTGGGCTGTCGGCGAGGAATTCAGCCACTACCCGCCCCTTAATGGCCTTTAATGGTACAAATTGCAGGTCGAATTCTGACAACATTAGAGTCCATCTAGAAATTCGGCCATTGAGAATGGGTTTCTCGAAGAGGTATTTGATGGGGTCCATCTTAGATAGCACATGGACCTCGTAGCTAAGCATATAGTGCCGGAGCTTCTTAGTAGCCCAAACCAGAGCCAAACACGTCTTTTCGAGCATGGTATATTTGCACTCATACTCTAAAAACTTATTGCTGATGTAGTAGATAGCTCGTTCTTTGGAATCAACTGTCTGAGCCAGCATAGCCCCCATGGCTGTCTCGGTCGTTGTTAGGTATAACGATAGAGGCAAACCGGGTTGAGGTGGCATTAGACCGGCGGAGCAGACAATATTTCCTTGATCTTGTCGAAAGCAGCTTGGCACTTGTCATCCCATAGTACCCGTTCTCCTACTTTCAGTTTCTTGAAAATTGGTTCACACACCATGGTTAGTTTGGAAATAAACCGACTGATATACTGGACTTTCCCGAGAAATCCCCTTATTTCTTTTTCGGTTTTGGGAGGTTGCATCTCGGTAATGGCTTTGATTTTAGCTGGGTCGACTTCGATACCTCGTTGGCTAACGATATGAACCAGTAATTTGCCTAATGTTACCCCGAAACCGCACTTCTGAGGGTTTAGCCTCATGTTGTACTTGCGCAGTCTGGTGAAGAATTTTCTTAGGGCGGTGATGTGACCGTCCCGTTCTTTACATTTGACGATCATGTCGTCTACATAAACTTCTACCTCTTTGTGCATCATGTCGTGCAATAAAGTGGTAGCGGTCCTTTGATATGTGGCTCCGGCGTTGATGAGACCGAATGGCATGACGGTATAGCACTAAGTACCCAAGGTGTTGTGAAGGTAGTCTTACTCATATCTTCTTCCGCCATTTTGATCTGATTGTACCCAGCATACCCGTCCATGAATGATAGAAGGGCATGATCGGCCGTGTTATCCACCAGTATGTCGATGTGTGGTAACGGAAAATCATCTTTCGGGCTCGCCTTGTTAAGATCCCGGAAATCTACACATACCCGCACCTTACCGTCCTTTTTAGGAACCGGCACGATGTTTGCCACCCAGTCCGGATACTCGGACACTTGTATGAAGCCGGCTTTGAACTGTTTGTCGACTTCTTCTTTTACCTTGAGAGACCACTCGGGCCTCATTCGGCGGAGCTTCTGCTTGACCGGTTTGCACCTGTCTTTGATTGGTACGTGGTGCTCGACTATTTCCTGGTCTATCCCCGGCATGTCCTTGTAGGACCATGCGAAGACATCCTTGAACTCTTGGAGGAGGTTTATGAACTGTTGTTTGTCCTCGGGATCTAGGGATAACCCTGTCTTAAGTGTCTGAGGCTCTAAGGTTGTTCCCACATTTATGGACTCGGTTTCTTCAATTACCGGGTTCCAGGATTCCCTTTGCTCTAGTTGCTCGATCAGATGCGGAGGTAAGGGTACCTGTTCGTCTGGTTTCTCAATGTCATTGCATAAAGTATTTTTGAAAACAGGATTTAAAAGAGACAAGTTGTAAGCAGAACGGTTGTTATTATTGATTGAAAATTTGGAAAACAGCTCGAAAAGAGCAGCCATCTGATCATTGGTCAGAGGCGGAATTGGTAAAGTGCTCGGGACAGACCCCGAAGTGCCAGCAGCAGGAATGATAAAAGGGGGAGGGGTTACAAGAGTGATTCTAGCACCGACTTCCCTAGACTCGACCTCAAACTCTGACTCAGACTCCGACTCAGACTCAGGCATGTCTCCCTCTCCAGTGACCAGCTTGTAGATTCTTCCCTGACTGTCAGTCCACTTGACAGTCTTCCTCCAGGCCTTGCTTCCCGTCTCGGAGCCAACATCCGAGATTAGCTTGGTCGGGTCAAACCTGTTGCTGCGGAGAATCAGGTTGACCAGGTCTTCCTTTGGAGTTGGGGCTATGGTGTTTTCCCCAAATAGTAGCCCCAGCGCGGGCTCTTCATTATCAGCTCCATCGGACTGGATGAGGGCGAACACATCATCCGGAATATAGTTGCAGTCCCGGGCCAAGTGGGTCCCGAGGTGCACAGCATTGGGTTGGTATAGACCAACCTGAACAGCCCCAAACACCGGTGTGACAAAGTAGTCAGCCAACCGTGGGCTATAAGGGCTCAAGTGGATACCCTTAATAACGTTGCACGCCTTTTCAATTCTTGATCGGACAACATTGCCGGGAATGATGGCATAACCAAGACCGAAGTGAGAGTCTTCGTCTTTGAGAACCTCGATGATCTTCCCAACTGGAAGATCGGGTCGAGAGGTAGCCCCCGGAAAGTACCCCAGGTTTTGGAGCATCGTGTCGATACTCGTAGTGAAGTAAGGCTTAAAGAGGTACTCTTCCTCGATCATCCCCACAAAATTGAACTCCCACAGGTCCGTGCGTCCCGTGGCGTTACAGCTAGCCACAGTCATTGGTGTTGCCTCTAAAGTGATAACATTGTTAAGTAGAGGCATCTTGATCTTTCGGTGGAGGGTGGAGGACACCTCCTTGACCGCGTGGATCCAAGGCCTATCTACGAGCAAGTTGAATGATGAGGTGACATCGATCACCTGGAATTCGAGCTCCTTTACTATTGGGCCCGTTATGATGGTCAGTTTTACAGCCTTAGCTACCGACTTTGGGCTCCTATCAAAGGCTTGGATGGTCTGAGCAGTCGGGATATAATCGGCCTCGGTAATGCCGAGGGCTTTGGCGGTCCTTAGAGGAAGGACATTTACAGCGGACCCGTCATCAACCAGGGTCATAGAGAGGTATTTCCCTCGGCAAAGCACCGTAATGTAGAGGGCCAGATTGTGGGAGGCCCCGAATGGCGGTAGGTCGGCTTCAAAGAAAGTGATCATTGGGCCTCCTTCCTTAGCTTTGCCCTTCAGGTGGGGTAGGACCGTGGCTACCATCTCAGCAGGAGTAACCAAAGATTCAACCTTAATTTGATCGAGAGCCTTAGTAAGCGCTTCTCGATGCTCTTGTGAGCTGACCAGGAGTTGCCAAATGGTGAGGTCAACTCGGGTCTTCTTCAGCTGCTTTACGAGAGCCGTTCCAGCAATTGGCTCCTCAGGGGCGACTTCCGTCCTGAGTGGCTCAATGACGGTTGTCGGGATAGGGGCGTCCCTAGAGCTAATGGCTTGATAGGGACGACCAAAGTGGTTACTGGCTAAGACTCGGGATTTGGTCTTACGAATTTCCTCGGAGGTGATGGGAACAGCTTCCCCTTTGGCAAGGTAGACGTCATCCTCGTCGTCGAACCAGATCCCGTTCACTTGCGCGACAAATGGAGAGATAAGGTGAGAGCAATCAATCACCTCCCCGGTAAAAATGGCGTGGGAGCTGAAAGGGTTCTCCTTGTTGCTGGGCTTATCTCCGGGTAGCGGGATTTTACCGCTTTCGATCAAGTCTTGGATCAAGTGCTTCAGCTTCCAGTACTTCTCGGTATCATGCCCATTGCCTCAGTGGTATTGGCAATAGGCCTGGGCATTGTAGTTCTTGGAGCGTCGCTCGACCGGAACTTCAGGAGTTGGGCCTATCGGTTGGACTAGGCCTTTGGAGGATAGCCTTTGTAAGGCATATGTATAAGTAGTACCTATATCAGAGAAAACCCGAGGTGGGGTGTTCTTCTTGGACGGGGCATCTAGTAGATTAACCGCGTCGAAAATGCTGCGGGTTGCAGCTTGGGGCTTGGTGTTGGAGGAGGAAGCCCCTTTCTACCCTTTGCTAGCGGCCTTAGTTAGGTCTTCCAGTCTTAGGTCATCTTCGATCCTCATACCCATTTCATTAAGGGTGGTGAAATTGGGTATGAAAGCGTACCGGAGGTGAACCCGGTAGGAGGGGAGGCGGTTCTTGACAAAAGCCTCCACCAAAGTCTTCTCACTGGGCTTATCGACCAGTTTCACGCTCTCGGCCTTCCAGCGTTGAAGGTATTTGGTAAAACCTTCTTTCGGCTCTTGGGCCATAACCTCCAGAGATCGCATTGTAGTTTGGATCTCGGTGTTGTCAGCATAATTCCGAGCGAACTCGTTGGCCACATTATCCCAAGTAGGGTATTTCTTCGGGTCTAGCCTGTAGTACCAGGCCCGTGGATGCTTTTCAAGAGACGCAGCAAAAAGGTTCTTGAACATGGAGGAATCCACTCCCTTGATGGCCATGAACTCCTTGAAGGCCCGTACATGTAGTAAGGGGTCTTCGGTTCCCTCGAACATCGGTAGGCCCGTGAGGTTCAGGTTCGGAGGTAGCTTGTCGTTCACCGGGGTATACTCACGACTGTTTTCCCGATGAATGTTGTTACTCCCGGCCAGGTGCACTTGTTTCTCCAGTCGGCGAACCGCACTTAGTAGCTCAGTTAGAGACCCATTGGTCTCGGTATTAGGAGTCCTGTGCTCCACTGCAGCCAAACGAGCAACAATAGCCACTTGACCAGCCCTCATTTCAGTCAGTTGGGCTTCAATGTCGGTCTGTTTGTTGACCATGGCATCCTTAGAGGTTTTCAAACTGTTCAAAGTAGCTTCCATCCTGCTGGTGTGTCTGGTTGCCGGCGGCCTGTCTGTAAGAACACCGTGTAATCAGAAACTTAACCCAGATCTTGGAATCAAAACAAGTACATCCCGAGCGACCCAAAAGAGAAGGACTGAGTGAAAAAGACTCGAGAGGGACACCTAGACGGATGACTCGTAGGTGGTATAACTTCCTTAGGACTTTGGCCTTGTGGGCCTAGCCCCGTTCGAAGGAAGGTCCACGTGAGATTATTCCCCAGACTTTTGACTCGAGTGTATGGACGGACTTTCTTTTGTAGGGGTATGCCCCACGCGGGTTGGTCGTGCCTTGACAAATAAGGCGGACTCGGGAAAGGGGGGAAACTCGTGATGTAAGATCGACAGAGTTTCGACGCTATAAACCTTCTACGTACTATGCAAAGACCCGACACACGGATAGACGGTAGGTCCTACAATAAGGAAGATTTATTTTAGGAAAGTTGGATGCTTGAGGTTGAAAATTTGAATATGTAATGGGTGAATTTCCGAGAGTTCGAAAATTGAAAACGGAATTTCGAAAACCGAGATTAGAATTTTGAAAAAATTCAGAAAATCAAGACGGTGTCGGAAATTCGAGAGTTAAAACGGACAGCATGCCGACTAAAGAAAAGGATATTTTGAGTCAAATCGTTGATCCTAAATTTCGGCGGCATTCCGAGTTTTGAAAATTGGATATTTTGAAAAGACGGGTCCCGAAATGGGCAGCGTTTCGGGTTTTTCAAAATTGGGTATTTTTTGGAAGATACCCAATTGGGTATTTTTCGAAACGGACAGTATTTCGGGTTTTTGAAAATTGGTGTTTTTGGAAAGATGCAATTTTGAAATGATGGTTTTTTGAAAAAATGACACGGAAACCAAGCAGCACGTACTCAAACAAGCATTATAACGACGCTTATGTATGCATTACGCTAAGTCTCGGTCGGTCAAAATAGGGTCTATACCAACAACGATGGCTTTCTCGTAAATCAGGACGGACTCTCTAAGCCGAGTTGGTCTTAGGACATGCCGCAAAACCCATACAAGTTCCACCATCGATGTCTTTAGCGCACCCATATAGGAATGCACCGCGGTATAGTGGGACGTCGGTCACAAGTAACCGGCCCGGGAAAATTTGGGTTATGCATGAATTATTAAACTAATGCGCGTACATTAATATTCGAACGATTTCTCTTCGAGTCTCACCCTAGGAACCCCGATGACATGTGGTACATCAGGTATCCCCAGTGGAGTCGCCAAATTGTGGACATGACGTAGGTCCACCCCGACGTGGCCACGCGCGGGTTTGGGTAGGCGAATGTATCTCGTGGTAAGATTGTTCTCGGGTTCGAAATTTAAGTCAAAATGGAGTCGCCACCGAATTTTGTGGTTATACGGAACCATTCGAGCCCACTCTATGTCGTCATGGGCTGTACACAAAGTACGGCCCACTTTGATTTCAGAGTTTATGGGGCTCGTCCCTTTGCATTGCAATATCGATACCGTTTACACCGGCTTTCGTATATAGAATGACTCTCGTGCGCCAATGGTTTCGGACATCCGAAAACCAAGGTTCTGAGTAAGGGGTGAGGGTACGTGTTGGGATGCCCACTAAGGACACCCAACCCCGCCCGCACAATGGCGGCCTCTACTAAGACATCGTTCGTGTTCGTGTACACGCGCTAGTAAAACGACTAAATGATATGCAAACAGCGTTTTCGGGCTAAGCATGTGAATTATTGGTTTGCTACGTCATTTAATGCATCTAACTATTGTCGAAGTTGTTTAGCATGCGAGGTTCATTTATAAAGCGATAAGCAAGTAAATAAATAAAGCTCGAAAATAAATACGTACAAGTTACACGGGCGGAAATACAACCCGGAATTCACAATACAACGATTAATATAAATAATGAACAAAATAATAAAAGGCAATGTAATGATAGAAACGGACCCGTATGTAAACTAGACCGTGAATTATGTAGATGGACGAACCCCGGTTAAATACACATTATGTTGTGCATTAAACGGAGGACGGAAACATGGGACTTTGGCGTGTTGCTAGCCCGATCCCACGTCTCGTAGCCTTGTCCCGACTTATCACGTCGAAAAAATCGATCAAAGTCGTTCTAGGTGTCGTGATATGCATGGGTTTTGAAGAAAGGAGGGTGACGTGATTGTCTTTACACGTGATGACTAGAGCCGTAAAAAGACGAGGCTTGAAATGTGTGTCAAAGCTCTCGGTTTTCTGGGTTACAGGACCCACTCGATCGAGTCGTGGTCTGACTCGGTCGAGTGCGTCCTTAAAGTAGCTACTGCCCAGTTTTTTGGGTGCTACTCGATCAAGTAGCCTATGTACTTGATAAGTGTAGTTTGTAGTGCCTATTTGTTGTGTTTTGGTCCCATTTTCCTTGTGGAATCGCTCCTTGGGGGCGGTTCATGGGCTTCTTATGCTTCCTTTAGTTCGTTTCAGGTTCCCGAGACCGATTTGGAAGAGTTGGAGCAATTCCGACTCAATACATACACATTTTGGAGCCAACGAAACTAAGGAACGATGACTCGATGCCTTGTAGTCGACCCCGAGACCTTGGGACCCAATCCCGAGCCTCCGAGACCCGATCCCGAGTCCCGAGAATCGATGAGAAACCCATGAGAGGCAAGGGGGGACCAAAGAGCTCTTAAGGGAGGCCTACAAGACCCATCCCGTTCGGGATGGCCTCATCCCGTTCGGGATGGGGTGCACGTTAAAGGGTGCCACTGTGAGCCCATCCCGGTCGAGACCAACCCGTCCCGATCGGGATGACAGGGCCATCCCGGTCGGGACGAAGAGCTGGTAGCACGACTTCTTTTCTTTTCTTCTCCTTCATTCTTGTACCCATATATATACTCCCTTCTTGTAATGTTAAGACATCTTATCATAGTTTAGATTCTCTTAAGCCTCCATTAGATATTCAAAACCCTATATTTAGTTTCATCATTAGTTTAACCTTCCTTTAATCTTTGTTAATCCTTAGTTAATCCTTGTAATTAGTTCTTGTATTAAGAGGATACTTGAAGAAATCTCCAAGCTTGACAACCTTGGGTTTTATTTGGGTTCTTATTTATACAAGATTGCATCTTTTCATCTCCATAGTGTTGGTATAATCATCCCTACTCTTAATCTTGTTTATTAAATCTTGTTTGAATCTTTTCATATAGTTATTGTTATTGTTCATTATGGATGTTTGGATATTCATGTTGTTTTCTCTTATTGTTGTTAGTTTGTTCATGATAATGAGTGAGTAGTAATCTTGTGGGGTTAGTAGGGTGATTAGGGGTAGATTATGGTTGATTAGGGTTAATTAAGGGAAAAGGGTGAATCTTTGTTGTTAGTCACATTGTGGGCACTCTATGTGTTTGTTGATATGCTTGTATGAGTTGTAGTGGCCATGCTTCCCATACTTGTTCTCATCTTCTCATTGATTGTCTATTATGTGGAAATGTTGAGAATAGTTTAGTCGCGAGAGCGCGGACTAGGGTCTAAGTTGCGAGAGCCCGGATCCACCTTGGCATCGGTTTAAGTTGCGAGAGCCCGGACCGACCCTAGCGACTAGGAGACACCTATACCCTTGATCACCCAAATTACCCTTCTACTCTTATGAACCCGACCTACCCCACTTTATTCCATATTTGATCCATCGTCTTAGTTAGTCATCATTTCTATAGTTTCATTGTTTAGTTAGTTCTCATAGTTAGTTCATCATTAGTCTAGCTGTCACTTATCCTCCACCATAGTTTTCCATTTATTGCTCTCTTTGTGTTTGTTTGGTAGCATAGTCTTGTTGTAGGCCGACCTAGTCTAAACTTCGCAATACCGTTCTCGTGGATACGATCCCGACTTACCCTAGCTACCCACTAGGTGTAATCGGTAGTTTATTGACGGTTTGGGACGTGACAAATCCCTACCATCAATTTGGCGCCGTTGCCGGGGACGGTGCATTGTTTAGACTTAGTTTGCTTATTTCTAGACTTAGTTACCCTTCTTTTTGCTCTTCCATCTTCTCTTGTGAATATTTTCTAGTTTCTCTTCTTTTCTTAGCTTTCTTTTCTCTTTGTCTCTAGTTGTGCTTGTTTATTGTCGTTGCCTAGTGCCCATAAAGCACTAGGTGTTCTCACGTTTGTTCTAGTGTGTAGTGTATGCCTAGGAGGGGAGGCGACTTCTATCTCTTTAATCCAGAGCCGGAGAGACTCTTTCGAGCCTTTCGCCAACGGACGATTAACCGGGTTAGGATCTCTCAACCAAGTGCAAGCAATACTCATCAAGGGCAAGCTCAAGGAGCCGACTTTAGCAAGTCACCTCGAGAGACGGCCGGAGGGACCTTCATCAATCCCTTCGGTAACTCTTCTTCTCCTAGTTCCCCCTCTTCATCTACATCAACACCGTCTACACCACCATCTTTTCCCTTATATCCAATCATGCCTAAGTTTTCTTCTCACTCAACCTTCACGGAAGACATTTTGCCGGGTCCATCCACTTTACCGGAGGCATATACCGGGAATTTTGTGGCAAAAACACTTTTATCCAATTGGTCGAGAGAAGTCAATTTAGTGGGTTACCAACCGAAGATCCTCATCAACACATGGAAACCTTTTCGGATTATTGTGACGCTATTTTGCAAACGGGAATAACTCAAGACCAAATCCGGTGGGTATTATTTCCTTTCTCTCTTATTGGTAAAGCGAAGCAATGGTTCAAGGGGTTGGACAAAGCAAGACTTGGCATTGACACTTGGAAGAAGCTAGCCTTAGCCTTCTACCAACAATTCTATCCCCCGGAGAAGACAAATATATTGAGAGCTTCTATCACGGGTTTCCAACAACGTGATGATGAAAGCCTCTATGAATCGTGGGAAAGATTCAAAGACTTGATCTGTTCTTGTCCACACCATGGTTTATCACAATGGTTCCTCGTACAACAATTTTGGAACGGGTTATATGAAGACTCAAGGGCCATACTCAACATGGGATCTGACGGTAGGTTTACCGAAGTGGAGGATGACCAAACTTGGTCAAGGATTGAAGAGATGGCGGTTCACAGTTCCCAATACTCTAGGCCTAGGAAGGCAAATCGAGAAGGTAGGCACGAGGTAGATGCCATTACACAATTGAGCATTGATCTTGGGGCTCAACTAAGAACTCACATGGAGACCATTGACAAGAAGCTCCAAAGCCACCTCAACCAAGTTCAAAGCTCTAGTTCCTCCAACCAACACTCGATTCATGATGTTAATGCTTTGGGAGTTGTACCCCCTACTCCTTATTTTGGGATGTGTGATACTTGTGGAATCGTTGGTCATGATCCTATGAATTGTAGAGGAAGTATTGAGCAAGTGAACGCCTTTCAAGCGTTCAAGCAAGGTGCCTCCTACTCTAATCAATACCAAGCTTCCAATCAAGTCCCTCAACAACAAGCACTTCAACATCAACAACAACATCGTCCCTATGTTCCACCTCCCTTACGGGACAACAATCAAGGTTACCAAGGTTATGTGGTAACCAAAGACCCTTCAACAATTTCAAGCAAAATAACCAAGGCAACTTCAACAACAAGCAAGGGTTCCAACAAGAGAACTTCAATCAAGGTGGTTTCCAAGGAAACCAAAATTTTCAAGGGTATCAAAACCACAACCATGGCAACAATCAAGGCCATCATCAAGGCAACTTTCATGGGTTCCAAGGGAACCATCATCAACAATAAGGAAATTCTCATGGGTTCCAAGGGCGAACCATCAACAACAAGAAAATCAAAGTCATCAACAACAAAGCAAGCCTAGGAGCCGGTCTCCTATTCATGACTATGGTACTCCATTAGCCCTTACCGATAATCCGCATAATACGTCATCTCCTCCTCGGGATTTCGACGTACAAAAGTATATGATGGATATGCATAGGAGTACTCAAGAGATGGCAAGAAATCAACAAGAGTTCTTTGCTTACGTTCAAAAGGACAACCTAGCAAGAGATGCTCATGCGAAGTCGATGGATACCCGAATATCCCAACTTGCTTCGGAGATCTCTACAAGACAAAAGGGGCAACTACCTCCTCAAGGCGAAACACCGAAATTTGAGCATGTAAATGCTATTACTACGAGGAGTGGTACGTCCTATGAACCCCCTTTTTCCCCTAGTGAGCAAGAACCAAGACAAGGAGTCATACCCCTCTCTCAAGACGATGCAAGCTATGAAAATCCAATTGAGGAGCAAGTTTTATGGGAAATTGAAAAACCCCAAGAAGACGACCCTCCCCCACTTCAAGAGAAAAACAAGGGTAAAGGGAAAGTGCCAAGTGAGGAGTCCACCCATATTGAGCAAAACAAGGTTCAAATCAAGTTGCCTTTCCCATCAAGGCAAATGAAGACTAAGGTGGACACTCACTATGACAAGTTCCTTAACATCGTGAAGAAATTGGATGTTAGCGTCCCGTTTACCGAACTACTTACCCAAATCCCGGCATATGGAAGATTTATGAGAGAAATCTTAGCTAGGAAGAGATCCGTCGACAAGGAAGAGACCGTAGCGTTCACGAGGGTGGTGAGCGAGTTTATCCAAGGTTCCACGCTTCCGAAGTTGAAGGATCCGGGTAGTTTTTCGATCCCTTGCACCATAGGCAATTTCATGATCAAGAATGCATTATTTGACTTGGGCGCGAGTGTGAGCATCATTCCCTACTCTATTTGTTATCGACTAGGGATGAAGGAGTTTAAAAGTACGTCCATTACACTCCAAATGGCTGATAAGTCTCTTAACCGACCATTGGGAATGCTAGAGGATGTGCCGGTACGAATAGGGAAGTTCTTCATTCCGGTCGACTTCATTGTGGTTGACATGCCGGAGGATGCTAACACTCCCATCATCCTTGGACGCCCATTTTTACACACCGCCGGTGCCATAATCGATGTGAAGAAGGGTAGGATTACCTTTCAACTAGGCGACGAAGAGTTAGTGTTCGAACTCCAAGGCAACACTTCGCCTATGACCGAGACGTGTAATGTGATCCATGCCACGGAAGACGTCGATCGAGGGAAAGATTCGGGACAAAGCTTGAAGAAGTAATCTTATGTACTTGAGGATGATGACTCCGATTTGGAGGAGGATGAGAGCCCACATCATGGGTTAGGTGACAAATGCAATGACAAGGAGCAAGATGAGCCTCCCTTGGAGCCACATGAGGATCGTTGGACGTTTGGGTATATCCCGAAGGATCACAAGTACAAGTTCAAGCCATTGAACTTAGTAAATCGGGATGCCCTGGGAACGTCGATGCAAGGTCATGATGAGCCTTGGTTTGTTGACGGTTATATCTCGAGCCTAATTGAAGACTTTGCTAGAGCCTTCGACTTGTTCTTACGTGCCCTTGATGGAGATGGAATTAGTCATGGTTGATGAAAAAGATTGAAGAAAGCACCATCCTTGGTTTGACGGAGTTCCACAAGAACCGTCTCATTGTATATATCTCTTTATTGTAATTGCTTTGGATTTTTGCGAATTCTTGTTATTTGGATTATTGATGAGCGAGGAGAGGGAGAGAATTTGATGCTTGAGTTGAGTTTGTTGGTTAGGTGAAGTGAAGATGATCCCTAGAGAGGATTGGCTATGATAGAGCTGGGGTTGTAAGCACGAGGATCGGGTTTTTGAAGCTTGGAGCAAGCTTTTGGGATTGTGGAAGTTGAAGAAGGCCCATCCCGACCGGGATGAGGCGTCCCGAGCGGGAAGGGTGCCGTCCCGATCGGGATGGGTGTACCAAATTTCGAGCATGCTGTGGGTCCATCCCGACCGGGATGAGGACGTCCCGACCGGGAAGAGTGAGGTAACCCGATCGGGATCAACCATCCCGACCGGGATGGTTCTCTACTCCCCCTTTGTGTTTCTTCTTCGACAAATGACTCCACCCAACCGTTTTATGCCCCCTCCCAACCTCCCTAACTATCCTTGCCTTATCGTATGCCCCGTATACTTCATTGTCATGCCCTCACTCCATTTCTTAACCACTTTTACACCGACTCTCACATCAAATCCCATCCCCTCGCACCACTACTACCTCGACCGTGAGTTCTTCTTGAGTGTGAAGCGAGATGGCAACCGAGATGACAAGCGACGAGCCTCTAATGATCATCGAGACGATGGAGCAAGTGATTTACTACCCGCTCGGTTTGGGTAACTATCCTTACTTTTCCGTCTTTTTATCGCTTGTATTCTCTTATTTGCCCCCTTCCCCTTGAGTCATGGTATCTTAGTGGCCTTCGAGGCCGTAGTATGGTTGCTCCCGACTCCCGATGACGTGATTACGTCGGGAGTCGATCGATTAATCCAATTGTACAAGATTTCACCCCTTTTTTTAGTAGTTAGTCGGATTTGGACGGAATCCGGGCTAGGTGACTTGATTACACCTAGCCCTCCCCTCCCATTTCCTTTTATTTCTTTCTTTTTATTTTCTTTCCCCTTCCATATATTTTCTTATCAGGCCCATGGTGACTTGACTACATCCCGGCCGGACGCCTTCTACCCTTTTCTCCACTTTTCTTTTTGATTTTTAGCTTTATTTTTGTAGTTTCTTTTCTTTTTCTTTTGTCTCTCCGCACACTACGATCGAGCATGAGGACATTGCTCGGTTTAAGTGTGGGAGAGCGATATTCTAGTTTAGTTAGATTTATTTTCGTAGTTTTTTGAAAAATCTTGAAAAAATCCCTAAAAATTTGAAATTTTTTCATAAAAATCAAAAATATTTTCTTTTGTGTGTTTTCCTTTTGTGTCGTATATATGTTTTGTGTGCGTGTTTTGCCTCCCTTTTTCCTTATAGGTTGCTTTAATCACCGAATGATTTGGAGAGCTTTCAAGACCTCCGGTAACACTTTCTATCCCTTTTTCCCCTTTGTCTCGTGTGGAGTTTGGAGGAAATTGTGATGTTGTGTGCTCGGGAGGAGCTTTGTGCATATTGGTGGATGATTTGGTGACTTGTATGGAATATCGGGGTGGTGTTTATGTTGTTTATGTGTTTATTTCAATTTGTTTCGTTTTGTTGTCTTTTGTTTCTTTCGTTCGTTTTCGTCATGTCTTTGTTTTGTGTGTGTTGTGTGTGTCTTGTGTGTAAACATTTTGCGAAAATCCGATTTAGAGGCTAGTTTGTGAGAGTTTACTTTCCCTTCCTAGTTGTATAAATTGAGTCTTGGACTTGGGCCTAGTAGAATGACCCTAAATCAACGAATTCGTTGGTCCTTTACCTTGAGTCCACCTAGCTTACTAGGGATTTACTACGGGATTTGCATTTTGACCATTATGACCACCCACGGTGTGAAAAGGCCTTGGTTACCGATTCCCGTCCCTTAGGTGACCGTGTTTAGGATTGCTTGATTAGTCCAAGTTTTCCCCTTTTTGTGGGTTTGAAGGGAAATCGCGACCCCGACTTACCCATTATCCTACCTTCCTCACACACATACACAATAAAATGCAATTTGATGAATTCTCTCTTTCTGGTTATACAAGGAAATGCCAAAAATGCTAAATCTTGCCAAAAGGGCAAAGAAAAGAAAAAGAAAGAAAAAAATGAAAGAAAGAAAAGAAATGAAGAAAAAGAAAAGGCACAAAAGCCAAAAGGAAAATTGCAAAGAAGAAAAAGAAATGGCATGGCAACAAATTAAACAAATCAAAATGTCGAAAAGAAAGAAAATGCCAAAAGAAAACCTGTCTCACAAAAAGAAATCCCCACAAAAATAAGCCTTTTTCCGACTTTTGCCGTGAAGAGCCTACCAAAGGACCGAGTCCCGAGGAAGGATGATAGCGGCATTAGTCGGTCTTCCCTCATTTTGCATGTTTTCCACCTTTTTACTTGGACTAGTTAGGCGGTTTTGGACACGGAACGACCCTCTTGGCTCACGCTAAAGGGGGAGGGGTCTCACTTACCTACAGTGTCGACTAACACCGTGGTTCTTCACTTTTCCACTCCGTCGATCGTCCCGTAGTACGTTTTTAGAAAGTTAGGAGGACCTAGGTAAGTTACCAACGTTTTTGTTGCTTTATCGTCATTCTATTAGGGTTTAGTTCACCTTGGTTTGTATGACTAGCTTGGGAACGTTGTCACTTGCCTCGAGTCCTAAACCGGTGCTTCTTTCACCGCTTTTAGAGGGAAGCGGTATTTCTTTTGTTTTGGGTGCAACCGTCTAAGTGTTTGTTTGCGTGTTTGTTTGTTTGTGTGTTTTGTGTCCGGTTGCATCCGCAGTTTTGTCGCAAGACCCGACTTGCCTTGCGGAGTGCACTTTTCCTCTAAGTGCACTCGCGTGAGTTGAAAGGGCGTAGGGTGCGCTAATACCCATTCGGCTAGTATAGTAGTTAGTATGTGCTTACTCGAGGGCGAGTAAGGGTTAAGTGTGGGGGAGTTGATAAGTGTAGTTTGTAGTGCCTATTTGTTGTGTTTTGGTCCCATTTTCCTTGTGGAATCGCTCCTTGGGGGCGGTTCATGGGCTTCTTATGCTTCATTTAGTTCGTTTCAGGTTCCTGAGACCGATTTGGAAGAGTTGGAGCAATTCCTACTCAATACATACACATTTTGGAGCCAACGAAACTAAGGAACGATGACTCGATGCCTCGGAGTCGACCCCAAGACCTTGGGACCCAATCCCGAGCCTCCGAGACCCGATCCCGAGTCCCGAGAATCAACGAGAAACCCATGAGAGGCAAGGAGGGACAAAAGAGCTCTTAAGGGAGGCCTACAAGACCCATCCCGTTCGGGATGGGGTGCACGTTAAAGGGTGCCACTGTGAGCCCATCCCGGTCGGGACCAACCCGTCCCGATCGGGATGACAGGGCCGTCCCGGTCGGGATGATCCGTCCCGGTCGGGACGAAGACCTGGCAGCACGACTTCTTTTCTTTTCTTCTCCTTCATTCTTGTACCCATATATATACTCCCTTCTTGTAATGTTAAGACATCTTATCATAGTTTAGACTCTCTTAAGCCTCCATTAGATATTCAAAACCCTAGATTTAGTTTCATCATTAGTTTAACCTTCCTTTAATCTTTGTTAATCCTTAGTTAATCCTTGTAATTAGTTCTTGTATTAAGAGAATACTTGAAGAAATCTCCAAGCTTGACAACCTTGGGTTTTATTTTGGTTCTTATTTATACAAGATTGCATCTTTTCATCTCCATAGTGTTGGTATAATCATCCCTACTCTTAATCTTGTTTATTAAATCTTGTTTGAATCTTTTCATATAGTTATTGTTATTGTTCATTATGGATGTTTGGATATTCATGTTGTTTTCTCTTATTGTTGTTAGTTTGTTCATGATAATGAGTGAGTAGTAATCTTGTGGGGTTAGTAGGGGGATTAGGGGTAGATTATGGTTGATTAGGGTTAATTAAGGGAAAAGGGTGAATCTTTGTTGTTAGTCACATTATGGGCACTCTATGAGTTTGTTGATATGCTTGTATGAGTTGTAGTGGCCATGCTTCCCATACTTGTGATCATCTTCTCATTGATTGTCTATTATGTGGAAATGTTGAGAATAGTTTAGTCGCGAGAGCGTGGACTAGGGTCTAAGTTGCGAGAGCCCGGACCCACCTTGGCATCGGTTTAAGTTGCGAGAGCCCGGACCGACCCTAGCGACTAGGAGACACCTATACCCTTGATCACCCAAATTACCCTTCTACTCTTATGAACCCGACCTACCCCACTTTCTTCCATATTTGATCCATCGTCTTAGTTAGTCATCATTTCTATAGTTTCATTGTTTAGTTAGTTCTCATAGTTAGTTCATCATTAGTATAGCTGTCACTTCTTCTCCACCATAGTTTTCCATTTATTGCTCTCTTTGTGTTTGTTTGGTAGCATAGTCTTGTTGTAGGCCGACCTAGTCTAAACTTCGCAATACCGTCCTCGTGGATACGATCCCGACTTACCCTAGCTACCCACTAGGTGTAATCGGTAGTTTATTGACGGTTAGGGACGTGACAAATCCCTACCATCAGTACTCGGTCGAGTAGCACCTGTACGAGTGAGAACTCGTTTAGTTTTTTTGATTTTAAAATCGATGGTTGGCCAAATTAAATACAAATATCGCACGATTTGTAATTAACTTGGCCTCCGGTGTTATAATCGTGTATTTACGATTATAATACCATTATCGGAATTTTATGAAAACGTTATCATTAGATTAGAAACTTTGAATTAGTGACGAAATTGCATCCCTTTACGTCACGACATCGGAACTAACCCTTTCGGATTATGTGATGTCGGTTTTCGCGTCAACGGGTTCCGTACTAATCGTAGAAATGGGATCGAATGCGTTCAACTATGATTGATCACGATCACGTCACGCCCTTGAGTACATTGGGGCGGTGCTCCTCGAAAGGGCGCCACCTCCGTCGTTGCTCGTAAAGGGATTAGACGGACCTTAGGCGATCATCATAGTCAAACGTATTTGAAACCGAACTTTAGCACTAATATATATATATATATATATATATATACACACACACACGTGGTATAATAATGTTAGTAATTAAAAGGTGATAAAAATGAAGATGCAAAGAGTATAATAACGTTAGTGTTAGTGTTATTATTCTAGTACGATTATGATATAGAAAACGCGAAAATGTACATGAAAATCGAAATAGAAAAGAGATAGAGATGGGGTTTACGACACCCTCAACATACATGCTTAGTAGGGACCTCGGAAATGGACTCGTAAATAGCGACACGGACGCGGGAGTATCGAGGATGTACGCGAGTTATGGTGTGTGTGTGTGTGGATGATTCGTCGGTTTTCGAGGGACGAAAGGCTCGGTTTTTTTGTGTAGTATTGCTAGGGATGTAGTGTGGAGAGTATAGGTGAATTAGGGTTGAAAATGTAGGGTAAATGTAGGTTGATCAAACTTGAAAATGAGAGGGGTTTGTGGGGTATTTATAGGCTTTACCTCACGACCCAGGGTCACTCGATCGAGTGCCCTTGAAAATGGGCCAAATCCGGTTCAAGACGCTCCACTCGACCGAGTGGGTCAATCCACTCGATCGAGTGGATCAAGAGGATCGAGCTAAAATAGGAAATGTTTGACTTTGATTGCTTTTTTGAATTTGATTTGGGCGCCAGTTTCGAGGAGTGAATTTGGCTGATTTGTGTGACGGGTTCGTCTTTGACCGGGTTTTGACCCGGTCGCCAAAAGACGGGATTTATTTTTGGTGTCGGTTTTGGCCCAAATTAGTCTTATTTTGCTCGGAATGACCCACTGGGCCTGGATTTGAGGTTTGTTTTGTGATATTTTTACTCCGCGAAAAGTCCATGTCGGATATTATTGATTCTGAGCCCAAATTTGAGTATACTAAGTCATGTTTGCGTCCGATCATCATCGGGTGTTTTTCGGAGACTACCATAGACACCTGGCAGTCAAAATGCGGGTGTCTACACAAATACCTTCAACGCTGGAGGGCCGAGAGCGTGAAACTGGTCGATAAGCCCAATGAGAAGACTTTGGTGGAGGCTTTTGTCAAGAACCTCCTACCCTCCTACCGGGTTCACCTCCGGTACGCTATCATACCCAATTTCACCACCCTTACTGAAATGGGTATGAGGATCGAAGACGATCTAAGACTGGAAGGCCTTAATAAGGCCGCTAGCAAAGGGTACCAAGGGGCTTCCTCCTCCACCACTAAGCCCCAGGCTGCAACTCGCAGCATTTTTGACGCGGTTAATCTACTGGATGCCCCGTCTAAGAAGAACACCCCACCTCGGGTTTTCACTGATATAGGTACCACCTATACTTATGCCTTACAAAGGCTATCCTCCAAAGGCCTAGTCCAACCGATAGGCCCAACTCCTGAAGTTCCGGTCCAGCGACGCTCCAAGAACTACAATGCTTAGGCCTATTGCCCGTACCACCGGGGCAATGGGCATGATACCGAGAAGTGCTGGAAGCTGAAGCACTTGATCTAGGACTTGATCGAAAGCGGTAAAATCCCGCTACCCGGAGATAAGCCCAGCAATAAGGAGAACCCTTTCAGCTCCCACGCCATCTTTACCGGGGAGGTGATTGATTGCTCTCATCTTATCTCTCCATCTATCCCGCAAGTGAACGGGATCTGGTTCGACGACGAGGATGACGTCTACCTCGCCAAAGGGGAAGCTGTCCCCATCACCTCCGAGGAGATCCGAAAGACCAAATGCCGAGTCTTAACCAGTAACCACCTTGGTCGTCCCTATCAAGCCACTAGCTCTAGGGACACCCCCATCCCGACAACCGTCATTGAGCCACTCAGGACGGAAGTCGCCCCTGAGGAGCCGACTGCTGAAACGGCTCTCGTGAAGCAACTGAAGAAGACCTGAGTTGACCTCACCATATGGCAACTCCTGGTCAGCTCACAGGAACATCGAGAAGCACTTACTAAGGCTCTCGATCAAATTAAGGCTGACTCTTTGGTTACCCCTGTTGAAATGGTAGCCACGGTCCTGCCCCATCTAAAGGGCAAAGCTAAGGAGGAAGGCCCAATGATTACTTTCTCGGAAGCCGACCTACCGCCGTTCGGGGCCTCCCATAATCTGGCCCTCTATATTACGGTGATCTGCCGAGGAAAATACCTCCCAATGACCCTAGTCGATGATGGGTCTACTGTGAATGTCCTTCCTTTGAGGACCGCCAAAGCCCTCGGCATTACTGAGGCCGATTATATCCCGACGGCTCAAACCATCCAAGCCTTTGATGGGAGCCCGAAGTCGGTAGCTGGGGCCGTAAAACTGACCATCATAACGGGCCCGATAGAAAAGGAGCTCGAATTCCAGGTGATCGATGTCACCTCATCATTCAACTTGCTCCTAGGTAGGCCGTGGGTCCACGCGGTCAAGGCGGTATCCTCCACCCTCCACCGAAAGATCAAGATACCTCTACTTAACGATGTTATCACTTTAGAGGCAACCCCAATGACTGTGGCTAGCTGTAATGCCACGGGACGCACGGACCTCTGGGGGTTCGATTTTGTGGGGATGATCGAGGAAGAGTACCTCTTTAGGCCCTACTTCACTACGAGTATCGACGCGATGCTCCAGAACCTAGGGTACTTTCCGGGGGCTACCTGTCGACCCGATCATCCAGCTGGGAAGATTATCGAGGTCCTCAAGGACGAAGACTCTCACTTCGGTCTTGGTTTTGCTGCCACTCCGGGCAATGTTTTCCGAGCAGGAATTGAAAAGGCCAACAACATCATTAAGGGTATCCACTTGAGCCCTTACAGCCCACGGTTGGCTGACCATTTTGTCACACCGGTGTTTGGGGCTATTCTGGTTGGTCTATACCAACCCAATGCTGTGCATCTCGGGACCCACTTGGCCCGGGACTGCAACTATATTCCGGATGATGTGTTCGCCCTCATCCAGTCCAACGGAGCTGATGATGCTGAGCCCGCGCTAGGGCTACTTTTCGGGGAAGACACCATAGCCCCGACTCCAAAGGAAGACCTGGTCAACCTGATTCTCCGCAGCAACAGGTTTGACCCGACCAAGCTGATCTCGGAAGTTGGTTCCGAGACGGGAAACAAGGCCTGGAGGAAGACTGTCAAGTGGACTGACTGTCAGGGAAGAATCTACAAGCTGGTCACTGGAGAGGGAGACATGCCTGAGTCTGAGTCCGAGTCTGAGTCAGAGTCTGAGGTCGTGTCTAGGGAAGTCGGTGCTAGAGTCACTCCTGTAACCCCTCTCCCTTTTATCATTCCTGCTGCTGGCGCTTTGGGGTCTGTCTCGAGTGCTTTACCAGTTCCGCCTCTGACCAATGATCAGATGGCTGCTCTTTTCGAGCTGTTTTCCAAATTTTCAATCAATAATAACAACCGTACTGCTTACGACTTGTCTCTTTTAAATCCTGTTTTCAAAACTACTTTATGCAATGACATTGAGAAACCAGACGAACAAGTACCCTTACCTCCACATCTGATTGAGCAACTAGAGCAAAGGGAATCCAGGAACCCGGTAATCGAAGAAACCGAGTCCATAAATGTGGGAACAACCTTAGAGCCTCAGATACTTAAGATAGGATTATCCCTAGATCCCGAGGTGAAAGAACAGTTCATAAACCTTCTCCAAGAGTTCAAGGATGTCTTCGCATGGTCCTACAAGGACATGTCAGGGATAGACCGGGAAATAGCCGAGCACCACATACCAATCAAAGACGGGTGCAAACCGGTCAAGCAGAAACTCCGTCGAATGAGGCCCGAGTGGTCCCTCAAGGTAAAAGAAGAAGTCGATAAACAGTTCAAAGCCGGCATCATACAAGTGTCCGAGTATCCGGACTGGGTTGCAAATATCGTGTCGGTTCCTAAAAAGGACGGTAAGATGCGTGTATGTGTTGATTTTCGGGATCTTAACAAGGCGAGCCCGAAAGATGATTTTCCGTTACCACACATCAACATACTGGTGGATAACACGGCCGATCATGCCCTTCTATCATTCATGGACGGGTATGCCAGATATAATCAGATCAAGATGGCAGAGGAAGATATGAGTAAGACCACCTTCACAACACCTTGGGGTACTTACTGCTATACCGTCATGCCATTCGGTCTCATTAACGCCGGAGCCACATATCAAAGGACCGCTACCACTTTATTACATGACATGATGCATAAAGAGGTAGAAGTTTATGTAGACGACATGATCGTCAAATCCAAAGAACGGGACGGTCACATCACCACTCTAAGGAAATTCTTTACCCGACTGCGCAAGTACAACATGAGGCTAAACCCTCAAAAGTGAGAGTTTCGGGGTAACATCAGGAAAATTACTGGGTCATATCGTTAGCCAACGAGGTATCGAAGTCGACCCAGCTAAAATCAAAGCCATTACCAAGATGCAACCTCCTAAAACCAAAAAAGAAATAAGGGGATTTCTCGGGAAAGTCCAGTACATCAGTCGGTTCATTTCCAAACTAACCATGGTGTGTGAACCAATTTTCAAGAAACTGAAAGTAGGAGAACGGGTACTATGGGATGACAAGTGCCAAGCTGCTTTCGACAAGATCAAAGAAATATTGTCTGCTCCGCCGGTCTTAATGCCACCTCAACCCGGTTTGCCTCTGTCGTTATACCTAACGACGACCGAGACAGCCATGGGGGCTATGCTGGCTCAGACAGTTGACTTCGAAGAACGAGCCATTTATTACATTAGCAAAAAGTTTTTAGAGTATGAGTGCAAATATACCATGCTCGAAAAGACGTGTTTGGCTCTGGTTTGGGCTACTAAGAAGCTTCGGCACTATATGCTCAGTTACGAGGTCCATGTGCTCTCCATGATGGACCCCATCAAATACCTCTTCGAGAAACCCATTCTCAATGGCCGAATTTCTAGATGGACTCTAATGTTGGCCGAGTTTGACCTAAAATTTGTGCCATTAAAGGCCATTAAAGGGCGGGTAGTAGCTGAATTTCTCGCCGATAGCCCGGTGACCGAAGAAGGACACACCGACACCTGGTCCTTCCCAGACGAAGATATTTTCCATACCGATACTGAAACATGGGATTTACACTTCGATGGAGCATCTAATGTTTGAGGGTTCAGAGTCGGGATCCTCCTAATCTCACCAAGAGGGGAGCATACTCTCGTCTCCATCAAACTGGACTTTGATGTTACCAATAATGCAGCAGAGTACGAAGCATGCATTTACGGGCTACAAGCCGTCGCCAATCTGGGGATCACAAATCTCCGGGTACATGGTGATTCATCCTTGGTCATTAACCAAGCACTCCAAAAATGGAAGACTCAGAATGCTAATCTCGTGGCCTACCAGGCACGAGTAAGGGATCTCGAGAAACAATTCCAAAAGGTAGAGTACATATACCTGCCCCGAGAAGAGAATCAGTTTGCAGATGCACTTTCAAAATTGGCATCTCTGCTAAGTATCCCCGACCACGTGACCAATATGCAAATTTGCGTCGAAAGACGGTCCGAGCCGGCGTACGTTCACGACATCGAAGACATTGAGATAACTGATCCCGAACCATGGTATCAAGCTGTGTTAACGTACCTGAAAAACGAAGAATATCCTCCCGGGACTGAAGGCCGAGCCAAGAAAGCCTTACGAAGGCTAGCCACCCAGTTCATCCGTACGGATGACGGACAACTGTACAAGAAGACGGCACAGGGGGCTCTCCTCTTTTGTGTTGATAAATATAAGGCTGAGAAAGTTATGGCTGAAGTACATGATAGTGAAAACGGTCCACATATGAATGCCCATATGCTGGTCCGGAAAATCATGAGGCTCAGTTATTACTGGAATACTATGGAAGCCGACTGCCAGTTATATGTCAAACATTGTCATAACTGTCAAATCTTCGGCAACGTGCAACATATGCCATCATCATTGCTTTATACCATGACGTCACCCTGGCCATTCTCGACAAGGGGTATCGACATAATCGGAAAAATAAATCCCTCTGGCACTGGTGGGCACTGCTTTATTTTAGTAGCTATCGACTATTTCACCAAATGGGTCGAAGCTGAATCATATCGCATTCTCAATGCTAAGCATGTCGCCAAGTTTATCCAGAACAAGATAATATGCCGGTATGGGTTTCCTTATGAATTTATCAGTGATCACGGGACCCATTTTCAAGCCGAAACTGCGGCCCTGCTAACCAAGTATAAAATTCAAAGGCATACGTCCTCGCCTTACCGTCCCCAAACAAATGGAGCAGTAGAGGCGGCCAATAAAACAATTGTCACAATACTAAAAAAGATGGCTGATAATTACCGGGACTGGCCCGACAAAATACCTTTTGCCCTATGGGGATACCGAACGTCAATTCGCACCGCAACCGGGGCGACGCCGTATTACCTAACATATGGGATGGAGGCGGTCCAGCCAGTTGAGTTAGAGGTACCATCCCTCAGAATTCTGCTCGAAAGCCAAGTGCCCGAAGCTGACTGGGTTCGAGCACGGTATGACTCGTTGGTTCTACTAGACGAACGACGATCTCGTGCCCTCAATAATATCCAAATCTACCAGAAGAGGATCTAACGGGCCTTCAACAAGAGGGTAAGGCCCAGAAATATTAAAGAAGGGGATCTAGTCCTTAAGTCTGTTCCAGCTTTACTACCAGTTGACCCAAGGGGATGTTCAAACCCAATTGGGCTGAGCCATATCTGGTAAAGAAGATCCTATCAGGGGGAGCAGTGATGCTGACGGACCTGGACGGGAATGAATTCGTCAACCCAACCAATCTGGACCAACTGAAGCGTTACTACCCTTAGCCATTTCTCAATGTCATTAGCAAAACTTATCAAAATCATTTTCTTTACAAAAAAGCAAGTCAATAAACTAGAATCATTTATTCTACTGTCGCAAACATCTTGAACCAATAGTCTTGGTGTAATTCGAGATTGTAAATTTACTAAGCCTGAACTACGTCTGGTTTGATTATGCTAATCGTAGATACGTAGGCAGCCCCTCAAAAGGGCACAACCATTGCAATCGAGAAAAGACAGGAGCGGTTTAATAATAAACTTCTTTTATTAAATACCAAAAAAAAAAGACCCGATAAACTCGGGAAATTAAAAAATGCAGGAATTAAAAAAAAAATACAAAAAAGAGGCATACAACAAAAATAATAGTAATATTTAAATAATAATAAAGCTAAAGGACTCGGCATTTAGGGCATCTTGCCCTTCCCCTTGTCCTTGGCCTCCTTAGCCGTCCACTGGCGACGACGCGGAGGGGAGCGCTCCCGAATAACCACGGGAACCTCTTTAGCTCGGGCTCGTTTGTTTGAGCCCGAATCCTCTATCACTTCAATGGGCCCAAGTCGGGCCCTCACGGGCTCAGAGAGCCGGTCACGCGGACCAAGTCGGTCCCGGGCCGCCAGCCTTGTCCCAAGGCGTCTCTCCAAATCAGTCTGGGGGCTTGACTTCCCCCGTGTGCTGCTAGCACCGACCTCTCCTCGGACTAAAGCATCAGGAATATCTCCCCCGTCGAAGAAATCCCTGTTATCCTTCGCCGTCTCTCGGCGAACTAGTTCGAAGGCCTCATCAACCTTCAAGGCCTTGCGAGCTTCCTCGGACTCCTCGGAAGTCCACTTCTGGTAAGCCCGTGAAACCCAAGCGGATTGGCAAGGGCTGGGTACAGTCCATGTGGGACGAGTGAACCACCTCTGCAACCATGTGTCGCACATAGCGCCCGTCAATTGGAGCGGGACGCTAATGATGGCTTCAGTCTCAGGGATGCGCTGAGACAAACCGAACTGCCTCAAGAGACGGTCCGGGTAAATATGAACTGTCCAGTAAAGGGACAGAATCACCAAATAGCGGGCTTGGTCCCTCTTGGCCAATCTCGTCAGTTTGAGGAGGAACCACCAAGCGATGGTCCACCTGATTAAGGGACCCCCGTGGAACACCAGCTCCTCATCCCAGTAAGCTCGGTTTATTTGATGACTCGAGCTTATCCGTCGCCTTCTTGAGGTAATCTGACTGCTCCGATAATTGAGGACGCTCGGAGGGGACTCTATAATCAATAGCCGCTCCGACAACCATATCTGAAAGGAGTACACAAATTTTTTTAAGCAACGGAGTGGTTCGCTAATGTCCACTCGATCGAGTGCAGTAACTGACTCGATCGAGTAAGCCCTCCAAAAACAGGCAGTAGCACGCTAAGAGTGTCACTCAATCGAGTGACAGGTCCACTCGATCGAGTGACCTAAGTACGTCAAAAAAAAAGCGTAATGTATACCTGCAGAATACGGGTATTCCCCGTCAGCTGTCGGGCTGGGTCGAGTCGCCTAGCATCCAGGCCCATGATGATTTCTCCGGTGGCTAGCCAAGCAGGGCTATGACCAGTCTCCATCTGGTCAACCACTCCAATCAGCCTGATTTGACCCATGCATGAGTCAAGCTCCATCATCCCTTCAAAAACATAGCAGTGCAACATGCAAAAGGCGAATGCCCTACGCCTGTAAGTAAGGGTGGCCCTCACATCCCGGTTGTTCATGAACTTGTCAGCTAGGTCAAATAGGGAAACAGTATTTCCCCGCACCATCCGATCTGTCTCAGCATGAGACAGACCCAAGAAATCCCTCAGCCTCCTTCTCGGGTCCGGGTAGAACGGAGGGGTAGCAGGATGAACAACAGGGCTCCAACCACCTATAGCTGCGATTTCCTCAGGTAGAGGGCATTTTTCTCCCCGCGGGAACGCAAAGACATGATGGGTAGTATCCCTAAACGTCAGGCAGGCGTCCAAGAAATGTGAGTCAATTATCAGACGTTGGAGGGGGAATAGACTGACGATTCCCATCTGCGTCAGTCGAACCTTTTCCTTGTCCCGAAAGTATTGGGACCAAGCGAGAAGCATGGTTGTCAAATGATCGATACCCATGACAGAAATTTCTAGTTTTCTTGAAAGTCTAAAAGATTTTGAGAAGAAAAAGGAGAGTTTGAGTTGGAATGCAAAAGTTGAAGCAGGGAGACCTATATTTATAATAGGAAATCCCACCTGTAACCCTAACTGCCATGCCTCCTCAACAAACCTGGGCCCTATGCGCGCCAGGCCTGATTTCAAACAAAGAACCCGGAATAGGAATCAAGTCGTCCCGAGCTTTCCTAAGAGTTTCGAAAATTTTCTGTGATAAAAAAAATTGTGATAAACTTCCTTTCAAAAAAATTTGGCCTTTTCAAAAGTTCAATATCTTCTCTACCCAGTGCGAGTCAGTGTTTCGCCTACATGTTACATACAAGTTGTTATGTGTCAGCATACAGGTACACCCCAGACTTCAGAAGCAAGTCTCCGCGCATAAGTCGATGTTTCCTCTGGAATGCTACATCCAAGATGTGATGTGTCGGCATACGGGTACGCCTACATCCCCGAAGGCAAGTTTGACTCCCCATGGAGCTACCATCATCAGGACAGGTATGACCCTCTGCTTATGGCTGGCGAGCCCTTCATGCAAGTCTACTGGACTATAAACGACCCGACCAGAAGGCTGCCAGGTCGTAATCTGCGATTGGCCTGGTAGCTACTCTGAATTTCGCCTTGTCCAAGCCTCAGTTAGAGTGGGGGCTCTGTAGACACCCACATTTTGACTGCCAGGTGTCTATGGTAGTCTCCAAAAAACACCCGATGATGATCGGACGCAAACGTGACTTAGTATACTCGAATTGGGGCTCGGAATCAATAATATCCGACATGGACTTTTAGCGGAGTAAAAATCTCACAAAACAGACCTCAAATCCAGGCCCAGTGGGTCGTTCCGAGCAAAATAAGACTAATTTGGGCCAAAACCGACACCAAAAATAAAAACCGTCTTTTGGCGACCGGGTCAAAACCCGGTCAAAGACGAACCCGTCACGCAAATCAGCCTAGAGGAGCTTCTAGAAGCTGGCGCCCAAATCAAAAATTCAAATAAAACAAAAGTCAACCATTTCCTAAATTATCTCGATTCCCTTGATCCACTCGATCGAGTGGATTGACCCACTCGGTCGAGTGGAGCGCCATAAACCGGACCTGACCCGTTTGCAAGGGCACTCGATCGAGTGCACTAGGGCCACTCGATCGAGTGACCCTAGGTCGTGGGGTAAACTCTATAAATACCCCACAACCCCTACTCATTTTTCAGTTTGGGCATTTGCAATTCTACCATACATTTTCTACCCTGATCCTCCCATTACACTACACTTCAACCTCTAAGCAACCCTAAGCAATACTACACAAAAAACCGAGTCTACATCCCTCGTAAAACCGATACACACACACACCATAACACACGTGCATCCTCGATACTCCGGCGTCCCGTCGCCATTTACGAGTCCATCTCTGAGGCCTTTACTAAGCATGTATGTCGAGGGTGTCCTAAACCCCGTCTCAATCCCTATTATTTCGTCGTTTTATTTACATTTTCGCTCTTTCTATATCATAATCGTATAAGTAGAGTAACACTAACACTAACATTTTTATACTTTTTTGCATCTTCATTTTATCATCTTTTAATCTCTACTAACTTCTAACATTTTATTCATCATTACTAACATTATATACCGCGTATATATATAATAGTATATAAAAAATCGGATCCAAACACGTTTAACTACGACGTCCATTTAAGGTCCGTTTAATACCTTTACGAGCAACGACGGAGGTGGCACCCTTTCGAGGAGCGCCGCCCCAATGTACTCAAGGGCGTAACGCGATCATGGTCATTCGTAGTTGAACGCGTATGAATCCATTTCAACGATTAGTACGGAACCTGTTGACACGAAAACCGACATCACATAATCCGAAAGGATTAGTTCCGATGTCGTGACATAGAGGGGTGCAATTTCGTCACTAGTCCAAAATTTCTAATCTAACGATAACATTTTCATAAAATTCCGATAACGGTGTTATAATCGCATGCATACACGATTATAGCACCGGAAGCCGAATTAAATTCAAATCGTGCGATATTTGTATTTAATTTGGTCAACTATCGATTTTGAACAAAAAAAAAACGAGTTGTCACTCGTACAGGGGCTACTCGAACGAGTACATAGGTTACTCGATCGAGTAGCACCCAAAAAACTGGGCAGTACCTACCTTTGAGGACGCACTCGACCGAGTCAGACCATGACTCGATCGAGTGGGTCCTGTAGCCCAGAAAACCGAGAGCCTTTTTTATCATCATCCGGGCCTCGTCTTTTTTAAAACGACTTAGTCGTCACGTGTAAAGCCAATCACGTGATTTCATTTTCTAAAACTCATGCATACCACTTCACTAGAAAAACTTTGATCGGATCTTTTCGACGTGATAAGTTGGGACAAGGCATCGAGACTTGGGATCGGGCTAGCATTACGTCTAGGTCCCATGTCTCCGTCCTTCGTTAAGTACACAACATAATGTGTATTTAATTGGAGTTCGTCCATCTACACAAATTCACGGTCTAGTTTATATACGGGTCCGTTCCTATCTTTTATCGCTTCTTTATTTCGTTTATTATTTGTATTGATCGTTGTATTGTGAATTCCGGGTTGTATTTCCGCTCGTGTAACTTGTACATATTTTATTTTCGAGATTTATTTATTTACTTGCTTATCGCTTTATAAATGAACCTCGCATGCTAAACAACTTCGACAATAGTTAGATGCATTAAATGAGGTAGTTAACGCAAAATTCACATGCTTAGCCCGAAAACGATGTTTGCATATCATTTAGTCGTTTTACTAGCGCGCGTACACGAACACGAACGGTGTCTTAGTAGAGGCCGCCATGTGCGAGCGGGGTTGGGTGTCCTTAGTGGGCTTCCCAACACGTACCCTCACCCCTTACTCAGAACCTTGGTTTCCGGATGTCCGAAACCATTGGCGCACGAGAGTCATTCTATATACGAAAGCCGGTGTAAACGGTATCGATATTGCAATGCAAAGGGACGAGCCCCATAAACTCTGAAATCGAAGTGGGCCGTACTTTGTGTACAACCCATGACGACATAGAGTGGGCTCGAATGGTTCCGAATAACCACAAAATTCGGTGGCGAGTCCATTTTGACTTAAATTTTGAACCCGAGAACAATCTTACCACGAAATTCATTCGCCTACCCAAACCCGCACGTGGCCGCGTCGGGGTGGACCTACGTCATGTCCACAAAGTTCGCATCGATAATTGGCATAAATGAGTCTAAAGCAAAATCACTCACATTTTTGAAAGAACTACGAACATGGTTTGATTCCATCTAAACACGGATACGTAGGCAACCCTTCCCCGAGTACAACCAAATAAACAAACAAACAAAAGACGATTACTCGGTTCATGTACAAACCGGGACTCCTTCCACATCCCGACCGACGAGTGATTTAAAATGACGAAGCACAGACCACGAGCCGAGGACGGGGTGAAAATCGGAAAGGGCGCCCCGGGCAAAATGAAGAAATGAGTTGCGAGCCGTCGTAAAAAACAAAAAAAAAGAGAGAGAAAAAAAAGGGTGAGCCGAGGACAGAGTGAAAACCCGAAAGGGCGCTCCGGGTAAAATGAAGAATCGAGTTGCGAGCCACCACAAAAAAAAATAATGACAACGTGCTTCTCATTAATAATAAAATTTGGTTAAATCGAGCCTTTGTCGTGGCATTTACATCCAGCATCTGAAACCCGGACATCCCGGAAAGCAACAACGTGTCAAAACTCCACCAAAAATAGTACTAATACGCCACGTAATATCAACTAATAAAACATAATACACTACTACAATAAAGGCCTATTGCAACGCAGGGAAAATGTTGCATATGACCTTTAAAATATTGCTTTATGGTTTATGCAACATTTTTAAATGTGCTGCTTAAAACTCCGTTGCAATAGCCTAAATGCCTAATGCAATAGTCTGTGCAACATTTTCTACTAAAATGCAACATTTTAAAAAATGTTGCAATGATACCCTAATGCAACACATGTCTTGAGTAACTATAATTATATTGCAACACTTTAAATGTAAATATGCAACACTTTAAATAAATATGCAACACTTTTTTCTTCTTCCCTCCACAATTTTGCAACACTTATTTCAATGTTATATTGTTATGTAACATATTTTTGTTTAAATGAAACATAAAGGCAACATTATTTTGGTGCTAATGCAACATATCCAATATTGTCAAAGGCAACACTATTCTAATTGTAATGCAACATTCCTGAATGAAAATGTATAATATACATTTGTTTTAATTTTTTCTTGCACGCTGTTAATTAATCGTTATAAACAGTACCCACAAATACAAGACATCCGATCAAAAATAATAATTAATTGATCCACAAAGAGATGTTCTTAATAATCCAAAAATCAATATTCATGTGTCGTACGTGTTATTGAAAAAATATCAAGATGAAAAAGAGTTAACAGAAATCAAAACATTGTTTGAATACAAAAACAAATAAACGTCTGGCATGTACAAGTCTTCAGTGGATCCAAATTTGTGCCGGTACCGTTGAATTCATACGTAACCCAAAAGGTGGTCTGTGACAAGAAAAAAGAGTAAATAACAATAGTCATAATGCCATGAGATTTTTAAACATTAAAAAAAGGGTTTTTCTATGGAGTACCCCTCAACTATTGGCTTTTCCAAGTGGTATCCCCGCCTTTTTCGAATTACAAGGTGTACCCTTAAACTTTACTTATCAGTCCATATCATAACCCTAAACTTTACTTATCAGTCCATATCATAACCAAAGTAATAAGTATATTACAATTTTTTTTTGTAAATGAATAATTAACATATTAATCAATTCAATTTAATGCTTCAAACCATCTCTCTTTCTTTACCATTCACCAAGCCACTAAATGTTCACCACAACGCACCTCTGTTGTCGGTCAACGTCGACCTCTTTACCTCACTCTTTTAAATCCTTCAACCTCAATTCCTTCATCACCCATATGTCAGAGTGTAGTGGAATGATGTTTTTTGAGTAAAGGATGCAAATTGAAGAAATATATCATGGTTGATGAAAGTCAATTAGGGAATAATCACTATTTACATCATCAATTGAGAAATTTTCGTCCCCTGTTTCAGTCAGAATGAGTCCCCGGGACCCCGGGACATTGGCGGAAAATCAAAATTTTGGTTACTATATAGAGTAATTTACAAAGTTTAGGAGTACACCATGTAATTTGAAAAAGGCTGGGGTACCACTTGGAAAAGCCGATAGTTGAGGGGTACCCCATAGAAAAACCCTTAAAAAAATGAAGGGATAAAAAATACATACCTCTAATTAACATAAGTATTGTTTTTCAATTTCTGGAGGTATCTTTCCAAGAATTTTACGCAAAATATCTGCAGTCGTGTTTTCCTTTTCGGCATCAAGGTCTCTTTGACTGTATTCTCCTCCATCCTTCTTTTTTAAATGTTCTTCTTCGACTGTCTTTCCGACTCATTTAGTCTAACAACAATTTCAGAATACATATATTTTCTTAGGTCCTTAATTAAACTAGCTTTAAGCGACTTCATAATCTTTAAGTACCACATAAGACATCATGTCTCCATTTATTACTTTCAACTTTTCGTTGGTGACACCCCTAAAATACAACCTACAAGACCATCATACCCCTTACCTCACAAACAACAATGTTGGGCTAAGTTAAGCAGTTAACATATTATTGCAGTGCAGCACATAAAGATCTTGAAGGGAAATGACAATTAATACGATGAAGACATTTACTCACCTTTCCACAACTCAACCCTTCAAATTTTGAGAGTGAGATATCATGTTTGCTGTATGAAAGATCAACACCATTTTCAGCATCATCTGCATCGATGCTTCCGTTTTGAGCAATGAGTATCCTGTACATTCTCTTTGAGCAAATCTCAGATAACCTTTTGTCTTCATTTCCATGTAAATATTCCACCTGCGAATCTTTAAGCAAAAACTCCTGGTGCACCTAGAGTTCAATTTTTCATGAATAGAAGTAAAATGAGAAGAAAAGCCTACTAGTTTGACAAAATAACGTATACCCAAATTACTGTATCCTTTTAAATTACTCATTCTTTACCTGAATAGTTTTTTAACTGAAATTCACGACCCCTTATCTGTCTAGCTAGGACCTTGTTTATAGGCTGGTAAACACTATAGGACCCTGTTTAGAGGCTGGTAAATACTATAGTTGAACTATGCAAGTATGAATGGGCATGTTAAGACCGAGTCAGAAGGTAGTGAGTTTGAGTCCGAAGATGATGATGAGGAGGAGGATGATTTCAGTGACGATGACGACATTTATCCAGCTTCACCTGCTCAACAATAATAAATTCCCATGAGAGAGAGAGAGAGAGAGGGAGGGAGGGAGGGAGGGAGGGAGGGAGGGAGCATCATGACCAACCAAAGTTGCCTTCTTGTTTGCACACTTGCATGACACTACGTTACTCTTACATACGGTTTTACACTTTCATCTTAATAATTAATTTATTGAGTATATAATGAAGTAATGAAATGGAATAATGGATAAGGCTTTGGTATACTAACTAGATAGAATGAATCACTCCTTATTCCCTTATCATGATTATTAATGGAGAAGACATTGTTATACTATTAGATAGAAGATTGTTTAATTATGTGTTTGAAAGACCATATTTAAAGAAATTATATACCGTCTTTCAACTATCAAAATACACAAATCACATTCACGAACGCATAATAGATATTCACTTCACATACACTCACATACCAGCACTCAAGTAATTATCGGTAAAAGGATATGTATGGTGCATTATCCCTTTTTTAGCATACATATATGATGAATCATCTATTCATCGACAACAGTTCCCTAGTGAACAAGATAAAAGGTCATAATGCTCAAAACTATACAAAGAGATCCATGTTATGATGAATTGAGCACAAAGAGATCATTTTCTGGTGACTTATTATAAAAAAGGAAAATTAAGTTGAAAATTTACAACTACTCAGTACTCACTCTCACACCCAACCTCATTATCATTAGCACATAAAAATGATTGACATCCCAATAACTAAAGCTCAATGATATCAGGATATGTTTCTCAACAAATGTTATACAAATATTAAACCACACCATATATTTGACACATACAGAAGACTATTTACACAAAAAATACTTGAAATAACACTGCCTCAGTCACATTGCGACACAACTTGTTAACGTATAATTAAAAATTGGGCACAGAAGTACATGGGTTGGCCTCAAAATGTGAAATAGTCTCGTACATTGAGCACGTAGGTATAGGAAGATACAAAACATCAATTTTATATTAGGGAAAACTTTGCCATACGTGCATGGTAGTACGTCCATGTCAAAATTCAATGTTTACCTAAGAAGACAAAAATATGAAATTGATTATATGCCAAGTATATATTGTCATAAGTCACACGGCCAACGTGCCACGATATACAATCCACCAGTTGAGAATCAATACGCACCTTTAATTCATCATGTTTCAGAGGGTTCATCTGAGCTAGCTGCGCCTCAGCATCATGCAACTAATCTTGCAGTGACCTTTTTTCGGTTGAAAATTTTGAAGTCATCTCACCTTAGTCATCATAAAGTCATTCAAGTTGCCTTTCGATGTCATGTAATTGTTCTGAAAATTCCTACTTTTCACAAACAAATCGATCTATCTTTGTCTTCAAAACAGACTGGCATTGCATGGAACAGTCAATAATAAACAAGAGAATCCTATTTCAAATACTTTTATAAAAATATTGAACACTATATTGACCTAAGCTCAAGTACCTTAAGACGGGTATTAATGGACTCAGAGTCGACAAACTTTTGTGATACATGAGCTTTTACCTTTTGTTGAGTGGTAGTTGTTCTAAATCAATATTATTTGAATCGTTTGATGAAAGAAACAAGCACAAAAAATCGACAATTGCACAAAACCAAGGAAGATTTATAGAAATACACAAAACCCAAACACAAAAAATCGATAAAAGACGCACAACAACAAAAGCCCCAAAATCTAATGAAGTCATTAAAAACAAATTAGGATAGAAATTAGGGACAAAAAAATGTTCAAAATGATTTGTAGAAGATTATGCATCAAAACAGAATTGAAATATTACCTTAAATCGAAATAGGGATTCATTAATTAGGGACAAAAACGATGTTTGTTCTGTTCGTCGTGTTTGTCTTCGTCGCGTCCGTGTCTTCTCAGTTCGTCGGCTTTGTCTTTAATTTTGTCGTATCTTCACCTTCATTGGGTTCTTCGTCTTCCTCAAGACCAGGCGTCTGAAGGCAAATGAAGTCAAGGGTTTCTATGTTTCTAAATCTTCTACGAAATTAAAACACACTGACAATCTATATCTTATTAAAAGAAATGGTAAGTCTATACAAAGACCTCTTTTTACAAAAGGGTTAAAAAGGAAATTCACCAAACGGGTTATACAAATCCATAAATTACATAAATAAATAAAGAGTAGGATTCACGCTACTCGCTAGCTCACACCCAAAACCCAGCAGCAAATACCTGTCATGTTATAAACATAACAGCCACGCCAGTGGGGAGTAACTCGGACGTTCTCCCAGCCAAATTATTTCATATGAAAAAATAATAGCATTACTATATCAAAATAGTTAAAATGGAAAACATTAAAACGATATAATAAAAATAAGCTTTTGGAGAAAACTTTAAACATTTGCCAACCTGCAAATGAAAACCAATAGATAATAATAATATTCAAAACTGGCGTTATGGAAATTCGATCAGTGTGCACAAGGCTAGACTTGCACTAGGATAATACTGGAAACTAGCTTCGAGAACTGTAGACTTAACTCATAACAGAATCCAGTCTCTAACTAGGCAACTCAACTATAACAGGACTGCGTGCAGCGAGGTCCTGGTTTAAGTAGTATACGCCCCTCCTGGATACAAACCATATCCAGTTCAACCCGACGCGACTTACACGATGCCATATCTATGTTTAAGGGCACAATGCACACTCTCCTGAATACAAACCATGCTCAGTTCAACAACCAATGTGCCCCATAAAGACACACCAGCCTTACAGTTGATGGCAAAAACGTACATCCCAGACTATATTACTCTAACCCCACACTTGACTTAATTTCATAACTCCAAAACAAGCCATTATCGATATTCAGAAATAAATATAATCAATATAAGTAATATGAGGATAAAAGGAATAAACATTTTATATAAAAAGGGAAACTTTCTATAAATAGAAACTTACTAATTTTAGAAACTTACTTAAAATAAAAATATTCTTATAGAAAATACGTAAGTTATTAAAATAAGTGAAATATATAAAAATAGCATTTCTAATGAAATTAACTTGTTATTATTATCGTCGTTATCGTAACTTTATTATATTTTTAAATTCGTTACTCAAAATATAATTAAAATATAATAATCCATTATATAGTACTTTATAAATAATTAGGAAATCGAGTTAAAACAATAAATCTTGGAAAAGAGATGTTTTACGAAAACGATATCAAAATTAATTGAGGCGACAAACTTTATAAATGAAATGAAATTTTCGAAGAATTCAAATTATTTTTAACAAATATTTTTTATTAATAATTAATATGGATTTTAATAAAAATAGTCAATCGGAAACAAATAGGAAATAATTAGTGAAAATAGTCTCGACTAAAAATATATTTAAAACAAAATCGACTATTTCCTCATTTAATAGAACAAATCGTAAAAAAAAAAGTTAATTTATGAACAAGTATACAAATTTCGATTAAAATATAAAAATACGATTTTTAAGTGAAAATTATAAATTAACGAAATTTGAAATCGATATTATTTAGTTACTATTGTCACGATAACCAACAAAATATTATAAACGATCATAAATAATAAATTATTAACGATTTATAAAATGATATCGAATAATTTTAAAAATATTTATAAGTTACACGATTTGAAAAAATATTTTTAGCAGAATAATACGTAGCTAAAAATAGAAAACCGAAAGTAAAGTATTTACTACATACTACTACTCAACATACGATATAAAATCGAGTAACGTCCTAAAGTAACCTCAAGTCGAATCAATAACTTCAAAGCATTTGCTCGTCTAATAATCCAAACTGTATTCACGAACTCGAAAGTCATCTTGACACTTGTTCCATTGAATAGCTTGAGACTCCAACGAAAATCCGATAAATGAAGACACGAAAATCAAGGAGTCGGAAATAGAGAAAGTTGGAAAAGACTAGTGTAAGGAAAACGAACAGCAGCGGATGCACGACAAACAGCAGCAGCAACGAAACAAGAGATGAAGGAGAAGAATGTAGGAAGAAGAAGAAGAAGAAAGAGCAACATTGAAACGATAACAACGAAAATAGCACCCACAACATAGCCACAACAGCGATAATAACATCAGCAATAGCATGAAACACGGACATCAACAACAACAAATCAACGGAGCAGAAAAAAGAGGGTAGCAGTAGCGGAAAGCATGAGACAGAACGAAGAAGAGCAGCACACAGGAGAACAAAAGAGGAAGATTTAAGAAGGGGAAAAAGAACAAAGGGGAAAATGATCGAAGATAGGACAATAGCAGCGTAGCAGCACTACAGCAACGAAAATCGGTGTAAGAAGCAAAAAAATTAAAAGAAGAAAGGAATAAGAAGGAGAAGAAGCAGAACATAGAGACGGAGAACAGAAACTGATCGGCATAAAACAACAACAACAGACAAGACAGCAGCCGGGACATAAGAATAGAACGAAGAAGAAGAAGAAGAAGAAAAAGAGGGAGAAGGAGGAAACGGAAAAGAGCAGTAACGATAAAACCGATAACAGCAGCCTAGAACCCGGACAATGATAAATAGCAAAGCAACAAACTCGTACAACCGCAGACCGCAGTAACAACAACGAAAAGAGGCAGAGAAGGAAAACAAAGAACAGGACAACAACGTGATAACCACGCCAACAACAAGGACGCACCAGCAACAACGATACACGGAGGAACGAGGGAAAGGAACCGAATTTACCTCACGATACCAGGCAGAAATGAACGAATCAACAGGAGAAGATGGAAAACAAAAATCGACAGCTGATAGATACAGATCCAACGTGTTCGCCCTCATCCAATCCAACGGAGCTGAAGATGCTGAGCCCGCACTAGGGCTACTATTTGGGGAAGACATTATAGCCCCAACTCCAAAGGAAGACCTGGTCAACCTGATTCTTCGCAGCAACAGGTTTGACCCGACCAAGCTGATCTCGGATGTTGGTTCCGAGACGGGAAATAGGGCCTGGAGGAAGACTGTCAAGTGGACTGACAGTCAGGGAAGGATCTACAAGCTGGTCACCGGAGAGGGAGACATGCCTGAGTCTGAGTCCGAGTCTGAGTCGGAGTCTGAGTCAGAGTCTGAGGTCGAGTCTAGGGAAGTCGGTGCTAGAGTCACTCCTGTAACCCCTCTCCCTTTTATTATTCCTGCTGCTGGCACTTCGGGGTCTGTCCCGAGTGCCCTACCTATCCAGCCACTGACCAATGATCAGATGGCTGCTCTCTTTGAGCTGTTCTCCAAGTTTTCAATCAATAATAACAACCGTTCTGCTTACGACTTGTCTCTTTTAAATTCTGCTTTTAAAAATGTTTTATGCTATGACATTGAGAAACCAGACGAACAGGTACCCTTACCTCCGCATCTGATCGAGCAACTAGAGCAAAGGGAGTCCCGGAACCCGGTGATCGAAGAAACCGAGTCCATAAATGTGGGAACAACCTTAGAGCCTCAGACACTTAAGATAGGGTTATACTTAGATCCCGAGGAGAAACAACAGTTCATAAGCCTTCTCCAAGAGTTCAAGGATGTCTTCGCATGGTCCTACAAGGACATGCTGGGGATAGACCGGGAAATAGCCGAGCACCACATACCAATCAAAGACGGATGCAAACCGGTCAAGCAGAAGATTCGCCGGATGAGGCCCGAGTGGTCTCTCAAGGTAAAAGAGGAAGTCGACAAGCAATTCAAAGCTGGCTTCATACAAGTGTCCGAGTATCCGGACTGGGTGGCAAACATCGTGCCGGTTCCTAAAAAGGACGGTAAGGTGCGGGTATGTGTAGATTTTCGGGATCTTAACAAGGCGAGCCCGAAAGATGATTTTCCGTTACCACACATCGACATACTGGTGGATAACACGGCCGATCATGCCCTTCTATCATTCATGGACGGGTATCCCGGGTATAATCAAATCAAGATGGCGGAAGAAGACATGAGTAAGACTACCTTCACCACACCTTGGAGTACTTACTGCTATACCGTCATGCCTTTCGGTCTCATTAATGCCGGGGCCACATATCAAAGGACTGCTACCACTTTATTACACGACATGATGCATAAAGAGGTAGAAGTTTATGTAGACGACATGATCGTCAAATCCAAAGAACGGGACGGTCACATCACCGCCCTAAGAAAAATTTTCATCCGATTGCGCAAATACAACATGAGGTTAAACCCTCAAAAGTGCAGTTTCGGGGTAACATCAGGCAAATTACTGGGTCATATCGTTAGCCAACGAGGTATCGAAGTCGACCCAGCTAAAATCAAAGCCATTACCGAGATGCAACCTCCCAAAACTGAAAAAGAAAAAAGGGGATTCCTCGGGAAAGTCTAGTAAATCAGTCGATTCATTTCCAAATTAACCATGGTGTGTGAACCAATTTTCAAGAAACTGAAAGTAGGAGAACGGGTACTATGGGATGACAAGTGCCAAACTGCTTTCGACAAGATCAAGGAGATTCTGTCTGCACCGCCAGTTTTAATGCCACCTCAACCCGGTTTGCTTCTGTCGTTATACCTAACGACGACCGAGACAGCCATGGGGGCTATGCTGGCTCAGACAGTTGACTCCGAAGAAAGAGCCATTTACTACATCAGCAAGAAGTTTTTAGAGTATGAGTGCAAATATACCATGCTCGAAAAGACGTGTTTGGCTCTAGTCTGGGCCACTAAGAAACTCCGACATTATATGCTCAGTTACGAGGTCCATGTGCTATCCAAGATGGATCCCATCAAATACATCTTCGAAAAGCCCATTCTCAATGGTCGAATTTCTAGATGGACTCTAATGCTGGCAGAGTTCGACTTAAAGTTTGTACCGTTAAAGGCTATTAAAGGTCGAGTAGTAGCTGAATTTCTCGCCGATAGCCCGATAACCGAAGAAGGACACACCGACACTTGGTCCTTCCCAGACGAAGATATTTTCCATACTGATACTGAAACTTGGGATTTATACTTCGATGGTGCATCTAACTTTCGAGGGTTCGGAGTCGGGATCCTCCTAATTTCACCAAAAGGGGAACATACTCCCGTCTCCATCAAACTGGACTTTGATGTTACCAATAATGCAGCAGAGTACGAAGCATGCATTTACGGGCTACAAGCCGCCGCCAATCTGGGGATTACAAATCTCCGGGTACATGGTGACTCATCCTTGGTCATTAACCAAGCACTTCAAAAATGGAAGACTCGAAATGCTAATCTCGTGGCCTACCTAGCACGAGTAAGGGATCTCGAGAAACAATTCCAAAAGGTAGAGTATATATATCTGCCCCGGGAAGAAAATCAGTTCGCAGATGCACTCTCAAAATTGGCATCTTTACTGAATATTGCCGACCACGTAACTAGTATGCCGATTTGCGTCGAAAGACGGTCCGAGCCAGCATACATTTGCGACATAGAAGACGTTGAGATAACTGATCCCGAACCATGGTATCAGGCTGTGTTAACGTACCTGACAAACTGAGAATATCCTCCCGGGTCGGAAGGACGAGCCAAGAAAGCCTTACGAAGGCTAGCCACCCAATTTATCCGTACCGATGACGGGCAACTGTACAAAAAGACGGCACAGGGGGCTCTACTCCTTTGTGTTGACAAGTATAAGGCTGAAAAGGTTATGGCCGAAGTGCACGATGGTGAGAACGACCCACACATGAATACCCACATGCTGGTCCGGAAGATCATGAGGCTCGGTTATTATTGGAATACCATGGAAGCCGATTGCCGGTTGTATGTCAAACATTGTCATAACTGTCAAATCTTCGGCAATGTGCAACATATGCCGTCATCACTGCTTTATACCATGACGTCACCCTGGCCATTCTCAACGTGGGGTATCGACATAATCGGGAAAATAAATCCCTCGGGTACCGGTGGGCACTGCTTTATTTTGGTAGCTATCGACTATTTCACCAAATGGGTCGAAGCTGAATCATATCGCATTCTCAACCCCAAGCATGTAGCCAAGTTCATTCAAAACAAGATAATCTGCCGGTATGGGATTCCCTCTGAATTTATCAGTGATCACGGGACTCATTTTCAAGCCGAGACTGCGGCCCTGCTGACGAAATATAAAATTCAAAGGCATACTTCCTCGCCTTACCGTCCCCAAACAAACGGAGCAGTAGAGGCGGCTAATAAAACAATTGTCACCATACTCAAAAAGATGGCTGATAATTATTGGGACTGGCCCGACAAAATACCTTTTGCCCTATGGGGATATCGAACGTCAATTCGCACCGCAACCGGAGCAACGCCGTATTACCTAACCTATGGGATGGAGGCAGTCCAACCAGTCGAGCTGGAGGTACCGTCCCTTAGAATTCTGCTAGAAAGTCAAGTACCCGAAGCTGACTGGGTGCGAGCACGATATGACTCACTGGTTCTACTAGACGAGCGACGGTCTCGTGCCCTCAATAACATCCAAATCTACCAGAAAAGGATCCAACGGGCCTTCAACAAGAGGGTAAGGCCCAGGAACATTAAGGAGGGCGGCCTAGTCCTCAAGTCAATCCGGGCTTTACTACCAATTGACCCGAGGGGAAAGTTCAAACCCAATTGGGCTGGGCCATATCTGGTGAAGAAGATCCTATCAGGGGGAGCAGTGATGCTGACGGACCTGGACGACAATCAGTTTGTCAACCCAACCAACCTGGACCATCTAAAGCGCTACTACCCTTAGCCATTTCCTAATGTCATTAGCAAATTTTTATCAAAATCATTTTTTTACAAAAGCAAGTCAATTAGCTAGAATTATTTATTCTACTGTCATAAACATCTTGAACCAATAGTCTTGGTGTAATTCGAGATTGCAAATTTCCCATGCCTGAACTACGTTTGGTTTGATTCTGCTAATCGCGGATACGTAGGCAGCCCCTCAAAAGGGCACAACCAATGCAATCAAGAAAAGACAGGAGCGGTTTAATAATAAACTTCTTTTATTAATTAAAAAAAAAAATCCCGATAAACTCGGAAAATTACAAAAGTGCAGGAATTCCAAAAAAAATATACATACAAAAAGGGCACACAACGAAAAAATAATAATAATACTCAAATAATAATAAAGCTAAAGGACTCGGCATTCAGAGCATCTTGCCCTTCCCCTTGTCCTTGGCCTCCTTAGCCGTCCACTGGCGACGACGCGGAGGGGAGCGTTCCCGAATCACCACGGGAACTTCTCTAGCTCGGGCTCGATTGTTTGAGCTCGACTCCTCTGTCATATCAATAGGCCCAAGTCGAGCCCTCACGGGCTCAGGGAGTCGGTCACGCGGACCAAGTCGGTCCCGGACCGCCAATCTCGGCCCAAGTCGTCGTTCCAAGTCGGTCTGCCCTCGAGTGCTGCTAGAACCGACTTCCTTAGATCGAGTCTTAGTTTGTGACTTAAGACCCGATTCTCCTCGAACTGTAGCCTCAGGAATATATTCCCCGGTAAAAAAGTCCCTGTTGTCCTTCGCCGACTCGCGATGAACAAATTCAAAGGCCTCCTCAAGCTTCAGGGCCTTTCGAGCTTCCTCGGACTCCTCAGAAGTCCACTTCTGATAGGCCCGTGACACCCAAGCGGATTGGCAAGGGCTGGGTATAGTCCATGTAGGACGAGTAAACCATCGCTGCAACCAGGTGTCGCACATAGCGTCCGTCAATTGGAGCGGGACGCTGATAATGGCTTCAGTCTCAGGGATGCGCTGAGACGAACCGAACTGCCTTAGGAGGCGGTCCGGATAAATGTGAACTGTCCAGTCTAAGGACAGGATCGTCAGGTACCGGGCTTGGTCTCTCTTAGCCAGTCCGGTCAATTTTGAAAGAAACCACCAAGCGACGGTCCACCTGATCAAGGGACCTCCGTGGAATACCAGCTCCTCATCCCAGTAAGCTCGGGTTATCTGATGGTACGAGCTTATCTTCCGCCTTCGGGAGCTAATTTGACTGCTCCGATAGTTGGGAATGCTCGAAGGAGTCTCTATGATTGACAGCCGTTCCGACAACCATATCTGAAAAGTATACACAAGCTTCGTAAGCCATTGAGTGGTCCGCTACAGCCCACTCGATCGAGTACAGCAGCTGACTCGATCGAGTGAGCCTGTCAAAAACAGGCAGTAGCACGGTATGAGTGTCACTCGATCGAGTGACAAGTCCACTCGATCGAGTGACTTGCGAAAGTCAGGAAATTCGCGTGAAACGTGAAATATATATATATATATATCGAAAAAATCGAGAGGTATACCTGCAGGAAACGGGTACTCCCCATCAACCGTCGGGTCGGGTCGAGCCGTCTAGCATCCAGACCCGCGATGATCTCCCCAGTGGCTAGCCAAGCAGGGCTATGACCAGTCTCCATCTGGTCAACCACTCCAATCAGCCTAATTTGACCCATGCATGAGTCAAGTTCCATCAACCCTTCGAAGACATAGCAGTGCAGCATGCAAAAGGCGAATGCCCTACGCCTATGAGCAGGGGTGGCCCTTACATCTCGAGGGTTCATAAACTTATCGGCCAAATCAAATAGGGAAACAGTATCTCCCTGCACCATCCGATTTGCCTCAGCGTGAGACAAACCTAAAAACTCCCTTAATCGCCTCCTTGGATCCGGGTAGAACGGGGGGATGGCAGGCTGAACAGCAGGACCCCAGCCGCCTATGGCCGCAATCTCCTCGGGCAAAGGACACATCTCGCCCCTCGGGAATGCAAACACGTGATGGGTGGTGTCCCAAAATGACAGACAGCATCCAGAAAATGCGAGTCGACTATCAGACGCTGAAAAGGGAATAAATTGACTATCCCCATCTGAGTCAGCCGGACCTTTTCTTCGTCCCGAAAGTACTGGGACCAAGCAAGCAGCATAGCAGTCAAGTGGTCGATACCCATAGCGGAGATTTCTAACTTTCTTGAAAGTCTAAAAGATTTTGAGAAGGAAAAGAAGAATTTGAGTTGAGATGCAGAAAAGCTGAAGCAGGGATTCTCATATTTATAATGAGAAAACCTAACTACCCTGCCTCCTCAGCAAGCTGGGCCCTATGCGCGCGCAGGCCTGGTTTCCAACTTGAACCCAGAATAGGAATCAAGCTATCCCGAGCTTTCCTAAGAGTTTCTAAAAAAAAAAAAAATATTTGATAAAATTTCTTCGCGTTTAAAATTTTGTCCTTCCAAAAAATTTCAATCTTTTTCTCCCCAGCGAGAGTCAACATTTTACCTATGTGTTACATACAAGTTGTTATGTGTCAGCATACTGGTACACCCCAGACTTCAGAAGCAAGTCCCCGCGAAACTATTTAATTTCCCCAACGGAGTCAGCTTTTCCCCGGTGTGCTACATCCAAAGTGCGATGTGTCGGCATACGGGTACACCTACTCCCAAAAAAAAAAAAAAAAAAGGCAGGCGTTACTCCCCACGGAGCCTCATCATCAGCTCAGGTACGACTCAAGGCTTCAAAAGGCAAGCCCGTGCAGCTCATATATTTCCCCAGCGGAACGCCCGAGGCAGCATTTTTTTTCCGAAATAATACGGGATGGGCCCACGTATAGGCGCACCCAGGACTTATGCTACAAGTCTGATCCCCCGCGAAGCTATCATCATCAGGACAGGTATGACCCTCTGCTTATGGCTGGCGAGCCCTTCACGCGAGTCCACTGGACTATAAACGACCCGACCGGAAGTCTACCAGGTCTTAACGGGCTTGGTAGCTACTCTGACTTTCGCCTTGTCCAAGCCTCAGTCAGAGTGGGGGCTCTGTAGACACCCGCATTTTGACTGCCACGTGTCTATGGTAGTCTCCGAAAAACACCCGATGATGATCGGACGCAAACGTGACTTGGTATACTCGGATTTGCGCTCGGAATTCATAATATCCAAATGGACTTTTAGTGGAGTAAAAATCTCACAAAACAGACCTCAAATTCAGGCCCAGTGGGTCATTCCGAGTCAAAAGAGACTAATTTAGGCCAAAACCGACACCAAAAATAATTCCCGTCTTTTGGCGACCGGGTCAAAACCCGGTCAAAGACGAAACCGTCTCATAAAGCAGCTAAGTTCAGATTGGCGCAAAAATCAGAATTCAAAAATAACAAACAAATCAATCAAGTCAAACTTCCCTATTTTATCTCGATTTGTTGATCCACTCGATCGAGTGGATTGACCCCACTCGATCGAGTGGAGCCTCTTTTACCCGGGTTTGGCCCGTTTGCGAAGGCACTCGATCGAGTGCACTAGGGCCACTTGATCGAGTGCCCCTAGGTCGAGGGGTGAAGTCTATAAATACCGCTTCACCCCCCCCCCCCCATGCATTTCAGAACTTTTTCACTCACTTTTACCCTACAACTTCAGCCATATTTCACCCCACTTCAACCCTACCTCATCACCCTACAAGCCTTAGAAAACCTAAGTAAAAAACCTACAAAAACCGAGCTCTCGTCTCTCGATAAACCGACACATACACGCACGCATCCATACACACCATAACTCGCGTACATCCTCGATACTCCCAAGCCGTGCCGCTATTTACGAGTCCATTTCCGAGGTCCTTACTAAGCATGTATGTTGAGGGTGTCCTAAATTCCCTTTCGATCTTTATTTACTCCGTCATTTTGTTCATTTTTATTGTATTGTAGTCATGATCGTCACAACACTAACACTAACATTTTTGCATTTTTATATTTTCGTTTTATATCATTTTATCGTCATTAACATTAATAATACCGTGTATACGTAAACTAGTATCAAAATCGGTTTTAAAACGTTGGACTACGATGATCACTTTTGGTCCGTCTAATCCCTTTACGAGCAACGACGGAGGTGGAGCCCTTTCGAGGAGCCCCGCCCCAATGTACTCAAGGGCGTGACGCGACCGTGATCGGTCGTAGTTGAACGGATTAAATTCCTTTTCCATAATTGGTACGAAACCCGTTGACACGAAAACCGACATCACGTAACCCGAAAGGGTTAGTTCCGATGTCGTGACGTAGAGGGATACATTTCGTCACCAATTCAAAATTTCCTAATCTAACGTAAACGTTTTCCTAAAGCTCCGGTGACGGTGTTATAATCATTCATACACGATTATAGCACCGGAGGCCGAATTAAATACAAATCGTGCGATATTTGTATTTGATTCGGCCAATTATCGATTTCAAGTCATAAAACAAGGTGAGTTACCTCTCGTACAGGGGGCACTCGATCGAGTGCCATAGGCCACTCGATCGAGTAGCACCCAAAAAAGTGGTCAGTAGCCACGATAAATGTGCACTCGACCGAGTCACACCACCACTCGGTCGAGTGGGTCCTGTAACCCACAAAACCGAGGGGTTTGACCCATAATTCAAACCCCGACCCTTTTATCGACTTTAGTCATCACGTGAAAAGACTATCACGTGACTATCCTATTTTCAAAACTATACACATCACGACACGTAGAACGACTTTGACCACTTTGACGTGATAAGTCGGGACAAGACTACGGGATGTGAGATTAGGCTAGCAATATGCCACAGTCTCATGTTCCCGTCCTTCGTTTAATATGCAACATAATGCGTATTTAATCGGGGTTAGTCCATCTACATATTTTCGCGGTCTTAGTTTACATATGGGTCCGTTTCTATCTTTTCATTGCGCTATTTTTATTCCGCTTATTACTTTATATACGTAATGTCGTATTGTGAACTCCGGGTTGTATTTTCGCCCGTGTAATTTGTACGTCATTTTTATTTATTTTCGAGCTTTGTTTATTTACTTGCTTTTACGCTTTATAAATGAACCTCGCATGCTAAATCATTTCGACAAATAATAAGATGCATTAAATGACGTAGTTAACGCAAAATTCACATGCTTAGACAAAACGCTGTTTGCATATCATTTGATTATTTTACTAGCGCGCGTACACGAACACGAACGGTGTCTTAGTAGAGGCCGCCATGTGCGGGCGGGGTTGGGTGTCCTTAGTGGGCTTCCTAACACGTACCCTAACCCCTTACTCAGAACCTTTGGTTTCCGGATGTCCGAAACCCTTGGTGCACGAGAGTCATTCTTTACACGATTACCGGTATAGATGGTATCGGTATCGCAATGCAAAGGGACGAGGCCCATAAACTCTGAAATCGGAGTGGGCTTACTTTGTGTATAGCCCATGACGACATAGAGTGGGCTCGTATGGTTCCGAATAACCACAAAATTCGGTGGCGACTCCATTTTGACTTAAATTTCGAACCCGAGAACAATCTTACCACGAGATTCATTCGCCTACCCAAACCCGCGCTTCGCCGCGTCGGGGTGGACCTACGTCATGTCCACAATTTGGCGACTCCGCTGGGGATACCTGATGTACCACATGTCATCGGGGTTCCTAGGGTGAGACTCGAAGAGAAATCGTTCGTAGATTAGTGTGCGCGCATTAGTTTAATGATTCATGCATAACCCAAATTTTGCCCGGGCCGGTTACTTGTGACCGACGTCCCACTATACCACGGTGCATTCCTACATGGGTGCGCTAAAGACATCGATGGTGGAACTCGTCTCGGTTTTGCGGCATGTCCTAAGACCAACTCGGCTTAGGGAGTCCGTCCATCACACGAGAAAGCCATCGTTGTTGGTATAGACCCTATTTTGACCGACCGAGACTTAGTGTAAAGCATACATAAGCGTCGTTATAATGCTTGTTTGACTACATGCTACTTGGTTTCCGTGTCAATTTTCAAAAACCGTCATTTCCAAAATTGCATCTTTCCAAAAATACCCACCTTTTCGAAAAACCCGAAATACTGTCCGTTTCGGGACCCGTCATTCTAAAACACCCAATTTTGAAAAACCCGAAATGCTGCCCATTTCGGGACTCACCTCTTCAAAATATCCAATTTTCAAAACTCGGAATGCCGCCGAAATTTAGGATCAACGATTTGACTCAAAATATCCTTTTCCGTAGTCGGCATGCTGTCCGTTTTAGTTCTCAAATTTCCACCCCCACCACCTTGATTTTCGGAATTTTTCCTTTTCAAAATTCTAATCTCGGTTTTCGAAATTCCGTTTTCAGTTTTCAAAACTCTCGGAAATTCGTTCTTTTTTTTGTATTCAAACCTCAACTTTCAACTTTCCTAAAATAAACCTTCCTCGTTATAGGACCTACCGTCTATCCGTGTGTCGGGTCTTTGCATAGTACGTAGAGGGTTTATAGCGTCGAAACTCCGTCGATCTTATATCACGAGTTTCCCCCTTTCCCGAGTCCGCCTTATCTCTCAAGGCACGACCAACCCACGTAGGGCATACCCCTACAAAGGAAAGTCCGTCCATACACTCGAGTCAAAAGTCTGGGGAGTAATCTCACGTGGACCTTCCTTCGAACGGGACTAGGCCCACAAAGCCGAAATCCTAAGAAAGTCATACCACCCACGAGTCATCCGTTTAGATGTCTTTCTCGAGTCTTTTCCACTCAGTCCTTTCTTTTTGGGTCGCTCGAGATGTACTGTTTCCTTTGATTCCAAGACTGGGTTCGGTTTCTGATTACGTGGTGTTCTTACAGACAGGCCACCATCAACCAGACACACTCGCAGAATGGAAGCCGCCTTAGCTGATCTGAAAACCTCTGTGGACGCCATGGTCGACAAACAAGCCGACATCGACGCCCAACTGAATGAAATGAGGGCTGGACAAGTTGCCATCGTCACTCGATTGGCTGCGGTGGAGCACATGACTCCAAATGCCGGGGCTATGGGGCCTCTGGCTGATCCAGTTAGTTCAGTACGCCGACTAGAGGAACAAGTCCACTTGACTGGGAGTAATAACATCCATCGGGAGAATAGTCGGGAGTACAACCCACTGAGTGACAAGCTGCCTGCAAACCTGAACCTCACCGGTTTGCCTATGTTCGAAGGAACTGAAGACCCGTTAGTACATGTACGGGCCTTCAAGGAGTTCATGGCCATCAAAGGGGTGGACTCTACCATGTTCAAGAACCTCTTTGCTGCGTCTCTTGAAAAGCACCCTCGGGCCTGGTACTACAGGCTAGACCCGAAGAAATACCCTACTTGGGATGATGTGGCCACCGAGTTCGCTCGGAACTATGCTGACAACACCGAGATCCAAACCACAATGAGATCTCTGGAGGTTATGGCCCAGGAGCCGAAAGAAGGTTTTACCAAATACCTTCAACGCTGGAGGGCCGAGAGTGTGAAGCTGGTCGATAAGCCCAGTGAGAAGACTCTGGTGGAGGCTTTTGTCAAGAACCTCCTCCCATCTTACCGGGTTCACCTCCGATATGCTGTCATACCCAATTTCACCACCCTTACTGAAATTGGTATGATGATCGAAGATGACTTAAGATTGGAAGGCCTCACTAAGGCCGCTGCTAAGGGTTACCAAGGGGCTTCTTCCTCCACTACCAAGCCTCAAGCTGCAACTCGCAGCATTTTCGACGCGGTGAATCTACTAGATACCCCGTCCAAGAAGAAAACCCCACCTCGGGTTTTCACTGACATAGGTACGACCTATACTTATGCCTTACAAAGGCTGTCCTCTAAAGGCCTAATCCAACCGATAGGCCCAACTCCTGAAGTTCCGGTCGAGCGACACTCCAAGAACTACAATGCCCAAGCCTATTGCCAATACCACCGAGGCAATGGGCATGATACCGAGAAGTGCTGGAAGCTGAAGCACTTGATTCAGGACCTGATTGAAAGCGGTAAAATCCCGCTACCCGGAGATAAGCCCAGCAACAAGGAGAACCCTTTCAGCTCCCACGCCATCTTTACCGGGGAGGTGATTGATTGCTCCCACCTTATCTCTCCATTTATCCCGCAAGTGAATGGGATCTGGTTCGACGACAAAGATGATGTCTACCTCGCAAAAGGAGAAGCTGTCCCCATTACCCCCGAGGAGATTCGAAAGACTAAATCCCGAGTCCTAACCAGTAACCACATTGGTCGTCCCTACCAAGCCACTAGCTCTAGGGACGCCCCTATCCCGACAACCGTCATCACGGAAGTCGCCCCTGAAGAGCCAACTGCTGAGACGGCTCTTGTGAAGCAATTGAAGAAAGCCCGAGTTGACCTCACTATATGGCAACTCCTGGTTAGTTCTCAAGAACATCGGGAAGCACTTACAAAGGCTCTCGATCAAATTAAGGTTGACTCTTTGGTTACCCCTGCTGAGATGGTAGCCACGGTCCTGCCCCACCTAAAGGGCAAAGCTAAGGAAGGAGGTCCGACGATCACTTTCTCCGAAGCCGACCTACCGCCATTCGGGGCCTCCCACAATCTGGCCCTTTACATTACGGTGGTTTGCCGAGGAAAATACCTCCCTATGACCCTGGTTGATGATGGGTCCGCTGTGAATGTCCTTCCTCTAAGGACCGCAAAAGCCCTCGGCATTACCGAGGCTGACTATATCCCGACTGCTCAGACCATCCAAGCTTTCGATGGGAGTCCAAAGTCGGTAGCTGGGGCCGTGAAACTGACCATCATAACCGGCCCAATAGAAAAGGAACTCGAGTTTCAGGTGATCGATGTCACCTCATCGTTCAACTTGCTCCTGGGTAGGCCTTGGATCCACGCGGTCAAGGCGGTGTCCTCCACCCTCCACCGAAAGATCAAGATGCCTCTGCTTAACGATGTCATCACTTTAGAGGCAACACCAATGATTGTGGCTAGCTGTAACGCCACGGGACGCACGGATCTCTGGGGGTTCGATTTTGTGGGGATGATCGAGGAAGAGTACCTCTTTAGGCCTTACTTCACTACGAGTATCGACATGATGCTCCAAAACCTAGGATACTTTCCGAGGGCTACCTCTCGACCCGATCTTCCAGTTGGGAAGATCATCGAGGTTCTTAAAGACGAAGAGTCTCACTTTTGTCTCGGGTATGCCATAACTCCCGACAATGTTGTCCGAGCAGGAATTGAGAAGGCCTGCAACATCCTTAAGGGTATCTACTTGAGCCCTTATAGCCCACGGTTGGCTGACTACTTTGTCACACCGGTGTTTGGGGCTATCCAGGTTGGTTTATACACACCCAATGCTATGCAGCTCGGGACCCACTTGGCCCGGGACTGCAACTACATCCCGGAGGACGTGTTCGCCCTCATCCAATCCAACGGAGCTGAAGATGCTGAGCCCGCACTAGGGCTACTATTTGGGGAAGACACCATAGCCCCAACTCCAAAGGAAGACCTGGTCAACCTGATTCTTCGCAGCAACAGGTTTGACCCGACCAAGCTGATCTCGGATGTTGGTTCCGAGACGGGAAACAGGGCCTATAGGAAGACTGTCAATTGGACTGACAGTCAGGGAAGGATCTACAAGCTGGTCACCGGAGAGGGAGACATGCCTGAGTCTGAGTCCGAGTCTGAGTCGGAGTCTGAGTCAGAGTCTGAGGTCGAGTCTAGGGAAGTCGGTGCTAGAGTCACTCCTGTAACCCCTCTCCCTTTTATTATTCCTGCTGCTGGCACTTCGGGGTCTGTCCCGAGTGCCCTACCTATCCCGCCACTGACCAATGATCAGATGGCTGCTCTCTTTGAGCTGTTCTCCAAGTTTTCAATCAATAATAACAACCATTCTGCTTACGACTTGTCTCTTTTAAATTCTGCTTTTAAAAATGTTTTATGCTATGACATTGAGAAAACAGACGAACAGGTACCCTTACCTCCGCATCTGATCGAGCAACTAGAGCAAAGGGAGTCCCGGAACCCGGTGATCGAAGAAACCGAGTCCATAAATGTGGGAACAACCTTAGAGCCTCAGACACTTAAGATAGGGTTATCCTTAGATCCCGAGGAGAAACAACAGTTCATAAGCCTTCTCCAAGAGTTCAAGGATGTCTTCGCATGGTTGTAGACACCCGCATTTTGACCGCCAGGTGTCTATGGTAGTTTCCGAAAATCACCCGATGATGATCGGACGCTAACATGTTTCTACGCGCTCGGATACGGGCTCGAATCCATTAATCGCTGGTTAACACACTTACGGAGTACAAATCTCACCAAACAGACCTCAATTCCAGGCCCAGTGGACCATTCCGAGTCAAACAAGACTAATTTGGGCCAAAACCGACACCGGAATTAAAACCGGCTTTTCACGATTGGGTCGACCCCGGTCAAAGTCGTTTCCGAGACACACAAAAACAACCCATCAATCATCAAAAGTCCAAGTCAAACACAAAACCCATCAAGGTCAAGGTCCAACAAGACCCGCGCGACCCAGTTAGGCCACTCGATCGAGTGACCCATCCACTCGATCGAGTGGGCCTGCTTTGAGCCCGGCGGCTGGTGTAACGGGCCACTCGACCGAGTTGGCTACTTAATCGGTCGAGTGCCCTAGCCCGGGTGCCCTAATCTTTTCTATATAAACACCCCCCCCATGCACATCATCTACACATCACAAAAAACCCTAGCAATCTACACCCTACACACATACATACTACGTCGTCTACAAACCCTAGAAAAACCCTAGGAAATCGACCTTAGCAAAACCCTAAACCTAGTTTTAGGAAATTCAACCCGAGCCACCACAACTTAGCCTCCATACACCTCGAAGACTCCCGTGCCATAACCACGTTTACGAGCCTTAATCCGAGACAGAAACATGTAGGTTGAGGTGACAAACCTCCTTCTTCTTTCTTTTCGTTTCCTTTTTCCTTTTTTTCGTTCTTTTCGTTATTATTATTATTATTATTATTATTATTATTATTATTATTATTACCGTATTATTATTATTATTATTATTATTATTATTACGTATTATTATTATTATTATTATTACGTATTATTATTATTATTATTATTATTATTACGTATTATTATTATTATTATGTATTATTATTATTATTATTATTATTATTATTATTATTACGTATTATTATTATTATTATTATTGTTATTATTATTATTATTGTTATTATTATTATTATTATTATTATTATTATTATTATTACGTATTATTATTATTATTGTTGTTATTATTATTATTATTATTATTATTATTATTATTACCGTATTATTATTATTATTATTACATATTATTATTATTATTATTATTATTATTATTATTATTATTATTACGTATTATTATTACTATTATTATTATTATTATTACGTATTATTATTATTATTATTACGTATTATTATTATTATTATTATTACGTATTATTATTATTATTATTACGTATTATTATTATTATTATTATTATTATTATTATTATTATTATGTATTATTATTATTATTATTATTATTATTATTACGTATTATTATTATTATTATTATTATTATTATTATTATTATTATTATTATTATTATTATTATTATTATTATTATTATTATTATTACTACGTATTATTATTATTAATGTTACGGTTATTTTTATTATTTATTTTATCGCGCATTCATCTTTTTTTTAAGTAATTATTTCATAAGGGTCGAAACCCGTTGACACGGATCCGACATCACAATCTCTAGGGATTTATCGATGTCGGAGAAGTCGAGGGAATCAAGTCTTTTTATTTATTTAATCAAAGAGTCAATCTTTCCAAATCGCATTAAATCAATTTAAGTCAATTTTCGTTGATGCTAAAATAAATGTCAAAACAATTCGTTAGAATTATGACATTATTAATGCGGAGGAAATTTAATCACAACAATCAATTTAAAACGATTTTCGATACAAACACGATTTTGGCAAACAAATCGGCCTCGAACAGGTGCCACTCGACCGAGTGCTTCAGTCACTCGATCGAGTGACACCCTAAAATCGAGACAGAATGCTAAATATGACCACCACTCGATCGAGTCTCACAGTGACTCGGTCGAGTGGCCACGTACTCGACCGAGTCGGCCAATGACTCGGCCGAGTATGGTCTGTAACGCAAACAGAATCAGTTTTTATAGGTCTACTCGATCGAGTCCATCGACCACTCGATCGAGTAGCCTCATAACGACTCAAAACACAAGTCGTACATTGTTCTATCTTTTCAAACTCGATAGTATTTTACGACTTAGGTCAACTTATGCATAATCAATCATATGTATACTATCTTTTCAAATCGTGCATCCCCATATTTGCATCTTTTTCAATTCAATTCAATTTTGCACAAACCGTTATTATTCGTTATATTATTATATCATTACTAACGTGTTTGTTGTTTCTCTTGTTAATTTAATTTTGTTCGTTTATTATATTAAATGAACCCGCATGCTAAAATACAACTTGGACGTTAATTTTAGTTGCATTAAATTGACTTAGAAACCCTTTCAATTACATTCGCATGTTTAGGGAAAATAAATCTTTGCATATCATTTTTCCCGTTTTACTAGCACGCGTATTAGAAAGTCATTCGAGTTCTTAGTAGAAGCCGCTAATGTGCGGGCGGGGTTGGGTGTCCTTTGTGGGCTTCCCAACACGTACCCTCACCCCTTACTCAGAACCTCGGTTTCCGGATGCCCGAAACCGTTGGCAAACGAGAGTCATTCAATATACGATTAACCGCTCAAGTCGGCATCTATATCGATATGCAAAGGGACGAGCCCAATAAACTCTGACATCGGAAATGGGCCGTATTTTGTATACGGCCCACTACGACATAGAGTGGGCTCGAACGGTTCCGAATAACCATAAAATTCGGTGGCGACTCCACAAAGACCTAAATTTCAATTCGATCCTTCTCATATGGAGATTCATTCGCCTACCCAAACCCGCGCGTGGCCGCGTCGGGGTGGACCTATGTCATGTCCACAATTTGGCGACTCCGCTGGGGATTAACTGATGTGTGACTTACCATCGGCATCCTCAGGGTGAGACTCGAATAGAAATCGTTTGACAAATACAATACGCGTGTTAGTTCTACGGTTCATGCATAACCCATATTTTCCCGGGCCGGTACTCGCGACCGACGTCCCACTATACCGTCGATGTACTCCAATATGGATATGTCGAAAGGTGTCCATAGTCGATTCGAGTGGGTTTCGCGGCATGTTCTAAGATCAACTCGACTTAGGAAGTCCGTCCCGATCAACGTCTAGACTATGTACACTGGTATAGACCGTCTATAGACCGACCGAGACTTAGTATAGAGCATACATGGCGTCGTTATAATGCTTGTGTGACTACGTGCTACTTGGTTTCCGAGTCATTTTCAAAAATCGTTTTTTTTTCAAAGATTGCATCTTTTTCAAACTATTCAATTTCAAAACCCGGGACACATACCGAATTTAGGACTTATGATTTTACTCAAAATAGCCTATTTTCTAGACGGTATGCTGCCCAATTCAAAACTCGAAAATACTTTCGAATTTTCAAAAACCCGTGGCCCAATGACATTTCTTTTTTTTTTGAAATTTGGGCCCCTCCACCGAGTCCTCTCGGTCCCCTTTCAAAATCAATCAATTTTCAAAACCTTCCTCTTAGGACTTCCCATATTTAGCAGTGTCGGGTCGTGTCTTAAGTTGTCAAGGTCCGTAGCGTCGAAACTCCGTCGATCTTACATCACGAGTTTTTTCCCTTTTCCGGTCCGCCTTATTAGACTAAGGCAAGGCCCACCTACGTAGGACAAACCCCTACAAATGAGGGCCCGTCAACACAGTCGAGTCTAAAGTCTGGGGATGTCTCACGTGAACCTTCCTTCGAACAGGACTAGGCTCACCCGCCGAATCCTAAGGAAGGCCCACATTTCACAAGTCACCCGTCTAGGTGTCTTTTCTGAGTCATTTTCCTCTTTTAGTCTTGTTCGGGATGTAATTTCTATTTCGGGATTTTGGGCTAGTTTCTGATTACGTGGTGTTCTTACAGACAGGCCGCCTGTAACTCGACACCAGCGCAAGATGGATGAACTGAAAGACTCTCTCGCCAAGATCGAAACCCAGCTAGCCACCATCGTGGCCAATCAGGCGACCCTATCCACCCGCCTGAGCACCGTAGAGAAGGCGGTCCCTACCGAAGGAGCCGAGCCCATCGGGCCCATGGCCGAATTGCTTAGTGTTGTTCGTAGGCTCGAAGAGCAAGTCCATTTATCGACGAACAACTCGATCCACACCGAAAACGCTCGTACTTATTCACCTTTGGATAACGAGCTACCGGCTAACCTCAACTTAACGGGACTTCCTATGTTTGAGGGTACCGAAGACCCGGTCCACCACATCCGGGCTTTCAAAGACTTCATGGCAGTAAAAGGGGTGAAGTCAACAATGTTCAAGCACCTATTCCCCTCTTCCCTAGAGAAGCATCCTAAGGCCTGGTTCTACAGGCTCGACCCCAAGAAATACAAGACTTGGGATGATGTGGCGACCGAGTTTGCTAGGAATTATGCCGACAACACTGAAATCCAGACTACAATGCGTACTCTGGAGGTAATGGCCCAAGAGCCTAAAGAAGGGTTCACAAAGTATCTACAAAGATGGAGGGCCGAAAGTGTGAAGCTGGTCGATAAGCCCGGCGAGAAGGCCCTAGTGGAAGCCTTCGTCAAGAATCTACTCCCATCCTACCGGGTCCATCTCCGGTATGCTATCATCCCAAACTTTGTTGTCCTTACTGAAATGGGCACAAGGATCGAAGATGATCTGAGGTTAGAGAGCCTGACTAAGGCCTCTACCAAGGGCTATCAAGGGGCGAGTTCGTCTACAAACAAGCCCACACCTGCAGCTGCAACCCGCAGCATCTTTGATGAGGTGAATCTACTTGACACCTCATCCAAAAAGAATACACCCAATCGGGTATTCACAGATATAGGGACTACCTATACCTACGCCTTACAAAGGCTATCTTCAAAGGGTCTGATTTAACCAATAGGCCCAACTCCAGAGCCTCCAGCAGAAAAGAGGTCCAAGTACTATAATGCTCAAGCCTACTGTCAGTATCACCGGGGCAACGGACATGATACTGAAAAATGCTGGAAGTTAAAGCACTTAATCCAAGACCTTATCGAGAGCGGGAAAGTTCCGTTGCCCGGAGACAAGCCAAGCAACAAAGAAAACCCGTTCAGCGCCCACGCCATATTCACAGGGGAGGTAATTGACTGTTCTCACCTCATTTCTCCTTTTATCCCACAAATCAATGGGATATGGTTCGATGACGAGGACGATGTCTACTTAGCCAAGGGGGAAGCTGTCCCCGTCACCCTGGAAGAGGTTCGAAAAGCCAAATCCAAGGCTCTAGCCACCAACCACCTCGCCACTGCTGGGCGCGCCACTCCAACATCCGTCACTGAACCTGCCAGGACGGGAATAACCCCCGATGAACCAAGCAATGACACAGCCTTGGTCCAACAAATGAAGAGGGTTCGAGCTGATCTAACCATATGGCAGGTATTGGTTAGCTCACAGGCTCATCGGGAAGCTCTGACTAAGGCTCTCGATGAGATCAAGGTCGATTCGGAAGCTACTCCCGCTGAAATGGTAGCTACCATTATGCCCAACCTCAAGGGAAAGTCCAAAGAAGAAGGTCCACTCATAACCATCTCTGAAGCTGATCTACCTCCATTTGGGCCCAATCACAACCTGGCCCTATATATCACGGTCATCTGCAAGGGTAAGTATCTCCCGATGACCCTCATTGATGACGGATCAGCCGTGAATGTCCTACCGTTAAGGACCGCTAGGGCCCTCGGCATCACTGATGCCGACTATATCCCGACGGCCCAAACTATCCAGGCCTTCGACGGGAGCCCAAAACCAGTAGCCGGGGCCGTTAAACTGAAGATCATAACGGGCCTAATTGAAAAGGAGTTAGAATTCCAGGTGATAGACGTCACCTCATCATTCAATCTCCTACTAGGAAGGCCTTGGATCCATACAGTCAAGGCCGTGCCATCTACCCTCCATCGAAAAGTAAAGATACCACTCAAAGACGGTATCATCACATTGGAGGCGACCCCCATGACCGTGGCAAGCTGTAACGCCACGAATCGGGCCGAACCACGAGGATTCGACTTCGTGGGTATGATTGAGGAGGAATATCTTTTCAAACCCTACTTCGCCCCTAGCATCGATACGATGCTACAAAATCTGGGTTACCTACCCGGAGCTACTTCAAGGCCGTATCTTCCTGCGGGGAAGATCATCGAGGTCTTAGACAATGGAGAATCCCGACATGGATTAGGATATACCATAAGCTCGGAGAATGTGGGCCGGGCCGATACAATCATATTCGTCACTCCAGTCTTCGGAGCCATCCAAGTGGGCCTCTACCAACCCACCATCACATATCCCGAGACCAAAAAGGCTCGGGAATGTAACTATATCCCCGACGATATATTCACCGTCCTCCAAACAGAACCCGAGAAGGGTGAAGACGACTCCGAGCTCATGATGGGGCTCTTATTTGGAGAAGACAGGACCGTCCCCGCTCCAAAAGATGATTTGGTCAACTTGATCCTCCGCAGCGATCGGTTCGACCCAACCAAGCTAATCACTGAGGTCGGTGCCAACACCGGGACGAGAGCTTGGAGGAAGACCATAAAGTGGACCGACAGTCAAGGACGGGTCTACAAGCTGACCACCGGCGAGGGAGACATGCCGGATACCGAGTCCGAGTCTGAGTCAGAGTCAGAGTCGGAGTCTGAGCCCGAGTCTAGGGGGTCAGGTGCTAGCATCGAGTCTGTAACTCCCTTAGCCACACCCACTGAGGTCTTGGGGCCTGTCCCGAGACCTCTACCAATCCCGCCACTGACCAACGATCAGATGGCAGCTCTATTCGAGCTATTTTCCAAATTCACTATCAATAATAATAACGAACACCGTTCTGCTTACGACTTGTCTTATTTCCAAAATTTTCTCAATTTCAAAAATTTTATATGCAATGACATTGAGAAACCCGACGAACAGGTACCTCTACCACAACATCTGGTCGAGCAGCTCGAGCAAAGGGAATCCCGAGATCCGGTAATCGAAGAAACCGAGTCCATCAACGTGGGAACCACTTTAGAGCCCCAGATGCTTAAGTTGGGCCAATCTTTAGATCCAGAGGAGAGACAACAGTTCACGGATCTCCTCCTAGAAATCAAAGACGTCTTTGCATGGTCCTACAAGGACATGCCGGGAATAGATCGAGGAATAGCAGAACACCGAATACCCATCAAAGATGGGTGCAAACCGGTTAAGCAAAAGCTCAGGAGAATGAAGCCCGAATGGTCTCTTAAAGTCAAAGAAGAGGTCGATAAACAATTCAAAGCGGGTTTTATACAAGTGTCTGAATATCCAGACTGGGTTGCAAACATCGTGCCGGTACCCAAGAAGGACGGCAAGGTGCGGGTATGCGTGGACTTCCGGGACCTAAACAAGGCCAGCCCAAAAGACGATTTTCCGTTACCACATATCGACATATTAGTGGATAACACGGCCGACCATGCCCTTCTATCATTCATGGACGGGTATGCGGGATACAATCGAATCAAAATGGCAGAAGAGGATATGGGTAAGACCACCTTCATTACACCATGGGGAACTTACTGCTACACCGTCATGCCATTTGGGCTCATCAATGCTGGAGCCACCTATCAACGGACCGCCACCACCTTATTACACGACATGATGCATAAGGAGGTGGAGGTCTATGTGGACGATATGATCGTCAAGTCTAAGGACCGAAGCGGGCACATCACAGCCCTAAGAAAGTTCTTTACCAGACTACGGAAATACAACATGAGACTAAACCCACAAAAATGCAGTTTTGGGGTAACGTCAGGCAAATTACTGGGCCATATCGTTAGCCAACGCGGCATCGAGGTCGACCCAGCTAAAATCAAAGCCATCACCGAGATGCAACCACCCAAGACCGAAAAGGAAATAAGGGGGTTTCTCGGGAAAGTCCAATACATCAGTCGTTTCATTTCAAAACTAACCATGGTATGCGAGCCCATTTTCAAGAAGCTGAAGATCGGGGAACGGGTGCTATGGGACGACAAATGTCAAGCGGCTTTCGATAAAATCAAGGAGATTCTGTCTGCTCCGCCAGTACTAATGCCGCCTCAACACGGTTTGCCTCTTTCGTTATACCTAACAACGACTGAGACGGCCATGGGGGCTATGCTAGCCCAGACAGTCGATTAAGAAGAACGGGCTATTTACTACATCAAAAAGAAGTTCCTCGAGTACGAATGCAAATACACAATGCTCGAGAAAACGTGCCTAGCATTGGTTTGGGCCACTAAAAAGCTCCGACACTACATGCTCAGTCACGAGGTACATGTTTTATCCAAAATGGATCCTATCAAGTACCTATTCGAGAAGCCCATCCTCAACGGGAGGATGTCAAGATGGACTCTAATGTTATCTGAGTTTGACCTCAAATTTGTACCGTTAAAAGCCATCAAAGGCCGGGTAGTTGCCGAGTTCCTCGCCGGAAGCCCGATATCCGAACAAGGCCACACCGATACATGGGCCTTTCCTGATGAAGACATATTCCATACCGATACCGAGACATGGGATCTGTATTTTGACGGGGCATCCAACTTCCGAGGATTTGGGGTCGGAATTCTGTTAATCTCACCCCGAGGGGAACACACTCCCTTATCCATCAAGTTGGACTTCGACGTGACCAACAACGCAGCCGAATACGAAGCATGCATTCACAGGTTGCAAGCCGCTGCTGATTTAGGGGTAACAAATCTCCGGGTCCACGGTGATTCATCATTGGTCATCAATCAAGCACTCCAAAAATGGAAAACTCGGAACGCCAATCTCGTGGCTTACCAAGCTCGAGTACGGGTTCTAGAGAAACAATTCCAGAAAGTCGAGTATATTTACTTACCCCGAGAGGAAAATCAGTTTGCAGATGCACTTTCCAAATTAGCATCTTTACTGAACATCCCGGATCACCTGACAAGCATGCCAATTTGTGTTGAAAGGCGGTCAGAGCCGGCCTACATCTATGCCATTCAAGATATCGAGATAACTGACCCAGAACCTTGGTATCAAACCGTCTTAACATACCTGACAACGGGGGAATATCCCGCGGGAGCTGAAAATCGGGCCAAAAAGGCCCTACGAAGATTAGCAACCCAATTTGTTCGTACCGATGACGGGCAATTATACAAAAAGACGGCACAGGGGGCTCTCCTTCTATGTATCGACAAAATTCAAGCCGAGAAGGTCATGGCCGAGGTCCACGACGGTGAAAACGGTCCGCATATGAACGCCCATATGCTATCCCGTAAAATCACGAGGCTCGGGTATTACTGGAACACCATGGAGACAGACTGCCAATTATACGTCAAGCACTGCCATAATTGTCAGATCTTCGGTAATGTACAGCATATGCCATCTTCCCTATTATATACCATGACATCACCATGGCCATTTTCGACATGGGGTATAGACATAATTGGGAAAGTGCATCCTTCAGGGATGGGAGGACATTGCTTTATTTTGGTGGCCATCGACTACTTCACCAAGTGGGTAGAAGCCGAGTCATACCGTGTCTTGAACGCCAAGCACGTGGCCAAATTTATCCAAAATAAGATTATATGCCGGTATGGGACTCCGCACGAATTTATCAGTGATCACGGGACCCACTTTCAAGCTGAAACTACTGCATTACTGGCAAAATACAAAATTCAGAGGCATACATCCTCACCTTACCGACCCCAAACAAACGGAGCGGTAGAAGCGGCCAACAAAACAATTGTCACCATACTTAAAAAGATGGCTGAGAATTATCGGGACTGGCCCGACAAGATACCTTTTGCCTTATGAGGGTACCGAACTTCAATCCGCACTGCAACCGGAGCAACTCCGTATTACCTGACATATGGAATGGAAGCAGTCCAACCAGTTGAGTTAGAAGTACCATCCCTAAGGATCTTGCTTGAAAGCCAGGTACCCGAAGCAGATTGGGTCCAAGCCCGATACGACTCACTAATCCTCTTAGACGAGCGGCGATCCCGGGCCCTCAACAATATTCAAGTATATAAAAAGAGAATCCAACGGGCTTTCAACAAAAGAGTTCGGCCCAGGAAAATCAAAGAAGGTGATTTGGTCCTAAAATCGGTTCGTGCCTTACTACCGGTTGACCCAAGGGGAAAGTTCAAACCCAATTGGGCTGGGCCATACTTAGTCAAGAAAATCCTATCAGGAGGAGCGGTGATGCTAACGGACCTGGACAGTAACGAGTTCGTCAACCCGACCAACTTGGACCAGCTGAAGCGCTATTACCCATAAACCCCTGTCTCAATGTCATTTGCAAAAATTTATAAAATTTGTCTTTTTATAAATTTTCAAAATTTTAGGCAAGTCAGTAAGTTAGAATTAATTATTCTACCGTCGCACATCTCGAATCAATGATCTTGATGTATTTCGAAAATTGCAAAAAAAAAAAATCAATCAATCAATCAAATCAAATTTTGAACTACGTCTGGTTTGATTCCGCTAATTGTGGATACGTAGGCAACCCCTCAAAAGGGTACAACCACTGCAATATCGAAAAGACGGGAACGGTTTCAAATAATATGTCTTTTATTAATATCTCGATAAACTCGGGAACTATAAAAAAAAAAAAAAAAAAAACGCCAAACACGGCAAAACTATAAAAATCACACCAAAAAATAATAGTAATATTCAAATAATAAAATAGGAGACTAATATCCGGGCATCTTCCCCTTTCCCTTGTCCTTCGGGTCGTGTGGAGCCCTAGGTCGTCGAGGTGGGGATGAGCGTTCCCTAATCACAAGGGGAACCTCCTTAGCACGTGCCCGCTTCTTCAACGATGGGTCTTCAATCACAGTCTTTGGCCCAAGTCGGGCCCGGACATGTTCGGGTAGCCTATCCCGTGGACCAAGTCGGTCCTGCACGGCTAGTCTAGGGCCCAGTCTCCTTTCCAAGTCTGTCTGGGGGCTCACTTTCCCCCGAGCACCTTTAGCACCGGACCCTTTAGCTTGAGTCTTAGCCTTTTTCTTTTGCCCTGACATTAGGCGGACTAGGGTAGCTGGAGTGTCTCCCTCATCAAAGAACCCCCTGTTGTCCTTAGCCTGTTCTCTCCTCAGCAGGTCTAAGGCTTCATCAACCTTCAAAGCAGCCTGGGCTTTAGCATCACCTGCTTTAGTCCACTTGGTATATGAGTCTGAAACCCAAATTGAATGCCTAGATTTGGAGACGGGCCAAGTGTGTCGGGTGTACCATCTTTGCATCCACGTGTCGCACATCACGTCCGTTAATTGGGAAGGATCACTCACAATTGCCTCTATTTCAGGTATCCGCTGGGTTCGTCCATACTGCCTTAGTATGCGATCCGGATAAAGATGAACTGTTTGGGTGAAGGACAAGATCACTTGGTAACGAGCTCTCTCCCTCGGGTCCAAACCCGACCAAGCCGGGATGGGCCACCATGGCACGACCCATCGAATCAACCGTCCACCATGGATGGATAGCACCTCATCCCAATACTTCTGGCTAATCAAGCGAGAAAAATCGATGGCCCGTCGTCTCGTCATCAGCTGATTATGGCGGTAGGTGCTGGCATCGAGTGGGGGATCTATCACTGATAGCCTCTCATAAAGCCAAATCTGAAAAAAAGAGAACAAAAGCATTAGATTTCGAAGATAGGACGGACGACACTCGATCGAGTGACAGCATGACTCGATCGAGTGACATCACTGGAAGCGGACAGAAGCCGTTCAGCGAAGGCACTCGATCGAGTGTCAGGGTGACTCGATCGAGTGCCCACTGCAGTAGCTGAGTCTACGAAAAAAAATTCAAAAAATCAAGGAATCAAAAATAAAAAATCCGACTTACTTGCAACAAACGGGTGCTTCCGGTAAGACGAATGGATTCATCTCTCTTACGATTATCCAAGCCCTGGATGATTTCGCCCGTGATTAACCAAGCCGGGCTGTGTTCAGTCTCCATCAAATCCACCACCGTTATGAGACGAGCACTACCCATGCAAGATAACCAATCCATGTGACCCTCGAAAGCATAAACATGGAGCATGCAGAAAGAAAAGGTCCTGCGGCTATGGGCTGACCTCACCCGGACATCATGCGGGTTCATGAATTTCTCAGCCAGGTCGATCAGAGAAATATCACCACCTTTCATCATACGGGACACTTCGTTATAAGAGAGCCCCAAAAATTCCCTCAGCTTCCTCTTTGGGTCGTAGACTGAATACGGGACAACGGGCCGAAGCATCGGGTTCCATCCTCCTATTGCAGCAATTTCTTCGGGTAAAGGGCAGATCTCGCCCCGGGGGAAGGCAAAGACATGATAAATGTCGTCCTAGTAGGCCAAACAAGCATCCAAAAAGTAGCGATCTACCACCATCTGACGGAACGGGTACAACTGAGTTATACCCGTCTGGTTCAAAACAACCCTATCGGCATCCCTAAATTGACGGGACCACGCCTGCAGCATAGCACTCAACCTATCGATTCCCATGATGAATTTTTTAAAAGGAATAAAGAGACTTTCTTTTTGCCTTAAGGGAAGTAAAAGACTTTCTTGTGATGGGAATTATGAAGAAGTTCAAGGACATGGAGGGCTATATATAGAAATAGCCTTGCAAATTTCTTTCCATATCGCTTTTAGGAAAAAGTTTCCTAATTGCAAATAGAATCAAGCCACAAGCCTAGTCTCAATACTAGTGAGGAAATAATCATCCCGAACTTTCCTAATTTCTTTAGGAGTCGATGTCAAAAATTTAAAAAATTCAAAATTTTCAAATTTCAAAATTTCAAAAATTCAAGAGTCATTTTCCCCAGCACGAGTCATTTTACTACCTACGTATTGCATACATTTTATGTAGCTTATACAGGTACGACTCAAGCAAGGCATGCAAGTCAGCAAATCTCCCCAGCAGCATTTTCCAGGATAGCACGGGATGAGCCAACACACAGGCACACCCAGGGCTTACGTAACAAGCCCAAAGTCCCCACGGAGCGCAGGTATGATCTCTGCCTTATGGCTGGCGAGCCCTTCACGCGAGTCTAACGGACTATAAACGACCCGACCGGAAGTCTACCAGGTCGTAACGGGCTTGGTAGCTACTCTGACTTTCGCCCTGTCCAAGCCTCAGTCAGAGTGGGGGCTCTGTAGACACCCGCATTTTGACCGCCAGGTGTCTATGGTAGTTTCCAAAAATCACCCGATGATGATCGGACGCTAACATGTTTCTACGCGCTCGGATACGGGCTCGAATCCATTAATCGCTGGTTAACACACTTACGGAGTACAAATCTCACCAAACAAACCTCAATTCCAGGCCCAGTGGACCATTCCGAGTCAAACAAGACTAATTTGGGCCAAAACCGACACCGGAATTAAAACCGGCTTTTCACGATTGGGTCGACCCCGGTCAAAGTCGTTTCCGAGACACACAAAAACAACCCATCAATCATCAAAAGTCCAAGTCAAACACAAAACCCATCAAGGTCAAGGTCCAACAAGACCCGCGCGACCCAGTTAGGCCACTCGATCGAGTGACCCATCCACTCGATCGAGTGGGCCTGCTTTGAGCCCGGCGGCTGGTGTAACGGGCCACTCGACCGAGTTGGCTACTTAATCGGTCGAGTGCCCTAGCCCGGGTGCCCTAATCTTTTCTATATAAACACCCCCCCCATGCACATCATCTACACATCACAAAAAACCCTAGCAATCTACACCCTACACACATACATACTACGTCGTCTACAAACCCTAGAAAAACCCTAGGAAATCGACCTTAGCAAAACCCTAAACCTAGTTTTAGGAAATTCAACCTGAGCCACCACAACTTAGCCTCCATACACCTCGAAGACTCCCGTGCCATAACCACGTTTACGAGCCTTAATCCGAGACAGAAACATGTAGGTTGAGGTGACAAACCTCCTTCTTCTTTCTTTTCGTTTCCTTTTTCCTTTTTTTCGTTCTTTTCGTTATTATTATTATTATTATTATTATTATTATTATTATTACCGTATTATTATTATTATTATTACGTATTATTATTATTATTATTATTATTATTATTATTATTACGTATTATTATTATTATTATTATTATTATTATTACGTATTATTATTATTATTATTATTATGTATTATTATTATTATTATTATTATTATTACGTATTATTATTATTATTATTATTGTTATTATTATTATTATTATTATTGTTATTATTATTATTATTATTATTATTACTACGAATTATTATAATTAATGTTACGGTTATTTTTATTATTTATTTTATCGCGCATTCATCTTTTTTTTAAGTAATTATTTCATAAGGGTCGAAACCCGTTGACACGGATCCGACATCACAATCTCTAGGGATTTATCGATGTCGGAGAAGTCGAGGGAATCAAGTCTTTTTATTTATTTAATCAAAGAGTCAATCTTTCCAAATCGCATTAAATCAATTTAAGGCAATTTTCGTTGATGCTAAAATAATAGTCAAAACAATTCGTTAGAATTATGACATTATTAATGCGGAGGAAATTTAATCACAACAATCAATTTAAAACGATTTTCGATACAAACACGATTTTGGCAAACAAATCGGCCTCGAACAGGTGCCACTCGACCGAGTGCTTCACTCACTCGATCGAGTGACACCCTAAAATCGAGACAGAATGCTAAATATGACCACCACTCGATCGAGTCTCACAGTGACTCGGTCGAGTGGCCACGTACTCGACCGAGTCGGCCAATGACTCGGCCGAGTATGGTCTGTAACGCAAACAGAATCACTTTGTATAGGTCTACTCGATCGAGTCCATCGACCACTCGATCGAGTAGCCTAATAACGACTCAAAACACAAGTCGTACATTGTTCTATCTTTTCAAACTCGATAGTATTTTACGACTTAGGTCAACATATGCATAATCAATCATATGTATACTATCTTTTCAAATCGTGCATCCCCATATTTGCATCTTTTTCAATTCAATTCAATTTTGCACAAACCGTTATTATTCGTTATATTATTATATCATTACTAACGCGTTTGTTGTTTCTCTTGTTAATTTAATTTTGTTCGTTTATTATATTAAATGAACCCGCATACTAAAATACAACTTGGACGTTAATTTTAGTTGCATTAAATTGACTTAGAAACCCTTTCAATTACATTCGCATGTTTAGGGAAAATAAATCTTTGCATATCATTTTTCCCGTTTTACTAGCACGCGTATTAGAAAGTCATTCGAGTTCTTAGTAGAGGCCGCTAATGTGCGGGCGGGTTGGGTATCCTTTGTGGGCTTCCCAACACGTACCCTCACCCCTTACTCAGAACCTCGGTTTCCGGATGCCCGAAACCGTTGGCAAACGAGAGTCATTTAATATACGATTAACCGCTCAAGTCGGCATCTATATCGATATGCAAAGGGACGAGCCCAATAAACTCTGACATCGGAAATGGGCCGTATTTTGTATACGGCCCACTACAACATAGAGTGGGCTCGAACGGTTCCGAATAACCATAAAATTCGGTGGCGACTCCACAAAGACCTAAATTTCAATTCGATCCTTCTCATATGGAGATTCATTCGCCTACCCAAACCCGCGCGTGGCCGCGTCGGGGTGGACCTATGTCATGTCCACAATGGTCCTACAAGGACATGCCGGGGATAGACCGGGAAATAGCCGAGCACCACATACCAATCAAAGACGGATGCAAACCGGTCAAGCAGAAGCTTCGCCGGATGAGGCCCGAGTGGTCTTTCAAGGTAAAAGAGGAAGTCGACAAGCAATTCAAAGCTGGCTTCATACAAGTGTCCGAGTATCCGGACTGGGTGGCAAACATCGTGCCGGTTCCTAAAAAGGACGGTAAGGTGCGGGTATGTGTAGATTTTCGGGATCTTAACAAGGCGAGCCTGAAAGATGATTTTCCGTTACCACACATCGACATACTGGTGGATAACACGGCCGATCATGCCCTTCTATCATTCATGGACGGGTATGCCGGGTATAATCAAATCAAGATGGCGGAAGAAGACATGAGTAAGACTACCTTCACCACACCTTGGAGTACTTACTGCTATACCGTCATGCCTTTCGGTCTCATTAATGCCGGGGCCACATATCAAAGGACTGCTACCACTTTATTAGACGACATGATGCATAAAGAGGTAGAAGTTTATGTAGACGACATGATCGTCAAATCCAAAGAACGGGACGGTCACATCACCGCCCTAAGAAAAATTTTCATCTGATTGCGCAAATACAACATGAGGTTAAACCCTCAAAATTGCAGTTTCGGGGTAACATCAGGCAAATTACTGGGTCATATCGTTAGCCAACGAGGTATCGAAGTCGACCCAGCTAAAATCAAAGCCATTACCGAGATGCAACCTCCCAAAACTGAAAAAGAAATAAGGGGATTCCTCGGGAAAGTCCAGTACATCAGTCGGTTCATTTCCAAATTAACCATGGTGTGTGAACCAATTTTCAAGAAACTGAAAGTAGGAGAACGGGTACTATGGGATGACAAGTGCCAAACTGCTTTTGACAAGATCAAGGAGATTCTGTCTGCACCGCCAGTTTTAATGCCACCTCAAACCGGTTTGCCTCTGTCGTTATACCTAACGACGACCGAGACAGCCATGGGGGCTATGCTGGCTCAGACAGTTGACTCCGAAGAAAGAGCCATTTACTACATCAGCAAGAAGTTTTTAGAGTATGAGTGCAAATATACCATGCTCGAAAAGACGTGTTTGGCTCTAGTCTGGGCCACTAAGAAACTCCGACATTATATGCTCAGTTACGAGGTCCATGTGCTATCCAAGATGGATCCCATCAAATACATCTTCGAAAAGCCCATTCTCAATGGTCGAATTTCTAGATGGACTCTAATGCTGGCAGAGTTCGACTTAAAGTTTGTACCGTTAAAGGCTATTAAAGGTCGAGTAGTAGCTCAATTTCTCGCCGATAGCCCGATAACCGAAGAAGGACACACCGACACTTGGTCCTTCCCAGACGAAGATATTTTCCATACTGATACTGAAACTTGGGATTTATACTTCGATGGTGCATCTAACTTTCGAGGGTTCGGAGTCGGGATCCTCCTAATTTCACCAAAAGGGGAACATACTCCCGTCTCCATCAAACTGGACTTTGATGTTACCAATAATGCAGCAGAGTACGAAGAATGCATTTACGGGCTACAAGCCGCCGCCAATGTGGGGATTACAAATCTCCGGGTACATGGTGACTCATCCTTGGTCATTAACCAAGCACTTCAAAAATGGAAGACTCGAAATGCTAATCTCGTGGCCTACCAGGCACGAGTAAGGGATCTCGAGAAACAACTCCAAAAGGTAGAGTATATATATCTGCCCCGGGAAGAAAATCAGTTCGCAGATGCACTCTCAAAATTGGCATCTTTACTGAATATTCCCGACCACGTGACTAGTATGCCGATTTGCGTCGAAAGACGGTCCGAGCCAGCATATCGCATTCTCAACGCCAAGCATGTAGCCAAGTTCATACAAAACAAGATAATCTGCCGGTATGGGATTCCCTCTGAATTTATCAGTGATCACGGGACTCATTTTCAAGCCGAGACTGCGGCCCTGCTGACGAAATATAAAATTCAAAGGCATACTTCCTCGCCTTACCGTCCCCAAACAAACGGAGCAGTAGAGGCGGCTAATAAAACAATTATCACCATACTCAAAAAGATGGCTGATAATTATTGGGACTGGCCCGACAAAATACCTTTTGCCCTATGGGGATATCGAACGTCAATTCGCACCGCAACCGGAGCAACGCCGTATTACCTAACCTATGGGATGAAGGCAGTCCAACCAGTCGAGCTGGAGGTACCGTCCCTCAGAATTCTGCTAGAAAGTCAAGTACCCGAAGCTGACTGGGTGCGAGCACGATATGACTCACTGGTTCTACTGGACGAGCGACGGTCTCGTGCCCTCAATAACATCCAAATCTACCAGAAAAGGATCCAACGGGCCTTCAACAAGAGGGTAAGGCCCAGGAACATTAAGGAGGGCGACCTAGTCCTCAAGTCAATCCAGGCTTTACTACCAATTGACCCGAGGGGAAAGTTCAAACCCAATTGGGCTGGGCCATATCTGGTGAAGAAGATCCTATCAGGGGGAGCAGTGATGCTGACGGACCTGGACGGGAATGAGTTTGTCAACCCAACCAACCTGGACCAGCTAAAGCGCTACTACCATGAGCCATTTCTCAATGTCATTAGCAAATTTTTATCAAAATCATTTTTTTACAAAAGCAAGTCAATTAGCTAGAATTATTTATTCTACTGTCATAAACATCTTGAACCAATAGTCTTGGTGTAATTCGAGATTGCAAATTGCCCATGCCTGAACTACGTTTGGTTTGATTCTGCTAATCGCGGATACGTAGGCAGCCCCTCAAAAGGGCACAACCAATGCAATCAAGAAAAGACAGGAGCGGTTTAATAATAAACTTCTTTTATTAATTCAAAAAAAAAATCCCGATAAACTCGGAAAATTACAAAAGTGCAGGAATTCCAAAAAAAATATACATACAAAAAGGGCACACAACAAAAAAATAATAATAATACTCAAATAATAATAAAGCTAAAGGACTCGGCATTCAGGGCATCTTGCCCTTCCCCTTGTCCTTGGCCTCCTTAGCCGTCCACTGGCGACGACGCGGAGGGGAGCGTTCCCGAATCACCACGGGAACTTCTCTAGCTTGGGCTCGATTGTTTGAGCCCGACTCCTCTGTCATATCAATAGGCCCAAGTCGAGCCCTCACGGGCTCAGGGAGTCGGTCACGCGGACCAAGTCGGTCCCGGACCGCCAACCTCGGCCCATGTCGTCGTTCCAAGTCGGTCTGCCCTCGAGTGCTGCTAGAACCGACTTCCTTAGATCGAGTCTTAGTTTGTGACTTAAGACCCGATTCTCCTCGAACTGTAGCCTCAGGAATATATTCCCCGGTAAAAAAGTCCCTGTTGTCCTTCGCCGACTCGCGATGAACAAATTCAAAGGCCTCCTCAAGCTTCAGGGCCTTTTGAGCTTCCTCGGACTCCTCAGAAGTCCACTTCTGATAGGCCCGTGACACCCAAGCGGATTGGCAAGGGCTGGGTATAGTCCATGTAGGACGAGTAAACCATCGCTGCAACCAGGTGTCGCACATAGCGTCCGTCAATTGGAGCGGGACGCTGATAATGGCTTCAGTCTCAGGGATGCGCTGAGACGAACCGAACTGCCTTAGGAGGCGGTCCGGATAAATGTGAACTGTCCAGTCTAAGGACAGGATCGTCAGGTACCGGGCTTGGTCTCTCTTAGCCAGTCCGGTCAATTTTGAAAGGAACCACCAAGCGACGGTCCACCTGATCAAGGGACCTCCGTGGAATACCAGCTCTTCATCCCAGTAAGCTCGGGTTATCTGATGGTACGAGCTTATCTTCCGCCTTCGGGAGCTAATTTGACTGCTCCGATAGTTGGGAATGCTCGAAGGAGTCTCTATGATTGACAGCCGTTCCGACAACCATATCTGAAAAGTATACACAAGCTTCGTAAGCCATTGAGTGGTCCGCTACAGCCCACTCGATCGAGTACAGCAGCTGACTCGATCGAGTGAGCCTGTCAAAAACAGGCAGTAGCACGGTATGAGTGTCACTCGATCGAGTGACAGGTCCACTCGATCGAGTGACTTGCGAAAGTCATGAAATTCGCGTGAAACGTGAAATATATATATACATATACATATATATATATATATATATATATATATATATATATATCAAAAAAATCGAGAGGTATACCTGCAGGAAACGGGTACTCCCCATCAACCGTCGGGTCGGGTCGAGCCGTCTAGCATCCAGACCCGCGATGATCTCCCCAGTGGCTAGCCAAGCAGGGCTATGACCAGTCTCCATCTGGTCAACCACTCCGATCAGCCTAATTTGACCCATGCATGAGTCAAGTTCCATCAACCCTTCGAAGACATAACAGTGCAGCATGCAAAAGGCGAATGCCCTACGCCTATGAGCAGGGGTGGCCCTTACATCTCGAGGGTTCATAAACTTATCGGCCAAATCAAATAGGGAAACAGTATCTCCCTGCACCATCCGATTTGCCTCAGCGTGAGACAAACCTAAAAACTCCCTTAATCGCCTCCTTGGATCCGGGTAGAACGGGGGGATGGCAGGCTGAACAGCAGGACCCCAGCCGCCTATGGCCGCAATCTCCTCGGGCAAAGGACACATCTCGCCCCTCGGGAATGCAAACACGTGATGGGTGGTGTCCCAAAATGACAGACAGCATCCAGAAAATGCGAGTCGACTATCAGACGCTGAAAAGGGAATAAATTGACTATCCCCATCTGAGTCAGCCGGACCTTTTCTTCGTCCCGAAAGTACTGGGACCAAGCAAGCAGCATAGCAGTCAAGTGGTCAATACCCATAGCGGAGATTTCTAACTTTCTTGAAAGTCTAAAAGATTTTGAGAAGGAAAAGAAGAATTTGAGTTGAGATGCAGAAAAGCTGAAGCAGGGATTCTCATATTTATAATGAGAAAAACCTAACAGAAAACCTAACTACCCTGCCTCCTTAGCAAGCTGGGCCCTATGCGCGCGCAGGCCTGGTTTCCAACTTGAACCCAGAATAGGAATCCAGCTGTCCCGAGCTTTCCTAAGAGTTTCTAAAAAAAAAAAAATTGATAAAATTTATTCGCTTTTAAAATTTTGTCCTTCCAAAAAATTTCAATCTTTTTCTCCCCAGCGAGAGTCAACATTTTACCTATGTGTTTCATACAAGTTGTTATGTGTCAGCATACTGGTACACCCAAGACTTCAGAAGCAAGTCCCCGCGAAACTATTTAATTTCCCCAACGGAGTCAGCTTTTCCCCGGTGTGCTACATCCAAAGTGCGATGTGTCGGCATACGGGTACACCTACTCCCCAAAAAAAAAAAAGAAAAAAAAAAAAAACGGCAGGCTTTACTCCCCATGGAGCCTCATCATCAGCTCAGGTACGACTCAAGGCTTCAAAAGGCAAGCCCGTGCAGCTCATATATTTCCCCAGCGGAACGCCCGAGGCGGCATTTTTTTTCCAAAATAATACGGGATGGGCCCACATATAGGCGCACCCAGGACTTATGCTACAAGTCTGATCCCCCGCGAAGCTATCATCATCAGGACAGGTATGACCCTCTGCTTATGGCTGGCGAGCCCTTCACGCGAGTCCACTGGACTATAAACGACCCGACCGGAAGTCTACCAGGTCTTAACGGGCTTGGTAGCTACTCTGACTTTCGCCTTGTCCAAGCCTCAGTCAGAGTGGGGGCTCTGTAGGCACCCGCATTTTGACTGCCACGTGTCTATGGTAGTCTCCGAAAAACACCCGATGATGATCGGACGCAAACGTGACTTGGTATACTCGGATTTGCGCTCGGAATTCATAATATCCGACATGGACTTTTAGTGGAGTAAAAATCTCACAAAACAGACCTCAAATTCAGGCCCAGTGGGTCATTCCGAGTCAAAAGAGACTAATTTAGGCCAAAACCGACACCAAAAATAATTCCCGTCTTTTGGCGACCGGGTCAAAACCCGGTCAAAGACGAAACCGTCTCATAAAGCAGCTAAGTTCAGATTGGCGCAAAAATCAGAATTCAAAAATAACAAACAAATCAATCAAGTCAAACTTCCCTATTTTATCTCGATTTGTTGATCCACTCGATCGAGTGGATTGACCCCACTCGATCGAGTGGAGCCTCTTTTACCCGGGTTTGGCCCGTTTGCGAAGGCACTCGATCGAGTGCACTAGGGCCACTCGATCGAGTGCCCCTAGGTCGAGGGGTGAAGTCTATAAATACCGCTTCACCCCCCATGCATTTCAGAACTTTTTCACTCACTTTTACCCTACAACTTCGGCCATATTTCACCCCACTTCAACCCTACCTCATCACCCTACAAGCCTTAGAAAACCTAAGTCAAAAACCTACAAAAACCGAGCTCTCATCTCTCGATAAACCGACACATACACGCACGCATCCATACACACCATAACTCGCGTACATCCTCGATACTCCCAAGCCGTGCCGCTATTTACGAGTCCATTTCCGAGGTCCTTACTAAGCATGTATGTTGAGGGTGTCCTAAATTCCCTTTCGATCTTTATTTACTCCGTCATTTTGTTCATTTTTATTGTATTGTAGTCATGATCGTCACAACACTAACACTAACATTTTTGCATTTTTATATTTTCGTTTTATATCATTTTATCGTCATTAACATTAATAATACCGTGTATACGTAAACTAGTATCAAAATCGGTTTTAAAACGTTGGACTACGATGATCACTTTTGGTCCGTCTAATCCCTTTACGAGCAACGACGGAGGTGGAGCCCTTTCGAGGAGCCCCGCCCCAATGTACTCAAGGGCGTGACGCGACCGTGATCGGTCGTAGTTGAACGGATTAAATTCCTTTTCCATAATTGGTACGAAACCCGTTGACACGAAAACCAACATCACGTAACCCGAAAGGGTTAGTTCCGATGTCGTGACGTAGAGGGATACATTTCGTCACCAATTCAAAATTTCCTAATCTAACGTAAACGTTTTCCTAAAGCTCCGGTGACGGTGTTATAATCGTTCATACACGATTATAGCACCGGAGGCCGAATTAAATACAAATCGTGCGATATTTATATTTGATTCGGCCAATTATCAATTTCAAGTCATAAAACAAGGCGAGTTACCTCTCGTACAGGGGGCACTCGATCGAGTGCCATAGGCCACTCGATCGAGTAGCACCCCAAAAAGTGGTCAGTAGCCACGATAAATGTGCACTCGACCGAGTCACACCACCACTCGGTCGAGTGGGTCCTGTAACCCACAAAATCGAGGGGTTTGACCCATAACTCAAACCCCGACCCTTTTATCGACTTTAGTCATCACGTGCAAAGACTATCACGTGACTATCCTATTTTCAAAACTATACACATCACGACACGTAGAACGACTTTGACCACTTTGACGTGATAAGTCGGGACAAGACTACGGGATGTGAGATTAGGCTAGCAATATGCCACAGTCTCATGTTCCCGTCCTTCGTTTAATATGCAACATAATGCGTATTTAATCGGGGTTAGTCCATCTACATATTTTCGCGGTCTTAGTTTACATATGGGTCCGTTTCTATCTTTTCATTGCGCTATTTTTATTCCGCTTATTACTTTATATACGTAATGTCGTATTGTGAACTCCGGGTTGTATTTTCGCCCGTGTAATTTGTACGTCATTTTTATTTATTTTCGAGCTTTGTTTATTTACTTGCTTTTACGCTTTATAAATGAACCTCGCATGCTAAATCATTTCGACAAATAATAAGATGCATTAAATGACGTAGTTAACGCAAAATTCACATGCTTAGACAAAACGCTGTTTGCATATCATTTGATTATTTTACTAGCGCGCGTACACGAACACGAACGGTGTCTTAGTAGAGGCCGCCATGTGCGGGCGGGGTTGGGTGTCCTTAGTGGGCTTCCCAACACGTACCCTAACCCCTTACTCAGAACCTTTGGTTTCCGGATGTCCGAAACCCTTGGTGCACGAGAGTCATTCTTTACACGATTACCGGTATAGATGGTATCGGTATCGCAATGCAAAGGGACGAGCCCCATAAACTCTGAAATCGGAGTGGGCTTACTTTGTGTATAGCCCATGACGACATAGAGTGGGCTCGTATGGTTCCGAATAACCACAAAATTCGGTGGGGACTCCATTTTGACTTAAATATCGAACCCGAGAACAATCTTACCACGAGATTCATTCGCCTACCCAAACCCGCGCTTCGCCGGGTCGGGGTGGACCTACGTCATGTCCACAATATGTTTTAAATATAAGAAGAGTTTCCGAGATAAATAGAATTTTAGGAGTTTGAAACGATTAAACGATAAATTCGTTTTATAATAATTTTAAGAATTACGAGTTAAATCGTAAATAAAATAAAAATACGAATATAACTTCAATTTAATTTATTTTATAAAATCAGGGGTGTTACAATTTATCCCACTAAAAAGAAGTTTCGTCCTCGAAACTAACTAAAAACATAATAATAGAGTAGGAAAATAAGGTTATATCATTTGAACAAAGGAGAATGCTTAACTCGCATCACAATCTCGGTTTAACACTTTTTTTACAACTTTAAACGCGGTAAGAAATCGAAATCGAAGATAAAATTTATTTCAAGAAGAGTTGGACTCAGTTCCGAAAGTTTAAAATCATTTAAATTAATAAGGGTTTTTCTATGGGATACCCCTCAACTATCGGCTTTTCCAAGTGGCACCCTCGCCTTTTTTGAATTACAAGTTATACCCCTAAACTTTGTAAATTAGTCTATATTGTAACCAAAGTTATAATTTTCCAACGAAAATTTCTTAATTGATGATATAAATAGTGATTATTCCCTATTTTACTTTCATCAACCATGATATATTTCTTCAATTTGCATCTTTTACTCGAAAAAATCCATTCCACCACACTACGACATGGGGGTGACGGAGGGATTAAGGTTGAAGGATTTAAAAGAGTGAGGGAGATAGGTCGATGACGGTCGACAACAAAGTGAGTTTTGATGGGCATTTGGTGGCTTGGTGAATGGTAAAGAAAAAGAGGTGGTTTGTAGCATCAAATTGGATTGATTAATATGTTAATTATTCATTTTATAAAAATAATTGTAATACACTTATCACTTTGGTTATGATATGGAGTGATAAGTAAAGTTTAGGGGTACACCATGTAATTCGAAAAAGGTGGGGTACCACTCGGAAAAGCCAATAGTTGAGGGGTACCCCATAGAAAAACCCAATTAATAAAATCGCAAGTTAAAAATTATTTTATAAAACAATGACGATAGATAATATTTGTAATCGAACTCGAGGGGAAAGAGTACCCAAATATTTTCAAAACAATAGTGAAACGTTTTAATTAAGAAATTCGACAATAAAATAAAAACTTAAGACATACGATGTTTTTTTTTAAAGTTAAACCGCTTTACATACTAATCTTATAGAAATCAAAATATTAGGAATTATGACAGTTTTCGTAAAATTCAAATGCTTGAAAATAAAAATTTGAAACAATTTCGAAATACTTTAAAATAAATTATTAAGGCATTTTGAAACATGACTAAATATATCTTACCAACCAAAAATGAATACGAAAACGAAGTTTTTGAAATTTATAACTCCTATATTAAAATTTGACGATAGCCCAAATTTTAAAATAGTCAAACTTTTCAAAACAAAGATTCGAGAAAAATGATAAACGGATAAATAGAGTCAGAGTCAACGATAAATCGAAACAGAGAATTTTCAAACCCGAAAAAGAAGTTGAAGGGATTGGACGAAGAAGAAGTAGCCGGATATAAGAAAAGTCAAGGGGAGGAACGAAATTGAGAGTCAAACAGAGCTCTCAAGGAATTACAGAATAAATTAACCATCTCGAGATTCCCGACACGACTCCCACAACACGATTTCCTAATTTCCATCAAATAACGTTAAGTCCAACAATAGGCACTAGGTGGTACTACTGGTCATAATCCCTAAAATGTCTTACGTGATTATCCAATCATTCACACGACACGAAACTAGTCCACAATTGTTTTACAATCTAATCTCATCAATTAAAATTCCAACGGTCATCATAACACACCCAAACTCGCAATCGATAAGGTTCCTAAATCAAAAGCTCATAAAGTTTGAACTCGAGGTATACTTCACTTTTCTCGAGTAAGGAACAGTAAACGAGATCCATCAGTTTAAGAATGTTCCGGCACAAAATCCTCAAAAATGATCACTAACATATTTACAATGCCACAAGTACAGAAGTTGGGAAAGTACAACAATTCCTCAAACACGCTCAAACCTATAGGTAATGGCGCAAACACTCACATCTTCAAACACATCATTCGACTAAGGTTTCTGAGAGTTCCACCAAGTTGATATCGTATCAGCGAAACCACCAAAATATTAACTCAACGAAGCCACAATCTCGTTGGTCTAAGGGTTTAGAAGTATAAATCCATCAAGATGATTCGCATTAACTATTCCTCAAAACAACGCGATAAATCCAACCTCTAATTGCAATATGTTTCTCCTTTTCAAGGTTAACAATAATTTATCCAAGTTCAGATAACTCAACTCCAAAGTTCGAAGGTTACAACCTTACACAATGATCGGCGAACTAATCCTTAAGAAACACGGGTAATCTATGTCAACCAAAATTCTCAACGATATTAATGAACACGTTTAATGTCACCACAACACTCAGGCTAACACTTAAAACATTACTCTATGATCCCAAATATTCACGACACATCCATCAAATAAGCATTAGGTAGGAATCCCAAAGTAATATTATCAGTTACACTTAGTTCGGTTCTAGGTTAGGTACTAGGTATCCACCAAATGTGACATACTCCTACAACTCCAAAATATATTCAACTCTACGTACTCCAAAATAATCAAAGTAACCTATAACCCAATGTTCGGTGGCCAAAGTATCAACCTAACTCCATTAATCAACTGATACCATTCAACTCAATCCTCAAAAATTTCTTACTTGCTTAGAAAATAAGGTACAACTCACAATCCTCAAACCAGGTAACAAGGGTTTACAAAACCTCAAATATCTATAGCTTTTCACGGGGTCTACTGAAACCGATTTCGGTCTAACCAAAGAATCTCAAAAGGAAAGATGGTAGAATAGAAGAATAGAACAATGATTCACTAAGAGAATGAAGATGAGATTATATAAGAGAAGAATTATGAGAAGTAGAGGAAGGAAGAAAAGAATCGATGAACTAGAGGAGAATCTTCGGGCCTCCAGAGTTCACGAGGAAACTAAATGGATTACTTCATCTTCTTGTATAGGAACGAGTACACAAGTCTTGGGTCCCTTCATCTGGATCAATTGCTACATCATGGAACATGAATCTACTCTTGTTCATCTAGCCTGTAGCTTGAGCAAACTAAACCGGAGCTGAAAAGTCACCTTCGACATTTTTCTTGGAGCGCTAAGTTGTCCACTCGAGTCAGCAGGCGTTGAGAGTTCTGAGCAGGTCTCATCCCGATCTGGAGCAGCATCCTATCAACATATTGTCCATTCATCTTCTTCCAGACGAAAGCAGCAAATATTCAATGCTAATCATTGAGTTACAAGAACATATAAACCTAACAGTTAAGTCCTTATTTTGTTTCTACCCATCTCTCACTAATATTTCTGTAATGTTCAAATCATTTACTGGTATTTTTCCTAAAATCAGGTGTAAGCGTCGGGAGCAACAATGCTCTGATAACTGTAATCCCCTAGAATAACGCAATACAGTGGCGGAAACACTGTATAGTTGGGATTAAAACACTGATGGTAAGGGTTTTGCCGTGGTTCCCCTACCGTCAAATAGAGTCCAACTAATCCTAACGGGTAGCTAGGGTAAGTCGGGTCGTATCCACGAGGACGGTTATAGGTGTCCAGACTAGGTCTACCTAAAAACGAGGCTAAGTCACACAAACAACACAAAGGAAGGCTAACTAGCAAGAATTGATTATCTATGATGGTTGGAGGAGATGAAAATGGACTAACAATGATAAGAGATATAACATGCACTAATTGAAACAACTAAGATTAACTAGACAAATAAACTAGAGAAAGCGATCGACTAAATAAGTAGAGAAATCAAATATGGGAAAGAGTAGGGTTAGGTTGGGTTCATAAGTGTAGTAGGATAGTTGGGAGGTCAAGGGTATAGATTTCACCTAGTTACTAAGGTCGGTTCGCACTCTCGCGTCAAAGCCTAAGTCCGCACTCTCGTGTCAAAGACTAGACCCGAATACTCATGCAAAGTATTACCCAAAACACAAGCATTCAACCACAAATCAATCACACAAATAAGAAGATGAAAACAAGCATGAGAAGCATTGGGCACTACAACTCAAACAAGCAATTCAACAAACAGATAGACTGCTCAACATGTGACTAGTAACAAAGATTCCACCTTTTCCCTTAATCAAACCCTAATTACCCATAATCCATACTTAATCCCCCTACTAACCCCACAAAGAGTCTACTCATTCATAATGAAACTAAATCTAACACTATCAAGAGAAATCAACATAAATAACAAAGCCTTCATTATGAACTAACAAGAATAATAAACAATATGTAAAGATTAAAACTTGAAAGATTAACAAAGATTAAGAGAAAAGAGATTATACCAACTAACAAAAGGATAAAAAGATGAGAACTTGCATTAATAAGAAAAACCCAAATATTCTCCCAAGGTTGTCAATCTTGGATGAGTCTTCAAGAATCTCCTTAATACAAGACTAATTACTAGGATTAATCAAGGATTAACAAAAGTTTAAGGAAAGATTAAGCTAATGAGAGGAGGAACTAAATCTAGGGTTTAGAAAAATGTATGAGGGTCTAAGATAGTGTAAGGTAATGTATGGTACTTAAGCAATACAAGGGAGAAGTATTTATAAGGTTACAAGAGTGAAGAAGGAGAAAAGAAGAGGCGCAGGCTTCAGCTCTCTCTTCCCGATCGAGAAGGAATGGTCCCAGTCGGGATGGACCATCCTTCCCGGTCGGGAAGCTCCCATCCCGGTCGGGAAGGCCTAAACAGGAGCTGTTCCAATTGTGCACTCCTTCCCGACCGGGAAGGATGCTCTTCCCGCCCGGGAAGGATCTGTAGGCCTCTATTATGATCTCTAAGGTCCCTCCTTGCTTCTCATGGGCTTCTCACCGACTCTCGGGGCTCGGGAATGGGTCCCAAGGTCTCGGGATCGAATCCAAGGCACCGAGTGATCGTTCCTTCTCTTCGTTGGATCCAAAAGTGTATGAAACGAGTCGGAATCGTTCCAATTCTCCATGGATGGTCTTGGGAACCTAAAACGGACTAGAGGAGGCATGAGTAGCCCAGAAACCGCTCCAAAGAGCGATTTCACAATGGAAAACGGGACCAAACACAACAAATTAGGCACTACAAACTACACTTATCAACTCCCCCACACTTAACCCTTAATCGTCCTCGAGTAAGCACCAACTAACTAAAACTAAAAGAAGCTAGACTACTGACCGAGCGGGTATTAGCGTACCCTACGCCCTTTCAACTCACGCGAGTACACTTAGAGGAAAAGTGCACTCCGCAAGGCAAGTAAGGTCTTGCGACAAAACTGTGGATGCAACCGGACACAAAAACACACAAACAAACAAGTAATCGGTTGCACCCAAACAGAAATAAATACCGCTTCCCTCTAAATACGGTGAAAGAAGAACCGGTTTAGGACTCAAGGCAAGTGACAACGTTCCCAAGCTAATAATACAAATCGAAATGAACTAAACCCTAATAGTATGACAACAAAGCAATAAAAACGTTGGTAACTTACCTAGGTTCCTCCTAACCTTCTAAGAACGTACTACGGGACGATCGGCGGGATAGAAAAAGGATGAGCCACGGTGTTAGTCGACACTGAAGGTAAGTGAGACCCCGCCCCCTTTAGCGATGAGCCAAAAGGATCGTCCCATGTTCAAAATCGCCCAACTGGTCCAAGTAAAAAGGTGGATATGTTTGCAAAATGAGGGAAGACCGATCATTACCGCTATCATCCTTCCTAGGGACTCGGTCCTTTGGTAGGCTCTTCACGGTAACGATCGGAAAAAGGCTTATTTTTTAGAGGTGGGGATTCTTTTTGTGAGATATTTTCTTTGGCATCTTCTTTCTTTTGCATTTTTGATTTGTGTTGTTATGCCATTTCTTTTTCTTCTTTTGTATTTTCTTTTGATTTGTTGTGCCTTTTCTTTTTCTTCATTCCTTTCTTTCTTTCATTTTCTTTCTTTTTCTTTTCTTTGGTCTTTTGGCTAGATTTGAGTTGTAGGCATTTCTTTTTGCAACTAAGAAAGAGATTTCAACAATTTGCAACTTTATTTTGTGGATATGTGTATGAGGTAGGGGAATGGGCGAGTCGGGGAGCGTCCTTCCCTTCAAACCCACAAAAAGGTGGAAAACTTGGACTAATCAACCCATCTCAAACATGGTCACCTAAGAGACGGGACTCGGAAACCAACGCCTTTTCACACCGTGGGTGGTCATAGTGGTCAAAATGCAAATCCCGTAGTAAATCCCTATTAGACTAGGTGGACATAGTGGTCAATTTGCAACTTTATTTTGTGGATAAGCTTATGGAAGGTTTTCAGCAGTTGGGGTGGGATACTTTGTATACTGTCCAGAGAGGATATGCGTGGCTGCAACCTACTGGAGAACGAAGTAAACTGGCTCCATTGATTTGGGAATCGATGACTGTCCCCAAACATTCATTTATGAGTTGGATGGTGAGTAAGGGTCGTCTTATGACTAGGGAGAGGATGGCCAAATGGATACCGATTGAAAACGAGAAGTGTGGATTATGTGAGCAGGATGATGAGTCGCATTATCACCTGTTTTTTTGCTTGTCCATACAGTTCGATAATTTTGAAGGAAGTAAATTGTTGGATGCTACAGAAAATCCCAACCACGGGATATATGGAATGGTGGCTGATGAAGAGGAGTCGAAGACACAGCCACAAGAAAATATGGGCGGCAGTAATTAACGCCATGATTTATCACATATGGTGGGCACGGAATAAGAGTGTGCATGATATGATTTTAGTACGACCTAACATAATTGTCAAACTTATTCAAAGAGATGTAAGGTTTCGAATACTAGGGAGTCATGCTATTGTGCAACAGCATAGTCGATGTTTCCTTAGTTAGATAATTGAATGAAATTGGACCTTGATGCCAAGTTGTAAGTTTTTTGGATGAAATGAAATTACTTACATTTTACCCAAAAAAAAAGACTAGGTGGACTCAAGGTAGAGGACCAACGAAACTATTGATTTAAGGTCATTCTACTAGACTAAAGTCCAAGACTCGATTCATACTACTAGAAAGGGAAAGTAAACACTTGCACACTAGCCTCAAAACCGGCTTTTCGAAAACCTTTTTACACACTAGACACAACTACACATCACAAAACAAGGACGCGACAAAAATGAAAGAAAAAGAGACAAAGACAAAGACAACAAAACAAAACAAACACATAAAGAGAACAAACACCACCCCGAACTTCCAAACAATCCACCAAATCAACCTCAAACTCTACAAAGCTCCACTCGAGCACACATCATCACAAATCTCCTCCCAAAACCACAAGAGACAGAGGAAAAAGGGATAAAAGATGTTACCGGATATCTTGAAAGCTCTCCAAAGTTAACGGTGATTAGGCGACCTACAAAGAAAAAAGGAGGCAAAACACACACAACACAACAAAAGCACGACACAACGACACAAAAGGAAAAGACACAAAATAAAATCTTTTTGATTTTTGTAAAAAAATTCAAATTTTTAGGGGTTTGTAAGATTTTTTTCGAAAAAAGTACGAAAATAAAACTAAACTACACTAGAATATCGCTCCCCCACACTTAAACTGAGCAATGTCCTCATGCTCGATCGTAGTGTATGGAGACACTAAAAAAAGAAGAGAAACTACGAAAATAAAGCTAAAATTCGAAAAGAAAGCGGAGAAAAGGGTAGAATGTGTCAGGCCGGGGTGTAGTCAAGTCACCATGGGCCGAGACAAGAAAAGATATGGATGGGGGAAGAAATAAAAAGAAAGAAATAAAAGGAAATGGGAGGGGAGGACTAGGTGTAATCAAGTCACCTAGCCCGGATTCCGCCCGAATCCGACTAAATCCTAACAAAAGAAAGTAAAATCAAAGAAAAAGCGAAAATTCTTGCAAATTTGGATTTGAAATGACTCTCGATGTAGTCACGTCATCGAGAGTCGGGAGCAGTGACTACCAAGGCCTCGAGGGCCACCATTACACAAAAGTGGAAGGGAACATACAAAGGAAGACAAGCAATAAAAGACGGAAAAGAAAGGATAGTTGTTGTACCAATCGGTTAGCAACTCACTCGCTCCATTGTCTCAAAGTTCGATAACGACACATAGCTAGTCTTCGTCATTGTCAATCCTCTTCATTCTCGATAAGGTTGCATGGTTGAAGTACAAAGGTATAAGGAGGTGGGATTTGATGTGAATCTCGGTGTAAAGTGAAGATAAGATGAGGTGAATGTATGTATATGAAGTGTAGGAGTCATATGATAGGTGCAAGGGTAGGTAGGGAGGTTGGGAGGGGTATAAAGTGGTTGGGTGGGCTCGAATGTCGAAGAGGAAGCAAAAGGGGAGCAGTGCATCATCCCGGTCGGAATGGATGGTCCCGGTCGGGATGACATACCATTCCCGGTCGGGATGACACAACAGTAAACCCCATTTTTGGTACCCTCATCCCGATCGGGATGACTCCTTCCCGGTCGGGATGGCTCATCCTTCCCGGTCGGGAAGCCTTCTTCTCGGCCGGGAAGAGTCTTCAAGCCCTTCATAATCTTGATAGCTTCACCCACAAGGCCACCAATACAAACCCGACTTCCTTTCTCAAAATCCAAGCTCTATCAATAACCACAAAGATTCATCTTCACTTCACACCTATCAAATAAGCTCAAAACATCCATCAAAATCCCTCCCTCTCATCACTCATCATAATACCAAATTACAAGGATTTCACAAAACTCAAAAGAATTACAAGAAAGAGATATATACAAAGGGACGGTTCTTTTGGAACTCCGTTAAACCAAGGATGGTGCATTCTTCAATCATTTTTCAACAACACTATAGCCAATTCCATCGCCATCAAGGGCACGGAGTAACAAATCGAAGGCTCTCGAGAATTCTTCGATCAAGCTAGTGGAATACCAACCTCCACTCCAAGGATGATCACATCCTAACATCGACGTTCCCGGGGCATCCCGATCTACTAAGTTCAACGGCTTGAACTTGTACTTGCGATCCTTCGGTATATACCCAAACGTCCATCTATCTTCATGTGGCCCCAAGGGAGGCTCAACTTTCTTCTTTCCTTGTAACTTGTCCTCAATCTCATGATATGGGCATTCATCCGCCCCAAGCTCGGAATCATCATCTTCAATTCCATAGAAGTTGTTCTTCAAGCTTTCACCCGACTCATCCCCTAGATCGATGTCTTTCATGGCATGGATCATATTACAAGACTCATCGTTAGTAGGCGAGGTGTTGCCTTGGAGGTCAAATACGAGCTCCTCGTCGCCTAGCTCAAATGTGATCCTACCGTTCTTTACATCAATCATCGCACCGGCGGTATGTAGAAATGGGCGCCCAAGGATAATGGGAGTGATAGCATCTTCCGGCATATCTAGCACGAGGACTTTTCAAGTACAAGGAAGTCGACCGGAATGAAGAACTTCCCGATTCTTAGTGGCACATCTTCTAACATCCCCAATGGTCGGTTGAGTGAACGATCGGCCATTTGGAGTGTAATAGAAGTACACTTGAGCTCTTTCATCCCAAGTGGCTCACAAATAGAATAGGGAATGATGCTTACACTCGCACCCAAATCACATAATGCTCTCTCAATCTTCAAGCTGCCTATGGTGCACGGGATCGAGAAACTACCCGGATCCTTCAACTTGGGAAGTGTAAAACCTTGAATGAGCTCGCTCACCTCTCTTGTGAACGCTATGGTCTTTTCCTTGTCGACGAATCTCTTCCTAGCCAAGATTTCTTTCATGAATCTTCCATATGCCTGGACATGGGTAAGTAGCTCGGTAAAAGGGACACTCACATCCAACTTCTTCACAATATCAAGGAACTCGTCATATTGGACATCCACCTTGGTCTTCATTTGCCTTGTTGGGAAAGGCAACTTGATGTGTATCTTGTCTTGCTCATTAGGGTTGGACTTATCAATTGACATTTTCCTCTTTCCTTTGTCTTCTCCTTGAAGTGGGGGAAGCTTGTCTTCATGGGGTTTCTCATTCTCCCACAAAACTTGCTTCTCCATGGGCTTTCCCAAGCTTGCATTGTCTTGAGGTGGAGATACAACTTCTTTCATTGGTTCTTGCTCAAAATGGAATAAGGGGGAATCATAAGATGCACCACTCCTCAAGGTAATAGCATTCACATGTTCAAATTTCGCCGTTTCACCTTGAGGAGGTAGTTGCTCCTTTTGCCTTGAAGAGCTACCCGAAGCAACTTGAGCTATTTGGGTTTCGAGCATCTTCATATGAGCATCTCTTGCTATGTTCTCCCTTTGAAGATGAGCAAAGAATTCTTGTTGGTTTCTTAGCATCTCCATTTGGCTTCTTTGCATTTCTTGATTACTCCTTTGCACATCCAACATAGATTTTTGCATGTCGAAATCCCGAGGGGGAGATTGTTGGTTGTGAGGAGTGTTGGTGATGGCTAGAGGAATGTCATAATCATGAATAGGAGAACGACTTCTTTGCTTGCTTTCATGTTGAGTACCTTGAGATCCTTGTTGTTGTTGATGGTTCCCTTGGAACCCATGAGAGTTGCCTTGATTAAGGCCTTGAGTGTTACCATGGTTGTAGTTTTGATGTCCTTGGTTGTGTTGGTTTCCTTGGAAACCCCCTTGATGATTGAAGTTCCCTTGATGGAACCCTTGATTGTTGTTGAAGGTACCTTGGTTATGTTGTTGGAATGGCCTTTGGTTGCCTACATACCCATGGTAGCCTTGGTTTTTGTCCCTTAAGGGAGGTGGAACATATGGACGGTGTTGTAGAGATTGTTGTTGGGAAGCTTGATACATGTGAGGATTTGGCACATTTTGCTTGAAGTTAGAGTACGGGGCACCTTGCTTGAACGCTTGAAAGGCATTCACTTGCTCAATGCTACCTCGACAATGTTGAGGTTCATGCCCAAATATCCCGCAAATATCGCATATCCCATAATAAGATGTAAGAGATACAACTCCCAAAGCATTGACTTGTTGAGTTGAATGTTGGTGGGAGGCACTTGTGCTTTGACCTTGCTCAAAATGGCTTTGGAGCTTCTTGTCAATAGTTTCCATGTGGGTTTTTAATTGCGCTCCAAGATTAATACTTAGTTGTGTAATGGCATCGATCTCGTTCCTTTCTCCTCGATTCGCCTTTCTAGGCCTTGAGTATTGGGAGTTGTGTACCACCATCTCCTCGATTCTTGACCAAGTTTGGTCATCATCTACCTCGGTAAACCTTCCATTCGATCCCATGTTGAGTATGGCCCTCGAATCTTCATATAACCCGTTCCAAAACTGTTGAACAAGGAACCACTGTGATAGACCATGGTGAGGACAAGAGCGGATCAAGGCTTTGAATCTTTCCCACGATTCATAGAGGCTTTCTTCAACACGTTGTTGGAATCCCGTGATAGAGGCTTTCAATAGATTTGTCTTCTCCGGGGGATATAATTGTTGGTAGAAAGCTAAGGCTAGCTTCTTCCAAGTATCAATACCGAGAGTCGCCTTGTCTAACCCTTTGAACCATTGCTTAGCCTTACCGATCAAAGAGAAAGGAAATAATACCCACCGAATTTGGTCTTGGGTTATTCCCGGTTGTGAGATAGCATCGCAATAGTCCGAAAATGTTTCCATATGTTGATGAGGATCTTCGGTTGGTAACCCACTAAATTGACTTCTTTCGACCAATTGGATAAACGACGTTTTTGCCAAAAAATTGCCGGTATATGCGGCCGGTAAAGTGGTGGGACTGGGCAATACGTCTTCCGTAAAGGTTGAGTGAGAAGAGAACTTAGGCATTGTTGGATATGCGGGAGATGATGGTCTAGACGGTGTTGGGCACTAGGCATGCGGACTGAAGAGAAAGAAGTCGCCTCTCCTCCTACGCATGCACTACACACTTGAACAAACGTGAGAACACCTAGTGCTTTATGGGCACTAGGCAAAGACAATAAACGAACACAACGGAAGACAAAGAGAAAAGAATGCTATGAAAACAAGAAAAACCTACAAAATATGCACAACAGATAGAAGAAGAGCACAAGAAGGGTAACTAAGTCAAGCTAATAAATAAACTAAGTCTAAACATACGCCGTCCCCGGCAACGACGCCAAATTGATGGTATGGGAAATGCCGTGGTTCCCCTACCGTCAAATAGAGTTCAACTAATCCTAACGGGTAGCTAGGGTAAGTCGGGTCGTATCCACGGGGACGGTTATAGGTGTCCAGACTAGGTCTACCTAAAAACGAGGCTAAGTCACACAAACAACACAAAGGAAGGCTAACTAGCAAGAATTGATTATCTATGATGGTTGGAGGAGATGAAAATGGACTAACAATGATAAGAGATATAACATGCACTAACTGAAACAACTAAGATAAACTAGACAAATAAACTAGAGAAAGCGATCGACTAAAGAAGTAGAGAAATCAAATATGGGAAAGAGTAGGGTTAGGTTGGGAGGTCAAGGGTATAGATTTCACCTAGTTACTAAGGTCGGTTCGCGCTCTCGCGTCAAAGCCTAAGTCTGCACTCTCGTGTCAAAGACTAGACCCGAATACTCATGCAAAGTATTACCCAAAACACAAGCATTCAACCACAAATCGATCACACAAATGAGAAGATGAAAATAAGCATGAGAATCATTGGCCACTACAACTCAAACAAGCAATTCAACAAACACATAGAGTGCTCAACATGTGACTAGTAACAAAGATTCCACCTTTTCCCTTAATCAAACCCTAATTACCCATAATCCACACTTAATCCCCCTACTAACCCCACAAAGAGTCTACTCACTCATAATGAAACTAAATCTAAAACTATCAAGAGAAATCAACATAAATAACAAAGCATTCATTATAAACTAACAAGAATAATAAACAATATGTAAAGATTAAAACTTGAAAGATTAACAAAGATTAAGAGAAAAGAGATTATACCAACTAACAAGAGGATAAAAAGATGAGAACTTGCATCAATAAGAAAAACCCAAATAATCTCCCAAGGTTGTCAATCTTGGACGAGTATTCAAGAATCTCCTTAATACAAGACTAATTACTAGGATTAATCTAGATAACAAAAGTTTAAGGAAATATTAAGCTAATGAGAGGAGGAACTAAATCTAGGGTTTAGAATAATGTCGGAGGGTCTAAGATAGTGTAAGGTAATGTATGGTACTTAAACAATACAAGGGAGAAGTATTTATAAGGTTACAAGAGTGAAGGAGGAGAAAAGAAGAGGCGCGGGCTTCAGCTCTCTCTTCCCGGTTGGGAAGGAATGGTCCCGGTCGGGATGGACCATCCTTCCCGGTCGCGAAGCTCCCATCCCGGTCGGGAAGGCCTAAACAGGAGCTGTTCCAATTGTGCACTCCTTCCCGACCGGGAAGGATGCTCTTCCCGCCCGGGAAGGATCTGTAGGCCTCTATTATGATCTCTAAGGTCCCTTCTTGTTTCTCATGGGCTTCTCATCGACTCTCGGGGCTCGGGATCGAGTATAAGGGGCTCGGGAATAGGTCCCAAGGTCTCGGGATCGAATCCAAGGCACCGAGTGATCGTTCCTTTTCTTCGTTGTCTCCAAAAGTGTATGAAACGAGTCGGAATCGTTCCAATTCTCCATGGATGGTCTTGGGAACCTAAAACGGACTAGAGGATGCATGAGTAGCCTAGAAACCGCTCCAAAGAGAGATTTCACAAGGGAAAACGGGACCAAACACTACAAATTAGGCACTAAAAACTACATTTATCAAACACACTTACAAACTATATCTTATTAAAAGAAATGGTAAGTCTATACAAAGACCTCTTTTGACAAAAGGGCTAAAAAGGAAATTCACCAAACGGGTTATACAAATCCATAAATTACATAAATAAATAAAGAGTAGGATCCACGCTACTCGCTAGCTCACACCCAAAACCCAGCAGCAAATACCTGTCATGTTATAAACATAACAGCCATGTCAGTGGGGAGTAACTCGGACGTTCTCTCAGCCAAATTATATCATATAGAAAAATAATAGCATTACTATATCAAAATAGTTAAAATGGAAAACATTAAAACGATATAATAAAAATAAGCTTTCGGAGAAAACTTTAAACATTTGCCAACCTGCAAAGGAAAACCAATCGATAATAATAATATTCAAAACTGGCGTTATGGAAATTCGATCAGTGTGCACAAGGCTAGACTTTCACTAGGATAATACTGGAAACTAGCTTCGAGAACTGTAGACTTAACTCATAACAGAATACAGTCTCTAACTAGGCAACTCAACTATTACAGGACTACGTGCAGCGAGGTCCTGGTTTAAGTAGTATACACCCCTCCTGCATACAAACCATATCCAGTTCAACCCGACGCGACTTACACGATGCCATATCTAAGTTTAAGGGCACAATGCACACTCTCCTGAACACAAACCATGCTCAGTTCAACAACCAATGTGCCCCATAAAGACACACCAGCCTTACAGTTGATGGCAAAAACGTACATCCCAGACAATATTACTCTAACCCCACACTTGACTTAATTCCATTAACTCCAAAACAAGCCATTATCGATATTCAGAAATAAATATAATCAAAATAAGTAATAGGAGGATAAAAGGAATAAACATTTTATATAAAAAGGGAAACTTTCTATAAATAGAAACTTACTAATTTTAGAAATTTACCTAAAATAGAAATATTCTTACAGAAAATACGTAAGTTATTAAAATAAGTGAAATATATAAAAATAGCATTTCTAATGAAATTAACTTGTTATTATTATCGTCGTTATCGTAACTTTATTATATTTCTAAATTCGTTACTCAAAATATAATTAAAATATAATAATCCAATATATAGTATTTTATAAATAATTAGGAAATCGAGGTAAAACAATAAATCTTAGAAAAGAGATGTTTTACGAAAACGATATCAAAATTAATTGAGTCGACGAACTTTATAAATGAAATGAAATTTTCGAAGAATTCAAATTATTTTTAACAGATAGTTTTTATTAATAAATAATATGGATTTTAATAAAAATAGTCAATCGGAAACAAATAGGAAATTATTAGTGAAAATAGTCTCGATTAAAAATATATTTAAAACAAAATCGACTATTTCCTCATTTAATAGAATAAATCGTAAAACCAAAGTTGATTTATTAACAAGTATACAAATTTCGATTAAAATATTAAAATACGATTTTTAAGTGAAAATTATAAATTAACGAAATATGAAATGGACATTATTTAGTTACTAGTGTCACGATAACCAACAAAATATTATAAACGATCATAAATAATAAATTATTAACGATTTATAAAATGATATCGAATACTTGTAAAAATATTTATAAGTTACACGATTTGAAATAATATTTTTAGCAGAATAATACGTAGCTAAAAATAGAAAACCGAAAGTAAAGTATTTACTACATACTACTACTCAACATACGATATAAAATCGAGTAACGTCCTAAAGTTACCTCGAGTCGAATCAATAACTTCAAAACATTTGCTCGTCTTATAATCCAAACTGCATTCACGAACTCGAAAGTCATCTTGACACTTGTTCCATTGAATAGCTTGAGACTCCAACGAAAATCCGATACGTGAAAACACGAAAACCAAGGAGTGGGAAATAGAGAAAGTTGGAAAAGACTAGTGTAAGGAAAACGGACAGCAGCGGATGCACGACAAACAGCAGCAGCAACGAAACAAGAGATGAAGGAGAAGAATGTAGGAAGAAGAAGAAAGAGCAACGTTGAAACGATAGCAACGAAAAGAGCACCCACAACATAGCTACAGCAGCGATAATAACATCAGCAATAGCATGAAACACGGACATCAACAACAACAAATCAATGGAGCATAAAAACGAGGGTAGCAGTAGCGGAAAGCACGAGACAGAACGAAGAAGAGCAGCACACGGGAGAACAAAAGAGGAAGATTTAAGAAGGGGAAAAAGAACAAAAGGGAAAATGATCGAAGATAGAACAATAGCAGCGTAGCAGCACTACAGCAACGAGAATCGGTGTAAGAAGAAAAAAAAATTAAAAGAAGAAAGGAATAAGAAGGAGAAAAAGCAGAACATAGAGACGGAAAACAGAAACTGATCGGCATAAAACAACAACAGCAGACAAGACAGCAGCCGAGACATAAGAATAGAACGAAGAAGAAGAAGAAGAAGAAGAAGAAGAAGAAGAAGAAGAAGAAGAAGAAGAAGAGGGAGAAGGAGGAAACGGAAAAGAGCAGTAACGATAAAACCGACAGCAGCAGCCTAGAACCCGGACAATAATAACAAGCAAAGCATCAAACACGTACAACCGCAGTATTACACTCTCCGAAAAGAGCCGTTGAAAAGATCTCACTAAAGAAGGCAACTCTATGATCTTATTGCCTAAATATTGTATATAGCTGTTAGCATTATTTATTCCGTAGATTCATTGTTATATATTTGGTGATACTTCCTTGTACGGAACACGATAAATGACAGTGAATAAACTTCAATCAATTACATCCGATCTTATGTTCGTATTATGGTATCAGAGCGGTTAAATTTTTTCTCGAAAAAAAAAACAAATTCTACTCGTGTGATTCCTCTCTTTGTTCTGTTTTTCTTTTCTCCCCTTCAAAAACGACGAATTCCGAAAACAAAAACCTCGAATCGAAAAACAATCCGACTTACTCTCTTGTTCATGTTGAAAATCCGGGAAGTAACATTACACAAGTTACTTTCGACAGAACGAACTACGATGAATGGTCTCGCGCATTTTGCCTCACTCTTCTCGCCAAAGGAAAACTAGAGTACATCGATGGTACCGTCACCAAGCCAACCGACGCGGCTACGGGTCTCGAAACATGTAGGGCAACCAATGCACTAGTCACATCTTGGATTTTTAACACGATCGAAAAATAACTAAAAAAGACGATCTCATACCGTCCCGCAGCCAAACAGATATGGTCCGACATTAAACAACGTTTCTGTGAAGGAAACGATGCTCGTATCTATCAACTAAAGGGCGAACTTATTGTATGCCGACAAGGTGCTACTGAATCTCTCATGGCCTATTACGGTCGCATGACCAAGATTTGGGATGATCTCCTGGAATACGACGCCCTTCCTTCCTGTTCGTGCAACCCATGTGCTTGTGATTGGGTGAGTATCTTTGACGCTCGTCGAGAAAAGAAACGGGTATGTGATTTTTTAATGGGTCTTGATGATCGTTTTAATAATGCTCGGTTCACAAATTCTTGGTACTAACCCGCTTCCTAATATAAACCAAGTTTATAGTCGTCTTCTCCAAGAAGAAGGCGTCCATACCTTTAATCACAATAAAATCGAACCCAAGCCCGACACAATGGCTTTTGTTGCTCGTATAAATAACGGGGGTCGATATCGGGGGGGAAATCTTGGTGAATAGTATTCTGCTGTCAGGGCAAATTCTAATTCTGACCGTAATATTCACGACCTTTCGAAACCTTCTTGTATCGCTTGTCGATGGTCGGGCCATACTTTTAAAAGTTGTTTCCGAGTCACTGGAAATTTTCCTGAATGGTGGGGCGATAGACCCCGTGATCGAATATATGTAAGCCCAAATGCAACCGACATGAGTAAAGCCATTTTTGTACCGGACGAACGTGGTCGTGGACAGCATGAACGCAATAAGCAAATCGTTGCTAGCCATCCTCCTCGAGCGAATATGGTAACTGGTAATACTGCCAATAACGTTGGTAATGATCTCTCGTCCTCTCAATCTTCTCTATCTACACTTGACAAGATTGATCGAAATGCTCTAACTACAAGCGAGCTTGAGGATTTCACTCGTATTTGGCAAGCACGCAAGGCGGGATCCACTACTGATCATCTTCACGGTAATATCTTGCCTTTATCTTGGATTATTGACACAGGAGCATCCTACCATATGTCGGGCTCATTATCTCTTTTTAAAAATATTCGACCCATTAATCCATTGTCCGTCGGTTTACCGAATGGTGATCTCACTATTGCAAGTCAAAGTGGTGACATACAATTTTCCTCTCGTCTTGTCTTTAAAAATGTATTGTATGCTGCCAATTTACATTGCAATTTAATTTCCGTATCGAGTTTATTGTTGGATGATTCACTTACTATACAATTCTCTCAAAAACTTTGTTTAATTCAGGACCGTATCTCGAAGACAGTGATTGGTGCGGGTGAACAAAGCGAGGGGCTCTATTATTTGAAGGGCGTTCGAAATAATAATGAGGCTACAGCTTACAAGGTGGGAACGGGTGACACGGTCGAACTTTTGCACCGGAGGTTGGGGCACCCCTCTTCAAATATTTCTTGTTTTCTTCCATTTATTAATAAAACAACCCGAACTAGCACTACTTTTCATAGTAAGACTTGTGATATTTGCCTTCGTGCAAAACAAACACGGGAACAATTTACTTTAAGCTCAAATATTGCGGATGGTATTTTTGATTTAATCCATTGTGACCTATGGGCACCATACTCCGAAAATGGGTCATGTAGTTCACGTTATTTTTTTACCATCGTTGATGATTTTTTTCGCTGCACTAGGGTCTATTTATTACATCACAAAAGTGACACGAGTCAAACTTTATTGAATTTTTTTGCCATGATTGAGCGTCAATTTAATAAGAAAATCAAAATTTTACGAAGTGACAATGGCAACGAATTTACTTGCCTTCACTCTTTTTTTTAACAAAAATGGCATTATTTTTCAAACATCTAATGTTGACACACCTCAACAAAACGGTAGAGTAGAGCGGAAACACCGTCACATTTTAAACGTTGCACGAGCTCTTTTATTTCAAGCAAATCTACCTATATTTTTTTGGGGGGAATGTGTCTTAGGTGCCGTTCATTTAATTAATCGTACTCCTTCCGCCCTTCACAATGGTAAGACCCCATACGAAATCTTATTCAATAAACCTCCACCAATGGACGATATTCGTGTTTTTGGATGTCCTTGTTACGCTAAAAATATAAATCGGTCACATGATAAATTTGCCCCTCGAAGTCGAAAATGTGTTTTCTTAGGATACCCATTTGGTAAAAAAGGATGGCGCGTATATGACTTAGACACGGGTCATTATTTTGCTTCTCGTGATGTCGTATTTGTTGAAAATAAGTTTCCATATGACTCACTTGACATTCACGACACAAAAGTTGATTCATCTTTTATTGATGATCCACCCACCTCCATTGAGCATATATTTATTCAACCTCCAGTCACTTCTGACCATTCTAATACCTCTCATCAAGACCCACCCATAAATACTACCAACACTCCTTCAACTAATGAAACTCAGCCCACCCACTCGGACTCACTACCCGACACAAATACCACTCATTCAGACACACCAAACATCGAACACTCGACCATGGGGAAAGGCCACCGACCAAAAATACCAAGCACTCGTCTTAAAGATTTCGTCTTAGCCACAACTCGCCCCTCGTTGCATTTGCTCGCCGCACCAACATCGTCTCAAGGTACGAAATTCCCAATTTATCACTACATAAATTGCTTTAAATTTTCGCCTAATCATCATGTTTTTTTGTCGGCCGTGACCAAGGGTCACGAGCCTAGTCATTTTAATGAAGCAATGCAGGTACCCGAATGGCGGGCTGCCATGAAACTAGAAATTGATGCACTCAAAAACAAAAACACTTGGAAGCTCGAAGTCCTTCCTCCAAACAAGAAAGCAATTGCGTCGAAATGGGTTTATAAAATAAAGGACAATGCCGATGAGACTAATGAATGCTATAAAGCACGTCTAGTAGTAATGGGCAATCGTCAAATTGAAGGTATCGATTACAATGAAACCTTCGCCCCTACTATTAAACTTGTCACGGTCCGCACCCTTCTCGCCATTGCCACCGCAAAGAAATGGGAGCTTCATCAAATGGACGTCCATAATGCCTTCCTTCACGGTGACCTTCACGAAGAAGTTTATATGAAATCACCACCTGGTTTTAATACAAGTACCGATGGGAAAGTTTGCCGCCTTCGTAAATCTCTCTATGGCCTACGACAAGCTCCTCGTTGTTGGTACGCGAAACTCGCTTCCGCCCTCTTTGCCTACGGTTTCTAACAATGTCCGTATGACCACTCCTTATTCAACATGGCCGATACCAACACCGAAATCCACGTGCTTATTTATGTTAACGATTTGGTTATATGCGGCAACAACTATGCTTTAATTACTCACTTTAAACACTACCTAAGCACATGTTTTCACCTGAAGGATTTAGGCCCACTCAAATATTTCTTGGGGCTCGAAATAGCTCGGAATGCCACTGGGATATTTATTTCTCAAAGAAAATATGCACTCGACATATTAACCGAATTTGGCCTCCTTGGATCCAAACCAGTCCCGGTCCCCATGGAACCAAATCATCGATTGACCCTCTCCGATGCTGCGCCTCTTGATGACCCGCAACCTTATCGTCGCCTTGTTGGGAGATTGGTTTATCTCACCATCACTAGACCTAAACTAACTTATTCCGTTCATATTCTTGCACAATTCATGCACGCACCGACACTTGACCACTGGAATGCGGCTCTTCATGTTGTCCGGTATATTTAAAACTGTCCAGGACAAGGTATCTTATTACGTGCAAACAACGATCTTCAACTCCAAGCCTACTGTGATGCGGATTGGGCTAGTTGTCCTACAAGTCGTCGCTCCCTTTCCGCCTACCTTGTATTTCTTGGCCCATCTCCAATCTCATGGAAGACCAAGAAACAATCTACCGTTTCTAGATCCTCCGCCGAAGCTGAATATCGAGTCATGGCTTATACAACCTGCGAACTTAAGTGGCTCAAGGGCCTTCTCCCCTTCATCGGTATACCTCACAACCAGCCAATCAAGCTCTCATGCGATAGCCAGTCCACCCTTTATATTGCACGCAATCTCGTCTTCCACGAACGCACGAAACATATCGAAGTCGATTGTCACTTCATTCGAGATGAAATTCTCAAGGGCACTATCACTCCAAGCTACGTACATACAAAGCATCAGCTCGCTGATATATTTACCAAAGCACTTGGACGCATGCCATTCGAAGATTTGCTATCCAAGTTGGACGTTTCGAAGCTACACGCTCCAACTTGAGGAGGGTATTGTAATCCCCTAGAAAATCTAACGCGATACAGTGGCGGAAACACTGTAGAGTCGGGATTAAAACACGCTGTAACTATGTCTTATAAAAATTAAAACGGTAAAGTCAAACAATAGGCCTAAAATAAAATGGCCAAAATTTAAACAATCCGAAAGAAAGGGGTTTAACATCCACAAGACATAATTATTAAAAAGAAAATGAGTAGGATCCAAATTGCCCGCTAGCCCACACCCGTAAACAAGTATACCTACCATGTTAAACATAACAGCCACAATCAGTGGGGAGCAACATCAACGTTCTCTCAGCCGTATAACATGATTTTAAAACTGTAATTACTACTATAGAAAAATAGTAAAAATGGAAAACAGCAAAACAGCATATTAAAAATAAGCTTTCAGCGTAAATCAAAGTAATAAAATGGGTTTCCGAAGAAACATAAAAATATTTGCCAATCTTGCAAACCAATTTATATCGATAATAAATAAGATAATCAATGTGGCGTTATGGATATGGTTAATGTAGAATCTAGACTTTCACTAGGAAAATACTGGAAACTACCTTCGAGAACTGTAGACTTAACTCATAACAGAATCCAGTCTCTAACTATGCAACTCAACTATAACAGGACTGCGTGCAGCGAGGTCCTTGTTTAAGTAGTGCACACCCCTCCTGGATACAAACCATATCCAGTTCAACCCGACGCGACTTATACGATGTGATATCTAAGTCTAAGGTAAATATACACTCTCCTGAACACAAACCATGCTCAGTTCAACAACCAATGTGCCCCATAAAGACACACTAGCCTTACAGTTGATGGCAAAACGTACATCCCAGACTATATTACTCTAAACCCACACTTGTCCTTATTCCATAACTCCAAAACAAAGCCATTATCGATATTCAAAAGGAAATAATCATTGTAAATAATAAGAGAACAAAAGTGAAAACGGATCGCCTTCCAAAAGAGGAAACTTTCTATTTTAGGAAACTTTTATATTTAGAAACTTTAAAAAAATAGCATCATACCAAAATAGAGAAAATATTAGTTCATACTAATAAAACATTTTTAGTAAAAGATATAGATTTATAAAACTAATACTTTCGGCCTTAACGATATTAATTGTTAAAGTGAAAACATTTGAGTTTATGAAATTATTAAAATATCATACAAGTGTTTATAAAATGATTAAAAATGTCTTAAGCATTTTAATACTACTAATTAGGGTGTTTCCAAAATTTATAAAATTAAAATTCCCTAATTATTATTAGTTTCGACAACACCATTAAAAATAGGATTTTACGGCAAATATGAAATTAAATCTTTTAACGTCTTTTATTTAACTAAACCATTGAATATATTGTTAAGGAATGATTTAACTCTTAAAGTTTCAGATGTAAACCTTTTCAAAATTGCTGGAAAAATAATTCTTTTAGGTAAGACGGAGCATTTTAACGATAAATCGTAATTTGTCAAAAAATCGCTAGTATTAATTAAAGACCTTAATAAATAGTACAAAAATTACTTAAAGTAGCTAAAACATATTTATGGACATTCAGTCCAGAAAGTAAAATTTTCCAGAATTACTAAAACTTCTGATTTTAAAGCGTTTTCTCGTTAATCGTCTAATCCCGACAATAACGATTAAAAAAAAAGTAATTACAAAACGATTTACGTATTAATACCCAAAAATTATTATTAAACTTAAAAATTATTATTTTCTAGAAACTACTATTTTTCCAGATTTCCGAAAATTCCAGATTTAATAAATCCCGTTAAAACCGTCTTTTAAACCCGTTTTCACAATTAAGGATTCCATTAATGAAACTTATCGTTCCTAACATTTTATTAAATCACTAAAAATCATAAAATTACATTTTATTATGAAATCATCAGAATCATATTTTTTTCCTGATTTAATCATAGGACCAGAAATCGAGAATTTAAACGACAAACGCGGTTTTATCGATAAACGATGATTTAAAGTGATTAATTAATTCATCCACTTAACAATTCCTAAAAATTATGAAATAAATTCAGAAAATTCTTTTTCATCAGAAATATTACCCACGTCAAAAATCAGATTAAAATGTTTAAGTGGTAGAGCTAAAAATCGGCTTTTAATCATTATTGTTCGTAAATGGTAATAATTCAATAATCGATAACTTAAATATCAGAAAAATACTAAATTATTAAAAATCTTTAAAAACTTCATTTTTACAGAATATAATAATATATTACAAGTTTAGGCCAAATATTACGATGTTACAAATTAATATGACAATTTAATCGTTAATCACGTAAAAGCGATAAAAAAATCGAAAACATGCAAATTTTCAACTTTTAAATTTTTTCCAGATTATATGACATACATATATTGTCAAAAATGAAATATAAAAATATACATGCAATTACACAATTAAAATCACGAAATACGGAGTAACATCAACGTTACCTCTAATCCAAATCAGAATCGATAATATACTCGTTGACCTCGGGATCGTCCACAAAATCTACATCACAAGAAATTCATGGTACAAAAATACCATGAGAAAAACTAAGAAAATCAAGGTGAATAACAATCGAAAACAACATCGATTAGTACCTTAACGAAAGGATACGAATAAGGATGAATTCGACGATAAAGATGAGACGATTAGGACTCGAATTAAGAAAGAATCAGCCAAGTAGAGGAGGATGAATGTACTTGGCCAAGGGAAAGGAAAGATGATGTTGTAACAATTTTTTTAATGCACAAATGAATGTAAGGGAGAGAGGAATGATTTAAGCCTAAATGGAATTAAAATGGATGAAGAATCCAATGTGTTACTAGCACAAGTTGGCTGGCCAAAAAAAGGATAAGGGAAGAATGAAGAGTTTGGGTATTAAAGCATCAATTTAATGAAAAGAAAAGAATCTTATGTTTACGGTTTAATGTGATAAAATGAAACTTATAATAAAACGTAGTTAAATTATGACAAGAAGCTTTGTCGGTCCATAATATGAGGAAAAGGTCTCAAATGATTTATAAGTTGATAAAAAGAATAATCGTAAAATAGGTAAAGGCATTTCAAAGCAATTCGAGTAAAACCTCGCGTAAGAAAATAATTATTCACGAAGCTTCGTAATAAAATCATAAATGGCTTGTTTTTAGTAACTATAAATATTTCTTAGTTGAAAATATTATATAAACATATTTAAACATTTTTGGGAAAAGGAAAGACTTAAATTCGAGCTTAAAAACGTCAATTCAAAGAGAAATAGAATTCTTCGCGAAAAATTAATTAGTTCAAGAAGAAAACCAAATAAATAGATGTAAAAGAATTAAAATCTTTTAAAATAAAAGTAAATGTCATTAAACTCTAAATTGAAGGCAAGCTCGAAAAAAAAAGAGACATAAGCCAAAATGTGATGGAGTTATAACGATGTCATAACGGAAAGAATAAAAATGATAGGAAAATAGCGGGTGTTACAGGTATTACACTCTCCGGAAAGAGCCGTTGGAAAGATCTCACTAAAGAAGGTAACTCTATGATTTTATTGCCTAAATATTGTATATAGCTGTTAGCATTATTTATTCCGTAAATAGCGAGATTCATTGTTATATATTTGGTGATACTTCCTTGTACAGGATACGATAAATGACAGTGAATAAACTTCAATCAATTACATCCGATCTTATGTTCGTATTACACAGACCACAGAAACAACAACGAAAAGAGGCAGATAAGGAAAACAAAGAACAGGACAACAACGTGATAACCACGCCAACAACAAGGACGCACCAGCAGCAATGATACACGGAGGAACGAGGGAAAGGAACCGAATTTACCTCACGATGATACCAGGCATAAATGAACGAATCAACAGGAGCAGATGGAAAACGAAAATCGACAGCTGATAGATACAGATGGCTGAACGAAGAAGAATAAAGAAGGTGGGGAGAACGACTGACAGATTGAGGATCGAGACTGGTAGATAGGCAGATGAAGAAGATGGGTGTACAAGACAAGGGAATACGGTGGAATTTTAATGCTAAAAGAAGAAGGGAAAACGAGGTGATAAAAGGGGAAGAGCAGACGGTGAAAATTAAAAGAGAAGGGGGAACAATGTACGTTAAACAGTGGGATGAGTTACAAAAAGAAATGAAGAGGCAATGAGTCATCACTCATTAGTCCAAGGTACCGACAAAGAAGGGAAAGGGAAAAGAATCATGCATAATTAAATGAATCGGGTTAAAAATATGAATTAAACTAATTCCGTAACAATAAGCTGACTTACTCACGATTCGGCCGGGTTAAAACGAATTAATAAAATTAATAAATAATCGGGCCGACAAATAAAATGAGTAAATAGAGTATTTGAGACGAAAATGAAGCTCATCGAAAAAAATAATTAGACGGTGAAATTGTATTCCCCGATAAATAATAAATCTTCGATAAAGTGAATTAAATTGATTTTTTTTTTGAGAAAATGTAATAAATATTTTGCCGAACATAAAATAATGAACTTCGAGTCGAAAATAGAAATTCGGGCTTAAATATAAATAAATAAAAAGAATTTAGAATTTAAATAGTCGAAATAGTCTTTCGATAAGGATCAAATTCAATGTATAAAATAAATTGAAACATAAGTAAAAATATGTTTTAAATATAAGAAGAGTTTCCGAGATAAATAGAATTTTAGGAGTTTGAAACGATTAAACGATAAATTCGTTTTATAATAATTTTAAGAATTACGAGTTAAATCGTAAATAAAATAAAAATACGAATATAACCTCAATTTAATTTATTTTATAAAATCAGGGGTGTTACATAATTTGGGATTTTTTTTGTTTTGTTTTGTTGTCTAAAATCTAACCTAACTTTCACATTCACGTTCTCATTTTTTATATTATTTTATTTACTTAATTGTGGGTTATCAATTATCCTAACGATATTGCAACAAATTTAAAAAGTGTTGCTAGATGTTTCACTAAATGCAACAATTACTAAAAAATGTTGCTAAAGCGTGTTATAATTGCAACACTTTTGTACAAATGCTGCATTTTTTTTATTAAATGCAACATTTTTAAAAAAACTGTTGCATAGATAATATCACTATTATAAATTGCAACACAACAACAAAGTGTTGCATTGAAAATGTTGCAATAGACTCTTATTGTAGTAGTGGTTCAATCGATCGAGATGTGGTTTGTTGTGTGCCAAATTTGGACCGTTTTTTCTCCCATTTAGACCCATTTTTCCTCCGTTTTGCGAGACTTGAGTGCGATTATCGCCGTATTTTGCGTAATTCTCGCATTAGTGTCTCTCTTTTGCTTTTACGTGTTTTTGGTAGTTTTCTGTCTATTTTGATAGGATTTTCGACCGAAAACGTGTCCGAGCTTCTATGAACATAAAAGAGAGAGACACGGTCCGAAAAGCAAAGCACACAACTGAAAGTTCAAGTAATCCAATTGATCGACAAAGAAAGAGACCGGAAAAGAGGCAGTGGACCACCGGGTGAAGTTTCGCCCGGTGAGTCACCACCGAGCGAAGTTTCGCCCGACGAAATTTCTCCACCCCGAAGATTTTCATGACACTCTCCACCGGGCGAAATGACCAGGCGAAATGTCACCCACCGGGTGAAATTTCGCCCGATGGAGAAACCGGGCCGAAATTGCAAAAAATGAAGAAAATCTCACTGGGTGAAATTTCACCCGGTGGGATTATTATGTCAAGCCGCGGGGCGAAATTTCGCCCCATGAAGATGCAAAGGGTGAAGGTCTAGCTTAAATGAAGAGAAATTGGATTTGGGCCTTGAAGTTTGTGCAAACCATGAAGACTAGTATAAATACTCCTCCTAGGGTTTAGTGCCTCTTTGTGCCTTGAGTGAGCCTTTAGGAGTAGGGTAGTTTAGAGGATTTCTAGAGTAGTATAGAGGATTCTTAGTAGTATTAATAGTAGATTGTAGTAAGCTCTCCAGTAAAAATTCTCTACAAACAATTAGTAGATCTTAGTATTAGTATAATTCTACTCTTTAATTAGTAATCAAGCTTCCATCTTTATTGAAGATTGTGTTTTATGTTGAAGATTCAAGGGTTTTGCAAGGGTTTATGTGACAAGGCTCTTGTTTTATTTCTTGAAGAATCATATTTCTTATATTGAAGATTGAAGATTTATGCATGGATTAGTGACAAATTCTTGTATTATTTCTTCCAAGATTCAATCTTTATGTTAATCTTCATCTTCCTCCTTAGTTTTCTCCATAGTTGGTAAATTCTTTCCTCTCCCTTTTCTCCATTAGTTTATGATTTTCTATCCTCCTCGTTAGTTTCTCTTTAGATTGTCTGTTAGTTAATTTCTCTCCTTAGTGTTAATTGTTAGTATAGTTATTATGCATGCTTTAGTTAATTTCTCTTTAGTTAGTGTTTTATTGTTATTCATCATGACTAGTGAGTAGATTTTTTTTGTTGGGGATTTAGGGAGGAGGATTTGGATTATTTGATTTAAGGGATGTTGGTGGGTTGTTTACTTGTTGATTATCAATTTTAAGGTTTTTGTGTCATTGTTGACCTAGACTGCATCTAGATCGACATTGGCTCGTTTCTATCATTATGGGGAAACTCGGGGTAGAAGATACCTTATTTTGAGACTTACCTTTTCGTCGCAAAAGCGGGTTTAGGTAGGTTGGGTGAAGAAACCGAAAGGTGGAATTCTCCCTTTTTAACGTTGTAACTAAAACTCGATCCCAAGACTCTTAGACCCCATTTCCGAATCTCGACTCTCCCCAACACCTTTCCTATTATTGTTCCTAGCCTTAGTTAGTGTAGCTCATTAGCATTAGCTCGACCTCTCTCGACCCAAAACCCCCATCTCAATCCCGATCACGATTAAACTCTAGACTTGACCAATATCGCTTAACCGTCTCCCTGTGGATCGATCCCGACCTACCACTACTACATTAGTTAGGTTAGTCGGTGTTAAAAATATTGTTTGCATGCGTGTCGACGACAGCGCGCATCATGGTTGTATATGTTTAAAGGCCGGATCATTTGGTCTGGTGACCGTTTTAGTGAACTGAAATTGTTGCCGATTTTTGGAGTCGCCACCGAGCAATTTTGGGATGCTCGGAAACCATTGAAGTCAACTTTAATCCTTAGCCAGCTCAAAGCTGAGTGACATGGGGACGTAAAGACAAAGACTTGTACCCTTAAGCATTCCATCTCTAGAATGACTCTCTTTGCCAATGGTTTCGGACATCAACCGTAGATTCTGAGTAAAGGGTGAGGGTACTTATTAAGAAGTCAACATCGGATAGACAACAACAACCAATCCCGCCCGCACGTAGAGGCCTCTACTAATCAATCGGTGGACGGATAACTTCGTTCCAATGTGGTATAAATGCGGTAACAACCATTGTTTTAAGCCTAGTGTCTTAGCTAGTAGGATGATTTAAGGACAAGTAAGTTATTGTCGAAGTAAGTTTTTTACATTCTTTGAATGCGATTTCACATGACAAGCATAAAGATGAACATAAGAGAGTAGAGAATACTAGATAGTACAAGTATTAGCAAATCACATTTAACGTGATAATACAGATATTAATCACTCTCGTCATATACCTTACCTGGTATTCTTCTTAAAGTTCGTCTGTTCCGCATTAATAGAGATGCATCGAGCCTCGCGTGAGGTGTGAGCATCTAGATTAATACGGGACTAGACCAAGACTCATTTTGATTAGCAATAGTTGTTTATGTTTTGATTTCATGTTAGGTGATTTAGAATGCGATTATGGTCGTAAAAGAGGTAAAATGCGAAACATAAGTAAATCATGTTGTATGAGAAGTTGCACCCTCAGAATGTACACTAAACGAAATACGATGCATGAAGGATCAAGAACGGATCTAGTAACGCCTACTCGGATTTAATTCGACTTAGGTGTTTTAGTAATTGGGGTTGAAGTTGTGGACGTTACGTATTTTAGACGAGTTTATCTTGACTGAGCCAAACAGGAGTAAGGCTTGTAACCATTTCGAGTGCAAATGGTGGATGCGTCGTGGAATTAGTATCCACATTGGCCGGACTTGACGATATCAAAATGGATTAAAATGCGGTATGTAAAGTTTGGTTGAGATGACAACTTAGTGACGATATCGACTTGGACGGATGAACTCCCTTAATTAAGTCCTGCGATGATTTTGGAAGAGCTTCGCTACGGTCGAGGGCAAGTCGACGGATCAACACATGTGCCCTTGTTCATCTTTTCAAGTAGGAACTCGTACGAACTCCGTAGAGTAGTGTTGATTCGTTGAATGCGAATCGGAATGATAACGACCAAGAGGATCGTTCCTAATGTCGTGGAGTGCGACGCTAGAGAAAGAGTTGCAAGTTGTGTGGAGCTCTTGAGAAGGGAGAGTTGTGGTGTGTGTTGAATGGTCAAGAGGGCGCCTCTATTTATACTAAAAATCAGGGTTGAATTGCGTCCAAAAAACGCAATTTTTGACAATCAGGCGCAACATACGTCGCGCCTCGGAACTTGAGCGCGAAACCCCATGCACCTCAATGTTAGGGACGACCACCACTGCGCGCTCGAGTGTGTAACTCCAAATTCGTAATCGAGAGCGTAAGCACGCGGATATTACAAGATATTGTCACCTTGTTCACCAAGCAATCCCTCTCCAAAATATCTTAGATTTTTTGGTTTGGTGTTTTGGTAGACTTTTGAGTCGGACTCGGCTTTGACCATGTTTGGCCGGGTTTGACTATGCATTTCGGGTCCGATTTGGGGCCTCGGAGTCGGAATTGACTCTATTAGTGTTGAAGTGACAATAACAACTCGACTAAGACCGTCTAGGTGTTTATTTATTATTTCCGAGTAGTATTATGATCTTAGATATAGAAAAACCATCTAAAACATCACAAAATCGTGTCGTGTTGCAGTCTGATCATCATCGGGTGTTTGTCGGACGCTCCAGTGGCCACCAGGTCCAAATATGGGTTGTGAACTCCGATACATCATTGTGAATATATTATGGAAAGATTTGGGTGAAATAAGCATGATATGGAAATACGTCTTTAATCGTATCGTGCGTGTGATTGGTATTTTGGTGATAAAATTTGGAAGTTTGGATTGTTTAGCTCGACTATTGTAACACCTCTGATTTTATAAACTAAATTAAATTAAATTTATGTTCGTGTTTTTATTCTTACGATTTAACACGTAATTATTAAAAATTTTATAAAACGAATTTATCGTTTAATCGTTTCAAACTCCTAAAACTCTATTTGTCTCGAAAACTCTTCTTATATTTAAAACATATTTTTATTACTGTTTCAATTTATTTGATACATTATTTAATTCTTATCGAAAGTCTATCTCGGCGATTTAAATTCTAAATTCATTTATTTATTTATTTTAAGCTTGAATTTCTATTTTCGACTCGAAGTTCATTTATTTTAAGTTTCGTCAAAACTTCTATTTTCTTTCCTCGAGAAATCAATTTAATTCACTTTATCGAAGATTTATTATTTATCGGGAAACACTATTTCATCGTCTAATTATATAATGCTATAAGCTTCGTTTTCGTCTCGAATACTTTATTTACTCATTTTATTTGACGGTCCGATTATTTATTAATTTTATTAACTCGTTTTAATTCGATTCGTGGGTCAGTCAACTTATCGTTACGGAAGTCGTCTCCTACCCAATTCATTTAATTAATCCGTATACTACGTATACTTATTGTCTCGAAATCCGTATATTTTTTTTTGGTGAGTTGAATTCAACCCCACCTATTAATTACGTAGATCCCACTTGGTAAACGTATACAACATCCCTTTATCTTTCTTCTCCTCTCCACCGCTTCACTCCCTCTTCATTCATCCCCTTTAACGAGTGTTGTTTTTCATCATCGGCATTTCAGCCACGTCGTCGGCGCTTTTTAATGTAAAAGACGATCTTGCCCTTGCCTTAATTAGATTAGTTAACTAATGTTATGAAGTTAAATTAGTTAGATTAGGTAATGAAACTCGTTAACGAAGCGGTTTTTAAATATTCAAACTGTTCCGTTATTATGTTATAATTTTAGAAGTTAGATTATTTTATGTACTCCACTCACACTCACACTACACCCCACTCACACTCCACTAACACTCCACTCACAACATTTAATATTAATTTTTCTCCTCTCACTAAAAAAAATGTCTTTTTTTTCGAGAAATTCGATTTTTCTAGAGACCCGATTCCGTCGGAAATGGATCGACCTGCGGTTAGTACATTTTTTGTTTATATTATTCGTCCTTGTCTTTCTCTCTTTTGATTAAAATTTGTGAGATATGTGTGTTAGTTTAGCGTAAGAAATCGCATTTTGTTGTGTAACATGTCGTATATGTGCTGGATTTGTTGTGAAAATCGACGTTGAAATAGAAATCGAGGTTAAAATAGAGCCGCAGTGGGGGAAAACGTTCGTAGGCGCGAGAAAGAAACGTCTGAGTGGCCTCCTAGGCGCGAAATTCATGCGTCTGGGGGGCCACATGGACGCGAAATTCATGCGTCTGGGGGGCCACTTGGACGCGAAAATCATGCGTCTGGGGGGCCTCCTAAACGCGAAATTCATGCGTCTAGGGGGGGGGGGGGGGCTCGTGGAAGAAAAATTCATGCATCTGGGGGCCTCCTAAACGCGAAATTCATGCGTCTTGGGGGCCTCGCAGATGCAAAATTTAGGCGTCTGAGGGGCCTCCTGGACGCGAAATATAGGCGTCTGGGGGGCTGATGGTAAGGGATTCGTCACGTCCCTAGCCGATCAATAAAACACCGACTAACCTAGTGGGTAGCTAGGGTAAGTCGGGATCGTATCCACCAGGACGGTATATCAAAGCTTAGACTATGTCGGCCTACAAACGAGACTATGCTACCAAAACGACACAAAGAAAGCGATAAAAGGAAAACTAATGGTAGAGGAGAAGTATGACTAAGCTAATGATGAACTAAGCTAATGATCGAACTAACAAGTAAACTAGAATAAACTATGGCCAACTAAGACGATTAACACAAATATGGAAAGAAGTGGGGTAGGTCGGGTTCATAGGAGTAGAAGGGTAATTTGGGGTGATCAAGGGTATAGGTGTCTCCTAGTTGTTAGGGTCGGTCCGGGCTCTCGCAACTTAAACCCATGCCAAGGTGGGTCCGGGCTCTCGCAACTTAGACCCTAGTCCGCGCTCTCGCGACTAAACTGTTCTTGACATTTCCACATAATAGACAATCAATGAGAATATGAGCACAAGTATGGGAAGCATGGCCATTACAACTCATACAAGCATATCAACAAACACATAGAGTGCCCACAATGTGACTAACAACAAAGATGCAACCTTTTCACCTTAATCAACCCTAATCATCCATATTCTACCCCTAATCCCCCTACTAACCCCCCAAAGAATCTACTCACTCATGGTCATGAACAAACTAACATTCACAAGAGAAACTAGAACAAGCATCCAAACATTCATCATAAACAAACAATAACAATAACAATATGTAAAAGATGAAACTTGATTGAATAGCAAGGAACAAGAGTAAAGGAAGATTATACCAACACTATGGAGATGAAAAGATGCAATCTTGTATAAATAAGAACCCAAATAAAACCCAAGTTTGTCAAGCTTGGAGAATTCTTCAAGAACTTCTTAATACAAGAACTAATTACACTAGATTAACTAAGAATTAACTAAGATTAAAGGGAGATTAAGATTAATGTGTGTAGAACTAATCTAGGGTTTTGGAGGCTTAAACTAGTCTAGGGTAAGATAAGATGTCTTAATATTACAAGAAGGGAGTATATATATGGGTACAAGAATGAAGGAGAAGAAAAGAAAAGAGTCGCGCTGCCCCTGTAGCTTCCCGACCGGGACGGACCATCCCGATCGGGACGGCCCTGCCATCCCGACCGGGACGGGTTGGTCCCGACCGGGATGGGCTCACAGCAGCCATCTCAATGTTGCACCCCATCCCGATCGGGATGAGGCCATCCCGAACGGGATGGGTCTTGCATGCCTTCCTTAAGCGCTCTTTGGTCCTTCCTTGCTTCTCATGGGCTTCCCACCGATTCTCGGGACTCGGGATCGGGTCTCGGAGGCTCGGGATCGGGTCCCAAGGTCTCGGGGTCGATTCCAAGGCATCGAGTCATCGTTCCTTCACTCCGTTGGCTCCAAAATGTGTATGTATAGAGTCGGAATCGCTCCAACTCTTCCAAATCGGTCTCGGGAACATGAAATGAACTAAAGGAAGCATAAGAAGCCCATAAATCGCTCCCAAGGAGCGATTCCACAAGGAAAATGGGACCAAAACACATGTAAATAAGCACTACAAACTACACTTATCAACTCCCCCACACTTAACCCTTACTCGCCCTCGAGTAAGCTCACACTAACTACTAAACTATCCGAATGGGTATTAGCGCACCCTACGCCCCTTCAACTCACGCGAGTGCACTTAGAGGGAAAATGCACTCCGCAAGGCAAGTCGGGTCTTGCGACAAAACTGTGGATGCAACCAGACACAAAACACATAAACAAACAAACACACAAACAAACACATAATCGGTTGCACCCAAAACAAAAGAAATACCGCTTCCCTCAAAAAGCGGTGAATGAAACACCGGTTTAGGACTCGAGGTAAGTGACAACTTTCCCAAGCTAGCAATACAAACCAAGGTGGACTAAACCCTAATAGTATGACGATAAAGCAACAAAAACGTTGGTAACTTACCTAGGTCCTCCTAACTTTCTAAAAACGTACTACGGGACGATCGCCGGAGTGGAAAAGTTAAGAACCACGGTTTTAGTTGACACTAAAGGTAAGTGAGACCCCGCCCCCTTTAGTGTGAGCCAAGAGGGTCGTCCCGTGTCCAAAAACTGCCTAACTAGTCCAAGTAAAAAGGTGGAAAACATGCAAAATGAGGGATGACCGACTAATGCCGCTATCATCCTTCCTCGGGACTCGGTCCTTTGGTAGGCTCTTCACGGCAAAAGTCGGAAAAAGGCTTATTTTTGTGGGGATTTCTTTTTGTGAGACGGGTTTTCTATTGGCATTTTCTTTCCTTTCGACGTTTTGATTTGTTTGTTGCCATGCCATTTCTTTTTCTTCTTTTCTATTTTCTTTTTGGCTTTTGTGCCTTTTTTTTCTTCATTCTTTTCTTTCTTTCATTTCTTTCATTTCTTTTCTTTTTCTTTTCTTTGCCCCTTTTGGCAGGATTTGGCATTTTTGGCATTTCAATGTGTAACAAGAAAGAGAGAATCAACAATTTGCATTTTATTGTGTGGAGATGTGTATAAGGTAGGTGAATGGGTAAGTCGGGACGGGCCCTTCCCTTCAAACCCACAAAAAGTGGAGAACTTGGACTAATCAAAACAATCCTAAACACAGTCACCTAGGGGACGAGACTCGGTAACCAAGGTCTTTTCACACCGTGGGTGGTCATAATGGTCAAAATGCAAATCCCACAGTAAATCCCTAGTAAGCTAGGTGGACTCAAGGTAAAGGACCAACGAAATCGTTGATTCCAAGGCATCGAGTCATCGTTTCTTCACTCCGTTGGCTCCAAAATGTATATGTATAGAGTCGGAATCGCTCCAACTCTTCCAAATCGGTCTTGGGAACCTGAAACGAACTAAAGGAAGCATAAGAAGCCCATAAATCGCTCCCAAGGAGAGATTCCACAAGGAAAATGGGACCAAAACACATGTAAATAAGCACTACAAACTACACTTATCAGGGGCCTTTTGGACGCGAATTTTGGGCGTCCGAGGGGCCTCCTAGGCGCGAATTTCCGGCGTCCGAAGGGCCTCCTGGGCGCGAATTTTGGGCACCTGGGCCCGTTTTCGGCTTCTTTTTTTTAGTTATTTTTTGACATTATGCGTTACGATATCGTATATTTTTTTTTTAATATCGTGACTCGGGTGTCGTTATTTATAATTATTATTACGAAATTATACGAGATGTGTATATGATTAGAATTGTTATGAATATTATTAGAATTATTATTATCAAAATCATGACTAAATGTTCAAATGTTTGTATTTGAAATTACGAAATTAAATAAAATTTTAATTTCGTAAATGCGTTACGATATGCGTATCAGTTTGTTTCGTGTCTATGCGTAACCATTTTGCGTTTTACTTTGTATGTTTAAAAATAGGTAAATATGTTGATCGTCTAACCAGTAATTTTTTATCGGTGTATCAGGAGGACTTTGGTGGCGACGGTATTGACTATCGCGTTTGTTTTATTTTGGGCCAGCGTTCGGTAGTTCGAATCAGGCATTCAACTACGCTAGTGAGATAGCTTCGGCTCTTGGGTTCATGTTGGTGAAAGCGAGCAACAAAACGCAAAGTAATGTGAACCCGAACCGTCTTGGTCAGAATTACTTTAAATGCAAGTTTAACGGAAAACTGGAAGCAAGTACCAAGAACTCTCAGAAGATCGGTTGTAAGTTTTGGGTGAAGGCATGCGAGAGCTTAGACAGGGAGCGATGGATTTTAGCCATCGGACCATGTGGCACGCACAACCACCCGTTACGGGTTTACGCTGACGGGCACAGACGTCTAGCCGCCCTTGACGAGGTCGAGAAAGAGTTTGTTCGGAACGGTATTCGGGACCACTTGACACCAACCCAAATACACGAGGGCCTTCATCGGAGAAATCCGAAGAAAGCACGCCCCTCGATCGAGACGATATACAATATCGGGGGGAAGTTGAGGGCGGAGGCAAGGGAAGGTCGTAATGCCATCGAGCAGATGATGGTACTAGCGCGCCGGGCTCTATACGTCCAATTCTTCTTCGAGCACGAGATTACGAGTGTCGTGGAACGTATATTCATGGTTCACCCTGAGTCCGTGAAACTGTTTCGTACTTGGCCTTACGTAGTCACTATGGATGCGACCTACAAGACGAACACGTACGATATGAAGTTAGTGGAGATGGTCGGGGTGACACCCGTTCGGAAACCTTATCTGATAGCGTACGCCCTACTTTGATACGAGGACACGTTGTCCCATACTTGGGTGCTTGATAATTTGAAGCTGCTAATTGGGGAGCGGGCACCGAACGTGATTGTGACGGATAAGGCTCAGGCGTTGACGGCGGCGGTATCGAAGGTCTTTCCGACCCCGCAGACCCAGAATATGCTCTACACGTGGCACATATCTAACTGCGTAGAAAAACATGCCCTGGATTACTTTCATGGTTGGAAAGACCGAGTAGCGACCTTCATGCACGGAGTGTGGTACCCTCTCCTGTATTCTACAAGTATGGCGGACCTCCAAACAAAATGGAACAAGATGAAGTTGAAGTGGAGGCTGTCGGGAATTCCTATTTACATTCATCACATCTGGGGTAATTTCAACCAATGGAATCACGCGTACACTAACCGATACCTCCACTTTGGCAACACCACCACATCCATCGTCGAATCTGCACATGCGGCTTTGAAGAAGGCTCTTGGCACGTCGACAGCGTCCTTAGATCGGTTGTTCGATAGGATTGACACGCTAATTGATGGGAGGGATTTGTCGTGGATCCCAACCGTCAATAATATAACCGGCTATTCTTACGATAGATAGGGCAAGTCGGGTCGAATCCATGGGGACGGTAATGTATAGCCTAGACTAGGTCGGCCCAAATACTAGACTAAGTCAACGAGCTAAACTAAACTAGGAATGGTAGAGAGGGGAGAAAACTAAGGCTATGGCTAAGGAGACGGAGAAAACAACTAAGGAAAACGGGCTAGGATTAGGTCGGGGTCAAAGGGGTAACGGAATGGTCAAGGGATAACTAGAGCGAAGGAGGTAGTAGGGTAATCTAGGTTGGTCCGGACTCTCGCAACTTAGGCCTACCTAGAGGTTCATCCTATAACCCATCTTGGCGACACACATGAAACGGGGTTCTAGCGTGCTATAGTGGCCTAGGTCGCATCCGGCTCTCGCTACTTAGACCGACCTAGGGGTCGTCCTCACCGGGCTCTCGCAACTTAGTGAAGAAACCGAACCCACAAACAAACTATAACCCACAAGAGAAAGGCAAGAAAAACAAGTATATGTATCTACTAGTCAATCAAGCATTTCAACAAACATGTGATGTGCATCAAACCAAGAGGAAACCCAAATCTTCCACTAACATCTCCAACAATCCCTTAATCATCCAATTAACACCCTAATCACCTTACTAACCCTAGCAAGAAAACTACTCTAACATAATCAAACTAATACTAACAAGAACAAGATGAATCTAACTCAAACAACAAACATACATAAAAAAACTAGTGAAAACAATGAACTATGAACAATAAGATGAACAAATATGCAAACTTGGATGAACAAACAAGATTAAGAGCAAAAAGGAAGAAAGGATTATACCAAACTAGTGAACAATGAAAAAGGAGAACACTTGCATCGAAGAAAACCCAAATTCATCCACCAAGGTTGTCAATCTTGGATGATTCTTCAAGAGATCCAATATTACAAGATTAAACTAAGATTAACAACTAATTAAGAACTAATCTACACTAATCTAATCTAATCTAACCTAAAGTAGTCTAGGGTTTTAGGAGAAATCAAGAATATAACATAAGATGGTGTCTTAATACAAGAGGGGGGTATACATAGGGTTACAAGTGGAACGGAGAAGAAAGAAACAAGGCGGAGCTGTAACTGACCCTTCCCGGTCGGGAAGGCTTGGTCCCGATCGGGAAGGGCCATCCTTCCCGATCGGGAAGGACCTTCCCGGTCGGGATGGGCACCCAGTAGCCGCGCTTCATGTTCACTTCATCCCGAATGGGATGAGGCCATCCCGAACGGGATGGGTCTTGTAGGCCTCCCTCAAGAGCTCTTTAATCCCTCCTTGCCTCTCATTGGTTTCTTGTCGATTCTCGGGACTCGGGATCGGGTCTCGGAGGCTCCGGATTGGGTCCCAAGGTCTCGGGGTCGATTCCAAGGCATCGAGTCATCGTTCCTTTACTCCGTTGGCTCCAAAATGTGTATGTATAGAGTCGGAATCGCTCCAACCCTTCCAAATCGGTCTCGGGAACCTGAAACGAACTAAAGGAAACATAAGAAGCCCATGAACCGCCCCCAAGGAGCGATTCCACAAGGAAAATGGGACCAAAACACAACAAATAGGCACTACAAACTACACTTATCAACTCCCCCACACTTAACTCTTACTCGCCCTCGAGTAAGCACAAACTAACTACTACACTAGCCGAATGGGTATTAGCGCACCCTACGCCCTTTCAACTCACGCGAGTGCACTTCGAGGAAAAGTGCACTCCGCAAGGCAAGTTGGGTCTTGCGACAGAACCGCGGATGCAACCTGGACACAAAACACGCAAACAAACAAACACACAAACAAACAAACACTTAAACGGTTGCACCCAAAACAAAAGAAATACCGCTTCCCTCTAAAAGCGGTGAAAGAAGCACCGGTTTAGGACTCGAGGTAAGTGACAACGTTCCCAAGCTAGCAATACAAACCAAGGTGAACTAAACCCTAATAGTATGACGATCAAGCAATAAAAACGTTGGTAACTTACCTAGGTCCTCCTAACTTCCTAAAAACGTACTACGGGACGATTGACGGAGTGGAAAAGTGAAGAAACACGGTGTTAGTCGACACTGTAGGTAAGTGAGACCCCGCCCCCTTTAGCGTGAGCCAAGAGGGTCGTCCCGTGTCCAAAACCGCCTAACTAGTCCACGTAAAAAGGTGGAAAACATGCAAAATGAGGGAAGACTGACTAATGCCGCTATCATCCTTCCTAGGGACTCGGTCCTTTGGCAGGCTCTTCACGGCAAAAGTCGGAAAAAGACTTATTTTTGTGGGGATTTCTTTTTGTGAGACGGGTTTTCTTTTGGCATTTTCTTTCTTTTCGACGTTTTGATTTGTTTGTTGCCATGCCATTTCTTTTTCTTCTTTTCTATTTTCTTTTTGGCTTTTGTGCCTTTTCTTTTTCTTCATTCTTTTCTTTCTTTCATTTTTCTTTCATTTCTTTTCTTTGCCCTATTTTTTGGCAAGATTTGGCTTTTTGGCGTTTCTTGACAATTGAGAATGAGAGAATTCGACAAATTGCATTTTATTTGTGTGGGTATGTGTAGGAGGTAGGGTAATGGGTGAGTCGGGAGCGCGCTTTCCCTTCAAACACACAAAAAAGGGAAGAACTTGGACTAATCAAACGATCCTCAACACGGTCACCTAAGGGACGGGACTCGGCAACCAAGGCCTTTTCACACCGTGGGTGGTCATAATGGTCAAAATGCAAATCCCGTAGTAAATCCCTAGTAAGCTAGGTGGACTCAAGGTAAAGGACCAACAATTCATTGATTTAGGGTCATTCTACTAGACTAAAGTCCAAGACTCAATTTATACAACTAGGAAGGGAAAGTAAACTCTCACACACTAGCCTCTAAACCGGGTTTTCGAAAACCATTTACACACAAGACTCAACAAACATAACACAAATTAAAGACTCAACGAGAACAAAAGAAAAAGAAGCAAAAGAAACAAAACACAAACAACACAAAACGAACACAAACACAACATAAACACCACCCCGATCATCCAAACAAGCCACCAAATCAACCACAACTTTACAAAGCTCCACCCGAGCACACAACATCACAATCTTCTCCGAACTCCGCAAGAGACAAAGAAGAGAAGGGATAAAAATGTTACCGGATGTCTTGCAAGCTATCCAAAGTTAACGGCGATTAAGCGACCTAAGAGGAAAAAAAAAGGAGACAAACACAAACAACAAAACAAATATACTACACAACGACACAAAAAGGGAAAAGACACAAAAAGAAAATCTTTTTGATTTTTGTGAAAAAATTTCAAATTTTTATGGTTTTTAAAGATTTTTTCGAAATAAACTAAGAAAATAAAACTAACTATGCTAGAATATCGCTCCCCCACACTTAAACCGAGCAATGTTCTCATATGCTCAATTGTAGTGTGCGGAGAGACAAAAGAAAAAGAAAAAAAACTACGAAAATAAAGCTAAAAATCAAAGAATAAGGTGAAGAATACGGTAGAAGGTGTCCGGCCGGGGTGTAGTCAAGTCACCATGGGCCGAGACGAGAAAAAGATATGGAAGGGGGAAGAAAATAAAAAAGAACGAAATAAAAGGAAACGGGAGGGGAGGGCTAGGTGTAATCAAGTCACCTAGCCCGAATTCCGCCTAAATCCGACTAAATCCTCAAAAAGAAAGAGTGAAAAACTTGTAAAATTTGGATTTTGAAATGACTCTCGATGTAGTCACATCATAGAGAGTCGGGAGCAACAACTACCGAGGCCTCGAAGCCCACCATGACATCAAGACACAAAAGTGTACAAGGGGAAGGGAATAAACAAAGGAAAACAAGCAACAACAAAACCGGAAAAGAAAGGATAGTTGTCGTACCATAGGTTAGCAACTCACTCTCTCCATCGTCTCATAGATCAATATAGGAACTTGCTTGTCTTCATCATTGCTATCCCGCTTCAAGCTTGATAGAACCGCATGGTAGAGGTAGTAATGGTGCGAGGGGGTGTGATTTGATGTGAATATCGATTTAAAGTGAGGAGGAAATGAGGTTAAGGTATGTAAATGAGGTACATGGGTGGTATGATTTGAGAAAGGAAGGTAGGGAGGTTGGGTGGGGGTGTACAATGGTTGGGTGAGCTTAAATGTCGAAGAAGAAGCACCAAAAAGGAGTAGGGGATCATCCCGGTCGGGATGGATGATCCCGGTCGGGTTGATAAACCCTTCCCGGTCGGGAAACCTCCTTCCCGATCGGGATGACACTCCAGTGGACTCGATTTTTGGCACCCTCATCCCGATCGGGACGGCCCCATCCCGGTCGGGACGACATACCTTTCCCGGTCAGGACAACACACCTTTCCCGGTCGGGAAGGGTCTTCACGACTCCCATGACCCCAAAAACCGACTCCCTTACTCACGATCCAAGCTCTATCACTAACCACTCCTTTCTAGGAGTCACCTTCACTTCACCTATCACAATAAACTCAAAGTACACATCAAATTCACTCCCTCACATCGCTCATCAATAATCCAAATAATAAGAATATCACAAAACAAAAGAGTCTTAGAAACAAAAATCACAAATACAAGCACAAGTACTCTAAAGATGAGGAAGAGGGAATATACAACATGACGGTTCTTTAGGAACTCCGTCAAACCTAGGATGGTGGACTCTTCTTCAACCGTAGCCCTCAAGGGCATGGAGGAGTAAGTCGAACGCGCTACCGACATCGTAGTGAAGGCGCAAGAAGCGCTCGAGCTTAGCCGACCTCCACGGCCTCCAAGGAGGAGGCAAGAAGTAGGAGTCCCAAGACCCAAAATCATCTTCAAAGTTGTCTCCGGGGTCTATCCATCCTACGAGCTTCACCGATCTCTTCCTCCCTAAGCATCGCCTCCAATCACAAGCAAGCTTCATTTCCAAGAAACGAGGCACAAAAAGCGGTTTTGGCCTCATCTCCTCAATGCTCACCCCCACACTTTCCTCAAGTTGTGGTTCCCCATCTTCATCACTCGGCCCCACATCATCTTGGAGAAGAGAATCGAAACTTCTACCGGTGGTTTCAATCTCTTCCAAGTCATCTCTCGGTGTACTAGCAAGGGGCTCTTGATGCTTGTCCAAATTATCGCACAAGGGCAACTCGGGCTAACAATTTCACCCAACAACTTCACAAACTCCACCAAACCATCCAACTCACTATTCTCCTCCAATTCCTCACCAATGTTGCCTTCACCAAGGGTCATATCCTCATTCATCTCTTTTTGGGTAGACGATTGAGGTTCTAAAAGCAAACTTCTCCTTCAAAGGGAACTACATTGGCGGCTTCATGGTTAGGATGCTCCTCTTTCTCAAGTTGGCACCCTTCATCTAATTGCGATGCTCGGGATAAAGTCATTATGGTTTGAACCGATAATGCATTTAATTGAGCATTCCTCGCCTCGTTTCCCCTTCGAATTTGGGCCATTAATTCCTCTTGTTCTTTTCGCAATTGAATGGCCGTTTCTTGGATGCTTCTTCGCATTTGAAGCATAGAATGAAACACCTCCGTGTCGGGTAATTGGTGATCATTGGGGTCTTTTAAAGCTCCTTGAAAATCTTGATGATGCCCAAAGGGTGGGGCATCATATTGTTGGTAGCAAGGTTGGGGTGATTGGTAGTATTGTGGGTCATAGGATTCATATTGTGGTTGGGGTGGAGGGTAATATGGTGGGTTTTGGGGAAATTGGCTTCCATACGGTGAATCCTGATTGAACATGGTGGGTTCACAATCATAGCTCGAGTAATATAGCCACCATGGTCGTAGGATTGATAGTCATTCACTCGTTGGTAGCCATCTCCATACTCTTGAGGATCATACCCGTCTTGATTACCCCCAAGAAGCTTGATAATGGTAGGGGGACGTCATGTCATACCCTTGGTTCATAGAAGAAGAGGGGTAGCTCATATCGGCTTCCATGTGTGAGGAGTTTAGATCAAACCCCATGCTCGCTCGAAAATCGTAGCTCATACCCGGTTGGAAACCACTCATTCTAGCAACCGTCCGTTAAAGCGGCTCTAAGTTGCAAGAAGAAGATAGTCACCACCTCTAAGCACAAACTGTAGACTAAGAACAAACGTGAGAAGTCTAGTGCTTTTTGGGCACTAGACAAGAAAGAAATATACCACACACACACAAGAAGCAAAGTAACAAAAAAGAAAAAAGGAAAAACACAAACACAAAGACAAAGTCAAGCAAATAGGAAAACAAAGTCTAAACTAGCACCGTCCCCGGCAACGGCGCCAAATTGATGGGAGGGATTTGTCGTGGAATCCCATCCGTCAATAATATAACCGGCTATTCCTACGGTAGATAGGGCAAGTCGGGTCGAATCCACGGGGACGGTAATGTATAGCCTAGACTAGGTCGGCCCAAATACTAGACTAAGTCAACGAGCTAAACTAAACTAGGAATGGTAGAGAGGGGAGAAAACTAAGGCTATGGCTAAGGAGACGGAGAAAACAACTAAGGAAAACGGGCTAGGATTTGGTCGGGGTCAAAGAAGTAATGAAATGGTCAAGGGATAACTAGAGCGAAGGAGGTAGTAGGGTAATCTAGGTTGGTCCGGGCTCTCGCAACTTAGGCCTACCTAGAGGTTCATCCTATAACCCATCTTGGCGACACACATGACAAACGGGGTTCTAGCGTGCTATAGTGGCCTAGGTCGCATCCGGGCTCTCGCTACTTAGACCGACCTAGGGGTCGTCCTCACCGGGCTCTCGCAACTTAGTGAAGGAACCGAACCCACAAACAAACTATCACCCACAAGAGAAAGGCAAGAAAAACAAGTATATGTATCTACTAGTCAATCAAGCATTTCAACAAACATGTGATGTGCATCAAGCCAAGAGGAAACCCAAATCTTCCACCAACATCTCCAACAATCCCTTAATCATCCAATTAACACCCTAATCACCTTACTAACCCTAGCAAGAACACTACTCTAACATAATCAAAATAACTAATACTAACAAGAACAAGATGAATCTAACTCAAACAACAAACATACATAAAGAAACTAGTGAAAGCAATGAACTATGAACAATAAGATGAACAAAGATGCAAACTTGGATGAACAAACAAGATTAAGAGTTAAAAGGAAGAAAGGATTATACCAAACTAGTGAAGAATGAAAAAGGATAACACTTGCATAGAAGAAAACCCAAATTCATCCACCAAGGTTGTCAATCTTGGATGGATTCTTCAAGAGATCCAATATTACAAGATTAAACTAAGATTAACCACTACTTAAGAACTAATCTACACTAATCTAATCTAATCTAACCTAAAGTAGTCTAGGGTTTTAGGAGAAATCAAGAATATAACATAAGATGGTGTCTTAATACAAGAGGGGGGTATATATAGGGTTACAAGTGGAAAGGAGAAGAAAGAAACAAGGCGGAGCTGTAACTGACCCTTCCCGGTCGGGAAGGCTTGGTCCCGATCGGGATGGGCCATCCTTCCCGATCGGGAAGGACCTTCCTGGTCGGGATGGGCACCCAGTAGCCGCGCTTCATGTTCACTTCATCCCGAATGGGATGAGGCCATCCCGAACGGGATGGGTCTTGTAGGCCTCCCTCAAGAGCTCTTTAATCCCTCCTTGCCTCTCATTGGTTTCTTGTCGATTCTCGGGACTCGGGATCGGGTCTCGGAGGCTCCGGATTGGGTCCCAAGGTCTCGGGGTCGATTCCAAGGCATCGAGTCATCGTTCCTTTACTCCGTTGGCTCCAAAATGTGTATGTATAGAGTCGGAATCGCTCCAACCCTTCCAAATCGGTCTCGGGAACCTGAAACGAACTAAAGGAAGCATAAGAAGCCCATGAACCGCCCCCAAGGAGCGATTCCACAAGGAAAATGGGACCAAAACACAACAAATAGGCACTACAAACTACACTTATCAACTCCCCCACACTTAACCCTTACTCGCCCTCGAGTAAGCACAAACTAACTACTACACTAGCCGAATGGGTATTAGCGCACCCTACGCCCTTTCAACTCACGCGAGTGCACATAGAGGAAAAGTGCACTCCGCAAGGCAAGTCGGGTCTTGCGACAAAACCGCGGATGCAACCTGGACACAAAACACACAAACAAACAAACACACAAACAAACACTTAAACGGTTGCACCCAAAACAAAAGAAATACCGCTTCACTCTAAAAGCGGTGAAAGAAGCACGGGTTTAGGACTCGAGGTAAGTGACAACTTTCCCAAGCTAGCAATACAAACCAAGGTGAACTAAACCCTAATAGTATGACGATAAAGCAACAAAAACGTTGGAGCTACTGCCTGTCCATCTCGGCCGAGAAGGAGTTCATCTCGCCCGAGAAGGTATCTTCCCGACCGAGATGGGATCATCTCGCCCGAGATGAGGCTTAGCTTCCCCATTTCGTTTCCTCTTCGACATTTGAGCCCACCTAACCACTTTATACCCCCTCCCAACCTCCATACTCACCCTTGCAACTATCATATGACCCCTACACTCCATATACATACCCTCACCTCATCTTATCTTCACTACACACCGACTTTCACATCAAATCACACCTCCTAATACCTTTGTACTTCAACCATGCGGTACTATCAAGTTTGAAGTGGAATGACAATGATGAAGATTAGCTATGTACCGATATCGAACTATAAGACGATGCTTGTTTGCGTTCCTGTTGGTCAATTCCTGGAGTGTTTGCACCATCGCATTCATGTTGTTGACAAACGCAGCATTAATGTCATTCTGGTTCGTTCTACCGTTCATCTTCAACCACAAAAGAAACACATAATCAATGCTAATCATTGAGTTTAGGAACATATAAACTTAACATGTAAGTCCTTATTTTGGTTTCTACCCATCTCTCACTAATATCTTATTTACTGTTTAAACCATTTACTAATATTTTTCCTAAAATCATGTGTGAGCGTCGGGAGCAACGATGCTCTGATACCAACTGTAATCCCCTATAAATTCTAATGCGAAACAGTGGCGGAATCACTGTTTAGTTGGGATTAACATACTGATAACTAAATTTTAATAATGAAAAGGTAAGTCAGTACAAATGCCAGTTTATATAAAAAGGGCAAAAATTTAAAATCCTCAAAAGTGTTTAACAATCAAAACAAAAAATTTATGAAAATAAATTCACGGCGCAAGACTAAATGTCGCTCGCTAGCCCACACAAACTCGAACAGATAATACCTGCCATGTTATAAACATAACAGCCACAATTCAGTGGGGAGTAACGATGACGTTCTCCCAGCCATATTACATGATATTAATGCACAATTACTACTATATCAAAATGGTTGAAAAATGGAAAACATTTAAAATGATACGGTAAAATAATTCGAAATGATTGTCAACCTGCAAATCCATGTCAATCAATAAAAATAACGGCGCTATGGAAGTCAATCAGTGTAACGGAATAGACTATCACTAGGATCATACTAAACTGGGTTCGAGAATTCAGTCAGAACAAATTAGACTTCGGTCTCTAACTAAGCAACTCAACTATAACAGGACTGCGTGCAGCGAGGTCCTGGCTTAAGTAATGTACACCCCTCCTGGACACCAACCGTAATCCAGTTCAACCCGACGGCGACTTACACGATGCGATATCTAAGTTTAAGGTTAAAATATACACACTCCTGAACACAAACCATGCTCAGTTCAACGACCAATGTGTCTCTAACTAGATACACCAGCTTTATAGTTGATGGCAAAACGTATACCCTAGACTGTATTACTCTACTCGTACACTTGTCCTTATTCCATAACTCCAAAACAAAGCCGTTGTCGTAATTTGATAGGATTATTAAAACGTTCTAAAATGGAAACTTTCTAATTTGGGAAACTTTCTATTTTAGGAAACTTTCTATTTTAGGAAACTTTCTCGGGATAACAATACAATGAAAATAGTGTTATACAAAAATATCGAGAATAGTAATTTACTCTAACTATAAAGTAAATATTATTAATTTCGCAAACTACTACTTTCGGACTTTACAATTATTAAGTTCTAAATCGAGTATAAATTATTTATAAGAATTATCGAAATATTTCACAGACGTATTATTATTATTATGAATTATGGTGTTTCAAAAATATATAAAACTAAAATTCCCTAATTATTATTAGTTTCGACGGAACGATTATAAAATACTCGTAATGTTTTACGACAATCATATCTTATAAAAGTAATTTATTTAACATTCTTTATTTTGTTAAACATTTAAATTATTTTCGAATAACATAAAGGGTGACTTAAGATGAAATGGTTAAATTTTTAGAAGGTTCGAAATTGCTGGAAAATCAAATAAGTTGCTGTAAAATCGTGTTTTAACGATTACTCACGATTTCGCTTAAAATTGATTATATCATTTATAGGCTTCGAAAAATAGTGTAAAAATTACGATAAATAATTAAAAATAATATTTAGACAATCTGTCCAGAAATTTTTTTTTTTCAAAATCTGGAAACCCGGTTTTAAAGGCTTTTACGGAAAACGCGTTAATTAAACGTTAACGATTAAAAATAAAAGCTAAATTCAAAACGATTTGTGCACGGTTGTTAAAAATCATAACTTATCAAGGAAATAACATTTTTCCAGAAACTTTTCAATTTTAAAAAAAATGAAAATTCCAGAATAAAAAAGAAGAAGGAAAAACCGTCTTTTAATCATCGGTTACGTTTTAAAAGGTTAAATAATGGTTTATCGCTCATTTTATTTTATTAAATCTCAAATGTCATGAAAATAAGTATTTTGTTTAAAAATATCAGAAACTTTATTTCGAATCTAGAATTAAAAATAAAAATCATAAATTAAAAGGGATATTCGGTTTTAACGATAAACGGTGTTTTAGGACTATTATTTTTTTTTACCCACTTATAAAATTCTAAAAATTACAAATAATTCCAGAAAATTAAATTTTGTAAGAATGTACGTACACAAAAATTTTCAGATTTAAATACGTAATTTAGGCATTTGAACATTAAATCGGTTTTAAATCAATTTTGTACGAAATCTGTTAAAAATCCATTAAACGACTCTAAAAAAAATTAGAATCTGTAAAATTTATGTTTTAACAGTAACTTTATAATTATATTAGTGTATTGGCCAAATATTATGATTTAATAACTAATATAACGATTTATGCAATAATCTCGTAAAAACGAACGCAACAATGCAATAATTGAAAATTAACGATTATAAAACTTTTATAAGAAAATTGACATACTATAATAGCCAAACAAAATTTTAAATTCTGTACATGTAACTACAACAAAAGTACCAAGCAATACCGAGATCGTCGTGTTACCTTAATCGAGATCTGAGTCAATAATGTACTCGTCCTGCTCGGGGTTGTCTCGAAAGCCTAAAAAAAAAAATATAAACAAGGTACAAGACCCTTATTAGTATCATAAATCGAGAACTAGGAAGAAGTAATTAAGAATCGATGATTACCTTCGAATTTGAATGAAGCGGGATGAAGAGAATGATCGGAATTGAGAAAAATATTGAAGATCAGTTCTACGTTCAATTGTCGTCTTTTTTTTGTACGGATTATACGTTCAATTTTTTTTTTTGAAAAGATGGGAAGTGGATACAGTGTTGGAGGTTTAAGAGGAGTTGAGAAGAACAACTGCAAAAAGAGAATAAGGGGGAACGTGCAACAGGAAGTAGGAGGAAACAGAGGAGTTGATTTTGACTTTCTCAACCGACTACGAAAATATCTCAGTCCGATGAGAGAAACGGTCGGGTCTACTACAATCTGAGCCCGATTCGTGCTAAAATCGTTAATGGATCACTTTTAAAAATAATAATAAGACGGAAAACATATAAGAACATGTTTATGAGAAAGAAGTATTAAAATCACGTAGAAATAATTATATACGAAATCGCGTAGAAAAAGATTAAATAGCAATTTCTCGAGATTAATTAAAATTCTCGCGAACAAGGAAATAAAAATGGTTTTTGAACGAAAATTTATTAAAATTTTATTACGAAGATCGAAATTAAGCTGGATGAAAAATAACGAGACTCGATAAGAGTCGATTTAATCGCAATGAGACGGATATCAAAGATGTAAATTTTACGGGTGTTACAACCCTCCCCACTAAAAAGAAGTTTCGTCCTCGAAACTGGAAAAGACAGAAATGATAGAATCAAGATTACCTTACTCGAAGAGATGAGGATGTTTAGCTTGCATCGCCGCTTCGGTTACCCAAGTTTCTTCTTCGAACTTGTTACAACGCCATAAAACCTTCACCAAGGGTACAACTTTATTCCTCAAGCGCTTCTCTCGTCGATCAGTAATCTTCACAGGTCTCTCCTCGTATGTCAGGTCAGGTTCTACATCAACAATTTCTGGTTCTAGAACGTGCTCGGGGTCACTAACATACCTCCTCAGCTGAGATACGTGAAAGACGTCATGAACTTTGCCCATCGAAGCAGGCAACTCTAGCTTGTAAGCCACCTCACCTACCTTCTTGATCACGGGGTACGGTCCAATGAACTTAGGACTAAGTTTGCCTTTGATCCCGAATCGTTTCACCCCTTTCATCGGCGATACCTTAAGAAATACCAGATCACCAACTGCAAACTCCAGAGGTCGGCGGTGGACATCAGCATAGGATTTCTGACGATCCTGAGCGGCTTTCATCCTGGAACGAATTAATTCCACTGCGTCAATGGTCTCGGCCAACAGATCAGGACCCAAAGCCTTCACCTCACCAGGTACGTCCCAACACAATGGGCTACGACACTTACGACCATACAGTGCTTCAAACGGGGCCATCTTGATGGAAGCATGATAACTGTTGTTGTAGGAGAATTCCACCAATGGAAGATGTCGGATCCAATTATCCTGAAAATCCAATTCACAAGCCCGTAACATGTCTTCTAAGGTCTGAATCGTCCTCTCGGATTGACCATCGGTAGCGGCATGAAAAGCGGTACTCATCAACAATTGACTTCCCAAGGCACTTTGTAACGCCTTCCAGAACATAGAACAGAACCTCGGATCTCGGTCGGACACGATCTCGAGTGGAACACCGTGATGACGGACCACCTCGGCAATATAGACTTCTGCAAGCTTCTCCAGACTCCAAGTGTCACGAATAGGAACAAATCGTGCACACTTGGTCAAACGATCTATTATGACCCAAATACCGTTTCTTCCATTTACGGTTCTTGGTAATGTCATTACAAAATCCATGGCTACACACTGCCACTTCCACTCTGGAACAGGGAGCGGCTGTAGCATACCAGCGGGTTTCTTATGTTCAAACTTAACCTGCTGACAAGTCAAACAGTTGCTCACAAATTTGGCAATGTCGTCCCTCATGAATGGCCACCAGAAATGAAGCTTCAAATCCTTGTACATTTTACCACCTCCGGGATGTACAGAATATCTCGACTTATGAGCTTCAGTCAAAATCTGCTTCCTGACTTCCACCTCATCTGGAACGACCCAACGGTCCCTAAACTTCAGAGCTCCACTAGAATCCACAGAGAAATCGAGAGCTTTACCCTGTTTCATCTTCTCACGGATACCGACAATGAGAGGATCTTCCAACTGTTTATCACGAATCTCCTGAAAAAGAGCTGGTTCAGCAACTAAGGCATTGATCCGCCCATCAGAACCTTCGATAGCCACATCGATTGTCATCTTTGCGAACTCTCGGGACAGATCTTCAGAAATGCCAGAACATGGAGTTAAGGAATGTAGGATCTTTCTGCTAAGAGCATCTGCAACCACATTGGCTTTACCCTCGCAGTACACCAATTCAAGGTCGTAATCGTTCACCAACTCTACCCACTCTCTCTGTCTCGCATTAAGGTCTTTCTGCGTAAAGAGATATCGTAGGCTTTTGTGGTCAGTGTACACCTTGCGCCTTACTCCATAGAGATAATGTCACCGGACCTTTAGAGCATGAACTACAGCAGCTAACTCAAGATCGTGGGTAGGGTAATTCACCTCATGAACTTTTAACTCTCTATAGGCATAAGCGACTACCTTACCACCTTGCATGAGAACACAACCCAAACCATGCTTAGAAGCGTCACAATAAACTTCAAAGTTAACGCCTTCCTCGGGTAGGGTCAAAACTGGAGCAGTAGTAAGCCGTCTCTTAAGCTCGGAGAAGGCATCTTCACAGGCCTGGTTCCATAGGAACTTAGACTCTTTCTTAAGCAACTGAGTCATAGAACGGGCCACCTTAGAGAAATCTTGAACGAATCTTCGGTAGTATCCAGCAAGACCTAAGAAACTTCGAATCTCACCAACATCTTTCAGACTTGTCCAATTCTCGATAGCGGAAATCTTAGCCGGGTCCACTTTAATACCGTCTTTAGCAATGACATGACCCAAAAAAGCCACTTCAGAGAGCCAGAATTCACACTTAGAGAACTTAGCATACCACTTTTGATCTCGTAGGATGCCAAGAATGATCTTAAGATGCTCGGCATGCTCAGCCTCAGATTTAGAATAGATTAGGATGTCGTCAATAAAGACAACAACACACTGGTCTAGATACTCCCGGAACGTTAGGTTCATCTGATCCATGAATACTGCAGGAGCATTGGTCAGTCAAAAAGGCATAACTTTGAACTCATAGTGTCCATACCTCGAACTGAAAGCCGTCTTGGGAATATCTGATTCACGGACAGGGATTTGATGATAACCCGATCTGAGATCGATCTTGGAAAATACAGAGGCGCCCTTAAGTTGATCGAAGAGATCATTGATTCTGGGCAGGGGATATTTGTTCTTGATCGTAACCTTGTTAAGGTCACGATAGTCAATACATAAGCGCATAGTACCGTCTTTCTTCTTTACAAACAGTCCAGGAGCACCCCGTGGAGATGAACTAGGACGAATGAAGTCCTTCTCAATCATATCATCCAACTGTTTACGCAGTTCTTGCAACTCAGCTGGAGCCATTCTATAAGGAGCCTTGGCAATAGGGCCAGTACCTGGTACGAGCTCGATGGTGAATTCTACATCTTGCTCAGGGGAATACAAGGTAATTCCTCGGGAAATACATCTGCATATTCACTGACGATGCGTACTTCCTCAAGTTTGGGTAATTCTGCTGTTACAGTCACCGTACATAAAAATACTTGGCAACCTTTTCTCTGCAAACGAATAGCTTTCATAGCAGAAATGATTTTGATACCCTTCTGGCGTCGACCACCACGGTAGGTAATACGAGAACCAATAGGAGTCTTCAGAAAAATCTTCTGGTCTCGGCACTGAAATCTTGCATCATAGAGGGATAACCAATCCAGGCCCAAAATAACATCGAACTCTGCCAGAGGAAACTCGAGAAGAGTCGAAGGAAGGATAATACCAGCAAAAAGAATAGGAAAAGCTTGATATGCTTTAGAACAAGCACCGATTTCACCAGAAGGAAGACTGATAGAGATAGGCTCGGCTTGGGAAGGAATAAGAGATAATTTCGAAGCAAAGCTGGAGGAGATAGCGGATATGGAGGCACCATTATCAAACAATATAAAGGCACTAACACCAGAGATCGTAAACATACCCGTAACTACGTCAGGGTTAGCCTCAGCGTCGGCTCGGCTCATCAAGAATATGCGCCCCTTTTGAGCAGGTGTGGTGACAGCATCGCTGGTTGCAGCCTTTTTCGGACATTTGGTCGAAATATGTCCCGGTTTTCCGCAGGTGAAACAGACGATGGGAGAGCCGTCACAGTTCTTGCCCGGGTGGAAATCCTTCTTGCATTTGAAGCAGACAGTGCTCTTCTTGTCTTGAAATCGGGAGTTAGAGTTGTTCCTTTTTCCTGTAAAACATATGATGTGATTCTGATATGTAACAAGATAAGAAGAAAGAAAACAAAGGAATATTTCAGACCTCCAGAAGAATGAAATTTCTTCGATGAAGAAGAGGTGTTGCTAGAAGATTGGAATGGTCTCTCGTAGCCAACAACAGTGGTCTCCATTTTCTTGACTTCCTTCAGTGAGGACTCGGTAAACAGTGCGGCATTGTAGATATCTTGTACAGTCTCCAAATCCCTGGGAATATTGTGTGCAATATCTGCTCTGAGCCCCTCTCCGAAATAAAAGGCTCGATTGTCCTCAGTTTGTAGCAGGCCTTCAGCATAATGCGCCAAGAAATGGAATTGTTGCGAGTACTCAGTCACGGTCATGTTGTTTCCTTGGACAAGGTTGCTAAACTCCCTCATTCTTTGCTTCTTTAGCTCCTTGGGATAGAACCTACGCTCCAACAGGATCTTGAATTGAGCCCATCCAAAACCCGGAGTCTGCAGGGTAGTTGGGCCAACTAGGGTCCACCATCGATCGGCTTAATCAGACAAGTAAAGCACGGCCAGGCCCACCTTCTGGTTCTCGGGAGCAGAATAAATCCCGAATTGCTAACGATTCATGACTTCAGGGTCTACAGAGCCGTCATAAAATTCTAACTTGCTCTTGGCCATTCCTTCAGCTGCGTGTGAGAAGCTAAAGGGTCGCTGGTTGTTTGCGTTCCTGTTGGTCAATTCCTGGAGTGTTTGCACAATCGCATTCATGTTGTTGACAAACGCAACATTGATGTCATTCTGGTTCGTTCTACCGTTCATCTTCAACCACAAAAGAAACACATAATCAATGCTAATCATTGAGTTTAGGAACATATAAACTTAACAAGTAAGTCCTTATTTTGGTTTCTACCCATCTCTCACTAATATCTTATTTACTGTTTAAACCATTTACTGATATTTTTCCTAAAATCATGTGTGAGCGTCGGGAGCAACGATGCTCTGATACCAACTGTAATCCCCTATAAATTCTAATGCGAAACAGTGGCGGAATCACTGTTTAGTTGGGATTAACACACTGATAACTAAATTTTAATAATGAAAAGGTAAGTCAGTACAACTGCCACTTTATATAAAAAGGGCAAAAATTTAAAATCCTCAAAAGTGTTTAACAATCAAACCAAAAAAATTATGAAAATAAATTCACGGCGCAAGACTAAATGCCGCTCGCTAGCCCACACAAACTCGAACAGATAATACCTGCCATGTTATAAACATAACAACCACAATTCAGTGGGTTGTAACGACGACGTTCTCCCAGCCATATTACATGATATTAATGCACAATTACTACTATATCAAAATGGTTGAAAAATGGAAAACATTTAAAATGATACGGTAAAATAATTCAAAATGATTGTCAACCTGCAAATCCATGTCAATCAATAAAAATAACGGCGCTATGGAAGTCAATCAGTGTAACGGAATAGACTTTCACTAGGATCATACTAAACAGGGTTCGAGAATTCAGTCAAAACAAATTAGACTTCGGTCTCTAACTAAGCAACTCAACTATAACAGGACTGCGTGCAGCGAGGTCCTGGCTTAAGTAATGTACAGCCCCCCTGGACACCAACCGTAATCCAGTTCAACCCGACGGCGACTTACACGATGCCATATCTAAGTTTAAGGTCAAAATATACACACTCCTGAACACAAACCATGCTCAGTTCAACGACCAATGTGTCTCTAACTAGATACACCAGCTTTATAGTTGATGGCAAAACGTATACCCTAGACTGTATTACTCTACTCGTACACTTGTCCTTATTCTATAACTCCAAAACAAAGCCGTTGTCGTAATTCGATAGGATTATTAAAACGTTCTAAAATGGAAACTTTCTAATTTGGGAAACTTTCTATTTTAGGAAACTTTCTGATAAGTGTAGTTTGTAGTGCCTATTATGTTGTGTTTGGTCCCTTTTTACCTTGTCAAATCGCTCTTTGGAGCGGTTTCTGGGCTACTCATGCTTCCTTTAGTTCGTTTTAGGTTCCAAAGACTATTCATGGAGAAATTGGAACGATTCCGACTCGTTTCATACACTTTTGGAACCAACGAAGAGAAGGAACGATCACTTGATGCCTTGGATTCGATCCCGAGACCTTGGGACCCATTCCCGAGCCCCTTAGACTCGATCCCGAGCACCGAGAGTCGATGAGAAGCCCATGAGAAGCAAGGAGAGACCTTAATGATCATATTTGAGGCCTACAAGACCCATCATGGTCAAGATAAGAGCCATCATGGTCGGGATGAAGAGTACAAGCAAACCCGAGCTACTGGAGTGGCATCTCGGCCGAGACCACCACCATCTCGGCCGAGACCACTTCTTCTCGGCCGAGACCACTTCTTCTCGGCCGAAACCACTTCATCTCGCCCGAGATGGAGCACCTACAGACCCACGTCACTTCTTTTCTTCTTCTTCTTCATTCTTGTAACCTTATAAATAGTTCCCCCTTGTTTTGTTTAAGCATAATACATTACCCTAGCTTATTTTAGACTCTCTACATTGTTCTAAACCCTAGATTTAGTTCTCCTCTCATTAGCTTAATCTCTCTTTAAACTTTAGTTAATCTTAGTTTAATCTAGTGGATTAGTCTTGTATTAAGAGATTTCTTCAAGATTCATCGAAGATTGACATCCTTGGGAGTTTCATTTGGGTTTATCTTTTCAATACAAGTTCTCATCTTTTGTTATCCTTGTTAGTAGGTATAATCTCTTTACTTTTAATCTTTGTTAATCTTCCAAGTTCTAATCTTTACATATTGTTTATTGTTATTGATTGTTCATAATGGATGTTTGGATTATTATGTCGATTTCTCTTGTTAGTCTTAGATTTAGTTTCATTACGAGTGAGTAGATTCCTTGTGGGGTTAGTAGGGGGATTAAGTGTGGATTATGGGTAATTAGGGTTTGATTAAGGGAAAGGTGGAATCTTTGTCACTAGTCACATGTTGAGCACTCTATGTGTTTGTTGAATTGCTTGTTTGAGTTGTAGTGGCCATGCTTCTCATGCTTGTTTTCATCTTCTCATCTTGTAATCAATATTTGGTTGAATGCTTATGTTTTAGGTATTACTTTGCATGAGTATTCGGGTCTAGTCTTAGACACGAGAGTGCGGACTTAGGCTTTGGCGCGAGAGCGCAAACCGACCCTAGTGGCATAGAGAAAGCTACGTACCGCCGGTGCTATGATCGATGTGAAGAATGGTAGGATCACATTTGAGTTAGGCTCGTGTTTGACCTCCAATGCAACATCTCGCCTACTAATGATGAGTCTTGTAAGATGATCCATGCCACGAAAGACTTTGATCTAGGGGATGAATCGGGGAAAAGCTTGAAGAACAACTTCTATGGAATTGAAGATGATGATTCTGAGCTTGGGCGGATGAATGCCCATGTCATGATGTTGAGGACAAGTTGCAAAGTAAGAAGAAAGATGAGCCTCCTTGGGGACACATGAAGATAGATGGACGTTTGGGTATATACCGATGGATCGCAAGTACAAGTTTAAGCCATTGAACTTAGTAGATCGGGATGCCCCGGGAACGTCGAGATAAGGTTGTGAAGAACCTTGGAGTGTGGATGGTTATACCACAAGCTTGATTGAAGACTTTGCAAAAGCCTTCGATTTGTTTCTTCGTGCCCTTGATGGCGATGGAATCAGTTGCAAGGTTGTTGAAAAAGAATTGAAGAATGCACCATCCTTGGTTTGACGGAGTTCCAAAAGAACCGTCTTATTGTATATATCTCTTTCTTAACCTTTTGAGTTTTTGTGAAACCCTTGTAATTTGGTATTTTGATGAGAGATGTGAGGGAGGGATCTTGATGAATGTTATTGAGTTTATTTGATAGGTTGATTGTGAAGATGAAGAATTGAGAGTTGTTGATGATAGAAGCTTGGATTTGGGCATGGGAGTCGGTTTTTGAAGCTTTTGACAAGCTTTTGGGGACGAGATTTTAGATCTCGATGTATTAGTTGTCATGTGGGATAAGCTTTCATGAAGATTGAAGAGGTATATGAGTCATCCCGGCCGAGAAAGACTTCATCTCGACCGAGATGAAGTGTGCGCGAAAGTTGGAGATACTGCCTGTCCATCTCAGCCGAGAAGGAGTTCATCTCGACCGAGATGGGATCATCTCGCCCGAGATGAGGCCCAGCTTCCCCATTTCGTTTCCTCTTCGACATTTGAGCCCACCTAACCACTTTATACCCCCTTCCAACCTCCCTACTCACCCTTGCAACTATCATATGACCCCTACACTCCATATACATACCCTCACCTCATCTTATCTTCACTACACACCGACTTTCACATCAAATCACACCTCCTATTACCTTTGTACTTCAACCATGCGGTACTATCAAGTTTGAAGTGGAATGACAATGATGAAGATTAGCTATGTACCGATATCGAACTATGAGACGATGGAGCGAGTGAGTTGCTAACCGATTGGTACGGCAACTATCCTTTCTTTTCCGTCTTTTATTGCTTATCTTCCTTTGTTTGTTCCTTTCCCCTTATACACCTTTGTGTCGTGGTGGCCCTCGAGGCCTTGGTAGTCATTGCTCCCGACTCTGGATGACGGTGATTACATCGAGAGTCATTTCAAAATCCAAATTTACAAGAGTTTTCACTTTTTCTTTGATTTTACTTCCTTTTTAGGATTTAGTCGGATTCGGGCGGAATCCGGGCTAGGTGACTTGATTACACCTAGTCCTCACCTCCCATTTCCTTTTATTTCCTTCTTTTTATTTCTTCCCCCATCCATATCTTTTCTCGTCTCGGCCCATGGTGACTTGACTACACCCCGGCCGGACACATTCTACCCTTTTCTCCGCTTTAATTTTAATTTTTAGCTTTATTTTCGTAGTTTCTTTCCTTTTCTTTAGTGTCTCCATACACTACGATCGAGCATGAGGACATTGCTCGGTTTAAGTGTGGGGAAGCGATATCCTATCGTAGTTAGTTTTATTTTCGTAGTTTTTCGAAAAATCTTAAAAAATCCCTAAAAATTCGAAAAACTTTCACAAAAATCAAAAAGATTTTCTTTCGTGTGTTTTTCTCTTGTGTCGTTGTGTCGTATATTTGTTGTGTTGTGCATGTTTGCCTCCCTGTTTCCTTGTAGGTCGCTTAATCACCTCTAACTTTGGAAAGCTTCAAGAGATCCGGTAACCTCTTTTTATCCGTTTTCCCTCTTTGTCTCTTTTGTAGTTTGGAGGAGATTTGTGATGATGTGTGCTCGGGTGGAGCTTTGTGAAGATTTGTGGTTGATTGGTTGCTTATTTGGAAATTCGGGGTGGTGTTTGTTCTCGTTATGTGTTTGTTTTGTTTTGTCTTGTTTTGTTTTGTTGCCTTTGCCTCTTTTTCTTTCGTTTTCGTCATGTCTTCGTCTTGTGATGTGTAGTTGTGTCTAGTGTGTAAATAGGTTTTTGAAAACCCGGTTTTGAGGCTAGTGTGCAAGTGTTTATTTTCCCTTTCTAGTAGTATGAATCGAGTCTTGGACTTTAGTCTAGTAGAATGACCCTAAATCAATAGTTTTGTTGGTCCTTTACCTTGAGTCCACCTAGCTTACTAGGGATTTACTAAGGGATTTGCATTTTGACCATTATGACCACCCACGGTGTGAAAAGGCCTTGGTTGCAGAGTCCCATCCCTTAGGTGACCGTGTTCGGAATTGTTCGATTAGTCCAAGTTTCTCCCCTTTTTGTGGGTTTGAAGGGAAGGCGCCATCCCGACTTACCCATTCCCTTACCTCCTACACATATCCACAAAATAAAGTTGCAATTTGTTGAAATCTCTTTCTTAGTTGCAAAGAAATGCCTACAACTCAAATCTAGCCAAAAGGGCAAAGAAAAGAAAATGAAAGAAAATGAAAGAAAGAAAGAAAGGATTGAAGAAAAAGAAAAGGCACGAAAAGCCAAAAAGAAAATACAAAAGATGAAAAAGAAATGGCATAGCAACACACAAAGCAAAAATACAAAAGAAAGAAAAATGCCAAAAGAAACCCGTCTCACAAAAAGAATCCCCACATCTAAAAAATAAGCCTTTTTCCGATCGTTACCGTGAAGAGCCTACCAAAGGACCGAGTCCCTAGGAAGGATGATAGCGGTAATGATTGGTCTTCCCTCATTTTGCAAACCTGTCCACCTTTTTACTTGGACTAGTTGAGCGGTTTTGGGCATGGGACGACCCTCTTGGCTCATCGCTAAGGGGGGCGGGGTCTCACTTACCTACAGTGTCGACTAACACCGTGGTTCATCCTTTTTTCATCTCGCCGATCGTCCCGTAGTACGTTCTTAGAAGGTTAGGAGGACCTAGGTAAGTTATCAACGTTTTTATTGCTTTGTTGTCATACTATTAGGGTTTAGTTCATTTCGATTTGTATTATTAGCTTGGGAACATTGTCACTTGCCTCGAGTCCTAAACCGGCGCTTCTTTCACCGCTTTTTAGAAGGAAGCGGTATTTGTTTCTTTTTGGGTGCAACCGATAACTTGTTTGCTTGTATGTTTATTTGTTTATGTGTTTTTGTGTCCGGTTGCATCCACAGTTTTGTCGCAATATCTTACTTGCCTTGCGGAGTGCACTTTTCCTCTAAGTTTACTCGCGTGAGTTGAAAGGCCGTAGGGTGTGCTAATACCCGCTCGGCTAGTTTAGTAGTTAGTTTGTGCTTACCCGAGGGCGAGTAAGGGTTAAGTGTGGGGGAGTTGATAAGTGTAGTTTGTAGTGCCTATTTTGTTGTGTTTGGTCCCTTTTTACCTTGTGAAATCTCTCTTTGGAGCGGTTTCTGGGCTACTCATGCTTCCTTTAGTTCGTTTTAGGTTCCCAAGACTATTCATGGAGAAATTGGAACGATTCCGACTCGTTTCATACACTTTTGGAACCAACGAAGAGAAGGAACGATCACTTGATGCCTTGGATTCGATCCCGAGACCTTAGGACCCATTCCCGAGCCCCTTAGACTCGATCTCGTGCACCGAGAGTTGATGAGAAGCCCATGAGAAGCAAGGAGAGACCTTAATGATCATATTTGAGGCCTACAAGACCCATCATGGTCAAGATAAGAGCCATCATGGTCGGGATGAAGAGTACAAGCAAAAACGAGCTACTGGAGTGGCATCTCGGCCGAGAGCACCACCATCTCGGCCGAGACCACTTCATCTCGGCCGAGATGGAGCACCTACAGACCTGCGTCACTTCTTTTCTTCTCCTTCATTCTTGTAACCTTATAAATAGTTCCCCCTTGTTTTGTTTAAGCATCATATATTACCCTAGCTTATTTTAGACTCTCTACATTGTTCTAAACCCTAGATTTAGTTCTCCTCTCATTAGCTTAATCTCTCTTTAAACTTTAGTTAATCTTAGTTTAATCTAGTGGATTAGTCTTGTATTAAGAGATTTCTTCAAGATTCATCCAAGATTGACATCCTTGGGAGTTTCATTTGGGTTTATCTTTTCAATACAAGTTCTCATCTTTTGTTATCTTTGTTAGGAGGTATAATCTCCTTACTTTTAATCTTTGTTAATCTTGTAAGTTCTAATCTTTACATATTGTTTATTGTTATTGATTGTTCATAATGGATGTTTGGATTATTATGTTGATTTCTCTTGTTAGTCTTAGATTTAGTTTCATTATGAGTGAGTAGATTCCTTGTGGGGTTAGTAGGGGGATTAAGTGTGGATTATGGGTAATTAGGGTTTGATTAAGGGAAAGGTGGAATCTTTGTCACTAGTCACATGTTGAGCACTCTATGTGTTTGTTGAATTGCTTGTTTGAGTTGTAGTGGCCATGCTTCTCATGCTTGTTTTCATCTTCTCATCTTCTAATCGATATGTGGTTGAATGCTTATGTTTTGGGTAATACTTTGCATGAGTATTCGGGTCTAGTCTTAGACACGAGAGTGCGGACTTAGTCTTTGGCGCGTGAGCGCAAACCGACCCTAGTGTCGTAGAGAAACCTACATACCGCCAGTGCTATGATCGATGTGAAGAATGGTAGTATCACATTTGAGTTAGGCGACGAGAAGCTCGTGTTTGACCTCCAAGGCAACACCTCGCCTACTAATGATGAGTCTTGTAAGATGATCCATGCCACGAAAGACTTTGATCTAGCTTAGGGGATGAGTCGGGGAAAAGCTTGAAGAACAACTTCTATGGATATGAAGATGATGATTCCGAGCTTGGGGCGGATGAATGTTCATGTCATGATGTTGAGGACAAGTTGCAATGTAAGAAGAAAGATGAGCCTCCCTTGGGGCCACATGAAGATAGATGGACGTTTGGGTATATACCGAAGGATCGCAAGTACAAGTTCAAGCCATTGAACTTAGTAGATCGGGATGCCTCGGGAACGTCGAGACAAGGTTGTGAAGAACCTTGGAGTGTGGATGGTTATACCACAAGCTTGATTGAAGACTTTGCAAGAGCTTTGGATTTGCTTCTTCGTGCCCTTGATGGCGATGGAATCGGTTGCAAGGTTGTTGAAAAAGAATTGAAGAATGCACCATCCTTGGTTTGACGGAGTTCCAAAAGAACCGTCTTATTGTATATATCTCTTTCTTATCCTTTTGAGTTTTTGAGAAACCCTTGTAATTTGGTATTTTGATGAGAGATGTGAGGGAGGGATCTTGATGAATGTTATTGAGTTTATTTGATAGGTTGATTGTGAAGATGAAGCATTGAGAGTTGTTGATGATAGAAGCTTGGATTTGGGCATGGGAGTCGGTTTTTGAAGCTTTTGACAAGCTTTTGGGGACGAGATTTTAGATCTCGATGTATTAGTTGTCATGTGGGATAAGCTTTCATGAAGATTGAAGAGGTATATGGGTCATCCCGGCCGAGAAAGACTTCATCTCGACCGAGATGAAGTGTGCGCGAAAGTTGGAACTACTGCCTGTCCATCTCGGCCGAGAAGGAGTTCATCTCGCCCGAGAAGGTATCTTCCCGACCGAGATGGGATCATCTCGCCCGAGATGATGCCCAGCTCCCCCATTTCGTTTCCTCTTCGACATTTGAGCCCACCCAACCACTTCATACCCCCTCCCAACCTCCCTACTCACCCTTGCAACTATCATATGATCCCTACACTCCATATACATACCCTCACCTCATCTTATCTTCACTACACACCGACTTTCACATCAAATCACACCTCCTAATACCTTTGTACTTCAACCATGCGGTACTATCAAGTTTGAAGTGGAATGACAATGACGAAGATTAGCTATGTACCGATATCGAACTATGAGACGATGGAGGGAGTGAGTTGCTAACCGATTGGTACGACAACTATCCTTTCTTTCCCGTCTTTTTTTGCTTATCTTCCTTTGTTTGTTCCCTTCCCCTTATACACCTTTGTGTCATGGTGGCCCTCGAGCCTAGGTAGTCATTGCTCCCGACTCTCGATGACGTGATTACATCGAGAGTCATTTCAAAATCCAAATTTACAAGAGTTTTCACTTTTTCTTTGATTTTACTTCCTTTTTAGGATTTAGTCGGATTCGGGCGGAATCCGGGCTAGGTGACTTGATTACACCTAGTCCTCACCTCCCATTTCGTTTTATTTCCTTCTTTTTATTTCTTCCCCCATCCATATCTTTTCTCGTCTCGGCCCATGGTGACTTGACTACACCCCGGCCGGACACATTCTACCCTTTTCTCCGCTTTAATTTTAATTTTTAGCTTTATTTTCGTAGTTTCTTTCCTTTTCTTTAGTGTCTCCATGCACTACGATCGAGCATGAGGACATTGCTCGGTTTAAGTGTGGGGAAGCGATATCCTATCGTAGTTAGTTTTATTTTCGTAGTTTTTCGAAAAATCTTAAAAAATCCCTAAAAATTCGAAAAACTTTCACAAAAATCAAAAAGATTTTCTTTCGTGTGTTTTTCTCTTGTGTCGTTGTGTCGTATATTTGTTGTGTTGTGCGTGTTTGCCTCCTTGTTTCCTTGTAGGTCGCTTAATCACCTCTAACTTTGGAAAGCTTCAAGACATCCGGTAACCTCTTTTTATCCGTTTTCCCTCTTTGTCTCTTTTGTAGTTTGGAGGAGATTTGTGATGATGTGTGCTCGGGTGGAGCTTTGTGAAGATTTGTGGTTGATTGGTTGCTTATTTGGAAATTCGGGGTGGTGTTTGTTCTCGTTATGTGTTTGTTTTGTTTTGTCTTGTTTTGTTTTGTTGCCTTTGCCTCTTTTTCTTTCGTTTTCGTCATGTCTTCGTCTTGTGATGTGTAGTTGTGTCTAGTGTGTAAATAGGTTTTTGAAAACCCGGTTTTGAGGCTAGTGTGCAAGTGTTTATTTTCCCTTTCTAGTAGTATGAATCGAGTCTTGGACTTTAGTCTAGTAGAATGACCCTAAATCAATAGTTTTGTTGGTCCTTTACCTTGAGTCCACCTAGCTTACTAGGGATTTACTAAGGGATTTGCATTTTGACCATTATGACCACCCACGGTGTGAAAAGGCCTTGGTTGCAGAGTCCCATCCCTTAGGTGACCGTGTTCGGAATTGTTCGATTAGTCCAAGTTTCTCCCCTTTTTGTGGGTTTGAAGGGAAGGCGCCATCCCGACTTACCCATTCCCTTACCTCCTACACATATCCACAAAATAAAGTTGCAATTTGTTGAAATCTCTTTCTTAGTTGCAAAGAAATGCCTACAACTCAAATCTAGCCAAAAGGGCAAAGAAAAGAAAATGAAAGAAAATGAAAGAAAGAAAGAAAGGATTGAAGAAAAAGAAAAGGCACGAAAAGCCAAAAAGAAAATACAAAAGATGAAAAAGAAATGGCATAGCAACACACAAAGCAAAAATGCAAAAGAAAGAAAAATGCCAAAAGAAAACCGTCTCACAAAAATATCCCCACATCTAAAAAATAAGCCTTTTTCCGATCGTTACCGTGAAGAGCCTACCAAAGGACCGAGTCCCTAGGAAGGATGATAGCGGTAATGATTGGTCTTCCCTCATTTTGCAAACCTGTCCACCTTTTTACTTGGACTAGTTGAGCGGTTTTGGGCATGGGACGACCCTCTTGGCTCATCGCTAAGGGGGGCGGGGTCTCACTTACCTACAGTGTCGACTAACACCGTGGTTCATCCTTTTTTCATCTCGCCGATCGTCCCGTAGTACGTTCTTAGAAGGTTAGGAGGACCTAGGTAAGTTATCAACGTTTTTATTGCTTTGTTGTCATACTATTAGGGTTTAGTTCATTTCGATTTGTATTATTAGCTTGGGAACATTGTCACTTGCCTCGAGTCCTAAACCGGCGCTTCTTTCACCGCTTTTTAGAAGGAAGCGGTATTTGTTTCTTTTTGGGTGCAACCGATAACTTGTTTGCTTGTATGTTTATTTGTTTATGTGTTTTTGTGTCCGGTTGCATCCACAGTTTTGTCGCAATATCTTACTTGCCTTGCGGAGTGCACTTTTCCTCTAAGTTTACTCGCGTGAGTTGAAAGGCCGTAGGGTGTGCTAATACCCGCTCGGCTAGTTTAGTAGTTAGTTTGTGCTTACTCGAGGGCGAGTAAGGGTTAAGTGTGGGGGAGTTGATAAGTGTAGTTTGTAGTGCCTATTTTGTTGTGTTTGGTCCCTTTTTACCTTGTGAAATCTCTCTTTGGAGCGGTTTCTGGGCTACTCATGCTTCCTTTAGTTCGTTTTAGGTTCCCAAGACTATTCATGGAGAAATTGGAACGATTCCGACTCGTTTCATACACTTTTGGAACCAACGAAGAGAAGGAACGATCACTTGATGCCTTGGATTCGATCCCGAGACCTTAGGACCCATTCCCGAGCCCCTTAGACTCGATCTCGTGCACCGAGAGTTGATGAGAAGCCCATGAGAAGCAAGGAGAGACCTTAATGATCATATTTGAGGCCTACAAGACCCATCATGGTCAAGATAAGAGCCATCATGGTCGGGATGAAGAGTACAAGCAAAAACGAGCTACTGGAGTGGCATCTCGGCCGAGAGCACCACCATCTCGGCCGAGACCACATCATCTCGGCCGAGATGGAGCACCTACAGACCTGCGTCACTTCTTTTCTTCTCCTTCATTCTTGTAACCTTATAAATAGTTCCCCCTTGTTTTGTTTAAGCATCATATATTACCCTAGCTTATTTTAGACTCTCTACATTGTTCTAAACCCTAGATTTAGTTCTCCTCTCATTAGCTTAATCTCTCTTTAAACTTTAGTTAATCTTAGTTTAATCTAGTGGATTAGTCTTGTATTAAGAGATTTCTTCAAGATTCATCCAAGATTGACATCCTTGGGAGTTTCATTTGGGTTTATCTTTTCAATACAAGTTCTCATCTTTTGTTATCTTTGTTAGGAGGTATAATCTCCTTACTTTTAATCTTTGTTAATCTTGTAAGTTCTAATCTTTACATATTGTTTATTGTTATTGATTGTTCATAATGGATGTTTGGATTATTATGTTGATTTCTCTTGTTAGTCTTAGATTTAGTTTCATTATGAGTGAGTAGATTCCTTGTGGGGTTAGTAGGGGGATTAAGTGTGGATTATGGGTAATTAGGGTTTGATTAAGGGAAAGGTGGAATCTTTGTCACTAGTCACATGTTGAGCACTCTATGTGTTTGTTGAATTGCTTGTTTGAGTTGTAGTGGCCATGCTTCTCATGCTTGTTTTCATCTTCTCATCTTCTAATCGATATGTGGTTGAATGCTTATGTTTTGGGTAATACTTTGCATGAGTATTCGGGTCTAGTCTTAGACACGAGAGTGCGGACTTAGGCTTTGGCGCGTGAGCGCAAACCGACCCTAGTGTCGTAGAGAAACCTACATACCGCCAGTGCTATGATCGATGTGAAGAATGGTAGTATCACATTTGAGTTAGGCGACGAGAAGCTCGTGTTTGACCTCCAAGGCAACACCTCGCCTACTAATGATGAGTCTTGTAAGATGATCCATGCCACGAAAGACTTTGATCTAGCTTAGGGGATGAGTCGGGGAAAAGCTTGAAGAACAACTTCTATGGATATGAAGATGATGATTCCGAGCTTGGGGCGGATGAATGTTCATGTCATGATGTTGAGGACAAGTTGCAATGTAAGAAGAAAGATGAGCCTCCCTTGGGGCCACATGAAGATAGATGGACGTTTGGGTATATACCGAAGGATCGCAAGTACAAGTTCAAGCCATTGAACTTAGTAGATCGGGATGCCTCGGGAACGTCGAGACAAGGTTGTGAAGAACCTTGGAGTGTGGATGGTTATACCACAAGCTTGATTGAAGACTTTGCAAGAGCTTTGGATTTGCTTCTTCGTGCCCTTGATGGCGATGGAATCGGTTGCAAGGTTGTTGAAAAAGAATTGAAGAATGCACCATCCTTGGTTTGACGGAGTTCCAAAAGAACCGTCTTATTGTATATATCTCTTTCTTATCCTTTTGAGTTTTTGAGAAACCCTTGTAATTTGGTATTTTGATGAGAGATGTGAGGGAGGGATCTTGATGAATGTTATTGAGTTTATTTGATAGGTTGATTGTGAAGATGAAGCATTGAGAGTTGTTGATGATAGAAGCTTGGATTTGGGCATGGGAGTCGGTTTTTGAAGCTTTTGACAAGCTTTTGGGGACGAGATTTTAGATCTCGATGTATTAGTTGTCATGTGGGATAAGCTTTCATGAAGATTGAAGAGGTATATGAGTCATCCCGGCCGAGAAAGACTTCATCTCGACCGAGATGAAGTGTGCGCGAAAGTTGGAACTACTGCCTGTCCATCTCGGCCGAGAAGGAGTTCATCTCGCCCGAGAAGGTATCTTCCCGACCGAGATGGGATCATCTCGCCCGAGATGATGCCCAGCTCCCCCATTTCGTTTCCTCTTCGACATTTGAGCCCACCCAACCACTTCATACCCCCTCCCAACCTCCCTACTCACCCTTGCAACTATCATATGATCCCTACACTCCATATACATACCCTCACCTCATCTTATCTTCACTACACACCGACTTTCACATCAAATCACACCTCCTAATACCTTTGTACTTCAACCATGCGGTACTATCAAGTTTGAAGTGGAATGACAATGACGAAGATTAGCTATGTACCGATATCGAACTATGAGACGATGGAGGGAGTGAGTTGCTAACCGATTGGTACGACAACTATCCTTTCTTTCCCGTCTTTTTTTGCTTATCTTCCTTTGTTTGTTCACTTCCCCTTATACACCTTTGTGTCATGGTGGCCCTCGAGCCTAGGTAGTCATTGCTCCCGACTCTCGATGACGTGATTACATCGAGAGTCATTTCAAAATCCAAATTTACAAGAGTTTTCACTTTTTCTTTGATTTTACTTCCTTTTTAGGATTTAGTCGGATTCGGGCGGAATCCGGGCTAGGTGACTTGATTACACCTAGTCCTCACCTCCCATTTCGTTTTATTTCCTTCTTTTTATTTCTTCCCCCATCCATATCTTTTCTCGTCTCGGCCCATGGTGACTTGACTACACCCCGGCCGGACACATTCTACCCTTTTCTCCGCTTTAATTTTAATTTTTAGCTTTATTTTCGTAGTTTCTTTCCTTTTCTTTAGTGTCTCCATGCACTACGATCGAGCATGAGGACATTGCTCGGTTTAAGTGTGGGGAAGCGATATCCTATCGTAGTTAGTTTTATTTTCGTAGTTTTTCGAAAAATCTTAAAAAATCCCTAAAAATTCGAAAAACTTTCACAAAAATCAAAAAGATTTTCTTTCGTGTGTTTTTCTCTTGTGTCGTTGTGTCGTATATTTGTTGTGTTGTGCGTGTTTGCCTCCTTGTTTCCTTGTAGGTCGCTTAATCACCTCTAACTTTGGAAAGCTTCAAGACATCCGGTAACCTCTTTTTATCCGTTTTCCCTCTTTGTCTCTTTTGTAGTTTGGAGGAGATTTGTGATGATGTGTGCTCGGGTGGAGCTTTGTGAAGATTTGTGGTTGATTGGTTGCTTATTTGGAAATTCGGGGTGGTGTTTGTTCTCGTTATGTGTTTGTTTTGTTTTGTCTTGTTTTGTTTTGTTGCCTTTGCCTCTTTTTCTTTCGTTTTCGTCATGTCTTCGTCTTGTGATGTGTAGTTGTGTCTAGTGTGTAAATAGGTTTTTGAAAACCCGGTTTTGAGGCTAGTGTGCAAGTGTTTATTTTCCCTTTCTAGTAGTATGAATCGAGTCTTGGACTTTAGTCTAGTAGAATGACCCTAAATCAATAGTTTTGTTGGTCCTTTACCTTGAGTCCACCTAGCTTACTAGGGATTTACTAAGGGATTTGCATTTTGACCATTATGACCACCCACGGTGTGAAAAGGCCTTGGTTGCAGAGTCCCATCCCTTAGGTGACCGTGTTCGGAATTGTTCGATTAGTCCAAGTTTCTCCCCTTTTTGTGGGTTTGAAGGGAAGGCGCCATCCCGACTTACCCATTCCCTTACCTCCTACACATATCCACAAAATAAAGTTGCAATTTGTTGAAATCTCTTTCTTAGTTGCAAAGAAATGCCTACAACTCAAATCTAGCCAAAAGGGCAAAGAAAAGAAAAAGAAAGAAAATGAAAGAAAGAAAAGATTGAAGAAAAAGAAAAGGCACAAAAAGCCAAAAAGAAAATACAAAAGATGAAAAAGAAATGGCATAGCAACACACAAAGCAAAAATGCAAAAGAAAGAAAAATGCCAAAAGAAAACCGTCTCACAAAAAGAATCCCCACATCTAAAAAATAAGCCTTTTTCCGATCGTTACCGTGAAGAGCCTACCAAAGGACCGAGTCCCTAGGAAGGATGATAGCGGTAATGATTGGTCTTCCCTCATTTTGCAAACCTATCCACCTTTTTACTTGGACTAGTTAAGCGGTTTTTGGCATGGGACGACCCTCTTGGCTCATCGCTAAGGGGGGCGGGGTCTCACTTACCTACAGTGTCGACTAACACCGTGGTTCATCCTTTTTTCATCTCGCCGATCGTCCCGTAGTACGTTCTTAGAAGGTTAGGAGGACCTAGGTAAGTTATCAACGTTTTTATTGCTTTGTTGTCATACTATTAGGGTTTAGTTCATTTCGATTTGTATTATTAGCTTGGGAACATTGTCACTTGCCTCGAGTCCTAAACCGGCGCTTCTTTCACCGCTTTTTAGAAGGAAGCGGTATTTGTTTCTTTTTGGGTGCAACCGATAACTTGTTTGCTTGTATGTTTATTTGTTTATGTGTTTTTGTGTCCGGTTGCAGCCACAGTTTTGTCGCAAGATCTTACTTGCCTTGCGGAGTGCACTTTTCCTCTAAGTGTACTCGCGTGAGTTGAAAGGTCGTAGGGTGCGCTAATACCCGCTCGGCTAGTTTAGTAGTTAGTTTGTGCTTACTCGAGGGCGAGTAAGGGTTAAGTGTGGGGGAGTTGATAAGTGTAGTTTGTAGTGCCTATTTTGTTGTGTTTGGTCCCTTTTTACCTTGTGAAATCGCTCTTTGGAGCGGTTTCTGGGCTACTCATGCTTCCTTTAGTTCGTTTTAGGTTCCCAAGACTATTCATGGAGAAATTGGAACGATTCCGACTCGTTTCATACACTTTTGGAACCAACGAAGAGAACGAACGATCACTTGATGCCTTGGATTCGATCCCGAGACCTTGGGACCCATTCCCGAGCCCCTTAGACTCGATCTCGTGCACCGAGAGTCGATGAGAAGCCCATGAGAAGCAAGGAGAGACCTTAATGATCATATTTGAGGCCTACAAGACCCATCATGGTCAAGATAAGAGCCATCATGGTCGGGATGAAGAGTACAAGCAAAAACGAGCTACTGGAGTGGCATCTCGGCCGAGAGCACCACCATCTCGGCCGAGACCACTTCATCTCGGCCGAGATGGAGCAACTACAGACCCGCGTCACTTCTTTTCTTCTCCTTCATTCTTGTAACCTTATAAATAGTTCCCCCTTGTTTTGTTTAAGCATCATATATTACCCTAGCTTATTTTAGACTCTCTACATTGTTCTAAACCCTAGATTTAGTTCTCCTCTCATTAGCTTAATCTCTCTTTAAACTTTAGTTAATCTTAGTTTAATCTAGTGGATTAGTCTTGTATTAAGAGATTTCTTCAAGATTCATCCAAGATTGACATCCTTGGGAGTTTCATTTGGGTTTATCTTTTCAATACAAGTTCTCATCTTTTGTTATCTTTGTTAGGAGGTATAATCTCCTTACTTTTAATCTTTGTTAATCTTGTAAGTTCTAATCTTTACATATTGTTTATTGTTATTGATTGTTCATAATGGATGTTTGGATTATTATGTTGATTTCTCTTGTTAGTCTTAGATTTAGTTTCATTATGAGTGAGTAGATTCCTTGTGGGGTTAGTAGGGGGATTAAGTGTGGATTATGGGTAATTAGGGTTTGATTAAGGGAAAGGTGGAATCTTTGTCACTAGTCACATGTTGAGCACTCTATGTGTTTGTTGAATTGCTTGTTTGAGTTGTAGTGGCCATGCTTCTCATGCTTGTTTTCATCTTCCCATCTTCTAATCGATATGTGGTTGAATGCTTATGTTTTGGGTAATACTTTGCATGAGTATTCGGGTCTAGTCTTAGACACGAGAGTGCGGACTTAGGCTTTGGCGCGTGAGCGCAAACCGACCCTAGTGTCGTAGAGAAACCTACATACCGCCGGTGCTATGATCGATGTGAAGAATGGTAGGATCACATTTGAGTTAGGCGGCGAGAAGCTCGTGTTTGACCTCCAAGGCAACACCTCGCCTACTAATGATGAGTCTTGTAAGATGATCCATGCCACGAAAGACTTTGATCTAGCTTAGGGGATGAGTCGTGGAAAAGCTTGAAGAACAACTTCTATGGATATGAAGATGATGATTCCGAGCTTGGGGCGGATGAATGCCCATGTCATGATGTTGAGGACAAGTTGCAACGTAAGAAGAAAGATGAGCCTCCCTTGGGGCCACATGAAGATAGATGGACGTTTGGGTATATACCGAAGGATCGCAAGTACAAGTTCAAGCCATTGAACTTAGTAGATCGGGATGCCTCGGGAACGTCGAGACAAGGTTGTGAAGAACCTTGGAGTGTGGATGGTTATACCACAAGCTTGATTGAAGACTTTGCAAGAGCTTTCGATTTGCTTCTTCGTGCCCTTGATGGCGATGGAATCGGTTGCAAGGTTGTTGAAAAAGAATTGAAGAATGCACCATCCTTGGTTTGACGGAGTTCCAAAAGAACCGTCTTATTGTATATATCTCTTTCTTATCCTTTTGAGTTTTTGTGAAACCCTTGTAATTTGGTATTTTGATGAGAGATGTGAGGGAGGGATCTTGATGAATGTTATTGAGTTTATTTGATAGGTTGATTGTGAAGATGAAGCATTGAGAGTTGTTGATGATAGAAGCTTGGATTTGGGCATGGGAGTCGGTTTTTGAAGCTTTTGACAAGCTTTTGGGGACGAGATTTTAGATCTCGATGTATTAGTTGTCATGTGGGATAAGCTTTCATGAAGATTGAAGAGGTATATGAGTCATCCCGGCCGAGAAAGACTTCATCTCGACCGAGATGAAGTGTGCGCGAAAGTTGGAACTACTGCCTGTCCATCTCGGCCGAGAAGGTGTTCATCTCGCCCGAGAAGGTATCTTCCCGACCGAGATGGGATCATCTCGCTCGAGATGAGGCCCAGCTCCCCCATTTCGTTTCCTCTTCGACATTTGAGCCCACCCAACCACTTTATACCCCCTCCCAACCTCCCTACTCACCCTTGCAACTATCATATGATCCCTACACTCCATATACATACCCTCACCTCATCTTATCTTCACTACACACCAACTTTCACATCAAATCACACCTCCTAATACCTTTGTACTTCAACCATGCGGTACTATCAAGTTTGAAGTGGAATGACAATGACGAAGATTAGCTATGTACCGATATCGAACTATGAGACGATGGAGCGAGTGAGTTGCTAACCGATTGGTACGACAACTATCCTTTCTTTCCCGTCTTTTATTGCTTATATTCCTTTGTTTGTTCCCTTCCCCTTATACACCTTTGTGTCATGGTGGCCCTCGGGGCCTAGGTAGTCATTGCTCCCGACTCTCGATGATGTGATTACATCGAGAGTCATTTCAAAATCCAAATTTACAAGAGTTTTCACTTTTTCTTTGATTTTACTTCCTTTTTAGGATTTAGTCGGATTCGGGCGGAATCCGGGCTAGGTGACTTGATTACACCTAGTCCTCACCTCCCATTTCCTTTTATTTCCTTCTTTTTATTTCTTCCCCCATCCATATCTTTTCTCGTCTCGGCCCATGGTGACTTGACTACACCCCGGCCGGACACATTCTACCCTTTTCTCCGCTTTAATTTTAATTTTTAGCTTTATTTTCGTAGTTTCTTTCCTTTTCTTTAGTGTCTCCATACACTACGATCGAGCATGAGGACATTGCTCGGTTTAAGTGTGGGGAAGCGATATCCTATCGTAGTTAGTTTTATTTTCGTAGTTTTTCGAAAAATCTTAAAAAATCCCTAAAAATTCGAAAAACTTTCACAAAAATCAAAAAGATTTTCTTTCGTGTGTTTTTCTCTTGTGTCGTTGTGTCGTATATTTGTTGTGTTGTGCATGTTTGCCTCCCTGTTTCCTTGTAGGTCGCTTAATCACCTCTAACTTTGGAAAGCTTCAAGAGATCCGGTAACCTCTTTTTATCCGTTTTCCCTCTTTGTCTCTTTTGTAGTTTGGAGGAGATTTGTGATGATGTGTGCTCGGGTGGAGCTTTGTGAAGATTTGTGGTTGATTGGTTGCTTATTTGGAAATTCGGGGTGGTGTTTGTTCTCGTTATGTGTTTGTTTTGTTTTGTCTTGTTTTGTTTTGTTGCCTTTGCCTCTTTTTCTTTCGTTTTCGTCATGTCTTCGTCTTGTGATGTGTAGTTGTGTCTAGTGTGTAAATAGGTTTTTGAAAACCCGGTTTTGAGGCTAGTGTGTAAGTGTTTATTTTCCCTTTCTAGTAGTATGAATCGAGTCTTGGACTTTAGTCTAGTAGAATGACCCTAAATCAATAGTTTTGTTGGTCCTTTACCTTGAGTCCACCTAGCTTACTAGGGATTTACTAAGGGATTTGCATTTTGACCATTATGACCACCCACGGTGTGAAAAGGCCTTGGTTGCAGAGTCCCATCCCTTAGGTGACCGTGTTCGGAATTGTTCGATTAGTCCAAGTTTCTCCCCTTTTTGTGGGTTTGAAGGGAAGGCGCCATCCCGACTTACCCATTCCCTTACCTCCTACACATATCCACAAAATAAAGTTGCAATTTGTTGAAATCTCTTTCTTAGTTGCAAAGAAATGCCTACAACTCAAATCTAGCCAAAAGGGCAAAGAAAAGAAAATGAAAGAAAATGAAAGAAAGAAAGAAAGGATTGAAGAAAAAGAAAAGGCACGAAAAGCCAAAAAGAAAATACAAAAGATGAAAAAGAAATGGCATAGCAACAAACAAAGCAAAAATGCAAAAGAAAGAAAAATGCCAAAAGAAAACCGTCTCACAAAAAGAATCCCCACATCTAAAAAATAAGCCCTTTTCCGATCGTTACCGTGAAGAGCCTACCAAAGGACCGATTCTCTAGGAAGGAAGATAGCGGTAATGATTGGTCTTCCCTCATTTTGCAAACCTATCCACCTTTTTACTTGGACTAGTTGAGCGGTTTTGGGCATGGGACGACCCTCTTAGCTCATCGCTAAGGGGGGCGGGGTCTCACTTACCTACAGTGTCGACTAACACCGTGGTTCATCCTTTTTCCATCCCGTCGATCGTCCCGTAGTACGTTCTTAGAAGGTTAGGAGGACCTAGGTAAGTTATCAACGTTTTTATTGCTTTGTTGCCATACTATTAGGGTTTAGTTTATTTCTATTTGTATTATTAGCTTGGGAACGTTGTCACTTGCCTTGAGTCCTAAATCGGCGCTTCTTTCACCGCTTTTTAGAAGGTAGCGGTATTTGTTTCTTTTTGGGTGCAACCTATTACTTGTTTGCTTGTATGTTTATTTGTTTATGTGTTTTTATGTCCGATTGCATCCAAAGTTTTGTCGCAAGATCTTACTTGCCTTGCGGAGTGCACTTTTCCTCTAAGTGTACTCGCGTGATTTGAAAGGGCGTAGGGTGCGCTAATACCCGCTCGGCTAGTTTAGTAGTTAGTTTGTGCTTACTCGAGGGCGAGTAAGGGTTAAGTAGGGCTGTTCATAAATTGGTCCAGACCGGCCAACCGGACCGAACCGGACCTGCGCATATCCGGTCCGGTCTCCGGTTTTGCTTCCACTCATAATTCGGGTTCCGGTCCGGTCTAAAAACCGGAAAAAACCGGAGCAGACCGGAAGACCGGTGTTGATTGTTGAAGTGTTGAGTAATTACCGTCTTGCGTGTTGCGTGTTGAACTACTTCTCCAGATTTTGTGAGTTCTCAATATTCTCCAATATTAACATTGTAAATCGTAATATTCCTAAATCTTAACATACCATAACTCAATCACCATAAATATTCCCCAATATGCTATTTCCTAAATAATTTCTATTTTCTAAATAATTTAAATTTCAAAACAATATACTAATTACTAACTTACTAGTTACTAATAATCTAATATACTTATACTTATATTATTATATATAATATACATTAACATCTCCTTAATATATTTACTATACGTAAACCGGTAAACGTAATACATATACTGATGTACATATTAACATATACATTAAAATCCTACATCCCCTTAAATACCTTTCTTGAATATTGAGGCCACTTTAAGGATAAACGGAGTTCTTAGTCTCGCACTCTCGTTAGTCGTTACACGCTATCATCATTCATCAGTCATCATCAATTCATCCGCAGCAGTCCTTCGAAACGGCGTTACAGGAACAGCCCGAACAGGTATTTTTGTGTTTTGTCCGTAAAGTAAATCGTACTGACTCTGCTGAGTATACATGTGTTCTGTATTTTGTTTGATGGGTTGTTTTCGTCAAGTAAATCGTGAATTCGTGAATCGTGATGAATACCTGCTGAGTTTTGTGTAATTGTTTGATGAGTGATGAGTTCTGTACTTCTATTATTCTGTATAATTGTTTTGTTTAACGTCTGTTTTGTGCCGAAGAGTGAAGACTGAGCCGGCTGATTGCTGCGTTTTATTGCTTCTGAGTTCTGACTTGTATGTTGTGTCAGTTGTGTCATGTGTGTATATGCTTAGCAGGGAGTCTAGGGACTATTAAGTAGGGACTATATGCTGACTTGATGAGTTGTGTGACATTGTGTCTAAGACTCTAAGTAGTAAACTAGTAAGTTAGTAACTATTAATTAAGGAGTCTAGGGAGTAGGGACTAGGGATATATCATAGATTCATATATATATGCTTAGATGCTTAGTTAAATAGTTATACACTTATACGGTATATGCTTATTAGTTTGTTATTTTAATTTGTAATTGCTTTATTAATTGCTTATTGAGTTGCTGTTGTATTACTTGTATTACATTATTAATTTCGTATATTAACCAGATGTTGTATCTTGTATATATTGGACTTATTGGTTATTTAGTAACAAGTTGTATATATTGCTTTACGGTTAATTTGTAATTGTTTGAAATTTTGAATGTTATTTTAATTATTCGCTTATTTATTATTTCAGAATAATGAGGAGCTCGGTTTCGAAAAAAAGACGGCTTGAACCTGATTTTGAAGAGGTCGTAATGCAAGAGCCGCTCACATCGGACTTTGACGAGAATATAAATGTTTCTCAGACAAAACCAGAAACAACTTTATTGCCTGTCAGGCTGAAAGTCCCAGGACGCAACTACGTCGATGGTAAATCTAGCAGGAGATCTGCTTATTGGGTGCATTTTCGTGAGTACGACGATGAGGAAGGTAAGCGAAGAGCTGAATGTATCTATTGTGAAAATAAATTTTTTGCATATGATAGTAATATAAATGGTTCCAAAAATGTTAGAAATCATTGGATTGCATGCCCCGCTAATCCTGATGCTCCTACAAACAAGTCTAAAGGGAAACAAACTCAGTTAATTTTTGATAGGAGTGAAAATGAAGGGGAAGGTCAATTGAAAGGGTGGGTTTTGAATCTCGAGGAGGTTAGAGATGCAGTTGTTTACATGATCATAGTGGACGAGTTACCATTTCGGTTTGTTGAGAAAACTGGTTTCAAACGTCTTATGTATGTGACTTGCCCTACATTTCGTATCCCATCTCGTGTCACTATAACTCGGGATTGTTATCAACTCTTTTGTAATGAGAAAACTAAATTGATCGAGTGTCTTAGAGTTTCATGTCAAAGGGTATCTTTTACCACTGATACATGGACTAGCATTCAGAAAATCAACTACATGTGTGTAACTGCTCATTATATCGACAATGACTGGAAGTTGCATAAGAAGATCATTTGTTTTTGTCCTATCTATAGTCACAAGGGTAAGGATATAACAAACCTTCTTGATGGTTGCTTCAAATCATGGGGTTTAGATGATAAAGTCTTTACTTTGACTGTTGATAATGCTAGTTCTAATGACACTGCTTGTTTGGAACTAAGAAAAATTATTCAAAATAAGCCTAATACAGTTGGGAATGGGGATTATTTGCATATGAGGTGTGTTGCACATATTATCAACTTTATTGTGTGGGATGGTTTGAAAAAGAACAAGGACTCAATCAGTAGGATTAGGTATGCGGTTAAATTTGTTAAAAGTTCTCCTGCTAGAGTGAAATTCTTTAAGGATGTTGCAAAGAGGTATACACAATCTGAGAAGTCATTATCTCTTGACGTGCCTACTAGATGGAACTCTACATTTGATATGTTGAAAACCGCTTTGAAATTTAAGGATGTATTTGGTGATGTAAATGTTCCAGTTAACCCTTCAGGAAATGAACTTGGTCCAGGTTCAGATGATGTTGATGAGTTTGGGAATCCTATTGAGGTAGAACATTCTGGTGCTCCTAGTGACCATGATTGGGTTGTAGTTGAATCGTTGATGAAATTTTTGAAGGAGTTTAAAGTTTTGACTGAAAAAGTTTCTGCTTCATTGTATGTGACTAGTGATTCTAGTTTCTTTTTCATTGCTCGTGCACTTCATCAGTTAAATAAATTTAATGATAGCGATGATGATGACTTTAAAGCTATGTCATGTGCTATGAAAAAGAAATTTGACAAGTACTGGGCAGATGTTGAGAAGATGAATGTCTTGGTTTATATGGGAGCTATTCTTGATCCGCATGTTAAGTTAGTAGGTTTGAAGTTTGCTTTCACTAGTGTTTATGATGCACCTAAAGATGAAAAAATGAGCAAGCTAGTGTATACTAAAGCAATGGGGTTATTTGATGAGTATAGGAGATTATATGCTCCTTTGGCTCCTCAAAATGATGAGAGTACACATGTTGTGGGTAGTAGTGTTGGACATGATGATTCTTTAGATTTCAAAAAAGCTATTGAACGCCAAGTTCGGAGGACAAGGTCGAATAGTGGGTATTCAAAATCCGAACTTGATAGATATTTGGAGGAAATACTTGGGGACCACGAAGAAGATTATGATGCGTTGACATGGTGGAAACTGAACGCTCCTAGGTACCCTATTTTATCACGTTTAGCACGTGACGTTTTAGCAGTGCCTATTTCTACTGTAGCTTCAGAGTCCTCTTTTAGTGCCGGTCGTCGACATCTATCACCATTTAGAAGCTCATTGACCCTAAAGGTAATATATATTTAGACATTTTAGTTCTTATTTATTTTTTCTACTCTTTTTTTAATTTTCTTCTAATGTCTATTGAAGACTTTAACCACAAATGTTTTTTATTTTATGTCATCTAAGATTGTTGAAGCACTCTTATGTGCACAAGATTGGATTCGGCCAAGAAATGATAAAGGGCTTAACATGGAAGAAAATTTAGAAGAACTTGAAAAACTTGAAAAAGGTATTTCCGAACTTATACACTTATTTAATTATTTTCATTAAATTTATACATTATTATTCCTATTGCCGACTTACTTAATATTTTCCTAACCTAAGTTGTCGATTTAATTTTATATAGATTTGACGAATACGACAATAGTTGATGAAGAAGATGTCGTTGTCCGACTTTGAAGATCGACGACCTCAAAGATTCGAAGATTTTATTAGTCTCGTCAATTCGTCATTATTAAATTTTAAGCATACATTATTACTTTATTAGTTTCGTACTTTATTTTTATCTAGGACTTTGCTATTTACTTCTCAATTTTGATTACGTATTCATGTGTAAACATTATACGTTGGCACGTTGCATCTTAACCAAATTCTTACAAGTTACAAACGTACAAGTTACAACCATTTACGCGTTAGTCGGGTCGACCGGTCCGGTCCGGGTTCAGACCGGTCCGACAGGTCCGGTCCCGGTCCGGTCTGACACCCATACGGTCCGGTTTCCGGTTCTGATGAAGCCCTTCGACCGGTCTTCGGTCCAACCGGGTCCGGTCCGGTCCGGTCCGGTTCCGAACCAGTGAACACCCCTAGGTTTAAGTGTGGGGGAGTTGATAAGTGTAGTTTGTAGTGCCTATTTTGTTGTGTTTGGTCCCTTTTTACCTTGTGAAATCGCTCTTTGGAGCGGTTTCTGGGCTACTCATGCTTCCTTTAGTTCGTTTTAGGTTCCCAAGACTATTCATGGAGAATTTGGAACGATTCCGACTCATTTCATACACTTTTGGAGCCAAAGAAGAGAAGGAACGATCACTTGATGCCTTGGATTCGATCCCGAGACCTTGGGACCCATTCCCGAGCCCCTTAGACTCGTTCCCAAGTACTGAGAGTCGATGAGAAGCCCATGAGAAGCAAGGAGAGACCTTAATGATCATATTTGAAGCCTACAAGACCCATCATGGTCAAGATAAGAGCCATCATGGTCGGGATGAAGAGTACAAGCAAAACCGAGCTACTGGAGTGGTATCTCCGCCGAGACCACCACCATCTCGGCCGAGACCACTTCATCTCGCCCGAGATGGAGCACCTGCAGACCCGCGTCACTTCTTTTCATCTCCTTCATTCTTGTAACCTTATAAATACTTCCCCCTTGTTTTGTTTAAGCATCATACATTACCCTAGCTTATTTTAGACTCTCTACATTGTTCTAAACCCTAGATTTAGTTCTCCTCTCATTAGCTTAATCTCTCTTTAAACTTTAGTTAATCTTAGTTTAATCTAGTGGATTAGTCTTGTATTAAGAGATTTCTTCAAGATTCATCCAAGATTGACATCCTTGGGAGTTTCATTTGGGTTTATCTTTTCAATACAAGTTCTCATCTTTCGTTATCCTTGTTAGTAGGTATAATCTCTTTACTTTTAATCTTTGTTAATCTTCCAAGTTCTAATCTTTACATATTGTTTATTGTTATTGACTGTTCATAATGGATGTTTGGATTATTATGTTGATTTCTCTTGTTAGTCTTAGATTTAGTTTCATTATGAGTGAGTAGATTCCTTGTGGGGTTAGTAGGGGGATTAAGTGTGGATTATGGGTAATTAGAGTTTGATTAAGGGAAAGGTGGAATCTTTGTCACTAGTCACATGTTGAGCACTCTATGTGTTTGTTGAATTGCTTGTTTGAGTTGTAGTGGCCTTGTTTCTCATGCTTGTTTTCATCTTCTCATCTTGTAATCGATATGTGGTTGAATGCTTATGTTTTGGGTAATACTTTGCATGAGTATTCGGGTCTTGTCTTAGACACGAGAGTGCGGACTTAGGCTTTGGCGCGAGAGCGCAAACCGACCCTAGTGGCGTAGAGAAACCTACACCCTTGACCTCCCAATTATCCTACTACACTTGTGAACCCGACCTAACCCTACTCCCTTTCTTATTGATTCATCCTCCTAGTTAGTTGTCATTTCTCTAGTTTCATTATTTGGTTAGTCTCTAGTTATTTCTTTTAGTCTTGTTATAGCTAGTTCATTGTTAGTCCACTTTCTTCATCTCCAACCACCATAGTTTGTCAATTATCCTCTTCTTTGTGTTGTTTTGGTAGCCTAGTCTCGTTTTTAGGTCGACCTAGTCTAGTCTTTACAATACCGTCTCCGTGGACACGACCCGACTACCCTAGCTACCCCCTAGGATTAGTTGGTTATTAATTGACGGAGGGGGACCCACGGCAAATCCCTACCATCAATTTGGCGTCGTTGCCGGGGACGGTGCATTGTTTTGACTTAGTTTACTTCTAGCTTGACTTAGTTACTCTTCTTTGTGCTCTTCTATCATCTCTTTTGCATATTTAGTAAGTTTCTCTTGTTTTCTTAGCTTTCTTTTCTCTTTGTTTTTTGTTGTGTTCGTTTATTGTCTTTGCCTAGTGCCCAAAAAGCACTAGGTGGTCTTACGTTTACTCAAGTGTGTAGTTTATGCCTAGGAGGAGAGGCGATTTCTTTCTCTTCAATCTAGAGCCGGAGAGACTCTTTAGAGCCTTTAGCCAACGGACGATTGATCGGGTTAGACACTCTCAACCGGGTACTAGCAATACCATTGAAGAGCAAGCTCAAGGATCCGACTTGAACGTGTCACCGCGAGAGACCGCCGGAGGGGCCTTCATCAATCCCTTCGGTACTTCTTCACCTAGTTCTCCTTCTACATCTTCTTCAACACCGTCTACACCATCATCTCCCTTACATCCAATTATGCCGAAGTTCTCATCTCACTCCACTTTCACCGAGGATGTCTTGCCGGGACCGAGTGCTTTACCGGATACATATACCGGGAATTTTGTGGCAAAGACACAATTCATCCAACTTGTGGAGAGAAATCAATTTAGTGGTTTGCCCACCGAAGACCCGCACCAACACATGGAGACTTTCTCCGATTATTGCGACGCTATCTCTCAAACCGGGGTTACTCAAGATCAAATCCGTTGGGTACTTTTCCTGTTTTCTCTCATTGGAAAAGTGAAGCAATGGATCAAGAGTCTCGATAGGGAAACCATGGGTATCGATACTTGGAAGAAACTTGCATTGGCGTTCTACCAAAGTTTTACCCTCCGGAGAAGACAAATTTGCTAAGGGCTTCCATCACCGGTTTCCAACAACGGGATGAGGAGAGCCTTTATGAAGCTTGGGAACAGTTTAAATCTTTGGTTAGATCATGCCCCCACCATGGACTTTCACAATGGTTCTTAGTCCAACAGTTTTGGAACGGTCTTTATGAGGACTCGAGAGCTATACTCAATATGGGCTCCAATGGTAGGTTCACCGAGGTCGATGACGATCAAACTTGGGCAAGAAACGAGGGGATGGCGGTGCATAACTCCCAATACTCAAGGCCTAGAAAGGCGAACCGAGAAGGTAGGCACGAGGTCGATGCCATTACACAACTAAGCATTGATCTTGGAGCTCAATTAAAAACTCACATGGAGACTATTGACAAGAAGCTCCAAAGCCACCTCAATCAAGTTCAAAGCACTAGTTCATCCAACCAACACTCGATTCATGAAGTTAATGCTTTGGGAGTTGTGTCTCCTACACCTTATTATGGGATGTGCAATATGTGCGGGATAGTTGGGCATGAGCCTATACATTGTCGGGGGAGTATTGAGCAAGTGAACGCCTTTCAAGCGTTCAAGCAAGGTGCCTCCTATCCTAATATGTTCCAAGCTTCCCATCAAGCCTCTCAACAACAAGCTCTACAACATCGTCCCTATGTTCCACCTCCCTTAAGGGACAACAATCAAGATTACCAAGGTTATATGGGCAATCCAAGGCCATTCAACAATATCAAGCAACATAACCAAGGTAATTTCAACAATAATCAAGGGTTCCAACAAGGGAACTTCAAAATCAAGGTGGTTTTCAAGGAAACCAACACAATCAAGGATATCAAAACAACCAAGGTAACACTCAAGACCTTAATCAAGGCAACTCTCATGGGTTCCAAGGGAACCATCAACAACAACAAGCAACTCAAGGTACCCAACAACAAAGCAAGCCAAGGAGCCGGTCTCCTACTTATGACTATGGCGTTCCTCTAGCCATCAGTGATACTCCGCACAATCCACAATCTCCACTTCGAGATTTCAACATGCAAAAATCGATGATGGATATGCAAAGGAGTAATCAAGAATTGCATAGAAGCCAAATGGAGATGGCAAGAAACCAACAAGAGTTCTTTGCTCATGTTCAAAGGGATAACATAGCAAGAGATGCTCATATGAAGATGCTTGAGACTCAAATATCTCAAGTTGCTTCGGGAAGCTCTTCAAGACAAAAGGGGCAACTACCTCCTCAAGGTGAAACACCGAAATTTGAGCATGTAAATGCTTTTACAACGAGGAGTGGTACATCTTATGATTCCCCCTTATCCCCTAGTGTGCAAGAACCAACGCAAGAAGTTACACCCTCCTCTCAAGGCAATTCAAGCAAGCAAAATCCAATACAGGAGCAAGTCTTATGGGAGATTGAGAAACCCCATGAAAACAAGTTTCCCCCACTTCAAGGAAAAAAGAAGGGAAAAAGGAAAGTGTCATTTGAAAAGTCCACCCCTATCGAGCAAGACAAAGTGCACATCGAGTTGCCTTTCCCCAAAAGGCAAAGAAAGACCAAGGTGGATGCTCAATACGACAAGTTCCTTAATATTGTGAAGAAATTGGATGTGAGTGTCCCATTTACCGAGCTACTTACCCAAATCCTGGCATATGGAAGATTCATGAAAGAAATCTTGGCTAGGAAGAGGTCCATCGGCAAGGAAGAGACCATAGCGTTCACAAGAGTGGTGAGCGAGCTTATTCAAGGTTCTACGCTTCCCAAGTTGAAGGATCCGGGTAGTTTCTCGATCCCGTGCACCATAGGCAACTTCAAGATTGAGAAAGCACTATGTAATTTGGGTGCGAGTGTAAGCATTATTTCCTATTCCATTTGTGAGCAACATGGGATGAAGAAGCTCAAGTGTACTTCCATTACACTCCAAATGGCCGATAGTTCACTCAACCGACCATTGGGAATATTGGAAGATGTGCCAATAAGAATCGGGAAGTACTTCATTTCGGTCGACTTCCTAGTGCTCGATATGCCGGAAGATGCTATCACTCCCATTATCCTTGGGCGCCCATTTCTACAAACCGCAGGTGCTATGATCGATGTGAAGAATGGTAGGATCACATTTGAGTTAGGCGACGAGAAGCTCGTGTTTGACCTCCAAGGCAACACCTCGCCTACTAATGATGAGTCTTGTAAGATGATCCATGCCACGAAAGACTTTGATCTAGGGATGAGTCGGGGAAAAGCTTGAAGAACAACTTCTATGGAATTGAAGATGATGATTCCGAGCTTGGGGCGGATGAATGCCCATGTCTTGATGTTGAGGACAAGTTGCAAAGTAAGAAGAAAGATGAGCCTCCCTTGGGGCCACATGAAGATAGATGAACGTTTGGGTATATACCGAAGGATCGCAAGTACAAGTTCAAGCCATTGAACTTAGTAGATCAGGATGCCCCGGGAACGTCGAGACAAGGTTGTGAAGAACCTTGGAGTGTGGATGGTTATACCTGTAGACACCCGCATTTTGACTGCCAGGTGTCTATGGCAGTTTCCAAAAAACACCCGATGATGATCGAACGCTAACGTGTTTCTACGCGCTCGGATACGGGCTCAAATCCATTAATCGCTGGCTAACACACTTACGGAGTACAAATCTCACAAAATCAACCTCGAATCCAGGCCCAGTGGATCATTCCGAGTCAAACAAGACTAATTTGGGCCAAAACCGACACCGGAATAAAAACCGACTTTTTAGCGATTGGGTCAATCTCGGTCAAAGTCGTTTCCGAGACACACAAAACAGCCCCTCACATCATCAAAAGTCCAAGTCAAACACAAAACCCATCAAACATCTAAAGTCAAGGTCCAAAAACCTGACCTGCGCGACCCAGCTGGGCCACTCGATCGAGTGACCCACCCACTCGATCGAGTGGGCCTGCTTCGAGCCCGGCTGCAAGCTTAACGGGCCACTCGACCGAGTTTGGCCTCCTACTCGGTCGAGTAACCCTAAACCGGGTGCCCTAGCCTTGCCTATATAAGCAACCCCATGCACATCTTTTACAACACTTTTTGACAACCCTAATACACACCTCTACACAACCCTAATCAACTTCCACACACACTTTCAAAACCCTAATCAACATCAAGTTCAACCCTAATCAAGATCAAACCCTAATAAACATCAAAATTCAACCCTAATCAAGATCAAATTCAAACCCTAAACCTAGTTTTAGGAATCAATCCCGAGCCCCCATAACTTAACCTTCATTCATCTCGAAGACTCTTGTGTTAAAGCCACGGTTACGATTCCGTTCCGAGACGACAAGAACTTGTAGGTTGAGGGTGTCAAAACCCTTTCTCTCCTTCTTTTCTTCCTCACGCCGTCTTCATCTTCCTTTTCATCTTTTTTTCGTTTTTTTTATTTTGTTCATTGCATTGTAATATCGATAATAGTATTAATATCAAAGCACTTAAAATACTTATTGATTTGTGTCGAATGTGAGTGATGGTGGGATAAGGAAAACCGCATATACAAGTGTACTGCACACGCGTCGTCGGTCGCTTATCCCATCACCCCGATCGTTTGATTATTGAAATAAGTTAACTTAAACAATAATCTTTCTTTTATTTCGTTTTCATCATTATTCAAGTCACATCGATTTTCAAGAGCAAACATCGTATTTTAATAAGGGTCGAAACCCGTTGACACGGATCCGACATCACAATCCCTAGGGATTTATTTCGATGTCGGAGAAGTCGAGGGAATCAAGTCCTTTTTTATTCAAGTAAAGCGTCGATTTTAGATTCGGTACCAATTCCATAATTGGATATCGAATCTAACGATCAAGTCACATAAGTTAATTAACGTGATTTGTTCATATCACGATTAATTATTTTCACTCTAATATTCCATATCGATTCAATAATCGAATATGGGATATAACGAGTATTCAAAATTAGAATCGAATATGAATTCCGCAATATTGATATTCGATTCAACAAAATTCGTGATTTATAAAATCCAAGTCGAACATAAATTGTGCAATAATTATGTCCGATTCGGTAAAACCGTCGAATCATCAAAAATCAAAAGCAATTTCAAAATCAATAATTAAATTGCGAACGAACCCGGTTCGTACAGGTGCCACCTGACCGAGTGCCTTGGCCACTCGATCGAGTGACATCATAATTTATCGATCAGAATGTTTTTACGACCACCACTCGGTCGAGTCTCACAGTGACTCGATCGAGTGGCTACGTACTCTACTGAGTTGGTCAATAACTCGGCCGAGTACGGTCTAGCACGCAAAACAGAATCATCTTTTACGGGTCCACTCGATCGAGTTCATCAACCACTCGATCGAGTAGCCTCATAACGACTAAAACTACGAGTCGTACATTATTCTATTTTCTAAACCCGATGGTATTTCACGACTTAGGTCAACACGTGCATAATTAATCATGTGTATACTATCTTTTCAAATCATGCATCATCTTGTCCATCATTCAATTCAATTCAATATCTGCACAAACCGTTATTATTCGTTATATCATTACATCATTACTAACGCGTTTGTTATTTCTTTTGTCAATTTAATTCTTGTTCGTTTTATTGTATTAAATGAACCCACATGCTAAAATTCCACTTTGACGTAGAATTAATTGCATTAAATTGACATAGAAACCCTCTTTTCGATTTCATTCACATGTTTAGGGAAAATAATCGTTGCATATCATTTTCCCGTTTTACTAACGCGCGTATTGCAAAGTCATTCGAATTCTTAGTAGAGGCCGCTAATGTGTGGGCGGGGTTGGGTGTCCTTTGTGGGCTTCCCAACACGTACCCTCACCCCTTACTCAGAACCTCGGTTTCCGGATGTCCGAAACCGTTGGCGCACGAGAGTCATTCAATACACGTTATCCGATAATGTCTGTATCGGTATCAAATGCAAAGGGACGAGCCTAATAAACTTTGACATCGGAAATGGGCCGTATTTTGTATACGGCCCACTACGACATAGAGTGGGCTCGAATGGTTCCGAATAACCATAAAATTCGTTGGCGACTCCACTTCGACCTAAATTTAAATTCGATCCATTCTCATATGGAGATTCATTCGCCTACCCAAACTCGCGCGTGGCCGCGTCGGGGTGGACCTATGTTATGTCCACAATTTGGCGACTCCGCTGGGGAGTAACTGATGCGTGACTTACCATCGGCATCCTCAGGGTGAGACTCGAATAGAAATCATTTGACGAATACAATACGCGTTTTAGTTTTATGGTCCATGCATAACCCATATTTTTCCGGGCCGGTACTCGCGACCGACGTCCCACTATACCGTTGATGTACTCCAATATGGATATGTCAAAAGGTGTCCATAGTCGATTCGAGTGGGTTTCGCGGCATGTTCTAAGATCAACTCGACTTAGGAAGTCCGTCCCGATCAACGTCTAGACTATGTACACTGGTATAGACCCTTTATAGACCGATCGAGACTTAGTATAGAGCATACATGGTGTCGTTATAATGCTTGTGTGACTACGTGCTACTTGGTTTCCGAGTCGTTTTCAAAAACCGTCTTTTTTCAAAGATTGCATCTCTTTCGAACTATTCGATTTCAAAACCCGGGACACATACCGAATTTAGGACTTATGATTTTACTCAAAATAGCCTATTTTCTAGACGGTATGCTGCCCAATTCAAAACTCGAAAACACTTTCGAACTTTCAAAACCGAGGCCCGATGCACTTTCCGATTTTCTCGAGAAATAGGGCCTCTCCACCGAGTTATCTCGGAATTTTCAAAACAATCAATTTTCAAAACCTTCTTCTCCTTAGGACTTCCCATATTTAGCAGTGTCGGGTCGTGTCTTAAGTTGTCAAGGTCTTTAGCGTCGAAACTCCGTCGATCTTACATCACGAGTTTCTTCCCTATCTCAGTCCGCCTTACTAGACTAAGGCAAGGCCCACCTACGTAGGACATACTCTTTCAAAGGAAGGCCCGTCTACACACTCGAGTCTAAAAGTCTGGGGATGTCTCACGTGGACCTTTCTTCGGACAGGACTCGGCCCACATAGACGAATCCTAAGGAAGGCCCACCTTTCACAAGTCACCCGTCTAGGTGTCTTTTCCGAGTCAACCTTTTACAAGGCATAGCCCTATAACAAAAGGTTCACGGTCCTTACGTCTAAGTGTCACTCGTCCCACACTCGAGTCTTAACAAAATTATCGATCCCGCTTGGGGGCTACCCCTTAGCAGGGCGATCAATCACGGTTGCTCTAACGGTCATGTCTTACACGTGTCTCACGTACTCCACTTTCGAGTCACTTAGGTGTCACACCATCTGAGTCCTTAGTCTCACTTGGGGGCTATTCTCCGACGGAGTGATTAATCACAGTCACCCTGAGAATCGTACCCTACACATTTGTCCTAGGGGAGTCTAACCCGAGTCAAAATGGGGCCGTCCCTCCTCTTGCGCTATTTCCTATGCCTTGGTGAGTCTGAGTTTCGAAGCAACCTCTCTGATTACGTGGTGTTCTTACAGACAGGCCACCCGAAAACAGACGCCAACGCAAGATGGACGAATTGAAAAACGCTCTGACCAAGATCGAGACCCAACTGGCTGCCATCCAGGCTAACCAAGCGACTTTATCCACCCGCCTAAGCACCGTGAAGAAAACGGCCCCAGTTGAAGGAGCTGAGCCCACTGGGCCCATAGCCGAGTTGATCAGTGTTGTTCGTAGGCTCGAAGAGCAAGTCCACTTATCGACGAACAACTCGATCCACACCGAAAATGCTCGTACTTATTCACCTTTGAATGACGAGCTACGTGCCAACCTCAACTTAACGGGAATTCCTATGTTTGAGGGTACCGAAGACCCGGTCCACCACATCCGGGCTTTCAAAGACTTCATGGCGGTAAAAGGGGTAAAGTCCACCATGTTTAATCCCTTATTCCATTCCTCCCTCGAGAAGCACCCCAAAGCCTGGTACTACAGGCTCGATTCCAAGAAATACCCGACTTGGGATGACGTGGCAACGGAGTTCGCTCGGAACTACGCCGATAATATCGAGATCCAGACTACAATGCGTACTCTGGAAGTCATGGCCCAAGAGCCCAAAGAAGGGTTCACTAAATATCTTCAAGGATGGAGGGCCAAGAGTGTAAAGTTGGTAAACAAGCCCAACGAGAAGACACTAAAGGAGGCGTTCATCAACAACCTCCTACCTTCTTACCGCGTCCATCTTAGGTATGCCGGCATTCCAAACTTTGTCGTGCTTACCGAAATGGACATTAGAATTGAAGACGATCTTCGACATAACGAAAATCTGGGTGAAGCTTCTACTGAAGGCTATACTGGAGATCAACTCGAGCCCTTAGAAGCCGACGACTAATGACAACATCATCCGAGAGTCCGGATCTGATTTAAGTCCGAGTCTGAGTCCGAGTCTAGGATGTGCTATTTCTTCCAAAGTCAAAGTCAAAGTCAAAGTCAGAGTCAGAGTCAACTGTATTCTGTCCTCTTTTCAAATTCAATAAAATCAGCTTTCAATATTCTTTCTCATATATACTTTCCTTATGTGTTTCCGAGAACATGATGAACACCATCATACACTGTGAGCACATGCACGTGACTATTATAGGCACATCTATAATGACTGCAGGAAACCGAGCCCGTGTTTTCCTTTTACCTATCCCATGTCTGGTATAGAAAAGCCACATAACTACCCGTAGCAGGAGCGGTATCGAATCCTATGACAAATCTAGGTAATCTCCTAGTTTGGGTTCAAGACGGAAGGCAAGCCCATTTCCCACAATAAAACACCCCTCTAATAAGACTGACCAATCTCTACCTTAGGTGTTAGTCTGACCGGCAAAAAAAAATGAAAGAACACTGGACAAAAAAAATCAAAAGTCAAAAAAAAAAAAGGGTCAAAGCAAAAAGGAAGGCCATCAAAAAAAGAAAACTGGACACAAAAAAAAAAAAAAAATCCAAAGTCCATGGGAAAAAAAAAAGCAAAAGGCCAAAACAAAAAAAAGCAGGCCATCACCAAAGAATTCAGAATACCCATGACTGTGGTCAACGGTCAATTCAAGTGAAGGCCCCACGACCATGGTACGGTCAAAATTATTAAAACCAATGACAGCGGCTAAGAGGTCAATCGAAAAATCAAATACCCATGACCGTGGTCAATGGTCAACACAAGTGAAAATCCTTTGACCGTGGTACGGTCAAATTCAAAATTATCCATGCCATCCAATAGGGGAGTAAGGATCAAGCTGGTCAGCTAACACCACACTCAGCCTTCCCACATTACAACCCTCAAGACCTTCTCGAGACCCAGGCCAGAGACAGCCCGGAATTTTGAGGATTCAAGCTCCATAGGATACCCCTAACAATTAGGGCCAGACATGGAAACCAGATCCCGCATTACCAAACCAGCCCTCGAAGCCTTAGTTCCACAGACCCGAGCTCCAGATTTCGAGTCATCAAAACCAGATCCCGCATTATCAAACCAGCCCTCGAAGCCTTAGCTCCACAGAACCGAGCTCCAGATTTCGAGTCATCAAAACCAGATCCCGCATTATCAAACCAGCCCTCGAAGCCTTAGCTCCACAGAACCGAGCTCCAGATTTCGAGTCATCATAACCAGATCCCGCATTATCAAACCAGCCCTCGAAGCCTTAGCACCACTGAACCGAGCTCCAGATTTCGAGTCATCAAAGCCATTTACTTCCTAGCACCACATTTCCAAAAACATCAAAATCCCGAGAACAAAACTCGTTAAAATTCCCCGAGAGCAGAACTCGTTAAAAATCCCGAGAACAAAACTCGTTAAAATTCCCCGAGAGAAGAACTCGTTAAAAATCTCGAGAACAAAACTCGTTAAAATCCCATCCAAACCAGTTACCAACCCCGAACACGGGAACTCAACTTGCAGCCGGCATAGAACATGGCCAAATAGTTCACACCACCTCTAGGGGCTACCCCAGAGAACGCTCACAGTCACAGGATTAATATCCTCACCATTCAAGCCCTTTGATCAAGACATCACTGGGAATGCACCTAGTCTACACCATCATTACGGCTAGTTACACACAAAGTCCTATTAGAATAGGCACCATAATACATCTTCCGACACTGAACTACAACATGGTTTGATTTCACTACACGTGAATACGTTGGCAGCCTTTCAAAAGAGGCACAACCACCCACATTGACACACATTCAAAAAGCGCCATTATTCCGGTCATGACACCATCATGTTCTCAACAGCTAGCTTTGTTGTCCCGGGGGCTTCTCCTAGGCAGAAGTTCTCCATCCACTCACAAAATCCAGATAAATCCAACAAAAAAATCTAGCCTTCTTTCCGTAGTGTGTCCTAGTACTCGGCTAAGTCGAAGACAAGAATCTGTCAGGACTCGAGGCAATACCCACTTTGGAAATGTACCCTAAAATCAGAAATTCAGAAGGGCACCAGACTAAAACAGTCTCATTACAGGCTACTGCTATCCCCCCATAGCATATCTATCCCATTTCGATGTACGACCGTGTCGCCACTCGCCTAGGCTACGGGACAGCGCAACTTAAGAGTCTTATTAGGCGGCTCACACCCCTACCGAGTTACGGTCCAACCATTCGAGAGTCCAGTCGTGTCTGTTAACTCGTCCGTTAACGTCCAGAGTCGAGTCTGTCAGTAGGCCTCTCTCTTCAAATTCCACTTTGAAATTCGCAAAATTTAGCTGATGGTAGGGATTTGTCACGTCCCAACCGATCAATAAATAACCGGCTAATCCTAACGGTAGCTAGGGCAAGCCGGGTCGAATCCACGGGGACGGTAGAGAGGCGTCTAGACTAAGGTCACCCAAATACGAGACTTGGTCAACGAACTAAGCTAAACTAGATTGATAAGGAGGGGAGAGAAGGATAAGATTATGACTAAAGAGACAGAGAAAACAAACAAGGAAAACAGGCTAGGATTAGGTCGGGTTCAAAGGGGCAATGGAATGGTCGAGGAAGAACTAGAGTGAAGGGAGTAGTAAGGTAATCTAGATGGGGTCCGGGCTCTCGCTACGTAGACCAACCTAGAGGTTCCTCCTAAAACCCATCTTGGCGACACACACGACAAACGGGGTTACTAGCGCGCTATAGTGGCCTAGGTCGCATCCGCGCTCTCGCTACGTAGACCGACCTAGGGGTCGTCCTCACCGGGCTCTCGCTACGTAGTGAGGGAACCAAGCCCACAAACAAACTATCACCCACAAGAGAAAAGGCAAGAAAAACAAGTATTTGCAACTACTAGTCATTCAAGCATTTCAACAAACATGTAACATGCATCAAACCAAGAGGAAACCCAAATCTTCCACCAACATCTCCAACAAACCCTTAATCATCCATAAAACACCCTAATCACCCTACTAACCCTAGCAAAACTCTACTCAATCATATCTAAAGGAAAAACCAACAATAACAAGATGAATCAACACAAACATCAAAACATACATAAACAATCTAGTGAAAACAATGAACTATGAACAATATAATGAACAAAGATTAGATCTTGGATGAAATAAACAAAGATTAAGAGTAAAAGGATGATAAATATTATACCAACTACAAAGGATGAAAATAAGAACACTTGCATAGAAGAAAACCCAAATAATTCCACCAAGGTTGTCTATCTTGGATGGATTCTTCAAGAGATCCAATAATACAAGAGTAAACTAAGATTAAAGAGTAATTAAGGACTAATCTACACTAATCTAATCTAATCTAACCTAAAGTAGTCTAGGGTTTAAGGGGAAGTGTCTAACATAAGCTTACATAACAAGGGAAGAGTATATATAGGGTTACAAGTGGAAAGGAGAAGAAAGAAAACAAGGCGGAGCTGCAGCAGGCCCGTCCCGGCCGAGACGAGGTGGTCCCGGTCGGGATGGGGTCGGTCACGGCCGGGAAGACCTGCTCCCGGTCGGGAAGGGCTGCAGACAGAAGCTCCCTTGTTTGCTCCTTCATCCCGGACGGGATGAGGCCATACCCGTCGGGGATGAGTCTTGTAGGCCTTCAATATGAACTTTTTGGTCTGTCCTTGGTTCTCATGGGCTTCCCATCAATTCTCGGGACTCGGGCTCGGGTCTCGGATGCTCGGGATCGGGTCTCGAGGTCTCGGGATCGTATCCAAGGCACCGAGTGATCGTTCCTCCACTTCGTTGGCTTCAAAATGTGTATGTATTGAGTCGGAATCGCTCCAACTCTTCGTGGATGGTCTCGGGAACCTGAAACGAGCTAGAGGAAGCATAAGAAGCCCATAAACTGCTCCCAAGGAGCGATTCCACAAGGAAAATCGAACCAAAACATAGTAAAATAGGCACTACAAACTACACTTATCAACTCCCCCACACTTAACCCTTACTCGCCCTCGAGTAAGCACAAAGTAACTACTAAACTAGCCGAGTGGGTATTAGCGCACCCTACGCCCTTTCAACTCACGCGAGTGCACTTAGAGGAAAAGTGCACTCCGCAAGGCAAGTGGGGTCTTGCGACAAAACCGTGGATGCAACCGGACACAAAACACATAGACAAACAAACAAATAAACGGTTGCACCCAAAACAAAAGAAATACCGCTTCCCTCAAACAAGCGGTGAAAGAAGCACCGGTTTAGGACTCGAGGCAAGTGACAACGTTCCCGAGCTAGCAATACAAATCAAGGTGAACTAAACCCTAATAGTATGACGATAAAGCAACAAAAACGTTGGTAACTTACCTAGGTCCTCCTAACTTTCTAATAACGTACTACAAGACGATCGGCGGAGTGGAAAAGGATGAACCACGGTGTTAGTCGACAATGTAGGTAAGTGAGACCCCGCCCCCTTTGGCCATGAGCCAGGAGGGTCGTCCCGTGTCCAAAACCGCCTAACTAGTCCAAGTAAAAAGGTGGAAATATTGCAGAATGAGGGAAGACCGACCACTACCGCTATCATCCTTCCTAGGGACTCGGTCCTTTGGTAGGCTCTTCGCGGTAATAGTCGGTAAAAGGCTTATTTTTTTTAGGATTTCTTTTTGTGAGACGGGTTTTCTTTTGGCATTCTTTTCTTTTTGTATTTTTTCCTTGTTTGTTGCCATGCCATTTCTTTTTCTTCTTTTCTATTTTCTTCTTGCCTTTTCTTTTTCTTCATTCTTTTCTTTCTTTCTTTCTTTCCTTTTCTTTCCTTTGCCCTTTTGGCTTGATTTGGCTTTTTGGCATTTCTTTGTGTAACAAGAAAGAGAGAATTCCACAAATTGCAATTTATTGTGCGGATATGTGTAGGAGGTAGGTGAATGGGTGAGTCGGGAATCGCGATTTCCCTACAAACCCACAAAAAGGGGAGAACTTAGACTAATCAAACGATCCTAAACACGGTCACCTAAGGGACGAGACTCGGTAGCCAAGGCCTTTTCACACCGTGGGTGGTCATAATGGTCAAATTGCAAATCCCGTAGTAAATCCCTAGTAAGCTAGGTGGACTCAAGGTAAAGGACCAACGAAATCATTGATTTAGGGTCATTCTACTAGGCTAAGGTCCAAGACTCGATTTATACTACTAGGAAGGGAAAGTAAACACTCGCACACTAGCCTCTAAACCGGGTTTTCGAAAACCTTTTACGCACAAGACACAACTACACACACAAAACCAAAAACTCGACAAAAGAAAACGAACGAAAGAGAGACAAAAGAAAACAAATTAAAACAAAAACAAGACAAACACAAAAACAAAACAAACACCACCCCGATATTCCAAATAAGCAACCAATCAACCACAAACTTTACAAGCTCCACCCGAGCACACATCATCACGAATCTCCACCAAACTCCACAAGAGGTAAAGAAGAGAAGGGATAAAAATGTTACCGGATGTCTTGCAAGCTATCCAAAGTTAACGGCGATTAGGCGACCTAAGAGGAAAAGGGAGGCAAACACAAACAACAAAACAAATATATGACACAAAAACATAAAAGGAGAACACACAAAGGAAAATCTTTTTGATTTTTTTGTAAATTTTTTCTTCAAATTTTTAGGTATTTTTAAGATTTTTCGAAGAAACTATGAAAATAAAACTAAGTATACTAGAATATCGCTCCCCCATACTTAAACCGAGCAATGTCCTCATGCTCGATCGTTGTGTGCGGAGAGACAAATGAAAAAGAAAAGAATCTAAGAAAAGAAAGTTAAAAATAAAAAAGAAAGATGAAGAAAAGGGTAGAATGAGTCCGGCCGGGGTGTAGTCAAGTCACTATGGGCCGAGACAAGAAAAGATATGGATGGGGGAAGAAATAAAAAGAAAGAAATAAAAGGAAATGGGAGGGGAGGGCTAGGTGTAATCAAGTCACCTAGCCCAAATTCCGTCCAAATCCGACTAGTTCCTAAAAAAGGGTGAAAATCTTGTAAATTTGGATTTTTCGATTGACTCTCGACGTAGTCACGTCATCGAGAGTCGGGAGCGACCATACTAAGGCCTCGAAGGCCACCAAGACACCATGACTCAAGGGAAAGGGGGCAAACAAGAGAAAACAAGCGACAAAAGTTAGAAAATTAAGGATAGTTACCCAAACCAATCGGCTAGTAACTCACTCGCTCCATCGTCTCAATGATCAATAAAGGCGCTTGCTTGTTGTCTTCATTGTCATCCTTCTTCAAGCTTGATAAAACCGCATGGTTGCGGTAGTAATGGTGTGGGGGGTGGTTATGGTGTGAATCTCGGTGTAAGGTGAAGAGGAAATGAAGCGATGTTATGCAAATGAGGTGTATGGGTCATATGATAGGGACAAGGAGGAGTAGGGAGGTTGGGAGGGGGTATTTAACGGTTGGGTGGACTCAAACGTCGAAGAAGAGGCACAAAGGGGAGTAGGGGACCATCCTGGTCAGGATGGTTGGTCCCCATCGGGATGACACACCCGTCCCGGTCGGGACGCTCCCTTCCCGGTCGGGACGGACCTCCAGAAACCTCGAAATATTGCACCCTCATCCCGATCGGGATGGCTCCTTCCCGGTCGGGATGCCACACCCTTCCCGGTTGGGAAGCCCTCTTCCCGGTCGGGATGGATCTTCTTGACCTTCCACAAACCCAAAAGCTTATCCTAAGCTTCAAAAACCGACTTCCTTGCTCATAATCCAAGTTCCATCATCAACCATTCCTCTCTAGGAATCACTTTCACTTCACCTATCAAACAAAGCTCAAACACACATCAAATTCCCTCCCTCACATCGCTCATCAACAATCCAAATAATCAAGAATTTCACAAAACTAAAAGAAATCAAGAGACAAAGCACACAAATACAAGCACAAGTATTCTAAAGAAGAGGAAGGGGGAATATACAACATGACGGTTCTTAAGGAACTCCGTTAAACCGAGGATGGTGGACTCCCATTCTTCAACCATAGCCCTCAAGGGCATGGAGGAGCAAGTCGAACGCACTACCGACATCATAGAGACGGCCCAAGGAGCGCTCGAGCCTAGCTATCCTCCACGGCCTCCAAGGTGGAGGCAAGAAGTAGGAATCCCAAGACCTAAAGTCATCTTTCAAGTAGTCTCCGGGGTCTATCCATCCTACGAGCTTCACCGACCTCTTCCTTCTTAGGCATCGCCTCCAATCACAAGCAAGCTTCAAATCCAAGAAACGAGGCACAAAAAGCAGCTTTGGCCCCATTTCCTTGTTGCACACCCCCACACTTTCCTCAAGTTGTGGTTCCTCATCTTCATCACTTGGCCCCACATCATCTTGGAGAGGAGGATTAAAACTTTTACCGGCGGTTTCAATCTCTTCCAAGCCATTGCTCGGTGTACTAGCAAGGGGCTCTCAATGCATATCCATATTATCGCACAAGGGCAACTTGAGGCTATCAATTTCACCCAACAACTTCACAAACTCCACCAAATCATCCGACTCACTATCCTCCTCCAATTCCTCACCAATGTTGCCTACACCAAGAGCCATATCCTAGTTCGTCTCTCTTTCAAAGGAAATGTCGCTCCCAAAAGGACCATCATTGGCGGCTTCGTGATTAGGTTGCTCTCTTTGCTCAAGTGAGCACCCTTCATCTTGTTGTGACGTTCGGGATAAAAGCATTACGGTTTTAAACGATAACGGATTTAATCGAGCATCCCTCGCCTCGGTTTCCCTTTGGTATTGGGCCATGAATTCATCTAGATCTTTTTGCATTTGAATGGCTATTTCTTGTGTGCTCCTTTGCAATTGAAGAATCGATTGATACAACTCCAAGTTTGACGATTGGTGGTCATTGGGGTCTTGTAGAGCTCCTTGAAAATCTTGATGATACCCATGGAGTGGGGCATCATATTGTTGATAGCAAGGTTGGGGTGATTGGTAGTATTGTGGGTCATGGGGTTCATATTGTGGTTGGGGTGAAGGGTAATGTGGTGGATTTTGGGGATATTGGCTTCCATAAGGTGAATCTTGATTGAACATGGTGGTTTCACATTGGTAACTCAAGTAATAGTCACCATGGTAATATGATTGATAAGCGCTCACTTGTTGGTAGCCGTTTCCATATTCTTGAACATCATACCCACTAGAGTCGTGATTACCCCAAGAAGCTTGATAGTGGTAGGGGGACGTCATGTCATACCCTTGGTTCATAGAGGAGGAGGAGTAGCTCATAGCGGCTTCAATGTGTGGGGAGTTTAGATCAAACCTCACGCTTTGCTCGAAAACTAGGCTTGTACCCGGTTGGAAACCTCTCACTCTAGCAACCGTCCGTTAAAGCGGCTCTAAGTTGCAAGAAGAAGATAGTCACCACCTCTAAGCATAAACTGTAGACTAAGAACAAACGTGAGAAGTCTAGTGCTTTTTGGGCACTAGACAAGAGAGAAATAAACCTCACACACACAAGAAGCAAAAGGAACAAAAAGAAGAAAAAAGAAAAACACAAACACAAAGACAAAGTCAAGTAACTAGGTAAACAAAGTCTAAACAAGCACCGTCCCCGGCAACGGCGCCAAATTGATGGTGGGGATTTGTCACGTCCCAACCGATCAATAAATAACCGGCTAATCTTAACGGTAGCTAGGGCAAGTCGGGTCGAATCCACGGGGACGGTAGAGAGGCGTGTCTAGACTAAGGTCACCCAAATACGAGACTTGGTCAACGAGCTAAGCTAAACTAGAATGATAAGGAGGGGAGAGAAGGCTAAGACTATGACTAAAGAGACGGAGAAAACAAACAAGGAAAACGGGCTAGGATTAGGTCGAGTTCAAAGGGGCAATGGAATGGTCGAGGAAGAACTAGAGTGAAGGGAGTAGTAGGGTAATCTAGATGGGGTCCGGGCTCTCGCTACGTATACCAACCTAGAGGTTCCTCCTAAAACCCATCTTGGCGACACACATGACAAACGGGGTTACTAGCGCGCTATAGTGGCCTAGGTCGCATCCGGGCTCTCGCTACGTAGACCGACCTAGGGGTCGTCCTCACCGGGTTCTCGCTACGTAGTGAGGGAACCAAACCCACAAACAAACTATCACCCACAAGAGAAAAGGCAAGAAAAACAAGTATTTGCAACTACTAGTCATTCAAGCATTTCAACAAACATGTAACATGCATCAAACCAAAAGGAAACCCAAATCTTCCACCAACATCTCCAACAAACCCTTAATCATCCATAAAACACCCTAATCACCTTACTAACCCTAGCAAAACTCTACTCAATCATATCTAAAGGAAAAACCAACAATAACAAGATGAATCAACAAAAACATCAAAACATACATAAACAATCTAGTGAAAACAATGAACTATGAACAATATAATGAACAAAGATTAGATCTTGGATGAAATAAACAAAGATTAAGAGTAAAAGGATGAGAAAGATTATACCAACTACAAAGGATGAAAAGAAGAACACTTGCATAGAAGAAAACCCAAATAATTCCACCAAGGTTGTCAATCTTGGATGGATTCTTCAAGAGATCCAATAATACAAGAGTAAACTAAGATTAAAGAGTAATTAAGGACTAATCTACACTAATCTAATCTAATCTAACCTAAAGTAGTCTAGGGTTTAAGGGGAAGTGTCTAACATAACCTTACATAACAAGAGAAGAGTATATATAGGGTTACAAGTGGAAAGGAGAAGAAAGAAAACAAGGCGGAGCTGCAGCAGGCCCGTCCCGGCCGAGACGAGGTGGTCCCTGTCGGGATGGGTCTGTCCCGGCCGGGAAGACCAGCTCCCGGTCGGGAAGGGCTGCAGACAGAAGCTCCGTTGTTTGCTCCTTCATCCCGGACGGGATGAGGCCATACCCGTCGGGGATGAGTCTTGTAGGCCTCCAATATGAACTTTTTGGTCCCTCCTTGGTTCTCATGGGCTTCCCATCGATTCTCGGGACTCGGGATCGGGTCTCGGAGGCTCGGGATCGGGTCTCGAGGTCTCGAGATCGGATCCAAGGCACCGATTGATCGTTCCTCCACTTCGCTGGCTCCAAAATGTGTATGTATTGAGTCGGAATCGCTCCAACTCTTCGTGGATGGTCTCGGGAACCTGAAACGAGCTAAAGGAAGCATAAGAAGCCCATAAACCGCTCCCAAGGAGCGATTCCACAAGCAAAATGGGACCAAAACATAGTAAAATAGGCACTACAAACTACACTTATCATTAGCCATTTGAAAAAAGATCATTTTCGACAAGGTCAGATTACAGTCGATTTAAACTGCGAATTCCTTTTCTACCCCTTTCCATTTTGAAAACCTAGCTCGTGATTGCTTTCAGGATTTCAAATTCAAAATTTCAAAAACTTAAAAAAAATCATTTTCCCCAGCGCGAGTCATTTTACTACCTACGTGTTGCATGCATTTTATGTAACTTATACAGGTACGACTCAAGCAAAGACATGCAAGTCATCAAATCTTCCCAGCAGCATTTTCCGGGATAGCACGGGATGGGCCAACACACAGGCACACCCAGGTCTCACGCGATAAGCCCAAATTCCCCACGGAATACAATCATCCAGCTCAGGTATGATTTCTGTCATGTGGCTGGCGAGCCCTTCACGCGAGTCTAACGGACTATAAACGACCCGACCGGAAGTCTACCAGGTCTTAACGGGCTTGGTAGCTACTCTGACTTTCGCCCTGTCCAAGCCTCAATCAGAGTGGGGGCTCTGTAGACACCCGCATTTTGACTGCCAGGTGTCTATGGCAGTTTCCAAAAAACACCCGATGATGATCGGACGCTAACGTGTTTCTACGCGCTCGGATACGGGCTCAAATCCATTAATCGCTGGCTAACACACTTACGGAGTACAAATCTCACAAAATCAACCTCGAATCCAGGCCCAGTGGATAATTCCGAGTCAAACAAGAATAATTTGTGCCAAAACCGACACCGGAATAAAAACCGACTTTTTAGCGATTGGGTCAATCTCGGTCAAAGTCGTTTCCGAGACACACAAAACAGCCCCTCACATCATCAAAAGTCCAAGTCAAACACAAAACCCATCAAACATCCAAAGTCAAGGTCCAAAAACCTGACCTGCGCGACCCAGCTGGGCCAATCGATCGAGTGACCCACCCACTCAATCGAGTGGGCCTGCTTCGAGCCCAGCAGCAAGCTTAACGGGCCACTCGACCGAGTTTGGCCTCCTACTCGGTCGAGTAACCCTAAACCGGGTTCCCTAGCCTTGCCTATATAAGCAACCCCATGCACATCTTTTACAACACTTTTTGACAACTCTAATACACACCTCTACACAACCCTAATCAACTTCCACACACACTTTCAAAACCCTAATCATCATCAAGTTCAACCCTAATCAAGATCAAACCCTAATCAACATCAAAATTCAACCCTAATCAAGATCAAATTCAAACCCTAAACCTAGTTTTAGGAATCAATCCCGAGCCACCATAACTTAACCTTCATTCACCTTGAAGACTCTTGTGTTAAAGCCACGGTTACGAGTCCGTTCCGAGACGACAAGAACTTGTAGGTTGAGGGTGTCAAAAACCTTTCTCTCCTTCTTCTCTTCCTCACGCCGTCTTCATCTTCCTTTTCATCTTTTTTTCGTTTTTTTATTTTGTTCATTGCATTGTAATATCGATAATAGTATTAATATCAAAGCACTTAAAATACTTATTGATTTGTGTCGAATGTGAGTGATGGTGGGATAAGGAAAACCGCATATACAAGTGTACTGCACACGCGTCGTCGGTCGCTTATCCCATCACCCCGATCGTTTGATTATTGAAATAAGTTAACTTAAACAATAATCTTTCTTTTATTTCGTTTTCATCATTATTCAAGTCACATCGATTTTCAAAAGCAAACATCGTATTTTAATAAGGGTCGAAACCCGTTGACACGGATCCGACATCACAATCCCTAGGGATTTATTTCGATGTCGGAGAAGTCGAGGGAATCAAGTCCCTTTTTATTCAAGTAAAGCGTCGATTTTAGATTCGGTACCAATTCCATAATTGGATATCGAATCTAACGATCAAGTCACATAAGTTAATTAACGTGATTTGTTCATATCACGATAATTAATTTAAGACGACTAAAATTAGTCTTTTTTTTATTTTCACTCTAATATTCCATATCGATTCAATAATCGAATATGGGATATAACGAGTATTCAAAATTAGAATCGAATATGAATTCCGCAATATTGATATTCGATTCAACAAAATTCGCGATTTATAAAATCCAAGTCGAACATAAATTGTGCAATATTTATGTCCGATTCGGTAAAACCGTCGAATCATCAAAAATCAAAAGCAATTTCAAAATCAATAATTAAATTGCGAACGAACCCGGTTCGTACAGGTGCCACTCGACCGAGTGCCTTGGTCACTCGATCGAGTGACATCATAATTTATCGATCAGAATGTTTTTACGACCACCACTCGATCGAGTCTCACAGTGACTCGATCGAGTGGCTACGTACTCGACCGAGTTGGTCAATAACTCATCCGAGTACGGTCTAGCACGCAAAACAGAATCATCTTTTACGGGTCCACTCGATCGAGTTCATCAACCACTCGATCGAGTAGCCTCATAACGACTAAAACTACGAGTCGTACATTATTCTATTTTCTAAACCCGATGGTATTTCATGACTTAGGTCAACACGTGCATAATTAATCACGTGTATACTATCTTTTCAAATCATGCATCATCTTGTACATCATTCAATTCAATATCTGCACAAACCGTTATTATTCGTTATATCATTACATCGTTACTAACGCGTTTGTTATTTCATTTGTCAATTTAATTCTTGTTCGTTTAATTGTATTAAATGAACCCACATGCTAAAATTCCACTTTGACGTAGAATTAGTTGCATTAAATTGACATAGAAACCCTCTTTTCAATTTCATTCACATGTTTAGGGAAAATAATCGTTGCATATCATTTTCCCGTTTTACTAACGCGCGTATTGGAAAGTCATTCGAATTCTTAGTAGAGGCCGCTAATGTGCGGGCGGGGTTGGGTGTCCTTTGTGGGCTTCCCAACACGTACCCTCGCCCCTTACTCAGAACCTCGGTTTCCGGATGTCCGAAACCGTTGGCGCACGAGAGTCATTCAATACACGATATCCGATAATGTCGGTATCGGTATCAAATGCAAATGGACGAGCCTAATAAACTCTGACATCGGAAATGGGCCGTATTTTGTATACGGCCCACTACGACATAGAGTGGGCTCGAATGGTTCCAAATAACCACAAAATTCGGTGGCGACTCCACTTCGACCTAAATTTCAATTCAATCCATTCTCATATGGAGATTCATTCGCCTACCCAAACCCGCGCGTGGCCGCGTCGGGGTGGACCTATGTCATGCCCACAATACCACAAGCTTGATTGAAGACTTTTCAAGAGCCTTCGATCTGTTTCTTCGTGCCCTTGATGGCGATGGAATCGGTTGCAAGGTTGTTGAAAAAGAATTGAAGAATGCACCATCCTTGGTTTGACGGAGTTCCAAAAGAACCGTCTTATTGTATATATCTCTTTCTTATCCTTTTGAGTTTTTGTGAAACCCTTGTAATTTGGTATTTTGATGAGAGATGTGAGGGAGGGATCTTGATGAATGTTATTGAGTTTATTTGATAGGTGGATTGTGAAGATGAAGCATGCATTGAGAGTTGTTGATGATAAAAGCTTGGATTTGGGCATGGGAGTCGGTTTTTGAAGCTTTTGACAAGCTTTTGGGGACGAGATTTTATATCTCGATGTATTAGTTGTCATGTGGGATAAGCTTTCATGAAGATTGAAGAGGTATATGAGTCATCCCGGCCGAGAAAGACTTCATCTCGACCGAGATGAAGTGTGCGCGAAAGTTGGAGCTACTGCTTGTCCATCTCGGCCGAGAAGGAGTTCATCTCGCCCGAGAAGGTATCTTCCCGACCGAGATGGGATCATCTCGCCCGAGAGAGGCCCAGCTCCCCCATTTCGTTTCCTCTTCGACATTTGAGCCCACCCAACCACTTTATACCCCCTCCGAACCTCCCTACTCACCCTTGCAACTATCATATGACCCCTACACTCCATATACATACCCTCACCTCATCTTATCTTCACTACACACCGACTTTCACATCAAATCACACCTCCTAATACCTTTGTACTTCAACCATGCGGTACTATCAAGTTTGAAGTTGAATGACAATGACGAAGATTAGCTATGTACCGATATCGAACTATGAGACGATGGAGCGAGTGAGTTGCTAACCGATTGGTACGACAACTATCCTTTCTTTTCCGTCTTTTATTGCTTATCTTCCTTTGTTTGTTCCCTTCCCCTTATACACCTTTGCGTCATGGTGGCCCTCGGGGCCTTGGTAGTCATTGCTCCCGACTCTCGATGACGTGATTACATCGAGAGTCATTTCAAAATCCAAATTTACAAGAGTTTTCACTTTTTCTTTGATTTTACTTCCTTTTTAGGATTTAGTCGGATTCGGGCAGAATCCGGGCTAGGTGACTTGATTACACCTAGTCCTCCCCTCCCATTTCCTTTTATTTCCTTCTTTTTATTTCTTCCCCAATCCATATCTTTTCTCGTCTCGGCCCATGGTGACTTGACTACATCTCGGCCGGACACATTCTACCCTTTTCTCCGCTTTAATTTTAATTTTTAGCTTTATTTTCGTAGTTTCTTTTCTTTTCCTTAGTGTCTCCATACACTACGATCGAGCATGAGGACATTTCTCGGTTTAAGTGTGGGGGAGTGATATCCTATCGTAGTTAGTTTTATTTTCGTAGTTTTTCGAAAAATCTTAAAAAATCCCTAAAAATTTGAAATTTTTTCACAAAAATCAAAAAGATTTTCTTTCGTGTGTTTTTCTCTTGTGTCGTTGTGTCGTATATTTGTTGTGTTGTGCGTGTTTGCCTCCCTTTTTCCTTGTAGGTCGTTTAATCACCGCTAACTTTGGAAAGCTTCAAGACATCCGGTAACCTCTTTTTATCCCTTTTCCCTCTTTGTCTCTTATGTAGTTTGGACGAGATTTGTGATGATGTGTGCTCGGGTGGAGCTTTGTGAAGATTTGTGGTTGATTGGTTGCTTATTTGGAAATTCGGGGTGGTGTTAGTTCTCGTTATGTGTTTGTTTTGTTTTGTCTTGTTTTGTTGCCTTTGCCTCTTTTTCTTTCGTTTTCGTCATGTCTTCGTCTTGTGATGTGTAGTTGTATCTAGTGTGTAAATAGGTTTTTGAAAACCCGGTTTTGAGGCTAGTGTGCAAGTGTTTATTTTCCCTTTCTAGTAGTATGAATCGAGTCTTGGATTTTAGTCTAGTAGAATGACTTTAAATCAATAGTTTCGTTGGTCCTTTACCTTGAGTCCACCTAGCTTACTAGGGATTTACTACGGGATTTGCATTTTGACCATTATGACCACCCACGGTGTGAAAAGGCCTTGGTTGCCGAGTCCCGTCCCTTAGGTGACCGTGTTCGGAATTGTTCGATTAGTCCAAGTTTCTCCCCTTTTTGTGGGTTTAAAGGGAAGGCGCCTTCCCGACTTACCCATTCCCTTACCTCCTACACATATCCACAAAATAAAGTTGCAATTTGTTGAAATCTCTTTCTTAGTTGCAAAGAAATGCCTACAACTCAAATCTAGCCAAAAGGTCAAAGAAAAGAAAAAGAAAGAAAATGAAAGAAAGAAAAGATTGAAGAAAAAGAAAAGGCACAAAAAACCAAAAAGAAAATACAAAAGATGAAAAAGAAATGGCATAGCAACACACAAAGCAAAAATGCAAAAGAAAGAAAAATGCCAAAAGAAAACCGTCTCACAAAAAGAATCTCCACATCTCAAAAATAAGCCTTTTTCCGATCGTTACCGTGAAGAGCCTACCAAAGGACCGAGTCCCTAGGAAGGATGATAGCGGTAATGATTGGTCTTCCCTCATTTTGCAAACCTATCCACCTTTTTACTTGGACTAGTTCAACGGTTTTGGGCATGGGACGACCCTCTTGGCTCATCGCTAAGGGGGGCGGGGTCTCACTTACCTACAGTGTCGACTAACACCGTGGTTCATCCTTTTTTCATCCCGCCGATCGTCCCGTAGTACGTTCTTAGAAGGTTAGGAGGACCTAGGTAAGTTATCAACGTTTTTATTGCTTTGTTGTCATACTATTAGGGTTTAGTTCATTTCTATTTGTATTATTAGCTTGGGAACGTTGTCACTTGCCTTGAGTCCTAAACCGGCGCTTATTTCACCGCTTTTTAGAAGGAAGCGGTATTTGTTTCTTTTACGGTGCAACCGATTACTTGTTTGCTTGTATGTTTATTTGTTTGTGTTTTTGTGTCCGGTTGCATCCACAGTTTTGTCGCAAGATCTTACTTGCCTTGCGGAGTGCACATTTCCTCTAAGTGTACTCGCGTGAGTTGAAAGGGCGTAGGGTGCGCTAATACCCGCTCGGCTAGTTTAGTAGTTAGTTTGTGCTTACTCGAGGGCGAGTAAGGGTTAAGTGTGGGGGAGTTGATAAGTGTAGTTTGTAGTGCCTATTTTGTTGTGTTTGGTCCCTTTTTACCTTGTGAAATCACTCTTTGGAGCGATTTCTAGGCTACTCATGCTTCCTTTAGTTCGTTTTAGGTTCCCAAGACTATTCATGGAGAATTTGGAACGATTCCGACTCGTTTCATACGCTTTTGGAGCCAACGAAGAGAAGGAACGATCACTTGATGCCTTGGATTCGATCCCGAGACCTTGGGACCCATTCCCGAACCCCTTAGACTCGTTCCCAAGCACCGAAAGTCGATGAGAAGCCCATGAGAAGCAAGGAGAGACCTTAATGATCATATTTGAGGCCTACAAGACCCATCATGGTCAAGATAAGAGCCATCATGGTCGGGATGAAGAGTACAAGCAAAACCGAGCTACTGGAGTGGCATCTCGGCCGAGACCACCACCATCTCGCCCGAGACCACTTCATCTCGCCCGAGATGGAGCAACTGCAGACCCACGTCACTTCTTTTCTTCTCCTTCATTCTTGTAACCTTATAAATACTTCCCCCTTGTTTTGTTTAAGCATCATACATTACCCTAGCTTATTTTAGACTCTCTACGTTGTTCTAAACCCTAGATTTAGTTCTCCTCTCATTAGCTTAATCTCTCTTTAAACTTTAGTTAATCTTAGTTTGTTCTAGTGGATTAGTCTTGTATTAAGAGATTTCTTCAAGATTCATCCAAGATTGACATCCTTGGGAGTTTCATTTGGGTTTATCTTTTCAATACAAGTTCTCATCTTTTGTTATCCTTGTTAGTAGGTATAATCTCTTTACTTTTAATCTTTGTTAATCTTACAAGTTCTAATCTTTACATATTGTTTATTGTTATTGATTGTTCATAATGGATGTTTGGATTATTATGTTGATTTCTCTTGTTAGTCTTAGATTTAGTTTCATTATGAGTGAGTAGATTCCTTGTGGGGTTAGTAGGGGGATTAAGTGTGGATTGTGGGTAATTAGGGTTTGATTAAGGGAAAGGTGGAATCTTTGTCACTAGTCACATGTTGAGCACTCTATGTGTTTGTTGAATTGCTTGTTTGAGTTGTAGTGGCCATGTTTCTCATGCTTGTTTTCATCTTCTCATCTTGTAATCGATATGTGGTTGAATGCTTATGTTTTGGGTAATACTTTGCATGAGTATTCGGGTCTAGTCTTAGACACGAGAGTGCGGACTTAGGCTTTGGCGCGAGAGCGCAAACCGACCCTAGTGGCGTAGAGAAACCTACACCCTTGACCTCCCAATTATCCTACTACACTTGTGAACCCTACCTAACCCTACTCCCTTTCTTATTGATTCATCCTCCTAGTTAGTTGTCATTTCTCTAGTTTCATTGTTTGGTTAGTCTCTAGTTATTTCTTTTAGTCTTGTTATAGCTACTTCATTGTTAGTCCACTTTCTTTATCTCCAACCACCATAGTTTGTCAATTATCCTCTTCTTTGTGTTGTTTCGGTAGCCTAGTCTCGTTTTTAGGTCGACCTAGTCTAGACTTTACAATACCGTCTCCGTGGACACGACCCGACTTACCCTAGCTACCCCCTAGGATTAGTTGGTTATTAATTGACGGTGGGGGACCCACGGCAAATCCCTACCATCACTTTCTATTTTAGGAAACTTTCTAATTTAGGAAACTTTCTCGGGATAATGATACAATGAAAATAGTGTTATAGAAAAATATCGAGAATAGTAATTTACTCTAACTATAAAGTAAATATTATTAATTTCGCAAACTACTACTTTCGGTCTTAACAATTATTAAGTTCTAAATCGAGTATAAATTATTTATAAGAATTATCGAAATATTTCACAGACGTATTATTATTATGAATTAGGGTGTTTCAAAAATATATAAAACTAAAATTCCCTAATTATTATTAGTTTCGACGAAACGAGTATAAGACACTTGTAATGTTTTACGACAATCATATCTTATAAAAGTAATTTATTTAACATTCTTTATTTTATTAAACATTTAAATTATTTTCGAATAACATAAAGGGTGACTTAAGATGAAATGGTTAAATTTTTAGAAGGTTCGAAATTGCTGAAAAATCAAATAAGTTGCTGTAAAATCTTGTTTTAACATTGATTATATCATTTAAAGGCTTCGAAAAATAGTGTAAAAATTACGATAAATAATTAAAACTAATATTTAGACAATCTGTCCAGAAATTTTTTTTTTTCGAAATCTGGAAACCCGGTTTTAAAGGCTTTTACGGAAAACGCGTTAATTAAACGTTAACGATTAAAAATAAAAGCTAAATACAAAACGATTTGTGCACGGTTGTTAAAAATCATAACTTATCAAGGAAATAAAATTTTTCCAGAAACTTTTCAATTTTAAAAAAAATTAAAATTCCAGAATAAAAAAAAAAGAAGGAAAAACCATCTTTTAATCATCGGTTTCGTTTAAAAAAGTTAAATAATGGTTTATCGCTCATTTTATTTTATTAAATCTCAAATATCATGAGAATATGTATTTCATTATAAAATATCAGAAACATTATTTCGAATCGAGAATTAAAAATAAAAATTATAAATTAAAAGGGATATTCGGTTTTAACGATAAACGGTGTTTTAGGACTATTAATTTTTTTTACCCACTTATAAAATTCGAAAAATTACGAAAAATTCCAGAAAATTAAAATTTGTCAGAATGTACATACACAAAAATTTTCAGATTTAAATACATAATTTAGGCATTTGAACATTAAATCGGTTTTAAATCAATTTTGTACAAAATCTGTTAAAAATCCATTAAACGACTCTAAAAAAAAAAATTAAAATCTGTAAAATTTTTGTTTTAACAGTAACTTTATAATTATATTAGTGTATTGGCCAAATATTATGATTTAATAACTAATATAACGATTTATGCAATAATCTCGTAAAAACGAACGCAACAATGCAATAATTGAAAATTAACAATTATAAAACTTTTATAAGAAAATTGACATACTATAATAGCCAAACAAAATTTTAAATTCTATACATGTAACTACAACAAAAATATCAAGCAATACCGAGATCGTCGTGTTACCTTAATCGAGATCTGAGTCAATAATGTACTCGTCCTCCTCGGGGTTGTCTCGAAAGCCTAAATAAAATATAAACAAGGTACAAGACCCTTATTAGTATCATAAATCGAGAACTAGGAAGAAGGAATTAAGAATCGATTATTACCTTCGAATTAGAATGAAACGGGATGAAGAGAATGATCGGAATTGAGAAAAATATTAAAGATCTGTTCTACCTTCAATTGTCTTTTTTTTTTGTAGAGATTATACGTTCAATTTTTTTTCTTTGAAAAGATGGGAAGTAGATACAGTGTTGGAGGTTTAAGAGGAGTTGAGAAGAACAACTGCAAAAAGAGAATAAGGGGGAACGTGCAACAGGAAGTAGGAGGAAATAGAGGAGTCGATTTTGACTTTCTCAACCGACTACGAAAATATCTCAGTCCGATGAGAGAAACGGTCGGGTCTGCTAAAATCTGAGCCCGATTCGCGCTAAAATCGTTAATCGATCACTTTTAAAAATAATAATAAGACGGAAAACATATAAGAGCGTGTTTATGAGAAAGATGTATTAAAATCACATAGAAATAATTATATACAAAATCGCATAGAAAAACATTAAATAGCAATTTCACGAGATTAATTAAAATTCTCGCGAACAAGGAAATAAAAATGGTTTTTGAACAAAAATTTATTAAAATGTTATTACGAAGATCGAAATTAAGCTGGATGAAAAGTAACGAGACTCGATAAGAGTCGATTTAATCGCAACGGGACGGATATCAAAGATGTAAATTTTACGGGTGTTACAATAAAACCATTTGCAATTTGATTTATTGGAAAACGTTATGTGTTATCCAACTAAAATTTCATAGAAAATTCATTCTCTTGTAATTCGATACGAAGTAAAAATAGCCAAATAGCACGTAGTCAAATAAAGGTCTCCTTACGGGGTTGTCCCTATTTGTAGGCCGGGATTTGCCAAACGAACTTGGTTAATAAGTTAAATGATTATATGACCATTTAACGGAGTTTAGCCAAGTTTTAATCAATTAAACTAAGGGATGGTTTTCAGTCCCTGAGTAGTCAATTGATTAGAAATCGCCCTTAATTCATTAACTATAACTTATAATTCCAAAATGTGTAATTAAAGTACAACTTTTGACTTCAAAATATTGTAATGGAAATATAAGGAGTAACTATTTATGACAGTTGTCTTTCAAAAACCTTTGTTAAGAAAAATACATGATAAGTTAGGGAAAAAGATTTCAAAATTTACCATAAAATCTCAAAGAATTGATAAAAAAATTTATCTGTATGTAAAACGACAATTATCTGAAAACTATGTCCCGACTTTTGAAAAGCTGATAAAGTTAAATATGCTTGACGGTTTTGACTAAGTCTTTAAAAAGTCAATATTTTATTTTGTTTTATCTTAAACTTGTTAAAAACTCAAGTCATGTTTCAAAATGTTGTTTCTTTTCAAATGGCTAAAATACTATAAATCACTGACTTATAAGAAATATGTGGATCTAGCGATAACGTGAGTCAGACCTAATCGCTTGCCATGATCCCAAAATTCTAATCTATTCGTGAAAATTAGCTTGGTCTTTTAATATTATTATATTAATCCGGGTATCAGTCTAGTCTCTCAATTAACAATTAAATCAGTCTCACGAGTCATTCTTATGCTATTTATTATAACACCAAAATAGTTTCAAAATAGGCCTATATGCTAATGTCATTATCCTGTTTGAAATAATTGTAGTCTGTCATTAAAATAGTATTTTTGACCCATAGAATAATTTTATTATAATCATCTCAATTAATAACTATTGATCTACCATTTAGGATTCACATGTATGAAAATAGTGTAACTAATTCCACCTCCACCTTATTCTCACAATTATTAAGATTGTTAAATACCTTAAATGGGGCTTAAAAGAAGGTACTTATTCTTTTATAAATTTGTAGTTAGCATGCTAATGAGTCAAAAGTGCCGACAACATTATCTAATACAAAGTTAATTACATATATTACTAAAATTAAGAGTGAAGATAATAATAATAACAATAATAATAATAATAATAATAATAATAATAAATTACAATTAATTTTAGATGAATTGAAATAAAAAGATTAAACTCGAATTAGCCGTTTCTTTTTTTTTTCCTACTTACCAAAACATAAAAATATATCATTTTTACAAAGAGTCTACCACATTAATGATTTAAAAAATATAATTCAAATAATCAGCAAAAATCTAGCATGCAACAGATAATATATAATAAAATTTTATTTTTATTATTATTAATTAATTTTAATTTTAATTTTATGATTTCCCAATGGTTAGTCAAATTACCCACATGCAAACTAAATTACCCTCAATTAAACATGCAAATCAAATTTATTATCAATCAATAGATTTTATGGAGAAATTCATTTAATAATGAATTTCTCACACAAGTTCGACGATTTACCCACCATCTGCAAGAGGTTACATAAAAGTTTAGTTCTTGGACTGGGACGTTTGTGATCGAGTGGATCTGCCTTGACTTCTCCTTGGACATCTCGGCATGCATCAAAACCATCCAAGGAAAATCATCCTACATTTACACCACCATTAACCTCAACTAAAATTCGTTTTTTTAAAGCCAAATATGCCCGTAATTCGACATGCATGTCGATTTCTCAACCCGAAAATAAGCTTTTGAAAATTTTAAAATTTAATTATGCAAAAGAAGAGAATTTTATTAATACCTTATTTTGATGAATAAGGGGAAATAGCAATTAAATTTGTTGGACCGAATAGTAAACAAATCTGATAATTGTCTACTTTATTGTGATGAATTCCATTGTAAGTTTGTACCAATATTGTTGTTGTTTTTTTTTCTTTTTTTTTACACGAAGATGGAGAAGAGGAAGAATGGAATGGGTGAGTTGTATGTTTAAGGGAAATGAATTAAAAAGTGGGTGAAAGGATTAATAATGAGGAATTAAATGTTAGTTTAACCAAATGAAACCGAAACATGATGGGTTAACTGTGGGTTAAGACTTTGGGGGCGAGGCTCACTTTCGGGCCTTATTATATATATAGTCCCATAATAATCGTCTCCACATGATTCCCTCTTCAGAATATTATTTTGTAAAATGCGATAAATGACGAGGCAGTTAGGATCGACTTAAGTTGTCTTGAACCGAGTTGAAAAATCTAATATAATATAATTAATAATAAAAATAATTTGAATAAATAAAATGACATCTTACAACTTTTGAAATAAGGATAAAATGAGAAAATTTGTAGAAATCAAATATGAAAATTTTATCCATCCCACGGAAGGGGGTTTGGTAGTTTCTAAAATACGACAAAATGTAACGTAAAGTAGAAAGTATTTCTAAAAGGATATTAAGAATACGGGGTGTTACATCCGAAGCCCTCGAATGCACTATCTACTACCCATTGCGAGGCATGCCAGGTAACCATGTCCCGTTCGACGTTATGTGGATAATGCAAATTCAACGCGGGGGAGGTCACTGGATGAGGTTGAGAATGTCAGACGACTGCCTAACGACTGCCCGATGCCTCCTACACATGGCCTTTGGCACCGCGCGCATGACGGTACTAAAGTACATTATCCTGAACTCTACCAAGAATGTCAGGACAGGTGGGTCGTGGAGTGAAATGCGTACTTTCCGAGTGCGGAGATTAATCCTAACGACCCAGGTGGTCGGAACAACCCCTTCACCTTGTAGTGTAGTAGAATTTATTTGTGTCATGTGTTTATTTTTAAATTGTAGAGTACTGTAAATTTTTTTTCTTTGATGAACGAGGGAACCCGTAGCCGCTACCTTTTTGGTGCGCACTGGGTAAACCCTCGGGTGTACGCATAGCCTGCAAACCACGCACACCAAGGTAAACCGCCCGTGTGCGACAGGCTCGAAGTCTAGAGGCATAGTCTCAAGCCATACAACTCCCACAAGTTCGCGCTTGCAGGGGCTTGAACCTGAGACCCTTGGGCCGATGACCACAAGTTTTAACCACTAGGCAACACCCTTATGGGCTACTGTAAATATTAGAACATTAAGCATTTGTATTATCGTCATATTTTAGACCAGTACTGTATTCATTTGTAAATTTTACTAGGCATGCGCGCTGCTGCTGTTGTTGGGGCGAATGCAAACCTCGTAACGAAAGTCCAATATCACTAATAAGGAACAAACGAACATCCAAATCATCCGAAATGTAAAATGAAACGAGTAGTCAAATAAAACATGAAATCCCTAACACTCCAAACAAATTACATAAACAAATTACACATAAAATCCAAATCAGTCAACGGCGACCTCGTTTCCCCTGTGATCGGGGTGGGCGGTCACCCGGGTGGGGGAGAACGGGCTGGAACGACGCCAAAAGGTCGTCAAGATACGTAAGCCGGGCTTTCGGGTCGTCCATAAAGTGCTGAGCTGCAGAAAAGCGCTCCATCAACGAAACTGCGACCTGAAACAAAGCGGCAGAGGTTAATACAAATAAACCTGCAATTAAATATTGTTACACACCAAAATTCAAACTTAATACCTGTTGCGATCCCCCGACGATTGTCGCCTGCTCCTGCACCTCGGCGACAGATGGTGGTATGATCATCGGGTGAGAGACTCTCGAGTACCAAGTGTGGTAATCCGGAGTAACTTCCCCCGGGCCCCGGGTAGTCCACGGGCCGCGACAGCCTTCTCGGGTCAGCGCGCACGACATAGACACTCCTCCAAGGGTGGTCCGCGTACCCCACACCGAACTCAACAAGGTACACCCCACCCCCTGCCTCGGTCGATGCACCCTAACCAGCACGGGCATCTACTCGGGTATTGCCTGGACGTAGCCTAACTGTCTGACGACCCAGTTTCCCTGGAAAGGCTCAACAATGTCCATAATGTAACACCCCTGATTTTATAATTTAAATTAAATCTAAGTTATATTCGTATTTTTATTTTATTTACGATTTAACTCGTAATTCTTAAAATTATTAGAAAATGAATTTATCGTTCAATCGTTTCAAACTCCTAAAATTCTATTTGACTCGGAAACTCTTATATTGAAAACATATTTTTATTTCTGTTTCGATTGATTTTATACATTTAATTTAATTCTTATCGAAAGTCTATTTCGACGATTTAAATTCTAAATTCTTTTTATTTATGATTTAAACTCGAAAATTCAATTTTCGGCTCGTAGTTCATTTATATTAAGCTTCGTCAAAACATTTATTACATTTCCTCGAGAAATCTATTTAATTCGCTTTATCGAAAATTTATTATTTATCGACAATACTATTTCATCGTCTAATTATTTATTTCTATCAACTTCGTTTTCGTCTCGAATACTTTATTTACTCATTTTATTTGACGGCCCGATTATTTATTAATTTCATTAATTCGTTTTAATCCGATTAGTGGGTCAGTCAACTTATCGTTACCGAATTTGTCTTGTAATACTCGTGACTTATATAGGAGTTAAACCGAATCCAACTATTATGACTTTCAATAATAATAATAATAATAATAATAATAATAATAATAATAATAATAATAATAATAATAATAATAATAATAATAATAATAATAATAATAATAATAATAATAATGATGATGTAGTCATAACAACACAATAATAGCAATATAATAATAGTAATATTAATATTAATAGTAATATTATATTATTGATGAGAAGGTGGAGTATGTAAGTACGTATGCGTATAACCCACACCCTCACTTCTTTTTTTTAAATTTAGGTCTAAGCCTCTACTTAACTCCCTCCACCTCCTTCATTTTATCATCGTCTTCTACAGTTCTACCTCTCGCACATCCCCTCCTTTCTTTAGTTTCTTGTTCCCGTGTCTATCATAAAACCCCATCTATCATCAACATTGATCACAGATTGGACCATCCATCACGGTGTCCCTGACCACGCGTAGAGTCTTAATCGTCGTTGACCTTGAGGTATGATTATAGGCTCGTTATTGTTGCCTTTGTCATGTCGTTGTTGTCGGGATTATTGTCAATTCGATGTTATTGTTGTTACGGGGTGTCGTACGCGTATTATTTTGTCGTCGGTTGTGGTCGTCGTTTATTGTTGTCGTAGTATTGATCAGTTAATGTGTCGTTTATTGTATTGTTGTTCGGGTTAGTGTGGGTGTTGTTGTCGGCTGGTGTTGTACGGCTATCTGCTGGTGTCATGTGGTGCGAGTTGTCGGAGTGTACCGTTACTACTGTCGGGATTGGACTGATGTTGATGTTGTATATTACTAACGTGACGAGGCTATTCTGTTGAGTTGTCGGATAACGATATTGTTCTGAGGTTGCTATATATTGACGGGTTGTCGTTGTTGTTGATGATGCGTATTATTGTGGGAGTACGTGATGGATTACGGAGTACTTAGTCAGAACTGTAATTTAGATGGGTTGGTCTCGTTCTAGTTCGGTCGATATCGGTTCTTTTATAATTTAATTACGCTAGGATATGTATTAATTTAAATGTATATAATATTTTATTAGGAACGGATTTCATAAAGTTTCCGTGGTGAATTGTGCTATCGGAGCTGTGTGGATTGCTGATTAGGTAAGGTTTTAACCTTACAATTGTATTATTGTGTTGAATTACAGAGTATGTTGAGCATGATTGATATGAATGATACCGTAATGAATTATGAGATATTGTTATGGGACATTGTGATAAATAGGAATTATTGAGATTCCGATACTGAGTATTTATCGGGATGAGATTCCGATACAGAGTTGATATGAGAGGCTACGGCCGCGTTGGTGTCTGCGGACTCACGCATGAAATGTGATGGTTACCTAGAAAAGTAACCTAGGTTCGGTTGATCTCGAACCTGCCTTGTTATTCGCCTCCTTTAGGTCGGCCTTAGGAGGGATGTGCACATTAATGAATACGGGACCCCTGTTAGTATTGTGGTTTCTATGTGGAAATCGAGTTTGGAGAATTAAGGTTGAGATTATGAGACCTTGATTACGATATCGTGGTACTATCGTGATTTCATAATGGTACTAGAATTGTTTATCGCATGCTCAACTATTACTTTATTGAACTGTCTGATTATTCCTTACTCAGCTTTGCTGACCGTCTTCTCTGTCTAAATTGTTATCCTATTTAATTGGGTGCCTGTGACGATCCAATTGGTATTTCCGACCTTTTGGGGAGTAGTTGATCATGCAGGTTAGATTGTGTTGCGATGACATTATGGATGCATGAGCGGGATGGGTTGAGCGACGACAAACTATACTTAGACGATTGATTAATTGTATCTCTCGCTGCGTCTTATTACTTCTATTCTAGTTTTGAATTATTTAGTTTGGCCTTTGGAACTTCTATTGTAATTTGGAACAATTTGACTTTGTTTTTTTTAAATTCGGTATCTGGTTGGATTGATTGTGTTGGGACTACTACCTCGGGTCACACCGAGATGGTAACACCTTTATTTACTCGGGAATGTCTTGGTAAGGCTCTTGGGTAAATGAGGGTGTTACAAAGTGGTATCGGAGAGATCGATCTTGAACCTATAATAAATGAACATAGGAATTAAAATGAACCCCGGTGATAAACCATTGGGAGCCCACTTAAAATCTCTGGTTGAGGAGACGTCCTTATACCAACCCCCGGCCCTTTTGGTTTAGACCCGGTAACCACGTGCGAGACCGAGAGAGGGTAGAATAGGATGGGTACGCGGTGAGGATTTGAATCTCCTTTAAATTGCATAATTTTGCTAATAGTTATAAGTGCAATGTTTACAATGATATGAGTAATTACAACGTTAATAGTAATATATTGTTATGATGTATGAGCATTTAAGGCTCATGTGAATGTTATTGTCGTTTTGAAGTAATCATGTCAAAGGAAGCAGCTACCGGTTCTACCCCAGGCACTCCGAGTGCCGAGGAAATGGTGCGCTTAAAGGAAAGTAGGAAAGCAACGACGCGCTTTTGGAAGCTCTGAGAAACATCAACGCACCGAAACCACCGGCGACAGACGCGGCCACCATCAGCGCTGCGATAGCACGCCTTCGTCCTAGTAAATATGACGGGACTGGTGGGCCGTCGCGGTTAGAGAACTGGTTGAGAGAAATGAAGAAGGTGTTCCAGACTGTAAAGTGTCCGGAGCGTTTGGAGCTGAATCAAGCTGCATTCTATTTGAGTGGCAAGGCCGATTTATGGTGGCACTTTAACTATGACAAGCTTATTGTAGAGCATGAGGAAGGAGATTATGGGGAGTATGCCTTTGGGTGGAAGAGTCTCGCAGAAGCGCTAAGGGCGGAATTCTTTCCGGAACATATCCGTAGTGCAAAAAGAGCTGAATTTGATCGTTTCACCATGACAGAAGACATGACTGTCGAGGACTATTACGACAAGTTTATGGAGCTGGCCACTTATTCTGCTGACCTCAATTTGAGTTCCGAACTATTGGCTTCCCGCTTCGAGAGGGGTCTGTCTGTTAGGATCCTCGAGAAGTTACCCATGGGGAATAATGTTGATGTGAAGGAGGTATACCTGAGGGCTGGGCATGCTGAGTGAATAGCTGATCGCATTAAGGAGTTGAATGGTCAGAAGGGTGAAAAGAGGAAAGCTGAATCCGAGGGTGTTGTGCAGGAGGATACGAAGAGAGGGGGAAATAACCGATCCCAGGGACAAAGAACTCAATATTCAGAAGGAAACAACTATGAGAGTGGTGATTACAACCCTAAGAGGAGAGATGCAAGGAGCTATAACTGTAAATCGTGTAAAAGGAACCACCCAGGGAGGGAGTGCGCAGGAGAACTGGTTACCTGCTATAACTGTGGCAAGCTGGGACACCGTGCCTATGAGTGCTATCAGCCGAGGCAACAACAGAGTCGGAGTCAAGGGAGCCATACCCCTCATTCGGGCGCCAACAACGTAGCTTTGGGGAATGGGCAACAGGGGAGTTGGAACCGCCAGTCGAACTATAACCTGAGAGCAGGTAGTGTGAACCAACCTATAGAAGCACCGACAACCACCCCATCCACCAGTGGTACACAGGGAGGAAACAAGACGAATGGGAAACTATATGCCATGGGAAAACAAATGGCTGAGCAGGAAGGACCTGTTGTCACAGGTATTTTCTAGTTAACTCTGTCCGTCCTTTTGTATTGTTTGAGTTAGGGGGAACCCATTCTTTCGTACCTGGTAGCCATGTGTCATCCTTGGGGTTAAAGTCATTGGATAATGTTGTGAACGATATTGTGCCCCCTTAGGAGCATCACTTGAGTCCCTCTTGGGTTGTCTCTGGTAAATAGGGAGTTAGACTTATATACCTGTAGACTTAAAAGAATTCAAGTTAGATGATTTTGTAGTAATCTTGGGAACAAACTAGTTCGGCAAGTATAAGGCTCAAATTGAATGTCGCTTGAGGAGGGTTTCGCTTCTAGGACCTAAGAAAGCTCGGGCGTCCTATAGCGGGTTTAGAGTGAAAACCACAGTGCAGTTAATATCCATAATTACACTTAAGAGAGAGTGGCAGAAGGGTAGCACTTTATTTCGACGTTCGGAGCCGAAGAGCAGTGACCCGAAGAAACTAGAGGAACTAAAGAAGCAATTGGAGAAGTCATTGGATAAGGGTCACATTAGGTCGAGTGAGACTAATGCCTCGATGCACGACCGTTTTACCCAGTTGGTTGACGAGGTTGTTAGAATATTTATATTCTTATGGCCTTGTGCCTTTCGGGTTTGTAAATAACGAGTTCACGTTTAACGGGACTTTGATATAAAGTCGACACCGTGATGGTTCGGTTTCGATTAACGTAATTAAAGTTCGGGAATTAATACTCCCTCTTACCTTACCCAATTATATTGATCCTTTTTTATCCTATCTAGTAAGTTGTGAAGAGACATGACTCTTCACAACAAATACTGTATTATAAATAATACAGTGAACGTTTATCTCTGTACATGAAAAATTACAGACTCACAAAAGAAAAACTGGATATTGAAAGATAAAGATTGAAAGGGGTATTCATTGTTTCTTACTCCATCTCAAAGGAAACATTAAAGAAAAGGGTTAAGGAAGATAATTATATTGGGTCTTCTTCTTCTTATGATTATTATTGAGTGCGTCGTAAGACATGGACCACGGTTAGTCCTCTTTTCGTTCATCGATTGTTTTGGGTTGAATTAAATCGAATCTATAATGATCTTGGGACAGATTTCATAATCGGAATCATAACGTATATCTTACAGTTGGTATCAGAGCAAGTATAGATTCATTTAATTTATCCGTATGAAATTTATGCAATCAAGTTACCTTTGTTACGGGTTCTCCAGTTTTTATATTGTATGTATGACATAATACAATTACAGAAAATATTTCGTCATGTTTTTTGTGCACAGAAAGTATAATTTTGTATTATAGAGTTTCTGTATGTTTGTTTATAAAATCAGTATGCAGTATAATCATGATATGGTTCGCATAATAGTAATAATGATTCGACCAGTATGTTTGTTTATGATGATTCGCATAACCATGATATGGTTCGCATAATGATGGTTTGCATAATAATAACATGTCTGTTTATAAAACCAATGAAGAGATTGGTTTGCATAATAATACTGTAATGATTTTATAATGATGATATGATTTTATGCATGAAAGCTTAAGATTTGTAATTAATGCGTATGAAAGTTTACTGTTTTTCTTCCGCTGAGTAAAGTATTGTATGGAATAATGAATTGATAGTTTGTATAATGAATTACTGAGTACTAATTACACAAAACTGTTACATTTAGGGTGCAATGTTAACACATCATAGATAATTATATCCATTAAAGTTTAATGTTTAAATTGTATGTACATGTTAGTCACCAAAGTGACCCTGTTATGATACCTTTAAACATATAAAAGTTTAAATGGTTTTTTACACCATATTATAGAGATGTTATATATTAAAGTCCTATATTTTATTATGTATTTTTATGTGACTACCCAAAGGAGGAACATGAAATATAGATAATAATATGAAAGGGTTAAATTATTATTTGTACGAAATTTGAATGTTATGTATGTCCAAAGATGTCATTCATTTAAAATTTTGGTATGTTGATAATTGACTATTAAAGTATTTATAACATCAATTGTAGTATATGCATTTTAGTATTGCCCAAAGGTTACTTAAATGTGTATGTAATGTTACTGAATTTGTATTAAATTTTTAAAGCACTAATAGGTTAAGCATGTGTAAATTTTTGCAGTCTCATCTAATTTACCTGCATCCGCTAACTCCGTTACTAAGTTTAATGGGCTTAACTATGATGAATGGTCCGAGGAAATCCGGTTCACACTGGGTATTATGGCCCTCGATCAAGCCATAATTTCTGAAGAGGAACCCTCACCCATAACCGACAAGAGCACCAAGGAAGAAATTTCCTTGTATGAGTCATGGGAACGCTCTAACAGGCTGAGTTTAACCCTCATGAAATTGACAATGGCTGAAAGTATTAAGCCATCAATGCCTAAAACAGAGAAAGCGAGGGAATTCATGAAAAAGATTAAGGAGTGCTCCCAATCTGAGCTGGCGGACAAGTCAATAACGGGTAGTCTTATGAGTGAGCTGACTACTAAGAAATATGACTTGAACGGCTCGGAATCAATGCATACTCATGTGACAGAAATGTCAAATCTGGCAGCAAAGTTAAAGAAGCTAGGGATGGAAGTAAATGATTCCTTCTTGGTGCAATTTGTCATTAACTCCCTACCTGATGAGTTTAGCCAGTTTCAAGTGAATTATAACACATTAACGGTTAAATGGAAACTTCAAGAGTTAAAGGCTATGCTCATTCAGGAGGAAGGGAGATTAAAGAAGGCAAAAACCCCAGTTGTCCATCTTGTAGGTCATGAAGGAGCCAGCAGCAGCAAGAGCACACCAGGTTGGAAAGGCAAAGACAAGGGCAAATCTTACATTAAAGGACCCGAAAGTAAGATGAAAAAGGATTTGAAGTGTCGCTTTTGTAAGAAAAAGGGATATTTCAAGAAAGAATGTCAAAAATTGAGAGATTGGTTCGAAAAGAAAGGTATGCATTATTGTTCCGTATGCTTTGAATCAAACCTTATTGAAGTGCCTAATAATACCTGGTGGTTAGATTCTGGTGCTACTACTCACGTTTCTCATATTAAATAGGGATTCAGTTCGATCCGGCCCATAAGAGGACCAAATGAATATCTATCTATGGGAAACAGGATGAAGGCACGAATTGAGGGCATTGGGACCTATCGTTTGATCTTAGACACTGGTTGTCGAATAGATCTTGTAAATTGTCTCTATGTACCCGAATGTGCTAGAAATCTTGTATCATTAAGTAAATTGGATGATGTAGGTTTTAAGATTAAGTTTGAACTTGGATTGTTTACTTTGTACCTGAATGATTATTATTGTGGTAGTGGTACTTTATGCGATTCACTTTATAAGTTCAATCTTGATGTTAATTTTTCTGAATCTTTGTATCATGTTGAGAGTAGAGGCATTAAACGTAGTGCATCAGACGAAAGTTCAGCTTACTTGTGGCATCAAAGACTAGGTCACATATCTAAAGAAAGGTTATTGAGGTTGGTAAAGAATGAAATTCTTCCTCAATTAGATTTTAGTGACCAAGATGTGTGTATAGAATGCATTAAGGGTGAACATACTAAACACACAGTAAAGAAACCAGCCACAAGAAGTTCTCAGCTACTTGAAATTATACACACTGATATTTGTGGACCTTTTGACGCTTCTTCTTGGAGTGGTGAAAAGTACTTTATCACCTTTATTGATGACTACTCACGGTATGGATACACTTATCTACTGCATGAAAAGGCTCATTCTGTGAATGTCCTCGAGATATTCTTGAATGAGGTAGACAGGCAGCTAGAAAAGAAGGTAAAGATTGTGAGATCGGATAGAGGTGGTGAATATTATGGATGGTTTACCGAAAATGGTCAGTGTCCTGGTCCGTTTGCAAAGCTTCTAGAAAATAGAGGCATTTGTGCTCAATATACTATGCCAGGTACACCTCAGCAGAATGGTGTAGCTGAAAGGCGGAATCGTACTCTAATTGAAATGGTTAGGAGCATGTTAATTAATTGTTCTTTACCTCTTTCTTTATGTATCTATGCATTAAAAACCGCAACCTATGTTTTAAATCGGGTTCCTAGTAAGTCAGTTCCTAAGACTCCTTATGAACTGTGGACGGGAAGGAAACCGAGCTTAAGAAATCTTAGAGTATGGGGTTGCCAAGCTGAAGTGAGGTTGTATAACCCTCATGAAAAGAAGCTAGATTCTAGGACGGTCAGTGGTTTTTTCATTGGCTATCCAGAAAAGTCAAAGGGGTATGTATTTTACTGTCCTAACCACAGTACGAGAATAGTTGAGACTGGTAATGCTAAATTCATTGAGAATGGTCAAACTAGTGGGAGTGATAAACCACGAAATGTGGATATTCATGAAATTCGGGAAGAAATTCACTCTCCTGAAGTTGCACCTAAAGTAGTTGTACCCATTGTATCTATACAGTCAAATGACACAATGGAGCAACATAATGATGTCCAACACCCACAAAATAACAATAACAATGAATCAGAAGTCACAATTCAAGGAGGAAATGATACACCACATGAACAACCAAGACGGTCTGTAAGAGAAAAAAGACCTGCTATTTCAGATGATTATGTCTGTTATCATGTGGAAAATGAATGTGACTTAAGCATTAGTGAGGACCCCGTCTCATTCCGAAATGCCATAGAAAGTAACGATTCTGAAAAGTGGTTAATTGCTATGAAAGAAGAGATGAAATCAATGGATGATAATAAAGTGTGGGATTTAGTTGTGTTACCTGAAGGGTCTAAGACCATTGGTTCGAAATGGGTCTATAAGATCAAAAAGGATTCTAAGGGGAACATAGAAAGATACAAAGCCCGACTTGTCGCCAAAGGTTTTACTCAGAAAGACGGTATTGACTATAAGGAAACCTTCTCTCCAGTATCTAAGAAGGATTCCTTAAGAATTGTGTTGGCAATGGTGGCTCATTATGATCTCGAGCTTCACCAAATGGATGTGAAAACTGCTTTTCTAAATGGTGAACTTGAGGAGGAAGTATATATGAAGCAACCTGAGGGCTTTTTAGCTCCAGGTAATGAGGACAAGGTTTGTAGGCTGAAAAAGTCGATATATGGACTAAAACAAGCTTCCCGACAGTGGTACTTAAAGTTTAATGATACTATCACATCATATTGTTTCACAGAGGTCATCGTTGATCGGTGTATCTATATGAAGATCAGTGGGAGTAAGTTTGTAATTTTAGTTCTGTATGTTGACGATATTTTGCTTGCTGCAAATAATATGGGTATGTTACATGATGTAAAGAAGTACCTCTCTAAAAATTTTGAGATGAAAGATATGGGTGAGGCATCCTATGTGATTGGGATTGAAATAACCCGTGATAGATCACAAGCATTGTTAGGACTGTCTCAGAAAACCTACATCAATACAATTTTAGAGAGATATAGAATGAAGAGTTGCTCACCCGGAATCGTTCCTATACAGAAAAGGGATAAGTTCAGTAAAATGAAATGTCCCCAGAATGAGCTAGAACGAAAAGAGATGGAAAGAATTCCTTATGCATCAGTGGTTGGGAGCTTGAACTATGTTCAAACATGTACTCGACCAGATATCAGCTTTGCTGTTGGAATGTTGGGTCGATATCAAAGTGATCCCGGGATGGACCATTGGAGAGCTGCAAAGAAAGTGCTCAGGTACTTGCAAGGAACCAAGGAGTTCATGCTTACATATAGGAGATCCGATAATGATCTAGAAGTTATTGGATATTCAGATTCAGACCATGCCGGGTGTAAAGATACTAGGAAATCAACATTTGGTTATGTCTTCCTATTAGCTGAGGGAGCAGTATCATGAAAATGTGGAAAACAATCTATCTTTGCTACCTCCACTATGGAAGCTGAAATTGTGGCGTGCTTTGAAGCCACTATTCATGCTTTGTGGATGCGGAACTTTATCTCGGGACTTGGAATCATCGATAGTATAGACAAGCCGCTGAGAATTTATTGTGATAATGAAGCAGCCGTATTCTTTGCTAAAAATGATAAGTATTCTAAGGGTGCAAAGCATATTGAATTGAAATACTTATCAGTTAAAGAGGATGTGCAGAAACGTAGAGTGTCAATTGAGCATATTAGGACGGATGTAATGGTATCCGATCCGTTGACTAAGGGATTACCACCTAAAGCGTTTATTGGCCATGTAGAGCGCATGAGTGTTGTAGATAAAGCCTTGCTAATGTAAAGTAGTATGCTCATATTATGTTTATGACATTTTGATATCATTTATTGTTATGTTTCTGTATGAAGAACATGTGATCATTATGGTATAGGTATACATTTATGATTGGAGATTACATGTAATCATTTTGAAAATTATTGTATTTTTTCAAATTAGAGATAGTTAAGAGTTAGGATTGATTTGTGATACATGGAAGGGATCATGTCGCAAAATGACGTGTGACCGCCATGATTCAGTTAATTCTAAATCTAGTAAAGTTTTATAGAAAGTTTAATGAGCTCAATTTAAAGTGAACATTATAATTATTGATCCTTTAAGTGACACTAAGGCCAAGTGGGAGAATGTTGGAATATTTATATTCTTATGGCCTTGTGTCTTTCGGGTTTGTAAATAACGAGTTCACGTTTAACGGGACTTTGATATAAAGTTCGGTTTGGTTTGATATCGACACCGTGATGGTTTGGTTTCGATTAACGTAATTAAAGTTCGGGAATTAATACTCCCTCTTACCTTACCCAATTATATTGATCCTTTTTGATCCTATCTAGTAAGTTATGAAGAGACATGACTTTTCACAACAAATACTGTATTATAAATAATACAGTGAACGTTTATCTCTGTACATGAAAAATTACAGACTCACAAAAAGAAAAACTGGATATTGAAAGATAAAGATTGAAAGGGGTATTCACTGTTTCTTACTCCATCTCAAAGGAAACATTAAAGAAAAGGGTTAAGGAAGATAATTATATTGGGTCTTCTTCTTCTTATGATTATTATTGAGTGCGTCGTAAGACATGGACCACGGTTAGTCCTCTTTTCGTTCATCGATTGTTTTGGGTTGAATTAAATCGAATCTATAATGATCTTGGGACAGATTTCATAATCGGAATCATAACATATATCTTACAGTAGTTCAGTTAGGGGGACGTAACATTGGTCCTAAAGAGGGTAGGATGTCACACTCCGTGTTCTGACTCATGCTTTCAATTACTATGTAGTATTACCTAACCTCATGTGTTACTAATGCATATGGGTAGGAGTAGTGTCGGGTGAATGTTAGACAATAGCAAAGAATGTGATAAATCGGTCTAAAGGGTGGGAGTCGATGGAGTTAGGAAGTGGCATTATGTCGATGTTCTGAACTTCGGGACGAAGTTCCTTATAGGGAGGGTAGACTGTAATACCCCGTCCTAATTAACTAATGTTACATTACTTGTGTTAGTTCGGTTTTATTATTGATTAGTTGGTCAGTCAAGTTGGTATAGTTAGTTGTTCTGTAGTGGGAGGTGAACATCGGGACAAAGTTCCTTATAAGGAGGGTAGATTGTAATACTCGTGACTTATATAGAAGTTAAACCGAGTCCAACTATTATGACCTTCAATAATAATAATAATAATGATGATGATGATGATGTAGTCATAACAACACAATAATAGCAGTATAATAATAGTAATATTAATATTAATAGTAATATTATATTATTGATGAGGAGGTGGAGAATGTAAGTACGTATGCGTATAACCCACACCCTCACTTCTTTTTTTTAAATTTAGGTCTAAGCCTCTACTTAACTCCCTCCGCCTCCTCCATTTTATCATCGTCTTCTACAGTTCTACCTCTCGCACATCCCCTCCTTTCTTTAGTTTCTTGTTCCCGTGTCTATCATAAAACCCCATCTATCATCAACATCGATCACAGATTGGACCATCCATCACGGTGTCCCTGACCACGCGTAGAGTCTTAATCGTCGTTGACCTTGAGGTATGATTATAGGCTCGTTATTGTTGCCTTTGTCGTGTCGTTGTTGTCGGGATTATTGTCAATTCGTTGTTATTGTTGTTACGGGGTGTCGTACGCGTATTATTTTGTCGTCGGTTGCGGTCATCGTTATTGTTGTCGTAGTATTGATCAGTTAATGTGTCGTTTATTTTATTGTTGTTCGGGTTAGTGTGGGTGTTGTTGTCGGCTGGTGTTGTACGGCTATCTGCTGGTGTCATGTGGTGCGAGTTGTCGGAGTGTACCGTTACTATTGTCGGGGTTGGACTGATGTTGATGTTGTATATTACTAACGTGACGAGGCTATTCTGTTGAGTTGTCGGATAACGATATTGTTCTGAGGTTGCTATATATTGACGGGTTGTCGTTGTTGTTGATGATGCGTATTATTGTGGGAGTACGTGATGGATTACGGAGTACTTAGTCAGAACTGTAATTTAGATGGGTTGGTCTCGTTCTAGTTCGGTCGATATCGGTTCTTTTATAATTTAATTACGCTAGGATATGTATTAATTTAAATGTATATAATATTTTATTAGGAACGGATTTCGTAGAGTTTCCGTGGTGAACTGTGCTATCGGAGCTGTGTGGATTGCTGATTAGGTAAGGTTTTAACCTTACAATTGTATTATTGTGTTGAATTACAGAGTATGTTGAGCATGATTGATATGAATGATACCGTAATGAATTATGAGATATTATTATGGGACATTGTGATGAATTGGAATTATTGAGATTCCGATACTGAGTATTTATCGGGATGAGATTCCGATACAGAGTTGATATGAGAGGCTACGGCCGCGTTGGTGTCTGCGGACTCACGCATGAAATGTGATGGTTACCTAGAAAAGTAACCTAGGTTCGGTTGATCTCGAACCTGCCTTGTTATTCGCCTCCTTTAGGTCGGCCTTAGGAGGGATGTGCACATTAATGAATACGGGACCCCTGTTAGTATTGTGGTTTCTATGTGGAAATCGAGTTTGGAGAATTAAGGTTGAGATTATGAGACCTTGATTACGATATTGTGGTACTATCGTGATTGTATATTGGTACTAGAATTGTTTATCGCATGCTCAACTATTACTTTATTGAACTGTCTGATTATTCCTTACTCAGCTTTGCTGGCCGTCTTTTCTGTCTAAATTGTTACCCTATTTAATTGGGGGCCTGTGACGATCCAATTGGTATTTCCGACCTTTTGGGGAGCAGTTAATCATGCAGGTTAGATTGTGTTGCGATGACATTATGGATGCATGAGCGGGATGGGGTGAGCGACGACAAACTATACTTAGACGATTGATTAATTGTATCTCTCGCTGCGTCCTATTACTTCTATTCTAGTTTTGAATTATTCAGTTTGGCCTTTGGAACTTCTATCATAATTTGGAACAATTTGACTTTGTTTTTTTTTTTTTAATTCGGTATCTGGTTGGATTGATTGTGTTGGGACTACTACCTCGGGTCACACCGAGATGGTAACACCTTTATTTACTCGTGAATGTCTTGGTAAGGCTCTTGTGTAAATGAGGGTGTTACACGTCTCCTACCCGATTCATTTAAGTAAAACCGTATACTACGTATACTATTGTCTCTGATTCTGGACACTTATTGTGAATCGATTTTACCCACTTGCTTAATGTATACAACCACCCCTTTTCCATTACTCTTCATTCATTTAATCAGTACTTTTATTATTTAATCAATACTTTGGTTTCATCGTTTTCCCTTACACATCCACTGCACCTCTCCATTTAACATACACCTCTTACTACTTGTTTTTTTATTCCACCTCTTGCTTCCCCCTTATCAATCTTTTTGTTTAACTGTTTGAATTCAACTTTCCCTTCATCCATTTCGTTTACCCCCTTCCTCGTCCAACCTATCCGATCATCTTCCTTTCTTGCCTGATTTCATCACCACTGCTGTCGTTTTTTTTCTTGTTATTGCCATTGATGCACCGTGACTCTGTTCTGCTGTCATCGTCCTCCTGTGGTAGGCTGCTGCTACTGTTTCGTGCCACCCCTACTGGTTCGTTTGTTGTCGATTTAGGCCTGATTTGATGTCGTGTTCTGCTGCTACACTGCTGCTGTTGTTGCTCCTGTTGCTGTGCTCGGCTGTTGTTGGTTCGTGTGCACCGCTGCTGCCGCTTTCAGCGTGCGGTTCCTCTTGTTTTCCTCTCTCCCTTTTGTCAAACCCAGTTTCGATCAGCTCTTTGTCCTGTTTGTTTGGCCGAACGTCGGCATCTTGCCGCCAGTTAGGGGCCTGAAGGTGATCTATTATGTACTTTTCTTATCCTTCCTATTTCAGTTGATGTGAGTTTATTTGTTGTTTCTGCTGATCACGGTTGTTCTTTACTGCTGTTTGTCGTGTTAGTTGTTGTCCGATTTCCCAGATTCTCCTCGTTTTCTTCCCCTCATTTCTGCCTTACTACTCATTCCGTCTTCTCTGTTTTGCTGCAACTGTTCGTTGTTATGGATGCTCGTTGTTGTTGCTGCTCTTTAGTTATGCTATTGTTTTCACTTCTGCTGCGTTTTACTGTCCTCTGTTTCCGTTCCTCTTCTTCCTTCTTCTTATTCTTTTCGCCTTTGTTTTGTCGAATTTCTGTCTTCTGTCCGATGTTGTTGTCGTTGATTCGATGTGGGCAATATTGTTACTTCTGTCGTGCTGATGCTGCTGCGTCTGTTGTTCTTGCGCGTTGCTGCTGCTGCGTTTATCTCATTTTAATCCGTTTATTCTACTTCTTCTTTTCTTAATCTTCTTCTCGTATTCTTCTTTGCGTCTATGCTGCTCCTGCTATCGTTATACGTCTCGTTGCTGCTCTTATCCTCTTGTATTCGTGGAATTGTCATCCATCGTATTCTCCTATTCTTTCTATTCCTTCCTTCCCTGATTTGTGCGTTTGTGTATGAATCAGTACTCGATGTTCATCGGTGCTAAAATGTTCTCTCGTTGGTCCTTGAAGTTTTATGGAAGAACAAGCGTTCGAGGCCAGTTTTGATGTCGTGATTGGAGCTTGGACTATTAGACGGGCAAGTACTTTGATTTTCGACCCAACACAAGGTAACTTTAGGACGTTACTCGATTTTATATCATATGTTTGAGTAGTAGTATGTAGTAAATATTTTAACTTCGATTTTCTAATTTTAGCTATATATTATTGCTTATATTAATTTTAAATCTTATGCGTTATCAATGTTTTTACAACTTTCGATATCGTTTTATAAATCGTTAGTAATTTAATTATTTACGATCGTTGTAATATTTTGTTGGTTATCGTGACACTAGTAACTAAATAATAACGATTTCATATTTTCTTCATATTTCGTTAATTTATAATTTTAACTCGAAATCGTATTTTTATATTATAATCAAGATTTGTATACTTGTTTAATAAATTAATTTCCGTTTTACGATTTATACTAATAAATGAGAAAATAGTCGATTTCGTTTTAAATATATTTTTAGTCGAGACTATTTTCACTAATAATTTCTTATTTGTTTACAATTGACTATTTTTATTAAAATTCGTATTATTTATTAATAAAAGTTGTTTGCTAAAAATAATTAGAAACCTTTTTAAAATTCATTTCATTTATAAAACTCGTTGACTCAATTAATTTTGATATCGTTTTTCTTAAAACATCTCTATTCTAAAATTTATAGTTTTAACTCGATTTCCTAATTATTTATAAAGTACAATATATTGACTTAGTATATTTTGTTTATATTTTGAGTAACGGATTTAGATATATATTAAAGTTGCGATAACGACGATAATAATAAAATGTTAATTTCATTGGAAATGCTATTTTTATACATTTCACTTATTTTAATAACTTAGGTATTTTCTATAAGACTTTCTATTTTAAGTAAGTTTCTAAAATTAGTAAGTTCCTATTTATAGAAAGTTTCCCTTTTTATATAACATGTTTATTCCCCTTTATCTTCATATTATTTATAATTATTATTTATTCTCAATATCGATAATGGCTTGTTTTGGAGATATGGAATAAATAGAAGTGTGGGGTTAGAGTAATATAATCTGGAATGTACGTTTCTGCCATCAACTATAAAGCTGGTGTGTCTATGTTGAGACACATTGGTCGTTGAACTGAGCATGGTTTGTGTTCAGGAGTGTGTATATTTTGACCTTAAACTTAGATATCGCATCTTGTAAGTCGCCGTCGGGTTGAACTGGATTACGGTTGGTGTCCAGGAGGGGTGTACATTACTTAAGCCAGGACCTCGCTGCACGCAGTCCTGTTATAGTTGAGTTGCCTAGTTAGAGACCGAAGTCTGATTTGTATTGACTAAGTTCTCGAAGCTAGTTTAGTATTATTCCTAGTGAAAGGCTAGCCTTGTGCACACCGATCGAATTTCCATAACGCCATTTTTGAATATTTATATTATCGATTGATTTTGACTTGCAGGTTGGCAAGTGTTCTAAGTTTTCTCCGAAAACTTATTTTTATTATATCGTTTTAATGTTTTCTGTTTTTTTAAATATTTTGATAGAATAATACTATTATTTTCCATATGATATAATATGGCTGGGAGAACGTCCGAGTTACTCCCCACTGACGTGGCTGTTATGTTTTTAACATGACAGGTATTTGCTGCTGGGTTTTGGGTGTGAGCTAGCGAGTAGCGTGGATCCTACTCTCTTCATTTATGTAATTTATGGAGTTGTTTAACACGTTTGGTGAATTTTCTCTTTAGCCCTTTTGTAAAAAGAGGCCTTTGTATTGACTTACCGTTTCTTTTAATAAGATATAGTTTGTCAGTGTGTTTTAATCCCAATTCTACAGTGTTTCCGCCACTTTATTGCGTTAGAATTTCTAGGGGATTACAGTTGTTATCAGAGCATTGTTGCTCCCGACGCTTACACCTGATTTTAGGGAAAATACCAGTAAATGATTTGAATATTAAAGAAATATTAGTGAGAGATGGGTAGAAACCAAAGTAAGGACTTAACTGTTAGGTTTATATGTTCTTGTAACTCAATGATTAGCATTGAATATTTGTTTCTTTTTTCTGGAAGAAGATGAATGAACAAGATGCTGATTTGATGCTGCTCCGGATCGGGACAAGACCTGCTCAGAACTCTCAACGCCTGCTGACTCGAGTGGACAACTTGGTGTCCAAGAAAGATGTCGATGACAACTTTTCAGCTCCGGTTCAGTTTGCTTAAGCTACATGCCAGATGATCAACAGTAGATTCCAGTTCTGTGACGGTGTAACAGACTAAGATGTTAAATCACTTTGGATCCAGACGAAGCAACACAAGACTAGTGTGCTCGTGTCCCTACGAGATGAAGAAGACATCTCGCGAATTCCTTTATGGAACCGTAGAGGTCCGAAGTTTCCCCTCTCGTTTTGGATCTTAGTATTATAGGATCATCGACTCCTTCCTTCCTTCCTCTACTTCTTCTAATTCTTCACTTTTATATTCTCTTCTTCATCCGCTTGGTGAATCCTTGTTATATTCTTCTACTCTACTATCTTCCTCTTGAGATTCTTTGGTTAGACCAAATTCTGTTTTAGTGAATCCCGTGTTATAGATGTTTGAGGTTTAGTAAACCCTGTTACCTGATTTGAGGATTGTGAGTCTACCCTATTTTCTAGGAAAGTAAGAAATTTTCCAGGATTGAGTTGAATGGTACTACTCAAGTTGATGGAATTAGGTTGATACCTTAGACTCTGAACCTTGGGTTATAGGTTACTTTGACTATTTTGGAGATCTTAGAGTCGAATGTATTTTGGAGTAGTAAGAGTATATCATATTTGGTGGATCTAGTGTAACTGATAATATTAGCTTGGGATTCCTACCTAATGCTTATTTGATGGATGTATCGCGAATATTTAGGATCATAAAGTATTGTTTAAAGTGTTAGCCTGACTGTTGTGGTACCAATAAAGATTTTCATTAATGTCGTTAGAAATTTTTGTTGACATAGATTACCGTGTTTCTTATGGATTTTATCGTTGATCGTTGTTTAAGGTTGTAACCTATGAACTTTGGAATTGAGTGGTCTGACTTGGATAAATTGTTGTTACTCTTGAAGAAGAGAGCTATCTTACAGAATCACGGTTTGTGGTGTTGTTTTGAAGAATACTTTGACGTCAATCATCTTGATTGATTTATATTTCAGAACCCTTAGACCAACGAGATTGTGGCTTCGTTGAGTTAATATTTTGGTGATTTCGTTGATACGATATGAAATTTGGTGGAATTATCAAAAATCTTAGTCGAAAGACGTGTTTTGAAGATGTGAGTGTTCGCGCCATTACCTATAGGTTTGAGCGTGTTTGAGGATTCGTAGTACATTTCCAAGTTCTGTACTTGTGGCTTGTTAAATATGTTGTTGATCATTTTTGAGGATTTCGTACCCGAGCCTTGTTAAATTGGTGGACCTTGTCCAGTGTTCCTTACTCGAGAAATTTGGAGTATACTTCAAGTTCAAACCTTATGAGCTTTGGATTTAGGAACCTTATCGATTGCGAATTTGGGTGTGTTATGATGACCGTTGGAATTTTAATTGATGAGATTAGATTGTGAAATAATTGTGGATTAGTATCGTGTCGTTTGATCGATTGGATAGTCACGTAAGACATTTTTGGGATTGTGACCAGTAATACCACCTAGTGCCTAATGTTGGACTTAACGTATTTGATGGAATTAGGAACCCGTGTTGTGGGAGTCGTACCGGGAATCTCGAGGTGGTTAACGTCTTCTCTAATTCCTTGAGAGCTCCGTTTGACTCTCAATTTCGTTCCTTCCCTTAACTTTTCTTATCCCGCTACTTCTTCTTCAGCCAATCCCTTTCGACTTCTTTATCGGGTTTGAAAATTTCTGTTTCGATTTGTCGTTGACTCTGACTCTATTTATCCGTTTTTCCGAACCTATGTTATGAAAAGTTTGACTAATTAAAAAATTTTGAATTTCATGAAATTTTAACATTTTGAGTTATAAATTTCGAAACTTTGTATTCCGTTTTTGTTTTACTTTTAGTTCCGTTTCAAAGGGTCTAAATAATTTATTTTAAAGTGTTTCAAAATTGTTTCAAATTTCTATGTTCGAGCGTTTGAATTTTACGAAAACTTTCATAATCGCTAAAATTTTGATTTTTATAAGATTATTATGTAAAATGATTTAATATTTTCTAAAACTTCGTATGTCTATATTTTGTTTTATTGTCGTTAGACTTTAAATCTGTTAATAAAAATGTTTGTCGACTGATTCGATTCTTATTTACTAACTACAAAACTTGATCTCTCGAAATTTTGTTTCGTCTTAAAACAAAGTGTTGTCGAATTTCTTATTTAGAACGTTTTACTGTTGTTTTGAAAATATTTGGGTACCTTTCACTGATAAGTGCCATTTGTAGTGCCTATTTCGTAGTGTTTTGGTCCCATTTTCCTTGTGGAATCGCTCCTTGGGAGCGATTTATGGGCTTCTTATGCTTCCTTTAGTTCGTTTCAGGTTCCCGAGACCGTTTTGGAAGAGTTGGAGCGATTCCGACTCCATACATACACATTTTGGAGCCAACGAAGCTAAGGAACGATCACTCGATGCCTTGGAGTCGACCCCGAGACATTGGGACCCAATCCCGAGCCTCCGAGACCCGATCCCGAGTCCCGAGAATCGGTGAGAAGCCCATGTGAACCAAGGAGGGACCAAAGAGTTCATATTGGAGGCCTACAAGACTCATCCCCGACGGGTATGGCGTCAACCGGTTCCGGTTGAGGTGCACAAAAGAGGGTGCGTCTGCCTAGAGCCCATCCCGACCGGGAGCAAGCCTTCCCGGCCGGGACCGACCTCATCCCGACCGGGACCACCCCTTCCCGGCCGGGATGGGCCACTGCTACCCCGCGCTCACTTCCTTTCTTCTCCCTTCCATTTGTAACCCTATATAAACTCTTCCCTTGTTATGTTAAACTGATGCCTTTCATTAGAGACTAAACCCTAGATAATTTTAGCATAGATTAGCATAGATTAGTGTATATTAGTCTTTAGATTATCGTTAATCCTAGTTTAGCCCTTGTAATTTGGGAATTCTTCAAGATCTCCACCAAGCTTGACAAACTTGGATGTTTGTTTTGGGTTTTTCTCATTTATGCAAGTTCCCTTCTTCCTTTCATCTCTAGTTTGGTATAATCTTCTTTTCTCTTCTCCTAATCTTTGTTTTATCATTAAAGTATGAATCTTTGTTGTTTGTTTTGTTGATTGTTCATTGTTTCACTAGTTCCATTATGATGGTTTTGTTGTTTGTTTTGATTCATCTTGTTAGTGTTAGTTTTAGATTAGATATGTTAGAGTAGACTCTTGCTAGGGTTAGTAAGGTGATTAGGGTGTTAATTGGATGATTAAGGGATTGTTGGAGATTTTGGTGGAAGATTTGGGTTTCCTCTTGTTTGGTGCACATCACATGTTTGTGGGTTCGGTTCCCTCATTAAGTTGCGAGAGCCCGGTGAGGACGACCCCTAGGTCGGTCTAAGTTGTGAGAGCCCGGATGCGACCTAGGCCTATAGCATGCTAGTACCCCGATTGTGTTGTGTATCGCCGAGTTGGGTTTTAGGTGGAACCTCTAGGTGGGTCTAAGTTGCGAGAGCCCGTGCATTACCTAGATTATCCTACTACCTCCTTCACTCTAGTTCTCCCTCGACCATTCCGTTACCCCTTTGACCCCGACCTAATCCTAGCTCGTTCTCCTTTGTTTGTTTCCTTGTTTTAGACCTTAGATTAGTCCATAGCCATCCCCCTTAGACTAGCTCGTCTCGAACATAGTCCTAGACCGTAGCATACCTTAGTCCGACCTCCCGTCCCTGTGGATTCGACCCGACTTACCCTAGCTACCCTACTTAGGTTTTGCCGGTTTTATTTGACGGTTGGGATCCACGACAAATCCTACCCATCATTCACCCTGGAGTTCATTTACAAATATTATATATCGTCGCTATTTTATAAAATGATTTTTAACTTACAATTTTATTAATTTAAATGCTTTTAAACTTTGGGAACTGAGCCCAAAACTATATTAAGATAAATTTGGTCTTCCATTCAATTTTGTTTCATGTCATGTTTAAAGTTGTAAAAAAAAAATTTAAACGAGATTGTGATGCGAGTTAAGCATTCTCATTTTGTTCAAATGATATAACCTTGTTTTCCATCCTATTATTGTGTTTTTGTTAGTTTCGAGGACGAAACTTCTTTTAGTGGGGAAGATTGTAACACCCCTGATTTTATAATTTAAATTAAATCTAAGTTATATTCGTATTTTTATTTTATTTACGATTTAACTTGTAATTCTTAAAATTATTATAAAATGAATTTATCGTTCAATCGTTTCAAATTCCTAAAATTCGATTTGACTCGGAAACTCTTATATTTAAAACATATTTTTATTTCTGTTTCGATTGATTTTATATATTTAATTTAATTCTTATCGAAAGTCTATTTCGACGATTTAAATTGTAAATTCTTTTTATTTATGATTTAAACTCGAAAATTCTATTTTCGGCTTGTAGTTCATTTATATTAAGCTTCGTCAAAACATTTATTACATTTCCTCGAGAAATCAATTTAATTCGCTTTATCGAAAATTTATTATTTATCGAGAATACTATTTCATCGTCTAATTATTTATTTCTATCAACTTCGTTTTCGTCTCGAATACTTTATTTACTCATTTTATTTGACGGTCCGATTATTTATTAATTTCATTAATTCGTTTTAATCCGATTCGTGGGTCAGTCAACTTATCGTTACCGAATTCGTCTCCTACCCGATTCATTTAAGTAAAACCGTATACTACGTATACTATTGTCTCTGATTCCGGACACTTATTGTGAGACGATTTTACCCACTTGCTTAACGTATACAACCACCCCTTTTCCATTACTGTTCATTCATTTAATCAGTACTTTTATTATTTAATCAATACTTTGGTTTCATCGTTTCCCTTACACATCCACTGTACCTCTCCATTTAACATACACCTCTTACTACTTGTTTTTTTTTATTCCACCTCTTGCTTCCCCCTTATCAATCTTTTTGTTTAACCGTTTCAATCAGGGGCGGACCCAGGTTGTGGCTTATTGGGCTATAGCCCGATATGATTTCTGGGAAATCTTCATTTGCTAAATAGTTGCTTTCAGATGCAATGATATGTTTGTGCTGGGTTGGTTTCAGATATCACATTTAGTTGAAGTTGCCTGGGTTCGAAACCCACTACTTCCAATTTTTACTTACTTCACTTGATTTTCTTTTATTCTTATTTCCCCACTTTCCTTCTCTGCCTCAAACATCATCACAAATCTTGTCTACTTTATGACTAATTTAATAATTTTATATACTTTTCGTCACCCATGAAACTTCTCGGAATTGAAACTTTTATATACTTTGTATTGTGCATTTAGAGCAATTATTTAATTCATGTAATTGATTGATTTACTTCGTCGTATGCTCATACTATCTTTTTTTTTTCAACCCATCCATTTTGTTGGGTATGTCTCTATTAGGAGATACGGTGTATAATCAAATTATAAAACATGTTGTAAGACGGAAATTAATTATTGAAAAATTGTGTTAGATTCAATTAAGTACATCTCCACTTCAATACTTATAATGATGGATTTACAAATAACCCATTTAGTGTGTGAGTAATATATGTATCGCTAAATTCTCAAAACTCCCAATTTTCTTTGCCCCTATACTATTTTATTTACTTTGAATCTAGAAAAAAAAATCTACATTATATAAAATTTAGCCCAACATAGTTTCGAATCCTGGATCCGCCCCTGGTTTCAATTCAACTTTCCCTTCATCCATTTCATTTACCCCCTTCCTCGTCCAACCTATCTGATCATCTTCCTTTCGTGCCTGATTTCATCACCACTGCTGTTGTTTTTTTCTTGTCACCGTGACTCTGTTCTGCTGTCATCATCCTCCTGTGGTAGGCTGCTGCTACTGTTTCGTGCCACCCCTACTGGTTCGTTTGTTGTCGATTTAGGCCTGATTTGATGTCGCGTTCTGCTGCTACACTGCTGCTGTTGTTGCTCCTGTTGGTGTGCTCGGCTGTTGTTGGTTCGTGCACACCGCTGCTGCCGCTTTCAGCATGCGATTCCTCTTGTTTTCCTCTCGCCCTTTTGTCAAACCCAGTTTCGATCAGCTCTTTGTCCTGTTTGTTCGGCCGAACCTCGGCATCTTGCCGCCAGTTAGTGGCCTGAAGGTGATCTATTATGTACTTTTCTTCTCCTTCCTATTTCAGTTGATGTGAGTTTATTTGTTGTTTCTGCTGATCACGGTTGTTCTTTACTGCTGTTTGTCGTGTTAGCTGTTGTCCGATTTCCCAGATTCTCCTCATTTTCTTCCCCTCATTTCTGCCTTACTACTCATTCCGTCTTCTCCGTTTTGCTGCAACTTTAATGCAAAGTCGAATTGTTGACCATTCTTGCATAGTAAGAGCATCTCCCATTAGTAGCATATCAAACCTAATTTATTAGGATGGTTATGAATGTCATTATATTTAGAATAATGACAATTCATTTTCCATCATAAAGGGACTTTGGATATCTTTTGAGGTTAGTCTCATATGACACTTATTATATAAGTATGAGAATGATAAGACATATGAGTATATACATAAAATGTCATCATCCAAATCTCTTTGATAAATTCTGAGTATACCATCGAGTTCCAACTCCTAATGTCTGAGTACACAAACTTTTTGGAGTGTTGTGTGACCTTGGGGGACGACGCCCATTCGGATTTGTACCGTAGTTGGGGCAATTTTGTTTCTCATTCAGTGGCCTCCATACCACGACACAACAACGTATATTCTCTCGTTATATATAGCCCCTATAGTGACCCAATATTTCCAACAGTTATCGATGCTCGTTGTTGTTGTTGCTCTTTAGTTATGCTATTGTTTTCACTTCTGCTGCGTTTTGCTGTCCTCTGTTTCCGTTCCTCTTCTTCCTTCTTCTTATTCTTTTCTCCTTTGTTTTGTCGAATTTCTGTCTTCTGTCCGATGTTGTTGTCGTTGATTCGATGTGGGCAATATTGTTACTTCTGTCGTGCTGATGCTGCTGCGTCTGTTGTTGTTGCGCGTTGCTGCTGCTGCGTTTATCTCATTTTAATCCGTTTATTCTACTTCTTCTTTTCTTAATCTTCTTCTCGTATTCTTCTTTGCGTCTATGATGCTCCTGCTATCGTTATACGTCTCGTTGCTGCTCTTGTCCTCTTGTATTCGTGGAATTGTCATCCATCGTATTCTCCTATTCTTTCTATTCCTTCCTTCCCTGATTTGTGCGTTTGTGTATGAATCAGTACTCGATGTTCATCGGTGCTAAAATGTTGTCTCGTTGGTCCTTGAAGTTTTATGGAAGAACAAGTGTTCGAGGCCAGTTTTGATGTCGTGATTGGAGCTTGGACTATTAGACGGGCAAGTACTTTGATTTTCGACCCAACACAAGGTAACTTTAGGACGTTACTCGATTTTATATCGTATGTTTCAGTAGTAGTATGTAGTAAATACTTTAACTTCGATTTTCTAATTTTAGCTATATACTATTGTTAATTATAGTAATTTTAAATCTTATGTGTTATCAATGTTTTTACAACTTTCGATATCGTTTTATAAATCGTTAGTAATTTAATTATTTACGATCGTTGTAATATTTTGTTGGTTATCGTGACACTAGTAACTAAATAATAACGATTTCATATTTTCTTCATATTTCGTTAATTTATAATTTTAACTCGAAATCGTATTTTTATATTATAATCAAGATTTGTATACTTGTTTAATAAATTAATTTCCGTTTTACGATTTATACTAATAAATGAGAAAATAGTCGATTTCGTTTTAAATATATTTTTAGTCGAGACTATTTTCACTAATAATTTCTTATTTGTTTACAATTGACTATTTTTATTAAAATTCGTATTATTTATTAATAAAAGTTGTTTGCTAAAAATAATTAGAAACCTTTTTAAAATTCATTTCATTTATAAAACTCGTTGACTCAATTAATTTTGATATCGTTTTTCTTAAAACATCTGTATTCTAAAATTTATAGTTTTAACTCGATTTCCTAATTATTTATAAAGTACAATATATTGACTTAGTATATTTTGTTTATATTTTGAGTAACGGATTTAGATATATATTAAAGTTGCGATAACGACGATAATAATAAAATGTTAATTTCATTGGAAATGCTATTTTTATACATTTCACTTATTTTAATAACTTACGTATTTTCTATAAGACTTTCTATTTTAATTAATTTTCTAAAATTAGTAAGTTCCTATTTATAGAAAGTTTCCCTTTTTATATAAAATGTTTATTCCCCTTTATCTTCATATTATTTACAATTATTATTTATTCTCAATATCGATAATGGCTTGTTTTGGAGATATGGAATAAATAGAAGTGTGGGGTTAGAGTAATATAATCTGGAATGTACGTTTCTGCCATCAACTATAAAGCTGGTGTGTCTATATTGAGACACATTGGTCGTTGAACTGAGCATGGTTTGTGTTCAGGAGTGTGTATATTTTGACCTTAAACTTAGATATCGCATCTTGTAAGTCGCCGTCGGGTTGAACTGGATTACGGTTGGTGTCCAGGAGGGGTGTACATTACTTAAGCCAGGACCTCGCTGCACGCAGTCCTGTTATAGTTGAGTTGCCTAGTTAGAGACCGAAGTCTGATTTGTATTGACTAAGTTCTCGAAGCTAGTTTAGTATTATTCCTAGTGAAAGGCTAGCCTTGTGCACACCGATCGAATTTCCATAACGCCATTTTTGAATATTTATATTATCGATTGATTTTGACTTGCAGGTTGGCAAGTGTTCTAAGTTTTCTCCGAAAACTTATTTTTATTATATCGTTTTAATGTTTTCTGTTTTTTTAAATATTTTGATAGAATAATACTATTATTTTCCATATGATATAATATGGCTGGGAGAACGTCCGAGTTACTCCCCACTGACGTGGCTGTTATGTTTTTAACATGACAGGTATTTGCTGCTGGGTTTTGGGTGTGAGCTAGCGAGTAGCGTGGATCCTACTCTTTCTTCATTTATGTAATTTTTGGATTTGTTTAACCCGTTTGGTGAATTTTCTCTTTAGCCCTTTTGTAAAAAGAGGCATTTGTATTGACTTACCGTTTCTTTTAATAAGATATAGTTTGTCAGTGTGTTTTAATCCCAATTCTACAGTGTTTCTGCCACTGTATTGCGTTAGAATTTCTAGGGGATTACACATAAAGCGCAGTGTCCCGAAGAAGGTAGTCGTACGGTGCAAAGTGTGAGCGTTCCTCACGAAAGGCTCCCAACAGACCCGATCTGCTGTCAGTGCATCAAGTGATCGTCGGTACACCAAAAGCTTGCTCCTCTGTGGCAACGGTTTCCCGACGCCTACCCACGCAGTCGCGCGTGGCGGAGTTGACATAATCGGGTTCGGTGCCCCCGGCCTAAAGTATGGGAAGTACTCATAGATCCAGACCTGAAGCAAAGTCAAACACCCGGCCAAAGTAGTGAACCCCTCCCTCGAAGTCATCCCTAAATTCCTGTACAGCCACGCCAACGTACCAGCACCCCACGCAAACCGACCGACCGAGTCCAAGCTGTTCGTCAGTGGGAAGACTGACGGACGAATACGATCACTCGACCTATCCACGAAGAGAAACTCCCCCAACAACGTGATCATGTAACCCTGCACAGTCTGCTCATGGGTCCCAGTGCGCATCTTCTCACGCACGGCCCTCGCTAGTACCCCCCCGCTCCTGTAAATGGGAGGGCTCGCTTCCCCCCTGTGTGTCTTCAACTGCGTATCATTCATCCCGAAGAAGTTCCCTACAGCGGCCATCCTATCAGCCAGACCCCCAGCATCGTTACGAACCACGCATGGCTCACCCTCGATAGGGAGCCCTAAGATCCTATGGACATCGTGCATCATAATAGTCATCTCCCTGAACGGCATGTGGAATTTGTTCGTATCCGGCTGCCACCTCTCGACGAATGCTCTAATGAGCGGTATGTCCAAATGCCGTAGAATGCACACCCGTAGGTGCATCAGATCTGACTGTCGGACGGCAACCTGATAAGTGTAGTTTATAGTGCCTATTTATTGTGTTTGGTCCTGGTTTCTCTTGTGAAATCGCTCTTTGGAGAGGTTTATGGGCTACTTATGCTTCTTCTAGTTCGTTTTAGGTTCCTAAGACCAATCATGGAGATTTGGAACGATTCCAACTCGTTTTCTACACATTTGGAGCCAACGAAGAGAAGGAACGATCACTCGGTGCTTTAGATTCGATCCCGAGACCTTGAGACCCATTCCCGAGCCCCTTAGACTCAATCCGGAGCACCGAGAGTTGATGAGAAGCCCATGAGAAGCAAGGAGGGATCCTTGAGATCATATTTGAGGCGTACAAGACCCATCATGGTCGAGATGAGGCCATCATGGTCGGGATGAAGAAGCAAAGCGAAGACAGCCTACTGATGGCTCATCCCGGCCGATACCAAGGTTCATCTCGGTCGGGACCACCATCCCGGTCGAGATCAGCCACCATCTCGGCCGGGAAGGTACAGTGGCAACCCGCGTCAACTCTTTTCTTGTCCTTTGCACTTGTAACCTTATAAATACCCTCCCTTTGTATTGTTTAAGCATCATACACTACTCTACATTATTCTAAACCCTAGATAGACTTCCTCCTCTCATTATCTTAATCTTTCCTTAAACTTTTGTTAATCTTAGATTAATCTTAGTAATTAGTCTTGTATTAAGGGAATTCTTCAAGACTCATCCAAGATTGACAACCTTGGGAGATTTATTTCGGTTTTTCTTATTAATGCAAGTTCTTATCTTTCCATCTTCTTGTTAGCAGGTATAATCTTCTTATTCTCCTTACTCTTAATCCTTGTTTACTCTTTCAAGTTTCAATCTTTGATTATTGTTCTTGTTCTTTCTAGTTTCATTATGGATGTTTGGATGTTTGTGTTGATTCCTCTTATTATTGTTAGTATTAGTTTGATTATGAGTGAGTAGACTTTTTGTGGGGTTGGTAGGGGGATTAAGTGTGGATTATGGGTAATTAGGGTTTGGTTAAGGGTAAAGATGAATCCTTTATTACTAGTCACATATTGAGCACTCTATGTGTTTGTTGAATTGCTTGTTTGAGTTGTAGTGGTCATGCTTCTCATACTTGTTTTCATGTTCTCATTGTGTGATTGATTTGTGGTTGAATTCTTGTGTATTGGGTAATATCTTGCATGAGTATTCGGGTTTAGTCTTTGACACGAGAGTGCGGACTTTGGCTTTGACGCGAGAGCGCGGACCGACCTTAGTAACTAGGTGAAACCTACACCCTTGATCTCCCAACTATCCTACTACACTTATGATCCCAAACTAACCCTACTCCTTCTCAGTTTGATTTCTCCATCTTCATTAGCAATCATTCTTCTAGTTCATTGTTTCTATTTAGTTTTAGTTAATCCTTTTAGTCTTTGTTATATCTAGTTCATTGTTAGTCTAGTTTCACCCCTTTCCATCATCATAGTTAGTCAATTCTCTTCCTCTTTGTGTTTGTTTGTGACCTAGTCTTGTCTTGTAGGTAGACCATAGTCTAGACACCCTTTTACCGTCTCCGTGGATATCGACCCGACTTACGTACCCTAGCTACTAGTTATGTATAGTTGGTATAAATTGATCGGTAGGACCCATGGCAAGTCCTCCCATCAATTTGGCGCCGTTGCCGGGGACGGTGCATGTTTAGACTTAGTTTGCTTATTAGCTTGACTTAGTTACCCCTCCTGTGTTCTTTTTCTATCCATTGTGCATATTTGTAGGCTTTTTCTTGTTTTTATTGCCTAGTGCCCATAAAGCACTGGGTGTTCTCACGTTTGTTCAAGTGTGTAGTGAATGCCTAGGAGGAGAGGCGACTTCTTTCTCTTCAATCCAGAGCCTGAAAGACTCTTTAGAGCCTTTCGCCAACGGACGATTGATCGGGTTAGAATCTCTCAACCGAGTACTAGCAATACCATTGAAGAACAAGCTCAAGGATCCGACTTGAACGAGTCACCTCGAGAGACCACCGAAGGGACCTTCATCAATCCCTTTGGTACATCTATCCACTCTTCTTCACCTATTTCTCCTTCAACATCTACATCAACACCATCTACACCGGCATCTCCCGCAAATCCAACAATGCCTAAGTTCTCTTCTCATTCAACCTTTACGGAAGACGTTTTGCCTAGTCCAACCGCTTTACCGGCCGCATATGCCGGGAATTTTGTAGCAAAAACGCCATTTATCCAATTGGTTGAAAGAAGTCAATTTAGTGGGTTACCAACCGAAGATCCTCATCAACACATGGAAACCTTTTCGGACTATTGCAATGCTATCTCACAACCGGGAATAACCCAAGACCAAATCCGGTGGGTATTATTTCCTTTCTCTTTGATCGGCAAGGTAAAGCAGTGGCTCAAAGGTTTAGACAAGACGGCTCTCGGTATAGACACTTGGAAGAAGCTAGCCTTAGCATTCTACCATCAATTTTATCCACCGGAGAAGACCAATCTATTGGGTAACACCCCCGATTTTTATAAATTTAAATTAAATTAAATTTTGTTCCTATTTTTATTTTTACGATTTAACTCGTAATTCTCAAAATTATTATAAAATGAATTTATCGTTTAATCGTGGCAAATTCCTAAAATTCTATTTGTCTCGGAAACTCTTCTTATATTTAAAACATATTTTTATTTTTATTTCGATTTATTTTATATATTTAATTTAATTCTTATCGAAAGTCTATTTCGACGATTTAAATTCTAAATTTTTTTAATTATTGATATTTAAGCTCAAATTTCTATTTTCGACTCGAGGCATATTTATTTTAAATTTCGTCTAAAAATTTATTACCTTTCCTCGAAAAATCATTTTAATTCACTTTATCGAAAATTTATTATTTATCGGGAAATATTATTTCAATTCATCGTCTAATTATTTATTTCTTTAATCTTCGTTTTCGTCTCGAATACTTTAATTACTCATTTTAATTGACGGCCCGATTATTTGTTAGTTTTGTTAACACATTTTTAATTCAATTTCTGGATCAGTCGACTTATCGTTTCGGAACTCGATTCATTTAATTAATCATTATTGTTTTTAAACTCACTTTTTGGGTGTTGATTCATTCCCCATTCAGTACACTTCCCCTGCCTGTTTTTACCACCGCTTGCTTTCCCCTTTCTCTTCGTTCACCTCGCTCTTTAACCCATTGTTTTTAACGTAATCACTTCACGCCTTCATCCTCCGTTTCCTTCATCTCCACCTCTCTATTCTTATTCCTTTTCTTCCTTCCTTAAAACTATCGAACCTCTCCCCTGTTTTCTCTTTTGTTTCGCTGCTGCAACTATGCGGATGCTGCTGCCATTGTCGTGTTGCTGCGTTCATTCGCTGCTGCTATTAGTCATCTATTTATCTAGTTCAGGTTTGCCTTTCTCGTTCTTCTTCTTCTTAGCTTCTTCTTCTTCTTCTTCTGAGGTTGTTTTGCCGCTGCTCGCTGCCACTGACTTATTTTTCGTCGTTTTGTCATTCGTGTACTGGTATGTCTGCCGCCTGTTCTGTTAACATTGCCTGCAGCTGTACGCCATGGCTACTGCCTCTTCTTCGTTGCTGCTGCTCTCTTCTGTCATTCTTTTCTGCGGTGAGTTTCTTCTTCTTCGTTCGTTCTGTTTCGCTGCTGCTTTTCGATCCCCATCATTTTCTTCTTCTTCTTCTTCTTTTCTTTGCGTTTTTGCGTGTCGATTTTGTGCTGCTGCTACGATGTTGTGGCCTTGGTTCTATTTTTGTTGTTGTACCTGTTCTCTACTGTCCTTGTGCTGTCCGTTCACTGCTATGTCGCATCGTGTTGATGCTTGTGTTTCCCTTTTAGTATTCTTTCTTCTCCCTCCTCTGACTTCCTTCTTTCACTAACCTCGATGCCTTGGTCGTCGTCATTCTTTTTACTCTTGTCCGTTGTTCGGTGTCCAGTCTGTTGATCTTTTTCTCCTCTTCCTCTGCCTCTTCCGACTTTTCGTTATTTTGATTATGCTGATGTTATGGTTCGTTTTGCTTGCTCCTGTTGTGGGTCGTTACTGATGTTGCGTTTACTACTCCGTACTTTGCCGATTCCATGGATGTCATTGTTGTTCGCCCTCCGTCCTTCCTTTTCGTGTCTTACCCATTTTTCTACTCGCTTGTTCTTCGTCTTTCCGTCCTGTTTCGGTTTCATCGTCTGTTCGTACCGCTATCATTCTTCTCCTTCCTATTCTCTTTCGTACTCTTTTCCTTCCCTCTGCTGTGTGTTATCGATGTCTTGCTCTCTCGTCTCCTCCGTTTTGAAGCTGCTATCCTTTTCGTGTTCTGATGTTTGCCGTCTTTTGTCTTTTCTGTTTTGTTTTCCGCTCTTTCCCCTCGTGTCAGTCTCGATTATCGTGGTGAATCGTGACGAAGTCTAGCGGTTCTACAACTTGGAGCTTAAAGATGACTTTTCTACTAATTTGAAGCTTGGATTGATCAAGAAGGTCGTGTACAAGTTCGTTTCGAATATCGACTTAAGGTAACTTTAGAACGTTACTCGATTTTATATCGTACGTTTGAGTAGTAGTATGTAGTAAATATTTTAAATTTGGTTTTCTAATTCGTGTGCTTTATAAATATTTTACGAGTTTTCGATATTGTTTTATAAATCGTTAATAATTTAATTATTTACGATCGTTAAAATAATTTGTTGGTTATCGTGACACTAGTAACTAAATAATATCGATTTCATATTTTCATCATATTTCGTTAATTTAAAATTTTAACTTAAAATCATAATTATAAATTATAATCGAGATTTTTATACTTGTTCAATAAATTAATTTTTATTTTACGAATTATACTATTAAATGAGAAAATAATCGATTTTGTTTCAAATATATTTTTAATCGAGACTATTTTCACTAATAATTTTCTTATTTGTTTACAATTGACTATTTTTAGTAAAATCCGCATTATTTATTAATAAAAGCTATTTGTTAAACATAATTTGAAATCTTTGTAAATTCATTTCAATAATAAAACTTGTTGACTCGATTAATTTTGATATCGTTTTTGTAAAACATCTCTTTTCTAAAATTTATAGTTTTAACTCGATTTCCTAATTATTTACAAAATACTATATATTGACTTATTATATTTTAATTATATTTTGAGTAACGAATTTAGAAATATAATAAAGTTACGATAACAACGATAATAATAAAGTGTTAATTTCGTTAGAAATGCTATTTTTATACATTTCAGTTATTTTAATAACTTACGTATTTTCTATAAATAAAAATTCAATTTTAAGTAAGTTTATAAAATTAGTAAGTTTCTATTTGTAGAAAGTTCCCTTTATTTATAAAATGTTTATTCTTTTTATCTTCATATTATTTATACTGATTATATCTTTTAAGTATCGATAATGGCTTGTTTTGGAGTTATGGAATAAGGACAAGTGTGGGCTTAGAGTAATATAGTCTGGGATGTACGTTTTTGCCATCAACTGTAAGGCTAGTGTGTCTTTATAGGGTACATTGGTTGTTGAACTGAGCATGGTTTGTGTTCAGGAAAGTGTATGTTTAGACCTTAAGCTAGATACCGCATCGTGTTAGTCGCCGTCAGCTGAACTAAACATATTTGTTGTCTAGGAGGGGTATGCACTACTTAAACCAGGACCTCGCTGCACGTAGTCCTGTTATAGTTGAGTTGCCTAGTTAGAGACTGGATTCTGTTATGAGTTAAGTCTACAGTTCTCGAAGCTAGTTTCTAGTATTATCCTAGTGAAAGTCTAGATTCTACACTAATCTTATCCATAACGCCTTTTTGAATATTTTTATTATTATCGATACATTTTGGGTTGCAGGTTGGCAAATGTTTGAGGTTTTCTTCTGAAAACTTGTTCTGATTTTAATATTCCAATATTTTAAGTTTTCTCCGAAAGCTTATTTTCATTATATCATTTAATGTTTTCCATTTTTATTATTTTTCAATATGATATAATATGGCTGGGAGAACGTCCGAGTTACTCCCCACTGACGTGCCTGTTATGTTTATAACATGACAGGTATTTGCTGCTGGGTTTTGGGTGTGAGCTAGCGAGTAGCGTTGATCCTACTCTTTCTTTATTCATGTAATTTATGGATTTGTATAACCCGTTTGAAGAATTTTCTTTTTAGCCCTTTTGTGAAAAGAGGCCTTTGTATTGACTTACCATTTCTTTTAATAAGATATAGTTTGTCAGTGTGTTTTAATCCCAACTCTACAGTGTTTCCGTCACTGTATTGCGTTAGAATTTCCAGGGGATTACATATTGAGAGCTTCAAACACAGGGTTTCAACAACGTGATGAAGAAAGTCTCTATGAGTCGTGGGAAAGGTTCAAAGCCTTGATCCGTTCTTGTCCTCACCATGGTTTATCACAGTGGTTCCTTGTCCAACAGTTTTGGAACGGGTTATATGAAGATTCAAGGGTCATACTCAACATGGGATCTAATGGAAGGTTTACCGAGGTATATGATGACCAAACTTGGTCAACAATTGAGGAAATGGCGGTACACAACTCTCAATACTCAATGCCTAGGAAGGCGAATCGAGGGGGAAGGCACGAGATCGATGCCATTACACAACTCAGTATTGATCTTGGAGCACAACTAAAAACTCACATAGAAACTATTGACAAGAAGCTCCAAAGCCATTTTGATCAAGGTCAAAGCACAAGTGCCTCCCACCAACATTCAATTCAACAAGTCAATGCTTTGGGAGTTGTACCTCCTACTTCCTATTATGGGATATGCGAGATTTGTGGGATACATGGACATGGGCCTTCATATTGTCGAAGTAGCATTGAGCAAGTGAATGCTTTTCAAGCATTCAAGCAAGGTGCCCCATACTCTAACTGTAAGGCTTAAAATGTGCCAAATCCTCACATGTTCCAAGCTTCCCAACAACAATCTCTACAACAACACCGTCCATATGTTCCACCTCCCTTAAGGGACAACAACCAAGGCTACCAAGGTTATGTAGGCAACCAAAGACCTTTCAACAACTTCCAACAACATAACCAAGGCGCCTTCAACAACAATCAAAGGTTCCAAAATCAAAGGAACTTGAATCATCAAGGTGGTTTCCAAGGAAACCAAAACTCTCAAGGCCTTAATCAAGACAATTCTCATGGGTTCCAAGGGAACTTCCAACAACAACAAGGGTCTCAAGGTACTCAACAAGAAAGCAATCAAAAGAGCCGGTCTCCAATTCATGATTATGGCATTCCCCTAGCCATCACCAACACTCCTCATAACCAACAATCTCCTCCTCGGGATTTCGACATGCAGAAATCAATGTTGGATATGCAAAGGAGTAATCAAGAAATGCAAAGAAGTCAAATGGAGATGCTAAGAAACCAACAAGAATTCTTTGCTCATCTTCAAAGGGAGAACATAGCAAGAGATACGCATATGAAGATGCTCGAAACCCAACTAGCTTAAGTTGCTTCGGGTAGTTCTTCAAGGCAAAAGGGTCAACTACCTCCTCAAGGTGAACCGACGAAATTTGAACATGTGAATGCTATTAGCTTGTGGAGTGGTGCATCTTATGACCCCCCTTATTCTCTAATGAGCAAGAAGCAATGAAAGAAGTTGAATCTCCATGCCAAAACAATGAAAGTTTGGGAAATCTCATGGAGGAGCAAGTCTTGTGGGAGGTTGAGAAACCCCATGAAGACAAGCTTCCCCCACCCCAAGAGAAAGACAAAGGAAAGAAGAAGGTGTCAGTTGAAATGTCCCAACCTATTGAGCAAGACAAGATACACATCAAGTTGCCATACCCAACAAGGCAAATGAAGACCAAGGTGGGTGTTCAATATGACAAGTTCCTTGATATTGTGAAGAAGTTGGATGTGAGCATCCCTTTCACCGAGCTACTTACCTAAGTCCCGGCATATGGAAGATTCATGAGAGAAATCTTGTCTAGGAAGAGATCCGTTGACAAGGAAGAGACCATAGCGTTCACAAGAGAGGTGAGCGAGCTCATTCAAGGCTCTAAACTTCCTAAGTTAAAGGATCCGGGTAGTTTCTCCATCCCGTGCACCATAGGGAACTTGAAGATTGAAAGGGCATTATGTGATTTGGGTGCGAGTGTAAGCATTATTCCTTACTCTATTTGTGAGCGACTTGGGATGAAAGAGCTTAAGTGTACTTCTATTACACTCCAAATGGCCGATCGTTCGCTTAATCGACCACTAGGAATGTTAGAGGATGTGCCACTACGAATAGGGAAATTCATCATCCCGGTCGATTTCCTTGTGCTTGATATGCCGGAGGATGCCATCACTCCCATTATCCTATGCTGCCCGTTTCTACATACCGTCGGTGCGATGATTGATGTAAAGAATGGTAGGATCACATTTGAGCTAGGCGACGAGAAGCACGTGTTTGACCTCCAAGGCAACAACTCGCCTACAAAAGAAGAATCGTGTAATATGATCCACGCCGTGAAAGACATCGATCTAGGGAATGAGTCGGGTGAAAGCTTGAAAGACAACTTGGGTGGAATTGATGATGATGATTCCGAGCTTGGGGCGAATGAATGCCCATGTGATGTGATTGAAGATGAGCCGGTCGGTAAGAAGAAAGTTGAGCCTCCCTTGAGGCCTTGTGAAGACGAGTGGAAGTTTGGGTATATACCGAAGGATCGAAAGTACAAGTTCAAGCCGTTGAACTTAGTAGATCGGGATGCCCCGGGAACTTCTAGGCAAGGTTGTGAAGAGCCTTGGAGTGTGGATTGGTATTCCACAAGCTTGATCGAAGATTTCTCGAGAACCTTCGATTTGTTACTTCGTGCCCTTGATGGCGTTGGAGTTGTCTACAATGTTGTTGAAAAATGATTGAAGAATGCACCATCTTTGGTTTGACGGAGTTCCAAAAGAACCGTCTTATTGTATATATCTCTTTCTTATTCTTTTGAGTTTTGTGAAATTCTTGTAATTCGGTATTTTGATGAGTGATGTGAGGGAGGGATTTTGATGATGTTTATTGAGTTCATTTGATAGGTTATAGTGAAGATGAAGTCTTTTGAGAATAGTTGAAGATAAAAGCTTGGAGCTTGGGCTAGGAAGTCGGTTTTTGAAGCTTTTGACAAGCTTTCGGAGATGGGATTCGAGATCCTGATGTATTAGTTGTCAAGTGGGTGAAGCTATCATGAGGATTGAAGAGGTAGAAGAGAAATCCCGACCGGGAAGACCTGGTCCCGACCGGGATGAGGTTTGCATGAAGTCGATGGCTACTGACCTTCCATCCCGCTCGAGATGAGTAGGCTTCCCGACCGAGAAGACATGGTCCCGGCCGGGAAGGTTTGTTCCCGCCCGTGATTGGCCTTAACAACCACCTTTTGCCTCCTCTTCGTCATTGAAGCCCACCCAACCACTTTATACCCCTTCCCAACCTCCCTACCTACCCTTGCAACTATCATGTGACCCCTACACTTCATATACATACATTCATCTCATCTTCTCTTCACTATACACCGAGTTTCACATCAGATCCCACCTCCTTACACCATTGCAAGCCTAGTACTTCAACCATGCAACCATATCGAGAATGAAGAGGAATAACAATGACGAAGACTAGCTATGTGCCGATATCGAACATTGAGATGATCGAGTTAGTGAGTTGCTAACCGATTGGTACGACAACTATCCTTTCTTTCCGTCTTTTATTGCTTGTCTCCCTTTGTTTGTTCCCTTCCCCTTATCATTTTTGTGTCATGGTGGCCCTCTGGGCCTTGGTAGTCGTTGCTCCCGACTCTCGATGACGTGACTACATCGAGAGCCATTTCAAAAATCCAAATTTACAAGAACTTTCACTTTTTCTTTAATTTTACTTTCTTTTGATATGATTTAGTCGGATTGGGGCGGAATCCGGGCTAGGTGACTTGATTACACCTAGTCCTCCCATCCCATTTCCTTTTATTTCCTTCTTTTTATTTCTTCCCCCATCCATATCTTTTCTCGTCTCAGCCCATGGTGACTTGATTACACCCCGGCCGGACACATTCTACCCTTTTCTCCGCTTTTCTTTTTGATTTTTAGATTTATTTTCGTAATTTATTTTCTTTTTTTTAGTGTCTCCACACACTATCGATCGAGCATGAGGACATTGCTCGGTTTAAGTGTGGGGGAGTGTAGACACCCGCATTTTGACTGCCACATGTCTATGGTAGTCTCCGAAAAACACCCGATGATGATCGGACGTCAACGTGACTTAGTATACTCGGATTTGGACTCGAAATCAATAATATCCGACATGGACTTTTAGCGGAGTAAAAATCTCCCAAAACAGACCTCAAATTCAGGCCCAGTGGGTCGTTCCGAGTCAAATGAGACTAATTTGGGCCAAAACCGACACCAAAAATAATTCCCGTCTTTTGGCGACCGGGTCAAAACCCGGTCAAAGACGAAACCGTCTCATAAGTCAGCCAAGTTCAGATTGGCGCACAAATCAAAATTCAAAAAAGTAACCAAAACTACAAAGTCAACCCTTCCTTATTTATCTCACCCGTTTTGACCCACTCGATCGAGTGGATTGACCTCACTCGATCGAGTGGAGCCTTTTTACCCGGGCTTGGCCCATTTGTTAAGGCACTCGATCGAGTGCAGTAGGGCCACTCGATCGAGTGCCCTTATGTCGTGAGGTAATGCCTATAAATACCCCACGACACCCCCATGCATTTCACCTTTCTTTTTTCACTTTTCACCCTACAATTTCAGTCACCTTCTACCCTACTACAACCCTACATACCTACACTACAAACCCTAAGCACAAAACACCATTTCCTAGCCTCCTTGACCCTCGGAAATCGACACACACACACACACATCCATACACACCCTAACTCACATACATCCTCGATACTCTCAAGCCGTGCCGCTATTCACGAGTCCATTTCCGAGGTCCTATACTAGCATGTATGTTGAGGGTGTCCTTAACCCCATTTTAATCTCTTTTGTCTCGTTTTATTTCCGTTTAATTCATCATATTTCTGTGTTGTAATCATGATCATCACCGACACTAACACTAACATTTCTATACTTTTATATTTTCGTTTTATATCGTTTTTATCGTCATTATATTATTAATACCGCGTATATATAAAACTAGCATCAAAATCGGTTTTAAAGCGTTTAACTACGATGATCACTTTTGGTCCGTCTAATCCCTTTACGAGCAACGACGGAGGTGGAGCCCTTTCGAGGAGCCCCGCCCCAATGTACTCAAGGGCGTGACGAGATCGTGATCCGTCGTAGTTGAACGGATTTAATCCCCTTTCCATAATTGGTTCGAGACCCGTTGACACGAATACCGACATCACATAACCCGAAAGGGTTAGTTTCGATGTCGTGATGTAGAGGGATGCATCTCGTTACTAATTCAAAATTTCCTAATCTAACGTAAAGCATTTTCATAAAATCCCGATGACGGTATTATAATCGTTCATATACGATTATAATACCGGAGGTCGCACTATGTACGAATCATGTAATATCCGTACTTGGTTAGGCCGACTATCGATTTCAAGCCATAAAACCGAGCGAGCCACCTCTCGTACAGGGGGCACTCGATCGAGTGCCATAGGCCACTCGATCGAGTAGCACCCCAAAAAGTGGTCAGTAGCCACGCTAATGACGCACTCGACCGAGTCAGTCAATGACTCGATCGAGTGGGTCTCATAACACGCAAACCCGAGGGCTTGGACACATATTTCGAGCCCCGTTCCTTATCGACTTTAGACCATTGCATGACCCTCCTCATTTTTCAAAACCTACACATCACGACACGTAGAACGACTTTGACCACTTTGACGTGATAAGTCGGGACAAGACTACGGGATGTGAGACTAGGCTAGTAACACGCCACAGTCTCACATTTCCGTCCTTCGTTTAATACGTAACATAATACATATTTAAGCGGGGTTAGTCCATCTACATATTTCGCGGTCTAGTTTTCATACGGGTCCGTTCTACCTTTATTTTACGTTATTTCGTTTATGTTGTATTGTGAATTCCGGGTTGTATTTCCGCCCGTGTAATTTGTACGCTATTTATTTACTTTCGAGCTTTGTTTATTTAATTGCTTTTACGCTTTATAAATGAACCTCGCATGCTAAACCATTTCGACCAATAATTAGATGCATTAAATGACGTAGTTAACGCAAAATTCGCATGCTTAGTCAAAACGCTGTTTGCATATCATTTAATTATTTTACTAGCGCGCGTATCACGAACACGAACGATGTCTTAGTAGAGGCCGCCATGTGCGGGCGGGGTTGGGTGTCCTTAGTGGGCTTCCCAACACGTACCCTCACCCCTTACTCAGAACCTTAGGTTTCCGGATGTCCGAAACCCTTGGCGCACGAGAGTCATTCTTTACACGATTACCGGTATAGATGGTATCAGTATCGCAATGCAAAGGGACGAGCCCCATAAACTCTGAAATCGAAGTGGGCTTACTTTGTGTATAGCCCATGACGACATAGAGTGGGCTCGTATGGTTCCGAATAACCACAAAATTCGGTGGCGACTCCATTTTGACTTAAATTTCGAACCCGAGAGCAATCTTACCACGAGATTCATTCGCCTACCCAAACCCACGCTTCGCCGCGTCGGGGTGGACCTACGTCATGTCCACAATTTGGCGACTCCGCTGGGGACACCTGATGTACCACATGTCATCGGGGTTCCTAGGGTGAGACTCGAAGAGAAATTGTTCGTAGATTAGTGTGCGCACGTTAGTTTAATGATTCATGCATAAACCATTTTTGCCCGTGCCGGTTACTTGTGACCGACGTCCCACTATACCGCGGTGCATTCCTACATGGGTGCGCTAAAAACATCGATGGTGGAACTCGTCTCGGTTTTGCGGCATGTCCTAAGACCAACTCGGCTTAGGGAGTCCGTCCATCACATGAGAAAGCCATCGTTGTTGGTATAGACCCTATTTTGACCGACCGAGACTTAGTGTAAAGCATACATGAGCGTCGTTATAATGCTTGTTTGACTACGTGCTACTTGGTTTCCGTGTCATTTTTTCAAAGACCGTCATTTCATAATTGCATCTTTCCAAAAATACCCACCTTTTCGAAAAACCCGAAATACTGTCCGTTTCGGGACCCGTCATTCTAAAAAACGCCCACTTTTGAAAAAACCCGAAATACTGTCCATTTCGGGACTCACCTTTTCAAAATATCCAATTTTCAAAACTCGGAATGCCGCCGAAATTTAGGATCAACGATTTGACTCAAAATATCCTTTTTTGTAGTCGGCATGCTGTTCTTTTAATTCTCGAATTTCCACCCCCACCACCTTGATTTTCGGAATTTTCTTTTTCAAAATTCTAATCTCGGTTTTCGAAATTCCGTTTTCAGTTTTCAAAACTCTCGGAAATTCGTTCATTTTTGCATTCAAACCTCAACTTTCAATTTTCCTAAAATAAACCTTCCTTATTGTAGGACCTACCGTCTATCCGTGTGTCGGGTCTTTGCATAGTACGTAGAGGGTTTATAGCGTCGAAACTCCGTCGATCTTATATCACGAGTTTCCCCCCTTTCCCGGGTCCGCCTTATCTGTCAAGGCACGACCAACCCGCGTAGGGCATACCCCTACAAAGGAAAGTCCGTCCGTACACTCGAGTCAAAAGTCTGGGGAGTAATCTCACGTGGACCTTCCTTCGAACGGGACTAGGCCCACAAAGCCGAAATCCTAAGGAAGTCATACCACCCACGAGTCATCCGTCTAGATGTCTTTCTCGAGTCTTTTCCACTCGGTCCTTTCCTTTTGAGTCGCTCGGGATGTATTGTTTCCTTTGATTCCAAGACTGGGTTCGGTTTCTGATTACGTGGTGTTCTTACAGACAGGCCACCATCAACCAGACACACTCGCAGGATGGAAACTGCCTTAGCTGAAATGAAAACCTCCGTTGATGCCATGATCGAGAAGCAGGCCGACATCGATGCCCAACTGAATGAAATGAGGGCTGGGCAAGTTGCTATCGTCACCCGACTGGCTTCGGTGGAGCACAGGACTCCTACTACCGGAACTACCGGACCTTTAGCTGAACTGGTTAGCTCGGTCCGCCGACTAGAAGAACAAGTTCACTTAACTGGGAATAACAACATTCACCGGGAAAACAGTCGGGAGTATAACCCGCTAAGTGACAAGCTGCCCGCAAACCTGAACATCACCGGTTTGCCTATGTTTGAAGGAACTGAAGACCCGTTACTACATGTACGGGCCTTCAAGGAGTTCATGGCCATCAAAGGGGTGGACTCTACCATGTTCAAGAACCTCTTTGCTGCGTCTCTTGAAAAGCACCCTCGGGCCTGGTACTACAGGCTAGACCCGAAGAAATACCCTACATGGGATGATGTGGCCACCGAGTTCGCTCGGAACTATGCTGACAACACCGAGATCCAAACCACAATGAGATCTCTGGAAGTTATGGCCCAAGAGCCGAAGGAAGGTTTTACCAAATACCTTCAACGCTGGAGGGCCGAGAGCGTGAAACTGGTCGATAAGCCCAGTGAGAAGACTTTGGTGGAGGCCTTTGTCAAAAACCTCCACCCATCTTACCGAGTTCACCTCCGATATGCTGTCATACCCAATTTCACCACCCTTACTGAAATGGGTATGAGGATCGAAGATGATTTGAGATTGGAAGGCCTCACCAAGGCCGCTGCTAAGGGTTACCAAGAGGCTTCTTCCTCCACAACCAAGCCTCAAGCTGCAACCCGCAGTATTTTCGACGCGGTGAATCTACTAGATGCCCCGTCCAAGAGGAACACCCCACCTCGGGTTTTCACCGATATAGGTACGACCTATACTTATGCCTTACAAAGGCTGTCCTCAAAAGGCCTAATCCAACCGATAGGCCCAACTCCTGAAGTTCCGGTCGAGCGACGCTCCAAGAACTATAATGCTCAAGCCTATTGCCGATACCACCAAGGCAATGGGCATGATACCGAGAAGTGCTGGAAGCTGAAACACTTGATCCAAGACCTGATTGAAAGCGGTAAAATCCCGCTGCCCGGAGATAAGCCCAGTAACAAGGAGAATCCTTTCAGCTCCCACGCCATCTTTACCGGGGAGGTGATTGATTGCTCCCACCTTATCTCCCCATTTATCCCGCAAGTGAACGGGATCTGGTTCGATGACGAGGAAGACGTCTACCTCGCCAAAGGGGAAGCTGTCCCCATTACCGCCGAGGAGATTCGAAAGACTAAATCTCGAGTCTTAACCAGTAACCACCTTGGCCGTCCCTTTCAAGCCACTAGCTCTAGGGACGCCCCTATCCCGACAACCGTCATTACGGAAGTCGCCCCTGAAGAGCCAACTGCTGAAACGGCTCTTGTGAAACAATTAAAGAAGACCCGAGTTGACCTCACTATATGGCAACTCCTGGTTAGTTTTCAAGAACATCGAGAAGCACTTACAAAGGCTCGCGATCAAATTAAGGTCGACTCTTTGGTTACCCCTGCTGAGATGGTAGCCACGGTCTTGCCCCACCTAAAAGGCAAGGCTAAGGAAGAAGGACCGGTAATCACTTTCTCTGAAGCCGACCTACCACCATTTGGGGCCACCCATAATCTGGCCCTCTACATTACTGTGGTCTGCCGAGGAAAATACCTCCCCATGACCCTAGTTGATGACGGGTCTGCTGTAAATGTCCTTCCCTTGAGGACCGCAAAAGCCCTCGGCATTACCGAGGCTGACTATGTTCCGACTGCTCAGACCATCCAAGCTTTCGATGGCAGCCCGAAGTCTGTAGCTGGGGCCGTGAAACTAACCATCATCACTGGCCCGATAGAGAAGGAGCTCGAATTTCAGGTGATCGATGTCACCTCATCGTTCAACTTGCTCCTAGGTAGGCCTTGGATCCACGCGGTCAAGGCGGTGTCCTCCACCCTTCATCGAAAGATTAAGATGCCTCTGCTTAACGATGTCATCACTTTAGAGGCAACACCAATGACTGTGGCTAGCTGTAACGCCACGGGACGCAGGGACCTCTGGGGGTTCGATTTTGTGGGGATGATCGAGGAAGAGTACCTCTTTAGGCCTTACTTCACTACGAGTATCGACATGATGCTCCAAAACCTAGGGTACATTCCGGGGGCTACCTCTCGACCCGATCTTCCAGCTGGGAAGATCATCGAGGTTCTCAAAGACGAAGAATCTCACTTCGGTCTCGGTTATGACATCACCCCCGACAATGTTGTCCGAGCAGGGATCGAAAAGGCCTGCAACATCCTTAAGGGTATCTACTTGAGCCCTTTTAGCCCACGGTTGGCTGACTACTTTGTCACACCGGTGTTCGGGGCTATCCAGGTTGGTCTATACCAACCCAATGCTATGCAGCTCGGGACCCACATGGCCCGGGACTGCAACTACATCCCGGATGACGTGTTCGCCCTCATCCAATCCAACGGAGCTGAAGATGCTGAGCCCGCTCTAGGGCTACTATTTGGGGAAGACACCATAGCCCCAACTCCAAAGGAAGACCTGGTCAACCTGATCCTCCGCAGCAACAGGTTTGACCCGACCAAGCTGATCTCGGATGTTGGTTCCGAGACGGGAAACAGGGCCTGGAGGAAGACTGTCAAGTGGACTGACAGCCAGGGAAGGATTTACAAGCTGGTCACCGGAGAGGGAGACATGCCTGAGTCTGAGTCGGAGTCTGAGTCGGAGTCTGAGTCAGAGTCTGAGGTCGAGTCTAGGGAAGTCGGTGCTAGAGTCACTCCTGTAACACCCCTCCCTTTTATTATTCCTGCTGCTTGCACTTCGGGGTCTGTCCCGAGTGCCCTACCTATCCGGCCACTGACCAATGATCAGATGGCTGCTCTCTTTGAGCTGGTTTCCAAGTTTTCAATCAATAATAACAACCGTTCTGCTTACGACTTGTCTCTTTCAAATTCTGCTTTTAAAAATGATTTATGCTATGACATTGAGAAACCAGACGAACAGGTACCCTTTCCTCCGCATCTGATCGAGCAACTAGAGCAAAGGGAGTCCCGGAACCCAGTAATCGAAGAAACCGAGTCCATAAATGTGGGAACAACCTTAGAGCCTCAGACACTTAAGATAGGGTTATCCTTAGATCCCGAGGAGAAACAACAATTCATAAGCCTCCTCCAAGAGTTCAAGGATGTCTTCGCATGGTCCTACAAGGACATGCCGGGGATAGACCGGGAAATAGCCGAGCACCACATACCAATCAAAGATGGGTGCAAACCGGTCAAACAAAAGCTTCGTCGGATGAGGCCCGAGTGGTCTCTCAAGGTAAAAGAAGAAGTCGACAAACAATTCAAAGCCGGCTTCATACAAGTATCCGAGTATCCGGACTGGGTGGCAAACATCGTGCCGGTTCCTAAAAAGGACGGTAAGGTGCGGGTATGTGTAGATTTTCGGGATCTTAACAAGGCGAGCCCGAAAGATGATTTTCCGTTACCACACATCGACATACTGGTGGATAACACGGCCGATCATGCCCTTCTATCATTCATGGACAGGTATGCCGGGTATAATCAAATCAAGATGGCGGAAGAAGACATGAGTAAGACTACCTTCACCACACCTTGGGGTACTTACTGCTATACCGTCATGCCTTTCGGTCTCATTAATGCCGGGGCCACATACCAAAGGACTGCTACCACTTTATTACACGACATGATGCATAAAGAGGTAGAAGTTTATGTAGACGACATGATCGTCAAATCCAAAGAACGGGACGGTCACATCACCGCCCTAAGAAAATTTTTCGCCCGGTTGCGCAAATACAACATGAGGTTAAACCCTCAAAAGTGCAGTTTCGGGGTAACATCAGGCAAATTACTAGGTCATATCGTTAGCCAACGAGGTATCGAAGTCGACCCAGCTAAAATCAAAGCCATTACCGAGATGCAACCTCCTAAAACCGAAAAAGAAATAAGAGGATTCCTCGGGAAAGTCCAGTACATCAGTCGGTTCATTTCCAAACTAACCATGGTATGTGAACCAATTTTCAAGAAACTGAAAGTGGGAGAACGGGTACTATGGGATGACAAGTGCCAAACTGCTTTCGACAAGATCAAGGAAATTCTGTCTGCTCCGCCAGTCTTAATGCCACCTCAACCCGGTTTGCCTCTGTCGTTATACCTAACGACGACCGAGACAGCCATGGGGGCTATGCTGGCTCAGACAGTTGACTCCGAAGAAAGAGCCATTTACTACATTAGCAAGAAGTTTTTAGAGTATGAGTGCAAATATACCATGCTCGAAAAGACGTGTTTGGCTCTAGTCTGGGCCACCAAGAAACTCCGACATTATATGCTCAGTTACGAGATCCATGTGCTATCCAAGATGGATCCCATCAAATACATCTTCGAAAAGCCCGTTCTCAACGGCCGAATCTCTAGATGGACTCTAATGTGGGCAGAGTTCGACTTAAAGTTTGTACCGTTAAAGGCTATTAAGGGTCGAGTAGTAGCTGAATTTCTCGCCGATAGCCCGATAACCGAAGAAGGACACACCGACACTTGGTCCTTCCCAGACGATGATATTTTCCATACTGATACTGAAACTTGGGATTTATACTTCGATGGTGCATCTAATTTTCGAGGGTTCGGAGTCGGGATCCTCCTAATTTCACCAAAAGGAGAGCACACTCCCGTCTCCATCAAACTGGACTTCGATGTTACCAATAATGCAGCAGAGTACGAAGCATGCATTTACGGGCTACAAGCCGCCGCCAATCTGGGGATTACAAATCTCCGGGTACATGGTGATTCATCCTTGGTCATTAACCAAGCACTTCAAAAATGGAAGACTCGAAATGCTAATCTCGTGGCCTACCAGGCACGAGTAAGGGATCTTGAGAAACAATTCCAAAAGGTAGAGTACATATACTTGCCTCGGGAAGAAAATCAGTTTGCAGATGCACTCTCAAAATTGGCATCTTTACTGAATATTCCCGACCACGTGACTAGTATGCCGATTTGCGTCGAAAGACGGTCCGAGCCAGCATACATCTGCGACATCGAAGACATTGAGTTAACTGATCCCGAACCATGGTACCAAGCTGTGTTAAAATACCTGACAAACGGAAAATATCCTCCCGGGACGGAAGGCCGAGCCAAGAAAGCCTTACGAAGGCTAGACACCCAGTTCATCCGTACCGACGACGGTCAATTGTACAAGAAAACGGCACAGGGGGCTCTTCTCCTTTGTGTTGACAAATACAAGGCTGAAAAGGTTATGGCCGAAGTACATGATGGTGAGAACGGCCCACACATGAATGCCCACATGCTGGTCCGGAAAATCATGAGGCTCGGTTATTACTGGAATACCATGGAAGCCGATTGCCGATCGTATGTCAAACATTGTCATAACTGTCAAATTTTTGGCAATGTGCAACATATGCCGTCATCGCTGCTCTATACCATGACGTCACCCTGGCCATTCGCAACGTGGGGTATCGACATAATCGGGAAAATAAATCCCTCGGGTATCGGTGGGCAATGCTTTATTTTGGTAGCTATCGACTATTTCACCAAATGGGTCGAAGCTGAATCATATCGCATCCTCACTGCCAAGCATGTCGCCAAGTTTATCCAAAACAAGATAATATGTCGATATGGGATTCCCGCTGAATTTATCAGTGATCACGGGACTCATTTTCAAGCCGAGACTGCGGCCCTACTGACCAAGTATAAAATCCAAAGGCATACTTCCTCGCCTTACCGTCCCCAAACAAATGGAGCAGTAGAGGCGGCTAACAAAACAATTGTCACCATACTCAAAAAGATGGCTGATAATTACCGGGACTGGCCCGACAAAATACCTTTTGCCCTATGGGGATATTGAACGTCAATTCGCACCGCAACCGGGGCGACACCATATTACCTAACCTATGTGATGGAGGCAGTCCAACCAGTCGAGCTGGAGGTACCGTCCCTCAGAATTCTGCTAGAAAGTCAAGTACCCGAAGCTGACTGGGTTCGAGCACGATATGACTCACTGGTTCTACTAGACGAACGACGGTCTCGTGCCCTCAATAATATCCAAATCTACCAGAAGAGGATCCAACGGGCCTTCAACAAGAGAGTAAGGCCCAGACACATCAAGGAGGGCGATCTAGTCCTTAAGTCTATTCGGGCCTTACTACCAGTTGACCCGAGGGGAAAATTCAAACCCAATTGGGCTGGGCCATATCTGGTGAAGAAAATCCTATCGGGGGGAGCAGTGATGCTGACGGACCTGGACGGGAATGAATTTGTCAACCCAACCAACCTGGACCAGCTGAAGCGTTACTACCCTTAGCCATTTCTCAATGTCATTAGCAAATTTTATCAAATCATTTTTTTTTTACAAAAAAAAAGCAAGTCAATGAGCTAGAATTACTTATTCTACTGTCATAAACATCTTGAACCAATAGTCTTGGTGTAATTCGAGATTGCAAATTTCCTATGCCTGAACTACGTTTGGTTTGATTCTGCTAATCGCGGATACGTAGGCAACCCCTCAAAAGGGTACAACCAATGCAATCAAGAAAAGACAGGAGCGGTTTAATAATAAACTTCTTTTATTAATTAAAAAAAAAATCCCGATAAACTCGGAAAATTACAAAATCCAGGAATAAAAAAAAATATACACAAAAAGGGCACACAAAAATAATAATAATACTTAAATAATAATAAATCTAAGGACTCGGCATTTAGGGCATCTTGCCCTTCCCCTTGTCCTTGGCATCCCTAGTCGTCCACTGACGACGACGAGGAGGGGAGCGTTCCCGAATCACCACGGGAACTTCCCTAGCTCGGGCTCGAGTGTTTGAGCCCGACTCCCCTGTCATATCAATGGGCCCAAGTCGAGCTCTGACGGGCTCAGGGAGCCGGTCACGCGGACCAAGTCGGTCCCGGACTGCCAACATCGGCCCAAGTCGTCGTTCCAAGTCAGTCTGCCCTCGAGTGCTGCTAGAACCAACTTCCTTAGATCGAGTCTTAGTATGTGACTTAAGACCCGATTCTCCCCGAACTGTGGTCTCAGGACTGTGTTCCCCGGTGAAGAAGTCTCTATTGTCCTTCGCCGACTCACGCTGAACCAGTTCGATGGCCTCATCAACTTGTAAGGCCTTTCGAGCTTCCTCGGACTCTTCAGAAGTCCACTTCTGATAAGCCCGTGACACCCAAGTGGATTGACAAGGGCTAGGTATCGTCCATGTGGGACGAGTGAACCATCGTTGCAACCAGGTGTCGCACATAGCGTCCGTCAATTGGAGCGGGACGCTGATAATGGCTTCAGTCTCAGGGATGCGCTGAGACGAACCGAACTGCCTTAGGAGGCGGTCCGGATAAATGTGAACTGTCCAGTCTAAGGACAAGATCGTCAGGTATCGGGCTTGGTCCCTCTTAGCCAGTCCGGTCAATTTTGAAAGGAACCACCAAGCGACGGTCCACCTGACCAAAGGACCCCCGTGAAACACCAACTCCTCGTCCCAGTAAGCTCGATCAATCCGATGACTCGAGCATATCTTCCGCCTTCGGGAGCTAATCTGACTGCTCCGGTAATTGGGAATGCTTGGAGGGGTCTCTATGATTGATAACCACTCCGACAACCATATCTGAAAAGCATACACAAGCTTCGTAAGCCATTGAGTGGTCCGCTACAGCCCACTCGATCGAGTACAGCAGCTGACTCGATCGAGTAAGCCTGTCAAAAACAGGCAGTAGCCCAGTACGAGTGTCACTCGATCGAGTGACAGGTCCACTCGATCGAGTGACTTACGAGAATCAGAAAATTCACGCGAAACGTGAACGAAAAAAAAAAATTAAAAAAAAAAAAAATCGAGGTGCATTCTTGCAGAAAACGGGTACTCCCCGTCAGCGGTCGAGTTGGGTCAAGCCGTCTAGCATCCAGACCCGCAATGATCTCCCCAGTGGCTAGCCAAGCAGGGCTATGACCAGTCTCCATCTGGTCAACCACTCCGATCAGCCTAATTTGACCCATGCATGAGTCAAGTTCCATCAGCCCCTCGAAGACATAGCAGTGCAGCATGCAGAAGGCGAATGCACTACGCCTATGAGCAGGGGTGGCCCTCACATCCCGTGGGTTCATGAACTTATCGGCCAAATCGAATAAGGAAACGTTATCTCCCTGCACCATTCGGTTTGCCTCAGCATGAGACAAACCCAAGAACTCCCTTAATCTCCTCCTCGGATCCGGGTAGAATGGGGGAATGGCAGGCTGAATAGCAAGACCCCAGCCGCCTATGGCCGCAATCTCCTCGGGCATGGGACACATCTCGCCCCTCGGGAATGCAAACACGTGATGGGTGGTGTCCCAAAATGACAGACAGGCATCCAGAAAATGCGAATCCACTATCAGACGCTGAAAAGGGAATAAATTGACTATCCCCATCTGAGTCAGCCGGACTTTCTCCTCGTCCCGAAAGTATTGGGACCAGGCGAGAAGCATAGCCGTTAAATGATCGATACCCATAGTGAGGGATTTCTAATTTTCTTGAAAGTCTACAAGATTTTGAGAAAAGAGAAAGGAGAGTTTGAGTTGTGGTGCAGAAAACTGAAGCAGAGATTCCCATATTTATAATGGGAAAACCTAACTGAAAACCTAACTACTCTGCCTCCTCAGCAAGCTGGGCCCTATGCGCGCGCAGGCCTGATTTCAAACTTGAACCCAGAATAGGAATCAAGCTGTCCCGAGCTTTCCTAAGATTTTCTAAAATTTTCTTTGCGTCAAAATTTTTGTCTTTCCAAAATTTTCAATCTTTTTTCTCCCCAGCGAGAGTCAACATTTTACCTACATGTTACATGCAAGTTGTTATGTGTCAGCATACAGGTACACCCCAGACTTCAGAAGCAAGTCCCCGCGAAACTATTTAACCTCCCCAACGGAGTGAGCTTTCCCCCGGTGTGCTACATCCAAAGTACGATGTGTCGGCATACGGGTACAACTACTCCCCAAAAGAGGCAAGCTTTACTCCCCACGGAGCATCGTCATTAGCTCAAGTACGACTCAAGGCTTCAGAAGCAAGCCCGAACAGCTCATATATTTCCTCAGCAGAACGCCCGAGGCGGCATTTTTTCCCGAAATGATACGGGATGGGCCCACACATAGGCGCGCCCGGGACTTATGCTACAAGTTCGACTCCCCGCGAAGCTATCATCATCAGGACAGGTATGACCCTCTGCTTATGGCTGGCGAGCCCTTCACGCGAGTCCACGGGACTATAAACGACCCGACCGGAAGTCTACCAGGTCTTAGCGGGCTTGGTAGCTACTCTGACTTTCGCCTTGTCCAAGCCTCAGTCAGAGTGGGGGCTCTGTAGACACCCACATTTTGACTGCCACGTGTCTATGGTAGTCTTCGAAAAACACCCGATGATGATCGGACGTCAACGTGACTTAGTATACTCGGATTTGGACTCGAAATCAATAATATCCGACATGGACTTTTAGCGGAGTAAAAATCTCCCAAAACAGACCTCAAATTCAGGCCCAGTGGGTCGTTCCGAGTCAAATGAGACTAATTTGGGCCAAAACCGACACCAAAAATAATTCCCGTCTTTTGGCGACCGGGTCAAAACCCGGTCAAAGACGAAACCGTCTCATAAGTCAGCCAAGTTCAGATTGGCGCACAAATCAAAATTCAAAAAAGTAACCAAAACTACAAAGTCAACCCTTCCTTATTTATCTCACCCGTTTTGACCCACTCGATCGAGTGGACTGACCTCACTCGATCGAGTGGAGCCTTTTTACCCGGGCTTGGCCCATTTGTTAAGGCACTCGATCGAGTGCACTAGGGCCACTCGATCGAGTGCCCTTATGTCGTGAGGTAATGCCTATAAATACCCCACGACACCCCCATGCATTTCACCTTTCTTTTTTCACTTTTCACCCTACAATTTCAGTCACCTTCTACCCTACTACAACCCTACATACCTACACTACAAACCCTAAGCACAAAACACCATTTCCTAGCCTCCTTGACCCTCGGAAATCGACACACACACACACGCATCCATACACACCCTAACTCACATACATCCTCGATACTCTCAAGTCGTGCCGCTATTTACGAGTCCATTTCCGAGGTCCTATACTAGCATGTATGTTGAGGGTGTCCTTAACCCCATTTTAATCTCTTTTGTCTCGTTTTATTTCCGTTTAATTCATCATATTTCTGTGTTGTAATCATGATCATCACCGACACTAACACTAACATTTCTATACTTTTATATTTTCGTTTTATATCGTTTTTATCGTCATTATATTATTAATACCGCGTATATATAAAACTAGCATCAAAATCGGTTTTAAAGCGTTTAACTACGATGATCACTTTTGGTCCGTCTAATCCCTTTACGAGCAACGACGGAGGTGGAGCCCTTTCGAGGAGCCCCGCCCCAATGTACTCAAGGGCGTGACGAGATCGTGATCCGTCGTAGTTGAACGGATTTAATCCCCTTTCCATAATTGGTTCGAGACCCGTTGACACGAATACCGACATCACATAACCCGAAAGGGTTAGTTTCGATGTCGTGACGTAGAGGGATGCATCTCGTTACTAATTCAAAATTTCCTAATCTAACGTAAAGCATTTTCATAAAATCCCGATGACGGTATTATAATCGTTCATATACGATTATAATACCGGAGGTCGCACTAAGTACGAATCATGTAATATCCGTACTTGGTTAGGCCGACTATCGATTTCAAGCCATAAAACCGAGCGAGCCACCTCTCGTACAGGGGGCACTCGATCGAGTGCCATAGGCCACTCGATCGAGTAGCACCCCAAAAAGTGGTCAGTAGCCACGCTAATGACGCACTCGACCGAGTCAGTCAATGACTCGATCGAGTGGGTCTCATAACACGCAAACCCGAGGGCTTGGACACATATTTCGAGCCCCGTTCCTTATCGACTTTAGACCATTGCATGACCCTCCTCATTTTTCAAAACCTACACATCACGACACGTAGAACGACTTTGACCACTTTGACGTGATAAGTCGGGACAAGACTACGGGATGTGAGACTAGGCTAGTAACACGCCACAGTCTCACATTTCCGTCCTTCGTTTAATACGTAACATAATACATATTTAAGCGGGGTTAGTCCATCTACATATTTCGCGGTCTAGTTTTCATACGGGTCCGTTCTACCTTTATTTTACGTTATTTCGTTTATGTTGTATTGTGAATTCCGGGTTGTATTTCCGCCCGTGTAATTTGTACGCTATTTATTTACTTTCGAGCTTTGTTTATTTAATTGCTTTTACGCTTTATAAATGAACCTCGCATGCTAAACCATTTCGACCAATAATTAGATGCATTAAATGACGTAGTTAACGCAAAATTCGCATGCTTAGTCAAAACGCTGTTTGCATATCATTTAATTATTTTACTAGCGCGCGTATCACGAACACGAACGATGTCTTAGTAGAGGCCGCCATGTGCGGGCGGGGTTCGGTGTCCTTAGTGGGCTTCCCAACACGTACCCTCACCCCTTACTCAGAACCTTAGGTTTCCGGATGTCCGAAACCCTTGGCGCACGAGAGTCATTCTTTACACGATTACCGGTATAGATGGTATCGGTATCGCAATGCAAAGGGACGAGCTCCATAAACTCTGAAATCGAAGTGGGCTTACTTTGTGTATAGCCCATGACGACATAGAGTGGGCTCGTATGGTTCCGAATAACCACAAAATTCGGTGGCGACTCCATTTTGACTTAAATTTCGAACCCGAGAGCAATCTTACCACGAGATTCATTCGCCTACCCAAACCCAGGCTTCGCCGCGTTGGGGTGGACCTACGTCATGTCCACAGGGAGCAATATCCTAGTGTAGTTTAGTTTTATTTTCGTAGTTCTTTCGAAAAATCTTAAAAAACCCTAAAAATTTGAAAATTTTCACAAAAATCAAAAAGATTTTCTTTTGTGTCTTTTCCTTTTGTGTCGTTGTGTCGTATTTTTGTTGTATTGTGTGTGTTTTGCCTCCTCATTTCCTTGTAGGTTCCTTGATCGCCGTGAGTTTCGGAAAGCTCAAGACATCCGGTAACGTCATTCTTTATCTTTTCCTCTGTCTCTTATGGAGTTTGGAGGAGATTTGTGATGATGTGCGCTCAGGTGGAGCTTGTTGAAGGTTGTGGTTGTTTTGGTTGCTTATTTGGATGTTTTTGGGTGGTGTTCATTTTGTTTGTAAGTTTGTTTTCTTTTCTCTTATTTTGTTTTGTTTTGTTGTGTGTGTCTCATTTTCTTTCGTCCTTTTTGTGTCTTGTTTAGTTTGTGTCTTGTGTAATAAAAGGTTTTCGAAAACCCGGTTTTGAGGCTAGTGCGCAATTGTTTAATTTCCCTTTCTAGTGATGTGAATCGAGTCTTGGACTTTAGTCTAGTAGAATGACCCTAAATCAATAGTTTTGTTGGTCCTTTACCTTGAGTCCATCTAGTCTACTAGGGATTTACTACGGGATTTGCATTTTGACCACTATGACCACCCACGGTGTGAAAAGGCCTTAGTTACCGAGTCCCGTTGTAATCCCCTATAAATTCTAACGCGATACGTGGCGGAAACACTGTAGAGTCGGGATTAAAACACGCTGTAACTATGTCTTAGAAAAATTAAAATGGTAAAGTCAAACAATAGGCCTTAAATAAAATGGCCAAAATTTAAAACAATCCACGAAAGGGGTTTGAACAATCCATAAGACATAATTATTAAAATAAATAAGCAGGATCCACACTGCTCGCTAGCCCACACCTGGAACATGTATACCTGCCATGTTAAAACATAACAGCCACAATCAGTGGGGACCAACGTCAACGTTCTCCCAGCCTTATGACAGGATTTTAAAACTGTAATTACTACTATAGAAAAATAGTAAAAATGAAAACAGTAAAACATTATAATGAAAATAAGATTTCAGTGAAAAACTTCACGTATCGAAATAATATAATAAAAATGGGTTACCGAAGAAAACATAAAAATATTTGCCAACCTGCAAACCAATTTATATCGATAATAAATAAAATAATCAAAATGGCGTTATGGATAGGATTAATGTAGAATCTAGATTTTCACTAGGACAATACTAAAATATAGTTTCGAGAACCTAGTCAAAACAAATCAGACTTTGGTCTCTAACAAGGCAACTCAACTATAACAGGACTGCGTGCAGCGAGGTCCTGGCTTAGTAGTGCACACCCCTCCTGGATACAAACCATATCCAGTTCAACCCGACGCGATTTACACGATGCGATATCTAAGTTTAAGGTAAACATACACCCTCCTGAACACAAACCATGCTCAGTTCAACGACCAATGTGTCTCAACATAGACACACCAGCTTTATAGTTGATGGCAAAACGTACAGCCCAGACTATATTACTCTAAACCCACACTTTTCCTTATTCCATAACTCCAAAACAAGCCATTATCGATAATTAAAAGATGTATTCAATAATATAAACCATAAGAGAACAAAAGGAAAAAGAACCACTTTCCGAAAGAGGAAACTTTCTATTTTAGTAAACTTCTATTTTTAGAAACTTACTAAAAATAGCATCATATGAAAATAGCAAAATATTAGTTTAAACTAATACAACATTTTTAGTAAACAATATAGATTTATAAAATTAGTACTTACGGCCTTAACGATATTAATTCTTAAAACGAGAACATTTGAGTTAATGAAAATATTGAAATATCACACAAGTAATTATAAAATGATTAGAAATGTCTTGATTACTTTAACACTACTAATCAGGGTGTTTTTCAAAATTTACAAAACTAAAATTCCCTAATTATTATTAGTTTCGACAATACGATTTATAAATAGGATTTTACGGCAAAAATGTCAAATTAAATCTTTTAACGTCTTTTATTTAATTAAACCATTGAATATATTTAGAATATGTTAAGGGATGATTTAACTCTTAAAGTTTCAGATTTAAACCTTTTCAAAATTGCTGGAAAAATGACGGACTGGGATTTGTCGCGAATCCCGATCGATCAAAGTAAAAACCAACTATCCTAAACTTGGGTAGTCGAGGGTAAGTCGGGTCGAATCCATGGGGACGGTCTATCTAGATAAGGGTCTCGGTCTAGGTAAGGTATTAGTCAAGAAAAGATATGTTTTTGGGTTGGAGAGAGGTCTAAACTAGTGAACTAAGCTAACGAACATGAATCGAACAAACAAATGAAATAAATACGATAAAATGGACTAGGGTCAAGGTCAACAAGGTAGTCTCAAGGGAGTCATCGGAGTTCACAAACGAATCGATTACGGTCGGTAATTGGGAAGATAAAATATCTCTCTCGAGTCTCTATCTACCCGGGACGGTCCTAATAACGGGCTCTCGCACTTATTACTTGGTCGACCCACCCCAAAGAAAGCTCGACACAATATAATTCACCCATCGCGGCCAAGACAAGCAAATCATACAAAAATCGCAATCAATGGAGAATACCAACAACAATAGACAAGGTCATAAACCCACAACAAAACCCACAAAACGAGACAAACCTGTTGGGTTGTTGATGATGACTAGCCTATTTAATTTGTGTTTTCTTAGTTCAAACTTTTCAGGTTGTGCTTAATCGAGAATTAGTTGATTAATGTTGAGAATGATTGATTGAAGATCAAGACAAGCTACCCAAAGAATCAAGAATGTCAATGAGTGTCACTTTGTAAAGATAAGAGTTTTTGGCACATTGTAGTTAGTTCTAGTAACTAACCAACCCAACTGTTTGCAACAGTTCGGTTGACTGTTACTTCCGTTCGACCCTATTCAAAAGGAAAAGATTTGAAGTCTCAAAGTTTTTATCATTTAAATCTCTCAAACTGATTTTTAAGTGTAGTGTTGAGCAAGCAAGTGGTTTTTTTTGATAAAAAACGGTTTCCCAAATAAACCCCAAAATGGTTGTGAAGCTTTTTACTAAACACCAAAAGTGAGCTTTCTCTCTCTCCTAAAGTGGTTGCCTCAAAAGTTGTGTTTGTCCTATTATGTTTGGCTTCAACCTTGAATTTCAACCTTCACTTTTATTTGGAAAACTTTTAACTTGCTTTCCTTGTTCCACTTCTTCAAGATTGCCCTTCTTATGACTACTTGAAAAGACCAACTCTTTTGCTTCTTCCAAAAAGTGTTGACTTCTTTAAAGAGGATTCAATCTTGATTTTTGCTCCTCTATAAAAGGAGGTGCTCCACTACACTTATCCCCCAAGACTTTCAGCACAAATTTCACATTGCAAATTGTTCATCAAAAGTTTAAATTTTAAAACTCTTTGCAAAATATTTTCAAAGTCTTCAAAAAGTCACAGTCGAACAAACTGCTACATTGAGTCTTGAATACTCTTGTCTAACTTGGTTAGATTGTAATCTTCTAACTTTTCTAAGTTATTAAGATTCGTGACCGGAGTAGGTCATTGGTGAGTTAGAGACGGAGTAGTCTTGTAAACTCAAAGTCGTAGCCGGAGTAGGCTATTGGTCGTGACCGGAGTAGGTCATTGGAGAGTTAGGAGACGGAGTAGTCTTCCAAACTCGAGAGTCGTAACCGGAGTAGGTTATGGAGTTCTTATTGTAAGAGTTTAATTTTTAGGAGTAGATTACTTAACAATTATTAATAAGAAAAGCATTGGACGTAGGCCTTTAGAGTGTTGGCCGAACCAATTCAAAAACATAATGTGTTCATGTTCTTCTCTTTACTTCTGTTGCATACAAAGTAGAACACATGTCGTTTAGCTTCGCTCTCATTTGTTCGTGGATTAATATTAGTTTTAGTTGTGTTTTTCAAAGTAATTGAAACAGTCGATATACTGTAATATTTCTCTGTAACATTACCCTTGGTTAAGAGAAATAGAGGCAGTCAGACCACAGTCTACCATACCGTGACATTTGCTCTGTGGCTTAAACCCTTGCCAAGGCAAATCTGTCACGGTCAGACTGACTGTTACATTTACCTGTCTTCACTTCTTTATGCATTTAGTTGTCCACAAAGTCTAACTCTCTTTAATTAATAAAATTTGAGTTAAAATTTTAAAAGGTACCTAATTCACCCCCTCCCCCTCTTAGGTACTTGGGATCCATAAACTCTTCAATTGGTATCAGAGCCTCGTACTCTTTTAAAGGCTAACCACCCTAGAGTTTGATCCTCGATATGGATTCCTCTAACTACTCCAAGATCCCGGTCTTTACCGGTGAGAATTTTGGATGGTGGAAACTTAAAATGGAACACTATATCAAGAGTATTGACTATCAATGTTGGAAAATTATAAAAGATGGACCTATAGAGATTAATGTTGTCGATACCATGACCGGAAAAGTCACAACCAAAGATGAGTCTAAATATAATGAAAATGACTTTAAAATTGTCGAGAAAAATTCCAAAGCAATGTCCATTCTCCAAAGATGTGTCGGAGAGGAGGAAGTGAGTCGTATAAGTGGATGTCCTACGGCTAAGGAGATTTGGGACTCCCTCGAGCTTGCTTATGAGGGTACGTCTCAAGTCAAAAAGCACCGTATTGACCTTCTCATGCAACAATATGAGATGTTTTACATGTCAAAGGACGAATCCATAAATAGCTTGTCGAGTCGTTTTTCTTGCATCATTAATGAGCTTAAGAGTCTAGGAAGAGATTTCGAGTCGGAAGACATCATTCGAAAAATTCTTCGTAGTCTTACCGAAAAATGGCAACCCAAGGTCACCGCCTTAGAGGAAGCCAAAGACTTATCCAAATTAACCCTTCATGAACTAATGGGGTCACTAATGGCTCACGAACTAAACCTCGTGAAGCGTTCTAGTGACAACGCCAAGGTAAAGGATCTTGCTCTAAAGTCCACCTCAAGTGATGAGGAAGAGGACGAAGAGGATGGGTTTGCCATGTTTACAAAGAACCTAGTCGGGTTGGTAAATGGTCAAGGAAACCGTAAGTTCAACAACAACTCTTACAAAAGACGTTTTCCTAAAAAACGACCTAGCTCAACCATAGGATGCTTTAAGTGTGGTGATAAAAATCACCAAATTAAGGAATGTCCTAAATGGGATGACATTAGGTCTAAAGAAAAATGCGACCAAGCTAAAAAAGAGTATAAACACAAAGTCATGTCCGCAATATGGGGTATGTCCGATTCGGAGGAAGATGAACTCATAGAAGAAGAGTTTGAAGCAAAAGTGTGTCTCACCAAAAACTCCGAAATCGAATATCTTAGGTGTCTCATGGCCAATCCCGATGACTCCGACTCCGATTTCGATGATGAGGTAAAAAATCTTAAAGCTAAAGTCCGAACTTACTCAAAAGAAAAGGTATGTAAACTTCTAGATAGTCTTTTTGATAGGTGTCGTTCTCAAAATAAAAGGTATTTAGCTATGCAAGAAGAAATTGAGGAAATTGCTATTGAGAATATTCATCTTAATGAGTTGCTTAAAGTAACAGACAGTGAGACTGTGACTTCTGAAGTTAAAGATGAGATAAAAGATCTGAAAAAGACTAATAAGAGTCTGATAAGTGAACTTCATGATCTCCAAAAAGAAGTGTATAAACCACCTGAGTGCAATGAGTCTTTTAACTCTAAGTTGATTGAGTTGTCCACAGAAAATGAGTGTCTTAAGGTCAATCTCAACTTGGTCAAAAGGGATTTAAGAAAACTTCAAGAAAAGGTTGCTAAAGAAAAAATTTGTGTGTTTAATTCTTCAAATCCCAAGATTTTACATCTTGAAGCATGTGCTCAAAACTTAGAGGTTCTAATTGAGCAAAGAGATAGGATTATTCGTGAGTACAAAGTCAAATGCAAAACTCTTGAAGAAAAATTTAAGAAAGTGTAAAAAGAAAATGAGTCCCTTACATCGACCATTCAAATAACCATAGATGAGTTAGTTAAGGCTAGACGTGTCTATAGAACTTGGGAAGGAAGTCAAACCGTGCTTAATTTTCTTGCTCAACAAGATGACGTGTGTCGTAAAAAGGGTGGGAAAGGGTTTAAATGTAACAGTCCTCAGGACTGTAACATATATGATCCGGATCCCACTAAAAGAGACTTTAGGAAAAGAAAATATGTGACACTTCCCAAATACATCACTTGTTATCACTGTGGTAAAACTGGTCACGTGCATAAACATTGTAAACTCAAAAACCACAAAAGGAATAAACAAGTTTGGATTAGAAAAGCAACGATCGAGCAGACTGTGACAAAGGGACTCAAACAAGTTTGGGTTCCTAAACTTAACTCTTGATCTTTTTCTAGGGCTTGGTGAGAGGCCGCCGCTATTGGCATTTAGACAGTGGATGTTCTCGTCACATGACGGGAGACAAAAGCCAATTCCTCTCACTTGAAGCATATAATGGTGGCCCGGTAACTTTTGGAGATAGAAATAAAGGTGAAGTCATTGGCTTTGAAAGGTTGGTAAGTCTTCATTAGTTTGTGTCGACAATGTGCGGCTTGTCAATGGTTTGAAACAACAATCTTCTTAGTATCTCTCAATTGTTTGATTATGATAATTCGGTAGAGTTTAGTACTAATTTGTGTCGTATAATAGATGCCACTACTCGTGAGATTTTGCTTAAAAGAAGACGTGTCAAAGATGTGTACTTAACCGACTTAAACACCTTAAGTGGTCAAACCATGTCTTGCATGAGTGTCGTAATAATCCTTGGTTGTGGCATAATAGACTTGGACATATTAGTGCTCAAACTCTATATACACTTAGAAGATTAGATCTTGTAGATGATTTTCCTAACATGTAATTTGACTTTGACAAAGTGTGATCAATGTGCTAAATGAAAACATGTTAGAAGCTCCTTTAAATCCAAAATGATTGTTAGAATGTCACGGCCACTGCAAATGTTACATATTGATCTATGTTGTCCCATGAGAGTTCGAAGTGGAGGTGGTAGTCGCTATGTGTATGATTGTTGATGATTATTCTAAATTTTTTTGAACATTATTCTTGAGCTCCAAAGATGTAGCATTTGATGAATTTCTTATTTGGTTAAAAGGGTTCAAAATAAATTCGACCTCAAATAGTGTTAATAAGAACCGATCATCGAACCGAATTAGAGAGCTCATGTTTTGGTGTTTATTGTGTTAACAATGGAATAGATCACAACTTCTCGACCCTAGAACCCCTCAACAAAATGGTGTAATAGAACACGTGAAAAGGACTCTTGAAAGCATGGCTAGAAAAATGTTTTTATGTAGCTAGTAAGTTGCCTAGAAACTTTAGAACCGAGGCCATGTTCATAGGGTATTCCAATCATAGTACAGCTTATAAAGTCTATAACAAATGAACTATGACGATGGAAGAAAGTGTGCATGTCATCTTTGATGAATCTAGTCTTTTTTGAGCAGGTACAAAATAATGAAGAAGATAAGGAATTCGAAATAGGACTTGCTCAAAATGAAGGCACACTTAGAGGAAGCAAAAATGAGGAAGTTGCTAAGTCGCAGTCCACCAGACTGTTACTTACGGAGGAATGCATAAGTTCAGGGGGAACTCATAACCCTCTTGATAATGCCAATGTCAACACTCAAGCAACCTCTAAAGGCAAAGGACCAGAAGCGTCCTTAGAGATTGGTGTGGAAGTGTCAACTTCCAACCAAGAAGTTACAGTCGAAGAGACTGTTACAGCTGAGGGGGAAGATGCAAATTTCATTCCAAGGAAATGGAAGCATCAAAGCTCACATTCTCTCTCAAATCTGACCAGTGACTTAAAATCCAAAACTAAGATAAGATCCTATGCATGCAACGCCTTTTTTCACAAATTGAACTACCAAATGTAACAGTCGCCCTGACTGTTTCTGGCTGGCGATTACAATGCAAGAACTCAATCAATTGGAAGGAATAAGAGGTTCGGTGGATAAGAAAAATTTATAGTCACAGTCAGATGGGCTGTTGGTTGTCCGAGATATTCCGATGCGGAGTATGCGGGATGCAAGGTCGATAAGAGTACATCCGGTGTTGCCACCGTCTTGGGCCCTTGTCTCACTTCATGGGGTTCTAAGAAGCAAAACACGGTTGCACTCTCAACGGCCGAAAGTGAGTATGTAAGTGCCGCTCATTGTTGTTCGCAAGTCTTGTGGGTACGTCAACAACTTGTCGATTTTGGTATGTTTTTCGATTCCATTTCCATTATGTGTGATAACACTAGTACGATTAACAATTCCAAAAATCCGATTCAACATTCTAAAACTAAACATATAGATATCCGTCATCATTTTCTTAGAGATCATGTAGAAAAGGGTCATATTAAGCTTGTTTTTTGCAATACCGAAGACCAAATAGCCGACATATTTACTAAACCGTTAGCAAGAGACCAATTCGAAAAGTTTCGACTTGAATTTGGTTTGATTAATTGTTCGACCTAATTCCGTATGCTTACTTGCTTCCTCGTATGATTGGTTAGAAGAATCATTTTTCCCTTAGTCTAGTTGTATCGTATTTTTCTAAGTATGTGATTCATATGTGCTTGTTTAAATTGTTTGTTCTTGTGTTAGTGTTAAAATGATTATTACCCTTTGAGTTCTTCCATCTTTCCATCTCTTACCCATAAAATAAATCCACAAACCTATAAAATAAATTACCCACTACACCTCTTTGCCCAAAAAAAAAAAAAATTAAACCATTTGCCCTCTTTTTGTTGTTTCACGTGCCTCCCATCTCCCTACCCAAGTAAAACCTACTCCTACTCTATCTCTATCTCCTAAACCCTACCCCTAGTCTTACCTAGTCTTACCTTCTATTACTAAAAAGTTTATCCCCTACTTCCTATCTTTATCCACTACCACATATTAACCCCTAAATAAATACATACCTCTACCTACCTACTATCTCTAAAAAGCTATCCTACCATTCTTTAAACACTCCCCTCTTCCCAATACTGACATCTCCTTCTCCCATCACATCTCCTCTCTCCTCCTTATTTCCCAATAAAATACTTACTATTTTCTTCTTTTATTTCTTTCCCCTTCCCCAAGTCATATATCATCATCATCATCACATTTCTCATTAATCCTCTCTCTTTTTGAATTTTGGCTTAATTTTTGGACTGTTTCGGATTACAAAAAAAAATTATCGAAAAAAAGAAAAAAGAATAATGTTTGCTTTAGTTTCCTTCTTCCTCCCTCTTCTCTGTTTCATTTTATTTACTTTCCTTTCTCTCTCAAAAAAATCAAAAACAAAAAATGGTTAGAACCTCCCTTAATACTTCCCTCTATTCTTGTTTCTCCAATTACTAACCCTTCCTCCATCAATTTTCTGACACTTGTTACCAGTAAATATATATATATATATATATATATATATATATATATATATATATATATATATATATATATTAGTCGAGTATATCTGATTTCGTTATCTTAATTCAATTTTTCTCTATTTTCTTCCTCTCTTCTCAAAAAAAAAAAGGTACTTAGTCTTGATTGTCTTATTTCTCTTCTCAAAAAAAAATCCAATAATAATAAAATCGAAAATATGATTAGTCTTACTTTTGTCTTATTTCTATTCAAAAAAAAAATCTGCTAACAAAGGTCTGTATCTTTTCTTCCTTTTTATCTCACTCCTCCTTTTACCTTTGTCTCTATCTATCCTTCATTTATCTCCAGTACATATTCATCCACACTTCATCTTCACTTTCCTACCATCTTCTTCTCTTATCCAATTATCCCCAAAATCAACCAAAAAAAAACTAAGCATATCCATGTGCTTAATTATTGCAAAAATACCATCAGTTTTTTCATTGAAAATGTCACCACTAAGGGCATTGGTTACCAAAATGCAAGCGGATCTCCATGTTATTAAATCTCTCCATGTCAATATGGGAGAGGCGGATGATGACGACTTTGTTGATGATGATGATTGACTCCTTTCACCACCCACTTCCTTTCATTATTAAACCTACTGTTTTCACACCCCCTTCCCCTTCATTTGTTTTAAGAACTCTTTGGTTTGTATTTTTGACACTATTTGCCCCTTGAACCTCTTTTGACTTTGCTATTATATGTCATATGCTTATGTTTCTATGATATTACTTTGACTAAGGTGTGTTTCCTTGATTCTTTGATGATGCCAAGAGGGGGAAAAGGTAAAGCATGCGTAGTTAGTCGTTCATTTTAATCCTTCCTTGCTATTGTGTCTAAGTGATTATGTCTTCTAAATGGTTTAGGCATTGTTCTCCTTTTTCAAAGCTTAATCTCCCTTTCTTATGTGAAATCTAATTTATGTGATGATTGTGATCGACTAACTTGTTGAGGGGGAACTTCAAAAATACTTATTTTTTATTAGGCTTGTCATCATCAAAGGGGGAATTTGTTGGGTTGTTGATGATGACTAGCATATTTAATTTGTGTTTTCTTAGTTCAAATTTTTCAGGTTGTGCTTAATCGAGAACTAGTTGATGAATGTTGAGAATGATTGATTGAAGATCAAGACAAGCTACCCAAAGAATCAAGAATGTCAATGAGTGTCACTTTGTAAAGATAAGAGTTTTTGGCACATTGTAGTTAGTTCTAGTAACTAGCCAACCCAACTGTTTGAAACAGTTCGGTTGACTGTTACTTCCGTTCGACCCTATTCAAAAGGAAAAGATTTCAAGTCTCAAAGTTTTTATCATTTAAATCTTCTCAAACTGATTTTTAAGTGTAGTGTTGAGCAAGCAAGTGGTTTTGGTTTGATCAAAAACGGTTTCCCAAATAAACCTCAAAATGGTTGTGAAGCTTTTTACTAAACACCAAAAGTGAGCTTTCTCTCTCTCTCCTAAAGTGGTTGTCTCAAAAGTTGTGTTTGTCCTATTATGCTTGGCTTCAACCTTGAGTTTCAACCATCACTTTTATTTGGAAAACTTTTAACTTGCTTTCCTTGTTCCACTTCTTCAAGATTGCCCTTCTTATGACTACTTGAAAAGACCAACTCTTTTGCTTCTTCCAAAAAGTGTTGACTTCTTTAAAGAAGCTTCAATCTTGATTTTTGTTCCTCTATAAAAGGAGGTGCTCCACTACACTTATCCCCAAGACTTTCAGCACAAATTTCACATTGCAAATTGTTCATCAAAAGTTTTAATTTTAAAACTCTTTGCAAAATATTTTCAAAGTCTTCAAAAAGTCACAGTCGAACGAACTGCTACATTGAGTCTTGAATACTCTTATCTAACTTGGTTAGATTGTAATCTTGTAACTTTTCTAAGTTATTAAGAGTCAAGACCGGAGTAGGTCATTGGTGAGTTAGAGACGGAGTAGTCTTGTAAACTCAAAGTCGTAGCCGGAGTAGGCTATTGGTCGTGACCGGAGTAGGTCATTGGAGAGTTAGGAGACGGAGTAGTCTTCCAAACTCGAGAGTCGTAACCGGGGTAGGTTATGGGGTTCTTATTGTAAGAGTTTAAGTTTTCGGAATAGATTATTTAACAATTATTAATAAGAAAAGCATTGGACGTAGGCCTTTAGAGTGTTGGCCGAACCAATTCAAAAAACGCAATGTGTTCATGTTCTTCTCTTTACTTCCGTTGCATACAAAGTAGAACACATGTCGTTTAGCTTCGCTCTCATTTGTTCGTGGATTAATATTAGTTTTAGTTGTGTTTTTCAAAGTAATTGAAACAGTCGATATACTGTAATATTTCTCTGTAACATTACCCTTGGTTAAGAGAAATAGAGGCAGTCAGACCACAGTCTACCATACTGTGACATTTGCTCTGTGGCTTAAACCCTTGCCAAGGCAAATCTGTCACGGTCAGACTGACTGTCATATTTACCTGTCTTCACTTCTTTATGCATTTAGTTGTCCACGAAGTCTAACTCTCTTTAATTAATAAAATTTGAGTTAAAATTTTAAAAGGTACCTAATTCACCCCCTCCCCCTCTTAGGTACTTGGGATCCATAAACTCTTCACGAGCCTTCCTGAACCCTAGAAATTAACTACTTAAACATGATTAAAAGTAGACTAATTAAGCTACCCACTACTCAAATCATAATATTAAACATGAAAAACTAATAAAGATGCAAACTTTAATAAAATTAAGCATAAAAGTATTTAAAACTCATAAACATAAAAGATGAACAATAAAGAAAAAGGGAGGAGAAAATGTACCAAATTTGAGATGGGGAATAACATAGATGAAGGGGAAATGTAGAGTCGAAGATTAACCCGAATTAATAATACTTAATACACCTAAATAAACTAGACTAAGACTAATGAAGATGAAGAATAAAAAGGAAGAAAATGGGATTATTCTACTCCTACTGCGGCTGGCTGCGTGCTGTCTACTATCTACTACGTACTTGCTCCCTCTATATACCTCCTTCTCCCCTCCGTGTTTTCCATTCTAAAACCCCTTCTTTTTTCTTCATTTCATCCACACTCCTGCTCTCTCCAGCTGTCCTATCTCCCTCCACCTTTTCCTCCCTTTCACTAGATCCCTCTATTTAGTACTTTGGCCTGATGTTCACCTTTATTCAATAGCTGCTGCCTCGTATCTTGATTTCGAGTTCTGATATGACGGAATTGAGTCTCACTTCCTTCTACAAAATTCTAGGTCTCGAACTTAGCTTTCTAACGCATCCTGAATCACTTGATTCCGATGTCGTATGAGTGAGATATCGTCATTTCAAGACAGCTCGATCGAGTTGGCCTTTGACTTTAATTTGTTTGACCCGCTTTGTTCTTTGACCCTATTTTAATCGGGTTTTTTCTCGTCTTCACTCGGTCCTTTCTTTAGACGGTACCTACAAAAATACACACGAGACAAGACAGTACCAAATTCTCGGGAAATAACATTTATTACGATAATTATAACTAAAACGACTAATTAACACTTAATATCGTATAATAATCTATATTGAGCTATAATTAACAATTAAGCACACAAAATCAACCCGAATAAGTAAATAAATGTGGGTAAAATAATCATTAATATGCCGTTTATCAACTCCCCCACACTTAAACCTTACTCGCCCTCGAGTAAGCTCAAATAGTCTACGACAAAAGCAATTTATTCATTAAATAAAAAAAATAAAAACATAATAGCCGATACGAGACAATAAACGGGCTCGCTCCGTCCCTTCAACTCACAACGAGATACTATGAGGAGAGTATCCCCTTGCGAGGCAAGTGGGGTCTTGCCAAAATTGCGAGACGACCAAACAATAAAGCACGAAACTCGATAATAAAATGGTCGACTCTAACAAAACGAGACACCTCCCTCAATAAGGCAACTAAACAAATCCAAATCGATAGTCAAAGTTCTAAAATCCAACTAAAACATAAAGGATGACTAAGAAATACTTCACAAGTTGCATATTTTCATTGTACATCTACTAATCTATAACTTCGGTAAGCAAAATAGGGTGTATGGCGGAGATGGAGTGAACTAACATGGCGTTATAACCGAAAATGATACATAAAGTCCCTCTTCTCACATAGTAAGAAGTTCGGATCGTCTCGGTACCAACTTGATGACTAGAACGGAGACAAAATTTATTTGTGAGATGGATAAGGAAATAATAAATATGTAAGCTCACTTATTTGAACAACTTTCCTTTTTTTGATTTTCTTCTATTTGATTTTTCTTTCTTTTTTCTTTCCTTTTCTTTTCATTCATTTGTTTTCGATACACTTCGAATTATTTGAGAAGTGACTTTTTTTCTTCTTTTGATTTTTTTTTGATTTTGTCACTTTGAATTGAAATGTGAGCAATTATTAAACACTTTGTTTTTGTTTTCTTGGGATTTTCTCATTTTTGTGGATTTTTTGTGATTTTATAGGAGATAATGTCACCAAGTCGAAATCCAGTCACCATAGAACAAAATGAACAAATGGATATATCACGCCATGAGATGAATATGTGAACAATAATGATGATATACACCCTAAATCACTAATTAAAGCAAAGATTAGTCGATTCACAATACTAATATGCAACACTAAGTATTTCCAAATCATTCTTTTCATTTAAGTTGAAAGTTAGAAAATCGACTAAACTCTTAGGAAAATGCAAAACTTCTTTTTGGAATTTTTCAATTTTTCAAAGTTTTAGGAGTTTTTGAAAAAATTTCGACAAAAGAAACAAAACTAACACACAAAAGAGAAATAAAAAAAAACGACAACACTGACAAAAGAAACAAAACTAACACACAAAAGAGAAACAAGAAACGACAACACATATTCACAAGGAGCAACATAACCAAACTACTTCCAACATCCCAACACAACACATATTTACAACAAAATCACACCACCAAATCCACAATTCCACCAAAATCGATCCAACCACGATCCGATAAGCAACAAACTCTCCCCCACACTTAAGCGAAACATTGTCCTCAATGTTTAAGACTAGGAAGGGAGAAAAGAGAGGGTGGGTGAAGAATCTACCATTTCATGCTCGATCTTCATCACTTGGTGAGTGATTCTTGATCTTTTCTCTTCATCCATCATCTTGATGTTCCTTCTTCAATATCATAAGTAGACACCTACACACAAGAAGAAAACAACACAAAAACACACACAAAAAAGGAATATATACACTAAACACAAATCAAACAAGTAAGTCATCTAAATACCCTACCAAAGATCTCATTAACTTGTCATATGCATTTGAACAATCCTCCCCAACATGATCATAGTGAGGCAAGCTAGAGAATCCACAAAACCAAGAGATAAGAGTGGTGATAAAGGGTTTGTGGATATGGTGGGTACTCGGAATCTCAAATTTCAAACAAGGCTTATCATCATATTCCAAAGAGGGTTTAACACTCTCAAATTGAGCACTAGCATACATCGTTTCATATTCAAAACCCTCCACAAATTTATCCTCAAATGACAAGCCTAAAGCACAATCAACATTGAGAGAATTCTCCCAATCTTCCTCGACATACATAACCTCAACAGAAGGAGTAAGAGAAATGAGATCCAAATCATCAATATGTGAAAAAGACTCAAAATCCATACAAGGGAGGGGCTCAAATTTCTCAAAAATTGGTTCCTTAAAGAAATCAACCTCACAATCCCAAGTATCCTCGATCTCTACATTCTCATCACTCAAAGCATCATCAAATATCTCATCATCCTCTCTTTGCTCCTTCCTCTCAATCTTGAGAGTCTCTCTTTTGCTCAACTCCCGTTCCAAACTCTCATAATCGACCTCAAAAGATATGCCCTCCAACTCACACAAGCTAAGATCTTCGTGGTTTTCTTCTCTACAAAGATCATCAAGCTTATCCAAGCACACATTTTCCTCAAAAAACACACATTCCAACTCACAATCATTAACACTCACAACAAGAGGTGTAAGTTGGAGAAGAGGATATGCAAATTGTGTTGAAGGAAGGCAAGTCGGTTCACAAGAACCAATAGCATTCAAATAATCATTAACATCATTCAAAGGGGTTTGGGAAACATATCGAACATCATGCAAATCATCCTCATCCTCATCATCAATAAGAGGTGGAAATAAACAAGGAGGAAGAGCATTAAAAGTAGATCCCAAAACACCACAAGATGCAAAAGTAGATGAAATGTCATGCATAGCATTCACGGTCACAAAGGGAGAAGAAGTTAGACAAATAGGATAATTATGCACATTATCAAGAGAATAAGAGTCTACCCTATCACTCAAATCATGTTCCAAATAAAGCATAGGTGGGTTAACTCTAGGTTCTTCAATTTGAGGTCTCACCCTCTTAAATCCCCATTGATCATTGACACTAGCCACTCTTTCAATTAAACCGGAAACTTCATCATCATTTAACTCGTTGAATTTTCTCTCGGATGGAAAGATGATTAAGTTTCTATGGTGAGGGAGCAAACCTTGAAGAAAGGTCGAAGTGGTTAGCCAAAGTGAGATTCCATGAATTGGACAAGCTCTCAATAAACCCTTAAACCTAACCCAAGACTCACTCAAACTCTCAAACTCGCCTTGTTCAAAGTTAAGAATCTCATCTCTAAACTTGGCGACCTTCGAGGGAGGGAAAAATTTCCTAAGAAATGCAAGGGCTAGTGGGTTCCAAGAGGTGAAGGTGTTAGGAGGGTGTGAACGCAACCATCTCTTAGCTCCATCCTTAAGAAAAAAGGGAAACAATATGAGCTTAATGGTATCAAGGGGCACTCCATCCCTTTTAAACACACAACACAAGTCCACAAAATTCTCAAGAAGACCATATACATCCTCACTCTCAAGCCCATGAAAGGCATCCTTCTCCACCAAATCAATATAATAAGGCTCAATATCGAAGCTAGGACCCTCAAAAACCCCAATATTAATGGGTGAGGCAAACAAGTCGGGATCCGGTCTACTATGGTTGGCAAGAGAAGGCATTATAGATAAGAAGAGAATAAATGATGCAAGAGAAGAATGACAAAATAAGACACAAGTATATACAAAAGAATAAGAAAAGACTAACTCCGAAACTAAACAAGACAAATATCTAACTTAACACCGTCCCCAGCAACGGCGCCAAATTTGACGGACTGGGATTTGTCGCGAATCCCGATCGATCAAAGTAAAAACCAACTATCCTAAACTTGGGTAGTCGAGGGTAAGTCGGGTCGAATACACGGGGACAGTCTATCTAAATAAGGGTCTCAGTTTAGGTAAGGTATTAGTCAAGAAAGATATGTTTTTGGGTTGGAGAGAGGTCTAAACTAGTGAACTAAGCTAATGAACATGAATCGAACAAACAAATGAAATAAATACGATAAAATGGACTAGGGTCAAGGTCAACAAGGTAGTCTCAAGGGAGTCATCGGAGTTCACAAACGAATCGATTGCGGTCGGTAATTGGGAAGATAAAATATCTCTCTCGAGTCTCTATCTACCCGAGACGGTCCTAATAACGGGCTCTCGCACTTATTACTAGGTCGACCCACCCCAAAGAAAGCTCGACACAATATAATTCACCCATCGCGGCCAAGACAAGCAAATCATACAAAAATCGCAATCAATGGAGAATACCAACAACAATAGACAAGGTCATAAACCCACAACAAAACTCACAAAACGAGACAAACCGAGCCTTCCTCAACCCTAGAAATTAACTACTCAAACATAATTAAAAGTAGACAAATTAAGTTACCCACTGCTCAAATCATAATATTAAACATGAAAAACTAATAAAGATGCAAACTTTAATAAAATTAAGCATAAAAGTATTTAAAACTCATAAACATAAAAGATGAACAATAAAAAAAAAGGGAGGAGAAAATATACCAAACTTGAGATGGGGAATAACATAGATGAAGGGGAAATGTAGTGTCGAAGATTAACCCGAATTAATAATACTTAATACGCCTAAATAAACTAAACTAAGACTAATGAAGATGAAGAATAAAAAGGAAGAAAATGGGATTATTCTACTCCTACTGCGGCTGGCTGCGTGCTGTCTACTATCTACTACATACTTGCTCCCTCTATATACCTCCTCCTCCCCTCCGTGTTTTCCATTCTAAAACCCCTTCTTTTTTCTTCATTTCATCCACACTCCTGCTCTCTCCAGCTGTCCTATCTCCCTCCACCTTTTCCTCCCTTTCAATAATGGGCTAGATCCCTTTATTTAGTACTTTGGCCCGATGTTCACCTTCATTCAATAGCTGCTGCCTCGTATCTTGATTTCGAGTTCTGATATGACGGAATTGAGTCTCACTTCCTTCTACAAAACTCTAGGTCTCGAACTTAGCTTTCCAACGCATCCTGAATCACTTGATTCCGATGTCGTATGAGTGAGATATCGTCATTTCAAGACAGCTCGATCGAGTTGGCCTTTGACTTTAATTTGTTTGACCCACTTTGTTCTTTGACCCGATTTTACTCGGGTTTTTTCTCGTCTTCACTCGGTCCTTTCTTTAGACGGTACCTACAAAAATACACACGAGACAAGGCAGTACCAAATTCTCGGGAAATAACATTTATTACGATAATTATAACTAAAACGACTAATTAACACTTAATATCGTATAATAATCTATATTGAGCTATAATAACAATTAAGCACACAAAATCGACCGGAATAAGTAAATAAATGTGGGTAAAATAATCATTAATATGCCGTTTATCAAAAAATAATTCTTTTAGGTAAGAAGGAGCATTTTAACAATAAATCGTAATCTGTCCAAAAATCGCTACTATTAATTAAAGACCTTAATAAATAGTACAAAAATAACGTAAAATAGCTAAAACATATTTATGGACATTCTGTTCAGAAAGTAAAATTTTCCACAATTACTAAAACTTCGGTTTTTAAAGCGTTTTCTCGTTAATCGTCTAATCCCGACAATAACGATTAATAAAAATAGTAATTTCAAAACGATTTACGTATTAATTTCCAAAAATTATTATTAAACTTAAAAATTATTATTTTCCAGAAACTACTATTTTTCCAGATTTAAACCAAAGACCAGAATTCGAGAATTTAAACAATAAACACGGTTTTAAAGATAAACGATGATTTAAAGTGATTAATTAATTCATCCACTTATCAATTCCGAAAAATTATGAAACAAATCAGAAAATTCTATTTCACCAGAAAGTTTCACCACGCCAAAAATAAGTTTAAAATAAAATATTTAGGTACTAGAACTAAAAATTGCTTTTAATCGTTTTTGTCCGTAAACGGTAATAATTCAATAATCGATATTTAAAATATCAGAAAAATCCTAAATTATTATAAATCATCAAAAATATCAATTTTACAGAATATAAACATATATTACATGTTTAGGCCGAATATTATGATTTTACAAATTAATATAACAATTTAATCGTTAATCTCGTAAAAGCGATAAAAATACCGAAACATGCAAATTTTCAACTTTTAAAAATTTTCCAGATTATATGACATACATATATTGTCAAAATGAAATATAAAAATATACATGCAATTACACAATTAAAATCACGAAATACCGAGTAACATCAACGTTACCTCTAATCCAAATCAGGATCGATAATATACTCGTCGACCTCGGGATCGTCCACAAAATCTACATCACACGAAATTCATGGTAGAAAAATACCATGAGAAAAACTAAGAAAATCAAGGTGAATAACGATCGAAAACAACATCGATTATTACCTTAACGAAAGGATCGGAATAAGGATGAATTTGACGATAAAGATGAGACGATTAGGACTCGAATTAAGCAAGAATCAGCCAAGTAGAGGAGGATGAATGTACTTGGCCAAGGGAAAGGAAAGATGATGTTGTAACAAATTTGTTTAATGCACAAATGAATGTAAGGGAGAGAGGAATGGTTTTAAGCATAAATGGAATTAAAATGGATGAAGAATCCAATGTGTTACTAGCACAAGTTGGCTGGCCAAAAAAAGGATAAGGGAAGAATGAAGAGTTTGAGTATTATTAAAGCCTCAATTTAATGAAAAGAAAAGAATCTTATGTTTACGGTTTAATGTGATAAAATGAAACTTATAATAAAACGTAGTTAAATTGCGACAAGAAGCTTCGTCGGACCAAAATATGAGGAAAAGGTCTCAAATGATTTATAAATTGATAAAAAGAAGAATAGTAAAATAGTTAAAGGCATTTCAAAGCAATTCGAGTAAACCTCGCATAAGAAAATAATTATTCGCGAAGCTTCGTAATAAAATTATTAACGACTAAATACTTGTAAATAAAAATATTTACTAGTTGAAAATATTATATAAACATATTCAAATATTTTTAGGCAAAGGAATAACTTAAATCCGAGTTTAAAAACGTTAAGTCGAATAGAAATAGAATTCCTCGCGGAAAATTAATTAGTTTACGAAGAACCAAATAAATGGATTTAAAAAGAATTAAAATCTTTAAAATTAAAAATAAAAATCATTAATCTCAAAAATTAAAATAGAGCTTAGTAAAGTGATGAAATATGAGGCCGAAAACTGACAGAGTTAAGACGGAGTCCTAACGGAAAGAATAAAAGTGCTAGGAAAAATAGTGGGTGTTACATCCGTCTCTTAGGTGACCATGTTTGAATTGTTTGATTAGTCCAAGTTTTCCCACCTTTTTGTGGGTTTGAAGGGAAGGGACCGTCCCAACTTACCCATTTCCCTACCTCATACACATTTCCACAAATAATTTGCAAAATTGTTGAAATTCTCACTTGGTTGCAAGAAATGTCTACAATACAAGTTTTATCAAAAAAGCAAACCAAGTCAAAAGAAAGAAAAAGAAAAAAAAAAGAAAGAAAGAAAAGAAAGAAAAGAAAGAAGAAAAAGAAAAGGCACAACAATCAAAAAGAAAATACAAAAGAAGAAACAGGAAATGACATAAAAAATCAAAAGCCAAGTGCAAAAGAAAAGAAAAATGCCAAAAAGAAAACCATCTCACAAAAAGATTCTCCCCCTCTCAAAAATAAGCCTTTTTCCGATCGTTACCGTGAAGAGCCTACCAAAGGACCGAGTCCCTAGGAAGGATGATAGCGGTAATGATTGGTCTTCCCTCATTTTGCAATCATATCCACCTTTTTACTAGGACTAGTTAGGCGATTTTGAGCTTGGGACGACCCTCTTGGCTTATCTCTAAAGAAGGCGGGGTCTCACTTACCTACAGTGTCGACTAACACCATGGTTCATCCTTTTTCCATCCCGCCGATCGTCCCGTAGTATGGTTCATCCTTAGGAGGAACCTAGGTAAGTTACCAACATTTTTATTTCTTTGTTGTCATACTATTAGGGTTTTGTCCATTTCGATTTGTGTTATTAGCTTGGGAACGTTGTCACTTGCCTTGAGTCCTTAACCGGTGATTCTTCACCACTTTGTTGAGGGAAGCGGTATTTGTTTCTTTTTGGGTGCAACCGATTGTTTGTTTGTTTGTATGTTTGTTTGTTTGTGCGTTTTCGTGTCCGGTTGCATCCACAGTTTTGTCGCAAGACCTTACTTGCCTTGCAGAGTGCACTTTTCCTCTAAGTGTACTCACGTGAGTTGAAAGGGCGTAGGGTGCGCTAATACCCGCTCGGTTAGTAGTCTAGCTTCTTTAGTTTTTAGTTAGTTTGTGCTTACTCGAGGGCGAGTAAGGGTTAAGTGTAGTTTGTAGTGCCTATTTGTTGTATTTGGTCCCGGTTTCTCTTGTGAAATCTCTCTTTGGAGCGGTTTCTAGGCTACTTATGCTTCTTCTAGTTCGTTTTAGGTTCCTAAGACCAATCATGGAGATTTGGAACGATTCCGACTCGTTTCCTACACATTTGGAGCCAACGAAGAGAAGGAACGATCACTCGGTGCCTTAGATTCGATCCCGAGACCTTGAGACCCATTCCCGAGCCCCTTAGACTCTATCCCGAGAACCGAGAATCGATGAGAAGCCCATGAGAAGCAAGGAGGGACCCTTGAGATCATATTTGAGGCCTACAAGACCCATCATGGTCGAGATGAGGGCCATCATGGTCGGGATGAAGAAGCAAAGCGAAGACAGCCTACTGATGGTTCATCCAGGCCGAGACCAAGATTCATCTCGGTCGGGACCACCATCCCGGTCGAGATCAGCCACCATCTCGGCCGGGAAGGTATAGTGGCAGTCCGCGTCAACTCTTTTCTTCTCCTTTGCACTTGTAACCTTATAAATACCCTTCCTTTGTATTGTTTAAGCATCATACACTACTCTACATTATTCTAAACCCTAGATAGACTCCCTCCTCTCATTAGCTTAATCTTTCCTTAAACTTTTGTTAATCTTAGATTAATCTTAGTAATTAGTCTTGTATTAAGGGAATTCTTCAAGACTCATCCAAGATTGACAACCTTGGGAGATTTATTTGGGTTTTTCTTATTAATGCAAGTTCTTATCTTTTCATCTTCTTGTTAGTAGGTATAATCTTCTTATTCTCCTTACTCTTAATCCTTGTTTACTCTTTCAAGTTTCAATCTTTGATAATTGTTCTTGTTCTTTCTAGTTTCATTATGGATGTTTGGATGTTTGTGTTTATTCCTCTTATTATTGTTAGTATTAGTTTGATTATGAGTGAGTAGACTTTTTGTGGGGTTAGTAGGGGGATTAAGTGTGGATTATGGGTAATTACGGTTTGGTTAAGGGTAAAGATGAATCCTTTGTTACTAGTCACATATTGAGCACTCTATGTGTTTGTTGAATTGCTTGTTTGAGTTGTAGTGACCATGCTTCTCATACTTGTTTTCATCTTCTCATTATGTGATTGATTTGTGGTTGAATTCTTGTGTATTGGGTAATATCTTGCATGAGTATTTGGGTTTAGTCTTTGACACGAGAGTGCAGACTTTGGCGTTGACGCGAGAGCGCGGACCGACCTTAGTAACTAGGTGAAACCTACACCCCTGATCTCCCAACTATCCTACTACACTTATGATCCCAAACTAACCCTACTCCTTCTCAGTTTGATTTCTCCATCTTCATTAGAAATCATTCTTCTAGTTCATTGTTTCTATTTAGTTTTAGTTAATCCTTTTAGTCTTTGTTATATCTAGTTCATTGTTAGTCTAGTTTCAATCCTTTCCATCATCATAGTTAGTCAATTCTCTTCCTCTTTGTGTTTGTTTGTGACCTAGTCTTGTCTTGTAGGTAGACCATAGTCTAGATACCCTTTTACCGTCTCTGTGGATATCGACTCGACTTACCCTAGCTACTAGTTACGTATAGTTGGTATAACTTGTTGGTAGGGACCCACGGCAATTCCCTCCCATCAGAGCCACTACCTTAGGAGAGCTGTCGAACGACTCCAACTCACTCACAATCCGAGGACGGTTGTAGGTCGTCAACAGAGTGAGCTCGTGCTCTGGCTATGACCAAAGCAGACGCGCAATATGACTCCTGAAGCTCGGGATCACCGATGGATCGATGGGACCTCCGGGACTAGGTCCCTGCAGACGCCACAAAGTGTCGCTCTGTTGTCGCCGGGGGGCGCTCGAGCCCGAAGTACCTACACTCCCCTGGAACGTACCTCCAGGCCCCTTCTTGTACACAACAGCCTTACCCTTCCGCGACGTCTCAGTGTCCGTCTCCTGCTCACTCTCCTAGGCGTGCTGGTCTGAGAAGTCGTCGGCAAAAGCGTGCTGCCTCTCCGTCGAATCAAACTCCATGTCCAGGTCGGCAGACTGCAACGACCTGGACGGCTCGGAGACACCACCGCTCGCGGTTCCCTCTGAAGAACTGTCACGTGTACCGCATGTGAGACTGTAACACCCGCTATTTTCCTATCATTTTTATTCTTTCCGTTATGACATCGTTATAACTCCATCACATTTCGGCTTGTGTCTCATTTTTTTTCGAGCTTGCCTTCAATTTTGAGTTTAATGACATTTACTTTTATTTTAAAAGATTTTAATTTTTTTATATCTATTTATTTGGTTTTCTTCTTGAACTAATTAATTTTCCGCGAAGAATTCTATTTCTCTTTGAATTGACGTTTTAAGCTCGGATTTAAGTCTTTCCTTTTCCCAAAAATGTTTAAATACGTTTATATAATATTTTCAACTAAGAAATATTTTTAGTTACTAAAAACAAGCCATTTATGATTTTATTACGAAGCTTCGTGAACAATTATTTTCTTACGCGAGGTTTACTCGAATTGCTTTGAAATGTTTTTAACTATTTTACGATTATTCTTTTTATCAACTTATAAATCATTTGAGACCTTTTCCTCATATTATGGACCGACAAAGCTTCTTGTCATAATTTAACTACGTTTTATTATAAGTTTCATTTTATCACATTAAACCGTAAACAAAAGATTCTTTTCTTTTCATTAAATTGAGGCTTTAATACCCAAACTCTTCATTCTTCCCTTATTCTTTTTTTGGCCTGCCAACTTGTGCTAGTAACACATTGGATTCTTCATCCATTTTAATTCCATTTATGCTTAAGACCATTCCTCTCTCCCTTACATTCATTTGTGCATTAAAAAAAATTGTTACAACATCATCTTTCCTTTCCCTTGGCCAAGTACATTCATCCTCCTCTACTTGGTGGATTCTTGCTTAATTCGAGTCCTAATCGTTTAATCTTTATCGTCGAATTCATCCTTATTCGGATCCTTTCGTTAAGGTAATAATCGATGTTATTTTCGATTGTTATTTACCTTGATTTTCTTAGTTTTTCTCATGGTATTTTTCTACCATGAATTTCGTGTGATGTATATTTTGTGGACGATCCCGAGGTCGACAAGTATATTATCGATTTTGATTTGGATTAGATGTAACATTGATGTTACTCGGTATTTTGTGATTTTAATTGTGTAATTGCATGTATATTTTTATATTTCATTTTTGACAATATATGTATGTCATATAATCTGGAAAGTTTTTAAAAGTTGAAAATTTGCATGTTTCGATATTTTTATCGTTTTTACAAGATTAACGATTAAATCGTCATATTAATTTGTAACATCGTAATATTTGACCTAAACTTGTAATATATTATTATATTCTGTAAAAATGAAGTTTTTAATGATTTTTAATAATTTAGTATTTTTCTGATATTTAAGTTATCGATTATTGAATTATTACCGTTTACGAACAATAATGATTAAAAGCCGATTTTTAGCTCTAGCACTTAAACATTTTATTTTAATCTGATTTTTGACGTGGGTAATCTTTCTGATGAAAACGAATTTTCTGAATTTATTTCATAATTTTTAGGAATTGTTAAGTGGATGAATTAATTAATCACGTTAAATCATCATTTATCGATAAAACCGCGTTTGTCGTTAAAATTTACGATTTCTGGTCCTATGATTAAATCTGGAAAAAAAATATGATTCTGATTATTTCATAATAAAATGTAATTTTATGATTTTTAGTGCTTTAATAAAATGTTAGGAACGATAAGTTTCATTAATGGAATCGTTAATTGTGAAAACGGGTTTAAAAGACGGTTTTAACGGGATTTATTAAATCTGGAATTTTCGGAAATCTGGAAAAACAGTAGTTTCTGCAAAATAATAATTTTTAAGTTTAATAATAATTTTTGGATATTAATACGTAAATCGTTTTGTAATTACTATTTTTATTAATCGTTATTGTCGGGATTAGATGATTAACGAGAAAACGCTTTAAAAACCGAAGTTTTAGTAATTCTGGAAAATTTTACTTTCTGGACAGAATGTCCATAAATATGTTTTAGCTATTTTACGTAATTTTTGTACTATTTATTAAGGTCTTTAATTAATAGTAGCGATTTTTGGACAAATTACGATTTATCGTTAAAATGCTCCGTCTTACCTAAAAGAATTATTTTTCCAGCAATTTTTAAAAGGTTTAAATCTGAAACTTTAAGAGTTAAATCATCCCTTAACATATTCAAAATATATTCATTGGTTTAGTTAAATAAAAGACGTTAAAAGATTTAATTTAATATTTGCCGTAAAATTCTATTTTTAATGGTGTTGTCGAAACTAATAATAATTAGGGAATTTTAATTTTATAAATTTTGGAAACACCCTAATTAGTAGTATTAAAATGCATAAGACATTTTTAATCATTTTATAAACACTTGTATGATATTTTAATAATTTCATAAACTCAAATGTTTTCACTTTAACAATTAATATCGTTAAGGCCGAAAGTATTAGTTTTATAAATCTATATCTTTACTAAAAATGTTTTATTAGTATGAACTAATATTTTCGCTATTTTGATATGATGCTATTTTTGTAAAGTTTCTAAATATAAAAGTTTCCTAAAATAGAAAGTTTCCTCTTTTGGAAGGCGATCCGTTTTCCCTTTTGTTCTCTTATTATTTACAATGATTATATCCTTTTGAATATCGATAATGGCTTTGTTTTGGAGTTATGGAATAAGGACAAGTGTGGGTTTAGAGTAATATAGTCTGGGATGTACGTTTTGCCATCAACTGTAAGCCTGGTGTGTCTTTATGGAGCACATTGGTTGTTGAACTGAGCATGGTTTGTGTTCAGGAGAGTGTATATTTACCTTAAACTTAGATATCTCATCGTATAAGTCGCGTCGGATTGAACTGGATATGGTTTGTATCCAGGAGGGGTGTGCACTACTTAAACCAGGAGCTCGCTGCACGCAGTCCTGTTATAGTTGAGTTGCCTAGTTAGAGACTGGATTTTGATATGAATTAAGTCTACAGTTCTCGAAGCTAGTTTCCAGTATTGTCCTAGTGAAAGTCTAGATTCTACATTAACCCTATCCATAAGGCCACATTGATTATTTTATTTATTATCGATATAAATTGGTTTGCAAGATTGGCAAATATTTTTATGTTTCTTCGGAAACCCATTTTACTACTTCGATTTACGCTGAAAGCTTATTTTTAATATGCTGTTTTACTGTTTTCCATTTTTACTATTTTTCTATAGTAGTAATTACAGTTTTAAAATCATGTTATACGGCTGGGAGAACGTTGACGTTGCTCCCCACTGATTGTGGCTGTTATGTTTAACATGGCAGGTATACCTGTTTACGAGTGTGGGCTAGCAGGCAATTTGGATCCAGCTCATTTTCTTTTTAATAATTATGTCTTGTAAGTGTTAAACACCTTTCTTTCGGATTGTTTAAATTTTGGCCATTTTATTTTAGGCCTATTGTTTGACTTCGTTTTAATTTTTATAAGACATAGTTACAGCGTGTTTTAATCCCGACTCTACAGTGTTTCCGCCACTGTATTTTACAAGATTTTAATTCTTTTACATCTATTTACTTGGTTTTCTTCTTGAACTAATTAATTTTCCGCGAAGAATTCTATTTCTCTTTGAATTGACGTTTTTAAGCTCGGATTTAAGTCTTTCCTTTTCCCAATTTTTTTTAAATATGTTTATATAATATTTTCAACTAAGAAATATTTTTAGTTACTAAAAACAAGCCATTTATGATTTTTTTACGAAGCTTCGTGAATAATTATTTTCTTACGCGAGGTTTACTCGAATTGCTTTGAAATACCTTTAACTATTTTACGATTATTCTTTTTATCAACTTATAAATCATTTGAGACCTTTTCCTCATATTATGGACCGATAAAGCTTCTTGTCATAATTTAACTACGTTTTATTATAAGTTTCATTCTATAACATTAAACCGTAAACATAAGATTCTTTTCTTTTCATTAAATTGAGGCTTTAATACCCAAACTCTTCATTCTTCCCTTATCCTTTTTTTGGCCAGCCAACTTGTGCTAGTAACACATTGAATTCTTCATCCATCTTAATTCCATTTATGCTTAAAACTATTTTTCTCTCCCTTACATTCATTTGTGCATTAAAAAAAATTGTTACAACATCATCTTTCCTTTCCCTTGGCCAAGTACATTCATCCTCCTCTACTTTGCTGATTCTTGCTTAATTCGAGTCCTAATCGTCTAATCTTTATCGTCGAATTCATCCTTATTCGGATCCTTTCGGTAAGGTAATAATCGATGTTGTTTTCGATTGTTATTCACCTTGATTTTCTTAGCTTTTCTCATGGTATTTTTCTACCATGAATTTCGTGTGATGTAGATTTTGTGGACGATCCCGAGGTCGACGAGTATATTATCGATCCTGATTTGGATTAGAGGTAACGTTGATGTTACTCGGTATTTCGTGATTTTAATTGCATGTATATTTTTATATTTCATTTTTGACAATATGTATGTCATATAATCTGGAAAATTTTTAAAAGTTGAAAATTTGCATGTTGTGGACATGACATAGGTCCACCCCGACGCGGCCACGCGCGGGTTTGGGGAGGCGAATGAATCTCCATATGAGATGGTCAAATTGAAATTTAAATCGAAGTAGGAGTCGCCACCGAATTTTGTGGTTATTTGGAACCATTCGAGCCCACTCTATGTCGTAGTGGGCCATATACAAAATACGGCCCATTTATGTTGTCAGAGTTTATTGGGCTCGTCCCTTTGCATTACAATACCGATACCGACATTATCGGATATCGTGTATTGAATGACTCTCGTTGCCAATGGATTCGGACATCCTGAAACCATGGTTCTGAGTAAGGGGTGAGGGTACGTGTTGGGAAGTTCACTAAGAACACCCAACCCCGCCCGCACTTAGCGGCCTTTACTAAGATATCGTTCGTTTTTGGTGTACACGGGTTAGTTCGACGGTTGAATGATATGCAAAGATTATTTTCCTAAGCATGTGAGAAAAATAAATAAGTGGGCTGCTAAGTCGTTTAATGCATATTAAACTAATAACGTCAAAGTTATTTTAGCAATTGAGGTTCGTTTTAGTCTAATAAAACAATAAAAACAAATAAATAGCGACAAACACGAGAAAACGAGTTAGTAACGATGAATAAATCGAATAAAGACATAAATAAATAATATGCATGATTTTGAAAAAGATTTATGACACGCGAAAAATACTTGTCGAAATCTGAAAATATACCGAGAAAACCGCTGTTTTATGTGAGAAAACGATGCTGGAAAAATCGGGAAAAAAACGAAAAAAGGCTGCGGCTTACAGCAGCCCGCGCAACTCGCCCGGGAGGGGCGCGTCTCGTGCGGGTGGCTGTCTCGGATTCGATTTTCGAAAATTATTAATTTTGATAAATCGCGTACAAATATGGATTAATTTATACTCGATTTATATTTTCGATATTCGTCGTATTCGATATTCGATTATGAAATCGATATCAAATAGTCGAAATGATTTTAGAAAAGGTTTTGAAAAAAGTTTGTTTTGAACGAAAAGTAAAAATAAGAATTTTGAACGAAAAGAAGAAAAAAAGATTTTGAACGAAAAACATGTTAATTCTCTCCGCGTATAAAATCGTCGAATTTTGTTAAAAAGATGTAACGACTTTATTAGCATCAATGAGAATTAATTAATTTAGTTCTTGTTAGATACGATATTCGACTAAAGAATCGATATCGTATTTTAAGAACGTTATAAAAAAATATAGTTTTTTTTTAGTATCGATTATTAGAAATAAATAAAAATATGTGACGAACGACCCATATTAAAAATACGAAACGACCGACGACCCGTAAAAAAAGTGACGGACGAAAAGAAGAAAAAAAAGACATGAGAGAGAGAGAGAGAGAAAGGAGAAGAATCGGGTTTGATTTACACCCTCAACCTACATGCTTCGTTTTCTCGGTATAAGGCTCGTCAGACGATGGCTTAGGCACGGGAGCGTCGAGATGATGTGGGAGAGTTAAGGTGGTGCGATTTTATGTGTGTGAGGCGTCGGGTTCGGCCGGGTGGGGGGAGTTTCGTCGGTATTTCGAGGCTATTTTGGGATTACGTCGGGAATTACTAGATATCGAGGGTATATGCTAATAATCGTGAGTGTTGTGTTTTTCGGTTGGTGAAAAATTGTTGTCTGAAATCGTTCTTTTTTGTGTTGAATATGAGGTACTATTTATAGGAGTCGAGGTAGTCTTGCTTGTGTGTCAATAAATACCGGTTTGGATAGGAAACACGAGACTTCGAAAGGGAACGAAAGTCTCGTTTCTTGGTGGAGAAGCCAAGTATCTCGGCTGTCATGAAGAGTTGGCCGAGTATTTCGGCTGTTTGGGATGTCTTGGCCGAGTATCTGGAGCTCGGTCGGTGTCTAATTCGGTTTCCGGATAGAATTCCTACTTGAGATCGAATTCTATCCTTAAACGGATTTGTTTAATATTTTTTGAAGATGATTTTTGTAGTATTTGGGACCGAATCAGCCGTGTGAGGTGTCACGGCTGACTCGTGTGTCTCGAGAATATTTTTGACCGGGTTTTGACTCGGTCGTAAAAAGACGGTTTTACCCCTGGTGTCTGAATCGACCCAAATTAGTCTCATTTGAGTTGAAACGACCCACTGGGCCTAGATTTGAGGTTGGTTTTGTAAGATTTGTACTCCGTAATAAGCCTAAACCAAATGTCCATGATTTCGAGCCCATATCCGAGTCCATTAAAGCACGTTTGCGTCCGATCATCATCGGGTGTTTGGCGGGACCTACTATAGACACCTGGCGGTCGAAATGCGGGTTGTCTACACATGTTTCGATATTTTTATCGCTTTTACGAGATTAACGATTAAATCTCATAATAATTAGTAACATCGTAATATTCGGCCTAAACTTGTAATATATTATTATATTCTGTAAAAATGAAATTTTTAATTTTTTTTTAATAATCTAGTATTTTTCTGATATTTAAGTTATCGATTATTGAATTATTACCGTTTACGAACAATAATGATTAAAAGCCGATTTTTAGTTCTAGCCCTTAAACATTTTATTTTAATTTGATTTTTGACGTGGATAATCTTTCTGATGAAAAAGAATTTTCTGAATTTATTTCATAATTTTTAGGAATTGTTAAGTGGATGAATTAATTAATCACTTTAAATCATTGTTTATCGATAAAACCGCGTTTGTCGTCTAAATTCTCGATTTCTGGTCCTATGATTAAATCTGGAAAAAAATATGATTCTGATGATTTCATAATAAAATGTAATTTTATGATTTTTAGTGCTTTAATAAAATGTTAGGAACGATAAGTTTCATTAATGGAATCGTTAATTGTGAAAACGGGTTTAAAAGACGGTTTTAACGGGATTTATTAAATCTGGAATTTTTGTAAATATGGAAAAATAGTAGTTTCTGGAAAATAATAATTCTTAAGTTTAATAATAATTTTTGGATATTAATACGTAAATCGTTTTGTAATTACTATTTTTATTAATCGTTATTGTCTAGATTAGACGATTAACAAGAAAACGCTTTAAAAACCGAAGTTTTAGTAATTCTGGAAAATTTTACTTTCTGGACAGATTGTCCATAAATATATTTTAGCTATTTTACGTAATTTTTGTACTATTTATTAAGGTCTTTAATTAATAGTAGCGATTTTTGGACAAATTACGATTTATCGTTAAAATGCTCCGTTTTACCTAAAAGAATTATTTTTCCATCAATTTTGAAAAGGTTTAAATCTGAAACTTTAAGAGTTAAATCATCCCTTAACATATTCTAAATATATTCATTGGTTTAGTTAAATAAAAGACGTTAAAAGATTTAATTTAATATTTGCCGTAAAATTCTATTTTTAATGGTGTTGTCGAAACTAATAATAATTAGGGAATTTTAATTTTATAAATTTTGGAAACACCCTAATTAGTAGTATTAAAATGCTTAAGACATTTTTAATCATTTTATAAACACTTGTATGATATTTTAATAATTTCATAAACTCAAGTGTTTTCACTTTAACAATTAATATTGTTAAGGCCGAAAGTATTAGTTTTATAAATCTATATCTTTTACTAAAAATGTTTTATTAGTATGAACTAATATTTTCGCTATTTTGATATGATGCTATTTTTGTAAAGTTTCTAAATATAAAAGTTTCCTAAAATAGAAAGTTTCTTCTTTTGGAAGGCGATCCGTTTTCCCTTTTGTTCTCTTATTATTTACAATGATTATATCCTTTTGAATATCGATAATGGCTTTGTTTTGGAGTTATGGAATAAGGACAGGTGTGGGTTTAGAGTAATATAGTCTGGGTTGTACGTTTTGCCATCAACTGTAAGGCTGGTGTGTCTTTATGGAGCACATTGGTTGTTGAACTGAGCATGGTTTGTGTTCAGGAGAGTGTATATTTACCTTAAACGTAGATATCGCATCGTATAAGTCGCGTCGGGTTGAACTGGATTTGGTTTGTATCCAGGAGGGGTGTGCACTACTTAAACCAGGAGCTCGCTGCACGCAGTCCTGTTATAATTGAGTTGCCTAGTTAGAGACTGAATTTTGTTATGAGTTAAGTCTACAGTTCTCGAAACTAGTTTCCAGTATTGTCCTAGTGAAAGTCTAGATTCTACATTAACCCTATCCATAAGGCCACATTGATTATTTTATTTATTATCGATATAAATTGGTTTGCAAGATTGGCAAATATTTTTATGTTTCTTCGGAAACCCATTTTATTACTTCGATTTACGCTGAAAGCTTATTTTTAATATGCTGTTTTACTGTTTTCCATTTTTACTATTTTTCTATTGTAGTAATTACAGTTTTAAAATCTTGTTATACGGCTGGGAGAACGTTGACGTTGCTCCCCACTGATTGTGGTTGTTATGTTTAACATGGCAGGTATACTTGTTTACGGGTGTGGGCTAGCGGGCAATTTGGATCCTGCTCATTTTTTTTTTAATAATTATGTCTTGTGGATGTTAAACCCCTTTCTTTCGGATTGTTTAAATCTTGGCCATTTTATTTTACGCCTATTGTTTGACTTTACCGTTTTAATTTTTATAAGACATAGTTACAGTGTTTCCGCCACTGTATCGCATTAGATTTTCTAGGGGATTACAGAGACGGAAACGTGGAGTAGGAATTCCTTGTGTCCCCCCCACTGAGGAAGACCCGCCCTCCCCATACGCATCAACCGTCTGTGGTGGCTCCGTGGTAATCGACGGCTCTGGTGGGCCGGTAGGTAGCGGTCGCGCCCTGTCCTGAGCGCGTGTGGACGCAGTGACTCTCATACCCTCGACCCGGCTGCTCTTGCCCTTACCAGCCATCTATTTTTATAAATTTGACACTGTAATAAAACAAAACTATGTCACTTGTTCACGTTAATAAGAACTTAATTTAACGTTCTCGTAATATTTTGTAAATTAAACAATGTTCGAGCAACAGATATTGGGAGTTGAATTTCATATATACAATTTATTTGAAAAATCAAACATATATTTTTCTCGACTTAATTATTTTCAAATAATTTTGTTACCTATTTTCAATCTCGGCTAAATTGATATTAATTTAAACTCATGATAACATTTACTAGTTTCAAAAATATTTTGAATTTCACAATATGATAAAAGGAAAAAATATCAGTTGTTAATAATAATATTAAAATTTAAAAGTAGTACTGAAATTTTTAGCTCAATTTTAACTAATTTATTTCAATTTATGTTACCTACGATTTGTTATCTCGATGAGGGTCGTCGATTATTTAGTTTTTTTAACTAAAATTAGCCTTCAAAAGAAGGCTATTTTTTTAGTAAACACTAGTAACCTTAAAATTAGTACTCATCGTTATCTCAATTGGGTAGCAGATTGATTAAAATTATCCAATATTTTTTTGATTAAATTTTTTCTCAAATATTTCAAAACCTAAATTTATCAACATTTAGTCGTGAATTTCCTAATAATAATTCTAATAATATTCAAAATAATAATCCTAAACATATAAACATTTCGTATAATTTCATAATAATAATTCTAAATAACAACACCCGATTCTAATAATATTCATAATAATAATCCTCAACATATAAACATTTCGTATAATTTCATAATAATAATTCTAAATAACACCCGAGTCACGATATAAACATCTACTGAAAAAAAATACAAACTTTATGGATATCGTAACGCATAACGTAGAACAAAAAAAAAGACCGAAAACGGCCACAGGCCCCCCAGACGCGAGATTCGGGCGTCCAAGGGACCCCTCAGACGCGATTTTCTGGCATCGAGGTCGATTTCCTGTGCCCCTAAACCCAAAAAACCCGCCCCTCTTCACATAAATCGATCCCAAATTTCACCCAAACCGATACCAAAATCGAATATAGAATACAATAACTACTCAAATCCGGTATTACATGTATTAATCAAGCAAAAATTAGCTATGGGGAACCTAAACTATCAACCTAATACTAATTATAATCAAACTAATCGACCTAAAATAATCAAATACAAACTAAAAGGTAATACAAAATAGATAGATCTACTTACTTGAGTACGTATTTGGAGTGGGAGTGGAAGCGGTTTTATATTTCAAAAGCTATTTTTTAAGGAATTGTTTAAGGGAGAGAGAAAGAAGTGAAAGTGAATTGTGAGGAGAAGGGGGTTTATATAGAAATTTCCTAAACATATCCCTGGGTTACATTGAGACACGTGTCTCAAAAACCGTTCAAAAGTTCAAAAAACCGTAATATCAAATTAGTCGGGAATATAATAGTTACGTTAATTAAGAAACTTAATTATATTCATTAATCACAATTAAAGAAGGGTAAAAGGATTACGTTGAGACACGTGCCTCAAAAACCGTTCAAAAGTACAAAAACATTAATTTTAATTTACTCGGAAATATTAATTAGATTAATTTAGAAAATTAATTAATATCATTAATCACAATTATAGAAGGGTAAAAGAGTAAATTCACGTATAAAGCGCTGACGACGTGGCTGAAATGCCGACGACAAAATGTAGTAAGGCCTTTAACTCCTCTAAATCATTACATTCATCATCTTTATTTCACCTCCACGCACCAAACTTCATCAGCCTCCCCCGAATCATTCCTCTTCTCTTCGTATGCTGCTGACGTCCCTTTTCTTCACCAGCACGCATCCCGGTTTTGACTCCTCAGTTTTCCTCTGCTGCTACTCGACCTACTACTGCTTGTTTACGTTGGTTATTGTCGATGTTGCTGCTGCGTTTGTCAGTCATCCTTAGCCAGAATTCGTGAAAGTAATTGCTCTTCTTCTCTTCTTCGTCTCCTTCTGATTTCATCCACTTTTTTGCTATTGCTGCGTTTTTTTTCTGCTATTGCGTTTGGTTGGTGCTCCTGAGTGTGTCTCGTCATCTGCTCTTCGTCCTTCTGTTTATCTCCGTTCTATTCTACTTTATTGTTTGGTTTTCAATCGTCCCCCGTTATGCGTCGCATCTGGTTGTTACTGTTGTCGGTTTTATGGTCCGCCTGATTTGCTGCTGCTGCTGATCTTTGCTGCTGTTATTGTTGTTGTCGACTTGGTTTATTGCTGTTGGTATGTTTGTGCTGCTGCTATCTGTTCTTCTTCTTCTTCTTCTTCTTCTGCGTTTCTTAATCTCCTTTCCTATTTCTTCTTCGTACTGCTCCTCTTACTTCTTCCTCCTTCTGCTCATTTCTTTTTCTTCTTTTCATGACCGTTCCGTCTTGTTCTCGTATTGTGCTGCTCTGTTGTTTCTCCTTCTAATGTCGTTTTTGTTTTTGTTCCTCGTTGTTGTTGGTCATTTCGTTTTTCGTTCTCGTTCCTCGATTCCTTTATTTTCCCCTTCTCGTTCATTCCCGATTCTCCTTATCCCTTCTCCTCCCCTCTCTTTTCCTTGTCACGTATTCCGTGTCACCTCTAATCATTTTCAATATTCCTTAATTCCGATCCCTTTGTTTTTGTTTTTATATGTCTCGAGTTCCTTTGGAGCCTTGGAGTTTTTTTTCAAGACGAGTATCGAAGCGATCGAAGCTTGGACAAATCGGTTGAAGGGAGTGCATTGACGATTTTTGCGCCAAAGTTAACTTTAGGATGTTACTCGATTTTATACCGTATGTTTGAGAAGTAGTATGTAGTAAGTATTTTAACTTCAGTTTTCTAATTTTACCTATTTATTATTTGCTTAAAATATTAATTTTAAATTGTGTACCTTATGATAGTTATAATATTTTGTTGGTTATCGTGAGACTAGTAACTAAATAATATCGATTTCATGTTTTCGTCATATTTCGTTAAGTTATAATTTTACCTCAAAATCATATTTTCATATTATATAATCGAGATTTGTTTACTCGTTCAATAAATTAATTTCGTCCTACGACTTATATTAATAAATGAGAAAATAGTCGATTTTGTTTTAAATATATTTTTAGTCGAGACTATTTTCACTAATGATTTCTTTTTTGTTTACAATTGACTATTTTTAGTAAAATCCGTACTATTTATTATTAAAATCTATTTTCGAAAAATAATTTGAAACCTTTGTAAAATTCATTTCATTAAAACTCGTTGACTCAATTAATTTTGGTATCATTTTTCTTATAATGTCTCTTTTCTAAAATTTATAGTTTTAACTCGATTTCCTAATTATTTATAAAAAAAAAATATATATTGACTTATTATATTTTATTTATATTTTGAGTAACGAATTTAGGAATATATTAAAGTTACGATAACCACGATAATAATAAATGTTAATTTCGTTAGAAATGCTATTTTTATACACTTATTTCAATCACTTACGTATTTTCTGTAACAATATTTCTATTTTAAGTAAGTTTCTAAAATTAGTAAGTTTCTATTTATAGAAAGTTTCTCTTTTATATAAAATGTTTGTTTATTTTATTTTCATATTATTTACGATGATTATTTAGTCTCAATATCGATAATGGCTTGTCTTGGAGTTATGGAATAATGACAAGTGTGGGGTTAAAGTAATATAGTCTGGGATGTACGTTTTCTTTTATCCCATCGTGTTAGTCGCCGTCAGTTGAACTGGATACATTTGGTATCCAGGAGGGATGTATAATTGGCTTATACACGCAAGTCCAGCAAACGAATGACATCCATTCGTATGGAATAAATGGGTTACACCGAAACATGCTTTCACTTCATGGTTGTATTATCAAAGAGGACTTAACACCAAGGATAAATTGTATAGATTCCAAGTAGTTGCTGATAATAGTTGCTGTATTTGTGAGCAAGAAGAAGAATCCCTGCAGCATTTATTTTTCTCGTGCCATTACAGCAAGAATGTATTGCAGTACATTCAAAACTGGATGGGAGTGAGCCTGGCAATAGATAATAATCAGAGCTGGAGACGACATAAGAGATTTTCGAGGCTCAAAAATGGCATTCTGAATAGCATTATAAGTGCTATGATATATCACATATGGTACCAGCGGAATTACAGCAGGATGGAGCACCGAATTGATACCCCGAGGAAATGTGCTGATCTTATAAAAGCTGAAGTTAGGAATAGAGTTAAGTCTCATTGCCATGGAAAATTATCAGGAAAAGATAGATCTTGGATTGATAGGCTGATGTAAGAGTGGTTGTGTTCTGGTTGTATTGACTAGAACTTCTCGATTGTGATGTTTTTTGTTACTTGATATAAATATAATTTACATTTCACCAAAAAAAAAATCAAGACCTCGCTGCATGCAGTCCTATTATAGTTGAGTTGCCTAGTTAAATATTAGATTCTGTTATGAGTAAGTCTACAGTTCTCGAAGCTAGTTTCCAATATATCCGTAGTGAAAGTCTAGCCTTGTGCACACTGATCGAATTTCCATAACGCCATTTTGAATATTTTTATTATTATCGATTTATTTTGATTTGCAGGTTGGAAAATATTTTAAGTTTTCTTCGAAAGCTTATTTTTATTATATCATTTTAATGTTTTCCAATTTAATTATTTTGATATAATAATAGTATTATTTTTCCATATGATATAATATGGTTGGGAGAACGTCTGAGTTACTCCCCACCGACGTGGCTGTTATGTTTATAACATGAGAAGTATTTGCTGTTGGGTTTTTGGGTGTGAGCTAGCGAGTAGCGTTGATCCTACTCTTTCTTTATTCATGTAATTTATGGATTTGTATAACTCGTTTGGAGAATTTTTTTTTAGCCCTTTTGTAAAAAGAGGCCTTTGTATTGACTTACCATTTCGTTTAATAAGATATAGTTTGTCAGTGTGTTATAATCTCAACTCTACAGTATTTCCGCCACTGTATTGCGTTAGATTTTCTAGGGGATTACAACTATTATCTCCACATTCCTAAATTTATAACCCCCTTAGCTTCTTACCGGTCACTTAACCCAAATCTTATTTCTATCTATATTTGCCCTGATAAGTATTTTAGTCTCGATTATTTTGAATATACAAATGATTGGTAGGGATTGTCATCACATTAGATTGCATGCATGTGTTTATAGGTCGCAAATTAGGTAAACGTCTGATGGGAGGGATTTGTCGTGGATCCCGCCGTCAAATAATAACCAACTAACCTAACTAGGGTAGCTAGGGCAAGTCGGGTCGATCCACAGGGACGGAAAATGCATTTAGACTAGTGGGTGCTACGGTCTAGGACTAAGTTCGAGACAAACTAATCTAAGGGGAGGCTAAGGACTAGGCTAAGGTCTAAAACATGGAAAAGGAAGACAAAACAAGTAACTAAAGACTAAGGGAAGCGAGGATAACAATAAGAAGGAAAACTAGGGTTAGGTCGGGTTCATGGATGCAAAGGGGACAAAAAAGGGAAAGACGGGGTTACTAGCATGCTTTCGTAGCCTATGTACCGCCGACCGGGCTCTCGCTACGTAATCGGCCTAGGGGTCGTCCTCACCGGGCTCTCGCTACGTAATGAGGGAACCAAACCAACCAACCAAACACACACATACAAGAGAAGATGCAAGAAAAACAAGGATTGATCGTCTCTAGTCTCACAAGCATTTCATCGAACATGTGGAGTGCAAGGTCAATGGGAAACAACAAAAACAACATCTAGTACCACCCATCTCACCCTAATCTTCCACAATCACAACCAATCACCCTAATAACCCTAGCAAGAGTCTACTCAAACATAACTAAACTAAAACTAACACTAACAAGAGAAACCAAAACAAGAACTAGAGCATACATATGTAAAACTAACAAGGATGATGAACAAAACAATAAACAAGATCTAAAGATTGAAACTTGAATAATAAAGCAAAGATTAAGAGTAAAAGGATGAGAAGATTATACCAACTAACAAGGGAATGAAAAGATGAGAACTTGTATATAAAGAACACTCAAAACATCCACCAATGTTGTCAAGATTGGATGGATTCTTCAAGTGATCCTTAATACAAGATTAACTAACTAGATTAAGGACTAATTAACGACTAATCTACTCTAATCTAAGCTAATCTATGCTAAAGTAGTCTAGGGTTTAGTGGGTAATGTCTAAGATATCATAAGAATACAAGAGGAAGGGTATATATAGGGTTACAATGAATAAGGGAGAAGAAAGGAGAACCACGGGGCTGTAACTGCTCCTTCCCGGCCGAGAAGGAGTGATCCCGGTCGGGAAGGGACCCATCTCGGCCGAGAAGCCCCCTTTCCGGTCGGGAAGAGCTCAAAACAGCAGCACTTGCAATTGCACACTCCTTCCCGGTCGGGAAGGCATTATCCCGCCCGGGAAAGACCTTGTAGGCCTCCATTATGATCTTTTTGGTCCCTCCTTGATTCTCATGGGCTTCCCATCGATTCTCGGGACTCGGGATCGATCCTAAGGGGCTCGGGAATGGGTCCCAAGGTCTCGGGATCGAATCCAAGGCATCGAGTGATCGTTCCTTCTCTTCGTTGGCTCCAAAAGTGTATGAAACGAGTCGGAATCGTTCCAATTCTTCATGAATGGTCTCGGGAACCTAGAACGAACTAGAAGAAGCATAAGTAGCCCAAGGAGCGATTCCACAAGGAAAATGGGACCAAAACCCAACAAATTAGGCACTACAAACTACACTTATCAAGGTCTCACTTATTCTCTATCTTACATATATGTAACACACATTTCTCATGAGATTAGAGTGTAACCGCGAGAGTCTGACAATGATAAAGCCTAACAAGGTTGATGGTTCGCTGATTATCCTCTTGACTATGTCATAACTTGAGTCAGTTCATGTTTTCTAAATTCTCAGTAGTTGAGTTAGTTTTTGTAGTGAGTCTTGTTGGTGAAGTAGCTATGAGTTGTTTCCACTCATGTACATTTGTGTGTGTTTGATTGCTTGAGGGCAAGAAATAGTTTCGTTTGGGGAGATTTTATATGCGTCCCATTCTTACATGATTTTCCACCTCTTTTGGCACGCATTTCTGTGTCGATTTACTATTTCTAGGAGTGGGTTTGTGTCATTTTCTACCATTTGTGCTCCTCAGGTGTGCGTTTCAGAATTTTCAGATATTTGAAACCGAGTAGTCAAAAGAGTTTAAAATACAACAAAGTCAAACAAGAAGTCAAGATCTAAAACCGATCCACATGAGATCATATTATATTTTCACGCGATTAAACTAAATCATCGACTTTTCAAAAATAAAAACCGGACCGCAATCCGTACAGGGAGCACTCGATCGAGTGCCTAGCCCACTCGATCAAGTGGCATCCCATAATCCGGGCATAATGCTCTTTTCGAGACCACTCGATCGAGTCCCTCAATGACTCGATCGAGTGGCTCCTGGTGTGTCAAAACAACGAGTCTTTCAGCTATTTCTGAGCCCCGATAAAATTCTTTAACGACTTCGGTCAACACGTGTCAAGTCCATCACGTGATCCAATCTTTTCAAAACCGCATCGTACCATATTCACGTCTTCTAATTCATTTGCACTTCGTTATTATTGTTATATTGTATCGTTTGTGGCATTGTATTTTCGGGTGGTATGCCGCTCGTATATTGTAATCTGTTGTCACACCTTTTCTTTTATTTCGTTGTTTGTTTTATTGTACTAAAACGAACCTCACATGCTAAAATAACTTTGACGTTAGTTTAGATGCATTAAACGACTTAGTAAAACATAATTCACATGTTTAGTCAAAACGATGTTTGCATATCATTCAACCATTAAACTAACGCGCGTACACCAAAAACGAACGATATCTTAGTAGAGGCCGCTAAATGCGGGTGGGGATGGGTGTTTTTTGTGAGCTTCCCAACACGTACCCTCACCCCTTACTCAGAACCGTGGTTTCCGGATGTCCGAAACCATTGGCATACGAGAGTCATTCAATACACGGTATCCCATAATTTCGGTATCGGTATCAAAATACAAAGGAACGAGCCCCATAAACTCTAAAATCGGAATGGACCGTACTCTGTGCACGGCCCACTAAGATATAGAGTGGGTTCGAACGGGCCCGAACTCCCACAACGTTCGGTGGCGACTCCAACTTCGATTTAAATTTCAATTCGAGATCCATCTCACATGATATTTATTCGCCGCCCCAAACCCGCGCGTGGCCGCGTCAGGGTGGACCTATGTCACGTCCACTGATATACTATACTTTAATTTATATGTTAATATCGTTATGTACTATAATATTATTATAACCATACATATAATACCTAATATGTACTCTTATAATAGCTAACAATTTAAAAGATTATAATACCTAATTAAAGTATAGTATTGTGGACATGACGTAGGTCCACCCCGACGCGGCCACGCGCGGGTTTGGGTAGGGGAATGAATCTCATGGTAAGATTGTTCTCGGGTTGAAATTTAAGTCAAAGTTGGAGTCGCCACCGAATTTATGGGAATTCGGACCCATTCGAGCCCACTATATGTCGTTATGGACCGTACACAAAGTATGGCCCATTTCGATTTCATAGTTTAAGGGGCTCGTCTCTTTGCATTGCGATACCGATACCGTCTCTACCGGTTATCGTGTATAGAATGACTCTCGTGCGCCAACGGTTTCGGGCATCCGGAAACCGAGGTTCTGAGCAAGTGGTGAGGGTACGTGTTGGGAAGCTCACTAAGGACACCCAACCCCGCCCGCACTTAGCGGCCTCTACTAAGACATCGTTCGTGTTCGTGTACGCGCGCTAGTAAAACGACAAAATGATATGCAAACAACGTTATTTGGCTAGGCATGCGAATTATTGGTTAACTACGTCGTTTAATGCATCTCAATTATCGTCGGAGTTGTTTAGAATGCGAGGTTCATTTGTAAAAGCGATAAGCATCAAAATAAACAAAGCCCGTAAATACGTACAAAATACACTGGCGGAAATACAACCCGGCCAATACAAAATAACAAACAATAAAAATAGAATAAATGGAATATGTAAAGAAAGCGATAAATAATAACTAGAAACGGACCCGTATACAATAAATGCAAACTAGACCGTTAGTTAAGTAAATGGACGAACTTCGATTAAATGCACATCATATTGTGCATTAAACGGAGGATGGAGATATGGAAGCTAGACGTGGTGCTAGCCCGATCCCAAATCTCGATGCCTTGTCCCGACTTATCACATCAAAAAATTGGCGTCTAAATTAGTCACATGTCGGATACGACTAAAGAGTCGTCGACACAATACTAATAGTGAAAGACATCAATCAAAGTCGTTAAAGTGAAATGATATTCATGAGTTTTGAAAAGAAGATCACGTGATTGACTTTGCACGCGATGAGTAAGTCGTAAAAAAAAAAAGACGAGGCTCGGATGATGCTCGAGGCTCTCGGTTTTCTTGGGCTAAAGGACACACTCGATCGAGTCATGGCCTAGACTCGATCGAGTATGCCTTCGAGGTAGCTACTGCCCGGTTTTTGGGGTGTTACTCGATCGAGTTGCCTATGGCACTCGGTCGAGTGCTCCCTGTACGAGTCATAACTCGTTTCGGAAAAGGTGGCTATTCCGTTTTTATTTGTTTGAAATCGATGGTTGACCGAGTTAAATAAAAATATTGCATTATTTAAGCTCAACTCGGTTTTCGGTGCCATAATCGTGTATTATGCGATTATGAGACCGTCATCGGGATTTTATGAAAATATGTTATTATGGGATTGAAAAATTTGATTAGTGACGAAATTGTGTCTCTCCACTTCACGACATCGATACTAATCCTAACGGATTATGTGATGTCGATTTTCTCATCAACGGATTTCGCGCTAACCTTAGAAATGGAATCGTACGCGTTCAACTATGAACGACCACGATCTCGTTACGCCCTTGAGTATTTGGAGCGACGCTCCTCGAAAGGGTGCCACCGCCGTCGTGACTCGTAAAGGGATTAAACGGACTTTAGATGGTCGTTATAGTCAAATGTGTTCGGATCCGTGTTTTATTACTATTATATACATATACACGGTAACAATAAAGTTAAATGTTAGTGTTAGTATTCTAATATGATTATAATATAAAGTATAAAATGTATATATAAATCGAGATAGAAAAGGTTGAGATGGGGTTGATGACACCCTCAACATACATGCTTAGAAAGGCCTCGGCAATGGACTCGTAATAGCGACAGGGACGCGGGAGTATCGAGGATGTATGTAAAGTTATGGTGTGTGTGGGGGGGGGGGGGTGGATTTGTCGGTTTTTTGAGGGACAATGACTCTTTTTTTGCTTAGTGTTGCTAGGGTTGTAGTGTAGAGAGGATGTAGGACTTAGGGTAGAAATGTAGGGTGTTTGAAGTGTTTTGCCAAAACTCATTTTGAAAAGGGTTTGAGGGGGTATTTATAGAGAATACCCCACGACCTAGGGTCACTCGATCGAGTGGCCCTAGTGCACTCGATCGAGTGCCCTAGGAAAAGGGTCTGTTCCGGTTTTTTTTGGCTCCACTCGATCGAGTGAGGTCAATCCACTCGAGCGAGTGGATAGAATTGGCGAGCCATTTTAGGAAATGGTTAAGTTTTTTGATTTTTTGAAAATTGTGTTTGGGCGCAAGTTTCTAGAAGCTCTTCTTGCTGATTTTGAGGACGGATTCGTCTTTGACCGGGTTTTGACCCGGTCGCCAAAAGACGGTTTTTATTTTTAGTGTCGGTTTTGTCCCAAATTAGTCTCATTTTACTCGGAACGACCCACTGGGCCTGAATTTGAGGTTGGTTTTGAGAGATTTGTGCTCCGCTAAATGTCCACGTCAGATATTATTGATTTCGAGCCCATATTTGAGTATACTAAGTCACGTTTGCGTCCGATCATCATCGGGTATTTTGTCAGGAACTGCTATAGACACTAGCAGGCAAAATGCGGGTGTCTACAGAGCCCCCACTCTGACTGAGGCTTGGACAAGGCGAAAGTAAGAGTAACTACCAGGCGAATCGTAGATTACGACCTGGCAGCCTTCCGGTCGGGTCGTTTATAGTCCATTAGACTCGCGTGAAGGGCTCGCCAGCCATAAGCAAAGGGTCATACCTGTCTTGATGATGATAGCTTCGTGGGGAGTAAATGAGCTGCGCGGAGACTTGCTTCTGAAGTCTGGGGTGTACCTGTATGCTGACACATAACAATTTGCATGTAACACATAGGTGACACACTGACTCATGCCGGGGAAATAAAATATTGAAAAGCAAGATTTTTGAAAGATTTTTTTTATTTTTTAGATTTTTTTTTTATTTTAGAAATTTTTAGGAATGCTTGGGACGACTTGATTCCTATTCTGGGCTCTGAACTGCAATCAGCCTTGCGCGCGGGTAGGGCCCATTTTTGCTGAAGAGCCATGACAATTAGGGTTCAGTTTGGCTTTCCTTATTATAAATATAGGAATCCCTCCTTCAACTTACTATATCCCAAATCACAAACTCCTTCTTCTCCTCAAAATCCTTTAGACTTTCAAGAAGACTCAAATATCTGTCATGGGTATCGATCACCTGACTGCACTGCTTTTTGCTTGGTCCCAACATTTTCGGACGAGGAAAAGGTTCAACTGACCCAGATGGGAATCGTCAGTTTATTCCCACTTCAACGTCTGATAATCGACTCACACTTTCTGGACGCCTGTTTAACGTTTTGGGATACTACCCATCACGTTTTTGCGTTCCCGCGAGGAGAAACATGCCCTCTACCTGAGAAGATCGCAGCTATAGGCGGTTGGAGCCCTATTGCTCGTCCTGCTATCCCTTCATTCTATCCTGATCCAAGGAGGAGGCTGAGGGATTTCCTGGGCTTGTCTCATGTTGAGACATATCGAATGGTGCGGGGAAATTCTGTTTCCCTTTTCGACCTGGCCGACAAGTTTATGAATAACCGAGACGTGAGGGCTAGTGCTACCCATAAACGTAGGGCTTTCGCCTTTTGCATGCTGCATCGTTACGTTTTTGAAGGGATGATGGAGGCTAACTCGTGCTTGGGTCAGATCAGGCTGATTGGTGTGGTTGACCAGATGGAGACTGGTCATAGCCCTGCTTGGCTAGCCACCGGGGAGATCATTATGGGTCTCGATGCCAGGAGGCTTGACCCGGACCGACAGCTGACAGGGAGTATTCGCCTTCTGCAGGTATACGATTTTTTTTTGCGCGAATTTTCTGATGTACGTAGGTCACTCGATCAAGTGGACCTGTCACTCGATCGAGTGACATCTTTGACGAGCTTCTGCCTGTTTTCAGAGGGCTTACTCGATCGAGTCAGCTGTTGTACTCGATCGAATGGGCTCTAGCGAACCTTTCTATCGCTTACGAATCTTGCGTATACTTTTCAGATTTGGTTGTCGGAACGTCTGTCGATCACAGAGTCCCCTTCGAGTATTCCCAACTACCGTAGTAGCCAAATTAGCTCGAGGAGGCGACGGATAAGCTCGAGTCATCATATAAACCGAGCTTATTGGGATGAGGAGCTAGTGTTTCACGGTGGTCCCTTAATTAGGTGGACCGTCGCTTGGTGGTTCCTTTCCAAACTGACGGGACTGGCAAAGACTGGACTGGACAGTTCACAATTACCCGAACCGCCTCCTGAGGTAGTTCGGTTTGTCTCAGCGCATTCCTGAGACTAAGGCGATCATTAGCGTCTCGCTCTAACTGACGGACGCTATGTGCGACACATGGTTACAACGGTGGTTCACCCGTCCCATGTGGACTATTCCCAACCCTTGCCAATCCGCTTGGGTTTCACGTGCTTATGAGAAGTGGACTTCCGAGGAGTCCGAGGAAGCTCGCAAAGCCATGAAGGTTGATGAGGCCTTCGAACTGGTTCGCCGGGAGACGGCGAAGGACAACAAGGGTTTCTTCGACGAGGGGGAGACTCCTGCTACTTTAGTCCGATTAGAATCGGGTCTTAAGTCACAAACTAAAACTCAATCTAAGGATGCCGGTGCTAGCAGCACGCGGGGGCAGTCAAGCCCCCAGACGGATTTGGAGAGACGAACTGGGCCAAGACTGGTGGTTAGAGACCGACTAGGCCCACGTGACCGGCTTCCTTAGCCTGTGAGGGCCCGACTTGGGCCTATCGAAGTGATTGAGGACTCGAGTTCAAAGAAACGAGTCTGAGCTAAAGAGGTTCCCGTGGTGATTCGGGAAGGCTCCCCTCCGCGTCGTTGCCAGTGGATGGGCAAGGAGGCCAAGGACAAGGGGAAGGGCAAGATGCCCTGAATACCGAGTCCTTAGTTTTATTATTATTTAAATATTATTACTATTTTTGTTGTGTGCCTTTTTTTTCATGGCTTTTTGTTTTTGTAATTTTTGAATTCCTGCATTTGTAATTTCCCGAGTTTATCGGGGTTTTTTTTTAGTAATTAATAAAGGAAGTTTTATTATTAAACTGTTCCTGTCTTATCTTGATTGCACCGGTTGTGCCCTTTCGAGGGGGTGCCGTATCCGCAATTAGTGGAATCAAACCAAACGTAGTTCAAGCTCAGTAAATTTGCAATCTCGAATTACACCAAGACTATCGGTTCTAGATGCTTGCGACAGTAGAATAAATAATTCTAGCTCATTGACTTGCTTTTTGTAAAAAAATGATTTTGATAAATTTTGCTAATGACATTGAGAAAAGGCCAAGGGTAGTAACGCTTCAGCTGGTCCAGGTTGGTCGGGTTGACGAACTCATTCCCGTCCAGGTCCGTCAGCATCACTGCTCCTCCTGATAGGATCTTCTTTACCAAATATGGCCCAGCCCAATTAGGTTTGAATTTTCCCCTTGGGTCAACTGGTAGTAAAGCTCGGACAGACTTATGAACCAGATCCCCTTCCTTAATGTTCCTGGGCCTTACTCTTTTGTTGAAGGCCCGTTGGATCCTTTTCTGATAGATTTGGATATTGTTGAGGCCACGAGATCGTCGTTTGTCTAATAGGACTAACGAGTCATACCGTGCTCGAACCTAATCAGCATCGGGTACTTGACTTTCTAACAGAATTCTGAGGGACGGTACCTCCAATTCAACTGGTTGGACTGCCTCCATCCCATAAGTTAGGTAATACGGCGTCGCCCCGGTTGCGGTGAGAGTTGACATCCGGTATCCCCATAGGGCAAAAGGTATTTTGTCGGGCCAGTCCCGCTAATTATCAGCCATCTTTTTGAGTATGGTGACAATTGTTTTATTGGTCGCCTCTACTGCTCCATTCGTTTGGGGACGATAGGGCGAGGACGTATGCCTTTGAATTTTATACTTGGTCAGCAGGGCCGCGGTCTCGGCTTGAAAATGAGTCCCGTGATCACTGATAAATTCATGTGGGATGCCATATCGACATATTATCTTGTGCTGGATAAACTTGGCGACATGCTTAGCATTGAGAATGCGATATGATTCAGCTTCGACCCATTTGGTGAAATAGTCGATAGCTACTAAAATGAAACAGTATTCGCCGGTACCAGAGGGATTTATTTTCCCGATTATGTCGATACCCCATGTCGAGAATGGCCAAGGCAACGTCATGGTTTAAAGTAGAGATGACGGCATATGCTGCACATTGGCGAAGATTTGACAGTTATGACAATGTTTGACGTATAACTGGCAGTCGGCCTCCATAGTATTCCAGTAATATCCGAGCCTCATGGTTTTCCAGAAAGCATGTGGGCATTCATATGTGGTCCGTTTTCACCATCATGTACTTCGGCCATAACCTTTTCGGCTTTATATTTATCAACACAAAGGAGAAGAGCCCCATGTGCCGTAGTTGTCCGTCATCGGTACAGACGAACTAGGTGGCTAGCCTCCGTAAGGCTTTCTTGGCTGGGCCTTCAGTCCCGGGAGGATATTCTCCGTTTGTCAGGTACGTTAATACAGCCTGATACCATGGTTCAGGATCAATTATCTCAATGTCTTCAATGTCGTGAATGTATGCCGGCTCGGACCGTCTTTCGACACAAATTGTCATACTGGTCACGTGGTCGGGAATATTCAGCAAAGATGCCAATTTTGAGAGTGCATCTGCAAACTGATTCTCTTCCCGAGGCAAGTATATGTACTCTACCCTTTGGAATTGTTTCTCGAGATCCCTTACTCGTGCCTGGTAGGCCACGAGATTAGCGTTCCGAGTTTTCCACTTTTGAAGTGCTTGGTTAATGACCAAGGATGAGTCACCGTGTACCCAGAGATTTGTGATCCCCAGATTGCCGGCGGCTTGTAGCCTGTAAATGCATGCTTCGTACTCTGCTGCATTATTGGTAACATTAAAGTCCAGTTTGATGGACACGGGAGTATGCTCCCCTTTTTGTGAGATTAGGAGGATCCCGACTCCGAACCCTCGAAAATTGGATGCTCCATCGACATATAAATCCCATGTTTTGGTATCGGTATGGAAGATATCTTCATCTGGGAAGGACCAGGTGTCGGTGTGTCCTTCTTCGGTTACCGGGCTATCGGCGAGAAATTCGGCTACTACTCGCCCCTTAATGGCCTTTAACGGTAAAAACTTTAGGTCGAACTCTGCCAGCATGCATTAGAGTCCATCTAGAAGTTCGGGCATTGAGAACAGGCTTTTCGAAGAAGTATTTGATTGGGTCCATCTTGGATAGCACATGGACCTCGTAGCTGAGCATATAGTGTCGGAGCTTCTTAGTGGCCCACACCAGAGCCAAGCACGTCTTTTTGAGCATGGTATATTTGCACTCATACTCTAAAAATTTTTCGTTGACGTAATAAATAGCTCGTTCTTCGAAGTCAACTTTCTGAGCCAGCATAGCCCCCATGGCTGTCTCGGTCGTCGTTAGGTATAACGACAGAGGCAAGCAGGGTTAAGGTGGCATTAAGACCGGCGGAGTAGACAGGATTCCCTTGATCTTGTCGAAAGCAGCTTGGCACTTGTCATCCCATAGTACCCGTTCCCCTACTTTCAGTTTCTTGAAAATTGGTTCACACCATGGTTAGTTTGGAAATGAACCGACTGATATACTGGACTTTCCCGAGAAATCCCCTTATTTCTTTTTCGGTTTTAGGAGGTTGCATCTCGGTAATGGCTTTAATTTTATCTGGGTCGACGTCGATACCTCGTTGGCTAACAATATTACCCAGTAATTTTCCTGATGTTACCCCGAAACTGCACTTTTGAGGGTTTAGCCTCATGTTGTACTTGCGAAATCGGGTGAAGAATTTTCTTAGGGCGGTGATGTGACCGACCCGTTCTTTGGATTTGACGATCATGTCGTCTACATAAACTTCTACCTCTTTATGCATCATGTCATGTAATAAAGTGGTAGCGGTCTTATGATACGTGGCCCCAGTATTAATGAGACCAAATGGCATGACGGTATAGCAGTCAGTACCCCAAGGTGTAGTGAAGGTGGTCTTATTCATATCTTCTTCCGCCATCTTGATCTGACTATATCCGGCATACCCGTCCATAAATGATAAAAGGGCATGATCGGCCGTGTTATCCACCAGTATGTCGATGTGTGGTAACGAAAAATCATCTTTCGGGCTTGCCTTGTTAAGATCCCGAAAATCCACGCATACCCGCACCTTACCGTTCTTTTTAGGAACCGGCACGATGTTTGCAACCCAGTCCGGATATTTGGATACTTGTATGAAGCCGGCTTTGAACTGTTTATCGACCTCTTCTTTTACCTTGAGAGACCACTCGGGCATCATTCGGCAGAGCTTTTGCTTAACCGGTTTGCACCCGTCTTTAATCGGTATGCGGTGCTCGGCTATTTCCCGGTCTATCCCCGGCATGTCCTTGTAGGACCATGCAAAGACATCTTTGAACTCTTGGAGGAGGTTCGTGAATTGTTGTCTCTCCTCGGGATCTAAGGACAACCCTATCTTAAGTATCTGAGGCTGTAAGGTTGTTCCCACATTAATGGACTCAGTCTCTTCAATCCGGATTCCGAGATTCCCTTTGCTCTAACTGCTCGATCAGATGTGGAGGTAAGGGTACCTGTTCGTCGGGTTTCTCAATGTAATTGCATAAAATATTTTTGAAAGCGGATTTTAAAAGAGACAAGTCGTAAGCAGAACGATTGTTATTACTGATTGAAAACTTTGAAAACAGATCGAAAAGAGCAACCATCTGATCATTGGTCAGTGGCGGAATTGGTAAGGCACTCGGAACAGACTCCGAAGTGCCAGCAGCAGGAATGATAAAAGGGAGAGGGGATACATGAGTGACTCTAGCACTAGACTCCCTAGACTCGACCTCAGACTCAGACTCGGACTCGGACTCAGACTCGGACTCAGACTCAGGCATGTGTCCCTCTCCAGTGACCAGCTTGTAGATCTTTCCTTGACTGTCAGTACATTTGACAGTCTTCCTCCAGGCCCTGTTTCCCGTCTCGGAACCAACGTCCGAGATCAGCTTGGTCGGGTCAAACCTGTTGCTGCGGAGAATCAGGTTGACCAGGTCTTCCTTTGGAGTCGGGGCTATGGTGTCTTCCTCGAAGAGTAGCCCCAGCGCGGGCTCAGCATTGTCAGCTCCATCAGACTGGATGAGGGCGAACACATCATCCGGGATATAGTTGCAGTCCCGGGCCGATTGGGTCCCGAGGTGCACATCATTGGGTTGGTATAGACCAACCTGAATAGCCCCATACACCGGTGTGACAAAGTAGTCAGTCAACCGTGGGCTGTAAGGGCTCAAGTGGATACCCTTAATGATGTTGCAGGCCTTTTCGATTCCTGCTTGGACAACGTTGCCCGGAGTGGTGGCATAACCAAGGCCGAAGTGAGAGTCTTCGTCCTTAAGGACCTCGATAATCTTCCCAGCTGGAAGGTCGGGTCAAGAGGTGGCCCCCGGAAAGTACCCTAGGTTTTGGAGCATCGTGTCAATGCTCGTGGTGAAGTAGGGCCCGAAAAGGCACTCTTCCTCGATCATCCCCACAAAGTTGAACCCCCAGAGGTACGTGCGGCCCGTGGCGTTACAGCTAGCCACAGTCATTGGGGTTGCCTCCAAAGTAATAACATTACCGAGGAAAGGCATCTTGATATTTCGGTGGAGGGTGGAGGATACCGCTTTGACCGCGTGAATCCATGGCCTCTCTAAGAGCAAATTGAAGGATGAAGTGACATCAATCACCTGGAATTCAAGCTCCTTTTCTATTGGGCCTGTTGTAATGGTCAACTTTATGGCCCTAGCTACCGACTTTGGGCTCCCATCAAAGGCTTGGATAGTCTGAGCCGTTGGAACATAATCGGCCTCGGTAATGCCGAGGGCTTTGGTGGTCCTTAAAGGAAGGACATTCACAGCAGACTCATCATCAACTAGGGTCATCGGGAGATATTTCCCTCGGCAGATCACCGTAATGTAGAGGGCCAGATTATGGGAGGCCCCGAACGGAGGTAGGTCGGCTTCAGAGAAAGTGTTCATTGGGCCTTCTTCCTTGGTTTTGCCCTTCAAGTGGGGCAGGATCGTGGCTACCATTTCAGCAGGGGTAACCAGAGAGTCGATCTTAACCTGATCAAGAGCCTTAGTAAGTGCCTCTCGATGTTCCTGTGAACTTACTAGGAGTTGCCATATGGTGAGGTCAACTCGGGTCTTCTTTAGTTGCTTCATGAGAGCCGTTTCAGCAGTCGGCTCCTCAGGGGCCACTTCCGTCCTGAGTGCCTCAATAACGGTTGTCGAGATAGGGGTGTCCCTAGATCTAGTGGCTTGATAGGGACGACCAAGGTAGTTACTGGCTAAGACTCGGGATTTAGTCTTACAAATCTCCTCGGAGATGATGGGGACAATTTCCCCTTTAAGGAGGTAGACGAGGTAGACATCGTCCTCGTCGTCAAACCAGATCCCGTTCACCTGCGGGATAAAGGGAGAGATAAGATTAGAGCAATCAATCACCCCCCCCCCCCCCGGCAAAGATGGGGTGGGAGCTGAAAGGGTTCTCCTTGTTACTTGGCTTATCTCCGGGTAGCGGGATTTTACCGCTCTCAATCAAGTCCTGGATCAAGTGCTTCAGTTTCCAGCAGTTTTCGGTATCATGCCCATTGCCTCGGTGGTATTGGCAATAAGCTTGGGCATTGTAGTTCTTGGAGCGTCGCTTGACCGGAACTTTAGGAGTTGGGCCTATCGGTTGGATTAGGCCCTTTGAGGATAGCCTTTGTAAGGCATAGGTATAGGTGGTACCTATATCAGTGAAAACCCTAGGTGGGATGTTCTTCTTGGACGGGGCATCTAGTAGATTAACCGCGTCGAAAATGTTGCGGGTTGCAGCTTGGGGCTTAGTAGTGGAAGAGGAAGACCCTTGGTATCCTTTGATAGAGGCCTTAGTAAGGCCCTCCAGTCTCAGGTCGTCTTCAATTCTCATACTCACTTCAGTAAGGGTGGTGAAATTGGGTATGACAGCATACCGGAGATGAACCCGGTAGGAAGGGAGAAAATTCTTGACGAAAGCCTCCACCAAAGTCTTCTCACTGGGCTTATCGACCAGTTTCACACTCTCGGCCCTCCATCGTTGAAGGTAGTTAGTAAAACCTTCCTTTGGCTCTTGGGCCATAACCTCCAATGATCGCATTGTGGTTTGGATCTCGGTGTTATCAGCATAGTTCCGAGCAAACTCCGTAGCCACATCATCCCAAGTAGGGTATTTTTTCGGGTCTAGCCTGTATTACTAGGCCCGTGGGTGCTTCTCAAGGGACGCAGCAAAAAGATTCTTGAACATTGTAGAATCTACTCCCTTGATGGCCATGAATTATTTGAAGGCCCGTACATGTAGAACCGGGTCTTCGGTTCCCTCAAACATTGGTAAGCCAGTAAGGTTCAGGTTTGGGGGTAGCTTGTCGTTCACCGGGGCATACTCACGGCTATTTTCCTGGTGGATGTTGTTACTCCCAGCTAAATGAACTTGTTCCTCTAGTCTGTGCACCGCACTAAGTAGTTCAGTTAGAGACCCAGTAGCCTCGATATTAGGAGTCCTTTGCTCCACTGCAGCCATACGAGCAATGATAGCCACTTGACCAGCCCTCATTTCTGTCAGTTGGGCTTCAATGTCGATCTGTTTGACGACCATGCCGTCCATGGAGGTCTTCAGATTGTTCAAAGCTGCTTTCATTTTGCGGTTGTGTCTGGTGCACGGTGGCCTGTCTGTAAGAACACCGCGTAATTAGAAACCGAACCCAGATCTTGGAATCAAAAAGTACATCCCGAGCGACGAAAAAGAAAAGACCAAGTGAAAAAGACTCGAGAAAGACACATAGACGGATGACTCGTAGGTGGTATGACTTCCTTAGGACTTGGCTTCGTGTGCCTAGTTCCGTTCGAAGGAAGGTCCACGTGAGACTTTTCCCCAGACTTTTGACTCGAGTGTATAGACGTACTTTCCTTTGTAGGGGTATGCCCTACGCGGGTTGGTCGTGCCTTGACAAATAAGGCGGACTCGGGAAAGGGAGGAAACTCGTGATGTAAGATCGACGGAGTTTCGACGCTATAAACCTTCGACATACTATGCAAACACCCGACACACGGATAACGGTAGGTCCTATAATAAGGAAAATTCATTAGGAAAGTTGGATGTTTTGAAATTTGAATAAAAGAATGAGCGAATTTCCGAAAGTCTGAAGATCGAAAACGGAATTTCGAAAAAATGAGATTTGAATTTTGAAAATTCAAAAAATCGAGATGGTGTCGGATATTCGAAAGTCAAAACGGGCAGCATGCCGACTAAAGAAAAAGGATATTTTGAGTCAAATCATTAATCCTAAATTTCGGCGGCATTCCGAATTTTGAAAAATGGATATTTGGAAAAAACAGGTCCCGAAACGGACAACATTTCGGGTTTTTCAAAATTTGGTATTTTGAAAAGATGCATTTTTGAAATGATGGTTTTTTTTTGAAAAATGACACGGAAACCAAGTAGCACATAGTCAAACAAGCATTATAACGACGCTTATGTATGCATTATGCTAAGTCTCGGTCGGTCAAAATAGGGTCTATACCAACAACGATGGCTCTCTCTTAAATCAGGACGGACTCCCTAAGACGAATTGGTCTTAGGACATAACGTAGGTCCACCCCAACGCGGCCACGGGCGGGTTTGGGTAGGCGAATGAATCTCGTGGTAAGATTGTTCTCGGGTTGAATTGAAATTTAAGTCAAAGTTGGAGTCGCCACCGAATTTATGGGAATTCGGACCCATTCGAGCCCACTCTATGTCGTTATGGACCGTACACAAAGTATGGCCCATTTCGATTACATAGTTTAAGGGGCTCGTCCCTTTGCAATGCGATACCGATACCGTCTCTACCAGTTATCGTGTATAGAATGACTCTCGTGCGCCAACGGTTTCGGGCATCCGGAAACCGAGGTTCTGAGCAAGGGGTGAGGGTACGTGTTGGGAAGCCCACTAAGGACACCCAACCCCGCCCGCACTTAGCTGCCTCTACTAAGACATCGTTCGTGTTCGTGTGCTCGCGCTAGTAAAACGACAAAATGATATGCAAACAACGTTTTTTGGCTAAGCATGCGAATTAATTGTTAACTACGTCGTTTAATGCGTCTAAATTATCGTCGGAGTTGTTTAGAATGCGAGATTCATTTGTAAAAGCGATAAGCATCAAAATAAACAAAGCTCGTAAATACGTACAAAATACACTGGCGGAAATACAACCCGGCCAATACAAAATAACAAACAATAAAAATAGAATAAATGGAATATGTAAAGAAAGCGATAAATAATAACTAGAAACGGACCCGTATACAATAAATGCAAACTAGACCGTAAGTTAAGTAAATGGACGAACTTCGATTAAATGCACATCATGTTGTGCATTAAACGGAGGATGGAGATATGGAACCTAGACGTGGTGCTAGCCCGATCCTAAATCTCGATGCCTTGTCCCGACTTATCACATCGAAAAATTGGCGTCTAAATTAGTCACATGTCAGATACGACTAAAGAATCGTCGACACAATACTAATAGTGAAAGACATCAATCATAGTCGTTAAAGTGAAATGATATGCATGAGTTTTGAAAAAGAAGATCACGTGATTGACTTTGCACGCGACGACTAAGTCGTAAAAAAAAAGACGAGGCTCGGATGATGCTCGAGGCTCTCGGTTTTCTTGGGCTAAAGGACACACTTGATCGAGTCATGGCCTAGACTCGATCGAGTATGCCTTCGAGGTAGCTACTGCCCGGTTTTTTGGGTGCTACTCGATCGAGTAGCGTATGGCACTCGGTCGAGTGCCCCCTGTACGAGTCATAACTCGTTTCGGAAAAGGTGTCTATTCCGTTTTTATTTGTTTGAAATCGATGGTTGACCGAGTTAAATAAAAATATTGCATTGTTTAAGCTCAACTCGGTTTTCGGTGCCATAATCGTGTATTATGCGATTATGAGACCGTCATCGGGATTTTATGAAAATATGTTATTATAGGATTGAAAAATTTGATTAGTGACGAAATTGTGTCCCTCCGCGTCACGACATCGATACTAATCCTAACGGATTATGTGATGTCGATTTTCGCATCAACGGATTTCGCGCTAACCTTAGAAATGGAATCGTACGCGTTCAACTATGAACGACCACGATCTCGTTACGCCCTTGAGTATTTGGGGCGGCGCTCCTCGAAAGGGTGCCACCTCCATCGAGACTCGTAAAGGGATTAAACGGACTTTAGATGGTCGTCATAGTCAAACGTGTTCGGATCCGAGTTTTATTACTATTATATACTTATATACGGTATTAATTGCTAATGACGATAATAAACAATAATAAAAATGTTAGTAAACAATAAAGTTAAATGTTAGTGTTAGTATTCTAATATGATTATAATATAAAGTATAAAATGTATATATAAATCAAGATAGAAAAGGTTGAGATGGGGTTGATGACACCCTCAACATACATGCTTAGAAAGGCCTCAACAATGGACTCGTAATAGCGACAGGGACGCGGGTGTATCGAGGATGTATGTAAAGTTATGGTGTGTGTGTGTGTGTGTGTGGGTGGATTTGTCGGTTTTTTGAGGGACAATGACTCGTTTTTTTGCTTAGTGTTGCTAGGGTTGTAGTGTAGAGAGGATGGAGGACTTAGGGTAGAAATGTAGGGTGTTTGAAGTGTTTTGCCAAAACTCATTTTGTAAAGGGTTTGAGGGGGTATTTATAGAGAATACCCCACGACCTAGGGTCACTCGATCGAGTGCCCTAGGAAAAGGGTCTGTTTCGGTTTTTTTGGCTCCACTCGATCGAGTGAGGTCAATCCACTCGTTCGAGTGGATAGAGTTGGCGAGCCATTTTAGGAAATGGTTGACTTTTTTGATTTTTTTAAAATTGTGTTTGGGCGCAAGTTTCTAGAAGCTCTTCTGGCTGATTTTGTGGACGGATTCGTCTTTGACCGGGTTTTGACCCGGTCGCCAAAAGACGGTTTTATTTTTGGTGTCGGTTTTGTCCCAAATTAGTCTCATTTTACTCGGAACGACCCACTGGGCCTGAATTTGAGGTTGGTTTTGAGAGATTTGTGCTCCGCTAAATGTCCACGTCGGATATTATTGATTCCGAGCCCATATTTGAGTATACTAAGTCACGTTTGCGTTCGATCATCATCGGGTGTTTCGTCGGGAACTGCTATAGACACTAGCAAGCAAAATGCGGGTGTCTACAAGTATATAACCCATATGTATAATCATACCTATTGTTATATGAATTAACTATATTATAACACCTAATTATATACGGATTATTATGTATTTTTATATATCATACGTATTATTATAATACCTTATAACCATACGTGTTATTATCTATCATAGTACCTAACACGTATTAATATAATTATATCATATGTTTTCGATCCTTGGGTTGTCGAGTCTAACAAATCTTTTCCGATTTACTAACACCTACTTTTATTGTATTTTTGTCAAACTAGGAAGTTTATTTCTAATCGACATATACTCTCATATATTTTTGGATATTTTGCCTCAACGTATGGAGTTTTCTAATATATTATTTATTTACTTCCGAGAACTTATCATGTAACAGTAGCTTAATTAGTTAATCTATCTTAGTGTTCATTGATCACTGAGATTTCGTATCTTTTGTCTACTCTGCTTTTTGTTTGATATCGATACTCGATATACTTTTATTGCGTTGTTATTTACGCGTTAAATTTTTGAGTCGGTATACTAATTTCCTTCCTATTTCGAACAAATTCATATTTAGTTGTATTCTCTGATTTCTTTTTTTCGTATCTATATATGTTACGGTTTTTTTGCGTTGTTGTTCCCGTGAAACTTTTAAAATATGATAAAATACGTTCCAGTTCCTCTTTATTAAATCGATATTTAACTTCTCTCTTTTGCAGAAGGAGATCGTTCAGGGCACCGTGCGTAGGCAGATTCTGAGCAAATATACTAACTCGCTTTCTGTTGGAGGTTAGACCACAAACGAACGGGGCCTTAGAAGCAGCCAACAAAACCATAACCACAATCCTTAAGAAAATGATAGACAATTATCGGGATTGGCCAAACAAGATCCCCTTCGCCTTATGGAGATACCGAACATCCTATCGAACTCCCACTGGAGCCACACCATATTACCTAACCTACGGTTCCGAAGCCGTACAACCCGTAGAGCTAGAAATACCGTCACTAAGGATATTAGCCGATAGCGGTATTCCTGAAGAAGAATGGAACCAAAAACGATATGACGAGCTAGTACTCTTAGACGAGCGTAGGATACATGCCTTATTCAACGTACAAGCCTACCAACAACGCATCCAACGAGCCTTTAATAAACGAGTGAAATCCCGAAACATACACGATGGAGACTTAATAATCAAATCCATTACAGCACCCTTTCCCGTCGACCCTAGAGAGAAATTCAAACCGAACTGGGCGGGCCCTTACCTCGTTAAGAAAATACTCTCGGGGGGCGCTGTGATCCTCACCGACTTAGACGGTCAAGAATTCTCAACCCCAACCAACATGGATCAACTCAAACGGTACTACCCATAGACACCCTGGCAACCATATCCCGACCTCTGACTTGAGGGGAAGCCATGAAAAAAAAAATATTAATTAAGTTCGCATCGATAATTGGCATAAACGAGTCTAAAGCAAAATCACTCACATTTTTGAAAGAACTACGAACATGGTTTGATTCCGTCTAAACACGGATACGTAGGCAACCCTTCCCCGAGTACAACCAAATAAACAAACAAACAAAAGTCGATTACTCGGTTCATGTACAAAACGGGACTCCTTCCACGTCCCGACTGACGAGTGATTTAAAATGACGAAGCACAAACCACGAGCCGAGAACGGGGTGAAAACCTGAAAGGGCGCCCCGGGCAAAATGAATAAATGAGTTGCGAGCCGTCGTAAAAAAAAAGAGAGAGAAAAAAAAAGAATAAAAAAGGGTAACTCGAGGACGAAGTGAAAACCCGAAAGGGCGCTCCGGGTAAAATGAAGAATCGAGTTGCGAGCCACCACAAAAAAAAATAATGACAGCGTGCTTCTCGTTAATAATAAAATTTGGTTAAATCGAGCCTTTGTCGAGGCATTTACATCCAGCATCTGAAACCCGGACATCCCGGAAAGCAACAACGTGTCAAAACTCCACCAAAACTAGTACTAATACGCCACATAATACCAACTAATAAAACATAATACGAAATGGTTGAGCTCTACCGGTCCAACCTTTTCTTCCCCTCGCCATTCGGGTGTACCCGCTTGCGTTTCTCATCCTCGATCTTTTGAAGGCAAGCTTTTACCGCCCTAGCCGAAGGCGAGCCCAGCCAATCCCACTTTCCTTCCTCTGTCACAGTTTTAATATGGGTCTCGTTAGTCTTGGCCCGCTTAGATAAACTGATGGGACTAGGATCGGTAACACTGTCTCTGGTCAGGCACTTAGTGACAGTCTCTCGAGTCACCTCCTCGCCCCTTGGCGGCACTGTCTTCCTAACTTTTGAGTTGCTCTCTCCTGACGGGTGTTCACAAACCCTTCGCCGGACGGAAGCATTGTCGGTCGGTCGAACGCTCTCAATAACAACGGGACGCAAGAACTTTTGTTCCCAAGATGCCCTAAACTCCCTGAGCAAATCCTCTGTCCATGGGTCAAAACAAGGAGTAACTTTAGAACCCTTTGGAACAGGAGGTTTGACACCCATTTGATTCGACAACATGTCCGGATAAATATAAACCTGATCCCTCATGGATAGTATTAACAAAGCCTCGGTTGAAGACAAAAATGGAAACCCGGTACGCCCACAAATAGTCCACCACGGGGTAGACCACCTAATGATCACCTCACCCTTAGCCAAATAGGAAAGCCACTCCTATTCCTTGTGACCTTTGCTCCACACCTGCACCGTCTTCCGGCCCGTGAAACCCCTATAGTTATAATCTTTGAAGCCCCGGGGAGGGTCGACCAAACAAAGCTGCTCCTGTAACCAAACCTGTACAAACCACTACAAAACATCACACCTCCAAAACAAAACAACCACAAAAACAAAACCAAAAAAAAAAGAGTTACGAAGCAACATGGCACCAAAAACACATGTAAAATGATCCTAGAGCCCCGAGAAGGTGTCTCATGGAACCAGGCACTAGCATCGAGACCCAGAATGAGCTCACCCAAAATAAGAAAAGAGGGTGATCGTCCATGCTCCATTGCCGTTACCACGTCCAAAACCCGAGGGTTACGCCAAACTTCACGCGTCCTCGCATCCTCGAAAAGATAATAACAAGCAATAGCAATGTTAAAAGCACGCCTACATGCTAAGGCCGAAACATAATAGGAACCAGCCCGTGAGAATGTCCTAGAAAGCAACTCTAAGTTAATGCCATCTCTCCCAAAGAAACCTTTAGCCTCCTCCAACGAAGAAAGGTCCAAACAGTGATAGAACCGCCCCACATAAGCATCATTCCCCGAAGGCACGCAAGGCCGGGCCGAACTCCACCCACCTATAGCGTCTATCTCTTCGGGAAGAGGACAAATTTTACCCCCGGGGAAAGCAAAAACATGGTCTTTTGAGTCCCAAAACTTAGAACATGCCAACAAGAAGTCATCTTGTACCTTGACTCGACTCAACGCAACGACCGTTGACAAACCATCATTCGAACAAACCTCAGGATCACATTTCTTAAAAGAACTCGCCTACTCGGTTAGGATATTCCCAAAACCCGACATGATCCTAAATATGGATGTCCTAGACCCTATGGATGTTCTAGTATGTCTAGAACGAGCACCCACAACCCGTATATATAGCCCTAATCCCATAAGAATTAGGAAACAACAAAAATTTCCATAACCCGAACTCGAACTGCCCCGGCCCAGGCGCCCGAGTCGCCAGCCGCTCGAGCCCAGTCGGCCCAGAACCCGAGAGCCTTAGCCCTAGCGCCTATGCTCAGGCAGACAATAGCCAACCCGACCCCAAGGGTAGAAATACCGATCCCGCATTGTCACTATAGCTATCACACGACACCTCGGACATCGGGAACGACCTCCCAAAGTCACTAAAACCCGGTCCGGAAGCCAAGATACCCATGCAAGAGCTACAGAAACGCGATTTCACTCGTCGGATGCACGAGACAAAAACGTTTTTTTTAGGGGGATAAGTTACTCCACCTAGGCGTGTTGTAGCTTCTTACGATTATTGTCAAGTGGCGTCTGTAGCCTAATAAGGCAATATTATGAATGTACAAAAAGTGGTTTAACCTTTTTTTTCAAAAGTTGCCCGAATTTTTAACTTCAACCTCGTTTTGAATGTCAAAACAACCATACTCATCTCCTAAATACACTCGGTCAAAACACGTTAATATTTTACATTTTGTCCACATCGAGTCAAAACATTTTAATCGACGTACTACCTGATCCGATTCCCGGCTCAAACTAAACGCACTTCAAAACATCCGAAAGGAACTGTTTTCATACTCCCGTGCAACGCTAACATGCCCTAAACTAGGTCAAATCGCAAATGAATGAACGCAAAATTGATTACTTATCAATTTAGGTAAACAATTCGCCAAACACAAGACTGACGCCCTCGAATAGTTGAGACTGACGCCCTCGAATAGTTTTATCTTGGCTTATTTTACCCTAGGGGTCATAGGCATCCCGAAAGACAGCTACTCGAGTGGAGACCGACGCCCTCGAGTAGTTTATCTCATTTTATTTTGTCCTAGGGGTCAGAGGCATCCCGAAAGACAGCTACTCGAGCGGAGACTGACGCCCTCGAGTAGTTTATCTCATTTTATTTTGTCCTAGGGGTCAGAGGCATCCCGAAAGACAACTACTCGAGCGGAGACTGACGCCCTCGAGTAGTTTATCTCATTTTTTTTTGTCCTAGGAGTTAGAGGCATCCCGAAAGACAGCTATTCGAGTGGAGACTGACGCCCTCGAATAGTTTATCTCCTTTTGTTTTGTCCTAGGGGTCAGAGGCATCCCAAAGACAAGTGTTCGAGTGGAGACTGACGCCCTCAAACATTTCTGTTTAGCTTTATTTCGCCCAAGGGGTCACAAGCATCCCGAAGACGACCGCTCGAGTGGAGACTGACGCCCTCGAACGTTTTATTTCATTAAGGGTTCACAAGCATCCCAACAATATTTGTTCAAATGGAAGCCAACACATATGAACATTCTTCGCATTCACGCTTAACGCATCACCTACACACGAAAAACATTCAAAATTGAGCAAACTTTTAAAACTAAGCAAAGAAAACAAAGCGCGCGCGCGTGAAGAATTGAGAACGAGATGTCAAGCAACGGCCCGGGCCCAAGCAAGCAACCGCAAGCAAGCATGTCAGGTACTCTCTAAGCCTTGGCTGGCGAGCCTCAACACGTAGTCCAATGGACTTAAAATGACCCGACCGGACAGCCACCAGGTCGTAATCCTCGATTGACCTGGATGGCTATACTTTGACATTCGCCTTGTCCAAGCCTCTGTCAAAGTAGGGGCTTCTATAGACACCCAGATTTGATCCTGGTGGTTGCAGAAGTGCCCAACAAACACCCAATGATGATAGGACTGCAACGCGACACGGGTTCGCGATGTTTTAGGTAGTTTTTCTATAGAACGGATCAAATAAATTACTCGAACAAATTAAACTAACATGATGGCAGCCTTAGTCGTGTCGTTACGTGATGGGAAGGATTTGCCGTGAGTCCAACCGTCAATAATAAACCGACTATTCCTAGTGGGTAGCTAGAGCAAGTAGGGTCGATATCCACGGGGACGGTAGAGTAAGGTCTAGACTAGGTCCACTAAAACTAGGCTAAGTCACACGAACAAACACAAAGAAAGCTATAAAACGAAACAATTGAGGAGGAGGAGTAAGAACTAGACTAATGAGCGAACTAAGGAATAAACTAGAAGAGCGATATCTAACTAAAACGGTGAACTCAAATATGGAAAGAAGTGGGGTAGGTTGGGTTCATAGAGGTAGAAGGATAATTGAGGTGATCAAGGGTAAAGGTGTCTCCTAATCGCTAGAGTCGGTCCGGGCTCTCGCAACTTAGACCGATGTCAAGGTGAGTCCGGGCTCTCGCAACTTAGACTCTAGTCGGCACTCTCGTGACTATGACTATTCTCAACATTTCCACAAAATAAACAATCAATGAGAAGATGAATACAAGCATGGGAAGCATGGCCACTACAACTCATACAAGCATATCAACAAACACATAGAGTGCCTACAATGTGACTAACAACAAAGACACAACCTTTTCCCCTTAATCAACCCTAATCATCCATAATCTACCCCTAATCCCCCTACTAACCCCACAAAGGAACTACTCACTCATAATCAAAGAGAAACTAACAACTATAAGAGAAAACAAACTCACAAACCAAACATCCATCATGAACAATGAGAACAATAACAATAACAATATAAAAAGATTGAAACTAGATTCAATAAACAAGGATTAGAGTAGAGAAGATTATACCAACACTAATATGAAGAAAAAGATGGAAGCTTGCATTAATGAGAAACCCAAATATAATCCCAAAGTTGTCAATCTTGGAATAATCTTCAAGAATCTTTTTAATACAAGATTAATTACAATAATTATCTAGGGATTAAGGAGAGATTAGAACTAATGAATGAGAGTAAATCTAGGGTTTTTAGGCTTAAACTAAGGTAGGTTAACATAACCTGTCTTAAGATTACAAGAAGGGAGTATATATATGGGTACAAGAATGAGGAAGAAGAAAAGAAAGGAGCGGGTGAGCTGTAGCCCATCCCGATCGGGAAGGATAATCCCGATCGGGAAGGGTTCTTCTTTCCCGATCGGGAAGGCCTCAACCCGATCGGGAAGGACCCACAGTAGTGCTCCTAATGTGCATCCCTTCCCGATCGGGAAGGCCACCATCCCGACCGGGAAAGGTCTTGTATGCCTTCCTTTAATGCTCCTTGGTCCTTCCTTCCCTCTCATGGGCTTCCCACCGATTCTCGGGACTCGGGATCGGGTCTTGGAGGCTCGGGATTGGGTCCCAAGGTCTCGGGGTCGATTCCGAGGTCTCGAGTCATCGTTCCTTTATCTCGTTGGCTCCAAAATGTGCATGTATTGAGTCGGAATCGCTCCAACTCTTCCAATTCGGCCTCGGGAACCTGAAACGAACTGAAGGAGGCATAAGAAGCCCATGAATCGCTCCAAACTTAACCCTTACACGCCCTCGAGTAAGGAAAAAGGGACCGAAACACAACAATTAAGCACTACAAAAACTACACTTATCAACTCCCCCACACTTAACCCTTACACGCCCTCGAGTAAGCACATACTAAGTACTACACTAACCGAATGGGTATTAGCGCACCCTACGCCCCTTCAACTCACGCGAGTGCACTTAGAGGACAAGTGCACTCCGCAAGGCAAGTTGGGTCTTGCGACAAAACTGTGGATGCAACCGGACACAAAGTACATAAACAAACAAACACACAAACAACACATAATCGGTTGCACCCAAAACAATAGAAATACCGCTTCCCTCTAAAAGCGGTGAATAAAACACCGGTTTAGGACTCGAGGTAAATGATAACGTTCCCAAGCTAGCAATACAAAGCAAGGTGGACTACACCCTAATAGTATGACGATAAAGCAACAAAAACGTTGGTAACTTACCTAGGTCCTCCTAACTTTCTAAAGACGTACTACGGGACGATCGGCGGAGTGGAAAGTGAAGAACCACGGTGTTAGTTGACACTGTAGGTAAGTGAGACCCCGCCCTCTTTAGCGTGAGCCAAGAGGGTCGTCCCGTGTCCAAGACCGCCTAACTAGTCCAAGTAAAAAGGTGGAAATATGCAAAATGAGGGAAGCCCGACTAATGCCGCTATCATCCTTCCTCGGGACTCGGTCCTTTGGTAGGCTCTTCACGGCAAAAGTCGGAAAAAGGCTTATTTTTGTGGGGATTTCTTTTTGTGAGACGGGTTTTCTTTTGGCACTTTCTCTTTTCTTTGCATTTTTGCTTTGTTTTGCCATGTCATTCTTTTTTTCTTCTTTTCTATTTTCTTTTTGGCTTTTGTGCCTTTTTTTTTTCTTCATTCTTTTCTTTCTTTCATTCTTTTCTTTCTTTTTCTTTTTCTTTGCCTTTTTTGGCAAGATTTGGCATTTTTGGCATTTCTCGACACTCAAGAAAGAGAGAATCAACAAATTGCAAGTTATTGTGCGAATATGTGTGAGATGGTAGGGAAATGGGTAAGTCGGGGTTGTGCATTCCCTTTCAAACCCACAAAAAGTGGAGAAAACTTGGACTAACCAAACGATCCTAAACACGGTCACCTAAGGGACGAGACTCGGTAACCAAGGCCTTTTCACACCGTGGGTGGTCATAGTGGTCAAAAGTGCAAATCCCGTAGTAAATCCCTAGTAAGCTAGGTGGACTCAAGGTAAAGGACCAACGAATTCATTGATTTAAGGTCATTCTACTAGATTAAAGTCCAAGACTCGATTTATACTACTAGGAAGGGAAAGTTAGACACTCACACACTAGCCTCTAAACCGGGTTTTCGAAAACGTTTACACACAAGACACAACAAAACACAAAACAAAGACACAACGAAAGTGAAAGAAAAAGAGACGAAACAAAACAAAACAAAAGAAAGAGAAACAACACAAAAACAAAACAAACACCACCCCGATCTTCAAACAAGTCTCCAAATCCACCACAATCTTTACAAAGCTCCTCCCGAGCACACATCAACACAACTTTCTCCAAACTTCACAAGAAATAAAGAGGGGAAAAAGGGATAGAACATGTTACCGGATGTCTTCAAAGCTTTTCAAAATTAACGGTGGTTAAGCAACCTAAAAGGAGAAAGGGAGGCAAAACACGCACACAAACAAATATACGACACAAAGACACGAAATGAAAACACAAAAGAGAAAATCTTTTTGATTTTTATGAAAAAATTTCAAATTTTTTATGGTTTTTTAAGATTTTTTCGGAAAAACTAAGAAAATAGACTAAACTATACTAGAATATCGCTCCCCCACACTTAAATCGAGCCATGTCCTCATGCTCGATCGTAGGGTGCGGAGAGACAAAAGAAAAAGAAAAGAAACTACGAAAATAAAGCTAAAAATCAAACAGAAAAGTGGAGAAAAGGGTAGAAGGTGTCCGGCCGGGGTGTAGTCAAGTCACCATGGGCCGAGACAAGAAAAAGATATGGATGGGGGAAGAAAGAAAAAGAAGGAAATAAAAGGAAATGGGAGGGGAGGGCTAGGTGTAATCAAGTCACCTAGCCCGGATTCCGCCTAAATCCGACTAAATCCTCAAAAAGAAAGTGAAAAACTTGTAAAAATTTTGGATTTTGAAATGACTCTCGATGTAGTCACGTCATCGAGACTCGGGAGCGACATATACCAAGGCCTTGAAGGCCACCATGACACAAAAGATAAGGGAAGGGGATAAGCAAAGGAAAACAAGCAACAACAAAAACGGAAAAGAAAGGATAGTTGCCGTACCATAGGTTAGCAACTCACTCTCTCCATCGTCTCATAGATCACTAAAGGCGCTTGCTTGTCTTCATCATTGCTTTTCCGCTTCATTCTCGATAAAACGCATGGTAGGGGTAGTAAGGTGTGAGGGGAGTGGAAATTGATGTGGATTCGGTGAAAGGTGAGGTGCACGGGTCAAAAGACAGGAGTAAGGAGGAGTAGGGAGGTTGGGAGGGGGTATAATGGATGGGTGGAGACAAAGGGACCATCCCGGTCGGGACGGATGGTCCCGATCGGGTTGGTGAACCCTTCCCGATCGGGAAGCCCTCGTCCCGGTCGGGAAAGCACTCCAGTAAGTCCGAATTTCAGCACCTTCATCCCGATCGGGATGGCTCCTTCCCGATCGGGATTCTTCATCCTTCCCGATCGAGAAGCCCTCTTCCCGGTCGGGATGAGTCTTCTTTGCTTCCTTAAGCCCAAAAGCTCATCAAAGCTTCAAAAACCGACTTCCTCGCTCGCAAACCAAACTCCATCATCGACCACTCCTTTCTAGGAGTCACCTTCACCTCACCTATCACAATAAACTCATACAAAACATCAAATTCACTCCCTCACATCGCTCATCAAAATACCAAATCAATTACAAGAATATCACAAAACTACCAAAATCAAGAGATAAAACACAATTACAAGCACAAGAATTCTAAAGAAGAGAGGAGGGGAATATACAACACGACGGTTCTTTTAGGAACTCCGTCAAACCTAGGATGGCGGACTCCATTCCTCAACCGTAGCCCTCAAGGGCATGGAGGAGCAAGTCGAACGCGCTACCGACATCGCAGTGAAGGCCCAAGAAGCTCTCGAGCTTAACCGACCTCCACGGCCTCCAAGGAGGAGGCAATAAGTAGGAATCCAAAGACCCGACATCATCTTCAAATTTGTCTCCGGGGTCTCTACATCCTACGAGCTCAACCGATCTCTTCTTCCCTAAGCATTGCCTCCAATCACAAGCAAGCTTCATCTCCAAGAATAGAGGCACAAAAAGCGGTTTTGGCCTCATCTCTTCATTGCACACCCCCACACTTTCCTCAAGTTGTGGTTCCCCATCTTCATCACTCGGCCCCACATCATCTTGGAGAGGAGAATCGAAACTTCTACCGGCGGTTTCAATCTCTTCCAAGCCATCTCCCTGTGTACAAATAAGGGGCTCTCGATGCGTAGTCTCATTCTCGGACATGGGCAACTCGAGGCTAACAATCTCACCCAACAACTCTACAAAATCCACCAAACCATCCCACTCACTATTCTCTTCCAATTCCTCACCAATGTTGCCTTCACCAAGAGTTATCTCCTCATTCGTCTCTTTTTGGGTAGACGATTGAAGTTCTTCAAATTCCCTTTGGAGCTTGGCCAAGAGTTCATAATTCTTTTTCGTTTGGATGGCCATTTCTTGTCGGTCTTTTTCAATTTGAAGAATCGATTGATGCAACTCCAAGTTTAGCGATTGGTGGTCATTGGAGTCTTGTAAAGCTCCTTGAAAATCTTGATGATGCCCAAGGGGTGGGGCATCATATTGTTGGTAGCAAGGTTGGGATGATTGGTGGTATTGTGGGTCATAGGGTTCATATTGTGGTTGGTGTGGAGGGTAATATTGCGGGTCATGGGGGTATTGGCTTCCATATAGTGAATCTTGATTGAACATGGTGGGTTCACAATCATAACTCGAGTAATAGCCACCATGATCGTAGGAGTGATAGTCATTCACTTGTTGGTAGCCATACTCATACTCTTGAGGTTCATACCCATCTTGATTACCCCAAGAAGCTTGATAGTGGTAGGGGGACGTCATGTCATGGCTTTGGTTCATGGAAGAAGCGTGGTAGCTCATATCGGCTCCCGAGTGTGTGGAGTTTAGATCAAACCCCATGCTCGCTCGAAAATCGTAGTCCATACCCGGTTGGAAACCACTCATTCTAGCAACCCTCCGCTTAAGCGGCTCTGAGTCGCAAGAAGAAGATAATCACCACCTCTAAGCACAAACTGTAGACTAAGAACAAACGTGAGAAGTCTAGTGCTTTTTGGGCACTAGACAAGAGAGAAATAAACCGCACACACACAAGAAGCAAAGTAACCAAAAGAAAAAAGAAAACACAAACACAAAGACAAAGTCAAGCAAATAGGAAAACAAAGTCTAAACTAGCACCGTCCCCGGCAACGGCGCCAAATTGATGGGAAGGATTTGCCGTGAGTCCAACCGTCAATAATAAACCGACTATTCCTAGTGGGTAGCTAGGGCAAGTAGGGTCGATATCCACGGGGACGGTAGAGTAAGGTCTAGACTAGGTCCACTAAAACTAGGCTAAGTCACACGAACAAACACAAAGAAAGCTATAAAAGGAAACAATTGAGGAGGAGGAGTACGAACTAGACTAATGAGCGAACTAAGGAATAAACTAGAAGAGCGATATCTAACTAAAACGGTGAACTCAAATATGGAAAGAAGTGGGGTAGGTTGGGTTCATAGAGGTAGAAGGATAATTGAGGTGATCAAGGGTAAAGGTGTCTCCTAATCGCTAGAGTCGGTACGGGCTCTCGCAACTTAGACCGATATCAAGGTGAGTCCGGGCTCTCGCAACTTAGACTCTAGTCGGCACTCTCGTGACTATGACTATTCTCAACATTTCCACAAAATAAACAATCAATGAGAAGATGAATACAAGCATGGGAAGCATGGCCACTACAACTCATACAAGCATATCAACAAACACATAGAGTGCCTACAATGTGACTAACAACAAAGACACAACCTTTTCCCCTTAATCAACCCTAATCATCCATAATCTACCCCTAATCCCCCTACTAACCCCACAAAGGATCTACTCACTCATAATCAAAGAGAAACTAACAACTATAAGAGAAAACAAACTCACAAACCAAACATCTATCATGAACAATGAGAACAATAACAATAACAATATAAAAAGATTGAAACTAGATTCAATAAACAAGGATTAGAGTAGAGAAGATTATACCAACACTAATATGAAGAAAAAGATGGAAGCTTGCATTAATGAGAAACCCAAATATAATCCCAAAGTTGTCAATCTTGGAATAATCTTCAAGAATCTTCTTAATACAAGATTAATTACAATAATTATCTAGGGATTAAGGAGAGATTAGAACTAATGAATGAGAGTAAATCTAGGGTTTTTAGGCTTAAACTAAGGTAGGTTAGCATAACCTGTCTTAAGATTACAAGAAGGGAGTATATATATGGGTACAAGAATGAGGAAGAAGAAAAGAAAGGAGCGGGTGAGCTGTAGCCCATCCCGATCGGGAAGGGTTCTTCTTTCCCGATCGGGAAGGCCTCAACCCGATCGGGAAGGACCCACAGTAGCGCTCCTAATGTGCATCCCTTCCCGATCGGGAAGGCCACCATCCCGACCGGGAAAGGTCTTGTATGCCTTCCTTTAATGCTCCTTGGTCCTTCCTTGCCTCTCATGGGCTTCCCACCGATTCTCGGGACTCGGGATCGGGTCTCGGAGGCTCGGGATTGGGTCCCAAGGTCTTGGGGTCGATTCCGAGGTCTCGAGTCATCGTTCCTTTATCTCGTTGGATCCAAAATGTGCATGTATTGAGTCGGAATCGCTCCAACTCTTCCAATTCGGCCTCGGGAACCTGAAACGAACTGAAGTAGGCATAAGAAGCCCATAAATCGCTCCAAAGGAGCGATTCGACAAGGAAAAAGGGACCGAAACACAACAATCAAGCACTACAAAAACTACACTTATCATTATGGACGCATAGACACTAACTAGAGTCAATTCTGACACCGGGACTCCGAGTCGGTCCTAAAACTCGAACCGAGTCGGCACCGCGCCAAGCAAACCTCGGGATGCACACCCGAGGCCCACTAAACCCACGACGCTCCTATTTTCTAGGTTTTCAACAAAAAAAATTCACAAATAATCAAATCAAGCAAAACCGACAATAAACAAGTAAAGAACACTTACCCGGAGTCGACATTGTCGTTTATGACGGAAATCGAGACGAAAAATGGCGAGAAAGATCAAGAAATCGACTTTGGGGCAAAAAGGGCGACGCGTTCGAATTTTGGGTTGAATGAACGATCGCTCCAATTTTCGTTTACTTAAACAGACCCGGTCCACGAAAACCCGAACGCCTCAAATGACGCGCCCGGATCCTGAACCGCTGGGGGCTGCGCGCCTGAAGATTGGGGCGCTGATAGGTGCGCCTCTAAACAGTCCGGCACAGACTAAAACAAAAACAAACGAGGCTTAACATCTGATACGCGTGAAACACATATCTTTTAAGACAAGCAAAGTAACAATAATTGAACAATTACTAGTCGATATCCACAAAGCACACTCGACAATGAAACAAGCATAAGAGTCGCACTGAACGCTGCACGCGAACGCGTAGTAAAGCAATTTTAAACGAACTAATCTGAACAAACGTTGAATAAATCTCAAATACATAACAAACCAAGACAAAGCAAGAACAAACCCGAACAAAATAAGACAAACCCGCAAAACAATAAAACACTTAACTAAAACAAATGAACAAACAACAATTTTCTCGCCTAACGGGTCTTAGTATCCGAGAGGCGAAGGAGTCTGAAACCTCCACAGAAATTCTGATTCTTGTGGATACCAACGCCCTCGAAGGAGTCTGAAACCTCCACAACATTTTGATTCGAGTGGATACCAACGCCCTCGAAGCAGTCTGAAACCTCCACATCAATTTGATTCGAGTGGATACTAACATCCTCGAAGGAGTCTTAAACCTCCACAGCAATTTGATTCGAGTACATACCAACGCTCTCGAAGGAGTCCGATACCTCCACAGCATTTTGCATTCGAGTGGAGACTGATGCCCTCGAATGGTTTATTTTGTCCTAGTGGTCAGAGGCATCTCGAGAGACATCTATTCGAGTGGAGACTGACGCCCTCGAATATTTTTATATCATCTTATTTTGTCGTAGGGGTCAGAGGCATTCCGAAAGATAGTTATTCGAGTTGAGACTGACGCCCTCGAATAGTTTTACCTTGGCTTATTTTACCCGAGGGGTCAGAGGCATCCCGAAAGAGAGCTACTCGAGCGGAGACTGACGCCCTCGAGTAGTTTATCTCATTTTATTTTGTCCTAGGGGTCAGAGGCATCCCGAAAGACAACTACTCGAGCGGAGACTGACGCCCTCGAGTAGTTTATCTCATTTTGTTTTGAACTAGGAGTTAGAGGCATCCCGAAAGACAGCTATTCGAGTGGAGACTGACGCCCTCGAATAGTTTTATCTCATTTTGTTTTGTCCTAGGGGTCAGAGGCATCCCAAAGACAAGTGTTCGAGTGGAGACTGACGCCCTCGAACATTTCTGTTTAGCTTTATTTCGCCCAAGGGGTCACAAGCATCCCGAAGACGACCGCTCGAGTGGAGACTGACGCCCTCGAACGTTTTATTTCATTAAGGGTTCACAAGCATCCCAACAATATTTGTTCAAATGGAAGCCAACACATATGAACATTCTTTGCATTCACGCTTAACGCATCACCTACACACGAAAAACATTCAAAATTGAGCAAACTTTTAAAACTAATCAAAGAAAACAAAGCGCGCGCGCGTGAAGAATTGAGAACGAGATGTCAAGCAACGGCCCGGGCCCAAGCAAGCAACCGCAAGCAAGCATGTCAGGTACTCTCTAAGCCTTGGCTGGCGAGCCTCAACACGTAGTCCAATGGACTTAAAATGACCCGACCGGACAGCCACCAGGTCGTAATCCTCGATTGACCTGGAGGGCTATACTTTGACTTTCGCCTTGTCCAAGCCTCTGTCAAAGTAGGGGCTTCTGTAGACACCCAGATTTGATCCTGGTGGTTGGAGAAGTGCCCAACAAACACCCAATGATGATAGGACTGCAACGCGACACGGGTTCGCGATGTTTTAGGTAGTTTTTCTATAGAACGGATCAAATAAATTACTCGAACAAATTAAACTAACATGATGGCAGCCTTAGTCGTGTCGTTACGGACGCATAGACACTAACTAGAGTCAATTCTGACACCGGGACTCCGAGTCGGTCCTAAAACTCGAACCGAGTCAGCACCGCGCCAAGCAAACCTCGGGATGCACACCCGAGGCCCACTAAACCCACGGCGCTCCTATTTTCTAGGTTTTCAACAAAAAAAATTCACAAATAATAAAATCAAGCAAAACTGACAATAAACAAGTAAAGAACACTTACCCGGAGTCGACATTGTCGTTTATGACGGAAATCGAGACGAAAAATGGCGAGAAAGATCAAGAAATCGACTTTCGGGCAAAAAGGGCGACGCGTTCGTATTTTGGGTTGAATGAACGATCGCCCCAATTTTCGTTTACTTAAACAGACCCGGTCCACGAAAACCTGAACGCCTCAAATGACGCGCCCGGATCCTGAACCGCTGGGGCCTGCGCGCCTGAAGATTGGGGCGCTGATAGGTGCGCCTCTAAACAGTCCGGCACAGACTAAAACAAAAAAAACGAGGCTTAACATCTGATACGCGTGAAACACATATCTTTTAAGACAAGCAAAGTAACAATAATTGAACAATTACTAGTCGATATCCACAAAGCACACTCGACAATGAAACAAGCATAAGAGTCGCACTGAACGCTGCACGCGAACGCGTAGTAAAGCAATTTTAAACGAACTAATCTGAACAAACGTCGAATAAATCTCAAATACATAACAAACCAAGACAAAGCAAGAACAAACCCGAACAAAATAAGACAAACCCGCAAAACAATAAAACACTTAACTAAAACAAATGAACAAACAACAATTTTCTCGCCTAACGGGTCTTAGTATCCGAGAGGCGAAGGAGTCTGAAACCTCCACAGAAATTCTGATTCTTGTGGATACCAACGCCCTCGAAGGAGTCTGAAACCTCCACAACATTTTGATTCGAGTGGATACCAACGCCCTCGAAGCAGTCTGAAACCTCCACATCAATTTGATTCGAGTGGATACTAACATCCTCGAAGGAGTCTTAAACCTCCACCGCAATTTAATTCGAGTACATACCAACGCTCTCGAAGGAGTCCGATACCTCCACAGCATTTTGCATTCGAGTGGAGACTGACGCCCTCGAATGGTTTATTTTGTCCTAGGGGTCAGAGGCATCTCGAGAGACAGCTATTCGAGTGGAGACTGACGCCCTCGAATATTTTTATATCATCTTATTTTGTCCTAGGGGTCAGAGGCATTCCGAAAGATAGTTATTTGAGTTGAGACTGACGCCCTCGAATAGTTTTATCTTGGCTTATTTTACCCGAGGGGTCATAGGCATCCCAAAAGACAGCTACTCGAGTGGAGACCGACGCCCTCGAGTAGTTTATCTCATTTTATTTTGTCCTAGGGGTCAGAGGCATCCCGAAAGACAGCTACTCGAGCGGAGACTGACGCCCTCGAGTAGTTTATCTCATTTTATTTTGTCCTAGGGGTCAGAGGCATCCCGAAAGACAACTACTCGAGCGGAGACTGACGCCCTCGAGTAGTTTATCTCATTTTGTTTTGTCCTAGGAGTTAGAGGCATCCCGAAAGACATCTATTCGAGTGGAGACTGACGCCCTCGAATATTTTTATCTCATTTTCTTTTGTCCTAGGGGTCAGAGGCATCCCAAAGACAAGTGTTCGAGTGGAAACTGACGCCCTCGAACATTTCTGTTTAGCTTTATTTCGCCCAAGGGGTCACAAGCATCCCGAAGACGACCGCTCGAGTGGAGACTGACGCCCTCGAACGTTTTATTTCATTAAGGGTTCACAAGCATCCCAACAATATTTGTTCAAATGGAAGCCAACACATATGAACATTCTTTGCATTCACGCTTAACGCATCACCTACACACGAAAAACATTCAAAATTGAGCAAACTTTTAAAACCAATAAAATAAAACAAAGCGCGCGCGCGTGAAGAATTGAGAACGTGATGTCAAGCAACGGCCCGGGCCCAAGCAAGCACTCGCAAGCAAGCATGTCAGGTACTCTCTAAGCCTTGGCTGGCGAGCCTCAACACGTAGTCCAATGGACTTAAAATGACCCGACCGGACAGCCACCAGGTCGTAATCCTCGATTGACCTGGAGGGCTATACTTTGACTTTCGCCTTGTCCAAGCCTCTGTCAAAGTAGGGGCTTCTGTAGACACCCAGATTTGATCCTGGTGGTTGCAGAAGTGCCCAACAAACACCCAATGATGATAGGACTGCAACGCGACACGGGTTCGCGATGTTTTAGGTAGTTTTTCTATAGAACGGATCAAATAAATTACTCGAACAAATTAAACTAACATGATGGCAGCCTTAGTCGTGTCGTTACGGACGCATAGACACTAACTAGAGTCAATTCTGACACCGGGACTCCGAGTCGGTCCTAAAACTCGAACCGAGTCAGCACCGCGCCAAGAAAACCTCGGGATGCACACCCGAGGCCCACTAAACCCACGGCGCTCCTATTTTCTAGGTTTTCAACAAAAAAAATTCACAAATAATAAAATCAAGCAAAACTGACAATAAACAAGTAAAGAACACTTACCCGGAGTCGACATTGTCGTTTATGACGGAAATCGAGATGAAAAATGGCGAGAAAGATCAAGAAATCGACTTTCGGGCAAAAAGGGCGACGCGTTCGTATTTTGGGTTGAATGAACGATCGCCCCAATTTTCGTTTACTTAAACAGACCCGGTCCACGAAAACCTGAACGCCTCAAATGACGCGCCCGGATCCTGAACCGCTGGGGCCTGCGCGCCTGAAGATTGGGGCGCTGATAGGTGTGCCTCTAAACAGTCCGGCACAGACTAAAACAAAAAAAACGAGGCTTAACATCTGATACGCGTGAAACACATATCTTTTAAGACAAGCAAAGTAACAATAATTGAACAATTACTAGTCGATATCCACAAAGCACACTCGACAATGAAACAAGCATAAGAGTCGCACTGAACGCTGCACGCGAACGCGTAGTAAAGCAATTTTAAACGAACTAATCTGAACAAACGTCGAATAAATCTCAAATACATAACAAACCAAGACAAAGCAAGAACAAACCCGAACAAAATAAGACAAACCCGCAAAACAATAAAACACTTAACTAAAACAAATGAACAAACAACAATTTTCTCGCCTAACGGGTCTTAGTATCCGAGAGGCGAAGGAGTCTGAAACCTCCACAGAAATTCTGATTCTTGTGGATACCAACGCCCTCGAAGGAGTCTGAAACCTCCACAACATTTTGATTCGAGTGGATACCAACGCCCTCGAAGCAGTCTGAAACCTCCACATCAATTTGATTCGAATGGATACTAACATCCTCGAAGGAGTCTTAAACCTCCACCGCAATTTAATTCGAGTACATACCAACGCTCTCGAAGGAGTCCGATACCTCCACAGCATTTTGCATTCGAGTGGAGACTGACGCCCTCGAATGGTTTATTTTGTCCTAGGGGTCAGAGGCATCTCGAGAGACAGCTATTTGAGTGGAGACTGACGCCCTCGAATATTTTTATATCATCTTATTTTGTCCTAGGGGTCAGAGGCATTCCGAAAGATAGTTATTTGAGTTGAGACTGACGCCCTCGAATAGTTTTATCTTGGCTTATTTTACCCGAGGGGTCATAGGCATCCCAAAAGACAGCTACTCGAGTGGAGACCGACGCCCTCGAGTAGTTTATCTCATTTTATTTTGTCCTAGGGGTCAGAGGCATCCCGAAAGACAGCTACTCGAGCGGAGACTGACGCCCTCGAGTAGTTTATCTCATTTTATTTTGTCCTAGGGGTCAGAGGCATCCCGAAAGACAACTACTCGAGCGGAGACTGACGCCCTCGAGTAGTTTATCTCATTTTGTTTTGTCCTAGGAGTTAGAGGCATCCCGAAAGACAGCTATTCGAGTGGAGACTGACGCCCTCGAATATTTTTATCTCATTTTCTTTTGTCCTAGGGGTCAGAGGCATCCCAAAGACAAGTGTTCCAGTGGAAACTGACGCCCTCGAACATTTCTGTTTAGCTTTATTTCGCCCAAGGGGTCACAAGCATCCCGAAGACGATCGCTCGAGTGGAGACTGACGCCCTCGAACGTTTTATTTCATTAAGGGTTCACAAGCATCCCAACAATATTTGTTCAAATGGAAGCCAACACATATGAACATTCTTTGCATTCACGCTTAACGCATCACCTACACACGAAAAACATTCAAAATTGAGCAAACTTTTAAAACCAATAAAAGAAAACAAAGCGCGCGCGCGTGAAGAATTGAGAACGTGATGTCAAGCAACGGCCCGGGCCCAAGCAAGCACTCGCAAGCAAGCATGTCAGGTACTCTCTAAGCCTTGGCTGGCGAGCCTCAACACGTAGTCCAATGGACTTAAAATGACCCGACCGGACAGCCACCAGGTCGTAATCCTCGATTGACCTGGATGGCTATACTTTGACTTTCGCCTTGTCAAAGCCTCTGTCAAAGTAGGGGCTTCTGTAGACACCCAGATTTGATCCTGGTGGTTGCAGAAGTTCCCAACAAACACCCTATGATGATAGGACTGCAACGCGACACGGGTTCGCGATGTTTTAGGTAGTTTTTCTATAGAACGGATCAAATAAATTACTCGAACAAATTAAACTAACATGATGGCAGCCTTAGTCGTGTCGTTACGGACGCATAGACACTAACTAGAGTCAATTCTGACACCGGGACTCCGAGTCGGTCCTAAAACTCGAACGAGTGAGCACCGCGCCAAGCAAACCTGGGGATGCACACCCGAGGCCCACTAAACCCACTGCGCTCCTATTTTCTAGGTTTTCAACAAAAAAAATTCACAAATAATCAAATCAAGCAAAACCGACAATAAACAAGTAAAGAACACTTACCCGGAGTCGACATTGTCGTTTATGACGGAAATCGAGACGAAAAATGGCGAGAAAGATCAAGAAATCGACTTTGGGGCAAAAAGGGCGACGCGTTCGAATTTTGGGTTGAATGAACGATCGCTCCAATTTTCGTTTACTTAAACAGACCCGGTCCACGAAAACCCGAACGCCTCAAATGACGCGCCCGGATCCTGAACCGCTGGGGGCTGCGCGCCTGAAGATTGGGGCGCTGATAGGTGCGCCTCTAAACAGTCCGGCACAGACTAAAACAAAAACAAACGAGGCTTAACATCTGATACGCGTGAAACACATATCTTTTAAGACAAGCAAAGTAACAATAATTGAACAATTACTAGTCGATATCCACAAAGCACACTCGACAATGAAACAAGCATAAGAGTCGCACTGAACGCTGCACGCGAACGCGTAGTAAAGCAATTTTAAACGAACTAATCTGAACAAACGTTGAATAAATCTCAAATACATAACAAACCAAGACAAAGCAAGAACAAACCCGAACAAAATAAGACAAACCCGCAAAACAATAAAACACTTAACTAAAACAAATGAACAAACAACAATTTTCTCGTCTAACGGGTCTTAGTATCCGAGAGGCGAAGGAGTCTGAAACCTCCACAGAAATTCTGATTCTTGTGGATACCAACGCCCTCGAAGGAGTCTGAAACCTCCACAACATTTTGATTCGAGTGAATACCAACGCCCTCGAAGCAGTCTGAAACCTCCACATCAATTTGATTCGAGTGGATACTAACATCCTCGAAGGAGTCTTAAACCTCCACAGCAATTTGATTCGAGTACATACCAACGCTCTCGAAGGAGTCCGATACCTCCACAGCATTTTGCATTCGAGTGGAGACTGACGCCCTCGAATGGTTTATTTTGTCCTAGTGGTCAGAGGCATCTCGAGAGACATCTATTCGAGTGGAGACTGACGCCCTCGAATATTTTTATATCATCTTATTTTGTCGTAGGGGTCAGAGGCATTCCGAAAGATAGTTATTCGAGTTGAGACTGACGCCCTCGAATAGTTTTACCTTGGCTTATTTTACCCGAGGGGTCAGAGGCATCCCGAAAGAGAGCTACTCGAGCGGAGACTGACGCCCTCGAGTAGTTTATCTCATTTTATTTTGTCCTAGGGGTCAGAGGTATCCCGAAAGACAACTACTCGAGCGGAGACTGACGCCCTCGAGTAGTTTATCTCATTTTGTTTTGAACTAGGAGTTAGAGGCATCCCGAAAGACAGCTATTCGAGTGGAGACTGACGCCCTCGAATAGTTTTATCTCATTTTGTTTTGTCCTAGGGGTCAGAGGCATCCCAAAGACAAGTGTTCGAGTGGAGACTGACGCCCTCGAACATTTCTGTTTAGCTTTATTTCGCCCAAGGGGTCACAAGCATCCCGAAGACGACCGCTCGAGTGGAGACTGACGCCCTCGAACGTTTTATTTCATTAAGGGTTCACAAGCATCCCAACAATATTTGTTCAAATGGAAGCCAACACATATGAACATTCTTTGCATTCACGCTTAACGCATCACCTACACACGAAAAACATTCAAAATTGAGCAAACTTTTAAAACTAATCAAAGAAAACAAAGCGCGCGCGCGTGAAGAATTGAGAACGAGATGTCAAGCAACGGCCCGGGCCCAAGCAAGCAACCGCAAGCAAGCATGTCAGGTACTCTCTAAGCCTTGGCTGGCGAGCCTCAACACGTAGTCCAATGGACTTAAAATGACCCGACCGGACAGCCACCAGGTCGTAATCCTCGATTGACCTGGAGGGCTATACTTTGACTTTCGCCTTGTCCAAGCCTCTGTCAAAGTAGGGGCTTCTGTAGACACCCAGATTTGATCCTGGTGGTTGCAGAAGTGCCCAACAAACACCCAATGATGATAGGACTGCAACACGACACGGGTTCGCGATGTTTTAGGTAGTTTTTCTATAGAACGGATCAAATAAATTACTCGAACAAATTAAACTAACATGATGGCAGCCTTAGTCGTGTCGTTACGGACGCATAGACACTAACTAGAGTCAATTCTGACACCGGGACTCCGAGTCGGTCCTAAAACTCGAACCGAGTCAGCACCGCGCCAAGCAAACCTCGGGATGCACACCCGAGGCCCACTAAACCCACGGCGCTCCTATTTTCTAGGTTTTCAACAAAAAAAATTCACAAATAATAAAATCAAGCAAAACTGACAATAAACAAGTGAAGAACACTTACCCGTAGTCGACATTGTCGTTTATGACGGAAATCGAGACGAAAAATGGCGAGAAAGATCAAGAAATCGACTTTGGGGCAAAAAGGGCGACGCGTTCGAATTTTGGGTTGAATGAACGATCGCTCCAATTTTCGTTTACTTAAACAGAGCCGGTCCACGAAAACCCGAACGCCTCAAATGACGCGCCCGGATCCTGAACCGCTGGGGGCTGCGCGCCTGAAGATTGGGGCGCTGATAGGTGCGCCTCTAAACAGTCCGGCACAGACTAAAATAAAAACAAACGAGGCTTAACATCTGATACGCGTGAAACACATATCTTTTAAGACAAGCAAAGTAACAATAATTGAACAATTACTAGTCGATATCCACAAAGCACACTCGACAATGAAACAAGCATAAGAGTCGCACTGAACGCTGCACGCGAACGCGTAGTAAAGCAATTTTAAACGAACTAATCTGAACAAACGTTGAATAAATCTCAAATACATAACAAACCAAAACAAAGCAAGAACAAACCCGAACAAAATAAGACAAACCCGCAAAACAATAAAACACTTAACTAAAACAAATGAACAAACAACAATTTTCTCGCCTAACGGGTCTTAGTATCCGAGAGGCGAAGGAGTCTGAAACCTCCACAGAAATTCTGATTCTTGTGGATACCAACGCCCTCGAAGGAGTCTGAAACCTCCACAACATTTTGATTCGAGTGGATACCAACGCCCTCGAAGCAGTCTGAAACCTCCACATCAATTTGATTCGAGTGGATACTAACATCCTCGAAGGAGTCTTAAACCTCCACAGCAATTTGATTCGAGTACATACCAACGCTCTCGTAGGAGTCCGATACCTCCACAGCATTTTGCATTCGAGTGGAGACTGACGCCCTCGAATGGTTTATTTTGTCCTAGTGGTCAGAGGCATCTCGAGAGACATCTATTCGAGTGGAGACTGACGCCCTCGAATATTTTTATATCATCTTATTTTGTCGTAGGGGTCAGAGGCATTCCGAAAGATAGTTATTCGAGTTGAGACTGACGCCCTCGAATAGTTTTACCTTGGCTTATTTTACCCGAGGGGTCAGAGGCATCCCGAAAGAGAGCTACTCGAGCGGAGACTGACGCCCTCGAGTAGTTTATCTCATTTTATTTTGTCCTAGGGGTCAGAGGCATCCCGAAAGACAACTACTCGAGCGGAGACTGACGCCCTCGAATAGTTTATCTCATTTTGTTTTGAACTAGGAGTTAGAGGCATCCCGAAAGACAACTATTCGAGTGGAGACTGACGCCCTCGAATAGTTTTATCTCATTTTGTTTTGTCCTAGGGGTCAGAGGCATCCCAAAGACAAGTGTTCGAGTGGAGACTGACGCCCTCGAACATTTCTGTTTAGCTTTATTTCGCCCAAGGGGTCACAAGCATCCCGAAGACGACCGCTCGAGTGGAGGCTGACGCCCTCGAACGTTTTATTTCATTAAGGGTTCACAAGCATCCCAACAATATTTGTTCAAATGGAAGCCAACACATATGAACATTCTTTGCATTCACGCTTAACGCATCACCTACACACGAAAAACATTCAAAATTGAGCAAACTTTTAAAACTAATCAAAGAAAACAAAGCGCGCGCGCGTGAAGAATTGAGAACGAGATGTCAAGCAACGGCCCGGGCCCAAGCAAGCAACCGCAAGCAAGCATGTCAGGTACTCTCTAAGCCTTGGCTGGCGAGCCTCAACACGTAGTCCAATGGACTTAAAATGACCCGACCGGACAGCCACCAGGTCGTAATCCTCGATTGACCTGGAGGGCTATACTTTGACTTTCGCCTTGTCCAAGCCTCTGTCAAAGTAGGGGCTTCTGTAGACACCCAGATTTGATCCTGGTGGTTGCAGAAGTGCCCAACAAACACCCAATGATGATAGGACTGCAACGCGACACGGGTTCGCGATGTTTTAGGTAGTTTTTCTATAGAACGGATCAAATAAATTACTCGAACAAATTAAACTAACATGATGGCAGCCTTAGTCGTGTCGTTACGGACGCATAGACACTAACTAGAGTCAATTCTGACACCGGGACTCCGAGTCGGTCCTAAAACTCGAACCGAGTCAGCACCGCGCCAAGCAAACCTCGGGATGCACACCCGAGGCCCACTAAACCCACGGCGCTCCTATTTTCTAGGTTTTCAACAAAAAAAATTCACAAATAATAAAATCAAGCAAAACTGACAATAAACAAGTGAAGAACACTTACCCGGAGTCGACATTGTCGTTTATGACGGAAATCGAGACGAAAAATGGCGAGAAAGATCAAGAAATCGACTTTGGGGCAAAAAGGGCGACGCGTTCGAATTTTGGGTTGATTGAACGATCGCTCCAATTTTCGTTTACTTAAACAGAGCCGGTCCACGAAAACCCGAACACCTCAAATGACGCGCCCGGATCCTGAACCGCTGGGGGCTGCGCGCCTGAAGATTGGGGCGCTGATAGGTGCGCCTCTAAACAGTCCGGCACAGACTAAAACAAAAACAAACGAGGCTTAACATCTGATACGCGTGAAACACATATCTTTTAAGACAAGCAAAGTAACAATAATTGAACAATTACTAGTCGATATCCACAAAGCACACTCGACAATGAAACAAGCATAAGAGTCGCACTGAACGCTGCACGCGAACGCGTAGTAAAGCAATTTTAAACGAACTAATCTGAACAAACGTTGAATAAATCTCAAATACATAACAAACCAAGACAAAGCAAGAACAAACCCGAACAAAATAAGACAAACCCGCAAAACAATAAAACACTTAACTAAAACAAATGAACAAACAACAATTTTCTCGCCTAACGGGTCTTAGTATCCGAGAGGCGAAGGAGTCTGAAACCTCCACAGAAATTCTGATTCTTGTGGATACCAACGCCCTCGAAGGAGTCTGAAACCTCCACAACATTTTGATTCGAGTGGATACCAACGCCCTCGAAGCAGTCTGAAACCTCCACATCAATTTGATTCGAGTGGATACTAACATCCTCGAAGGAGTCTTAAACCTCCACAGCAATTTGATTCGAGTACATACCAACGCTCTCGTAGGAGTCCGATACCTCCACAGCATTTTGCATTCGAGTGGAGACTGACGCCCTCGAATGGTTTATTTTGTCCTAGTGGTCAGAGGCATCTCGAGAGACATCTATTCGAGTGGAGACTGACGCCCTCGAATATTTTTATATCATCTTATTTTGTCGTAGGGGTCAGAGGCATTCCGAAAGATAGTTATTCGAGTTGAGACTGACGCCCTCGAATAGTTTTACCTTGGCTTATTTTACCCGAGGGGTCAGAGGCATCCCGAAAGAGAGCTACTCGAGCGGAGACTGACGCCCTCGAGTATTTTATCTCATTTTATTTTGTCCTAGGGGTCAGAGGCATCCCGAAAGACAACTACTCGAGCGGAGACTGACGCCCTCGAATAGTTTATCTCATTTTGTTTTGAACTAGGAGTTAGAGGCATCCCGAAAGACAACTATTCGAGTGGAGACTGACGCCCTCGAATAGTTTTATCTCATTTTGTTTTGTCCTAGGGGTCAGAGGCATCCCAAAGACAAGTGTTCGAGTGGAGACTGACGCCCTCGAACATTTCTGTTTAGCTTTATTTCGCCCAAGGGGTCACAAGCATCCCGAAGACGACCGCTCGAGTGGAGGCTGACGCCCTCGAACGTTTTATTTCATTAAGGGTTCACAAGCATCCCAACAATATTTGTTCAAATGGAAGCCAACACATATGAACATTCTTTGCATTCACGCTTAACGCATCACCTACACACGAAAAACATTCAAAATTGAGCAAACTTTAAAAACTAATCAAAGAAAACAAAGCGCGCGCGCGTGAAGAATTGAGAACGAGATGTCAAGCAACGGCCCGGGCCCAAGCAAGCAACCGCAAGCAAGCATGTCAGGTACTCTCTAAGCCTTGGCTGGCGAGCCTCAACACGTAGTCCAATGGACTTAAAATGACCCGACCGGACAGCCACCAGGTCGTAATCCTCGATTGACCTGGAGGGCTATACTTTGACTTTCGCCTTATCCAAGCCTCTGTCAAAGTAGGGGCTTCTGTAGACACCCAGATTTGATCCTGGTGGTTGCAGAAGTGCCCAACAAACACCCAATGATGATAGGACTGCAACGCGACACGGGTTCGCGATGTTTTAGGTAGTTTTTCTATAGAACGGATCAAATAAATTACTCGAACAAATTAAACTAACATGATGGCAGCCTTAGTCGTGTCGTTACGGACGCATAGACACTAACTAGAGTCAATTCTGACACCGGGACTCCGAGTCGGTCCTAAAACTCGAACCGAGTCAGCACCGCGCCAAGCAAACCTCGGGATGCACACCCGAGGCCCACTAAACCCACGGCGCTCCTATTTTCTAGGTTTTCAACAAAAAAAATTCACAAATAATAAAATCAAGCAAAACTGACAATAAACAAGTAAAGAACACTTACCCGGAGTCGACATTGTCGTTTATGACGGAAATCGAGACGAAAAATGGCGAGAAAGATCAAGAAATCGACTTTCGGGCAAAAAGGGCGACGCGTTCGTATTTTGGGTTGAATGAACGATCGCCCCAATTTTCGTTTACTTAAACAGACCCGGTCCACGAAAACCTAAACGCCTCAAATGACGCGCCCGGATCCTGAACCGCTGGGGGCTGCGCGCCTGAAGATTGGGGCGCTGATAGGTGCGCCTCTAAACAGTCCGGCACAGAATAAAACAAAAAAAACGAGGCTTAACATCTGATACGCGTGAAACACATATCTTTTAAGACAAGCAAAGTAACAATAATTGAACAATTACTAGTCGATATCCACAAAGCACACTCGACAATGAAACAAGCATAAGAGTCGCACTGAACGCTGCACGCGAACGCGTAGTAAAGCAATTTTAAACGAACTAATCTGAACAAACGTTGAATAAATCTCAAATACATAACAAACCAAGACAAAGCAAGAACAAACCCGAACAAAATAAGACAAACCCGCAAAACAATAAAACACTTAACTAAAACAAATGAACAAACAACAATTTTCTCGCCTAACGGGTCTTAGTATCCGAGAGGCGAAGGAGTCTGAAACCTCCACAGAAATTCTGATTCTTGTGGATACCAACGCCCTCGAAGGAGTCTGAAACCTCCACAACATTTTGATTCGAGTGGATACCAACGCCCTCGAAGCAGTCTGAAACCTCCACATCAATTTGATTCGAGTGGATACTAACATCCTCGAAGGAGTCTTAAACCTCCACAGCAATTTGATTCGAGTACATACCAACGCTCTCGAAGGAGTCCGATACCTCCACAGCATTTTGCATTTGAGTGGAGACTGACGCCCTCGAATGGTTTATTTTGTCCTAGTGGTCAGAGGCATCTCGAGAGACATCTATTCGAGTGGAGACTGACGCCCTCGAATATTTTTATATCATCTTATTTTGTCGTAGGGGTCAGAGGCATTCCGAAAGATAGTTATTCGAGTTGAGACGGACGCCCTCGAATAGTTTTACCTTGGCTTATTTTACCCGAGGGGTCAGAGGCATCCCGAAAGAGAGCTACTCGAGCGGAGACTGACGCCCTCGAGTAGTTTATCTCATTTTATTTTGTCCTAGGGGTCAGAGGCATCCCGAAAGACAACTACTCGAGCGGAGACTGACGCCCTCGAGTAGTTTATCTCATTTTGTTTTGAACTAGGAGTTAGAGGCATCCCGAAAGACAGCTATTCGAGTGGAGACTGACGCCCTCGAATAGTTTTATCTCATTTTGTTTTGTCCTAGGGGTCAGAGGCATCCCAAAGACAAGTGTTCGAGTGGAGACTGACGCCCTCGAACATTTCTGTTTAGCTTTATTTCGCCCAAGGGGTCACAAGCATCCCGAAGACGACCGCTCGAGTGGAGACTGACGCCCTCGAACGTTTTATTTCATTAAGGGTTCACAAGCATCCCAACAATATTTGTTCAAATGGAAGCCAACACATATGAACATTCTTTGCATTCACGCTTAACGCATCACCTACACACGAAAAACATTCAAAATTGAGCAAACTTTTAAAACTAATCAAAGAAAACAAAGCGCGCGCGCGTGAAGAATTGAGAACGAGATGTCAAGCAACGGCCCGGGCCCAAGCAAGCAACCGCAAGCAAGCATGTCAGGTACTCTCTAAGCCTTGGCTGGCGAGCCTCAACACGTAGTCCAATGGACTTAAAATGACCCGACCGGACAGCCACCAGGTCGTAATCCTCGATTGACCTGGAGGGCTATACTTTGACTTTCGCCTTGTCCAAGCCTCTGTCAAAGTAGGGGCTTCTGTAGACACCCAGATTTGATCCTGGTGGTTGCAGAAGTGCCCAACAAACACCCAATGATGATAGGACTGCAACGCGACACGGGTTCGCGATGTTTTAGGTAGTTTTTCTATAGAACGGATCAAATAAATTACTCGAACAAATTAAACTAACATGATGGCAGCCTTAGTCGTGTCGTTACGGACGCATAGACACTAACTAGAGTCAATTCTGACACCGGGACTCCGAGTCGGTCCTAAAACTCGAACCGAGTCAGCACCGCGCCAAGCAAACCTCGGGATGCACACCCGAGGCCCACTAAACCCACGGCGCTCCTATTTTCTAGGTTTTCAACAAAAAAAATTCACAAATAATAAAATCAAGCAAAACTGACAATAAACAAGTAAAGAACACTTACCCGGAGTCGACATTGTCGTTTATGACGGAAATCGAGACGAAAAATGGCGAGAAAGATCAAGAAATCGACTTTCGGGCAAAAAGGGCGACGCGTTCGTATTTTGGGTTGAATGAACGATCGCCCCAATTTTCGTTTACTTAAACAGACCCGGTCCACGAAAACCTGAACGCCTCAAATGACGCGCCCGGATCCTGAACCGCTGGGGGCTGCGCGCCTGAAGATTGCGGCGCTGATAGGTGCGCCTCTAAACAGTCCGGCACAAACTAAAACAAAAAAAACGAGGCTTAACATCTGATACGCGTGAAACACATATCTTTTAAGACAAGCAAAGTAACAATAATTGAACAATTACTAGTCGATATCCACAAAGCACACTCGACAATGAAACAAGCATAAGAGTCGCACTGAACGCTGCACGCGAACGCGTAGTAAAGCAATTTTAAACGAACTAATCTGAACAAACGTTGAATAAATCTCAAATACATAAGAAACCAAGACAAAGCAAGAACAAACCCGAACAAAATAAGACAAACCCGCAAAACAATAAAACACTTAACTAAAACAAATGAACAAACAACAATTTTCCCGCCTAACGGGTCTTAGTATCCGAGAGGCGAAGGAGTCTGAAACCTCCACAGAAATTCTGATTCTTGTGGATACCAACGCCCTCGAAGGAGTCTGAAACCTCCACAGCATTTTGATTCGAGTGGATACCAACGCCATTGAAGCAGTCTGAAACCTCCACAGCAATTTGATTCGAGTGGATACCAACATCCTCGAAGGAGTCTTAAACCTCCACAGCAATTTGATTCGAGTTGATACGAACGCTCTCGAAGGAGTCCGATACCTCCACAGCATTTTGCATTCGAGTGGAGACTGACGCCCTCGAATGGTTTATTTTGTCCTAGGGGTCATAGGCATCTCGAGAGACAGCTATTCGACTGGAGACTGATGCCCTCGAATATTTTTATATCATCTTTTTTTGTCCTAGGGGTCAGAGGCATTCCGAAAGATAGTTATTCGTGTTGAGACTGACGCCCTCGAATAGTTTTATCTTGGCTTATTTTACCCTAGGGGTCAGAGGCATCCCGAAAGACAGCTACTCGAGTGGAGACCGACGCCCTCGAGTAGTTTATCTCATTTTATTTTGTCCTAGGGGTCAGAGGCATCCCGAAAGACAGCTACTCGAGCGGAGACTGACGCCCTCGAGTAGTTTGTCTTATTTTATTTTGTCCTAGGGGTCAGAGGCATCCCGAAAGACAACTACTCGAGCGGAGACTGACGCCCTCGAGTAGTTTATCTCATTTTGTTTTGTCCTAGGGGTCAGAGTCATCCCGAAAGATAGCTATTCGAGTGGAGACTGACGCCCTCGAATAGTTTTATCTCATTTTGTTTTGTCCTAGGGGTCAGAGGCATCCCAAAGACAAGTGTTCCAGTGGAGACTGACGCCCTCGAACATTTCTGTTTAGCTTTATTTCGCCCAAGGGGTCACAAGCATCCCGAAGACGACCGCTCGAGTGGAGACTGACGCCCTCGAACGTTTTATTTCATTAAGGGTTCACAAGCATCCCAACAATATTTGTTCAAATGGAAGCCAACACATATGAACATTCTTTGCATTCACGCTTAACACATCACCTACACACGAAAAACATTCAAAATTGAGCAAACTTTTAAAACCAATCAAAGAAAACAAAGCGCGCACGCGTGAAGAATTGAGAACGAGATGTCAAGCAACGGCCCGGGCCCAAGCAAGCAACCGCAAGCAAGCATGTCAGGTACTCTCTAAGCCTTGGCTGGCGAGCCTCAACACGTAGTCCAATGGACTTAAAATGACCCGACCGGACAGCCACCAGGTCGTAATCCTCGATTGACCTGGAGGGCTATACTTTGACTTTCGCCTTGTCCAAGCCTCTGTCAAAGTAGGGGCTTCTGTAGACACCCAGATTTGATCCTGGTGGTTGCAGAAGTGCCCAACAAACACCCAATGATGATAGGACTGCAACGCGACACGGGTTCGCGATGTTTTAGGTAGTTTTTCTATAGAACGGATCAAATAAATTACTCGAACAAATTAAACTAACATGATGGCAGCCTTAGTCGTGTCGTTACGGACGCATAGACACTAACTAGAGTCAATTCTGACACCGGGACTCCGAGTCGGTCCTAAAACTCGAACCGAGTCAGCACTGCGCCAAGCAAACCTCGGGATGCACACCCGAGGCCCACTAAACCCACGGCGCTCCTATTTTCTAGGTTTTCAACAAAAAAAATTCACAAATAATAAAATCAAGCAAAACCGACAATAAACAAGTAAAGAACACTTACCCGGAGTCGACATTGTCGTTTATGACGGAAATCGAGACGAAAAATGGCGAGAAAGATCAAGAAATCGACTTTGGGGCAAAAAGGGCGACGCGTTCGAATTTTGGGTTGAATGAACGATCGCTCCAATTTTCGTTTACTTAAACAGAGCCGGTCCACGAAAACCCGAACGCCTCAAATGACGCGCCCGGATCCTGAACCGCTGGGGGCTGCGCGCCTGAAGATTGGGGCGCTGATAGGTGCGCCTCTAAACAGTCCGGCACAGACTAAAACAAAAACAAACGAGGCTTAACATCTGATACGCGTGAAACACATATCTTTTAAGACAAGCAAAGTAACAATAATTGAACAATTACTAGTCGATATCCACAAAGCACACTCGACAATGAAACAAGCATAAGAGTCGCACTGAACGCTGCACGCGAACGCGTAGTAAAGCAATTTTAAACGAACTAATCTGAACAAACGTTGAATAAATCTCAAATACATAACAAACCAAGACAAAGCAAGAACAAACCAACAAAATAAGACAAACCCGCAAAACAATAAAACACTTAACTAAAACAAATGAACAAACAACAATTTTCCCGCCTAACGGGTCTTAGTATCCGAGAGGCGAAGGAGTCTGAAACCTCCACAGAAATTCTGATTCTTGTGGATACCAACGCCCTCGAAGGAGTCTGAAACCTCCATAGCATTTTGATTCGAGTGGATACCAACGCCATTGAAGCAGTCTGAAACCTCCACAGCAATTTGATTCGAGTGGATACCAACATCCTCGAAGGAGTCTTAAACCTCCACAGCAATTTGATTCGAGTTGATACGAACGCTCTCGAAGGAGTCCGATACCTCCACAGCATTTTGCATTCGAGTGGAGACTGACGCCCTCGAATGGTTTATTTTGTCCTAGGGGTCAGAGGCATCTCGAGAGACAGCTATTCGACTGGAGACTGATGCCCTCGAATATTTTTATATCATCTTTTTTTGTCCTAGGGGTCAGAGGCATTCCGAAAGATAGTTATTCGTGTTGAGACTGACGCCCTCGAATAGTTTTATCTTGGCTTATTTTACCCTAGGGGTCAGAGGCATCCCGAAAGACAGCTACTCGAGTGGAGACCGACGCCCTCGAGTAGTTTATCTCATTTTATTTTGTCCTAGGGGTCAGAGGCATCCCGAAAGACAGCTACTCGAGCGGAGACTGACGCCCTCGAGTAGTTTGTCTTATTTTATTTTGTCCTAGGGGTCAGAGGCATCCCGAAAGACAACTACTCGAGCGGAGACTGACGCCCTCGAGTAGTTTATCTCATTTTGTTTTGTCCTAGGGGTCAGAGTCATCCCGAAAGATAGCTATTCGAGTGGAGACTGACGCCCTCGAATAGTTTTATCTCATTTTGTTTTGTCCTAGGGGTCAGAGGCATCCCAAAGACAAGTGTTCCAGTGGAGACTGACGCCCTCGAACATTTCTGTTTAGCTTTATTTCGCCCAAGGGGTCACAAGCATCCCGAAGACGACCGCTCGAGTGGAGACTGACGCCCTCGAACGTTTTATTTCATTAAGGGTTCACAAGCATCCCAACAATATTTGTTCAAATGGAAGCCAACACATATGAACATTCTTTGCATTCACGCTTAACACATCACCTACACACGAAAAACATTCAAAATTGAGCAAACTTTTAAAACTAATCAAAGAAAACAAAGCGCGCGCGCGTGAAGAATTGAGAACGAGATGTCAAGCAACGGCCCGGGCCCAAGCAAGCAACCGCAAGCAAGCATGTCAGGTACTCTCTAAGTCTTGGCTGGCGAGCCTCAACACGTAGTCCAATGGACTTAAAATGACCCGACCGGACAGCCACCAGGTCGTAATCCTCGATTGACCTGGATGGCTATACTTTCACTTTCGCCTTGTCCAAGCCTCTGTCAAAGTAGGGGCTTCTGTAGAGACCCAGATTTGATCCTGGTGGTTGCAGAAGTGCCCAACAAACACCCAATGATGATAGGACTGCAACGCGACACGGGTTCGCGATGTTTTAGGTAGTTTTTCTATAGAACGGATCAAATAAATTACTCGAACAAATTAAACTAACATGATGGCAGCCTTAGTCGTGTCGTTACGGACGCATAGACACTAACTAGAGTCAATTCTGACACCGGGACTCCAAGTCGGTCCTAAAACTCGAACCGAGTCAGCACCGCGCCAAGCAAACCTCGGGATGCACACCCGAGGCCCACTAAACCCACGGCGCTCCTATTTTCTAGGTTTTCAACAAAAAAAAATTCACAAATAATCAAATCAAGCAAAACCGACAATAAACAAGTAAAGAACACTTACCCGGAGTCGACATTGTCGTTTATGACGGAAATCGAGACGAAAAATGGCGAGAAAGATCAAGAAATCGACTTTGGGGCAAAAAGGGCGACGCGTTCGAATTTTGGGTTGAATGAACGATCGCCCCAATTTTCGTTTACTTAAACAGACCTGGTCCACGAATACCCGAACGCCTCAAATGACGCGCCCGGATCCTGAACCACTGGGGGCTGCGCGCCAGAAGATTGGGGCGCTCATAGGTGCGCCTCTAAACAGTCCGGCACAGACAAAAAAAAAAAAACGAGGCTTAACATCTGATACGCGTGAAACACATATCTTTTAAGACAAGCAAAGTAACAATAATTGAACAATTACTAGTCGATATCCACAAAGCACACTCGACAATGAAACAAGCATAAGAGTCGCACTGAACGCTGCACGCGAACGCGTAATAAAGCAATTTTAAACGAACTAATCTGAACAAACGTTGAATAAATCTCAAATACATAACAAACCAAGACAAAGCAAGAACAAACCCGAACAAAACTAAGACAAACCCGCAAAACAATAAAACACTTAACTAAAACAAATGAACAAACAACAATTTTCCCGCCTAACGGGTCTTAGTATCCGAGAGGCGAAGGAGTCTGAAACCTCCACAGAAATTCTGATTCTTGTGGATACCAACGCCCTCGAAGGAGTCTGAAACCTCCACAGCATTTTGATTCGAGTGGATACCAACGCCCTCGAATCAGTCTGAAACCTCCACAGCAATTTGATTCGAGTGGATACCAACATCCTCGAAGGAGTCTTAAACCTCCACAGCAATTTGATTCGAGTAGATACGAACGCTCTCGAAGGAGTCCGATACCTCCACAGCATTTTGCATTCGAGTGGAGACTGACGCCCTCGAATGGTTTATTTTGTCCTAGGGGTCAGAGGCATCTCGAGAGACAGCTATTCGACTGGAGACTGATGCCCTCGAATATTTTTATATCATCTTTTTTTGTCCTAGGGGTCAGAGGCATTCCGAAAGATAGTTGATCGTGTTGAGACTGACGCCCTCGAATAGTTTTATCTTGGCTTATTTTACCCTAGGGGTCAGACGCATCCCGAAAGACAGCTACTCGAGTGGAGACCGACGCCCTCGAGTAGTTTATCTCATTTTATTTTGTCCTAGGGGTCAGAGGCATCCCGAAAGACAGCTACTCGAGCGGAGACTGACGCCCTCGAGTAGTTTATCTTATTTTATTTTGTCCTAGGGGTCAGAGGCATCCCGAAAGACAACTACTCGAGCGGAGACTGACGCCCTCGAGTAGTTTATCTCATTTTGTTTTGTTCTAGGAGTCAGAGTCATCCCGAAAGACAGCTATTCGAGTGGAGACTGACGCCCTCGAATAGTTTTATCTCATTTTGTTTTGTCCTAGGGGTCAGAGGCATCCCAAAAACAAGTGTTCGATTGGAGACTGACGCCCTCGAACATTTCTGTTTAGCTTTATTTCGCCCAAGGGGTCACAAGCATCCCGAAGACGACCGCTCGAGTGGAGACTGACGCCCTCGAACGTTTTATTTCATTAAGGGTTCACAAGCATCCCAACAATATTTGTTCAAATGGAAGCCAACACATATGAACATTCTTTATATTCACGCTTAACGCATCACCTACACACGAAAAACATTCAAAATTGAGCAAACTTTTAAAACTAATCAAAGAAAACAAAGCGCGCGCGTGAAGAATTTAGAACGAGATGTCAAGCAACGGCCCGGGCCCAAGCAAGCAACCGCAAGCAAGCATGTCAGGTACTCTCTAAGCCTTGGCTGGCGAGCCTCAACACATAGTCCAATGGACTTAAAATGACCCGACCGGACAGCCACCAGGTCGTAATCCTCGATTGACCTGGATGGCTATACTTTCACTTTCGCCTTGTCCAAGCCTCTGTCAAAGTAGGGGCTTCTGTAAACACCCAGATTGGATCCTGGTGGTTGCAGAAGTGCCCAACAAACACCCAATGATGATAGGACTGCAACGCGACACGGGTTCGCGATGTTTTAAGGTAGTTTTTCTATAGAACGGATCAAATAAATTACTCGAACAAATTAAACTAACATGATGGCAGCCTTAGTCGTGTCGTTACGGACGCATAGACACTAACTAGAGTCAATTCTGACACCGGGACTCCGAGTCGGTCCTAAAACTCGAACCGAGTCAGCACCGCGCCAAGCAAACCTCGAGATGCACACCCGAGGCCCACTAAACCCACGGCGCTCCTATTTTATAGGTTTTCAACAAAAAAATTCACAAATAATCAAATCAAGCAAAACCGACAATAAACAAGTAAAGAACACTTACCCGGAGTCGACATTGTCATTTATGACGGAAATCGAGACGAAAATTGGCGAGAAAGATCAAGAAATCGATTTTAGGGCAAAAAGGGCGACGCGTTCGAATTTTGGGTTGAATGAACGATCGCCCCAATTTTCGTTTACTTAAACAGACCCGGTCCACGAAAACCCGAACGCCTCAAATGACGCGCCCGGATCCTGAACCGCTGGGGGCTGCGCGCCTGAAGATTGGGGCGCTAATAGGTGCGCCTCTAAACAGTCCGGCACAGACTAAAACCAAAAAAAAAACGAGGCTTAACATCTTATACGCGTGAAACACATATCTTTTAAGACAAGCAAAGTAACAATAATTGAACAATTACTAGTCGATATCCACAAAGCACACTCGACAATGAAACAAGCATAAGAGTCGCACTGAACGCTGCACGCGAACGCGTAATAAAGCAATTTCAAACGAACTAATCTGAACAAACGTTGAATAAATCTCAAATACATAACAAACCAAGACAAAGAAAGAACAAACCCGAACAAAATAAGACAAACCCGCAAAACAATTAAACACTTTACTAAAACAAATGAACAAACAACAATTTTCTCGCCTAACGGGTCTTAGTATCCGAGAGGCGAAGGAGTCTGAAACCTCCACAGAAATTCTGATTCTTGTGGATACCAACGCCCTCGAAGGAGTCTGAAACCTCCACAGCATTTTGATTCGAGTGGATAACAACGCCCTCGAAGCAGTCTGAAACCTCCACAGCAATTTGATTCGAGTGGATACCAACATCCTCGAAGGAGTCTTAAACCTCCACAGCAATTTGATTCGAGTAGATACGAACGCTCTCGAAGGAGTCTGATACATCCACAGCATTTTGCATTCGAGTGGAGACTGACGCCCTCGAATGGTTTATTTTGTCCTAGGGGTCAGAGACATCTCGAGAGACAGCTATTCGACTGGAGACTGACGCCCTCGAATATTTTTATATCATCTTATTTTGTCGTAGGGGTCAGAGGCATTCCGAAAGATAGTTATTCGAGTTGAGACTGACGCCCTCGAATAGTTTTATCTTGGCTTATTTTAACCTAGGGGTCAGAGGCATCCCGAAAGACAGCTACTCGAGTGGAGACCGACGCCCTCGAGTAGTTTATCTCATTTTATTTTGTCCTAGGGGTCAGAGGCATCCCGAAAGACAGCTACTCGAGCGGAGACTGACGCCCTCGAGTAGTTTATCTCATTTTGTTTTGTCCTAGGAGTCAGAGGCATCCCGAAAGACAGCTATTCGAGTGGAGACTAACGCCCTCGAATAGTTTTATCTCATTTTGTTTTGTCCTAGGGGTCAGAGGCATCCCAAAGACAAGTGTTCGAGTGGAGACTGACGCCCTCGAACATTTCTGTTTAGCTTTATTTCGTCCAAGGGGTCACAAGCATCCCGAAGACGACCGCTCGAGTGGAGACTGACGCCCTCGAACGTTTTATTTCATTAAGGGTTCACAAGCATCCCAACAATATTTGTTCAAATGGAATCCAACACATATGAACATTCTTTGCATTCACGCTTAACGCATCACCTACACACGAAAAACATTCAAAATTGAGCAAACTTTTAAAACTAATGAAAGAAAACAAAGCGCGCGCGCGTGAAGAATTGAGAACGAGATGTCAAGCAACGGCCCGGGCCCAAGAAAGCAACCGCAAGCAAGCATGTCAGGTACTCTCTAAGCCTTGGCTGGCGAGCCTCAACACGTAGTCCAATGGACTTAAAATGACCCGACCGGACAGCCACCGGGTCGTAATCCTCGATTGACCTGGATGGCTATACTTTGACTTTCGCCTTGTCCAAGCCTCTGTCAATGTAGGGGCTTCTGTAGACACCCAGATTTGATCCTGGTGGTTGCAGAAGTGCCCAACAAACACCCAATGATGATAGGACTGCAACGCGACACGGGTTCGCGATGTTTTAGGTAGTTTTTCTATAGAACGGATCAAATAAATTACTCGAACAAATTAAACTAACATGATGGCAGCCTTAGTCGTGTCGTTACAGACGCATAGACACTAACTAGAGTCAATTCTGACACCGGGACTCCGAGTCGGTCCTAAAACTCGAACCGAGTCAGCACCGCGCCAAGCAAACCTCGAGATGCACACCCGAGGCCCACTAAACCCACGGCGCTCCTATTTTATAGGTTTTCAACAAAAAAATTCACAAATAATCAAATCAAGCAAAACCGACAATAAACAAGTAAAGAACACTTACCCGGAGTCGACATTGTCGTTTATGACGGAAATCGAGACGAAAAATGGCGAGAAAGATCAAGAAATCGACTTCGGGGCAAAAAGGGCGACGCGTTCGAATTTTGGGTTGAATGAACGATCGTCCCATTTTTCGTTTACTTAAACAGACCCGGTCCACGAAAACCCGAACGCCTCAAATGACGCGCCCGGATCCTGAACCGCTGGGGGCTGCGCGCCTGAAGATTGGGGCGCTGATAGGTGCGCCTCTAAACAGTCCGGCACAGACTAAAACAAAAAAAAATGAGGCTTAACATCTGATACGCGTGAAACACATATCTTTTAAGACAAGCAAAGTAACAATAATTGAACAATTACTAGTCGATATCCACAAAGCACACTCGACAATGAAACAAGCATAAGAGTCGCACTGAACGCTGCACGCGAACGCGTAATAAAGCAATTTCAAACGAACTAATCTGAACAAACGTTGAATAAATCTCAAATACATAACAAACCAAGACAAAGAAAGAACAAACCCGAACAAAATAAGACAAACCCGCAAAACAGTTAAACACTTTACTAAAACAAATGAACAAACAACAATTTTCTCGCCTAACGGGTCTTAGTATCCGAGAGGCGAAGGAGTCTGAAACCTCCACAGAAATTCTGATTCTTGTGGATACCAACGCCCTCGAAGGAGTCTGAAACCTCCACAGCATTTTGATTCGAGTGGATAACAACGCCCTCGAAGCAGTCTGAAACCTCCACAGCAATTTGATTCGAGTGGATACCAACATCCTCGAAGGAGTCTTAAACCTCCACAGCAATTTGATTCGAGTAGATACGAACGCTCTCGAAGGAGTCTGATACATCCACAGCATTTTGCATTCGAGTGGAGACTGACGCCCTCGAATGGTTTATTTTGTCCTAGGGGTCAGAGGCATCTCGAGAGACAGCTATTCGACTGGAGACTGATGCCCTCGAATATTTTTATATCATCTTATTTTGTCGTAGGGGTCAGAGGCATTCCGAAAGATAGTTATTCGAGTTGAGACTGACGCCCTCGAATATTTTATCTTGGCTTATTTTAACCTAGGGGTCAGAGGCATCCCGAAAGACAGCTACTCGAGTGGAGACCGACGCCCTCGAGTAGTTTATCTCATTTTATTTTGTCCTAGGGGTCAGAGGCATCCCGAAAGACAGCTACTCGAGCGGAGACTGACGCTCTCGAGTAGTTTATCTCATTTTGTTTTGTCCTAGGAGTCAGAGGCATCCCGAAAGACAGCTATTCGAGTGGAGACTGACGCCCTCGAATAGTTTTATCTCATTTTGTTTTGTCCTAGGGGTCAGAGGCATCCCAAAGACAAGTGTTCGAGTGGAGACTGACGCCCTCGAACATTTCTGTTTAGCTTTATTTCGTCCAAGGGGTCACAAGCATCCCGAAGACGACCGCTCGAGTGGAGACTGACGCCCTCGAACGTTTTATTTCATTAAGGGTTCACAAGCATCCCAACAATATTTGTTCAAATGGAAGCCAACACATATGAACATTCTTTGCATTCACGCTTAACGCATCACCTACACACGAAAAACATTCAAAATTGAGCAAACTTTTAAAACTAATCAAAGAAAACAAAGCGCGGGCGCGTGAAGAATTGAGAACGAGATGTCAAGCAACGGCCCGGGCCCAAGAAAGCAACCGCAAGCAAGCATGTCAGGTACTCTCTAAGCCTTGGCTGGCGAGCCTCAACACGTAGTCCAATGGACTTAAAATGACCCGACCGGACAGCCACCGGGTCGTAATCCTCGATTGACCTGGATGGCTATACTTTGACTTTCGCCTTGTCCAAGCCTCTGTCAAAGTAGGGGCTTCTGTAGACACCCAGATTTGATCCTGGTGGTTGCAGAAGTGCCCAACAAACACCCAATGATGATAGGACTGCAACGCGACACGGGTTCGCGATGTTTTAGGTAGTTTTTCTATAGAACGGATCAAATAAATTACTCGAACAAATTAAACTAACATGATGGCAGCCTTAGTCGTGTCGTTACGGACGCATAGACACTAACTAGAGTCAATTCTGACACCGGGACTCCGAGTCGGTCCTAAAACTCGAACCGAGTCAGCACCGCGCCAAGCAAACCTCGAGATGCACACCCGAGGCCCACTAAACCCACGGCGCTCCTATTTTATAGGTTTTCAACAAAAAAAATTCACAAATAATCAAATCAAGCAAAACCGACAATAAACAAGTAAAGAACACTTACCCGGAGTCGACATTGTCGTTTATGACGGAAATCGAGACGAAAAATGGCGAGAAAGATAAAGAAATCGACTTCGGGGCAATAAGGGCGACGCGTTCGAATTTTTGGTTGAATGAACGATCGTCCCATTTTTCGTTTACTTAAACAGACCCGGTCCACGAAAACCCGAACGCCTCAAATGACGCGCCCGGATCCTGAACCGCTGGGGGCTGCGCGCCTGAAGATTGGGGCGCTGATAGGTGCGCCTCTAAACAGTCCGGCACAGACTAAAACAAAAAAAATGAGGCTTAACATCTGATACGCGTGAAACACATATCTTTTAAGACAAGCAAAGTAACAATAATTGAACAATTACTAGTCGATATCCACAAAGCACACTCGACAATGAAACAAGCATAAGAGTCGCACTGAACGCTGCACGCGAACGCGTAATAAAGCAATTTCAAACGAACTAATCTGAACAAACGTTGAATAAATCTCAAATACATAACAAACCAAGACAAAGAAAGAACAAACCCGAACAAAATAAGACAAACCCGCAAAACAATTAAACACTTTACTAAAACAAATGAACAAACAACAATTTTCTCGCCTAACGGGTCTTAGTATCCGAGAGGCGAAGGAGTCTGAAACCTCCACAGAAATTCTGATTCTTGTGGATATCAACGCCCTCGAAGGAGTCTGAAACCTCCACAGCATTTTGATTCGAGTGGATAACAACGCCCTCTAAGCAGTCTGAAACCTCCACAGCAATTTGATTCGAGTGGATACCAACATCCTCGAAGGAGTCTTAAACCTCCACAGCAATTTGATTCGAGTAGATACGAACGCTCTCGAAGGAGTCTGATACATCCACAGCATTTTGCATTCGAGTGGAGACTGACGCCCTCGAATGGTTTATTTTGTCCTAGGGGTCAGAGGCATCTCGAGAGACAGCTATTCGACTGGAGACTGACGCCCTCGAATATTTTTATATCATCTTATTTTGTCGTAGGGGTCAGAGGCATTCCGAAAGATAGTTATTCGAGTTGAGACTGACGCCCTCGAATAGTTTTATCTTGGCTTATTTTAACCTAGGGGTCAGAGGCATCCCGAAAGACAGCGACTCGAGTGGAGACCGACGCCCTCGAGTAGTTTATCTCATTTTATTTTGTCCTAGGGGTCAGAGGCATCCCGAAAGACAGCTACTCGAGCGGAGACTGACACCCTCGAGTAGTTTATCTCATTTTGTTTTGTCCTAGGAGTCAGAGGCATCCCGAAAGACAGCTATTCGAGTGGAGACTGACGCCCTCGAATAGTTTTATCTCATTTTGTTTTGTCCTAGGGGTCAGAGGCATCCCAAAGACAAGTGTTCGAGTGGAGACTGACGCCCTCGAACATTTCTGTTTAGCTTTATTTCGTCCAAGGGGTCACAAGCATCCCGAAGACGACCGCTCGAGTGGAGACTGACGCCCTCGAACGTTTTATTTCATTAAGGGTTCACAAGCATCCCAACAATATTTGTTCAAATGGAAGCCAACACATATGAACATTCTTTGCATTCACGCTTAACGCATCACCTACACACGAAAAACATTCAAAATTGAGCAAACTTTTAAAACTAATGAAAGAAAACAAAGCGCGCGCGCGTGAAGAATTGAGAACGAGATGTCAAGCAACGGCCCGGGCCCAAGAAAGCAACCGCAAGCAAGCATGTCAGGTACTCTCTAAGCCTTGGCTGGCGAGCCTCAACACGTAGTCCAATGGACTTAAAATGACCCGACCGGACAGCCACCGGGTCGTAATCCTCGATTGACCTGGATGGCTATACTTTGACTTTCGCCTTGTCCAAGCCTCTGTCAATGTAGGGGCTTCTGTAGACACCCAGATTTGATCCTGGTGGTTGCAGAAGTGCCCAACAAACACCCAATGATGATAGGACTGCAACGCGACACGGGTTCGCGATGTTTTAGGTAGTTTTTCTATAGAACGGATTAAATAAATTACTCGAACAAATTAAACTAACATGATGGCAGCCTTAGTCGTGTCGTTACGGACGCATAGACACTAACTAGAGTCAATTCTGACACCGGGACTCCGAGTCGGTCCTAAAACTCGAACCGAGTCAGCACCGCGCCAAGCAAACCTCGAGATGCACACCCGAGGCCCACTAAACCCACGGCGCTCCTATTTTATAGGTTTTCAACAAAAAAAATTCACAAATAATCAAATCAAGCAAAACCGACAATAAACAAGTAAAGAACACTTACCCGGAGTCGACATTGTCGTTTATGACGGAAATCGAGACGAAAAATGGCGAGAAAGATCAAGAAATTGACTTCGGGGCAAAAAGGGCGACGCGTTCGAATTTTGGGTTGAATGAACGATCGTCCCATTTTTCGTTTACTTAAACAGACCCGGTCCACGAAAACCCGAACGCCTCAAATGACGCGCCCGGATCCTGAACCGCTGGGGGCTGCGCGCCTGAAGATTGGGGCGCTGATAGGTGCGCCTCTAAACAGTCCGGCACAGACTAAAACCAAAAAAAAACGAGGCTTAACATCTGATACGCGTGAAACACATATCTTTTAAGACAAGCAAAGTAACAATAATTGAACAATTACTAGTCGATATCCACAAAGCACACTCGACAATGAAACAAGCATAAGAGTCGCACTGAATGCTGCACGCGAACGCGTAATAAAGCAATTTCAAACGAACTAATCTGAACAAACGTTGAATAAATCTCAAATACATAACAAACCAAGACAAAGAAAGAACAAACCTGAACAAAATAAGACAAACCCGCAAAACAATTAAACACTTTACTAAAACAAATGAACAAACAACAATTTTCTCGCCTAACGGGTCTTAGTATCCGAGAGGCGAAGGAGTCTGAAACCTCCACAGAAATTCTGATTCTTGTGGATACCAACGCCCTCGAAGGAGTCTGAAACCTCCACAGCATTTTGATTCGAGTGGATAACAACGCCCTCTAAGCAGTCTGAAACCTCCACAGCAATTTGATTCGAGTGGATACCAACATCCTCGAAGGAGTCTTAAACCTCCACAGCAATTTGATTCGAGTAGATACGAACGCTCTCGAAGGAGTCTGATACATCCACAGCATTTTGCATTCGAGTGGAGACTGACGCCCTCGAATGGTTTATTTTGTCCTAGGGGTCAGAGGCATCTCGAGAGACAGCTATTCGACTGGAGACTGACGCCCTCGAATATTTTTATATCATCTTATTTTGTCGTAGGGGTCAGAGGCATTCCGAAAGATAGTTATTCGAGTTGAGACTGACGCCCTCGAATAGTTTTATCTTGGCTTATTTTAACCTAGGGGTCAGAGGCATCCCGAAAGACAGCGACTCGAGTGGAGACCGACGCCCTCGAGTAGTTTATCTCATTTTATTTTGTCCTAGGGGTCAGAGGCATCCCGAAAGACAGCTACTCGAGCGGAGACTGACACCCTCGAGTAGTTTATCTCATTTTGTTTTGTCCTAGGAGTCAGAGGCATCCCGAAAGACAGCTATTCGAGTGGAGACTGACGCCCTCGAATAGTTTTATCTCATTTTGTTTTGTCCTAGGGGTCAGAGGCATCCCAAAGACAAGTGTTCGAGTGGAGACTGACGCCCTCGAACATTTCTGTTTAGCTTTATTTCGTCCAAGGGGTCACAAGCATCCCGAAGACGACCGCTCGAGTGGAGACTGACGCCCTCGAACGTTTTATTTCATTAAGGGTTCACAAGCATCCCAACAATATTTGTTCAAATGGAAGCCAACACATATGAACATTCTTTGCATTCACGCTTAACGCATCACCTACACACGAAAAACATTCAAAATTGAGCAAACTTTTAAAACTAATGAAAGAAAACAAAGCGCGCGCGCGTTAAGAATTGAGAACGAGATGTCAAGCAACGGCCCGGGCCCAAGAAAGCAACCGCAAGCAAGCATGTCAGGTACTCTCTAAGCCTTGGCTGGCGAGCCTCAACACGTAGTCCAATGGACTTAAAATGACCCGACCGGACAACCACCGGGTCGTAATCCTCGATTGACCTGGATGGCTATACTTTGACTTTCGCCTTGTCCAAGCCTCTGTCAATGTAGGGGCTTCTGTAGACACCCAGATTTGATCCTGGTGGTTGCAGAAGTGCCCAACAAACACCCAATGATGATAGGACTGCAACGCGACACGGGTTCGCGATGTTTTAGGTAGTTTTTCTATAGAACGGATTAAATAAATTACTCGAACAAATTAAACTAACATGATGGCAGCCTTAGTCGTGTCGTTACGGACGCATAGACACTAACTAGAGTCAATTCTGACACCGGGACTCCGAGTCGGTCCTAAAACTCGAACCGAGTCAGCACCGCGCCAAGCAAACCTCGAGATGCACACCCGAGGCCCACTAAACCCACGGCGCTCCTATTTTATAGGTTTTCAACAAAAAAAATTCACAAATAATCAAATCAAGCAAAACCGACAATAAACAAGTAAAGAACACTTACCCGGAGTCGACATTGTCGTTTATGACGGAAATCGAGACGAAAAATGGCGAGAAAGATCAAGAAATCGACTTCGGGGCAAAAAGGGCGACGCGTTCGAATTTTGGGTTGAATGAACGATCGTCCCATTTTTCGTTTACTTAAACAGACCCGGTCCACGAAAACCCGAACGCCTCAAATGACGCGCCCGGATCCTGAACCGCTGGGGGCTGCGCGCCTGAAGATTGGGGCGCTGATAGGTGCGCCTCTAAACAGTCCGGCACAGACTAAAACCAAAAAAAAACGAGGCTTAACATCTGATACGCGTGAAACACATATCTTTTAAGACAAGCAAAGTAACAATAATTGAACAATTACTAGTCGATATCCACAAAGCACACTCGACAATGAAACAAGCATAAGAGTCGCACTGAACGCTGCACGCGAACGCGTAATAAAGCAATTTCAAACGAACTAATCTGAACAAACGTTGAATAAATCTCAAATACATAACAAACCAAGACAAAGAAAGAACAAACCTGAACAAAATAAGACAAACCCGCAAAACAATTAAACACTTTACTAAAACAAATGAACAAACAACAATTTTCTCGCCTAACGGGTCTTAGTATCCGAGAGGCGAAGGAGTCTGAAACCTCCACAGAAATTCTGATTCTTGTGGATACCAACGCCCTCGAAGGAGTCTGAAACCTCCACAGCATTTTGATTCGAGTGGATAACAACGCCCTCGAAGCAGTCTGAAACCTCCACAGCAATTTGATTCGAGTGGATACCAACATCCTCGAAGGAGTCTTAAACCTCCACAGAAATTTGATTCGAGTAGATACGAACGCTCTCGAAGGAGTCTGATACATCCACAGCATTTTGCATTCGAGTGGAGACTGACGCCCTCGAATGGTTTATTTTGTCCTAGGGGTCAGAGGCATCTCGAGAGACAGCTATTCGACTGGAGACTGACGCCCTCGAATATTTTTATATCATCTTATTTTGTCGTAGGGGTCAGAGGCATTCCGAAAGATAGTTATTCGAGTTGAGACTGACGCCCTCGAATAGTTTTATCTTGGCTTATTTTAACCTAGGGGTCAGAGGCATCCCGAAAGACAGCTACTCGAGTGGAGACCGACGCCCTCGAGTAGTTTATCTCATTTTATTTTGTCCTAGGGGTCAGAGGCATCCCGAAAGACAGCTACTCGAGCGGAGACTGACGCCCTCGAGTAGTTTATCTCATTTTGTTTTGTCCTAGGAGTCAGAGGCATCCCGAAAGACAGCTATTCGAGTGGAGACTGACGCCCTCGAATAGTTTTATCTCATTTTGTTTTGTCCTAGGGGTTAGAGGCATCCCAAAGACAAGTGTTCGAGTGGAGACTGATGCCCTCGAACATTTCTGTTTAGCTTTATTTCGTCCAAGGGGTCACAAGCATCCCGAAGACGACCGCTCGAGTGGAGACTGACGCCCTCGAACGTTTTATTTCATTAAGGGTTCACAAGCATCCCAACAATATTTGTTCAAATGGAAGCCAACACATATGAACATTCTTTGCATTCACGCTTAACGCATCACCTACACACGAAAAACATTCAAAATTGAGCAAACTTTTAAAACTAATGAAAGAAAACAAAGCGCGCGCGCGTGAAGAATTGAGAACGAGATGTCAAGCAACGGCCCGGGCCCAAGAAAGCAACCGCAAGCAAGCATGTCAGGTACTCTCTAAGCCTTGGCTGGCGAGCCTCAACACGTAGTCCAATGGACTTAAAATGACCCGACCGGACAGCCACCGGGTCGTAATCCTCGATTGACCTGGATGGCTATACTTTGACTTTCGCCTTGTCCAAGCCTCTGTCAATGTAGGGGCTTCTGTAGACACCCAGATTTGATCCTGGTGGTTGCAGAAGTGCCCAACAAACACCCAATGATGATAGGACTGCAACGCGACACGGGTTCGCGATGTTTTAGGTAGTTTTTCTATAGAACGGATCAAATAAATTACTCGAACAAATTAAACTAACATGATGGCAGCCTTAGTCGTGTCGTTATGGACGCATAGACACTAACTAGAGTCAATTCTGACACCGGGACTCCGAGTCGGTCCTAAAACTCGAACCGAGTCAGCACCGCGCCAAGCAAACCTCGAGATGCACACCCGAGGCCCACTAAACCCACGGCGCTCCTATTTTATAGGTTTTCAACAAAAAAAATTCACAAATAATCAAATCAAGCAAAACCGACAATAAACAAGTAAAGAACACTTACCCGGAGTCGACATTGTCGTTTATGACGGAAATCGAGACGAAAAATGGCGAGAAAGATAAAGAAATCGACTTCGGGGCAATAAGGGCGACGCGTTCGAATTTTTGGTTGAATGAACGATCGTCCCATTTTTCGTTTACTTAAACAGACCCGGTCCACGAAAACCCGAACGCCTCAAATGACGCGCCCGGATCCTGAACCGCTGGGGGCTGCGCGCCTGAAGATTGGGGCGCTGATAGGTGCGCCTCTAAACAGTCCGGCACAGACTAAAACAAAAAAAAATGAGGCTTAACATCTGATACGCGTGAAACACATATCTTTTAAGACAAGCAAAGTAACAATAATTGAACAATTACTAGTCGATATCCACAAAGCACACTCGACAATGAAACAAGCATAAGAGTCGCACTGAACGCTGCACGCGAACGCGTAATAAAGCAATTTCAAACGAACTAATCTGAACAAACGTTGAATAAATCTCAAATACATAACAAACCAAGACAAAGAAAGAACAAACCCGAACAAAATAAGACAAACCCGCAAAACAGTTAAACACTTTACTAAAACAAATGAACAAACAACAATTTTCTCGCCTAACGGGTCTTAGTATCCGAGAGGCGAAGGAGTCTGAAACCTCCACAGAAATTCTGATTCTTGTGGATACCAACGCCCTCGAAGGAGTCTGAAACCTCCACAGCATTTTGATTCGAGTGGATAACAACGCCCTCGAAGCAGTCTGAAACCTCCACAACAATTTGATTCGAGTGGATACCAACATCCTCGAAGGAGTCTTAAACCTCCACAGCAATTTGATTCGAGTAGATACGAACGCTCTCGAAGGAGTCTGATACATCCACAACATTTTGCATTCGAGTGGAGACTGACGCCCTCGAATGGTTTATTTTGTCCTAGGGGTCAGAGGCATCTCGAGAGACAGCTATTCGACTGGAGACTGACGCCCTCGAATATTTTTATATCATCTTATTTTGTCGTAGGGGTCAGAGGCATTCCGAAAGATAGTTATTCGAGTTGAGACTGACGCCCTCGAATAGTTTTATCTTGGCTTATTTTAACCTAGGGGTCAGAGGCATCCCGAAAGACAGCTACTCGAGTGGAGACCGACGCCCTCGAGTAGTTTATCTCATTTTATTTTGTCCTAGGGGTCAGAGGCATCCCGAAAGACAGCTACTCGAGCGGAGACTGACGCCCTCGAGTAGTTTATCTCATTTTGTTTTGTCCTAGGAGTCAGAGGCATCCCGAAAGACAGCTATTCGAGTGGAGACTGACGCCCTCGAATAGTTTTATCTCATTTTGTTTTGTCCTAGGGGTCAGAGGCATCCCAAAGACAAGTGTTCGAGTGGAGACTGACGCCCTCGAACATTTCTGTTTAGCTTTATTTCGTCCAAGGGGTCACAAGCATCCCGAAGACGACCGCTCGAGTGGAGACTGACGCCCTCGAACGTTTTATTTCATTAAGGGTTCACAAGCATCCCAACAATATTTGTTCAAATGGAAGCCAACACATATGAACATTCTTTGCATTCACGCTTAACGCATCACCTACACACGAAAAACATTCAAAATTGAGCAAACTTTTAAAACTAATGAAAGAAAACAAAGCGCGCGCGCGTGAAGAATTGAGAACGAGATGTCAAGCAACGGCCCGGGCCCAAGAAAGCAACCGCAAGCAAGCATGTCAGGTACTCTCTAAGCCTTGGCTGGCGAGCCTCAACACGTAGTCCAATGGACTTAAAATGACCCGACCGGACAGCCACCGGGTCGTAATCCTCGATTGACCTGGATGGCTATACTTTGACTTTCGCCTTGTCCAAGCCTCTGTCAAAGTACGGGCTTCTGTAGACACCCAGATTTGATCCTGGTGGTTGCAGAAGTGCCCAACAAACACCCAATGATGATAGGACTGCAACGCGACACGGGTTCGCGATGTTTTAGGTAGTTTTTCTATAGAACGGATCAAATAAATTACTCGAACAAATTAAACTAACATGATGGCAGCCTTAGTCGTGTCGTTACGGACGCATAGACACTAACTAGAGTCAATTCTGACACCGGGACTCCGAGTCGGTCCTAAAACTCGAACCGAGTCAGCACCGCGCCAAGCAAACCTCGAGATGCACACCCGAGGCCCACTAAACCCACGGCGCTCCTATTTTATAGGTTTTCAACAAAAAAAATTCACAAATAATCAAATCAAGCAAAACCGACAATAAACAAGTAAAGAACACTTACCCGGAGTCGACATTGTCGTTTATGACGGAAATCGAGACGAAAAATGGCGAGAAAGATAAAGAAATCGACTTCGGGGCAATAAGGGCGACGCGTTCGAATTTTTGGTTGAATGAACGATCGTCCCATTTTTCGTTTACTTAAACAGACCCGGTCCACGAAAACCCGAACGCCTCAAATGACGCGCCCGGATCCTGAACCGCTGGGGGCTGCGCGCCTGAAGATTGGGGCGCTGATAGGTGCGCCTCTAAACAGTCCGGCACAGACTAAAACAAAAAAAATGAGGCTTAACATCTGATACGCGTGAAACACATATCTTTTAAGACAAGCAAAGTAACAATAATTGAACAATTACTAGTCGATATCCACAAAGCACACTCGACAATGAAACAAGCATAAGAGTCGCACTGAACGCTGCACGCGAACGCGTAATAAAGCAATTTCAAACGAACTAATCTGAACAAACGTTGAATAAATCTCAAATACATAACAAACCAAGACAAAGAAAGAACAAACCCGAACAAAATAAGACAAACCCGCAAAACAGTTAAACACTTTACTAAAACAAATGAACAAACAACAATTTTCTCGCCTAACGGGTCTTAGTATCCGAGAGGCGAAGGAGTCTGAAACCTCCACAGAAATTCTGATTCTTGTGGATACCAACGCCCTCGAAGGAGTCTGAAACCTCCACAGCATTTTGATTCGAGTGGATAACAACGCCCTCGAAGCAGTCTGAAACCTCCACAACAATTTGATTCGACTGGATACCAACATCCTCGAAGGAGTCTTTAACCTCCACAGCAATTTGATTCGAGTAGATACGAACGCTCTCGAAGGAGTCTGATACATCCACAGCATTTTGCATTCGAGTGGAGACTGACGCCCTCGAATGGTTTATTTTGTCCTAGGGGTCAGAGGCATCTCGAGAGACAGCTATTCGACTGGAGACTGACGCCCTCGAATATTTTTATATCATCTTATTTTGTCGTAGGGGTCAGAGGCATTCCGAAAGATAGTTATTCGAGTTGAGACTGACGCCCTCGAATAGTTTTATCTTGGCTTATTTTAACCTAGGGGTCAGAGGCATCCCGAAAGACAGCTACTCGAGTGGAGACCGACGCCCTCGAGTAGTTTATCTCATTTTATTTTGTCCTAGGGGTCAGAGGCATCCCGAAAGACAGCTACTCGAGCGGAGACTGACGCCCTCGAGTAGTTTATCTCATTTTGTTTTGTCCTAGGAGTCAGAGGCATCCCGAAAGACAGCTATTCGAGTGGAGACTGACGCCCTCGAATAGTTTTATCTCATTTTGTTTTGTCCTAGGGGTCAGAGGCATCCCAAAGACAAGTGTTCGAGTGGAGACTGACGCCCTCGAACATTTCTGTTTAGCTTTATTTCGTCCAAGGGGTCACAAGCATCCCGAAGACGACCGCTCGAGTGGAGACTGACGCCCTCGAACGTTTTATTTCATTAAGGGTTCACAAGCATCCCAACAATATTTGTTCAAATGGAAGCCAACACATTTGAACATTCTTTGCATTCACGCTTAACGCATCACCTACACACGAAAAACATTCAAAATTGAGCAAACTTTTAAAACTAATGAAAGAAAACAAAGCGCGCGCGCGTGAAGAATTGAGAACGAGATGTCAAGCAACGGCCCGGGCCCAAGAAAGCAACCGCAAGCAAGCATGTCAGGTACTCTCTAAGCCTTGGCTGGCGAGCCTCAACACGTAGTCCAATGGACTTAAAATGACCCGACCGGACAGCCACCGGGTCGTAATCCTCGATTGACCTGGATGGCTATACTTTGACTTTCGCCTTGTCCAAGCCTCTGTCAATGTAGGGGCTTCTGTAGACACCCAGATTTGATCCTGGTGGTTGCAGAAGTGCCCAACAAACACCCAATGATGATAGGACTGCAACGCGACACGGGTTCGCGATGTTTTAGGTAGTTTTTCTATAGAACGGATCAAATAAATTACTCGAACAAATTAAACTAACATGATGGCAGCCTTAGTCGTGTCGTTACGGACGCATAGACACTAACTAGAGTCAATTCTGACACCGGGACTCCGAGTCGGTCCTAAAACTCGAACCGAGTCAGCACCGCGCCAAGCAAACCTCGAGATGCACACCCGAGGCCCACTAAACCCACGGCGCTCCTATTTTATAGGTTTTCAACAAAAAAAATTCACAAATAATCAAATCAAGCAAAACCGACAATAAACAAGTAAAGAACACTTACCCGGAGTCGACATTGTCGTTTATGACGGAAATCGAGACGAAAAATGGCGAGAAAGATAAAGAAATCGACTTCGGGGCAATAAGGGCGACGCGTTCGAATTTTTGGTTGAATGAACGATCGTCCCATTTTTCGTTTACTTAAACAGACCCGGTCCACGAAAACCCGAACGCCTCAAATGACGCGCCCGGATCCTGAACCGCTGGGGGCTGCGCGCCTGAAGATTGGGGCGCTGATAGGTGCGCCTCTAAACAGTCCGGCACAGACTAAAACAAAAAAAAATGAGGCTTAACATCTGATACGCGTGAAACACATATCTTTTAAGACAAGCAAAGTAACAATAATTGAACAATTACTAGTCGATATCCACAAAGCACACTCGACAATGAAACAAGCATAAGAGTCGCACTGAACGCTGCACGCGAACGCGTAATAAAGCAATTTCAAACGAACTAATCTGAACAAACGTTGAATAAATCTCAAATACATAACAAACCAAGACAAAGAAAGAACAAACCCGAACAAAATAAGACAAACCCGCAAAACAGTTAAACACTTTACTAAAACAAATGAACAAACAACAATTTTCTCGCCTAACGGGTCTTAGTATCCGAGAGGCGAAGGAGTCTGAAACCTCCACAGAAATTCTGATTCTTGTGGATACCAACGCCCTCGAAGGAGTCTGAAACCTCCACAGCATTTTGATTCGAGTGGATAACAACGCCCTCGAAGCAGTCTGAAACCTCCACAACAATTTGATTCGAGTGGATACCAACATCCTCGAAGGAGTCTTAAACCTCCACAGCAATTTGATTCGAGTAGATACGAACGCTCTCGAAGGAGTCTGATACATCCACAGCATTTTGCATTCGAGTGGAGACTGACGCCCTCGAATGGTTTATTTTGTCCTAGGGGTCAGAGGCATCTCGAGAGACAGCTATTCGACTGGAGACTGACGCCCTCGAATATTTTTATATCATCTTATTTTGTCGTAGGGGTCAGAGGCATTCCGAAAGATAGTTATTCGAGTTGAGACTGACGCCCTCGAATAGTTTTATCTTGACTTATTTTAACCTAGGGGTCAGAGGCATCCCGAAAGACAGCTACTCGAGTGGAGACCGACGCCCTCGAGTAGTTTATCTCATTTTATTTTGTCCTAGGGGTCAGAGGCATCCCGAAAGACAGCTACTCGAGCGGAGACTGACGCTCTCGAGTAGTTTATCTCATTTTGTTTTGTCCTAGGAGTCAGAGGCATCCCGAAAGACAGCTATTCGAGTGGAGACTGACGCCCTCGAATAGTTTTATCTCATTTTGTTTTGTCCTAGGGGTCAGAGGCATCCCAAAGACAAGTGTTCGAGTGGAGACTGACGCCCTCGAACATTTCTGTTTAGCTTTATTTCGTCCAAGGGGTCACAAGCATCCCGAAGACGACCGCTCGAGTGGAGACTGACGCCCTCGAACGTTTTATTTCATTAAGGGTTCACAAGCATCCCAACAATATTTGTTCAAATGGAAGCCAACACATATGAACATTCTTTGCATTCACGCTTAACGCATCACCTACACACGAAAAACATTCAAAATTGAGCAAACTTTTAAAACTAATCAAAGAAAACAAAGCGCGGGCGCGTGAAGAATTGAGAACGAGATGTCAAGCAACGGCCCGGGCCCAAGAAAGCAACCGCAAGCAAGCATGTCAGGTACTCTCTAAGCCTTGGCTGGCGAGCCTCAACACGTAGTCCAATGGACTTAAAATGACCCGACCGGACAGCCACCGGGTCGTAATCCTCGATTGACCTGGATGGCTATACTTTGACTTTCGCCTTGTCCAAGCCTCTGTCAAAGTACGGGCTTCTGTAGACACCCAGATTTGATCCTGGTGGTTGCAGAAGTGCCAAACAAACACCCAATGATGATAGGACTGCAACGCGACACGGGTTTGCGATGTTTTAGGTAGTTTTTCTATAGAACGGATCAAATAAATTACTCGAACAAATTAAACTAACATGATGGCAGCCTTAGTCGTGTCGTTACGGACGCATAGACACTAACTAGAGTCAATTCTGACACCGGGACTCCGAGTCGGTCCAAAAACTCGAACCGAGTCAGCACCGCGCCAAGCAAACCTCGAGATGCACACCCGAGGCCCACTAAACCCACGGCGCTCCTATTTTATAGGTTTTCAACAAAAAAAAATCACAAATAATCAAATCAAGCAAAACCGACAATAAACAAGTAAAGAACACTTACCAGGAGTCGACATTGTCGTTTATGACGGAAATCGAGACGAAAAATGGCGAGAAAGATCAAGAAATCGACTCTGGGGCAAAAAGGGCGACGCGTTCGAATTTTTGGGTTGAATGAACGATCGTCCCATTTTTCGTTTACTTAAACAGACCCGGTCCACGAAAACCCGAACGCCTCAAATGACACGCCCGGATCCTGAACCGCTGGGGGCTGCGCGCCTGAAGATTGGGGCGCTGATAGGTGCGCCTCTAAACAGTCCGGCACAGACTAAAACAAAAAAAAAATGAGGCTTAACATCTGATACGCGTGAAACACATATCTTTTAAGACAAGCAAAGTAACAATAATTGAACAATTACTAGTCGATATCCACAAAGCACACTCGACAATGAAACAAGCATAAGAGCCGCACTGAACGCTGCACGCGAACGCGTAATAAAGCAATTTCAAACGAACTAATCTGAACAAACGTTGAATAAATCTCAAATACATAACAAACCAAGACAAAGAAAGAACAAACCCGAACAGAATAAGACAAACCCGCAAAACAGTTAAACACTTTACTAAAACAAATGAACAAACAACAATTTTCTCGCCTAACGGGTCTTAGTATCCGAGAGGCGAAGGAGTCTGAAACCTCCACAGAAATTCTGATTCTTGTGGATACCAACGCCCTCGAAGGAGTCTGAAACCTCCACAGCATTTTGATTCGAGTGGATAACAACGCCCTCGAAGCAGTCTGAAACCTCCACAGCAATTTGATTCGAGTGGATACCAACATCCTCGAAGGAGTCTTAAACCTCCACAGCAATTTGATTCGAGTAGATACGAACGCTCTCGAAGGAGTCTGATACATCCACAGCATTTTGCATTCGAGTGGAGACTGACGCCCTCGAATGGTTTATTTTGTCCTAGGGGTCAGAGGCATCTCGAGAGATAGCTATTCGACTGGAGACTGACGCCCTCGAATATTTTTATATCATCTTATTTTGTCGTAGGGGTCAGAGGCATTCCGAAAGATAGTTATTCGAGTTGAGACTGACGCCCTCGAATAGTTTTATCTTGGCTTATTTTAACCTAGGGGTCAGAGGCATCCCGAAAGACAGCTACTCGAGTGGAGACCGACGCCCTCGAGTAGTTTATCTCATTTTATTTTGTCCTAGGGGTCAGAGGCATCCCGAAAGATAGCTACTCGAGCGGAGACTGACGCCCTCGAGTAGTTTATCTCATTTTGTTTTGTCCTAGGAGTCAGAGGCATCCCGAAAGACAGCTATTCGAGTGGAGACTGACGCCCTCGAATAGTTTTATCTCATTTTGTTTTGTCCTAGGGGTCAGAGGCATCCCAAAGACAAGTGTTCGAGTGGAGACTGACGCCCTCGAACATTTCTGTTTAGCTTTATTTCGTCCAAGGGGTCACAAGCATCCCGAAGACGACCGCTCGAGTGGAGACTGACGCCCTCGAACGTTTTGATTCATTAAGGGTTCACAAGCATCCCAACAATATTTGTTCAAATGGAAGCCAACACATATGAACATTCTTTGCATTCACGCTTAACGCATCACCTACACACGAAAAACATTCAAAATTGAGCAAACTTTTAAAACTAATCAAAGAAAACAAAGCGCGGGCGCGTGAAGAATTGAGAACGAGATGTCAAGCAACGGCCCGGGCCCAAGAAAGCAACCGCAAGCAAGCATGTCAGGTACTCTCTAAGCCTTGGCTGGCGAGCCTCAACACGTAGTCCAATGGACTTAAAATGACCCGACCGGACAGCCACCGGGTCGTAATCCTCGATTGACCTGGATGGCTATACTTTGACTTTCGCCTTGTCCAAGCCTCTGTCAAAGTAGGGGCTTCTGTAGACACCCAGATTTGATCCTGGTGGTTGCAGAAGTGCCCAACAAACACCCAATGATGATAGGACTGCAACGCGACACGGGTTCGCGATGTTTTAGGTAGTTTTTCTATAGAACGGATCAAATAAATTACTCGAACAAATTAAACTAACATGATGGCAGCCTTAGTCGTGTCGTTACGGACGCATAGACACTAACTAGAGTCAATTCTGACACCGGGACTCCGAGTCGGTCCTAAAACTCGAACCGAGTCAGCACCGCGCCAAGCAAACCTCGAGATGCACACCCGAGGCCCACTAAACCCACGGCGCTCCTATTTTATAGGTTTTCAACAAAAAAAATTCACAAATAATCAAATCAAGCAAAACCGACAATAAACAAGTAAAGAACACTTACCCGGAGTCGACATTGTCGTTTATGACGGAAATCGAGACGAAAAATGGCGAGAAAGATCAAGAAATCGACTTTGGGGCAAAAAGGGCGACGCGTTCGAATTTTGGGTTGAATGAACGATCGTCCCATTTTTCGTTTACTTAAACAGACCCGGTCCACGAAAACCCGAACGCCTCAAATGACGCGCCCGGATCCTGAACCGCTGGGGGCTGCGCGCCTGAAGATTGGGGCGCTGATAGGTGCGCCTCTAAACAGTCCGGCACAGACTAAAACAAAAAAAAATGAGGCTTAACATCTGATACGCGTGAAACACATATCTTTTAAGACAAGCAAAGTAACAATAATTGAACAATTACTAGTCGATATCCACAAAGCACACTCGACAATGAAACAAGCATAAGAGCCGCACTGAACGCTGCACGCGAACGCGTAATAAAGCAATTTCAAACGAACTAATCTGAACAAACGTTGAATAAATCTCAAATACATAACAAACCAAGACAAAGAAAGAACAAACCCGAACAAAATAAGACAAACCCGCAAAACAGTTAAACACTTTACTAAAACAAATGAACAAACAACAATTTTCTCGCCTAACGGGTCTTAGTATCCGAGAGGCGAAGGAGTCTGAAACCTCCACAGAAATTCTGATTCTTGTGGATACCAACGCCCTCGAAGGGGTCTGAAACCTCCACAGCATTTTGATTCGAGTGGATAACAACGCCCTCGAAGCAGTCTGAAACCTCCACAGCAGTTTGATTCGAGTGGATACCAACATCCTCGAAGGAGTCTTAAACCTCCACAGCAATTTGATTCGAGTAGATACGAACGCTCTCGAAGGAGTCTGATACATCCACAGCATTTTGCATTCGAGTGACGCCCTCGAATGGTTTATTTTGTCCTAGGGGTCAGAGGCATCTCGAGAGATAGCTATTCGACTGGAGACTGACGCCCTCGAATATTTTTATATCATCTTATTTTGTCGTAGGGGTCAGAGGCATTCCGAAAGATAGTTATTCGAGTTGAGACTGACGCCCTCGAATAGTTTTATCTTGGCTTATTTTAACCTAGGGGTCAGAGGCATCCCGAAAGACAGCTACTCGAGTGGAGACCGACGCCCTCGAGTAGTTTATCTCATTTTATTTTGTACTAGGGGTCAGAGGCATCCCGAAAGATAGCTACTCGAGCGGAGACTGACGCCCTCGAGTAGTTTATCTCATTTTGTTTTGTCCTAGGAGTCAGAGGCATCCCGAAAGACAGCTATTCGAGTGGAGACTGACGCCCTCGAATAGTTTTATCTCATTTTGTTTTGTCCTAGGGGTCAGAGGCATCCCAAAGACAAGTGTTCGAGTGGAGACTGACGCCCTCGAACATTTCTGTTTAGCTTTATTTCGTCCAAGGGGTCACAAGCATCCCGAAGACGACCGCTCGAGTGGAGACTGACGCCCTCGAACGTTTTATTTCATTAAGGGTTCACAAGCATCCCAACAATATTTGTTCAAATGGAAGCCAACACATATGAACATTCTTTGCATTCACGCTTAACGCATCACCTACACACGAAAAACATTCAAAATTGAGCAAACTTTTAAAACTAATGAAAGAAAACAAAGCGCGCGCGCGTGAAGAATTGAGAACGAGATGTCAAGCAACGGCCCGGGCCCAAGAAAGCAACCGCAAGCAAGCATGTCAGGTACTCTCTAAGCCTTGGCTGGCGAGCCTCAACACGTAGTCCAATGGACTTAAAATGACCCGACCGGACAGCCACCGGGTCGTAATCCTCGATTGACCTGGATGGCTATACTTTGACTTTCGCCTTGTCCAAGCCTCTGTCAATGTAGGGGCTTCTGTAGACACCCAGATTTGATCCTGGTGGTTGCAGAAGTGCCCAACAAACACCCAATGATGATAGGACTGCAACGCGACACGGGTTCGCGATGTTTTAGGTAGTTTTTCTATAGAACGGATCAAATAAGTTACTCGAACAAATTAAACTAACATGATGGCAGCCTTAGTCGTGTCGTTACGGACGCATAGACACTAACTAGAGTCAATTCTGACACCGGGACTCCGAGTCGGTCCTAAAACTCGAACCGAGTCAGCACCGCGCCAAGCAAACCTCGAGATGCACACCCGAGGCCCACTAAACCCACGGCGCTCCTATTTTATAGGTTTTCAACAAAAAAAATTCACAAATAATCAAATTAAGCAAAACCGACAATAAACAAGTAAAGAACACTTACCCGGAGTCGACATTGTCGTTTATGACGGAAATCGAGACGAAAAATGGCGAGAAAGATCAAGAAATCGACTTTGGGGCAAAAAGGGCGACGCGTTCGAATTTTGGGTTGAATGAACGATCGCCCCAATTTTCGTTTACTTAAACAGACCCGGTCCACGAAAACCCGAACGCCTCAAATGACGCGCCCGGATCCTGAACCGCTGGGGGCTGCGCGCCTGAAGATTGGGGCGCTGATAGGTGCGCCTCTAAACAGTCCGGCACAGACTAAAACAAAAAAAAATGAGGCTTAACATCTGATACGCGTGAAACACATATCTTTTAAGACAAGCAAAGTAACAATAATTGAACAATTACTAGTCGATATCCACAAAGCACACTCGACAATGAAACAAGCATAAGAGTCGCACTGAACGCTGCACGCGAACGCGTAATAAAGCAATTTTAAACAAACTAATCTGAACAAACGTTGAATAAATCTCAAATACATAACAAACCAAGACAAAGAAAGAACAAACCCGAACAAAATAAGACAAACCCGCAAAACAATTAAACACTTTACTAAAACAAATGAACAAACAACAATTTTCTCGCCTAACGGGTCTTAGTATCCGTGAGGCGAAGGAGTCTGAAACCTCCACAGAAATTCTGATTCTTGTGGATACCAAAGCCCTCGAAGGAGTCTGAAACCTCCACAACATTTTGATTCGAGTGGATACCAACGCCCTCGAAGCAGTCTGAAACCTCCACAGCAATTTGATTCGAGTGGATACCAACATCCTCGAAGGAGTCTTAAACCTCCACAGCAATTTGATTCGAGTAGATACGAACGCTCTTGAAGGAGTCTGATACATCCACAGCATTTTGCATTCGAGTGGAGACTGACGCCCTCGAATGGTTTATTTTGTCCTAGGGGTCAGAGGCATCTCGAGAGACAGCTATTCGACTGGAGACTGACGCCCTCGAATATTTTTATATCATCTTATTTTGTCGTAGGGGTCAGAGGCATTCCGAAAGATAGTTATTCGAGTTGAGACTGACGCCCTCGAATAGTTTTATCTTGGCTTATTTTAACCTAGGGGTCAGAGGCATCCCGAAAGACAGCTACTCGAGTGGAGACCGACGCCCTCGAGTTGTTTATCTCATTTTATTTTGTCCTAGGGGTCAGAGGCATCCCGAAAGACAGCTACTCGAGCGGAGACTGACGCCCTCGAGTAGTTTATCTCATTTTGTTTTGTCCTAGGAGTCAGAGGCATCCCGAAAGACAGCTATTCGAGTGGAGACTGACGCCCTCGAATAGTTTTATCTCATTTTGTTTTGTCCTAGGGGTCAGAGGCATCCCAAAGACAAGTGTTCGAGTGGAGACTGACGCCCTCGAAGATTTCTGATTAGCTTTATTTCGTCCAAGGGGTCACAAGCATCCCGAAGACGACCGCTCGAGTGGAGACTGACGCCCTCGAATGTTTTATTTCATTAAGGGTTCACAAGCATCCCAACAATATTTGTTCAAATGGAAGCCAACACATATGAACATTCTTTGCATTCACGCTTAACGCATCACCTACACACGAAAAACATTCAAAATTGAGCAAACTTTTAAAACTAATGAAAGAAAACAAAGCGCGCGCGCGTGAAGAATTGAGAACGAGATGTCAAGCAACGGCCCGGGCCCAAGAAAGCAACCGCAAGCAAGCATGTCAGGTACTCTCTAAGCCTTGGCTGGCGAGCCTCAACACGTAGTCCAATGGACTTAAAATGACCCGACCGGACAGCCACCGGGTCGTAATCCTCGATTGACCTGGATGGCTATACTTTGACTTTCGCCTTGTCCAAGCCTCTGTCAATGTAGGGGCTTCTGTAGACACCCAGATTTGATCCTGGTGGTTGCAGAAGTGCCCAACAAACACCCAATGATGATAGGACTGCAACGCGACACGGGTTCGCGATGTTTTAGGTAGTTTTTCTATAGAACGGATCAAATAAGTTACTCGAACAAATTAAACTAACATGATGGCAGCCTTAGTCGTGTCGTTACGGACGCATAGACACTAACTAGAGTCAATTCTGACACCGGGACTCCGAGTCGGTCCTAAAACTCGAACCGAGTCAGCACCGCGCCAAGCAAACCTCGAGATGCACACCCGAGGCCCACTAAACCCACGGCGCTCCTATTTTATAGGTTTTCAACAAAAAAAATTCACAAATAATCAAATTAAGCAAAACCGACAATAAACAAGTAAAGAACACTTACCCGGAGTCGACATTGTCGTTTATGACGGAAATCGAGACGAAAAATGGCGAGAAAGATCAAGAAATCGACTTTGGGGCAAAAAGGGCGACGCGTTCGAATTTTGGGTTGAATGAACGATCGCCCCAATTTTCGTTTACTTAAACAGACCCGGTCCACGAAAACCCGAACGCCTCAAATGACGCGCCCGGATCCTGAACCGCTGGGGGCTGCGCGCCTGAAGATTGGGGCGCTGATAGGTGCGCCTCTAAACAGTCCGGCACAGACTAAAACAAAAAAAAATGAGGCTTAACATCTGATACGCGTGAAACACATATCTTTTAAGACAAGCAAAGTAACAATAATTGAACAATTACTAGTCGATATCCACAAAGCACACTCGACAATGAAACAAGCATAAGAGTCGCACTGAACGCTGCACGCGAACGCGTAATAAAGCAATTTTAAACAAACTAATCTGAACAAACGTTGAATAAATCTCAAATACATAACAAACCAAGACAAAGAAAGAACAAACCCGAACAAAATAAGACAAACCCGCAAAACAATTAAACACTTTACTAAAACAAATGAACAAACAACAATTTTCTCGCCTAACGGGTCTTAGTATCCGTGAGGCGAAGGAGTCTGAAACCTCCACAGAAATTCTGATTCTTGTGGATACCAAAGCCCTCGAAGGAGTCTGAAACCTCCACAACATTTTGATTCGAGTGGATACCAACGCCCTCGAAGCAGTCTGAAACCTCCACAGCAATTTGATTCGAGTGGATACCAACATCCTCGAAGGAGTCTTAAACCTCCACAGCAATTTGATTCGAGTAGATACGAACGCTCTTGAAGGAGTCTGATACATCCACAGCATTTTGCATTCGAGTGGAGACTGACGCCCTCGAATGGTTTATTTTGTCCTAGGGGTCAGAGGCATCTCGAGAGACAGCTATTCGACTGGAGACTGACGCCCTCGAATATTTTTATATCATCTTATTTTGTCGTAGGGGTCAGAGGCATTCCGAAAGATAGTTATTCGAGTTGAGACTGACGCCCTCGAATAGTTTTATCTTGGCTTATTTTAACCTAGGGGTCAGAGGCATCCCGAAAGACAGCTACTCGAGTGGAGACCGACGCCCTCGAGTTGTTTATCTCATTTTATTTTGTCCTAGGGGTCAGAGGCATCCCGAAAGACAGCTACTCGAGCGGAGACTGACGCCCTCGAGTAGTTTATCTCATTTTGTTTTGTCCTAGGAGTCAGAGGCATCCCGAAAGACAGCTATTCGAGTGGAGACTGACGCCCTCGAATAGTTTTATCTCATTTTGTTTTGTCCTAGGGGTCAGAGGCATCCCAAAGACAAGTGTTCGAGTGGAGACTGACGCCCTCGAAGATTTCTGATTAGCTTTATTTCGTCCAAGGGGTCACAAGCATCCCGAAGACGACCGCTCGAGTGGAGACTGACGCCCTCGAATGTTTTATTTCATTAAGGGTTCACAAGCATCCCAACAATATTTGTTCAAATGGAAGCCAACACATATGAACATTCTTTGCATTCACGCTTAACGCATCACCTACACACGAAAAACATTCAAAATTGAGCAAACTTTTAAAACTAATCAAAGAAAACAAAGCGCGTGCGCGTGAAGAATTGAGAACGAGATGTCAAGCAACGGCCCGGGCCTAAGAAAGCAACCGCAAGCAAGCATGTCAGGTACTCTCTAAGCCTTGGCTGGCGAGCCTCAACACGTAGTCCAATGGACTTAAAATGACCCGACCGGACAGCCACCGGGTCGTAATCCTCGATTGACCTGGATGGCTATACTTTGACTTTCGCCTTGTCCAAGCCTCTGTCAAAGTAGGGGCTTCTGTAGACACCCAGATTTGATCCTGGTGGTTGCAGAAGTGCCCAACAAACACCCAATGATGATAGGACTGCAACGCGACACGGGTTCGCGATGTTTTAGGTAGTTTTTCTATAGAACGGATCAAATAAATTACTCGAACAAATTAAACTAACATGATGGCAGCCTTAGTCGTGTCGTTACGGACGCATAGACACTAACTAGAGTCAATTCTGACACCGGGACTCCGAGTCGGTCCTAAAACTCGAACCGAGTCAGCACCGCGCCAAGCAAACCTCGAGATGCACACCCGAGGCCCACTAAACCCACGGCGCTCCTATTTTATAGGTTTTCAACAAAAAAAATTCACAAATAATCAAATGAAGCAAAACCGACAATAAACAAGTAAAGAACACTTACCCGGAGTCGACATTGTCGTTTATGACGGAAATCGAGACGAAAAATGGCGAGAAAGATCAAGAAATCGTCTTTGGGGCAAAAAGGGCGACGCGTTCGAATTTTGGGTTGAATGAACGATCGCCCCAATTTTCGTTTACTTAAACAGACCCGGTCCACGAAAACCCGAACGCCTCAAATGACGCGCCCGGATCCTGAACCGCTGGGGGCTGCGCGCCTGAAGATTGGGGCGCTGATAGGTGCGCCTCTAAACAGTCCGGCACAGACTAAAACAAAAAAAAAAGAGGCTTAACATCTGATACGCGTGAAACACATATCTTTTAAGACAAGCAAAGTAACAATAATTGAACAATTACTAGTCGATATCCACAAAGCACACTCGACAATGAAACAAGCATAAGAGTCGCACTGAACGCTGCACGCGAACGCGTAATAAAGCAAATTTAAACAAACTAATCTGAACAAACGTTGAATAAACCTCAAATACATAACAAACCAAGACAAAGAAAGAACAAACCCGAACAAAATAAGACAAACCCGCAAAACAATTAAACACTTTACTAAAACAAATGAACAAACAACAATTTTCTCGCCTAACGGGTCTTAGTATCCGAGAGGCGAAGGAGTCTGAAACCTCCACAGAAATTCTGATTCTTGTGGATACCAAAGCCCTCGAAGGAGTCTGAAACCTCCACAACATTTTGATTCGAGTGGATACCAACGCCCTCGAAGCAGTCTGAAACCTCCACAGCAATTTGATTCGAGTGGATACCAACATCCTCGAAGGAGTCTTAAACCTCCACAGCAATTTGATTCGAGTAGATACGAACGCTCTTGAAGGAGTCTGATACATCCACAGCATTTTGCATTCGAGTGGAGACTGACGCCCTCGAATGGTTTATTTTGTCCTAGGGGTCAGAGGCATCTCGAGAGACAGCTATTCGACTGGAGACTGACGCCCTCGAATATTTTTATATCATCTTATTTTGTCGTAGGGGTCAGAGGCATTCCGAAAGATAGTTATTCGAGTTGAGACTGACGCCCTCGAATAGTTTTATCTTGGCTTATTTTAACCTAGGGGTCAGAGGCATCCCGAAAGACAGCTACTCGAGTGGAGACCGACGCCCTCGAGTTGTTTATCTCATTTTATTTTGTCCTAGGGGTCAGAGGCATCCCGAAAGATAGCTACTCGAGCGGAGACTGACGCCCTCGAGTAGTTTATCTCATTTTGTTTTGTCCTAGGAGTCAGAGGCATCCCGAAAGACAGCTATTCGAGTGGAGACTGACGCCCTCGAATAGTTTTATCTCATTTTGTTTTGTCCTAGGGGTCAGAGGCATCCCAAAGACAAGTGTTCGAGTGGAGACTGACGCCCTCGAAGATTTCTGATTAGCTTTATTTCGTCCAAGGGGTCACAAGCATCCCGAAGACGACCGCTCGAGTGGAGACTGACGCCCTCGAATGTTTTATTTCATTAAGGGTTCACAAGCATCCCAACAATATTTGTTCAAATGGAAGCCAACACATATGAACATTCTTTGCATTCACGCTTAACGCATCACCTACACACGAAAAACATTCAAAATTGAGCAAACTTTTAAAACTAATCAAAGAAAACAAAGCGCGTGCGCGTGAAGAATTGAGAACGAGATGTCAAGCAACGGCCCGGGCCTAAGAAAGCAACCGCAAGCAAGCATGTCAGGTACTCTCTAAGCCTTGGCTGGCGAGCCTCAACACGTAGTCCAATGGACTTAAAATGACCCGACCGGACAGCCACCGGGTCGTAATCCTCGATTGACCTGGATGGCTATACTTTGACTTTCGCCTTGTCCAAGCCTCTGTCAAAGTAGGGGCTTCTGTAGACACCCAGATTTGATCCTGGTGGTTGCAGAAGTGCCCAACAAACACCCAATGATGATAGGACTGCAACGCGACACGGGTTCGCGATGTTTTAGGTAGTTTTTCTATAGAATGGATCAAATAAATTACTCGAACAAATTAAACTAACATGATGGCAGCCTTAGTCGTGTCGTTACGGACGCATAGACACTAACTAGAGTCAATTCTGACACCGGGACTCCGAGTCGGTCCTAAAACTCGAACCGAGTCAGCACCGCGCCAAGCAAACCTCGAGATGCACACCCGAGGCCCACTAAACCCACGGCGCTCCTATTTTATAGGTTTTCAACAAAAAAAATTCACAAATAATCAAATGAAGCAAAACCGACAATAAACAAGTAAAGAACACTTACCCGGAGTCGACATTGTCGTTTATGACGGAAATCGAGACGAAAAATGGCGAGAAAGATCAAGAAATCGTCTTTGGGGCAAAAAGGGCGACGCGTTCGAATTTTGGGTTGAATGAACGATCGCCCCAATTTTCGTTTACTTAAACAGACCCGGTCCACGAAAACCCGAACGCCTCAAATGACGCGCCCGGATCCTGAACCGCTGGGGGCTGCGCGCCTGAAGATTGGGGCGCTGATAGGTGCGCCTCTAAACAGTCCGGCACAGACTAAAACAAAAAAAAATGAGGCTTAACATCTGATACGCGTGAAACACATATCTTTTAAGACAAGCAAAGTAACAATAATTGAACAATTACTAGTCGATATCCACAAAGCACACTCGACAATGAAACAAGCATAAGAGTCGCACTGAACGCTGCACGCGAACGCGTAATAAAGCAAATTTAAACAAACTAATCTGAACAAACGTTGAATAAACCTCAAATACATAACAAACCAAGACAAAGAAAGAACAAACCCGAACAAAATAAGACAAACCCGCAAAACAATTAAACACTTTACTAAAACAAATGAACAAACAACAATTTTCTCGCCTAACGGGTCTTAGTATCCGAGAGGCGAAGGAGTCTGAAACCTCCACAGAAATTCTGATTCTTGTGGATACCAAAGCCCTCGAAGGAGTCTGAAACCTCCACAACATTTTGATTCGAGTGGATACCAACGCCCTCGAAGCAGTCTGAAACCTCCACAGCAATTTGATTCGAGTGGATACCAACATCCTCGAAGGAGTCTTAAACCTCCACAGCAATTTGATTCGAGTAGATACGAACGCTCTTGAAGGAGTCTGATACATCCACAGCATTTTGCATTCGAGTGGAGACTGACGACCTCGAATGGTTTATTTTGTCCTAGGGGTCAGAGGCATCTCGAGAGACAGCTATTCGACTGGAGACTGACGCCCTCGAATATTTTTATATCATCTTATTTTGTCGTAGGGGTCAGAGGCATTCCGAAAGATAGTTATTCGAGTTGAGACTGACGCCCTCGAATAGTTTTATCTTGGCTTATTTTAACCTAGGGGTCAGAGGCATCCCGAAAGACAGCTACTCGAGTGGAGACCGACGCCCTCGAGTAGTTTATCTCATTTTATTTTGTCCTAGGGGTCAGAGGCATCCCGAAAGACAACTACTCGAGCGGAGACTGACGCCCTCGAGTAGTTTATCTCATTTTGTTTTATCCTAGGAGTCAGAGGCATCCCGAAAGACAGCTATTCGAGTGGAGACTGACGCCCTCGAATAGTTTTATCTCATTTTGTTTTGTCCTAGGGGTCAGAGGCATCCTAAAGACAAGTGTTCGAGTGGAGACTGACGCCCTCGAACATTTCTGTTTAGCTTTATTTCGTCCAAGGGGTCACAAGCATCCCGAAGACGACCTCTCGAGTGGAGACTGACGCCCTCGAACGTTTTATTTCATTAAGGGTTCACAAGCATCCCAACAATATTTGTTCAAATGGAAGCCAACACATATGAACATTCTTTGCATTCACGCTTAACGCATCACCTACACACGAAAAACATTCAAAATTGAGCAAACTTTTAAAACTAATCAAAGAAAACAAAGCGCTCGCGTGAAGAATTGAGAACGAGATGTCAAGCAACGGCCCGGGCCCAAGAAAGCAACCGCAAGCAAGCATGTCAGGTACTCTCTAAGCCTTGGCTGGCGAGCCTCAACACGTAGTCCAATGGACTTAAAATGACCCGACCGGACAGCCACCGGGTCGTAATCCTCGATTGACCTGGATGGCTATACTTTGACTTTCGCCTTGTCCAAGCCTCTGTCAAAGTAGGGGCTTCTGTAGACACCAAGATTTGATCCTGGTGGTTGCAGAAGTGCCCAACAAACACCCAATGATGATAGGACTGCAACGCGACACGGGTTCGCGATGTTTTAGGGAGTTTTTCTATAGAACGGATCAAATAAATTACTCGAACAAATTAAACTAACATGATGGCAGCCTTAGTCGTGTCGTTACGGACGCATAGACCCTAACTAGAGTCAATTCTGACACCGGGACTCCGAGTCGGTCCTAAAACTCGAACCGAGTCAGCACCGCGCCAAGCAAACCTCGAGATGCACACCCGAGGCCCACTAAACCCACGGCGCTCCTATTTTATAGGTTTTCAACAAAAAAAATTCACAAATAATCAAATGAAGCAAAACCGACAATAAACAAGTAAAGAACACTTACCCGGAGTCGACATTGTCGTTTATGACGGAAATCGAGACGAAAAATGGCGAGAAAGATCAAGAAATCGTCTTTGGGGCAAAAAGGGCGACACGTTCGAATTTTGGGTTGAATGAACGATCGCCCCAATTTTCGTTTACTTAAACAGACCCGGTCCACGAAAACCCGAACGCCTCAAATGACGCGCCCGGATCCTGAACCGCTGGGGGCTGCGCGCCTGAAGATTGGGGCGCTGATAGGTGCGCCTCTAAACAGTCCGGCACAGACTAAAACAAAAAAAAATGAGGCTTAACATCTGATACGCGTGAAACACATATCTTTTAAGACAAGCAAAGTAACAATAATTGAACAATTACTAGTCGATATCCACAAAGCACACTCGACAATGAAACAAGCATAAGAGTCGCACTGAACGCTGCACGCGAACGCGTAATAAAGCAATTTTAAACAAACTAATCTGAACAAACGTTGAATAAATCTCAAATACATAACAAACCAAGACAAAGAAAGAACAAACCCGAACAAAATAAGACAAACCCGCAAAACAATTAAACACTTTACTAAAACAAATGAACAAACAACAATTTTCTCGCCTAACGGGTCTTAGTATCCGAGAGGCGAAGGAGTCTGAAACCTCCACAGAAATTCTGATTCTTGTGGATACCAAAGCCCTCGAAGGAGTCTGAAACCTCCACAACATTTTGATTCGAGTGGATACCAACGCCCTCGAAGCAGTCTGAAACCTCCACAGCAATTTGATTCGAGTGGATACCAACATCCTTGAAGGAGTCTTAAACCTCCACAGCAATTTGATTCGAGTAGATACGAACGCTCTTGAAGGAGTCTGATACATCCACAGCATTTTGCATTCGAGTGGAGACTGACGCCCTCGAATGGTTTATTTTGTCCTAGGGGTCAGAGGCATCTCGAGAGACAGCTATTCGACTGGAGACTGACGCGCTCGAATATTTTTATATCATCTTATTTTGTCGTAGGGGTCAGAGGCATTCCGAAAGATAGTTATTCGAGTTGAGACTGACGCCCTCTAATAGTTTTATCTTGGCTTATTTTAACCTAGGGGTCAGAGGCATCCCGAAAGACAGCTACTCGAGTGGAGACCGACGCCCTTGAGTAGTTTATCTCATTTTATTTTGTCCTAGGGGTCAGAGGCATCCCGAAAGACAGCTACTCGAGCGGAGACTGACGCCCTCGAGTAGTTTATCTCATTTTGTTTTGTCCTAGGAGTCAGAGGCATCCCGAAAGACAGCTATTCGAGTGGAGACTGACGCCCTCGAATAGTTTTATCTCATTTTGTTTTGTCCTAGGGGTCAGAGGCATCCCAAAGACAAGTGTTCGAGTGGAGACTGACGCCCTCGAACATTTCTGTTTAGCTTTATTTCGTCCAAGGGGTCACAAGCATCCCGAAGACGACCGCTCGAGTGGAGACTGATGCCCTCGAACGTTTTTGTTCATTAAGGGTTCACAAGCATCCCAACAATATTTGTTCAAATGGAAGCCAACACATATGAACATTCTTTGCATTCACGCTTAACGCATCACCTACACACGAAAAACATTCAAAATTGAGCAAACTTTTAAAACTAATCAAAGAAAACAAAGCGCTCGCGTGAAGAATTGAGAACGAGATGTCAAGCAACGGCCCGGGCCCAAGAAAGCAACCGCAAGCAAGCATGTCAGGTACTCTCTAAGCCTTGGCTGGCGAGCCTCAACACGTAGTCCAATGGACTTAAAATGACCCGACCGGACAGCCACCGGGTCGTAATCCTCGATTGACCTGGATGGCTATACTTTGACTTTCGCCTTGTCCAAGCCTCTGTCAAAGTAGGGGCTTCTGTAGACACCAAGATTTGATCCTGGTGGTTGCAGAAGTGCCCAACAAACACCCAATGATGATAGGACTGCAACGCGACACGGGTTCGCGATGTTTTAGGGAGTTTTTCTATAGAACGGATCAAATAAATTACTCGAACAAATTAAACTAACATGATGGCAGCCTTAGTCGTGTCGTTACGGACGCATAGACCCTAACTAGAGTCAATTCTGACACCGGGACTCCGAGTCGGTCCTAAAACTCGAACCGAGTCAGCACCGCGCCAAGCAAACCTCGAGATGCACACCCGAGGCCCACTAAACCCACGGCGCTCCTATTTTATAGGTTTTCAACAAAAAAAATTCACAAATAATCAAATGAAGCAAAACCGACAATAAACAAGTAAAGAACACTTACCCGGAGTCGACATTGTCGTTTATGACGGAAATCGAGACGAAAAATGGCGAGAAAGATCAAGAAATCGTCTTTGGGGCAAAAAGGGCGACGCGTTCGAATTTTGGGTTGAATGAACGATCGCCCCAATTTTCGTTTACTTAAACAGACCCGGTCCACGAAAACCCGAACGCCTCAAATGACGCGCCCGGATCCTGAACCGCTAGGGGCTGCGCGCCTGAAGATTGGGGCGCTGATAGGTGCGCCTCTAAACAGTCCGGCACAGACTAAAACAAAAAAAAATGAGGCTTAACATCTGATACGCGTGAAACACATATCTTTTAAGACAAGCAAAGTAACAATAATTGAACAATTACTAGTCGATATCCACAAAGCACACTCGACAATGAAACAAGCATAAGAGTCGCACTGAACGCTGCACGCGAACGCGTAATAAAGCAATTTTAAACAAACTAATCTGAACAAACGTTGAATAAATCTCAAATACATAACAAACCAAGACAAAGAAAGAACAAGCCCGAACAAAATAAGACAAACCCGCAAAACAATTAAACACTTTACTAAAACAAATGAACAAACAACAATTTTCTCGCCTAACGGGTCTTAGTATCCGAGAGGCGAAGGAGTCTGAAACCTCCACAGAAATTCTGATTCTTGTGGATACCAAAGCCCTCGAAGGAGTCTGAAACCTCCACAACATTTTGATTCGAGTGGATACCAACGCCCTCGAAGCAGTCTGAAACCTCCACAGCAATTTGATTCGAGTGGATACCAACATCCTCGAAGGAGTCTTAAACCTCCACAGCAATTTGATTCGAGTAGATACGAACGCTCTTGAAGGAGTCTGATACATCCACAGCATTTTGCATTCGAGTGGAGACTGACGCCCTCGAATGGTTTATTTTGTCCTAGGGGTCAGAGGCATCTCGAGAGACAGCTATTCGACTGGAGACTGACGCGCTCGAATATTTTTATATCATCTTATTTTGTCGTAGGGGTCAGAGGCATTCCGAAAGATAGTTATTCGAGTTGAGACTGACGCCCTCGAATAGTTTTATCTTGGCTTATTTTAACCTAGGGGTCAGAGGCATCCCGAAAGACAGCTACTCGAGTGGAGACCGACGCCCTTGAGTAGTTTATCTCATTTTATTTTGTCCTAGGGGTCATAGGCATCCCGAAAGACAGCTACTCGAGCGGAGACTGACGCCCTCGAGTAGTTTATCTCATTTTGTTTTGTCCTAGGAGTCAGAGGCATCCCGAAAGACAGCTATTCGAGTGGAGACTGACGCCCTCGAATAGTTTTATCTCATTTTGTTTTGTCCTAGGGGTCAGAGGCATCCCAAAGACAAGGGTTCGAGTGGAGACTGACGCCCTCGAACATTTCTGTTTAGCTTTATTTCGTCCAAGGGGTCACAAGCATCCCGAAGACGACCGCTCGAGTGGAGACTGATGCCCTCGAACGTTTTTGTTCATTAAGGGTTCACAAGCATCCCAACAATATTTGTTCAAATGGAAGCCAACACATATGAACATTCTTTGCATTCACGCTTAACGCATCACCTACACACGAAAAACATTCAAAATTGAGCAAACTTTTAAAACTAATCAAAGAAAACAAAGCGCGCGCGCGTGAAGAATTGAGAACGAGATGTCAAGCAACGGCCCGGGCCCAAGAAAGCAACCGCAAGCAAGCATGTCAGGTACTCTCTAAGCATTGGCTGGCGAGCCTCAACACGTAGTCCAATGGACTTAAATGACCCGACCGGACAGCCACCGGGTCGTAATCCTCGATTGACCTGGATGGCTATACTTTGACTTTCGCCTTGTCCAAGCCTCTGTCAAAGTAGGGGCTTCAGTAGACACCCAGATTTGATCCTGGTGGTTGCAGAAGTGCCCAACAAACACCCAATGATGATAGGACTGCAACGCGACACGGGTTCGCGATGTTTTAGGTAGTTTTTCTATAGAACGGATCAAATAAATTACTCGAACAAATTAAACTAACATGATGGCAGCCTTAGTCGTGTCGTTACGGACGCATAGACACTAACTAGAGTCAATTCTGACACCGGGACTCCGAGTCGGTCCTAAAACTCGAACCGAGTCAGCACCGCGCCAAGCAAACCTCGAGATGCACACCCGAGGCCCACTATACCCACGGCGCTCCTATTTTATAGGTTTTCAACAAAAAAAATTCACAAATAATCAAATGAAGCAAAACCGACAATAAACAAGTAAAGAACACTTACTCGGAGTCGACATTGTCGTTTATGACGGAAATCGAGACGAAAAATGGCGAGAAAGATCAAGAAATCGACTTTGGGGCAAAAAGGGCGACGCGTTCGAATTTTGGGTTGAATGAACGATCGCCCCAAATTTCGTTTACTTAAACAGACCCGGTCCACGAAAACCCGAACGCCTCAAATGAGGTGCCCGGATCCTGAACCGCTGGGGGCTGCGCGCCTGAAGATTGGGGCGCTGATAGGTGCGCCTCTAAACAGTCCGGCACAGACTAAAACAAAAAAAAACGAGGCTTAACATCTGATACGCGTGAAACACATATCTTTTAAGACAAGCAAAGTAACAATAATTGAACAATTACTAGTCGATATCCACAAAGCACACTCGACAATGAAACAAGCATAAGAGTCGCACTGAACGCTGCACGCGAACGCGTAATAAAGCAATTTTAAACGAACTAATCTGAACAAACATTGAATAAATCTCAAATACATAACAAACCAAGACAAAGAAAGAACAAACCCGAACAAAATAAGACAAACCAGCAAAACAATTAAACACTTTACTAAAACAAATGAACAAACAACAATTTTCTCGCCTAACGGGTCTTAGTATCCGAGAGGCGAAGGAGTCTGAAACCTCCACAGAAATTCTGATTCTTGTGGATACCAAAGCCCTCGAAGGAGTCTGAAACCTCCACAGCATTTTGATTCGAGTGGATACCAACGCCCTCGAAGCAGTCTGAAACCTCCACAACAATTTGATTCGAGTGGATACCAACATCCTCGAAGGAGTCTTAAACCTCCACTGCAATTTGATTCGAGTAGATACGAACGCTCTTGAAGGAGTCTGATACATCCACAGCATTTTGCATTCGAGTGGAGACTGACGCCCTCGAATGGTTTATTTTGTCCTAGGGGTCAGAGGCATCTCGAGAGACAGCTATTCGACTGGAGACTGACGCCCTCGAATATTTTTATATCATCTTATTTTGTCGTAGGGGTCAGAGGCATTCCGAAAGATAGTTATTCGAGTTGAGACTGACGCCCTCGAATAGTTTTATCTTGGCTTATTTTAACCTAGGGGTCAGAGGCATCCCGAAAGACAGCTACTCGAGTGGAGACCGACGCCCTCGAGTAGTTTATCTCATTTTATTTTGTCCTAGGGGTCAGAGGCATCCCGAAAGACAGCTACTCGAGCGGAGACTGACGCCCTCGAGTAGTTTATCTCATTTTGTTTTGTCCTAGGAGTCAGAGGCATCCCGAAAGACAGCTATTCGAGTGGAGACTGACGCCCTCGAATAGTTTTATCTCATTTTGTTTTGTCCTAGGGGTCAGAGGCATCCCAAAGACAAGTGTTCGAGTGGAGACTGACGCCCTCGAACATTTCTGTTTAGCTTTATTTCGTCCAAGGGGTCACAAGCATCCCGAAGACGACCTCTCGAGTGGAGACTGACGCCCTCGAACGTTTTGTTTCATTAAGGGTTCACAAGCATCCCAACAATATTTGTTCAAATGGAAGCCAACACATATGAACATTCTTTGCATTCACGCTTAACGCATCACCTACACACGAAAAACATTCAAAATTGAGCAAACTTTTAAAACTAATCAAAGAAAACAAAGCGCGCGCGCGTGAAGAATTGAGAACGAGATGTCAAGCAACGGCCCGGGCCCAAGAAAGCAACCTCAAGCAAGCATGTCAGGTACTCTCTAAGCCCTGGCTGGCGAGCCTCAACACGTAGTCCAATGGACTTAAAATGACCCGACCGGACAGCCACCGGGTCGTAATCCTCGATTGACCTGGATGGCTATACTTTGACTTTCGCCTTGTCCAAGCCTCTGTCAAAGTAGGGGCTTCTGTAGACACCCATATTTGATCCTGGTGGTTGCAGAAGTGCCCAACAAACACCCAATGATGATAGGACTGCAACGCGACACGGGTTCGCGATGTTTTAGGTAGTTTTTCTATAGAACGGATCAAATAAATTACTCGAACAAATTAAACTAACATGATGGCAGCCTTAGTCGTGTCGTTACGGACGCATAGACACTAACTAGAGTCAATTCTGACACCGGGACTCCGAGTCGGTCCTAAAACTCGAACCGAGTCAGCACCGCGCCAAGCAAACCTCGAGATGCACACCCGAGGCCCACTAAACCCACGACGCTCCTATTTTATAGGTTTTCAACAAAAAAAATTCACAAATAATCAAATGAAGCAAAACCGACAATAAACAAGTAAAGAACACTTACCCGGAGTCGACATTGTCGTTTATGACGGAAATCGAGACGAAAAATGGCGAGAAAGATCAAGAAATCGACTTTGGGGCAAAAAGGGCGACGCGTTCGAATTTTGGGTTGAATGAACGATCGCCCCAATTTTCGTTTACTTAAACAGACCCGGTCCACGAAAACCCGAACGCCTCAAATGAGGTGCCCGGATCCTGAACCGCTGGGGGCTGCGCGCCTGAAGATTGGGGCGCTGATAGTTGCGCCTCTAAACAGTCCGGCACAGACTAAAACAAAAAAAAACGAGGCTTAACATCTGATACGCGTGAAACACATATCTTTTAAGACAAGCAAAGTAACAATAATTGAACAATTACTAGTCGATATACACCAAGCACACTCGACAATGAAACAAGCATAAGAGTCGACTGAACGCTGCACGCGAACGCGTAATAAAGCAATTTTAAACGAACTAATCTGAACAAACATTGAATAAATCTCAAATACATAACAAACCAAGACAAAGAAAGAACAAACCCGAACAAAATAAGACAAACCCGCAAAACAATTAAACACTTTACTAAAACAAATGAACAAACAACAATTTTCTCGCCTAACGGGTCTTAGTATCCGAGAGGCGAAGGAGTCTGAAACCTCCACAGAAATTCTGATTCTTGTGGATACCAAAGCCCTCGAAGGAGTCTGAAACCTCCACAGCATTTTGATTCGAGTGGATACCAACGCCCTCGAAGCAGTCTGAAACCTCCACAGCAATTTGATTCGAGTGGATACCAACATCCTCGAAGGAGTCTTAAACCTCCACTGCAATTTGATTCGAGTAGATACGAACGCTCTTGAAGGAGTCTGATACATCCACAGCATTTTGCATTCGAGTGGAGACTGACGCCCTCGAATGGTTTATTTTGTCCTAGGGGTCAGAGGCATCTCGAGAGACAGCTATTCGACTGGAGACTGACGCCCTCGAATATTTTTATATCATCTTATTTTGTCGTAGGGGTCAGAGGCATTCCGAAAGATAGTTATTCGAGTTGAGACTGACGCCCTCGAATAGTTTTATCTTGGCTTATTTTAACCTAGGGGTCAGAGGCATCCCGAAAGACAGCTACTCGAGTGGAGACCGACGCCCTCGAGTAGTTTATCTCATTTTATTTTGTCCTAGGGGTCAGAGGCATCCCGAAAGACAACTACTCGAGCGGAGACTGACGCCCTCGAGTAGTTTATCTCATTTTGTTTTATCCTAGGAGTCAGAGGCATCCCGAAAGACAGCTATTCGAGTGGAGACTGACGCCCTCGAATAGTTTTATCTCATTTTGTTTTGTCCTAGGGGTCAGAGGCATCCTAAAGACAAGTGTTCGAGTGGAGACTGACGCCCTCGAACATTTCTGTTTAGCTTTATTTCGTCCAAGGGGTCACAAGCATCCCGAAGACGACCTCTCGAGTGGAGACTGACGCCCTCGAACGTTTTATTTCATTAAGGGTTCACAAGCATCCCAACAATATTTGTTCAAATGGAAGCCAACACATATGAACATTCTTTGCATTCACGCTTAACGCATCACCTACACACGAAAAACATTCAAAATTGAGCAAACTTTTAAAACTAATCAAAGAAAACAAAGCGCGCGCGCGTGAAGAATTGAGAACGAGATGTCAAGCAACGGCCCGGGCCCAAGAAAGCAACCTCAAGCAAGCATGTCAGGTACTCTCTAAGCCTTGGCTGGCGAGCCTCAACACGTAGTCCAATGGACTTAAAATGACCCGACCGGACAGCCACCGGGTCGTAATCCTCGATTGACCTGGATGGCTATACTTTGACTTTCGCCTTGTCCAAGCCTCTGTCAAAGTAGGGGCTTCTGTAGACACCCAGATTTGATCCTGGTGGTTGCAGAAGTGCCCAACAAATACCCAATGATGATAGGACTGCAACGCGACACGGGTTCGCGATGTTTTAGGTAGTTTTTCTATAGAACGGATCAAATAAATTACTCGAACAAATTAAACTAACATGATGGCAGCCTTAGTCGTGTCGTTACGGACGCATAGACACTAACTAGAGTCAATTCTGACACCGGGACTCCGAGTCGGTCCTAAAACTCGAACCGAGTCAGCACTGCGCCAAGCAAACCTCGAGATGCACACCCGAGGCCCACTAAACCCACGGCGCTCCTATTTTATAGGTTTTCAACAAAAAAAATTCACAAATAATCAAATGAAGCAAAACCGACAATAAACAAGTAAAGAACACTTACCCGGAGTCGACATTGTCGTTTATGACGGAAATCGAGACGAAAAATGGCGAGAAAGATCAAGAAATCGACTTTGGGGCAAAAAGGGCGACGCGTTCGAATTTTGGGTTGAATGAACGATCGCCCCAATTTTCGTTTACTTAAACAGACCCGGTCCACGAAAACCCGAACGCCTCAAATGACGCGCCCGGATCCTGAACCGCTGGGGGCTGCGCGCCTGAAGATTGGGGCGCTGATAGGTGCGCCTCTAAACAGTCCGGCACTGACTAAAACAAAAAAAACGAGGCTTAACATCTGATACGCGTGAAACACATATCTTTTAAGACAAGCAAAGTAACAATAATTGAACAATTACTAGTCGATATCCACAAAGCACACTCGACAATGAAACAAGCATAAGAGTCGCACTGAACGCTGCACGCGAACGCGTAATAAAGCAATTTTAAACGAACTAATCTGAACAAACGTTGAATAAATCTCAAATACATAACAAACCAAGACAAAGAAAGAACAAACCCGAACAAAATAAGACAAACCCGCAAAACAATTAAACACTTTACTAAAACAAATGAACAAACAACAATTTTCTCGCCTAACGGGTCTTAGTATCCGAGAGGCGAAGGAGTCTGAAACCTCCACAGAAATTCTGATTCTTGTGGATACCAAAGCCCTCGAAGGAGTCTGAAAACTCCACAGCATTTTGATTCGAGTGGATACCAACGCCCTCGAAGTAGTCTGAAACCTCCACAGCAATTTGATTCGAGTGGATACCAACATCCTCGAAGGAGTCTTAAACCTCCACAGCAATTTGATTCGAGTAGATACGAACGCTCTCGAAGGGGTCCGATACCTCCACAGCATTTTGCATTCGAGTGGAGACTGACGCCCTCGAATGGTTTATTTTGTCCTAGGGGTCAGACGCATCTCAAGAGACAGCTATTCGACTGGAGACTGACGCCCTCGAATATTTTTATATCATCTTATTTTGTCCTAGGGGTCAGAGGCATTCCGAAAGATAGTTATTCGAGTTGAGACTGACGCCCTCGAATAGTTTTATCTTGGCTTATTTTACCCTTGGGGTCAGAGGCATCCCGAAAGACAGCTACTCGAGTGGAGACCGACGCCCTCGAGTAGTTTATCTCATTTTATTTTGGCCTAGGGGTCAGAGGCATCCCGAAAGACAGCTACTCGAGCGGAGACTGACGCCCTCGAGTAGTTTATCTCATTTTGTTTTGTCCTAGGAGTCAGAGGCATCCCGAAAGACAGCTATTCGAGTGGAGACTGACGCCCTCGAATAGTTTTATCTCATTTTGTTTTGTCCTAGGGGTCAGAGGCATCCCAAAGACAAGTGTTCGAGTGGAGACTGACGCCCTCGAACATTTCTGTTTAGCTTTATTTCGTCCAAGGGGTCACAAGCATCCCGAAGACGACCTCTCGAGTGGAGACTGATGCCCTCGAACGTTTTATTTCATTAAGGGTTCACAAGCATCCCAACAATATTTGTTCAAATGGAAGCCAACACATATGAACATTCTTTGCATTCACACTTAACGCATCACCTACACACGAAAAACATTCAAAATTGAGCAAACTTTTAAAACTAATCAAAGAAAACAAATCGCGCGCGCGTGAAGAATTGAGAACGAGATGTCAAGCAACGGCCCGGGCCCAAGAAAGCAACCTCAAGCAAGCATGTCAGGTACTCTCTAAGCCTTGGCTGGCGAGCCTCAACACGTAGTCCAATGGACTTAAAATGACCCGACCGGACAGCCACCGGGTCGTAATCCTCGATTGACCTGGATGGCTATACTTTGACTTTCGCCTTGTCCAAGCCTCTGTCAAAGTACGGGCTTCTGTAGACACCCAGATTTGATCCTGGTGGTTGCAGAAGTGCCCAACAAACACCCAATGATGATAGGACTGCAACGCGACACGGGTTCGCGATGTTTTAGGTAGTTTTTCTATAGAACGGATCAAATAAATTACTCGAACAAATTAAACTAACATGATGGCAGCCTTAGTCGTGTCGTTACGGACGCATAGACACTAACTAGAGTCAATTCTGACACCGGGACTCCGAGTCGGTCCTAAAACTCGAACCGAGTCAGCACCGCGCCAAGCAAACCTCGAGATGCACACCCGAGACCCACTAAACCCACGGCGCTCCTATTTTATAGGTTTTCAACAAAAAAAATTCACAAATAATCAAATGAAGCAAAACCGACAATAAACAAGTAAAGAACACTTACCCGGAGTCGACATTGTCGTTTATGACGGAAATCGAGACGAAAAATGGCGAGAAAGATCAAGAAATCGACTTTGGGGCAAAAAGGGCGACGCGTTCGAATTTTGGGTTGAATGAACGATCGCCCCAATTTTCGTTTACTTAAACAGACCCGGTCCACGAAAACCCGAACGCCTCAAATGAGGTGCCCGGATCCTGAACCGCTGGGGGCTGCGCGCCTGAAGATTGGGGCACTGATAGGTGCGCCTCTAAACAGTCCGGCACAGACTAAAACAAAAAAAAACGAGGCTTAACATCTGATACGCGTGAAACACATATCTTTTAAGACAAGCAAAGTAACAATAATTGAACAATTACTAGTCGATATACACCAAGCACACTCGACAATGAAACAAGCATAAGAGTCGCACTGAACGCTGCACGCGAACGCGTAATAAAGCAATTTTAAACGAACTAATCTGAACAAACATTGAATAAATCTCAAATACATAACAAACCAAGACAAAGAAAGAACAAACCCGAACAAAATAAGACAAACCCGCAAAACAATTAAACACTTTACTAAAACAAATGAACAAACAACAATTTTCTCGCCTAACGGGTCTTAGTATCCGAGAGGCGAAGGAGTCTGAAACCTCCACAGAAATTCTGATTCTTGTGGATACCAAAGCCCTCGAAGGAGTCTGAAACCTCCACAGCATTTTGATTCGAGTGGATACCAACGCCCTCGAAGCAGTCTGAAACCTCCACAGCAATTTGATTCGAGTGGATACCAACATCCTCGAAGGAGTCTTAAACCTCCACTGCAATTTGATTCGAGTAGATACGAACGCTCTTGAAGGAGTCTGATACATCCACAGCATTTTGCATTCGAGTGGAGACTGACGCCCTCGAATGGTTTATTTTGTCCTAGGGGTCAGAGGCATCTCGAGAGACAGCTATTCGACTGGAGACTGACGCCCTCGAATATTTTTATATCATCTTATTTTGTCGTAGGGGTCAGAGGCATTCCGAAAGATAGTTATTCGAGTTGAGACTGACGCCCTCGAATAGTTTTATCTTGGCTTATTTTAACCTAGGGGTCAGAGGCATCCCGAAAGACAGCTACTCGAGTGGAGACCGACGCCCTCGAGTAGTTTATCTCATTTTATTTTGTCCTAGGGGTCAGAGGCATCCCGAAAGACAACTACTCGAGCGGAGACTGACGCCCTCGAGTAGTTTATCTCATTTTGTTTTATCCTAGGAGTCAGAGGCATCCCGAAAGACAGCTATTCGAGTGGAGACTGACGCCCTCGAATAGTTTTATCTCATTTTGTTTTGTCCTAGGGGTCAGAGGCATCCTAAAGACAAGTGTTCGAGTGGAGACTGACGCCCTCGAACATTTCTGTTTAGCTTTATTTCGTCCAAGGGGTCACAAGCATCCCGAAGACGACCTCTCGAGTGGAGACTGACGCCCTCGAACGTTTTATTTCATTAAGGGTTCACAAGCATCCCAACAATATTTGTTCAAATGGAAGCCAACACATATGAACATTCTTTGCATTCACGCTTAACGCATCACCTACACACGAAAAACATTCAAAATTGAGCAAACTTTTAAAACTAATCAAAGAAAACAAAGCGCGCGCGCGTGAAGAATTGAGAACGAGATGTCAAGCAACGGCCCGGGCCCAAGAAAGCAACCTCAAGCAAGCATGTCAGGTACTCTCTAAGCCTTGGCTGGCGAGCCTCAACACGTAGTCCAATGGACTTAAAATGACCCGACCGGACAGCCACCGGGTCGTAATCCTCGATTGACCTGGATGGCTATACTTTGACTTTCGCCTTGTCCAAGCCTCTGTCAAAGTAGGGGCTTCTGTAGACACCCAGATTTGATCCTGGTGGTTGCAGAAGTGCCCAACAAACACCCAATGATGATAGGACTGCAACGCGACACGGGTTCGCGATGTTTTAGGTAGTTTTTCTATAGAACGGATCAAATAAATTACTCGAACAAATTAAACTAACATGATGGCAGCCTTAGTCGTGTCGTTACGGACGCATAGACACTAACTAGAGTCAATTCTGACACCGGGACTCCGAGTCGGTCCTAAAACTCGAACCGAGTCAGCACTGCGCCAAGCAAACCTCGAGATGCACACCCGAGGCCCACTAAACCCACGGCGCTCCTATTTTATAGGTTTTCAACAAAAAAAATTCACAAATAATCAAATGAAGCAAAACCGACAATAAACAAGTAAAGAACACTTACCCGGAGTCGACATTGTCGTTTATGACGGAAATCGAGACGAAAAATGGCGAGAAAGATCAAGAAATCGACTTTGGGGCAAAAAGGGCGACGCGTTCGAATTTTGGGTTGAATGAACGATCGCCCCAATTTTCGTTTACTTAAACAGACCCGGTCCACGAAAACCCGAACGCCTCAAATGACGCGCCCGGATCCTGAACCGCTGGGGGCTGCGCGCCTGAAGATTGGGGCGCTGATAGGTGCGCCTCTAAACAGTCCGGCACTGACTAAAACAAAAAAAACGAGGCTTAACATCTGATACGCGTGAAACACATATCTTTTAAGACAAGCAAAGTAACAATAATTGAACAATTACTAGTCGATATCCACAAAGCACACTCGACAATGAAACAAGCATAAGAGTCGCACTGAACGCTGCACGCGAACGCGTAATAAAGCAATTTTAAACGAACTAATCTGAACAAACGTTGAATAAATCTCAAATACATAACAAACCAAGACAAAGAAAGAACAAACCCGAACAAAATAAGACAAACCCGCAAAACAATTAAACACTTTACTAAAACAAATGAACAAACAACAATTTTCTCGCCTAACGGGTCTTAGTTTCCGAGAGGCGAAGGAGTCTGAAACCTCCACAGAAATTCTGATTCTTGTGGATACCAAAGCCCTCGAAGGAGTCTGAAACCTCCACAGCATTTTGATTCGAGTGGATACCAATGCCCTCGAAGTAGTCTGAAACCTCCACAGCAATTTGATTCGAGTGGATACCAACATCCTCGAAGAAGTCTTAAACCTCCACAGCAATTTGATTCGAGTAGATACGAACGCTCTCGAAGGGGTCCGATACCTCCACAGCATTTTGCATTCGAGTGGAGACTGACGCCCTCGAATGGTTTATTTTGTCCTAGGGGTCAGAGGCATCTCAAGAGACAGCTATTCGACTGGAGACTGACGCCCTCGAATATTTTTATATCATCTTATTTTGTCCTAGGGGTCAGAGGCATTCCGAAAGATAGTTATTCGAGTTGAGACTGACGCCCTCGAATAGTTTTATCTTGGCTTATTTTACCCTTGGGGTCAGAGGCATCCCGAAAGAAAGCTACTCGAGTGGAGACCGACGCCCTCGAGTAGTTTATCTCATTTTATTTTGGCCAAGGGGTCAGAGGCATCCCGAAAGACAGCTACTCGAGCGGAGACTGACGCCCTCGAGTAGTTTATCCCATTTTGTTTTGTCCTAGGAGTCAGAGGCATCCCGAAAGACAGCTATTCGAGTGGAGACTGACGCCCTCGAATAGTTTTATCTCATTTTGTTTCGTCCTAGGGGTCAGAGGCATCCCAAAGACAAGTGTTCCAGTAGAGACTGACGCCCTCGAACATTTCTGTTTAGCTTTATTTCGCCCAAGGGGTCACAAGCATCCCAAAGACGACCGCTCGAGTGGAGACTGAGGCCCTCGAACGTTTTATTTCATTAAGGGTTCACAAGCATCCCAACAATATTTGTTCAAATGGAAGCCAACACATATGAACATTCTTTGCATTCACGCTTAACGCATCACCTACACACGAAAAACATTCAAAATTGAGCAAACTTTTAAAACTAATCAAAGAAAACAAAGCGCGCGCGCGTGAAGAATTGAGAACGAGATGTCAAGCAACGGCCCGGGCCCAAGCAAGCAACCGCAAGCAAGCATGTCAGGTACTCTCTAAGCCTTGGCTGGCGAGCCTCAACACGTAGTCCAATGAACTTAATATGACCCGACCGGACAGCCACCAGGTCGTAATCCTCGATTGACCTGGATGGCTATACTTTCACTTTCGCCTTGTCCAAGCCTCTGTCCAAGTAGGGGCTTCTGTAGACACCCAGATTTGATCCTGGTGGTTGCAGAAGTGCCCAACAAACACCCAATGATGATAGGACTGCAACGCGACACGGGTTCGCGATGTTTTAGGTAGTTTTTCTATAGAACGGATCAAATAAATTACTCGAACAAATTAAACTAACATGATGGCAGCCTTAGTCGTGTCGTTACGGATGCATAGACACTAACTAGAGTCAATTCTGACAACGGGACTCCGAGTCGGTCCTAAAACTCGAACCGAGTCAGCACCGCGCCAAGCAAACCTCGTGATGCACACCCGAGGCCCACTAAACCCACGGCGCTCGTATTTTCTAGGTTTTCAACAAAAAAAATTCACAAATAATCAAATCAAGCAAAACCGACAATGAACAAGTAAAGAACACTTACCCGGAGTCGACATTGTCGTTTATGACGGAAATCGAGACGAAAAATGGCGAGAAAGATCAAGAAATCGACTTTGGGGCAAAAAGGGCGACGCGTTAGAATTTTGGGTTGAATGAACGATCGCTCCAAGTTTCGTTTACTTAAACAGACCCGGTCCACGAAAACCCGAACGCCTCAAATGACGCGCCCGGATCCTGAACCGCTGGGGGCTGCGCGCCTGAAGATTGGGGCGCTGATAGGTGCGCCTCTAAACAGTCCGGCACAGACTAAAACAAAAACAAACGAGGCTTTACATCTGATACGCGTGAAACACATATCTTTTAAGACAAGAAAAGTAACAATAATTGAACAATTACTAGTCGATATCCACAAAGCACACTCGACAATGAAACAAGCATAAGAGTCGCACTGAACGCTGCACGCGAACGCGTAATAAAGCAATTTTAAACGAACTAATCTGAACAAACGTTGAATAAATCTGAAATACATAACAAACCAAGACAAAGCAAGAACAAACTTGAACAAAATAAGACAAACCCGCAAAACAATAAAACACTTAACTAAAACAAATGAACAAACAACAATTTTCTCACCTAACGGGTCTTAGTATCCGAGAGGCGAAGGAGTCTGAAATCTCCACAGAAATTCTGATTCTTATGGATACCAACGCCCTCGAAGGAGTCTGAAACCTCCATAGCATTTTGATTCGAGTTGATACCAACGCCCTCGAAGCAGTCTGAAACCTCCACAGCAATTTGATTCGAGGGTATCCACTCGAAGGAGTCTTAAACCTCCACAGCAATTTGATTCGAGTAGATACGAACGCTCTTGAAGGGGTCCGATACCTCCACAGCATTTTGCATTCGAGTGGAGACTGACGCCCTCGAATGGTTTATTTTGTCCTAGGGGTCAGAGGCATCTCAAGAGACAGCTATTCGACTGGAGACTGACGCCCTCGAATATTTTTATATCATCTTATTTTGTCCTAGGGGTCAGAGGCATTCCGAAAGATAGTTATTCGAGTTGAGACTGACGCCCTCGAATAGTTTTATCTTGGCTTATTTTACCCTTGGGGTCAGAGGCATCCCGAAAGAAAGCTACTCGAGTGGAGACCGACGCCCTCGAGTAGTTTATCTCATTTTATTTTGGCCAAGGGGTCAGAGGCATCCCGAAAGACAGCTACTCGAGCGGAGACTGACGCCCTCGAGTAGTTTATCCCATTTTGTTTTGTCCTAGGAGTCAGAGGCATCCCGAAAGACAGCTATTCGAGTGGAGACTGACGCCCTCGAATAGTTTTATCTCATTTTGTTTCGTCCTAGGGGTCAGAGGCATCCCAAAGACAAGTGTTCCAGTAGAGACTGACGCCCTCGAACATTTCTGTTTAGCTTTATTTCGCCCAAGGGGTCACAAGCATCCCAAAGACGACCGCTCGAGTGGAGACTGAGGCCCTCGAACGTTTTATTTCATTAAGGGTTCACAAGCATCCCAACAATATTTGTTCAAATGGAAGCCAACACATATGAACATTCTTTGCATTCACGCTTAACGCATCACCTACACACGAAAAACATTCAAAATTGAGCAAACTTTTAAAACTAATCAAAGAAAACAAAGCGCGCGCGCGTGAAGAATTGAGAACGAGATGTCAAGCAACGGCCCGGGCCCAAGCAAGCAACCGCAAGCAAGCATGTCAGGTACTCTCTAAGCCTTGGCTGGCGAGCCTCAACACGTAGTCCAATGAACTTAATATGACCCGACCGGACAGCCACCAGGTCGTAATCCTCGATTGACCTGGATGGCTATACTTTCACTTTCGCCTTGTCCAAGCCTCTGTCCAAGTAGGGGCTTCTGTAGACACCCAGATTTGATCCTGGTGGTTGCAGAAGTGCCCAACAAACACCCAATGATGATAGGACTGCAACGCGACACGGGTTCGCGATGTTTTAGGTAGTTTTTCTATAGAACGGATCAAATAAATTACTCGAACAAATTAAACTAACATGATGGCAGCCTTAGTCGTGTCGTTACGGATGCATAGACACTAACTAGAGTCAATTCTGACACCGGGACTCCGAGTCGGTCCTAAAACTCGAACCGAGTCAGCACCGCGCCAAGCAAACCTCGTGATGCACACCCGAGGCCCACTAAACCCACGGCGCTCCTATTTTCTAGGTTTTCAACAAAAAAAAGTCACAAATAATCAAATCAAGCAAAACCGACAATGAACAAGTAAAGAACACTTACCCGGAGTCGACATTGTCGTTTATGACGGAAATCGAGACGAAAAATGGCGAGAAAGATCAAGAAATCGACTTTGGGGCAAAAAGGGCGACGCGTTAGAATTTTGGGTTGAATGAACGATCGCCCCAAGTTTCGTTTACTTAAACAGACCCGGTCCACGAAAACCCGAACGCCTCAAATGACGCGCCCGGATCCTGAACCGCTGGGGGCTGCGCGCCTGAAGATTGGGGCGCTGATAGGTGCGCCTCTAAACAGTCCGGCACAGACTAAAACAAAAACAAACGAGGCTTTACATCTGATACGCGTGAAACACATATCTTTTAAGACAAGAAAAGTAACAATAATTGAACAATTACTAGTCGATATCCACAAAGCACACTCGACAATGAAACAAGCATAAGAGTCGCACTGAACGCTGCACGCGAACGCGTAATAAAGCAATTTTAAACGAACTAATCTGAACAAACGTTGAATAAATCTGAAATACATAACAAACCAAGACAAAGCAAGAACAAACTCGAACAAAATAAGACAAACCCGCAAAACAATAAAACACTTAACTAAAACAAATGAACAAACAACAATTTTCTCACCTAACGGGTCTTAGTATCCGAGAGGCGAAGGAGTCTGAAATCTCCACAGAAATTCTGATTCTTATGGATACCAACGCCCTCGAAGGAGTCTGGAACCTCCATAGCATTTTGATTCGAGTTGATACCAACGCCCTCGAAGCAGTCTGAAACCTCCACAGCAATTTGATTCGAGTGGATACCAACATCCTCGAAGGAGTCTTAAACCTCCACATCAATTTGATTCGAGTAGATACGAACGCTCTTGAAGGAGTCCGATACCTCCACAGCATTTTGCATTCGAGTGGAGACTGACGCCCTCGAATGGTTTATTTTGTCCTACGGGTCAGAGGCATCTCGAGAGACAGCTATTCGACTGGAGACTGACGCCCTCGAATATTTTTATATCATCTTATTTTGTCCTAGGGGTCAGAGGCATTCCGAAAGATAGTTATTCGAGTTGAGATGGACGCCCTCGAATAGTTTTATCTTGGCTTATTTTACCCTAGGGGTCAGAGGCATCCCGAAAGACAGCTACTCGAGTAGAGACCGACGCCCTCGAGTAGTTTATCTCATTTTATTTTGTCCTAGGGGTCAGAGGCATCCCGAAAGACAACTACTCGAGCGGAGACTGACGCCCTCGAGTAGTTTATCTCATTTTATTTTGTCCTAGGGGTCAGAGGCATCCCGAAAGACAACTACTAGAGCGGAGACTGACGCCCTCGAGTAGTTTATCTCATTTTGTTTTGTCCTAGGAGTCAGAGGCATCCCGAAAGACAGCTATTCGAGTGGAGACTGACGCCCTCGAATAGTTTTATCTCATTTTGTTTTGTCCTAGGGGTCAGAGGCATCCCAAAGACAAGTGTTCCAGTGGAGACTGACGCCCTCGAACATTTCTGTTTAGCTTTATTTCGCCCAAGGGGTCACAAGCATCCCGAAGACGACCGCTCGAGTGGAGACTGACGCCCTCGAATGTTTTATTTCATTAAGGGTTCACAAGCATCCCAACAATATTTGTTCAAATGGAAGCCAACACATATGAACATTCTTTTCATTCACGCTTAACGCATCACCTACACACGAAAAACATTCAAAATTGAGCAAACTTTTAAAACTAATCAAAGAAAACAAAGCGCGCGCGTGAAGAATTGAGAACGAGATGTCAAGCAACGGCCCGGGCCCAAGCAAGCAACCGCAAGCAAGCATGTCAGGTACTCTCTAAGCCTTGGCTGGCGAGCCTCAACACATAGTCCAATGGAATTAAAATGACCCGACCGGACAGCCACCAGGTCGTAATCCTCGATTGACCTGGATTGCTATACTTTGACTTTTGCCTTGTCCAAGCCTCTGTCAAAGTAGGGGCTTCTGTAGACACCCAGATTTGATCCTGGTGGTTGCAGAAGTGCCCAACAAACACCCAATGATGATAGGACTGCAACGCGACACGGGTTCGCGATGTTTTAGGTAGTTTTTCTATAGAATGGATCAAATAAATTACTCGAACAAATTAAACTAACATGATGGCAGCCTTAGTCGTGTCGTTACGGACGTATAGACACTAACTAGAGTCAATTCTGACACCGGGACTCCGAGTCGGTCCTAAAACTCGAACCGAGTCAGCACCGCACCAAGCAAACCTCAGGATGCACACCCGAGGCCCACTAAACCCACGACGCTCCTATTTTCTAGGTTTTCAACAAAAAAAATTCACAAATAATCAAATCAAGCAAAACCGACAATAAACAAGTAAAGAACACTTACCCGGAGTCGACATTGTCGTTTATGACGGAAATCGAGACGAAAAATGGCGAGAAAGATCAAGAAATCGACTTTGGGGCAAAAAGGGCGACGCGTTAGAATTTTGGGTTGAATGAACGATCGCCCCAATTTTCGTTTACTTAAACAGACCCGGTCCACGAAAACCCGAACGCCTCAAATGACGAGCCCGGATCTTGAACCGCTGGGGGCTGCGCGCCTGAAGATTGGGTCGCTGATAGGTGCGCCTCTAAACAGTCCGGCACAGACAAAAACAAAAACAAACGAGGCATAACATCTGATACGCGTGAAACACATATCTTTTAAGACAAGAAAAGTAACAATAATTGAACAATTACTAGTCGATATCCACAAAGCACACTCGACAATGAAACAAGCATAAGAGTCGCACTGAACGCTGCACGCGAACGCGTAATAAAGCAATTTTAAATGAACTAATCTGAACAAACGTTGAATAAATCTCAAATACATAACAAACCAAGACAAAGCAAGAACAAACCCGAACAAAATAAGACAAACCCGCAAAACAATAAAACACTTAACTAAAACAAATGAACAAACAACAATTTTCTGGCCTAACGGGTCTTAGTATCCGAGAGGCGAAGGAGTCTGAAACCTCCACAGAAATTCTGATTCTTGTGGATACCAACGCCCTCGAAGGAGTCTGAAACCTCCACAGCATTTTGATTCGAGTGGATACCAACGCCCTCGAAGCAGTCTGAAACCTCCATAGCAATTTCATTCGAGTGGATACCAACATCCTCGAAGGAGTCTTAAACCTCCACAGCAATTTGATTCGAGTAGATACGAACGCTCTCGAAGGAGTCCGATACCTCCACAGCATTTTGCATTCGAGTGGAGACTGACGCCCTCGAATGGTTTATCTTGTCCTATGGGTCAGAGGCATCTCGAGAGACAGCTATTCGACTGGAGACTGACGCCCTCGAATATTTTTATATCATCTTATTTTGTCCTAGGGGTCAGAGGCATTCCAAAAGATAGTTATTCGAGTTGAGATTGACGCCCTCGAATAGTTTTATCTTGGCTTATTTTACCCTAGGGGTCAGAGGCATCCCGAAAGACAGCTACTCGAGTGGAGACCGACGCCCTGGAGTAGTTTATCTCATTTTATTTTGTCCTAGGGGTCAGAGGCATCCCGAAAGACAGCTACTCGAGCGGAGACTGACGCCCTCGAGTAGTTTATCTCATTTTATTTTGTCCTAGGGGTCAGAGGCATCCCGAAAGACAACTACTAGAGCGGAGACTGACGCCCTCGAGTAGTTTATCTCATTTTGTTTTGTCCTAGGAGTTAGAGGCATCCCGAAAGACAGCTATTCGAGTGGATACTGACGCCCTCGAATAGTTTTATCTCATTTTGTTTTGTCCTATGGGTCGGAGGCATCCCAAAGACAAGTGTTCCAGTGGAGACTGACGCCCTCGAACATTTCTGTTTAGCTTTATTTCGCCCAAGGGGTCACAAGCATCCCGAAGACGACCGCTCGAGTGGAGACTGACGCCCTCGAACGTTTTATTTCATTAAGGGTTTACAAGCATCCCAACAATATTTGTTCAAATGGAAGCCAACACATATGAACATTCTTTGCATTCACGCTTAACGCATCACCTACACACGAAAAACATTCAAAATTGAGCAAACATTTAAAACTAATCAAAGAAAACAAAGCGCGCGCGTGAAGAATTGAGAACGAGATGTCAAGCGACGGCCCGGGCCCAAGCAAGCAACCGCAAGCAAGCATGTCAGGTACTCTCTAAGCCTTGGCTGGCGAGCCTCAACACATAGTCCAATGGAATTAAAATGACCCGACCGGACAGCCACCAGGTCGTAATCCTCGATTGACCTGGATGGCTATACTTTGACTTTCGCCTTGTCCAAGCCTCTGTCAAAGTAGGGGCTTCTGTAGACACCCAGATTTGATCCTGGTGGTTGCAGAAGTGCCCAACAAACACCCAATGATGATAGGACTGCAACGCGACACGGGTTCGCGATGTTTTAGGTAGTTTTTCTATAGAATGGATCAAATAAATTACTCGAACAAATTAAACTAACATGATGGCAGCCTTAGTCGTGTCGTTACGGACGTATAGACACTAACTAGAGTCAATTCTGACACCGGGACTCCGAGTCGGTCCTAAAACTCGAACCGAGTCAGCACCGCACCAAGCAAACCTCAGGATGCACACCCGAGGCCCACTAAACCCACGACGCTCCTATTTTCTAGGTTTTCAACAAAAAAAATTCACAAATAATCAAATCAAGCAAAACCGACAATAAACAAGTAAAGAACACTTACCCGGAGTCGACATTGTCGTTTATGACGGAAATCAAGACGAAAAATGGCGAGAAAGATCAAGAAATCGTCTTTGGGGCAAAAAGGGCGACGCGTTAGAATTTTGGGTTGAATGAACGATCGCCCCAAGTTTCGTTTACTTAAACAGACCCGGTCCACGAAAACCCGAACGCCTCAAATGACGCGCCCGGATCCTGAACCGCTGGGGGCTGCGCGCCTGAAGATTGGGGCGCTGATAGGTGCGCCTCTAAACAGTCCGGCACAGACTAAAACAAAAACAAACGAGGCTTTACATCTGATACGCGTGAAACACATATCTTTTAAGACAAGAAAAGTAACAATAATTGAACAATTACTAGTCGATATCCACAAAGCACACTCGACAATGAAACAAGCATAAGAGTCGCACTGAACGCTGCACGCGAACGCGTAATAAAGCAATTTTAAACGAACTAATCTGAACAAACGTTGAATAAATCTGAAATACATAACAAACCAAGACAAAGCAAGAACAAACTCGAACAAAATAAGACAAACCCGCAAAACAATAAAACACTTAACTAAAACAAATGAACAAACAACAATTTTCTCACCTAACGGGTCTTAGTATCCGAGAGGCGAAGGAGTCTGAAATCTCCACAGAAATTCTGATTCTTATGGATACCAACGCCCTCGAAGGAGTCTGGAACCTCCATAGCATTTTGATTCGAGTTGATACCAACGCCCTCGAAGCAGTCTGAAACCTCCACAGCAATTTGATTCGAGTGGATACCAACATCCTCGAAGGAGTCTTAAACCTCCACATCAATTTGATTCGAGTAGATACGAACGCTCTTGAAGGAGTCCGATACCTCCACAGCATTTTGCATTCGAGTGGAGACTGACGCCCTCGAATGGTTTATTTTGTCCTACGGGTCAGAGGCATCTCGAGAGACAGCTATTCGACTGGAGACTGACGCCCTCGAATATTTTTATATCATCTTATTTTGTCCTAGGGGTCAGAGGCATTCCGAAAGATAGTTATTCGAGTTGAGATGGACGCCCTCGAATAGTTTTATCTTGGCTTATTTTACCCTAGGGGTCAGAGGCATCCCGAAAGACAGCTACTCGAGTAGAGACCGACGCCCTCGAGTAGTTTATCTCATTTTATTTTGTCCTAGGGGTCAGAGGAATCCCGAAAGACAACTACTCGAGCGGAGACTGACGCCCTCGAGTAGTTTATCTCATTTTATTTTGTCCTAGGGGTCAGAGGCATCCCGAAAGACAACTACTAGAGCGGAGACTGACGCCCTCGAGTAGTTTATCTCATTTTGTTTTGTCCTAGGAGTCAGAGGCATCCCGAAAGACAGCTATTCGAGTGGAGACTGACGCCCTCGAATAGTTTTATCTCATTTTGTTTTGTCCTAGGGGTCAGAGGCATCCCAAAGACAAGTGTTCCAGTGGAGACTGACGCCCTCGAACATTTCTGTTTAGCTTTATTTCGCCCAAGGGGTCACAAGCATCCCGAAGACGACCGCTCGAGTGGAGACTGACGCCCTCGAATGTTTTATTTCATTAAGGGTTCACAAGCATCCCAACAATATTTGTTCAAATGGAAGCCAACACATATGAACATTCTTTGCATTCACGCTTAACGCATCACCTACACACGAAAAACATTCAAAATTGAGCAAACTTTTAAAACTAATCAAAGAAAACAAAGCGCGCGCGTGAAGAATTGAGAACGAGATGTCAAGCAACGGCCCGGGCCCAAGCAAGCAACCGCAAGCAAGCATGTCAGGTACTCTCTAAGCCTTGGCTGGCGAGCCTCAACACATAGTCCAATGGAATTAAAATGACCCGACCGGACAGCCACCAGGTCGTAATCCTCGATTGACCTGGATTGCTATACTTTGACTTTTGCCTTGTCCAAGCCTCTGTCAAAGTAGGGGCTTCTGTAGACACCCAGATTTGATCCTGGTGGTTGCAGAAGTGCCCAACAAACACCCAATGATGATAGGACTGCAACGCGACACGGGTTCGCGATGTTTTAGGTAGTTTTTCTATAGAATGGATCAAATAAATTACTCGAACAAATTAAACTAACATGATGGCAGCCTTAGTCGTGTCGTTACGGACGTATAGACACTAACTAGAGTCAATTCTGAAACCGGGACTCCGAGTCGGTCCTAAAACTCGAACCGAGTCAGCACCGCACCAAGCAAACCTCAGGATGCACACCCGAGGCCCACTAAACCCACGACGCTCCTATTTTCTAGGTTTTCAACAAAAAAAATTCACAAATAATCAAATCAAGCAAAACCGACAATAAACAAGTAAAGAACACTTACCCGGAGTCGACATTGTCGTTTATGACGGAAATCGAGACGAAAAATGGCGAGAAAGATCAAGAAATCGACTTTGGGGCAAAAAGGGCGACGCGTTAGAATTTTGGGTTGAATGAACGATCGCCCCAATTTTCGTTTACTTAAACAGACCCGGTCCACGAAAACCCGAACGCCTCAAATGACGCGCCCGGATCTTGAACCGCTGGGGGCTGCGCGCCTGAAGATTGGGTCGCTGATAGGTGCGCCTCTAAACAGTCCGGCACAGACAAAAACAAAAACAAACGAGGCATAACATCTGATACGCGTGAAACACATATCTTTTAAGACAAGAAAAGTAACAATAATTGAACAATTACTAGTCGATATCCACAAAGCACACTCGACAATGAAACAAGCATAAGAGTCGCACTGAACGCTGCACGCGAACGCGTAATAAAGCAATTTTAAATGAACTAATCTGAACAAACGTTGAATAAATCTCAAATACATAACAAACCAAGACAAAGCAAGAACAAACCCGAACAAAATAAGACAAACCCGCAAAACAATAAAACACTTAACTAAAACAAATGAACAAACAACAATTTTCTGGCCTAACGGGTCTTAGTATCCGAGAGGCGAAGGAGTCTGAAACCTCCACAGAAATTCTGATTCTTGTGGATACCAACGCCCTCGAAGGAGTCTGAAACCTCCACAGCATTTTGATTCGAGTGGATACCAACGCCCTCGAAGCAGTCTGAAACCTCCATAGCAATTTCATTCGAGTGGATACCAACATCCTCGAAGGAGTCTTAAACCTCCACAGCAATTTGATTCGAGTAGATACGAACGCTCTCGAAGGAGTCCGATACCTCCACAGCATTTTGCATTCGAGTGGAGACTGACGCCCTCGAATGGTTTATCTTGTCCTATGGGTCAGAGGCATCTCGAGAGACAGCTATTCGACTGGAGACTGACGCCCTCGAATATTTTTATATCATCTTATTTTGTCCTAGGGGTCAGAGGCATTCCAAAAGATAGTTATTCGAGTTGAGATTGACGCCCTCGAATAGTTTTATCTTGGCTTATTTTACCCTAGGGGTCAGAGGCATCCCGAAAGACAGCTACTCGAGTGGAGACCGACGCCCTGGAGTAGTTTATCTCATTTTATTTTGTCCTAGGGGTCAGAGGCATCCCGAAAGACAGCTACTCGAGCGGAGACTGACGCCCTCGAGTAGTTTATCTCATTTTATTTTGTCCTAGGGGTCAGAGGCATCCCGAAAGACAACTACTAGAGCGGAGACTGACGCCCTCGAGTAGTTTATCTCATTTTGTTTTGTCCTAGGAGTTAGAGGCATCCCGAAAGACAGCTATTCGAGTGGATACTGACGCCCTCGAATAGTTTTATCTCATTTTGTTTTGTCCTATGGGTCGGAGGCATCCCAAAGACAAGTGTTCGAGTGGAGACTGACGCCCTCGAACATTTCTGTTTAGCTTTATTTCGCCCAAGGGGTCACAAGCATCCCGAAGACGACCGCTCGAGTGGAGACTGACGCCCTCGAACGTTTTATTTCATTAAGGGTTTACAAGCATCCCAACAATATTTGTTCAAATGGAAGCCAACACATATGAACATTCTTTGCATTCACGGTTAACGCATCACCTACACACGAAAAACATTCAAAATTGAGCAAACATTTAAAACTAATCAAAGAAAACAAAGCGCGCGCGTGAAGAATTGAGAACGAGATGTCAAGCGACGGCCCGGGCCCAAGCAAGCAACCGCAAGCAAGCATGTCAGGTACTCTCTAAGCCTTGGCTGGCGAGCCTCAACACATAGTCCAATGGAATTAAAATGACCCGACCGGACAGCCACCAGGTCGTAATCCTCGATTGACCTGGATGGCTATACTTTGACTTTCGCCTTGTCCAAGCCTCTGTCAAAGTAGGGGCTTCTGTAGACACCCAGATTTGATCCTGGTGGTTGCAGAAGTGCCCAACAAACACCCAATGATGATAGGACTGCAACGCGACACGGGTTCGCGATGTTTTAGGTAGTTTTTCTATAGAATGGATCAAATAAATTACTCGAACAAATTAAACTAACATGATGGCAGCCTTAGTCGTGTCGTTACGGACGTATAGACACTAACTAGAGTCAATTCTGACACCGGGACTCCGAGTCGGTCCTAAAACTCGAACCGAGTCAGCACCGCACCAAGCAAACCTCAGGATGCACACCCGAGGCCCACTAAACCCACGACGCTCCTATTTTCTAGGTTTTCAACAAAAAAAATTCACAAATAATCAAATCAAGCAAAACCGACAATAAACAAGTAAAGAACACTTACCCGGAGTCGACATTGTCGTTTATGACGGAAATCGAGACGAAAAATGGCGAGAAAGATCAAGAAATCGTCTTTGGGGCAAAAAGGGCGACGCGTTAGAATTTTGGGTTGAATGAACGATCGCCCCAAGTTTCGTTTACTTAAACAGACCCGGTCCACGAAAACCCGAACGCCTCAAATGACGCGCCCGGATCCTGAACCGCTGGGGGCTGCGCGCCTGAAGATTGGGGCGCTGATAGGTGCGCCTCTAAACAGTCCGGCACAGACTAAAACAAAAACAAACGAGGCTTTACATCTGATACGCGTGAAACACATATCTTTTAAGACAAGAAAAGTAACAATAATTGAACAATTACTAGTCGATATCCACAAAGCACACTCGACAATGAAACAAGCATAAGAGTCGCACTGAACGCTGCACGCGAACGCGTAATAAAGCAATTTTAAACGAACTAATCTGAACAAACGTTGAATAAATCTGAAATACATAACAAACCAAGACAAAGCAAGAACAAACTCGAACAAAATAAGACAAACCCGCAAAACAATAAAACACTTAACTAAAACAAATGAACAAACAACAATTTTCTCACCTAACGGGTCTTAGTATCCGAGAGGCGAAGGAGTCTGAAATCTCCACAGAAATTCTGATTCTTATGGATACCAACGCCCTCGAAGGAGTCTGAAACCTCCATAGCATTTTGATTCGAGTTGATACCAACGCCCTCGAAGCAGTCTGAAACCTCCACAGCAATTTGATTCGAGTGGATACCAACATCCTCGAAGGAGTCTTAAACCTCCACAGCAATTTGATTCGAGTAGATACGAACGCTCTTGAAGGAGTCCGATACCTCCACAGCATTTTGCATTCGAGTGGAGACTGACGCCCTCGAATGGTTTATTTTGTCCTAGGGGTCAGAGGCATCTCGAGAGACAGCTATTCGACTGGAGACTGACGCCCTCGAATATTTTTATATCATCTTATTTTGTCCTAGGGGTCAGAGGCATTCCGAAAGATAGTTATTCGAGTTGAGATGGACGCCCTCGAATAGTTTTATCTTGGCTTATTTTACCCTAGGGGTCAGAGGCATCCCGAAAGACAGCTACTCGAGTGGAGACCGACGCCCTCGAGTAGTTTATCTCATTTTATTTTGTCCTAGGGGTCAGAGGCATCCCGAAAGACAACTACTCGAGCGGAGACTGACGCCCTCGAGTAGTTTATCTCATTTTATTTTGTCCTAGGGGTCAGAGGCATCCCGAAAGACAACTACTAGAGCGGAGACTGACGCCCTCGAGTAGTTTATCTCATTTTGTTTTGTCCTAGGAGTCAGAGGCATCCCGAAAGACAGCTATTCGAGTGGAGACTGACGCCCTCGAATAGTTTTATCTCATTTTGTTTTGTCCTAGGGGTCAGAGGCATCCCAAAGACAAGTGTTCCAGTGGAGACTGACGCCCTCGAACATTTCTGTTTAGCTTTATTTCGCCCAAGGGGTCACAAGCATCCCGAAGACGACCGCTCGAGTGGAGACTGACGCCCTCGAATGTTTTATTTCATTAAGGGTTCACAAGCATCCCAACAATATTTGTTCAAATGGAAGCCAACACATATGAACATTCTTTGCATTCACGCTTAACGCATCACCTACACACGAAAAACATTCAAAATTGAGCAAACTTTTAAAACTAATCAAAGAAAACAAAGCGCGCGCGTGAAGAATTGAGAACGAGATGTCAAGCAACGGCCCGGGCCCAAGCAAGCAACCGCAAGCAAGCATGTCAAGTACTCTCTAAGCCTTGGCTGGCGAGCCTCAACACATAGTCCAATGGACTTAAAATGACCCGACCGGACAGCCACCAGGTCGTAATCCTCGATTGACCTGGATGGCTATACTTTGACTTTTGCCTTGTCCAAGCCTCTGTCAAAGTAGGGGCTTCTGTAGACACCCAGATTTGATCCTGGTGGTTGCAGAAGTGCCCAACAAACACCCAATGATGATAGGACTGCAACGCGACACGGGTTCGCGATGTTTTAGGTAGTTTTTCTATAGAACGGATCAAATAAATTACTCGAACAAATTAAACTAACATGATGGCAGCCTTAGTTGTGTCGTTACGGACGCATAGACACTAACTAGAGTCAATTCTGACACCGGGACTCCGAGTCGGTCCTAAAACTCGAACCGAGTCAGCACCGCGCCAAGCAAACCTCGAGATGCACACCCGAGGCCCAATAAACCCACGGCGCTCCTATTTTCTAGGTTTTAAACAAAAAAAATTCACAAATAATCAAATCAAGCAAAACCGACAATAAACAAGTAAAGAACACTTACCCGGAGTCGACATTGTCGTTTATGACGGAAATCGAGACGAAAAATGGCGAGAAAGATCAAGAAATCGTCTTTGGGGCAAAAAGGGCGACGCGTTAGAATTTTGGGTTGAATGAACGATCGCCCCAAGTTTCGTTTACTTAAACAGACCCGGTCCACGAAAACCCGAACGCCTCAAATGACGCGCCCGGATCCTGAACCGCTGGGGGCTGCGCGCCTGAAGATTGGGTCGCTGATAGGTGCGCCTCTAAACAGTCCGGCACAGACAAAAACAAAAACAAACGAGGCTTAACATCTGATACGCGTGAAACACATATCTTTTAAGACAAGAAAAGTAACAATAATTGAACAATTACTAGTCGATATCCACAAAGCACACTCGACAAAGAAACAAGCATAAGAGTCGCACTGAACGCTGCACGCGAACGCGTAATAAAGCAATTTTAAATGAACTAATCTGAACAAACGTTGAATAAATCTCAAATACATAACAAACCAAGACAAAGCAAGAACTAACCCGAACAAAATAAGACAAACCCGCAAAACAATAAAACACTTAACTAAAACAAATGAACAAACAACAATTTTCTCGCCTAACGGGTCTTAGTATCCGAGAGGCGAAGGAGTCTGAAACCTCCACAGAAATTCTGATTCTTGTGGATACCAACGCCCTCGAAGGAGTCTGAAACCTCCACAGCATTTTGATTCGAGTGGATACCAACGCCCTCGAAGCAGTCTGAAACCTCCATAGCAATTTCATTCGAGTGGATACCAACATCCTCGAAGGAGTCTTAAACCTCCACAGCAATTTGATTCGAGTAGATACGAACGCTCTCGAAGGAGTCCGATACCTCCACAGCATTTTGCATTCGAGTGGAGACTGACGCCCTCGAATGGTTTATCTTGTCCTATGGGTCAGAGGCATCTCGAGAGACAGCTATTCGACTGGAGACTGACGCCCTCGAATATTTTTATATCATCTTATTTTGTCCTAGGGGTCAGAGGCATTCCAAAAGATAGTTATTCGAGTTGAGATTGACGCCCTCGAATAATTTTATCTTGGCTTATTTTACCCTAGGGGTCAGAGGCATCCCGAAAGACAGCTACTCGAGTGGAGACCGACGCCCTGGAGTAGTTTATCTCATTTTATTTTGTCCTAGGGGTCGGAGGCATCCCGAAAGACAGCTACTCGAGCGGAGACTGACGCCCTCGAGTAGTTTATCTCATTTTATTTTGTCCTAGGGGTCAGAGGCATCCCGAAAGACAACTACTAGAGCGGAGACTGACGCCCTCGAGTAGTTTATCTCATTTTGTTTTGTCCTAGGAGTTAGAGGCATCCCGAAAGACAGCTATTCGAGTGGATACTGACGCCCTCGAATAGTTTTATCTCATTTTGTTTTGTCCTATGGGTCGGAGGCATCCCAAAGACAAGTGTTCGAGTGGAGACTGACGCCCTCGAACATTTCTGTTTAGCTTTATTTCGCCCAAGGGGTCACAAGCATCCCGAAGACGACCGCTCGAGTGGAGACTGACGCCCTCGAACGTTTTATTTCATTAAGGGTTTACAAGCATCCCAACAATATTTGTTCAAATGGAAGCCAACACATATGAACATTCTTTGCATTCACGCTTAACGCATCACCTACACACGAAAAACATTCAAAATTGAGCAAACATTTAAAACTAATCAAAGAAAACAAAGCGCGCGCGTGAAGAATTGAGAACGAGATGTCAAGCAACGGCCCGGGCCCAAGCAAGCAACCGCAAGCAAGCATGTCAGGTACTCTCTAAGCCTTGGCTGGCGAGCCTCAACACATAGTCCAATGGAATTAAAATGACCCGACCGGACAGCCACCAGGTCGTAATCCTCGATTGACCTGGATGGCTATACTTTGACTTTCGCCTTGTCCAAGCCTCTGTCAAAGTAGGGGCTTCTGTAGACACCCAGATTTGATCCTGGTGGTTGCAGAAGTGCCCAACAAACACCCAATGATGATAGGACTGCAACGCGACACGGGTTCGCGATGTTTTAGGTAGTTTTTCTATAGAATGGATCAAATAAATTACTCGAACAAATTAAACTAACATGATGGCAGCCTTAGTCGTGTCGTTACGGACGTATAGACACTAACTAGAGTCAATTCTGACACCGGGACTCCGAGTCGGTCCTAAAACTCGAACCGAGTCAGCACCGCACCAAGCAAACCTCAGGATGCACACCCGAGGCCCACTAAACCCACGACGCTCCTATTTTCTAGGTTTTCAACAAAAAAAATTCACAAATAATCAAATGAAGCAAAACCGACAATAAACAAGTAAAGAACACTTACCCGGAGTCGACATTGTCGTTTATGACGGAAATCGAGACGAAAAATGGCGAGAAAGATCAAGAAATCGACTTTGGGGCAAAAAGGGCGACGCGTTAGAATTTTGGGTTGAATGAACGATCGCCCCAATTTTCGTTTACTTAAACAGACCCGGTCCACGAAAACCCGAACGCCTCAAATGACGCGCCCGGATCTTGAACCGCTGGGGGCTGCGCGCCTGAAGATTGGGTCGCTGATAGGTGCGCCTCTAAACAGTCCGGCACAGACAAAAACAAAAACAAACGAGGCATAACATCTGATACGCGTGAAACACATATCTTTTAAGACAAGAAAAGTAACAATAATTGAACAATTACTAGTCGATATCCACAAAGCACACTCGACAATGAAACAAGCATAAGAGTCGCACTGAACGCTGCACGCGAACGCGTAATAAAGCAATTTTAAATGAACTAATCTGAACAAACGTTGAATAAATCTCAAATACATAACAAACCAAGACAAAGCAAGAACAAACCCGAACAAAATAAGACAAACCCGCAAAACAATAAAACACTTAACTAAAACAAATGAACAAACAACAATTTTCTCGCCTAACGGGTCTTAGTATCCGAGAGGCGAAGGAGTCTGAAACCTCCACAGAAATTCTGATTCTTGTGGATACCAACGCCCTCGAAGGAGTCTGAAACCTCCACAGCATTTTGATTCGAGTGGATACCAACGCCCTCGAAGCAGTCTGAAACCTCCATAGCAATTTCATTCGAGTGGATACCAACATCCTCGAAGGAGTCTTAAACCTCCATAGCAATTTGATTCGAGTAGATACGAACGCTCTCGAAGGAGTCCGATACCTCCACAGCATTTTGCATTCGAGTGGAGACTGACGCCCTCGAATGGTTTATCTTGTCCTATGGGTCAGAGGCATCTCGAGAGACAGCTATTCGACTGGAGACTGACGCCCTCGAATATTTTTATATCATCTTATTTTGTCCTAGGGGTCAGAGGCATTCCAAAAGATAGTTATTCGAGTTGAGATTGACGCCCTCGAATAGTTTTATCTTGGCTTATTTTACCCTAGGGGTCAGAGGCATCCCGAAAGACAGCTACTCGAGTGGAGACCGACGCCCTGGAGTAGTTTATCTCATTTTATTTTGTCCTAGGGGTCAGAGGCATCCCGAAAGACAGCTACTCGAGCGGAGACTGACGCCCTCGAGTAGTTTATCTCATTTTATTTTGTCCTAGGGGTCAGAGGCATCCCGAAAGACAACTACTAGAGCGGAGACTGACGCCCTCGAGTAGTTTATCTCATTTTGTTTTGTCCTAGGAGTTAGAGGCATCCCGAAAGACAGCTATTCGAGTGGATACTGACGCCCTCGAATAGTTTTATCTCATTTTGTTTTGTCCTATGGGTCGGAGGCATCCCAAAGACAAGTGTTCGAGTGGAGACTGACGCCCTCGAACATTTCTGTTTAGCTTTATTTCGCCCAAGGGGTCACAAGCATCCCGAAGACGACCGCTCGAGTGGAGACTGACGCCCTCGAACGTTTTATTTCATTAAGGGTTTACAAGCATCCCAACAATATTTGTTCAAATGGAAGCCAACACATATGAACATTCTTTGCATTCACGCTTAACGCATCACCTACACACGAAAAACATTCAAAATTGAGCAAACATTTAAAACTAATCAAAGAAAACAAAGCGCGCGCGTGAAGAATTGAGAACGAGATGTCAAGCGACGGCCCGGGCCCAAGCAAGCAACCGCAAGCAAGCATGTCAGGTACTCTCTAAGCCTTGGCTGGCGAGCCTCAACACATAGTCCAATGGAATTAAAATGACCCGACCGGACAGCCACCAGGTCGTAATCCTCGATTGACCTGGATGGCTATACTTTGACTTTCGCCTTGTCCAAGCCTCTGTCAAAGTAGGGGCTTCTGTAGACACCCAGATTTGATCCTGGTGGTTGCAGAAGTGCCCAACAAACACCCAATGATGATAGGACTGCAACGCGACACGGGTTCGCGATGTTTTAGGTAGTTTTTCTATAGAATGGATCAAATAAATTACTCGAACAAATTAAACTAACATGATGGCAGCCTTAGTCGTGTCGTTACGGACGTATAGACACTAACTAGAGTCAATTCTGACACCGGGACTCCGAGTCGGTCCTAAAACTCGAACCGAGTCAGCACCGCACCAAGCAAACCTCAGGATGCACACCCGAGGCCCACTAAACCCACGACGCTCCTATTTTCTAGGTTTTCAACAAAAAAAATTCACAAATAATCAAATGAAGCAAAACCGACAATAAACAAGTAAAGAACACTTACCCGGAGTCGACATTGTCGTTTATGACGGAAATCGAGACGAAAAATGGCGAGAAAGATCAAGAAATCGACTTTGGGGCAAAAAGGGCGACGCGTTAGAATTTTGGGTTGAATGAACGATCGCCCCAAGTTTCGTTTACTTAAACAGACCCGGTCCACGAAAACCCGAACGCCTCAAATGACGCGCCCGGATCCTGAACCGCTGGGGGCTGCGCGCCTGAAGATTGGGGCGCTGATAGGTGCGCCTCTAAACAGTCCGGCACAGACAAAAACAAAAACAAACGAGGCATAACATCTGATACGCGTGAAACACATATCTTTTAAGACAAGAAAAGTAACAATAATTGAACAATTACTAGTCGATATCCACAAAGCACACTCGACAATGAAACAAGCATAAGAGTCGCACTGAACGCTGCACGCGAACGCGTAATAAAGCAATTTTAAATGAACTAATCTGAACAAACGTTGAATAAATCTCAAATACATAACAAACCAAGACAAAGCAAGAACAAACCCGAACAAAATAAGACAAACCCGCAAAACAATAAAACACTTAACTAAAACAAATGAACAAACAACAATTTTCTCGCCTAACGGGTCTTAGTATCCGAGAGGCGAAGGAGTCTGAAACCTCCACAGAAATTCTGATTCTTGTGGATACCAACGCCCTCGAAGGAGTCTGAAACCTCCACAGCATTTTGATTCGAGTGGATACCAACGCCCTCGAAGCAGTCTGAAACCTCCATAGCAATTTCATTCGAGTGGATACCAACATCCTCGAAGGAGTCTTAAACCTCCATAGCAATTTGATTCGAGTAGATACGAACGCTCTCGAAGGAGTCCGATACCTCCACAGCATTTTGCATTCGAGTGGAGACTGACGCCCTCGAATGGTTTATCTTGTCCTATGGGTCAGAGGCATCTCGAGAGACAGCTATTCGACTGGAGACTGACGCCCTCGAATATTTTTATATCATCTTATTTTGTCCTAGGGGTCAGAGGCATTCCAAAAGATAGTTATTCGAGTTGAGATTGACGCCCTCGAATAGTTTTATCTTGGCTTATTTTACCCTAGGGGTCAGAGGCATCCCGAAAGACAGCTACTCGAGCGGAGACTGACGCCCTGGAGTAGTTTATCTCATTTTATTTTGTCCTAGGGGTCAGAGGCATCCCGAAAGACAGCTACTCGAGCGGAGACTGACGCCCTCGAGTAGTTTATCTCATTTTATTTTGTCCTAGGGGTCAGAGGCATCCCGAAAGACAACTACTAGAGCGGAGACTGACGCCCTCGAGTAGTTTATCTCATTTTGTTTTGTCCTAGGAGTTAGAGGCATCCCGAAAGACAGCTATTCGAGTGGATACTGACGCCCTCGAATAGTTTTATCTCATTTTGTTTTGTCCTATGGGTCGGAGGCATCCCAAAGACAAGTGTTCGAGTGGAGACTGACGCCCTCGAACATTTCTGTTTAGCTTTATTTCGCCCAAGGGGTCACAAGCATCCCGAAGACGACCGCTCGAGTGGAGACTGACGCCCTCGAACGTTTTATTTCATTAAGGGTTTACAAGCATCCCAACAATATTTGTTCAAATGGAAGCCAACACATATGAACATTCTTTGCATTCACGCTTAACGCATCACCTACACACGAAAAACATTCAAAATTGAGCAAACATTTAAAACTAATCAAAGAAAACAAAGCGCGCGCGTGAAGAATTGAGAACGAGATGTCAAGCGACGGCCCGGGCCCAAGCAAGCAACCGCAAGCAAGCATGTCAGGTACTCTCTAAGCCTTGGCTGGCGAGCCTCAACACATAGTCCAATGGAATTAAAATGACCCGACCGGACAGCCACCAGGTCGTAATCCTCGATTGACCTGGATGGCTATACTTTGACTTTCGCCTTGTCCAAGCCTCTGTCAAAGTAGGGGCTTCTGTAGACACCCAGATTTGATCCTGGTGGTTGCAGAAGTGCCCAACAAACACCCAATGATGATAGGACTGCAACGCGACACGGGTTCGCGATGTTTTAGGTAGTTTTTCTATAGAATGGATCAAATAAATTACTCGAACAAATTAAACTAACATGATGGCAGCCTTAGTCGTGTCGTTACGGACGTATAGACACTAACTAGAGTCAATTCTGACACCGGGACTCCGAGTCGGTCCTAAAACTCGAACCGAGTCAGCACCGCACCAAGCAAACCTCAGGATGCACACCCGAGGCCCACTAAACCCACGACGCTCCTATTTTCTAGGTTTTCAACAAAAAAAATTCACAAATAATCAAATGAAGCAAAACCGACAATAAACAAGTAAAGAACACTTACCCGGAGTCGACATTGTCGTTTATGACGGAAATCGAGACGAAAAATGGCGAGAAAGATCAAGAAATCGACTTTGGGGCAAAAAGGGCGACGCGTTAGAATTTTGGGTTGAATGAACGATCGCCCCAAGTTTCGTTTACTTAAACAGACCCGGTCCACGAAAACCCGAACGCCTCAAATGACGCGCCCGGATCCTGAACCGCTGGGGGCTGCGCGCCTGAAGATTGGGGCGCTGATAGGTGCGCCTCTAAACAGTCCGGCACAGACTAAAACAAAAACAAACGAGGCTTTACATCTGATACGCGTGAAACACATATCTTTTAAGACAAGAAAAGTAACAATAATTGAACAATTACTAGTCGATATCCACAAAGCACACTCGACAATGAAACAAGCATAAGAGTCGCACTGAACGCTGCACGCGAACGCGTAATAAAGCAATTTTAAACGAACTAATCTGAACAAACGTTGAATAAATCTGAAATACATAACAAACCAAGACAAAGCAAGAACAAACTCGAACAAAATAAGACAAACCCTCAAAACAATAAAACACTTAACTAAAACAAATGAACAAACAACAATTTTCTCACCTAACGGGTCTTAGTATCCGAGAGGCGAAGGAGTCTGAAATCTCCACAGAAATTCTGATTCTTATGGATACCAACGCCCTCGAAGGAGTCTGAAACCTCCACAGCATTTTGATTCGAGTTGATACCAACGCCCTCGAAGCAGTCTGAAACCTCCACAGCAATTTGATTCGAGTGGATACCAACATCCTCGAAGGAGTCTTAAACCTCCACAGCAATTTGATTCGAGTAGATACGAACGCTCTTGAAGGAGTCCGATACCTCCACAGCATTTTGCATTCGAGTGGAGACTGACGCCCTCGAATGGTTTATTTTGTCCTAGGGGTCAGAGGCATCTCGAGAGACAGCTATTCGACTGGAGACTGACGCCCTCGAATATTTTTATATCATCTTATTTTGTCCTAGGGGTCAGAGGCATTCCGAAAGATAGTTATTCGAGTTGAGATGGACGCCCTCGAATAGTTTTACCTTGGCTTATTTTACCCTAGGGGTCAGAGGCATCCCGAAAGACAGCTACTCGAGTGGAGACCGACGCCCTCGAGTAGTTTATCTCATTTTATTTTGTCCTAGGGGTCAGAGGCATCCCGAAAGACAACTACTCGAGCGGAGACTGACGCCCTCGAGTAGTTTATCTCATTTTATTTTGTCCTAGGGGTCAGAGGCATCCCGAAAGACAACTACTAGAGCGGAGACTGACGCCCTCGAGTAGTTTATCTCATTTTGTTTTGTCCTAGGAGTCAGAGGCATCCCGAAAGACAGCTATTCGAGTGGAGACTGACGCCCTCGAATAGTTTTATCTCATTTTGTTTTGTCCTAGGGGTCAGAGGCATCCCAAAGACAAGTGTTCCAGTGGAGACTGACGCCCTCGAACATTTCTGTTTAGCTTTATTTCGCCCAAGGGGTCACAAGCATCCCGAAGACGACCGCTCGAGTGGAGACTGACGCCCTCGAACGTTTTATTTCATTAAGGGTTTACAAGCATCCCAACAATATTTGTTCAAATGGAAGCCAACACATATGAACATTCTTTGCATTCACGCTTAACGCATCACCTACACACGAAAAACATTCAAAATTGAGCAAACATTTAAAACTAATCAAAGAAAACAAAGCGCGCGCGTGAAGAATTGAGAACGAGATGTCAAGCAACGGCCCGGGCCCAAGCAAGCAACCGCAAGCAAGCATGTCAGGTACTCTCTAAGCCTTGGCTGGCGAGCCTCAACACATAGTCCAATGGAATTAAAATGACCCGACCGGACAGCCACCAGGTCGTAATCCTCGATTGACCTGGATGGCTATACTTTGACTTTTGCCTTGTCCAAGCCTCTGTCAAAGTAGGGGCTTCTGTAGACACCCAGATTTGATCCTGGTGGTTGCAGAAGTGCCCAACAAACACCCAATGATGATAGGACTGCAACGCGACACGGGTTCGCGATGTTTTAGGTAGTTTTTCTATAGAATGGATCAAATAAATTACTCGAACAAATTAAACTAACATGATGGCAGCCTTAGTCGTGTCGTTACGGACGTATAGACACTAACTAGAGTCAATTCTGACACCGGGACTCCGAGTCGGTCCTAAAACTCGAACCGAGTCAGCACCGCACCAAGCAAACCTCAGGATGCACACCCGAGGCCCACTAAACCCACGACGCTCCTATTTTCTAGGTTTTCAACAAAAAAAATTCACAAATAATCAAATCAAGCAAAACCGACAATAAACAAGTAAAGAACACTTACCCGGAGTCGACATTGTCGTTTATGACGGAAATCGAGACGAAAAATGGCGAGAAAGATCAAGAAATCGACTTTGGGGCAAAAAGGGCGACGCGTTAGAATTTTGGGTTGAATGAACGATCGCCCCAAGTTTCGTTTACTTAAACAGACCCGGTCCACGAAAACCCGAACGCCTCAAATGACGCGCCCGGATCCTGAACCGCTGGGGGCTGCGCGCCTGAAGATTGGGGCACTGATAGGTGCGCCTCTAAACAGTCCGGCACAGACTAAAACAAAAACAAACGAGGCTTTACATCTGATACGCGTGAAACACATATCTTTTAAGACAAGAAAAGTAACAATAATTGAACAATTACTAGTCGATATCCACAAAGCACACTCGACAATGAAACAAGCATAAGAGTCGCACTGAACGCTGCACGCGAACGCGTAATAAAGCAATTTTAAACGAACTAATCTGAACAAACGTTGAATAAATCTGAAATACATAACAAACCAAGACAAAGCAAGAACAAACTCGAACAAAATAAGACAAACCCGCAAAACAATAAAACACTTAACTAAAACAAATGAACAAACAACAATTTTCTCACCTAACGGGTCTTAGTATCCGAGAGGCGAAGGAGTCTGAAATCTCCACAGAAATTCTGATTCTTATGGATACCAACGCCCTCGAAGGAGTCTGAAACCTCCACAGCATTTTGATTCGAGTTGATACCAACGCCCTCGAAGCAGTCTGAAACCTCCACAGCAATTTGATTCGAGTGGATACCAACATCCTCGAAGGAGTCTTAAACCTCCACAGCAATTTGATTCGAGTAGATACGAACGCTCTTGAAGGAGTCCGATACCTCCACAGCATTTTGCATTCGAGTGGAGACTGACGCCCTCGAATGGTTTATTTTGTCCTAGGGGTCAGAGGCATCTCGAGAGACAGCTATTCGACTGGAGACTGACGCCCTCGAATATTTTTATATCATCTTATTTTGTCCTAGGGGTCAGAGGCATTCCGAAAGATAGTTATTCGAGTTGAGATGGACGCCCTCGAATAGTTTTACCTTGGCTTATTTTACCCTAGGGGTCAGAGGCATCCCGAAAGACAGCTACTCGAGTGGAGACCGACGCCCTCGAGTAGTTTATCTCATTTTATTTTGTCCTAGGGGTCAGAGGCATCCCGAAAGACAACTACTCGAGCGGAGACTGACGCCCTCGAGTAGTTTATCTCATTTTATTTTGTCCTAGGGGTCAGAGGCATCCCGAAAGACAACTACTAGAGCGGAGACTGACGCCCTCGAGTAGTTTATCTCATTTTGTTTTGTCCTAGGAGTCAGAGGCATCCCGAAAGACAGCTATTCGAGTGGAGACTGACGCCCTCGAATAGTTTTATCTCATTTTGTTTTGTCCTAGGGGTCAGAGGCATCCCAAAGACAAGTGTTCCAGTGGAGACTGACGCCCTCGAACATTTCTGTTTAGCTTTATTTCGCCCAAGGGGTCACAAGCATCCCGAAGACGACCGCTCGAGTGGAGACTGACGCCCTCGAACGTTTTATTTCATTAAGGGTTTACAAGCATCCCAACAATATTTGTTCAAATGGAAGCCAACACATATGAACATTCTTTGCATTCACGCTTAACGCATCACCTACACACGAAAAACATTCAAAATTGAGCAAACATTTAAAACTAATCAAAGAAAACAAAGCGCGCGCGTGAAGAATTGAGAACGAGATGTCAAGCAACGGCCCGGGCCCAAGCAAGCAACCGCAAGCAAGCATGTCAGGTACTCTCTAAGCCTTGGCTGGCGAGCCTCAACACATAGTCCAATGGAATTAAAATGACCCGACCGGACAGCCACCAGGTCGTAATCCTCGATTGACCTGGATGGCTATACTTTGACTTTTGCCTTGTCCAAGCCTCTGTCAAAGTAGGGGCTTCTGTAGACACCCAGATTTGATCCTGGTGGTTGCAGAAGTGCCCAACAAACACCCAATGATGATAGGACTGCAACGCGACACGGGTTCGCGATGTTTTAGGTAGTTTTTCTATAGAATGGATCAAATAAATTACTCGAACAAATTAAACTAACATGATGGCAGCCTTAGTCGTGTCGTTACGGACGTATAGACACTAACTAGAGTCAATTCTGACACCGGGACTCCGAGTCGGTCCTAAAACTCGAACCGAGTCAGCACCGCACCAAGCAAACCTCAGGATGCACACCCGAGGCCCACTAAACCCACGACGCTCCTATTTTCTAGGTTTTCAACAAAAAAAATTCACAAATAATCAAATCAAGCAAAACCGACAATAAACAAGTAAAGAACACTTACCCGGAGTCGACATTGTCGTTTATGACGGAAATCGAGACGAAAAATGGCGAGAAAGATCAAGAAATCGACTTTGGGGCAAAAAGGGCGACGCGTTAGAATTTTGGGTTGAATGAACGATCGCCCCAAGTTTCGTTTACTTAAACAGACCCGGTCCACGAAAACCCGAACGCCTCAAATGACGCGCCCGGATCCTGAACCGCTGGGGGCTGCGCGCCTGAAGATTGGGGCGCTGATAGGTGCGCCTCTAAACAGTCCGGCACAGACTAAAACAAAAACAAACGAGGCTTTACATCTGATACGCGTGAAACACATATCTTTTAAGACAAGAAAAGTAACAATAATTGAACAATTACTAGTCGATATCCACAAAGCACACTCGACAATGAAACAAGCATAAGAGTCGCACTGAACGCTGCACGCGAACGCGTAATAAAGCAATTTTAAACGAACTAATCTGAACAAACGTTGAATAAATCTGAAATACATAACAAACCAAGACAAAGCAAGAACAAACTCGAACAAAATAAGACAAACCCGCAAAACAATAAAACACTTAACTAAAACAAATGAACAAACAACAATTTTCTCACCTAACGGGTCTTAGTATCCGAGAGGCGAAGGAGTCTGAAATCTCCACAGAAATTCTGATTCTTATGGATACCAACGCCCTCGAAGGAGTCTGAAACCTCCACAGCATTTTGATTCGAGTTGATACCAACGCCCTCGAAGCAGTCTGAAACCTCCACAGCAATTTGATTCGAGTGGATACCAACATCCTCGAAGGAGTCTTAAACCTCCACAGCAATTTGATTCGAGTAGATACGAACGCTCTTGAAGGAGTCCGATACCTCCACAGCATTTTGCATTCGAGTGGAGACTGACGCCCTCGAATGGTTTATTTTGTCCTAGGGGTCAGAGGCATCTCGAGAGACAGCTATTCGACTGGAGACTGACGCCCTCGAATATTTTTATATCATCTTATTTTGTCCTAGGGGTCAGAGGCATTCCGAAAGATAGTTATTCGAGTTGAGATGGACGCCCTCGAATAGTTTTACCTTGGCTTATTTTACCCTAGGGGTCAGAGGCATCCCGAAAGACAGCTACTCGAGTGGAGACCGACGCCCTCGAGTAGTTTATCTCATTTTATTTTGTCCTAGGGGTCAGAGGCATCCCGAAAGACAACTACTCGAGCGGAGACTGACGCCCTCGAGTAGTTTATCTCATTTTATTTTGTCCTAGGGGTCAGAGGCATCCCGAAAGACAACTACTCGAGCGGAGACTGACGCCCTCGAGTAGTTTATCTCATTTTATTTTGTCCTAGGGGTCAGAGGCATCCCGAAAGACAACTACTAGAGCGGAGACTGACGCCCTCGAGTAGTTTATCTCATTTTGTTTTGTCCTAGGAGTCAGAGGCATCCCGAAAGACAGCTATTCGAGTGGAGACTGACGCCCTCGAATAGTTTTATCTCATTTTGTTTTGTCCTAGGGGTCAGAGGCATCCCAAAGACAAGTGTTCCAGTGGAGACTGACGCCCTCGAACATTTCTGTTTAGCTTTATTTCGCCCAAGGGGTCACAAGCATCCCGAAGACGACCGCTCGAGTGGAGACTGACGCCCTCGAACGTTTTATTTCATTAAGGGTTTACAAGCATCCCAACAATATTTGTTCAAATGGAAGCCAACACATATGAACATTCTTTGCATTCACGCTTAACGCATCACCTACACACGAAAAACATTCAAAATTGAGCAAACATTTAAAACTAATCAAAGAAAACAAAGCGCGCGCGTGAAGAATTGAGAACGAGATGTCAAGCAACGGCCCGGGCCCAAGCAAGCAACCGCAAGCAAGCATGTCAGGTACTCTCTAAGCCTTGGCTGGCGAGCCTCAACACATAGTCCAATGGAATTAAAATGACCCGACCGGACAGCCACCAGGTCGTAATCCTCGATTGACCTGGATGGCTATACTTTGACTTTTGCCTTGTCCAAGCCTCTGTCAAAGTAGGGGCTTCTGTAGACACCCAGATTTGATCCTGGTGGTTGCAGAAGTGCCCAACAAACACCCAATGATGATAGGACTGCAACGCGACACGGGTTCGCGATGTTTTAGGTAGTTTTTCTATAGAATGGATCAAATAAATTACTCGAACAAATTAAACTAACATGATGGCAGCCTTAGTCGTGTCGTTACGGACGTATAGACACTAACTAGAGTCAATTCTGACACCGGGACTCCGAGTCGGTCCTAAAACTCGAACCGAGTCAGCACCGCACCAAGCAAACCTCAGGATGCACACCCGAGGCCCACTAAACCCACGACGCTCCTATTTTCTAGGTTTTCAACAAAAAAAATTCACAAATAATCAAATCAAGCAAAACCGACAATAAACAAGTAAAGAACACTTACCCGGAGTCGACATTGTCGTTTATGACGGAAATCGAGACGAAAAATGGCGAGAAAGATCAAGAAATCGACTTTGGGGCAAAAAGGGCGACGCGTTAGAATTTTGGGTTGAATGAACGATCGCCCCAAGTTTCGTTTACTTAAACAGACCCGGTCCACGAAAACCCGAACGCCTCAAATGACGCGCCCGGATCCTGAACCGCTGGGGGCTGCGCGCCTGAAGATTGGGGCGCTGATAGGTGCGCCTCTAAACAGTCCGGCACAGACTAAAACAAAAACAAACGAGGCTTTACATCTGATACGCGTGAAACACATATCTTTTAAGACAAGAAAAGTAACAATAATTGAACAATTACTAGTCGATATCCACAAAGCACACTCGACAATGAAACAAGCATAAGAGTCGCACTGAACGCTGCACGCGAACGCGTAATAAAGCAATTTTAAACGAACTAATCTGAACAAACGTTGAATAAATCTGAAATACATAACAAACCAAGACAAAGCAAGAACAAACTCGAACAAAATAAGACAAACCCGCAAAACAATAAAACACTTAACTAAAACAAATGAACAAACAACAATTTTCTCACCTAACGGGTCTTAGTATCCGAGAGGCGAAGGAGTCTGAAATCTCCACAGAAATTCTGATTCTTATGGATACCAACGCCCTCGAAGGAGTCTGAAACCTCCACAGCATTTTGATTCGAGTTGATACCAACGCCCTCGAAGCAGTCTGAAACCTCCACAGCAATTTGATTCGAGTGGATACCAACATCCTCGAAGGAGTCTTAAACCTCCACAGCAATTTGATTCGAGTAGATACGAACGCTCTTGAAGGAGTCCGATACCTCCACAGCATTTTGCATTCGAGTGGAGACTGACGCCCTCGAATGGTTTATTTTGTCCTAGGGGTCAGAGGCATCTCGAGAGACAGCTATTCGACTGGAGACTGACGCCCTCGAATATTTTTATATCATCTTATTTTGTCCTAGGGGTCAGAGGCATTCCGAAAGATAGTTATTCGAGTTGAGATGGACGCCCTCGAATAGTTTTACCTTGGCTTATTTTACCCTAGGGGTCAGAGGCATCCCGAAAGACAGCTACTCGAGTGGAGACCGACGCCCTCGAGTAGTTTATCTCATTTTATTTTGTCCTAGGGGTCAGAGGCATCCCGAAAGACAACTACTCGAGCGGAGACTGACGCCCTCGAGTAGTTTATCTCATTTTATTTTGTCCTAGGGGTCAGAGGCATCCCGAAAGACAACTACTAGAGCGGAGACTGACGCCCTCGAGTAGTTTATCTCATTTTGTTTTGTCCTAGGAGTCAGAGGCATCCCGAAAGACAGCTATTCGAGTGGAGACTGACGCCCTCGAATAGTTTTATCTCATTTTGTTTTGTCCTAGGGGTCAGAGGCATCCCAAAGACAAGTGTTCCAGTGGAGACTGACGCCCTCGAACATTTCTGTTTAGCTTTATTTCGCCCAAGGGGTCACAAGCATCCCGAAGACGACCGCTCGAGTGGAGACTGACGCCCTCGAACGTTTTATTTCATTAAGGGTTTACAAGCATCCCAACAATATTTGTTCAAATGGAAGCCAACACATATGAACATTCTTTGCATTCACGCTTAACGCATCACCTACACACGAAAAACATTCAAAATTGAGCAAACATTTAAAACTAATCAAAGAAAACAAAGCGCGCGCGTGAAGAATTGAGAAGGAGATGTCAAGCAACGGCCCGGGCCCAAGCAAGTAACCGCAAGCAAGCATGTCAGGTACTCTCTAAGCCTTGGCTGGCGAGCCTCAACACATAGTCCAATGGAATTAAAATGACCCGACCGGACAGCCACCAGGTCGTAATCCTCGATTGACGTGGATGGCTATACTTTGACTTTTGCCTTGTCCAAGCCTCTGTCAAAGTAGGGGCTTCTGTAGACACCCAGATTTGATCCTGGTGGTTGCAGAAGTGCCCAACAAACACCCAATGATGATAGGACTGCAACGCGACACGGGTTCGCGATGTTTTAGGTAGTTTTTCTATAGAATGGATCAAATAAATTACTCGAACAAATTAAACTAACATGATGGCAGCCTTAGTCGTGTCGTTACGGACGTATAGACACTAACTAGAGTCAATTCTGACACCGGGACTCCGAGTCGGTCCTAAAACTCGAACCGAGTCAGCACCGCACCAAGCAAACCTCAGGATGCACACCCGAGGCCCACTAAACCCACGACGCTCCTATTTTCTAGGTTTTCAACAAAAAAAATTCACAAATAATCAAATGAAGCAAAACCGACAATAAACAAGTAAAGAACACTTACCCGGAGTCGACATTGTCGTTTATGACGGAAATCGAGACGAAAAATGGCGAGAAAGATCAAGAAATCGACTTTGGGGCAAAAAGGGCGACGCGTTAGAATTTTGGGTTGAATGAACGATCGCCCCAAGTTTCGTTTACTTAAACAGACCCGGTCCACGAAAACCCGAACGCCTCAAATGACGCGCCCGGATCCTGAACCGCTGGGGGCTGCGCGCCTGAAGATTGGGGCGCTGATAGGTGCGCCTCTAAACAGTCCGGCACAGACTAAAACAAAAACAAACGAGGCTTTACATCTGATACGCGTGAAACACATATCTTTTAAGACAAGAAAAGTAACAATAATTGAACAATTACTAGTCGATATCCACAAAGCACACTCGACAATGAAACAAGCATAAGAGTCGCACTGAACGCTGCACGCGAACGCGTAATAAAGCAATTTTAAACGAACTAATCTGAACAAACGTTGAATAAATCTGAAATACATAACAAACCAAGACAAAGCAAGAACAAACTCGAACAAAATAAGACAAACCCGCAAAACAATAAAACACTTAACTAAAACAAATGAACAAACAACAATTTTCTCACCAAACGGGTCTTAGTATCCGAGAGGCGAAGGAGTCTGAAATCTCCACAGAAATTCTGATTCTTATGGATACCAACGCCCTCGAAGGAGTCTGAAACCTCCACAGCATTTTGATTCGAGTTGATACCAACGCCCTCGAAGCAGTCTGAAACCTCCACAGCAATTTGATTCGAGTGGATACCAACATCCTCGAAGGAGTCTTAAACCTCCACAGCAATTTGATTCGAGTAGATACGAACGCTCTTGAAGGAGTCCGATACCTCCACAGCATTTTGCATTCGAGTGGAGACTGACGCCCTCGAATGGTTTATTTTGTCCTAGGGGTCAGAGGCATCTCGAGAGACAGCTATTCGACTGGAGACTGACGCCCTCGAATATTTTTATATCATCTTATTTTGTCCTAGGGGTCAGAGGCATTCCGAAAGATAGTTATTCGAGTTGAGATGGACGCCCTCGAATAGTTTTACCTTGGCTTATTTTACCCTAGGGGTCAGAGGCATCCCGAAAGACAGCTACTCGAGTGGAGACCGACGCCCTCGAGTAGTTTATCTCATTTTATTTTGTCCTAGGGGTCAGAGGCATCCCGAAAGACAACTACTCGAGCGGAGACTGACGCCCTCGAGTAGTTTATCTCATTTTATTTTGTCCTAGGGGTCAGAGGCATCCCGAAAGACAACTACTAGAGCGGAGACTGACGCCCTCGAGTAGTTTATCTCATTTTGTTTTGTCCTAGGAGTCAGAGGCATCCCGAAAGACAGCTATTCGAGTGGAGACTGACGCCCTCGAATAGTTTTATCTCATTTTGTTTTGTCCTAGGGGTCAGAGGCATCCCAAAGACAAGTGTTCCAGTGGAGACTGACGCCCTCGAACATTTCTGTTTAGCTTTATTTCGCCCAAGGGGTCACAAGCATCCCGAAGACGACCGCTCGAGTGGAGACTGACGCCCTCGAACGTTTTATTTCATTAAGGGTTTACAAGCATCCCAACAATATTTGTTCAAATGGAAGCCAACACATATGAACATTCTTTGCATTCACGCTTAACGCATCACCTACACACGAAAAACATTCAAAATTGAGCAAACATTTAAAACTAATCAAAGAAAACAAAGCGCGCGCGTGAAGAATTGAGAACGAGATGTCAAGCAACGGCCCGGGCCCAAGCAAGCAACCGCAAGCAAGCATGTCAGGTACTCTCTAAGCCTTGGCTGGCGTGCCTCAACACATAGTCCAATGGAATTAAAATGACCCGACCGGACAGCCACCAGGTCGTAATCCTCGATTGACCTGGATGGCTATACTTTGACTTTTGCCTTGTCCAAGCCTCTGTCAAAGTAGGGGCTTCTGTAGACACCCAGATTTGATCCTGGTGGTTGCAGAAGTGCCCAACAAACACCCAATGATGATAGGACTGCAACGCGACACGGGTTCGCGATGTTTTAGGTAGTTTTTCTATAGAATGGATCAAATAAATTACTCGAACAAATTAAACTAACATGATGGCAGCCTTAGTCGTGTCGTTACGGACGTATAGACACTAACTAGAGTCAATTCTGACACCGGGACTCCGAGTCGGTCCTAAAACTCGAACCGAGTCAGCACCGCACCAAGCAAACCTCAGGATGCACACCCGAGGCCCACTAAACCCACGACGCTCCTATTTTCTAGGTTTTCAACAAAAAAAATTCACAAATAATCAAATGAAGCAAAACCGACAATAAACAAGTAAAGAACACTTACCCGGAGTCGACATTGTCGTTTATGACGGAAATCGAGACGAAAAATGGCGAGAAAGATCAAGAAATCGACTTTGGGGCAAAAAGGGCGACGCGTTAGAATTTTGGGTTGAATGAACGATCGCCCCAAGTTTCGTTTACTTAAACAGACCCGGTCCACGAAAACCCGAACGCCTCAAATGACGCGCCCGGATCCTGAACCGCTGGGGGCTGCGCGCCTGAAGATTGGGGCGCTGATAGGTGCGCCTCTAAACAGTCCGGCACAGACTAAAACAAAAACAAACGAGGCTTTACATCTGATACGCGTGAAACACATATCTTTTAAGACAAGAAAAGTAACAATAATTGAACAATTACTAGTCGATATCCACAAAGCACACTCGACAATGAAACAAGCATAAGAGTCGCACTGAACGCTGCACGCGAACGCGTAATAAAGCAATTTTAAACGAACTAATCTGAACAAACGTTGAATAAATCTGAAATACATAACAAACCAAGACAAAGCAAGAACAAACTCGAACAAAATAAGACAAACCCGCAAAACAATAAAACACTTAACTAAAACAAATGAACAAACAACAATTTTCTCACCAAACGGGTCTTAGTATCCGAGAGGCGAAGGAGTCTGAAATCTCCACAGAAATTCTGATTCTTATGGATACCAACGCCCTCGAAGGAGTCTGAAACCTCCACAGCATTTTGATTCGAGTTGATACCAACGCCCTCGAAGCAGTCTGAAACCTCCACAGCAATTTGATTCGAGTGGATACCAACATCCTCGAAGGAGTCTTAAACCTCCACAGCAATTTGATTCGAGTAGATACGAACGCTCTTGAAGGAGTCCGATACCTCCACAGCATTTTGCATTCGAGTGGAGACTGACGCCCTCGAATGGTTTATTTTGTCCTAGGGGTCAGAGGCATCTCGAGAGACAGCTATTCGACTGGAGACTGACGCCCTCGAATATTTTTATATCATCTTATTTTGTCCTAGGGGTCAGAGGCATTCCGAAAGATAGTTATTCGAGTTGAGATGGACGCCCTCGAATAGTTTTACCTTGGCTTATTTTACCCTAGGGGTCAGAGGCATCCCGAAAGACAGCTACTCGAGTGGAGACCGACGCCCTCGAGTAGTTTATCTCATTTTATTTTGTCCTAGGGGTCAGAGGCATCCCGAAAGACAACTACTCGAGCGGAGACTGACGCCCTCGAGTAGTTTATCTCATTTTATTTTGTCCTAGGGGTCAGAGGCATCCCGAAAGACAACTACTAGAGCGGAGACTGACGCCCTCGAGTAGTTTATCTCATTTTGTTTTGTCCTAGGAGTCAGAGGCATCCCGAAAGACAGCTATTCGAGTGGAGACTGACGCCCTCGAATAGTTTTATCTCATTTTGTTTTGTCCTAGGGGTCAGAGGCATCCCAAAGACAAGTGTTCCAGTGGAGACTGACGCCCTCGAACATTTCTGTTTAGCTTTATTTCGCCCAAGGGGTCACAAGCATCCCGAAGACGACCGCTCGAGTGGAGACTGACGCCCTCGAACGTTTTATTTCATTAAGGGTTTACAAGCATCCCAACAATATTTGTTCAAATGGAAGCCAACACATATGAACATTCTTTGCATTCACGCTTAACGCATCACCTACACACGAAAAACATTCAAAATTGAGCAAACATTTAAAACTAATCAAAGAAAACAAAGCGCGCGCGTGAAGAATTGAGAACGAGATGTCAAGCAACGGCCCGGGCCCAAGCAAGCAACCGCAAGCAAGCATGTCAGGTACTCTCTAAGCCTTGGCTGGCGTGCCTCAACACATAGTCCAATGGAATTAAAATGACCCGACCGGACAGCCACCAGGTCGTAATCCTCGATTGACCTGGATGGCTATACTTTGACTTTTGCCTTGTCCAAGCCTCTGTCAAAGTAGGGGCTTCTGTAGACACCCAGATTTGATCCTGGTGGTTGCAGAAGTGCCCAACAAACACCCAATGATGATAGGACTGCAACGCGACACGGGTTCGCGATGTTTTAGGTAGTTTTTCTATAGAATGGATCAAATAAATTACTCGAACAAATTAAACTAACATGATGGCAGCCTTAGTCGTGTCGTTACGGACGTATAGACACTAACTAGAGTCAATTCTGACACCGGGACTCCGAGTCGGTCCTAAAACTCGAACCGAGTCAGCACCGCACCAAGCAAACCTCAGGATGCACACCCGAGGCCCACTAAACCCACGACGCTCCTATTTTCTAGGTTTTCAACAAAAAAAATTCACAAATAATCAAATCAAGCAAAACCGACAATAAACAAGTAAAGAACACTTACCCGGAGTCGACATTGTCGTTTATGACGGAAATCGAGACGAAAAATGGCGAGAAAGATCAAGAAATCGACTTTGGGGCAAAAAGGGCGACGCGTTAGAATTTTGGGTTGAATGAACGATCGCCCCAAGTTTCGTTTACTTAAACAGACCCGGTCCACGAAAACCCGAACGCCTCAAATGACGCGCCCGGATCCTGAACCGCTGGGGGCTGCGCGCCTGAAGATTGGGGCGCTGATAGGTGCGCCTCTAAACAGTCCGGCACAGACTAAAACAAAAACAAACGAGGCTTTACATCTGATACGCGTGAAACACATATCTTTTAAGACAAGAAAAGTAACAATAATTGAACAATTACTAGTCGATATCCACAAAGCACACTCGACAATGAAACAAGCATAAGAGTCGCACTGAACGCTGCACGCGAACGCGTAATAAAGCAATTTTAAACGAACTAATCTGAACAAACGTTGAATAAATCTGAAATACATAACAAACCAAGACAAAGCAAGAACAAACTCGAACAAAATAAGACAAACCCGCAAAACAATAAAACACTTAACTAAAACAAATGAACAAACAACAATTTTCTCACCAAACGGGTCTTAGTATCCGAGAGGCGAAGGAGTCTGAAATCTCCACAGAAATTCTGATTCTTATGGATACCAACGCCCTCGAAGGAGTCTGAAACCTCCACAGCATTTTGATTCGAGTTGATACCAACGCCCTCGAAGCAGTCTGAAACCTCCACAGCAATTTGATTCGAGTGGATACCAACATCCTCGAAGGAGTCTTAAACCTCCACAGCAATTTGATTCGAGTAGATACGAACGCTCTTGAAGGAGTCCGATACCTCCACAGCATTTTGCATTCGAGTGGAGACTGACGCCCTCGAATGGTTTATTTTGTCCTAGGGGTCAGAGGCATCTCGAGAGACAGCTATTCGACTGGAGACTGACGCCCTCGAATATTTTTATATCATCTTATTTTGTCCTAGGGGTCAGAGGCATTCCGAAAGATAGTTATTCGAGTTGAGATGGACGCCCTCGAATAGTTTTACCTTGGCTTATTTTACCCTAGGGGTCAGAGGCATCCCGAAAGACAGCTACTCGAGTGGAGACCGACGCCCTCGAGTAGTTTATCTCATTTTATTTTGTCCTAGGGGTCAGAGGCATCCCGAAAGACAACTACTCGAGCGGAGACTGACGCCCTCGAGTAGTTTATCTCATTTTATTTTGTCCTAGGGGTCAGAGGCATCCCGAAAGACAACTACTAGAGCGGAGACTGACGCCCTCGAGTAGTTTATCTCATTTTGTTTTGTCCTAGGAGTCAGAGGCATCCCGAAAGACAGCTATTCGAGTGGAGACTGACGCCCTCGAATAGTTTTATCTCATTTTGTTTTGTCCTAGGGGTCAGAGGCATCCCAAAGACAAGTGTTCCAGTGGAGACTGACGCCCTCGAACATTTCTGTTTAGCTTTATTTCGCCCAAGGGGTCACAAGCATCCCGAAGACGACCGCTCGAGTGGAGACTGACGCCCTCGAACGTTTTATTTCATTAAGGGTTTACAAGCATCCCAACAATATTTGTTCAAATGGAAGCCAACACATATGAACATTCTTTGCATTCACGCTTAACGCATCACCTACACACGAAAAACATTCAAAATTGAGCAAACATTTAAAACTAATCAAAGAAAACAAAGCGCGCGCGTGAAGAATTGAGAACGAGATGTCAAGCAACGGCCCGGGCCCAAGCAAGCAACCGCAAGCAAGCATGTCAGGTACTCTCTAAGCCTTGGCTGGCGAGCCTCAACACATAGTCCAATGGAATTAAAATGACCCGACCGGACAGCCACCAGGTCGTAATCCTCGATTGACCTGGATGGCTATACTTTGACTTTTGCCTTGTCCAAGCCTCTGTCAAAGTAGGGGCTTCTGTAGACACCCAGATTTGATCCTGGTGGTTGCAGAAGTGCCCAACAAACACCCAATGATGATAGGACTGCAACGCGACACGGGTTCGCGATGTTTTAGGTAGTTTTTCTATAGAATGGATCAAATAAATTACTCGAACAAATTAAACTAACATGATGGCAGCCTTAGTCGTGTCGTTACGGACGTATAGACACTAACTAGAGTCAATTCTGACACCGGGACTCCGAGTCGGTCCTAAAACTCGAACCGAGTCAGCACCGCACCAAGCAAACCTCAGGATGCACACCCGAGGCCCACTAAACCCACGACGCTCCTATTTTCTAGGTTTTCAACAAAAAAAATTCACAAATAATCAAATCAAGCAAAACCGACAATAAACAAGTAAAGAACACTTACCCGGAGTCGACATTGTCGTTTACGACGGAAATCGAGACGAAAAATGGCGAGAAAGATCAAGAAATCGACTTTGGGGCAAAAAGGGCGACGCGTTAGAATTTTGGGTTGAATGAACGATCGCCCCAAGTTTCGTTTACTTAAACAGACCCGGTCCACGAAAACCCGAACGCCTCAAATGACGCGCCCGGATCCTGAACCACTGGGGGCTGCGCGCCTGATGATTGGGGCGCTGATAGGTGCGCCTCTAAACCGTCCGGCACAGACTAAAACAAAAACAAACGAGGCTTAACATCTGATACGCGTGAAACACATATCTTTTAAGACAAGCAAAGTAACAATAATTGAACAATTACTAGTCGATATCCACAAAGCACACTCGACAATGAAACAAGCATAAGAGTCGCACTGAACGCTGCACGCGAACGCGTAATAAAGGAATTTTAAATGAACTAATCTGAACAAACGTTGAATAAATCTCAAATACATAACAAACCAAGACAAAGCAAGAACAAACCCGAACAAAATAAGACAAACCCGCAAAACAATAAAACACTTAACTAAAACAAATGAACAAACAACAATTTTCTCGCCTAACGGGTCTTAGTATCCGAGAGGCAAAGGAGTCTGAAACCTCCACAAAAATTCTGATTCTTGTGGATACCAACGCCCTCGAAGGAGTCTGAAACCTCCACAGCATTTTGATTCGAGTGGATACCAACGCCCTCGAAGCAGTCTGAAACCTCCACAGCAATTTGATTCGAGTGGATACCAACATCCTCGAAGGAGTCTTAAACCTCCACAGCAATTTGATTCGAGTAGATACGAACGCTCTCGAAGGAGTCCGATACCTCCACAACATTTTGCATTCGAGTGGGGACTGACGCCCTCGAATGGTTTATTTTGTCCTAGGGGTCAGAGGCATCTCGAGAGACAGCTATTCGACTGGAGACTGACGCCCTCGAATATTTTTATATCATCTTATTTTGTCGTAGGGGTCAGAGGCATTCCGAAAGATAGTTATTCGAGTTGAGACTGACGCCCTCGAATAGTTTTATCTTGGCTTATTTTACCCTAGGGGTCAGAGGCATCCCGAAAGACAGCTACTCGAGTGGAGACCGACGCCCTCGAGTAGTTTATCTCATTTTATTTTGTCCTAGGGGTCAGAGGCATCCCGAAAGACAGCTACTCGAGCGGAGACTGACGCCCTCGAGTAGTTTATCTCATTTTGTTTTGTCCTAGGAGTCAGAGACATCCCGTAAGACAGCTATTCGAGTGGAGACTGACGCCCTCGAATAGTTTTATCTCATTTTGTTTTGTCCTAGGGGTCAGAGGCATCCCAAAGACAAGTGTTCGAGTGGAGACTAACGCCCTCGAAAATTTCTGTTTAGCTTTATTTCGTCCAAGGTGTCACAAGCATCCCGAAGACGACCGCTCGAGTAGAGACTGACGCCCTCGAACGTTTTATTTCATTAAGGGTTCACAAGCATCCCAACAATATTTGTTCAAATGGAAGCCAACACATATGAACATTCTTTGCATTCACGCTTAACGCATCACCTACACACGAAAAACATTCAAAATTGAGCAGACTCGTAAAACTAATCAAAGAAAACAAAGCGCGCACGCGTGAAGAATTGAGAACGAGATGTCAAGCAACGGCCCGGGCCCAAGCAAGTAACCGCAAGCAAGCATGTCAGGTACTCTCTAAGCCTTGGCTGGCGAGCCTCAACACATAGTCCAATGGACTTAAAATGACCCGACCGGACAGCCACCAGGTCGTAATCCTCGATTAACCTGGATGGCTATACTTTGACTTTCGCCTTGTCCAAGCCTCTGTCAAAGTAGGGGCTTCTGTAGACACCCAGATTTGATCCTAGTGGTTGCAGAAGTGCCCAACAAACACCCAATGATGATAGGACTGCAACGCGACACGGGTTCGCGATGTTTTAGGTAGTTTTTCTATAGAACGGATCAAATAAATTACTCGAACAAATTAAACTAACATGATGGCAGCCTTAGTCATGTCGTTACGGACGCATAGACACTAACTAGAGTCAATTCTGACACCGGGACTCCGAGTCGGTCCTAAAACTCGAACCGAGTCAGCACCGCGCCAAGCAAACCTCGGGATGCACACCCGAGGCCCACTAAACCCACGGCGCTCCTATTTTCTCAGTTTTCAACAAAAAAAATTCACAAATAATCAAATCAAGCAAAACCGACAATAAACAAGTAAAGAACACTTACCCGGAGTCGACATTGTCGTTTATGACGGAAATCGAGACGAAAAATGGCGAGAAAGATCAAGAAATCGACTTTGGGGCAAAAAGGGCGACGCGTTCGAATTTTGGGTTGAATGAACGATCGCCCCAATTTTTGTTTACTTAAACAGACCCGGTCCACGAAAACCCGAACGCCTCAAATGACGCGCCCGGATCCTGAACCGCTGGGGGCTGCGCGCCTGAAGATTGGGTCGCTGATAGGTGCGCCTCTAAACAGTCCGGCACAGACAAAAACAAAAACAAACGAGGCTTAACATCTGATACGCGTGAAACACATATCTTTTAAGACAAGCAAAGTAACAATAATTGAACAATTACTAGTCGATATCCACAAAGCACACTCGACAATGAAACAAGCATAAGAGTCGCACTGAACGCTGCACGCAAACGCGTAATAAAGGAATTTTAAACGAACTAATCTGAACAAACGTTGAATAAATCTCAAATACATAACAAACCAAGACAAAGCAAGAACAAACCCGAACAAAATAAGACAAACCCGCAAAACAATAAAACACTTAACTAAAAAAAATGAACAAACAACAATTTTCTCGCCTAACGGGTCTTAGTATCCGAGAGGCGAAGGAGTCTGAAACCTCCACAGAATTTCTGATTCTTGTGGATACCAACGCCCTCGAAGGAGTCTGAAACCTCCACAGCATTTTGATTCGAGTGGATACCAACGCCCTCGAAGCAGTCTGAAACCTCCACAGCAATTTGATTCGAGTGGATACCAACATCCTCGAAGGAGTCTTAAACCTCTACAGCAATTTGATTCGAGTAGATACGAACGCTCTCGAAGGAGTCCGATACCTCCATAGCATTTTGCATTCGAGTGGAGACTGACGCCCTCGAATGGTTTATTTTGTCCAAGGGGTCAGAGGCATCTCGAGAGACAGCTATTCGACTGGAGACTGACGCCCTCGAATATTTTTATATCATCTTATTTTGTCCTAGGGGTCAGAGGCATTCCGAAAGATAGTTATTCGAGTTGAGATTGACGCCCTCGAATAGTTTTATCTTGGCTTATTTTACCCTAGGGGTCAGAGGCATCCCGAAAGACAGCTACTCGAGTGGAGACCGACGCCCTCGAGTAGTTTATCTCATTTTATTTTGTCCTAGGGGTCAGAGGCATCCCGAAAGACAGCTACTCGAGCGGAGACTGACGCCCTCGAGTAGTTTATCTCATTTTGTTTTGTCCTAGGAGTCAGAGGCATCCCGTAAGACAGCTATTCGAGTGGAGACTGACGCCCTCGAATAGATTTATCTCATTTTGTTTTGTCCTAGGGGTCAGAGGCATCCCAAAGACAAGTGTTCCAGTGGAGACTAACGCCCTCGAACATTTCTGTTTAGCTTTATTTCGTCCAAGGTGTCACAAGCATCCCGAAGACGACCGCTCGAGTAGAGACTGACGCCCTCGAACGTTTTATTTCATTAAGGGTTCACAAGCATCCCAACAATATTTGTTCAAATGGAAGCCAACACATATGAACATTCTTTGCATTCACGCTTAACGCATCACCTACACACGAAAAACATTCAAAATTGAGCAGACTTGTAAAACTAATCAAAGAAAACAAAGCGCGCACGCGTGAAGAATTGAGAACGAGATGTCAAGCAACGGCCCGGGCCCAAGCAAGCAACCGCAAGCAAGCATGTCAGGTACTCTCTAAGCCTTGGCTGGCGAGCCTCAACACATAGTCCAATGGACTTAAAATGACCCGACCGGACAGCCACCAGGTCGTAATCCTCGATTAACCTGGATGGCTATACTTTGACTTTCGCCTTGTCCAAGCCTCTGTCAAAGTAGGGGCTTCTGTAGACACCCAGATTTGATCCTAGTGGTTGCAGAAGTGCCCAACAAACACCCAATGATGATAGGACTGCAACGCGACACGGGTTCGCGATGTTTTAGGTAGTTTTTCTATAGAACGGATCAAATAAATTACTCGAACAAATTAAACTAACATGATGGCAACCTTATTCATGTCGTTACGGACGCATAGACACTAACTAGAGTCAATTCTGACACCGGGACTCCGAGTCGGTCCTAAAACTCGAACCGAGTCAGCACCGCGCCAAGCAAACCTCGGGATGCACACCCGAGGCCCACTAAACCCACGGCGCTCCTATTTTCTCGGTTTTCAACAAAAAAAATTCACAAATAATCAAATCAAGCAAAACCGACAATAAACAAGTAAAGAACACTTACCCGGAGTCGACATTGTCGTTTATGACGGAAATCGAGACGAAAAATGGCGAGAAAGATCAAGAAATCGACTTTGGGGCAAAAAGGGCGACGCGTTCGAATTTTGGGTTGAATGAACGATCGCCCCAATTTTTGTTTACTTAAACAGACCCGGTCCACGAAAACCCGAACGCCTCAAATGACGCGCCCGGATCCTGAACCGCTGGGGGCTGCGCGCCTGAAGATTGGGTCGCTGATAGGTGCGCCTCTAAACAGTCCGGCACAGACTAAAACAAAAACAAACGAGGCTTAACATCTGATACGCGTGAAACACATATCTTTTAAGACAAGCAAAGTAACAATAATTGAACAATTACTAGTCGATATCCACAAAGCACACTCGACAATGAAACAAGCATAAGAGTCGCACTGAACGCTGCACGCAAATGCGTAATAAAGGAATTTTAAACGAACTAATCTGAACAAACGTTGAATAAATCTCAAATACATAACAAACCAAGACAAAGCAAGAACAAACCCGAACAAAATAAGACAAACCCGCAAAACAATAAAACACTTAACTAAAAAAAATGAACAAACAACAATTTTCTCGCCTAACGGGTCTTAGTATCCGAGAGGCGAAGGAGTCTGAAACCTCCACAGAATTTCTGATTCTTGTGGATACCAACGCCCTCGAAGGAGTCTGAAACCTCCACAGCATTTTGATTCGAGTGGATACCAACGCCCTCGAAGCAGTCTGAAACCTCCACAGCAATTTGATTCGAGTGGATACCAACATCCTCGAAGGAGTCTTAAACCTCCACAGCAATTTGATTCGAGTAGATACGAACGCTCTCGAAGGAGTCTGATACCTCCACAGCATTTTGCATTCGAGTGGAGACTGACGCCCTCGAATATTTTTATATCATCTTATTTTGTCCTAGGGGTCAGAGGCATTCCGAAAGATAGTTATTCGAGTTGAGATTGACGCCCTCGAATAGTTTTATCTTGGCTTATTTTATCCTAGGGGTTAGAGGCATCCCGAAAGACAGCTACTCGAGTGGAGACCGACGCCCTCGAGTAGTTTATCTCATTTTATTTTGTCCTAGGGGTCAGAGGCATCCCGAAAGACAGCTACTCGAGCGGAGACTGACGCCCTCGATTAGTTTATCTCATTTTATTTTGTCCTAGGGGTCAGAGGCATCCCGAAAGACTACTACTCGAGCGGAGACTGACGCCCTCGAGTAGTTTATCTCATTTTGTTTTGTCCTAGGAGTCAGAGGCATCCCGAAAGACAGCTATTCGAGTGGAGACTGACGCCCTCGAATAGTTTTATCTCATTTTGTTTTGTCCTAGGGGTCAGAGGCATCCCAAAGACAAGTGTTCGAGTGGAGACTGACGCCCTAGAACATTTCTGTTTAGCTTTATTTCGCCCAAGGGGTCACAAGCATCCCGAAGACGATCGCTCGAGTGGAGACTGACGCCCTCGAACGTTTTATTTCATTAAGGGTTCACAAGCATCCCAACAATATTTGTTCAAATGGAGGCCAACACATATGAACATTCTTTGCATTCACGCTTAACGCATCACCTACACACGAAAAACATTCAAAATTGAGCAAACTTTTAAAACTAATCATAGAAAACAAAGCGCGCGCGCGTGAAGAATTGAGAACGAGATGTTAAGCAACGACCCGAGCCCAAGCAAGCAACCGCAAGCAAGCATGTCAGGTAATCTCTAAGCCTTGGTTGGCGAGCCTCAACACATAGTCCAATGGACTTAAAATGACCCGACCGGACAGCCACCAGGTCGTAATCCTCGATTGACCTGGATGGCTATACTTTGACTTTTGCTTTGTCCAAGCCTCAGTCAAAGTAGGGGCTTCTGTAGACACCCAGATTTGATCATGGTGGTTGCAGAAGTGCCCAACAAACACCCAATGATGATAGGACTGCAACGCGACACGGGTTCGCGATGTTTTAGGTAGTTTTTCTATAGAACGGATCAAATAAATTACTCGAACAAATTAAACTAACATGATGGCAGCCTTAGTCGTGTCGTTACGGACGCATAGACACTAACTAGAGTCAATTCTGACACAGGGACTCCGAGTCGGTCCTCAAACTCGAACCGAGTCAGCACCTCGCCAAGCAAACCTCGAGATGCACACCCGAGGCCCACTAAACCCACGGCGCTCCTATTTTCTAGGTTTTGAACAAAAAAAATTCACAAATAATCAAATCAAGTAAAACCGACAATAAACAAGTAAAGAACACTTACCCGGAGTCGACATTGTCGTTTATGACGGAAATCGAGACGAAAAATGGCGAGAAAGATCAAGAAATCGACTTTGGGGCAAAAAGGGCGACGCGTTCGAATTTTGGGTTGAATGAACGATCGCCCCAATTTTCGTTTACTTAAACAGACCCGGTCCACGAAAACCTGAACGCCTCAAATGACGCGCCCGGATCCTGAACCGCTGGGGGCTGCGCGCCTGAAGATTGGGGCGCTGATAGGTGCGCCTCTAAACAGTCCGGCACAGACTAAAACAAAAACAAACGAGGCTTAACATCTGATACGCGTGAAACACATATCTTTTAAGACAAGCAAAGTAACAATAATTGAACAATTACTAGTCGATATCCACAAAGCACACTCGACAATGAAACAAGCATAAGAGTCGCACTGAACGCTGCACGCGAACGCGTAATAAAGGAATTTTAAACGAACTAATCTGAACAAACGTTGAATAAATCTCAAATACATAACAAACCAAGACAAAGCAAGAACAAACCCGAACAAAATAAGACAAACCCGCAAAACAATAAAACACTTAACTAAAACAAATGAACAAACAACAATTTTCTCGCCTAACGGGTCTTAGTATCCGAGAGGCGAAGGAGTCTGAAACCTCCACAGAATTTCTGATTCTTGTGGATACCAACGCCCTCGAAGGAGTCTGAAACCTCCACAGCATTTTGATTCGAGTGGATACCAACGCCCTCGAAGCAGTCTGAAACCTCCACAGCAATTTGATTCGAGTGGATACCAACATCCTCGAAGTAGTCTTAAACCTCCACAGCAATTTGATTCGAGTAGATACCAACGCTCTCGAAGGAGTTCGATACCTCTACAGCATTTTGCATTCGAGTGGAGACTGACGCCCTCGAATGGTTTATTTTGTCCTAGGGGTCAGAGGCATCTCGAGAGACAGCTATTCGAATGGAGACTGACGCCCTCGAATATTTTTATATCATCTTATTTTGTCTTAGGGGTCAGAGGCATTCCGAAAGATAGTTATTCGAGTTGAGACTGACGCCCTCGAATAGTTTTATCTTGGCTTATTTTACCCTAGGGGTCAGAGGCATCCCGAAAGACAGCTACTCGAGTGGAGACCGACGCCCTCGAGTAGTTTATCTCATTTTATTTGTCCTAGGGGTCAGAGGCATCCCGAAAGACAGCTACTCGAGCGGAGACTGACGCCCTCGAGTAGTTTATCTCATTTTATTTTGTCCTAGGGGTCAGAGGCATCCCGAAAGACAAGTGTTCGAGTGGAGACTGACGCCCTCGAATAGTTTTATCTCATTTTGTTTTGTCCTAGGGGTCAGAGGCATCCCAAAGACAAGTGTTCGAGTTGAGACTGACGCCCTCGAACATTTCTGTTTAGCTTTATTTCACCCAAGGGGTCACAAGCATCCCGAAGACGACCGCTCGAGTGGAGACTGACGCTCTCGAACGTTTTATTTCATTAAGGGTTCACAAGCATCCCAACAATATTTCTTCAAATGGAAGCCAACACATATGAACATTCTTTGCATTCACGCTTAACGCATCACCTACACACGAAAAACATTCAAAATTGAGCAAACTTTTAAAACTAATCAAAGAAAACAAAGCGCGCGTGCGTGAAGAATTGAGAACGAGATGTCAAGCAACGGCCCGGACCCAAGCAAGCAACCGCAAGCAAGCATGTCAGGTACTCTCTAAGCCTTGGCTGGCGAGCGTCAACACGTAGTCCAATGGACTTAAAATGACCCGACCGGACAGCCACCAGGTCGTAATCCTCGATTGACATGGATGGCTATACTTTGACTTTCGCCTTGTCCAAGCCTCTGTCAAAGTAGGGGCTTCTGTAGACACCCAGATTTGATCCTGGTGGTTGCAGAAGTGCCCAACAAACACCCAATGATGATAGGACTGCAACGCGACACGGGTTCGCGATGTTTTAGGTAGTTTTTCTATAGAACGGATCAAATAAATTACTCGAACAAATTAAACTAACATGATGGCATCCTTAGTCGTGTCGTTACGGACACATAGACACTAACTAGAGTCAATTCTGACACCGGGACTCCGAGTCGGTCCTAAAACTCGAACCGAGTCAGCACCGCCCCAAGCAAACCTCGGGATGCACACCCGAGGCCCACTAAACCCACGGCGCTAGGTCAAGATGGTTGAGACATAGTCCCCAAGCCACGAATTATGTACCCGTCTCACGGTTTTGGAAAGTATCAAAATCGTATCTTCAAAACTCCAACCACCTCGCCTCACACGCCTGAGACTCCCCACGCCTGAACCCAGGCGCCTGAGTCTTGGTGCACCACAGCTTAGGTATCCATATGGGCGACGAGGGCCGGAAACACCTATAAATACCCCCCCCCCCCCACCTCATTCATTCGACACACATTTCATCCTTCTCTTCTCCCTCTATTTTCTCGCTAAGGGCTCGCACTCCGATACCTGAGGCAAACGATCCACTCGATCGTAGTTCCAATAAAAAAAAAGCGACATCAACGCTACTCCTCACCTTCGAGCACCCTACTCGATACCGACGTGCCTTTGTTCTACTAGCTCAAGTCTAGTAATGAAGTTCTGCCAGATTAGCCGCAGAATCAGTCCATAGTAACGAAGCTCTGCCGGAGTAGACGCAGGAAGGGTCAACGGTAACGGAGCTCTGCCGGAGTCACTGGTCAAGCTAGGAGGATCCGCCTATTGAAGTCGAGTCATCACTAGGTTACCATCTAAACAAAACTTTACATTTTCGCACTTTCTTTTATTATGCACTACGACAACACTAGATGCGGACACTAGGTCCGCAAGCACTCACTAAAATACATAACGTCCCAACTTCAACCGTAAACACTAAAACACACAATAGACCCGAGTAATTCCGAGATCCATTCTCAAACTATCTATGCATCGTGTCCTGTTTAGTGTATACTCCGAGGGTGCAACTCCTCACTATGTGATTTACTTACGTTCGCATTTACAGTTTTTCGTGTGATTTATTGCTTTTATGACCTTATAATCGCATGCTAAATCACTTAACACAGAATTCAAAACATAAAACAACTAAAACTGAACAAAGTGGTGGTCGGGTTCCGTATTAGTCCGGATGCTCGCCTTACTAGGTTCGTCGCATCTTTATTAATACCGAACCGACGCATCTTAAGCAGAATACCAAGTAAGGTATACCACGAGAATGACTATATCCGTATTATCACGTTAAAACTGATTTGCTAATACGTATAATACTAGTACTCTCTACTCTCCTATGTGCAACTTTGATTTCATGGCCTACCTGTCACGTTAAATCGCATGCAAAGAATGTAAACACAATCACTTTGACGACAAAACTTACTTGTCTTTAAACAACCGACGTAGCAAAAGGTATAGGGTTAAAACAACGGATGTTACAGTATTCCCACCACAACAAAAGATATAGGTTATTAGTCCACCGATTGATTAGTAGAGGTCGCTATAGTGCGGGCGGGATTGGGTGTTGACATCTATCCGATGTTGGCTTCCCAATACGTACCCTCACCTCTTACTCAGAATCGACGGTTTCCGGACGTCCGAAACCATTGGCAATGAGAGTCATTCCAGACATGGAGTGCTTAAGGGTACAAGTCTTTATCTTTAGGTCCCGTGCCACTCAACTTTGAGCCGGCAAGGGATCAAAGTTGACTTGAACGGTTTCCGAGTCCCCACAATTGACTCGGTGGCGACTCCAAAAATAGGCAACGAATTCAGTTCACTAAAAAGGTCGCCTTACCAAACAAATCGGCATTTAAACATTTACAACCACGACTCGATCGATTCCAAACGAAAACAAGGGTGCCCGCACCCGTCTAGTACAAGTCTGGATCGTAATCCGAATCGAGGTCCGAAACATCGCCCCATACGCGAGATCGGACCGGCCCCCGACCGGGAGGGAACCGCGTGGGTGGCCGCCGCCACACGTTGAAAAACCGTGTCGGTCCCATGCGGGGCGCCGGGCGGTTCGGACGGACGTCCACAATGGGAAGTATTCTAAGATGTTCTGTATACTTGTGATGGGAAGGATTTGTCGCGGAATCCCAACCGTCAATAATATAACCGGCTATTCCTACGGTAGATAGGGCAAGTCGGGTCGAATCCATGGGGACGGTAATGTAGAGCCTTGACTAAGGTCGCCTAAATACGAGACTAAGTGAACGAGCTAAGCTAAACAAGAATGATTAAAAGGGGAGAAAGCTAGACTAGGCTAAGGCTAAGGAGAAAGCAAACAAAGGAGAACATGCTAGGGTTAGGTCGGGGTCAAAGGGGTAATGAAATGGTCGAGGGAGAACTAGAGTGAAGGAGGTAGTAGGGTGATCTAGGTTGGTCCGGGCTCTCGCAACTTAGACCCACCTAGAGGTTTCACCTAGAACCCATCTCGGCGACACACATGACAAACGGGGTTCTAGCGCGCTATGGTGGCCTAGGTCGCATCCGGGCTCTCGCTACTTAGACCGACCTAGGGGTCGTCCTCACCGGGCTCTCGCAACTTAGTGAGGGAACCGAACCCACAAACAAACTATCACCCACAAGAGAAAGGCAAGAAAAACAAGCATTCACAACTACTTAATCATTCAAGCATTTCAACAAACATGTGATGTGCACCAAACCAAGAGGAAACCCAAATCTTCCACCAACATCTCCAACAAACCCTTAATCACCCAATTAACACCTTAACCACCTTACTAACCCTAGCAAGAACACTACTCTAACATAATCAAAATAATACTAACAAGAACAAGATGGATCAACAAAAGAAACAAAACAAACATCTACAAACTAATAATAACAATGAACAAGAACAAAACAATCAACTAAAGATTCAAAGTTGAATAACAAAACAAAGATTAAGAGTAGAAGGATGAGAAGATAATACCAAACTAGTGAAGAATGAAATGAAGAACACTTGCATAGAAGAAAACCCAAATTCATCCACCAAGGTTGTCAATCTTGGATGGATTCTTCAAGAGATCCAATATTACAAGCACTAAACTAAGATTAATTAATAATTACCAACTAATCTACACTAATCTACTCTAATCTAACCTAAAGTATTATAGGGTTTAAGGAGAGGTGAAGAATATAACATATTATTCTGTCTTAATACAAGAGGGGGGTATATATAGGGTTACAAGTGGAAAGGAGATGAAACAATGCGATTGCGGGCTGAACTGGGCTCATCCCGGTCGGGATGAGTTGGTCCTGATCGGGATGAGGTGGTCCCGATCGGGATGGACCCAAGACAGCAGCAGTTCCATTCGTGCACTTCAACCGGGACGGGTTGAGGCCATCCCGAACGGGATGAGCGTTGTAGGCCTCCTTTAAGTTCCTTTTGGTCCCTCCTTGCTTCTCATGGGTTTGTCGTTGATTCTCGGGACTTGGGATCGGGTCTCGGAGGCTCGGGATTGGGTCCCAAGGTCTCGGGGTCGACTCCAAGGCATCAAGTCATCGTTCCTTAGTTTCGTTGGCTCCAAAATGTGTATGTATTGAGTCGGAATCACTCCAACTCTTCCAAATCGGTCTCGGGAACCTGAAACGAACTAAAGGAAGCATAAGAAGCCCATGAATCGCTCCCAAGGAGCGATTCCACGTTGATAAGTGTAGTTTGTAGTGCCCTTTTTCACTATGTTTTGGTCCCATTTCCTTGTGGAATCGCTCCTTGGGAGCGATTCATGGGCTTCTTATGCTTCCTTTAGTTCGTTTCAGGTTCCCGAGACCGATTTGGAAGAGTTAGAGCGATTCCGACTCAATACATACACATTTTGGAGCCAACGAAACTAAGGAACGATGACTTGATGCCTTGGAGTCGACCCCGAGACCTTGGGACCCAATCCCGAGCCTCCGAGACCCGATCCCGAGTCCCGAGAATCGACGATAAACCCATGAGAAGCAAAGAGGGACCAAAAGGAGCTTAAAGAAGGCCTACAAGGCTCATCCCGTTCGGGATGCCCTCAACCCGTCCCGGTTGAAGTGCGCAAATGGAACTGCTGCTGTCTTGGGTCCATCTCGACCGGGATGAGTTCATCCCGATCGGGACCAACTCATCCTGATTGGGACCAACTCATCCCGACCGGGATGAGCCCAGTTCAGACCCGCGCTTCATTGTTTCTTCTCCTTTCCACTTGTAACCCTATATATACCCCCCCTCTTGTATTAAGGCATCATGATATGTTATATTCTTCACCTCTCCTTAAACCCTAGACTACTTTAGGTTAGATTAGATTAGATTAGGGTAGATTAGTCGGTAATTAGTAGTTAATCCTAGTTTACTCTTGTATTAAGAGATCTCTTGAAGAATCCATTCAATCTTGACAACATTGGTGGATGAATTTGGGTTTTCTTCTATGAAAGTGTTCTTCTTTTCATCCTTTGTAGTTGGTAAAATCTTTCTCATCCTTTTACTCTTAATCTTTGTTTATTTCATCCAAGTTTTCATCTTTGTTATAGTTTGTTCTTATTCTTGTTAGTTTCATAATGTATGTTGGATGTTTGTGTTGATTCCTCTTGTTTATGTTGGTTTTTCCTTTATATATGTTAGAGTAGTGTTCCTGCTAGGGTTATTAGGGTGATTAGGGTGTTTGGATGATTAAGGGATTGTTGGAGATGTTGGTGGAAGATTTGGGTTTCCTCTTGGTTTGGTGCACATCACATGTTTGTTGAAATGCTTGAATGACTAAGTAGTTGTGAATGCTTGTTTTTCTTGCCTTTCTCTTGTGGGTGATAGTTTGTTTGTGGGTTCGGTTCCCTCACTAAGTTGCGAGAGCCCGGTGAGGACGACCCCTAGGTCGGTCTAAGTAGCGAGAGCCCGGATGCGACCTAGGCCACTATAGCACGCTAGAACCCCGTTTGTCATGTGTGTCGCCAAGATGGGTTATAGGATGAACCTCTTGGTAGGTCTAAGTTGCGAGAGCCCGGACCAACCTAGATTACCCAACTACCTCCTTCACTCTAGTTCTCCCTCGACCATTCCGTTACCCCTTTGACCCCGACCTAATCCTAGCCCGTTTCCCTTGTTTGTTCTCCTTAGTCATAGTCTAGCCTTCTCCCCTTCCTATCATTCTAGTTTAGTTTAGCTCGTTGACTTAGTCTCATTTTTAGGCCGACCTAGTCTAGACGCCTCTTACCGTCCCCGTGGATTCGACCCGACTTGCCCTATCTACCGTAGGAATAGTCGGTTATATTATTGACGGTTGGGATTCCACGAAAAATCCCACCACTAGGGTAGATAGGGTAAGTCGGGTCGAATCCACGGGGACGGTAAGAGGTGTCTAGACTAAGGTCGCCTAAATACGAGACTAAGTCAACGAGCTAAGCTAAACAAGAATGATTAAAAGGGGAGAAAGCTAGACTAGGCTAAGGCTAAGAAGAAAGCAAACAAAGGAGAACAGGCTAGGGTTAGGTCGGGGTCAAAGGGGTAATGGAATGGTCGAGGGAGAACTAGAGTGAAGGAGGTAGAAGGGTGATCTAGGTTGGTCCGGGCTCTCGCAACTTAGACCCACCTAGAGGTTCCACCTAGAATCCATCTCGGCGACACACATGACAAACGGGGTTCTAGCGCGCTATGGTGGCCTAGCTCGCATCCGGGCTCTCGCAACTTAGTGAGGGAACCGAACCCACAAACAAACTATCACCCACAAGAGAAAGGCAAGAAAAACAAGCATTCACAACTACTTAATCATTCAAGCATTTCAACAAACATGTGATGTGCACCAAACCAAGAGGAAACCCAAATCTTCCACCAACATCTCCAACAAACCCTTAATCACCCAATTAACACCTTAACCACCTTACTAACCCTAGCAAGAACACTACTCTAACATAATCAAACTAATACTAACAAGAACAAGATGGATCAACAAAAGAAACAAAACAAACATCTACAAACTAGTAATAACAATGAACAAGAACAAAACAATCAACTAAAGATTCAAACTTGAATAACAAAACAAAGATTAAGAGTAGAAGGATGAGAAGATTATACCAAACTAGTAAAGAATGAAAAGAAGAACACTTGCATAGAAGAAAACTCAAATTCATCCACCAAGGTTGTCAATCTTGGATGGATTCTTCAAGAGATCCAATATTACAAGCACTAAACTAAGATTAATTACTAATTACCGACTAATCTACACTAATCTACTCTAATCTAACCTAAAGTAGTATAGGGTTTAAGGAGAGGTGAAGAATATAACATATTATTCTGTCTTAATACAAGAGGGGGGTATATATAGGGTTACAAGTGGAAAGGAGATGAAACAATGCGATTGCGGGCTGAACTGGGCTCATCCCGGTCGGGATGAGTTGGTCCCGATCTAGATGAGGTGGTCCCGATCGGGATGAACTCATCCCGGTCGGGATGGATCCAAGACAGCAACAGTTCCATTCGTGCACTTCAACCGGGACGGGTTGAGGCCATCCCGAACGGGATGAGCCTTGTAGGCCTCCTTTAAGCTCCTTTTGGTCCCTCCTTGCTTCTCATGGGTTTCTTGTCGATTCCCGGGACTCGGAATCGGGTCTCGGAGGCTCGGGATTGGGTCCCAAGGTCTCGGGGTCGACTCCAAGGCATCAAGTCATCGTTCCTTAGTTTCGTTGGCTCCAAAATGTGTATGTATTGAGTCGGAATCGTTCCAACTATTCCAAATCAGTCTCGGGAACCTGAAACAAACTAAAGGAAGCATAAGAAGCCCATGAATCGCTCCCAAGGAGCGATTCCACAAGGAAATGTGACCAAAACATAGTGAAAAAGGGCATTACAAACTACACTTATCAACTCCCCCACACTTAACCCTTACTCGCCCTCGAGTAAGCACATACTAACTACTATACTAGCCGAATGGGTATTAGCGCACCCTACGCCCTTTTAACTCACACGAGTACACTTAGAGGAAAAGTGCACTCCGCAAGGCAAGTCGGGTCTTGCGACAAAACCGCGGATGCAACCGGGCACAAAACACACAAACAAACAAACATACAAACAAACACTTAGACGGTTGCACCCAAAACAAAAGAAATACCACTTCCCTCTAAAGTGGTGAAAGAAGCACCGGTTTAGGACTCGAGGTAAGTGACAACGTTCCCAAGCCATCAGTACAAACCAAGGTGGACTAAACCCTTATACTATGACGACAAAGCAACAAAAACGTTGGTAACTTACCTAGGTCCTCCTAACTTTCTAAAAACGTACTACGGGACAATCGGCGGAGTGGAAAAGTGAAGAACCACGATGTTAGTCGACACTGTAGGTAAGTGAGGCCCCTCCCCCTTTAGCGTGAGCCAAGAGAGTCGTCCCGTGTCCTAAACCGCCTAACTAGTCCAAGTAAAAAGGTGGAAAACATGCAAAATGAGGGAAGACCGACTAATGCCGCTATCATCATTCCTAGGGACTCGGTCCTTTGGCAGGCTCTTCACGGCAAAAGTCGGAAAAAGGCTTATTTTGAGAGGTAGGGGTTATTTTTGTGAATCGGGTTTTCTTTTGGCATTTTCTCTTTTCTTTTGCATTTTTGCTTTGTTTTGCCATGCCATTCTTTTTTCTTCTTTTCTATTTTCTTTTTGGCTTTTGTGCCTTTTCTTTTTCCTCATTTCTTTTCTTTCTTTCATTTTTCTTTCTTTTTCTTTTCTTTGCCCTTTTGGCATGATTTGGCATTTTTTGGCATTTCTTTGTGTACCCAGAAGGAGAGAATTCACAAATTGTAATTTATTGTGTGGATATGTGTAGGAGGTAGGTGAATGGGTAAGTCGGGGAGCGTCCTTCCCTTCAAACCCACAAAAAGTGGAGAACTTGGACTAATCAAACAATCCTAAACATGGTCACCTAAGGGACGAGACTCGGTAACCAAGGCCTTTTCACACCGTGGGTGGTCATAATGGTCAAAGGTGCAAATCCCGTAGTAAATCCCTAGTAAGCTAGGTGGACTCAAGGTAAAGGACCAACGAACTCATTGATTTAGGGTCATTCTACTAGATTAAAGTCCAAAACTCGATTTATACAACTAGGAAGGGAAAATAGACACTCACACACTAGCCTCTAAACCGGGTTTTCGAAAACCATTTACACACAAGACACAAATACACACAAACAAAGATTCAACGAGAACGAAAGAAAAAGAAGCAAAAGCAACGAAACAAAAACAAAACGTGAACAAACAAACACCACCCCAAACTTCCAAACATATCACCAAATCAACCACAAGAATGTACAAGCTCCACCCGAGCACACCTCAACACAACCTTCTCCAAACATTACAAGGAATAAAGAGGGAAAGAGGGTTAGAGGACGTTACCGGATGTCTTCAAAGCTTTCCAAACAACGGAGATTAGGCAACCTATAAGGAAAAGGGAGGCAAAACACACACAATACAAAACAAATATTCGACACAACGACATAAAGGAAAAAGACACAAAAAGAAAATCTTTTTGATTTTTGCGAAATTTTTTCAAATTTTTAGGTATTCTTTTTTTAAAGGTTTTTCGAAAAAGGGAAAAAATAAAACTAACTACGATAGAATATCTCTCCCCCACACTTAAACCGAGCAATGTCCTCATATGCTCAATAGTAGTGTGTGGAGAGACAAAATAAAAGGAAAAGAAACTACGAAAATAAGGCTTAAAATCAAAGAATAAGGTGAAGAAAACGGTAGAAGGTGTCCGGCCGGGGTGTAATCAAGTCACCATGGGCCGAGACAAGAAAAGATATGGAGGGGGGAAGAAAATAAAAAGAAAGAAATAAAAGGAAATGGGAGGGGAGGGCTAGGTGTAATCAAGTCACCTAGCCCGGATCCCGTCCAAATCCGACTAATTCCTAAAAAAGCGGTGAAAATCTTGTATATTGGACTTAATCGATCGACTCCCGACGTAATCACGTCATCGGGAGTCGGGAGAAACCACTCTACGGCCTCGAAGGCCACTACGATACCATGACTCAACGTGAAGGGGGGAAATAAGAGAATACAAGCGATAAAAAGACGGAAAAGTAAGGATAGTTACCCAAACCGAGCGGTTAGTAACTCACTTGCTCCATCGTCTCGATGATTATTAGAGCCTCGTCGCTTGTCTTCCGGTTGCCGTCTCGCTTCACACTCACGAAGAACTCACGGTCGGGGTAGTAATGGTGTGAGGGGATGGGATTTGATGCGAGAGTCGGTGTAAAGTGGATAGGAAATGGAGTGAGGGCATGACAATGAAGTACATGGGGCATATGACAAGGCTAGGGTAGCTAGGGAGGTTGGGAGGGGGCATAAAACGGTTGGGTGGACTCGATTTGCGAAGAAGAAACACAAAGAGGGAGCAGGTGCCCGTCCCGGTCGGGATGATCGGTCCCGTTCGGGATGTCTCACCCGTCCTGGTCGGGACGCTTCCTTCCCGGTCGGGATGGACCTCCAGTGAGCTCGAATTTGTGCACCCCCATCCCGATCGGGATAACTCCCTCCCGGTCGGGATGACACGCCCGTCCCGGTCGGGACGCCTCTTCCCGGCCGGGATGGGTCTTCTTCATCTTCCACAATCCCAAAAGCTTGATCCAAGCTTCAAAAACCCGATCCTCGTGCTTACAACCCAAGCTCTATCGTAGCCATTCTTCTTTAGGAAGCATTCTCACTTCATACCTATCAAACAAACTCAAACTCAACATCAAACTCTCTCCCTCGCAACACTCATCAATAATCCAATATTACAAGAATTCACCAAGAAAAACCAAACTAACTACAAGTAAGAAATATATACAATGAGACGGTTCTTGTGGAACTCCGTCAAACCAAGATGGTGCACTCTTCATTCTTTTTCAACAACCTCCAAACCGATTCCATCTCCATCAAGGGCACGTAGGAACAAGTCGAAGGCCTTAGAGAAGTCTTCAATCAAGCTCGTAATGTAACCGACCACATCCCGAGGCTCTTCAAGGCCTTGCATCGACGTTCCCGGGGCATCCCAATCTAGTAAGTTCAATGGCTTGAACTTGTACTTGCGATCCTTCGGGATATACCCAAACGTCCACCGGTCTTCATGTGGCCCCAAGGGAGGCTCATCTTCTTCCTTGTCATTGCACTTGTCATCAAACCCATGAAATGGGCACTCATCCTCCACACTCTCGGAGTCATCATCCTCAAGTACATAAGAGTACTTCTTCAAGCTTTGGTCGAACACTAACTCCTCGTCGCCTAGTTGAAAAGTAATCCTACCCTTCTTCACATCGATCACGGCACCGGCGGTGTGTAAAAATGGGCGTCCAAGGATGATGGGAGTGTTAGCATCCTCCAGCGTGTCAACCACAATGAAGTCGACCGGAATGAAGAACTTCCCTATTTGTACCGGCACATCCTCTAACATTCCCAATGGTCGGTTAAGAGACTCATCGGCCATTTGGAGTGTAATGGACGTACATTTCAATTCCGTCATCCCTAATCGCTCACAAATGGTGTAGGGAATAATGCTCACACTCGCACCCAAATCACACATAGCCCTCTCGATCTTGTAATTGCCGATGGTGCATGGGATAGAGAAACTAACCGGGTCCTTCAACTTCGGAAGAGTGGAACCTTGAATAAGCTCGCTCACCACCCTCGTGAACGCTACCGTCTCTTCCTTGTCGATGGACCTCTTCCTAGCCAATATTTCTTTCATGAATTTACCATATGCCGGGATTTGGGTAAGTAACTCGGTAAATGGGACACTAACATCCAATTTCTTCACAATACTAAGGAACTTGTCGTATTGAGTGTCCATCTTAGTCTTCATTTGCCTTGATGGGAAAGGCAACTTGATTTGGTACTTGTTTTGCTCAATAGGGGTGGACTCTTCAAAGGACACTTTCCTTTTTCCCTTGTCTTTCTCTTAAAGAGGGGGAGGGTTGTCTTCTTGGGGTTTTTCAACTTCCCATAAAACTTGCTCCTCAATTGGATTTTCATAGCTTGCATCGTCTTGAGAGGGGGATATGACTTCTTGTCTTGGTTCTTGCTCATTAGGGGAAAAGGGGGTTCATAGGATGTACCACTCCTCGTAGTAATAGCATTTACATGCTCGAATTTCGGTGTTTCGCCTTGAGGAGGTAGTTGCCCATTTTGTCTTGTAGAGATCTCCGAAGCAAGTTGAGATATTCGGGTATCCATCGACTTCGCATGAGCATCTCTTGCTAGGTTGTCCTTTTGAACGTAAGCAAAGAACTTTTGTTGATTTCTTGCCATCTCTTGAGTACTCCTATGCATATCCATCATATACTTTTGTACGTCGAAATCCCGAGGAGGAGATGACGGATTATGCGGAGTATCGGTAAGGGCCAATGGAGTACCATAGTCATGAATAGGAGACCGGCTCCTAGGCTTGCTTTGTTGTTGATGACTTTGATTTGCTTGTTGTTGATGGTTCCCTTGGAACCCTTGAGAATTACTTAGTTGTTGATGATGGTTCCCTTGGAACCCATGAAAGTTGACTTGATGATGGCCTTGATTGTTGCCATGGTTGTGGTTTTGATACCCTTGAAAATTTTGGTTTCCTTGGAAACCACCTTGATTGAAGTTCCCTTGTTGGAACCCTTGCTTGTTGTTGAAGTTGCCTTGGTTATTTTGCTTGAAATTGTTGAAGGGTCTTTGGTTACCCACATAACCTTGGTAGCTGTCATTGTTGTCCCGTAAGGGAGGTGGAACATAGGGACGATGTTGTTGTTGATGTTGAAGTGCTTGTTGTTGGGGGACTTGATTGGAAGCTTGGTATTGATTAGAGTAGGAGGCACCTTGCTTGAACGCTTGGAAGGCGTTCACTTGCTCAATACTCCCTCTACAATTCATAGGGTCATGACCAACGATTCCACAAGTGTCACACATCCCAAAGTAAGGTGTAGGAGGTGCGAACCCCAAAGCATTCACTTCTTAAATCGGTTGATGGTGGGAGGAACTAGTGTCTTGGACTTGGTTGAGGTGGCTTTGGAGCTTCTTGTCAATAGTCTCCATGTGTGTTCTAAGTTGAGCTCCAAGGTCAATGCTTAACTTAGTGATAGCATCGACCTCATGCATGCCTCCTCGATGTGCCTTCCTAGGCCTAGAGTATTGCGAATTATGCACCGCCATCTCTTCGATTCTTGACCAAGTTTGGTCATCCTCCAATTCGGTAAACCTACCGTTAGATCCCATGTTGAGTATCGCCCTCGAGTCTTCATATAGCCCGTTCCAAAATTGTTGTACGAGGAACCATTGTGATAAACCATGGTGTGGACAAGAACGGATCAAGGCCTTGAATCTTTCCCACGATTCATAGAGGCTTTCATCATCACGTTGTTGGAAACCCGTGATAGAAGCTCTCAATAGATTTGTCTTCTCCGGGGGATAGAATTGTTGGTAGAAGGCTAAGGCTAGCTTCTTCCAAGTGTCAATGCCAAGTCTTGCTTTGTCCAACCCCTTGAACCATTGCTTCGCTTTACCAATAAGAGAGAAAGGAAATAATACCCACCGGATTTGGTCTTGAGTTATTCCCGTTGGCGAAATAGCGTCACAATAATCCGAAAAGGTTTCCATGTGTTGATGAGGATCTTCGGTTGGTAACCCACTAAATTGACTTCTCTCGACCAATTGGATAAATTGCATTTTCGCCACAAAATTCCCGGTATATGCCTCCGGTAAAGTGGATGGACCCGGAAAAACGTCTTCCGTGAAGGTTGAGTGAGAAGAAAACTTAGGCATGATTGAATATAAGGGAGAAGATGGTGGTGTAGACGGTGTTGATGTAGATGAAGAGGGGGAACTAGGAGAAGAATTACCGAAGGGATTGATGAAAGTCCCTCCGGCCGTCTCTCGAGGTGACTCGCTAAAGTCGGCTCCTTGGGCTTGCCCTTGGTTGGTATTGCTTGCACTTGGTTGAGAGATCCTAACCCGGTTAATCGTCCGTTGGCGAAAGGCTCGAAAGAGTCTCTCCGGCTTTGGATTAAAGAGATAGAAGTAGCCTCTCCTCCTAGGCATACACTACACACTAGAACAAACGTGATAACACCTAGTGCTTTGTGGGCACTAGGCAACGACAATAAACAAGCACAACTAGAGACAAAGAGAAAAGAAAACTAAGAAAACTAGAAAAACTAGAAAATATGCACAAGAGGTGATGGGAGAACACAAAGAAGGGTAACTAAGTCTAGAAATAAGCAAACTAAGTCTAAACAATGCACCGTCCCCGGCAACGGCGCCAAATTGATGGTAGGGATTTGTCACGTCCCTAACCGTCAATAAACTACCGATTACACCTAGTGGGTAGCTAGGGTAAGTCGGGATCGTATCCACGAGGACGGTAAGGCGAAGTTTAGACTATGTCTACCTAAAACGAGACTAGATTACCAAACAAACACAAAGAAGCGATAAATGGATAACTATGATGGAGGAGAAGAGATAGCTAGACTAATGATGAACTAACTATGAGAACTAACTAAACAATGAAACTATAGAAATGATGACTAACTAAGGCGATGGATAAAATATGGAAGAAAGTGGGGTAGGTCGGGATCATAAGATTAGATTGATAATTGGGGTGATCAAGGATATAGGTGTCTCCTAGTTACTAGAGTCGGTCCGGGCTCTCGCAACTTAGACCGATGTCAAGGTGGGTCCGGGCTCTCGAAACTTAGACCCTAGTCCGCGCTCTCGCGACTAAACTATTCCCAACATTTCCGCATCATAGACTGATGGTACGGTCTCTTCCTTGTCGACGGATCTCTTCCTAGCTAAGATTTCTCTCATAAATCATCCATATGCCGGGATTTGGGTAAGTAATTCGGTGAACGGGACACTAACATCCAATTTCTTCACAATACTAAGGAACTTGTCGTAATGATTATCCACCTTAGTCTTCATTTGCCTCGATGGGTAAGGCAACTTGATTTGGTACTTGTTTTGATCAATCGGGGTGGACTCTTCAAAGGACACTTTCCTTTTTCCCTTGTCTTTCTCTTGAAGAGGGGGAGGGTTGTCTTCTTGGGGTTTCTCGGCCTCCCATAAGACTTGCTCCTCAATTGGAATGTCAAAGCTTGCATTATCTTGAGAGGGGGGTATGACTTCTTGTCTTGGTTCTTGCTCACTAGGTGAAAAAGGGGGTTCATAGGATGTACCACTCCTCGTATTAATAGCATTTACATGCTCAAATTTTGGTGTTTCGCCTTGAGGAGGTAGTTGCCCCTTTTGTCTTGTAGAGATCTCCGAAGCAAGTTGAGATATTCGGGTTTCCATCGACTTCGCATGAGCATCTCTTGCTTGGTTGTCCTTTTGAACGTAAGCAAAGAACTCTTGTTGATTTCTTGCCATCTCTTGATTACTCCTTTGCATATCCATCATATACTTTTGTACGTCGAAATCCCGTGGTGGAGATGATGGATTATGTGGAGTGTCGGTGAGGGCTAACGGAGTACCATAGTCATGGATAGGAGACCGACTCCTAGGCTTGCTTTTTTGTTGATGACTTTGATTTGCTTGTTGTTGATGGTTCCCTTGGAACCCATGAGAATTGCCTTGATTAAGGCCTTGATTGTGGTTTTGTTGTTGTTGAAAGTTCCGGTTTCCTTGGAAATTTTAGTTTCCTTAGAAACCACCTTGATCCCATATTGAGTATGGCCCTCGAGTCTTCATATAGCTCATTCCAAAATTTTTGTACAAGGAACCATTGTGATAAGCCATGGTGTGGACAAGAACGAATCAAGGCTTTGAATCTTTCCCATGATTCGTAGAGGCTTTCATCATCGCGTTGTTGGAAACCCGTGATAGAGGCTCTCAATAGATTTGTCTTCTCCGGGGGATAGAATTGTTGGTAGAAGGCTAAGGCTAGCTTCTTCCAAGTGTCAATGCCAAGTCTTGCTTTGTCCAACCCCTTGAACCATTGCTTCGCTTTACCGATAAGAGAGAAAGGAAATAATACCCACCGGATTTGGTCTTGAGTTATTCCCGTTTGTGAAATAGCGTCACAATAGTCCGAAAAGGTTTCCATGTGTTGATGAGGATCTTCGGTTGGTAACCCACTAAATTGACTTCTCTCGACCAATTGGATAAATTGCGTTTTCGCCACAAAATTCCCGGTATATACCTCCGGTAGAGTGTATGGACCCGGCAAAACGTCTTCCGTAAAGGTTGAGTGAGAAGAGAACTTAGGCATGATTGGATATAAGGGAGACGATGGTGGTGTAGACGGTGTTGATGTAGAAGAGGAGGGGGAACTAGGAGAAGAATCACCGAAGGGATTGATGAAGGTCCCTCCGGCCGTCTCTCGAGGTGAAATGATCAAGTCGGCTCCTTGGGCTTGCCCTTGATGAGTATTGCTTGCACTCGGTTGAGAGATCCTAACTCGATTAATCGTCCGTTGGCGAAAGGCTCGAAAGAGTCTCTCCGGCTCTGGATTAAAGAGATAGAAGTCGCCTCCCCTCCTAGGCATACACTACACACTAGAACAAACGTAAGAACACCTAGTGCTTTATGGGCACTAGGTAACGACAATAGCAAACACAACTAGAGACAAAGAGAAAAAGAAGAAATAAAACTAAGGAAAGAAGAAAAATCTAGAGAATATTCACAAAAGAAGATGGGAGAGCACAAAGAAGGGTAACTAAGTCTAGAGATAAGCAAACTAAGTCTAAACAACGCACCGTTCCCGGCAACGGCGCCAAATTGATGGTAGGGATTTGTCGTGAATCCCAACCGTCAATATTAAACCGACTATTCCTAGTGGGTAGCTAGGGCAAGTAGGGTCGATATCCCCGGCAACGGCGCCAAATTGATGGTAGGGATTTGTCGTGAATCCCAACCGTCAATATTAAACCGACTATTCCTAGTGGGTAGCTAGGGCAAGTAGGGTCGATATCCACGAGGACGGTAGAGTAAGGTCTAGACTAGGTCCACTAAAAACTAGGCTAAGTCACACAAACGAACACAAAGAGAGCGATAAACGATAAGCTATGATGAAGGAGAAATATGACTAAGCTAACGATTGAACTAACAAATAAACTAAAGTAAACGATGACTAACTAATACGATTAACACAAATATGGAAAGAAGTGGGGTAGGTCGGGTTCATAGGAGTAGAAGGGTAATTGGGGTGATCAAGGTATAGGTGTCTCTTAGTTGTGAGGGTCGGTCCGGGTTCTCGCAACTTAAACCGATGCCAAGGTGGGTCCGGGCTCTCGCAACTTAGACCCTAGTCCGCGCTCTCGCGACTAAACTATTCTTGACATTTCCACAAAATAAGCAATCAATGAAAAGATGTACACAAGCATGGGAAGCATGGCCACTACAACTCACACAAGCATAACAACAAACACATAGAGTGCCTACAATGTGACTAACAACAAAGATGTAACCTTTTCCCCTTAAACCATCCCTAATCATCCATAATCTACCCCTAATCCCCCTACTAACCCCACAAGACTACAACTCACTCATTAATAAGAGGAAACCAACATTCACAAGAGTAATCAATACTACAAAACCAACATCCATAATGAATAACAAGAACAATGATACTAACAATATGAAAAGTTTCAAACATGATTAAATAAACAAGATTAAGAGTAAGAAAGGTTATACCAACACTAAGGAGATGAAAAGATGAAATCTTGTATAAATAAGAACCCAAATAAAACCCAAGGTTGTCAATCTTGGAGAATTCTTCAAGTATCCTCTTAATACAAGAACTAATTACAATAATTAACTAAGGATTAACTAAGATTAAGGGAAGATTAAAGCTAATGAGTGAGAGTAAATCTAGGGTTTTGGAGGCTTAAACTAATGTAGGGTAAGATAAGATCCCTCTCAAATTACAAGAAGGGAGTATATATATATGGGTACAAGAATGAAGGAGAGGAAAAGAAGAAATGCGGGTGAGCTGTAGCCCATACCGACTGGGACGGATCATCCCGATCGGGAAGGGTTCTTCCATCCCGATCGGGAAGGGCCCACAGTGGTGCTTCTAAATGTGCCTCCCTTCCCGATCGGGAAGGGTCTTGTATGCCTTCAATTAGAGCTCTATGGTCCCTCCTTGTATCATATGGGCTTCCCGTCGATTCTCGGGACTCGGGATCGGGTCTCGGAGGCTCGGGATTGGGACCCAAGGTCTCAGGGTCGATTCCAAGGCCTCGAGTCATCGTTCCTTTATCTCGTTGGCTCCAAAAAGTGTATGTATTGAGTCGGAATCACTCCAACTCTTCCAAATCGGGCTCGGGAACCTGAAACGGACTAAAGGAAGCATAAGAAGCCCATGAATCGCTCCAAAGGAGCGATTCCACAAGGAAAAGCGACCAAAACACAACAAATAGGCATTACAAAATACACTTATCAACTCCCCCACACTTAACTCTTACTCGCCCTCGAGTAAGCACACACTAACCACTACACTAACCGAATGGGTATTAGCGCACCCTACGCCCCTTCAACTCACGCGAGTGCACTTAGAGGATAAGTGCACTCCACAAGGCAAGTTGGGTCTTGCGACAAAACTGTGGATGCAACCGGACACAAAACACACAAACAATCAAACACACAAACAAACACATAATCGGTTGCACCCAAAACAAAATAAATACCACTTCCCTCTAAAAGCGGTGAAAGAAGCACCTGTTTAGGACTCGAGGCCAGTGACAACGTTCCCAAGCTAGACGTACAAACCAAGGTGAACTAAACCCTAATAGTATGACGATCAAGCAATAAAGACGTTGGTAACTTACCTAGGTCCTCCTAACTTTCTAAAAACGTACTACGGGACGATCGGCGGAGTTGAATAGTGGATAAACACGGTGTTAGTCGACACTGTAGGTAAGTGAGACCCCGCCCCCTTTAGCGTGAGCCAAGAGGGTCGTCCCGTGTCCAAGACCGCCTAACTAGTCCAAGTAAAAAGGTGGAAATATGCAAAATGAGGGAAGACCGACCAATGCCGCTATCATTCTTCCTAGGGACTCGGTCCTTTGGTAGGCTCTTCACGGCAAGAGTCGGGATAAGGCTTATTTTGAGAGGTAGGGGTTATTTTTGTGAATCGGGTTTTCTTTTGGCATTTTCTCTTTTCTTATGCATTTTTGCTTTGTTTTGCCATGCCATTCTTTTTCTTCTTTTCTATTTTCTTTTTGGCTTTTGTGCCTTTTCTTTTTTCTTCATTTCTTTTCTTTCTTTCATTTTCTTTCTTCTTTCATTTTCTTTGCCCTTTTTGGCAAGATTGGCTTTTTGGCACTTTTTTGACAATTGAGAAAGAGAGAAATCAACAAATTGCATTTTATTTGTGTGGAATGTGTAGGAGGTAGGTGAATGGGTGAGTCGGGAGCGCGCTTCCCCTTCAAACCCACAAAAAAAAAGAGAAAAACTTGGACTAATCAAACAATCCTAAACACGGTCACCTAAGGGACGAGACTCGGTAACCAAGGCCTTTTCACACCGTGGGTGGTCATAATGGTCAAAGGTGCAAATCCCGCAGATAATCCCTAGTAAGCTAGGTGGACTCAAGGTAAAGGACCAATGAAATCATTGATTTAGGGTCATTCTACTAGACTAAAGTCCAAGACTCGATTTACACTACTAGGAAGGGAAAATAGACACTCACACACTAGCCTCTAAACCGGGTTTTCGAAAACAGTTTACACACATCACAACACAATACAAAATTAAAGACAAGACGGAAACGAGAGGAAAAGAAACAAAGGCAACAAAAAGCAAAACATAACAAAACAAACATATAACAAACACCACCCCGATAATCCATACAAGTCACCAAATCCACCACAAGAATGTACAAGCTCCACCCGAGCACACCTCAACACACCCTTCTCCAAACATCACAAGGAATAAAGAGGGAAAGAGGGTTAGAAGATGTTACCGGATGTCTTTAGAGCTTTCCAAAGTCAGTGGCGAGTAAACCAACCTATAAGGACAAAAGGAGGCAAAACACGCACACAAACAAATATACGACACAAAGACACGAAAAAGGAAAATACACAAAAGAAAATCTTTTTGATTTTTGTGAAAAATTTTCAAATTTTTAGGGTTTTTAAAGGTTTTTTTCGAAAAAAGGGAAAAATAAAACTAACTACGATAGAATATCGCTCCCCCACACTTAAATCGAGCAATGTCCTCATATGCTCAACCGTAGTGTGCGGAGAGACAAAAGAAAAAGAAAATAAACTACGAAAATAAAGCTAAAAATCAAAGATTAAAGATGAAGAAAAGGGAGAAGGCGTCAGGCTGGGGTGTAGTCAAGTCACCATGGGCCGAGACAAGAAAAGATATCGATGGGGGAAGAAAATAAAAAGAAAGAAATAAAAAGAAATGGGAGGGAGGGCTAGTTGTAATCAAGTCACCTAGCCCGGATTCCGTCCAAGTCCGACTAACTCCTAAAAAGGGGTGAAAATCTTTTAAATTGGACTAATCGATTGACTCTCGACGTAATCACGTCGTTGGGAGTCGGGAGCAACCATACTATGGCCTCGAAGGCCACTAAGATCCCATGACTCAAGGGAAGGGGGGCAAACAATGAAAAAAAAGCGATATAAACACGGTAAAGTAAGGATAGTTACCAATCCGAGCGATTAGTAACTCACTTGCTCCATCGTCTCGATGATCATTAGAGGCTCGTCGCTTGTCTTCTCGGTTACCATCTCGCTTCACTCTTGAAGAGAACTCACGGTATAGGTAGTAATGGTAGGGGGTGGGATTTGATCTGAGAGTTGGTGTAAAGCGGATAAGAAATGGAGTGAGGGCATGAAAATGAAGTACATGGGGCATATGATAAGGCTAGGGTGGTTAGGGAGGTTGGGACGGGGCATAAAACGGTTGGGTGGACTCGATTTGCAAAGAAGAATCACAAAGGGGGAGCAGCGGACCTTCCCGGTCGGGAAGGTTGATCCCGGTCGGATTAGCATACCCGTCCCGGTCGGGATGACTTCATCCCGGTCGGGAAGGACTCCCAGGAAGCACGAAAAGAGGTGCACCCTTCCCGATCGGGACGGCACCCTTCCCAATCGGGTTACCTCACCCGTCCCGGTCGGGACGCCTCATCCCGGCCGGGATGGGTCTTCTTCGACCTCCACGATCCCAAAAACTTGTTCCAAGTTTCAAAAACCCAATCCTCTAGCTCACAACCTAAGGTAAACCATAGCCAATCCTCTCTAGGAGCGTTCTCACTTCACCTATCAAACAATACTCAAACAAACATCAAACTCTCTCCCTCACAACGCTCATCAATCAATCCAAATAACAAGAATTTGCAAAAATCCAACAAATTACAAGAAAGAGATATATACAATGGGACGGTTCTTGTGGAACTCCGTCAAACCAAAGTGGTGCTTTCTTCAATCTTTTTCAACAACCAAAACTATTTCCATCTCCATCAAGGGCACGTAAAAACAAGTCGAAGGCCCTTGAGAAGTCTTCAATCAAGGTCGTAATGTAACCGACCACATCCCAAGGCTCCTCATGGCCTTGCCTTGACGTTCCCGGGGCATCCCGCTCTTTTAAGTTCAACGACTTGAACTTGTACTTTTGGTCCTTGGGGATATACCCAAACGTCCAACGGTCCTCATGCGGCCCCAAGGGAGGCTCATCTTCTTCCTTGTCATTGCACTTCAACTTGTCATCAAGCCCATGAATTGGGCACTCATATTCCTCCATATCGGAGTCGTCATCCTCAAGTACATAAGAGTACTTCTTCAAGCTTTGTTCCGGTTCACCCCCTAGATCGATGTCTTTCTTGGCTTGGATCATAATGCATGTCTCATCGCTAGTAGGCGAAGTGTTGCCTTGGAAGTCAAACACTATCTTCTCCTCGCCTAACTCAAATGTGATCCTACCGTTCTTCACATCGATCATGGCACCCGAGGTGTGTAGAAATGGGCGCCCAAGAATAATGGGAGTGTTGGCATCCTCCGGCATGTCGAGCACAATGAAGTCGACCGGAATGAAGTATTTCCCCACTCGTACCGGTACGTCCTCTAACATTCCTAATGGTCGATTGAATGATTTATCGGCCATTTGGAGGGTGAGGGACGTACATTTCAACTCTTTCATTCCGAGTCGGCAACAAATAGAATACGGAATGATGCTCACACTCGCGCCCAAGTCACATAACGCATTCTTGATCAAGAAGTTGCCTATGGTGCAAGGGATCGAAAAACTACCCGGATCCTTCAACTTTGGAAGCGTGGAACCTTGGATAAGCTCGCTCACTACCCTCGTGAACGGTACGGTCTCTTCCTTGTCGACGGAACTCTTCCTAGCTAAGATTTCTCTCATAAATTTTCCATATGCCGGGATTTGGGTAAGTAATTCGGTGAACGGGACACTAACATCCAATTTCTTCACAATACTAAGGAACTTGTCGTAATGAGTATCCACCTTAGTCTTCATTTGCCTCGATGGGTAAGGCAACTTGATTTGGTACTTGTTTTGATCAATCGGGGTGGACACTTCAAAGGACACTTTCCCTTTTCCCTTGTCTTTCTCTTGAAGAGGGGGAGGGTTGTCTTCTTGGGGTTGCTCGGCCTCCCATAAGACTTGCTCCTCAATTGGAATGTCAAAGCTTGAATAATCTTGAGAGGGGGGTATGACTTCTTGTCTTGGTTCTTGCTCACTAGGTGAAAAAGGGGGTTCATTGGATGTACCACTCCTCGTAGTAATAGCATTTACATGCTCAAATTTTGGTGTTTCGCCTTGAGGAGGTAGTTGCCCCTTTTGTCTTGAAGAGATCTCCGAAGCAAGTTGAGATATTCGGGTTTCCATCGACTTCGCATGAGCATCTCTTGCTTGGTTGTCCTTTTGAACGTAAGCAAAGAACTCTTGTTGATTTCTTGCCATCTCTTGATTACTCCTTTGCATATCCATCATATACTTTTGTACGTCGAAATCCCGTGGTGGAGATGATGGATTATGTGGAGTATCAGTGAGGGCTAACGGAGTACCATAGTCATGGATAGGAGATCGACTCCTAGGCTTGCTTTGTTGTTGATGACTTTGATTTGCTTGTTGTTGATGGTTCCCTTGGAACCCATGAGAATTGCCTTGATTAAGGCCTTGATTGTGGTTTTGTTGTTGTTGAAAGTTCCGGTTTCCTTGGAAACCACCTTGATTGAAGTTCCCTTGTTGGAACCCTTGCTTGTTGTTGAAGTTACCTTGGTTATTTTGCTTGAAGTTGTTAAAGGGTCTTTGGTTACCTACGTAACCTTGGTAACTTTCATTGTTGTCCCGTAAAGGAGGTGGAACATAGGGACGATGTTGTTGTTGATGTTGAAAGGCTTGTTGTTGAGGGACTTGATTGGAAGCTTGGTATTGATTAGAGTAGGAGGCACCTTGCTTGAATGCTTGAAAGGCGTTCACTTGCTCAATACTCCCTCTACAATGCATAGAATCATGACCAACGATTCTACAAGTATCACACATTCCAAAATAAGGCAAAGGAGCTGCAAACTCCAAAGCATTTACATCATGGATCAAGTGTTGGTTGGAGGAACTAGAGCTTTGAACTTGGTTGAGGTGGCTTTGGAGCTTTTTGTCAATGGTCTCCATGTGAGTTCTTAGTTGAGCCCCAAGATCAATGCTCAATTGTGTAAGGGCATCAACCTCATGCCTACCTTCCCGATTTGCCTTCCTAGGCCTTGAGTGTTGTGAATTATGCACCGCCATCTCTTCAATCCTTGACTAAGTTTGGTCATCCTCCACTTCGGTAAACCTACCGTTTGATCCCATATTGAGTATGGCCCTCGAGTCTTCATATAGCCCATTCCAAAATTGTTGTACAAGGAACCATTGTGATAAGCCATGGTGTGGACAAGAACGGATCAAGGCTTTGAATCTTTCCCACGATTCGTAGAGGCTTTCATCATCGCGTTGTTGGAAACCCGTGATAGAGGCTCTCAATAGATTTGTCTTCTCCGGGGGATAGAATTGTTGGTAGAAGGCTAAGGCTAGCTTCTTCCAAGTGTCAATGCCAAGTCTTGCTTTGTCCAACCCCTTGAACCGTTGCTTCGCTTTAACAATAAGAGAGAAAGGAAATAATACCCACCGGATTTGGTCTTGAGTTATTCCCGTTTGTGAAATAGCGTCACAATAGTCCGAAAAGGTTTCCATTTGTTGATGAGGATCTTCGGTTGGTAACCCACTAAATTGACTTCTCTCGACCAATTAGATAAATTGCGTTTTCGCCACAAAATTACCGGTATATGCCTTCGGTAGAGCGGATGGACCCGGCAAAACGTCTTCCGTAAAGGTTGAGTGAGAAGAGAACTTAGGCATGATTGGATATAAGGGAGACGATGGTGGTGTAGACGGTGTTGATGTAGAAGAGGAGGGGGAACTAGGAGAAGAATCACCGAAGGGATTGATGAAGGTCCCTCCGGCCGTCTCTCGAGGTGAAATGATCAAGTCGGCTCCTTAGGCTTGCCCTTGATGAGTATTGCTTGCACTCGCTTGAGAGATCCTAACTCGATTAATCGTCCGTTGGCGAAAGGCTCGAAAGAGTCTCTCCGGCTCTGGATTAAAGAGATAGAAGTCGCCTCCCCTCCTAGGCATACACTACACACTAGAACAAACGTAAGAACACCTAGTGCTTTATGGGCACTAGGCAACGGCAATAGCAAACACAACTAGAGACAAAGAGAAAAAGAAGAAATAAAACTAAGGAAAGAAGAAAAATCTAGAGAATATTCAGAAAAGAAGATGGGAGAGCACAAAGAAGGGTAACTAAGTCTAGAGATAAGCAAACTAAGTCTAAACAATGCACCGTCCCCGGCAACGGCACCAACTTGATGGTAGGGATTTGTCGTGAATCCCAACCGTCAATATTAAACCGACTATTCTTAGTGGGTAGCTAGGGCAAGTAGGGTCGATATCCCCAGCAACGGCGCCAAATTGATGGTAGGGATTTGTCGAGAATCCCAACCGTCAATATTAAACCGACTATTCCTAGTGGGTAGCTAGGGCAAGTAGGGTCGATATCCACGGGGACGGTAGAGTAAGGTCTAGACTAGGTCCACTAAAAACTAGGCTAAGTCACACAAACGAACACAAAGAGAGCGATAAACGATAAGCTATGATGAAGGAGAAATATGACTAAGCTAACGATTGAACTAACAAATAAACTAAAGTAAACGATGACTAACTAATACGATTAACACAAATATGGAAAGAAGTGGGGTAGGTCGGGTTCATAGGAGTAGAAGGGTAATTGGGGTGATCAAGGGTATAGGTGTCTCTTAGTTGTTAGGGTCGGTCCGGGCTCTCGCAACTTAAACCGATGCCAAGGTGGGTCTGGGCTCTCGCAACTTAGACCCTAGTCCGCGCTCTCGCGACTAAACTATTCTCGACATTTCCACAAAATAAGCAATCAATGAGAAGATGTACACAAGTATGGTAAGCATGGCCACTACAACTCACACAAGCATAACAACAAACACATAGAGTGCCTACAATGTGACTAACAACAAAGATGTAACCTTTTCCCCTTAAACCATCCCTAATCATCCATAATCTACCCCTAATCCCCCTACTAACCCCACAAGACTACTACTCACTCATTAAAAAGAGGAAACCAACATTCACAAGAGAAATCAATACTACAAAACCAACATCCATAATGAATAACAAGAACAATGATACTAACAATATGAAAAGATTCAAACAAGATTAAATAAACAAGATTAAGAGTAAGAAAGGTTATACCAACACTAAGGAGATGAAAAGATGAAATCTTGTATAAATAAGAACCCAAATAAAACCCAAGGTTGTCAATCTTGGAGAATTCTTCAAGTATCCTCTTAATACAAGAACTAATTACAATAATTACCTAAGGATTAACTAAGATTAAGGGAAGATTAAAGCTAATGACTGAGAGTAAATCTAGGGTTTTGGAGGCTTAAACTAATGTAGGGTAAGATAAGATCCCTCTCAAATTACAAGAAGGGAGTATATATATATGGGTACAAGAATGAAGGAGAGGAAAAGAAGAAATGCGGGTGAGCTGTAGCCCATCCCGACCGGGACGGATCATCCCAATCGGGAAGGGTTCTTCCATCCCGATCGGGAAGGGCTCAACCCGACCGAGAAGGGCCCACAGTGGCGCTTCTAAATGTGCCTCCCTTCCCGATCGGGAAGGCTATTATCCCGATCGGGAAGGCTATTATCCCGACCGGGAAGGGTCTTGTATGCCTTCAATAAGAGCTCTATGGTCCCTCCTTGTATCATATGGGCTTCCCGTCGATTCTCGGCACTCGGGATCGGGTCTCGGAGGCTCGGGATTGGGACCCAAGATCTCGGGGTCGATTCCAAGGCCTCGAGTCATCGTTCCTTTATCTCGTTGGCTCCAAAAAGTGTATGTATTGAGTCGGAATCACTCCAACTCTTCCAAATCGGGCTCGGGAACCTGAAACGGACTAAAGGAAGCATAAGAAGCCCATGAATCGACAAGGAAAAGGGACCAAAACACAACAAATAGGCATTACAAACTACACTTATCATAGACAAACAATGAGAAGATGAGCAGAAGTGTGGGAAGCATGGCCACTACAACTCATACAAGCATATCAACAAACACATAGAGGGCCCACAATGTGACTAACAACAAAGATGTAACCTTTTCCCCTTAATCAACCCTAATCATCCATAATCTACCCCTAATCCCCCTACTAACCCCACAAGAAGACTACTCACTCATTATTATGAATAAACTAACAACAATAGGAGAAAACAATATCACAAAACAAACATCCATGATGAATAACTAGAACAATAACAATAACAACATAAAAAGATGGAAACAAGATTAAATAACCAAGAACAAGAGTAAGAAAGGTTATACCAATACTAGATGAAGAAAAGATGCAATCTTGTATAAATAAGAACCCAAATAGAATCCCAAGGTTGTCAAGCTTGGAACAATCTTCAAGAACTTCTTAATACAAGAACTAATTACAATAGACTAACTAAAAATTAACTAAGATTAAAGGAAGATTACAACTAATGAGTGAAAGTAAAGCTAGGGTTTTTGGGTTTTTGGGAGGCTTAAGAAATGCAAAACTAACATAAGATGTCTTAACATTACAAGAAGGGAGTATATATATGGGTACAAGAATGAAGGAGAAGAAAATAAAAGAGTCGCGCTGCCCCTGTAGCTTCCCGACCGGGACGGATCATCCCGATCGGGACGGCCCTGTCATCCCGACCGGGACGGGTTGGTCCGGACCGGGATGGGCTCACAGCAGCCTCCTCAAAAGCGCACCTCATCCCGAACGGGATGAGGCCATCCAGAACGGGATGGGTCTTGTAGGCCTCCCTTAAGAGCTCTTTGGTCCCTCCTTGCTTCTCAGGGGCTTCCCATCGAATCTCGGGACTCGGGATCGGGTCTCGGAGGCTCGGTATTGGACCCCAAGGTCTCGGGATCGATTCCAAGGCATCAAGTCATCGTTCCATAGTTTCGTTGGCTCCAAAATGTGTATGTATTGAGTCGAAATTTCTCCAACTCTTCCAAATCGGTCTCGGGAACCTGAAATGAACTAAAGGAAGCATAAGAAGCCCATGAACCGCCCCCAAGGAGCGATTCCACAAGGAAAATGGGACCAAAACACAACAAATAGGCACTACAAACTACACTTATCACGGCCTTTTCCTTCGAGGGTCTTTAACCTACCTTTGAATCAAACACGACATATGGTCAAATCTCCCCTCAGGCAAGAAATACGCAACCATGTCAGGGAACTCATTCATCCACAAATCATTTACCAGTACCTTGTCCAACCTGCTATAAATTCTATATGTCGGGCACTGCTTGTTGTTCCAAGTATAGAAGGACCCCATTGTAGGAGAATACATCAAATCACAATAAGTGATGCAATCCTGGAAGGGCTCAGCCTCTGCCTTATTGAAAAACCCACCCAACCTTTCATTGGGATCAATTACACAGTTGAAATTTCCACCTACGACCCATGGCCCCCTGAACGTGATCAACAATCTTCTTTAAACCATCCCACAAGGATTCTCTATCAGTTTTATCATTGAATGCGTAGACAAAAGTGATAAGGAAATCCTTGTTGTTAGCTCTATCTTTCACCTGCATATGAATGAATTGCTCATGGTACTCAATAAAGCTAGGCTCACACAACATCGGTTGCCATAAAACCCAAATTCTTCCTCCTTCGATGCAAGGATGAGTTAGTAGAAATACTCCAATTACTGAAACTTCATTCTAGCATTCTGCACTTTATTAGGTTTAATCTTAGTCTCTATAAAGCTAAAAACACCAACATTATTATCGAGCATAAACTTATTAATAACTTGTTGCTTATTCCTTCTGTTCATGCCCCTAACATTCCAAAATCCAAAGTTCATCATTTAGGTTGGGTTGAGCTTACGATCCCTTTCGCTCTCATGCCACTACCTTCTGGAGTAAGGACATTATCATAGGATTGGGACATACTCCCCTCATTACTCTGAGGAATAATATCATTCTGACCTGTCTCTCCAACTGCAGCAGCTGGCATCCTCGGAAAATCTGATAAGGTAATCGACCTGTGAGGATGCCTGGTGTCCTTCTGCACTCTTTGGTTAGGAGGGTTCTTTTCAACCTTGTGCCACACAAGGTTTTGTTTTGGTTTCTCCAAAATATTTTGTACCTCTTGCTGCTTAGTTGAACTTCTGCATTTCTCTTGGACGTGGCCAAGCATTTTGCATTTTCTGCAAGTTATAGGCCTCCATTCATACTCCACCTCAATCTCTATAAGTTGTTGCTTCTCATCCAAAAGCTGGATCAGTGATGGGAATTTCTGATCAATCTACAATTCCACCATCACTCTAGCATACCTCAGCCTCGTCTTCATATTGGTTGCGTCATCACTCTTAATGTAATCTCCAATAAGGGACGAGATCTTTGGCAGGCTTTGCCCCCATAATTTCAGAGGAAGTTTATGGAGCCTAAAAGGCAAAAATATTTTCTTTTTTCTTTTTCTTTTCTTGCTCTCGTTATATTTTTGTGTTCTTTGTATAGTCTTGTTCTCCACTCTTAATGGATAACCACCACCTCGATAGCAAGAGATGAGGAGATCGTGGAAGCGACCCGCTAGGTAACTTCTTTCCTCTTTACTTTTTTCTTTACTTTTGTAGAGGAGTTAGGTTGTTGCTATTGGGAGGCTCTTGAGGATATGAGCATTTTGGGTGTTGTGGTTGATTTTGTGATTAATGCCGGCGTGCATGACTTTACTTGTGCTTTCCTTTTTATGCCTTTTCTTTTTCTTGTGTTCTTTTTTGTTTTTGTATTGTATGTCTAGGACTAAATGTTTTCAAAAACCCGATAACGTACTTACTACAAGAGTTTACATTCCATTGTAGATAACCCATTGTAGAGTTTGGACCTTAATCTAGTAGAATGACTCTAAATCAATGAATTTGTTGATCTTTTAGCTTGAGTCCACCTTTTCTACTAGAGGTTTACTTCGGGGTTTACACTTGACCACTTTGACCACCCATGGAAGAGTTAGGCCTTGGTTTCCGCATCCCGTTTTCTAGGTGACCTTGCTCGAATGACCATTGAACCTTTAGCCCAAATTCTCCATTTTTTGTAGGTTATCCGAGGATGGGCCCGTTTCCGGGTACCTATTCATCCTTTCACCCATACACCACACAATAAGTTTACTAAAACTGAAACCTAAATTTTTGGTTACAAACCATATCAAAAAGCCAAAAAGGGCAAACCAAAGCAAGAGAAGAAGGGCACAAAAATATGAAGAACAAAGGAGAGAAAAGGAGCTTCAAATGAAAATCGTATTATGAAAAACATCTCCAAAAAAAAAAGCCCTTTGATCGACTTATCGCCGTGAAGTGCCTACTAGAGAACCGAGTCCCGAGGAAGGAAGATAGTGGTGATTAGTCGATCCACCACAAAATTGTAAACACTTCTCCACTTTTTGCTTGGGCTAATATGGAAAATTCGAGTTTGGAACGACCCTCTTGACCCTAGTCAAAGAGAGCGGAATTGCACCTACCTACAGTGTCGAACAAATCCATGGTTCACTTTTTCCAATCCGTTGAACACCCCATCGTACCCCTTTAGAAGATTAGGAGGACCTAGCTAAGTCATCAACATCTTTATTGCTTTAATGTCATACTATTAGGCTTCGGTCCTTGTCCACGTGGGTGATTTGTTTTGGAATGTTCATAAATGTTTTAGGTAAGTAATCGGTGTCTTCCCCGCCGTCTCGATGAGGGATTCGGTGTTTTATTTTTGCTTTGGATGCGCCTATTCTTTCATGTTATGTGTTTTTGTGTGTTTAGTCGCATCCACCATTTTGAGCAAGACCCAACTTGCCTTGCATGGAAGTACCTTTTTTTTTGGTAAAATGTAAAAATTATATTAATATGTAACAAATGATTGGAAGAAAGATCTTCCATACAGTATCAGGTTAGCTAACCAATCTTTATCTTTGCTATTTTCTAATTGCTTACATGACGCATTCATTCTTGCTCTAAACTCGTCTTTAATCCGACTCAGCACAACATCCGGCTGTGTAATGACATGATCAATTCTTGCCTTGTTTCGTTGATTCCAAACGTGATAAATGACCACGTTTGCTATCCCATTTATCACGCCCCTCCTCAGCTTGGAGCCCCTTCTTGCTAATCGCCAGCCCGTCTCTCCCACCACTGGAATTTTCAGGCCCGTCCAATCATTCACCAAGCTCAGAACCCGCGAACTGTAATCGCACTCGAAGAATAAATGATCCAGATTCTCGCTCATAGTCCCACATAGACAGCAAGAATCCTCTTGCAGAACTCCAAATCTGAGTAATTTGGACTTTGTATTCATCGCTCCATGATGATATATCCAATTAATGAACTTGTGTTTGGGAATTGTCCACTCGTTCCATCGCTGCATGGAAGTACCTTACCTCATGGGTATTTCGATGTGAGTTGAAGGGACGGAGCGGGCCCGTTAATTGCCTCGTATCGGCTTAGCATAGTCTAGCTAATAGTAGTATGTAATTTCTTTTTTGGGTCTTTGCTCGAGACGAGCAACAGTTTAGTGTGGGAGATTTGATGTGTGCTAAATTTAGACCGTTTTTTCCCTCATTTAGACCCATTTTTCCCACGATTTGCGAGACTAAAGTGCGATTATTGCCCTATTTTGAGTTTTTTTCGCATTAGCGTCCCTCTTGTGCGTTATATGTGTTTTTGGTAGTTTTTCTATCGATTTTGATAGGATTTGGCGCCAAAATGCATGATCGAGCTTCTACGAGCACAAGAGAGGGGAATACCGTCAGATTAATTTTCCCCTCTTTTTGTTAGTATGGATTATTTTTTACCTAATTCCTTTATTAGTTGTTCTTGTTAGTTTTACCATGATTAGTGAGTAGATCTTTGATAGGGGGTTAGGGGAGGATGGATTTGGGTAACATCGATTAAGGATTCTTGTGATTGAATACACTTGGGTTGATTTGTCTATTTTGGAATTGTTGTATGCTTGTCGACTTTACTTGATCAATTTAGTTGGCTCGTATTCACCCTCGTCAATATGGGGAAACTCGGGGCTTGGGTAATTGATAACACGCAAATTTAGACCGTTTTACCCCCTATTTTCACTCGTATTTGACTCGTTTTTGTGTGCTTTAACGTCAATATAACTCATTTTTGACTATATTTCGTATTTTCTATTTTGAATTTGGTTTTTTCGTATTTATCATCTTTTGTGTAGAATTTCGTACTGTTTTTGTGTGTTTTTGTCTTTTAGGTACGTGTTCGTGAATAAAGGGGCGAATTGAAGATAGAGGAGTAAGTCAAGAGATAGAGTCAAATCCCAAGTCAAACTTGACCTTGACCATCCATTCCACCCATTTACCAACTCAAACTAACCCAATTTCAACCCATCTCACTCACTAGCCCAACCCAACTATCACAAACCAACCAATGCCCTAATCCAGGTCAAACCGACTTTGACCTTAACCCTTAACCCAAACTCCAAGTCAAGGTTAATTTGACCTTGACTAATCACCTTGACTACCCCCATCTTCATCTCCCTCCTAGTCACCTCCTTCCTCCATACCCGACCTCCATAAACCACCGTCAACTCCATCAACCACCACGACCTCCGTCCACCTCTTCACCACGACAGCCACCACCATAACCCACCACCTTCGACCACCTTAGCCTGACCTCCGGCCACCACAACCTCCATATCCGACCACCACTCACCTCCTTCACCTCTAATCCCATCTTCGTCCTTACCCAATTCAAACTCCCAACTCCCTCCAACAACTACACCGACAGCCACCACCATAACCAACCACGAACCATCACCATCATTCACCACCTCCATCTTGAACCGACAACAACAACCACATCTCCACGGACCACCATACCGAACCCACCACCGCGCCTCTGCTCGATCTCCCCTTCGTCCTCCTCTTCTCCGGCGAGCAGCAGCCGAGCACAACAAGTCACGCCTCCCCTCTGTTTCCGGCATCGACCCGCAGCAACAAACGGCAACAGAGCGGCGTAGCAGCAGCGCCGGCGAACCGAACACCAGCGAGCCACCAGCAGCAGCGTCGCGGCTGCAGCGGAATCCGGCGTCCCTCTCGCCTGACCACCACACGAACAACAACCACGACGTAGCAGCAGCACACCAACTCCGGTGTCGACCCGGATCCGGAGTTCGGGGATTAGAAACCGTCTTTTGAATGAGACTCGGAGTTATTGAATTGAAATGGTTACGTTGGGGTGAGTTAAGTTGTTGATATGTGGACAGCGAGATCTAATTTGGATCGAGAATTGATGTGTGGACGGGTGAGATCTAATTTGGTTCGAGATGCAATTGAATTGGAATGGGTGAAACCGTAAGTGTGTAGGGTGAGTTGTCACCGTATGAAGTGATTGGGCGAAATCGAGTGATTGGGCGAAATCGAGTGATCGGGCGAAATCGATAAACCGCGGGGCAAAGTTTTGCCCGGTGGTTAATTAATTAAAACCGCGGGGCGAATTTCACCGGATAGGTTTCATAGGGTAAAATGAAGGATATGGGTATTGAAGTTGGGCTGCCACTTGTTGGGCTTAGAAGATTAGGGTTTTGATATCCTCTTTTCTCTCCTCTCTATATATATGTAACTCCTCATTTTGAGGAGGGGACAACATTACAACACACCACCACAACACTACCTAAGCTATTAGAAAATTAGTAGTAGAATATTATTAGTTTATTAGTAGATAAATTAGTAGGGTGATTTTTGGAGGGTGACAATCCAAAAATCCTCACTATTTCTAGATCTAATCAATTAGTGTAAAGACTCCATCTTTTTATTGAAGTTCTTTTGGAGATTTTAAAGGGGTTGGTGACAAATCCATTGTCATCTTCATCAAGTTCTTCTTTTATTATTATTATTATCGTTTTCCCCCATAGTCGGTATATTTCTCTTCCTCTCCCTAATCTCTAATTAGATTTAATTTAGTTATTGTTTTCCTTAGATTTAGTTATTTTAGTAGTTTCCATTATGAATTTTGAGTAGATTTCTTGTTAAGGGTTAAGGGAGGAAGATTTTGGGTAATTTGAATTGAGGGATGTTGGTGGGTTGTTTGCATGTTGATTTATCAAGTTTGAGTTTTTGTGTCATTGTTGACCTAGACTGCAGTTAGATTGATCTTGACTCATTTCTACCAATATGGGGAAACTCGGGGTAGAAATTAGCTTAACTTGAGACTTACCCTTTCGCCGCGAAAGCGGGTATAGGTGGGTTGGGTGAAGAAACCGAAAGGTGGCATTTTCCCTTATCGACGTTGTGACTAAAACTCGATTCCGAGACTCATAGAACCCAATTTCCGATTCCCGACTTCCCCTAACACCTTCTTCTTATTAGACTAGCTTCTCGTAGTTATAGCTTTTTAGTGTAGACTTAACCCGAAAAACCCCAAAAATAGACCCCCGAACGTCCAAGCGTGCTTAGACTTTGACTCGACCGACTTTACGTAGCCCGTCCCTGTGGATCGATCCCCGACTTACCGCTACTACGTAGTAGTTAGTTGGAGTTTATAAATTTTGTTTGATCGTGTTAGATAGGCGACAATCTGACGCGCATCAAAATGGCGCCGTTGCTGGGGACGGCGATTAGTTAGTTGAGTTTTAGTCTTTCCGTGTTTGGTTATTGTTCTCTCTCTACCCTAGTGCCTCTTGGTGCTAGGAGACTTACTTTCTATTTTGAGTATGTTTGCCAGGAACAGGTTATCGCCTCTTCGGTTCGATTTCGAGCCAAAGATCACATTTAAAAAATTCTGGGGAAATATCTCGACTAGAGTGATTCAACATCCGTACCTCACACCACCAACCATACATACTATCATTCCATCCCCTCCAAATCCATTCATATCACCAACATCCACACCACTTACACCTTTCATTCCACAAAATTCACCTTCTACAACTCCTCTCATAACTCCAAATCCACAAGAAACATTATCTCCACAAGAAAATTCTCCAACCCATTCACCTCCCAAATCACCTTCATCACCAAAAAGCCTTCGAAAAGCAAACATGACAACTCTTGATTCACATTTACAACTCACTCACGAGGATTTTCCTTCCAAAGATTCCTATGGATCCATTCCGAATGAGTTTGAGCTTAAAGATTCCTTGATCAATGAAGAAAAACTAGACACCTTCCATGGGCTCCCTCAAGAAGATGTTTTTGAACATGTATGCTCTTCCAAAGAGAAGTTAGTTGAAGCCGAGCTTATCAAGAAAATGGGAGACGAAAATTCTCCTATGACTAATGAAATGAAACTCCAATTGGAAAAGGAAGAGCTAACCAAGGAACTTGAGGCTATGAATGTAAAGCGTACTCCAACGCAAAGACACTTCAATTCCAATCAACAAACATTTTCAAACCAAGGGTCTGTCAAAGTGCCTCTACATATGCCTCCTTATCAAAGGGAGAACTTCAACAATAAAGGTAGAAACTATCATGTTCAAAGGGACTTCCAAAATCAAAGTACAAATCAAGGGAATAATCACCATAATCAAGGAAGTAATTGTCAGAATCAAGGATTTAATCAAGGGTATCAATGCAACTATCAAGGTAATAAAATGCCAAATCAAGGGTACCAAGGGTTCAATTTTCAAAGACATAACCAACCCTCTCCTTTTTATGGAAATCAAGGAAATTATCAACATGGTCAAGGTAATGGTCAAGGGTATGGTTCGACCATCGATATGAGAAAGTCTTTAGTCAACGAAGTGTATCAAGGAAACACGAATTGCCAAGGTAATCAAGGGCGTAAAGGATTACACTCTCAAAGCTACAATGGACCCTCTCAATTCTTTGGCAACCAAGGTCATTATCAACAAAGTCTAGGAAGTGGTCAAAGGGACAATTCATTTAATGAATTGCGAAGAACAGTAGAGTATTTGATGAATGAAAATGCGAAAGACAAAGCAAGGCTCGAACTCTTGATATCTCAACGAGCATCCAAAGCCTTAGCTACTCCCATGCACCCACCTCATGACTTTCCCGATCAACCTCAACACCTAAGGGATCCACCATGCCAAACCCATGTTTTTATCAAAAGAGAAGGAAAGGAGCTTGAAAACCCTCACAATCACTTGAGTACCGAGGCAACCCCAAATTTGCAACAACAAAAAGCACCACATGCCACTACTCCCGATTCTCCCAAACAAAACCGGGGTATTCGAGAAGAATTTGAGTTATTTGCAAAGGCCGAAGAAAAACAACGAAAATTGAAGGAAGCTAGAAGACAAGAGACCGAGCAAGCAATTGAGGAGAAGGAATCCAATGTTCCATCTCCATCGATCTATGCGCCAACTTTACCATTTCCGCAACGAGCTAAAGTTGCAAAGGTAACGTCATGTGTAGCCGATTTGTGGACATGATCGAGAAGGTAGAAGTCTCCTTGCCCTCCACCAAGGCCATTAAAGAAAAATCAACCATCATTGATGGAATGAAAAATGGTGAAAAGCTTATGGACATCAAGTTTCCTTACCCCACAATGCAATCCAAGAAAGCAATGAATGATGTTATAGGCCTTGTTAAGTCTTCGAATGATGATAAAATCAAGTTGCCCTTGTGCGAGAATGTTGAAGAACATCACGAGTCCTGTGCTAGTGAGCTAAACTTTGGGTTAGGAGAAATAGAAACTGCCGGTAAAAGTTTCGAATCTCTCCTTCACAATGATATGGGGACAAGTGACGTTTCGAGACCTAGGAATATAGGCCCGCAACTTGAAGAAGATATAGGGATGTACAATGTGCCGGGGATTTTTGAGGAGCATCCTTTAGAGGATACCATTGTTGAGATCGATTTCTCTAAACCTTGTATTCAGGATGAACCACTCACTACCATTGACTCTTTATGCTTTGAATCCCTTACCCATGAAGAATTTGTTGAGAAAGATGACACAATTGAAAATTCTTTGAATGAGAAAATTGAAGACTCTTTTGGTGGTAGCTTTGGGTTTAAAGGGGTAAAACCATTGATGTATTGGTATAACCCCTTATTTGAGGAACAACAATTTGATAAAATCACCATGTCTACCAATTCTACTGAAGATGAGCCTCTTATTTTCTTTGACCCCTCATGTCTTGACACTAGCCCTTCCTATGAACCTATGATTGAGGATGATTGGAAAAATTCTTTCAATGAACTTTGTTTGATCCTTGATTTGTCTTTTGGAAGGAACGTGGTTAAAAACAAGGGAGAAGAGATTTGGAAGGGTGAGGTGTTGATTGATGAGACTAACCAAGTATCTTATGTCATTGTTAGTGACTATTCCATTCCCGATAAAGAAGGTATGGGGATGTACAATGAGAAAATAGCTCCTAAACCACCTTTTGTGTTGAGTGGTGAGATTGTGAACTTTTGGAAAGCTAGAAGGTGTTTTGGAAAGAAATGGTCGCTTGGACTAGTGAAATGGAAAGACCCTGGAGACCACAACAAACCCAGGCTTCGTGGATTTGAAGACTGCTTATCGCTTCCGACTTGGAAGCTTCTCATGATAGCTTGGCTCGGCTACATGAGCCTTTCTGAAGACTCTTCTAGAGCATTTGACTTACTCCTCCGAGCCCTTGATGGGTATGGTGGAGATTACACTTTGAAGACAAATAAACTTTAAGGTTTGGCGGTCCTAGCCAAAATCGCGCTTCTTGGGAGGCAACCCAAGCTTTTTAGTGCATGTTTACGTTTTTTGTGTTTTGATTTTGTTTGTAGGAATCTTCAACAAGAAGCCAACATGGATAGATGATGAAGAATTTGGAAGCGATCAAAGTGTGGAAGAGATTCTATTTGATTGTTCCATTTGGGATTGTGGATTATGATGCTTGCTTGTATCATGTTGGAGAATTGGTGGTGTATTCGTATTTGTGATGTAATTGTGTCGTTTTTAATAGTTGTTGTGGGATTGTAGTTATTGTCTCTCTTGTATTGCCTTGCTTTCTCCTCTCTTACAGGAATACCACCCACTTCATAGCATAAGGACTTGAGGTATTAAAAAGTGAAGACCTTTTGGTAATCCCTTTTTACCCTTATTTTTCTCCCCTTCCCTTATTCACATGGGAGTATGGGCTTGTATGCTTTGGAGGTTCACTTGGTGAACATTTTGGAATTGGTGGTTGTGGTTGCGTTGACTATTTGAAGAAGATTGGGGTGCTTGGCTTTACTTGTAGTTGTTTTTGTTATTTTGTTGTGTTCTTTTGTGTTTTGTTTAAAGTGTTTAGGGAAAATGTTTTTGAAAACCCGATTGTGAGACTTGCTTACGAGTACTCACCTTCCCTTGTAAGTGACACATTTTGATTTTGGCCTCTATTCTACTAGAATGGCAATAAAACAAAATTTTCATTGATCTTTTAGCTTGAGTCCACTCTTTCTACTAGGATGTTTACATCAGGGTTTGCATTTGACCACCTTGATCCCCCATGGAGTGATAAGGCCTTGGTTACCGGATCCCGTGCCTATATAGGTGACCTTACTTGAAGATATCTTTAGGTTTGGGACGATCCTCTTTGCTTTTGCGAAAAGGTCGTGATTACACTTACCTCCAGTGTCGACTAACTCCATGGTTCACTTATTTCCATTCCGTTTTACGCCCCGTTGTACGCTTTTTAGTTGACTAAGAGGACCTAGATAAATCATCAATGTTTTTAGTGATTTAATGTCATCCTATTAGACTTTAGTCCACTTCATTTTGAGTAACTAACTTTGGAATGTTTGTACTTGTCTCGAGTAATCGATTGGTGTCTTTCCCGCCGTTTCGATGAGGGATTCGATGTTTTCTTATTTGGATGCAACTATTCTTGTTTGTTTGTTTGTTTGTTTGTTTGTTTGTTTGTTTGTTTGTTTGTTTGTTTGTTTGTTTGTGTGTTTGTTCGTTTGTGTTTTGTGTGAGTCTAGTTGTATCCACAATTTTGAGCAAGACCCAACTTGCCTTGCATGGGAGTAACTTACCTCATAGGTATTTCGATGTGAGTTGAAGGGATGGAGCGGGCCCGTTAATTGCCCCGTATCGGCTTGGTTTAGTTTAATAGTAGCTTTTATTCTAATAGCTTTTGTTGTGTTCTTTTTATGTGTGTGTGTGTTTGTGTGTTTTTTCTTGTAGGTACCTCCAACAAACAACGACAATGGATGAGAAAAGGATAAAAAGCACAGAATCGTTCAAGTGTGGGGGATAGCTTATGCTTTAAACGGTAATTTCTTACCCACCCTACTTTCCTCTCCCTAACTTTGAACATTGAGGACAGTGTTCGGTTTAAGTGTGGGGGGAGTGTGTTTGTATTGACGATTCATCGTTGTTTTAGGATTGTGGTTGATGTTTTTGTTGGAGGATATTTTGGTGGAGTTTATATGTTTATTTGTGGTTATTATGGATTGTAGCCTTGTGTTTTGTTTGTTGTCTTTGTGTCTCGTCTCGTTTTGTGTTTTCATTTGATAAAAATTGAAAAATCCTAAAAATTTAATCAATTCTAAAAATTCCAAAAAGATTTTTGTTTTCGCGTTTCACTTGTTTTCCTTGAGAAAATCATTTTTCTAACTCTCAACTTCTTTGAAGAGTATGGATTTCTCTATTACTTGTTGGTTGATTTTAAGTATTATATATTGATTGTCCTTCTACTGTAAGTCGCTCGGGTGTGTACCTTACTTATGTCCACCTTCCACCTCCCGTGTTGTGATTTCGACACTGTATGCTTGTCTAGGTGACTATAGCCCAAGTGACTTCTATCCTTTACGATCCATTATCCCACAAAAATACTCCACAAATAAGAGTTCGGTTATGATTGATATTGAGTCTTGCATTTCCTTTTCCATTCAAATGAGCTCAAATATCAAAAATGTGCAAACAAAGAAAAATTCTCAAAAACTCAAAAGAAAAGAATAAGGGGGAGAAGAAGAAAAGAAAGAAAAAGAATGAAAAAAGAATGAATGAAAAGAAAAGAAAAATGAGAAAAGAAAAATGAAAAAGAAGAAAGAAAAAGAAAAGAAAAAAAGAGACGATTCATCCCCCGAGTATTTTGGATATCCTTATCTTCCATTTTGGATCGGTTCTTATGTCACTTGGGCCATTAGGACGACCCTAGCCCTTGTTTTTGCAAGTGGCCGAGACTTGTATACTTTTGTCGATAACTACATGGGAGTACTCACTCCATCTCCGCCACACATCCCGACAAAGCTTGGACCGAGGCTAAGAAATATGTAATAATTACTTTTACAACCGATTTAGTAATTTTAGTATTCATATTCTATATTTTAGTTGGATTTTAGAATTGTGACTTTTGATTTGAAAACTTGTGATTTGTTGTGATTGTTTGTCTTTCGTTCTTGTGTTTTGTTTTTGCGTGTTATTTATTTATGGGTCGTAGATTAGTCTAATGAGTTACTCGAGGACGAGTAAAGTTTAAGTGTGGGGGAATTGATAACACGCAAATTTAGACCGTTTTACCCCCTATTTTCACTCGTATTTGACTCGATTTTGTGTGCTTTAACGTCAATATAACTCATTTTTGACTATATTTCGTATTTTCTATTTTGAATTTGGTTTTTTCGTATTTATCATCTTTTTCGTAGAATTTCGTACTGTTTTTGTGTGTTTTTGTCTTTTAGGTACGTGTTCGTGAATAAAGGGGCGAATTGAAGATAGAGGAGTAAGTCAAGAGATCGAGTCAAATCCCAAGTCAAACTTGACCTTGACCATCCATTCCACCCATTTACCAACTCAAACTAACCCAATTTCAACCCATCTCACTCACTAGCCCAACCCAACTATCACAAACCAACCCATGCCCTAATCCTGGTCAAACCGACTTTGACCTTGACCCTTAACCCAAACTCCAAGTCAAGGTCAATTTGACCTTGACTAATCACCTTGACTACCCCCATCTTCATGTCCCTCCTATTCACCTCCTTCCTCCATACCCGACCTCCATAAACCACCGTCAACTCCATCAACCACCACGACCTCCGTCCACCTCTCCACCACGGCAGCCACCACCATAACCCACCACCTTCGACCACCTTAGCCTGACCTCCGGCCACCACAACCTCCATATCCGACCACCACTCACCTCCTTCACCTCTAATCCCATCTTCGTCCTTACCCAATTCAAACTCCCAACTCCCTCCAACAACCACACCGGCAGCCACCACCATAACCAACCACGAACCACCACCATCATTCACTACCTCCATCTTGAACCGACAACAACAACCACATCTCCACGGACCACCATACCGAACCCACCACCGCGCCTCTGCTCGATCTCCCCTTCGTCTTCCTCTTCTCCGGCGAGCAGCAGCCGAGCACAACCAGTCGCGCCTCCCCTCTGTTTCCGGCATCGACCCGCAACAACAAACGGCAACAGAGCGGCGTAGCAGCAGCGCCGGCGAACCGAACACCAGCGAGCCACCAGCAGCAGCGTCGCGGCAGCAGCGGAATCCGGCGTCCCTCTCGCCTGACCACCACACGAACAACAACCACGGCGTAGCAGCAGCACACCAACTCCGGTGTCGACCCGGATCCGGAGTTCGGGGATTAGAAACTGTCTTTTGAATGAGACTCGGAGTTATTGAATTGAAATGGTTACGTTGGGGTGAGTTAATGATGGGAGGGGATTTGTCGTGGATCCCAACCGTCAAGTAAAACCAACTAACCTAACTAAGGTAGCTAGGGTAAGTCGGGTCGAATCCACAGGGACGGGAGGATGGACTAAGGTATGCTCGGGTCTATGACTAGGTTCGAGACGAGCTAATCTAAGGGGAGGAGGCTAAGGCTATAACTATGGTAACAAAGAAAACAAACAAGGAGAACGGGCTAGGATTAGGTCGGGGTCAAAGGGGAAACGGAATGGTCGAGGAAGAACTAGAGCGAAGGGAGTAGTAGGGTAATCTAGGTGTGGTCCGGGTTCTCGCTACGTAGACCGACCTAGAGGTTTCACCTAAAACCCACCTTGGCGATACACATGACAAACGGGGTTACTAGCGCGCTATAGTGGCCTAGGTCGCATCCGGGCTCTCGCTACTTAGACCGACCTAGGGGTCGTCCTCACCGGGCTCTCGCTACGTAGTGAGGGAACCAAACCCACAAACAACTATCACCCACAAGAAAAAAGCAAGAAAAACAAGCACATGCACATACTAGTCATTCAAGCATTTCAACAAACATGTGATATGCATCAAACCAAGAGGAAACCCAAATCTTCCACCAACATCTCCAACAATCCCTTAATCATCCAATTAACACCCTAATCACCTTACTAGCCCTAGCAAGAATCTACTCTAACATATCTATACTAAAACTAACACTAACAAGAGAAATCAACATAAGAATCAAAATAACCAAAAGAAGAACAAGCAAGAACAATAAACTAGATATAAAGATTCAAACTTGAATAACAAAACAAAAATAAAGAGAAGAGAAAAGGAGATTATACCATACTAGAGAAGATGAAAAGAAGAAATCTTCCATAAATGGAAGAAAACCCAAATACATCAACCAAGGTTGTCAATCTTGGTTGGATTCTTCAAGAATTCCCAAATTACAAGAGCTAATCTAAGATTAACGATAATCTAAAGACTAATCTACACTAATCTATGCTAATCTATGCTAAAATAATCTAGGGTTTAATGTAATATGAAGAACATCTAACCTAAGATGATGTCTTAATACAAGAGGGGGGTATATATAGGGTTTAATAATGAAAGGAGAAGAAAGGAAATGAAGGCGGGCTGCAGCACCCCCATCCCGGCCGAGACGAGGTGGTCCCGGTCGGGATGGGGTCGGTCCCGGCCGGGAAGAGTTGCTCCCAGTCGGGAAGGACCCACAGTAGCTCCTTCTTCATTTGCTTCCTCATCCCGGACGGGATGAGGCCATACCCGTCCGGGATGAGTCTTGTAGGCCTCCAATATGAACTTTTTGGTCCCTCCTTGGTTCTCATGGGCTTCCCATCGATTCTCGGGACTCGGTATCGTGTCTCGGAGGCTCGGGATTGTGTTCCAAGGTCTCGGGGTCGACTCCAAGGCATCGAGTGATCGTTTCTTAGCTTCGTTGGCTACAAAAAGTGTATGTATCGAGTCGGAATCGCTCCAACTCTTCCAAATCTGTCTCGGGAACCTGAAACGAGCTAAAGGAAGCATAAGAAGCCCCTAAACCGCTCCCATGGAGCGATTCTACAAGGAAAATGGGACCAAAACACTACAAAATAGGCACTACAAAACATACTTATCAACTCCCCCACACTTAACGCTTACTCGCCCTCGAGTAAGCACATACTATCTACTAAACTATCCGAGTGGGTATTAGCGCACCCTACGCCCCTTCAACTCACGCGAGTGCACTTAGAGGACAAGTGCACTCCGCAAGGCAAGTTGGGTCTTGCGACAAAACTGTGGATGCAACCGGACACCAAACACACAAACAAACAAACACACAAACGAACACACAAACAAACAAACACATAATCGGTTGCACCCAAAAGAAAACAAATACCGCTTCCCTCAAACAAGCGGTGAAAGAAACACCGGTTTAGGACTCGCGGTAAGTGACAACGTTCTCAAGCTAGCAATACAAACCAAGGTGAACTAAACCCTAATAGTATGACGATAAAGCAATAAAAACGTTGGTAACTTACCTAGGTCCTCCTAACTTTCTAAAAACGTACTACGGGACGATCGGCGGAGTGGAAAAGTGAAGAACCACGGTGTTAGTCGACACTGTAGGTAAGTGAGACCCCGCCCCCTTTAGCGTGAGCCAAGAGGGTCACCCCAAGTCCAAAACCGCCTAGCTAGTCCAAGTAAAAAGGTGGAAATATGCAAAATGAGGGAAGATCGACTAATGCCGCTATCATCCTTCCTAGGGACTCGGTCCTTTGGTAGGCTCTTCACGGCAAAAGTTGGGAAAAAGGCTTATTTTGAGAGGTAGGGGTTATTTTTGTGAGTCGGGTTTTTTTTTTGGCATTTTCTCTTTTTTTTTGCATTTTTGCTTTGTTTAGCCACGCCATTCTTTTTCTTCTTTTCTATTTTCTTTTTGGCTTTTGTGCCTTTTCTTTTTCTTCATTTCTTTTCTTTCTTTCATTTTTCTTTCTTTTCTTTTTTTTGCCCTTTTTGGCAAGATTTGGCTTTTTTGGCATTTCTTGACAATTGAGAAAGAGAGAATTCAACAAATTGCATTTTATTTGTGTGGGTATGTGTAGGAGGTAGGTGAATGGGTATGTCGGGACAACGTCTTCCCTTCATACTCACAAAAAGGGGGGAACTTGGACTAATCAAACGATCCTAAACACGGTCACCTAAGGGACGAGACTCGGTAACCAAGACCTTTTCACACCGTGGGTGGTCATAATGGTCAAAGGTGCAAATCCCGTAGTAAATCCCTAGAAAGCTAGGTGGACTCAAGGTAAAGGACCAACGAAATCATTGATTTAAGGGTCATTCTACTGGATTAAAGTCCAAGACTCGATTTACACTACTAGGAAGGGAAAGTACACACTCACACATTAGCCTCTAAACCGGGTTTTCGAAAACGGTTTACACACACTAGACACAACTAACACACATAAAACAAAGACACAACTAAAATGAAAGAAAAAGAGACAAAACAAAACAAAATAAAACAAAACAAGGAGAAACAACACATAAACAAAACAAACACCACCCCGATCTTCAAACAAGTCTCCAAATCCACCACAATCTTTACAAAGCTCCTCCCGAGCACACATCATCACAAATCTCCTCCAAACTCACAAGAAGTAAAGAGGGAAAAAGGGATGAAGAGATGTTACCGGAAGTCTTGAAAGCTCACCAAAGCTAACGGCGATTAGGCAACCTATAAGGAGAAAAGGGGGGCAAAACACGCACAACAAAACAAAAATACGACATAACGACACAAAAAGGAAAAGACACAAAAGAAAGTCTTTTTGATTTTTGTGAAATTTTTTCAAATTTTTAGGTTTTTTTGAAGAATTTTTTGAAAAAATAAGAAAATAAAACTAACTACGATAGAATATCGCTCCCCCACACTTAAACCGAGCCATGTCCTCATGCTCGATCGTAGTGTGCGGAGAGACAAAAGAAAAAGAAAAGAAACTACGAAAATAAAGCTAAAAATCAAAAATAAAGTGAAGAAAAGGGTAGAAGGTGTCCGGCCGGGGTGTAGTCAAGTCACCATGGGCCGAGACAAGAAAAGATATGGATGGGGGAAGAAATAAAAAGAAGGAAATAAAAGGAAATGGGAGGGGAGGGCTAGGTGTAATCAAGTCACCTAGCCCGGATTCCGCCTAAATCCGACTAAATCCAACAAAAATGGTGAAAAACTTGTAAATTTGGATTTTGAAATGACTCTCGATATAGTCACGTCATCGAGAGTCGGGAGCAACATATACCAAGGCCTCGAAGGCCACCATGACACAAAATAAGGGAAAGGGGAACATGCAAAGGGAGATAAGCCATAAAAGACGGAAAAGAAAGGATAGTTGACATACCGAATGGTTGGCAACTCACTCACTCCATCGTCTCAATGATCAATGTAAGCACATAGCTAGTCTTCATCCTTGCTATTCCTCTTCATTCTCTATAATACCGCATGGTTGAGGTAGTAATGGTGTGAGGGGGTGGAAAGTGATGTGAAAGTCAGTGCGAAGTGGATAGAAGATGAAGTGAGGGTATGAAAATGAAGTATATGGGTGGTATGATATGAGAGAGGATAGGTAGGGAGGTTGGGTGGGGGTATACCATGGTTGGGTGGACTCAAATGTCAAAGAAGAGGCACAATGAGGAGTAGAGGACCATCCCGGTCGGGATGGATGGTCCCGGTCGGGATGACACGCCCGTCCCGATCGGGAAACACTTATCCCGATCGGGAAGACACTCCAGTAAGCTCGAAAATATGCACCTCAATCCCGATCGGGACGGCTCCTTCCCGGTCGGGATGGGTCTTCTTGACCTTCCACAAACCCAAAAGCTTACTCCAAGCTTCAAAAACCGACTCCCATGCCCAAATCCAAGCTCAATCATTAACCATTCCTCTCTAGGAATCACTTTCACTTCACCTATCAAACAAAGCTCAAACACACATCAAATTCCCTTCATCACATCGCTCATCAAAATACCGAATTACAAGAATTCCACCAAAGCTAACAAATTCCAGAAACCAAACTATCCAAACAAACATAAACACAAATACAAGCACAGAAGAAAAGGGAAAATATATTTACAATAAGCTATTCTCACCAACTACGCCTCCATAGCCATCAAGAGCTCGAAGGAGCAACTCAAATGCCCTAGCAACATCTTCACTGAAGCTCATATGGCCAAGCCTAGCCACTTTCAAAATTTTCCAAGTCGGAGGTGAGAAGCGATCATCTTCATTATGCTCGGGGTTCTCGTGATCTTCCGGGTCTTCCAAACCAACATAGCTACGACTCTTATGACCATCTGGTAGGTATAGTGGTCTAGAGTCAAGCTCGGCAATATGATGCGGGAGATCACACCCAAGGGGTGTCGCTTCTTCTACGGGGTCGAGAGTGGAACTTTATTCCACCGCCCGACAAGGATTCTCTTCACCAACCGTCTCACAAGACAAAGGGCTAGACATCGAGTGCGGTAGAGGAGGAGAAGGTATCAAGTTTTCTTCATTGGAGGCTTTAGGATCCTCCAATTTCCCATACAAGGAAAGTTCCAAGGCGTCTACTTCTTTCTCCCAAGTGTTGCGCTCCTTTTCACTCACCTTGTCTAATTGGCCTAGAGGAGTATTGTCTTCACTTGGCCTTGGATTGTCAAGATCCGGTTCATCACGAAGAAAGTCGAACAAATCCAATTTGATGGCCAATACATCGGCTCCCCAAGAGTTATCTTGAGAATCATGTTCACTCCCCTCCTCGTTGTCGGTCCTTGAAGCCTCAACTCCCTCTATTCTTCCCCTATCTTCACCACCCAAGCAACACTCAACAATGGACTCTTGATCGACCCTCTCTTCTTCATTTGTAGCTTCAAGGTTTGGTTGACTTTCTTGTGGAGACACCCGACCTTCATGCCCAAATGAACCTTCCTCAACATGTTGTGGAGCTCGAGTGGCCAACATCGTGATATGAGCCATGAGTGCATTGATGCGAGCATCTTGCACCCCTATTTGGGCCTTGAGCTCCCTTTCAATCCCTTGCATGTGAGTCATCATCGCTTGTTGAGTCTTTTGCAATAGAGCTATCGCCTCATGTTGACTCTTAAGCAATTGAGACATCATTTGACAAGTCTCAAAGTTGGGATCTTGTGGTTGTTAGCTATGTGAGGGTGTTTGGTAGTTGTTAGGATGTTGGAATGATCCTTGAAAACTTTCTTGGTAACCATAAGGAGGGCGTTCATAAGATTGTTGATGAGGTTGATATGGTTGGTGAAATCTCGGGACTTGGCCATTTGCCCCAAAGTTGTCCCGTGATGATTGATGGTAGCTTCGATGCGCCATGTCCATAACGTTGCTTTAATACCTAGGATGAACTAGAAGCACTTGAGCAAACGTTAGTATCCTAGTGCTTTTGAGGCACTAGGAAGGGAGAATAGCACACAAGAAAAAACGGAGATACACAAGGAGAAGAAAACACAAAGATCAAGAACAAAGTCCACAACTAAGCAAACAAAAGTCTAAACTACGTCGTCCCCGGCAACGGCGCCAATTTGATGGGAGGGGATTTGTCGTGGATCCCAACCGTCAAATAAAACCAACAAACCTAACTAAGGTAGCTAGGGTAAGTCGGGTCGAATCCACAGGGACGGGAGGATGGACTAATGTATGCTCGGGTCTAGGACTAGGTTCGAGACGAGCTAATCTAAGGGGAGGAGGCTAAGGCTATAACTATGGTAACAAAGAAAACAAACAAGGAGAACGGGCTAGGATTAGGTCGGGGTCAAAGGGGAAACGGAATGTTCGAGGAAGAACTAGAGCGAAGGGAGTAGTAGGGTAATCTAGGTGTGGTCCGGGCTCTCGCTACGTAGACCGACCTAGAGGTTTCACCTAAAACCCACCTTGGCGATACACATGACAAACGGGGTTACTAGCGCGCTATAGTAGCCTAGGTCGCATCCGGGCTCTCGCTACATAGACCGACCTAGGGGTCGTCCTCACCGGGATCTCGCTACGTAGTGAGGGAACCAAACCCACAAACAACTATCACCCACAAGAGAAAAGCAAGAAAAACAAGCACATGCACATACTAGTCATTCAAGCATTTCAACAAACATGTGATATGCATCAAACCAAGAGGAAACCCAAATCTTCCACCAACATCTCCAACAATCCCTTAATCATCCAATTAACACCCTAATCACCTTACTAGCCCTAGTAAGAATCTACTTTAACATATCTATACTAAAACTAACACTAACAAGAGAAATCAACATAAGAATCAAAATAACCAAAAGAAGAACAAGCAAGAACAATAAACTAGATATAAAGATTCAAACTTGAATAACAAAACAAAAATAAAGAGAAGAGAAAAGGAGATTATACCATACTAGAGAAGATGAAAAGAAGAAATCTTGCATAAATGGAAGAAAACCCAAAACATCAACCAAGGTTGTCAATCTTGGTTGGATTCTTCAACAATTCCCAAATTACAAGAGCTAATCTAAGATTAACGATAATCTAAAGAATAATCTACACTAATCTATGCTAATCTATGCTAAAATAATCTAGGGTTTATTGTAATATGAAGAACATCTAATCTAAGATGATGCCTTAATACAAGAGGGGGGTATATATAGGGTTTAATAATGAAAGGAGAAGAAAGGAAATGAAGGCGGGCTGCAGCACCCCCGTTTCGGCCGAGATGAGGTGGTCCCGGTCAGGATGGGGTCGGTCCCGGCCGGGAAGAGTTGCTCCCGGTCGGGAAGGACCCACAGTAGCTCCTTCTTCATTTGCTTCCTCATCCCGGACGGGATGAGGCCATACCCGTCCGGGATGAGTCTTGTAGGCCTCCAATATGAACTTTTTGGTCCCTCCTTGGTTCTCATGGGCTTCCCATCGATTCTCGGGACTCGGTATCGTGTCTCGGAGGCTCGGGATTGGGTTCCAAGGTCTCGGGGTCGACTCCAAGGCATCGAGTGATCGTTCCTTAGCTTCGTTGGCTCCAAAAAGTGTGTGTATGTATCGAGTCGGAATCGCTCCAACTCTTCCAAATCTGTCTCGGGAACCTGAAACGAGCTAAAGGAAGCATAAGAAGCCCCTAAACCGCTCCCAAGGAGCGATTCTACAAGGAAAATGGGACCAAAACAATACAAAATAGGCACTACAAATCATACTTATCAGTTAAGTTGTTGATATGTGGAGAGCGAGATCTAATTTGGATCGAGAATTGATGTGTGGACGGGTGAGATCTAATTTGGTTCGAGATGCAATTGAATTGGAATGGGTGAAACCGTAAGTGTGTAGGGTGAGTTGTCACCGTATGAAGTGATTGGGCGAAATTGAGTGATCGGGCGAAATCGATAAACCGCGGGGCAAAATTTTGCCCGGTGGTTAATTAATTAAAACCGCGGGGCGAAATTTCACCGGATGGGTTTCATAGGGTAAAATGAAGGAAATGGGTATTGAAGTTGGGCTGCCACTTGTTTGGCTTAGAAGATTAGGGTTTTGATACCCTCTTTTCTCTCCTCTCTATATATATATGTAACTCCTCATTTTGAGGAGGGGGCAACATTACAACACACCACCACAACACTACCTAAGCTATTAGAAAATTAGTAGTAGAATATTATTAGTTTATTAGTAGATAAATTAGTAGGGTGATTTTTGGAGGGTGACAATCCAAAAATCCTCACCATTTCTAGATCTAATCAATTAGTGTAAATACTCCATCTTTTTATTGAAGTTCTTTTGGAGATTTTCAAGGGGTTGGTGACAAATCCATTGTCATCTTCATCAAGTTCTTCTTTTATTATTATTATTATCGTTTTCCTCCATAGTCATATATTTCTCTTCCTCTCCCTAATCTCTAATTAGATTTAATTTAGTTATTGTTTTCCTTAGATTTAGTTATTTTAGTAGTTTCCATTATGAATTTTGAGTAGATTTCTTGTTAGGGGTTAAGGGAGGAAGATTTTGGGTAATTTGAATTGAGGATGTTGGTGGGTTGTTTGCATGTTGATTTATCAAGTTTGAGTTTTTGTGTCTTTGTTGACCTAGACTGCAGTTAGATTGATCTTGACTCATTTCTACCAATATGAGAAAACTTGGGGTAGAAATTAGCTTAACTTGAGACTTACCCTTTCGCCGCGAAAGCGGGTATAGGTGGGTTGGGTGAAGAAACCGAAAGGTGAAGAAACCGAAAGGCTGGGAGAACGTCTGAGTCACTCCCCACTGACGTGGCTGTTATGTTTATAACATGACAGGTATTTGCTGCTGGGTTTTGGGTGTGAGCTAGCGAGTAGCATGGATCCTACTCTTTCTCTATTCATGTAACTTATGGATTTTTGTAACCCTATTTGGAGAATATTGATTTTAGTCCTTTTGTAAAAAGTGGCATCTGTATTGACTGACCGTTCTTTTATTAAAATATAGAACATCAGTGTGTTTTAATCCCAAATCTACAGTGTTTCCGTCACTGCATTGCGTTAGATTTTCTACGGGATTACAAACATCCCTTAATTCAAATATCCAAGTCCTCATCCCTAAACTCCCCAACAAGAAATCAACTCCCTACTCATAATGGAAAACAACAAAACATTAACTAAGGAGAGATTAACTAAAGCATGCATGATAACTAGATCTAAAGAAACTAACAACAAAACAATAAGAAAATTACGATCTAACAATTAACCACTAAACTATGAAAGAAATACGATCTAGCAAAATAAACTAGAGAATAATCTAGAACAACATATGTAAAATCTAGTGAAACTAACAACACAAAGATGATCAAAACAAGACAATAATGAGAGAACAATAAAATAAATCTAAACTAGAGATTAGAGAGTGGAAGAGAAATATACCAACTATGAAGATCTACAATAAATAAGAAGATTGCATAAATAAAAGTTGAATCTTGATGAGGAGAATAAGGAGATTTGTCACTAATACCCTGATAAACCCCAAAAATCTTCAAATTCAACTTGAAATAATAATCTTCTACAAACTTGGATGTAAATCTAGAGAATTGTTGATGAAAACTAGGAAGATCTACTACTAAATTACTATGTAGTAATTATTTGATCCGTTCTATAGAAAAACCGTCTAAAATATCGTAAAATCGCGTTGTGTTGCAGTCAGATCATCACCGGATGTTTGTCGGGCACTCCTACAGCTACCATGTAATCCCCTAGAAATTCTACTGCAATACAGTGGCGGAAAAACTGTAGAGTTGAGATTAAAACACACTGACAAACTATATCTTACTAAAAGAAATGGTAAGTCAATACGAAGGCCTCTTTTTACAAAAAGGCTAAAAAGGAAATTCTTCAGACAGGTTAATACAAATCCATAAATCGTGAATGAAGAAAGAGTAGGATCCATGCTACTCGCTAGCTCACAACCAAAACACAGAAGCAAATACCTGTCATGTTATAAACATAACAGGCACGTCAGTGGGGAGTTACTCGGACGTTCTCCCAGCCATATTATATCTTATGGAAAATAATAGTATTATTCTATCAAAATATTTAAAATGAGAAAACATTAAAACGATATAATAAAAATAAGTTTTCAGCGAAACTTAAAACACTTGCCAACTTGCAAGTCAAAATCAACCGATAATAATAATATTCAAAAATGGTGTTATGGATAGGATTAGTGTGCACAAGGCTAGATTTTTACCAGGAGAATACTAAAAACTAGCTTTGAGAACTTAGTTCGAACAAATCAAACTTCGATCTCTAACTAGGCTACTCAATCATAATAGGACGACGACTTATAAATGCGTTGCCCTAGTTTACGATAATATGCACACCTCTTTCGAGCACCATAAATACTCAGTTCAACCTGACAGGGTCTTACACTACGAGGCACGAGTTTAGGGTCAAAATGTACACACACTCCCGAACACCATATATGCTCGGTTCAACAACCAGTGTGCCCCATAAAGACACACCAGCCTTTTAAGTTGATGGAAAAATGTAACCCCAGAATATATTAGTCTAACCTCACACTTATCCTTATTCCATAACTCCATAACAAGCTATTATCGATATAAATAAAAGATATAATCATTATAAATAATATGAAGATAAAAAGGAATAAACATTTTATATTAAAAGGGAAATTTTCTATAAATAGAAACTTACTTAAAATAGAATTATTCTTATTGAAAATACGTAAGTTATTAAAATAAGTGAAATGTATAAAAATAACATTTCTAACGAAATTAACAATTTATTATTATCGTTGTTATCGTAACTTAATTTATTGCTAAATTCGTTACTTAAAACAAATATAAATAAAATATAATAAGTCAGATCAATATATAGTATTTTATAAATAATTAGGAAATCGAGTTAAAACTATAAATTTTAGAAAATAGATGTTTTAAGTAAAACGATATCTAAATTAATTGACTCAACGAGTTTTATAAATGAAATGAGATTTACAAAGATTTCAAATTATTTTTAACCAATAGCTTTTATTAATAAATAATACGTATTTTACTAGAAATAGTCAATCGTGAACAAATAAGAAATTATTAGTGAAAATAGTCTGGGCTAAAAATGTATTTCAAACAAAAACGACTATCTTCTAGTTTATTACTATAAATCGTAAAACGAAAATTAATTTATTAATTAAAAAGTTTACAATACTCGATTATAATATGTAAATATGATGTTTAGTTAAAATTATAATTTAACGAAATATGAAGAAAATATGAAATCGTTATTATTTAGTTACTGGTGTCACGATAACCAACAAAATATTATAACGATTATAAATTATTAACGATTTAAAAAATGATTTCGAATACTTGTAAAATATTTATAAAGCACACAATTTAATAGAATAATATTTGCAAATAATAAATAGCTAAAATTAGAAAACTGAAGTTAAAAATGTCTACTACATACGATATAATACCGAGTAACGTCCTAAAGTTACCTTGATAGAAGCTTCCGACAAACATATCCACTTGTAGCCCAAGCTCCAAAACTTCAATAAGAACGTCTTTAAGCTCAAAGTTGTAGAATCGATAGTCCTCTGAGCATGATTCACCACGCCAAACGAGTTGACAAAACAAAAGAATGAGATAAGGATATTCCACACAAGACGGAAAAGGGAATTGATGTGTCAAGTAGAGCACGAAGGTTGAACATAATTGAGTCGACACAACAACGTAAAGATATGAGTTGTCAAGAAGGTGATACACAAAGAGGAATTGAGTAGGCTGGAATTACGCGCGAATAGAAGCAGAATAAGGGCTCGATAACGAACGCGAACATCGAAAGTAGTAGAGCAATAAGAGCGACAACTAACAACAACGAAACAGCACGAAAACGACCTGACAATCAGCAACACAATATACACCATCGATACGACCCACAACAGCAACAATGTCGAGAAACACAGAAAGAAGAAGAAGAAGAAGAAGAAGAAGAAGAAGAAGAGGAAGAGGAAAGACATGGAGCAGCAACAATCAATGAACAAGAACAACAGCAAGCACGTACTAACAGTAGCAGGGGCAAAATCACAGAAGAAGAAGAAGAAGAAGAAGAAAAGAAGAACGAAAAATAAGAAGAAGCAGTGCACAACAGGACAGAAACACGAACGAATCAACCAGCAGAAATCAACCCCGAATAACGACAACAACATTACAGGAACGACAAACAACAGAATAAAGAAGAGAAACAAGAACGAAGGACAGGTCTCGAAACACGATAAAAATGAGAATAAAAGTCGGGCACGAACGACAGAACCAAGGTACAAAAATCGAGCAGCGAGGAAAACGAAGAAAACAACCAGACGCACCAAATAATATCAGCAGCAGCAGCGACCTTTAAAGGATGATCAACGACGAGAAAACGCAGCAGAAACAACAAAAACGACAAGAATGAAGACGAATTCAAGAGAAGAAACGAGAAAATAGAGGGTATACCTTCGCTGCAATAGGGGAAAACGCAAAGAGAAAAGCGGGGCCGAAATAGAGAACACTCGCGAATAAGATGACAATTGAAGAAGATGAATGAAAATGGTGTTGGATGAAGAAAAAGAGGATGCCAGGGGAGGAGCATAAACACGTAGAAGCAGCATCATCAAATAAAAGGGAAAGAATGAGGAGAAAGAGGGGGAAAGTATGAAGCGGATGATATGGATGATGGAGGCTGTCATCAGGCGTGAAGAAGAAAAGACGAGCAAGGAGAAGGAGCATCCAGGGTGAAGCGGTGGAATGAAATGAAAAGGCAGAGGGAGTGAATGTTAGTGGGGGTGGTACGTGAAAAAGGTGGGACTGAATTCAAATCAAAATAAAAGGTGTACGGATTTCGAGACACTAAGTATATGTTGTATACGGATTAATTAAATGAATCGGGTAGGAGACGAATTCTATAACGATAAGTTGACTGACCCACAAATCGAATTAAAAAATCGAGTCAAAAAGAAAAATTAATAAATAATTGGGACGACTAATAAAATGAGTAAATAAATTATTCGAGACGGAAACGAAGTTTATAGAAATAAATAATTAGACGATGAAATAGTATTTTTCGATAAATAATAAATCTTCGATAAAGTGAATTAAATTGATCTCTCGAGGAAAGGAAATAAATGTTTTGACGAAAGTTAAAATAAGTGAGCTTCGAGCCGAAAATAGAAACTCGAGCTAAAATATAAATAAATAAAAATAATTTAGAATTTAAATCGTCAAAATAGACTTTCGATAAGGATTAAATTAAAGGAATAAAATAAATCGAAACAAAAATAAAAATATGTTTTAAATATAAGAAGAGTTTCCGATACGAATAGAATTTTAGGAGTTTGAAACGATTAAACGATAAATTCGTTTTATAATAATTTTAAGAATTACGAGTTAAATCGTAAAAATAAAAATACGAACATAATTTTATTTTAATTTAATTCATAAAATCAGGGGTGTTACACACCAGGTCCAAATATGAGTGTCTACAGGTTGCCCCTAAACTTATGAAGTCTTTGGAAGATATATAATTTAAGAGGGTTGTTGCTACTAGTTAATCATTCGATTGATAAAGTATGAACTTTTACACAATACTCATCTTAATCTTAGAGGTCGAGCTATTAGTATCACAATAGCACCGAGTAACTTCACAAGTATGATTCTATTGTGCAGATTGCTAAATCAATGCTTCGATTATGTTTTCTTCCAGGACAAAATGAAGAACAACAGATGATGATGATGTTCATTAATGCCTTTGAAGAAACAGGTAAAGCACAAGAGAGTTTTGTCTATAGTTTAATGCATTTGTCCTTTGTATTGTTTTTTTACTAATATCATCTTTTTGTGTGGCATGAAGTTTTGTGCATTTGTTGAATATATTTGTCATTTGTATTGTTATATTTTACTAATGTTATTTTTGTTATAGTATTTTAGAAATATTAAACTCAACAAATGAAAGATAAAGTTACAAAAATGTGGAACAAAGAAGATTTAGAAGGACGAAGATGTTTATAAGTTCATCATTCAAGATCTGAAGTGGATACATTGATCTATTTGTATTTTTCTTATGTTTGAGAAAACACGCCCATTAATTTTTGGGAATGTAATTAATGTTATTTGCACTATTGTGGGTTTCCAATGTAATTTTGAAAATATTTTGGCATTAATATATATTCTGTTATTTTTTGGTAATTCTGTTCTATTTTTAAGTAATAAAAATATTAATATATGTAGTTTAATAGCTGGACTATCAAATATTATAAAAAAGAAAAGATCAAAGAGATCATTTTTCTTAATTCGATGGTTATTAACCAAGAAGCAACGAAACCACTTAAATATGTTAAATGATTTGTTAACTTTGAGATAAGAAACCAAATATGTTTCAAAGAAGGTGTTTAATATTTATACCAAAGAAACCATATCTTACTTTACTTATAGATAATACCAGCAAAGCTGATATGGCACGCCTAACATCCCTCAAAACCTCGCTCTGAGCTCCCACATTAATTGGATACAATCGTCCAATCACTTAAACTTTTTCACATCCTTTGCATAATTTAGGGGCAAGATTGTCATTTCCTTCATGTATATATACCAGTATATTTTTCGTATTCGGTATATATATACGCTTACATATACCAACATATATGGTATTTTCGTTAAATTAAGTATATATATTTTCGCATATATATTTTCGGACTTGAAAATTACTAACACAAATAATTACATATACTTTAATATATGTTATATTATAACCTAATATATTATAACACGTGTTATATATTATAACCAAATGTATAATCATACCTATTAATATATGAATTAACTATATTATAATACCTAATTATATACGGATTATTATGTATTATTATATATCGTAAGTATTATTATAATACCTCATAATCATACGTGTTATTATATATCATAGTACCTAATACGTATTAATATAATTATATCATATGTTTTCGATCCTAGGGTTGTCGAGGCTAACAAATCTTTTTCGATTTACTATCACCTACGTTTATGGTATTTTAGTCAAACTAGGAAGTGTTATTTCTAACCGACATATACTCATTTATTTTCGAATACAGTAGCTTAATGATAATTATCACCTATTTTTAGGGTACTTTCGTTAAATTAGGTAGTTTTGTGTGTAATTACCGGGATATTGTAGACACCCACATTTTGACCGCCAGGTGTCTATAACAGTTTCCAAAAAACACCCGATGATGATCGGACGTAAACATAACTTAATACGCTCGATTTTCGGACTCGGAATCAGTAGTAGTTGGCACGAGCTTTTAGCAGAGTAAAAATATCACCGAACAGACCTCAAATTCAGGCCCAGTGGGTCGTTCCCAGTCAAATGAGACTAATTTGGGTCAAAACCGACACCAAGGGCAAAACCATTTTTTAGCGACCGGGTCAAGCCCCGGTCAAAGGCATTTCCGAGCCATAAATATCTGGCACACCACCTCGAAAATCCAACTCGAAGTCAAACACCTACAAAAAATCAGCAATGAAGAAGAGTTAAGCAACTAAAACTCTCCCAAAAGGACAAAACTCGATCTCTAAGGAGGTCTCCCACCCGGCTAGACCCACTCGATCGAGTGGATCAACTCACTCAATCGAGTGGACTCATAAAATCAGCCAAAACCGGGTGTTTTCTTCCCTCACAAGCCACCTTTTTCTATCTAAAGACGAAATCCTATTGCATCCAAGACAACTATCGTTCCTATCCGAAACAGGAGTTTCTTCCCATCCAAGCCAGGAAACCTCCCTTATAAATACACCCCCCCTTGCACATTCATAACAGGAACAATTCACAACACAACAATTCCAATCCCGACATACACAAGTTACAACCCGAAATTCCAACAATACTAGGCTTATTATATCCCGACATTCCCTCTAGAAATCCTATAGGATTCCCGACCATTCACAACCCGAAATTCTAGGTAATTTTAGGCAAACCATATACAAACCCGAGAGCAAAACTCGCCAAATCCCCTCCCTAACCATACACACCATTACTCACCTATATACATATTAACGCTCCCGCGCCTAGGCCGCTACTACGAGTCCGTTTTCGAGATAATTAAGCATGTAGGTTGAGGGTGTTTCAAATTCCGACTTCTCCCTTTTCTTCTCTTTCTCTTGTTCGTCCGTTTCTATTTACGGGTCGTCGTCGCATTTTTTTATTTCTTTTCTCGTTACTAATATCGATATTATCGTACTATTTTCAATAAAGCCCCGTCCCTAGGATTCGATATCGACTCTATAGTCGAATATCGGATCTAAAGGTATCAATCATTAAATCATATTAAGCATAATCCCGTTGAAGCCGAGTAATGATCACATGGTCCGAAAAGACTAATTATGACATTACGAAGCAGAGGGAATTACTTTATCTTAATACAATCAATTTATAAAACGTCTTTTTCAAAATCCACTATAAATATTCGATATTGATTCTATAGTCAAATATCGAATACGACGATTATCGAAAACTGAATCGAGTATAAATCATATTATATTTTCACGCGAATCAACAAAATCATCGATTTTTCAAAAATAAAAACCGGACCGCAGTCCGTACAGGGAGCACTCGATCGAGTGGCATCCCATAATCCAGGCGGAATGCTCTTTTCGAGACCACTCGATCGAGTCCCTCAATGACTCGATCGAGTGGCTCCTGGTGTGTCAAAACAGCGAGTCTTTCAGCTATTTCCGAGCCCCGATAAAATTCTTTAACGACTTCGGTCAACACGTGTCAAGTCCATCACGTGATCCAATCTTTTCAAAACCGCATCGTACCATATTCACGTCTTCTAATTCATTTTCACTTCGTTATTATTATTGTACTGTATCGTTTGTGACATTGTATTTCCGAGTGGTATGCCGCTCGTATATTGTAATCTGTTGTCGCACCTTTTCTTTTATTTCGTTGTTTGTTTTATTGTACTAAAACGAACCTCATATGCTAAAATAACTTTGACGTTAGTTTAGATGCATTAAACGACATAGTCAAACATAGATCACATGTTTAGTCAAAACGCTGTTTGCATATCATTCAACCATCAAACTAACGCGCGTACACCAAAAACGAACGATATCTTAGTAGAGGCCGCTAAGTGCGGGCGGGGTTGGGTGTTCTTTGTGAGCTTCCCAACACGTACCCTCACCCCTTACTCAGAACCGTGGTTTCCGGATGTCCGAAACCATTGGCATACGAGAGTCATTCAATACACGGTATCCCATAATGTCGGTATCGATATCAAAATGCAAGGGGACGAGCCCCATAAACTCTAAAATTGGAATGGGTCGTACTCTGTGCACGGCCCACTAAGATATAGAGTGGGTTCGAACGGGCCTGAACTCCCACAAATTTCGGTGGCGACTCCAACTTCGATTTAAATTTCAATTCGAGATCCATCTCACATTTGATTCATTCGCCGCCCCAAACCCGCGCGTGGCCGCATCAGGGTGGACCTATGTCATATCCACAATTTGGCGACTCCGCTGGGGATACCTGATGTACCACTTGTCATCGGGATTCTCAGTGTGAGACTCGAAAAGAAATCGTTCGACTAGTAATGTACACGTTTTAGTTCGATGGTTCATGCATAACCCAAATTTTTCCCGGGCCGGTTACTTGTAACCGACGTCCCACTATTCCACGGTGCATTCCTAAATGGGTGCGCTAAAAAATTCTATGGCCGAACTCGTATGGGTTTCACGGCATGTTCTAAGTTCAATTCGGCTTAGGAAGTCCGTTCTGATTTACGAGAAAGCCGTCGTTGTTGGTATAGACCCTATTTCGACCGACCGAGACTTAGATTAAGAGCATACATGGTGTCGTTATACTTCTTCCATGACTACATGCTACTTGATTTACATGTCATCTTTTTCAAAAACCGTTATTTCAAAAATGTATCTTTTCAAAAATATCCAATTTTAAAAAAACTCGGAAACGATGCCGAAATTTAGACTTAAGATTTGACTCGAAACAAGCCTATTTTCTAGCCGGCATGCTATCCCTTTCAATATTCGAATTCCGATCCTCATTCAATTTTCAAATCTTCAAAATTCCATTTCGAATTTCAAGTCCTCGAGATGCCATTCTCGATTTACAAAATCTCCGAGATGCCGTTTTCGATTTTCAAATCTACGGGATCCCGTTTTCAATTTTTCAAATTTTGGAAATTTATTTCCGATATTAAAATTTTCAAAGTTTCAAATATTCAACTTTTCAAAAATCCGGAATGCTACCGAAAATTAGGACTTACGATTTGACTCAAAATAGCCTATTTCTAGCCGGTATGCTGCCCGAACATTTTCAAACCTCCAAAAAAATTGGCCCGACGGCACTTTGCCGATTTTCAAAAAAGTCGGGCCATCCACCAACTTTCTCGGAATCCAAATTTCCTTTTCAAATACCTTCCTTATCCTAAGACTTACCACATTTAGTAGTGTCGGGTCTTTTATAAGTCGTCGAAGGTCTATAGCGTCGAAACTCCGTCGATCTTACATCACGGGTTTCTTCCCCATCCTAGTCCGCCTTTTTCTAAAGGCATAACCAACCAACACGAGTCATACACTCGTAAATGGAAGGTTCGTCTAAACACTCGAGTCCTAACTAGAAAGTCCCACGCGATCTTTTCTTCTAGCAGGACGGTCCCCACGACCTTTCCTAAGGGAATTCCGTCCGTCTTTCAATCCGTTAGTCGAGTCATCCCAATTCAAGAATCCTTTTAGCTTAAGGGTCTATCCTAATCACAGGGTCTTTCCTTATTCAAGTCAAGTCGAGGGTCTCTAGCGTCGAAACTTTGCCGATCTTACGTCGCAAGTTTCTTCCTTTCCCCGTCTGCCTTTCCTCGAGGCCGAGTCAACCTTTCACAAGGCATAGCCCTATAACAAAAGGTTCGTGATCCTTACGCCTAAGGGTCACTCGTCTGACACTTGAGTCTTAACAAAATGTTCAATCCCACTTGGGGGCTACCCTTCAGCAGAGCGATCAATCACGGTTGATCTAAGGGTCATGTCTTACACGTGTTGTCTCATGTATCCCACTTTCGAGCCACTTAGATGCCACACCATCTGAGTCTTATCAGAGTCTTTAGTCTCACTCGGGGGCTGTCCCCCACCCGAGCAGTCAACCACAGTCACCTTAAGGGGTACCTTAGGTTCATCATACACCGGCATCCTTATGATGCCTTCTTCGAGTCGTACCTATGCTACGAACACTCGAGTCACCTAGGGTAAGGTCACCACGGTTGGTACAAGCACGCGACGCGGTCAAACACGGTCGCCCCATTTTCGGACTCACCCTTATGCAGTTCGAGTCTAATTTGCGGTCGTTACTTTTTCCAGGTCAACGTTCGGGTATCCCAATCCAAGAATTTTAGTCATTCCCGTCACCCCCGGGCCGTGTCTAGTTTGACTCCCTCTCTTGAATTTGCGCAAAGTCGAGTTTAGGCGAGTCGTGGCACCTGTCAAGGAACTTACCCTACAAAGAACATATACCAACAGAGCATCTGAAACTCCGGATTTGATTCGAGTCTAAGTCTGAGTCCGAGTCTGGGATACCCTACATCATAATTTTTAAATCAGAGTCAGAGTCATCTGTATTTTGTCCTTTTTTCAAAATTCAATAAAATCAGCTTTTCTATTCCCCATATATGCTTTCCTTATGTGTTTCCGAGAACATGATGACCACCATCATACACTGTGAGCACATGCACGTGACTGTTATAGGCACATCTATAATGATTGCAGGAAACCGAGCCCGTGTTTTCCTTTTACCTATTCCATGTCTGGCATAAATAGCCACATAACTACCCTTAGTAGGAGCGGTATTGAATCCCATGACAAATCTAGGTAGTCTCCTAGTTTGGGTTCAAGACAGGAGGCAAGCTCATTTCCTCCAATAAATACCCCTCCAATAAGATTAACCAGTCCCTACCTTAGCTATTAGTCTGACCAACAGAAAAAAGAATAAAAAGAATAAAAAAAACTGGACAAAAAAATCAAAAGTCCAAGGAAAAAGCAAAGGGCCAAAATAAAAGAGCTGGCCACGACAAAAAAGAACTCTCAACATCCCTCGACCAGAGTACGGTTAACCCAAATGATGAATCCCGTGACCGGGGCTTAGAGGTTAACCAACAAAATTTTTTGAAATACCCATGACCGTAGTCAGCAGTCAACTCAAGTGAAAGTTCCATGACCGGGGTACGGACAATTCAAAAAATATTGATGGGAAGGGATTTGTCGTGAAATCCCAATCGTCAATAATATAACCGGCTACTCCTAACTGGGTATATAGGGTAAGTCGGGTCGAATCCACGGGGACGGTAATGTATAGCCTAGACTAGGTCGGCCCAAATACTAGACTAAGTCAACGAGCTAAACTAAACTAGGAATGGTAGAGAGGGGAGAAAACTAGACTACACTAAGGCTAAGGAGAAACAAACAAAGGAGAACGGGCTAGGATTAGGTCGGGGTCAAAGGGGTAACGGAATGGTCAAGGGAGAACTAGAGTGAAGGAGGTAGTAGGGTGATCTAGGTTGGTCCGGGCTCTCGCAACTTAGACCCACCTAGAGGTTCCACCTAGAACCCATCTCGGCGACACACATGACAAACGGGGTTCTAGCGCGCTATGGTGGCCTTGGTCGCATCCGGGCTCTCGCTACTTAGACCAACCTAGGGGTCGTCCTCACCGGGCTCTCGCAACTTAGTAAGGGAACCAAACCCACAAACAAACTTTCACCCACAAGAGAAAGGCAAGAAAAACAAGCATTCACAACTACTTAGTCATTCAAGCATTTCAACAAACATGTGATGTGCACCAAACAAGAGGAAACCCAAATCTTCCACCAAAATCTCTAACAATCCCTTAATCATCCAATTAACACCCTAATCACCCTACTAACCCTAGCAAGAACACTACTCTAACATAATCCAACTAAAACTAACAAGAACAAGAAGATCTAACATAAGAAACCAAGCATACATAAACAAACTAGTAATAACAATGAACTAAGAACAATAAAACCAACTAAAGATTCAAACTTGAATAACAAAAATAAGATTAAGAGAAAGGGAAAAGGATTATACCAAACTGGAGGATGGAAGGAAGAATAAGAACTTGTATAAAAGAGAAAACCCAAAACAAATCACCAAGGTTGTCAATCTTGGATGGATCTTGAATAATTCCCTTAATACAAGTACTAAACTAGGATTAACTACTAATTACCGACTAATCTACACTAATCTAATCTAATCTAACCTAAAGTAGTCTAGGGTTTTATGTCTAATGAAGTGCATAAGCTTTACATAACAAGGGAAGGGTATATATAGGGTTACAAGTGGAAGGGAGAAGAAAGAAAACAAAGCGGAGCTGCAGCAGGCCCGTCCCGGCCGAGACGGGGTGGTCCCGGTCGGGACGAGATGGTCCCGACCGAGACGAGGTTGGTCTCGGCCGAGACGGCTCTTCACAGCAACCTCCTTGTTTGTTCACCTCATCCCGAACGGGATGAGTCTTGTAGGCCTCCATTATGATCTTTTTGGTCCCTCCTTGGTTCTCATGGGCTTCTCACCGATTCTCGGAACTCGGTATCGGGTCTTGGAGGCTCGGGATTGGGTCCCAAGGTCTCGGGGTTGACTCCAAGGCATCGAGTGATCGTTCCTTTACTCCGTTGGCTCCAAAATGTGTATGTATCGAGTCGGAATCGCTCCAACTCTTCCAAATCGGTCTCGGGAACCTGAAACGAACTAAAGGAAGCATAAGAAGCCCCTAAACCGCTCCCAAGGAGCGATTCTACAAGGAAAATGGGACCAAAACACTACGAAATAGGCACTACAAATGACACTTATCAAATATCAAAACCCATACCATCAAACAAGGTAGAGATGATCAAGCCGGTCAGCTAACACCACATCTAGCCTTCCCACATTAAAACCTTCAAGACCTTCTTGAGACCTAGGCTAAGAGACAGCCCGGAATTTTGAGGATTCAAGCTCCATAGGATACACCCTAACCATTAGGGCCAGACATGGAAATCAGATCCCGCATTATCAAACCTATCCTGATCGAAGTTCGAGTCATTTTTACTCGACTTACCCCTTTCCTATCACATTACAATACCTTACCCTCGAAGCCTTACCTCCACAAAATCGAGCTCCAGATTTCGAAATCATCAAAGCCACTTACGACCTAGCTCCATATTTCCAAAAACATCCAAACCAATTACCATCCCCAAACACGGGAATTCAACTTGTAGTCGGCATAGAACATGCCCAAATAGTTCACACTACCTCTGGAGGCTACCCCGGAAAATGCTCACAGTCACAGGATCAACGTCCTAACTATTCTAGCCCTTTGATCAGGACATCATTGGGAATGCACCTAGCCTACACCATCATTATGGCTAGTTACACACAAAGCTGATCGCCTCCCAATCGGATCGGTCGTTAACGAAGGACGGGGGATCAAACGATATTTATAGACTCGGAAATATCACAAAAAGAAACATGTAATCGTGGTAAGTCGAGGTCGGTCCACAGGGAACGGTGTGTGTTGTGAAGTTTAAAGTGTCGTGTTCGATGTCTTAGAAGGGGGGTTTTCTTTTTGGGGTCGAGTCTATACTAGAGGGATTAGTACGATGATGGTTTAGAGGTGATCAATTTAGGGAAAGGCGTTAGGGAGAAGTCGGGATTCGGTACTTGGGGTCTAAGAAGGTCGGGATCGAGTTTTTGTCACAATGTCGGTAAACTCACCTAAAATCCCGCTTTCGCGGTGAATGAGGGCAAGTCCCTAGTTATGGTAATTTCTACCCCGAGTTTCCCCATATTGATAGAAATTAGTCAAGGTCGGTCTAGTTGGCCGGACTAAAACAACAATGACACAACACCATAAATAAGATAAACCAACATGCAAGCAACCCACCAACATCCCTATATTCAAATAAACCAAGCCCTCATCCCTAAACTCCCCAACAAGAAATTTACTCACAATTCATTATGAAATTCATCACAACATGCATATTAATTAGATTTGAACAAGATGATGATGAGAAAATATCACAAAAACTAAATAGAGATTAGAGAGTGGAAGAGAATTGTACCAACTATGTAGATCTATAAGAAATAAGAAGATATCATAGATAAAGATTGAATATTTGATGAATAAAATGGAGAACTTGTCACTAATCCTCCAATAAAACCAAACAAATCTTCAAATAAACCTTGAATAATCTTCTACAAGCTTGAGATCTAAACAATTGTTGATGAGAATTGTGTAGATCTACTACTAATTACTATATAAACTACTAGGAATTTTTTAGGATTTTTACTACTACTACTAATGGTTGGTGTAATAAGATGGTGGAAGGGTGTAATGTCTTCCCTCCTTAGCACAATGGAGAGGTGAGTTTAGGCAATGAATTACCTATATATAGTAATCTCTTAATGGATCCTTAACCTAAAGCCCAAATCCATCTTCATGCTCCATTAGTGAGACAATCTCCCTTTGCATCTCCATGGGGTGAAACTTCGCCCTGCGGACTCGTCAGTAATTCCCATCGGGTGAAAATTTCACCCGCTGAGATTTTCTCCTTTTTTCGCGTTTTCGGCACGTCTTCAACATCTGGCGAAACTTCACCCGGCGGGCGAAATTTCGCCCGGTGGGTAAGCTCGGAAAATCTTCGGGAGGCAATTTTTACCGTCAGGTGAAATTTCGCCCGGTCATTTTTTTAGGCTCGAGTCTTGTCTCATTCTTCGTTTGTTCGATCGGATGGCTTTAAACTTTAAGTTGTGTGCTTTGCTCTTTGGACGGTTTTCCTTTCTCTTGTGCTCATGGAAGGTCAATCGCGATTTTTGTAGCAAAACCTATCAAAATTGATAGAAAAACTACAAAAAACACGTAAAACGCACAAGAGGGACGCTAATGCGAGAAGTACACAAAATATGGCGATAATCGCACTCAAAACTCGCAAAACGAGGGAAAAACGGGTCTAAATGGAGGGAAAAACGGTCTAAATTTAGCACACAACAATTCCCCCACACTAAACCGTTGCTCATCCTCGAGCAAAGTCCCAAAAAGAAATTACAAACTACTACTACTAGCTAGACTATGCTAAGCCGATACGGGGCAATTAACGGGCCCGCTCCGTCCCTTCAACTCACATCGAAATACTTATGAGGTAAAGTACTCCCATGCAAGGCAAGTTGGGGCTTGCTCAAAATGGTGGATGCGACTAAACACACAAAAACACATAACACGAAAGAATAGACGCATCCAAAGCAAAAATAAAACACCGAATCCCTCATCGAGACGGCGGGGAAAGACACCGATTACTTACCTAAAACGACAATAGACTTCTAAGATAAATCACCCACGTAAACAAGGACCAAAGCCTAATACTATGACAATTAAGCAATATAGATGTTGACAACTTAGCCAGGTCCTCCTAATCTTCTAAAGGGGTACTATGGGGCGTATAATGGAGTGGAAAAAGTGAACCATGGATACATTCGACACTGTAGGTAAGTGCAGTCCCGCTCTCTTTGGCTAAGCCAAGAGGGTCGTTCCAGAACTCGAATTTCCTAAATTAGCCCAAATAAAAAGGTGGAGTGTTTACAATTATTGGGATGGATCAACTCATCACCGCTATCTTCCGACCTCGGGAATCGGTCCTCTAGTTGGCACTTTCACGATGATGAATCGATCAAAGGGTTTTTTTTTTTTTTTTTTTTTTTTTTAAGGAGACACTTTTGATAATTTGATTTTTCATTTGAAGCTCCTTTTCTTCTCCTTTGTTTTCTTGTTTTTCATATTTTTGTGCCCTTTTTATCTTGCTTTGGTTTGCACTTTTTTTTTGGCTTTTTGATGTGGTTTGTAACCAAGCTTTGGAGGTTATTTTTGTAAACTTATTGTGATGATGTATAGCTGGAGGAAAAATAGGCAATCGAGAACGCGCGCCATTCCGGATAACCCACAAAAGATGAAAAAGATTTGGACTAAAGATGCAATGGTCATTCGAGCAAGGTCACCTAGAAAACGGGATGCGGGAACCAGGGCCTAACTCCTCCATGGGTGGTCAAGGTGGTCAAATGCAAACCCCGAAGTAAACCTCTAGTAGAAAAGGTGGACTCAAAGCTAAAGGATCAACAAATTCATTGCCTAAGAGTCATTCTACTAGACTAAGGTCCAAAATCTACAATGGGTTATTTATAATGGAATGTAAACTCTTGTTATAAGTTTGTAATCGGGTTTTCGAAAAGGTTTAATCCTAGACACACTATACAAAAACAAAACAAAAAAAAACATACGAAAAGGAAAAACAACTAAAAGAAAACACAAGTAAAGTCATGAACTCCATACTCCATCAACATTCAAGCATAAACCACAACACCAAAATGCTCAACTTCGAGAGCCTCCAATAGCAACAACCTAACTCTCTACAAAATTAAAGAAGAAAGAAGGAAGGAAGTTACCAAGCGGGTGCTTTCTTAATCTCTTAAATTCGCGCTATTACGGTGGTGATTACCTGTAAGAGTAGAGAACAAGACCATACACGGGACACTAAACATAACAAGAAACAAGAAGGAAAAAGAAAAAGAAAATGTTTTTGATTTTTCAAATTTTTCAAATTTTTATGGATTTTTGAAAAGATTTTTGAAAAATAAAAGATAGTAGACTCCTCTCCCACACTAAAACTGTACATTGTCCTCAATGGACGAGTAGGGAAGAACGAAAAAGATGGAAAAGAAAATTAAGAAAAATCTTTTTTGATTTTTATGATTTTTTCAAATGTTTTTGAATTTTATAATTTTTAAATGTTTTTGGGTTTTTCAAAATTTTTGAATGTTTTTGTGTTTTTCGAAAATTTGAGAAGAATAAAATGAAAAGAAAATAAAGAAAATGATAAGATAGTGGCGGGCCTAGGTACAATCACATCACCTAGACCCTAGCCAAGTGGCTAAGAAAATGAAAATGAAAGAAAATAAAATGAAAGGGTGAAAAAATTGGGCGTAGGCGTAGTCACGTCACCTAGTCTGGATTAAGAAAAATTGAGAAAGTTTTGATTTAAAAATTTGGATTTTTCACAAGGGTCAATGGCGTAATCACATCGCCAAGAGACCGGGAGCATTACCAAGGCCGCGACGGCCACAAAAATCATTTGATGGAACGGTGGGACAACTTGCAATTTTGTTCGAGATAAAATGATCACAATGATTATAATGATGGGACAGGGAATAAGGAACAACATTAGTTCATATGCAATTGAAAATGATTAAGACTCACCGACATAAACCACACATAAATACCCATAACACAAACAAACCAAATTATCTACCGACTCTTGTAGGGGGGTCTAGTCCGAATAATCGTTTGACGCAAAGGAGGCCGTGGGAGTTCCGTCACCCGCATACTCCCAAACTCCTACATCCCCCGAGTTGTTCAGTCGGAATTCACAGGGACCTGGAGGTAGGTCCCAATTACGAGGGTTATAAATGTTGTTTCGGTTTTTTCTGGGGACAATTAAGGCTCGGTCATGGCTAAGAGAAACGAGGCGATGGTCAGGCACATTAAATATCCAAGTAGGGAAATAAGCCTCGTTAAGCCAGACACGGGGGTCATGTGGTTTAAGATGGTCGGTCGAATAACCCAAATTTCATGCTATTATGGTCACAAGACCACCACAGTCGATAGAGGGGCGTTGGTCAATGATAATTTGATGAAAGTGTAACGCCACGACAATAGGTAGGTCAAGGGGATAAGGGTTACCGAGTAAAGAGTCACATATCAATTGTAAGACACACACATTAAGGTTAATGATATTTTCGGTAGAAGGCAAAAGACAGTGAGAAAGGAATTCAGCGAAATAACGAATGGCTGGGTTACGGATTTCAGCGGTAAAATTAGAATTGGGTTCGAAATCACGTTGACCCGGCGCTATGCGCCTCCACAAGTCTCTCCTAGTCGCACTACTTTGCGAATCACTTAGGGGTCTACTTAGTCCGGTACCCGACGAGGGCAAACCTAGAGCTAAGCTAAAGTCGGAAATATTTAAACAGTGATTTCTACCAAACAAATTAAATTTGAACTCTTTAGGTGTGGTCGGGTTATCGATTGTAAAGGTACTTAAAAACTCACAAGTCAAGTCTTTGTTTGTGAAAGGCACAAAATCAAGGAGTTTACTAGTACCAATTCTCGACGATAACTCTATAATATCATTCTTAATTCCTAGAATTTTCATTGTGAATGGACAAGGCCATCTCGTACTCTGAAAGTCTTTTTCGAAGAAAATACGAGCGAGGGGTGAATTTGGACACGGTAAAAGTTTAGGCCTAGAAGATGAATGTTTAGAAGTGGAGGCCATACCTTGTTTGCGCGCCGCTCGTTGAGCTCTTGTCTCCATAGTAAGAATTTGCAAGAATAATCCCGAAACTTAGCTTCCTCTTCTTCAAAAACCCAAAATAAATATTCACCCAAGTATGGAATGGAGTTATGAATGGAGGTTGAATATGGTATATGGAAGGTGGTGTAATGAATTTGTGATGGTTGAAAGGGTGAAATGATGAGTGAGGTGAAAAAGGTGGTATAAATGAGGGTGTTTGAGGAGGGAAAGTGAAAGTTTTAAAGTTGGTGGTAAAAATTTGGTGTAAAAATATTTGGAGGGAAGGTTATGTTGAGGTAAATTGTTGGAGGGAAAGTGAAAATGTAGTGAGTAAATAAATATGCATAGGTGATCCGGCCAAGACACACTGCCGGGTGAAATTTCACCCGGTCGGGCATCACCGGGTGAAATTTCACCCGGTCGGGCATCATCGGGTGAAATTTCACCCGACGACATTTCGTCGTGAAAATCAATTTTGCCGTCTTTTTCCACCGGGTGAAATTTCACCCGGTCAAAATCTCACCGGGCGAAATTTCCCCCGGTGGTAACTTCTTCGATCTCGGCAATTCTGACAACTTTTCCGTAGGGCGAAATTTCGCCCGGTCGAGTCTCACCGGGCGAAATTTCGCCCGGCGGTCTTCCTTCTGCATTTTTCTGCCTTGCCATTTCATGGCTCTTCAATAGTCACCTAAAGATTCAAATATATGACTCGACTCACATTACATAATCAATAATTCCTACAAACATGCTTATGGTCTTCGATTTAAGCTCCATAACTTCTCCAAAAGCTTGATCTTCATCCAAATTATGCTCCATGGTGAAATCCAATTTTCAATCAATCTTCTCAAGCTAACAAAACTAATAAACTCAAAGAAATATGATACATATATACAAGGTGGTTGTTGAGGATACCACCAAACCTACATCAATTTCGAGAGGGGGTCAAACAACACTCCCCGATGGGAGCTCACCAAACTTCATAGTAGCAAAGGTCTCACGAATATGACCGGGATGATAAATCTTCAAGTGTTGCCCATTAACCATAAACTTCCCGGTTTCCGGGCTAGATATCTCTATCGATCCATATGGTTGCACTCCGGTCACTTCAAATGGACCCGACCATTTTGATTTCAACTTACCGGGAAAGAGCTTAAAGCGAGAGTTGAAGAGTAATACCTTATCACCAACGAAGAAGTCCTTACGTAGAATTCGAGAATCGTGCCATTGGCGAGTTCGTTCTTTGTAGATCTGATAATTGTCGTTTGTAGTGCCTATTGTGTAGTGTTTTGGTCCCATTTTCCTTGTGGAACCGCTCCTTTGGAGCGGTTTATGGGCTTCTTATGTTTCCTTTAGCTCGTTTCAGGTTCCCGAGACCGTTCATGAAGAGTTGGAGTGATTCCGACTCAATACATATGCATTTTGGAGCCAACGAAGCTAAGGAACGATGACTCGATGCCTTGGAATCGACCCCGAGACCTTGGGACCCAATCCCGAGCCTCCGAGACCCGATCCCAAGTCTCGAGAATCGATGAGAAGGCCATGAGAACCAAGGAGGGACCGAAAAGTTCATATTGGAGGCCTACAAGACTATTCCCGATCGGGTATGGCCTCATCCCGATCGGGAATAAAGAGGAAAGCAAGGAGCGACTACTGTGGGGTGTTCCCGATCGGGAACATAAAATCCCGATCGGGATTCTCCACTTTCCCGATCGGGATTTCCTTTCCCGATCGGGATTGTCCCAGTTCAGCCCGTGTTCATTTCCTTTCAATTCCTTTCATTCTTAAACCCTTTATATACCCTTCTCTTGTAAGAAGACAAAAACTTATCAGACCCTAGACTAGTTTAAGCCTCAAAAACCCTAGATTGATTCTCACTCATTAGCTTTAATCTTCTCTTAATTTTAGTTAATCTTTAGTTAATCCTTTGTAATTAGAGCTTGTATTAAGGGATTCTTGGAGATTGTCTCAAGCTTGACAACCTTGGGATTGTATTTGGGTTTCTCATTAATGCAAGATTGTTCCTTTTCTTCATCTAGTGTTGGTATAATCCTTTCTCATCCTTGTTCTTTGTTATTTATACAAGTTTGAATCTTTTCTTAGTGTTATTGTTATTGTTCTTGTTTGGATTTGTCATTATGGATGTTTGGATGTTTGTCTTAGTTTCTCTTTTGATTGTTATTCTTCCTTTCATCATGAGTGAGTAGTCTTCTTGTGGGGTTAGTAGGGGGATTAGGGGTAGATTATGGATAATTAGGGTTGATTAAGGGGAAAGGGTGAATCTTTGTTGCTAGTCACATTGTGAGCACTCTATGTGTTTGTTGTTATGCTTGTATGAGTAGTAGTGGCCAATGCTCCTTGTGCATGTGTTCATGAATCCATTGTTTGCCTATGATGTGGGAATGTTGAGAATAATCGTCGTTGCGAGAGCACGGATTAGGGTCTAAGTTGCGAGAGCCCGGACCCACCTTGACATCGGTTTAAGTTGCGAAAGCCCGGACCGACTCTAGACACTAGGAGACATCCATACCCTTGATCACCCAAATTACCCTTCTACCTCTATGAACCCGACCTACCCCACTTCTTTCCATATTTGAGTCATCTTCTAGTTAGACATCGTTCGCTCTAGTTTTCTAGCTAGACCGATCATTAGCATTGTTTAGCATCATTAGTCTAGTTCTTACTCCTCCTCCATCCTAGTTTTCCATTTATCGCTTTCTTTGTGTTTGTTTGGTAATCTAGTCTCGTTCTAGGTAGACTTAGTCTAAGCTTTGCCTAGCCGTCCTCGTGGATACGATCCCGACTTACCCTAGCTACCACTAGGTGTAATCGGTAGTTTATTGATTGGCTAGAGACGTGACAAATCCCAACCATCAATTTGGCGCCGTTGCCGGGGACGGTGCATTGTTTAGACTTAGTTTGCTTATTCCTAGACTTAGTTACCCCTCTTTGTGTTCTCCCATCTTCTCTTGTGTATATTCTCTTGATTTTTCTTCTTTCTTTAGTGTTATGTCTTCTTTTTCTCTTTGTATCTAGTTGTGTTTGTTATTGTCGTTGCCTAGTGCCCATAAAGCACTAGGTGTTCTTACGTTTGTTCTAGTTTGTAGTGTATGCCTAGGAGGGGAGGCGACTTCTATCTCTTTAATCCAGAGCCGGAGAGACTCTTTCGAGCCTTTCGCCAACGGACGATTAATCGGGTTAGGATCTCTCAACCAAGTGCAACCACCACTCATCAAGGGCAAGCCCAAAGAGCCGACTTGAGCATTTCACCTCGAGAGACGGCCGGAGGGACCTTCATCAATCCCTTCGGTGATTCTTCTCCTAATTCTCCCTCTTCATCTACATCAACACTCTCTACACCCCCATCCTCTCCCTTACATCCAAGAATGCCTAAGTTCTCCTCTCACTCCACATTCACCGAGGATGTCTTGCCGGGACCGAGTGCATTACCGGAAGCTTATACCGGAAATTTTGTGGCAAAGACTCAATTCATCCAACTTGTGGAGAGGAGCCCATTTAGTGGTTTGCCCACCGAAGACCCGCATCAACATATGGACACCTTCTCCGATTATTGTGACGCTATATCTCAAACCGGGGTTACTCAAGACCAAATTCGTTGGGTACTCTTCCCGTTTTCTCTTATTGGAAAAGCGAAGCAATGGATTAAGAGTCTCGATAGGGCAACCATGGGTGTCGACACTTGGAAAAAACTTGCCTTGGCGTTCTACCAAAAGTTTTACCCTCCGGAAAAGACCAATATGCTTAGGGCCTCCATCACCGGTTTCCAACAAAGGGATGAGGAGAGTCTATATGAAGCTTGGGAGCGGTTTAAGTCTTTGGTAAGATCGTGCCCTCACCATGGACTCTCACAGTGGTTCTTAGTACAACAATTTTGGAATGGACTTTATGAGGATTCGAGAGCCATTCTCAACATGGGCTCCAATGATAGGTTTACCGAGGTCGATGACGACCAAACATGGACGAGAATCGAAGAGATGGCGGTGCATAATTCGCAATACTCTAGGCCTAGGAAGGCAAATCGGGGAGGTAGGCACGAGGTTGATGCTATCACTCAATTGAGCATTGACCTTGGAGCTCAACTAAAAACGCACATGGAGACTATTGACAAGAAGCTCCAAAGCCACCTCAACCAAGTCCAAGGCTCTAGTTCATCCCACCATCAACCGATTCAAGAAGTGAATGCTTTGGGGTTCGCACCTCCTACACCTTACTTTGGGATGTGTGACACTTGTGGAATCGTTGGCCATGACCCTATGAGTTGTAGAGGGAGTATTGAGCAAGTGAACGCCTTTCAAGCGTTCAAGCAAGGTGCTTCTTTCTCTAATCAATACCAAGCTTCCCAACAAGTCCCCCAACAACAAGCGTTTCACTATCAACAACAACATCGTCCCTATGTTCCACCTCCCTTAAGGGACAACGATCAAAGTTACCAAGGTTATGTGGGTAACCAAAGACCCTTCAACAATTTCAAGCAAAATAACCAAGGCAACTTCAACAATAAGCAAGGGTTCCAACAAGGGAACTTCAATCAAGGATATCAAAACCACAACCAAGGGTTTCAAAATCACAATCAAGGAAATTCTCATGGGTTCCAAGGGAACCGTCAACAAGCAACTCACAATCAACAACAACAAAGCAAGCCTAGGAGCCGGTCTCCTATCCACGATTACGGTACCCCATTAGCCCTCACCGATACTCCGCATAATCCATCATCTCCACCACGTGATTTTGACATACAAAAGACTATGATGGATTTGCAAAAGAGCAATCAAGAAGTGAAGAACAATCAAATGGACATGTCAAGAAACCATCAAGAGCTCTTTACTTATGTTCGAGGGTAAAACGCTATGAGAGATACCCGGATGACGATACTCGAGAATCAAATAGCTCAACTTACATCGGGAAGTTCCTCAAGGCAAAAGGGACAATTACCTTCTCAAGGCCAAGCACCGTCATATGAGCATGTAAATGCCATCACCACAAGGAGAGGTACATCCTATGACCCCCCTCCATTCCCTAATGATCAAGAGCCAATGCATGAACCAACAAAGAAATTGGCATCTCCAAGTCAAGAAGACTCAAGCTTTGATCGTCCAATTGAGGAACAAGTCTTATGGGAGGTCGAGAAGCCCCAAAAAGACAACCCTCCACCACCTCAAGAGAAAGAAAAAGGCAAAGGGAAGGTGTCGTTTGAGAAGTCTATCCCCATGGAGCAAAACAAGTACCAAGTGCAATTGCCTTACCCATCAAGGCAAATGAAGAGTAAGGAGGACTCTCAATATGACAAATTCCTTAATATCATGAAGAAGTTGGATGTCAATGTCCCATTCACCGAGTTACTTACCCAAATCCCGGCATACGGAAAATTCATGCGGGAAATCCTAGCAAGGAAAAGATCTATCGACAAGGAAGAGACGGTAGCGTTCACGAGGGTGGTGAGCGAGCTCATTCAAGGGTCCACGCTTCCGAAGTTGAAAGATCCGGATAGTTTCTCAATCCCTTGCACCATTGGCAATTTTATGATCAACAATGCATTATGTGACTTGGGTGCGAGTGTGAGCGTCATTCCCTACACTATTTGTTGCCGACTCGGGATGAAGGAGTTGAAATGCACATCCATTACGCTCCGAATGGCCGACAAGTCTATTAACCGACCATTGGGAATGCTTGAGGATGTGCCGGTGCGAATAGGGAAATTCTTCATTCCGGTCGACTTCATTGGGCTCGATATGCCGGAAGATGCAAGCACTCCCATTATTCTTGGGCGCCCATTTCTACACTCCGCCGGTGCCATGATCGATGTGAAGAGGGGTAAGATCACATTTGAGTTGGGCGAGGAAAAGATAGTGTTCGACCTCCAAGGCAACACTCCACCCACTAGTGATGAAACGTGTAAAGTGATCCATACCACGGAAGACATCGATCGAGGGAGAGACCCGGGACAGAGCTTGAAGAAGTACTCATATGTACTTGTGGATTCCGATAGTGAGGAAGATGAGTGCCCGAATCATGGGCTTGATGATAAGTTGCAAAGCGAGGAAAAGAATGATGAGCCGCCCTTGGGGCCGCATGAGGACCGGTGGACATTTGGGTATATCCCAAAAGACCGAAAGTACAAGTTCAAGCCATTGAACTTGGAAGATCAGGATGCCCCGGGAACGTCTAGGCAAGGCCATGAGGAGCCTTGGTTTGCGGATGGCTATATTTCGAGCATGATTGAAGACATCTCTAGGGCCTTCGACTTGTTCTTACGTGCCCTTGATGGAGATGGAGCCGGTTGGAGAGTGATGAAAAAGAATGAAGATTTGCACCACCTTGGTTTGACGGAGTTCCACAAGAACCGTCGCATTGTGTATATTTCTTACTCTTAGTTAGTTTGATTTTGGTGATATTCTTGTTGTTTAGACTATTTGATGAGAGTTGTGAGGGAGAGAATTTTATGTGTGCTTGAGTTTTCTTGATAGGTGAAGTTGATTTGAGCCCTAGAAAGGGTGGATTGTTGATAAGGCTTGGTTTGTGAGCGAGGAAGTCGGTTTTTGAAGCTTGTATCAAGCTTTTGGGTTCATGGAAGGTGAAGATGAAGAATCCCGATCGGGAAAGCCTTATCCCGATCGGGAATGTTGATGCCAAGAATTCGGACTCACTGGAAGGTGATCCCGATCGGGAACACAAAATCCCGATCGGGAATTCACATACTCCCGATCGGGAATTCCCTTCCCGACCGGGAAAGTCCTCTTCCCCATTTTGAGTCTTTTTCCTAGGCATTTGATTCCACCCATCCATAATACCCCCTCCCAACCTCCCTACTCCACTCTACTCCTATCACATGACCATACACCTCACCTTACATCGAAACCCACACACCCCTTACACCATTACTACCCCGACCGTGAGCTCTTGAATATGAAGCGAGATGGCAACTATGGAGACAAGCAACAAGGCCCTCATGATCATCGAGACGATGGAGCAAGTGAGTTACTAGCCGCTCGATTTGGGTAACTATCCTTCCTTTTCCGTCTATTATCGCTTGCCTTTCCTTGTTTGCCCCCTTCCCTCGAGTCATGGAGTCTTAGTGGCCTTCGAGGCCCTAGTATGGTTGCTCCCGACTCTCGACGACGTGATTACATCGAGAGTCCATCGAAAAATCCAAATTTACAAGATTTTCACCGCTTTTTAGGAATTAGACGGATTTAGGCGGAATCCGGGCTAGGTGACTTGATTACACCTAGCCCTCCCCTCCCATTTCCTTTTATTTCCTTCTTTTTATTTTCTTCCCCCATCCATATCTTTTTCTTGTCTCGGCCCATGGTGACTTGATTACACCCCGGCCGGACACCTTCTACCTTTTCTCCACTTTATTTTTGATTCCTAGCTTTATATTCGTAGTTTCTCTTCTTTTTCTTTTGTCTCTCCGACACTACGATTGAGCATATGAGGACATTGCTCGATTTAAGTGTGGGGGAGCGATATTCTATCGTAGCTTGTTTTATTTTCTTATTTTATCGAAAAATCTTGAAAAAATCCTAAAAATTTGAAAATTTTTCACAAAATCCAAAAAGATTTTTCCTTTTGTATGTTTTACTTTTGGGTCTTTGTGTAGTATATTTGTTTTGTGCGTGTGCTTTGCCTCCCTTTTCTCTTTTAGGTTGCCTAATCGCCGCCAACTTTGGAGAGCTTGCAAGAATACCCGGTAACCTCTATTCCTTTTTCTTCTTTATCTCTTACGGAGTTTTGGAGGAGATTGTAATGTTGTGTGCTCGGGTGGAGCTTTGTAAAGTTGTGGATGATTTGGTGGCTTGTTTGGATGATCGGGGTGGTGTTTATGTTGATTATGTGTTTGTGTTGTGTTGTTTTGTTTGTTGTTTCCTTCTTCTTTCTTTCTTTCTTGTTGAGTCTTTGTTTTGTGGTATTTGTGTCTTGTGTGTAAACGGTTTTCGAAAACCCGGTTTAGAGGCTAGTGTGTAAGTGTCTATTTTCCCTTCGTAGTAGTATAAATCAAGTCTTGGACTTTAATCTAGTAGAATGACCCTAAATCAATGAGTTCGTTGGTCCCTTACCTTGAGTCCACCTTTCTTACTAGGGATTTACTGCGGGATTTGCACCTTTGACCATTATGACCACCCACGGTGTGAATAGGCCTTGGTTACCGAGTCTCGTCCCTTAGGTGACCATGTTTGAAATTTGCTAAAGTAGTCCAAGTTTCCTCCACTTTTTGTGGGTTTGACGAGGGAATGCGCACCCTCGACTCACCCATTTCCCTACCTCCTACACATATCGCACAATAAATTGCAATTTGTTGATTCTCTCTTTCTTAATTGTCAATAAATGCCAAAAAGCCAAATCTTGCCAAAAAAGGGCAAAGAAAAGAAAAAGAAAGAAAAAAAAAAGTGAAAGAAAGAAAAGAATGAAGAAAAAGAAAAGGCACAGAAGCAAAAAAAGAAAAAAAATAGAAAAGAAGAAAAAGAAAGGCATGGCAAAAACGAAGCAAAAATGCAAAAGAAAAGAATGCCAAAAGAAAACCCGTCTCACAAAAAGAAAAGCACAAAATAAGCCTTTTCCCGACTTTTGCCGTGAAGAGCCTATCAAAGGACCGAGTCCCGAGGAAGGATGATAGCGGCATTAGTCGGTCTTCCCTCATTTTGCATATTTCCACCTTTTTACTTGGACTAGTTAGGCGGTTTTAGACATGGGAAGACCCTCTTGGCCCACGCTAAAGGGGGCGGGGTCTCACTTACCTACAGTGTCGACTAACACCGTGGTTCATCACTTTCCATCTCCGCCGATCGTCCCGTAGTAAGTTTTTAGAAAGTTAGGAGGACCTAGGTAAGTTACCAACGTTTTTATTGCTTTGTCGTCATGCTATTAGGGTTTAGTTCACCTTGGTTTGTATGTCTAGCTTGGGAACGTTGTCGCTTACCTCGAGTCCTAAACCGGTGTTTCATTCACCGCTTTTAGAGGGAAGCGGTATTTGTTTTTCCTTTGGGTGCAACCTTTTGTTTGTTTGTTTGTTTGTTGTTTATATGCTTGTTTGTTTTTGTGTTTTGTGTCCGGTTGCACCCACGATTTTGTCGCAAGACCCCACTTGCCTTGCGGAGTGCACTTCTCCTCTAAGTGCACTCGCGTGAGTTGAAAGGGCGTAGGGTGCGCTAATACCCGCTCGGTTAGATTAGTATTTAGTTTGTGCTTACTCGAGGGCGAGTAAGGGTTTAGTGTGGGGGAGTTGATAATTGTCGTTTGTAGTGCCTATTCTGTAGTGTTTTGGTCCCATTTTCCTTGTGGAACCGCTCCTTTGGAGCGGTTTATGGGCTTCTTATGTTTCCTTTAGCTCGTTTCAGGTTCCCGAGACCGTTCATGAAGAGTTGGAGTGATTCCGACTCAATACATATGCATTTTGGAGCCAACGAAGCTAAGGAACGATGACTCGATCCCTTGGAATCGACCCCGAGACCTTGGGACCCAATCCCGAGCCTCCGAGACCCGATCCCGAGTCCCGAGAATCGATGAGAAGGCCATGAGAACCAAGGAGGGACCGAAAAGTTCATATTGGAGGCCTACAAGACTATTCCCGATCGGGTATGGCCTCATCCCGATCGGGAATAAAGAGGAAAGCAAGGAGCGACTACTGTGGGGTGTTCCCGATCGGGAACATAAAATACCGATCGGGATTCTCCACTTTCCCGATCGGGATTTCCTTTCCCGATCGGGATTGTCCCAGTTCAGCCCGTGTTCATTTCCTTTCAATTCCTTTCATTCTTAAACCCTTTATATACCCTTCTCTTGTAAGAAGACAAAAACTTATCAGACCCTAGACTAGTTTAAGCCTCAAAAACCCTAGATTGATTCTCACTCATTAGCTTTAATCTTCTCTTAATTTTAGTTAATCTTTAGTTAATCCTTTGTAATTAGAGCTTGTATTAAGGGATTCTTGGAGATTGTCTCAAGCTTGACAACCTTGGGATTGTATTTGGGTTTCTCATTAATGCAAGATTGTTCCTTTTCTTCATCTAGTGTTGGTATAATCCTTTCTCATCCTTGTTCTTTGTTATTTATACAAGTTTGAATCTTTTCTTAGTGTTATTGTTATTGTTCTTGTTTGGATTTGTCATTAGGGATGTTTGGATGTTTGTCTTAGTTTCTCTTTTGATTGTTATTCTTCCTTTCATCATGAGTGTGTAGTCTTCTTGTGGGGTTAGTAGGGGGATTAGGGGTAGATTATGTATAATTAGGGTTGATTAAGGGGAAAGGGTGAATCTTTGTTGCTAGTCACATTGTGAGCACTCTATGTGTTTGTTGTTATGCTTGTATGAATAGTAGTGGCCAATGTTCCTTGTGCATGTGTTCATGAATCCATTGTTTGCCTATGATGTGGGAATGTTGAGAATAATCGTAGTTGCGAGAGCACGGATTAGGGTCTAAGTTGCGAGAGCCCGGACCCACCTTGACATCGGTTTAAGTTGCGAAAGCCCGGACCGACTCTAGACACTAGGAGACATCCATACTCTTGATCACCCCAATTACCCTTCTACCTCTATGAACCCGACCTACCCCACTTCTTTCCATATTTGAGTCATCTTCTAGTTAGACATCGTTCGCTCTAGTTTTCTAGCTAGACCGATCATTAGCATTGTTTAGCATCATTAGTCTAGTTCTTACTCCTCCTCCATCCTAGTTTTCCATTTATCGCTTTCTTTGTGTTTGTTTGGTAATCTAGTCTCGTTCTAGGTAGACTTAGTCTAAGCTTTGCCTAGCCGTCCTCGTGGATACGATCCCGACTTACCCTAGCTACCACTAGGTGTAATCGGTAGTTTATTGATTGGCTAGGGACGTGACAAATCCCAACCATCAAGATCTTCGAGTTCTCGTAGGCTTCAAGTCTTAGTTCTTCCAATTCTTGTAGTTGGAGAAGGCGATTATTCCCTACAACACTCTCGTCGATGTTTAGCTCTTTGATTGCCCATTTGGCTTTGTGTTCTAGTTCCACCGGTAAATGACAAGCTTACCATACACAAGACGATAAGGAGTGGTTCCAATCAGTGCTTTGTAAGCCGTCCTCAATGCCCAAAGGGCGTCATTTAATTTCAATGACCAATCCTTTCGGTGTGTATTAACAACTTTCTCTAAAATTCCCTTGATTTGACGGTTGGAGATCTCGGCTTGCCCATTTGATTGAGGGTGGTAGGCTAAGGACATCTTGTGGGTGATACCGTACTTCCTAAGAAGGTGTTCAAAGGTATCTTAACTAAAATGAGAGCCTCCATCACTAATTATGGCTCTAGGCATACCGAATCTTGGGAAAATTACGTTCTTGAAAAGCTTGATTACAACCTTGGAGTCATTGGTGGGGGAAGCTACGGCCTCGATCCATTTTGAGACATAATCAATCGCGACTAGAATGTACTTGTCACCAAAAGAGGATGTGAACGGACCCATGAAATCAATGCCCCAAACATCGAACAATTCAATCTCCAAGATCGGTTGAAGGGGCATCTCATTTCTTCTTGTTATATTGCCACTTCGTTGGCATGCATCGCATGTGAGAATGAAAGCTCGAATGTCTTTGAACATGGAAGGCCACAAAACCCGCTTTGGAGAACCTTGGCAATGGTCTTTTGATTGGCCAAGTGTCCACCATAAGATGTCGACTGAAGGTGCTTCACGATATTATATCCTTCTTCGGCCGTGACACATCGTCGGTAAATTCCATCTACGCATCGGCGAAATAAATAAGGCTCGTCCCAGTAATAGCGTCGGGCTTCATAACGTAGTTTCTTCCTCTCTTGCTTGGAATAATCGTCCGGAATAAAATGAGATACTAGGAAATTGACGATATCGGCATACCAAGGTGTAATAGTTTCAACGGCCATCAAGGCCTCATCTCTCATATCTTCATTGATGGGGATAACATCTTCTTCATTGCTCTCTTTACTTACCGTTAATCTACTAAGATGATCCGCTACCAAGTTCTTCGATCCGGCTTTGTCTGTAATCTCAATGTCGAATTCTTGTAAAAGGAGCACCCACCGAAAGAGTCGGGACTTTGTCTCCTTTTTAGACATGATGTATTGAATCGCCCCATGATCGGTGTGAATAATGACTTTGGAACCGGTAACATAGTTTCGAAATTTCTCCATGGCATAGACAACGGCAAGCATCTCTTTTTCGGTTGTGGTGTACCTCGATTGGGCTTCATCTAAGGTCTTGCTTGCATAATAAATCACATGTAGCTTCTTATCAACCCGTTGTCCTAGAACGACACCAACGGCAAAATCGGATGCATCGCACATGATTTCAAATGGAAGATTCCAATCGGGAGCTTTGATAATCGGTGTGGTAGTGAGAGCGGTCTTTATCCTACAAAAGGCCTCAAGACAAGAGTCATCAAAAACAAAAGGTGCATCTTTCATAAGCAAAGAAGTCAAAGGCTTAGCAATCTTAGAAAAGTCTTTAATAAATCGTGTATAAAAACCGGCGTGACCTAGAAAACTCCTCACCCCTTTGACATTTGTAGGTGGTGGCAAGTTCTCAATCACGGAGACTTTCGCCTTATCGACTTCAACTCCTCTATTAGAAACAATATGACCTAGGACAACACCTTGTTCAATCATAAAATGACACTTTTCCCAATTTAAAACAAGTCTATACTCTTCACATCGAGCTAAAACTTGATCAAGATTTTCAAGACAAGAATCCAAAGATGTACCATGGACACTAAAATCATCCATAAAAACTTCCATGGATTTTCAATAAAATCGGAGAAAATAGCCATCATACATCTTTAAAACGTTTCCGGCGCATTACACAATCCGAATGGCATCCTTCTATAAGCATAGGTGCCATAGGGACAAGTAAAAGTGGTCTTCTCTTGGTCATCGGGATGAATAGGTATTTGAAGGAATCCGGAATGACCATCGAGGAAACAAAAATAAGAATGATGCGCCAATCTTTCAAGCATTTGATCAATAAAGGGAAGGGGGAAATGATCTTTTATGGTGGCCATGTTCAATTTACGATAGTCTATACACATGCGCCAACCGGTAATAGTCCTAGTAGAAATCGACTCACCCTTTTCTCCTTTAACAACCGTCATTCCTACCTTTTTCGGCACAACTTGTACGGGGCTAACCCATTTACTTCCGGTTATTGGGTATATAATGTTAGCCTCATACAACTTGAGGACTTCCTTCATGACAACCTCTTTCATGGTGGGGTTCAACCTACGTTGACCCTCTACCGAAGGACAGTGGTCATCATCAAGGATGATCCTATGCATGCAAACATTTGGGCTTATGCCTTGGAGGTCGGCAATGCTATACCCGATGGCCTTTTTGTACTTTCTCAAAACAATTAAAAGTTTTTCCAATTAAGGTCCATCAAGGGTAGCATTGACGATAACGGGATAATTAGTTCCTTCAAGAAAAGCATATTTGAGGGAAGAGGGGAGTGGTTTAAGTTCAAGATTAGGAAGAGAAGATACCATACTCTTACCCACCGGTAGTGGTTCTACCTTTTCATCATGCAAACATTCTTCTTCAAGAGGTGGAGAGTCAAATGGTTCATCTTCTTGCTTATCATCATCTATCAAGCTATACTCAACCAAACTATCAATAACTTCAATGAAATTCATTTGTTCAATCATTGGTTGTTTAAGAGCTTGAGAAAGGGAAAACTCTACCGACTCGTTCCCTATGTTAAATGATAATTTTCCATTCTTAACATCAACTATAGTGCCTCTGGTAGCCATGAAAGGTCGACCTAAGATAATGGGGGTAATAGTGTATTCGGGCATATCCATGACAACAAAGTCGGAGGGGATGAAGAATTTGCCAACTTGAACGGGTACATCCTCAAGTATCCCAAGTGGGTACTTGACGGACCTATCCGCAAGTTGAATTGACATGCTAGTGGGTCTCATCTCCCCCACACTAAGTCTTTTAGCAATAGAATAGGGTAACAAACTAACACTAGCCCCTAGGTTGCATAAAGCTTGATTAACAACAACATTTCCTACACGACAAGGGATGGAAAAACTACCGGGATCATCTAGTTTCTTTGGCATTTCGTTCATAAGAATGGCACTACAATTACCCGTGAGAGAGACACATTCTTTGTCTTCTAAGGTTCTCTTTTTAGTCAAGACATCTTTCAAAAACTTAGAATAGAGGGGCAATTGAGAAATTACCTCGGTGAAAGGTAAAGCTACCTCTACTTTCTTCAACATATCCACGAAACAGCTAAATTGAGCATTCTCTTTGTGTGGCTTAGCTCGCTCGGGATAAGGCAATGGAGGGACAAAAGTGGGAGGCGGTGGAACATTGGATTCTTCTTCTTCTTCGGCTAATCGCTCCGCCTCTTTTCTTTTGGCTTCTTCGGCTTCCATTTGCTCTTTCTTCTTTCTTTGTTCTCTTAGTTCATTCTCCGCATTTTGGAGGATATCAAACTCCGCTTGTATTCCCCGGTTTTGTTTGGGGGAAGTGGGAGATGATTCTTGTGGTGCACTTGGTTGATTAACCTCGGATGGGGTAGTCTTGGTGTTCAAGTTCAAGTTCTTATATGGGTCCTCAAGTTCTTTGCCACCTCTCAAAATCACGGCATTTGCCTGGTGTGAAGGATCTCTTGGGTTTTGGGGTTGACCGGGCACACCATGGGGTGGATGAATTGGTGCGGCTAAGGATTTTGTTGCTTCTTGTGATTCCCAAACTTTTAGCCTTGCCTTGGTATCTTGATGTTCATTCCATAGTTGGCCAACGGTTCTTTACAAATCATTATAGTTTTCCCATGAGGGACCTCCTTGACCAAATTGAGAATTGCTTGATTGGCCATAAGATTGAGAGGGTTGATTGAATGATTGTTGATTGTAACCTTGGTTACCATGAGAATTTCCTTGGAACCCTTGATTGTATCCATGATTAAAGTGATTACCATGTTGATTTTGGTAATTGTTGTAGTTGTTAGGAACATGGAAGTTGCTACCTTGTTGATTGAAGTTGCTCCTTTGATGAGGAGGCATATATGGGGGGCATCTTTGGAGGTCCTTGGTTAAAAGGCCTTTGTTGACTTTGATTGAATGGCCTCATTTGACTCCCTTGGGCGCGTGGCATCGGGTTTTGAACATTTTGATTTCCATAAGAGAAATTAGGATGAAACCTTGTGTCGGCGTTGTAAGTATTAGAAAAGGGATCAAATTGAGGTCTTTGCCCATATAATTGTATAGCTTGAACTTCATTTGGCTCTTCAACATAGACTTCTTCATTAGGAATGCAAGAGCTAGAGTCGTGGCCATGATTGCCACAATGATCACATTGAACTTCCCATGTTAATAACTTTGGAGGAGATGGTTGCCTTGGAGGAACACTCCCTTGAATTTGGTACATACCTCTAGGAGTGGGCTTAGAATTCATGGCATCCATTCTCCTTTTCAATTCTTCAAGTTCCGTTTGGAATTTCAATTCATTAGAACCCGTGGATGAATTCACTTCAATTTTCTTTCTAGAATCCCTCGATTGACCCATTCTTGAATCACTCCTTGCCATCTTCTCAATAAGATTTTTAGATGCCTCATCGGTGAGAGAAGAGAAATCTTCTCCGGCGGCCGAATTGAGGTTTTCCTTGGTTCTTGATGAAAGGGTTTTCTAAAACGTTTGGGTAGTTAGCCAATCGGGTATTCCATGATGTGGACATTTGCGCAACAAGTCTATAAATCTTTCCCAAGCCTCACTTAGGCTTTCAAATTCATCTTGCTTGAACGTTTGTATCTCCATGCGATATTGATTAGTCTTTGACGACGGAAAATATTTCTCCAAGAAGGCATTAGATAGTTGAGCTCATGTTGTAAAAGTATTAGCGGGATGGCCTTGAAGCCATCTACGAGCTTCATCTCTTAGGGTCTTCGGAAATAATAAACGATGCAATTGGCATGAAGTTAACCCATTGAGACGTGCTCCTACTAATTTTTCTTTAAATAAAGCGATGTGCTCTTGAGCATCTTCTTGAGAAAAACCATGAAATGTATCTTATTGGACCGCATTGGTTAAAGAAGCTTTCAATTCGTAGTTCTCGGGAATTTCTCCGAAATCGACGGGAGAAGGTGTTTCTTCATGTGTGAGTTGAGAATGCGAACCTAGAGTCGCCATTGGTTGGATTGGTGGTGATGGTGGATTTGGATTTGGAGGGTTTGGAGAATTTGGTTGATTTGGAGAATTTGGAGGGGATGGAATTGGTGGTGGTGTTTTCGGTGATGGTGGTGGTGGTGGTGAATTTTGTGAAGTAGAAGGTATGGAAGGATTGTTTGGAGTGGGGTTATGTGATGTAGAAGGTGTAGAAGGTGAATGTGGAAGGATGGGATTAAGGTTAGGAGGTGATAATGAAGGATGTGGAATGATGGTGGTTGAGTTATTTCCTCGAAAACGCAATGCTCTAAAAGTCCTTTCCGGTTGTGGATCGAACCACAAGGGCGATGACGTGTTCCTGGGCATAAAACTCAATTAAACGGTGAGACTCCTAGCACCTCGCGGCACTAGGGAAAAGAGAGAAGAGAAAAGAATCAAACACAACAACTAAAAACACAACAACAATTAGCCGTTCCCCGGCAACGGCGCCATTTTTCATCGCCTCCCAATCGGATCGGTCGTTAACGAAGGACGGGGGATCAAACGATATTTATAGACTCGGAAATATCACAAAAACAAACAAGTAATCGTGGTAAGTCGAGGTCGGTCCACAGGGAACGCTGTGTGGTGTGAAGTTTAAAGTGTCGTGTTCGATGTCTTAGAAGGGGAGTTTTCTTTTTGGGGTCGAGTCTATACTAGAGGGATTAGTACGATGATGGTTTAGAGGTGATCAATTTAGGGAAAGGCGTTAGGGAGAAGCCGGGATTCGGTACTTGGGGTATAAGAAGGTCGGGATCGAGTTTTTGTCACAATGTCGGTAAACTCACCTAAAATCCCGCTTTCGCGGTGAATGAGGGCAAGTCCCTAGTTATGGTAATTCTACCCCGAGTTTCCCCATATTGATAGAAATTAGTCAAGGTCGGTCTAGTTGGCCGGACTAAAACAACAATGACACAACACCATAAATAAGATAAACCAACATGCAAGCAACCCACCAACATCCCTATATTCAAATAAACCAAGCCCTCATCCCTAAACTCCCCAACAAGAAATTTACTCACAATTCATTATGAAATTCATCACAACATGCATATTAATTAGATTTGAACAAGATGATGATGAGAAAATATCACAAAAACTAAATAGAGATTAGAGAGTGGAAGAGAATTGTACCAACTATGTAGATCTATAAGAAATAAGAAGATATCATAGATAAAGATTGAATCTTTGATGAATAAAATGGAGAACTTGTCACTAATCCTCCAATAAAACCAAACAAATCTTCAAATAAACCTTGAATAATCTTCTACAAGCTTGAGATCTAAACAATTGTTGATGAGAATTGTGTAGATCTACTACTAATTACTATATAAACTACTAGGAATATTTTAGGATTTTTACTACTACTACTAATGGTTGGTGTAATAAGATGGTGGAAGGGTGTAATGTCTTCCCTCCTTAGCACAATGGAGAGGTGAGTTTAGGCAATGAATTAGGGTAACATATATATAGTAATCTCTTAATGGATCCTTAACCTAAAGCCCAAATCCATCTTCATGCTCCATTAGTGAGACAATCTCTCTTTGCATCTCCATGGGGTGAAACTTCGCCCTGCGGACTCGTCAGTAATTCCCATCGGGCGAAAATTTCGCCCGGTGAGATTTTTTTTTTTTCGCGTTTTCGGCACATCTTCACCATCGGGCGAAATTTCACCCGGTGGGCGAAATTTCGCCCGGTGGGTAAGCTCGGAAAATCTTCGGGAGGCAATTTTTACCGTCGGGTGAAATTTCGCCCGGTGGTGTCTCACCGGGTGAAATTTCGCCCGGTCATTTTTTCAGGCTCAAGTCTTGTCTCATTCTTCGTTTGTTCGATCGGATGGCTTTAAACTTTAAGTTGTGTGCTTTGCTCTTTGGACGGTTTTCCTTTCTCTTGTGCTCGTGGAAGGTCAATCGTGATTTTTGTAGCAAAACCTATCAAAATTGATAGAAAAACTACCAAAAACACGTAAAACGCACAAGAGGGACGCTAATGCGAGAAGTACACAAAATATAGCGATAATCGCACTCAAAACTCGCAAAACGAGGGAAAAACGGGTCTAAATGGAGGGGAAAACGGTCTAAATTTAGCACACAACAAAAGCCCTAATAAACTAGGCACCATAATATATATCTTTCAATCAATGAACTACGGCTTGGTTTGATTTCACCACATGTGAATACGTAAGCACCCTTTCAACAAAGGTACAACCACCCACATTGACACAAATTCAAAAAGCACTATCATTCCGGTCACGACACTGTCATGTTCTCAACAACTAGTTTTGTCCACCTGGGGGCTTCTCTTAGGTAAAAGATATCCTTCCACTCACAAAATCCAAATGATTTCAAAAATCTAGCCACCTTTCTATAGTGTGTCCTAGCACTCGGCTCAATCAAAGACAAGAATCTGTCAGGGACTCGAAGCTGCACCCTACTTTGGAAAAATTTCCCCAAAACCAGAAATTCAAAAGTGCACTAGTCTACAACATTGCTACTACGGAGTCCTGTCATTACAGAGTACATATCTTCCCAATTCTGAGGGTTCGACCATGTTGCCACTCGCCTAGGCTACGGAATAACGCAACTTAAGAGTCTTGTCATCTTAAGTGGCCCACCCCCTACTGAGTCACGGTCCAACCCTCGAGATTCCAGTCGTGTCTGTCAACTCGTCCGGTCATGTCCGGAGTCAAGTCTGTCGGTAGGCCTCTCTCTTCTAATTCTCGCTTTGAAATCTGAAAAACTTAACCATTTGAGAAAATCCTTTTCGACAAGGTCAAATTTTAGTCTATTTAAACTGCAAATTTCTTTTCTACCCCTTTCGATTTTGAAAACCTATCTCCTAGCACGTGAGTTGCTTTCAGGACTTCGATTTCAAAATAAAGCAAAAATCATTTTCCCAAGCGCAAGTCAGTCTATAGATGCTAACTACATTTCCTGTATGCTATCTTGTTGTCTGCTGTATTTGCTATTTCTACCTAAATATCTAACATTTCAGGTACCAGCTTGTGCTTCCCAAAGGAACATCAAATTTTTATTTCTCAGCGTGAGTCGATGTTTCGCCTAAATGTTACATACAAATTACTATGTGACAGCATACAGGTACACCCAAGACTCCAGAAGGAATCTCCTCGCAACTCATTAAAAACTCCGCAGCGGAAGCCCAAGGTGGCGTTTCTCCTAAAAGAAACACGGGATGTGTCTGCAAACGGGCACACCCAGGGCTTCTTAGGCAGGCTCCCGTGTAATTTCGGATCGAGATGTGTCTGCAAACGGACACACCCAGGGCTTCTTAGGCAAGCTCCCGTGTAATTCTGAGTTGGGATGTATCTGTAAACAGATACACCAGGGCTTTGTCGGCAGGCTCCCGTGTGGTTATGAGATGGGATGTGTCTGCAAACGGGCACACCCAAGGCTTCCTAGGCAAGCTCCCGCGCATCTCCAAGATGGGATGTGTCTGCAAACGGGCACACCCAAGGCTTCTTAGGCAAGTCCCCACTGAGCTATTGGCATCCTCTCAGGTATGATTTCTATCTTATGGCTGGCGAGCCCTTTTACGCAATTCTAATGGACTATAAACGACCCGACCGAAAGTCTGCCAGGTCTTAATCCTCAATTGTCCTGGTAGCTACTCTGACTTTCGCCTTGTCCAAGCCTCAGTCAGAGTGGGGGCTCTGTAGACACCTACATTTTGACCGCCAGGTGTCTATAACAGTTTCCAAAAAATACCCGATGAAGATCGGACGTAAACATGACTTAATACGCTCGATTTTCGGACTCGGAATCAATAGTAGTAGTTGGCATGAGCTTTTAGCGGAGTACAAATCTCACCAAACAGACCTCAAATTCAGGTCCAGTGGGTCGTTCCCAGTCAAATGAGACTAATTTGGGTCAAAACCGACACCAAGGGCAAAGCCGTCTTTTAGCGACCGGGTCAAGCCCCGGTCAAAGACAATTCCGAGCCATAAATATCTGGCACACCACCTCGAAAATCCAACTCGAAGTCAAACACCTACAAAAAATCAGCAATGAAGAAGAGTTAAGCAACTAAAACTCTCCCAAAAGGACAAAACTCGATCTATAAGGAGGTCTCCCACCCGGCTAGACCCACTCGATCGAGTGGACCAGCTCACTCGATCGAGTGGACTCATAAAATCAGCCAAAACCGGGTGTTTTCTTCCCTTACAAGCAACCTTTTCCTATCCAAAAACGAAATCCTATTGCATCCAAGACTACTACCTATCCGAAACAGGAGTTTCTTCCCATCCAAGCCAGGAAACCTCCCTTATAAATACACCCCCCCCCCCTTGCACATTCATAACACGAAGAATTCACAACACAACAATTCCAATCCCGACATACACAAGTTACAACAATACTAGGCTTATTATATCCCGACGTTCCCTCTAGAAATCCTATAGGATTCCCGACCATTCACAACCCGAAATTCTAGGCAATTTTAGGCAAACCATATACAAACCCGAGAGCAAAACTCGCCAAATCCCCTCCCTAACCATACACACCATAACTCACCTATATACATCTTAACGCTCCCGCGCCTAAGCCGCTACTACGAGTCCGTTTTCGAGATAATCAAGCATGTAGGTTGAGAGTGTTTCAAATCCCGACTTCTCCCTTTTCTTCTCTTTCTCTCGTTCGTTCGTTTCTATTTACGGGTCGTCGTCGCATTTTTTTATTTTTTTTCTCGTTACTAATATCGATATTATCGTGCTATTTTCAACAAAGCGCCGTTCCTAGGATTCGATATCGACTCTATAGTCGAATATCGGATCTAAAGGTATCAATCATTAAATTATATTAAGCATAATCCCGTTGAAGCCGAGTAATGATCACATGATCCGAAAAGACTAATTACGACATTACGAAGCAGAGGGAATTACTTTATCTTAATACAATCAAAAAACGATTTATAAAACGTCTTTTTCAAAATCCACTATAAATATTTGATATTGATTCTATAGTCAAATATCGAATACGACGAGTATCGAAAATTGAATCGAGTATAAATCATATTATATTTTCACGCAATTCAACAAAATCATCGATTTTTCAAAAATAAAAACCGGACCGCAGTCCGTACAGGGAGCACTCGATCGAGTGCCTAGCCCACTCGATCGAGTGGCATCCCATAATCCGGGCAGAATGCTCTTTTCGAGACCACTCGATCGAGTCCCCCAATGACTCGATCGAGTGGCTCCTGGTGTGTCAAAATAGCGAGTCTTTCAGCTATTTCCGAGCCCCGATAAAATTCTTTAACGACTTCGGTCAACACGTGTCAAGTCCATCACGTGTTCCAATCTTTTCAAAACCGCATCGTACTATATTCACGTCTTCTAATTCATTTCCACTTCGTTATTATTGTTGTATAGTATCGTTTGTGGCATTGTATTTCCGGGTGGTATGCCGCTCGTATATTGTAATCTGTTGTCGCACCTTTTCTTTTATATCGTTGTTTGTTTTATTGTACTAAAACGAACTTCACATGCTAAAATAACTTTGACGTTAGTTTAGATGCATTAAACGACTAAGTCAAACATAATTCACATGTTTAGTCAAAACACTGTTTGCATATCATTCAACCATCAAACTAACGCGCGTACACCAAAAACGAACAATATCTTAGTAGAGGCCGCTAAGTGCGGGCGGGGTTGGGTGTTCTTTGTGAGCTTCCCAACACGTACCCTCACCCCTTACTCAGAACCGTGGTTTCCGGATGTCCGAAACCATTGGCATACGAGAGTCATTCAATACACGGTATCCCATAATGTCGGTATCGGTATCAAAATGCAAAGGGACGAGCCCCATAAACTCTGAAATCGGAATAGGCCGTACTCTGTGCACGACCCACTAAGATATAAAGTGGGTTCGAACAGGCCCGAACTCCCACAAAGTTCGGTGGCGACTCCAACTTTGATTTAAATTTCAATTCGAGATCCTTCTCACATGAGATTCATTCGCCGCCCCAAACCCGCGCGTGGCCGCGTCAGGGTGGACCTATGTCATGTCCACAGATATAATATACTTTAATTTATATGTTAATATCGTTATGTACTATAATATTATTATAACCATACATATAATACCTAATATGTACTCTTATAATAGCTAACAATTTAAAAGATTATAATATCTAATTAAAGTATAGTATATAACCATATGTATAATCATACCTATTGTTATATGAATTAACTATATTATAACACCTAATTATATACGGATTATTATGTATTATTATATATCATACGTATTATTATAATACCTTATAATCATTAGTGTTATTATCTATCATAGTACCTAACACGTATTAATATAATTATATCATATGTTTTCGATCCTTGGGTTGTCGAGTCTAACAAATCTTTTCCGATTTACTAGCACCTACTTTTATTGTATTTTTGACAAACTAGGAAGTTTATTTCTAACCGACATATACTCTCATATATTTTTGAATATTTTGCCTCAACGTATGGAGTTTTCTGATCGATTATTTATTTACTTCCGAGAACTTATCACGTAACAGTAGTGGCTTAATTAGTTAATCTATCTTAGTGTTCATTGATCACTGAGATTTCGTATCTTTTGTCTACTCTGCTTTTTGTTTGATATCGATACTTGATATACTTTTATTACGTTGTTATTTACGCGTTAAATTTTCGAGTCAGTATACTAATTTCCTTCCTATTTCGAACAAATTCATATTTAGGTGTATTCTCTTATTTCTTTTTTTCGTATCTATATATGATACGGTTTTTTTGCGTTATTGTTCCCGCGAAACTTTTATAATACGATAAAATACGTTCCAGTTCCTCTTTATTAAATCGATATTTAACTTCTCTCTTTTGCAGAAGGAGATCGTTCAAGGCATCGTGCGTAGGCAGATTCTGAGCAAATATACTAACTCGCTTGCTATTGGAGGTTAGACCACAAACGAATGGGGCCGTAGAAGCAGTCAACAAAAGTATAAACACAATCCTTAAGAAAATGATAGACAATTATCGGGATTGGCCAAACAAGACCCCCTTCGCCTTATGGGGATACCGAACATCCAATTGAACTCCCACTGGAGCCACACCATATTACCTAACCTACGGTTCCGAAGCCGTACAACCCGTAGAGCTAGAAATACCGTCACTAAGGATATTAGCCGATAGCGGTATTCTTGAAGAAGAATGGAACCAAATACGATATGACGACCTAGTACTCATAGACGAGCGTGGGATACATGCCTTATTCAACGTACAAGTCTACCAACAACGCATCCTACGAGCCTTTAATAAACGAGTGAAATCCTGAAACATACACGAGGGAGACTTAGTAATCAAATCCATTAGAGCACCCCTTCCCGTCGACCCTAGAGGGAAATTCAAACCAAACTGGGCGGGCCCTTACTTCGTTAACAAAATACTCTCGGGGGGCGCTGTGATCCTCTAATCGCGCCCCAATCGGATCGGTCGTTAACGAAGGACGGGGGATCAAACAATATTTATAGACTCGGAATAACACAAAAACTACTAGAGTAATCGTGGTAAGTCGAGGTCGGTCCACAGGGAACGGAGTGTGATGGCAAGTTTAAAGCTGTGTGTTTAATGTCTAGATGAGGATTTCTAAGAGTCGAGTCTATACTAGAGAAATGTCTACGAGGATAGCTAGGGGTGATCAATCTAGGGAAAGATGTTAGGGGGATGTCGGGATTCGGTACTTGGAGTCTAAGAAGGTCGGAATCGAGTTTTTGTCGCAACATTGATAAAGGGAGAATGTCACCGTTCGGTTTCTTCACCCAACCTACCTAAAAACCCACTTTCGCGGCGAATAAGGGTAAGTCTTTAACTATGGTAATTTCTACCCCGAGTTTCCCCATATTGATAGAAACTAGTCAAGGTCGGTCTAGTTGTCCGGAATAAAACAACAATGACACAACAACCATAAACAAGATAAACCAACAAGCAAGCAACCCACCAACGTCCCTTAATTCAAATAATCCAAGTCCTCATCCCTTAACCCCCAAACAAGAAATCTACTCACTAATCATAATGGGAGACAACCAAACATTAACTAAGGAGAAAATAACTACAACATGCATATTAGCTAGATCTAAAAAAACTAATAACACTAAGATAGTCTAAACAAGACAATGATAAGAGAATAACATAAAAACTAAACTAGAGATTAGAGAGTGGAAGAGAAATATACCAACTATGAAGATCTACAAGAAATAAGAAGATTGCATAGATAAAGGTTGAATCTTTGATGAATAAAATGAAGAACTTGTCACTAATTCTTCAATAAACCAAACAAATCTTCAAATAAAACTTGGAATAATCTTCTACAAACTTGAAATCTAAAGAATTGTTGATTGTAACTAATAGATCTTCTACTAGATTATAGAGAACTACTAATAATAATACTAGTAGATTGTTTTTCTAATGGATGGTTTTTCTTCACTAATGAAGGGGTGAAGTGATGGATGATAGTGAGTATGATGGATTATGGATGGATGCCTAGGGCAACAAACTAGGGTAACATATATATAGTAATGTCTTAATGGGTATTTAACCTAAAGCCCAAATCCAACTTTTTGCTTCATTAGTGAGACAATCACCCGTAGCATCTTCATGGGGTGAAACTTCGCTCTGCGGTCTTGACGTAATAATCCCACCGGGTGAAATTTCGCCCGGTAAGATTTTCTTCACTTTTTGTGATTTTTGACCACTTCTTCCATCGGGCGAAATTTCACCCGGTGGGCGAAATTTCGCCCGGTCAGTTTCGCCCGGTGGTAAGTCTCGGAAATCTTCAGGGGAGGCAAATTACCGTCGGGTGAAATTTTGCGCGGTGGTATCTCACCGGGTGAAGTTTCGTCCAGTCATCTGTCTGGCCTCATTTCTTGTCTCATTCTTCGTCGATTGATTGGATGGCTTTAAACTTTAAGTTGTGTGCTTTGCTCTTTGGACGGTATTCCCTTCTCTTGTGCTCGTGGAAGCTCGATCGTGATTTCGGTGCCAAATCCTATCAAAATTGATAGAAAAACTACCAAAAACACGTAAAACGCATAAGAGGGACGCTAATGCGAGAAATACTCAAAATATGGCGATAGAAAGACTCGCAAAACGATTCTAAATAGGAGGGAAAATGGTCTAAATTTTGCACACAACAATTCCCCCACACTAAATCGTTGCTCGTCCTCGAGCAAAGACCCAAAAAGAAATTACAAACTACAACTACTAGCTAGACTATGCTAAGCCGATACGGGGCAATTAACGGGCCCGCTCTGTCCCTTCAACTCACATCGAAATACCCATGAGGTAGAGTACTCCCATGCAAGGCAAGTTGGGGCTTGCTCAAAATGGTGGATGCGACTAAACACACACAAACATATAACACGAACGAATAGACGCATCGAAAGCAAAAATAAAACACCGAATCCCTCATCGAGACGGCGGGGAAGACACCGATTACTTACCAAGGACAACAATAAACTTCCAAGATAAATCACCCACGTAAACAAGGACCAAAGCCTAATACTATGACAATTAAGCAATAAAGATGTTGATAACTTAGCCTAGGTCCTCCCAATCTTCTAAAGGGGTACTATGGGGCGTATAACGGAGTGGAAAAAGTGAACCATGGATTCGTTCGGCACTGTAGGTAGGTGCAGTCCCGCTCTCTTTCGCTAAGCCAAGAGGGTCATTCCAAACTCGAATTTCCTAAATTAGCCCAAACAAAAAGGTGGAGTGTTTACAATTATTGGGATGGATCGACTAATCACCGCTATCTTCCTACCTCGGGACTCGGTCCTCTAGTTGGCACTTCACGGCGACGAATCGATCAAAGGGCTTTTTCTTTTCTCTTTTTCTTTTTTTTTTTTTGTTTTCGAAGGAGACATTTTTGATGATACGATTTTCATTTGAAGCTTCATTTCTCTCCTTTGTTTTTCTTTTGTTTTTGTCATGTTTTTGTGCTCTTTTTCTCTTGCTTTGGTTTGCCCTTTTTTGGCTTTTGATGTGGTTTGAAACAAAGCTTGGAGGTTATGTTTGTGTAGACTTATTGTGGCGATGTATTGGTGAAGGAAAATTAGGTAATCGAGAACGCGCGCCATTCCCGGATAACCCACAAAAAGCGGAAAGAATTTGGACTAAAGGTGCAATGGTCATTCGAGCAAGGTCACCTAGAAAACGGGATGCGGGAACCAAGGCCTAACTCCTCCATGGGTGGTCAAGGTGGTCAAATGCAAACCCCGAAGTAAACCTCTAGTAGAAAAGGTGGACTTAAGCTAAAGGATCAACAAATTCATTGCCTTAGAGCCATTCTACTAGACTAAGGTCCAAAATCTACAATGGGTTATCTAATATGGAATGTAAACTCTTGTAATAGATTTGTAATCGGGTTTTCGAAAAGTTTTAATCCTAGACACACTATACAAAATCAAAATGAACACTCGAAAAGGAAAAGCAAATAAAATAAAACACAAGTAAGGTCATGTACTCCATACTCCATCAACATACAAGCACACAAAATCAATCACAACACCAAAATGCTCGCTTCGAGAGCCTCCAAATAGCAACAACCTATCTCCTCTTACAAAAATAAAGAAAGAAGGAAGGATGTTACCTAGCGGGTGCTTTCATAATCTCTTCAAATCGCGCTATTAAGGTGGTGGTTACCTGTAAGAGTAGAGAACAAGACCGTACGGGACACGAAACATAACAAGAAACGAGAAAAGAAAAGAAAAGGAAAAGGAAAATGTTTTTGATTTTTCGAATTTTTCAAATTTTTATGGATTTTGAAAAGATTTTTTTTGAGAAAATAAAAGATAGTAGACTCTACTTCCACACTAAAACTGTACATTATCTTCAATGGACAAGTAGGGGAAGAACGAAAAACATGGAAAAGAAAAATGAGAAAAATATTTTTGGATTTTTTTGATTTTTCAAATGTTTTTGGATTTTATAATTTTTTGAATGTTTTTGGGTTTTTCAAAAAAAATTTGAAGAGAAAAAGGAAAATAAAATAATGAAAGCGGTAAAATACTGGCGGACCTAGGTGCAATCACATCACCTAGACACTAGCCAAGTGGCTAAGAAAATGAAAATGAATGAAAATAAAATGAAAGGGTGAAAAATTGGGCGTAGGTGTAGTCACGTCACCTAGCCCGAATTAAGAAAATTTGATTAAAAATTTGGATTTTTCAAAGGGTCAATGGCGTAATCACATCGCCAAGAGACCGGGAGCAATACCTAGGCCGCGACGGCCGCAAAAATTGATGGGACGGTGGGACAGCTTGCAATTTTGGTTCAAGATAAAACAATCACAATGATTATAAGATGATGAAACAGGGAACAAGGAACGAAATTAATCTAAGAAGATATAATTGTAGACTCACCAACCAACCAACACATATACCCACAACACATACAAACCATACTATCTACCGACTCTTGTAGGGGGTTCTAATTCGAGTAATCATTTGACGCAAAAGAAGCCGTCGGAGTGCCCTCGGTGGGTTCCAACTCACCGGCATACTCCCAAACTCCTATTCCCCATGTTTCGTTCAGTCGGAATTCACCGGGACCTAAAGGTAGGTCCCAATTGTAACAATTGTAAATATTGGTTCGGTAAATGTTGGGGACTATTAAGGCTCGATCGTGGCAAATGGAGACGAGGCGATGGTTAGGTACATTAAAGATCCAAGTAGGGAGGTAGGCCTCGTCAAGCCAGACACGGTTGTCATGTGGGATAAGATGGTCGGTCGCATAACCCAAGTTTTTTGCGATTAAAGTCACAAGACCACCACAGTCTACGGAGGGGGGTTGGGTAATAATAATTTGATGAAAGTGTAACGTCACAACAATAGGTAGGTCAAGGGGGTTAGGGTTACCGAGTAAAGAGTCACTAATCAATTGTAAGACACACACATTGAGATTAATGATATTGTCGGTAGATGGTATCAAGCAATGGGAAAGTATCTCAGCGAAGTAACGAATAGAAGGGTTACGGATTTCAGCGGTAAAATTTGAATTGATTTCGAAATCTCGTTGTTCTGGCGCTATGCACCTCCACAAGTCTCTCCTAGTCGTACTAGCTTGTACATCCCTTAAAGGTTCACTAACTTCGGTACCCGATGTGGGTAGACCTAGGGCTAGGCCGAATTCGGAAACAGTTAAACAGTGGGTTTTACCGAACAAACAAAATCTAAACTCTCTTGGTGTGGTCGGGTTATCGATAGTAAAGGTACCTAAGAATTCACATGCAAGGTCTTTATATGTGCAATTCACGTATTTTAGAAGTCTGCTAGTTCCGATCCTCGGCAATAACTCTCTAATATCGTCCTCTATTCCTAGAATTTCCATTGTGAATGGACAAGGCCACCTTGTACTCTGAAAGGTCTTTTCATAGAAGGTTTGAGCTAGGGGTGTATTAGGACAAGGTAAAAGTTTGGACTTAGAAGACTTACTAGAGCATGAACATTTAGAAGATTTAGAAGTCGAAGCCATACCTTGTTTATGCGCGGCTCGTTGAGCTCTTGTCTCCATAATAATGTGCTTGCAAGAATATCCCAAAACTTTCTTCCTCTTCTTCAAGAACCCAAAATAAATCACCAAGTTGGAGATGAAGTTATGAATGGATGTTGGGGTCTATAGAAAGTGGTTTAATGATATTATGATGGGTGAAAGGGTAAAATGAAGAGTAAGGTGTAAAAGGGGATATAAATAAGGGTGGTTCAGAGGGAAATGAAAAGTTTTAAAGTGATTGGTAAATATTTGGTGTAAAATGTTTGGAGGGAAAGTTATATTGGGGTAAATATAAAGGAGGGAAATGAAAATGCAGTGAGTTAATAAAAGTGTAGGTGATCCGGCCAGCTCACGCCGCCGGGTGAAATTTCACTCGGTCGGGCACCATCGGGTGAAATTTCACCCGACGGTGTTTCGTCCTGAAAATCATTTTTGCCAACATTTTTCCACCGAGTGAAATTTCACCCGGTGAAAATCTCACCGGGCGAAATTTCACCCGGTGGTATCTTCTTCAATTCTTGCAATTCTGGCAACTTTCCGTAAGGCGAAGTTTCGCCCGGTCGAGTCTCACCGAGCGAAGTTTCGCCCGGCGGTCTTCTTTGCTGCGTTTTTCCGCCTTGCCATTTCATGGCTCTTCAATAATCACCTAGAGGTTCAAATATTGACTCGACTCACATTACATAATCAATATCTCCCACAAATATGCTTGTGGTCTTTAAATAAGCTCCATAACTCCTCCAAAAGCTTGATCTTCATCCAAATTAATGCTCCATGGTGAAATCCAAGTTCAACCATTATTTTCAAGCTAACAAAACTAATAAACTCAAAGAAATATGATACATATATACAACGTGGTTGTTGAGGATACCACCAAACCTACATCAATTTCGAGAGGGGGTTAGATAACTCTCCTCAATGGGAGCTCACCAAGATTCATGGTAGCAAAGGTCTCACGAACGTGACTGGGATGATAAATCTTCAAACGTTGCCCATTAACCATAAATTTCCCGGTTTCCGGGCTAGAAATCTCTATTGATTCATATGGTTGCACCTTGGTCACTTCGAATGGACCCGACCATTTTGATTTCAAATTACCGGGAAGAGCTTAAAGAGAGAGTTGAAGAGCAATACCTTATCACCAACGAAGAAGTCCTTACGAAGTATTCGATAATCGTGCCATTGGCGTGTTCGTTCCTTGTAGATCCTTGAATTTTCGTAAGCTTCAAGTCTTAGTTCTTCCAATTCTTGTAGTTGGAGAAGGCGATTATCTCCTACAACACTCTCATCGAAGTTTAGCTCTTTGATTGCCCATTTGGCTTTGTGTTCTAATTCCACCGGTAAATGACAAGCTTTACCATACGCAAGACGATAAGGAGTGGTTCCAATCGGTGCTTTGTAAGCCGTTCTCAATGCCCAAAGGGCGTCATTTAATTTTAATGACCAATCCTTTCGGTGTGTATTTATAACTTTCTCTAAAATTCCCTTGATTTGATGGTTGGAGATCTCGGCTTGCCTATTTGATTAAGGATGGTAGGCTAAGGACATCTTGTGAGTGATACCATACTCCCTAAGAAGGTGTTCAAAGGAGTCTTTCCTAAAATGAGAGCCTCACTCACTAATTATGGCTCTAGGCATACCGAATCTCGGAAAAATCACATTCTTGAAAAGCTTGATTACAACCTTAGAGTCATTGGTGGGGGAAGCTACGGCCTCGATCCATTTTGAGACATAATCAACCGCGACTAGAATGTACTTGTTACCAAAAGAAGATGTGAACGGACCCATGAAATCAATGCCCCAAACATCGAACAATTCAATCTCCAAGATAGGTTGAAGGGCATCTCATTTCTTCTTGTAATATTGCCACTTCTTTGGCATGCATTACATGTGAGAATGAAAGCTCGAATGTCCTTGAACATGGAAGGCCACCAAAACCCGCTTTGGAGAACCTTGGAAATTGTCTTTTGGTTGGCCAAGTGTCCACCATAAGATGTCGAGTGAAGGTGCTTCACAATATTATATCCTTCTTCGACCGTCACACATCGTCAGTAAATTCCATCTACACAACGGCGGAATAAATAGGGCTCGTCCCAATAATAGCGTCGGGCTTCATAACGTAGTTTCTTCCTCTCTTGTTTGGAATAATCGTCCGGAATAAAATGAGACACTAAGAAATTGACGATATCGGCATACCAAAGTGTAATAGTTTCAATGGCCATCAAGGCCTCATCTCTCATAGCTTCATTGATGGGATATCATCTTCTTCATTGCTTTCTTTACCAACCGTATGTCTACAAAGATGATCCGCTACCAAGTTCTTCGACCCGGCTTTGTCTTTAATTTCAATATCAAATTCTTGTAAAAGGAGCACCCACCGAAAGAGACGGGACTTAGTCTCCTTTTTGGACATGATGTAACGAATGGCCGCATGATCCGTATGAACAATGACTTTGGAGCCGGTAACATAATTTCGGAATTTCTCCATGGCATAGACAACGGCAAGCATCTCTTTTTCGGTTGTTGTGTACCTCGATTGGGCTTCATCTTGTGTTTTGCTTGCATAATAAATCACATGTAGCTTCTTATCAACCCGTTTTCCTAGAACGGCACCAACGACAAAATCGGATGCATCGCACATGATCTCAAATGGAAGATTCCAATCGGGAGCTTTGATAATTGGTGTGGTAGTGAGAGCGGTCTTTATCTTGCAAAAGGCCTCAAGACACGAGTCATCAAAAACAAATGGTGCATCTTTCATAAGCAAAGAAGTCAAAGGCTTGGCAATCTTACAAAAGTCTTTAATAAATCATCTATAAAAACCGGCGTGACCTAGAAAACTCCTCACCCCTTTGACATTTGTAGTTGGTGGTAAGTTCTCAATCATGGAGACTTTCGCCTTATCAACTTCAACTCCTCTATTAGAAACAATATGACCTAGGACAACACCTTGTTCAACCATAAAATGACACTTTTCCCAATTTAAAACAAGTCTATACTCTTCACATCGAGCCAACACTTGATCAAGATTTTAAAGGCAATAATCAAAAGATGTACCATGGACACTAAAGTCATCCATAAAAACTTCCATGGATTTTTCAATAAAATCAGAAAAAATAGCCATCATACATCTTTGAAACGTTCCCGGCGCATTACACAATCCAAATGGCATCCTTCTATAAGCATAGGTGCCATAGGGACATGTGAAAGTGGTTTTCTCTTGGTCATCGGGGTGAATGAGAATTTGAAGAAATCCGGAATGACCATCGAGGAAACAAAAATAAGAATGATGCGCCAATCTTTCAAGCATTTGATCAATAAAAGGAAGGGGGAAATGGTCTTTTATGGTGGCCGTGTTCAATTTTAGATAATCTATACACATGCGCCAACCGGTAATAGTCCTAGTAGAAATCGACTCACCCTTTTCTCCTTTAACAACCGTCATTCCTACCTTTTTCGGCACAACTTGTACGGGGCTAACCCATTTACTTCTGGTTATTGGGTATATAATGTTAGCCTCATACAACTTGAGGACTTCCTTCATGACAACCTCTTTCATGGTGGGGTTCAACCTACGTTGACCCTCAACCGAAGGACGGTGGTCATCATCAAGGATGATCCTATGCATACAAACATTTGGGCTTATGCCTTGGAGTTCGACAATGCTATACCCGGCCGATGGCCTTTTTGTGCTTTCTCAAAACAATAAAAAGTTTTTCCAATTGAGGTCCATCAAGTGTGGCATTGACGATAAAGGGATAATTAGTTCCTTCAAGAAAAGCATATTTGAGGGAAGAGGGGAGTGGTTTAAGTTCAAGATTAGGAGGAGAAGATACCATACTCTTACCCACCGGTAGTGGTTCTACCTTTTCTTCATGCAAATATTCTTCTTCAAGAGGTGGAGAGTCAAATGGTTCATCTTCTTGTTTATCATCATCTATCAAGCTATACTCAATCAAACTATCAATAACTTCAATGGAATGCATTTGTTCAACCATTGGTTGTTTAAGAGCTTGAGAAAGGGAAAACTCTACCGACCCGTTCCCTATGTTAAACGACAACTTTCCATTCTTAACATCAACTATAGTACCTCCGGTAGCCATAAATGGTCGACCTAAGATAATGGGGGTAATAGTGTCTTCGGGCATATCCATGACAACAAAGTCGGAGGGGATGAAAAACTTACCAACTTGAACGGGTACATCCTCAAGTATCCCAAGTGGGTATTTGACGGACCTATCCGCAAGTTGAATCGACATGCTAGTGGGTCTCATCTCCCCCACACTAAGTCTCTTGGCAATAGAATAAGGTAACAAACTAACACTAGCCCCTAGGTCGCATAAAGCTTGATTAACAACAACATTTCCTACCCGACAAGGGATGGAAAAGCTACCGGGATCCTCTAGTTTCTTTCTTATTTGATTCATAAGAATGGCACTACATTGTGCCATGAGAGAGACACATTCTTTGTCTTCTATGGTTTTCTTTTTAGTCAAGACTTCTTTCGAAAACTTATAATAGAGGGGCATTTGAGAAATTACCTCGGTGAAGGGTAAAGCTACCTCTACTTTCTTCAACATATCCACGAAACGGCTAAATTGAGCATTCTCCTTATGTGGCTTAGCTCGTTCGGGAAAAGGCAATGGAGGCATAAAAACGGGAGGCGGTGGAATATTAGATTCTTCTTCTTCTTCGGCTAATCGCTCCGCCTCTTTCCTTTTGGCTTCTTCGGCTTCCATTTGCTCTTTCTTCTTTCTTTGTTCTCTTTGTTTATTCTCCGCATTTTGGAGGATATCAAACTCCGCTTGTATTCCCCGGTTTTGTTTGGGGGAAGTGGGAGATGATTCTTGTTGTGACTTGGTTGATTAACTTTGCATGGGGTGCTCTTGATGTTCATGTTCAAGTTCAAGTTCTTATATGGGTCCTCAAGTTCTTTGCCACCTCTCAAAATGACGGCATTTGCTTGGTGTGAAGGGTCTCTTGGGTTTTGGGGTTGGCCGGGCAAACCATGAGGTGGATGAATTGGGGCGGCTAAGGATTTTGTTGCTTCTTTTGATTCCCAAACCTTTAGCCTTGCCTTGGTATCTTGATGTTCATTCCATAGTTGCCCAACGGTTCTTTGCAAATCATTAATGTTATCCTATGGAACTCCTCCTTGACCAAATTGAAAATTGCTTGATTGGCCATAAGACTGAGAGGGTTGGTTGAATGATTGTTGATTGTAACCTTGATTTCATTGAAAGTTACCTTGGAACCCTTGATTGTATCCATGATTGAAATGATTACCATGTTGATTTTGGTAATTGTTGTAATTGTTGGGAACATGGAAGTTACTACCTTGTTGATTGAAGTTGCTCCTTTGATGAGGAGGCATATATGGGGGCATCTTTGGAGGACCTTGGTTAAAGGGCCTTGTTGACTTTGATTAAATGGCCTCGTTTGACTCCCTTGGGAACGTGGCATCGGGGTTTCAACATTTTGATTTCCATAAGAGAAATTGGGATGAAACCTTGTGTCGGCATTGTAGGTATTGGAAAGGGATCAAATTGAGGTCTTTGCCCATATACTTGTATAGCTTGGACTTCATTTGGCTCTTCAACATAGACTTCTTCATTAGGAATGCAAGAGCTAGAATCATGGCCATAATTGCCACAATGATCACATTAAACTTCCCATGTTAATTGTTTTGGAGGTGATGGTTGCCTTGGTGGAACACTCCCTTGAATTTGATACATTCCTCTAGGAGTGGGCTTAGAATTCATGGCATCCATTCTCTTTTTCAATTCTTCAACTTCCGCTTGAAGTTTCAATTCATTAGAACTCTTAGATGAGTTCACTTCAACTTTCTTTCTAGAATCCCTCGATTGACCCATTATAGAATCACTCCTTGCCATCTTCTCAATAAGATTCTTAGATGCCTCATCGGTGAGAGAAGAGAAGTCTCCTCCGGCGGCCGAATTGAGGTTTTCCTTGGTTCTCGATGAAAGGGTGTTATAAAATGTTTGGGTGGTTAGCCAATAGGGTATTCTATGGTGTGAATATTTGCGCAACAAATCTCTAAATCTTTCTCAAGCCTCGCTTAGGCTTTCAAATTCATCTTGCTTGAATGTTTGTATCTCCATGCGATATTGATTAGTCTTTGACGGCGGAAAATATTTCTCCAAGAAGACATTAGATAATTGAGCCCATGTTGTGAATGTATTAGCGGGATGGCCTTGAAGCCATCTACGAGCTCCATCTCTCAAGGTCTTCGGAAATAATAAACGATGCAATTGACATGAAGTTAATTCATTGAGATGGGCTCCTACTAATTTTTCATTAAATGAAGCGATGTGCTCTTGAGCATCTTCTTGAGAAAAACCGTGAAAAGTATCTTGTTGGACCGCATTAGTCAAAGAGGCTTTCAATTCATAATTCTCGGGTATCTCTCCGAAATCAACGGGAGAAGGTGTTTCTTCGTGTGTGAGTTGGGAATGAGAGGCTAGGGTCGCCATTTGTTGGATTGGTGGTGATGGTGGATTTGAATTTGGTGATTTTGGAGAATTCGGAGGGGATGGATTTGGTGGTTGTGTTTTCGGTGATGGTGGTGTAGGTGGTGAATTTTGTGAAGTGAAAGGTATGGAAGGATTATTTGGAGTGGGATTGTGTGATGTAGAAGGTGTAGAAGGTGTATGTGGTAGGATGGGGTTAAGGTTAGGAGGTGATAATGAAGGATGTGGAATAATGGTGGTTGAGTTATTTCCTCGAAAACGCAATGCTCTAAAAGTCCTTTCCGACTCCGGATCGAACCACAAGGGCGATGACGTGTTCCTGGACATAAAACTCAATTAAAGTGTGAGACTCCTAGCACCTCTCGGTACTAGGGAAAAGGGAGAAGAGAAAAGAACCAAATACAATAACTAAAAACACAATCAACTACTAGTTGTTCCTCGACAACGGCGCCATATTGATCGCGCCCCAATCGGATCGGTCGTTAACGAAGGACAGGGGATCAAACAATATTTATATACTCGGAATAACACAAAAACTACTAGAGTAATCGTGATAAGTCGAGGTCGGTCCACAGGGAACGGAGTGTGATGGCAAGTTTAAAGCGGTGTGTTTAATGTCTAGATGGGGATTTCTAAGGGTCAAGTCTATACTAGAGAAATGTCTACGAGGATTGCTAGGGGTGATCAATCTAGGGAAAGATGTTAGGGGGATGTCGGGATTCGGTACTTGGAGTCTAAGAAGGTCGGAATTGAGTTTTTGTCGCAACATTGATAAAGGGAGAATGTCACCTTTTGGTTTCTTCACCCAACCTACCTAAAAACCCGCTTTCGCGGCGAGTAAGGGTAAGTCTCTAGCTATGGTAATTTCTACCCCGAGTTTCCCCATATTGATAGAAACTAGTCAAGGTCGGTCTAGTTGGCCGGACTAAAACAACAATGACACAACAACCATAAACAAGATAAACCAACAAGCAAGCAACCCACCAACATCCCTTAGTTCAAATAATCCAAGTCCTCATCCCTTAACCCCCCAACAAGAAATCTAGTCACTAATCATAATGGGAGACAACCAAAAATTAACTAAGGAGAAAATAACTACAACATGCATATTAGTTAGATCTAAAGAAACTAATAACACTAAGATAGTCTAAACAAGACAATGATAAGAGAATAACATAAAACTAAACTAGAGATTAGAGAGTGGAAGAGAAATATACCAACTATGAAGATCTACAAGAAATAAGAAGATTGCATAGATAAAGGTTGAATCTTTGATGAATAAAATGAAGAACTTGTCACTAATTCTTCAATAAACTGATAAGTGTAGTTTGTAGTGCCTATTTGTTGTGTTTGGTCCCGGTTTCTCTTGTGGAATCGCTCTTTGGAGCGGTTTTCTAGGCTACTTATGCTTCTTCTAGTTCGTTTTAGGTTCCCAAGACGAATCATTGAGAATTGGAACAATTCCGACTCGTTTCCTAAACATTTGGAGCCAACTAGGAGAAGCGACGATCACTCGGTGGCTTAGACTCGATCCCGAGACCTTGGGACCCATTCCCGAGCCCCGTAGACTCGATCCCGAGCACCGAGAATCAATGAGAAGCCCATGAGAAGCAAGGAGGGACCTTTATGATCATATTGGAGGCCTACAAGACCTTTCCCGGGCGGGAAGAGTAGCCTTCCCGGTCGGGAAGGAGTGCAAGACAAACAGCGGTTCTGGAGCTTGATCCCGGCCGGGATCGTGACCTTCCCGGTCGGGACCACTCCTTCTCCGGCGGGGATGACTTCCTTCCCGGCCGGGAAGAGCCTGAATCGGGGCTGTTTCGCTTCCTTTCATTTCTCTACTCTTGTAACCCTATAAATACCCCCCCCCCCCCCCCCCTTGTATTGATACACTATCTGAGGAAACCCTAGACTACTTTTAGGTTTGATTAGCTTAGATTAGTGTAGATTAGCTTAATCCCTCTTTAATTACTCCTTAATCTTAGTTTAATCTAGTTAGATTACTCTTGTAATATTGGGATTCTTGGAGATTCTACCAATCTTGACAACATTGGTGGATGTTTGGGTATTCTTTTATGCAAGTGTTCATCTTTTCCATTCCTTTCTAGTTGGTATAATCTTTCTCATCCCTTTACTCTTAATCTTTCATATTTAATCAAGTTTTCATCTTTGTTATTGTTTGTTGTTCATCCTTATTTGGTCTTCATGATGAATGGGGTTGTTTTTCTGTTTGTTTCTCTTGTTCTTGTTAGTTTTCCATTAGATATGTTTGAGTAGACTCTTTCTAGGTTTATTAGGGGGATTGGATGTGATTAGGGATGATTAGGGTGAGATGGGTGGTACTAGATGTTGTTTTTGTTGTTTCCCATTTACCTTGCATTCCACATGTTTGATGAATTGCTTGTGAGACTAGAGATGATCAATCCTTGTTTTTCTTGCCTCTTCTCTTGTATGTGTTTGTTTGGTTGGTTGGTTAGGTCCCCTCACCAGTAGGGAGAGCGTTGTGAGGATGACCCCTTGACCGTTTAAGTAGAGAGAGCCCGATCGGAACCTAGGCTACGAAAGCACGCTAGTAACCTCATTTCCCTCTTTTTATCTCCTTGGCATCCATGAACCCGACCTAGCCCTAGTTTCTTCTTAGTGATTTATTTGTTTCCTTTTGTCATTAGTTGCTTGTTTAGCCTTGTTAGTTCGTGTTTTAGACCTTAGCCTAGTCCTTAGTCTATCCTCTAGATTAGCTTGTCTTGAACCTAGTCCTTGACCGTAGCATACCTTAGTCCGACACCCCGTCCCTGTGGATCGACTCGACTTACCCTAGCTACCCAGCTTTTGTTCGTTGGTTATTATTTGACCGGTAGGATAGACGACAAACACTACCATCATAAACCCAACAAATCTTCGAATAAAACTTGGAATAATCTTCTACAAACTTGAAATCTAAAGAATTGTTGATTGTAACTAATAGATTTTCTACTAGATTATAGAGAACTACTAATAATACTACTAGATTGTTTTTCTAATGGATGGTTTTTCTACCCTAATGAAGGGGTGAAGTGATGGATGATAGTGAGTATGATGGATTATGGATGGATGCCTTGAGCAACAAACTAGGATAACATATATATAGTAATGTCTTACTGGGTATTTAACTTAAAGCCCAAATCCAACTTTTTGCTTCATTTGTGAGACAATCACACTTAGCATCTTCATAGGGTGAAACTTCGCTCTGCGGTCTTGACGTAATAATCCTACCGGGTGAAATTTCGCCCGGTGAGATTTTCTTCACTTTTTGCGATTTTTGACCACTTCTTCCATCGGGCGAAATTTCACCCGGTGGGCGAAATTTCGCCCGGTCAGTTTCGCCCGGTGGGAAGTCTCGGAAAATCTTCAGGGGAGGCAAATTACCGTCAGGTGAAACTTTGCGCGGTAGTATCTCACTGGGTGAAGTTTTGCCCGGTCACCTTTCTGGCCTCATTTCTTGTCTCATTCTTCGTCGATTGATTTGATGGCTTTAAACTTTAAGTTGTGTGCTTTGCTCTTTGGACGGTATTCCCTTCTCTTGTGCTCGTGGAATCTCGATCGTGATTTCGGTGCCAAATCCTATCAAGATTGATAGAAAAACTACCAAAAACACGTAAAACGCACAAGAGGGACACTAATGCGAGAAATACTCAAAATATGGCGATAATCGCACTCAAGACTTGCAAAACGAGGGAAAAACGAGTCTAAATGGGAGGAAAAACGGTCTAAATTTAGCACACAACATCCTCACCGACTTAGACGGTCAAGAATTCTCAACCCCAACCAACATAGATCAACTCAAACGGTACTATTCATAGACACCCTGGCAACCACATCCCGACCTCCGACATGGATGGAAGCCATGCAAAAAAAAATATTAATTAAGTTTGCATCGATAATTGGCATAAACGAGTCTAAAGCAAAATCACTCACATTTTTGAAAGAACTATGAACATGGTTTGATTCCGTCTAAACACGGATACGTAGGCAACCCTTTCCCGGGTACAACCAAATAAACAAACAAACAAAAGTCGATTACTCGGTTCATGTACAAACCGGGACTCCCTCCACGTCCCGACCGATGAGTGATCTAAAATGACAAAGCACAAACCACGAGCCGAGGACGGGGTGAAAACCCGAAAGGGCACCCTGGGCAAAATGAAGAAATGAGTTGCGAGCCGTCGTAAAAAAAAAGAGAGAGAGAAAAAAAAGAATAAAAAAGGGTAAGCCGAGGACGGAGTGAATGTAATCCCCTATAAATTCTAACGCAATACAGTGGCAGAAACACTGTAGATTTGGGATTAAAACACACTGATGTTCTATATTTTACAGAAAGAACGGTCAGTCAATACAAATGCCACTTTTACAAAAGGGCTAAAAATTAAAAATCCTTCAAATGGGTTTAACAATCCATAAATAAACATGATTAAAACAGAGTAGGATCCATGCCACTCGCTAGCGCACACCAAACCCCTGAACAAAGAAAACTTGTCATGTTATAAACATAACAGCCACAATTCAGTGTGGAGCAACTCAGGCAGTTCTCCCAGCCATATTACATAATATATAAGCAATAGAAGCATAATATATGAAAATAGATTAAAACTCAAAACATTGTATGAATCAAAATAGATTCAAAACTAGAAAACAATTCAGCAGCCTGACGGCGTCAAAACGAATAATGGAATATAAAACTGATGATAAGTACAGCTTTTACTACTAGAGATATGTCAAAACAACACCGAAGTGTAACTTAGTGCCCACGAAGCGACCCCTAAGCCTCACTGGTTAAGGAACTCAGTGCCCACGAAGCGACTCCTAAGCCCTCTTACCAGACAACTCAAACTATAATAGGACTGCGTTCAGCGAGGTCCTAGCCTAAGTACATGCGCATGACTCCTAAGCATAAACGATACCCAGTTCGACAATCAATGCATCTCTGACGCAAATACACTGACCATATAGCTGATGACAACAAACAACATATCCTAGACTTATATACTGTACATTCTCATTTCCAACATTATTCCATATTCAACCAATAAATATTTTATCCGAAGATATCTTAAATATTCTCAAAATAGTAACCTTTCAAAAATAGAAACTTCTTCAAATAGTAACTTTCCAAAATAGGTGTTATTATAATTAGAAATCGTTTAACATATGAGTTATATAAAATATTTAATATTAGGCCTTGAGACTTAAACATTATATATATTAGATAAATGTATAATTAATGATTAAAAGTCAAATAAATTAAAAATCATAATTATTTCTCAAAAGGTTGGAGTTTAAGTAATTAAAAGTAATAAATTTCTAATTTACAGATTTTTCAGATTTGCTCTGTCTTACTATAAAATTTAAAATTAAATCATTAAAAATCAAAACGACGTAAGATCAGTGAGGTTGAAAACTTTAAAAGATTAACTAAAACTTTTGTTTCTGGAGAAAATCGAAATTTCTAACTTAACAGGGGTTTTTATTCGTAGTTTTATAAACTGTCAGAATCCGACACCCTATAGTATTTCCTGAAGAAAACACGTTTAAAATTTTATTTTAAAATAAATCCAATTAGAAACATTAACTAGACTCTTTAAAGTTAATGTACATAAATTATAAAAATTAAATTCAAAGTTTATCATAGGTTTTAAATTTGGTTTTACAACAACTGACAGATTCGCGAGCTAATCCGTCACAGTTTGATAAACGATTTGTTGTGACGGAACTACTCGGAATTAATTTACGAAATTTAAGAGACATATAATAGACTTAAAATAAATAGTATTCTCTTTTGAAACTTTTTGAAAATAAGATCTGTAAACAGAATTAAAAATCGTACAAAAGTAGTAACAGATTCGAAAACATGCTGTAACTTTACTAAAACAATAAAACTTTCAATTTGTTAATTCATATTGAAAATCACGAAAATTAAGAAATTAATTGTTATTTATACGTTTTAGTCTCGGCCTTATAATAATTTTAGAAGATTCGAAACATATTATCATAATATAGTTCAAACACGTTTACTAGTATAAGGATTCGATTTAAAACGATACTACAAGCAACTACAACATATATATCATGCAATACCGAGTCATGCCATCATGTGTTACCTTCATTGAGATCCGAATTAATAAAATAACCGTCTTCATCGGATCTAGCACGATAGCTTACGAAAAATTAAAACATATGGTATTAGAACCACATAAGAAGGGAATAGAAAGAGGGAAACGAGATGGAGAATAAGAGTAAATAAATTACCCTCGGATTAGAATGAACGAAGGAGAAGAAGAATAAGATGAAAAACCGATCATGCAGATCAGCAGATCTGGAGGAGTTTAACGTGATGATGGATAAAATGAAAAGGAATTGTATTGAGTATAAAATAGGCTAATATAAGAGAATATAATAGAAATTAGGATACTAAAAGATAAGAAAATAGAGTCATACTTCTAATACAGTAAGGATAGACGAGACGAATCAATGCGATAAGATTATGAGAAAGATTATATAAGATGATAAGATCGATTGGATTAACGTAGACGTCTTTGGAAAAACTGTCAGCTCACAAAATTTTATAATACGGATTAAATAATTCTTAAAGTCGATCGAAAAAAAAAAGTATTATAAAATAAAGTACAGGTACAAGAAGAAATCAGGTCAAAAATCGCATTAGAAAAAGATTAAGTCTAAACCGCGAAATGATCTAAAAATATTATTTTGTCGTAAAATTACATTATTTGGGTTAGGTTCGAAGTTGATAAAAATAATTAGTTGACTCGAGAAATCAAATGGGTCAATCTCGAGTTAAAATAATTGTTTGTAAAGAAATTGAGTTTCTCGACGAATAAATAGTTTCCAACGAAAATGAATTAAATTGATTTCACGAAAACAAAATAATGATTATTCAGCGAAAGTTTAATAAAATGATTTCTCAAGAAGATAATAAAATATTTTAACGAGTTTCGAGTTGAAAATAGGAATTCGAGCTAAAATAAAGATTTTAGGAATTCAAGATGAATTAAAAGTAATTACGAGAAGAATTAAAATGGTTACGAGTTAAATCGCAAACGAAATAAAAATATGAATACAAATTTAATTTATAAAAATTAGGGGTGTTACAACCTTCCCCACTAAAAAAAGTTTCGTCCCTGAAACTTACAGGAACACGAAAATAGAAGAGAAACAAAATTATTTCACTTGAACAAAATGAGAAAGCTTAACTCGCATCACAATCTCGGTTTAAAAGAAATTTTACAACTTCAAACGTGATGTGAAAACAAATGCCAAGATTCTCAAGATTATAGGGGTTACGCCACCCGAAGTGTAGAATTTTTCAGAATACTAAAAGGTAAAGTTACTTAATAAAATAATGACGTTAAATAATATTTAAAAACAAATTCGATGGAAAGAGGGTACCCAAAATATTTTCAAAATGACGCTAAATCAATTGATTAAGAAATTCGTCAAATCGATTTAAGACAAAACAAAATCAAAATTTGAGAAATCAAACTTAGCGTTGGGAAATCTCGAACCAGTCATCAGATGCTTCAAATAACAGATCCAAAAGTCCACCAACAAAAATAAAATGAAAGTCTGGGTTTGTGAAATTATTTTCAAACGTCAAATTTTCTCAGACAATCCAATTGTTGCAGAAACATAAGTATTTGCACTTAACGAAAATATTCATAAAACTCTCATCATCCAAAAATTAAAGATTTGAAATAATTTCGAATTATTTTCAAACAGGTTTTTAAGATATTTTAAAAATAACTAAATATAAACTTCAACAAAAGCGTGAAAGCAAAACGAAGTTTGTAAAGTTTAAAATTGTAACATAAAAATTTAACTCGAAAGTTTAAATTAGTCAAATATTTTCCAAAACGGGGAGTTTGGTTACAAATTTAAGGATTAAATCGAAACAAAAATCTTCAAACTCGATAAAGGGTAGAAGGGATACCAACAACAGTTTGGAGGAGCAGAATTCGAGAGAAGCGGAGGGAAGAACGATAACGAGAGTTAAACATAACTCCCGGAGATTATTAGAAGAGTTTAAGGTTCTCGAGATTCCTAGTACAACTCCCACAAACTTAGGTTCCTATTTCCACCAAATAATACTAATACTAAGTCCATTAATGTCAGGAAACTGGGTTGTCCTACATAGTCTACAACCTCCAAAATTACCACTTGCTATAACTTCCAAGCTAAGACTATCGACAGCTACAACCCCCAATACAAGGCTTCACTTGCTCAAACAATCACTTGATCAATAGGGTAAGAATCCACCAAATGACACAGAATCAAATCATGCTACCGAAATTCTACAAACTGCCACAACACTATTAAACTAATTAACCAACAAGGCTCTAAAACTGTTTAAAGCTCACCAGGTTGTATGCGAGGTATTTCCAAATTTCTCGAGTAAGGAACACTAAACAAGGTCCACCAATTTAAAAAATCTCGGGCACTAAGTCTTCAAAATGATCCCACGATTATGCTCATAACATTACAAGGGAACAAAAGTTATTTGTATAATATATCAAACCTTAAGTACACTCAATCTTACAGGTGGCACACACATTTTTCCCAACAGGTCATTCGAGTATGGTTCCTTAGAAGTCCATCAAATTTATACTAATAACGGTGAAACAAGTATGTGGTTAATGACTCAACGAAGCCACAATCTCGTTGGTCGGAAGGCTTGAAATAAACTCCATCAAAATATTTGTATTAAAGTATTCCTCAAAATTACAATGTAAGTCCAACCTGTGTTTATACAAGATATTTCTCTTTCTCAAGATTAACAACAATCCATCCAAGTCTATTTCACTCAACTCCAAATAAAGTTCATACGCTACAACCTTATCAGACTCAATGATCTCATCCATAAGAACCAAGGTTTAATCTATGTCAATCAAAATTACTGAAAATCTTAACGAGAACCTGAAATGGAACCATAACACTCAGGTTAGAACTCTAAACGATGATCTATAACCTCAAAAGTCAACGACTAGTCCATTAAGTCAACCTTAGGTGGAATTCCCAAAGTAATATTACCAATTACACTTAGTTCGGTTCTAAGTTCAGTTTTAAGTTAGGTACTAGATATCCACCAAAATAAAATATAATCTTACCATCCGAAAACTTATTCTCTATAATTACTTTATATAATCAAATAAATTATGATCCAAGCTTAACAGTTAAGGTACAATCCTAATTCCATCAATCAATTAATACCATTGAATTCAATCCTCAAAAGTTCTTACTTGCTTAGAAAATAAGGTACATCTCAAAATCCTCAAACCACAGGTAATGGGGTTCACTAAACCTCAACAAGGCAGGAGTTCACGAAGGCAGGAGTCTAACCGAAGAATCTCGGGAGAATAGAGAGTAAAATGGGAGAATAAAACAAGGATTCGCCACGAGACGGAATGTGACAATTTATGAGGCGGATTGGAAGAAGAAGAGAAAAATTGGTAGGGAGAGCAGTACAACGAAACAACAAAATCCGTAAGGAGAAGAAGAAGAAGAAGAAGAAGAAGAAGAAGAGACTTGGACAAAAGAACAAGGATTATAGACTATTAAAGTCTTAGAATAGAGAAGAGTCTTCGTATCTCCAGAGTTCACAAGGAAACTCGCTGGATCACTTCATCTTCTTGTAGAGAAACGAACACACTAGTCTTGGGTCACTCCATCTGGATCCAAAATGAAATGAAGTCGCATCTGGGTAAAGTGAAATCACATCTTAGTCTACTGCACCATCGTGGAACTGGAATCTACTCTTGACATCTGGCCTGTAGTTTGAGCAAACTGAATTTGGGTTGGAAAGTCACCTTTGTTGTATCTTCCTTGTAGCACCGAGTCGTCCACTCGAGTCAACAGGTGTTAGTGCTAAGTAAGTCTTGTCCCAATATGGAGCAGCATCACGTTAGCATCTTATCCACTCATCTTCTTCTTGGACAAATAAAACAAACATTCAATGCTATTCATTGAGTTACAAGAACATGTAACCTAACAATCAAGTCCTTAATTTGGTTTCTACCCTTCTCTCACTAATATGTTATTAATGTTCAAATCATTTACGAGTATTTTTCCTAAAATCAGGTGTGAGCGTCGGGAGCAACGATGCACTGATACCAACTGTAATCCCCTATAAATTCTAACGCAATACAGTGGCGGAAACACTGTAGATTTGGGATTAAAACACACTGATGTTCTATATTTTACAGAAAGAACGGTCAGTCAATACAAATGCCACTTTTACAAAAGGACTAAAAATTAAAAATCCTTCAAATGGGTTTAACAATCCATAAATAAACATGATTAAAGCAGAGTAGGATCCATGCCACTCGCTAGCGCACACCAAACCCCTGAACAAAGAATACCTGTCATGTTATAAACATAACAGCCACAATTCAGTGGGGAGCAACTCAGGCAGTTCTTCCAGCCATATTACATAATATATAAGCAATAGAAGCATAATATATGAAAATAGATTAAAACTCAAAACATTGTATGTATCAAAATAGACTCAAAACTAGAAAACAATTCAGCAGCCTGACGGCGTCAAAACGAATAATGGAATATAAAACTGATGATAAGTACAGCTTTTACTACTAGAGATATGTCAAAACAACACCGAAGTGTAACTTAGTGCCCACGAAGCGACCCCTAAGCCTCACTGGTTAAGGAACTCAGTGCCCACGAAGCGACTTCTAAGCCCTCTTACCAGACAACTAAAACTATAATAGGACTGCGTTCAGCGAGGTCCTAGCCTAAGTACATGCGCATGACTCCTAAGCATAAACGATACCCAGTTCGACAATCAATGTATCTCTGACGCAAATACACTTACCATATAGCTGATGACAACAAACAACATATCCTAGACTTATATACTGTACATTCTAATTTCCAACATTATTCCATATTCAACCAATAAATATTTTATCCGAAGATATCTTAAATATTCTCAAAATAGTAATCTTTCAAAAATAGAAACTTCTTCAAATAGTAACTTTCCAAAATAGGTGTTATTATAATTAGAAATCGTTTAACATATGAGTTATATAAAATATTTAATATTAGGCCTTGAGACTTAAACATTATATATATTAGATAAATGTATAATTAATGATTAAAAGTCAAATAAATTAAAAATCATAATTATTTCTCAAAAGGTTGGAGTTTAAGTAATTAAAAGTAATAAATTACTAATTTACAGATTTTTCAGATTTGCTCTATCTTACTATAAAATTCATAATTAAATCATTAAAAATCAAAACGACGTAAGATCAGTGAGGTTGAAAACTTTAAAAGCTTAACTAAAACTTTTCTTTCTGGAGAAAATCGAAATTCCTAACTTAACAGGGGTTTTATTCGTAGTTTTATAAACTGTCAGAATCCGACACCCTATAGTATTTCCTTAAGAAAACACGTTTAAAATTTTATTTTAAACTAAATCCAATTATAAACATTAACTAGACTCTTTAAAGTTAATGTACGTAAATTATAAAAATTAAATTCAAAGTTTATCATAGGTTTTAAATTTGGTTTTACAACAACTGACAGATTCGCGAGCTAATCCGTCACAGTTTGATAAACGATTTTTTGTGACGAAACTACTTGTAATTAATTTACGAAATTTAAGAGACGTATAATAGACTTAAAATAAATAGTATTCTCTTTTGAAACTTTTTGAAAATAAGATCTGTAAACAGGATTAAAAATCGTACAAAAATAGTAACAGATTCGAAAACATGCTGTAACTTTACTAAAACAATAAAACTTTCAATTTGTTAATTCATATTGAAAATCACGAAAATTAAGAAATTAATTGTTATTTATACGTTTTAGTCTCGGCCTTATAATAATTTTAGAAGATTCGAAACATATTATCATAATATAGTTCAAACACGTTTACTAGTATAAGGATTCGATTTAAAACGATACTACAAGCAACTACAACATATATATCATGCAATACCGAGTCATGCCATCATGTGTTACCTTCATTGAAATCCGAATTAATAAAATAACCGTCTTCATCGGATCTAGCACGATAGCCTACGAAAAATTAAAACATATGGTATTAGAACCACATAAGAAGGGAATAGAAAGAGAGAAACGAGATGGAGAATAAGAGTAAGTAAATTACCCTCGGATTAGAATGAACGTAGGAGAAGAAGAATAAGATGAAAAACCGATCAGGCAGATCAGCAGATCTGGAGGAGTTTAACGTGATGATGGATAAAAAGAAAAGGAATTGTATTGAGTATAAAATAGGCTAATATAAGAGAATATAATAGAAATTAGGATACTAAAAGATAAGAAAATAGAGTCATACTTCTAATACAGTAAGAATAGACGAGACGAATCAATGCGATAAGATTATGAGAAAGATTATATAAGATGATAAGATCGATTGGATTAACGTAGACGTCTTTGGAAAAACTGTCAGCTCACAAAATTTTATAATACGGATTAAATAATTCTTAAAGTCGATCGAAAAAAAAAAGTATTATAAAATAAAATACAGGTACAAGAAGAAATCAGGTCAAAAATCGCATTAGAAAAAGATTAAGTCTAAACCGCGAAATGAGCTAAAAATATTATTTTGTCGTAAAATTACATTATTTGGGTCAGGTTCGAAGTTGATAAAAATAATTAGTTGACTCGAGAAACCAAATGGGTCAATCTCGAGTTAAAATAATTGTTTGTAAAGAAATTGAGTTTCTCGACGAATAAATAGTTTCCAACGAAAATGAATTAAATTGATTTCACGAAAACAAAATAATGATTATTCAACGAAAGTTTAATAAAATGATTTCTCAAGAAGATAATAAAATATTTTAACGAGTTTCGAGTTGAAAATAGGAATTCGAGCTAAAATAAAGATTTTAGGAATTCAAGATGAATTAAAAGTAATTCCGAGAAGAATTAAAATGGTTACGAGTTAAATCGCAAACGAAATAAAATTATGAATACAAATTTAATTTATAAAAATTAGAGGTGTTACAGTGAAAACCCGAAAGGGCGCTCCGGATAAAATGAAAATTCGAGTTGCGAGCCACCACAAAAAAAAATAATGACAACGTGCTTCTCATTAATAATAAAATTTGCAGAAGTGTGATACCCGTGAAAATTTTCACGGGTTGTGGTTCCTTCATTGTTATTAGAAATTGCATAAGAGAAATTTAGGATCGAAATAATAAATTATTGATTATGTTTAGTATTGGTTGAACTACTAAATTATTGTATGTCCTGTTAAAGATTTTGAAGAATGAATTATAAAAACGTGTATAATACTAGCCTTGTCACTATACGGTGTTGCGTAATTTTTACATTCACAAAGGGCTAAGTGTGCGGTATTAGATGTGAATTAGTTTATTAGAAGGTTAATATCGACACACGTAAGTGACAAAGGTATACTAAATACTACGGAGTATTAGGATAGATATTAGGTGACAGATATTTCTATATATTCATTAAATATATTGGTATAACAAAAAATGTGAACTTACAAAATTCAATCTCATGACAATATTACTATCCTCAGTAAAATTTATTTTATGGTTTTACCAAAATAAAGTGGGACATGCGTTTGAAAGAGTAATTTATAACACATTGAATATTTCTGTGGTAACAAAATTTATTATAAAGTGTGATACTCGTGAAAACTTTCACGGGTTGTGGTCTTAATTGATGATAAAAGATAGAGTACTACATTCAGGCGAACATTAATTAATACTTTATATTACACATAAAGAAAGTGTATACCGACAAACTTAACCCGATCGATCCATATACATAAAAAATTGTCTCCCGCTACATTCACTTAATTGTGACCCAAACTCGAACCCAATGGTCAATAATTCGAAAAAGCATCACTCGATCGGTGCTCAGTTACTCACCTATAAGTTCGATTTAAAAAGACATATGAGAATATTCATTGTAATTGTACTTCTTTTTATCGGAAAATATATTAATAAAAGTGATTAATTTATATATGATTAAATTTTATTTATCAATATTTTTTTATTTTACTGGTATGGTACAATATTCATTTATATTTTTAGAATAAAGGATATTAGAATATTTTTTTTAGAACACCCGTGAAATACGCTTTCATATATATGGAATAATACTTATACGTTTCTTTCCCGATTTTATCGTCAACTTTCATCACTTGTACACCAAATTAGAACAGTTGTGTGTATTTGATCACTTGTAACTACTACTATTTTATTCAAATAACAAACTTGTAACTACTGTCATTTTATCGTATACTCCCTACTTATCATATAAATAAAAATATTGGTAATCTTTAATAAATTTGACAATATATCGACAACTTATATTCTGGCCCGACCGATCGATCTTGACCTTCATACTCAGCTTGTTTGACATTTGTAGATGAAATGTTCTGGAAAAAAATTGATTATTTTAGATTCAACACATCTCATCAATTAATTTTAATATTTAAGTTTGTTAATAGTGGTTTTGGTACATTTGTTCACTATATTAAAGAAGAGAAATTTTTGGAAAAACAAATTGAAATTGAAATACTCTCTCCTATTCTGAGTATTCCTCCCACTTTTCTTTTTGAGCTTAGTTTGGTGTTCTTCCCACTTTTCTTTTTTGGAAATAATTTTAATCATTCTTTATTCGTTCCTTCAATTATTTATTCTTTTCCTTCACACCTAAACTCAACATCTTTTCAGTTTATACCCCACCTTTTACACTTCATACCCACTTTCTATTCATCTCTCTTACTTTATCTCCACCCTTTATTATTATTTTACTCCTTCCTTGGTTTCCCCCCAAAAAAATTGGGGAGGAATACTCTGAATAGGAGGGAGTAAGTAATAGTGGGTTAATTAGATCTTTTTTGGTCGAATTTTCATTTTTTTTATTGGTCAAATATTCATTTTTTTTTTTGGAGTTCAACCTTTTTTTCTTTTGAATTTATTACTTCCCTTGTAAGGGTACTAAATTGGAGATTAATTTTAATTATATTTCATATATAATAGGTAAGTTAAAAAGAATTTAAAAAATATATGACATCAACTATATAGACTTGATAAGTGTTTGAAAAAATTTAAATACAGAGAAATCCGTTCATTATGTTTTTCCTCATTTCATTAATATTTGTAAGAAATATTTTAATGTAATATGCAAAAGATAGTAAACGGAGGGAGTATCTTTTATATATTAAAGCCAAAGAAAATGGAAGCACCACATTCACCCGCGTAGGCAGCCAACTAGGCGATGATGTAGCAATGACATGGCGATGAGGTGGCGTGGCAAATTAAAAAAAAAAAAGTAACTCCTATCACTAAAACTGCCATCCCCACTTCTTCAACAAAAAAAAAATTAAATAAAAATAAAAATAAAACTGCCGGCAATAACTTCCTCAGCAGTTTCTTATCATCCCCACTTCTTCGTTACAAATTAACTTCTGTACATCCTCTTAAACAAAAAAAAACGGTTGTACATCATACTATATACTCTACATCCTTTTCTGATTTACTTCTCTTTATTCCAGATTTTATTGTTTTGCTTTCTTATTTCTTAAATCCGTAATATCAAACCGCCTAATGGCGTTCCACTGTCTTTTTCGAGCGCAAGTTTCTGTTTTCCATGGTGATTGCTTGCTGAACTGTGTTGATTTTGGTGTGATTGATTGATTGTTTGGTGGAGAATGTTTTACTGTGGATGGTTGTTGTGTGTGATTGTTGAATGGTGGAAATTTTTGTTGTATCGATTTTTTGGTGTTATTTTGATGAATTTTTGTTGTGTGATTGATTTGTAGTTTTAAAAGCAATTGTCGATTTCAGCTGTCGATGTTCGTGCTTCTTCCTCGGCGAAATGTGCTGCTGCATTGTCCGATACCCTTAGGTTTGACATTTTATTCGATTTGATTTCATGCAATTGTTGATTTTTTTTTTTCCGTTTTATTGTAGTGAATATTGATTGGTGAGATGAATAATCGTTTTCATTAGTCGATTTATAGTGATAAGTGAGAAAATGAGTGAAATCGGTTTGTTTTTTTGAGTGATAGTGATTAGGGTAAAAATTGAATCTTTTTGTTTCGTTGAATTACAGCGATTAGTGTCCAAATTGAATCTTTTTGTTTCGGTGAACTTATATATAGTGATTATGAAAACAAAATGAGTGGTTTTGTTTTGTTGAATTATAGTAGCGATTAGTGTGAAAATTGAATCCTTTTTGTTTCGTTGAATTATCGAGTGGTTATGAAGAGAAAATGAGTCGTTTTGTTTCCTTGGATCATAATTATTAGTGTCAAAATTGAATCTTTTTTGTTTCGTTAATTATTATTTTCACATAAATATTTCTGTTTTTCATATCATGTCACACGAGTCAGGCGAGATGGTTACAGAATTCGATTATATCGGTCGAGTTAAAATAGGGGTCAAGTCATTTACGAGTCGAGTTATATTTTTATACGGTTTGAGTTATGGCCATAATATGGGTGAAAAATAGATTCGCCACCTCATTTTGTTACTTCGTGAATTGTAAAAATATATTTTGTACTAATATTAAATCATATTTTGTAATATTCAATCATATTCGATATAATTAATATGAATATTATCATTATCTTAAATTAACAATTGAGCTCTTTTAAAATATTCTTTTGTAAAATTACTTTTTCAATTTATTTATTTTATAAATTACACATGACTTGAAATAACTTTATAAATTATTTGGAATATAACTATTAACAAGTAACTATTTTGTTTTTATAATGTTATGATAAAAATTTTGTTCAAACAATTTTTTTTGTCCGTCACTTTATTTATTTATTTTATAGTCATTTGTGCAATTTGCACGGGTCAAAACTACCCTTATTCAGCACGGCTAACTTTTTTGTAATTTTATATGTTAAACTTAACAAAGGTATAAGATGTGAAAACAAAATACGAGTACGTAATTATGAGTCAGAAAAATGGCGTGTCCATCTAAAAGTTAATCTAATTCGAGGAGCCAAATATTTTATGGAGGTAGATAAGCACAAAACAATTGTGGAAAATAGTATTGCATAAATTTCTAAATCATTTGAAATATATATAGATACATGAGGATAATTAATAGTTGTAAATGTTTTTATTTTATGTTGTATAAACACAATTTTTATAGAAACATCCGCGCAATTTGCGCGGGTAAAAACTAGTATAATAACAATCACGGGGTTGAACGAATTTTTTTGTTTGAGATAATTTCTTGGGTCGTTATAGATGTAATAGGCATGTTAATCAATGCAAAAAAAAGTTAACTCATATATAGTGACACGTAAATGAAATCACGATGTTCAAAAATCGGACTATAACTATTTCGAACCCGTATCTGGACCTAACACGACCCACGATCAACATAGTCCGACACATATTTGTCCGACCCATATTTGGCGCGGCTCGTGACCCTATCCACCCGAGCAGTTTGACAGGTCTAATTGCTATAGACGTTAAACGTTCGACAAATTAAAACATTGAACTTGTGCAGAGAAACAAAGAAAATCAAAACCTTATAATTGTAAAAACACAAATATGCACAAATGTCCTTGTATAATGGTTACATGATTTATACAATATATCTTTGCAACTATACTCTAAAGAATTTATAGCAAGATTAAAAAATTACTGTAATTACTTGCTTCGAGAATCCAAACACTTTTAATGGGGAATGAAAAGTTTAAGCTTTCGATTAAACACCATAAATTGGTTTTGTAAATGAAAAAATAATGAAATGTAAATTCTATACTATGAAAAAGTAATTAATTTTATATGTCACGTCCATATATATGAAAAAAATGTAGTAACTGGTCAAAAACTTAAATATATATGAATGTAAATTCTATACTACGGATTTATCTTCGTCATGAAAGAAATGTAATTACATATCGTAAAATGACAATCGAAGAATGGATATAAAAGCCTAATTTTAGTGCATAATTTGAGTCATTTGAATTTAATGATGACGACGACTTTGACATCTTAGTATTAATTGTATTTAAATTCAATTTTTGTGTTAAACTTATTCATGAATTATATTTGGAATGTTCAATTTAAATCACAGTTATAAAACAAATGTTCAATTTAACACATCTTTTATCATTTTGATTAAAATAATTTTTAAAATTGCTTTTAATATTCTTAAAAATATAAACATTATAATTAAAGAGTCTAATAATAATAATAATAATAATAATAATAATAATAATAAATAATAATAATCGCCTGGTGAGCTTTCTCTCTCTAGAAGAAAACCTCTGAAATTAACAGAATCCTAACAAACTTTCTTCTTTGTCCGCCATGGCTACGGAGCCAAGCTTACCTCGAGGTCGAGGCCGACCTCGGAAAAACAGTAATCCTGAAGTCGACATCTCTTCTAAGCTCAATTCGAGCATTAATACTGGAATTGGAGCTTCTTTGCGTTCCCAATCGCACAAGGCGGGAAATCAATCTCTTCGCTCTTCGCAATCTCAAACTGATTCTTATGTTGGTCCTGAGGATAGCAAATCTGGTAAAGGACAGCTTAATGATTCGATGGAGGATACCGCCATTGTTGATGATAAGGTACCCCATGCTCGATCTTCAAATATTCTTAATGATTTGATTAATAAGGCTTTCTCGTCCAAATCTGGGAGTCTTGTCATCGACTCACAGAATCAACCTGTGAAGCTTATTGAATCGATTGTTAAACAACCTGATGTTGAATTGATAACTAATAAACCCGAGGTTGAATTGATAAGTAAGAAACCTGATGTTGAATTGATGATTGAGAAACCTACCTGGAAGGATACTATTTCTAAGCAGAAAAATATTGGTATGGAACTTCATTTTGATCAATCATCTGTTGATGCAACGGAAATTGATATTGAGCTTGATGATTTTGCTGATGAGCTTAAGAAATGGAGTTTTACGCTTATGGGGCATGTTATTGGGGCTAAGCCAACTCTGCAGGGTATGAAGGATTTCATTGCTAAGAATTGGATTAATATTGCTACCCCTACTGTTAAGATTTTCAAGAAAGGATGGTTTAGTTTTGGTTTTCGTACTATAGAGGACATGAATACTGTGTTAAAAGGGGGGCCATGGATGTATGGGATTCACTCTATTATCCTTAAACAATGGACTCCTTCTTTCTCCAAAGATATTGAATGTATATCCATTGTTCCCACATGGGTGATCTTCAGGGATCTTGATCCTGTTCTATGGACTGACATTGTACTTAGTAAGTTAGCTAGTAAGATTGGTAAGCCCCTCTTTGCTGATCTTACTACTACTACTCAGGCACGTTTGGGTTTTGCAAGGGTCCTTGTTGAAGTTGATGTGGCTACAGAACTACCTGAATCTATGGTGGTTAATGTTCCTATTATATGTCAATTTGTGCAGCAAATAGAATATGAATGGATCCCTTTCTTCTGCCATGAATGCAAGAAATTAGGGCATCTTAAGGAAAAATGCAAGCTAGTAAAAAAGAAGCAGCAAACTAGACAGGTTTATAAGCCTAAAGAAGTCATGGAGGGTGTTCAGAAGGGGAATACTGTGCTAGGTGGTACCTTAGGCCATCAACAGGAGGTTGCTCTGAGCATCCAGAATGGGAATGATTGTACTCATCTGGAGCCCATTGCTGCCCCTGCTGACCTGCCTAAAATGCATCAAGAATGCACAGAGAAGGGTGCCTTAGACTCTTTTATTGCAATTGGAAGATCTAAAGGCTACACTGGACCAATGAGAAAAATAAATACTGATGGTCAGACACATAGCATACCTTTGCGGAATAGCTTTGCTATTATGAATGAGATAAATGATGATCCTCCACTAGGTGGTACCTCAGATGGGGATGGAGGAAACATATTGGCTCTGAGAATGGAGGTTGATCGAGAATGCATTGTGCTAGATCACAACTCTTCTCATCCAGTTGATCCTTCTACTCCTCAGGCTGTAAAGCACTCAGGATGTGGAGAGAAATTAAAACTAGGCTGTCATCCTAGTACTGGTATTAATAAGGAGGATAGGATAGCTATTCCTCCTGACAAATCAACCTTATGATCTCTGCTTCTTGGAACATTAGAGGAGGTAATGATCCACTTAAGCAAATTGAAGTCCTAAATTTCATTAAATCTAATAAGGTGGATCTTATGGGTATTATGGAAACAAGAATTAAAAATCATAAAGCTCCCAAGGTTATTCGAAAGTATTTTCAAGGTTTTCAAGTAGCTCATAATTATAATGCTCACTATAATGGAAGGATATGGGTTGTTTGGAACCCATCTACTGTTACTGTGAAGATTCAAAACTCTCATGCTCAGGTTATGCACTATAGTGTTTTACATCATGCTTCTAATAAACATATGGATATCTCTATGGTTTATGGGTTTAATGATGGTAATGCTAGAGCAGATCTCTGGACTCAGCTCTGGCAAATTAGTAAGACTGTTAAAAGTTGGCTTGTTCTAGGTGACTTTAACATAGTCAGGGATGTTGATGAACGCATAAGTGATACTGACCCCAACTTATGTGATATTCTTAGCTTCAATACTTGTCTTAGTGCTTGTGGGTTGGATGATGTTACTACCACTGGCTGCCAATTCACTTGGACTAATAAACAAGATGAAGAAACTAGGGTTTGGTCCAGAATTGATAGAGCTCTTACTAACCCTGATTGGGATATTATGTTTCCTGATACTAATGCTATTAATCTCCCTTCTGGAATCTCTGACCACTCACCTGTGTTGGTCAACATTCTCAAGAGTGAAATATTACCCCCTAGATTCTCTTTCCTAAACTGCTGGGTTTCTAATCCTAAATATCATGAGGTTGTTAAGCAAGCTTGGGATGATAGGGTTGTTGGTAATGTGGGCTTCAAATTGTTTGCTAGGCTAAAAAATGTTAAGATTCAACTTCAGAAGATGCATAAAAACTGTTACTCCCATTTGGATATTCGGATAAGGGATGCTAAATTGGCTCTTGATAATTGTCAAAAGGCTCTACAACTTAATCCATTATCCTCTGTATTGATGAAGGATGAAATGGAGCTCCTTAATGATTACAAAATTCTTAGATCTGCTAGCATGAGTATACTTCAGCAGAAGGCAAAAGTGGATTATATTACTCTTTCTGATTCTTCTTCTAACTACTTTTATAATAAAATCAAAGAGAGGCATAAGCAGCAAATTGTTGGGAGTATTCTGGATATGAATGGCAATATCTGTATTGGTCAGAATGCTGTTGCAGAAGGGTTTATTGACTATTATAAAAGTTTACTTGGTACAACTACTACAGTTATCCCTCTTGATACTCAGTTCCTGCAAAAAGGCCCAATTATTTGTGAAGATATGTGGCAAAGCTTACAATCTCTTCCTTCTTTTGATGAAATTGAGGCAACTGTTTTTGGAATGGGGACTCATAAGAGTCCTGGGCCTGATGACTTTTCAGCAGACTTCTTCAAAGCTAGTTGGCAAACTGTTAAACCGGAGTTCTCTATGGCTATTTTAGACTTCTTCAAAAATGGGAAGCTAAGTAAGCAAGCGGCTACTACTCTCCTCACCTTAATTCCTAAAAAGACTACTTGCTCTACTGTAATGGATTACAGACCGATTGCTTGCTGCACCACGGTCTATAAGACCATTAGTAAAATCATTGCAAATCGCATGAAAAAGGTTCTACCCCATGTTATTGGCCCTGAACAAGCAGCCTTTGTTACTAACAGAAATATCCATGATAATGTTGTGCTTTCTCAGGCTCTCATCAAAGGCTACAATAGATCTTTGCCCACTCCAAGATGTATGCTTAAAATTGACATGAAGAAAGCTTTCGACTCACTTCAATGGTCTTTCCTCAAGAATATGCTAGAGGTTCTAAACTTCCCTACTAAATTCATTGGTTGGGTCATGTGTTGTGTTTCTAGCCCTTGGTTCTCTCTCAAATTAAATGGTGGTATTGTTGGATTTTTTAAAGGAAAGAGTGCTATAAGACAAGGGGATCCCATCTCCCCTTATCTTTTTGTCTTGAGCATGGAAATTCTTTCCAGGTATCTACGGAGATTGAATAGCCTTGATAATGTTTCTAATCATCCAAAGTGTGCTAAACTCAGGCTTACCCACCTTGTTTTTGCGGATGACCTGATGATTTTTACTAGAGGTGATGTTCTCTCTGTGATGGCGGCTAAGGATATTCTTCTGCATTTTGCTTCCATCTCTGGTCTGTATATTAACAGGGACAAGACTGAAGTATTTTTTGGTGGTATCAAACCCTTAATAAAGGATGAGATTTTGAAGAATTCTGGATTCATTGAGGGTCAATTTCCTTGTAAATACTTAGGAATGCCCCTGAATGCTATAAAAAATAACATTGCTACTTATGGAAATCTTATAACCAAGATTCAAAAAGCCCTCTTGCATTGGTCTACCAACTCCTTCTTATATGCTAGTCGTATTGAGCTTCTAAATTCTGTTATTTTTGGAATCTCCAACTATTGGTGTGCTGCTGCTCTACTCCCCAAGAATGTTCTGAAAATTATCAATAGATTTTGTAAGAATTTCTTCTGGTCTGATAGGAAAATGCAATTTAAGGGGTGGAAATCAATTTGCTCACCTTGGATAGAGGGAGGTTTCAACATCAAAGAACTGCTCTCTTGGAATAAAACGCTTATTGTGAAATGGATTTGGCAAATTGAAACTGGTTGCAATAGTCTTTGGATCCAATGGTTAAAGGCTTATGTGTTTAATGATACAATGCTTTGGGATCTTGAAGTCAGAGATAGACATTCTGAATCTATCAGAAGTATTATACATGTTAAGGATGAAATTCTTAAGAGGATTGGTTCTGTTGAGGGCAGTAAACAGCTTGTCCTTAGTTCGTCTGCAGGGCGCAAATTTGATGCCAAGAAAGTCTATGAATGGTTCCGTGGGAGTAAGAATAAATTGCAGTTCCTGAAAGTGCTGAAGACTAAGGCAATCTATCCTAGGCAAAGGGTGATTACTTCGTTAGCTGCTCAGCATCAACTCCCCACTGTTGATAAGTTACAGTCTAGAGGCTTGTTTTTGGTAAATAGATGCATTTTATGGATTTGGAAACGCACGATCATTTGTTCTTTCAATGTCAATATTCAAGGCATATCAGGATTGCAGTTCAGCAATGGCTTCAGATGAAACCATTTCAGCTGGGTCTCAAGCAGGAACTTAGAAAACTAAGTTTTCTGTCCTTGGTTCGAATTGAATATAAGGTGGCTGTTTGTTCTATTGTCTATAACATTTGGGAGGAGAGAAATCTCAGAATTTTCAATGACATAGAGACAACTATTGATCAAAGGCTCGAGAGGATAAAAAATGATGTTAGAGCTAGATTGGGTCAATGTTAGCATTTTTGATTGTTTTTGGCTCTTCCAAGTAAAGGATATTGCTTTGTAAGATCATCTCTTCATTTCCCCTTTATGGATGAATAAAGAGATTAATTTTCTTGCAAAAAAAAAAAAAATAAAAAATAAAAAAATTTAATAATAATAATAATAATAATAAGATAAACAAAATGTAGCATTAAATTTTTTTTTCTAAAAAAGTGGTATAAAATTAGGTGCATTCTAAACTAATTTTGAGCGGTATTGTTACAATGCCACCTAACCCGATATGAATTAACCCAACAAAAAATTTATATTTTGCTGTTTGAATTAAGCATTCGGTATTTTTATTTACTCCGTATAAGACATTGGGTCAATAGGATTTTTGGTTTAACTTTCAAGTCTCAATGTACATGGAAAAAAGAAAGAAACAGAAACAATTTAAAGCTTCATATGGGAAGTTTTGAAGTCTAGCTCACCGTGTATCCTTTAATATTTTTTTAAAATAGTAAAAATTTAAATTATTTGATAATTTTTTTTTACTTTTATTATTTTGATATTTTAAATAAAAATATTGTTTTATACTTTAAATTTATAAATTTTAATTGAAAAAAAATTATTTTATATTTTTAAATGTATTTCATATAAATTTACGTTGGTATCTTAATAACATTAATTTGGCCAATTAATTATTTAATAAATAAATTAATAAATTATCTTAATAAAGTAACGATTAATAATTATGTCAATGCGATAAATAAAATATCATAGTAATACTTGCTAAATATTATATTTGAGAAAATAATTATAATACTAACAAAAAATAATCATTCATCTACTAACAATCTCATTTTCAATCTAGTAAACAAATTAACCATGCTAATCTAAAATACTAATTGAGACTTATTCTTAAATTGGCTAATATAATGGGTGACGCCTCGTCGTTGTTGGTGTCTTCTTTTATGTAAAGAAGATGAAACATTAATCGTGAAACAATTTTCAAAGCCTAATTCAATTCATGCTTTGAATTTAATTATTTCAATGATTTTGAATAGTTGAGAGTCAATATATTAATGAAGGTCAATTTTCGAGGTCAATTTAATCGAAGACTTGCCAATTTATTAATTGGACGCCAATTTTCGAGCTTTTGATATTTAGGGGAAGGAAAAAAATTTATGGGGAAAGATAAATAAATATAGGGAAGTAATAAATTTTTCTGAAGAATGGAAATTTCTGTATGGGAGAATGAAAAAGAGAAATGGAGAAGGTTATGGAAGAGATGAATAAGTAATTGATTTGTCTTCTTAATTGATAACTAATTATTTAGAAAATAACTAAATCAATTCCATAAGTTATTTTTCTTTAATAAAAAAATAATTTGATACGGAATGATTACTTGTAATTAATTAATCATAATAAAGCGTGTTAAAACAGAGTAATAATGAATATAATTATATAATTACAAAAAATGTAAAAATCATAATAAAAATTAGAAATAAAACTGAATTAACAAAATTGTTATATATAAATTCATAATCTAATTCATATACGAAGTACAATGTAGTAAAATACAGAAAAAAACAAAATTGTGCTTAATTACACAATTATGCACAAATTTATGAGTCGCTTGTGAATAAAGAAGCATGAAAAAATCGAATATGACAAATTTTACTCCAGTTACACTGGATTATTTATTACCAAAAATCAAACTCGATTTCAAGTTTTGTCAGTCTGAAATCTTTGCTTATATCCTTTTTCTCTTATATATAATCGGTCTGCAAAACAATTATTGGCAAAACACGGTTTAGATTAAATTCTAATATTAAAATACTAATCTGTATAAAGGTAAAAAAAAATCTAAATTACTTCGTACTAAAATAAAAATGTCAAAAAAATATACAAAATTAAAATTGAAAAATTGATAAGTTGAAAAAACAAAGACTTCGTACTATGCTAAAAAAGGAAAAAAAAAATCTAAATTAAACACATAAAAAGTCTAAAAATTAAAATACGTTAAAATTCTCTATTAAAAACGTCTAAAAAGTTCCTACTCTAATCTCGGTTTTTTCTTTACTTTAAAATAAAAAATAAAAAAAATCAGAATTGTGTATTTAATATTCAATTGGTTTATTTTAAGAATTGTGTACTTTTAATTGGTGTTTTCTAAAAACTTTTCTTTACTAATTCAATATTTACATATTAAGAAACTAATTTATTTATTTTGTGTATGCTTTTATTATTTTGATATTTTAAATTAAAAATTATATTTTATACTTTTAGACGGAGGATTATATAATAATAATACTATATCAATAATAGCGAAGTGTGAGAAACGGTTTCTCTCTCTAAAAATTCTCTCTCTTTTGCGATTCTGTTACGTGCTTCTTAAAGCTTTCTCCCATGGCTTCCGTTGCGAAGCGTGGACCTGGAAGACCTCCAAAGAAGTCTCAAACCTCCTTTCCTCCTCGCACTGAGGCTGATATGCGAGATTCAGAAGCAACAGAGATGGAAGAACAGAGTTCTTCACAAACTCAGACATTGAACGATCTCATTCTTGATGCCATGGCAGAATCTGGTATTAATACTCACTCTGCTAATCATATTCATGTTGAGAAAGACTCAATTCCTCCTGAAACTGAAGTAATTGTGAATCATGAGAAACTAAACTCTGCTCATAAGTCTGGTGCTAAACCGTCTGTAAAGACTAATTGGTCAAAAGTTGCGTCAAATTCTCAACAATTGGGGATGAGTTTACCGTATTATGAGAATGTCAAGACAGAATCTAAAATTAGCGTTGATTTGTCTGAGTTTGAGGATGAGCTGAAATTATGGAATCATACTCTTATGGGGAATGTAATAGGTGTTAAGCCTTCACTGCAACAAATGCAGAAATTTGTTGCAGAAAACTGGGCTACAGGTGCGCCAAAGGTTCAATACTTTAAGCGCGGATGGTTCTCCTTTAGATTCAATACCAAGGAAGACGTGGAGAGGGTTTTAAGTGATGGTCCATGGAGTTTGGGACGGTTTACAATCATTCTAAAGGAATGGTCAATTTCTAGTAGCATGGATAAGCTTGCTCTGGTGCCTGTCTGGGTCCTTTTTCCCGATTTAGATCCATTCTTATGGTCTGAAGCTGTTTTAGGAAAGATTGCCAGCAGGATAAGTCGTCCAATCTGCACTGATTTAGCAACAACAACTAAGGCAAAACTATCTTTTGCTCGTGTGTTGATTAAGGTGGATGTTTCTCAGCCTTTGCCTGACCAATTGGTGATTAACACCCCTTTTTGTGACTACTCAGTTCAAAAAATTCAATAAGAGTGGATTCCATACCATTGTAAGGGTTGTGGGAAGTTGGGTCATACCATTACTAATTGTAAATGGGAGAAGAAGAAGCAGAAACCAGTGCAGCAGGCTGCAACTGCTAAAGTTACTGTGGAAAATCTGGGAGAAGTGCTAACTGATTCAGCTGCTGACAGTAGTACCTTCGAAGAGATCCCAGTCAAGAGGCAGATAGAGAAGGTCATTGAAAATAATAAGGGGATTGAAGAGGATCATGGATTCATATCAGTCTCTAAGAAAAATTCATCTACATTCAAATCTAAGAAAGATCCCAACATTGAGCCAATGGCATTGATAAACTCTTATCATATCTTTGCGGAGTGTAATATTCCTGATAATGTACTTGAGATTCATAATGAATCTTCTCCTGGAAGTTTAGGTGAAGATCTTCCTCCTGACAAGTAATGAAACTCGCTTCTTGGAATATAAGGGGTCCAAATGATCCACTAAAGCATAGTGAAGTGAAGGAGTTTTTGTCTTCTCGTAGGTTGGATGTTCTTGGTCTTTTGGAGACAAGGGTGAAGCTATCTAATGCAGGTAGAATCATTCATACTGTGTTCAAGCAATGGTCTGTTTTGACTAACTATAATCACCATTATAATGGTAGGATTTGGGTGGTTTACAACCCAAATACAGTAGCATTCTCTCAGTTGCAGTATACTCACCAATCAATTACTGGTCAGTTACATCACTTTGAGACTAATTCGTTTATTCAAGTTAGCTTCATTTATGCTATGAGTGATGTTGATGCTAGAGAATCTCTTTGGGATTCCTTGATATCAGAAGCTTGCAATAAGCCCTGGATAGTCATGGGAGTTTTCAATATAGTTAGGAGTGTGGATGAAAAAATGGGTTCCACTCCTCCTTCTCTTCAAGATATGATGGCTTTTAATAATTGTTTCCTTACTAGTAAATTAGATGATTTAGCTAGTACAGGAAACGCCATGACCTGGACAAACAAGCAAGACCCTGAATCTAGAATTTGGTCTAAATTGGATAAGGTTTTGGTAAATCCGGACTAGTATAATGCTTTCCCCACCGCTGCAGCAGATTTTGGTGAACCTGGTATTTCGGATCATGCTTCGATTATTATTTCAGTCTTGGATGCTCCTAAAGTTAAGAAATCCTTTAATTTCCTAAATAGCTGGATTGCCCATCCAGATTTCCTGATAATAGTGGCTAGAGCATGGCAACTTAAAGTGGCTGGATCCCCTATCTTCTGTTTCTTTAGTAAACTCAAGTCAGTTAAAAGAGCATTGCAGATCTTCCATAAGCAACATTTCTCACAACTTTCAGTCCGGGTTAAGGAAGCTAAGAATTCCCTTCTCTCTTGTCAACAGAGGCTTAGTAATAACCTTTTTTCTCCTTCCCTAATATCTGAGGAAAAAGAATTACTTAAGCAGTACAATGATCTAAAAGAAGCTGAACTGAAAATGCTTTACCAGCGAGCCAAAGTTAAAGATCTTCAACTTACAGACTGCTCCACCAAATATTTTTACGCCAAGATAGCAGAAAGAAGAAACAATCAAGCAATTGGATCTATTACTGATACTAAAGGCTTTATTCATGAAGGTACTAAATCAGTTGCTTTAGCTTTTCAAAATTATTACATGGACCTTTTAGGGCAGTCTGATAACTTGGGAATGCTTGATGCTGACTTAGTTAATCTTGGCCCTAAATTGACTTCCTCACAACAAGATAATCTCATTACTCCTATTAGTAGAATGGAAATACGAAGTGCTCTTTTCAGTATGGATAATAATAGCAGTCCAGGAATGGACGGTTTCTCAGCAGGATTCTATAAGGCATCCTGGTTGATCATTCAAGAGGATTTTTGTAAAGCAATAATGAGTTTTTTTAGGAAAGGCCATATGTCCAAACAGGCAAATTCTACTCTTATATCCCTTATCCCTAAGAATAAGAACGCTTCCTCTGTCCAAGAATATAGACCTATCTCCTGCTGCACAATTTTTATAAAACAGTAAGTAAAATCATTTCAAATAGATTAAAAGGTTTGCTCCCAGGGCTAATTGGAGATGAACAAGCTGCGTTTATTAGGAGGCGAAGCCTGTTTGAGAATGTTTTGTTATCACAGACTCTCGTTAAAGGGTATACTAGGAAGGCTATAACTCCTAGATGTATGATAAAAGTAGATATCAGGAAAGCTTTCGATCCCCTACAGTGGAGTTTTGTTCAGCAGGTGTTGATCCTCTTGGGGTTTCCTCCGCTGTTTATCTCCTGGGTTATGGGTTGTATATCTTCTCCTTGGTATTCCTTCAAAATAAATTGTGGAGTCCATGGATTTTTTCAGGGTCAAACCGGCATTAGACAAGGTGATCCCTTATCACCCTATCTATTCGTATTGAGTATGGAGATTCTCTCATGATCTTTAAGGACGATCACCCAACAACATCAAGTATCTTTTCATCCCAAATGTTGCAAAATCAGACTCACACACTTAATATTTGCGGATGATTTGATGTTTTTTGTGCGTGGGGACGTTCCTTCTACTATGGCAGTTAAGACACTGCTAGACCAGTTTGGATTTATTTTAGGTCTTAAGGCTAACTTGGATAAGACGTGTATATATTTTGGAGGAGTTTCCTCTATAGTTCAGCAAGAAATTTTTAAGAATACTGGATTCACTTCAGGCTCTTTTCCCTTTTGTTATTTGGGAATACCTTTAAATGATGCTACTATAAAAGTCAATATGTACGATCCAATGATATTGAAGATTCGGAATTCTATTAAGCATTGGACATCCTCTCTTTTATCCTATGCTGGTAGGATACAACTAATCAATACAGTGGTGTTCGGTCTTCAAAATTTCTGGTGCTCTAGCATCCTTTTACCCAAAGCAGTGATTAAGAAAATTAACAGGCTATGTAAAGATTATTTTTGGGGTATAGCAGATGGAGCACGAAAACTCACTTTCAAGAAATGGAAGAAGGTATGTGCTCCTTGGCAGTATGGAGGTATGAACATTAAGCAACTGGATGCTTGGAATAAAGCTTTGCTATCAAAATGGCTATGGCATCTAACTATTGGAACCGGTACTATTTGGGTAAAATGGTGTAAACATTATATCCTGTCTACTGAATCTGTATGGACTGTTTCCACCAAGGAGTATTTTTCCTCAAGCCTTAAACATATCCTGAAGGTACGTGATGAGTATGTTGCTAAGAGCGGTTCAGTTTAGGAAGCAAAGAAGCTTCTTCTTAGTTGTGCATCAGGCCACTTGTTCCACATCTCTGCAGCTTATACAATTTTTAGAGAGGATGCTCCTTCTCTATACTGGTTTAGAGTGTTAACAACTGCAATTACTCTTCCTCGCCATAGAGTTATTCTAGCATTAGCAGGTCAGAATCAATTACCAACAGTGGACAAAATCAAACAAAAGGGCTTTCAATTGGCAAATAGATGTTGTTTATGTCAGGAAGAAGAGGAAACAGCTCAACACTTATTGTTTTTTACTTGTTCATACTCAAAAACAATATGGCTGACTTTACAGCAATGGATGGAAATTAAATGTCCAAACCATGATCTTAGGAGCATTCTGAAATGGATATCTAATCATCACAAGAGGAAGCATTGGAAGGCGATATGGGTTAAGGTTTGTCTAGCAGCGGCGGTTTATACAATATGGAAGGAAAGGAATGCTAGACTGTTTACAAATACAATAGCTTCTGAAAATGTAATTGTACACCAAACTAAATTCTTTGTATCGATTAGATTTTTTGCACATACACAGAATCCTAAGTATATTAGGATTATAGAGAAGCTTTAAAAGACTAGTGTGATAGGTCTTTTGCAACTTTGTAATTTCATTACCATCAATGAAATGATATCATTTTTGCAAAAAAAAAAATACTACATCAACAATTTTAATGTATTTTAATACTATATAAGATAAGATTTTTGACAATATTTTATCAATTCGTATTTCGACTCGATAATTTACTGCCAATATTCACAATGAAAGTAAATACGGAGTAATCTTCAACTATATATGATTGAAAAAGATTATAATATTGAAGGAAATAATTATGAAAGTATGCAATTATGAAAATAATGGTCACTTTATGCAAGTATGCAAATTATGAATTTGGTTTTGAAAAACGATTGAATTAAAAGTAAAATACGGTCTAAAAACTATTGAATTCAAACAATAATTAATACTTTCTTAATATGATATTGTAGATTTGAAGTGAAACTCGTACTTTATTTTGACATATTAAAGATCCGTATTAATCTAAAAAATTAATCTAAACTCGAACTTTATTTTGATCTAAGAATCTAAAAAAATTAATATGACAAAAAATAGAAATTTATAGTTACGAACAAAATTAGAATTCACAATTAAAAAATTCAATATTTGAAATTTCAATTAAATTGAAGATGCATAGTTTTTTTATGGAAACGGATAATTAAGATTTGAAAAATACAAAATTGAAAATTTTGATTGAATGAATAATCTTATATGGAAAAAAAGTATTTTACCTTTGACTGTTGTTGGCGTGTATCTCCATGTGTATTTTTTTTTCTCTCTATACCTTCCTCTTTTTTATCTTATTTTCTTTATAATATCTCCATCATTATCTCTCTTTAATATATCTTCATCATCTGCATCTGCATCAAATCACAAAAATAATAAGATTGATTTCGAATGAATTAAGAAAAAAAAAGACTCAGTACATGAAATCAACTCAATATCAGAAAATTTATTTGTAAAAAAAATTTGAAATATGAAGAGATAAATAAATCCAATTTGATATATATATATATATATATATATATATATATATATATATATATATATATATATATATATATATAGAGCATAAATTGATATTGTTTCCAATGGAAGACTTGCACTCTATTTCCAAAGAGGTGAGTAAATGAGTATTGTTATAATGAAAAATCATTTTTGAATTCTTTCAAATGAGTCATTAACCATGTAATTAATTACTTTCTTCATTTTCGATAAGTTCATTGCAGTAAATGTTTATTGGAATGGGGAGGTGAAGTGAATGGTGGAAGTTCTTGGGTGTTTTCATAGTGCGGTAATTACGGTGGAGTAATGAATGAATTAATTGCAACTACAACACCTATCTACAATCTACATTGCTATTTTCTACTAATTACACTTGAATAACAACATTGAAAAAAAAGGGTCTATTCTCAAATGGGGAGCAATGGATAGTGCCATGTAGGATTAAATGGACATTGATTTAATATAAAGATGATTAGGTTAAATCGAGCCTTTGTCGAGGCATTTACATCCAGCATCTGAAACCCGGACATCCCGGAAAGCAACAACGTGTCAAAACTCCACCAAAACTAGTACCAATACGCCACATAATATCAACTAATAAAACATAATACGAAATGGTTGAGCTCTACCGGTCCAACCTTTTCTTGCCCTCGCCATTCGGGTGTACCCGCTTGCGTTTCTCATCCTCGATCTTTTGAAGGAAAGCTTCTACCGCCCTAGCCAAAGGCGAGCCCAGCCAATCCCACTTTCCTTCCTCTGTCACAGTTTTAATATGGGTCTCGTTAGTCTTGGCCCTCTTAGATGAACTGATGGGACTAGGATCGGTAACACTGTCTTTGGTCAGGCACTTAGTGACAGTCTCTCGAGTCACCTCCTCGCCCCTTGGCGGCACTGTCTTCCTAACTTTTGAGTTGCTCTGTCCTGACGGGTGTTCACAAACCCTTCGCCGGACGGAAGCATTGTCGGTCGGTCGATTACTCTCAATAACAACGGGACGCAAGAACTTTTGTTCCCAAGACTACCTAAACTCCCTGAGCAAATCCTCTGTCCATGGGTCAAAACTAGGAGTAACTTTAGCATCCTTAGGAACGGGAGGTTTGACACCCATTTGATTCGACAACATGCCCGGATAAATATAAACATGATCCCTCATGGATAGTATTAACAAAGCCTCGGTTGAAGACGAAAATGGAAACCCGGTACGCCTACTAATATTCCACCACGGGATAGACCACCTAATGATCACCTCACCCTTAGCCAAATAGGAAAGTCACTCCTCTTCCTTGTGACCTTTGCTCCACACTTGCACCGTCTTCCGGCCCGTGTAACCCCTATAGTTATAATCTTTTAAGCCCCGGGGAGGGTCGACCAAACCAAGCTGCTCCTGTAACCAAACCTGTACAAACCACTACAATACATCACACCTCCAAAACAAAACAACCACAAAAACAAAACCAAACAAAAAAAACAAGTTACGATGAAACTTGGCACCAAAAACACCTGTAAAATGATCCTAGAGCCCCGAGAAGGTGTCTCACGGAATCGGGCACTAGCATCGAGACCCAGAATGAGCTCACCCAAAATAAGCAAAGAGGGTGATCGTCCATGCTCCATTGTCGTTACCACGTCCAAAACCCGAGGGTTACCCCAAACTTCACGCGTCCTCGGATCCTCGAAAAGATAATAACAAGCAATAGCAATGTTAAAAGCACGCCTACATGCTAAGGCCGATACATAATAGGAACCAGCCCATGAGAATGTCCTAGAAAGCAACTCTAAGTTAATGTCATCTCTACCAAAGAAACCTTTAGCCTCCTCCAACGAAGAAAGATCCAAAAAGTGATAGAACCGCTCCACATAAGCATCATTCCCCGAAGGCACGCAAGGCCGGACCGAACTCCACCCACCTATAGCGTCTATCTCTTCGGGAAGAGGACAAATTTTACCCCCGGGGAAAGCAAAAACATGGTCTTTTGAGTCCCAAAACATAGAACATGCCAACAAGATGTCATCTTGTACCTTGACTCGAGTCAACGCAACGACCGTTGACAAACCATCATTCAAACAAACTTCGGGATCACATTTCTTAAAAGAACTCGCCCACTCGGTTAGGATATTTCCAAAACCCGACATGATCCTAAATATGGATGTCCAAGACCCTATGGATGTTCTAGTATGTCTAGAACGAGCACCCACAACCCGTATATATAGCCCTAATCCCATAAGAATTAGGAAACAACAAAAATTTCCACAACCCGGAGTCGAACTGCCCCGGCCCAGGCGCCTGAGTCGCCAGCCGCTCGAGCCCAGGCAGCCCAGAACCCGAGAGCCTTAGCCCTAGCTCCTATGCTCAGGCAGACAACAGCCAACCCGACCTCAACGGTAGAAATACCGATCCCGCATTGTCACTATAGCTATCACACGAAACCTTGGACATCGGGAACGACCTCTCGAAGTCACTAAAACCCGCTCCGGAAGCAAAGATGCCCATGCAAGACCTACAGGAACGCGAGTTCACTCGTCGGATGCACGAGACTTAGACGTTTTTTTTAGGCGGATAAGTTAATCCACCTAGGCGTGTTGTAGCTTCTTAACGATAATTGTCAAGTCGCGTCTGTAGCCTAATAAGGCAATATTATGAATGTACAAAAAGTGGTCTAACTTTTTTTTTCCAAAAGTTGCCCAAATTTTTAACTTCAACCTCGTTTTGAATGTCAAAACAACCACACTCATCTTCTAAATACACTCGGTCAAAACACGTTAATATTTTACATTTTGTCCATATCGACTCAAAACATTTTAATCGACGTACTACCTGATTCGATTCCCGGCTCAAACTAAACGCATTTCAATACATTCGAAAGGAACTGTTTTCATACTCCTGTGCAACGCTAACATGCCTAAACTAGGTCAAATCGCAAATGAATGAACGCAAAAGTGATTACTTGTCAATTTAGGTAAACAATTCGCCAAACACAAGACTAATCCAACTAATTCAAGTACTAAAAATCTAAAGTGAATATACAAAATATACAAATTCATAAACAAATCGAGGCTAGGGAGGACCCCTAGAAGCCGCTCCAACGGCTATCACGACCTCACAAATGTCGTCATCCAAACCCAGTTCCTCCAAATCTAGAAGAGGAGACTCACTACCATCCATCCCCGACAGCATGTCTAAGGTAGTAGCCGTCTGGGGGATTCCTCCAACCTCCTCGGTAGCACCCGTAGCCTCAGCCTCAGTCTCCCTCTCGATCCGATGCCTAGCCTCACCCTGCGCGGAGGTCTTACCTCGAGACTGAGCCAGCTGCTCCTTAAGAAAAAGCGATTTCGTCAGCCCGGGATTGCAGGAGCCGTTACGCCTCAACCGCCTTCGCCTCAAGCTTGGTCACTCGAGTATCCAGCTGCCCCACCATATCCGGGACATCCTACAAATACACTTAAACATTAGGAATACACACAAGCAGCCTAGAAAACCACCCTAGTCACGCAAACTCACCGATCGAGGTCCCGAAGTGTCACGGGGAACCCTCGAGGCATAGACCCGAAAGCAGTTGGCGGCCTGCCACAACCGCTGATGGCAAGCTGACGAAACCTGAGAGTTGAACCCATAAAAGTTCGGAAAACCAAACCCTTAGAACCCAAACCGAAAACGAAAGCCAAAACTTACCCGGTATACCTGGTCACGCCACTCTATCCCGGCATCCATATCCTCGGCAGAACACAGGGGAAGAGGCTCGGTGAAAGGTATCCCGGCCGCGTCCACCCTAAGCAGCGTTAAGGGAAAATCTGGGGGCTGGATTTCATCAGCCGGATCGGCCAACTGAGAAAACAACAAATCGGTCGGTCAGAGGGCAAGGAAAATCTAAACCACGAGATAAATCTTAGAACCAAGAATTAGAACATTACCACAAGACGGTACCAAGTTAGCCGCTGGCTGACATGAGATAGATAGGAGGCACCACGCACCAAGAGCGTATCACCTCCTTCTCCGTCCCTATCCTCGAGGACCTCTGCGGTGGTCGGTGGTCTGAACATGCTCCGAGGACCTCTCTCTAAAAATTCTCTCTCTTTTGCGATTCTGTTACGTGCTTCTTAAAGCTTTCTCCCATGGCTTCCGTTGCGAAGCGTGGACCTGGAAGACCTCCAAAGAAGTCTCAAACCTCCTTTCCTCCTCGCACTGAGGCTGATATGCGAGATTCAGAAGCAACAGAGATGGAAGAACAGAGTTCTTCACAAACTCAGACATTGAACGATCTCATTCTTGATGCCATGGCAGAATCTGGTATTAATACTCACTCTGCTAATCATATTCATGTTGAGAAAGACTCAATTCCTCCTGAAACTGAAGTAATTGTGAATCATGAGAAACTAAACTCTGCTCATAAGTCTGGTGCTAAACCGTCTGTAAAGACTAATTGGTCAAAAGTTGCGTCAAATTCTCAACAATTGGGGATGAGTTTACCGTATTATGAGAATGTCAAGACAGAATCTAAAATTAGCGTTGATTTGTCTGAGTTTGAGGATGAGCTGAAATTATGGAATCATACTCTTATGGGGAATGTAATAGGTGTTAAGCCTTCACTGCAACAAATGCAGAAATTTGTTGCAGAAAACTGGGCTACAGGTGCGCCAAAGGTTCAATACTTTAAGCGCGGATGGTTCTCCTTTAGATTCAATACCAAGGAAGACGTGGAGAGGGTTTTAAGTGATGGTCCATGGAGTTTGGGACGGTTTACAATCATTCTAAAGGAATGGTCAATTTCTAGTAGCATGGATAAGCTTGCTCTGGTGCCTGTCTGGGTCCTTTTTCCCGATTTAGATCCATTCTTATGGTCTGAAGCTGTTTTAGGAAAGATTGCCAGCAGGATAAGTCGTCCAATCTGCACTGATTTAGCAACAACAACTAAGGCAAAACTATCTTTTGCTCGTGTGTTGATTAAGGTGGATGTTTCTCAGCCTTTGCCTGACCAATTGGTGATTAACACCCCTTTTTGTGACTACTCAGTTCAAAAAATTCAATAAGAGTGGATTCCATACCATTGTAAGGGTTGTGGGAAGTTGGGTCATACCATTACTAATTGTAAATGGGAGAAGAAGAAGCAGAAACCAGTGCAGCAGGCTGCAACTGCTAAAGTTACTGTGGAAAATCTGGGAGAAGTGCTAACTGATTCAGCTGCTGACAGTAGTACCTTCGAAGAGATCCCAGTCAAGAGGCAGATAGAGAAGGTCATTGAAAATAATAAGGGGATTGAAGAGGATCATGGATTCATATCAGTCTCTAAGAAAAATTCATCTACATTCAAATCTAAGAAAGATCCCAACATTGAGCCAATGGCATTGATAAACTCTTATCATATCTTTGCGGAGTGTAATATTCCTGATAATGTACTTGAGATTCATAATGAATCTTCTCCTGGAAGTTTAGGTGAAGATCTTCCTCCTGACAAGTAATGAAACTCGCTTCTTGGAATATAAGGGGTCCAAATGATCCACTAAAGCATAGTGAAGTGAAGGAGTTTTTGTCTTCTCGTAGGTTGGATGTTCTTGGTCTTTTGGAGACAAGGGTGAAGCTATCTAATGCAGGTAGAATCATTCATACTGTGTTCAAGCAATGGTCTGTTTTGACTAACTATAATCACCATTATAATGGTAGGATTTGGGTGGTTTACAACCCAAATACAGTAGCATTCTCTCAGTTGCAGTATACTCACCAATCAATTACTGGTCAGTTACATCACTTTGAGACTAATTCGTTTATTCAAGTTAGCTTCATTTATGCTATGAGTGATGTTGATGCTAGAGAATCTCTTTGGGATTCCTTGATATCAGAAGCTTGCAATAAGCCCTGGATAGTCATGGGAGTTTTCAATATAGTTAGGAGTGTGGATGAAAAAATGGGTTCCACTCCTCCTTCTCTTCAAGATATGATGGCTTTTAATAATTGTTTCCTTACTAGTAAATTAGATGATTTAGCTAGTACAGGAAACGCCATGACCTGGACAAACAAGCAAGACCCTGAATCTAGAATTTGGTCTAAATTGGATAAGGTTTTGGTAAATCCGGACTAGTATAATGCTTTCCCCACCGCTGCAGCAGATTTTGGTGAACCTGGTATTTCGGATCATGCTTCGATTATTATTTCAGTCTTGGATGCTCCTAAAGTTAAGAAATCCTTTAATTTCCTAAATAGCTGGATTGCCCATCCAGATTTCCTGATAATAGTGGCTAGAGCATGGCAACTTAAAGTGGCTGGATCCCCTATCTTCTGTTTCTTTAGTAAACTCAAGTCAGTTAAAAGAGCATTGCAGATCTTCCATAAGCAACATTTCTCACAACTTTCAGTCCGGGTTAAGGAAGCTAAGAATTCCCTTCTCTCTTGTCAACAGAGGCTTAGTAATAACCTTTTTTCTCCTTCCCTAATATCTGAGGAAAAAGAATTACTTAAGCAGTACAATGATCTAAAAGAAGCTGAACTGAAAATGCTTTACCAGCGAGCCAAAGTTAAAGATCTTCAACTTACAGACTGCTCCACCAAATATTTTTACGCCAAGATAGCAGAAAGAAGAAACAATCAAGCAATTGGATCTATTACTGATACTAAAGGCTTTATTCATGAAGGTACTAAATCAGTTGCTTTAGCTTTTCAAAATTATTACATGGACCTTTTAGGGCAGTCTGATAACTTGGGAATGCTTGATGCTGACTTAGTTAATCTTGGCCCTAAATTGACTTCCTCACAACAAGATAATCTCATTACTCCTATTAGTAGAATGGAAATACGAAGTGCTCTTTTCAGTATGGATAATAATAGCAGTCCAGGAATGGACGGTTTCTCAGCAGGATTCTATAAGGCATCCTGGTTGATCATTCAAGAGGATTTTTGTAAAGCAATAATGAGTTTTTTTAGGAAAGGCCATATGTCCAAACAGGCAAATTCTACTCTTATATCCCTTATCCCTAAGAATAAGAACGCTTCCTCTGTCCAAGAATATAGACCTATCTCCTGCTGCACAATTTTTATAAAACAGTAAGTAAAATCATTTCAAATAGATTAAAAGGTTTGCTCCCAGGGCTAATTGGAGATGAACAAGCTGCGTTTATTAGGAGGCGAAGCCTGTTTGAGAATGTTTTGTTATCACAGACTCTCGTTAAAGGGTATACTAGGAAGGCTATAACTCCTAGATGTATGATAAAAGTAGATATCAGGAAAGCTTTCGATTCCCTACAGTGGAGTTTTGTTCAGCAGGTGTTGATCCTCTTGGGGTTTCCTCCGCTGTTTATCTCCTGGGTTATGGGTTGTATATCTTCTCCTTGGTATTCCTTCAAAATAAATTGTGGAGTCCATGGATTTTTTCAGGGTCAAACCGGCATTAGACAAGGTGATCCCTTATCACCCTATCTATTCGTATTGAGTATGGAGATTCTCTCATGATCTTTAAGGACGATCACCCAACAACATCAAGTATCTTTTCATCCCAAATGTTGCAAAATCAGACTCACACACTTAATATTTGCGGATGATTTGATGTTTTTTGTGCGTGGGGACGTTCCTTCTACTATGGCAGTTAAGACACTGCTAGACCAGTTTGGATTTATTTTAGGTCTTAAGGCTAACTTGGATAAGACGTGTATATATTTTGGAGGAGTTTCCTCTATAGTTCAGCAAGAAATTTTTAAGAATACTGGATTCACTTCAGGCTCTTTTCCCTTTTGTTATTTGGGAATACCTTTAAATGATGCTACTATAAAAGTCAATATGTACGATCCAATGATATTGAAGATTCGGAATTCTATTAAGCATTGGACATCCTCTCTTTTATCCTATGCTGGTAGGATACAACTAATCAATACAGTGGTGTTCGGTCTTCAAAATTTCTGGTGCTCTAGCATCCTTTTACCCAAAGCAGTGATTAAGAAAATTAACAGGCTATGTAAAGATTATTTTTGGGGTATAGCAGATGGAGCACGAAAACTCACTTTCAAGAAATGGAAGAAGGTATGTGCTCCTTGGCAGTATGGAGGTATGAACATTAAGCAACTGGATGCTTGGAATAAAGCTTTGCTATCAAAATGGCTATGGCATCTAACTATTGGAACCGGTACTATTTGGGTAAAATGGTGTAAACATTATATCCTGTCTACTGAATCTGTATGGACTGTTTCCACCAAGGAGTATTTTTCCTCAAGCCTTAAACATATCCTGAAGGTACGTGATGAGTATGTTGCTAAGAGCGGTTCAGTTTAGGAAGCAAAGAAGCTTCTTCTTAGTTGTGCATCAGGCCACTTGTTCCACATCTCTGCAGCTTATACAATTTTTAGAGAGGATGCTCCTTCTCTATACTGGTTTAGAGTGTTAACAACTGCAATTACTCTTCCTCGCCATAGAGTTATTCTAGCATTAGCAGGTCAGAATCAATTACCAACAGTGGACAAAATCAAACAAAAGGGCTTTCAATTGGCAAATAGATGTTGTTTATGTCAGGAAGAAGAGGAAACAGCTCAACACTTATTGTTTTTTACTTGTTCATACTCAAAAACAATATGGCTGACTTTACAGCAATGGATGGAAATTAAATGTCCAAACCATGATCTTAGGAGCATTCTGAAATGGATATCTAATCATCACAAGAGGAAGCATTGGAAGGCGATATGGGTTAAGGTTTGTCTAGCAGCGGCGGTTTATACAATATGGAAGGAAAGGAATGCTAGACTGTTTACAAATACAATAGCTTCTGAAAATGTAATTGTACACCAAACTAAATTCTTTGTATCGATTAGATTTTTTGCACATACACAGAATCCTAAGTATATTAGGATTATAGAGAAGCTTTAAAAGACTAGTGTGATAGGTCTTTTGCAACTTTGTAATTTCATTACCATCAATGAAATGATATCATTTTTGCAAAAAAAAAAATACTACATCAACAATTTTAATGTATTTTAATACTATATAAGATAAGATTTTTGACAATATTTTATCAATTCGTATTTCGACTCGATAATTTACTGCCAATATTCACAATGAAAGTAAATACGGAGTAATCTTCAACTATATATGATTGAAAAAGATTATAATATTGAAGGAAATAATTATGAAAGTATGCAATTATGAAAATAATGGTCACTTTATGCAAGTATGCAAATTATGAATTTGGTTTTGAAAAACGATTGAATTAAAAGTAAAATACGGTCTAAAAACTATTGAATTCAAACAATAATTAATACTTTCTTAATATGATATTGTAGATTTGAAGTGAAACTCGTACTTTATTTTGACATATTAAAGATCCGTATTAATCTAAAAAATTAATCTAAACTCGAACTTTATTTTGATCTAAGAATCTAAAAAAATTAATATGACAAAAAATAGAAATTTATAGTTACGAACAAAATTAGAATTCACAATTAAAAAATTCAATATTTGAAATTTCAATTAAATTGAAGATGCATAGTTTTTTTATGGAAACGGATAATTAAGATTTGAAAAATACAAAATTGAAAATTTTGATTGAATGAATAATCTTATATGGAAAAAAAGTATTTTACCTTTGACTGTTGTTGGCGTGTATCTCCATGTGTATTTTTTTTTCTCTCTATACCTTCCTCTTTTTTATCTTATTTTCTTTATAATATCTCCATCATTATCTCTCTTTAATATATCTTCATCATCTGCATCTGCATCAAATCACAAAAATAATAAGATTGATTTCGAATGAATTAAGAAAAAAAAAAGACTCAGTACATGAAATCAACTCAATATCAGAAAATTTATTTGTAAAAAAAATTTGAAATATGAAGAGATAAATAAATCCAATTTGATATATATATATATATATATATATATATATATATATATATATATATATATATATATATATATATATATATATATATATATATATATATATAGAGCATAAATTGATATTGTTTCCAATGGAAGACTTGCACTCTATTTCCAAAGAGGTGAGTAAATGAGTATTGTTATAATGAAAAATCATTTTTGAATTCTTTCAAATGAGTCATTAACCATGTAATTAATTACTTTCTTCATTTTCGATAAGTTCATTGCAGTAAATGTTTATTGGAATGGGGAGGTGAAGTGAATGGTGGAAGTTCTTGGGTGTTTTCATAGTGCGGTAATTACGGTGGAGTAATGAATGAATTAATTGCAACTACAACACCTATCTACAATCTACATTGCTATTTTCTACTAATTACACTTGAATAACAACATTGAAAAAAAAGGGTCTATTCTCAAATGGGGAGCAATGGATAGTGCCATGTAGGATTAAATGGACATTGATTTAATATAAAGATGATTAGGTTAAATCGAGCCTTTGTCGAGGCATTTACATCCAGCATCTGAAACCCGGACATCCCGGAAAGCAACAACGTGTCAAAACTCCACCAAAACTAGTACCAATACACCACATAATATCAACTAATAAAACATAATACGAAATGGTTGAGCTCTACCGGTCCAACCTTTTCTTGCCCTCGCCATTCGGGTGTACCCGCTTGCGTTTCTCATCCTCGATCTTTTGAAGGAAAGCTTCTACCGCCCTAGCCAAAGGCGAGCCCAGCCAATCCCACTTTCCTTCCTCTGTCACAGTTTTAATATGGGTCTCGTTAGTCTTGGCCCTCTTAGATGAACTGATGGGACTAGGATCGGTAACACTGTCTTTGGTCAGGCACTTAGTGACAGTCTCTCGAGTCACCTCCTCGCCCCTTGGCGGCACTGTCTTCCTAACTTTTGAGTTGCTCTGTCCTGACGGGTGTTCACAAACCCTTCGCCGGACGGAAGCATTGTCGGTCGGTCGATTACTCTCAATAACAACGGGACGCAAGAACTTTTGTTCCCAAGACTACCTAAACTCCCTGAGCAAATCCTCTGTCCATGGGTCAAAACTAGGAGTAACTTTAGCATCCTTAGGAACGGGAGGTTTGACACCCATTTGATTCGACAACATGCCCGGATAAATATAAACATGATCCCTCATGGATAGTATTAACAAAGCCTCGGTTGAAGACGAAAATGGAAACCCGGTACGCCTACTAATATTCCACCACGGGATAGACCACCTAATGATCACCTCACCCTTAGCCAAATAGGAAAGTCACTCCTCTTCCTTGTGACCTTTGCTCCACACTTGCACCGTCTTCCGGCCCGTGTAACCCCTATAGTTATAATCTTTTAAGCCCCGGGGAGGGTCGACCAAACCAAGCTGCTCCTGTAACCAAACCTGTACAAACCACTACAATACATCACACCTCCAAAACAAAACAACCACAAAAACAAAACCAAACAAAAAAAACAAGTTACGATGAAACTTGGCACCAAAAACACCTGTAAAATGATCCTAGAGCCCCGAGAAGGTGTCTCACGGAATCGGGCACTAGCATCGAGACCCAGAATGAGCTCACCCAAAATAAGCAAAGAGGGTGATCGTCCATGCTCCATTGTCGTTACCACGTCCAAAACCCGAGGGTTACCCCAAACTTCACGCGTCCTCGGATCCTCGAAAAGATAATAACAAGCAATAGCAATGTTAAAAGCACGCCTACATGCTAAGGCCGATACATAATAGGAACCAGCCCATGAGAATGTCCTAGAAAGCAACTCTAAGTTAATGTCATCTCTACCAAAGAAACCTTTAGCCTCCTCCAACGAAGAAAGATCCAAAAAGTGATAGAACCGCTCCACATAAGCATCATTCCCCGAAGGCACGCAAGGCCGGACCGAACTCCACCCACCTATAGCGTCTATCTCTTCGGGAAGAGGACAAATTTTACCCCCGGGGAAAGCAAAAACATGGTCTTTTGAGTCCCAAAACATAGAACATGCCAACAAGATGTCATCTTGTACCTTGACTCGAGTCAACGCAACGACCGTTGACAAACCATCATTCAAACAAACTTCGGGATCACATTTCTTAAAAGAACTCGCCCACTCGGTTAGGATATTTCCAAAACCCGACATGATCCTAAATATGGATGTCCAAGACCCTATGGATGTTCTAGTATGTCTAGAACGAGCACCCACAACCCGTATATATAGCCCTAATCCCATAAGAATTAGGAAACAACAAAAATTTCCACAACCCGGAGTCGAACTGCCCCGGCCCAGGCGCCTGAGTCGCCAGCCGCTCGAGCCCAGGCAGCCCAGAACCCGAGAGCCTTAGCCCTAGCTCCTATGCTCAGGCAGACAACAGCCAACCCGACCTCAACGGTAGAAATACCGATCCCGCATTGTCACTATAGCTATCACACGAAACCTTGGACATCGGGAACGACCTCTCGAAGTCACTAAAACCCGCTCCGGAAGCAAAGATGCCCATGCAAGACCTACAGGAACGCGAGTTCACTCGTCGGATGCACGAGACTTAGACGTTTTTTTTAGGCGGATAAGTTAATCCACCTAGGCGTGTTGTAGCTTCTTAACGATAATTGTCAAGTCGCGTCTGTAGCCTAATAAGGCAATATTATGAATGTACAAAAAGTGGTCTAACTTTTTTTTTCCAAAAGTTGCCCAAATTTTTAACTTCAACCTCGTTTTGAATGTCAAAACAACCACACTCATCTTCTAAATACACTCGGTCAAAACACGTTAATATTTTACATTTTGTCCATATCGACTCAAAACATTTTAATCGACGTACTACCTGATTCGATTCCCGGCTCAAACTAAACGCATTTCAAAACATTCGAAAGGAACTGTTTTCATACTCCTGTGCAACGCTAACATGCCTAAACTAGGTCAAATCGCAAATGAATGAACGCAAAAGTGATTACTTGTCAATTTAGGTAAACAATTCGCCAAACACAAGACTAATCCAACTAATTCAAGTACTAAAAATCTAAAGTGAATATACAAAATATACAAATTCATAAACAAATCGAGGCTAGGGAGGACCCCTAGAAGCCGCTCCAACGGCTATCACGACCTCACAAATGTCGTCATCCAAACCCAGTTCCTCCAAATCTAGAAGAGGAGACTCACTACCATCCATCCCCGACAGCATGTCTAAGGTAGTAGCCGTCTGGGGGATTCCTCCAACCTCCTCGGTAGCACCCGTAGCCTCAGCCTCAGTCTCCCTCTCGATCCGATGCCTAGCCTCACCCTGCGCGGAGGTCTTACCTCGAGACTGAGCCAGCTGCTCCTTAAGAAAAAGCGATTTCGTCAGCCCGGGATTGCAGGAGCCGTTACGCCTCAACCGCCTTCGCCTCAAGCTTGGTCACTCGAGTATCCAGCTGCCCCACCATATCCGGGACATCCTACAAATACACTTAAACATTAGGAATACACACAAGCAGCCTAGAAAACCACCCTAGTCACGCAAACTCACCGATCGAGGTCCCGAAGTGTCACGGGGAACCCTCGAGGCATAGACCCGAAAGCAGTTGGCGGCCTGCCACAACCGCTGATGGCAAGCTGACGAAACCTGAGAGTTGAACCCATAAAAGTTCGGAAAACCAAACCCTTAGAACCCAAACCGAAAACGAAAGCCAAAACTTACCCGGTATACCCGGTCACGCCACTCTATCCCGGCATCCATATCCTCGGCAGAACACAGGGGAAGAGGCTCGGTGAAAGGTATCCCGGCCGCGTCCACCCTAAGCAGCGTTAAGGGAAAATCTGGGGGCTGGATTTCATCAGCCGGATCGGCCAACTGAGAAAACAACAAATCGGTCGGTCAGAGGGCAAGGAAAATCTAAACCACGAGATAAATCTTAGAACCAAGAATTAGAACATTACCACAAGACGGTACCAAGTTAGCCGCTGGCTGACATGAGATAGATAGGAGGCACCACGCACCAAGAGCGTATCACCTCCTTCTCCGTCCCTATCCTCGAGGACCTCTGCGGTGGTCGGTGGTCTGAACATGCTCCGAGGAGGATCAACTAGCACCCTAAAATCGTCATACAAGCACTGACGCACCTGATACCAAACCGGGCGAAACAACGCAAGAAGGAGCATCCTCCTATAACTCTGAGGCCTCAACTCCGTGGCCACATACCCTGGCACGCCCTCATAATCGGCCCAAGGGCGGGCCACAAACTACACAAATAGAACCAACATCTCAATGAATCTCAGGCTTTGGGGGCGACTAAACGAAATAGACTATAAGAAGGAAACTTACATCCTCGAGATGTAGCTTGTTAACCAGCGCATTATCTGACGGGTAGTGGCTGATTGTACTCTTAGGCTGAGCCAGCCTCCACTCGATCCCCGCCGGGAATCTCTTCGGGTGAACCCGCACCGTTTTAGGTGTCAAACATGGAAAGTAAGAGTAGATCCAAGCCTGCAAAATCTCAAAATACCTTTAGCGAGACTAAGCCAAAACTAAGCAGAACTTGAGAGACAAAAGTGTGAATAGCAACTAACCTCCAGTATAAGCCCCAGACACACGATGGGCAAAGCTGAGGCCGACTCTATCGCCAACGACCTCACCATGACTTGCAGGCAGCGAGTCATCCCCGCAAAAGTCGCGGTTACCTAATCATAACGTCCTGACTGAGCCAGGTCAGCCAGGAGAGACAAAATCCTAGTACTAAACCTCTCGCCTTTATCCGAGAAGTGGGTCGACCCTAGGAAATACCACAACCACAATCGGGAATCCTGCTCCGGCGTATTGGGTTATCGACCCTCTAACACCGTCACCCGCTCGAAGTGATCGGTGATGAACGAACTCACCAGAGCATGAGGTCCACTGTATGCCTCACGCTCCAAACAATCCCCGATGAGGCCCCGCACCACATCACTATCTAGCCTAGGGCCCTCAGCGGCCGACCTAATCATATCCGAACCCCAGGGCAGACCGGTAATCATCCCAAAATCCTCTATGGTCATCCTAACCTCCCCAAAAGCCATGTGGAAGGTCGAGGTAGTATCATGAAAGCGATCTATCATCGCTCTAATCACCATAAGGTTGCACTTAGTCTTGCAACCCACCAGCCGAACCCACTGCTCAACAACGGGACCTAGAGCGGTCCTCGCGATAATCCCCTTTACCGCGGGGGTCAACTTCTGAAAATAAATCTCGAGACACGTAGTAAAGCCCGAGAAAGTCCTCATCGGACCTGGGGACTGCAAATCGAGACAGCACAAGTATAAACAAAACAAACCTAACCTAACCCGAGCCAAAAATCTAAGTCATAACTAATATGCACGAATAGGACACTCACCAGACCACGCACGATGCAGTGAGAAACGTGAAGGTCAAGGTGAAACAGCAACTGATGGCCATTCCAGTCCCCAGCCCACTCGGGATCCTCGTAACCAATCTCCTCATTCTTCGGTACAGAAACCGGAACCTGAGCCCTCCTAGCAACCGTCTCTGGAAGCTTACGCTTCTTCACTCTATCAAAATCAGCCTCATTTATGGTCTCCGGGTCGCGGCGCTGAGACGAGATTCTCCGTCGTCTCCTACGAATCGCTCGAGGAGTCTGTGAACTCGCCCCAATAGCCTCGCCACTAGTACCAACCAAGGGAGCTCCCTCGGGACGCTCGGTGTGACCTCTAACTGCAAAACCAAACAAAAAATGAAAAATCCATACCTCAGGTCAGGCTAAAGCAGCTTAAACAGGTCAAAATAGGGTAAAAATTTCGGATAAGGATATCAAAATTACGAAAAAGCCGCTAACACTCATTTTCGATCCCGGTCATAATGGAAGTGGTTTCGGGAAAATCCGACGTCATTACGACACCTTTTGGTCCGTCTTAAGACACACAAAACCTCACGGATAGCCCTAAAAGCCGTCCTAGCCCATAAAAATCGACGAGGGGGCTACCCATATCCTCACAAACACTAGTTGAACAAGATTACGCAAAACAAATACGAGAATATTCCGGAAAAACGGCCCCTAACCCTTGTACCTCGAACCTATCACTATAGGGAGTCATTGTCGCAACTCGAAAACCCCTATCAAGCTTATAACTACCTTAACAAGCTCTAATCGACCCTAATTTAACAATGGGTTAAGCACGAGCATCGAAACTTAGTAAATCAAAAACACCCAAATCAATTATCTAGGTTTTCAACAAAAAAAATTCACAAATAATCAAATCAAGCAAAACCGACAATAAACAAGTAAAGAACACTTACCCGGAGTCGACATTGTCGTGTATGACGGAAATCGAGACGAAAAATGGCGAGAAAGATCAAGAAATCGACTTTGGGGCGAAAAGGGCGACGCGTTCGAATTTTGGGTTGAATGAACGATCGCCCCAATTTTCGTTTACTTAAACAGACCCGGTCCACGAAAACCCGACTGCCTCAAATGACGCACCCGAATCCTTAACCGCAAGGGGCTGCGCGCCTGAAGATTGGGGCGCTGATAGGTGCGCGTCTAAACAGTCCGGCACAGGCTAAAACAAAAACAAACGAGGCTTAACATCTGATACGCGTGAAACCCACATCTTTTAAGACAAGAAAAATAACAATATGGAACAATTACTAGTCGATATCGACAAAGCACACTCGACAATGAAACAAGCATAAGAGTCGCATTGTACGCTGCACGGGAACGCGTAATAAAGCAATTTGAACCGAACTAATCTGAACAAACGCTGAACAAATCTCAAATACATAACAAACCAAGACAAAGCAAGAAAAAACCCGAACAAAATAAGACAAACCCGCAAAACAATAAAACACTTAACTAAAACGAATGAACAAACAACAATTTTCTCGCCTAACGGGTCTTAGTATCCGAGAGGCGAAGGAGTCTGAAACCTCCACAGCAATTTTGATTCGAGTGGATACCAACGCCCTCGAAGGAGTCTGAAACCTCCACTGCATTTTGATTCTAGTGGATACCAACGCCCTCGAAGGAGTCTGAAACCTCCACAGCAATTTAATTCGAGTGGATACCAACGCCCTCGAAGGAGTCTTAAACCTCCACAGCAATTTGAGTCTTAAGGAGTCCGATACCTCCACAGCATTTTGCATTCGAGTGGAGACTGACGCCCTCGAATGGTTTATTTTGTCCTAGGGGTCAGAGGCATCCCGAGAGACAGCTATTCGAGTGGAGACTGACGCCCTCGAATAGTTTTATATCATCTTATTTTGTCCTAGGGGTCAGAGGCATCCCGAAAGACAGCTATTCGAGTGGAGACTGACGCCCTCGAATAGTTTTATCTTGGCTTATTTTGTCCTAGGGGTCAGAGGCATCCCGAAAGACAGCTACTCGAGTGGAGACCGACGCCCTCGAGTAGTTTATCTCATTTTATTTTGTCCTAGGGGTCATAGGCATCCCGAAAGACAACTAATCGAGCGGAGACTGACGCCCTCGAGTAGTTTATCTCATTTTATTTTGTCATAGGGGTCAGAGGCATCCAAAAAGACAACTACTCGAGCGGAGACTGACGCCCTCTAGTAGTTTATCTCATTTTGTTTTGTCCTAGGGGTCAGAGGCATCCCGAAAGACAGCTATTCGAGTGGAGACTGACACTCTCGAATAGTTTTATCTCATTTTGTTTTGTCCTAGGGGTCAGTAGCATCCCAAAGACAAGTGTTCGAGTGGAGACTGACGCCCTCGAACATTTCTATTTAGCTTTATTTCGCCCAAGGGGTCACAAGCATCCCGAAGACGACCGCTCGAGTGGAGACTGACGCCCTCAAACGTTTTATTTCATCAAGGGTTCACAAGCATCCCAAAAATATTTGTTCAAATGGAAGCCAACACATATCAACATTCTTTGCATTCACGCTTAACGCGTCACCTACACGCGAAAAACATTCAAAATTGAGCAAACTTTTAAAACAAACCGACGAAGACAAAGCGCGCGCGTGAAGAATCGAGAAAGAGATGTCAAGTAACGGCCCGGGCCCAAGCAAGCATGTCAGGTACGATCTCTAGGTCTTGGCTGGCAAGCCTCAACATGTAGTCCAATGGACTTAAAATTACCCGACCGGACAGCCACCAGGCCGTAATCCTCGATTGACCTGGATGGCTATACTTTGACTTTCGCCTTGTCCAAGCCTCAGTCAAAGTGGGGACTTCTGTAGACACCCAGATTTGGACCTGGTGGCTGCAGAAGTGCCCAACAAACACCCAATGACGATAGGACAGCAACGCGACACGGGTTCGCGATGTTTTAGGTAGTTTTTCTATAGTACGGATCATATAAATTACTCGAACAAATTAAACTAACATGATGGCAGCCTTGGTCGTGTCGTTACGGTTGCATAGACACTAACTAGAGTCAATTCTGACACCGTGACCCCGAGTCGGTCCCAAAACTCGAACCGAGTCAGCACCGCGCCAAGCGAACCTCGGGATGCACACCCGAGGCCCACTAAACCCACAGCGCTAGGTCAAGATGGGGGAGACTTAGTCCCTAAGCCATGAATTATACACTCGTCTCACGATTTTGGAAAGTATCAAAATCGTATCTTCAAAACTCCAACCGCCTCGCCTCACGCGCCTGAGACTTACCACGCCTGAACCCAGGCGCCTGAGTCTTGGCCCGCCACAGCTCAGGTGTCCATATGGGCGACGAGGGCCGAAAACACCTATAAATACCCCCCCCCCACCTCATTCATTCGACACACATTTCATCCTTCTCTTCTCCCTCTATTTTCTCGCTAAGGGCTCGCACTCCGACACCTGAGGCGAACGATCCACTCGATCGTAGTTCCAATAAAAAAAGCGACATCGACACTACTCCTCACCTTCGAGCACCCCACTCGATACCGAGGTGCCTGTGTTCGACTAGGTCAAGTCTAGTAACGAAGTTCTGCCAGATTAGCCGCAAAATCAGTCCATAGTAACGAAGCTCTGCCAGAGTAGCCGCAGGAAGGGTCAACGGTAACGGAGCTCTGCCGGAGTCACTGGTCAAGATAGGAGGATCCGCCTACTGAAGTCGAGTCCTCACTAGGTTGCCATCTAAACAAAACTTTACATTTTCGCACTTTCTTTTATTATGCACTACGACAACACTAGATGCAGACACTAGGTCCGCAAGCACTCACTAAAATATATAACGTCCCAACTTCAACCGCAAACACTAAAACACACTAAATAGACCCGAGTAATTCCGAGATCCGTTCTCAAACTACCTATGCATCGTGTCCCGTTTAGTGTATACTCCGAGGGTGCAACTCCTCACTATGTGATTTAATTATGTTCGCATTTAAAGTTTTTCGTATGATTTATTGTTTTTATGACCTTATAATCGCATGCTAAATCACTTAACACGGAATTCAAAACATAAAACAACTAAAACTGAACAAAGTGGTGGTCGGGTTTGTAGACACCCACATTTTGACTGCCAGGTGTCTATAGCAGTTTCCGACAAACACCCAATGATGATCGGACGTAAACATGCTTTAACATACTCGAATATGGGCTCGAAATCATTGGCGTTTGGCTTGGGCTTTTTACGGAGTACATATCTCACAAAACAAACCTCAAATTCAGGCCCAGTGGGTCGTTTCGAGTCAAATAAGACTAATTTGGGTCGAATCCGACACCAGGGGCAAAACCGTCTTTTAGCGACCGAGTCAAAACCCGGTCAAAGATATTTTCGAAACATACAAACCAGCCATGTCATCCCCCAAATCCGGCTTGAGGTCAAACACTACAAAAAATCAGCTACACAAAATATTAAATAATTCCATTTAAGGATAGAATTCGATCTCAAGTAGGAATTCTATCCGAATACCGAATCAAATACTCGACCGAGCACAACATAATCGGCCGAGCTCCCCCAATTTCAGCCGGATTCGTTTCTTCCCCACCAAGAAACGGAATTCTCATTCCTCACAACTTCTTACTTTTCCTATCTTAATCGGTATTTCTTATCATCCAAGCAAGAATACCTCTCCTAGCTGCAATCGAGGACCTCTCCTATAAATAGGACCCTCCCATCAATCATTCAAAGGACATCTACATCTACATCAATTATCATCATACAACACTTCACATCAACTTTCTTATTCATACACATCGATATTCATAAATAATCATACACTTAGCATCGAAGAACCGATACAACCCAGGATCACGCCAGACGAAGCCGGCCATCTTGCCCGACCCTTTACACGTCCGAACCAAACCACCATAACTCACCGACATTAACTCGATGCTCCCATGCCCTAGCCATATTCCGACGAGCCACGTTCCGAGTAAACAAAGCATGTAGGTTGAGGGTGCAAAATCAAACTCAATTTCTCTCTTCTCTCTTCCTTTCCTTCTCGTCTCTTCCGCGTCTTTTTCTTTCGTCGTCGGTCGTTTTTGTTTTACGGGTCGTTCGTCACATTTTTTTTTCTATTTATTTCTAATATCGATACTACAAAACTATTTTCATATATAACGAAGCGTTCTTAAAATACGATACCGGTTCTCTAATCGAATATCGTATCTAACAAGAACTAAATTAAATCTCGTTGATGCTAAAAATCGTTACATACTTTTTAAAACAAAATACGACGATTTTAACGCGGAGAGAATTAACATTCTTTTCTTTTCATTCAATTTCTTTTCAAAAGGATTTTATAAAAAAAAATTCTAAAAATCATTCCCAATATTTGATATCGATTTCATAATCGAATATCGAGTACGACGAATATCGAAAATATAAATCGAGTATAAATTAATTCATATTTGTACGCGATTTATCAAAATTAACGATTTTCGAAAAAGAGCGAGCCGAGACAGCCACCCGCGCGAGTCGCGCCCCTCCCAGGCGAGTCGCGCGGGGGACTGTAAACCGAGACCCTTTTTTTTGTTTTCTCGTTTTCTCTATTTTCTTTAACGTCGTTTCTTACATAAAACAGCGACTTTTCTCGGCATATTTTCAGATTTCGACAAATATTTTTCGACCTCGGTCAAACACGCGTTAATCCATCACGTGTCATAAACCTTTCAAAATCATGCATATTATCGTATTTATATTTTTTTATTTCAATGGTTACTAACACGTTTGTTCAACTTTTTAGCAGTTTCTTTTCATCTTTTATTTTATTATACTAAAACGAACCTCACATGCTAAATTCAACTTTGACGTTAATTTTCATGAATTAAACCGACTTAGCAACCCATTCAATTCCTCGCATGCTTAGGAAAACAATGTTTGCATATCATTCATCGTATTACTAACGCGCGTATTCAAAAATCATTCGATATCCTAGTAGAGACCGCTAATGTGCGGGCAGGGTTGGGTGTTCTTTGTGAACTTCCCAACACGTACCCTCACCCCTTACTCAGAACCTCGTTTCCGGATGTCCGAAACCATTGGCAATGAGAGTCATTCAATACACGGTATCCGATCAAGTCGGTATCGGTATCAAATGCAAAGGGACGAACCCGATAAACTCTGATATCGGAAATGGGCCGTATTTTGTACACGGCCCACTGCGACATAGAGTGGGTTCGAACGGGCCCGAACTCCCATCAAAGTTCGGTGGCGACTCCAACTTCGATTTAATTTTCAATTTGACCATCTCTAATGGAGATTCATTCGACTCCCCAAACCCGCGCTTGGCCGCGTCGGGGTGGACCTATGTCCTGTCCACAGGGTTCCGTATTAGTCCGGGTGCTCACCTTACTAGGTTCGACGCATCTCTATTAATACCGAACCGACGTATCTTATGCAGAATACCTGGTAAGGTATACCACGAGAATGACTAATATCCGTATTATCACTTTAAAACTGATTTGCTAATACGTATAATACTAGTACTCTCTACTCTCCTATGTGCATCTTTTCATGGCCTACCTGTCACGTGAAATCGCATGCAAAGAATGTAAAAACAATCACTTTGACGACATAACTTACTTGTCTTTAAACAACCGACGTAGCAAAAGGTATAGGGTTAAAACAACGGATGTTACAGTATTCCCACCACAACAAAATAACTGGGTTATCAGCCCACCGATTGATTAGTAGAGACCGCTATAGTGCGGGCGGGATTGGGTGTTGACATCTATCGGATATTGGCTTCCCAATACGTACCCTCACCCCTTACTCAGAATCGACGGTTTCCGGACGTCCGAAACCATTGGCAATGAGAGTCATTCTAGGCATGGAATGCTTAAGGGTACAAGTCTTTATCTTTAGGTCCCGTGCCACTCAACTTTGAGCCGGCTAGGGATCAAAGTTAACTTGAACGGTTTCCGAGTCCCCATAATTGACTCGGTGGCAACTCCACAAATTGGCAACAAATTCTGTTCACTAAAAAGGTCGCCTTACCAAACAAATCGGCCTTTTAACATTTACAACCACGACTCGATCGATTCCAAACGGAAACACGGGTGCCTACACCCGTCTAGTACAAGTCCGGATCTTCATCCGAATTGAGGTCCGAAACATCGCCCCGTACGCGAGATCGGACCGGCCCCCGACCGGGAGGGGACCGCGTGGGTGGCCGCCGCCACACGTTGAAAAATCGGGTCGGTCCTGCGCGGGGTGCCGGGCGTTTCGGACGGACGTCCACAATGGGAATTATTCTAAGATGTTCTGTATACTTGTTACTTGGCTAAATACTTTAATAATTCGATGATGTTTAAAGACTCTTCTTGATAATTGAGATGGTATAATTCCATAGCCAAAACAAAATGTTGCTTTAATTAAAAGGGAAATGAGTCACAACTAAAAGGGAAATACAGTTTATAAAACATGACAACTAAAAAAACTAAAGTTGGGAAACATAATAATAACAAACAACATTCAAGTAAATAATTAATAAACTCCTGTTGTCCTAAAAACTTCTTTTGATTAAACTGACCACTTCACATGTAGTACTTCTCCTTCGCCATTTGTAGATTGGAAATTTTGTACTTATAGGATATCAGGTTGTAGAAACATTTTAGTTGCTTTGTGTGTCTCTAAGAGCAATGTTGCTGAAAATATGTAACATACATTGCACCGTGAAGAAGTTAAGAAGATAGATGGGAAAGGCAGAAAATAGATAACAAAATACTTATGCTCAAACTTCAGCTTTGCACATTGGATAACTAAAATTGGATTCCTCAACGAATAAGTTGGATTAGTTTGAATTTCAGAAAGCTCAGGCAAATAATTTTGCCATACCCACACAGTAATCCGGCCTCCACTATTATTCATTAATTAGATAAGAGTTGGTTAAAATTAATTAGCGTAAATCAAAATTTAATATTGCAGAAATGAGAACGTTTTCGTACTTGTTGTCGACCATGTCCAAGCGTGACCACGGTAGCTGCCCCTTTAAAATAAATTTGTACTCGACAACTTGACCTATAAAATCTGTTGTGAATAAAAACAATGGGAAATTTGTGAAACTGAAATCTTGAAAATTTAATAACAAAAAAATCAACAATTTGTAACGAATGTATTACCAACTAGTGTGATACCCGTGAAAAATTTCACGGGTTGTGGTTCCTAAATTGTAAATAGAAATTGCATAAGAAAGATTTATGACCCGACTACGTATTGTTTTTTTTTTTTTGTAAAGTGTAAATATTATTAATTTTCGTAATCAAACATACAACTATAGGAGTAACGAGCTCCACACACATAGCATTCAAACGGCAAGGACTGGCTTACAGTATTCTATCTAGCCAGTTCCTATCTCTACTGGGAGGAGATCCCTTGATCTGATTGTGAATTCTTCTTTTCACTTTCATCTGTATCTCTTCAGCACACCGCTTTGGACGTTGTATGACTTGGTTATGCCTGCTGTTATTTCTTTGCTTCCACACGTGGTTCATAGCTACGTTAATAATGCTATTGGTTATGCCCACCTTCAGTCTCGAGCCATGCCTATTTAGCCGCCAAAGGAGCAGGTCCCTCTCAGGAATCCGCAAATTCAGCCATTTATGCAATTCTTCCAAAATCCTCCTGCTGTAATGACATTCGAAGAAGAGGTGTTGGAGTGTTTCTTCCTCCTGGTTACATATGCAGCATAGTGCATCCGGCGTGATCTCCAGGTTATGGAGTTTATTCTTCATGTTAAGGCCCCGCTGATGCACCATCCAAGCAAGGATACTATGCTTCGGAACGGTCTATTTAGTCCAAACTAAGTGAAACCAATCCACTTCACGTGGAGGAGGGTGAAGCCACATATAGCCCTTCGAGATAGTATAGGCTCGTCCGGGGATGTTCATCCACTCATTTTGATCGTAAGCCTGTTCAAACTCAATTCTGAGCTTACATACTTTCTTCCACATCCAACTCGCATCAGCTGGAGGTTTATAATCCTCCCATCTTCTCCCTTTCAGGTAAACAGAATGAACCCACTTCACCCATAGCTTATCTTGGCATTCCTTCACCCACCATATATACGAGCTTACCAATCATAGTTTTGTTCCAGATAAGATCGTTTTTGAAACCCAAACCTCCTTCCTTCTTGTGATTACATATCTTCGCCCAAGCAACAGTTGGAGCCCTGGTATACTCAGCTCCCCCGTCCCACAAGAAGTTCCTGCACATCGCTTCTACTTTCATAATCACAGCTTTAGGCAAGATGAAGATCGAGGCCCAATACGAGTGAAGAGTCTTAAGTACTGCCTTCACAAGAACAAGTCGTCCTACATAAGACAGTTTCTTAGCCCCAATGATTCGAATTCTCTCTAAGACTTTATCAAGAATGGGTTGACAATCTCTGATCAGGAGTTTTGAAGGTTTGACAGGCACTCCCAAGTATTTAAATGGTAAGCGGCCTTCATTACAACCCGAGACTCGCACAATAATGTCATTCCTTAACTCCTCCGCCACACCATTGAAATACACGTTCGATTTACCTTTACTTAACTTCAACCCTGAGGCCTGAGAAAAGGAAGCGAATGTTCGGAGCACGACCATAATTGATTTCACATCTCCTTTACAAAACAGGAGTAAGTCGTATGCGAACATTAGGCTACAAAGCTTCATCTCCTTACAAAGAGGATGAAATTTGAAGTCCATGGTAGTGGTAGTATATGAGAGAAATCTTGATAAGTACTCCATACATATTGTAAATAACAAAGGTGATAGAGGGTCGCCTTGTCGTAAGCCTCGTTTCCTACGGAACCATCCAAAATAATCCCCATTCAAGCTAAGCGTGTAAGAGGCTATGGTGACGCATCCTCTTGCCAGCGTGATGAATTGAGATGGGAATGGCAGCTCACTGATCATTTGAAACAGAAAGTCTCATTCAACGGAATCGTATGCCTTTTAAAGATCCAATTCAAACATTCATCTGGGGGACACCGAGCTCCTTCCATACAATTTAACTAAATCTTGGCATATTATAATGTTGTCCATAATGTTCTGACCATGAACAAAACCCCCTTGAGTAGTAGATATGATATCAGGGAGGATTTGGGCAAGTCTAGAGCATAGAATTTTGGATATGCATTTATATACAACGTTACAACATGCAATCGGTCTGAATTGCATAACGGTTTGGGGTTGGCTCACCTTAGGAATCAATGTAACGTTTGTAGCGTTAAGTATTTTCAGCAGTTTGGCCTTGTTAAAAAATTCTTGTATTGCAGCGCATACCTCCTGCCCAACGAGGTCCCAACAGTCTTTGAAAGATTTACTCGAGTAGCCATCGGGTCCGGGAGCTTTCTCATTTGGGATGCTAAACATAGTATCTCTAATTTCATTATCTAAGACCGGAGCCAGGAGTTTTTTAATGTGATCAGGCTCGCACATCCTCCCCATTTGCATAACCTTCTTACTGATTGGGGTTGTGTGAGAGCTAACACCCAGCAGATTTTCAAAGAAAGTAATGAAGATGCCTTGGATGTCGTACGGGTCAGTCCTAATAACCCCATTATGATCCTTAATTTGAAGGACTTGATTCTGTTTATTCTTCGTCTTTAGCACCCCGTGGAAGTACGCAGTGTTAGAATCGCCATCTTTATCCCATCTTATTTTCGCTTTTTGTTGTAAAAATTCAAGTTGAGCATCAGCCAAATCGTTGTACTGATTCCTAGCTTCACACTCTTGTTTCACGAGCTCAGCATTCTGAGGATTTATTCCCAATTCCTGCTGAATCAGGTGGAGCCTGGTAAATGATATCTCCGCCCTCCTGTCAATATCTAGAAATTTATTCCTGTTCAAATTCTTGAGGACCGGCTTGAGAGCTTTAAGCTCTTTTGCTAAGGTGAACATGTGAGACCCATCCACCTCAATATCCCAACCCTGCTTCACTACATCCAAAAAGTTGTTCGCTTGGCTCCACATGTTGAAATATTTAAATGGCCTTTTTCTTCGAGAGTCTTTAACCTGTCTTTGAATCAAACACGGCATATGGTCAAATTTTCCCTCAGGCAAGAAATGCGCAACCATGTCAGGGAACTCATTCATCCACAAACCATTTATCAATACCCTGTCCAACCTGTTGTAAATTCTATCTATCGGGCACTGCTTGTTGTTCCAAGTATAGAAGGACCCCATTGCAGGAGAATCCGCCAAATCACAATAAGTGATGCAATCCTGGAAGGGCTCTGATGGTAGGATTTGTCGTCGATCCTAACTAACAAATAGAGTCCAACTAATCCTAACGGTAGCTAGGGTAAGTCGGGTCGTGTCCACGGAGACGGTATTGTAAAGTCTAGACTAGGTCGACCTAAAAACGAGACTAGGCTACCAAAACAACACAAAGAAGACTATAATTGATAAACTATGATGGTTAGGGAGGATGAGAATGGACTAACAATATACTATGTATGACATAAACTAAATGAAGCAACTAGGATTAACTAAAAATGAAACTAGAGAAATGATGACTAACTAGAAGGATGAATCAAATAAGGGAAAGAGTAGGGTTAGGTCGGGTTCATAAATGTGGTAGGATGATTGGGTAATCAAGGATGTAGGTGTCTCTTAGTTACTAGGGTCGGTTTGCGCTCTCGCGCCAAATCCAAAGTCCGCACTCTCGTGTCAAAGACTAGACCCGAATACTCATGCTAGATGCTACTCAAAACACAAGCATTCAATCACAAACCAAACATACAATGAGTAGAGAAAGACAAGTATGAGAAGCATTGGCCACTACTACCCACACAAGCAATTCAACAAACACATAGAGTGCCAAATAAGTGACTAGCTGATGGTAAGGATTTGCCGTGAGTCCAACCGTCAATAATAAACCGACTATTCCTAGTGGGTAGCTAGGGCAAGTAGGGTCGATATCCACAGGGACGGTAGAGTAAGGTCTAGACTAGGTCCACTAAAACTAGGCTAAGTCACACGAACAAACACAAAGAAAGCTATAAAAGGAAACAATTGAGGAGGAGGAGTAAGAACTAGACTAATGATGCTAAACAATGCTAATGATCGGTCTAACTAGAAAACTAGAGTAAACGATGTCTAACTAGAAGATGACTCAAATAAGGAAAGAAGTGGGGTAGGTCGGGTTCATAGAGGTAGAAGGGTAATTGGGGTGATCAAGGGTATGGATGTCTCCTAGTGTCTAGAGTCGGTCCGGGCTTTCGCAACTTAAACCGATGTCAAGGTGGGTCCGGGCTCTCGCAACTTAGACCCTAATCCGTGCTCTCGCAACTACGATTATTCTTAACATTCCCACATCATAGGCAAACAATGGATTCATGAACACATGCACAAGGAGCATTGGCCACTACTACTCATACAAGCATAACAACAAACACCTAGAGTGCTCACAATGTGACTAGCAACAAAGATTCACCTTTTCCCCTTAATCAACCCTAATTATCCATAATCTACCCCTAATCCCCCTACTAACCCCACAAGAAGACTACTCACTCATGATGAAAGGAAGAATAACAATCAAAAGAGAAACTATGACAAACATCCAAACATCCATAATGACAAATCCAAACAAGAACAATAACAACAACACTAAGAAAAGATTCAAACTTGTATAAATAACAAAGAACAAGGATGAGAAAGGATTATACCAACACTAGATGAAGAAAAGGAACAATCTTGCATTAATGAGAACCCCAAATACAATCCCAAGGTTGTCAAGCTTGAGACAATCTCCAAGAATCCCTTAAGACAAGCACTAATTACAAAGGATTAACTAAAGATTAACTAAAATTAAGAGAAGATTAAAGCTAATGAGTGAGAATCAATCTAGGGTTTTTTTGAGGCTTAAACTAGTCTAGGGTATGATAATCCTGTCTTCTTACAAGAGAAGGGTATATAAAGGGTTTAAGAATGAAAGGAATTGAAAGGAAATGAACACGGGCTGAACTGGGACAATCCCGATCGGGAAAGGAAATCCCGATCGGGAAAGTGGAGAATCCCGATCGGGATTTTATGTTCCCGATCGGGAACACCCCACAGTAGTCGCTCCTTGCTTTCCTCTTTATTCCCGATCGGGATGAGGCCATACCCGATCGGGAATAGTCTGTTTATTATTGACGGTTGGACTCACGGCAAATCCTTACCATCAATTTGGCGCCGTTGCCGGAGACGGTGCTAGTTTAGACTTTGTTTTCCTAATTACTTGGCTTTGTCTTTGTGTTGTGTTTTCTTTTTCTTTTTGGTTACTTTGCTTCTTGAGTGTGAGCGGTTTATTTCTCTCTCGTCTAGTGCCCAAAAAGCACTAGACTTCTCACGTTTGTTCTTAGTCTACAGTTTGTGCATAGAGGTGGTGATTATCTTCTTCTTGCAACTTAGAGCCGCTTTAACGGACGGTTGCTAGAATGAGTGGTTTCCAACCGGGTATGGACTACGATTATGGAGCGAGCATGGGGTTTGATCTAGACTCCACACACTCGGGAGCCGAGATGAGCTACCACTCTTCTTCCTTGAACCAAAGCTATGACATGACGTCCCCCTACCATGATCAAGCTTCTTGGGGTAATCAAGATGGGTATGATCCTCAAGATTATGAAAACGGCTACCAACAAGTGGACGATTATAACTCCTACGATCATGGTGGCTATTACTCAAGTTATGACCCCACCATGTACACTCAAGATCCACCTTATGGAAGCCAATACCCTCAAGACCCACAATATTACCCTACCCCCCAACCACAATATGAACCCTATGACCCACAATACTACCAACCACCCCAACCTTGCTACCAACAATATGATGCCCCACCCCTTGGGCATCATCAAGATTATCAAGGAGCTTTACAAGATCCCAAAGATCACCAATCGACCGACATGGAGGTGTCTCAATCTATGCTTCAAATGCAAAGGAGCATCCAAGAAATGGCCAATCAAATTCAAAAGGATCAAGTTCAATTGCAAAGAGAGCAAAATGAATTTTTGGCCCAACTTCTAAGGGAAAACGAGGCGAGGAATGCTCAATTAGACGCGTTAGCGGCTAAAACCGCAATGCTTCTATCCCAAGCATCTCATTTAGATGGAGGGTGCCCACTTGAGAGAGAGGAGCAACCTAATTATGAAGCCGCCGATGTAGTTCCCTTTGAGAGAGAGATTTGCTTTGAAGAACCTCAATCGTCTACCCAAAAAGAGACGAATGAGGAGATGACACTTGGTGAAGGCATCGTTGGTGAGGAATTGGAGGAGGATAGTGAGTGGGATGGTTTGGTGGAGTTTGTGGAGTTGTTGGGTGAGATTGTTAACCTCGAGTTGCCCTTGTCCGAGAACGAAGATATGCATCATGAGCCCCTTGCTAGTTCACCGAGTGATGGTTTGGAAGGGATTGAAACCGCCGGTAGAAGTTTCTATCCTCTCCTCCATGTTGATGTGGGGCCGAGTGATGAAGATGGGGAACCACAACTTGAGGAAAGTGTGGGGGTGTGCATCGAGGAAGTGAGGCCAAAACCGCTTTTTGTGCCTCGATTCTTGGAGACGAAGCTTGCTTGTGATTGGAGGCAATGCTTGGAGAAGAAGAGATCGGTGGAGCTCGTAGGATAGAGAGACCCCGAAGATTACTATGAAGATGATGTCGGGTCTTGGGATTCCTACTTCTTGCCTCCTCCTTGGAGGCCGTGGAGGTCGGTAAAGCTCGAGCGCTTCTTGGGCCTTCACTACGATGTCGGTAGCGCGTTCGAATTGCTCCTCCATGCCCTTGAGGGCTACGGTTGAAGAAGAATCCACCATCCTAGGTTTGACGGAGTTCCTAAAAGAACCGTCATGTTGTACATTCCCCTCCTCTTCTTCTTTAGAATACTTGTCCTTGTATTTGTGTGTTTTCTTCTCTTGATTTTTGTTTGTTTTTGTGAAGCTCTTGTAATTGATTTGGTATTTTGATGAGCGATGTGAGGGAGTGAATTTGATGTGTATTTTGAGTTTATTGTGATAGGTGCAATGAAGATGACTCCTTGAGAGGATTGGTTATCGATATAGCTCTCATATCATGCCACCCATGTACCTCATTTTCATACCTTCATCTCATTCCTCCTTACTTTAGACCGATATTCACATCAAATACCACCCCCCTTCACACCTTTACCACCTCTACCATGCGGTATTATCGAGAATGAAGAGGAATAGCAATGAAGAAGACAAGCTTTGTGCCAATTTTGAATCATGAGGTGATGGAGCGAGTGAGTTGCTAACCGATCGGTATAGCAACTATCCTTTCTTTTCCATCTCTTATAGCTTGTCTCCCCTTGCATGTCCCCCTTCCCCTTATATTTGTGTCATGGTAGCCCTCGGGGCCTAGGTTTTGGTTGCTCTTGACTCTCGATGAGCAAGTATGGGGAGTATGGCCACTACTACTCACACAAGCATCGAGAGTCGTTTCAAAACCCAAATTTTATAAGTTTTTCACTCTTTCTTTTTTTGAGGATTTAGTCGGATTTAGGCGGAATCCGGGCTAGGTGACTTGATTACACCTAGCCCTCCCCTCCCATTTCCTTTTATTTCCTTCTTTTTATTTTCTTCCCCCATCCATATCTTTTTCTTGTCTCGGCCCATGGTGACTTGATTGCACCCCGGCCGGACACCTTCTACCTTTTCTCCACTTTATTTCTGATTCCTAGCTTTATATTTGTAGTTTCTCTTCTTTTTCTTTTGTCTCTCCGACACTACGATTGAGCATATGAGGACATTGCTCGAGTTAAGTGTGGGGGAGCGATATTCTATCGTAGCTTGTTTTATTTTCTTATTTTATCGAAAAATCTTGAAAAAATCCTTAAAATTTGAAAAAATTTCACAAAATCCAAAAAGATTTTTCCTTTTGTATGTTTTACTTTTGGGTCTTTGTGTAGTATATTTGTTTTGTGCGTGTGCTTTGCCTCCCTTTTCTCTTTTAGGTTGCCTAATCGCCGCCAACTTTGGAGAGTTTGCAAGAATCCCGGTAACCTCTATCCCTTTTTCCTCTTTATTTCTCGCGGAGTTTGGAGAAGATTATGATGTGGTGTGCTCGGGTGGAGCTTTGTAAAGTTTGTGGTTGATCGGTGACTTGTTTGGAGATTCGGGGTAGTGTTTGTGTTGTGTATGTGTTCGTTTTGTTTTATTCTTGTTTTGTTGCTTTTGTTTCTTTTTCTTTCGTTCTCGTTGAGTCTTCACTTTGTTTTGTGTGTAGTTGAGTTATGTGTGTAAATGGTTTTTCGAAAACCCGGTTTAGAGGCTAGGGTGTGAGTGTCTATTTTTCCCTTCCTAGTAGTATAAATCGAGTCTTGGGCTTTAATCTAGTAGAATGACCCTAAATCATTGAGTTCGTTGGTCCTTTATCTCGAGTCCACCTAGCTTACTAGGAATTTACTACGGGATTTGCACTTTTGACCATTATGACCACCCACGGTGTGAAAAGGCCTTGGTTACCGAGTCTCATCCCCTAGGTGACCGTGTCTAGGATTGTTTGATTAGTCCAAGTTCTCCACTTTTTGTGGGTTTGAAGGGGAATGTGCAACCCTGACTCACCCATTTCCCTACCTCCTACACATACCCACACAATAAACATGCAAGGTGTTGATTTCCCTCTTTCTCGTTACACATTGAAATGCCAAAAAGCCAAATCAATTGATGGGAGGGATTTGTCGTGGAACCCCAACCGATCAAATAGAGTAACCGGCTATTCCTACGGTAGATAGGGCAAGTCGGGTCGAATCCACGGGGACGGTAAGAGGCGTCTAGACTAGGTCGGCCCAAATACTAGACTAAGTCAACGAGCTACACTAAAGAATGATAGAGGGGAAGAGAACTAGACTAAGGACTGTGACTAAGGAAAGCAAACAAAGGAGAAAGGGCTAGGATTAGGTCGGGGTCAAAGGGGTAACGGAGTGGTCGAGGGAGAACTAGAGAGGAGGAGGTAGTAGGGTGATCTAGGTCGGTCCGGGCTCTCGCAACTTAGATCAACCTAGAGGTTCCACCTAGAACCCATCGAGGCGACACACACGACAAACGGGGTTCTAGCGCGCTACGGTCCTAGATCCAATCCGGGCTCTCGCAACTTAGACTTGACCTAGGGGTCGTCCTCACCGGGCTCTCGCAACTTAATGAGGGAACCGAACCCACAACAAACTAACACCCACAAAGAAAGGCAAGAAAAACAAGCATTCCAACCTACTTAGTCTTTCAAGCAATTCAACAAACATGTGATGTGCATAAACCAAGAAGAAACCCAAATCTTCCACCCATCATCTCTAACAAACCCTTAATCACCCAATTAACACCCTAATCGCCTTACTAACCCTAGCAAGAACACTACTCTAACATTATCAAACTATAACTAACAAAAACAAGATGAATCAAACTAAGAACCAAAGCAAACATAAACAAACTAATGAAAACTATGAACTACAAACATTAAGATGAACAAAGATTGAAACTTGGAAGAACAAAACAAGAATAAGAGAAAGGAGGAAGGATTATACCATACTAGAGGAAGAAGAAAGGAAGAAACTTGCATTAATGAGAAGAATCCAATACAAACACCCTAGGTTGTCAATCTTGGGTGATTCTTGAAGAATCCCTTAATACAAGTACTAAACTATGATTAACTAACTAATTACCGACTAATCTACACTAATCTAATCTAATCTAACCTAAAACTATCTAGGGTTTTGTGGGTAATGAAAGACATAAGTGTTACATAACAAGGGAAGGGTATATATAGGGTTTAAGGATGAAAGGAGAAGGAAAGGATTGAATGCGGGCGAACTGGCAACATTCCCGATCGGGATTTCTCACATTCCCGATCGGGATTTCATGGACCCGGTCGGGAACACCTCCCAGTAGCCGCCTCTTGTGTTCCACTTCATTCCCGGTCGGGATGAGGCCATACCCGACCGGGAATAGCCTTGTAGGCCTCCAATATGATCTCTATGGTCCCTCCTTGCTTCTCATGGGCTTCTCATCGATTCTCGGGACTCGGGATCGGGTCTCGGAGGCTCGGGATTGGGTCCCAAGGTCTCGGGGTCGATTCCAAGGCATCGAGTCATCGTTCCTTAGCTTCGTTGGCTCTAAAATGTGTATGTATTGAGTCGGAATCACTCCAACTCTCCATGAACGGTCTCGGGAACCTGAAACGAGCTAAAGGAACCATAAGTAGCCCATAAACCGCTCCCAAGGAGCGATTCTAAAAGGAAATGGGACCAAAACACTACGAAATAGGCACTACAAATGGCACTTATCACTAGCAACAAAGGAATCACCTTTACCCATAATCAAACCCTAAACACCCATAATCCACATTTAATCCCCCTACTAACCCCACAAGGAATATACTCACACATTATGAAACTAAATCTAAGAATAGCAAAAGAAATCAACATAACAATCAAAACATCCATTAAGAACAAACAAGAACAATGAACAATATGTAAAGATTCAAACTTGATAAATAAACAAAGAACAAGAGAAAAGAGATTATACCAACTACCAAAAGGATGAAAAAGATGAGAACTTGTATAAATAAGAAACCCAAATAATCTCCAAGGTTGTCAAGCTTGGGTGAGTCTTCAAGAATCTTCTTAATACAAGACTAATTAAACTAGATTAAACTAGGATTAAAGGAAGATTAAACTAATGAGAGGAGAATTAAATCTAGGGTTCAAACAATGTAGAGAGTCTAGGGTAATGTATCATAGTTAAACAATACAAGGGAGAAGTATTTATAAGGTTACAAGAGTGAAGGAGAAGAAAATAATCAATTGCGTGCAGCAGCTGCTCCATCCCGTCCGGGACGGTTCGGTCCCGTCCGGGATGGAGTGGTCCTGACCGGGACGGACCCAAAACAGGCCCATTCGCTTTTGTGCATCTCATCCCGGACGGGATGAGGTCCTTCCCGACGGGGATGGGTCTTGTAGGCCTCCAATATGATCTTTAAGGTCCCTCCTTGCTTCTCATGGGCTTCTCATCGATTCTCGGGGCTCGGGATCGAGTCTAAGGGGCTCGGGATCGGGTCCCAAGGTCTCGGGATCGAATCCAAGGCATCGAATGATCGCTCCTTCTCTTCGTTGGCTCCAAAAGTGTATGAAACGAGTCGGAATCGTTCCAATTCCTCATGAATGGTCTCGGGAACCTAAAACGAACTAGAAGAAGCATAAGTAACCCATAAACCGCTCCCAATGAGTGATTTCACAAGGGAAAACGGGACCAAACATAACAAATTAGGCACTACAAACTACACTTATCAACTCCCCCACACTTAACCCTTACTCGCCCTCGAGTAAGCACAAACTAACTACTAAACTAGCCAAGCGGGTATTAGCGCACCCTACGCCCTTTCAACTCACGCGAGTACACTTAGAGGAAAAGTATACTCCGCAAGGCAAGTAAGGTCTTGCGACAAAACTGTGGATGCAACCGGACACAAAAACACATAATCAAACAAGCACACAAACAAACAAACAAAAGGTTGCACCCAAAAAGAAATAAATACCGCTTCCCTCTAAAAAGCGGTGAAAGAAGCACCGGTTTAGGACTCGAGGTAAGTGACAACGTTCCCAAGCTAATCATACAAATCGAGATGAACTAAACACTAATAGTATGACAACAAAGCAATAAAAATGTTGGTAACTTACCTAGGTCCTCCTAACCTTCTAAGAACGTACTGCGGGACGATCGGCGGGATGGAAAAGGGATGAACCACGGTGTTAGTCGACACTGTAGGTAAGTGAGACCCCGCCCCCTTTAGCGATGAGCCAAGAGGGTCGTCCCATGCCCAAAACCGCTCAACTAATCCAAGTAAAAAGGTGAATATTATTGCAAAATGAGGGAAGACCGACCATTACCGCTATCATCCTTCCTAGGGACTCGGTCCTTTGGTAGGCTCTTCACGGTAATAGTCGGCAAAAGGCTTATTTTTGAGATGTGGGGACTCTTTTTGTGGGACGTTTTTCTTTTGGCATTTTTCTTTCTTTTGCAATTTTTGCTTTGTGTGTTGCTATGCCTTTTCTTTTTCATCTTTTGTATTTTGTTTTTGGCTTTTTGTGCCTTTTATTCTTCTTCAATCTTTTCTTTCTTTCTTTTTCTTTTCTTTGCCCTTTTGGCTTGATTTGAGTTGTAGGCCTTTCTTTTTGCAACTAAGAAAGAGAGATTTCAACAATTTGCAACTTTATTTTGTGGATATGTGTAGGAAGTAGGGGAATCAGTGAGTCGGGGGTCGCGATTTCCCTTCAAACCCACAAAAAGGGGAGAAACTTGGACTAATCAAACAATTCCGAACACGGTCACCTAAGGGACGGGACTCGGCAACCAAGGCCTTTTCACACCGTGGGTGGTCAAAATGGTCAAAATGCAAATCCCGTAGTAAATCCCTAGTAAGCTAGGTGGACTCAAGGTAAAGGATCAACGAAAATATTGATTTAGGGTCATTCTACTAGACTAAAGTCCAAGACTCGATTCATACTACTAGAAAGGGAAAGTAAACACTTGCCAACTAGCCTCAATACCGGGTTTTCGAAAACCTTTTTACACACTAGACACAACTACACACCCAAAACAAAGACTTCACAAAAACGAAAGAAAAAGAGACAAAAGACAACAAAATAAAACAAACACATAAACAAAACAAACACCACCTCAAACTTCCAAACAAGTCGCCAAATCAACCACAAATATGCACAAAGCTCCACCCGAGCACACAACATCACATATCTCCTCCAAACTCCACAAGGAAATAGGAGGAAAAAGGGGCGAAGAGATGTTACCGGATGTCTTGAAAGCTCTCCAAAGTTAACGGTGATTAAGCAACCTATAAGGAAAAAGGGAGGCAAAACACGCACAACAAAACAAATATAAGACACAACGACACAAAAGAAAATCTTTTGATTTTTTTGGAATTTTTTCGAAATTTTTGGGTTTTTTAAAGATTTTTCGAAAAACTACGAAAATAAAACTAACTACGATAGGATATCGCTCCCCCACACTTAAACCGAGCAATGTCCTCATGCTTGATCGTAATGTACAAAGGCACAACAAAAAAAACTATGAAAAAAGCTAAAAATTTGAAAAGGGGAGAAAAAGGGTAGAATTTGTCCGGCCGGGGTGTAGTCAAGTCACCATGGGCCGAAACGAGAAAAGATATGGATGGGGGAAGAAATAAAAATAAAGAAATAAAAGGAAATGGGAGGGGAGGACTAGGTGTAATCAAGTCACCTAGCCCGGATTCCGCCCAAATCCGACTAAATCCTACAAAAAGGGTGAAAAACTTGTATATTTGGATTTTTCAAATGACTCTCGATGTAGTCACATCATCGAGAGTCGGGAGCAACATCTACCAAGGCCCCGAGGGCCACCATGACAAAGGGAAGGGGAGTATTCAAAGGGAGACAAGCAAATAAAAGACGGAAAAGAAATTAGAGTTGCCTTACCGATAGGTTAGCAACTCAAGAACTCCATCGTCTCAATGATCGATATAGGCACTTTGCTTGTCTTCTTCATTGTCATCCCACTTCAAACTTGATATTATCACATGGTTGATGTAGTAAGCTTGCACTGTTGTAAGGAGTTGGGATTTGATGTGAAAGGTGGTGTAAAGTGAGGAGGAAATGAGGTGAGGGTATGCAAATGAAGTATATGGGTCATATGATATGAGCAAGGAGATGTAGGGAGGTTTGGAAGGGGTACAAAGTGGTAGGGTGGGATCACATGACGAAGAAGAGGCAAAAAGGGGAGCAGGGGACCATCCCGGTCAGGATGGATGGTCCCGGTCGGGATGCCTCACCCGTCCCGATCGGGAAGCTCCCTTCCCGGTCGGGATGGCACTCCAGAAAAATTGAAATATGGTACCCTCATCCCGATCGGGATGGCTTCTTCCCGGTCGGGATGGCTCCTTCTTCCCGGTCGGGAAGCCTCTTCCCGGTCGGGATGGATCTTCTAGCCTTCCACAAACCCAAAAGCTTATCTAAAGCTTCAAAAACCGACTCCCTATCTCACACTCCAAACTCTAACCACAACCATTCCTCTCTTTGGTTCATCTTCACTTGACACCTATCAAACAAGCTCAAACACATTCATCAAAATCCCTCCCTCACATCGCTCAACAAAAATACCAAATCTCAAGAATTTCACAAAATCTAAGAGGATAAGAAAGAGATATATACAATAAGACGGTTCTTGTGGAACTCCGTCAAACCAAGGATGGTGCATTCTTCAATTCTTTTTCAACAACCTTGTAACCAATTCCATCGCCATCAAGGGCATGAAGCAACAAATCGAAGGCTCTAGCAAAGTCTTCAATCAAGCTTGTGGTATAAGCACCCACACCCCAAGGTTCTTCGCAACCTTGTCTTGACGTTCCCGGGGCATCCCGATCTACTAAGTTCAATGGCTTGAACTTGTACTTTCGATCCTTTGGTATATACCCAAACGTCCACCTATCTTCATGTGGCCCCAAGGGAGGCTCATCTTTCTTCTTGTCATGGAACTTGTCTTTAAACTCATGATATGGGCATTCATTCGCTCCCAGCTCGGAATCATCATCCTCAAGCTCATAGATGTTGTTCTTCAAGCTTTTTCCCGACTTATCCTCTAGATCGATGTTTTCCATGGCGTGGATCATATTACAAGACACATCATTAGTAGGCGAGGTGTTGCCTTGGAGGTCAAAAACGAGCTTTTCTTCGCCTAACTCAAATGTGATCCTACCGTTCTTCACATCAATCATAGCACCGGCGGTATGTAGAAACGGGCGTCCAAGGATAATGGGAGTGATAGCATTTTCCGGCATGTCGAGCACTAGGAAGTCGACCGGAATGAAGAACTTCCCGATTCTTATCGGCACATCCTCTAACATCCCCAATGGTCAGTTGAATGAACTATCGACCATTTGGAGTGTAACAGAAGTACGCTTTAGCTCCTTCATCCCAAGTCGACAACAAATGGAATAGGGAATAAAGCTCACACTCGCGCCCAGATCACATAGGGCTCTCTCAACCTTGAAGTTGCCTATGGTGCAAGGGATCGAGAAACTTCCCGGATCCTTCAATTTGGGAAGCGTAGAACCTTGAATAAGCTCGCTCACCACCCTCGTGAACGCTATGGTCTCTTCCTTGTCGATGGATCTCTTCCTAGCCAAGATTTCTTTCATGAATCTTCCATATGCCGGGATTTGGGTTAGTAGCTCGGTAAATGGGACACTCACATCCAATTTCTTCACAATATTAAGGAACTTGTCGTATTGAGCATCCACCTTGGTCTTAATTTCTTTGCCTTGTTGGGAAAGGCAACTCAATGTGCACTTTGTCTTGCTCGATAGGGGTGGACTTTTCAAACGACATTTTCCTTTTACATTTGTCTTTTCCTTGAAGTGGGGGAAGCTTGTCTTCATGGGGTTTCTCAATCTCCCACAAGACTTGCTCCTCCATTGGATTTTCAAAGCTTGAAATGTCTTTAGAGGGGTGTATAACTTCTTGCATTGATCCTTGCTCACTAGGGGATAAGGGGGAATCATAAGATGCACCACTCCTTGTGGTAATAGCATTCACATGCTCAAATTTAGTCGTTTCACCTTGAGGAGGTAGTTGCCCCTTTTGTCTTGAAGAACTTCCCGAAGCAACTTGATCTATTTGAGTCTCAAGCATCTTCATATGAGCATCTCTTGCTATGTTATCCCTTTGAAAATGAGCAAAGAACTCTTGTTGGTTTCTTAGCATCTTCATTTGGCTTCTTTGCATTTCTTGGTTACTCTTTTGCACATCCATCATAGATTTTTGCATGTTGAAATCTCGAGGTGGAGATTGTGGATTGTGCGGAGTATCGGTGATGGCTAGAGGAATACCACAGTCATAAGTAGGAGGCCGGCTCCTTTGTTTGCTTTGTTGTTGTTGACCTTGAGTTGCTTGTTGTTGTTGACGGTTCCCTTGGAACCCATGAGAGTTGCCTTGATTAAGGCCTTGAGTGTTACCTTGGTTGTTTTGATATCCTTGATTGTGTTGGTTTCCTTGAAAACCAACTTGATTGAAGTTCCCTTGTTGGAACCCTTGATTGTTGTTGAAGTTACCTTGGTTATGTTGCTTGAAATTGTTGAATAGTCTTGGGTTACCCACATGATAAGTGTAGTTTGTAGTGCCTATTTTACTATGTTTTGGTCCCATTTTCCTTGTGGAATCGCTCCTTGGGAGCGGTTTATGGGCTACTTATGCTTCCTCTAGTTCGTTTCAGGTTCCCGAGGCCATTCTCGAAGAGTTGGAACTATTCCGCCTCGATACATACACATTTTGGAGCCAACGAAGTGAAGGAACGATCACTCGGTGCCTTGGATTCGATCCCGAGACCTCAAGACCCGATCCCGAGCCTCCGAGACCCGATCCCGAGTCCCGAGAATCGATGAGAAACCCATGAGAGGCAAGGAGGGACCAAAAGGAGCTTAAAGGAGGCCTACAAGGCTCAACCGGGTCGGGATTGCCTCAACCGGTCCCGGTTGAGGTGCACATTTGCGGAGGTTACTGTCCTGGGTCCGTCCCGGTCGGGACCAACCCCTCCCGGTCGGGACCGGTCCGTCCCGGTCGGGACCGTGGGGCTGCTGCTCGCATTCATTTAATTCATCCTCCTTCATTCTTGTACCCATATAAATACTTCCCTCTTGTATTGTTTATGTAGGATACACTACATTAGACTCTCTTAAGCCTCTATACAAGATATAAACCCTAGATTTAGAGTTCCTCTCATTTAGTTTAATCTTTCTTTAATCTTTGTTAATCTTTAGTTAATCTAGTTTAATTAGTTCTTGTATTAAGTGGGTTCTTGAAGATTTCTCCAAGCCTGACATCCTTGGAGTTGATTTGGGTTCTTATTTATACAAGATTGCATCTTTTTCTTCCTCTTGTTGTTGGTATAACTTTCTTTACTCTTGTTCTTGTTTATTTAATCAAGTTTGAATCTTTATATTTTGTTTATTGTTATTGTTCTTGTTCTTCATAATGGATGTTTGGTTTGTGATGTTGTTTTCTCTTATTATTGTTGGTTTGTTCTTGATAATGAGTGAGTAGTCTCCTTGTGGGGTTAGTAGGGGGATTAGGGGTAGATTATGGGTGATTAGGGTTGATTAGGGGAAAAGGGTGAGTCTTTGTTGTTAGTCACATATTGGGGACTCTATGTGTTTGTTGAATTGCTTGTATGAGTTGTAGTGGTCATGCTTCCCATGCTTGTACTCATCTTCTCATTGCTTGTTCATTATGTGATTGTGTTGGGAATAGTCATAGTCACTAGAGTGCGGACTATGGTCTACGTAGCGAGAGCCCGGACCAACCTCGACATCGGTCTACGTAGCGAGAGCCCGGACCGACTCTAGCAACTAGGAGACACCTATACCCTTGATCACCCAATTACCCATCTACACTTATGAACCCGACCTACCCACTTCCTTTCATATTTGATCTATCATCCTAGTTAGTCATCATTCCTATAGTTTCATTGTTTAGTTAGTCTCTAGTTATTCCTTATAATCTCGTTATAGCTAGTTCATTGTTAGTCCACTTCCTTCATCTCCAACCATCATAGTTTACCATTTATCGCTTTCTTTGTGTTCGTTTGTGTAACTTAGCCTAGTTTTTAGTGGACCTAGTCTAGACTCTACTTTACCGTCCCCGTGGATATCGACCCTACTTGCCCTAGCTACCCACTAGGAATAGTCGGTTATTTATTGACGGTGGGAACCACGACGAATCTCACCATCAATTTGGTGTCGTTGCCGGGGACGGTAAATTGTTTACACTTAGTTTGCTTATGGCTAGACTTAGTTACCCTTCTTTGTGCTCTTCTATCATCTTTTGTGCATATTTTGTAGTTTGTCTTGATTTATTAGTTTTCTTTTCTCTTGTCTTTCGATTGTGCTTGTTTATTGTCGTTGCCTAGTGCCCATAAAGCACTAGGTGTTCTCACGTTTGTTCTAGTGCGTGTGTATGCCTAGGAGGGGAGGCGATTTCTTTCTCTTCAATCCAGAGCCGGAGAGACTCTTTAGAGCCTTTCGCCAACGGACGATTGATCGGGTTAGACACTCTCAACCGGGTACTAGCAATACTCATCAAGAGCAAGTTCAAGGATCCGACTTTAACGAGTCACCTCGAGAGACGACCGAAGGGATCTTCATAAATCCCTTTGGTTCATCTATCCATTCTTCTTCTCCTAGTTCCCCGTCTAGTTCCACATCAACACCGTCTACACCACCATCTTCTCCCTTATATCCAATTATGCCGAAGTTTTCATCTCACTCCACTTTTACCGAGGATGTCTTGCCGGGACCGAGTGCTTTACCGGATACTTATACCGGGAATTTTGTGGCAAAGACACAATTAATACAACTTGTGGAGAGAAATCAATTTAGTGGTTTACCCACCGAAGACCCGCACCAACACATGGAGACCTTCTCCGATTATTGCGATGCTATCTCCCAAACCGGGGTTACACAAGATCAAATCCGTTGGGTATTATTTCCATTCTCATTAATTGGAAAGGCAAAGCAATGGATTAAGAGTCTCGATAGGGCAACCATGGGTATCGATACTTGGAAGAAACTTGCATTGGCGTTCTACCAAAAGTTTTATCCTCCGGAGAAGACAAACTTTCTTAGGGCCTCCATCACCGGTTTCCAACAACGGGATGAAGAGAGCCTTTATGAAGCTTGGGAGCGGTTTAAATCTTTGGTTAGATCGTGCCCCCACCATGGACTTTCACAATGGTTCTTAGTCCAACAATTTTGGAACGGTCTTTATGAGGACTGCAGAGCTATACTCAATATGGGCTCCAATGGTAGGTTTACCGAGGTCGATGACGATCAAACTTGGGCAAGAATCGAAGAGATGGCGGTGCGCAACTCCCAATACTCAAGGCCTAGAAAGGCGAATCAAGGAGGTAGGCACGAGGTCGATGCTATCACTCAATTAAGCATTGACCTTGGAGCTCAATTGAAAACACACATGGAGACTATTGACAAGAAGCTCCAAAGCCACCTCAACCAAGTCCAAGGCACTAGTTCCTCAAACCAACACTTGATTCAAGAAGTGAATGCTTTGGGATTTGCACCTCCTTTGCCTTATTATGGGATATGTGATACTTGTGGAATCGTTGGTCATGATCCTATGCATTGTCGGGGAAGTATTGAGCAAGTGAACGTCTTTCAAGTGTTCAAGCAAGGTGCCTCCTATTCTAATCAATACCAAGCTTCCAATCAAGTCCCTCAACAACAAGCTATGCAACCTCGTCCCTATGTTCCACCTCCCTTAAGGGACAACAATCAAGGTTATCAAGGTTATGTGGGTAATCCAAGACCCTTCAACAACTTCAAGCAAAATAACCAAGATACCTTCCACAACAACAATCAAGGGTTCCAACAAGGGAACTTCAATCAAGGTGGTTTCCAAGGAAACCAAAATTTCCAAGGACAACAAAACCACAACCAAGGACACCAAAACTACAACCATGGCAACAATCAAGGCCTTAATCAAGGCAACTCTCATGGGTTCCAAGGGAATCATCAACAACAACAACAAGCAACCCAAGGTGCTAGACAAGAAAGCAAGCCTAGGAGCCGATCTCCTATTCATGATTATGGTACTCCATTAGCCCTCACCGACACTCCGCATAATCCACAATCTCCACCTCGGGATTTCAACGTGCAAAAATCTATGATGGATATGCAAAGGAGTACTCAAGAAATGCAAAGAGGCCAAATGAAGATGGCTAGACACCAACAAGAGTTCTTCGCTCATGTTCAAAGGGATAATATAGCAAGAGATGCTCATATGAAGATGCTTGAGACTCAAATATCTCAACTTGCTTCGGGAAGCTCTTCAAGACAAAAGGGGCAACTACCTCCTCAAGGTGAAACACCAAAATTTGAGCATGTAAATGCTATTACTACGAGGAGTGGTACATCTTATGATTCCCCCTTAGCCCCTAGTGAGCAAGAACTAATGCAATAAGTTGCACCCCCCTCTCAAGACAATTCAAGCAAGGAAAGTCCAATAGAGGAGCATGTCTTATGGGAGATTGAGAAACCCATTGAAGACAAGCTTCCCCCTTCTTCAAGAAAAAGACAAGGGAAAAAGGAAAGTGTCATTTGAAGAGTCCACCCCGATTGAGCAAAACAAGTTTCAAATCAAGTTCCTTTCCCAACAAGGCAAATGAAGACTAAGGTGGATGTCCAATTTGACAAATTCCTAGACATTGTGAAGAAATTGGATGTGAATGTCCCGTTTACCGAGTTACTTACCCAAATCCCGGCATATGGAAGATTCATGCGAGATATCCTAGCTAGGAAGAGATCCATCGATAAGGAAGAGACAATAGCGTTCACGAGGGTGGTGAGCGAGCTTATTCAAGGTTCAATGCTTCCAAAGTTGAAGGATTCGGGTAGTTTCTCGATCCCATGCACCATAGGCAATTACAAGATCGAGAGAACATTATTTGACTTGGGTGCGAGTGTGAGCATCATTCCTTATTCCATTTGTGATCGATTAGGGATGAAGGAGCTGAAATGTACGTCCGTTACACTCCAAATGGCCGATAAATCTCTTAACCGACCATTGGGGATGATAGAGGACGTGCCGGTACGAATCGGGAAGTTCTTTATTCCGGTCGATTTCCTCGTGCTCGATATGCCGGAAGATGCTAACACTCCCATTATTCTTGGGCGCCCGTTTCTACACACCGCCGGTGCCATGATCGATGTGAAGAACGGTAGGATCACCTTCGAGTTAGGCGAAGAAAGGTTAGTGTTTGACCTCCAAGGCAACACTTCGCCCACCAACGATGAGTCTTGCAATATGATCCAAGCCACGAAAGACATCGATCTAGGGGGTGAGCCGAGACAAAGCTTGAAGAATTACTCTTATGTACTTGAGGACGATGAATCCAAGAGTGAGGAGGATGAGTGCCCATATCCTGGGTTTGATGACAAGTTGAAAAGCAAGGAGAAAGATGAGCCTCCCTTGGGGCCACATGAGGATCGATGGACGTTTGGGTATATCCCGAAGGACCGCAAGTATAAGTTCAAGCCATTGAACTTGGTAGATCGAGATGCCCCAGGAACGTCGATGCAAGGTCATGGAGAACCTTGTTATATGGATGCTTATATTACTAGCTTGATTGAAGACTTTGCTAGGGCCTTCGACTTGTTTCTTCGTGCCCTCGATGGAGATGGAATTGGTTATTGTTGTTGAAAAAGAATGAAGAAAGCACCATCCTTGGTTTGACGGAGTTCCACAAGAACCGTCTCATTGTATAATCTCTTTCTTGTAGTTAGTTTGAGTTTTGTGATATTCTTGTTATTTGTATTGATTGATGAGCATTGTGAGGGAGAGAATTTAATGTGTATGTGAGCTTTGTTGGATAGGTGAAGTGAAGATGATTCCTAGAGAGGAATGGCTACGATAGAGCTTGGATAGTAAGCATGAGGATCGGGTTTTTGAAGCTTGGAATAAGCTTTTGGGTTTGTGGAAGGTCAAGAAGATCCATCCCGGTCGAGAAGAGGCTTCCCGACCGGGAAGGGTACGGCATCCCGACCGGGAAGGAGCCATCCCGATCGGGATGGAGGTACATATTTTCGAGCTTACTGGAGGTCCGTCCCGACCGGGAAGGGAGCGTCCCGACCGGGACGGGTATTGATAATTGTCGTTTGTAGTGCCTATTCTGTAGTGTTTTGGTCCCATTTTCCTTGTGGAACCGCTCCTTTGGAGCGGTTTACGGGCTTCTTATGTTTCCTTTAGCTCGTTTCAGGTTCCCGAGACCGTTCATGAAGAGTTGGAGTGATTCTGACTCAATACATATGCATTTTGGAGCCAACGAAGCTAAGGAACGATGACTCGATGCCTTGGAATCGACCCCGAGACCTTGGGACCCAATCCCGAGCCTCCGAGACCCAATCCCGAGTCCCGAGAATCGATGAGAAGGCCATGAGAACCAAGGAGGGACCGAAAAGTTCATATTGGAGGCCTACAAGACTATTCCCGATCGGGTATGGCCTCATCCCGATCGGGAATAAAGAGGAAAGCAAGGAGCGACTACTGTGGGGTGTTCCCGATCGGGAACGTAAAATCCCGATCGGGATTCTCCACTTTCCCGATCGGGATTTCCTTTCCCGATCGGGATTTGTCCCAGTTCAGCCCGTGTTCATTTCCTTTCAATTCCTTTCATTCTTAAACCCTTTATATACCCTTCTCTTGTAAGGAGACAAGGAGGATTATCATACCCTAGACTAGTTTAAGCCTCAAAAAACCCTAGATTGATTCTCACTCATTAGCTTTAATCTTCTCTTAATTTTAGTTAATCTTTAGTTAATCCTTTGTAATTAGTGCTTGTATTAAGGGATCCTTGGAGATTGTCTCAAGCTTGACAACCTTGGGATTGTATTTTGGGGTTCTCATTAATGCAAGATTGTTCCTTTTCTTCATCTAGTGTTGGTATAATCCTTTCTCATACTTGTTCTTTGTTATTTATACAAGTTTGAATCTTTTCTTAGTGTTATTGTTATTGTTCTTGTTTGGATTTGTCATTATGGATGTTTGAATGTTTGTCTTAGTTTCTCTTTTGATTGTCATTCTTCCTTTCATCATGAGTGAGTAGTCTTCTTGTGGGGTTAGTAGGGGGATTAGGGGTAGATTATGGATAATTAGGGTTGATTAAGGGGAAAGGGTGAATCTTTGTTGCTAGTCACATTGTGAGCACTCTAGGTGTTTGTTGTTATGCTTGTATGAGTAGTAGTGGCCAATGCTCCTTGTGCATGTGTTCATGAATCCATTGTTTGCCTATGATGTGGGAATGTTGATAATAATCGTAGTTGCGAGAGCACGGATTAGGGTCTAAGTTGCGAGAGCCCGGACCCACCTTGACATCGGTTTAAGTTGCGAAAGCCCGGACCGACTCTAGACACTAGGAGACATCCATACCCTTGATCACCCCAATTACCCTTCTACCTCTATGAACCCGACCTACCCCACTTCTTTCCATATTTGAGTCATTTTCTAGTTAGACCGATCATTAGCATTGTTTAGCATCATTAGTCTAGTTCTTACTCCTCCTTTTCAATTGTTTCCTTTTATAGCTTTCTTTGTGTTTGTTCGTGTGACTTAGCCTAGTTTTAGTGGACCTAGTCTAGACCTTACTCTACCGTCCCTGTGGATATCGACCCTACTTGCCCTAGCTACCCACTAGGAATAGTCGGTTTATTATTGACGGTTGGACTCACGGCAAATCCCTACCATCAATTTGGCGCCGTTGCCGGGGACGGTGCATTGTTTAGACTTAGTTTGCTTATTTCTAGACTTAGTTACCCCTCTTTGTGTTCTCCCATCTTCTCATGTGTATATTCTCTTGATTTTTCTTCTTTCTTTAGTGTTTTGTCTTCTTTTTCTCTTTGTCTCTAGTTGTGTTTGTTATTGTCGTTGCCTAGTGCCCATAAAGCACTAGGTGTTCTTACGTTTGTTCTAGTGTGTAGTGTATGCCTAGGAGGGGAGGCGACTTCTATCTCTTTAATCCAGAGCCGGAGAGACTCTTTCGAGCCTTTCGCCAACGGACGATTAATCGGGTTAGGATCTCTCAACCAAGTGCAAGCACCACTCATCAAGGGCAAGCCCAAAGAGCCGACTTGAGCATTTCACCGCGAGAGACGGCCGGAGGGACCTTCACCAATCCCTTCGGTGATTCTTCTCCTAATTCTCCCTCTTCATCTACATCAACACTCTCTACACCCCCATCCTCTCCCTTACATCCAAGAATGCCTAAGTTCTCCTCTCACTCCACATTCACCGAGGATGTCTTGCCGGGACCGAGTGCATTACCGGAAGCTTATACCGGAAATTTTGTGGCAAAGACTCAATTCATCCAACTTGTGGAGAGGAGCCCATTTAGTGGTTTGCCCACCGAAGACCCGCATCAACATATGGAGACCTTCTCCGATTATTGTGACGCTATATCTCAAACCGGGGTTACTCAAGACCAAATTCGTTGGGTACTCTTCCCGTTTTCTCTTATTGGAAAAGCGAAGCAATGGATTAAGAGTCTCGATAGGGCAACCATGGGTATCGACACTTGGAAAAAGCTTGCCTTGGCGTTCTACCAAAAGTTTTACCCTCCGGAAAAGACCAATATGCTTAGGGCCTCCATCACCGGTTTCCAACAAAGGGACGAGGAGAGTCTATATGAAGCTTGGGAGCGGTTTAAGTCTTTGGTAAGATCGTGCCCTCATCATGGACTCTCACAATGGTTCTTAGTACAACAATTTTGGAATGGACTTTATGAGGATTCGAGAGCCATTCTCAACATGGGCTCCAATGGTAGGTTTACCGAGGTCGATGACGACCAAACATGGACGAGAATCGAAGAGATGGCGGTGCATAATTCGCAATACTCTAGGCCTAGGAAGGCAAATCGGGGAGGTAGGCACGAGGTTGATGCTATCACTCAATTGAGCATTGACCTTGGAGCCCAACTAAAAACGCACATGGAGACTATTGACAAGAAGCTCCAAAGCCACCTCAACCAAGTCCAAGGCTCTAGTTCATCCCACCATCAACCGATTCAAGAAGTGAATGCTTTGGGGTTCGCACCTCCTACACCTTACTTTGGGATGTGTGACACTTGTGGAATCGTTGGCCATGACCCTATGAGTTGTAGAGGGAGTATTGAGCAAGTGAACGCCTTTCAAGCGTTCAAGCAAGGTGCTTCTTTCTCTAATCAATACCAAGCTTCCCAACAAGTCCCCCAACAACAAGCGTTTCACCATCAACAACAACATCGTCCCTATGTTCCACCTCCCTTAAGGGACAACGATCAAAGTTACCAAGGTTATGTGGGTAACCAAAGACCCTTCAACAATTTCAAGCAAAATAACCAAGGCAACTTCAACAATAAGCAAGGGTTCCAACAAGGGAACTTCAATCAAGGATATCAAAACCACAACCAAGGGTTTCAAAATCACAATCAAGGAAATTCTCATGGGTTCCAAGGGAACCGTCAACAAGCAACTCACAATCAACAACAACAAAGCAAGCCTAGGAGCCGGTCTCCTATCCACGATTACGGTACCCCATTAGCCCTCACCGATACTCCGCATAATCCATCATCTCCACCACGTGATTTTGACATACAAAAGACTATGATGGATTTGCAAAAGAGCAATCAAGAAGTGAAGAACAATCAAATGGACATGTCAAGAAACCATCAAGAGCTCTTTACTTATGTTCGAGGGGAAAACGCTATGAGAGATACCCGGATGACGATACTCGAGAATCAAATAGCTCAACTTTCATCGGGAAGTTCCTCAAGGCAAAAGGGACAATTACCTTCTCAAGGCCAAGCACCGTCATATGAGCATGTAAATGCCATCACCACAAGGAGAGGTACATCCTATGACCCCCCTCCATTCCCTAATGATCAAGAGCCAATGCATGAACCAACAAAGAAATTGGCATCTCCAAGTCAAGAAGACTCAAGCTTTGATCGTACAATTGAGGAACAAGTCTTATGGGAGGTCGAGAAGCCCCAAAAAGACAACCCTCCACCACCTCAAGAGAAAGAAAAAGGCAAAGGGAAAGTGTCGTTTAAGAAGTCTATCCCCATGGAGCAAAACAAGTACCAAGTGCAATTGCCTTACCCATCAAGGCAAATGAAGAGTAAGGAGGACTCTCAATATGACAAATTCCTTGATATCATGAAGAAGTTGGATGTCAATGTCCCATTCACCGAGTTACTTACCCAAATCCCGGCATACGGAAAATTCATGCGGGAAATCCTAGCAAGGAAAAGATCTATCGACAAGGAAGAGACGGTAGCGTTCACGAGGGTGGTGAGCGAGCTCATTCAAGGGTCCACGCTTCCGAAGTTGAAAGATCCGGGTAGTTTCTCAATCCCTTGCACCATTGGCAATTTTATGATCAACAATGCATTATGTGACTTGGGTGCGAGTGTGAGCGTCATTCCCTACACTATTTGTTGCCGACTCGGGATGAAGGAGTTGAAATGCACATCCATTACGCTCCGAATGGCCGACAAGTCTATTAACCGACCATTGGGAATGCTTGAGGATGTGCCGGTGCGAATAGGGAAATTCTTCTTTCCGGTCGACTTCATTGTGCTCGATACGCCGGAAGATGCAAGCACTCCCATTATTCTTGGGCGCCCATTTCTACACTCCGCCGGTGCCATGATCGATGTGAAGAGGGGTAAGATCACATTTGAGTTGGGCGAGGAAAAGATAGTGTTCGACCTCCAAGGCAACACTCCACCCACTAGTGATGAAACGTGTAAAATGATCCATACCACGGAAGACATCGATCGAGGGAGAGACCCGGGACAGAGCTTGAAGAAGTACTCATATGTACTTGAGGATTCCGATAGTGAGGAAGAAGAGTGCCCGAATCATGGGCTTGATGACAAGTTGCAAAGCGAGGAAAAGAATGATGAGCCGCCCTTGGGGCCGCATGAGGACCGGTGGACATTTGGGTACATCCCAAAAGACCGAAAGTACAAGTTCAAGCCATTGAACTTGGAAGATCGGGATGCCCCGGGAACGTCTAGGCAAGGCCATGAGGAGCCTTGGTTTGTGGATGGCTATATTTCGAGCATGATTGAAGACATCTCTAGGACCTTCGACTTGTTCTTACGTGCCCTTGATGGAGATGGAGCCGGTTGGAGAGTTGATGAAAAAGAATGAAGATTTGCACCACCTTGGTTTGACGGAGTTCCACAAGAACCGTCGCATTGTGTATATTTCTTACTCTTAGTTAGTTTGATTTTGGTGATATTCTTGTTGTTTAGACTATTTGATGAGAGTTGTGAGGGAGAGAATTTTATGTGTGCTTGAGTTTTCTTGATAGGTGAAGTTGATTTGAGCCCTAGAAAGGGTGGATTGTTGATAAGGCTTGGTTTGTGAGCGAGGAAGTCGGTTTTTGAAGCTTGTATCAAGCTTTTGGGTTCATGGAAGGTGAAGATGAAGAATCCCGATCGGGAAAGCCTTATCCCGATCGGGAATGTTGATGCCAAGAATTCGGACTCACTGGAAGGTGATCCCGATCGGGAACACAAAATCCCGATCGGGAATTCACATACTCCCGATCGGGAATTCCCTTCCCGACCGGGAAAGTCCTCTTCCCCATTTTGAGTCTTTTTCCTAGGCATTTGATTCCACCCATCCATAATACCCCCTCCCAACCTCCCTACTCCACTCTACTCCTATCACATGACCATACACCTCACCTTACATCGAAACCCACACACCCCTTACACCATTACTATCCCGACCGTGAGCTCTTGAATATGAAGCGAGATGGCAACTATGGAGACAAGCAACAAGGCCCTCATAATCATCGAGACGATGGAGCAAGTGAGTTACTAGCCGCTCGGTTTGGGTAACTATCCTTCCTTTTCCGTCTATTATCGCTTGCCTTTCCTTGTTTGCCCCCTTCCCTCGAGTCATGGAGTCTTAGTGGCCAACGAGGCCCTAGTATGGTTGCTCCCGACTCTCGACGACGTGATTACATCGAGAGTCCATCGAAAAATCCAAATTTACAAGATTTTCACCGCTTTTTAGGAATTAGACAGATTTAGGCGGAATCCGGGCTAGGTGACTTGATTACACCTAGCCCTCCCCTCCCATTTCCTTTTATTTCCTTCTTTTTATTTTCTTCCCCCATTCATATCTTTTTCTTGTCTCGGCCCATGGTGACTTGATTACACCCCGGCCGGACACCTTCTACCTTTTCTCCACTTTATTTTTGATTCCTAGCTTTATATTCGTAGTTTCTCTTCTTTTTCTTTTGTCTCTCCGACACTACGATTGAGCATATGAGGACATTGCTCGATTTAAGTGTGGGGGAGCGATATTCTATCGTAGCTTGTTTTATTTTCTTATTTTATCGAAAAATCTTGAAAAAATCCTAAAAATTTGAAAAAAATTCACAAAATCCAAAAAGATTTTTCCTTTTGTATGTTTTACTTTTGGGTCTTTGTGTAGTATATTTGTTTTGTGCGTATGCTTTGCCTCCCTTTTCTCTTTTAGGTTGCCTAATCGCCGCCAACTTTGGAGAGCTTGCAAGAATCTCGGTAACCTCTATCCCTTTTTCTTCTTTATCTCCTGCGGAGTTTTGGAGGAGATTGTGATGTTGTGTGCTCGGGCGGAGCCTTGTAAAGTTGTGGTTGATTTGGAGACTTGTTTGGAAATCGGGGTGGTGTTTGTGTTGTTTATGTGTTTGTTTTGTTATGTTTGTTGTTGTTACTTTTGTCTCTTTTTCTTTCGTTCTCGTCATGTCTTTAAATTTTGTGTTATGTTGCATTGTGAGTCTTGTGTGTAAATGGTTTTCGAAAACCCGGTTTAGAGGCTAGAGTGTGAGTGTCCATTTTCCCTTCCTAGTAGTATAAATCGAGTCTTGGACTTTAGTCTAGTAGAATGACCCTAAATCAATGATTTCGTTGGTCCTTTACCTTGAGTCCACCTTTCTTACTAGGGATTTACTACGGGATTTGCATTTTGACCATTATGACCACCCACGGTGTGAATAGGCCTTGGTTACCGAGTCTCGTCCCCTAGGTGACCGTGTTTAGGATCGTTTTGACTAGTCCAAGTTCTCCACTTTTTGTGGGTTTGAAGGGAAGGCGCCGTCCCGACTCACCCATTTACCTACCCCTACGCACATTCCACACAATAAAATGCAATGTGTTGATTCTCTCTTTCTTGTCATGCAAAGATATGCCGAAAATGCCAAATCTTGCCAAAAAAAGGGGCAAAGGAAAGAAAATGAAAGAAAGAAAAAAAAATGAAGAAAAAGAAAAGGCACAAAAGCCAAAAACAAAGTAGAAAAGAAGAAAAAGAATTGGCATGGAAAAACAAAGCAAAAATGCAAAAGAAAAGAGAAAATGCCAAAAGAAAATCGTCTCACAAAAATAACTCCTACCTCTCAAAATAAGCCTTTTTCCGACTTTTGCCGTGAAGAGCCTACCAAAGGACCGAGTCCCGAGGAAGGATGATAGCGGTATTAGTCGGTCTTCCCTCATTTTGCATATTTCCACCTTTTTACTTGGACTAGTTAGGCGGTTTTAGCCATGGAAAGACCCTCTCGGCTCACGCTAAAGGGGGCGGGGTCTCACATACCTACAGTGTCGACTAACACCATGGTTCATCACTTTCCATCTTCGCCGATCGTCCCGTAGTAAGTTTTTAGAAAGTTAGGAGGACCTAGGTAAGTTACCAACGTTTTTATTGCTTTGTCGTCATGCTATTAGGGTTTAGTTCACCTTGGTTTGTATGTCTAGCTTGGGAACGTTGTCGCTTACCTCGAGTCCTAAACCGGTGTTTCATTCACCGCTTTTAGAGGGAAGCGGTATTTGTTTTTCCTTTGGGTGCAACCTTTTGTTTGTTTGTTTGTTTGTTGTTTATATGCTTGTTTGTTTTTGTGTTTTATGTCCGGTTGCACCCACGATTTTGTCGCAAGACCCCACTTGCCTTGCGGAGTGCACTCCTCCTCTAAGTGCACTCGCGTGAGTTGAAAGGGCGTAGGGTGCGCTAATACCCGCTCGGTTAGATTAGTATTTAGTTTATGCTTACTCGAGGGCGAGTAAGGGTTTAGTGTGGGGGAGTTGATAATTGTCGTTTGTAGTGCCTATTCTGTAGTGTTTTGGTCCCATTTTCCTTGTGGAACCGCTCCTTTGGAGCGGTTTATGGGCTTCTTATGTTTCCTTTAGCTCGTTTCAGGTTCCCGAGACCGTTCATGAAGAGTTGGAGTGATTCCGACTCAATACATATGCATTTTGGAGCCAACGAAGCTAAGGAACGATGACTCGATGCCTTGGAATCGACCCCGAGACCTTGGGACCTAATCCCGAGCCTCCGAGACCCGATCCCGAGTCCCGAGAATCGATGAGAAGGCCATGAGAACCAAGGAGGGACCGAAAAGTTCATATTGGAGGCCTACAAGACTATTCCCGATCGGGTATGGCCTCATCCCGATCGGGAATAAAGAGGAAAGCAAGGAGCGACTACTGTGGGGTGTTCCCGATCGGGAACGTAAAATCCCGATCGGGATTCTCCACTTTCCCGATCGGGATTTCCTTTCCCGATCGGGATTTGTCCCAGTTCAGCCCGTGTTCATTTCCTTTCAATTCCTTTCATTCTTAAACCCTTTATATACCCTTCTCTTGTAAGGAGACAAGGAGGATTATCATACCCTAGACTAGTTTAAGCCTCAAAAAACCCTAGATTGATTCTCACTCATTAGCTTTAATCTTCTCTTAATTTTAGTTAATCTTTAGTTAATCCTTTGTAATTAGTGCTTGTATTAAGGGATCCTTGGAGATTGTCTCAAGCTTGACAACCTTGGGATTGTATTTTGGGGTTCTCATTAATGCAAGATTGTTCCTTTTCTTCATCTAGTGTTGGTATAATCCTTTCTCATCCTTGTTCTTTGTTATTTATACAAGTTTGAATCTTTTCTTAGTGTTATTGTTATTGTTCTTGTTTGGATTTGTCATTATGGATGTTTGGATGTTTGTCTTAGTTTCTCTTTTGATTGTCATTCTTCCTTTCATCATGAGTGAGTAGTCTTCTTGTGGGGTTAGTAGGGGGATTAGGGGTAGATTATGGATAATTAGGGTTGATTAAGGGGAAAGGGTGAATCTTTGTAGCTAGTCACATTGTGAGCACTCTAGGTGTTTGTTGTTATGCTTGTATGAGTAGTAGTGGCCAATGCTCCTTGTGCATGTGTTCATGAATCCATTGTTTGCCTATGATGTGGGAATGTTGAGAATAATCGTAGTTGCGAGAGCACGGATTAGGGTCTAAGTTGCGAGAGCCCGGACCCACCTTGACATCGGTTTAAGTTGCGAAAGCCCGGACCGACTCTAGACACTAGGAGACATCCATACCCTTGATCACCCCAATTACCCTTCTACCTCTATGAACCCGACCTACCCCACTTCTTTCCATATTTGAGTCATTTTCTAGTTAGACCGATCATTAGCATTGTTTAGCATCATTAGTTTAGTTCTTACTCCTCCTCCTCAATTGTTTCCTTTTATAGCTTTCTTTGTGTTTGTTCGTGTGACTTAGCCTAGTTTTAGTGGACCTAGTCTAGACCTTACTCTACCGTCCCTGTGGATATCGACCCTACTTGCCCTAGCTACCCACTAGGAATAGTCGGTTTATTATTGACGGTTGGACTCACGGCAAATCCCTACCATCAGGTATGTCATCCCGATCGGGACCATCCATCCCGACCGGGATGGTCCCCTACTCCCCCTTATGCCTCTTCTTCGACATTTGAGTCCACCCAACCATTTTATACCCCCTCCCAACCTCCCTACCTATCCTTGCACTTATCATATGCCCCATATACTTCATTTTCATGCCCCCACTTCATTTTCTATCCACTTTTCACCGACTCCTACTTCAAATCCCACCCTCACACCATTACTACCTCTACCGTGAGTTCTTGTCAAGTTTGAAGCAAGATGGCAACCAAAAAGACAAGCAACGTGCCTATAATGATCATTGAGACGATGGAGCGAGTGAGTTACTAGCCGATTGGTTTGGGTAACTATCCTTACTTTTCCGTCTTTTGTCGCCTGTTTTCTCTTGTTTACCCCCTTCCCCTTGAGTCATGGTGTCTTGGTGGCCTTCGAGGCCTTAGTATGGTTGCTCCCGACTCTAGATGACGTGACTACGTCGAGAGTCAATCGAAAAATACAAATTTACAAGACTTTCACCCTTTTTTAGGAATTAGTCGGATTTGGGCGGAATCCGGGCTAGGTGACTTGATTACACCTAGCCCTCCCCTCCCATTTCCTTTTATTTCTTTCTTTTTATTTTCTTCCTCCATCCATATCTTTTCTCGTCTCGGCCCATGGTGACTTGACTACACCCCGGCCGGACACACTCTACCCTTTCTTCACTTTTCTTTTTGATTTTTAGCTTTATTTTCGTAGTTTCTTTTCTTTTCTTTTGTGTCTCCACACACTATGATCGAGCATGAGGACATTGCTCGGTTTAAGTGTGGGGGAGCGATATTCTAGTATAGCTTAGTTTATTTCATAGTTTTTCGAAAAAATCTTTAAAAACCCTAAAAATTTGAAAAAATTTCACAAAAATCAAAAAGATTTTCTTTTTTTTTGTGTTTTCCTTTTATGTCTTTGTGTCGTATGTTTGTTTTGTTGTGTGTGTTTGCCTCCCTTTTTTCCCTATAGGTTGCTTAAATCACCGTTAGCTTTGGAGAGCTTTCAAGACATCCGGTAACCTCCTCTATCCCTTTTTTCTCCTTTGTCTCTCGTGGAGTTTGGAAGAGATTGTGATGTTGTGTGCTCGGGTGGAGCTTTGTGCATATTGGTGGATGATTTGGTGGCTTGTATGGAATATCGGGGTGGTGTTTGTTCCCTTGTGTGTTTGTTTTATTTTGTTTTGTTTTGTTGTCTTTTGTCTCTTTTTCTTTCGTTTTCGCCATGTCTTCGTTTTGTGTTGTGTTAGTTGTGTCTTTTGTGTATAAAGGTTTTCGAAAACCCGGTTTAGAGGCTAGTGTGCGAGTGTTTACTTTCCCCTCCTAGTAATGTAAATCGAGTCTTGGACTTTACTCTAGTAGAATGACCCTAAATCAATGATTTCGTTGGTCCTTTACCTTGAGTCCACCTAGCTTACTAGGGATTTACTGCGGGATTTGCACTTTTGACCATTATGACCACCCACGGTGTGAAAAGGCCTTGGTTACCGAGTCTCGTCCCTTAGGTGACCGTGTTTAGGATTGTTTGATTAGTCCAAGTTCTCCCCTTTCTGTGGGTTTGAAGTGAAGGCGTCGTCCCGACTCACCCATTCCCCTACCTCCAACACATTTCCACACAATAAATTGCAATTTGTTGAATTCTCACTTTCTTGTTACACAAAGAAATGCTTGCAAGCCAAATCAAGCCAAAAGGGCCAAGAAAAGAAAATGAAAGAAAATGAAAGAAAGAAAGAAAATATTGAAGAAAAAGAAAAGGCACAAAAAGCCAAAAAGAAAATAGAAAAGAAGAAAAAGAAATGGCATAGCAAAACAAAGCAAAGATGCAAAGAAAATAGAAAATGCCAAAAGAAAACCCGTCTCACAAAAATAATCCCGACATCTCAAAATAAGCCTTTTACCGACTATTATCGAGCCTACCAAAGGACCGAGTCCCTAGGAAGGATGATAGCGGTAATGGTCGGTCTTCCCTCACTTTGCAATATTTTTCACCTTTTTACTTGGACTAGTTGGGCGGTTTCGGGCATGGGACGACCCTCTTGGCTCATTGCTAAAGGGGGCGGGGTCTCACTTACCTACAGTGTCGACTAACACCGTGGTTCATTCCTTTTCCACTCCGCCGATCGTCCCGTAGTACGTTCTTAGAAAGTTAGGAGGAATCTAGGTAAGTTGCCAACGTTTTTGTTGCTTTATCGTCATACTATTAGGGTTTTGTTCATCTTGGTTTGTATTACTAGCTTGAGAACGTTGTCACTCGCCTTGAGTCCTAAACCGGTGTTTCATTCACCGCTTTTTAGAGGGAAGCGGTATTTATTTCTCTTTGGGTGCAACCGTTTACTTGTTTGTTTGTGTGTTTGTTGTTTATGTGTTGTTGTGTCCGGTTGCATCCATAGTTTTGTCGCAAGACCTTACTTGCCTTGCGGAGTGCACTTTTCCTCTAAGTGTACTCGCGTGAGTTGAAAGGGCGTAGGGTGCGCTAATACCCACTCGGCTAGTTTATTAGTTAGTATGTGCTTACTCGAGGGCGAGTAAGGGTTAAGTGTGGGGGAGTTGATAAGTGTAGTTTGTAGTGCCTATTTTACTATGTTTTGGTCCCATTTTCCTTGTGGAATCGCTCCTTGGGAGCGGTTTATGGGCTACTTATGCTTCCTCTAGTTCGTTTCAGGTTCCCGAGGCCATTCTCGAAGAGTTGGAACTATTCCGGCTCGATACATACACATTTTGGAGCCAACGAAGTGAAGGAAAGATCACTCGGTGCCTTGGATTCGATTCCAAGATCTCGAGACCTGATCCCGATCCTCCGAGACCCGATCCCAAGTCCCGAGAATCGATGAGAAACCCATGAGAGGCAAGGAGGGACAAAAAGGAGCTTAAAGGAGGCCTACAAGGCTCAACCGGGTCGGAATGGCCTCAACCGGTCCCGGTTTAGGTGCACATTTGCGGAGGTTACTGTCCTGGGTCCGTTCCGGTCGGGACCAACCCATCCCGGTTGGGACCGGTCCGTCCCGGTCGGGACCGTGGGGCTGCTGCTCGCATTGATTTAATTCATCCTCCTTCATTCTTGTACCCATATAAATACTTCCCTCTTGTATTGTTTATGTAGGATACACTACATTAGACTCTCTTAAGCCTCCCTAAAAGATATAAACCCTAGATTTAGAGTTCCTCTCATTTAGTTTAATCTTCCTTTAATCTTTGTTAATCTTTAGTTAATCTAGTTTAATTAGTTCTTGTATTAAGTGGGTTCTTGAAGATTTCTCCAAGGTTGACATCCTTGGAGTTGATTTGGGTTCTTATTTATACAAGATTGCATCTTTTTCTTCCTCTTGTTGTTGTTATAACTTTCTTTACTCTTGTTCTTGTTTATTTAATCAAGTTTGAATCTTTATATTTTGTTTATTGTTATTATTCTTGTTCTTCATAATGGATGTTTGGTTTGTGATGTTGTTTTCTCTTATTATTGTTGGTTTGTTCTTGATAATGAGTGAGTAGTCTCCTTGTGGGGTTAGTAGGGGGATTAGGGGTAGATTATGGGTGATTAGGGTTGATTAGGGGAAAAGGGTGAGTCTTTGTTGTTAGTCACATATTGGGCACTCTATGTGTTTGTTGAATTGCTTGTGTGAGTTGTAGTGGCCATGCTTCCCATGCTTGTACTCATCTTCTCATTGCTTGTTCATTATGTGATTGTGTGGAGAATAGTCATAGTCACGAGAGTGAGGACTATGGTCTACGTAGCGAGAGCCCGGACCAACCTCGACATCGGTCTACGTAGCGAGAGCCCGGACCGACTCTAGCAACTAGGAGACACCTATACCCTTGATCACCCAATTACCCATCTACACTTATGAACCCGACCTACCCCACTTCCTTTCATATTTGATCTATCATCCTAGTTAGTCATCATTCCTATAGTTTCATTGTTTAGTTAGTCTCTAGTTATTCCTTATAATCTCGTTATAGCTAGTTCATTGTTAGTCCACTTCCTTCATCTCCAACCATCATAGTTTACCATTTATCGCTTTCTTTGTGTTCGTTTGTGTGACTTAGCCTAGTTTTTAGTGGACCTAGTCTAGACTCTACTTTACCGTCCCCGTGGATATCGACCCTAATTGCCCTAGCTACCCACTAGGAATAGTCGGTTATTTATTGACGGTGGGACCCACGACGAATCTCACCATCACCATATAACCTTGGTAACCTTGATTGTTGTCCCTTAAGGGAGGTGGCACATACGGACGGTGTTGTAGAGATTGTTGTTGGGAAGCTTAATGGGAAGCTTGGAACATATTAGGATAGGAGGCACCTTGCTTGAACGCTTGAATGGCGTTCACTTGCTCAATACTCCCCCGACAATGTATAGGCTCGTGTCCAACTATCCCGCAAGTATCGCACATCCCAAAATAAGGTGTAGGAGACACAACTCCCAAAGCATTAACTTCATGAATCGAGTGTTGGTTGGAGGAACTAGTGCTTTGAACTTGATTGAGGTGACTTTGGAGCTTCTTGTCAATAGTCTCCATGTGAATTTTTAATTGAGCTCCAAGATCAATGCTTAGTTGTGTAATCGCATCGACCTCGTGCCTACCTCCTCGATTCGCCTTTCTAGGCCTTGAGTATTGAGAGTTGTGCACCGCCATCTCCTCGATTCTTGCCCAAGTTTGATCGTCATCGACCTCGGTGAACCTACCATTGGAGCCCATATTGAGTATAGCTCTTGAGTCCTCATATAGACCGTTCCAAAACTGTTGGACTAAGAACCATTGCGAAAGTCCATGGTGGGGATGACAAACTTTCGCGGTGATGAAGTTACTGCGTGAAGGTAATCATATCTGTTACTTTTAAGTACTTTGAAAAATATGCATGCTTGAATCTTCGAAATTTGGGGAAAAAAATTACTTTTGGTAATTGAAAAAGAAATATTTTCTGGGATTTATTCTAATGTTTCCATTGCTTCCCAATTCAATGAAAATTATTTCTGTTTGTCAATGAAAGTTCTCAATTCAATAGGAATAGCGTCTAGTCCTTGAAAAGAAACCTAAAAATATGAGTGTGGTACATTGACCTCGAAAAGAAACCTTTTGTCACTCTGGATTTGCAATATATTTGAGTCAGAAAGCTAAAAATATGAAATCTATTTGTAAGGAGTCCGACGGTTTGACACAAAAATACACCAATGTTTATGCAAAATTACCATAGTGTTTATGCAGAACATATTCCGAGGAATTCTTGATGTGTAACCTGAGGTATTTCCTTCACATTCTAAAATTTTCCAAATCCGTTTTCCTTGGTAATTCTTGGATGTCTTTGACCAACATGATTTACTGTTGTTATATTACAAACTAGTGGCACACTCAAGATCAACAATATGTGCAACAGTGGTACAATATATGTTCAGCCTGTTAGTATAATTTAATTTTAAACACATCCATCTATATAATTCATAAATCGATACAAAAAACTAAGAGATCTAAGGAACTAACTTTATCATTAAGAATAATTTGAGTGATTGTCATAATTTTGTCCGTACTCAGGTCATCAACGACGCCTTCAACGGACTTGATTATTTGAAGCGAATTACTCGGTGCCTGAGAAGAAAGGTTGCAAAAGCCAGTGATGGAAGGTTAGTTTGCAAATTTAAAAATATGTCTCATAACACATTCTTAGTATTTTAAAAACAGCTGATAGTGCTTACACATTGTATTTCAACAATTGCTAACATCCCGGACAACCTTTATATAGTTTGATAACGAAAACTTTCTACTAAAAAATGACATAATCTCTTAATATTACATCTATGGTAAATGATACGGAGTACTACACTCTTGGAAAATAAAGATAATCAATTAAAGTGTTTAATATAGTGCATATTAGTAAGAATATAAAAAACAATTAACCTAAACCCTAACAAAAATGTAAACATTAGGATGGAGTTCACCTTTTCATAAAGTATAATAAAATATAATATATTTAAGTTCAATAAGTATATAATATGATTTGTATGACCTAATCTCTACAATAAGAATGGAACTTTCATCAAAGCAAAACTCTAAAAAACGATACAACTTCGATAATAGGTACTGTATGATATTAAATAAAGAATATGTGCACCATATTTTAATATATTCAATACAAATTGTTTCCTAAATCTAAATATCACCTTTAAATCAATGAGAAGCATCTCCATTCCACCTAACTTTGACCGTTGAACAACAATCCAACTTGAGAGGCAATATATCGAAGAATCTCCATTGCATCAAAGTTTAATCATCTTATGAACCTGCTAAATATCCAGATCATTCATTAAATCTTTTGAAGCAAGTTATCAGCGTCCAAACAGACTTGGGAAACATCAGAAGAAGGTGAAAATAATGGTAATAATACCGCGGTAACAATATGTTGTAACGTAGGCGTCCCGTTACCAACGGTTTGTTAATTACGCGAGAAGAACAAAACAAATAGCAAACAATAATAAACTGACACACAGATTTACGTGGTTCACCAGCAAAATCATTGGCTACGTCCACACCGATAAGGAGACCAAATTCACTATGTGGAGATAATAGTACAACAGTAGACTGTAATACACGCGCTTAATAGCTCACAGCTAAAGCTAGAAGTACTACCAATTCTACCAACCAGATAGTAATCTCAAACTGGAAAGAGACTACCCAGATTGAGCTCGACCTGCCACGAACTCACCGACGAGACGAAGGACAAACGATCTTGCGGCCAACCAAGATCCGAACAAACTTCAACAGTCTCCAACGAAGACGAGATCAATAGAACCACCAAATAGTAGGGACTCGGAACAAACTCAGTTTTTCCCTCACGAAAACCTCACAAATCAGCCCTCTATATTGTGCTCTCAAATCATCTCGCTGTCGTAATTAACCTAGAAACTAGTCAGATCTTTATATAGTATTATTCCACCTAAACTAGTTACCTAAACCAATTAGGAAACAAAAGTCAACCTTTCCTAAAATCAAACAATCTCATGTTACCAAAACAAGAAGATCAATTTTAGGAAAGATATCAGGAACAAATCAATTCAAGGTCCAAAAAGGACAACTGCTAGTCACTTATTTCCTAACACAATACATCTCCATTTTAGACTATTTGCAAGTGAAAGGACGATTTTAACAGTAAATATATTTAATCTGAACATGATTAGAATAAATTAAGGTATACATTACCTCTGAATCGATAAAACGTAACTTCATTGCTTCTACCTTTGATTTATCTTTTAACTCTTTGACAGCAAGTTTTTTTTGGAAGAATTTTTTGCTAGGAAGTACACGTGAAGAATTGTGCAGATTTGTGATGGATAAGTAGAGAGACTTCCTAATACTAATTTATGCAATAGAGCCATAGAGGATATTGAATGGAGAACCTAGGGACTCTTCTACAAAAGGGGTGGGAGATGTGAGTGAAGGAAACGAAGAGGTTTACTGTAGATTACAAAGCATATTAATTGTAGACTATCAGTTAGTACTCTGGTGAGTGGTGACCATGTATCTGCTCAATGTAAATTTCGAGGACCGTGAATATTAATTTTGTGGAGTATTGTGATATTAAATTATATCTTTTTACTGTGTGACTATAAATTTCAAATCAAATTAGAACATTAAATATTGTTAAACATGTGGATTACCTATTATTAGATTAAATGTAGTTAATGCTTAACCTTTTAGTTATTAATTGAATCAAAGAAGAAATGAATAAGAAGTGTTAAAAAAATGGGCCTATTCTCAAATGGTGATCAAAGAAGGATGTCACCTAAGGGTTTTTGGTGTCTTCTTTTATATAAAGAAGATAAGTGAACGATCTTTAATATCGTTTTGGCGCATCTTATTGACTGATAAAAAGTTGAAGCCATACATTGAGAGTGGTATCGCAACATCATAATTACAGTAGCAGAGTTGAGAATAATTTTGCATGCATGAGGTGTGGCAACATCCCAACCTTTGTTCACACCACACTTATAGTTACTTATTCGGTATGTATGACCTTCAATAACGCGTCCTTCAAAGTACTCCTCAATCGGCTTTAATATTGTACACTAGTATAAACCCTGTGCAATGCACGGTATTTATAATATATTTATCTTATAGAATACTCCGTATTTCATGTAAGATTTAAAATAAAAAATTCATTATTTTATTTTTACTATTTATCGACTGTGTACTTTAGATATAAGAAAATATTTTTTAAATCGCAAAACTAATCAAAATACTTGAGTAATGTCTTGAAATGTATTTAAATAATGTGTAAATAATGAAAATGTTGTTTTTATTTTTTATATACTCCGTTTATGTCATCTCACATTTCGAGATACTCACTTCTTTCTTTAACATACTGTAAAATACATAAATATTATCAAAAACTGTATAATAATGAACTCTTTTTTTATGGTTAGCACGCCGTGATACGTTCTTTTTGTGTAAAAAAGATACTCAATTTTTCATTAGAAATATTTTTTTTAAATGGACTGTCTCAGGTGTAACACTTATATTATGTAATTTGTGAAACTTTTTTATACGGATTTTAATAGTATATTCCGTATTTTGTACTCCCCCATACCAAAATGATTTTAGTGGTATCGAGTGAGTATATATTTTTGTAAAAGTTAAAGTAAATAGCTCATTGCAAAAATAAAATTTTCAGAGAACTGATTTTTTTTCTCAAGGTTAATGATATCGTATCTTAAAATTTCTGTAATTATTTTCATAAAAAGAAGTTTTTTTGTCAATTTCTTTAACATTAATGAAAATGAATAGTCTGTGAATTTATTATTGAAATGTTCTTTTACTTCTCGATTTAAATTAGTGTATTTTTGAGAAAAAAATGTTAGTAATTGTTATTGTCTTAGAGTAGTATATAGAGGATTTTCAGTGAGCTTTTACTATATATTAGGCTTTGTATGAGTAATCGGAATATATTCCATTTTTATATAGTTACTAAATTTACATCGATGTTAAGAATATGATAAGAAAGATATACAATAACAATCATAACTATTTTATATTCTATGTAAAATAGTGTATGGGAGAGTGCAATCTCCTATTAAAAAAAAGTAGTGCAACTATTTGGTTAAAAATGGAATATACATTATGTTTATACTTTTTTTTTAAAAAGAATTGACCATACATTTGATAATAAATATTGTATGTGATATCTTCCATGTAAAACACGTGATTTTCGTAATCAATGTTAATCATTCAAATTTCCTTAATTACATAATTTTTGTGGTGTATAGCTTTATGTGTGATTTAGTGATACTTAATCACTAAGATGATAGAGTGTAGATGGAAAGAAGAAGGGTGGCAAACATGAGGTCAAGGGTTCGAATTGTACATAGCTCATTTGTTTCATTTTTTAAATTTTTGTTGGTGGATAGTGATAAGTGTGATTTGTAGTGCCTATTTTGTAGTGTTTTGGTCCCTTTTTCCTTGTAGAATCGCTCGTTGGGAGCGGTTTAGGGGCTTCTTATGCTTTCTTTAGTTCGTTTCAAGTTCCCGAGAACGATTTGGAAGAGTTGGAACAATTCCGACTCAATACATACACATTTTGGAGCCAACGAAACTAAGGAACGATGACTCGATGCCTTGGAGTCGACCCCGAGACCTTGGGACCCAATCCCGAGCCTCCGAGACCCGATCCCGAGTCCCGAGAATCGACGAGAAGCCCATGAGAACCAAGGAGGGACCAAAAAGATCATAATGGAGGCCTACAAGGCTCATCCCGTTCGGGATGGCCTCATCCCGTTCGGGATGAGGTGCACAAACAAGGAGGCCACTGACCAGAGCCCATCCCGATCGGGAGCATGGCTTCCCGACCAGGACCGACCCCGTCCCGACCGGGACCACCCCGTCTCGGCCGGGACGGGCCTGCTGCAGCTCCGCTTTGTTTCTTTCTTCTCCTTTCCACTTGTAACCCTATATATACCCTTCCCTTGTTATGTAAAGCTTATGTACATGTTATATCCTTAAACCCTAGACTACTTTAGGTTAGATTAGATTAGATTAGTGTAGATTAGTCGGTAATTAGTTGTTAATCATAGATTAGCTCTTGTATTAAGGAATTCTTGAAGAATCCATTCAAGCTTGACAACCTTGGTGGAACTATTTGGGTTTTCTTCTATACAAGTGTTCTCCTTTTCATCCCTTGTAGTTGGTATAATCTTTCCTTCCTCTTTTCCTTTAATCTTTTATGTTTAATCATCCAAGTTCTCATCTTTGATTATAGTTCATCATTTTCACTAGTTTGTTTATGTATGTTTTGTTTCTTATGTTAGATCTTCTTGTTATGTCACTTTTAGTTTGATTATTGATAAGTGTCATTTGTAGTGCCTATTTCGTAGTGTTTTGGTCCCATTTTTCTTGTAGAATCGCTCCCTGGGAGCGGTTTAGGGGCTTCTTATGCTTCCTTTAGTTCGTTTCAGGTTCCCGAGACCTCATTGGAAGAGTTGGAGAGATTCCGACTCTATACATACACATTTTAGAGCCAACGAAGCTAAGGAACGATCACTCGATGCCTTGGAGTCGATCCCGAGACCTTGGGACCCAATCCCGAGCCTCCGAGACCCGATCCCGAGTCCCGAGAATCGGTGAGAAGCCCATGAGAAGCAAGGAGGGACCAAAAAGTTCATATTGGAGGCCTACAAGGCTCATCCCGTTCGGGATAAGCTCATCCCGTTCGGGATGAAGGAGCAAAAAGAGAAGCTGCTGACCTGGGCCCATCCCGATCGGGATGGTGGCGTCCCGACCGGGACCGACCTCGTCCCGACCGGGACCAACCCGTCTCGGCCGGGACGGGCCACTGCTACTCCGCTTTGTTTTCTTTTCTTCTCCCTTTCATTTGTAACCCTATATATACTCTTCCCTAGTTATGTTAAGCTGATGCCTTTCATTAGGGACTAAACGCTAGATAGATTAGCATAGATTAGTGTAGATTAGTCTTTAGATTATCGTTAATCTTAGATTAGTGCTTGTAATTTGGGAATTCTTCAAGATCTCCATTCAAGCTTGACAAACTTGGATGTTTGTTTTGGGTTCTTCCATTTATGCAAGTTTCTTTCTTCTTTTCATCTTCTAGTTTGGTATTATCTCTTTCCCTTTCTCTTGTTCATTGTTTTATTAATCAAGTTTGAATCTTTAGTTCTTGTTAGTGTTTAGTTCTTCATTCTTGATAGTTTCATTATGTTAGTTTTGTTGTTTGGTTTGATTTCTCTTGTTAGTGTTAGTTTTAGTTTAGATATGTTAGAGTAGTGTTCTTGCTAGGGTTAATAAGGTGATTAGGGTGTTAATTGGATGGTTAAGGGATTGTTGGAGATGTTAGTGGAAGATTTGGGTTTCCTCTTGTATGATGCACATTACATGTTTGTCGAAATGCTTGATTGACTAAGTATGTACGAATGCTTGTTTTTCTTGCTTTTCTTGTGTGGGTGATAGTTGTTTGTGGGTTCGGTCCCCTCATTAAGTTGCGAGAGCCCGATGAGGACGACCCCTAGGCCGGTCTAAGTAGCGAGAGCCCGGATTCGACCTAGGACCATAGCGCACTAGAACCCCGTTTGTGTTGTGTATCACCGAGTTGGGTTTTAGGTGGAACCTCTAGGTGGGTCTAAGTTGCGAGAGCCCGGGCATTACCTAGATTACCCTACTTCCTCCTTCACCTCTAGTTCTCCCTCGACCATTCCGTTACCCCTTTGACCCCGACCTAATCCTAGCCCGTTCTCCTTTGTTTGTCTCCTTTGTTTAGACCTTAGATTAGTCCATAGCCTCCTCCCCTTAGACTAACTTGTCTCGAACATAGTCCTAGACCCGAGCGTACCTTAGTCCGACCTCCCGTCCCTGTGGATTCGACCCGACTTACCCTAGCTACCCTAGTTAGGTTAGTTGGTTTTATTTGACGGTTGGGATCCACGACAAATCCCACCCATCAATTATGTTAGAGTAGTGTTCTTGCTAGGGTTAGTAGGGTTATTAGGGTGTTAATTGGGTGATTAAGGGTTTGTTGGAGATGTTGGTGGAAGATTTGGGTTTCCTCTTGGTTTGATGCATATTACATGTTTGTGGAAATGCTTGAATGACTAGTAGATGCATATGCTTGTTTTTCTTGCCTTTCTCTTGTGGGTGATAGTTTGTTTGTGGGTTTGGTTCCCTCACTACGTAGCGAGAGCCCGGTGAGGACGACCCCTAGGTCGGTCTACGTAGCGAGAGCCCGGATGCGACCTAGGCCACTATAGCGCGCTAGTAACCCCGTTTGTCATGTGTGTCGCCGAGACGGGTTTTAGGTGAAACCTCTAGGTCGGTCTACGTAGCGAGAGCCCGGACCACACCTAGATTACCCTACTACTCCCTTCACTCTAGTTCTTCCTCGACCATTCCATTACCCCTTTGACCCCGACCTAATCCTAGCCCGTTTTCCTTGTTTGTTTTCTCCGTCTCCTTAGTCATAGTCTTAGCCTTCTCTTCCCCTTCTTATCACCTTAGTTTAGCTTAGTCCGTTGACTTAGTCTAGTAATCGGGTGACCTTAGTCTAGACGCCTCTTACCGTCCCCGTGGATTCGACCCGACTTACCCTATCTACCCTAGTTAGGATTAGCCGGTTTATTTATTGATCGGTTGGGACGTGACGAATCCTTACCATCAATTTGGCGCCGTTGGCCGGGACGGTGCTAGTTTGGACTTTGTTTTCCTAGTTACTTGACTTTGTCTTTGTGTTTGTGTTTTCTTTTTTCTTTTTGGTTACTTTGCTTCTTGTGTGTGTGTGGTTTATTTCTCTCTTGTCTAGTGCCCAAAAAGCACTAGACTTCTCACGTTTGTTCTTAGTCTACAGTTTGTGCTTAGAGGTGGTGACTATCTTCTTCTTGCAACTTAGAGCCGCTTTAACGGACGGTTGCTAGAATGAGTGGTTTCCAACCGGGAATGGACTACGATTTTCGAGCAAGCATGGGGTTTGATCTAAACTCCACACACTCGGGAGCCGATATGAGCTACCACTCTTCTTCCATGAACCAAGGGTATGACATGACGTCCCCCTACCACTATCAAGCTTCTTGGGGTAATCAGGATGGGTATGATCCTCAAGATTATGAAAACGGCTACCAACAAGTGAATGACTATCACTCCTACGACCATGGTGGCTATTACTCGAGCTATGATTGTGAACCCACCATGTTCAATCAAGATTCACCGTATGGAAGCCAATTCCCCCAAAACCCACCATATTACCCTACACCCCAACCACAATATGAACCCCATGACCCACAATACTACCAATCACCCCAACCTTGCTACCAACAATATGATGCCCCACCCCTTGGGCATCATCAAGATTTTCAAGGAACTTTACAAGACCCCGATGACCACCAAATGCCAAACTTGGAGTTTCATTCGCTTCTTCAATTGCAAAAGAGCAACCAAGAAATGGCCGCTCAAATTCAAAAACAACAAAATGAATTATGGGTCCAACTTCGAAGGGCAAACGAGGCGAGGAATGCTCATTTAGATGCATTATCGGTTCAAACCGTAATGTCTTTATCCCGAGCATCGTATTTAGATGGAGGGTGCCCACTTGAGAGAGAGGAGCAACCTAATTACGAAGCCGCCGATGTAGTTCCCTTTGATAGAGAGATTTGCTTTGAAGAACCTCAATCGTCTACCCAAAAAGAGACGAATGAGGATATGACCCTTGGTGAAGGCATTCTTGGTGAGGAATTGGAGGAGGATAGTGGGTTGGATGAGTTGGTAGAGTTTGTGAAGTTGTTGGGTGAAATTGATGAGGCCAAGTTGCCCATGTGCGATAATGTTGATGAGCATCAAGAGTCCCTTGCTAGTACACCGAGAGATGGTTTGGAAGAGATTGAAACCGCCGGTAGAAGTTTCGATTCTCTCCTCCATGATGATGTGGGGCCGGATGATGAAGATGGGGAACCACAACTTGAGGCAAGTGTGGGGGTGTGCATCGAGGAAGTGAGGCCAAAACCGCTTTTTGTGCCTTGTTTCTTGGAGATGAAGCTTGCTTGTGATTGGAGGCAATGCTTAGGGAGGAAGAGTTTGGTGAAGCTCGTAGGATGGATAGACCCCGGAGATGACATGAAGGATGACGATGGGTCTTGGGATTCCTACTTCTTGCCTCCTCCTTGGAGGCCGTGGAGGTTGGCTAGGCTCGAGCGCTTCTTGGGCCTTCACTATGATGTCGGTAGCGCGTTCGACTTGCTCCTCCATGCCCTTGAGGGCTATGGTTGAAGAATGGAGTCCACCATCCGCGGTTTGACGGAGTTCCTAAAGAACCGTCATGTTGTATATTCCCCTCTCCTCTTCTTTAGAGTACTTGTGCTTGTATTTGTGATTTTTGTTTCTTGGACTTGTTTGTTTTTGTGGAATTCTTGTTATTGTTTTGGTATTTTGATGAGCGATGTGAGGGAGAGAACTTGATGTTTTGTTTGAGCTTATTGTGATAGGTGAAGTGCATGTGATTCCTAGAAAGGAGTGATTGATGATGGAGTTTGGTTTGCGAGCGAGGAAGTCGGTTTTTGAAGCTTATGATAAGCTTTTGGGCTTGGGGAAATCAAAGAAGACTCATCCCGACCGGGAAGAGGGGTTCCCGACCGGGAAGGATGAGGAATCCCGACCGGGAAGGAGCCATCCCGATCGGGATGAAGGTGCAGAAATTCGGACTCCCTGGAGTGCATTCCCGACCAGGACGAGAGCTTCCCGATCGGGAAGGGTTCATCAACCCGATCGGGACCATCCATCCCGACCGGGATGATCCCCTTTCTCCCTTTTGAGCCTTTTCTTAGGCGCTTGACTCCACCCATCCATTATACCCCCTCCCAACCTCCCTACTCCTCCATGTTCCTATCATATGACCCGTGCACCTCACTTTACACCGAGATCCACATCAAACCCCACCTCCTCACACCATTACTACCCCAACCATGCGGTCCTATCAAGCTTGAAGCGGGATAGCAATGATGAAGACAAGCAACATGCCTACATTGATCTATGAGACGATGGAGCGAGTGAGTTACTAGCCGATTGGTTTGGGTAACTATCCTTTCTTTTCCGTCTTTTATTGCTTGTTTTTCTTTGTTTATTCCCTTCCCCTTGAGTCATGGTATCTTAGTGGCCTTCGAGGCCTCGGTAGTTGTTGCTCCTGACTCTCGATGATGTGACTACATCGAGAGCCATTTCAAAATCCAAATTTTTACAAGATTTTCACTTTCTTTTTTTGAGGATTTAGTCGGATTTAGGCGGAATCCGGGCTAGGTGACTTGATTACACCTAGCCCTCCCCTCCCATTTCCTTTTATTTCCTTCTTTTTATTTCTTCCCCCATATATATCTTTTTCTTGTCTCGGCCCATGGTGACTTGACTACACCCCGGCTGGACACCTTCTACCTTTTCTTCACTTTATTCTTTGATTTTTAGTTTTATTTTCGTAGTTTCTTTTTCTTTCTCTTTTGTCTCTCCGCACCCTACGATCGAGCATGAGGACATGGCTCGATTTAAGTGTGGGGGAGCGATATCCTAGTATAGTTAGTTTTATTTTCTTAGTGTTTCGAAAAAAAATCTTCAAAAAGCCTAAAAATTTGAAAACTTTCACAAAAAAATCAAAAAGATTTTTCTTTTGTGTGTTTTCCTTTTGTGTCTTTGTGTCGTGTATTTGTTTTGTTTTGTGTGTTTGCCCTCTTTTCCTTATAGATTGCTTAAATCGCCGCTAATTTTGGAGAGCTTTCATGATGCCCGGTAACATCATCTATCCCTTTTTCCTTCTGTCTCTTGCGGATTTTTGAGGAGATTGTGATGCGGTGTGCTCGGGTGGAGCTTGTACATGCGTGTGGTTGATTTGGTGACTTGTTTGGATGATCGGGGTGGTGTTTGTGTTTTCTGTGTGTTCGTTTTGTTGTGTTTTTGTTTTGTTGCTTTTGCTTCTTTTTCTTTCGTTCGTTTTCGTCGTGTCTTTGTTTTGTGTTGTGTTGTGTGTCTTGTGCGTAAACGGTTTTCGAAAACCCGGTTTAGAGGCTAGTGTGTGAGTGTCTATTTTCCCTTCCTAGTAGTATAAATCGAGTTTTGGACTTTAGCCTAGTAGAATGACCCTAAATCAATGAGTTCGTTGGTCCTTTACCTTGAGTCCACCTAGCTTACTAGGGATTTACTACGGGATTTGCACTTTTGACCATTATGACCACCCACGGTGTGAAAAGGCCTTGGTTACCGAGTCTCGTCCCCTAGGTGACCGTGTTTAGGATTGTATTGATTAGTCCAAGTTCTCCACTTTTTGTGGGTTTGAAGGGAAGGGCCCATCCCGACTTACCCATTCACCTACCTCCTACACATCTCCACACAATAAATTGCAAATTGTTGATTTCTACCTTTCTTTTTATACAATGAAAATGCCAAAAAGCCAAATCTTGCCAAAAAAGGGCAAAGAAAAGAAAAGAAAAGAAATGAAAGAAAGAAAAGAAGTGAAGAAAAAGAAAAGGCACAAAAACCAAAAAGAAAATAGAAAAGAAGAAAAAGAAATGGCATGGCAACAAACAAATCAAAACGTCGAAAAAGAAAGAAAATGCCAAAAGAAAACCCGTCTCACAAAAAGAAATCCCCACAAAAATAAGCCTTTTTCCGACTTTTGCCATGAAGAGCCTACCAAAGGACCGAGTCCCGAGGAAGGATGATAGCGGCATTAGTCGGTCTTCCCTCATTTTGCATTATTTCCCCCTTTTTACTTGGACTAGTTAGGCGGTCTTGGACACGGGACGACCCTCTTGGCTCACGCTAAAGGGAGCGAGGTCTCACTACCTACAGTGTCGACTAACACCGTGGTTCTTCACTCTTCCACTCCGCCGATCGTCCCGTAGTACGTTTTTAGAAAGTTAGGAGGACCTAGGTAAGTTACCAACGTTTTTGTTGCTTTGTCGTCATACTATTAGGGTTTGGTCCACCTTGGTTTGTATTGCTAGCTTGGGAACGTTGTCACTTACCTCGAGTCCTAAACCGGTGTTTTATTCACCGCTTTTTGAGGGAAGCGGTATTTGTTTTTCTTTTGGGTTCAACCGATTATGTGTTCGTTTGTGTGTTTGTTTGTTTGTGTGTTTTGTGTCCGGTGGCATCCACAGTTTTGTCGCAAGACCCAACTTGCCTTGCGGAGTGCACTCGCGTGAGTTGAAGGGGCGTAGGGTGCGCTAATACCCACTCGGCTAATTAGGTAGTTAGTATGTGCTTACTCGAGGGCGAGTAAGGGTTAATGGTGGGGGAGTTGATAAGTTTGATTTGTAGTGCCTATTTTGTAGTGTTTTGGTCCCTTTTTCCTTGTAGAATCGCTCCTTGGGAGCGGTTTAGGGGCTTCTTATGCTTCCTTTAGTTCGTTTCAGGTTCCCGAGACCGATTTGGAAGAGTTGGAGCAATTCCGACTCAATACATACACATTTTGGAGCTAACGAAACTAAGGAACGATGACTCGATGCCTTGGAGTCGACCCCGAGACCTTGGGACCCAATCCCAAGCCTCCGAGACCCGATCCCGAGTCCCGAGAATCGACGAGAAGCCCATGAGAACCAAGGAGGGACCAAAAAGATCATAATGGAGGCCTACAAGGCTCATCCCGTTCGGGATGGCCTCATCCCGTTCGGGATGAGGTGCACAAACAAGGAGGCCACTGACCAGAGCCCATCCCGATCGGGAGCATGGCTTCCCGACCGGGACCGACCCCGTCCCGACCGGGACCACCCCATCTCGGCCGGGACGGGCCTGCTGCAGCTCCGCTTTGTTTCTTTCTTCTCCTTTCCACTTGTAACCCTATATATACCCTTCCCTTGTTATGTAAAGCTTATGCACATGTTATATCCTTAAACCCTAGACTACTTTAGGTTAGATTAGATTAGATTAGTGTAGATTAGTCGGTAATTAGTTGTTAATCATAGATTAGCTCTTGTATTAAGGAATTCTTGAAGAATCCATTCAAGCTTGACAACCTTGGTGGAACTATTTGGATTTTCTTCTATACAAGTGTTCTCCCTTTCATCCCTTGTAGTTGGTATAATCTTTCCTTCCTCTTTCCTTTAATCTTTTATGTTTAATCATCCAAGTTCTCATCTTTGATTATAGTTCATCATTTTCACTAGTTTGTTTATGTATGTTTGGTTTCTTATGTTAGATCTTCTTGTTTATGTCACTTTTAGTTTGATTATGTTAGAGTAGTGTTCTTGCTAGGGTTAGTAGGGTTATTAGGGTGTTAATTGGGTGATTAAGGGTTTGTTGGAGATGTTGGTGGAAGATTTGGGTTTCCTCTTGGTTTGATGCATATTACATGTTTGTGGAAATGCTTGAATGACTAGTAGATGCATATGCTTGTTTTTTTTGCCTTTCTCTTGTGGGTGATAGTTTGTTTGTGGGTTTGGTTCCCTCACTACGTAGCGAGAGCCCAGTGAGGTCGACCCCTAGGTCGGTCTACGTAGCGAGAGCCCGGATGCGACCTAGGCCACTATAGCGCGCTAGTAACCCCGTTTGTCATGTGTGTCGCCGAGACGGGTTTTAGGTGAAACCTCTAGGTCGGTCTACGTAGCGAGAGCCCGGACCACACCTAGATTACCCTAGTACTCCTTTCACTCTAGTTCTTCCTCGACCATTCCATTACCCCTTTGACCCCGACCTAATCCTAGCCCGTTTTCCTTGTTTGTTTTCTCCGTCTCCTTAGTCATACTCTTAGCCTTCTCTTCCCCATCTTATGACCTTAGTTTAGCTTAGTCCGTTGACTTAGTCTAGTAATCGGGTGACCTTAGTCTAGACGCCTCTTACCGTCCCCGTGGATTCGACCCGACTTACCCTATCTGCCCTAGTTAGGATTAGCCGGTTTAATTATTGATCGGTTGGGACGTGACGAATCCTTACCATCAGATAGCTTTAGGCGGGAAAAATGTTAGTGAGTGTTAATCACTTAGTGGAAAGAGGATTGAATGACAAAGCCCTTAATCATACATAAATAGATGAATAGTTTTTTTTGAGCGAATAGATCATTTCATTGATAAAAAGTCATACAACATCTACAACTTATATCGAAACTGAACGGATAAAATGTTATAAAATTAGAGTAAAATAAATTCGCGTTAAAATAAAAATCTCTCACTATGATTTTGATCTCCGCTTCTGCACATGTTCTTTCAACATATCGATGTTTAATGATACAACTTTTCACAAGAGGGTCTTCGGATCTTCCAGGGTTTTGACGAGAATCAATTTCATCTTACCTAATAGATTGTAGCCGCCGTTCTCACATAAATTGAGATACCACAAGATGAACGATTTTGGTACTGATCTTTCGCGTTCTCTTCAACATCTCTCCTAAAAGAGAGAGCGAAACCCATCAATTGATGGGGGCGAAACTCTGTGGACATGACATACGTCCACCCCGACGCGGCCACGCGCTGGTTTGGGGCGGCGAATGAATCTCGTGTGAGATGGATCTCGGATTGAAATTTAAATCGAAGTTGGAGTCGCCACCGAACTTTGTGGGAGTTCGGACCCGTTCGAACCCACTCTATATCTTAGTGGGCCGTGCACAAAGTTCGACCCATTCCGATTTCAGAGTTTATGGGGTTCGTCCCTTTGCATTGCGATACCGATACCGACATTATCGGTAATCGTGTGTTGAATGACTCTCGTATGCCAACGATTTCGGACATCCGGAAACCATGGTTCTGAGTAAGGGGTGAGGGTACGTGTTGGGAAGTTTACAAAGAACACCCAACCCGGCCAGCACTTAGCAGCCTTTACTAAGATGTTCGTTGTTCGTGTACGTGCATTAGTTTGACGGTTGAATGATATGCAAACAAGGCATTTTGACTAAACATGTGAATTATGTTAGACTACGTCGTTTTAATGCATCTAAACTAACGTCAAAGTTGTTTTAGCATGCGATGTTCATTTTAGTACAATAAAACAAACAACGAAATAAGAAAAAGAGCGACAACAGATTACAATATACGAGCGGCATACCACCCGGGAATACAATGCGACAAACGATACAATAATTGCGATAATAGCGAAGAATACGAGTTAGAAGATGTAAATATGACACGAACGTGGTTTTGTAAAGGCGAACACGTGATTGACTTGACACGTGACGACCGAAGTCGTTAAAATAATTTTATCGAGACACGAAACATGCTGAAAGACTCGCTGTTTTGCTATACCAGGAGCCACTCGATCGAGTCATTGAGGGACTCGATCGAGTGGTCTCGAAAAGAAGTTTATGCCTCGGTTTTTGGGTGTCACTCGATCGAGTGAGATAGGCACTCGATCGAGTGAGCTAGGCACTCGATCGAGTGCCCCCTGTACGGACTGCTGCCCGGTTTTGATTTTGATTTTGAAATTGCTTTCGGTTTCGAAAATCGATAATTTGGTTAAGTCGCGTAAAAATACGATGCAATTTATACTCGACTTAAATATTGATACTCGCAATATTTGATACTTGATTATAGAATAAATATCGAATATTTAGAGTGGATTTTAAAAAGTTGTTTAGAAATCGTTTTGGATGTTATTAAGACGAAATAATTCCTCCATGTTGTAATGTCGTAATTAGTCTTTTCGGACCATGTGATCATTACTCGGCTTCAACGGGATTATGCTTAACATGATTTAATGATTGATACCTTTAGATCCGATATTCGACTATAGAGTCGATATCGAATCCTAGGGACGACGCTTTATTGAAAATAGCACTATAATATCGATATTAGTAACGAGAAAAGAAATTAAAAAAAAAACGCGACGACGACCCGTAAATAGAAACGGACGAACGAGAGAAAGAGAAGACAACGGAGAAGTTGGGATTTGAAACACCCTCAACCTACATGCTTAATTATCTCGAAAACGGACTCGTAGTAGCGGCCTAGGCGCGGGAGCATTAAGATGTATATAGGAGAGTTATGGTGTGTATAATTGGGAAGGGACTTCACGAGTTTTGCTCTCGGGTTTGTATATGGTTTGCCTAAAATTGCCTAGAATTTCAGGTTGTGAATGGTCGGGAATCCTATAGGATTTCTAGAGGGAACGTCGGGATATAATAAGCCTAGTATTGTTGGAATTTCGGGTTGTAACTTGTGTATGTCGGGATTGGAATTGTTGTGTTGTGAATTGTTTTGTGTCGTAGATGATGTAATTGTGTTGTGTAGGAGGGTGTATTTATAGGGTAGGTTTCCTGGCTTGGATGGGAAGAAAGTACTTCTGTTTCGGATAGAAAAGGTAGTAGTCTTGGATGCAATAGGATTCCGTCTTTGGATAGGAAAAGGTTGCTTGTAAGGGAAGAAAACACCCGGTTTTGGCTGATTTTATGAGTCCACTCGATCAAGTGAGCTGGTCCACTCGATCAAGTGAGCTGGTCCACTCGATCGAGTGGGTCTAGCCAGGTAAAAGACCTCCTTAGAGATCGAGTTTTGTCCTTTTGGGAGAGTTTAGTTGCTTAACTCTTCTTGATTGCTGATTTTTTGTAGGTGTTTGACTTCAAATCGGATTCTCGAAAGCTGCGTGACAGATATTTTTGGCTCGGAAATGCCTTTGACCCGGTCGCTAAAAGACGGTTTTGCCCTTGGTTTCGGTTTTGACCCAAATTAGTCTCATTTGACTGGAAACGACCCACTGGGCCTGAATTTGAGGTCGGTTTGGTGAGATTTTTACTCCGCTAAAAGCTCGTGCCGACTACTATTGATTCCGAGTCCAAAATCGAGTGTATTAAGTTATGTTTACGTCTGATCATCATCGGGTGTTTTTTGGAAACTGCTATAGACACCAGGCGGTCAAAATGTGGGTGTCTACAGAAATTGTGGAAAATGGGCTTGCCTCCCGTCTTGAACCCAAACTAGGAGACTACCTAGATTTGCCCTGGGATTCGATACTGCTCCCTAAGGGTAGTTATGTGGCTTTCTATGTCAGACATGAAACAGGTAAGGGAAAACACACGGGTCTCGATTTCCTGCAGTTATTATAGATTTGCCTATAATAGTCATGTGCATGTCCTCACAGTGTATGATGATGTTCATCATGTTCTCGGAAACACATAAGGAAAGCATATAGTAGACATAGAATATTGAAAGCTGATTTTATTGAATTTTGAAAAGAGGACAGAATACAAATGACTCTGACTCTGGTCTGGAAATTGGGATGTAGGGTTTCCTAGACTCGGACTCAGACTTAGACTTGAATCAAATCCGGACTTACGGATGCTCGGTTAGTTGTTTCTTTTTTGGTAAGGTTTTTGATTGGAGAAAACGACAGGTGCCACGACTCGCCTAAAATCGGCTTTGCGCAAATGCAGGAGAGGGAGTCAAACTAGACACGGCCCGGGGTGACTTGATGACAAAGACTCTTGGACCGGGATACTTGAACGTTGACCTAGACGAGGTAACGACCCTGGCCTGGACTCGACAATGAGACTCAAGCTTCACGAGGGTGAGTCCGAAAATGGGGCGACCGTGTTTGAGCGCGTCGTGTGCCAACCGTGGTGACCTAACCCTAGGTGACTCGAGTATTCGTAGCATAGGTACGACTCGAAGAAGGCATCATAAGGACGCCGGTTTAGGATGAACGTAGGGTACTCTCTAGGGTAACCGTGGTTGACTGCTCGGGTGGAGGACAGCCCTAAGTAAGACTAAAGACTCAGATGGTAAGACTTAAGCTATGTTTACGTCCGATCATCATTGGGTGTTTTTGGGAAACTACTATAGACACCTAGCGGTCAAAATGTGGGTGTCTACAAACTCTCCAAAAGGAGATGTGTAGACATGACATAGGTCCACCCCGACGCGGCCACGCGCGGGTTTGGGGAGGCGAATGAATCTCCATATGAGATAGGTCGAATTGAAATTTAAATCAAAGTGGAGTCGCCACCGAACTTTGTGAGAGTTCAGGCCCGTTCGAATCCACTCTATATCTTAGTGGGCCATGTGGCCCGTTCGGATGTCAGAGTTTATTGGGCTCGTCCCTTTGCATTTGATACCGATACCGACATTATTATCGGATACCGTGTATTGAATGACTCTCGTGTGCCAATGGATTCGGATATCCGGAAACCATGGTTCTGAGTAAGGGGTGAGGGTACGTGTTGGGAAGTTCACAAAGAACACCCAACCCTGCCCGCACATTAGCGGCCTCTATTAAGATATCGAATGACGTTTTAATACACGGGTTAGTAATACGATGAATGATATGCAAACATTGTTTTGCCTAAACATGCAAAAAATTGAATGGTTTGCTATGTCGATTTAATGCATCTAAAACTAACGTCAAAGTTATATTTAGCATGCGAGGTTCATTTTAGTACAATAAAATAAACAACGAAGATAAATCGACAAAGATGGAAACAAACGTGTTAGTAACGGAAATAACGATAATAACGGTTTGCAAGGAATATAGAATGCCAAAGAATAATGTAAACATGATGCATGGTTTTGGAAAAGTAGTAGATGACGTGATAGACTTGACACGTGTCGACCGAAGTCATAAAAAGTATTATCGAGACTAGAAAAGAGTTACGGAACTCACTGACACGATGAGGCCACTCGATCGAGTCATTGAAGGACTCGACCGAGTGGTCCTCGGAATGAGCTCTTGTCCCGTTTTTTAGTCATTACTCGGTTGAGTTATTGACGAACTCGACCGAGTACGCTGCCACTCGACCGAGTCATTACGAGACTCGACCGAGTGGTGGTAAAAAAAACCCTTCTGTCTCGGTTTTTGGAGTGCCACTCGACCGAGTGGACTAGGCACGCGATCGAGTGCCCCCTGTACGAACTAGGGTTCGCTTTGCAATTCTTATTGATTTCAAAATTGCTTTTCGATTTTGATAAGTCGTTGATTTTGTTGAATCGGGCATAAATATTGCAAGATATATACTCGATTCGGACTTTGATACTCATCATACCCGATATTCGATTATTAAATCGATATCGAATATTAGAGCGAGACTGGAAAAAGATGCTATAAGTCGTTTAAATTAAACTAAAACGATATTGATTATCTTCGCGTTTATAGTGTCGTAATTAATTCTATCGAATTAGGTGACAACTATTTTAGCATCAACGAAAATCGTATTAGTTAAATAAATTGACTAAATCATTTAGATTCAACATCCAACTATGAAGTTGGTATTGAATCTAAAGAACAACTCTTTACTTGAATTGAAAGACTTGACTTGATTCCCTCGGCATCCCGACATCGTAATAAATCCTTGCGGATTGTGTGATGTTGGATCCGCGTCAACGGGTTTCGACCTTAACTAAAAAAAAAGATGTGATTCGAAAATAGTTTTAAAATCGATGAAATATGCGATTAACAGCGACGCAAATGAAATAAAAAAAAGCTATTGTTGACGTTGACTTGCTTCAACAATCAATCGCTCGAGGTGTCGGGATAAGCGACCGGCAACATCGGGTGAAACACCCTTGTATATTCGGATTTCCTTATCCCGTCATCCTTCGCACTCGACACGAATCCACAATTATTTTAATGCTTTTATACTAGTGATAATAACGATATTATAAACACGACAACGAAATATAAAAAACGAGAGAAAAAGCGACAACGACAACGACGAGGAGGACAGACGAGACGAGGAGAAAAAGGAGAAGAGAGAAGAGCGGGATTTTGCACCCTCAACCTACATGTTTCTTAGTCTCGGATAGAACTCGTTAGTTGTGATTTTAGCACCGGAGGGGCGAGGTTTATGTAAGTTGAGTTATGGTGGTTAGGTTTGGATTCCTAGATGCTAGAGTTTAGATGAGTAGTAATTAGGATGTTTTAGGGTTGATTAGGGTTGTAAAGAGATGTCTGTAAAGTGTGTTAATTGCATGCAATAGGGGTGTATATATAGGCAAAGCTCACATACCCCGTCTAGGGTTACTCGACCGAGTACCCTGCTGACTCGATCGAGTGACCCAAAGCAACGCAGTCGGGCATGACTGAGGGCCCACTCGATCGAGTGGGCTGACACTCGATCGAGTGGGTCAGCTGGAGCGCGGGATCCGGGTCTTTGGACCTTGGGTTGAATATTTTGTGGGTTTTGTATTTGGGTTAGACTTGTGAGGTTTGTACGACTGTTTTTCGTGTCTCGGAAACGTCTTTGACCGGGGTTTGACCCAATCGCTAAAAGTCGGTTTTATTTCCGGTGTCGGTTTTGACCCAAATTAGTCTTATTTGATTGGAAACGATCCACTGGGCCTGAATTTGAGGTTGGTTTTATGAGATTTGTACTCCGTAAAGGCCTAAGCCAGCAACCAATGGTTTTGAGCCCATATCCGAGCGCGTAGAAAACACGTTTGCGTCCGATCATCATCGGGTTATTTTTGGAAACCCGCTATAGACACCTAGCAGCCAAATATGAGTACGGTGTCTACAAGATTACTTTTGTTTTTGGATGAAATGTGATTCTATTTATATATTCACAAGAAAAATCGAGTTCCGAGCAAATGATAGGTGACGCAATACAAGTACAATGCTCACAAACAATTTCCAACACTTTAACTAACTGGCTGCTGCATTACTGATAAGTGTCATTTGTAGTGCCTATTTCGTAGTGTTTTGGTCCCATTTTCCCTGTAGAATCGCTCCTTGGGAGCGGTTTAGGGGCTTCTTATGCTTCCTTTAGTTCGTTTCAGGTTCCCGAGACCGATTTGGAAGAGTTGGAGCGATTCCGACTCGATACATACACATTTTGGAGCCAACGGAGTAAAGGAACGATCACTCGATGCCTTGGAGTCGACCCCGAGACCTTGGGACCCAATCCCGAGCCTCCGAGACACAATCCCGAGTCCCGAGAATCGACGAGAAGCCCATGAGAGGTAAGGAGGGACCAAAGATCTCTTAAGGGAGGCCTACAAAGACCCATCCCGTTCGGGATGGCCTCATCCCGTTCGGGATGAAGGGAGCATGAAGTGTGGCTACTGTGAGCCCATCCCGACCGGGAAGAGGGCGTCTCGACCGGGACCGACCTCGTCCCGACCGGGACCACTCCGTCCCGGCCGGGACGGGCGTGCTGCTGCCGTGCTTTGCTTTCTTTCTTCTCCTTTCATTCTAAAACCCTATATATACCCTTCCCTTGTTATGTAAAGCTTATGGACTTCATTAGACTTTAAAACCCTAGACTACTTTAGGTTAGATTAGTGTAGATTAGATTAGATTAGTCGGTAATTAGTAGTTAATCATAGTTTAGTACTTGTATTAAGGGAATTCTTCAAGTTCCATCCAAGATTGACAACCTTGGGTGTTTGTTTTGGGTTTTCTTCATTAATGCAAGTTTTGTTCTTTCTTCTTCCTCTAGTATGGTAATCTCTTCTTCCTTTTTTTTCTTAATCTTGTTTGTTCATCCAAGTTTTCATCTTTGATTGTTGTTTATCATTTTCACTAGTTTGTTTATGTTTGTTTTGTTTCTTATGATGATTCCTCTTGTTAGTGTTAGTTATAGTTTGATTATGTTAGAGTAGTGTTCTTGCTAGGGTTAGTAAGGTGATTAGGGTGTTAATTGGATGATTAAGGGATTGTTAGAGATTTTGGTGGAAGATTTGGGTTTCCTCTTGTTTGATGCACATCACATGTTTGTGGAATTCCTTGAATGACTAAGTATGTACGAATGCTTGTTTTTCTTGCCTTTCTTTTGTGGGTGTTAGTTTGTTGTGGGTTCGGTCCCCTCACTAAGTTGCGAGAGCCCGGTGAGGACGACCCCTAGGCCGGTCTAAGTAGCGAGAGCCCGGACTCGACCTAGGACCATAGCGCGCTAGAACCCCGTTTGTCGTGTGTGTCGCCGAGATGGGTTCTAGGTGGAACCTCTAGGTGAGTCTAAGTTGCAAGAGCCCGGACCAACCTAGATCACCCTACTAACTCCTTCACTCTAGTTCTCCCTTGACCATTCCGTTACCCCTTTGACCCCGACCTAATCCTAGCCCGTTTCTTAGTTGTTCTCCTTAGTTGTAGTCTAGTTTTCTCCCCCCTCTACCATTCCTAGTTTAGCTTAGTCCGTTGACTTAGTCTAGTATTTGGGCCGACCTAGTCTAGACGCCTCTTACCGTCCCCGTGGATTCGACCCGACTTGCCCTATCTACCCAGTTAGGATTAGCCGGTTTTATTTGACGGTTGGGATCCACGACAAATCCCTCCCATCAATTTGGCGTCGTTGCCGGGGACGGTGCTAGTTTGGACTTTGTTTTCCTATTTGCTTGACTTAGTCTTTGTGTTTGTGTTTTTCTTTTTCTTTTTGTTACCTTGCTTCTTGTGTGTGTGTGGTTTATTTCTCTCTTGTCTAGTGCCCAAAAAGCACTAGACTTCTCACGTTTGTTCTTAGTCTACAGTTTGTGCTTAGAGGTGGTGATTATCTCCTTCTTGCAACTCAGAGCCGCTTAAACGGACGGTTGCTAGAATGAGTGGTTTCCAACCGGGTATGGACTACGATTTTCGAGCAAGCATGGGGTTTGATCTAAACTCCACACACTCGGGAGCCGATATGAGCTACCACTCTTCTTCCATGAACCAAGGGTATGACATGACGTCCCCCTACCATAATCAAGCTTCTTGGGGTAATCAAGACGGGTATGATCTTCAAGATTATGGAAATGGCTACCAACAAGTGAATGATTATCACTCCTACGACCATGGTGGCTATTACTCGAGCTATGATTGTGAACCCACCATGTTCAATCAAGATTCACCATATGGAAGCCAATACCCCCAAGACCCACAATATTACCCTCCACCCCAACCACAATATGAACCCTATGACCCACAATACTACCAATCACCCCAACCTTGCTACCAACAATATGATGCCCCACCCTATGGGCATCATCAAGATTTTCAAGGAGCTTTACAAGACCCCAATGACCACCAAATGCCGAGCTCGTAGTTCCATCAATCGATGCTTCAAATGCAACAAGAAATGGCCATCCAATTGCAAAAGAATAAGGAACTCTTGGCCCAAATTCGAAGGGGAAACGAGGCGAGGAATGCTCATTTAAATGCATTATCGGTTCAAACCGTAATGTCTTTATCCCGAGCATCATATTTAGATGGAGGGTGCACACTTGAGAGAGAGGAGCAACCTAATCACGAAGCCGCCGATGTAGTTCCCTTTGAGAGAGAGATTTGCTTTGAAGAACCTCAATTGTCTACCCAAAAAGAGACGAATGAGGAGATGACTCTTGGTGAAGGCATCGTTGGTGAGGAATTGGTGGAGGATAGTGAGTGGGATGGTTTGGTGGAGTTTTTAGAGTTGTTGGGTGAGATTGTTAGCCTCGAGTTGCCCTTGTGCGATTATTTGGACAAGCATCAAGAGCCCCTTGCTAGTACACCGAGAGATGACTTGGAAGAGATTGAAACCGCCGGTAGAAGTTTCGATTCTCCTCTCCAAGATGATGTGGGGCCGAGTGATGAAGATGGGGAACCACAACTTGAGGCAAGTGTGGGGGTGTGTATCGAGGAAGTGAGGCCAAAACCGTTCTTTGTGCCTTGTTTCTTAGAGATGAAGCTTGCTAATGATTGGAGGCGATGCCTAGGGAGGAAGAGATCGTTGAGCTCGTAGGATGGATAGACCCCGGAGACAACTTTGAAGATGATTTTGGGTCTTGGGAATCCTACTTCTTGCCTCCTCCTTGGAGGCCGTGGAGGTCGGTTAAGCTCGAGCGCTTCTTGGGCCTTCACTATGATGTCGGTAGCGCGTTCAATTTGCTCCTCCATGCCCTTGAGGGCTACGGTTGAAGAAGAGTCCACCATCCTAGGTTTGACGGAGTTCCTAAAAGAACCGTCATGTTGTATATTCCCCCTCCTCTCCTCTTTAGAGTACTTGTGCTTGTATTTGTGTTTTATCTCCTGATTTTGTTAGTTTTGTGATATTCTTGTAATATTGGATTACTGATGAGCGATGTGAGGGAGGGGATTCTAATGATTATTGTGAAGTTGTGTAGGATGATTGATGTTTGAAGGTGATTATATGAGTTTTGGAGGTGAATGCTTGAAGCGGTCTTGGGAGCGGTTCTATTATTGATTTTTGGGAGCTTTGATGAAGCTATGAGCTTAGGTGAAAATTTGAAAATCAAGAGAAGCTCCATGTACGTCTCCTATGATTAGCATCAAGTATTTCGTGCTCGGTCTTCTATTTTTCCGTCAAGTCTCGGCTCGGTGGGATTCTATTGGAAGACGGGAGTTAGATGGTTGTTTTTGAGCTTGCAATAAGCTTTTGGGAACGGGATTCGGATCCCGAGTTGATATTTGTGGATTGGGAGGAAGGCTGGGTGAGTTCTTGAAAGGAAGCTTCAAAGGGCATCCCGGGCGAGAACGGGTTTTATTTGGGCAAGAAGAGGTGCCATCTCGGGCGGGATGACAGCTCGTCCCGGGCGAGACGAGCCAATCCCGATCGGGTTGAAGCGACACAAAACTGCTGCTACTGGAGTGCCGTCCCGGGCGAGACGAGCTCGTCCCGGGCGAGACGAAGACCCGTCCCGGTCGGGACGAACCCTTCTCGGCCGAGACGGGTTGTGTACAGCTGCTTTCTTTTTTTCCTTGCAGCCCGAACCCACCCACCATCATTAGCCCGCCCCGCCCCATGCTTCCCTCTCACATATTAACCCAACCCAACCCCAACCCATTCCCATATCATACTAACTCATCTTCAACCTCCTTCATCTTCATAACACAAAATAAAACCCAATTCCAAAATCCCCAAAACACCATAAATATACAAATACTCCACCAAATCTCATCAAATCACTTCCAAAACCACCCAAAATCAGTTTCTATCATATTAATACCTATCCTAGACCCATTTTCTACCATTTAAATCACCAAAAACGAAAAAAAAAATCGAGTTTTTATCACCATTTTTTCCAAAATCCGAGTTTGGGGTTTTGGTTTCAAACTCGATTTAGCTTGTTGGAGTTGGTCTTGGAAGCTTATTAAACCATTATTAAGCTTCTATTGTGTGTTTTTGTGGGTTCTAGTTAGTGTTTTTGGGTAAAAACCGAGTTTGGGTGTTCACCATTTTTGAAGCTTCTTCACCATTAATGGCTCCAAAGAAAAGAGGGAATGTGGTAGCTAGCAAGAAAAGGAAGAGTGCTTCCACTTCTAGAGCCGAAATCGAGCCCGAGGTCGAGATTGAAGAGCCGTAAATTCCTTGCCATCCGGATTTTCCTACTCTTATCTTTGGTTCGGAATGGCAAAAGGAGCAATTCTACAAGCTCCTTGGTAAGCCTCTTGAGCCAACTCGTTTTATTTGTAAAATGATACTTAGGAAGCTTGGCATCCTTGAGCAATGTAGACAATTGTTTGTGGGTATGGGGTTGGAAATGTTATTTAACATGCATGAGCGGACCTACAAGCAACTCACCCTTGAGTTCTTTAGTAGTTTTGTTCTAAATACTAGAGTTGATCCACCCCGGGTTGCTTTTCGGGTGAACAATGGTGACTACAATTATACCCTCCCCGAGTTTGGTGATATTTTTGGTCTTCCCCTAGCTTCTAATTGTGACCCACCCGCCGGTTTTAGTGAAATTGATGTTTGGAAGAGTATAACCGGTCTAAGCCTTGTCGACTATCGACGGTTGTCTAGCCGTCATGTCCACCACCCGGTTTTGCGCTTTTGGCATCGATTAATTGCGGGTACGATATTTGGGAGAACCGAAATGAGCTCTTTCACGCAACAAGAATTAAACATACTCGGGGCCTATTTAAATCTTAAGAGTCAACCTAGGTTCACCCCCGACCTTTCCCTTGCTTTGGCAAAACATTTCCATAAGATAAGTAAGGCGGGGAAGAATGTGAGTGAGATTGTTCTCGAGGGGCTTATAACACACATAGCTAAGGCGGTAGATGAGAATTTCAGCGAGGAAGACTTGATCCCCGTACCGGGGGATACTACCATAGATGAGGACCGTTTGACTAGGTTCCATAAATGGATCGCCTATGAGAGGGAACACAAGAGGTATCAATGGTTTACCTCGGGTCGGCCACACTTCACTTTGTCATGTCCTACGCTTCCGACCCTTGTGCCTTTGCGACATTCCCTAGTCCCGGTCCGAGTGCCTAACCTTCTAATGCCCGGTGCGGGAGGTGACCCCGGTGCCTCTTCCTCCCTTAGTCCGCATACACATGCTAGTGTGAGGCCTCGACAGCAACCAACCCAACAACAACAACAGCAAGCTACCCGACCACTCCCCTTTTACCCTACGCCCCCGGCGTATGTGTACGTTCCTCCGTACACCCCCTACACTCCATTTGCCTACCCTCAGCCCCCGGCCGATGCATCAATGCCCGCGATGCTTAGTGCTCTACATCTAGGGCAATATGAGCAGAGGAGGGATGATTATTATGCTCAATACCCCGGTTATCATCTTTTGGCTCAACAGGGGTATATTGATCCACGTGGCAACCTTCCGTCATGGTATAGACCTGAGTATTTCCCTAACCACGGTAATTCTAGTGGTAGTGGTGCCATGATGGATGATGAGGAGTACGAGGCCGAGGATGCCTTCGATATAAATACGGGGATGGGTAATCAGGAAGCCGGTGAAGAAGATGAAAATGGAAATGATGATGATGATGATGGCAACAATGTAAGTGAGCAAGGGGATGACGACGAGCATGGTGATGGCTTTGATTAGTGAAGCGATGGAGATGCGTTAGTTGCTAACCTCTGGTACGGCATCTTTCTTTTCTTTTCCGCTTTTGATGCTCTGCTATTTTCTTTCCCCTTGTTATGAGTATTTTGTTGGCCCTCGGGCCCTTTGTGGTGATCACTCCCGATTCTCGATGACGTGATTACATCGAGAATCATTTGAAAAATCCAAATTTTTACAAGTTTTTCACTCTTTCTTTTTGAGGATTTAGTCGGATTTAGGCGGAATCCGGGCTAGGTGACTTGATTACACCTAGCCCTCCCCTCCCATTTCCTTTTATTTCCTTCTTTTTATTTCTCTCCCCATCCATATCTTTTTCTCGTCTCGGCCCATGGTGACTTGACTACACCCCGGCCGGACACCTTCTACCCTTTTCTTCGCTTTATTTTTGATTTTTAGCTTTATTTTCGTAGTTTCTTTTCTTTTTCTTTTGTCTCTCCGCACACTACGATTGAGCATATGAGGACATTGCTCAGTTTAAGTGTGGGGGAGCGATATTCTAGCATAGTTAGTTTTATTTTCTTAGTTTTTTCGAAAAAAAATCTTTAAAAAACCATAAAAATTTGAAAAATTTCGCAAAAATCAAAAAAGATTTTTCTTTTTGTGTGTTTTCCTTTTGTGTCTTTGTGTCGTGTATTTGTTTTGTTTTGTTTTGTGTGTTTGCCCTCTTTTCCTTAAAGGTTGCTTAAATCGCCGCTAATTTTGGAGAGCTTTCATGATGTCTGGTAACATCTTCTATCCCTTTTTCCTTCTTTGTCTCTTGCGGAGTTTGGAGGAGATTGTGATGTGGTGTTCTCGGGTGGAGCTTGTACATAGTTGTGGTTGATTTGGTGGTTTATTTGGATGATCGGGGTGGTGTTTGTGTTGTGTTTGTGTTCGTTTTGTGTTGTTTGTGTTTTGTTTCTTTTGCTTCTTTTTCTTTCGTTTTCGTTGAGTCTTTGTTTTGTGTGCGTAAGTGCGTCGTGTGTGTAAATGGTTTTCGAAAACCCGGTTTAGAGGCTAGTGTGTGAGTGTCTATTTTTCCCTTCCTAGTTGTATAAATCGAGTCTTGGACTTTAATCTAGTAGAATGACCCTTAAATCAATGATTGCGTTGGTCCTTTACCTTGAGTCCACCTAGCTTACTAAGGATTTACTACGGGATTTGCACTTTGACCATTATGACCACCCACGGTGTGAAAAGGCCTTGGTTACCGAGTCTCGTCCCTTAGGTGACCGTGTCTAGGATTGTTTGATTAGTCCAAGTTATCCACTTTTTGTGGGTTTGAAGAGGGATCGCGACCCTCGACTTACCCATTTACCTACCTCTCACACATATCCACACAATAAGATGCAATTTGTTGAATTCTCTCTTTCTCAATTATCAAGAAGTGCCAAAAATGCCAAATCTTGCCAAAAAAGGGGCAAAGAAAAGAAAAGAAAAAAAAATGAAAGAAAGAAAAGAATGAAGAAAAAGAAAAGGCACAAAAGCCAAAAAAAGAAAATAGAAAAGAAGAAAAAAAGAAATGGCATGGCAACAAACAAATCAAAACGTCGAAAAGAAAGAAAATGCCAAAAGAAAACCCGTCTCACAAAAAGAAATCCCCACAAAAATAAGCCTTTTTCCGACTTTTTCCGTGAAGAGCCTACCAAAGGACCGAGTCCCTAGGAAGGATGATAGCGGCATTAGTCGGTCTTCCCTCATTTTGCATATTTCCACCTTTTTACTTGGACTAGTTAGGCGGTTTTGGACTTGGGACGACCCTCTTGGCTTACGCTAAAGGGGGCGGGGTCTCACTTACCTACAGTGTCGACTAACACCGTGGTTCTTCACTTTCCACTCCGCCGATCGTCCCGTAGTACGTTTTTAGAAAGTTAGGAGGACCTAGGTAAGTTACCAACGTTTTTGTTGCTTTATCGTCATACTATTAGGGTTTAGTCCACCTTGGTTTGTATTGCTAGCTTGGGAACGTTGTCACTTACCTCGGGTCCTAAACCGGTGTTTCATTCACCGCTTTTTGAGGGAAGCGGTATTTCTTTTGTTTTGGGTGCAACCGATTATGTGTTTGTTTGTTTATGTGTTTTGTGTCCGGTTGCATCCACAGTTTTGTCGCAAGACCCAACTTGCCTTGCGGAGTGCACTTGTCCTCTAAATGCACTCGCGTGAGTTGAAGGGGCGTAGGGTGCGCTAATACCCACTCGGATAGTTTAGTAGTAGTATGTGCTTACTCGAGGGCGAGTAAGGGTTAAGTGTGGGGGAGTTGATAAGTGTCATTTGTAGTGCCTGTTTCGTAGTGTTTTGGTCCCATTTTCCTTGTAGAATCGCTCCTTGGGAGCGGTTTAGGGGCTTCTTATACTTCCTTTAGTTTGTTTCAGGTTCCCGAGACCGATTTGGAAGAGTTGGAGCGATTCCGACTCGATACATACACATTTTGGAGCCAACGGAGTAAAGGAACGATCACTCGATGCCTTGGAGTCGACCCCGAGACCTTGGGACCCAATCCCGAGCCTCCAAGACCCGATCCCGAGTCCCGAGAATCGACGAGAAGCCCATGAGAGGCAAGGAGGGACCAAAGATCTCTTAAGGGAGGCCTACAAAGACCCATCCCGCTCGGGATGGCCTCATCCCGTTCGGGATGAAGGGAGCATGAAGTGTGGCTACTGTGAGCTCATCCCGACCGGGAAGAGGGCGTCCCGACCGGGACCGACCTCGTCCCGACCGGGACCACCCCGTCCCGGCCGGGACGGGTGTGCTGCTGCCGTGCTTTGCTTTCTTTCTTCTCCTTTCATTCTAAAACTCTATATATACCCTTCCCTTGTTATGTAAAGCTTATGGACTTCATTAGACTTTAAAACCCTAGACTACTTTAGGTTAGATTAGTGTAGATTAGATTAGATTAGTCGGTAATTAGTAGTTAATCATAGTTTAGTACTTGTATTAAGGGAATTCTTCAAGATCCATCCAAGATTGACAACCTTGGGTGTTTGTTTTGGGTTTTCTTCATTAATGCAAGTTTTGTTCTTTCTTCTTCCTCTAGTATGGTAATCTCTTCTTCCTTTTTTTTCTTAATCTTGTTTGTTCATCCAAGTTTTCATCTTTGATTGTTGTTTATCATTTTCACTAGTTTGTTTATGTTTGTTTTGTTTCTTATGATGATTCCTGTTGTTAGTGTTAGTTATAGTTTGATTATGTTAGAGTAGTGTTCTTGCTAGGGTTAGTAAGGTGATTAGGGTGTTAATTGGATGATTAAGGGATTGTTAGAGATTTTGGTGGAAGATTTGGGTTTCCTCTTGTTTGATGCACATCACATGTTTGTGGAATTGCTTGAATGACTAAGTATGTACGAATGCTTGTTTTTCTTGCCTTTCTTTTGTGGGTGTTAGTTTGTTGTGGGTTCGGTCCCCTCACTAAGTTGCGAGAGCCCGGTGAGGACGACCCCTAGGCCGGTCTAAGTAGCGAGAGCCCGGACTCAACCTAGGACCATAGCGCGCTAGAACCCCGTTTGTCGTGTGTGTCGCCGAGATGGGTTCTAGGTGGAACCTCTAGGTGAGTCTAAGTTGCGAGAGCCCAGACCAACCTAGATCACCCTACTACCTCCTTCACTCTAGTTCTCCCTTGACCATTTCGTTACCCCTTTGACCCCGACCTAATCCTAGCCCGTTTCTTAGTTGTTCTCCTTAGTTGTAGTCTAGTTTTCTCCCCCCTCTACCATTCCTAGTTTAGCTTAGTCTGTTGACTTAGTCTAGTATTTGGGCCGACCTAGTCTAGACGCCTCTTACCGTCCCCGTGGATTCGACCCGACTTGCCCTATCTACCCAGTTAGGATTAGCCGGTTTTATTTGACGGTTGGGATCCACGACAAATCCCTCCCATCAATTACTTTTTCCTTTTCATATAACCAACAATTCTAGTCTCATACCCGAGTTGTTCAGCAATCTTCTCAGGTCGGCTCAGGGTACACTCGATTCTTGCCTTGTTTCTTTGATTCCATATGTAGTAGTAACACGCCACAAGGATCATAGCACTCTGATTCCACTTCTCATTCTGCTGCTGTATGCTAAGGACGGCCGCCTCAGTGACCGGGCCATACCATTATTCCACACTTCGGATAAATCTTCTACTATACGGACAATCGAAGAAAAGATGCGCTACTGTCTCGGTTGCTGTATTGCATAGACAACATAAATCATCAGGGCTGCATCCAATTTTTGCTAGTTTCTCCTTGGTATTCATACCGTTCATCATTGTCATCCAAGCTATAATCGAATGTTTGGGGATATTCCATGAATTCCAGATTATAGGAGCCTAGTTTTTAGGACTTCCTCTTTGTCTTAACCAATCATACCCGTCTCTAATTGAGTATAAAGAACGGGTACCTGACCAGCATCCTTGAGTGTAGCCGGTCTTCATCTACAACGGTATAATTAATTAAAATTGGGGGCTTACCACCATTAATGGTGGTAGCCCCAAGTTGTATTTTTTTGGAGCCTAGGGTTTTTTGGGTGTAGGAAGAAGGAGGTAGGAGATAGACGGGTTCTAAATTATGAATAGTTATAAGTAAATGAAATTGTAATAGATAAATGACACAGCTCTTTGAATGTTTAAATGTAGATTACAAATAATTTAGAATGAATTGTTAAAAGTATACTTTATCATCAACCACTAAGATCTCAGTTGAAAGTGATTCTAAACGACATGGATTGAACAAGTTTGATTTGCCACACCAAATCCTAATATATAAAGGATTGATTGATTCATTATCCAATATATCCATTATTTAATACGGACTAAGTTTTTTGTTTTTGAACTTTGAGATATCGTGTTGGCAATTAAAATAATTTGTGATTTTGAATTCTTGATTGGATAATTGTAACTGGAGTCATATTTTTTCTTTTTTTAAAAAAAAAAACGGATCGGAAACTATATATTCGGTTTCAATTTTTCCCGATACGTATTCGCTAGGGTTTGTGGAAAACCATATCGAATATCGAAAAATTCATATAATCGAAAGCATATACCGTATCATATACGTATAATAAAAACCCTATCGTATATTTTTGGTGACCACCACGAGTAATGACCTAGGTTGCACGGACATGTCAGAAATGGGTAGTGTCCGTGTCAGACACGGACACGGCTGTGACACGCCTGGATATGTGTCCGACACTCCAAAAACCGTGTTGTAGACACCCACATTTTGACCGCCAGGTGTCTATAGCAGTTTCCGACAAACACCCGATGATGATCAGACGCAAACGTGCTTTAATATACTCGAAAACGGGCTCAAAATCATTGGCATTTGGCTTGGGCTTTTTACGGAGTACATATCTCACAAAACCAACCTCAAAATCAGGCCCAGTGGGTCGTTTCGAGTCAAATAAGACTAATTTGGGTCGAAACCGGTACTAGGGGCAAAACCGTCTTTTAGCGATCGAGTCAAAACTCGGTCAGAGATATTCCGGCCGAGACACACGGACCAGCCTTGACACCTCACACGTCTGGTTTGGACTCCAACACTACAAAAAATCAGCTACACAAAATATTAAACAAATCCGTTTAACGTTAGAATTCGATCTCAAGTAAGAATTCTATCTGAATACCGAATCGAACACCCGACCAAGCGTAGGACACTCGGCCGAGCAGGCTGTTTTCAGCCGGTTTTCCTTGCTTCCTCGTCAAGCAAACGGAATTCTCACGCCTCTCAGCTTCTTAAGTTTCCTATCCTAAACGGTAGTTCTAACCCAAACACCTCTCCTAGCTTCAATCGAGGACCACTACTATAAATAGGACCCTCTCACAACACAATATTCATGATCAGCGACACATAAAAAAACACCTTTTTACAGGGCATCACATACCATAATAGATACACATCTACAATACACTTAGCATCGAGAAACCGATATTACCAAAACCCGAAGGAACCGGCCCCGATACCCGTCACCCTTCAAGTCCCAAACCAAAACCACCACAACTCACCAACATAAACTCGACGCTCCCGTGCCATAGCCACATTCCGACGAGCCCCGATCCGAGTAAATAAAAGCATGTAGGTTGAGGGTGTAACCAAACCCGACTTCTCTTTTTTTTCTCTCTTCTCCCTCTCGTTTTTCTTTCTCTTGTCGTCCGTCGTTTTTTTACGGGTCGTCGGTCGTCAGTTTTTATTATGGGTCGTTCGTCGCTTTTTATTTCTAATATCGATATTACTGAAACTATTTTCATATAACAAACATTCTTAAAAATACGATATCAACTCTATAGTCGAATATCATATTAAGAGAATTAAATTAAATCTCGTCGATGCTAAAAAAAGTCGTTACATCTTTTTTTACAAAATACAACGATTTTAACGCGGAGAGAATTAACATTTTTTTCTTTTTTCGTTCAAAATCTTTTCAAAACAATTTTACAAAACTTTTTCTAAAAATCATTCCGAATATTCGATATCGATTTCATAATCGAATATCGAATACGACGAATATCAAAAATATTTAATCGAGTGTAAATTGTGCAATATTCGTACGCGATTTAATAAAATCATCGAATTTTCAAAAAATCAATTTCGAAAACAGGCCGGGACGCGAGTCGCGCGCGTCCCGGGCGAGCAGCCTGCTCGGGCGAGTCGCGCGGCTGGCTGGAACGCGACCCTTTCCTCGTTTTTTTATTATTTTTTCGAACATCGTTTTTTAGACAAAACAACGTCTTTTTAGCAATATTTCAGATTTTCGACAAACATTTTCTCGACCTCGGTCAAACACAAATCATGCATATTATCGTATTTATTTTTATTATTCAATCGTTACTAACACGTTTGTTCATCTTTTTAGCAATTCCTTTTCATTATTTGTTTTATTATACTAAAACGAATCTCCCATGCTAAATTCAACTTTGACGTTAATTTTCATGCATTAAACCGACCTAGCAACCCATTCAATTCCTCGCATGCTTAGGAAAACAATGTTTGCATATCATTCATCGTATTACTAACGCGCGTATTAAAAAATCAAACGATATCCTAGTAGAGGCCGCTAATGTGCGGGCGGGGTTGGGTGTTCTTTGTGAACTTCCTAACACGTACCCTCACCCCTTACTCAGAACCTCGGTTTCCGGATGTCCGAAACCATTGGCAACGAGAGTCATTCAATACACGGTATCCGAGCGATAATGTCGGTATCTGTATCAAATGCAAAGGGACGAACCCAATAAACTCTGATACCGGAAATGAGCCGTATTTTGTACACGGCCCACTACGACATAGAGCGGGTTCGAACGGGCCCGAACTCCCACAAAGTTCGGTGGCGACTCCAACTTCGATTTAAATTTCAATTCGATCCATTCTCATATGGAGATTCATTCGCCTTCCCAAACTCGCGCGTGGCCGCGTCGGGGTGGACCTATGTCATGTCCACACGTGTCCTTTTTAAAAAAAGGGACACGTATTGAACACAGACCAGTTGAATTAGGACACGGTCCAACCCATTTTTTACTAAAAAAACGAATCTTTCATCTTTCAAACGCAGGCTACCCTGCAACCCCCCTTCAACCAGCATTCTCACCAGTCACCCCTCATAGACGCGACGCCGATGCCGACGACAACACCACAGACGCCGACGGCACGCAGACACAGGCGTCGACTCCTTTCCGACACTCTACAGCAGTCGACTCCAACATTCTGATTCATTTCAATCTTCAATTAGATCTTCGTAACTCTAACTCGATTCCCACGCATACACAATCATCAATTCAAAATTTGTGTGCTTTGTATGTTGCTCATCAAAAATATCAAAGAAGGTTTGTTTGTGCAATAAACTTTAACCCATTTCCAACAATTAGGTATTAGTGTATTACAATCCCATCATCTTTTGGATTTGTTAATATATTATACTTATCTCCTATTACTAAAGTTAAATTACTAGTTTAATTTGTGATTTTTAGAGTGTTTTTAGGGTAATGATAGTGATAGATTGATCATCAAACTACTAATTTTTTGTGTTTGGTAAACGGCATATTGCGATAGTATATTGGCCGAAATCTACTATTTTTTAATATGCTGCTAATAGGAGCATATTGAAACAACATATTAAATTTATACCTGAAAACAACTCGATTCTTCCATAATCTGCTAATTATCAAACACTATTTCTTAATTCTACTAATTTAATTTGATAATCAAACCTGCTAATACAATCAGTTAACCGCATTCTGCTATTGTTAACTGTTATTATGAATCTGCTACTACTATTTGCCTATGTTTATTGATTACTATTCTTTAGTTTTTTTGGTGGGAACTGAGTAGTATTTCGTAAGATTTTGGATTATTTAGATTTTCATTTGTAAGACGTACGTTTGAACTTGTGTTTACAAGACTTACTTTTTTATTTTACGTTTGTGGCTTTATAAGTGATCAAAATTTGAATGTTCGTTGTAAAGAGCCAAAACTTCTCTTTATTTCAATATATATTACTTCCTTCATTTTCTTTTTATCTTCTCATTTACTTTTGGCTCAATTTTTTTTGTAATGAATATAAAATGATAAATTTTGTAAATATTGAGAGTAGAAGGGTAAAATGTGTGTAAATAGGAAAGAATAAAGGTATAAAGTGTTGTAAATAGTAAGGGTAGTATGGTAAAAATTATAGATTAAAATGGAAAGAAATGAAATGGGAAGATAAAAAAAAAGTGGCCAAAAAAGAAAATTGGGAAGATAAAAAGAAAATGGAGGAAGTATCTTTTTTTGTTGTGTCCCCGTGTCCTGAAAAAATTTGAACGCCGTGTCCCGTATCAAATACAAGAGCTATTCCTTGTCGTCGGCGTTTCAGCTGGATCGTCGGCGCTTTATAACGTGAATTTACGCATTTGCCCTTTCTTTAACTTAACTCATTAACATTAATAATTACAATTAGAATTATTTTACTAATTATACTAACATTACTAATTACTCGATAATGTGACGGTTTTTTGTTTATTCTAAAACCGTCCTCTCCGCAACTTTTTTGTTTATTATAAGTAGTCCCTCCACCACCCCACACTTCATTACTTTACAAACTTAAAAAAATAATCTCTCTCTACAAACTTAAAAAAATAACACTTCATTACTCTATTCGATCTAAAAGTAATGGGGACCGGGCAACCGTATTTGCATTTCGGGGTTAGTTTTCTTGCAATTTCTTATAGAATATTGTTTAATATTTACTTATTTTCGGTCATCTAGTATAGTTTTCTCGCCATTTTTTCGATATAAAATTGTGTTTACTGAAAGAATTATAACTATCGCATTAGGTTCGATCATCTAGTACAACTTTTTAATTTATCTAGTACGACTTTTTAATTTGACGTAGAAAAAGGCGAAATAAATATTAAAACGTGACAAATTCACGTTTCACGGATCGGTAAAACGTGGCAACATCACGTTTTACCGATCGGTAAAACGTGATGTTGCCACGTTTTGACCTATTTTTTGTCCTATTTTTTGATTTTACCGAACGTGAATTTATTTATTTATTTTAAGTTTCATTATAAGCGACGGTGTAAAAGGGTCATTTTTGTTTTTGATTTAGGAATTTTTGTAGCTAATGTTACTAAAATATCGTTTGTGTAGGTGTACCCGGAGGATTTCGGTGGGGACGGCATTGACTACCGTTGCTGCTTCATATTTGCGCCCCCCTTCGGTAGCTCGGACGAAGCTTTTAATTACGCTAACGAAATAGCGGCAGCCATCGGAATTAACCTGGTGAAAGCCAGCAACCAGCGTAAAAGTCGAAGAGATGAGCTTTCAGATCTTGGCGCTAATTACTTTAAGTGTGATCGATACGGTAATCCGAAGACAGGTACAAGGGAATCTAAGAAGATTGGTTGCAGATTTTGGGTGAAAGCCTGTCAAACCCTTGATCGGAAAAGATGGATTCTTACCGTGGGTCCAACCGGCGTACATAATCACAAGTTACTTGAGTACGCTGACGGTCATTGTCGTCGAGCAGCTTTGACTGATTTTGAGAAGACTTTCGTTATTACGTCTCTGAAGGCGCATGTTCAACCGGCTAAAGTTCTGGAGGGCCTTCATAACATGAACCCAGGTAAACCTCGACCTTCGATAAACACGATATACAATATCGGTGCTAAATTGAGGGCTACGTCAAGAGAAGGGAGGAACGCAGTTGAGCAGATGCTTGTTCTGGCGCGTAGGGAGCAGTACGTCCACTTTTTCTTTGAGAATGAGATTACGTTGGAGGTGGAGCGTATATTCATGGCGCATCCCGAGTCTGTTAAAATGTACCGGACTTACCATCAAGTCGTGCTCATGGATGCAACGTACAAAACAAACACCTACGATATGAAGCTCGTGGAGATGGTTGGGATTACACCTGTTCGAAAATCTTTCGTCATCGCCTATGCCCTCCTCCGATATGAAGACAAGCCTTCGTATATATGGTTGTTGCGTAAGTTGCGGATGCTCACTGGTGATAAGGTGCCGAATGTCATTCTGACCGATCAAGAAATGGGGTCGGTGGAGGCCATTCCTCTTGTATTTCCAACTCCATATACCCAGAATTTTCTATGTACTTGGCATATTTCAAACTGCGTTGAAATCCGTGCCCATAAAGTATGGAAGCGCAAATCTGCTGTCGAGAACTTCATGAAATATGGTTGGGGACGAGTACTGTATGCCAATACCGTCCCAGATTTGGTCGCAGCTTGGAATGACTTCAGACAAAGGTACGAGCGGACTGGAATCCCGGTTTACATAACTGATACTTGGTTGAAGAAATATGATCGAAACTTTCTTCATGCATACACCAATCAAGTTCTCCATTTTGGGAACACGACAACCTCCATTGTCGAGTCCGCACATGCAGCACTTAAGAAAGCTCTTGGTACGTCAACCGCCACATTGGACCGCTTGTTTGAAAGAATAGACAAACAGATCGGTCGTCAGCATTCAGCGATACGAGTGAAGTTGGAGAAGTCACGCTTTAAAAGAGTCGTACACCTGCCACCGGTTCTCGAAAAATTGAATCTTCGTGTTAGTCGTAAGGCGTTGAAGATGCTCGAGGCAGAATTGGTTCGAATGTACAAGTTGGGTGACCGTGTGTACGACGACTGTGTTTGTGTTCTTAGGACAACTTGTGGGTTGCCGTGTGCGTGTACGATGCACAGAGTACTGGCTCAGGGACGTCGTGTGAAGTTGGATGATGTTCACGTGTACTGGAGAACTCTTGTGTACACTGGGGACGAAGCTTTACCATCCAGTGATGTTCTCACCTTAGACGGGCTTATTGACGAGATTCGAAAAAGCGATCCATGCATGTGGGATCATTACATCGACGTTTTGAATTCGGCGTTACATCCTGAGGAGTCAGGGTTAGTCGACCCTTCACCAAATCCTAAGCCGAGAAAGTCATCAGGTACGGGTAGGTTACTGAGCGGAGTAGAGCATGCTAGGAAGAAGACTGCTAGGACTGATAAGTCTTCCACTCCGTTGGGGTCGCAGTCGACAAACACAACAGGTCCGTCCGTCCAAGCTAACACTGAGTCCAGTGATGGATCGTGGGCCTCTGCCCCAAACGGTCCCCTGGAGCTGAACTACACTACAGGCACGTTTCCGTTCTATGAGTCCCTAGTCGGTTTCATGTACCCTTTTTTGATTGCCTGGTATAATGTTATTGGGGACGGACACTGCGGATTTCGTGTTTTCTCTCATGCTGCTACGGGTGATGAGTCAAGTTTCATAAAACAGAGGATGGTATTATTTGGTGAGATCAAGGATCCTTTATACTTGAACGTGTACGCGGTGTCATTGGATGGAGGCGTAGAGGCGGCAATGTGGCGTATAGGCACAATGAGCCCAGATCCGGTACCGTCAACGCACTGGCTCCACGACGTTGACCTGTATGGTTTCGCAACACACCACAATTGGGTCATTTGTCGCTTGTCGTCGACAATGGAGTGCGCTACATACTACCCTTTGAGGGCCATGCCGGGTAACCATGCACCTTTTGGAGTGTTGTGGATAATGAACACAGGTGCACATTGGTTGAGGCTACGCATGACAGACGACTGCCCAATGCCGAGAAAACATCCTCTTTGGAAAGGTAATCGTGACCGATCGACAGCACATTTTCGTGGCCTGTACCGTGCGCGTCACAAATTGTGGAAGGCCATGTGGGCAGATTACTTCCCAACTCCCCCGAGTATGGGTTACCCTGGAGCCAAAGACAACCCAATTGTGACTTAGCTTGCTACTTGTTCTTATGTGTAAACTTTTGTGACTTAGCTTGCTACTTGTTCTTATTTGTAAACTTTCGTGACTTAGCTTGCTACTTGTTCTTATGTGTAAACTTTTGTGACTTAGCTTGCTACTTGTTCTTATTTGTAAACTTTCGTGACTTAGCTTGCTACTTGTTCTTATGTGTAAACTTTCGTACTGCTAGTTGTTATGAGACACCAAAAAAGTATGATGCAGCTGATTACGAATCCAACATTAAAAAAACGAACAACATACTAAAGAAAATTCAAGTTCAAAGTTTCTTGCAAAAAAAAAAAACAACATAAAAAGGGAACGAAATACGAAACTGAAAATACCGGAGCAAGTCCAACATACAAGTTACAAACCAAATACTAAATAATCCATGACGCAACTAAATACTAAATAATCCACGGTGACAATCAAATCAACGACGGCCGCGCTTCCCCTCACGTTTCGAAGTACGTGGTGGGGGGGGAGGCGGAAGCAACGGTCTGTATGACTGGTACAGCTGGTCCACGAATGCCAGTCGGGCCTCCGGATCGTCAGCGAAGTGATCGAGTTCTGCAAATCGTCGCATCAACAAGGCCGCCGCCTGAAACACAGTACATAAAAACCATATATAAATGTTGGACAACATCATATATACAATTAAACATACGTAAATGAATGAGTAAATACTTTACTAATTCTTACCGCTTGTGATCCCCCGGTCATCATCGCCTGCTCCTCCTCCTCGTTTTCGTCTGGAGGTATAATCCGGGGATGAGAAACTCTCAGGTACCATTCCATGTAATCCGAAACCATCTCCCCCGGGTATTCACATTCATTGGAAATTGCTCTAGGAATTATGCGATGCGCCCGAATGTTAGTCCACGGCTGATCCTCATACCGGCCACCGTACCTAACCTTGTACCCCCTTCCTCCGTGCGCTGGCCGATACTCCTCATCAAGTGCAGGCATAGTAGAAGGAATGATCTGCACGCATCCTAACTGTCGAAGCACTCGATCAGCCTGGTATGGCTCAACTATGTCCATGAAGCGCAACGTTCCCATGAAGGTGGTGGTAGCATGAATATGCTGCGGTCGATGACCAAATGGCTCCCACATCACACGATCAGCTGTCATATGATCTAGAATCGCACGATACTCCTTCACTTTGCCGTTCTGCTGAAGAGGACGTGTAACACCCGCTATTTTTCCTAAGCATTTTCATTCTTTCCGTTAAGACTCCGTCTTAACTCTGTCACTTTTGGCCTCATATTTCATCATTTTACTAAGCTCTATTTTAATTTTTGAGTTTGATAATTTTTATTTTTAATTTTAAAGATTTAAATTCTTTTTAAATCCATTTATTTGGTTTCTTCGTAAATTAATTAATTTTTCCGCAAGGAATTCTATTTCTCTTCGAATTGACATTTTTAAGCTTGGATTTAAGTTTTTCCTTTTCCTAAAAATGTTTGAATACGTTTCTATAATATTTCCAACTAGTAAATATTTTTATTTACAAAATTTAGTTGTTAATGATTTTTATTACGAAGCTTCGCGAATAATTATTTTCTTACGCGAGGTTTACTCGAATTAATTTGAAATGTCTTTAACTATTTTACGATTATACTTTTTATCAACTTATAAATTATTTGAGACCATTTCCTTACATTTTGGACCGACTAAGCTCTTGGTCACAAGTTTTATTACGTTTTATTTAAACGTTTCATTTTATCACGTTAAAACGTAAATGTAAGATAAATTCTTTTCATTCATTGTTGCATTATTATCAAAACTTTTCATACTCCTTTCTCCTTAAACTTGGTCGGCCACTTTGTCATTTTTGCACATAGTTTTCATCAACACTTTAATCTCATTTATATTTTGAAAATCATCCATTTCCATACTACACTTTATTCATTCATCAAGTTAAAAAAAAAATCTATCTTCTTCCTCTTGGCCGTGGCACTCTTCCCCTATTCTAGGATTATTTTGCTTCAATTCTAGTCTTAATCGACTCAAATTCATCGTCAAATAATCCTCTTTCCGTTCTCTTCGTTAAGGTATTAATCAACGTCGTTTTCGATCAATTTTTACCTTGATTTTTATTAGTTTTCTCATGGTATTTTTCTGCCATGATTTTCGTATTTGGTAGGATTTTTGGACGATCCCGAAGCCGACGAATATATCGTTGATTCAGACTTGGAGTAGAGGTAACGTCGATGTTACTCGGTATTGCATGATTTTATTTGTGTAATTGCATGTATATTATTATAATTTTATTTTTGGCAATATATGTATGTCACGAATTCTAGAAAAATTTTAAAAGTTGAAAATTTGTATGTTTCGGTATTTTTATCGCTTTTACGAGATTAACGATTAAATCGTCATATTAATTTGTAAAATCGTAATATTCGGCCTAAACATGTAATATATGTTTATATTCTGGAAAATGTTGTTTTTGATGATTTTTAAGAATTTAGTATTTTTCTGATATTTTTGATATCGATTATTGAATTATTACCGTTTTCGGACAAAAATGATTAAAAGCCGATTTTTAGTTCTAGTACTTAAACATTTTATTTTAATCTGATTTTTGACGTGGTGAAACTTTCTGGTGAAATAGAAATTTCTGAATTTTTTCATAATTTTCAGAATTGTTAAGTGGATGAATTAATTAATCACTTTAAATCATCGTTTATCGTTAAAACCGTGTTTGTTGTTTAAATTCTCGATTTATGGTCTTTGGTTTAAATCTGGAAAAATTATGATTCTGATGATTTCATATTAAAATGTATTTTTATGATTTTTAGTGCCTTAATAAAATGTTAGGAACGATAAGTTTATTAATGAAATCGTTAATCGTGAAAACGGGTTTAAATGACGGTTTTGTTGGAATTTATTGAATCTGGAATTTTGGAAAAATCTGGATAATTTATATTCTGGAAAATTAGGATTTTAAAGTGTAGTAATAATTTTTGGATATTAATACTTAAATCGTTTTGTAATTACTATTTTTATTAATCGTTATTGTCGAGATTGGACGATTAACGAGAAAACGCTTTAAAAACCGAGTTTTAGATTCTGGAAAATTTTCTTTTCTGGACAGGATGTCCATAAATACATTTTAACTATTTTACGTAATTTTTGTACTATTTATTAAAGCCTTTAATTAATAAGTATTGATTTTCGGACAAATTGTGCTTTATCGTTAAAATTCTTCGTCTTACCAAAAAGAATTATTTTTCCAGCTATTTTGAAAGTGTTTAAGTCTGAAACTTTAAGAGTTAAATCATCCCTTAACATATTCTAAATATATTCAATGGTTTAGTTAAATAAAAGACGTTAAAAGATTTAATTTGACATTTGCCGTAAAATTCTATTTATAATTCTATTGTCGAAACTAATAATAGTTAGGGAATTTTAGCTTTTTAACTTTTGAAAACACCCTAATTAGTATTATTAAAATGTTTAAGACATTTTTAATCATTTTGTAACGCTTATACGATATTTTAATAATTTCATAAAATTAAATGTTCACTCTAATAATTAATATCGTTAAGGCCGAAATTACTAGTTTTCTAAATCTATATCGTTTACTAAAAATGTTGTATTAGTTTAAACTAATATTTTGCTATTTTCATATGATGCTATTTTTAGTAAGTTTCTAAAATAGAAGTTTTCTAAAATAGAAAGTTTCCTCTTTTGGAAAGTGATCCTTTTCTTTTTGTTCTCATATTGTTTATATTGAATACATCTTTTATATATCGATAATGGCTTGTTTTGGAGTTATGGAATAAGGACGAGTGTGAGGTTAGAGTAATATATTCTGGGGTTTACGTTTTTGCCATCAACTATAAGGCTGGTGTGTCTTTATGGGGCACACTGGTTGTTGAACCGAGCATATATGGTGTTCGGGAGTGTGTGTATATTTTCTTAAGCTCGTGCCTCGCAGTGTAAGACGCCGTCGGGTTGAACTGAGTATTTATGGTGCTCGGGAGGGGTGTACATATTATCTTAAACTAGGGCCACGCATTTATAAGTCGCCGTCCTATTATGGTTGAGTAGCCTAGTTAGAGACCGAAGTTTGATTTGTTTGAACTAGGTTCTCGAAACTAGTTTTTAGTATTCTCCTAGTGAAAGTCTAGCCGTCTACACTAATTCTATCCATAACGCCATTTTGAATATTTTTATTATTATCGATATAATTTTGATTTGCAGGTTGGCAAATATTTTATGTTTTCTTCGGAAAACTCATTTTTATTATATTGTTTCGATACGTGAAGTTTTTCACTGAAAAATTATTTCATTATAATGTTTTACTGTTTTCCGTTTTCTTACTATTTTTCTATAATAGTAATTACAGTTTTAAAATCCTGTTATACGTACGGCTGGGAGAACGTTGACGTTGCTCCCCACTGATTGTGGCTGTTATGTTTTAACATGGCAGGTATACGTGTTCCGGGTGTGGGCTAGCGAGCAGTGTCGATCCTGCTTGTTTATTTTGATAATTATGTCTTATGGATTGTTCAAACCCCTTTTGTGGATTGTTTTTAAATTTTGGCCATTTTATTTAAGGCCTATTGTTTGACTTTACTATTTTAATTTTTCTAAGACATAGTTACAGTGTGTTTTAATCCCGACTCTACAGTGTTTCCGCCACTGTATCGCGTTAGATTTTCTAGGGGATTACAGGACGACCAATACCAGTCCAGGCCATCGCGCGTGGAGCCGTCGGTGAAACGACTCGTGGACTGCCCGGTCGAAAATCTGGAAAGTACTCCCAAATCCAAACCTGTAGCAGAGTCAGACAACCAGCAATACCGGAGCAGTCCACCCGCGAGGACATCCCCAACTGCCTGTATAAGTAGGCTAACGTACCCGCTCCCCATGCATAACCACGAATGGCTGGAATCTCATTCGTTAACGGAAACACGGCTGGACGAATCCGATCACTGGACTTATCGACAAACAAAAAGTCCCCAAGCAACGATATAAAATACCCCTGCACCTTCTGGGCAGTGGTCCCAGTCCGCATCAATGAGTGCACAGCTGTCGAGAGTACAGCACCATTCCTGTAAATAGGTGCTGTCGATCCAGGCATACAACTCCTCATCTGCTCGTCAGTCCGCCCGAAGAAGTTCATCACAGCGGCCCACGAATCAACAAGATCACCTACGTCATTACGGACCACACACGCCTGACCATGGATAGGCAACCCCAAAATCCGAGCGACATCGTGCAACATAATCGTCATCTCTCCAAACGGCATGTGAAATGTGTTCGTGTCAGGCTGCCACCTCTCCACTAACGCTGTAATAAGCGGAACGTCTAAACGTTCGAGAACACATGACCGTAGTTGCATCAACCCACTCTCCTGAAGGGCAGCGAACGTCTCCGTGTGATTATCAAATTCAGCCAACGCTCTCAAATGCCGAGGACGATCATACTTCTTAATCATGACCGATGGCACCTCCGGCTCAGACCACAAGCGGCGTGCAAAGTGACCCCTGAAGCTCGGAATGACCGATGGATCAATAGGCCCACCGGGGCTAGGCCCCACAAGGCGCCAAGTCGTGTCCTTCTCCGATCTACGGTCAGCAGTAGAGCTGGACGAACCGACGGTTCCCACAAACCGACCAGCAGGCCCCCTCTTATACACAACGCCCTTCTGAACTGGACTGTCCTCCTCTAAGGGCTGGTCGTCCTCAACGGGAGTGTCTTCCGGAATGTCGTACTGTCGGGCGTGGTCGTCGAAGTACAAGTTAAGGTCGTGAGACTGGGTGGGCCGAGATTCTTCGGGAACGCCCCCCGACACGGTCGTCCCATGTGAAGACGGAGCATGACGATGGATAATTCGGATCCGAGGGCGTACGTCCGATGTACTCCTACTCTCTGCTACAGGAACGACTGGTTCCCCAACCGACGCCTCCGACGGTCCCATGGCAGATTGACCCCTCTCCCTACGCTTAGAAGCCGTCACCACCCTACCAGTAACCCGGTCACCCTCGACCTTACTCTTACCTTTATCCGCCATCTGTTTAAAATAAAATTATATATATACAGAAATTATTACACACTTATTACCCTAACATATTGGACAACAAAAAAACATAAAACGATACACTGACGATTAATATTTCAATATAATATTTACGACGTCCATGCTATCATTGAGATATGGCTACAAACAAATTATCGATGAAAATTTCATACGTCACCTTCACATCAAACTAAGTTTAACTTGTCCTATAAACTTAATCTATTTATATGTAGTCCAATACTAAAATAACGTGACATTATAAAAATTAATAACGTGTTTTATACTTAAATCAAGCGTACTCCATAAAATATGGAATATTACGAGTAAATAAGAAAAAACGTAAAAAAGTAAGTAATTCTATTTCCGAATTTTTTGGATTACTCCGACAAATTCTACCTACAATCCGTAAACTAATCTCTAATCATGCCGCAAACAACAAATCGAACTAACATAGCGAGCATCCAAATCAATTACTGAAATTAATCGACCTACAAACTAATTACAAAATTATAAATCCACCTAATCAATTAATCACAAAAACCTTACTTCATTGGCATTATAAAAATTAATTATGTGTTTTCTTTAATATAATAATTATTAACGTGACATTATAAAAATTATTAACGTGACATTATAAAAATTAATAACGTGTTTTATACTTAAATCAAACGTACTCTTTAAAATAGGAAATATTACGAGCACATTAAACAATTAGTTTGTAATAGTTTAAGACGATTTATATCTCGTAACTGATTCAAAAATCCGAAAATGACGGAAATAATATGCGTGAAAATCGGCGAAACGTGGCTGCTCCACGTTTTACCGATCGGTAAAACGTGGATGTTTCACGTTTTACCGATCGATAAAACGTGAAAAACTCACGTTTTACCGATCGGTAAAACGTGAAACATCCACGTTTCGACGATTTTCACGCATATTATTTCTGTCATTTTCGGATTTTTGAATCAATTACGAGATATAAATCGTCTTACACTATTACAAACTAATTGCATCAATTAATCGACTTATTCAATTATAACCAAACTAATTACACGAGTACGACATAAACAAACTAATTACAAAATTATAAATCGACTTAATCAATTACTAGATATAAAAACAAAAACCTTACTTGATTGGGCTAGTTCAGCCGATTCCTTGAAAAGCGGTTTTAGAAACAAAATAGTCTTTTTTAAGGTGGTTTAGGAGGAGATGAGAAAGAAGTGAAAATGAATTATGAAGTATGAGAAGGGTTTAAATAGAAAATTTTAAAAAAGATTCCCTCGATTTATGGGACAAATTTAAACTCTAAAACAGGAAATTAGACTAAAATAAATAACACCAATCAATTATATTATTCTTTATTACAAAAATATTTCCGAGGTCCATGGGGAAACGTGTCACACAAACCGTTCATTTTACGTGTCAAATTAATACTCCGAAACGTAAGATTAGATTTATAAACCAAACCAATTAATTATATTAAGAATTATTATACAAGGACAATAAGGTAAATTCACGTATTAAAGCGCCGACGATCCAGCTGAAACGCCGATGACCCAAATGAGGAAATATCAAATACGTATCCGTATCGATGCAAACTAGGCAACACTAAAAAAAGATTTACCCTACTCATTGCATTCGGTCAGATTCGATTCTCTATTGTCGCAGTCGCTCTCACTCTATCTCTGTCTCTCAGCCTCGAAGTTGAGCAGAGAGACATAGGAGAAAGCGAGAAACCCTCTTCATTTCCGTTTCTTTTTCCCGAACTTTTCACCAACCCTTTCGATTCTTCCCCTCGATATATAAACAAAGTTAACCATACCTACTTCTATTATTCCGTCAATTATAGAGTACATTCTTCAAGCCCGTGTGAAAATTCTGCACTTTCCTTGTAATACTTGAATAAAAACTGCCATTTTTTCACTAACCCATTTGTTCGATAAAAAAAGTTCCAGTCTTTTCAATCAATTTTGATTTTGATTATTCAATTCATGGGCTGGGGCAAAAAACAGCAGAATTCATCTGGGTGTTTGATAAACTGCAGTTTAGGGCTCCAATGGAGTGCTAATCCTGGAGATGAGTTTCAAATCAACACCCTAAATTATCCACCGCATGGTGGTTTATTTGCAAGTGTTGGACAAAATGGTAGTATGGGATTCGGTAAGGTTGCACCAATCCCTACAAACTCTAATGGTGATGATGGTATTGGCACCAATGGCTTTAAGGACCTTTACATGGATTTGTATGTGAAGTATATCAATTTTTCAGAAGGCTTCAAAGTTGCTGGGACTCCTGAGGAGGAAAAGGCTAAGAAGAAAAACAAGGGTCCAAAATTGAAGATTAAGGTTGCTAATCCTTCATTAAGGAGGTTGATTAGTGGGGCGGTAGCGGGGGCAGTTTCAAGGACGGCAGTCGCTCCGCTTGAGACTATTAGGACACATTTGATGGTTGGTAGTAGCGGTCATTCTACTACTGAAGTGTTTCATGATATCATGAAAACTGATGGTTGGAATGGTTTGTTTCGGGGGAATTTGATTAATGTCATTCGGGTTGCTCCTAGTAAGGCTATTGAGGTATGCAACTACATTGCAATTACACTCACATCTTCATCTGTCCGTTTTGTATTTAGTGTGAATGCCAATGTTCTGCTTTAGTTTATACTCGTATTTCGTAAGATACTGTGTTGCTGTTCCGTAATTCACATATTGATGGTGACGACTGAGGGTAGTTCTAGTTGTTTTATTCCAAGTTCTAATTGTAGGTCGATTCTTGGGGTGTGTAACAACAAGTATTGTCTAACTCATTTTGATTATTCTGGAGGTTTCACTAGTCACTCTCAGTAGTGATCATGACAAGTCTGATAATGCTATTTAAATGACTCACAGTGTTGGGCTAATGCCTGAAGATGTGCTACTCCTATGCCTCAGTGGTACTCCTGCCTGTATGACTCACTGTGTAGGATGTTTTTGGTGGGTGCTCATTGCTTCAGTTTATGGTGGTTTAAATGCTTCTGATTTTCAGTGGAGTTAGATGGTATTTATGCCATGTTTGTGATACAGATGTTTTGTGTGCTGCTATACTTGCTCATGTTGATACCTAAGCGCTGTACCAAAGACATTAAAGCATTGACCTGTAGGGTGTATGTGGACACCAAAATGGGAAGGAAAAAGAGGGGAGGGGGAAATGAGGGGTAGGTGTTTTGGATACATTTTCTTCTAAATCCTTGATATATGGGGAAGAATTTACTTTGTCTTAGAAGGGGAAAAATAGATTCCTCCGAATCCCATCCTTCCATTTCCCAGCACCCCATTTTGCTATCTAAACAAAGGATTTAGTCTCCCTTTAAATCCCTCCCCTCCTTTTCCTTCCAAATCTTTCGATCCAACCTCACCTTTATGTTTGTGGCAAGTATGTGACAACAAGTGTCAACCCCGTGCACAGTGCACGGATTTACTTGTAAAAGAATTTAAAATAAATGAACTAAAAACAATATATTTAGCTCAATATGTAATCATATCCAAAAAAATCCAAATTTTAAAGTTACACTCAAATCCAATGTTTGACCATCCAAATATTTTGGATTTAAACTGAATATCTAAGTAGTTGTACATCAAATGGTGGTGGGTTCCTATTTGCGCCAACTTGAAATGAATTAGTATCCCCTCATGCGGAATACGACCTAACTACATTGTTTGTGTAACCCAATCCAACTTATTTACCCAATATTTGTTTTATTTTTTATATAGAAGAGTTTATCTCGTATATGAATTTTTTATGTGTCATTTTTTTATAAATCGTTTTAATCAAAATTTAATTTAGTTTAAATAGTGTGCATTTTTCCCAAATAATGCTAAGGTTTTTGGTACAAAAAAATTGAAATTTGTACTTTATTTTTAATTAGTTTCGCCTACGCGGCTATGCATTTCGCAAAAGAAAGATGAACTTACAATTGGAATTTTTACATTGATATGCGTGCATAGGAAACAAACTCTGATTGTTATAACAAAGGATTGGTTGGATTTAATCTTCAAAAAAATCATATCAATGTCGATTTTATGAAATATAAAAATCGTTGGCCAAAGTTGGACTTGATTAATGATTACTACGGAGTTATTATTAATATTAATAATTATTAATAAATCAGGATTAATCAATAATGAATAGTTAATTAGGTCTTGTAATGTAAAGTAATAAATAATCTAAATATTTAATTTAAAACTAGAATTTCCGAGAAAAAATTGAGGTTGTGCCTAGTAGCACACTTTTAGAAAACAAATGTTGTCGCTTTTATATATATAGGATTTTGTGCTACTTTAAATTTATTGTATTATTGAAACTTTCTCCTTAATATAAAAGGAGTATTAACCAATCAAATTTACTTAAAAGTTGCTATAAATTTTCAAAGGGCTTCAAATAAGATGATTTTTTTTTTCCAACTAAACCAGATTCATTAAATCGTTTAGCCAAATACTATTTCAATTAGGAAAAAGCTAATGTTTTAACTAATGTAATTACAAAGTATTTAGAAGGCATAGTAATAAGAAGGGTAAAAGACATTTAGACCTCGAAAATGGTTAAAATTTGGGTTAAAGCCTAACTGAGGTTGTAAATGAGTTAACTTGGGTAATTAGTAGGTTGGAAAATTAAATAATCCCAAACAATTGTGAGAGTGAAACGTCCCCTCTTTTTGGCGAGGGTGAATGGAGGGGCTTAAAATGAAGTTATACGGAGTAGTAAAATAGAGATATGTGGTGAATGTGTTGCTGCTAAACTTTCTCATGTGGCTACCTAAATGCTACGGAGTATTACAGAGACCAACAAGGCAACATGGCAATGCATAGCCTATATTCAGTACAAATTCACTAGAAAATCTTATTTTTTAGGTCAATTTGCATTTTAATGCCCAATTATTGTACTCTATACTCGTTCCACCCCCTATTTTTTTTTTTAAAAAAAATAAAAAATTTAATATTTGACTCCCACCATTAGCTTTACTCCACCCAACCACCCCGGGTTTGCACTAGCCACCCTTACTCCATCACCAGTCAACTTAACCCACCACTCACCACACCCCTATACATCACAACCAACTATCTTATCTCGATGGAGTGTACCACAGCCTGGTTGCGCCACTTTTTCTGGGAATCGAACCGTAATGGAAACCGGAGGCCCATCCCTGAAGCCCACCACCTTCCTTTGGAAACAAACCCCAGCTCCCACAATCAGGGGTTGTTTCAGGTGGGTGGGGGTGAATTTCCAGGAGTACGGGTCCGTTTTGGGGAGCGGGCGGGGCTCACGATCTGGTTGTGAGGAGGGTGTTTTCTGGGGTTGAGGTCAAAAAACGCTGGTTAGGGGGTTTCCCAACAATGAGAGGGTGGTGGTGAGGGGGGTGATGGTCGCAGTGGATGTGGGGCTAATGAGGCAGTGTTTCAAGAAATGTAAAAAAGTGATTTTGGTAAATTGATGAGAAAGGTATTTTTGTCCGTTTACCTAATTTGTTGACTGAAAATGGGCTTTGGTAGTGAAAAAGGTGGGAAGTTTATATCTTGATATTGATTATGAAGTTTTTTCAGCCTAGAATTGTTTATGAAATTTGGGCCTAAAGTTGGTTGCATACTCTCTCCTTCATAACATTAATGTTCTATTAGTTGCATACTCTCTCCTTGAAGATACTCTACTGGTACTTGAGGTATTAATAACATCATCGAAAGACAAACTTGTCTTTATATAAGAGTTAAGCAGGCTTCGCGTCCTTGTCGGAAATTATCAATCTAGAGAACTTTTTCTCAAATATGCCTTGTTTGAGACAATCAATGATGTATAGATCTTGTGTAGTTAATGTTTTATTACAAGAAATATTTTAAGGCATTTGGCCTTTGGTATTTACTGGTAGGCAGTCAAGTATATTCGTGAATAATTAGACCTTGAAACTTTAAATGAAAGCATTTTTCACGAGTAATTGCTGTCATAACGTGGACTTTCCCTCTTTCCAATTATAAATTTAGACTTTTGCAGAAGTGGCTAGTATTATTAGAAATCTGATCTTTTTTTATCTAAAGAATCATACATTTGAAATAATTCTCTTATGACTTACTCCATATGACTTATGAGTCATCAGAAAACCATCTATGGTCCGTGTGTTGTTGAGACATTGCATTCAATAATACATCCATGATCCACTATTTTTATCCTCCCATTTGCTTGCATAATTTGAGGCACTGGTTAATGTTGTTTTTCGTGCATTTATCTGCTTCAGTTGGAATTTCCCCTTATCTTGTAGGCACACTTGCACATGCCCCATAATAGACTTATTTTGTTACTGTGGTCATATCGACAAGACTCATGGCTCAAAAAGCCGGACAGTAGTCTTATGATTCACAGTGTGTGTTGGCATGATTTGATGGCCGAATAATAGATGTACAAATAGTCAGAACTTCTTGTGCATTAATTCTGACATGAAATTTTTATTTCCTTGCTTGTTTCACCATGTAGCTGTTTATTTACGACACGGTCAATAAGAAGCTGTCTCCAAAGGTCGGGGAACTGCCCAAAATCCCCATTTCTCCTTCTTTCATCGCTGGGGCCTGTGCTGGTGTCAGCTCAACCGTTCTCACATACCCACTTGAGTTGGTCAAGACGCGGTTAACAATACAGGTATTCTTTTTCAGTTTTTCATATCATATCTCAGCAAAATTCCCAGTGCATTCCTGGCCTAGGTTCGTTCATCCCTTCACTTTTAGCATCTGCGTCACACTTCTCCTAGCTAGCAAAGTAGAGGAAGTGATTTTAGATCTGTTGAGCCTTATTACCAGACATCTGTCTATTCTAAAAACTTCATCAATTAACAATTTTTTTAAAAGTCATTTGGGTTTCTTAGAATTCGAGTCATGAGGAGTCGAATTCTGCAATACCCTTATCCCATACATGTACCCGAGTATGCGTAACATAATTCCTGAGCCCTGACAGACAATTGATTCTGATTGTGACAAAATTGCAGAGGGGTGTCTACAATGGTATAATCGATGCATTTGTGAAAATAATACGGGAGGAGGGGCCTGGTGAGCTGTACAGAGGCCTCGGACCAAGCGTGATTGGAGTAATACCATATGCCGCCACAAACTACTTTGCCTACGACACACTACGAAAAACATACCGTAAATTCTTCAAGCAGGAGAAGATTGGCAATATTGAAACCTTGTTAATTGGGTCTTTAGCAGGTGCCATCTCGAGTAGTGCAACCTTCCCTCTTGAGGTTGCTAGGAAGCATATGCAAGCGGGTGCCGTGAGTAATAGACAGGTCTACAAAAATGTTCTTCACGCATTGGCGTCCATTGTAGAGCATGAGGGCATCCAGGGTTTATATCGAGGTCTTGGGCCCAGTTGCTTGAAGTTAGTTCCGGCTGCTGGGATTTCATTCATGTGTTACGAAGCGTGTAAGAGGATCTTGGTCGAGGATGAAGATGAGGCTTAGAAAATTTTATATAACTAAAATAGTGCGCGATTCTCTCAATAGCCCTCCTATGGCTGGTCGAGGAATTGAATTTACACAACTTTTCCGTGTGGAAAGAAAAGACGAAATAAATTGGCACGAGTAGTTTTATAGGACAGCATACATTTTTTGTGCTAGATATACATTCGTGTTATTTACTTTTCCTGGATTTTGAGTAGGGGACAGCATACTTTTGTTAGGATTTGATGTCACAATTTTCTGTCCATTGTTACTTTCTTGGTCAAGAAACAGTAATGAGCACTACAATGGAACTGTCATTAAGATTCTGTGGGCCCTGTGATGTATGAACTGAAGGAGATATCTTTAGAGACATTAATACTACTTGATGAAGTCAAGTACATGGCCACATCACAACATTGTCAATTTGTCATAAAGGAACTATTCTCTAATGTCGGGGTTGTGCTTCATACTTTCAACATTAATTAGGTAAATGATGACATTGTCTTTCATTATTTTTAATTTTATTATTATTTTTCTAAAATTTTTAACCTATTTTTCTAAAATTTTTAACCTATGAAGTCGCTAATTTTTCCCAATTTATAATTTTAAAACTCGATTCCACTAAATGGTGTTTTTAAAATATGGTTGTTGTCGAACGTATATTAGTCCGTAATTTTTTTTACTTCGTATTTAATTCCATAATTGTTTCGCCTTTGTATTTTTACTTTTATGCTTTTAAAACCCGATTCCACTAAATCGCCTTTTAAGAATTGTTACGTTGTCAAATTAAGAACTCACGTATTTCCTAAACTTCACAATCACTTCATTATACTCCCTCCTGTGGACGTCCGTCCGCACCGCCCGGCGCCCCGCGCGCGTCCGCGCTGGACCGACCCGGTTTCATCGCGGCGGCCACCCACGTGGCCTCCTCCCGGGGTCGCGAGCCGGTCCGATCTCGCGTTTGGGGCTATGATCGAGTGGATCGTTTGCTTTGGGTGTCGGAGTGCGAGCCCAAGCGAGAAACTCTTAACGAGCAAAGAGAGAAGGGAAGATGTTGTGTGTCGAATGAAGGGGGTGGAGGGGGGTATTTATAGTTGTTTTCGGCTCTCGTCACCCCGATGGACGCTTGAGTCCAGGCGCACCAGAACTCAGGCGCCTGGGTTTAGGCGTGTGAAGGCTGAGACACGCGAGGTGAGGCACTCAGAAATTTGAAGATACGATTTTGATACTTTCCAAAACCGAGAGTTCTGCGTATTATTCATGACTTGGAGACTAAGCTTCCCCCCCTTTAACCTAGCGCCATTGCACCGAGTGGGCCTCGGGTGCGCATCCCGAGGTTCGCTTGGCGCGATGCTGACTCGGTTCGTGTTTCGGGACCGACTCGGGGTCCCGGTGTCGGAATTGACTCTAATTAGTGTCTATGCGACCGTAATGACACGACTAAGGCTGCCTTGATGTTAACTTAATTTTTCCGAGTAATTATTTGATCTGTTTTATAGAAAAACTATCTCAAACATCGCAATGTCGCGTCACGTTGCAGTCCGATCGTCATCGGGCGTTTGTTGGGCACTCCTGCAGCCACCAGGTCCAAATCTTGGTGTCTACACCTCCATATCATATTGTTCTTGCCCTTCCAATAAAAAGAAAGGGAGGAACAAATTTTATATCTATCTATCTATCTATCTATCTATCTATCTATATATATTTATATATATAATAAAAAGGCAAACATTTTACATCCCCTTACAACATTCACTTTTAAGTGAATACTATCATGCCACTTAGCTGCCAGGGAGATGGCGCCCATAAGCCACCCAGTAGGCGTACTGCTCCTAGAGAGCCTCCTCATCTGAGTCCTCCCTAGGAAGAAGAGGAGGAAGGTGAGGAGCAGGCGGTCTCACCGGGCCTACCGGTCAAGGAGGCCCAGACGAATAGGGAGGAGAGGACGCTCTACGAGGAGGAGAGGATGCTCTACAAGGAGGAGAGTTGCACTACAAGAAATAAGGCCTCGGGCGTCCATAAATGGCCTGTGTTTATACTTCTTCCATGACTCTCTCGGATTGAGTTTTGTTTACGCATCTAAGGAGGATTCCTTGTGGGGTTCGTTTGTATAATAGGCCTTGATTTAATTAGGACGTAGTGGACGACTTGTATTCGTAGGGCTCTTTTGTTTTTGGTGTTTGTGTTGGATGGATATGACCCGACGGTTTTAAAGTCTAGGATTGCTTTGTACTAGGGTTCCTCAGAGGTATCATCGGTTTCGAGGTTATGGATGTAGGCTGGTTGTTTGCTTCTCTCTGCGCAGATAGGCATAGAAAAAAGATGGTCGGGCATGTTTATTAGCGAGGCTAGCTTGGATAGGGCGTCGGCGAATTGGTTTTCTTCGCGGGGTATGTGTATAAAGTCGATTTCGGTGAATTCCCGGGACATCGTTTCTACTTTGGTTTGGTATGGGGTTAGGCTTTCACTATAAACCTTCCAGGTGCCCGTGGCTTGATTGACTACCAAGGATGAATCCCCATGTACTCTAAGGTTTTTAATTCCTAGGGATACAACGGCTTTTAGCCCTATTAGGCAGGCTTCGTATTCGGCTGCGTTGTTGGTAACGGGGAAGTCTAGTTTGACTGATATGGGTATATGATTGATTGCCTATTGGTTGCTACTTGGATAGTTATGGGTTGAGCCTAGGGTTGTTGTTCTCGATCTCTTTTTGGGGTGAAGTTTATGGTTGGACCGTTTGTTGTGGCCCTTACGCTTTTAGTTAATCGTTATCGGTAAATGGCATAATATCGAGTCTTAAGTGACGAAGTAAGTTATAGTCAAGCGGTTATCGAGACATGTTTGAAAAAGAAGAAAAAGTTGTTTTATTGATATAAATAAACGAGCTAGATGCCCATGATTTTGTTTGACGGGGGAGGTGGAGGACATGTCCCTTCACACCTCCCGGACTCGATAGATGAAACATTTATTATTATTATTATTATTATTTAGTCTAGGCCCTAAGACGAACTAGACTCTGACCAAGACCAGTTATGCCTCAAAGCATCGAGGCTTCCTCCAGGGAATAGCACATTGATGGTGCCGCTTGTCTTCACTACTACAGACGCGGTTGCCCCGTCACTAGTCTTGCCAGTAGCAAGTCGTGACGTCTGTGCCTTCACAAGAGGAAAAGTTCCGGCATCCACCAGGTCCTGGATGTCGTGCTTGAGGTGATTGCAGTCCTCCGTATCGTGCCCCCTTCCGTGATGATACATGCAATAGGCACTGGGATCCCAATCCGCCCCCGAGCTTCGCGGGGTGGATCCGAAATAGGTATGAGCTGTGTTAACTGCCAGTCCTCGTCGACAATTCTGAGGGCCTCGGCGTAGGTCATGCCTAGGTCGGTAAGGCTTCTGAAGGGGCGCCCTCCAAGGGCTGGGACAAACCTAGCCGGCCTGAGTCTCATCCTGCCTTTAGGGATGAAAGGTTTCACGTCCACCTCCTCGATCCTGAGGGAGATTTCGTGTCCCAATGGTCATGCCCTCAAGCTTAGCGAGATGGAGTAGGATGTTCTCATGGGCGGCAGTTATTTGGGCCACGTTGTTTTGGAGTTCTTTAACAAGGCCTAGCATTATGTTGAGTGGTTTGGTGTTGTCGTTGGAAGACATCTCTAGATCTGCAAAATAGGGCTGAAGATGAGGCTGAATCCACCAGACAATTTAAGGACTCGAGGAATGCTCACAACTGAGCGACGCGGAAACGAGACCCTTGACTCGCACGTGTGTGCGGCCATTGGCTTAGGGACTCAGGTGCTTTAGACTCTCGGTGTATTCAGCGGAACGCCTAATGGAGACCTGTCTCTAGAGTGAGATGATTTGACACTAGTCTCGGGGATGAGATTTAAAAGAGGACTTTCTTGAGATGAGACGACCCAAAACGTAAGACCTCGGATGAAGGTGACCCTAGTAACTAGCACAGATAGTTAATCACACGGTTGTACGACGTAAGAAGTTGATTGCGATCCTGACTCAGGATTAGAGAGTTTGAATTTTTTTTTGAAAACGACCGAGCTTTTGCAAAAGAAGTCTTTTCGAAAAGGAGGATTTGTAAAATTGGGGTGACGATGGCGTGTTGACATCGTTTGCGACGTGAAAGTGTGTTGCTATATGTGTGTCGAGAATTCGACGATAGCGAAGGCGTAAATGATGATTTTTCAGAAAAAGGCGCGGTTCTAAAGGAACCGGTTTTGAAAATGGCGACATTGTGCTTTTATCGAAACTATTATTAATTAGTTAGTTCGATATCCGTGGTGTGGTGGCTTTCGTGACATAACATGATGTCTGGTGACGGTGTTTTGAAAATGATGTTTTGTGACCGTTTCAGATTCCTGGACTTCATTAATTGAAGCTTCGGTCGCGTTAATGGTATGTGCATAAAAACATTTTTTTTTGAAAAGATAAAAAAAAATGTAACCGTTCGATGTACCTTGATTCCATTGATCGGGATTTTCGGTGGTATTAACGGTACTCGTTGTTGACGGTTTTTACTCTGGCCAAGGTGATGGCATTTTTTTGTTTGTTTTTTTTAAAAAAGATCTATTTAAAATCCGTCATGATGACGGTGCTTTTAAAAGGTTTTCGAAAATCATTTTGAATTGGCCGGAGTATCGGCGCTAAAACGACAGTTTTGGAGATGTCCTTTTTTTTTTTTTTTTTTCCGAAAACGGAGTTGGGTGCAGTTGAATATGTTGTCGTGGTTGAATCCAGATTTTTAGTGTTTTATTTGGGTTGTTCAAACACGCTACACATAACTAGGAATGCATACACTCATGCAGGATGCAGACACGGGTAGGTTAGGGTAGGCTACCGCCCACGAATAGCCCTTGCTTAGGTATTGACAAATCATTTGGGGAGACGAGTGTCATACTGTCCGTTCAGAACTACTCATTTAGTATATCCGCAAAGTACGCGTTAGGCGGCCGGAGCGTCAACCGAGGATCTCTCCGCGTGTCCATAAGGATCTTACTGGGAAGAGGTCGATTGGTCCTGATATTGGTTAGGGTGGGCTTTTTAGGGCCAAAACCTGTAGTGACCACAACTAGGAACTAGGAAATGAGCTTCACCGACCTCGTTCAAGTTACACCACCGCTGGAAACTTGTTTCCAAGTCCCCAGCGGAGTCCGTTCGCACCGCTGGAAACTGTGGACGTCCGTTCGCACCGCCCGGCGCCCCGCGCGGGACCAACCCGGTTTTTTAATGTTTGGCGGCGGCCACCTCCCGGTCGGGGGCCGGTCCGATCTCGCATACGGGGCGATGTGTCAGACCTCGATTCGGATGACGATCCGGACTTGTACTAGACGGGTGCGGGCGCCCGTGTTTCCGTTTGGAATCGATCGAGTCATGGTTGTAAATGTTTAAAGGCCGATATGTTTGGTAAGGCGACCTTTTTAGTGAACTGAATTCGTTGCCGATTTGTGGAGTCGCCACCGAGTCAACTATGGGGACTCGAAAACCGTTCAAGTCAACTTTGATCCTTAGCCGGCTCAAAGTTCAGGGGACACGGGACCTAAAGATAAAGACTTGTACCCTTAAGCACTCCATGCCTGGAATGACTCTCATTGCAAATGGTTTCGGATATCCGGAAACCGTCGATTCCGAGTAAGGGGTGAGGGTACGTATTGGGAAGCCAACATCCGATAGACATCGACACCCAATCCCGTCCGCACTATAGTGGCCTCTACTAATCAATCGGTGGGCTGATAACTTTGTTTTTTTGTTGTGACGGAAATATTGTAACATCCGTTGTTTTCACCCTTTATCTTTTGCTATGTCGGTTGTTTAAGGACAAGTAAATTTTGTCGTCGAAGGTGTGTTTACATTCTTTGCATGCGATTTCACGTGACAAGCAGGCCATGAAAAGATGCACATAGGAGAGTAGAGAATACTAATATTATAGGTATTAGCAAATCAGTTTTAACGTTATAATACGGATATTAGTCATTCTCGTGGTATACCTTACCCGGTATTCTGGTTAAGATGCGTCGGTTCGGTATTAGTAAGGATGCGTCGAACCATATATGGCGAGCACCGGGACTAATACGGAACCCGACCATCGTTTTGTTCAATTTTAGTTGATTTACGTTTTGAATTCCATAATAAGTGATTTAGTATGCGTTTATAAGGGCATAAAAGCAATAAATCATACGAAAAACTGTAAATGCGAATATAAGTAAATCACGTTGTGAGGAGTTGCACCCTCGGAGTATATACTAAATGGGACATGATGCATAGATAATTGAGAACAGATCTCGAAATTACTCGGGTCTATTTAGTGTATTTTAGTGTTTGCGGTTGAAGTAGGGACGTTACGTGTTTTAGTATGTGTAGTGGACCTAGTGTCCATGTTCAACGTTATCGTAGTGCATAATAAAGGTACAAAAATGTAAAGTTTTGTTTAGATGACAACCTAGTGACGACTCGACTTCGAAAGGCGGATCTCCTAGCTTGCCCGGTGATTTCGGCAGAGTTCCGTTACCGTTGACTCTTCCTGCGGCTATTCCGGCAGAGCTCCGCTACTACTGGTTGGTTCTGCGGCTAATCCGGCACAATTCCGTTACTAGACTATAGCTAGTCGAACACAGATACCTCGGGATCGAGTGGAGTGCTCGAAGGTGAGGAGTAACATCGATGTTGCTTTATCGGAACTACGATCGAGTGGATCGTTTGCCTCGGGTGTCGGAGTACGAGCCCGTAGCGAGAAACTCTTTACGAGTGAAGAGGGAAGAGAATTGAATTGTGTGTCGAAATGAGGAGGTGAATGGGGGTATTTATAGGTATTTTCGGTCCTCGTCACCCGGATAGGCGCCTGAGCTTGGGCGCACCAGAACTAAGGCGCCTTGGTTTAGGCGCGTGAAGACACAGGCGCGCAAGGTGAGACGCTCGAAGTTTTGAAGATACGATAACTTTGATACTTTCCAAAACTGAGAGACGGGTGTATAATACGAAGCTTGGGGATTAAGTCTTCCCCGGTTTTTGACCTAGCGCCGTGGTGTTTAGTGGGCCTTGGGTGTGCATCCCGGGGTTCGCTTGGCGCGGTGCTGACTCGGTTCGAGTTTCGGGGCCGACTCGGGGTCCCGGTGTCAGAATTGACTCAAATTAGTGTCTATGCGACCGTAATGACACGACTAAGACTGCCAAGATGTTAGTTTATTTTTTCTGAGTAATTTATTTGATCCGTTCCATAGAAAAACTATCTAAAACATCGCGAACGCGCGTCGCGTTGCAGTCCGATTGTCATCGGGTGTTTGTTGGGCACTCCTGCTGCCACCAGGTCCAAATCTAGGTGTCTACAATACCTTATCTGGTACACTGCTTAAGATGCGACGACGCGGTATTAATAGGGACGCGTTGAACCGTGTAAGGTGAGCATCGAGACTAATACGGAACCCGACCATCGCTTTGTTCAGATTTAGCTTGTTTACGTTTTGAATTCCGTGTTAGGTGATTTAGCATGCAATTATAAGGTCATAAAAGCAATAAATCATACGAAAGCGATAAATGCGAAAGTAAGTAAATCACGTAGTGAGGAGTTGCACCCTCGGAGTATATGCTAAACGGGACAGGATGCATAGATAGTTGAGAACGGATCTCGGAACTACTCGAATGTATTTAGAGTGTTTTAGTATTTATGGTTGAAGTTGGGACGTTACGTGTTTTAGTATGTGCTATGGACCTAGTGTCTACGTTTGACATTATCGTAATGCATAATTAAAAGTACAAAAATGTAAAGTTTTGTTTAGATGACAACCTAGTGACGATTCGACTTCAAAAGGCGGATCCTCCTAGCTTACCTTGTGATTTCGACAGAGTTGCGTTACCGAGGCTTGGTTCTGCGGCTATTCCGGCAGAGCTTCCGCTACTAGACTCGGGGTAGCTAGTCGAACACAGGCACCTCGGGATCGAGTGTGGTGCTCGAAGGTGAGGAGTAGCATCGATTTCGCTCATCGGGACTACGATCGAGTGGATCGTTTGCTTTGGGTGTCGGAGTGCGAGCCCAAGCGAGAAACTCGTAATGAGTAAAGGGAGAAGTGAAGATGTTGTTGTGTCGAATGAATGGGGTGGAGGGGGGTATTTATTGTTGTTTTCGGCTTGCGTTGCCTAGATGGACGTCTGAGTCCAGGCGCACCAGAATTCAGGCGCCTGGGTTTAGGCGTGTGAAGACTAAGACGCTTTGGGCGAGGCGCTTGGGAATTTGAAGATACGATTTTGATACTTTCCAAAACCGAGAGTGTGCGTATCATTTGTAAGCTTGGAGGTTAAGTTTTCTCCTTGACCTAGCCTGCTATTGCGCCGAGTGGGCCTCGGGTGTGCATCCCGAGGTTCGCTTGGCCCGGTGCTGACTCGGGTTTGATTTTACGTGTTTCGGGACCGATTCGGAGTCCCAGTATCATAATTGACTCTAATTAGTTACTAAGCGACCGTAATGATGCCTTGATGTTAATTTAATCTTTCTGAGTAATCATTTGATCCGTTCTATAGAAAAACTATCTAAAACATCGCCAACTCGCGTCGCGTTGCAGTCAGATAGTCATCGAGTGTTTGTTGGGCACTCCTGTAGCCACCAGGTCCAAATCTGGGTGTCTACAGGTTCTTGTGAGTTTCCTCATATTGAGTGCACAGTACACACCTATTAGCCAAAGAAAAATGACGCCTCTACAGGTTATCAATTGTCGCAAGTTTGCATTGGTGAGCAAGACTTGCAATAAAGGAGTGCCTAGGCGTGACTTCGATTCTCCATATCAGTCCAGCCCCCCTGATATGCTCCTCTTTTTGTCCGAATAGATCATAGACCTTAGTCAATGCAAGCTTACCATTATTCACACAGTTTTTTAAAGCCGCAGCAGCAACCTTCGCTATAGAAAATAGCTGTAGCAGTTCATCTTTAATGCACAAGATGCTTCTCCAAGAGTTAGAATGGTATACCCTAGCCTGCATAGTCCAAATTGTTTCCTCTTTAAGGTAATAGACATCCACCCATTGCATCCAAATAGAAGAGTAAGTAGAGGTAAGAATCCAAATCCATCGCGCAATAAGGCTCGTATTCCAAGCCTTGATGTCTGAAGTATTAAAGCCTTCTTCGTCATACGGTGCACAAGAAGACTGCCAGCTCTTAAAAATCATCTGAGCCTTGCCATCATTAGTCCCCCATAAAAAAATCCTTTGCTTGTTCAGAGTTTGATAACGAGAATGGGCAATATATAGTAGAACACCAACAATTCTGCATCCCAAAGATGAATGAGTTCGTGGACATGACAAATTCCACCCCGACGCGGCCACGCGCGGGTTTGGGTAGGCGAATGAATCTCCTGGTGAGATTGTTATCGGATTGAAATTTAAGTCAATGTTGGAGTCACCACCAAACTTTGTGGGAGTTCGGACCCGTTTGAACCCACTCTATACTTAGGTGTATCGCGCACAAAGCACGACTTGCCTTATAGTACTAGAGCTGTTAGGGTTCGTCTCTTTGCATAACGATAGCGATGCTGTAACACCCCGACCCAAACTAGGACTGAAAATGTTAGTCGCGGTAGCTCGTCAGGCTTTGTACTGGTCCCACATACCAACACGAGTCCTTTCCATTGCATTTTGTCCTCACTCATGCGCATCTTGGAAACCTTCCCAGGAGGTCACACATCCTAAGATTACTCCCAGCCAAGCACGCTTAACTGCGGAGTTCTTTTGCATGGATGACCAGAAAAGAAAGTGCACTTTGTTAATATGAGTAGTATTTTCAATCCCTTTAAGCACTAGTCATTTAAACTCATAATTAGGACATCTTCAATCAATGTGGGATGTTTCATTCAGTACTTCCATTAAAGAACGCAACGTCCTCGTTGCGCCTGTCAGCGTAATCGCTGACCCAGAATCCATCCTCGCTAGGTACCAAATACACGGTCTCAGGGCTGCTCTGATACCAACTGTAATCCCCTATAAATACTAACGCAATAGAGTTGCGAAAACACTGTAGATGTGGGATTATAACACTTTGTAACTATGTTTTGATAAAATAAATTAGTAAAGTCAAACATGAGCCATTAAATAAAAATGGCTAAAAATAAAAACAATCCTCAAACAGGTTATAACAATCCATAGTACATAAATTTATTAAAAACAATGCAAGATCCACAACTGCCTGCTAGCCCACCCGAAGGGAACACAGATACCTGACATATACCTGCCATGTTAAAAACATAATAACCACAATCAATGAGGAGCAACAACGACGTTCTCCCAGCCATATTACAAAATTTTAAAACTGTAATTACTATTATATAAAAATAGTAAAAATGGAAAAAAGTAAAACATTATAATAAAAAAAAGCTTTCCAATAAAACTTAAAACATTTGCCAACCTGTAAATCAAAGTGATCTCACAGCTGAGTCTGTTGCACCGTATTGGAACTGGAATCTACTCTTGATCACCTGGTCTGCAGCTTGAGCAAACTGACTCTGGGCTGGAAAGTCACCATTGTATCTTTCTTGTAGCACCAAGTTGTTCACTCGAGTCAGCAAGTGTTGAGAGTGTTAAGTAGGTCTTGTCTCGATCTGGAGCAGCATCACGTCAACATCTTGTCCACTTATCTTCTTCTTGGACACATAACACAAATATTCAATGCTAATCATTGAGTTTCAGAACAAGAAAACTTAACAAGTAAGTCCTTGGTTTCTACCCATCTCTAATAATATCTTTATGTACTATTTAAATAATTTAATGGTATTTTTCCTAATTTCAGGTGTAAGCGTCGGGAGTAGTGATGCTCTGATACTATTTGTAACACCCCGGCCCCAAACTAGGACCAGAAATGTTAGTCGCGGTAGCTCGCCAGACTCTGTACTGGTCCCACAAACCAACACGAGTCCTTTCCAGCGCATTTTGACGTTACTCATGCGCATCCCAGAAACCTTCCCAGGAGGTCACCCATCCTTAGATTACTCCCAACCAAGCACGCTTAACTGTGGAGTTCTTTTGCATGAATGACCAGAAAAGAAAGTGCACTTTCTTGATATGAGTAGTACTTTCAATCCTTTTAAGCACTAGTCATTTAAGATCATAAATAGGACATCTTTAAATCAATGTGGGGTGTTTCAGATGTCAAATTAGCGAATATCGTATATTGAATGATTCTCGTTGCCAATGATTTCAGGCATCCGAAAACTGAAGGTTCTGAGTAAGGGGTGAAGGTACGTGTTAAAAAGCCCACGAAGGACACCCAACCACGCTCGCACATAGCGGCCTCTACTGAGATATCGATTGGTGTTTAAGTACGCGCGTTAGTAAGACGATGAAATTTTATGACACACATTGCTTTATGCTAGACATGCGAATTGCATGCTCACTACGTCATTTAATGCATTTTGATTTGTATTGTCGACGTTGTTTTACCATGTGGGTTCATTCAGAAAAGCAGTAAATGTAACACAAGTAAAGTAAACCAAATTGGAATGAAAATTATAAGTTACACGGGCGGAATACAAGCAACTCGGAATTCATAATACTTGAACAAATCGCAATAATCGAATTAGAAACGGTAAACATAAACTATAAACGAACTCGTAAGTAGAAAATGTAAAGAGAAACCTGTAGACACCAAGATTTGGACCTGGTGGTTGCAGGAGTGCCCGAATAACACCCAATGACGATCGGACAGTAACGCGATGCGGGTCTGCGATGTTTTAGATAGTTTTTCTATAGAACGGATCAAGTAATTACTCGGAAAGATTAAATTAACATCAAGGCAGCCTTAGTCGTGTCATTACGGTCGCATAGACACTAATTAGAGTCAATTTCGACACTGGGACTCCGAATCGGTCCCAAAACACGTAAAATCAAACCTGAGTCAGCACCGGGCCAAGCGAACCTCGGGATGCACACCCGAGGCCCCCTCGGCGCAATAGCGCGCTAGGTCAAGGAGAAAACTTAACCTCCAAGCTTACAAATGATACGCACACTCTCGGTTTTGGAAAGTATCAAAATTGTATCTTCATATTCCCAGGCGCCTCGCCCAAAGCGTCTTTGTCCTCACACTGTAACACCCCCGATTTTATAAATTAATTAAATTAAATTTATCTTCGTATTTTTTTTTTCACGATCTAACTAATAATTCTTAAAATTATTATAAAACAAATTTATCATTTAATCGTTTCAAACTCCTAAAATTCTATTTGAGTCGGAAACTTTCTTATATTTAATACATATTTCTATTTCTGTTTCGAGTTACTTTATACACTTAATTTAATTCTTATCGAAAGTCTATTTTGACGATTTAAATTCGAAATTCTTTTTATTTATATATATTAAGCTCGAAGCTAATTTATTTTAAGTTTCGTCAAAATATTTATTTTCTTTCCTCGAGAAATCAATTTAATTCAGTTTATCAAAAATTTATTATTTATCGGGAAATACTATTTGATCGTTTATTTATTTATTTATTTATTTATTTATATAAGCTTCGTTTTCGTCTCGAATAATCTATTTACTCATTTTATTTGACGGTCCGATTATTTATTAATTTTATTAACTCGTATTAACCCGATTCGTGGGTCAGTCAAATTATCGTTACGGAATTCGTTTAATTCGTTTTTCCGAGCCGATTCATTTAATTGAGGATAGTGATAGGGCGCCACCGGAATAAAATAATAAAAAAAATAAAATCTTGAGAATCTTCATTTTGATTTTGGGTAAAATTCAAAGGGGCATACATGTAATTTTACCATTTATTATTTATTATAAATTATTTAATTAAGAATATTTTAAATAAAATAATGTTTACGGTATCTTTTAATTGATTCTTCATCGTTACTTTACGTATTACTGATTCATCATTATTTTCAAGGGCGGATGCAGGATTTTGACGTAGGAAGGGCACAAATTTTTTCGCCTCGATCATTAATTTTTTCTTAATATTAGTATAACCTTTAATTTATACGATGTTAATATTAGCATAGTCTTTAATTTATACGATGTTATACATTGAAAAAAAACAACTTTGTTTTGAATTTTCATTCCATAAATACTTTAGTAACATATGTTGTAATCATTAAGTGATAGTGGTGTGACGGTTGACGGCTTGTAATATTGGCATGATGGTGTGGGTTCAAATCTCCTTATGAAGAATTTTCCAACTCTGTGACACAATAATAAAAATAAATATTAGCAAAAAACTGCTGATTACAGGAATCGAACCCGGGCGGCATCTACTACAAACAAACAGCTTTGCCACTTGTGCAACTCAATTAATATGGTTAGAAAGCAACCTAATATATATTCCCTCTGTTTCTTTGATATCTTCCATATTTCTTTTTTCAACCATTTCTTTGATTTCTTCCACTTTCCTTTTTTCTATCACACTTCTCTTTTACCTAGGTGGCCCACTTACTTTACTCTCTCTACTTTTACTTATTTTATTGTTTTTCTTAAGAAATGTGTCACTTCTAAGGTGGAAGAAATCATAGAAACAGAGGGAGTAATTGTATCTGAACTTGGGGGGGAGGGCACGTGCTGCGTTGAAATTTTATTGGAAATTTGATCAAAAGGCAATCCAAATCCGCCTCTGTTATTTTTTGGAATTTTTTTTCACCATTCCAACTTTAAACTTCGAAGAACATCGGAAATTAGTTACGATTAGAAGACTATTCTCAAATTTCGGTATGTATGTGTTTATCCTCGTAGTTTTTCATTTTGGTAATCGTATGTAGTTTGTTCTGATTATTTTTATGTGAATGGATACTATTCTTATTTCAGTAATCAATTTTGTGATGAACCTGCTTAAATTCATAAGTAGTACGATATAATTAATTTTTTAGGGTTTTTTTTTGTTTAGGAAATTTTTTAGATGATTGTTTACAACTTTTGCGTATCCGAAGTCAAATGATCATTCATCATGTTAAGACGATCAATTGTGTTAAAAAAAGAGCGATTGAAAACAAAGACGGATGAGAGCTAGACGTATAAACTGAGACCATGATAATAGATGGACAATCGAAATTTTTTCAATCTTTTTACTTATTTAGAGATAATCTTGTAATTAAGGAGCATCATGATGTAAAAAAATATTTAATGGATTGTTGGGAAGTAATATGATTGTTTTTTTTGGAGACAATTTGACGATTTGGGATAATGATTCATGTTAACCGAATCCAATTTTATTTTTTTGGGACTATATATTGTTGTTTATGAACAATTGAAAGTTTATATCTATATTTTACTTAATTGTTGCAAATGTTTAATAATTGGGTGATTTGTGAACTTTGAATTGCTGATCATAATCTTTTGGACAGAAATTCTGTTTAAATATACAATCTTTTCAATTAGGTTTGTCATGATCATTGACGAAACCAAAATTCGAAGTTCGGGGTAATTTTTTTTAGGAGAATTAGTAATTGGGTGATGTAAAAATTAGATAAAAATCTAATCTTTTCAATTAAGAGTGTCATGATTAGTGACGAAAACAAGAGATTAGTGTAAACACTACTACAAAACATTAAATAGACAACTCCTAATAGACATCAGATATTCTTAACAACTGATGTATATTATATAGACAACTGTTTTGTTTGAGAAACAGATGTCTTTATCTGATAATAGACAACTGAGTTTTATAAAAACAGTTGTCTATATATTATACAACTGTTTAAATTAACCTCAGTTGTCTATTCTAATTTTCAGGACCACTAAAAATTGGTTGTTATTACCCAATCTTTATCACTTTCTCAAATATGTTTTTTTAAGTAATCTAATAATAAGTGTAATTCAACCCATATTAATTTCTCAACCCATTTACCCGACCCATATTACTTTCTCAACCTATCTAACTCTTCTCAATTGTTTTTCCTCCAACTATCAATTATCATGAAGCATCATCATGAACCAGATCCCCAATTATTTCTCTAACCCTAAATTTTTCAGTTCATTTCGCAGTCATAACTCCTAACCCTAATACTCTGAAACCTCACAATACTTTTGCTCTCACCTCCATGTCGGTTACACTTTCACCAAATAGCCGCCATCAACCTTCGATTCGCATCCCCCGACGTCGATATCAATAGTTGATTGTCTTTTCAGCCGAGATCTTCTCGCGGTAAATCTCGATTTTGCTCGATTTTTCTTTGTTTTTGATGTTCGATTCGTCGATTGATTTGATTTGATCAAGGGGTTTGTATTTGAATTAATTTATTAGGTCGTTTTGTTGATTATTTTTAATTTTAATTGATTGATTATATCTAGATTTTGAATTCCTAGGGTTTGATTTATCGATTGTTTTGATTTCAAAGGAAGATCTTTGAAATCTCGGTAAATCTCGATTTCGCTCGATTTTTCCGTGTTTTTGATGTTCGGTTCGTCGATTGATTTGATTTGATCAAGGAGTTTGTGTTTGAATCATTTATTAGGTCATTTTGTTGATTATTTTAATTTTAATTGATCATAGATTATCTCTACAGTTTGAAATCCTAGGGTTTGATTCATCGATTGTTTTGATTTCGAAGGAAGATCTCTGTGTTTGGATTTGGATTTCACGAATTTGTTTTTTGATTGATTTTCCTGACTTGAAAAAAATTCTTATGTGTGATTGCTGCTGACGGTTGATTCTTAGTGCTAATTTTCGTCGTCTTTGAAGCTTGCTCATGCTGTTTAACTTAAATCAACTGATTGTTCTATAGGTTTGAGGGTATTAAAGTTTAAGGAGTCATGGCGACTGATTTCTTCTGGTCATACACAGATGAACCTCATGCTTCTCGTAGGAAACAGATACTCTCTCAATATCCTCAAATTAGATCCCTTTTTGGCCCTGATCCTTGGGCTTTTCCCAAGGTACCCTACTCACTTGCTCTCTTTTCTTTTCTTTTGATGATTTTGTCAATGTGTGTGAATTTGTTGATTGGTTTTTGGATCTTGAGTGAATGATGGATGTTTGATGATTTTGTGAATTTGAGAAAATAATTATTTGGATCTTGAGTGGTATGTGTCGACAGCTTCCATATTATATTGAACTATGCATTATATTAATAATTGTTGTTCCTCTGATCACATGCTCCATCTCTCCCTCTCTCTCTCTGTAATTGACTGATGATTTCAAGACATGTCTGTGGCAAACTTTCAGATCTATCTAAATACCATCTTCTCCATTTCTCGTCGATAAAAACTACTCTTTCTTCTTATTATTATTCATTCCTCACACATACTCTCTATATATCTTTCACGTACTGTACTGTACTGTTAGTTGACATCAATCCTATTATATTTCCCAAGATTAAGGTTAAGGTTAGCACTTGTTTTTCATCTGAATTCTATGTTTTCATATCATGGCTTAGCTCTTGAGTTTGACTTGTGATCATTCGTTCCTGGTCTGTTTTTAAACTCCCTCCCTCCCTTCTGACAACACAACACAACACAACAGTACAGATAATAGTTAATAAATCTATTGGGGGAGTTGGGAAAGGGAGTTAAGGGACCATGAAAGTGGGTGTTGTGTCATATACAACTGAGACAACAAGTAATATTAAAGGACGAAAGAGGATGGAAAATGATGGGCACTAATTTAATTAGAGGCCACTTATGATTGTCATTAAGGGGAGAGAGGGTATAAGTATTGTTTACTCTTAATGTACCTGGACTACTTTAGATGCCCTCTTCATTTTTGAAGATTCAACTTTTTCTAAACTTTTAGGACCACAAAAACCCACAAATAATTATTTTTCATCCGTCTAAATTTATGTTGTTCATCAAATTTGAAAATTCTTTAACGACGGAGAGAGTATGTATGTATGTATGTATGTATGTATGTATGTATGTATGTATGTTGATGTGGGTTAAGTCGTCTCACCCAATCAAGATAAACCTAATGCTACTAACTAGAAGATAGCGGCAAGCAAGGTATCGAATCCACAGGGAAACAGTCAATTTTCGTCAATTAGCTATGGCGATTCTAAAATGCTCCAAACGGTTAATTGATTGAGAATATATAAAAGAAACTCCTAAAAACGATAATAAAAATCGAATCTAATAATGAGATGAGAACTAAGGTCACGGGTTCACGATAGATGTTCAATAATTATGCGACCATAATAATAAACACATAAACATACTAGTCGGCTATAACACGTTCTCTCGAATCGTGTCAACCTAGGAAGGATCTAACGGGCTCTCGCAACTTGTTAGACTCCCTACCAAATCGCGCGTGATCTAATCCTAATTCGGCTTTCGCACAAGAACTAGAATTTCCCAAATAGATTAAAATGTTGTGGCCTTTAACAAATTAATCGACAAACAAAACACGCGAAGGTGGTACTAGCATATTTATAAATTTAGTATCAAAGCGACATAATCGTATAATAATCCATCGATCCCCCTCGACCCTAGCGAGAAAATTAGCTACGCATGATGATTACGAAACAATAAATCGCATACATGGAATTCATGATAAAAAGGTGAAGCAAATAAATCTAATAACAAACGAACGAGAATCTAGCGAACCAAAGTAAACAACGAATTACAAATAAGGAAAAATTGCGACGAACTAAAATAATTTACGATGAGGATTGAAACGTAAACTGAAAATTGCATAAACGGGATTACCGAAATCGAATCCGAGCGAAAACCGAGTGCTAGAATCTTAAGAGTCACGAGCTTCTAAAGTAAAAATAAAACTAAGTATGAAAAGTGATCATAAGAAAATGATACAAGCCTCTAGTTATACAAGATTAGGCGAAAACAAGCTGTGTGTCGCGCCGGCCGGCTGGCAGGCCGCCTGCCACATGCAGGGACCGAGACACACCAGAAATTGAAGCTAAAAACGCCCTTGTGTCATGCCGGCCGGCCAGCAGGCCGCCTGCCACATGCAGGCTGGCGCGCACAACACTACTAAAACAAGCATTGGGCCGCTTTCCTGGGCCCAACGAATCGACACTTCTCATTTCTTCTTCGCCTAAACGTCTCGAAGCACGGGTTTTGTCTCGGGATCGTTCTTCTAACCAGATATGAGTGTAAATGCACATAAAAACCTGAAATCGTGTAAAATCTACAAAAACACTCACTCAAAGCAAAATGTTAGAAGAAACGGCTTTAAAGAGCGCGTTCCGACCGGAAAAGACAACGGAATCGAGGGAATAAAGTTATATAAACACGACACATCAAACCCCCCCGAACCGAACCCTTGCTTGTCCTCAAGCAAGACCTGTAAGAAAATAACTAATATAATACCGAAACAGCTCAAAGCAAATAATAGGCAACCAAATACTCAAGTCCGTCATAGCGAACATCGAACCAAGTCTAAGAAACGGATTCCAAGACGGGAAATAGGAAAAATAATCCATCAACAAATTCACAACTTTACCAAGCATAATATGTAGAAACCACATTTTCAACCAAAACCCTTACATAGGCTACTTACGGAGGCACTCATCGCTCAATTAGGAAAGGTGTGTAAATGTGAAATATATATGTGAAAACGCTCAACTACTCCAACTCATGGAAATATGCCCGCAATCTAGTATGGTATCAACCTCTAAATTTTTACAAAACATGCTAAGATCACAAAGGGAGGCAAGGATGGTGATAACAAGGTAGAAGGTGGAAATCGATATGGTCATGTGAGGTTAAAGCCAAGCTAGTGAACTAACTAGCGCGATAATGCTCAACTCAAAAATTCTTCCACTTCCATAAACAAAACATACAAATCACCAACCAACGAGAATGAGTCCGGGATCAAACGAGGGCGCTCAAATTTCATCAAGTAAACGGAAAATAAAAGTAACGAGAATAACATATACTCTTTTTTTTTTGTTGATTTTTTTTTTTTTGTTGATTTTTTTTCCTTTTTGATTCTTTTCTCATTTTTTCTCATTTTTGATTTTTTCGATTTTTTCAAAGCTTGATGAAATTAGAAGCAAATATAAACAATGACTCAAATTGACCCGAACAGAATCTACATACTCCCTTGAAACAGATTCAACCACATCCAAACATCCATCGAAAATCTCCATAATCGCACAATAACGAGCATAGAACGCACTAGGTGACCTACTTCATCAAGCTTGGCTAGGTAGGCAAATTTGATTTTGTAGTTCATTTTGTGAATTCTTTATATAATAGCCAAGGAGAAAAATGGATAGAAATAGATGAAAAATGAAAATGTCCCAAAAATGATCACTAGGCAAGTTAGTCAAAATAAAGGGGAAAACACCATACTTATGCGTATTGACATAACATATTCCACGAGGAGACCTACACACACAACCTAAGTGGTAGCCAGGTATGAATGTACTGGCTACAGGAGGCTCTAAATCTCACCAATTTTGTAGCTAAAGCCTAAATGCAAGGTCGGTCTAAATGGGTATCACAAATTATAGCTCAGTTGGTTGCATACTTATCGATTAATTATTATTCCACAAAACAAAGGTCAGATGAATGCCAATTAAGAATGAGTAGGTAGCCTAAAGAGCGCAAATTATCATCATTGCTGCATAATCGGTATCATAGACAGACGCTAAGACTCAAGGAAATAAAACTAAAAATACTAAAAACTCCCCCACGCTAGACTCGACATTGTCCTCAATGTCCATATCATACAGACTCAAAATTGGTGGGGGGCACAAATAAAAACTGAGGATAGAGAAAAGACATACCAAATATATACACGGAGAGGTAGCGGAATCAGCAATCCGCTACTGATCATCATCACCGAAATCATCGTCATCACCGAAATCATCATCCTCCATATCATCATCTGCAGCAGTCCCGGAGCCAGATGCACCACCCGTATACCAACCACCTCCCTGATAATCACTAGCGGCTCCAAAAGCAGGGCCCGTTGGGGCGCTGAAATAGTCAGTGTGAAGATGAAAGCCGCCATGAATCGAAGGATCAGTATAACCACCCACGGGCCACGAAAAATACGAGGGGTAAGGGCCCTGTGGTGGCACAGCCGCACGCCTAGCATAGCCATCATATACGGGATACATCCCGAGGCATTGATCAGCATATAACTTGTCTAGGCGAGCGTGAGTAGCAGCGGTGTCGGCACGAGTCTCCGTGCGCAAAGTATCAAAATCGGAACGGGACGAACCGGCACTCAACTCCATGCGCTCCATCCAAGAAATCAGATCGGGATGGAGAGGAGCATACTGGGGTGGTGGAGGAGGCTGCTCAAAAGCAGTAGTGGTGGTAGGCTCAGAAGCAGGCTGAGATGGACCGGGCTCAGAGGCGGGCTAGGAAGCACTAGGCTCGCTCGTCGGGCGACGAGTATAGGTAACAGCATGCGATGAGGGAAGAGAGCTAGGGGCAGCGACGGGTAATAAATAATTAGGCTGATCAGCCTCAAGTGACAAAACCGACCCGGCTTGCAAAATAATAGTCGCCTGCTCATGAATAAGCCAAGCCCAACGATTCTGATGCCTAGAAGAAATCCAGTTAAGAGAAGCCAAATACCGAAGGCTAAGGGTAATCTCGCCCTGGACCGGAGCATGGTCCGCTTCGTTAAAAGCAGTCAACCGAGCAGCTAATTGTGTGACTAACCCGCCTATATAAATAGGAACATCGGCAACGGCCGTAGCTATTCTCCTAAACTGAAGGACGAGGTGATAGGCAATATTAATATGCCACACCTTCGGCTTACGCCGCAAATACGAGCCCAAAATAGACACCTCCTCGGTGCGCACATTATGTGGCTCCTTCCTAGCAAAAATCGTCCATCCCATAAACCTCTGCCAAACCTTAATAACAGGATTATGAATATTGTTTGAACTCATATGCCCCACGGTAGTATGCGGGGCATCAGCAATACAATCCCAAAAATCTCCCACCCTAAAATTAGCATACTCGGGTGGTGTACGGTCATCATAATCTTTAAGGTCAAAACAATTCCCAAACTGCTTCAGGCTCAACGCATAACTAGTATTCAGTAAACGGAACTCAACAGAAATATCACCAGACCGTCTATTCTTATGTACCTCAAACGAACTCAGAAATTCCAATGTAAGCCGGGTATACGTATTACGACGCATCGTAAAAAATGTACCCATACCAACACCCTTAAACAATAGTTTCAAAGCAGAATCTAAGCCTAGAGTTCGCATAGCATCACGATCGATAAAACGAGTTGGAACAATAGACCGCTTTCTCAAATTTTGAAACCGTACCTTTTGGTCAATAGTGGTAAAAATTACGCTTGGAAAAACTGGATCGGGCTCAATGTCGGGTTGAGCATGCTCGTTCCTGGTGCGCTTGTTCCGAGGAGGCATCGCAAATCAGCCGAAGGGAGCAGTTTATGGGGAAATATGGGGAAAATATTGAGGAATGATGGTGAAGAAAGGGGAAGATGAAGCTGGGAAATTAGGGAAATTGGGGTTTTGGGGGGGGTGAGAGAGAAGAGAGAGACGAGATAGAGATGAAGAATGAAGAAATGACCAAAAAAAATGAGTTTGGGGGTCTGATGTACGCCTCAGCCGGTCTGGACCGGCGGCCGGCTGGCCGGCCTGAAGCACTCCTCTATTATTTTCGAATTTTTAAATACATTATTCTTCTCACAGCCCAGCCGGTCAGGACCGGCGGCCGGCTGGCCGGGCGGACCCTCTTTTTCTCCATTTTTCGAGATTTTTGCTCCAATATCCTCTAATTTCCCATGTACCTCGGCCCCTGAAGTCAATAGGGAGCCTGGGGGTAGGCTGAGACGCACAAATCACTCTATTAGTACTCAAATCCACTTTGCGCCTCGGCCCCTAGAGTCGATAGGCCCCCTAGGCCTAGGCTGAGGCGACCTGCTATATTATCACATGCATGGTGAATTTCTCCTCTCCTTTTTTTCTAATAACTTCAATTCAAGTCATTTCCGATGATTCTGCGCGTCTCCAAAAACATTAGTCCCTCCTCTCGTCCTCACTAAATCATCTAAATAAATAAAAATAAAGATAAATAAATAAAAAAAACGAGAATGAGGGAAATTATTTACATATTCGGGCTGCCTCCCGGTAGCGCTGGTTTAGAGTCCCGCACGACTTGATGAGTTTCAAGATTTAGTGGAATGAGGGAACGGGATGAAGTCGTATAACTTCAATCGCTCCAACTTGAGCAACTTCATGATATAACTTCAATCGTTGACCATTCACCTTGAATCGTTCACCCGAATCACTCTCGACTTCAATCGAGCCAAATTTACCCACATGGGTGACAGAAAAAGGTCCGGACCAACGAGACTTTAACTTTTCGGGAAACAACCGGAGTCTAGAATTAAACAATAATACCTTATCCCCCACATTGAACTCACGGTGAAGGATATGCTTGTCATGCCACCGCTTGGTGCGCTCCTTATAAACCCGAGCACTATCATAGGCACCAAGACGGAATTCCTCCAACTCATTCAATTGCATGAGTCTCTTCTCCCCGCTTAAATGTGGATCCAAGTTAAGCTCCTTGATCGCCCACCAAGCCTTGTACTCAAGCTCGACCGGTAAATGGCATGACTTGCCATAAACCAAACGATAAGGGGAAGTACCAATAGGCGTCTTAAAGGCGGTACGATAGGCCCATAGTGTATCATCTAGCTTAGAACTCCAATCCTTCCGAGCTTTTGACACGACCTTTTGGAGAATAGACTTGATTTCCCTATTGGACACCTCAACTTGCCCACTCGTTTGAGGGTGGTAGGCAAGACCGGTACGGTGAGAGACACCGTACTTAGCAAGTAAAGCATCAAGTCGCTTCTCATGGAAATGGCTTCCACCATCACTAATAATCGCTCTTGGAACACCAAAGCGGGGAAAAATAGTCTTTTTAAACAGAGATATTACCGTTCTAGCATCATTAGCAGGAGATGCTACCGCCTCCACCCACTTGGAGACATAATCAACCGCAACCAAAATATATCGGTTGCCCTTGGATGACGGGAACGGGCCTTGGTAGTCTACACCCCAGACATCAAAAATTTCTACCTCGAGAATCCCATTTTGAGGCATCTCATGCCTCCTAGAAATATTACCGGTCCTTTGACATGCGTCGCAGGACATAATAAAAGCTTGGGCGTCTCGGAATAAAGTTGGCCAATAAAAACCCGACTGGAGGACCTTAGCCGTGGTTCGGCTCGGTCCATGATGACCACCATATGGTGATGAATGACAACTCTCTAGAACTCCCTGAACTTCCCACTGAGGGACACATCGACGGAAAATACCATCGGCACACTCCTTAAATAAATAGGGGTCATCCCAGAAAAATTGTCGAACATCATGTAGAAATTTTTTCTTTTGTTGATAAGAGAGATCGGAGGGTAATACCTTGCCAACTAAATAATTGGCATAATCCGCATACCAAGGTCCTTCACTTTCACCGGTAGTTAAGGCCATGAGAGAATCATCGGGAAAAGAGTCATCTATGGGGATGACAACTCCTTCCTCCTCGACTCTAAGCCTCGATAAATGATCTGCAACGGCATTTTCCGCTCCTTTCTTATCCCGGATCGATAAATCAAACTCTTGGAGGAGGAGGATCCATCGAAGTAATCGGGGCTTCGCTTCTTTCTTAGCAAGGAGGTACTTGAGAGCCGCATGATCGGTGAAAACAATGACTTCCAATCCAACCAAGTAAGTTCTGAACTTCTCCAAAGCATACACTATAGCTAGTAATTCCTTCTCGGTAGTTGCATAGTTAACTTGAGCATTATCAAGTGTTTTACTAGCATAGTATATAGAATGCAAGACTTTGTCCTTCCTTTGGCCCAAAACCGCTCCCACAGCATAATCACTCGCGTCACACATTATCTCGAATGGTAAATTCCAATCCGGTGACTGAATAATCGGAGCCGATATAAGGGCCTGCTTAATCCTGTTAAAAGCTTCCACACACTCATCAGTAAAATCGAAAGGGGCATCCTTTAGGAGCAATTGTGTAAGTGGCTTAGCACTTTTGGAAAAGTCCTTGATAAAGCGGCGATAAAATCCCGCATGACCAAGGAAACTCCTCACTCCCTTTACATTAACCGGCAAGGGCAATTGCTCAATCACTTGCACTTTTGCTTTATCCACCTGAATGCCCTTTTCGGAGACCACATGACCCAAAACTACACCCTCAGTGACCATAAAATGGCACTTCTCCCAATTCAAGACCAAACTGACCTCGACACATCGGTTTAAAATGGTATCCAAGTTAGCTAAACAAGCTGAAAAACTCATACCATACACACTAAAGTCGTCCATAAACACTTCCATAATGGACTCGATGTAGTCGGAAAAGATGCTCATCATGCATCTTTGAAAGGTGGCGGGTGCGTTACATAGCCCGAAAGGCATCCTGCCATATGCGAAAGTGCCATAGGGACAAGTAAACGTGGTCTTTTCTTGGTCGGCGGGGTGTATCGGGATCTGGAAAAATCCCGAATATCCATCCAAATAGCAAAAATACTTGTGAGATGCTAGTCTCTCAAGCATTTTGTCGATAAAAGGCAATGGGAAATGGTCTTTAAGTGTAGCGGTGTTCAACCTTCTATAGTCTATGCACATTCTCCATCCCGTCACGATTCGCGTAGGGATTAACTCATTCTTTTCATTCGGGACCACAGTAGTCCCGCCCTTCTTAGGTAGAACTTGTACCGGACTCACCCACTTTGAATCGGGAACCGCATAAATAATTCCCGCATCCAACAATTTTATAACTTCCTTTTTAACAACCTCTTGCATATTCGGGTTCAACTTACGTTGACCCTGGACACAAGGACGATGACCTTCCTCGAGATTAATTCTATGCATACAAAAATCGGGACTAATTCCCTTCAAGTCATCAAGACTATACCCCAAAGCCTTCCTATTTTTCTTCAAAACAACTAACAAATCAGAAAGTTGTTGCTTAGTTAAATCGGCACTTACAATCACGGGGAAGCTCTCGGTATCGTCTAAAAAGGCATATTTTAGGTGAGACGGAAGTGGCTTACACTCCGGAATGGATATGTCAATAGTAAATGAGGTGTGCACGATGTTGGTTACATCGACACCTTGCTCCTCCGTGAGCATCCTTCCTTCCAAAGTGGCTTCCAAAGCATCAACAACAGCAGAGTCAACGGAAGCATCACCTGCACACGCTTCCAAACATATCAAAGCCTCTAAGGGGTCCCGTATAAGGGACGCCTCCATTGAAACATGAACCAAAACATCCACAATATCAATCATGCAACAAGAATCCGTTACCATCGGGTTCTTAAGTGTACTATCTAAGCAGAAAACAATGGTGTCTCCACCCACTTCCAAGGTCAATTTACCGTTCTTGACATCAATCACCGCGCCGGAGGTGTGCAAAAATGGCCTTCCCAAAATTATGGGAATTTGGGTGTCCTCGGCCATGTCAAGGACAATAAAATCAACTGGGATAAAAAATTTTCCAACTCTAACGGGCACGTCCTCTAAAACTCCCAAAGGACGTTTTATGGAACGATCCGCCATCTGCAAAGTGACACTAGTACACTTAAGAGGACCCATATTAAGTTTTTCACAAACGGAATAAGGCATGACACTTACACTAGCACCTAAATCACATAGAGCCTTATCGATCGATAAGGTGCCAATAGTGCAAGGAATCGAAAAACTACCGGGGTCCTTTAGCTTTGGTGGGGCCTTGTTCTGTAAAAATGTGCTACACTCTGCAGTAAGAGCGACGGTTTCTACCTCACCAATGCTTCTCTTCCGAGTCAAGATGTCCTTCATAAACTTTGCGTAAGACGGGACCTGCAAAATGAGCTCGGTAAACGGGACCGTAACCTGCAAATTCTTCACAACCTCCATGAACTTGCCAAATTGGGTAGCTTCCTTTCGATTCTTCAATCGACCCGGGAATGGTACTTGAATTGTTGGACTAGTCGGGGTGGGAACGGGAGTAGTGGGCGGTGGAACTTGATCTTCACTTGGAGTTTCCACAATAATGTCCTCACTGACATCTTCCACTAGAACCTCCTCCTTCTCGGCCGGTGTATCATCTTTAGGCATCGACGGACCCTCATAGTGTGTGCCACTACGAAGAGTGATCGCATTAGCCGTATCATGCTGTTGATCACCTTGAGAAGGGAGTTTACCTTGTTGGCGCGTTGCTTGTGACGCGGCAAGGTGTCCCACCTGGTTCTCCAAATTCTTGATGGCATTATCCTTAGCTTGATCATTCTTTTGCATTTGTGCCATCATCGAGTCCTGAGTCTTGGCCATCATCTGCATCATACTACGAAGCTCAGCCATTTCATTAGAACTCGAAGAAGAAGAAGAATTACCTTGAGCTTGTGCTGAGGATTGGCCAAAATTCTGCTGACTAGTACCGAAATTCTGGTGAGAATTCCCGAAATTCTGATTAGTATTGCCAAAATTTTGTTGAAATTGACCCGAGTGAGGTCGCTGCTGAAAATTTCCCTGATTTTAGAAATTCTTCTGATTACCGAAAACCTGCTGGTTCTGCTGGTTCTGAAAATTTCCTTGATTCTGGAAATTCTGCTGATTCAGGAGATGCTGCTTCGGTGGGGGTACATAAACCGGCGTAATAGGCGGGTTCAAGACATTAGTACTCCTGTAAGACAAAAGAGATGCATCATATCCTGGTTGGTTCATATATGGATAACGTGGACGCATAGAATGGAACGCATTCACCTGTTCTATGGAGCCTAGGCAATCCTGAGCTTGATGGTCCGCGGCACCACAACGCATACATGCATACTCTTGCATGGCATGTACTTGATGCATGCCTCCTCCTCCGTGAGAATTTGACACTTCAAATGCATCAAATCTCTTAGCTAAGGCTTCTAATTGAACGACCACGACATTAGAGGATCCACTTTCACCGGAGTTTGATCGAGTATTACCACGCAGATTACCCCATCGAGAGTGGTGAGATGCCATCTCTTCTATTGTTTGCCAAGCCTTATCATCATCCACATTACATTGGAAACGCCCATTGCATGCCGAATCAAGTGTACTCCTGCAATCATCATACAACCCGTTATAAAATTGGTTACAAAGAAACCAAACCTGAAAACCATGGTGCGGGCATTCCTTCACAAGCTTCTTGAACCGTTCCCACACTTCATGAATATTCTCGTTCGGAGTTTGACGAAAATTGGTGATTTGACTCCGGAGCATGTTCGTCTTTTGTGGAGGGTAATAGTGCTTGTAGAAGGCAAGAGCAAGAGAATTCCAGTCGGTGATCCCCTCGGTGACTTTATCAAGATCGGTTATCCACTCCCTAGCGGAATCCCGTAGTGAGAACATGAAGAGCATCTCCATGACTTCTTCTTGAGTTACCCCGGCCGGAAGTGGAATCGTGGAGCAATAGTCGGTAAAAATCCTCATATGCTTGTGAGGATCCTCCCTAGGTTCACCACCGAATTGATTCTTCTCCACCAAAGTGATAAAGGCGGGTCGAATCTCAAATGTACCTTGAGTGGCAGTTGGTCGTTTAACCAACTTAGGAAGAGCAGTTTGCTCGGGCTCCGAATGACTAGAAAGCTTCGGCATTTTTATGATCGGAGGAGGTGGTAAAATGGTCTCGGACTGAGATTGATGTTCCTCTTCAAAGGACTGATTCTCAGCTACAAATTCAGTATGAATAGCTTCCAAAGTCGCAAGATTGGGAGCTGCGGAAATCTCTCTCCAAAACTGTCGTCGCCTACGAAAGGTTTTCTCGGGTTCAGGATCGAACGGAGTAAGCTCTGATGGCCGGAAAGACCTGGGCATAAGCAAAACTACAAGTAGGGAGTGAGATCAATCTCAAGGAATTTTAATTCCTTGAGACGAAAGAGAGCATAAAAGAAACAAGCTAAAAAAACAAGAAAAACCGTTTCCCCGGCAACGGCGCCAAATTTGATGTGGGTTAAGTCGTCTCACCCAATCAAGATAAACCTAATGCTACTAACTAGAAGATAGCGGCAAGCAAGGTATCGAATCCACAGGGAAACAGTCAATTTTCGTCAATTATCTATGGCGATTCTAAAATGCTCCAAACGGTTAATTGATTGAGAATATATAAAAGAAACTCCTAAAAACGATAATAAAAATCGAATCTAATAATGAGATGAGAACTAAGGTCACGGGTTCACGATAGATGTTCAATAATTATGCGACCATAATAATAAACACATAAACATACTAGTCGGCTATAACACGTTCTCTCGAATCGTGTCAACCTAGGAAGGATCTAACGGGCTCTCGCAACTTGTTAGACTCCCTACCAAATCGCGCGTTATCTAATCCTAATTCGGCTTTCGCACAAGAACTAGAATTTCCCAAATAGATTAAAATGTTGTGGCCTTTAACAAATTAATCGACAAACAAAACACGCGAAGGTGGTACTAACATATTTATAAATTTAGTATCAAAGCGACATAATCGTATAATAATCCATCGATCCCCCTCGACCCTAGCGAGAAAATTAGCTACGCATGATGATTACGAAACAATAAATCGCATACATGGAATTCATGATAAAAAGGTGAAGCAAATAAATCTAATAACAAACGAACGAGAATCTAGCGAACCAAAGTAAACAACGAATTACAAATAAGGAAAAATTGCGACGAACTAAAATAATTTACGATGAGGATTGAAACGTAAACTGAAAATTGCATAAACGGGATTACCGAAATCGAATCCGAGCGAAAACCGAGTGCTAGAATCTTAAGAGTCACGAGCTTCTAAAGTAAAAATAAAACTAAGTATGAAAAGTGATCATAAGAAAATGATACAAGCCTCTAGTTATACAAGATTAGGCGAAAACAAGCCGTGTGTCGCGCCGGCCGGCTGGCAGGCCGCCTGCCACATGCAGGGGCCGAGACACACCAAAAATTGAAGCTAAAAACGCCCTTGTGTCATGCCGGCCGGCCAGCAGGCCGCCTGCCACATGCAGGCTGGCGCGCACAACACTACTAAAACAAGCATTGGGCCGCTTTCCTGGGCCCAACGAATCGACACTTCTCATTTCTTCTTCGCCTAAACGTCTCGAAGCACGGGTTTTGTCTCGGGATCGTTCTTCTAACCAGATATGAGTGTAAATGCACATATAAACCTGAAATCGTGTAAAATCTACAAAAACACTCACTCAAAGCAAAATGTTAGAAGAAACGGCTCTAAAGAGCGCGTTCCGACCGGAAAAGACAACGGAATCGAGGGAATAAAGTTATATAAACACGACACATCATATGTATGTATATTTAAAGCCCAATAAGGAAGAAGTTGAGTTTGTGGATCAGGAATTGGGATTTACACTTTCACCATATCATTAAACAGTATGTATATTTAAAGCCCAATAAGGAAGAAGTTGAGTTTGTGGATCAGGAATTGGGATTTACACTTTCACCATATCATTAAACACTCCATATCCAACAAAAATTGGTTACGGGTGAAATGGATATCCGACCCGACCTGAGAAGTGGATGTATGTGTTGCAAGTTGCAATCAGACGCAAGAAGCAAGCTAGTTTGTAATTGTGAGTGGTGTTTGTGTTGAACACGGAGTAGGACCAAACCAGACCAGTCACTCAACTCAGTTCCTCCATTTCTTCTTTCAATTTTCCTGTTGGACTTTGGAGGTATTCACTCCTTTCCCCTTTACTCTCTTTATACTTTCATCTCCTCCACTCTTTATGCTTCCCTTTTCTTGCTATTTTACTTTATCCCCACTTTGCTTGGTCCATTACAATACAATAGTGGGCGGGCGGGCAGGGGACGGGGACACGGACACGGACACGGTGCCTCCATCTTAAATCAGTTAATTAATGGTTTATCATGGGTGGGTAATACGAGCACTTCTTTTGAAATGGGTTTTCCCCCAATTTACTACTCTAGCTACTTGTATAATGTCAAATTGTGCAAATTTTGCAACTTACAGTAACTTTTTTCATATAAATTTGTGTTAACTATTACTCCGTATTGTTCATCAGATTGAAATTATCACTCGTTCTGATTTGAAGAGAACCGTCAATGAGGTAAGACTTGAGTTTTCACACTTTCTCTTGTTTCAATCATTTGTTTTATCCACATAATTGAAAGAAAATAATTAGTTCATTTATATTATTGATTTTGTAGCATTTTAACGATATGATGCCATATTCTCAAGAAGATATTGACGAGGTTCGTGGATTATGGGCGGATTATTTTCTTAATAATTAGTCATATATGATGCATCGGATTACCTTATGTGGACAAGGTCTTAGTGGATTATGGTTTTTAGGTACTTTTGGACATTGGATAATGATTTTATGTGTACCTTTCGGATTTTGGATGTTGGATAAGGATTTTATGTATCTTTTGGATTTTGGATTTTATAAAAATGTAACTTCTATTGTTCAATTATTCGCTATGGTATTCTTTTTTTATGGTTTGTTAATATGTACGCATTTCAGAATTATTAAAAATATAAAATATGAATATGTATATAAGCATATACTCCCTCCGATTCACAAAGATGTTCCCCTTTGTTTAATATATGTGAGGTATATTTTAATCAAAGGGGAAGATCTTTGTGAATCTGAGAGAGTATATACGTATTTCAGAATGTATATAGACAACTGTTATTTTAGAAAAACAGTTGTCTATATACGTAATAGACAACTGTTGTATTAGAAAAACAGTTGTCTATATACGTAATAGACAACTGTTGTTTTGCAAAAACAGTTGTTTATTAACCAATAGACAACTGTTCTAAAACAGATGTCTTTACTCAGAGTAATATACAACTCCAAACTACTCAACTGTTGTAAGTTAGTTGTCTATTGCAAATAAAAACAGTTGTCTATTTGATGTTTTGTAGTAGTGAAAGGTCCGGCTACCTACTGTGTATCTCTCATCCTTTCATTTACATCCCATCAAATATGTAACCAAAGTGTGTAAAGACCATGCTACCTACTTTTCTACTAGTAGTATTCTATATACTCCTACTTCACTATATACATATAGGCTTAAGAGAATATGTTCTCATGCTCTACCTGTCACAACACCACTTACTCTGCATCTATCTAGCATTCTATTGTCTATGCTACCATGAAACTAAATACTGAATCGGAATTCTGTTTTGTACTACTATAGTAACTCTAAATGGATATTTATTTTTGTCTGCACTTATGTTTATTTTTTGTATATATATGTCAGCACTTATGGAGCATGAAAGTAATATTCACGGAGAAAGAAGTGAGGAAGAGATTAATTTTGAAGAGATTAATTTTGATGAAATTGATCTATTTGATGATGAAGAAGCTATACCTGACGATGATTTAAATACTTTAGTAGACAATTTAAGAGAGATTAATGGAGACGACAATCTATCCGACTCGGAAGAAGAAGCTGTAGCTGAAGATGACTTCGACATTTTAGAAAATGAAAATTCGGCTACCGAGACAGTTGAAGTACCTAAGAATGGTCTCAGATTTGGGACATTGAAAGCTCTACAGGAACATCTTCACAAGTATGCCAAGCAAATCGGGTTTTCCGTGCGAATAAGAAACGTGAAGCCACCAAAGAAAACAAATAAACCACCGCAGCATATTATGTGGGTTTGTCATAAGGGTGGTGCACAAGCGAGTAGGTCTCAAAACAAAATGAAACCTAGACCAACTCAGATGACTAGCTGTGGAGTTAAATTTAACGCTAAGGATGACAAGGATGGGTGGGTATTTACAAGTGTATATTTGGAGCATAATCATACAATTAACCCTAATGATGTGAGATATTTGCGAGCTTACCGAAAAGTTCCAAACGAAGTTGAGAGAAGAATGGTGATAAACGATGAGGCTGGCATAAGACCTTCACGAACCTATTTGGCTGAGGCAGTGAGAAGTCATGGTTTTCAAAATCTACCATATCTAGAGAGGGATGTGAGAAACTTGTTACAAAAGAAGAGGCAAGAAAAGTTAATTGGGCCAGATTCGATAGCCATATATAATTATTTTGTCAAGTCCATGAAGGAGTCCAGCAACTTTTTTTCCGCCATGGATTTGGAAAGTGATGGTCGTATTCGTAATGTGATGTGGGTGGATGCTATGAGTAGAGCTGCATATAGAGATTTTGATGATTGTGTTGGATTTGATACGACCTACTTGAAAAATCACTATGAGATGCCGTTTGCTCCATTTGTAGGCGTAAACCATCACGGATTAACTATACTTCTGGGTTGTGCACTATTATCCAGAGAGGACACCGATACTTTTAGGTGGTTGTTCAAGACATGGGTAGATTGCATGGGTGGTGTAGCCCCTAAAGCTATTGTTACTGATCAGAGTCTTCCTATAACTAAAGCAATTGAGCTGGAAATGTCGACCACTAAGCACAGGTGGTGCCTTTGGCATATTATGGAAAAACAAAACAAAAAGTTCAAAAATTTAAAGGATTTCCAAAAGATTAAAGCAGCTATGTCAAATTGTGTGTATGATTCATTGATGGGAGGGATTTTTCGTGGAATCCCAACCGTCAATAATATAACCGGATATTCCTACGGTAGATAGGGCAAGTCGGGTCGAATCCACGGGAACGGTAATGTATAGCCTAGACTAGGTCGGCCCAAATACTAGACTAAGTCAACGAGCTAAACTAGAGAATGATAGAAGGGGAGAAAGCTAGACTAATACTAAGGCTAAGGAGAAAGCAAACAAAGGAGAACGGGCTAGGATTAGGTCGGGGTCAAAGGGATAACGGAATGGTCAAGGGATAACTAGAGCGAAGGAGGTAGTAGGGTAATCTAGGTCGGTCCGGGCTCTCGCAACTTAGGCCTACCTAGAGGTTCATCCTATAACCCATCTCGGCGACACACATGACAAACGGGGTTCTAGCGCGCTATAGTGGCCTAGGTCGCATCCGGGCTCTCGCAACTTAGTGAGGGAACCGAATCCACAAACAAACTATCACCCACAAGAGAAAAGCAAGAAAAACAAGCATATGCACATACTAGTCATTCAAGCATTTCAACAAACATGTGATATGCATCAAACCAAGAGGAAACCCAAATCTTCCACCAACATCTCCAACAAACCCTTAATCATTCAATTAACACCCTAATCACCTTACTAACCCTAGCAAGAACGCTACTCTAACATATCTAAAGGAAATACTAACAAAAACAAGATAAACCAACACAAACAACAAAACATATATAAAGAAACTAACAAGAACAATAACCAACAATCAAAGATGTAAACTTGGATGAATAAAACAAGATTAAGAGTAAAAAGGAAGAGAAGATTATACCATACTACAAAGAAAATGGAAAAGGAGAACACTTGCATAGAAGAAAACCCAAACAATTCCACCAAGGTTGTCAATCTTGGTGGATTCTTCAAGAGATCCAAATTACAAGCACTAATCTAGGATTAACTACTAATTACCGACTAATATACACTAATCTAATCTAATCTAACCTAAAGTAGTCTAGGGTTTTAGGAGAAGTGAAGAATATAACATAAGATTACAAGAGGATGAGTATTTATAGGGTTACAATTGGAAGGGAGAAGAAAGAAAACAAGGCGGAGCTGCAGCAGGCCCGTCCCGACCGAGACGGGGTGGTCCCGATCGGGACGAGGTCAGTACCGGTCGGGACACCATGGTCCCGGTCGGGATGGACCCTCAGTAGCTTCATCTTCGTTTCCTCCTTCATCCCGGACGGGATAAGGCCATACCCGTTCGGGATGAGCCTTGTAGGCCTCCAATATGAACTTTTTGGTCCCTCCTTGCTTCTCATGGGCTTCCCATCGATTCTCGGGACTCGGGATCGGGTCTCGGAGGCTCGGGAATGGGTCCCAAGGTCTCGGGGTCGACTCCAAGGCATCGAGTGATCGTTCCTTAGCTTCGTTGGCTCCAAAAAGTGTATGTATCGAGTCGGAATCGCCCCAACTCTTCATGAACGGCCTCGGGAACCTGAAACGAGCTGAGAGAAGCATAAGTAGCCCATAAACCGCTCCCAAGGAGCGATTCCACAAGGAAAATGGGACCAAAACACTACGAAATAGGCACTACAAATGGCACTCATCATTCATTGAGTGCAGAGGAGTTTGAAATGAGTTGGAAAGGGTTTGTTGAACTCTATGGATTACAGAAGAATGCTTGGCTATATACTTTGTACAAAGACAGACGACGTTAGGTGCCTACTCTTTTAAATGATTGCTTTTGGGCAGGTATGTCAACTACACAACGAAATGAAAGCGTAAATTGTTTTTTTAAGAGTTATGTTAATAGTAAGACATCATTGAAAGAGTTTGTACTTAAATATGATCTTGCTCTTGGTGCAAAATGTGACAAGGAGAGAATATCAGATCATCAGTCAAGAAACACACGGTACAAGATTGTTACTAAATTTGCCGCTGAGAGTTTTTTTCAACCGATCTACACTCATTATGCTTTTCAAAAGGTGATGGATGAGGTTCGTGGTTGTATGTATACTACTCCTAGTACCCACAGAGAAGAAGAGAACTATATTGAGTTTAAGGTGGGAGACACTCGTGAATTCGGTGATTTGCCTATAGAAAAAAGGGTAGATTACATGGTGATGTATGATAAGGGGTCGAAAAATGTATACTGTAGTTGCAAGCTTTTTGAAACTCGAGGGATTATGTGTCGTCACTCTTTGAAAATTCTTTACGACGAAGGTGTTCAAAAAATTCCAGACTCATATATTGTTAACCAGTGGAGGAAGGACATTGATAGACCGTACATGCGAGTTAAAGTTCCTTGTTATGATCCTATAAAAAGTGAGAGTGTGATGAGGTATCAAAAAATGCAAGAAGAGTTTGAAAAGCTTGCTATCAATTCAATGAATTCTCCCGAGGAATTTGATATTGTAATGGCCGGGATTACAACTATTACCCAAAATCTTGCAAAGTCCGACGACAATATTCGTGAGAGTGATTTGTTGTCTGAGCCAGTTAACCAAAACGAAGATCCAGAAGGTGTCACTTTTATCATGAATAATATAGATGGAACTGTATCTCATGTTGCACTGCAAGATCCAAATCAAGTGAAAGTTGCAGGAAGACCAAGGATAAGAGTTAGGCGTAGACACAACAATGCCCAAAAGAAAGATACTTCCCAGAGGACAAACATTTGTAACAAATCACAGGAGGTTAGTCCAACTGATTTTTTAATTATGGTATGATGGTCATGACTATTTTTTTTGTATGTTCCAAATCTTATGTTTTTTTTACAGGGAAAGGTTGTAAAGAAGAGAAAGAGTAAAAATGACGGTCTACCACACGATGAAATGGTTCCAGAAGCAAGTGACTTATTTTTGGGACAACGTGCGAGCATTGATGGTTGTCAACCAACAACTCAGTTTTCTGATGCTATGCTTCATGGTGGTGAATATACAAGTTTGATGGTGAGAAAATATACACTAAAAGGTTTAACTATTTATGAATTTAGCGTATATTAAACAAAACTTAATTTGTGCAGCAATTCGTTGAGCAAAGAGGACGATCAAGTAACCATGTGAATCAAGAAGCCAGTGAAGCAAGCATTGATTAGCATTAACTTCGTGGTAGACTGGTACGCTCATGTAGCATGTTTTCAAGGGTTTAGTGGAGAATAAATGTCTATTTTTGTGAGCTTGTGTATGGTGTTTGTCTACCGCTCTATTAGTATCTTGGTCATCTTGTCGAGTTTTAGTTGGTTGTAGTCTATTTGTTTTGCTACTTGGAAGATGCGGCTTGTAATTTTCCGACTCTTTCTTATTGCGAAACTCTGGAATGGTGAATTTTATGGAATTATCTGACCAATGAGACTAGACTTCGCATTGTTGTTGTTGCTGTTGCATTATTGTAACATTGCATTGTTGTAACGCTGTAATTTTGCATTCTGTAACAGCAACACTGTAACAGGGCATTGCTGTAACCTGCTGTATGTCTGCTACTGTGCTATTACCTACTGCCACTATTACACAAAGGCTCAAAGGAACCACCGCTAACAAACCTGTTCGACTGTCGTTTAACTGGTCTCTTAATTTAAGAGTCCTTTTATTTTTCTTACCGGTTTCTTAAGATTATAGATACCAATAAATTCCCCACTGCTCTCAAGTCCTCTATGTTCTTATTCAATTTCAACAACGCACTGTACATCTCCTCCCTTGTTCTGTTTTGCAGGAATTGTAATCACCTTATTGTGGTGGCGCGTGGCTATGACGATATATTCACAGAGTTCCACTAATAACGGAGTTCCTCATGAAAACAATATTTTCATGTATGTACAGGTAAAATTAATTATTTTTTTGTAAAATTATGCTGAATTACTGCGGTTAATGATGAAATTTAAGATCGATTTTGAAGTTCAAATCGTACTGATGTGAATTGCTGAGAACTTGTAGGCTCAATTAGGTTTTGCTAAATTGTTGACAAAAATCGAAGCGAATTGAGATATGATTTTTAAAATTGCAATCGAAGCGAATTAAAACTTTCGATTGCAATTTGCAGGTTAGATTTGGCATTCTTGATGCTGGAGCATTTGGTGTATCACAATCTCGTAAACGTGCATTCATATGGGCTGCATCTCCTGAGGAGACACTACCAGATTGGCCTGAGCCAATGCATGTTTTTGCGGGTTCAGAGCTCAAGATTAATCTGGGCAGAGATGTTCAGTATGCTGCAGTTCATAGTTCAGCAACCGGTGCTCCTTTCCGTTCTATTACAGTCAGAGATACTATTGGCGATCTACCAGCTGTTGCAAATGGAGCTTGTCTACCTACTATGGAGGTGAGATGCTGATTTTTTGTGTCTTTGTATTACATAATACATATGCCAGTTAATAACTTGCCATGCTTCATAACTGACCCTTGCTTATCTCACTACTATTTTATAGTACAAAAATGAGGCAGTGTCTTGGTTTCAGAAGATTATCCGACGAGATATGATAACATTAATTGATCATATATCAAAGGAGATGAATGAGTTGAATTTGATACGTTGTCAAAAAAATTCCCAAACGCCCTGGATCTGATTGGCGAGACCTCCCAGATGAAAAGGTAATGCAAATATATCGAAAACTGTATGTATTTTCATTGATGTTGGCCGCGAAAGACTCATTGGTTTCGTTTTCATATATGGGGTGAAGTTTTTATAGCATCTCTACACCAAGTAGAGGCCTGAAATACTTTTACACCGAGTATTTCTCAGAGCCTGCAACTTTTACACCAAGTAGAGGCCTTAACCGAGTATCGAAGTTGGAGACGACTGCAACGATATATTGCCAGAAAGATCGTAGTATTCGTATTTTCTTCACTTCACTTCACTTGGTTGTAGTGGTTATTAATACTTACCTAGTCTCGTAGATAGATATAACAACATTACTTATCTACTCCTATAATGATTCAAATTTTTGATAGATTGATTATTTTTCTTTCTTATGTTCAACTTTACCTTCTCTAAGTTCAAGAAATTGCATCATATGTGTTTTGTTCTGTTATCAAATTTATCAACGAATTTTGCATTTTTTTTGGAGCAACTTTACTAGTCAAATTTATTTATTTTTACCACAATAGAGTAAGACGGTCGTAATGTAAAACTATCGAACAACGCAAAACTATCGAACAAACATGGAATACAAAACACACACAATTTTATTAATTCAATTGAAAAATGTAATTGCAAATGTAATTGCTATGTAGCTACAATTACATTAAACTCACAATAAAAAAAATGGATTGCAGAATAAAAGAAACTAATAAAAGAAAAAGAGAAATAAACAATTGAGGATAATTAAATAAGTTAATTAATTATCATCTTGTGTGAGATCTATGAAGACGATCTCATTATCTTCATCTTTAGTGAGGTCAATCTTTAGTGAGGTCAATGACCTCGACTAATTTCATTTTGTCCTCCTCTTCTTGACGTTTGATAGTTAACAACTCGTCCATCTCAGTTTTAATCTCCTGAATTTCTTTCTTCATTTGATGGAGTGATAACTTACTAGAAGTTTTTGGAGATGTTTTTTTGGTCGGAGATGTTTTTTGGTCGGAGGTGTTTTTTTGGTCGGAGATGTTTTTTTGGGCGGAGGAGAAAGAACGAGTTTTTTTTAGACGTTTTGACTACCGGAGAAACTTTTCTTCCCGCATTCACCTTCATCTTACGAATTTATACTTTATATTATGGAAAATTGGCAAAGTAAAATGTGAACTTATGGCTAGATAGTAGACATAGTAGTGTTTATATAGGGATCATAGGATGAGGTATTTCAATGCTACCTATCCTATTTATTTGCAAACTAGGTTATCATATTGTGGCTATATTCATGCATTTACGTAACAACTTAGATGTTGAAGATCTTATCTCTTTTTTTTTGGCGCAAAATGAGAGAAACTTGGCGCCATAATCATCCGAAATACTCCGGCAAGGCGGCAAATATTACGAGTATATGTGTTAAAACTGTCAAATTTCTACCCGACTTGTAAATCCGACCACGTTATTTTAGGACACGAATATTTGACCTGTGACTCGTTTGCCCCGAACACGAACTGAGCCGTTAATTTAGAATTGAAACCCGACTTGAACGGGTCGACCTTTTGAATTGATTATTTGTCGTCGATTTTTTATGGTCAATTTATGTGACCCCAATTTGATTGTGTGACAAATTAATTTAAATTTTTTAATTATTAGACGATCAGTCCGACTTCATATATATATATATATATATATATATATATATATATATATATATATATATATATATATATATAGAGTAAGGCTCTTATGAGTCATTTACTCTTTGTGAGTCCCTAAGTCTTTATCCCATCCATTGGATGGGATGAGGATGGATGGACAAGATGCATCCACTAAAAAAAAAGATTTACGTTCCTAAAATAGCTCCCATGAATTTAGGAAACAATAACTCCCTATCACATTCATTCATCATATCACGTTCATTCAAACACCAAAAAAAAACCCTTTCTTCATTCACGTCCAGTCATCGATTTTGTACTCGGAATTCTATTACAATGGATTCAATGACCGCGTCATCGTCTTCAACGGTTGATAAGCAACTGATCGAGTATAACAATGGTGAGTTCAGTATTTCATTCACGTTTTGATTCAAGTTTTATTCATGGATTTGGATGGTATTTTCAATGTGCGTTTTAATATCAATGGTTTATCGCGTCAAATTGCGTTTTTTTTACGTCGATTTTCATGTTTATAGTGTTTTCATTGTCATTTCGTATCACAGTTTTGTAGCAATTTGCGTTTTTTTTATGTCATTGCGTTTTGATATCACAGTTTCGTATCAATGGTTATTTTTACTCTCGATCTTTATAGATTACAGGGCTTTATGCTTTTTATTCTAATTTTCCATGATATCCATTGATACTATTGTTTTGATTTCAATTAACGCATAAACGTCGTTGAAGTAACATGTCTTCTGCATTAAAGTAACACTTACTTGCAATTACAGTAACACAAATGAACGTTCAGAAAAAGGGTTTTGATGATGATGTTAGAGTAACGTATTGTACACGTTAGAGTAACACCACTTAGGAATTATAGTAACACATTATTTGCATGGGTGTAACGCTGTTTGATTTTATGCAGGTGGTTTTGCCAAAGATGCGAATGCACATGACAACACTGGAAAATGTAGAATTTGATTCATTTGACACCGAGGAAGACGAGGAGGATGAACAAGTGTTTTGAGAATACTCGTGTTTTTTTGTCATTATAAGAATTTTTTCTTTTTTTCTGTTTACACGAAAAACTAATTTTGTACAATTTTTTTTACATATAGCGCTGTGTTACGGTGCATTTAACATTATATTTATTTAATACACGTATTTTTGGTTAGAGTAACATCTCATGTGTGTCAGAGTAACACTATTCGTCTGTTACAGTAATAGAAACAATGCATTGAAGTAACTGAAGACAACAACGTTGTTTAGACAAAATCATTGCCAAAGTAACTGGGAATAACTTGGATTGGTTCCATTCATTGACAAAGTACCAACATTTGTTCTTCAAAAAACAATATATAATGCATCAGAGGAATTGATTGCAATATCATTGTACAAACACCATTAATAACTTAAAGTAACATAAATTGTTCATTAAAGTAACATTTACAGTGCTTCGGTGTAACACACAGATTGTGAGACCAAAAAAAATTGGGTTAACTTCAGTAATCCCCATAGTAACACCAGCAGTAAATTAGAGTAACAGGTACAGCTAGTCAGTGTAACAGAGTTTAACAGCTTCAATGCATTGGTGTTAGTTTTATTATTATTTTATTCTTATTAGTAGTTTTCACGATAACCAAATAGGTAAACAAAATATGTATTTTCGACTTACATAGAGGCCAAATAACCAAATGAATAAAAAAGTGACTCAAAGGTGAAAGATTGGTAAAAAAATATTGCCGGCACCAAATAGGTAAAAAAAGTGGCACCCAAGCGACGAATTAGTAAAAAAAAATGTAATCGTATTACGGATTAAAAAAAAAATTAATCGATGGAACAAATTGGTAAAAAACGTAATCGGTTCCAAATTGTACTGTTACGGATTAAAAAAAAATTAATCGATGCAATACTATTTAGAAACTAATGTTCGTAAAATAAATTACCGAGCGTTTTGGGTCGGTTTAGATTTTCTTTTTCAAAGTGGGCCAATATTGTCACATAGGTCCATGTTTACGATTTTTACGATACGGTGTAAAAAATCTAGACATGTCGAAGCTCAATCCACGATCCATTTGACCCGAACCCGAAAAGATCCATTAATCTAGAATAGAAATCCGACTCGACCCTTATTGTAACCCGACCAATTTAACGGATCTAAAATCTTCTAATCAAAAAAATTCCGTACAGTAAAAAAAAAAAAAATTTCGTCTACTCCATATTTCAATGTATAGAATTATATTACCTGAGATTTGTCATATAAAAACCGACCCAAAACGCTAGGTAATTTATTTTACGAACATTAGTTTCTAAATAGTATCGCATCGATTAATTTTTTTTAATCCGTAACAATTTGGAACCGATTACGTTTTTTACCAATTTGTTCCATCGATTAATTTTTGTAATCCATAACACGATTATACTTCTTTTTACCAATTCGTCACTTCGGTACCACATTTTTTACCTATTTGGCACCGGCGACATTTTTTACCAATTCGTCACTTGGTGCCACTTTTTTTTTTATCTATTTCGCGCCGACGATACTTTTTTACCAATCCGTCACCTTTGAGCCACTTTTTTTAACTCATTTGGTTATTTGGTCCTTATCTAAAAGTGTAAGTTGAGTATATATAGAAGTGTAACTAGTTCGTTTTCACAGCCGTTCTCATTAAAGTTGAGGTTCTCACGGGAACCTGATTCTATATCGATAAGGCATTTCAATAACCTAACTAATTATTACTTTTACTGCCCAGTACTATATTACTTCGTATAAAACTATTTTCACATTCGACTTTGAGTGAATATCCGATGACGCACATTCGAGTATAGTGGACTTCAATAGTACAACGATGACGATACACAAAAAGGATCTAACAATCACAAGGATATGCCGAGACGAAACAATTCTTGAAAGCTCATGTCAAGCTAGAATGAACGTTTTGATATGTGCGCCCGTACTGAAACGCCTGATATCAGGTGTCTCTATTATACTCGCTATCAAACGGACTTCCGTCGTCTATTTCGTTTTATGATAATCATCAAGCCAAATGTAATAATTGATATTATAAAGTAAAAATTTGATATAATAAATGATAGATTGTTGTAATAAAATTTAATATTAATAAATAAAAGAATTAACTTTCACAATAAGAATTAGTCAGGTTTGTCCTAACAATAAAACAATAAGATAAAAGTGTGGTTTAGACTATTAAAAGGTATAATGTTTAATTGTTTGGGTAATCAATTTATATATTTTCTGTATATTTTTTTTTACATATAAACGTAAGAGGGATGGTAACAAAACTATTAAAGTTTTTTTTTTCACAAATCTTCATAACTCAAATCTTTAGATTCGTTTGTTATTTTATTTGATTGTTTCTTTTGTTAAATTATATATTATCAATTATTTTAAATATGTGAACTACCGAATTTGCCCTTTACAACAAACTTAATTTAAAATCATATTTTAATGAAAATAAATAAAATAAGTATAGTAAATGACTAAAATACCCTTGGTGGCGCATAAATTCGGCGCCACCGGGTGGCGCCATCTCATTATTCTTTAATTAATCCTTTGCCTTCCCACTTGTTTAACGTTTCCCCTATCATTAATTTTATTTATTTATTTATTCATTCCCCCACTTACTTACACTCCCCTGTCATCCACCGCTTCACCTTTTCCTCCTTGTTTTTATCGGGCCATCCACCTTTCTTCTTCCTTTCTTTGCCTCATGCATTCCTCTTTGCTTTACTTCGTCCCATCTGGATCACAAGGCTGCCCAATTGTCGTCTCCTAGACTCCGGCAAGCAACTCCGACCTCAGTCCTCGTTTTTCTGGTTCGATCAACGACTTATTCGTTGCTGCTGTGTTTTTCGATGCCCTTTGCCTGAAGGCGTGAAGGTAACTCTTTTTCCCCTTTTGTCGTTGTCGTTCGATTTCTGTACTATTGCGGCTTCTATGTCGATTCTTTCTCCCTCTGCTGCTGTACGTTCTTAATTCGTACCCCTGTTTTGTTCTGTTCGCTGCTGCTGTCCACGCCCCTGTTTTCTAGTTCTGTACCGTGCCTCTATCTGCTCTACTTCTTCTCCTTATTCCTTTTCTCCTCCTCTTTTTGCTGCTGTTCGTCTATTGCTAGTTTTGTCGAGTTTCGCGGTTTGTATTTGTTGTTGCCGCTGCGGTCTGTTGTTACTTGTGTGTTGTTGTTGTTGCCGCTACTGTCTGTTGCTTGTGCGTTGTTGTAGTTGCAGCTGCTTTCTTCTCCTTTGCTTATTCTTCATCATTCCGGTTGGTGTTTGTTGTTTCTGTTGACGCGTTGCTGATCGATTTTGCTGTCCTTCATTGTTATGTTGTTGTTCTGTCGCTTTTGATGCTGCTGCTGCGTTTCGCCGTTGTCTCGGTTTAGTACTAATCCATCCTCGTTTGTTTCATTCCTCTCCATTTTTATTTCATCGTACTGTTGTTCGTTGGGGTTGTCGTTTCTACTGTTCGATTCCTCGGTTTTCGGTCATCATCTCGCATCGTGATATGTTGTTGTCGTGCTGCTGTTAGTGTCCTACTGCCCTTCCTCTTTTTCTTCCTTTCTATTTTGGTTTCCTATTTGTTGTTTCCGTTAATGCCGATATCATTACTCGATTCTATCGACTTATACCGTTATTCTTCTCGAAAAATTTCTGCTACATTTTCTGTGTCAACTCTAGTCCTTCCCAACTTTCTCTAATTTTGACTCCTTTATTTCCGTGTCTCCGTGTTCGGATCTCCGTGAGAACCTCGAAGCTGGCTCGTAGTCACCAGTTTGCTGAGCTTGGACAAATGGATTGAAGCGAGTTGTACGTTTTCTCACAAGGTAACTTTAGGACGTTACTCGATCTTATATCGTATGTTTGAGTAGTAGTATGTAGTAAATATTTTAACTTCGGTTTTTCTAATTTTAGCTATTTATTATCTGCTAAAAATGTTATTTTTAAATCGTACGCCTTATAAATATTTTTACAAGTTTTCAATATCGTTTTATAAATCGTTTGTAATTTAATTATTTACGATCGTGGTAATATTTTGTTGGATATCGTGACACTAGTAACTAGATATTATCGATTTCATATTTTCCTCTTATTTTGTTAATTTATAGTTTTAAACTCTAAATCATACTTTTATATTATATAATCGAGATTTGTAAATTCATTTAATAAATTAATTTAATTTTACGACTTATATTAATAAATGAGAAAATAGTCGATTTTGTTTTTAAATACATTTTTAGGCGAGACTATTTTCCCTAATAATTTCTCATTTATCTACGATTGACTATTTTTAGTAAAATCAGTATTATTTATTGATAAAATCTATTTGCTAAAAATAAATTGAAAGCTTTATAAAATCTCGTTTAATTTATAAAATTCGTCGACTCAATTAATTTTGGATATCTCATTCTAAAATTTATAGTTTTAACATGATTTCCTAATTATTTATAAAATACTATATATTAACTTATTATATTTTATTTATATTTTGAGTATGTAACGAATTTAGAAATATAATAATGTTACGATAACGACGATAATAATAAAATGTTAATTTCGTTAGAAATGTACATTTCACTTATTTTAATAACTTACGTATTTTCATTAGACTATTTCTATATTAAGTAAGTTTCTAAAAATAATAAGTTTCTATTTATAGAAAGTTTCCATTTTAATATAAAATGTGTATTCCTTTTATCCTCATAATGATTATATCTTTTGAATATCAATAATGGCTTGTTTTGGAGTTATGGAATAAAGACAAGTGTGGGGTTAGAGTAATATAGTCTGGGATGTACGTTTTTGCCATCAACTGTAAGGCCGATGTGTCTTTATGGGGCACATTGATTGTTAAATTGAGCATGGTTTGTGTTCAGGAGAGTGTGCATTGTGCCCTTAAACTTAGATATCGCATCGTGTAAGTCGCGTCGGGTTGAACTGGATATGGTTTATATTCAGGAGGGGTGTATACTACTTAAACCAGGACCTCGCTGCACACAGTCCTGTTATAGTTGAGTTGCCTAGTTAGAGACTGGATTCTGTTATGGGTTAAGTCTACAGTTCTCGAAGCTAGTTTTTAGTATTATCCTAGTGAAAGTGTAGCCTTGTGCACACTGATCGAATTTTCATAACGCCATTTTTGAATATGATTATTATTATCGAATAATTTTTACTTGCAGGTTAGCAAGTGCTTTAAGTTTCGCTGAAAACTTATTTTTATCATATCGTTTTAATGTTTTCTCATTTTAAGTATTTTGATATAATAATACTATTATTTTCCATATGATATAATATGGCTGGGAGAACGTCCGAGTTACTCCCCACTGACGTGGTTGTTATGTTTATAACATGACAGATATTTGCTGCTGGGTTTTGGGTGTGAGCTAGCGAGCAGCGTGTATCCAACTCTTTCATCATTCTTGTAATTTATGGATTTGTATAAACCCGCTTGAAGATTTTTACTTTTAGCTCTTTTGTAAAAAGAGGCCTTTGTATTGACTTACCATTTCTTTTAATCGGATATAGTTTGTCAGTGTGTTTTAATCCCAACTCTACAGTGTTTCCGCCACTGTATTGCGTTAGAATTTCTAGGGGATTACACACACGCCTAAACCCAGGCGCCTGAGTTCTGGTGCGCCTGGACTCTGGCGTCCATCCAGGCAACGAGAGCCGAAAACGACAATAAATACCCCCCTCCACCCCACTCATTCGACACAACATGTTCTCTTCTCCCTTTACTCATTACGAGTTTCTCGCTTGGGCTCGCACTCCGACAGCCAAAGCAAACGATCCACTCGATCGTAGTCTCCATACGCGAAATCGATGCTATTCCTCACCTTCGAGCACTCCACTCGATCCCGAGGTGCCTGTGTTCAACTAGCTCCCCAAGTCTAATAGCAGAAGCTTTGCCAGATTAGCCGCAGAACTAGCAAATAGTAACGGAACTCGGCCGGAGTAGTCGCAGAACCAGCAAACGGTACCGGAACTCTGCCGAAATCATAAGGCAAGCTAGGAGGATCCGCCTTTTGAAGTCGAATCGTCACTAGGTTGTCATCTAAACAAAACCTTACATTTCTGCACTTTTATTATGCACTACAATAATGTCAAACGTGGACACTAGGTCCACAACACATACTAAAACACGTAACGTCCCAACATCAACCATAAAATACAAAAACACTCTAAATAGACCCGAGTAGTTCCGAGATCCGTACTCAACTATCTATGCATCGCGTCCCGTTTAGCGTATACTTCGAGGGTGCAACTCCTCACTATGTGATTTACTTACATTTCGCATTTATCGCTTTCACATGTTTATTGCTTTTATGACCTTATAATCGCACGCTAAATCACCTAACACGGAATTCAAAACGTAAACAAGCTAAAACTGAACAAAGCGATGGTCGAGTTCCGAATTAGTCCCGGTGCTCACCTTACACGGTTCGACGCGTCCCTATTAATACCGAGCCGACGCGTCTTAAGCAGTGTACCGGATAACGTATACCACGAGAACGACTAATACCCGTATTATCACGTTTAAATTGACTTGCTAATACATATAATATTAGTACTCTTTACTCTCCTACGTGCATCTTTTCATGGCCTGCTTGTCACGTGAAATCGCATGCAAAGAATGTAAACATAACTACTTCGACGACAAAGCTTACTTGTCCTTAAACAACCAACGTAGCAAAGACATAGGGTTAAAACAACGGATGTTATAGTACTTCCACCACAACAGGGGAACAAAGTTATCAGCCCACCGCTTGATTAGTAGAGGCCGCTACGTGCGGGCGGGATTAGGTGTCGATTTCTAGCGAACGTTGGCCTCCCAATACGTACCCTCACCCCTTACTCAGAATCAACGGTTTCCAGATGTCCGAAACCATTGGCAATGAGAGTCATTCCAGGCATGGAGTGCTTATCGGTACGTACAAGTCTTTTTCTTTAGGTCCCGTGCCACTCAACTTTGAGCCGGTTAGGGATCAAAGTTGACTTGAACGGTTTCCGAGTCCCCATAATTGACTCGATGACGAATCCACAAATTGGCAACAAGTTCGGTTCACTAAAAAGGTCGCCTTACCAAACATATCGGCCTTTAATCATTTACAACCACGACTCGATCGATCCCAACGGAAACACGGGTGCCCACACCCGTCTAGCACAAGTCCGTATCGTCATTCGAATCGAGGTCCGAGACACCGCCCCGAACGCGAGATCAGATCGGCCCCCGACCGGGAAGGGGCCGCGTGGGTGGCCGCCGCGATGAAACCGGTTCGGTCCCGCGCGGGGCGCCAGGCGGTGCGGACGGATGTCTACAAAACCATGAATTCAATTATTGGACAGACTTTGGTCGGCTACGCCAAGCATTGCGCATTGATCAGAGGACAGAACTTAGGCGCATGGTCCCTTGCACCCTGGAACTTAGGTGCGGAAGGCCATGTGTCCCAAAACTCGAGCTCGAGGACTATTGTGCCTAAATCCATAGCGTTCAGGACCCAAGTGTGATGCTGCTTGATCCCGAGGCCTAGAAGTGTCTTGTCTCGATTCGTCAATACGAATATAATTCTTTCCGCATATCGATACCGTGCCTTGGCTAATAATAACCTACGGTATTTGATTTGGCATCAACGAGTGTTCGTTCTAAGTCGTCTTTTGATGATTCCTTAATATTAGACCATCGATTATGGAATCGATATCGAATATTTAGGAGAAGGAAGAAATAATGCATCGAAGGCATGCGGCAATTGATTCTGCGATTACGTTACAGCCTTGGGATCAGGCGCACGCCATGGGGCGCCCTAATCCTTAGACGCGTGCGGTCAGGCGTCCTAATATTAAGGCGCCACAACCCAAGAGCCTGTATTGGCTGTTTTTCGCACTTTAGGCAAATCCGATTATCGAATGCATTCGTTTGAAAAGTTTGATTCGTCGCGGGGAAAGTTAAATCATTTGCACTATTTACATCTTCGTTTGGTCATTAGGCGTACGATCTTCAAATGGCGTCATCGGATATTCGCTCTAAACGGATAACGATCCGTCATCGCAAACATTAGGTGCTTTGCATTTCAGCATCGTCGTTTGGCCATTAAGGCCTACGATGCTTGATTTAGCATCATCGAACATTTGCTCGAGTCATGTTTTTGAAAATAGTTTTGTTATATATATACATGGTAGTAATGAAACGAAAGCGTAAAAGCGTTTTAAAGGTTGACTCTTCTTAGACAACCAAATATGCGGGGTGACGAAATAAGCGACCAACAACGCGAGTGCGATACTCTTGTGTTCCGATTTCCTTATTTCATCACCCTTAGTATTCGATACATAAAATAACGAGTATTTTAGCATAGAATGATGTTAGTAATTAGGAACGAATAATTAAATGTTAGATGCGATAAAGTAAAGAGTTCATAAACGAGAAAGTAAATGTTATATTGTTTGATGCAAAAAGTAAATGGACTTGTTACACCCTCAACCTACATGTCAATGCTACGAAGTATGGACTCGTTTCGGGATCGCCACGGACACGGAGAGTCCTTTCGGTATGTAAGAGAGTTAAGGTGTGTCAAGGTTTCAGTTTTATGTGAAAATGGGTGAGAGTAAGCCTCGTTATCTCTTGGTTTTTTTGTCCCCAAAATGGTGTGAGGGGAGGGTGTATATATAAAGGTGAGGAAGGTTTGAGAATGTGCTTGGGCGCCTAAACCTAGTTTCTGATTTCGAGATTCAGGCGCGACAGGCCTTGCTCCCTAATTATCAGGCGCGACACTTGGGGCGCCCCAGTTCTAAGGCGCGGGGATGCACACGGTTGAATTCACGCATATCAGAAGTTACTCAAAATACGGATTGATATCTGTGTTAGAGGAGGAAGTTTCGGATTCTGTTTTGACTTGGGTTGATTGCATATTTGGACGCTTTTGTGGCTTATTTTGTTTTGAGGTTTCGAATTTGAACTGGTTTTACTCGGTCAACAAACACGGTTTTGCCCCTGGTGGTGGTTTTGGCTTAAAGTAGCTTTATTTGATTGGAAACGACTCATTGAGTCAGAATTTGAGGTCGGTTTTGAGAGTTTTTACTTAGTAATATGCCCGAGTCCGATACCATTGATTACGATTCCACATTCGAGCGTATTGATGCATGTTAACGTCTGATCATCCTCCGATGTTTTGTTGGAGACTGCTGAAAACACGAGCAGGCAAAATGCGGTTGTCTACAGATCCCCCACTATGACTGAGGCTTGGACAAGGCGAAAGTTAGAGTGGCTACCAGGTCAATCGATGATTACAACCTGGGAGCCTTTCGGTCGGGTCATTTATAGTCCATTAAACTTGTGTGTAGGGCTCGCCAGCCGCAAGGTAGAAATCATACTTGAGTTCTATTGCCTGCGATAGCTTTCGAAGTGGAAAAGAGGTGTTCTGCACCCGTGTCTTTGAGGCACTTCATGGGGACTATAAATCAAACATTCCTTCTGCTAGAGCCTGCTTCAGAATTTGGTTAGAAGCTTTCTTGAGCATTAGTGATCGGGATGGAGATCCATATTATAGTGCGGGAAGGAACTTCGCTTTTCGGAACCGCCCAGAGTTCCAATCTTGGTTTGATCGAGGGCCTTAGTAAGTGCCTCCCGATTTTCCTGTGAGCTAGCAAGGAGTTGCCATAAAGCGTGCTCAACTCGGCTCTTCTTCGAGATCTGTGTCAAAGGTTAGCTCTTTGGTTGCGGTTTCCGTCTTGATGGGATCAGTGACGCTTGCTGAGCTGGGGGTGTCCAGTAGATTAACCTCATCAAATGCGCTACGAGCTGTGGTTGTGGAGGGAGTTCCTTTGAATATGGGAAACTTCACCTTTCGGAACTGTCGGGAGTTCTGGTCTTCGCGGAGCTTCTTTTCTTTTAGTGTAGGGAGAACTTTGTGGGGATGTATAATCTTGGGTTCTGTTGGAGATGCCTGAAGACATCATAGGCTCTGTTAGGGACATTGAAAACGGATGCCATCGTCGGGGAATTATAGACATGTAACTCCCTGGCTCAAATCCACTAGGGAGTAGACTTGTACCTGAAATATTAGATATACAAGAGGTAATAGCAGATAGCAAAATATCATACAGAAGATATGTAGTTAACATCCGTTGACTGACTTGCATTGGGGAAATGATTTTTTTTGAAATCGAAGTCCTGACAACAGCCGACGTGCCAACGGATGTGAAGGCTCAGAAAAATTATTGATAAGTGTGTTTTGTAGTGCTTATTCCTTGTGTTTGGTCCCGGTTTCTCTTGTGAAATCGCTCTTTGGAGCAGTTTCGAGGCTACTTACGCGTCTTCTAGTTTGTTTTAGGTTCCTAAGACCAATCTTGGAGAAATGGAACGATTCCGACTCGTTTCCAACACATTTGGAGCCAACGAAGAGAAGCGACGATCACTCGGTAGCTTAGACTCGATCCCGAGCCCTTGGGACCCATTCCCGAGCCCATGGGACCAAATCACGAGCACCGAGAATCGATAAGAAGCCTATGAAGAGCAAGTGGGGACCTATGGGATCATATTTGAAGCCTACATGACCCATCCCGGTCGGGAACACATCCATCACGACCGGGATGAAGGGCAAAGAAGAGACGAATTAATGGAGGGCCATCCCGACCGGAATGAGCACCATCCCGACCGGGACCGCCTCCATCCCGATCGAGATGGACCCAGTTCAGCCCACCTTTGCTTTTCCGCCTCCCTTTGCTTATGGAACCCTATATATACCCCCCTCTTGTATTGTTAGAACATCTTATGAAACCTTAGACTACTTTTAGGTTAGATTAGCTTAGGTTAGTGTAGATTAGCTTAATCCCTCTTTAATTACTCTTCATTTAGTTTAATCTAGTTAGATTACTCTTGTATTATTGGATTTCTTGAAGAATCTACCAATCTTGACAACATTGGTGGATGTTTGGGTTTTCTTCTATGCAAGTGTTCATCTTTTCATCTCTTCTTTAGTTGGTATAATCTTTCTTATTTCTTTTCTCTTTATCCTTCTTTGTTATTCAAGTTTTAATCTTTGTTCATAGTTCATTGTTATTGCTAGTCTCATCTTCTTAATGAATGTTATGGTTATGTTGATGTTTCCTCTTGTTTGGGTTAGTGTTAGTTCAGACATGATTGAGTAGACTGTTTGTGGGGTTATTAGGGGGATTAAGTGTTGATGATGGGTGATTAGGGTTTGATTGAGGGTAAAGGTGGATTCTTTGTCACTAGTCACTTGTTGTGCATACCATGTGTTTGATGAAATGTTTGTTAGGGTGGTAGTTGCAAATACTACTCTTGCTAATTTCCTCCTTCTCATTATATGCTTGATTGGTGGTTGAATCCTCTTGTTTAGAGTAGCATCTTGCATGAGTATTCGGGTTTGCTTTTGACGCGAGAGCGCGGACCGACCTTAGTGACTAGGTGAAACCTACACCCTCGATTACCCATCTATCCTATTGCACCTATGAACCCGACCTAACCCTACTCTTTCCTTATTTGATTTGTCCATCTTCTTAGCTATTGTTCCTCTAGTTAGTTGAATCTTTTAGCTTTAGTTGTCATACTTAGCTTAGTCATAGTCATAGTTTTATCCCCTTCTTTGTTCTAGTTGTTTAGCCTAGTTGTTTAGCTTGTTGACCTAGTCTTGTATTTGGGTAGACCTTAGTCTAGGCACCTCTTACCGTCTCCGTGGATCAACCCGACTTGCGCTAGCTACCTAGTTAGGATTAGTTGGTTTATTTGGTGTTTGGGATTGACGGCAAATCCCTCCCACCAATTTGGCGCCGTTGCCGGGGACGATGCTTGTTTAGACTTTGTTTGCCTATTTACTTGACTTTGTCTTTGTTTTTGTGTTTTTCTTTGTTTTCATTTGCTTCTTGTGTGTGTAAAGTTTATTTCCTTCTTGTCTAGTGCCCAAAAAGCACTAGACTTCTCACGTTTGCTCCTAGTCTACAGTTTATGCTTAGAGGTGGTGACCATCCTCATATCTTTACAACTTAGAGCCGCATCAACGGACGGTTGCTAGATTGAGAGGTCCTCAACCGGGTACGAGCCACGATTTTCGAGCAAAACTTGAGGATTGATCTAAACTCCCCACATATAGAAGCCGCCATAAATCACTCCTCTCCCTCTATGAATCAAGAATATGACATGACATCTCCCTACTACTATCAAGCTTCATGGGGTAATCAAGACACCCGTGGGTATGAGCTTCAAGGACATGGAAACGGCTACCAACAAGTGTATGCTTATCAATCCTATGATCATGGTGATTATTACTCAAGCTGTCATTGTGAACCCACCATGTTTCATCATGTTTCTTCACATGGAAGCCATTTTCCCCAAAACCCACCATATTACCCTTCACCTCAACCACATTATGAGCCCCAAAACCCACAATACTACCAATCATCTCAACCTCACTACCAACAATATGATGCCCCACCCCTTGGGCATCATAAAGATTTTCAAGGAGCATTACAAGACCCCAATGACCACCAAATGCCCAACTTGGAGTTATTTCAATCGATTCTTCAAATGCAAAAGAGGCAAAAAGAAATGGCCATCCAATTGCAAAAGGACTATGAAATCTTGGCCCAAATCCGAAGGGAAAATGAGACGATGGATGCTCGATTAAATGCTATAGCGGCTAAAACCGTAATGTCTTTAACTCGAACATCACAACTAGACAAAGGGTGCTCGTTTTAGCAAGGGGAGCAACCCAATCATGAAGCCGCCGATGAAGTCCCTTTGGGAAGCGAGACTTGCTACGAAGAACCTCAATTGTCTACCCAAGAAGAGACGAATGAGGAAATGACCCTTGATGAAGGCATTGTTGGTGAAGAATTGGAGGAGGTTAGTGAGTTGAATGAGGTGGTAGGAGTTGTGAAGTCATTGGGTGACAATGATGAGCTCAAGTTGCCCTTGTGCGAAAATGGGGAAAAACATCATGAACCTCTTGCAAGTAAGCGAAGCTATAGTTTGGAAGAGATTGAAACCGCCGGTAGAAGTTTCAATTCTCTCCTTCAAGATGATATGAGGACAAGTGATGAAGATGGGGAACCACAACATGAGGGAGATATGAGGATGTGCAATAAGGAAATGAGGCCAAAACCGCTTTTTGTGCCTCGTGTCAAGTACTTGAAGCTTGCTTGTGGTTGGAGACGGTGCTTAGAGAGGAAGAGGTCGTTAAAGCTTGTAGGATGGAAAGACCCCGGAGACAACATGAAAGATGACGTTGGGTCTTTGGATGACTACTTCTTGCTTCCGACTTGGAGGATTTGGAGGATAGCTTGGCTCGAATACTCAATGAGCCCTCATTATGATGTGGCTCGAGCATTTGACTTGCTCCTCCGAGCCCTTGATGGCTATGGATAAGAAGGAAGAGTCCACCATTCTCGGTTTGACGGAGTTCCTCAAGAACCGTCATGTTGTATATTCCTCTTTCCCTCTTCTTTTGAGTTTTTGTGTTTGTATTTGTGTGTTTGTTTGTTTGGTCTCTAGGCTTGATTTGTTTTGTGGAATTCTTGTAATTTGGTATTTTGATGAGCGATCTGAGGGAGGGATCTTTGATGGAAATTGTTGAGCTTAATTGATAGGTGTGAATGAAGATGAAGAACTAGAGAGGGATATGGGTGAAAAAAGCTTTAGAGCTTGGTAGAGGAATTCGGTTGTTGAGCTTTTGGCAAGCTTTTGGGGACGGGATTCTAAACCCAGATGTGTTAGTTGCCTTGTGGGTGAATCTATCAAGGGAATTGAAGAGCTAGAAGAATCATCCCGACCGGGATGACCATTGTCACGCCCGGAATGAGTGCACTGCAAACGACTGGCTTCTGACTAGCGATCCCGACCAGGAGCAATGTCTTCCCGACCGTGATGGGGCCGTTACGACCGCGAAGGACCCCAACCAGCCCTCTTTGCCTTCTTTTCTTCATTAAAGCCCCACCCCACCACGTTATACCCCCTCCCAACCTCCCTACTCACCTTAGCTTCTATCGTTTCATCCCTACACTTCAATTATACACCTTCATCTTATCTTCTCATCACTATGCACCGAGTTTCCCCGTTAATCCCAACCTCGATTACACCAATACAAGCCCGATACTTGAGACTACATTGAGGAATAGGAGTAATATCGATGAGGACAAGCAAGGTACCAAGAACGATGATTGAGACGATGGAGTTGGTTGAGTTGCTAACCGTTTGGTAAGGCGACTCTCCTTTCTTTTCCGTCTTTTGTTGCTTACTCTTTGTATGTTTCCCCTTCTTTTTATGCATTTGGTGTCATGGAGGCCCTCGGGGCCTTGGTAATTATCACTCCCGATTCTCGATGACGTAATTGCATCGAGAATCTTTTGAAAAATCCAAATTTACAAGTCCTTTCACTTTTTCTTTATTTTATTTTCTTTTGGTAGAATTTAGTCGGATTTAGGCGGAATCCGGGCTAGGTGACTTGATTACACCTAGCCCTCCCCTCCCATTTCCTTTTATTTTCTTCTTTTTATTTATTCTCCCTTCCATATCTTTTCTCGTATCGGCCCTTGGTGACTTGATTACACCCCGACCGACACATTCTACCCTTTCTTCACTTTCATTTTTCATTTTTAGCTTTATTTTCCCTTTTTCTTTCTTTTTTAGTGTCTTCCACACACTACCGATTGAGCATGAGGACATTGCTCGGTTTAAGTGTGGGGGAGCGATATCCTAGTCTAGTTTAGTTTTATTTTTGTAGTTTTTTTCGAAAAAATCTTAAAAATCCCTAAAAATTTGAAAAATTTCATAAAAAATCAAAAAGATTTTCTTTTGAGTCTTTGTGTCGTATATTTGTTTTGTTGTGTGTTTTGCCCCCCGATTCCCTTGTAGGTTGCGCGATCATCGATAAGTTTCGAGAAGCTCAAGACATCCAGTAATATCCCCTCATTTCTTTCTCCTTTTTCCTTTTTGTGGAGTTTGGAGGATGTTTTGTGATGGTGTAGGCTCGGGTGGAGCTTTTTGGAGTTCGTGGTTGATTGGTTGCTTGTTTGGAAGTTTCGGGGTGGTGATTGTTTGTTTTCTTTGTGTGTTTGTTTTCTTTTCCTTTTGTTATCTTTTGTTTTGTTTTATTTTGTATTGTTTAGTTTGTGTCTTGTGTAAAAAAGTTTTCAAAAACCCGGTTTTGAGGCTAGTGCGCAAGTCTTTACTTTCCCTTTCTAGTGATATGAATCGAGTCTTGGACTTTAGTCCAGTAGAATGACTTTAAATCAATAGTTTTGTTGGTCCTTTACCTTCAGTCCACCTAGTCTACTAGGGATTTACTACGGGATTTGCATTTTGACCACTTTGACCACCCATGGAGTGAAAAGGCCTTGGTTGCCGAGTCCCGTCTCTTAGGTGACCATGTTCGAAGTTGCTTTGATTAGTCCAAGTTTCCCCCTTTTTGTGGGTTTGAAGGGAAGACATCGTCCGGACTTACCCATTTCCCTACCTTCTACACATTTTCCACAAATAAGTTGCAACTTGTTGAAGTTTCTTACTTGGTTGTGATTGAATGCCTACAAAACAAAAATCTAACCAAAGGGCAAACCAAGGCAAAAAGAAAGAAAAAAAAAAGAAAGAAAGAAAAGAAAGAAGAAAAAGAAAAGGCACAACAAATGAAAAACAAAATACAAAAGAAGAAAAAGAAATGGCATAGCAACTCAAAAGCCAAATGCAAAAGAAAAATGCCAAAGAAAATCATCTCACAAAAAACAATTTTTTTTTCTCACCCCTCAAAAATAAGCCTTTTACCGACAGTTATCGTGAAGAGCCTACCAAAGGACCGAGTCCCTAGGAAGGATGATAGCGGTAATAGTCGGTCTTCCCTCATTTTGCAACCATTATCCACCTTTTTACTTGGACTAGTTAGGCTATTTTTGAGCATGGGACGACCCTCTTGGCTTGTCGCTAGGGGGGGGGGGGGGGGGGGGGGGGGGGGGGGGGCGGGGGGCGTTTCACTTTACCTAAAGTGTCGACTAACTCCGTGGTTCATCCTTTTTCCATCCCGCCTATCGTCCCGTAGTACGTTCATAGAAGGTTAGGAGGAACTAGGTAAGTTACCAACGTTTTTATTGCTTTTTTGTCATACTATTAGGGTTTTGTCCATATCGATTTGTGTTATTAGCTTGGGAACGTTGTCACTTGCCTTGAGTCTAACCGGTGCTTCTTTCACCGGTTTGTTGAGGGAAGCGGTATTTGTTTCTTCTTGGATGCAACCGTTTGTTTGTTTGTTTGTTGTGTGTTTGTGTGTTTTCGTGTTCGGATGTATCCACAGTTTTGTCGCAAGACCTCACTTACCTTGCGAAAAGCACTTTTCCTCTAAGTGTTCTTGCGTGAGTTGAAAGGGCGTAGGGTGCGCTAATACCCGCTCGGCTAGTATTTTATTTCTTATTAGTTTAGTAGTTAGTTCGTGCTTACTCGAGGGCGAGTAAGGGTTAAGTGTGGGGGAGTTGATAAGTGTGTTTTGTAGTGCTTATTCCTTGTGTTTGGTCCCGGTTTCTCTTGTGAAATCGCTCTTTGGAGCGGTTTCAAGGCTACTTACACTTCTTCTAGTTTGTTTTAGGTTCCTATAACCAATCTTGGAGAAATGGAACGATTCCGACTCGTTTCCAACACATTTGGAGCCAACGAAGAGAAGCGACGATCACTCGGTAGCTTAGACTCGGTCCCGAGCTGATAAGTGTAGTTTGTAGTGTCTATTTTACTGTGTTTTGGTCCCATTTTCCTTGTGGAATCGCTCCTTGGGAGCGGTTTATGGGTTTCTTATGCTTCCTTTAGTTCGTTTCAGGTTCCCGAGACCGATTTGGAAGAGTTGGAGCAATTCTGACTCGATACATACATATTTTGGAGCCAACGGAGTAAAGGAACGATGACTCGATGCCTTGGAATCGATACCGAGACCTCGGGACCCAATCCCGAGCCTCCGAGACCCGAGCCCGAGTCCCGAGAATCGACGAGATACCCATGAGAGGCAAGGAGGGACCAAAAAGCTCTTAAGGGAGGCCTACAAGACCAATCCCGGTCGGGAAGGCCTCATCCCGATCGGGATGGGGTGCACGTTAAAGGGTGCTGCCGTGGGCCCGTCCCGGTCGGGATGATCCGTCCCGGTCGGGATGGCCTCTTACTTTTGTTCTTTGTTATTCAATCAAGTTTCATCTTTTACATATTGTTATTGTTTGTTTATGATGAATGTTTGGATGCTTGTTCTAGTTTCTTTTGTGAATGTTGGTTTTCTCTTAACTATGAGTGAGTAGTTTCTTTGTGGGGTTAGTAGGGGGATTAGGGGTAGATTATGGATGATTAGGGTTGATTAAGGGAAAAGGGTGAAACTTTGTTGTTAGTCACATTGTGGGCACTCCATGTGTTTGTTGATATGCTTGTGTGAGTTGTAGTGGCCATGCTTCCCATACTTGTGTTCATCTTCTCATTGTTTGTCTATTATGTGGAAATGTTGAGAATAGTCGTAGTCACGAGAGTGCGGACTAGGGTCTAAGTTGCGAGAGCCCGGACCCACCTTGACATCGGTCTAAGTTGCGAGAGCCCGGACCGACCCTAGCGATTAGGAGACACCTATACCCTTGATCACCCCAATTACCCTTCTACTCCTATGAACCCGACCTACCCCAATTCCTTTCCATACTTGAGTTCATCCTAGTTAGTCGTCATTTCTATAGTTTCATTGTTTAGGTCTTCTCATAGTTAGCTCATTGTTAGTCTAGTTCTTATCTCTTCTCCACCACAGTTCTCCAATTATTGTTTCTTTGTGTTTGTTTGGTAGCATAGTCTTGTTATAGGCCGACCTAGTCTAAACCTTGCAATACCGTCCTCACGGATACGATCCCGACTTGCCCTAGCTACCCACTAGGTGTAATCGGTAGTTTGTTGACGGTTAGGGACGTGACAAATCCCTACCATCAATTTGGCGCCGTTGCCGGGGACGGTGCATTGTTTAGACTTAGTTTGCTTATTTCTAGACTTAGTTACCCTTCTTTGTGCTCTCCTATCTTCTCTTGTGCATATTTTCTAGTTTTTCTTCGTTTCTTAGCTTTCTTTTCTCTTTGTCTCTAGTTGTGCTTGTTTATTGTCGTTGCCTAGTGCCCACAAAGCACTAGGTGTTCTCACGTTTGTTCTAGTGTGTAGTGTATGCCTAGGAGGGGAGGTGACTTCTATCTCTTTAATCCAGAGCCGGAGAGACTCTTTCGAGCCTTTCGCCAACGGACGATTAACCGGGTTAGAATCTCTCAACCAAGTGCAAGCAATACTCATCAAGGGCAAGCTCAAGGAGCCAACTTTAGCGAGTCACCTCGAGAGACGGCCGGAGGGACCTTCATCAATCCCTTCGGTAACTCTTGTTCTCCTAGTTCCCCCTCTTCATCTACCTCAATACCGTCTACACCACCATCTTATCCCTTATATCCAAGAATGCCGAAGTTTTCATCTCACTCCACTTTCACGGAAGATGTCTTGCCGGGACCGAGTGCATTACCGGAAGCTTATACCGGAAATTTTGTGGCAAAGACTCAATTCATCCAACTTGTGGAGAGGAGCCCATTTAGTGGTTTGCCCACCGAAGACCCGCACCAACACATGGAGACCTTCTCCGATTATTGTGACACTATATCCCAACCCGGGGTTACTCAAGATCAAATTCGTTGGGTACTCTTCCCGTTTTCTCTAATTGGAAAAGCGAAGCAATGGATCAAGAGTCTCGATAGGGCAACCATGGGGATCGATACTTGGAAAAAGATTGCCTTGGCGTTCTACCAAAAGTTTTACCCTCCGGAAAAGACAAATTTGCTTAGGGCCTCCATCACCGGGTTCCAACAAAGGGATGAAGAGAGCCTAGATGAAGCTTGGGAGCGGTTTAAATCTTTGGTTAGGTCGTGCCCTCATCATGGACTCTCACAATGGTTCTTGGTATAACAATTTTGGAATGGCCTTTATGAGGACTCGAGAGCTACACTTAATATGGGCTCCAATGGTAGGTTTACCGAGGTCGATGACGACCAAACTTGGGCGAGAATCGAAGAGATGGCGGTGCATAATTCGCAATACTCTAGGCCTAGGAAGGCACATCGAGGAGGCATGCATGAGGTTGATGCTATCACTAAGTTAAGCATTGACCTTGGAGCTCAATTGAAAACACACATGGAGACTATTGACAAGAAGCTCCAAAGCCACCTCAACCAAGTCCAAGGCACTAGTTCCTCCCACCATCAACCGATTCATGAAGTGAATGCTTTGGAGTTTGCACCTCCTTTGCCTTATTTTGGGATGTGTGATACTTGTGGAATCGTTGGTCATGATCCTATGAATTGTAGAGGAAGTGTTGAGCAAGTGAACGCCTTTCAAGCGTTCAAGCAAGGTGCCTCCTACTCTAATCAATACCAAGCTTCCAATCCAGTCCCTCAGCAACAAGCACTTCAACATCAACAACAACATCGTCCCTATGTCCCACCTCCCTTAAGGGACAACAACCAAGGTTATCAAGGTTATGTGGGTAATCCAAGACCCTTCAACAACTTCAAGCGAAATAACCAAGGTACCTTTCACAACAACAATCAAGGGTTCCAACATGGGAACTTCAATCAAGGAGGTTTCCAAGGAAACCAAAACTTTCAAAGACAACAAAACCACAACCAAGGCCTTAATCAAGGCAATTCTCATGGGTTCCAAGGGAACCATCAACAACAACAAGCAACTCAAGGCAATCAACAACAAAGCAAGCCTAGGAGCCGGTCTCCTATTCATGACTATGGTACTCAATTAGCCCTCACCGATACTCCGCATAATCCATCATACCCACCACGGGATTTCGACATACAAAAGCAAATGATGGATATGCAAAGGAATACTCAAGAAATGCAAAAGAGTCAATTGGAGGCACAAATGTCACAACAAGGAATCATTGCTCAAATTCTAATGGATAACAAGGAAATGAAAACTCACATGAAGATGATTGAGAATCAAGTATCACAACTTGCATCGGGAAGTACTTCAAGGCAAAGAGGGAAATTACCTCCTCAAGGTGAAACTCCAAATTATGAGCATGTCAATGCCATCACCTTAAGGAGCGGTGCTACATATAATCCTCCCGTGTTTCCTAGTGAGCAACAAGCAATGAAGGAAGTTGTGTCTCCAATTCAAGAAGATTCAAGCTCGGATAATCCAATGGAGGAGCAAGTCTTATGGGAGGTCGAGAAACCCCAAGAAGACAACCCTCCCCCACTTCAAGAGAAAGACAAGGGAAAAAGGAAAGTGTTATTTGAAGAGTCCACCCCTAGTGAGCAAAACAAGTACCAAATCAAGTTGCCTTTCCCATCAAGGCAAATGAAGACTAAGGTGGACACTCAATACGACAAGTTCCTTAGTATTGTGAAGAAATTGGATGTTAGTGTCCCGTTTACCGATTTACTTACCCAAATCCCAGCATATGGTAAATTCATGAAAGAAATCTTGGCTAGGAAGAGGTCCATCGACAAGGAAGAGACGGTAGCGTTCACGAGGGTGGTGAGCGAGCTTATCCAAGGTTCCACGCTTCCGAAGTTGACGGATCCGGGTAGTTTTTCGATCCCTTGCACCATAGGCAACTTCTTGATCAAGAATGCGTTATGTGACTTGGGCGCGAGTGTGAGCATCATTCCCTATTCTATTTGTTGCCGACTCGGAATGAAGGAGTTGAAATGTACGTCCCTCACCCTCCAAATGGCCGATAAATCATTCAATCGACCATTAGGAATGTTAGAGGACGTACCGGTACGAGTCGGAAAATTCTTCATTCCGGTCGACTTCATTGTGCTCGACATGCCGGAGGATGCCAACACTCCCATTATCCTTGGACGCCCATTTCTACACACCGCGGGTGCCATGATCGATGTGAAGAACGGCAGGATCACATTTGAGTTAGGCGAGGAAAAGATAGTGTTCGACCTCCAAGGCAACACTTCGCCTACTAAGGATGGATCATGCAATATGATCCAAGCCAAGAAAGACATCGATCTAGGGGGTGAACCGGGACAAAGCTTGAAGAAGTATTCTTATGTACTTGAAGATGATGACTCCGAGAGTGAGGAGGATGAGTGCCCATATCATGGGCTTGATGACAAGTTGCAAAGCAAGGAGAAGGATGAGCCGTCCTTGGGGCCGCATGAGAATCGGTGGACGTTTGGGTATATCCCCAAAGACCAAAAGTACAAGTTCAAGTCTTTGAACTTGGAAGATCGGGATGCCCCGGGAACGTCTAGGCAAGGCCATGAAGAGTCTTGGGATGTGGTTGGTTATATGACATGCTTGATTGAAGACTTTGCTAGGGCCTTCGACTTGTTCTTACGTGCCCTTGATGGAGATGGAATTGGTCATGGTTGTTGAAAAAGAATGAAGATGCACCATCCTTGGTTTGACGGAGTTCCACAAGAACCGTCCCATTGTATATATCCTTGTATTGTATTTTATTTGGTTTTTCTTGGTGAATTCTTGTAATATTGGATTATTGATGAGCGATGCGAGGGAGAGAGTTTGATGTTGAGTTTGAGTTTGTTTGATAGGTATGAAGTGAGAATGCTTCCTAGAGAAGAATGGCTATGAAAGGGCTTGGGTTGTAAGCACGAGGATCGGGTTTTTGAAGCTTGGAGCAAGCTTTTGGGATTGTGGAAGTTGAAGAAGGCCCACCCCGACCGGGATGAGGCGTCCCGACCGGGAAGGGTGAGGCATCCCGACCGGGAAGGGTGTCGTCCCGATCGGGATGGGTGTACCAAATTTCGAGCATGCTGTGGATCCGTCCCGACCGGGATGAGGGCGTCCCGACCGGGACGAGTGAGGTAACCCGACCGGGACCAACCATCCTGACCGGGATGGTCCTCTACTCCCCCTTTGTGTTTCTTCTTCGACAATTGACTCCACCCAACCATTTTATGCCCCCTCCCAACCTCCCTAGCTACCCTAGCCTTATCATATGCCTCATTTATTTCATTGACATGCCCTCACTCCATTTCCTATCCACTTTACACCGACTCTCGCATCAAATCCCACCCCTTACCATTACTACCCCGACCGTGAGTTCTTCTTGAGTGTGAAGCGAGATGGCAACCGAGAAGACAAGCGACGAGCCTCTAATGATCATCGAGACGATGGAGCAAGTGAGTTACTAACCGCTCGGTTTGGGTAATTATCCTTACTTTTCCGTCTTTTTATCGCTTGTTTTCTCTTATTTGCCCCTGATGCGCGTCAGATTGTCGCCTATCTAACACGATCAAACAAAATTTATAAACTCAAACTAACTACTACGTAGTAGTGGTAAGTCGGGGATCGATCCACAGGGACGGGCTAGGTAAAGTCGGTCGAGTCAAAGTCTAAGCACGTTTGGACGTTCGGGGTCTATTTTTGGGGTTTTTCGGGTTAAGTCTACACTAAGAAGCTATTACTACGAGAAGCGAGTTTAATAAGGAGAAGGTGTTAGGGGGAGTCGGGAATCGGAAATCGGGTTCTATGAGTCTCGGAATCGAGTTTTAGTCACAACGTCGATAAGGGAAAATACCACCTTTCGGCTTCTTCACCCAACCCACCTATACCCGCTTTCGCGGCGAAAGGGTAAGTCTTAAGTTAAGCTAATTTCTACCCCGAGTTTCCCCATATTGGTAGAAATGAGTCAAGGTCATTCTAGCTGCAGTCTAGGTCAACAAAGACACAAAAACTCAAACTTGATAAATCAACATGCAAACAATCCACCAACATCCCTCAATTCAAATTACCCAAAATCTTCCTCCCTTAACCCCTAACAAGAAATCTACTCAAAATTCATAATGGAAACTACTAAAATAATAACTAGAGATTAGGGAGAGGAAGAGAAATATACCTTTTACGGAGGAAAACGAAAATAATAATAATAATAAAAGAAGAACTTGATGAAGATGACAATGGATTTATCACTAACCCCTTGAAAATCTCCAAAAGAACTTCAATAAAAAGATGGAGTCTTTACACTAATTGATTAGATCTAGAAATAGTGAGGATTTTTGGATTGTCACCCTCCAAAAATCACCCTACTAATTTATCTACTAATAAACTAATAATATTCTACTACTAATTTTCTAATAGCTTAGGTAGTGTTGTGGTGGTGTGTTGTAATGTTGCCCCCTCCTCAAATGAGGAGTTACATATATATATATATATAGAGAGGAGAGAAAAGAGGGGTCTAAACCCTAGTCTTCTAAGCCCAATAAGGGAAGCCCAAATGCCCATCAACTAAACTTCACCCTTTCATTCCCATCCGGTGAAATTTCGCCCTGCGGCTTGACGAATTAATCCCACCGGGTGAAATTTCACCCGGTGAAATTTTCTTCTCATTTTGCGGTTTTTGGCGCTTTTCTCCATCGGGCGAAATTTTACCCGGTGGGCGAAATTTTGCCCGGTCATTTTCGCTCGGTGAACTTTTTTGTCCGAAATATCATTCTGGGAGGAACACCGTCGGGCGAAATTTCGCCCGGTCAAATCTCATCGGGTGAAATTTCGCCCTGTGACTTCAGAGGGCTATAACTCTCTTGTTTGAACTCCGATTGGGGCGTGTGATATGTCGTTGGAAAGCTACGAAGATAAGCTTTCACCTCCAACTGGAATCGCTTCGATCCGAGGTCTAGAACTCTATATATATTCAGTTGAAGTTAGAACTCTCCGGTGAAGATGCCCAATGGACTATTGTTTTTCCTTTTCGCTCAAGGTTTCACCTCTTGGGTTTGGACTTGGGGTTTGACTCGATCTCTTGACTTGCTCATATAGCTTCAATTCACCTCTTTATTCACGAACACGTACCTAAAAGACAAAAACACACAAAAGCAGTACGAAATTCTACGAAAAAGACGATAAATACGAAAAAACCAAATTCAAAATAGAAAATACGAAATATAGTCAAAAATGAGTTATATTGACGTTAAAGCACACAAAATTGAGTCAAATACGAGTGAAAATAGGGGGTAAAACGGTCTAAATTTGCGTGTTATCAGCCCCCTTCCCCTTGAGTCATGGTCTATTAGTGGCCTTCGAGGCCTTAGTATGGTTGCCCCCGACCCCCGATGACGTGAGTACGTCGAGAGTCGATCGATTAATCCAATTGTACAAGATTTTCACCTTTCTTTTTAGGATTTAGTCGGATTCGGGCGGAATCCGGGCTAGGTGACTTGATTACACCTAGCCCTCCCCTCCCATTTCCTTTTATTTCCTTCTTTTATTTCTTCCCCCATCCATATCTTTTCTCGTCTCGGCCCATGGTGACTTGACTACACCCCGGCCGGACGCCTTCTACCCTTTTCTTCACTTTATTTTTGATTTTTAGCTTTATTTTCGTAGTTTCTTTTCTTTTTCTTTTGTCTCTCCGCACACTACGATCGAGCATGAGGACATGACTCGGTTTAAGTGTGGGGGAGCGATATTCTAGTATAGTTAGTTTTATTTTTTTAGTTTTTCGAAAAATCTTTGAAAAACCCCTAAAAATTTGAAATTTTTTCATAAAAATCAAAAAGATTTTTCTTTTGTGTATTTTTCCCTTTATGTCTTTGTGTCGTGTTTTTGTTGTATTGTGGGTGTTTTGCCTCCCTTTTCCTTATAGGTTGCTTAATCACCGTTGTTTGGAAGGCTTTGAAGACATCTGGTAACATCCTCTAACCCTCTTTCCCTCTTTATTCCTTGTGATGTTTGGAGAAGGTTGTGTTGAGGTGTGCTCAGGTGGAGCTTGTACATACTTGTGGTTGATTTGGTGATATGTTTGGAAGTTTGGGGTGGTGTTTGTTTGTTCATGTTTTGTTTTGTTTTTGTTGCCTTTTGTTTCTTTTCCTTCCATTTTCGTTGAGTCTTTGTTTTGTGTGTGTAGTCGTGTCTTGTGCGTAAAAGGTTTTCGAAAACCCGGTTTAGAGGCTAGTGTGCGAGTGCTTACTTTCCCCTTTTAGTAGTGTAAATCGAGTCTCGATCTTTAATCTAGTAGAATGACCCTAAATCAATAGTTTCGTTGGTCCTTTACCTTGAGTCCACCTAGCTTACTAGGGATTTACTACGAGATTTGCATTTTTGACCATTATGACCACCCACGGTGTGAAAAGGCCTTGGTTACCGAGTCTCGTCCCTTAGGTGACCGTGTTTAGGATCGTTTGATTAGTCCAAGTTCTCCCCTTTTTGTGGGTTTGAAGAGGGATCGCGACCCTCGACTCACCCATTTCCCTACCTCCTACACATATCCACAAAATAAATTGCAAATTGTTGAGTTCTCTCTTTCTTGTTACACAAAGGAATGCCAAAAAGCCAAATCAAGCCAAAAAGGGCAAAGAAAAGAAAAAGAAAGAAAATGAAAGAAAGAAAGAAAAGAATGAAGAAAAAAGAAAAGGCACAAAAGCCAAAAAGAAAATAGAAAAGAAGAAAAAGAAATGGCATGGCAACAAACAAAGCAAAAATGTCAAAAAGAAAGAAACAATTGCCAAAAGAAAATCGTCTCACAAAAAGATCCTAACCCCACAAAAATAAGCCTTTTTCCGACTTTTGCCGTGAAGAGCCTACCAAAGGACCGAGTCCCTAGGAAGGATGATAGCGGCATTAGTCGGTCTTCCCTCATTTTGCATGTTTTTCCACCCTTTTTACTTGGACTAGTTAGGCGGTTTCGGACACGGGACGACCCTCTTGGCCCACGCTAAAGGGGGCGGGGTCTCACTTACCTACAGTGTCGACTAACACCGTGGTTCTTCACTTTTCCACTCCGCCAATCGTCCCGTAGTACGGTTTTAGAATGTTAGGAGGACCTAGGTAAGTTACCAACGTTTTTGTTGCTTTATCGTCATACTATTAGGGTCTAGTCCACCTTGGTTTGTATTGCTAGCTTGGGAACGTTGTCACTTACCTCGAGTCCTAAACCGGTGCTTCTTTCACCGCTTTTAGAGGGAAGCAGTATTTCTTTTGTTTTGGGTGCAACCGTCTAAGTGTTTGTTTGTGTGTTTGTTTGTTTGTTTGTTTGTGTGTTTTGTGTCCGGTTGCATCCACAGTTTTGTCGCAAGACCCCACTTGCCTTGCGGGGTGCACTTTTCCTCAAAGTGCATTCGCGTGAGTTGAAAGGGCGTAGGGTGCGCTAATACCCACTCGGATAGTTTAGTACTTAGTTTGTGCTTACTCGAGGGCGAGTAAGGGTTAAGTGTGGGGGAGTTGATAAGTGTAGTTTGTAGTGTCTATTTTACAGTGTTTTGGTCCCATTTTCCTTGTGAAATCGCTCCTTGGGAGCGGTTTATGGGTTTCTTATGCTTCCTTTAGTTTGTTTCAGGTTCCCGAGACCAATATGGAAGAGTTGGAGCAATTCCGACTCGATACATACATATTTTGGAGCCATTTCGATACATACATATTTTGGATACATACATATTCCGACCCATACATACATAACGGAGTAAAGGAACGATGACTCGATGCCTTGGAATCGATACTGAGACCTCGGGACCCAATCCCGAGCCTCCGAGACCCGAGCCCGAGTCCCGAGAATCGACGAGATACCCATGAGAGGCAAGGAGGGACCAAAAAGCTCTTAAGGGAGGCCTACAAGACCCATCCCGGTCGGGAAGGCCTCATCCCAAGGGAACCATCAACAACAACAAGCAACTCAAGGCAATCGACAACAAAGCAAGCCTAGGAACCGGTCTCCTATTCATGACTATGGTACTCGATTAGCCCTCACCGATACTCCGCATAATCCATCATTCCCACCACGGGATTTTGACATACAAAAGCAAATGATGGATATGCAAAGGAATACTCAAGAAATGCAAAAGAGTCAATTGGAGGCACAAATGTCACAACAAGGAATCATTGCTCAAATTCTAATGGATAACAAGGAAATGAAAACTCACATGAAGATGATTGAGAATCAAGTATCACAACTTGCATCGGGAAGTACTTCAAGGCAAAGAGGGCAATTACCTCCTCAAGGTGAAACTCCAAATTATGAGCATGTCAATGCCATCACCTTAAGGAGCAGTGCTACATATAATCCTCCCGTGTTTCCTAGTGAGCAACAAGCAATGAAGGAAGTTGTGTCTCCAATTCAAGAAGATTCAAGCTCGGATAATCCAATGGAGGAGCAAGTCTTATGGGAGGTCGAGAAACCCCAAGAAGACAACCCTCCCCCACTTCAAGAGAAAGACAAGGGAAAAAGGAAAGTGTTATTTGAAGAGTCCACCCCTAGTGAGCAAAACAAGTACCAAATCAAGTTGCCTTTCCCATCAAGGCAAATGAAGACTAAGGTGGACACTCAATACGACAAGTTCCTTAGTATTGTGAAGAAATTGGATGTTAGTGTCCCGTTTACCGAGTTACTTACCCAAATCCCAGCATATGGTAAATTCATGAAAGAAATCTTGGCTAGGAAGAGGTCCATCGACAAGGAAGAGATGGTATCATTCACGAGGGTGGTGAGCGAGCTTATCCAAGGTTCCACGTTTCCGAAGTTGACGGATCCGGGTAGTTTTTCGATCCCTTGCACCATAGGCAACTTCTTGATCAAGAATGCGTTTTGTGACTTGGGCGCGAGTGTGAGCATCATTCCCTATTCTATTTGTTGCCGACTCGGAATGAAGGAGTTGAAATGTACGTCCCTCACCCTCCAAATGGCCGATAAATCATTCAATCGACCATTAGGAATGTTAGAGGACGTACCGGTACGAGTCGGAAAATTCTTCATTCCGGTCGACTTCATTGTGCTCGACATGCCGGAGGATGCCAACACTCCCATTATCCTTGGACGCCCATTTCTACACACCGCGGGTGCCATGATCGATGTGAAGAACGGCAGGATCACATTTGAGTTAGGCGAGGAAAAGATAGTGTTCGACCTCCAAGGCAACACTTCGCCTACTAAGGATGGATCATGCAATATGATCCAAGCCAAGAAAGACATCGATCTAGGGGGTGAACTGGGACAAAGCTTGAAGAAGTATTCTTATGTACTTGAAGATGATGACTCCGAGAGTGAGGAGGATGAGTGCCCATATCATGGGCTTGATGACAAGTTTCAAAGCAAGGAGAAGGATGAGCCGTCCTTGGGGCCGCATGAGAATCGGTGGACGTTTGGGTATATCCTCAAAGACCAAAAGTACAAGTTCAAGTCTTTGAACTTGGAAGATCGGGATGCCCCCGGAACGTCAAGGCAAGGCCATGACGAGTCTTGGGATGTGGTTGGTTATATGACATGCTTGATTGAAGACTTTGCTAGGGCCTTCGACTTTTTCTTACGTGCCCTTGATGGAGATGGAATTGGTCATGGTTGTTGAAAAAGAATGAAGATGCACCATCCTTGGTTTGACGGAGTTCCACAAGAACCGTCCCATTGTATATATCCTTGTATTGTATTTTCTTTGGTTTTTCTTGGTGAATTCTTGTAATATTGGATTATTGATGAGCGATGCGAGGGAGAGAGTTTGATGTTGAGTTTGAGTTTGTTTGATAGGTATGAAGTGAGAATGCTTCCTAGAGAAGAATGGCTATGAAAGGTCTTGGGTTGTAAGCACGAGGATCGGGTTTTTGAAGCTTGGAGGAAGCTTTTGGGATTGTGGAAGTTGAAGAAGGCCCACCCCGACCGGGATGCGGCGTCTCGACCGGGAAGGGTGAGGCATCCCGACCGGGAAGGGTGTCGTCCCGATCGGGATGGGTGTACCAAATTTCGAGCATGCTGTGGATCCGTCCCGACCGGGATGAGGGCGTCCCGACCGGGACGAGTGAGGTAACCCGACCGGGACCAACCATCCTGACCGGGATGGTCCTCTACTCCCCCTTTGTGTTTCTTCTTCGACAATTGACTCCACCCAACCATTTTATGCCCCCTCCCAACCTCCCTAGCTACCCTAGCCTTATCATATGCCTCATTTATTTCATTGACATGCCCTCACTCCATTTCCTATCCACTTTACACCGACTCTCGCATCAAATCCCACCCCTTACCATTACTACCCCGACCGTGAGTTCTTCTTGAGTGTGAAGCGAGATGGCAACCGAGAAGACAAGCGACGAGCCTCTAATGATCATCGAGACGATGGAGCAAGTGAGTTACTAACCGCTCGGTTTGGGTAATTATCCTTACTTTTCCGTCTTTTTATCGCTTGTTTTCTCTTATTTGCCCCTGATGCGCGTCAGATTGTCGCCTATCTAACACGATCAAACAAAATTTATAAACTCAAACTAACTACTACGTAGTAGTGGTAAGTCGGGGATCGATCCACAGGGACGGGCTAGGTAAAGTCGGTCGAGTCAAAGTCTAAGCACGTTTGGACGTTCGGGGTCTATTTTTGGGGTTTTTCGGGTTAAGTCTACACTAAGAAGCTATTACTACGAGAAGCGAGTTTAATAAGGAGAAGGTGTTAGGGGGAGTCGGGAATCGGAAATCGGGTTCTATGAGTCTCGGAATCGAGTTTTAGTCACAACGTCGATAAGGGAAAATACCACCTTTCGGCTTCTTCACCCAACCCACCTATACCCGCTTTCGCGGCGAAAGGGTAAGTCTTAAGTTAAGCTAATTTCTACCCCGAGTTTCCCCATATTGGTAGAAATGAGTCAAGGTCATTCTAGCTGCAGTCTAGGTCAACAAAGACACAAAAACTCAAACTTGATAAATCAACATGCAAACAATCCACCAACATCCCTCAATTCAAATTACCCAAAATCTTCCTCCCTTAACCCCTAACAAGAAATCTACTCAAAATTCATAATGGAAACTACTAAAATAATAACTAGAGATTAGGGAGAGGAAGAGAAATATACCGTTTACGGAGGAAAACGAAAATAATAATAATAATAATAAAAGAAGAACTTGATGAAGATGACAATGGATTTGTCACTAACCCCTTGAAAATCTCCAAAAGAACTTCAATAAAAAGATGGAGTCTTTACACTAATTGATTAGATCTAGAAATAGTGAGGATTTTTGGATTGTCACCCTCCAAAAATCACCCTACTAATTTATCTACTAATAAACTAATAATATTCTACTACTAATTTTCTAATAGCTTAGGTAGTGTTGTGGTGGTGTGTTGTAATGTTGCCCCCTCCTCAAATGAGGGGTTACATATATATATATATATAGAGAGAGGAGAGAAAAGAGGGGTCTAAACCCTAGTCTTCTAAGCCCAATAAGGGAAGCCCAAATGCCCATCAACTAAACTTCACCCTTTCATTCCCATCCGGTGAAATTTCGCCCTGCGGCTTGACGAATTAATCCCACCGGGTGAAATTTCACCCGGTGAAATTTTCTTCTCATTTTGCGGTTTTTGGCGCTTTTCTCCATCGGGCGAAATTTTACCCGGTGGGCGAAATTTTGCCCGGTCATTTTCGCTCGGTGAACTTTTTTGTCCGAAATATCATTCTGGGAGGAACACCGTCGGGCGAAATTTCGCCCGGTCAAATCTCATCGGGTGAAATTTCGCCCTGTGACTTCAGAGGGCTATAACTCTCTTGTTTGAACTCCGATTGGGGCGTGTGATATGTCGTTGGAAAGCTAAGAAGATAAGCTTTCACCTCCAACTGGAATCGCTTCGATCCGAGGTCTAGAACTCTATATATATTCAGTTGAAGTTCGAACTCTCCGGTGAAGATGCCCAATGGACTATTGTTTTTCCTTTTCGCTCAAGGTTTCACCTCTTGGGTTTGGACTTGGGGTTTGACTCGATCTCTTGACTTGCTCATATAGCTTCAATTCACCTCTTTATTCACGAACACGTACCTAAAAGACAAAAACACACAAAAGCAGTACGAAATTCTACGAAAAAGACGATAAATACGAAAAAACCAAATTCAAAATAGAAAATACGAAATATAGTCAAAAATGAGTTATATTGACGTTAAAGCACACAAAATTGAGTCAAATACGAGTGAAAATAGGGGGTAAAACGGTCTAAATTTGCGTGTTATCAGCCCCCTTCCCCTTGAGTCATGGTCTATTAGTGGCCTTCGAGGCCTTAGTATGGTTGCCCCCGACCCCCGATGACGTGAGTACGTCGAGAGTCGATCGATTAATCCAATTGTACAAGATTTTCACCTTTCTTTTTAGGATTTAGTCGGATTCGGGCGGAATCCGGGCTAGGTGACTTGATTACACCTAGCCCTCCCCTCCCATTTCCTTTTATTTCCTTCTTTTATTTCTTCCCCCATCCATATCTTTTCTCGTCTCGGCCCATGGTGACTTGACTACACCCCGGCCGGACGCCTTCTACCCTTTTCTTCACTTTATTTTTGATTTTTAGCTTTATTTTCGTAGTTTCTTTTCTTTTTCTTTTGTCTCTCCGCACACTACGATCGAGCATGAGGACATGACTCGGTTTAAGTGTGGGGGAGCGATATTCTAGTATAGTTAGTTTTATTTTTTTAGTTTTTCGAAAAATCTTTGAAAAACCCCTAAAAATTTGAAATTTTTTCATAAAAATCAAAAAGATTTTTCTTTTGTGTATTTTTCCCTTTATGTCTTTGTGTCGTGTTTTTGTTGTATTGTGGGTGTTTTGCCTCCCTTTTCCTTATAGGTTGCTTAATCACCGTTGTTTGGAAGGCTTTGAAGACATCTGGTAACATCCTCTAACCCTCTTTCCCTCTTTATTCCTTGTGATGTTTGGAGAAGGTTGTGTTGAGGTGTGCTCAGGTGGAGCTTGTACATACTTGTGGTTGATTTGGTGATATGTTTGGAAGTTTGGGGTGGTGTTTGTTTGTTCATGTTTTGTTTTGTTTTTGTTGCCTTTTGTTTCTTTTCCTTCCATTTTCGTTGAGTCTTTGTTTTGTGTGTGTAGTCGTGTCTTGTGCGTAAAAGGTTTTCGAAAACCCGGTTTAGAGGCTAGTGTGCGAGTGCTTACTTTCCCCTTTTAGTAGTGTAAATCGAGTCTCGATCTTTAATCTAGTAGAATGACCCTAAATCAATAGTTTCTTTGGTCCTTTACCTTGAGTCCACCTAGCTTACTAGGGATTTACTACGAGATTTGCATTTTTGACCATTATGACCACCCACGGTGTGAAAAGGCCTTGGTTACCGAGTCTCGTCCCTTAGGTGACCGTGTTTAGGATCGTTTGATTAGTCCAAGTTCTCCCCTTTTTGTGGGTTTGAAGAGGGATCGCGACCCTCGACTCACCCATTTCCCTACCTCCTACACATATCCACAAAATAAATTGCAAATTGTTGAGTTCTCTCTTTCTTGTTACACAAAGGAATGCCAAAAAGCCAAATCAAGCCAAAAAGGGCAAAGAAAAGAAAAAGAAAGAAAATGAAAGAAAGAAAGAAAAGAATGAAGAAAAAAGAAAAGGCACAAAAGCCAAAAAGAAAATAGAAAAGAAGAAAAAGAAATGGCATGGCAACAAACAAAGCAAAAATGTCAAAAAGAAAGAAACAATTGCCAAAAGAAAATCGTCTCACAAAAAGATCCTAACCCCACAAAAATAAGCCTTTTTCCGACTTTTGCCGTGAAGAGCCTACCAAAGGACCGAGTCCCTAGGAAGGATGATAGCGGCATTAGTCGGTCTTCCCTCATTTTGCATGTTTTTCCACCCTTTTTACTTGGACTAGTTAGGCGGTTTCGGACACGGGACGACCCTCTTGGCCCACGCTAAAGGGGGCGGGGTCTCACTTACCTACAGTGTCGACTAACACCGTGGTTCTTCACTTTTCCACTCCGCCAATCGTCCCGTAGTACGGTTTTAGAATGTTAGGAGGACCTAGGTAAGTTACCAACGTTTTTGTTGCTTTATCGTCATACTATTAGGGTCTAGTCCACCTTGGTTTGTATTGCTAGCTTGGGAACGTTGTCACTTACCTCGAGTCCTAAACCGGTGCTTCTTTCACCGCTTTTAGAGGGAAGCAGTATTTCTTTTGTTTTGGGTGCAACCGTCTAAGTGTTTGTTTGTGTGTTTGTTTGTTTGTTTGTTTGTGTGTTTTGTGTCCGGTTGCATCCACAGTTTTGTCGCAAGACCCCACTTGCCTTGCGGGGTGCACTTTTCCTCAAAGTGCATTCGCGTGAGTTGAAAGGGCGTAGGGTGCGCTAATACCCACTCGGATAGTTTAGTACTTAGTTTGTGCTTACTCGAGGGCGAGTAAGGGTTAAGTGTGGGGGAGTTGATAAGTGTAGTTTGTAGTGTCTATTTTACAGTGTTTTGGTCCCATTTTCCTTGTGAAATCGCTCCTTGGGAGCGGTTTATGGGTTTCTTATGCTTCCTTTAGTTTGTTTCAGGTTCCCGAGACCAATATGGAAGAGTTGGAGCAATTCCGACTCGATACATACATATTTTGGAGCCATTTCGATACATACATATTTTGGATACATACATATTCCGACCCATACATACATAACGGAGTAAAGGAACGATGACTCGATGCCTTGGAATCGATACTGAGACCTCGGGACCCAATCCCGAGCCTCCGAGACCCGAGCCCGAGTCCCGAGAATCGACGAGATACCCATGAGAGGCAAGGAGGGACCAAAAAGCTCTTAAGGGAGGCCTACAAGACCCATCCCGGTCGGGAAGGCCTCATCCCAAGGGAACCATCAACAACAACAAGCAACTCAAGGCAATCGACAACAAAGCAAGCCTAGGAACCGGTCTCCTATTCATGACTATGGTACTCGATTAGCCCTCACCGATACTCCGCATAATCCATCATTCCCACCACGGGATTTTGACATACAAAAGCAAATGATGGATATGCAAAGGAATACTCAAGAAATGCAAAAGAGTCAATTGGAGGCACAAATGTCACAACAAGGAATCATTGCTCAAATTCTAATGGATAACAAGGAAATGAAAACTCACATGAAGATGATTGAGAATCAAGTATCACAACTTGCATCGGGAAGTACTTCAAGGCAAAGAGGGCAATTACCTCCTCAAGGTGAAACTCCAAATTATGAGCATGTCAATGCCATCACCTTAAGGAGCAGTGCTACATATAATCCTCCCGTGTTTCCTAGTGAGCAACAAGCAATGAAGGAAGTTGTGTCTCCAATTCAAGAAGATTCAAGCTCGGATAATCCAATGGAGGAGCAAGTCTTATGGGAGGTCGAGAAACCCCAAGAAGACAACCCTCCCCCACTTCAAGAGAAAGACAAGGGAAAAAGGAAAGTGTTATTTGAAGAGTCCACCCCTAGTGAGCAAAACAAGTACCAAATCAAGTTGCCTTTCCCATCAAGGCAAATGAAGACTAAGGTGGACACTCAATACGACAAGTTCCTTAGTATTGTGAAGAAATTGGATGTTAGTGTCCCGTTTACCGAGTTACTTACCCAAATCCCAGCATATGGTAAATTCATGAAAGAAATCTTGGCTAGGAAGAGGTCCATCGACAAGGAAGAGATGGTATCATTCACGAGGGTGGTGAGCGAGCTTATCCAAGGTTCCACGTTTCCGAAGTTGACGGATCCGGGTAGTTTTTCGATCCCTTGCACCATAGGCAACTTCTTGATCAAGAATGCGTTTTGTGACTTGGGCGCGAGTGTGAGCATCATTCCCTATTCTATTTGTTGCCGACTCGGAATGAAGGAGTTGAAATGTACGTCCCTCACCCTCCAAATGGCCGATAAATCATTCAATCGACCATTAGGAATGTTAGAGGACGTACCGGTACGAGTCGGAAAATTCTTCATTCCGGTCGACTTCATTGTGCTCGACATGCCGGAGGATGCCAACACTCCCATTATCCTTGGACGCCCATTTCTACACACCGCGGGTGCCATGATCGATGTGAAGAACGGCAGGATCACATTTGAGTTAGGCGAGGAAAAGATAGTGTTCGACCTCCAAGGCAACACTTCGCCTACTAAGGATGGATCATGCAATATGATCCAAGCCAAGAAAGACATCGATCTAGGGGGTGAACTGGGACAAAGCTTGAAGAAGTATTCTTATGTACTTGAAGATGATGACTCCGAGAGTGAGGAGGATGAGTGCCCATATCATGGGCTTGATGACAAGTTTCAAAGCAAGGAGAAGGATGAGCCGTCCTTGGGGCCGCATGAGAATCGGTGGATGTTTGGGTATATCCTCAAAGACCAAAAGTACAAGTTCAAGTCTTTGAACTTGGAAGATCGGGATGCCCCGGGAACGTCAAGGCAAGGCCATGACGAGTCTTGGGATGTGGTTGGTTATATGACATGCTTGATTGAAGACTTTGCTAGGGCCTTCGACTTTTTCTTACGTGCCCTTGATGGAGATGGAATTGGTCATGGTTGTTGAAAAAGAATGAAGATGCACCATCCTTGGTTTGACGGAGTTCCACAAGAACCGTCCCATTGTATATATCCTTGTATTGTATTTTCTTTGGTTTTTCTTGGTGAATTCTTGTAATATTGGATTATTGATGAGCGATGCGAGGGAGAGAGTTTGATGTTGAGTTTGAGTTTGTTTGATAGGTATGAAGTGAGAATGCTTCCTAGAGAAGAATGGCTATGAAAGGTCTTGGGTTGTAAGCACGAGGATCGGGTTTTTGAAGCTTGGAGGAAGCTTTTGGGATTGTGGAAGTTGAAGAAGGCCCACCCCGACCGGGATGCGGCGTCTCGACCGGGAAGGGTGAGGCATCCCGACCGGGAAGGGTGTCGTCCCGATCGGGATGGGTGTACCAAATTTCGAGCATGCTGTGGATCCGTCCCGACCGGGATGAGGGCGTCCCGACCGGGACGAGTGAGGTAACCCGACCGGGACCAACCATCCTGACCGGGATGGTCCTCTACTCCCCCTTTGTGTTTCTTCTTCGACAATTGACTCCACCCAACCATTTTATGCCCCCTCCCAACCTCCCTAGCTACCCTAGCCTTATCATATGCCTCATTTATTTCATTGACATGCCCTCACTCCATTTCCTATCCACTTTACACCGACTCTCGCATCAAATCCCACCCCTTACCATTACTACCCCGACCGTGAGTTCTTCTTGAGTGTGAAGCGAGATGGCAACCGAGAAGACAAGCGACGAGCCTCTAATGATCATCGAGACGATGGAGCAAGTGAGTTACTAACCGCTCGGTTTGGGTAATTATCCTTACTTTTCCGTCTTTTTATCGCTTGTTTTCTCTTATTTGCCCCTGATGCGCGTCAGATTGTCGCCTATCTAACACGATCAAACAAAATTTATAAACTCAAACTAACTACTACGTAGTAGTGGTAAGTCGGGGATCGATCCACAGGGACGGGCTAGGTAAAGTCGGTCGAGTCAAAGTCTAAGCACGTTTGGACGTTCGGGGTCTATTTTTGGGGTTTTTCGGGTTAAGTCTACACTAAGAAGCTATTACTACGAGAAGCGAGTTTAATAAGGAGAAGGTGTTAGGGGGAGTCGGGAATCGGAAATCGGGTTCTATGAGTCTCGGAATCGAGTTTTAGTCACAACGTCGATAAGGGAAAATACCACCTTTCGGCTTCTTCACCCAACCCACCTATACCCGCTTTCGCGGCGAAAGGGTAAGTCTTAAGTTAAGCTAATTTCTACCCCGAGTTTCCCCATATTGGTAGAAATGAGTCAAGGTCATTCTAGCTGCAGTCTAGGTCAACAAAGACACAAAAACTCAAACTTGATAAATCAACATGCAAACAATCCACCAACATCCCTCAATTCAAATTACCCAAAATCTTCCTCCCTTAACCCCTAACAAGAAATCTACTCAAAATTCATAATGGAAACTACTAAAATAATAACTAGAGATTAGGGAGAGGAAGAGAAATATACCGTTTACAGAGGAAAACGAAAATAATAATAATAATAATAAAAGAAGAACTTGATGAAGATGACAATGGATTTGTCACTAACCCCTTGAAAATCTCCAAAAGAACTTCAATAAAAAGATGGAGTCTTTACACTAATTGATTAGATCTAGAAATAGTGAGGATTTTTGGATTGTCACCCTCCAAAAATCACCCTACTAATTTATCTACTAATAAACTAATAATATTCTACTACTAATTTTCTAATAGCTTAGGTAGTGTTGTGGTGGTGTGTTGTAATGTTGCCCCCTCCTCAAATGAGGAGTTACATATATATATATATAGAGAGAGGAGAGAAAAGAGGGGTCTAAACCCTAGTCTTCTAAGCCCAATAAGGGAAGCCCAAATGCCCATCAACTAAACTTCACCCTTTCATTCCCATCCGGTGAAATTTCGCCCTGCGGCTTGACGAATTAATCCCACCGGGTGAAATTTCACCCGGTGAAATTTTCTTCTCATTTTGCGGTTTTTGGCGCTTTTCTCCATCGGGCGAAATTTTACCCGGTGGGCGAAATTTTGCCCGGTCATTTTCGCTCGGTGAACTTTTTTGTCCGAAATATCATTCTGGGAGGAACACCGTCGGGCGAAATTTCGCCCGGTCAAATCTCATCGGGTGAAATTTCGCCCTGTGACTTCAGAGGGCTATAACTCTCTTGTTTGAACTCCGATTGGGGCGTGTGATATGTCGTTGGAAAGCTAAGAAGATAAGCTTTCACCTCCAACTGGAATCGCTTCGATCCGAGGTCTAGAACTCTATATATATTCAGTTGAAGTTCGAACTCTCCGGTGAAGATGCCCAATGGACTATTGTTTTTCCTTTTCGCTCAAGGTTTCACCTCTTGGGTTTGGACTTGGGGTTTGACTCGATCTCTTGACTTGCTCATATAGCTTCAATTCACCTCTTTATTCACGAACACGTACCTAAAAGACAAAAACACACAAAAGCAGTACGAAATTCTACGAAAAAGACGATAAATACGAAAAAACCAAATTCAAAATAGAAAATACGAAATATAGTCAAAAATGAGTTATATTGACATTAAAGCACACAAAATTGAGTCAAATACGAGTGAAAATAGGGGGTAAAACGGTCTAAATTTGCGTGTTATCAGCCCCCTTCCCCTTGAGTCATGGTCTATTAGTGGCCTTCGAGGCCTTAGTATGGTTGCCCCCGACCCCTGATGACGTGAGTACGTCGAGAGTCGATCGATTAATCCAATTGTACAAGATTTTCACCTTTCTTTTTAGGATTTAGTCGGATTCGGGCGGAATCCGGGCTAGGTGACTTGATTACACCTAGCCCTCCCCTCCCATTTCCTTTTATTTCCTTCTTTTATTTCTTCCCCCATCCATATCTTTTCTCGTCTCGGCCCATGGTGACTTGACTACACCCCGGCCGGACGCCTTCTACCCTTTTCTTCACTTTATTTTTGATTTTTAGCTTTATTTTCGTAGTTTCTTTTCTTTTTCTTTTGTCTCTCCGCACACTACGATCGAGCATGAGGACATGACTCGGTTTAAGTGTGGGGGAGCGATATTCTAGTATAGTTAGTTTTATTTTTTTAGTTTTTCGAAAAATCTTTGAAAAACCCCTAAAAATTTGAAATTTTTTCATAAAAATCAAAAAGATTTTTCTTTTGTGTATTTTTCCCTTTATGTCTTTGTGTCGTGTTTTTGTTGTATTGTGTGTGTTTTGCCTCCCTTTTCCTTATAGGTTGCTTAATCACCGTTGTTTGGAAGGCTTTGAAGACATCCGGTAACATCCTCTAACCCTCTTTCCCTCTTAATTCCTTGTGATGTTTGGAGAAGGTTGTGTTGAGGTGTGCTCAGGTGGAGCTTGTACATACTTGTGGTTGATTTGGTGATATGTTTGGAAGTTTAGGGTGGTGTTTGTTTGTTCATGTTTTGTTTTGTTTTTGTTGCCTTTTGCTTCTTTTCCTTCCATTTTCGTTGAGTCTTTGTTTTGTGTGTGTAGTCGTGTCTTGTGCGTAAAAGGTTTTCGAAAACCCGGTTTAGAGGCTAGTGTGCGAGTGCTTACTTTCCCCTTTTAGTAGTGTAAATCGAGTCTCGATCTTTAATCTAGTAGAATGACCCTAAATCAATAGTTTCGTTGGTCCTTTACCTTGAGTCCACCTAGCTTACTAGGGATTTACTACGAGATTTGCATTTTTGACCATTATGACCACCCACGGTGTGAAAAGGCCTTGGTTACCGAGTCTCGTCCCTTAGGTGACCGTGTTTAGGATCGTTTGATTAGTCCAAGTTCTCCCCTTTTTGTGGGTTTGAAGAGGGATCGCGACCCTCGACTCACCCATTTCCCTACCTCCTACACATATCCACAAAATAAATTGCAAATTGTTGAGTTCTCTCTTTCTTGTTACACAAAGGAATGCCAAAAAGCCAAATCAAGCCAAAAAGGGCAAAGAAAAGAAAAAGAAAGAAAATGAAAGAAAGAAAGAAAAGAATGAAGAAAAAAGAAAAGGCACAAAAGCCAAAAAGAAAATAGAAAAGAAGAAAAAGAAATGGCATGGCAACAAACAAAGCAAAAATGTCAAAAAGAAAGAAAAAATTGCCAAAAGAAAATCGTCTCACAAAAAGATCCTAACCCCACAAAAATAAGCCTTTTTCTGACTTTTGCCGTGAAGAGCCTACCAAAGGACCGAGTCCCTAGGAAGGATGATAGCGGCATTAGTCGGTCTTCCCTCATTTTGCATGTTTTTCCACCCTTTTTACTTGGACTAGTTAGGCGGTTTCGGACACGGGACGACCCTCTTGGCCCACGCTAAAGGGGGCGGGGTCTCACTTACCTACAGTGTCGACTAACACTGTGGTTCTTCACTTTTCCACTCCGCCAATCGTCCCGTAGTACGTTTTTAGAAAGTTAGGAGGACCTAGGTAAGTTACCAACGTTTTTGTTGCTTTATCGTCATACTATTAGGGTCTAGTCCACCTTGGTTTGTATTGCTAGCTTGGGAACGTTGTCACTTACCTCGAGTCCTAAACCGGTGCTTCTTTCACCGCTTTTAGAGGGAAGCAGTATTTCTTTTGTTTTGGGTGCAACCGTCTAAGTGTTTGTTTGTGTGTTTGTTTGTTTGTGTGTTTTGTGTCCGGTTGCATCCACAGTTTTGTCGCAAGACCCCACTTGCCTTGCGGGGTGCACTTTTCCTCAAAGTGCATTCGCGTGAGTTGAAAGGGCGTAGGGTGCGCTAATACCCACTCGGATAGTTTAGTACTTAGTTTGTGCTTACTCGAGGGCGAGTAAGGGTTAAGTGTGGGGGAGTTGATGAGTGTAGTTTGTAGTGCCTATTTGTTGTGTTTTGGTCCCATTTTCCTTGTGGAATCGCTCCTTGGGAGCGGTTTATGGGTTTCTTATGCTTCCTTTAGTTCGTTTCAGGTTCTCGAGACCAATTTGGAAGAGTTGCAGCAATTCCGACTCGATACATACATATTTTGGAGCCAACGGAGTAAAGGAACGATGACTCGATGCCTTGGAATCGATACTGAGACCTCGGGACCCAATCCCGAGCCTCCGAGACCCGAGCCCGAGTCCCGAGAATCGACGAGATACCCATGAGAGGCAAGGAGGGACCAAAAAGCTCTTAAGGGAGGCCTACAAGACCCATCCCGGTCGGGAAGGCCTCATCCCGATCAGGATGGGGTGCACGTTAAAGGGTGCTGCTGTGGGCCCCCGGTCGGGACCGTGCTGCTGCTGCACGCCTTCTTTTATTTCACTCTCCTTTCCCCTTGTGCCCATATATATACTCCCCTCTTGTATTAGTAAGACATCTTATCTTACCCTAGACTAATTTAAGCCTCCATTAGACTTTCAAAACCCTAGATTAGTGTTCTCTTATTAGCTTTAATCTTCCTTTAATTATTAGTTAATCTTTGTAATTAGTTCTTGTATTAAGAAGTTCTTGAAGATTGTTCCAAGATTTACAACCTTGGGATTTTATTTGGGTTCTTATTTATACAAGATTGCATCTTTTCATCTCCATAGTGTTGGTATAATCTTTCTTTACTTTTGTTCTTTGTTATTCAATCAAGTTTCATCTTTGACCAAATACAGATACTACTTGGGCGTGGCGGAAAATATGCCAGGTTAAGGATAAAATTAAGGACATGTTTATGAATGGCCTTTGGCATGGATCACTTACTCAATATTCGATATCTATGGCCTATCACGAGATGAGGGCACTTAGACCGAAGGTTGAGTGGGCTAGGCTTGTTTGGAGTGGTTGGAGTATTCCGAGACATAGCTTTATTTCTTGGCTAGTGTTTAGGGATGCTTTAAACACGAGGAAAAAACTGGCAAAGGTTGGAGTTGCTACTTCGGACCGTTGCTATTTTTGTGAGATGGATGAGGAGAATATTGAGCATTTGTTTTTTGGTTGTAACTGGAGCGCGAGGGTGATGGACCTGCTCGGTGCATGGGTACAGAAGGCGATTCCGTCTGTTGACGGTCTCAAATGGGCTAGCAAGCTGCGGGGAACTAAACTACAATGTAATATATTGAGAGCAATGGTGAATGCAGCGATATATCACATATGGAGGAGTCGAAATATTTGCAGAATAGAAGGAAAATTGCAGCATCCGCAGAGTATTGTTAAATTGATCAAATTGGATGTAAAGAATAGAATAATGTGCAAGGTGAAATATCCGTTAAAGGCTAAAGATGCTAGATGGATGCATAAGCTGATGTAGTCACTCATTTGTACAGTAATTCTTTTTATTAATATACTTACCCTTTACCAAAAAAAAAGTTTCATCTTTTACATATTGTTATTGTTTGTTTATGATGAATGTTTGGATGCTTGTTCTAGTTTCTTTTGTGAATGTTGGTTTTCTCTTAACTATGAGTGAGTAGTTTCTTTGTGGGGTTAGTAGGGGGATTAGGGGTAGATTATGGATGATTAGGGTTGATTAAGGGAAAAGGGTGAAACTTTGTTGTTAGTCACATTGTGGGCACTCCATGTGTTTGTTGATATGCTTGTGTGAGTTGTAGTGGCCATGCTTCCCATACTTGTGTTCATCTTCTCATTGTTTGTCTATTATATCGAAATGTTGAGAATAGTCGTAGTCACGAGAGTGCGGACTAGGGTCTAAGTTGCGAGAGCCCGGACCCACCTTGACATCGGTCTAAGTTGCGAGAGCCCAGACCGACCCTAGCAACTAGGAGACACCTATACCCTTGATCACCCCAATTACCCTTCTACTCCTATGAACCCGACCTACCCCACTTCCTTTCCATACTTGAGTTCATCCTCTTAGTTAGTCGTCATTTCTATAGTTTCATTGTTTAGTTCTTCTCATAGTTAGCTCATTGTTAGTCTAGTTCTTATCTCTTCTCCACCATAGTTCTCCAATTATTGTTTCTTTGTGTTTGTTTGGTAGCATAGTCTTGTTATAGGCCGACCTAGTCTAAACCTTGCAATACCGTCCTCGTGGATACGATCCCGACTTGCCCTAGCTACCCACTAGGTGTAATCGGTAGTTTATTGACGGTTAGGGACGTGACAAATTCCTACCATCAGAGCCCTTGGGACCCATTCCCGAGCCCATGGGATCAAATATTGAGCACCGAGAATCGATAAGAAGCCTATGAAGAGCAAGTAGGTACCTATGGGATCTTATTTGAAGCCTACATGACCCATCCCGGTCGGGAACACATCCATCACAACCGGGGTGAAGTGCAAAGAAGAGACGACTTACTGGAGGGCCATCCCGACCGGGGCCACCCTCATCCCAACCGGGATCACCTCCATCCCGACCGGGATGGACCCAGTTTAGCCCGCCTTTGCTTTTCCGCCTCCCTTTGCTTATGGAACCCTATATATACCCCCTTCTTGTATTGTTAGAACATCTTATGAAAACCTAGACTACTTTTAGATTAGATTAACTTAGGTTAGTGTAGATTAGCTTAATCCCTCTTTAATTACTCTTCATTTAGTTTAATCTAGTTAGATTACTCCTGTATTATTGGATTTCTTGAAGATCTACCAATCTTGACAACATTGGTGGATGTTTGGGTTTTCTTCTGTGCAAGTGTTCATCTTTTCATCTCTTGTTTAGTTGGTATAATATTTCTTCTTTCTTTTCTCTTAATCCTTCTTTGTTCATAGTTCATTGTTATTGCTAGTCTCATCTTCTTAATGAATGTTATGGTTATGTTGATGTTTCCTCTTGTTTGGGTTAGTGTTAGTTTAGACATGATTGAGTAGACTTTTTGTGGGGTTAGTAGGGGGATTAAGTGTTGTTGATGGGTGATTAGGGTTTGATTGAGGGTAAAGGTGGATTCTTTGTCACTAGTCACTTGTTGTGCATACCATGTGTTTGATGAAATGTTTGTTAGGGTGGTAGTTGCAAATACTAATCTTGCTAGTTTCCTCCTTCTCATTGTATGGTTGATTGGTGGTTGAATCCTCTTGTTTAGAGTAGCATCTTGCATGAGTATTCGGGTTTGCCTTTGACGCGAGAGCGTGGACCGACCTTAGTGACTAGGTGAAACCTACACCCTCGATTACCCAACTATCCTATTGCACCTATGAACCCGACCTAACCCTACTCTTTCCTTATTTGATTTCTCCATCTTCTTAGCTATTGTTCCTCTAGTTAGTTGAATCTTTTAGCTTTAGTTGTAATACTTAGCTTAGTCATAGTCATAGTTTTATCCCCTTCTTTGTTCTAGTTGTTTAGCCTAGTTGTTTAGCTTGTTGACCTAGTCTTGTATTTGGGTAGACCTTAGTCTAGGCACCTCTTACCGTCTCCGTGGATCGACCCGACTTGCCCTAGCTACCTAGTTAAGATTAGTTGGTTTTATTTGGTGTTTGGGAATTACGGCAAATCCCTCCCACCAATTATGCAGTTTAATAAACCAAAGTTTGACCTTATGGAAAAGGTTTTTTGAAATGGCTAAACTTACTTTTGCAAATTTCAAAGTAGGAATTGAAGAGAGAGACATACTGACAGACTCGACTCTGGACGTGACAGGACGAGTTGACAGACACGACTTGGACTCTCGAAGGGTTGGATCATGACTCGGTAGGAGGTAGGCTACTTAGGATGACAAGACCCTTAAGTTGTGCTATTCTGGAGCCTTGGCGAGTGGCAATACTGTCGAATTTCGGAATGAGAGAGATCTGTTATAGGTGGATTGTAGTTGTTTGCGATGGGACTGTTTCTTGCATTACATGACTTAGTAGTAGCGCTGCTGTAGTCTAGTGCTCTTTTGAGATACTGATAAGTGTGTTTTGTAGTGCTTATTTCTTGTGTTTGGTCCCGCTTTCTCTTATGGAATCGCTCTTTAGAGCGGTTTCGAGGCTACTTACGCTTCTTCTAGCTTGTTTTAGGTTCTTAAGGCCTATCTTGGAGAAATGGAACGATTTAGACTCGTTTCCGATGCACAGGGAGCCAATTAAGAGAAGGGATGATGATTCGGTGACTTAGACTCGATCCCGAGTCCCATGGAGCCCACTTGATGATATCCCAAGCACCGAGAATCGATAAGAAGCCTAGGAAGAGCAAATAAGGACCCATCATGGTCGGGAAGGAACCATCTCGGCCGAGATGAGAAGACGAGAAGAAGGCGGCTTACTGTGGGGCCATCCCGGTCGGGAGCATCACCTTCCCGACCGGTACCACCCCTTCCCGACCGGGATCACCTCCTTCTCGGCCGGGAAGGGCCCAGGTAGTCACCCGCTTTGACGCTTCAATTCCTTCACTCGTGAAACCCTATATATACCCCCCTCTTTTATTGTTTTAAGCACTCTACCTTACATTACCTTAGACCACGAAACCCTAGACTACTTTAGGTTAGATTAGCCTAGATTTGTGGAGATTAGCTTAATCTCTCCTTAATTAATCCTTAATTTAGTGTTAATCCTAGTTTCATCTTTGGATTCTTGAAGACTTGTAGTGGATTATTCAATATTGACAACATTGAGTGTCCCTTGGGTTGATTTTATTCAAAGTTCTCTCCTTTTATTCTTCCTTGTTTAGTTGGTATACACTTTATTCTTTCTTTTCACTCAATCTTCTATAGTTAGTCAAGTTTGAATCTTTGTTTATGTTTATTGTTGTTTCTATTTTAGATTCCATTAAGAATGTTTTCATTGTTTTGTTGGTTTCTTTGGTTTATGTTCTTGTATTCCTAATTATGTATGAGTAGCTTTCCCCTAGGTTTAGTAGGAGGATTGGGTGTGATTAGGGATGATTAGGGTGAGATGGGTGATGCTAGTTGTTGTTTTTGTTGTTTCCTATTGCCTTGCACTCTACATGTTCGATGAAATGCTTGTGAGACTTGAGACGATCACTCCTTATTTTTCTTGTCTCTTCTCTTGCATGTTCTTGTTTGGTGATGGCTTGGGTTCCTCTACTAGGAGCGAGAGCGTGGTGAGGAGGCCCCTAGGCCGTTTAAGTAGTGAGGGCCCGAATGTAACCTAGGCTACGAAACATGCTAGCAACCCCGTTTCCCTTGGTCTCCTTGGCATCCATGAACCCGACCTAGCCCTAGTTTCCTTCTTATTGATTTAATTCGCTTTTCATTATCATTAGTTGTTTGTTTAGCCTTTTTATTTCATGTTATAGACTTTAGTTTAGTCATTTAGTAAACTTTAGTCATTTATCCTTAGTTTGTCTTGAACCTAGTCTTAGACCATGGCACCCATTAGTTCGAAACTCCCGTCCCTGAGGATCTCGACCCGACTTACCCTAGCTACCTAGCTTAGGTTCGTTGGTATTATTTTGACCGGTAGGATAGACGACAAACACCTACCGTCAAATTGGCGCCGCTGCCGGGGACAGCGTAGTTTAGACTCTTGTGTGCTTAGTTTTAGACTTGGTTCTTGATTTTTGTGTTTTCCTCTCCTTGTGTATCTCCTATCTTACTTCTTGTGTGCTCATTTCTCTCTTCCTAGTGCTTCAAAAGCACTAGGCTTCTAACGTTTGCTCAAGTGTTTCTAGTTCATTCAATGTATCAGGGCAACGTTATGCATCCAAGCTACTATCAATCATCATGGGACAATCATTGGACAAACTACCAAGACCCACAATTTTACCCACTATCTCAATCTCATCAACAATCTTATGAACCCCCTTCATTTGGTTACCATGGAAGTTGTCATGGATCATTCCAACATCCTAACAATTACCAAGTACCTTCACATTACCCACAACCAAAAATCCCCAACTTTGAGCTTTGTCAAATGATGATTCAAATGCAAAAGAGTCAACAAGAGATGATGATTCAAATGCAAAGGGACCAAGAGGAGTTCATGGCCCAAAAAGAGGTGCAAGGTGCTCGAATTAATGCACTCATGGCTCGTTACACGATGTTGACTACTCGAGCTCCGCAACTTGTTGAGGAAGGTTCATTTGGGCAAGAAGATCGGTTGTCTCCACAAGGCAATCAACTCAATTATGAAGCCACGAATGAAGAAGGGAAAGTCAACCAAGAGATCATTGTTGAGAGTTGCTTGGATGGTGAAGCTATGGGAATAATGGAGGAAGTTGAAGCTTCAAGGGTATATCATGAGGAGGAAATTAAACATGATTCTCAAATTAACTCTTGAGAAGACAATGTATTGGCCATTAAATTAGATTTATATGATTTCCTTCGTGATAAACCGAATCTTATTTTTGGAGAGATCATGAGTGAAAATCCAAAGCCAAGTGAAGATAAGACTCCTCTAGACCAAATTGACAAGGTGAGTGAAAATGAAGGTGGTACTTGGGAGAAAGAGATAGATGCCTTAGAACTTGCCTTGAATGGGAAGTTGGGGGAGCCTATTGGGGGATTTGGAGATGCTATGCTAGACCAAACCGTCGAAGAAATTGAGGCCGCCATCAAAGGCCTTGAATTTCCTCATGGTGAGAATTCTAGTAAGGACAACGATGAGGTCTCCCCTAGGGCCTCCAATGAAGAAAACTTGATGCCTTCACCTCCTTTATCACACTTAATTTCGAGTCCCTTGTCTTGTAAGATGGTTGATGAATTGAATCCTTGTCGGGCGGAGAAAAAGAATTTTAGTCTTGATCTCGTAGAAGAAGCAACACCCTTAGGGTGTGATATTCCAACCCATAATTCCAAGCATGACCTTAGACCACTATACCTACCGGATGGTCATAAGAGTCGTTACTTTGTTGGTTGGAAAGACCCGGGAGATCACGAGAAACCCGAGAATGAAGATGATCGCTTCTTACCTCTGACATGGAAGCTTTTGAAGATAGCTTGGCTCGGCCACATGAGTCTTGATGAAGATGTTGCTAGAGCATTTGATTTACTCCTCCGAGCCCTTGATGGCTATGGGGTCGTTGAAGATGAGAGTATCATGTGGTAAATATCTCTTTCCTCTTCTTTTGAGTTTTTGTATTTGTATTTGTGTGTTTGGTTGTTTTGTTTCTTGGATTTGTAAGTTTTTGTGGAGTTCTTTTAATTTGGAGTTTTCTCGAGTGATGTGAGGGAGAGATTTTTGATGGAAGTTTTTGAGCTTGATTGATAGGTTTGAAGTGAAGATGAAAAATTAGAAAGAGTGTTGGATGATTAGAAAGGGGTTATGGAAGATAGAAGCTTTGATGCTTGGTGGAGAGAGTCGGTTTTTGAGGTTTTTGTAAGCTTTTGGGGACGGGATTTCTATCCCGTAGTTGGTAATGTTCTTAGGGTGGAAGACTTGGTAAAATCAAGGGGAATGAAGAGCTATTGAGGCATCCCGCTCGAGATGGTTGTATGCCTTCCCGACCGGGACGAGTTGTGCTCTAAAAGACAGCTCATTGTGAGGCCATCCCGCTCGAGATGGGTGAGCTTCCCGACCGGGAAGACATGGTCCCGACCGAGAAGACATGGTCTCGACCGGGAAGGCATGATCCCGACCGGGAAGAACCCCAGCAGCCCCCTTCGCCCTTCTTTTCTTCACTTAAGCCCCACCCCACCTCATTATACCCCCACCCAACCCCCTACTCACCTTTGCCTCTATCATTTCATCCTTATACTTTACTTATACACCATCATCTTATCTTGTCTTCACTAAACCCCGAGTGTCCCTTTAAATCCTGACCTTATTACACCATTGCAAGCCCGATACTTGTACTTGAGACTACATTTAGGAAGAGGGGGAATATCGATGATGAAGACAAGCATGGTGCCGATAATGATCATTGAGACGATGGAGATTTTTGAGTTGCTAACCGGTTGGTAGGCACGACTCTCTTTTCTTTTCCATCTTTTATTTGCTTAGTCTTCCTTTGTTTCCCCTTCCGTCACCAAACAAGAACATGCAAGAGAAGAGGCAAGAAAAACAAGGAGTGATCGTCTCAAGTCTCACAAGCATTTCATCGAACATGTAGAGTACAAGGCAATAGGAAACAACAAAAACAACAACTAGCATAACCATCTCACCCTAATCATCCCTAATCACACCCAATCCCCCTACTAACCCTAGGGGAAAGCTACTCACACATAATTTGGAATACAAGAACATAAACCAAAGAAACCAACAAAACAATGAAAACATTCATAATGGAATCTAAACTAGAAACAACAATAAACATAAACAAAGATTCAAACTTGACTAACTATGGAAGATTAAGAGAAAAGAGAGAAGAAAGAGTATACCAACTAAACAAGGAAGAATAAAAGGAGAGAACTTTGAATAAAATCAACCCAAGGGACACTCAATGTTGTCAAGATTGAATAATCCACTACAAGTCTTCAAGAATCCAAAGATGAAACTAGGATTAACACTAAATTAAGGAGTAATTAAGGAGAGATTAAGCTAATTGATAAGTGTAGTTTGTAGTGCCTATTTTACTATGTTTTGGTCCCATTTTCCTTGTGGAATCGCTCCTTGGGAGCGGTTTATGGGCTACTTATGCTTCCTCTAGTTCGTTTCAGGTTCCCGAGGCCATTCTCGAAGAGTTGGAACTAATCCGGCTCGATACATACATATTTTGGAGCCAACGAAGTGAAGGAACGATCACTCGGTGCCTTGGATTCGATCCCGAGACCTCGAGACCCGATCCCGAGCCTCCGAGACCCGATCCCGAGTCCCAAGAATCGATGAGAAACCCATGAGAGGCAAGGAGGGACCAAAAGGAGCTTAAAAGAGGCCTACAAGGCTCAACCGGGTCGGGATGGCCTCAACTGGTCCCGGTTGAGGTGCACATTTGCGGAGGTTACTGTCCTGGGTCCGTCCCGGTCGGGACCAACCCATCCCGGTGATGTGGGTTAAGTCGTCTCACCCAATCAAGATAAACCTAATGCTACTAACTATAACATAGCGGCAAGCAAGGTATCGAATCTACAGGGAAACAGTCAATTTTTGTCAATTAGCTATGGTGATTCTAAAATGCTCTAAACGGTTAATTGATTGAGAATATATAAAAGACTCCTAAAAACGATAATAAAAATCGAATCTAATAATGAGATGAGAACTAAGGTCACGGGTTCACGATAGATGTTCAATAATTATGCGACCATAATAATAAACACATAAACATGCTAGTCGGCTATAACACGTTCTCTCGAATCGTGTCAACCTAGGAAGGATCTAACAGGCTCTCGCAACTTATTAGACTCCCTACCAAATCGTGCGTGATCTAATCCTAATTCGGCTTTCGCACAAGAACTAGAATTTCCCAAACAGATTAAAATGTTGTGGCCTTTAACAAATTAATCGACAAACAAAACACGCGAAGGTGGTACTAGCATATTTATAAATTTAGTATCAAAGCGACATAATCGTATAATAATCCATCGATCCCCCCCCACCCTAGCGAGAAAATTAGCTACGCATGATGATTACGAAACAATAAATCGCATACATGGAATTCATGATAAAAAGGTGAAGCAAATAAATCTAATAACAAACGAACGAGAATCTAGCGAACTAAAGTAAACAACGAATTGCAAATAAAGAAAATTGCGACGAACTAAATAATTTACGATGAAGATTGAAACGTAAACTGAAAATTGCATAAACGAGATTACTGAAATCGAATCCGAGTGAAAACCGAGTGCTAGAATCTTAAGAGTCACGAGTTTCTCAAGTAAAATAAAACTAAGTATGAAAAGTGATAATAAAAGAAAATGATACAAGCCTCCTTAGTTATACAAAATTAGGCGAAAATAAGCTGCGTGTCGCGTCGGCCGGCTGGCAGGCCGCCTGCCACATGCAGGGGCCGAGACACACCAAAAATTAAAGCTAAAAATGCCCTTGTGTCATGCCGACCGGCCAGCAGGCCGCCTGCCTCATGCAGGCTGGCGCGCACAACACTACTAAAACAAGCATTGGGCCGCTTTCCTTGGCCCAACGAATCGACACTTCTCATTTCTTCTTCGCCTAAACGTCTCGAAGCACGGGTTTTGTCTCGGGATCGTTCTTCTAACCAGATATGAGTGTAAATGCACATAAAGACCTAAAATCGTGTAGAATCTACAAAAACACTCACTCAAAGCAAAATGTTAGAAGAAACTGCTCTAAAGAGCGCGTTCCGACCGGAAAAGACAACGGAATCGAGGGAATAAAGTTATATAAACACGACACATCAAACTCCCCCGAACCAAACCCTTGCTTGTCCTCAAGCAAGACCCGTAAGAAAATAACTAATATAATACCGAAACAGCTCAAAGCAAATAATAGGCAACCAAATACTCAAGTCCGTCACAGCGAACATCGAACCAAGTCTAAGAAACGGATTCCAAGACGGGAAATAGGAAAAATAATCCATCAACAAAATCACAACTTTACTAAGCATAATATGTAGAAACCATATTTTCAACCAAAACCCTTACATAGGCTACTCACGGTGACACTCATCGCTCAATTAGGAAGGGTGTGTAAAAGTGAAAAATATATGTGAAAACGCTCAACTACTCCAAACTCACGGAAATATGCCCGCAACCTAGTATGGTATCGACCTCTAAATTTTTACAAAACATGATAAGATCACAAAGGGAGGCAAGGATGGTGATAACAAGGTAGAAGGTGGAAATCGATATGGTCATGTGAGGTTAAAGCCAAGCTAGTGAAATAACTAGCGCGATAATGCTCAACTCAAAAATTCTTCCACTTCCATAAACAAAACATACAAATCACCAACCAACGAGAATGAGTCCGGGATCAAACGAGGGCGCTCAAATTTCATCAAGTAAACGGAAAATAAAAGTAACGAGAATAACATTTTTTTTTAATTCCTTTCTCATTTTTTCTCATTTTTGATTTTTTCGATTTTTTCAAAGCTTGATGAAATTAGAAGCAAATATAAACAATGACTCAAATTGACCCGGACAGAATCTACATACTCCCTTGAAACAGATTCAACCACAACTGTAACACCCCTGATTTTTATAAATTTAAATTAAATAAAATTATGTTCGTATTTGTATTTTTACGATTTAACTCGAATTCTTAAAATTATTATAAAATGAGTTTATCGTTTAATCGTTTCAAACTCATAAAATTCTATTTGACTCGGAAACTCTTCTTATTAAAACATATTTCTATTTCTGTTTCGATTCATATTATACATTTAATCCAATTCTTATCGGACATCTATTTCGACGATTTAAATTCTAAATTCTTTCATTATTTTATATTTAAGCTCGAATTTCTTTTTCGGCTCGAAGTTCATTTATTTTAAGTTTCGTCAAAATATTTATTTCTTTTTCCTCGAGAATCAATTTAATTCATTTTGTCGAAATTATTTATTTATCGGGAAATACTATTTGATCGTCTAATCATTTATTTCTATCAATTTCGATTTCATCCCGAATAATTTATTTACTCTTTTTATTTGACGGTCCGATTATTTAATAATTTTAGTGAGTCGTTTTAATTCGATTCTTGGGTCAGTCAACTTATCGTTACGGAGTCCGTCTCCTACCCGATTCGTTTAATTAACCCATATTTGTGTTTTAGCCACTTTATTTTCATCTAAATTCTTCCTCTAATCCTTGGTTTTCCAATTACATTTACGTGTACACACTCCTTTGCACTCTTTGATTCAACTCACCCTCTTAACCCACTAATTATATACATCCCCTTTTTCATCCTATCACTCCACCGCTTGCTTTCCCCTTTCTCTTGGTTCACCTCCCCCTTTAACCCATTGTTTTTAACGTAATCACTTCACGCCTTCATCCTCCGTTTCCTTCATTTCCTCCTCTCTGTTCTTATTCCTTAAAACTATCGAACCTCCCCCTTTGTTTCGCTGCTGATGCTGCTGCCATTGTCGTGCTGCTGCAATTCGCTGCTACTGCAGTTCGTGCGTTGCTGCTGCTGGTTGTTCTTATTGTTGTCTTTCGGTGCTGATGTTGCGTCCCTGTTGTTGATGTATTTTGTCCCTGCTCGTCTGTCCTCTTGACTGTTTCCTTCATCTTTTTCCTTTGTCTTCTTCATTTCCTTTCGAGCAATCGGCCTGCTGCTGCCGCTGCTATGCTCGTCCTGCCCCTGTCCTGTGATGGTGCGCCTCTACTGCTTTTACGGTACTATTTCTGCTGTTTCCGTCCCTTCTTCTTCCTCTTTCTTTTTTCTTCTTCTTATTCGTTTTCTGCTGCTTTTAACGTCAGTTTCTTTCCCTTTCTTCTTCTTCTTCCTCTTCGGTTCGTTTCGTCATTTTTCGGTTTTTGTTCGTTGTCATTCCATCTCACTTGTTGCTACTGTTTTCGACTAGTACTCCTGCTGTACGTTTTTGTTTCGTGTCATTCTCGTCCTTCTTCTTCTCTTTGTTTCTGTCTTTTCGGGCTTGTTTGTATACTGTTTCTTTTGCCCTGTTGATGCTGTTATTGCTGCCGCAATGCTGTTATCATGTCTGCTGTTAAAGTCTTGTTAATCGTTCTTCTTCTTCTTCTTCTTCTTCGTTCTCTTCCTTCGTCTTCCTTGTTTTGTTCTCGATATGATGTCTCGTTACTGCTACTAATCCGTTTCCTCCTCCTTCCTCTTCAATCTGTTCTTATGCTGCTGATACTGCTGTGTTTTGTCGTTGCTGCCATTTTCTTTTGTTGATTTCTCCTTTGGTTCGATTCGCATCCTCGTCTTCGTTGTGGTGTTATGTCTCGCTGATTGGTACTAGTGCTATAGTTCGATGCTGATTTCCGTCTTCCATTTTTTTTTTGGAGAGCACTCTTGCCTCTTAGCCTTTCCGTCATCTCGAGTTTGTCTATCGTTTTATTATTCTAGTCTTTTCCAACTTTCTCTAATTCCGACTCTTTTATTTCCGTGTCTACGTGTTCGGATCTCCGTGAGAGCCTCGAAGTTGGCTCATAGTCACCAGTTTGATATGAACTTGGACAAATGGATTGAAGCGGCTTGTACGTTTTCGGCTCGAGGTAACTTTAGGACGTTACTCGATTTTATATCGTATGTTTGAGTAGTAGTATTTAGTAAATATTTTAACTTCGGTTTTCTAATTTTTAGCTATTTATTATTTGCTAAAAATATAATTTAAATGGTGCCTTATAAATATTTTACAAGCTTTCGATATCGTTTTATAAATCGTTTGTAATTTAATTATTTACGATCGTTGTAATATTTTGTTGGTTATCGTGACACTAGTAACTAAATAATGTCGATTTCATATTTCGTCATATTTCGTTAATTTATAATTTTCACTTAAAAATCATATTTTTATATTTTAAATCGAAATTTGTATACTGGTTAATAAATTAATTTTCGTTTTACGATTTATTCTAATAAATGAGAAAATAGTCGATTTTGTTTTAAATATATTTTTAGTCGAGACTATTTTCACTAATAATTTCCTATTTGTTTCCGATTGACCATTTTTATTAAAACCCATATTATTTATTAATATAAACTATCTGTTAAAAATAATTTGAATTCTTCGTAAATTTCATTTCATTTATAAAGTTCGTCGACTCAATTAATTTTGATATCATTTTCTTAAAACATCTGTTTTCTAAAATTTATAGTTTTAACTCGATTTCCTAATTATTTATAAAATACTATATATTGACTTATTATATTTTATTTATATTTTGAGTAACGAATTTAGAAATATAATAAAGTTACGATAACGACGATAATAATAAAATGTTAAATTCGTTAGAAATGCTATTTTTAATACATTTCACATATTTTAATAACTTACGTATTTTCTATAACGAAATTTCTATTTTAAGTAAGCTTCTAAAATTAGTAACTTTCTATTTATAGAAAGTTTACCTTTTTATATAAAATGTTTATTCCTTTCATCCTCATATTATTCATATTGATTATATTTATTCTTGAATATCGATAATGCCTTGTTTTGGAGTTATGGAATAACGACAAGTGTGAGGTTTAGAGTAATATATTCTGGGGTTTACGTTTTTGCCATCAACTATAAGGCTGGTGTATCAGGAATCGGTACATTGGTTGTTGAACCGGGTGACAGGTATCCCGGGAGTTGTGTACATTTTGACCTTAAGCTTAGGCCTCGCAGTAAGTCGCCGTCATAAGTTGAACTGGGTGACAGGTAATCCCAGGAGGGGTGTGCATTGTCTTAAACTAGGGCCACGCATTTATAAGTCGCCGCTCTATTATAGTTGAGTAGCCTAGTTAGAGACCGAAGTTTGATTTGTTTGAACTAGGTTCTCGAAGCTAGTTTTTAGTATTCTCCTAGTGAAAGTCTAACCGTCGACACTAATCCTATCCATAACACCATTTTGAATATTTTTATTATTATCGATATAATTTGGTTTGCAGGTTGGCAAACATTTGAAGTTTTCTTCTGAAAACTTGTTCTGATTTTATTGTTCCAATATTTTAAGTTTTCTCCGAAAGCTTATTTTCATTATATCACTTAATGTTTTCCATTTTAATTATTTTGATATAGTAATACTATTATTTTTCCATATGATATAATATGGCTGGGAGAACGTCTGAGTTACTCCCCACTGACGTGGCTATTATGTTTATAACATGACAGGTATTTGCTGCTGGGTTTTGGGTGTGAGCTAGCGAGTAGCGTGGATCCTACTCTTTCTTCATTCGATTTATGGATTTGTACAAACCCGTTTGAAGATTTTTACCTTTAGCCCTTTTGTAAAAAGAGGCCTTTGTATTGACTTAGCATTTCTTTTAATAAGATATAGTTTGTCAGTGTGTTTTAATCCCAACTCTACAGTGTTTCCGCCACTATATTGCGTTAGAATTTCTAGGGGATTACAACAACAAAACATCCATCGAAAATCTCCATAATCGCACAATAACGAGCATAGAATGCACTAGGTGACCTACTTCATCAAGCTTGGCTAGGTAGGCAAATTTGATTTTGTAGTTCATTTTGTGAATTCTTCATATATTAGCCAAGGAGAAAATGGATACAAATAGATGAAAAATGAAAATGTCCCAAAAATGGTCACTAGGCAAGTTAGTCAAAATAAAGGGGAAAACACCATACTTATGCGTAACGACATAGCATATTCCACGAGGAGACCTACACACACAACCTAAGTGGTAGCCAGGTATGAATCTACTGGCTACAGGAGGCTCTAAATCTCACCAATTTTGTAGCTAAAGCCTAAATGCAAGGTCGGTCTAAATGGGAATCACAAATTATAGCTCAGTTGATTGCATACTTGTCGATTAATTATTATTCCACATAACAAAGGTCAAATGGATGCCAATTAAGAATGAGTAGGTAGCCTAAAGAGCGCAAATTATCATCATTGCTGCATAATCGGTATCATAGACAGACGCTAAGACTCAAGGAAATAAAACTAGAAATACTAAAAACTCCCCCACGCTAGACTCGACATTGTCCTCAATGTCCATATCATACAGACTCAAAATTGGTGGGGGGACACAAATAAAAACCGAGGATAGAGAAAGGACATACCAAATATATACACGGAGAGGTAGCGGAATCAGCAATCCGCTACTGATCATGATCGTCGTCATCATCACCGAAATCATCATCCTCCATATCATCATCTGCAGCAGTCCCGGAGCCAGATGCACCACCCGTATACCAACCACCTCCCTGATAATCACTAGCGGCTCCAAAAGCAGGGCCCGTTGGGGCGCTGAAATAGTCAGTGTGAAGATGAAAGCCGCCATGAATCGAAGGATCAGTATAACCACCCACGCGCCACGAAAAGTACGAGGGGTAAGGGCCCTGTGGTGGCACAGCCGCACGCCTAGCATAGTCATCATATACGGGATACATCCCGAGGCACTGATCAGCATATAACCTGTCTAGGCGAGCGTGAGTAGCAGCGGTGTCGGCACGAGTCTCCGTGCGAAAAGTATCAAAATCGGAACGGGACGAACCGACACTCAACTCCATGCGCTCCATCCAAGAAATCAGATCGGGATGGAGAGGAGCATACAGGGGTGGTGGAGGAGGCTGCCCAAAAGCAGTAGTGGTGGTAGGCTCAGAAGCAGGCTGAGATGGACCGGGCTCAGAGGCAGGCTGGGAAGTACTAGGCTCGCTCGTCGGGCGACGAGTATAGGTAACAGCATGCGACGAGGGAAGAGAGCTAGGGGCAGCGACGGGTAATAAATAATTAGGCTGATCAGCCTCAAGAGACAAAACCGACCCGGCTTGCAAAATAATAGTCGCTTGCTCATGAATAAGCCAAGCCCAACGATTCTGATGCCTAGAAGAAATCCAGTTAAGAGAAGCCAAATACCGAAGGGTAAGGGTAATCTCGCCCTGGACCGGATTATGATCCGCTTCGTTAAAAGCGGTCAACCGAATAGCTAATTGCGTGACTAAACCGCCTATATAAATAGGAACATCGGCAATGGCCGTAGCTATTTTCCTAAACTGAAGGACGAGGTGATAGGCAATATTAATATGCCACACCTTTGGCTTACGCCGCAAATACGAGCCCAAAATAGACACCTCCTCGGTGCGCACATTATGTGGCTCCTTCCTAGCAAAAATCGTCCATCCCGTAAACCTCTGCCAAACCTTAATAACAGGATTATGAATATTGTTTGAACTCATATGCCCCGCGGTAGTGTGTGGGGCATCAGCTATACATTCCCAAAAATCACCCACACTAAAATTAGCATACTCGGGTGGTGTACGGTCATCATAATCCTTAAGGTCAAAACAATTCCCAAACTGCTTCAGGCTCAGCGCAAAACTAGTATTCAGTAAACGAAACTCAACAGAAATATCACCAGACCGTCTATTCTTATGTACCTCAAACGAACTCAGAAATTCCAACGTAAGCTGGGTATACGTATTACGACGCATCGTAAAAAATGTACCCATACCAACACCCTTAAACAATAGTTCCAAAGCAGAATCTAAGCCTAAAGTTCGCATAGCATCACGATCGATAAAACGAGTTGGAACAATAGACCGCTTTCTCAAATTTTGAAACCGTACCTTTTGGTCAATAGTGGTAAAAATTACACTTGGAAAAACTGGATCGGGCTCAATGTCGGGTTGAGCATGGTCGTTCCTGGTGCGCTTGTTCCGAGGAGGCATTGCAAATCAGCTGAAACTCTGAAAATAGCAGTTTATGGGGAAAAAAAATGGGGAAATTTTGAGGAGTGATAGTGAAAAAGGGGGAGATGAATGCTGGGAAATTGGGATTATTGGGGTTTTGGTGGGATGAGAGAGAAGAGAGAGGCGAGAGGAATGAATTAATGAAGAAATGACGAGAAAATGGGGTTTGTGGGTCTGATGTACGCCCCAGCCGGTCTGGACCGGCGGCCGGCTGGCCGGCCGAATGAACTCTCCCTTTATTTTCGATTTTTTTAATCAAAAAGTCCCTCACAGCTCAGCCGGTCAGGACCGGCGGCCTGCTAGCCGGCCTGACCCTCTTTTCCTTCAAATTTTCGAGATTTTGATCCCACCTTTGCTCTTTTATTCCATGTGCCTCGACCCCTGAAGTCCATAGGGGGCCTGGGGGCAGGCTGAGACGCACAAACCACTCTATTTGTACTCAAATTCACTTCGCGCCTCGGCCCCTAAAGTTGATAGGCCCCCTAGGCCTAGGCTGAGGCGACCTGCTATATTATCACAAGCACGGTGAACTTCTCCTCTTTTTTTTCCAATAACTTCAATTCGAGTTATTTCCGATGATTCTGCTCGTCTCCAGAAACATTAGTCCCTCCTCTCGTCCTCACTAAAACATCTAAAATGTAAAAAAAAAAAAACGAGAATGAGGGAAATTATTTACATACTCGGGCTGCCTCCCGGTAGCGCTGGTTTAGAGTCCCGCACGACTTGATGAGTTTCAAGATTTAGTTGAATGAGGGAACGGGATGAAGTCGTATAACTTCAATCGCTCCAACTTGAGCACCTTCATGATATAACTTCAATCGTTGACCATTCACCTTGAATCGTTCACCCGAATCACTCTCGACTTCAATCGAGCCAAATTTACCCACATGGGTGACGGAAAAAGGTCCGGACCAACGAGATTTCAACTTTCCGGGAAACAACCGGAGTCTAGAATTAAACAATAATACCTTATCCCCCACATTGAACTCACGGTGAAGGATATGCTTGTCATGCCACCGCTTGGTGCGCTCCTTATAAACCCGAGCACTATCATAGGCACCAAGACGGAATTCCTCCAACTCATTCAATTGCATGAGTCTCTTCTCCCCGCTTAAATGTGGATCCAAGTTAAGTTCCTTGATCGCCCACCAAGCCTTGTACTCTAGCTCGACGGGTAAATGGCATGACTTGCCATAAACCAATCGGTAAGGGGAAGTACCAATAGGTGTTTTAAAGGCGGTACGATAAGCCCATAACGTATCATCTAGCTTCGAGCTCCAATCCTTCCGAGCTTTTGACACGACCTTATGGAGAATAGACTTGATTTCCCTATTAGACACCTCCACTTGCCCACCCGTTTGAGGGTGGTAGGCAAGACCGGTACGGTGAGAGACCCCGTACTTAGCAAGTAAAGCATCAAGTCGCTTCTCATGGAAATGGCTTCCACCATCACTAATAATCGCTCTTGGAACACCAAAGCGGGCAAAAATAGTCTTTTTAAACAGAGATATTACCATTCTAGCATCATTAGCAGGAGATGCTACCGCCTCCACCCACTTGGAGACATAATCAACTGCAACCAAAATATATCGGTTGCCCTTGGATGACGGGAACGGGCCTTGGTAGTCTACATCCCAGACATCAAAAATTTCTACCTCGAGAATCCCATTTTGAGGCATCTCATGCCTCCGAGAAATATTACCGGTCCTTTGACATGCGTCGCAGGACATAATAAAAGCTTGGGCATCTCGGAATAAGGTTGGCCAATAAAAAACCGACTGGAGGACCTTAGCCGTGGTTCGGCTCGGTCCATGATGACCACCATATGGTGAGGAATGACAACTCTCTAGAACTCCCTGAACTTCCCACTGAGGGACACATCGACGGAAAATACCATTGGCACACTTCTTAAATAAATAGGAGTCATCCAAGAAAAATTGTCGAACATCATGTAGAAATTTTTTCTTTTGTTGATAAGAGAGATCGGAGGGTAATACCTTGCCAACTAAATAATTGGCATAATCCGCATACCAAGGTCCTTCGCTTTCACCGGTAGTTAAGGCCATGAGAGAATCATCGGGAAAAGAGTCATCTATGGGGATGACAACTCCTTCCTCCTCAACTCTAAGCCTCGATAAATGATCTGCAACGGCATTTTCCGCTTCTTTCTTATCCCGGATCGATAAATCAAACTCTTGGAGGAGGAGGAGGAGGATCCATCGAAGTAATCGGGGCTTCGCTTCTTTCTTAGCAAGAAGGTACTTGAGAGCCGCATGATCGGTGAAAACAATGACTTCCGATCCAACCAAGTAGGTTCAGAATTTCTCCAAAGCATACACTATAGCTAGCAATTCCTTCTCGGTAGTTGCATAGTTAACTTGAGCATTATCAAGTGTTTTACTAGCATAGTATATAGCATGCAAGACTTTGTCCTTCCTTTGGCCCAAAACCGCTCCCACAGCATAATCACTCGCGTCACACATTATCTCGAATGGCAAATTCCAATCCGGTGACTGAATAATCGGAGCCGATATAAGGGCCTGCTTAATCCTGTTAAAAGCTTCCACACACTCATCAGTAAAATCGAAAGGGGCATCCTTTAGGAGCAATTGTGTAAGTGGCTTAGCAATTTTGGAAAAGTCCTTGATAAAGCAGCGATAAAATCCCGCATGACCAAGGAAACTTCTCACTCCCTTTACATTAACCGGCAAGGGCAATTGCTCAATCACTTGCACTTTTGCTTTATCCACCTGAATGCCCTTTTCGGAGACCACATGACCCAAAACTACACCCTCAGTGACCATAAAATGGCACTTCTCCCAATTCAAGACCAAATTGACCTCGACACATCGGTTTAAAATGGTATCCAAGTTAGCTAAACAAGCTGAAAAAATCATACCATACACACTAAAGTCGTCCATAAACACTTCCATAATGGACTCGATGTAGTCGGAAAAAATGCTCATCATGCATCTTTGAAAGGTGGCGGGTGCGTTACATAGCCCGAATGTCATCCTGCGATATGCGAAAGTGCCTTAGGGACAAGTAAACGTGGTCTTTTCTTGGTCGGCGGGGTGTATCGGGATCTGGAAAAATCCCGAATATCCATCCAAATAGCAAAAATACTTGTGAGATGCTAGTCTCTCAAGCATTTGGTCGATAAAAGGCAATGGGAAATGGTCTTTAAGTGTAGCGGTGTTCAACCTTCTATAGTCTATGCACATTCTCCATCCCGTCACGATTCGTGTAGGGATTAACTCATTCTTTTCATTCGGGACCACAGTAGTCCCTCCCTTCTTAGGTACAACTTGTACCGGACTCACCCACTTTGAATCGGGAACCGCATAAATAATTCCCGCATCCAACAACTTCATAACTTCCTTTTTAACAACCTCTTGCATATTCGGGTTCAACTTACGTTGACCCTGGACACAAGGACGATGACCTTCCTCGAGATTAATTCTATGCATACAAAAATCGGGACTAATTCCCTTCAAGTCATCAAGACTATACCCCAAAGCTTTCCTATTTTTCTTCAAAACAACTAACAAATCAGAAAGTTGTTGCTCAGTTAAATCAGCACTTACAATCACGGGGAAGCTCTCGGTATCGTCTAAAAAGGCATATTTTAGGTGAGACGGAAGTGGCTTACACTCCGGAACGGATATGTCAATAGCAAATGAGGTGTGCACGATGTTGGTTACATCGACACCTTGCTCCTCCGTGAGCATCCTTCCTTCCAAAGCAGCTTCCAAGGCATCAACAACAGCAGAGTCAACGGAAGCATCACCTGCACACGCTTCCAAACATATCAAAGCCTCTAAGGGGTCCCGTATAAGGGACGCCTCCATAGAATCATGAACTAAGACATCCACAACATCAATCATGCAACAAGAATCCGTACCATCGGGTTCTTAAGTGTACTATCTAAGCAGAAAACAATGGTGTCTCCACCCACTTCCAAGGTCAATTTACCGTTCTTGACATCAATCACCGCGCCGGCGGTGTGCAAAAATGGCCTTCCCAAAATTATGGGAATTTGGGTGTCCTCGGCCATGTCAAGGACGATAAAATCAACCGGGATAAAAAATTTTCCAACTCTAACGGGCACGTCTTCTAAAACTCCTAAAGGGCGTTTTGTGGAACGATCCGCCATCTGCAAAGTTACACTAGTACACTTAAGAGGACCCATATTAAGCTTTTCACAAACGGAATAAGGCATGACACTTACACTAGCACCTAAATCACATAAAGCCTTATCGATCGATAAGGTGCCAATAGTGCAAGGAATCGAAAAACTACCGGGGTCCTTTAGCTTTGGTGGGGCCTTGTTCTGTAAAAATGCACTGCACTCTGCAGTAAGAGCGACGGTTTCTACCTCACCAATGCTTCTCTTCCGAGTCAAGATGTCCTTCATAAACTTTGCGTAAGACGAGACCTGCAAAATGAGCTCGGTAAACGGGACCGTAACCTGCAAATTCTTCACAACCTCCATGAACTTGCCAATATGGGTAGCTTCCTTCCGATTCTTCAATCGACCCGGGAATGGTACTTGAATTGTTGGACTAGTCGGGGTGGGAACGGGAGTAGTGGGTGGTGGAACTTGATCTTCACTTGGAGTTTCCACAATAACGTCCTCATTGACATCTTCCACTAGAACCTCCTCCTTCTCGGCTGGTGTATCATCTTTAGGCATCGACGGACCCTCATAGTGTGTGCCACTACGAAGAGTGATCGCATTAGCCGTATCATGTTGTTGATCACCTTGAGAAGGGAGTTTACCTTGTTGACGCGTTGCTTGTGACGCGGCAAGGTGCCCCACTTGGTTCTCCAAATTCTTGATGGCATTATCCTTAACTTGATCATTCTTTTGCATTTGTGCCATCATCGAGTCCTGGGTCTTGGCCATCATCTGCATCATACTACGAAGCTCAGCCATTTCATTAGAACTCGAAGAAGAAGAAGAATTACCTTGAGCTTGTGCTGAGGATTGGCCAAAATTCTGCTGACTAGTACCGAAATTCTGGTGAGAATTCCCGAAGTTCTGATTAGTATTGCCAAAATTTTGTTGAAATTGACCCGAGTGAGGTCGCTGCTGAAAATTTCCGTGATTTTGGAAATTCTTCTGATTACCGAAAATCTGCTGGTTCTGAAAATTCCCTTGATTATGGAATTGCTGCTGGTTCTGAAAATTTCCCTGATTCTGGAAATTCTGCCGATTCAGGAGATGCTGCTTTGGTGGGGGTACATAAACTGGTGTAATAGGCGGGTTCAAGACATTAGTACTCCTGTAAGACAAAAGAGATGCATCATATCCTGGTTGGTTCATATATGGATAACGTGGACGCATAGAATGGAACGCATTCACCTGTTCTATGGAGCCTAGGCAATCCTGAGCTTGATGGTCCGCGGCACCACAACGGATACATGCATACTCTTTCATAGCATGTACTTGATGCATGCCTCCTCCTCCTTGAGAATTTGACACTTCAAATGCATCAAATCTCTTAGCCAAAGCGGCTAATTGAACGGCCACGGCATTAGAGGACCCACTTTCACCGGAGTTTGATCGAGTATTACCACGCGGATTACCCCATCGAGAGTGGTGAGATTCCATCTCTTCTATTGTTTGCCAAGCCTTATCATCATCCACATTACATTGGAAACGCCCATTGCATGCCGAATCAAGCGTGCTCCTGCAATCATCATACAACCCATTATAAAATTGGTTACAAAGAAACCAAACCTGAAAACCATGGTGCGGGCATTCTTTCACAAGCTTCTTAAACCGCTCCCACGCTTCATGAATATCCTCGTTCGGAGTTTGACGAAAATTGGTGATTCGACTCCGGAGCATGTTCGTCTTTTGTGGAGGGTAATAGTGCTTGTAGAAGGCAAGAGCAAGAGAATTCCAGTCGGTGATCCCCTCGGTGACTTTATCAAGATCGGTTATCCACTCCCTAGCGGAATCCCGTAGTGAGAACATGAAGAGCATCTCCATGACTTCTTCTTGAGTTACCCCGGCCGGAAGTGGAATCGTGGAGCAATAGTCGGTAAAAATCCTCATATGTTTGTGAGGATCCTCCCTAGGTTCACCACCAAATTGATTCTTCTCCACCAAAGTGATAAAGGCGGGTCGAATCTCAAATGTACCTTGAGTGGCAGTTGGTTGTTTAACCAACTTAGGAAGAGCAGTTTTCTCGGGCTCCGAATGACTAGAAAGCTTCGGCATTTTTATGATCGGAGGAGGTGGTAAAATAGCTTCCAAAGTCGCAAGATCGGGAGCTGCGGAAATCTCTCTCCAAAACTGTCGTCGCCTACGAAAGGTTTTCTCGGGTTCAGGATCGAACGGAGTAAGCTCTGATGACCGGAAAGACCTGGGCATAAGCAAAACTACAAGTAGGGAGTGAGATCAATCTCAAGGAATTTTAATTCCTTGAGACGAAAGAGAGCATAAAAGAAACAAGCTAAAAAAACAAGAAAAAACCGTGTCCCCGGCAACGGCGCCAAATTTGATGTGGATTAAGTCGTCTCACCCAATCAAGATAAACCTAATGCTACTAACTAGAAGATAGCGGCAAGCAAGGTATCGAATCCACAGGGAAACAGTCAATTTTCGTCAATTAGCTATGGTGATTCTAAAATGTTCTAAACGGTTAATTGATTGAGAATATATAAAAGACTCCTAAAAACGATAATATAAATCGAATCTAATAATGAGATGAGAACTAAGGTCACGGGTTCACGATAGATGTTCAATAATTATGTGACCATAATAATAAACACATAAACATGCTAGTCGGCTGTAACACGTTCTCTCGAATCGTGTCAACCTAGGAAGGATCTAACGGGCTCTCGCAACTTATTAGACTCCCTACCAAATCGCGCGTGATCTAATCCTAATTCGGCTTTCGCACAAGAACTAGAATTTCCCAAACAGATTAAAATGTTGTGGCCTTTAACAAATTAATCGACAAACAAAACACGCGAAGGTGGTACTAGCATATTTATAAATTTAGTATCAAAGCGACATAATCGTATAATAATCCATTGATCCCCCTCGACCCTAGCGAGAAAATTAGCTACTCATGATGATTACGAAACAATAAATCGCATACATGGAATTCATGATAAAAAGGTGAAGCAAATAAATCTAATAACAAACGAACGAGAATCTAGCGAACTAAAGTAAACAACGAATTGCAAATAAAGAAAATTGCGACGAACTAAATAATTTACGATGAAGATTGAAACGTAAACTGAAAATTGCATAAACGAGATTACTGAAATCGAATCCGAGTGAAAACCGAGTGCTAGAATCTTAAGAGTCACGAGTTTCTCAAGTAAAATAAAACTAAGTATGAAAAGTGATAATAAAAGAAAATGATACAAGCCTCCTTAGTTATACAAAATTAGGCGAAAATAAGCTGCGTGTCGCGCCGGCCGGCTGGCAGGCCGCCTGCCACATGCAGGGGCCGAGACACACCAAAAATTGAAGCTAAAAATGCCCTTGTGTCATGCCGGCCGGCCAGCAGGCCGCCTGCCACATGCAGGATGGCGAGCACAACACTACTAAAACAAGCATTGGGCCGCTTTCCTTGGCCCAACGAATCGACACTTCTCATTTCTTCTTCGCCTAAACGTCTCGAAGCACGGGTTTTGTCTCGGGATCGTTCTTCTAACCAGATATGAGTGTAAATGCACATAAAGACCTGAAATCGTGTAGAATCTACAAAAACACTCACTCAAAGCAAAATGTTAGAAGAAACGGCTCTAAAGAGCGCGTTCCGACCGGAAAAGACAACGGAATCGAGGGAATAAAGTTATATAAACACGACACATCACCCGGTCGGGATGAGCCCGTCCCGATCGGGACCGTGGTGCTGCAGCCGCGCTTCACTTATTTCTTCCTCCTTCATTCTTGTACCCATATAAATACTTCCCTCTTGTATTGTTTATGGATGATACATTACATTTGACTCTCTTAAGCCTCTCTACAACTTATAAACCCTAGATTTAGTGTTCATCCATCTAGACTAATCTTCCTTTAATTCTAGTTTAATCTATTTGTAATTAGTTCTTGTATTAAGAAGTTACTTGAAGATTCATCCAAGCTTGACAACCTTGGAGTTGATTTGGGTTTCCTATTTATACAAGTTTTCATCTTTTTCATCCATTATTAGTTGGTATAATCTTCTTCTCCCCTTTACGTTTGTTCTTTGTTTATTGTTCAAGTTTGAATCTTTTCTATATTGTTATTGTTGTTAGTTATTCATAATGAATGCTTGGATGTTTAGTTTGTTTTCTCTTGTTATTGTTATGGGTAGTTTGATAATGAGTGAGTAGTTCTCTTGTGGGGTTAGTAGGGGGATTAGGGGTAGATTATGGATGATTAGGGTTGATTAAGGGAAAAGGGTGAATCTTTGTTGTTAGTCACATATTGGGTACTCTATGTGTTTGTTGAATTGCTTGTGTGAGTAGTAGTGGCCAATGCTTCCCATACTTGTGCTCATCTTCTCATTGTTTGTCTAGTATGTGATTTTGTTAGGGTATTGTCTTTGTCACGAAAGTGCGGACATTGGTCTACGTAGCGAGAGCCCGGACCTACCTTGACATCGGTCTACGTAGCGAGAGCCCGGACCGACTCTAGCAACTAGGAGACACCTATACCCTTGATCACCCAATTACCCATCTACACTTATAAACCCGACCTACCCCACTTCCTTTCGTATTTGATCTATCATCCTAGTTAGTCATCATTCCTATAGTTTCATTGTTTAGTTAGTCTCTAGTTATTCCTTTTAATTTCGTTATAGCTAGTTCATTGTTACTCCATTTCCTTCATCTCCAACCATCATAGTTTACCATTTATCGCTTTCTTTGTGTTCGTTTGTGTGACTTAGCCTAGTTTTTAGTGGACCTAGTCTAGACTCTACAATACCGTCCTCGTGGATATCGACCCTACTTGCCCTAGCTACCCACTAGGAATAGTCGGTTTATTATTGACGGTTGGACCCGCGACGAACCCTACCATCAATTTGGCGCCGTTGCCGGGGACGGTGCATTGTTTAGATTTAGTTTGCTTATAGCTAGACTTTGTTACCCCTTTTTGTGCTCTTCTATCATCTAGTGTGCATATTTTAGACTTTTTCTTTGTTTTTACCGCTTTCTTTTCTCTTTGTCTCTAGTTGTGCTTGTTTATTGTCGTTGCCTAGTGCCCATAAAGCACTAGGTGTTCTCACGTTTTCTTAAGTGTGTAGTGTATGCCTAGGAGGGGAGGCACTCTCAACCGGGTACTAGCAATACCCATCAAGAGCAAGCTCAAGGATCCGACTCTAACGAGTCACCTCGAGAGACGGCCGGAGGGACCTTCATCAATCCCTTCGGTAATTCTAGTCCTAGTTCCCCCTCTTCATCTACATCAACACCGTCTACACCATCTTCTCCCTTACATCCAATTATGCCGAAGTTTTCATCTCACTCCACTTTTACGGAAGATGTCTTGCCGGGACCGAGTGCTTTGCCCGATACTTATACCGGGAATTTTGTGGCAAAGACTCAATTTATTCAACTTGTGGAGAGAAATCAATTTAGTGGTTTGCCCACCGAAGACCTGCACCAACACATGGAGACCTTCTCCGATTATTGTGACGCTATCTCTCAAACCGGGGTTACTCAAGATCAAATTCGTTGGGTACTTTTCCCGTTCTCTCTCATTGGAAAAGAGAAGCAATGGATCAAGAGTCTCGATAGGGCAACCATGGGGATTGATACTTGGAAGAAACTTGCATTGGCGTTCTACCAAAAATTTTACCGTCCGGAGAAGACAAATTTGCTTAGAGCCTCCATCACCGGTTTCCAACAACGGGATGAAGAGAGCCTTTATGAAGCTTGGGAACGGTTTAAATCTTTGGTGAGATCGTGCCCCCACCATGAACTTTCACAATGGTTCTTAGTCCAACAATTTTGGAACGGTCTTTATGAGGACTCAAGAGCTATACTCAATATGGGCTCCAATGGAAGGTTTACCGAAGTGGATGATGACCAAACTTGGTCAAGGATCGAGGAGATGGCGGTTCATAATTCACAATACTCAAGGCCTAGGAAGGTAAATCGAGGAGGTAGGCACGAGGTCGATGCTATCACCAAATTAAGCATTGACCTTGGAGCCCAATTGAAAACACACATGGAGACTATTGACAAGAAGCTCCAAAGCCACCTCAACCAAGTCCAAGGCACTAGTTCCTCCAACCAACACTTGAATCAAGAAGTGAATGCTTTGGGATTTGCACCTCCTTTGCCTTATTATGGGATGTGTGATACTTGTGGAATCGTTGGTCATGATCCTATGCATTGTCGGGGAAGTATTGAGCAAGTGAACGGCTTTCAAGCGTTCAAGCAAGGTGCCTCCTATTCTAATCAATACCAAGCTTCCAATCAAGTCCCTCAACAACAAGCTATGCAACCTCGTCCCTATGTTCCACCTCCCTTAAGGGACAACAATCAAGGTTATCAAGGTTATGTGGGTAATCCAAGATCCTTCAACAACTTCAAGCAAAATAACCAAGGTATCTTCCACAACAACAATCAAGGGTTCCAACAAGGGAACTTCAATCAAGGTGGTTTCCAAGGAAACCAAAATTTCCAAGGACAACAAAACCACAACCAAGGACACCAAAACTACAACCATGGCAACAATCAAGGCCTTAATCAAGGCAACTCTCATGGGTTCCAAGGGAATAATCAACAACAACAACAAGCAACCCAAGGTGCTAGACAAGAAATTAAGCCTAGGAGCCGATCTCCTATTCATGATTATGGTACTCCATTAGCCCTCACCGACACTCCGCATAATCCACAATCTCCACCTCGGGATTTCAACGTGCAAAAATCTATGATGGATATGCAAAGGAGTACTCAAGAAATGCAAAGAGGCCAAATGGAGATGGCTAGACACCAACAAGAGTTCTTCGCTCATGTTCAAAGGGATAATATAGCAAGAGATGCTCATATTAAGATGCTTGAGACTCAAATATCTCAACTTGCTTCTGGAAGCTCTTCAAGACAAAAGGGGCAACTACCTCCTCAAGGTGAAACACCGAAATTTGAGCATGTAAATGCTATCACCACTAGGAGTGGTACATCATATGAATCCCCCTTACCCCCTAGTGAGCAAGAACCAAGGCAAGAAGTTACACCCTCCTCTCAAGGCAATTCAAGTAAGGAAAGTCCAATGGAGGAGCAAGTCTTAGGGGAGATCGAAAAACCCCATGAAGACAAGCTTCCCCCTCTTCAAGGAAAAGACAAGGGTAAAAGGAAAGTGTCATTTGAGAAATCTACCCCGATTGAGCAAAACAAGTACCATATCAAGTTGCCTTTCCCAACAAGACAAATGAAGACTAAGGTGGATGCCCAATTTGACAAATTCCTAAACATTGTGAAGAAATTGGATGTGAGTGTCCCGTTCACCGAGTTACTTACCCAAATCCCGGCATATGGAAGATTCATGCGAGATATCCTAGCTAGGAAGAGATCCATCGACAAGGAAGAGATGATAGCGTTCACGAGGGTGGTGAGCGAGCTTATTCAAGGTTCCACACTTCCAAAGTTGAAGGATCCGGGTAGTTTCTCGATCCCATGCACCATAGGCAATTACAAGATCGAGAGAGTATTATGTGACTTGGGTGCGAGTGCGAGCATCATTCCTTATTCCATTTGTGTGCGATTAGGGATGAAGGAGCTGAAATATACGTCCATTACACTCCAAATGGCCGATAAATCTATTAACCGACCATTAGGGATGTTAGAGGACGTACCGGTACGAATCGGGAAGTTCTTCATTCCGGTCGACTTCATCGTGCTCGATATGCCGGGAGATGCTATCACTCCCATTATCCTTGGGCGCCCATTTCTACACACCGCCGGTGCCATGATCGATGTGAAGAATGGTAGGATCACCTTCGAGTTAGGCGAAGAAAAGTTAGTGTTTGACCTCCAAGGCAACACTTCGCCAACTAATGATAAGTCTTGCAACATGATCCAAGCCACGAAAGACATCGATCTAGGGGAAGATTCGGGACAAAGCTTGAAGAATTACTCTTATGTACTTGAGGATGATGACTCCGAGAGTGAGGAGGATGAGTGTCCATATCACGGGTTTGATGACAAGTTGAAAATCAAGGAGAAAGATGAGCCTCCCTTGGGGCCACATGAGGATCGATGGACGTTTGGGTACATCCCGAAGGATCAAAAGTACATGTTCAAACCATTGAACTTAGAAGATCGGGAAGCCCCGGGAACGTCGAGACAAGGTCATGTAGAACCTTGGGATGTGGACGGTTATATCTCGAGCTTGATTGAAGACTTTGCTAGGGCCTTCGACTTGTTTCTTCGTGCCCTAGATGGAGATGGAACAAGTTATTGTTGTTGAAGAAAAAGATTGAAGAATGCACCACCCTTGGTTTGACGGAGTTCCACAAGAACCGTCTCATTGTATATATCTCTTTCTTGTAGTTAGTTTGAGTTTTGTGATATTCTTGTTATTTGGATTGATTGCTGAGCGTTGTGAGGGAGAGAATTTGATGTGTATGTGAGCTTTGTTGGATAGGTGAAGTGAAGATGATTCCTAGAGAGGAATGGCTATGATAGAGCTTTGATAGTAAGCATGAGGGTCGGGTTTTTGAAGCTTGGAATAACCTTTTGGGTTTGTGGAAGGTCAAGAAGATCCATCCCGACCGGGAAGAGGCGTCCCGACCGGGAAGGGTGCGTCATCCCGACCGGGAAGGAGCCGTCCCGATCGGGATGGAGGTACATATTTTCGAGCTTACTAGAGGTCCATCCCGACCGGGAAGGGAGCGTCCTGACCGGGACGGGCGTGTCATCCCGATCGGGACCATCCATCCCGACCGGGATGGTCCCCTACTCCCCATTGTGCCTCTTCTTCGACATTTGAGTCCACCCAACCATTGTATAACCCCTCCCAACCTCCCTATCTCTCCGTGCTCTTATCATATGCCCCATATACTTCATTTTCATACCCTCAATTCATTTCCTACCCACTTTGCACCGACTCCTACTTCAAATATGATGGTAGGGATTTGTCACGTCCCTAGCCAATCAATATAACACCGACTAACCTAGTGAGTAGCTAGGGTAAGTCGGGATCGTATCCACGAGGACGGTATATCAAAGCTTAGACTAGGTCCACTTACAACAAGACTAGATTACCAAACAAACACAAAGAAGATGAAAAAGGAAAATTATGATGAAGGAGAAGAGATATGACTAAGCTAATGAACGAACTACTAAATAAACTAAAAGAACGATGGCTAACTAAGAGGATTAACACAAATATGGAAAGAAGTGGGGTAGGTCGGGTTCATAGAGGTAGGAGGGTAATTGGGGTGATCAAGGGTATAGGTGTCTCCTAATCGCTAGAGTCGGTCCGGGCTCTCGCAACTTAGACCGATGTCAAGGTGGGTCCGGGCTCTCGCAACTTAGACCCTAGTCCGCGCTCTCGCGACTAAACTATTCTCAACATTTCCACAACATAAGCAATCAATGAGAAGATGAACACAAGTATGGGAAGCATGGCCACTACAACTCACACAAGCATATCAACAAACACATAGAGTGCCTACAATGTGACTAACAACAAAGATGTAACCTTTTCCCCTTAATCAACCCTAATCATCCATAATTTACCCCTAATCCCCCTACTAGCCCCACAAGAAAACTACTCACTCATTACTAAGAGAAAACCAACAATCATAAGAGAAATCAATGTCACAAAACAAGCATCCATTATCATTAACAAGAACAATAGCAATAACAATAACAATAAGAAAGAATACTTGAATAAATAACAAAGACTAAGGATGAAAAGATTATACCAACAATAGGATGAACAAAAGATGAAAACTTGTATTAATGAGAAACCCAAATAAAATCCCAAGGTTGTCAATCTTGGAACAATCTTCAAGAATCCCTTAATCCAAGACTAATTACAATAATTATCTAAAGATTAAAGAGAGGATAAACTAATGAGAGTAGCAATAATCTAGGGTTTTGAATGATAATGGAGGCTTAAACTAATCTAGGGTAAGATAAGATGTCTTAAAATTACAAGAAGGGAGTATATATATGGGTACAAGAATGAAGGAGAAGAAAAGAAGAAATGCGGGTGAGCCGTAGCCCATCCCGACCGGGACAGATCATCCAGATCGGGAAGGGTTCTGCCATTCCGATCGGGAAGGTCTCAACCCGACCGGGAAGGACCCACAGTGGCGCTTCTAAATGTGCCTCCCTTCCCGATCGGGAAGGCTATTATCCAGACCGGGAAGGGTCTTGTATGCCTTCAATAAGAGCTCTAGGGTCCCTCCTTGTATCTTATGGGCTTCTCGTCGACTCTCGGGACTCGGGATCGTGTTTCAGAGGCTCGGGATTGGAACCCAAGGTCTCGGGGTCGATTCCAAGGCCTCGAGTCATCGTTCCTTTATCTCGTTGGCTCCAAAATGTGTATGTATTGAGTCGGAATCACTCCAACTCTTCCAAATCGGGCTCGGGAACCTGAAACGGACTAAAGGAAGCATAAGAAGCCCATGAATCGCTCCCAAGGAGCGATTCCACAAGGAAAATGGGACCAAAACACTACGAAATAGGCACTACAAATGACACTTATCAAAATACATACCAACCCCTACCATTACTACCTCTAACCATGCGTTCTTCTCAAGTTTGAAGCGAGATGGCAACCAAAAAGACGAGCAACGTGCCTATAATGATCATTGAGACGATGGAGCGAGTGAGTTACTAGCCGATTGGTTTGGGTAACTATCCTTACTTTCCCGTCTTTTGTCGCTTGTTTTGTCTTGTTTGCCCCCTTCCCCTTGAGTCATGGTGTCTTGGTGGCCTTCGAGGCCTTAGTATGGTTGCTCCCGACTTTCGATGACGTGACTACGTCGAGAGTCAATCGAAAAATCCAAATTTACAAGATTTTCACCCTTTTTTTAGGAATTAGTCGGATTTGGGCGGAATCCGGGCTAGGTGACTTGATTACACCTAGCCCTCCCCTCCCATTTCCTTTCCTTTCATTTCTTTCTTTTTATTTTCTTCCCCCATCCATATCTTTTCTCGTCTCGGCCCATGGTGACTTGACTACACCCCGGCCGGACACACTCTACCTTTTCTTCATCTTCATTTTTGATTTTTAGCTTTATTTTCGTAATTTCTTTTCTTTTCTTTTGTCTCTCCGCACACTACGATCGAGCATGAGGACATTGCTCGGTTTAAGTGTGGGGGAGCGATATTCTATCGTAGATAGTTTTATTTTCGTAGTTTTTCGAAAAAACAAATCTTTAAAAACCCTAAAAATTTGAAAAAATTTCACAAAAATCAAAAAGATTTTCCTTTTGTGTGTTTTCCTTTCTTGTCTTTGTGTCGTATGTTTGTTTTGTTGTATGTGTTTGCCTCCCTTTTTCCCTATAGGTTGCTTAAATCACCGTTAGTTTTGGAAATCTTTCAAGACATCCGGTAACATCTTCTATCCCTTTTCCCTCTTTATTTCTTGTGGAGTTTGGAGGAGATTGTGATGTTGTGTGCTCGGGTGGAGCTTTGTGCATATTGGTGGATGATTTGGTGACTTGCATGGAATATCGGGGTGGTGTTTGTTCCCTTGTGTGTTTGTTTCATTTTGTTTTGTTTTGTTGTCTTTTGTCTCTTTTTCTTTCGTTTTCACCATGTCTTCGTTTTGTGTTGTGTTAGTTGTGTCTTTTGTGTAAAAAGGTTTTTCGAAAACCCAGTTTAGAGGCTAGTGTGCAAGCGTTTACTTTCCCTTCCTAGTAGTATAAATCGAGTCTTGGACTTTAGTCTAGTAGAATGACCCTAAATCAATGATTTTGTTGGTCCTTTACCTTGAGTCCACCTAGCTTACTAGGGATTTACTACGGGATTTGCACTTTTGACCATTATGACCACCCACGGTGTGAAAAGGCCTTGGTTACCGAGTCCCGTCCCTTAGGTGACCGTGTTTGGGATTGTTTGATTAGTCCAAGTTCTCTACCTTTTTGTGGGTTTGAAAGGGGATGCGCACCCCCGACATACCCATTCCCCTACCTCCTACACATATCCACACAATAAATTGCAAATTGTTGAAATTTCTTTCTTAGTGGCAAAAGAAATGCCCACAACACACGAGAACTTCCCAACACGTACCTTCACCCCTTACTCAAAACCGTGATTTCCGGATGTCCGAAACTGTTGGCATACGAGAGTCATTCAACACACGATAACCGATAATGTCGGTATCGGTATCGCAATGCAAAGGGACGAACCCAATAAACTCTGAAATCGAAAGGGGCCGTACTTTGTGCACGGACCACTACGACATAGAGTGGGTTCGAACGGGCCCAAACTCCCACAAAGTTCGGTGGCGACTCCAACTTCGATTTAAATTTCAATTCGAGATCCATCTCACACGAGATTCATTCGCCGCCCCAAACCCGTGCGTGGCCGCGTCGGGGTGCACCTATGTCATGTCCACACCGACCATCGCTTTGTTCAGTTTTAGTTTACTTACGTCTTGATCTCCGTGTTAGGTGATTTAGCATGCGATTATAAGGTCACAAAGACAATAAATCATACAAAAACTGTAAATGCGAACGTAAGTAAATCACGTAGTGAGGAGTTGCACCCTCGGAGTATACACTAAACGGGACACGATGCGTAGATAATTGAGAACGGATCTCGGAATTACTCGGGTCTATTTAGTGTATTTTAGTGCTTGCGGTTGAAGTTGGGACGTTACATGTTTTAGTATGTGTTTATGGACCTAATGTTCATGTCTAGTATTATCGTAGTGCATAATAAAAGAAGGTGCAAGAATGTAAAGTTTTGTTTAGGTGACACCCTAGTGATGACTCGACTTTGACAGGCGGATCCTCCTAGCTTGCCCGGTGATTTCGGCAGAGTTCCGTTACCGTTGACCCTTCCTGCGGCTATTCCGGTAGAGCTCCGCTACTACTGGTTGGTTCAGTGGCTAATCCGGCAGAGTTTCGTTACTAGACTATAGCTAGTCGAACACAGGCACCTCGGGATCGAGTGGAGTGCTAGAAGGTGAGGAGTAGCATCGATGACGCTTATATCGGAACTCTGATCGAGTGGATCGTTTGCCTCGGGTGTCGGAGTGCGAGCCCTTAGCGAGAAACTCTTTACGAGTGAAGAGGGAAGAGAATTGAAGAAGTTGTGTGTCGAAATGAGGGGATGGAGGGGGGTATTTATAGGTGTTTTCGGCCCTCGTCACCCAGATAGGCGCCTAAGGTCAGGCGCACCAAAACTCAGGCGCCTGGGTTTAGGCGTGTGAAGACTCAGGCGCGCAAGGTGAGACGCTAGGAGTTTTTAAGATACGATTTTGATACTTTCCAAAATTGAGAGGCGGGTGTATAATTCGTGGCTTAGGGACTTAAGTCTCCCCCATCTTGACCTAGCGCCGTGATGCTTAGTGACAGGGGTAGTCGTATCCCTAGTCAAAGATACCCTAAGGTACAGTAACTAATGCAGATAGTGAAGTAGGGGTCGAACCACAAGGAGACGGGCTTAAATACTTGTTCCAAGGGCTAGACTTAAAGCTACATGTCACTGTTTTTCTTATTTGTTTAAGTGGACTGACAGCTAATTACTAAAAGGTAAATCAATAATAAAAAGGTTTAGGGTCTCAGGCTCACAATGAATATCAATCGGGTCAGGGAGTCAACTAACAGGTCAATAATCGAACTGTCTAAGGTGTAGGTCCGGTCGGTACTACTACGAACTTTAGAACTAAACTTAACCTGCAAAATAGCACGAGAACCGACAGTATCGATTTTCTAATAGAAATCGACATTAAACATATAAATATGGAAGAAGAAAAGATCAAAAATAGGTATCGGGGGACTACAAAATACGATATAAAATACGTTGATCAAACTCCCCCAAACCAAACCCTTGCTTGTCCTCAAGCAAACAACTAAAATATATACATACGAGGACAAGTGATGTGAAACATGACTCAGAGCTAAATTGCAATTATTCTCCTAAAATCGACTCAAACCGACGAGAAAACATGTAATGCTCAAGAATGCAACGAGATCAATAATCATGCCATAATCAAACAATTGCCTGCCAAATTTTTAATCCTGCAAGACCAATAATGTCGGACTTCCTTACGGTTGTCGCTCGACACTCATAAGTACGGGCAAGTATATATGTGAAGATGGGAAGGAGCAAAGACACTCACTTGACTTATGAAATATGCATGCAATCGAATATGAAATCAATCTCCCCAATTAAACACGTGTTCCACCAATCAGGACCATAGTACATGCCAAGGACTTACAAAGGGTGGCTTATATGTGAGGGAATAAAATGGATTGTGCTTAAAGCACGTATGGAAATGTGGGGCTAAGACCAGTAGTCGCAGCTACACAATAAAAACTATCCATCCGAAAACCTCATCTATGAATTCTGGTCACTAACTATAAATACAATTCAAAAGAGCTTAAGAGGGAATTTTGCCATCCTCTAAATTATAGTTCAATTCTAGTTATAACTTATCGACCGTTCCCCGAAAATTGCAAGAAGCATATATATTTTTCTTTTATTTTTCTTGAAATTTTTCTTCTTTTTCTAATTCCATTTTCTTTCTTTTCTTTCTTTTTCATGCTTCTATATTTTTTTTCCAATTCAAACAAGGGGAAGGCGAATATAAAGTCACACAACAATGACATTCTACACTAGGATCCAAAAGATGTAAAAATTCCAAATTGTGATCTATTAGTGAAGTAACTCCAATTATGCTCACTGCGACTGTCCTGGTAAGGTAGGCTATTCTGGATTGTAGCTGACTGATATATATATATAACAAAAATAGGCTTACAGCAACTGAAATGGGCTGAACAAAGGGAAACTGACCTAAATCTACAGGGTAGTAAAAATGGGTCGTTTTGGCTATGTGGAGCTCATCAAAAACAGAAATGCCTTTCCTCATGTACCTCCTCCTCAAACCAAACACGTATTCAATATCAAGAGACGAACGTCATATTTATGCAAATTTATGTTACACATTCCATAAGGAGAAACCACTCAATTCCTAAATATAAATGAGACCAGTTACAGATGTTACTGGCCTAGGAAACTCTAAATCCTCAGAATTTTTGTGGTTTGCCGACAAAATGGTCAAATTTACTCATTTGGCAATTAACGGTTCAATAGGCAATCATATAAAAATCATCTCATCTCAAGTATTACATGCATTCAGGTACAAATTTAGTTGTCAATTAGGAGAGATCATGTAAAATGCAATGTCATCATCGCCGTTTTGCATGTTTCACAACAGACACAAGACAGACACAAAGCACACAAAATAAAAATATTTTTTTTGGATTTTTCTGACTTCTCAATTTTTTTGGATTTTTGGAATTTTTGAAAGCACACAAAAATACACAAACTCTCCCCCAAACCTAAATGTCACAGTGTCCTCAATGTGACTCTACAGCGTATAAGACAGTAAGATTCCACAACCAATCCTAAGAACAACTCGACCTAAGGGGAAGAAAAAAAAATCTAAGAAAGCAGTAAAAACAGAAATAAAAAGGAAAGAAAGTACCGTATATACAATTGTAGCTCCCCCAAACCGGCTAATCAGCCATATCGTCCTCTCCACCGGTCCCAGATGGACCGACTCCAGTATCGCCTTGCTGACCCGACTGTCTCAAACCTCTCAACCATTGTACTCCTAGGCCGCCGTAAGTATGCCCGTAGTCCGGACCCCAAGCAGCTGGATCAACCCCGTAGTCGTGGAATATACCACTAGTGTCGCCGGACCTCTCCAGTAGGACGGGTGATGAGGTGCCGAGATGCCTTGAGTAAGCATGTACTCGTGGATCTCGCGGTTGACGATGCTCTGATTAATCCCCTCGTGTACCCGTCTCTGGTGCTCATAAACTGGATCATACATAAACGGGTACGGGTGCGGAAACTCGACACCCGGAGTGTGGAACGGGAAGGTCGGGGTGGGTGTAGGTGTGGCCCTAGGTGGCCCGGTCTCGTCGGGTTCGGTTTCTACGCGAACCCTATGTCGAGGGGGTTGAACACCCTCGTCGAAAATGAAGAGCTCCTCGAGAATGAGGTAGCTCGGTGGGTCGGGTGTGTTCTCACCCTCGGGAGTGGGTTGTAATGCAAGTAGTGGGGGTAGGATTGTCCCGTCGACAACCGGGAGTTTCATCCAAACCTTGTCCCGGATGCGCCACAGAAAGTTCAGGGGATTGCCCCGAATCCACTTCAAAGTGGAGAAGAGGTGGTTACGGTCTAGCAAAGGGACGCGGTCGGTGAGACTCATAAAAGTAATTGTTTCCCCAAAACCCCTAATATAGTGCTTTGTTAGCGCGGTGACAATGGCACCACAGGCGAGCGGTCCAGATCCACTGATCTGGCGCTCGATACCGACACATATCATACCGGGTGCACTGAATGCCTTTAGGGATTTCCTAAAGGGGTTCAGGTAGTGTCCTAGAATCAACACCTCCAATGAGTGGAGTTTACTCATGTCGGAGCGTGGAAAAACTAAATGACTCAGACTCCGCAAGAAGTGGCGGATAGTGGGATGTGGGATGGCGTTGAGTGCCATCGTAGTGAAACTGACATCACGACTCGAAAATAACATAAAATAAGGTGGGGCTTTCGAACTATCGGGTATGTCGTGGATGTCTTCATTCTGGTCAGAGGTAAGTCTAAGACATTCAGACAGGGTGCTAAGGGCAATGCTATGCTCGACATTGTTCAAGCGAAAGTTAATCATGCTGTCTTGCCTATCGTACTCAAATGAACTAAGGAATTCCAAAGTGAGTAGTCGGTAAGATAACTCACGAAGCGTCCATAGTCCACCGAATCCGGTCATGGACAAGAGCTGCGACAATTGCTCGTTCAAACCCAGCTCGATTGCGAATTGCGATGAGCAGCATCGAGTAGCCTCCATCGGCCTTGGTATCAAGGCAACTAAACGAGTTCGCTGAGCCTCGTCCCTGCACACAATATCTTCATAGCCTGATACAGGCTGAACAGCCAGGACAGCCGAGTGCCTTGCGTTCCTGTTCATGTTGTTGTTCCGGGGTGGATTCCTTCTACCTTCCATGACTATAGCATAATAACAAAACGGAATTATACAAAAATCCCAAAAAAAAAACACAACATCTCGGCCAAAATCATCCCTTATACACAAAAATCAATTTTTGAGCACAAAGTGGTGAAATTAACACAAAATCAAGTATGCAATGGGATTAGTATATAACTAAGGATGAAATTAAACTATAAAACCAAGAAAAGAAGTAAGGAAATCAAAAACCCGAAATATACCTTAAGTAGCTCGAAAATTTCGAAACTGGGGGGGAGAGGGGCGAAAAATTTCAGAAATCAACACCAAGAAACACAAATAAACACTCCCAATTGCAATTTAGAAGCAAAAATTGTGAAATTTGGTGAAGGATTGATGAAATAGGAGTGATTTGAGTGATTTGGGGGTTAGGGTTCTTAAGACTAGTGAGGGGAGAAGGGGTTTTCAATTCATGAGACTGATTTCAATAAGGGGATATGAAACAAGTAAAGAGGACGAAAAACCGAAATTGAACCCGGTTCAGGGGCACTCGACCGAGTGCATGGGCCACTCGATCGAGTGACCCCATGAAAAGTAGGCAGACGCTCCTTCGTCGGGGCACTCGACCGAGTGCAGGGGCCACTCGATCGAGTGACCTCTGTAGCTGCTACTCCTCCTTTTTTTCTCTCTTTAATTGCATCAAAATCCTGAAATTAAATCAATTAAACCGTAAAATTCCCTCGTCCTCACTCGATAAATAATACTAACTCCCAATTAGAGCTACCAAGCTAAAAATAAAAATAAAAAAAATAAAAATTGCGGAAAGGAAAATTACAAATATATACAAGTGGTGCCGGGTTGCCTCCCGGTTAGCGCTGGTTTTTACGGTCCCGCTCGACCGGTTTACCTCAATTGGATTAGGTGGAATCGAGAGTGTCGTTGAGGTCCATGGCCTCTACAACACCGACGTACGCACCTTCGTGATAGAGCTTGAGGCATTGACCGTTCACCTTGAATATTTCGCCTTTGTCGGTAGTGAGTGTAACCGACCCGAATTTATTTACTTCAGTCACCGTGAACGGTCTAGACCATCGGGATTTAAGTTTCCCGGGAAAGAGTCTAAGTAGGGAATTAAATAAAAGTACCTTATCGCCAACAGGGAACTCTCGGGGGATAATGCGCTTATCATGCCATCTTTTGGTCCGCTCCTTATAAATTCTCGCGTTATCATAAGCATGGAGACGGAATTCATCTAGTTCGTTCAATTGCATGAGGCGCTTCTCTCCAGCTAGCTTCAGATCGAGATTGAGCTCCTTTAAGGCCCACATAGCCTTAAACTCGAGCTCTACGGGTAGATGGCAAGCCTTGCCATAAACAAGCCTATACGGGGATGTCCCGGTAGGAGTCTTGAATGCGGTCCGGTAAGCCCAAAGAGAATCATCGAGCTTCGAACTCCAATCTTTTCTTGAAGTATGGACAACCTTCTCGAGAATAGACTTGATCTCACGGTTCGAGATCTCGACTTGTCCACTAGTTTGTGGATGGTAGGCTAGCCCGGTACGGTGGTGAACACCGTATTTCTTCAATAGCTTAGTGAGTTGGCGTTCGTGAAAATGTGAACCACCATCACTAATAACAGCCCGTGGGACCCCAAAACGCGGAAATATTGTCTTCTTAAAGAGCTGGATCACCACGTTAGCATCGTTAGTAGGTGAAGCGATGACTTCCACCCACTTCGAAACATAATCTACGGCGACCAAAATATACCGATTCCCATAAGAAGAAGGGAACGGTCATTAATAATCTATACCCCAAAAGTCAAATAATTCTACCTCAAGAATCCCGGTTTGAGGCATTTCGTGTCGTCGAGAAATATTTCCCGTTCGTTAGCATGCGTCGCAAGAACGGATAAAAGTGGTGGCATCTTTTAGAATAGTGGGCCAATAGAAACCCGATTGCATTACCTTCGCGAATGTCTTCGAAGGACCATGATGTCCACCATAAGGAGAGGAGTGGCATCTAGTGAGGATAGAATGTACCTCACTCTTGGGAATACACCCCCTAAATAAGCCATCTGCACCTTCTCAGAAAAGATATGGGTCGTCCCAGAAATAATGCTTCACATCATGTAAGAACCGCTTCTTCTGCTGATACTGAAGGTCGGGAGGTAGAGTTCCTCCAACTACGAAGTTGGCATAATCAGCAAACCATGGAGTATCCATGGTAATAGCAAGCAGATGGTCATCCGGGAACGAATCATCAATTGGGGCGAGATCCCCACCATCATATCTTAGCCGGGATAGGTGATCGGCTACGACATTCTCGGCCCCGAACTTATCACGGATCTCCAAGTCAAACTCCTTCAGTAATAGGATCCATCTAATAAGTCTCGGTTTGGCCTCCTTCTTCGCTAGAAGGTACTTCAAGGCTGCATGATCTGTATACACTATCACCTTCGAGCCAATGAGATAGGCCCGAAACTTTTCTAGAGCATAGATGATGGCCAATAACTCCTTCTCCGTGGTAGCATAATTGATCTTCGCCATATCTAATGTCCGACTAGCATAGTAGATCGCATGTAAAGCCTTGTCTTTCCTTTGCCCGAGCACGGCTCCTACAACGTAATCGCTAGCATCGCACATAAACTCGAAAGGCAAATCCCAATCGGGAGCTCGGATAATAGGTGCGGAAACAAGAGCCTGCTTAATCCTGTCAAAAGCTCGAGCACACTCGTCAGTAAAGACGAACGGGGCATCTTTGAGGAGCAGCTGAGTCAGAGGTTTGGCAATCTTGGAGAAATCTTGGATGAAACGGCGGTAAAAACCCGCGTGACCAAGAAAACTTCGCACACCCTTAACATTAACGGGGTATGGTAATTGCTCAATCACCTCGACTTTCGCTTTATCCACTTGGATGCCACGTTCGGACACTAAATGAGCCAAAACGACTCCCTTTGTCACCATGAAGTGACATTTCTCCCAGTTTAAGACCAAATTGGTCTCCTCACAACGTTGTAAGACCTGTGAAAGATTAAGTAAACATGCATCATAATCAGTGCCATATACACTGAAGTTATTCATGAAAACTTCCATGACAGACTAGATAAGGTCCGAAACTATGGACATCATACAACGTTGAAAAGTGGCTGGGGCATTACAAAGGCCAAAAGGCATCCTTCGTTATGCGAAGGTGTCGTAGGGACAGGTGAATGTTGTTTTCTCCTGGTCGTCTAGGTGGATTGGGATTTGGAAAAATCCCGAGTAGCCATCTAAGTAGCAGAAGTACTTATGGCAAGTAAGACACTCTAGCATCTGGTCAATGAAGGGGACTGGGAAATGGTCTTTCCTAGTAGCTACGTTCAGCTTACGGTAGTCAATACACATTCTCCATCCAGTCACTAATCGAGTAGAAATGAGCTTATTCTTCTCGTTCGTGATGACCGTGGTCCCTCCCTTCTTAGGGACCACCTGAACTGGACTAACCCATTTAGAGTCGGAAATGGGATAGACAATGCCAGCATCTAGGAGTTTCATAACCTCCTTCCTAACCACATCCTGCATGTTCGGGTTCAACCTACGTTGTCCCTGAATAGACGGTCTATGGTCTCCCTCTAAATGAATGCGGTGCATGCAAAACTCGGGACTAATGCCACGTAAGTCATCAATGCTGTACCCAATAGCCTTCTTATGTCGTCGTAAGATGACTAACAACTCCGAAAGTTGGCTATCCGTGAGTGCAGCGTTGACAATTACGGGGTTTAGACCCTTATCATCTAGAAATGCATATTTCAGATTAGATGGGAGGGGTTTTAGTTCAGGTTTACTTACCTCCACCTCCTTTTTAGGGTTGCCGAGACTGTATACCTTCTCGATAGTGCTCTCTTTTCCGTTTAGCATGCGTTTCAACTCATCCACTTCCGCGCTCCATGATCTCTTCTCGGCATCAGCATCACCGGATGTTAGCAATTTCTCCAAAGGGTCCCTGCCAAGATAGTCGTCAATATAATTTTCTATTTCCAAATCAATGACATCTATGCTATAGCAGGACTCTTCTATCATGGGCTTCTTAAGAGCGTGATCGAGACTAAAAGTCACGGTGTCATCTCCTACGGAGAGTGTGAGCTTCCCATTTTTGACATCGATGATCGCCCCTGCCGTGTGTAGGAAAGGGCGACCGAGGATAATAGGGATTATGGCGTCCTCAGCAATGTCTAAGACTACAAAGTCAACGGGAATGAAGAATTTCCCTACTTGGACCGGAATATCCTCTAAGACACCTAGAGGATACTTGACCGATCTATCTGCCATTTGCAGAGTCATATTGGTACATTTTAAGACACCCAAATTCAATTTCTGACAAATAGAGTATGGCATGACACTGACGCTAGCTCCTAAGTCACACAGAGCTTTATCGATAGCTAATGTCCCTATAGTACAAGGGATAGAAAAACTCCCTGGATCTTTGAGCTTGGGCGGAGTACGACTCTGTAGTAGCGCGCTGCATTCCTCTGTGAAACCAACTGTCTCAGTTTCACTAAAAGACCGCTTACGAGTTAGTATTTCTTTCATAAATTTTGCATAAGCAGGAACTTGAGTGATTAAATCAGTAAGAGGAACACTTACCTGCAGATTCTTAACGACTTCCATAAACTTATCGAACTGTTGATCGAGCTTTGTCTTACACTGTCGGTGGGAAAATGGAAGTATGATTGGAATCGCAGGCTCCTTGGCTTGAGACGGGGGTGCTTGAGAAGAATTAGCTTCCTTAATTGAAACTTGGGGATGAAAAGTAGTTGAATTAGGTGTTACGGTCTCCATTCGATCGAGTCCAGGCTGACTCGGTCGAGTGTCATCATACTCGATCGAGTCACCTGTAAGCACTCGATCGAGTGGTATCACTGGGGGTGCTACTGACCACTTTTGGAGGGTCTACTCGATCGAGTGGGCTGATACCACTCGGTCGAGTGACCTCCAACTCGATCGAGTTAGGCATGACTCGGTCGAGTGGAACACTTGACTTCTCTCTAACAGGTTTTAGAGGGTCTACTCGATCGTGTGAGGTGGTGTTACTCAATCGAGTAGCCTCAATTCGTGGCCTACTCATCGCTTCTTCGGCTAACACCTGTTTATCTAGCTCAGTTTCATCAACCACAACATACTCCTCGGGCATTTTCGGACCTTCATAACGAGTTCCGCTTCTCAATGTAATCGCATTAGCTTGCTCGTGTGATTGTTCGCCTTGAGGAGGTAGAGTACCCGGTGGCCTAGCTTGCTTTTGGGCGGCAAGTTGTGCTACTTGGGTATCTAGGATCTTGTTAAGTTCGAGTATTTGGTTGATCTGGGTTTCTTGCTTTTGGTGAGCTTGAATACCTTGCATCAACAATGCCTTGATCTCCGCATACTCGGTTTGGTTGGAGCCTGAGCTTGGGTTTGGGTTTGGTTTTGGTTTTGTGGGATCGGTTAGAATTGTTTTTGATTCCCCCACCCTTGTTGGTTACCCCAAGGTTGGTTATTACCCCACTGTTGGTTACCCCAGTTTAGTTGGTTACCCCAATTTTGTTGCCCTCCTTGAAATTGTCGGTTATTGTTATGGTTTTGGGAAGGTCGGTTATGGGGTGCTACATATGGGACGGTTTTGTTACCGCCGGGTGGTGGTGGGGTAAGCACGTTTTGACTCCTATAGGACAACAAGGACTTGTCATAGCCCGGTTGGTTCATGTATGGGAGGTTTGGTCTCATGGATTGGAATGCGTTCGCCGTTTCTAAATTCACACACTCTTGGGCATAATGACCCATATTCCCACAATTCTCACAAACAACCTCAGACATTGCATTAACTTGGTACATACCGCCTTGTTGTTATTGGTTTTGGGTTCTAGCAAGCTCCATGGAATCAATCCTCTTAGTTAAAGCGGCTAGGTGGCTAACTATGGCATTTGATGACTCGGAGTCACCACTATTTCCCCGGGTGTTACCTCGTGGATTTCCCCAACGTGAGTGATGAGTAGCCATATCTTCAATCAATTTCCATGCTTTATCATCATCAACGTTGTTTTGAAACCTGTCATTAGCTGCAGAATCGAGCGTAGCTCGGCAATCGTCATATAAACCAATATAGAATTGATTGCACAAAAACCATACCTCAAATCTGTGATGTGGGCACTCCTTGACTAGCGTTTTAAACCATACCCACGCCTCGTAGATATTCTCGTGAGATGTCTGTCGGAAGCTAGTAATCTGACTCCTCAACATGTTGGTCTTCTGCGGCGTGTAGTAATGCTTGTAAAAAGCTAAGGCTAGGGAGTTCCAGTCTGTGATTCCCTCGGTCGCTTTGTCTAGATCCGTGATCCAATCTCTCGCGTTGTCGCGTAAGGAGAACATGAATAGCATCTCCATCACCTCTTCTTGTGTTACTCCCGCGGGGAGTGGAATAGTAGAGCAATAGTAGGTGAAGAGCTTCATGTACTTCGCCGGGTCTTCATCGGGACCTCCACCGAATTGGTTTCGCTCCACCAACGTAATGAAAGCGGGGCGAATCTCGAATGTACCTGTAGTGGCCGTGGGCCTCTTCAACGGTGGTAGGGAACTTTGCTCCGGCTCGGAATGGCTAGCAAGTTTGGGAGGCATCTTGACTAGTAGTGTCTCGGGGGCAGTAGTGGAATTATCCTCTTCAAAGGACAGTGCTTCGGATATGTGCTCGTCGTCCGAATGTTCCACTGATTCTGATCTTTCTGTCTCAGCAATCTCCTTGTAGAATTTCCTAGACCTGTGGAGAGTTCTCTCTGGTTCAGGATCGAATGGTGGTACGTAGCCTGAAATTCGAGAGGACCTGGGCATACGAGGAAACTACAGAAAAAATGTGAGAAACGGTCTCAAGGAACTGAAGTTCCTCGAGAAAAGCAATCAAAAGACTAAAACACAAAACAAGTAAATAAATAACACCGTCTCCCCGGCAACGACGCCAAAATTTGATAGGGGTAGTCGTATCCCATGTCAAAGATACCCTAAGGTACACTAACTAATGCAGATAGTGAAGTAGGGGTCGAACCACAAGGAGACGGGCTTAAATACTTGTTCCAAGGTCTAGACTTAAGACTACGGGTCACTATTTTTCTTGTTTGTTTAAGTGGACTGACAGCTAATTACTAGAAGGTAAATCAATAATAAAAAGGTCTAGGGTCTCAGGTTCACAATGAATATCAATCGGGTCAGTGAGCCAACTAACAGGTCAATAATCGAACTGTCTAAGGTGTAGGTCCGGTCGGTACTACTACGAACTTTAGAACTAAACTTAACCTGCAAAATAGCACGAGAACCGACAGTATCGATTTTCTAATAGAAATCGACATTAAACATATAAATATGGAAGAAGAAAAGCTCAAAAATAGGTATCGGGGGACTACAAAATACGATATAAAATACGTTGATCACTTAGCGGACCTCGGGTGTGCATCTCGAGGTTTGCTCGGCGCGGTGTTGACTCGGTTTGAGTTTCGGGACCGACTCGGGGTCCCAATGTCAGAATTGACTCTAATTAGTGTCTATGCGACCGTAACAACACGACTAAGGATGCCAATATGTTATTTTAATTTTTTCGAGTAATTTATTTGATCCGTTCTGTAGAAAAACTATCTTAAACATCGCGAATCCGCTTCGCGTTGCAGTCCGATCGTGATTGTGTGTTTGTTGGGCACTTCTGGAGCCACCAGGTCCAAATCTGGGTGTCTACAGAAGCCCCCACTTTGACTGAGGCTTGAACAAGGCGAAAGTCAAAGTATAGCCACCCAGGTCAATCGAGGATTACGACTTGGTGGCTGTCCGGTCGGGTCGTTTTAAGTCCATTGGACTACGTGTTGAGGCTCGCCACCCAAGGCTTAGAAATCATACCTGACGTCTTCGCCTGCGGTTGCTTGCTTGGGCCTGGGCCGGTGCTTGTCATCTTGTTCTCAGTTCTTCATGCTCGTGTGGTTTGCCTTTTCGGATTGCTTAAAAGTTTGTTCAATTTTGAATGCCTTGTGTGTGAGTGACGCGTTAAGCGTGGATGCGAAAAAAATGTTCGTATGAGTTGGCTTCTGTTTGAACAAATATCTTTGGGATGCTTATGAACCCTAGGACTTAATGAAACAAAAATAGAACGTTTGAGGGCGTAAGTCTCCACTCAAGCGGTCGTCTTCGGGATGCCTATGACCCCTAGGACAAAATAAAGCGAGATAAAATGTTCGAGGGCTTCAGTCTCCACTCGAACACTTGTCTTCGGGATGCCTCTGACCCCTAGGACAAAATAAAGCGAGATAAAATGTTCGAGGGCATCATCAGTCTCCACTCGAACACTTGTCTTCGGGATGCCTCTGACCCCTAGGACAAAATAAAGCGAGATAAAATGTTCGAGGGCGTCAGTCTCCACTTTTCTTCGGGATGCCTCTGACCCCTAGGACAAAATAAAGCGAGATAAAATGTTCGAGGGCGTCAGTCTCCACTCGAACACTTGTCTTCGGGATGCCTATGATCCCTAGGACAAAACAAAGCAATATAAAACATTCGAGGGCATCAGTCTCCACTCGAATTAGATTGCTGTAGAGGTATAGACTCCTTCGAGGGCGTTGGTCTCCACTCGAATTAAATTGTTGTGGAAGTATAAGACTCCTTCGAGTGCGATGGTCTCCACTCGAATTAAATTGCTGTGGAGGTATAAGACTCTTTCGAGGGCGATGGTCTCCACTCGAATTAAATTGCTGTTGAGGTATAGGACACCAATGCCTCTCGGATAACTAAGACCTGTTAGGCAAAAATTGTTGTGGAGGTATAGGAGTTCAATGCCTCTCGGATAACTAAGACCCGTTATGCAAAAGTTGCTGTGGAGTTATAGGACTCAAATGCCTCTCGGATAACTAAGACCCGTTAGGCAAAAGTTGATGTGGAGGTATAGGACTCCAGTGCCTCTCGGATAACCAAGACCCGTTAGGCAAAATTAAAATTGTTATGGAGGTATAGGACTCCAATGCCTCTCGGATAACTAAGACCTGTTAGGCAAAAATTGTTGTTGTTTATTTGCTTTAGTTAAGTAGCTTTTGTTTTGCGGGTTTGTCTTATTTTGTTCGGGTTTGCTTTTGCTTTACTTTGGTTTGTTATGCATTTGGGATTCGTTCGGAGTTTGCTTAGATAGGCTCGGTTTGGTTCGTTTTATTACGTGCTCGACTGCAGCGTTCATGCTAAGCGTGTTTCTTATGCTTCTTTTATTATCGTGCTTAATCGATATCGATTAGTAATTTCTTCGTCATTGTTATTTTGCTTGTCTTAAAGGGTGTGTGTTTCGTGTATATCGGATGTTAAGCCTCATTTGTTTCCGTATTAGTCTGTGCTGGACTGTTCAGACACGCATACATCTGCGCCCCAATCTTCAGGCGCCTAGCCCCCAGCGATTCAGGTTTTGAGCGCGTCACTTGAGGCGATCGGGTTTCTGTGGGTCGGGTTTGTTTAAGTTGGCGAAGGTTAGGGCGATTCTTTCATTCGTCCCAAAAACCAAACGCGTCGCCTCTTTCGCCCTAATATCGCCTTTTTGATTTTTCTAGCCAAATTTTGTCTCGATTTCCGCCACACATGAAAATGTCAACTCCGGGTACGCGTTCTTCGTTCGTTTATTGTCGGTTTTGCTTGATTTGGTTGATTGTGAGTTTGTTTTGTAGAAACCCTAGAAAATTGATTTGGGGGGTTTTTAATTTGCTAAGTTTTGACGCTTGTACTTAATCCCATTGTTAAATTAGGGTCGATTAGAGCTTGTTAGGTTGATCGTAAGTTGACTAGGGGATTTCGAGGTATGACAATGGCTCCCTATAGTGATAGGTTCGAGATGCTAGGGTTAGGGACAATATTATCGGATATTCCCGCATTAGTTTTGCATAATCTTGCTCAATTAGTGTTTGTGAGGATATGGTAGCTCCCTTGTCGATTTTTATGGGCTAGGATGGCTCTTAGGGCCTTCCGTGAGGTTTCGTGTGTCTTACGATGGACCAAAAGGTGTCGTAACGATGCCAGATTTTCCCGAAACCACTTCCATCGTGACCGGGATCGAAAATAGGTGTTAGCGGCCTTTTCTGAATTTTAATATCCTTATCCGAAATTTTGACCCTATTTTGACCTGTTTAAGCTGCTTTAGCCTGACCTGAGGCATGGGGTTTTCGTGTTTTGTTTGATTTTACAGCTAGAGGTGATACCGAGCGTCCCGAGGGAGCTTCCATGGTTGGTGCTTGTGGCGGGGCCGCCGGGAAGAGCTCACGGACTCCCCGCGGGATTCGCAGGAGACAACGGAGCATATTATATCATCATCGTGATCCGGAGGCCATAAATGAGGCCGATTTTGTTAGGGTGAGAAAGCGTAGGCTTCCCGAGATAATTGCTAGGAGGGCCCATGTTTCGGCACCCGTACCGGAGAATGAGGAGATTGGCTACGAGGATCCCGAGTGGACTCAGGGCTGGGATGGTTGTAATCCCCTAGAAATTCTAACGCAAAACAATGGCGGAAACACTGTAGAGTTGGGATTAAAACACACTGACAAATTATATCTTATTAAAAGAAATGGTAAGTCAATACAAAGACCTCTTTTTACAAAAGGGCTATAAAGGAAATTCTCCAAACGGGTTATACAAATCCATAAATTACATGAATAAAGAAAGAGTAGGATCCACGCTACTCGCTAGCTCACACCCAAAATCCAGCAGCAAATACATGTCATGTTATAAACATAATTGCCACGTCAGTGGGGAGTAACTCGGACGTTCTCCCAGCCATAATATATCATATGGAATAATAATAGTATTATTATATCAAAATATTTCAAATGAGAAAACATTAAAACGATATAATAAAATAAGTTTTCAGTAAAACATAAAATATTGGAACAATAAAAACCGAACAAGTTTACAGAGGAAAACTTCAAATATTTGCCAACTTGCAAAACCAAAATGTGTCGATAATAATAAAAATATTCAGAATGGCGTTATGGATAGGATTAGTGATGAAGGCTAGACATTCACTAGGAGAATACTAAAAACTAGCTTCGAGAACCTAGTTCAAACAAATCAAACTTCGGTCTCTAACTAGGCTACTCAACCATAATAGGACGACAACTTATAACTGCGTGGCTCTAGTTTAAGACAATGCACACCCCTCCTGGGATTACCTGTCACCCAGTTCAACTTATGACGGCGACTTATTGCGAGAACTAAGCTTAAGGTCAAAATGTACACAACTCCCGGGATACCTGTCACCCGGTTTAACAACTAATGTACCGATTCCTGATACACTAGCCTTATAGTTGATGACAAAACCGTAAACCCCAGATTATATTACTCTAACCCCACACTTGTCTTTATTCCATAACTCCAAAACAAGTCATTATCGATATTCAAAAATAAATATAATCATCGTAAATAATATGAAGATAAAAGGAATAAACATTTTATATTAAAGGGAAATTTCTATAAATAGAAACTTACTAATTTTAGAAACTTACTTAAAATAGAAATTTTGTCATAGAAAATATGTAAGTTATTAAAATAACGGAAATGTATTAAAATAGCATTTCCAACGAAATTAACATTTTATTATTATCGTCGTTATCGTAACTTTAATATATTTCTAAATTCGTTACTCAAAATATAAACAAAATATAATAAGTCAATATATACTATTTTATAAAGAATTAGGAAATCGAGTTAAAACAATACATTTAGAAAATAGATGTTTTAATAAAACCGATATCAAAATTAATCATGTCAACGAGTTTTATAAATGAAATGAGATTTACAAAGATTTCAAATTATTTTTAACAAATAGCTTTTATTAATAAATAATACGAATTTTACTAAAAATAGTCAATCGGAAATAAATAAGAGATTATTAGTGAAAATAATCTTAACTAAAAAAAAAATATTTAGAACAAAATCGACTATTTTCTCATTTATTAATATTTGTAGTAAAGCGAAATTAGTTTATTTAACAAGTATACAAATCTCGATTATAATATAAAAATTTGATTTTGAGTTAAAATTATAAATTAATAAAATATGATGAAAAATATAAAATCGACATTATTTAGTTACTAGTGTCACGATAACCAACAAAATATTATAAACGATCATAAATAATAATTTTTTTAATGATTTATAAAACGATATCGAAAGTTGTAAAATATTTATAACGTACACGATTTAAAAAAAAAAAATTTATTATTAGCAAATAATAAATAGCTAAAATTAGAAAACTGAAGTTAAAATAGTGACTACATACTACTACTCAAACATACGATATAATAACGAGTAACGTCCTAAAGTTACCTTTGGTCGGCAATCGAAACGATCACGTACTCAACCTCGATTACTCCAAGCTCAAAATCAATATCCAAGTCTTGAAGCTCCAAGTTGCAGAATCGATAGTCTTCTACACAAGCTTTCGGCACGGAAAAACGAATTGACAAAACAAACGAATGAGACAAGGGTAATCGACACAAGACGGAAAGAAGACAGATAAGAAGATGGATATAAAATGAGTTGGAGGAAAGAATAGGGTCCAAAGTCGAGCAGAAAACGACAAGATTTCGACACAGCAACATCGATAAGGAATAAAAGAAGGACAATGAGCAGAACACAAATCGACTCAAAAAGTAGTAGTAGTAATCGAGTCCCGAACGAAACAAAGGACGAAGTTAATAGTCCTAAACTCCGGCAACGGTAGCGTGACACCAGCAGTAATAACGATCGTGACGTACAACAACATCACGACACCAAAAGCAACTGTATCGGATTCGATAAGTCGAAAACTGTACAACATAAAACAATGGCAGATAGCAGCAGCAAGACGCAGGAGAAGAAGGAAAGAGACGAAGGAAAAGAAGAAGAAACAGGCAGTAGCGGCAGAATGAATACGAAAAACAGTGGACAAGAACATAACATCAAGCAGTAGTACGCAGACACAAATTAGGACAGAAATCGGATAAAATCTGAACTACAGAATCGAACTAAGACAAAACTGAGGATAGGAATGCTACCTCTCGAGCAAGAATGACACCAGAAACCAAGTTGAACAACAGCATCAACAGAGACGATACGGCATCCGGTAACAGCTCGACCAAGACCAAGGTTGGTGATGGTCGCTGTCAAAATGAATCAATACGGAGAGAAAAGAGGACATCAAGGACCGAGAGACAACCACAGCAGCGGCAGTGCGTACAACAGCAGCGACGAAACAGAACAACAGGCGGCGGCCGACATACCAGTACACGAAAAACGAATCGACGAAAAAGTAATCAGTAGAAGCGAGCAGCAGCAAAACAACCGCAGAAGAAGAAGAAACTAAGAAGAAGAAGAACGACAAGGCAAACCTGAACTAGATAAACAGGTGACGAGCAGCAGCGAATGAACGCAGCAACACGACAATGGCAGCAGCAAGAAAACGCATAGAAAATAGAGAAAAACAGAGAGGAGTCGGTGGATACATTGAGTTGATAAGGAAGGACGAAGAAAAAGATGGTAAATAAAGGGAGGAACGAAGAGGTGACAATGAATGGAAGAAAGAAAAATGAAGCGGCGGGGAAGGAAAGATCAGTGGAATCAAAACAAAAGAAAGGAGAGAGAGGGAGAACGTAGTTATGTGGGTTAAATACGTTAAATGAGGTGGGTTGGATTCCACTCACCAAAAGAAAGTGTACGGGTTCCGAGAACAAGTATACGTAGTATACGGATTGATTAATTGAATCGGGTAGGGGATTAATTCTGTATCGATAAGTTGACTGAACCACGAATCGAATTAAAACGAGTTAATAAAATTAATAAATAATCGGACCGTAAATTAAAATGTGTAAACAAATTATTCGAAACGAAAACGAAGCTTATAGAAATAAATAATTAGACAATGAAATAATATTTCCCGATAAAATAGTAAATTTTCGATAAAGTGTATTAAATTGATTTCTTGAGAAAAGGTAATAAATGTTTTGATGAAACTTAAAATAAATTAACTTCGAGCCGAAAATAGAAATTCGAGCTTAAGTATAAATAAATAAATAAATAAAATTTAGAATTAAAATCGCCGAAATAGATTTCCGATAAGAATTAAATTAAACTTATAAAATAAATCGAAACATAAATAGAAATACGTTTTAAATATAAGAAGAGTTTTTCGAGACAAATAGAATTTTAGGAGTTTGAAACGATTAAACGATAAATTCGTTTTATAATAATTTTAAGAATTACGAGTTAAATCGTGAAAATAAAAATATGAACATAATTTTAATTTAATTTAAATTTATAAAATCAGGGGTGTTAAAATCTTCCCCACTAAGAAGAAGTTTCGTCCTCGAAACTAACAAAAACATAATAATAGAATAAAAAACAAGGTTATATCATTTGAATAAAAGGAGATTGCTTAACTCGCATCAAATCTCGGTTTAAAAATTTTCATAGCTTCAAACGTGATATGAAATCGAAATCGAAGACAAAATTTATTTCAAGAAGAGTTGGGCTCAATTCCCAAAGTTTAAAATCATAAAATCGCAAGTTAAAATTTATTTTATAAGATAATGATGATAAATAATATTTTTAAACGAACTCGAGGAGGGAGAGTACCCAAATATTTTCAAAACAATAGTAAAACATTTTAATTAAGAAATTCGACAATAAAATAAAAACTTAAGACATACGATGTTTTTTTTTTCAAAAATGTTAATCCGTTTTACATAATAATCTCATAGAAATCAAAATATATGCATTTATGAAAGTTTCCGTAAAATTTAAACACGCTTGAAAAGTGAAATTTTAAACAATTTCGAAATACTTAAAAATAAATAATTAAGGCATTTTGAAACAGGACCAAAAGTAAAATAATACAAAGTTCTGAAATTTATAACTCAAAACAGGACCAAAAGTTAAAATTTAACGATAGCCCAAAATTTTAAATTAGTTAAACTTTTCATAACAAAGGTTCGGGAAAAAGGTAAACGGATAAACAGAGTCAGAGTCAACGACAAATCGAAACAGAAATTTTCAAACCCGATAAAGAGGTCAAAGGGATCGGCCGAAGAAGAAGTAGCAGGATTTAAGAAAAGCTAAGGGGAGAAACGAAATTGAGAGCCAAACGGAGCTCTCAAGGAAATACAGAAGAAGTTAACCATCTCGAGATTCCCGATACGACTCCCACAACACGGGTTCCTAATTTCCATCGAATAACGTTAAGTCCAATATTAGGTGAAAGGTGGTACTACTCAGTCATAATCTCCAAAAATGTCTTACGTGATTAACCAATCGTTCAATCGACACGATACTAATCCACAATTGTTTTACAATCTAATCTCCTCAATTAAAATTCCAACAATTATCAAATTATATCCAAACTCGCAATCGATAAGGTTCTTAAATCCAAAGCTCATAAGGTTTGGACTCGAGGTATACTCCAAATTTCTCGTGTAAGGAACATTAACAAGATCCACCAATTTAACAAGGCTCGGGTACGAAATTCTCAAAAATGACCACCAACATATTTATAATGTCAACAGTACAGAAGTTGGGAAAACACAATGAGTCCCGAACACGCTCAAACCTATAGGTAAAGGCGTAAACACTCACATCTTCAAACACGTCATTGGGCTAAGGTTTCTGAAAATTCCATCAAATTTTATATTGTGACAGCGAAACCACCAAAATATTTATTAACTCAACAAAGCCACAATATCATTGGTCTAAGGTTCTAAACTGAATGTCCCTGATAAGTGTAGTTTGTAGTGCCTATTTTGCTTTGTTTTAGTCCCATTTCCTTGTGAAATCGCTCCTTGGGAGCGATTCATGGGCTTCTTATGCTTCCTTTAGTCCGTTTCAGGTTCCCGAGACCGACTCGGAAGATTGGAGCGATTCCGACTCAATACATACACATTTTGGAGCCAACGAGTAAAGGAACGATGACTCGAGGCCTTGGAATCGACCCCGAGACCCTGGGACCCAGTCCCGAGCCTCTGAGACCCGATCCCGAGTCCCGAGAATCGGTGGGAAGCCCGTGATAGGCAAGGAAGGACCAAAGAGCGTTTAAGGAAGGATACAAGACCCATCCCGTTCGGGATGGCCTCATCCCGTTCGGGATGGGGTGCTACATTAAGAGGGCTGCTGTGAGCCCATCCCGGTCGGGATCATCCCGTCCCGGTCGGGATGACAGGGCCGTCCCGATCGGGATGATCCGTCCCGGTCGGGACCGTGATGCTGCTGCGCGACTCTTTTTCTTTCTTCTCCTTCATTCTTGTACCCATATATATACTCCCTTCTTGTAATTTTAAGACATCTTATCATACCCTAGATTAGTTTAAGCCTCCATTAACATTCAAAACCCTAGATTATTGCTACTCTCATTAGTTTTAATCCTCTCTTTAATATTTAGATAATTATTGTAATTAGTCTTGGATTAAGGGATTCTTGAAGATTGTTCCAAGATTGACAACCTTGGGATTGTATTTGGGTTTCTCATTAATACAAGTTTTCATCTTTTGTTCATCCTATTGTTGGTATAATCTTTTCATCCTTAGTCTTTGTTATTTATTAAGTATTCTTTCTTATTGTTATTGTTATTGCTATTGTTCTTGTTAATGATAATGGATGCTTGTTTTGTGACATTGATTTCTCTTATGATTGTTGGTTTCCTCTTAATAATGAGTGAGTAGTTTTCTTGTGGGGCTATTAGGGGGGATTAGGGGTAGATTATGGATGATTAGGTTTGATTAAGGGGAAAAGGTTACATCTTTGTTGTTAGTCACATTGTAAGCACTCTATGTGTTTGTTGATATGCTTGTGTGAGTTGTAGTGGCCATGCTTCCCATACTTGTGTTCATCTTCTCATTGATTGCTTATGTTGTGGAAATGTTGAGAATATTTTAGTCGCGAGAGCGCGGACTAGGGTCTAAGTTGCGAGAGCCCGGACCCACCTTGACATCGGTCTAAGTTGCGAGAGCCCGGACCGACTCTAGCGATTAGGAGACACCTATACCCTTGATCACCCCGATTAGCCTTCTACCTCTATGAACCCGACCTACCCCACTTCTTTCCATATTTGTGTAATCCTCCTAGTTAGCTATCATCCTTTTAGTTTATTCATTAGTTCGATCATTAGTTTAGTTACTTCTCCTCCATCATAGTTTTCCATTTATCGCTTCTTTGTGTTTGTTTGGTAATCTAGTTTCGTTGTAAGCCAACCTAATCTAAACCTTGATATACCGTCCTCGTGGATACGATCCCGACTTGCCCTAGCTACCCACTAGGTTAGTCGGTGTTATATTGATTGGCTAGGGACGTGACAAATCCCTACCATCAATTTGGCGCCGTTGCCGGGGACGGTGCATTGTTTAGACTTAGTTTGCTTATTTCTAGACTTAGTTACCCTTTTTTGTGTTCTCCCACCTTCTCTTGTGAATATTCTCTAGATTTTTCTTCTTTCCTTAGCTTTATTTCTCCTTTTTCTCTTTGTCTCTAGTTGTGTTTGTTATTGTCGTTGCCTAGTGCCGGCGTTTTTACGTTTGTTCTAAGTGTGTAGTGTATGCCTAGGAGGGGAGGCGACTTCTATCTCTTTAATCCAGAGCCGGAGAGACTCTTTAGAGCCTTTCGCCAACGGACGATTAATCGGGTTAGGATCTCTCAACCGAGTGCAAGCAATACTCATCAAGGGCAAGCCCAAGGAGCCGACTTGAACATTTCACCTCGAGAGACGGCCGGAGGGACCTTCATCAATCCCTTCGGTGATTCTTCTTCTAGTTCCTCCTCTTCATCTACATCAACACTCTCTACACCACCATCTTCTCCCTTACATCCAAGAATGCCTAAGTTTTCCTCTCACTCCACTTTTACGGAAGATGTCTTGCCGGGACCGAGTGCATTACCGGAAGCCTATACCGGGAATTTTGTGGCAAAGACTCAATTTATCCAACTTGTGGAGAGGAGCCCATTTAGTGGTTTGCCCACCGAAGACCCGCATCAACATATGGAGACTTTCTCCGATTATTGTGACGCTATATCTCAAACCGGGGTTACTCAAGATCAAATTCGTTGGGTACTCTTCCCGTTTTCTCTTATTGGAAAAGCGAAGCAATGGATCAAGAGTCTCGATAGGGCAACCATGGGGATCGATACTTGGAAAAAGCTTGCCTTGGCGTTCTACCAAAAGTTTTACCCTTCGGAAAAGACGAACTTGCTTAGGGCCTCCATCACCGGGTTTCAACAAAGGGATGAAGAGAGCCTATATGAAGCTTGGGAGCGGTTTAAGTCTTTGGTAAGACCGTGCCCTCATCATGGACTCTCACAATGGTTCTTGGTGCAACAATTTTGGAATGGTCTTTATGAGGACTCGAGAGCCATTCTCAACATGGGCTCCAATGGTAGGTTTACCGAGGTCGATGACGACCAAACATGGGCGAGAATTGAAGAGATGGCGGTGCATAATTCGCAATACTCTAGGCCTAGGAAGGCACATCGAGGAGGCATACATGAGGTCGATGCTATCACCAAATTAAGCATTGACCTTGGAGCCCAATTGAAAATGCACATGGAGACTATTGACAAGAAGCTCCAAAGTCACCTCGACCAAGTCCAAGGCACTAGTTCCTCACATCATCAACCGATTCAAGAAGTGAATGCTTTGGGGTTCGCACCTCCTTTACCTTACTTTGGGATGTGCGATACTTGTGGAATAGTTGGACATGATCCTATGTATTGTCGTGGAAGTATCGAGCAAGTGAACGCCTTTCAAGCGTTCAAGCAAGGTACCTCTTACTCTAATCAATTTCAAGCTTCCCAACAAGTCCCCCAACAACAAGCCTTTCAACATCAACAACAACATCGTCCCTATGTTCCACCTCCCTTAAGGGACAACAACAAAGGTTACCAAGGTTACATGGGTAATCCAAGACCCTTCAACAACTTCAAGCAAAATAACCAAGGTACCTTTCACAACAACAATCAAGGGTTCCAACAAGGGAACTTCAATCAAGGCGGTTTCAAAGGAAACCAAGGCTTCCAACAACAACAAAACCACAATCAAGGCCTTAGTCAAGGGAATTCTCATGGGTTCCAAGGGAACCGTCAACAAGCAACTCAAAATCAACAACAACAAAGCAATCCTAGGAGCCGGTCTCATACTCATGATTATGGCATTCCTCTCGCCATCACCGACACTCCACATAATCCATCATCCCCACCTCGAGATTTTGACATTCAAAAGACTTTGATGGAAATTCAAAGGAGTAATCAAGATATGCAAAAGAATACTCAAGATGTGCAAAAATGTCAAATGGATATGTCGAAAACCCAACAAGAGCTCTTTGCTTATGTTCAAGGGGAAAATGCGGTAAGAGATGCTCGTATGAAGATGCTTGAAACTCAAGTATCTCAACTTGCTTCCGGGAGCTCCTCAAGACAAAAGGGGCAACTACCTTCTCAAGGTGAGACACCGATATTTGAGCATGTAAATGCTATCACCACAAGGAGAGGTACATCCTACAACTCCCCTCCATATCCTAATGAGCAAGAGCCGATGCAAGAACCGACAATGGAAATGACATCTCCAAATCAAGAAGAACCAAGCTTGGACAATCCAATTGAGGAGCAAGTCTTATGGGAGGCCGAGAAACCCCAAGAAGACGACCCTCCCCCTCTTCAAGAGAAAGACAAGGGAAAAAGGAAAGTGTCCTTTGAAGAGTCCACCCCAATCGATCAAAACAAGTACCAAATCAAGTTGCCTTATCCATCAAGGCAAATGAAGACTAAGGTGGACACTCATTACGACAAGTTCCTTAGTATTGTGAAGAAATTGGATGTTAGTGTCCCGTTCACCGAATTACTCAACCAAATCCCGGCATATGGAAGATTTATGAGAGAAATCTTAGCTAGGAAGAGATCCGTCGACAAGGAAGAGACCGTAGCATTCACGAGGGTGGTGAGCGAGCTTATCCAAGGTTCCACGCTTCCGAAGTTGAAGGATCCGGGTAGTTTTTCGATCCCTTGCACCATAGGTAACTTCTTGATCAAGAATGCGCTATGTGACTTGGGCGCGAGTGTGAGCATCATTCCCTATTCTATTTGTTGCCGACTCGGAATGAAAGAGTTGAAATATACGTCCCTCACCCTCCAAATGGCCGATAAGTCATTCAATCGACCATTAGGAATGTTAGAATACGTACCGATACGAGTGGGGAAATACTTCATTCCGGTCGACTTCATTGTGCTTGACATGCCGGAGGATGCCAACACTCCCATTATTCTTGGGCACCCATTTCTACACACCGCGGGTGCCATGATCGATGTGAAGAACGGTAGGATCACATTTGAGTTAGGCGAGGAAAAGATAGTGTTCGACCTCCAAGGCAACACTACGCCTACTAAGAATGAATCATGCAATATGATCCAAGCCAAGAAAGACATCGATCTAGGGGGTGAACCGGAACAAAGCTTGAAGAAGTATTCTTATGTACTTGATGATTATGACTCCGAGAGTGAGGAGGATGAGTGCCTATGTCATGGGCTTGATGACAAGTTGAAGTGCAATGACAAGGAAGAAGATGAACCTCCCTTGGGGCCGCATGAGGACCGGTGGACGTTTGGGTATATCCCCAAAGACCAAAAGTACAAGTTCAAGTCGTTGAACTTGGAAGAGCAGGATGCCCCGGGAACGTCAAGGCAAGGCCATGAGGAGCCTTGGGATGTGGTCGGTTAAATTACGAGCTTGATTGAAGACTTCTCTAGGGCCTTCGACTTGTTCTTACGTGCCCTTGATGGAGATGGAACTAATTTTGGTTGTTGAAAAAGATTAAGGAAAGCACCACCTTGGTTTGACGGAGTTCCAAAAGAACCGTCTCATCGTATATATCTTTTTCTTGTAGTTAGTTGGATTTTTGTGAATTCTTGTCATTTGGATTGATTGATGAGCGTCGTGAGGGAGAGAGTTTGATGTGTGTTTGAGTATTGTTTGATAGGTGATGTGAGAACGCTCCTAGAGAGGATTGGCTATGATATACCTTGGGTTGTGAGCTAGAGGATTAGGTTTTTGAGACTTGGAACAAGTTTTTGGGATAGTGGAGGTCGAAGAAGACCCATCCCGACTGGGATGAGGCGTCCCGACCGGGAAGGGTAAGGCATCCCGACCGGGAAGGGTGCCATCCCGATCGGGATGGGTGCGCCGCATTTTGAGCTTACCGTGAGTCCGTCCCGACCGGGATGAAGGCGTCCCGACCGGGACGGGTGAGGTAACCCGATCGGGATCAACCTTCCCGACCGGGATGGTCCTCTGCTCCCCCTTTGTGATTCTTCTTCGCAAATCGAGTCCATCCATTATACCCCCTCCTAACCTCCCTACTCCTCTTTGTTCCTATCATATGACTCATACACCTCACTTTACACACCGAGATCCACATCAAATCCCACTCCCCTCACACCATTATTACCTCTACCATGCGTTTTATCGAGAATGAAGCGGAAAAGCAATGATGAAGACAAGCAAGCGCCTTTATTGATCTACGAGACGATGGAGCGAGTGAGTTGCTATCCTATTGGTAAGGCAACTATCTTTTCTTTTCCGTCTTTTATTGCTTGTTTTCCTTTGTTTATTCCCCTTCCCTTATCATTTGTGTCATGGTGGCCTTCAAGGCCTTGGTATATGTTGCTCTCGACTCTCGATGACGTGACTACATCGAGAGTCATTTTCAAAATCCAAATTTTACTAGTTTTTCACTTTCTTTTTTGAGGATTTAGGCGGAATCCGGGCTAGGTGACTTGATTACACCTAGCCCTCCCCTCCCATTTCCTTTTATTTCCTCCTTTTATTTCTTCCCCCATCCATATCTTTTTCTCGTCTCGGCCCTTGGTGACTTGATTACACCCCGGCCGGACGCCTTCTACCATTTTCTTCACTTTATTTTTTATTTTTAGCTTCGTTTTCGTAGTTTCTTTTCTTTTTCTTTTGTCTCTCCGCACCCTACGATCGAGCATGAGGACATGGCTCGATTTAAGTGTGGGGGAGCGATATTCTGGTATAGTTTAGTCTATTTTCTTAGTTTTTCCGAAATAAATCTTAAAAATCCCTAAAAATTTGAAAAATTTTCACAAAAAAATCAAAAAGATTTTTCTTTTGTGTGTTTTCCTTTTGTGTCATTGTGTCGTATATTTGTTTTGTGTGCGTGTTTTGCCTCCCTTTTTCCTCATAGGTCGCTTAATCACCGCTAGCTTCGGAGAGCTTTCAAGACACCCGGTAACATATTTTCAACCCTTTTTCCTCTTTGTTTCTTATGGAGTTTGGAGGAGATATGTGTTGTGGTGTGCTCGGGTGAAGCTTTGTAAAGTTTGTGGATGATTGGTTGCTCATTTGGAAGTCTGGGGTGGTGTGTGTTTTGTATGTGTTCGTTTTGTTTTGTTCTTGTTTTGTTGCTTTTGCTTGTTTTTCTTTCGTTCATTTTCGTCGTGTCTTTATTTTGTGTTGTGTTATGTGTAAACCGTTTTCGAAAACCCGGTTTAGAGGCTAGTGTGTGAGTGCCTACTTTCCCCTCCTAGTAGTATAAATCGAGTCTAGGACTTTAATCTAGTAGAATGACCCTAAATCAATGAGTTCGTTGGTCCTTTACCTTGAGTCCACCTAGCTTACTAGGGATTTACTACGGGATTTGCATTTTGACCATTATGACCACCCACGGTGTGAAAAGGCCTTGGTTACCGAGTCTCGTCCCTTAGGTGACCGTGTTTAGGATCGTTTGATTAGTCCAAGTTCTCCACTTTTTGTGGGTTTGAAGGGAAATCGCGACCCCCGACTTACCCATTAACCTACCTCCTACACATACCCACACAAATAAAATGCAAATTGTTGAATTCTCTCTTTCTCAATTGTCAAGAAATGCCAAAAAGCCAAATCTTGCCAAAAAAGGGCAAAGAAAAGAAAAGAAAGAAAAAAAATGAAAGAAAGAAAAGAATGAAGATAAAAAGAAAAGGCACAAAAGCCAAAAAGAAAATAGAAAAGAAGAAAAAGAAATGGCATGGCAACAAACAAAGCAATATGTCAAAAAGAAAGAAAATGCCAAAAGAAAACCCGTCTCACAAAAAGAAATCCTCACAAAAATAAGCCTTTTTCCGACTTTTGCCGTGAAGAGCCTACCAAAGGATTGAGTCCCGAGGAAGGATGATAGCGGCATTAGTCGGTCTTCCCTCATTTTGCATGTTTTCCACCTTTTTACTTGGACTAGTTAGGCGGTCTTGGACACGGGACGACCCTCTTGGCTCACGCTAAAGGGGGCGGGGTCTCACTTACCTACAGTGTCGACTAACACCGTGGTTCCTCACTTTTCCACTCCGCCGATCGTCCCGTAGTACGTTTTTAGAAAGTTAGGAGGACCTAGGTAAGTTACCAACGTTTTTGTTGCTTTATCGTCATACTATTAGGGTTTAGTCCACCTTGGTTTGTATTGCTAGCTTGGGAACGTTGTCACTTACCTCGAGTCCTAAACCGGTGCTTCTTTCACCGCTTTTAGAGGGAAGCGGTATCTCTTTTGTTTTGGGTGCAACCGATTATGTGTTTGTTTGTGTGCTTGTTTGTTTGTGCGTTTTGTGTCCGGTTGCATCCACAGTTTTGTCGCAAGACCCGACTTGCCTTGCGGAGTGCACTTTTCCTCTAAGTGCACTCGCGTGAGTTGAAGGGGCGTAGGGTGCGCTAATACCCATTCGGCTAGTTTAGTAGTTAGTGTGTGCTTACTCGAGGGCGAGTAAGGGTTAAGTGTGGGGGAGTTGATAAGTGTAGTTTGTAGTGCCTATTTTGCTTTGTTTTAGTCCCATTTCCTTGTGAAATCGCTCCTTGGGAGCGATTCATGGGCTTCTTATGCTTCCTTTAGTCCGTTTCAGGTTCCCGAGACCGACTTGGAAGAGTTGGAGCGATTCCGACTCAATACATACACATTTTGGAGCCAACGAGATAAAGGAACGATGACTCGAGGCCTTGGAATCGACCCCGAGACCTTGGGACCCAATCCCGAGCCTCCGAGAGTCGATCCCGAGTCCCGAGAATTGGTGGGAAGCCCGTGAGAGGCAAGGAAGGACCAAAGAGCGTTTAAGGAAGGCATACAAGACCCATCTCGTTCGGGATGGCCTCATCCCGTTCGGGATGGGGTGCTACATTAAGAGGGCTGCTGTGAGCCCATCCCGGTCGGGACCATCTTGTCCCGGTCGGGATGACGGAGCCGTCCCGATCGGGATGATCCGTCCCGGTCGGGACCGTGATGCTGCTGCGCGACTCTTTTTCTTTCTTCTCCTTCATTCTTGTACCCATATATATACTCCCTTCTTGTAATTTTAAGACATCTTATCATACCCTAGATTAGTTTAAGCCTCCATTAACATTCAAAACCCTAGATTATTGCTACTCTCATTAGTTTTAATCCTCTCTTTAATCTTTAGATAATTATTGTAATTAGTCGTGGATTAAGGGATTCTTGAAGATTGTTCCAAGATTGACAACCTTGGGATTGTATTTGGGTTTCTCATTAATACAAGTATTCTTTCTTATTGTTATTGCTATTGTTCTTGTTAATGATAATGGATGCTTGACTTTGATTTCTCTTATGATTGTTGGTTTCCTCTTAATAATGAGTGAGTAGTTTTCTTGTGGGGCTAGTAGGGGGATTAGGGGTAGATTATGGATGATTAGGGTTGATTAAGGGGAAAAGGTTACATCTTTGTTGTTAGTCACATTGTAAGCACTCTATGTGTTTGTTGATATGCTTGTTTCAGTTGTAGTGGCCATGCTTCCCATACTTGTGTTCATCTTCTCATTGATTGCTTATGTTGTGGAAATGTTGAGAATAGTTTAGTTGCGAGAACGCGGACTAGGGTCTATGTTGCGAGAGCCCGGACCCACCTTGACATCGGTCTAAGTTGCGAGAGCCCGGACCAACTCTAGCGATTAGGAGACACCTATACCCTTGATCACCCCGATTACCCTTCTACCTCTATGAACCCGACCTACCCCACTTCTTTCCATATTTGTGTAATCCTCCTAGTTAGCTATCGTCCTTTTAGTTTATTCATTAGTTCGATCATTAGTTTAGTTCATACTTCTCCTCCATCATAGTTTTCCATTTATCGCTTCTTTGTGTTTGTTTGGTAATCTAGTTTCGTTGTAAGCCAACCTAGTCTAAACCTTGATATACCGTCCTCGTGGATACGATCCCGACTTGCCCTAGCTACCCACTAGGTTAGTCGGTGTTATATTGATTGGCTAGGGACGTGAAAAATTCCTACCATCAGTCCCAATAAGATGATTTGTACTATAGTATTCCTCGAAGCAGCACAATTAGTCCAAATTATGATTGTACGAGATATTTTTCTTCCTCAAAGTTAACAACAACCTATCCCATTTTAGATAACCAAACTCCAAAATCCAAAGGCTACAACCTTAAACAACAATCAATGATCTAATCCTTAAGAAACGCGGGGAATCTATGTCAACCAAAATTTTCTAACGACATTAATGAAAATCTTTAATGGTACCAAAACACTCAGGCTAACCCTTTAAACAATACTCCCCGAACCATGTTTAGACCACCGACCAGCGCAGAGGTCCTCGAGGATAGGGATGGAGAAGGAGGCGATGCACTCCTGGTGCCTGGTGCCTCCTATCTATCTCATGTCAGCCAGCGGCTAGCTTGCCACCGCCTCGTGGTAAGGTTTTAATCTTTGGTTCTAAGGTTTGTTTCATGGTTTAGTGTTTACTTGCCCTTGACCGACGGATTTGCTACTCTCTCAGCTGGCCGTTCCGGCTGATGCTATTTAGCTCCCAGAGTTCCCCTTGACGCTGCTTAGGGTGGATGCGGCCAGAATAGCTTTCACTGAGCCTCTCCCCCCGTGTTTTGCCGAGGAGATAGACGCTGGGATAGAGTGACGTGACCTGGTATACCAGGTAAGTTTTGGCTTTCGTTTTGGGTTTGGGTTCTGAGAGTTAGGATTGGTTTGTCTAACTTCCGTTGTTTCACCTTTCAGGTTTCATCAGCTTCCCATCAGCGATTATGGCTGATAAGTGTAGATTGTAGCGCATATTTTGTTGTGTTTGGTCCCATTTTCCTTGTGGAATCGCTCCTTGGGAGCGGTTTATGGGCTACCTATGCTCCCTTTAGTTCGTTTCCGGTTCCCGAGACCACTTGTGAAGAGTTGGAGCAAATCCGACTCGGTACATACACTTTTTGGAGCCCACGAAGTAAAGGAACGATCACTCGATGCCTTGGATTCGACCCCGAGACCTCGGAACCCAATCCCGAGCCTCTTAGACCCGATCCCGAGTCCCGAGAATCGACGAGAAACCCATGAGAAGCAAGGAGGGACCAAAAAGAGCTTATTTGAGGCCTACAAGGCCCATTCCGGTCGGGATGGCCTCAACCCGTCCGAGATGAGGTGCACAAAAGCGAGTGCTACTGACCTGGGCACGTCCCGGTCGGGACCAGCCTGTCCCGGTCGGGATCAAGCATTACACAAGGCTGTGTTATCAATAACACCAGGCTGTGTTATTGCCCGTCCCGGTCGGGACCGATCCGTCCCGGTCGGGACCGTGGAGCTGTAGCACGCAACTCATTGTTTCATCCTCCTTCACTCTTGTAACCCTATATATACCCTTCCTCTTGTATTCTTGTGTTATGTTAGACACTTCCCATTAAACCCTAGACTACTTTAGCATAGATTAGCTTAGATTAGAGTAGATTAGTCGGTAATTAGTTGTTAATCTTAGTTTAGTACTTGTATTAAGGGAATCCTTTAAGATCCATCCAAGATTGACAACCTTGGTTGATTGTTTTGGGTTTTTATCGTTAATGCAAGTTTTCATTCTTCCTTTCATCTTGTTAGTAGGTATAATCTTCTTTTCCCTTCTCTTAATCTTGTTTATTCATCTAAGTTTCAATCTTTGTTCAATGTTTTGTTCATAGTTCATTGTTTACTAGTTTCATTATGTATGTTTGGATGTTTGTGTTGTTTCCTCTTGTTTATGTTAGTATTAGTTTGATAATGTTTGAGTAGACTCTTGCTAGGGTTAGTAGGGTGATTTGGGTGTTTAATGGGTGATTAAGGGTTTGTTACAGATGTTGGTGGAAGTTTTGGGTTTCCTCTTGGTTTGATGCATGGTACATGTTTGTTGAAGTGCTTGAATGACATGTAGATGCATATGCTTGTTTTTCTTGCCTTTTCTCTTGTGGGTGATAGTTTGCTCGTGGGTTTGGTTCCCTCACTACGTAGCGAGAGCCCGGTGAGGACGACCCCTAGGTCGGTCTACGTAGCGAGAGCCCGGATGTGACCTAGGCTACGATAGCACGCTAGTAACCCTGTTTGTCATGTGTGTCGCCAAGGTGGGTTCTATCAAGAACCTCTAGGTCGGTCTACGTAGCGAGAGCCCGGACTACACCTAGATTACCCGACTACCCCTTCACTTTAGCTCTTCCTTGACCATTCCATCACCCCTTGAACCCGACCTAATCCTAGCCCTTTTCCTTATTTGTTTTCTCCGTCACTTTAGTCATAGTCTTAGCCTTCTCCCCTCCTTATCATTCTAGTTTAGCTTAGTTCGTTGACCGAGTCTCATTTTTGGGTGACCTTAGTCTAGACGCCTCATTACCGTCCCCGTGGATTCGACCCAACTTGCCCTATCTACGTGTTAGGAATAGCCGGTTATATTATTGACGGTGGGGATCCACGGCAAATCCTTACCATCAATGGCAGACCGCCAACCGCTTCCGGGTCTATGCCTCGAGGGTTTCCCGTGACACTTCGGGACCTCGATCGGTGAGTTTGCGTGACTAGAGTGGCTTTCTAGGCTGTCCCCGATATGGTGGGGCAGCTGGAGACTCGGGTGACCGAGCTTAAGGCGGAGGCGGTTGAGGCGCGACAACTCCTGCAATCTCGGGCCGATGAGATCGCTCACCTTAAGGAGCAGCTGGCTCGGTTTCAGGGCGAGACCTCCGCGCAGGGTGAGGCTAGCCATCGGGTTGAGAGAGAGAGAGAGGCTGAGGCTGAGGCTACGGGTGCTACTGAGGATGTTGGAGGGATTCCCGAGACAGCTACTCTAGATATGATGTCGGGGATGGTGGTAGTGAGTCTCCTCTTCTGGATCTGGAGGATCTAGGTTTGGACGACAACATTTGTGAGGTTGTGATAGCCATTGGCGCGACATCTAGGGGTCCTCCCTAGTCTTATGAACTCGATTCGTGTATGGATTTGTATGTTTTGTATATTTTCTTGAGATTTTAGTATTTGAATTAGTTGGATTAGTCTTGCATTTTAGTTTGGCGAATTGTCTACCTAGATTGACAAGTAATCACTTCGCGTTCATTTATTTGCAATTTAATCTTAGTTTAGGGTCCATTGGCGTTGCATGGGAGTACGAAAACAGTTCCTTTCGAATATTTTGAAATGCGTTAGCTTGAGCCGGGGACCGGATTAGATAGTACGTCGATTTAAATGTTTTGACTCGAGACGGGCAATATGTAAAGTGTTAACGTGCTTTGATCGAGTGTATTAGGAGATGAGTGTAGTTGTTTTGACATTCAGAACGTGGTCGAAATTAAAATCCAGGCAACTTTTGAAAAAAGTTAGACCACTTTTGCATACTCATAACATTGCCTTATTAGGCTACAGACGCGACTTGACAATAACCGTTAAAAGGCTACGACACGCCTAGGTGGGGTAGCTTATCCCCCTAAAAGAAGAATGAAAAAAACGCCTAAGTCTCGTGTGTTCGACCGGTGAACTGGCATGCCTGTAACTTTTGCATTGGTATTTCGGTCTTCGGAGAGGGTTTTAGTGACTTTGGGAGGTCGTTCCCGTTGTCCAAGATGTCAGGTGGTAGTTGTGACGACAACCGGGATCAACGTTTCCATTTTTTGGGTTGTCTGAGGGATTATCTTCTTGGAGTTAGGCGCATAGACTAAGGCTCTCGGATTCTGGGTCGCCTGGGCTCGGGTGCCTGGGCCAGGGCGGTTCAAGCCCCGTTTTGTTGTTTCCTAATTGTTGTGGGATTAGGCTATATATGCGGGATGTGGGTGCTTGTTTTATACTAGAATATCCATAGGGTCTAGAACATCCATATTTAGAGTCATGTCATGTTTCGGGAATCTCCTAACCGAGTGGGCGGGGTATTTTAAGAAATGCAACCTCGAGGTTTGTTCAAATGACGGCTTGTCAATGGTCGTTGCGCTAAGTCGAGTCAAGATACAAGATGACTTCTTATTGGCATGCTATAAGTTTTGGTACTCAAAAGGCCATGTTTTTGCTTTCCCCGGGGGTAAAATTTGTCCTCTTCCCGAAGAGCTAGATGCTATAGGTGAGTGGAATTCGGTTCGACCTTGTGTGCCTTCGGGAGATGATGCTTATGTAGAGCGGTTTCGCCATTTTTTGGTTCTTCATTGGAGGAGGCTAAGGTTTTCTTTGGGAGAGATGGCATTGACTAGGGTTGCTTTTCAGGACATTCTCACAGGCTGGTTCATGCGATATTTCGCTCTAGCAAGTAGGCGTGCTTTTAACATCGCGGTGGCTTATTAATTATTATCTTTTCGAGGATGCGAGGGCGCGTGAGGGTTGGGGTATCCCTCGAGTTTTGGATGTGGTGATGGGAGTGGAACATGGACGATCACCCTCTTTGCTTATTTCGGGTGAGCATATTTTAGGTCTAGGATAATTTTACAGGTGTTTTTTTTGGTGTCATGTTTCCTTGTTGCTTGGCTCTTTTTTTTCTTTTTTTTGTGGTTGCTTTGGTTTAAAGGTGTGACATTTTGTCGTGGTTTGTGCAGGTTTGGCTACAGGAGCAGCTTGGTTTAGTTGACCCTCCATGGGGCTTCAAAGGTTATAACTATAGGGGTTTCACGGGCCGGAGGAGGAGTGGCTCTCTTATTTGGCTAAAGGGCAGTTGGTCATTAGGTGGTCCGTCCCGTGGTGGAACATCAGTGGGCGTACCGGATTTCCTTTTTCATCTTCGACCGAGGCTTTGTTAATACTATCCATGAGGAATACGGTTTATATTTATCCGTGCGTGTTGTTGAACCAAATGGGCGTTAAAACATCCACTTCGGCGGCTGCTCAGGGTATTTCTAGGTTCGACTCATGGACAAAGAATTCGCTTAAGGACTTTAGGGTGTCCTGGGAACAGAGGTTTTCGCGTCCCGTTGTTATTGAGGGCGTTCGACCGACCGACATTGCTTTCGTCCGGAGGGGGGTTTGTGAACACCCGTCAGGACAGAGCAACTCAAAAGTTAGGAAGACAGCGCCGCTACGGAAAGAGGAGGTGACTCGAGGGAATGTCACTAAGTGCCTGACCAAGGACAGCGTTACCGATCCTAGTACCGTCAGTTCATCTGTACGGGCCAAGACTAATGAGACCCATATTGAAAATGTGAGTGAGGGGGGAAAGTAGGATTGGCTGGACTCGCCTTTGGCTAGGGCGGTGGAAGCTCGTGTTCAAAGGATTGATGGTGAGGGACACAAGCAGGCACATCTAAATGGCAAGGGAAAGAAAAAGTTGGACCGGTAGAGTCCAGCCGTTTTGTATTATGTATTATTAGTTGAAATTATGTGGTGTATTAGTACTAGTTTTTGTGGATTTGCGACACGTTGTTGCTTTCCGGAATAGTCGGGTTTCAGATGCTTGACGTAAAGGCCTCGACAAAGGCTCGACTTAACCAAATTTTATTGTTAATGAGAAGCACATTTTTATTATTTCCTTTTTTTTGGTGGCTCGCAACTCGATTCTTCATTTTACCCGGAGTGCCCTTTCGGGTTTTCACTGCGTCCTCGGCTCACCCTTTTTTTCGATGGCTTGCAACTCGATTCTTCATTTTGCCCGAGGCGCCCTTTCGGGTTTTCACCCCGTCCTCGGCTCGTCATATTTTTTTTTACGATGGCTCGCAACTCGTTTCTTCATTTTGCCCGGGGCCACCTTACGGGTTTTCACCCCGTCCTCGGCTCGTCGTTTGTGCTTCGTCACTTAAATCACTCATTAGCCGGAACGTGGAAAGAGTCCCGGTTTGTATGTGAATCGAGCAATCGAATTTTTTGTTTTTTTTTCTTGTTTGGTTGTACCCGAAGAAGGGTTGCCTACGTATCCGCATTTAAACAGAATCAAACCATGTTCGTAGTTTTTTAAAAAATGTGAATGATTTTGCTTTAGACTCGTTATGCCAATTATCGATGCGAATTTGTTTGTTTCCTCTTTTTTCTTTGTCGTTTCGCATGGTTTCCCCCTAATTCGGAGGTCGGGATGTGGTTGTTAGGATGCTTATGGGTAGTATCGTTTGAGTTGATCCATGTTTGTTGGAGTTGAGAACTCTTGACCGTCTAGGTTGGTGAGGATCACGGCGCCCCCCAAGAGTATTTTCTTGACGAGGTAGGGGCCCGCCTAGATTGGTTTGAATTTCCCTCTAGGGTCGACGGGAAGGGGTGCTCTAATGGATTTGACTACTAAGTCTCCCTTGCGTATGTTTCAGGATTTCACTCGTTTATTAAAGGCTCGTTTTTTACGTTGCTGGTAGGCTTGTACATTGGATAAGGCATGTATCCTACGCTCGTCTAAGAGTACTAGCTCCTCAGGGATGTGGCTTGTTTGACTACTAAGGATGAATCCCCGTGTACTCTGAGGTTTCTAATTCCTAGAGATATGGCTGCTTTTAGTCCTATTAGGCAGGCTTCGTATTCAGCTGCGTTGTTGGTAACGGGGAAGTCTAGTTTGACTGATATGGGTATATGGTCACCTATCGAGGATATCAGGAGGATTCCTACGCCGTACCCCCGCATGCTCAAAGCACCATCGAAATACAGGTCCCACGATTCACTCTCGGCGAACAGAATGTCCTCGTCAGGAAAAGACTAGGTGTCGGTCGTTGATGTTTCCTCTACTGGGTTTTCGGCTAGGAAGTCGGCTACGGCTTTTCCTTTAATGACCTTAAGGGGTATGTATGTTAAGTCAAATTTTGCCAACATAAGTGTCCATCGGGCCAGTCGTCCGTTGAGGATAGGTTTCTCGAAGATGTATTTGATGGGATCCATTTTTGAGTATACGTGCACGGTATAGCTAAGCATGTAGTGCCGAAGTTTTTTGGTTGACCACACTAGGGCAAGGCAGGTCCTCTCTAGGGGTGTGTATTTTGTTTCCTACTCGAGGATTTTTTTGCTAATGTAGTAAATAGGTCTCTCTTCTTTGTTAACGGTTTGCGCTAGCATGGCTCCCATTGCGGTTTCGGTTACGGTAAGGTAGAGGGAAAGTGGTAGTCCCTTTTTGGGAGGCATTAACACAGTTGGTTGTGCTAGTATTTCTTTTACCTTGTCAAAGGCTCTTTGGCATTTATCGTCCCAGATGGTGGGTTCGGTTATTTTGTGCTTTTTGAAAATGGGTTCACAGACCATGGTCAGTTTGGCGATGAAGCGACTGATGTATTGGACCTTATCCAGAAATCCTCTAATCTCCTTTTCGTTTTAGGGTATGGGCATGTTTAACAAGGCTTTTAACTTGGATGGGTCTAAGTCGATTCCTCGCTGGCCCAATACGTGACCTAAAAGTTTCCCAGATGTAACCCCAAACGTGCATTTTTGTGGGTTAAGCCTTATATTGTATTGGCTTAGGCGTTTGAAGAATTTTTCGAGGGCCGGGACATGCCCTTCTCGATTTTGGGATTTGACTATCATGTCATCTACGTACACCTCGACTTTTTTGTGCATCATATCATATAAAAGTGTGGTTGCGGTTCTTTGCTAGGTTGCCCCAGCGTTCTTAAGTCCGAAAGGCATTACCGAGTAACAATAGGTTCCCCAAGGGGTGGTGAAGGCTGTTTTAGACATGTTCTCTTTTGCCATTTTTATTTGATTGTATCCGGCGTACCCGTCCATGAAGGAAAGTAGAGCGTGATCGGTAGTATTATCTACCAGGATATATATGTGAGGTAAAGGAAAGTCATCCTTTGGGCTGGCTTTGTTAAGGTCTCGGAAATCTACGCAGACCCGAATTCTTCCATCCTTTTTGGTGACGGGGACTATATTGGCTACTCAGTCAAAATATTCGGAAACGTGTTTGAACCCGGCTTTAAATTGTTTATCTACCTCTTCCTTGACCTTAAGGGCCCACTCGGGTCGCATACCACGCAACTTTTGTTTTACTGGTTTAAACCCGGGTTTGATTGGGATTCGGTGTTCAGCAATGTCCCTGTCTATGCCTGGCATGTCCTTGTAGGACCAGGCGAAGACGTCTTTGTATTTTTTTAGTAGGCTCACGAGTTTCTCCCTCTCAGTAGGATCTAAGGAGGTTCCTATTTTTAGGACTTGGGTTTCCGCGGGGGTTCCAATGTTTAGGGATTCGGTATCTTCGAATATCGGGGCGCCCAACTCTTGTCTGGCTAACTCTCTAAAGGTTTATGGTGGGAGATAAGTGTATTAAGAGTCATTCTGGTTGTTTTTAATTTGTTCGCTATCGATAATGGCATTGCATGTTAAGTGCGACGAGTCATTAGTGAAAGTATTTTTATTATTGGTTAAGTCAAGCATGTCGAGGACTTTTGACAAGGAGACCCTCTGTTCGTTTGACAGAGATAACATTATTAGGATTCCCGGGACAGGCCCCGGTTCATCATGAACAGACACGGATGTAGATGGAAGACAAACGATACTGGACTCTTGGCCCATTTCAGACTCAGACTCGGACTCCGTTTCGGACTCGAACCTGGATTCCTCGAACATCCTTCCTTCTCTTGTGGTTAGCTTGAACCTCCTACCATTCTCGTTGACCCACGTGACGGATTTCCTCAACCCTTTACTTTCTTGGTTTTTGTCGGTATTGACGATGAGGGAGATGGGGTCGAACTGCTTGTCATTCATGACCATATTGATTAGCTCATTGGGGTTTACGGGGATGAAACATTCTTCCCCGAATAATAGACTGTTGGCCAGGCCATCCATACAAGGTGCGTGTTTGGGTTTTAGGGAGTTTGGTGTGGTTTCCGGGATGAAGTAGCAGTCTTGGAATATTTCTATTCCCGGATGTCGTATGCCTTCGACGTAGGTTGGTTCGGAAAATCCCATTTAAGGTTTGTTGTCACCTTCCTTTACGAAGCATCCATTTAAGGTGTGGTCATATGGCGGGACTCGGATGCCCTCAGTTTTACGTGCGCGCATGATAGCCATGCGCTCACGGATTTCGTTTTCAGTCGCGGGGTACCCGAAATCTATCGTGTGGGTTTGTTCGATTGGATCCCAGAGTTCACTTGCGGTGCCGGGGTTTTTTCCTAGTGATAACCCCGGGAAATGCCCCTGTTGCCTCATTATGAAGTTAATGGCTAGGTTTGAGTATTGATCGAAGTCGAATGGGGCTAGGTCTTGTTCTAATAGGTTCACTACATGAAATCCCCTCAACTCGGTATCGACATCTTCCGTAACGTGCGAGGTAGTGGATTTTTCTACGAAGGCTCTCATGGGGGAGGCATGGATGGTGACTATTTCACCGTTGATGGGAACTTTCACCTTTTGGTGTAAGGTAGATGGTACGACTTTAAGGGCATGAATCCAAGGGGGTCCTAGGATCATATTGTAGGATCCGGTTTTGACATCTAAGACTTGAAAGTCCATCTTCCTTTCTATGGGCCCCACGATGGTATTAATTGTCGCGACCCCCGCGACCGGATGCCTCGTGACATCATAGGCGCGCACTCCGAATTCGGTGGGTATGAAGTCGGTGTCTGACATTCCTAGGGTGCGGGCGGTTTTGAGAGGGATTACTTTTACGGCGGAACTGTCATCCACAAGGGTCATGGGCACCTTCTTGCCTAAACAGATTACTGTGACGTAAAGGGCTAGATTGTGTTTTGGTCCAAAGGGTGGGAGATCTTCGTCGGAGAAGGTTATAGGATCCTTTAATCTCTCGGTTTCCTAAAGAACATGTCCTATCATCTCCTCAGGTGTAACGGTTGAGGATATGTTCATCCTCCCTATGGCTTGGACTAGGGCCATATGGGGATTGTCGGAGTTGGCTATGAGTTGCCATATGGAAATGTCGATTTTGGCCTTTTGTAGCTGTTTGACTATTTGTACCTCGGGGGTGGTAATAGGGATTTCGTTTGTAGTAGGGGTGTTTTCAGGAGTGTGATTGGAGTTTGGTATGTCAACTGTGACGTTTTGGTAGGGTCGCCCAGATCTAGTGACGTGGCTAATGTCCTGTGTTTGGGTGGCTGTTGGAGGGATCGACTATCGGCTCGTGGATATAGACATCGTCATCATCATCTTCCTAAACCCCATGGATGGTGCGATCGCGTTGGTATTGTTCGTAATCGATGGTGCCGAATTGAATGTGTGATGGTTTTTTGGGAGGGGGAAAGGTTCCTTCCTCGATTAGGTTTTGGATGGCATGTCTTAGCTTGGTGCAGGATTGGGTCTCATGTCCTGGCCCTTGGCGAAAGGAGCAGAAGGATTTGGGATCCCAAGATTTGCTTCTTTGTCCTAAAGGGGTATCGGGTGTAGGTTCTAGAGGAGATAGTAGACCATGTTGGATAGCGATGACTAAAGCTTCATCATAGGGGATGTCTAAGTTGGCAAACTCTCTAGGGGTTTTCTTCTTTTGAGAGGAACCATTTTTGTTCACTTAGATTGACGGGGGGTTTTGGGTTTTGACCGCGAGGGAGTCCATCCGCTCGTTGAGGTTACGAATAGAGGCCTCAATGAAGGTTATGGAGGTGACGAGGTTGTAGACCATATGAGTTAAATCTTTGACATCGAAGTTCGGGACGGTAGTCATGACGGAGGATGATCTCTGCAAGACGATATCGAGAATCAGGAAGTTTTCGTCGGACGATTTAGAGACTCGAGGAATGCTCGTAATCGAGCGACACGGAAGTGAGACTCTTGATTTGCGCGTGTGTGCAGTCGCTGGCTTAGGGACTCAAGTGCTTTAGACTCTTGGTGTATTTGGCAAAACGCCTAACGAATTTATGTCTCTAGAGCGGGACAGTTTGACACAAACCTCGGAAGGGAGATTTAAAGAGGACTTCTCGGGATGAAACGATCCAAAATGTAAGACCTCGAGTAGAGGCGACCCTAGTAACTAACACAGACAGTTAATCACACAGTTGTACGACGTAAGAAGTTGATCGCGGTCCCGGCTCATGATCAAGGAATTTTGATATATGTTTTTTTTTTGAAAACGATCGAGCTTTTGATGGGAGGGATTTTCCGTGGATCCTCGCCAACAAATAAAAACCAACTATTCCTAACACGTAGATAGGGCAAGTCGGGTCGAGTCCACGGGGACGGTAAAAGGTGTCTAGACTAAGGTTTACCCAAATACAAGACTAGGTCTCAAGGCTAAGCTAATCTAGAATGATAGGAAGGGGGATAAACTAAGACTAGGACTAAGCTAAGGATAACAACTAAGGCTAAAGAATAAGGAAAGAATAGGGTTAGGTCGGGTTCATAAGTGTAGTAGGATAGTTGGGAGATCGATGGTGCAAGGTTCACCTAGTTACTAAGGTTGGTCCGCGCTCTCGCGTCAAAGCCATTGTCCGCACTCTCATGTCTAAGACAAAACCTGAATACTTATGCAAGATGTTACCCAAAACACAAGGATTCACCCACAAATCAATAACACAATGAGAATAGGAAGACAAGCAAGAGGAGTATTTGCAACTACTACTCTAACAAGCATTTCAACAAATACATTGTGTGCATAATATCTGACTAGTAACAAAGAATCCACCTTTACCCAAAATCAAACCCTAATCATCCATAATCAACACTTAATCCCCCTACTAACCCCACAAAAAGTATACTCAATCATATCTAAACAAACATTAACATAAACAAGAGAAATCAACACAAACACTAAAACATTCATAATGAAAGTGAAACTAGTAAGAACAATGAACAAAAGATAAAGATTGAAACTTGAATGATAAAACAAGATTAAGAGAAGGGAAAAGAGAGATTATACCATACTAGTAGATGAATGGAAGAATGAAAACTTGCATAAAAGAGAAAACCCAAATACATCCACCAAGGTTGTCAAGGTAGAGATCTTCAAGAATTCAATTAATACAAGGATTAAACTAGGATTAAGGATTAACTAAGGACTAATCTAACCTAAAGTAGTCTAGGGTTTAGTGGGTAATGTCTAACATTTCATAAGATTACAAGGGGGGGGGGGGGGGGGGTATACATCTCGGCCGAGGTGGGACCCATCTCGGCCGAGAAGACCTCCTTCTCGCCCAAGACGGCCCATCAGTGGCTCGTCTTTGCTTGCACTTCTTCCCCACCGAGAAGGCTACTCTTCCCGCTCGGGATGGGTCTTATAGGCCTGGCCTCCAATTTGATCATAAAGGTCCCTCCTTGCTTCTCATGGGCTTCTCATCGACTCTCGGTGCTCGGGATCGAGTCTAAGGGGCTTGGGAATGGGTCCCAAGGTCTCGGGATCAAATCTAAGGCACCGAGGGATCGTTCCTTCTCTTCGTTGGCTTCAAATGTGTAGGAAACGAGTCGGAATCGTTCTAATTCTCCATGAATGGTCCTGGGAACCTAAAACGAACTAGAAGAAGCATAAGTAGCCTAGAAACCGCTCCCAAAGAGTGATTTCACAAGAGAAACCGTGACCAAACACAACAAATATGCACTACAAACTACACTTATCAGCTTTGCAGAGGAAGATTTTTTTGAAAAGGACGATTTGTAAAATTAGGGTGACGATGGTGTGGTGACATCGTTTGTGAGAGTGTGTTGCTATATGTGTGTCGAAGATTCGATGATGGCAAAAGTGTAAATGGTGTTGTTTTTTTTGAAATGAGCATGGTTCTTAGGGGAACCTGTTTTGAAAATGATGACGCGGTGTTTTTACCGAAACAACTATTAGTTAGTCAGTTCGATATTCATGGTGTATGCGGTGTTTGTGACAAAACGTGATGTCTGGTGATGATGTTTTGAAAATGATGTTTTGTGAGTGTGACCGTTTTGGATTCCTAGACTTCATTAATTGAAGCCTCGGTTGTGTTAACGGTGTGTGTGTAAAAATATTTCTTTTTTTTTGAAATAAAAAGTAACCGTTTGATGTACCTCGATCCCATTGATCGGGAGTCTTGTTGGTATTTACGGTATTCGTTGCTTTACTTTGGCCAGAGTGATGGCATTTTTTTTCTTTTTAGTAAAAAAATCCTTTGAAAAACTTGTCATGATGACGGTGCTTTTAAACGGTTTTCGAAAATCATTTTGACTTGGCCGGAGTATCGGCGCTAAAACAACAATCCTGGAAATGACCTTTTCGAAAACGGAGTTGGGTGTGGTTGAATATGTTGGCGTCCATTCAGAGCTATCCATTTAGTATTCTCGCGAGGTACGCGTTAGGCGGCCAGAGCTTCAATCGAGGATCTCTCCGCGTGTCCCTAAGAATCATACCGCGAAGAGGTCGATTGATCCTGATATTGGTTAGGGTGGGCTTTTTAAGGTCAAAACCTGTAGTGACCACAACTAGGAACTAGGAAATGAGCTTCACCAACCTCGTTCAAGTTACACCACCGCTGAAAACTTGTTTCCAAATCCCCAGCGGAGTCGCCAAACTGTGGAAGTCCGTCCGTACCGCCCGACGCCCCGCGCGCGCCCGCGCGGGACTGATCCGGTTTTTCAATGTATGGCGGCGGCCACCCAAGCGGCCCCCTCCCGGTCGGGGGCCGGTCCGATCTCGCGTACGGGGCGATGTGTCGGACCTCAATTCTGATGACGATCCGGACTTGTACTAGACGGGTGCGGGCACCCGTGTTTCCGTTTGGAATCGATCGAGTTGTGGTTGTAAATGTTTAATGGCTGTTATGTTTGGTAAGGCGACCTTTTTAGTGAACTGAATTCGTTGACGATTTGTGGAGTCGCCACCGAGTCAATTATGGGGACTCGGAAACCGTTCAAGTCTACTTAGATCCTTAGCCGGCTCAAAGTTGAGGGCCACAGGACCTAAACATAAAGACTTGTACCCTTAAGCACTCCATGCCTGGAATGACTCTCATTGCCAATGGTTTCGGACATCCGGAAACTGTCGATTCTGAGTAAGGGGTGAGGGTACGTATTGGGAAGCCAACATCCGATACACATCGACACCCAATCCTGCTCGCATTATAGCGGCCTCTACTAATCAATCGGTGGGCTGATAACTTTGTTCTTTTGTTGTGGCGGAAATACTGTAACATCCGTTGTTTTCACCCTATACCTTTTTCTATGTCGGTTGTTTAAGGACAAGTAAATTTTGTCGTCGAAGTAGTTGTGTTTACATTCTTTGCATGCGATTTCACGTGACAGACATGCCATGAAAAGATGCACATAGGAGAGTAGAGAGTACTAATATTATAAGTATTAGCAAATCAGTTTTAACGTGATAATACAGATATTAGTCGTTCTCGTGATATCCCTTACCTGGTAATCTGCTTAAGATGGGTCGGTTCGGTATTAATAGAGTTGCGTCGAACCATATGTGGCCCGTCCCGGGACTAATACGGAACCCGACCATCGCTTTGTTCAATTTTAGTTTATTTACATTTTGATCTCCGTGTTAGGTGATTTAGCATGCGATTATAAGGTCATAAAGGCAATAAATCATATGAAAACTGTAAATGCGAACGTAAGTAAATCACGTAGTGAGGAGTTGCACCCTCGGAGTATACGCTAAACGGTACACGATGCGTAGATAGTTGAGAACGGATCTCGGAATTACTCGGGTCTATTTAGTGTATTTTAGTGCTTGCGGTTGAGGTTGGGACGTTACATATTTTAGTATGTGTTTATGGACCTAATGTCCATGTCTAGTATTATCGTAGTGCATAATAAAAGAAGGTGCAAGAATGTAAAGTTTTGTTTAGATGACAACCTAGTGACGACTCGACTTTGACAGGCGGATCCTCCTAGCTTGCCCGGTGATTTCGGCAGAGTTCCGTTACCGTTGACCCTTCCTGCGGCTATTCCGGCAGAGCTCCGTTACTACTGGTTGGTTCTGCGGCTAATCCGGCAGAGTTTCGTTACTAGACTATAGCTGGTCGAATACAGGCACCTCGGGATCGAGTGGAGTGCTCGAAGATGAGGAGTAGCATCGATGTCGCTTATATCGGAACTCTGATTGAGTGGATCGTTTGCCTCGGGTGTCGGAGTGCGAGCCCTTAGCGAGAAACTCTTTAAGAATAATCAAGAGGGAAGAGAATTTAAGAAGTTGTGTGTCGAAATGATTGGATGGAGGGGGTATTTATAGGTGTTTTTGGCCCTCGTCACCCAGATAGGCGCCTAAGGTCAGGCGCACCAAAACTCAGGCGCCTGGGTTTAGGCGTGTGAAGACTCAGGCGCCCAAGGTGAGGCGCTCGGAGTTTTGAAGATACGATTTTGATAATTTCCAAAATCGAGAGGTGGGTTTATAATTCGTGGCTTAGGGACTAAGTCTCCCCCATCTTGACCTAGCGCCGTGATGCTTAGCGGGCCTCGAGTGTGCATCCCCACGTTCGCTCGGCGCGGTGTTGACTCGGTTTGAGTTTCGGGACCGACTCGGAGTCCCGGTGTCAGAATTGACTCTAATTAGTGTCTATGCGACCGTAACGACACGACTAAGGCTGCCAATATGTTAGTTTAATTTTTCCGAGTAATTTATTTGATCCTTTCTATAGAAAAACTATCTAAAACATCGCGAATCCGCGTCGCGTTGCTGTCCGATCGTCATCGGGTGTTTGTTGGGCACTTCTGCAGCCACCAGGTCCAAATCTGGGTGTCTACACTTTGATGTTCCGAAATATGGAGCTTGATTTTTTGTGGAGCTAAAGCTTCGAGTTTAAGTTATTGTAATGTAGTACGAAAGGGGGAAGTCGAGTAAAAATGACTCGAACTTCGAGTGGATAGAATTGACAATGCGAGATATGGTTTCCATGTCTGGCACTAAAGATTAGGGGGTATCCTATGTGTGGACATGACATAGGTCCACCCCGACGCGGCCACACGCGGGTTTGGGGAAGTGAATGAATCTCCATATGAGAATGGATCGAATTGAAATTTAAATCGAAGTGGAATCGCCACCGAACTTTGTGGGAGTTCGGGCCCGTTCGAACCCACTCTATGTCGTAGTGGTCCGTGTACAAAATACGGCCCATTCCGATTTCAAAGTTTATTGGGTTCGTCCCTTTGCATTTGATACCGATACCGACAATATCGGATACCGTGTATTGAATGATTCTCGTGTACCAATGGTTTCAGGCATCCGGAAACCACGGTTCTGAGTAAGGGGTGAGGGTACGTGTTGGGAAGTTCACGAAGAACACCCAACCCCGCCCGCACATTAGCGGCCTCCACTAGGATATCGTTTGATTTTGAAATACGCGCGTTAGTAATACGATGAATGATATGCAAACATTGTTTTCCCTAAACATGCGAAAAATTGAATGGGTTGCTAAGTCGATTTAATGCATCTAAAATTAACGTCGAATTTGTTTTAGCATGTGAGATTCGTTTTAGTATAATAGAACAAACGATGAAAATAAAATTGCTACAAACACGAACGAACAAGTTAGTAACGGCTTGCAAATTGAGTAAAAGACGTAAATGCGATGACATGCATGATTTTGAAAAGTTTATGACACGTGATGGATTAAACACGCGTTGACCGAGGTCAAGAAAATATTTATCGAAACCTAGAGTATGCCGAGAAAACCCGCTGTTTCGTTAGAGAACGATGTATGAAAAATTGGAACGAAATTTCTTTTTTGTGTCGCGTTTTTCAGGGACTTGCGCGACTCGCTCGGGGAGGGCGCGACTCGCGCGTGACAAGAGACTCGCCCGGGACGCGTGCAACTCGCGTCAAGGTCTGTTTTCGAAATCGTTTTTTAGAAAATTGATAGCTTTGTTAAACCGGGTACAAATATTGCATGATTTATACTCGATTTAATTTTGCGATATTCATTACATTCGATATTCGATTATGAAATCGATATCAAATATTCGGAATGATTTTTTAGAAAGAATAAAAAAAGCTTTGTAAATTGTTTCGAAAATCGGAAAAAAACAATGTTAATTCCCTCCGCATTAAAAATCGTCGTATTTTGTTTTTAAAATCATGTAATGATTTTTTTTGCATCAATGAAATTAATTTAGTTCTTTTTGATACGATATTCGACTATAGAGTCGATATAGTATTTTAGGAACATTTGTTTTATATGAAAATAGTTTGTAGTATTGATATTAGAAAAATAAAAGAGGCGACGATGACGCTTAGTAAAAACGGACCGACGACCAACGACGCAAAAAAAAACGAAGAGGAGGACGAGAGAAGAAGGAGTAGAAAGGAGAGAACGGGTTTGATTTTACACCCTCAACCTACATGCTTTGTTTACTCGGAACGGGGATCGTCGGAATGTGGCTTAGACACAAGAGCGTCGAGTTAATGTCGGTGAGTTATGGTGGTATGGGACGTGTATGGTGTAGGGTCGAGGTAGCCGGTTTTCGTGGGTCTAGGCAGCGTAATCTCGGGTTGTAATATCGGTCTTTCGATGCTATCAATACGTGTGTGTATGAGTTGTGTATGTGTATGAATCTTGAGGTTAATGTTTGTTGAATGTGTGTGTGTAAGGGTCCTATTTATAGGAGAGGTCCTCAATTGAAGCTAGAATAAGTACTCTTGCTTGGGTGATAAGAAATACCGATTAGGATAGAAAAAGTAAGAAGTTGAGAAGAATGAGAATTCCGTTTCTTGGCGGGGAAGAAATGAACCCGGCTGGAATTGGGGTACTCGGCCAAGTATGCTCGTGCTCGGTCGAGTATTTGGTCGGGTATTCGGATAGAATTCCTACTGGAGATCGAATTCTATCCTTAACGGAATTGTTTAATATTTTTTGTAGCTGATTTTTGTAGCGTTTGAGCTCAAACCGGACTCGTGGGGTGACACGGCTGGTTTCATGCCTCGGAAAGTTATCTTCGAACGGGTTTTGACTCGGTCGCTAAAAGACGGTTTTATTCTTGGTGTCGGATTCGACCCAAATTAGTCTTATTTGACTCGAAATGACCCACTGGGCCTGAATTTGAGGTTGGTTTTGTGAGATTTGTACTCCGTAAAAAGCCCAAGCCAAATGCCAATGATTTTGAGCCCATATTCGAGTTACGTTAAAGCATGTTTGCGTCCGATCATCATCGGGTGTTTGTCGGAAACTGCTATAGACACCTGGCAGCAAAATGTGGGTGTCTACAGAGCCCCCACTCTGACTGAGGCTTGGACAGGGCGAAAGTCAGAGTAGCTACCAGGTCAATCAAAGATTAAAACCTGGCAGACTTCCGGTCGGGTCGTTTAAAGTCCGTTAGACTCTGCGTGAAGGGCCCGCCGGCCATAAGGTAGAAATTATACCTGAGCTGATGACGATAACTCCGTGGGGATTTGGACTTGTCACGTAAGTCTCGGGTGCACCTATATGTGGGCCCATCCCGTAAAATACCACTGAGGAGTTTTGTTGTAAGGCTCTGCATGTATCATTTTTAAGAGAAATGACTCGCACTGGGGAATAGAAATTTTGAAGAAGACTTTGAATGCAAAGAAATTTTGAAAAATAGAGTGTTTTTGACTCTGAAAAGGAATAGGAATGTTCGGGATGACTTAGCTAGATTCTAGGATAAGGCCTGTATGCTAAATCCTCTGGGATTAGGAATCCTAAAGCAAGGAGGAAAGTCGGGCTTTAATGCTATAAATACCTTTCCATTGCTTTTAATTTCTTCATAATTCTCCCAATTCCCTCCTTCTTAAAGAGAAATAAGCCTCGAGAAACCTATTCTTCTTCTCTCTTTTTTTTAGAAATCCAATCATGGGAATCGACCAATTAATTGGAATGCTGCAGGATTGGTCCCGATACTTCAGAGACGCAGATAAAGTTATTCTGAATCAGAACGGTATTACTCAATTGTTCACAATCCGTCAGATGCAAGTGGATCGTCACTTTCTGGATGCTTGCTTGTCCTATTGGGACGATACTTATCACATTTTTGGCTTTCCTCGAGGCGAAATCTGTCCTATTCCTGAAGAAATTGCCGCCGTAGTGGGATGGAATCCCATACTTCGCTTTGCTATCCTGTTTTCGGTTCATGACCCGAGGAGAAAATTACGGGAATTTTAAGGGCTTTCTCATATGGAGGTATCTCGTATGCTAGAAGGAGACACCATCTCTTTGATCGATTTGGATGAAAAATTTATGAACCCACATGACGTCCGGGTCAGGCCGGTCCATAGCCGTAGGGCCTTTGCCTTTTGTATGCTCCATGTTTATGCCTTCGAAGGTCATATGGATCTGTTATCTTGTATGGGCCATGTCCGACTTTTCACCGTGGTTGACTTGATGGAAATGGACCACAGCCCGGCTTGGCTGATTAAAGGAGAGATTATCCAGGGTTTGGATAATCGCAAGAGGGATTCGTCGATCCGGTTGACCGAGAGCACCCGTCTTCTACAGGTATATTACCTTGGATTTTTTTGATTTTTTGATTTTTCCGCAATTTTCAGTTTTCCGCGATTTTCTCGATTTTTCCCGATTTTTGCAATTTTTTTGATTTTCGCGTTTTTTTTTTTGCGGTTTTTCTCAAATTTTCGCGATTTTTTCAGCTTTGGCTATTTGAGAGATTATCGATCGTGGATCCTCCCCTTGGTGTGAGCCGATATCGCCCCAATCAAGTGATGACGAGGAGACGGACTGTTGACTTTTCTCGCCTTAATACTCAAAAATATTGGGACGAAGTGCTGTCTTTCCATGGAGGCCCATTGATCCGCTGGACCGTACCCTGGTGGCCCATTTATGTTCGGACCGGTTTGAAATCGAGAGATAGGGCACGATATCAAGTGATCCTATCTTTTAGGCAGACAATTCACCTTTACCTTGATCGCATACTTAGGCAATATGGTCGGGCCCAAAGAATTCCGGAAATTGAGGCGGTCGTGAGTGAATCTACTCAGCTGACGGATGTAATGTGTGACACCTGGATGCAGCGGTGATACACCCGAGCTACTTGGTCTGTTCCTAAGACTCTTCACTCAATCTGGGTATCGGATTCTTATGTGAAGTGGACAGAAGAAGACTCTGCTAAGGCTCGTGCTGCCCTGAAGACTGACAAGGCTTTTGACCTGTTGCACCGAGAACAAGCTAAAGATAACCGGGGTTTCTTTGATGATGGTGATACCCCAGCTACCTTAGTTCGGCTGATGTCAGGTCAGGAAGGAAAGACTAGGACTCAGACTGAAGGGTCTAGTATTAAAGGTGCACGGGGGAAAGTGAGCCCCCAGACAGACCTGGAAAGGAGACTCGGCCCAAGATTGGCGGTTCAGAACCGACTTGGTCCTCGAGACAGACTACCCGAGCATGTACGGGCTCGGCTTGGACCAGTGACAATGGCAGAAGGTTCGCGGTCGAATAAACGGGTTCGAGCTAAAGAGGTCCCGCTTGTGATCCGGGAGCGCTCACCCCCACCTCGTCGACCTCGGGCTCCGCGCGACCCAAAAGACAAAGGGAAAGACAAAATGCACGAGCAATAGTCTCCTAAATTTTATTATTTAAGTACTACTACTATTTTTGTGGTGTGATTTTTGTTGTTGTTTTTTTTGTGTGATGTTTTTTTTTAAAATTCCCGAGTTCATCGGTTTTTTTAATAAAAGACATATTAGTGAATACCGTTCCCGTCTTTTCGTTATTGCAGTGGTTGTAACCTTTTGAGGGGTTGCCTACGTATTCACGGTTAGTGGAATCAAACTAAACGTAGTTCAAAACATTGATTTTGCAATTTTTCGAAATACATCAAGACTATTAGTTCGAGATGCGCGACAGTAGGATAAGTAATCCTAGCTTATTGACTTGCTTATAATTTTTGAAAATCTATAAAAAAAAGACAAATTTTTATAATTTTTTAGCAAATGACATTTGAGATAAGGTTTAGGGGTAGTAGCGTTTCAACTGGTCCAAGTTGGTCGAGTTGACGAACTCGTTTCCATCCAAGTCTGTCAGCATCACCGCTCCCCCTGATAAGACCTTCTTTACTAGATACGGTCCGGCCCAATTGGGTTTGAACTTCCCTCTTGGATCGACTGGTAACAAGGCCCGGACGGATTTCAGGATTAGATCCCCTTCTTTGATATTTCTGGGCCTCACCCTTTTGTTGAAAGCCCGTTGTATCCTCTTTTGGTATATCTGAATATTGTTGAGGGCCCGGGATCGCCGTTCGTCCAAAAGAACTAGCGAGTCATATCGGGCTTGTACTCAATCTGCTTCGGGCACTTGGCTTTCAAGTAAAATCCTAAGGGATGGTACTTCTAGCTCAACTGGTTGGATCGCTTCCATCCCATATATGTTAGATAGTATGGAGTTGCCCCGGTTGCGGTGCGAATTGATGTTCGGTACCCCCATAAGGCAAAAGGAATTTTGTCGGGCCAGTCCCGATAATTATCAGCCATCTTTTTAAGTATGGTGACAATCGTTTTATTAGCTGCCTCTACCGCTCCATTTGTTTGGGGACGGTAAGGCGAAGATGTATTCCTTTGAATTTTATATTTTCCCAGTAAAATAGCGGTTTCAGCTTGGAAATGGGTCCCGTGATCACTGATGAACTCGTGCTGGATCCCGTATCGACATGTAATCTTGTTTTGGATGAACTTGGCTACATGCTTGGCATTCAAAATCTGGTATGACTCGGCTTCGACCCATTTGGTGAAATAGTCAATAGGCACTAAAATGAAACAGTGACCCCCCATCCCGGAAGGGTTCACCTTCCCAATTATATCAATTCCCCATGTCGAGAATGGCCATGGTAATGTCATGGTATATAATAGGGATGACGGCATATGCTGTACGTTGGCGAAAATCTGACAGTTATGACAGTGTTTGACATACAACTGGCAGTCGGTTTCCATGCTATTCCAATAATATCCGAGTCTCGTGATTTTTCGGGCTAACATGTGGGCGTTCATGTGCGGACCATTTTCACCATCGTGTACCTCGGCCAAGACCTTATCGGCTTGCGTTTTGTCGATGCATAGGAGTAAAGCCCCTTGTGCCGTCTTCTTGTATAACTTTCCATCGTCTGTGCGGATGAACTGGGTGGCCCACCTTCGTAGGGCTTTCTTGGCCCGGTTTTCAGATCTCGGAGGATATTCTCCCGACGTTAGGTAGGTCAGAACAGCCTGGTACCAAGGTTCCGGATCAGCTATTTCGATGTCTTGGATAGTGTTGATATATGCCAGCTCGGATCGTCTTTCGACACAGATCGGCATGCTAGTCAAGTGTTCTGGGATATTCAATAAAGATGCTAGTTTGGAAAGAGCATCTGCAAATTGATTTTCCTCCCGAGGTAGGTAGATGTATTCCACTTTTTGGAACTGCTTTTGGAGAACCCTTACTCGCGCTTGGTAAGCTACGAGATTGGCGTTCCAAGTTTTCCATTTTTGGAGTGCTTGATTGATGACTAGTGACGAGTCACCGTGGTCCCGGAGGTTCGTTACTCCTAAATCAGCGGCGGCTTGCAACCCGTGTATGCATGCTTCATATTCGGCTGCATTGTTAGTCACGTCGAAATCTCGTTTAATGGATAATGGGGTGTGCTCTCCTTGTGGTGTGATCATCAAAATCCCGACACCAAATCCTCGGAAGTTGGATGCCCCATCAAAATATAAATCCCATGTTTCGGTGTCAGTATGGAAAATATCCTCATCCGGAAAGGCCCAAGTATCGGTGTGTCCCTCCTCGGATATTGGACTATCGGCAAGAAACTCGGCTACTACTCGGCCTTTGATGGCTTTTAACGGCACGAACTTGAGATCGAACTCAGCTAGCATTAAAGTCCACCTGGATATCCGGCCATTGAGGATGGGCTTTTCGAATAGATACTTGATAGGATCCATTCTGGATAACACGTGCAGTTCGTGACTGAGCATGTAGTGTCGAAGCTTTTTAGTGGCCCAAACTAATGCTAGGCACGTCTTTTCGAGCATTGTATATTTACACTCGTACTCTAGGAACATTTTACTGATGTAGTGAATAGCCCGTTCCTCTGAATCGACTGCCTGGGCCAGCATAGTCCCCATGGCTGTCTCGGTCGTTGTTAGGTATAACGACAAAGGTAGATCAGGTTGAGGTGGCATTAATCCGACGGTGTAGACAGAATCTCCTTGATTTTATCGAAAGCCATTTGGCATTTATCGTCCCATAGTACTCGTTCTCCTATTTTCAGTTTCTTGAAAATGGGCTCACATACCATGGTTAGCTTTGAAATGAACCGGCTGATATACTGGACTTTTTCGAGAAACCCCCTTATCTCCTTTTCGGTTTTGGGTGGCTGCATCTTGGTGATGGCTTGGATTTTGGCTGGGTCAACCTCGATGCCGCGTTGGCTAACGATATGGCCCAGTAATTTACCCGATGTTACCCCGAAACTGCATTTTTGAGGGTTTAGCCTCATGTTGTACTTGCGTAGTCGGGGGAAAAATTTTCTTAGAGCTGAGATGTGCCCGCTCCAATCTTTTGACTTGACGATCATATCGTCGACATAAACCTCTACTTCCTTATGCATCATATCATGTAATAAGGTAGTGGCGGTCCATTGATAAGTGGCACCGGCATTGATAAGCCCAAATGGCATTACGGTATAGCAATAAGTACCCCAACGTGTAATGAAGGTGGTCTTATGTCTTCGTCTGCCATTTTGATTTGATTGTACCCGGCATACCCGTCCATGAAGGATAGAAGGGCATGATCGGCCGTGTTATCCAGCAGAATGTCGATGTGTGGTAACGGGAATTTTTTTTTGGGCTGGCCTTATTAAGGTCCCGGAAATCTACACAAACCCGTACCTTTCCATCTTTCTTGGGTACTGGCACGATGTTTGCAACCCAGTCTGGATATTCAAACACTTGAATAAAGCCCGCTTTGAATTGCTTGTCGACTTCTTCTTTGACTTTGAGAGACTATTCGGGCCTCATTCTTCGGAGTTTCTGTTTTACCGACTTACACCCGTCATTGATGGGTATACGGTGTTCGGCTATCTCCCGGTCTATTCCCGGCATGTCCTTGTAGGACCATGCGAAGACGTCTTTGAATTCATGGTGGAGATCCGTGAATTGTTGCTTCTCTTCGGGATGAGGGGATAAACCTAACTTAAGCATCTGAGGCTCTAAAGGGGTTCCTACATTGATGGAATCGGTTTCCTCAGTTACCGGATCTCGGGATTCCCTTTGTCCGAGTTGCTCGATTAGATGCGGAGACAGCGTACCTGTTCGTCGGGTTTCTCAATGTCATTGCAAGTAAGGTTTTTGAAAATGTTTTGAAAATAAGACAAGTCGTAAGCAGAACGGTTATCGTTATTATTGATAGTGAATTTTGAAAATCGCTCAAAGAGAGCGGCCATCTGATCGTTGGTCAGAGGCAGGATAGGGAGTGCTCTCGGGACAGACTCCGAGACTCCCATAGGTGTGACTAAAGGAAAAGGGGTTACAAACTCGATTCTAGTACTGGACCCTCTAGACATGGACTCAGACTCCGACTCTGACTCTGACTCAGACTCGGATTCAGTATCCGACATGTCCCCTTCACCGGTAGTGAGCTTGTAGACTCGACCCTCGCTGTCAGTCCACTTGATCTTCTTCGTCCAACCCCTTTTTCCAGTGTTAGCGCCAACTTCAGAGATCAGCTTGGTTGGATCGAACTTGCTGCTGCGAAGGACTAGGCTTACCAGCTCTTCCTTGGGGGTTGGAATGATCTTATCTTCCCCGAATAGGATCCCCAGCGTGGGCTCGATATGGTTTGAATTGCACTCCCGACCCAATTTGGTCTCGGGATACGGGATGGTGGGCTGAAAGAGGCCCACTTGAATAGCTCCGATCACTGGAGTGACCAACTTGACTGTGTTTGTCTGATTCATATTTCCCTGGGTCATAGTGTAGCCCAAACCGAACCGAGACTCTCCGTCTTTCAGGACCTCAACAATCTTCCCAGCTGGAAGACATGGCCTTGAAGTAGCCCCCGGTAGGTAGCCCAAGTTTTGTAACATCGTGTCGATGCTAGTGGTGAAATAGGTGATAAGTGTAGTTTGTAGTGCCTAATTTGTTGTATTTTGGTCCCATTTTCCTTGTGGAATCGCTCCTTGGGAGCGGTTTATGGGTTACTTATGCTCCTTCTAGTTCGTTTTAGGTTCCCGAGACCATACATGAAGATTTGGAACGATTCCGACTCGTTTCATACACTTTTAGAGCCAACGAAGAGAAGGAACGATCACTCGATGCCTTGGATGCGATCCCGAGACCTTGGGACCCATTCCCGAGCCCCTTAGGCTCGATCCCGAGCCACGAGAATCGGTGGGAAGCCCATGAGAAGCAAGGAGGGACCAAAAAGATCTTAAAAGAGCCCTACAAGGTCCTTCCCGGGCGGGATAATGCCTTCCCGTCCGGGAAGGAAGGTGCGAATTGAACTGCTGCTGTTTGGAGCTCTTCCCGACCGGGAAGGTGACTTCCCGACAGGGAAGGACCTCTTCCCGACCGGGACCACCTCTTCCCGACCGGGAAGGGCCCAGTTCAGACCCGCGCTTCATTGTTTCTTCTCCTTTCCTTTTGTAACCCTATATATACCCCCCTCTTGTAATCCTATAAAAGGTTAGACATTACCCACTAAACCCTAGACTATTTTAGCATAGATTAGTGTAGATTAGTTCTTAGTTAATCGTTAATCTTAGATTAATCCTTGTAGTAAGGGAATTCTTGAAGAATCAAACCAAGATTGACAACCTTGGGTGATGTATTTGAGTTTTCTCTTTTATGCAAGTTTTCATTCTTCCATTCATCTTGTTAGTAGGTATAATCTTCTTTTCCCTTCTCTTAATCTTGTTTTATCATCCAAGTTTTAATCTTTGTTCATTGTATTGTTCATAGGTCATTGTTTTCACTAGTTTCATTATGATTGTTTTGATTCTTATGTTGATTCCTCTTGTTAGTGTTAGTTTTAGCATAGTTATGTTTGAGTAGACTCTTGCTAGGGTTATTAGGGTGATTAGTTGTGATTGTGCATGATTAGGGTGAGATGGGTGGTACTAGATGTTGTTTTTGTTGTTTCCCATTTACCTTGCACTCCACATGTTTGATGAAATGCTTGTGAGACTAGAGACGATCAATCCTTGCTTTTCTTGCATATTCTCTTGTATGTGTGTGTTTGGTTGGTTGGTTTGGTTCCCTCATTACGTAGCGAGAGCCCGGTGAGGACGACCCCTAGGCCGATTACGTAGCGAGAGCCCGATCGGCGGAATCTAGGCTACGAAAGCACGCTAGTAACCCCGTTTTTCCTCTTTTTGTCTTCTTTGCATCCATGAACCCGACCTAACCCTAGTTTTCATTCTTATTGTTATCTTTGCTTCCTTTAGTCGTTAGTTACTTTTTTTGTCTTCCTTTTCCGTGTTTTAGACTTAGCCTAGTCATTAGCCTCCCCCTAGTTTAGCTTGTCTTGAACCTAGTCCTAGACCGTAGCACCCATTAGTCTAAACGCATTTTCCGTCCCTGTGGATTCGACCCGACTTGCCCTAGCTACCCTAGTTAGGTTAGTTGGTTATTATTTGACGGCGGGATAGACGGCGAATCCCTCCCATCAAATTGGCGCCGTTGCCGGGGACGGCGTAGTTTAGACTTTTGTGTGCTTAGTTTTAGACTTTGTTCTTGATCTTTGTGTTTTCTTCTCCTTGCGTATCTCCGTTCTACTTCTTGTGTGTTATTCTCTCCTCCTAGTGCCTCAAAATCACTAGGCTACTAACGTTTGCTCAAGTGCTTCTAGTTCATCCTAGGTATCAAAGAAACGTTATGGAAATGGCACGTCCTAGCTTCCATCAATCGTCACGAGACAACTATGGGGCAAATTGCCAAGTCCCAAAATTTCACCAACCATGTCAACCTCACCAACAATCTTACGAACGCCCTCCATATGGTTACCATGAAAGTTGTCAAGGATCATTCCAACATCCTAACAACTACCAAACACACTCACATTACCCACAACCAAAAATCCCCAACTTTGAGACTTGTCAAATGTTGGTTAAAATGCAAAAGAGTCAACAAGAGGCCTTGATTCTATTGCAAGAGGGTCAACATGAGATGATGATTTTATTGCAAAAGAGTCAACAAGCAATGATGACTCAAATACAAGGGGTTAAAGAGGAGCTCAAGGCCCAAATAGAGGTGCAAGATGCTCGGATCAATGCACTCATGGCTCGTATCACGATGTCGGCCACTCGAGCTCCACGAATTGTTGAGGAAGGTTCATTTGGGCATGAAGGTCGGGTGTCTCCACAAGAAAGTCAACCCGATCGTGAAGGTACAAATGAAGAAGAGAGGGTCAATCAAGAGATTATTGTTGAGTGTTGCTTGGGTGGTGAAGATATGGGAAGAATAGAGGAAGTTGAAGCTTCAAGGGCCGACAATGAGGAGGGGTGTGAACATGATTCTCGAGGTAACTCTTGGGGAGCCGATGTATTGGCTATCAAATTGGATTTGTACGATTTTTTTCGTGATGAACCGGATCTTGACAATCCAAAGCCAAGTGAAGACAGGACTCCTCTAGGCCAACTAGACAAGGTGAGTGAAAAGGAACGTAATACTTGAGAAAAAGAGGTAGATGCCTTGGAACTCGCCTTGAATGGGAAATTGGAGGATCCTAAAGCCTCCAATGAAGAAAACTTGATGCCTTCTCCTCCTCTATCACACTCGATTTCTAGTCCCTTGTCTTGTGAGACGGTTGATGAAGAGGATCCTTGTCGGGCGGTGGAAGAGAATTCTACTCTCGACCCCGTAGAAGAAGCAACACCCCTAGGGTGTGATCTCCCACATCATAACACCGAGCATGACTCTAGACCACTATACCTACCGGATGGTCATAAGAGTCGTTGCAATCATGGTTCGGAAGACCCGGAAGATCACGAGAACCCCGAGCATAATGAAGATGATTGCTTCTTGCCTCCGACTTGGAAGCTCTTGAAAGTGGCTAGGCTCGGCCATGTGAGCTTCAATGAAGATGTTGCTAGGGCATTTGACTAACTCCTTCGAGCTCTTGATGGCTATGGAGGCGTAGATGGTGAGAGTATCTTAGTGTAAATATCTTTTTCCTTTTCTTTTTCTAGCTTGTGTATTTGTATATGTTTGTTTGGATCATTTGGTTTCTAGGATTGGTTAGTTTTGTGAAATCCTTGTAATTTGGTATTTTCTTGAGTGATGTGAGGGTGGGATTTTGATGGTGTTTATTGAGTTCACTTGTTAGGTTGATAGTGAAGATGAAGTTTTGAGAGGAGTTATTGATGATAGAAGCCTCAAGGCATGGTGAAGGAAGTCGGTTTTTGAGCTTTATACAAGCTTTTGGGGACGGGATCTTGGATCCCGAAGTATTGGTGGCCTTGTGGGTGAAGATATCAAGGATATGATGGGTTAGAAGACTCTTCCCGACTGGGAAGAGAGCGTCCCGACCGGGAAGGAGCCATCCCGATCGGGAAGGAGCCATCCCGATCGGGATGAGGGTAATAAATTTTGAGTTTTCTGGAGTGACTTCCCGACCGGGATGGTCCCGTACTCCCCCTTTTTGCTTCTTCTTCGACACTCGAGCCCACCCAACCATTTTATACCCCCTCCCAACCTCCCTACCTATCCTTGCTCATATCATATGGCCCATATACTTTATATATAGACCTTCACCTCATCTTCTCTTCACTACACACCGAGTTTCACATCTAATCCTACCCTCATTATACCATTGCGAGCCTAGTACTTCAACCATGCGGGCCTATCAAGATTGAAGAGGAATAGCAATGACGAAGACAATCTATGTGCCGATATTGAACTATGAGACGATGGAGCGAGTGAGTTGCTAACCTATGGGTACGGCAACTATCCTTTCTTTTCCGTCTTTTATTGCTTGTTTTCCTTTATTTGTCCCTTCCCCTTATACACTTTTGTGTCATGGTGGCCCTCTGGGCCTTGGTAGTTATTGCTCCCGACTCTCGATGAAGTGATTACGTCGAGAGTCATTTCAAAATCCAAATTTCCAAGTTTTTCACCCTTTTTGTAGGATTTAGTCGGATTTAGGCGGAATCCGGGCTAGGTGACTTGATTACACCTAGTCCTCCCCTCCCATTTCCTTTTATTTCCTACTTTTTATTTCTTCCCCCATCCATATCTTTTCTTGTCTCGGCCCATGGTGACTTGACTACACCCCGGCCGGACGCATTCTATCCTTTTCTCCGCTTTATTTTTGTTTTTTAGCTTTCTTTTCGTAGTTTTTTTTTCTTTTGTGTCTCCATACACTACCATCGAGCATGAGGACATTGCTTGGTTTAAGTGTGGGGGAGCAATATTCTAGCATAGTTAGTTTTATTTTCGTAGTTTCTTCGAAAAATCATACAAATCCCTAAAAATTTGAAATATTTTCACAAAAATCAAAAAGATTTTCTCTTTGTGTGTTCTCCTTTTGTGTCGTTGTGTCGTATATTTGTTTTATTGTGCGTGTTTGCCTCCCTTTTTCCTTATAGGTTGCTTAAATCACCGATAGCTTTGGAGAGCTTTCAAGACATCCGGTAACATCTTTTATCCCTTTTTCCCCTTTGCCTCTTGTGGAGTTTGGAGGAGATTGTGATGTTGTGTGCTCGGGTGGAGCTTTGTGAATATTTGTGGTTGATTTGGTGACTTGTTTGGAAGTTCGGGGTGGTGTTTGTTTTGTTTATGTGTTTGTTTTATCTTGTTTTGTTTTGTTGCCTTTCGTCTCTTTTTCTTTTGTTTTTGTCATGTCTTTGTTTTGTCTGTGTAGTTGCGTCTTGTGTGTAAAAAGGTTTTCGAAAACCCGGTTTTGAGGCTAGTGTGCAAGTGTTTACTTTCCCTTTCTAGTAGTATGAATCGAGTTTTGGACTTTAGTCTAGTAGAATGACCCTAAATCAATGATTTCGTTGGTCCCTTACCTCAAGTCCACCTAGTTTACTAAGGATTTACTACGGGATTTGCATTTTGACCATTATGACCACCCACGGTGTGAAAGGCCTTGGTTGCCGAGTCCCGTCCCTTAGGTGACCGTGTTTGGGATTGTTTGACTAGTCCAAGTTCTCCCCTTTTTGTGAGTATGAAGGGAAGACGTCCTCCCGACATACCCATTTCCCTACCTCCTACACATATCCACACAATAAAGTTGCAATTTGTTGAAATCTCTCTTTCTTGTTGCAAAAAAAGAAATGCCTACAACTCAAATCAAGCCAAAAGGGCAAAGAAAAGAAAATGAAAGAAAATGAAAGAAATAAAAGATTGAAGAAAAAGAAAAGGCACAAAAAGCCAAAAAGAAAATAGAAAAGAAGAGAAAGAAATGGCATAGCAACACACAAATTGAAAATGCAAAAGAAAGAAAAAAATGCCAAAAGAAAACCCGTCTCACAAAAAGAGTCCCCACATTTCAAAAATAAGCCTTTTACCGACTATTACCGTGAAGAGCCTACCAAAGGACCGAGTCCCTAGGAAGGATGATAGCGGTAATGGTCAGTCTTCCCTCATTTTGCAGTTCTATCCACCTTTTTGCATGGACTAGTTAAGCGGTTTTGGGCATGGGACGACCGTCTTGGCTCATCGCTAAAGGGGGCGGGGTCTCACTTACCTACAGTGTCGACTAACACCGTGGTTCATCCTTTTTCCATCCCGCCGATCGTCCCGTAGTACGTTCTTAGATGGTTAGAAGGACCTAGGTAAGTTACCAACGTTTTTATTGCTTTGTTGTCATACTATTAGGGTTTTGTCCATATCGATTTGTATTATTAGCTTGGGAACGTTGTCACTTGCCTTGACTTCTAAACCGGTGCTTCTTTCACCGCTTTTTAAGGGGAAGCGGTATTTGTTTCTTTTTGGGTGCAAACCGAACCGAGACTCTCCATCTTTCAGGACCTCAACAATCTTCCCAGCTGGAAGATATGGCCTTGAAGTAGCCCCCGGTAGGTAGCCCAAGTTTTGTAACATCGTGTCGATGCTAGTGGTGAAATAGGTGATAAGTGTAGTTTGTAGTGCCTAATTTGTTGTATTTTGGTCCCATTTTCCTTGTGGAATCCCTCATTGGGAGCGGTTTATGGGTTACTTATGCTCCTTCTAGTTCGTTTTAGTTTCCCGAGACCATACAAGAAGATTTGGAACGATTCCGACTCGTTTCATACACTTTTAGAGCCAACGAAGAAAAGGAACGATCACTCGATGCCTTGGATGCGATCCCGAGACCTTGGTACCCATTCCCGAGCCCCTTAGGCTCGATCCCGAGCCCCGAGAATCGGTGGGAAGCCCATGAGAAGCAAGGAGGGACCAAAAAGATCTTAAAAGAGGCCTACAAGGTCCTTCCCGGGCGGGATAATGCCTTCCCGACCGGGAAGGAAGGTGCGAATTGAACTGCTGCTATTTGGAGCTCTTCCCGACCGGGAAGGTGGCTTCCAGACCGGGAAGGACCTCTTCCCAACCGGGACCACCTCTACCTGACCGGGAAGGGCTCAGTTCAGACCCGCGCTTCATTGTTTCTTCTCCTTTCCTCTTGTAACCCTATATATACCCCCGCTCTTGTAATCTTATAAAAGGTTAGACATTACTCACTAAACCCTAGACTATTTTAGCATAGATTAGCATAGATTAGTGTAGATTAGTTCTTAGTTAATCGTTAATCGTAGATTAATCCTTGTATTAAGGGAATTCTTGAAGAATCCAACCAGGATTGACAACCTTGGGTGATGTATTTGGGTTTTCTCTTTTATGCAAGTTTTCATTCTTTTATTCATCTTGTTAGTAGGTTTAATCTTCTTTTCTGTTCTCTTAATCTTGTTTTATCATTCAAGTTTTAATTTTTTTTTCATTGTATTGTTCATAGGTCATTGTTTTCACTAATTTCATTATGATTGTTTTGATTCTTATGTTGATTCCTCTTGTTAGTGTTAGTTTTAGCATAGTTATGTTTGAGTAGACTCTTGCTAGGGTTATTAGAGTGATTGGTTGTGATTGTGGATTATTAGGGTGAGATGGGTGGTACTAGATGTTGTTTTTGTTGTTTCCCATTTACCCTGCACTCCACATGTTTGATGAAATGCTTGTGAGACTAGAGACGATCAATCCTTGCTTTTCTTGCATATTCTCTTGTATGTGTGTGTTTGGTTGGTTGGTTTGGTTCCCTCATTACGTAGCGAGAGCCCGGTGAGGACGACCCCTAGGCCAATTACGTAGCGAGAGCCCGATCGGAGGAATCTAGGATACGAAAGCATGCTAGTAACCCCGTTTTTCCTCTTTTTGTCTTCTTTGCATCCATGAACCCGACCAAACCCTAGTTTTCATTCTTATTGTTATCTTTGCTTCCTTTAGTCGTTAGTTACTTGTTTTGTCTTCCTTTTTCGTGTTTTAGACTTAGCCTATTCATTAGCCTCCCCCTAGTTTAGCTTGTCTTGAACCTAGTCCTAGACTGTAGCACCCATTAGTCTAAACGCATTTTCCGTCCCTGTGGATTCGACCCGACTTGCCCTAGCTACCCTAGTTAGGTTAGTTGGTTATTATTTGACGGCGGGATAGACGGCGAATCCCTCCCATCAATAGGGATGGAAAAGATATTCTTCCTCGATCATTCCCACGAAATTGAAACCCCGTGGGTCGGTTTGACCCGCCGTGTTGCAACTTGCCACAGTTATGGGGGTAGCTTCGAGAGTGATAACCCCGTCTTTTAGAGGTAACTTGACCTTTCTGTGGAGGGTGGACGATACGGCTTTGACCGCGTGGATCCAGGGCCTTCCAAGCAACAGATTGAAAGATGAGGTGATATCAATCACCTGGAATTCTAGCTCTTTCTCGATCGGGCCTGTTATGATCGTTAGTTTAACGGCCCCAGCAACCGATTTTGGGCTTCCGTCGAAGGCCTGGATAGTTTGTGCAGTCTGAAGGTAATCAGCCTCGGTAATGCCGAGGGCTTTAGCTGTCCTTAAGGGAAGGACATTTACAGCGGACCCGTCATCAATTAGGGTCATGGGGAGATATTTCCCCCGGCAGATCACCGTGATGTATAAGGCCAAGATATGGGTGGCCCCGAACGGTGGAAGATCAGATTAGGAGAAGGTGATAAGTGGGCCTTCTTCCTTGGATTTGCCTTTAAGGTGAGGCAAAATAGTGGCTACCATTTCGGTGGGAGTAACCAATGAGTCAACCTTGATTTCATCGAGAGCCTTAGTGAGTGCTGCCCGATGCTCTTGATAACTAATCAAAGGCTGCCATATAGTAAGATCGGTTCGGACCCTCTTTAGTTGTTTGACTAGGGCCGTATCAGCGTTTGGTTCTTCGAGAGTAGGTTCCGTCCTGGCAGGTTCAGTGACGGTTTCCGGGGCAGAAAGACCGGCCGTGATGACATGTGTACTGGCTAAGGCTTTGGTTTTAGCCTTCCGGATTTCTTCGATGGTGATGGGGACAGCTTCCCCCTTATCAAAGTAAACGTCGTCTTCATCATCATTCCATATCCCGTTGATTTGGGGAATGAAAGGGGAAATAAGATGAGAACAGTCGACTACTTCCCCAGTAAAATGGCGTGAGTACCAAGAGGGTTATTTTTGTTACTCGGTTTGCCACTGGGTAGCGGTATCTTCCCACATTCGATTAGATCCTGAATGAGATGCTTCAATTTCCAGCATTTCTCAGTGTCGTGCCCGTTGCCTCGGTAATAGTGGCAATAAGCCTGGATGTTATAGCTCTTGGACCGTTTTTCGATTGGGACTCCTGGAATCGGGCCTATCGGCTGGATCAGGCCCTTAGAAGATAACCTTTGTAAGGCGTGAGCATAAGTAGTCCCTATGTCAGTGAATACTCGAGTCGGAGTACTCTTCTTGGTCGAGGTGTCTAGCAGATTGACCTCGTCAAAGATGCTACGGGCCGCAGTTGTAGTTGCGGGATTGCCGGAGGATGAACTGAGTCCTTGATATCCCTTAGCAGAGGCCTTTGTAAGGCTCTCTAACCTCAAGTCGTCTACGATTCTCGTACCCATCTCGGTTAAGGTGGCAAAATTGGGTATGACGGCGTACCGGAGATGGAACCGTAAAGGAATTTGGGAAGTAAACACGTAAAAATTTGTGTCTTCTCGTTGGGCTTGTCCACCAGCTTCACACTTTCAGCTCTCCACCTTTGAAGGTATTTGGTGAGACCTTCCTTAGGCTCTGGGGCCATGACCTCCAGAGTACGCATGGTAGTCTGGATCTCGGTGTTATCCGCGTAGTTTCGGGGGAACTCCGTGGCGACATCGTCCCAAGTTTTGCATTTCTTGGAATCAAGCCTGTAGTACCAGGCTTTTGGGTTCTTCTCAATGGAAGAAGCAAAGAGATGCTTGAACATGGTCGATTTGACCCCCTTAACAGCCATAAATTCCTTGAAAGCCCGGATATGGAGTACCGGGTCTTCAGTCCCATCGAACATTGGCAGGCCCGTTAAGTTGAGGTTAGCGGGAAATTCATCAGTTAGGGGCGAATAAGCCCGAGCGTTCTCCGTGTGGATGGTGTTGTTGGTCGTCGTGTGGACCTGTTCCTGCAGCTTACGGACCGCGCTGACCAATTCAACTAACGGCCCGGTAGTGTCGACCCCACTGTTAGGAGTTCCTTGTTCGACTGCGCTCACGCGGGTGAGGATGGCGATCTGGTCCTCCCTCATTTTCCTCAATTGATCCTCTAGCTTGACCAACGAAGCTGTCAACTCATCAATGACTTCTTTCATCATGGTTCGGGTGAAGGGCGGCCTGTCTGTAAGAATACCGCGTAATCAGCAACTAAACCCAAATCCTAGGACAAAAGTATATCCCGAGCATGGGAAAAGAAGGCTAAGACGGAAATGACATGGAAAAGACACTAGACGGGCGATTTGTGAAGGGTGGACCTCCTCTAGAATCTGGCTATGTGGGCCGGGTCCCGTTTGAAAGGAGGTCCACGTGAGACATTCTCCAGAGTTTGGACTCGATTGTGTAAACGGGCCCTCCTTTGTAGGAGTATGTCCTACGTAGGTGGGCCTTGCCTTAGCTAAGTAAGGCGGACTGGGATAGGGAGGAAACCCGTGATATAAGATCGACAGAGTTTCGACGCTAAAGACCTCGATGACTTACGACACAACCCGACACTGCCAAATACGGGAAATCCTAAGAAGAGGAAGTTTTTGAAATTGGATTTTTGAAAGCCCGAAAAATTCGGGAGAGGAACCCGACCCTTTTTTTTTCGAAAAAAAATGGTAAGGCGAGCCGGGTGACGGTTCTGAAAGTTCGAAAGTAATTTCGAGTTTTGATATGGGCGGAATACCGGCTAAAAATAGGCTATTTTGAGTAAAATCGTAGATCCTAAATTCGGTATATGTCCCGGGTTTTGAAATTGGATATTTTGAAAAAGATGCAAATTTTGAAAATGACGGTTTTTGAAAAGGATGTTGATCAAGTAACATGTAGTCATGGAAGCAGTTTAACGACACCATGTATGCTCTTAAACTAAGTCTCGGTCAGTCCATAAAGGGTCTATACCAGTGTACATAGCCTATCCGAGAATCGGGGCGAACTTCCTAAGTCGAGTTGAGGTTAGAACATGTCGTACAACCCATACGAATCGACTATGGACACCTTTGACATATCCAACTTGGACTACATCAATAGTATAGTGGGACGTCGGTCACCAGTACCGCCCGGGAAAATATGGGTTATGCAAGAACCGTAAAACTAAAACGCGTATTGTACTAGTCAACTATCTCTATTCGAGTCTCACCCTGAGGATGCCGATGGTAAGTCACGCATCAGTTAATTCCCAGCGGAGTCGCCAAATTGTGGACATGACATAGGTCCACCCGGACGCGGCCACGCACGGGTTTGGGGAGGCGAATGAATCTCCATATGAGAATGGATCGAATTGAAATTTACATCGAAGTGGAGTCGCCACCAAACTTTGTGGGAGTTCGGGCCCGTTCGAACCCACTCTATGTCGTAGTGGGCCGTGTACAAAATACGGCCCATTCCGAATTCAGAGTTTATTGGGTTCGTCCCTTTGCATTTGATACCGATACCAACATTATCGGATACCGTGTATTGAATGACTCTCGTGTGCCAATGGTTTCGGGCATCCGGAAACCACGATTCTGAGTAAGGGGTGAGGGTACGTGTTGGGAAGTTCACGAAGAACACCCAACCCCGCCCGCACATTAGCGGCCTCCACTAGGATATCGTTTGATTTTGAAATACGCGCGTTAGTAATACGATGAATGATATGCAAATATTGATTTCCCTAAACATGCAAAAAATTGAATGGGTTGCTAAGTGGATTTAATGCATCTAAATTTAACGTCGAAGTTTTTTTAGCATGTGAGATTCGTTTTAGTATAATAGAACAAACGATTAAAATAAAATTGCTACAAACACGAACAAACAAGTTAGTAACGGCTTGCAAATTGAGTAAAAGACGTAAATGCGATGACATGCATGATTTTGAAAAGTTTATGACACGTGATGGATTAAACATGCGTTGACCGAGGTCAAGAAAATATTTATCGAAACCTAGAGTATGCCGAGAAAACCCGCTGTTTCGTTAGAGAACGATGTATGAAAAATTGGAACGAATTTGCTTTTTTGTGTCGCGTTTTTCAGGGACTTGCGCGACGCGCTCGGGGAGGGCGCGACTCACGCGTGACAAGAGACTCGCCTGGGACGCGTGCGGCTCGCGTCACGGGCTGTTTTCGAAATCGTTTTTTTAGAAAATTGATAACTTTGTTAAACCGCGTACAAATATTGCATGATTTATACTCGACTTAATTTTGCGATATTCGTTATATTCGATATTCGATTATGAAATCGATATCAAATATTCGGAATGCTTTTTTTAGAAAGAATAAAAAAAGTTTTGTAAATTGTTTCGAATATCGAAAAAAAACAATGTTAATTCCCTCCGCGTTAAAAATCGTCGTATTTTGTTTTTAAAATCATGTAATGATTTTTTTTTGCATCAATGAAATTAATTTAGTTCTTTTTGATACGATATTCGACTATAGAGTCGATATCATATTTTAGGAACGTTTGGTTTATATGAAGATAGTTTGTAGTATTGATATTAGAAAAAAAAGAGGCGACGATGACCCTTAATAAAAACGGACCGACGACCAACGACACAAAAAAAACGAAGAGGAGGAAGAGAGAAGGAGTAGAAAGGAGAGAACGGGTTTGATTTTTCACCCTCAACCTACATGCTTTGTTTACTCGGAACGGGGCTTGTCGGAATGTGGCTTAGACACAGGAGCGTCAAGTTAATGTCGGTGAGTTATGGTGGTATGGGACGTGTATGGTGTAGGGTCGAGGTAGCCGGTTTTCGTGGGTCTAGGCGGCGTAATCTCAGGTTGTAATATCGGTCTTTCGATGCTATGAATACGTGTGTGTATGAGTTGTGTATGTGTATGAATCTTGAGGTTAATTTGTGTTTAATGTGTGTGTGAGAGGGTCCTATTTATAGAAGAGGTCCTCAATTGAAGCTAGAATAGGTACTATTGCTTGGGTGATAAGAAATACCGATTAGGATAGGAAAAGTAAGAAGTTGAGAAGAATGGGAATTTCGTTTCTTGGCGGGGAAGAAATGAACCCGGCTGGAATTGAGGTACTCGGCCGAGTATGCTCGTGCTCGGTCGAGTATTTGCTCGGGTATTCGGATAGAATTCCTACTGAAGATCGAATTCTATCCTTAACGGAATTGTTTAATATTTTTTGTAGCTGATTTTTGTAGCATTTGAGCTCAAACCGGACTCGTGGGGTGACACGGCTGGTTTCATGCCTCGGAAAAATATCTTCGACCAGGTTTTGACTCGGTCGCTAAAAGACGGTTTTAACCTTGGTGTCGGATTCGACCCAAATTAGTCTTATTTGACTCGAAATGACCCACTGGGCCTGAATTTGAGGTTGGTTTTGTGAGATTTGTACTTCGTAAAAAGCCCAAGCCAAATGCCAATGATTTTGAGCCAATATTCGAGTTACGTTAAAGCATGTTTGTGTCCGATCATCATCGGGTGTTTGTCGAAAACTGCTATAGACACCTGGCAGCAAAATGTGGGTGTCTACACTATGGAAATTGAATCCTCAAAATTCTTGGTTGTCTATTAGCCTAGGTCTTGAGGGTTGTAATGTGGGAAGGCTAGATGTGGTGTTAGCTTACCAACCTGATTGTCACCCTTCTATCTGATGGTATGAGTATTGATAATTCTGGAGTTGACCGTACTGCGATCAAGGGGTTTTTCATTTGAGTTGACTGTTCCCCGGTTAAGGGATTGACATTACCCCAGTCAAGGGATACTTCATTTGGTTTGACCGTACCCCGGTCAAGGGATTCTTTATTTGATTTGACCGTACCCCGGTTAAGGGATTCTTCATTTGATTTGACCGTGCCCTGGTCAAGGGATTGGCCTTACCCCGGTCAAGGGATTCTCCATTTGATTTGACCGTACCCCAGTCAAGGGATTCTTAATTTGATATGACCGTACCCCGGTCAAGGGGTTCTTCATTTGATTTGCTGTACCCCGGTCGAGGGATTGACTGTAGCTCGGTCAAGGGCTTTTGGGTATATTTGTTAACCACGGTCATGAGTTTTTGAGTATACTGTTTGTTTTTGGGAGATGATGGCCTGCTTTTTCTATTTTGGCCTCTATTTTTTTTTGCTTCTGCTCTCATTTTTTTTGTAAAGCCCTTTTGTTTTTTTTTCTAGGCCTTTTCTTTTGGGCCTTCAGGTTTTTTATCACGACCATTCCCCCTATGGTGTTGGCAATAAGCACGTGTATTCCCATCTTTATGGCGTCTATCTGTGGGCGGATCTAGGGCTGGGCCTATCGGTTGGATTCTGCCTTTGGAGCTAAGCCTTTGTAGGGCATCAGCATAAACATTACCTATGTCAGTGAACACTCGCGGTGGAGTAATTTTCTTTGTTGAGGCATCTAATTGATTGACCTCATCGGATATGCCGCGGGCAGTGGGCGGGCCCTTAGTTAAGAAGAGGCCCCTTGGTAGACTTAGGTAGAGACTTTGACCATGCCTTCCTGTCTTTGGTCGTCTTCTATCTTACTATGCATTTCAGTGAGCGTAGTAAAGTTAGGAATGAACCTGGTAAGATGGCCTCCTGAGCCACAACCTCCACAGTACGCATGGTAGTTTGGATCTCGGTATTGTCAACATAATTTCGAGCAAGCTCAGTGGATACATAATCCCATGTTGGGTATTTCTTTGCATCGAGTCTATAGAATCCCGATGCTTTTTTTGTTTTTCTTTTGGTAAAACTAACGCCTAAGGTAGGGATTGGTCGGTCTTATTGGAGGAGTGTTTTTTCTGTGGGGATTGGGCTTGCCTTCCATCCTGAACCCAAAATAAGAGACTACCCAGGTTTGTCATAAGATTTGATGCCGCTCATGCTAATGGTAGTTATGTGGCTTTCTATACCAGACATGGAATAGGTAAAGGGAAACATGGGCTCGGCTCCCTGTAGTCGTTATAGATGTGCCTGTAATAGTCACGTGTGTGCACTCACAGTATATGATGGTGTTCATCATGTTCTCGGAAACACATTAGAAAAGCATATAAAAAAAGATAGAATATCGAAAATCTGATTTTATTGTGTTGGAAAAGAGGGCAGAATACAGACGACTCTGACTCTGACTGAAAAGTTGAAAGACATAAAATCCCAAACTCGGACTCAGACTTGAACTTAAATCAAATCTGGACTCTCGTATGCTCATCTGGTAGATTGGATTCTCCGGTCATTGAGCCTTGTATTGTCCCGGAGGGATATTGCATCGCCAACGAGCGATAATGCTTCCAGAACAGGTGTCCTCCCGGCATCAAGGAAATCTTGGATAAGGTGCTTCAATTTCCAGGACTTTTCTGTATCGTGTCCCCTTCCCGTGTGGAACTGGCAGTAGTGGTTAGCGTTCCAAGCTTTGGAACGTCTAACTCGGGGTGGGATTAGACCAGCATTCCAAGCTTTGGAGCGTTCTAAGCTACGATCAGCGTTCATAAGGTCCCTCATCGGAAGAAACAACAAGTGTTAGAACTCACCTAGGCTCGATTTCGCGCACACGGATGAAAGGGTGGCAAATTAGACATGGCCTGAGGTTATGGAACAAAGTAACTTGACTTGGAACATTCATATGCCGACATGGGCGAGATAATGACTCTGAGTTGACTCCCCTAAAGCAAATGTGTAGGGCATGATTCTTGGAGCGACTATGATTAATCACTCCGTGGGAGAAAAGCCCCCAAGTGGGATCGAAAGGTTTTGTTAAAACTCGAGTATCGGACGAGTGACCCTTAGACGTAAGGATTACAAAACTTTGGTTATAAGGCTATGCCTTGTGAAAGGTTGACTCGGCCTTGAGGAAAGCCAGACGGGGTTGGGGAAGAAACTTGGGATGTAAGATCGACAGAGTTTTGACGCTACAGACTCTTGTCTCGACTTGAATAAGGGCAGACCCTGGTATTATGGTAGACCCTTAAACTCAAAGAATCCTCGAATTGGTATGACTCAACTAACGGATCGAAAGACGGGCAAGATTCCCTCAGGAAAGGTCTTAGGGACCATCCTATCGGAGGGAAATATCGCGTGGGAATTTTTAGTGAGGAATCGAGTGTGTGAACGAACCTTCCATTACGGGGGTATGCCTCATGTAATTCGGTCATGGCTTTAGGACAAGGCGGACTGGGATAGGAAAGAAACCCGTGATGTAGGATCGTCGGAGTTTCAAAGCTATAGACTATTGACGGACTAGGTTAAACTAGACACACGACGATTATTGATAGCCCCTAGAATCGGAAGAGGTTGAATTTTGAAAATTCGAGGACGGTCCTGTCTTTTTAAATTGGCAGCATGCCGACAGGTACAGATTTCTTTTTGAAAGTTGAATATTTGGAATTTCGAAAATTTAAATATCGAAAATGAATTTCCGAAAATTTGAAAATCGAAAACAGGATCTCGAATATTTGAAAATCGAAATGGAATTTTGAAAATTCGAAAATCGAAAGTGGATAAGAAATTCGAATATTGAAGTGGACAGCATACCGGCTAGAAAATAGGTTGTTTTGAGTCTGAACCTAGGTCTAAATTTCGGCAGCATTCCGGATTTTTAAAAAATAACACAGAGACCAAGCAGCAAGTATTCACATAGGTATTATGACGGCAAAATGTATGTTTTACACTAAGTCTCTGTCGGTCTAAATAGGGTCTATACCAACACCGATGGCTCTTTCGTAAATCAAGACGGACTTCCTAAGCAGAATTGGACTTAGAACATGTCGTGAATCCCATACGTATTCAGCCATAGATGTCTTTAGTGCACCCACGTAGGAGTGCACCGCGGTATAATGGAACGTCGGTCACAAGTTACCGGCCTAGGCGAAATTGGGGTTATGCACGAACCATCGAACTAAAACGTGCACTTTGGTAACCGATCAATTTCTTTTCGAGTCTCACCTTGAGAATCCCAATGACAAGTGGTACATCAGGTATTCCCGAAGGAGTCGCCAAATTTTGGACATGGCAAAGTCCACCCCGACGCGGCCACGGGCGAGTTTGGGTAGGTTAATGAATCTCGTGGTGAGATTGTTCTCGGATTGAAATTAAAATCGAAGTTGGAGTCACCACCGAATTTTGTGGGAGTTCGGACCCGTTCCAACACACTCTATACTTAGGCGTATCGCGCACGAAGCACGACCTGCCTTATAGAACTAGAGCTTGTAGGGTTCGTCCCTTTGCATAACGATACCGATGTCGAGTTATCGAATATTGTATATCGAATGACTCTCGTTGCCAATGGTTTCGGGCATCGGGAAACCGAAGGTTTTGCGTAAGGGATGAAGGTACGTGTAGGAAAGCCCACGAAGGACACCCAACCCCTCCCGCACATAGCGGCCTCTGCTGAGATATCGATTGGTGTTTAAGTACACGTGTTAGTAAGATGCTGAAATGTTATGACACATATTGTTTTTTGCTAGACATGCGAATTGTATGTTCACTACGTTGTTGAATGGATGTCGATTTGTATTGTCGAAGATGTTTTAGCATGTGGGTTCATTTAGAAAAGCGGTAAATGCCACACAAATAAATTAAACTAAGTTAGAGTGTAAGTTACAAGTTACACGGGCGGAATACAATCCGTAATTCACAATACTTGAACAAATCGCAATAATCGAATTAGAAACAGTAAACTTAAACTATAAACGGACTCATAAATAGAAAGCGTAAACAGAAATCGTGAATTCAATGATTGGACAGACTCTGATCGGCTATGCATTGCGTTGCACATTGATCAGATGACAGAATTTAGGCGCATGGTCCTTTGCGCTCTGGAACTTAGGTGTAGAAAGTCGTGCGTCCCAGAACTCAGGCGCGGAGACTATTGTGCCTGAATCCATGGCATTCATGACCCAAGCATGATGCTAGCTTGATCTCAAGGCCACAAAGTGTCTCGTCCCGACTCATCATTACGAATATAATACTCTCCGCGTATCCATATTGTGCCTGGTCTAATAATAATCTACGGTATTCGATTTAGCATCAATGAGTGTTCATTCTAAGTCGTCTTTTGATGATTCCTTAATATTAAACCATAGATTATGAAATCGATATCGAATATTTAGGAGAAGGAAGAAATGATTATGCATCGAAGGCATGCGATAATTAATTCTGCGATCACGTTACAACCTTGGGATCAGACGCACACCATGAGGCACCTTGATCCTTAGGCGCGAGGGGTTGCGCGTCCCAATATTTAAGGTTCCTTTACCCAAGCGTCTGGATTGGCTATTATCCGGACTTTAGGCAGATTCGATTATCGAATGCGTTCACTTGAAAAGTTCGATTCGTCACGACAAAATTTAAATTCTTTGCATATTGACATCGTCGTTTGGCCATTACGCCTACGATGTTCAAATGACGTCATCGGATATTCGCCCTAAACCAATAACGAACCGTCATCGCAAACATTAGGTCCTTTCATTTCGGCATCCTCGTTTGGCCAATAAGGCCTACGATGCTCGACTTAGCGTCATCAGAGATTTGCTCGAGTCGAGTTTTTGAAAATAGTTTTGTTATATATATACACTGTAGTAATGAAACAAAAGCGTAAAAGCATTTCAAATATTGACTCGTCTTAGACAACCAAATACGCGAGGTGACGAGATAAGCGACCGGCAACGCGAGTGCGATACTCTTGTGTTCGGATTTCCTTATTTCGTCACCCTTAGTATTCGATACGTAAAATAACGAGTATTTTAGCGTGGAATGATGTTAATAGTTAGGAACGAATAATTAATTGTTAGATGCGGTAAAATAAAGAGTTAGTAAACGAGAAAGTAAATGTTAGATTGTTAGATGCAAAAAGTAAATGGAGTTGTTACACCCTCAACCTAAATGTCAATGCTACGAAGTATGGACTCGTTTCGTTATCGCCACGGACACGAAGAGTCCTTTCGGTATGTAGGAGACTTAACGTGTGCCAAGGTTTCAGTTTTATCTGAAAATAAGTTAAAGTAAGCCTTGTTATTTCTCGGTTTTTCTGTCCCTGAAATGATGCGAAGAGAGGGTGTATATATAGAGGTGAGAAAGGTTTGAAAATGTGCTTGGGCGCCGAAACCTAGTTTCTGATTTCGAGATTCAGGCGCGACACTTGGGGGGCTAGTTCTAAGGCGCGGGGATGCGCGCAGTTGAATTCGCGCGTATCGGAAGTTGCTCAAAATACGGATTGATATTCGTGTTAAAGGAATAAGTTTCGGATTCCGTTTTGACTTAGCTTGATTGCATATCTGGACGCTTCTGTGGCTTTATTTGTTTTCGGGTTTCGACTTGACCGAGTTTGACACGATCGACAAAGACAGTTTTGCCCCTGGTGGTAGTTTTGGCTTAAAGTGGTTTTATTTGATTGGAAACGACTCACTGAGTCTGTGTAACACCCCTGATTTTATAAATTAAACTAAATTAAAATTATGTTCGTATTTTTATTTTTACGATTTAACTCGTAATTCTTAAAATTATATTAAAACGAATTTATCATTTAATAGTTTCAAACTCCTAAAATTCTATTGTCTCGGAGACTTTTCTTATATTTAAAACATATTTTTATTTTTGTTTCGATTTATTTTATACATTTAATTTAATTCTTATCGAAAGTCTATTTCGGCTATTTAAATTCTAAATTCTTTTTGTTTATTTTTTTTAAGCTCGAATTTCTATTTTCGGCTCGAAGTTCATTTATTTTAAATTTTGTAAAAACATTTATTTCCTTTCCTCGAGAAATCAATTAAATTCACTTTATCGAAGATTTATTATTTATGGGGAATTTCTATTTCATCGTCTAATTATTTATTTCTATAAGCTTCGTTTTCATCTCGAATACTTTATTTACTCATTTTTTTATTTGACGGCCCGATTATTTATTAGTTTTATTAACTCGTTTTAATTCGATTCGTGGGTCAGTCAACTTATCGTTACGGAATTTGTTTAATTCGTATTTTTGATAATTGTCGTTTGTAGTGCCAATTCTGTAGTGTTTTGGTCCCATTTTCCTTGTGGAACCGCTCCTTTGGAGCGGTTTATGGGCTTCTTATGTTTCCTTTAGCTCGTTTCAGGTTCCCGAGACCATTCATGAAGAGTTGGAGTGATTCCGACTCAATACATATGCATTTTGGAGCCAACGAAGCTAAGGAACGATGACTCGATGCCTTGGAATCGACCCCGAGACCTTGGGACCCAATCCCGAGCCTCCGAGACCCGATCCCGAGTCCCGAGAATCGATGAGAAGGCCATGAGAACCAAGGAGGGACCGAAAAGTTCATATTGGAGGCCTACAAGACTATTCCCGATCGGGTATGGCCTCATCCCGATCGGGAATAAAGAGGAAAGCAAGGAGCGACTACTGTGGGGTGTTCCCGATCGGGAACATAAAATCCCGATCGGGATTCTCCACTTTCCCGATCGGGATTTCCTTTCCCGATCGGGATTGTCCCAGTTCAGCCCGTGTTCATTTCCTTTCAATTCCTTCCATTCTTAAACCCTTTATATACCCTTCTCTTGGAAGAAGAAAAAAACTTATGTTAACCTACCTTAGTTTAAGCCTTAAAACCCTAGATTTACTCTCATTCATTAGTTCTAATCTCTCCTTAATCCTTAGTTAATCCTTGTAATTAATCTTGTATTAAGAAGATTCTTGAAGATTATTCCAAGATAGACAACCTTGGAGTTTTATTTGGGTGTCTTATTTATACAAGTTCTCATCTTTTCCTCATCTAGTATTGGTATAATCATCTTTACTCTTGTTCTTAGTTTATTTAATCTTGTTTCTATCTTTTTATGTTATTATTGTTATTGTTCTTGTTGTTCATAATGAATGCTTGGATGTTTAGTTTGTTTTCTCTTATAGTTGTTAGTTCCTCTTTGATTATGAGTGAGTAGTTTCTTTGTGGGGTTAGTAGGGGTATTAGGGGTAGATTATGGATGATTAGGGTTGATTAATGGGAAAAGGTTGTACCTTTGTTGTTAGTCACATTGTAGACACTCTATGTGTTTGTTGATATGCTTGTATGAGTTGTAGTGGCCATGCTTCCCATGCTTGTATTCATCTTCTCATTGATTGTTTATTTTGTGGAAATGTTGAGAATAGTCATAGTCACGAGAGTGCCGACTAGAGTCTAAGTTGCGAGAGCCCGGACTCACCTTGACATCGGTCTAAGTTGCGAGAGCCCGGACCGACTCTAGCGATTAGGAGACACCTTTACCCTTGATCACCCCAATTATCCTTCTACCTCTATGAACCCGACCTACCCCACTTCTTTCCATATTTGAGTTCACCGTTTTAGTTAGATATCGCTCTTCTAGTTTATTCCTTAGTTCGCTCATTAGTCTAGTTCTTACTCCTCCTCCTCAATTGTTTCCTTTTATAGCTTTCTTTGTGTTTGTTCGTGTGACTTAGCCTAGTTTTAGTGGACCTAGTCTAGACCTTACTCTACCGTCCCTGTGGATATCGACCCTACTTGCCCTAGCTACCCACTAGGAATAGTCGGTTTATTATTGACGGTTGGACTCACGGCAAATCCCTACCATCAATTTGGCGCCGTTGCCGGGGACGGTGCATTGTTTAGACTTAGTTTGCTTATTTCTAGACTTAGTTACCCTTCTTTGTGTTCTTCCATCTTCTCTTGTGCATATTTTCTAGATTCTCTTATTTTCTTAGCTTTCTTTTCCTTTTGTCTCTAGTTGTGCTTGTTTATTGTCGTTGCCTAGTGCCCATAAAGCACTAGGTTTTCTCACGTTTGTTCTAGTGCGTAGTGTATGCCTAGGGGGGGAGGCGAATTCTTTCTCTTTAATCCAGAGCCGGAAAGACTCTTTCGAGCCCTTCGCCAACGGACGATTAACCGGGTTAGGATCTCTCAACCAAGTGCAAGCAATACTCATCAAGGGCAAGCCCAAGGAACCGGCTTGAACAATACACATCGAGAGACGGCCGAAGGGAATTTCATTAATCCTTTTGGTGATTCTTCTTCTCCTAGTTCCCCCTCTTCATCTACATCAACACCATCTACACCACCATCTTCTCCCTTATATCCAAGGATGCCGAAGTTTTCCTCTCACTCCACTTTCACGGAAGATGTCTTGCCGGGACCGAGTGCATTACCGGAAGCCTATACCGGAAATTTTGTGGCCAAGACTCAATTTATCCAACTTGTGGAGAGGAGCCCATTTAGTGGTTTTCCCACCGAAGACCCGCACCAACATATGGAGACCTTCTCCGATTATTGCGATGCTATTTCTCAACCCGGGGTTACACAAGATCAAATTCGATGGGTTTTATTTCCTTTCTCATTAATTGGAAAAGCAAAGCAATGGATCAAGAGTCTAGATCGGGCAACCATGGGGATCGATACTTGGAAAAAGCTTGCCTTGGCGTTTTACCAAAAATTTTACCCTCCGGAGAAGACAAATTTGCTTAGGGCCTCCATCACCGGGTTCCAACAAAGGGATGAAGAGAGCCTATATGAAGCTTGGGAGCGGTTTAAGTCTTTGGTGAGATCGTGCCCACACCATGGACTCTCACAATTGTTCTTGGTGCAACAATTTTGGAATGGCCTTTATGAAGACTCAAGAGCCATCCTTAATATGGGCTCCAATGGTAGGTTTACCGAGGTCGATGACGACCAAACATGGGCGAGAATCGAAGAGATGGCGGTGCACAATTCGCAATACTCTAGGCCTAGGAAGGCAAATCGGGGAGGTAGGCACGAGGTTGATGCTATCACTCAATTGAGCATTGACCTTGGAGCTCAACTAAAAACGCACATGGAGACTATTGACAAGAAGCTCCAAAGCCACCTCAACCAAGTCCAAGGCTCTAGTTCATCCCACCATCAACCGATTCAAGAAGTGAATGCTTTGGGGTTCGCACCTCCTACACCTTACTTTGGGATGTGTGACACTTGTGGAATCGTTGGCCATGACCCTATGAGTTGTAGAGAGAGTATTGAGCAAGTGAACGCATTTGAAGCGTTCAGGCAAGGTGCTTCTTTCTCTAATCAATACAAAGCTTCCCAACAAGTCCCCCAACAACAAGCGTTTCACCATCAACAACAACATCGTCCCTATGTTCCACCTCCCTTAAGGGACAACGATCAAAGTTACCAAGGTTATGTGGGTAACCAAAGACCCTTCAACAATTTCAAGCAAAATAACCAAGGCAACTTCAACTATAAGCAAGGGTTCCAACAAGGGAACTTCAATCAAGGATATCAAAACCACAACCAAGGGTTTCAAAATCACAATCAAGGAAATTCTCATGGGTTCCAAGGGAACCGTCAACAAGCAACTCACAATCAACAACAACAAAGCAAGCCTAGGAGCCGGTCTCCCATCCACGATTACGGTACCCCATTAGCCCTCACCGATACTCCGCATAATCCATCATCTCCACCACGTGATTTTGACATACAAAAGACTATGATGGATTTGCAAAAGAGCAATCAAGAAGTGAAGAACAATCAAATGGACATGTCAAGAAACCATCAAGAGCTCTTTACTTATGTTCGAGGGAAAAACGCTATGAGAGATACCCGGATGAAGATACTCGAGAATCAAATAGCTCAACTTGTATCGGGAAGTTCCTCAAGGCAAAAGGGACAATTACCTTCTCAAGGCCAAGCACCGTCATATGAGCATGTAAATGCCATCACCACAAGGAGAGGTACATCCTATGACCCCCCTCCATTCCCTAATGATCAAGAGCCAATGCATGAACCAACAAAGAAATTGGCATCTCCAAGTCAAGAAGACTCAAGCTTTGATCGTCCAATTGAGGAACAAGTCTTATGGGAGGTCGAGAAGCCCCAAAAAGACAACCCTCCACCACCTCAAGAGAAAGAAAAAGGCAAAGGGAAAGTGTCGTTTGAGAAGTCTATCCCCATGGAGCAAAACAAGTACCAAGTGCAATTGCCTTACCCATCAAGGCAAATGAAGAGTAAGGAGGACTCTCAATATGACAAATTCCTTAATATCATGAAGGAGTTGGATGTCAATGTCCCATTCACCGAGTTACTTACCCAAATCCCGGCATACGGAAAATTCATGCGGGAAATCCTAGCAAGGAAAAGATCTATCGACAAGGAAGAGACGGTAGCGTTCACGAGGGTGGTGAGCGAGCTCATTCATGGGTCCACGCTTCCGAAGTTGAAAGATCCGGGTAGTTTCTCAATCCCTTGCACCATTGGCAATTTTATGATCAACAATGCATTATGTGACTTGGGTGCGAGTGTGAGCGTCATTCCCTACACTATTTGTTGCCGACTCGGGATGAAGGAGTTGAAATGCACATCCATTACGCTCCGAATGGCCGACAAGTCTATTAACCGACCATTGGGAATGCTTGAGGATGTGCCGGTGCGAATAGGGAAATTCTTCATTCCGGTCGACTTCATTGTGCTCGATATGCCGGAAGATGCAAGCACTCCCATTATTCTCGGGCGCCCATTTCTACACTCCGCCGGTGTCATGATCGATGTGAAGAGGGGTAAGATCACATTTGAGTTGGGCGAAGAAAAGATAGTGTTCGACCTCCAAGGCAACACTCCACCCACTAGTGATGAAACGTGTAAAATGATCCATACCACGGAAGACATCGATCGAGGGAGAGACCCGGGACAGAGCTTGAAGAAGTACTCATATGTACTTGAGGATTCCGATAGTGAGGAAGATGAGTGCCCGAATCATGGGCTTGATGACAAGTTGCAAAGCGAGGAAAAGAATGATGAGCCGCCCTTAGGGCCGCATGAGGACCGGTGGACATTTGGGTATATCCCAAAAGACCGAAAGTACAAGTTCAAGCCATTGAACTTGGAAGATCGGGATGCCCCGGGAACGTCTAGGCAAGGCCATGAGGAGCCTTGGTTTGTGGATGGCTATATTTCGAGCATGATTGAAGACATCTCTAGGGCCTTCGACTTGTTCTTACGTGCCCTTGATGGAGATGGAGCCGGTTGGAGAGTTGATGAAAAAGAATGAAGATTTGCACCACCTTGGTTTGACGGAGTTCCACAAGAACCGTCGCATTGTGTATATTTCTTACTCTTAGTAGTTTGATTTTGGTGATATTCTTGTTGTTTAGACTATTTGATGGGAGTTGTGAGGGAGAGAATTTTATGTGTGCTTGAGTTTTCTTGATAGGTGAAGTTGATTTGAGCCCTAGAAAGGGTGGATCGTTGATAAGGCTTGGTTTGTGAGCGAGGAAGTCGGTTTTTGAAGCTTGTATCAAGCTTTTGGGTTCATGGAAGGTGAAGATGAAGAATCCCGATCGGGAAAGCCTTATCCCGATCGGGAATGTTGATGCCAAGAATTCGGACTCACTGGAAGGTGATCCCGATCGGGAACACAAAATCCCGATCGGGAATTCACATTCTCCCGATCGGGAATTCCTTTCCCGACCGGGAAAGTCCTCTTCCCCATTTTGAGTCTTTTTCCTAGGCATTTGATTCCACCCATCCATAATACCCCCTCCCAACCTCCCTACTCCACTCTACTCCTATCACATGACCATACACCTCACCTTACATCGAAACCCACACACCCCTTACACCATTACTACCCCGACCGTGAGCTCTTGAATATGAAGCGAGATGGCAACTATGGAGACAAGCAACAAGGCCCTCATGATCATCGAGACGATGGAGCAAGTGAGTTACTAGCCGCTCGGTTTGGGTAACTATCCTTCCTTTTCCGTCTATTATCGCTTGCCTTTCCTTGTTTGCCCCCTTCCCTCGAGGCATGGAGTCTTAGTGGCCTTCGAGGCCCTAGTATGGTTGCTCCCGACTCTCGACGACGTGATTACATCGAGAGTCCATCGAAAAATCCAAATTTACAAGATTTTCACCGCTTTTTAGGAATTAGACGGATTTAGGCGGAATCCGGGCTAGGTGACTTGATTACACATAGCCCTCCCCTCCCATTTCCTTTTATTTCCTTATTTTTTATTTTCTTCCCCCATCCATATCTTTTTCTTGTCTCGGCCCATGGTGACTTGATTACACCCCGGCCGGACACCTTCTACCTTTTCTCCGCTTTATTTTTGATTCTTAGCTTTATATTCGTAGTTTCTCTTCTTTTTCTTTTGTCTCTCCGACACTACGATTGAGCATATGAGGACATTGCTCGATTTAAGTGTGGGGGAGCGATATTCTATCGTAGCTTGTTTTATTTTCTTATTTTATCGAAAAATCTTGAAAAAAAAAAATTCCTAAAAATTTGAAATTTTTTCACAAAATCCAAAAAGATTTTTCCTTTTGTATGTTTTACTTTTGGGTCTTTGTGTAGTATATTTGTTTTGTGCGTGTGCTTTGCCTCCCTTTTCTCTTTTAGGTTGCCTAATCGCCGCCAACTTTGGAGAGCTTGCAAGAATCTCGGTAACCTCTATCCCTTTTTCTTCTTTATCTCTTGCGGAGTTTTGGAGGAGATTGTGATGTTGTGTGCTCGGGCGGAGCCTTGTAAAGTTGTGGTTGATTTGGAGACTTGTTTGGAAATCGGGGTGGTGTTTGTGTTGTTTATGTGTTTGTTTTGTTATGTTTGTTGTTGTTACTTTTGTCTCTTTTTCTTTCGTTCTCGTCATGTCTTTAAATTTTGTGTTATGTTGCATTGTGAGTCTTGTGTGTAAATGGTTTTCGAAAACCCGGTTTAGAGGCTAGAGTGTGAGTGTCCATTTTCCCTTCCTAGTAGTATAAATCGAGTCTTGGACTTTAGTCTAGTAGAATGACCCTAAATCAATGATTTCGTTGGTCCTTTACCTTGAGTCCACCTTTCTTACTAGGGATTTACTACGGGATTTGCATTTTGACCATTATGACCACCCACGGTGTGAATAGGCCTTGGTTACCGAGTCCCGTCCCCTAGGTGACCGTGTTTAGGATCGTTTTGACTAGTCCAAGTTCTCCACTTTTTGTGGGTTTGAAGGGAAGGCGCCGTCCCGACTCACCCATTTACCTACCCCTACGCACATTCCACACAATAAAATGCAATGTGTTGATTCTCTCTTTCTTGTCATACAAAGATATGCCGAAAATGCCAAATCTTGCCAAAAAAGGGGCAAAGAAAAGAAAATGAAAGAAAGAAAAGAAATGAAGAAAAAGAAAAGGCACAAAAGCCAAAAACAAAGTAGAAAAGAAGAAAAAGAATTGGCATGGAAAAACAAAGCAAAAATGCAAAAGAAAAGAGAAAATGCCAAAAGAAAATCGTCTCACAAAAATAACTCCTACCTCTCAAAATAAGCCTTTTTCCGACTTTTGCAATGAAGAGCCTACCAAAGGACCGAGTCCCGAGGAAGGATGATAGCGGCATTAGTCGGTCTTCCCTCATTTTGCATATTTCCACCTTTTTACTTGGACTAGTTAGGCGGTTTTAGCCATGGGAAAACCCTCTCGGCTCACGCTAAAGGGGGCGGGGTCTCACTTACCTACAGTGTCGACTAACACCGTGGTTCATCACTTTCCATCTCCGCCGATCGTCCCGTAGTAAGTTTTTAGAAAGTTAGGAGGACCTAGGTAAGTTACCTACGTTTTTATTGCTTTGTCGTCATGTTATTAGGGTTTAGTTCACCTTGGTTTGTATGTCTAGCTTGGGAACGTTGTCGCTTACCTCGAGTCCTAAACCGGTGTTTCATTCACCGCTTTTAGAGGGAAGCGGTATTTGTTTTTCCTTTGGGTGCAACCTTTTGTTTGTTTGTTTGTTTGTTGTTTATATGCTTGTTTGTTTTTGTGTTTTGTGTCCGGTTGCACCCACGATTTTGTCGCAAGACCCCACTTGCCTTGCGGAGTGCACTTCTCCTCTAAGTGCACTTGCGTGAGTTGAAAGGGCGTAGGGTGCGCTAATACCCGCTCGGTTAGATTAGTATTTAGTTTGTGCTTACTCGAGGGCGAGTAAGGGTTTAGTGTGGGGGAGTTGATAATTGTCGTTTGTAGTGCCTATTCTGTAGTGTTTTGGTCCCATTTTCCTTGTGGAACCGCTCCTTTGGAGCGGTTTATGGGCTTCTTATGTTTCCTTTAGCTCGTTTCAGGTTCCCGAGACCGTTCATGAAGAGTTGGAGTGATTCCGACTCAATACATATGCATTTTGGAGCCAACGAAGCTAAGGAACGATGACTCGATGCCTTGGAATCGACCCCGAGACCTTGGGACCCAATCCCGAGCCTCCGAGACCCGATCCCGAGTCCCGAGAATCGATGAGAAGGCCATGAGAACCAAGGAGGGACCGAAAAGTTCATATTGGAGGCCTACAAGACTATTCCCGATCGGGTATGGCCTCATCCCGATCGGGAATAAAGAGGAAAGCAAGGAGCGACTACTGTGGGGTGTTCCCGATCGGGAACATAAAATCCCGATCGGGATTCTCCACTTTCCCGATCGGGATTTCCTTTCCCGATCGGGATTGTCCCAGTTCAGCCCGTGTTCATTTCCTTTCAATTCCTTTCATTCTTAAACCCTTTATATACCCTTCTCTTGGAAGAAGAAAAAAACTTATGTTAACCTACCTTAGTTTAAGCCTTAAAACCCTAGATTTAATCTCATTCATTAGTTCTAATCTCTCCTTAATCCTTAGTTAATCCTTGTAATTAATCTTGTATTAAGAAGATTCTTGAAGATTATTCCAAGATAGACAACCTTGGAGTTTTATTTGGGTGTCTTATTTATACAAGTTCTCATCTTTTCCTCATCTAGTATTGGTATAATCATCTTTACTCTTGTTCTTAGTTTATTTAATCTTGTTTCTATCTTTTTATGTTATTATTGTTATTGTTCTTGTTGTTCATAATGAATGCTTGGATGTTTAGTTTGTTTTCTCTTATAGTTGTTAGTTCCTCTTTGATTATGAGTGAGTAGTTTCTTTGTGGGGTTAGTAGGGGGATTAGGGGTAGATTATGGATGATTAGGGTTGATTAATGGGAAAAGGTTGTACCTTTGTTGTTAGTCACATTGTAGACACTCTATGTGTTTGTTGATATGCTTGTATGAGTTGTAGTGGCCATGCTTCCCATGCTTGTATTCATCTTCTCATTGATTGTTTATTTTGTGGAAATGTTGAGAATAGTCATAGTCACGAGAGTGCCGACTAGAGTCTAAGTTGCGAGAGCCCGGACTCACCTTGACATCGGTCTAAGTTGCGAGAGCCCGGACCGACTCTAGCGATTAGGAGACACCTTTACCCTTGATCACCCCAATTATCCTTCTACCTCTATGAACCCGACCTACCCCACTTCTTTCCATATTTGAGTTCACCGTTTTAGTTAGATATCGCTCTTCTAGTTTATTCCTTAGTTCGCTCATTAGTCTAGTTCTTACTCCTCCTCCTCAATTGTTTCCTTTTATAGCTTTCTTTGTGTTTGTTCGTGTGACTTAGCCTAGTTTTAGTGGACCTAGTCTAGACCTTACTCTACCGTCCCTGTGGATATCGACCCTACTTGCCCTAGCTACCCACTAGGAATAGTCGGTTTATTATTGACGGTTGGACTCACGGCAAATCCCTACCATCAATTTGGCGCCGTTGCCGGGGACGGTGCATTGTTTAGACTTAGTTTGCTTATTTCTAGACTTAGTTACCCTTCTTTGTGTTCTTCCATCTTCTCTTGTGCATATTTTCTAGATTCTCTTATTTTCTTAGCTTTCTTTTCCTTTTGTCTCTAGTTGTGCTTGTTTATTGTCGTTGCCTAGTGCCCATAAAGCACTAGGTTTTCTCACGTTTGTTCTAGTGCGTAGTGTATGCCTAGGGGGGAGGCGAATTCTTTCTCTTTAATCCAGAGCCGGAAAGACTCTTTCGAGCCCTTCGCCAACGGACGATTAACCGGGTTAGGATCTCTCAACCAAGTGCAAGCAATACTCATCAAGGGCAAGCCCAAGGAACCGGCTTGAACAATACACATCGAGAGACGGCCGAAGGGAATTTCATTAATCCTTTTGGTGATTCTTCTTCTCCTAGTTCCCCCTCTTCATCTACATCAACACCATCTACACCACCATCTTCTCCCTTATATCCAAGGATGCCGAAGTTTTCCTCTCACTCCACTTTCACGGAAGATGTCTTGCCGGGACCGAGTGCATTACCGGAAGCCTATACCGGAAATTTTGTGGCCAAGACTCAATTTATCCAACTTGTGGAGAGGAGCCCATTTAGTGGTTTTCCCACCGAAGACCCGCACCAACATATGGAGACCTTCTCCGATTATTGCGATGCTATTTCTCAACCCGGGGTTACACAAGATCAAATTCGATGGGTTTTATTTCCTTTCTCATTAATTGGAAAAGCAAAGCAATGGATCAAGAGTCTAGATCGGGCAACCATGGGGATCGATACTTGGAAAAAGCTTGCCTTGGCGTTTTACCAAAATTTTTACCCTCCGGAGAAGACAAATTTGCTTAGGGCCTCCATCACCGGGTTCCAACAAAGGGATGAAGAGAGCCTATATGAAGCTTGGGAGCGGTTTAAGTCTTTGGTGAGATCGTGCCCACACCATGGACTCTCACAATGGTTCTTGGTGCAACAATTTTGGAACTGCCTTTATGAAGACTCAAGAGCCATCCTTAATATGGGCTCCAATGGTAGGTTTACCGAGGTCGATGACGACCAAACATGGGCGAGAATTGAAGAGATGGCGGTGCACAATTCGCAATACTCTAGGCCTAGGAAGGCAAATCGGGGAGGTAGGCACGAGGTTGATGCTATCACTCAATTGAGCATTGACCTTGGAGCTCAACTAAAAACGCACATGGAGACTATTGACAAGAAGCTCCAAAGCCACCTCAACCAAGTCCAAGGCTCTAGTTCATCCCACCATCAACCGATTCAAGAAGTGAATGCTTTGGGGTTCGCACCTCCTACACCTTACTTTGGGATGTGTGACACTTGTGGAATCGTTGGCCATGACCCTATGAGTTGTAGAGGGAGTATTGAGCAAGTGAACGCATTTGAAGCGTTCAGGCAAGGTGCTTCTTTCTCTAATCAATACAAAGCTTCCCAACAAGTCCCCCAACAACAAGCGTTTCACCATCAACAACAACATCGTCCCTATGTTCCACCTCCCTTAAGGGACAACGATCAAAGTTACCAAGGTTATGTGGGTAACCAAAGACCCTTCAACAATTTCAAGCAAAATAACCAAGGCAACTTCAACTATAAGCAAGGGTTCCAACAAGGGAACTTCAATCAAGGATATCAAAACCACAACCAAGGGTTTCAAAATCACAATCAAGGAAATTCTCATGGGTTCCAAGGGAACCGTCAACAAGCAACTCACAATCAACAACAACAAAGCAAGCCTAGGAGCCGGTCTCCCATCCACGATTACGGTACCCCATTAGCCCTCACCGATACTCCGCATAATCCATCATCTCCACCACGTGATTTTGACATACAAAAGACTATGATGGATTTGCAAAAGAGCAATCAAGAAGTGAAGAACAATCAAATGGACATGTCAAGAAACCATCAAGAGCTCTTTACTTATGTTCGAGGGAAAAACGCTATGAGAGATACCCGGATGAAGATACTCGAGAATCAAATAGCTCAACTTGTATCGGGAAGTTCCTCAAGGCAAAAGGGACAATTACCTTCTCAAGGCCAAGCACCGTCATATGAGCATGTAAATGCCATCACCACAAGGAGAGGTACATCCTATGACCCCCCTCCATTCCCTAATGATCAAGAGCCAATGCATGAACCAACAAAGAAATTGGCATCTCCAAGTCAAGAAGACTCAAGCTTTGATCGTCCAATTGAGGAACAAGTCTTATGGGAGGTCGAGAAGCCCCAAAAAGACAACCCTCCACCACCTCAAGAGAAAGAAAAAGGCAAAGGGAAAGTGTCGTTTGAGAAGTCTATCCCCATGGAGCAAAACAAGTACCAAGTGCAATTGCCTTACCCATCAAGGCAAATGAAGAGTAAGGAGGACTCTCAATATGACAAATTCCTTAATATCATGAAGGAGTTGGATGTCAATGTCCCATTCACCGAGTTACTTACCCAAATCCCGGCATACGGAAAATTCATGCGGGAAATCCTAGCAAGGAAAAGATCTATCGACAAGGAAGAGACGGTAGCGTTCACGAGGGTGGTGAGCGAGCTCATTCATGGGTCCACGCTTCCGAAGTTGAAAGATCCGGGTAGTTTCTCAATCCCTTGCACCATTGGCAATTTTATGATCAACAATGCATTATGTGACTTGGGTGCGAGTGTGAGCGTCATTCCCTACACTATTTGTTGCCGACTCGGGATGAAGGAGTTGAAATGCACATCCATTACGCTCCGAATGGCCGAGAAGTCTATTAACCGACCATTGGGAATGCTTGAGGATGTGCCGGTGCGAATAGGGAAATTCTTCATTCCGGTCGACTTCATTGTGCTCGATATGCCGGAAGATGCAAGCACTCCCATTATTCTTGGGCGCCCATTTCTACACTCCGCCGGTGCCATGATCGATGTGAAGAGGGGTAAGATCACATTTGAGTTGGGCGAAGAAAAGATAGTGTTCGACCTCCAAGGCAACACTCCACCCACTAGTGATGAAACGTGTAAAATGATCCATACCACGGAAGACATCGATCGAGGGAGAGACCCGGGACAGAGCTTGAAGAAGTACTCATATGTACTTGAGGATTCCGATAGTGAGGAAGATGAGTGCCCGAATCATGGGCTTGATGACAAGTTGCAAAGCGAGGAAAAGAATGATGAGCCGCCCTTAGGGCCGCATGAGGACCGGTGGACATTTGGGTATATCCCAAAAGACCGAAAGTACAAGTTCAAGCCATTGAACTTGGAAGATCGGGATGCCCCGGGAACGTCTAGGCAAGGCCATGAGGAGCCTTGGTTTGTGGATGGCTATATTTCGAGCATGATTGAAGACATCTCTAGGGCCTTCGACTTGTTCTTACGTGCCCTTGATGGAGATGGAGCCGGTTGGAGAGTTGATGAAAAAGAATGAAGATTTGCACCACCTTGGTTTGACGGAGTTCCACAAGAACCGTCGCATTGTGTATATTTCTTACTCTTAGTAGTTTGATTTTGGTGATATTCTTGTTGTTTAGACTATTTGATGGGAGTTGTGAGGGAGAGAATTTTATGTGTGCTTGAGTTTTCTTGATAGGTGAAGTTGATTTGAGCCCTAGAAAGGGTGGATCGTTGATAAGGCTTGGTTTGTGAGCGAGGAAGTCGGTTTTTGAAGCTTGTATCAAGCTTTTGGGTTCATGGAAGGTGAAGATGAAGAATCCCGATCGGGAAAGCCTTATCCCGATCGGGAATGTTGATGCCAAGAATTCGGACTCACTGGAAGGTGATCCCGATCGGGAACACAAAATCCCGATCGGGAATTCACATTCTCCCGATCGGGAATTCCTTTCCCGACCGGGAAAGTCCTCTTCCCCATTTTGAGTCTTTTTCCTAGGCATTTGATTCCACCCATCCATAATACCCCCTCCCAACCTCCCTACTCCACTCTACTCCTATCACATGACCATACACCTCACCTTACATCGAAACCCACACACCCCTTACACCATTACTACCCCGACCGTGAGCTCTTGAATATGAAGCGAGATGGCAACTATGGAGACAAGCAACAAGGCCCTCATGATCATCGAGACGATGGAGCAAGTGAGTTACTAGCCGCTCGGTTTGGGTAACTATCCTTCCTTTTCCGTCTATTATCGCTTGCCTTTCCTTGTTTGCCCCCTTCCCTCGAGGCATGGAGTCTTAGTGGCCTTCGAGGCCCTAGTATGGTTGCTCCCGACTCTTGACGACGTGATTACATCGAGAGTCCATCGAAAAATGCAAATTTACAAGATTTTCACCGCTTTTTAGGAATTAGACGGATTTAGGCGGAATCCGGGCTAGGTGACTTGATTACACCTAGCCCTCCCCTCCCATTTCCTTTTATTTCCTTATTTTTTATTTTCTTCCCCCATCCATATCTTTTTCTTGTCTCGGCCCATGGTGACTTGATTACACCCCGGCCGGACACCTTCTACCTTTTCTCCGCTTTATTTTTGATTCTTAGCTTTATATTCGTAGTTTCTCTTCTTTTTCTTTTGTCTCTCCGACACTACGATTGAGCATATGAGGACATTGCTCGATTTAAGTGTGGGGGAGCGATATTCTATCGTAGCTTGTTTTATTTTCTTATTTTATCGAAAAATCTTGAAAAAAAAAAATTCCTAAAAATTTGAAAATTTTTCACAAAATCCAAAAAGATTTTTCCTTTTGTATGTTTTACTTTTGGGTCTTTGTGTAGTATATTTGTTTTGTGCGTGTGCTTTGCCTCCCTTTTCTCTTTTAGGTTGCCTAATCGCCGCCAACTTTGGAGAGCTTGCAAGAATCTCGGTAACCTCTATCCCTTTTTCTTCTTTATCTCTTGCGGAGTTTTGGAGGAGATTGTGATGTTGTGTGCTCGGGCGGAGCCTTGTAAAGTTGTGGTTGATTTGGAGACTTGTTTGGAAATCGGGGTGGTGTTTGTGTTGTTTATGTGTTTGTTTTGTTATGTTTGTTGTTGTTACTTTTGTCTCTTTTTCTTTCGTTCTCGTCATGTCTTTAAATTTTGTGTTATGTTGCATTGTGAGTCTTGTGTGTAAATGGTTTTCGAAAACCCGGTTTAGAGGCTAGAGTGTGAGTGTCCATTTTCCCTTCCTAGTAGTATAAATCGAGTCTTGGACTTTAGTCTAGTAGAATGACCCTAAATCAATGATTTCGTTGGTCCTTTACCTTGAGTCCACCTTTCTTACTAGGGATTTACTACGGGATTTGCATTTTGACCATTATGACCACCCACGGTGTGAATAGGCCTTGGTTACCGAGTCCCGTCCCCTAGGTGACCGTGTTTAGGATCGTTTTGACTAGTCCAAGTTCTCCACTTTTTGTGGGTTTGAAGGGAAGGCGCCGTCCCGACTCACCCATTTACCTACCCCTACGCACATTCCACACAATAAAATACAATGTGTTGATTCTCTCTTTCTTGTCATACAAAGATATGCCGAAAATGCCAAATCTTGCCAAAAAAGGGGCAAAGAAAAGAAAATGAAAGAAAGAAAAGAAATGAAGAAAAAGAAAAGGCACAAAAGCCAAAAACAAAGTAGAAAAGAAGAAAAAGAATTGGCATGGAAAAACAAAGCAAAAATGCAAAAGAAAAGAGAAAATGCCAAAAGAAAATCGTCTCACAAAAATAACTCCTACCTCTCAAAATAAGCCTTTTTCCGACTTTTGCCGTGAAGAGCCTACCAAAGGACCGAGTCCCGAGGAAGGATGATAGCGGCATTAGTCGGTCTTCCCTCATTTTGCATATTTCCACCTTTTTACTTGGACTAGTTAGGCGGTTTTAGCCATGGGAAGACCCTCTCGGCTCACGCTAAAGGGGGCGGGGTCTCACTAACCTACAGTGTCGACTAACACCGTGGTTCATCACTTTCCATCTCCGCCGATCGTCCCGTAGTAAGTTTTTAGAAAGTTAGGAGGACCTAGGTAAGTTACCTACGTTTTTATTGCTTTGTCGTCATGTTATTAGGGTTTAGTTCACCTTGGTTTGTATGTCTAGCTTGGGAACGTTGTCGCTTACCTCGAGTCCTAAACCGGTGTTTCATTCACCGCTTTTAGAGGGAAGCGGTATTTGTTTTTCCTTTGGGTGCAACCTTTTGTTTGTTTGTTTGTTTGTTGTTTATATGCTTGTTTGTTTTTGTGTTTTGTGTCCGGTTGCACCCACGATTTTGTCGCAAGACCCCACTTGCCTTGCGGAGTGCACTTCTCCTCTATGTGCACTCGCGTGAGTTGAAAGGGCGTAGGGTGCGCTAATACCCGCTCGGTTAGATTAGTATTTAGTTTGTGCTTACTCGAGGGCGAGTAAGGGTTTAGTGTGGGGGAGTTGATAATTGTCGTTTGTAGTGCCTATTCTGTAGTGTTTTGGTCCCATTTTCCTTGTGAAACCGCTCCTTTGGAGAGGTTTATGGGCTTCTTATGTTTCCTTTAGCTCGTTTCAGGTTCCCGAGACCGTTCATGAAGAGTTGGAGTGATTCCGACTCAATACATATGCATTTTGGAGCCAACGAAGCTAAGGAACGATGACTCGATGCCTTGGAATCGACCCCGAGACCTTGGGACCCAATCCCGAGCCTCCGAGACCCGATCCCGAGTCCCGAGAATCGATGAGAAGGCCATGAGAACCAAGGAGGGACCGAAAAGTTCATATTGGAGGCCTACAAGACTATTCCCGATCGGGTATGGCCTCATCCCGATCGGGAATAAAGAGGAAAGCAAGGAGCGACTACTGTGGGGTGTTCCCGATCGGGAACATAAAATCCCGATCGGGATTCTCCACTTTCCCGATCGGGATTTCCTTTCCCGATCGGGATTGTCCCAGTTCAGCCCGTGTTCATTTCCTTTCAATTCCTTTCATTCTTAAACCCTTTATATACCCTTCTCTTGGAAGAAGAAAAAAACTTATGTTAACCTACCTTAGTTTAAGCCTTAAAACCCTAGATTTACTCTCATTCATTAGTTCTAATCTCTCCTTAATCCTTAGTTAATCCTTGTAATTAATCTTGTATTAAGAAGATTCTTGAAGATTATTCCAAGATAGACAACCTTGGAGTTTTATTTGGGTGTCTTATTTATACAAGTTCTCATCTTTTCCTCATCTAGTATTGGTATAATCATCTTTACTCTTGTTCTTAGTTTATTTAATCTTGTTTCTATCTTTTTATGTTATTATTGTTATTGTTCTTGTTGTTCATAATGAATGCTTGGATGTTTAGTTTGTTTTCTCTTATAGTTGTTAGTTCCTCTTTGATTATGAGTGAGTAGTTTCTTTGTGGGGTTAGTAGGGGGATTAGGGGTAGATTATGGATGATTAGGGTTGATTAATGGGAAAAGGTTGTACCTTTGTTGTTAGTCACATTGTAGACACTCTATGTGTTTGTTGATATGCTTGTATGAGTTGTAGTGGCCATGCTTCCCATGCTTGTATTCATCTTCTCATTGATTGTTTATTTTGTGGAAATGTTGAGAATAGTCATAGTCACGAGAGTGCCGACTAGAGTCTAAGTTGCGAGAGCCCGGACTCACCTTGACATCGGTCTAAGTTGCGAGAGCCCGGACCGACTCTAGCGATTAGGAGACACCTTTACCCTTGATCACCCCAATTATCCTTCTACCTCTATGAACCCGACCTACCCCACTTCTTTCCATATTTGAGTTCACCGTTTTAGTTAGATATCGCTCTTCTAGTTTATTCCTTAGTTCGCTCATTAGTCTAGTTCTTACTCCTCCTCCTCAATTGTTTCCTTTTATAGCTTTCTTTGTGTTTGTTCGTGTGACTTAGCCTAGTTTTAGTGGACCTAGTCTAGACCTTACTCTACCGTCCCTGTGGATATCGACCCTACTTGCCCTAGCTACCCACTAGGAATAGTCGGTTTATTATTGACGGTTGGACTCACGGCAAATCCCTACCATCAATTTTTAACCCGATTCATTTAATTGATCCGTATGCAATGTATATTTAGTGTCTCGGAATCCATACACCTTTTTTTTTTGTAAGTTAAAGTTTTCTAACTTGTTTAACTTTTTCCCTTCTCACTTTACGTACTTCCCCCTTTCTCTCAACCGCTTCATTCCCTTTGCTGATTCTCCTTCCCTGCCTTTTCACCTCTTCGTCCCTCCACATAACCGATTCATACTTCCCCCTCTTTCTCTTCATTCATTTCTTTTTTTTTATGTTGATGCTGCTGCGTGTTTATGCTCCTCCGATAGCATCCTCTTTTTTTATCATCCAGCACCATTTTTGTTCATCTTCATCAATCGTCATCTTCTACGCGAGTGTCCTCTGTTTGGGCCCCTGATTTTCCCTTCGTTTCCCCCCCTTCTTTTTCCACATTTTCTCCGGGTTTTCTTCTACTGCTGCCGCGTTTCCTCCTTGGTGTCTCTTGTTAATGCTGCTCTTGCGTCTTCTGTTTCGTGTTTTTGCTCCCTGTGGCGGTGAAGGTAGCCTCCCTTTCTTCTCCTTCTTCTTCTCCTTCGTTCTGCCTATGTTGTTGCTGGCCGTTGTTGTTGTTGATGATGCTACTTTCTTTTTCTCTTCTTCCTCATTCATTTTGCTGCTGTGACGTTAATTGTTGTTATTGATTCCAGTGTCGCTGCTTGATGTCGCGTTCTTCTTCGCTATTCTACTTCTTTATTTGACATTCTTGTTGTCTGAACCTTGCCCATGTCGAATTACTGTTGTTTCACTGCCGCCGATGTCTTCATATTATTGCTACTCTTTTTCTCGTCCTTTGTTTTGGTGATGCGTGTACTTCTTTCTGTCACTAGTGCTGGTCTCGTTGCCAAAGCTGCTATGTCTTTTCCGTTCGAATTCAGTTTTTGTTCTTATTGGTTTAATTGTTGTGCTACTGCGCTACTGCTGTCTTGGTTGTTGTTGCTAGTTCAATCATGTCTCACGTTATTGTGGTCCTGTTTCGTGCTGCTGCTTCAGTCCTTGACTCTACACTGTTGTCGCTTTGGCCCACTATTGATGTGTCAAGCTTGCTGTGACGTTTTTCCTCCGTTCACTGTGTCTTCACGTTCTTCTTAATCCTATTATTTTCGGTTCACGTGTCGTTACTGTTGTTCCATTCCGGGGTGTGCCTGTTCGCTCCTCTCCTTCTTCCTTCACTCTTCAAATTGTTGATTTCAATTAATGTCTATGTGGTTGCTCTTCTTGACCCGTTTGTGATTTCTCCAACACTTTTGCGTGATTCTAGTCTTTTCCAACTTTTTCTTATACTGACTCCTTTGTTTTCGTGTCTACGTGTTTCGGAGCCGTTCAAGCCTCAACTTTTGGTGGAACAAGAGTAGGAAGGATCGAAGCTTGGTCAAATAGATGGAAGGACAAGTACGTGATTGATTCGCCGTCGACCTGAGGTAACTTTAGGACGTTACTCGATTTTATATCGTATGTTTGAGTGGTAGTATGTAGTACATATTTTAACTTCGGTCTTCTAATTTTAGCTATTTATTATTTGCTAAAAATATTATTTTAAAATTGTGTACCTGGTAAATATTTTACAAGTTTTCGATATCGTTTTATGAATCGTTAGTAATTTTATTATTTATGATCGTTATAAAATTTTGTTGGTTATCGTGACACTAGTAACTAAATAATATCGATTCATATTTTCTTCATATTTCGTTAATTTATAATTTTAACTCAAGATCGTATTTTTATATTATAATCGAGATTTGTATACTTGTTCAATAAATTAATTTCGTTTTACGACTTACATTAATAAATGAGAAAGTAGTCGATTTTATTTTAAATACATTTTTGGTCGAGACTATTTTCCCTAATAATTTCACATTTGTCTACGATTGATTATTTTTAGTAAAATCGGTATTATTTATTGATAAAATCTATTTGATAAAACTAATGTGAAAACTTTATAAAATCTCGTTTAATTTATAAAACTCGTTGACTCAATTAATTTTGATATCGTTTCTCTTAAAACATCTCTTTTCTAAAAATTATAGTTTTAACTCGATTTCCTAATTATTTGTAAAATACTATATATTGACTTATTACATTTTATTTATATTTTGAGTACTGAATTTAGAGATATATTAAAGTTACGATAATGACGATAATAATAAAATGTTAATTTCGTTAGAAATGCTTTTTTTTATGCATTTCGCTTATTTCAATCACTTCCGTATTTTCTATAACAGTATTTCTATTTTAAGTTTCTAAAATTAGTAAATTTCTATTTATAGAAGGTTTCCTTTTAATATAAAATGGTTATTCGTTTATCTTCATGTTATTATAATGATTATATCTTTTGTTTATATCGATAAAGACTTGTTTTGGAATTATGGAATAAAGGCAAGTATAAGGTTAGGGTAATATAGTCTGGGATGTACGTTTTTGTAATCAACTATAAAGCCGGTGTGTCTATTTGGGGCACATTTGGTCGTTGAACTGGGCGTAGTTTCGCCCGGGAGGTTGTATGTTTTGACCTTAAGCTAGATATCGCATCGTGTTAGTCGCCGTCAGCTGAACTAGACATATTTGTTGTCTAGGAGGGGTATGCACTACTTAAACCAGGACCTCGCTGCACGCAGTACTGTTATAGTTGAGTTGCCTAGTTAGAGACTGGATTTTGTTATGTGTTAAGTCTACAGTTCTCGAAGCTAGTTTCCAGTATTATCTTAATGAAAGTCTAGCCTTGTGCACACTGACCAAATTTCCATAACGCCAGTTTTGAATATTATTATTATCGATCGTTTTGTTTTGCAGGTTGGCAAATGTTTTAAGTTTTCTCCGAGTACTTATTTTATTATATCGTTCTAATGTTTTCTCTTTTGAAATATTTTGTTATAATAATACTATTATTTTCCTTATGATAAATATGGCTGGGAGAACGTCCGAGTTAATCCCCACTGACGTGGCTGTTATGTTTTTTTTTGGTAAAATGTGAGTATATTGCCAAAAAAAATGTCAATGAGAGCATTTATATCCTAGGAATATCAAATCCTAACAGGAACATCACAAATAAAATACATTGCATTAGAAATCATGTCTCCAAGCATTAGATCCAATGGATCGAGTTCATTGTTGTCTTTCCTAGGACTCTAACTGTTATCTTCTTCTTCAAAAGTTTTGTTACTTCTTCAGGTCTCAATATCCTTGCTTCATACCACGCGCTATTCCGTTGTCTCCATACGTGGTAATAGAGAGCATTCAGCACCATAGCATCTGTTTTCCATCTCGTGTCATATTGATTTGCAATTGCTAGTTCCTGTATCCCCCGTGTAGCACCATACCAACTTCTGATTTCATCCCTAATCTTGCCACTGTACAGACATGTTTCAAAAATATGCTCAATCAACTCCTCTTCTTGCCCACATAGGCAGCAGGAATTATCCTCGATACATCCAATCTTAGTTAATTTCTCTTTTGTGTTCATGCCTTTACTCAAAGCCAACCAAGTGACTAAGGAGTGCTTTGGGATGTTCCAATTATTCCAAACTACTTTGGCCCAATTTTTTTCATCCTCTTTATTCCTCAGAACATCGTAACCTTTCTTGATAGTGTACAGTATACTATCCCACAAATCTTGCTGATAAGCTTCCTTCATAACTTCCTTCACTCTACATATTTGTTTCCACGACTAGTTGTCCCCTTGTTTATAACATGACATGTACTTGCTGCTGGGTTTTGGGTGTGAGCTAGCGAGTAGCGTGGATCCTACTCTTTCTTCATTCACGATTTATGGATTTGTATTAACCAGTTTTGGAGAATTTTTCTTTTAGCCCTTTTGTAAAAAGAGACCTTTGTATTGACTTACCATTTCTTTTAATAAGATGTAGTTCGTCAGTGTGTTTTAATCCCAACTCTACAGTGTTTCCGCCACTGTATTGCGTTAGAATTTCTAGGGGAATACAGTCTGAATTTGAGGTTGGTTTTGAGAAGTTTGTACTCTGTAATATACCTGAGTCTGATACCATTGATTACGAGCCCACATTCGAGCGTATTGATGCATGTTAAAGTCCGATCATCATAGGGTGTTTTGTTGGAAACTGCTACAGACACGAGCAGGCAAAATGCGGGTGTCTATAGAGTTAATCAAGGCAAGCTTTCTTGGATAAGACAGAAGCCGCAAAGAGCACCCTCATTAACACCAATAGTAGATAGTTCTGCTTCATAGCAGGCGAGACCCCTCCAAAAAAGACATTAGTCTTAGCAGGATTAGCAGAGAACTCAGATTACGAAGAAAAATTAGTAAGGGTATGTTGGATAACCTTGAAAGAGGAGACATCACCACAAGCAAAACCATCAAGTCATCCGTAAATATAAGAAGGGAAACTTTTCACTCTTTCTACATTTCAGATGAAATGGGATATCATGAGTGGAACTTAAACACCTTAAGGATCTAACAGGCTATCACAAAAAAATAAGTAGATAGTGGATGTCCTTGTCGTATTCCACTTCTCCTAAGAAAGAAGCCAGCCAACCCACCATTTACTTTAAAAGAGAAGTAAGTACTAGTGATACAGCCCATGATCCACCAAATAAACTGAGAAGGAAAATTCAAGCAATTCAAGGCATTAGCTAAGAAGTCCTATTGTATGGAGTCAAACGCCTTGCTTATATCCACCTTCATTGGACCTCTAGGGGAGCTACTTTTGTAATTGGACCCTTTAAAAAGCCCCTGAGTAAGCATAATATTCTCAAAGATGTTGCGACCTTGCACAAAATAAAGCTCCTTGCTTGAGTCCAATGATGCAAGGGATAACAACTTCATTTGCTTGACTAGTAATATTCTACTAATAACCTTGTAGAAGGTGGAGCAACAAGCTATAGGACGATAGTCTTTCACATTTCGTGTGACAACTTTCTTTGGAACTAGAGCAAGTAGAGTCGCATTAGCTTTGTTTTTGGTGAAATGTAAGTATTGCATTCATCAAAAATAGTCAATGAGGACCATATTCTATACACAAAAATTTAAGGACAACAAAAAATACTAGCAATTGTATCCTATGGTACGAAGATATATAATATCCTCATTAGTGAGTACATCCTTTGAGCTAATCTTAATTCGACTCCTTGTTTGCGCCACAATATGTTTCGCCACAACTTCATACCTGAGGATAGTTTCTTCAATTCTTGCTCTATTTCTTTGCATCCAAACATGGTAATAACTAGCTGCCAACATGCTAGCATGTAGTTTCCAATGATTAGAACTACCTCCATTGTCTAGTATGTAAGTTAGAGTAGGTTTACAGCCAGCGAGCTGGCTCACATGATCCATAACTATGGAGCTATATACGCAGTTGAAGAGCATGTGGGAGCCTGTTTTCTCTTCACCTTGGCACATGCAGCAAAGATCATCCTCGATGCAACTATTTTATGCAGTTTTGACTTACTGTTAACCCCTTCTTGCAGGATCACCCAGGTAATCAGGGCGTGCTTTTGGATGTTCCATGCGTTCCAGATAAAAGATGTCCAAGGAGGTGGAACTGGCAGAGGGTTCAGCCAATCATACGCACCTCTAATGGAGTACCCTTAAGGATTAGGTGCCCATTTATTTGCAATGAGCCCATGCTTCAGTCTTTCCTTGATCTTGCCTACAGACTTCCACGCCCAAGGAGCATCCTTTGGGGGATATAGCCATGCCAATCAATCGTTTTCATATAGAGAGTAGAGACACATTTGATCCATAAGCTATCTCGCTTCTCATAAATCCAATTTACCAACTTCCCAACAGCTGCAATATTCCAGTCACCAGGTTTCTTTATTCCAATCCTCCTGTAGCTTTTGGCCAAGTAACTGTATCCCACGCAACATGTGGTACCCTTCTATAATCCGCACTTCCATCCCACAAGAAATTATTGCATATAGCCTCAATTCTCTTAATAATGTACCTAGGCAAGAGGAATATATAAGCCCGGTAATTGTAGAGCGTATTGAGCACCGAATTGATCAACGTGACACGGCCTACATAAGACAATTTGTGTGCCCCAATGCTACTAATTCGAGCCATAATCATTTCAGTGAGGATTCAGTGAGGACATTGCATTCCTGGCGACTAAGCTTTCTAGACTGAACTGGCACACCCAAGTACCTGAATGGAAGAGAACCTTCCTTAATATGGGTCACCTGAACGATATCATCTTATTTCTTACTCCTTCATACCACAATAATAGACTTCTAATTTGTCCTTATTCATGCAAACCTCAGATGTTTGAGAGAACGTGGAAAAGGCACGCATAAGCATAATGATGGAGGGAGTATCCCCCTTACAAATCGTAAATTCTTCATGTAAGAAAAACACTAATGCTATCTTAGGCAATTTAAGGCGATTTTGAGGCGATCACCATGGCTAGAAATATTACTTCAAAAACGAAGAACAAGGTTTCAGGGAATGATAGAAATGGCACTAAAGGAAGAAAAATATCACAAATTGCAATGGAAAAGGAGGGATCGCATGAGAGTAGGGGGCCTGATGTTGAAATTGCATTAGCTTGTTTAAGCATATTTCCATTTCTAGAAAAGGAGAGCATGCACAACAGCAATCAAATCCTCTTTAACAAGCGGCCAAGATTTCTTTAAAAAAACTGTTACAACTGTTTGATTTCTGGAATCGATAGGTTGTATAAAAAAATATGGAGTGGGTTTGGATGAAGATGACTACTTGGCCGGGATTATAGATAAATATGAAAAAGGAAGGTTTAAAGACGAAGCGGATGACAGTAGATTTATATTCTTATCAAATTCTTGGTTGATTACATCTCAATGAGAAATTAGGCTTATAAAGAAAACTAAGGGGTAATAAGGTAATTAACTTAAGAAATACAACATAAATAGAAATAACTTATAGTACTAATTAATTTGGTGTGTATCATTTCCGACCCCTTGAAATCACCCTTGTCCTCAAGGGTGAAAACAAACTTCCGATTCCGATGACGTTCAAGGGTGTCGTAGTAGATAGAACAGTAGGAAATGATCACTCTCATTTGACATGCAGCTCTGTGAATTATCTTCAATAATTCATCCTTTCCCCCTGGGTCAAAGACCAAAATACCAACAATAAAAGCTGCCAAATTATGATGATTTGGTGATAAGCTTGGTTTGACCTTAGTAAAACTGATACTAAGAGATTCAACATAGGAGAGATCATTATTTAATCCTCCCGGGTCAAAAACGAAGTAGTTATTGCTGCTAATCCTGCTAGTGGTGCCCCCATTTAGCTCAAAAACAAATAACCATCTTTCCAATACATTGGACAGAGCAAGAAGAACCCAACCGTTCCTCTTATGATCATAACCAAGTTGATATATGTGAGTGAAGTTTGGCATATCCCTTAACGTGTTGTCTCTTCTTCCATCACTAGGATATATATGCTTGTCATACTAAACCACAACATTCTCAAAAAAACACATTCGCACTCTCCATCACCATTCCATCCGCCATGAAATCACCCTTGTCCTCAAGGGCGAGGCTCGAAAGCAATCTAGGTCTTACTACGCTTGCAGCACAACATATATTTGTAATCCCAAAGTTGTGAGAGAAAAAAAAGCCTCGAAGAGGGAGTCAGACCATTTGAACAAGATAATTGTTTCTTCTGATTATAATCACCAAATCGCATGTGATTATCCCGTTAAACAAGAAATAAGTAATATTGTATTGGATATAGAAGGGAGCTCTACTGAATTATCAAATTCATCCGAATAAATCAATCTCATGTATGTTTAATATAACCCAACTATGTACATCCTTGTAGCTTATATGTGATTGCTACCCATTTTTAATGTCTTCCAAACTATCGTTTTTCTCAAGAGTGAGGTTGTGTAAGAGCACTAGATTGTTTATAACAATTCCTGGATCAAATAGTTTGTAGTTGCCATCCAACCAAAATATATTCATAGGAACATGAACTTCAATATCATGAACCGAGTACCATGTAAAATTCTCATAAGTTTGATTTTAATGGGGAAACAAGACACTGCGAACGACTTAAAAAGACCTGACATGCTAAAGTTGATTGCGTAGATTCTTGAATTGTGAGTAGATTCTTGTTAGGGGGTTAAGGGAGGAGGATCTTGGGTAATATGAATTGAGGAATTGTGGTTTGGTTGCGTGTTTGTTGATTCATCTTGTTTGAGGTTTTTGTGACTTTGTTGAATTAGTCTGGCCAACTAGATCGACCTTGACTCACTCCTATCAATATTAGGAAACTTGGGGTAGGAGTTACCTTGACTTGAGACTTACCCTTTTTCGCCGCGAAAGCAGGATTATGATAAGTTGGGTGAAGAAATCGAAAGGTGGCATTCTCCCTTTATCGACTTTGTGACCGACCCCATAATTCCTCGACTCATAGAACCCGATTTTCGATTCCCGCCTCCCCCTAACACATGTTCCTTATTGATTACTCCATTATTCGTCATTTATCGCATCTTAGTTTAGATTCGACTCAAAACCCCCCATTAAGACCCCAAACGCATTGTCTCTTTCTCAATCAACTCACCGTCATCCCTGTGGACCGACCTCGACTTATCACGACTACATTTTTTTTTCGCGTTATTTTCAAGTCTTATAAATATTGTTCGAGTCTTATTTTTTTATGAGTCTTATAAATTAGACAACAGAGAATCCAATTTTATTACTAGCCTTTTGAGGCCTATGCAAATGCCATGATGTAAATCCGTTTCATCTATATACTTACCCTTTACCAAAAAAATATATATTGTTTGATCCCCTATTAAACGTTAAAAACCTATCCTAAACAGGCGTGTTGATGGTAGGGAATTGCCGTGGGCCGTACCGATCAAGTATACCAACTACACCTAACTAGTAGCTAGGGTAAGTCGGGTCGAGTCCACGGGGACGGTAGTAGGTGTCTAGACTAGGGTCAAATCACAAACAAGACTAAATTACCAACGCAACAGAAAAGGGAGACTAACTAACGAGAATTGATTAACTATGATGGTTGGAGGAGATGAAAGTGGACTAACAATGAATTATGTATGACATAAACTAATTGAACAACTAAAGCTTAATGAAACTATCAAACTAGAGAAATGATTAACTAAAGAGATGGAGAAATCAAATATGGGAAAGAGTAGGGTTAACTTGGGTTCATAAGTGTAGTAGGATGATTGGGAGGCCAAGGGTGTAGGTTCCACCTAGTTACTAAGGTCGGTCCGCGCTCTCGCGTCAAAACCTAAGTCCGCACTCTCGTGTCAAAGACTAGACCCGAATACTCATGAAAGATATTACCCAAAACACAAGCATTCAACCACAAATCGATTACAAAATGAGAAGATGAAAAAAGTATGAGAAGCATGGCCACTACAACTCAAACAAGCAATTCAACAAACACATAGAGTGCTCAACATGTGACTAGTAACAAAGATTCCACCTTTTCCCTTTATCAAACCCTAATTACCCATAATCCACACTTAATCCCCCTACTAACCCCACAAAGAGTCTACTCACTCATAATCAAACTAACAATAACAATGATAAGAGAAATCAACATAAACAACAAAACATTCATTATGAACTAACAAGAACAATGAACAATATGTAAAGATTAAAACTTGAAAGATTAACAAAGATTAAGAGGAAAGAGATTATAAAGATTATACCAACTAATAAGAGGATGAAAAAGATGAGAACTTGTATTAAAAGAGCACCCAAAAATCTCCACCAAAAGTTGTCAAGGATTGATGAATTCTTCATGAGATCCTTAATACAGGATTAACTAACTAAATTAATCTAAGATTAACAAAAGTTTAAGGAGAGATTAGTCTAATGAGAGGAGGAACTCTATCTAGGGTTTAAAATAATGTAGAGGAGTCTAAGATGCTTAAACAATACAAGGGAGGAGTATTTATAAGGTTACAAGAGTGAAGGAGGAGAAAAGAAGTCACGCGGGCTACAGCTGGCCCATCCCGGTCGGGAAGCTTCCTTCCCGGTCGGGAAGACACAACAGTAGCCGCAGTAATCATGCACTCCTTCCCGACCGGAAGGCTACTCTTCCCGCCCGGGAAGGGTCTTGTAGGCCTCCCATATGATCATAAAGGTCCCTCATTGCTTCTCATGGGCTTCTCATCGATTCTCGGAGCTCGGAATTGAGTCTAAGGGGCTCGGGAATGGGTCCAAGATCTCGGGAACGAAACTAAGGCACCGAGTGATCGTTCCTTCTCTTCGTTGGCTCCAAAAGTGTAGGAAACGAGTCGGAATCGTTCCAATTCTCCATGAATGGTCTTGGGAGCCTAAAACGAACTAGAAGAAGTATAAGTAGCCCATAAATCGCTCCAAAGAGCGATTTCACAAGAGAAACCAGGACCAAACACAACAAATAGGCACTACAAACTACACTTATCAACTCCCCCACACTTAACCCTTACTCGCCCTCGAGTAAGCACCAACTAACTACTAAACTAACCGAACGGGTATTAGCGCACCCTACGCCCTTTCAACTCACGCGAGAACACTTAGAGGAAAAGTGCTCTCCGCAAGGCAAGTGAGGTCTTGCGACAAAACCGTGGATGCAACCGGACATAAAAACACACAAACAAGCAAACATACAAACAAACAAGCAATCGGTTGCACCCAAAAAGAAACAAATACCGCTCCCCTCTACCAAGCGGTGAAAGAAGCACCGGTTAAGGACTCAAGGCAAGTGACAACGTTCCCGAGCTAATAACACAAATCGAAATGAACAAAACCCTAATAGTATGACAACAAAGCAATAAAAACGTTGGTAACTTACCTAGGTCCTCCTAACCTTCTAAGAACGTACTACGGGACGATCGGCGGGATGGAAAAAGGATGAACCATGGTGTTAGTCGACATTGTAGGTAAGTGAGACCCCGCCCCCTTTAGCGATGAGCCAAGAGGGTCGTCCCATGTTCAAAATCGCCCAACTAGTCCAAGTAAAAAGGTGGATATGATTGCAAAATGAGGGAAGACCGACCATTACCGCTATCATCCTTCCTAGGGACTCGATCCTTTGGTAGGCTCTTCACGGTAACGATAGAAAAAAAGGCTTATTTTTGAGAGGTGAAGATTCTTTTTGTGAGATATTTTCTTTGGCATCTTCTTCCTTTTCCTTTTTTTTTGCTTTCGTGTTGCTATGCAATTTGTTTTTCTTCTTTTGTATTTTCTTTTTAATTTGTTGTGCCTTTTATTTTTCTTCATTCCTTTCTTTCTTTCATTTTCTTTTCTTTGTTTGCCCTTTTGGCTAGATTTTTGTGTTGTAGGCACTTCTTTTCGCAACTAAGAAAGAGATTTCAACAATTTTCAACTTATTTGGTGGATATGTGTAGGAGGTAGGGGAATGGATATGTCGGGAGCGCGCTTTCCCTTCAAACCCACAAAAAAAGGGAAAACTTGGACTAATCAAACAATTCCGAACACGTTCACCTAAGGGACGGGACTCGGCAACCAAGGCCTTTTCACACTGTGAGTGGTCATAATGGTCAAAATGCAAATCCCGTAGTAAATCCCTAGTAGACTAGGTGGACTCAAGGTAATGGACCAACGAAACAATTGATTTAGGGTCATTCTACTAGGCTAAAGTCCAAGACTCGATTCATACTACTAGAAAGGGAAAGTAACACTTGCACACTAGCCTCAAAACCGGGTTTTCGAAAACCTTTTTACACACTAGACACAACTACACATCACAAAACAAAGATGCGACAAAAACGAAAGAAAAAGAGACAAAGACAACAAAACAAAACAAAACAAAACATACACATAAAGAAAACAAACACCACCCCGAACTTCCAAACAAGCCACCAAATCAACCTCAAACTCTACAAAGCTCCACCCGAGCACACATCATCACAAATCTCCTCCAAACTCCACAATAAAGAGGAAAAAGGGATAAAAAGATGTTACGGGATGTCTTGAAAGCCCTCCAAAGTTAACGGTGATTAAGCGACCTACAAGGAAAAAGGGAGGCAAAACACGCACAACACAACAAATATACGACACAACGACACAAAAGGAAAACACACAAAAGAAAATCTTTTTGATTTTTGTGAATTTTTTTCAAATTTTTAGGGTTTTTTAAGATTTTTCGAAAAAACTATGAAAATAAAAATAAACTACACTAGGATATCGCTCCCCCACACTTAAACGAGCAATGTCCTCATGCTCGATCGATAGTATGTGGAGACACTAAAAAGAAAAGAAACTACGGAAATAAAGCTAAAAATCAAAAAGAAAAGCGGAGAAAAGGGTAGAATGTGTTCGGCCGGGGTTTAATCAAGTCACCATGGGCCGAGACGAGAAAAGATATGGATGGGGGAAGAAATAAAAAGAAGGAAATAAAAGGAAATGGGAGGAAAGGACTAGGTGTAATCAAGTCACCTAGCCCGAATTCCGCCCGAATCCGACTAAATCCTATCAATAGAAAGTAAAATTAAAGAAAAGTGAAAATACTTGCAAATTTGGATTTTGAAATGACTCTCGATGTAGTCACGTCATCGAGAGTCGGGAGCAATGACTACCAAGGCCCCGAGGGCCACCATGACACAAAAGTGGATAAGGGGAAGGGAACAAACAAAGGAAGATAAGCAATAAAAGACGGAAAAGAAAGGATAGTTGCCGTACCAATCGGTTAGCAACTCACTCACTCCATTATCTCAATGTTCGATAGCGGCACATAGCTAGTCTTCGTCATAGTTATTCCTCTTCATTCACGATATGGTTGCATGGTTGAGGTATTAAGCTTGCAATGGTATAAGAAGGTGAGATTTGATGTGAAACTCGGTGTATAGTGAAGAGAAAATGAGATGAATGTATGTATATGAAGTGTAGGGGTCATATGATAGGTGCAAGAGTAGGTAGGGAGGTTGGGAGGGGGTATAAAGTGATAGGGTGGGCTCACACGACAAAGAAGAGGCAAAAGGAGGAGCAGGGCACCATCCCGGTCGGGATGGACTTCTTCCCGGTCGGGATGGCTCTTTCCCGGTCGGGATGAACTTGATCCCGGTCGGGATCACACTCCAGAAAACCCAATTTTCAGCACACTCATCCCGATCGGGATGACATCCTTCCCAGTCGGGATGACTCATCCTTCCCGGTCGGGAAGAGTCTTCTAGCCCTTCATAATCTTGATAGCTTCACCCACAAGGCCACCAATACAACGAGACCTAGAATCTCGTCCCCAAAAGCTTAAGAAAAGCTCATAAACCCGACTTCCTTGCCCAAATCCAAGCTCTATCAATAACCACTCCTCTCTAAGATTCATCTTAACTTCGTACCTATCAAATAAGCTCAAAACATCCATCAAAATCCCTCCCTCACATCGCTCATCAAAATACCAAATTACAAGGATTTCACAAAACTCAAAAGAATTACAAGAAAGAGATATATACAATAAGACGGTTCTTTTGGAACTCCGTCAAACCAAGGATGGTGCATTCTTCAATCATCATTTTTTTTTCAACAACATTGTAGCCAATTCCATCGCCATCAAGGGCACGAAGTAACAAATCGAAGGCTCTCGAGAAGTCTTCAATCAAGCTTGTGGAATACCAATCCACACTCCAAGGTTCTTCACAACCTTGTCTAGAAGTTCCCGAGGCATCCCGATCTACTAAGTTCGATGGCTTGAACTTGTACTTTTGATCCTTCGGTATATACCCAAACTTCCACTCATCTTCACAAGGCCTCAAGGGAGGATCAACTTTCTTCTTTCCTTGAAACTTGTCCTCAATCTCATGATATGGGCATTCATCCGCCCCAAGCTCGAAATCATCATCTTCAATTCCATATAAGTTGTTTTTCAAGCTTTCACCCGACTCATCCCCTAGATCGATGTCTTTCATGGCGTGGATCATATTACAAGACTCATCATCCGTAGGCGAGGTGTTGCCTTGGAGGTTAAACACGAGTTTCTTGTCGCCTAGCTCAAATGTGATCCTACCATTCTTTACATCAATCATCGCACCGGCGGTATGTAGAAAGGGGCGGCCTAGGATAATGAGAGTGAAGGCATCTTCCGGCATATCAAGTACAAGGAAGTCGACCGGAATGAAGAACTTCCCGATTCTTAGTGGCACATCTTCTAACATCCCCAATGGTCAGTTGAGTGAACGATCGGCCATTTGGAGTGTAATAGAAGTACACTTGAGCTCTTTCATCCCAAGTCGCTCACAAATGGAATAGGGAATAATGCTTACACTCGCACCCAAATCACATAATGCCCTTTCAATCTTCAAGTTGCCTATGGTGCACGGGATTGAGAAGCTACCTGGATCCTTCAACTTGGGAAGTGTAGAACCTTGAATGAGCTCGCTCAGCTCTCTTGTAAACGCTATGGTCTCTTCCTTGTCGACGGATCTCTTCCTAGCCAAGATTTCTTTCATGAATCTTCCATATGCCGGGACTTGGGTAAGTAGCACGGTAAAAGTGACACTCACATCCAACTTCTTCACAATATCAAGGAACTTGTCATATTGAACATCACCTTGGTCTTCATTTGCCTTGTTGGGAATGGCAACTTGATATGTATCTTGTCTTGCTCATTAGGGTTGGAATTTTCAATTGACATTTTCCTCTTTCCTTTATCTTTTCCTTGAAGTGGGGGAATCTTGTCTTCATGGGGTTTCTCAATCTCCCACAAAACTTGCTCCTCCATTGGATTTCCCAAACTTGAATTGTCTTGAGATGGAGATACAACTTCTTTCATTGCTTGTTGCTCACTAGGAAACTTGGGGGAATCATAAGATGCACCACTCCTCAAGGTAATAGCATTCACATGTTCAGATTTCGCCGGTTCACCTTGAGGAGGTAGTTGCCCCTTTTGCCTTGAAGAGCTATCCAAAGCAACTTGAGCTATTTGGGTTTCGAGCATCTTCATATGAGAATCTCTTGTTATGTTCTTCTTTTGAAGAGGAGCAAAGAATTCTTGTTGGTTTCTTAGCATCTCCATTTGGCTTCTTTGCATTTCTTGATTACTTCTTTGCACATCCAACATTGATTTTTGCATGTTGAAATCCCGAGAGGGAGATTGTTGGTTATGAGGAGTATTGGTGATGGCTAGAGGAATGTCATAATCATGAATAGGAGACCGACTCCTCTGCTTGCTTTCATGTTGAGTACCTTGAGATCCTTGTTGTTGTTGAAGGTTCCCTTGGAACCCATGAGAGTTGCCTTGATTAAGGCCTTGAGTGTTACCATGGTTGTAGTTTTGATGTCCTTGGGAGTGTTGGTTTCCTTGGAAACCACCTTGATGATTGAAGTTCCCTTGATTGTGGAACCCTTGATTGTTGCTAAAGATACCTTGGCTATGTTGTTGGAAGTTGTTTAATGGCCTTGGGTTTCCTACATAACCTTGGTAGCCTTGGTTGTTGTCCTTTAAGGGAGGTGGAACATATGGACGGTGTTGTAGAGATTGTTGTTGGGAAGCTTGATGGGAAGCTTGGAACATGTGAGGATTTGGCACGTTTTGATCCTTGATGTTAGAGTACGGGGCACCTTGCTTGAACGCTGAAAGGCATTCACTTGCTCAATACTACCTCGACAATGTTGAGGTTCATGTCCAAATATCCCGCAAATCTCGCATATCCCATAATAAGATGTAGGAGATACAACTCCCAAAGCATTGACTTGTTGAATTGAATGTTGGTGGGAGGCACTTGTGCTTTGACCTTGCTCAAAATGGCTTTGGAGCTTCTTATCAATAGTTTCCATGTGGGTTTTAAATTGTGCTCCAAGATCAATACTTAGTTGTGTAATGGCATCGATCTCGTGCCTTCCCCCTCGATTCGCCTTCCTAGGCCTTGAGTATTGGGAGTTGTGTACCGCCATCTCTTCAATTCTTGACCAAGTTTGGTCATCATCTACCTCGGTGAACCTTTCATTCAATCCCATGATGAGTATGGCCCTTGAATCTTCATATAACCCGTTCCAAAACTGTTGAACAAGGAACCACTGTGATAAACCATGGTGAGGACAAGAACGGATCAAGGCTTTGAATCTTTCACACGATTCATAGAGGCTTTCTTCATCACGTTGCTGAAATCCCGTGATAGAAGCTCTCAATAGATTGGTCTTCTCTGGTGGATAAAATTGTTGGTAGAAAGCTAAGGCTAGCTTCTTCCAAGTGTCAATACCGAGAGTCGCCTTGTCTAAACCTTTGAACCATTGCTTAGCCTTACCGATCAAGGAGAAAGGAAATAATACCCACCGGATTTGGTCTTGGGTTATTCCCGGTTGTGAGATAGCATCGCAATAGTCCGAAAAGGTTTCCATGTGTTGATGAGGATCTTCGGTTGGTAACCCACTAAATTGACTTCTTTCGACCAATTGGATAAATGGCATTTTTGCCACAAAATTGCCGGTATATGCGGCCGGTAAAGCGGTGGGACCGGGCGAAACGTCTTCCGTAAAGGTTAAATGAGAAGAGAACTTAGGCATTGTTGGATATGCGGGAGATGATGGTGTAGATGGCGTTGATGTAGATGTAGAAGGAGAACTAGGTTGAGAAGAGTGACTAGAAGTACCAAAAGGATTGATGAAATTCCCTTCGGCCGTCTCTCGAGGTGTCTCGTTCAAGTCAGATCCTTGAGCTTGTTCTTCAATGGTATTGCTAGTACTCGGTTGAGAGGTTCTAACCAAATCAATCGTTCGTTGGCGAAAGGCTCTAAAGAGTCTTTCCGGCTCTGGATTGAAGAGAAAGAAGTCGCCTCTCCTCCTAGGCATGCACTACGCACTTGAACAAACGTGAGAACACCTAGTGCTTTATGGGCACTAGGCAAAGACAATAAACGAGCACGACGGAAGACAAAGAGAAAAGAAAATAGTAAAACAAAGAAAAAGCCAATAAAATATGCACAAAGGATAGAAAAGAAACAAAAGAGGGGTAACTAAGTCAAGATAGTAAGTAAACTAAGTCTAAACATGCGCCGTCCCCGGCAACGGCGCCAAATTGATGGTAGGGAATTGCCGTGGGCCCTACCGATACCAACTACACCTAACTAGTAGCTAGGGTAAGTCGGGTCGAGTCCACGGGAACGGTAGTAGGTGTCTAGACTAGAGTCAACTCACAAACAAGACTAAATTACCAACGCAACACAAAGGGAGACTAACTAATAAGAATTGATTAACTATGATGGTTGGAGGAGATGAAAGTGGACTAAAAATGAACTATGTATGACATAAACTAATTGAACAACTAAAGCTTAATGAAACTATCAAACTAGAGAAATGATTAACTAAAGAGATGGAGAAATCAAATATGGGAAAGTGTAGGGTTAGCTTGGGTTCATAAGTGTAGTAGGATGATTGGGAGGCCAGGGGTGTAGGTTCCACCTAGTTACTAAGGTCGGTCCGCGCTCTCGCGTCAAAACCTAAGTCCGCACTCTCGTGTCAACGACTAGACCCGAATACTCATGCAAGATATTGCCCTAAACACAAGCATTCAACCACAAATCGATTACAAAATGAGAAGATGAAAACAAGTATGAGAAGCATGACCACTACAACTCAAACAAGCAATTCAACAAACACATAGAGTGCTCAACATGTGACTAGTAACAAAGATTCCACCTTTTCCCTTTATCAAACCCTAATTACCTATAATCCACACTTAATCCCCCTACTAACCCCACAAAGAGTCTACTCACTCATAATCAAACTAACAATAACAATGATAAGAGAAATCAACATAAACAACAAAACATTCATTATGAACTAACAAGAACAATGAACAATATGTAAAGATTAAAACTTGAAAGATTAACAAAGATTAAGAGGAAAGAGATTATAAAGATTATACCAACTAACAAAAGGATGAAAAAGATGAGAACTTGTATTAAAAGAGCACCCAAAAATCTCCACCAAAAGTTGTCAAGGATTGATGAATTCTTCAAGAGATCCTTAATACAAGATTAATTAACTAAATTAATCTAAGATTAACAAAAGTTTAAGGAGAGATTAGTCTAATGAGAGGAGGAACTCTATCTAGGGTTTAGAATAATGTAGAGGAGTCTAATATGCTTAAACAATACAAGGGAGGAGTATTTATAAGGTTACAAGAGTGAAGGAGGAGAAAAGAAGTCACGCGGGCTACAGCTGGCCTATCCCAGTCGGGAAGCTTCCTTCCCGGTCGGGATAACACACCCTTCCCGGTCGGGATAACACAACAGTAGCCGCAGTAATCATGCACTCCTTCCCGACTGGGAAGGCTACTCTTCCCGCCCGAGAAGGGTCTTGTAGGCCTCCAATATAATCACAAAGGTCTCTCCTTGCTTCTCATGGGCTTCTCATCGATTCTCGGAGCTCGGGATTGAGTCTAAGGGGCTCGGGAATGGGTCCCAAGATCTCTGGATTGAAACTAAGGCACCGAGTGATCGTTACTTCTCTTCGTTGGCTCTAAAAGTGTAGCAAACGAGTCGGAATCGTTCCAATTCTCCATGAATGGTCTTGGGAACCTAAAACGAACTAGAAGAAGTATAAGTAGCCCATAAATCGCTCCAAAGAGCGATTTCACAAGAGAAACCGGGACCAAACATAACAAATAGGCACTACAAATTACACTTATCACGTGCATCAGAGAGCATCTTAATTCTGGTTTCTCAGATTCGTCTTTAAGAGGTATGTCAAAAACTCACAAGAGGATCCCTTATTTGTCATATCTTAAGTTGGAGTCTTTTGAACGTAAGTCCATTCATAAGCCCCTGGGAGGTAGGGAAGGTGTGGTTAAAAGTAAGATTGTTATGTTGGAAGAGGGTAAGGGAAACAAATACCAAAACCATCACTCGGTTGTAGCCTCACTTAATGAAAGGCATAGCCTTGTAGTTTGAAGGGTAATGCAGCCACAACAAACCTCATAGGAAGAAAACCAAAGAAGCCTCATTTTTAGGAGTAGGTTTACGATTAAAACAAGGGTCTGCGACCTTTTAATTGATGGAGGAAGTTGTACTAATGTCACCTCTAGCGCTTTAGTTAACAATCTCAATTTGAAAACAAAATAACACCCTAGTTCTTACAAAATAAGGTGGTTTGATAGGGGGCTGAAGTAAGGGTTGATAGGCAATGTGTGGTAGCTTTCTCAATTGGGAGTGTGTACAACGATGAGGTCTTGTGTAATGTTTTCCCCATGGACGACGCTTGTCACCTACTACTTGGGAAGCGTTGGGAGTTTGATAACAACACTACACACCAAGGGAGAGACAACACGTACACATTTAAGCATGGAGGGAAGAAGGTTATCCTAACTCCTTTGTCACCTAGCCAAAGGATCTATAGTAATCCTAACTTGCATGAAGACACCAATGGAATCTTGTTCTTGTCCGAAGCATTGATGTTGAAGGAGCTAAAGTAAGAACAACTGGTTTGGGTGATGGTTTGCAAGGAAATCAGGGAAGGGGAAGTTGAAGTCCAATTGGAAGTAAGGAGGCTCGTTCATCAATATAAGGATGTCTTTCCTTTTGAGTTGACAAGGGGATTACCTCCTTTGAGAGGAGTTGAACAACATATAGACTTGGTACCCGGTTCCATTCTACCAAATCGACCAGCCTATAGAAGTTATCCTAAGGCTACATAAGAGCTACAAAAGCAAATTGAAGAGCTCATGGAGAAGAGTTTTGTGAAGGAGTCCTTAAGTCCTTGTGTTGTTCTCGCTCTTTTGGTACCAAAGAAGGATGGAACTTGGAGGATGTGCACGGATAGTAGAGCCATCAGCAACATCACGGTTAAGTATAGGTTCCCTATACCTAGACTTGACGACATGATGGATGAGCTTAGTGGAGCTCGAGTGTTCTCCAAGATTGACTTGAGGCAAGGGTATCATCAAGTAAGAATCCAGGAAGGGGATGAGTGGAACACAACCTTCAAGACTAAGCATGGGTTGTATGAATGACTTATGATACAATTTGAGTTGTCCAATTGTGGACATGACGTAGGTCTACCCCGACGTGGCCACGCGCAGGTTTGAGTAGGTGAATGAATCTCGTGGTAAGATTGATCTCGGGTTCGAAATTTAAGTCAAAGTTGGAGTCTCCACCGAATTTATGGGAATTCGGACCCATTCGAGCCCACTCTATGTCGTCATGGACCGTACACAAAGTACGGCCCATTTCGATTTCAGAGTTTATGGGGCTCGTCCCTTTGCATTGCGATACCGATACCATCTACACCGGTTATCGTGTAAAGAATGACTCTCGTGCGCCAACGGTTTCGGACATCCGGAAATCGAGGTTCTGAGTAAGGGGTGAGGGTACGTGTTGTGAAACCCACTAAGGACACCCAACCCCGCCCACACTTAGTGGCCTCTACTAAGACATCGTTCGTGTTCGTGTACGCGTGCTAGTAAAATGACTAAATGATATGCAAACAGCGTTTTTGGCTAAGCATGCGAGTTATTGGTTAACTACGTCATTTTAATGCATCAAAACTATAGTCGAATTGTTTAACATGCGAGGTTCATTTATAAAGCGATAAACATCAAAATAAATAAAGCTCGTAAATACGTACAAAATACACGGGCGGAAATACAACCCGGCCAATACAAAATGACAAACAATAAAATATAATAAATAATATATACAAAGAAAGCGATAAATAATAGCTAGAAACGGACCCGTATACAATATATGCGAACTAGACCATAAGTTAAGTGGGTGGACGAACTTCGATTAAATACACATTATATTGTGTATTAAACGGAGGACGGAGATATGGAACCTAGACGTGGTGCTAGTCCGATTCTGAATCTCGATGCCTTGTCCCAACTTATCACATCGAGAAATTGCGTCTAGATTAGTGTAGACACCGCATTTTGCCTGCTAGTGTCTATAGCAGTTCCCGATAAAACACCCGATGATGATCGGACGTAAACGTGACTTAATATGCTCGAATACGGACTCGGAATCAATAGTATTCGACGTGGGCATTTAGCGGAGTGCAAATCTCTCAAAACCTATTTCAAATCCAGGCCCAGTGGGTCGTTTCCAATAAAATGAGACTAATTTGGGTCAAAACCGTCACCGAAAATAAAACCGTCTTTTAGCGACCGAGTCAAAACCCGATCAAACTCGAATCCCGAGACGAACCAGCCTCACATTATGTCGAAATACACAAAATGAATCAAGTCACAACAACCAAATCATTTAAAAAAAGTCAACAAATCTTCCCCTATTTAGCCTCCAACCGGTTTGACCCACTCGATCGAGTGGTTCAGGCCCACTCGATCGAGTAAGCCTGTGAACCGGCTGAACCGGATTTGAACCGGGCACTCAATCGAGTGCACACGCGCCACTCGATCGATTGGCCCTAAACGGGGTATTTGTTCTATAAATACCCCATCACCCTAAGCCATTTCACAAGCTTTTTTCCAACCCTTTCAATCCCCATTCAACCTTACACATTTCAACCTTAACCTTTTCCAACCCTCATCATTCATCACAAACAAACCCTTTGAACTAGGCTTCAAACTAACAACATTCACATCCTCTCAAAACACACATACACACACACATTTCGAGATCAAAACTCGTCAAAGACCGAGAGCAAAACTCGTTAAAATCCATTTCCACAAACCATATACACCCTAACTCACCCTACATATCTCGACACTCCCGCGCACACGCCGCTACTACGAGTCCGTTTCCGAGACCAATTAAGCATGTAGGTTGAGGGTGTAATTCAAATCCCGACATCCTTTTCTTCCTTCTTCTTTTTCGTTTCTTTTATATATAAATGTACTATTATTATTAGTCGAAATTAACGACACTAACATTTTATTTCCTTATTACAAACACACTAACTTTTAATTTCGTGTATACTAACTCTCTAATCTAACACTTTTATTTATCGCAATCTAACATTTTTTATTTATTGTATCTAACACCTAACATTTTAATTATCGCTCATTTAGATTTTGTTATATTAATAATACCTTGTATACTAACCAACAAAACTATTTTCAAAACGATCCGAGCAACGTCCGTTGAGGCTAAATTAATGATCGTAGGCCTTAAGGCCAAATTACGATATTAAAATGCCGAGGACTTAAGTTTGCAACGACGGTCGAATTTTCGGGTCGAATATGTTTAATTACGAATTCCGCCTAAAGTCTATTTAATCCCTTTACAAGTCGTATTGCAGGTGGCGCCCTTCGAGGTGCGCCGCCCTAAACACTTAAGGGCGTAATAGATCGTGGAGATTCGTCGTTAAATATGTCCGACCACATCTCTTTCAAAATATTATTCTAAAAGAATCATCGACAAATCGGATTAGGACGAAACCCATTGACGCCGAATTAATTGTCACACGATCCGAAAGGATTGATTACGACATTATGACGCAGAGGGAATCGATATTTGTTGTAGTTCGATCAAACTCGATTTTGCAAATTCGCTTTAACTACTGGATAACGGTTCTATAACTGAATGTCGAGTAGGACGAGCCATCAAAATTTACACTAATATAAATTGGACCATATTTATATTTAGTGTAATTGCATGTCAATTTCAATATTAATAAAACGGAATAACCACCTTTTTCCGAAACGAGCTATGACTCGTACAGGGGGCACTCGACCGAGTGCCATGGGCCACTCGATCGAGTAGCACCCCAAAAACCGGGCAGTAGCTACCTTGAAGGCACACTCGATCGAGTCTAGGCCATGACTCGATCGAGTGGGTCCTTTAGCCCAAGAAAATCGAGAGCTTCAAGCATCATCCGAGCCTCGTCTTTTTTTTACGACTTAGTCGTCGCGTGCAAAGTCAATCACGTGATTCCTATTTCAAAACTCATGCTTCTTATTCTACTTTCACGACTTTGATCGACGTCTTTCACGATTAGTTTTGTATCGACGACTCTTTAGTCGTATCCGATATATAACTAATTTAGACGCCAATGTTTCGATGTGATAAGTCTAGACAAGGCATCGAGATTTGGGATCGGGCTAGCACCACGCCTAGGTCCCATATCTCCGTCCTCCGTTTAATACACAATATAATATGTATTTAATCGAAGTTCGTCCATTTACTTAACTTACAGTCTAGTTTATATTTATTATATACGGGTCCGTTTCTAGTTAGTATTTGACGCTTTTAATTCCGATTATTATTTTATCGCTCGTCGTATTGTGAATTCCGGGTTGTATTCCGCCCGTGTAATTTGTAATTTCTTTACGAGTTTTCTATTTTCGATGTTTGCCATTTATTTATTTAAATAAACATCACATGCTAAATCACTTTGACGTGAATCAAGATGCATTAAATGACGTAGTTCACATAACTCGCATGCTTAGCCGAAAACGTTGTTTGCATATCATTTAATCAATTTACTAGCGCGCGTATGATAAGTGTAGTTTGTAGTGCCTAATTGTTGTGTTTTGGTCTCATTTTCCTTGTGGAATCGCTCCTTGGGAGCGGTTTATGGGCTTCTTATACTTCCTCTAGCTCGTTTCAGGTTCTCGAGACCATTCATGAAGAGTTGGAGCGATTCCGACTCAATACATACACTTTTTGGAGCCAACGAAGCGAAGGAACGATCACTCGAGGCCTAGGAATCGACCCCGAGACCTTGGGACCCGATCCCGAGCCTCCGAGACCCGATCCCGAGTCCCGAGCCTCCGAGACCCGATCCCGAGTCCCGAGCCTCCGAGACCCGATCCCGAGTCCCGAGCCTCCGAGACCCGATCCCGAGACCCGATCCCGAGTCCCGAGAATCGATGAGAAACCCATGAGAGGCAAGGAGGGACCAATAAGAGCTTAAAAGAGGCCTACAAGGCTCAACCGGATCCGGTTGGCCTCAACCGGTCCCGGTTGAGGTGCACAAAAGAGAGGTGTTCTGTGAAGGGTCCATCCCAACCGGGATGAGCTCATCCCGACCGGGATGAGCCCAGTTCAGCCCGCAATTCATTGTTTCATCTCCTTTCATTCTTGTACCCCTATATATACTTCCCTCTTGTATTCCTATCCTTCATGCACTTCATTAGACATAAAACCATAGATTATTTTAGGTTAGATTAGCTTAGATTAGAGTAGATTAGTCGGTAATTAGTTGTTAATCCCAGTTTACTCTTGTAATTTGGGAATTCTTGAAGAATCCAACCAAGATTGACAACCTTGGTTGATGAATTTGGGTTTTCTTCCATTTATGCAAGATTTCTTCCTTTCTTCCTCTCTAGTATGGTATAATCTCCTTTTCCTTCTCTTTAATCTTGTTTTATTCATCCAAGCTTGAATCTTTATTATTGTTTGTTCTTGTTCTTGTTAGTTTGATTGAGTTTGTTTATGTATGTTTTGTTTCTTATGAGGATTCCCCTTGTTCTTGTTAGTTGTAGTTTGATTATGTTAGAGTAGATCTTTGCTAGGGTTAGTAAGGCAATTAGGGTGTTAATTGGATGATTAAGGGATTGTTGGAGATGTTGGTGGAAGATTTGGGTTTCCTCTTGGTTTGATGCATATCACATGTTTGTTGAAATGCTTGAATGACTAGTATGTGCATATGCTTGTTTTTCTTGCTTTTCTCTTGTGGATGATAGTTTGTTTGTTGGTTTGGTTCCCTCACTACGTAGCGAGAGCCCGGTGAGGACGACCCCTAGGTCGGTCTACGTAGCGAGAGCCCGGATGCGACCTAGGCCACTATAGCGCGTTAGTAACCCCGTTTGTCATGTGTGTCGCCAAGATGGGTTTTAGGTGAAACCTCTAGGTCGGTCTACGTAGCGAGAGCCCGGACCATACCTAGATTACCCTACTACTCCCTTCACTCTAGTTCTTCCTCGACCATTCCGTTACCTCTTTGACCCCGACCTAATCCTAGCCCGTTTTCTTTACTTGTTCTCCTTAGTCATAGTCTAGCCTTCTCCCCTTCCTATCATTCTAGTTTAGTTTAGCTCGTTGACTTAGTCTTGTTTTTCGGCCGACCTAGTCTAGACGACTCTTACCATCCCCGTGGATTCGACCCGACTTACCCTATCTACCCTAGTTAGGATTAGCCGGTTTATTTATTGATCGGTTGGGACGTGACGAATCCCTACCTTCAATTTGGCGCCGTTGCCGGGGACGGTGCTAGTTTGGACTTTGTTTTCCTAGTTACTTGACTTTGTCTTTGTGTTTGTGTTTTTCTTTTTTGTTTTTGTTTCTTTGCTTCTTGTGTGTGTGAAGTTTATTTCTCTCTTGTCTAGTGGCCAAAAAGCACTAGGCTTCTCACGTTTGTTCTTAGTCTACAGTTTGTGCTTAGAGGTGGTGACTATCTTCTTCTTGCAACTTAGAGACGCTTTAACGGACGGTTGCTAGATTGAGAAGTCCTCAACCGGGTATGAGCTACGATTTTCGAGCGAGCATGGGGTTTGATATCAACTCCCCACACATGGAAGCCGATATGAGCTACCCCTCTTCTTCTTTGAACCAAAGCTATGACATGACGTCCGCTTATCATAATCAAGCTTCTTGGGGTAATCAAGACGGGTATGATCCTCAAGAATATGAATATGGCTACCAACAAGTGAATGACTATCACTCCTACGGTCATGGTGGCTATTACTCAAGCTATGAATGTGAACCCACCATGTTCGATCAAGATTCACCTCATGGAAGCCAATACCCCCAAAACCCACAATATTACCCTTCACCCCAACCACATTATGAACCCCATAACCCACAATACTACCAATCACCTCAACCTCACTACCAACAATATGATGCCCCACCCCTTGGGCATCATCAAGATTTTCAAGGAGCTTTACAAGACCCCGATGATCACCAATTGCCCGACATGGAGGTGTTTCAATCACTTCTTCAATTGCAAAAGAGCAACCAAGAAATGGCCATTCAAATTCAAAAACAACAAAATGAATTATGGGTCGAAATTCAAAGGGCAAACGAGGCGAGGGATACTCGATTAAATGCATTATCGGTTCAAACCGTAATGTTTTTATCCCGAACATCACAATTAGATGAAGGGTGCCCACTTGAGAAAGAAGAGCAACCTAATCACGAAGCCGCCAACGTAGTTCCCTTTGGAAGAGAAATTTGCTTTGAAGAACCTCAATCGTCTACCCAAAAAGAGACGAATGAGGATATGACCCTTGGTGAAGGCATCGTTGGTGAAGAATTGGAGGAGGATAGTGAGTTGGATGATTTGGTTGAGTTTGTGAGGATGTTGGGTGAAATTGATAGCCTCGAGTTGCCCATGTCCGATAATGAGGATAAGCATCAAGAGCCCCTTATATGTACACCAAGCAATGACTTGGAAGAGATTGAAACCGCCGGTATAAGTTTCGATTCTCTTCTCTAAGATGATGTGGGGTCGAGTGATGAAGATGGGGAACCACCACATGAGGAAAGTGTGGGGGTGTGCAACGAGGAAGTGAGGCCAAAACCGCTTTTTGTGCCTCGTTTCTTGGAGATGAAGCTTGCTTGTGATTGGAGGCGATGCCTAGGGAGGAAGAGGTCGGTAAATCTCGTAGGATGGATAGACCCCGGAGACGATTTGAAAGATGATTTTGGGTCTTGGGATTCCTACTTCTTGCCTCCACCTTGGAGGCCGTGGAGGTTAGCTAGGCTCGAGCGCTTCTTGGGCCTTCATTATGATGTCGGTAGTGCGTTCGACTTGCTCCTCCATGCCCTTGAGGCTATGGTTGAAGAAGAAGAGTCCACCATCCTATGTTTGACGGACTTCCTAAAGAACCGTCATGTTGTATATCCCCCCTCCCTCTTCTTTAGAGTACTTGTGCTTGTATTTGTGTGATTTGTTTCTTGGATTTGTTTTTTTTTTGCGGGATTCTTGTAATTGATTTGGTATTTTGATGAGCGATGTGAGGGAGCGAATTTGATGTGTATATGAGCTTTGTTTGATAGGTGTGAAGTGAAGGTGAATCCTAGAGAGGAATGGTTGCGGTTAGAGTTTGGATCTTGAGTTAGGGGAGTCGGTTTTGGGGTCACGGGAGTCATGAAGACCCTTCCCGACCGGGAAGGGTGTGTCGTCCCGACCGGGATGGGGCCATCCCGATCGGGATGAGGGTGCCAAAAATCGTGTCTACTGGAGTGTCATCCCGACCGGGAAGGAGGCTTCCCGACCGAGAAGGGCTTATCAACCCGACCGGGACCATCCATCCCGACCGGGATGGTCCCCTACTCCTTTTTGGTGCTTCTTCTTCGACATTTGAGCCCACCCAACCATTATATACCCCCACCCAACCTCCATACCTTCCTTGCTCATATCATACCACCCACATACTTCATTTTCATACCCTCACTTCATCTTCTATCTACTTTAGACCGGTATTCACATCAAATCCCACCCCCTACCATTACTACCCCAACCATGCGTTTTATCATGTTTGACGTGGGATGACAATGAAGACAACAAGCAAGTGCCTTTATTGATCATTGAGACGATGGAGCGAGTGAGTTGCTAACCGGTCGGTATGGCAACTATCCTTTCTTTTCCGTCTTTTATTGCTTGTTTTCCTCTCGTTTATCCCCTTCCCCTTGTACACTTGTGTGTCTTGACGTCATGGTGGCCTTCGAGGCCTTGGTATATGTTGCTCCCGACTCTCGATGATGTGACTACATCGAGAGTCATTTTCAAAATCCAAATTTTACAAGATTTTCACTTTCTTTTTTGAAGATTTAGTCGGATTTAGGCGGAATCCGGGCTAGGTGACTTGATTACACCTAGCCCTCCCCTCCCATTTCCTTTTATTTCCTTCTTTTATTTCTTCCCCCATCCATATCTTTTTCTCGTCTCGGCCCATGGTGACTTGACTACACCCCGGCCGGACACATTCTACCCCTTTTCTTCACTTTATTTTTGATTTTTAGCTTTATTTTCGTAGTTTCTTTTTCTTTCTTTTGTCTCTCTGCACACTACGATCGAGCATGAGGACATTGCTCGGTTTCAGTGTGGGGGAGCGATATTCTAGCGTAGTTAGTTTTATTTTCTTAGTTTTTTCGAAAAAAGCTTTAAAAAACCCTAAAAATTTGAAAAAAAATTCACAAAAATCAAAAATATTTTCTTTTGTGTGTTTTCCTTTTATGTCTTTGTGTCATATATTTGTTTTGTTGTTTGTGTTTGCCTCCCTTTTCCTTATAGGTTGCTTAATCACCGTTAATTTTGGAAAGCTTTGAAGACATCCGGTAACATCTTCTATCACTCTTTCCCTCTTTATTTCTTGTGAAGTTGGAGAAGGTTGTGTTGAGGTGTGCTCGGGTGGATCTTGTACATAGTTGTGGTTGATTTGGTGGCTTGTTTGGATGATCGGGGTGGTGTTCGTGTTGTTTATGTGTTCGTTTTGTTTTGTTTTTTTTGTTTTGTTGCTTTGGCTTCTTTTTCTTTCGTTCGTTTTCGTCGTGTCTTTGTTTTATGTTGTGTTGTGTGTCTTGTGCGTAAACCGTTTTCGAAAACCAGGTTTAGAGGCTAGTGTGTGAGTGCTTACTTTCCCTTTCTAGCGGTATAAATCGAGTCTTGGACTTTACTCTAGTAGAATGACCCTAAACCAATGATTTCGTTGGTCATTTACCTTGAGTCCACCTAGCTTACTAGGGATTTACTATGGGATTTGCACTTTAGACCATTATGACCACCCACGGTGTGAAAAGGCCTTGGTTACCGAGTCTCGTCCCTTAGGTGACCGTGTTTAGGATCGTCTGATTAGTCCAAGTTCTCCCCTTTTTGTGGGTTTGAAGGGAAATCGCGACCCCCGACTCACCCATTTACCTACCTCCTACACATATCCACACAATAAGTTGCAATTTGTAGAATTCTCCCTTTCTTGTCATACAAAGAAAAGCCAAAAAGCCAAATCAAGCCAAAAGGGCAAATAAAAGAAAAAAAAAAAAGAATGAAAATGAAAGAAAGAAAAGAATGAAGAAAAAGAAAAGGCACAAAAGCCAAAAAGAAAATAGAAAAGAAGAAAAAGAAATGGCATGGCAACAAACAAAGCAAAATGTCAAAAAGAAAAGAGAAAATGCCAAAAGAAAACCCGTCTCACAAGAATAAACCCCACAAAAATAAGCCTTTTTCCGATTTTTGCCGTGAAGAGCCTACCAAAGGACCGAGTCTCTAGGAAGGATGATAGCGGCATTAGTCGGTCTTCCCTCATTTTGCAATATTTCCACCATTTTACTTGGACTAGTTAGGCGGTTTTGGGCATGGGACGACCCTCTTGGCTCATGCCTAAAGGGGGCGGGGTCTCACTTACCTACAGTGTCGACTAACACCGTGGTTCTTCCCTTTTTCCAGTCCGCCGATCGTCCCGTAGTACGTTCTTAGAAAGTTAGGAGGACCTAGGTAAGTTACCAACGTTTTTGTTGCTTTATCGTCATACTATTAGGGTTTAGTTCACCTTGGTTTGTACTGCTAGCTTGGGAACGTTGTCACTTACCTCGAGTCCTAAACTGGTGCTTCTTTCAACGCTTTTTGAGGGAAGCGGTATTTGTTTTTCTTTGGGTGCAACCTTGTGTTTGTTTGTTTATTTGTTTGTTTATGTGCTTGTTTGTTTTTGTGTCTTGTGTCCGGTTGCATCCACAGTTTTCTCGCAAGACCCCACTTGCCTTGCGGAATGCACTTTTCCTCTAAGTGCACTCGCGTGAGTTGAAAGAACGTAGGGTGCGCTAATACCCACTCGGCTAGTTAGGTAGTTAGTATGTGCTTACTCGAGGGCGAGTAAGGGTTAAGTGTGGGGGAGTTGATAAGTGTAGTTTGTATTGCCTAATTGTTGTGTTTTGGTCCCATTTTCTTTGTGGAATTGCTCCTTTGGAGCGGTTTATGGGCTTCTTATGCTTCCTCTAGCTCGTTTCAGGTTCCCGAGACCATTCATGAAGAGTTGGAGCGATTCCGACTCAATACATACACTTTTTGGAGCCAACGAAGCGAAGGAACGATCAATCGAGGCCTAGGAATCGACCCCGAGACCTTGGGACCCGATCCCGAGCCTCCGAGACCCGATCCCGAGTCCCGAGCCTCCGAGACCCGATCCCGAGTCCTTAGCCTCCGAGACCCGATCCCGAGTCCTGAGAATCGATGAGAAACCCATGAGAGGCAAGGAGGGACCAATAGGAGCTTAAAAGAGGCCTACAAGGCTCAACCGGATCCGGTTGGCCTAAACCGGTCCCGGTTGAGGTGCACAAAAGAGAGGTGTTCTGTGAAGGGTCCATCCCAACCGAGATGAGCTCATCCCGACCGGGATGAGCCCAGTTCAGCCCGCAATTCATTGTTTCATCTCCTTTCATTCTTGTACCCCTATATATACTTCCCTCTTGTATTCCTATCCTTCATGCACTTCATTAGACATAAAACCCAAGATTATTTTAGGTTATATTAGCTTAGATTAGAGTAGATTAGTCGGTAATTTGTTGTTAATCCTAGTGTACTCTTGTAATTTGGGAATTCTTGAAGAATCCAACCAAGATTGACAACCTTGGTTGATGAATTTGGGTTTTCTTCCATTTATGCAAGATTTCTTCCTTTCTTCCTCTCTAGTATGGTATAATCTCCTTTTCCTTCTCTTTAATCTTGTTTTATTCATCCAAGCTTGAATCTTTATTATTGTTTGTTCTTGTTAGTTTGATTGAGTTTGTTTATGTATGTTTTGTTTCTTATGAGGATTCCCCTTGTTCTTGTTAGTTGTAGTTTGATTATGTTAGAGTAGATCTTTGCTAGGGTTAGTAAGGCGATTAGGGTGTTAATTGGATGATTAATGGATTGTTGGAGATGTTGGTGGAAGATTTGGGTTTCCTATTGGTTTGATGCATATCACATGTTTGTTGAAATGCTTGAATGACTAGTATGTGCATATGCTTGTTTTTCTTGCTTTTCTCTTGTTTGATGCATATCACATGTTTGTTGAAATGCTTGAATGACTAGTATGTGCATATCCTTGTTTTTCTTGCTTTTCTCTTGTGGGTGATAGTTTGTTTGTGGGTTTGGTTCCCTCACTACGTAGCGAGAGCCCGATGAGGACGACCCCTAGGTCGGTCTACGTAGCGAGAGCCCGAATGCGACCTAGGCCACTATAGCGCGCTAGTAACCCCGTTTGTCATGTGTGTCGCCAAGATGGGTTTTAGGTGAAACCTCTAGGTCAGTCTACGTAGCGAGAGCCCAGACCATACCTAGATTACCCTACTACTCCCTTCACTCTAGTTCTTCCTTGACCATTCCGTTACCCCTTTGACCCCGACCTAATCCTAGCCCGTTTTCTTTATTTGTTCTCCTTAGTCATAGTCTAGCCTTCTCCCCTTCCTATCATTCTAGTTTAGTTTAGCTCGTTGACTTAGTCTTGTTTTTAGGCCGACTTAGTCTAGACGACTCCTACCGTCCCCGTGGATTCGACCCGACTTACCCTATCTACCCTAGTTAGGATTAGCCGGTTTATTTATTGATCGGTTGGGACGTGACGAATCCCTACCATCAGCGTACACGAACACGAACGATGTCTTAGTAGAGGCCCCTAAGTGCGGGCGGGGTTGGGTGTCCTTAGTGGGCTTCCCAACACGTACCCTCACCCCTTACTCAGAACCTCGGTTTCCGGATGTCCGAAACCGTTGGCGCACGAGAGTCATTCTATACATGATAACCGGTAGAGACGGTATCAGTATCGCAATGCAAAGGCACGAGCCCCATAAACTCTGAAATCGAAATGGGCCATACTTTGTGTACGGTCCACGACGACATAGACTGGGCTCGAATGGGTTCGAATTCTTATAAATTCGGTGGCTACTCCAACTTTGACTTATATTTCGAACCCGAGATCAATCTTACCACGAGATTCATTTGCCTCCCCAAACCCGCACGTGGCCCCGTCGGGGTGGACCTACGTCATGTCCACTATTTGGCGACTCCGCTTGGGATACCTGATGTACCACATGTCATCGGGGTTCCTAGGGTGAGACTCAAAAAGAAATCGTTCGATTAATAGTGTACGCGCATTAGTTTAATGATTCATGCATAACCCATTTTTGCCCGGGCCGGTTACTTGTGACCGACGTCCCACTATACCGCGGTGCATTCCTAAATGGGTGCGCTAAAGACTTCTATGGCCAAACTCGTATGGGTTTGGCGGCATGTCCTAAGACCAATTCGGTTTAGGGAGTCCGTCCTGATTTACGAGAGAGCCATCGTTGTTGGTATTGACCCAATTTTGACCGACCGAGACTTAGCGTAATGCATACATAACCGTCGTTATAATGCTTGTTTGACTACATGCTGCTTGGTTTCCGTGTCATTTTTCAAAAACCATCATTTCAAAAAATGCATCTTTCAAAAATATCCAATTTCAAAAATTCGGAATGCCGCAAAAAATTAGAACTAACGATTTGACTGAAAATATCCTTTTTTTTAGGCGGCGTGCTTCCCATTTCAAATTTCGAATTTTCGATTCCCTTTCGGTTTACGAATTTTCAAAATCCAATTTCAACTTTCAAATCTTCAAGATGTCATTCGCGATTTTCAAATATTCGAGATGCCATTCTCGATTTTCAAATCTCCGAGAAGCCGTTTTCGATTTTCAAATCTTCGGGATCTTATTTTCGATTTTCGAATTTTCGGAAATTTAGTTTCGATATTCAAATTTTCAAAAATTCAAAAATTCAACTTTTCAAAAAAAAACTCGGTCCTGTCGGCATGCTGCCAATTTCAAAAAACGGGACCGTCTCCCAATTTGTCAAAACGCGAAATTACTCGCCACCATTCCAACATTTCAAAATGCCCGGTCCTATTGGCCCACCATCAATTTCAGGACCATCCTCTCAATTTTCAAAATTCAATCATTTTTCAAAAACCTTCCTTATTATAGGACCTACCGTAATCCGTGTGTCGGGTTTTTCCATAATTTGTCGAAGGTCTATAGCGTCGAAACTCCGACGATCCTACATCACAGGTTTCTTCCCCATCCTAATTCGCCTTTTTCTAAAGGCATAACCGACCAACACGAGTCATACACTCATAAATGGAAGGTTCGTCTACACTCGAGTCCTAACTAGAAAGTCCCGCGCGATCTTTCCCTCCGACAGGTTGGTCCCCACGACCTTTCCTAAGGAAATCTCGCTCTTTCAATCCGTTAGTCGGGTCATCCTAATTCAAGAGTCCTTTAACTTAAGGGTCTACCCTAATCACAGGGTCTATCCTTATTCAAGTCAAGTCAAGGGTCTCTGGCTTCGAAACTCGGCTGATCTTACATCGCAAGTTTCTTCCCTTACCCGTCTGCCTTTCCTCGAGGCCGAGTAAACCTTTTACAAGGCATAGCCCTGTAACAAAAGGTTCGTGATCCTTACGTCTAAGGGTCACTCGTCCGACACTCGAGTCTTAGCAAAACCTACAATCTCACTCGGGGGCTACCCTTCAGCAGAGCGATCAATCACGGTTGCTTTAAGAGTCATGTCCTACACGTGGTGTCTCACGTCCGCCTGAGGTGATGGAACAAAGTAACTTGACTTGGAACATTCATATGCCAACATGGGCGAGATAATGACTCTGAGTTGACTCCCCTAAAGCAAATGTGTAGGGCATGATTCTTGGAGCGACTATGATTAATTACTCCGGGGGAGAAAAGCCCCCAAGTGGGATCGAAAGGTTTTGTTAAGACTCGAGTATCGGACGAGTGACCCTTAGACGTAAGGATCACAAAACTTTGGTTATAAGGCTATGCCTTGTGAAAGGTTGACTCGGCCTTGAGGAAAGCCAGACGGGGTTGGGGAAGAAACTTGTGATGTAAGATCGACAGAGTTTTGACGCTATAGACCCTTGACTCGACTTGAATAAGGGCAGACCCTGGTATTATGGTAAACCTTTAAACTCAAAGAATCCTCGAATTGGTATGACTCAACTAACGGATCGAAAGACGGGCAAGATTCCCTCAGGAAAGGTCGTAGGGACCTTCCTGTCAGAGGGAAAGATCGCGTGGGAATTTTTAGTGAGGAATCGAGTGTGTGAACGAACCTTCCATTACAGGGGTATGCCTCATGTAATTCGGTCATGGCTTTAGGACAAGGCGGACTGGGATAGGAAAGAAACCCGTGATGTAGGATCGTCGGAGTTTCAACGCTATAGACTATTGACGGACTAGGTTAAACTAGACACACGACGATTATTGATAGCCCCTAGAATCGGAAGAGGTTGAATTTTGCAAATTCGAGGACGGTCCTGTGTTTTTAAATTGGCAGCATGCCGACAGGTACAGATTTCTTTTTGAAAGTTGAATATTTGGAATTTCGAAAATTTAAATATCGAAAATGAATTTCCGAAAATTTGAAAATCGAAAACAGGATCTCGAATATTTGAAAATCGAAATGGAATTTTGAAAATTCGAAAATCGAAAGTGGATAAGAAATTCGAATATTGAAGTCGACAGCATACCGACTAGAAAATAGGTTGTTCTGAGTCTGAACCTAGGTCTAAATTTCGGCAGCATTCCGGATTTTTAAAAAATAACACAGAGACGAAGCAGCAAGTATTCACATAGGTATTATGACGGCAAAATGTATGTTTTACACTAAGTCTCGGTCGGTCTAAATAGGATCTATACCAACACCGATGGCTCTTTCGTAAATCAAGACAGACTTCCTAAGCAGAATTGGACTTAGAACATGCCGTGAATCCCATACGTATTCAGCCATAGATGTCTTTAGTGCACCCATGTAGGAATGCACCACGGTATAGTGGAACGTCGGTCACAAGTTACCGGCCTAGGCGAAATTGGAGTGATGCACGAACCATCGAACTAAAACGCGCACTTTGGTAACCGATCAATTTCTTTTCGAGTCTCACCTTGAGAATCCCAATGACAAGTGGTACATTAGGTATTCCCGACGGAGTAGCCAAATTTTGGACATGGCAAAGTCCACCCCGACGCGGCCATAGGCGAGTTTGGGTAGGTTAATGAATCTCGTGGTGAGATTGTTCTCGGATTGAAATTAAAATCGAAGTTGGAGTCACCACCGAATTTTGTGGGAATACGGACCCGTTCCAACACACTCTATACTTAGGCGTATCAAGCACGAAGCATGACTTGCCTTATAGAACTAGAGCTTGTAGGTTCGTCCCTTTGCATAACGATACCGATGTCGAGTTATCGAATATTGTATATCGAATGACTCTCGTTGCCAATGGTTTCGGGCATCGGGAAACTGAAGGTTCTGAGTAAGGGATGAAGGTACGTGTTGGGAAGCCCACGAAGGACACCCAACCCCTCCCGCACATAGCGGCCTCTGCTGAGATATCGATTGGTGTTTAAGTACACGTGTTAGTAAGATGCTGAAATGTTATGACACATATTGTTTTTTGCTAGACATGCGAATTGTATGTTCACTATGTTGTTTAATGGATGTCGATTTGTATTGTCGAAGATGTTTTAGCATGTGGGTTCATTTAGAAAAGCGGTAAATGCCACACAAATAAATTAAACTAAGTTAGAGTGTAAGTTACAAGTTACACGGGCGGAATACAATCCGTAATTCACAATACTTGAACAAATTGCAATAATCGAATTAGAAACGGTAAACTTAAACTATAAACGGACTCATAAATAGAAAGCGTAAACAGAAATCGTGAATTGAATGATTGGACAGACTCTGATCGGCTATGCATTGCGTTGCACATTGATCAGATGACAGAATTTAGGCGCATGGTCCTTTGCGCTCTGGAACTTAGGTGTAGAAAGTCGTGCGTCCCAGAACTCAGGCGCGGAGACTATTGTGCCTGAATCCATGGCATTCATGACCCAAGCATGATGCTAGCTTGATCTCAAGGCCACAAAGTGTCTCGTCACGACTCATCATTACGAATATAATACTCTCCGCGTATCCATATCGTGCCTGGTCTAATAATAATCTACGGTATTCGATTTAGCATCAATGAGTGTTCATTCTAAGTCGTCTTTTGATGATTCCTTAATATTAAACCATAGATTATGAAATCGATATCGAATATTTAGGAGAAGGAAGAAATGATGATGCATCGAAGGCATGCGGTAATTAATTCTGCGATCACGTTACAACCTTGGGATCAGACGCACGCCATGAGGCACCATGATCCTTAGGCGCGAGGGGTTGCGCGTCCCAATATTTAAGGTTCCTTTACCCAAGCATCTGGATTGGTTATTATCCGGACTTTAGGCAGATTCGATTATCGAATGCGTTCGCTTGAAAAGTTCGATTCGTCACGACAAAATTTAAATTCTTTGCACTATTGACATCGTCGTTTGGCCATTACGCCTACGATGTTCAAATGACGTCATCAGATATTCGCTCTAAACCAATAACGAACCGTCATCGCAAACATTAGGTCCTTTCATTTCGGCATCCTCGTTTGGCCAATAAGGCCTACGATGCTCGACTTAGCGTCATCAGAGATTTGCTCGAGTCGAGTTTTGGAAAATAGTTTTGTTATATATATACACTGTAGTAATGAAACAAAAGCGTAAAAGCATTTCAAAGATTGACTCGTCTTAGATAACCAAATACGCGAGGTGACGAGATAAGCGACCGGCAACGCGAGTGCGATACTCTTGTGTTCGGATTTCCTTATTTCGTCACCCTTAGTATTTGATACGTAAAATAACGAGTATTTTAGCGTGGAATGATGTTAATAGTTAGGAACGAATAATTAATTGTTAGATGCGGTAAAATAAAGAGTTAGTAAACGAGAAAGTAAATGTTAGATTGTTAGATGCAAAAAGTAAATGGAGTTGTTACACCCTCAACCTAAATGTCAATGCTACGAAGTATGGACTCGTTTCGTTATCGCCATGGACACGAAGAGTCCTTTCGGTATATAGGAGACTTAACGTGTGCCAAGGTTTCAGTTTTATCTGAAAATGAGTGAGAGTAAGCCTTGTTATTTCTCGGTTTTTCTGTCCCGGAAATGATGTGAAGGGAGGGTGTATATATAGAGGTGAGAAAGGTTTGAAAATGTGCTTGGGCGCCGAAACCTAGTTTCTGATTTCGAGATTCATGCGCGACACTTGTGGGGCCAGTTCTAAGGCGCGGGGATGCGCGCAGTTGAATTCGCGCATATCAGAAGTTGTTCAAAATATGGATTGATATTCGTGTTAAAGAAATAAGTTTCGGATTCCGTTTTGACTTAGCTTGATTGCATATCTGGACGCTTCTGCGGCTTTATTTGTTTTCGGGTTTCGACTTGACCGAGTTTGACTCGATCGACAAAGACGGTTTTGCCCCTGGTGGTAGTTTTGGATTAAAGAGGTTTTATTTGATTGGAAACGACTCACTGAGTCTGTGTAACACCCCTGATTTTATAAATTAAACTAAATTAAAATTATGTTCGTATTTTTATTTTTACGATTTAACTCGTAATTCTTAAAATTATATTAAAACGAAATTATCGTTTAATAGTTTCAAACTCCTAAAATTCTATTGTCTCGGAGACTCTTCTTATATTTAAAACATATTTTTATTTTTGTTTCGATTTATTTTATACATTTAATTTAATTCCTATTTCGGCTATTTAAATTCTAAATTCTTTTTGTTTATTTTTTTAAGCTCGAATTTCTATTTTCGGCGCGAAGTTCATTTATTCTAAATTTTGTAAAAACATTTATTTCCTTTCCTCGAGAAATCAATTTAATTCACTTTATCGAAGATTTATTATTTATGGGGAATTTCTATTTCATCGTCTAATTATTTATTTCTATAATCTTTGTTTTCATCTCGAATACTTTATTTACTCATTTTTTTATTTGACGGCCCGATTATTTATTAGTTTTATTAACTCGTTTTAATTCAATTCGTGGGTCAGTCAACTTATCGTTACGAAATTTGTTTAATTCGTACTTTTAACCCGATTCATTTAATTGATCCGTATGCAATGTATATTTAGTGTCTCGGAATCCATACACCTTTTTTTTGTGAGTTAAAGTTTTCTAACTTGTTTAACGTTTTCCCTTCTCACTTTACGTACTTCCCCCTTTCTCTCAACCGCTTCATTCCCTTTGCTGATTCTCCTTCCCTGCCTTTTCACCTCTTCGTCCCTCCACATAACCGATTCATACTTCCCCCTCTTTCTCCTCATTCATTTCTTTTTTTTTTATGCTGATGTTGCTGCGTGTTTATGCTCCTCCGATAGCATCTTCTTTTTCATCATCCAGCACCATTTTGGTTCGTCTTCATCAATCGTCATCTTCTACGCGAGTGTCCTCTGTTTGGGCCCCTGATTTTCCCTTCGTTTCCCCCTTCTTTTTCCACATTTTCTCCGATATTCTTCTACTGCTGTCGCGTTTCCTCCTTGGTGTCTCTTGTTAATGCTGCTCTTGCGTCTTCTGTTGCGTGTTTTTGCTCCCTGTGGCGGTGAAGGTAGCCTCCCTTTCTTCTCCTTCTTCTTCTCCTTCGTACTGCCTATGTTGTTGATGGCCGTTGTTGTTGTTGTTGTTGATGATGCTACTTTCTTTTTCTCTTCTTCCTCATTCATTTTGCTGCTGTCACATTAATTGCTGTTATTGATTCCAGTGTCGCTGCTTGATGTCGCGTTCTTCTTCGCTATTCTACTTCTTTATTTGACATTCTTGTTGTCTGAACCTTGCCCTTGTCAAATTACTGTTGTTTCACTGCCGCCGATGTCTTCATATTATTGCTACTCTTTTTCTCGTCCTTTGTTTTGGTGATGCGTGTACTGCTTTCTGTCACTAGTGCTGGTCTCGTTGCCAAAGCTGCTATGTCTTTTCCGTTCGAATTCTGTTTTTGTTCTTATTGGTTTAATTGTTGTGCTACTGCGCTACTGCTGTCTTGGTTGTTGTTGCTAGTTCGATCTTGTCTCACGTAATTGTGGTCCTGTTTCGTGCTGCTGCGTCGGTCCTTGACTCAATACTGTTGTCGCTTTGGCCCACTATTGATGTGTGAAGCTTGCTGTGACGTTTTTCCTCCGTTCACCGTGTCTTCTCGTTCTTCTTAATCTTATTATTTTCGGTTCACGTGTCGTTACTGTTGTTCCATTCCGGGGTGTGCTTGCTCGCTCCTCTCTTTCTTCCTTCACTCTTCAAATTGTTGATTTCAATTAATGTCTATGTCGTTGCTCTTCTTGACCCGTTTGTGATTTCTCCAACGCTTTTGCGTGACTCTAGTCTTTTCCAACTTTTTCTTATACTGACTCATTTGTTTTCGTGTCTACGTGTCTCGGAGCTGTTCAAGCCTCAACTTTTGGTGGAACAAGGGTCGGAAGGATCGACGCTTGGTCAAATAGATGGAAGGACAAGTACGTGATTGATTCGCCGTCTGTAATCCCCTAGAAATTCTAACGCGATACAGTGGCGGAAACAATGTAGAGTCGGGATTAAAACACACTGTAACTATGTCTTAGTAAATTAAATTGGTAAAGTCAAACGTATGCCATACATAAAAATGGCTAAAATTTAAAACAATCCGTAAAAAGGTTTAAACAATCCGTAAGACATAATTATAAAGAGAAAATCAAGCAGGATCCAAGACTGCTCGCTAGCCCACACCCACCGGAAACAAACACGTATACCTTCCATGTTAAAACATAACAGCCACAATCAGTGGGGAGCAACGTCAACGTTCTCCCAGCCGTATAACATGATTTTAAAACTGTACTTACTACTGTAGAAAAATAATAAAAATGGAAAACAGTAAAACATCATATTAAAATAAGTTTTCGGCACAAAACCAAAATATTAAAATGGTTACCGAAGAAACATAAAAATATTTGCCAACCTGCAAACCAATTTATATCGATAATAAATAAAATAATAAAAATGGCGTTATGGATAGGATTAATGGAGAATCTAGACTTTCACTAGGACAATACTAAAATCTAGTTTCGAGAACTAGGCAACTCAACTATAACAGGACTGCGTGCAGCGAGGTCCTGGTTTAAGTAGTGCACACCCCTCCTGGATACAAACCATACCCAGTTCAACCCGACGCAACTTACACGATGCGATAACTATGTTTAAGGTAAACATACACTCTCCTGAACACAAACCATGCTCAGTTCAACGACCAATGTGTCTCAACATAGACACATCAGCTTTATAGTTGATGGCAAAACGTACAGCCCAGACTATATTATCTAAACCCACACTTTTCCTTATTACATAACTCCAAAACAAAGCCATTATCGATATTCAAAAGATATAATCATCATAATAATAAGAGAACAAAAGGAGTAATCACAATATTCTAATAGAGGAAACTTTCTATTTTAGGAAACTTCTATTTTTAGAAACTTACTAAAAATAGCATCATATTAAAATAGCAAAATATTAGTTTAAACTAATACAACATTTTTAGTAAACGATATAGATTTATAAAACTAGTACTTTCGGCCTTAACGATATTAATTCTTAAAACGAGAACTTTTGCGTTAATGAAATTATTGAAACGTCATACAAGTGTTTATAAAATGATTTAGAAATGTCTTAAACATTTAAATACTACTAATTAGGGTGTTTCCAAAATCTACAAAACTAAAATTCCCTAATTATTAGTTTCGACAATACGATTCTAAATAGGATTTTACGGCAAATGTCAAATAAAATATTTTAACATCTTTTATTTAATTAAACCATTGAATATATCTAGAATATGTTAAGGGTGATTTAACTCTTAAATTTCAGATTTAAATACATTCAAGATTGCTGGAAAAATAATTCTTTTAGGTAAGACGAAGAATTTTAACGATAAAGCACAATTTCTCCGAAAATCAATAATTATTAATTAAAGACTTTAATAAATAGTACAAAAATTACGTAAAATAGTTAAAACATAATTATGGACATTCTGTCCAGAAAGTAAAATTTTCCAGAATCCTAAAACTCGGTTTTTAAAGCGTTTTCTCGTTAATCGTCTAATCTCGACAATAACGATTAATAAAAATAAAAATTACCAAACGATTTAAATATTAATATCCAAAAATTATTATTAAACTTAAAAATCATGATTTTACAGAATATAAATTTTTCAGATTTTTCCAAAATTCCAGATTCGACAAATTCCAACAAAACCGTCATTTAAACCCATTTACACAATTAAAGATTTCATTAATAAACTTATCGTTCCTAACATTTTATTAAGGCACTAAAAATCATAAAAATACATTGTAATATGAAATCATCAGAATCACAAATTTTTCAGGATTTAAACCAAAGACCAGAATTCGAGAATTTAAACAACAAACATGGTTTTAACGATAAACGATGACTTAAAGTGATTAATTAATTCATCCACTTAACAATTCCGAAAAATTATGAAAAAATTCAGAAAATTCTATTTCATCAGAAACTTTCACCACGTCAAAAAGAAGATTAAAATAAAATGTTTAAGTGCTAGAACTAAAAATCGGCTTTTAATCGTGTTTGTTCGTAAACGGTAATAATTCAATAATCGATATTTAAAATATCAGAAAAATCCTAAATTATTATAAATCATCAAAAATATCAATTTTACAGAATATAAACATATATTACATGTTTAGGCCGAATATTATGATTTTACAAATTAATATAACAATTTAATCGTTAATCTCGTAAAAGCGATAAAAATACCGAAACATGCAAATTTTCAACCTTTAAAAATTTTCCAGATTTAGTGACATACATATATTGTCAAAATAAAACATAAAAATATATACATGAAAATACACAATTAAAATCATGAAATACCGAGTAACATCGACGTTACCTCTACTCCAAGTCTGAATCGATTATGTACTCGTCGGCCTCGGGATCGTCCACAAATCCTACCAAACACGAAAATCATGGCAGAAAAATTACCATGAGAAAAGCTAAAAATCAAGGTAAATAATGATCGAAAACGACATCGATTATTACCTTAACGAAGGAATTGGAAAGAGGATTATTATGACGATAAAATTGATGCGATTGTGACTCGAAATGGAGCAAAAATAATCCTAGACGGAGGATGGGGTACACGGCCAAAGGGAGGAAGAAGATGATGTTGAATATTTCTTTGTTAATGCAAAAATGAATGTAAATGAGGAGGAGGTTACTAAAGTTAAATGGGCATAAATGGAATTAAGGTGGAATTAAGGTGGATGAAGAATCCAATGTGCTTACTAGCATAGGTTGACCGGCCAAAAAGGATAAGGGAAGGAATGAAAAGTTTGGGTATTAAAGCCTCAAATCAATGAAAAGAAAAGAATCTTATGTTTACGGTTTAAAGTGATAAAATGAAACGTGTTAGTAAAACGTAGTTAATTTGCGACAAGAAGCTTTGTCGGTCCAAAATATGAGGAAAATGTCTCAAATGATTTATAAGTTGATAAAAAGTATAATCGTAAAATAGGTAAAGGCATTTCAAGGTAATTCGAGTAAACCTCACGTAAGAAAATAATTATTCGCGAAGCTTCGTAATAAAATTTATTAACGACTAAATACTTGTAAATAAAAATATTTACTAGTGAAAATATTATATAAACGTATCCAAACATTTTTAGGAAAAGGAATAACTTAAATCCGAGTTTAAAAACGTCAATTCGAATATAAATAGAATTCCTTGCGAAAATTAATTAGTTTACGAAGAAACCACGTAAATGGATTTAAAAGAATTAAAAACTTTAAACTTAAAAATAAAAATTATTAAAATAGAGCTTAGTAAAGTGATGAAATATGAGGCCGAAAAAGTGACAGAGTTAAGACGGAGTCCTAACGGAAAGAATAAAAGTGATAGAAAAAAAATAGCGGGTGTTACAATCCTCCCCACTAAAAGAAAGTTTCGTCCTCGAAACTAAGAATAAGCGGATAGAAATCGAGGTTTACCTTACTCAAAGAGATGAGGATGCTTAGCTCGCATCGAAGACTCGGTTTCCCACGTTTCTTCCTCAAAACGATTACAACGCCATAAAACTTTTACCAGGGGTACAACTTTGTTCCTTAAGCGCTTCTCACGGCGATCAGTGATCTTCACCGGCCTTTCTTCCTAGGTCAAGTCTGGTTCGAGATCCACAATCTCGGGTTCCAACACGTGCTCAGGGTCACTAACATATTTCCTCAGCTGAGAAACATGGAAAACATCATGAACCTTACCCATAGAAGCAAGCAATTCCAGCTTATAAGCAACTTTGCCCACTTTCTCGACTATAGGGTACGGGCCAACGAACTTAGGGCTGAGCTTGCCCTTAATCCCGAACCGTTTCACCCCTTTCATAGGTGATACCTTCAGGAACACAAGATCACCAACCGAAAACTCCAAAGGTCGGCGACGGACGTCAGCATACGACTTCTGTCGATCCTGGGCAGACTTCATCCTAGATCGGATCACATTCACCACATCGATAGTCTGAGCTAACAAATCCGGACCCAAAATCTTCACCTCACCAGGGACATCCCAACAGACGGGACTACGGCACTTTCGACCATATAGTGCCTCGAACGGGGACATCTTAATGGAGGCATGGTAGCTGTTGTTACAGGAAAACTCTACCAGCGGAAGATGTCGGATCCAATTCTCTTGGAAATCCAGGGCACAAGCCCGCAACATATCCTCCACAGTTTGGATCGTTCTCTCGGACTGCCCATCCGTAGCAGCATGGAAAACGGTACTCATCAATAATTTGCTTCCCAAAGCATCTTGCAAAGCCTTCCAGAATTTAGAGCAAAATCTCGGATCCCTATCTGAAACAATCTCGAGCGGTACGCCATGATGACGAACAACCTCGGCAACATACACCTCTGCAAGCTTCTCCAGACTCCAAGTGTCGCGAATAGGGACGAATCGTGCACACTTGGTCAAGTGATGGGAGGAATTTGTCGTGGAATCCCAACCGTCAATAATAAACCGGCTATTCCTATGGTAGATAGGGCAAGTCGGGTCGAATCCACGGGGACGGTAATGTAAAGCTTAGACTAAGGTTGCCTAAATACGATACTAAATCAACGGACTAAGCTAAACTAGAGAATGATAGAAGGGGAGAAAGCTAGACTAAGACTAAGGTTAAGGAGAAAGCAAACAAAGGAGAACGGGCTAGGGTTAGGTCGGGGTCAAAGGGGCAACGGAATGGTCAAGGGATAACTAGAGCGAAGGAGGTAGTAGGGTAATCTAGGTTGGTCCGGGCTCTCGCAACTTAGGCCTACCTAGAGGTTCATCCTATAACCCATCTCGGCGACACACATGACAAATGGGGTTCTAGCGCGCTATGGTGGCCTAGGTCGAATCCGGGCTCTCGCTACGTAGATAGACCTAGGGGTCGTCCTCACCGGGCTCTCGCAACTTAGTGAGTGAACCGAACCCACAAACAAACTATCACCCACAAGAGAAAGGCAAGAAAAACAAGCATTCGCAACTACTTAGTCATTCAAGCATTTCAACAAACATGTGATGTGCATCAAACAAGAGGAAACCCATATCTTCCACCAAAATTTCTAACAATCCATTAATCATCCAATTAACACCCTAATCACCCTACTAACCCTAGCAAGAACACTACTCTAACATAATCAAACTACAACTAACACTAACAAGAGGAATCATCTTAAAAAAACAAAACATACAAAAACAAACTCAATCAAACTAACAAGAACAAGAACAAACAATAATAATAATTCAAACTTGGATTAATAAAACAAGACTAAAGAGAAGGAAAAGGAGATTATACCACACTAGAGAGGAATAAAGGAAGAAATCATGCATAAATGGAAGAAAACCCAAATTCATCAACCAAGGTTGTCAATCTTGGTTGGATTCTTCAAGAATTCCCAAGTTACAAGACTAAACTAGGATTAACCACTAATTAAGAACTAATCTACACTAATCTAATCTAATCTAACCTAAAGTAGTCTAGGGTTTTAGGAGAAATCAAGAATATAACATAAGATGGTGTCTTAATACAAGAGGGGGGTATATATAGGGTTTAAGAATGAAAGGAGAAGAAAAGAATTAAAGGCGGGCGAGCTGTAGCCCATCCCGGCCGAGATGAGGTGGTCCCGGTCGGGACGAGGTTGGTCCCGATCGGGATGACCAGCTCCCGGTCGGGATGAGCCCTCAGTAGCTCCTTCTTTGCTTCCTTCTTCATCCCGGACGGGATGAGGCCATACCCGTTCGGGATGAGCCTTGTAGGCCTCCAATATGAACTTTTTCGTCCCTCCTTGGTTCTCATGGGCTTCCCACCAATTCTCGGGACTCGGGATTGGGTCTCAGAGGCTCGGAATTGGGTCCCAAGGTCTCGGGGTCGACTCCAAGGCATCAAGTGATCGTTCCTTCGCTTCGTTGGCTCCAAAAAGTGTATGTATCGAGTCGGAATCGCTCCAACTCTTCATGAACGGTCTCGGGAACCTGAAACGAGCTAAAGGAAGCATAATTAGCCCATAAACCACCCCCAAGGAGCGATTCCACAAGGAAAATGGGACCAAAACACTACAAAATAGGCACTTATCAACTCCCCCACACTTAACCCTTACTCGCCCTCGAGTAAGCACATACTAATTACCTAACTAGCCGAATGGGTATTAGCGCACCCTACGCCCTTTTAACTCACGCGAGTACACTTAGAGGAAAAGTGCACTCCGCAAGGCAAGTCGGGTCTTGCGACAAAACCGCGGATGCAACCGGACACAACATACATAAGCAAACAGACACACAAACAAACAAACAAACAAACAAACACAAGGTTGCACCCAAAGAAAAACAAATACCGCTTCCCTCTAAAAGCGGTGAAAGAAGCACCGGTTTAGGACTCGAGGCAAGTGACAACGTTCCCAAGCTAGCAATACAAACTAAGGTGGACTAAACCCTAATAGTATGACGATAAAGCAACAAAAACGTTGGTAACTTACCTAGGTCCTCCTAACTTTCTAAAAACGTACTACGGGACGATCGGCAGAGTGGAAAAGTGAAGAACCACGGTGTTAGTCGACACTGTAGGTAAGTGAGACCCCACCCCCTTTAGCGTGATCCAAGAGGGTCGTCCCATGTCCAAAACCGCCGAACTAGTCCAAGTAAAAAGGTGGAAAACATGCAAAATGAGGGAAGACCGACTATTGCCGCTATCATCCTTCCTAGGGACTCGGTCCTTTGGTATGCTCTTCACGGCAAAAGTCGGAAAAAGGTGTATTTTGAGAGGTAGGGGTTATTTTCGTGAATCGGGTTTTCTTTTGGCATTTTCTCTTTTCTATTGTATTTTTGCTTTGTTTTGCCATGCCATTCTTTTTTTTATTCTTTTCTATTTTCTTTTTGGCTTTTGTGCCTTTTCTTTTTCTTCATTTCTATTCTTTCTTTCATTTTTCTTTCTTTTCTTTTCGTTGCCCTTTTTGGCAAGATTTGGCTTTTTGGCATTTTCATTGTATAACAAGAAAGGTAGAAATCAACAATTTGCAATTTATTGTGTGGAAATGTGTAGGAGGTAGGGAAATGGGAGAGTCGGGGAGCGTCCTTCCCTTCAAACCCACAAAAAGTGGAGAACTTCGACTAATCAAAACAATCCTAAACACGGTCACCTAGGGGACCAGACTCGGTAACCAAGGCTTTTTCACACCGTGGGTGGTCATAATGGTCAAAGGTGCAAATCCCGTAGTAAATCCCTAGTAAGCTAGGTGGACTCAAGGTAAAGGACCAACGAAATCATTGATTTAGGGTCATTCTACTAGATTAAAGTCCAAGACTCGATTTACACTACTAGGAAGGGAAAGTAGACACTTGCACACTAGCCTCTAAACCGGGTTTTCGAAAACGGTTTACGCACAAGACACACAACACAACACAAAACAAAGACACGGCAAAAACGAACGAAAGAAAAAGAAGCAAAAGCAACAAAACAAAACAAGCACATAAACAACACAAACACCACCCCGATCATCCAAACAAGCCACCAATTCAACCACAACTTTACAAAGCTCCACCCGAGCAGACAACATCACAATCTCCTCCAAACTCCGCAAGAGATAAAGAAGAAAAAGGGATAAAGATGTTACCGGAAGTCTTGAAAGCTCTCCAAAGCTATTGGTGATTTAAGCAACCTATAAGGAAAGAGGGAGGCAGACACGCACAATACGACAAAAACACGATACAAAAACATAAAAGGAAAACACACAAAAAGGAAAATCTTTTTGATTTTTGTGAAATTTTTCAAATTTTTATGGTTTTTAAAGATTTTTTCGAAAAAACTAAGGAAATAAAACTAACTATGCTAGAATATCGCTCCCCCACACTTAAACCGAGCAATGTCCTCATATGCTCAATCATAGTGTGCGGAGAGACAAAATAAAAAGAAAAGAAACTACGAAAATAAAGCTAAAAATCAAAGAATAAGGTGAAGAAAAAGGTAGAAGGTGTCCGGCCGGGGTGTAATCAAGTCACCATGGGCCGAGACGAGAAAAAGATATGGATGGGGGAAGAAAATAAAAAGAAAGAAGTAAAAGGAAATGGGAGGGGAGGGCTAGGTGTAATCAAGTCACCTAGCCCGGATTCCGCCTAAATCCGACTAAATCCTCAAAAAGAAAGAGTGAAAAACTTGTAAAATTTGGATTTTTCGATTGACTCTCGACGTAATCACATCGTCGGAAGTCGGGAGCAACCATACTACGGCCTCGAAGGCCACCATGACATCAAGACACATAAGTGTACAAGGGGAAGGGGATAAACAAGGGGAAAACAAGCAATAAAAGACGGAAAAGTAAGGATAGTTACCCAAACCAAACGGCTAGTAACTCACTCGCTCCTTCGTCTCATAGATCAATGTAGGCACGTTGCTTGTCTTCTTTGTTGTCATCCCGCTTCAAGCTTGATAAAACCACATGGTTGGGGTAGTAATGGTAGAGGGTGGGATTTGATGTGAATACCGGTCTAAAGTAGATAGAAGATGAAGTGAGGATATGAAAATGAAGTATGTGGGTGGTATGATATGAGCAAGGTAGGTAGGGAGGTTGGGTGGGGGGTATATAATGGTTGGGTGGGCTCGAATGTCGAAGAAGAGGCACCAAAAAGGGGTAGGGGACCTTCCCGGTCGGGATGGATGGTCCCGGTCGGGATGTCACGCTCGTCCCGATCGGGAAGCTCCCTTCCCGGTCGGGATGGCACTCCAGCAGACTCGATTTTTGGCACCCTTATCCCGATTGGGACGGCCCCATCCCGGTCGGGATGACATACCATTCCCGTTCGGGAAGGGTCTTCATGAATCCCATGACCCCAAAAACCGACTCCCTTACTCACGATCCAAGCTCTATCACTAACAACTCCTTTCAAGGAGTCATCTTCACTTCACCTATCACAATAAACTCAAACTACACATCAAATTCACTCCCTCACATTGCTCATCAAAATACCAAATCAATTACAAGAATCCCACAAAAACAAACAAATCCAAGAAACAAAACTACACAAATACAAACACAAGTATTCTAAAGAAGAGGAGAGGGGAATATACAACATGACGGTTCTTTAGGAACTCCGTCAAACCTAGGATGGTGGACTCTCCTTCAACCGTAGCCCTCAAGGGCATGGAGGAGCAAGTCGAACGCGCTACCGACATCATAGTGAAGGCCCAAGAAGCGCTCGAGCTTAACCGACCTCCACGGCCTCCAAGGAGGAGGCAAGAAGTAGGAATCCCAAGACCCAAAATCATCTTTCAAATCGTCTCCGGGGTCTATCCATCCTACGAGCTTTACCGACCTCTTCCTCCCTAGACATCGCCTCCAATCACAAGCAAGCTTCATTTCCAAGAAACGAGGCACAAAAATAGGCTTTGGCCTCATCTCCTCAATGCACACCCCCACACTTGCCTCAAGTTGTGGTTCCCCATCTTCATCACTCGGCCCCACATCATCTTGGAGAAGAGGATCGAAACTTCTACCGGCGGTTTCAATCTCCTCCAAGTCATTGCTTGGTTCACTAGCAAGGGGCTCTTGATGCTTATCAACATTATCGCACATGGGCAACTTGGGCTCATCAATTTCACCCAACAACTTCACAAACTCTACCAAACCATCCAACTCACTATCCTCCTCCAATTCCTCACCAATGTTGCCTTCACCAAGGGTCATATCCTCATCCGTCTCTTTTTGGGTAGACGATTGAGGTTCTTCAAAGCAAATCTCTCCTCCAAAGGGAACTACATCGGCGGCTTCATGGTTAGGTTGCTCCTCTTTCTCAAGTGGGCATCCTTCATCTAATTGTGATGTTCAGGATAAAAGCATTGCTGTTTTAACCGCTATTGCATTTAATCGAGCATCCCTCGCCTCGTTTTCCCTTCGAAATCGGGCCATGAATTCATCTTGCTCTTTTTGCATTTGAATGGCCATTTCTTGTGTGCTCCTTTGCATTTGAATAATCGAATGATACAACTTCAAGTTTGACGATTGGTGGTCATTGGGGTCTTGTAAAGCTTCTTGATAATCTTGATGATGCCCAAGGGGTGGGGCATCATATTGTTGGTAGCAAGGTCTAGGTGATTGCTAGTATTGTGGGTCATAGGGTTCATATTGTGGTTGGGGTGGAGGGTAATATTGTGGGTTTTGGGGGTATTGGCTTCCATAAGGCGAATCTTGATTGAACATGGTGGGTTCACATTGATAACTCGAGTAATAGTCACCATGCTCGTAGGATTGGTAATCGTTCACTTGTTGGTAGCCGTTTTCATATCCTTGAGACTCATACCCACTAGAGTCTTTATCCCCCCAAGAAGCTTGATAATGGTAGGGGGACGTCATGTCATACCCTCGGTTCATAGAAGAAGAGGGGTAGCTCATATCGGCTCTCGAGTGTGTGGAGTTTAGATCAAACCCCATGCTCGCTCGAAAATCGTAGCTCATACCCGGTTGGAAACCACTCATTCTAGCAACCGTCCGTTAAAGCGGCTCTAAGTTGCAAGAAGAAGATAGTCACCACCTCTAAGAACAAACTGTAGACTAAGAACAAACGTGAGAAGTCTAGTGCTTTTTAGGCACTAGACAAGAAATAAATAAACCACACACACACAAGAAGCAAAGTAACAAAAAGAAAAAAAAGAAAAACACAAACACAAAGACTAAGTCAAGCAAATAGGAAAACAAAGTCTAAACTAGCACCGTCCCCGGCAACGGCGCCAAATTGATGGGAGGGATTTGTCGTGGAATCCCAACCGTCAATAATAAACCGGCTATTCCTATGGTAGATAGGGCAAGTCGGGTCGAATCCACGGGGACGGTAATGTAAAGCTTAGACTAAGGTCGCCTAAATACGAGACTAAATCAACGGACTAAGCTAAACTAGAGAATGATAGAAGGGGAGAAAGCTAGACTAAGACTAAGGTTAAGGAGAAAGCAAACAAAGGAGAACGGGCTAGGGTTAGGTCGGGGTCAAAGGGGCAACGGAATGGTCAAGGGATAACTAGAGCGAAGGAGGTAGTAGGGTAATCTAGGTTGGTCCGGGCTCTCGCAACTTAGGCCTACCTAGAGGTTCATCCTATAACCCATCTCGGCGACACACATGACAAACGGGGTTCTAGCGCGCTATGGTGGCCTAGGTCGAATCCGGGCTCTCGCTACGTAGATAGACCTAGGGGTCGTCCTCACCGGGCTCTCGCAACTTAGTGAGGGAACCGAACCCACAAACAAACTATCACCCACAAGAGAAAGGCAAGAAAAACAAGCATTCACAACTACTTAGTCATTCAAGCATTTCAACAAACATGTGATGTGCATCAAACAAGAGGAAACCCAAATCTTCCACCAAAATCTCTAACAATCCCTTAATCATCCAATTAACATCCTAATCACCCTACTAACCCTAGCAAGAACACTACTCTAACATAATCAAACTACAACTAACACTAACAAGAGGAATCATCATAAAAAAAACAAAACATACAAAAACAAACTCAATCAAACTAACAAGAACAAGAACAAACAATAATAAAGATTCAAACTTGGATTAATAAAACAAGACTAAAGAGAAGGAAAAGGAGATTATACCACACTAGAGAGGAATAAAGGACGAAATCTTGCATAAATGGAAGAAAACCCAAATTCATGAACCAAGGTTGTCAATCTTGGTTGGATTCTTCAAGAATTCCCAAGTTACAAGACTAAACTAGGATTAACCACTAATTAAGAACTAATCTACACTAATCTAATCTAATCTAACCTAAAGTAGTCTAGGGTTTTAGGAGAAATCAAGAATATAACATAAGATGGTGTCTTAATACAAGAGGGGGGTATATATAGGGTTTAAGAATGAAAGGAGAAGAAAAGAATTGAAGGCGGGCGAGCTGTAGCCCATCCCGGCCGGGATGAGGTGGTCCCGGTCGGGACGGGGTTGGTCCCGATCGGGATGACCAGCTCCCGGTCGGGATGAGCCCTCAGTAGCTCCTTCTTTGCTTCCTTCTTCATCCCGGACGGGATGAGGCCATACCCGTTCGGGATGAGCCTTGTAGGCCTCCAATATGAACTTTTTGGTCCCTCCTTGGTTCTCATGGGCTTCCCACCGATTCTCGGGACTCGGGATCGGGTCTCGGAGGCTTGGGATTGGGTCCCAAGGTCCCGGGGTCGACTCCAAGGCATCGAGTGATCGTTCCTTAGCTTCGTTGGCTCCAAAAAGTGTATGTATCGAGTCGGAATCGCTCCAACTCTTCATGAACGGTCTCGGGAACCTGAAACGAGCTAAAGGAAGCATAATTAGCCCATAAACCGCCCCCAAGGAGCGATTCCACAAGGAAAGTGGGACCAAAACACTACAAAATAGGCACTATAAATGGCACTTATCATCAAGCGATCTACCACAACCCAAATACCGTTTCTTCCATTCACGGTTCTAGGTAATGCCATCACAAAATCCATCGATATGCACGGCCATTTCCATTCAGGAACAGGGAGTGGTTGAAGCAAACCCCCAGGCTTCTTGTGCTCGAACTTCACTTGCTGACAAGTTAAGCACTTACTTACAAACTCAGTAATGTCCTCTCTCATATGAGGCCACCAGAAATGGAGCTTCAAATCCCGATACATCTTATCGCCACCAGGATAAATAGAGTACCTCGTCTTATGTGCCTCGGTTAGAACTTGCTTTCTCACCTCAGCATCACCAGGGACAACCCAACGGTTTTTAAATTTCAGTGCTCCACTGGAATCCACAGAAAAATCAAAGGCCTTACCAAGATTCATCTTTTCTCGAATATGAGCTACAAAAGGATCTTCCAACGGCTTCTCACGAATCTCACGGAAAATAGTTGGTTCAGCAACAAGGGCATTGAGGCGACCATCATAACCCTCATCAAGAACATCAATAGACATTCTGGCAAAATCTCGGGCCAACTTCTCAGATAAGCCAGAATACGGAATTAAGGAATGGAGGGTCTTTCTGCTAAGGGCATCAGCAACCACGTTAGCTTTTCCCTCACAATACACCAATTCAAGATCATAGTCGTTCACTAATTCGATCCAGCGTCTCTGTCTCGCATTCAAATCCTTCTGCGTGAAGAGATATCGCAGGCTCTTATGGTCAGTGTGAACCTTGCATCTTACTCCATACAGATAATGCCTCCAAACTTTCAAAGCATGAACCACAGCTGCTAACTCCAAGTCGTGGGTAGGGTAATTCACCTCATGAACTTTCAACTGTCTCGAGGCATAAGCGATCACCTTACCACTCTGCATAAGGACACATCCCAAACCATTCTTTGAAGCGTCACAATATACATCGAAACCAACGCCTTCCTCAGGTAAGGTCAGGATAGGAGCAGAAGTTAGCATTCTCTTGAGCTCAGAAAAAGCATCATCACATGCTTGACTCCACAAGAATTTATTCTCTTTCTTGAGTAATTGAGTCATAGGCCGAGCAATCTTAGAGAAATCTTGCACAAACCTTCGATAATAGCCAGCAAGACCTAGGAAACTTCGGATCTCGCCAACATCTTTGGGACTTGCCCAGCTCTCGATAGCCGAAATCTTAGCTGGGTCAACTTTAATACCTTCCTTTGTGATAACATGCCCCAGGAAAGCTACCTCGGGAAGCCAGAACTCACACTTGGAAAACATAGCATACCACTTTTGTTCTCGTAGAATGCCAAGAATAATCTTGAGATGTTCTACATGCTCGACTTCCGACTTGGAATAAATCAGGATGTCATCAATAAAGACAACAACACACTGATCCAAATACACCCTGAAAGTTCTGTTCATCTGGTCCATAAAAACAGCAGGAGCATTGGTTAGTCCAAAAGGCATGACTTTGAATTCATAATGTCCATATCTCGAACTAAAAGCCATCTTCGGAATATCTGATTCACGGACGGGGATTTGATGGTATCCAGATCTTAGATCGATCTTGGAAAACACAGAAGCACCCTTAAGTTGATCAAAGAGATCATCAATTCTGGGCAAAGGATATTTGTTCTTGATCGTAACCTTGTTGAGATCACGATAATCAATGCACAGGCGCATCGAACCGTCTTTCTTCTTGACAAAAAGTACAGGAGCGCCCCACGGAGAAGAACTTGGACGAATGAAATCTTTCTCAATCATTTCATCCAATTGCTTGCGTAGCTCTTGCAACTCAGCGGGAGCCATTCTGTAAGGTGCTTTGGCGATTGGGCCAGTACCAGGCACGAGTTCAATGGTGAATTCCACATCTCGTTCGGGTGGAATACCTGGTAACTCCTCGGGAAATACATCTGCATAATCACACACTATGCGCACTTCCTCGAGTTTAGAGAGTTCAGCAGTTACAGTTACCGTACATAAAAATGCTTGGCAACCTTTCCTCTGCATTCTGATAGCCTTCATGGCTGAAATAATTTTGATACCCTTCTGTCTTCGACCACCACGATAAGACACTCGAACACCTTCGGGAGTCTTCAAAGACATCTTCTGATCTCGACATTGAAACCTCGCGTCATACAGAGCTAACCAGTCCATTCCTAAAATGACGTCGAACTCAGCAAGAGGGAACTCAAGGTGAGTGGAAGGAAGAATAGTACCAGCAAAGAGAATAGGCACATTCTGATAAGCCTTGAAACAGTCAACAATTTCACCAGAAGTAAGGGAAATGGCTATTGGTTCAGCTTGACAGGGGGTTAAGGATAATTTTGAAGCCAGAATAGAAGATATGACAGATGTGGAAGTGCCAGTATCAAATAATATATAAGCACTAACACCAGAAATCAGAAACATACCCGTAACCACATCAGGGTTAGCCTCAGCGTCGGCACGACTCATCAGAAAGATACGTCCCTTACGAGGAGTGGGAGTAGTAACAGCGCCAGCTGCAGTAGCTGTGTCGGTTGCTGCTTTCTTCGGGCAGAAGGTAGAGCGGTGTCCCACTTCTCCACAGTGGAAACAGGTAACAGGGTTACCCTCACAAGTCAAACTAGGATGATAAGCCTTCTTGCATTTGAAACAGGTAGAATCCTTCTTGTTGTTGGGCTTCGAGTTGAAATTGTTCTTCTTGAAACCACTACTTGTAATAGCGTGCAACAGAGTCAGAATTTTTAGAAGAAAAGAAGATAAAAGAAGAAGAGAAAGGAAAAAAAATAATCCAGACCTCCAGAGTTGAACTTCTTAGAAGAAGATGAAGTGTTATTCCCAGAATGGGAGAAGGGTCGTTTATAACCAGATGATGGGTTCATAGATTTCACCCGCTCGATTGAAGACTCTGCGTAAAGTGCAGCATTATAGAGCTCATTAACTGTTGCGAGATTCCGGGGAATGTTGAGTGTGATATCGGCTCGAAGACCTTCTCGATAAAAGAAAATTCGGGAATTCTCATTGGGTAGCAGGTCTCCAGCATAATTCGCCAGGAACTCGAACCGAGTAGTGTACGCTTCTACCGACATGGTGCCCTGGTGTAGAGAGCTGAATTCAGTCATCCTCTGACGCCTCAGTTCCTCAGGATAGAGCCTTTGTCCTAGGAGAGCCTTGAACTGAGTCCAGTTGAATCCTGGAGTTTGGAGTGTAGCTGGGCCAACCTGGGTCCACCATCGGTCCGCATCATCTGACAGGTACAGAACCGCATAGCCCACCTTCTGATCTTCGGGGGCGGAGTAAATTCCGAACTGTCGTTCCATCAGCCGAAACCAACGGTTCATGACTTCGGGGTCCACAGCGCCATCATAAAAATCCAGCTTGCTTTTAGCCATTCCTTCAGCTGCATGAGAGAAGCTAAAGGGTCTCTGGTGGTTCCTGTTGTTCATTTCGTTCATGGCTTGTGCTATGTTGCGTAGCGTCTCAGCCAGTGCTTCGATCCCTCCTTGGTCATTGTTGTTGTTGTTGTTGTTGTTCCGGGTGCCTCTTCCGGCCATCTTGAAAATTACAAATAACAACACATAATCAATGCTAATCATCGAGTTCAGGAACAGATAATCTTAACAGTTAAGTCCTTATTTGTTTCTACCCATTTCTAATAATATTTTTAATTACTGTTTAAATAATTTACTGGTGTTTTTCCCTATTTTCAGGTGTAAGCGTTGGGAGCGGTGATGCTCTGATACCAACTGTAATCCCTTAGAAATTCTAACGCGATACAGTGGCGGAAACAATGTAGAGTCGGGATTAAAACACACTGTAACTATGTCTTAGTAAATTAAATTGGTAAAGTCAAACGTATGCCATACATAAAAATAGCTAAAATTTAAAACAATCCGTAAAAAGGTTTAAACAATCCGTAAGACATAATTATAAAGAGAAAATCAAGCAGGATCCAAGACTGCTCGCTAGCCCACACCCACCGGAAACAAACACGTATACCTTCCATGTTAAAACATAACAGCCACAATCAGTGGGGAGCAACGTCAACGTTCTCCCAGCCGTATAACATGATTTTAAAACTGTACTTACTACTGTAGAAAAATAATAAAAATGGAAAACAGTAAAACATCATATTAAAATAAGTTTTCGGCACAAAACCAAAATATTAAAATGGTTACCGAAGAAACATAAAAATATTTGCCAACCTGCAAACCAATTTATATCGATAATAAATAAAATAATCAAAATGGCGTTATGGATAGGATTAATGGAGAATCTAGACTTTCACTAGGACAATACTAAAATCTAGTTTCGAGAACTTAGTCAAAACAAATCAGACTTTGGTCTCTAACTAGGCAACTCAACTATAACAGGACTGCGTGCAGCGAGGTCCTGGTTTAAGTAGTGCACACCCCTCCTGGATACAAACCATACCCAGTTCAACCCGACGCGACTTACACGATGCGATATCTAAGTTTAAGGTAAACATACACTCTTCTGAACACAAACCATGCTCAGTTCAACGACCAATGTGTCTCAACATAGACACACCAGCTTTATAGTTGATGGCAAAACGTACAGCCCAGACTATATTACTCTAAATTCACACTTTTCCTTATTCCATAACTCCAAAACAAAGCCATTATCGATATTCAAAAGATATAATCATCATAATAATAAGAGAACAAAAGGAGTAATCACAATATTCTAAAAGAGGAAACTTTCTATTTTAGAAAACTTCTATTTTTAGAAACTTACTAAAAGTAGCATCATATTAAAATAGCAAAATATTAGTTTAAACTAATACAACATTTTTAGTAAACGATATAGATTAATAAAACTAGTACTTTCGGCCTTAACGATATTAATTGTTAAAACGAGAACTTTTGCGTTAGTGAAATTATTGAAACGTCATACAAGTGTTTATAAAATAATTTAGAAATGTCTTAAACATTTTAAATACTACTAATTAGGGTGTTTCCAAAATCTACAAAACTAAAATTCCCTAATTATTATTAGTTTCGACAATACGATTATAAATAGGATTTTACGGCAAATGTCAAATAAAATCTTTTAACATCTTTTATTTAATTAAACCATTGAATATATCTAGAATATGTTAAGGGATGATTTAATTCTTAAAGTTCAGATTTAAATACTTTCAAGATTGCTGGAAAAATAATTCTTTTAGGTAAGACGAAGAATTTTAACGATAAAGCACAATTTGTCCGAAAATCAATAATTATTAATTAAAGACTTTAATAAATAGTACAAAAATTACTTAAAATAGTTAAAACATAATTATGGACATTCTGTCCAGAAAGTAAAATTTTCCAGAATCCTAAAACTCGCTTTTTAAAGCGTTTTCTCGTTAATCGTCTAATCTCGACAATAACGATTAATAAAAATAGTAATTACCAAACGATTTAAATATTAATATCCAAAAATTATTATTAAACTTAAAAATCATGATTTTCCAGAATATAAATTTTTCAGATTTTTCCAAAATTCCAGATTCAACAAATTCCAACAAAACCGTCATTTAAACCCATTTTCACAATTAACGATTTCATTAATAAACTTATCGTTCCTAACATTTTATTAAGGCACTAAAAATCATAAAAATACATTGTAATATGAAATCATCAGAATCACAAATTTTTCAGGATTTAAACCAAAGACCATAATTCGAGAATTTAAACAACAAACACGGTTTTAATGATAAACGATGATTTAAAGTGATTAATTAATTCATCCACTTAACAATTCCGAAAAATTATGAAAATATTCATAAAATTCTATTTCATCATAAAATTTCACCACGTCAAAAATAAGATTAAAATAAAATGTTTAAGTACTAGAACTAAAAATCGGCTTTTAATCGTGTTTGTTCGTAAACGGTAATAATTCAATAATCGATATTTAAAATATCAGAAAAATCCTAAATTATTATAAATCATCAAAAATATCAATTTTACAGAATATAAACATATATTACATGTTTAGGCCGAATATTATGATTTTACAAATTAATATAACAATTTAATCGTTAATCTCGTAAAAGCGATAAAAATACCGAAACATGCAAATTTTTAACTTTTAAAATTTTTCCAGATTTAGTGACATACATATATTGTCAAAATAAAACATAAAAATATATACATGAAAATACACAATTAAAATCATGAAATACCGAGTAACATCGGCGTTACCTCTACTCCAAGCCTGAATCGATTATGTACTTGTCGGCCTCGGGATCGTCCACAAATCCTACCAAACACGAAAATCATGGCAGAAAAATTACCATGAGAAAAGCTAAAAATCAAGGTAAATAATGATCGAAAACGACATCGATTATTACCTTAACGAAGGAATTGGAAAGAGGATTATTATGACGATAAAATTGATGCGATTGTGACTCGAAATGGAGCAAAAATAATCCTAGAGGGAGGATGGGGTACACGGCCAAAGGGAGGAAGAAGATGATGTTGAATATTTTTTTGTTAATGCAAAAATGAATGTAAATGAGGAGGAGGTTACTAAAGTTAAATGGGCATAAATGGAATTAAGGTGGAATTAAGGTGGATGAAGAATCCAATGTGCTTACTAGCATAGGTTGACCGGCAAAAAAGGATAAGGGAAGGAATGAAAAGTTTGGGTATTAAAGCCTCAAATCAATGAAAAGAAAAGAATCTTATGTTTACGGTTTAAAGTGATAAAATGAAACGTGTTAGTAAAACGTAGTTAATTTGCGACAAGAAGCTTTGTCGGTCCAAAATATGAGGAAAATGTCTCAAATGATTTATAAGTTGATAAAAAGTATAATCGTAAAATAGGTAAAGGCATTTCAAGGTAATTCGAGTAAACCTCGCGTAAGAAAATAATTATTCGCGAAGCTTCGTAATAAAATTTATTAACGACTAAATACTTGTAAATAAAAATATTTACTAGTGAAAATATTATATAAACGTATCCAACCATTTTTAGGAAAAGGAATAACTTAAATCCGAGTTTAAAAACGTCAATTCGAATATAAATAGAATTCCTTGCGAAAATTAATTAGTTTACGAAGAAACTACGTAAATGGATTTAAAAGAATTAAAAACTTTAAAATTAAAAATAAAAATTATTAAAATAGAGCTTAGTAAAGTGATGAAATATGAGGCCGAAAAAGTGATAGAGTTAAGACGGAGTCCTAACGGAAAGAAAAAATAGCGGGTGTTACAATCCTCCCCACTAAAAGAAAGTTTCGTCCTCGAAACTAAGAATAAGCGGATAGAAATCGAGGTTTACCTTACTCGAAGAGATGAGGATGCTTAGCTCGCATCGAAGACTCGGTTTCCCACGTTTCTTCCTCAAAACGATTACAACGCCATAAAACTTTAACCAGGGGTAAAACTTTGTTCCTTAAGCAATTCTCACGGCGATCAGTGATCTTCACCGGCCTTTCTTCATAGGTCAAGTCTGGTTCGAGATCCACAATCTCGGGTTCCAACACGTGCTCGGGGTCACTAACATATTTCCTCAGCTGAGAAACATGGAAAACATCGTGAACCTTACCCATAGAAGCAGGCAATTGCAGCTTATAAGCAACTTCGCCCACTTTCTCGACTATAGGGTACGGGCCAACGAACTTAGGGCTGAGCTTGCCCTTAATCCCGAACCGTTTTACCCCTTTCATAGGTGATACCTTCAGGAACACAAGATCACCAACCGAAAACTCCAAAGGTCGGCGACGGACGTCAGCATACGACTTCTGTCGATCCTGGGCAGACTTCATCCTAGATCGGACCACATTCACCACATCGATAGTCTGAGCTAACAAATCCGGACCCAAAATCTTCACCTCACCAGGGACATCCCAACAGACGGGACTACGACAATTTTGACCATATAGTGCCTCGAACGGGGACATCTTAATGGAGGCATGGTAGCTGTTGTTATAGGAAAACTCTACCAGCGGAAGATGTCGGATCCAATTCTCTTGGAAATCCAGGGCACAAGCCCGCAGCATATCCTCCAAAGTTTGGATTGTTCTCTCGGACTGCCCATCCGTAGCAGCATGGAAAGCGGTACTCATCAATAATTTGCTTCCCAAAGCATCTTGCAAAGCCTTCCAGAATTTAGAGCAAAATCTCGGATCCCTATCTGAAATAATCTCGAGCGGTACGCCATGATGATGAACAACCTCGGCAACATACACCTCTGCAAGCTTCTCCAGACTCCAAGTGTCGCGAATAGGGACGAATCGTGCACACTTGGTCAAGCGATCTACCACAACCCAAATACCGTTTCTTCCATTCACGGTTCTAGGTAATGCCATCACAAAATCCATCGATATGCACTGTCATTTCCATTCAGGAAAAGGGAGTGGTTGAAGCAAACCCCCAGGCTTCTTGTGCTCGAACTTCACTTCCTGACATGTTAAGCACTTACTTACAAACTCAGCGATGTCCTCTCTCATATGAGGCCACCAGAAATGGAGCTTCAAATCCCGATACATCTTGTCGCCACCAGGATGAATAGAGTACCTCGTCTTATGTGCCTCGGTTAGAACTTGCTTTCTCACCTCAGCATCACCAAGTACAACCCAGCGGTTTTTAAATTTCAGTGCTCCACTGGAATCCACAGAAAAATCAAGGGCCTTACCAAGATTCATCTTTTCTCGAATACCAGCTACAAAAGGATCTTCCAACTGCTTCTCACGAATCGCACGGAAAATAGTTGGTTCAGCAACAAGGGCATTGAGGCGGCCATCATAACCCTCATCAAGAACATCAATAGATATCCTGGCAAAATCTCGGGCCAACTTCTCAGATAAGCCAGAATACGGAATTAAGGAATGGAGGGTCTTTCTGCTAAGGGCATCAGCAACCACGTTAGCTTTTCCCTCACAATACACCAATTCAAGATCATAGTCGTTCACTAATTCGATCCAGCGTCTCTGTCTCGCATTCAAATCCTTCTGCGTGAAGAGATATCGCAGGCTCTTATGGTCAGTGTGAACCTTGCATCTTACTCCATACAGATAATGCCTCCAAACTTTCAAAGCATGAACCACAGCTGCTAACTCCAAGTCGTGGGTAGGGTAATTCACCTCATGAACTTTCAACTTTCTCGAGGCATAAGCGATGACCTTACCACTCTGCATAAGGACACATCCCAAACCATTCTTTGAAGCATCATAATATACATCGAAACCAACGCCTTCCTCAGGTAAGGTCAGGATAGGAGCAGAAGTTAGCCTTCTCTTGAGCTCAGAAAAAGCATCATCACATGCTTGACTCCACAAGAATTTATTCTCTTTCTTGAGTAATTGAGTCATAGGCCGACCAATCTTAGAGAAATCTTGCACAAACCTTCGATAATAGCCAGCAAGACCTAGGAAACTTCGGATCTCGCCAACATATTTTAACTTCGGTCTTCTAATTTTATCTATTTATTATTTGCTAAAAATATTATTTTAAAATTGTGTACCTGATAAATATTTTACAAGTTTTCGATATCGTTTTATGAATCGTAAGTAATTTTATTATTTATGATCGTTATAATATTTTGTTGGTTATCGTGACACTAGTAACTAAATAATATCGATTCATATTTTCTTCATATTTCGTTAATTTATAATTTTAACTCAAGATCGTATTTTTATATTATAATCGAGATTTGTATACTTGTTCAATAAATTAATTTCGTTTTACGACTTACATTAATAAATGAGAAAGTAGTCGATTTTATTTTAAATACATTTTTAGTCGAGACTATTTTCCCTAATAATTTCACATTTGTCTACGATTGATTATTTTTAGTAAAATCAGTATTATTTATTGATAAAATATATTTGATAAAACTAATGTGAAAACTTTATAAAATCTCGTTTAATTTATAAAACTTGTTGACTCAATTAATTTTGATATCGTTTCTCTTAAAACATCTCTTTTCTAAAAATTATAGTTTTAACTCGATTTCCTAATTATTTATAAAATACTATATATTGACCTATTACATTTTATTTATATTTTGAGTACTGAATTTAGAGATATATTAAAGTTACGATAATGACGATAATAATAAAATATTAATTTCCTTAGAAATGCTATTTTTTATGCATTTCGCTTATTTTAATCACTTCCGTATTTTCTATAACAATATTTCTATTTTAAGTAAGTTTCTAAAATTAGTAAGTTTCTAAAATTAGTAAGTTTCTATTTATAGAAGGTTTCCTTTTAATATAAAATGGTTATTCGTTTATCTTCATGTTATTGTAATGATTATATCTTTTGTTTATATCGATAAAGACTTGTTTTGGAATTATGGAATAAAGGCAAGTATAGGGTTAGTGTAATATAGTCTGGGATGTACGTTTTTGTCATCAACTATAAAACGGTGTGTCTATTTGGGGCACATTTGTTCGTTGAACTGGGCGTTGTTTCGCCCGGAAGGTTGTATGTTTTGACCTTAAGCTAGATATCGCATCGTGTTAGTCGCCGTCAGCTGAACTAGACATATTTGTTGTCTAGGAGGGGTATGCACTACTTAAACCAGGACCTCGCTGCACGCAGTACTGTTATAGTTGAGTTGCCTAGTTAGAGATTGGATTCTGTTATGAGTGAAGTCTACAGTTCTCGAAGCTAGTTTCCAGTATTATCCTAGTGAAAGTCTAGCCTTGTGCACACTGACCGAATTTCCATGACGCTAGTTTTGAATATTATTATTATCGATCGTTTTGATTTGCAGGTTGGCAAATGTTTTAAGTTTTCTCCGAGTACTTATTTTATTATATCGTTCTAATGTTTTCTCTTTTGAAATATTTTGATATAATAATATTATTATTTTCCTTATGATATATATGGCTAGGAGAACGACCGAGTTAATCCCCACTGACGTGGCTGTTATGTTTTTTTTTGGTAAAATGTGAGTATATTGCCAAAAAAAATGTCAATGAGAGCATTTATATCCTAGGAATATCAAATCCTAACAGGAACATCACAAATAAAATACATTGCATTAGAAATCATGTCTCCAGGCATTAGATCTAATGGATCGAGTTCATTGTTGTCTTTCCTAGGACTCTAACTGTTATCTTCTTCTTCAAAAGTTTTGTTACTTCTTCAGGTCTCAATATCCTTGCTTCATACCACGCGCTATTCCGTTGTCTCCATACGTGGTAATAGAGAGCATTCAGCACCATAGCATCTGTTTTCCATCTCGTGTCATATTGATTTGCAATTGCTAGTTCCTATATCCCCCGTGTAGCACTATACCAACTTCTGATTTCATCCCTAATCTTGCCACTGTACAAACATGTTTCAAAAATATGCTCAATCAACTCCTCTTCTTGCCCACATAGACAGCAGGAATTATCCTCGATACATCCAATCTTAGTTAATTTCTCTTTTGTGTTCATGCCTTTACTCAAAGCCAACCAAGTGACTAAGGAGTGCTTTGGGATGTTCCAATTATTCCAAACTACTTTGGCCCAATTTTTTTCATCCTCTTTATTCCTCAGAACATTGTAACCTTTCTTGACAGTGTACAGTATACTATCCCACAAATCTTACTGATAAGCTTCTTTCATAACTTCCTTCACTTTACATATTTGTTTCCACGACCAGTTGTCCCCTTGTTTATAACATGACATGTACTCGCTGCTGGGTTTTGGGTGTGAGCTAGCGAGTAGCGTGGATCCTACTCATTCTTCATTCACGATTTATGGATTTGTATTAACCAGTTTTGGAGAATTTTTCTTTTAGCCTTTTTGTAAAAAGAGACCTTTGTATTGACTTATCATTTCTTTTAATAAGATGTAGTTCGTTAGTGTGTTTTAATCCCAACTCTACAGTGTTTCCGCCACTGTATTGCGTTAGAATTTCTAGGGGAATACAATCTGAATTTGAGGTTGGTTTTGAGAGGTTTGTACTCTGTAATATACCTGAGTCTGATACCATTGATTACGAGCCCACATTCGAGCGTATTGATGCATGTTAAAGTCCGATCATCATAGGGTGTTTTGTTGGAGACTGCTACAGACACGAGCAGGCAAAATGCGGGTGTCTATGGAGTTAATCAAGGCAAGCTTTCTTGGATAAGACAGAAGCCGCAAAGAGCACCCTCATTAACACCAATAGTAGATAGTTCTGCTTCATAGCAGGCGAGACCCCTCCAAAAAAGACATTAGTCTTAGCAGGATTAGCAGAGAACTCTGATTACGAAGAAAAATCAGTAAGGGTATGTTGGATAACCTTGAAAGAGGAGACATCACCACAAGCAAAACCATCAAGTCATCCGTAAATATAAGAAGGGAAACTTTTCACTCTTTCTACATTTCAGATGAAATGGGATATCATGAGTGGAACTTAAACACCTTAAGGATCTAACAGGCTATCACAAAAAAATAAGTAGATAGTGGATGTCCTTGTCGTATTCCACTTCTCCTAAGGAAGAAGCCAGCTGATGGGAGGGATTTGTCACGTCCCTAGCCAATCAATATAACACCGCCTAACCTAGTGGGTAGCTAGGGCAAGTCGGGATCGTATCCACGAGGACGGTATAAAGCTTAGACTAGGTCTACTTACAACAAGACTAGATTACCAACAAACACAAAGAAGCGATAAATGGAAAACTATGATAGAGGGGAAGTATGAACTAAACTAATGATCGAACTAATGAATAAACTAAAAGGACGATAGCTAACTAGGAGGATTACACAAATATGGAAAGAAGTGGGGTAGGTCGGGTTCATAGAGGTAGAAGGGTAATTGGGGTGATCAAGGGTATAGGTGTCTCCTAATCGCTAGAGTCGGTCCGGGCTCTCGCAACTTAGACCGATGTCAAGGTGGGTCCGGGCTCTCGCAACTTAGACCCTAGTCCGCGCTCTCGCGACTAAACTATTCTCATCATTTCCACAACATAAGCAATCAATGAGAAGATGAATACAAGTATGGGAAGCATGGCCACTACAACTCACACAAGCATATCAACAAACACATAGAGTGCCTACAATGTGACTAGCAACAAAGATGTAACCTTTTCCCCTTAATCAACCCTAATCATCCATAATTTACCCCTAATCCCCCTACTAGCCCCACAAGAAAACTACTCACTCATTATTAAAAGAAAACCAACAATCATAAGAGCAATCAATGTCACAAAACAAGCATCCATTATCTTTAACAAGAACAATAGCAATAACAATAACAATAAGAAAGAATACTTGAATAAATAACAAAGACTAAGGATGAAAAGATTATACCAACAATAGGACGAACAAAAGATGAAAACTTGTATTAATGAGAAACCCAAATACAATCCCAAGGTTGTCAATCTTGGAACAATCTTCAAGAATCCCTTAATCCAAGACTAATTACAATAATTATCTAAAGATTAAAGAGAGGATTAAACTAATGAGAGTAGCAATAATCTAGGGTTTTGAATGATAATGGAGGCTTGAACTAATCTAGGGTAAGATAAGATGTCTTAATATTACAAGAAGGGAGTATATATATGGGTACAAGAATGAAGGAGAAGAAAAGAAGAAGCTCGTGCTGCCTCTGTAGCTTCCCGACCGGGACGGATCATCCCGATCAGGACGGCCCAGTCATCCCGACCGGGACGGGATGGTCCCGACCGGGATGGGCTCACAGCAGCCATCTTAATGTAGAACCCCATCACGAACGGGATGGGGCCATCCCGAACGGGATGGGGCCATCCCGAACGGGATGGGTCTTGTATGCCTTCCTTAAACACTCTTTGGTCCTTCCTTGCCTCTCATGGGCTTCCCACCGATTCTCGGGACTCGGGATCAGGTCTCGGAGGCTCGGGATTGGGTCCCAAGGTCTCGGGGTCGATTCCAAGGTCTCGAGTGATCGTTCCTTTATCTCGTTGGCTCCAAAATGTGTATGTATTGAGTCGGAATCGCTCCAATTCTTCCAAATCAGTCTCGGGAACCTGAAACGAACTAAAGGAAGCATAAAAAGCCCATGAATCGCTCCAAAGGAGCGATTCCAAAAGGAAAAAGGGACCAAAACACAACAAAAAGGCACTACAAACTACACTTATCAACTCCCCCACACTTAACCCTTACTCGCCCTCGAGTAAGCACACACTAACTACTAGACTAGCCGAATGGGTATTAGCGCACCCTACGCCCCTTCAACTCACGCGAGTGCACTTAGAGGACAAGTGCACTCCGCAAGGCAAGTTGGGTCTTGCGACAAAACTGTGGATGCGACCGGACACAAAACACATAAACAAACAAACACACAAACAAACACCTAATCGGTTGCACCCAAAACAAAAGAAATACCGCTTCCCTCTAAAAGCGGTGAATGAAACACCGGTTTAGGACTCGAGGTAAGTGACAACGTTCCCAAGCTAGCAATACAAACCGAGGTGAACTAAACCCTAATAGTATGACGATAAAGCAATAAAAACGTTGGTAACTTACCTAGGTCCTCCAAACTTTCTAAAAACGTACTACGGGACGATCGGCAGAGTGGAAAAGTGAGGAACCACGGTGTTAGTCGACACTGTAGGTAAGTGAGACCCCGCCCCCTTTAGCGTGAGCCAAGAGGGTCGTCCCGTGTCCAAGACCGCCTAACTAGTCCAAGTAAAAAGGTGGAAAACTTGCAAAATGAGGGAAGACCGACTAATGCCGCTATCATCCTTCCTCGGGACTCGGTCCTTTGGTAGGCTCTTCACGGCAAAAGTCGGAAAAAGGCTTATTTTTGTGGGGATTTCTTTTTGTGAGACGAGTTTTCTTTTGGCATTTTCTTTCTTTTTGACATATTTGCTTTGTTTGTTGCCATGCCATTTCTTTTTCTTCTTTTCTATTTTCTTTTTTGGCTTTTGTGCCTTTTCTTTTTCTTCATTCTTTTCTTTCTTTTTCTTTTCTTAGCCCCTTTTGGCAAGATTTGGCATTTTTGGCAATTCTTTGGGTGATGAGAAAGAGAGAACTCAACAAATCGCATTTTATTGTGTGGATATGCGTAGGTGGTAAGGTAATGGGTATGTCGGGACGACGTCTTCCTTTCATACTCACAAAAAGGGGAGAACTTGGACTAATCAAACAACCCTAAACACGGTCACCTAGGGAACGAGACTCGGTAACCAAGGCCTTTTCACACCGTGGGTGGTCATAATGGTCAAAAGTGCACATCCCGTAGTAAATTCCTAGTAAGCTAGGTGGACTCGAGGTAAAGGACCAACGAATTCATTGATTTAGGGTCATTCTACTAGGCTAAAGTCCAAGACTCGATTTACACTACTAAAAAGGGAAAGTACACACTCACACACTTGCCTCTAAACCGGGTTTTCGAAAACCATTTACACACAAGACACACAACACAACACAAAATGAAGACATGACGAAAACAAAAGGAAAAGGAACAAAAGCAACAAAAACAAAACAAGGCAAAACAAAACACATAGACAAAACAAGCACCACCCCTCTATTCCATACAAGCCACCAAATCATCCGCCATTATGCACAAAGCTCCACCCGAGCACACCTCAACACAACCTTCTCCAAACATCACAAGGAATAAAGGAAAAAAAGGGATAAGGTGTTACCGGAAGTCTTTAGAGCTTTCCAAAGTCGTTGGCGATTAAAGCAACCTATAAGAACAATGGGAGGCAAAACACGCACACAAAACAAATGTACGACACAAAAACACAAAATGAAAACACAAAAGAGAAAATCTTTTTGATTTTTGTGAAAAAATTTCAAATTTTTAGGATTTTTAAAGGTTTTTTCGAAAAACTATGAAAATAAAACTACTATGATAGAATATCGCTCCCCCACAATTAAATCGACCAATGTGCCCATATGCTCAATCGTAGTGTGCGGAGAGACAAAAGAAAAGGAAATAAACTACGGAAATAAAGCTAAAATTAAAAACAAAGTGGAGAAAAAGGTAGAAGGTGTCCGGCCGAGGTGTAGTCAAGTCACCATGAGACGAGACGAGAAAAAGATATGGAATGGGGAAGAAAAATAAAAAGAACGAAATAAAAGGAAATGGGAGGGGAGGGCTAGGTGTAATCAAGTCACCTAGCCCGGATTCCGTCCGAATCCGACTAACTCCTAACAAGGGGTGAAAATCTTGTAAATGGACTAATCGATTGACTCGCGACGTAATCACGTCGTCGGGAGTCGGGAGCAACCAAACTATGGCCTCGAAGGCCCCTAGATACCGAGACTCAATGGAAGGGGGCAAACAATGAAAAAGAAGCGATAAAAAGACGGAAAAGTAAGGATAGTTACCCAAACAGAGCGGCTAGTAACTCACTTGCTCCATCGTCTCATTGATCATTAGAGGCTCGTCGCTTGTTTTCTCGGTTGCCATCTCGCTTCAAACTTGAAGAGAACTCACGGTATAGGTAGTAATGGTAGGGGTGGGATTTGATGTGAGAGTCGGTGTAAAGCGGATAGGAAATGGAGTGAGGGCATGACAATGAAGTACATGGGGCATATGATAAGGCTAGGGTAGTTAGGGAGGTTGGGAGGGGGCATAAAACGGTTGGGTGGACTCCATTTGCGAAGAAGGATCACAAAGAGGGAGCAGAGGACCTTCCCGGTCGGGAAGGTTGATCCCGATCGGGTTACCTCACCCGTCTCGGTCGGGACGCCTTCATCCCGGTCGGGAAGGACTCACAGGAAGCACGAATAGAGGTGCACCCTTCCCGATCGGGATGGCACCCTTCCCGGTCGGGAAGCCTTACCCTTCCCGGACGGGACGCCTCATCCCGGCCGGGATGGGTCTTCTTCGATCCCAAAAACTTGTTCCAAGTTTCAAAAACCCGATCCTCGTGCCTATAACCCAAGGTATACCATAGCCAATCCTTTCTAGGAGCGTTCTCACTTCACCTATCAAACAATACTAAAACACACGTCAAACTCTCTCCCTTACAACGCTCATCAATCAATCCAAATAACAAGAATTCACAAAAATCCAACAAATTACAAGAAAGAGATATATACAATGAGACGGTTCTTTTGGAACTCCGTCAAACCAAGGTGGTGCTTTCCTTAATCTTTTTCAACAACCAAAACTAGTTCCATCTCCATCAAGGGCACGTAAGAACAAGTCGAAGGCCCTAGAGAAGTCTTCAATCAAGCATGTCATATAACCGACCATATCCCAAGGCTCCTCATGGCCTTGCCTTGACGTTCCCGGGGCATCCCGCTCTTCCAAGTTCAATGACTTGAACTTGTACTTTTGGTCCTTGGGGACATACCCAAACGTCCACCGGTCCTCATGCGGCCCCAAGGGAGGCTCATCTTCTTCCTTGTCATTGCACTTCAACTTGTCATCAAGCCCATGAATTGGGCACTCATCTTCCTCCATATCGGAGTCGTCATCTTCAAGTACATAAGAGTAATTCTTCAAGCTTTGTTCCGGTTCACCCCCTAGATCGATGTCTTTCTTGGTTTGGATCATATTGCATGTCTCATCGCTAGTAGGCGAGGTGTTGCCTTGGAGGTCAAACACTATCTTCTCCTCGCCTAACTCAAATGTGATCCTACCGTTCTTCACATCGATCATGGCACCCGCGGTGTGTAGAAATGGGCGCCCAAGAATAATGGGAGTGTTGGCATCCTCCGGCATGTCGAGCACAATGAAGTCGGCCGGAATGAAGTATTTCCCCACTCGTACCGGTACGTCCTCTAACATTCCTAATGGTCGATTGAATGATTTATCGGCCATTTGGAGGGTGAGGGACGTACATTTCAACTCCTTCATTCCGAGTCGGCAACAAATAGAATAGGGGATGATGCTCACACTCGCGCCCAAGTCACATAACGCATTCTTGATCAAGAAGTTGCCTATGGTGCAAGGGATCGAAAAACTACCCGGGTCCTTCAACTTCGGAAGCGTGGAACCTTGTATGAGCTCGCTCACCACCCTCGTGAACGCTACGGTCTCTTCCTTGTCGACGGATCTCTTCCTAGCTAGGATTTCTCTCATAAATCTTCCATATGCCGGGATTTGGGTAAGTAGTTCGGTGAACGGGACGCTAACATCCAATTTCTTCACAATACTAAGGAACTTGTCGTACTGAGTGTTCACCTTAGTCTTCATTTGCCTCGATGGGTAAGGCAACTTGATTTGGTACTTGTTTTGATCATTAAGGGTGGACTCTTCAAAGGACACTTTCCTTTTTCCCTTGTCTTTCTCTTGAAGAGGAGGAGGGTTGTCTTCTTGAGGTTTCTCGACCTCCTATAAGACTTGCTCCTCAATTGGCATGTCAAAGCTTGGCTCTTCTTGATTCGGAGATGTTATTTCCATTGTCGGTTCTTGCATCGGCTCTTGCTCATTCGGATATAGAGGGGAGTTGTAGGATGTACCTCTCCTTGTGGTGATAGCATTTACATGCTCAAATATCGGTGTTTCACCTTGAGAAGGTAGTTGCCCCTTTTGTCTTGAGGAGCTCCTCGAAGCAAGTTGAGATACTTGAGTTTCAAGCATCTTCATACGAGCATCTCTTACCGCATTTTCCCCTTGAACATAAGCAAAGAGCTCTTGTTGGGTTTTCGACATATCCATTTGACATTTTTGCACATCTTGAGTATTCTTTTGCATATCTATATTACTCCTTTGAATTTTCATCAAAGTCTTTTGAATGTCAAAATCTCGAGGTGGGGATGATGGATTATGTGGAGTGTCGGTGATGGCGAGAGGAATGCCATAATCATGAGTAGGAGACCGGCTCCTAGGCTTGCTTTGTTGTTGTTGATTTTTAGTTGCTTGTTGACGGTTCCCTTGGAACCCATGAGAATTGCCTTGTCTAAGGCCTTGATTGTGGTTTTGTTGTTGTTGGAAGCCTTGGTTTCCTTTGAAACCGCCTTGATTGAAGTTCCCTTGTTGGAACCCTTGATTATTGTTGTGAAAGGTACCTTGGTTATTTTGCTTGAAGTTGTTGAAGGGTCTTGGATTACCCATGTAACCTTGGTAACCTTGGTTGTTGTCCCTTAAGGGAGGTGGAACATAGGGACGATGTTGTTGTTGATGTTGAAAGACTTGTTGTTGGGGGACTTGTTGGGAAGCTTGGAATTGATTAGAGTAAGAGGTACCTTGCTTGAACGCTTGGAATGCGTTCACTTGCTCGATACTTCCACGACAATACATAGGTTCATGTCCAACTATTCCACAAGTATCGCACATCTCGTAGTAAGGTAAAGGAGGTGCGAACCCAAAAGCATTCACTTCTTGAATCGGTTGATGGTGTGAGGAACTAGTGCCTTGGACTTGGTCGAGGTGACTTTGGAGCTTCTTGTCAATAGTCTCCATGTGCGTTTTCAATTGGGCTCCAAGGTCAATGCTTAATTTGGTGATAGCATCGACCTCATGTATGCCTCCTCGATGTGCCTTCCTAGGCCTAGAGTATTGCGAATTATGCACCGCCATCTCTTCGATTCTCGCCCATGTTTGGTCGTCATCGACCTCGGTAAACCTACCATTGGAGCCCATGTTGAGAATGGCTCTCGAGTCCTCATAAAGACCATTCAAAAATTGTTGCACCAAGAACCATTGTGAGAGTCCATGATGAGGGCACGATCTTACCAAAGACTTAAACCGCTCCCAAGCTTCATATAGGCTCTCTTCATCCCTTTGTTGAAACCCGGTGATGGAGGCCCTAAACAAGTTCGTCTTTTCCGGAGGGTAAAACTTTTGGTAGAACGCCAAGGCAAGCTTTTTCCAAGTATCGATCCCCATGGTTGCCCTATCGAGACTCTTGATCCATTGCTTCGCTTTTCCAATAAGAGAAAACGGGAAGAGTACCCAACGAATTTGATCTTGAGTAACCCCGGTTTGAGATATAGCGTCACAATAAACGGAGAAAGTCTCCATATGTTGGTGCGGGTCTTCGGTGGGCAAACCACTAAATGGGCTCCTCTCCACAAGTTGGATAAATTGAGTCTTTGCCACAAAATTCCCGGTATAGGCTTCCGGTAATGCACTCGGTCCCGGCAAGACATCTTCCATAAAAGTGGAGTGAGAGGAAAACTTAGGCATTCTTGGATGTAAGGGAGAAGATGGTGGTGTAGAGAGTGTTGATGTAGATGAAGAGGGGGAACTAGGAGAAGAATCACCGAAGGGATTGATGAAGGTCCCTCCGGCCGTCTCTCGAGGTGAAATGTTCAAGTCGGCTCCTTGGGCTTGCCCTTGATGAGTATTGCTTGCACTCGGTTGAGAGATCCTAACCCGATTAATCGTCCGTTGGCGAAAGGCTCTAAAGAGTCTCTCCGGCTCTGGATTAAAGAGATAGAAGTCGCCTCCCCTCCTAGGCATACACTACACACTTAGAACAAACGTAAGAACGCCTAGTGCTTTATGGGCACTAGGCAACGACAATAACAAACACAACTAGAGACAAAGAGAAAAAGGAGAAATAAAACTAAGGAAAGAAGAAAAATCTAGAGAATATTCACAAGAGAAGATGGGAGAACACAAAGAAGAGTAACTAAGTCTAGAAATAAGCAAACTAAGTCTAAACAATGCACCGTCCCCGGCAACGGCGCCAAATTGATGGGAGGGATTTGTCACGTCCCTAGCCAATCAATATAACACCGACTAACCTAGTGGGTAGTTAGGGCAAGTCGGGATCATATCCACGAGGATGGTATATCAAAGCTTAGACTAGGTCTACTTACAACAAGACTAGATTACCAACAAACACAAAGAAGCGATAAATGGAAAACTATGATAGAGGGGAAGTATGAACTAAACTAATGATCGAACTAATGAATAAACTAAAAGGACGATAGATAACTAGGAGGATTACACAAATATGGAAAGAAGTGGGGTAGGTCGGGTTCATAGAGGTAGAAGGGTGTAGACACCCGCATTTTGACTGCCAGGTGTCTATGGTAGTTTCCAAAAATCACCCGATGATGATCGGACGCTAACATGTTTCTACGCGCTCGGATACGGGCTCAAATCCATTAATCGTTGGCTAACACACTTACGGAGTACAAATCTCACCAAACGGACCTCAAATCCAGGCCCAGTGGATCATTCCGAGTCAAACAAGACTAATTTGGGCCAAAACCGACACCGGAATTAAAATCGACTTTTCGCGATTGGGTCAATCCCGGTCAAAGTCACTTCCGAGACACACAAAACAACCCATCAATCATCAAAAGTCCAAATCAAACACAAAACCCATCAAGGTCAAGGTCCAAACAAGACCCGCGCGACCCATCTAGGCCACTCGATCGAGTGACCCATCCACTCGATCGAGTGGGCCTGCTTTGAGCCCGGCGGCTGACATAACGGGCCACTCGACCGAGTTGGCTACCTACTCGGTCGAGTGCCCTAACCCGGGTGCCCTAATATTTTCTATATAAGCACCTTCCCATGCACACATCTACACATCACAAAAAAAAACCCTAGCATCCTACACACATACTACGTTTTTACCAACCCTAGAAAAACCCTAGGAAAACCGACTTTAGCAAACCCTAAACCTAGTTCTAGGGATTCAATCCGAGCCACCACAACTTAGCCTCCATACACCTCGAAGACTCCCGTGTTAAAGCCGCGTTTACGAGTCCGTACCGAGACTGAAACATGTAGGTTGAGGGTGACAAACCCCTTCTTCTTTCCTTTTCCCTCTTTTCTCGTTTTTTTGCATTATTATTACTATTATTATATATTATTATTACATATTATTATTATGTATTATTATTATATATTACTATTACGCACTACTACTACGTATTATTATTATTACTACTATATATTATTATTACTACTATATATTATTATTACTATTACGTACTACTACTATATATTATTATTATTATTATTATTATTATTATTATTATTATTACTACCGTATTATTATTATTATTATTATTATTATTATTATTATTACGTATTATCGTTATTATTACTACGCATTATTATTATTATTATTTCGTATTATTTTTATTAGTGTTACGGTTAGTTTATCATTATTATTGCGCATTCATCATTCTTCCTCGTTTTTTGGTTTTTTTATTATATTAGTCATTGCATCATAATATCTATAATATCTTTAGTATTAAAATATTAAAATACTCATTGATTTGTGTCGAGTAAGAAGGATATCGGGATAAGAAAACACGAACATACAAGTGTACTGCACACAGCGTTGACGGTCGCTTATCCCGGTATCCCGATTATTTGATTATTGAGATGAGTCAACTTAAACAAGATTCCGTTATTACTTCTCGTTATCATCATCAATTTTGCATTCATCAATTTTCTAAAGTCAATTTTTAATAAGGGTCGAAACCCGTTGACACGGATCCGACATCACAATCCCTAGGGATTTATTTCGATGTCGGAGAAGTCGAGGGAATCAAGTTTTTTTTATTTATTTATTCGAATAAAGCATCGATTTTGGATTCGATACCAATTCCGTAATTGGATATCGAATCTAACAATCAAGTCATATGAATTGATTAACGTGATTTACTCATATCACGATAATTAATTTAAAACGACTAAAATCAATTTATTTATTTTTTTCTATTTCACTCTAATATTCCATATCGATTCAAATAATCGAATATGGGATATAGCGAGTACTCCAAATTTAGAATCGGGTATAAATTCAACAATATTTATATTCGGTTCAGCAAAATTCGCGATTTATAAAAAAACCAAGTCGAACATAAATTATGCAATATTTATGTCCGATTCGGTAAAACCGTCGAATTATCAAAAAATCAAAAGCAATTTCAAAATCAATAATTAAATTGCAAACGAACCAAGTTCGTACAGGTGCCACTCGACCGAGTGCCTTAGTCACTCGATCGAGTGACACCTCAAAATCAAGTCAGAATGCTAATGACGATCACCACTCGATCGAGTCTCACAATGACTTGGTCGAGTGGCCATGTACTCGACCGAGTTGGTCAATAACTCGGCCGAGTACGGTCTGTAGCGCAAAGCAGAATCACCTTTTTCAGGTCTACTCGATCGAATTTGTCGACTACTCGATCGAGTGACCTCATAGCGACTCAAATTACGAGTCTTACATTGTTCTATTTTCAAAACTAGATAGTATTTTACGACTTAGGTCAACATGTGCATAATTAATCACGTGTATACTATCTTTTCAAATCATGCATCCTCATATTTGCATCTTTTCAATTCAATTCAATATTTGCAAACCGTTACTATTCGTTATATCGTTATATCGCTACTAACGCATTTTCTGTTTCTTTTGTCAATTTAATTATTATTCGTTTATTATACTAAATGAACCCGCATGCTAAAATACAACTTGGACGTTAATTTTAGTTGCATTAAATTGACTTAGAAACCCTTTCAATTACATTCGCATGTTTAGGGAAAATAAATCTTTGCATATCATTTTTCCCGTTTTACTAGCACGCGTATTAGAAAGTCATTCGAATTCTTAGTAGAGGCCGCTAATGTGCGGGCGGGGTTGGGTGTCCTTTGTGGGCTTCCCAACACGTACCCTCACCCCTTACTCAGAACCTCGGTTTCCGGATGCCCGAAACCGTTGGCGCACGAGAGTCATTCAATACACGCTATCCGATAATGTTGGTATCGGTATCGATATGCAAAGGGACGAGCCCAATAAACTCTGACATCGGAAATGGGCCGTATTTTGTATACGGCCCACTACGACATAGAGTGGGCTCGAACGGTTCCGAATAACCATAAAATTCGGTGGCGACTCCACATAGACCTAAATTTCAATTCGATCCTTCTCATATGGAGATTCATTCGCCTACCCAAACCCGCGCGTGGCCGCGTCGGGGTGGACCTATGTCATGTCCACAATTTGGCGACTCCGCTGGGGATTAACTGATGCGTGACTTACCATCGGCATCCTCAGGGTGAGACTCGAATAGAAATCGTTTGACGAATACAATACGCGTGTTAGTTTTACGGTTCATGCATAACCCATATTTTCCCGGGCCGGTACTCGCGACCGACGTCCCACTATACCGTCGATGTACTCCAACACGGATATGTTGAAAGGTGTCCATAGTCGATTCGAGTGGGTTTCGCGGCATGTTCTAAGATCAACTCGACTTAGGAAGTCAGTCCCGATCAACGTCTAGACTATGTACACTGGTATAGACCCCTTATAGACCGACCGAGACTTAGTATAGAGCATACATGGCGTCGTTATAATGCTTGTGTGACTACGTGCTACTTGGTTTCCGAGTCGTTTTCAAAAAACCGTCAACTTTTCAAAATTGCATCCTTTTCAAACTATTCGATTTCAAAACCCGGGACACATACCGAATTTAGGACTTATGATTTTTACTCAAAATAGCCTATTTTCTAGCCGGTATGCTGCCCAAATCAAAACTCGAACTTTCAAAACCCGTGGCCCAATGACTTTTCGTCCTTTTTCGGAAATTTGGGCCATCCACCGAGTTTACTCGGTCCTTTTTTGCAAAAATCATCAATTTTCAAAACCTTCCACTTCTAGGACCTCCCGTATTTAGCAGTGTCGGGTCGCGTCTTAAGTTGTCAAGGTCTTTAGCGTCGAAACTCCGTCGATCTTACATCACGAGTTTCTTCCCTATCCCAGTCCCCCTTATTAGACTAAGGCAGGGCCCACCTACGTAGGACAAACCCCTAAAAAGGAGGGCCCGTCAACACAATCGAGTCCAAAAGTCTGGGGATGTCTCACGTGAACCTTCCTTCGAACAGGACTAGGCCCATTCGCCGAATCCTAAGGAAGGCCCACCTTGCACAAGTCACCCGTCCAGGTGTCTTTTCCGAGTCAACCTTTTACAAGGCATAGCCCTATAACAAAAGGTTCGGGGTCCTTACGTCTAAGGGTCACTTGTCCGACACTCGAGTCTTAACAAAATTATCGATCCCACTTGGGGGCTAACCCTTAGCAGAGCGATCAATCACGATTGCTCTAAGGGTCATGTCTTACACGTGTCTCACGTACCCCACTTTCGAGTCACTTAAGATGCCACACCATCTAAGTCCTTAGTCTCACATCGGGGGCTATTCTCCGACGGAGTGACTAATCACAGTCACTCCGAGAATCGTACCCTACACATTTGTCTTAGGGGAGTCTAACCCGAGTCAAACTAGAGTCGTCTCTCCTCCTGCGCTATTTCCTATGCCTTGGTGAGTTGGAGTTCCGAAGCAACTTTTCTGATTACGTGGTGTTCTTACAGACAGGCCACCCGAAACCAGATACCAACGCAAAATGGACGATTTGAAAAATGCTCTGGCCAAGATCGAGACTCAACTGGCCGCCATCCAGGCTAACCAAGCAACGATAGTCACCCGCCTAAGTGCCGTGGAAAAAGCGGCCCCAGTCGAAGGAGCTGAGCCCAATGGGCCCATGGCCGAATTGGTCAGTATCGTTCGTAGGCTCGAGGAACAAGTTCACCTATCAACGAACAACTCGATCCACACCGAGAATGCTCGTATTTATTCACCTCTGGATAACGAACTTCCTGCTAACCTCAACTTAACGGGACTTCCTATGTTTGAGGGTACCGAAGACCCGGTCCACCACATCCGGGCTTTCAAAGACTTCATGGCGGTGAAGGGTGTGAAGTCAACTATGTTCAAGCACTTGTTCCCTTCTTCCCTGGAGAAACACCCCAAAGCCTGGTACTACAGGCTCGATTCCAAGAAATACCCGACTTGGGACGACGTGGCAACGGAGTTCGCTCGGAACTACGCCGATAATATCGAGATCCAGACTACAATGCGTACTCTGGAAGTCATGGCCCAAGAGCCCAAAGAAGGGTTCACTAAATATCTTCAAAGATGGAGGGCCGAGAGTGTAAAGTTGGTAAACAAGCCCAACGAGAAGACACTAGTGGAGGCCTTCATCAACAACCTCCTACCTTCTTACCGCGTCCATCTTAGGTATGCCGGCATTTCAAACTTTGCCGTACTTACCGAAATGGGCATTAGGATTGAAGACGATCTTCGACACAATGAAGATCTGGGCTATACTGGACATCAACTCGAGTCCTTAGAAGCCGACGACTAATGACAACATTATCCGAGAGTCCGGATCTGATTTGAGTCCGAGTCTGAATCCGAGTCGAGGATGTACTATTCCCTTCGAAGTCGAAGTCAAAGTCAAAGTCAAAGTCAGAGTCAGAGTCAATTGTATTCTGTCCTCCCTTTCAAAATCCAATTTTCCTGTTTCTCAAATATACTTTCCTTACGTGTTTCCGAGAACATGATGAACACCATCATACACTGTGAGCACACGCACGTGACTATTATAGGCACATCTATAATGACTGCAGGAAACCAAGCCCATGTTTTCTTTTTACCTATTCCATGTCTGGTATAGAAAAAACCACACAACTACCCGTAGCAGGAGCGGTATCGAATCCTATGACAAATCTAGGTAATCTGCTAGTTTGGGTTCAAGACGGGAGGCAAGCCCATTTCCCACAATAAAACACCCCTCCGATAAGACTGACCAATCCCTACCTTAGGTGTTAGTCTGACCGGACAAAAAAATCAAAAGTCAAAAAAAAAAAAAAAAAAAAAAAAAGAAAGGGCCAAAGCAAAAAGAAGGCCATCAAAAAAAAGAAAACTGGACACGAAAAAAATCGAAAGTCCATGAAAAAAAAGAAAAGCAAAAGGCCAAAACAAAAAAAAGCAGGCCATTGTCAAAAAAATTCAGAATACCCATGACCGTGGTCAACGGTCAATTTCAGTGAAAGCCCCACGACCAGGGTACGGTCAAAATTATCAAAACCCCATGATCGCGAGGTCAATCAAAAATCAAATACCCATGACCGTGGTCAACGGTCAACTCAAGTGAAAATCCTTTGACCGTGGTACGGTCAAATTCAAAATTATCAATACCATCCAATAGGGGAGTGACAATCAAGCTGGTCAGCTAACACCACATCTAGCCTTCCCACATTACAACCCTCAAGACCTCCCCGAGACCCAGGCCAGAGACAGCCCGGAATTTTGAGGATTCAAGCACCATAGGATACCCCTAACCATTAGGGCCAGACATGGAAACCAGATCCCGCATTATCAAAACCTATCCCGATCAAAGTTCGAGCCATTTTACTCGACTTTCCCTTTACATAACAAAATTCACAATCACCATACAAAGACCCGAGAGCAAAACTCGTCAAATCCCCGAGAGCAAAACTCGTTAAAATCCCCGAGAGCAAAACTTGTTAAAATCCCCGAGAGCAAAACTCGTTAAAATCCCGTCCCAATTCTTCCCATCCAAACCAGTTACCAACCCCGAACACGGGAACTCAACTTGCAGTCGGCATAGAACATGCCCAAATAGTTCACACCACCTCTGGGGGCTACCCCGGAGAACGCTCACAGTCACAGGATTAATATCCTAACCATTCAAGCCCTTTGATCAAGACATCACTGGGAATGCACCTAGCCCACACCGTCATTATGGCTAGTTACACACAAAGTCCTATTAGCTTAGGCACCATAATATATCTTTCAATCCACTGAACTACGGCATGGTTTGATTTCACTACACGTGAATACGTAGGCAGCCTTTCAACAGAGGCACAACCACTCACATTGACACACATTCAAAAAGCGCCATTATTCCGGTCACGACACCATCATGTTCTCAACAGCTAGCTTTGTTGTCCTGGGGGCTTCTCCTAGGCAGAAGTTCTCCATCCACTCACAAAATCCAGATAAATCCAACAAAAAATCTAGCCTTCTTTCTGTAGTGTGTCCTAGTACTCGGCTCAGTCGAAGACAAGAATCTGTCAGGACTCGAGGCATCACCCACTTTGGAAAAGTATCCTAAAATAGGAAATCCGGAAGGGCACCAGACTAAAACAGTCTCATTACGGACTACTGCCAGTCCCCTATAGCATATCTATCCCATTTCGATATACGACCGTGTTGCCACTCGCCTAGGTTACGGGATAGCGCAACTTGAGAGTCTTGTTAGGCGGCCCACTACCCTACCGAGTCACGGTCCAACCCTTAGAGAGTCCAGTCCGTGTCAGTCAACTCGTCCTGTCCAGAGTCGAGTCTGTCGGTAGGTCCCTCTCTTCAAACTCCATTTTGAGATTTGCAAAATTTAGCCATTTGAAAAAAGATCCTTTTCGACAAGGTCAGATTTCAGTCTATTTAAACTGCGAATTTCTTTTCTACCCCTTTCCATTTTGAAAACCTAGCCCGTGAGTGCTTTTAGGATTTCAAAAATTCAACTTTCAAAAATCATTGTCCCCAGCACGAGTCATTTTACTACCTACGTGTTGCATGCATTTTATGTAGCTTATACGGGTACGACTCAAGCAAGGCATGCAAGCCAATCGAATCTCCCCAGCAGCATTTTTCCGGGATATCACGGGATGGTCCAACACACAGGCACACCCAGGGCTTACGCGACAAGCCCAAATTCCCCACGGAGTACAATCATCAAGCTCAGGTATGATTTCTGTCTTGTGGCTGGCGAGCCCTTCACGCGAGTCTAACGGACTATAAACGACCCGACGGAAGTCTACCAGGTCTTAACAGGCTTGGTAGCTACTCTGACTTTCGCCTTGTCCAAGCCTCAGTCAGAGTGGGGACTCTGTAGACACCCGCATTTTGACTGCCAGGTGTCTATGGTAGTTTCCAAAAATCACCCGATGATGATCGGACGCTAACATGTTTCTACGCGCTCGGATACGGGCTCAAATCCATTAATCGTTGGCTAACACACTTACGGAGTACAAATCTCACCAAACGGACCTCAAATCCAGGCCCAGTGGATCATTCCGAGTCAAACAAGACTAGATTGGGCCAAAGCCGACACCGGAATTAAAATCGACTTTTCGCGATTGGGTCAATCCCGGTCAAAGTCACTTCCGAGACACACAAAACAACCCATCAATCATCAAAAGTCCAAATCAAACACAAAACCCATCAAGGTCAAGGTCCAAACAAGACCCGCGCGACCCATCTAGGCCACTCGATCGAGTGACCCATCCACTCGATCGAGTGGGCCTGCTTTGAGCCCGGCGGCTGACATAACGGGCCACTCGACCGAGTTGGCTACCTACTCGGTCGAGTGCCCTAACCCGGGTGCCCTAATATTTTCTATATAAGCACCTTCCCATGCACACATCTACACATCACAAAAAAAAACCCTAGCATCCTACACACATACTACGTTTTTACCAACCCTAGAAAAACCCTAGGAAAACCGACTTTAGCAAACCCTAAACCTAGTTCTAGGGATTCAATCCGAGCTACCACAACTTAGCCTCCATACACCTCGAAGACTCCCGTGTTAAAGCCGCGTTTACGAGTCCGTACCGAGACTGAAACATGTAGGTTGAGGGTGACAAACCCCTTCTTCTTTCCTTTTCCCTCTTTTCTCGTTTTTTTGCATTATTATTACTATTATTATTATATATTATTATTACATATTATTATTATGTATTATTACTATATATTACTATTACGCACTACTACTACGTATTATTATTATTACTACTATATATTATTATTACTACTATATATTATTATTACTATTACGTACTACTACTATATATTATTATTATTATTATTATTATTATTATTATTACCGTATTATTATTATTATTATTATTATTATTATTAATTGGTTATGTCAAAGGTGTTCATAGCTAATTCGTATAGGTTTCGCGGCATGTTCTAAGATCAACTCGACTTAGGAAGTCCGTCCCGATTCTCGGAAAGGTTATGTGCACTGGTATAGACCCCATCTAAACTAACCGAGACTTAGTGTAAAGCATACATAGTGTCGTTATAATGCTTGCGTGACTATGTGCTACTTGGTTTCTAGAGTCGTTTTCAAAACCGTCATTTTCAAAAATGCATCTTTTCCAAAATATCCAATTTCAAAACCCGGGAAGCTACCGAATTGAAGACTTACAATTTTTACTCAAAATAGCTTGTTTCTAGCCGGTATGCTGCCCATTTCAAAATTCAAAATTATTTTCAAACCCTCAAAATCGCAGCCAAATGGAACTTTTTCGATTTTCGAAAAATCGGGACATCCACCGATTTCTCGGATTATTTTTCAAATTCCTTTTCGAAACTTTCCTCTTCTTAGGACTTCCCGTATTTAGCAGTGTCGGGTCTTGTCACGAGTCGTCCAAGGTCCTTAGCGTCGAAACTCCGTCGATCTTACATCACGGGTTTCCTCCCTATCCCAGTCCGCCTTATTTGACTAAGGCATGGCCCACCTACGTAGGACATACTCCTACAAAGGAAGGCACGTTAACACATTCGAGTCCAAAAGTCTGGGGAATATCTCACATAGGCCTTCCTCGAATAGAACTCGACCTACATAGCCGAATCCTAAGGGAGGCCCACCTTTCACAAGTCACCCGTCTAGGAATCTTTTCCGAGTCATTTCCTTTCCCTTGCTCGGGATGTAATTTTGTTCCAGGATCTGGGTTAGTTAATGATTACGCGGTATTCTTACAGACAGGCCACCGGTAACCAGACGCAATAAAATGCAAGAAGCCGTGGACCAGTTGATAACCTCGCTGGCTAAGATTGAGACCCAATTGACAAAAATGAGGGAGGAATAGATAGCTATCATTACCCGTGTAAGCGTCGTGGAACAAGGGACTCCTAGTGGTGGGACCGAAACTACTGGGCCCTTAGCTGAATTGGTCAGTGCGGTCCGCAAGCTGGAAGAACAGGTCCATTTGTCGACTAACAACACCATCCACACGGAGAATGCTCGAGCCTATTCACCACTGACTGACGAACTGCCCGCTAACCTCAACCTCACGGGCCTACCAATGTTCGATGGGACCAAAGACCCGGTACTTCACATCCGGGCCTTCAAGGAGTTCATGGTGCTTCTTCCCTCGAGAAGCATCCGAAAGCCCAGTATTATAGCTCGACTCTAAGAAGTACAAGACTTGGGACGACGAGGCAACGAAGTTCGCTCGGAATTACGCAGATAATACCGAGATCCAGACTACGATGTGTACTCTGGAGGTCATGGCCCAAGAGCCCAAAGAAGGTTTCACCAAATACCTTTAACGGTGGAGGGCCGAGAGCGTGAAGTTGGTCGATAAGCCCAACGAAAAGGTGTTAGTGGAGGCCTTCGTGAAGAATCTCCTCCCCTCTTACCGGGTCCATCTCCGGTACTCCGTCATACCCAACTTCGCTATTGTGAGTTTACTGTGATGCCTTTTGGGTTGACTAGTGCACTTGATGAGTTTATGGATTTGATGAACCGAACTTTGAGGACTTACCTAGATAAATTTGTTGTGATATTCATTGATGACATAATGAACTTGATGTGTTTATGGATTTGATTATTTGTTGTAATATTAATTGATGACATAGTGATTTATTCAAAGAATAAAGAAGAACATGAGGAACATTTACGAATTGTCTTAGGCATCTTTAGAGAAAAATAGTTATATGTTAAATTTTTGAGGTGTGATTTTTGGCTAGTCCGAGAAATTTTTGGGGAATATTATATCCAAAGATGGAATATCTGTAGATCCTGCTAGGGTTGTTAAGGAGTGACTTGGATCGAAATCTGTGACTGAAATTCGTAACTTTTGAGTTTAGCTAGTTACTATAGGAAATTTGTGAGGGATTTTTTTCAAATACATAGATCAATGACTACACTGATGATAAAGCCACAAAATTTCATTGGGATGAAGGGTGTGAGGGATCGTTTCGAATTTTAAAGAAGAAATTGACCACTATTCGGTGTTGGCCTTACCAAATGAAAGTCACGATTATGAGGTTTATACATATGCGTCCGAATGGATTAGGCTGTGTTCTTGTGCAGAATAAGAGAGTGACTAGTTATGCGTTTAGGCAGTGAAACTTTTATGAAGAAAATTACCCTACTTATGATTTAGTGTTAGCAACCGTAGTCGTTGCCTTGAAAATTTGGAGACATACTGTTGGGTGTACCCCTTTTAATGTTTTTATGAGCACAGAAGTTTCAGATATATATTTACCCATTAGCAGCGTGAGATAGAGAAGGTGGTGTGATTTGATTAAGGACTATAAGATTGAGATACACTACCATGTAGGAAATGCCAATGTGGTGACAAATGCCTTGAGTAAATTTTTCCATACAATACAATTAGGGATGTACCGTGATAAACTGGGAGAAGAGTTTCTGATATTCGGGATCAAAATGACAAAATTAGAAACCCCGTCTAGTGTGTTATCTGTTGAGAGAGAATTGATGAGAATTATTAGAGAGTTACAAGGTAGTAATAAATTTTTCTAGGATAAGTTGGTTGGTGAATGAGTATGCTTTGTCAAGCACGATGAGAATGGATTTATTAAGTGTTGAGATAGAATTTGCATACCTAACCACAAGGAATTAAAGGAAAAGATGTATTCTGTTTATTTGGGAGGTGATAAAATGCATGCAGATTTGAAATTAGGATTTTGATGGTGTAGTATTAAGAAACAAATTGCAGATTTTGTGGCTCGATACTTGTTATTTTAAAAGTTTAATAGTAAATATTAGAGACCTCAAGGAAAGTTACAACCTTTAGAACTTTCCGAGTGAAAGTGGAGTTTAATCTTTACGGATTTTATAGTTGGATCGTTAATATCACAGAAAGGTAATAATACGATTTGGGGTTATAATTAATAGGTCACCTGAGAGTGCACATTTTACCCCATTGAAAGATACATAGAAAAAGAAGCATCTGCGGATGATTATATACATCATTTGGTAAGACTTTATGGAATTTCAAAGGATATTATATTAGATAGCGATATAGATGTGTTTCAATATTTTGGGAGAAACTTGAGCTAGCATTGGGAACCAATCTTAAGATGCGTGCACCATTTTATTCTGCTATTGATGGTCAAACCGAAAGGACAAACCAAATACTTGAGGACATGTTGCGAACTTGTTCCTTAAAATTTCAGAAGGTTAGAGGATAAGTCGTTAGATCTTAGTGAGTTCTAATATACTAATATTTACCAGACTACATTTCAGATGACAATATTTGAGGCATTTTACTGACATAAGTGTAGGAATACAATCTGTTGGGATGACATTAGCGAGTTTGTGGCTTTAGGGTCCGAGATGATCACTGGAATTGTCGAACATGTTAGGATTATACATGATAGGATAAAAGCGGCTCAAGACCGTTAAAAGAGATGTAAATAAAACTCATAGACATGTGGAATGTGAGGGTGGTGACACAAGTTCTTTTGTTTGTTTCTCCTACTAAAGGAGTATTGAGGTTTGGTAAGGATAGTAAATTGAGCCAAAGTTTATTGAACATATGAAATTTTGGAGCGTATTGGAAAGGCAACTAATCTATAATGAGTGCATAGTGTGTTCCATGTTGCCCAACTAAGGAAATACAATAGTGACCCCGTCACATTTGATAGATCTAGAGACCATTGAGCTTGACGAGACTATGACTTATGAATAGAATCATATTAAAACTTTGGGATAGTAAAGTGTGTAAAACCCGTAGAGGCGAAACAAGATTGGCAAAAATTTGTGGAACAATAACAATGTGAAGGAGGTTACTTCGGAAGTGGAGTTGAGAGAAAATACCCTCATCTTTTGTCTAACGTAATTTTTGTGCTTCGAGGACGAAGCTTTATTTTAAGGGGGATAGAAATATGCATGACTACATTGCTTTGTGTTAATTTAACATTATTCTTGTGAGGTTTCTTGGTATTATTGTTTATCGGTTATAAATATGGATATATTGGTTATTGTTGGTGCTTCATTAGCACAATGACGTTGATTATTTGTTGTCACTCGAAATTGATTTGTTCACTTATATTGATGGCTTGTTTGTGCTCAACGCACACATATTATTGATTGTTTGTGCTCAACGCACATATTTTGGATATTGGTGGTTTGTTGGTGCTCAACGCACATATTATTGGTTGTTTGTGCTCAACGCACATATTATTGTTTGTTCTTGTTTAACACACATATGATTGTTTGGTTGTGCTCAATGCACGTATTGATTGATTGATTTTGTGCACTCTGCACGTGTGGAAAAAAATTCTTGTGAAATACAAAGTTTTTGAAATAAGTTAATTATTTTGTCCGACATGCTCTTAGCTTTCCTGGTGATACTTTACCTTAGAGAATAAGAAAATCTCGGTGGTTTCGAGCTTTGGTAATATCTTGTGGAATTTGGTGATCTTATGGAATTAGATGGTTATGAAACTTGTTACGTTGAAATTTGAAGAATTAGGTCCTTTTTGAATTTGGAGAATTAGGTGGTTGTGCAGTTGTGTACTTTTGGAATTTGAGGAATAAGATGCTTTTGAAATTTGAGGAATTTAGAATGTGAGATATCTTAAAGATTACTTGTTTTTTTTTACGGATTTTGGACATATGGAGTAAATAATTTATTTTGGATATATATATATATATATATATATATATATATATAGAGAGAGAGAGAGAGAGAGAGAGAGAGAGAGAGTAAGGCTCTTATGAGTCCTTCACTCTATATGAGTCCCTAAGTCCTCATCTCATCCATTGTATGAGATGAGAATGGATGGACGAGATGCTTCCAATTATTTGCATTATAAAAAAAAAAGATTAAGTTCCTAATATAGCTCCCATGATTTTAGGAAACAATAACCCCATGATTACGTTCATTCATCATTCAGTCATTCACCTTGCAAAATTCATCAAAACCTAAAAAAAAAAAAAAAAAAAAAAAAAACTTCCATCATCACGTTCCGTCATTCATTCAATCAAATCTGGGTTCAAAATCCCGTTACTATGGATTCAATGAGCGCGACATCATCATCAACTGTTGAAAAGCAATTGATCGAGTATAACAATGGTGAGTTTTGATATTTCTTTCACGTTTTGCTTCAATTATAATTCGGCGATCGACTAACAAAAATTAAATTTCTTTCACGTCGCTTTGGCTTCGTTTTTTAAGTCAATTTTCATGTTAATATTGTTTTCATTGTCATCTCATTCATCATAGATTCATATTGATGGTTAATTGATATGCATGTCGATTTGGCTTCCCTTTTTACATCAATTTTTATGTTGATATTGTTTTTTCATTCATCATAGATTCATAGTGATCGTTAATTGATATTGATTCCATAGTTTTATGTTTGTTATTTGGGTTTTCAATGAGGTCCACTGATAATATTGTTTTGTTTTCTATTAACGCAGTCACGATGTTGAAGTAACATACGCTCTACATTACAGTAACACTCCATTGCAATTACAGTAACACACTGAACGTTACGAAACAGTTTTTGATGATGATGTTAGAGTAACGTACTTTACCAGTTAGAGTAACACAATGTAAGAGCTGAAGTAACACATTGGCTGCATGGGCGTAACGCATATGTATTAACGTTACAGTAACACTTAATTGCAATTACAGTAACACACTAAACGTTGAGAAACAGTTTTTGATGATGATGTTAGAGTAACGTACTTTACCAGTTAGAGTAACACAACGTAAGAGTTGAAGTAACACATTGGCTGCATGGGAGTAACACGTTGTTTAATTTTGTGCAGGTGATATTGGAAGTGATGCGAATGCACAAGACAACACTGATAAAGGTGGATGAGGATGAGGAGGATGAAGTGGATGACGACGACAAAAATGAGGAAACTGAGGAAGACACTGAAGAAAATAAGGAGGAACATGTGTTTTGAGAATACTTGTGTTTTTGGTCATGATAAAAATATTTTTCTTTTTTTGTTTACAAGAATAACTGATTTTGTACACATTTAATACAAGTAGCGTTGTGCTACGTAGCAATTAACTCTATATTTTATTTAATACATGTGCATTTGGTTAGAGTAACATCTTTGTTCTATTGGAGTAACACCTTTCGTCAGTTAGAGTAATAGATATAATGCATTAAAGTAACTGAGGACAGCAGCGTTTAAACAAATGATTACCAAAGTAATTGATGATAACTTGGATTGGAACCATTCATTACCAAATTAACGATTGTCGTTCTTTAAAGAACGATATATAATGCGTCAGAGTAATTAATGATAATAACCTTGTTTAACCATGAGACAAAGCATAACACCATTAATTACTTGGAGTAACATCATTTGTTCATTAAAGTAACACTTATAATACGTCAATGTAACACGGGTGTGTAGCCTTGCTTGAGTTGAAGATGAAAGCTTGAGCGGGTGTGTGTTTTGAAAGAAATTAGAAGTCGAGAGATTGAGTTTGGGATGATGAAGATGAAGAGTTTTAGTTAGGCGGGTGAGTTTGAAAGAAAAAATTGAATGTGATGAAACATATTCAAGTAAGTTAGGTGGTTGGAGATAATTAAGGGAGGAGAGAGGATTTTATTATATTTTTTCCAAAATATGTTATATATTACCTTAATTACTAGACTCAATCACCACCCTCCATCTCATCTAAATCAATGGCTCTAAATAGGACTTATGTACTCAAAAAGAAAAAAAGGACTCACTTGATCTTTACTCTATATATATATATATATATATATATATATATATATATATGAGAATTTTGGTGAATTTTGGATATATGGAGTGAACGGGTCATTTTGGACACATATGAGTAATGTGAGGCTTTATTTTGAGGACGAGTTTAAACTTCGAGGACGAAGTTTTGTTTTAAGGAGGGAAGTCTATAACACCCCATTATTTTCTGAGTCAATTATAAGACGTTATTTATCTATTTTATTTAAATCGGGTTATTAAGTCGGGAAAAGTATTTTCGATGTCATTATAAGATTAAAGTATTTTGGGTCGTCTTATAATAAATCGGTTTTGATTTTCTTGAAGTGGAACGTTAATTTATAAACCGACTTTGTATCGGGTTGAAATTTAGGTCAAACACAAATAAGGAAAAAAAAAGAACTTCCAACAATTTAAAACATACGTATCCCCCTCAAAACCCCACTCCTTTCATTAAACCCTCTCCATCCATTGTTGTATCTGCCGCACAAGTGCCTACTCCTTCCTCTGTTTTCGAAGCCGCGATCACGATCTTCGTTTGCCTCTCATACTTCGACCTGATTATATAATTTGTAAGTTGATGGCAAGGGATTCGTCACGTCCCCAGCCGATCAATAAAACACCGACTAACCTAGTGGGTAGCTAGGGTAAGTCGGGATCGTATCCACGAGGACGGTATATCAAAGCTTAGACTAGGTCGGCCTACAACGAGACTAGATTACCAAACGAACACAAAGAAGCGATGAATGGAAAACTAATGGTAGAGGAGAAGTCGAAACTAGACTAATGATTAACTAAACGATGAAAACTAATGGAATGATGACTAACTAAGACGATGAATCAAATATGGAAAGAAAGGGGTAGGTCGGGTTCATAGGAGTGGAAGAGTAATTGGGGTGATCAAGGGAATAGGTGTCTTCTAATTGCTAGAGTCGGTCCGGGCTCTCGCAACTTAAACCGATGTCAAGGTGGGTCCGGACTCTCGCAACTTAGACCCTAGTCCGCGCTCTCGCGACTAAACTATTCTCAACATTTCCACAAAATAAGCAATCAATGAGAAGATGAACACAAGTATGGGAAGCATGGCCACTACAACTAACACAAGCATATCAACAAACACATAGAGTGCCTACAATGTGACTAACAACAAAGATGTAACCTTTTCCCCTTAATCAACCCTAATCATCCATAATCTACCCCTAATCCCCCTACTAACCCCACAAGATCACTACTCACACATTATCAATGAAAAACTAACAATCATAAGAGAAAACAAACTCACAAACCAAACATCCATTATGATCAATGAGAACAATAACAATAACAATATAAAAAGAATGAAACTAGATTAAATAAACAAGGATTGGAGTAGAGAAGATTATACCAACAATAATATGATGAAATAGATGAAAACTTGCATTAATGAGAAACCCAAATACAATCCCAAGGTTGTCAAGCTTGGAACAATCTTCAAGAATCCTCTAATCCAAGACTAATTACAATGATTAACTAAAGATTAAAGAGAAGATTAAAACTAATGAGAGTAGCAATAATCTAGGGTTTTGAATGTTAATGGAGGCTTAAACTAGTCTAGGGTAAGATAAGATGTCTTAAAATTACAAGAAGGGAGTATATATATGGGTACAAGAATGAAGGAGAAGAAAGGAAAAGAGTCGCGCTGCTAGTTCTTCGTCCCGACCGGGACGGATCATCCCGACCGGGACGGCTCTGTCATCCCGATCGGGACGAGTTGGTCCCGGCCGGGATGGGCTCACAGTGACACCCTTCAACGTGCACCCCATCCCGAACGGGATGGGTCTTGTAGGCCTCCCTTAAGAGCTCTTTGGTCCTTCCTTGCCTCTCATGGGCTTCTCGTCGATTCTCGGGACTCGGGATCGGGTCTCAGAGGCTCGGGATTGGGTCCCAAGGTCTCGGGGTCGACTCCAAGGCATCGGGTGATCGTTCCTTTACTCCGTTGGCTCCAAAATATGTATGTATCGAGTCGGAATCGCTCCAACTCTTCCAAATCGGCCTCGGGAACCTGAAACGAACTAAAGGAAGCATAAGAAGCCCATGAATCGCTCTAAAGGAGCGATTCCACAAGGAAAATGGGACCAAAACACAACAAATAGGCACTACAAACTACACTTATCAACTCCCCCACACTTAACCATTACTCGCCCTCGAGTAAGCACAAACTAACTACTAAACTATCCGAGTGGGTATTAGCGCACCCTACGCCCCTTCAACTCACGCGAGTACACTTAGAGGAGAAGTGCACCCCGCAAGGCAAGTCGGGTCTTGCGACAAAACTGTGGATGCAGCCGGACACAAAACACATAAACAAACAAACACATAATCGGTTGCACCCGAAAGAAAATCAATATCGCTTCCCTCAAAAAGTGGTGAATTAAACACCGGTTTAGGACTCGAGGTAAGTGACAACGTTCCCAAGTTAGCAATACAAACCAAGGTGGACTAAACCCTAATAGTATGACGATAAAGCAACAAAAACGTTGGTAACTTACCTAGGTCCTCCTAACTTTCTAAAAACGTACTACGGGACGATCGGCGGAGTGGAAAAGTGGATAACCACGTTGTTAGTCGACACTGTAGGTAAGTGAGACCCCGCCCCCTTTAGCGTGAGCCAAGAGGGTCGTCTCGTGTCCAAAACCGCCTAACTAGTCCAAGTAAAAAGGTGGAAAACATGCAAAATGAGGGAAGACCGACTAATACCGCCATCATCCTTCCTCGGGACTCGGTCCTTTGGTAGGCTCTTCACGGCAAAAGTCGGAAAAAGGCTTATTTTTGTGGGGATTTCTTTTTGTGAGACGGGTTTTATTTTGGCATTTTCTTTCTTTTCGACGTTTTGATTTGTTTGTTGCCATGCCATTTCTTTTTCTTCTTTTCTATTTTCTTTTCGGCTTTTGTGCCTTTTCTTTTTCTTCATTCTTTGCTTTCTTTCATTTTTTTCATTCTTTTCTTTTCTTTGCCCCTTTTGGCAAGATTTGGCATTTTTGGCATTTCAATGCGTAACAAGAAAGAGAGAATCAACAATTTGCATTTTATTGTGTGGAGATGTGTATGAGGTAGGTGAATGGGTAAGTCGGGATGGCGCCTTCCTTTCTAACCCACAAAAGTGGAGAACTTGGACTAATCAAACAATCCTAAACACGGTCACCTAGGGGACGAGACTCGGTAACCAAGGCCTTTTCACACCGTGGGTGGTCATAATGGTCAAAGGTGCAAATCCCGCAGTAAATTCCTAGTAAGCTAGGTGGACTCAAGGTAAAGGACCAACGAACTCATTGATTTCGGGTCATTCTACTAGGCTAAAGTCCAAAACTCGATTTATACTACTAGGAAGAGAAAGTAGACACTCATACACTAGCCTCTAAACCGGGTTTTCGAAAACCATTTACACACAAGACACAAATACACACACAATCAAAGACTCAACGAGAACGAAAGAAAAAGAAGTAAAGGCAACAAAACAAGAACAAAACAAAACGAACACATACAAAACACAAACATCACCACGAATTTCCAAACAAGTCACCAAATCACCACAAGTATGTACAAGCTCCACCCGAGCACACCTCAACACAACCTTCTCCAAGCATCACAAGGAATAAAATAGGGAAAGAGGGTTAGAAGATGTTACCGGATGTCTTCAAAGCTTTCCAAACAATGGCGACTAAGCAACCTACAAGGAAGAGGGTGGTAAAACACGCACACAAACAAATATACGACACAAAGACACAAAAGAAAGAGACACAAAAACAAAATCTTTTTGATTTTTGTGAAAAAATTTCAATTTTTTAGGGTTTTTAAAGGTTTTTTCGAAAAAGGGAAAATAAAACTAACTACGATAGAATATCGCTCCCCCACACTTAAATCGAGCAATGTCCTCATATGCTCAATCGTATTGTGCGGAGAGACAAAAGAAAAAGAAAAGAAACTAAGAAAATAAAGCTAAAAATCAAAAAATAAAGCGAAGAAAAGGTAGAAGGTGTCCGGCCGGGGTGTAGTCAAGTCACCATGGGCCGAGACGAGAAAAAGATATGGATGGGGGAAGAAAAATAAAAAGAAAGAGATAAAAGGAAATGGAAGGGGAGGGCTAGGTGTAATCAAGTCACCTAGCCCGGATTCCGTCCAAATCCGACTAACTCCTAAAAAGGGGTGAAAATCTTGTATATTGGACTAATCGATTGACTCTCGACGTAATCACGTCTTCGGGAATCGGGAGCAACCATTCTACGGCCTCGAAGGCCACTATCCCATGACTCGAGGGAAGGGGGCAAACAATGGAAAACAAGTGATAAAAAGACGGAAAAGTAAGGATAGTTACCCAAACCGAGCGGCTAGTAACTCACTTGCTCCATCGTCTTGATGATCATTAGAGGCTCGTCGCTTGTCTTCTTGGTTGCCATCTTGCTTCACACTCAAGAAAGACTCACGGTCGGGGTAGCAATGGTGTGAGGGGATGGGATTTGATGCGAGAGTCGGTGTAAATGAGGGCACGACAATGAATTGCATGGGACATATGATAAGGCTAGGGTAGCTAGGGAGGTTGGGAGGGGGCATAAAACGGTTGGGTGGAGTTAATTGTCGAAGAAGAAACACAAAAGGGGGAGTAGAGGACCATCCCAGTCGGGATGGTTAATCCCGATCGGGTTACCTCACTCGTCCCGGTCGGGACGGATCCACAGTGAGCTCGAATATTGGTACACCCATCCCGATCGGGACGGATCCTTCCCGGTCGGGATGCCACACCCGTCCCGGTCAGGACGCCTCATCCCGGCCGGGATGGGCCTTCTTCAACTTCCACAATCCCAAAAGCTTGCTCCAAGCTTCAAAACCTCGATCCTCGTGCTCACAACCCAAGGTATATCATGACCATTCTTCTCTAGGAGCATTCTCACATCACCTATCAAACATTACTCAAAAAAACATCAAACTCTCTCCCTCACAACGCTCATCAATCAATCCAAATAACAAGAATTCACAAAAGTCAAACTAATTATAAGAAAGAGATATATACAATGAGACGGTTCTTGTGGGACTCCGTCAAACCAAGGTGGTGCTTTCTTTAATCTTTTTCAACAACCTTGAACAATTCCATCTCCATCAAGGGCACGTAAGAACAAGTCGAAGGCCCTTGAGAAGTCTTCAATCAAGCTCGTAATGTAACCGACCACATCCCAAGGCTCCTCATGCACTTGCCTTGACGTTCCCGGGGCATCCCGCTCTTCCAAGTTCAACGACTTGAACTTGTACTTTTGGTCCTTGGGGATATACCCAAACGTCCACCGGTCCTCATGTGGCCCCAAGGGGGGCTCATCTTCTTCCTTGTCATTGCACTTCAACTTGTCATCAAGCCCATGACATGGGAACTCATCCTCCTCACTCTCGGAGTCATCATCATCAAGTACATAAGAGTACTTCTTCAAGCTTTGTTCCGGTTCACCCCCTAGATCGATGCCTTTCTTGGCTTGGATCATATTGCATGATTCATGCTTAGTAGGCATAGTGTTGCCTTGGAGGTCGAACACTATCTTTTCCTCGCCTAGCTCAAATGTGATCCTACCGTTCTTCACATCGATCATGGCACCCGCGGTGTGTAGAAATGGGCGCCCAAGAATAATGGGAGTGTTGGCATCCTCCGGCATGCCAAGCACAATGAAGTCGACCGGAATGAAGTACTTCCCCACTCGTACCGGTACGTCCTCTAACATTCCTAATGGTCGATTGATTGATTTATCGGCCATTTGGAGGGTGAGGGACGTACATTTCAACTCCTTCATTCCGAGTTGGCAACAAATAGAATAGGGAATGATGCTCACACTCGCGCCCAAGTCGCATAACGCATTCTTGATCAAGAAGTTGCCTATGGTGCATGGGATTGAAAAACTACCCGGATCCTTCAACTTCGGAAGCGTGGAACCTTGGATCGCTCACCACCCTCGTGAACGCTACGGTCTCTTCCTTGTCGACGGATCTCTTCCTAGCTAAGATTTCTCTCATAAATCTTCCATATGCCGGAATTTGGGTAAGTAATTCGGTGAACGGGACACTAACATCCAACTTCTTCACAATACTAAGGAACTTGTCGTATTGAGTGTCCACCTTAGTCTTCATTTGCCTTGATGGGAAAGGCAACTTGATTTGGTACTTGTTTTGCTCAATAGGGGTGGATTCCTCAAATGACACTTTCCTTTTACCTTTATCTTTCTCTTGAAGTGGGGGAGGGTTGTCTCCTTGGGGTTTTTCAATTTCCCAAAGAACTTGCTCCTCTATTGAATTGTCCAAGCTTGTCTCTTCTTGATTTGGAGATGCCAATTCCATGTTCGGTTCTTGGGTTGGCTCTTGCTCATTAGGATATGGAGGGGGGTTATAGGATGTACCTCTCCTTGTGGTGATAGCATTTACATGCTCAAATGTCGGCATTTCACCTAGAGAAGGTAATTGCCCCTTTTGCCTTGTAGAGATCTCCGAAGCAAGTTGAGATATTCGGGTTTCCATCGACTTCGCATGAGCATCTCATGCTAGGTTGTCCGTTTGAACGTAAGCAAAGAACTCTTGTTGATTTCTTGCCATCTCTTGATTACTCCTTTGCATATCCATCATATACTTTTGTACGTCGAAATCCCGTGGTGGAGATGATGGATTATGTGGAGTATCGATGAGGGCTAACGGAGTACCATAGTCATGAATAGGAGACCGGCTCCTAGGCTTGCTTTGTTGTTGATGACTTTGATTTGCTTGTTGTTGTTGATGGTTCCCTTGGAACCCATGAGAATTGCCTTGATTAAGGCCTTGATTGTGGTTTTGTTGTTGTTGGAAGCCTTGGTTTCCTTTGAAACCGCCTTAATTGAAGTTCCCTTGTTGGAACCCTTGATTGTTATTGTGAAAGGTACCTTGGTTATTTTGCTTGAAGTTGTTGAAGGGTCTTGGATTACCCATGTAACCTTGGTAACCTTGGTTGTTGTCCCTTAAAGGAGGTGGAACATAGGGACGATGTTGTTGTTGATGTTGAAAGGCTTGTTGTTGAGGGACTTGATTGGAAGCTTGGTATTGATTGGAGTAGGAGGCACCTTGCTTGAACGCTTGGAAGGCGTTCACTTGCTCAATACTCCCTCTACAATTCATAGGGTCATGACCAACGATTCCACAAGTATCACACATCCCAAAGTAAGGAGTAGGGGGTACAACTCCCAAAGCATTAACATCATGAATCGAGTGTTGGTTGGAGGAACTAGAGCCTTGAACTTGGTTGAGGTGGCTTTGGAGCTTTTTGTCAATAGTCTCCATGTGAGTTCTTAGTTGAGCCCCAAGATCAATGCTCAATTGTGTAATGGCATCTACCTCGTGCCTACCTCCTCGATTCACCTTCCTAGGCCTAGAGTATTGGGAATTGTGAACCGCCATCTCTTCAATCCTTGACCAAGTTTGGTCATCCTCCACTTTGGTAAACCTACCGTTAGATCCCATGTTCAGTATGGCCCTCGAGTCTTCATATAACCCGTTCCAAAATTGTTGTACGAGGAACCATTGTGATAAGCCATGGTGTGGACAAGAATGGATCAAGGCTTTGAATCTCTCCCATGATTCATAGATGCTTTCATCATCACGTTGTTGGAAACCCGTGATAGAAGCTCTCAATAGATTTGTCTTCTCCGGGGGATAGAATTGTTGGTAGAAGGCTAAGGCTAGCTTCTTCCAAGTGTCAATGCCAAGTCTTGCTTTGTCCAACCCCTTGAACCATTGTTTCGCTTTACCAATAAGAGAGAAAGGAAATAATACCCACCGAATTTGGTCTTGAGTTATTCCCGTTTGCGAAATAGCGTCACAATAATCCGAAAAGGTTTCCATGTGTTGATGAGGATCTTCGGTTGTAACCCACTAAATTGACTTCTCTCGACCAATTGGGTAAATTATGTTTTTGCCACAAAATTCCCGGTATATGCCTCCGGTAAAGTGGATGGACCCGGCAAAACGTCTTCCGTAAAGGTTGAGTGAGAAGAAAACTTAGGCATGATTGGATATAAGGGAGACGATGGTGGTGTAGACGGTATTGATGTAGATGAAGAGGGGGAACTAGGAGAAGAATCACCGAAGGGATTGATGAATGTCCCTCCGGCCGTCTCTCGAGGTGAATTGTTCAAGTCGGCTCCTTGGGCTTGCCCTTGATGAGTATTGCTTGCACTCGGTTGAGAGATTCTAACCCGGTTAATCGTCCGTTGGCGAAAGGCTCGAAAGAGTCTCTCCGGCTCTGGATTAAAGAGATAGAAGTCGCCTCCCCTCCTAGGCATACACTACACACTAGAACAAACGTAAGAACACCTAGTGCTTTATGGGCACTAGGTAACGACAATAAACAAGCACAACTAGAGACAAAGATAAAAGAAAGCTAAGAAAACAAGAAAAACTAGAGAATATTCACAAGAGAAGATGGGAGAACACAAAGAAGGGTAACTAAGTCTAGAAATAAGCAAACTAAGTCTAAACAATGCACCGTCCCCAGCAACGGCACCAAATTGATGGCAAGGGATTCGTCACGTCCTTAGCCGATCAATAAAACACCGACTAACCTAGTGGGTAGCTAGGGTAAGTCGGGATCGTATCCACGAGGACGGTATATCAAATCTTAGACTAGGTCGGCCTACAACGAGACTAGATTACCAAACGAACACAAATAAGCGATGAATGGAAAACTAATGGTAGAGGAGAAGTCGAAACTAGACTAATGATTAACTAAACGATGAAAACTAATGAAATGATGACTAACTAAGACGATGAATCAAATATGGAAAGAAAGTGGGGTAGGTCGGGTTCATAGGAGTGGAAGGGTAATTGGGGTGATCAAGGGTATAGGTGTCTCCTAATTGCTAGAGTCTGTCCGGGCTCTCGCAACTTAAACCGATGTCAAGGTGGGTTCGGGCTCTCGCAACTTAGACCCTAGTCCGCGCTCTCGCGACTAAACTATTCTCTACATTTCCACAAAATAAGCAATCAATGAGAAGATGAACACAAGTATGGGAAGCATCGCCACTACAACTCACACAAGCATATAAACAAACACATAGAGTGCCTACAATGTGACTAACAACAAAGATGTAACCTTTTCCCCTTAATCAACCCTAATCATCCATAATCTACCCCTAATCGCCCTACTAACCCTACAAGATCACTACTCACACATTATCAATGAAAAACTAACAATCATAAGAGAAAACAAACTCACAAACCAAACATCCATTATGAACAATGAGAACAATAACAATAACAATATAAAAAGATTGAAACTAGATTAAATAAACAAGGATTAGAGTAGAGAAGATTATACCAACAATAATATGATGAAATAGATGAAAACTTGCATTAATGAGAAACCCAAATACAATCCCAAGGTTGTCAAGCTTGGAACAATCTTCAAGAATCCTCTAATCCAAGACTAATTACAATGATTAACTAAAGATTAAAGAGAAGATTAAAACTAATGAGAGTAGCAATAATCTAGGGTTTTGAATGTTAATGGAGGCTTAAACTAGTCTAGGGTAAGATAAGATGTCTTAAAATTACAAGAAGGGAGTATATATATGGGTACAAGAATGAAGGAGAAGAAAGGAAAAGAGTCGCGCTGCCAGTTCTTCGTCCCGACCGGGACGGATCATCCCGACCGGGACGGCTCTGTCATCCCGATCGGGACGAGTTGGTCCCGACCGGGATGGGCTCACAGTGACACCCTTCAACGTGCACCCCATCCCGAACGGGATGAGGCTATCCCGAACGGGATGGGTCTTGTAGGCCTCCCTTAAGAGCTCTTTGGTCCTTCCTTGCCTCTCATGGGCTTCTCGTCGATTCTCGGGACTCGGGATCGGGTCTCGGAGGCTCGGGATTGGGTCCCAAAGTCTCGGGGTCGACTCCAAGGCATCGAGTGATCGTTCCTTTACTCCGTTGGCTCCAAAATGTGTATGTATCGAGTCGGAATCGCTCCAACTCTTCCAAATCGGCCTCGGGAACCTGAAACGAACTAAAGGAAGCATAAGAAGCCCATGAATCGCTCTAAAGGAGCGATTCCACAAGGAAAATGGGACCAAAACACAACAAATAGGCACTATAAGTTTAGACTTCTATTAAAGACCATTTAATCGTTCTTTTCTTTTAATCTGTGAATCGAGTTTTGTGAGTAATTCTTATGGGTTACTAAACTTATGGGTATTGCTTAAATAATACTTGAGAGCGACTTTATTGTCCTTAATTGTCAATTTGTGTTGGTATAGAAGTTGGGTGTTTAGTAGGATGATCTGTTACCTTGTATTAAGTATATCGTTGATGCGAGTCGGGCGTGGCAAAGAGGCGTAGCAGCCGTGAGTTTAAATAAAAGTGATGGTTTGGTGATGATGCTAAGATGATGTCAGAGATATTTAGATTCTAATTACCAATTTACGGTAATACAAAGTTGGAGGTGAGGGTTGTGTCATATCTTATGGATAAAAGGTTATCTATAGGCAGGTTTTAGGATTTGAGATTTTAATAAGATTGTGTCTAAAACCTTATTTTGAGAGTTTGAGTGATAAGTTGGGTTCACATCGAATTTAGCTATAGTTATTGAACCATTTATGTTATGTGTAGCTTGTGGGTTCGAGGAGAAGGAATTTTGGATTAATTATAGTTCGGATTGACTGTCTCGAGAGGTAAGGACGTTTTACCATTTCCACATTTAAGTAAAGTGCATGTTCGATTTAAATTATATTTTTAAAGCGGTTTATAAATTATTTTGGTCAATGGTGAATTTTTATGATACTCATAATATTTTGGATATTGAACTTGTGACACGAGTCACACATTGGTATTGTTTTGGTAAAATTTTTGGAGATTATAACAGACTCTTGGAGCTCTGTTGGTCTAGTTGGTTTAAGGTGCATTTACGACGTTCCTGGGACTTCGTCCCGAAACTGAACTCTTGGCCCGAGTTATATTTGAGTGGGGTAATCGGCCCCCACTTGCTAGTTAGTTAGACTTTCTCCTTTGGCAGCCTCATCCTACTGACCGCCCAAATGCGAGAGGTGCGCACTATATAAGTCGAACTAAGCATAGGTGATACATCTAGACCGTGCAAGGGTAGGACCTTGGCACACAAGTGGTGAAAAATATATTTTGGTTGGTTTTGATTTCGGCTACAATGTTTTTAAAGTATTGTGGTTTGGTTTTGAGATGGTGACATTTAACTCTGCTTTCAGTTTACTAAAAATTATAATCATTGTGTACGTTTTCATTATATTATAGTTTTACTCAGCTTTGCTGACGTCCTTTTGTTTTGTGTCGTTCCCCCGCCGGAACCTGTACCTATTTGTGTTTTTGGTACAGTTGATAGATACACTTAATATGCTGCATGGGTGCATTTGGTTCGGGATGCTGAGCGAAGAAGGATTTTATTATTTAACATTTACCTCCAAACTATTTATATTTATGTTGAATTTTGGGTCGAAGTTGTTTTAAACCGTTTTGGATTTTGTGGGACTTAAGTCTTCCGCTGCAACGTTTTCATTTAATTATTTATCGGATTTAAATTTCTTTTAATTTTTATACTATTCTTTTGCCCTGCACTTGGCCTTGTGAGTTAAGTGCGGACTAACGGCTTTGAATATTCCATTTTATTCTCTTATTTTGGTCGCAAAAATTTAGGGCTGCTATAGAAACCGAATCCATCAATGTAGGAACCCCTTTAGAGCCTCAGATGCTTAAGTTAGGTTTATCTTTAGATCCTAAGGAGAGACAACAATTCACGGACCTCCTCCGAGAATTCAAAGACGTCTTCGCATGGTCATACAAGAACATGTCGGGGATAGATCGGGAAATAGCTGAACATCGTATACCCATCAAAGACGGGTGTAGACCGGTGAAACAGAAGCTCCGAAGAATAAGGCCCGAATGGTCTCTCCATGTCAAAGAAGAAGTCGGTAAAAAATTCGAAGCAGGCTTCATACAAGTGTCTGAATATCCAGACTGGGTTGCAAACATCATGCTGGTACCTAAGAAGGACGGTAAGGTGCGGGTATGTGTAGACTTCCGGGTCCTTAATAAAGCCAGCCCAAAAGACGATTTTTCGTTACCACACATCGACGTACTGGTGGACAACACGACCGATCACGCCCTTCTATCAATTATGGACGGGTATGCCGGATACAATCAAATCAAAATGGCAGAAGAGGATATGAGTAAGACCGCATTCATTACACCATGGGGTACTTACTGTTACACCGTTATGCCATTTGGTCTCATCAACGCCGGGGCCACTTATCAACGAACCGCCACAACCTTATTACATGACATGATGCATAAGAAAGTGGAATTTTATGTGGACAACATGATCGTCAAGTCCAAAGACCGAAGCGGGCACGTTGCGGCCCTAAGGAAATTCTTCACCCGACTGCGCAAATACAACATGAGACTAAACCCTCAAAAGTGCAATTTAGGGGTAACATCGGGCAAATTACTGGGCCATATCATTAGCCAACGCGACATCGAGGTCGACCCAGCTAAAATCAAGACCATTATCGAGATGCAGCCACCTAAAACCGAAAAAGAAATAAGGGGGTTTCTCGGGAAAGTCCAATACATCAGCCGGTTTATTTCAAAGCTAACCATGGTATGTGAGCCCATTTTCAAGAAACTAAAGATAGGGGAATGAACACTGTGGGATGAGAAATGCCAAACGGCTTTTGACAAAATCAAGGAGATCTTGTCTGCTCCGCCGGTATTAATGCTACCTTAACGCGGTCTGCCTTTGTCGTTACACCTAACAACGACTGAGACAACCATAGGGGCTATGCTGGCCCAGACAGTTGATTCGGAGGAACGGGCCATTTACTACATCAGCAAGAAATTCTTGGAGTATGAATACAAATATACCATGCTCGAAAAGACGTGTCTAGCTTTTGTGTGGGCCACTAAAAAACTTCGGCATTATATGCTCAGCCATGAGGTACATGTATTATCCAAAATGGATCCTATCAAGTACCTGTTCGAAAAGCCCATCCTTAACTGTAGGATGTCCAGATGGACTTTAATGCTAGCAGAATTTGACCTCAAGTTCGTACCGTTAAAAGCCATCAAAGGTCGGGTAGTAGCCAAATTCCTTGACGACAGTCCCGTATTTGAAGAGGGCACACCGATACTTGGGCCTTTCCAGATGAAGACATATTCCATACCGACACAGAAACATGGGATCTGTATTTTGACGGGGCGTCCAATTTCCGAGGATTCGGAGTTGGGATTCTGTTAATTTTACCAAAAGGAGAGCATACGCCGTTATCCATTAAACAGGACTTTGACGTGACTAACAACGCAGCCGAATACGAAGCATGCGTTCACGGGTTGCAAGCCACCGCTAATTTAGGACTAACAAACCTCCGGGTCCACGGTGACTCATCTCTAGTCATCAACCAAGCTCTCCAAAAATGGAAGACTCGGTACGCTAACCTCGTGGCTTATCAGGCCCGAGTAAGGGTTCTCGAAAAACAATTCCGAAAGGTAGAATACATCTATCTACCCTGGGAAAAAAACCAGTTCGCGGATGCACTTTCCAAATTAGCATCCTTACTAAACATCCCGGAGCACCTAACCAACATGCCAATTTGCTTCGAAAGACGGTCCGAGCCGGCATATATCCACGCCATTCAAGATATCAAAATAACTGATCCGGAACCTTGGTACCAGGCTATTCTAACCTATCTAACAACGGGAGAATATCCTTCGGGAACTGAAAATCGGGCAAAGAAAGCCCTACAAAGGTTGGCGACCCAATTTGTTCGTACGGACGATGGGCAGTTATACAAGAAGACGGCATAGGGGGCTCTTCTCCTATATGTCGACAAAATACAGGCCGAGAAGGTTATGGCCGAAGTACACGACGGAGAAAATGACCCGCATATGAATGCCCATATGCTAGCCCGAAAGATCATGAGGCTCGGATATTATTGGACCAACATGGAAATCGACTGTCAGTTGTATGTCAAACACTGCCATAATAACTGTCAAATTTTTGCCAACGTACAACATATGCCATCATCCCTATTATACACCATGACATCACCATGGCCGTTTTCCACGTGGGGAATTGATATAATCGGAAAGGTAAACCCTTCCGGAACAGGGGGGGAGGTCACTGTTTCATTTTGATGGCTATCGACTATTTCACCAAATGGGTTGAAGCCGAGTCATACCGGATCTTGAACGCCAAGCATGTTGCCAATTTCATCCAAAACAGGATTATATGCCGATACGGGATCCCGCACGAATTCATCAGTGGTCACGGGACTCATTTCCAAGCTGAAACTGCTACTTTGCTAGCAAAATATAAGATCCAGAGGCATACATCTTCGCCTTACCGTCCCCAAACAAATGGAGCGGTAGAGGCTACTAATAAAACAATTGTCACCATACTTAAAAAGATGGCTGATAATTACCGGGACTGGCTCGACAAAATACCTTTTGCTCTATGGGGGTACCGAACGTCAATTCGCACCGCAACCGAAGCAACCCCATATTACTTGACATACGGAATGGAAGCAGTCCAGCCAGTTGAACTGGAAGTACCGTCCCTCAGGATTTTACTTGAAAGCCAAGTGCCTGACGCAGATTGGGTCCAAGCCCGATACGATTCGTTAGTTCTTTTAGATGCACGGAGGTCCCGGGCCCTCAACAATATTCAGATATATCAGAAAAGGATACAACGGGCTTTCAACAAAAGAGTTAGGTCCAGAAATATCTAGGAAGGAGATCTGGTTCTAAAATCAATCCGTGCATTACTACTAGTCGACCCAAGAGGAAAATTCAAACCAAATTGGTCCGGGCCGTATTTGGTGAAGAAGATCCTATCGGGAGGAGCAGTGATGCTGACAGATTTGGACGGGAATGAATTCGTCAACCCAACCAACTTGGACCAACTTAAGCATTACTACCCTTAAGCCTTATCTCAATGTCATCTGCAAAAAGTTTATAATTTTTTTTTTTGGGAAAGTGTAAGCTTGTATATATAGTGAATCAAAAAATATACATTATGTATCCATTATTCTAGAGATAACAGAAGTATCCCTAGCTGTAAGTCTCCCTTGCCTTCTGAATATTCTTGAAGTACATTTGTAGTTCCTTCTTAATATTTTTACTAACTATTTAAGGCCGTAGCATTACTCCTTCCATTCTACTCTTGTTCCTTTGCTCCCATATATATTGTAGATCGCAGCATTCAATACACTATTTACATTGTCACGTTGCAGCATGCTTCCTCTTAATATGCTTCTCCAATCATTGCTGAACCTGACCTGGTATTTCTGCTCGGTCCACTCTGCCAGGTCCGAAATAATCCGCCTGCTATACAAACAGTCACAAAAGAGGTGCTCAAGGTTCTCTTCCTGTAGTCCGCATAGGCAGCATTTGCTGTCCTCTATCAAGTTCAAGGCGCGCAATTTGGCTTTAGTATTCATCGCCTTGTGCTGATATATCCACGCGATTACTCTGTGCTTAAGGATTGTCCACTTATTCCACACAAGTCTGTGCCATGCCACTTCCTCCTCCCGTTCTCGAATCCAATGGTAACCTTTGGAAATTGTATACGGATTAGCAGCATTCCACTCGCCATCCATTGCGTCTCTCAACCTGTCTTTCACTTTGCAGATGCATTTCCATCCCCATAAAACGTCATTCGGGGAAGAGTACAGCCTCCATTGTTGTCCCTTAAGATAGACATAGTGAACCCACGAGACCCACAGTTTATTAGGATGTTTCGCCACCTATCACACCAATTTACCTATAGCAGCCTTATTCCAGTTTGCGCATTGCATCAGGTTGAGCCCACCTTCCTTGTACGGAACACATGCCTTCTTCCAAGAGACGAGAGGAGATCTAGCGTAATTAGTCGCCCCCCTCCCACAAGTACGTCATGCATATTCCCTCAATCTGCTTAATAATTCCGGATGGTAATGGAAAAATGCTTGCCCAGTAATTATGTAGCGTTGACAGAACAGACTTGACCAAGGTTAATCGGCTGGCGTATGATAATTTCCTGGCACCCAGTTTCCTAATACGATCAGTCACATTCTGAACCAGGGTTTGACAGTCCAGTAGATTAAGCCTGGAGCATTTGATCGGAACTCCCAAGTATTTAAATGGGATCGAGCCAGCTTTACACCCAGATACCGCCAATGTATCTTGTTGCGTTACAGATTTCACCCCATTGAAGTAAATATGGGATTTGCCTTTGCTGAGCTGGAGACCAAAAGCGTTAGAGAAGGTCGAGAAAGTCCTTAGAAGGACCATCATAGAAGGGGTATCTCCTTTGCTGAACAATAACAAGTCGTCCGCGAACATGAAATTAGCCAATTTCAACTGCTTGCACACCGGGTGATATCTAAAATCCTCGGTCTTAGTGGTATGCTTTAATAGTCGAGTAAGGTATTCCATACAAATAGTAAAAAGCAATGGAGAAAGAGGATCTCCCTGTCTCAAGCCTCTCTTACCCTGGAAAAATCCAAAGAACTCGCAATTAAGATTGAGGGAAAACGAAGCCGTTGAGACACATTGCATCAACAGCTTCCTGAATGTATCGGGCAGCTTCAAGTGTAGTAACATTTGATCCAAGAAGTCCCATTCAACTGTATCGTATGCCTTCTGCATATCCTTTTTGATCAAGCATCGAGGGGATACTGCTTTTCTCGAGTATAGTCTCACCAGGTCTTGGCAAATTAGGATGTTTTCTACTATACTTCTTCCTCGAATGAAGCCCCCTTGGACCGGAGATAAGATATCCGGTAAATTCGAGCTAATCTATTGCATAGAATTTTGGAGATGCACTTATAGACCGTATTACAACAAGCAATAGGTCTGAATTGAAATACTGTACTGGGTCTCTCAATCTTGGGAATAAGCGTAATAGCAGTAGTGTTCAGCTGCTTTAGAATTCGCCCAGTTCTAAAGAAATCCAAAATTGCAGCACAAACGTCTTCCTCAACAATATTCCACGCATCCTTGAAAAATTTACTCGAGTATCCATCCAGACCCGGTGCTTTATCATTCGGGATGCTAAACATTGTATCTCGAATATCTTCTTTAGTAACTGGAGCGTTTAAAATATCACAATGCTCGGACGTGCACACAGGGCTTAGACTGACTACCTTTGAAGCAACCCTGCTAGTGTGCTTCCTCTTCCCTAGCAGGCCCTTGTAGTAGACCAGGAACGCTTCTTGAATAGAATCAGGCGAGGAATGAACCCTTCCGTTTTTTTTTATAAAAATTTGTCTTTTTATAAATTTTCAAAATTATAAGCAAGTCAATAAGTTAGGATTATTTATCTTACTGTCGCGCATCTCGAACTAATAGTCTTGATGTACTTCGAAATTGCAAGAAATCTATCTTTGAACTACGTTTGGTTTGATTCCGCTAAATGTGAATACGTAGGCAACCCCTCAAAAGGGTACAGCCACTGCAATAACAAAAAGACAGAAACGGTAATCACTAATATGTCTTTTATTAAAAACCCGATAAACTCGAGAATTTCAAAATTACATCACACAAGACAAAAACAACAAAAAAAATCACACCACAAAATAATAGTATTATTTAAATAATAAAACTAAGGAGACTAGCTTTTAGGGCATTTTCCCCTTTCCCTTGTCTTTAGGGTCACGTGGAGCCCAATGTCGCCAAAGCGGGGGCGACCGTTCCCGAATGACCAGGGGAACCTCCTTTGCACGAACCCATTTCTTCGACAATGGGTCCTTTCCCATTGTAACCGGTCCAAGTCGAGCCGTACGTGCTCAGGTAGTCTGTTTCGAGGACCAAGTCGATCCTGAACTGTCAATTTTGGGCCAAGTCTCCTTTCCAAGTCTGTCTGGGGGCTCAGTTTCCCCCGTACACTTTTAGTACTGGACCCTTCAACTTGACTTCTAGTCTTCCCTTTCTGACCTGACATCAGTCGAACCAATGTAGCCGGAGTCTCGCCCTCTTCAAAGAAACATCTGTTGTCTTTAGCCTTCTCTCGTCGCAGCAGGTCAAAAGCCTCATCGACTTTTAAAGCAGCTCGGGCTTTGGCAGAATCTGCTTTTGTCCATTTCACGTAAGAATCTGATACCCAAATCGAATAAAGAGACTTGTGTATAGACCAAAGTAGCCCGGCTGTACCATCATTGCATCCAGGTGTCGCACATCACATCCGTCAGCTGGGTAGATTCACTTACAACTACTTAAATTTCCGGGATTCTCTGGGACCGACCATACTGCCTAAGTATGCGATCGGAATAAAGATGAATTGTCTGCCTAAACGATAGAATCACCTGATACCGCGCCATATCCCTCGATTCCAAGCCGGTTCGAACATAAATAGGCCACCACGGCACCGTCCACCGGATCAACGGCCACAGCACTTCGTCCGAATATTTTTTAGTATTATGGCGAGAAAAATCAATGGTCCGTCTCCTCGTCATCACCTGGTTAGGTCGATATTGACTCGGGTCTAGGGGAGGATCTACGATCGATAGTCTCTCAAACAGCCAAAGCTGAAAAAAGAAAAAATATGAGTTATCGAGGCAAAATCGATGTCCGCCCAGGGGCACTCGATCGAGTGCTTAGGGGTCACTCGATCGAGTGACACCCCTGAAATCAGGCATGAGGTTTTTTATGAAGGCACTCGATTGAGTGCGGGGGTGACTCGATGGAGTGCCCGCTATAGCAAAATATCGCAAAAAAATTTAAAAATCGGGAAAAATCAGTAAAATCCGAAGCGATATACTTGTAGAAGACGGGTACTCCCGGTCAGACGAACCGACGAATCCCTTTTGCGATTATCCAAAACTTGGATAATTTCCCCGGTAATTAACCATGATGGGCTGTGCTCCGTCTCCATTAAGTTAACCACAGTAAAAAGTCGGACATGTCCCATACACGACAGCAAATCCATATGACCTTCAAAAGCATAAACGTGGAGCATACAAAAAGCAAAAGCCCTACGGCTATGGACCGGCCTAACCCGGACATCATCTGGGTTCATAAACTTTTCAGCCAAGTCAATCAAAGAAATAGTATCCCCCTCCGCCATGCGGGATACCTCTATATGAGAAAGTCCTAAAAATTCCCGTAGCTTCGTCCTAGGATCGTGAACTTAAAACGGGATAGCAGGACGAAGTATAGGGTTCCATCCTCCAACAGTAGCGATTTCCTCGGGTATAGGACAGATCTTGCCCCGAGGAAAAGCGAAAACGTGATAAGTGTCGTCCCAATAGGACAAAGAAGCATCGAGGAAGTGACGATCCACTTGCATCTGGCGGATCGTGAATAACTGAGTAATACCGGTCTGATTCAGAGCTACTTTATCCGTGTCTCTAAAGCATCGGGACAAACTATGCAACATTTCGATCAAACGTTTGATTCCCATGGCTAGATTTCTTAAAGAAGAATAAGGCTTCTCGGGGTTTGTTCTCTTTAGAAAGGAGGGAATTATGGGAGTTGTGACAAAACTAGATGCAGGAGATGGGTATTTATAACATCATGCCCGGATAGTCCTCCCACCTTTAGGATTCCTAATCCGAGGGGGTTTAGCATACAAGCCCAATCTCAGATTCCTCAGCTAGTACAGGAATTAGTCATCCCGAGCATTCCTATTCCTTTTTAGAGTCAAAATTTTCAGATTTTCAAAATTCAAAGAATTCAAAATTTTTATTCCCCAGCGTGAGCCATTTGTACCTAAACGTTACATGCAAAACTTTACGTAACTAGACACACGTACGACTCAAGCAGGGCCATGCAACCCGCTAAACTCCCCAGCAGAAAGCCCAAGGCGGTATTTCTCCTAAAAACATCACGGGATGGGCCTACATACAGGCGCACCCAGGACTTATATAACAAGTCCGACTCCCCACAGTACTATCAAGGCTGACTCAGGTATGATTTCTGTCTTATGGCTGGCGAGCCCTTATACGCAAGTCTAATGGACTATAAACGACCCGATCGGAAGTCTACCAGGTCTTAATCCCTGATTGGTCTGGTAGCTACTCTGACTTTCGCCCTGTCCAAGCTTCAGTCAAAGTGGGGGCTCTGTAGACACTCACATTTGGTTGCTAGGTGTCTATAGCAGTTTCCAAAAAAACACCCGATGATGATCGGACGCAAACGTGCTTTAATATACTCGAATATGGGCTCAAAATCATTAGCATTTGGCTTGGACTTTTTACGGAGTACAAATATCACAAGACCAACCTCAAATCCAAGCTCAGTGGGTCATTTCCAATCAAATAAGACTAATTTGGGTCAAAACCAACACCAAGGGCAAAACCGTCTTTTAACGACCGAGTCAAACCCCGGTCAAAGACGCATCCGAGGCATAAATATCTGCTGGGTCACTTCGGAAATCCGACTGGAAGCCTAAAACTACAAAAATCAGCTACAAAAAAGGATTAAACAACTCGTTAGAGATGAAACTCGATCTCTAAAAGAGACTCCTACCCGGCCTAGACCCACTCGATCGAGTGGATCGGCCCACTCGGTCGAGTAGGCTCGCAAAACCGCACAAAACCGGCGTCAGAACGGGCACTCGATCGGGTGCTATACACCATTCGATCGAGTGGCTCCTTTTCCAGCCGGAAAAGGATTCCTCTTCCATCCAACGACGGAATCCTTTTCCCTCTAAGATTGTGTGCTTTTCCTATCCAAAGCGGTGTTTCTTCTCACCCAAGCAAAGATACCTTTCCTGGCCAAATTCGGAAACCTCTCCTATAAATACACCCCTTCACACACACAATTATACATCGACAATTACAATTCCACACAACACATCATGCACACGAACAATACGTCACAACCTTGCACCCGAGTACACACCACCCGTACCTCAAGATTCCCGCAACCCCGATAACCTACATATCCACGCCAAAACCACCATAACTCACCCGCATTATCTCGACGCTCCCGTGCCTAAGCCACAACTAGACGAGCCCCATTCCGAGAGTACAAAGCATGTGGGTTTAGGTTGAGGGTGCAAATTCAACCCCGTCTTCTCCTTTTTCTCCTCTCTTTCTCTCATTTTTTTTGTGTCGTCGGTCCGTCCTCATCAAGTCATCGTCTCGTTTTTTATTTCTTTTCGTTTTTCTCGTTTCTAATACTGATATTATCGCAACAACTATCTACATTTTATATACAAAACGATCATTCTTAAAATACGATATCGACTTTATAGTCGAATATCGTATCTACAAGATTTAAATCAATCTCGTTGATGCTAAGATAATCGTCACATAGTCCTAAAAAACAAAATACGACGATTTCGACGCGAAGAGAATCTATTTTATCTTAGTTCGATTTTCAAACAATTAATAAACATCTTTTCTAAAAAATCACTCCGAATATTCGATATTGATTCTATAATCAAGCGTCGAATATAACGAGTATCGAAAATTTAAGTCGAGTATAAATCGCATTATATTTCTACGCGTCTTAACAAAATTATCGATTTTACAAAAAGCAATTTCCAAATCAAAAACAAAACGAACCATAGTTCGTACAGGGGGCACTCTGTCGAGTGCCTAGCCCACTCGATCGTGTGGCACCCCAAAAAAAAGGGCAGAATCTTTTTTGAGGACCACTCGATCGAGTCCTCCCTATGACTTGATCGAGTGGCTTTTGGTTCATCAAAACCGTGAGTCTTTTAGCGTCTTTCGAGTCCCAATAAAATATTTTTAATGACTTTGGTCATTACGTGTCAAGTCTATCACGTGATTCATCTTTTAAAAACCATGCATCGAATCATATTTACATCATTTATTGAATTTGCAAACCGTTACTAACTCGTTTGTTTTTGTCTTTGTATCTTATTTTCGTTGTATGTTTTATTATACTAAAACGGACCTCGCATGCTAAATACAACTTCGACATAAATTCAAAGATGCATTAAATCGACGTAGCAATTGTTCAAATCTTCGCATGTTTAGTCAAAATATTGTTTGCATATCATTCAGTGGAATTACTAACGCGCGTATTCAAAAGTCAAACGCTATCTTAGTAGAGGCCGCTAAGTGCGGGCGGGGTTCGGTGTTCTTTGTGAACTTCCCAACACGTACCCTCACCCCTTACTCAGAACCATGGTTTCTGGATGTCCGAAACCATTGGCGGATGAGAGTCCTTCAATACACGGTATCCGATAATGTGGGTATCGGTATCGCAATGCAAAGGGACGAACCCAATAAGCTCTGACATCCAAATGGGCCGTACTTTGTGCACGGCCCACCAAGATATAGAGTGGGTTCGAATGGGCCCGAACTCTAACAACGTTCGGTGGCGACTCCACTTGGATTTAAATTTCAATTCGATCCATCTCACATGAGATTCATTCGCCTCCCCAAACATGCGCGTGGCCGTGTCGTGGTTGACCTATGTCATGTCCACAACTATGTATAGTGGACCTCGTGTCCACGTTTGACATTATCGTAGTGCATAATAAAGGTGAAAAAATGTAAAATTTTGTTTAGATGACAACCTAATGACGATTCGACTTCGAAAGGCGGATCCTCCTAGCTTGCCTGGCGATTTTGGCAGAGTTCCGTTACCGTTGGCCTCTCCTTCGGCTAATCTGGAAGAACTTCGTTACTACTTGCGGGTTCTGCGACTAATCCGGCAGAACTCCGTTACTAGACTCGGAGTAGCTAGTCGAACATAGGCACCTCAGGATCGAGTGAGGTGCTCAAAGATGGGGAGTAGCGTCGATTTCGCTTATTGGAACTACGATCGAGTGGATCGTTTACCTCGGGTGTCGGAGTGTGAGCCCTAAGCGAGAAAAAGAGAGGAAAGAACGAGTAGTGTAGAAGTAGGCACGAACTCGTGACTGTGTGTCGAATGAATGAGGTGAGGGGGGGAGGGTATTTATAGGTGTTTTTTGACCTCCTTACCCATATCGACGCCTGGGGTCCAGCGACTCGGACTTCAGACTTCTGGTGTGAGGCAGTTCAGTCTTCAGGCGCCAGAGCTCAAGCTGTCGATGTTTTTAAGATCCGATATCAAAAGTTTCCAAAACGGAGAAGATGCATATCTTAGTCTTTCTTGGAGGTTAAGGCTTCCCTTTAACCCTACCGCGTTTAGCGCCGAGTGGGCTTCGGGTGTGCGTCCCGAGGTTCGATCGGCCCAACGCGTTAACTCGAATTTGCCTTTGCATATTCCGGGACCGATTCGGGGCCCCGGTGTCGGAATTGACTCCAATTAGTGTCGACGCGACCGTAATGACACGACTAAGGCTACCTTGACGTTAATTTAATTTTTCCGAGTAGTTATTTCATCTGTTTTATAGAAAAACTATCTAAAACATCGCGAACCCGCATCGCGTTGCAGTCCGATCGTCCTCGGGTGTTTCTTGGGCACTCCTGGAGCCACCAGGTCCAAATCTAGGTGTCTACAGAAGCCCCCACTTTGAATGAGGGTTGAACAAGGCGAAAGTCAAAGTATAGCCACCCAGGTCAATCGACGATTACGACCTAGTGGCTGTCCGGCCGGGTCGCTCTAAGTCCGTTGGACTACGTTTTGAGGCTCGCTAGCCAAGGCTTACAAATCATACCTGACGTCCTTACCTGTAGCTACTTGTCGGGGCCCGGGCCCATGCTTGTCGTGTCGTCTCGGGTTTGTTGTTTTAGTAGTTTCAGACCTTTTTCTTAAGTATTTATTGGTGTCTTAGTTTTGATTTATTCCCTTGTGGGTGGTTGCATTAAGTTAGATTTTTCCCTCCCGGGTGGCTGCGTTAGATTTAACCCTCCCGGGTGGCTACATTAGATTTATCACTCCCGGGTGGCTGCGTTAGATTTATCCCTCCCGGGTGGCTGCGTTAGATTTATCCCTCCCGGGTGGCTGCGTTATATTCCTCTCAGGTGGCTGCGTTAGATTTATCCCTCTCGGATGGCTGCATTAGATTTAGTTTTGTTTTCTTCGGAATAGGATCCCATCCATTCCTGGACTTTTGTTTTCTTTGGGATAGTTTAAGACTATCCCTGGCCTGTTGCTTTCTTCGGGATAGTTTCTGACTATCCCTGGATTATTGCTTTCTTCGGGATAGTTTCTGACTATCCCTGGTGTTTTGTTTTCTTCGGGGTACTTTCTGACTATCCCTGGTCATTTTTTCTCTTCGGGGTAGTTTCTGACTATCCCTGGTCTATTGTTTTCTTTGGGGTAGTTTCTGACTATCCCTGGTCTGTTGTTTTCTTCGGGGTAGTTTCTGACTATCCCTGGTCTGTTGTTTTCTTCGGGGTAGTTTCTGACTATCCCTGGTCTGTTGTTTTCTTCGGGGTAGTTTCTGACTATCCCTGGTCTGTTGTTTTCTTCGGGGTAGTTTCTGACTATCCCTGGTCTGTTGTTTTCTAAGGGATAGTTTCCGACTATCCCTGGTCTGTTGTTTTCTTCTGGGTAGTTTCTGACTATCCCTGGTCTTTTTCTTTCTTCGGGGTAGTTTCTGACTATCCCTGGTCTATTGATGAGTGGTTGTTTGGATTTAGTGATTGTTTTGCCTTTAAATTACTAGTGTTGGTGTGTAAGCTCTTTGCATTAGTTCTTCGGCTTGCATTTGCTTAGTGAATTATACCGGGTATGTGCTAAAATAATAATCCCTCTGGGATGTAAGTTGAGTGCTTAGGGACTTGCTAGGATAACATATTTTTTCGAGTGCTTTGGGGCTTGTTTTAGACTAACAGATTGCTTCGAGTGCTTTAGGATTGTAGATTTGTTTTGTTCGTTTTATCACGCGGTCAAGAGGGAGAATTCTTATTAATCGTGGTTCTCGTGTTCGTTTATTGCTGGGGGTCGATTTCAACTAGAGGAGGTTTTAAGGTTTTCTTTACGGGTTTGAATTTACTCCTAATTCCCTCGATTGGCATCTAAGACGGTGCGTGCTCGTCCGGTTAGGTTTCCGGCGGGGATTGAATAAAGGTTGGCTCAGGTTAAGAGCACGTTGAGTCACTACTCGTTGGAGAATGTGCTGGTGAACTAGCTGCGCCTTGCAGACGTAAGTTTCTTTCTTACAGTTTGCTTTATTTAGTAGCCCCCAAGGTTTAGGATTATTGGAGTGTTGGTTTTGGTTTTATCGTTTGTTTTTTCCTATGGCCTAGTGTTTGCTTTCATTTTTAGCGGTTCGCTTTTCTTTTAGCTAGCCTATTCGGCTGATGCCGTTCAGCCCCCAGACTTCCCCTTGACACTGCTTAGGGTCGATGTGGTTGGGGTAGCCTTTACATAGCCTCTTTCCCTTTGTTCCGCTGATGAGGAGATTGAGGCTGGGATTGAGTGGCGTGACCGGGTATACCGGGTAAGTTTCGGTTTCTATTTTGGATTCTAAGGGTTAGGTTTTGTTTGGCTAACTTGCGTGGTTTCACACTTCAGGTTTTGTCGGCTTGCCATCAGCGGTTGTGGCAGGCTGCCAACTGCTTCAGAGTCTATGCCTCGAGGGTCTCCCGTGACACTGTGGGACCTCGATCGGTAAGTTCGTGTACCTAGGGTTGGCTCTTAGATTGTTTGTGTGTTTTCCTCAAGTGCGGGTTATGCTTGCAAGACAATTTCGATATGGTAGGAGAGCTGGAGACTCGGGTGACCGAGCTTAAGGCGGAAATGGCTGAGGCGCGACAGCTCCTGCAATCTCGGGCCGACGAGATTGCTCAACTTAAGAAGCGGTTGGCTCGGTCTCAGAGCGAGTGATGGTGAGGATTCGTAGTGGGTCCTAACCAACAATAAATAACCGCCTAATCCTAGTGGGTAGCTAGGGTAAGTCGGGTCGTGTCCACGGAGACGGTATGGTAGAGTTTAGACTAAGTCAACCTAAAAACGAGACTACGCTACCAAACAAACACAAAGAGAACTATAATTGGTAAACTATGATGGAGAAGAGGTAAGAACTAGACTAACAATGAACTAGCTAACACAAGGCTAAATTAAATGACTAAAGATTAAATAAACTAGCAAACTAGAGAAAATGATGACTAACTAGGAGGATGAAATCAAATATGGAAGGGAGTGGGGTAGATCGGGTTCTTAAGTGTAGAGGGGTAATTGGGTGATCAAGGGTGTAGGTGTCTCCTAGTTGCTAGAGTCGGTTTGCGCTCTCGCGTCTAAACCTAGGTCAAGGTCGGTCCGGGCTCTCGCTACGTAGACCAAAGTCCGCACTCTCGTGACAAAGACTATACCCTAACACAATCACACACTAGCCAAACAATGAGAAGAAGAGAAACAAGTATAGGAAGCATTGACCACTACTACCCACACAAGCATTTCAACAAACACATAGAGTGCCCAATATGTGACTAGCAACAAAGATGAAACCTTTACCCCTAATCAAACCCTAATCACCAACAATCTACCCTTAATCCTCCTACTAGCCCCACAAGAGAACTACTCACTCATTATGAAAGTAAAACTAACATAAACAAGAGAAACTAAACCAAACATCCATAATGAACAAACAATAACAATAAGTAAAGATTGAAACTTGAGTAAATAACAAAGAACAAGAGTAAAGAGGATTATACCAACAACAAGAGGAAGAAAAAGATGCAAACTTGTATAATTAAGAAACCCAAATCAACTCCAAGGTTGTTAAGCTTGGATGAATCTTCAAGAATCCTCTTAATACAAGATTAACTAATACTAGATTAACAAAGATTAACTAAGGATTAAAGAGAGATTAAAACTAATGTGAGGAACACTAATCTAGGGTTTGAATGCTTAATGGAGGCCTAAGAGAGTCTGGGGTAAGATAAGATCCATAAACCATACAAGAGGGAAGTATTTATAAGGTTACGAGAATGAAGGAGGAGAAAAGAATAAGACACGGGCTGCCACTGTTGCTTCCCGCCCGGGACGGTTTGGTCTCGCCCAGGACGGTTTGGTTCCGCCCGGGACGGCGTGGTCCCGCCCGGGACGGCGTGGTCCCGCCCGGGACGGCGTGGTCCCGACCGGGACGGCCTGGTCCCGAGAGGGACGGACCCAAGTTAGAACCACTCAGTTTTGTGCACCTCATCCCGGACGGGATGAGGCCATTCCCGTCGGGGATGGGTCTTGTAGGCCTCCAATAAGAACTTTTTGGTCCCTCCTTGCTTCTCATGGGTTTCTCACCGATTCTCGGGACTCGGGATCGGGTCTAAGAGTCTCGGGATTGGGTCTCAAGGTCTCGGGGTCGAATCCAAGGCATCGAGTGATCGTTCCTTCACTTCGTTGGCTCCGAAAAGTGTATGTATTGAGTCGGATTTGCTCCAATTCTTCACAAATGGTCTCGGGAACCTAGAACGAACTAAAGGACGAATAAGTAACCCATAAACCGCTCCCAAGGAGCGATTCTACAAGGAAAACGGGACCAAAACACAGCAAATTAGGCACTACAAACTACACTTATGAACTCCCCCACAGTTAATCCTTCCTCGCCCTCGAGTAAGCACATACTAACTACTAAACTAGCCGAGCGGGTATTAGCGCACCCTACGCCCTTTCAACTCACGCGAGTACACTTAGAGGAAAAGTGTACTCCGCAAGGCAAGTAAGGTCTTGCGACAAAACCGTGGATGCAACCGGACACAAAACACAAAGACAAACAAGCACACAAACAAACAAACACAAGGTTGCACCCAAAGAAAAACAAATACCGCTTCCCTCTAAAAGCGGTGAATGAAACACCGGTTTAGGACTCAAGGTAAGTGACAACGTTCCCAAGCTAATAACACAAATAGAAATGAACAAAACCCTAATAGTATGATGACAAAGCAATAAAAACGTTGGTAACTTACCTAGGTCCTCCTAACTTTCTAAGAACGTACTACGGGACGATCGGCGGGATGGAAAAGGAAGAACCACGGTGTTAGTCGACACTGTAGGTAAGTGAGACCCCGCCCCCTTTAGCGATGAGCCAAGAGGGTCGTCCCATGCCCGAAACCTCCCAACTAGTCCAAGTAAAACGGTGGAAAATATTGCAAAGTGAGGGAAGACTGACCATTACCGCTATCATCCTTCCTAGGGACTCGGTCCTTTGGTAGGCTCTTCACGGTAATAGTGGGTAAAAGGCTTATTTTGAGATGAGAGGATTATTTTTGTGAGACGGGTTTTCTTTTGGCATTTTTCTTTTCTTTTTGCATTTTTGCCTTGTTTGTTGCCATGCCATTTCTTTTTTTTCTTTTCTATTTTCTTTTTGGCTTTTTGTGCCTTTTCTTTTTCTTCAATATTTTATTTCTTTCATTTTCTTTCTTTTTTTCTTTTCTTTGCCCTTTTGGCTTGATTTGGCTTGTAAGCATTTCTTTTTGCAACAAGAAAGATGATTTCAACAATTTGCAATTTTATTGTGCGGAAATGTGTAGGAGGTAGGGTAATGGGTGAGTCGGGATGGCGCCTCCCCTTCAAACCCACAAAAAGGTGGACAACTTGGACTAATCGAACAACCCCAAACACGGTCACCTAAGGGACGGGACTCGGCAACCAAGGCCTTTTCACACCATGGGTGGTCATAATGGTCAAAATGCAAATCACGTAGTAAATCCCTAGTAAGCTAGGTGGACTCTAGGTAAAAGACCGACGAAATCACTGATTTAGGGTCATTTTACTAGACTAAAGTCCAAGACTCGATTTACATTACTAGGAAGGGAAAGTAAACACTCGCACACTGGCCTCTAAACCGGGTTTTCGAAAACCATTTACACTCTAGACAGAACTACACACCACAAAACAAAGACTCAACAAAGAACGAAAGAAAAAGAAGCAAAAGCAAGAAAACAAAAACAAAACAAAACGAACACAAAAACAACACAAACACCACCCCGATCTTCCAAACAAGCCACCAAATCAACCTCAACTTTACAAAGCTCCACCCGAGCACAGAACATCACAGTCTCCTCCAAACTCCGCAAGAGATAAAGAAGAAAAAAGGATAAGATGTTACCGGAAGTCTTGAAAGCTCTCCAAAGCTATTGGTGATTTAAGCAACCTATAAGGAAAAAGGGAGGCAAAACACGCACAAAAAAAAAATTACGACACAACGACACAAAAGAAAAACACACAAAAAGAAAATATTTTTGATTTTTTGTGAAATTTTTCAAATTTTTAGGTATCTTTAAGATTTTTTCGAAGAAACAACGAAAATAAAATAAGCTACACTAGAATATCGCTCCCCCACACTTAAACCGAGCAATGTCCTCATGCTCGATCGTAGTGGGTGGAGACCCTATAGAAAAGAAAAGAAACTACGAAAATAAAGCTAAAAATCAAAAAGAAAAGTGAAGAAAGGGTAGAAAGTGTCCGGCCGGGGTGTAGTCAAGTCACCATGGGCCGAGACGAGAAAAGATATGGATGGGGGAAGAAATAAAAAGAAAGAAATAAAAGGAAATGGGAGGGGAGGACTAGGTGTAATCAAATCACCTAGCCCGGATTCCGCCTAAATCCGACTAAATCCTACAAAAAGGGTGAAAATCTTGTAAAATTTGGATTTTTCAAATGACTCTCAATGTAGTCACATCATCGAGAGTCAGGAGCAAAAACTACCAAGGCCTCGAAGGCCACCATGACAAAGGGGAAGGGGAGTATTGAAAGGGCAACAAGCAACAAAAGACGGAAAAGGAAGGATAGTTACCGTACCTATCGGTAAGCAACTCACTTGCTCCATCGTCTCAATGGTCAATAAAAGCACTTTGCTTGTCTTCTTCATTGTTAACCCGCTTCATACTTGAGAAAATCACATGGTTGAGGTAGTAGACTAGCCATGGTGTGAGGAGGTGGGGTTTGATGTGAATATCGGTCTAAAGTGAGGAGGAAATGAGGTGAAGGTATGGAAATGATGTGCGAGGGTCATATGATATGAGCAAGGAAGGTTAGGGAGGTTGGGAGGGGGTATACAATGGTTGGGTGGACTCGAATGTCGAAGAAGAGGCATAAAGGGGAGTAGGGGACCATCCCGGTCGGGATGGATGGTCCCGGTTGGGATGACATACTTGTCCCGGTCGGGAAGCTCCCTTCCCGGTCGGGAAGACACTCCAGTAAGATCAAAATATGGCACCCTCATCCCGATCGGGATGGCTCCTTCCCGGTCGGGATGCCTTATCCTTCCTGGTCGGGATGACTCCTTCCCGGTCGGGATGCTCTCTTCATGGCCTCCAAAACCCCAAAAGCTACTCAAAGCTTCAAAAACCCGTTCCCTTGTTCACAATCCAAGCTCTATCGATAACCATTCCTCTCTAGGAATCACCTTCACTTCACACCTATCAAACAAACTCAAACTCAACATCAAATTCTCTCCCTCACATTGCTCATCAACAATCCAAATAATCAAGAATTTCACAAAACTAAAAGGAATTACAAGAGAAAGAGATATATACAAAGAGACAGTTCTTTTGGAACTCCGTCAAACCAAGGTGGTACAATCTTCAATTCATTTTCAACAACCTTGTAACCGATTCCATCTCCATCAAGGGCACGGAGAAACAAATCAAAGGCTCTAGCAAAGTCTTCAATCAAGCTCGAGATATAACCGTCCACATCCCAAGGTTCTTCATGACCTTGTCTGGACGTTCTCGGGGCATCCCGATACACTAAGTTCAACGGCTTGAACTTGTACTTGTGATCTTTCGGGATATACCCAAACGTCCACCTATCTTCATGCGGCCCCAAGGGAGGTTCATATTTCTTCTTGTCAGGGCACTTGTCTTCACACCCATGATATGGGCACTCATCCTCTCCAATCTCGGAGTCATCATCCTCAAGCTCATAGGAATTGCTCTTCAAGCTTTGTCCCAACTCAACCCCTAGATCGATGTCTTTCATGGTATGGATCATCTTACAAGACTCCTCATTAGTAGGCGAGGTGTTGCCTTGGAGGTCAAACACTATCTTTTCTTCGCCTAACTCGAATGTGATCCTACCGTTCTTCACATCGATCATAGCACCGGCGGTGTGTAGAAATGGGCGCCCAAGGATAATAGGAGTGATAGCATTCTCCGGCATGTCGAGCACAATGAAGTCAACCGGAATGAAGAACTTACCGATTCTTACCGGCACATCCTCTAGCATCCCCAATGGTCGGTTGAATGAACTATCGGCCATTTGGAGTGTAACGGAAGTGCGTTTTAGCTCCTTCATCCCGAGTCGGCAACAAACGGAATAAGGAATGATGCTCACACTCGCACCCAAGTCACATAACGCTCTCTCAATCTTGTAGTTGCCTATGGTGCATGGGATCGAGAAACTACCCGGATCCTTCTACTTCGGAAGCGTGGAACCTTGAATAAGCTCGCTCACCACTCTTGTGAACGCAATAGTTTCTTCCTTGTCGATGGACCTCTTCCTAGCCAAGATTTCTCTAATGAATCTTCCATATGCCGGGATTTGGGTAAGTAGCTCAGTGAATGGGACACTAACATCCAATTTCTTCACAATGACTAGGAATTTGTCAAATTGGACATCCACCTTAGGCTTCATTTGCCTTGTTGGGAAAGGCAACTTGATATGAATCTTGTTTTGCTCAATAGGGGTGGACTTCTCAAATGACGCTTTCCCTTTACCTTTGTCTTTTCCTTGAAGTGGGGGAAGCTTGTCTTCAATGGGTTTCTCAATCTCCCATATGACTTGCTCCTCCAATGGATTTCCAAAGCTTGAATTGTCTTGAGAGGGGGGTATAACTTCTTGCCTTGATTCTTGCTCACTAGGGGGTAAGGGGGAATCATAAGATGTACCACTCATCGTGGTAATAGCATTTACATGCTCAAAATTCGGTGTTTCACCTTGAGGAGGTAGTTGCCCCTTTTGAAGAACTTCCCGAAGCGAGTTGAGATATTTGAGTCTCAAGCATCTTCATATGAGTTTTTGTTTCCTTGTTGTCCATTAGGAGTTGAGCAATGATCTCTTGTTGTGACATTTGTGTCTCCAATTGACTCCTTTGCATCTCCAACATTTGCTTTTGCATGTTGAAATCCCGAGGTGGAGATTGAGGATTGTGCGGAGTATCGGTGAGGGCTAATGGAGTACCATAATCATGAATAGGAGACCGGCTCCTTGGCTTGCTTTGTTGTTGTTGACCTTGAGTTGCTTGTTGTTGTTGATGGTTCCCTTGGAACCCATGAGAGTTGCCTTGATTAAAGCCTTGATTGTTGCCATGGTTGTAGCTTTGATACCCTAGGTTGTGGTTTTGGTTGCCTTGGAAGTTTTGGTTCCCTTGGAAACGTCCATGATTGAAGTTCCCATGTTGGAACCCTTGAGAGTTGTTGAATGTACATTGGTTATGTTGCTTGAAGTTGTTGAATGGTCTTGGGTTACCCACATAACCTTGGTATCCTTGATTGTTGTCCCTTAAGTGAGGTGGAACATAGGGACAAGGTTGTAGAGCTTGTTGTTGAGGGACTTGATGGGAAGCTTGGAATGTATTAGAATAGGGGGCACCTTGCTTGAATGCTTGAAAGACTTTCACTTGCTCAATACTTCCCCGACAATGCATAGGCTCATGTCCAACTATCCCACAAGTATCGCACATCCCATAATACGGCATAGGGGGTACAACTCCCAAAGCATTAATTTCATGAATCGAGTGTTGGTTGGAGGAACTAGAGCTTTGAACTTCGTTGAGGTGGCTTTGGAGCTTCTTGTCAATGGTCTCCATGTGAGTTTTTAATTGAGCTCCAAGATCAATGCTTAATTGAGTAATAGCATCGACCTCGTGCCTACCTCCTCGATTCGCCTTCCTAGGCCTTGAGTATTGGGAATTATGTACCGCCATCTCCTCGATTCTTGCCCATGTTTGATCGTCATCGACCTCGGTGAACCTACCATTGGAGCCCATATTGAGTATAGCTCTTGAGTCCTCATATAGACCGTTCCAAAATTGTTGGACTAAGAACAATTGTGAAAGTCCATGGTGGGGGCACGATCTAACCAAAGATTTAAACCGCTCCCAAGCTTCATAAAGGCTCTCTTCATCCCATTGTTCGAAACCGATGATGGAGGCCCTAAGCAAATTTGTCTTCTCCGGAGAGTAAATTTTTTGATAGAACGCCAATGCAAGTTTCTTCCAAGTATCGATACCCATGGTTGCCCTATCGAGACTCTTGATCCATTGCTTCGCTTTTCCAATGAGAGAGAACAGGAAAAGTACCCAACGAATTTGATCTTAAGTAATCCCGGTTTGGGAGATAGCGTCACAATAATCGGAGAAGGTCTCCATGTGTTGGTGTGGGTCTTCGGTGGGCAAACCACTAAATTGATTCCTCTCCACAAGTTGGATAAATTGAGTCTTTGCCACAAAATTACCGGTATATGTATCCGGTAAAGCACTCGGTCCCGGCAAGACATCCTCGGTAAAAGTGGAGTGAGATGAAAACTTCGGCATGATTGGATTTGCGGGAGATGATGGTGTAGACGGTGTTGATGTAGAGATAGACGGGGAACTAGGAGAAGAAGAATGGATAGATGAACCAAAGGGATTTATGAAGATCCCTTCGGCCGTCTCTCGAGGTGACTCGTTAAAGTCGGATCCTTGAGCTTGCTCTTGATGGGTATTGCTAGCGCTTGGTTGAGAGATTCTAACCCGGTCAATCGTCCGTTGGCGAAAGGCTCGAAAGAGTCTTTCCGGCTCTGGATTAAAGAGAAAGAAATCGCCTCCCCTCCTAGGCATATACTACACACTAGAACAAACTTGAGAACACTTAGTGCTTTATAGGCACTAGGCAACGACAATAAACAAGCACAATCGAAACACAAAGAGAAAAGAAAACTAAGAAAACGAGACAAAACTACGAAATATGCACAAGAGATGATAGAAGAGCACAAAGAAGGGTAACTAAGTCTAGCTATACGCAAACTATGTCTAAACAATGCACCGTCCCCGGCAATGGCGCCAAATTGATGGTGAGGATTCGTCGTGGGTCCTAACTAACAATAAATAACCGGCTAATCCTAGTGGGTAGCTAGGGTAATTAGGGTCGTGTCCACGGAGACGGTATGGTAGAGTTTAGACTAAGTCAACCTAAAAACGAGACTAGGCTACCAAACAAACACAAAGAAAACTATAATTGGTAAACTATGATGGAGAAGAGGTAAGAACTAGACTAACAATGAACTAGCTAAAACAAGGCTAAATTAAATGACTAAAGATTAAATAAACTAGCAAACTAGAGAAAATGATGACTAACTAGGAGAATGAAATCAAATATGGAAGGGAGTGGGGTAGATCGGGTTCTTAAGTGTAGAGGGGTAATTGGGTGATCAAGGGTGTAGGTGTCTCCTAGTTGCTAGAGTCGGTTTGCGCTCTCGCGTCTAAACCTAGTTCAAGGTCGGTCCGGGCTCTCGCTACGTAGACCAAAGTCTGCACTCTCGTGACAAAGACTATACCCTAACACAATCACACACTAGCCAAACAATGAGAAGAAGAGAAACAAGTATAGGAAGCATTAACCACTACTACCCACACAAGCATTTCAACAAACACATAGAGTGCCCAATATGTGACTAGCAACAAAGATGAAACCTTTACCTCTAATCACCCATAATCTACCCTTAATCCCCCTACTAACCCCACAAGAGAACTACTCACTCATAATGAAAGTAAAACTAACATGAACAAGAAAAAACAAACCAAACATCCAAACATCCATAATGAACAAACAATAACAATAACAATAAGTAAAGATTGAAACTTCAGTAAATAACAAAGAACACGAGTAAAGAGGATTATACCAACAACAAGAGGAAGAAAAAGATGCAAACTTGTATAAATAAGATACCCAAATCAACTCCAAGGTTGTCAAGCTTGGATGAATCTTCAAGAATCCTCTTAATACAAGATTAACTAATACTAGATTAACAAAGATTAACTAAGGATTAAAGAGAATTAAAACTAATGTGAGGAACACTAATCTAGGGTTTGAATGCTTAATGGAGGCCTAAGAGAGTCTAGGGTAAGTTAAGATCCAAAAACCATACAAGAGGGAAGTATTTATAAGGTTACAAGAATGAAGGAAAAGAAAAGAATAAGACACGGGCTGCCACTGTTGCTTCCCGCCCGGGACGGTTTGGTCCCGCCCGGGACGGTGTGGTCCCCACCGGGACGGCCTGGTCCCGACCGGGACGGACCCATGTCAGAACCACTCACTTTTGTGCACCTCATCCCGGACAGGATGAGGCCATTCCCGTCGGGGATGGGTCTTGTAGGCCTCCAATAAGAACTTTTTGGTCCCTCCTTGCTTCTCATGGGTTTCTCACCAATTCTCGGGACTCGGGATCGGGTCTAAGAGGCTCGGGATTGGGTCCCAAGGTCTCGGGGTCGAATCCAAGGCATCGAGTGATCATTCCTTCACTTCGTTGGCTCCGAAAAGTGTATGTATTGAGTCGGATTTATTCCAATTCTTCACAAATGGTCTCGGGAACCTAAAACGAACTAAAGGAAGCATAAGTAACCCATAAACCGCTCCCAAGGAGCGATTCCAAAAGGAAAACGGGACCAAAACACAGCAAATTAGGCACTACAAACTACACTTATCAGCGAGACCTCCGCGCATGCAGGGTGAGGCTAGGCGTCGGGTTGAGAGGGAGAGAGAGGCTGAGGCTGAGGCCACGGGTCGTGCTACGGGTGCTACTAAGGATGTTGGAGAAGTTCCCGAGACAGTTACCCTAGACATGTTGTCGGGAATGGTCGGTAGCTAGTCTCCTACCTTTGCTTTAGAGAACTTAGGTTTGGACGACAACGTCGGCGAGTTCGTGATAGCCATCGGTGCAGCTTCTAGGGGTTCTCCGTAGTCTTATGAACTCGATTTGTGTATGAATTTATAGGTTTTGTATATTTTCTTAAGATTTTTAGTGTTTGAATTAATTGGATTAGTCTTGTGTTTTTGTTTGAAGAAATGTTGACCCAGATTGACAAGTAATCACTTCGCACTCGTTTTATTTGCGATTTAATCGTAGTTTAGGGCGTTTTAAATTGTGTTGGGGTTGCATGGGAGTGCGAAAACGGTTTTTCGGACTTTTGAAATGCGTTAGTTTGAGCCGGGAATCGGATCAGGTAGTACGTCGATTAAAATGTTGGACCTGACATGGTGCGACATGTAAGAAGTTAACGTGTTTCGACTGAGTATGTAAAGAGACGAGTGTAGTTGTCTCGACATCCATGTTTAAAATGAGGCAAAAACAAAAAGTTAGACCAATTTTTGAAAAAAAGTTAGGCCACTTTTTGTATATTCACAACAATGCCGTACTGGGCTACAGACGTGACTTTACGATAGATGTTAAAGGCTACAACACGCCTAGGTGGGGTAGCTTATCCCCCTAAAAGAAAAAATGAAAAGACGTCTAAGTCTAGTGGATCCGACGGGTGAAATTCGTTGCCCGTACGACCTTGTTGCTCTTGCGTGGGTATTTTGGCTTTTGGGTAGGGTTTTAGCGACTTCAGGAGGTCGTTCCTGACGTCCAGGGTTGTCGGATGTGAGAGAAAGGTTAAGGATTGTGGAGAATACTGTACTAAAGAATAAGGAAGCTACGTGGGCTAACATCGCTAAGTGCCCGACCGAAGACAGCGTTACTAATCCTAGTATTCGTCAGTTCATCTAAACGGGCCGAGACCGACAAGACCCATATTGAAAATGTGAGTGAGGAGGGGAAGAGGGATTGCCTGGGCTCGCCTTTGGTTGAGATGACGGAGACTTGTGTTCAGAGGCTCGCTTTTGGCTAGGGCGGTGGAAGCTTGCATTAGGAGGGGTCGATGGTGAAAGACCCGAATAAGCACACCCGAATGGCAAGAGGAAAAAGAAGTTGGACCGGTAGAGCCCAGCCGTTTTGTACTATGTTCTATTAATTGATATTATGTGGCGAATTATTACTAGTTTTTTGTGGGGTTTCCCTGAGATGTTGTCATTTCCGGGTAACCGGATTTTGGATTCTCGATGTAAAAGGCCTCGACAAAGTCTTGATTTAACTAATTTTAATGAGAAGCACATTTTCTTTAAAAATTTTCTTGTGGTGGCTCGCAACTCGATTCTTCATTTTACCAGGAGCGCCCTTTCGGGTTTTCACTCCATCCTCGGTTCACCTTTCGTTCTTTTTTTTTTGCTCTTTTTTTTACGGCTCGCAACTCGATTCTTCATTTTGCCCGGGGCGCCCTTTCGGGTTTTCACCCCGTCCTCGGCCCGTCACTTTTTATTTTTGTTTTTGTTTTGTTTTTTTTTACGACGGCTCGCAACTTGTTTCTTTATTTTGCCCGGGGCGCCCTTTCGGGTTTCCACCCCGTCCTCGGCTCGTCATTTGTGCTTCGTCATTAAAATCACTCGTTAACCGAAACATAGGGGGGGTTCCGATTTGCATGTGGATCGAGTAATCGATTTTGTCGTTTGGTTGGTTGTACCCTTGGAAGGGTTGCCTACGTATCCGTGTTTAGACGAAATTAAACCATGTTTGTAGTTCATAATATGTGTAAGTGATTTTGCTTTAGACTTCTTATGCCATTTATCGATGTGAGATGTTTAGAGTGTATTCGCCGTAGTTAAAGAACTAAGGTGGAGTGGTTGGGTGTGACCCCTTGAAAGTGACATTTATCGAGATACCGTGTTTGGGCCGGGGTGAGTAGCTTGGATGGTTTTGGAACGTGGAGCTTGGTAGTAAGTGGTTTTGATATATCAAAATCTGGAGCTTGATTTTTTGTGGAGTTTGGGTTATGGGCTAAGGTTTCGTAATGTGGTAGGAAAAGGGGAAGCTGAGTAAAAATGACTCAGACTTCAATCGGGCGGGATGTAAATTACGTGGGATCTGATTTCCATATGGTCTAACGGTTGGGATTATCCTATTGAGCTTGAATCCTCAAAATTCCGGACTGTCTCCTAAGAAGTGTCTCAAGAAGGTCTTAAAGGTTCTAATGTAGGGAGACTAGTATTTGGGTGCTAGTTGATTGGTCTGTTCATTTTTCTTTTTCTCCTTTTTTTTTGTTTTTTTGTTCGGACTTTGCACTTAAAGTCGAATTGAATGATTGCGAGTTTCATTTTGATCGTTGAGTTTGGTCTTAATCATTGAATTCGGCCGGTTTAGTTTGACCTTGGTTTCATTTTTTCTTTGTCTCCTTTTGGACATTTCAGACTTCTTTTTCTTTTTGTCAGACTAGCACCTATGGTAGGAACTGGTCGGTCTTTATTCAAGGGATATTTATTGTTAGAAATGGGTTTGCCTTCCGTGTTTAATCACAAACTAACAGACTGTCTAGATTTGTCATAGGATTCGGGAATGCTCGTTCTAAGGGATGGTTATGTGGCTTTCTACACCAGACATGGGATAGGTAAAAAAAGAACATGGGATCTCGGTTTTTGTAATTCCTCGTTGTTTTGAGGTATGTTTGATTGTTGTCGATAAATGCATAATATCGAGTTTTAAGCGAGAAAGCGTGTTATTAAATCAAGCGATTGTCGAGGCGCATTATAAGGGACGAAAAGTTTATTTCTTTTTATTGATAGTGATAAGCGGACTATGTGCCAGAGATAGTATTTCCGGGGAGGTGGAGGATAGATCCCCTCGCACCTCCTGACTCGATGTAAAAACAAAGACATTTGTTATACTATTAGGTCTAGGCCCTAAGACGAACTAGACTTTGACACCGGACACAGATTTACTCGTCTCGGTGGGTGCCCGTGGCTTGACAGGATCTTCCTCGATATTCCGGACATTCTCCTCTATAGGGTCGAGGTGGGAACAATCGATGGCGTCGTCGAAGACCGCGTGAATGCTAAAGGGGTTTGTGGTATTGTTTGGTTTATCGGGTGGAGGGAGAAGAATCGTCCCGTTTTCGATCATGTCTTGTATGACGTGTTTAAGTCGAAAACAAGATTCAGTGTTATGGCCATTGCCACGATGGAAATGGCAATATTTATTAGCATCCCATGGCTTTGCCCTTTTGTCTGCGGGTGGGCCCGTAGTAGGACCTATGGGCTCGATCTTCCCTTCATCGACCAGATGCTCGAGAACTTCGGTATAGGAAGAATTGATTGGGGTGAATTCCCTTAGTGACCTTTCTGCTTTGTTGAATTCGGTTTTATAAGGTCTTGAGGTTCTTCCCGTATCGATTTTAGGAATTTTCGATCGGGCGGAGCATTGAGATGCTCTGCCCTTGGTAGGTTCTTGGGCATGGTAATCGCTCGGATTAGCGGTTGTTTTGCTTTTTGTGTCTTTACTCTCAAGGAAATTGAGGCGGTTATCGTTGTAACGAATGGAGAAAGTCAAACGGGTCACCGAAGTATGGATGTTGTGAACCAATTTGGTTAGGGTATTGATCGACATCGTTGCGGATGCTTTCGATGGTGTTTGGATCTATCGACATGTTGGGGAGTGATACTCTGGGAAAGGATCGAAAGATCAGAACGGATCCACCGGACGACGTAAGAGACTCAAGGGATGCTTGTAATCAAGCGACACGGGAATGAGTCCCTTGATTTGCGCGTGTTTGCGGTCATCGGCTTAGGCACTCAGGTGCTTTAGACTCTCGGTGTATTCGGCGAAACGCCTAATGAATTATGTCTCTAAAACGAGATGATTTGACACAAATCTCGGAGGTGAGATTAAAAGAGGACTTCTCGGGATGAGACGACCCAAAAATGTAAAACCTCGGTGGAGGTGCCCCTAGTAATTAACACAGACAGTTAATCACAGGGTTGTACGACGTAATAAATTGATCGCGATCCTGGCTCAGGATCAGAGAGTTTGGATTTTTTTTGAAAACGATGGAGCTTTTGCAAAGGAAGTCTTTTCGAAAAGAAGGATTTGTAAAATTGGGGTGACGATGGCGTGATGACATCGTTTGTGACGTGAAAGTGTGTTGCTACATGTGCGTCGAGGATTCGACGATAACAAAAGTGCAAATGGTGTTTTTTTTTTCCCAAAAGAGGCACGGTTCTTAGGAGAACCAGTTTTGAAAATGATGACGTGGTGCCTTTATCAAAACTACTATTAATTAGTCAATTCGACATTTATGGTGTAGGCGGTGTTTGTGACATAACGTGACGTCTGGTGACGGTGTTTTGAAAATTACGTTTTGTGACCGTTTCGGATTCCTTGACTTCATTAATTGAAGCTTCGGTCGTGTTAACGATATGTGAATTAAAACGTTTTTTTTTTTAAAAGATAAGAAAAATGTAACCGTTCGATGTACCTTCATTCCATTGATCGGGATTTTCAGTGGTATTGACGGTACTCGTTGTTGACGGTTTTTACTTTGGCCAAGGTGATGGCATTTTTTTTTTTAAAAAAGAGGTCTTTTGAAAAATTCACTATGATGACGGTGCCTTTAAAAGGTTTTCGAAAATCATTTTGAATTGGCCGGAGTGTCGGCGCTAAAATGACAGTTTAGAGATGTCCTTTTTTTCTTTTTTTGAAAACAGAGTTGGGTGCGGTTGAATATGTTGTCGTGGTTGAATCCGGATTTTTACTGTTTTATTTGGGTTGTTCAAACAAGCTACACATAACTAGGAATTCATACACTCATGCAGGATGTAGACACGGGTAGGTTAGGGTAGGCTACCGCCCACGAATAGCCTTTGCTTAGGTATTGACAAATCATCTGGGGGGACGAGTGTCATACCGTTCGTTCAGAACTACTCGTTTAGTATGTATATCCGCGAAGTACGCGTTAGGCGGTCGGAGCGTCAATTGAGGATCTCTTCGTGTTTCCATAAGGATCTTACCGCGAAGAGGTCGATTGGTCCTGATATTGGTTAGGGTGGGCTTTTAGGGCCAATACCTCTAGTGACCAACACTAGGAACTAGAAAATGAGCTTCACCAACCTCGTTCAAGTTACACCACCGCTGGAAACTAGTTTCCAAATCCCCAGTGGAGTCGCCATACTGTGGACGTCTGTTCGCACCGTATGGCGCCCCGCGCGGGACCGACCTAGTTTTTCAATGTATGTCAGCGGCCACCCATGCGGCCCCCTCCAAGTCGGGGGCGGGTCCGATCTCGCTTGTATGGCGGCGGCCACCCATCCGGACTTGTACTAGACAGGTACGGGCAACCGTGTTTCCGTTTGGAATAGATCGAGTCGTGGTTGTAAATGTTTAAAGGCCGATATGTTTGGTAACGCGACCTTTTTAGTGAACTGAATTCGTTGCCGATTTGTGGAGTCGCCACCGAGTCAATTATGAAGACTCGGAAATCGTTCAAGTTAACTTTGATCCTTAGCCGGCTCAAAGTTGAGGGGCACGGGACCGAAGGATAAAGACTTGTACCCTTAAGCACTCCATGCCTGGAATGACTCTCATTGCCAATGATTTCGGACATCCGGAAACCGTCGATTCTGAGTAAGGGGTGAGGGTACGTATTGGGAAGCCAACATCCGATAGACATCGACACCCAATCCCGCCCGCACAATAGAGGCCTCTACTAATCAATCGATGGGTTGATAACTTTGTTCTTTTGTTGTGGCGGAAGTACTGTAACATCCATTGTTTTCACCCTATACCTTTTGCTATCTCGGTTGTTTAAGGACAAGTAAGTTTTGTCGTCGAAGTAGTTGTTTTTATATTCTTTGCATGCGATTTCATGTGACAAGCAGACCATGAAAACATGCACATAGGAGAGTAGAGAGTACTAATATTATGGGTATTAGCAAGTCAATTTAACGCGGTAATACGGATATTAGTCCTTCTCGTAGTATACCTTACCCGGTATTCTGCTTAAGATGCGTCGGTTCGGTTTTAATAGCGATGCGTCGGACCATACATGGTGTGAAACAGGACTAATACGGAACCCGACCATCGTTTCGTTCAATTTTAGTTGATTTAAGTTTTGCATTCCGTGTTAGGTGATTTAGCCTGCGATTATAAGGTCATAAAAGCAATAAATCATACGAAAAACTGTTAATGAGAATATAAGTAAATCATGTAGTGAGGAGTTGCACCCTCGGAGTATACACTAATCGGGACATGATGCATAGATAGTTGAGAACGGATCTCGGAATTACTCGGGTCTATTTAGTGTATTTTAGTGTTTGCGGTTGAAGTAGGGACCTTACATGTTTTAGTATGTGTAGTGGACCTAGTGTCCACGTTTGACATTATCGTAGTGCATAATAAAGGTGCAAAAATGTAATGTTTTGTTTAGATGACAACCTAGTGACGATTCGACTTCAAAAGGCGGATCCTCCAAGCTTGCCTGACGATTTCGGCAGAGTTCCGTTACCGTTGGCCCCTCCTGTGGCTAATCCGGCAGAACTTCGTTACTACTTGCTGGTTCTGCGGCTAATCCGGCAGAACCCTGTTACTAGACTCGGAGTAGCTAGTCGAACACAGGCACCTCGGGATCGAGTGGGGTGCGCGAAGGTGAAGAGTAGCGTCGATTTTGCTTATCGGAACTACGATTGAGTGGATCGTTTGCCTCGGGTGTCGGAATGCGAGCCCTATGCGAGAAAAAGAGGGGGACGAACGAGTTGTGTAGAAGTAGGCACGAACTCGTGATTGTGTGTCGAATGAATGAGGTGAGATGGAGTATTTATAGGTGTTTTCGGTCCTCGTTGCCCATATGGACGCCCGGGGTCCAGCGACTCGAACTTCAGACGCCTGGTGTGAGGCAGTTCAGTCTTCAGGCACCAGAGCTCAAGCTGTCAAAACTTTCCAAAACGGAGAAGATGTATATCTTAGTTTTTCTTGGAGGTTAAGGCTTTCTTTTAACCCTAGCGCGTTGAGCGCCGAGTGGGCTTCGGGTGCGCGTCCCAAGGTTCGCTCGGCCCGACGCATTGACTCAGGTTTGACTTTGCATATTTCGGGACCGATTCGGGGCCCCGGTGTCGGAATTGACTCTATTTAGTGTCGATGCGACCGTAATGACACGACTAAGGCTACCTTGATGTTAATTTAATTTTTCCAAGTAGTTATTTGATCCGTTCTATAGAAAAACTATCTAAACATCGCGAACCCGCGTCGCGTTGCAGTCCAATCGTCATCGGGTGTTTGTTGGGCACTCCTACAGCCACCAAGTCCAAATATGTGTGTCTACAGAAGCACTTCCCAATCTTATACCTACAAAAGAAAACAATATAATACTTTAATTATTAACAAGTAAATACAAAAGCGAAATAATAAGTAAATTAATTAGAATTTATCAACAGTCCATCAGTGTGACGGGACGAGATTTAGTTAAGCATAGGACAACAAAATCCAAGAAAATATTTATTATTTGATGGATAATAGAGAGATAAAGCAAATGCATATATCCACACTTAATTACAGTAGATAATAAAGGAAAGAGTTGGGTTAGTAAAAATGAGTCGTTTATAAAAACCTATGGTAAAGTCTAAGGATTCACTTGGTTGTTTTCTACAGAGTACTAAATTGTTCAGTTAAAACTAAAGACAATGGAAAGAGTCGAGCTATTATCTGGCATTAATAGTATAGGTATACAAATGAGTCGGACAATTTACGTTGTCTATCTTGCATAAATGAATGTAATCCCCTAGAAATTCTAACGCAATACAGTGGCGGAAACACTGTAGAAGTGGGATTATAACACACTGTAGCTATGTCTTGATTAAATAAAAATGGTAAGTCAATACATAAGCCATAAAATAAAAATGGCTACAAAATAAAAATAAAATAAAATCCGTAAAATGGGTTTTAACAATCCATAATACAATGATCTTATTAAAACAAGCAGGATCCACAACTGTTTGCTAGCCCACCCAAAGGGAAACACATATACCTGCCATGTTAAAAAAAACATAACAGCCACAGTCAGTGGGGAGCAACATCAACATTCTCCCAGTCGTATAACAGGATTTTAAAACTGTAATTACTATTATAGAAAAATAGTAAAAATGGAAAATAGTGAACATTATAATAAAAATAAGCCTTCAGTGAAAAATTTCACTTATCGAAACAATATAATAAAAATGAGTTTTCCGGAGAAAACAGAAAACATTTGCCAACCTAAAAACCAAATTATATCGATAATAATAAAAATATTCAAAAATGGCGTTATGGAAATTCGATAAATGTGCACAAGGTTAGAATTTCTCTAGGATAATACTGGAAACTAACTTCGAGAATTGTAGACTTAACTCATAACAGAATCTAGTCTCTAACTAGGCAACTCAATTATAACAAGACTGCGTGCAGCGAGGTTCTAGTTTAAGTAGTATACACCCCTCCTGGATACTAAATGTATCCAGTTCAACTGACAGCAACTAACACGATACGATATCTAGCTTAAGGGCACAATTTACACTCTCCTGAACACAAACCAGACACAGTACAACAACCAATGTGCCCTATAAAGACACACCAACCTTACAGTTGATGGCTAAAACGTACATCCCAGACAATATTAATCTAAACCTCACACTTGTTTTCTTATTTCATAACTCCAAAACAAAGTCATTATCGATATATACAAAAGATATAATCATTATAAATAATAAGAAAACAAAAAGGGAAAAGAATCACTTTCCAAAAGAGGAAACTTTCTATTTTAGGAAACTTCTATTTTTAGAAATTTACTAAAAATAGCATCATATCAAAATATTGAAAATATTAGTTCATACTAATACAACATTTTTAATAAACGATATAGATTTTTAAAACTAATACTTTCGGCCTTAACGATATTAATTGTTAAAGTGAGAACAATTGGGTTTAAGAAATTATTGAAATACCATGCGAGTGTTTATAAAATGATTAAAATGTCTTAAACATTTTAATACTATTAATCAGGGTGTTTTCAAAATTTATAAACTAAAATTCCCTAATTATTATTAGTTTCGACAATACGAACATAACTAGGATCTTACGGCAAATGTAAGAAAAAAGCTTTTAACTTCTTTTATTTAATTAAACCATTAAACAAATTTAGAATATGATGGGGTGATTTAACTCATAAATTTCTAGATTCAAGTATTTTCAAAATTGCTAGAAAAACAATTCATTTAGGTGAAACGGAGCATGTCCAAAAATCGTTACTATTAATTAAAGACTTTGATAAATAGTAGAAAAATTACGTAAAACAGTTAAAACACATTTATGGACATTCTTTCCAGAAAATAAATTTTTCCAGAATCCTTAAACTCGGATTTTAAAAGGGTTTTCTCGTTAATCGTCTATTCTCGACAAAAACGATTGATAAAAATAGTAAATACAAAACGATTTAAGTATTAATGTCCAAAAATTATTATTAAACCTAAAAATCATGATTTTCCAGAATCTACCAATTTTTTTCCAGATTTAACAAATTTCGTTAAAACCGTCTTTTAAAATCCGTTTTTACAAATTCTCTAATTAAAAATTTTCGTTCTTAATAATTTATTAAAGCACTAAAATCATAGAAATACATTTTTTTCAAGAACCATCAGGAACACAATTTCTCCAGATTTAAAACAAAAACCAGAAATCGGAAATTAAAACGACAAACACGGTTTTAACGATAAAGGATGATTTAAAGTGATTAATTAACTCACCCACTTAAAAATTCCTAAATTTTTGAAAAACAATCCGAAAATTCTTTTTCATCAGAAAGATTATCCACCAAAAAATATTTAGATTAAAATAAAATGTTTAAGTGCAAGATCTAAAAATCGGCTTTTAATCAATTATGTCTGTAAACGGTAATAATTCAATAATCGTTATTTAAAATATCAGAAAAATACCAACTTATCAAAAATCATCAAAAACATCATTTTTACAGAACATATTCACCGGGCGAGCTAGGAGATCCGCCGTTTGAAGTCGAATCGTCACTAGGTTGTCGTCTAAAAAAACTTTACATTCTCACACTTTTATTATTATCCACTACGATAATATCAAATATGGACGCTAGGTCCACAACACTTACTAAAATACGTAACGTCCCAACTTCAACCATAAACACTAAAACACTCTAAATAGACCAGAGTAGTCCCGAGATCCTTTCTCAACTATCTATGAATCGAGTCCCGTTTAGTGTATACTCTGAGGGTGCAACTCCTCACTATGTGATTTAATTACATTCGCATTTACAGTTTTTCGTATGATTTATTCCTTTTATGACTTTATAATCACATGTTAAATCACCTAACACGGAATTGAAAACGTAAATAAGCTAAAACTGAACAAAGTGATGGCCGGGTTCCGTATTAGTTCTGGTGCTCACTTTATAAGGTTCGACGCATCCCTATTAATGCCGGACGACCGACGCATCTTAAGCAAAATACCAGGTAAGGTATACCACGAGAACGACTAATATCCGTATTATCACGTTAAAATCGATTTGCTAATACCTATAATATTAGTACTCTCTACTCTTCACGTGCATCATATCATGGTCTGCTTGTCACGTGAAATCGCATGCAACGAATGTAAACACAAATACTTCGACGACAAAATTTACTTGTCCTTAAACAACCGACATAGCAAAAGGTATAGGGTTAAAACAATAGATGTTACAGTATTTCCGCCACAACTAGGAAACGAAGTTATCAGCCCACCGATTGATTAGTAGAGGCCGCTATAGTGCAGGCGGGATTGGGTGTTGATGTCTATCGGACATTGGCTTCCCAATACGTACCCTCACCCCTTACTAAGAATCGACGGTTTCCGGATTTCCAAAACCATTGGCAATGAGAGTCATTCTAGGCATGAAGTGCTTAAGGGTACAAGTCTTTATCTTTAGGTCCCGTGCCACTCAGCTTTGAGCCGGCTAAGGATCAAAGTTGACTTGAATGGTTTCCCAGTCCCCATAATTGACTCGGTGGCGACTCCACAAATCGGCATTGAATTCATTTTACTAAAAAGATCGACTTACCAAACATATCGGCCTTTAAACATTTACAACCACGACTCGATCGATTCCAACGAAAACACGGGCACCTGCGCCCTTCTAGTACAAGTCTGAATCGTCATCTGAATCGAGGTCCGACACATCGCCCCGAATGCGAGATCGGACCGGCTCCCGACCGGGAGGAGGCCGCGTGGGTGGCTGCCGCGATTAAAAAAAAAACCGGGTCGATCCCGCGCGGGCGCTGGGCGGTGCGGACGGAAGTCCACAGTTTGGCGACTCCGCTGAGGAATTGGAAACAAGTTTCCAGCGGTGGTGTAACTTGAACGAGGTCGGTGAAGCTTTTTTCCTAGTTTCTTGTTGTGGTCACAACAAGTTTTTTCCATAAAAAGCCCACCCTAACCGATTTTTGGACAAATCAATCTCTTCGCGGTAAGATCCTTATAAACACGCGGGGAGATCCTCGGTTGACACTCCGATCGCCTAACGCGCAGCCCGCGGATAAACTAAGCGAATGGTCCAAGCAGACGATACGACATTCACCTCCCCGGTGACTGGTCGCCACCTAAGCAAGGGTTTTTCGTGGGCGGTAGCCTACCCAAACCTACCCGTGTCTGCATCCCGCATGAGTTTATGCATTCCTAGATATATGTAGCGTGTTTGAACAAAGCAAATAAAGTACAAATAATCTGGATTTAACCACGCCAACATATTCAACCGCACCCAATTCCATTTTCGAAAAGAATCAATCGTCTCTCTTTTCAAAGAAAGCAAACAATATTCCGGCCAATCTAAAATGTTTTTTTTTTAAATCTCTTTCCAAAAAAAATGTCATCACGACAGACCTTTAAAAAAAACCTTGTATGGCACATACCTTTGACACACCCAAAACTTCAATCAATGAAGTCGAGGAACCCAAAACGGTTACACCCTCAAAGCACTTTTCACAATACGTTACCTCCACCGTCAAAACGCAAGTTAATGCAACTGGCGAGCGCGGGTCACTTGTTTTAAAGATCTTTTAAAGGCACTATTCACTACCTAAATTCTATAACAAGGATTTAGTTACATCTTCCAAAACACCGTCAAAGATATCACAAGTACCGTCCACGCCGCAAATACCGAACTAACTAATTAATAGTAGTGTCGGTAGAAACACGACTTCATTTTCAAAACCGGTTCCTTTAGAACCGTGCTCCTTTGCAAAAAGCAATCATTTACGCTCTTGCTATTGTCGAATCTTAGACACTCACGTGGCAACAACTTTTAACGATGCCACCATACCACCATAACACCGATTTTACAAATCCTCTCTTTCAAAAGGAAAAGGTTTTATTTTTTTCCGAAGGCCCATTCGTTTGCAAAAGAATAAATCAAAGCTCTCTGATCCTGAGCCGGGATCGCGATCAATTTATTACGTCGTACAACCGTGTGATTAACTGTCTGTGTTAGTTACTAGGGTCGCCTCTACCCGAGGTCTTACATTTTGAGTCATCTCGTTTAGAGAAAGTCCTCTTTAAGTCTAATCTCCGAGATTTGTGTAAGATCGTCTCGTTTTAGAGACATAGATTTAGTAGGCGCTCCGTCGAACGCACCGAGAGTCTAAATTAAAGCACCTGAGTCCCTAAATCGATGACCGCAAACAGTTGCGGATCAAGGGTCTCACTTCTGTGTCGATCCGTCACGAGCATTTCTCGAGTCTCTTACGTTGTCCGCTGGATCCATTCTGATCTTTTTATCCTTTCCCACTAGAATCACTCCCCAACATGTCGATAGATCCGAACACCATCAAAAGCATCCGCAACGATGTCAACACCCTAACCAAATTGGTTTGCAACATCCAAACTTCGGCAACCCATTTGACTTCCTCCATCCATCACATCAACAGCCGCCTCAATTTCCTTGACAGTAAGGACGCAGAAAGCGAAACAAACGCCAATTCGGGCAATTACCATGCCCAAGAGCCTACCCAGTATAGATTATCCCAATTCTCCGCCCGATCCAAGCTTCCTAAAGCCGATACGGAAAGAACACCAAGACCTTATAAAACCACGTCCAACAAAGTAGAAAGATCACCGAGGGAGTTTACCCCAATCAATTCATCTTACACCAAAGCTCTTAAGTGCCTAGTCGATCATGGGTTGCTACTGCCCATGGGTTCCACTCCGGACCCACCAGTCGGCAGACAAGGCAAAAGTTGGACCTCTAATGCTTATTGCCTATATCACCAAGGTAACGGGCACGATCCCGAATCCTGCTATCGACTCAAACAATACCGAAAAACCCTTTATCGTTCACATTGTCTTCGACAACACCATCGGTTGTTCCCACCTCGACCCTATAGAGAAGAATGTCCTGAATATTGAGGAAGATCCCGACAACGCACAGGCGCCCGTCAAGATGAGCAAATCTGTATCCGAGTCAGAGTCTAGTTCATCCTAGGGCTTAAACTGAATAATAATAAATGTTTTTTTGAGTCAGGAGGTGCGAGGGATCTATCCTTCACCCCCCCGAAAATAATACGTCGGGCACATAGTCCGCTTATTACTAAAAAGAAATAAACCTTTCTACCTTTATAATGCGTCTCGACAATCGCTTGATTTAATAATGCACTTTATTGCGTATAACTCGATACTATGCCATTTATCGATAACAATCTAACATACCTAAACAAAATGGGGAATTACAAGAACCGAGATTCCGTGGTCCTTTTTTTTTACCTATTCCATGTCTGGTGTAGAAAGCCACAAACTATCCCATTGAACGAGATTCCCGAATCCTATGACGAATCTAGATAGTCTTATAGCTTGTAATCAAGGACGGAAGGCAAGCCTATTTCCCACAATGAACATCCCTCCCACAATGACCGACCAATCCACCATAAGTGCTACCCAAACCAAAACTCTGAAATGACCAAAAGGGGCCAAAGAAAAAAAAAGTAAAACCAAGGCCAAGCCAAGCCGGCCAAATTAAAAGATCAAGACCGAACTCAATGGTCAAAATCAAATCCCAATCATCCAATTCAATTTCAAATACAAGTCCGAATGAAGAGTAAAGTGAACAGACTGGTCAGATAGCGCCAAATATTATCCTCTCTACGTTACAACCCTTAAGACCTTCCCGAGACACTCGTTAGGAGACAGTCCGAAATTTTGAGGATTCAAGCTCAATAGCGTAATCCCAACCGTTAGGGCCAGACATGGAAATCAGACCCCACGTAATTTATATCCCGTCCGATTGAAGACTGAGTCATTTTTACTCAGCTTCCCCTTCCCTACCACATCACGAAACTGTAACCTTAGCCCATAGCCCTAACTCCACAAAAATCAAACTCCAGATTTTGATCTATCGAAACCACTTATTACCTAGCTCCATATTCCGAAACCATCCAAGCCAGTCACCCTGGCCCAAACATGGTATCTCGATAATTGTCACTTTCAAGGGATCACACCCAACCACTCCACCTTAGTTCCTTAACTAGGGTGAATGCACTCTAAACATCTAACGTCGATAATTGGCATAACAAGTCTAAAGAAAAATCACTTACACCTATTAAGAACTAAGAACAAGGTTTGATTCCGTCTAAACGCGGATACGTAGGCAACTTTTTCCCGGGTACAACCAACCAAATAACGAAATCGATTACTCGATTAACAAGCAAACCGGAACCTTTTCGGAGTCCGGTTAACGAGTGATTCCAATAACGAAGCACAAACGACGAGCCGAGGACGGGGTGAAAACCCGAAAGGGCGCCCAGGGCAAAATGAAGAATCGAGTTGCGAGCTGTCGAAAAAAAAATGATGACGAGCCGAGGACGGGGTGAAAACCCGAAAGGGCGCCCCGAGCAAAATGAAGAATCGAGTTGAGAGCCGTCGAAAAAAAATAAAATAAAATATGTGCTTCTCATTAATAATAAAAAATCAGTTAAATCAAGCCTTTGTCGAGGCCCTTTACATCGAGCATCCGAAATCCGGCTACCCCGAAAAATGACAACATGTCAAGCAAAACCCTACAAAAAACTAGTACTAATATGCCACATAATATCAATTAATACAACACAGTACTAAACGGCTGGGCTCTACAGTTCCAACTTTCCGTTTCCTTTACCGTTCAGATATGCTTGTTCGGGTCTCCAGCCATAGACCCTCTGAACACAAGTCTCCGTCATCTCAACCAAAGGAGAGCCCAGCCAATCCCACTTCCCCTCATCACTCAGATTTTCAATATGGGTCTTGTCGGTCTCGGCCCGTTTAGATGATCTGACGAATACTAGGATCGGTAACGACGCCATCTTCGGTCGGGCGCTTAGAGACATTAGCCCACATAGCTTCCTTATTCGGTAGTAAGGTCATCTCCACAATCCTTAACCTTTCTCTCACACCCGACAATCCCGGACGTCAGGAACGACCTTCTGAAGTCGCTAAACTCCTTTCCAAAAGCCAGGATGTCCGCACGAGAGTGACAGGTCCACGCGGACAATACATTACGTCCTTTGGGTCCAGCAGACTTAGACGTTTTGCTTTTAGGGGGATAGGCTACCCCACCTAGGCGTGTTGTAACCCCGAATGACATTGTCAATTCGCGTCTGTAGCATGAATGTGAAAAAAAAGTGGTCTAATTTTTTTTTTTTGAAGTAGCCTATATTTTGGGCTTCGGCCTCATTGTCAATTATGATCATAAGGGGACTTTCCGTCTCAAGTCAACCCATTTTAATCGACGTACTATCTGATCTGATTCCCGGCTCAAACTAACACATTTCAAAACATCCGAAAAGAACTGTTTTCGTACTCTTGTGCAACCCCAACGCATCTTAAACTAAGATTAAATCGCAAACAAAGGAACGCGAGGTGATTAATTGTCAATCTAGGTCAACATTTCACCAAAAAAAAAAAAACAAGACCAATCCAACTAATTCAAATACTAAGAAAAATACAGAACGTACAAAATAATACACAAATCGAGTTTATAGACTAGGGAGGACCCCTAGAAGCCGCACCGATGGCTATCACGAGCTCACCAAGGCTGTCATCCAAACCTAGGTCTTCTAAATCGAAGGTAGGAGACTCACTACCGTCCATGCACGACAGCATATCTAAGGTACATGTCTCGGGAATCCCTCCAACGTCCTCGGCAGCACCCGTAGCATGACCCATAGCCTCAGCCTCGACCTCTCTCTCCCTCTCAATCTGATGCCTAGCCTCAACCTGCGCGGAGGTCTCTCCTTGGGACCGAGCCAGCCGCTCCTTGAACTGGGCAATCTCGTCAGCCCGAGATTGCAGGAGCTGTCGTGCCTCAACCGCCTCTGCCTCCAGCTCGGTCACCCGAGTCTCTAGTTACCCCACCATATCCTGAGTATCGTGCACATGTACCTAAACCTTAGGAAAATGTACAAATAACCTAGAAAACCTCCCTAGGTACGCATACTCACCGATCGAGGCCCCGAAATATATGGGAGATCCTAGAAGCGTACACCCGAAAGCAGTTGGCAGCCTGCCACAATCGCTGATGGCAAGCTGACGAAACCTGAAAGAAGAAAGCACACAAGTTAGCCAAAAGAATCCTAATTCTTAGAACCCGAATCCAAAACAGAAACTGACACTTACCCGATATACCCGATATTCTCGAAACCACTTTTATTGCGATAGGGGACGAAGATAGGTGCTAGTGGGCTTTTCGAAATTTTGATACCTCGTTCCAAAATTTGAGTTTATTTTGATGTAATCCCCTATAAATTTTAACGCAATACAGTAGCGGAAAACACTGGAGATATGGGATTGTAACACACTGTAACTATGTCTTGATTAAATAAAAATGGTAAGTCAATACATAAGGCATAAAACAAAAATGGCTACAAAAAAAATCAAATCAAATCCATCAAAGGGTTATAACAAGTTCAAATTATTAATCAGCGAAGCAAGATCCGTAACTACTCGCTTGCCCACCCGAAGGGAAACACATATACCTTTCATGGTAAAAACATAACAGCCACAATCAGTGAGTAGCAACGACGACGTTCTCCCAGCCATATTACAAGATTTTAAAACTATAATTACTATTATAGAAAAATAGTAAAACCGGAAAATATTTAAACGTCATAATAGAAATAAGCTTTCGGAGAAAACTTAAAATATTGGAACAATAAAATCAAAACAAGTTTTCAAAAGAGAACTTAAAATGTTTGTCAACCTGCAAATCAGAATGTATCAATAATAATAAAACATTCAAAATGGCGTTATGGATAGGATTAGTGTACACGGCTAGACTTTCACTAGGAGAATATTAAAACTAGCTTCGATAACTTAGTTAAAACAAATCAAACTTCGGTCTCTAACTAGGCTACTCAATCATAATAGGACGGAGACTTATAAATGCGTGGCCCTAGTTTAAGACAATGCACACCCCTCTTGGGATTACCTGTCACCCAATTCAACTTATAACGGCGACTTACTGCGAGGCCTAAGTTTAAGGTCAAAATGTACAGAACTCCTGGGATACCTGTCACCTGGTTCAAACACTAATGTACCGATTTCCGATACACTAGCCTTATAGTTGATGGCAAAAAACGTAAACCCCAGAATATATTACACTAAACCTCACACTTGTCCTTTTTCCATAACTCCAAAACAAAGTCATTATCGATATTCAAACGAGATAATCATTGTAAAAAATATGAAGATGAAAGAAATAATTATTATGTTCTAAAAGAGGAAACTTTCTATTTTAGAGAACTTCTATTTTTAGAAACTTTACAAAAATAGCATTATATCAAATTATCGAAAATATTAGTTCATACTAATAAAACATTTTTAGTAAACGATATAGATTTATAAAACTAATACTTTCGGCCTTAATGATATTAATTATTAAAACGAGAACAATTGGGTTTATGAAATTTTTAAAATATCATACAAGTGTTTTTTAAATGATTAAAAATGTCTTAAACATTCTAATACTACTAATTAGGGTGTTTTCCAAAATTTATAGTAAAACTCGAATTCCCTAATTATTAATAGTTTCGACAATACGAACATAAATAGAATTTTACGGCAAATGTCAAAATAAATCTTTTAACGTCTTTTATTTCATTAAACCATTAAACAAATTTAGAATATGATAATGGGTGATTTAATTCATAAATTTTCGGATTTCAATATTTTCAAAATTGCTGGAAAAAATAATTCAGGTAGCAGAAACAAAGCATTTTAACGATAAATCGTAATTTTGTGATAAATCGTAATTTTAATGATAGCTGAAACTCAATACTATCATTTAAAGGCTTTGATAAATAGTGTAAAAATTACGTAAATTAGTTAAAATACATATTTGGACATGCTGTCCAGAAAAATAAATTTTCCAGAATCCGTAAACTTGGTTTTTAAAGAGTTTTCTCTTTAATCGTCTAATCTCGACAATAACGATTAATAAAAATAGTAATTACAAAACGATTAAGTTTCAATACCCAAAAATTGTTATTAAACCTAAAAATTAATATTTTCCAGATTATATTTAAATTTTTCCGAAATGTCAAAATTCCATAATTAATAAAATTAGGTAAAACCGTCTTTTAAGCCCATTTTCACAATTAACGATCTTTTTAATAAAATTGTCGTACCTAATTCTTTTATTAAAATCTTAAAATACATATTTCATAAGAAAATATCAGGAACACATTTTTCTATATTCAAAACAAAATCAGAAATCGGGAATTTAAATGACAAACACGGTTTTAACGATAAACGACGATTTTGCCGACTAGTGAGAGAGAACTTTCTCTCTCAAGGAAGTAATTATCTCTAAATAACAGAATCCTAACTAACTTTTGTTTCTCTTGACGCCCTGGCTGCTGAACTTAGTAAACCTAGAGGTCGTGGAAGGCCTCCAAAGAGCTCGAAGAAGGATGCTAGATCTTACGAGGAGCTTGTTGTTGAACGCAATTCCTCCATTCCTGCTACAAGAAGCATCTCGCAAGGAATGGCGGGAAATCGAGTTTTGGAGGCCGATTTGAAATCCTCTGCCATGGATGACCTTGCACCTCCTGTGGATGATCTCATAGCACAGGAATCTCCTGTGCAAGGTAAATCGCTTCTTAATGATCTCATTTCTCATGCTTTTCGTAGTTCGTCTTCTACGAAATCTTCGAAAACTGAGGACTTAATTACTAAACCTTCAATTGAAAGGGATTCTCCTGGAGTTATTCATACTACTGGTACTACTAGTAACACTGTTGTTAGTGTTAAGGATTTGGATGTTACCACTGGTAACACGGTTGTTAGTGTTAAGGAGGAGCCTAAATCTTGGTCGGACATTGCTAAACCCCCAAATACAGCGGGTATGGGGCTATTCTTTGATGAAGGGAGTGCTGAAGCCAGCGAAATCAATCTGGATTTGGATGATTTTGCTGAGGAATTGGGGAAATGGAATTTGACATTAATGTGTCAAGTTATTGGCACTAAGCCTTCACTCCAACGAATGAAGGACTATGCGTTGAAAAATTGGGGGAAAATTGCTATGCCTGTAGTGCGGTTGTTTAAAAAATGCTGGTTTAATTTGCGTTTTTCATCTCAGGAACAATTAGAGGTTGTGATGAAATGTGGTCTTTGGAAATATGGACATTACTCCATGATTCTTAAGCAATGGATCCCTACTTTTTCCTTGGAAACGGACCATTGGGTGTTGTTTCATGGCCTAGACCCTGTATTATGGACTGAAAGTGTCCTTAACAAAATTGCCAGTAAAATAGGGAGGCCATTGTTTGCTGATTTAACTACTACATTGTAAGCAAGGGTCTCTTTAGCTAGGGTGTTAATTGAGGTAGATGTCTCTAAGGATCTTCCTGAGACCAGACCCATTAATGCTCCCATTATTGGCTACTTCTCTCAACCAGTTGAGTATGAATGGGTACCATATTATTGTGATGAATGTGGTAAGTTGGGGCATTTGAAGAATAAATGTAGTAAGAAGAAGAAACAGATTGGGCCTAAAATATATGTCCCAGTATAGAAGGTGGTAGCAGGCAGTGTGCTAGGTGGTACCTCAGGGGATCAGAATGGGACACTCCCGGCGGCAGGGTTTGAGGCTGGTAATACTCAACCTAGGCACCCAGGAATCTCTTCTGATTCAGCTGTAAAGCACTCCGGATGCACACTTAACCCAGTTGTAACTGATTTAATTGTTAAAGGGCTCCATAAGGGATACACTGTCCCAGCTGGTAGCAAATTGAATGTTGCGCTCTCAAACAGATTTGCTGTGTTTGGAGATATGGAGGCTGATGGTGATGGCTCACTAGGTGGTACCTCAGATGGCACTATGGGTGTGGTGGTTGAGAAGGCACAGAATGGGAACTCAGGATGCCAAAGGCTAGGTTCCCCTTCAGTCATCTCTCCCCCATCTTATTAGTCCTATGCTGTAAAGCCTCAAGGATGTGAGTCTCAGCAAACTCTTGCCAATCAAGTTGGCATATTGGAGGTTTCTGACCCTATTCCCCCTAATAAATGATTGTTGCCCTCTTGGAATGTTAGGGGAGGAAATGATCCAGTAAAACTTGCGGATATTACTAAATTTCTAAGGATCAATAGGATTGATGTTTTTGGTATCCTCGAAACTCGTATTAAAATGCATAAGGCAAAGGGTCTGGTTAACAAGTATTTTGCAAGCTACGAGGTTAAATGTAATTACTCTACACACTATAATGGTCGTATATGGGTAGTTTGGAAGGAGGCTACCATCTCCTTGACTGTTCTTCGCTCTGAAGCCCAATTTATGCATTACCAGGTCTGTCATCTGGAGACAAATGCTAAATCGGCTATTACTTTTGTATATGGTTATAATGATGCCAATGATAGGATTCAAGCAATTACAGGATGCTCTTCAGGCTATTAATATCCAGGACTGCCCTTGGCTTGTTTTAGGGGATTTTAATGTTGTGAGAAACTCGGATGAGAAGATTAGTGATACTCCTCCAATCTTATCTGAAATGATGGATTTCAACCATTGTATTAACCATTGTAACTTGGAAGAGTTACCTACATCAGGTTGCAAGTTGACTTGGACTAATAAGCTAGAAGTCTCTTCTAGGGTTTGGTCTAGGTTGGATAGGGCCCTAATGAATAAGGCTTGGATAGATTCTTTTCCTAATGCTAATGTTGAATGTCGGCAGTCGGGTTTGTCGGATCATTCACCTCTTTTGGTGAAGGTGTTTGATGAAGCTAAACTTATTCCAAGATTTAGTTTCCTAAACTGCTGGATCTCCAATGAAAAATTTAAGGATATTGTTAGTCATGCTTGGTCAATTGGTGTGGCGGGGACTGCAGGATTCAAGCTATTTGCTAGACTACAGAATGTTAAGAAAGGACTGTCAATCATGCATAAGAATTCCTATTCTAATATTGCAAAAAGAATTACTGATTTGGAAGGGAAAATCATGAACTGTCAAGAGGAGTTACAATTGTTCCCTCTATCTGAGGATCTGTTTCACCAGGAGGATGCTCTTCTTTTACAGTACAAGGAACTGAGGAAAGATGAGTTGAGCATATTGCAGCAAAAGGCTAAAGTAGAGGGAGTACTTCACAATGACTGTTCCACCATGTTTTTTCATGATAGGATTAAAGCAAGGAAGGTTCATCAATTTCTTGGGTCCATTCAGGATAAAGACGGGTCCCTGCAGATGGGATCTTATGCAGTTGGGCAAGCTTTTGTTAGATATTATGAGTCCTTATTAGGAACTGAAACTAATACGCATAAACTGGATAGGGAGTTCATTGCTAAGGGGGGTGTTGTTCCCTCTTCTATGTGGGATTCTTTAACTGCCATCCCTAATCATGAGAAAATTAAGGAGACCCAACATCACATTGGCTCCCACAAAAGTCTAGGGCCTGATGGATTCTCGTCAGAATTCTTCAAGGCCGCATGGTCAGTGGTAGGTTCTGATTTTAATGATGCAGTTTTGGATTTCTTTAAAACTGGTAAAATGGGTAAGCAGGCTAACACTACTCTAATAACCCTAATCCCCAAAAAGCATACTTGCTCTTCTATTATGGATTATAGGCCAATTTCGTGTTGCACCACTGTCTCTAAAACAGTTACTAAAATCATTGCTAACAGGCTAAAAAATGTCCTGCCACTTGTGATTGGTCCTGAGCAAGAAGCCTTTGTCTCAGGGAGAAATATACATGATAATATTGCATTGTCTCAGGCTTTAATAAAGGGATATACTAGGAAGTTCTTGACTCCTAGATGCTTGATGAAGATCGACATTAGGAAAGCTTTTGATTCTATTCAATGGGAGTTCATTAGGGATATGTTACAGTCTCTTCATTTTCCTGAGAGCTTTATTAATTGGATTATGAGTTGTGTCTCAGGAGCATGGTACTCTCTTAAGCTAAATGGAGGGGTTGTTGGTTTTTTCAAGGGGAGGAGTGGCATTAGACAAGGAGACCCTATATCTCCTTATCTATTTGTCCTCAGTATGGAGATTTTGTCCAGGTATCTTAGGCAAGTAACTCAGGAAAGGAATGTGTCTCTTCATCCTAAATGCACTAAATTGCGTCTCAACCATTTGGTTTTTGCGGATGATTTGATGATATTCATGAGAGGTGATGTTCCCTCTGTTATGGCTATCAAAGCTAAGCTGACATTATTTGCCCAGAACTCAGGTCTGACTGTTAATTCTGATAAGTCTGATATATTTTTCGGAGGGGTTAAACAAGAGGTTAAGCAACAGATTTTGGCTGATTCTGGATTTGTTGAAGGGTCCTTCCCTTGTAAATACCTTGGTATGCCACTGAATGCTACTAGGAATAATATTGACATGTTTAGCAGCTTGATTACTAAGTTCCAGAACAATGTTATGCATTGGTCTAATCACAGTCTTTCTTATGCTGGTGGAGCTCAGCTCATTAACTCTGTCCTTTTTGGTATTGTCAATTATTGGTGTGCCTCTGCTTTGCTGCCTAAAGGAGTGATTAAGATCCTCAAGAAAAATTGCAAAGATTTTTTCTGGTCTAATCATCCTAATAGGAAGAGGACGGTGTTCAAAAGTTGGATGAGTATTTGCTCCCCCTGGAAGGAAGGTGGCTTTAACATCAAAGAACTTCTGGCGTGGAACAAAACGCTCGTTGGACAATGGCTTTGGCAAATTGAAAACAATCATCAAAGTCTTTGGATGAGATGGATCAGGCAGTATGTTATTCAGGCTGGGTCTATCTGGACCATTCAGAATAGGGATGCTGTTTCTGAAACGTTGCGAAGTATTCATCTGCATTCGTTCTGAAATTTTGCAGCGGACTGGCAGTATTGGGAATAGTAAGATGCTCCTCCAATCATGGACCAAAGGTGGGCGATTTAGCACTAAACTTGCATATGACTGGATCAGAGCACGGCAGAATGTTATTCCATGGTGCAAGGCTATTCAGGCTACTGTTATTATTCCACGACATCGAATTGTTGCATCCTTAGCATTACAGGGCAAACTAGCCACAATTGATGCATTACAACGAAGAAGTCTATCCATCCCAAATAGATGTACGCTTTGTAGACATTGCGCTGAATCATATGATCACATCGTCTTTAAGTGTCGGTTCTTAATGGAACTGGTGGACACTATAATAAATGGCTCGGGGTAAAGCCTTGGCCTTGTTACTCCCTCTTAGCTGTGGCTAGAGGTTTGAGTTTCAGGCCTCAAAAGGTTGCTTGGATAAAGGAGGGACAGAAATCGTTGCTGTGTGCATTGATCTATGTCATATGGAGAGAACGGAACACAAGGCTTTTTGAAGGGCAGGAAAGCTCGGCCTTGCAATGCTTTCATCAAATTAAAGCGGAAGTGAGTGTCAAGATGCACTCTAAGTTTCCTAGTTTGCACCAATTTGTATAGTTGTCTTGTTTGTATTGTCTTTTAGATGGGTTTGATGGTTTTTTCTTTGCATTGTCAAATATTTGGGTATACTTGTAAGACTTGTTCTCTTTATCCTTCATGGAGGAATAAGAGTTCTAATTTTCTAGCAAAAAAAAGATAAACGACGATTTTAACTGATTAATTAATTCACCCACTTAACAATTCTGAAAAAAATATGAAATAATTCATAAAATTCTTTTTCATTATAAAGGTTATTCACGAAAAATTTCAGATTAAAATAAAATGTTTAAATATTTGAACTAAAAATTGGCTTTTAATCGTTTTTGTTCGTAAACGGTAATAATTCAATAATCGATAAATAAAATATCAAAAAAATACAAAATTATCAAAAATCATAAAAAAATCATTTTTACAGAATATATTCGTATATTACTAGTTTAGGTCGAATATTACGATTTTACAAATTAATAAGACAATTTAATCGTTAATCTTGTAAAAGCGATCAAAATACCGAAACATGCAAATTTTCAACTTTTAAAATTTTTTCATATTATATGACATACATGTATTGTCAAAATAAAATTATAATTATATTCATGCAATTACACAAATAAAATCAAGCAATATCGAGTAACATCGACGTTACCTTCAATCCAAATTCGAGTCTACGATAAATTCGTCGGCTTCGGGGTCGACCAGGAATCCTACATCAAACGACATACGTGGTACAAAAATACCATGAGAAAACTAAAAGAAGCATGGTAAATAACGATCGAAAATAACATCGATTATTATCTTTTTTTTTGGTGTCAATGTAAGTATATTTATTAATTGAACCAAGTTACAACCTAGTGCTATCGAGCACTCAAAGTATTTAGCTATCACACAATTAAGCTTTTAATGATGTTCGTATGCTTACACGGAAATCTATGTATCATTTGTCTAATTTTTGGACGAATTTCCATCTTGAGCTATAGACATACTACCTCTGGGCGAACCACAACCGCGTTCACTCGTGAATTGTTTCTAACATACCATACATGGTACCACGCTCCCACTATGACAACAGCTAGGATCTGTTTGAATAACTTGGACCTGTGCCTCAGTCTTTTCCACCAGCTAATAACATCTGTTGCTGGTACACTAATGCTCATCCAATTGCTCAGCAACTTGAAACAGCTTTTAGTATAGTTGCAGGCAGTAAACAGATGCTCGTGCGATTCAATATCAGCCCTGTATAAGAAACAATCCCTGTCCAATAACGTTTGCATCCTCGCTAGTCGATCTTTAGTCAGCAGTCTCTTGTGGCTAATGATCCACACAATGTAGCAGTGTTTTGGAATATTCATACGATTCCAAATACATTGATGCCAATCCACCATCTGTATCCTGTCATATAGCCACTCATAGCCTTCTCTAACTGTATACTCCCTTCCTTGTGCTAATAGAGTGGAAAAGCACTGATTAGTGTAGAAAAGCAATTGAACCCAGCTGATCTTACGCCAAGACCAACTGGAATTAATCGACGGATTATAGTTTTGCCAGTCAGCGTTTTTTAGATATACCCCATGAACTCATTTGACCTACAGGTGATCCACTTTACTAGAGATCCACCACGCATATTTGGCTATACAAGCTAGATTCCATAGTTTGATGTCCTTTAAGCGAAGTCCCCCTTTCTCTTTAGGTCGACAAACCGTATCCTAGGCAATCAAAGGGATGGATTGTAGTTTTCACTACCCTTCCATAAGTAATTTCTACAAATACTAGATATAAGATTAGTAACAAAGCTTGGCAAAATGAATATGCGCGCCCAGTAACCATGGATAGAGCTCAGTACAGATTTGACCAAGACCAATCTTCCTGAGTACAAGAGTTTCCGTGCTCCAAAACCTCGAATTCTCTGTACAATCCGATCCGTAAGCACATGACATTCCAGTACAGACACTTTTTTGGGCGACATGCAGATTCCCAGATATTTGAAGGGGAGAACTCCTTCCCTCATTCCAGTTTGCTGTAGTAGATCAAGAATCGCTCCTTCCTTTAGCCCATTATGGTACACACTTGACTTTGCCTTATTTATTTGGAGACCTGAGGAGCGAGAGAAAACTCCAAATGCCTGCATAATCCACCTGATCGAAGTAGAATCCCCCTTGCAAAAAAGCATGAGGTCGTCTACAAAACATAAGTGGCTGATTTTAACCTGTTTACACATAGGATGGAATCTGTAGTCTGCTCTTTCCTGGACAACAATCATTATCCGACTCATATATTCCATACAGATCGTGAAGAGTAGAGGTGAAAGCGGGTCTCCTTGGCGTAACCCTCTTTTTGCCTTAAAGAAACCAAAATGATCCCATCACGGGTTAGAGTACAGAGGCGAATCTAGAGGGTAGTATGGGGTGGCGGCTGCTACCCCAAACCCAGAAAACTCAATGAAGAGGATGAATGTATGCTACCCCTAATTTAATTGAATAAGCAACAGAATAAGTAAAACAAAAGATCAAGAATATCATAGTAAAGGAAAGTGGTGTAGTGGTAGTTTGTAATTCCAAGTGTGGTCACCCAGCAGTGTGATACAATGTTCGATCCTCATTTGATGTTCTTTTCACATTGTTTTTTTCAAAGTGTCATTCCTTGTTTACATTATCATGAGCTCAAAACCTTAAAAGTGTACACAAAAGTTAGTATATTTAATTCTTAATCATATTCAATATCCACTTATACCTTCGTAATTTTTATGAAGAGAGTTTTTGTATGGTACATTTTCTTTTTTGACATACTAATATAATTTTAGTTTATATGTTACTTTGTATATATACTACGAATATTATTTGTACTATGATATATATTATTTTGTATTTTATTATTTAGACATAATGGTTACATATATCCTTTACATGAAAGTAAATGGTTGTCTGAATAATAACATTCTATCAATAACAACATCGGTAAGTATAAATAATCCATTGTTCAAAAAAATTGTTTTTATATTAACGTTTCTTTTATAAGCGAAAAAAAACTTTTAAAAGTTTCGTTATCCCATCATTTAAATCCTGGATTTGCCTCTGTTAGAGTATAGCTTGGGGACCTCAGACATTCCATGATTAACTTCACAAATCTTCGAGGGAAGTTAAGGGCTTGCAACATCTCCTCCACAAATGACCATTCTATTATATCATAGGCTTTTTGCATATCCACCTTCATTAACACCCTAGGCAAACATATCTTCCTGTTATATAGCCTAATTAAATCTTGACAAATGTGGATATTTTCAATTATATCCCTCCCCTTTATGAATGCACTTTGACTCGAGCTTATAATTGTGGGTAGAATCTTACTCAGTCAAGCACAAATGACTTTGGATAGGCATTTATAAGTGACGTTACAGTAGGCTATTGGGCAAAATTGGCCTACATTCTGTGGGTTCTGAACCTTAGGAATGAGTGTCACCAACGTGTTCCTTATCTGCTTCAGAACAGCCCCTTCCTCAATTGCACTTCAAATTGCAAGACAAACCGACTTCCCTACTATACCCCACGCATCCCTGAAGAATTGACTACTATAACCATCTTGGCCAGGTGCTTTAATCCCAGGAATGCTAAACATTGCTGTCATGATCTCTCGGTCAGTAATAGGCCGCAGTAAATCTTCTCCTTGTTGTCTAGATACAGTTCAACCTCTTCTGACCACAGGTGAATAGACCGTCTGTTAGGATTAATGACTAGCAATTGTCGTATTCGAGACTCGGGTTGAATGTCGAACTAGGTGCGAAAATAAGATGATGTATTTTTGTTAGAATGTGGTTTGTCCCACATCTAAAGAATAGTGGGAAATGGTAGTTTTTCTATGTATAAATAAAAAAAGTTGTCCTACTTCGATAGATTAACTAAGTGGGGGTGATTCTTTTTGTATAAATAGACGTCACCCTTCCACCTTAGTAAAAAACACAAAATTGGAATCTCTTAAGCATTGTGTTAGAGAGAGTTCCTCCACAGTAGTGAATATTGTTCTCCTTGTCGGTGTGGACGTAGCCAGTGATTTTGCTGGTGAACCACGTAATTCCATGTCTCAGTTTAAATATTGTTTGTTCGTTGTTTTGTTCTTCTCGCGTAGTCAACAAACCGTTGGTAACGGGACGCCTCCGTTATAACACCGTCTGAGTGGATTTGCTCTCCCCAAGTATTTCAATATAATAATCCAGAAAAGCTTTTTGAATATCATTTAGGTCTATCTTGAAGATTTCCATCTTTATCAAGGATTTGATTCACCTTATTGTTAGTCCATCTTTGCTTGAGAACTGAGTGAAAATAGCTGGTATTCAGGTCCCTCTCTTCCAGCCATTTTAACTTGGCTTTTTGCTCCAGAAAGAAAGACGATAATTTAGAAGGCGAAAATAGGATGATCAAAGCTTGATTATGGACGAAAATGACTGCTGAAATTGGGCAGGAACACCAGCCAAAAAGAGGGAGAAAGAAGAGGTTTTTGTTAAAATAAAATTGATGTAAAAATGAATAAGAAAAAAATGAAGAGATGGTCGATGAATGAAACAATAAAATTGACAAAAACAATGTGAATGTGGTCTTAAAATTTTAGCCAAGATGAATGAGATGGTAGCATGAAAAGTTTGTCATTTAAGCATGTAAAATAAATCAAGTAAAGGGAAAAATATTTTTTTACTTAAAGTTTAAACATAAAGTGTTATGTAAGTAAAAGTTGTAATCAAAGATGTGACTACATGGTGTCACTGTCCAATAGGGTCTCTTTTTAGTTGTAGTTGATAAAAATAAGGATCGTAAAATTATTAAAAATATTTCAAAGCAATTCGAGTAATCTTCGCGTTAGAAAATAATTATTTACGAAACTTAGTAATAAAATCATTAAAGGCTAAATTTTCGTAAATAAAAAATATTTGTTAGTTCAAAATATTATAGAAATGGGTTTAGACATTTTTAAGAAAAGAAATAACTTAAATCCAAGCTTAAAACGTTTATTCGTAGAGAAATAGAATTCCTCGCGGAAAAATAAATAGTTTACGATGAAAATTGAATAAATATGTTTACAAGAATTAAAATCTTTTAAAATAAATACAAATATCATTTGACTCGAAAATAAAAACAAAGCTTGGAAAAATGATGAAATAAAAGGCAGAAACGTGATAAAGTTATGACGAAGTCAAACGGAAAACATAATAGCGTTCGGAAAATAGCGGGTGTTATATTTGACCTGTTTGGGCTGTTTTGACCTGATCTGAAGTGCATTATATTGTTCGTCTTGCTTTTCAGCTGGAGATGGTACGGGATATCCCGATGAGGTCCCCATAGTTTGTACTAGCAGCGGGGCTACCGGTTCGAGTTTCTTGACTCCCGGGGTGGCCCGCAAGAAGCGTCGGAGTGCTCCTTCGCCTCGACTTAAGCCCGGTGCGGTGAATGAGGCTAACTTTGATCGAGTCACAAGCCGTGTCTTGCCTGTGACGGTTCATAGGAGGAGGCAAGTTCCTAGGCCCACTAACGAGGCCGAGGAGGCCGCTTACAAGGATCCCGTTTGGGCTCAGGGTTGGGACGGTAAGCAGTTATTGCTCCGTCTAGAGTTACACGTGTCTAGCCGTACTGTAAACGACAAGGTGAGTACCTAGATTTTTGTTATTGACTCGTATTTGACTTTGATTTGTATTCATAATGTTTGTTTATACTCTGATGAGGACCTTCTCATGCTTTACGACATGTTTGGAGATATATTCTTAGAAGCTTAGCCCTGAGGCTAAGGAGGTGGTTATGGGGACGGCCTTGCGTCCCCTAGTCCGACATTGGGTTCGGCTGATAGGTTGCAAAACCAAATGCAACCTAATGGTAGTTAGAGTGATGATAGATCGCTTTCATGACACGATCTCGACATTCCATATGTCGTTCGGCGAGGTCGACATGACTTTGGAGGATTTTAGGGTGATTACGGGACTGCCTTGGGGTCCCGAGTTGATCAGGTGGGCATCCGAGGGCCATAATCTAGATAGCGTCGAGGTTAAGGGTTGGATCGGGGATTTTTTGGAGCCTTCGGCTTATAGTACGCCCCATGCCTTGGTTAGTTCCTATATCAGCGACCACTTTGAGAGAGTGGCGGTTTTGGAGGGTCAAGAGCCCAACACGGCAGTGTAGGACGCCTGTCTGTGGTTATGGTACTTCCTAGGGTCGACCCACTTCTCGGATAAGGGCGAGAAGTTTAGTACAAGGATTTTGCCTTACCTAGCTGATCGACCTAAGTCAACTAGGACGTTTCGACTGGGTTACAGCGACTTTTGCGGAGATGGCCCGCTGCTTGAAGGCCATGGTGAGGTCTCAGAGGGTGGCTACAGACTCAGCCATACCCATTGTGGGTCCAGGTCTCGTGCTGGAGGTTGGTTTCTTAACTTGCATTTGGTTTTTGGATTTTGCTTGGTTTTGTTTTTCTTTTGCTGACGGTATCTCAGTTTTCACAGGCTTGGATCTACTCATACTTCACGTGCTTGGCACCTAAGACGGTGCCGATTCGCCCGGCTAGGTTCCTGGCTAGGATCGAGTAGAGGTTGGCTTAGACAAACACTACTACGAGCCACTACTTAACGGAGAACGTGCTGGTGAACTAGTTGCGTCTCTCGAGGATGTAATTTTTTCCCTTTATTTGCTTTCTTAGGTAGCCCCCAAGGTTAAAAGTTTTGTGATGTAATGTAGGTTTGGTTGTGCAGTTTGTGGCCCGTCCTTGGGCCAACTACGAGGGTTTGCCCGGGTATGTAGGGGCAGAGTTGAGGCCGAGGAACTACAGGAGGATGCTCCTCCCCGCACTGTTCCGCCTGGTACTGTATTTGGGCGAGAGGCTGGTGCGCCAATGCCTCTACGACGAGTTCAGGGTGCCGGTTGACCCTCCCCGGACCACGTTCAGGCCTCCGACTACTGCTGAGGCCCGCGAGGATAGGGATGGTGAGGGAGGCATGTCGTTAATGGTGCCTGGTGCCTCGTATGTATCTCACATCTATCAGCGGTTGCCTTGCAACCGCATCGTGGTAAGTATTCGGTTATCGTTTGTTTGCTCTTTGCCTTATGGTTTTGGATCTGTTTTTGTTTTGAACGATGTGTTTTTTTTAGTTGGCCGACCCGGCTGATGTCGTTCAGCCCCTAGACTTCCCTCTGACACTACTTAGGGTGGATGCGGCCGGGGTGACTTTTAACGAGCCTCTTCCTCCTTGCTCTGCAGAAGAGATGGAGGCCTGGATGGAGTGACGCGACCGGGTGTACCGGGTAAGTTTTGTGATTTGGTTCAGAAGCTGCGTTTGTGCGTTAGGTTTTGTTGGCTAACTTGTTTGGTATCCTTGCTCAGGTTTCGTCGGTTACCCAACAGCAGTTATGTCATGCTGCCAGCTGCTTCCGGGCCAACGCATCGGAGAGGGCTGCTGCCTCGGCTCGCGACACGTCGGGACCTCGATCGATAGGTATTGTTTTCTGTGGGTGATTTTTAGGCCGGTTGCTCTGTCTTATCCTAAGGGATAGCTATGTCTTTTACGGGATGTTCCTGACATGGTAGCGAAGTTGTGGGCGCGGGTGGCTGAGCTCAGCATGATCCAGTCTTTGCGGTCTCGGGATGTCGAGATCGCTAGGTTGAGGGAACAGTTGGCTCGGTCTCAGGGTGAGACTTTGGCACAGGGCTTCTCTCCACGGGTGTTCCCCAACATCAAAGCATTCAACAGCATCCTGAAAGACCTGAAGGGGGGGTACACAGTCAGTGGGGAGTAACTAGATGCTCTCCCAGTCGTGTTTACAATAGGATGAAAGCAAATAATAATCAGCAACAATGAATAATACAGATAAAGGAATATATGAAAGCATTATCATACTCGACCAATTAGGATCATACCAATTACTAAGAAATTCAAACATCCAAACCGGACTGATCACACACAAATAACCTTCTTACACTACGTCTAGGGTATAGAACGAACACCGGCTCGAGTGTATAACCGACACTCTCACCTGCCAGAACATATAACTGATACCCTGAACGGATGGGTCGTATAACAGACTTCCCATCGATGTGGAGCATATAACTGATACTCCACGGTACTATGTATAGCCGTATGTCAAAGCCTAGCTAGGGCTCTCGATCCAATAACTATACACCAAACGACACACGAGACCCAGAGCGTAAAACTGACGTCTCAAGGCACGCCCGAACATAGACCTACGGCATTTGGCGCTTTTTCATTCTGATTGGTATATAACTGATACCGCACGTCATCTATACTACCAGCTTTCGTGTAACTGTTTAGTATAACTGACTGCACCAGGTTCTTGTGAATAACGTCACGATTCCAATCCTAGTACAGTATAACTGACTATACTAAATGGCAACCCACCCTAGTATATTATAACTGACTATACGAGGTAGTAATCCCATCCAATATAGTATAACCGACTATACTAGATATCAATCATGTCTAAAAGATAGGACAATATAACTGACTGAACTATGAAGAACGTACATAGAAGTAATCTTTCAAGAATACGTGAATAGTAGATAGTACAACTAATTATGACCATAATGGTTAATCTTGCATCACTACTACAAATCCCCTCATATCCCGACACTTTGGGCTTGACGCTTTTAAAACCGTCGACCTTCTTTTTCCCCAAAATTCATTCTCTACGCTTTTATGTGTCCAGGTGTAAAGTATTTATTATTAATCTACTAATCTACTAATATTAATCAATCAAATAATACTAGCACTCCGTATTATAGTTAATAGCCCATAAACCGCCCCCATCATTCTAAACATAAACCACCGCCCCAATCATTCTAAACATAAACCGCACTCTCCAATGAAAGAACTGAATCTCCATCTCCAATGAAACCTAATACCAACCCCATTACTCTAGAGAAAAACTCATCCGTCAACTTGTATTCGCCGTCTCTTGCGTCGTCTTCCGTCAAGGCCGATGAAATCAAAAACCGCGTCTCTCACAAGCGACTGATACTCAGGCGTGCCGCCATTAACGCCCTGCAGAATGACGTGACGCTAGCGTAGACTCTGCTTTAGATTCGATCGTGAAGTTTGAGGACGAGGACATAGGTGTGTACCAAAATCGTTCAAAAGCAAGTTAATGTAAATAATTTCATTGTCGGACTCGATTTCACTGTTGAATTAAGTTAATTTTAATTTTAAATTTTGGATTCAACAAGGTCAGAGGAAGCAGGCAAATATACTATTATTTCTAATGGGTGTATCAGGTTTGAACTCAGTTGGTTGCTCAATTTCTGAGTTTTGGCCGTCTTCTTCTGTTCGACGTCTGCCAATTCAGAATTCCGTATGGATTTCTTTGCGTATCCCCTTTCATTCTCATCCTGATTGTCGGTTTTTGCTTTGATTTCCTGGGCTGATTGTGTCGTGTTTCCGAGTTTTCTTCTCAATCTGTATGCATCATCCTGATTGTGTCGGTAATCTCGACTTTTCCTTCTTTTTTTGCTGAGTTTCCAGGATAGTGACCTGTGGTGGCTGTAACTTGCATCATACAGGGCGACAGAACAAAAAACATTGGCATTGTGCATATATGTTACAATTAAGGGCACAGTATCATGTATTTATACTATATACAGAGTACTAGCTTATTACGATTTAATATGTATATTATGTCTCTCATTTCTACTTGTATTTTGTGTGAGACTTTATGAGAGTGAAAGAATTGGTGCAAATGTCTGAAATCAAGCTACTACCAACATTCTCTCCCTTTCCCTCCCTGGCGACGTGCAGCGTTTCTTGGTCAGGCTAGGGTTTCCGGCGTTTTTTCCGGCGTGGACAGCCATTGACGGCGACAACGCTGTCCACGCAACACTGTCTCGATGAAGAAGAAGGCTAGAGCTATTCCCGTAGGCCCTAAACCGATGACTAGGGCTGAAATTGTGCGTAAGACTGGATCGAAAACAGAGACGAAGGAATCGATTGAAGCAGAGGAGAGCGCCTCGGAGAACAATCGGATTAATGATATTCCGGGTCTTAATCTGAATTCTGAATCCGACCAGGAGGAGGAATCAGAGGAGGATTCTGAGTTTGTGGCTGAAACGAACCCTATCCCTGTGTCAAAAACCGATAACTCCGTGTGGAAACAGAGGGAGGGGAAGAAGGTGGTTGATGTTGAAGAAGAAGAAGAAGAACTGTTGAAGATCACTGAAGAGGATGTCGAAGAAGAGGTCGAATTTTGGAGCAACGCGGTCTATTGCTTTATCATGGGTGCTAACCCCCCATGGGAAGTAATTGAAGGCTTTGTCAAGAGAATTTGGAAAGAACACGGAATAGACAAAATCTCGTTTCTCCCAAACGGAATTTTTCTAGTTCGATTCAAGGAGAAAGAAGGTAAGGTAATGGTTTTGAATCATGGCTTATTTATGTTTGATAATAAGCCTCTTGTTGTGAAAGAATGGACACCCGAAGCTAAACTGAATAAAGAGGATGTTCAGGAGGTTCCGTTTTGGGTCCAATTACATGAGTTACCGTTAAAATTTTGGGGTCGTTGTTTGCCTAGGATTGCCTCGCTAGTTGGTCCTTACGTGAAGTCTGACTTAGCTACGGAAAAACGATCCAGACTAGGTTATGCTAGGACATTGATAATGGTGAGAGTGGGGCAGAAATTCAAGAATATGATCAAATTCCTAGATGAACGTGGGAATGAAGTGATTGTTCTTATTAAATATGAATGGAAGCCCGTTTGGTGTTCTAAATGTAAGAACTATGGGCACGAAAGTTTAGAATGCCAAAGGGAGGAATTGAAGAAGGCTAGAGAAATTGAGATACAAAAGAAGAAGCTTGATGGAGCTGTGAAGATGCGACAGCAGCTGATTCAGCCTGTCAGGAAGCCTGGGGTCGTGTTGAAGCCTGGTCAGCCGGTATTTTTGGTTAGAAAGCAACAAGTTGATATTTTTGGTTTATTAGAAACTAAAATAAAGAATAAAGCGTATGCGAAAATTCATCAGAATGTTTTCAATGAATGGAGCATCACGACAAATAATCATTGTCACGAAGGGGGTCGAGTTTGGCTTTTATGGAAACATGAAAGAGTGAACTTGACGATTTTGGAGTATACTAGTCAAAGCATTCATATTAGTGTTAATACCGATTTGGGGAAGCAGTATTTGCTTACACTAGTGTATGCGTTTAACTCTGCCTCGGAGAGGGTTGACCTATGGAGAAAGCTTGAAATTTATGCTCAGAATGGTCCTTGGATAATCATGGGTGACTTCAATTGTGTAATAGATGGTCGCGAGAGACTGGGTGGCGCGTCGACGGAGGAAGCGATGAGCCAATTTCGAGACTGTATGGCTAATTGTGAAGTGAATGATTGTAAGGCTAGTGGGTCTTGGTTCACTTGGAACAATAAGCACAGAGTGGCGGAAACGAGAGTGTTTAGTCGCATTGATCGTTGTTTAGTTAACGATGAGATGATGACCCTTTTCCCGAGTGGCTCCGCAAATTTTATGCCGGAAGGTACTTTCGATCATTGTCCTTGTATTGTGCAGTTAGCTAATCCCCCAATAAGGAGGAATAGGAGCTTTAAAAACATGAACATGTGGAGCAAAGCTCCGGAGTTTAAAAGTTGTGTCTCCGATGTTTGGACCGTGTTGATCGAGGGGACTAAGATGTACCGGGTGGTGAGGAAACTGCGCAATCTCAAGAAGCCATTGAAGAACTTGAATGCATCCTGTTTTGCTGACATCGAGAATAGGTGCAATCAAGCGGAAATTAGGCTAGAAGAAGCTCAGCTACGTCTGCGTAACAGCAGGACCGCTGCTGACTTGTGCGCGGAATCGGCTTTGAATGAGGAGGTTCGTCGGCTTCAAGATGCGCGAGGGGAATTTTGGAGTCAAAAGGCTAAAATGAAGTGGATCAAAGAAGGGGATTGCAACTCTGCTTTTTTCCATGGACTTATGCGTGCTAGACGGGCTCAAAATGCCATTGTTCGTATAAAAGATGCCGAGGGCGTGGTCTGTGAGAATCAGGCGGACATTGAGTCGGCCTTTAGCCTATTTTTTGGTTCGCTGCTAGGAGATTCGAGGACGGTCGAGGATGTGAACGTGAGTATTGTCAGGCGAGGTAAGATTTGTACTCCAGATCAGAAAGTGGCCCTGGAAGAAATTGTGACCGCAGAGGAGGTGAAGAAAGCACTTTGGAGTATTGCTCGTGATAAAGCTCCGGGACCGGATGGCTATTCGAGCCAGTTTTTCTTCGACGCCTGGGATGAGGTTGGTGTAGAGATTACTGGAGCCGTCCAGGACTTTTTTCGGTCACGTAAAATGCTTAAACAGCTGAATTGTGCTAATATTGTTTTGATCCCGAAAGTCAATCGGCCACAGTCTGTGAAGGATTTTCGGCCGATTGCTTGTTGTAATGTCTTGTACAAATGTATTTCCAAAATTATTTGTACAAGATTAGCTCGGGTTCTACCTCATATAATCAGCCCGACTCAAGGTGGATTTATTGAAGGTAGAAGTATTGTGGAAAATGTTCTTATATGTCAAGACCTCGTTCGTTTGTATAAGAGGAAAAGAGTTTCTCCGAGATGTCTTTTCAAAGTAGATATACACAAGGCGTATGACAGCGTTGAGTGGCGGTTTGTGGAGCAAATGTTACGAGCATTAGATTTTCCTGAGCACTTTCGGAAGATTATTATGGAATGTGTCACAACTGTGTCCTATTCTCTTTGTGTTAATGGGGATAACTTTGGGTATTTTCGGGGGAAGAGAGGTTTGAGACAAGGTGACCCGATGTCTCCTCTGCTTTTCACTATTTGCATGGAATACTTTACTCGTATCATGGATTTTGTTACTTTGGAGACAAATTTCAAATTTCACCCGAAGTGCAACGCGTTGAAGCTAAGTCACCTGCTTTTTGCTGACGACCTGCTCTTGTTTTGTAAGGGAGATTCAGGCTCGATGGAAACGATATGGCGGGCATTTGCTACGTTCGGTAGAGCGTCGGGGTTAAGCCTGAGTGTAGGTAAATCCCACGCCTACTTCGCGGGAGTAGAAGCTCACAAAAAGGCGGATATTCTGCAATTTTCTGGATGTGTTGAAGGTACGTTCCCTTTTCGGTATCTTGGGTTACCCATTCAGAATACTCGATTGGGGAAGAATGATTGTGATAAACTCCTGGCGCGCATTATTGCTAGTATTTCTAGTATTGGGGCCCGTAAATTATCTTATGCAGGAAGATTGACCCTGATTCAGTCGGTTTTGTCTCAATTACATAACTACTGGGCTATGGTTTTTATTATTCCGAAATTAATTATGGCTCGTATTGGCTCGATATGTCGCAATTTCCTTTGGGATGGGGGTGTTGAGGGTTCAAATCGAGCTTTGGTGAGTTGGGAGAAAATTTTTTGTCCCAAGAAGGAAGGAGGGTTAGGACTCAGAGACTTGACGGGCTGGAATGAAGCTGCTGTTGCGAAGTTGGCCTCGTGGATATTTGATCAACCTGACCGACTCTGGGTTCGTTGGGTTAATAGTATTTATCTTCGGGGAGTTTCGTGGAGGGCTTACAAGCCTAATACTGATGCTACCTGGGCGTGGAGGAAAATTTGTCAGGCTAAAGAGCGAATTAAGGATATGTATGTTAATGGATTCTGGCATGGATCGGATACTCAATATTCGATTTCTAAGGCATATAATGAGTTGCGTCAGCATAGGCCAGTTGTCTCTTGGTGGCGCCTGGTGTGGAGTATATGGAGTGTTCCAAAACATAGTTTTATAGCTTGGCTCGTGTTCCGGGAAGCGATTAATACGAGGGTTAAGCTAGCTAGGATTGGGGTGGCGGAGTCTGATCGTTGCTATCTATGCGAAGATAAGGAGGAGAGTTTTGATCATTTATTTTTTGAATGTGCGTGGAGCTCTCGTGTGGTTGCTTTGTTACGGGATTGGACTGGGAGGAATATACCGGCCAGGGGTGGGCTCGGTTGGGCGCTTCGTGTGAGAGGCTCGAAATTACAGTGCAATGTTTTTCGAGCTTTAATCAATGCGATGATCTACTACATTTGGAGACAGAGAAACTTCTGCCGGATTGATGGAAAGGTACAACATCCTAGGAGAATAGTGGATATGATAAAAGGTGAGATTAAGAATAGAGTATCATGTATGATTAAATACCCGATTCATTCCAATGATGCTAGATGGCTACGTAATTTGATGTAGCTATTTAGACACATTTGTACATTTGATTACATGATATATATATACTTACCTTTCACCAAAAAAAAACATGATATATGTAACAACCCGGATTTTCAATGACTTAAAATAATAGATAATGCGGAAAGTTATCTAAGTCATTTAATTAAATTATATCAGAGTGTAAATAAGTCCGGATCGCTACGGATCCTTACAACAAATGACTATTAATTACATAGTCTTGATTCACTTAGTACAGAATATAAATTGTATTTTATACAAACATATTATTAAATCTCTCTCGCTCAATTCCCCAACGTCATAGACCTGCAAAAAAAATTAAACAGTGGACGCTGAGCGGGACAGCAACCAAGCCGTTCATCTAACATCACCTCGAACACATAAGACAATCATGTGAATAACAAATAATATGCTTATAAAGATATTAAAGGATATCACGTAACAGATAGTTTCCCTTACTTCAATTAATCAACATGTGAGGTGATGAAAACGATAAATTTTAAAAGATGGGACATTGGCAGCCATTTGATTTTAAAAATCATTTTTCACGTAAACAGAGAATAAACACACGAGTCGTGGCTCCTAGTATCACCGCTACTCCATATTGGCTTGCATCTCACCAATAGAAGTAACCGTGTTACCAACTCGTAGACCGAACCGATCTTATGAGGTTTACATCTCACCCATAAGGCTCAATTGGGCCCGAACTTCTATTATATTATACGTTTATTCAAACGGGGCTCTGGGCTGAAATGAAAGCTGATGATTACATTCTCTGCATCACCAAGAGGGAACCCGCAGTTTTCATAATCCTGTTCTGCCCCCGCTACCTAGGTGGTAATACTGATCAAGTACTTGTCTATATATGCGCCACATACCCTACGCAGACTCTTGAACCGCAGAACTCACTGCCGTAGGACGACTACCTTAAACCATAGGTCGACTCTCGGACCGCAGCCTCCGAGTCTGCTTTTCATTACAAGTGCAGTTGAAACACCACGCATGGTAGGATCCAACACAAGCTATTCATCCCAGACTCGCAACGTAAACTTTATATAAAAGTCGCCCGTGAACAAGTAGTATATTATTTGGTGACCATCAATAATTGGTCGGACTCATTTGAAACAGTCAAATCCTCAAATACTTACTTTCAGTGTGACAACGTTACACTTTAATCCTCAAGTGTCACCCGAAATATCATATCCCAAATATCGTATAACTTTTATTTTAAAATAGTAAATCTTTTTAAAATGGAGTTTTATATAAAAACAGAATTTAAGGTATAATAATAATAAAATTTTATTTTAAAATTTATAGTTTCTGAAAAATATAAAAGTTTATGAAAAATATAAATTAAGTCATACTTAATCGATTTACAAAATTTGACGTAAAATCATGTTTTTAAATATTTATAAATATCGTGTAAAAATTTCGGAATAAAATACATTCATTTATTATAGAAAATAAAATTTATAAATCTTTACCTATATAGAAATGATAAGTGAAATTTGATTAAAATACAACATTTTGCAAGTTACTAATTTACTCTATTATTATAATATATAAACAATTTTAAAAGTACTAAAGAAAATTAAATATGACCAAAGTTACACATACAAAATATATAGAAAATAGAATAAACATACATAACAAATAGAATTAAACATACATATAAAATACAATGAAAATGATATAGGTAACTTTTATCATTTTAAGTTCTTTTATTCATTTTATCATTTTTCATATAAACAGAAATGTAAAGGTGATAAATAAATAAATCAAACAAGTGATAGTTTAGTCGAGTTGAATTTAGTCGTAATTAAATATATAACACAAATAAAATATCACGTAACATTTTTATATATAAGTAATTTAGTCATACAAATAAGCCTAAATATTTAAATAAGCAATTTATTAAATTACTAACATAATATACATATATATAAGAAATGTTGTTAGAAGAAAAGTTTGGTTACCTTAATAAGTTACTATTTATTAATGTTATTAAGAATAAAAAGTCGAAATGAATTGACCCAAATACGGTACTAGAAAAGTGATCCCGTCAAATACTGGGCAGCTCCTCATTCCCGATGCTCCAATTATAGAGAAGGACGAGGGAGTAAATATAATAGGTAGTACGGAGTATAGTATATTATAATAAGTAGAAGTAGTACGTAATAGGAGTAGTAGAAAAGTGAGTAGGAGTAGTAGAAAAGTGAGTAGGAGTAGTAGAAATAGTGAGAGGAGGAGGAGTAGTACGTATATATATAGGTAGTAATGTTGTGGGTTAGTGTAGTGTTGTACACTATGTAGTATAGAATAGTCACAGGGGGTGGGTGTATAGGGTGCATGAGGTGTGGGTGTGCATGCAGGGAGTAGGGATGAGTAAGGGTGAATTAAAGGGTAGGGTGACACGTTTGTGGGTAATTGGGCACAATTCCGAGGTTCGGTCCGTTTCTCGTACAAATGTCTTTCTTTCTTTCTTAAAAAGTTAAAATATGAGATTACGAAATTAAAATAATGGAAACCGTAAAATTTATTTTTAAAAAGGAATTTGTAAGACGGCAAGTAAAATAGACGGTAAATAATTTTACGAGACAATAGTTTATAAGAAATTATTATTTTAAAAATTCGATAAATTATTAAATTTTTACGAGACGAGAAAATGTTAAAACGACATGTCAATATAAAAATATATTTTCGAGTTTTAAACTTTATTTAACGAAAGATAAAATTTTTAATAATTCGATAAATAAAATTTTCATCTTTTTAAATACGGGATACTTTTTAATTTAACGAAAATAAAACATTTTATTTCACGAAATAATTTTTCAAGCGTTAAACTTGGTTTAAATAAATGTTTAAAATTTTAACACTATTTGAAAAATACGGGGTATTACAATATAAACTTTGTTTTTTTTTATTTCCTTTGGTGTCGTAGGGTTAGTTTGTAGTGATGTACTCCATATTGCATTGATTTAACAAGTAAATAAATAAATAACTGACTAGAATGGAGGGTGTCATATTCCATTAGTAGCTTGTTCTTTACTATGATGCTGCCGATGAGTTTAGGTGTCTTCCATTAGTTTCCTTTCATGGTATTCACTTCTGCGGGGTTTAGCTTTACTTGCTGTTATAGTCATATACAGCTTTTGCTTTTGATATTCGATACCAGTTTGTGCTCTATTTTGCTAGTAGTTGGTACGTAGTAGTAGATAGAATGAAATATGTTACAAAATTTGGAAATGGTAGTTTCCAAATGACTGAAATATGCTAATAATAAAATGAATACAAAGAAGTATTAGGCTTCATAAATACCTGGCAAATTCATATTTATTTATACCCGTTTAGCTAGTTTTGACGCCAAATTGATTAATTGATTGAAATTAAGGGATGAAATTGGTGGAAATGATGTCGGCGCAAGAAGCGGAGAGGAAATCGGAGATAGAGGTTTGGGCGGATGAATCGGTGGTGAGGAGGAGGAGAAGGACTAGGATTAGGAGTTTGCAGGAAAAGGCGGCGAATGCATCGTCCAAGATCGTTCATGGACTCAGTAGTAGGAAGCGGGGTAAGCGGATTTCGGATTGTATGTTTGCTGCCATCGCGGTTGAGGATGTTAGGGATGAGAAGGAGGAGGAGGCCGTCTCTTAATTCCGACGGGTTTTGGATGATAGGGATCTGCTTCCTCTTCATCTTGATGACTATCACGCCATGCTCAGGTTACTATATTTCTTTCTTTTTGCTTCTTCTTCTTCTTCTTCTTCTTCTTCTTCTTCTTCTTCTACCTCCGCTGCCTATCTCGCTTCATAATATCATGTGTTCGCCCATGAGAATTCCATAAAAGTAGTTAAAGTAATCGAGTTTTGAGATGCCTTGGCGAAAAAATATCAAATGAAAGTATGCTACCCCAAATTTCCATTTCTAGCTCCACCCCTGGATGTCGTCATTCTAGCATATTTCAATAACATAGAAAGAATGATAATTATCTGAATATTCTAAATTGTTTCTAATATTCTAATGGTAGTAGAGATGTTTGGGAATATTCTAATATTCCTCAGTATGCTACCCCAAATTTCCATTTCTAATATGTACGGAGCATTTGAGAACTTTTGATTGGCGGATATTGCTGATTATTGTTGGTTATCACTGGTAATAGCTCAGTAAATCCAATTCAACTTTCTGGTTTGTCCAGTTATCAATCTTTTGTAGATTGATAAGGTTGGACATGTTTGTCTTGAGGGTGTTGGTTCCATGTGTTTTGATTGGATTTGTTATTCATTTTCACTATAGGTGCCCTTGATTAGGCTCAATTTAGTTAGAGTAGAGCTATTGTTATTCAAGCAACTTGATTTTGTCGAACTGTTTTTGGATGCTGTATGTCGACTTATGTCAACAATTACGACATTTTTCAGGAGCATTTCCGAATTGATTATGCATTTCGTATGCTTCAATCATCATCATTCCCCCAATCAGTCATCATCTACCCACCTCAACAAGGTATCTACCCTGTTTAGATCAGCATATGCTTCAAGGTATCTGCGACTACCATATGAAGTAACAAGACGGGAACTTTGACTCTTAATCAGGCAAGTCGTGTTTGGATGAAATTTGTTCCGTCGTTCATGTATGACTGTAATGTATAATTGTATATCTTTGACCTTCGGTTTTTGCTTTGGTCACGTACGTGCAGATGACTGTGACCGAGGCTTATGTGAACGGGAAGAAATTTCATCAAACAGATGAAGGATCAGTCTTATCTCCTTTACTGTGCGATCTTCTCATTGAAGGGATTGCACATAATACAACCGGCAGTGTTCTCATTTAAGAGGTTCTATAAATACATCTTCAATTCTTTTACTGTTATATGTAGAGTTTGTTGTGTAAGCGGTCTTTCAATTACTTAGTTTTGACAGGGTGACGTAGGTGTCGAGATTAGTGGGTCACCAACGTAAAAGGCTATCCTCTATTGGGGAATGAAGCTGGGAATGAACTTTGATGCTATAAGAACAAAATCGACCATCATCCATGCATTTCCGTTCAAATCTGAGAAAAAATGTAGTGGTGTCGCAGTTAAAACATCGACCTCTGAAATCCATTTCCATTGGAAGGGAGATGTCGAAATTCTCTTGTCATCATGCACACGCTACATCGATGAAAACGACAGCATCGCTTCACTAGATGACAATAAGGTCTGATGCTAAAACTTCTGTCGAACATTCAATTGACAAACTTCGTGTTGCTTGTCTTTTAGCAATTGTTAGTAACTGTGAATCTGTATGCAGATGAGTTTCTTTAAGAATGCAATTGAGCAAATGGCGACTCAAAGTCTTTGTTGTGTTGCCATTGCTTTCCGACAAGAAGAGGTGAATCAAGTGCCTTCAGACGAAGAACTGTCGCAATGGGTGATGCTAGACACCGACTTGACTCTTCTTGCTATTGTTGGCATCAAGGTACCGTCATTCAAATAAAATTTTCCGCGGTGTTTTTTCCTCTTAAGAAAAGAGAGATTTAAGTGCAATGAAAAATATAGTTCAACTTTTCAGAATATAGAAAAGGATGTGGATAAGTTGACAAAGGAAAATATGGGAATGGAGAGGAAAATGAGGAGTATACTCAGGCTAATTCGTTACTCAAAAGAATTTTGAATGTGATGAGTAGTGGGCGATAATCAGATAGTGCAAATCTTGCAAAGACAAATTTACATAGCATGATCAGCAGATATTTTGTTCTCTAATATGCTTTTCTTTTTTTCCGACTTTATTTATGGTTCATTATATGATATCTTCAATTTTCCTTATCATATTTTTTTTTACCATTGCAGAACGTTCTAGAACACAAAAAAGGATGACAAAATCAGCTCACTTATAGATTTTTTTGGGGACGAAGACATACGTACCTTTTTAAATAATACGGAGTAATTGTTTAGGATTTTTTTATGTTACTTTCAATTGCGAAATATATGTTTGGATATTACTTTAGGTGTTCCTCTTACGAAATTTTATTCGATTCCGAGATTTATAATAATTGCAGATTATTCTAATTAAGTGTTTGTTTTATGAACCTTTATTAATTTGTATATGACACTTGTTATAATTATTAACAATCGCAAGGAGTAAGGTGTTGGATCGAAACATATTATTAATATATTCTTTATGATGACATTCTTGACGCTTTTATGATGTCAAAGTGTCGATAGTTGAATTTATATTATTATTTCTTGACGTTTTTAGTAGTAGAAAGTTGGGCGCTTGGAAAAAAATTTGGCCGGGAAACAAAACCCTCGACATATAAAAGCGTCGAGGTTGCATATTTTAGTGTTCATGTGGTGACGCAGTAAAACGTCATGAATAAAATATTCAACGCTTTAAAGCGTCGCAAATGACGACATAAAAATGCGTCGAGAGTTCCTGACACCCAAAATCTCCACGCTTTTCGAAAGTGTCGAGAATTAAATTTACGTCACTTTAAAGCGTCGAGAACCTACCTTTAAAGCGTCAAGAAATCAAGTATTTTGTAGTAGTGCATATCTAATGCCTAATAGTATCCAAGGTTAAGGTTTGCTGACTATAACCTTGTCTACTAAGTTGAGTTGACCTAACCTCAACCATAACTTCATGGAGTTACAATAACTGCAACAAGATTATGATGTTATGAAGATGTTACATTAACCTCAAGTGAAGTGGTGAAGTAAATTCTCAATGAAGGTACATTAACTTCAATCAAGGTCACATTAACCTCGGCTATAACATTATCTTCTTGCTAAGGTTACATTAACCTCGACTATAACTTTAACACTTGTTAAGTTTACGTTCACCTTGGTTATAACCTTAAGTCTACGTTAAGGTTACCTTAACCTTCGCCCTAACCTTAACTCTAAGTTAAGGTTACATAAACCTTGACTATAACCTTGCGAAGTTCGGAAACCTCGACAAGATTATAACCTCGTGTTGAAGTTATCTTAACCTCAAGTGAAGTTGCATAGTACTTCTCAACGAAGTTACGTTAAATTCAAATATGGTTATATTAACCTCAACCCCAACCTCAACCGCCGGGTGATGGTATGTTGAGTCGCCATTGAATCTAGGGTTTGAAACCCTAAAAGCATCAATGGAACACCCTAGCATCTCCACCAAGGGAGGCCACGGTCGGTTCATGCGCGTCCTAGCGTTCTCTTAAGAAACGACTCACACTTTCTAATTCGCACGAAACAGTAATTAACGTCTTACGATAAAATTAACGATATAATTAAATCGTGCAAGTATCAACGAAATAATAAACGTGCATAATAATACCACACAACATCTAATATCATATTATACATTCATTCATCATATTAATGGCATTCACATATCATAAACGCGATTAAAAGACACATCTAGTTACCTTTTTGGCAATTAATGATAAACATTAATAAGAAGCACCATGAAGAATGCGACAAACAAAACCTTGTCTCCAACACGTGTCACCATCCTCATAGATCGACTTTCAAAAATGTACAAACCAAAATCCATTGGGTAGATGGGACTACACAAATCCTCTTTCAAAAATGTATAAATGATGACATCTTCTTTAATAAGAACCTCTAAAGGTAGATCCAAAGGTTCATGAAAATGAATCTCATAATATTATTTGGAGATGAATGTATTATAGAGGAAAAAACCAAGATTATGAAAATATAATTTATGTATGAGATTGGAGAAAGGATAGATGTATAACAATGAAGTTAAATTGAGAAAATAAGATGAAGGAAGAAGAAAGAGAGCAAAAGGAGCAAAAGGGCATGCAGCATAAGCAGGAGAAGGAAGAAAATAATTGACCTAGTTGCTTGCTAAGTTTTATAAGGTGATTAATAAATGGCCTTTAGGTCCATTATCTCATACAATGGATCACCCAATTAAAAATTGGGTAGGACCTTGATAAAACGCTTGGAGAAGCAATATAGGTGGAGTTAGAGCTGGCAAAAGCTGACCCGACCAGCAAAACCGATGCGACCCACCCGAAACCTGACCCGATTGAACCCGAACTTTTGATGAACCGAAACCGACCCGACTCGACCCAATGACAAACCGATAACGGATACGAACCCGAAATACTATGAACCGAACCCGACCTGACCCGACCCGAAGGATAACCGCGAACCCGATAGGACCCGAAATGACATGACCTGACCCGACTTGTGACCCGACCCGAGTTGACCTGTAACCCAATTCAACCTGACCCGACCCGACCCATAACCCGATTCAACCCGACCCAAAAATTCATAAATTTGTAACTCGATTCAACCTTAACTGACTTGAAATACATAATTTGTAAGCGAATTGACAACGTATTTTAACATGACCCAATTTAACGCGACCCAATTCACCAAAAATAGAAACTAATTGAACAAATGATCTATCATAAATTGATCATCACTCCGTACTTCCATTGTTACAAAGAGTCACCTCCTTAACAGCAGCCTCAACCATGTTTACCAAAAAAAAAATAGCAGCCTCGTCCATAACCAAATCTATTTCCATCAACTTCAAAACTCTACAAATTAAAGTTCAGTCACCATTCTATCCTCGACTTTACATTCATCCAATAGTATTCATAGCAATTATAATGCTAAAATTAGATATAAATAATCACACCACCATATAAAGACATCAGAATTAGCGACTACAAGTCGCATTCAAAATGAGGTGACAATTGCTATACAAAATATGACACTAGTTGCTATACAAAAGACATCGGTAACGACAATGTACTAGTGCTGTCAAAAAAGCCTCTTAATGGCAAGTCAACGTGTTAGCATTCACACTCCATAGTGATTATCAATCTTCATCATCAGAATCGGCATAACCAACTACAACCCCAAGCTTCACCAAGTCTATACAATTAAAAAATTATATTAAATTAAACACGGTGGTAAACTTAGTACGTTATAAATCTAACATATATTTTTAATTAAAACAATACCATCATATTCAAACAACCAATTACGACTAGTAACCAAGGCTTCCACGTTTTTTCATAAGAGAGAACTCCTCCACTTACTTAAGATTCTACCCCCCATACTAAATGTAAATTCGGAAGCAACACTTGTAATTGGTATGGCCAATATGTCTCTTGCCATGGAGGAAAATACAGGAAAATTCTCCACCTTTCTACCCCAATAACCTAAATCATCTAATGCATTTTTTCGAGCCTCTTTGTCCTTCTTAAAATAAAACTCAAACTTACTCTCACCATCTCTACTTAAGGCACCATAAGTTACATCAAATGCCTATATTTTGGGAAAAATAAATCGAACATATGTTAATAGCCAACATATAAAGTATATACGAATATTAATGCTACAATCAATAGTCGTTCATAGTAAATACCTCTATCCTGCTCCGCTTGTCTCTAGTGGTGGAGTTGGAAATGGAGTTGGAATCAACATAAGTAGAAATAGAAGTATGAGTAGAAGCACCTGACGAACTTCGACTATGTCGGTGTTTACTTTGATATTCCTTAAATAACTCCTTAAATTGAAAATAAACCTCATTGGCAAGTCTTGTATCGTGCTGTTCACCATGCAACTCTTTTAGAGCAAATTTGACAAAATCAAACTTGTAACGAGGGTCGAGAATAACACCAAAACACATGACTAAAGAATAATCATGCTAATACTTGTCAAACTTTACGTGCATCTTTGTTGCCATTTCTCTAATATCAGGATCAATATCATCTTTTATTAAAAGTAGAAGACACTCAATATCCCAAATATTATAAAAATACAAGTTTGATGTCGGATAGTCGGAACCCGAAAAGAGAGTTGTAATTTCATAAAATGGTTTCAACAACTCACAAATCTTTTCCACCTTCTTCCATTCATGTAATGTAAGATTATGTTGGAAAGAAACCTCTTGAGAAGCATAAAGGTCAATACCTCTTTTATAATATATAGCTTTCTTAAGCATCAAGTAGGTCGAGTTCCATTTTGTGGAAACATCTAACCACAACCTGGTATTACAAGCAAGAGCACATTGATGAGCACATTTATAGAAGGTGATGATTCTACCCTCCGAAGCATCAATATATTTAACCGTGTCACGGACTTTCCAAGCACTATCCTTAATAACATCTAACCCTTCCTTAACAACAAGATTCAAAATATGAGCAGCACATCGAACATGAAAAAATTTCCCATCACATGCCAAATTTTTCAATAATGTTGATTTCAAGTGCCCTATCATGCTGTCCATATTAGACGCATTATCACAAGTCATGGTTAAAATTTTATCTGTTAAACCCCACTCCCTTATTTTGTCATACAAAACATTGTATATCTCATAGCCCGTATGAGGAGGAGCAAAATGAAAAAAATTCAGCAATTTAGAGCGCAAAGTCCAACCAGCATCTACGTAATGTGCCGTAAGAGTAAGATAAGAGCGAGAAGTACATGCAGTACAAATATCACAAGTGAGAGACACCTTACCAGGCAGTTTAGCAAATATTTCTTTGAGTGCATCTTTGAATTGAAGATGTTTGGAGATGCACACCTTCTTAATGGTATTTCTCGATACATTTTGCACATCCTCATTTAAGTACTTGAAAACTCTTCTCATGCTTCATGTTCAACAATTGAAAATGGATACCCATGCATCATAATCGCCTCAGCCAATAATTCACAAAAAACTTTCTGATCAAATTGTTGGACATTGTTACTAGCTGGTGGAACAGTCTTGTTTTTTAATTGTTCACATACTTCAATATGTCTCTTAGCATTTGAAGTACCATTCCTAGGTTCAGCCTGATATACTGCATTTTTACAATGACAACAAATAGCGAACAATTTATCTTGTGCATATTTATAGAACTTATACTGCTTCCAAACCGCATAATTTCGCTTTCCCTTACCAAACATATCCTCAAATAGAACTAGAAATAATTGTTGCTTAGTCATTGGATGTACCATCGGCTGATCCACCTCTTGTAGAGGCACCCCATCATTTGGCGTAATAGGATCAGACGTGATGAAATCTGGCAAAACAAAGGGCGTAGAGGTTTCTGATTGTTGCTCCCTTAGTTGCGAAGTGCTTGTAGAATCTTGATTTGAAGCAACTGAAATATAGATCATTAATTAAGGCAAGTGTTAATCACAATATTACCACCTAAAGTGACATTAATAGCTAAGTATATATAATGACTAATGAAGTAGACCACCTACTATTTTCGTAGGAATCCATGGAAAATGCCCACAAAACCTGTTCATTTTAAGAAAAAATAATTGTAAGTTTCTACACCTTAAAAAAGCCTAAGAAGCATTAATAAACCATTTTGTAACTCATAACACATATCTTGACTACATATCGATTTACACAAATTATAACTAAACTTGGATCAAAATCTTTTCAATAAGAGAAAGTGATGAGAAAGATTAATGATATATGAAAAATCCTTTCAAAATTCTCACAATAATTTTTTATATTTTGAAAGATATATGAAATAATTTTGACTACATATCGATTTACACAAATAATTTATATGAAGCCAAATTTTGAAACCTTGTTTCTATACTTTAACCAACTTCATCTTCAAAGCTAAAATTCGATAGTTGACTCATTTTTAAAGGAACAAGAATCATGAAACCATAATATATAATCTAATTATATCAAAGTACATGATTAGTATGTTCATTGCATCAAAATTTGCATAAAACGAAAACTGATCGAAAAAATTAAAATAACACACTAAAATAAGATTAGAAGAATGAACCCAAAAAACTAATCATAGTTGAACCTTACTTGGTAGATCTAAGGAAAATAGAGTTAGATGTAGTGAAACAGTGAATCAAGGCTTCAATTTCATTTTTTTCCTACAGACTCAAGTAGTGCGGTTAATGGCGAGATTGAAAAGAATTGTTTACAGTTTTTGTGTTTGTAATTTTGTACTCCCACTAGTGACAGTGTGACACCACTTTTGTTTAAGTTTGGTGTTTTAATTTGGTTACTCTGATAACAGTTATTGAATTGTGAGTTGTGACCTTGTGTGACACGCACACGATTTACGTAAAAATATTGTACACTGTGTATATTTATCGAGCACGGAGTACGAAGTAAAATACAATTATTTGTCTTATATGCCTATATTTCGTGAAAAGAAGACTTCTAATTTAGGAGTATAATACTAGTAAGTAAGGAGTAACTAGTAAGTACTCCCTCCGTCCCAACTCCCAATCAATTTCATACATTTAGTTACTATTCATAGATGAAAAGAATCATCGATATAAATTTTAACATATACGAAAAAATATAGTCATGTGACATCTTCTTTAAATTATCTAATCGAGCGCATCATGAGTATCAAATTTTTATAACTTTTAGAAATATGTAACTAAAGATACAGAAAAAAAAATGCATGTACGTTATAAAGCAAATGTATGAAATTGATTGGAACGGAGGGAGTAGTAATATGTGTTATTTTCTAATCACATACGGAGTACTCCGTAATCTTGTATGAAAAACATTTGACTTGAAAATATATTTAATTATTGTAAACGAAACGTATTTTATATACTGTGGAGACATTGTTGAATCTTGATAATACGGAGTATAATAGAGACTCTATGGCTATCGAAAAAGTTAAATACGGAGTATGATACAAAGTACTCGTACTATTTTATTTTTGTATGGTATACGAAGTTAAATACGGTATGATACAAAATAGTACTCCGTATAATTTATGTCACTTATTTTATTTTTTATACTCCGTACATAACTGTGAGCTGTGACTGATTCTAAAATACGAGTAATATACAACTAATATGTAATATATACTATTTATAGCAATTTTCATTTAATTAATTGTCTCCATATAGAATACTTTAAAAGTACTTTTTAACTTAATGTGACTTATTGGGTGTCATGTGACCAACTTGTTTAACTATTTTAGTTTACATATTTGGTCATTATATTAGAAGTAATAGTGGATGAGTAGTTAATAAAATCAATGAGATTAGATCTTTATACGAACTAAATTTATAAATTCTAATCATTCTTCTTTAAGATCCTATCAAATACGCTATCTGAATTACTGTATATGAGGGACTAGTATTTCAAATAGTTTAATGCTCTAGCGCAATTGTTTCCCTTAAATTTCGTGAAAATAAGACTTTAGGTTTATATTCCGATCACATTACACCCAATCAGTTGTTTCCGTATTTTATATAATGTGGAGACAATGTTGAATACTAACAAATAACAACGTACGAGAAACTCTCCGGATATCGGTAAAGTGAATACGAATATACAATATTATTTACGCTACTTATCTTATTTTCTATATATAAATTACAATTACTTCTTAAATACGAGGTACTATATCATATTATCATTTACAGTATTACATTTCAGTTAATCAGTTGTTTTCATAAAGATTATAAACTACTCGTATAACTTAAGCGGACTTATTGGTTGTCATGTGATCGACTTGTTCGAATAGTATTGTTTATACTCCCTCCGGACACTAATTTTTTGTCCCATTTCATTAAAATACTCCTCACAAATATTGAGATAATGAGACAAAAAATAGTGTCCAGAGGGAGTACTTTATAATAGTACATTGATTGTAAGTATCTAAACATTGATTTGACTTCAATTCGAACTTGGAGGGGAGTAGATGTGTGGCTGAGATTTAAGGTGGGTATGAGGATTGATGACGTGGGTGTTCATTCATCTTTCGCGCGAAAATGGAAATATGTGGACATGTCACATGTGGTAGGAGGAACGAGGAAGGGACAATTTGTATCTACATTGTTTTTGAATATTTTCTTCCCCGCCTTCCATCCTTCCTTGAATGATTGAATCCCTGTTGTTGCCTACTTCGCTACTTGCCTTGTTGCGTTGTTGGTACTAGGTTTCATATCTAAATTCGAAATTAAAAATTAATAACAATTCAATTTGAATTCAATAGATCGACCTGATTCGTTATTTTTTACTTAAATCGACCTAACTTGCTGTCTGACCCGAATTGACCTGATTATTTTCACAACTAGACCTGAAAATAAACTAATGTTACTCAACTGACCTATGGAAGACCCGATAATTGAACCGAAAAAACTTGATTAGATAACCACCGGAACCAGAACTGGCCATTGACCCGATATAACCCAATTTATTTGATAACCGACCCGAACCAAAACCGACCCGTTATATTTTTTTTAACCCGAGTAAATGACGGGCAGGAGTCGCGACCCGCTTGATCAACCATTATTTTTAACACCGACTAACCTAACTAATGCGATAGTGGTAGGTCGGGATCGATCCTCAGGGACGGTCTAGGTAGAATCGGTCAAGTCAAAGTTTAGTTGCGTTTGGAATTGAGATGGGAGTTTAGGACGAGAGGTGTTGAACTAAAGCTAGCAAGCTACACAACTAAGACTAGGGACAATAATGGGAAAGGTGTTGGGGAGAGTCGGAATTCGTAAATGAGGTCTAAGAGTCTCGTGATCGAGTTTTAGTTACAACGTTGAAGATGGAAACCCAACCCACCTGTACCCGCTTTCGCGGCGAAAGGGTAAGTCACAAATTAAGGTTATTCCTACCCCGAGTTTCCCCATATTGGTAAGAACGAGTCAAGGTCAATCTAGCTGCAGTCTAGGTCAACAAAGACACAAAAAACCTTAAACTTGATATTTCAACAAGTAAACAACCCACCAACATCCCTTAATTCAAATAATCCAAATATTCATCCCTAAATTCCCCAACAAGAAAATCTACTCACTAGTAATGATGGGTAACAACAAAACATTATCTAACGAGAAAATAACTAAAGCATGCATAATAACTACACTAACAAATTACACTAAGGAGAAAATAAACTAACACACAAACAAAAGAGGAACTAACAAAGAAGAGAATAATCCTGAATAATCAAAATTTTGCAACACTAAAATTCAAAAACCCGTCTCTGGCGATTTTCAGGCGATCGTTAGGGCTTATTCTGACATGGCAGATTCTGACGGCGACTCTACTGCCCTGCGCTCCATATGTTACGTGATTATATGAGGAAGAAGAATGCGATGGTCTAGAAAGGGGCTAAACCTACTGGTTCGAAGGTAGCAAAGAAAACGAAAGAGGAAATTTTACGTACTATTGAGAAAAATGCGAAGCGTGCACATTCGGATGATGGTTGGACGTCGAATTTGAAACTGACGGAAATCCCTGGACTCAATTATACGTCGGATCCTGAATCTGAGGAGGAAGAGGTATTGGAATTTGTTCCTGAAACCAATTCCGAGCATGCCAAAGAGATGAATGAGGGCGGGTGGAAACAGAGAGATGGCAAGAAAACGGTTGAGGTTGAGGAGGAGGAAGAGTTGTTACGTTTCTCGGAGGACTACATGGATGATGAAATTGAATATTGGAGCAATGTCGTCTACTGCTTCATCATGGGAGCCAACCCACCATGGGAAGTGATAGAGGGATTTGCGAGGAGAATCTGAAAGGAACACGCGATCGATAAAATTTCATTTTTGCCTAATTGAATTTTTGTGGTACGATTCAAAGAAAAGGAGGCAAAGGTAATTGTTCTAAACCATGGTTTGTTTATGTTTGATAACAAACCGTTGATTGTGAAAGAATGGACTCCCAATGGTAAGTTAGATAAAGAAGATGTGCAGGAAGTTCCTATCTGGATACAATTACCCGAACAACCTTTGAAATTTTGGGAACGTTGTCTTCTCCTGATTGCTTCCCTAGTTGGACCGTATGTTAAATCCTATTTAGCTACGGAGGAGCGGACTAGGTTGGGGTATGCTAGGGTGATGGTATTGGCTAAGGTGGGACAGAAATTCAAGAACTCGATCAATTTTTTGGATGAACATGAAAATGTGATTAATATTCATGTTAAGTATGAGTGGAAACCAATTTGGTATTCCAAATGTAAGAATTATGGTCATGAGGGGAGTGACTGTAAGAAAGAGGAGTTGAAAAAGGCGAGAGTTGAGGCTAGACTGAAGAAGGATGAGGGAGGTGTGGACCGAACTGCTGCTGCCCCTATTAGACAGCAGAGGCGAATGATTCGGCCTTTTGCTGTTCAGGCTAAGGGTGCTGGTCACACTGTGACGAATCAGGCTAAAGGAGATGCTCCAAATGCAGCTAAGCTACCAAGGAATAATTTGGTTGTGACACCTGAAATCCCATTCATTGAAATGTTGAAAGGCTCACCACGAAAAGGGAGGGTTGGAGAAAAGGACGGGGTTGGTTTGGAACTAGTTCTACATGGAGGTACATAATATAGGGTGTTGGAATGTACGCGGCATGTGTAATATAAATAAGGAGCGTGCAATTAGTGAGTTCATTAGGAAGCAGCAAGTAAATATTTTCGGGCTACTTGAGAATAAAATAAAGAATAAATCGTATGCTAAAGTTCAGCAGAACATTTTCTATGAATGGAGCATAACGACGAATAATCACTGTCATGAAGGAGGTCGGGTGTGGCTCTTATGGAAACTTTCAAGGGTTAACCTGACGATAATGGAGTATACCAATCAAAGTATTCATGTCAAGGTGTCATTGAATTCGGGGAAGGAGTACTTGCTTACTTTCGTTTATACATTTAATTCCGCATCGGATCGTGTTGGTCTTTGGCAGAAGCTTGACTCTTATGCTGTGGGGGGCCATTGGGTTATCTTGGGCGATTTTAACTGCGTTATTGATGCTCGAGAACGGCTTGGAGGTGCGTCTCCGGAGAAGGATATGAATCAATTTAGAGAGTGTTTGCTAATTGTGAAGTGAGTGACATCAAAGCCAGTGAGTCTTGGTTTACTTGAATAAGCATAAGGTTGCTGATACAAGAATTTTTATTCGCATTGATCGATGTTTAGTTAATGATGATATGATGAGTTTGTTTCCAAATGGTTCCGGGAATTTTTTACCGGAGGGTACTTTCGATCATTGCCCATGTATCTTGCAGCTCGAGCAACCTCCGGTAAGGAAGAATAGAAGTTTCAAATATATGAACAAGTGGAGTAAGTCCCCTGATTTCTTGAAATGTGTGTCTGATGCGTGGAATTTGAGGATTCGGGGATCGAAAATGTTTCAGATTGTCTCTAAAATCCGTAGCCTGAAGAGACCTCTCAAAGACTTGAATTCTTCATGTTTTTCGGATATAGAGAATAGGTGTGGTGTAGCCGAACTGAAATTGGTCCAGTTACAGCAGCAGCTGCGCTCTGACAGGTCTGCCGCTGTATTGGCTGAAGAGGCTGATTTGAACGAAAAAGTCCGGATGTTGCAGTCTGCAAGATCAGAATTTTGGAGCCAAAAATCGAAACAAAAATGGGTCAAAGAAGGTGATGTGAATTCGGCTTTTTTTCATGGTCTGTTGAGATCGAGAAGAGCCCATAATGCGATTGTGAAAATTACTGATGCGGACGGAGTAGAGCATGGCGATAAGGATGGAATTAAAGTGGCATTCCTTCGTTATTATATGTCTTTACTTGGTGATTCGAGAGAAGTTGAGCCGATTAATCTTGATTGGGTTCGACGTGTAAAGCTTTGTAAAGAGGAACACCGTCAGTGGCTGGAGGCGAGAGTAACGACGGAAGAAATCAAAGCTGCGTTGTTTAGCATCCCACGGGATAAAGCACCAGGACCGGACGGATTCTCGAGTCAATTTTATATCGACTCGTGGGATGTCATAGGGAAGGATGTTGTGAGCGCCATCCAAGAGTTCTCTGCCTCGGGTAAGCTCTTAAAACAGCTCAATCGTGCTGATATTACTTTAATTCCGAAAGTTAGTAGGCCTCAATCTGTGAAGGAATTCCGGCCGATTGCTTGTTGCAATGTGTTGTACAAATGTATTGCTAAAATTATTTGTGCAAGACTTGCTAAAGTTTTACCTCAGATTATTTCTCCTACTCAAGGAGGTTTCATCGAAGGGAGGAGCATAGTTGAGAATGTTCTCATTTGTCAGGATTTGGTGAAAATGTATAAGAGGGGTCGAATTTCACCTCGATGTTTGTTCAAAGTTGATATTCATAAGGCTTATGATAGTGTGGAATGAAGTTTTGTTGATCAAATGTTGAGGTCTTTGAATTTCCCGGATCACTTTCGTAGACTGATCATGGAATGTGTTGAGACTGTCTCCTATTCACTTTGTGCGAATGGGGATAATTTTGGATTCTTTCGGGGCAAAAGGGGCTTGAGACAAGGGGATCCGATGTCGCCTTTACTTTTCACGATTTGCATGGAATACTTCTCTCGAATCATGACCTTTGGTATGGGTGAAGGAAGATTCAAATATCATCCTAAATGTGGTGCGATGAAACTTAGCCATTTGTTGTTTGCGGATGACTTACTCCTTTTTTGTAAAGGGGAGAAGGAATCGATGGAGAGCTTATGGCGTGCGTTTGCAATGTTCAGTAGAGCGTCGGGGCTACGCATTAGTGTGGGCAAGTCTCACGCGTATTTTGCTAGTGTTGATGAACACAGGAAGGATGCTATCTTGCAATTCTCGGGATGTGTGGAAGGTACTTTACCTTTTAGATATCTTGGGTTGCCTATTCAGAGTACTCGCCTAGGAAAGAATGATTGTGAAAAATTATTAGCTCGTATTACCTCGAGAATTTCTAGTATTGTGTCTCGGAAATTGTCTTATGCAGGAAGGTTGACTTTAGTTCAGGCTGTGTTATCTCAACTTCATAAATACTGGGCTATGGTTTTTATTATCCCGAAATTTATTATGGCTCGAATTGGTTCCCTTTGTCGCAACTTTCTTTGGAGTGGGGGTGTTGAAGGGACTAACCTTGGTTTAGTAAGTTGAGAGAAAATGTGTTGTCCTAAAGATGAGGGTGGATTGGGGCTAAGGGAGTTAGAGACCTGGAATATTGCAGCAGTGGCAAAGTTGGCATCATGGGTTTATGATCAGCCTGATAGATTATGGGTTCGGTGGGTTAATATTGTTTATCTTAAGAACACTGATTGGCGTGAGTATCAACCTAATACTGATGTCACTTGGGCTTGGAGGAAGATCTGTCAGGCGAAGGAGAAAATTAAGCACATGTTTGAGAATGGGAAGTGGCATGGATCTTTGTCGACTTACTCGATCTCATTAGCTTATGATGATCTTAGGGTGAAACGGCCGAAGGTTGCATGGTGGAGGTTTGTGTGGAGTGGTTGGAGCATCCCGAAACATAGTTTCATTGCATGGCTAGTGTTTAGGGAGGCTTTGAACACGAGGAAAAAACTCATGAGGTTTGGAGTTGCTGATTACAGCCTGTGTTATCTTTGTGAGAGCCATGAGGAGAGCTTGGAGCATCTCTTTTTTGAATGCCGATGGAGTTCGAAGGTAATTAATATTTTGAATCAGTGGGTGAGGAAGAGAATGCCGAGTAGAGGAGCTTTGACGTGGGTGTCTAAGATGAGGGGATCGAAATTGCAGTGCAATATTATCCGAACTTTGATCAATGCGACTATTTATTATATTTGGCGATAGAGAAACAGATGCAGGATCAAAGGAGCTATACAGAAGCCGCACAGTACTGTTAAACTATCAAGATGGATGTGATGAATAGAATTATGTGTAAAATTAAACATCCAATTAGTGCTAAAGATGCTAGATGGTTACATAATCTGATGTAGCCATCATCCTTGTACATTGACTACACGATTTATATATACAATTACCTTTTACCAAAAAAAATACAAAGAAGAGAGAAAAACATAAACTAACTAATGGAGAAAGAGAGAGGAAAGAAACTACCAATTAGGGAGAAGAATAAGGAGGAAGATGAAGATTAACATAAAAGATTGAATCTTCAAGAAATAATACAAGGATCTTGTCACATAAACCCTTGCAAAACCCTTAAATCTTCAATATAAAACCCAAATCTTCAATAAAGATGGAAGCTTGATTAGGAATGGTTAAGTAGTATTAATCTAATAATGAGATCTACTAATTGTTTATGGAGAATTTTTACTAAAGAGCTTACTACAATTACTACTACTCTAGAAATCCTCTACACTACTACTAATCTAAAGAGGCTCACTCAAGGCACACTCAAGGCTCAAGAGTGGCACAAAACCCTAGGTTAAGTATATATTGTAGTCTTAATAGGTCACACAAACTTAAGGCCCAAATCCAATTCCTCTTCATTTAAGCTAGACCTTCACCCTTTGCATCTTCATGGGGTGAAACTTCACCCTGCGGCTTGACGTAATAATCCCACCGGGTGAAATTTCACCCGGTAAGATTTTCTTCTCAATATGCGATTTTGGCTCGGTTTCTTCATCAGGCGAAATTTCACCCGGTGGCCAAAATTTCGCCCGGTCGTTTCACCCGGTGGTGAGTGCAATGAAAATCTTCGGGGAGGTGGAAAATGTCGTCGGGCGAAACTTCGCTCGGTGATGACTCACCGGGCGAAACTTTACCCGGTGGTGCTCTGCCTCTTTTCCGGTCTCTTCTTTGTCGATCAGCTGGATTACTTGAGCTTTCAGTTGTGTGCTTTGTTTTTCGAATTGTATCTCTCTCTTTTATGCTCATAGAAGCTCAGACACGTTTTTGGTCAAAAATCCTATCTAAATAGACAGAAAACTACCAAAAACACGTAAAATGCAAAAGAGAGACACTACTGCGAGAATCACGCAAAATATGGCGAAAATCGCACTCAAGTCTCGCAAAATAGAGGGAAAACGGGTCTAAATGGGAGGAAAAACGGTCCACATTTGACACACAACAATTCCCCCACACTAAACCGTTGCTCGTCCTCGAGCAAAGACCCAAAAAGAAACTAGCTACTACTACTAAGCTAGACTATGCTAAGCCGATACAAGGCAATTTACGGGCCCGCTCCGTCCCTTCAACTAACATCGAGATACCCATGAGGTAGAGTACCTCCATGCAAGGCAAGTTGGGTCTTACTCAAAATTGAGGTTGCAACTAACACACACAAACACATAAAACAAGAAAGACACACGAAAAGATAGTCACAACCAAAGAGAAAATAAATCACCGAATCCCTCATCGAAACGGCGGAGAAAGCACCGATTTGAGCTTAAGACAAGCGAGAACACTACCAAGTTAGTAACACAAATTGAAATGGACAAGATCCTAATAGGATGACAATCAAACAATAGAAACATTGAGAATTTACCAAGGTTCTTCTAATTCCACTAAAGATGCCTACAACGGGACGATAAATGGAGTGGATAAGTGAGAACCATGGAGTTAGTAAGCACTGTAGGTAAGTGTTATGCCGTCTCCTAAGCTAAGCCTATAGGGTCGTTCCAAACTCGAGAAAGCCGATTAGACCAAAAAGATGGATAAGTGTTTCCAAATTGGTAAGGATTGCCAAATTACCGCTATTTTCCTTCCTCGGGACTCGGTCCTCTAGTAGGCATTTCACGGCAATAAGTCAACCAAGGGATTATTTGGGTTTGGGAACGATTTTTGAGATTTTGATTTTCCTTTCGGTTTTTCTTTTCTTTCCCCATTATTTTGATCGAGGTTTTTTTTTTCATTATGCCCCGCTTCTTCATTTTTCCTTTTTTTTCTTTCTTTGAATAGCCCATTTTTGCCTAGATGGTTCATTTGACATCAAGGTAAAGCGTATTCTTGCAAACTTATTTGTGGAAATGGGTGAACGGTAGAAAAATAGGCTAGTCGGACGTGCACCCCCTCTGAACCCATAAAAGGATGAAAATTTTGGTCTAAAAGTAGCTTCTCAAGTAAGGTCACCTAAGAGAACGGGGAACGGTAACCAATGCCTTATCACTCCATGGGTGGTCAAGGTGGTCAAATGCAAATCCCGATGTAGACTCCTAGTAGAAAAGATGGACTCATGGTAAAAATCCAATGCGAAAATTGGTTCAAGGTCATTCTACTAGAAGTATGTCCAAAAATCAAAAGGGTTACTAACAAGGGAGTAATAAACACTCGGCCTACACTCAAAATCGGGTTTTCGAAAACTTTACTTAGACAAGCTATACAAAAAAAATGAAAAAGAACAAAATGACAAAAATACGAGAAAACAAAAGCAAAAACAAAATGAAATCACAAGTAAAGCCAAGCACTCCATACTCCATTAAGTCAACACAATCCACAACCACCAATTCCTAAATGTTCACCAAGTGAACCTCCAAATAGCATATACGCCCAAACTCCCATGCATAAGAGAAAGGGATAAAACTCCCAAACTCCCAACCTCCAAAGGTAGAATGTATTACCGTGCGGTCTTCATTTCATTTCCGCTACCTTACGTAACCATGCTAAATGGTTGGCGGTGTACCTACAAGAAGGAGAATGCAAGACAATACAAGCGACGCAAAAATGAAAATAAAAGAAAAGAAAACTAAAAAGAGAGAAAAAATGAAAAAATTTTGATTTTTGATTTTTAAAGGAAAAATGAAAAAGAAAATGAAGAAAAGGATAGTAGATCCCTCCCCCACACTAAAACTGTGCATTGTCCTCAATGCACGAATAGGAGAGGAATCGAAACTGAAGAAAAAGATAAAAGAACGGAAAATCTTTTTTAATTTTTATGGTTTTTCAAATGTTTTTGGATTTTTGATGATTTTAAATGTTTTTGTATTTTTTTCAAAATGGAGAGAATAAAAAGGAAAGAAGTGGAAATGAAAAATGAAGAAAAAGAAGTGAAAATAAAAGGAAAATAAAAAGAAAAAGGAAAAATATCGATAAGGGGAGAAAGGGCGTAGGTGTAATCACGTCACCTCGCCCAAATTCTGCACAAATCGGGAAAATCAAAAGAAAAAGAAAATTTTGGATTTTTCAAATGGCCTTGGTGCGATCAAATCACCTAAGACCGGGAGCAACAATCAGGTCCTTCTTCTCTAAGGCACCTGCAATAAACCTCACGTGTGTAACGACCCAAGTAGGGTCACAGAGGGACTGACAACTCACCAAACCAAAATCCAACTACAGATCAATCAAAAACCATAATTACCAAACGCCAAGAATTGGTGCTGCAAGGACTGACAGAGATTACTGAGACAAGAGAACAGACTAATGACGATTGACAACCAACATCTAACACCCCCATATTAACACTGACGACACTCGACCACTCACATAGGACCTGAAGGACGAGGCGGTGGGTAGTAAGACCCTGGCGGAGGCATACCGAAAAATCGATCAAAATAGTGTTGCTGCTGTAGCAACAACCTCTTGTTCTCCTCTGCCGCCAATAACCTCGCTGCTTGGGCATCCCTAGCAGCGTCCCTAGCCATCTCAAAACAGGTCCGGGCGTACTCAAAACTATCCCTAGAGTACGCGTACGAGCCATGCGCAGTATCACGCGCATCCTGGGCCATATTGTAGGCATCCTGGGCCAGGTTTAATGAGGTGGTCAAGTTCTCCCAAGTCTGACGTGATTCGTTATAGACTTCCCCCATTGGTTATAAAAGTCCTCCGATCCGAAGAACGAAGAGTGTCGTGGAGGACTCATGTTAATGTCCTCCTGAAAACCTGGGGTAGACTGGGTGAACGTGGAGTGTCTGTGTGGTTCAAAGTCTGAGAAATTGGGGGTGAAAAATTTGAGAGGTCTGGTGGGAGGAAGAGGGTCTGTGTGATGATGATGGTAATGTTCTTTGACCCTCATCCCGAAAGGTTTCAACCTCCGGTTCCTCCTCTAACACGTCTACAACCTCTTGGTCATCGCCGCCAAAATCTAAAGCTCCCTCAGGGTATTCAGTATGGTAAAACTTACTGCGGGTGTGACCCCGAATGTACTCCTCGGACCTCTTCGGCATGCCGAAGTTCTCTTAAATATCTAGCCTAACCCATTCGGGGTTAGGCATTGCAATGTCTCGCAGCTCAGTAATGTGATACAAAAAAAAACTGTTATAATCCCCTTTCTGGGGCCACACAAGGAAAGGACAATAAACTTCATCTATAAAAATTCCTGCTCCAGCAACTGGTGTCAAATCGCTAAAATCGACGCCTAAAGCTTTAGCTAGCATCGTTACAACTCCGCCATACGAAATTCTCTTGCGGCCGCCCTTCGTAATCTGGGCGAAGTGAGTAACTAAGGCCTCGGACATATCGATCGACGGGCCTCTCTCCAAAACCGCATCCTCCAACAGCTGCACAGCTGTAGCACTACAATTGTGATACGTATCATAGCTCGACAAGAATGAATTGGCTATAATACGCGCCACATACCGGAGAATGGGGTTTCGGATAGAAAAAGAACGCATCTTCCCTCCCTTAAAGGTCTTTTGGCGAGCAATTTTAAACCAAACTCGATCACGGGCGAATTTATCATCCCGAGTCTGCTCCGCCCTAGGCGTTCCAAGGACAGAAGAAGGTAGATCAAGCAATGCACCAAAATCCCTCAAATTGAGGATGTATAGAGTCTCTCTCAGCTGAAAAGTAACAGTGTATTATCATCACCACTCAACTCAAAAGTTGCGAAAAACTCACACGTCAACTTTTGAAAAGTATCCTCCTTGGAGGCATAAAATTTGGTGAGACCAAGGTTTTGGCACATTGCTTGTACCTGCGTTTCTATACCCATACGAACAAGTACATCTCGAGCCACCCAACGAGTTGGCTCGAGATGACAGACCCATAATTTCTTACATTTATCAAGATGGGCATTCTTAGTGAAATAGATACCAGACAGAAGTTCATGGAAATTACGACGGATTTTCGGGTAACGTACCTCAAGCGGAACAGGTTGTTCACGCGAAATAGAGCTTTGTGTTTGAACGGGAATCGAGACAGATTCGTCCCGAGCCTCGGCCTGCTCCTCGGACCTTGAGGAAGACGTTGAACCCGAATTGCGATTAAGCATCGAAGATATCCTTTTCCTTGCCATTTATTTTACTCTCCTCATCCTTGATGCTTGATTTTGACGATTGTGTGTTGACAATCTCGGTTTGGGGTTTGTCGGAATCGGAACGATTTCTCAAAACGAACTCCAAGAAGGTGTTAGGAATGTGATAAGGATGAGAAATATATAATTTAATTGGATTTTGGTGAAGAAATGGAAGGATTAGAGGTGGTTTAAAGTGGAGGATTTAGGGTTTTTTGGGTTTTTTTTTGGGGCTTTATTGAGGAGAGAGAGAGGAAAGGTGAATTATGAGGATGGGTAGAGGGGGGGGGGGGGGGGGGGTTTGGCTGGTATGGTGTCGCAGGGTGCTATTTCGCCCGGTGGTCACTATCGGGCGAAATTTAACCAAACGGTCTTCGGGCCGTCTCTCGTCATTTCCGCGAAATTTCGCCCGATGAGATTCCACCGGGTGAAATTTCACCCGGTCGGATTTCCGTCAAATTCCAAGTCGCAAAATATTTTTACCGCAGGCCGAAATTTCGCCCGGTGAGATTCCACCGGGTGATGTTTTGCCCGACGGATTTTCCGTCAATTCCTTTGTTCGAGCAAAGTCGCCACCGGGTGAAATTTCACTCGTTAAAATAATCCACTACAAAATAGGACTTTGCTACGAAAATTTTCTATGACTTGGCCCAAACCATTCTTTGCTCTTCAAATAAACCAATCTTCTCGCTCCAAAATTGTTCACAATCGTTCATAGCGCAACCCAAAAAATTCCAAAAGAAATCTTCACAATCCTGCAGATACCAAAACAGGCACCAAAAGAAAAATCCAAAAGCTATTGTCCAAAGAAAAATAAGAGAAAAGAATATACAAATATTTACAAGGTGGTTATTATGGACACCACCAAACCGAATTGAATTATTTTGAGTTTAATCGGGGTTGCTTGAAAATCAACCCAGGGGGTCTTGATCATTAATTCCAAATTCAAAGTTACCGATCTTGAGCTTTTCCCTTAACTCCGACAAGCCCTAAAGTTGTGCTACCTCGAGAAGCATTGCAAATTCTTCGGGAATATCTTCTTCGGAGGTAGAACAAAGTATAAATAGGGCACTGTCGTCTTCTTCATTATCATAGTCAAGATCTTCGGTAGAGGGTTCTTCATTGGATGGAAATTCCACCATTTGATTCCAAACCTCCATATTAGGAGGATCTTCAGGAAGGGACGCGGGAAGGACAAATTGAACCGTATCATTAGCAACATTGAAAGATATTCGCCCTTGCTTTACATCTATGATCACTCCACCGGTAGCTAGGAAAGGTCGTCCCAAAAGGATAGGATTTCGCTCCTCAATTAGCATGTCGAGAATGACGAAGTCGGTGGGTATATATAGGTTCCCTATATTAACCATGAAGTTGCGGGCTAGTCCATAGGGTTCCTTTGTTGTTCTGTCGGCCATTTGTACATTAACGGGGAAGTAGTCCAACTCCTTGATATAAATGTTGCGAGCAATGACTAATGGCATTAAACTAATGTCCGCACCAAGGTCACACAAGGCTCGGTCTATCAAAACGTGGTCGATGGAGCATGGTATGGCAAAGCTACCCGGATCACCTAACTTGATGGGAATTGTGGCTTTTAGTGTAGTTCTTGGAGAATTAGGAGTTCTTTCCCTCTCGGTGGGTTTCAAAATGATGTCTCGAATATATTCTGACGGGGTGGGCATGGAAGGGCTTATATCATTGGTTTCGATAAGATCGGTGAAGGTTATCATGCCCAAGTCTTGGTTATTGAATGGGATTGGTGGCCTGTCATTCAATGGTGGTACTTCAATCCTAGAGATTAGTTTGTGTCCTCTATTGGAATTTGTTCAATAACATACGCAAGGTCTCCTACGAGATACTTTGATGGATCTCTTCTTGGTCTTTCGGTTACATCCTTGACCATTTTCTCATCAAATTCATTGATTGTGGGATGAGATGTAAGAGCTTGTGGATCAAGGGGTTTCACCGGTTTCTTTTTCATCATTACTTTAATGGCATTCACGGATGCTTGATTGAAAGAATTGGTCGGCTCTTGAGGAGAGCGAGCTTGTGAGGCGGAACGTGCCTCTAAAGCCTCAAGTCTAGATAGATTTGACGGATTTTCTTTCAATAGAAAATTGATTGTTTGTTAACTGTCATATAAAGGTTGGGGGTTACCTTGAAAGTGCCTTGGAGGACCTTGATTGTATGGAGGATAGGTTCCAAAAGGAGGACCATAGCTTGGTCGAGGTTATCCTTGAGGATAAAAATAGCCTTGATTGAATTGATTTGCATGAGGTGGAACTCATATGAATTGGGATAAGCCCTTTAATTGGGGGCTCTTGGAATTGCATGCTCTTGAAAAGAATGTGATCCTTGAGTTGGCATGGAATAAAATCCGGTTCCCAAATTAGGATTACTCGTTTGAGATTTTTCATATGTTTCTTGAGTGTTGGCTTGATAAACATTCTCCTTTCTCATACACAGTTCGGAGTCGTGGTCATATCTCCCGCAATGATCACACGGAATCTCAATGCGATACAATTTAGGTGGTGAAGTGGATGACCGTCTTGGTGAATTCACCCTTCTCGGTGGAGTCGATCTTTTTGGAGATGTTCTAGTCTTGGGTGGAGACTTGGCTCTAGCAACATACACTTCAAATTGCTTGACCAACTCCTCGACTCTAGCTTCAAGATCGGTTCTCCATTCGGTTGACGATGATGACTCACCACTTAGCTCTCCATGTTGATCATTTTTGGATTATTCATCATTCTTGGCTATCCTTTCAATGAGTTTCGTAGATTCGATTTCATCAAGCGAAAAGAAATCGCTTTTTGCCGCAACATTGACATTATCTTCGGCATTACCCAATAAACAGTGGAAGAAAATGTGAAGTAGAAGCCAATTAGGGATGCCGTGGTGTGGGCATTTCCTTTGTCACCTTGTCGGAAGGTTTGAATTTTCATTCGATATTGATTGGTCTTGGAAGGAGGATAGTAATTTTCTAGAAATGCATTGGCTAATTGATCCCAAGTTTGGAAGGTATCATCGTGGTGGCTTTGTAGCCATCTCCGAGCATCATCACGAAGGGTTTTGGGGAACAAAAGTCTATGGAATTGACATGAAGTAAGTCCATTCAATTTCACTCCAACTCGCTTCTCCTTAAACCTCGCCATGTGTTCTAGAGCATCTTCTTGTGGAAGCCTATATAAGTGTCTTGTTGGACTATGGCAATTAAAGAAGTCTTGAGCTCAAAATTATCGGGTATGGTTCCATATGCGACGGGAGAAGAAGTTTGTTCATTGGTGGATTGGGAATGAGATCTCAAAGTAGGCATGTTTGTTTGTAGAGGTGATTTTTGAAGGGAGAAGAGGTAAAGGGAATTTTGTAGAAGTTTTGAGAATGTTGGATGGGTGATAAGTTGATGTAAGATATGGATGAGGTTTCACTTTGGTTGATTTGAGGTCCGAAATAATAATATCGTCTCGCTTGCACCGGTATGGAATAAGCAATGCCAAATATAATTGTTCCTGAACACAACTCAATTCAAAGATGAGACTCCTAGCACCGAGCGGTACTAGGGTAGAAGCGGAAATAAAACTAAAACAATTCACCAAACACAATAAACTAAAACTCGACTAATTGATTACCATCCCGGCAACGGCGCCATTTTGAGGCGCGGGCGTCGCGACCCGCACGATCAAACAATATTTTTAACACCGACTAACCTAACTAATGCGATAGTGGTAGGTCGGGATCGATCCTAAGGGACGGTCTAGGTAGAAACGGTCAAGTCAAAGTTTGGTTGCGTTTGGAATTGAGATGGGGGTTTAGGACGAGAGGTGTTGAACTAAAGCTAGCAAGCTACAAAACTAAGACTAGGGACAATAATGGGAAAGGTGTTGGGGAGAGTCGGAATTCGTAAATGGGGTCTAAGAGTCTCGGGATCGAGTTTTAGTTAAAACGTTGAAGAGGGAAAGTGTCACCTTTCGGTTTCTTCACCCAACCCACCTATACCCGCTTTCGCGGCGAAAGGGTAAGTCACAAGTTAAGGTTATTCCTACCCCGAGTTTCCCCATATTGGTAAGAAGGAGTCAAGGTCAATCTAGATGCAGTCTAGGTCAACAAAGACACAAAAAACCTTAAACTTGATAATTCAACAAGTAAACAACCCACCAACATCCCTTAATTCAAATAATCCAAATCTTCATCCCTAAATTCCCCAACAAGAAAATCTACTCACTAGTCATGATGGGTAACAACAAAACATTAACTAAGGAGAAAATAACTAAAGCATGCATAATAACTACACTAATAAATTACACTAAGGAAAGAATAAACTAACAAACAAACTAAAGAATAACTAACAAAGAAAAGTGAAAAACATAAACTAACTAATGGAGAAATGGAGAGGAAAGAAACTACCAATTATGGAGAAGACTAAGGAGGAAGATGAAGATTAACATAAAAGATTGAATCTTCAAGAAATAATAATACAAGGATCTTGTCACATAAACCCCTGAAAAACCCTTAAATCTTCAATATAAAACCCAAATCTTCAATAAAGATGGAAGCTTGATTAGGAATGGTTAAGTAGTATTAATCTAATAATGAGATCTACTAATTGTTTATGGAGAATTTTTACTAAAGAGCTTACTACAATTACTACTACTCTAGAAATCCTCTACACTACTACTAATCTAAAGAGGCTCACTCAAAGCACACTCAAGGCTCAAGAGTGGCACAATACCCTATGTTAAGTATATATAGTAGTCTTAATGGGTCACACAAACTTAAGGCCCAAATCCAATTCCTCTTCATTTAAGCTAGATCTTCACCCTTTGCATCTTCATGGGGTGAAACTTCACCCTGCGGCTTGACGTAATAATCCCACCGGGTGAAATTTCACCCGGTGATATTTTCTTCTCAATATGCGATTTTGGCTCGGTTTCTCCATCGGGCGAAATTTCACCCGGTGGGCGAAATTTTGCCCGGTCGTTTCGCTCAGTGGTGAGTGCCATGAAAATATTCGGGGAGATGGAAAATGTCGTCGGGCGAAGCTTTGCCCGGTGAGTCATCACCGGGCGAAACTTTACCCGGTGGTCCTCTGCCACTTTTTCGGTCTCTTATTAGTCGATCAGCTGGATTACTTGAGCTTTCAGTTGTGTGCTTTGCTTTTCGGATTGTATCTCTCTCTTTATGCTCATAGAAGCTCGGACACGTTTTTAGTTAAAAATCCTATCAAAATAGACAAAAAACTACCAAAAACACGTAAAATGCAAAAGAGAGACACTAATGCGAGAATTACGCAAAATACGGCGATAATCGCACTCAAGTCTCGCAAAACAGAGGAAAAACGGGTCTAAATGGGAGGAAAAACGGTCCAAATTTGACACACAACAGTAAACCCGATCCGTAAGTGACCCGACCCGTGTAAGTATATTAACTCGTTCAAACCCGAACCCGAGATGACCTGACCCATCATAACCCGACCCATAACCGACCTGGGTGACCCGATTGCCACCTCTAGGTGGAGTACATATTATAGTAAAATAGTCAAATCGTGTACGGACATTTTAACCCATTAAAAGTGAGTCAAAACTAGACATTTATTTAAAATGGATATTGGAGGTAATAAAATACATAATGCATATTATTATAAAACTCTAAAATAATTATTTTAAATAAATAACTTTCGAATAAAATTAATATAAAATAAGGGATGTTACAGGCTCGCAACTCGATTCTTCATTATGCCCGGAGTGCCCTTTCGAGTTTTCACTCTATCCTCGGCTCGTCGTTTCTTATTTAGTGTGCTTCATCATTGTAATCCCTCGTTAATCGAAGCGTATGATGAATTCTGATTTGCGCATAAATCGATTGTAGTCGATTTTGCTAATTTGGTTGTACCCTAGAGAGAGTTGCCTACGTATCCGGTGGTTAGACGGAATCAAACCATGTTCGTAGTTCATAATGTGCGAGTGGTTTTGTGCTTTAGACTTGTTATGCCAACTATCGATGCGGGATGTTTCGAGTGTATTTGCTCGGGTGTTCACCCTAATTGAAAACTAAGGTGAAATGATCGAGGGTGATCCCTTGAAAGTAACAATTATTGAGATACCGCGTTTATGTCAAGGCAACTGGTTTGGATGGTTTTGAAATGTGGATCTATGTAGTAAGTGGCTTTCGATGGATCAAAATCTGGAGTTGACTTTTGTGAAGTTAAGGCTATGAGGTTACGGTTTCCTAATGTGGTAGAAAAGGAAAAGTTGAGTAAAAATGACTTGAACTTCAATCGGGCGAGATATAAATTACGTGGGATCTGATTTCCATATCTGCCCCTAATGGTTAGGATTATCCTATTGAGCTTGAATCCTCAAAATTCTGGATTGTCTCCTAACAAGTATCTATGAAAGGTCTTAAGGGTTGTAATGTAAGAAGGCTAAAATTTGGTGCTAGCTGACCAGTTTGTTCGTTTCCTACGTTTTTGTTCGGATTTGTATTTGAAATTGAGGTGGATGATTGGAATGTATTTTGACCATTGAGCTTGGTCTCGATCGTCTCGCATTATTGAATCGGGCCGGTTTGCTTGGCCTTGGTTTCATTCTTTTCTTTAGCTACTTTTGGCCATTTCAGGCTTTTGGTTAGACTAGCACCTACAGTGGATTGATCGGTCTTTGTTTTAGGGATGCTTATTGTGGGAAAATGATTTGCCTTCTGTCTTTGATCACAAGTTAAGTGACAATCTAGATTCGTCATAGGATTCAGTAATGCTCATTTTAAGGGATAGTTATGTGGTTTTCTATACCAGACATGCAATAGGTAAAAGAGAACACATGATCTCGGTTTTTGTAATTCCTCGTCGTTTTGAGGAGTCGATAATTGCATGGCATGTTATCTAAACGTGACAAGTCGTAAGCGAAAGTACTTTTATTATTAGTTAAATAAACCATGTCGAGGACTTTTGACAAGGAGATCCTCTGTTTGTTTGACAGAAACAACAATAGGGGAATTTTCGGAACATACCCCGGTTCATCCTTGATAGACATAGGAGTGGACGGAGGACAGACAATACTAGACTCCTGACCCGTTTCATACTCAGATTCGGATTCCGACTCGGATTCGGACTCGGACTCCTTGAATATCTGATGGTAAGGATTTGTCACGTCCCCACCGTCAATAATATAACCGGCTAGACCTAACGGTAGTTAGGGTAAGTCGGGATCGTGTCCACGGAGACGTTGTTGCAAAGTTTAGACTATGTCCACCTAAAACGAGACTATGCTACCAAGACAAACACAAAGAGAACGGTAAATGGTAAACTATGGTGGTTGGAGATGAAGGAAGTGGACTAACAATAAACTAGCTATAACAAGATTAAAAGGGATAACTAGAGACTAACTAAACAACGAAACTATAGGAATGATGACTAACTAGGATGATAGATCAAATATGAAAGGAAGTGGGGTAGGTCGGGTTCATAAGTGTAGATGGGTAATTGGGTGATCAAGGGTATAGGTGCCTCCTAGTTGCTAGAGACGGTCCGGGCTCTCGCTACGTAGACCGATGTCGAGGTTGGTCCGGGCTCTCGCTACGTAGACCATAGTCCGCACTCTCGTGACTATGACTATTCTCAACACAACCACACAATAGACAAACAATGAGAATATGAGCACACGTATGGGAAGCATTGGCCATTACAACTCACACAAGCAATTCAACAAACACATAGAGTGCCCATTATGTGACTAACAACAAAGATTCACCCTTTTCCCCTAATCAACCCTAATCACCCATTAATCTACCCCTAATCACCCTACTAACCCCACAAGGAGACTACTCACTCATTATGAAACTAACAATAACATAAACAAGAGAAACTAAACCAAGCATCCAAACATTCATTATGAACAACTAACAACAATAACAATATAAAGATTCAAACTTGAACAATAAACAAAGAACAAAAGTAAAAGGGAGAAGAATATTATACCAACTAATAGTGGATGAAAAAGATGAGAACTTGTATAAATAAGAAACCCAAATAAAACCCCAAGGTTGTCAAGCTTGGAATAATCTTCAAGAATCCCCTTAATACAAGAGTAATTACAATGATTAAATAAAGATTAAAGAGAGATTAAAACTAATGTGAGGAACACTAATCTAGGGTTTGAATGCTTAATGTAGGCCTAAAAGAGTCTAGGGTGAGATAAGATGCATAAACAATACAAGAGGGAAGTATTTATATGGGTACAAGAATGAAAGAGGAAGAAATAAATGAATGCGAGCAGCAGCCCCACGGTCCCGACCGGGACGGGATCATCCCGACCGGGACGGGTTGGTCCCGACCGGGACGGGTTGGTCCCGACCGGGACAGACCCAGGACAGTAACCTCCGCAAATGTGCACCTCAACCGGGACTGGTTGAGGCCATCCCGACCCGGTTGAGCCTTGTAGGCCTCTTTTAAGCTCCTTTTGGTCCCTCCTTGCCTCTCATGGGTTTCTCATCGATTCTCGCGACTCGGGATCGGGTCTCGAGGTCTCGGGATTGAATCCAAGGCACCGAGTGATCGTTCCTTCACTTCGTTGGCTCCAAAATGTGTATGTATCGAGCCGGAATCGTTCCAACTCTTCGAGAATGGCCTCGGGAACCTGAAACGAACTAGAGGAAGCATAAGTAGCCCATAAACCGCTCCCAAGGAGCGATTCCACAAGGAAAATGGGACCAAAACATAGTAAAATAGGCACTACGAACTACACTTATCAATATCTTCCCTTCTCCTGTTGTCAACTTGAATTTCCTACCATTTTCATTGACTCATGTGATGGACTTCCTCCACTCCTTGATTTCTTTGTTTTCGTCGGTATTGCAATGAGAGTGATGGGGTCGAACTGTTTGTCGGTCATGACTATGTTGATTAGTTCATCGGTATCAGTGGGGATGGAGCGTTCTTCCCCGAATAGCAAGCTGTTTCCAAGACCATCTATACAGGGTGTCTATTCGGGTTTCGGAATACTTGGTGTCATTTCCGGGATGAAGTAACAATCTTGGAATATTTCTATCCATGTGTGTCGTATGCCTTTGATATAGGTGGGTTCAGAAAATCTCATGTAAGGTTCGGTGTCTCCTTCCTTTATGAAGTAACCGTTCAGAGTTGGATTGTATGGACGGGTTTGGATGTCTTCGGTTTTACGGGATTGCATGATAGTTATGCGCTCACCAATAACATCTTCGGTTGCGAGATACCCAAAACCTATTGTGTGTGTTTGACCAACGGGGTCTTAAAGTTTAGCTGTGGTGCTCGGGTTTTTCCCTACTAACAGTCCCGGGAAATGCCCTTGTTGCTTCATCACAAAGTTAATGATGGGGTTCGAGTATTATTCGATGTCAAAAGGTGCTAGATCTTGTTCTAATAGGTTTACTACGTGAAATCCCCTTAATTCAGTGTCGGCGTCTTCTGTGACTTGTGAGGTAGGTTGCTTTTCCTATAAAGGCTTTCATAGGTGAGGCATGTATGGTGATTATCTCCCCGTTGAGAGGGACCTTCACCTTTTGTAAGGTGGATGGTATATCTTTGATAGCGTGGATCTATGGTCGTCCCAAGATCATGTTGTATGATCCCGTTTTGATATCTAAGACCTGAAAGTCCAATTTTCTTTCTAATGGGACTACGATTGTATTAACGGTTGCGACTCCCGCAACCGCGAGGCGAGTGCCATCGTAGGCACGTACTCCGGATTCGGTGGAAATGAAGTATGTCTCTGTCATGCCTAGAGCACGAGCGGTTTTGAGGGGGATTACGTTTGCCGCGGAGCCGTCATCCACAAGGGTCATTGGTACCTTTTTGCCTAAACATGTTACGGTGACATAAAGAGCTAGATTGTGTTTCAGTCCAAAGAGTGGAAGATCCTCGTCGAATAATGTGATGGGATATTTTAACTCCCTTATTTCTTGAAGAACATGTCGCACCATGTCCTCGGGTGTGACTGTCGGAGATATGTTCATTCTCCCTAAGTCTTGGACCGAAGTCATGCGATGGTTGTATAAGCTGGCTATGAGTTACCATATGGAAAGGTCGGATTTGGCTTTTTGTAGTTGTTTGACTATTTGAACTTCCGGGGTGGTGATAGGGATATCATCGGTGGTAACGGCGTTTTCGGGGGTACTGTCGGTGATTGGTATGTTGGTGGTGACGTTTTGGTAAGGTCGCCCTGACCTACTAACGTGGCTTACGTCTTTGGCTGGGGGTCGAGGGAATCATGACTATTGGTATGTGGAGGTACACATCATCGTCATCATCTGCCCAGACCCCATGAACGGTGTGATCGTGTTGATATTGTTCGTCGTCAATTGTTCCAAATTGAATGTATTTTAGATTCCTAGGGGGAGGAAAGGATCCTTCTTCGATGAGATTTTGGATAGCATGTTTCAACTTGGTGCAAGATTGGATTTTATTACCGTGTCCTTGGTGAAAGGAGCAAAAGGCCTCAGGATCCCATGATTTAGTCTTTTGTCCTAAAGAAGGTTCTGGGGTTGGTTCCAGAGGGGATAACAGACCACACCTGACTGAGAGCTTCAGAGCTTCGTCGTATGAGATGTCTAGTTTAGCGAACTCTCTAGGGGTTCGTCCTTTTCGGATGCCCTCGCTTCTACCTTCTTGGTTCGGTGGAGGATTTTTTGGAATAGCCTTAAGGGAATTAACCCGCTCATTAAGGTTATGGATGGACGCTTCCATGGAAGCTACAGATGTGGCAATATTGTAGACCATGTTGGTTAAATCCTTGATGCCAAAGTTCAGGGTCGTAGTCATGTCGGAGGATAACTCTGCAGAATAATGTTGGAGATCAGAACGGATCCACCGGATGACGTTAGAGACTCGAGGAATGCTCGTAGGTGAGCGAATCGGAAATGAGAGCCTTGATTCCCGCGTGTTTGCGGTCATCGAGTTTAGGACTCTGGTGCTTTAGACATTTGGTGTATTCGGCAAAATGTCTAATAGACTTAGATCTCTAGAACGAGATGATTTGACACAAATATCATGGTGAGATTTAGAGAGGACTCTCGAGACGAGATGACCCAAAATGTAAGACCTCGAACGGAGGTGATCTTAATAACTAGCATAGACAGTTTATCAGACAGTCGTACGACGTAAGGAATTTGATCTCAATCCCGGCTCGGAATCAAATTATTTTTGATGTACTCGAAAATGGATGAATTCGAAAGGCGAGTTTTTCGAAAATGAGAGTTTTGAAATCGATGCTACGATGATTAAGTGACATCATTTGTGATATTGTAATCCCCTAGAAATTCTAACGCAATACAGTGGCGAAAACACTGTAGAGTTGGGATTAAAACACACAGATAAACTATATCTTATTAAATGAATTGGTAAGTCAATACAAAGGCCACTTTTTACAACAGGGCTAAAAAGAAAATTCTCGAAACGGGTTTATACACATCTATAAATCATGAATGAAGAAAGAGTAGGATCCACGCTACTCGCTAGCTCACACCCAAAACCCAGCAGCAAATACATGTCATGTTATAAACATAACAGCCACATCGGTGGAGAGTAACTCGAACGTTCTCCCAGCCATATTATATCATATGAAAAATAATAGTATTAATATATCAAAATATATTAAGATGAAAAACATTAAAATGATAGGATAAAAATATGTTTTCGGAGAAACATAAAATATTTGCCAACCTGCAGGTCAAAACCAATCAATAAAAATAATATTCAAAAATGGCGTTATGGGTAGGATTAGTGTTGAAGGCTAGACTTTCACTAGGATAATACTAAAAACTAGCTTCGAGAAATGTAGTCTTAACACATAACAAACTCCAGTCTCTAACTAGGCAACTCAACCATAACAGGACTACGTGCTGCGAAGTCCTGGTTTAAGTAGTGCATACCCCTCCTGGACACAAACCATGTCCAGTTGAACCCGACGCGACTTACACGATGTGATATCTAAGTTTAAGGTCAACATATACTCTCCTGAACACAAACCATTATATGCTTAGAGCAACCACAATGGTTCCGGTTTCATTGTGGTTCATTTGCCGCCACATCACCGCCACATCATTTACTTACAAACTCAACATTTATGAACTTGTATCAACAATGGTACAGGTCCAAGTTCATAAATGGGTCCCACCCACAATCCACTTCCAACATTTAATTTCTACCAATAAAATATCATATTTAATTAATAATCATTTTCTATTATTTTAATAAATAACTAATAAAAATAATTAATAAAATACTTCTTAAAAAATTAATATTAAGCTAAATTTTTAAAAAATAATATTATTGAGCTGTGTTACAAAGTCGTTGAGCAATCGTACAAATTAACTTAGGTTATGAATCATTCAACCAAGTCCACTCTTAAACTATTATGAATTTCACCGCATAGCTCGGCACGTCTATAAAGAGATGTTATCGGATCATATCGGGTTCCAACAATAGCAAACGTTTTCCGTTAAACCAACCTTCTATTTAATATTATTAAATAAAAATATATTGTCATTACAAAAAATAATAGAATACACTTAAACATGATTTTTTTTTATTTAATATATTTTAATTAATTAATTGTCTTAAATGTTTCAATACAAAAAAAATGTTCCACCGTCAAAACAAAATATATGATGCACACTCAAATCAAGGGGATCCACACTAAAACCATAGAGGACTCACCCTCTCACTCACTCAATTTATGAGTGAACTACACATTACCCACCCTCTCATTATTATATTATTACTAGTATAATACCCGTGATAGAAACACGGGTTGAATAAGTAGAATTATTAGTGTGTTTGTCGTTTATCGCATTACGAAAAGTATGAATGTCAAGGGAATGAGTATTAGAACTTGACGTAGTTATTATTAGACAATTAATTTGTCAATGACTAATGGCAAGAATGCAATATAGTAAATGACGTAGTTACTATCGACAAAAGTCGCGAATGATGGAACTTGTCTTAAAATAGTGTACAAATAATAATCAAAATAATAGAGTTGTAAAATATGATAAGTACAAAAGAATACGTGAACTAATGATTTAGATGTTCGAAATGTCACAAAAACCAATATTAGTAACTGACGTGTTTATCATATACTAAAGTTATTAATGACTTGGTCAAAAATGTGAAATATACTATTTCATGTAGTTATTATAAAATAAAGCAATGAATGACATAGTTCATTATCCTAACAGCACTTATTGTGTAAAACCCTTGCACCGTACGACAATAGTAAAAGTTTGCAACTTATGATAAAATGTGATCATTTTAGGTTAGTTAGTTACCACTTTCAGATAAATAGTTACCACTCTTTCATTTGAAACGTAGTCACTATTTAACTTAAAGTGGTCACTAATTAACATAAAGTGGTAACTTTTTGCCATAAATTAGGTCGTCGTACGGTACAACGGTTGTATACTATAATTTGTGTTATCCTAATATGTTGTAGATATGACCAACAAATGGCAAACATGAAATATATAAATGACTTATAAAGTTAGCCTACAATAATTGTCAATGTTGTCGACGGAAATAAATTTAACGTAAATTAAATATTATCGTTTTGAAATACATTCACTGATGATAAATTTGAACAATCAAAATGTACTCGGAATAATAAACTAACTACACATATATATGCTTAACGTATACACTATTTAGATGTCTATACTACGAAGGTAGTATAAAATATTTCGCAATAATGTCGACGGAATTTTTTTTACAACCTTAATAAATACTATTGGTTTCAAATAATTTATCGATTAGAATTTATACCGAACAATAAGACTATACTTCGAGTAATGACTTGCCTGAACAAACTTACGCTTAATGTTCGATGAATGTGGTGTTCTATATTGCCTGAGATAGACTACGTTTAGATAGTGATTATGTATCGAACATGCAGTTGCTGGAGTAAGAATCAGACTCAATTTTCATTTCATCTGGGAAAAGCCATCTTTTTCTCAACATAAACCATGCCTAGATACCCGAAGACCGGTTTTCCAGAAAAAGTAGAAACGATATGCGGACTCCTAGGAATGCATTGACAGCTAGTTTTTGGATCGGGAAACCGTATCCATTCTCTGTGGCTAGTCTGCGTAAAATAAATTACCCTTACTTCATATACTGTTTTTCTTATATTGTATGCGGATCAGATTGAAGCATGGACTGCATGCAAAAGTGAAGTGAATTAAGGAGAATATCTTGGCATGTGGTGGTAGAGAAACATTAGAAAGACAAATTATTCCCGATTAGATAGTTGCTTGAAATGGTATGCATCACATGCTACCTAATTGAGTAAAATTTGAAGCTGCAACAAACATCACACACGCATACATCATCAGCTAAGGCAAGCATCATGTAAACTGATCCATTTTGCTGATGAAATTTGGCAGTATAGAAGTGAGTATGCATGCCAAATTGCCCTCCTTCTTGCTATAAATAGGCTGGTAAGTAAGGATGGTAAAATCATAATTCAAATCCAAACTAAATATAAGCAAACATATAAAACAATGGAAGAAGAGTACGTGCATCCACCAACTGTTGTTATGCATAATATGCCTTACTCTATACAAAAACCGAATAGAGTAATCGGGAAAAGCTTTACCTGTGGGAGAGATGAGTTGCGAAGACTTGGATATCGTATAAGGCAAATCCGGCATGTTTGGAACAACGTATATTGCAGAATTCGAATGTAAGAAAGGAGAGACTATAGTACGTAAAACTCACGCTCATATTTCTTGACCTCAACACACTTGATAACAATGATCTTGGATTGTCTTGGATTAGGCATACTGTTAATCAATTTGGGAAGAATGTCACTGTGCGGTGCCCAAAGAGTACACGAAACCTGACAGCAGTTGAGTGACACATTCGACGGAATTATGCATTTAGGTACTATGTTAATGATGCGGCACAATGAAGTGTAAAATATGACGAAAACAATTCACGGTAGAGACACGGAGAATGGTATACATGACGACGACCCGAATAGCGTGACAAAAAAAGTGCGTGAAAGAAGTGACATATAAATCGAATGACAGAAACATACTTAATATCCTCGAGCTTAATGTTGCGATATTCGAAACCGTTCTTAGTGTGGCTGAGCGGACCGTTCTCGAAAAGCTTTCCGACTAAATCTGTGAATATTATAAGCAGGTTATTTTCAAAAAAACATGTATGACCAAAAAACATGTATGACATAATTAGTGACCAAAAAAACTATTAATATATACGGACGAAATAAAAATTATTAGAGAACACAGACAAACACGAATTTGATGGTAATACGAATTTGATAAAACAAAGACGATATACATAATATACATATAGTATAGTTGATATTATAACCCTATACGTAAAACGTATCATATAAAACGTATAAGAGAATACAACTATATACGAATTTGTTCGAAATACAAAGGAAATTAGATTAAGATTTGACAACGGAAAAAAAAAAAAAAAACATTTCATACCAACAATACGGGATTAAAAATTATCTTAGAAATTAATAAACGAATAATATACGGACGATTCATTTTTCTAAAAATATAAATACAATAAACGATTCTATATATACGACTAAAAAACGTACGTTATTATATACGATAATTTTTCTATACCTACGTTATTAATGTACAAAACGAACAATAATACTATCATTGAAAAATATCGTACGATAATATTATATTAATTTTTGAAAAAGTATCGTATGTACGTTTATAGAAAAATTTAATACGAAATTGACAAAAAAAAAACGATATACCTAATATACATATAGTATAATTGATATTATAACCATATACCTATAACGTATCATATAAAACGTATAAGAGAATACAACTATATATGAATTTGTTCGAAATACGAAGGGAATTAGATTAAGATTTGGCAACGGAAAAAAAAAATGATTCATACATACGTACGAAATAAAAATTATATCATAAATTAATAAACGACTAATATACGTACGATTCATTTTCATAAAAATATAAATACAATAAACGATTCTATATATGCACGACTAAAAAACGTACGATATATGTCCTTCGATAATTTTTCTATACGTACGTTATTAATGTACAAATACGTATTTTATTTCCTAATATGTAAATAAATTTTATATAATATAATTTTCTGTAATTATATATTTATTTAGATCGGGGGTTGAATAAATTTTAGTGGTTTCGGGCACTAATTATAATTATATATTACTAAATTTTCGTGGGAACAACAACGGAAAAAAAAATAGTAGCATATATACGAAGGGAATTAGTATACAAAGGGAATTAGCATATGATACGGTTCATATAACATGTCAATTTGTTCGAAATACTATTTTGCAACGTAGAGGAAAAAAAAACGATTCATATATTGCGATAACACAAAACATAAGTCTATGATGCGGTTCATATAGAGGTACGTAAAAAAAACGTAATAAAAGTATATGAAATATGAACATAAGAAATATATAACAAATAAACGAACAATGAATTAATATTCGAATGATTTACGTACAAATATAGTTGACATAATACCTCATAATCGATCATGAGAACCTCGATAGACTCAACCTTGGCTCTGTCCTTCAAGACCGGCTGGGTCCAACGATGGACGACCCTTACGACCATCTCTTTCAGCCGCTTGCCTTGCTCCAATTTCGATATGTTCGTCAAATCGGTAGTCGACATAGTGTGGAAAATGATGGATTGTTATGGGATAATAAAGATATGAATAGTTATTATAGGAAGAACTGTGATGGAGAATGATATATATAACGTGGAGTTAGGTTGTGTAGTTGGGAGAATATTATCGAGAGATATAATGGGAGAATATCGAGAGATATTCTTATGAATATCTCTAGATAGATAACTGTATTGAATTTATCGTGATCTACAATAAATGGAATACTTCGAGTTATGTGATAAATGGATAAGCGCATAACGATAACGATATATATTTAACAATATATACTTAGTATATACTTAACAATACTTAGTAATATACCTAACAATATACTTAGGATATTAACCATGTACCTAATATATGCTAACGATTTATTTTCTAATAACCATAAGATTTACTACTTTTATGGTAATACTAATATCTTTGTAGACACCTGCATTTTGACCGCTAGGTGTCTATGGCAGTTTCCAAAAAACACCTGATGATGATCAGACGCTAACGTGTTTCTACGCGCTCGGATACGGGCTCAAATCCATTAATCGCTGGCTAACACACTTATAGAATACAAATCTCACAAAAACAACCTCAAATCCAGGCCCAGTGGATCATTCCGAGTCAAACAAGACTAATTCGGGTCAAAACCGACACCGGAATTAAAACCGACTTTTTATGATTGGGTCAACCCCGGTCAAAGTCGTTTCCGAGACACACAAAAACAGCCCTCACATCATCAAAAGTTCAAGTCAAATGCAAAACCCATCAAGCAATCAAAGTCAAAGTCCAAAACAAAGGACCCGTGCAACCCGACTGGGCCACTCGATCGAGTGACCCACACACTCGATCGAGTGGGCTTGTTTGAAGCCCGACGGCAGGCTTCACGGGCCACTCGACCGAGTTAGCCCTATACTCGGTCGAGTAACCCTAAACCGGTGCCCTAGCCATGCCTATATAACCAACCCCCATGCAACATTCAAACTAATCTTTTTGCAACCCTAGTACACCCTAGAGCAATCATACACACACTACATCCTTACAAACCCTAATCAAGACCTAGTAATCCTACACTAGCAAAAACCCTAAACCTAGTTTTAGGAAATCAATCCCGAGCCACCATAACTTAATCTGCATAAAACCTCAAAGACTCTTGTGTTGAAGCCACAGTTACGAGTCCGCACCGAGACAAGAACATGTAGGTTGAGGGTGTCAAAACCCTTTCTCTCCTTCCTCCTTTTCTCACGTCATCTTCATCTTCCTTTTAGTTTTTGTTATTTTATTTATTGCACCGTAATATCAATAATACTACTAACATTAAAGTACTAAAATATTTATCGATTTGTGTCGAATAAGAAGGATACCGGGATAAGGAAAACCGCATATACAAGTGTACTGCACACGCGTCGTCGGTCGCTTATCCCGGTACCCCGATTATTTGATTCTTGAGATAAATCAACTTAAACAACAATTCGTTATTATTTCTCGTCATCATCATCAATAATTTTGCATCCATCAATTTTCTAAAATCAATTTTAATAAGGGTCGAAACCCGTTGACACAGATCCGATATCACAATCTCTAGGGATTTATCGATGTCGGAGAAGTCGAGGGAATCAAGTTTTTTTATTATTTATTTAATTAAAGAGTCAATTTTTTCTAAATCACATCAAAGCAATTTAAGGCACAATTTTCGTTGATGCTAAAATAATTATCAAAACAATTCATTAGAATTATGACATTATTAAACGCGGAGAAAATTTAATCACATCACGATAATCAATTCAAAACGACTCAAAAGATTTCTTTTTATTTTTTTATTCTAGTATTCCATGTCGGTTTAATAATCGAATGTGGAATACGATGAATATTGAAATTAAGTCTCGAGCATAAATTCCATCATATTTATGTCCGACGCGACAAATTCATCGATTTATCAAAAATCAAAAGCAATTTCAAAATCAACAATTAAATTGCAAACGAACCAAGTTCGTACAGGTGCCACTCGACCGAGTGCCTTAGTCACTCGATCGAGTGACACCCCAAAATCGGATCAGAATGCTTTTCACGACCACCACTCGGTCGAGTCTCACAGTGACTCGATCGAGTGGCCTTGTACTCGACCGAGTTGGTCAATAACTCGGCCGAGTACGGTCATAAACGCAAAACAGAAATCTTTTTTAAAGGTCCACTCGATCGAGTGACCCCATAACGACTAAAACGCAAGTCGTACATTATTCTATTTTGCAAACTCGGTAGTAATTTATGATTTAGGTCAACACGTGTTAATTAATCATGTGTATTACTACCTTTTCAAACCATGCATCTCATGTTTACATCTTTTCATCTCATCTCATATTTGCACAAACCGTTATTATTCTTTATATCATTACATCGTTACTAACGCGTTTTGTTATTTCTTTTGTCAATTTAATTATTGTTCGTTTATTGTACTAAATGAATCCACATGCTAAAATTCCACTTTGACGTAGAATTAATTGCATTAAATTGACGTAGAAACCCACCTTTCAATTTCATTCACATGCCTAGGAACAACAATGTTTGCATAAGCATTTTTCCCGTTCTACTAACGCGCGTATTGTAAGTCATTCGAATTCTTAGTAGAGGCCGCTAATGTGCGGGCGGGGTTTGGTGTCCTTTGTGGGCTTCCCAACACGTACCCTCACCCCTTACTCAGAACCTCGGTTTCCGGATGCCCGAAACCGTTGGCGCACGAGAGTCATTCATACACGATATCCGATAATGTCGGTATCGGTATCGCAATGCAAAGGGACGAGCCCCATAAACTCTGACATCGGAAATGGGCCGTATTTTTTATACGGACCACTACGACATAGAGTGGGCTCGAATGGTTCCGAATAACCACAAAATTCGGTGGCGACTCCACATAGACCTAAATTTCAATTCGATCCATTTTCATATAGAGATTCATTCGCCTACCCAAACCCGCGCGGGCCGCTTCGGGGTGGACCTATGTCATGTCCACAATTTGGCGACTCCGCTGGGGATTAACTGATGCGTGACTTACCATCGGCATCCTCAGGGTGAGACTCGAATAGAAATCGTTTGACAAATACAATACGCGTTTTAGTTCTACGGTTAATGCATAACCCATATTTACCCGGGCCGGTACTGGCGACCGACGTCCCACTATACCGTTGATGTACTCCAATATGGATATGTCAAAAGGTGTCCATAGTCGATTCGAGTGGGTTTCGCGGCATGTTCTAAGATCAACTCGACTTAGGAAGTCCGTCCCGATCAACGTCTAGACTATGTACACTAGTATAGACCCCCTATAGACCGACCGAGACTTAGTATAGAGCATACATGGCGTCGTTATAATGCTTGTGTGACTACGTGCTACTTGGTTTCCGAGTCATTTTCAAAAAACCGTCAACTTTTCAAAATTGCATCCTTTTCAATCTATTCGATTTCAAAACCCGGGACACATACCGAATTTAGGACTTATGATTTTACTCAAAATAGCCTATTTTCTAGCCGGTATGCTGCCCAAATCAAAACTCAAACTTTCAAAACCCGTGGCCCAATGACTTTTCGTCCTTTTTTCGGAAATTTGGGCCATTCACCGAGTCCACTCGGTCCCTTTTCAAAAAACAATCAATTTTCCAAACCTTCCTCTTCTAGGACTTCCCGTATTTAGCAGTGTCCGGTCGCGTCTTAAGTTGTCAAGGTCTATAGCGTCGAAACTCTGTCGATCTTACATCACGAGTTTCTTCCCCTTCCCAGTCCGCCTTATTAGACTAAGGCAAGGACCACCTACGTAGGACAAACCCCTACAAAGGAGGGCCCGTCAACACAATCGAGTCCATAAAGTCTGGGGATGTCTCACGTGAACCTTCCTTCGAACAGGACTAGGCCCACCCGCCGAATCCTAAGGAAGGCCCACAGTTCACAAGTCACCCGTCTAGGTGTCTTTTCCGAGTCATTTCCCTTTTAGTCTCGTTCGGGATGTACTTTCTATATCGGGATTTTGGGCTAGTATCTGATTACGTGGTGTTCTTACAGACAGGCCACCCGAAACCAGACATCAACGCAAAATGAACGAGTTGAAAAATGCCTTTACCAAGATTGAAACGCAACTGGCCGCCATCCAGGCTAACCAAGCAAGTTTGTCCACCCGCCTAAGCACCGTAGAGAAGACGGTCCCTAACGAAGGAGGTGAGCCCGCCGGGCCCATGGCCGAGCTGGTTAGTATCGTTTGTAGGCTCGAAGAACAGGTCCACCTATCGACGAACAACTCGATCCACACCGAGAATGCTCGTACTTATTCACGTTTGGATAACGAGCTACCCGCTAACCTCAACTTGACGGGAATTCCTATGTTTGAGGGTACCAAAGACCCGGTCCACCACATCCGGGCTTTCAAAGACTTCATGGCAGTCAAGGGGGTGAAGTCAACTAGGTTCAAGCACTTGTTCCCTTCTTCCTTGGAGAAACATCCTAAGCCTTGGTTCTACAATCTCGATTCCAAGAAATACAAAACTTGGGACGATGTGGCTACCGAGTTTGCCCGTAACTACGCCGATAACACTGAAATCCAGACTACAATGCGTACTCTGGAGGTAATGGCCCAAGAGCCCAAAGAATGGTTCACCAAATATTTGCAAAGATGGAGGGCCGAGAGCGTGAAGATGGTCGAAAAGCCCAGCGAAAAAGTGCTGGTGGAGGCCTTTGTCAAGAACCTCCTCCCATCCTACCGGGTCCATCTCCGGTATGCTATCATCCCCAATTTTGCTGCCCTTACTGAAATGGGCACCAGGATCGAAGATGACCTAAGGTTAGAGAACCTGACTAAGGCCTCTACCAAGGGCTATCAAGGGGCTAGTTCGTCTACAAACAAGCCCGCACCTGCAGCTGCAACCCGCAGCATCTTTGACGAGGTAAATCTGCTCGACACCTCATCCAAAAAGAATACACCAAATCGGGTATTAACAGATATAGGGACTACCTATACCTATGCCTTACAAAGGCTATCCTCGAAAGGTCTGATCCAACCAATAGGCCCAACTCCAGAGGCCCCAGTAGAGAAAAGGTCCATATATTATAATGCACAATCCTACTGTCAGTATCACCGGGGCAACGGGCATGATATTGTAAAAATGTTGGAAGCTAAAGCACCTAATCCAAGACCTTATCGAGAGCGAGAAAATCCCATTTCCCGGAGACAAGCTGAGCAACAAAGAAAACCCATTCAGCGCCCATGCCATATTTACAGGAGAGGTAATTGACTGTTCTCACCTCATTTCCCCGTTTATCCCACAAATCAACGGGATATGGTTTGAAGACGAGGATGATGTGTACCTGGCCAAAAGGGAAGCTGTCCCCGTCACCAGAGAAGATGTCCGAAAAGCCAAGTCCAAGGCCTTGGCCACCAACCACCTCGCCACTGCTGGGCGCGCCACTCCAACATCCGTCACTGAACCTGCCAGGACGGAACCAACCCCCGAGGAACCAAGCAATGACATGGCTTTGGTCCAAAAAATGAAGAGGATTCGAGCTGATTTAACTATATGGCAACTACTGGTTAGCTCACAGGCTCATCGGGAAGCACTGACTAAGGCTCTCGATGAAATCAAGGTCGACTCAGAAGCTACCCCCGCTGAAATGGTAGCCACCATTATGCCATACCTCAAGGGCAAGTCCAAGAACGAAGGCCCACTCATAACCTTCGCCGAATCCGATCTGCCATCATTTGGGCCCAACCATAATATGGCCCTATATATCACAGTCATCTGCAACGGCAAGTACCTCCCGATGACCCTTATCGACGATGGATCGACCGTGAACGTCCTACCCCTAAGGACCGCAAGGGCCCTAGGCATCACTGATGCCGACTATCTCCCGACAGCGCAAACTATTCAGGCTTTTGATGGAAGCCCAAAACCTGTCGCCGGGGCCGTTAAATTAAAGATTATAACGGGCCCAATCGAAAAGGAGCTAGAATTTCAGGTGATAGATGTCACCTCATCATTCAACCTCTTACTAGGAAGGCCTTGGATCCACGCAGTCAAGGCCGTGACATCTACCCTCCACCGAAAAGTCAAGATGCCCCTTAAAGACGGTATCATCACACTGGAGGCAACCCCAATGACCGTGGCTAGCTGTAATGCCACAAACCGGGCCGAACCACGAGGATTCGACTTCATGGGTATGATTGAGGAGGAATATCTCTTCAAACCCTACTTCGCCCCTAGCATCGACACAATGCTACAAAATCTGGGTTACCTACCCGGAGCTACCTCAAGACCATATCTTCCGGCAGGAAAGATCATCGAGGTCCTAGACAACGCAGAGTCCCGACTCGGACTGGGATATACTATAAGCTCGGAGAATGTGGGCCGGGCATATGCAATCAAATTTGTCACTCTAGTTTTCGGAGCCATTCAAGTGGGCCTCTACCAACCCACCATCACATATCCCGAGACCAAAACGGCTCGGGAATGCAACTATATCCCCGATGATATATTCACCATCATCCAAGCAGAGTCTGAGAAGGGTGAAAGCGACTCCGAGCCCGTGCTGGGGCTCTTATTTGGGGAAGACAAGACTGTCCCTGCTCCAAAAGATGACTTGGTCAACTTGATCGATCCTCCGCAGCGATCGATTCGACTCAACCAAGTTAATCACCGAGGTCGGCGCCAACACCGAGATGAGGGCTTGGAGGAAGACCATAAAATGGACCGACAGTCAAGGACGGGTCTACAAGCTGACCACCGGCGAGGGAGACATGCCGGATACCGAGTCCGAGTCTGAGTCAGAGTCTGAGTCCGAGTTTAGAGGGTCTGGTGCTGGAGTCGAGTCTGTAAACCCTCTTCCCCTAGCCACTGAGGTCTCGGGGCCTGTCCCAAGACCTCTCCCTATCCCGCCACTGACCAACGATCAGATGGCAGCTCTATTCGAGCTATTTTCCAAATTTACCATCAATAATAATAACGAACACCGTTCTGCTTACGACTTGTCTTATTTCCAAAATTTTCCCAATTTCAAAAATTTTATATGCAATGACATTGAGAAACCCGACGAACAGGTACCTCTACCTCCACATCTGGTCGAGCAGCTCGAGCAAAGGGAATCCCGAGTTCCGGTAATCGAAGAAACCGAGTCCATCAACGTGGGAACCACTTTAGAGCCCCAGATGCTTAATTTGGGCCTATCTTTAGATCCAGAGGAGAGACAACAGTTCACAGACCTCCTTCTAGAATTTAAAGACGTCTTTGCATGGTCCTATAAGGACATGCCGGGAATAGATCGAGAAATAGCAGAACACCGAATACCCATCAAAGATGGGTGCAAACCGGTTAAACAAAAACTCAGAAGAATGAAGCCCGAATGGTCTCTTAAAGTCAAGGAAGAGGTCGATAAACAATTCAAAGCGGGTTTTATACAAGTGTCTGAATATCCAGACTGGGTTGCAAACATCGTGCCGGTACCCAAGAAGGACGGCAAGGTGCGAGTATGCGTGGACTTCCGGGACCTAAACAAGGCCAGCCCAAAAGATGATTTTCCGTTACCACACATCGACATTTTGGTGGATAATACGGCCGACCATGCCCTCCTATCATTCATGGATGGGTATGCCGGATACAATCAGATTAAAATGGCGGAAGAAGACATGGGTAAGACCACCTTCATTACACCATGGGGTACTTACTGTTACACTGTCATGCCATTTGGGCTTATCAACGCCGGAGCCACTTATCAACGGGCCGCCACCACCTTATTACACGACATGATGTATAAGGAGGTGAAAGTCTACGTGGACGATATGATTTTCAAATCCAAGGACCGAAGCGAGCACATTGCGGCCCTAAGAAAGTTCTTCACCCGGCTACGTAAGTACAACATGAGACTGAACCCACAAAAATGCAGTTTTGGGGTAACGTCAGGCAAATTACTGGGCCATATCGTTAGCCAACGCGACATCGAGGTCGACCCAGCTAAAATCAAGGCCATCACCGAGATGCAACCACCCAAGACTGAAAAAGAAATAAGGAGGTTTCTCGGGAATGTCCAATACATCAGCCGTTTCATTTCAAAACTAACCATGGTATGTGAGCCCATTTTCAAGAAACTGAAGATTGGGGAACGGGTGCTATGGGACGACAAATGTCAAATGGCTTTTGACAAAATCAAGGAGATTCTGTCTGCTCCACCGGTATTAATGCCACCTCGACACGGTCTGCCTTTGTCGTTATATCTAACAACAACCGAGACAGCTATGGGGGCTATGCTGGCCCAGACAGTTGATTCAGAAGAACGGGTATTTACTACATCAGTAAAAAGTTCCTCGAATACGAATGCAAATACACAATGCTCGAGAAGACGTGTCTAGCATTAGTTTGGGCCACTAAAAAGCTCCGACATTACATGCTTAGCCACGAGGTACATGTTTTATCCAAAATGGACCCAGTAAAGTACTTATTCGAGAAGCCCATCCTCAACGGCAGGTTGTCAAGATGGACATTAATGTTATCCAAGTTCGACCTCAAGTTTGTACCATTAAAAGCCATCAAAGGCCGGGTGGTTGCCGAGTTCCTCGCTAACAGCCCAATATCCGAAGAAGGCCACACTGATACATGGGTCTTTCCTGATGAAGACATATTCCATACCGATACCGAGACATGGGATTTGTATTTTGATGGAGCATCCAACTTCCGAGGATTTGGGGTCGGAATTCTGTTAATCTCACCCCGAGGGGAACACACTCCCTTATCCATCAAGTTGGACTTCGACGTGACCAACAACGCAGCCGAATACGAAGCATGCATTCACGGGTTGCAAGCCGCCGCTGATTTAGGGGTAACAAACCTCCGGGTCCACGGTGATTCATCATTGGTCATCAATCAAGCACTCCAAAAATGTAAAACTCGGAACGCCAATCTCGTGGCTTACCAAGCACGAGTAAGGGTTCTAGAGAAACAATTCCAGAAAGTAGAATATATCTACCAGCCTCGGGAAGAAAATTAGTTTGCAGCTGCACTGTCCAAATTAGCATCTTTACTGAACATCCCGGATCACCTGACCATCATGCCAATCTGTGTCGAAAGGCGATCAGAGCCGGCCTACATCCATGTCATTCAAGATATCGAGATAACTGACCCAGAACCTTGGTATCAGGCCGTCTTAACATACCTAACAACGGGAGAATATCCCGCGGGAGCCGAAAATCGGGCCAAAAAGGCCTTACGAAGATTAGTAACCCAATTTGTTCGTACTGATGACGGGCAATTGTACAAAAAGACGGCACAGGGGGCTCTCCTCCTATGTATCGACAAAATACAGGCCGAAAAGGTCATGGTCGAGGTCCACGACGGTGAAAACAGTCCGCATATGAACGCCCATATGCTATCCCGCAAAATTATGAGGCTCGGGTATTACTGGAATACCATGGAGACAGACTGCCAGTTATATGTCAAGCACTGCCATAACTGTCAGATCTTCGGTAATGTACAACATATGCCATCATCCCTGTTATATACTATGACATCACCATGGCCATTTTCGACATGGGGTATAGACATAATTGGGAAAGTGCATCCTTCTGGGACGGGAGGACATTGCTTCATCTTAGTGGCCATCGAATACTTCACCAAATGGGTAGAAGCCGAGTCATACCGTGTCTTGAACGCCAAGCACGTGGCCAAATTTATCCAAAATAAGATCATATGCCGATACGGGATCCCTCATGAATTCATCAGTGATCACGGGACCCACTTCCAAGCTGAAACTACCGCACTACTGGCAAAATACAAAATTCAGAGGCATACATCCTCACCTTACCGACCCCAAACAAATGGAGCGGTAGAAGCGGCCAACAAAACAATTGTCACCATACTAAAAAAGATGGCTGAGAATTACCGGGACTGGCCCGACAAGATACCTTTTGCCTTATGGGGGTACCGAACTTCAATTCGCACAGCAACCGGAGCAACTCCATATTATCTGACATATGGAATGGAAGCAGTCCACCCAGTTGAACTAGAAGTACCGTCCCTAAGGATCTTGCTTGAAAGCCAGGTACCCGAAGCAGATTGGGTCCAAGCCCGATACGATTCGCTAGTCCTTTTGGATGAACGGCGGTCCCGGGCCCTCAATAATATTCAAGTGTATCAAAAGAGAATCCCACGGGCTTTCAACAAAAGGGTTAGGCCCAGGAAAATCAAAGAAGGTGATTTGGTCCTAAAATCGGTTAGTGCCTTACTGCCGGTTGACCCAAGGGAAAAATTCAAACCCAATTGGGTTGGGCCATACCTAGTCAAGAAAATACTATCAGGAGGAGCGGTGATGCTAACGGACCTGGACGGTAACGAGTTCGTCAACCCGACCAACTTGGACCAGCTAAAGCGCTACTACCCATAAGCCCAATCTCCATGTCATTTGCGAAAATTTATAAAACTTAGTCTTTTTATAAATTTTCAAAATTTTAGACAAGTCAATAAGTTAGAATTAACTATTCTACCGTCGCACATCTCGAATTAATAATCTTGATGTATTTTGAAAATTGCAAAAAAAATCAATCAAATCAAATTTCGAACTACGTTTGGTTTGATTCCGCTAATTGTGGATACGTAGGCAACCCCTCAAAAGGGTACAACCACTGCAATAAACGAAAAGATGGGGGAGTTGATAAGTGTCATTTGTAGTGCCTATTTCGTAGTGTTTTGGTCCCATTTTCCTTGTTGAATCGCTCCTTGGGAGCGATTTATGGGCTTCTTATGCTTCCTTTAGTTCGTTTCAGGTTCCCGAGACCGATTTGGAAGAGTTGGAGCGATTCCGACTCGATACATACACATTTTGGAGCCAACGGAGTAAAGGAACGATGCCTCGATGCCTTGGAATCGACCCCGAGACCTTGGGACCCAATTCCGAGCCTCCGAGACCTGATCCGGAGTCCTGAGTATCGATGGGAAGCCCATGAGAAGCAAGGAGGGACCAAAAAGTTCATATTGGAGTCCTACAAGGCTCATCCCGGACAGGTATGGCCTCATCCCGTCCGGGATGAAGGAGCAAAAAAAGAAGCTACTGTCTGTGGACCATCCCGATTAGGAAGGTGGCGTCCCGACCGGGACCGACCTCGTCCCGACTGGGACCACCCCGTCTCGGCCGGGATGGGCCACTGCTACCCCGCGCCTTGTTCCTTTCCTCTCCTTTCATTCTTACACCCTATATATACCCTTCCCTTGTTATGTAAAGCTTATGCACTTCATTAGACATTAAACCCTAGACTACTTTAGGTTAGATTAGATTAGATTAGTGTAGATTAGTCGGTAATTAGTTGTTAATCCTAGTTTAGTACTTGTATTAAGGGAATTCTTCAAGATCCATCCAAGATTGACAACCTTGGGTGTTTGTTTTGGGTTTTCTTCATTAATGCAAGTTTTGTTCTTCCATTCATCTTGTTAGTAGGTATAATCTTTCTTTCTCTTCTCTTATTCTTGTTTTATTATCCAAGTTTACATCTTTGTTGATTGTTATGTTCATAGTTAATAGATTTCACTTGTATCTTCATGTTTGGTTTGGTTCTTGTGTTGAATCCTCTTGTTCTTGTTAGTTGTAATATAATTATGTTAGAGTAGTGTTCTTGCTAGGGTTAGTAGGGTGATTAGGGTGTTAATTGAATGATTAAGGTATTGTTAGAGATGTTGGTGAAAGATTTGGGTTTCCTCTTGGTTGGTGCACATCACATGTTTGTTGAAATGCTTGATTGACTAGTAGATGCATATACTTGTTTTTCTTGCCTTTCTCTTGTGGGTGATGGTTTGTTTGTGAGTTCGGTTCCCTCACTAAGTTGCGAGAGCCCGGTGAGGACGACCCCTAGGTCGGTCTAAGTAGCGAGAGGCCGGATGCGACCTAGGCCACTATAGCATGTTAGAACCCCGTTTGTCATGTGTGTCACCGAGATGGGTTATAGGATGAACCTCTAGGTGGGTCTAAGTTGCGAGAGCCCGGACTAACCTAGATTACCCTACTACCTCCTTCCCTCTAGTTATCCCTTGACCATTCCGTTACCCCTTTGACCCCGACCTAATCCTAGCCCGTTCTCCTTTGTTTGCTTTCTCCTCAGCCTTAGTTGTAGTCTAGTTTTCTCCCCTCTCTACCATTCCTAGTTTAGCTTATCTCGTTGACTTAGTCTAGTATTTAGGCGACCTTAGTCTAGGCTATACATTACCGTCCCCGTGGATTCGACCCGACTTAACCTATCTACCATAGGTTTAGCCGGTTATTTTATTGACGGTTGGGATTCCACGACGAATCCCTCCCATCAATTTGGCGCCGTTGCCGGGGACGGTGCTAGTTTAGACTTTGTTTACCTAGTTACTTGACTTTGTGTTTGTGTTTGTGTTTTTGTTTTTTTTTTCTTTTTGTTACTTTGCTTCTTGTGTGTGTGTGGTTTATTTCTCTCTTGTCTAGTGCCCAAAAAGCACTAGGCTTCTCACGTTTGTTCTTAGTCTACAGTTCCTGCTTAGAGGTGGTGATTATCTTCTTCTTTCAACTCAAAGCCGCTTAAACGGACAGTTGCTAGAATGAGTGGTTTCCAACCGGGGATGGACTACGATTTTCGAGCAGGCATGGGGTTTGATCTAAACTCCACACACTCGGGAGCCGATATGAGCTACTCCTCTTCTTCTTTGAACCAAAGCTATGACATGACGTCCCCCTACCACTATCAAGCTTCTTGGGGTAATCAAGACGGGTATGATCTTCAAGATTATGAAAATGGCTACCAACAAGTGAATGACTGTAACTCCTACGATCATGGTGGCTATTACTCAAGCTATGATTGTGAACCAACCATGTTCAATCAAGATTCACCTTATGGAAGCCAATACCCCCAATACCCCCAATATTACCCTTCACCCCAACCATAATATGAACCCCATGACCCACAATACTACCAATCACCCCAACCTTGCTACCAACAATATGATGCCCCACCCTTTGGGCATCATCAAGATTATCAAGGAGCTTTAAAAGACCTCAATGACCACCAATTACCCGACACGGAGGTGTTTGATTCTATGCTTCAAATGCAAAGGAGCATCCAAGAAACGGCCATTCAATTAAAAAAAGAACAAGAGGAATTAATGGCCCAAATCCGAAGGGGAAACGAGGCGAGGAATGCTCATTTAAATGCATTATCGGTTCAAACCGTAATGTCTTTATCCCGAGCATCACGTTTAGATGAAGGGTGCCCACTTGAGAGAGAGGATCAACCTAACCATGAAGCCGCCGATGTAGTTCCCTTTGGAGGAGAGATTTGCTTTGAAGAACCTCAATCGTCTACCCAAAAAGAGACGAATGAGGAGATGACCCTTGGTGAAGGCAACATTAGTGAGGAATTGGAGGAGGATGGTGAGTTGTATGATTTGGTAGAGTTTGTGAGGATGTTGTGTGAAATTGTTAGCCTCGAGTTGCCCTTGTCCGAGAATGTGGATAAGCATCAAGAGCCCCTAGCTAGTGAACCAAGCAATGACTTGGAAGAGATTGAAACTGCCGGTAGAAGTTTCGATCCTCTTCTCGAAGATGATGTGGGGCCGAGTGATGAAGATGGGGAACCACAACTTGAGGAAAGTGTGGGGGTGTGCAATGAAGAGATGAGGCCAAAACTGCTCTTTGTGCCTCGATGCTTGGAGATGAAGCTTGCTTGTGATTGGAGGCAATGCTTAGGGAGGAAGAGGTCGGTTAAGCTCGTAGGATGGAGAGACCCCGGAGACTACTTTGAAGATGATGTCGGGTATTGGGATTCCTACTTCATGCCTCCTCTTTGGAGGCCGTGGAGGTCGGTTAAGCTCGAGCGCTTGTTGGGCCTTCACTATGATGTCGGTAGCGCGTTCGACTTACTCCTACATGCCCTTGAGGGCTATGGTTGAAGAATGGAGTCCACCATCCTAGGTTTGACGGAGTTCCTAAAAGAACCATCATGTTGTATATTCCCCTCTCATCTTCTTTAGAGTACTTGTGCTTGTATTTGTGTTTTTTTGTTTCTAGGACTCCTTTGTTTTTGTGGGATTCTTGTATTTGATTTGGTATTTTGATGAGCGATGTGAGGGAGTGAATTTGATGTGTACTTTGAGTTTATTGTGATAGGTGAAGTGAAGGTGACTCCTAGAAAGGAGTGGTTGATGATGGAGTTTGGTTTGCGAGCGAGGAAGTCGGTTTTTGAAGCTTATGATAAGCTTTTGGGTTTATGGAAGGCCAAGAAGACTCATCCCGACCGGGAAGAGGGCTTCCCGACCGGGAAGGATGAGGAATCCCGACCGGTAAGGGGCCATCCCGATCGGGATGAAGGTGCCAAAAATCGGACTCACTGGAGTGCATTCCCGACCGGGACGAGAGCTTCCCAATCGGGAATGGTTTATCAACCCGATCGGGACCATCCATCCCGACCAGGATGGTTCCCTTTCTCCCTTTTGAGCCTTTTCTTAGGCGCTTGACTCCACCCATCCATTATACCCCCTCCCAACCTCCCTACCCCTCCTTGTTCCTATCATATGACCCATACACCTCACTTTACACCGAGATCCACATCAAATCCCACCCCCCTCGCACCATTACTACCTCTACCATGCGGTTTTATCAAGCTTGAAGAGGGATAACAACAAAGACGACAAGCAACGTGCCTACATTGATCTATGAGACGATGGAGGGAGTGAGTTACTAGACGATTGGTTTTGGTAACTATCCTTACTTTTCCGTCTTTTATTGCTTGTTTTTCTCTTGTTTACCCCCTTCCCCTTGAGTCATGGTATCTTGGTGGCCTTCGAGGCCTCAGTGGTTGTTGCTCCCGACTCTCGATGATGTGACTACATCGAGAGTCATTTTCAAAATCCAAATTTTACAAGATTTTCACTTTCTTTTTTGAGGATTTAGTCGGATTTAGGCGGAATCCGGGCTAGGTGACTTGATTACACCTAGCCCTCCCCTCCCATTTCCTTTCATTTCCTTCTTTTATTTCTTCCCCCATCAATATCTTTTCTTGTCTCGGCCCATGGTGACTTGACTACACCCCGGCCGGACACCTTCTACCCTTTTCTCCACTTTTCTTTGATTTTTAGCTCTATTTTCGTAGTTTCTTTTCTTTTTCTTTTGTCTCTCCGCACACTACGATTGAGCATATGAGGACATTGCTCGGTTTAAGTGTGGGGGAGCGATATTCTAGCATAGTTAGTTTTATTTTCTTAGTTTTTTTCAAAAAATCTTTAAAAACCATAAAAATTTGAAAAATTTCACAAAAAAAATCAAAACGATTTTTCTTTTGTGTGTTTTCCTTTTGTGTCTTTGTGTCGTGTATTTGTTTTGTTTTGTGTGTTTGCCTTCTTTTCCTTATAGGTTGCTTAAATCGCCGCTAATTTTGGAGAGCTTTCATGATGTCCGGTAACATCTTCTATCCCTTTTTCCTTCTTTGTCTCTTGCGTAGTTTGGAGGAGATTGTGACGTGGTGTGCTCGGGTGGAGCTTGTACATACGTGTGGTTGATTTTGTGGCTTGTATGGATTATCGGGGTGGTGTTTGTCTTATGTTTGTCTTGTTATGTTTTGTTCTTGTTGCCTTTGTTTCTTTTCCTTTCGTTTTCTTTGTGTCTTCGTTTTGTGTGTCTTGTGTGTCTTGTGTGTAAACGGTTTTCGAAAACCCGGTTTAGAGGCTAGTGTGCGAGTGTTTACTTTCCCTTCCTAGTAGTGTAAATCGAGTCTTGGACTTTAATCTAGTAGAATGACCCTTAAATCAATGATTTCGTTGGTCCTTTACCTTGAGTCCACCTAGCTTACTAGGGATTTACTACGGGATTTGCACTTTTGACCATTATGACCACCCATGGTGTGAAAAGGCCTTGGTTACCGAGTCTCGTCCCCTAGGTGACCGTGTTTAGGATTGTTTTGATTAGTCCAAGTTTTCCCCTTTTTTGTGAGTATGAAGGGAAGACGTCGTCCCGACATACCCATTCCCCTACCTCCTACACAAATCCACCCAATAAAAATGCAATTTGTTGAAATATCTCTTTCTTGTTACGAGGAAATGCCAAAAATGCCAAATCTTGCCAAAAGGGCAAAGAAAAGAAAAAGAAAGAAAAAAATGAAAGAAAGAAAGAAAAGAAATGAAGAAAGAGAAAAGGCACAAAAGCCAAAAAAAAAGAAAATAGAAAAGAAGAAAAAGAAATGGCATGGCAACAAACAAATCAAAACGTCAAAAAGAAAGAAAATGCCAAAAGAAAACCCGTCTCACAAAAAGAAAATCCCCACAAAAATAAGCCTTTTTCCGACTTTTGCCGTGAAGAGCCTACCAAAGGACCGAGTCCCGAGGAAGGATGATAGCGGCATTAGTCGGTCTTCCCCCATTTTGCATATTTCCATCTTTTTACTTGGACTAGTTAGGCGGTTTTGGACACGGGACGACCCTCTTGGCTCACGCTAAAGAGGGCGGGGTCTCACTTACCTACAGTGTCGACTAACACCGTGGTTCTTCACTTTTCCACTCCGCCGATCGTCCCGTAGTACGTTTTTAGAAAGTTAGGAGGACCTAGGTAAGTTACCAACATTTTTTGTTGCTTTATCGTCATACTATTAGGGTTTAGTTCACCTTGATTTGTATTGCTAGCTCGGGCACGTTGTCACTTACCTCGAGTCCTAAACCGGTGTTTTATTCACCGCTTTTTGAGGGAAGCGGTATTTGTTTTTCTTTTGGGTGCAACCGATTATGTGTTCGTTAGTGTGTTTGTTTGTTTGTGTGTTTTGTGTCCGGTTGCATCCACAATTTTGTCGCAAGACCCAACTAGCCGCCTTGCGGAGTGCACTTGTCCTCTAAGTGCACTCGCATGAGTTGAAGGGGCGTAGGGTGCGCTAATACCCACTCGGATAGTTTAGTAGTAGCATGTGCTTACTCGAGGGCGAGTAAGGGTTAAGTGTGGGGGAGTTGATAAGTGTCATTTGTAGTGCCTATTTTGTAGTAAGGCTTCTTATGCTTCCTTTAGTTCGTTTCAGGTTCCCGAGACCGATTTGGAAGAGTTGGAGCGATTCCGACTCGATACATACACATTTTGGAGCCAACGGAGTAAAGGAACGATGCCTCGATGCCTTGGAATCGACCCCGAGACCTTGGGACCCAATCCCGAGCCTCCGAGACCCCATCCCGAGTCCCGAGAATCGATGGGAAGCCCATGAGAAGCAAGGAGGGACCAAAAAGTTCATATTGGAGGCCTACAAGGCTCATTCCGGACGGGTATGGCCTCATCCCGTCCGGGATGAAGGAGCAAAAAGAGAAGCTGCTGTCTGTGGACCATCCCGATCGGGAAGGTGGCGTCCCGACCGGGACCGACCTCGTCCCGACCGGGACCACCCCGTCTCGGCCGGGACGGGCCACTACTACCCCGCGCCTTGTTCGTTTCCTCTCCTTTCATTCTTAAACCCTATATATACCCTTCTCTTGTTATGTAAAGCTTATGCACTTCATTAGACATTAAACCCTAGACTACTTTAGGTTAGATTAGATTAGATTAGTGTAGATTAGTCTGTAATTAGTTGTTAATCCTAGTTTAGTACTTGTATTAAGGGAATTCTTCAAGATCCATCCAAGATTGACAACCTTGGGTGTTTGTTTTGGGTTTTCTTCATTAATGCAAGTTTTGTTCTTCCATTCATCTTGTTAGTAGGTATAATCTTTCTTTCTCTTCTCTTATTCTTGTTTTATTATCCAAGTTTACATCTTTGTTGATTGTTATGTTCATAGTTAATAGATTTCACTAGTATCTTCATGTTTGGTTTGGTTCTTATGTTGAATCCTCTTGTTCTTGTTAGTTGTAGTATAATTATGTTAGAGCAGTGTTCTTGCTAGGGTTAGTAGGGTGTTTAGGGTGTTAATTGAATGATTAAGGGATTGTTAGAGATGTTGGTGGAAGATTTGGGTTTCCTCTTGGTTGGTGCACATCACATGTTTGTTGAAATGCTTGATTGACTAGTAGATGCATATACTTGTTTTTCTTGCCTTTCTCTTGTGGATGATGCTTTGTTTGTGGGTTCGGTTCCCTCACTAAGTTGCGAGAGCCCGGTGAGGACGACCCCTAGGTCGGTCTTAGTAGCGAGAGCCCGGATGCGACCTAGGCCACTATAGCATGTTAGAACCCCGTTTGTCATGTGTGTCACCGAGATGGGTTATAGGATGAACCTCTAGGTGGGTCTAAGTTGCGAGAGCCCGGACTAACCTAGATTACCCTACTACCTCCTTCGCTCTAGTTATCCCTTGACCATTCCGTTACCCCTTTGACCCCGACCTAATCCTAGCCTGTTCTCCTTTGTTTGCTTTTTCCTTAGCTTTAGTTGTAGTCTAGTTTTCTCCCCTCTCTACCATTCCTAGTTTAGCTTAGCTCGTTGACTTAGTCTAGTATTTAGGCGACCTTAGTCTAAGCTATACATTACCGTCCCCGTGGATTTGACCCGACTTACCCTATCTACCATAGGTTTAGCCGGTTATTTTATTGACGGTTGGGATTCCACGACAAATCCCTTACCATCACGTTATGACGGTAGTTGCTATCATCAAGGGGAGGATCTATCACCGATAGCCTCTCATAAAGCCAAATCTGAAGAAAGAAAGCAAAAGCATTAGATCTTGAGACGAAGCAAACGACACGCGATCGAGTGGCTAGGTGACTCGATCGAGTGGCATCACTGGAAGCAAACAGAAGGCTTTTCACGAAGGCACTCGGTTGAGTGCCAGGGTGACTCGATCGAGTGCCCACTACAGTAGCCAAATCGTCGAAAAAAAATTCAAAAATCGAAAAAAGCAAAAAAGGAAATAAAAATTCGACATACTTGCAACAAACGGGTGCTTCCGGTTAGACGAACGAACTGATCCCCCTTGCGGTTGTCCAAGCCTTGGATTATTTCACCCGTGATCAGCCAGGCTGGGCTATGCTCCGTCTCCATTAAATAAACAACGGTTAACAGACGGATATGACCCATACAAGACAATAAATCCATGTGACCCTCAAAGGCGTATACATGGAGCATGCAAAAAGAGAAAGCCCTACGGCTATGAACTGATCTCACCCGGACATCGTGTGGGTTCCTGAACTTTTCGGCCAGATCGATCAAGGAGACTGTGTTGTCATCCTGAGTCATGCGAGACACCTCATTGTGGGAAAGCCCTAAAAATTCTCGAAGCTTCCTCCTCCGGTCATGGACTGAATACGGGACGGCAGGGCAGAGCATCGGGTTCCGTCCGCCTATAGCCGCGATCTCCTCAGGTAAAGGGTAAATTTCGCCCCGAGGGAAAGCAAAGACATGATATATGTCATCCCAGTAAGCCAAGCATGCATCCAAGAAGTAACGATCAACCACCATCTGACGGAACGGGTACAGCTGAGTTATACCCGTCTGATTCAAGACCACCCTATCAGCATCCCTAAATTGACGGGACCACGCCTGCAACATAGCACTCAATCTATCGATTCCATGGTGGATTTCAAAAGAGACTTTCCTTTTGCCTTAAGGGAAATAAAAAACTTTCTTGTGATGGAACTATGAAGAAAATCAAGAGCATAGGGGGCTATATATAGCATTAGCCTTGCAAATCTCTTTCCATATCACTTCTAGGAAAAATTTCCTAATTCCAAAACGGAATTAACCCGCAAGCCTAGTCCCGATACTAGGAGATATTCATCCCGAACTTTCCTAATTTCTTTAGGAGTCGATTTCAAATTTTCAAAATTTTCAAATTTTCAAATTTTCTAAAATTCAAAAAGTCATTTTCCCCAACACGAGTCATTTTACTACCTACGTGTTGAATGCATTCTATGTGACTTATACAGGTAAGACTCAAGCGAAGACATGCAAGTCATCAAATCTCCCCAGCAGCATTTTCCGGGATAGCACGGGATGGGTGATGGCAGGGATTTGTCGTGTATCCTAGCCAACAATAAACTACCGATTACACCTAGTGGGTAGCTAGGGTAAGTCGGGATCGTATCCACGAGGACGGTGTGGCAAGGTTTAGACTAGGTCGGCCTACAACAAGACTATGCTACCAAACAAACACAAAGAAGCGATAATTGGAAAACTATGGTGGAGGACAAGTGAGAACTAGACCAATGATGAACTAGGCTAAAACAATGCTAAACAATGCTAATGATCGAATAATAAATAAACTAGAAGAACGATGGCTAACTAGAAAGATGAACTCAAATATGGAAGAAAGTGGGGTAGGTCGGGTTCATAGGTGTAGACGAGTGATTTGGGTGATCAGGGGTATAGGTGTCTCCTAGTTACAAGAGTCGGTCCGGGCTCTCGCAACTTAGACCGATGTCAAGGTGGGTCCGGGCTCTCGCAACTTAGACCCTAGTCCGCACTCTCGTGACTACGACTATTCTCAACATTTCCACATAATAGGCAAACAATGAGAAGATGAACACAAGTATGGGAAGCATGGCCACTACAACTCACACAAGCATATCAACAAACACATAGAGTGCCCACAATGTGACTAACAACAAAGTTTCACCCTTTTCCCTTAATCAACCCTAATCATCCATAATCTACCCCTAATCCCTCTACTAACCCCATAAGAAGACTACTCACTCATTATGAAGAGAAAACCAACAATAACAAGAGAGATCAATATCACAAAGCAAACATCCATTATCAATACCTAGAACAATAACAATCACAACATAAAAAGATTGAAACTAGATTAAATAAAGAATAACAAGAGTAAAGAGAGTTATACCAACACTAAGATGATGAAAAGATGCAATCTTGTATAAATAAGAACCCAAATAAAACCCTAGGATGTCAAGCTTGGAGATTTCTTCAAGTATCCTCTTAATACAAGAACTAATTACAAGGATTAACTAAAGATTAACAAAGATTAAAGGAAGATTAATCTAAATGATGAAACTAAATCTAGGGTTTTGAATGTCTAATGGAGGCTTAAGAGAGTCTAAACTATGATAAGATGTCTTAACATTACAAGGGGGAAGTATATATATGGGTACAAGAATGAAGGAGAAGAAAGAAAAGAGCCCGTGCTGCCCCTGTAGCGTCCCGACCGGGACGGGATCATCCCGATTGGGACGGCCCTGTCAACCCGACCGGGACGGGTTCGTCCAGACCGAGATGGGCTCACAGTGGCCTTCTTCAAAGCGCACCTCATCCCGAACGGGATGAAGCCATCTCGAACGGGATGGGTCTTGTAGGCCTCCCTTAACAGCTTTTTGGTCCCTCCTTGCCTCTCATGGGTTTTTCGTCGATTCTCGGGACTCGTAATCGGGTCTCGGAGGCTCGGGATTGGGTCCCAAGGTCTCAGGGTCGATTCCAAGGAATCGAGTCATCGTTCCTTTACTCCGTTGGCTCCAAAATGTGTATGTATAGAGTCGGAATCGCTCCAACTCTTCCAAATCGGTCTCGGGAACCTGAAACGAATTAAAGGAAGCATAAGAAGCCCATAAATCGCTCCGAAGGAGCGATTCCACAAGGAAATGGGACCGAAACATAGTGAAAAAGGCACTACAGACTACACTTATCAACTCCCCCACACTTAATCCTTACTCGCCCTCGAGTAAGCACATACTAACTACCTAACTAGCCGAGTGGGTATTAGCGCACCCTACGCCCTTTCAACTCATGCGAGTGCACTTAGAGGAAAAGTGCACTCCGCAAGGCAAGTGGGGTCTTGCGACAAAACCGCGGATGCAACCGGACACAAAACACACAAACAAACAAACACACAAACAAACACTTAGACGGTTGCACCCAAAAAAAAAGAAATACCGCTTCCCTCTAAAAGCGGTGAAAGAAGCACCGGTCTAGGACTCGAGGTAAGTGACAACGTTTCGAAGCTAGCAACACAAATCGAAATGAACTAAACTCTAATAGTATGACGATAAAGCAACAAAAACGTTGGTAACTTACCTAGGTCCTCCTAACTTTCTAAAAACGTACTACGGGATGATCGGCGGAGATGGAAAGTGATGAACCACGGTGTTAGTCGACACTGTAGGTAAGTGAAGACCCGCCGCCTTTAGTATGAGCCAAGAGGGTCGTCTCGTGTCTAAAACCGCCTAACTAGTCCAAGTAAAAAGGTGGAAAACATGCAAAATGAGGGAAGACCGACTAATGCCGCTATCATCCTTCCTCGGGACTCGGTCCTTTGGTAAGCTCTTCACGGCAAAAGTCGGAAAAAGGCTTATTTTTGTGGGGATTTCTTTTTGTGAGACGGGTTTTCTTTTGGCATTTTCTTTCTTTTTGACGTTTTGATTTGTTTGTTGCCATGGCATTTTGTTTTCATCTTTTCTATTTTCTTTTTGGCTTTTGTGCCTTTTCTTTTTCTTCATTATTTTCTTTCTTTCATTTTTCTTTCTTTTCTTTTCTTTGCCCGTTTTTTTTGGCAATATTTGGCTTTTTGGCATTTCTCGACAATTAAGAAAGAGAGAATCAACAAATTGCAATTTATTGTGTGATATGTGTAGGAGGTAGGGAAATGGGTGAGTCGGGAGCGCGCTTTCCCTTCAAACCCACAAAAAGGGAAGAACTTGGACTAATCAAACGATCCTCAACACGGTCACCTAAAGGACGGGACTCGGCAACCAAGGCCTTTTCACACCGTGGGTGGTCATAATGGTCAAAATTGCAAATCCCGTAGTAAATCCCTAGTAAGCTAGGTGGACTCAAGGTAAAGGACCAACGAATTCATTGGTTTAGGGTCATTCTACTAGACTAAAGTCCAAGACTCGATTTACACTACTAGGAAGGGAAAGTACACACTCACACACTAGCCTCTAAACCGGGTTTTCGAAAACCATTTACACAAGACACAACTACACAACACATTACAAGGACTCAACGAGAATGAAAGGAAAAGAAACAAAATAAAACAAAATAAAACAAGACAAGACAAAACGAACACATAAACAAAGCACACACCACCCTGAAATTCCAAACAAGTCATCAAATCCACCACAAGTATGTACAAGCTCCACCCGAGCACACCTCAACACAACCTTCTCCAAGCATCACAAGGCATAAAGAGGGAAAGAGGGTTAGAAGATGTTACCGGATGTCTTCAAAGCTTTCCAAAGTCATCGGCGATTAAAGCAACCTATAAGGACAAAGGGAGGCAGAACGCGGAACAAAACAAACATACCACACAAAGACACAAAAGAAAAAGACACAAAAGAAAATCTTTTTGATTTTTATGGAAAATTTTCAAATTTTTAGGGATTTTTAAGATTTTTTTCGAAAAAAAAAAAACTAATAAGAAAATAAAGCTAACTATGATAGAATATCGCTCCCCCACACTTAATCCGAGCAATGTCCTCATGCTCGATCGTAGTGTGCGGAGAGACAAAAGAAAAGAAAAGAAACTAAGAAAATAAAGTTAAAAATCAAAAAGAAAAGTGAAGAAAGGGTAGAATGCGTCCGGCCGGGGTGTAGTCAAGTCACCATGGGCCGAGACAAGAAAAGATATGGATGGGGGAAGAAAATAAAAAGAAAGAAATAAAAGGAAATGGGAGGGGAGGGCTAGGTGTAATCAAGTCACCTAGCCCGGATTCCGTCCAAATCCGACTAACTACTAAAAAAGGGTGAAATCTTGTACAATTGGATTAATCGATCGACTCCCGACGTAATCACGTCGTCGAGAGTTGGGAGCAATCATACTATGGCCTCGAAGGCCACTAAGACCCCATGACTCAAGGGAAGGGGGCAAACAATGAAAAACAAGCGATAAAAAGACGGAAAAGTAAGGATAGTTACCCAAACCGAACGGCTTGTAACTCACTTGCTCCATCGTCTCGATGATCATTAAAGGCTCGTCGCTTGTCTTCTCGGTTGCCATCTCGCTTCACACTCAAGAAGAACTCACGGTCGGGGTAGTAATGGTGCGGGGGGATGAAAATTTATGTGGATTTCGGTGTAAGGTGAGGTGTACGGGTCATATGATAGAAGTAAGGAGGAGTAGGGAGGCTGGGAGGGGGTATAGTGGATGGGTGGAGTCAAACGCCTAAGAAAAGGCTCAAAAGGGAGAAAGGGGACCATCCCGGTCGGGATGGATGGTCCCGATCGGGTTGATAAACCCTTCTCGATCGGGAAGCTTTCGTCCCGGTCGGGAATGCACTCCAGTGAGTCCGATTTTTGGCACCTTCATCCCGATCGGGATGGCTCCTTCCCGGTCGGGAAGCCCTCTTCCCGGTCGGGATGAGTCTTCTTGGCCTTCCCCAAACCCAAAAGCTTATCATAAGCTTCAAAAACCGACTTCCTCGCTCGCAAACCAAACTCCATCATCAACCATTCCTTTCTAAGAATCACATGCACTTCACCTATCAATAAAGCTCCAACACACATTAAATTCTCTCCCTCACTACGCTCATCAATCAATCCAAATGACAAGAATATCACAAAACTCAAACTAACTACAAGTAAGGAATATATACAACGAGACGGTTCTTGTGGGACTCCGTCAAACCAAGATGGTGCTTTCTTCAATCTTTTTTATCAACAACTATACTCGATCCCATCTCCATCAAGGGCACGGAGAAACAAATCGAAGATTCTCGCAAAGTCTTCAATCAAGCTCGAGATATAACCGTCCACATACCAAGGCTCTTCATGGCCTTGCCTTGACGTTCCCGGGGCATCCCGATCCGCTAAGTTCAAAGGCTTGAACTTGTACTTGCGGTCTTTCGGGATATACCCAAACGTCCACCGATCCTCATGTGGCCCCAAGGGCGGCTCATCCTTTTCCTTGCTTTGCAACTTGTCATCAAGCCCATGATATGGGCACTCATCTTCCTCCAAATCGGAGTCATCATCCTCAAGTACATAAGAGTACTTCTTCAAGCTTTGTCCCGGTTCACCCCATAGATCGATGTCTTTCTTGGCTTGGATCATATTGCATGATTCATCCTTAGTAGGCGAAGTGTTGCCTTGGAGGTCGAACACTATCTTTTCCTCGCCTAACTCAAATGTGATCCTACCGTTCTTCACATCGATCATGGCACCCACGGTGTGTAGAAATGGGCGTCCAAGGATGATGGGAGTGTTAGCATCCTCCGGCATGTCAACCACAATGAAGTCGACCGGGATGAAGAACTTCCCTATTCGCACCGGCACAACCTCTAGCATTCCCAATGGTCGGTTAAGAGATTTATCGGCCATTTGGAGTGTAATGGACGTACATTTCAACTCCTTCATCCCTAGCCGGTAACAAATAGAGTAGGGAATGATGCTCACACTCGCGCCCAAGTCACATAATGCATTCCTGATCATGAAATTGCCTATGGTGTAAGGGATCCAGAAACTACCCGGATCCTTCAACTTCGGAAGCGTGGAACCTTGAATAAGCTCCCTCACCACCCTCGTGAACGCTACCGTCTCTTCCTTGTCGATGGACCTCTTCCTAGCCAAGATTTCTTTCATGAATTTACCATATGCCGGGACTTGGGTAAGTAACTCGGTAAACGGGACACTAACATCCAATTTCTTCACAATGTTAAGGAACTTGTCATATTGAGTATCCTCCTTGGTCCTCATTTGCCTTGATGGGAAAGGCAACTTGATTTGGTACTTGTTTTGCTCAATAGGGGTAGACTCTTCAAATGACACTTTCCTTTTTCCCTTGTCTTTCTCTTGAAGTGGGGGAGGGTTGTCTTCTTGGGGTTTTTCAATTTCCCGTAGTACTTGCTCCTCCATTGGATTTCCCGAGCTTGAATCTTCTTGAATTGGAGACACAACTTCCTTCATTGCTTGTTGCTCACTAGGAAACACGGGTGGCACCGCTCCTTAAGGTGATGGCGTTGACATGCTCAAAATTTGGAGTTTCACCTCGAGGAGGTAATTGCCCTCTTTGTCTTGAAGAACTTCCCGATGCAAGTTGTGATACTTGATTCTCAATCATCTTTATGTGAGTTTTCATTTCCTTGTTATCCATTAGAATTTGAGCAATGATTCCTTGTTGTGACATTTGTGCCTCCAATTGACTCTTTTGCATTTCTTGAGTATTCCTTTGCATATCCATCATTTGCTTTTGTATGTCGAAATCCCGGGGTGGGGATGATGGATTATGTGGAGTATCGATGAGGGCTAACGGAGTACCATAGTCATGAATAGAAGACCAGCTCCTAGGCTTGCTTTGTTGTTGATTGCCTTGAGTTGCTTGTTGTTGTTGATGGTTCCCTTGGAACCCATGAGAATTGCCTTGATTAAGGCCTTGGTTGTTGCCATGGTTGTGGTTTTGTTGCTTTTGAAAGTTTTGGTTTCCTTGGAAACCGCCTTGATTGAAGTTCCCTTGTTGGAACCCTTGATTGTTGTTGTGGAAGGTACCTTGGTTATTTTGCTTGAAGTTGTTGAAGGGTCTTGTATTACCCACATAACCTTGATAACCTTGATTGTTGTCCCTTAAGGGAGGTGGAACATAGGGACGATGTTGTTGTTGATGTTGAAGTGCTTGTTGTTGAGGAACTTGATTGGAAGCTTGGTATTGATTAGAGTAGGAGGCACCTTGCTTGAACGCTTGAAAGGAGTTCACTTGCTCAATACTTCCTCTACAATTCATAGGATCATGACCAACGATTCCACAAGTATCACACATCCCAAAATAAGGCAAAGGAGGTGCAAACCCCAAAGCATTAACTTCTTGAATTGGTTGATGGTGGGAGGAACTAGTGCCTTGGACTTGGTTGAGATGGCTTTGGAGCTTCTTGTCAATAGTCTCCATGTGTGTTTTCAATTGACCTCCAAGATCGATGTTCAATTGTGTAATGGCATCAATCTCATGCCTACCTCCCCGATTTGCCTTCCTAGGCCTTGAGTATTGTGAATTATGCACCGCCATCTCTTCAATCCTCGACCAAGTTTGGTCGTCATCGACCTCGGTGAACCTACCATTGGAGCCCATGTTAAGAATAGCTCTCGAGTCCTCATAAAGACCATTCCAAAATTGTTGCACCAAGAACCATCGTGAGAGTCCATGATGAGGGCACGATCTTACCAAAGACTTAAACCGCTCACAAGCTTCATATAGGCTCTCTTCATCCCTTTGTTGGAAACCGGTGATGGAGGCCCTAAGTAAATTGGTCTTCTCCGGAGGGTAAAATTTTTGATTGAACGCCAAGGCAAGCTTTTTCCAAGTGTCGATACCCATGGTTGCCCTATCGAGACTCTTGATCCATTGCTTCGCTTTTCTAATAAGAGAGAACGGTAAACTTACCCAACAAATTTGATCTTGAGTAACCCCGGTTTGAGATATAGCGTCACAATAATCGGAGAAGGTCTCCATGTGTTGGTGCGGGTCTTCGGTGGGCAAACCACTAAATGGGCTCCTCTCCACAAGTTAGATAAATTGAGTCTTTGCCACAAAATTCCCGGTATAGGCTTCCGGTAATGCACTCAGTCCCGACAAGACATCTTCCGTGAAAGTGGAGTGAGATGAAAACTTCAGCATTCTTGGATATAAGGGAGAATATGGTGGTGTAGACGGTGTTGATGTAGATGAAGAGGGGGAACTAGGAGAAGAAGAGTTACCGAAGGGATTGATGAAGGTCCCTCGGGCCGTCTCTCGAGGTGACTCGCTAAAGTCGGCTCCTTGAGCTTTCCCTTGATGAGTATTGCTTGCACTTGGTTGAGAGATTCTAACCCGGTTAATCGTCCGTTGGCGAAAGGCTCGAAAGAGTCTCTCCGGCTCTGGATTAAAGAGATAGAAGTCACCTCCCCTCCTAGGCATACACTACACACTAGAACAAACGTGAGAACACCTAGTGCTTTATGGGCACTAGGCAACGACAATAAACAAGCACAACTAGAGACAAAGAGAAAAGAATGCTAAGAAAAGAAGAAAAACTAGAAAATATTGACAAGAGAAGATGGGATAACACAAAGAAGGGTAACCAAGTCTAGAAATAAGCAAACTAAGTCTAAACAATGCACCGTCCCCGGCAACGGCGCCAAATTAATGGCAGGGATTTGTCGTGTATCCTAGCCAACAATAAAATACCGATTACACCTAGTGGGTAGCTAGGGTAAGTCGGGATCGTACCCACGAGGACGGTGTGGCAAGGTTTAGACTAGGTCGGCCTACAACAAGACTATGCTACCAAACAAACACAAAGAAGCGATAATTGGAAAACTATGGTGGAGGAGAAGTGAGAACTAGACCAATGATGAACTAGGCTAAAACAATGCTAAACAATGCTAATGATCGAATAATAAATAAACTAGAAGAACGATGGCTAACTAGAAAGATAAACTCAAATATGGAAGAAAGTGGGATAGGTCGGGTTCATAGGTGTAGACGAGTGATTTGGGTGATCAAGGGTATAGGTGTCTCCTAGTTACTAGAGTCGGTCCGGGCTCTCGCGACTTAGACCGATGTCAAGGTGGGTCCGGGCTCTCGCAACTTAGACCCTAGTCCGCACTCTCGTGACTATGACTATTCTCAACATTTCCACATAATAGGCAAACAATGAGAAGATGAACACAAGTATGGGAAGCATGGCCACTACAACTCACACAAGCATATCAACAAACACATAGAGTGCCCACAATGTGACTAACAACAAAGTTTCACCCTTTTCCCTTAATCAACCCTAATCATCCATAATCTACCCCTAATCCCCCTACTAACCCCACAAGAAGACTACTCACTCATTATGAAGAGAAAACAAACAATAACAAGAGAGATCAATATCACAAAGCAAACATCCATTATCAATACCAAGAACAATAACAATCACAACATAAAAAGATTGAAACTAGATTAAATAAACAATAACAAGATTAAAGAGAGTTATACCAACACTAACATGATGAAAAGATGCAATCTTGTATAAATAAGAACCCAAATAAAACCCAAGGATGTCAAGCTTGGAGATTTCTTCAAGTATCCTCTTAATACAAGAACTAATTACAAGGATTAACTAAAGATTAACAAAGATTAAAGGAAGATTAATCTAAATGATGAAACTAAATCTAGGGTTTTGAATGTCTAATGGAGGCTTAAGAGAGTCTAAACTATGATAAGATGTCTTAACATTACAAGGGGGAAGTATATATATGGGTACAAGAATGAAGGAGAAGAAAGAAAAGAGCCCGTGCTGCCCCTGTAGCGTCCCGACCGGGACAGGATCATGCTGATGAGGACGGCCCTGTCATCCCGACCGGGACGGGTTGGTCCCGACCGGGATGGGCTCACAGTGGCCTTCTTCAAAGCGCACCTCATCCCGAACGGGATGAGGCCATCCCGAACGGGATGAGTCTTGTAGGCCTCCCTTAAGAGCTTTTTGGTCCCTCCTTGCCTCTCATGGGTTTCTCGCCGATTCTCGGGACTCGGGATCGGGTCTCGGAGGGTCGGGATTGGGTCCCAAGGTCTCTGGGTCGATTCCAAGGCATCGAGTCATCGTTCCTTTACTCCGTTGGCTCCAAAATGTGTATGTATAGAGTCGGAATCGCTCCAACTCTTCCAAATCGGTCTCGGGAACCTGAAACGAACTAAAGGAAGCATAAGAAGCCCATAAATCGCTCCCAAGGAGCGATTCCACAAGGAAATGGGACCAAAACATAGTGAAAAAGGCACTACAGACTACACTTATCAATGGGCCGACACACAGGCACACCCAGGGCTTACGCGACAAGCCCAAATTCCCCACGAAGTACAATCATCAAGCTCAGGTACGATTTCTGTCTTGTCGCTGGCGAGCCCTTCACGCGAGTCTAATGGACTATAAACGACCCGGTCGGAAGTCTACTAGGTCTTAACGGGCTTGGTAGCTACTCTGACTTTCGCCCTGTCCAAGCCTCAGTCAGAGTGGGGGCTCTGTAGACACCTGCATTTTGACCGCCAGGTGTCCATGGCAGTTTCCAAAAAACACCCGATGATGATCGGACGCTAACGTGTTTCTACGCGCTCGGATACGGGCTCAAATCCATTAATCGCTGGCTGACACACTTATAGAGTACAAATCTCACAAAAACAACCTCAAATCCAGGCCCAGTGGATCATTCCGAGTCAAACAAGACTAATTCGGGTCAAAACCGGCACCGGAATTAAAACCGACTTTTTATGATTGGGTCAACCCCGGTCAAAGTCGTTTCCGAGACACACAAAAACAGCCCTCACATCATCAAAAGTCCAAGTCAAATGCAAAACCCATCAAGCAATCAAAGTCAAAGTCCAAAACAAAGGACCCGTGCAACCCGACTGGGCCACTCGATCGAGTGACCCACCTACTCAATCGAGTGGGCTTGTTTCAAGCCCGACGGCAGGCTTCACGGGCCATTCGACCGAGTTATCCCTATACTCGGTCGAGTAACCCTAAACCGGTGCCCTAGCCATGCCTATATAAGCAACTCCCATGCAACACTCAAACTAATCTTTTTGCAACCCTAGTACACCCTAGAGCAATCATACACACACTAAATCCTTACAAACCCTAATCAAGACCTAGTAATCCTACACTAGCAAAAACCCTAAACCTAGTTTTAGGAAATCAATCCCGAGCCACCATAACTTAATCTGCATAAAACCTCGAAGACTCTTGTGTTGAAGCCACGGTTACGAGTCCGCACCGAGACAAGAACATGTAGGTTGAGGGTGTCAAAACCCTTTCTCTCCTTCCTTCTTTTCTCACGTCATCTTCATCTTCCTTTTCGTTTTTTTTTTTCGTTTTTTGTTATTTTATTTATTGCACCGTAATATCAATAATACTACTAACATTAAAGTACTAAAATATTTATCGATTTGTGTCGAATAAGAAGGATACCGGGATAAGGAAAACCGTATATACAAGTGTACTGCACACGCGTCGTCGGTCGCTTATCCCGGTACCCCGATTATTTGATTATTGAGATAAATCAACTTAAACAACAATTCGTTATTATTTCTCGTCATCATCATCAATAATTTTGCATCCATCAATTTTCTAAAATCAATTTTAATAAGGGTAGAAACCCGTTGACACGGATCCGACATCACAATCTCTAGGGATTTATCGATGTCGGAGAAGTCGAGGGAATCATGTTTTTTAATTATTTATTTAATTAAAGAGTCAATTTTTTCTAAATCACATCAAAGCAATTTAAGGCACAATATTCGTTGATGCTAAAATAATTGTCAAAACTATTCATTAGAATTATGACATTATTAAACGCGGAGAAAATTTAATCACGTCACGATAATCAAGTCAAAACGACTCAAAAGATTTCTTTTTATGTTTTTTATTCTAGTATACCATGTCGGTTTAATAATCGAATGTGGAATACAATGAATATTGAATTTAAGTCTCGAGCATAAATTCCATCACATTTATGTCCGACGCGACAAATTCATCGATTTATCAAAAACCAAAAGCAATTTCAAAATCAACAATTAAATTGCAAACGAACCAAGTTCGTACAGGTGCCACTCGACCGAGTGCCTTAGTCACTCGATCGAGTGACACCCCCAAAATCGGATCAGAATGCTTTTCACGACCACACTCGGTCGAGTCTCACAGTGACTCGATCGAGTGGCCTTGTACTCGACCGAGTTGATCAATAACTCGGCCGAGTACGGTCATAAACGCAAAACAGAAATCTTTTTTAAAGGTCCACTCGATCAAGTCTATTGACCACTCGATCGAGTGACCCCATAACGACTAAAACGCAAGTCGTACATTATTCTATTTTGCAAACTCGGTAGTAATTTATGATTTATGTCAACACGTGTTAATTAATCATGTGTATTACTACCTTTTCAAACCATGCATCTCATGTTTACATCTTTTCATCTTATCTCATATTTGCAATAACCGTTATTATTCGTTATACCATTACATCGTTACTAACGCGTTTGTTATTTCTTTTGTCAATTTAATTATTGTTCATTTATTGTACTAAATGAATCCACATGTTAAAATTCCACTTTGACGTAGAATTAATTGCATTAAATTGACGTAGAAACCCACCTTTCAATTTCATTCACATGCCTAGGAAAAACAATGTTTGCATAAGCATTTTTCCCGTTCTACTAACGCGAGTATTGTAGGTCATTCGAATTCTTAGTAGAGGCCGCTATTGTGCGGGCGGGGTTGGGTGTCCTTTGTGGGCTTCCCAACACGTACCCTCACCCCTTACTCAGAACCTCGGTTTCCGGATGCCCGAAACCGTTGGCGCACGAGAGTCATTCATACACGATATCCGATAATGTCGGTATCGGTATCGCAATGCAAAGGGACGAGCCCCATAAACTCTGACATCGGAAATGGGCCGTATTTTGTATATGAACCACTAAGACATAGAGTGGGCTCGAATGGTTCGGAATAACCACAAAATTCGGTGGCGACTCCACATAGACCTAAATTTCAATTGGATCCATTCTCATATGGAGATTCATTCGCCTACCCAAACCCGCGCGTGGCCGCGTCGGGGTGGACCTATGTCATGTCCACAATCTTCAATTCTGCATAAGATACTAAATACCCGTGATATCATAATAACCATAAGATACTAATAACCATAAGATACTAAATATCCGTGATTCTATCACGGGTATTATACTATATCTTCAAATACTATAATATCATAGTATTATAGTACTACTAAATCACTAACACTACTAATAAAAATGCTTAGAATCTTAAACCATAAGATTTATTACTTTTATGGTTATACCTAACCATATAATTAGGATACTAACCATATACCTAATATATACTAAGGATTTGTTTCCTAATAACCATAGTATATGTAATTATATGAATGATTTATATAATAACCATAGTATATGCATAAATGTATATGTATATGTATAATTATATGTAACGAATGTTAAAGTACATATATTAAAGTATATGTAATTATATGTTAATGTATAAAATTATATATTTTAAATGAATTATACCAAGAACAATAACAATCACAACATAAAAAGATTGAAACTAGATTAAATAAACAATAACAAGAGTAAAGAGAGTTATACCAACACTAAGATGATGAAAAGATGCAATCTTGTATAAATAAGAACCCAAATAAAACCCAAGGATGTCAAGCTTGGAGATTTCTTCAAGTATCCTCTTAATACAAGAACTAATTACAAGGATTAAATAAAGATTAACAAAGATTAAAGGAAGATTAATCTAAATGATGAAACTAAATCTAGGGTTTTGAATGTCTAATGGAGGCTTAAGAGAGTCTAAACTATGATAAGATGTCTTAACATTACAAGGGGGAAGTATATATATGGGTACAAGAATGAAGGAGAAGAAAGAAAAGAGCCCGTGCTGCCGCTGTAGCGTCCCGACCGGGACGGGATCATCCCGATTGGGACGGCCTTGTCAACCCGACCGGGACGGGTTGGTCCAGACCGAGATGGGCTCACAGTGGCCTTCTTCAAAGCGCACCTCATCCGAACGGGATGAGCCCATCCCGAACGGGATGGGTCTTGTAGGCCTCCCTTAACATCTTTTTGGTCCCTCCTTGCCTCTCATGGGTTTCTCGCCGATTCTCGGGACTCGGAATCGGGTCTCGGAGGGTCGGGATTGGGTCCCAAGGTCTCGGGGTCGATTCCAAGGCATCGAGTCATCGTTCCTTTACTCCGTTGGCTCCAAAATGTGTATGTATAGAGTCGGAATCGCTCCAACTCTTCCAAATCGGTCTCGGGAACCTTAAACGAATTAAAGGAAGCATAAGAAGCCCGTAAATCGCTCCCAAGGAGCGATTCCACAAGGAAATGGGACCAAAACATAGTGAAAAAGGCACTACAGACTACACTTATCAACTCCCCCACACTTAACCCTTACTCGCCCTCGAGTAAGCACATACTAACTACCTAACTAGCCGAGTGGGTATTAGCGCACCCTACGCCCTTTCAACTCACGCGAGTGCACTTAGAGGAAAAGTGCACTCCGCAAGGCAAGTGGGGTCTTGCGACAAAACCGCGGATGCAACCGGACACAAAACACACAAACAAACAAACAAACACACAAACAAACACTTAGACGGTTGCACCCAAAACAAAAGAAATACCGCTTCCCTCTAAAAGCGGTGAAAGAAGCACCGGTCTAGGACTCGAGGTAAGTGACAACGTTTCGAAGCTAGCAACACAAATCGAAATGAACTAAGCTCTAATAGTATGACGATAAAGCAACAAAAACGTTGGTAACTTACCTAGGTCCTCCTAACTTTCTTAAAACGTACTACGGGATGATCGGCGGAGATGGAAAGTGATGAACCACGGTGTTAGTCGACACTGTAGGTAAGTGAAGACCCGACCCCTTTAGCGTGAGCCAAGAGGGTCGTCCCGTGTCTAAAACCGCCTAACTAGTCCAATTAAAAAGGTGGAAAACATGCTAAATGAGGGAAGACCGACTAATGCCGCTATCATCCTTCCTCGGGACTCGGTCCTTTGGTAGGCTCTTCACGGCAAAAGTCGGAAAAAGGCTTATTTTTGTGGGGATTTCTTTTTGTGAGACGGGTTTTCTTTTGGCATTTTCTTTCTTTTCGACGTTTTAATTTGTTTATTGCCATGGTATTTCTTTTTCTTCTTTTCTATTTTCTTTTTGGCTTTTGTGCCTTTTCTTTTTCTTCATTCTTTTCTTTCTTTCATTTTTCTTTCTTTTCTTTTCTTTGCCCCTTTTTTTTGGCAAGATTTGGCTTTTTGGCATTTCTCGACAATTAAGAAATAGAGAATCAACAAATTGCAATTTATTGTGTGATATGTGTAGGAGGTAGGGAAATGGGTGAGTCGGGAGCACGCTTTCCCTTCAAACCCACAAAAAGGGAAGAACTTGGACTAATCAAACGATCCTCAACACGGTCACCTAAAGGACGGGACTCGGCAACCAAGGCCTTTTCACACCGTGGGTGGTCATAATGGTCAAAATTGCAAATCCCGTAGTAAATCCCTAGTAAGCTAGGTGGACTCAAGGTAAAGGACCAACGAATTCATTGGTTTAGGGTCATTCTACTAGACTAAAGTCCAAGACTCGATTTACACTACTAGGAAGGGAAAGTACACACTCACACACTAGCCTCTAAACCGGGTTTTCGAAAACCATTTACACAAGACACAACTACACAACACATTACAAGGACTCAACGAGAATGAAAGGAAAAGAAACAAAATAAAACAAAATAAAACAAAACAAGACAAAACGAACACATAAACAAAGCACACACCACCCCGAAATTCCAAACAAGTCATAAAATCCACCACAAGTATGTACAAGCTCCACCCGAGCACACCTCAACACAACCTTCTCCAAGCATCACAAGGCATAAAGAGGGAAAGAGGGTTAGAAGATGTTACCGGATGTCTTCAAAACTTTCCAAAGTCATCGGCGATTAAAGCAACCTATAAGGACAAAGGGAGGCAAAACGCGCAACAAAACAAACATACCACACAAAGACACAAAAGAAAAAGACACAAAAGAAAATCTTTTTGATTTTTATGGAAAATTTTCAAATTTTTAGGGATTTTTAAGATTTTTTTCGGAAAAAAAAAAACTAATAAGAAAATAAAGCTAACTATGATAGAATATCGCTCCCCCACACTTAATCCGAGCAATGTCCTCATGCTCGATCGTAGTGTGCGGAGAGACAAAAGAAAAAAAAAAGAAACTACGAAAATAAAGCTAAAAATCAAAAAGAAAAGTGAAGAAAGGGTAGAATGCGTCCGGCCGGGGTGTAGTCAAGTCACCATGGGCCGAGACAAGAAAAGATATGGATGGGGGAAGAAAATAAAAAGAAAGAAATAAAAGGAAATGGGAGGGGAGGGCTAGGTGTAATCAAGTCACCTAGCCCGGATTCCGTCCAAATCCGACTAACTACTAAAAAAGGGTGAAATCTTGTACAATTGGATTAATCGATCGACTCCCGACGTAATCACGTCGTCGAGAGTCGGGAGCAATCATACTATGGCCTCGAAGGCCACTAAGACCCCATGACTCAAGGGAAGGGGGCAAACAATGAAAAACAAGCGATAAAAAGACGGAAAAGTAAGGATAGTTACCTAAACCGAACGGCTTGTAACTCACTTGCTCCATCGTCTCGATGATCATTAAAGGCTCGTTGCTTGTCTTCTCGGTTGCCATCTCGCTTCACACTCAAGAAGAACTCACGTTCGGGGTAGTAATGGTGCGAGGGGATGAAAATTTATGTGGATTTCGGTGTAAGGTGAGGTGTACGGGTCATATGATAGAAGTAAGGAGGAGAAGGGAGGCTGGGAGGGGGTATAGTGGATGGGTGGAGTCAAACGCCTAAGAAAAGGCTCAAAAGGGAGAAAGAGGACCATCCCGGTCGGGATGGATGGTCCCGATCGGGTTGATAAACCCTTCTCGATCGGGAAGCTTTCGTCCCGGTCGGGAATGCATTCCAGTGAGTCCGATTTTTGGCACCTTCATCCCGATCGGGATGGCTCCTTCCCGGTCGGGAAGCCCTCTTCCCGGTCGGGATGAGTCTTCTTGGCCTTCCCCAAACCCAAAAGCTTATCATAAGCTTCAAAAACCGACTTCCTCGCTCGCAAACCAAACTCCATCATCAACCATTCCTTTCTAAGAATCACATGCACTTCACCTATCAATAAAGCTCCAACACACATTAAATTCTCTCCCTCACTACGCTCATCAATCAATCCAAATGACAAGAATATCACAAAACTCAAACTAACTACAAGTAAGGAATATATACAACGAGACGGTTCTTGTGGGACTCCGTCAAACCAAGATGGTGCTTTCTTCAATCTTTTTTATCAACAACTATACTCGATCCCATCTCCATCAAGGGCACGGAGAAACAAATCGAAGATTCTCGCAAAGTCTTCAATCAAGCTCGAGATATAACCGTCCACATACCAAGGCTCTTCATGGCCTTGCCTTGACGTTCCCGGGGCATCCCGATCCGCTAAGTTCAAAGGCTTGAACTTGTACTTGCGGTCTTTCGGGATATACCCAAACGTCCACCGATCCTCATGTGGCCCCAAGGGCGGCTCATCCTTTTCCTTGCTTTGCAACTTGTCATCAAGCCCATGATATGGGCACTCATCTTCCTCCAAATCGGAGTCATCATCCTCAAGTACATAAGAGTACTTCTTCAAGCTTTGTCCCGGTTCACCCCATAGATCGATGTCTTTCTTGGCTTGGATCATATTGCATGATTCATCCTTAGTAGGCGAAGTGTTGCCTTGGAGGTCGAACACTATCTTTTCCTCGCCAACTCAAATGTGATCCTACCGTTCTTCACATCGATCATGGCACCCACGGTGTGTAGAAATGGGCGTCCAAGGATGATGGGAGTGTTAGCATCCTCCGGCATGTCAACCACAATGAAGTCGACCGGGATGAAGAACTTCCCTATTCGCACCGGCACAACCTCTAGCATTCCCAATGGTCGGTTAAGAGATTTATCGTCCATTTGGAGTGTAATGGACGTACATTTCAACTCCTTCATCCCTAGCCGGTAACAAATAGAGTAGGGAATGATGCTCACACTCGCGCCCAAGTCACATAATGCATTCCTGATCATGAAATTGCCTATGGTGCAAGGGATCGAGAAACTACCCGGATCCTTCAACTTCGGAAGCGTGGAACCTTGAATAAGCTTTCTCACTACCCTCGTGAACGCTACCGTCTCTTCCTTGTCGATGGACCTCTTCCTAGCCAAGATTTCTTTCACGAATTTACCATATGCCGGGACTTGGGTAAGTAACTCGGTAAACGGGACACTAACATCCAATTTCTTCACAATGTTAAGGAACTTGTCATATTGAGTATCCTCCTTGGTCCTCATTTGCCTTGATGGGAAAGGCAATTTGATTTGGTACTTGTTTTGCTCAATAGGGGTAGACTCTTCAAATGACACTTTCCTTTTTCCCTTGTCTTTCTCTTGAAGTGGGGGAGGGTTGTCTTCTTGGGGTTTTTCAATTTCCCGTAGTACTTGCTCCTCCATTGGATTTCCCGAGCTTGAATCTTCTTGAATTGGAGACACAACTTCCTTCATTGCTTGTTGCTCACTAGGAAACACGGGTGGCACCGCTCCTTAAGGTGATGGCGTTGACATGCTCAAAATTTGGAGTTTCACCTCGAGGAGGTAATTGCCCTCTTTGTCTTGAAGAACTTCCCGATGCAAGTTGTGATACTTGATTCTCAATCATCTTTATGTGAGTTTTCATTTCCTTGTTATCCATTAGAATTTGAGCAATGATTCCTTGTTGTGACATTTGTGCCTCCAATTGACTCTTTTGCATTTCTTGAGTATTCCTTTGCATATCCATCATTTGCTTTTGTATGTCGAAATCCCGGGGTGGGGATGATGGATTATGTGGAGTATCGATGAGGGCTAACGGAGTACCATAGTCATGAATAGGAGACCAGCTCCTAGGCTTGCTTTGTTGTTGATTGCCTTGAGTTGCTTGTTGTTGTTGATGGTTCCCTTGGAACCCATGAGAATTGCCTTGATTAAGGCCTTGGTTGTTGCCATGGTTGTGGTTTTGTTGCTTTTGAAAGTTTTGGTTTCCTTGGAAACCGCCTTGATTGAAGTTCCCTTGTTGGAACCCTTGATTGTTGTTGTGGAAGGTACCTTGGTTATTTTGCTTGAAGTTGTTGAAGGGTCTTGTATTACCCACATAACCTTGATAACCTTGATTGTTGTCCCTTAAGGGAGGTGGAACATAGGGACGATGTTGTTGTTGATGTTGAAGTGCTTGTTGTTGAGGAACTTGATTGGAAGCTTGGTATTGATTAGAGTAGGAGGCACCTTGCTTGAACGCTTGAAAGGAGTTCACTTGCTCAATACTTCCTCTACAATTCATAGGATCATGACCAACGATTCCACAAGTATCACACATCCCAAAATAAGGCAAAGGAGGTGCAAACCCCAAAGCATTAACTTCTTGAATTGGTTGATGGTGGGAGGAACTAGTGCCTTGGACTTGGTTGAGATGGCTTTGGAGCTTCTTGTCAATAGTCTCCATGTGTGTTTTCAATTGACCTCCAAGATCGATGCTCAATTGTGTAATGGCATCAATCTCATGCCTACCTCCCCGATTTGCCTTCCTAGGCCTTGAGTATTGTGAATTATGCACCGCCATCTCTTCAATCCTCGACCAAGTTTGGTCGTCATCGACCTCGGTGAACCTACCATTGAAGCCCATGTTAAGAATAGCTCTCGAGTCCTCATAAAGACCATTCCAAAATTGTTGCACCAAGAACCATCGTGAGAGTCCATGATGAGGGCACGATCTTACCAAAGACTTAAACCGCTCACAAGCTTCATATAGGCTCTCTTCATCCCTTTGTTGGAAACCGGTGATGGAGGCCCTAAGTAAATTGGTCTTCTCCGGAGGGTAAAATTTTTGGTAGAACGCCAAGGCAAGCTTTTTCCAAGTGTCGATACCCATGGTTGCCCTATCGAGACTCTTGATCCATTGCTTCGCTTTTCCAATAAGAGAGAACGGTAAACTTACCCAACAAATTTGATCTTGAGTAACCCCGGTTTGAGATATAGCGTCACAATAATCGGAGAAGGTCTCCATGTGTTGGTGCGGGTCTTCGGTGGGCAAACCACTAAATGGGCTCCTCTCCACAAGTTAGATAAATTGAGTCTTTGCCACAAAATTCCCGGTATAGGCTTCCGGTAATGCACTCGGTCCCGACAAGACATCTTCCGTGAAAGTGGAGTGAGATGAAAACTTCAGCATTCTTGGATATAAGGGAGAATATGGTGGTGTAGACGGTGTTGATGTAGATGAAGAGGGGGAACTAGGAGAAGAAGAGTTACCGAAGGGATTGATGAAGGTCCCTCGGGCCGTCTCTCGAGGTGACTCGCTAAAGTCGGCTCCTTGAGCTTTCCCTTGATGAGTATTGCTTGCACTTGGTTGAGAGATTCTAACCCGGTTAATCGTCCGTTGGCGAAAGGCTCGAAAGAGTCTCTCCGGCTCTGGATTAAAGAGATAGAAGTCACCTCCCCTCCTAGGCATACACTACACACTAGAACAAACGTGAGAACACCTAGTGCTTTATGGGCACTAGGCAACGACAATAAACAAGCACAACTAGAGACAAAGAGAAAAGAATGCTAAGAAAAGAAGAAAAACTAGAAAATATTGACAAGAGAAGATGGGATAACACAAAGAAGGGTAACCAAGTCTAGAAATAAGCAAACTAAGTCTAAACAATGCACCGTCCCCGGCAACGGCGCCAAATTGATGGCAGGGATTTGTCGTGTATCCTAGCCAACAATAAAATACCGATTACACCTAGTGGGTAGCTAGGGTAAGTCGGGATCGTACCCACGAGGACGGTGTGGCAAGGTTTAGACTAGGTCGGCCTACAACAAGACTATGCTACCAAACAAACACAAAGAAGCGATAATTGGAAAACTATGGTGGAGGAGAAGTGAGAACTAGACCAATGATGAACTAGGCTAAAACAATGCTAAACAATGCTAATGATCGAATAATAAATAAACTAGAAGAACGATGGCTAACTAGAAAGATAAACTCAAATATGGAAGAAAGTGGGGTAGGTCGGGTTCATAGGTGTAGACGAGTGATTTGGGTGATCAAGGGTATAGGTGTCTCCTAGTTACTAGAGTCGGTCCGGGCTCTCGCGACTTAGACCGATGTCAAGGTGGGTCCGGGCTCTCGCAACTTAGACCCTAGTCCGCATTCTCGTGACTACGACTATTCTCAACATTTCCACATAATAGGCAAACAATGAGAAGATGAACACAAGTATGGGAAGCATGGCCACTACAACTCACACAAGCATATCAACAAACACATAGAGTGCCCACAATGTGACTAACAACAAAGTTTCACCCTTTTCCCTTAATCAACCCTAATCATCCATAATCTACCCCTAATCCCCCAACTAACCCCACAAGAAGACTACTCACTTATTATGAAGAGAAAACAAACAATAACAAGAGAGATCAATATCACAAAGCAAACATCCATTATCAATACCAAGAACAATAACAATCACAACATAAAAAGATTGAAACTAGATTAAATAAACAATAACAAGAGTAAAGAGAGTTATACCAACACTAACATGATGAAAAGATGCAATCTTGTATAAATAAGAACCCAAATAAAACCCAAGGATGTCAAGCTTGGAGATTTCTTCAAATATCCTCTTAATACAAGAACTAATTACAAGGATTAACTAAAGATTAACAAAGATTAAAGGAAGATTAATCTAAATGATGAAACTAAATCTAGGGTTTTGATTGTCTAATGGAGGCTTAAGAGAGTCTAAACTATGATAAGATGTCTTAACATTACAAGGGGGAAGTATATATATGGGTACAAGAATGAAGGAGAAGAAAGAAAAGAGCCCGTGCTGCCCCTGTAGCGTCCCGACCGGGACGGGATCATCCCGATCGGGACGGCCCTGTCATCCCGACCGGGACGGGTTGGTCCCAATCGGGATGGGCTCACATTGGCTTTCTTCAGAGCGCGCCTCATCCCGAACGGGATGAGGCCATCCCGAACGAGATGGGTCTTGTAGGCCTCCCTTAAGAGCTTTTTGGTCCCTCCTTGCCTCTCATGGGTTTCTCGCCGATTCTCGGGACTCGGGATCGGGTCTCGGAGGGTCGGGATTGGGTCCCAAGGTCTCTGGGTCGATTCCAAGGCATCGAGTCATCGTTCCTTTACTCCGTTGGCTCCAAAATGTGTATGTATAGAGTCGGAATCGCTCCAACTCTTCCAAATCGGTCTCGGGAACCTGAAACGAACTAAAGGAAGCATAAGAAGCCCATAAATCGCTCCCAATGAGCGATTCCACAAGGAAATGGGACCAAAACATAGTGAAAAAGGCACTACAGACTACACTTATCAATGGGCCGACACACAGGCACACCCAGGGCTTACGCGACAAGCCCAAATTCCCCACGAAGTACAATCATCAAGCTCAGGTACGATTTCTGTCTTGTCGCTGGCGAGCCCTTCACGCGAGTCTAATGGACTATAAACGACCCGATCGGAAGTCTACTAGGTCTTAACGGGCTTGGTAGCTACTCTGACTTTCGCCCTGTCCAAGCCTCAGTCAGAGTGGGGGCTCTGTAGACACCTGCATTTTGACCGCCAGGTGTCCATGGCAGTTTCCAAAAAACACCCGATGATGATCGGACGCTAACGTGTTTCTACGCGCTCGGATACGGGCTCAAATCCATTAATCGCTGGCTGACACACTTATAGAGTACAAATCTCACAAAAACAACCTCAAATCCAGGCCCAGTGGATCATTCCGAGTCAAACAAGACTAATTCGGGTCAAAACCGGCACCGGAATTAAAACCGACTTTTTATGATTGGGTCAACTCCGGTCAAAGTCGTTTCCGAGACACACAAAAACAGCCCTCACATCATCAAAAGTCCAAGTCAAATGCAAAACCCATCAAGCAATCAAAGTCAAAGTCCAAAACAAAGGACTCGTGCAACCCGACTGGGCCACTCGATCGAGTGACCCACCTACTCAATCGAGTGGGCTTGTTTCAAGCCCGACGGCAGGCTTCACGGGCCACTCGACCGAGTTATCCCTATACTCGGTCGAGTAACCCTAAACCGGTGCCCTAGCCATGCCTATATAAGCAACCCCCATGCAACACTCAAACTAATCTTTTTGCAACCCTAGTACACCCTAGAGCAATCATACACACACTAAATCCTTACAAACCCTAATCAAGACCTAGTAATCCTACACTAGCAAAAACCCTAAACCTAGTTTTAGGAAATCAATCCCGAGCCACCATAACTTAATCTGCATAAAACCTCGAAGACTCTTGTGTTGAAGCCACGGTTACGAGTCCGCACCGAGACAAGAACATGTAGGTTGAGGGTGTCAAAACCCTTTCTCTCCTTCCTTCTTTTCTCACGTCATCTTCATCTTCCTTTTCGTTTTTTTTTTTTCGTTTTTTGTTATTTTATTTATTGCACCGTAATATCAATAATACTACTAACATTAAAGTACTAAAATATTTATCGATTTGTGTCGAATAAGAAGGATACCGGGATAAGGAAAACCGTATATACAAGTGTACTGCACACGCGTCGTCGGTCGCTTATCCTGGTACCCCGATTATTTGATTATTGAGATAAATCAACTTAAACAACAATTCGTTATTATTTCTCGTCATCATCATCAATAATTTTGCATCCATCAATTTTCTAAAATCAATTTTAATAAGGGTCGAAACCCGTTGACACGGATCCGACATCACAATCTCTAGGGATTTATCGATGTCGGAGAAGTCGAGGGAATCATGTTTTTTAATTATTTATTTAATTAAAGAGTCAATTTTTTCTAAATCACATCAAAGCAATTTAAGGCACAATATTCGTTGATGCTAAAATAATTGTCAAAACTATTCATTAGAATTATGACATTATTAAACGCGGAGAAAATTTTAATCACGTCACGATAATCAAGTCAAAACGACTCAAAAGATTTCTTTTTATGTTTTTTATTCTAGTATTCCATGTCGGTTTAATAATCGAATGTGGAATACAATGAATATTGAATTTAAGTCTCGAGCATAAATTCCATCACATTTATGTCCGACGCGACAAATTCATCGATTTATCAAAAACCAAAAGCAATTTCAAAATCAACAATTAAATTGCAAACGAACCAAGTTCGTACAGGTGCCACTCGACCGAGTGCCTTAGTCACTCGATCGAGTGACACCCCCAAAATCGGATCAGAATGCTTTTCACGACCACACTCGGTCGAGTCTCACAGTGACTCGATCGAGTGGCCTTGTACTTGACCGAGTTGATCAATAACTCGGCCGAGTACGGTCATAAACGCAAAACAGAAATCTTTTTTAAAGGTCCACTCGATCAAGTCTATTGACCACTCGATCGAGTGACCCCATAACGACTAAAACGCAAGTCGTACATTATTCTATTTTGCAAACTCGGTAGTAATTTATGATTTATGTCAACACGTGTTAATTAATCATGTGTATTACTACCTTTTCAAACCATGCATCTCATGTTTACATCTTTTCATCTTATCTCATATTTGCAATAACCGTTATTATTCGTTATACCATTACATCGTTACTAACGCGTTTGTTATTTCTTTTGTCAATTTAATTATTGTTCGTTTATTGTACTAAATGAATCCACATGTTAAAATTCCACTTTGACGTAGAATTAATTGCATTAAATTGACGTAGAAACCCACCTTTCAATTTCATTCACATGCCTAGGAAAAACAATGTTTGCATAAGCATTTTTCCCGTTCTACTAACGCGAGTATTGTAAGTCATTCGAATTCTAAGTAGAGGCCGCTATTGTGCGGGCGGGGTTGGGTGTCCTTTGTGGGCTTCCCAACACGTACCCTCACCCCTTACTCAGAACCTCGGTTACCGGATGCCCGAAACCGTTGGCGCACGAGAGTCATTCATACACGATATCCGATAATGTCGGTATCGGTATCGCAATGCAAAAGGAGGAGCCCAATAAACTCTGACATCGGAAATGGGCCGTATTTTGTATATGAACCACTACGACATAGAGTGGGCTCGAATGGTTCGGAATAACCACAAAATTCGGTGGCGACTCCACATAGACCTAAATTTCAATTGGATCCATTCTCATATGGAGATTCATTCGCCTACCCAAACCCGCGCGTGGCCGCGTCGGGGTGGACCTATGTCATGTCCACAATCTTCAATTCAGCATAAGATACTAAACACCCGAGATATCATAATAACCATAAGATACTAATAACCATAAGATACTAAATATCAGTGATTCTATCACGGGTATTATACTATATCGTCAAATACTATAATATCATAGAATAATAGTACTACTAAATCACTAACTCTACTAATAAAAATGCTTAGAATCTTAAACCATAAGATTTATTACTTTTATGGTTATACCTAACCATATAATTAGGATACTAACCATATACCTAATATATACTAAGGATTTGTTTCCTAATAACCATAGTATATGTAATTATATAAATGATTTATATAATAACCATAGTATATGCATAAATGTATATGTATATGTATAATTATATTTAACGAATGTTAAAGTACATATATTAAAGTATATGTAATTATATGTTAATGTATAAAATTATATATTTTAAATGAATTATATAAGGGAAGATGTAACATTAGATTAGGAAAATAAATAACATTATAGTAAGCGTATACATAAAACCGTAAAATATAAAATAAACGTATAGTTTTATTGTATACTAAATACGAAATAATAAATATAAAATACTAAATACTAAATACATAAAATATATATTAAATATACTAAATACGAAATAGTAAGAATATAAAATAAACGTATAGTGGGCGTATATATATACTAAATACGAAAAATATACTGGTATATATACATGAAAGGAATGACGTTCTTGACCCTAAAATAAAGAAGAGATGGAGAATGGTTTAATTGATAGGACGATTTTGTCCAATTAACGTGAGAGCTCAGAGCGAAGTTTTGTGCGATCTTAGATGTGCCACGTCAGCTGGGGTGGTGCTTTGTTTAAGGTAATTAAGATATGATGGCCACTCTCCCCTCCCAACATATGGTTGTTCCATTCATGGACTTGGTTTGTCTGCACAAACCATTTCTCATGAACCCAAAACGAACGAACCCTAGCAATGGTAATCTTTTTGTCCATCTTTATGAAATTCTCTCATGGACATCCATTGTGGATGCCCTTAGTTCGACAACCAATGTGCCCCATAAAGACACAACAGTCTTACAGTTGATGGCAAAAACGTACATCAAAGACTATATTACTCTAAACCTTACACTTGTCCTTATTCCATAATTCCAAAACCAAACCATTATCGGTATTCAAAAGATATACTCAATATAAATAATATGAAGATAAAAGAAGTAATCATCAAATTTTAAAAGAGGGAACTTTCTATAAATAGAAACTTACTTAAAATAGAAATATTCTTACAGAAAATACGTAAGTTATTAAAATTAGTGATACGTATAAAAATAGCATTTCTTACAAAGTTAACATTTTATTATTATCGTCGTTATCGTAACTTTAATATATTTCTAAATTCGTTACCAAAACTATAAATCAAATAGAATACATCAAAGTATAGTAGTATTTTATAAATAATTAGGAGAATCGAGTTAAAACGATAAATTTTCAGAGAAGAGATCTTTTAAGAAAATGATATCAAAATTAATTGAGTCAACGAGTTTTATAAATGAAATGTGATTTACAAAGGTTTCAAATTATTTTTAACAAATAGCTTTTATTAATAAATAATACGGATTTTACTAAAAATAGTCAATCGGAAACACATAAGAAATTATTAGTGAAAATAGTCTCGGCTAAAAGTATATTTTAAACAAAACGACTATCTTCTAGTTTATTAGTTTAAATCGTAAAACGAAAATTAATTTATTTATGAGTAGATAAATCACGATTATTATATTTAAAGTACTATTAGAGTTAAAATTAGAAATTAACGAAATATGACGAAAATATGAAATCGATATTATTTAGTTACTACTGTGACGATAACCAACAAAATATTATAACGATCATAAATAATAAAATTACTAACGATTTATAAAACGATGTCGAAAGTTGTAAAATATTTATAAGGGATACGATTTAAAATCAAACCTTAGCAAATAATGCGTAATTGAAAATTAGAAAACCGAAGTAAAGTATTTACTACATACTACTACTCAAACATACGATATAATACCGAGTAACGTCCTAAAGTTACCTTGAATCCAAGTCAGAGTCAGTAACTTCAATGGAGTTGCCCGTACAATTAGTTCAAGCTCTAAACCTTCAGAATAGTAACGCCTTTAAGCTCCAAGTTGTATAATCGATAACCACTCGAGCATGCTTCATAATTTGCATCAGGTTGATTCATACAAACAGAGAGAGAAGAGGGTTGGATTCAGGCACAACTGACAAACCCGAATAACGAGGAAGGCTAGAACAAATATGAATGGGTCAAGACAGATTGATACTCAAGTGGAGATAAAGGACAACGAAGAGACACGGGAAAACATTCGACATAAGATGGGAAAAAGGCAATCGGTGTGTCAAAAGAAACATTAAAACTGAACCTAATCGGGTCGGCCCGACAACGTAAAAAAATGTGCATTAAAAGCAAACAGCAGCAGCAAGATGACCAGACTCATTTGAAACAGGGCAGAAATCGAGAGTGGGACTAAAGAGCACATAAGACAAGAGAGATGCTAAACAATGACATAATCGATACCGAAACCGAGCATAATAAGAGCGAACATCAAACACTCACGAAGTAACACCTCCAACATCCTGGCGACAACAATAGAAAAACAAAACATGACAGCAAACACCAACGAACAACAACATATGTACATCATATTAATCGCATTCCGTAATAACAACACGCAGCAGTAGCCGGATAGCAGTAGCCAGAGGAACCCGACCACAATACGAACGAAATTTGACAACACAAGCAGCAGTAATATGGGCATTACAACTACAGGAGAAGCAACAACATCGCACAATACAAAAAACAGATAAATGAACGAAACGAACAGGCAAGAAATAGAGACCACATTAGCGCAGCAACGACAATATTGCAGTACGAAATAGATCAAAATGTTGACAGAAATAATATGAAGAACGAAGACAGGAATCTTCAAAACGAAATGGTACAACTCGACCACAGCGAGAATCACGTAGCAACAGCATTAAGAACGGACAGACAACAACAAAGGCGACGAGATAAGGAAGGAAGAGGAGGAGGAGGAGGAGGAGGAGGAGGAGGAGGAGGAGGAGAAGAAGAAGAAGAAGAAGAAGAAGGGCTACCTATATCAAATCTAGGCGTCACTTCCGGCAGAGTAACATGACGACCACAATCAGGCGGACAGAGATGAGAGCACGATATTCAGTAGCCAAAGAAGGGACGTTGGATGAAGATTGATGATGATGAAGATAGGTGAGCGGATATGGTGATGGATGATATGGGTGCAAAAATGACGATGATGGTGGCTGCTGATTGAGTTATATGGAGGGAGATGTTGGTAGACAAAGCAAATGAAGAAGAAAGAAGGAGGAACGAAGAGGGTGACAGGGAGGCGGGATAAGTTTGTGAAAAAAAAGAAGTGAAGGGAGGTGAGTGAGAAGCGGAGGAAAAAAAAAAGGGGGGATGGATCAAGATCATCCAAGTTACAAGTTAAATGTGGTTTAGGAAAACGGAGTTAGTATATAACGTATATGAACTAAAAGTGCCGAGTCAAAAGTCGACCCACACAAAAAATTAAAACCGGGTTGAAAAAGTAAATAATTTGACCCAATAAAAGATCGAATAAATAATGGAGTATATTCTCGAGGTTAGAATAAAATATTCGAGACGAAAAATTAAGTTTGTAGAATAAATAATTAGATCGATGAAATAGTGTTTTCCGATAAATAATAAATGTTCGATGAAAGTGAATTAAATTGTTTTCGCAAGGAAAATAATAAATGTTTGGGTTTTTCTACGTTGTACGCTCCTGATTTTCCGTTTTTTACCATGTACTCCTCCGATTTTCAAAACCCCCACTAATACCCCTGTAGTTGATTAACTTCATAAAACGTGACCTAATCACAATTATCCGTCTAATGCTCCGTTAAGTAGATGGCATGACAGTGATTCTACTCTATGACATAACCAGTTTTGACGACCTTGACTTTTATTCCCTCCATTTTCCCCAACTTTTCCTCCATTTCATTAATTTTCCCCATTTTCCTCATTTTATACATCAACTTCTTATTCTTTTTTACCTTAATGATTTTCCTCTACTTTCTCCCCAACTTATTCTTTAGCTTAAAATAATTATATTTTACTGATTTCTAACGAAATTAATTTAATCACATCAACAAACAAAGCATTAACGTTGCACTTAAAATAAAGAATGAAAGAATTATGATAAAATGAAGAAAAAATCAGAAATTATGCATGCAAAATTAGAATTAGAGAAAACATAGGAGACAAAGATGAAAATTAATTAGAGTTTTTGAGTTGAATAATTGTAATTAGGTCACGTTTAATAAAATTAATCAACTACAGGGGTATAAGTTGGGGTTTAGAAAATAGGAGGGGTATATGGTAGAAAACGGAAAAACAAGAGGGTACAACGTAGAAAAACCCTAAATGTTTGACGAGTTTCGAGTTGAAAATAGAAATGGGAGGTTAAATAGATGGAGTTTAGAAATCCTAACGTCAAACTGTAGACACCCACATTTGGCCGCTAGGTGTCTATAGCAGTTTCCAAAAAAACACCCGATGATGATCGGACGTAAACATGCTTAACATACTCGAATATGGGCTCAAAATCGTTAGTACTTGTCTTGGGCTTTTTACGGAGTAAAAATCTCACAAAACCAACCTTAAATTCAGGCCCAGTGGATCGTTTCCAATAAAATAAGACTAATTTGGGTCAAAACCGACACCGGTAATAAAACCGTCTTTTAGCGACCGGGTCAAACCCCGGTCAAAGCTGTTTCCGAGACACAAATCAGCCGCACAAAGCCCCAATAGTCCGACTCGAAGTCAAAAACCACAAAATATCAGCTGCATGCAAAACCTCTTCTATTTAGGATAAGATTTCTTTCCTAAAACCTATCCAAACCGGGTGTTTCCTCCCATCTACAACCGGCTTTTCCTATCCAAAGTGGATTTCTTCTCACCCAAGACTACCACCTTTCCTAGCCAAAGCCGGGAACCTCACCTATAAATACACCCCTTTGCAAGCCTTCAAAAAAACACAGTTACAACATAGACAATTCACAACACAATTCCCGACAATACACAATAATTCACAACCCCAAAATTTCGGCAATCCTAGGCAGATTATACACACATCCAATCCCGATTTTTCCTCTATAAATCCTTTAGGAAACACGAGAGCAAAACTCATCAAATCCCTTCCCAATTATACACACCATAACTCTCCTATATACATCTTAAACGCTCCCGCGCCTAGGCCGCTATTAAGAGTCCGTTTTCGAGATAATTTAACAAGTAGGTTGAGGGTGTTACAAATCCCGTCTTCTCTCTTTTTGTCTTTTTTTTCTCGTTTCTCTCGTCTTCTACGTCGTCCTAGTCACGTTTTTGCTTCTTCTTATTTTTCTTTTCTTGTTTCTAATATCGATATTATCGTACTATTTTCATAAAGCGTCATCCATAGGATTCGATATCGACTCTATAGCGAATATCAGATCTAAAGGAATCAATTAATAAACCATATTAAGCAAAATCTCGTTGATGCCGTAATAATGATCGCATGATCCAAAAAGATGAATTACGACATTACGAAGCAGAGAGAATTATTTCGTCTTAATACAATCAAAAACGATTTATAAACGTCTTTCTCAAAAGCCACTCCAAATATTCGATATTGATTCTATAATCAAATATCGAATATGACGAGTACCCAAAACTGAATCGAGTGTAAATCTTACTATATTTTCACGCGATTTAGCAAAATTATCGATTTTAAATCAAAGACAAATTCACTAACAGCAGTCCGTACAGGGGGCACTCGATCGAGTGGCCTTTGTCACGTCAACACCGTGAGGCCTTCAACGCATTTCGAGCATCGACGAACTATTTTCATGACTTCGGTCAACACGTGTCAAGTCTAACACATGACTTACTTTTTCAAAACCGTGCATCGTCTCATATTTACATCGTCTAATTTGTTTATGCTCCGTATTTATCGCAATTGTATCATATTGTATTTCAGGGTGGTATGCCGCTCGTATGTTGTAATCTATTGTCGCACTTTTTTGTATCGTTGTTTGTTTTATTGTACTAAAACGAACCTCGCATGCTAAAATAACTTTGACGTTAGTTAGATGCATTAAACGACGTAGGCAAACATAATTCACATGTTTAGTCAAAACGCCGTTTGCTTAACATTCAACCGTCAAACTTACGCACGTACACGAAAAACGAACGATATCTAAGTAGAGGCCGCTAAGTGTGGGCGGGGTTGGGTGTTATTTGTGAACTTCCCAACACGTACCCTCACCCCTTACTCAGAACCGTGGTTTTCGAATGTCCGAAACCGTTGGCATACGAGAGTCATTCAATACACGATTTCCGATAATGTCGATATCGGTATCGCAATGCAAAGGGACGAATCCCATAAACTCTGAAATCGGAATGGGCCGTACTCTGTGCACGGCCCACTAAGATAAAAAGTGAGTTCAAACGGGCCCGAACTCCCACAAAGTTCGGTGGCGACTCCAACTTAGATTTAAATTTAATCGGAGATCCATCTCACATGAGATTCATTCGCCGCCCCAAACCCGCGCGTGGCCGCGTCGGGGTGGACCTATGTCATGTCTACAATTTGGCGACTCCGCTGGGGATACCTGATGTACCAATTGTCATTGGGATTCTCAGGGTGGGACTCGAAAAGAAATCGTTCGACTAGTAATGTACACATTTTAGTTCGATGGTTCATGCATAACCAAAATTTGTCCCGGGCCGGTTACTTGTTACTAATGTCCCACTATACCGCGGTGCATTCTTAAATGGGTGCACTAAAGACTTCTATGGCCGAACTCATAGGTTTCACGGCATGTTCTAAGGCCAATTCGGCTTAGGAACTCCGTCCTAATTTACGAAAAAGTCGTCGTTGTTGGTAATGACCCAATTCAGACCGACCGAGACTTAGTTTAAGAGCATACATGGTGTCGTTATACTGCTTCCATGACTACATGCTACTTGATCTACATGTCATCTTTTTCAAAAACCATTATTTCAAAAATTTGCATCTTTTCAAAATTATCCATTTTTTCAAAACCCGGAAAGCTACCGAATTTAGGACTTATGATTTTACTCAAAATAGCCTATTTCTAGCCGGTATGCTGCCCGAAAATTCTTCGAACATTAAAAAATTGCGGCCCGATAGCATTTTTTCTGATTTCCAAAAAAACAATCGAGCCATCCATCCGACTTTCTCGGATTTTTTCTTAAAAAAAAAACTTCCTTTTCAAGGCTTTCCTCTTTTTAGGACTTCCCGTATTTAGTAGTGTCGGGTTTTGTCATGAGTTGTCAAAGTCTATAGCATCGAAACTCCGTCGATCCTACATCGCGGGTTTCTTCCCCATCCTAGTCCACCTTATGCTAAAGGCATAACCAACCAACACGAGTCATACACTCGTAAATGGAAGGTTCATCGAAACACTCGAGTCCTAACTAGAAAGTGTCACGCGATCTTTCCCTCTAACAGGACGGTCCTCAGATCATGACCTTTCTTAAGGGAATTTCGCCCGTCTTTCAATCCGTTAGTCGAATCATCCTAATTCTAGAATCCTTTAACTTAAAGGTCTACCCTAATCACATGGTCATCCTTCTTCGAGTCGAGTCTAGGGTCTCTAGCGTCTAAACTTTGTCGATCTTACATCGCAAGTTTCTTCCCTTACCCCGTCTGCCTTTCCTCGAGGCCGAGTCAACCTTTTACAAGGCATAGCCCTATAACAAAAGGTTCGTGATCCTTACATCTAAGGGTCACTCGTCCGACACTTGAGTCTTAACAACCTTCGATCTCACTCGGGGGCTACCCTTCAGCGGAGCGATCAATCACGGTTGCTCTAAGGGTCATGTCTTACATGTGTTGTCTCACGTGCCCCACATGCGAGTCACTCAGATGTCATACCATCTGAGTCCTATCAGAGTCTTTAGTCTCTTTTGGGGGCTATCCCCCAACCGAGCAGTCAACCACGATCACCTTAGGGGGTACCCCACGTCCATCCTACACAGGCGTCCTTATGGTGCCTTTTTCGAGTCGTACCTATGCTACGAATACTCGAGTCACCTAGGGTTAGGTCATCACGGTTGGTCCGAGCACGCGACGCAGTCTAACACGGTCGCCCCATTTTCAGACTCACCCTTATGCAGCTCGAGTCTAATTTGCGGTCTTCACTTTGTCTAGGTCAACGTTCGGGTATCTTAATCCAAGAGTCTTTGCCATCCCGTCACCCCGAGCCGTGTCTAGTTTGACTCTCTCTCTCTCTCTTGCCTTTGCGCAAAGCCAAGTTTAGACGAGTCGTGGCACCCGTCGTTCTCTCCAATCAAGGACCTTACCAAAAAAAAGAAAAACAACCAACCGAGCATCCGAAAGTCCGGATTCGATTCGAGTCTAAGTCTGAGTCCGAGTCTAGGATACCCTACATCCTCATTTCAAAGTCAGAGTCAACTGTATTCTATCCTCTTATCAAAATTCAACAAAATCAGCCTTTTTCAATCTCTCATACATTCTTTCCTTATGTGTTTCCGAGAACATGATGAACACCATCATACACTGTGAGCACACACACGTGACTATTATAGGCACATCTATAATGACGGCAGGAAATTGAGACCCGTGTTTTCCTTTACCTGTTCCATGTCTGACATAGAAAGCCACATAACTACCCTTAGGGAGCGGTATCGAATCCTATGACAAACCTAGGCAGTCTCCTAGTTTGGGTTCAAGACGGGAGGCAAGCCCATTTCCCACAATAAACACCCCTCCAATAAGACTGACCAATCCCTACCTTAGGAGTTAGTCTGACCAAAAAAAAAATTAAAAAAATAAAAAAGGAAAAAAGTTGGACAAAAAAATCAAAAGTCGAAGGAAAAAGCAAAAGGCCAAAACAAAAAAAAAAACAGGCCATCATAAAAAAAAAGAGGCATCCACGACCAAAATGGTCAACACAAACGAAGATCCCATGACCGGGGCTAAGAGGTCAACCAACTAAAAAAATATTCGGAAACCCATGACCGTGGTCAGCGGTCAGCGGTCGACCCAAGTGAAAGTCCCTTGACCGGCGTACGGTCAATTCAAATATTATCAATTCCCATACCATCGAATAGGGGAGTAAGAATCAGGCTGGTCAGCTAACACCACATTTAGTCTTTCCACATTACAACCCTCAAGACCTTCTCGGGACCTAGGCTAAGAGAAAGCCCGGAATTTTAAGGATTCAAGCTCCATAGGATATACCCTAACCGTTAGGGCCAGACATGGAAATCAGATCCCGCATTACCAAACCTATCCCAATGGAGGTCCGACTCATTTTTAGTCGACTTCCCCTTTCCTACCACATTACAATACCTTACCCTCGAAGCCTTAGCTCAACACAATCGATGTAACACCCACTATTTTCCTATCATTTTTATTCTTTCCGTTATGATATCGTTATAACTCGATCACATTTTGCCTTATGTCTCATTTTTTTTTTCGAGCTTGCCCTCAATTTTGAGTTTAATGACATTTACTTTTATTTTAAAAGATTTTAATTCTTTTACATCTATTTATTTGGTTTTCTTCGTAAACTAATTAATTTTCCGCGAAGAATTCTATTTCTCTTTGAATTGACGTTTTAAGCTCGGATTTAAGTCTTTCCTTTTCCAAAAAATGTTTAAATACGTTTATATAATATTTTCAACTAAGAAATATTTTTAGTTACTAAAAACAAGCCATTTATGATTTTATTACGAAGTTTCGTGAATAATTATTTTCTTACGCGAGGTTTACTCGAATTGCTTTGAAATGCCTTTGACTATTTTACGATTATTCTTTTTATCAACTTATAATCATTTGAGACCTTTTCCTCATATTTTGGACCGACAATGCTTCTTGTCATAATTTAACTACGTTTTATTATAAGTTTCATTTTATCACATTAAACCGTAAACATAAGATTCTTTTCTTTTCATTAAATGAGGCTTTAATACTCAAACTCTTCATTCTTCCCTTATCCTTTTTTTGGCCAGCCAACTTGTGCTAGTAACACATTGGATTGTATTCTTCGTCCATTTTATTTTTATATTTGCCGTAAAATCCTATTTATGTTCGTATTGTCGAAACTATTAATAATTAGGGAATTTTAATTTTATAAATTTTCAAAATTGCTGGAAAAATAATTCTTTTACGTAAGACGAAGCATTTTAACGATAAATCGTAATTTTGTCCAAAAATCATTACTATTAATTAAAGACTTTAATAAACAGTAACAAAAATTACGTAAAATAGCTAAAATATATTTTTGGACATTCTGTCCAGAAAAGAGAATTTTCCAGAATCCTTAAACTAAGTTTTTAAAGGGTTTTCTCGTTAATCGTCTAATCTCGACAATAACGATTAATAAAAATAGTAATTACAAAACGATTTAAGTAATAATATCCAAAATTATTATTAAATTTAAAAATAATGATTTTCCAGAAACTACAATTTTTTTCCAGATTTAAACAAAAAACCAGAAATCGAGAATTTAAACAACAAACACGGTTTTAACGATAAACGATGATTTAAAGTGATTAATTAATTCACCAACTTAACAATTCCAAAAAAATTATGAAAAAATTCATAAAATGATTTTTCATCAGAAATATTATCCATGTCAAATTTCAGATTAAAGTAAAATGTTTAAGTGCTAGAAATAAAAATCACTTTTTAATCATTTTTGTTCGTAAACGGTAAAAATTCACTAATCGATATCAAAAATATCAGAAAAATACCAAATTATTAAAAATCATTAAAAACTTCATTTTTACAGAATATAATCATATATATTACAAGTTTAGGCCGAATATTACGATTTTACAAATTAATACAACAATTTAATCGTTAATCTCGTAAAAGTGATAAAAATATCGAAACATGCAAATTTTTAACTTTTAAAAAAATTTTCAGATTATATGACATACATATATTGTCAAAAATGAAATATAAAAATATACATGCAATTACACAATTAAAATAACGAAATACCGAGTAACATCGACGTTAACTCTAGTCCAAATCGGAATCGATAATATACTCGTCGACCTCGGAATCGTCCACAAAATCTACATCACACGAAATTCATGGTAGAAAAATACCATGAGAAAAACTAAGAAAATCAAGGTGAATAACGATCGAAAACAACATTGATTATTACCTTAACGAAAGGATCGAAATAAGGATGAATTCGACGATAAAGATGAGACGATTAGGACTCGAATTAAGCAAGAATCAGCCAAGTAGAGGAGGATGAATGTACTTGGCCAAGGGAAAGGAAAGATGATGTTGTAACAATTTTTTTTAATGCACAAGTGAATGTAAGGGAGAGAGGAATGGTTTGTAGCATAAATGGAATTAAAATGGATGAAGAATCCAATGTGTTACTCTTTTGGAAGGCTATTCGTTTTCCCTTTTGTTCTCTTATTATTTACAATGATTATATCCTTTTGAATATCGATAATGGCTTTGTTTTGGAGTTATGGAATAAGGGCAAGTGTGGGGTTAGAGTAATATAGTTTGGGATGTACGTTTTGCCGTCAATTGTAAGGCTGGTGTGTCTATATGGGACACATTGGTTGTTGAACTGAGCATGGTTTGTGTTCAGGAGAGTGTGCATTGTGCCCTTAAACTTAGATATCGCATCGTGTAAGTCGCGTCGGGTTGAACTTCATATGGTTTGTATCTAGGAGGGGTGTATACTACTTAAACCAAGACCTCGCTGCACGCAGTCCTGTTATAGTTGAGTTGCCTAGTTAGAGACTGGATTCTGTTATGAGTTAAGTCTACAGTTCTCAAAGCTAGTTTCCAGTATTATCCTAGTGAAAGTATAGCCTTGTGCACACTGATCGAATTTCCATAACACCATTTTGAATATTTTATTATTATCGATATAATTTGGTTGCAAGTTGGCAAATGTTTTATGTTTTCTTTGGAAAACTCATTTTTATCATATTGTTTCGATACGTGAAGTTTTTCACTGAAAGCTTATTTTCATTATAACGTTTTACTGTTTTCCGTTTTTACTATTATTCTATAGTAGTCATTACAGCTTTAGAATTTTGTTATACGGCTGGGAGAACGTTGACGTTGCTCCCCACTGATTGTGGTTGTTATGTTTTTAACATGGCAGGTATATGTGTTTCTCTTCGGGTGGGCTAGCAAGCAGTTATGGATCCTGCTTATTTATTTTAATAATTATATCTTATGGATTGTTCAAACCCCTTTTGTGGATTGTTTTAAATTTTGGCCATTTTAGTTAAGTCCTATTGTTTGACTTTACCATTTTAATTTTACTAAGACATAGTTACGGTGTGTTTTAATCCCGACTCTACAGTGAATCCGCCACTGTATCGCGTTAGATTTTCTAGGGGATTACAATCGAGCTCCATATTTTGAAAACTTCAAAGCCACTTACGACCTAGCTCCACATTTCCAAAAACATCCAAACCAGTTACCAGCCTCAAACACGGGAACTCAACCTGCGGTCAGCATAGAACATGCCCAAATAGTTCACACTACCTATGGGCTACCCCGGAGAACGCTCACAGTCACAGGATCAACATCCTTACCATTCTAGCCCTTTGATCAAGATATCATTGGGAATGCACCTAGCCTACACCATCGCTATGGCTAGTTACACACAAAGCCCTAATAGACTAGGCATCATAATATATCTTCCAACACTGAACTACGGTTTGGTTTGATTTCACTACACCTGAATACTTACGCAGCCTTTCAACAAGGGTACAACCATCCACATTGACACATTCAAAAAGCACCATCATCCCGGTCACGACACTATCATGTTCTCAGTAGCTAGCTTTGTCATCCTGGGGGCTTCTCTTAGGCAGAAGACCTCTATCCAGTCACATAATCCAAATGACTTCCAAAAAAACTAGCCTCATTTCTATAGTGTGTCCTAGTACTCGGCTCAGTCGAAGACAAGAATCCGTCAGGGACTCGAAGCGACACCTACCTTGGGAACATACCCCAAAACCAAAAAAGATCCAAAAGAACACCAGACTACAGCTTTGATACTGCTAAGTCCAGTCGTGCAAAAATAGTCTCATTCCAGACTACTGCAATCCCCATATAGCATATCTATCCCATTTCGATATTTGACTGTATTGCCACTCGCCTAGGCTACGGAATAGCGCAACTTAAGATTCTTGTTAGGTGGCCCACCCCCCTACCGAGTCAGGGTCCAACTCCTCGAGAGTCCAGTCGTGTCTGTCAACTCGTCCTATTACCTCCAGAGTCGAGTCTATCGGTATACCTCTCTCCTCGAATTCCCGCTTTGAAATCTGCAAAACTTAGTCATTTGAGAAAATCCTATTCGACAAGGTCAAATTTTCGGTCTATTTAAAATTGCAATTTCTTTTCTACCCCTTTCAATTTTGAAAACCTATCTCCTAGCACGTGAGTTGCTTTCACGACTTCGATTTCAAAATGATGCAAAAATCATTTTCCCCAGCGCAAGTCAGTCTATAGATGCTAATTGCATTTCCTGTATGTTATTTTCCTATCTGTTATATTTGCTATTTCTGCCTATATATCTAACATTTCAGGTACCAGCTTAGCTTCCCAACGGAACATCAAGTTTTTATTCCCCAGCGTGAGTCGTGTTTTACCTAAATTCTACATGCAACTCAAGGCTTCAGAAGCAGGCCCGCGCAACTCACTAAATTCCTCAACGGAAAGCCCAAGGTGGCATTTCTCCTGAAGAAACACGGGATGTGCCTACATATAGGTACACCCAGGGCTTCTTAGGCAAGCTCCCGCTTAATTCCGAATCGGGATGTGTCTGCGAACGGACACACCCAGGGCTTCGTAGGCAAGCTCCCGCATAATTCCGCGTAATCGGGATATGTCTGCAAACGGGCACACCCAGGGCTTCTTAGGGAAGCTCCCGCATAGTTCTGAGATGGGATGTATCTGCAAACAGATACACCCAGGGCTTCTTAGGCAAGCTCTCGCGCAGCTCCAAGATGAGATGTATCCGCATACAGATACACCCAGGGCTTCAAGAACAAGTCCCCACGGAGCTATCCCTGACAACAGAACTCAGGTATGATTTCTATCTTATGGCTGGCGAGTCCTTTTACGCAAGTCTGATGGACTATATACGACCCGACCGGAAGTCTACCAGGTCTTAATCCTCGATTGGCCTGGTAGCTTCTCTGAATTTCGCCTTTTCCAAGCCTCAGTCAGAGTGGGGGCTCTGTAGACACCCACATATGGCAGCTAAGTGTCTATAGCAGTTTCCAAAAAAACACCCGATGATGATCGGACGTAAACATGCTTAACATACTCGAATATGGGCTCAAAATCGTTATTATTTGTCTTGGGCTTTTTACGGAGTACAATTCTCACAAAACCAACCTCAAATTCAGGCCCAGTGGGTCGTTTCCATAAACGTAAGACTAATTTGGGTCAAAACCGACACAAGAAATAAAACCGTCTTTTAGCGACCGGGTCAAACCACGGTCAAAGCTGTTTCCGAGACACAAATCAGCCGCATAAAGCCCCAAGAGTCCGACTCAAAGTCAAAAACCACAAAATATCAGCTGCATGCAAAACCTCTTCTATTTAGGATAGGATTTCTTTCCTAAAACCTATCCAAACCGGGTGTTTCCTCCTATCTACAACTGGCTTTTCCTATCCAAAGTGGGTTTCTTCTCATCCAAGACTACCACCTTTCCTAGCCAAAGCCGGGAACCTCTCCTATAAATACACCCCTTTTCAAGCCTTCAAAAAACACAGTTCCAACAAAGACAATTCACAACACAATTCCCGACAATACACAACCATTCACAACCCCGAAATTTCAGCAATCCTAGGCAGATTATACACACATCCAATCCCGATTTTTCCTCTAGAAATCCTTTAGGAAACCAGAGAGCAAAAGTCGTCAAATCCCTTCCCAATTATACACACCATAACTCTCCTATATACATCTTAACGCTCCCGCGCTGATGGTAAGGAATTATCGTGGGTCCTACCGATCAAGTATAACAACTTTACCTAACTAGTAGCAAGGGTAAGTCGGGTCGAGTCCACAGGGACGGCAGTAGGCGTCTAGACTAGGGTCAACTCACAAACAAGACTAAATTACCAACACAACACAAAGGGAGACTAACTAACAAGAATTGTTTAACTATGATGGTTGGAGGAGAAGAAAGTTGACTAACAATGAACTATGTATGACATGAACTAATTGAACAACTAGAACTAATACAATCAACTAAGTAGATAAATATATGCTAACAAGATGGAGATATCAAATATAGGAAGGAGTAAGGTTAGTTTGGGGTCATAAGTGTAGTAGGATAGTAGGGAGGTCAAGGGTGTAGGTTTCACCTAGTTACTAAGGTCGGTCCGCGCTCTCGCGTCAAAGCCTCAGTCCGCACTCTCGTGTCAAAGACTAGACCCGAATACTCATGCAAAGTATTACCCAATACACAAGGATTCAACCACAAATTGATCACAAAATGAGAGGATGAAAACAAGCATGAGAAGCATGGCCACTACAACTCAAACAAGCAATTCAACCAACACATAGAGTGCTCAACATGTGACTAGTAACAAAGATTCCACCTTTACCCTTAATCAAACCCTAATTACCCATAATCCACACTTAATCCCCCTACTAACCCCACAAAGAGTCTACTCACACATAGTGAAACTACCAATACCAACAATAAGAGAAATCAACACAAACATTGAAACATCCATAATGAAAGTGAGATTAGTAAGAATAATGAACAAAGAACAAAACAATGAACAAAGATTAAAACTTGATAAATAAACAAAGACTAAGAGAAAAGAGATTATACCAACTAACAAGAGGATAAAAATATGAGAACTTGTATTATAAGAACACCCAAAACCTCCTTCAATGTTGTCAAGATTGAATGGATTCTTGAAGAGATCCTTAATACAAGATTAACTAACTAAATTTATCTAAGATTAACAAAAGTTTAATAAAAGATTTAAGCTAATGAGAGGAGGAAGTCTATCTAGGGTTTTGAATAATGTAGAGGAGTCTAAGATGCTTAAACAATACAATGGGAGGGTATTTATAAGGTTACAAGAGCAAATGAGAAGAAAAGAAGAGGCGCGGGCTACAGCTGGCTCATCCCGGTCGGGATGGTGGTGGTCCCGAACGAGACGAGATGGTCCCGATCGGGATGAGCTTGGTTCCGGCCGGGATGGCCCAATCAGTAGCCTCTTCATTCATGTACCCCTTCCCGACCGGGAAGGCTACTCTTTTCGCCCGGGAAGGGTCTTGTAGTCCTCCAATATGATCATAAAGGTCCCTCCTTGCTTCTCATGGGCTTCTCATCGATTCTCGGAGCTCGGGATCGAGTCTAAGGGGCTCGGGAATGGGTCCCAAGGTCTCGGGATTGAATCTAAGGCACCGAGTGATCGTTCTTTCTCCTCGTTGGCTCCAAAAGTGTAGGAAACGAGTCGGAATCTTTCCAATTCTCCATGAATGGTCATGGGAACCTAAAACGAACTAGAAGAAGTATAAGTAGCCCAGAAATCGCTCCAAAGAGCGATTTCACAAGGGAAATCGGGACCAATCACAAAAAATAGGCACTACAAACTACACTTATCAACTCCCCCACACTTAACTCTTACTCGCCCTCGAGTAAGCACCAACTAACTAAAAACTAAACCGAGCGGGTATTAGTGCACCCTACGCCCTTTCAACTCACGCGAGGACACTTAGAGGAAAAGTGCTCTCCGCAAGGCAAATGAGGTCTTGCGACAAAATCGTGGATGCAACCGGACACAAAATCACACAAACAAACAAACATACAAACAAACAAGTAATCGGTTGCACCCAAAAAGAAATAAATACCGCTTTCCTCTACAAAGCGGTGAAAGAAGCACCAGTTTAGGACTCAAGGCAAGTGACAACGTTCCCAAGCTAATAACACAAATCGAAATGAACAAAACCCTAATAGTATGACAACAAAGCAATAAAAACGTTGGTAACTTACCTAGGTCCTCCTAACCTTCTAAGAACGTACTACGGGACGATCGGCGGGATGGAAAAAGGATGAACCACGGTGTTAGTCGACACTGTAGGTAAGTGAGACCCCGCCACCTTTAGCGATGAGCCAAGAGGGTCGTCCCATGTTCAAAATCACCTAACTAGTCCAAGTAAAAAGTTGGATATGATTGCAAAATGAGGGAAGACCGATCATTACCGCTATCATCCTTCCTAGGGACTCGGTCCTTTGGTAGGCTCTTCATGGTAACGATCGAAAAAAAAGGCTTATTTTTTAGAGGTGGGGATTCTTTTTGTGAGATATTTTCTTTGGCATCTTCTTTCTTTTGCATTTTTGCTTTTGTGTTGCTATGCCAATTCTTTTTCTTCTTTTGTATTTTGTTTGATTTGTTGTGCCTTTTCCTTTTTCATAATTCCTTTCTTTCTTTCATTTTCCCTTTGTTGGAGCGATTCTGACTCTATACATACACATTTTGGAGCCAAGGGAGTAAAGGAACGATGACTCGATGCCTTGGAATCGACCCCGAGACCTTGGGGCCCAATCCCGAGCCTCCGAGACCCGATCCCGAGTCCCGAGCCTCCGAGACCCGATCCCAAGTCCCGAGAATCGATGACAAACCCATGAGAAGCAAGGAGGGACCGAAAGAAGCTTAAAGGAGGCCTACAAGGCTCAACCGGAACCGGTTGAGGTGCACAAAAGAGAGGTGTTCTGTGAAGGGTCCATCCCGAACGGGACCAACTCATCCCGAACGGGATGAGCCTAGTTCAGGCCGCACTCCTTTCTTTCTTCTCCTTTCCACTTGTTACCCTATATATACTCTTCCCTTGTTTTGTTAATGTTATACACTTCATATTAGACTAAACCCTAGATAGTTTTAGCATAGATTAGCATAGATTAGTGTAGATTAGTCCTTAGTTTATCGTTAATCATAGATTAATGCTTGTAATTTGGGAATTCTTCAAGATCTCCATTCAAGCTTGACAAACTTGGATGTTTGTTTTGGGTTCTTCCATTTATGCAAATTTCCTTCTTCTTTTCATCTTCTAGTATGGTATAATCCCTTTTCCTTCTTCTTAATCTTGTTTTTATTATTCAAGTTTGAATCTTTAGTTCTTGTTTATTGTTTTGTTCTTCATATTTGTTAGTTTCATTATGTATGTTTGGATTCTTGTATTGATTCCTCTCATTCTTGTTAGTTGTAGTATGATTATGTTAGAGTAGTGTTTTTGCTAGGGTTAGTAGGGTGATTAGGGTGTTAATTGGATGATTAAGGGATTGTTGGAGATGTTGGTGGAAGATTTGGGTTTCCTCTTGGTTTGGTGCACATCACATGTTTGTTGAAATGCTTGATTGACTAAGTAGTTGTGAATGCTTGTTTTTCTTGCCTTTCTCTTGTGGGTGATAGTTTGTTTGTGGGTTCGGTTCCCTCACTAAGTTGCGAGAGCCCGGTGAGGACGACCCCTAGGTCGGTCTAAGTTGCGAGAGCCCGGATTCGACCTAGGCCTATATAGCGTGCTAGTAACCCCGTTTGTCATGTGTATCCCCGAGATGGGTTTTAGGTGAAACCTCTAGGTGGGTCTAAGTTGCGAGAGCCCGGGCATTACCTAGATTACCCTACTACCTCCTTCACTCTAGTTCTCCTTTCACCATTCCGTTACCCCTTTGACCCCGACCTAATCCTAGCCCGTTCTCCTTCGTTTGTTTCCTAGTTTTAGACCTTAGACTAGTCCTAGTCTCCCCCTCCTTAGAATAGCTCGTCTCGAACCTAGTCCTAGACCCGAGAATACCTTAGTCCATCCTCCCGTCCCTGTGGATTCGACCCGACTTACCTTAGCTACCCTAGTTAGGTTTTGTCGGTTTTATTTGACGGTTGGGATTCACGACAAATTCCTATCCCATCAAATTGGTGCCGTTGCCGGGGACAACGTAGTTTAGACTTTTGTTTGCTTAGTTGTGGACTTTGTTCTTGACTTTTGTGTTCTCTTCTCCTTGTGTATCTCCGTTTTTCTTCTTGTGTGCTATTCCACCCTCCTAGTGCCTCAAAAGCACTAGGCTACTAACGTTTGCTCAAGTGCTTCTAGCTCATCCTAGGTACCAAAGCGACGTTATGGACATGGCTCGTCCAAGCTACCATCAATCATCACGGGACAACTTTGGGGCAAATGGCCAAGTCCCGAAATTTCACCAACCATATCAACCTCATCAACAATCTTATGAACGACCTCCATATGGTTATCATGAAAGTTGTCAAGGATCATTCCAACATCCTAACAACTATCAAACACCCTCACATAACCCACAACCAAATATCCCTAACTTTGAGACTTGTCAAATGTTGGTTCAAATGCAAAAGAGTCAACAAGAGATGATGATTGCATAAGGGTCAACAAGATTTGAGGATTCTATTGGATAAGACTCAACAAGCGATGATGGCTCAAATACAAGGGGTTAAAGAGGAGCTCAAGGCCCAAATAGAGGTGCAAGATGCTCGCATCAATGCACTCATGGCTCATATCACAATGTCGGCCACTCGAGCTCCACAACATGTTGAGGAAGGTTCATTTGGGCAAGAAGGTCGGGTGTCTCCACAAGAAAGTCAACCCGATTGTGAAGCTACAAATGAAGAAGAGGGGGTCGATCAAGAGACCATTGTTGAGTGTTGCTTGGGTGGTGAAGATAGGGAGAGAATAGAGGAAGTTGAAGCTTCAAGGGTCGACAATGAGGAGGGATTTGAACATGACTATCAAGATAACTCTTGGGGAGCCAATGTATTGGCGATAAAGTTGGATTTGTTTGATTTTCTTCGTGATGAACCGGATGTTAACAATCCAAACCCAAGTGAAGAGATGTCCCCTCTAGACAAGGTGAGTGAAAAGGAGCGCAATACTTGGGAAAAAGAAGTAGATGCCTTGGAACTTGCCTTGTATGGGAAATTGGAGGATCCTAAAGCCTCCAATGAAGAAAACTTGATGCCTTCTCCTCCTCTACCGCACTCGATGCCTAGTCCCTTGTCTTGTGAGACGGTTGGTGAAGAGGATCCTTGTCGGGCGGTGGAAAAGAGTTTCACTCTCGACCCCGTAAAAGAAGCGACCCATTTAGGGTGTGATCTCCCGCATCATATTGCCGAGCACGACTCTAGACCACTATACCTACCGGATGGTCATAAGAGTCGTTGCTCTCATGGTTCCGAAGACCCGGAAGATCACGAGAGCCTCGAGCATAATGAAGATGATCGCTTCTTCCCACCGACTTGGAAGCTCTTGGAAGTGGCTAGGCTCGGCCATGTGAGCTTAATTGAAGATGTTTCTAGAGCATTTGACTTACTACTCCGAGCTCTTAATGGCTATGGAGGTGTAGTCGGTGAGAGAATATTATTGTAAATATCTCTTTTTCTTTTCTTTTGTGCTTGTATTTATGTTTATGTTTGTTTGTATAGTTTGGTTTCTAGTATTCATTAGCTTTTGTGGAGCTCTTGTAATTCATTTGGATTTTTGATGAGCGACGTGAGGGAGGGAATTTGATATTGTATTTGAGTTCATTGTGATAGGTGTGAAGGAAAGGTGATTCCTAGAGAAGAGTAGATAATGATAGAGCTTGGATCGTGGGAATGGAAGTCGGTTTTTGAAGCTTCGGTGAAGCTTTTGTGGTTTTGGAGGTCAAGAAGACCCATCCCGGGCGGGAAGGGAGCTTCCCGACTGGGACGGGTGTGTCATCCCGACCGGGAAGAAGCCATCCCGATCGGGATGGAGTTGCTAAAATTGGAGCTTGCTGGAGTGCCGTCCCGACCGGGAAGGTGGCTTCCCGATCGGGACGGGTGTGTCATCCCGATCGGGACCATCCATCCCGACCGGGATGGTCTCTTTTCTCCTTTTTTGGCCTCTTCTTTGACATTTGAGCCCACCCAACCATTGTATACCCCCACCCAACCTCCCTACCCATCCTTGCTCATGTCATATGACCATTACACTTCATTTACATACCCTCACCTCATTTCTCTTCCCTTTACACCGAGTTTCACATCGAATCCCACTCCCCTCACACCATTACTACCTTAACCATGCGTACCTATCGAGTTTGAAGCGGGATGACAATGAAGAAGACAGCTTTGTGCCTATATTGATCTACGAGACGATGGAGCGAGTGAGTTGCTATCCTATTGGTACGGCAACTATCCTTTCTTTTCCGTCTTTTATTGCTTGTTTTCCTTTGTTTACTCCCCTTCCCTTATCATTTGTGTCATGGTGGCCTTCGAGGCCTTGGTTTATGATGGCTCCCGACTCTCGATGACGTGACTACATCGAGAGTCATTTCAAAAATCCAAATTTTACAAGATTTTCACTTTCTTTTTTGAGGATTTAGTCGGATTTAGGCGGAATCCGGGCTAGGTGACTTGATTACACCTAGCCCTCCCCTCCCATTTCCTTTTATTTCCTTCTTTTTTTTTTTCTTCCCCATTCCATATCCTTTTCTTGTCTCGGCCCATGGTGACTTGACTACACCCCGGCCGGACGCCTTCTACCCTTTTTTTCACCTTATTTTTTATTTTTAGCTTTATTTTCGTAGTTTCTTTTCTTTTTCTTTTGTCTCTCCGCACACTACGATCGAGCATGAGGACATGGCTCGGTTTAAGTGTGGGGGAGCAATATTCTAGGATAGTTAGCTTTATTTTCGTAGTTTTTCGAAAAATTCTTCAAAAAAAAACCTAAAAAATTGAAAAATTTCACAAAAATCAAAAAGAATTTCTTTTGTGTCTTTTCCTTTTTGTGTCGTTATGTCGTATTTTTGTTTTGTTGTGCGTGTCTTGCCCCCCTTTTTCTCCTTATAGGTTGCCTAATCGCCGTTAGCTTTGGTGAGCTTTCAAGACTTCTGGTAACATCTCTTCATCCCTTTTTCCCTCTTCGCTTCTTGTGAGTTTGGAGGAGATTTGTGATGATGTGTGCTCGGGAGGAGCTTTGTAAAGATTGTGGTGGATTTGGAGACTTGTTTGAAGATCGGGGTGGTGTTTGTTTTGTTTATGTGTTGTTTCTCCTTGTTTTGTTTCGTTTTGTTTTGTTTTGTCTCTTTTTCTTTCATTTTCGTTGTGTCTTTGTTTTGTGTTTTGTTGTGTGTCGTGTGTGTAAACGGTTTTCGAAACCCGGTTTAGAGGCTAGTGTGCGAGTGTTTACTTTCCCTTCCTAGTAGTATAAATCGTCTTGAACTTTAGTCTAGTAGAATGACCCTAAATCAATGATTTCGTTGGTCCTTTACCTTGAGTCCACCTAGCTTACTAGGGATTTACTACGGGATTTGCACTTTTGACCATTATGACCACCCATGGTGTGAAAAGGCCTTGGTTACCGAGTCTCGTCCCCTAGGTGACCATGTTCGGAATCGTTAGATTAGTCCAAGTTCTCCCCTTTTTGTGAGTATGAAGGGAAGACGTCGTCCCGACATACCCATTTCCCTACTTCCTACACAAATCCACACAATAAAAATGCAATTTGTTGAAATCTCTCTTTCTTGTTACAAAGAAATGCCAAAAATTTAAATCAAGCTAAAAAGGGCAAAGAAAAGAAAATGAAAGAAATGAAAGAAAGAAAGAAATGAAGAAAAAGAAAAGGCACAAAAAGCCAAAAGAAAATAGAAAAGAAGAAAAAGAATGGCATAGCAAAACAAGGCAAAAATGCAAAAGAAAAGAGAAAATGCCAAAACAAAACCCGATTCACAAAAATAATCCCAACATCTCAAAATAAGCCTTTTTCCGACTTTTGCCGTGAAGAGCCTACCAAAGGACCGAGTCCCGAGGAAGGATGATAGCGGCATTAGTCGGTCTTCCCTCATTTTGCATGTTTTCCACCTTTTTACTTGGACTAGTTAGGCGGTTTTGGACACGGGACGACCCTCTTGGCTCACGCTAAAGGGGGCGGGGTCTCACTTACCTACAGTGTCGACTAACACCGTGGTTATTCACTTTCCACTCCGCCGATCGTCCCGTAGTACATTTTTAGAAAGTTAGGAGGACCTAGGTAAGTTATTACCAACGTTTTTATTGCTTTATCGTCATACTATTAGGGTTTAGTCCACCTTGGTTTGTATTGATAGCTTGGGAACGTTGTCACTCACCTCGAGTCCTAAACCGGTGCTTCTTTCACCGCTTTTTGAGGGAAGCGGTATTTGTTTTCTTTTGGGTGCAACCGATTATGTGTTTGTTTGTGTGTTGGTGTCCGGTTGCATCCGCAGTTTTGTCGCAAGACCGCACTTGCCTTGCGGAGTGCACTTTTCCTCTAAGTGTACTCGCGTGAGTTGAAAGGGCGTAGGGTGCACTAATACCCACTCGGCTAGTTTAGTATTTAGTATGTGCTTACTCGAGGGCGAGTAAGGGTTAAGTGTGGGGGAGTTGATAAGTGTGGTTTGTAGTGCCTATTTCGTAGTGTTTTGGTCCCATTTTCCTTGTGGAATCGCTCCTTGGGAGCGGTTTATGGGCTTCTTATGCTTCCTTTAGTTCGTTTCAGGTTCCCGAGACCGATTTGGAAGAGTTAGAGCGATTCCGACTCGATACATACACATTTTGGAGCAAACGGAGTAAAGAAACGTTGACTCGATGCCTTGGAATCGACCCCGAGACCTTGGGGCCCAATCCCGAGCCTCCGAGACCCGATCCCGAGTCCCGAGCCTCCGAGGCCCGATCCCGAGTCCCGAGCCTCCGAGACCCGATCCCGAGTCCCGAGAATCGATGAGAAACCCATGAGAAGCAAGGAAGGACCGAAAGAAGCTTAAAGGAGGCCTACAAGGCTCAACCGGAACCGGTTGAGGTGCACAAAAGAGAGGTGTTCTGTGAAGGGTCCATCCCGAACGGGACCAACTCATCCCGAACGGGATGAGCCTAGTTCAGGCCGCACTACTTTCTTTCTTCTCCTTTCCACTTGTAACCCTATATATACTCTTCCCTTGTTTTGTTAATGTTATGCACTTCATATTAGACTAAACCCTAGATAGTTTTAGCATAGATTAGCGTAGATTAGTGTAGATTAGTCCTTAATTTATCGTTAATCATAGATTAATGCTTGTAATTTGGGAATTCTTCAAGATCTCCATTCAAGCTTGACAAACTTGGATGTTTGTTTTGGGTTCTTCCATTTATGCAAATTTCCTTCTTCTTTTCATCTTCTAGTATGGTATAATCCCTTTTCCTTCTTCTTAATCTTGTTTTTATCATTCAAGTTTGAATCTTTAGTTCTTGTTTATTGTTTTGTTCTTCATATTTGTTAGTTTCATTATGTATGTTTGGATTCTTGTGTTGATTCCTCTCATTCTTGTTAGTTGTAGTATGATTATGTTAGAGTAGTGTTCTTGCTAGGGTTAGTAGGGTGATTAGGGTGTTAATTGGATGATTAAGGGATTGTTGGAGATGTTAGTGGAAGATTTGGGTTTCCTCTTGGTTTGGTGCACATCACATGTTTGTTGAAATGCTTGATTGACTAAGTAGTTGTGAATGCTTGTTTTTCTTGCCTTTCTCTTGTGGGTGATAGTTTGTTTGTGGGTTCGGTTCCCTCACTAAGTTGCGAGAGCCCGGTGAGGACGACCCCTAGGTCGGTCTAAGTTGCGGGAGCCCGGATTCGACCTAGGCCTATATAGCGTGCTAGTAACCCCGTTTGTCATGTGTATCCCCGAGATGGGTTTTAGGTGAAACCTCTAGGTGGGTCTAAGTTGCGAGAGCCCGGGCATTACCTAGATTACCCTACTACCTCCTTCACTCTAGTTCTCCTTTGACCATTCCGTTACCCCTTTGATCCCGACCTAATCCTAGCCCGTTCTCCTTCGTTTGTTTCCTAGTTTTAGACCTTAGACTAGTCCTAGTCTCCCCCTCCTTAGAATAGCTCGTCTCGAACCTAGTCCTAGACCCAAGCATACCTTAATCCATCCTCCCGTCCCTGTGGATTCGACCCGACTTACCCTAGCTACCCTAGTTAGGTTTTGCCGGTTTTATTTGACGGTTGGGATTCACGACAAATTCCTATCCCATCAGACACTAAAAAGAAAAGAAACTAAAAAGAAAAATAAAGCTAAAAATCAAAAAGAAAGATGAAGAAGAGAGAATGTGTCCGGCCGGGGTGTAGTCAAGTCACCATGGGCCAAGACAAGAAAAGATATGGATGGGGGAAGAAATAAAAAGAAGGAAATAAAAGGAAATGGGAGGGGAGGACTAGGTGTAATCAAGTCACTTAGACCGGATTCCGCCTAAATCCGACTAAACCCTAACAAAAAAGAAAGGGAAATCAAAGAAAAAGTGAAAATTCTTGCAAATTTGGATTTTGAACTGACTCTCGATGTAGTCACGTCATCCAGAATCGGGAGCAATGACAACCAAGGCCCCGAGGGCCACCGTGACACAAAAAAAGTGGAAGGGAACAAATAAAGGGAGACAAGCAATAAAAAATGGAAAAGAAAGGATAGTTCTCGTACCAATCAGTTAGCAACTCACTCACTCCATCGTCTCAATGTTTGATATCGACACATAGCTAGTCTTCATCATTGTTATTCCTCTTCATTCTCGATAAGGTTGCATGGTTGAAGTACTAAGCTTGCAAATTGCAATGGTATAAGGAGGTGGGATTTGATGTGAAACTCGGTGTATAGTGAAGAGAAAATGAGATGAATGTATGTATATGAAGTGTAGGGGTCATATGATAGGTGCAAGGGTAGGTAGGGAGGTTGGGAGAAGGTATAAAGTGGTTGGGTGGGCTCAAATGTCGAAGAGGAAGCAAAAGGAGGAGCAGGGCACCATCCCGGTCGGGATGGACTTCTTCCCAATCAGGATGGCTTCTTCCCGGTCGGGATCACACTCTAGAGAACCCAATTTTCAGCATACTCATCCCGATCGGGATGACATCCTTCCCGGTCGGGATGGCTCAACCTTCCAGGTCGGGATGCTTTCTTCCCGGTCGGGAAGAGTCTTCTAACCCTTCACATTGTTGACAGCTTCACCCACAAGGCCACCAATACAACGAGACCTAGAATCTCTTCCCCAAAATCTTAAGAAAAGCTCAAAAACCCGACTTCCTTGCTCAAATCCAAGCTCTATCAATAACCACTCCTCTCTAAGATTCAACTTCACTTCACACCTATCAAATAAGCTCAAAACATCCATCAAAATCCCTCCCTCACATCGCTCATCAAAATACTAAGTTACAAGAATTTCACAAAACTTAAAAGAATAAGAAAGAGATATATACAATAAGACGGTTCTTTTGGAACTCCGTCAAACCAAGGATGGTGCATTCTTCAATCATTTTTTTCAACAACATCATCGATAACTCCATCGCCATCAAGGGCACGAAGTAACAAATCGAAGGCTCTCGAGAAGTCTTCAATCAAGCTTGTGGAATACCAATTCACACTCCAAGGTTCTTCACAACCTTGCCTAGAAGTTCTCGGGGCATCCCGATCTACTAAGTTCACTTGAACTTGTACTTTTGATCCTTCTAGAAATATACCCAAACTTCCACTCATCTTCACAAGGCCTCAAGGGAGGCTCAACTTTCTTCTTTCCTTGCAACTTGTCCTCAATCTCATGATATGGGCATTCATCCGCCCCGAGCTCGGAATCATCATCTTCAATTCCATACAAGTTGTTTTTCAAGCTTTCACCAAACTCATCCCCTAGATCGATGTCTTTCATGGCGTGGATCATATTACAAGACTCATCATTTGTAGGCGAGGTGTTGCCTTGGAGGTTAAACACGAGCTTCTCGTCGCCTAGCTCAAATGTGATCCTACCGTTCTTTACATCAATCATCGCACCGGCGGTATGTAGAAACGGGCGACCTAGTATAATGGGAGTGACGGCATCTTCTGGCATATTAAGTACAAGGAAGTCGACCGGAATGAAGAACTTCCCGATTCTTAGTGGCACATCTTCTAACATCCCCAATGGTCGGTTGAGTGAACGATCGGCCAATTGGAGTATAATAGAAGTACACTTGAGCTCTTTCATTCCAAGTCTCTCACAAATGGAATACAGAATAATGCTTACACTCGCACCCAAATCACATAATGCCCTTTCAATATTTAAGTTCCCTATGGTGCACGGGATTGAGAAACTACCCAGATCCTTGAACTTGGGAAGTGTAGAACCTTGAATGAGCTCGCTCACCTCTCTTGTGAACGCTATGGTCTCTTCCTTGTCGACGGATCTCTTCCTAGCCAAGATTTCTTTCATGAATCTTCCATATGACGGGACTTGGGTAAGTAGCTCGGTAAAAGGCACATTCATATCCAACTTCTTCACATTATCAAGGAACTTGTCATATTGAATATCCACCTTGGTCTTCATTTGCCTTGTTGGGAATGGCAACTTAATGTGTATCTTGTCTTGCTCATTAGGTTGGGACATTTCAATTGACACTTTCCTTTTTCCTTTGTCTTTTCCTTGGATTGGGGGAAGCTTATCTTCATGGGGTTTCTCAACCTCCCACAAGACTTGCTCCTCCATGAGGTTTCGCAAACTTGCATTGTCTTGAGATGGAGATACAATTTCTTTCATGGGTTCTTGCTCAATAGGGAGTAAGGGGGAGTCATAAGATGCACCACTTCTCAAGGTAATAGCATTCACATGTTCAAATTTCGCCGTTTCACCTTGAGGAGGTAGTTGCCCCTTTTGCCTTTAAGAACTACCTGAAGCAACTTGGGCTAGTTGGGGTTCGAGCATCTTCATATGAGTATCTCTTGCTATATTCTCCCTTTGAAGATGAGCAAAGAATTCTTGTTGGTTTCTTAGCATCTCCATTTGACTTCTTTGCATTTCTTGATTACTCCTTTGCATATCCAATATGATTTTTGCATGTCGAAATCCCGAGGGGGAGATTGTTGGTTATGAAGAGTGTTTGTGATGGCTAGAGGAATGCCATAATCATGAATAGGAGACCGACTCCTTTGTTTGCTTTCATGTTGAGTACCTTGAGACCCTTGTTGTTGTTGAAGGTTCCCTTGGAACCCATGAGAGTTGCCTTGATTAAGGCCTTGAGTGTTACCATGATTGTAGTTTTGATGTCCTTGGGAGTGTTGGTTTCCTTGGAAACCACCTTGATGATTGAAGTTCCCTTGATTGTGGAACCCTTGATTGTTGCTAAAGGCACCTTGGTTATGTTGCTGGAATGGCCTTTGGTTGCCTACATAACCATGGTAGCCTTGGTTGTTTTCCCTTAAGGGAGGTGGAACATATGAACGATGTTGTTGTAGAGATTGTTGTTGGGAAGCTAGATGGGAAGCTTGGAACATGTGAGGATTTGGCACATTTTGCTTGAAGTTAGAGTACGGGGCACCTTGCTTGAACGCTTGAAAGGCATTCACTTTCTCAATACAACCTCGACAATGTTGAGGGTCATGTCCAAATATTCCGCAAATCTCGCATATCCCATAATAAGGTGTAGGAGATACAACTCCCAAAGCATTGACTTGTTGAGTTGAATTTTGGTGGGAGGCACTTGTGCTTTGACCTCGCTCGAAATGACTTTGGAGCTTCTTGTCAATAGTTTCCATGTGGGTTTTTAATTGTGCTCCAAGATCAATACTGAGTTGTGTAATGGCATCGATCTCATGTCTTCCTCCTCGATTCGCCTTCCTAGGCCTTGAGTATTGGGAGTTGTGTACCGCCATCTCCTCAATTCTTGACCAAGTTTGGTCATCATCTACCTCGGTAAACCTTCCATTCGATCCCATGTTGAGTATGGCCCTTGAATCTTCATATAACCCGTTCCAGAACTGTAGAACAAGGAACCACTGTGATAAACCATGGTGAGGACAAGAGCGGATCAAGGCTTTGAATCTTTCCCACGATTCATAGAGGCTTTCTTCATCACGTTGTTGAAATCCCGTGATAGAAGCTCTCAAGAGATTGGTCTTCTCCGGTGGATAAAATTGTTGGTAGAAAGCTAAGGCTAGCTTCTTCCAAGTATCAATACCAAGAGTCGCCTTGTCTAACCCTTTGAACCATTGCTTAGCCTTACCGATCAAAGAGAAAGGAAATAATACCCACCAGATTTGGTCTTGGTTTATTCCCGGTTGTGAGATAACATCGCAATAGTCCGAAAAGGTTTCCATGTGTTGATGAGGATCTTCGGTTGGTAACCCACTAAATTGACTTATTTCGACCAATTGGATAAATGGCATTTTTGCCACAAAATTGCCGGTATATGCGGCCGGTAAAGCGGTTGGACCAGGAAAAACGTCTTCCGTAAAGGTTGAATGAGAAGATAACTTAGGCATTGTTGGATGTGCGGGAGATGATGGTGTAGACGGAGTTGATATAGATGTAGAAGGAGAACTACCTAGGTTGAGAAGAGTGACTAGAAGTACCAAAAGGATTGATGAAATTCCCTTCGGCCGTCTCTCGAGGTGTCTCGTTCAAGTCAGATCCTTGAGCTTGTTCTTCAATGGTATTGCTAGTACTCGGTTGAGAGGTTCTAACCCGATCAATCGTCCGTTGGCGAAAGGCTCTAAAGAGTCTTTCCGGCTCTGGATTAAAGAGAAGAAGTCGCCTCTCCTCCTAGGCATGCACTACGCACTTGAACAAACGTGAGAACACCTAGTGCTTTATGGGCACTAGGCAAAGACAATAAACGAGCACAACGGAAGACAAAGAGAGGAGAAAGCAATAAAAACAAGAAAAACCTACAAAATATACACAAAGGATACAAAAAGAACACAAGAGGGGTAACTAAGTCAAGCTAATAAGTAAACTAAGTCTAAACATGCACCGTCCCCGGTAACGGCGCCAAATTGATGGTAAGGAATTGCCATGGGTCCTACCGTCAAGTATACCAACTTTACCTAACTAGTAGCTAGGGTAAGTCAGGTCGAGTCCACGGGGACGGTAGTAGGCGTCTAGACTAGGGTCAACTCACAAACAAGACTAAATTACCAACACAACACAAAGGGAGACTAACTAACAAGAATTGATTAACTATGATGGTTGGAGGAGAAGAAATTGGACTAACAATGAACTATGTATGATATGAACTAATTGAACAACTAGAACTAATACAATCAACTAAGTAGATAAATATATGCTAATAAGATGGAGATATCAAATATAAGAAGGAGTAGGGTTAGTTTGGGGTCATAAATGTAGTAGGATAGTAGGGAGGTCAAGGGTGTAGGTTTCACCTAGTTACTAAGGTCGGTCCGCGCTCTCGCGTCAAAGCCTAAGTCCGCACTCTCGTGTCTAAGACTAGACCCGAATACTCATGCAAAGTATTACCCAATACACAAGGATTCAACCACAAATTGATCACAAAATGAGAGGATGAAAACAAGCATGAGAAGCATGGCCACTACAACTCAAACAAGCAATTCAACAAACACATAGAGTTCTCAACATGTGACTAGTAGCAAAGATTCCACCTTTACCCTTAATCAAACCCTAATTACCCATAATCCACACTTAATCCCCCTACTAACCCAACAAAGAGTCTACTCACACATAGTGAAACTACCAATACCAACAATAAGAGAAATCAACACAAACATTGAAACATCCATAATGAAAGTGAGACTAGTAAGAATAATGAACAATAAACAAAACAATGAACAAAGATAAAACTTGATAAATAAACAAAGACTAAGAGAAAAGAGATTATACCAGCTAACAAGAGGATAAAAAGATGAGAACTTGTATTATAAGAACACCCAAAACCTCTTTCAATGTTGTCAAGATTGAATGGATTCTTGAAGAAATCCTTAATACAAGATTAACTAACTAAATTAATCTAAGATTAACAAAAGTTTAAGGAAAGATTTAAGCTAATGAGAGGAGGAAGTCTATCTAGGGTTTTGAATAATGTAGAGGAGTCTAAGATGCTTAAACAATACAATGGGAGGGTATTTATAAGGTTACAAGAGCAAAGGAGAAGAAAAGAAGAGGCGCGGGCTACAGCTGGCTCATCCCGGTCGGGATGGTGGTGGTCCCGACCGGGACAAGATGGTCCCTACCAGGATGAGCTTGGTCCCGGCCGGGATGGCCCAATCAGTAGCCTCTTCATTCATGCACTCCTTCCCGACCGGGAAGGCTACTCTTCCCGCCCGGGAAGGGTCTTGTAGGCCTCCAATATGATCATAAAGGTCCCTCCTTGCTTCTCATGGGCTTCTCATTGATTCTCGAAGCTCGGGATCGAGTCTAAGGGGCTCGGGAATGGGTCCCAGGGTCTCGGGATCGAATCTAAGGCACCGAGTGATCGTTCCTTCTCCTCATTGGCTCCAAAAGTGTAAGAAACGAGTCGGAATCGTTCCAATTCTTCATGAATGGTCTTGGGAACCTAAAACGAACTAGAAGAAGTATAAGTATCCCAGAAATCGCTCTTTGGAGCGATTTCACAAGGGAAATCGGGACCAATCACAACAAATAGGCACTACAAACTACACTTATCACGCGCCTAGGCCGCTATTACGAGTCCGTTTTCGAGATTATTTAACATGTAGGTTGAGGGTGTTACAAATCCCGTCTTCTCTCTTTTTCTCTTCTTTTTTCTCGTTCTTCTCGTCTTCTACGTCGTCTTAGTCACGTTTTTTTCTTCTTCTTATTTTTCTTTTCTTGTTTCTAAAATCGATATTATCGTACTATTTACATAAAGTTTCATCCCTAGGATTCGATATCGACTCTATAGTCGAATATCAGATCTAAAGGAATCAATCAATAAACCATATTAAGCATAATCCTGTGGACGCCGAAATAATGATCTCATGGTCCGAAGAGATTAATTACGACATTACGAAGCAGAGGGAATTATTTCGTCTTAATACAATCAAAAACGATTTATAAACATCTTTTTCGAAATCCACTCCAAATATTCGATATTGATTCTATAATCAAATATCGAATATGACGAGTATCGAAAACTGAATCGAATGTAAATCATATTATATTTTCACGCGATTTAGCAAAATTATCGATTTTAAATCAAAGACAAATTCACGGACAGCAGTCCGTACAGGGGGAACTCGATCGAGTGCCTAGCCCACTCGATCGAGTGGCCTTTGTCACGTCAACACCGTGAGGCCTTCAACGCATTTCGAGCATCAACGAACTATTTTCATGACTTCGGTCAACACGTGTCAAGTCTATCACGTGACTTACTTTTTCAAAACCACGCATCGTATCACATTTACATCGTCTAATTTGTTTATGCTCCGTATTTATCGCAATTGTATCATATTGTATTTCCGGGTGGTATGTCGCTCGTATGTTGTAATATATTGTCACACTTTTTTGTTTCGTTGTTTGTTTTATTGTACTAAAACGAACCTCGCATGCTAAAATAACTTTGACGTTAGTTAGATGCATTAAACGACGTAGTCAAACATAATTCACATGTTTAGTCAAAACGCCGTTTGCTTAACATTCAACCGTCAAACTTACGCGCGTACACGAAAAACAAACGATATCTAAGCAGAGGCCGCTAAGTGTGGGCGGGGTTGGGTGTTCTTTGTGAACTTCCCAACATGTACCCTCACCCCTTACTCAGAACCATGGTTTTCGGATGTCCGAAACCGTTGGCATACGAGAGTCATTCAATACACGATTTCCGCTAATGTCGGTATCGGTATCGCAATGCAAAGGGACGAACTCCATAAACTCTGAAATCGGAATGGGCCGTACTCTGTGCACGGCCCACTAAGATATAAAGTGGGTTCAAACGGGTCCGAACTCCCACAATGTTTGGTGACGACTCCAACTTAGATTTAAATTTCAATCCGAGATCCATCTCACATGAGATTCATTCGCCGCCCCAAACCCGTGCGTGGCCGCGTCAGGGTGGACCTATGTCATGTCCACACAAACCAAAAATTGGATAAGAGTCAAATGAAAAAGTAGATGAAAACAAAATAAGAATAAAAATGATATTTAAAATATACAAATGACTTTTCGAGAAAAATAGAATTTTAGGAGTTCAAAACGACGACCAAGATAAATTCGTTTTATAATCAATTTAAGAATTACGAATTAAATCGTAAATAAAATAAAAATACGAACATAATTTTAATTTAATTTAATTTATAAAATAAGGGGTGTTACAGATATGTCGGAAAGTGTTGCCATGTAGGTATCAAGCGTTCATGAGTTGAAAAATTGAGGATAACAATGGTGTGAATCGTGATTTTGAAAAAAGACGGTTGTAGAAGAACCGGTTTTGAAGAGGTGTGAAAATCGTGGGGTTGCGTCTGTTATCGAGACTTCTATTAGTTAGGAGTTTGATATTCGCGGTGCAGGGGTGTTTTTGAGAAAATGCGGTGTCCGTGGTGATAATTTATGTAACACCCGCTATTTTCCGAACGCTTTTATATTTTCCGTTATGACCTTGTCCTATCACGTTTCGGCCTTCTATTTTATCATTTTTTCGAGGTTTATTTATATTTTCGAGTCAAATAATATTGATTTTTTTAAAAAGATTTTAATTCTTTTAACCTATTTATTTGATTTTCATCATCAATTATTTATTTTTCCGCGAGGAATTCTATTTCTCTATGAATTAACGTTTTTAAGCTCGGATTTAAGCTATTGTTTTTCCTACAAATGTCTATATATATATATATATATATATATATATATATATATATATATATATATATATATATATATATATATATATATATAGGTAGGTTCAAATAAGGGAAACAACTATTTTTAGGGCATAAGGTCAAGTGTTAAAATTACACAAAAAGTGCTTAAAGTTACACGAGATGGGTGTGCACTTGAAGTGATAAAAGAGCTGAATGTTATAGTTACATATCAATTTTAAACAAATGCAACTTTATCGTATGCCATCTTTAACTTTATTAAAGACTTACTGAAACATGATGCCCTTATTTGAACCTACCTCTATATATATATGTGTGTGTGTGTGTGTGTGTAATATTTTCAACTAAGAGATATTTTTATTTATGAAAATTTAGTCATTTATGATTTTATTACGAAGCATCGTAAATAATTATTTTCCAACGCGAGGTTTGCTCGGTTTGCTTTGAAATACCTTTAACGATTTTACGATTCTTGTTTTTATCAACTTACAAATTATTTGAGACCTTTTCCCATGTTTTGGACCGGCACGTCTCCTTGTCACACCCTTACTATGTTTTTCTTTATATGTTTTTCTTTATTATGTTAAAACGTAAAGATAATGTTTTTCTTACCCATTTATTTGACAAATTATTGAACAAATCTTTCATACTCCCTCCCCTTTTCATTTGGCTGGCTCTTTAAGCTTGTAGCCTCCTTGTTTTTATCAAAAAATTTATTATCATTCATGCTTAAAAGTTAAAACCATCCATTTCCTAAAACATTCATTTGGCTATTAAACAAAAAAACTCCTTCCTTTTCCCTCAAAACCATGACATCCATCAGCATTTCAAGGCTGATTCTTGCTTCAATTCGAGTCATAATTGCCTCGTTTTCATCGTCGAATTAATCCTTATTCCGATCCTTTCGTTAAGGTAATAATCGATGTTGTTTTCGATCGTTATTCACCTTCATTTTCTTAGTTTTTCTCATGGTATTTTTCTCCCATAATTTTTGTGTGATGTAGGATTTTTGAATGATCCCAAAGCCGACGAGTATATTATCGACTCGGATTTGGATTAGAGGTAACGTCGATGTTACTCGGTATTTCGTGATTTTATTTATGTAATTGCATGTATATTTATATATTTCATTTTGGACCATCTATGTATGTCATATAAACTGAAAAGTTTTTAAAAGTTGAAAATTTGCATGTTTCGGTATTTTTATCGCTTTTACGAGATTAACGATTAAATCGTCATAATAATTTGTAAAATCGTAATATTCGGCCTAAACTTGTAATATATGATTATATTCTTTAAAAATGAGGTTTTTGAAGATTTTTAATAATTTGGTATTTTTCTGATATTTTAGATATCGATTATTGAATTATTACCGCTTACGGACAAAAATGATTAAAAACCGAATTTTAGTTCTTGTACTTAAACATTTTATTTTAATCTGAAATTTGACTTGGGAAATCTTTCTGACGAAAAAGAGTTTTCTGATTTTTTTCATAATTTCTCGAATTTTTTAAGTGGGTCAAATAATTAATCACTTTAAATCATCATTTATCGTTAAAACCGTGTTTGTCGTTTATATTCCCGACTTATGGTCTTTTTTTTAAATCTGGAAAAAAATATGTTTCTAATGGTTTCATAATAAAATGTAATTTTATGATTTTTAGTGCTTTAATAGAATGTTATGAACGATAAGTTTTATTAATGGAATCGTTAATTGTGAAAACGGGTTTTAAAAGACGATTTCAACGAAATTTAATAAATCTGGAATTTTGGGAAATCTGGAAAATTGGTAGATTCTGGAAAATCATGATTTTTAAGTGTAATAATAATTTTTGGATATTAATACTTAAATCGTTTTGTAATTACTATTTTTATTAATCGTTATTGTTGAGGTTAGACGATTAACGAGAAAACCACTTTAAAATCCGAGTTTAAGAATTCTGGAAAATTTTATTTTCTGAACAGAATGTACAAAATTATATTTTATCTATTTTACATAATTTTTATACTATTTATTAAAGTCTTTAATTAATAGTAATGATTTTTGGAAAAAAATTACGATTTATCGTTAACATGCTTCGTCTTACCTAAAAGAATTATTTTTCCAGCAATTTTGAAAATATTTAAATCTGAAACTTTAAGAGTTAAATCACTACTTAACATACTCTAAATATGTTCATTTTTTTAATTAAATAAAAGACGTTAAAATATTTAATTTGACATTTGCCGTAAAATCCTATTTATAATCCTATTTACCACTTTACCATATTTTGTAAGATTGTCTCTTTTTTCATAATAAAATAGTCATACCATTTCTTGCAAAAAAAAAAAAAAAATTAATTAGGGAATTTTAGTTTTGTAACTTTTTAAAACACCCTGATTAGTAATATTAAAATGTTTCAGACATTTTTTAACATTTTATAAACACTTGTAAGATATTTTAATAATTTCATAAACCTAAATGCTCTCACTTTGATAATTAATATCCTTAAGGCCGAAAGTATTAGTTTTATAAGTCTATATCGTTTACTAAAAATGTTATATTAGTATAAACTAATATTTTTTCTATTTTGATATAATGCTATTTTTAGTAAAGTTTGTAAAAATAGAAGTTTCCTAAAATAGAAAGTTTCCTCTTTTGGAAGGCGGTCCTTTTTTCATTTTGTTCTCTTATTATTATAATGAATATATCTTTTGAATATCGATAATGGCTTTGTTTTGGAGTTATGAAATAAGGGCAAGTGTGAGGTTAGAGTAATATATTCTAGGGTCTACATTTTTGCCATCAACTATAAGGCTAGTGTATCAGGAATCGGTACATTAGTTGTTGAACCGGGTGACAGGTATCCTGGGAGTGGTGTACATTTTAACCTTAAGCTTAGGCCTCGCAGTAAGTCGTCGTCATAAGTTGAATTGGGTGACAGGTAATCCTAGGAGGGGTGTGCATTGTCTTAAACTAGGGCCACGCATTTATAAGTCGCCGCTCTATTATAGTTGAGTAGCCTAGTTAGAGACCGAAGTTTGATTTGTTTGAACTAAGTTCTCGAAGCTAGTTTTTAGTATTCTCCTAGTGAAAGTCTATCCGTCTACACTAAACTTATCCATAACGCCATTTTGACTATTTTTATTATTATCGATATAATTTGGTTGCAGGTTGACAAATGTTTTATGTTTTCTTCGGAAAACTCGTTTTTATTAAATTATTTTGATACGTTAAGTTTTTCACTGAAAACTTATTTTCATTATAATGTTTTACTATTTTTCATTTTTACTATTTTTCTATAGGAGTAATTACAGTTTTAAAATCCTGTTATATGGCTGGGAGAACGTTGATGTTGCTCCCCACTGATTGTGGCTGTTATGTTTTTAACATGGCAAGTATATGTGTTTTCCTTCTGGTGGGCTAGCGAGTAGTTACGGATCCTGCTTCGCTGATTAGTAATCTCAACTATGGATTGTTATAACTCATTTCACTACAACAAATCATCACTTGCGCCACGGAAATTCCGTGGCGCAAGTAGGCGTGGCAACAAAATTTCCGTAGCGCAAGTGATGATTTGTTGTAGTATTTTATGGATTTTATTTCATTTTTAGTCTGTAGCCATTTTTATTTTATAGCTTATGTATTGACTTACCATTTTTATTTAATCAAGACATAGTTACAGTGTGTTATAGTCCCGACTCTACTGTGTTTCCGCCACTGTATCGCGTTAGCTTTTCTAGGGGATTACACTTTGAAATGGGAGTTTGCGTAGCCAAATTCTCGCTACGGGAATTTAGGTGGTGATGGTGGTGTTTTGAAAGATTTTTTTGAAGATAAATTGAGGGTGTGACCGTGTTTGATACCTTAATCTCATTGATTGGAATTTTGGCGATGGTAACGGTATGTGCAAAAATATTTTCTGGATGTAATCATGTTAGATACCTTGATTTCATTGGCGAAATTTGGGTGATGATAACGGTATGTGTAAAAGTGCTTTTGAAAACAGAAAATGTAACCGTGTTAGGTGCCTCGATCCCATTGGTTGAGATTTTGACGATAGTAACGGTATGGTAATGTTTTTTTAAAATGGTGAGTTTTGTTTTGGCCAGCGTGATGGCGCTAAAAAGAGATTTTTGAAAATAGTGGGTGTGAGTTTGGCCAAAGTAACGACGCTAAAAACGGTTTTGAAAAATGTCTTCGAAAAAAGAGTTTGGGTGTAGTTGAATATGTTGTCGTGGTTGAATCCGAATTTTAATGTTTTATTCAAGTTGTCACAACCTGCTACACATAACTAGGCAACCATACACTCATGCAGGATGCAGACGCGGGTAGGCTTGGGTAGGCTACCGTCCATGAAAAGTCCTCGCTTCGGCAGAGACGTGTCACCTCGAGTAGAGATGAGCATTGCCATGTTACACATGGAGCTGATCGCTTGGCATATTCACGGAATGCGTGACTACCTTGGACGGCCAGAAAGTCAATCGGGGGTCTCCTCGCGGGTCCGGTCCAAGAACCTTACCGCGAGAAGGTTGATTGGTCCTAAAATCGGTTAGGGTGGGCATTTTAGGGCTAAAACCTGTAGTGACCACAAAAATGGAACTAGGAAATGGGCTTCACCGACCTCGTTCGAGTTACACCATCGCTGGAAATCTTTTTCCAAATCCCTAACGGAGTCACCAAACTGTGGACGCTGCAACCCGCTGTCTACGCGCACCCGCGCGGGGATCGTCATGGCGGCCACCCACATGGCCCACCTGAACGTCGTTGCATCCAGGGTCGATTAGATCTCACGTTCGGGGCGATGTGTCAGACCTCGATTTTGTTGACGATTTGAATTGTACTAGATAGATGTGGGGACATCTATGTTTATGTTGAATCGATTTAGATGTGGTTGTAAATGTTTAAAGGCCGATATGTTTGGTCTGACGACCTATTTAGTGAACCGAATTCGTTGCCGATTTGTGGAGTTTCCACCGAGTAATTTTGGGATACTCGGAAACCGTTCAAGTCAACTTTAATCCTTAGACGGCTCAAAGCTGAGTGACATTGGGACATAAAGATAAAGACTTGTACCCTTAAGCATTCCATGTCTAGAATGACTCTCATTGCCATTGGTTTCGGACATCCGGAAACCATAGATTCTAAGTAAGGGGTGAGGGTACGTATTTGGACATCGACACCCAACCCGACCCGCACGTAGCGGCCTCTACTAATCAATCGATGGGATGATAACTTTGTTCTTAGTCTGGTCGACTTGTATTGATTAAAGCTGTCCTGAAGTCACTACATAATTACTGGGCATCCATTTTCATCTTGCCATCAGCTATCATTAAGAAGATTGAGGCTCTCTATAGGAACTTTCTCTGGGACGGTGGGACGGAGTATAAACGATCCCCTCCTGTTTCCTGGGATAAGGCCTGCAAGCCCATTACGGAGGGAGGACTTGGCATAAAAGATAATAAAATGTGGAATAAAGCGACGATAGGGAAGCTTGCTTGGTGGATTCATAGGAAACCGGAGAAGCTGTGGACACAATGGGTTAGCCACATATATTTGAAAGGAAGGGATTGGCTGACGTATCTTTCACCCAATGATGTTCCGTGGACTTGGAAAAGGATCTGTAAAACCAAAGAGGAGATTAAACATTGTGCTCAAATCTGGAATCTAGGTCCGACCCAGGAATATTCCATCAGCAAGGCTTATGATTGCTTGAGAGTGGTGGCTGAGAAGGTGAATTGGACCTATCTAGTATGGAATGATTGGACAGTTGCTAGACAGAAGTTCGTGAATTGGATGTACCAACATGGAGCCATGAATACAAAAGCGAAGCTATTCAGGCTAGGAGTGGTGCAAGAAGAAACATGTTGTTTGTGTGGGACGAGTAGGGAGACATTGGAGCATTTGTTCTTTAATTGCAGGTATAGCTCGCAGCTGTTGGGACTGATTAATGAATGGATGAAGATTAAAATACCTGCAAATGACCCGAATGCGTGGAGACTTGCAAGAAGAGGAACGAAGCTAAGGAGGGGATTGATTAATGGAGTCACAAATGCGATTATCTATCACATTTGGACTCAAAGGAACAAGGCGAGAGTTGAGCAAGAGATTATGAGACCGGAAACTGTGTTGAAAATGGTCAAGGAGGAGCTTAGATTAAAGTTGAATACTTCTTGTAAAAACTTAGAATCTAGCAAAGACAAGGAATGGATAACTAGCCTGATGATGTAATGAAGGTTTACCCTTCAACAAATTTGTCACCTATTATTAATACAATTTTTACATTTCACCAAAAAAAAACTTTGTTCTTAGTTGTGGCGGTAATGAGGTAACATATGTTGTTTTAACCCTATGCCTTTGCTATGTCGGTTGTTTAAGGACAAGTAAGTTTTGTCATCGAAGTAAATGCTTTTACATTCTTTGGATGCGATTTTACGAGACAAGCAGGCCATGAAAAGATGCACGTAGGAGAGTAGAGAGTACTAGATAGTATTCGTATTAACAGATCAGTTTTAACGTGATAACACGGATATTAGTCATTCTCGTGATATACCTTACCTGGTATTCTGCTTAAGGTGCGTCGGTTCGATATTAATAAAGATGCGTCGAACCACGTGTGTGATAGGGCTAAAGTCGTATCACCTATATCAAACTAACCTAACAAATGACTAACAAATAGCTAGTAGCAAGTAAGGGTCGAACCACAGAGAGATGGATGAATATTGCAAATTGACGAGAATGAGTTTTATATTGCAAATTAGCAAGTAAGGGTCGAACCACAGCTAATCGATTCTAAACTATTCTAATTCCGGAGTTTGATCTAAACTAATACAATTATGTAAATTAACGAAGTTTTAACAATATTAAAGAGATCTAGGGCATTCCGGTTCGCTATGCAATTAAATTGGGTAAAGTTAATTAATCAATCAATCGCGGTTATTTAGGGTAAAGACACGGCCTTTCGGATCTTATATCAACCTTAGGATAGATTTTGACGGGCTCTCGCAACTTACCAAATTATCCTACCCACTTACTTGTAAGTCTACCTTTACCAGGCTTTCGATCTTAGGTTCGTGCTCCTAAACATTCAACTAGTTCAACGTCTCAGACTAATCAAACAATGATAAAACAAGTAGTAAGGCAATAGCATATGAATGATCAATCAAACAATTAATGAAACTAACATCCCCAATTCAATTAACATAGACCCCCTTCAACCCTAGAAGGATTATTAAGTTACTCATAATGAAAGATAAAACAACAAAATAATTAAGCATAATATAAATCAATATGAAAATAAGGGAAAGAGGAAAAATATCAATTACGGAGAACTGAAAGATTGAATAATAATTAAAAGTACCGCTACAAGCTTGCAGAATTCTAATGCTAATAATAATAATATTTCTAAACTAAAGTTCTGATTATCAAGGTGTAATTAAAATCTAACCCCAAGAATTCCGTACTTGCTAATTAAGAGATGGATGCTTGGTTGTTCTAACTTAATAATATTAAAATTTATGCGGAAAAAAAATTCTCCCTAGGCTTTTCTATGGGAGTTTCTTTCTAAGCCCTAGGGTCTAAGCCGTTTTTTCCTTGCCATGTGAGTGAAGGTTTCCTCTCACTTTGTTTATCGACGTGAGATTCTCGTTGTTTGATTTGTGTGCATTGTGTGCCCTTTGTTGGGTGTTGCGAAGATGGCTGAGGGGACGTCCCATGTGCGGGACAAAGGAAAACAGGTGGTGGATCAAGGAGATCAGTATGTTTGGGATGTAGGAGAGGCTGGTGGAGAATTAGTAGAAGCGAATGAGGCGATTCTGGTGGGCATATTAGGGGCGTCGAAGGCGATAAATGCCAAGGCAACCATTGAATCTATAGCTCGACTGTGGAATGCAAAAGGTACGTTAACTGGAAATCTCATCGACTCTAAGAACAAAATATTCGTCTTCCGTTTTTCGGATCCTAGGGATAAGGAAAAGGTTGTGGACAACCAACCGTGGCATTTTGATAAGTTCATTTGGGCATTTAATGATCCGATCTCGAATGATAAGCTATCAGACACCCCCCTGTTTCATGTTCCGTTCTGGGTTAGGGTTTACGATTTTCCCATTCGAGGGCGTTCTAACGTGGCGAATATTCGATATCTGGGAAATCAGTTGGGGAACTTTGCTGAGATGGATAACAATCCTTTGCCCGAGTTGGAACGTGCGGTTAGGATTCGGATAATACATGATGTACGTAAGTCCCTCACCAAGTTAGTGTTTGTGGGGATGGCATCAGGGAAACGAGCAGAATTTGAAGTCAAATATGGGAAACTTCCCATATTTTGTTATGGCTGTGGGATATTAGGGCATGGTGAAAAAGACTGTGACGATGGCTCATATAAGGAGGGTGAGCTACCCTTTGGGGAATTTTTGCGTGCGTCTCCACGGAGGATAACAAAAACTGTGGCAAATAACAGACAAATTCAACCCCAAGTGTTGGAACCGGAGTTCGAGGCTGATAATAAAGCTAGAGAGGAGGGGGCTGTCATGCCTCTAATTGAAAAATTGCAGGCTATAGCTGTTAAAAATAAGGTGAAAAAGGCTAGGGCGGAAGAGGTTGGTAGGGACATTGAGGTGGGGGGGAGGGTTGGATGTTATGGGATGGGGGAGCCCTGAGAGGCAAAATGCAAGTCCTAACTGCGGAAGGAAAAGGAGAGATCAGCCGGTTGACTGCCAGGGGACAGACAAGAGAAGCATACTCCCTATTTCAGGGGTTAGTTTGGCGGGCCCACTGATACGATCCCAAAAAGTTGGAGAGAAGGAAGATGGCAGGGGTATGGTTGTAATGGGGAAAGAGTCGAAGGAGGTGGGAGGCAGGAACTGGAAGAGGGTGGAGAGGAGCTCGAACTCCACCGCTACTACAGAGCTTGGGGAGGTCGGGGGAGAAAAACGTGGGCGGAGTGATGCGGAGGAGGAGGAGGATAACGGTGACAGCAAATGGGTCAAGACTATGATTGGTGTTCCTTCACCTGAGGCGGAGGCTGAGTAGAGTCAGCCCCACCGGGCATTATGAAAATCTTGAGCCTCAACTGCAGGGGTCTGGGCAACCTGGCTGCGGTAGGCGCTCTTAAGAATTTAGTCCGAAGGAAGAATCCGTTTTTTATTTTTTTGTGTGAAACCAAACTAAGTGGTGAGGAGTGGCGGAAGGCTAGACGGTGCATGGAGGATTATGAGGGGTTCGAGGTTGATAGTATGGGTCGATCGGGGGGGGTTGCGTGTATGTGGAAAAGAGTTTGAGTGTGACTCTGTTGTCAGCTATAGTCCATTATATAGATTGTGAGGTTGATGCTATGGGGGGAGATGGAGGTTGACGGGTTTCTACGGTTGGCCGGCCGTGCAGGATCGACATCTCTCGTGGGACCTGCTCCGTACTCTTGCTCGTGATTCAAATCTGCCTTGGCTATGTGTGGGAGATTTTAATGAAACGTTATTCTCAACGGAGACGAAAGGGGGATCCAGAGCGGAGTGGCAAATGAGAAACTTCCGAGAAGCACTTGAGGATTGCAGACTTCGCGACCTGCCCTATGTTGGATATGAGTTTACCTACGATAATGGTCAAGTGGGGGAGGACAATCGTCAAAGCCGAATTGATAGAGCCCTTGTGTCAGACTCATGGACTGAACTTTTCCCATATGCCAAGCTTTTTCATATCCCGCTGGAGGGGTCTGATCATGTTCCTCTCCGCGTGATGTTGGATGCTCGGGATGATGGGTTAGTAGCTAGACATCGCATGTTCAAATTTGAGCAGATTTGGGTGGGCGAGAAGGGGTGTGAGGAGGCGATTCGGAGTGCATGGGAGCAGGAGGAGAGCGGGGTCTCGGAAAAGCTTGAACGTTGTGCTCAATTTCTTACGAAGTGGAAGGGAATGAATATTGGAAAAATTTTGCGCGAGTTAAAGGGTTGTAGAAAGAAGTTGTCAAGGATCAATGAAGCTGACAGAACCGTGGAGAATGTGGGAGAGAGAAAGAGGCTCCAAAAACAAATTGTGAATCTTATTAATAAGGAGGAAGTCTATTGGCGGCAGAGATCTCGACTACTTTGGTGAAAGAAGGAGACAAGAATACGACATATTTTCATCGAAAGGCGAAACAAAGAATACAAAAAAACCATATCCAGGGGATTATTGATGAGGAGGGTGTCAGGAGGGAAGGGAATGAAGGGGTCATGAAAGTGGCTGTTAGCTATTTCTCAAACTTATTCAAGGCAACGAAGACGGTCTATCATGATGATGTTCTGTCAGGGGCCGAGGGGAGAGTTACTTCTGAGATGAATATTCAGTTGCGTCGGCCTTACTCGGGGGAGGAAATAGCCGAGGCCTTGAATCAAATGCATCTGTTAAAAGCTCCTGGTCCAGACGGTATGAACGGACTTTTTTTCCAAACGTATTGGGATATTGTGGGTAGGTCGGTTGTCCGTGAATGTTGTCATATACTCAATGGTGGAGAAATCCCGAGCGAACTTAATTTGACCAATGTTGTCCTGATACCTAAGAAGAAGGATCTGTCTTCTATGGCGGATTTTAGACCGATAAGTTTGTGTAATGTTTTGTATAAGATTGTTTCGAAAGTACTGGCCAATCGGCTTAAGTCCTTTTTGGGTGAAATTGTGTCGGAAAATCAGAATGCGTTTACTTCGGCCCGTCTTATCACGGATAATATTCTTGTTGCGTTTGAATTATTCCATCATATGAAAAATTCGAGGGGAAACGGAGGGCATATGGCTCTGAAGCTTGATATGGCGAAAGCTTATGATCGAGTTGAGTGGAATTTTTTGGCGGATGTACTGAAGGTTATGGGTTTTGACACGGGCTGGGTAAAAAATGTTATTAAATGTGTGACGTCGGTCAGGTACTCAATTTTGGTTAATGGGTCAAATTCGGAGATTTTTACGCCTCAGCGTGGTCTTCGCCAAGGAGACCCGCTATCTCCTTACTTGTTTATCTTGTGCGTTGAGGTTTTCTCTAGTCTTCTCCGACGGGCAGCTGAAAGAGGGAGCATTAGGGGGATTCGAGTTGCACCGCTTGCCCCGACGATCACACACCTTTTTTTCGCCGACGATAGCATTATTTTTGTCAAAGCTTGTCCCAGAGAAGCTGAGTGTGTCAAGAGTATTATTCGGACTTACGAGCTGGCATCGGGTCAACTTGTGAGTTTAAATAAAACTACGGTCTCCTTCAGTAAAGGCACTTCGAGTAGACGAAAGGATGAGGTGGCAGCAATTCTTGAGGTTCGAGTAGTTCAACAACAGGGCACTTATCTTGGTTTACCCACGGCCCTGGGGCGATCGAAACGGGAAATTACTCGATGTATTGGCGACAAGATCAGTAAAAAATTGCAAGGGTGGCGTGGGGGATTTCTTAGTAAAGCGGGCAAAATAGTGTTGATAAAAGCGGTGGCACAAGCGATCCCAAATTATGCTATGAGTATCTTTATGCTACCACGTCATTTCTGTGATGAAATGAGAAGTATGGTGACCAGATTTTGGTGGGGCTCGGAGTCGGGGAAGAGGAAAATACCCTGGGTCGCGTGGGACAAATTATGTAGGGCGAAAGGGAAAGAAGGGTTGGGCTTTCGTGATTTCGGAGCGTTTAATAAAGCGTTACTTGGTAAACAAGCTTGGAGGCTCATGACGAATGACACGTGTCTTATGGCTCGGGTTTTGAAGGGGAAATACTTCCCTGATCGTAGCTTTGACGAGGCGGAGATTGGGGTTAACCCGAGTTACTCTTGGAGGAGCATCTGGGGGGCGAAGGACGTCATCAACTTGGGAGCGCGACGGAGAATTGGGGATGGATGGAGCACTAAGGTGTGGTTGGATTAATGGATCCCGAATACTCAATCCCGTCGTATCTTATCGAGTAGAGATGGTCAGGACTTCAACCTCAAAGTGGCCCAACTTATGAGTGAGGATGGTTCGTGTTGGGATGAGAACAAGCTGGAGTTATTCTTACCTTTTGAGCGCGACCGAATTCGACAGATCCATATTTGTGAAACGAAACCCGTGGATGCATTGACGTGGGATTATGATAAATGGGGAAGCTATACAGTGAAATCGGCATATCATCTGTTGGTTGGGGAGGAGAATGAATTTGGCAGCTCGGAAAAATCTAGAGAGGAGTGGCTTTGGAAGACGATTTGGAATACCCCTGCGATACCTCGGGTTAAGGTGTTCATGTGGCAGCTCGGTCTCAATTCTATTGCAACGAACTACAATATCGCGAGAAGGGTGAAAGAGAGGGAGTCGTATTGTCCTCTATGTCTTGGTAATTTGGAGACCTGTTTTGATGTTGTTCGTGGATGTGGCGAAACTGACGACGTGTGGGTGGCGTTAGGAATGCAGGAGGTTGCCGGGTGTGAGGAAGAGTGCATATCGGAGTGGGTTGAGACGGAGTTACGTGGGCTGGATGGAGAGGATAGGAGGAAGTTTATGTTAACTTGTTGGGCCTTGTGGGAGAGGCGTAATAAGTGGGTTTTTGAGAGGGTATGGCACGGAGTGGCTGAGGTGACACGACGCGTCGAACAACTTCGGTGGGAGATTCAGGGGGCCGAAGCCGAAACTGTAGGGAGAACATACCAGGGTGATGGGCCGGGGAAGGAGATTAACCAACCACGGTCAGGGGGCGGAAACAGGGGTATGGGTGGGCGGATGATAGGGGTTGCAGGGGTGGAGCGTAACAGGTGGTCTAGGCCAGGGGCGGGTGTCGTCAAGGTCAATGTGGATGCTGGGGTTGTGGCGGGGAAGGGCAGTGGCGTGGGAGTTGTGGGTCGAGATTAAACTGGAGCGGTGTTGTGGGCGTTATCGCACCAACGACTTGAGGTATGGGACTCTAAACTGACTGAGGCTGTGCTTATTTTTGAGGGACTTAAGGAAGCGCGGAACCGAGGGTATGCTCGGGTCGATGTAGAGAGTGATTGCCTAAATGTCGTGAACGAGCTCCGGGATAGAAGGAAGGAGTGTTCTGACCTATCTCTAGTCTACGATGATATTCTGGCCTTGTGTTCATGTTTCTCTTCTGTCAAGTTTCTGTTTGTTTGCAGGAATGCTAATGTTACTGCACATCTTTTGGCTCACTATGAGATGGGCCGCAATGAGGTGTATAGCTGGAATTGTACTCTTCCGTCCCATATTGAGGCGGTAATTTTTCAGGATGCAATGAATTCAAGATGAGCCCGTTTTTCGGGTCTCTTATACAAAAAAAAATCTAACCCCAAGAGAGGTATATATACTTATTAAGGGAGTCTAAAAAGGAAACTAAGTAAAGCCTAATAGAATAATCCCGCAAATATTAATTATGGTAAAACACGGACTCCTCAACAGATTAGGAAAATCCATCCGAATTGCAGCGAACTGCCCGGTAAAAATTCATACCGACCGGTTCATAATGAACCGACCGGTTCGGCTGACGGGTCACTCTTCTTCGCCCGTTTTCTCTTGTATTCTTCACTTGTAGCTTTAAATTCTTCGATTTGTTATGTTTTCTGCTAAAACATAAACAAAATACCCGGCGTACCAACTTATGGGTAAAAAGCTACTAAAGCTATTCTTAAAGCATGTTAAATCGGTTAAAACGGAGGATAAAATGGGACTAAATACGTATATGAACTGAGTTCATCAAATCCTCCCAAACCGAACCTTCGCTTGTCCCCAAGTAAACTCACATCGGACAACACAAAAATGGTGGCTCAGAGCAAACTTCATCAACATGCACCATCCCAAATCTAATACTCTAACAAGCAAATGACACCAAGGCTAAAGAAACAAATTCTAAAGCAAAAGATGAGGAATAAAAGAGTTTTAAAAATCGAGTTCCAATCATTATTCAAATGCCAAACTTTTAATCTTGCACAACCTTTTATGTCGAGATTCCTTATGGTTTACATTCAGCACTCGAAAAGGGCAATATTGTGAATTTATGCAAAATCGGAAAAACAAAACACTCACCTAACTGCGACTTATAAGAACATGCATGCAATCTAACATGATACCAATCTCTACCAACCGTACATATACATTCAATCGGACCAAGACACATGCCGAGGACTTATATATGGTATAAAGTGAGGATAATTGAGTAAGAAGGGGCAAACGATTTGGATATGTGGAGTTAAAAGTCAAGCTAGAACGACTACAACCAAACCGAAGAATCATTCCATCCATACCAAACTTCAATCAAAGGAATTATAGTAGTACCAAGCATCTTATTTTCAACCTTTCATAACTAGCTTCGCACCAACAACTACGAAAATATAGAAATTAATTCTTTTCTCATAGCAAAAACGAATTCCTCTTCTTTACACACTTCATTTTTTTCTCTTTTTTTTTCAACTACCTCCTTTCTTCTTCTTTTCTTTCATTGATTTTTTTTTTTTCAATTCATCATCATTTTTTTTCAATTCTCTTTCTCAATCGACATGGTACCAAATTTCACCCGTAGAAAATAATTCCGTCTAGTTAATCAACTAGCTTGACTAGGGTAGGCAAATATGGCATGTAGTTAATAAACGGGTCAAAACAGCTCAAATTATGGCTATGTGAAGTTCATGGGAATTAGATAAAAGAAAGGGGATTTCCCTTTTCTACATGTGCTAAAATCACAAACCGAATGCATACAGGTATTTAAGAAACGAATGTCATGCCTATGCAATTTGATGTTACATGTCTCATAAGGAGTACCACTCTCAACCTATATGAAACTGATCACAGATGTCATTAGTGTAAGGCTCTAAGTCTCACTATATAAGTAGCTTACTCGACAACAGGTCAATTGACTCATTTGGCAATCAAAACATAATTATCGACAAGATTAAAGAAATACTATACTCAAATAACGGGAAATAAGTGTCATTCACAAGAAAGAGCAAAAAATTAGGGAAAAGCATGCGACAAACACAATGTCATCATCGCCGACACGACTCTATACTAAAACACACAGAAACACACAAAAAAAACAGAAAAATAAATAAAAAATGTTTTTTTTTACTAAAATTAATACACACCCAAAAGAAAAAAAACACTACACACAAAATATCCCCCCAAACCAAAATAGACACTGTCCTCATTGTGAACCAAGATAAAAGACATAGGACAAAAGTAGAACAGTGAATGGACGAAACACAAAAAGAATAAGAGAAAAAGGATAAGGGAAGGTATCGACAATATATGTGCTGCAAATAATAAGTCCCCCCCAAACCAGCAACCAACCGGGACTAAGAATCAGACTCATACCCATCAATGTCATAATCATCCTCAGCAGCCTCTCGACTTGACATGAGGTCCACGAACTCACGACCACCATAGTCTCATCAACAAAACTATTACCTCCATGTAGAGAAGCATCATGGCAGGTGTAAGCATCGTCATGTCCATAGCTGACACCGCGATCAAAGTCGTACTGAACTCCAAAGTTGGACTGACCAAGAGGAGGTGGACCGGTAGGTCCTTGAAATGAACCATCAGGACCGAACCAGGAGGGTAAGTGATCAGTCGGTTGAAACTGACCCTGCTGCTGAAGCTGTGGGAGGTGTGGATAATAGGCTCGCTGTTGGTCAACATACATTGACCGCATTAAATGGAGTGTCTCCGTATAACCCGACTGAGGCTGATAATTGTGGACGTCCGTCCGCACCGCCCGGGGCCCCGCGCGCGCCCGTGCGGGATTGACCCGGTTTTTCAACGTGTGGCGGCGGCCACCCACGCGGCCCCCTCCCTGCCGGGGGCCGGTCCGATCTCGCGTACGGGGCAAAGTGTCAGACCTGGATTTGAATGACGATCCGGACTTGTACTAAACGGGTGCGGGCACCCGTGTTTCTGTTTGGGAATCGATCGAGTGGTGGTTGTAAATGTTTAAAGGCCGTTTTGTTTGGTAAGGCGACCTTTTTAGTGAACTGAAGCTGTCGTTGATTTGTGGAGTCGCCACCGAGTCAATTATGGGGACTCGGAAACCGTTCAAGTCAACTTTGATCCCTTGCCGGCTCAAAGTTGATTGGCACGGGACCTAAAGATAAAGACTTGTACCCTTAAGCACTCCATGCCTGGAACGACTCTCATTGCCAATGGTTTTGGACATCCGGAAACCATCGATTCTGAGTAAGGGGTGAGGGTACGTATTGGGAAGACAACATCCGATAGATGTTGACACCCAATCCCGCCCGCACTATAGCGGCCTCTACTAATCAATCGGTGGACTGATATCCTAGTTCTTTTGTTGTGGTGGAAGTATTGTAACATTCGTTGTTTTAACCCTAACCCTTTTGCTATGTCGGTTGTTTAAGGACAAGTAATTTTTCTCGTCAAAGTAGTTGTGTTTACATTCTTTGCATCCGATTTCACGTGACAAGCATGTCATGAAAAGATGCACGTAGGAGAGTAGAGAGTACTAGTATTATACGTATTAGCAAATCAGTTTTAACGCGATAATACGGATATTAGTTATTCTCATGGTATACCTTACCTGGTATTCTGCTTAAGATGCGTCGGCTCAGTATTAATAGAGATGCGTCGAACCTAATATGGCGAGCACCGGGACTAATACGGGACCCGACCATCACTTTGTTCAGTTTTAGTTGTTTTAGATTTTGAATTCCGTGTTGGGTAATTTAGCATGCGATTAGAAGGTCATAAAAGCAATAAATCATACGAACAATTGTGAATGAGAATGTAAGTAAATCACATAGTGAGGAGTTGCACCCTCGGAGTATACACTAAACGGGACTCGATGCATAGATAGTTTGAGAATGGATCTCGGAATTACTCGGGTCTATTTAGTGTGTTTTATTGTTTGCGGTTGAAGTTGGGACGTTACGTATTTTAGTAGATGTTTGTGGGCCTAGTGCCCACATCTAGTGTTATCGTAGTACATAATAATAGAAAGTTTGAATATGGAAATTTTTGTTTAGATGGCAACCTAGTGACCATACGACTTCGACAGGCGGATCCTCCTAGCTTGACCAGTTATTCCGGCAGAGTTTCATTACCGTTTGACCTTCCCGCGGCTACACCGGCAGTGTTTCGTTGCTAAGGATTAGTTCTGCGGCTAACCCGACAGAACCTGGGTACTAGTTTTGAGCTAGTCGATCACAGGCACCTCGGTATCGAGTGGAGTGCTCGAAGGTGAGGAGTAGCGTCGATGTCGCTTTATTATCGGAAGTACGATCAAGTGGATCGTTTGCCTCGGGTGTGGAGTGCGAGCCCTTAGCAAGAGTTTAGAGGAAGAAGAGAGGATTGAATGATGTGTGTTGAAATGAGGGCATGAAGGGGGGTATTTATAGGTGTTTTCGGCCCTCGTCGCCCATATAGGCGCCCGAGCTGGGGCGTGCTAAGACTCAGGCGCCTGGGTCCGGGCGTGGGGAGACCCAGGCGCGTCGGGTGGTGCGGTTGGAGTTTGGAGGATACGGTTTTGATACTTTCCAAAACCGAGAGGGAGGAGTGTGATATGATCGTTAGGGATTAAGCTTACCCCGGGCTTGACCTAGCGTCGTGGGTTTAGTGGGCCTCGGGTGTTCATCCCGAGGTTCTCTTGGCGCGGTGTTGACTCGGTTTGAGTTCCGGGACCGACTCGGGGTCCCGGTGTCGGAATTGACTCTAATTAGTGTCTATGTGACCGTAACGACCCGACTAAGGCTGCCATCATGTCAGTTTAATTTGCCCGAGTAATTTATTTGATCCGTTCTATAGAAAAACTATCCAGAACACCGCGAACCCGCGTCGGTTGCAGTCCTATCCTCATCGGGTGTTTGCTGAGCACCTCTGCAGCCACCAGGTCCAAATCTGGGTGTCTCCTGATGAGGGTGGAGAAGGAGCCCGTGATAGGGTGGAGAAGGAGCCTCCTGACGAGGGACCTAAAGCTAAGGAACTTGTGACTGAGGTGGTGACGAGATCCGGAACCTTCACCGTATTCAAAGGTGGTACGACCTCGGTTACCCTGTGGAGCAGCTCCGGGGGTAATGGTAAGTAAGTAGTTAGGAGAGGAAGGAGGTGGGATATCATCATCGAGTGGTGCATTCTGTCGTAGCTCTGGTAAAGAAGGATCGGGAAGGGTGCGACATCGACCCGGAGCAAAGTGCCATAAATACTTATTATCAGCGCTAACGGAGAACCAACCTACAGGAAAATCGCTCGTTGTATAAACAGTTTCCGTCGAAATAGGCACCCGGTTCGTCTCGTCAAAGTTACCTCGTAGTAGAACTCGAGCAAGATGGGTTACTAATCCTCCACCATTAACTGACATCAAGCGACCAAATTTTGTAACAATTAACCCAAAATGTTTCATAATAAGAGCAGAGATGTCCAGGTCAAAAAGGGGTTGGGATTGGACATTAAGAGCCATTCCAATCATCACAATTTCAGCTTTGGTCACGCAACCATGTTCGTGACGACCAAAAATCGACCCGGAAAGAAATCGCTGCCAAATCCGGATTATAGGATGTTGAATGGCATGACAAGGGACACGCTTAAATCTAGCTGGCAAAGCTTGGCCTGTAATGCAGTACCAAAGTTGCTGATGACTAAAAGAATCGGGGGCACTCAAAACATTACTAGAGTCTAGACCGAAGGTGCCCCGAGATAGTCAGAAAGGGATGGTATGAGTCACACTCAATAACCTAAATGTCAGCATAGTAGTAGCATCATCATATTCAAAACTGCTGAAGAATTCAAGGGTTAAGTCTTTGTAAGTGGGTACATTTAGATTAAACAGACCACCTATACCAGTACCATCAAAACATTGCTCCATCGACTCGTTAATACCACAACGACGCAGTAATGCATGACTAAGAAAACGAGTAGGTGTTACCGGTTTGGAAGCTATAAGAAGGAAAAGTTCTAGTTGTCTAGCCGAACCAAAAATAATATTCTCATGCCCGGGTACCGACGGGAATTCTGATGGTGGTGGTGGCGACGAAGACCCTGATGATGTTGCTTGCGATGATTCCGGTGGAGAGTCTGACCGACGGTTGATGTTTTGCCTTTTCTTCCGAGCCCCATGGTGATAGGGATTGGAGGTAGGAGATGGGTGGTGAAGGTGATGGGTAAAGGTATGGTGGAAAGAGGATGATGATTTATGTGGTGGAGATGGATGATTTTATGGGGTTTTATGGTAGAGAGGGTTGGGAGGGGTTTAGTGAGAGAGAGTGAAATAAGGGAATGAGGAGTGAATGGAGGGGTAGATGTGTATAAGAAGGCTTGAAAACGAAACACGTAGTCGTGCCTTGTGAACCGATCGGTTCGATTTTGAACCGCTCGGATTGAGTTCGTACCGACTGGTTCGTCTTCATACCGCTCGGTTTGGACTTGTATCGAGCGGTTCACCTGCCGTACCTGCAGATTTTTTGTTTCAACGAATACCAGTACCCTCCCTTACGTTCACTCAAGAATTTTAAAAAAAAAACACACACACACACACAAGACGAAAAGAAAATTACAGAAGTTGTACACACGGGTTGCCTCCCGAGAAGCGCTGGTTTTTAAGTCCCGCTCGACCGGTATTACCTCAAGAGGAGGAAGGAGGCATTACCTACGGCGGCATGTTCATGATATAGCTTTAATCGGTGCCCATTGGCCATAAAAACCTCTCCCGAGTCACTCTTTATTTTTGATTGCTCCAGATTTCTTGACATTGGTGACGGTGTAAGGACCTGACCATCTAGATCGTAACTTACCCGGGAATTTGCGAAGACGAGAATTGTGTAGCAAAACTTTGTCACCTTCCTTAAATTTCTTCGGGAGGATACGTTTATCATGCCACTTCTTTGTGCGCTCCTTATAGACTCGGGAATTCTCATTAGCACTTAGACGGAATTCGTCCAATTCATTCAGTTGGAGTAATCGCTTCTCCCCACTCAGAGTCGGGTCAATATTAAGCTCTTTAACTGCCCAAAACGCTTTATATTCTAACTCGATAGGAAGATGACATGCCTTACCATATACCAATCGATAGGGAGATGTATCGATGGGTGTCTTGAATGCGGTGCGATAAGCCCATAATGCATCGTCTAGCTTGGCACTTCAATCCTTTCAAGATTTAGAAACTACCTTTTTGAGAATTGATTTAATTTCTCGATTAGATACCTCCACTTGTCCGCTTGTTTGAGGATGATAGGCCGATCCGGTACGTTGCATAACACCATATTTGCGTAGTAAAGTCTCCAATCTCTTTTCGTGGAAGTGTGAACCTCCATCACTAATAATGGCTCGGGGAACCCCGAACCTAGGAAAAATTATCATTTTAAAGAGATTTATTACCACCTTAGCATCGTTTGTAGGACAAGCAATTGCTTTGACCCATTTGGACACATAGTCCACTGCAACTAGAATATAATGATGATTACCGAAAGAAGAAGGAAACGGACCTTGGTAGTCGATTCCCCATACGTCAAAACGTTCGACCTTTAGTATGCCGGTTTCTGGCGTCTCATGTCGCCTAGAAATATTACCGGATCGTTGGCAAGCATCACAAGCAAGGATAAATCCTTGAGCGTCTTTAAATAAAGTTTTCCAATAAAATCCGGATTGTAATACTTTAGCAACGGTGCGAGATGGACCATGATGACCACCATAGGGAGAAGAATGACAACCCTCCAAGATACCACTTACTTTCCAATTGGGTACGCACTTTCGAAAAATTTCATTCGCGCATTCTTGAAATAGGTAGGGATCATCCCAATAAAACTTCCTCACATCGGATAAGAATTTCTTCTTTTATTGATAAGTACAATCAGGAGGAAATAACCACCAACCAAAAAGTTAGCATAATCGGCGTACTATGGTTCGTTAGTAATTAGCTCGGCAAGGGTGATCGCAAGTAAAAAATCGTCGGGAAAAGAATCATCAATTGGTAAGATTATTCCTTCTTTATCGAATCTGAGTCGTGATAGGTGGTTAGCTACAACGTTCTCAGTTCCCCTCTTATCCCGAATTTCTAGATCAAATTCTTGGAGTAGTAAGATCCAAAGAATTAATCTAGGTTTTGCTTCCTTATTTGCTAAGAGGTACTTCAATGCGGCATGATCACTATAAACAATCACCTTAGAACCAATTAGATAGGTTCGGAATTTATCAAGGGCATATATGATGGCTAATAACTCTTTTTCCGTCGTCGTGTAATTGATTTTGAGCTTCACCTAAAGTCTTACTAGCGCAGTAAATAGCATGTAAAACTTTGTCTTTTCTATGACCGAAAACCGCTCCTACGGCATAGTCGCTTGCATCACACATAATCTCGAAAGGTAGATTCCAATCTGGCGATCGAATGATAGGTGCTGAGATTAATGCCTTCTTTATCCCGTCAAAAGATTCATGACATGCATCAGTAAAACAAAAAGGAGCATCCTTTAGAAGGAGTTGGGTAAGTGGTTTAGCCATTTTTGAGAAGTCCTTGATAAAGCGGCGATAAAATCCCGCATGACCAAGGAAGCTCCTAACCCCCTTAACATTTGTGGGAGGGGGCAATTGCTCGATCACTTGTATTTTAGCTCGATCTACTTGAATGCCCTTATCGGAAACTAAATGACCAAGCATTACTCCCTCGTTGACCATAAAGTGGCATTTTTCCCAATTAAGCACCAAGTCAACTTTCTCACAGCGACCTAAAACCTTAGACAAATTCAGCAAACAAGAATCAAAGTCAGAACCATATACACTGAAATCATCCAAAAATACTTCCATAATCGATTCAATGAATGTAGAAAAGATACTAATCATGCATCTCTGAAAAGTGGCTGGAGCATTACATAATCCGAAAGGGCATCCTACGATAAGCGAAGGTGCCATAAGGACAAGTAAAGGTGGTTTTTCTTGGTCCTCGGGATGAACGGGGATCTGGAAAAAACCGGAGTAGCCATCTAGATAACAAAAATACTTATGACGAGCTAATCTTTCCAACATGTGATCAATAAATGGAAGTGGGTAATAGTCTTTTTAGTGGCGACATTAAATTTTCTGTAGTCAAGACACATACGCTACCCTGTAACAATTCTTGTGGGAATTAGTTCATTCTTCAATACCGTGGTGCCTTATTTCTTAGGCACCACTTGAACCGGACTGACCCATTTAGATTCGGATATAGCATATATAATATCGGCATCTAGAAGTTTCATAACTTCTTTCTTAACAACTTCCTACATGTTCAGGTTCAGTCGACGTTGACTCTGGATAGACGGTCTATGACCGTCTTCAAGATGAAGGCGATGCATGCAAAAGTCAGGAGAAATACCTTTTAAGTCACTTAAACCGTACCCTACAACCTTCTTATGTTTCCTCAATACAGCCAATAAATCAGTCAACTGAGACTCAGTCGAAGAATTACTTACTATAACCGGGTTTAGCTCACCCTTATCGAGAAAAGCATACCTGAGGTTTTTGGGTTTAAGTTCAGGTTTTTGTACCTGGACAGAATAAGACATATCAAGGTTGACGGTTTCGACCGTCTCGGCTCCTTTCGTCTCCCCTGCATATGAAAGTGCTTCCAACTCATCTACTTCAGCTTTCCAAATGCCACCATCACCTATGTTAAGGATCCGAGTAAAATGGAATCGATAGTGTCATCCATAGAATCAAAAGTGTTTAAGTAGTAACATGACTCATCAGTTATGGGGGATTTTTGATAAGTGTAGTTTGTAGTGCCTAATTTGTTGTGTTTGGTCCTGTTTTCCCTTGTGAAATCGCTCTTTGGAGCGATTTCTGGGCTACTCACACTTCTTCTAGCTCGTTTTAGGTTCCCGAGACCATTCATGAAGATTTGGAACGATTCTGACTCGTTTCATACACTTTTGGAGCCAACGAAGAGAAGGAACGATCACTCGGTGCCTTAGATTGAATCCCGAGACCTTGGGACCCGTTCCCAAGCCCCGTAGACTCGATCCCGAGCACCGAGAATCGATGGGAAGCCCATGAGAAGCAAGGAGGGACCTTAATGATCATACAAGAGGCCTACAAGACCCATCTCGGGCGGGAAGAGTAGCCTTCCCGGTCGGGAAGGAGTGCATGAATGAAGAGGCTACTGATCTGGCCGTCCCGACCGGGAAGAACCCTTCCCGACTGGGAAGAGCAATAACACCGCCTGGTGTTATGGATAACACAGCCCGGTGTTATGCTTGATCCCAGTGGAGACCATCTCGTCCCGATCGGGACCACCACCATCCCGACCGGGACCATTCCTTCCCGACCGGAAGGAGCAGCTGCAGCTCGTGACTCTTCTTTTCTTTCTCCTTCACTCTTGTAACCTTATAAATACTCCTCCCTTGTATTGTTTAAGCATCTTACATTACCCTAGACTCTCTTAGGCCTCTCTTAAGCTTTCAAAACCCTAGATTAGTGTTCCACACATTAGTTTTAATCTTCCTTTAATCTTTAGTTAATCATTGTAATTAGTCTTGTATTAAGGAGATTCTTGAAGAACTCTTCCAAGCTTGACATCCTTGGAGTTTTGTTTGGGTTTCTTATTAATTCAAGTTCCAATCTTTTTCATCCTTTGCTAGTTTGGTATAATCTCTTCTCTTCTTTACTTTTGTTCTTTGTTTATTGTTCAAGTTTGAATCTTTACATATTGTTATTGTTCTTATTTGTTCATTATGGATGTTTGGATGCTTGGTTTGGTTTCTCTTGTTTTTGTTAGTCTTAGTCTCATGATGAGTGAGTAGATTACTTGTGGGGTTAGTAGGGGGATTAGGGGTAGATTATGGGTGATTAGGGTTGATTAAGGGAAAAGGGTGAATCTTTTGTTGCTAGTCACATATTGGGCACTCTATGTGTTTGTTGAAATGCTTGTGTGGGTAGTAGTGGCCAATGCTTCCTATACTTGTTCTCTTCTTCTCGTTGTTTGGCTAGTGTGTGATTGTGTCGAGTTTAGTCTTAGACACGAGAGTGCGGACTTGGGTTTTGACGCGAGAGCGCGGACCGTCCTTGACCTAGGTTTTGACGCGAGAGCGCAAACCGACTCTAGCAATTAGGAGACACCTACACCCTTGATCACCCAATTACCCTACTACACTTAAGAACCCGACCTAACCCTACTCCCTTCCATATTTGATGGTAGGGATTTATCGCGCAATCCCAACCGTCAATAATATAACCGGCTACTCCTAACTGGGTAGATAGGGTAAGTCGGGTCGAATCCACGGGGACGGTAATGTATAGCCTAGACTAAGGTCGCCTAAATACGAGACTAAGTCAACGAGCTAAACTAGGAATGGTAGAGAGGGGAGAAAGCTAGACTAAGACTATGGCTAAGGAGAAAGCAAACAAAGGAGAACGGGCTAGGATTAGGTCAGGGTCAAAGGGGTAACGGAATGGTCAAGGGAGAACTAGAGCGAAGGAGGTAGTAGGTTAATCTAGGTTGGTCCGGGCTCTCGCAACTTAAACCCACCTAGAGGTTCATCCTATAACCCATCTCGGCGACACACATGACAAACGGGGTTCTAGCGCGCTATGGTGGCCTAGGTCGCATCCGGGCTCTCGTTACGTAGATAGACCTAGGGGTCGTCCTCACTGGGCTCTCGCAACTTAGTGAGGGAACCGAACCCACAAACAAACCATCACCCACAAGAGAAAGGCAAGAAAAACAAGTATTTGCAACTACTAGTCAATCAAGCATTTCAACAAACATGTGATGTGCACCAAACCAAGAGGAAACCCAAATCTTCCACCAAGAACTCCAACAATCCCTAAATCACCCAATTAACACCCTAATCACCTTACTAACCCTAGCAAGAACACTACTCTAACATAATCAAACTAATACTAACAAGAACAAGAGAAATCAACACTAACATCAAAACATATATAAACAAACTAGTGAAAATGATGAACAACAATCAAAGATTAAAACTTGGAAGATTAAACATGAAAGATTAAAGGAAAAGAGAAAGGAAAGATTATACCAACTACAAAGGATGAAAAGGAGAACACTTGTATAGAAGAAAACCCAAATAATTCCACCAAGGTTGTCAATCTCGGATGGATTCTTCAAGAGATCCAATAATACAAGATTAAACTAAGATTAACTACTAATTACCGACTAATCTACACTAATCTAATCTAATCTAACCTAAAGTAGTCTAGGGTTTTAGGAGAGGTGAAGAATATAACATATGATTTTGTCTTAATACAAGAGGGGGGTATATATAGGGTTACAAGTGGAAAGGAATTGAAAGAAACAAGGCGGAGCTGTAACTGACCCTTCCCGGTCGGGAAGGCTTGGTCCCGATCGGGATGGGCCATCCTTCCCGGTCGGGAAGGACCTTCCCGATCGGGATGGGCTCACAGTAGCCGCGCTTCATATTCACTTCATCCCGAACGGGATGAGGCCATCCCGAACGGGATGGGTCTTTGTAGGCCTCCCTTAAGAGCTCTTTGGTCCCTCCTTGCCTCTCATGGGTTTCTCGTCGATTCTCGGGACTCAGGATCGGGTCTCGGAGGCTCGGGATTGGGTCCCGAGGTCTCGGGGTCGATTCCAAGGCATCGAGTCATCGTTCCTCTACTCCGTTGGCTCCAAAATGTGTATGTATCGAGTTGGAATCGCTCCAACTCTTCCAAATCGGTCTCGGGAACCTGAAACGAACTAAAGGAAGCATAAGAAACCCATAAATCGCTCCCAAGGAGCGATTCCACAAGGAAAATGGGACCAAAACACAACAAAATAAGCACTACAAACCACACTTATCAACTCCCCCACACTTAACCCTTACTCGCCCTCGAGTAAGCACATACTAACTACTATACTAGCCGAATGGGTATTAGCGCACCCTACGCCCCTTCAACTCACGCGAGTGTACTTAGAGGAAAAGTGCACCCCGCAAGGCAAGTGGGGTCTTGCAACAAAACTGTGGATGCAACCGGACACAAAACACACAAACAAACAAACACACAAACAAACACTTAGACGGTTGCACCCAAAACAAAAGAAATACCGCTTCCCTCTAAAAGCGGTGAAAGAAGCACCGGTTTAGGACTCGAGGCAAGTGACAACGTTCCCAAGATAGCAATACAAACCAAGGTGGACTAAACCCTAATAGTATGACGATAAAGCAACATAAACGTTGGTAACTTACCTAGGTCCTCCTAACTTTCTAAAAACGTACTACGGGACGATCGGCGGAGTGGAAAAGTGAAGAACCACGGTGTTAGTCAACACTGTAGGTAAGTGAGACCCCGCCCCCTTTAGCGTGAGCCAAGAGGGTCGTCCCGTGTCCAAAACCGCCTAACTAGTCCAAGTAAAAAGGTGAAAAACATGCAAAATGAGGGAAGACCGACTAATGCCGCTATCATCCTTCCTAGGGACTCGGTCCTTTGGTAGGCTCTTCACGGCAAAAGTCGGAAAAAGGCTTATTTTTGTGGGGATTTCTTTTTGTGAGACGGGTTTTCTTTTGGCATTTTCTTTCTTTTTGACGTTTTGCTTTGCTTTGTTTTGCCATGCCATTCTTTTTCTTTTTTTCTTTTTTCTTTTTGGCTTTTGTGCCTTTTCTTTTTCTTCATTTCTTTTCTTTCTTTCATTTTTTTCTTTCTTTTCTTTCTTTGCCCTTTTTGGCAAGATTTGGCTTTTTGGCATTTTCATTGTATAACAAGAAAGGTAGAAATCAACAATTTGCAATTTATTGTGTGGAAATGCGTAGGAGGTAGGTGAATGGGTAAGTCGGGACGGGCCCTTCCCTTCAAACCCACAAAAAGTGGAGAACTTGGACTAATCAAACAATCCTAAACACGGTCACCTAAGGGACGAGACTCGGTAACCAAGGCCTTTTCACACCGTGGGTGGTCATAATGGTCAAAAGTGCAAATCCCGTAGTAAATTCCTAGTAAGCTAGGTGGACTCAAGGTAAAGGACCAACCAAATCATTGATTTAGGGTTATTCTACTAGGCTAAAGTCCAAGACTCGATTTACACTACTAAAAAGGGAAAGTACACACTCACACACTAGCCTCTAAACCGGGTTTTCGAAAACGGTTAACGCACAAGACACACAACACAACACAAAACAAAGACACGACGAAAACGAACGAAAGAAAAAGAAGCAAAAGAAACAAAACACAAACAACACAAAACGAACACAAACACAACACAAACACCACCCCAAATTTCCAAACAAGTCACCAATCAACCACAAACTCTACAAGCTCCGCCCGAGCACACCACAACACACAACTCCTCCAAACTCCGCAAGGAACAAAGAGGAAAAGGGGTGAAGAGATGTTACCGGAAGTCTTGGGAGCTCACCAAAGCTAACGGCGATTTAAGCAACCTATAAGGAAAAAGGGAGACAAACACACAAAACAAAACAAATACACGACACAAAGACACAAAAGGAAAACACACAAAAGAAAATCTTTTTGATTTTTGCGAAATTTTTCAAATTTTTAGGGTTTTTAAGATTTTTTTCGGAAAAACTATGAAAATAAAACTAACTACGCTAGAATATCGCTCCCCCACACTTAAACCGAGCAATGTCCTCATATGCTCAATCGTAGTGTGCGGAGAGACAAAAGAAAAGGAAAAGAAACTACGAAAATAAGGCTTAAAATCAAAGAATAAGGTGAAGAAAACGGTAGAAGGTGTCCGGCCGGGGTGTAATCAAGTCACCATGGGCCGAGACAAGAAAGAGATATGGATAGGGGAAGAAATAAAAAGAAGGAAATAAAAGGAAATGGGAGAAGAGGGCTAGGTGTAATCAAGTCACCTAGCCCGGATTTCGCCTAAATCCGACTAAATCCTCAAAAAAGAAAGTGAAAATCTGGTAAAAATTTGGATTTTTTGAAAATGACTCTCGATGTAGTCACATCATCGAGAGTCGGGAGCAACAACTACCGAGGCCTCGAAGGCCACCATGACAAAGGGGAAGGGGATAGACAAGGGGAAAACAAGCAATAAAAGACGGAAAAGTAAGGATAGTTACCGAAACCAATCGGCTAGTAACTCACTCGCTCCATCGTCTCAATGATCATTATAGGCACAAAGCTTGTCTTCATCATTGCTATTCCTCTTCATTCTCGATAATACCGCATGGTAGAGGTGGTAAAGGTGTGAGAGGGTGGGATTTGATGTGAATATCGGTCTAAAGTGAGGAGGAAATGAGGTTAAGGTATGTAAATAAGGTACATGGGTGGTATGATATGAGAAAGGAAGGTAGGGAGGTTAGGTGGGGGTATACAATGGTTGGATGGGCTTAAATGTCGAAGAAGAAGCACCAAAAAGGAGTTGGGGATCATCCCGGTCAGGATGGATGATCCCGATCGGGTTGATAAACCCTTCCCGGTCGGGAAGCCTCCTTCCCGATCGGGATGACACTCCAGTGGACTCGATTTTTGGCACCCTCATCACGATCGGGACGGCCCCATCCCGGTCGGGACGACACACCCTTCCCGGTCGGGAAGGATCTTCATGACTCCCATGACCCCAAAAACCGACTCCCTTACTCACGATCCAAGCTCTATCACTAACCACTCCTTTCTAGGAGTCACCTTCACTTCACCTATCACAATAAACTCAAAATACACATCAAATTCACTCCCTCACATCGCTCATCAAAATACCAAAACAATTACAAGAATCCCAAAAAAACAAAAGAGTCCAAGAAACAAAAATCACAAATACAAGCACAAGTACCCTAAAGAAGAGGAGAGGGGAATATACAACATGACGGTTCTTTAGGAACTCCGTCAAACCTAGGATGGTGGATTCCATTCTTCAACCATAGCCCTCAAGGGCATGGAGGAGCAAGTCGAACGCGCTACCGACATCATAGTGAAGGCTCAAGAAGCGCTCGAGCTTAGCCGACCTCCACGGCCTCCAAGGAGGAGGCAAGAAGTAGGAATCCCAAGACCCAAAATCATCTTGCACGTTGTCTCCGGGGTCTATCCATCTTACGAGCTTCACCGACCTCTTCCTCCCTAAGCATTGCCTCCAATCACAAGCAAGCTTCGTCTCCAAGAAACAAGACACAAAAAGTGGTTTTGGCCTCACTTCCTCGTTGCACACCCCCACACTTGCCTCAAGTTGTGGTTCCCCATCATCATCACTCGGCCCCACATCATCTTGGAGAAGAGGATCGAAACTTCTACCGGCGGTTTCAATCTCCTCCAAGTCATTGCTTGGTTCACTAGGTAGAGGCTCTTGATGCTTGTCCAAATTATCGCACAAGGGCAACTCGAGGCTAACAATTTCACCCAACAACTTCACAAACTCCACCAACTCATCCAACTCACTATCCTCCTCCAATTCCTCACCAATGTTGCCTTCACCAAGGGTCATATCCTCATCCGTCTCTTTTTGGGTATACGATTGAGGTTCTTCAAAGCAAACTTCTCCTTCAAAGGGAAATACATCGGCGGCTTCGTGATTAGGTTGATCCCCTTTCTCAAGTGGGCACCCTTCATCCAATTGTGACGTTCGGGATAAAAACATTACGGTTTGAACCGATAATGCATTTAATCGAGCATCCATCGCCTCGTTATCCCTTCGAAATTGGGCCAAGAGTTCCTTAGTCTTTTGCGATTGGATGGCCATTTCTTGTTGCATTTGAAGCATCGATTGATGTAACTCCAAGTTTGGCATTTGGTGGTCATTGGGGTCTTGTAAAGTTCCTTGAAAATCTTGATGATACCCAAGGGGTGGGGTATCATATTGTTGGTAGTGAGGTTGAGGTGATCGGTAGTATTGTGGGTCATGGGTTTCATATTGTGGTTGGGGTGGAGGGTAATATTGTGGGTTTTGGGAATATTGGCTTCCATAAGGTGAATCTTGATTGAACATGGTGGGCTCACAATCATAAATCGAGTAATAGTCACCATGATCGTAGGATTGATAGTCATTCACTTGTTGGTAGCCATATCCATATTCTTGAGGATCATACCCGTCTTGATAACCCCAAGAAGCATGATTATGGTAGGGGGACGTCATGTCATAGCTTTTGTTCAAAGAAGAAGAGGGGTAGCTCATATCGGCTCCCGAGTGTGTGGAGTTTAGATCAAACCTCACGCTCGCTCGAAAATCGTGGCTCATACCCGGTTGGAAACCTCTCACTCTAGCAACCGTCCGTTAAAGCGGCTCTAAGTTGCAAGAAGAAGATAGTCACCACCTCTAAGCATAAACTGTAGACTAAGAACAAACGTGAGAAGTCTAGTGCTTTTTGGGCACTAGACAAGAGAGAAAAGAACCTCACACACACAAGAAGCAAAAAGGAACAAGAAGAAAAAAGAAAAACACAAACACAAAGTCAAGAAAATAGGAAAACAAAGTCTAAACTAGCACCGTCCCCGGCAACGGCGCCAAATTGATGGTAGGGATTTATCGCGGAATCCCAACCGTCAATAATATAATCGGCTTGATAAGTGTAGTTTGTAGTGCTTATTTACATGTGTTTTGGTCCCATTTTCCTTGTAGAATCGCTCCTGGGGAGCGATTTATGGGCTTCTTATGCTTCCTTTAGTTCGTTTCAGGTTCTCGAGACCAATTTGGAAGAGTTGGAGCGATTCCAACTCTATACATACACATTTTGGAGCCAACGGAGTGAAGGAACGATGACTCGATGCCTTGGAATCGACCGCGAGACCTTGGGACCCAATCCCGAGCCTCCGAGACCCGATCCTGAGTCCCGAGAATCGATGGGAAGCCCACGAGAACCAAGGAGGGACCAAAGAGCTCTTAAGGGAGGCCTACAAGACCCATCCCGTTCGGGATGGCCTCATCCCGTTCGGGATGGGGTGCACGTTGAAGGGTGCCACTGTGAGCCCATCCCGGTCGGGACCAACCCGTCCCGATTGGGATGACAGGGCCGTCCCGGTCGGGATGATCCGTCCCGGTCGGGACGAAGAGCTGGCAGTCGCGCATCTTTTCTTCTCTTCTCTTTCATTCTTGTACCCATATATATACTCCCTTCTTGTAATGTTAAGACATCTTATCTTACCCTAGACTAGTTTAAGCCTCCATTAACATCTAAAACCCTAGATTATTGCTACTCTCATTAGTTTAATCTTCTCTTTAATCCTTAGTTAATCAGTGTAATTAGTTCTTGGATTAAGGGATTCTTGAAGATTGTTCCAAGCTTGACAACCTTGGGATTGTATTTGGGTTTCTCATTAATACAAGATTGCATCTTTTCTTCATCTAGTATTGGTATAATCTTTCTTTATCCTTGTTCATAGTTATTCAATCAAGTTTCATCCTTTACATATTGTTATTGTTATTGTTTGTCTATGATGAATGTTTGGATGTTTGTTCTAGTTTCTTTTGTGAATGTTAGTTTGTTCATGATAATGAGTGAGTAGTTTCTTTGTGGGGTTAGTAGGGGGATTAGGGGTAGATTATGGATGATTAGGGTTGATTAAGGGAAAAGGGTGAATCTTTGTTGTTAGTCACATTGTGGGCACTCTATGCGTTTGTTGATATGCTTGTATGAGTTGTAGTGTCCATGCTTCCCATACTTGTGCTCATCTTCTCATTGATTGTCCATCATGTGGAAATGTTGAGAATAGTTTAGTCGCGAGAGCGCGGACTAGGGTCTAAGTTGCGAGAGCCCGGACCCACCTTGACATCGGTCTAAGTTGCGAGAGCCTGGACCGACTCTAGCGATTTGGAGACACCTTTACCCTTGATCACCCCAATTACCCTTCTACTCCTATGAACCCGACCTACCCCACTTTCTTTCCATATTTGATCCATCATCTTAGTTAGTCATCATTCCATTAGTTTTCATCGTTTAGTTAATCATTAGTCTAGTTTCTATATCTTCTCCATCATAGTTTTCCCATCTTAGCTTTCTTTGTGTTCGTTTGTGTGACTTAGCGTAGTTTTTAGTGGACCTAGTCTAGACCTTACTCTACCGTCCCCGTGGATATCAAACCTACTTGCCCTAGCTACCCACTAGGAATAGTCGGTTTATTATTGACGGTTAGGCCCCATGACAAATCCAACCATCAATTTGGCGCCGTTGCCGGGGACGGTGCATTGTTTAGACTTAGTTTGCTTATTTCTAGACTTAGTTACCCTTCTTTGTGTTCTCCCATCTTCTCTTGTGCATATTTCCTTAGTTTTTGTTTCTTTCTTTTCTCTTTGTCTCTAGTTGTGCTCGTTTATCGCCGTTACCTAGTGCCCCTAAAGCACTAGGTGGTCTCACGTTTGTTCTAGTGTGTAGTGTATGCCTAGGAGGGGAGGCGACTTCTATCTCTTTAATCCATCGCCGGAGAGACTCTTTCGAGCCTTTCGCCAACGGACGATTAATCGGGTTAGGATCTCTCAACTGAGTGCAAGCAATACTCATCAAGGGCAAGCCCAAGGAGCCGACTTTAGCGAGTCACCTCGAGAGACGGCCGGAGGGACCTTCATCAATCCCTTCGGTAATTCTTCTCCTAGTTCCCCCTCTTCATCTACATCAACACCGTCTACACCACCATCCTCTCCCTTATATCCAATCATGCCTAAGTTTTCTTCTCACTCAACCTTCACGGAAGACGTTTTGCCGGGTCCATCCACTTTACCGGAGGCATATACCAGGAATTTTGTGGCGAAAACGCAACTTATCCAATTGGTCGAGAGAAGTCAATTTAGTGGGTTACCAACCGAAGATCCTCATCAACACATGGAAACCTTTTCGGATTATTGTGACGCTATTTCGCAAACGGGAATAACTCAAGACCAAATCCGGTGGGTATTATTTCCCTTCTCTCTTATTGGTAAAGCGAAACAATGGTTCAAGGGGTTGGATAAAGCAAGACTTGGCATTGATACTTGGAAGAAGCTAGCCTTAGCCTTCTACCAACAATTCTATCCCCCGGAGAAGACAAATCTATTGAGAGCTTCTATCACGGGTTTCCAACAACGTGATGATGAAAGCCTCTATGAATCGTGAGAAAGATTCAAAGCCTTGATCCGTTCTTGTCCACACCATGGCTTATCACAATGGTTCCTCGTACAACAATTTTGGAACGGGTTATATGAAGACTCGAGGGCCATACTCAACATGGGATCTAACGGTAGGTTTACCGAAGTGGAGGATGACCAAACATGGTCAAGGATTGAAGAGATGGCGGTTCACAATTCCCAATACTCTAGGCCTTGAAAGGCGAATCGAGGAGGAAGGCACGATGTGGATGCCATTACACAATTGAGCATTGATCTTGGGGCTCAACTAAGAACTCACATGGAGACCATTGACAAAAAGCTCCAAAGCCACCTCAACCAAGTTCAAAGCTCTAGTTCCTCCAACCAACACTCGATTCATGATGTTAATGCTTTGGGAGTTGTACCCCCTACTCCTTACTTTGGGATGTGTGATACTTGTGGAATCGTCGGTCATGACCCTATGAATTGTAGAGGGAGTATTGAGCAAGTGAACGCCTTTCAAGCGTTCAAGCAAGGTGCCTCCTTCTCTAATCAATACCAAGCTTCCAATCAAGTCCCTCAACAACAAACACTTCAACATCAACAACAACATCGTCCCTATGTTCCACCTCCCTTACTGGACAACAATGAAATTTATCAAGGTTATGTGGGTAACCAAAGACCCTTCAACAATTTCAAGCAAAATAACCAAGGTAACTTCAACAACAAGCAAGGGTTCCAACAAGGGAACTTCAATCATGGTGGTTTCCAAGGAAACCAAAATTTCCATGGAAACCGAAACTTTCAAGGACAACAAAACCACAACCAAGGCCTTAATCAAGGAAACTTTCATGGGTTCCAAGGGAATCTTCATCAACAACAAGGTAGTTCTCAAGGGTTCCAAGGGAACCGTCAACAAGCAACTCAAAATCAACAACAACAAAGCAAGCCTAGGAGCCGGTCTCCTACTCATGATTATGGCATTCCTCTCGCCATCACCGACACCCCACATAATCCATCATCCCCACCTCGGGATTTCGACATTCAAAGACTTTGATGGACATGCAACAAGGTCAAATGGACATATCAAGAAACCATCATGAGCTCTTCACTTATATTGAAGGGGAAAACGCGATGAGAGATACCCGTATGAAGATACTTGAGACTCAAGTATCTCAACTCGCTTCGGGGAGCTCCTCAAGGCAAAAGGGGCAACTACCTTCTCAAGGTGAAACACCGACATTTGAGCATGTAAATGCTATCACCACAAGGAGAGGTAACTCTTATGACTCCCCTCCATATCCTAATGAGTAAGAGCCGATGCAAAAACAGACAATGGAAATGACATCTCCAACTCAAGAAGAGTCAAGCTTTGATATTCCAATTGAGGAGCAAGTCTTATGGGAGGTCGAGAAACCCCAAGAAGACAACCCTTCCCCACTTCAAGAGAAAGACAAGGGAAAAAGGAAAGTGTCCTTTGAAGAGTCCACCCCAATTGAACAAAACAAGTACCAAATCAAGTTGCTTTTCCCATCAAGGCAAATGAAGACTAAGGTGGACACTCAATACGACAAGTTCCGTAGTATTGTGAAGAAATTGGATGTTAGTGTCCCGTTTACCGAGTTACTTACCCAAATCCCGGCATATGGTAAATTCATGAAAGAAATCTTGGCTAGGAAGAGGTCCATCGACAAGGAAGAGACGGTAGCGTTCACTAGGGTGGTGAGCGAGCTTATTCAAGGTTCCACGCTTCCGAAGTTGAAGGACCCGGATAGTTTCTCTATCCCATGCACCATCGGCAATTACAAGATCGAGAGAGCTATGTGTGATTTGGGTGCGAGTGTGAGCATTATCCCCTACACCATTTGTGAGCGATTAGGGATGACGGAGTTGAAATGTACGTCCATTACACTCCAAATGGCCGATAAGTCTCTTAACCGACCATTGGGAATGTTAGAGGATGTGCCGGTGCAAATAGGGAAGTTCTTCATTCCGGTCGACTTCATTGTGGTTGACATGCCGGAGGATGCTAACACTCCCATAATCCTTGGACGCCCATTTTTACACACCGCCGGTGCCATGATCGATGTGAAGAAGGGTAGGATTACTTTTCAACTAGGCGACGAGGAGTTAGTGTTTGACCTCCAAGGCAACACTTCGCCTATGACCGAGACATGTAATATGATCCATGCCACGGAAGACATCGATCGAGGGAAAGATCCGGGACAAAGCTTGAAGAAGTACTCTTATGTACTTGAGGATGATGACTCCGAGAGTGAGGAAGATGAGTGCCCAAATCATGGGCTTGATGACAAGTGCAATGACAAGGAAGAAGATGAGCCTCCCTTTGGGCCACATGAGGATCGTTGGACGTTTGGGTATATCCCGAAGGATCGCAAGTACAAGTTCAAGCCATTGAACTTAGTAGATCGGGATACCCCGGGAACGTCGATGCAAGGTCTTGAAGAGCCTCGGGATGTGGTCGGTTATATCTCGAGCTTGATTGAAGACTTCTCTAGGGCCTTCGACTTGTTCCTACGTGCCCTTGATGGAGATGGAATCGGTTTGGAGGTTTTTGAAAAAGATTGAATAAAGCACCACCTTGGTTTGACGGAGTCCCACAAGAACCGTCTCTTTGTATATATCCTTGTATTATATTTGCTTTGGATTTTTGTGAATTCTTGTTATTTTGGATTATTGATGAGCGCGGCGAGGGAGAGAATTTGATGCTTGGGTTGAGTTTGTTGGATAGGTGAATTGAAGATGATCCCTAGAGAGGATTGGCTATGATATACCTTGGGTTGTAGGCACGACGATTGAGTTTTTGAAGCTTGGAGCAAGCTTTTGGGATTGTGGAAGTTGAAGAAGGCCCATCCCGACCGGGATGAGGCGTCCCGACCGGGACGGGTGTGGCATCCCGACCGAGAAGGAGCCGTCCCGATCGGGATGGGTGTACCAAGATTCGAGCTCACTGTGGATCCGTCCCGACCGGGATGAGGACGTCCCGACCGGGATGGTCCTCTACTCCCCCTTTGTGTTTCTTCTTCGACAATTGACTCCACCCAACCATTTTATGCCCCCTCCTAACCTCCCTGTCTACCCTAGCCTTATCATATGCCCCATGTACTTCATTGTCATACCCTCACTCCATTTCTTATCCACTTTACACCGTCTCTCACATCAAATCCCACCCTCTACCATTACTACCTCTACCGTGAGTTCTTCTTGAGTGTGAAGCGAGATGGAAAACGAGAAGATAAGCGACGAGCCTCTAATGATCACCAAGACGATGGAGCAAGTGAGTTACTAACCGCTCGGTTTGGGTAACTATCCTTACTTTTCCGTCTTTTTATCGCTTGTTTTTCATTGTTTGCCCCCTTCCCTTGAGTCATGGGATCTTAGTGGCTTTCGAGGCCGTAGTATGGTTGCTCCCGACTCCCGACGACGTGATTACATTGAGAGTCAATCGATTAGTCCAATTTACAAGATTTTCACCCCTTTTTAGGAGTTAGTCGGATTTGGACGGAATCCGGGCTAGGTGACTTGATTACACCTAGCCCTCCCCTCCCATTTCCTTTTATTTCTTTCTTTTTATTTTCTTCCCCCCCCCCCCCCCCTCCATATCTTTTTCTCGTCTCGGCCCATGGTGACTTGACTACACCCCGGCCGGACACCTTCTACCTTTTCTTCACTTTATTTTTGATTTTTAGCTTTATTTTCTTAGTTTCTTTTCTTTTTCTTTTGTCTCTCCGCACACTATGATAGAGCATATGAGGACATTGCTCGGTTTAAGTGTGGGGGAGCGATATTCTATCGTAGTTAGTTTTATTTTGTTTTTTCCTTTCTCGAAAAACCTTTAAAAAATACCTAAAAATTTGAAAAAATTTCACAAAAATCAAAAAGATTTTCTTTCTGTGTCTTTTTCCTTTGCGTCGTTGTGTCGTATTTTTGTTTTGTATTGTGTGTGTTTTGCCTCCCTTTTCCTTATAGGTTGCCTAATCTCCGTTGTTTGGAAAGCTTTGAAGACATCCGGTAACATCCTCTAACCCTCTTTCCCTCTTTATTCCTTGTGATGTTTGGAGAAGGTTGTGTTGAGGTGTGCTCGGGTGGAGCTTATACATTCTTGTGGTGGATTTGATGACTTGTTTGGAAATTCGGGGTGGTGTGTGCTTTGTTTATGTGTTTGTCTTGTTTTGTTTTATTTTGTTGCCTTTTTGTTTCTTTTTCTTTCGTTCGTTTTCGTCGTGTCTTCGTTTCGTGTTTTGTAGTGTGTCTTGTGTGTGTAAACCGTTTTCGAAAACCCGGTTTAGAGGCTAGTGTGCGAGTGCTTACTTTCCCTTTTTAGTAGTGTAAATCGAGTCTTGGACTTTACTCTAGTAGAATGACCCTAAATCAATGGATTCGTTGGTCCTTTACCTTGAGTCCACCTAGCTTACTAGGAATTTACTACGGGATTTGCATTTTGACCATTATGACCACCCACGGTGTGAAAAGGCCTTGGTTACCGAGTCTCGTCCCTTAGGTGACCGTGTTTAGGATCGTTTGATTAGTCCAAGTTTTTCCCTTTTTTTGTGGGTTTGAAGGGAAAGCGCGCTCCCGACTCACCCATTCCCTTACCTCCTACACACATCCACTCAATAAGATTGCAAATTGTTGATTCTCTCTTTCTTAATTGTCTAGAAATGCCAAAAAGCCAAATCTTGCCGAAAAAAGGGCAAAGAAAAGAAAAAGAAAGAAAAAAATGAAAGAAAGAAAAGAATGAAGAAAAAGAAAAGGCACAAAAGCCAAAAAGAAAATAGAAAAGAAAAAAAAGAAATGGCATGGCAACAAACAAATCAAAACGTCGAAAAGAAAGAAAATGCCAAAAGAAAACCCGTCTCACAAAAAGAAATCCCCACAAAAATAAACCTCTTTCCGACTTTTGCCGTGAAGAGCCTACCAAAGGACCGAGTCCCGAGGAACGATGATAGCGGCATTAGTCGGTCTTCCTTCATTTTGCATTATTTCCACCTTTTTACTTGGACTAGTTAGGCGGTTTTGGACACGGGACGACCCTCTTGGCTAACGCTAAATGGGGCGGGGTCTCACTTACCTACAGTGTCGACTAACACCGTGGTTCATCCTTTTTCCACTCCGGCGATCGTCCCGTAGTACGTTTTTAGAAAGTTAGGAGGACCTAGGTAAGTTACCAACGTTTTTGTTGCTTTACCGTCATACTATTAGGGTTTAGTCCACCTTGGTTTGTATTGCTAGCTTGGGAACGTTGTCGCTTACCTCGAGTCCTAAACCGGTGTTTCATTCACCACTTTTTGAGGGAAGCGGTATTTCTTTTGTCTTGGGTGCAACCGATTATGTGTTTGTTTGTGTGTTTGTTTGTTTATGTGTTTTGTGTCCGGTTGCATCCACAGTTTTGTCGCAAGACCCAACTTGCCTTGCGGAGTGCACTTATCCTCTAAGTGCACTCGCGTGAGTTGAAGGGGCGTAGGGTGCGCTAATACCCATTCGGATGGTTTAGTAGTTAGTGTGTGCTTACTCGAGGGCGAGTAAGGGTTAAGTGTGGGGGAGTTGATAAGTGTAGTTTGTAGTGCTTATTTACATGTGTTTTGGTCCCATTTTCCTTGTAGAATCGCTCCTGGGGAGCGATTTATGGGCTTCTTACACTTCCTTTTGTTCGTTTCAGGTTCCCGAGACCAATTTGGAAGAGTTGGAGCGATTCCAACTCTATACATACACATTTTGGAGCCAACGGAGTGAAGGAACGATGACTCGATGCCTTCGAATCGACCCCGAGACCTTAAGACCCAATCCTGAGCCTCCGAGACCCGATCCCGAGTCCCGAGAATCGATTGGAAGCCCACGAGAACCAAGGAGGGACCAAAGAGCTCTTAAGGGAGGCCTACAAGACCCATCCCGTTCGGGATGGCCTCATCCCCTTCGGGATGGGGTGCACGTTGAAGGGTGCCACTGTGAGCCCATCCCGGTCGGGACCAACCCGTCCCGATCGGGATGACAGGGCCGTCCCGGTCGGGATGATCCGTCCCGGTCGGGACGAAGAGCTGGCAGCCGCGCATCTTTTCTTTTCTTCTCCTTCATTCTTGTACCCATGTATATACTCCCTTCTTGTAATGTTAAGACATCTTATCTTACCCTAGACTAGTTTAAGCCTCCATTAACATCTAAAACCCTAGATTATTGCTACTCTCATTAGTTTAATCTTCTCTTTAATCCTTAGTTAATCATTGTAATTAGTTCTTGGATTAAGGGATTCTTGAAGATTGTTCCAAGCTTGACAACCTTGGGATTGTATTTGGGTTTCTCATTAATACAAGATTGCATCTTTTCTTCATCTAGTATTGGTATAATCTTTCTTTATCCTTGTTCTTAGTTATTCAATCAAGTTTCATCCTTTACATATTGTTATTGTTATTGTTTGTCTATGATGAATGTTTGGATGTTTGTTCTAGTTTCTTTTGTGAATGTTAGTTTGTTCATGATAATGAGTGAGTAGTTTCTTTGTGGGGTTAGTAGGGGGATTAGGAGTAGATTATGGATGATTAGGGTTGATTAAGGGAAAAGGGTGAATCTTTGTTGTTAGTCACATTGTGGGCACTCTATGTGTTTGTTGATATGCTTGTATGAGTTGTAGTGGCCATGCTTCCCATACTTGTGCTCATCTTCTCATTGATTGTCTATTATGTGGAAATGTTGAGAATAGTTTAGTCGCGAGAGCGCGGACTAGGGTCTAAGTTGCGAGAGCCCGGACCCACCTTGACATCGGTCTAAGTTGCGAGAGCCCGGACCGACTCTAGCGATTAGGAGACACCTTTACCCTTGATCACCCCAATTACCCTTCTACTCCTATGAACCCGACCTACCCCACTTTCTTTCCATATTTGATCCATCGTCTTAGTTAGTCATCATTCCATTAGTTTTCATCGTTTAGTTAATCATTAGTCTAGTTTCTATATCTTCTCCATCATAGTTTTCCCATCTTAGCTTTCTTTGTGTTCGTTTGTGTGACATAGCCTAGTTTTTAGTGGACCTAGTCTAGACCTTACTCTACCGTCCCCGTGGATATCGACCCTACTTGCCCTAGCTACCCACTAGGAATAGTCGGTTTATTATTGACGGTTAGGCCCTACGACAAATCAAACCATCACGGCTACTCCTAACTGGGTAGATAGGGTAAGTCGGGTCGAATCCACGGGGACGGTAATGTATAGCCTAGACTAAGGTCGCCTAAATACGAGACTAAGTCAACGAGCTAAACTAGGAATGGTAGAGAAGGGAGAAAGCTAGACTAAGACTATGGCTAAGGAGAAAGCAAACAAAGGAGAACAGGCTAGGATTAGGTCGGGGTCAAAGGGGTAACGGAATGGTCAAGGGAGAACTAGAGCGAAGGAGGTAGTAGGTTAATCTAGGTTGGTCCGGGCTCTCGCAACTTAAACCCACCTAGAGGTTCATCCTATAACCCATCTCGGCGACACACATGACAAATGGGGTTCTAGCACGCTATGGTGGCCTAGGTAGCATCCGGGCTCTCGCTACGTAGATAGACCTAGGGGTCGTCCTCACCGGGCTCTCGCAACTTAGTGAGGGAACCGAACCCACAAACAAACCATCACCCACAAGAGAAAGGCAAGAAAAACAAGTATTTGCAACTACTAGTCAATCAAGCATTTCAACAAACATGTGATGTGCACCAAACCAAGAGGAAACCCAAATCTTCCACCAACAACTCCAACAATCCCTAAATCACCCAATTAACACCCTAATCACCTTACTAACCCTAGCAAGAACACTACTCTAACATAATCAAACTAATACTAACAAGAACAAGAGAAATCAACACTAACATCAGAACATATATAAACAAACTAGTGAAAATGATGAACAACAATCAAAGATTAAAACTTGGAAGATTAAACATGAAAGATTAAAGGAAAAGAGAAAGGAAAGATTATACCAACTACAAAGGATGAAAAGGAGAACACTTGTATAGAAGAAAACCCAAATAATTCCACCAAGGTTGTCAATCTCGGATGGATTCTTCAAGAGATCCAATAATACAAGATTAAACTAAGATTAACTACTAATTACCGACTAATCTACACTAATCTAATCTAATCTAACCTAAAGTAGTCTAGGGTTTTAGGAGAGGTGAAGAATATAACATATGATTTTGTCTTAATACAAGAGGGGGGTATATATAGGGTTACAAGTGGAAAGGAATTGAAAGAAACAACGCGGAGCTGTAACTGACCCTTCCCGGTCGGGAAGGCTTGGTCCCGATCGGGATGGGCCATCCTTCCCGGTCGGGAAGGACCTTCCCGATCGGGATGGGCTCACAGTAGCCGCGCTTCATGTTCACTTCATCCCGAACGGGATGAGGCCATCCCGAACGGGATGGGTCTTTGTAGGCCTCCCTTAAGAGCTCTTTAGTTAATCTATTTAGCCTTGTTATAGCTAGTTCATGGTTAGTCTAGTTCATATCTCCTCTCCTATCATAGTTTGTCAATTATCACCACCTTTGTGTTGTTTTGGTAGCCTAGTCTCGTTTTAGGTCGACTTAGTCTAGACTTTACAATACTGTCTCCGTTGACAAGACCCGACTTACCCTAGCTACCCACTAGGATTAGTTGGTCATTTATTGTTGGTTAGGACCTACGGAAAAACCCTACCATCACTTTTAAAGCTTTATTAAGATTAAATGTGACTTTATCTTCCGCTACCTCAAGTGTCAAACTACCGTTTTTGACATCAATAATTGTGTCTGCGGTGTGAAGGAATGGACGACCAAGTATAATAGGGATATGTGTATCCTCAGCAATGTCTAAGACAAAAAAGTCGGCAGGAAAAAAAAATTCCCTACCTTAACCGGGACATCTTCTAAGACACCTAAAGGTCGAGGGACTGATTGATCAGTCATTTCAAGCGTGATACTAGTGCACTTCAAACCCTCCATATCTAGCTTCTCACAGATGGAGTAAGGCATAACACTAACACTTGCCCCAAGATCACACAATGCATTATTTACAACATGAGTACCTATTGTACATGGAATAGAAAAACTACCAGGATCCTTAAGTTTTGAAGGCGATTTGTTTTGAAGGAGTGCACTGCACTCCCCCATAAAAGCAATCGTCTCGACTTCATTAAAAGAACGCTTCCTAGTAAGTATGTCTTTCATGAATTTAGCATAAGCAGGTACTTGTGTAATTAACTCAGTAAATAGAACGGTTACTTGAAAATTCTTCACAACGTCCATGAACTTACTGAATTGACTGTCGATCTTGCTATTGCGTTGACGGTCTGGGAATGGGAGCTTCACGTGTTGGGTTGTAGGTGACTTAGGCAACTTCGATGGCTGAACCGATCGATTTGACTCTGAACCGGTTGGTTCAGATTTGTCCCGATCGGTTTGATCTAGTACCGGCTGGTTAGAATCTGTACCGATCGGTTTGACTTTGTCCCAACCGGTTTGTGTGTCGTCAATGGCTTTCGCTTCCTTTACGACCTCGTCTTCTGATTCCGACATCTTTGGGCTATCATAGACCGTCTCACTCCTTAAATTAATAGCATTGATGTGTTCATTTTCCCTTGAGGTGGATTTCCCTAAGGCGGCAAGGTTCCTGGCTGACGAGTAGCTTGAGAATTAGCTAACTGGGTGACCTGCCTTTCGAGCACCTTATGACTGGTCTAGAATTGAGTCATCATGTTCCTCAGTTCAGCTATTTCAACGGATTGTTGATGAGCTTGGGCCTACAAGGAAGGAAGTGGTGGAAACTGGTGATGACTATTCTGAATTATGTTTTGTCCTTGAGGCCTTTGAGAATTCTGCTGATTTCCCTGCATTCGACCATGAGGAGGCACATATGGTGGATTGCGAGGTGGGGGTGTTGTAGGATTCAACACATTCTGAATTGCATAAGATAATAGAGCCCGACTATAGCCAGGTTGATTCATGTATGGCAAATTCTGATTCCTTTGGGATGATTGATAAGCATTAACTTGTTCTTGCATTCCCATGCGTTCGTGAGCATGATGTCCCGATACGCCATAGTCGTCGCATATTATTTCTTGGTTCATAGCGTACACTCGATGCATTCCTTTATCTGAGTTAGATGCTTCATAGGAATCGAATCGCTTAGTCAAAACAGCTAATTGACTAGCGATTGCAGAATCGGTCTCGTTAATATTACCTCTGGTATTGTCGCGTGGATTTCCCCATCGTGCATGATGAGATGCCATATCCTCGATAGTTTTTCATGCCTTATTGATAGTAGGGATTTGTCGTGGAATCCCAACCGTCAAATAATAACCGGCTATTCCTACGGTAGATAGGGAAAGTCGGGTCGAATCCACGGGGACGGTAATGTATAGCCTAGACTAGGTGGGCCCAAATACTAGACTAAGTCAACGAGCTAAACTAGAGAATGATAAGGAGGGGAGAAAACTAGACTATGACTAAGGCTAAGAAGAGAGCAAACAAGGAAAATGGGCTAGGATTAGGTCGGGGTCAAAGGGGTAACGGAATGGTCAAGGGATAACTAGAGTGAAGGAGGTAGTAGGGTGATCTAGGTTGGTCCGGGCTCTCGCAACTTAAACCGACCTAGAGGTTCCACCTAGAACCCATCTCAGCGACACACATGACAAACGGGGTTCTAGCGCGCTATAGGCCTAGGTTGCATCCGGGCTCTCGCTACGTAGATAGACCTAGGGGTCGTCCTCACCGGGCTCTCGCTACTTAGTGAGGGAACCGAACCCACAAACGAACTAACACCCACAAGAGAAAGGCAAGAAAAACAAGTATTTGCAACTACTAGTCAATCATGCATTTCAACAAACATGTGATGTGCACCAAACCAAGAGGAGACCCAAATCTTCCACCAACATCTCCAACAATCCCTTAATCATCCAATTAACACCCTAATCACCCTACTAACCCTAGCAAGAACACTACTCTAACATAATCATTGATAAGTGTAGTTTGTAGTGCTTATTTACATGTGTTTTGGTCCCATTTTCCTTGTGGAATCGCTCCTTGGGAGCGATTTATGGGCTTCTTATGCTTCCTTTAGTTCGTTTCAGGTTCCCGAGACCAATTTGGAAGAGTTGGAGCGATTCCGACTCTATACATACACATTTTGGAGCCAACGGAGTGAAGGAACGATGACTCGATGCCTTGGAATCGACCCCGAGACCTTGGGACCCAATCCCGAGCCTCCGAGACCCGATCCCGAGTCCCGAGAATCGATGGGAAGCCCACGAGAACCAAGGAGGGACCAAAGAGCTCTTAAGGGAGGCCTACAAGACCCATCCCGTTCGGGATGGGGTGCACGTTGAAGGGTGCCACTATGAGCCCATCCCGGTCGGGACCAACCCGTCCCGATCGGGATGACAGGGCCGTCCCGGTCGGGACGAAGAGCTGTCAGCACGGGCCTCTTCTTTTCTTCTCCTTCATTCTTGTACCCATATATATACTCCCTTCTTGTAATATATAAACATCTTATCATACCCTAGACTAGTTTAAGCCTCCATTAACATTCAAAACCCTAGATTATTGCTACTCTCATTAGTTTAATCTTCTCTTTAATCCTTAGTTAATCATTGTATTTAGTCTTGGATTAAGATATTCTTGAAGATTGTTCCAAGATTGACAACCTTGGGATTGTATTTGGGTTTCTCATTAATACAAGTTTCATCTTTTCTTCATCCTATTGTTGGTATAATCTTTTCATCCTTAGTCTTTGTTATTTATTCAAGTTTCTTTCTTATTGTTATTGTTATTGTCATTGTTCTTGTTAATGATAATGGATGCTTGTTTTGTGACATTGATTTCTCTTATTATTGTTGGTTTTCTCTTAATGATGAGTGAGTAGTCTTCTTGTGGGGTTAGTAGGGGGATTAGGGGTAGATTATGGATGATTAGGGTTGATTAAGGGGAAAAGGTTACATCTTTGTTGTTAGTCACATTGTAGGCACTCTATGTGTTTGTTGATATGCTTGTGTGAGTTGTAGTGGCCATGCTTCCCAAACTTGTGTTCATCTTCTCATTGATTGCTTATTTTGTGGAAATGTTGAGAATAGTTTAGTCGCGAGAGCGCGGACTAGGGTCTAAGTTGCGAGAGCCCGGACCCACCTTGACATCGGTTTAAGTTGCGAGAGCCCGGACCGACTCTAGCAATTAGGAGACACCTATACCCTTGATCACCCCAATTACCCTTCTACTCCTATGAACCCGACCTACCCCACTTTCTTTCCATATTCGAGTTAATCCTCCTAGTTAGTCATCATTCCATTAGTTTCTTTGTTTAGTTAGTCTCTAGTGTTAGCCTAGTTCTTACTCCTCTTCCCTCATTAGCTTTCCAATTATCGTTCTTTGTGTTTGTTTTGGTAATCTAGTCTCGTTGTAGGCCGACCTAGTCTAAACTTTGATATACCGTCCTCGTGGATACGATCCCGACTTGCCCTAGCTACCCACTAGGTTAGTCAATGTTTTATTGATCGGTTAGGGACGTGACGAATCCTTACCATCAATTTGGCGCCGTTGCCGGAGACGGTGCATTGTTTAGACTTAGTTTGCTTATTTCTAGACTTAGTTACCCTTCTTTGTGTTCTCCCATCTTCTCTTGTGAATATCTTCTAGTTTTTCTTCTTTTCTTAGCTTTCTTTTCTCTTTATCTCTAGTTGTGCTTGTTTATTGTCGTTGCCTAGTGCCCATAAAGCACTAGGTGTTCTCACGTTTGTTCTAGTGTGTAGTGTATGCCTAGGAGGGGAGGCGACTTCTATCTCTTTAATCCAGAGCCGGAGAGACTCTTTTGAGCCTTTCGCCAACGGACGATTAATCGGGTTAGGATCTCTCAACCGAGTGCAAGCAATACTCATCAAGGGCAAGCCCAAGGAGCCGACTTGAACAATCCACATCGAGATACAGCCGAAAGGAATTTCGTTAATCCTTTTGGTGATTCTTCTTCTCCTAGTTCCCCCTCTTCATCTACATCAACACCGTCTACACCACCATCGTCTCCCTTATATCCAATCATGCCTAAGTTTTCTTCTCACTCAACCTTTACGGAAGACGTTTTGCAGGGTCCATCCACTTTACCGGAGGCATATACCGGGAATTTTGTGGTGAAAACGCAATTTATCCAATTGGTCGAGAGAAGTCAATTTAGTGGGTTACCAACCGAAGATCCTCATCAACACATGGAAACCTTCTCGGATTATTGTGACGCTATTTCGCAAACAGGAATAACTCAAGACCAAATCAAGTGGGTATTATTTCCTTTCTCTCTTATTGGTAAAGCGAAACAATGGTTCAAGGGGTTGGACAAAGCAAGACTTGGCATTGACACTTGGACGAAGCTAGCCTTAGCCTTCTACGAACAATTCTATCCCCCGGAGAAGACAAATCTATTGAGAGCTTCTATCACGGGTTTCCAACAATGCGATGATGAAAGTCTCTATGAATCGTGGGAAAGATTCAAAGCCTTGATCCGTTCTTGTCCACACCATGGCTTATCACAATGGTTCCTCGTACAACAATTTTGGAACGGGTTATATGAAGACTCGAGGGCCATACTCAACATGGGATCTAACGGTAGGTTTACCGAAGTGGAGGATGACCAAACTTGGTCAAGGATTGAAGAGATGGCGGTGCATAATTCACAATACTCAAGGCCTAGGAAGGAAAATCGGGGAGGTAAGCATGAGGTTTATGCCATTACACAATTGAGCATTGATCTTGGGGCTCAACTAAGAACTCACATGGAGACCATTGACAAGAAGCTCCAAAGCCACCTCAACCAAGTTCAAAGCTCTAGTTCCTCCAACCAACACTCGATCCATGATGTTAATGCTTTGGAGTTTGCACCTCCTTTGCCTTATTTTGGGATGTGTGATACTTGTGGAATCGTTGGTCATGACCCTATGAATTGTAGAGGGAGTATTGAGCAAGTGAACGCCTTTCAAGCGTTCAAGCAAGGTGCCTCCTACTCTAATCAATACCAAGCTTCCAATCAAGTCCCTCAACAACAAGCCTTTCAACATCAACAACAACATCGTCCTTATGTTCCACCTCCTTTAAGGGACAACAACCAAGGTTACCAAGGTTACATGGGTAATCCAAGACCCTTCAACAACTTCAAGCAAAATAACCAAGGTACCTTTCACAACAACAATCAAGGGTTCCAACAAGGGAACTTCAATCAAGGCGGTTTCAAGGAAACCAAGGCTTCCAACAACAACAAAACCACAATCAAGGCCTTAATCAAGGAAATTCTCATGGGTTCCAAGGGAACCATCAACAACAACAAGCAAATCAAAGTCATCAACAACAAAGCAAGCCTAGGAGCCGGTCTCCTATTCATGACTATGGTACTCCGTTAGCCCTCATCGATACTCCACATAATCCATCATCTCCACCACGGGATTTCGACGTACAAAAGTATATGATGGATATGCAAAGGAGTAATCTAGAGATGGCAAGAAATCAACAAGAGTTCTTTGCTTACGTTCAAAAGGACAACCTAGCAAGAGATGCTCATGCGAAGTCGATGGAAACCCGAATATCTCAACTTGCTTCGGAGATCTCTACAAGGCAAAAGGGGCAACTACCTCCTCAAGGCGAAACACCGAAATTTGAGCATGTAAATGCTATTACTACGAGGAGTGGTACGTCTTATGAACCCCCTTTTCCCCTAGCAAGCAAGAACCAAGACAAGAAGTCATACCCCCCCTCTCAAGACGATGCAAGCTATGAAAATCCAATTGAGGAGCAAGTTCTTTGGGAAATTGAAAAACCCCAAGAAGAAAACCCTCCCCCACTTCAAGAGAAAGACAAGGGAAAAAGGAAAGTGTCCTTTGAAGAATCCACCCCCATTGAGCAAAATAAGTACCAAATCAAGTTGCCTTTCCCATCAAGGCAAATGAAGACTAAGGTGGATACTCAATACGACAAGTTCCTTAATATCGTGAAGAAATTGGATGTGAATGTCCCATTCACCGAGTTACTTACCCAAATCCCGGCATATGGAAAATTCATGCGGGAAATCCTAGCTAGGAAGCGATCCATTGACAAGGAAGAGACAATAGCGTTCACTAGGGTGGTGAGCGAGCTTATTCAAGGTTCCACGCTTCCAAAGTTGAAGGATCCGGGTAGTTTCTCTATCCCATGCACCATCGGCAATTACAAGATCGAGAGAGTTATGTGTGATTTGGGCACGAGTGTGAGCATTATTCCCTACACCATTTGTGAGCGACTAGGGATGACGGAATTGAAATGTACCTCCATTACACTCCAAATGGCCGATAAGTCTCTTAATCGACCATTGGGAATGTTGGAGGACGTGCCGGTGCGAATCGGGAAGTTTTTCATTCCGGTCGATTTCATTGTGGTCGACATGCCGGAGGATGCTAACACTCCCATTATCCTTGGGCGCCCATTTCTACACACCGCCGGTGCCGTGATCGATGTGAAGAAGGGTAGGATTACTTTTCAACTAGGCGACGAAGAATTAGTGTTCGACCTCCAAGGCAACACTTCGCCTATGACCGAGACATGTAATATGATCCATGCCACAGAATACATCGATCGAGGGAAAGATCCGGGACAAAGCTTGAAGAAGTACTCTTATGTACTTGAGGATGATGACTCCGAGAGTGAGGAGGATGAGAGTCCACATCATGGGTTGGATGACAAGGAAGAAGATGAGCCTCCCTTGGGGCCACATGAGGATCGTTGGACGTTTGGGTATATCACGAAGGATCGCAAGTACAAGTTCAAGCCATTGAACTTAGTAGATCGCGATGCCCCGGGAACGTCGATGCAAGGCCTTGAAGAGCCTCGGGATGTGGTCGGTTATATCTCGAGCTTGATTGAAGACTTATCTAGGGCCTTCGACTTGTTCCTACGTGCCCTTGATGGAGATGGCATCGGTTTGGAGGTTGTTGAAAAAGATTGAAGAAAGCACCACCTTGGTTTGACGGAGTCCCACAAGAACCGTCTCTTTGTATATATCCTTGTATTATATTTGCTTTGGATTTTTGTGAATTCTTGTTATTTGGATTATTGATGAGTGCGGCGAGGGAGAGAATTTGATGCTTGAGTTGAGTTTGTTGGATAGGTGAAGTGAAGATGATCCCTAGAGAGGATTGGCTATGATATACCTTGGGTTGTAGGCACGAGGATTGAGTTTTTGAAGCTTAGAGCAAGCTTTTGGGATTGTGGAAGTTGAAGAAGGCCCATCCCGGCCGGGATGAGGCGTCCCGACCGGGACGGGTGTGGCATCCCGATCGGGAAGGAGCCGTTCCGATCGGGATGGGTGTACCAAGATTCGAGCTCACTGTGGATCCGTCCCGACCGGGATGAGGGCGTCCCGACCGGGATGAGAGCGTCCCGACCGGGACGGGTGAGGTAACCCGATCGGGATCGATCTTCCCGACCGGGACGGGTGAGGTAACCCGATCGGGATCGATCTTTGATAAGTGTCATTTGTAGTGCCTATTTCGTAGTGTTTTGGTCCCATTTTCCTTGTAGAATCGCTCCTTGGGAGCGGTTTAGGGGCTTCTTATGCTTCCTTTAGTTTATTTCAGGTTCCCGAGACCGATTTGGAAGAGTTGGAGCGATTTCGACTCAATACATACACATTTTGGAGCCAACAAAACTAAGGAACGATGACTCGATGCCTTGGAGTCGACCCCGAGACCTTGGGACCCAATCCCGAGCCTCCGAGACCCGATCCCGAGACCCGAGAATCGGTGAGAAGTCCATGAGAACCAAGGAGGGACCAAAAAGATCATAATGGAGGCCTACAAGGCTCATCCCGTTCGGGATAAGCTCATCCCGTTCGGGATGAGGTGCACAAACAAGAAAGCCACTGACCAGGGCCCATCCCGATCGGGATGGTGGCGTCCTCGACCGGGACCGACCTCGTCCCGACCGGGACCACCCCATCTCGGCCGGGACGGGCCTGCTGTTGCACGCCTTGCTTTCTTTTCTTCTCCCTTCCATTTGTAACCCTATGTATACCCCCCCTCTTGTATTAAGACACTATGTTATGTTATCTTAGGTTATCTCCTTAAAACCCTAGACTACTTTAGGTTAGATTAGTGTAGATTAGTGTAGATTAGTCGATTATTAGTAGTTAATCCTAGTTTAGTCTTGTATTAAGGGAATTCTTCAAGATCTTCACCAAGCTTGACAACCTTGGATGTTTGTTTTGGGTTTTCTTCATTAATGCAAGTTTTGTTCTTTCTTCTTCCTCTAGTTTGGTACAATCCTCTTCTTTTCCTCTTTAATCTTGTTTTACTCATCCAAGTTTGGATCTTTATTATTGTTTGTTCATTGTTATCATTAGTTTTTTTATGTTTGTGTTGTTTCTTTGTTAATCCATCTTGTTAGTGTTAGTTGTAGTTTGATTATGTTAGAGTAGTGTTCTTGCTAGGGTTAGTAAGGTGATTAGGATGTTAATTGGGTGATTAAGGGTTGGTTAGAGTTGTTGGTGGAAGATTTGGGTTTCCTCTTGTTTGATGCACATCACATGTTTGTTGAATTGCTTGAATGACTAAGTATGTACGAATGCTTGTTTTCTTGCCTTTCTTTTGTGGGTGTTAGTTTGTTGTGGGTTCGGTTCCCTCACTAAGTTGCGAGAGCCCGGTGAGGACGACCCCTAGGTCGGTCTAAGTCGCGAGAGCCCGGATCCGACCTAGGACCATAGCGTGCTAGAATCCCGTTTGTGTTGTGTGTCGCCGAGATGGGTTCTAGGTGGAACCTCTAGGTGAGTCTAAGTTGCGAGAGCCCGGACCAACCTAGATCACCCTACTACCTCCTTCCCTCTAGTCCTCCCTTGACCATTCCGTTACCCCTTTGACCCCGACCTAATCCTAGCCCGTTTTCCTTAGTTGTTTATCCGGCACCTTAGTCTTAGTCTAGCTTTCTTCCCTCTCTACCATTCTTAGCTTAGTCCGTTGACTTAGTCTAGTATTTAGGCCGACCTAGTCTAGACGCCTCTTACCGTCCCCGTGGATTCGACCCACTAGGAATAGTCGGTTTAATATTGACGGTTGGGATTCCACGACAAATCCCTACCCGTCAATATTCCCGACCGGGATGATCCTCTGCTCCCCCTTTGTGTTTCTTCTTCGGCAATCGAGTCCACCCAACCATTTTATACCCCCTCCCAACCTCCCTAGCCATCCTAGCCTTATCATATGCCCCATGTACTTCATTGTCATGCCCTCACTCCATTTCCCATCCACTTTACACCGACTCTCACATCAAATCCCACCCCTTACCATTACTACCCCGACCATGAGTCCTTGAGTGTGAAGGGAGATGGCAACCGAGAAGAAAACCGACGAGCCTTTAATGATCATCGAGACGATGGAGCAAGTGAGTTCCTAGCCGCTCGGTTTGGTAACTATCCTTACTTTTCCGTCTTTTTATCGCTTGTTTTTCATTGTTTGCCCCCTTCCCTTGAGTCATGGGATCTTAGTGGCCTTCGAGGCCGTAGTATGGTTGCTCCCGACTCCCGACGACGTGATTACGTCGAGAGTCAATCGATTAGTCCAATTTACAAGATTTTCACCCTTTTTTAGGAGTTCGTCGGATTTGGACGGAATCTGGGCTAGGTGACTTGATTACACCTAGCCCTCCCCTCCCATTTCCTTTTATTTCCTTCTTTTTATTTTATTCCCCCTCCATATCTTTTCTTGTCTCGGCCCATGGTGACTTGACTACACCCCGGCCGGACACCTTCTACCTTTTCTTCGCTTTATTTTTTGATTTTTAGCTTTATTTTCTTAGTTTCTTTTATTTTTCTTTTGTCTCTCCGCACACTATGATTGAGCATATGAGGACATTGCTCGGTTTAAGTGTGGGGGAGCGATATTCTATCGTAGTTAGTTTTATTTTTCCCTTTCTCGAAAAACCTTTAAAAACCCTAAAAATTTGAAAAAATTTCACAAAAATCAAAAAGATTTTCTCTTTTGTGTTTTCATTTTGTGTCTCTGTGTCCTATATTTGTTTGTGTGCGTGTTTTGCCTCCCTTTGTCCTTATAGGTTGCTTTAATCGCCAATGACTTTGGAAAGCTCTAAAGACATCCGGTAACATATTCTAACCCTCTTTCCCTCTTTATTCCTTGTGATGTTTGGAGAAGGTTGTGTTGAGGTGTGCTCGGGTGGAGCTTGTACATTCTTGTGGTGGATTTGGTGACTTGTATGGATTATCGGGGTGGTGTTTGTTATATGTTTTGTTTTTGTTGCCTTTGTTTCTTTTCCTCTCGTTTTCGTCATGTCTTTAATTTTGTGTTGTGTTGTGTTGTGTGTAAACCGTTTTCGAAAACCCGGTTTAGAGGCTAGTGTGTGAGTGTCTATTTTCCCTTCCTAGTTGTATAAATCGAGTCTTGGAATTTAGCCTAGTAGAATGACCCTAAATCAATGATTTCGGTTGTCCTTTACCTTGAGTCCACCTAGCTTACTAGGAATTTACTACGGGATTTGCACTTTTGACCATTATGACCACCCACGGTGTGAAAAGGCCTTGGTTACCGAGTCTCGTCCCTTAGGTGACCGTGTTTAGGATCGTTTGATTAGTCCAAGTTCTCCCCTTTTTGTGGGTTTGAAGAGGGATCGCGACCCTCGACTCACCCATTCACCTACCTCCTACACATTTCCACACAATAAAATGCAATTTGTTGATTTCTCTCTTTCTCAATTGTCAAAGAAGTGCCAAAAAGCCAAATCTTGCCAAAAAGGCCAAAGAAAAGAAAAGAAAGAAAAAAATGAAAGAAAGAAAAGAAAAGAAGAAAAAGAAAAGGCACAAAAGCCAAAAAGAGAATAGAAAAGAAGAAAAATAAATGGCATGGCAACAAACAAATCGAAACGTCGAAAAGAAAGAAAATGCCAAAAGAAAACCCGTCTCACAAAAAGAAAACCCCGCAAAAATAAGCCTTTTTCCGACTTTTGCCGTGAAGAGCCTACCAAAGGACCGAGTCCCGAGGAAGGATGATAGCGGCATTAGTCGGTCTTCCCTCATTTTGCATTATTTCCACCTTTTTACTTGGACTAGTTAGGCGGTTTTGGACACGGGACGACCCTCTTGGCTAACGCTAAAGGGGGCGGGGTCTCACTTACCTACAGTGTCGACTAACACCGTGGTTCAGCCTTTTTCCACTCCGTCGATCGTCCCGTAGTACGTTTTTAGAAAGTTAGGAGGACCTAGGTAAGTTACCAACGTTTTTTGTTGCTTTACCGTCATACTATTAGGGTTTAGTCCACCTTGGTTTGTATTGCTAGCTTGGGAACGCTGTCACTTACCTCGAGTCCTAAACCGGTGTTTCATTCACCTCTTTTTGAGGGAAGCGGTATTTCTTTTGTTTTGGGTGCAACCGATTATGTGTTTGCTTGTGTGTTTGTTTGTTTATGTGTTTTGTGTCCGGTTGCATCCACAGTTTTGTCGCAAGACCCGACTTGCCTTGCGGAGTGCATTTTTCCTCTAAGTGCACTCGCGTGAGTTGAAGGGGCGTAGGGTGCGCTAATACCCATTCGGATAGTTTAGTAGTTAGTGTGTGCTTACTCGAGGGCGAGTAAGGGTTAAGTGTGGGGGAGTTGATAAGTGTAGTTTGTAGTGCTTATTTACATGTGTTTTGGTCCCATTTTCCTTGTGGAATCACTCCTTGGGAGCGATTTATGGGCTTCTTATGCTTCCTTTAGTTCGTTTCAGGTTCCCGAGACCAATTTGGAAGAGTTGGAGCGATTCCGACTCTATACATACACATTTTGGAGCCAACGGAGTGAAGGAACGATGATTCGATGCCTTGGAATCGACCCCGAGACCTTGGGACCCAATCCCGAGCCTCCGAGACCCGATCCCGAGTCCCGAAAATCGATGGGAAGCCCACGAGAACCAAGGAGGGACCAAAGAGCTCTTAAGGGAGGCCTACAAGACCCATCCCGTTCGGGATGGGGTGCACGTTGAAGGGTGCCACTGTAAGCCCATTCCGGTCGGGACCAACCCATCCCGATCGGGATGACAGGGCCGTCCCGGTCGGGATGATCCGTCCCGGTCGGGACGAAGAGCTGTCAGCACGGGCCTCTTCTTTTCTTCTCCTTCATTCTTGTACCCATATATATACTCCCTTCTTGTAATATTAAGATCACATATTATCATACCCTAGACTAGTTTAAGCCTCCATTAACATTCAAAACCCTAGATTATTGCTACTCTCATTAGTTTAATCTTCTCTTTAATCCTTAGTTAATCATTGTAATTAGTCTTGGATTAAGAGATTCTTGAAGATTGTTTCAAGATTGACAACCTTGGGATTGTATTTGGGTTTCTCATTAATACAAGTTTTCTTCATCCTATTGTTGGTATAATATTTTCATCCTTAGTCTTTGTTATTTATTCAAGTTTCTTTCTTATTGTTATTGTTATTGTCATTGTTCTTGTTAATGATAATGGATGCTTGTTTTGTGACATTGATTTCTCTTATTATTGTTGGTTTTCTCTTAATGATGAGTGAGTAGTCTTCTTGTGGGGTTAGTAGGGGGATTAAGGGTAGATTATGGATGATTAGGGTTGATTAAGGGGAAAAGGTTACATCTTTGTTGTTAGTCACATTGTAGGCACTTTATGTGTTTGTTGATATGCTTGTGTGAGTTGTAGTGGCCATGCTTCCCAAACTTGTGTTCATCTTCTCATTGATTGCTTATTTTGTGGAAATGTTGAGAATAGTTTAGTCGCGAGAGCGCGGACTAGGGTCTAAGTTGCGAGAGCCCGGACCCACCTTGACATCGGTTTAAGTTGCGAGAGCCCGGACCGACTCTAGCAATTAGGAGACACCTATACCCTTGATCACCCCAATTACCCTTCTACTCCTATGAACCCGACCTACCCCACTTTCTTTCCATATTCGAGTTAATCCTCCTAGTAAGTCATCATTCCATTAGTTTCTTTGTTTAGTTAGTCTCTAGTGTTAGCCTAGTTCTTACTCCTCTTCCCTCATTAGCTTTCCAATTATCGTTCTTTGTGTTTGTTTTGGTAATCTAGTCTCGTTGTAGGCCGACCTAGTCTAAACTTTGATATACCGTCCTCGTGGATACGATCCCGACTTGCCCTAGCTACCCACTAGGTTAGTCAATGTTTTATTGATCGGTTAGGGACGTGACGAATCCTTACCATCAATCATGCTAAAAGTAACATAAACAAGAAGAATCAACATAAACATCAAACATACATTATGAAACTAACAAGATTAAGAACAAACTATAACAAAGATGAAAACTTGAATGAAATAAACAAAGATTAAGAGTAAAAGGATGAGAAAGATTGTACCAACTACAAAGGATGAAAAGAAGAACACTTGCATAGAAGATAACCCAAATTCATCCACCAAGGTTGTCAATCTTGGATGGATTCTTCAAGAGATCCAATATTACAAGATTAAACTAGGATTAACAACTAATTACCGACTAATCTACACTAATCTAATCTAATCTAACCTAAAGTAGTCTAGGGTTTAAGGAGAGGTGAAGAGTATAACATAAGATTGTGTCTTAATACAAGAGGGGGGTATATATAGGGTTTAAGAATGAAAGGAGAAGAAAAGAATTGAAGGCGGGCTGCAGCACCCCCGTCCCGGCCGAGACGAGGTGGTCCCGGTCGGGATGGGGTCAGTCCCGGCCGGGAAGACCTGCTCCCGGTCGGGATGGGCAGTCAGTATGCTCATCTTCGTTTCCTCCTTCATCCCGGACGGGATGAGGCCATACCCGTTCGGGATGAGCCTTGTAGGCCTCCAATATGAACTTTTTGGTCCCTCCTTGCTTCTCATGGGCTTCCCATCTATTTTCGGGACTCGGGATCGGGTCTCGGAGGCTCGGGATTGGGTCCCAAGGTCTCGGGGTCGATTCCAAGGCATCGAATCATCGTTCCTTTACTCCGTTGGCTCCAAAATGTGTATGTATAGAGTCGGAATCGCTCTAACTCTTCCAAATCGGTCTCGGGAACCTGAAACGAACTAAAGGAAGCACAAGAAGCCCCTAAACCGCTCCCAAGGAGCGATTCTACAAGGAAAATGGGACCAAAACACTACAAAATAGGCACTACAAACCACACTTATCAACTCCCCCACACTTAACCCTTACTCGCCCTCGAGTAAGCACATACTAACTACTAAACTATCCGAGTGGGTATTAGCGCATCGTACGCCCCTTCAACTCACGCGAGTGCACTTAGAGGACAAGTGCACTCCGCAAGGCAAGTTGGGTCTTGCGACAAAACTGTGGATGCAACCGGACACAAAACACATAAACAAACAAACACACAAACAAACACATAATCGGTTGCACCCAAAAGAAAACAACTACCGCTTCCCTCAAACAAGCGGTGAAAGAAGCACCGGTTTAGGACTCAAGGCAAGTGACAACGTTCCAAAGCTAGCAATACAAACCAAGGTGGACTAAACCCTAATAGTATGACGATAAAGCAACAAAAATGTTGGTAACTTACCTAGGTCCTCCTAACTTTCTAAAAACGTACTACGGGACGATCGGCGGAGTGGAAAGTGAAGAACCACGGTGTTAGTCGACACTGTAGGTAGGTGAGACCCCGCCCCCTTTAGCGTGAGCCAAGAGGGTCGTCCCGTGTCCAAAACCGCCTAACTAGTCCAAGTAAAAAGGTGGAAAACATGCAAAATGAGGGAAGACCGACTAATGCCGCTATCATCCTTCCTCGGGACTCGGTCCTTTGGTAGGCTCTTCACGGCAAAAGTCGGAAAAAGGCTTATTTTTGTGGGGATTTCTTTTTATGAGACGGGTTTTCTTTTGGCATTTTCTTTCTTTTCGACGTTTTGATTTGTTTGTTGCCATGCCATTCTTTTTCTTCTTTTCTATTTTCTTTTTGGCTTTTGTGCCTTTTCTTTTTCTTCATTTCTTTTCTTTCTTTCATTTTTTTCTTTCTTTTTCTTTTCTTTGCCCTTTTGGCAAGATTTGGCATTTTTGGCATTTCATTGTGTAACAAGAAAGAGAGAATCAACAATTTGCAATTTATTGTGTGTATATGTGTAGAAGGTAGGGAAATGGGTAAGTCGGGACGGGCCCTTCCCTTCAAACCCACAAAAAGTGGAGAACTTGGACTAATCAAAACAATCCTAAGCACGGTCACCTAGGGGACGAGACTCGGTAACCAATGCCTTTTCACACCGTGGGTGGTCATAGTGGTCAAAATGCAAATCCCGTAGTAAATTCCTAGTAAGCTAGATGGACTCAAGGTAAAGGACCAACGAAATTATTGATTTAGGTTCATTCTACTAGACTAAAGTCCAAGACTCGATTTATACTACTAGGAAGGGAAAATAGACACTCACACACTAGCCTCTAAACCGGGTTTTCGAAAACGGTTTACGCACAAGACACACAACACAACACAAAACAAAGACAAGACGAAAACGAACGAAAGAAAAAGAAGCAAAAGCAACAAAACAAGAACAAACCAAAACGAACACATACAAAACACAAACACCACCCCGAATTTCCAAACAAGTCACCAAATCAACCACACGTATGTACAAGCTCCACCCGAGCACACCACATCACAATCTCCTCCAAACTCTGCAAGACACAAAGAAGGAAAAAGGGATAGAAGATGTTACCGGACATCACGAAAGCTTTCCAAAATTAGCGGCGATTTAAGCAACCTATAAGGAAAAGAGGGCAAACACACAAAACAAAACAAATACACGACACAAAGACACAAAAGGAAAACACACAAAAGAAAAATCTTTTTTGATTTTTGTGAAATTTTTCAAATTTTTATGGTTTTTAAAGATTTTTTCGAAAAAAACTAAGAAAATAAAACCAACTATGCTAGAATATCGCTCCCCCACACTTAAACCAAGCAATGTCCTCATATGCTCAATCGTAGTGTGCGGAGAGACAAAAGAAAAAGAAAAGAAACTACGAAAATAAAGCTAAAAATCAAAAATAAAGTGAAGAAAAGGTAGAAGGTGTCCGGCCGGGGTGTAGTCAAGTCACCATGGGCCGAGACGAGAAAAAGATATGGATGGGGGAAGAAAATAAAAGAAGGAAATAAAAGGAAATGGGAGGGGAGGGCTAGGTGTAATCAAGTCACCTAGCCCGGATTCCACCTAAATCCGACTAAATCCTCAAAAAGAAAGTGAAAATCTTGTAAAATTTGGATTTTGAAATGACTCTCGATGTAGTCACATCATCGAGAGTCTGGAGCAACAACTACCGAGGCCTCGAAGGCCACCATGACATCAAGAAACAAAAGTGTACAAGGGGAAGGGAATAAACAAAGGAAAACAAGCAACAACAAAAACGGAAAAGAAAGGATAGTTGTCGTACCATAGGTTAGCAACTCACTCTCTCCATCGTCTCATAGATCAATATAGGCACTTGCTTGTCTTCATGATTGCTATCCCGCTTCAAGCTTGATAGAACCGCATGGTAGAGGTAGTAATGGTGCGAGGGGGTGGATTTGATGTGAATATCGGTCTAAAGTGAGGAGAAAATGAGGTGAAGGTATGGAAATGAAGTATGTGGGTGGTATGATATGAGCAAGGAAGGTAGGGAGGTTGGGAGGGGGTATACAATGGTTGGGTGGGCTTAAATGTCGAAGAAGAAGCACCAAAAAGGAGTGGGGATCATCCCGGTCGGGATGGATGATCCCGATCGGGTTGATAAACCCTTCCCGGTTGGGAAGCCTCATTCCCGATCGGGATGACACTCCAGTGGACTCGATTTTTGGCACCCTCATCACGATCGGGACGGCCCCATCCCGGTCGGGACGACACACCCTTCCCGGTCGGGAAGGGTCTTCATGACTCCCATGACCCCAAAAACCGACTCCCTTACTCACGATCCAAGCTCTATCACTAACCACTCCTTTCTAGGAGTCACCTTCACTTCACCTATCACAATAAACTCAAATACACATCAAATTCACTCCCTCACATCGCTCATCAAAATACCAAACCAATTACAAGAATCCCACAAAAATAAAAGAGTCCAAGAAACAAAAATCACAAATACAAGCACAAGTACTCTAAAGAAGAGAGGAGGGGAATATACAACATGACGGTTCTTTAAGAACTCCGTCAAACCTAGGATGGTGGACTCTTCTTCAACCGTAGCCCTCAAGGGCATGGAGGAGCAAGTCGAACGCACTACCGACATCATAGAGACGGCCCAAGGAGCGCTCGAGCCTAGCTATCCTCCACGGCCTCCAAGGAGGAGGCAAGAAGTAGGAATCCCAAGACCCAAAATCATCTTCAAAGTTGTCTCCGGGGTCTATCCATCCTACGAGCTTCACCGACCTCTTCCTCCCTAGGCATCGCCTCCAATCACAAGCAAGCTTCATTTCTAAGAAACAAGGCACAAAAAGCGTCTTTGGCCCCATTTCCTTGTTGCACACCCCCACACTTTCCTCAAGTTGTGGTTCCCCATCTTCATCACTCGGCCCCACATCATCTTGGAGGAGAGGATCGAAACTTCTACCGGCGGTTTCAATCCCTTCCAAACCATCTCTCGGTGTACTAGCAAGGGGCTCTTGATGCGTAGTCTCATTATCGCACAAGGGCAACTCAAGGCTATCAATTTCACCCAACATCCTCACAAATTCCACCAAGCCATCCAACTCACTATCTTCTTCCAATTATTCACCAATGTTGCCTTCACCAAGGGTCATCTCCTCATTCGTCTCTTTTTGGGTAGACGATTGAGGTTCTTCAAAGCAAACTTCTCTATCAAAGGCAACTACATTGGCGGCTTCATGGTTAGGATGCTCCTCTTTCTCAAGTGGGCAACCTTCATCTAATTGTGATGTTCGGGATAAAAGCATTACGGTTTTAACCGCTATTGCATTTAATCGAGCATCCCTCGCCTCGTTTTCCCTTCGAAATCGGGCCATGAATTCATCTTGCTCTTTTTGCAATTGAATGGTCGTTTCTTGGATGCTCCTTTGCATTTGAAGCATAGAATGAAACACCTCCGTGTCGGGTAATTGGTGATCATTGGGGTCTTGTAAAGCTCCTTGATAATCTTGATGATGCCCAAGGGGTGGGGCATCATATTGTTGGTAGTGAGGTTGGGGTGATTGGTAGTATTGTGGGTCATGGGGTTCATATTGTGGTTGGGGTGTAGGGTAATATGGTGGGTATTGGGAATATTGGCTTCCATAAGGTGAATCTTGATTGAACATGGTGGGCTCACAATCATAACTTGAGTAATAGTCACCATGATCGTAGGATTGGTAATCGTTCACTTGTTGGTAGCCGTTTTCATAACCTTGAAGTTCATACCCACTAGAGTCTTGATCCCCCCCAAGAAGCTTGATAGTAATTAGGAGTCATCATGTCGTAGCTTTGGTTCATAGAAGAAGAGGAGTAGCTCATATCGGCTCCCGAGTGTGTGGAGTTTAGATCAAACCCCATGCTTGCTCGAAAATCGTAGTCCATACCCGGTTGGAAACCACTCATTCTAGCAACCGTCCGTTTAAGCGGCTCTGAGTTGCAAGAAGAAGATAATCGCCACCTCTAAGCACAAACTGTAGACTAAGAACAAACGTGAGAAGCCTAGTGCTTTTTGGGCACTAGACAAGAGAGAAATAAACCCCACACACACAAGAAGCAAAGTAACAAAAAGAAAAAAGAAAAACACAACGCAAAGACAAAGTCAAGTAACTAGGAAAACAAAGTCTAAACTAGCACCGTCCCCGGCAACGGCGCCAAATTTGATGGTAGGGATTTGTCGTGGAATCCCAACCGTCAAATAATAACCGGCTATTCCTACGGTAGATAGGGCAAGTCGGGTCGAATCCACGGGGACGGTAATGTATAGCCTAGACTAGGTCGGCCCAAATACTAGACTAAGTCAACGAGCTAAACTAGAGAATGATAAGGAGGGGAGAAAACTAGACTATGACTAACGCTAAGGAGAGAGCAAACAAGGAAAACGGGCTAGGATTAGGTCGGGGTCAAAGGGATAACGGAATGGTCAAGGGATAACTAGAGTGAAGGAGGTAGTAGGGTGATCTAGGTTGGTCCGGGCTCTCGCAACTTAAACCGACCTAGAGGTTCCACCTAGAACCCATCTCGGCGACACACATGACAAACGAGGTTCTAGCGCGCTATAGGCTTAGGTCGCATCCAGGCTCTCGCTACGTAGATAGACCTAGGGGTCGTACTCACCGGGCTCTCGCTACTTAGTGAGGGAACCGAACCCACAAACGAACTAACACCCACAAGAGAAAGGCAAGAAAAACAAGTATTTGCAACTACTAGTCAATTATGCATTTCAACAAACATGTGATGTGCACCAAACCAAGAGGAAACCCAAATCTTCCACCAACATCTCCAACAATCCCTTAATCATCCAATTAACACTCTAATCACCCTACTAACCCTAGCAAGAACACTACTCTAACATAATCATGCTAAAAGTAACATAAACAAGAAGAATCAACATAAACATCAAACATACATTATGAAACTAACAAGATTAAGAAAAAACTATAACAAAGATGAAAACTTGAATGAAATAAACAAAGATTAAGAGTAAAAGGATGAGAAAGATTGTACCAACTACAAAGGATGAAAAGAAGAACACTTGCATAGAAGATAACCTAAATTCATCCACCAAGGTTGTCAATCTTGGATGGATTCTTCAAGAGATCCAATATTACAAGATTAAACTAGGATTAACAACTAATTACCGACTAATCTACACTAATCTAATCTAATCTAACCTAAAGTAGTCTAGGGTTTAATGAGAGGTGAAGAATATAACATAAGATTGTGTCTTAATACAAGAGGGGGGTATATATAGGGTTTAAGAATGAAAGGAGAAGAAAAGAATTGAAGGCGGGCTGCAGCACCCCCGTCCCGGCCGAGACGAGGTGGTCCCGGTCGGGATGGGGTCGGTCCCGACCGGGAAGACCTGCTCCCGGTCGGGATGGGCAGTCAGTATGCTCATCTTCGTTTCCTCCTTCATCCCGGACGGGATGAGGCCATACCCGTTCGGGATGAGCCTTGTAGGCCTCCAATATGAACTTTTTGGTCCCTCCTTGCTTCTCATGGGCTTCCCATTGATTCTCAGGACTCGAGATCGGGTCTCGGAGGCTCGGGATTGGGTCCCAAGGTCTCGGGGTCGATTCCAAGGCATCGAATCATCGTTCCTTTACTCCGTTGGCTCCAAAATGTGTACGTATAGAGTCGGAATCGCTCCAACTCTTCCAAATCGGTCTCGGGAACCTGAAACGAACTAAAGGAAGCACAAGAAGCCCCTAAACCGCTCCCAAGGAGCGATTCTACAAGGAAAATGGGACCAAAACACTACAAAATAGGCACTACAAACCACACTTATCACTTATCATCATAAACATTAGATTGGAATCTCCCGTTACAAGCTGAATCAAGTGTGTTACGACAATCGTCGTATAAGCCATTATAGAACTGATTGCAAAGGAACCATTCTTCAAACCCGTGGGGAGGGCATTCTTTGACTAATTTCTTGAATCTTTCCCATGCCTCATGAATATTCTCATGAGGTGTATGACGTAAATTAGTAATTTGGCTCCGCATATTCGTCTTCTGGGGCGAATAATAATGCTTGTAGAAAGCCAATGCAAGTGAATTCCAATCATTAATTCAACCTGTGACCTTGTCGAGATCGGTGATCCATTCTCTAGCCGCATCACGCAAAGAGAACATGAAAAGCATCTCCATGACTTGCTCTTGAGTGACTCCTGCAAGAAGCGGAATACTAGAGCAATAGTCAGTGAAAATTCTCATGTATTTAGCGGGATCCTCCTTGACATCACCTCCAAATTGATTTTTCTCGACCAAAGTAATGAAAGCAGGACGAATCTCAAAGACACCATTAGTAGCGGTTGGACGTTTAACCAACTTGGGAAGGGCAGTCTGTTCCGGCTCGAAGTGGCTAGCAAGCTTAGGCATCTTGACTAGCGGGGGCGGTAGTAGATAGGGAGGTGGTGAAGTATCGGAAGCGAGAACTGAGATTCCGCGATGAATTCCTGGTATAGATCTTCCAAAACTGAAAGATCTGTAGTTTCTGCGATCTCCTTGAAGAAATTTCGTCGCCTACGGAGGGTCTTCTCTGGTTCAGGATCAAACGGATATAATTCTGAACGGAAGCACCTGGGCATAAGCAAGAAACTACAATAAAGGAGTGAGAAACTGCCTCAAGGAATTTGAGAATTCCCTGAGAAAAGGACAAATAATCTAGAATCTAAAACAAATATAAAGCAATAAAACAAAACCGTCTCCCCGACAACGGCGCCAAAATTGATAAGGCTAAAGTCGTATCACCAATATAAAAATAACCTAACAAACGACTAACAAATAGCTAGTAGCAAGTAAGGGTCGAACCACGGAGAGATGGATGAATATTGCAAATCATCTATAATCGATTCTAAACTATTCTAATTCCGGTTTTATATGAGTTTGATCTAAACTAATACGATTATGTAAATTAACGAAGTTCTAACAATATTAAAGAGATCTATAGCTTTCCGGTTCACTATCCAATTAAATTTGGTAAAGTTAATTAATCAATCAATCATGGTTATTTAGGGCAAAGACACGGCCTTTTGGATCTTATGTCAACCTTAGGATAGATTCTGACGGACTCTCACAACTTACAAGATTATCCTACTCACTTACTTGTAAGTCTACCTTTAGCAGGCTTTCGATCTTAGGTTAGGCTTCCTAAACTTTCAACTAGTTCAACGTCTCAAACTAATCAAACAATGATAAAACAAGTAGTAAGGCAATAACGTATGAATGATCAATCAAACAATTAATTAAACTAACATCCCCAATTCAATTAAAATAGATATCCTTCAACCCTAGAAGAATTATTATGTTACTCATAATGAAAGATAAAACAACAAAATAATTAAGCATAATAGAAATCAATATGAAAATAAGGGAAAGAGGAAAAATATCAATTACGGAGAACTGAAAGATTGAATAATAATTAAAAGTACCGCTACAAGCTTGCAGAATTCCGTTGCTAATAATAATAATAATTCTAAACTAAAGTTCTGATTATCAAGGTGTAATTAAAATCTAACCCCAAAGGGATATATATATACTTATCACAGGAGTCTAAATAGGAAACTAAGTAAAGTCTAATAGAATAATCTCGCAAATATTAATTATGGAAAATACGGACTCCTCAGCAGATTAGGAAAATCCATCTGAATTGCAACGAACCGCCCGATACAAATTCATACTGACCGGTTCGGTATCAAACCGACCGGTTCGGCTGATGAGTCACTCTTCTTCACTCGTTTTCTCTTGTATTCTTCACTTGTAGCTTTAAATTCCTCAATTTGCTATGTTTTCTGCTAAAACATAAACAAAATACCCGACGTAACAACTTATGGGTAAAAAGCTATTAAAGCTATTCTTAAAGCATGTTAAATCGGTTAAAACGGAGGATAAAATGCGACTGCATATGTATAAGAACTGAGTTCATCAGTGTGAGGGGTGAGCATCGAGATTAATACGGGACTGGACCACCGCTTGTTCAGTTTTAGCTTGTTTATATTTTTAATTTCGTGTTAGGTGATTTAGCATTCGATTATGGTTGTAAAAGTTGTAAATCATACGAAAGCTGTAAATGCGAAATGTAAGTAAATCACATTATATGAGGAATTGCACCCTCAGAGTGTACACTAAACGAGATACGATGTGTAGACGATCGAGAACGGATCTCATGACTACTCGGATTCGATTTAGGTGTTTTAGTACTTGAGGTTGAAGTTGTGGACATTACGTATGTTTACGACGCGTCGTGGAGTTAGCATCCACATGGGTCGGACTCGACGTTATCGAAATGTATAATTAAAAGTGCGATATGTAAAGTTGTATTTAGATGATAACCTAGTGACGATAACGACTTTGACAGGCTGATCCTCCTAACTTCCTGCGGTGATTTCGGCAGAGCTTCGCTACAGTGAGGCGAGTCGAGCCAACACGGGTGCCCTTTTCGTTCTCGTCAAATCAGAAACTCGAGGAACTACGAAGAGTAGCGTTGATTCGTGGAACGCAAATCGAATAGAAAACGATCGAGTGGATCGTGCCTAATGTCGGAGTGCGACTCTAAAGAAAGAATTGTGTTGTGAATTCTCAATTGTGTGTCGATTATGAACGGAAGAGAGGGGTATATATAGTTGTTTGCATAACTCATTTCAAGATCTCAGACTTACCATGGCTAGCGACTCAGAATTGAGGCACCTGACACCAGGCGGCCCAATTCTTAGGTGCCTGCAACTAGACAGTTGAAATATTGAAGATCCGATTTGATACGCGTGATCTTGGATGGAGACGGATGACCTAGGGTTCTGTGCCTAGGGTTTTGGATTGTTTTGGGCTTGACTTTCGAAGCTTGACTAGGTTTGACCTGGTTTGACTTGACCCAATGTGTTCACTCGGGTTTGACTTTGCATTTCGAGGCCGATTCGGAGCCCCGGAGTCGGAATTGACGACTCTAACTAGTGTCGACGCGACCGTAATGACACGACTAAGACCGTCTTGATGTTGAATTAATTTCTCCGAGTAATTATTTGATCCGTTCTATATAAAACCCGTCTAAAACATCGTAAAATTGTGTCGTGTTGCAGTCCGATCATTATCGGGTGTTTGTCGGGCACTCCTACAGCCACTAGGTCCAAATCTAGGTGTCTACACCCTCCTTATTTTCCACCCAAAAAGAAAGAGGAAGAACAGAGAAACTCGGAGGGAATACAAGATATGATGCCTACAAACTAGGTAACAAATGATATTAGAATATTACTGTAACAAACTAGGCTAAGATAATGGGAAGATACATGATTGATATAGTCATCTAATAGGATCATTTCGGATTGGTTTATTTAGGGTCAGATGGTTTTAGATCGAGTCGTTTTGGGTCGGTCTCTTTTATTACTTCGGACTTTGGGCCATATTCGGGTTAGGATATTCCAAGTAATTTTTTCATTTTCGGGTCAAACTTGTTGGATGGGAGACAATTTTGTGAGGGAGTATAAATTTACAAGTAGGGCTGTGCAACCGGTCCGACCCGGTCCGACCCGGTCCGACCCGGACCGGACCCGGTTGGACCCGGATCCGGAATCGCCAAATCTCGTGACCCGGGACCCGGACAGGAAACCAAAATTGTTGACCCGGGTCCGGTCCGGAAAAAAACCGGGTCGGACCCGGACCGGCCCGGTTGGCCCGGTTTTAACCTATTTTGAAATTTTTGATCGTACAACAACTGATCTGTAAACTCAACGTTGCCATAAGAAATTAAGAATCACGAAAATGATGAACTGAAAATAAGACCACGAAAACGAAATCATACCTGTGAATTTCGTCGGAGGGACGTTCGTCGGAGAGAAAGAGTTGTAGCGGCGGCGGCAGTTCGAAATGGTTGCAGCGGCGGTTCGTCGGAGGTTCGTCTGCAGCAGCGGTGGCCGGAGGAAAGGTTGCAGCGGCGGCCGGAGGTAGGGTTGCGGCGGCGGCGGCAGTTCGAAATTGTGATAGGGTATTAGGGTTACTGGGTAACTGGGTTACTCAGTTAGGGTCATAGGGACTTAGGGTTGGAGGAGTGAAGTGAATGAATGAAAGAAACACAGTAAGAAACAGATGGGCTGGACTGGAGTGCTGGACTGCTGGACCCAATTCACTGATTCAGGGTTTCCGGGTCTGGATCGGAAAAAATCCGGGTCTGACCCGGTCCGGACCGGAACCCGGAATCAATAAATTTTATGACCCGGGGACCGGCCCGGTTTGGAACATTCCGGGTCCGGGTCGTCTTATTCCGGTCCGGTCCGGACCATTTTTCCGGGTCGGCCCAGTTTTTGCACAGTCCTATTTACAAGTGAGTTGGAGACCGATGGACGGTGTGTTAGAATCCGTATTCGTTTTGACATGAGAGTGTCAAACCAAACACATGTGGGACAAAATTCAAAGACACAATACCTTGGGCCTCAAGTAAGAGAGAAGCCCAAAGCATTGCAACAAGAACTCAAGTCTCCTCCCTCCAATTTTATTAATTCAAAAAATAAAAGAGTACACCCAAATTCCTAAATACAGTAGTATGTAACTTAACCCACTTACCCCTTTATACTCTCTTTCTCACTGTTTTACCAACTTTCATCTCTATCATTTCTAAGCTCATGTAAATGTAAATGTAAATGTTTGTGAAGATGAGGGTTTTTCTACTCATTTCTCTACCCACATTTCTGAATTAGGGTTTGAGATTGTATTCTTTTTGAACAATATGGACACTCCTCAATCTAAATCCTCCACTTTTTCAGTTACCACCATTTCCAATAAATTAATCAATACACCTTCTTCTGATCCCCCAGCTTTCCAAGTAATTATCCTCTTTTTTCTTTCATAACTAACTACTTGGTTTTCGTTTTTAAGCGGTTTACTCTTCCCTGGATTTTCATATTGTTAGTTTTTGGTTTTATTTTTTAGGTGGATTGGATTCATGGGTTTTGTTACATATGTAGGGATTTACGTTTTTCTTTTTTCATCTGGCCATTTCATCAACTTTTACTAATTGGGATGGTGATGATAGTTTCCGTCTGATTTTGAGGTGGATTGATTGGATTTATGACAGTTTTTGCTGCTGTTAAATGTTACACATCTTAACTAATTTTGCTAAACTATTGTCTACTGCCCATTTTAATTTTTGATCAACATTGGTTATACAGTGTCTGGATAAGTTTTGATAGCAGTTTTGAGGAATTGGGTTCATTGTGCATGCAAGTAATGTTTGAGGAATTGGGTTGATATATATTGGGGTTTTTAATGTGTGTTTTAGTGTAATGCATGCGATTAGTATTAGTATTAATGCATGAATCTCAATGCCTTGTCTAATGTTGAAATGTTAACTGTGGATTTCGCCATTTATCGAGTTTGTGGACAGCTTGGTGTTCCAATGGAGCCTAAAACACGACTCTTTTGTACTGTATTTTGATGAGAGAAAGCAAAATACCCTCTTCTTTTTATTGTAAGGTAGCAGGCACTTCCTGCAATTCTTGTCACAAATTACGTTGTTGGTCATTTGAAAACAACCTCTCTGTGTTTCTAACACATGAGCGAGGTTGAGTACATCCTACTTCCTCACCCCACCATTTGTTGGAGCTCTTTAGGCAATATGTTGTGTCATATGGAGTTTGTGCGCTGTTCGTTATGATCATCAGTGCAACCTTAGTGTGCAGTTGAGGTGGGTTTTCTGTAGATCGTTATTGGTTAAGACTGACTCAAAGCTGTGTGAGTTTGTATAATTGTATCCTTATTCAATCTTTGATTCGGACTTGTGAAGTTGTGTGATTGGGCCATTCGTTTAAAGCTAGTTTGCTGGGATAATGCATTTTGGTCAATCACTCTGAGCTAACGAAATACACCTTTCTTGTGTCTGATCTGGTATTGCAGTGAGTTAAGAGTTTCTACTCTCGTTGGATGTTTTTCATGTATAAAAAGAAGGGTTAATTTGTTTAGTTTTTTTGTCAAGCTATATGTATTTTCTGATAATATCATTCTGAAGAGTACACAGTTGCCATTTTTACACCATGGCTAGATGAGATCAGGTATTTACTGTTTATTGCCTAGACACAAAGATAACTAACCACACACTAATTATTCAGCTATTCCTGATTTCTATGAACGACTCATATCACTTTGCTACCATGGTAAAATTCCTGGGAGCTCATACGAGTAGTATACATTTGTTCGAAATTATTCCTTTCATTCATAATGAACCAAAAGTTGCAATTGCTCTAGACCCATGATGCCTCGATGGTCTTTATGAGTTGAATGAGATCATTATTTTGGGTATAAGCCACAGGGGTTTGCTAGATTGTGGATGCTTTGATGCCCATTCCTAGCTGCCATCTTCATGATAATATGTATTCATGGCTATTGGTTGTGAATGATTTGCAATTATAAGATCATTGGTGTACTGATTTCTGTCTAGAATAGAAGACCTGAAATATGCAGAACATGTTAGCTGAGTCTTATTTACTCATTTGTTAAGATGTTATCACTGTTATAAGCAGTTTACTTACTGTAATTTTTGTTTCCAGGATTCTCCAGTTTTCAATTACTTAAGCAACCTTTCTCCAATACAGTCTGTCAAGGCTGAACCTAGTGCTCAAGGATTTCCTGGGCTTGCTTCGCCTCCTCTTCTATTTACATCTCCGCGAATTAATTCGTTGCAAAGTTTGTTGAATAGGTATCCCCAAATGTGCTGCTTTCTGATGTTCAGAGTACTGTTTTTTGTTTCTGTTTGGTGGAATTTTGCTTCAGTACCAATGTGACTGTTTGTGTTTAGGAAGCTACCGTCATCTGGATCGTTGGAAATTCCTCAGGACAATACTAAATGTCATAAAAATGACGGCAGTCCCGGAAATTTAGTCAAAGCAGGTCCTGACTGTAACTACCAGTTCAATTATGAAGTGCAAAGAGCTGTTAATGTGAAGAAGTTAGGAAAAATGGCTCACTGTAGTCCTGGTTGCATTGACGATTTTTTAGCCGATCCCAATGCCAACTCTTCATATGAACCTCAATCTGAGGACACTTCTCTATCTTCAAGGGGCAGCTCTTTACAGAAAAGAGACAATGGTAGCGGTAAAAATGTTGATTTGTATGGGTCAGTACCAGTTCAAGTTAAAAAGGGTGCACACACAAAGTCAAGAATAAGCATTAAGGTGGTAAAAAATGAAGCTCGGCACTTGATGCCATCTTCTGAATGTTTAGGTAGCATACCAAGAGTGTTGATTGGTCATGTCCCCTTTGAAGCATGCCAAGATGGAGAACTATTGAAGGAGGTAATGAAAACTAATAAATGACACTCTTTAGTGTGATATAGTGATATACAATCACTTATTCTTGGTTTTACATTTTATGGAGCAACTTTTTTTTGGAACAATTGTCCTGGGAAGTAATCTGAAAACTCTTGTCATCTTACCTTTGTCATTAGGCAGTCATGTGCTTCTATTGACCATATTAATTCATTGTATGTTGAACATTTTATTATCGAACACCTAAGGTCTTATGATTGCATAAAGATCGGCTACATGATATTACTCTGCACTTGTTACACATTTTTGGTCTTTGCATCATATGAGACTTTCTATTCAGACGTCTAATATTCGTCTTAAACTCTTTGTAGGCAAGTCACCTCGAACGTGGCACACTCAGACGATGCCTTTTTGAAGAAAATAAGAAAAAATGCACGGATGATTCTGACTTCAGGAATTTCAGTGATAATGTAGCGATGATAGGGGAACTAACTAACCTATCCTCCACTGGAACACCATGTAATAGAGAAACGATGACGCGTCCGAATACTGTAAGTGGCTCATGTGGTCCTCCTTCTACTGGTACCTATAACGTTCCCGTTTCCAAGCCACTGGGTATAGGATTGCACTTAAATAGTGTGGTCTATCCCAGATCATTAGATAGTTCAAATGGTGGCCAACCATCTTCTCTGGCGGGATTGGATGCAAACAACTTAGTTGTTTCAAGTAATCAATTAGGTGGAGAGGCTAATGTTACCATCACCGGGAAAGTTCCAGCTGTTTCTATTGACAAACACCATAGCAAATCTAACTCTTTAGCTACTTCGGGGGAGGCTAAACATTCAAAAATTGAACACCATGTTTTTTCGAAGCAAGATGCTTCTACCGCTGTTACATGTGCAAAGAAAAAGATCAGTTCACAGCCAGCTGAGGATGATGAAGTGCCTTATCAAATGAGCCCAAAGAAGAGAAGGCAAGCATCAAATCTTTGTCTTAAGAATTAGTCCACTGCCAATTGAATCTAATACCTATTTGGCGACATTTTTTTCTCAGCAGGAAGAAGTCTACAAGCAGCGGCGAGGACAAAAATCCAAAGCGCTGTAATTGCAAGAAGACGAAATGCTTAAAACTGTAGGTTTCAGGTGTATTACATTTTTGCTATATTAACTTATACAGTTGTGCTCATCTGTACTATTATTTTTCTATGGGATTGTTGCAGTTACTGCGATTGTTTCGCTGCGGGTTTGTACTGTACTGAATCTTGCGCTTGTCAAGGATGTTGTAACCGCGTTGAGAATGAAGACATAGTTCTAGAGACGAGACATCAAATTGAATCTAGAAATCCCCTCGCATTTGCACCTAAAGTTAGGCAGCTAGCCACTGATTCTTCTGCGAGCAATAAGGTATAGTTCTTTTTTCATGCATTTAAAATTGTAGAATTCAAGAATATTTAGTAGAATCTAAAATTATGACAATGGTAATCTGTAGGAAGTTCAAGATTTGTCGACACCGTCATCAGCAAGACATAAAATAGGATGTAACTGCAGGAAATCAATGTGTCTTAAGAAATACTGCGAGTGCTATCAGGTTTTGCATTTTCAAAATGCTTGATCTACATCATCATATTTCAGTCTTTTGGATCTTTCTTGATGTCTATAATAATTATTACAACTGTTCGCCTAAATTATCACTTTGGTACCCATCATTTCTTGATCAGGCTAATGTTGGATGCTCTGATGGCTGCCGTTGTGAAGGATGTAAAAATGTATTTGGAATAAGAAAAGGTACATTAAGGCTAAGTCATTCTTCCTCCCTTTCCCTCTCCATTTCGATAACATTGACTTGGGATTCGTTTCTCTTATTTTAGTTGGGGAATTATGCATACTGACAACTGTGTAATTTTTTTGCTAAACCGAATCTATAAGCATGACCACTGAGATATTACAGTTGCATACAAACTGCATTGAACTAGATTTTATCTTGTACGGAGTATAAACATAATTTATACTTGACATTGTATGAATACTGCGTGAGTATTATTGTGTAGGATGCGTCAATATGTACTTTCAAGCTGTAATTTTTTTTTTTTTTTATTGCATAGATATTTTCTTCGTGCTAACTATGATACACTGTTTAATTTTCAGACTATAATAATCTTAGAGGATTTATGGTTCAAAAAGCTGCTGATGAAGTGTCAGAAGCAATGGTAGATAGGAGGCAAGAAAACACAATTGTTGGTAGCAATTTTGACAACAGCAGGGTGCATAATTTACCTAACCTGACACCGCCAACGTCAACACTGCAGTGCTCAGAGTAAGATACTTCTAGCTATGTTACTCTGACTCTTTTAGAAGTATATGGCACAGGTCTGTGTGCAAGTGTCACACATGCCACTTAGTCAAAGAAGTAAATTGACAACCACCTACACAGATATCTGATACGACCTCATTTACATCTGTGGAGATTACTAGCTTACTTCTTCCTCCAAATAACAAGAGCATAACTAACTTGAGAGTACTGCACAGTCAGCTCCAGCTAAGTTGTAACTGAATTGTAGGTTGTTAGCTCTTCATAACTTATTGTATATAAGGGGATGTAATTATTACGAAATCGTAACACGCAAAAATATCAATCAAACTTCTTTTATTTAGCTCCTTGTTTCTTTTTCTTAAAAGCTTCAAGTGCTCATCAATGGCGTTTCTCATTTTATCAAATTTCTTCAACGTCTTATACCCATTATTTCATCAGCATTTTTTAGGATTACTAGGCAAGTAGAGTTTTGGCTGTTATAATCACAAGCAATGCAAACAAGTATAGCTGTAGGACTCCAGAAAATATTTGTGTGCTCGAGTGAATGTGTTTCCATAAATACAGTAGTGTTTTACCAACTTTACTGAATGATAAAAATCTTGGAAGAGTGCAAATTGTTATTATCTTCTTACTCTTGTCACATCATATTTTTCAGTACCCTTACATAAAAACACTTCTTTCTCTACCCTGCCATTATCGGAAGGCAGAAGCCGGACTATTGAAGCATGGCGTATAAATTTTTGTTTTGTGCTGACTTTCCTTTTGCTGATTTCATGATTGAATTTGCCTTTTAATTGCAGCTCAAGAAAGAATGCACCCAAGTCAAGGCTTTCCTTCATGAGATATCTGCAGACTCCAGATGCTCAGAATGATGTTATATCATCTGATGAAAACTTCCCGACTTGTCCTGAAAATTCTCAGAGGCATGGCATGCCTGTGGAGAAGAGTAAAGAAAATGTAGATGAAAGTGTCTTTCACTCGGAAAATTTTCTAGAATCTGCAGGAGATGAGTCCTCTAGTTCGTCTAGTTTAATATCAAAGCCTGTTGCAACTTTGATGAGTCCACTATCTTTATCTAAAGCAAACAACGTACCTACGAGTAGTTCTCTTCGTTGGAGAAGTTCGCCCATAACTCCTATTACACAGTCAGCCGGGCTTAAATTACAGGATTTTGGTTCAGGAAGCAAACGCTCTGAAATGACAGAAGATGACACCCCAAATGTACTAAAGGATTCCTCCACTCCAGCTAAGTCAGTAAAAGTGAGCTCCCCAAACAAGAAACGTGTTTCTGCTCCTCGCAACCCTGCAGATTCCTCAGGATCTTTGAGAGATGATTTTTCCCTTCCAGATCCCACAGATTCTGCTGGATCCCTGAAAATTTGCCACAGATTTGTATTGCAGTCGTTGCCTACATTTCCATCACTTGCATCATTTTCAAAGAAACAGCAGTGAGAATAAAAAAACATGACAAGTTTGGCACAGCATTACAAGATTATACCAAGTAAGTTTCCCATGTCATTGATTTCGTTTTTTCGGTTTGTAAAGCCTTGATAGGTCATATCGATATAAGCCTGGTTAAATAGGTTGGCAATTGGTTGGGTACCACGTTTATTTATGTGAGACTATCTCCAGGAGACTAATTGACATTTTTGTAACCTATGATCACATTGATCAGAATCAAATGCACAAAGTCGCGCTTTTATTTTTCAACTCTTCTGGTGTGCTTCCGTAGGTGTCCTGTTCGTGTCTGTACGCCTATTTATAGGGCTAAAGATGCTTAAATGTTGCTGAAAGGCTCAACACTGGTGCTATGCTACTGACTACAATTTTGTTTTGGAACCAACTACCTTCCCACCTGGTCTTCTGCTGACAAAGTGGTAACAAGCTACTTTTGGACTTCAACATTCAACATACTGATGAATTATGCATATATACCAGAAATTTGATCAGAGGTAGTGATCATCAGGATGTCATTTCCGCTCAACAATGTCTTCAAAGTTGCCAATTACGGAATATGTGCCAATTACTATCTTGGAAGTCAGGTGTAATGACTATTCTGTCTCATCTGTCATGTGAAAAGCAATTTGTTGTATCACAGTTTTCTTTTTCAAAATTTAATTAAAATTAGTCTTCCCACTCGTTCTGATACATTGTTTAAAATACGAGAAAGGAGTTGGCTGTACCGTTTCCCATTTGGCTATGTTGAGCCATTGTTTGATAATACGAATCAGGTCGTGGTTAGTGAGGTAGCATTTGAGGAGGCAACCTCAGAAGCCTTAAAATTGCCTGGACTGCTCCGAACGTGTCCTGAACAGGCGGTTTTTGTTATCAATATATAAGGAATTTTACAATAGGTTTTGCAAGTTTAACAGCTCTATTCCTTTCTTGCAACAAATTGAATTGTTCCGTACTTTGTCTACAACATATAAGATGGCACCTTCCATCATTAGACATTTACTCTTAGTCTCTTAGGGGCGTTTGGTTCGCGAGAAGGTATAGGAATGAAATCAGGAATCAAATGGTATGGGGTTGGAACTCGATTCCTCATACCTAATGTTTGGTTCGTTTTTTAAATGATTAGGAATCAAATTATAAATTTTACTTTTGTAAAGTACTCCGTATTTAATAGTCTAATTTTAAATATATAAAGCTTTATACGGTAATGTTATACGGAGTACTACAAAATAAAATAAAAACCAGTTAAAAAAAAAGTAAAATAAATTTAATTAAAAAACTAGTTATTGGGAATATGAAACCTCAAATATATTTAATACTATACTAATTTTCAAGATAATTTTTTTTGTATTTTTTATTAGTTTTCCCAATAAAATATTTTAATTAATACTCCCTCCGGACACTATTTTTTGCCCCATTTCATTAAAATATTCCTCACAAATAATGGGGTAATGGGGCAAAAAATAGTGTCCGGAGGGAGTACATTTTACAAAAAAAAAAAGAAAAATAAATCGAAAAAATAAAATATGAATATAAGGACTTTGATTCCAAGGCATGAGTCTCATACCCACCTCCAAGGTTTGGTTCATTATAAACCCATACCTTATACCTCTTTTTGGCGAACCAAACACCCCCCTTAGATAACGTTCTCCTTTTTCTCTTTTCTACTGCCTTTCTCTTTGTTATGTACCTAGGAAGGAGAATCGAGCTGCTCATAGCTTTGTTGCCAAGGCCCTCAGCTCTTAACTCTCGACTCTTCTTTGCTTGCAAAAAAAAAAACATATATTTTGGAGGCAGAGCAATGTGAACCCGCACGACTTTGCTCTCAGCTGGTGCACACGAGTTATTCAGGACTTGTACCGGTCATTTTGGGAGTATTCTCAATCGTGTGGAAAAGTATAATGTAGTATTTTTCGTAACCGAATTTTAAATTGGAGACGACACAAGTAGGATGGGAGGAACGAGTATATTTGGATGACCCGTTAATTCAGGGTCGAAACATGACTTGACCCATTCGACCCATTGGGTGAACGAGAATTTATTAAAATTAATAAATTATTTATATTTATATTTATATACTCCCTTCTCACTATTTTTTGCCCCAGTACCTCAATATTTTTGAGGAGTATTATAATGAAATGGGACAAAAAATAGTGACCGGAAGGAGTATTATATTTTGATTTATGATCAAAAAATTAATACTTTGAATATTTTCAATTACAAATATAAACAAATATTCAATTTAATACAACTTTACTTATCATTTAATAATAAAATACGAGTAATTATTAAAATGATTTGAATATAACATTATAATTAAAGAGTAATAATAATACTGTTAAAATAAATATAATTTTACTTTTAAATTATTATTTTTTAGTTAAAAAGCGGTAAAAGTTAAGCATTCGAAAAAAATTATGACCCCATGTAGACACCCGCATTTTGTCTGCTAGTGTCTATAGCAGTTCCCGACAAAACACCCGATGATGATCAGACGTAAACGTGACATAATACGCTCGAATACAGACTCAGAATCAATAGTATCCGACATGGGCATTTAGCGGAGTGCAAATCTCTCAAAACCGACCTCAAATTCAGGCCCAGTAGGTCGTTTCCAATAAAATGAGACTGATTTGGACCAAAATCGACACCAAAAATAACCGTCTTTTAGCGACCGGGTCAAAACCCGGTCAAAGACGAATCCGACCCATAAACCAGCCAAGTGCAAAGCTTCTAGAACAAGCGCCCAACCAACATTTCAAAATTCAAAAAAGTCAAACCTTCCCTAAATAGGCTCACCCGCCTAACCACTCGATCGAGTGACATGAACCCACTCGATCGAGTGGATTTTCAAAAAACGAACTGGCGCCCTTTTGCGGCTCACTCGATCGAGTGCATCTAGGGCCACTCGATCGAGTGACCCTAAACTGTGGGAGTGTCTATAAATACTCCCACACATTCACAACATTCACAACTTTTTACACAACCTTAAAAACCCCAAGCAACATCACATTTTACACTACATCTCCACCTCAACATTCAATCATCCATCATATACACACACATATACATTCAAAATCCCGAGATCAAAACTCGTCAAAGACCCGAGAGCATCCTCTCACCAACCATACACACACCATAACTCTACTTACATCCTCGACACTCCCGCGCTCCCGTCGCTGTTACGAGTCTGTTTCCGAGGCCATTTAAGCATGTAGGTTGAGGGTGTCACCAACCCATTTTCTCCCTTTCTCTCCTTCTATCTCTTGTTACATATATATATATATATATATATATATATATATATATATATATATATATATATATATATATATCTTAGTAAATAGAATGTACATTCATTGTCATCATTATCCATTTCATATTAATATCATTGTAGGTTACAAAACCATTCAAATGGTGTAATTAGTTAGCTAGTAATTACGTAATTAGTAGCATAATAGATTCGATGTATCTAGCTTTCCTTTCTCGGTATTTAAGCCGAACTAACTTAGTATAATCGACAAGGAATTTTACTATTCTACATGGTATCAGACTAGGTCGAAATACTCACCCTTTCAACCTGTCCCACTCCCCAGGCATACCACTCCTGTCGCCGTAGCACCGTGTTACAATGCCCGACTCTGAAAAACCAAAAAAAAACCCCACCCGGTCCACTGTACACCCGATGTACACGGTCACCGATATCCAACGCAAGGTTCGAGTTCTCAACGGTACCAAGGTCACCTACGCCTCGTGGGTCAGTCTTTTCACACTTCATGCTCGGGGATATAAAGTTCTCCATCACATTGACGGAACCCCAGCCCCTGCCGAAACCGACTCCGACTACGAATCATGGTGCGAGGTTGATGCTATTGTCCTTCAATGGATATATGGTACCTTGTCCGATGAATTGCTACCACGTGTTCTCCTCGAAGAAGAAGGCTCCACCGCTCAAGAGGCATGGCATCGTGTCAAGAACATCTTCCTCAACAACAAAGGAGCCCGAGCCGCTAGCCTCAAGAGTGAGTTTATCAACCTCAAGCTCGAGGCTATGCCCTCCTTTGACATGTATTGTCAGCGCCTTCGCGCTATCTCTGGACAATTGAAGGATGTTGGTGCTCTGGTCACCGAGCAACGATTAGTTCTCCAACTCGTCCGTGGTCTTCCTAAGGAATACAACACGGTAGCGGCATACATTAATCAGACCTTGCCTGATTTCGAGACTGCTCGAAACATGATCGAATTGGAGAATTACCGAACCGCCGCCCTTGACGACTCCCCTGCCACCGCCTTGGTGGTTACGGCTGCCGCTGCATCGCCGGATTCCCGTCCCTGGGAAGATGGGTCCCGGCCGACTACCCCGTCCCAGACCAGCCGGCCACCATCTCGCAGCAACAATGGCCGCCGCGGCAACAAAAGCGGCAACCGCCGTGCCCAGCCGTCCGATCCGCGCCCACCGGCCCCTGTCCCGACCGCACCGGCAACATGGGGTCCGGCCCCTCCCTGGTTCACCCCCTGGTCAATCCCCCCTTGCCCATATCCCACTCAACCCGGTTGGACCAACCCATGGCAGCCTTGGTCCAACCCGGGTCCGATTACTTCCCGAGTGGGATCTCGGGCTGGGTTCCGTCCATCAAACCGCGGATATGGTCAGGCTTACATCTCACAGGATGACTATATGACAGACCTCGGGCAACAACATCAGGCGCTCCATATTCAACAGCACGTGGATAATGGACAATGGTTTATGGATACGGGTGCGTCCTCGCATCTTACCGCTGACCCATGTACTCTCCGTTCCCCTTTTAATTATGGTTCGGTACGGTCTATTTATGTCGGAAACGGATCAAGTATTCCAGTCCTCGGGTCCGGAACTTCGTCCCTCTCCACCAATACCCGAGACCTTTACCTTAATAATATCCTCTATACTCCTCAAATTATTAAAAACCTTATTTCTGTTCGTCAATTTACGAAAGAAAATAACGTTTCCGTAGAATTTGACCCGTGTGGTTTTTCTGTGAAGGATTTAACGAATGAGAAAACAATTCTGAGGAGCAATAGTGATGGTGAACTCTACCCCGTGTCAGCTTCCAACACCGTGTCCGCGCCCACTCCTTACAATTTAGTTACTTTTTCTCTGAATATTTGCCATTCTCGACTCGGGCATCCTAGTCCCAATGTTCTAAATATTCTTCGTTCTAATTTTTCCCTAAAATGTAATAAAAACGAGCATGCCTCGAGTTTGTGTCATTCGTGTCAAATTAGCAAACATAAGCGATTGTCGTTTTTCGAGTCATCTTCTACCACGGTTGCTCCATTTGATATAATCCACAGCGATTTGTGGACCTCACCCGTGTCTAGCAAAGCCGGCTATAAGTACTATATGGTTCTAATCGACAATTATTCACAATTTGTTTGGGTTTTTCCACTTAAGTTCAAATCTGAGACATTTAATAAATTTTTGAAATTTGGAGCTTACGTTAAAACCCAATTCCATCGTGAAATAAAAGCCTTTCAATGTGACCGTGGTCGCGAATTTGATAATAATTCTTTCTCCGATTTTGGTGATAAACATGGCCTCGTGTTTCGGTTCTCGTGTCCCCACATTTCGAGTCAAAATGGTAAAGCCGAGCGTATGATACGCCGTCTCAATGAAATCGTCCTCGCCCTTCTCTATCACGCTTCCGTCCCGACAATTTATTAGGTCGATGCACTCCACACCGCCGTCCACTTACATAATATACTTCCTACCCGTGTCCTTAACTCACGCTCACCCACATCTGCCCTATTTCACAAAAAACCCGTCTTATTCTCACCTTCGTATCTTTGGTTGTGCATGTTACCCAAATTTGTCATCCACCCGTCCTCACAAACTCGCTTCCCGTTCCACCCGTTGCGTCTTCCTCGGCTATCCACAAGAATTTCGCGGCTATAAATGTCTTGATCTCTCCACCGGAAAATTAATTCATTCTCGTCACATTACTTTCAATGAATCTGTTTTCCCGTTTGCTAAGTCCGAACCACTGCCACCCGAGACCTATTCATTTCTAAACCCCAAACCAAACCCAAGCCTACCCCCTGCTATCATAGACGACCTCCTTCGGCCCAATGATACAAACCAGACCAATCCCATCCAGCCCAACCCCAACCATCATAACCATCCCCAACCCCAGCCTCATAAATCTCCCATTCAACCAACCCAACCTCTTTCCCTTAACCACCACCAAGCCCAATCCCTTCCAGCCCAATTACCCCCCTCCCCTCCAGTCCACACAACCCCACTTTACTTTTCAGACCAATCACCCCCGGCTACCCACACACCCGTGTCAACCACACCACCACCACCACCACCACCACCACCATCTACCACCCGAACCCATCGTATGACAACCCGCGCTATGCACGAAATTTTCAAACCTCGTGTCTTACTCACCTCTGCCTCAACCAACCTATCACCCCTTCCCAAATCCCCTCACCTTGCCCTTCGTGACCCGAACTGGAATACTGCTATGACTGACGAGTATCGGGCTTTAATTAAAAATGGAACGTGGGATTTGGTACCTCGTCCCACTAATGCCCCGATTATTATATGTATGTGGCTTTTCCGTCATAAATTTAAATCTGACGGTTCACTTGAACGTTACAAGGCTCGCCTTGTAGTTAATGGTAAAAGTCAACAGGTGGGTGTCGACTGTGACGAAACTTTTAGCCCGGTTGTGAAACCGAACACCATTCGCACAGTTCTAAGTCTTGCCGTCACTCGATCTTGGCCCATTCATCAATTGGATGTCAAGAATGCATTTTTGCATGGGGATCTCGTTGAAACTGTATTTATGCATCAGCCCCCCGGATTCGTTGACCGTTCCGCCCCGTGTCATGTCTGCCGTCTTCGTAAGTCCCTCTATGGCCTAAAACAGGCCCCTCGAGCGTGGTACCAACGCTTTGCTACTTTCATAATTTCTCGTGGTTTTGTCAGTAGTGTCTGCGATCAGTCCTTATTTATTTTTCGAGACGGTCCCGATACAGCTTATTTATTGCTATATGTGGATGATATTGTTCTAACCGCGTCTAGTACACAGTTACTCCGACGCATTATTACTGATCTTTCACATGAATTTGCCATGACCGATCTCGGCACACTTCATCACTTCCTCGATATCCACGTCACGCGCCATTCCTCCGGCCTATTTTTATCACAGGAAGCCTATGCTCGCGATATTCTTGCCCGTGCCTCAATGTCCACTTGCAATCCCGTCTCGACCCCATCCGATCCCGGTAAAAAGTTGAGCTCGACTGCCGGTGCCCTGTTACCGGACTCCACTTTATATCGCAGTTTGGCCGGTGCACTTCATTATTTGACGATTACTCGTCCCGATATTTCATATGCCGTCCAACAAGTGTGCTTATTCATGCACGTCCCCCGTGAGCCACACTTACAATTTATGAAGCGGATTCTCCGCTATCTTAAAGGCACTCTGGACCATGGTCTTACAATTGTCAAATCTCTGTCTCAGAAACTAACGGCCTACTCCGATGCGGATTGGGCCGGACGTCCAGACCTCCGCCGCTCCACCTTCGGCTACTGTGTTTTTCTAGGTGATAATTTGGTGTCCTGGTCTTCCAAACGCCAACCCACTGTCTCTCGATCCAGTGCCGAAGCTGAATACCGGGGTGTTGCAAACGTCGTCACAGAAACAAGTTGGCTCCGAAATCTTCTCCTCGAGCTACATGTCCCCATCCGACAAGCCACTATTGTCTACTGTGACAATATATCTGCAGTTTATTTATTCGGGAATCCCGTCCAACACCAACGAACCAAACATATTGAAATTGATATACACTTTGTCCGTGAGAAGGTTCGCCTCGGGTTGGTTCGTGTCCTCCATGTTCCCGCTGACTATCAGTATGCAGATATATTTACAAAGGGCCTACCAAAATATTTGTTTGATCGTTTCAGGTCCAGCCTCAACGTCCGTTCTTCTACCGTTCAGACTGCGGGGGTATCTTAGTAAATAGAATGTACATTCATCGTCGCTGTTACGAGTCTGTTTCCGAGGCCATTTAAGCATGTAGGTTGAGGGTGTCACCAACACATTTTCTCCCTTTCTCTCCTTCTATCTCTCGTTACATATATATATATATATATATATATATATATATATATATATATATATATATATATAGAGGGGGGTTCTAATGAGTCTCTACATACTTGTTGAGTCCCTAAGTCCTCATCCCATCCGTTGGATGGGAGATGGATCAAGGGACGAGATAAATCGCTGTTTTAATAAAAAAAAAAATATGAAGATACTGCATCCTACAAAATAGGAAGGTGAATAGTTAGTAACGTAACATTCTCCATCATTCAGTCATTCATTCTCTCTTTCATTCTGAATATACATTTCATCTTCTCTCGCCCATTCTTCTTCGTAGTTCTCTCGCCCATTCTTCTTCATCGTTCTCTCGCCCATTCAATCATCATTCATCAAAATCACATTCAGGCTTCATCATCTTAATCACGTCGCTGCCATTTATTTCAATACCACGCAATCAATAACGCATTCAGTCAATCCGCTTCTACAATCAATAACCATTTATTTTCATCGCGCTGCTTGTGATTCAATCCGGCTTCTACTTCTCATTCAATGGCTGATTTGAAAATCGTGGAAAAAACAAACTGCGAGTATATATTGTAGTTTATAGTTGAAACGATATGGATTCATTAAGATGATACTAAATTTTTAGTTTCTACTTCTGTACGTTGAACTATAGTAACGCTGCATTATTTCAGTTCAGATACTTTGTTACTTTACTGTATAATGTCTGTTACTGTAGTGACAAACTTCCATTACTTTAGATTATTTTAACGTCTATAATCGTAACGCATTAGTGTTGTAAAAAAAGATATTGTTTCCTATAATAGTGGGAGTCATTAAGATGATACTAAACCACCATGCTAAATCACAAAGATATTGGGTTATTTTAGTTCACATAATGTGTTACTTTAGTGTAGAATGTCTGTTATTTTAATGTCAAAGCTTCATTACTTTATGGTCTGTTACTTTAAATCGTAAATTTGTTACTTTAGTTCTTAGCATCAGTTATTGTAGCGCATTAAAGAGCTATTGGAATATATGTAACCGCCGTATTAAAATAATAATTTAAAAAGATATTGTTTCCTATAATAGTGGGACGTGATTACCTACAAAATAGGAAACAAATAAAGAGAGTAACTGCCCATACAAAGAAATATACTGCTTCAAAATAACCTAGAAATCAAAGTACACGATTGCAGTCAACGAATCATAATAGACGTTAGGCCATTAATCTTGAACCTTCTGCCGCTGCAACATCTCCTTCTATGGCTGATATTCAACCTGTCAAAGAAACAAACTGTAAGTTTTTTGTTAGTGATTTATACTGTAGACGGAAGCAATTAAAATGCTCCTTATTATTAGATTTTAGGCTCATTGTATGTAAACTGCATGTCATCACATACTTTTTAAATACGTGGATGGAATATGCGTGGAGTTATTTTGGTGCACAATATTCGTTACTTTAATGAACACTAGACGGTACTGTGAAGCGATACATCTGTTACTGTATGTCTATCTTATACGCATCTTCTGTTAATTTAATTACCTCACTGCACTGTTTTGTTTTTTCAGTTGATGCAGAAGCACACGAATGGTGCAGGGATGTAGGTGAGACTTTCACGCCATACCTAGGGCAGATATTCAAAGACCAGGAAGAAGAGGTAAACTTTTATAAAATCTACGCATTGGCCTGTGGGTTCGATGTGAGGAGGTACACAACAAAAAGATGGCGGGGTGGTGAGATTAAATCAAAGCTGCTAGTATGCAACAGGCAGGGTTTTTACAAAAAAAAAAAAGTCAACGGAGATGGGGCATCCAAGGAGGGCACGTCGAAGGGGGAAGCAACTGAGGGGAGACAGAGGGAGTCGCTGTGGAGGCACCAAAAAGGAAAACAAAGGTCCATCGTGTTGGCTGTATGGCAAGAATTAAGTTGTTCAGCGAAGGCGGGCCTCTTAGAATTATTAAGTTTCACAGCGGGCACAACCACGAGCTAATTTCACCAAAAGACAGAGAGTTCCATAAGTTATCGAGAAACCTCACGAAGTACCACAAGCAAATGATACTGAATAATTCACGGGTATGTGTTGAGTAACTTCTTGCAGGTTCAATCATTTAAATTGAGATCACTGCGTGTTTATGTTCACATTCACATTCTGTAATAATATTTCGTTACTCTAATGCAGATACTGCGTTACTGTGGTTTATGTAGTCCATTACTTTAATGAAAAGTCGTCTGTTAATTACCAATTTCTGGTTACTCAATCAACATGTTACTTTAATGACGTCTAACTATTATTTCAACATTTGTCATACGTTACTTTAATCAACGAATTGTTGCAGCTGAAGATCGGTGCAACGCAGACTTACAAGATATGTAAGGAGCAGGTTGAAGGGTTCGCAAACGTAGGTGCCAGCCTGGTCGACTTTAAAAACTTTGGAAGAGATATAAAGTGCTTCATCCATGAGAGGGACGGTCAGTTATTCATCGATCGTTTCAGGAGTATGGCGGACAATCACAAGGGATTTTTCTTTGATTACGACCTGGATGAGGATGGTAGTTTGAGCAGGGTCTTTTGGGCTGACGGTGTTGCCAGGAGGAACTACAGGTTATTTGGTGACGCAGTTTCGTTCGACCCAACATACGGGACGAATAAATATAAGATGATATTCACCCCATTCACCGGTGTCGATCACCACAAACGATCGGTGACTTTCGGTGGCGCTCTCATCGCGCACGAGGATGAGAAATCGTTCAACTGGGTGTTCGAACGGTTCCTGACCGCTATGGACGGCAAGGAGCCTGATTACATCATCACCGATCAGGACCCCTGTATCATTGCATCGTTTGAGAAGATGTTTAAATCGGCGTGGCAACGATTTTGTATGTGGCATATCATGAATAAGGTACCCACTAAATACGGCGCCTCGCGGGCCGACTATCAGGAATTCCTAAAGAAATTGAATGCAATAGTGTGGGATGACGAGATCGATGAAGCGGAGTTCGACGAGCGGTGGATGGAAATAATGGAGGAGCACGACGTGGGGGATGTTCAGTGGTTCGAAACTGCGTTTTCGATTAGGAAGCAGTGGGTCATGGCGCACTGTAGGGGTCTGAAGATGGGAGGCTTAATGCGAACAACACAGAGATCGGAGAGCGAAAACAGTTTCTTCAAGCGGTTTGAGAACCAGCATGGAACGTTGGTTGAATTCTGGATGCGGTTCGAGAGCGCCATGGATCAGCAGAGGTATAACCAGAAAAAGCTTGACAGCGAGAATGTACAATCTCTACCGAAGACAATGACCCACCTCCTGATAGAACAGCACGCTGCAAGGGTATACACCCACGTGGTGTTTGATGAATTTCAAGAGGAGGTAAAGTGTTCAGTGGGGACGTGCAGTGTGAGAGGTTTTGCTGAAAGGGATGGGGCTGAAGTAACTACGGTGAGGGACGCCACAAGGGGTAAAGAATTTCTAGTCCACTACAAAGAAGGTACGCAGTTGCCTGCTTGCTGTCTTATTTTATACGGGATTTATGAGTTAAAGTAACGGGATGAATGTGTTAGAGTAACATAACTTAGTAGTTAAAGTAACGCGGTTTGTAGGTTGTAGATAAAGCACAGGATGCAGTATTAAAGTAACAAAAATCACGAATTAAAGTAACACATAGTTTTAATTAAAGTAACGCGACTGATTTGTGAGTGGGTGGGTTGTGTATCTTAATGCTATACTAACCTCCTGCAGAAACGTCGGACGTCCATTGCACGTGTAAATTGTTTGAGACAAGGGGAATACTGTGTCGACACATAATTTGGATATATTCCTCGAAGGGCCTGACTAGTATACCCGATAACTACGTAGCTGGAAGGTGGTCGAGGGATGCGCTGCGCAAATATAGTGTTGTTGATGACGGTGTGGAAGGCGAAGAAATCGACAACATAGACGAAAAGCAGATAGAGATGTCTAAACTATGGTCGGAAGTTCATGAGACGATGGGTATTCTACGGTCTGCTAATAAAGAAGATGTGGAGAACATGTCCGCTTTGATCCGCGAATTCAGGATGAAGCTTAAGCCGATTGGGAGTAGCGAGACATTGAATAAAACCCAAGAATTGGAAGAGATGCTAGGATGTACGTCAACAGCAGAGATAACGATACTCCCGCCGAAGATTTCCAAGACAAAAGGAAGCGGAAAGAGGTTGTTATCGAGCAAGGCGAAATCAATTGCACTTGCAAAGAAGCCAAAGCGCATGTGCAACAATTGTAAGCAGATGGCGCACCACGACAAGAGGAATTGCCCCAATCCCTTTGCAACACGGCCGCCACCACCTGTCGAACCGTCTGACGATGAATCAGAATCAGAGTCAGAATCAGAAGAAGATGAGGACGAGGAAGATGTAGAAGATGAACCAGTATTCTGATTAGTGAAATTTTCTTCCTTATAGTAAAATAGCTTGTTCTTTATGGTATTAGTTTGGGAACATTACAGTAACATGTTTTGTAAAGGTTTATTGAATTACAGATATTCATTCCTTGGGGATTATAATAAGTAGAGGAAGATTCAGTTAAAGTAACACATATTATACATTAAAGTAACGCGATAGATGAATTAGAGTAACACGGGATATCATTTTTTAAGTGTTGATCGCATTGCAGATGTAAATTCCTTACAGATATTCATTCCTTGGAGAATATAGTAGGTAAAGGAAGATTCAGCTAGAGTAACAAACATTACTCATTAAAGTAACGTGATAGATGAGTTGGAATAACACGGGATATCATCTTTTAAGTGTTGATCGAATGGCAGATATAAATTAACATGCAGCGTAGAAGATGTAAGGCTTAAAGTAACACATGACATGCATTGAAGTAACAAATTCTGGGGGTTAGAGTAACAAAGTTTGACGGATAGAGTGACAAAGTTTAAGGTATAGGTTAACCTTGTACAAAATGACACTTAGTTTTTTGGTTAAACCTTGTACAAAATAATATTTAGTTAATCTAACCATTTACTGACTACCGTTTCCGGCTCTTTCCTCGCGTACCCTTCAATTCTTCAATTAATTTCGGCCTAGCTGCCACAAACTTGTCTACGTCACCGATCAGCCGCCTTCGATAAATGTTCAGGTCTGCTAGGAGGATGGTTGCTGCAAGCTGGACGACCAAGTATCTTCTGTTAACCTTCCTGTGGAGGTCATCGTTATTGAATTCGTGGCCCTCGTACAGTAGCATATGCATCAGAAGAAATATCCCTGACTCGTCCTTGTTACATACTGTGGACTGCCAGCCAAGCTTAACAGAGCGAAACTTGTAAGACACAATATCCGCCGCACCAGGAACGTCATAGGCGTCAATGAAGTCACTCATTGACGCCACCTGAAAATCATTGATGATAGTGGTCAAGGAAATCACTCATTGGAGCACAAGATTGTGATAAAAAACTGATGAAATGAAGAATAGAGAGACTAACAATTGTCTTGATGGCTGCAAATAGATCTGTTTCTCTGATTGCTGTGTATCGACGGTGGTCGAGGAAATCGACTGTCTTCTTCTTTCGGTTGACGGCTACGCATGAGAAGTACCCGTCAACGTTGATGGGCACAAAGATCAGATCAGCGTCCACCTGGAATGTATCACCACAGTTATCCTTGAAAGTATGCCATTCGTTCAGCAATGCGTTTGCGTTCTTTAAGGACGCTGATTGATTTTCGGCAATAATCCTCATGATCGCATCCTGTAAAAAGGTTAGGATTGTGTGAATATTTGCAGTAACTACACAGTAATTAGTTGGTATCCTTGTTACCGCAACAGGTGTAGAGTGTTACTTCAATGCAGTTGAAGTGTTACTCTAGTCAAGTGTTTTCTAAAAAGAATCAGAATATGAGGCAAAAATAATGCATATGTACAAAGTAACTCGTTAGACATACCGTCTGCCGTAGACCAAGGAACGCCATCTTAGGGTAATCATCCGACCCGCTGCCGTTCGCGACGAGACTGTTCAGGAGCATTGACCAACACTCGACGACAGAGGACGACATGTCATTACCCGGGAGCATGGACATCACATCACCCCGGGTCATTACAGCCGACGGTGAATACTCCGCAACCAGATCGCTGCATTCAGGACAGATCAGTATGCTTTGAAGACAAGAGATAGGTGACAAAAATTTAAACAACACTATATATTCCAAATATGTGTAGTGTTCGCCTTATTACCTGTTGTTGTAGTTTTTGTGCTGAAATAAGCAGTAGTCCACGACATTTTTCCGCAAGATTTCAACAAAGCCCAACAGGGTCCTGTTGTTTGAAAGGAATGGACATGCCATGGGTGCATTGGGATCTAGATTGCCACAGTCAATGGAGCAGCCTAAGCCGTCCCCTTTCCCCCTAGATCGACTCCCAAGAATAGATAATTCACCGGCAGTGTCCGGTGATATATACGCGGCTTCTACAGCAGGTGTTCCTGGAGTGGATGGTAGCACGCGGCTCTTTTTAGACGGTTGCACGTCGGGGGTCGGCTCTCGTGACCTCTTTTCGGACTCACTGACGGGCGTGGCGACATCTGACATGGTCTTACTGATGGCAAGGTTGGCTTTGTCAGTAACAAAGGATGACACCCGCGAAATCAACACGTCCCTCTCCTTGTTAATGTCGCAGAGACACAGCGTCGCCGCGATTTCTGCCCTGTACAGATTGTTCGCCTCGCTCGTGCCCAAGGGACAGTCAAAGGCCTCCCCGGCGTGCAACATCATGTGTATCATGAGGTATACGCCGCAATCGTTAGACGAGAACCCGCTGCCCTGCCATCTGAACGGGACGTTGACGAGAGGGAACGAGGAGACATTGGCCCCTTTGTTGATGCCTCGCTGAACCATGTACTTGCCCATTTCTTCAGCCTAGGTGGTATAAGATAAAAAAAAGTAAATACATATATAAGACTGAGAAAATGAAGGAATGTTTAAATATATACCAAAATGAAGCAGACTTACCGAGAGCCGTGCCATCCCAACGTAAGGAAGACTTTCAAACTCCCCCTCGTCGTAAGACCTATTATCAAGGTATTCAATCCGTTTTGCCAAAAAATTGATACACGCGCAGCTGTAATGGTCATTGTTTTCTGACAGCACCGGAACGAATACCTGTAGGTAGGAAATGGGTATCATGTTGGTGTAGTTAAAAGAGAGTGGACACTAAAGTAACAGATAATATAAACTAGAGTAACAAGTTGAATGAATTAAAGTAACATCATATATACTGATAATAATGTAGATGATGCAGGTTAAAGTAACGGTTCTCATTGATTAAAGTAACACATATTGTTCACTAAAGTAACGTCGATTAACTGCTAAAGTAACATAAGATATGTTGGAGTAACATGCAGATTTGCAGACATTCAAGTCTTACAAAATATGTGATCTAAAATCAAAAATACCAGGTCAGAATCTAGCTCGAGATTCCCTTCGTTTGCATCGACCCATATGTTCCAGAAGTTGAACAATGCTTCGCTCATGTCCACAAACAAACCACGCTTTCTATTTCTCCAAATCTGGAGAGCTGTATCCTGCATGGAGTAACAGGTCGCTATCATTAGAGTAATGCAGAGAGTACATTACAGTAACACAACCATAGAACTACAGTTATCATTTGGGATAAGCAAGTAAATAAATTAGCTTACGCTGTGGCTGACACCGAAAAAGCATCGTGATGTCCGACGCGGTGCAGACTGGGCAGCTGTCAAGTGATTCATGAGTATGCAGCAGCAGTCAATCACAGCATTCGAGAGCTGCTCTCCGGGCGCAAGCGTGGCCAACTCACCACGGGGTATGTTGAAAAAGTTACTGAACCTCACAATCATTTCCCTGCAAATAATCGAAAGGATTATGAAACATTTAACAAAAAACGACAATAATGCGCACTAAAAAAGAATTAGGTGATGTAGACCACTTACGATGTACTGTATTTTTCATTTTTGTAGAAGACATAGTCAATTACGTCTTTCCTCACAGACAAAACAGAACTGAAAAGCCTGCCGTCCCCACCCAGGAAGTCCGACACCGTGAGCTGGTCAGGATCTGGGACGTCACAGTCCCAAGAGCACCCAAGCCTCTCATCGACGACTTGCATGCATCCCAACAGCTTTTCAGAATGAAAAAAGAAAGGGTGGAAGACTTTCCTTCCGTCTACCACCACCGACAAACACTCACCGACATCCTCGTCTCCAATTCTGTCAATATCCCACAGAGAAAGCACTATCTGGCGGTCACTGCTTAAATTCAGTCCCCCCTGAATATCATTAACCTCAGCCGTCGAGTATGGCTGAATGTTAGGATCATCCTCCTCGGCTTGATTAGTATTTTTGGCCTCAAGTACCGGCCCCTGCTCCGACAACTCCCTAGCGCGACGCAGTGCCTCACAAACTTCATCCACCACCCGGTGCAGCTCTGCTCCTCCCCAGAATGCCTGGGTTGCTTGTGATGGCACCGGGTCTTCGGGTAGTGGATTGCCCGAAGTTATCCTCCTGATCTTCGCAGCATGTGAGACCCACCAATCATGGAATGCGATTGCATTCCTTCCCATCATCAGATGAATGTGATGGACCTCCTGCAGGAAAGAATAATTATGTTGCAAACGTGTACCAAAGTAACATTGAATGATAAACTGAAAGAATGTGTAGTGAAAATAGAGTATACACTAAAGTAACAGATATTATCAACTAAAGTAACAAATGGTATGGATTAAAGTAACATCATATATGTTGGAGCAATAATGTGGACGAATCAGGTTAAAGTAACGGATTGTAAGAATTAAAGTAACACATGTTGATCACTTAAGTAACAGAAGATATGTTAGAGTAACATGCAGAGTTACAGACATCACAGATTTAAATCCTTACTGATTCCATGGTTTCCAACACAGACACAAATAGATTCATTAATGAATTATTGACATGATTACTTACGTCGACCGCCTTGGCTCTCAGTTCACTATCATCTTCAAGACCACGAGAAAGTTTGATGGTCGTGAACTTATCGTCCTCTTGTCCAGGCAATGAACCATCGTCAGTGTGACGGTTCTGTGTAATCTTCAACGGCGGTGACGGTTCTCCCTCCCTCACCGCATGTAAACAACGGGGGTACTCAACATCAGATCGGGTAAGCCGGCCCAGCCCACCACAAATGTACTCGCCGGCCAACCGTTCAAGAATGCGTTTATGATCCCAGTGCTTGATCAAAGGGAGATCACACGGGCATGGGAGATTGCGGTAGGCAAACCGCTGGAAGTATGTAATCATTAAAAACGGCACACAGCCAAGTAAATATGATCGGTTACGGAACACAAAATCCTCGCCCGCCTGCACCAGTCCATCCAGTATGAACGTGCACCAGTCAAGGTTTTTAATCTGCTGTACATCTTGCACAGCCTTCAGTAGTCTCAGATCAACCCCATGGTTGGACGTCGGGCAGAAGAATATCGACATGCTGTACAGAACGAACATCCTACAGAACATTTCTCCACCCTCTACATCATCCTGCAGTTTCCTAAGGACCTTTGACAGAGGGATTGCATCGCTTTCATTGCCGACACCAAAGTCACCCCTCCACTTTTTCTTCAGCGCCACGACGGACTCCTCTTCGGCCGCCTTCGATCGACCCATCGGCAGCAGCTCAACAGGGTCCGGTCCAAGTGGAAGAAGGAAGCAGTCATGTACATCGTGCTTGCTTACGAGGAACTGATTGGTACCGCATCTAAAGATCAGCGTGTCATCGCTGAATAAAGTCATGAAATCAGCAGCAAACTTTACAGGGAAGCTCTTAAGGTGCATTTCAAGTACACCGCCAAATCCGATCGCTGAAAGCGCCTCCCGCTGCCTCTGGTTTAAATTAGATATTAGATCAACAAGGAGCTGCGAGCTGCACCTTACAGAAGACGAACGGTCGACGTTGGCTGCATCTGTCAAACTGGTAGCTAGTGTCTTCAACTTCGATGGCTTGACAGCCGTTTTCTTTGCCCGTTGAACTCGCTTCTTAACCTGCCCCTCCTTCTCACCAGCAACAACAATCTTACCTTCTTCTGCCATCTGAAGATATATTATTATGAGAATAATGCCAATGATACAAACTGACTACAGAATTACATACCCCTCATCCGCATAACATACCCCTCGTCCGCATTGTACTATACTAAAGTAACATGTCATGTGATTTAAAGTAACCCAATATATGAATTAAAGTAACCCAATAAAAAAGTTCTAGAAAAGGGATCCTTGTCATGGATCTACGCATAGCAGTAACATAATTTATTTACTAAAGTAACATAATATATGAATTACAGTAACAAAAACACATACATTCTGTATACATTACATTAATATGTTATCAGTACATAAATTAAAGTAACCCAATAGATTATTCATTAAAATTCCGAATGATATCAGTCAAAATAACAAATTATGTTCATTACAGTAACGAAAATAACATGCAGGGGAGAAATATATACAATCAATCGCGCATTCTGCATACAGGTTGAGAGAAATAAAACAAAAACAAGACCTAATTTAAAGGTAGTTAGCATCACGAACAAGACCTAATTTACCATAAAAGTAATTAAAACAAAGGAAAAAAACCCTTATTTACCTTAAGTTTGGAGTTCAAATATGGTGTACAAGACCTAATTTAAAGGTAGTTAGCATCACGAACAAGACCTAATTTACCATAAAAGTAATTAAAGCAAAGGAAAAAACCCTTATTTACCTTAAGTTTGGAGTTCAAATATGGTGTAGCTGCGTGGATGTAGTCGGTATGAGCGAAGAGAACGAAGACGATGATGAGCGAAGAGAAGACGAAGATGAGCGAAGATGAGAAGACGAAAATGAAGGCGGGAGTGTTTCAGAAGATCAAAATAGCTCTGCTCTAGATGAAACGTGGTGTGAAGTAAAGCAGTGTGAAGGTGTGAAGTAAAGCGGTGAAACGTGAGAACTGAAGAGTTAGAGAGGTTGGGCGGGAGAAATCAAAGGAAGAGAGAGAAAATAAAATATATTTTCAAAGATATTATGGTTATTTCCATAATTACGAGATTAGATCTTGGCCATTAATCTACCATTGAATCGATGGCTGATATGGGGACTCACGGACTCAACTTATACAAGGGGACTCACCTGATCCCACTTCTATATATATATATATATATATATATATATATATATATATATATATATATATATATATATATATATATATATATATATATCTTAGTAAATAGAATGTACATTCATTGTCATCATTACCCATTTCATATTAATATCATTGTAGGTTACAAAACCATTCAAATGGTGTAATTAGTTAGCTAGTAATTACGTAATTAGTAGCATAATAGATTCGATGTATCTAGCTTTCCTTTCTCGGTATTTAAGCCGAACTAACTTAGTATAATCGACAAGGAATTTTACTATTCTACAATATATATATATTATAATATGTACTATTATTAATATTACTAACCGCTAACACTAACCTTTTTATTATCGTTTTTTTTCGTTCTTTTATTTATCGTCATTAACAATTAATACCATGTATATTTATATAATAATATCGCTTTCGGATTCGAACACGTTTGACTACGACGACCGCTCCAAGTCCGTTTAATCCCTTTACAAGTCGCGACGGAGGTGGCACCCTTTCGAGGAGCGCCGCCCCAAGCACTTAAGGGCGTAACACGATCGGAGTTGTTCGTAGTTGAGTGCGTCCAATTCCATTTCCGAGATTAGTGCGGAACCCGTTAACGCGAAAATCGAACACCACATAATCCGTATGGATTAGTATCGGTGTCGTGACGCGGAGGGAGACAATTCCGTCCTAATCAAATTTTAATCGATCCCATAAAGCTTTTTATAAAATTCCGATGTTGGTCTTATAATTGTATAATATACGATTATAGGCACCGTGAACCGAGTTGGGTTCAAATTATGTAATATTTTTACGTAACTCGGTTGACCATCGATTTTGCATAAATAAATCTCAAAATTATCACCTTTTCGAAACGAGCAGTAGATCGTACAGGCGGCACTCGATCGAGTGCCATAGCCCACTCGATCGAGTAGCACTCCAAAAATGAGGCAGAAGGTCTGTAACAGGGTCACTCGACCGAGTCCCGACCATGACTCGATCGAGTGGTCCCCTTTTGGACTACATCATGAGCTTCTAAACGCTTTTCATGCCTCGATCTTTTTTTAAGACTTCGGTCTACGCGTGCAAAGTCAATCACGTGATTCCTTATTCAAAACTCATGCATTTTATTCTATTTTATTACTTTCACGACTTTGACTAATGTCTTACACGACTAGTTTTGTGTCGACGACTCCTTAGTCGTATCCGACGCATGACTAGTCTAGACACCAATCTTTCATTATGATAAGTCGGGACAAGGCATCGAGGCCCGGGATCGAGCTAGCACCACGCTTCGGTCCCATACGTGAACACGTATTAAAGTCTCCGTCCTCCGTTTAATACACAACATAATGTACATTTAATAATCGAAGTTCGTCCATTTATTCAAATTACGGTTTAACTTACATTTTCTATTTACTGGTCCGTTTATAGTTAATGTTTACCGTTTTCTATTTCGATTATTATTTTATCGCTCGTTGTATTGTAAATTCTGGGTTGTATTCCGCCCGTGTAATTTGTAATTTATTTACGAGTTTTCTATTTTCGATGTTTGCCATTTATTGCCTTAAATGAACATCGCATGCTAAACAACTCCGACGATAATTTAGATGCATTAAAATGACGTAGTTCACACGTAATTCACATGCTTAGCTAAAATATTGTTTGCATAACATTTAGTCATTTTACTAGCGCGCGTACACAAACACGAACGGTATCTTAGTAGAGGCCGCTAAGAGCGGACGGGGTTGGGTGTCCTTTGTGGGCTCCCCAACACGTACCCTCACCCCTTACTCAGAACCATTGTTTCCGGATGTCCGAAACCATTGGCGCACGAGAGTCATTCAATGCACGATATCCGATAACTCGGCGTCGGTATCGTAATGCAAAGGGACGAACTCATAAGCTCTAGCACTAAAAGCGAGTCGTGTTTTGTACACGAAGCGCCTAAGTGTAAAGTGAGTTCGAACGGGTCCGAATTCCCATAAAATTCGGTGGCGACTCCAACTACGATTTAAATTTCAACCTGAGATCAATCTTACCACGAGATTCATTCGCCTACCCAAAACCGCGCGTGGTCGCGTCAGGGTGGACCTACGTCATGTCCACACCCCAACCCATATAGCTCGTATTCTGATCCAACCCGTCAGACAGGTATAATTGTGTCACCCATCAAAACATTCATCAAATGCCTACTTTTAGAAAAAAATGGCAGTACAGCGATGACACCACTGGCAAGACCACCACTCGCCGCGACTCTTTTTCGTCCACTTGTCAGCCACGAATCCTCTCCCTCTCCCTCGGCTTGTTGTTGATGGGTTTAACATCACCCCGTCAACAAACCTGGTGGTTTGGGGATGGGGTTTTTATGGTGGTTTCATGGTTTCTACAATGGCGAGAAGAGGCTGACAAGAATGAAATGGGGTCGACGAAAACTACGGATTTCAATCAGCAGTGGTAGCCATAAGTACTAACACTACCCCAAAACATATAATATATTACGACATTATCTTGACACGTACTAATGAGATCGCTCTTTTCTCGACCAAACATTAACACGCTATTCAATTATCTTAAGATACCACTGTAAAATTTTCAAATGAACAAACTTGTAAGCCTGAGTGAGGGTGAGTAGTTGATAATATCTGCAATCAAATCATGCAACCCATGATAACGACTTTCGACACGTTTATCATATACATAACATCACTTGTACTTGGTTATTTCATGACTACAACTCTTTTGGCATCATGTCTAACACAAAATTCGTTCATGTTTCATCTAGATTTCCTAACTTACTCACCCATCAATTGGTCGCGAGGGGTTCTATCCCCATTCTAATTGACATTTCACAATATAAATCCTCGTTTCTTTTACTAACACCTGCATGCATCATTACTTCGATTGATAAAGAGGCCGTTTATTAGTATCACTGTGATTATACTCATTATACTTGTCATGATTCAATTTAAAGGTTGACATGCCACATCAAATACACTGGTAACCTTACATAATTACGTGAACGCTCAGTCCGAGACATGGAAAAAACGACTATCACACAAGTAAATCAAGTAGTTCACACACAGACGGTTTGCCCATGCTCAAGACCTGATACTCCGTGGCATTCTACTTTACTGCTTGGATTTGGGATTGTGATGTGACTACCCTATATTATAACTCGACTTGCTGACATCGAAACATATGTGATGACACGACGAAATCACAAATATACCTTGAACCCATTACTATACATTATTCCAGATCCTCGTACGATCACTGTACCAATTATCCCTCTTTAATGGATCTTAATATCGTGACTCTTTTTTTTCCTGTTGGTATTATTACTCTTATTTGTACCGTTAGACTCATTAACCACCATTATTGTGATATTATAGCAAGTGATTTAAACGAATCTGTATCCTCATGACATCTCTTCTTTATATCTCCCGACTCGATTTTATCACTAAGACTCGTACTCCCAATCTATATTATGATACTCGTTGACACAGGCTGTATCTTTAACAGATTCAGACACACTTGTATACACATATATACTGAGACAACGCATACGTAGACAATATATTCATCACGACAAGGCAACAACACAACAGAACACTCTTAGATGACCACGTTAACAACTTCAGACCTCGATTGAGACGATTACATGTGACATTTATTCCTCGTAATTGCAACAACTTACCAGATAGTTCATATATTGTGTGCATAAATCTTAAATTTAGACACTAACATACAACTTAAGACCAACAATCAATCTATATACGTTGTGAACATTTTTTTTTACCTAGGCATACTGACGGGCTAAAGTCGTATGCCTCAAATTACAATTTATAAACACTTAAATCTAAATACTAAAAACGTAGTAAAGTAGAAATAAGGGTCGAACCCAAGGGAATCAGATTAATCTAATTATGCTAACTAAAGTGTAGATGAAATCGACCTCTAACGTAATTAAAGACCGTAGTAACCAAAGGGGGGTTTTGTATGATTAATTATCTAACTAAAGTAAAACAATATAATAACTTGAGAAATCAAATGATGAAATAGAACTTAGATACAAGCACAAATCCACACTCAATAGCGATTGATCATCGTAAGACGGTTTCAATGAATAACCTTGACTACTCTATCGTGAACATGAAATTCCAATTCTCTTAAGAATAGTTAACTAAAATGAATCCCGTTCTTAATTAACCCTAACCGTAAAACAACCTAAACAATCCAGTTCTAGGTTTAATTAGATGGAAGCAAGATAGATCTGAGAATTCGATAGAGAATAAATAGCACATACAATCCAGTCGCGCCTTAGATATTTATATGAACCGCTTCTAACTACTAATATCAACGTATCCCGTTCAATATTAATTCCTAGTTGTTACTAATGTAAAGTTAATCAGTAAATCCTACTCAATTAACAATACTAACGATAGAATGAAGAAATCAAGTACTAGTTGCGCATCTAGCAATCAATAACAACATTCATATATTTAATAACAAAGCAATTCACAATAATCAAGATTAATAATTAAAACGTTCGAACTCACAAACGATTATCAAGTGCTTCAAAGGCTTGAATCTAAGTAAAGGAAAATTAGTTACACATACTTGCGATGGAAAATTAGGGTTCTTCAAAGTTCTCCCTTTTCCTTCTCCAATCTTACGTTAAACTTCGATGTGAATAATATGAATCATAAAACTAAAGCTAAACTTAACCTAATAAAAGTTTACTAATAATAAAATAATAATAAAAACATCCTAGTAATAATAAAGTTTCCTAATTAAAATCCAAGTCTTAAGACGTAGCAAAATAAAACAAAATAAGCCGGAACGCATGGTACGTTACAGGCCACCGCGCGAGTCGCTTGGATGTGGCGCGACTCGCCTGGATTCTGGGCGACTCGCGTGGCAGGCTGGAGCGGTTTCGTGCAATTCTTCGATTCTGTCGTTCTGGGTCTTCAAGTGGGCTTTCTTCTTCTTCTTGTTTTATTCGCTCTTAGCCCAAACTGACGGTCCAATGGTTAGCATCCTCAAAATAGCCTATATTACATTCATACCAAATTGACACAAATGCAATACAAGACAACCGATTTAGCTCACAAAGTATACCAAAACTGTTGTAATAAATACGACTAAATACGGCCCATCAAATATCCCCACGCTTGAACCTTTACTCGTCCTCGAGTAAAACTCAAGGAACACAATAAACACAACCGTCACCGGTCCAAAATGCGTGAGAATAACATTACACACCGGCCCTCACTCATCTTCCACTAAACTCCCTCATTTTGAGATAATGCACCTTCTAATAACATTCTCAGGAAACTTTACTCAAAGACTCAATTGACTTAGCACACCCAATATCAAACTATTATCATTGACCGAATTCATCAAAGCAAGGCACATTAGCAAATAAATATAAGCTAAAATTCACATCTAACGCCTCTTATTTCTCCAATCCTAGAACGGATCGCATGTGCTACAAATGTCACCAGTGGTACAAGACATATACCACAATATTCCACAACCCACACATGCAATCAATCCTAAACGCCTCTAATAGTTCAATATACCAAACAAAATATCACCAATCGCATAGAATTTAGTGCTACGACTACACCGCACTGCGATTCTTCTCACCTTAGCCAACTAATCCTACCCTTCCGACCTTCTATGTCACCCTTCTTATGACGCCAACACCAAAAACGGAGAAAGTAGTAGTGATTTTTTTCTAATTCCCTCATTTTGCCTAGAGCGTCCGCCCTTGCGGATTTTCACTCTAACTTTCATTTTTTTTTCTCACACTACTCTCGTGGCACGCAACTCGATTTTTCTTTTTACCCGGAGCGCCTTTTCGGGTTTTCACTCCGTCCTCGACCACATTCCCCATTCTTGCCTAGGCGCCCTTTCCGGGTTTTCACCTAGCCGGGTTTATTTATTTCTTTTTGTCTTTTTATTTTTTTTTCAATTTTTTTTTAAACTTAAAATAAAAGACGTAATAAAGCTAACTACTATATACAACGAGATAATTTCCCTCTCCACGCTTGAATAACACATCGTCCTCGAATGTGTGAACTAAGGACAATTAAAAGAAATGGGAAGAGAAATACCTCGGGCTCAAGAGTGAGAAGAGGAGTCGGCGTCACGTGACTTAGCCTCACGTGCCGCCCTCCTAGATGATCTTGCTTGCTCACGGGCTGCAAGCTCTCCATAAAACTCGGGAGATGGTTCCGAGTAGTCATTAGGGTGCAACTTCAACTGCAACCGATTCATACACCGACCGAACTCATCGGCCAACCTACTATTATCAATTGATTCTTCGACTCGATCTTCTATTGATTCGCGCCAATCTCTCCAACGATCGAAATCAGACGTACCCTCGGGTTCCTCCACAACCGGGGCACTAGACTCGGTAGTCGGCTTAGGAAATTGCTCATCATGGGGAAGGTAAAATTCAGCCGCAGTAGGCCCCAACGGTAACGGTTTCCCATCCAGACGAGGCAGAATCATGAAATGCTGGTGGGAAGTGCCGAGCGTCCAGATTAGGTGGTGTTTAGCAATCGGTCGCGAAATCATAGAACAACTCTCCATGAACTTAATACTAGTAGTAGTGTCACCTACGACAGGAGAATCCGTCATCGTGGGTAGTCCAAGATACTGAGCTAGAAGAGTAATCATACCACCCATCGGAATATTCCCCGAGACCGCCTTCTGGTGCTTCTCACAACGAGTCAAGAATATATCAACCCAATCCGGGGTTCCTAAACATTCGGGCATCATGGCCCACAAATACATCAAATCCGCCCTAGGTAGATGGGTCGGTTCACCTTTACAAAGAAACGTGAAGTTCAAAAGTCGGTGAACATAACGAAGGGCGGGGTGACGAATATCAGCATTCTTAGCCCCTACGTTACCGTATGCATGGCTGGCAATTTTCAACCAAAACGCATCCATCATTTGAGAAGTAGGGGTCAAAAACTCCGTCCCCCCTCTTGGTGCTATACCCAACGCCTCCCTCAATTCTGTGAAATCTACATTTCGTTCTGAATCTCCGAGATGAAAAGTAATGTGAGGGGGGGTCGTCATCACGATGGACTTCTAAAGTGGACAAGAATTCAAGTGTGTAACGCTTATACGTGTCTGCGTGCATATCGTAAAAGCTTGCCAACCCAATACGAGTCAATAACGTAAACAACTCATCAACTATCCCAAGCAACTTCAATGCCAAATTATCGACAAACTTAGTCGACATAACAACTCGATCAAATAGTTGGCGCCATACCGCTTTCTGTTTCGCACTCAAATTCTTACACCCCATGTAATCAACCGCGGTCGTCTTTTGTTTCTTTGGGGCCATGACTCAAGTAACAAGTAAAGTTGAACCTACTCCCGACAGACTTGATATCGACTAACTAGACGGACCGTGACTGACTGACTTGGAGTCAACTAACTAGACTCACCAACCCTAAACACTTCGTCCTATCTCAATCACTAAAGTAGGGCTGTTTATGACTGTATATCAACCAAAGATTTTCCGTTTACTACCTACTTAAATCACAGCACAAAAATTACTGAAATCACAGTACACAAACATGACAGACCCTAATTGGTATTCTAGACCGACTGTAAACAGGCAACGGAATAGAGTGAAAAGAGGAAAAAGGGTCGGAAAACTTACGAAACTGGACAGAGAATAGCACCGGACGAAACCCGACGAAACAGATATGAAGACAGAATGCAACCCATGACTCGCCTATTACCGGAGCCCTGAACCCACGCAACAGACCCACGCGCGAGTCGCTTGAACCCTACGCGACTCGCTTGAACACGGACCGACGACGAAGCACAAGCACCGGCGACCAATGACCGGCGATGACCATGACTGACGACGACAACGACGCACAAACCGTGATTGCAATTAAGGTTAGGAGTTTTTGGGGAAAGATTGAAGGAGTATGAATTTAGGAGATTGGATTAATTTGGTTAGGAAAAGAAGAGATTAGGGTTTTAGAATTTGATTTAGGGAAAATTAATGTGGATGGTTAAGTGTTTTTGAAATGGATTTGGGGAAGTTAGATTAGGAATAGGGAAAGATGTAGTGAAGAGAGGGAGTCGTTGTCTTGATTGAATTTTTTTTGATTTTTTTAATTTTTTTTAAAAAATAAAATAAAAAATAAAATATTGACCTGTGTGTGAAGAGCCACGCGAGTCGCATAGAGTCCGCGCGACTCGCGCGGATGCCTGTAACTCCGTTCTTTTTTTCTTCAATTTTTGCTCAGATTTTGAGGGATCTCCATGCTAGTCGCCCAAGACCCATGCTAGTCGCCCAACCTCCTGGAAAGTTGACATTCTTCTCCTATTAAAACATCAAAAGGTAGTAATAAAACTAAGCTTAAGAAACAACAATGATTAAGAAAAAACAACGAAATAAATACTACGACCTATGACCCGTAAAATAAAATTTTACAAAAATCTACAAAGCGGGTTGCCTCCCGGGAGCGCTTTTGTTTAAAGTCGTTCGCTCGACTAAGACGGATGTCAATTTTCGTGGATAGGGTCGTAGAGGGCCATCGACTCCACTACGTTAGCTTCAAAACCTTCATAATACGGCTTAAGACGTTGTCCGTTGACCTTCAAAATCTTGTTTGTCTCGGGATTTCGTACTTCAACTGCACCATGAGGGTAAACATGAGTTATAATGAATGGACCAAGCCAACGGGATTTTAACTTACCGGGAAAAAGACGAAGACGGGATTGAAATAAAAGGACTTTTTGCCCAACTTGAAAGTCTCGCCTCAAGACCATCTTATCATGCCAAGCCTTCGTTTTCTCCTTATAAGTCGCCGCGTTCTCATATGACTCGAGACGTAGCTCCTCCAACTCTTGTAATTGTAGCTTTCGATGCATTCCCGATTCATCTAAATTCATATTGAAGCTTTTAATCGCCCAATATGCCTTATGCTCTAGCTCCACGGAAAGATGACAAGCCTTCCCAAACACCAATCGATATGGAGACATGCCGATCGGGGTTTTGTAGGCCGTTCGATAGGCCCATAATGCATCGTCTAACCGTCCACTCCAATCCTTCCAATTTGGATTGACCGTCTTTTCTAAGATGGATTTAACTTCTCGATTGGACAGTTCAGCTTGTCCGTTCGTCTGCGGATGGTAGGCCGTGGATACTTTATGAGTGACAAAATACTTTTTGAGCAAAGCTCTTATCGTTTTATTCACGAAATGAGTACCACGATCACTAATCAAGGCCTTGGGAATTCCAAATCGAACAAATATGTTAGCCTTGATAAAATCCGCCACCACCTTAGAATCATCGGTCTTAGTGGAGATAGCTTCCACCCACTTGGACACATAATCGATCGCAAGTAAAATGTAGAGAATACCGTTCGATTTTGGGAACGGTCCCATGAAATCGATCCCCCATACATCAAATATCTCACAATTAAGCATATAACTCTGAGGCATCTCATTTTTCCGGGAAATATTCCCCACTCTTTGACAATTATCTCAAGCTTGACAAAAGACTTGGGCATCTCGAAACAACGTGGTCCAATAGAAACCGCAATCTAACACCTTCCTTGCCGTCCTCCGTGCACCAAAGTGACCTCCACACGCTTGAGAGTGACAAAACGTGAGAATTGAAGTCATCTCATTCTCCGGAACGCATCTTCTAATAACACCATTGGAGCAATGTTTCCATAGATACGGCTCATCCTACACATAGTACTTCGCATCACTACGAAGCTTGTCTTTTTGAGATTTTGAGAAAACCGAAGGAAATTTAGATGAGCAGAGAAAGTTTACCAAATTTGCATACCAAGGTTGAACCGAGTTAAGCGCAAATAAACTTTCATCGGGAAACACACCCTTGACCGACTCTTTCTCATGTGACCTAGAATCAACATCAATCAACCGACTCAAATGATCGGCAACCACATTCTCGTCTCCCTTTTTGTCTTTCACCTCAAGATCGAACTCGCTAAGTAAAAGGATCCACCGGATCAATCTTGGCTTAGCTTCTTTCTTAGACATCAAATAGCGCAATGCCGCATGGTCAGAAAACACAATCACCTTCGTTCCTAACAAGTAGGATCGAAATTTCTCCAACGCATACACGACCGCTAGGAGCTCCTTTTCGGTGGTGGTGTAGTTCTTTTGAGCTTCATTAAGGGTCATGGAGGCATAATGGATGACATGAGCTATCTTTCCAACTCTTTGACCCACCGCTCCTAATGCATAATCGCTTGCATCGCACATGATCTCGAAGGGGAGAGACCAATCCGGAGCTTGAATAATTGGAGCCGACGTAAGCCTACGCTTCAACTCATCAAAAGCCTCCTTGCAAGCTTTATCAAATACAAAATCTATCTCCTTTTGGAGCAATTTGCACAACGGTGTGGCTATCTTGGAAAAGTCTTTAATAAATCTTCTATAAAAACCTGGATGACCAAGAAAAGACCGCACTTCCCGAACATTAGTAGGGTAAGGTAGAGAAGAAATGGTATCAATTTTTGCTTTGTCTACCTCTATACCCTTTGATGAGACCACATGTCCAAGAACTATACCTTGCTCCACCATAAAGTGACACTTTTCTGAATTCAAGACAAGGTTAGTTTCAATGCAACGCTTAAGCACAAGAGATAGATGATGTAAACAAGAATCAAAAGAGTCACCATGCACCGTAAAGTCATCCATGAACACTTCAATGAAATGTTCAACATACTCCGAGAATATACTTATCATACATCGTTGAAATGTCGCGGGTGCATTACAAAGACCAAAAGGCATGCGTCTATATGCAAACGTGCCAAAAGGACAAGTGAATGTGGTTTTCTCTTGATCCTCGGGGGCAATGGCTATTTGGAAATAGCCCGAATACCCATCTAAAAAGCAATAGTAGGCTTTCCCTGCTAGTCTTTCTAGCATTTGGTCAATGAAGGAGAGGGGGAAGTGGTCTTTCCTAGTTACCGCATTCAATCTACGGTAATCGATACATACCCTCCACCCGTTTTGAATCCTAGTGGGGACAAGCTCACCATCTTTGTTCTCTACTACGGTCACCCCCGACTTTTTAGGGACTACTTGCGTAGGACTCACCAATTTACTATCAGAAATAGGAAAAATCATACCGACTTGTAGTAGCTTGAGAACCTCTTTCTTCACTACCTCCATCATAGGAGGATTTAATCGACGTTGTGGTTGCCTCACCGGTTGAGCATCATCTTCGAGTAAAATCCGGTGCATACAAGTACTTGGACTAATACCTTTGATGTCGGCAATTGTCCATCCAATAGCTTGCTTGTTCTCCACAAGAACATCCTTCAACTTCCTCTCTTGTTCCGTGGTGAGCTTACTAGAGATGATAACCGGTAGTGTTTCTCCCTCACCAAGGAACACATACTTCAAGTGCTCCGATAGAGCTTTGAGCTCCACCACAAGTGCCTGCACAATAGAAGGGAACAATTTCTCCCTAGGAACAGTTAGTGGTAATGGGTTCTGAAAATTAGATATTGGTCTCCTCGAATCATGCAATTCCGCCACAACTTCCTGCAAATTAGCAGAAAAAGCATATTCTACCTCCTTATTACTCAAACTGTTCTCCAAAGCAACCTGCAACTTATCAGAACCATTCAGGTCAAAGAATTCCTGTGCTAGTGGATCAATGATGTCAATAAAATTGACAGAATGATGATCTACGGGGTATTTCATGGCATCATAGATGTTGAAAGTTACTAATTGGCCATTGGACTCCATAGTCATAGATCCATTAGAGACATCAATCTTCGTGCTTGCCGTTTTCAAGAACGGCCTTCCTAGTAAAATCGGAGCCACATGGTGATCATGTTCCATGTCTAGCACATAAAAATCAGCAGGAAAGATTAGATTATCAACTAAAACAAGCACATCCTCGATAATACCTTTCGGGTAGACATTCAATCTATCCGCCAACTGAATCACAACACTAGTATTACTCAAAGGACCAAGTTGCATAGATTTATAAACAGAATAAAGCATCAGATTTATAAAAGCTCCTAAATCTAGCATGGCCTTATCAAATTTAGTGTTACCAATGGTGCAGGGAATTGTGAACATACCCGGATCACTACATTTAGGTGGTAGTTTTCGTTGAAAAACGGCGGACACATGTTCACTTACCTTAACTTTCTTTACCCCTTTAAGCTTGTTATTCCTTTTAATAGTGCACAATTCTTTTAAAATTTTTGCATATTTAGGAATACTTTTCAAAAGATTAAGAAGGGGAATATTTACCTCACACTTTTCAAATACCTCATAAATGTCTTTATCGTGCTCAAAGTGACGAGTTCTCTTTAGTGCATCAGGGAAGGGTACCTCCGGTTCCAAAACCGGTGTAGTAGTAATGAGCTCCTTTGCTTTGACAATAGGGATTTGCTCCTCCTTCTCGATCACTATCTCTTCTTCTTCCTCTCTTATGACCGGTTGCTTTGCTACCTTCTTCACTTTCTCGACCTCCTCTAATTGCCTTCCGTTCCTCAATGAAACGACACTCACATTCTTAGAAGGCACCACCGTTTGAGACGGGAGTCCCGTAGAATCTCGAGCTTCCAAACGACTAATAGAGGTCGCCATTTGTCCCAATTGAGTTTCCATGTTTTGGATACTAGCTTTGTTCTCCGTTTGTTGTTGAAGAACCGTAGCTTGACTAGCAACCAAAGTGCGGATCATGTCCTCGGTGGACATTTGTCCACTAGGTGGGGGTGGAGTAGGAACCGTGTTAGGAACTTGTTGTTTAGCAAAGAATTGTTGCTTCGCTTGACCGACTTGATTCCCTTGATTAAATTGTTGGTCCCCTTGACGAGTTCTCCACCTCAAGTTGGAATGATCTCTCCATCCGGGATTAAAGGTATTGGAAAAGAGGTACCATTTCTTCTTTTCCCCGGTTTCCCATATTCCATTCACCTCCTCTTGATTCTCTTCATACATGTGAGGACAATGCTCACTCGGATGTCCTTCAGTAGAACAAATACCGCACATCATAACTTGATTTGTTTTTCCCGACATCATATTTTGTACAAGAGCCGTTAAGCTGTCGACTTTATGTTCAAGGCTCGAGGATGATGAATTACCTACGGCATGCACTCCCCGTTTATATTTTCGAGAAAAATCTCGAGAGCTTTCAGCTAGCTCCTGGATAACCTCTATAGCAGGTTCTGGACTCTTGTTCACGATCGATCCCCCATACGCCGCATTCACAGTGCAAGCATCCTCTACACAAAGACCTCCACAAAAATACATCACAAGGTCTTGAGGATTGTAGCCATGATATGGGCATGTAGCACATAGCTTCTTAAAGCGTTCCCAATACTCGTACATAGTCTCACCATCTTGTTGCTCCGCATTACTATTCTGCTTCTTCAATTGGGAGGCTCGAGACGCCGGAAAGTACTTCTCAAGGAACGCCTTCTTCATCTTCACCCATGTATCAATACTTGCCGGTGGCAAGTAATATAGCCAATCTCTCGCAGAATCCTTCAACGAAAAGGGAAAGGCCCTTAGCTTCAGCTGCTCATCAGTGACAGACGCCGGTTTCATACTCAAGCATACAATATGAAAATCCGACAAGTGCTTGTTAGGGTCCTCATCGCTTAAGCCATGGAATGTGGGTAGTTGATGGATCAAACTCGACTTCAATTCGAAAGTGGCATTCGCACCCAATGGTGGGTACGTAATGCACAAAGGTTGTTGTGCGAGATCGGGTGCCGTCAGCTGCTTAATCGTGTTGGCCATGGTATACGACTCTTCTTCGGATCCGGAAGGAACTTCAGTATTCACGGGAATAATAGGAATATCGTCGAAAAACTCTAGATCCTCGAATTCCTGTGTTCCGATAACTATTGCTCCCTCTCCGATTCTTCGTGACCTGTGCAAGGTGTGTTCAATCTCTGAGTCGAATGCCTCGAGGTTCAAGTTAGAAGAACGAGTATTATACATAAACTACACAAAATAAAATAAAATAAAATAAAATCAGCTATAATAAAAAGAAAACTAAAAACTACACTAGGAAACACAAAAATAATTAATACCGATTCCCCGGCAACGGTGCCAAAATTTGACGGGCTAAAGTCGTATGCCTCAAATTACAATTTATAAACACTTAAATCTAAATACTAAAAACGTAGTAAAGTAGAAATAAGGGTCGAACCCAAGGGAATCAGATTAATCTAATTATGCTAACTAAAGTGTAGATGAAATCGACCTCTAACGTAATTAAAGACCGTAGTAACCAAAGGGGGGTTTTGTATGATTAATTATCTAACTAAAGTAAAACAATATAATAACTTGAGAAATCAAATGATGAAATAGAACTTAGACACAAGCATAAATCCACACTCATTAGCGATTGATCATTGTAAGACGGTTTCAATGAATAACCTTGACTACTCTATCGTGAACATGAAATTCCAATTCTCTTAAGAATAGTTAACTAAAACGAATCCCGTTCTTAATTAACCCTAACCGTAAAACAACCTAAACAATCCAGTTCTAGGTTCAATTAGATGGAAGCAATATAGATCTGAGAATTCAATAGAGAATAAATAGCACTACAATCCAGTCGCGCCTTAGATATTTATATGAATCACTTCTAAGCACTAATATCAACGTATCCCGTTCAATATTAATTCCTAGTTGTTACTAATGTAAAGTTAACCAGTAAATCCTACTCAATTAACAATACTAAAGATAGAATGAAGAAATCAAGTACTAGTTGCGCATCTAGCAATCAATAACAACATTCATATATTTAATAACAAAGCAATTCACAATAATCAAGATTAATAATTAAAACGTTCGAACTCACAAACGATTATCAAGTGCTTCAAAGGCTTGAATCTAAGTAAAGGAAAATTAGTTACACATACTTGCGATGGAAAATTAGGGTTCTTCAAAGTTCTCCCTTTTCCTTCTCCAATCTTACGTTAAACTTCGATGTGAATAATATGAATCATAAAACTAAAGCTAAACTTAACCTAATAAAAGTTTACTAATAATAAAATAATAATAAAAACATCCTAGTAATAATAAAGTTTCCTAATTAAAATCCAAGTCTTAAGACGTAGCAAAATAAAACAAAATAAGCCGGAACGCATGGTACGTTACAGGCCACCGCGCGAGTCGCTTGGATGTGGCGCGACTCGCCTGGATTCTGGGCGACTCGCGTGGCAGGCTGGAGCGGTTTCGTGCAATTCTTCGATTCTGTCGTTCCGGGTCTTCAAGTGGTCTTTCTTCTTCTTCTTGTTTTATTCACTCTTAGCCCAAACCGACGGTCCAATGGTTAGCATTCTCAAAATAGCCTATATTACATTCATACCAAATTGACACAAATGCAATACAAGACAACCGATTTAGCTCACAAAGTATACCAAAACCGTCGTAATAAATACGACTAAATACGGCCCATCACATACGTTACTCATTGATTGGTTAACTAAGACGGAAATTCATCACGGATATAAAGGAGTAGTTAAGAATGACATTTGACTCTTTACCAATAGGTACAAGTTCTTTACATCTATTACGACCAAATCAACATCTTTCTTAGTTAAATGCAGACATTATACTCGGTCTGTAGTTTAACGACTCCCACCGAACGGATCAGATATGCATACTGACGTTCTTTCTCACATAAGTAACTTGTGACCATGCATGATCATTTCTCTGATAACAGTTTTAACTCATCATACAACCTACTATGACCCGAATTTACCCCCAGTTCATCATGAGCATATATGTATAAGGTTGTTACATCATACCATAAGGTTGGCAATGACACGATAAAACATTCACTTGAACAAGGCAAACGATCATTTTAGTAATTTTAAAACATTTTCAGAATATTGCTGTCATTGTGAAGAGAAAAAAAAATATCATAACTAAATCATCGAAATTTGAAACAGTGTAAAACCAGTCGGTTAGATTCGTAAGACAAACCTCTACAACTTTTCAGTTAAACCATTTTCAAATTTCAAACATAACAGTGATTTGCAGAAACATTTTTTTTTCTGAACTGACAAATTTTGACTTTGAAAAAGTTTTGATTGATAAAACGAGTTTCAAATCATATTTTGAGAAAAACCAAGTTCCAATATTATCCAAACTCTTCAAGTGACCTTGGTAAATGTTCCTAATGATAATTTAATCTAATTAAGGTTTATAATGGAAGACTTGACCACTAGCAAATAGGTTGAACTACTTGGATTTAGATCCCAAAATTTTACACTGAATAATTAAACTTAAAATAAACGTGAGTCTCTTTTTCCAACTTTTGTGAAGTAGGCACTGTAAACATGTGGAACAATTCACTAACACATTATTCATGTTAACAAAAGGTGTTTTAAGTTGCTCTGGCATTATCTTGACACAGTTAGCAAACATTTTTGTTTAGGCCATCAAAATAGACCTTAGTAAACACATTATTCAGGTTACATGAAGTGTTGTAAATGTGTATGTCATCAACTTAATATGGTTTTTTCTTTTTAAAAAAAAATACTCATTTAAACTTTCAAGAATAGAAATCAACAACAAGTTACGACTCAGAACCTATCACATCATATAAACTCATGACGAAACGCAAATATCCAAGTGACATAATTTGACATTAATGATCACGACACCAAATATATAGCATTTAAATAAACAGATTTCGATTTAACTTTATCTTGTCAATCACACATTGTATTAATCATGGTGAAATAGAAACGACGCATTTATATCTACGTTGTTGCTCCCTATACTACAAACAAATCGACATGATTCCAGATATCGCATACGCTTTCAAGAAATATGATTAATAGACAAGTTCTTTTACACCATTACGAGAGAAGGATGAGGACCAATAAGGACACCACTCAGATCGATATAAAGAAAGTAAGTCACATTAACTCGAAACGGACCTCAAGTATTCTTATATTGTTCGACTATTAGTCTCATTAACTCATACTTGATTCACATGCAACAAAGCTCCATTAACACGTCACGACACCATTAAACTTCTACATATCGGTCCTAGTTAACATGAAGGCAGTTAGTACATTAAATTGGCAAGGAAGCATATAATACTCGAAACGAAGCAAAAGTATCCCGGTACTTTAGAGAAACATTCACATGAACTCGCGCTTAAACTACGTAAGTTATTGACCTTTTTGACATATTACGATATTCATACCATCACAAGATATCAACCCCATTTTCCTATGTGAGATGACTCCAACATATTATTCTCTAAGATAGACACATTAACACCAAAATGACTAATTAAAACACGTTTACCGCTTACGACCAACTACGTACAAAGACCTAGGTGTTGTCTCCAGCATTACTACCAATCCTGACTATGACCTTACTCTCACCCAGGGGATGTGACTCTCACCACAACCTTGATTCTACGTACTGTATCATATTGCTCATATGGTCTCGTACTAATTACTATACCTTGCTAACATCGTAACTACGTACTTGTCACACCTCACCTTATGCTGCTCACTATATCATATACATCAAGTCGCGCAATCAATTATCACAGACATTCATCACAAAACATTCATTGCATCTCAACGTATCCCCTCCTATTGTACCCCATCTCATTTCTCACACGCGGTTACCGGGTCAAGACCAGGAGGGCCAGAGGTGGTATAAGGACGTCTCCTCAACCAAAAATTAAAGGAGGGGCTCCTGATGGTCCATCATCGGGGTTCATTTTATTTTCCTAGGTTCATTTATTGTAGGCTCCAAGATCGTTCGCTCTGATACCACTTTGTAACACCCCCATTTACCCAGGAGCCTTACCAGACATTCCCAAGTAAATAAGAATGTTACCATCTCGGTTTCCCGAGGTAGTAGCTAATTACAATACAATATAGAATGCCAAATCGGCCACATGGTTTAAACATTACAACTAACTTACTATTACAACTCTGGCTACACGGCGGAAGTTACACATTCTACAAAAACGGGAATGCCTACGCATTCATCCGTACTGCGTCTGGACTTATACGTTGCGTTCACTCCAATCCCGTACATACATCCCAGAATCCAAACACATCAAGGTATATGATGGTAAGGATTTGTCACGTCCCTAACCGATCAATAAACTACCGATTACACCTAGTGGGTAGCTAGGGTAAGTCGGGATCGTATCCACGGAGACGGTATTGCAAGGGTTAGACTAGGTCGGCCTAAAACAAGACTAGATTACCAAAGAAACACAAAGAGGATGAAAATTGACAAAGTATGATGGGAGAAGTGATAGCTAGACTAATGATGAACTAACTATGAGAACTAACTAAACAATGAAACTATAAAAATGATGACTAACTAAGACGATGGATCAAATATGGAAGAAAGTGGGGTAGGTCGGGTTCATAAGAGTAGATGGGTAATTTGGGGTGATCAAGGGTATAGAAGTCTCCTAGTTACTAGAGTCGGTCCGGGCTCTCGCAACTTAGACCGATGTCAAGGTGGGTCCGGGCTCTCACAACTTAGACCCTAGTCCGCGCTCTCGCGACTAAACTATTCTCAATATTTCCGCATCATAGACAAACAATGAGAAGATGAGCACAAGTATGGGAAGCATGGCCACTACAACTCATAAAGCATATCAACAAACACATAGAGTGCCCACAATGTGACCAACAACAAAGATTTATCCTTTTCCCTTAATCAACCCTAATCATCCATAATCTACCCCTAATCCCCCTACTAACCCCACAAGATCACTACTCACTCATTATCATGGTCAAACTAACAATCATAAGAGAAAACAAACTCACAAACCAACCATCCATTATCATTAACAAGAACAATAACAATAACAATATGAAAAGATTCAAACAAGATTAAATAAACAAGATTAAGAGTAGAGATGATTATACCAACACTATGGAGATGAAAATATGAAATCTTGTATAAATAAGAACCCAAATAAAACCCAAGGTTGTCAAGCTTGGAGAATTCTTGAAGTATCCTCTAAATACAAGAACTAATTACCAGGATTAACTAAGGATTAACAAAGATTAAAGGAAGATTAAACTAATGAGTGAAAGTAAATCTAGGGTTTTAGGGTTGTAGAGAGGCTTAAGGAATGCTAAACTATGATAAGATATGTTCACAATACAAGAGGGAAGTATATATATGGGTACAAGAATGAAGGAGAAGAAAAGAAAAGAACTCGTGCAGCAGCATCACGGTCCCGACCGGGACGGCCTGTCATCCCGACCGGGACGGGTTGGTCCCGATCGGGACGGACCCACAGCAACACTCTTCAAAGCGCACCCCATCCCGAACGGGATGAGGCCATCCCGAACGGGATGGGTCTTATAGGCTTCCCTTAAAAGCTTTTTGGTCCCTCCTTGCCTCTCATGGGCTTCCCATCGAATCTCGGGACTCGGGATCGGATCTCGGAGGCTCGGGATTGGACCCCAAGGTCTCGGGATCGATTCCAAGGCATCGAGTCATCATTCCTTTACTCCGTTGGCTCCAAAATGTGTATGTATAGAGTCGGAATCGCTCCAACTCCTCCAAATCGGTCTCGGGAACCTGAAACGAACTAAAGGAAGCATAAGAAGGCCATAAATCGCTCCCAAGGAGCGATTCCACAAGGAAATGGGACCAAAACATAGTGAAAAAGGCACTACAAACTACACTTATCAGTATATATATACATAACCTGCATTTTAGACTGCTCCCCAATTGAATGGAAATATCAATTGGATCATCACAGACACATCAGACATACACACCAGATCAGTTTACGATAACATTAAATAACATTAGTATAACCAACAACACAAACATCAGTATTAGTATCATCATCATCATCATCCCTATTATCACTATCGCGACCGCAGTCACGCCCCGTCAGTCCGAGTGTGCACACCCCTCCTAGGCTCTCCTAGGAGAAAACATCAGGGAAGGTCCCGAGATCAACCGGGCCTAGCTAGTCCTAGCTAGCTTCTCTCAATAGGCACACAAACGCAATTTCAATAGGCACACAGCCGCAATCTCAATAGAAACACAGCCGCAATCTCAATAGGCACACAGCCGTAATTTCAATATCACCATTATACCATTACATATCATACAACATGCATACATACAACGTAAACTGAGTAAGGATAACCTTACCTAGTTAGTAGGTCACCACCGCGTTGGTAATACAATTCACCACGGAGATTCTACGAAGTCCGATCCTAGTAAAATATTATATACATAAATTAATATCGATAGTAACGTATTGGAATTATAACACTAACCGATACCGTTCTAATTAACTTCGACTACGACAACTTACTTATTATGCTGTTATTCTTATTATGATGAGATAATCCCACATAATATTATTGTAACGTAAATCGAAGTATTATCATTCTGTAGTATACTACTACGTACAATACTTAGTCGCACGACCATTATTCTTGTTAATGTAACTGGGACACTGCAGCACACCAACATCATAATCATTATTGTTATTATATTACTACTATTACTATAACCTCAGCAAACATGACGAAGCCCTCCACGATTACGACCATACGCAGGGACCCGAACCGCCAACCCGACTATATTACTCCGACAACCGTGCTAGACCGTCAACAATCAAACTACCCCGACAACAACCAATTAACACAGCACCCTGGAACAACCCCTCGACTCTGACAAAGCCGTACCACGCACAACCTACACAAATATGACGACAAACAGCAACGTTCCGACGAAATCGACACACACCAGCAACAACACGAAGAATACAACATAGTACACCGACAAAACCATTCCTGACCACCCCCGTATCGACACTAAAGGCAATCTACCATGCTAAAACGGAATTGACAACGTAACATACCTAGGGATGCGCTCACGGTCTAGATCTTGCTCTACCACGGTCCGACTCAGTTCCTGGAGTCCCCCCCTTTATTCCTTTTACTTTTCGTGATAACGGGAGTGAGGGTCGGAATAGACATGGGTATGCGTGAGCCAAGTCACAGCCGAATAAAGGAAGTTGGGGAAGAGACTATGGCGTGGATGGAAACTGCTTCCGTGAATAAATAAAAGGAGATCTCATAGGTTATACATAAAACCGACCCCCACTATCTTTATTATCATTATTATCATATAATTATTACTACTACATTATTTTTAGTATATCATTATTAGTATATCATTAAGGTTGTTATATAGTTATTGGCGACCGTAAGATGTAGGGCTCGGAAGTAAGTTTGGTTTCACAATTACGTAGAATAGGATACTCGATTATACTTAACTCGATTTGCCTCGAGTTTGACTTCTTTATAAATCATGTGTGTTACAGTATTTATTGTGGGAAATGGGCTTGCCTCCCGCCTTGAACCCAAACTAGGAGACTACCTAGATTTGTCATAGGATTCGATACCGCTCCTGCTAAAGGTAGTTATGTGGTTGTCTATGCCAGACATGGAACAGGTAAAGGAAAACACGGGCCTCAGTTCCTGCAGTCATTATAGATGTGCCTATAATAGTCATGTGCATGTGCTCACAGTGTATGATGATGTTCGTCATGTTCTCGGAAATACATAAGGAAAGCATATATGAGAAATTGAAAAGGCTGATTTTATTGGATTGAAAAAAAAAGAGGACAGAATACAGTTGACTCTGACTCTGACTTTGAAACTAAAAGATATAGAACATCCTAGACTCGGACTCAGACTCGGACTCAGACTCGGACTTAAATCAAATCCGGACTTATGGATGCTCGGTTAGTAGTAGTCTTCGGCTTCTAAGGACTCAAGTGGATGTCCAGTATAGCCTTCGGTAGAAGCTTCACCCAGATCTTCGTTATGTCGAAGATAGTCTTCAATCCTAGTGCTCATTTCGGTAATCACAACAAAGTTTGAAATGCCGACATACCTAAGATGGATGCGGTAGGAGGGTAGGAGGTTGTTGATAAATGTCTCCACTAGTGTCTCACTAGTACAAAATATGCATATCGCAACGGTCAAAAACTACAAATCGCAACGGTCATTGACCGTTGTATTCCGCGGCGTTGTAATAGGTCTGATAGTTTTTGCAACGGTTATATAACCGTTGCGGTAAGTGTTTTTGCATCGGTTAAAAAGAAGAGCCGTTGCGAAAAGTGTACATTTTGCGTCAGTTAAAAGTAACGACTGATGTGAAAAGTGCACATTTTGCATCAGTTAAAAGTGACGACCGTTGCGAAAACTCATAGAATTAGCATCACGCTTAAAAACAACCGTCATCTTAAGTACTAATATTTTATTAAAAAAAAAGCCAGTTCGTACCTACCTACCTCCCTTGAAAGCCACAATTGAAAAACAATACACATCAATAAAAGCAAACAATTATAATCAATTATCATACGGAGTATCATCTTACAATGTCATCGATAAGAAGTAAGTACATACAGCCAGAAAGCGATCATTGTCCTTCAAAGCTCATATGACCAAACCAACGATACTAATTAATGATTCTAAAACCCAAACAAGAGTGAACACACAACTAAAGATTGTTGTCCATAAAATTAAGTACACCTCTAGTCTCGAAACTCGATCGATGATATCTTCAAACGTATAACCAACCGCCAATCCACACCACTGCCAAATTAAAATGAGTGTATTAGAATATAAAAAAGTAGGCTACAACTAATCAATTCATAATTTTGAAGATTAGAAGGTAAAATTCATACATATTGAGATAATAAATACCTTCTACTTATCTTTCATGTTCCTATAGTGTCTAGCTATATCTTAGATATACTGTATGACATAGTAGCCACAATTTGTGCTTCGAACTATTAAAAAATATTCAAGAAACAAGTACTCCCTCCATTCAAATCCAAACTACACATTTCTCTTTTATACATTTGTCAAGGCGCGTTTTGCACCATAGATATCTTTCATTTTACATTAGCAAAAGTTATAAAAATTTAATATTCTTGACCTACTTGTAAAGATGAATCAAACAAGATCCCACATGACTATATTTTGTCTTATAGATTGTCGAGAATATTGAAAATTCACTTTAGTTGTGAATAGTGTCAAAAAAAGAAATGCGTAGTTTGGATTTGAATGGAGGGAGTACATAAAACCACAGATATATATATATGAGAACCAAGGAAAATCCTTGGAAACAAGATATTACTTGTGAGAAAATACGTATTGTATACTTGTGAACATACAAACAAATACGTATCCAATTGAGAAAAAACTTAGTGAAAACATAACTAACAAATTGAACTAATAATGTTAAGTAATCTAATTCCTTAGTTTTGAGGTTTTAGACTTTACCTCTATTGTGGACTTGAGTTATTTTCATCCGCATGTTTAACCACAAGTTGAATTGAATGAGGAGAAACTGTGAGGAAGAGCCCTACAATGTCGTAGTACATACTTTGCTTTAAATTAAAACTAATAAGAGAGTAAGAAGGAAATAATATTAATTAGATCACAATGAATAGAAAAACCCAAACTGTCTAGTAGAACTATAAGGCACAAATTAACCGTGCAAAAGAATCACAATATATGATTAATAAAAAATCAATTGATTGAATAAAAAAATAAAAATTGATTGAAAGTTGACAATGTCTAAACCAATATAAATCATGTTAATATTGATCTGCAAAGATATTCATTGGGGTCTCGAGGGTGATGAATCTAAGGCTTTCTAGTTGTGAAAGTTACAAAAAAAATCTTACAACATGAAGAGATTATATCTGAGATCACCACTCTTATATGTAAACATTAGCATACAACATGGAGCAAATCAGCACTAAGTCCAGCAAGATAAAGTGAGCAAATAAACATGTTTATATGATATGGTATTGTACGGAGTACATGTTCACATGATCACAATATCTACCTCGTGATGAATCAAAACGTCTATCCGAAATAAAGGAGTAGAATACATGATGCAAGAACAATGCTTTGATTATCCTATACATCCAAGTTCAATACACGAGACTATCAAAGCACCTTCATGCACTTTCATGCATTTGAATTCACAAATTAGATGGCATGCGAAGATCAATTTTTTACTTTCATGAATTTGATGTTTAAAGGGGTTTTTTTAGTAGGCTATTCATCCAACCAGTTGAAGAAGTAAACATAACTGGCAGTTCATGGATAAGGTAGTGAATACAAAACTTACCAATATTGGCACCAAAATCAAAGTTCATGGTTAAGGTAGTAATCATCCTTATATAAACACATTCTATAAAAAAACATCATTTGTAGACTAAACGCTTTTGTTGCTTTATCGTCATACTATTAGGGTTTAGTTCACCTTGATTTGTATGTCTAGCTTGGGAACGTTGTCACTTACCTCGAGTCCTAAACCGGTGTTTCATTCACCGCTTTTTGAGGGAAGCAGTATTTCTTTTGTTTTGGGTGCAACCGATTATGTGTTTGTTTGTGTGTTCATTTGTTTTTGTGTTTTGTGTCCGGTTGCATCCACAGTTTTGTCGCAAGACCCAACTTGCCTTGCGGAGTGCACTTGTCCTCTAAGTGCACTCGCGTGAGTTGAAGGGGCGTAGGGTGCGCTAATACCCATTCGGTTTGTGTAGTAGTTAGTATGTGCTTACTCGAGGGCGAGTAAGGGTTAAGTGTGGGGGAGTTAATAAGTGTAGTTTGTAGTGCCTATTTGTTGTGTTTTGGTCCCTTTTTCCTTGTGGAATCGCTCCTTTGGAGCGATTCAAGGGCTTCTTATGCTTCCTTTAGTTCGTTTCAGGTTCCCGAGGCCGAATTGGAAGAGTTGGAGCGATTCCGACTCAATACATACACATTTTGGAGCCAACGAAGCTAAGGAAAGATGACTCGATGCCTTGGAATCGACCCCGAGACCTTGGGACCCAATCCCGAGCCTTCGAGACCCGATCCCGAGTCCCGAGAATCGATGGGAAGTCCATGAGAACCAAGGAGGGACCAAATAGTTCAAATTGGAGGCCTACAAGACTCTTCCCGGACGGGTATGGCCTCATCCCGTCCGGGATAAAGGAGGAACGAAGTGCAGCTACTGGGGGCTGTTCCGGATCGGGAACATAAAATCCCGATCGGGAATTCCCATAATCCCGATCGAGAATTCCCATAATCCCGATCGGGAATTTATTTCCCGACCGGGAAAAGCTCCAGCTCGCCCGCCTTCAATTCTTTTCTTCTCCTTTTCATTTGTAACCCTATATATACTCTTCCCTTGTTATGTTAAGCTGAGGCACTCATATATCCACTAAAACCTAGACTACTTTAGGTTAAATTAGATTAGATTAGTGTAGATTAGTCGATAATTAGTAGTTAATCTTAGATTAGTACTTGTATTAAGGGAATTCTTCAAGATCTTCTCCAAGCTTGACAACCTTGGATGTTTGTTTTGGGTTTTCTTCATTAATGCAAGTTTTGTTCTTTTTCCTTCATTAGTTTGGTATAATCTCTTCCTTTTCCTCTTAATCTTTATTTATGTTATTCAAGTTTCAATCTTTGATTGTAGTTAATAGTTTTCACTAGTTTGTTTATGTTTGTTTTGTTTCTTATGATGATTCTCCATGTTAGTGTTAGTTTTCCTTTAGATATGTTAGAGTAGTGTTCTTGCTAGGGTTAGTAAGGTGATTAGGGTGTTAATTGGGTGATTAAGGGTTGGTTAGAGATGTTGGTGGAAGATTTGGGTTTCCTCTTGTTTGATGCACATCACATGTTTGTGGAGTTGCTTGAATGACTAAGTATGTACGAATGCTTGTTTTCTTGCCTTTCTTTTGTGGGTGTTAGTTTGTTGTGGGTTCGGTCCCCTCATTAAGTTGCGAGAGCCCGGTGAGGACGACCCCTAGGCCGGTCTAAGTAGCGAGAGCCCGGATTCGACCTAGGACTATAGCGCGCTAGAACCCCGTTTGTGTTGTGTACCGCCGAGATGGGTTTTAGGTGGAACCTCTAGGTGAGTCTAAGTTGCGAGAGCCCGGACCAACCTAGATTACCCTACTACCTCCTTCACTCTAGTCCTCTCTTGACCATTCCGTTACCCCTTTGACCCCGACCTAATCCTAGCCCGTTCTCCTAGTTTATTCCCTCTAGTCATAGTCTAGTCTCCTTCCCTCTCCACCATTCTTTAGTTTAGCTCGTTGACTTAGTCTCGTATTTGGGCGACCTTAGTCTAGACTTTACTTTACCGTCCCCGTGGATTCGACCCGACTTGCCTATCTACCGTAGGAATAGCCGGTTATTTTATTGACGGTTGGGGTTCCACGACAAATCTCTCCCATCAATTTGGCGCCGTTGCCGGGGACGGTGCTAGTTTAGACTTTGTTTTCCTATTTGCTTGACTTAGTCTTTGTGTTTGTGTTTTTCTTTTTCTTTTTGGTTACCTTGCTTCTTGTGTGTGTAGTTTATTTCTCTCTTGTCTAGTGCCCAAAAAGCACTAGACTTCTCACGTTTGTTCTTAGTCTACAGTTTGTGCTTAGAGGTGGTGATTATCTTCTCCTTGCAACTCAGAGCCGCTTAAACGGACGGTTGCTAGGATGAGTGGTTTCCAACCGGGTATGGACTACGATTTTCGAGCGAGCATGGGGTTTGATCTAAACTCCACACACTCGGGAGCTGATATGAGCTACCACTCTTCTTCCTTGAACCAAGGGTATGACATGACGTCCCCCTACCACTATCAAGCTTCTTGGGGTAATCAAGATGGGTATGATCCTCAAGATTATGAAAACGGCTACCAACAAGTGGACGATTATAACTCCTACGATCATGGTGGCTATTACTCAAGCTATGATTGTGAACCCACCATGTTCAATCAAGATCCACCTTATGGAAGCCAATACCCTCAAGACCCACAATATTACCCTCCACCCCAACCACAATATGAACCCTATGACCCACAATACTACCAACCACCCCAACCTTGCTACCAACAATATGATGCCCCACTCCATGGGTATCATCAAGATTTTCAAGGAGCTTTACAAGACTCCAATGACCACCAATCGCTAAACTTGGAGTTGCATCAATCGATTCTTCAAATGCAAAAAGACCGACAAGAAATGGCCATCCAAACGAAAAAGAATTATGAACTCTTGGCCATGTTCCAAAGGGAATTTGAAGAACTTCAATCGTCTACCCAAAAAGAGACGAATGAGGATGTGACCCTTAGTGAAGGCATTCTTGGTGACGAATTGGAGGACGATAGTGAGTGGGATGGTTTGGTGGAGTTTGTGAGGATGTTGGGTGAGATTGTTAGCCTCGAGTTGCCCTTGTCCGAGAATGTGAGTAAGCATCAAGAGCCCCTTGCAAGTACATCGAGCGATGATGTGGGGCCGAGTGATGGAGATGGGGAACCACAACTTGAGGCAAGTGTGGGGGTGTGCATCGAGGAAGTGAGGCCAAAACCGCTTTTTGTGCCTTGTTTCTTGGAGATGAAGCTTGCTTGTGATTGGAGGCAATGCTTAGGAAATAATAGACCGGTTGAGCTCGTAGGATGGAGAGACCCCAGAGACTACTATGAAGATGATGTCGGGTCTTGGGATTCCTACTTCTTGCCTCCTCCTTGGAGGCCGTGGAGGTCGGTTAAGCTCGAACGCTTCTTGGGCCTTCACTACGATGTCGGTAGCGCGTTCGACTTGCTCCTCCATGCCCTTGAGGGATACGGTTGAAGAATGGAGTCCACCATCTTGGGTTTGACGGAAGTCCTAAAAGAACCGTCATGTTGTATATTCCCTTCTTCTCTTCTTTAGAGTATTTGTGCTTGTAATTGTGTTTTATCTCTTGATTTTGGTAGTTTTGTGATATTCTTGTAATTGATTTGGTATTTTGATGAGCGATGTGAGGGAGTGAATTTGATGTTTTGTTCGAGTTTATTGTGATAGGTGAAGTGAAGGTGACTCCTAGAAAGGAGTGGTCGATGATGGAGTTTAGTTTGCGAGCGAGGAAGTCGGTTTTTGAAGCTTTGATAAGCTTTTGGGCTTTAGGGAAGCAAAGAAGACTCATCCCGACCGGGAAGAGGGCTTCCCGACCGGGAAGGATGAGGAATCCCGACCGGGAAGGAGCCATCCCGATCGGGATGAAGGTGCTGAAATTCGGACTCACTGGAGTGCGTTCCCGACCGGGACGAGGGCTTCCCGATCGGGAAGGGTTTTTCAACCCGATCGGGACCGTCCATTCCGACCGGGATGGTCCCCTTTGACTCCGCCCATCCATTATACCCCCTCCCAACTCCTCCTTACTCCTATCATATGACCCGTGCACCTCACTTTACACACCGAGATCCACATCAAATCCCGCCCCCTACCATTACTACCCCAACCATGCGGTTTTATCAAGCTTGAAGGAGGATGACAACGAAGACAACAAGAAAGCGCCTATATTGATCATTGAGACGATGGAGCAAGTGAGTTGCTAACCGGTCGGTACAGCAACTATCCTTTCTTTTCCGTCTTTTATTGCTTGTTTTTCTCTTGTTTGCCCCCTTCCCCTTGAGTCATGGTACATTGGTGGCCTTCGAGGCCTTGATAGTGGTTGCTCCCGACTCTCGATGATGTGATTACATCGAGAGTCATTTCAAAATCCAAAATTTTACAAGATTTTCACTTTCTTTTTGAGGATTTAGTCGGATTTAGGCGGAATCCGGGCTAGGTGACTTGATTACACCTAGCCCTCCCCTCCCATTTCCTTTTATTTCCTTCTTTTTATTTTCTTCCCCCATCCATATCCCTTTCTTGTCTCGGCCCATGGTGACTTGACTACACCCCGGCCGGACGCCTTCTACCTTTTTCTTCACCTTATTTTTGATTTTTAGCTTTATTTTCATAGTTTCTTTTCTTTTTCTTTTGTCTCTCCGCACCCTATGATCGAGCATGAGGACATGGCTCGGTTTAAGTGTGGGGGAGCGATATTCTATCATACTTAGCTTTATTTTCTTAGTTTTTTTCAAAAAAATCTTAAAAATCCCTAAAAATTTGAAATTTTTTCATAAAAATCAAAAAGATTTTTCTTTTGTGTGTTTTCATTTTGTGTCTTTGTGTCTTATATTTGTTTGTGTGCGTGTTTTGCCTCCCTTTGTCCTTATAGGTTACTTTAATCGCCAATGACTTTGGAAAGCTCTAAAGACTTCCGGTAACATCTTATCCCTTTTTCTTCTTTATCTCTTATGGAGTTTGGAGGAGATTGTGATGTTGTGTGCTCGGGTGGAGCTTTGTGCATATTGGTGGGTGATTTGGTGACTTGTTTGGATGATCGGGGTGGTGTTTGTGTTGCGTTTGTTATATGTTGTTTTGTTATGTTTTGTTTTTGTTGCCTTTGTTTCTTTTTCTTTCGTTCGTTTTTGTCTTGTCTTTGTTTTGTGTGTATTTGTGTCTTCTATGTAAATGGTTTTCGAAAACCCGGTTTAGAGGCTAGTGTGTAAGTAGCTACTTTCCCTTCCTAGTAGTATAAATCGAGTCTTGGACTTTAATCTAGTAGAATGACCCTAAATCAATGAGTTCGTTGGTCCTTTATCTCGAGTCCACCTAGCTTACTAGGAATTTACTACGGGATTTGCACTTTTGACCATTATGACCACCCACGGTGTGAAAAGGCCTTGGTTACCGAGTCTCGTCCCCTAGGTGACCGTGTTTAGGATTGTTTGATTAGTCCAAGTTATCCACTTTTTGTGGGTTTGAAGAGGGATCGCGACCCTCGACTCACTCATTTCCCTACCTCCTACACATATCCACACAATAAAATGCAAATTGTTGATTCTCCCTTTCTTGTTATTCAATGAAAATGCCAAAAATGTCAAATCTTGCCAAAAGGGCAAAGAAAAAAAAAAAAGAAAAGAAAGAAAAAAATGAAAGAAAGAAAAGAATGAAGAAAAAGAAAAAACACAAAAGCCAAAAAAGAAAATAGAAAAGAAGAAAAAAAGAATGGCATGGCAAAACAAAGCGAAAATGGAAAAGAAGAAAGAGAACGCCAAAAGAAAACCCGTCTCACAAAAAGAAATCCCCACAAAAATAAGTCTTTTTCCGACTTTTGCCGTGAAGAGCCTACCAAAGGACCGAGTCCCGAGGAAGGATGATAGCGGCATTAGTCGGTCTTCCCTCATTTTGCATGTTTTCCACCTTTTTACTTGGACTAGTTAGGCGGTTTTGGACACGGGACGACCCTCTTGGCTCACGCTAAAGGGGGCGGGGTCTCACTTACCTACAGTGTCGACTAACACCGTGGTTCTTCACTTTTCCACTCCGCCGATCGTCCCATAGTACGTTTTTAGAAAGTTAGGAGGACCTAGGTAAGTTACCAACGCTTTTGTTGCTTTATCGTCATACTATTAGGGTTTAGTTCACCTTGATTTGTATGTCTAGCTTGGGAACGTTGTCACTTATCTCGAGTCCTAAACCGGTGTTTCATTCACCGCTTTTTGAGGGAAGCAGTATTTCTTTTGTTTTGGGTGCAACCGATTATGTGTTTGTTTGTGTGTTCATTTGTTTGTGTGTTTTGTGTCCGGTTGCATCCACAGTTTTGTCGCAAGACCCAACTTGCCTTGCGGAGTGCACTTGTCCTCTAAGTGCACTCGCGTGAGTTGAAGGGGCGTAGGGTGCGCTAATACCCATTCGGTTAGTATAGTAGTTAGTATGTGCTTACTCGAGGGCGAGTAAGGGTTAAGTGTGGGGGAGTTGATAAGTGTAGTTTGTAGTGCCTATTTGTTGTGTTTTGGTCCCTTTTTCCTTGTGGAATCGCTCCTTTGGAGCGATTCAAGGGCTTCTTATGCTTCCTTTAGTTCGTTTCAGGTTCCCGAGGCCGAATTGGAAGAGTTGGAGCGATTCCGACTCAATACATACACATTTTGGAGCCAACGAAGCTAAGGAAAGATGACTCGATGCCTTGGAATCGACCCCGAGACCTTGGGACCCAATCCCGAGCCTTCGAGACCCGATCCCGAGTCCCGAGAATCGATGGGAAGTCCATGAGAACCAAGGAGGGACCAAATAGTTCAAATTGGAGGCCTACAAGACTCTTCCCGGACGGGTATGGCCTCATCCCGTCCGGGATGAAGGAGGAACGAAGTGCAGCTACTGGGGGCTGTTCCGGATCGGGAACATAAAATCCCGATCGGGAATTCCCATAATCCCGATCGGGAATTTATTTCCCGACCGGGAAAAGCTTCAGCTCGCCCGCCTTCAATTCTTTTCTTCTCCTTTTCATTTGTAACCCTATATATACTCTTCCCTTGTTATGTTAAGCTGAGGCACTCATAATCCACTAAACCCTAGACTACTTTAGGTTAGATTAGATTAGATTAGTGTAGATTAGTCGATAATTAGTAGTTAATCTTAGATTAGTACTTGTATTAAGGGAATTCTTCAAGATCTTCTCCAAGCTTGACAACCTTGGATGTTTGTTTTGGGTTTTCTTCATTAATGCAAGTTTTGTTCTTTCTCCTTCATTAGTTTGGTATAATCTCTTCCTTTTCCTCTTAATCTTTATTTATGTTATTCAAGTTTCAATCTTTGATTGTAGTTAATAGTTTTCACTAGTTTGTTTAGGTTTGTTTTGTTTCTTATGATGATTCTCCATGTTAGTGTTAGTTTTCCTTTAGATATGTTAGAGTAGTGTTCTTGCTAGGGTTAGTAAGGTGATTAGGGTGTTAATTGGGTGATTAAGGGTTGGTTAGAGATGTTGGTGGAAGATTTGGGTTTCCTCTTGTTTGATGCACATCACATGTTTGTGGAGTTGCTTGAATGACTAAGTATGTACGAATGCTTATTTTCTTGCCTTTCTTTTGTGGGTGTTAGTTTGTTGTGGGTTCGGTCCCCTCATTAAGTTGCGAGAGCCCGGTGAGGACGACCCCTAGGCCGGTCTAAGTAGCGAGAGCCCGGATTCGACCTAGGACTATAGCGCGCTAGAACCCCGTTTGTGTTGTGTACCGCCGAGATGGGTTTTAGGTGGAACCTCTAGGTGAGTCTAAGTTGCGAGAGCCCGGACCAACCTAGATTACCCTACTACCTCCTTCACTCTAGTCCTCTCTTGACCATTCCGTTACCCCTTTGACCCCGACCTAATCCTAGCCCGTTCTCCTAGTTTATTCCCTCTAGTCATAGTCTAGTCTCCTTCCCTCTCCACCATTCTTTAGTTTAGCTCGTTGACTTAGTCTCGTATTTGGGCGACCTTAGTCTAGACTTTACTTTACCGTCCCCGTGCATTCGACCCGACTTGCCCTATCTACCGTAGGAATAGCCGGTTATTTTATTGAGGGTTGGGGTTCCACGACAAATCCCTCCCATCAAGTTTTCAACATGAATGGTGTTCCCTTGGAGGGTATGGAACTGTTGTTCGAGCTCACGCACCGTGCTGATCAGTTTGGCAAATGGCCCAGTATTTACCGACCCAGAATTGAGGCCTTGTCGTTCAATGACAATTAAACGAGCAATCATCGCCTCTTGGTCGGCTCTCAGGAACCCTACGTGGGTTTCAACTATGGTCTGCCTACTAACCATTGTCTCCAACAAAGCCTTCATTTCATTGATGGTGTTTTCCATGCCCCTATTCCCGGTTGTGGATGCCATACTCTGCGAGAATACCCACGTAATCAGAAATGTTGCTTCGGAACCCAAACCCACCAAGGCATAGGAAATAGCGCGGGAAGAAAGACAACTTCGGTTAGACTCGGGTTAGACTCTCCTAAGATAAATATGTAGGGTGCGATTCTCGGAATGACTGTGATTAATCGCTCCGTTGGAGAATAGCCTCCAAGTGAGATTAAGGACTCTTATAGGACTTAGATGGTGTGGCATCTAAGTGACTCAAAAGTGGGGTACGTGAGACAACACGTGTAAGACATGACCTTTAGAGCAATCGTGATTGATCGCTTTGCTGAAGGGTAGCCCCCTGAGTGAGATGAGAGGTTTTGCTAAGACTCGAGTGTCGGACGAGTGACCCTTAGATGTAAGGATCACGAACCTTTAGCTATAGGGCTATGCCTTGTAAAAGGTTGACTCGGCCTCGAGGAAAGGCAGACGGGGTAAGGGAAGAGACTTGCGATGTAAGATCGGCAGAGTTTCGACGCTAGAGACCCTAGACTTGACTTGAATAAGGATGACCCTGTGATTAGGGTAGACCCGTAAATTAAAGGACTTTTGAATTGGGGTAACTCGACTAACGGATTGAAAGATGGGCGAAATTTCCTTAGGAAAGGTCGTGGGGACCGTCTTGTTAGAGGGAAAGATCACGTGGGACTTTCTAGTTAGGACTCGAGTGTTTAGACGAACCTTCCATTTACGAGTGTATGCCTCGTGTTGGTTGGTTGTGCCTTTAGGATAAGGCGGACTAGGATGGGGAAGAAACCCGTGATGTAGGATCGATGGAGTTTCGACGCTATATAGACCTTCGACAAATTATGAAAAGACCCGACACACGGATTACGGTAGGTCCTATAATAAGGCAGGTTTTTGAAAATGATTGAATTTTGAAAATTGAGAGGACGATCCTGAAATTGGTAGTGGGCCAATAGGACCGGGCATTTTGAAATGTAAGAATGGTTGCGAGTAAATTCGCATTTGAAAAATTGGGAGACGGTCCCGTCTTTTGAAATTGGCAGCATGCCGACAGGACCGATTTTTTTTGAAAAGTTGAATTTTTGGAATTTTGAAAATTTGAATATCGAAAATAAATTTCTGAAAATTTGAAAATCGAAAATAAGATCCCGATGATTTGAAAATCAAAAACGGTATCTCGGAGATTTGAAAATCGAGATTGGAATCTTGAAGATTTGAAAATAGAAATTAAATTTTGAAAACTCGAAAAGGAATCGAAAACTCGAAATATGAAATGGGAAGCATGCCGGCTAAAAAAAATAGGCTTATTTTGAGTCAAATCGTAAGTCTAAATTTCGGCAGCACTCCCAGTTTTTGAAATTGGATATTTTGAAAAGATGCATTTTTGAAATGACGATTTTTGAAAATTGACACGGAAACCAAGTAGCACGTAGTCAAACAAGCATTATAACGATGCTTATGTATGCATTACGCTAAGTCTCGGTCGGTCGAAATAGGGTCTATACCAACAACGATGGCTCTCTCGTAAATCAGGACGGACTCCCTAAGCCGAGTTGGTCTTAGGACATGCCGCGAAACCCATACGAGTTCGGCCATAGAAGTCTTTAGTGCACCCATTTAGGAATGCACCGCGGTATAGTGGGACGTCGGTCACAAGTAACCGGCCCGGGCAAAAATGGGTTATGCATGAATCATTAAACTAATGCGCGCACATTAATATACGAATGATTTCTTTTCGAGTATCACCCTAGGAACCCCGATGACTAGTGTTACATCAGGTATCCCCAGCGGAGTCGCCAAATTGTGGACATGACGTAGGTCCACCCCGACGCGGCCACGCACGGGTTTGGGTAGGCGAATGAATCTCGTGGTAAGATTGATCTCGGGTTCGAAATTTAAGTCAAAGTTGGAGTCGCCACCGAATTTTATGGGAATTCGGACCTATTCGACCCCACTCTATGTCGTCGTGGACCGTACACAAAGTATGGCCCGTTTCGTTTTCAGAGTTTATGGGGCTCGTCCCTTTGTATAGCGATACCGATACCGTCACTACCGGTTATCGTGTATAGAATGACTCTTGTGCGCCAACGGTTTTGGGCATCTGGAAACCGAGGTTCTGAGTAAGGGGTGAGGGTACGTGTTGGGAAGCCCACTAAGGACACCCAACCCCGCCCGCACTTAGTGGCCTCTACTAAGACATCGTTCGTGTTCGTGTACGCGCGCTAGTAAATTGATTAAATGTTATGCAAACAACATTTTACAGGATATAAATATCGAATGGGTTTCTACGTCATTTTAATGCATCTTGATTCACGTCAAAGTGATTTAGCTGCGATGTTCATTTAAGGCAATAAATGGTAAACATCGAAAATAGAAAACTCGTAAATAAATTACCAATTACACGGGCAGAATACAACCCGGAATTCACAATACAACGAGCAATAAAATAGAATAATCGAATTTAGGAAATGGTAAATATTAACTATAAACGGACCCGTAAATAGTAAATATAAGCTAGACCGTAAATTGAATAAATGGACGAACTCCGATTAAATACACATTATGTTGTGCATTAAATGGAGGACGGAGATATGGGACCTAGACGTGGTGCTAGCCCGATCCTGAATCTCGATGCCTTGTCCCGACTTATCACCTCGAAAAATTGGCGTCTAGATTAGTCATGTATCGGATACGACTAAAGAGTCGTCGACACAAAATTAATCGTGAAAGACATCGATCAGAGTCGCGAAAGTGAAATAAAATGCATGAGTTTTAAAAAAATTAATCACGTGATTGACTTTGCACGCGACGACTAAGTCGTAAAAAAAGAGGAGGCTCGTATGATGAAATAAAGCGCTCCACTTGCCTGGACAAAGGAATCCATTCGACCGAGTCATGGCAAGGACTCGATCGAGTGAGCCTTTGAAGGACCTACTGCCCGATTTTTGGGGTGCTACTCGATCGAGTGGGCTTGTGCACTCGATCGAGTGGGCTTGTGCACTCGATCGAGTGCCCTCCGTACGGGTGTTTAATTTGTGCTTTGAAACGACCCATTTTGTAGCTTTTATGTTTTTGAATCGAGATGCAATTACGCTAAATATAAATATTGTCCAATTTATATTAGTTTAAATCTCGATGGCTCGTCATACTCGACATTCGATTATAGAATCGACATCTAGTATTTAGAGCGAATTTGCAAAATTGAGTTTGATCGGGCTAGAACAAAAACCGATTCCCTCCACGTCATAATGTCGTAATCAATCCTTTCGGATCGTGTGACAATTAATTCGGCGTCAATGGGTTTCGTCCTAATCCGATTTGTCGATGATTCTTTTAGAATAATATTTTGAAAGAAATGTGGTCGGACATATTTAACGACGAATCTCCACGATCTATTACGCCCTTAAGTGTTTAGGGCGGCGCACCTCGAAGAGCGCCACCTCCAATACGACTTGTAAAGGGATTAAATAGACTTTAGGCGGAATTCGTAGTTAAACATATTCGACTCAAAAATTCGACCGTCGTTGCAAACTTAAGTCCTTGGCATTTTAATATCGTAATTTGGCTTTATGGCCTACGATCATTAATTTAGCCTCAACGGACGTTGCTCGGATCGTTTTGAAAATATTTTTGTTAAATAATTATACATGGTATCATATAAGACGGAATATAAACAGTAAATAAAATGTTAGGTGTTAGAGTACATAAATAAAATGTTAGATTGCGATAAATAAAATGTTAGTAGCAAAATTAAAATGTTAGTAGCGAAATTAAAATGTTAGTGTTAGTAGTAATAATAATAATAATAATAATAATAATAATAATAATAATAATAATAATAATACATATACATATATAATCGAAAAAGAGAAAGGAGAAGGAGATGTCGGGGTTTGAATTACACCCTCAACCTACATGCTTAAAATGGCCTCGGAAATGGACTCGTAATAGCGACGGGAGCGCGGGAGTGTCGAGATATGTAGGGTGAGTTATGGTGTGTGTCTTTGACGAGTTTTGATCTCGGGATTTTGAATATATATGTGTGTGTATGTGTATGAGTGCCTAGAACTCAAGGGTGATGAAGGTTTGAAGGTTGAATATGTGTAGGATGATGAATGTTATGTGAAATGTAAGGGTTTTTTGAAGTAGTAATGGCTAAAAAAAGTTGTGTTTATGTTGTGGGGTGACGAGGTATTTATAGAAAAAATACCCCGGTTCAGGGTCACTCGATCGAGTGGCGCGGGTGCATTCGATCGAGTACCCGGTTCAAGTCTGGTTCGGCCGGTTCATGGCCTTACTCGACCGAGTGGGTGTGAACCACTCGATCGAGTGGGTCGGGAAGGAGGGAGTGTAAATAGGGAATGATTGTTGACCATTTTTGAATGGATCTTGGTTGTTGGACTAGCTTCTAGAAGCAAACTTGGCTATTTTTTGTGTCGGATTCGTCTTTGACCGGGTTTTGACCCGGTCGCCAAAAGACGGTTTTATTTCCAGTGTCGGTTTTTGCCCAAATTAGTCTTATTTTATTGGAAACGACCCACTGGGCCTGGATTTGATGTCGGTTTTAAGAGATTTGTACTCCGCTAAATGCCCACGTCGGATACTATTAATTCCGAGTCCGTATTCGAGTGTATTAATTAAGTCACGTTTACGTCCGATCATCATCGGGTGTTTTGTCGGGAACTGCTATAGACACTAGCAGGCAAAATACGGGTGTCTACAGAGCCCCCACTCTGACTGAGGCTTGGACAAGGCGAAAGTCAGAGTAGCTACCAGGCCAATCGCAGATTACGACCTGGCAGCCTTCCGGTCGGATCGTTTATAGTCCATTAGACTCGCGTGAAGGGCTCGCCAGTCATAAGAAAAGGGTCATACCTGTCCTGATGATGATAGCTCCGTGGGGAATCGAACTTGCCTTCGAAGTCCTAGGTGTACCTGTATTTGCACGTAATATCTAGGTGAAACACCGACTCATGCTGGGGAGTAAAGTAGCTGCACGGGGACTTGCTTCTGAAGTCTTGGGTGCACCCGTATACCGACACATCACATCATGGATGTAGCATTCCAGGAGAAACACCGCTTTTGATGTTCCGTTGGGAAGCATTAGCTGGTACCTGAAATGTTAGATACATAGGCGAAAATAGCAGGCATAGTAGATAGCAAGATAGCATACAGGAAATGCAGTTAGCATCTATAGACTGGCTTGCGCTGGGGATAATGATTTTTGCTTCACTTTAAAATCGAATTCCTGAAAGCAACTCACGTGCTAGGAGATATGTTTTCAAAATTGAAAGGGTTTGCCATTGGCAGTTTTCAAATAGACCGAAATTTGCCTTGTCGAAAAATATTTTCTCAAATGGCTAAGTTTTGCAAATTTCAAAGCAAGGATTTGAAGAGAGAGACATACCGACAGACTCGACTCTGCACGTGACCGGACGAGCTGACAGACACGACTGGACTCTCGAGGGGTTGGACCGTGACTCAGGGGGGTGGGCCACCTATGACGTTAAGACTCTTAAGTTGCGTTATTCCATAGTCTAGGTGAGTGGCAACACGGTCGAACATCGAAATGGGAAAGATCCGTTATACGGGGTAATTGCAGTAGTCGGTAATGAGACTATTATTGCACGGCGGGACTTAGCAGAAGCAATGCTGTAGTGTAGTGCTCCTTTGAATTCTTGGTTTTGTGGTACAGTCCCAAAGTAGGTGTTGTTTCGAGTCCCTGACAGATTCTCGTCTTCGACTGAGCCGAGTACTAGGACACACTATAGAAAGGAGGCTAGTTTTTGAAAAATCTTTTGGATTTTGTGAATGGATGGCGGTCTTCTGTCTAAGAGAGGCCCCCAGGACGACAAAGCTAACTGTTGAGAACATGACAGTGTCGTGACTGGAGTGACGGTGCTTTTTTAATTTGTGTCAATGTGGGTGGTTGTGCCTTTGTTGAAAGGCTGCCTACGTATTCATGTGTAGTGAAATCAAACCAAGCGGTAGTTCAGTAGTTTGGAAGATATGTTATGGTGCCTAGTTTATTAGGGCTTTGTGTGTAGCTAGCCATAGCGTTGGTGTAGGCTAGATGTGTTCCAAATGATGTCTTGGTCAAAGGGCTGGAATAGTTAGGATGTTGATTCTGTGACTGTGAGCGTTCTCCGAGGTAGCCCCCAAAGGTAGTGTGAACTGTTTGGGCATGTTCTATGCCGACCGCAGGTTGAGTTCCCGTGTACTGGGTTGGTAACTGGTTTGGACGTTTTTTAAAATGTGGAGCTAGGTCGAAAATGGCTTTGATGTTTTGACATCTGGAGCTCGATTTTGTGGAACTAAGGCTTCGAGGGTAAGGTATTGCAATGTGGTAGGAAATGGGGAAGTCGAGTAATAATGACTCGAACTTCGATCGGGGTAGGTTTGATAATGCGGGATCTGATTTCCATGTCTGGCCCTAATGGTTAGGGGTATCCTATGGAGCTTGAATCCTCAAAATTATGGGCTGTCTCTTAGCCTAGGTCTCGACAAGGTCTTGAGGGTTGTAATGTGGAAATGCTAGATGTGGTGTTAGCTGACCATTTCTCCCCTATTTGATGGTATGGGCATTGATAATTTTTGAATTGACCATACCCCGGTTAAGGGACTTTCGCTTGAGTTGACCGTTGACCACGGTCATGGGTATTTGAATTTTTTGTTTTTGTTTTTTTTTTGGGTTGACCTCTTAGCCCCGGTCGTGGGATTCTTCATTTGAGTTGACCGTGCCCCGGTCAAGGGATTGACCGTATCTGGTCGAGGGATGTTGATCATGGCCAACTATTTTGTTTTGTCCAGCTTTTTTCTTTTTTTTTTCTCTTTTGTTGTTGGTCAGACTAACACCTAAGGTAGGGATTGGTCGGCCTTATTGGAGGGGTATTTATTGTGGGAAATAGGCTTTCCTCCCGTCTTGAACCCAAACTAGAAGACTACCTAGATTTGTCATAGGATTCGATACCGCTCCTGCTAAAGGTAGTTATGTGGCTGTCTATGCCAGACATGGAACAAGTATAGGAAAACACGGGCCTCAGTTCCTGCAGTCATTATAGATGTGCCTATAATAGTCACGTGCATGTGCTCACAGTGTATGATGGTGTTCATCATGTTCTCGGAAACACATAAGGAAAGCATATATGAGAAATTGAAAAGGCTGATTTTATTGGATTGAAAAAAAAGAGGACAGAATACAGTTGACTCTGACTCTGACTTTGAAACTGAAAGAAATAGAACATCCTAGACTCGGACTCAGACTCGGACTTAAACCAAATCCGGACTTACGGATGCTCGGTTAGTAGTAGTCTTCGGATTCTAAGGACTCAAGTGGATGTCCAGTATAGCCTTCGGTAGAAGCTTCACCCAGATCTTCGTTATGTCGAAGATCTTCTTCAATCCTAGTGCCCATTTCGGTAAGCACAACAAAGTTTGAAATGCCGGCATACCTAAGATGGACGCGGTAGGAGGGTAGGAGGTTGTTGATAAATGCCTCCACTAGTGTCTTCTCGCTGGGCTTGTCTACCAGCTTACCACTCTCGGCCCGCCAACGTTGAAGGTATTTGGTGAAACCCTCTGTTGGATCTTGGGCCATGACTTCTAAAGTCCGCATGGTAGTCTGAAGTTCAGTATTATCAGAGTATTTTTTAGCGAACTCGGTAACCACATCTTCCCAAGTTGGGAATCTTTTTGTATTAAGCCTATAGAACCAGGCTTTTGGGTATTTCCCGAGAGATGCGCCGAACAAATTGGTGACCATGTTGGCTTTGACCCCCTTGATTGCCATGAATTTTTTGAAAGCTCGGAGGTGTAACAATGGATCCTCCGTTCCTTTGAATATGGGTAACCCCTCTAAGTTTAGATCTGTTGGTAGTTTCTCACTGATGGGTGTATAGTCTCGGGAGTTTTCAACATGAATGGTGTTCCCTTGGAGGGTATGGAACTGTTGTTCGAGCTCACGCACCGTGCTGATCAGTTTGGCAAATGGCCCAGTATTTACCGACCCAGAATTGAGGCCTTGTCGTTCAATGACTGTTAAACGAGCAATAATCGCCTCTTGGTCGGCTCTCAGGAACCCTACGTGGGTTTCAACTATGGTCTGCCTACTAGCCATTGTCTCCAACAAAGCCTTCATTTCATTGATGGTGTTTTCCATGCCCCTATTCCCGGTTGTGGATGCCATACTCTGCGAGAATACCCACGTAATCATAAATGTTGCTTCGGAACCCAAACCCACCAAGGCATAGGAAATAGCGCGGGAGGAAAGACAACTTCGGTTAGACTCGGGTTACACTCTCCTAAGATAAATACGTAGGGTGCGATTCTCGGAGTGACTGTGATTAATCGCTCCGTTGGAGAATAGCCCCCAAGTTAGATTAAGGACTCTTATAGGACTCAGATGGTGTGGCATCTAAGTGACTCAAAAGTGGGGTACGTGAGACAACACGTGTAAGACATGACCCTTAGAGCAATCGTGATTGATCGCTTTGCTTAAGGGTAGCCCCCTGAGTGAGATGAGAGGTTTTGCAAAGACTCGAGTGTCGGACGAGTGACCCTTAGATGTAAGGATCACGAACCTTTAGCTACAGGGCTATGCCTTGTAAAAGGTTGACTCGGCCTCGAGGAAAGGCAAACGGGGTAAGGGAAGAGACTTGCGATGTAAGATCGGTAGAGTTTCGACGCTAGAGACCCTCGACTTGACTTGAATAAGGATGACCCTTTGATTAGGGTAGACCCGTATATTAAAAGACTTTTGAATTGGGGTAACTCGACTAACGGATTGAAAGATGAGCGAAATTTCCTTAGGAAAGGTCGTGGGGACCGTCCTGTTAGAGGGAAAGATCACGTGGGACTTTCTAGTTAGGACTCGAGTGTTTAGATGAACCTTCCATTTACGAGTGTATGACTCGTGTTGGTCGGTTGTGCCTTTAGGATAAGGCGGACTAGGATGGGGAAGAAACCCGTGATGTAGGATCGATGGAGTTTCGACGCTATATAGACCTTCGACAAATTATGAAAAGACCCGACACACGGATTACGGTAGGTCCTATAATAAGGAAGGTTTTTGAAAATGATTGAATTTTGAAAATTGAGAGGACGGTCCTGAAATTGGTAGTGGGCCAATAGGACCGGGCATTTTGAAATGTAAGAATGGTTGCGAGTAAATTCGCATTTGAAAAATTGGGAGACGGTCCCGTCTTTTGAAATTGGCAGAATGCCGACAGGACCGATTTTTTTTTAAAAGTTGAATTTTTGGAATTTTGAATGCTTTTTGTATGCATTTCGGAATTCATAGGCGTAGAGCCTTTGCTTTTTGTATGCTACATCGATACGCCTTCGAAGGAAGAATGGATGCTGATTCGTGCTTGGGCCAGATTAGGCTGATCGGCATAGTTGACCAGATAGAGACGGGACACAGTCCGGCTTGGTTGGTAACCAGTGAGATCATCATGGGCCTCGTTGCTAGGAGACTTGACCCGGACCGACCACTGACGGGAAGTACCCGTCTTTTGTAGGTTTTTATCTTGTCTTTTCCCTTTTTTTTTCTTAAAATCACGCGAAAACCTGACGTACAGGGGCCACTCGATCGAGTGGACCTGTCACTCGATCGAGTGACCTCGTAAAAAACCTTCTGTTCACGTCCAGACGAGTCACTCGATCGAGTCAGTCGTGAGACTCGATCGAGTGCCTGCTAGCGGACAGACATTTACTTATGGAAATTTCTTTTCTCTTTTGTTAGACTGGTTATCCGAGCGCTTGTCAATCATAGAGCCCCCGGTGAGCATATTCAACTATCGTAGCTGCCAGATTAGCTCAAGAAAAAGGCGGATAAACTCGAGCCATCACATAAACCGCACCTATTGGGATGAGGAGCTAAGATTCCATGGTGGGCCGCTGATTACATGGACCGTTGTCTGGTGGTTTCTTTCGAAATTGACGGGCCTATTTAAGAGAGACAAAGCCCGTTATCAAGTGATTTTATCCCTGGACTGGACCATCCATATTTATCCGGATCGCATCCTGAGGCAGTTCGGTTCGTTTCAGGAGATCCCCGAGACTGAAGCAATTATTAGCGTTCCGCTCCAATTGACGAACGCTATGTGCGACACGTGGCTACAATGCTGGTTTACCCGTGCTTATGGACTATTCCCCGCCCTTGTCAATCCGTTTGGGTTTCAGAATCATATCGTAAATGGACTTTCGAAGAATCCGAGGAGGCCTGTAAGGCTTTGAAGACCAATGAGGCTTTTGACCTTGTTCACCGGGAAACGGTAAAAGATAATAGAGGTTTCTTTGACGAACGAGCTAGAGACTCCTGCTACCCTTGTTCGACTGGAGTCGGGTTCCAAATCAAAGACGAAGACTCGAGCTAAAGAGACCGGTGCTAGTGGATCTCAGGGACCATTAAGCCCCCGGACAAACTTAGAAAGGCGACTGGGACTGAGACTGGCGGCTCGAGACTGACTTGGCCCACGAGACAGGCTGCCAGAAAGGGTGCGGGCCCGACTTGGGCCGACCGAGGTGAGCGAGGACCCAAAGTCGAAGAAACGAGTCCGGGCTAAAGAAGTTCCCGTGGTGATCCGGGAGCGTTCACCTCCGCGTCGTCGCCAGTGGACGGAAAAGGAAGATAAAGATAAGGGAAAGGGCAAGATGCCCTAAATGCCTAGGCCCTAGTTTTTATTATTTAAGTATTACTTCTATTTATTTTAGTGTGGTGTGATTTTTTTTGGATTTTTGTAATTTTCCCGAGTTTATCGGAATTTTTTTTGAAATAAATAAAGGAAGTTTATTATTTAAACTGTTCCTGTTTTTCTCGATTGCAGGGGTTGTGCCCTTTTAAGGGGCTGCCTACGTATCCACAATTAGCGGAATCAAACCAAACGTAGTTCAGGCTAAATTGGAATCCCGAAATACACCAAGACTATTGGTTCAGGATGTTTATAACAGTAGAGTTAATAATTTTAGCTTTTGACTTGCTCTTTGAAAGTTTATTTGAAAATGGTTTTTTATAAACTTTGCTAATGACATTGAGAGAGATGGTTTAAGGGTAGTAACGCTTCAGCTGGTCCAGGTTAGTTGGGTTGAAAAACTCATTTTCGTCCAGGTCCGTTAGCATCATTGCTTCGCCTGATAGAATCTTCTTTACCAAATATGGTCCGGCCCAATTAGGTTTGAACTTTCCCCTTGGGTCTACTGGTAATAAAGCTCGAACAGACTTGAGAACCAAATCACCTTCTTTGATGTTTCTGGGCCTTACCCTTTTATTGAAGGCCCGTTGGATCCTCTTTTGATATATTTGTATATTATTGAGGGCACGAGATCGTCCTTCATCTAATAGGACTAGCGAGTCATATCGTGCCCAAATCCAATCAGCTTCGGGTACTTGACTTTCGAGTAAGATTCTGAGTGACGGTACTTCTAACTCGACAGGTTGGACTGCTTCCATCCCGTATGTAAGGTAATACGGTGTTGCCCCGGTTGCAGTACGGATTGACGTCCGATATCCCCCAAGTGCAAATGGTATTTTATCGGGCCAGTCCTGGTAATTATCAGCCATCTTTTTGAGTATGGTGACAATTGTCTTATTAGCCGCTTCTACCGCTCCATTGGTTTGGGGTCGGTAGGGTGAAGATGTATGCCTTTAAATTTTGTACTTAGTTAACAAGGCTGCCGTCTCGGCTTGAAAATGGGTCCCGTGGTCACTGATGAGTTCATGAGGGATCCCAAACCTGCATATTATCCTATTTTGGATAAATTTGGCTACATGACTGGCGTTGAGAATACGATAAGACTCAGCTTCGACCCATTTGGTAAAGTAATCAATTGCTACCAAAATGAAGCAGTGTCCTCCGGTTCCCGAGGGATTTCTCTTTCCAATTATATCGATTCCCCATGTTGAGAATGGCCAAGGTGATGTCATGGTATACAACAGGGATGGCGGCATATGTTGTACATTAGCGAAAATCTGACAACTATAGCAATGTTTGACATATAGATGGCAATCGGTCTCCATGCTATTCCAGTAATATCCGAGTGTCATGATCTTCCGGACTAACATTTGGGCATTCATGTGCGGACCGCACTCGCCGTCGCGTACTTTGGCCATAACCTTTTCGGCGTTAGTTTTATCAACACATAAAAGGAGAGCCCCTTGCGGTGTCTTTTTGTAAAGTTGCTCGTCGTCGGTACGGATGAACTGGGCTGCTAGCCTACGTAAGGCCTTTTTGGCTCGATTGTCGGCCCCAGGTGGATATTCCCCGGTCGTCAAGTATGCTTAGATAGCCTTATACCACGGCTCGGGATCAAGTATCTCGATATCTTCGATGTCGTGGATATATGCTTGCTCGGACCGTCTCTCGACACAAATTGGCATGCTGGTCACATGGTCGGGAATGTTTAGTAAAGATGCAGTTTTGAGAGTGCATCTGCGAAATGATTTTCCTCCCGAGGCAAGTATATATACTCTAGCTTTTAAAATTGTTTCTCGAGATGTCTTACTCGTGCTTGGTAGGCCACGAGATTAGCATTTCGAGTCTTCCATTTTTGGAGCACTTGATTAACCAGAGATGAGTCGCCGTGTACTCGGAGGTTTGTGACCCCTAAATCGGCGGCGGCTTGTAGCTCGTGGATACATGCTTCATACTCAGCAGCATTATTAGTGACGTCAAAGCCTAATTTGATGGACACGGGAGTATGTTCTCCTCTTGGCGAGATTAGAAGAATCCCGACTCCGAATCCTGATGAACTCATTTTATATACATATTTAACCCCAACTTTTCCTTTATTTTGGTTCATTTTATGTATCCTAGGAGTTGTTTTTCTAGCTTTTCATCCTTCTTTGTTATGCCGGGTATTTTGTTTACGTTTTGTAGGAAACGAAACAAATGAAGGCGATTGTGCTATATTTTGGGCAATGACGAGAGTCGAACCATGAAATCTACAAGAAAGAAGTGATAAAAGTTAGAGGATACTAAGTGAATACTTGGAGAAGGACGTGAGTGAAGAAACAATAAGAAAAGACAAAGAAATAAGTTGGAAAGCTCAAACAAATGCAAATCGAGATGAAAGAACGATCGCCAAAACAAGGGTCAACTTCAAACGTAAATATATTGAGTTATAAAACTCCAATTGAGCTGATTCAGGTGGCGTTGGAAAGCTCTTTCTCGTAACTTTCCAACTGTATATCACATGTCCAATTCCGATAAGTAACGAAGAAACGACAAGCATTTCAAATTCATCGCGCAGTGTAGAGGAACCCGAACCGCTCGGGATGAACCCAAACCGCTCGGGACGGACCCAAACCGGTCAGGGCAGATGTGAACCGACCGGTTTGAGGCTTTTTCTCGGGATTTCTATTCCTAGACTCCTTCACTTACCATGACTCCTATTTTACGGGATATTCTTTCCTAATTAGTTTTAGGAAAGTTGGAGTAATGACACTCCTTATCATTATTAGTATATATACCTTCCTTAGGGTTAGATTTAAGAACACTTTCTCACTTTCTCATTCAGTAGTTTAGTTTACACTTTCATATTCATTAGTTTAGTTTAGACTTTTTATTAGCATTAGAATTCTTCTAGTTTGTAGTCATACTTTTAGATCGTTAATCTTTCAGTTCTACGTAATTTGTATCTTTTCTTATTCTCTTATTTTCTTTATTATGCTTAATTCTTTTATTGCTTTGTCATTTATTATGAGTAGCTAATTTATTTATCTAGGGTTGAAGGAGATCTATGTTAATTAAATTGGGGATGTTAGTTTAATCAATTGTTTGATTGATCATTCATATGTTATTGCCTTACTACTTGTTTTGTATCATCGTTCGATTAGTTTGAGACGTTGAACTAGTTGAATGTCTAGGAACCCGAACCTAAGATCGAAAGCCTGGTAAGGGTAGACTTACAAGTAAGTGGGTAGGATAATCTGATAAGTTGCGAGAGCCCGTCAGCATCTATCCTAAGGTTGACATAAGATCCGAGAGGCCGTGTCTTTGCCCTAAATAACTGTGATTGATTGATTGAATGATTAATTAACTTTACCCAATTTAATTACATAGTGAACCGTAAGACCCTAGATCCTTTTAATATTGTTAGAACCTCGATCAATTTAAATTATTGCTTTAGTTTAGATAAAATTCAAATCAAACAAACCGAAATTAGAATAGTTTAGAATCGACTTATAGATAATTAGCGCTAATCGTCCGTCTCTCTGTGGATTCGACCCTTACTTACTACTAGCTACTTGTTAGTTGTTCGTTAGGATTATTTTGATATAGGTGATACGACTTTAGCCTTATCAAATCCTCGGAAATTGGACGCCTTGCAAAGTATAAATCCCATGTTTCGGTATCGGTATGGAAAATAACTTCATCTGGGAAGGACCAAGTGTCGGTGTGTCCTTCTTCGGCTACGGGACTGTCGGCAAGAAACTCGGCTACTATCCGGCCTTTGATGGCTTTCAATGGTACGAACTTTAGATCGAATTCTGCCAACATTAGGGTCCATCTTGATATCCTGCCGTTGAGAATGGGCTTTTCGAAAAGGTACTTGATTGGATCCATTCTAGATAGCACTTGTACCTCGTAGCTGAGCATGTAATGTCGGAGCTTCTTGGTGGCCCAGACCAAAGCTAAACATGTCTTCTCAAGCATAGTATACTTACACTCGTACTCTAAAAACTTTTTGCTAATGTAGTATATAGCTCGTTCTTCGAAGTTGACCGTCTGAGCTAGCATAGCCCCCATGGCTGTCTCTGTCGTGGTTAGGTATAGTGACAAAGGTAAGCCGGATTGAGGTGGCATCAAGACTGGCAGTGAAGACAAGATTTCTTTGATTCTATCAAAGGCCGCTTGACACTTATCGTTCCATAGTAACTGTTCCCCTATTTTTAGCTTTTTGAAGATCGGTTCACACACCATGGTTAGCTTTGAGATGAATCTGCTGATGTATTGGACTTTCCCGAGAAACCCTCTTATCTCTTTTTCGGTTTTGGGGGGTTGCATCTCGGTGATGGCCTTGATTTTGGCTGGATCGACTTCGATACCGCATTGGCTAACGATATGATCCAGTAATTTGCCAGATGTTACTGCATTTCTGAGGGTTTAACCTCATGTTGTATTTGCGTAATCGGGTGAAGAACCTTCTCAGGGTGGTGATGTGACCATCCCTGTCTTTAGATTTGACGATCATATAGTCCACATAAACTTCCACTTCTTTATGCATCATGTCATGTAATAAAGTAGTGACGGTTTGTTGATAGGTGGCTCCGGCATTGATGAGGCCAAATGGCATAACAGTGTAGCAATAAGTACCCCAAGGTGTAATGAAGGTGGTCTTATCCATATCTTCTTCTGTCATTTTTATCTGATTGTACCCGGCATATCCATCCATGAATGATAGAAGAGCATGATCAGCTGTGTTATCCACCAGTATGTTGATGTGTGGTAACGGAAAATCGTCTTTCGGTCTTGCCTTGTTAAGATCCCGAAATTCTACACAGACACGCACCTTACCGTCCTTTTTAAGAACCGGTACGATGTTTGCGACCCAATCTGGATACTCGGAAACCTGTATGAAACCAGCTTTGAATTGTTTGTCGGCTTCCTCTTTGACCTTAAGGGACCATTCGGGTCTCATGCGGCGGAGCTTCTGCTTAACCGGTTTGAACCCTTCCTTGATTGGTATATGGTGCTCGGCTATTTCGCGATCTATCCCCGGCATGTCCTTGTAGGACCATGCGAAGACGTCTTTGAATTCTTGAAGGAGATTCGTGAATTGTTGTTTCTCCTAGATAACCCTATCTTAAGAATCTGAGGCTCTAAGGTTGTTCCCACATTAATGGATTCGATTTCTTCGATTACCGGTTTGCGGGACTCCCTTTGCTCTAGGTGCTCGATCAGATTTGGAGGTAGGGATACCTGTTCGTCGGGTTTCTTAATGTCATTGCACAAAACATTTTTGAAATTAAGAAAATTTTGAAAATGAGACAAGTCGTAAGCAGAACGGTTGTTATTATTGCTCATAAATTGAGAAAATAGCTCGAAAAGAGCTGCCATCTGATCGTTATTCAGTGGCGGGATAGGTAAGGTGCCCGGGACAGACCCCGAGACACCAGGAATAACTAGAGGAAGAGTGGGAGTTACAGGAGTGACCCTAGCCCCGGACTCACTAGACTCAATCTCAGACTCTGACTCGGACTCCGACTCGGACTCAGACTCAGACTCAGGCATTTCTCCTTCTCCTGCGATCAGCTTGTAAGCCCTTCCTTGACTGTCAGTCCATTTGATAGTCTTCCTCCAAGCTCTCTTTCCTGTCTCGGATCCTACATCCGAGATTAGCTTAGTCGGGTCAAACTTATGGCTACGAAGGATAAGATTGACCAGATCCTCTTTTGGCATCGGGGTTGCGGCTTCCTCCCCGAAGAGTAGTCCTAAAACGGGCTTGGCATTGTTAGGATCTTCGGACTGGATAAGGGCGAAGATGTCATCGGGTATGAAGTTACAGTCCTGGGCCAAGTGGGTCCCAGGGCGTGTGGCCTCGGGCCGATATAGGACTGTCTGGACGGGTTCGAACACTGGATTGACAAAGGTGACGACTCTAGTTCCTGTTTGGCCCATATTTTTCGGGGTTATGGTATACCCTAGACCGGTTTGAGATCTCCCATTATTTAGGACTTCGATAAGTTTTCCGGCGGGGAGGTCGGGCCTTGAAGTAGCCCCCGGTAGATACCCCAGATTCTGTAGCATCCTGTCGATGCTAACCGTGAAGTAGGGTCGGAAAAGATACTCCTCTTGGATTGTTCCTATGAAGTCGAACCCCCAGAGATCGGTGCGGCCTGAGGTGTTACAATTAGACATAGTCACAGGTGTGGCTTCTAAGGTGATGACTGTATCGTGCAGAGGCAGCTTGATTTTCCGATGTAGAGTGGAGGATACTGCCCTGGTGGCGTGAATCCACGGTCTTCCTAAGAGAAGGTTAAAGGAAGAAGTCACGTCGATCATTTGAAATTCCAGTTCCTTTTCTATCGGGCCTAATATGATAGTTAGCTCCACGGCCCCAGCTACTGACTTTGGACTTCCGTCGAAAGCCTGGATGGTTTGAGCTGTCGGAACGTAGTCAGCCTCGGTAATGCCGAGGGCTTTGGCTGTCTTCAAGGGGAGGACATTAACTGCGGACCCATCATCAATCAGGGTCATGGTAAGGTACTTTCCACGGCAGATCACCGTAATGTAGAGGACCATGTTGTGGGTAGGCCCGAACGGTGGTAGATCAGTGTTGGAGAAGGTAATTAGCGGGCCTTCTTCCTTAGCTTTCCCCTTTAGGTGAGGTAGGACCGTGGCTACCATTTCGGCTGGAGTAGCCGTAGAGTCGATCTTGACTTGATCGAGGGCCTTAGTGAGTGCCTCCCGATGTTCTTGTGAGCTGACTAAAAGTTGCCATATAGAGAGGTCAACTCGAGTCTTGTTCAGCTGCTTTACGAGAGCCCTTTCAGCGGTTGGCTCTTCCGGGACGGCTTCTACTCCGGCTGGGTCAGTAACGGTTATTGAAGCAAGAGAGTCCCTATAGTGGTTGTTGGCTAAGTCCCTAGACTTAGCCTTTTGGATTTCCTCTAGGGTGATGGGGACAGCTTCCCCCTTGGTGAGATAGACATCATCTTCATCGTCGCACCAGATCCCGTTTATTTGCAGGATAAATGAAGAAATGAGATTTGAGCAATCAACTGTTTCCTCGGAGAAAATGGCGTGATTGGCCAACGAATTATCCTTGTTATTGGGCTTGCCTCCAGGTAAAGGGATCTTTCCACTTTCGATGAGATCCTGGATAATATGCTTTAGTGTCCAGCATTTCTCGGTGTCGTGTCCCTTGCCACGGTGGTACTGGCAATAGGCTTGGATGTCGTAGGCTTGGATGTCATAGGCTTCAGGTGTTGGGCCTATCGGGTTGATCATGCCTTTCGATGAGAGCCTTTGTAAGGCGTTTGCATTAGTGGTACCTATGTCGGTGAATACTCGGGGTGTGGCATTCTTCTTGGACGAGGTATCAAGTAGATTAACCTCGTCAAAAATACTACGAGCAGTAGCAGCAGATGTGGGCTTGCTTGAGGATGGGCCAGCTTGGTAACCCTTGGCAGAGGCCTTAGTAAGGCTCTCCAATCTTAGATCATCTTCAATTCTTGTCCCCATTTCAGTTAGGGCAGCGAAGTTGGGTATGATGGCGTACCGGAGATGGATCAGGTAAGCGGGAAGGAGGTTCTTCACGAAGGCTTCTACCAGCACTTTCTCGCTGGGTTTGTTGACCAGTTTGACGCTTTCAGCCCTCCAGCGCTGAAGGTATTTCGTAAATCCTTCCTTTGGTTCCTGGGCCATTACTTCCAGGGTGCGCATTGTGGTTTGGATTTCCGTGTTGTTGGCATAGTTCCGAGCGAATTCCATCGCCACGTCATCCCATGTTTTGTATTTCTTGGAATCGAGCCTGTAGTACCAGGCTCTTGGGTGCTTCTTGAGGGAAGAAGCAAACAGATGCTTGAACATGTTTGACTTGAGCCCCTTAAGGGCCATGAATTCCTCGAAATCTCGGATATGTAATACCGAGTCTTCAGTTCCGTCGAACATTGGGAGGCTTGTCAGGTTGAGATTGGCAGGCAGCTCGTCGGTCAGGGGTGCATAGGCTCGAGCATTCTCCGTATGGATTGAGTTGTGAGTTGACAGATGGACCTGTTCCTGCAGTTTGTGGACTGCGCTGGCCAATTGAGCTAACGGCCCGTCATTTTTTACCCCACCATTGAGAGTTCCTTGCTCCATAGCACTCACTCGGGTAAGTATGGCAATCTGATCCCCCCCTCATTGTCGTGATCATAGTCTCCAACTTGGTCAACGAGGCCCTCAACTCATCTGTAGCTTGTTGCGTCATGGTTCGGGTGAAGGGTGGCCTGTCTGTAAGAACACCGTGTAATCAGAAACGGATCCAGATCCCATAATCAAATAGTACATCCCGAGCAAAGAAAAGGACTAGACTAGAAGAAGACTGAAAACCGACTCCTAGACAGGTGACTCGTGGATGGTGGACTCTCCTTAGGATTTGACAAAATGGGCCAAGTCCCGTTCGAAGGAAGATCCATGTGAGAATTCCCTAGACTTCGGACTCGAATGTGTAAATGGGCTTCCCTGTGTAGGAGTTCGTCTTACGCAGGTGGGCCGTGCCTTGACAAATAAGGCGGACTGGGATAGGGGGAAATCCGTGATGTAAGATCGACGGAGTTTCGACGCTAGAGACTTTGACAAGTCAAGACAAGACCCGACACTACTAAATATGGATAGTCCTAAAGAGGAGGATTATGAAATAGAAGGTTTGGACCCAAAAAAGTGGGATCGGACGACCCGATTTTTTGGTGAAAACCGAAAAACGTGATCGGGCCGGAGTTTCCGAAATTTTTGAAAAGGTTCGGGCAGCATACCGGTTATAAAAGGCTATTTTGAGACAAAATCATAAGTCCTAAATTCGGTAGTAATAGAATATAAACGGGCACCACTCTTCAAGCCCAAAGGGCATTCGAGTGAGGGGGCGTAATAGAATATAAACGGGCCTCAACCATCGCCTTAAGGTTTTGGTTGAGTTGGTTCGTTAACAGGTAGCTTCCCGGGTTTTGAAAAATTGATGATTTTGAAAAGATGCATTTTTTTTAAACGATGATTTTTTTGAAAAGGATGACAAGTAAATCAAGTAGCACGTAGTCATGGAAACAGTATAATGACACCATGTATGCTCTTAATCTATGTCTCGGTCGGTCGAAATAGGGTCTATACCAACGACGATAGCTTTCTCGCAAATCAGGACGGGCCTCCTAAGCCGAGTTGGTCTTAGAATATGTCGTAAAACCCATGCGAGTTCCGCCATCGAAGTCTTTAGCGCACCCATTTAGGAATGCACCGTGGTATAGTGGGACGTCGGTCACAAGTAACCGGCCCGAGAAAGAATTGGGTTATGCATGAACCATCGAACTAAAACGCGTACATTAGTAATCGAATGATTTCTTTTCGAGTCTCACCCTGAGAATCCCGATGACAAGTGGTACATCAGGTGTCCCCAGCGGAGTCGCCAAATTGTGGACATGACATAGGTCCACCCCGACGCGGCCACGCACGGGTTTGGGGAGGCGAATGCATCTGTAATCCCCTATAAATTCTAACGCATTACAGTGGCGGAAACACTGTAGATTTGGAATTAAAACACACTGATGTTCTATATTTTATAGAAAGAACGGTCAGTCAATACAAAGGCCAGTTTTTACAAAAGGGATAAAATAAAAATTCTTCAAATGGGTTTAACAATCCATAATTAAACATAAATCAAGCAGAGTAGGATCCATGCCACTCGCTAGCGCACACCAAACCCCGGAACAAGGAATACCTGTCATGTTATAAACATAACAGCCACAATTCAGTGAGGAGCAACTCAGGCAGTTCTCCCAGCCATATTACATAATATATAAGCAATAGAAGCATAATATACGAAAATAGATTAAAACTCAAAACATTATATATATCAAAATAGATTCAAAGCCAGAAAACAATTCAGCAGCCTGACGGCGTCAAAACGAATAATGGAATATAAAACCGATGATCAGTACAACTTTTACTACTAGAGACATGTCAAAACAACACTGAAGTGTAACTCAGTGCCCACGAAGCGACCCCTAAGCCTCACTGGTTAAGGAACTCAGTGCCCACAAAGCGACTCCTAAGCCATCTCACCAGACAACTCAAACTATAATAGGACTGCGTTCAGCGAGGTCCTAGCCTAAGTACATGCGCATGACTCCTGAGCATAAACGATACCCAGTTCGACAATTAATGTATCCTTGACGCAAATACACTGACCATATAGCTTATGACAACAAACAACATATCCTAGACTTATATACCGTACATTCTCATTTCCAACATTATTCCATATTCAACCAATAAATATTTTATCCGAAGATATCTTAAATATTCTCAAAATAGTAACCTTCCAAAGATAGAAACTTTCTTCAAATAGTAACTTTCCCAAAATAGGTGTTATTATAATTAGAAATCGTTTAACATATCAGTTATATAAAATATTTAATATTAGGCCTTGAGACATAAACATTATATTTATTAGATAAATGTATAATTAATGATTAAAAGTCAAAGAAAGTAAAAATCATAATTATTTCTCAAAACGTTGGAGTTTAAGTAATTAAAAGTAATAAATTACAAATTTACAGATTTTTCAGATTTGCACTGTCTTACTATAAAATTCATAATTAAATCATTAAAAATCAAAACGATATAAAATCAGTGAGGTTGAAAACTTTAAAAGCTTAACTACAACTTTTGTTTCTGGAAAAAATCGAAATTCCTAACTTAACAGGGGTTTTATTCGTAGTTTTATAAACCGTCAGAATTCGATACCCGTCTGTATCTCATTGATAAAACATATTTCAAAATTTATTTTAAATCAAAACCAATTGGAAACATTAACCAAACTATTCAAAGTTTATGTACGTAAATTACCCAAATTAAATTCAAAGTTTATCATAGGCTTTAAATTAGGTTTGCAACAACTGACAGATCCGTGGACTAATCCGACATCTGTTCGTAAACAGTTTATTGTGACCAAAATACTTGGAATTATTATACTAAATTAAACAGAGGTAAACTAGACTTAAAATAAATGGTAGTCTCTTTTCAAAGTTTATGAAAAAAAAAGTCGTTAAACAGGAGTAATAAATCATACAAAAGCAGTAACAGATTCCGAAACGTGCTGAAACTTTATTAACACCACAAAAACTTTCAATTTGATAATTCATATTAAAAACACAAAAATTAAGAAATTAATTCTTATTTATACGTTTTAGTCTCGGCCTTATAATAATTTCAGAAGATTCTAAACATATTATCATAATATAGTTCAAACACGTTTACTAGTATAAGAATTCGATTTTAAAATGATACTACAAGCAACTACAACATATATATCATGCAATACCGAGTCATGCCATCATGTGTTACCTTCATCGAGATCCAAACTAATAAAATAATCGTCTTTGTCGGAACTAGTACAGTAACCTACAAAATAAATTAACATATGGTATTAGAACCATATTAAGTTAATAAAAAGAGGGGAAACTTGACGAGGATAAGAGTAAATAAATTACCCTCGAGATGAGAACGAATAAGGGATAAATAAGAGTGAAACGATGAATGAAACTAGATGGAAATAGGCTCCAAAGCCGAGCAGCAGTAGCGTCAAACCAGCAGCACAGTAGCATTAACAAACAGCAACAACATCGGCAGTAGTAGTCATGACAGCATCGTAAAACAGAGAAAACGGAGGAGGGATAAGGCTAATGATTGAATGAAAGAAAAGAAAGTAGAACAAACAAGAAAGACGGAGAAAGTAGACCTGAACCGAACCAACAACAGCAACGCAGAGTGGAAACACGGAACAGAGAAGCAAGGAAGAGCGGAGCACGCAGCAACCATGATTTAACTGTGGTACAGAGACAGTAGTACAGTAACAGCGTGCAGCAACATCGACACCAAAAAGAAGGACAAGAATAAGAAGAAGAAAAGAATAGGAGAAGAGAAGGAAAGAACGAACCGCAAGATACCAACTCGGCATCGAACCCGCAACCGACTAACCAGCAATGGACAGTAGTCGAAAGGCGTACAGCAGATCAGCAACATATATCCACAACACCGGCAACAACATGCAATAACAACAGCAGTAAGAAGAGGGGGAAGAAGAGGGGAAAACTAATCTGGCAGAACAGTAGCAGCTAACACGGACAACAACATCAATAATACTAGGCGACAACAGCAGCAGAGATTGCACGCAATGGAATCCGCATAAAAGAAGAAAAGAATGAGGAATTAAACGTGAAACTAGAGAGGAGAGGAGAGGGGTTATTAAGAGTAAAATAGACTAGATTGATATAGAATATAAGGGAAAATAGGATGCTAAACGATAAGAAAATCGAGTCACTCGGACTTCTAATTCAGCAAGGATAGGTAGACGAGGGATAGAAGTGCACAAGCGACAACTCGATGGGATAAGCTTCCGGTTAAAATAATTAAAATGATAAAATTTAAATAATTATTAGTTAGATAAAAAAATTAAGGTAGTTTGTAAAATGTGATCAACTCATAAAATCTTGTAATACGGGTTAAATAAGTATTAAAAGTCGATCAAAAGAATTATAAAATAAAATACGGGTACAAGGAAAAATCGGATAAAAAATTGCATTAGAAGAGAATTAGGCCCAAACTTCGAGATGAGCTAAAAATATCATTCTGTTGTAACCCTAAATAATTGGGCCTGGTTCGATGTTGATAAAAATAATTAGTTGACTCGAGAAATCAAATGGGTCGATCTCGAGTTTGAATAATTGTTTGCAAAGAAATAAGGTTTCTAGACGAATAAATAGTTTTCAACGAAAATGAATTAAATTGACATCTCGAAAGCAAAAAGATGATTTTTCAACGAAAGTTTAATAAAATGATTTCTCGAAGAAATAATAAAATGTTTTAACGAGTCTCGAATTGAAAATAGAAGTCGAGCTAAAGTAAAGATTTTAGATGATTAAGATGAAGTCAAAGTAAATCCGATCAAGTTAAATCGCAAACAAAATAAAAATATGGATACAAATTTAATTTATAAAAATTAGGGGTGTTACAGAATCTTAATATGAGATGGGTCGAATTGAAATTTAAATCGAAGTTGGAGTCGCCACCGAACTTTGTTGGAGTTCGGGCCCGTTCGAACCCACTCTATGTCGTAGTGGGCCATGTACAAAATATGGCCCATTCCGATTTCAGAGTTTATTGGGTTCGTCTCTTTACATTTGATACCGATACCGACGTTATCGGATATCGTGTATTGAATGACTCTCGTTGCCAATGGATTCGGACATCCGGAAACCATGGTTCTGAGTAAGGGGTGAGGGTACATGTTGGGAAGTTCACTGAGAACACCCAACCCCGCCCGCACTTAGCGGCCTTTACTAAGATATCGTTCGTTTTTGGTGTACGCGTGTTAGTTTGACGGTTGAATGATATGCAAAGAGCGTTTTGACTAAGCATGTGAATTATGGTTCAACTACGTCGTTTAAATGCATCTAAGTTAACGTCAAAGTTGTTTTAGCATGCGATGTTCATTTTAGTACAATAAAACAAACAACAAAAAAACGATAACAGATTACAATATACGAGCGGCATACCACTCGGGTTTACAATGCAACCAACTATACAACAATTGCGATAATAAAGAAGCGAACGAATTAGAATGCGTAAACGTGACTTGACACGGTTTTGAAAAGACTAGATCCACGTGATAGACTTGACACGTGACGACCGAAAAAATAATTTTGTCGGGACTCGAATATGACAAAAAGGACTCGCTGTTTTGCTGTGACAGGAGCCACTCGATCGAGTCATGACAGGACTCGCTCAAGTGGTCCTCGAAAAAGGCTCCTGGTTCGATTTTTGGGATACCACTCGATCGAGTGGGCTAGGCACTCGATCGAGTGCTCCCTGTACGGACTGCTGTCCGGTTTGATTTTGACTCTAAAAATTGTTTTCGGTTTTGAAAATTTGATTAAGTCGCGTAAAAATACGATGCAATTTATACTTGGCTTGAATATTGATACTCATAATATTCGATATTCGATTATAGAATCGATATCGGATATTTATAGTGGATTTTGAAAAAAATTTTTGAAAAAAATCGTCTCGAATGTTGTCAAGATGCGATAATTCCTCCACGTTGTAATATGGAAATTACTTGGTTTCAATGGTTTTATCCTTAACATATTTTGATGATTGATGCCCTTTGATCCGATATTCGACGATTCGATATCGAATCCTTAGGTACGACTCGTTATATTGAAAATAGTACGAAAATAGTAATAACGATACTAGATACGATAAAAAAAGACGACGAAGAAGATGACAGACGTAGACGATGGAAGAAGAAAAAGAAAAAAAAGGTGACGAGGAAGGAGAAGAAAAGAGAGAACGGGATTTGAAACACCCTCAACCTACATGCTAATACTGGTCTCGATTGGGAACTCGTAGTAACGGCGCTTGCGTAGGAGTAACGAGAATCTAGGGAGAGTTAAGGTGTTGTAGTTTTGTATGATTTTGATATAGAATTCCTAGGAAAATCGGACGGTACTTCGGTAGAGTTTTCCTAAGGTTGGCTAGAGAGTCGGGATGTATGTGTGGTTGATGTCGGGAATTATTGTAGATGAATTGTGTGTAATTCTAGATGTGTGTGTTATGTTGCATGTGGGGAGGTATTTATAGGAAAAAGTACCGACTTGGGATAAGAGATTCTTAGTGTTTGGATAGGAGAAGTGGTTTCTTGTCAAGGAAGAAAGCAACGGTTGAGAGGAAGTATAACTCCGTTGGTGGATAGCTTAAAGAGTAAGAAACTCCCGGCTTTAGCTGAAAAAAGAGGCCACTCGATTGAGTGGTTCATGGCACTCGATCGAGTGCCTGGTCTAAACTCGGATCAGACCGCTTTTGATGAGCCCACTCGACCGAGTGAGCTAATCCACTCGATCGAGTGGAGCTGGACGGGTGAATGACTCTTTTAAAAGATAAAATTTTATCTCTTACGGAATTATTTAATATTTTTTTGTAGCTGATTTTTTGTGAGGAATCCGATTTTGACTTGGTGTCTCGGACATTGCGTCATATATTTTTGGGCTCGGGAATTGGCTTTGACCGGGGTTTGACTCGGTCATTATAAGACGGTTTTGCCCTTGGTCTCGGTTTTGACCCAAATTAGTCTCATTTGACTAGAAACGACCCACAAGGCCTGAATTTGAGGTCGATTTTGTGAGATTTTTACTCCGCTAAAAGCTCGCGCAAATTACCATTGATTCCGAGTCTAAATCGAGTGTACTTAGTCATGTTTACGTCCGATCATCATCGGGTGTTTTTCGGAAACTGCTATAGACACCTTGCGGTCAAAATGTGGGTGTCTACAAATACATATACATATATAATCGAAAAAGAGAAAGGAGAAAGGAGATGTCGGGATTTGAATTACACCCTCAACCTACATGCTTAAAATGGCCTCGGAAACGGACTCGTAATAGTGACGGGAGCGCGGGAGTGTCGAGATATGTAGGGTGAGTTATGGTGTGTGTCTTTGACGAGTTTTGATCTCGGGATTTTGAATATGTATGTGTGTGTATGTGTATGAGTGCCTAGAACTCAAGGGTGATGAAAGTTTGAAAGTTGAAGATGTGTAGGATGATGAATGTTGTGTGAAATGTAAGGGTTTTTTTGAAGTAGTAATAGATGAAAAAAGTTGTGTTTATGTTGTGGGGTGACGAAGTATTTATAGAACAAATACCCCGGTTCAGGGTCACTCGATCGAGTGGCGCGGGTGCACTCGATCGAGTACCCGGTTCAAGTCCGGTTCGGCCGGTTCATGGCCTTACTCGACCGAGTGGGTGTGAACCACTCGATCGAGTGGGTCGAGAAGGAGGGTGTAAATAGGGAATGATTGTTGACCATTTTTGAATGGATCTTGGTTGTTGGACTAGCTTCTAGAAGCGAACTTGGCTGTTTTTTGTGTCGGATTCGTCTTTGACCGGGTTTTGACCCGGTCGCCAAAAGACGGTTTTATTTCCGGTGTTGGTTTTGGCCCAATTTAGTCTTATTTTATTGGAAACGACCCACTGGGCCTGGATTTGAGGTCGGTTTTGAGAGATATGAAGGATCAACGGTAACGGAGCTCTGCGAAAATCACTGGTCAAGCTAGGAGGATCCGCCTGTTGAAGTCGAGTCGTCACTAGGTTGCCATCTAAACAAAACTTTACATATTCGCACTTTCTTTTATTATGCACTACAACAACACTAGATGTGAACACTAGGTCCACAAGCACTTACTAAAACACGTAACATCCCAACTTCAACCACAAACACTAAAATACACTAAATAGACTCGAGTAATTCCGAGATCCGTTCTCAATTATCTATGCATCGTGTCCCGTTTAATGTATATAATCCGAGGGTGCAACTCCTCACTACGCGATTTACTTACGTTCGCATTTACAGTTTTTCGTACGATTTATTGCTGTTATGACCTTATAATCGCATGCGAAATCACCTAACACGAAATTGAAAACGTAAAACAACTAAAACTGAACAAAGTGACGGTCGAGTTCCGTATTAGTCCCGGTGCTCGCCTTACTAGGTTCGACGCATCTCTATTAATACCGAACCGACGCATCTTAAGCAGAATACCAGGTAAGGTATACCACAAGAACGACTAATATCCGTATTATCACTTGAAAACTGATTTGCTAATACATGCATCTTTTCATGGCCTGTTTGTCACGTGAAATCGCATGCAAAGAATGTAAACACAACTACTTTGACGACAAAACTTACTTGTCCTTAAACAACCGACATAAAAGAAGGTATAGGGTCAAAACAACAGATATTACAGTATTTCCGCCACAACAAAAGAACTAGGTTATCAGCCCACCAATTGATTAGTAGAGGCCGCTATAGTGCGGGCGAGATTGGGTGTTGACATCTATCAGAAGTTGGTGATAAGTGTCATTTGTAGTGCCTATTTCGTAGTGTTTTGGCCCATTTTCCTTGTAGAATCGCTCCTTGGGAGTAGTTTAAGGGCTTCTTATGCTTCCTTTAGTTCGTTTCAGGTTCCCGAGACCGATTTGGAAGAGTTGGAGCGATTCCGACTCGATACATACACATTTTGGAGCCAACGGAGTAAAGGAACGATCACTCGATGCCTTGGAGTCGACCCCGAGACCTTGGGACCCAATCCCGAGCCTCCGAGACCCGATCCCGAGTCCCGAGAATTGGTGAGAAGTCCATGAGAACCAAGGAGGGACCAAAAAGATCATAATGGAGGCCTACAAGGCTCATCCCGTTCGGGATGGCCTCATCCCGTTCGGGATGAGGTGCACAAACAAGGAGGTTGCTGTGAAGAGCCGTCTCGGCCGAGACCAACCTTGTCTCGGTCGGGACTATCTCGTCCCGACCGGGACCACCCCGTCTCGGCCGGGACGGGACTACTGCAGCTCCGCTTTGTTTTCTTTCTTCTCCCTTCCACTTGTAACCCTATATATATCCTTCCCTTGTTATGTAAAGCTTATGCACTCCTTTAGACACTAAACCCTAGACTACTTTAGGTTAGATTAGATTAGATTAGTGTAGATTAGTCGGTAGTTAGTCGTTAATATTAGTTTAGTACTTGTATTAAGGGAATTCTTCAAGATCCATCCAAGATTGACAACCTTGTTGGTTTGTTTTGGGTTTTTCTCTTCAATGCAAGTTTCAATCTTTCTTCTTCACTAGTTTGGTACAATATTCTCTTCCTTTTTCTCTTAATCTTGTTTATGTTGTTCAAGTTTTAATCTTTGATTGTTGTTCATCATTTTCACTAGTTTGTTTATGTTAGTTTTGTTTTCTCATGTTGATTCATCTTATTCTTGTTAGTTATAGTTTGATTATGTTAGAGTAGTGTTCTTGCTAGGGTTAGTAAGGCGATTAGGGTGTTAATTGGATGATTAAGGGTTTGTTGGAGATGTTGGTGGAAGATTTGGGTTTCCTCTTGGTTTGGTGCACATCACATGTTTGTTGAAATGCTTGATTGACTAGTAGATGCATATACTTGTTTTTCTTGCCTTTCTCTTGTGGGTGATAGTTTTTTTGTGGGTTCGGTTCCCTCACTAAGTTGCGAGAGCCCGGTGAGGACGACTCCTAGGTCTATCTACGTAGCGAGAGCCCGGATTCGACCTAGGCCACTATAGCGCGCTAGAACCCCGTTTGTCATGTGTGTCGCCGAGATGGGTTCTAGGTGGAACCTTTAGGTGAGTCTAAGTTGCGAGAGCCCGGACCAACCTAGATTACCCTACTACCTCCTTCGCTCTAATTATCCCTCGACCATTCCGTTACCCCTTTGACCCCGACCTAATCCTAGCCCGTTCTCCTTGTTTGCTTTCTCCGGCACCTTAGTCTTAGTCTAGCTTTCTTCCCTCTCTATCATTCTCTAGTTTAGCTTAGCTCGTTGACTTAGTCTAGTATTTGGGCCGACCTTGTCTAGGCTATACATTACCGTCCCCGTGGATTCGACCCGACTTACCCTATCTACCCTAGTTAGGTTAGCCGGTTATATTATTGACGGTTGAGACTTGACGAATCCCTCCCATCAATTTGGCGCCGTTGCCGGGGACGGTGCTAGTTTGGACTTTGTTTTCCTATTTGCTTGACTTAGTCTTTGTGTTTGTGTTTTCTTTTTTCTTTTCGTTCCCTTTGCTTCTTGTGTGTGTGTGGTTTATTTCTCTCTTGTCTAGTGCCCAAAAAGCACTAGACTTCTCACGTTTGTTCCTAGTCTACAGTTTGTGCTTAGAGGTGGTGATTATCTTCTTCTTGCAACTCAGAGCCGCTTAAACGGACGGTTGCTAGAATGAGTGGTTTCCAACCGGGTATGGACTACGATTTTCGAGCAAGCATGGGGTTTGATCTAAACTCCCCACACATGGAAGCCGATATGAGCTACCACTCTTCTTCCATGAACCAAAGCTATGACATGACGTCCCCCTACCACTATCAAGCTTCTTGGGGTGATTCTAGTGGGTATGAGCCTCAAGGATATGAAAACGGCTACCAACAAGGGAACGATTACCAATCCTACGAGCATGGTGACTATTACTCGAGTTATCAATGTGAAACCACCATGTTCAATCAAGATTCACCTTATGGAAGCCAATACACCCAAAACCCACCATATCACCCTCCACCCCAACCACAATATGAACCCCATGACCCACAATACTACCAACCACCCCAACCTTGCTACCAACAATATGATGCCCCACCCCTTGGGCATCATCAAGATTATCAAGGACCTTTAAAAGACCTCAATGATCAACAATTACCCGACACGGAGGTGTTTCATTCTATGCTTCAAATGCAAAGGAGCATCCAAGAAACGGCCATTCAATTAAAAAAGGAACAAGACGAATTAATGGCCCAAATTCGAAGGGGAAACGAGGCGAGGAATGCTCATTTAAATGCATTATCGGTTCAAACCGTAATGTCTTTATCCCGAGCATCATATTTAGATGGAGAGTGCCCACTTGAGAGAGAAGAGCAACCTAATTACGAAGCCGCCGATGTAGTCCCCTTTGGAGGAGAAATTTGCTTTGAAGAACCTCAATCGTCTACCCAAAAAGAGACGAATGAGGATATGACCCTTGGTGAAGGCATTCTTGGTGAGGAATTGGAGGAGGATAGTGAGTTGGATGGTTTGGTGGAGTTTGTGAAGTTGTTGGGCGAAATTGTTAGCCTCGAGTTGCCCTTGTGCGATAATTTGGACAAGCATCAAGAGCCCCTTGCTAGTACACCGAGAGATGACTTGGAAGAGATTGAAACCGCCGGTGGAAGTTTCGATTCTCCTCTCCAAGATGATGTGGGGCCGAGTGATGAAGATGAGGAACCACAACTTGAGGCAAGTGTGGGGGTGTGCATTGAGGAGATGAGGCCAAAACCGCTTTTTGTGCCTTGTTTCTTGGAGATGAAGCTTGCTTGTGGTTGGAGGCAATGCTTAGGGAGGAAGAGATCGGTGAAGCTCGTAGGATGGAGAGACCCCAGAGACTACTTTGAAGATGATGTCGGGTCTTGGGATTCCTACTTCTTGCCTCCTCCTTGAAGGCCGTGGAGGTCGGTTAAGCTCGAGCGCTTCTTGGGCCTTCACTACGATGTCGGTAGCGCGTTCGACTTGCTCCTCCATACCCTTGAGGGCTACGGTTGAAGAAGAGTCTACCATCCTAGGTTTGACGTAGTTCCTAAAAGAACCGTCATGTTGTATATTCCCCTTTCCTCTCCTCTTTAGAGTACTTGTGCTTGTATTTGTGTTTTATCTCTTGATTTTGTTAGTTTTGTGATATTCTTGTAATTGATTTGGTATTTTGATGAGCGATGCGAGGGAGTGAATTTGATGTGTAGTTTGAGTTTATTGTGATAGGTGAAGTTAAGGTGACTCCTAGAAAGGAGTGGTTGATGATGGAGTTTGGTTTGCGAGCGAGGAAGTCGGTTTTTGAAGCTTATGATAAGCTTTTGGGCTTGGGAAGCATAGAAGACTCATCCTGACCGGGAAGAAGCCATCCCGATCGGGATGAAGGTGCAAAAATTCGGACTCACTGGAGTGCACTCCTGACCGGGACGAGAGCTTCCCGATCGGGAAGGGTTTATCAACCCGATCGGGACCATCCATCCCGACCGGGATGGTCCCCTTTCTCCCTTTTGAGCCTTTTCTTAGGCGTTTGACTCCACTCATCCATTAAACCCTCTCCCAACCTCCCTACTCCTCCTTACTCCTATCATATGACCCGTACACCTCACCTTACACCGAGATCCACATCAATTTCCACCCCCTCGCACCATTACTACCTCTACCATGCGGTTTTATCAAGTTTGAAGCGGGATGGCAATAAAGAAGACAAGCTACGAGCCTATAATGATCATTGAGACGATGGAGCGAGTGAGTTACTAACCGTTTGGTTTGGGTAACTATCCTTACTTTTCCGTCTTTTATCGCGTGTTTTCTCTTTTTTGCCCCCTTTCCCCTTGAGTCATGGTATCTTGGTGGCCTTCGAGGCCTCGTTAGTTGTTGCTCCCGACTCTCGATGATGTGACTACATCGAGAGTCATTTCAAAATCCAAATTTTACAAGATTTTCACTTTCTCTTTTTGAGGATTTAGTCGGATTTAGGCGGAATCCGGGCTAGGTGACTTGATTACACCTAGCCCTCCCCTCCCATTTCCTTTTATTTCCTTCTTTTTATTTCTTCCCCCATCCATATCTTTTCTTGTCTCGGCCCATGGTGACTTGACTACACCCCGGCCGGACACCTTCTACCTTTTCTCAACTCTTCTTTTTGATTTTTTTAGCTTTATTTTCGTAGTTTATTTTCTTTTTCTTTTGTCTCTCCGCACACTACGATTGAGCATATGAGGACATTGCTCGGTTTAAGTGTGGGGGAGCGATATTCTAGTGTAGCTTAGTTTATTTTCGTAGTTTTTTTCGAAAAATCTTTGAAAAATCCCTAAAAATTTGAAAATTTTTCATAAAAATCAAAAATATTTTCTTTTGTGTGTTTTACCTTTGTGTCTTTGTGTCGTGTATTTGTTGTATTGTGTGTGTTTTTCCTCCCTTTGTCCTTATAGGTTGCCTTAATCGCCGATTAGTTTTGGAAGGCTTTGAAGACACCCGGTAACATCTTCTATCCCTTTTCCCTCTTTATTTCTTGTGGAGTTTGGAGGAAATTGTGATGTTGTGTGCTCGGGTGGAGCTTTGTGTATAGTTGTGGTTGATTTGGTGGCTTGTTTGGATGATCGGGGTGGCGTTTGTGTTGTTTATATGTTCGTTTTGTTTTGTTTTTGTTTTGTTGCTTTTGCTTCTTTTTCTTTCGTTCATTTTCGTCGTGTCTTTGTTTTGTGTTGTGTGTCTTGTGTGTAAACCGTTTTCGAAAACCCGGTTTAGAGGCTAGCGTGTGAGTGTCTATTTTCCCTTCCTAGTTGTATAAATCGAGTTCTGGACTTTAATCTAGTAGAATGACCCTAAATCAATGAGTTCGTTGGTCCTTTACCTTGAGTCCACCTAGCTTACTAGGGATTTACTACGGGATTTGCATTTTGACCATTATGACCACCCACGGTGTGAAAAGGCCTTGGTTACCGAGTCTCGTCCCTTAGGTGACCGTGTTTAGGATTGTTTGATTAGTCCAAGTTCTCCACTTTTTGTGGGTTTGAAAGGGAATGCGCAACCCCGACTTACCCATTCATCTACCTCCTACACATCTCCACACAATAAATTGCAAATTGTTGATTCTCTCTTTCTTGTTACACAATGAAATGCCAAATCATGCCAAATCATGCCAAAAGGGCAAAGAAAAGAAAAAGAAAGAAAAATGAAAGAAAGAAAAGAATGAAGAAAAAGAAAAGGCACAAAAGCCAAAAAGAAAATAGTAAAGAAGAAAAAGAATGGCATGACAAAACAAAGCAAAAATGCAAAAGAAAAGAGAAAATGCCAAAAGAAAACCCGAATCACAAAAATAATCCCAACATCTCAAAATAAGCCTTTTTCCGACTTTTGCCGTGAAGAGCCTACCAAATGACCGAGTCCCTAGGAAGGATGATAGCGGCGTTAGTCGGTCTTCCCTCATTTTGCATATTTCCATCTTTTTACTTGGACTAGGTAGGCGGTTTTGGACATGGGACGACCCTCTTGGCTCACGCTAAAGGGGGCGGTGTCTCACTTACCTACAGTGTCGACTAACACCGTGGTTTTTCACTTTCCACTCCGCCGATCGTCCCGTAGTACGTTTTTAGAAAGTTAGGAGGACCTAGGTAAGTCACCAACGTTTTTGTTGCTTTATCGTCATACTATTAGAGTTTAGTTCACCTTGGTTTGTATTGCTAGCTTGAGAACGTTGTCACTTACCTCGAGTCCTAAACCGGTTTTTTATTCACCGCTTTTTGAGGGAAGCAGTATTTGTTTTTCTTTTGGGTGCAACCGATTATGTGTTCGTTTGTGTGTTTGTTTGTTTGTGTGTTTTGTGTCCGGTTGCATCCACAGTTTTGTCGCAAGACCCAACTTGCCTTGCGGGGGTGCACTTCTCCTCTAAGTGTACTCGCGTGAGTTGAAGGGGCGTAGGGTGCGCTAATACCCACTCGGATAGTTTAGTAGTAGTATGTGCTTACTCGAGGGCGAGTAAGGGTTAAGTGTGGGGGAGTTGATAAGTGTCATTTGTAGTGCCTATTTCGTAGTGTTTTGGTCCCATTTTCCTTGTAGAATCGCTCCTTGGGAGCGGTTTTGGGGCTTCTTATGCTTCCTTTAGTTCGTTTCAGGTTTCCGAGACCGATTTGGAAGAGTTGGAGCGATTCCGACTCGATACATACACATTTTGGAGCCAACGGAGTAAAGGAACGATCACTCGATGCCTTGGAGTCGACCCCGAGACCTTGGGACCCAATCCCGAGCCTCCGAGACCCGATCCCGAGTCCCGAGAATCGGTGAGAAGCCCATGAGAACCAAGGAGGGACCAAAAAGATCATAATGGAGGCCTACAAGGCTCATCCCGTTCGGGATGGCCTCATCCCGTTCGGGATGAGGTGCACAAACAAGGAGGTTGCTGTGAAGAGCCGTCTCGGCCGAGACCAACCTTGTCTTGGTCGGGACTATCTCGTCCCGACCGGGACCACCCCGTCTCGGCCGGGACGGGCCTGCTGCAGCTCCGCTTTGTTTTCTTTCTTCTCCCTTCCACTTGTAACCCTATATATACCCTTCCCTTGATATGTAAAGCTTATGCACTCCTTTAGACACTAAACCCTAGACTACTTTAGGTTAGATTAGATTAGATTAGTGTAGATTAGTCGTTAATATTAGTTTAGTACTTGTATTAAGGGAATTCTTCAAGATCCATCCAAGATTGACAACCTTGGTGGTTTGTTTTGGGTTTTTCTCTTCAATGCAAGTTTCAATCTTTCTTCTTCACTAGTTTGGTACAATATTCTTTTCCTTTTTCTCTTAATCTTGTTTATGTTGTTCAAGTTTTAATCTTTGATTGTTGTTCATCATTTTCGCTAGTTTTTTTATGTTAGTTTTGTTTTCTCATGTTGATTCATCTTATTCTTGTTAGTTATAGTTTGATTATGTTAGAGTAGTGTTCTTGCTAGGGTTAGTAAGGCGATTAGGGTGTTAATTGGATGATTAAGGGTTTGTTGGAGATGTTGGTGGAAGATTTGGGTTTCCTCTTGGTTTGGTGCACATCACATGTTTGTTGAAATGCTTGATTGACTAGTAGATGCATATACTTGTTTTTCTTGCCTTTCTCTTGTGGGTGATAGTTTGTTTGCGGGTTCGATTCCCTCACTAAGTTGCGAGAGCCCGGTGAGGACGACTCCTAGGTTTATCTACGTAGCGAGAGCCCGGATTCGACCTAGGCCACTATTGCGCGCTAGAACCCCGTTTGTCATGTGTGTCGCCGAGATGGGTTCTAGGTGGAACCTTTAGGTGAGTCTAAGTTGCGAGAGCCCGGACCAACCTAGATTACCCTACTACCTCCTTCGCTCTAATTCTCCCTCGACCATTCCGTTACCCCTTTGACCCCGACCTAATCCTAGCCCGTTCTCCTTGTTTGCTTTCTCCGGCACCTTAGTCTTAGTCTAGCTTTCTCCCCTCTCTATCATTCTCTAGTTTAGCTCAGCTCGTTGACTTAGTCTAGTATTTGGGCTGACCTTGTCTAGGCTATACATTACCCTCCCTGTGGATTCAACCCGACTTACCCTATCTACCCTAGTTAGGTTAGGCGGTTATATTATTGACGGTTGGGACGTGACGAATCCCTCCAATCAGTTGGCTTCCCAATACGTACCCTCACCCCTTACTCAGAATCGACGGTTTCCGGATGTCCGAAATCATTGGCAATGAGAGTCATTTCAGGCATGGAGTGCTTAATAGTACAAGCCTTTATCTTTAGGTCCCGTGCCACTCAGCTTCGAGCCGGCTAAGGATCAAAGTTGTCTTGAACGGTTTCCGAGTCCATATAATTGAGTCGGTGGCGACTCCACAAATCGGCAACGAATTCAGTTCACTGAAAAGGTCGCCTTACCAAACAAATCGGCCTTTAAACATTTACAATCACGACTCGATCGGTTCCAAACGGAAACACGGGTGCCCGCACCTGTCTAGTACAAGTCTGGATCGTCATCCGAATCGAGGTCCGACACATCGCCCCGTACGCGAGATCGGACCGGCCCCCGATAGGGAGGGGGCCGCGTGGGTGGCCACCGCCACACGTTGAAAACCAGGTCGGTCCCGCGCAAACGCGTCCGGGGCGCCGGGCGGTGCGGACGGACGTCCACACCGGGCCGATCCGATCTCGCGTTCGAGGCGAAGTGTCAGACCTCGAATTAGTTGACGATTTGAATTGTACTAGATACATGTGGAGACATCAATGTTTCCGTTGAATCGATCGAGAAGTGGTTGTAAATGTTTAAAGGCTGATACGTTTGGTCTGACGACCTTTTTAGTGAACCGAATTCGTTCCCGATTTGTGAAGTCGTCATCGAGTAATTTTGGGATACTCGGAAACCGTTCAAATCAACTTTAATCCTTAGCCGACTCAAAGTTGAGTGACATGGGAACCTAAAGATAAAGACTTGTACTCTTAACCATTCCACGTCTAGAATGACTCGCATGGCCAATGGTTTCGGCCATCCGGAAACCGTAAATTTGAGTAAGGGGTGAGGGTACATATTGGGAAGCCAACGTCCGATAGACATCAACGCCCAATCCCGCTGGCACGTAGTGGCCTCTACTCATCAATTGATGGGCTGATAACTTCGTTCCTTAATTATGGCGGAAATGCGATAACATCCGTTGTGTTAACCCTATGCCTTTGCTACGTCGGTTGTTTAAGGACAAGTAAGATTTATCGTCGAAGTTATTGCTTTTACATTCTTTGGATGCGATTTCACGTGACATGCAAGCCATGAAAATACGCACGTAGGAGAGTAGAGAGTACTAGGTATTATTCGTATTAGCAAATCAGTTTTAACGTGATAATACGAATATTAGCCATTCTCGTGGTATACCTTTCTGGTATTCTGCTTAAGGTGCGTCGGTTCGGATTAATAAGGATGCGTCAAACCACATGTAAGGGGTGAGCATCGGTATTAATATGTAACCCGACCACCGTTTGTTCAGTTTTAGCTCGTTTGCGTTTTGAATTTCGTGTTAGGTGATTTAGCATGCGATTGTGGTCATAAAAGCGGTAAATCATACGAAAGCTGTAAATGCAAAATGTAAGTAAATCACATTATATGAGGAGTTTCACCCTCAAAGTGTACACTAATCGTGAATGGATCTCATGGCTACCCGAGTTTAGTTATGGTATTTTAGTGCTTGTGGTTGAAGTTGTGGACGTTACGTATGTTTAGTAGCGTCGTGGATTTAGTATCCACATGAGTCGGACTCGACGTTATCAAAGTGCATAATTAAAAGTATGGTATATAAAGTTGTGTTTAGATGACAACCTAGTGACGATACGACATCTACTGGCAGATCCTCCTAGCTTCTTGCGGTAATTCCAGCAGAGCTTCGCTACGCTGGGTCGAGTCGACTAGTCAACACGGGTGCCCTTTTTCGTTCTTATTGAGTCAATAAATGGAGGAACTACGAAGATAGTGGTTATTCATAATATGCGAATCGAACAGAAAACGATCGAGTGGATCGTTACTACTGTCGAAGTTCGACGCTAAAGATTAGCTATGGAGCTCGTAAAGAAGAGAGGGAAGATTCGGAATTGAATTGTGTGTCGATTATGAACGCAGAGAGGGGGGGGGGGTTATAGTTTTTCTCTTAGTTCAAATCAAGATTTTAGGCGCCTGAAGTCGTACTACCCAAAGTTGGGGTGCATGGGGTGAGGCGACTAGGATTTTGAAGATCCGATTTGAAAAATTTCCAAAGCGGAGATTATACGTGATCTTTGTGTTACTTGGATGCTAAGGTTTCTGACCCTTGACCTTGTGCGTGCGCCGTTGGGCCTTGGGTGCGCATCTCGAGGCTCGACTTGGCCTGACGCGCTGACTAGGGTTTGATTTTTTGTGTTTCGGAACCGATTCGGTGCTCTGGTGTCGGAATTGACTCTAATTAGTGTCGACGTGACTGTAATGACACGACTAAGACCGTCTTGATGTTGAATTAATTTTTCCGAGTAATAATTTGATCCGTTCTATAGAAAAACCAAAAAACCATCTAAAACATCGTAAAATCGTGTCGTGTTGCAGTTCGAACATCATCGGGTGTTTGTTGGGCACTCCTGCAGCCACCATGTCCAAATCCGGGTGTGTACACATTGCTGAAGTTGAATAGGGACAATGATCCCTAGACAATCATGGATCATTTCCAACAATTGCGCACTAAATGGGCATTCATAAAATAAATGCTCCGAAGTTTCAGGCTGCAGGTAGCACAAGCAGCAACAATTAGTATTAACAATACTCAGTTTGTGCAACTTATCCCGTGTTTGCAAAGCACTCCTACAAGCCAGCCAGCACATGAACTGGTGTTTAGGAATGACTCTGTCACACCAAATCATTTTAGCGCAGTCCACTTTAGGGGCTTTGGTACGCATACAGGAACTCATACCCAACAGAAATAGTATATCCCTTATCCATTCCTTCCCACTTCCCATCTTGAAATTGAGTCTTAAGAAGCTCCTTGATAACAATTTTTTTTTTCCATCCCCATGAGACAAAGTTACTAGGCTGGTATGTAGTCCAGTCCTGACCTTTCAGGTAAAAGTTATGAACCCAACGAACCCAAAGCCTATCTTTCTGTTCAAACACCCAAGAAACCAATTTCCCAACAACCAGTGGCGAATCCAGGAATTTCGAGGTGGGGGTGATAAAAAAATTATAACGTGAAAAATAACACACAAATAATTGAGTTCAGTTTAGTTCATATTGTGTAGTTCAGTTCTTCAGTTCAATTCAGTCAGATCAATTCAGTTTCGATCAGTTCAGTACTTCAATTCAGTCTAGTTTAATTCAATTCAGATCACGAATTCGTCCTGACTAAACTAACTCCAAAAAGTAACTAAATGTAACAAAAAAACTAAAAAACTAACCGCAAACTTAATAAAACAAAAATCAAAGTATCATCGACTAAAAAAAAAGTGTCAATACATAATAATACATTATCAAATTAATTTCTCAATTTCACATAATCACATAGTATATCATACTAATACATTATTAGAATATCAGTATGTCCATCATCCCAAATATTCATATTTTCAATTTTTTACATTTATTAATTTCTCATTTGTCCATTTTCCCTAATTCCCTAAACAAATACACATCTCAAAGGTTTAATAAAATAAAAAACATCTTTAATTCTCGAGTTAATTTCCTACATAAGTACACATCTCAAATGTTCAATAAAATCAAAACAAAAACATCTCTAATTCTCTAGTTTTTTTTTTATAAAGTAATGTTTGTGTCAAAATATATAACTATTAAAATGGGTCCATGTAGGATCGGGTATGAGTAAGTTGTGGTTCGGTTTGGAAACTATTATTTCAGATAAGTGGATAAATTAGCAACCCGATATCCTTCATAAAAAAATATTGGGAAGAAAAATGTATTTAAGGTTTAATTGGGGATTTGAACCCTTGACCTCATGAACAAAGAGGTTCAATGAGTTCAACTCTACCACTCCACCCAAATAATTATTCTGATATATTTTTATATTCATATATATGTATATATATATGTTCTTTTTTAACTTGATTTTTTCCTAAAATAATGGGGGTGAGGGGTCACCCCCATCACCCCCTATAAAATCGCCCATGCCAACAACAACAACGTTCCATTTCTCCAAGTGCCTTAGCCCCAACCCTCCGCTTTTAGGACGACATACCTTCTCCCAGGCACCAATGGTACTGGTTGATAGGTATGTTTGCCCTCCCAAAAAAAAGACTTAAAAATAGCATCAATTCTAGGCAAGACACATTTCGGTAATATGAATATCATAGCAAAGTATACATAGACCCGCGACATGACAGACTGAATTAATGTTAATCTCCCAGCATATGATAATTTCTTTGCCCCTAAACTGTGGATCCTACCAGTAATTTTTTCCACAAGTTTAGCACAATCATTCCTTGTTAATTTAGTAGTTTGGATTGGTATTCCTAAATTCCTGAAGGGAAGAGAACCCCTAGCACAGCCTCATCCTACTCAGCACAACAACTTTCTGACTTGTTGACATACCAGCACAGTACAAATGGGATTTACTAATGCTCATAGTCAGACCGGAAGACTTAGTAAAGGTGGCAAAGGCTCTCATCAAAACACTAATAGACTCCTGATCTCCTTTGCAAAAAGCAAGAGGTCGTTAGCAACCAGCATATGACACAACTTCATTTGAGCACATTTGGGATGGAACTTGAACCCATATGTCGTAGTGGCATAATTCAAAGTTCTGGACAAGTATTCCATAAAGATGGTAAATATTAGAGGCAATATAAGATCTCCTTGTCGAAGACCTCTCTTCCCAAGGAAAAAATCAAAACTATCCCCATTCTAACTCAAAGAATAGCTAGCCGTCATAATACATTTCATGACAAGCCCAATGAACTGCGGAGGGAATTGAAGTGCATCCAACATCTTCTCCACAAAGCTCCACTTAACACTGTCATACACTTTATGAGTATCAATTTTCATCAGACAATGAGGTGAAACCGTTTTCCGGTTGTATAATCTCACAAGATCCTGGAAAATAAGCACATTCTCCGTAACGTTCCTATCCTCAATAAATTCACGTTGACGTGGACTTATAATGTCCGGTAGCACTAATCTCAATCGCTTGCACAAAACCTTAGTAATATAGTTATAAACCACGTTACAACAGGTGATAGGGCAGAACTGAGCCACGAACTGAGGCTTGTCCACTTTGGGAACAAAAGGTATTCACCTGTTTCAGCATTCTTCCTGAATGAAAAAAATCCTCAACAGCGGAGATCACATCTTCACCTAAAATTTCCCATGCATCTTTGCTGAATAAACTTGAGTACCCATCGGGACCGGGAGCCTTATTGCAAGGAATACTAAAAATCACGTCTTTGAGCTCTTGTGAAGATAGAGGCTGGAGCAGAATCCTTCTATGATCATTCGTACATACTTTCCCTTTGCAAACCACATATTTCTGTACTGGAAACGTAGAAATAGATTCACCAACCAATTTGGTGTGAAATTCCGAAAAAGCATGCTAAATTTATTCAGGCTCATTGCATTCTTCACCTCTAGCATTCTTGATGACAAGAACTCTATTTTGAGCCATTGGTTTCTTAAGGTAAGAGTGAAAAAGGGCAGAATTTTGATCCCCCTCCAACACCCAATTCACTTTAGCCTTCTGCATTAGAAACGTCCTACAGGTCCGCTGCAACTGTATCACCTTTTGGTGGCATTCGGGTCTCATGCGGCGGAGCTTCTGCTTAACCGGTTTGAACCCTTCCTTGATTGGTATATGGTGCTCGGCTATTTCGCGATCTATCCCCGGCATGTCCTTGTAGGACCATGCGAAGACATCTTTGAATTCTTGAAGGAGATCCGTGAATTTTCGTTTCTCCTAGATAACCCTATCTTAAGTATCTGAGGCTCTAAGGTTGTTCCCACATTAATAGATTCGATTTCTTCGATTACCGGGTTGCGGGACTCCCTTTGCTCTAGGTGCTCGATCAGATTTGGAGGTAGGGATACCTGTTCGTCGGGTTTCTTAATGTCATTGCACAAAACATTTTTGAAATTAAGAAAATTTTGAAAATGAGACAAGTCGTCAGCAGAACGGTTGTTATTATTGCTCATAAATTGAGAAAATAGCTCGAAAAGAGCTGCCATCTGATCGTTAGTTAGTGGCGGGATAGGTAAGGTGCCCGGGACAGACCCCGAGACACCAGGAATAACTAAAGGAAGAGTGGGAGTTACAGGAGTGACCCTAGCACCGGACTCACTAGACTCAATCTCAGACTCAGACTCGGACTCCGACTCGGACTCAGACTCAGACTCAGGCATTTCTCCTTCTCCTGCGATCAGCTTGTAAGCCCTTCCTTGACTGTCAGTCGATTTGATAGTCTTCCTCCAAGCTCTCTTTCCTGTCTCGGATCCTACATCCGAGATTAGCTTAGTCGGATCAAACTTATGGCTACGAAGGATAAGATTGACCAGATCCTCTTTTGGCATCGGGGTTGCGGCTTCCTCCTCGAAGAGTAGTCCTAGAACTGGCTTGGCATTGTTAGCATCTTCGGACTGGATAAGGGCGAAGATGTCATCGGGTATGAAGTTACAGTCCTGGGCCAAGTGGGACCTCCCGTTATTTAGGACTTCGATAACTTTTCCGGCGGGGAGGTCGGGCCTTGATGTAGCCCCCGGTAGATACCCCAGATTCTGTAGCATCCTGTCGATGCTAACCGTGAAGTAGGGTCGGAAAAGATACTCCTCTTCGATTGTTCCTATGAAGTCGAACCCCCAGAGATCGGTGCGGCCTGAGGTGTTACAATTAGACACAGTCATAGGTGTGGCTTCTAAGGTGATGACTGTATCGTGCAGAGGCAGCTTGATTTTACGATGTAGAGTGGAGGATACTGCCCTGGTGGCGTGAATCCACGGTCTTCCTAAGAGAAGGTTAAAGGAAGAAGTCGCGTCGATCATTTGAAATTCCAGTTCCTTTTCTATCGGGCCTAATATGATAGTTAGCTCCACTGCCCCAGCTACTGACTTTTGACTTCCGTCGAAAGCCTGGATGGTTTGAGCTTTCGGAACGTAGTCAGCATCGGTAATGCCGAGGGCTTTGGCTGTCTTCAAGGGGAGGACATTAACTGCGGACCCATCATCAATCAGGGTCATGGGAAGGTACTTTCCACGGCAGATCACCGTAATGTAGAGGACCATGTTGTGGGTAGGCCCGAACGGTGGTAGATTAGTGTTGGAGAAGGTAATTAGCGGGCCTTCTTCCTTAGCTTTCCCCTTTAGATGAGGCAGGACCGTGGCTACCATTTCGGCTGGAGTAGCCGTAGAGTCGATCTTGACTTGATCGAGGGCCTTAGTGAGTGCCTCCCGATGTTCTTGTGAGCTGACTAAAAGTTGCCATATAGAGAGGTCAACTCGAGTCTTGTTCAGCTGCTTTACGAGAGCCCTTTCAGCGGTTGGCTCTTCCGGGACGGCTTCTACTCCGGCTGGTTCAGTAACGGTTATTGAAGCAGGAGAGTCCCTATAGTTGTTGTTGGCTAAGGCCCTGGACTTAGCCTTTTGGATTTCCTCTAGGGTGATGGGGACAGCTTCCCCCTTGGTGAGATAGACATCGTCTTCATCGTCTCACCAGATCCCGTTTATTTGCGGGATAAATGGAGAAATGAGATGTGATCAATCAACTGTTTCCCCGAAGAAAATGGCGTGAGTGGCCAACGGATTATCCTTGTTATTGAGCTTGCCTCCAGGTAAAGGGATCTTTCCACTTTCGATGAGATCCTGGATAATATGCTTTAGTGTCCAGCTTTTCTTGGTGTCGTGTCCCTTGCCACGGTGGTACTGGCAATAGGCTTGGATGTCGTAGGCTTTAGAGCGACGCTCGACTGGGACTTCAGGTGTTGGGCCTATCGGGTTGATCATGCCTTTCGATGAGAGCCTTTGTAAGGCGTTTGCATTAGTGGTACCTATGTCGGTGAATACCCGGGGTGTGGCATTCTTCTTGGACGAGGTATCAAGTAGATTAACCACGTCAAAAATACTACGAGCAGTAGCAGCAGATGTGGGCTTGCTTGAGGATGAGCTGGCCCCTTGGTAACCCTTGGCAGACGCCTTAGTAAGGCTCTCCAATCTCAGATCATCTTCAATTCTTGTCCCCATTTCAGTTAGGGCAGCGAAGTTGGGTATGATGGCGTACCGGAGATGGATCCGGTAAGCGGGAAGGAGGTTCTTCACGAAGGCTTCTACCAGCACTTTCTCGCTGGGTTTGTCGACCAGTTTGACGCTTTCAGCCCTCCAGCGCTGAAGGTATTTCGTAAATCCTTCCTTTGGTTCCTGGGCCATTACTTCCAGGGTGCGCATTGTGGTTTGGATTTCCGTGTTGTTGGCGTAGTTCCGAGCGAATTCCGTCGCCACGTCATCCCAAGTTTAGTATTTCTTGGAATCGAGCCTGTAGTACCAGGCTCTTGGGTGCTTCTCGAGGGAAGAAGCAACAGATGCTTGAACATGTTTGACTTGACCCCCTTAAGGGCCATGAATTCCTTGAAAGCCCGGATATGTAATACCGGGTCTTCAGTTCCGTCGAACATTGGGAGGCTTGTCAGGTTGAGATTGGCAGGCAGCTCGTCGGTCAGGGGTGCATAGGCTCGAGCATTCTCCGTATGGATTGAGTTGTGAGTCGACAGATGGACCTGTTCCTGCAGTTTGTGGACTGCGCTGGCCAATTGAGCTAACGGCCCGTCATTTTTGACCCCACCATTGGGAGTTCCTTGCTCCATAGCACTCACTCGGGTAAGTATGGCAATCTGATCCCCCCCTCATTGTCGTGATCATAGTCTCCAACTTGGTCAACGAGGCCCTCAACTCATCTGTAGCTTGTTGCGTCATGGTTCGGGTGAAGGGTGGCCTGTCTGTAAGAACACCGTGTAATCAGAAACGGATCCAGATCCCAGAATCAAATAGTACATCCCGAGCAAAGAAAAGGACTAGACTAGAAGAAGACTGAAAACCGACTCCTAGACGGGTGACTCGTGGATGGTGGACTCTCCTTAGGATTTGACAAAGTGGGCCTAGTCCCGTTCGAAGGAAGATCCATGTGAGAATTCCCCAGACTTCGGACTCGAATGTGTAAATGGGCTTCCCTGTGTAGGAGTTCGTCTTACGCAGGTGGGCCGTGCCTTGACAAATAAGGCGGACTGGGATAGGGGGAAATCCGTGATGTAAGATCGACGGAGTTTCGACGCTAGAGACTTTGACAAGTCATGACAGGACCCGACACTGCTAAATATGGATAATCCTAAAGAGGAGGATTTTGAAATAGAAGGTTTGGACCCAAAAAAGTGGGATCGGATGGCCCGATTTTTTGGTGAAAACCGAAAAATGTGATCGGGCCGGAGTTTCCGAAATTTTTGAAAAGGTTCGGGCAGCATACCGGTTATAAAAGGCTATTTTGAGACAAAATCGTAAGTCCTAAATTCGGTAGTAATAGAATATAAACGGGCACCACTCTTCAAGCCCAAAGGGCATTCGAGTGAGGGGGCGTAATAGAATATAAACAGGCCTCAACCATCGCCTTAAGGTTTTGGTTGAGTTGGTTCATTAACAGGTAGCTTCCCGGGTTTTGAAAAATTGATGATTTTGAAAAGATGCATTTTTTTAAACGACGATTTTTTGAAAAGGATGACAAGTAAATCAAGTAGCACGTAGTCATGGAAACAGTATAATGACACCATGTATGCTCTTAATCTAAGTCTCGGTCGGTCGAAATAGGGTCTATACCAACAACGATAGCTTTCTCGCAAATCAGGACGGACCTCCTAAGCCGAGTTGGTCTTAGAATATGCCGTAAAACCCATGCGAGTTCTGCCATCGAAGTCTTTAGCGCACCCATTTAAGAATGCACCGTGGTATAGTGGGACGTCGGTCACAAGTAACCGGCCCGAGAAAGAATTGGGTTATGCATGACCCATCGAACTAAAACGCGTACATTAGTAATCGAATGATTTCTTTTCGAGTCTCACCCTGAGAATCCCGATGACAAGTGGTACATCAGGTGTCCCCAGCGGAGTCGCCAAATTGTGGACATGACATAGGTCCACCCCGACGCGGCCACGCACGGGTTTGGGGAGGCGAATGCATCTGTAATCCCCTATAAATTGTAACGCAATACAGTGGCGGAAACACTATAGATTTGGAATTAAAACACACTGATGTTCTATATTTTATAGAAAGAACGGTCAGTCAATACGAAGGCCAGTTTTTACAAAAGGGCTAAAATAAAAATTCTTCAAATGGGTTTAACAATCCATAATTAAACATAAATCAAGCAGAGTAGGATCCATGCCACTCGCTAGCGCACACCAAACCCCGGAACAAAGAATACCTGTCATGTTATAAACATAACAGCCACAATTCAGTGGGGAGCAACTCAGGCAGTTCTCCCAGCCATATTACATAATATATAAGCAATAGAAGCATAATATACGAAAATAGATTAAAACTCAAAACATTATATATATCAAAATAGATTCAAAGCCAGAAAACAATTCAGTAGCCTAATGGCATCAAAACGAATAATGGAATATAAAACCGATGATCAGTACAACTTTTACTACTAGAGATATGTCAAAACAACACCGAAGTGTAACTCAGTGCCCACGAAGCGACCCCTAAGCCTCACTGGTTAAGGAACTCAGTGCCCACAAAGCGACTCCTAAGCCATCTCACCAGACAACTCAAACTATAATAGGACTGCGTTCAGCGAGGTCCTAGCCTAAGTACATGCGCATGACTCCTGAGCATAAACGATACCCAGTTCGACAATTAATGTATCCCTGACGCAAATACACTGACCATATAGCTTATGACAACAAACAACATATCCTAGAATTATATACTGTACATTCTCATTTCCAACATTATTCCATATTCAACCAATAAATATTTTATCCGAAGATATCTTAAATATTCTCAAAATAGTAACCTTCCAAAGATAGAAACTTTCTTCAAATAGTAACTTTCCCAAAATATGTGTTATTATAATTAGAAATCGTTTAACATATGAGTTATATAAAATATTTAATATTAGGCCTTGAGACATAAACATTATATTTATTAGATAAATGTATAATTAATGATTAAAAGTCAAAGAAAGTAAAAATCATAATTATTTCTCAAAACGTTGGAGTTTAAGTAATTAAAAGTAATAAATTACAAATTTACAGATTTTTCAGATTTGCACTGTCTTACTATAAAATTCATAATTAAATCATTAAAAATCAAAACGATATAAAATCTGTGAGGTTGAAAACTTTAAAAGCTTAACTACAACTTTTGTTTCTGGAGAAAATCGAAATTCCTAACTTAACAGGGGTTTTATTCGTAGTTTTATAAACCGTCAGAATTCGATACCCGTCTGTATGTCATTGATAAAACATATTTAAAAATTTATTTTAAATCAAAACCAATTGGAAACATTAACCAAACTATTCAATGTTTATGTACGTAAATTACCCAAATTAAATTCAAAGTTTATCATAGGCTTTAAATTTGGTTTGCAACAACTGATAGATCCGCGGACTAATCCGACCTCTGTTCGTAAACAGTTTATTGTGACCAAAATACTTGGAATTATTATACTAAATTAAACAGAGGTAAACTAGACTTAAAATAAATGGTAGTCTCTTTTCAAAGTTTATGAAAACAAAGTTGTTGAACAGGATTAATAAATCATACAAAAGCAGTAACAGATTCCGAAACGTGCTGAAACTTTATTAACACCACAAAAACTTTCAATTTGATAATTCATATTAAAAACACAAAAATTAAGAAATTAATTCTTATTTATATGTTTTAGTCTCGGCCTTATAATAATTTCAGAAGATTCTAAACATATTATCATAATATAGTTCAAACACGTTTACTAGTATAAGAATTCGATTTTAAAATGATACTACAAGCAACTACAACATATATATCATGCAATACCGAGTCATGCCATCATGTGTTACCTTCATCAAGATCCAAACTAATAAAATAATCGTCTTTGTCGGAACTAGTACAGTAACCTACAAAATAAATTAACATATGGTATTAGAACCATATTAAGTTAATAAAAAGAGGGGAAACTTGACGAGGATAAGAGTAAATAAATTACCCTCGAGATGAGAACGAATAAGGGATAAATAAGAGTGAAACGATGAATGAAATTAGATGGAAATAGGCTCCAAAGCCGAGCAGCAGTAGCGTCAAACCAGCAACACAGTAGCATTAACAAACAGCAACAACATCGGCAGTAGTAGTCATGACAGCATCGTAAAACAGAGAAAACGGAGGAGGGATAAGGCTAATGCTTGAATGAAAGAAAAGAAAGTAGAACAAACCAGAAAGACGGAGAAAGTAGACCTGAACCAAACCAACAACAGCAACGCAGAGTGGAAACATGGAACAGAGAAGCAAGGAAGAGCGGAGCACGCAGCAACCATGATTTAACTGTGGTACTGTAGACACCCGCATTTTGACTGCCACGTGTCTATGGTAGTCTCCGAAAAACACCCGATGATGATTGGACGTCAACGTGACTTAGTATACTCGGATTTGGGCTCGGAATTCATAATATCTGACATGGACTTTTAGCGGAGTAAAAATCTCACAAAACAGACCTCGATTTCAGGCCCAGTGGGTCGTTCCGAGTCAAATAAGACTAATTTGGGCCAAAACCGACACCAAAAATATTTCCCATCTTTTGGCGACCGGGTCAAAACCCGGTCAAAGGCAAAACCGTCTCAGAAATCAGCTGAAATCATTTAAGCGCCCAAATTCGAATTCAAAAAACAAACCCAACCAACAAAGACCAAGTCTTCCTTATTTTTCTCACCCAACTGATCCACTCGATCGAGTGGATTGACCCACTCGGTCGAGTGGGGCGCTTCGAACCGGGCTTGGCCCATTTGTTAAGGCACTCAATCGAGTGCACTAGGGCCACTCGATCGAGTGCCCCTAGGTCGTGGGAAATGTCTATAAATACCGACTCATTCCCATGCATTTGCCAACTTTTTTCAGATCCTTTTCACCATCATTTTGCCCTACATTTTCAGTCACACTTCACCCTACATTCATCCTACAATCTACACTACAAACCCTAAGCAAAACACACCAAAAAACCGAGTTTTAGTCTCTCGATAAACCGACATATACACATACATATCCATACACACCGTAACTCGCGTGCATCCTCGATACTCCCAAGCTTTGTCGCTGTTCACGAGTCCTTTTCCGAGGTCCATACTAGCATGTACGTTGAGGGTGTTCCAAACTCCTTTTTAATCTCTTTTAAATATCGTTTTTATGCACATTTTCATATTGTTGTATCGTAGTAACACTAACACTAACACTAGCTTTTTCATATTTTCGCGTTTCTATTCTTTTGCATCTTTATTTCGTTTCGTCGTCACATTATTAATACCGCGTACATATAATACTAATATCAAAAGTCGGTTTTGAAATGTTGAACTACGATAATCACATTCGATCCGTCTAATCCCTTTACGAGCAACGACGGAGGTGGAGCCCTTTCGAGGAGCCCCGCCCCAATGTACTCAAGGGCGTGACGTGATCGTGATTCGTCGTAGTTGAACATATTTAACTCCATTTCCATAATTGGTTCGAGACCCGTTGACACGAATACCGACATCACATAACCCGAAAGGGTTAGTTTCGATGTCGTGACGTAGAGGGATGCATCTCGTTACTAATTCAAAGTTTCGTAATCTAACACAAACGTTTTCATAAAAACTCCGGTGACGGTATTATAATCGTTCATACACGATTATAGTACCGGAGGCCGAGTCGAATACAAATCGTGCGATATTTGTATTTGACTTGGCCGATCATCGATTTCAAGCCATAAAATCGAGTAAATCACTACTCGTACAGGGGGCACTCGACCGAGTGCCATAGGCCACTCGATCGAGTTGCACCCCAAAAACAGGGCAGTAGCCCCATTAATGACACACTCGACCGAGTGCCATAAGGCACTCGATCGAGTACCCCCCTAAAAAATGGGCAGTAGCCATGTTAATAGCGCACTCGGTCGAGTCAATCAATGACTCGGTCGAGTGGGTCTGGCAACTCAGAAACCCGAGGGCTTGGACACATATTCCGAGCCCCGTTCTTATCGACTTTAGACCATCGACCGACCCTTCATCATTTTTCAAAACGTTACACATGTCACGACACGTAGAACGACTTTGACCACTTCTACGTGATAAGTCGGGACGAGACTACGGAATGTGAGACTAGGCTAGCAACACGCCACAATCTCATATTTCTGTCCTTTGGTTAATACGTAACATAATACGTATTTAAGCGGGGTAGTCCATCTACATAATTTCGCGGTCTAGTTTACATATGGGTCTGTTTTATCTTTGTTTTACGTCATTTTGTTTATGTCGTATTGTGAATTCCGGGTTGTATTTCCGCCCGTGTAGCTTGTACGCTTTTATTTCCTTTCGAGCTTTATTTATTATTTGCTTTTACGCTTTATAAATGAACCTCGCATGCTAACTCAACTCGACCATAATTAGATGCATTAAATGACGTAGTTAACGCAAAATTCGCATGTTTAGACAAAACGTTGTTTGCATATCATTTCATTATTTTACTAGCGCGCGTATCATGAACACAAACGATGTCTTAGTAGAGGCCGCCATGTGCGGGCGGGGTTGGGTGTCCTTAGTGGGCTTCCCAACACGTACCCTCACCCCTTACTCAAAACCTTTGGTTTCCGGATGTCCGAAACCCTTGGCGAACGAGAGTCATTCTTTACACGATTACCGGTATAGATGGTATCGGTATCGCAATGCAAAGGGACAAGCCCCATGAACTCTGAAATCGGAGTGGGCTTACTTTGTGTAAAGCCCATGACGACATAGAGTGGGCTCGTATGGTTCCGAATAACCACAAAATTCGGTGGCGACTCCATTTTGACTTAAATTTCGAACCCGAGAACAATCTTACCACGAGATTCATTCGCCTACCCTAACCCGCGCTTCGCCGCGTCGGGGTGGACCTACGTCATGTCCACAATTTGGCAACTTCGCTGGGGATACCTGATGTACCACATGTCATCGGGGTTCCTAGGGTGAGACTCGAAGAGAAATCGTTCGTAGAATAGTGTGCGCGCATTAGTTCAATGATTCATGCATAACCCATTTTTGCCCGGGCCGGTTACTTGTGACTGACGTCCCACTATACCGCGGTGCATTCCTACATGGGTGCGCTAAAAACATCGATGGTGGAACTCGTCTCGGTTTTGCGGCATGTCCTAAGACCAACTCGGCTTAGGGAGTCCGTCCATCACATGAGAAAGCCATCGTTGTTGGTATAGACCCTATTTTGACCGACCGAGACTTAGTGTAAAGCATACATAAGCGTCGTTATAATGCTTGTTTGACTACGTGCTACTTGGTTTCCGTGTCAATTTTCAAAAACCGTCATTTCAAAATTTGCATCTTTCCAAAATACCCACCTTTCAAAAAACCCGAAATACTGTCCATTTCGGGACCCGTCATTCTAAAATGCCTAATTTTGAAAAACCCGAAATGCTGCCCATTTCGGGACTCACCCTTTTCAAAATACCCAATTTTCAAAACTCGGAATGCCGCCGAAATTTAGGATCAACGATTTGACTCAAAATATCCTTTTTTTTAGTCGGCATGCTGTCCATTTTAATTCTCGAATTTCCACCCCCACCACCTTGATTTTCGGAATTTTCCTTTTCAAAATTCTAATCTCGGTTTTCAAAATTCCGTATTCAGTTTTCAACACTTTCGGAAATTCGTTCATTTTGCATTCAAACCTCAACTTTCAACTTTCCTAAAATAAACCTTCCTTATTATAGGATCTACCGTCTATCCGTGTGTCGGGTCTTTGCATAATACGTAGAGGGTTTATAGCGTAGAAACTCCGTCGATCTTATATCACGAGTTTCCCCCCTTTCCCAAGTCCGCCTTATCTTGTCAAGGCACGACCAACCCGCGTAGGGCATACCCCTACAAAGGAAAGTCTGTCCATACACTCGAGTCAAAAGTCTGGGGAGTAATCTCACGTGGACCTTCCTTCGAACGGGACTAGGCCCACAAAGCCGAAATCCTAAGGAAGTCATACCACCCACGAGTCATCCGTCTAGATGTCTTTCTCGAGTCTTTTTCACTCAGTCCTTTCTTTTTGGGTCGCTCGGGATGTGCTGTTTCCTTTGATTCCAAGACTGGGTTCGGTTTCTGATTACGTGGTGTTCTTACAGACAGGCCACCATCAACCAGACACACTCGCAGGATGGAAACTGCCTTAGCTGAGCTGAAAACTTCCGTCGATGCCATGATCGAGAAGCAGGCCGACATTGATGCCCAACTGAACGAGATGAGGGCCGGGCAAGTTGCTATCGTCACTCGATTGGCTTCGGTGGAGCACAGGACTCCTACTACCGGGACTACCGGACCTTTAGCTGAACTGGTTAGCTCGGTCCGCCGACTAGAAGAACAAGTGCATTTAACCGGGAATAACAACATTCACCGGGAAAACAGTCGGGAGTATAACCCGCTAAGTGACAAGCTGCCTGCAAACCTGAACCTCACCGGTTTGCCTATGTTCAAAGGGACTGAAGACCCGTTACTACATGTACGGGCCTTCAAGGAGTTCATGGCCATCAAAGGGGTGGACTCTACCATGTTCAAGAACCTCTTTGCTGCGTCTCTTGAAAAGCACCCTCGGGCCTGGTACTACAGGCTAGACCCGAAGAAATACCCTACATGGGATGATGTGGCCACCGAGTTCGCTCGGAACTATGCTGACAACACCGAGGTCCAAACCACAATGAGATCTCTGGAGGTTATGGCCCAAGAGCCAAAAGAAGGTTTTACCAAATACCTTCAACGCTGGAGGGCCGAGAGCGTGAAACTGGTCGATAAGCCCAGTGAGAAGACTTTAGTGGAGGCCTTTGTTAAGAACCTCCTCCCATCCTACCGGGTCCACCTCCGATATGCCGTCATACCCAATTTCACTACCCTTACTGAAATGGGTATGAGGATTGAAGACGATCTGAGACTGGAAGGCCTCACTAAGGCCGCTGCTAAAGGTTACCAAGGGGCTTCTTCCTCCACAACCAAGCCTCAAGCTGCAACCCGTAGCATTTTTGACGCGGTTAATCTACTAGATGCCCCGTCCAAGAGGAATACCCCACCTCGGGTTTTCACCGATATAGGTACGACCTATACTTATGCCTTACAAAGGCTGTCCTCAAAAGGCGTAATCCAACCGATAGGCCCAACTCCTGAAGTTCCGGTTGAGCGACGCTCCAAGAACTACAATGCCCAAGCCTATTGCCAATACCACCGGGGCAATGGGCATGATACCGAGAAGTGCTGGAAGCTGAAGCACTTGATTCAGGACCTGATCGAAAGCGGTAAAATCCCGCTACCCGGAGATAAGCCCAGCAACAAGGAGAACCCTTTCAGCTCCCACGCCATCTTTACCGGGGAGGTGATTGACTGTTCTCACCTTATCTCTCCTCTAATCCCGCAAGTGAACGGGATCTGGTTCGATGGCGAAGATGATGTCTATCTCGCCAAAGGGGAAGCTGTCCCCATCACTGCCGAGGAGATTCGAAAGACTAAATCTCGAGTCTTAACCAGTAACCACCTTGGCCGTCCCTTTCAAGCCACTAGCTCTAGGGACACCCCTATCCCGACAACCGTCATCACGGAAGTCGCCTCTGAAGAGCCAACTGCTGAAACGGCTCTTGTGAAACAATTGAAGAAAACCCGAGTTGACCTCACTATATGGCAACTCCTGGTTAGCTCTCAAGAACATCGGGAAGCACTCACAAAGGCTCTCGATCAAATCAAGGTTGACTCTTTGGTTACCCCCGCTGAGATGGTAGCCACGATCTTGCCCCACCTAAAGGGCAAGGCTAAGGAGGAAGGACCGGTAATCACTTTCTCCGAAGCCGACCTACCACCATTTGGGGCCACCCATAATCTGGCCCTCTACATTACGGTGGTCTGCCGAGGAAAATACCTCCCTATGACCCTAGTTGATGACGGGTCTGCTGTAAACGTCCTTCCCTTGAGGACCGCAAAAGCCCTCGGCATTACCGAGGCAGACTATGTCCCGACTGCTCAGACCATCCAAGCTTTCGATGGGAGCCCGAAGTCGGTAGCTGGGGCCGTGAAACTAACCATCATCACTGGCCCGATAGAGAAGGAGCTCGAGTTTCAGGTGATTGATGTCACCTCATCCTTCAACTTGCTCCTAGGTAGGCCTTGGATCCACGCGGTCAAGGCGGTATCCTCCACCCTCCACCGAAAGATCAAGATGCCTTTGCTCAACGATGTCATCACTTTAGAGGCAACACCAATGACTGTGGCTAGCTGTAACGCCACGGGTCGCACGGACCTCTGGGGGTTCGATTTTGTGGGGATGATCGAGGAAGAGTACCTCTTTAGGCCTTACTTCACTACGAGTATCGACATGATGCTCCAAAACCTAGGATACTTTCCGGGGGCTACCTCTCGACCCGATCTTCCAGCTGGGAAGATCATCGAGGTTCTCAAAGACGAAGAATCTCACTTTGGTCTCGGTTATGACATCACCCCCGACAATGTTGTCCGAGCAGGGATCGAGAAGGCCTGCAACATCCTTAAGGGTATCTACTTGAGCCCTTATAGCCCACGGTTGGCTGACTACTTCGTCACACCGGTGTTTGGGGCTGTCCAGGTTGGTCTATACCAACCCAATGCTATGCAGCTCGGGACCCACTTGGCCCGAGACTGCAACTACATTCCGGATGATGTGTTCGCCCTCATCCAGTCCAATGGAGCTGAAGATGCTGAGCCCGCACTAGGGCTACTATTTGGGGAAGACACCGTAGCCCCGACTCCAAAGGAAGACCTGGTCAACCTGATTCTCCGCAGCAACAGGTTTGACCCGACCAAGCTGATCTCGGATGTTGGTTCCGAGACGGGAAACAGGGCCTGGAGGAAGACTGTCAAGTGGACTGACAGCCAGGGAAAGATCTACAAGCTGGTCACCGGAGAGGGAGACATGCCTGAGTCTGAGTCCGAGTCCGAGTCTGAGTCGGAGTCTGAGTCAGAGTCTGAGGTCGAGTCTAGGGAAGTCGGTGCTAGAGTCACTCCTGTAACCCCTCTCCCATTTATTATTCCTGCTGCTGGCACTTCGGGGTCTGTCCCGAGTGCCCTACCTATTCCGCCACTGACCAATGATCAGATGGCTGCTCTCTTTGAGCTGTTCTCCAAATTTTCAATCAATAATAACAACCGTTCTGCTTACGACTTGTCTCTTTCAAATTCTGCTTTTAAAAATGTTTTATGCTATGACATTGAGAAATCAGACGAACAGGTACCCTTACCTCCGCATCTGATCGAGCAATTAGAGCAAAGGGAGTCCCGGAACCCGGTAATCGAAGAAACCGAGTCCATAAATGTGGGAACAACCTTAGAGCCTCAGACACTTAAGATAGGGTTATCCTTAGATCCCGAGGAGAAACAACAGTTCGTAAACCTCCTCCAAGAGTTTAAGGATGTCTTCGCATGGTCCTACAAGGACATGCCGGGGATAGACCGGGAAATAGCCGAGCACCACATACCAATCAAAGACGGGTGCAAACCGGTCAAACAGAAGCTTCGTCGGATGAGGCCCGAGTGGTCTCTCAAGGTAAAAGAAGAAGTCGACAAACAATTTAAAGCCGGCTTCATACAAGTGTCCGAGTATCCGGACTGGGTGGCAAACATCGTGCCGGTTCCTAAAAAGGACGGTAAGGTGCGGGTATGTGTAGATTTTCGGGATCTTAACAAAGCGAGCCCGAAAGATGATTTTCCGTTACCACACATTGACATACTGGTGGATAACACGGCCGATCATGCCCTTCTATCATTCATGGACGGGTATGCCGGGTATAATCAAATCAAGATGGCGGAAGAAGACATGAGTAAGACTACCTTCACCACACCTTGGGGTACTTACTGCTATACCGTCATGCCTTTCGGTCTCATTAATGCCGGGGACACATATCAAAGGACTGCTACCACTTTATTACACGACATGATGCATAAAGAGGTAGAAGTTTATGTAGACGACATGATCGTCAAATCCAAAGAACGGGACGGTCACATCACCGCCCTAAGAAAGTTCTTCACCCGATTGCGCAGATACAACATGAGGTTAAACCCTCAAAAGTGCAGTTTCGGGGTAACATCAGGCAAATTACTGGGTCATATCGTTAGCCAACGAGGTATCGAAATCGACCCAGCTAAAATCAAAGCCATTACCGAGATGCAACCTCCTAAAACCGAAAAAGAAATAAGGGGATTCCTCGGGAAAGTCCAGTACATCAGTCGGTTCATTTCAAAACTAACCATGCTGTGTGAACCAATTTTCAAGAAACTGAAAGTGGGAGAACGGGTACTATGGGATGACAAGTGCCAAACTGCTTTCGACAAGATCAAGGAAATTCTGTCTGCTCCGCCAGTCTTAATGCCACCTCAACCCGGTTTGCCTCTGTCGTTATACCTAACGACGACCGAGACAGCCATGGGGGCTATGCTGGCTCAGACAGTCGACTCCGAAGAAAGAGCCATTTACTACATCAGCAAGAAGTTTTTAGAGTATGAGTGCAAATATACCATGCTCGAAAAGACGTGTTTGGCTCTAGTCTGGCCACCAAGAAACTTCGACATTATATGCTCAGTTACGAGGTCCATGTGCTATCCAAGATGGACCCGATCAAATACATCTTTGAAAAGCCCGTTCTCAACGGCCGAATCTCTAGATGGACTCTAATGCTGGCAGAGTTCGACTTAAAGTTTGTACCGTTAAAAGCTATTAAAGGTCGAGTAGTAGCTGAATTTCTTGCCGATAGCCCGATAACCGAAGAAGGACACACCGACACTTGGTCCTTACCAGACGAAGATATTTTCCATACGGATACTGAAACTTGGGATTTATACTTCGATGGTGCATCCAATTTTCGAGGGTTCGGAGTCGGGATCCTCCTAATTTCACCAAAAGGGGAACATACTCCCGTCTCCATCAAACTGGACTTTGATGTTACTAATAATGCAGCAGAGTACGAAGCATGCATTTACGGGCTACAAGCCGCCGCCAATCTGGGGATTACAAATCTCCGGGTACATGGTGACTCATCCTTGGTCATTAACCAAGCACTTCAAAAATGGAAAACTCGAAATGCTAATCTCGTGGCCTACCAGGCACGAGTACGGGATCTCGAGAAACAATTCCAAAAGGTAGAATACATATATCTGCCCCGGGAAGAAAATCAGTTCGCAGATGCACTCTCAAAATTGGCATCTTTACTGAATATTCCCGACCACGTGACTAGTATGCCGATTTGCGTCGAAAGACGGTCCGAGCCAGCATACATCTGCGACATCGAAGACATTGAGTTAACTGATCCCGAACCATGGTACCAAGCCGTGTTAAAATACCTGACAAACGGAGAGTATCCTCCCGGGATGAAAGGTCGAGCCAAGAAAGCCTTACGTAGGCTAGCCACCCAGTTCATCCGCACCGACGATGGTCAACTGTATAAAAAGACGGCACAGGGGGCTCTTCTCCTTTGTGTTGACAAATACAAGGCTGAAAAGGTTATGGCCGAAGTACATGATGGTGAGAACGGCCCACATATGAATGCCCACATGCTGGTCCGAAAAATCATGAGGCTCGGTTATTATTGGAATACCATGGAAGCCGATTGCCGGTCGTATGTCAAGCACTGTCATAACTGTCAAATTTTTGGCAATGTGCAACATATGCCGTCATCACTACTCTATACCATGACGTCACCATGGCCATTCTCGACATGGGGTATCGACATAATCGGGAAAATAAATCCCTCGGGTACCGGTGGGCATTGCTTCATTTTGGTAGCTATCGACTATTTCACCAAATGGGTCGAAGCTGAATCATATCGCATTCTCACTGCTAAACATGTCGCCAAGTTCATCCAAAACAAGATAATATGTCGATATGGGATTCCGTCTGAATTTATCAGTGATCACGGGACTCATTTTCAAGCCGAGACTGCGGCCCTACTGACCAAGTATAAAATCCAAAGGCATACTTCCTCGCCTTACCGTCCCCAAACAAATGGAGCAGTAGAGGCGGCTAACAAAACAATTGTCACCATACTCAAAAAGATGGCTGATAATTACCGGGACTGGCCCGACAAAATACCTTTTGCCCTATGGGGATACCGAACGTCAATTCGCACCGCAACCGGGGCGACACCATATTACCTAACCTACGGGATGGAGGCAGTCCAACCAGTCGAGCTGGAGGTACCGTCCCTCAGAATTTTGTTAGAAAGTTAAGTACCCGAAGCTGAATGGGTTCGAGCACGATATGACTCACTGGTTCTACTAGATGAACGACGGTCTCGTGCCCTCAATAACATCCAAATCTACCAGAAGAGGATCCAACGGGCCTTCAACAAGAGAGTAAGGCCCAGACACATCAAGGAGGGCGATCTAGTCCTTAAGTCTATCCGAGCTCTACTACCGGTTGACCCAAGGGGAAAATTCAAACCCAATTGGGCTGGGCCATATCTGGTGAAGAAGATCCTGTCGGGGGGAGCAGTGATGCTGACGGACCTGGATGGGACCGAGTTTGTCAACCCAACCAACCTGGACCAGCTGAAGCGTTACTACCCTTAGCCATTTCTCAATGTCATTAGCAAATTTTATCAAAATCATTTTTTTATACAAAAAGCAAGTCAATGAGCTAGAATTACTTATTCTACTGTCATAAACATCTTGAACCAATAGTCTTGGTGTAATTCGAGATTGCAAATTTCCTATGCCTGAACTACGTTTGGTTTGATTCTGCTAATCGCAGATACGTAGGCAACTCCTCAAAAGGGTACAACCAATGCAATCAAGAAAAGACAGGAGCGGTTTAATAATAAACTTCTTTTATTAATTCAAAAAAAAAAAATCCCGATGAACTCGGAAAATTACAAAATGCAGGAATCAAAAAAATATATACACAAAAAAGGGCACACAAATAATAATAATACTTAAATAATAATAAATCTAAGGACTCGACATTCAGGGCATCTTGCCCTTTCCCTTGTCCTTAGCATCCCTAGTCGTCCACTGACGACGACGCGGAGGGGAGCGTTCCCGAATCACTACGGGAACTTCTCTAGCTCGGGCTCGAGTGTTTGAGCCCGACTCCTCTGTCATATCAATGGGCCCAAGTCGAGCCCTGACCGGCTCGGGGAGCCGGTCACGCGGACCAAGTCGGTCCCGGACTGCCAACCTCGGCCCAAGTCGTCGTTCCAAGTCAGTCTGCCCTCGAGTGCTGCTAGAACCGACTTCCTTAGATCGAGTCTTAGTTTGTGACGTAAGACCCGATCCTCCCCGAACTGTAGTCTCAGGACTGTGTTCCCCGGTGAAGAGGTCCCTGTTATCCTTCGCCGACTCACGTTGAACCAATTCGATGGCCTCATCAACCTTCAAGGCCTTTCGAGCTTCCTCGGACTCTTCAGAAGTCCACTTCTGATAAGCCCGTGATACCCAAGCGGATTGGCAAGGGCTAGGTACCGTCCATGTGGAACGAGTGAACCATCGTTGCAACCAAGTGTCGCACATAGCGTCCGTCAATTGGAGCGGGACGCTAATAATGGCTTCCTTCTCAGGGATGCGCTGAGATGAACCGAACTGCCTTAGGAGGCGGTCCGGGTAAATGTGAACCGTCCAGTCTAGGGACAAGATCGTCAGATATCGGGCTTGGTCCCTCTTCGCCAGTCCGGTCAATTTTGAAAGGAACCACCAAGCGACGGTCCACCTGATCAAAGGACCCCCGTGAAACACCAACTCCTCGTCCCAGTAAGCTCGATCGATCCGATGACTCGAGCTTATCTTCCGTCTTCGGGAGCTAATTTGACTGCTCCGGTAATTGGGAATGCTTGGAGGGGTCTCTATGATCGATAACCGCTCCGACAGCCATATCTGAAAAGCATATACAAGCTTAATAAGCAACGGAGCAATTCGCTACAGCCCACTCGATCGAGTGCAAAAGCTGACTCGATCGAGTAAGCCTGTCAAAAACAGGCAGTAGCCAAGTACGAATGTCACTCGATTGAGTGACAGGTCCACTCGATCGAGTGACTTACGAGAATCAGAAAATTCGCGCGAAACGTGAACGAAAAAAAAAAAAAAAAAAATAAAATAAAATAAAAATCGAGGTGCATACTTGCAGAAAACGGGTACTCCCCGTCAGCGGTCGAGTTGGGTCGAGCCGTCTAGCGTCCAGACCCGTAATAATCTCCCCAGTGGCTAGCCAAGCAGGGCTATGACCAGTCTCCATCTGGTCAACCACTCCGATTAGTCTGATTTGACCCCTGTATGAGTCAAGCTCCATCAGCCCCTCGAAGACATAGCAGTGTAGCATGCAGAAGGCGAATGCCCTACGCCTATGAGCAGGGGTGGCCCTCACGTCCCGTGGATTCCTGAACTTATCGGCCAAATCGAATAGGGAGACGTTATCTCCCTGCACCATTCGGTTTGCCTCAGCATGAGACAAACCCAAGAATTCCCTCAAACGCCTCCTTGGATCCGGGTAGAATGGGGGAATGGCAGGCTGAATAGCAAGACCCCAGCCACCTATGGCCGCAATCTCCTCGGGCAAAGGACACATCTCGCCCCTCGGGAATGCAAACACGTGATGGGTGGTGTCCCAAAACGACAGACAGGCATCCAGAAAGTGCGAATCCACTATCAAACGCTGAAAAGGGAATAAATTGACTATCCCCATTTGAGTCAGCCTGACCTTCTCCTCGTCCCGAAAGTATTGGGACCAGGCGAGAAGCATGGCAGTCAAGTGATCGATACCCATGATAGGAATTTTTAGCTTTCTTAAAAGTCTACAAGATTTTGAGAAAGGAGAAGGAGAATTTGAGTTGTGATGCAGAAACTGAAGCAAGGATCTCCTATATTTATAATAGAGAAACCTAACTGAAAACCTAACTACTCTGCCTCCTCAGCAAGCTGGGCCCTATGCGCGCGCAGGCCTGATTTCCAACTTGAACCCAGAATTGGCATCAAGCTGTCCCGAGCTTTCCTAAGATTTTCTAAAAATTTCTTTGCGTCAAAATTTTTGTCTTTCCAAAATTTTCAATCTTTTTTCTCCCCAGCGAGAGTCAACATTTTACCTACATGTTACATGCCAATTGTTATGTGTCAGCATACAGGTACACCCCAGACTTCAGAAGCAAGTCCCCGCGAAACTATTTAACTTCCCCAACGGAGTCAGCTTTCCCCCGGTGTGCTACATCCAAAGTGCGATGTGTCGGCATACGGGTACACCTACTCCCCAAAAGAGGCAGGCTTTACTCCCCACGGAGCATCATCAGCTCAAAGTGCAACTCAAGGCTTCAAAAGCAAGCCCGAGCAGCTCATATACTTCCCCAGCGGAACGCCCGAGGCGGCACTTTTCCGAAATGATACGGGATGGGCCCGCATATAGTCGCGCCCAGGACTTATGCTACAAGTCTGACTCCCCGCGAAGCTATCATCGTCAGGACAGGTATGACCCTCTACTTATGGCTGGCGAGCCCTTCACGCAAGTCTACTGGACAATAAACGACCCGACCGGAAGTCTACCAGGTCTTAACGGGCTTGGTAGCTACTCTGACTTTCGCCTTGTCCAAGCCTCAGTCAGAGTGGGGGCTCTGTAGACACCCGCATTTTGACTGCCACGTGTCTATGGTAGTCTCCGAAAAACACCCGATGATGATTGGACGTCAACGTGACTTAGTATACTCGGATTTGGGCTCGGAATTCATAATATCCGACATGGACTTTTAGCGGAGTAAAAATCTCACAAAACAGACCTCGATTTCAGGCCCAGTGGGTCGTTCCGAGTCAAATAAGACTAATTTGGGCCAAAACCGACACCAAAAATATTTCCCGTCTTTTGGCGACCGGGTCAAAACCCGGTCAAAGGCAAAACCGTCTCAGAAATCAGCTGAAATCATTTAAGCGCCCAAATTCGAATTCAAAAAACAAACCCAACCAACAAAGACCACGTCTTCCTTATTTTTCTCACCCAACTGATCCACTCGATCGAGTGGATTGACCCACTCGGTCGAGTGGGGCGCTTCGAACCGGGCTTGGCCCATTTGTTAAGGCACTCGATCGAGTGCACTAGGGCCACTCGATCGAGTGCCCCTAGGTCGTGGGAAATGTCTATAAATACCGACTCATTCCCATGCATTTGCCAACTTTTTTCAGATCCTTTTCACCATCATTTTGCCCTACATTTTCAGTCACACTTCACCCTACATTCATCCTACAATCTACACTACAAACCCTAAGCAAAACACACCAAAAAACCGAGTTTTAGTCTCTCGATAAACCGACATATACACATACATATCCATACACACCGTAACTCGCGTGCATCCTCGATACTCCCAAGCTTTATCGCTGTTCACGAGTCCTTTTCCGAGGTCCATACTAGCATGTACGTTGAGGGTGTTCCAAACTCCTTTTTAATCTCTTTTAAATATCGTTTTTATGCACATTTTCATATTGTTGTATCGTAGTAACACTAACACTAACACTAACTTTTTCATATTTTCGCGTTTCTATTCTTTTGCATCTTTATTTCGTTTCGTCGTCACATTATTAATACCGCGTACATATAATACTAATATCAAAAGTCGGTTTTGAAATGTTGAACTACAATAATCACATTCGATCCGTCTAATCCCTTTACGAGCAACGACGGAGGTGGAGCCCTTTCGAGGAGCCCCGCCCCAATGTACTCAAGGGCGTGACGTGATCGTGATTCGTCGTAGTTGAACATATTTAACTCCATTTCCATAATTGGTTCGAGACCCGTTGACACGAATACCGACATCACATAACCCGAAAGGGTTAGTTTCGATGTCATGACGTAGAGGGATGCATCTCGTTACTAATTCAAAGTTTCGTAATCTAACACAAACGTTTTCATAAAAACTCCGGTGACGGTATTATAATCGTTCATACACGATTATAGTACCGGAGGCCGAGTCGAATACAAATCGTGCGATATTTGTATTTGACTTGGCCGATCATCGATTTCAAGCCATAAAATCGAGTAAATCACTACTCGTACAGGGGGCACTCGACCGAGTGCCATAGGCCACTCGATCGAGTTGCACCCCAAAAACAGGGCAGTAGCCCCATTAATGACACACTCGACCGAGTGCCATAAGGCATTCGATCGAGTACCCCCCTAAAAAATGGGCAGTAGCCATGTTAATAGCGCACTCGGTCGAGTCAATCAATGACTCGGTCGAGTGGGTCTGGCAACTCAGAAACCCGAGGGCTTGGACACATATTCCGAGCCCCGTTCTTATCGACTTTAGACCATCGACCGACCCTTCATCATTTTTCAAAACGTTACACATGTCACGACACGTAGAACGACTTTGACCACTTCTACGTGATAAGTCGGGACGAGACTACGGAATGTGAGACTAGGCTAGCAACACGCCACAATCTCATATTTCCGTCCTTTGCTTAATACGTAACATAATACGTATTTAAGCGGGGTAGTCCATCTACATAATTTCGCGGTCTAGTTTACATATGGGTCTGTTTTATCTTTGTTTTACGTCATTTTGTTTATGTCGTATTGTGAATTCCGGGTTGTATTTCCGCCCGTGTAGCTTGTACGCTTTTATTTCCTTTCGAGCTTTATTTATTATTTGCTTTTACGCTTTATAAATGAACCTCGCATGCTAACTCAACTCGACCATAATTAGATGCATTAAATGACGTAGTTAACGCAAAATTCGCATGTTTAGACAAAATGTTGTTTGCATATCATTTCATTATTTTACTAGCGCGCGTATCATGAACACGAACGATGTCTTAGTAGAGGCCGCCATGTGCGGGCGGGGTTGGGTGTCCTTAGTGGGCTTCCCAACACGTACCCTCACCCCTTACTCAGAACCTTTGGTTTCCGGATGTCCGAAACCCTTGGCGAACGAGAGTTATTCTTTACACGATTACCGGTATAGATGGTATCGGTATCGCAATGCAAAGGGACAAGCCCCATGAACTCTGAAATCGGAGTGGGCTTACTTTGTGTAAAGCCCATGACGACATAGAGTGGGCTCGTATGGTTCCGAATAACCACAAAATTCGGTGGCGACTCCATTTTGACTTAAATTTCGAACCCGAGAACAATCTTACCACGAGATTCATTCGCCTACCCTAACCCGCGCTTCGCCGCGTCGGGGTGGACCTACGTCATGTCCACAGGTACAGAGACAGTAGTACATTAACAACGTGCAGCAACATCGACACCAAAAAGAAGGACAAGAATAAGAAGAAGAAAAGAATAGGAGAAGAGAAGGAAAGAACGAACCGCAGAATACCAACTCGGCATCGAACCCGCAACCGACTAACCAGCAATGGAAAGTAGTCGAAAGGCGTACAGCAGATCAGCAACATATATCCACAACACCGGCAACAACATGCAATAACAACAGCAGTAAGAAGAGGGGGAAGAAGAGGGGAAAACTGATCTGGCAGAACAGTAGCAGCTAACACGGACAACAACATCAATAATACTAGGCGACAACAGCAGCAGAGATTGCACGCAATGGCATCCGCATAAAACACTACAACAAACAACTCAAAATGCGGCGGAAAGTTTGTGGCGGACCAACAATCCGACGCAAGAGTAATGCATGCGTCTGATTGCGTCGGAATGCTCGACGCACCAGATGGTGCGTCGGAATACCCGTCGCATGTCGACGCTAGATGAAGACGCCAAGAACATATATTTTCCGCCAATCTATGCGTCGGAATAGCCGACACAACTCCGACGCATAAAAGTTGTTTGCGTCGGATTAACCGGCGTAGACGTTCTGAATTCGACGCAAGGACAACCTGTATCCAGGCATTTTTATTTTTTATTTTTCCAGAATGTGACGACAAGTCCGACGCAATCTGGGAAAAAAAAAACCCCGATAAAATGACAGCGAACCCATTTTCTCTTTCGTCATTTCCCAAATTCCCCCAAATCATAACCCCCGACCCCAAACCCTAACCCCAAACTCTTCCATTTCACCCTTGTTGGAACTCCGGCGAATCCCCACCACCGGCGTCCCTACTACTCCTGCGACCCCCTTTTCCTTTTCCCCTTCCCATGATCCTTCCACTCACCCTTTTTTCGCCTGCGATTTTTGTTATTGAGGTTATTTTTTGGATTTTTTTGTTACTAATGTTATTATAATTGTTGTTGTTGTTGTTGTTGTTGCTGTTGTTGTGGGTTGTTGTTGTTGTTGTGGGTTGTTGTTGTTGTTGTTGTTGTTGTTGTCGTCGTCGTTGTTGTTGTTGTTGTTGTTGTGGGTTCTCTTGTTGTTGGTTGTTGTTGTTATTGTAGTTGATGGTGTTGTTGTTGTGGGTTGTTGTTGCTGTTGTTTATGGTGTTGTTGTAGTAGTAGTTGTTGTTGTTTTGTGGGAAGAAGGGATCGTTATTGATGTTATTCTTGTTCTTGTAGTGGTGGTGGTGATAGTAGTAGTTGTTGTTGCGGTGATTTTCACCTTTTTCAAGCAAAAAAATAGTAATGTTTGATGATTAATGAAAATGCCTAAATGCATAAAACTCACTGCGTGGAGTAAAATGATGGAGATGATAGTATGGGTGGTAGTCATAGTATTATTGTTGTTGTTGATGTTGGTGGTGTTGTTATTATTGTTGTTGGTGTTCTTGAGGTTGTGGTAGTAGTAGTAGTAGTTGAGATTAAGTAGGTTTAGTGATGGGAATTTAGTAGTATTGTATTAAAATTAGTAGTAGCTAGTAGTTTGTTCGTGGTAGTATGGTGTTGTTAGTAATAGTAGGAGTATGTTAGTAGTAGAAGTATTAGTAGTAGTGTAATTATTATTAGTGGTGGTAATAGTAGTAATATTATCTGATGGGAATTGACTAAGTGCCATGGGTCGCCCGCCCATGTCACCCGGGAATAACTCTCCCCCAGGGCGAAAGAAGGGTTGCCCATCAGGGTCGACCCGCAAAAGACTGATGAAAGTACTCCAAGGCTTGCGCCTGCTTGGCAGGGCCCTGCTGTCAGCCGAGCTAGGCAACCAAGCCCCTCTGCGTGCTGGTCCCCAGGGTGCCCTAACCCCCAGTACGAGCAGGGGAAGCCGAGGGCCCATTCGTCATTCCGCCTCAGGTAAGGGGAAGTGGGTGGATGAGGCGAGGCCACGTGTCGTCCTCATATCCACCCATTCTCCCGCTCTCTTCCCTCTCCTTCCCTCTCTCTAGTGGGAAGGTATAAATACCCGTCCATTTCGCACTTGAGGGGGGTTGGATTTTCTCTCTCTAGACTCTCACTCCTAAAAACGCCACCTAGCTCCTCTCGAACTAGGTTCGTCAAGGCATTTCACAGACTGACTTAGGCATCGGAGAGGGTTCCCTCGGACAACCTCCGGGGCCCTGTGCGTTCATTGTGCAGGGAGCAGACTCGCTTCGCCGGGAAGGTCTGACCATAGGAGAGGGAGAAAGGAGAGGCTAAAGGAAGTCGGACGATCCGTAGCACATCGACATTCCAAATACACGACCCGAATTCATAGTTGGGTTAATTGTTTCCGTGACCGGAACAATTTGGCGCCGTCTCTGGGGAAGAAGCAGGTTGTACCCACGAAATTACCCACAAAATCAACCATTCTCAAACGCGAAATTAACCAATTACAATCAAACATGCCGGAAATTTTTGACACCAGCTCTGTGGCAAATCCACCCATTGCTCCCCGTTATGGCATGCCGCTGGAGGTAACCCCCGCCGCCACGATTCCAGGCGTGGGGCGAGCCAGTCTTCAGGGAGCACCGGGTCAAGGGGTAGTCGCCATGGTAGGGCAGGGGGCACATCCGGGGTAAACTCTAAACCTCACCCCTGCCCAGATGGCGCAGACCGCGACATTCTTCTCAGCAATGTTGAATCAAGAATTCACTTCAGACGATCTGGTAGGCAGGGTCGCCACGACCTCCAGGTTGCTCCACTTTGAAAGTGGAGAAGGAACCGGGGGCACAAAGCGGACCGCCGTCAGAAACGTTCAGAGAAAGGCCAGGAAGACAGCTCAGGCGTATGCGCAAGTGCAAAGGCGGATCACAGAAGCCCGTCAGGAACCGCCTGCACAACAAGAGGTCGCTGGCCCTAAAGAAGCATTCTCCATTCATACTACAGAATCCACTGACGCTCGCGAAAGAAGGGGTTTATCCCAAGACCTGAGAAATCGCATGAGGCACAAGGAGCCAGTGTCCAAGCGCCTGGGGGAGAAACAGGGAGATGTGTTCTCCAGGCTGACACCGGTTGAGGAATTACAGCCTGTGCCAGGACTGTCTCAGAGCCTACAGTCCAGGCTTAACAATGGTCAGCCTCTGAGGTCCAAGCACCGTCAGGGTGATAACCTCGAGCCTGCTCAGAAGAAGCGCTCACGGTATCACTCCCCTCCCAAGGACGACGAAGCGATAAGCAGGCGCCCGCCTAGGTAACGTTCCCCTAAAAGTAGGAGACCGACCCCTGACAGAAGGGACGACCACGGTCACTACTCGGGCACGAGCAGGTCGAGAATGGTGGGCAGGCAAACCAAGACCCCGCTTCACCCTGAGGTACAGGCATATCCTATCCCGAAGATTAAAATGGCCTCTGTTAAATTTGATCGCACGACTGATCCGGAGGATCACTTGGCGGCGTACGAGAGTCATATGGGCATGTATGACGCCGACTACGCGGTGTGGTGCAAAATTTTCCCAACCACCTTGGTCGGCCTAGCCCAGAGTTGGTTCAGGGATCTGCCGCAAGAGTCAATATGTTTCTTCATCGAGTTAGCAGAGGCCTTCCTTGACCAGTATGCGGGGAACAAGAGGCGCCGTCTTACTCGGTTCGACCTAATGACTCTCAGGCAGAAGAAGGGTGAGTCTGTCAGGGAGTACCTGTAGAGGTTCGACTTGTCCTTCCAGCAGGTCAAAGAGATAGACGATGCAACGGGGACGTACGCACTGACGAACCAACTGATCAGGGCTCAGCCGGAAACTCTGGCCAAAGCCAGGAAAATCGCAGAGGGGTTTATGCTACAAGAGGAGTTCCACAACCTGCCGGATACCCCCGCAGGCCCTACCAGGCAGCAGGGGGGACCGTAGGGTGGACGTGGCAGAAATGAACCCGGAAAAAAGAGAGTCGAGGAAGGGGATACCCCCAAGAAGGAGCGCACGGTCTACCAGCTCAGGTTCGACAGCTACACGGCCCTCAACAAATCCAGGGCAGAGATCTTCGAACTGGAAAAGGAGACTGCTAAGTGAAATCGCCCGAGCAAACCACGCAGCCCAAAGGAGGACCCCAAGAAATTATGCACCTTCCATGATTGCGTAGGCCACACCACCGAAGAGTGTCGCCACCTAAAGGACGAAATCGAGAAGTTAATCAGGAATGGCTGGCTGGCCAACTACGCAGCAAGGAATAAATCACAGAAAGAAACGCCTGAAAAGCCTGAAGGCTCAGTACAGAACCGCCTGATAATCCATGTGATATCAGGGGATGCAGAGGGCCAGACCAGCAGAAGTGGTTAGAAGAGGCAGATTCGTGAGCTAAGAAACCAGATCTGTTATGCCGAAAGGGCAGGGAGCCCGAAGGGAATGACGCTAAGCATCACCCCTGAGGATGCACGGCGAGTGGTGTACCCTCATAGCGATCCCTTGGTGCTATCCCTAGAAATCAGCAATCACATTGTGCGGAGATGCATGGTGGATACCGGTGCATACACGAACCTACTCTACAAGGATGCCTTCGATAAAATGGGCCTGGAAAAAAGGCACCTGCGACCTGCCCCTGGATCATTGTACGGGTTCAGCGGGGCAGGCATACTGCCCATGGGAATCATAGACCTGCCTGTAACATTCGGGGAGGGGGCCACTGCCAGAAATGTCAGGGCATCGTTCGTTGTAGTAGATGCAAGGTCTGCTTACAACGCCCTAATCGGCAGGGCCACCCTGGACGAGATTGAGGCGGCCATATCAATCAGGGCTCTCACTATAGCCTATGTTACTGAGTTTGGCCTTGAAGGCAAAGTGCATGGGGACCAGGAGTCAGCCAGGCAGTGCTACTCCGTGGCCCTGCAAACCCATGAAAATGAAAGAAAAGGAAAGAGAAAAGCTGACAGTTCCCCCAGCAGGGAAGGCGAGATTCCAGCCGGTAATCAGGCATCAGACCACCTGGAACCTGGGGGAGAGAGCATGCTGGTGGACCTGGAGCCAGGGAGACAAGTCCTTATAGGGGATGACCTGGAAGAGTCCTACCAGGCTGAACTAGTCAAGTTGTTAAAAGATAACAAGGATGTATTTGCCTACTCGGCGGACGAGATGCCAGGGGTTGATCCAACGTGTATCGTTCACAGGCTGAATGTAAACGCGGACGCCCGCCCTGTAAAACAGAAAAAGCGAAATATGTCCGCAGAGAAGAACGTAGCGATTAAGGGGGAAATTGAAAAACTTCTGAAGGCAGATTTTATTGAGGTTTGTGACTACCCGGAATGGTTAGCGAATGTGGTCATGGTTAAGAAATCCTCGGGCGCATGGAGAATGTGCGTGGACTTTACAAACCTTAACAAGGCCTGCCCGAAAGACTACTACCCACTCCCCAGGATTGACCAACTGGTAGATGCTACCAGTGGATATACTATGCTGAGCTTCCTGGATGCCTTCTCAGGGTATCATCAAGTGTACTTATGGCAGCCGGACAGGGTGAAATGTGCCTTCATCACCAGTTCAGGCACCTACATGTACAAGATGATGCCATTTGGGCTTAAAAACGCAGGGGCCACATACCAACGCCTGGTCGACAAGGTGTTCGAAGGTCAAAAAGGCAGAAACATAGAAGCCTATGTCGATGACGCCATTGTAAAGATCAAAGGAGACAATGAGCACCTGGCAGATCTGCAGGAGACCTTCTCCTCCCTGCGCGCCTACAAAATGAAACTCAATCCAAAGAAGTGTACATTTGGGGTTCGTTCTGGAAAGTTCTTGGGTTTTCTGGTCAGCTCTCGAGGGATAGACGCTAACCCCGAGAAAGTTCAGGCTATTCTGGACCTTCCTGAACCCAGGACCATCAGGGACATTCAACGTCTGACAGGCCGCATGGCCGCCCTGGCACGCTTCATTGCCAGGTCAGCAGACAAGTCAACCCCATTCTTCAAAATATTGAAAGGCAACAAGCAATTCAAGTGGGAGGATGAGCAAAAAGAAGCCTTCGAACAGTTGAAGGAACATTTGAAGAAGCTCCCCACCCTGGCAAGGCCAGTGGCAGGGGAAAAACTCTTCCTCTACATCGCTGTAACTAATGTGACAGTCAGCGCAGTCATCTTGAGGGAAGAAGCAGGCGCTCAACAGCCTATATACTTTGTGAGCCATGCCCTTGGGGCAGCAGAAAAGAATTACTCTATGGTCGAAAAAGCAGCCTACGCAGTCGTCATAGCAGCCAGGAAGTTAAGGCCATATTTCGACGCACACCCTGTCGTGGTGTTGACGGACCAGCCCTTAGAGAAAGTGCGGGAGAAATTTGAAAAGTCAGGCAGGCTGCTAAAATGGGCCATTGAGTTGAGTGGACTAGGGATAACATACCAATCCAGAACAGCCATCAAAGCCCAAGCCCTGGCCGACTTCCTAGCAGAATGCTCCCACTCTGAGGAGGATAGCCCAACTGCCGGCGAATGGGTGGTATACACCGACGGGTCCTCCACGGCTAATGGTGCAGGGGTCGGAGTCGTGTTAACCAGCCCAGAAGGGACTGAATTTGAACATGCACTTAGATTTATCTTCCCCGCGTCAAACAATGAAGCTGAATACGAAGTAGTGCTCGCAGGCGTTAACTTAGTTAAAGCCGCAGGCGCAGAGCGGATTGTCCTGGCAACAGACTCCCAACTCATCGCCAACCAAATCAATGGAGAATATGAGGCCTAGGACCAAACGATGGCCGCATACCTGGAAATGGTGAAGAGAGAGTTGTCAGGTCTGAAGTCGTATGAAATCAGACAGATCCCTCTGTCCCAAAACAATCGGGCAGATGCCCTGTCCAAACTGGCTAGTTCCAGCCTGCAGGATATAAGGAGGTCAGTATGGGTAGACGTCATCCAAGAAAAATCTATCATTCCCTGTCAAATAGTTGGCGCTGTAGAGGAGACAGGGTCCGAGAATTGGATGACCCCCATCATCCTGTTCAAGAAACATGGAATTTTACCGTCAGACCCCGTGCAAAAAAGAAAGATGCCGATGAGAGTTGCATGGTTCATATTAATCGGGGAAGACTTGTACAAAAAATCGTTCTCATCTCCCCTGCTCAAATGTTTGGGGGCAGAGCAGGCGGCGGAGGTCTTGGATGACATCCACTCAGGGATATGTGGCCATCACATAGGAGGAAAGTCGTTGGCACACAAGGCCTTAAGGGCGGGATACTACTGGTCGACCCTACTGGACGACGCAAAAGACTTGACTTAAAAATGCAGGAAATGTCAATTTTTTGCCCCATCCATCCATGCCCCGGCCCAAGAGCTCAGGCCAATCCTATCCCCCATCCCCTTCGCTCAGTGGGGGATGGACATACTAGGCCCTTTTGCACTGGCAACCGGGGGCATAAAATTCCTGATCGTGGCTATCGACTACCTCACCAAGTGGGTGGAGGCTGAAGCAGTGCCTAACATCACTGAGCTCGCAGTCAGGAAGGTGATATGGAGGAATATCATCACTAGTTTCGGCCTACCAAAGATGTTAGTATTTGATCATGGAAGGCAATTTGATAACGACCCTCTGAGGATCTGGTTAGAAGGCCATGGCGTCGCAGTTGCCTACTCTGCCGTCTGCCATCCTCAAACCAACGGGCAGGCAGAGGCAGCCAATAAACAGATCCTGAATGGTCTCAAGAAGATGGTAGATGACCTCAAGGGCAGATGGGCCGACGAGCTCCCCAGCATACTCTGGTCAATCAGGACCACCCGAAAGGAATCTACAGGTCAGACCCCGTTTGGCCTGGTATACGGTGCAGAGGCTCTATTACCCATCGAGGCCAGAATCCCTTCCCTGCGCTCCCTGCAATACGACCAGGTTGAGAATGAGGTAGCAATGACTGAGGCCTTAGACCTGGTCAGTGAGGTAAGGGAGGAAGCCAGTGTCAATATCGTCGCCTACCAGCAACGAATGAGGAAGGCGTACAACAAGAGAGTGCATGAGAGAAATTTTCAGATGGGCGATCTGGTTCTCAAAAAAACACAGGCTGTGGGAAAATCGAGAGAGCACGGCAAACTTAGTGCTAACTGGGAAGGTCCATACCAAGTAACTCGAATCTTAGGGCCAGGCACATATAAAATCTCCAATCTTGAAGGCCAAGAGCTGAGTGCGCACTGGAATGCCGACACGTTGAAGAAGTACTATGTTTAGCAAGAATTTTTAAATTTCGTTTTCAAGAAAAACTGGCGGAGGACGGTCAAGAATGTCGACGGCTCCGACCATACCTATGTTAAGCTTTATTACAAAGAAATAAGAACTTTGAATCCATACTCGTTGTCTGTTCAAAACTCGCATTTTTCACAAACAAACGAGCAGGGGGCAATAGGGGGAGGCCCCCCTGTTGCCAGTACTAAGGAAAATGGACCCCCCAACAAAATTTTAAAGTCCCCCTGCTTACCTCTGGGCAGGCAGGGGGCAGGCCCCCTAGACATTGAACAAAAGCCAGGGTCAGGCTAGGCCCCACGCGCCGAACGAACAAGGACTGGGGGCAGGCTCCCCAACCTTGTATAAAAAACAAAAACATCCCTGCCTACCTTTGGGCAGGCAGGGGGCAGGCCCCCTGGACTTTGAACAAAAGCTAGGATCAGGCCAGGCCCCACGCGCCAAACGAACAAGGACTGGGGGCAGGCTCCCCAACCTTGTATAAAAAACAAAAACCTCCCTGCCTACTGATGGTAAGGGATTCGTCACGTCCCTAGCCGATCAATAAAACACTGACTAACCTAGTGGGTAGCTAGGGTAAGTCGGGATCGATTCCACGAGGACGGTATATCAAAGCTTAGACTATGTCGGCTTACAAACGAGACTATGCTACCAAAAAAACGACACAAAGAAAGCGATGAAAGGAAAACTAATGATGGAGGAGAAGTATGACTAAGCTAATGATAGAACTAATGAATAAACTAAAAGAACAAAGGCTAACTAGAAGGATTAACACAAATATGGAAAGAAGTGGGGTAGGTCGGGTTCATAGGAGTAGAAGGGTAATTGGGGTGATCAAGGGTATAGGTGTCTCCTAGTTGTTAGGGTCGGTCCGGGCTCTCGCAACTTAAACCGATGCCAAGGTGGGTCCGGGCTCTCGCAACTTAGACCCTAGTCCGCGCTCTCGCGACTAAACTATTCTCGACATTTCCACAAAATAAGCAATCAATGAGAAGATGTACACAAGTATGGGAAGCATGGCCACTACAACTCACACAAGCATAACAACAAACACATAGAGTGCCTACAATGTGACTAACAACAAAGATGTAACCTTTTCCCCTTAATCAACCCTAATCATCCGTAATCTACTCCTAATCCCCCTACTAACCCCACAAGTAATCTACTCACTCATTATCAATGAAAAACTAACAATAATAAGAGAAAACAACTTGAACATCCAAACATCCATAATGAACAATAACAATAACAATAAACAAAATATAAAGATTCAAACTTGATTAACAAACTAAGAACAAGAGTAAATAAGAGAAGAAGATTATACCAACAAACAATGGATGAAGAAAAGATGAAAACTTGTATTAATGAGAAACCCAAATACAATCCCAAGGTTGTCAATCTTGGAACAATCTTCAAGAATCCCTTAATACAAGAACTAATTACAATAATTAACTAAGGATTAAAGAGAGATTAAAACTAATGAGAGTAGCAATAATCTAGGGTTTTGAATGATAATGGAGGCTTAAACTAATCTAGGGTAAGATCCCCTGTCTTAAAATTACAAGAAGGGAGTATATATATGGGTACAAGAATGAAGGAGAAGAAGGAAAAACAGTCGTGCAGCAGCATCACGGTCCCGACCGGGACGGATCATCCCGATCGGGACGGCCCTGTCATCCCGACCGGGACGGGATGGTCCCGACCGGGATGGGCTCACAGCAGCCCTCTTAATGTAGCACCCCATCCCGAACGGGATGAGGCCATCCCGAACGGGATGGGTCTTGTATGCCTTCCTTAAACGCTCTTTGGTCCTTCCTTGCCTCTCATGGGCTTCCCACCGATTCTCGGGACTCGAGATCGGGTCTCGGAGGCTCGGGATTGGGTCCCAAGGTCTCGGGGTCGATTCCAAGGCCTCGAGTCATCGTTCCTTTATCTCGTTGGCTCCAAAATGTGTATGTATTGAGTCGGAATCGCTCTAACTCTTCCAAGTCGGTCTCGGGAACCTGAAACGGACTAAAGGAAGCATAAGAAGCCAATGAATCGCTCCCACGGAGCGATTCCACAAGGAAATGGGACCAAAACATAGCAAAATAGGCATTACAAACTACACTTATCAACTCCCCCACACTTAACCCTTACTCGCCCTCGAGTAAGCACATACTACTACTAACCTATCCGAGTGGGTATTAGCGCACCCTACGCCCCTTCAACTCATGCGAGTGCACTTAGAGGACAAGTACACTCCGCAAGGCAAGTTGGGTCTTGCAACAAAACTGTGGATGCAACCGGACACAAAACACACAAACAAACACATAATCGGTTGCACCCAAAAGAAAACAAATACTGCTTCCCTCAAACAAGCGGTGAAAGAAGCACCGGTTTAGGACTCGAGGCAAGTGACAACGTTCCCAAGCTAGACATACAAACCAAGGTGAACTAAACTCTAATAGTATGACGAAAAAGCAACAAAAACGTTGGTAACTTACCTAGGTCCTCCTAACTTTCTAAAAACGTACTACGGGACGATCAGCGGAGTGGAAAAGTGAAGAACCACGGTGTTAGTCGACACTGTAGGTAACTGAGACCCCGCCCCCTTTAGCGTGAGCCAAGAGGGTCGTCCCGTGTCCAAAACCGCCTAACTAGTCCAAGTAAAAAGGTGGAAAACATGCAAAATGAGGGAAGACCGACTAATGCCGCTATCATCCTTCCTAGGGACTCGGTCCCGTGTCCAAAACCGCCTAACTAGTCGGAAAAAGGCTTATTTTTGTAGGGATTTCTTTTTGTGAGACGATTTTCTTTTGGCATTTTCTTTCTTTTCGACATTTTTGATTTGTTTGTTGCCATGCCATTTCTTTTTCTTCTTTTCTATTTTCTTTTTGGCTTTTGTGCCTTTTCTTTTTCTTCATTCTTTTCTTTCTTTCATTTTTTCTTTCTTTTCTTTTCTTTGCCCTTTTTTTTGGCAAGATTTGGCTTTTTGGCATTTCTCGACAATCAAGAGAGAGAGAATCAACAAATTGCATTTTATTTGTGTGGAATGTGTAGGAGGTAGGTGAATGGGTGAGTCGGGAGCGCGCTTTCCCTTCAAACCCACAAAAAGTGGAGAACTTGGACTAATCAAACAATCCTAAACACGGTCACCTAGGGGACGAGACTCGGTAACCAAGGCCTCGAAGGCCACCATGACATCAAGACACAAAGGGAATAAACAAAGGAAAACAAGTAACAACAAAAACGGGAAACAAAGGATAGTTGCCATACCATAGGTTAGCAACTCACTCTCTCCATCGTCTCATAGATCAATAAAGGCGCTTGCTTGTCTTCATCATTGCTTTTCCGCTTCATTCTCGATAACATCGCATGGTAGAGGTGTGAGGGGGGTGTAATTTGATGTGGATCTCGGTGTAAAGGGAGGTGTATGGGACTTATGATAGGAATAAGGAGGAGTAAGGAGGTTGGGAGGGGGCATAAAACGGTTGGGTGGACTTGATTTGCGAAGAAGAATCATAAAGAGGGAGCAGAGGACCATCCCGGTCGGGAAGACTGATCCCGATCGGGTTACCTCACCCGTCCCGGTCGGGACGCCCTCATCCCGGTCGGGACGAACTCACAGCATGCTCAAAATGTGGTGCACCCATCCCGATCGGGACGGCTCCTTCCCGGTCGGGATGCTACACCCGTCCCGGTTGGGACGCCTCATCCCGGTCGGGATGGGTCTTCTTCAACCTCCACGATCCCAAAAGCTCGCTCCAAGCTTCAAAAACCCGATCCTCGTGCCTACAACCCAAGGTATATCATCGCCAATCCTCTCTAGGAGCGTTCTCACTTCACCTATCAATCAATAATCAAACACACATCAAACTCTCTCCCTCACAACGCTCATCAATCAATCCAAATGACAAGAATTCACAAAAATCCAACTAACTACAAGAAAAAGATATATACAATGAGACGGTTCTTGTGGAACTCCGTCAAACCAAGGTGGTGCTTTCTTCAATCTTTTTCAACAACCTCGAACAATTTCATCTCCATCAAGGGCACGTAAGAACAAGTCGAAGGCCCTTGAGAAGTCTTCAATCAAGGTCATAATGTAACCGACCACATCCCAAGGCTCCTCATGGCCTTGCCTTGACGTTCCCGGGGCATCCCGATCTACTAAGTTCAACGGCTTGAACTTGTACTTACGATCCTTCGGGATATACCCAAACATCCAACGATCCTCACGTGGCCCCAAGGGAGGCTCATCTTCTTCCTTGTCATTGCACTTCAACTTGTCATCAAGCCCATGAGATGGGTGCTCATCCTCCTCACTCTCGGAGTCATCATCATCAAGTACATAAGAGTACTTTTTCAAGCTTTGTTCCGGTTCACCTCCTAGATCGATGTCTTTCTTGGTTTGGATCATATTGCATGTCTCATCGCTAGTAGGCGAGGTGTTGCCTTGGAGGTCAAACACTATCTTCTCCTCGCCTAACTCAAATGTGATCCTACCGTTCTTCACATTGATCATGGCACCCGCGGTGTGTAGAAATGGGCGTCCAAGGATGATGGGAGTGTTGGCATCCTCCGGCATGTCAAGCACAATGAAGTCAACCGGAATGAAGTATTTCCCCACTCGTACCGGTACGTCCTCTAACATTTCTAATGGTCGATTGAATGATTTATCGGCCATTTGGAGGGTGAGGGACGTACATTTCAACTCCTTCATTCCGAGTCGGCAACAAATAGAATAGGGGATGATGCTCACACTCGCGCCCAAGTCACATAACGCATTCTTGATCAAGATGTTGCCTATGGTGCAAGGGATCGAAAAACTACCCGAATCCTTCAACTTCGGAAGCGTGGAACCTTGTATGAGCTCGCTCACCACGCTCGTGAACGCGACGGTCTCTTCCTTGTCGACGGATCTCTTCCTAGCTAAGATATCTCTCATAAATCTTCCATATGCCGGGATTTGGGTGAGTAATTCGGTGAACGGGACACTAACATCCAATTTCTTAACAATACTAAGGAACTTGTCATAATGAGTGTCCACCTTAGTCTTCATTTGCCTTGACGGATAAGCACTACTACAAAAAGTGTCAAAGAGACCGGTTAATAATGGCATAAGAAACCGGTTAACAACCGGTCTCCATCTCACCGGTGTGTTAAGTCTAAGAAACCGGTTGAATAATGTGGTCTCATTGGTGAAGTTAAGAGACTTAATATTGCTTAGAAACGGTCTCTTTGCTTTATACTTAATAGACCAGAGGTTAGTTATAACTAGTCTCTTTGAGATGTCTAAGAGACCAGTTTTACAAGGAAAATGGTCTCTTTGAGGAGGGCTAGGAGACCAGCATTAAAAAAAGTGGTCTCTTTGAGTTGTATTAAAAGACTGGTTTGCAAAGGAACCGGTCTCTTACAATAATTAGTGTCAATCACATAAGCACACTATAGAAACGTTTATTATTCAATAATTCCGAGATAATTTATATCATATGTAAACGTGCGAACAATAATATACCATCGTATATATTGAAAAAAAAAGTACACGATAGTAATAATAAAAAAAACCATTTTCATATATATGAAATCTAAACTACAAATGTGCGGGAAAAACACATCGATTATGCTAAAATGAGTTGGCAATACAAAAAGTTCTAACAATGAGTACGGTTAAATCAGGCTTCGCTAACATCCATATTCTCATTGTCTTCGATGTCCTCGTCTTCAATTTGGTTTAATAAATATGTCGCCCAAGTATTTCTAACCTTGTAAATATTTTCTTGTTCATATGAGTCCTGATTTCCGGAAAAATACTACAAAAAAAAGTAATACTAATCAGTCACAGGTCAACCATCTTCAATCGGTGCATTGTTTTTGAATAATAATAATATAAGTTGAATGAATTGATCTAATCTAATACTAATAGAAATAATAAGCCGAGAACAAAGGAAGAAGTGATATCATTATGATCCTGTGACAAACAAGGGGTGGGGTGAAGAAGAAGGGACCTTAGCTTGGAGTGTATTAGTAATTTGATTCAATTGATACTCCAAACTCCTCCTCCTTATTTGTTTCACTCTTTCTTATCCATCCTTGTTTTCTCATACTAGTAGAAGAAGTATGTTTGTTTTCCAAGAATCTCTTTCCTTCTTTCCTTGTTTGAGTCAGTCTTTTTTTTATTATTCAACTCCGTATTTGGGAGGGAGGCAGGGAGGGAGGGTATGTTATGTATTCCTTGTTTGTTTGTTTGTTTATAATGAATAATGAATAATACAGTTTCAGATTAGTCTCAAACAACACCTTTTTCAGTTTTGGAATTTTCAGCCCACCTAACTCAACCCATCGCTACCTCGGAATCTGGTATAATCAACTCTCATCTCTTCTTCTTCTACTAAGGAAGTCATATGGGTGGCTAACAAGGATAATTCCTAATTCCTATTTGTTCACATAATCCTTGATTCAATTAGTTTTTTTTACTTTATCAAACAAAATTCGACGGCAAAGCTTTATCATACAAAATTCCTAGTTGTACTCCCTCTACTAACAAAATTCCTTGTCTATCCTGCTCACCCAATAGCTCACTACAACATAACAACTCACTATCAACATTGCTCTACTGCTGCTGCTACGGCTACTACTGCTACTACTATACTTCTTCACTAATGTTTTATCATCATCACCCTTTACTTGCCTTTAAATAATATTCCCATCTACTGTACGTATAGCATACTGCTACATACGGAGTACGTAACTAAACGAATGATATATACTGCATCATCACCCTTTACTCGCTCTCTCTGTGTATATATTAAATGTACAAAATTATATGTTGATTATATTAGTAAGAGTATCATTGCTAATCCAATTCACAATTCAAACTCCGTATCATATCAACAATCCAATTCACAAGAGTATCATATCATATCAAAAATCTAATTCCCAATTCATGCAACAATAGCAACAATTCGATATCAGGTAGCAAAGAATAACAAAAATTCACGCAGAAATAAAATTGGGAGAAAAAAAAACAAACCTGAAACCAGTGATCGAATTTTGAAGAAAAAGTTAATCGAGTTACTTTGCTGAATTTGAGTGGATGAAATTTTAGTGGGAACGATTAGCGTATGAATTAATTTGCTTAGGAAAATGAATTGAAATAGGGATTAGTGTGAATTTGTGTATGAAATAGGGATTAATTTGCGTATGAAATAGGGATTAGTGTACGAAATAAGGGTTAGTGTGAATTAATTTAGGAAACTGAATTGAAATAGGAATTAGGGTGGAACAAAATGTGCTTCGTGGGAACGAAGGCCGGGTTTAGCACGCCTAACTTGACGTACGTGGGTGGGAAATTATTTGTAGTTAAAGAGACCGGTTATTTGTAAAATTAAGGTATCTTAATCTATGAAACCGGTTATTTGTAATGAACTGGTGTGTTAAACCTAATTTTAAGAAACCGTGTCTATTAAATAAATGGTCTCTTAAATTAAGAGACCAGTTAGGTTGTCTAACCGGTGTATTATCAATGATTTTAAGAGACCGGTCACAAAAAAAATGGTTTCTTATTATTAAGAGACCGGTTAGACACTCTAACAGGTGTGTTAGGGGTGGTCTTAGGGCATTTTTGTAGTAGTGAAGGCAACTTGATTTGGTACTTGTTTTGATCGATTGGGGTGGACTCTTCAAAGGACACTTTCCTTTTTCCCTTGTCTTTCTCTTGAAGAGGGGGAGGGTCGTCTTCTTGGGGTTTCTCGGCTTCCCATAAGACTTGCTCCTCAATTGGAATGTCAAAGCTTGCATTATCTTGAGAGGGGGGTATGACTTCTTGTCTTGGTTCTTGCTCACTAGGTGAAAAAGGGGGTTCATAGGATCTACCACTCCTCGTAGTAATAGCATTTACATGCTCAAATTTTGGTGTTTCGCCTTGAGGAGGTAGTTGCCCCTTTTGTCTTGTAGAGATCTCCGAAGCAAGTTGAGATATTTGGGTTTCCATCGACTTCGCATGAGCATCTCTTGCTTGGTTGTCCTTTTGAACGTAAGCAAAGAACTCTTGTTGATTTCTTGCCATCTCTTGATTACTCCTTTGCATATCCATCATATACTTTTGTACGTCGAAATCCCGTGGTGGAGATGATGGATTATGTGGAGTATCGGTGAGGGCTAACGGAGTACCATAGTCATGGATAGGAGACCGGCTCCTAGGCTTGCTTTGTTGTTGATGACTTTGATTTGCTTGTTGTTGTTGATGGTTCCCTTGGAACCCATGAGAATTGCCTTGATTAAGGCCTTGATTATGGTTTTGTTGTTGTTGGAAGCCTTGGTTTCCTTTGAAACCGCCTTGATTGAAGTTCCGTTGTTGGAACCCTTGATTGTTGTTGTGAAAGGTACCTTGGTTATTTTGCTTGAAGTTGTTGAAGGGTCTTGGATTACCCATGTAACCTTGGTAACCTTGGTTGTTGTCCCTTAAAGGAGGTGGAACATAGGGACGATGTTGTTGTTGATGTTGAAAGACTTGTTGTTGGGGGACTTGTTGGGAAGCTTGGAATTGATTAGAGTAAGAGGTGCCTTGCTTGAACGCTTGGAATGCGTTCACTTGCTCGATACGTCCACGGCAATACATAGGCTCATGTCCAACTATTCCACAAGTATCGCACATCCCATAGTAAGGTAAAGGAGGTGCGAACCCCAAAGCATTCACTTCTTGAATCGGTTGATGGTGTGAGGAACTAGTGCCTTGGACTTGGTCGAGGTGACTTTGGAGCTTCTTGTCAATAGTCTCCATGTGCGTTTTCAATTGGGCTCCAAGGTCAATGCTTAATTTGGTGATAGCATCGACCTCATGCATGCCTCCTCGATGTGCCTTCCTAGGCCTAGAGTATTGCGAATTATGCACCGCCATCTCTTTGATTCTTGCCCATGTTTGGTCGTCATCGACCTCAGTAAACCTACCATTGGAGCCCATGTTGAGAATGGCTCTCGAGTCCTCATAAAGACCATTCCAAAATTGTTGCACCAAGAACCATTGTGAGAGTCCATGATGAGGGAACGATCTTACCAAAGACTTAAACCGCTCCCAAGCTTCATATAGGCTCTCTTCATCCCTTTGTTGGAACCCGGTGATGGAGGCCCTAAGCAAATTCGTCTTTTCCGGAGGGTAAAATTTTTGGTAGAACGCCAAGGCAAGCTTTTTCCAAGTATCGATCCCCATGGTTGCCCTATCGAGACTCTTGATCCATTGCTTCGCTTTTCCAATAAGAGAAAAAGGGAAGAGTACCCAACGAATTTGATCTTGAGTAACCTCGGTTTGAGATATAGCGTCACAATAATCGGAGAAATTCTCCATATGTTGGTGCGGGTCTTCGGTGGGCAAACCACTAAATGGGCTCCTCTCCACAAGTTGGATATATTGAGTCTTTGCCACAAAATTCCCGGTATAGGCTTCCGGTAATGCACTCGGTCCCGGCAAGACATCCTCGGTGAATGTGGAGTGAGAGGAGAACTTAGGCATTCTTGGATGTAAGGGAGAAGATGGTGGTGTAGAGAGTGTTGATGTAGATGAAGAGGGGGAACTAGGGGAAGAATCACCGAAGGGATTGATGAAGGTCCCTCCGGCCGTCTCTCGAGGTGAATTGTTCAAGTCGGCTCCTTGGGCTTGCCCTCGATGAGTATTGCTTGCACTCGGTTGAGAGGTTCTAACCCGATTAATCGTCCGTTGGCGAAAGGCTCGAAAGAGTCTCTCCGGCTCTGGATTAAAGAGATAGAAGTCGCCTCCCCTCCTAGGCATACACTACACACTAGAACAAACGTAACAACACCTAGTGCTTTATGGGCACTAGGTAACGACAATAAACAAACACAACTAGAGACAAAGATAAAAGAAAGCTAAGAAAAGAAGAAAAATTAGAGAATATTCACAAGAGAAGATGGGAGAACACAAAGAAGGGTAACTAAGTCTAGAAATAAGCAAACTAAGTCTAAACAATGCACCGTCCCCGGCAACGACGCCAAATTGATGGTAAGGGATTCGTCACGTCCCTAGCCGATCAATAAAACACCGACTAACCTAGTGGGTAGCTAGGGTAAGTCGGGATCGATTCCACGAGGACGGTATATCAAAGCTTAGACTATGTCGGCTTACAAACGAGACTATGCTACCAAAAAAACGACACAAAGAAAGCGATGAAAGGAAAACTAATGATGGAGGAGAAGTATGACTAAGCTAATGATCGAACTAATGAATAAACTAAAAGAACAAATGCTAACTAGAAGGATTAACACAAATATGGAAAGAAGTGGGGTAGGTCGGGTTCATAGGAGTAGAAGGGTAATTGGGGTGATCAAGGGTATAGGTGTCTCCTAGTTGTTAGGGTCGGTCCGGGCTCTCGCAACTTAAACCGATGCTAAGGTGAGTCCGGGCTCTCGCAACATAGACCCTAGTCCGCGCTCTCGCGACTAAAATATTCTCGACATTTCCACAAAATAAGCAATCAATGAGAAGATGTACACAAGTATGGGAAGCATGGCCACTACAACTCACACAAGCATAACAACAAACACATAGAGTGCCTACAATGTGACTAACAACAAAGATGTAACCTTTTCCCCTTAATCAACCCTAATCATCCATAATCTACTCCTAATCCCCCTACTAACCCCACAAGTAATCTACTCAGTCATTATCAATGAAAAACTAACAATAATAAGAGAAAACAACTTGAACATTCAAACATCCATAATGAACAATAACAATAACAATAAACAAAATATAAAGATTCAAACTTGATTAACAAACTAAGAACAAGAGTAAATAAGAGAAGAAGATTATACCAACAAACAATGGATGAAGAAAAGATGAAAACTTGTATTAATGAGAAACCCAAATACAATCCCAAGGTTGTCAATCTTGGAACAATCTTCAAGAATCCCTTAATACAAGAACTAATTACAATAATTTACTAAGGATTAAAGAGAGATTAAAACTAATGAGAGTAGCAATAATCTAGGGTTTTGAATGATAATGGAGGCTTAAACTAATCTAGGGTAAGATCCCCTGTCTTAAAATTACAAGAAGGGAGTATATATATGGGTACAAGAATGAAGGAGAAGAAGGAAAAAGAGTCATGCAGCAGCATCACGGTCCCGACCGGGACAGATCATCCCGATCGGGACGGCCCTGTCATCCCGACCGGGACGGGATGGGCTCACAGCAGCCCTCTTAATGTAGCACCCCATCCCGAACGGGATGAGGCAATCCCGAACGGGATGGGTCTTGTATGCCTTCCTTAAACGCTCTTTGGTCCTTCCTTCCCTCTCATGGGCTTCCCACCGATTCTCGGGACTCGGGATCGGGTCTCGGAGGCTCGGGATTGGGTCCCAAGGTCTCGGGGTCGATTCCAAGGCCTCGAGTCATCGTTCCTTTATCTCGTTGGCTCCAAAATGTGTATGTATTGAGTCGGAATCGCTCCAACTCTTCCAAGTCGGTCTCGGGAACCTGAAACAGACTAAAGGAAGCATAAGAAGCCAATGAATCGCTCCCACGGAGCGATTCCACAAGGAAATGGGACCAAAACATAGCAAAATAGGCATTACAAACTACACTTATCACCTACCTTTGAACAAACATTTCCTTGATCACCTCCATAACGAGCTCAAGGGAGGAATTATCCCCATTCTCAAAGCTCAAGTCCACAGCAGCTTCAGCTTCCTTCAGGATGGCATCTTTCTCATTTTTCCACTCAATCTGAGCCTGCTTAAGATCTGAGTTGGCCTTGGACAGGTTCTCCTCCAAATCACCTGCCTTCTTCTTGAAACGCTCCATCTCAGCCAGGGACATTGTAGCACGCTCCATCGCCAGGCGACTCTCCTTCAGTTCCACCTCCAACTTGGACGCCTCCCTTAGAGCCTTCTCCCCTTGGAGTTTCCACTGATTGGCCTGTCCCTTCACCTCCTCCAGCTCATTCTCCTGCTTTGCCAGCTTATCCTTCAAGTTGTTGATCAGAATAACGTCCCTCTCGACCATAGCCAGGCGGTCAGGAAGGGGGGCCCTAGGAGTGGCAGTCAACTCCTCATCACTCAGGCGGCTGAGAGCCGCCAGCTCAGCAGAAGCTTGCAAAACCTTGGAGGTGCGTTGGATGTATTGGATCACCTGGTTGGAAGTAGAGGTTATAGATTTGGTGAGACGATCCGCTATAACGGCGCCGGAGTCTGAGAGTAGGCCCGACACATCAACACTATCACCTGCAGTATAGTGGAACTCAGTATTCTCCTCCGAGAAAAGAGTGCCTGGAACGTCGCGGGCAGGGCGCTTGGCCTCAGGAGTCTCCACATCAGCTTCCAGGTCAACCATGGGAACAGCCTCGGAAGTTTCCATGTCCCTTTTCCTCCTGCGCACCAGGGGAACACTCTCACCCGTCCCTTCAGAATCAGCAGGGGGAGGCCCCTGGGAAATATGAGTCCCGGCAGGGGAATCGCCATGCCTGCGAGCAGAAGGGGTGGCCTCTGAGGAAACCTCGGCCTCCCCACCCTGGCGACTAGGGGGGATCGCTGGCTTCAGCCGTGGAGGGAGAGGGAGTCGCTGGCCGGAAGAGAGATCCTTCACGAACCTCATTAAGTTCTTCTCTCCCTTCTTGAAATTGGGGGGAAGAAAGGGGCGCTTCGAAACAACGACAAATTCCTCGGACAGGCCGAGCCTCCTCACCTGCTTCCTGGTCCAAAGACGAGAAGCAGAGCCTGCAGGGCGAGTAAACAGTCAGTTAAGGAAACATAATGGGATGAAAACCTCGAGAAAAATCAGGCCGGTTAAAGCCCTTAAGCTACCTTTAAGGCCAGGAACCAGGCCCAATGGGAGCAGATATTCATCTGTAGCAATGAGCTTTGCGTGAGGGAGCCAGAAAGCAGGGCCACTTTCACCAGGCTCATAAGTGACCTCGAACTTCTCGACTAAACTCTCATCTGCCTTGCTCAATTTCACCTTCAAATCTTTCCCCCCGATGCCCGGATGGTACTCTTCACGAGTTTCCATACGGGTATGCACATGGTTCCTAAAGTGCCTAGGGATCCGCCACCCTGAGGCACTATGTACGTACAGAAAGTTGTTTTTCCAGTCTTTCAGGCTGTTTAAAGCCGGCCAAACCAGAGCGTACTTCTTCAGCCTGGAAAGAGACCAATACCCAGGGGAGCCGTCCCCCCCTGATGAGGACACCATTTGCAGCCAGATCATGGCGCGCAAGGCGTCGATAGAAGGTCCTTCCCCATGAAAAAGGCAAGTCCAGGTATAGGCCACCAGTGACCTGATCGCCGAGGCAGTCAACTGAGCTATGGCCACATTCATCCTCTTAAAGGCCTCCTCCAAGAAGGGGTGTAGAGGGAATCGCAGGCCGAATTCCAGGCTCTTGTGGTAAACGGCCACGCAGCCGTCAGGAGGACAGCACACCGTGTCTTTCTCCCCGAAAACTATAACAGTGTATCCCTCCCCGAAGTTGTAAAACTTCTCAATTTCCTTGGCAGCATTGCTCTCCAAAATTAGGTCTCGGTTCTTGATTTCGGGGTAGGTTTTCAAAGGGATCAAGTATTTATTTTTATCCAAGAAATATGTTTTCCCCTTCTCCCTGGGAATAAGGGGGCCAGCAATTGTAAAAGGGTCTATCTCCAATGCATCGTCATCGGAGTCGACAACGTCAAAGGGAGCAGGTTCGGGAGAGTTGGCACCCCCATCTTCCTCGAGGCGGTTCCCCCCGTCGGGCCTAACCCCGGAGGAAGAGGCTAAGTCAGATCTCCCCCCTCTCCTACCCTCCATCCCTCCGGACGACGGACTAAAAGAAAGAGCGCGAGCGCGATACATACTATTTTGTGAAGAAGTATGAGGAAAAGGAAGAAAAACGAAGAGTTGGAATCAAGATTCTAACCTAGAATGATGACCGTCGCTGAAAAAATCCGAAGGTAAGCGCTCCTTGAAGTCTTGGAAAGATTCTCAACAGCAAGGAGAGTGAAGAAGTATGAAGGGTTTGAGTTTTGAAAATGTGAAAAAGGGAATTGGGGGGAGGAGAAAGGGCTTATATAGGTCTGGGCAACTAAAGGGTCGCCCTTTTTTGCAAAACCTTCCCCGCAAATTGCCTCCACGTGTCACGCTTCTAACAACCAACCCTCTCTTCCCAAGAAAAGCCACGAAAAGACAAAAGGCGTCAGAGGATTAACCCCCCAGTGACGTCACTCCCTTTCAAAAAAAAACAAAAAACAAAAAACAACGCAAACAAATGATAATAATAAGCCGCCTGATCTTTTCATTAGAAAAAAAGCCCAAAAATGGGCAAGTTACAAAGCTTGGCCAAATTACAAAAAGAGCCAAGGAACCTGGCTCAACCCGCCTGCCTGACAAGGGCAAGCCTAGTCATCATCAAAACCTGGGGAATAATCCCAGGGCTATTATACCCCCCTGCGTCGGAGCCCCAATCCCAGTCTTCAGAGTCTTTGAAGGGGTCCGCAGACTCGTCATCCTCATTCCGGCCAGAAGAGTAGCCCTGGCCATCGCTATCTCCGGAGTCACAACTGCTAACATCCCAGTCCCTGCCATAGGGGACTGTCCGAGCATTATCGCAGGAACCACAGCCGACCTTCCTCATTAAGGGAGAGGAAGGGCCTGATTCCGGAGACGAAGTCATCTCGGAGCAGTTAGGGTCGAACTGCTCAGGGTGCAGCCAGGGGAAGCATTCATGGCATCCCCTGTCAAAGCAGCCCCCTCCCTGGGGGCAACGCTTGAGCTTAGAAGCAGCTGGCGAAGCCCTCTTGGGACGCTTACCCGCCTTGACATATGGCTTCCTTTTGAGTTTCTTGCGAAGTCGAGTGCAAAGTTGCCGGCTACGGCGAAGGGCGAGGAAGGACACCCTGTGATACCTTAGTCTCCAGCATCCCTTCCAGCGGCGGGTAACCACCCGGGCCCCGCGATGGAAGAGAATTTTTGTAATCCATGACATGTTTTCTTTGGGGTATAATAAAGTTAAGAATGAATTATGAAGAATGGCAAAAGGAACGAAATTTATACAAGGAGCTAAGACGGTGTATTAATGGCGCTCCAACCACCCTTATAAGAGGAGCGACCAATTATAAGATCTGTGCATTACACGAGAATCCACTTTGCAAGAAGTAATCATTACTAGAGGAACATTCTAACCTTCCTTGTCAAAACCAATGCGCCTGGACCTCCCACCTCGGGAACAAGCAACACATTAAATACGAGGAAGCCCAAAAGTCAACTTCATCCCATCCTGTAAGACGTCTGCCAAAAGGGAGACCCTGCTTCCCCTTGGCCGACGTGGGCCAATTGATGGGATTTGACTAAGTGCCATGGGTCGCCCGCCCATGTCACCCGAGAATAACTCGCCCCCAGGGCGAAAGAAGGGTTGCCCAGCAGGGTCGACCCGCAAAAGACTGGTGAAAGTACTCCAAGGCTTGCGCCTGCTTGGCAGGGCCCTGCTGTCAGCCGAGCTAGGCAACCAAGCCCCCCTGCGTGCTGGTCCCCAGGGTGCCCTAACCCCCAGTACGAGCAGGGGAAGCCGAGGGCCCATCCGTCATTCCGCCTCAGGTAAGGGAAAGTGGGTGGATGAGGCGAGGCCACGTGTCGTCCTCATATCCACCAATTCTCCCGCTCTCTTCCCTCTCCTTCCCTCTCTCTAGTGGGAAGGTATAAATACCCGTCCATTTCCCACTTGAGGGGGGTTGGATTTTCTCTCTCTAGACTCTCACTCCTAAAAACGCCACCTAGCTTCTCTCAAACTAGGTTCGTCAAGGCATTTCACAGACTGACTTAGGCATCGGAGAGGGTTCCCTCGGACAACCTCCGGGGCCCTGTGCGTTCATTGTGCAGGGAGCAGACTCGCTTCGCCGGGAAGGTCTGACCATAGGAGAGGGAGAAAGGAGAGGCTAAAGGAAGTCGGACGATCCGTAGCACATCGACATTCCAAATACACGACCCGAATTCATAGTTGGGTTAATTGTTTCCGTGACCGGAACATTATCGTTATTGTTGTTGTTTTTGTTGTTGGTGTATTAGTAGGAGTAGTAGTGATGGTGGTGGTGGTGGTGGTGGTGGTGTAGTATTGGAGTATTAGTAGTTTGGTTGTAATGTATTGGTCGTGGTATGATGTTGGTGTTAGTGTTAGTATAGCATTTGTTAGCTTAGTAGTAATATCGTAGTAGTAGTAGTTGCTCTTGCTCTTGTTGTTGCTACTAAGTACTACGAAGTAAGTAGTAGCAGTAGTATTAGTAGTAATATTTGTTAGTGTTTGTAATAGTAATAGTAATTGTAGTAATAGTAGTTGTATTTATGAGAACATCTTTACAGACAAAAACACTTGGCTTAAAAAAAACTCAAATCCACCAACTTTTGTTATTTAAGATTGAGATTAGGATGAACAGAATGGTTAGTAGAAGTATATCAAAAGTGATGAAAATACTTAATTTTTTTGCCATCATTTTCAATATTTGCACAAGATGTACATTAGTACATCTTTTATTCACATTGCTTGACTTCTTATTCAACGCTTTGAACCATGATTTCACTACAAGTATATTTTTTAGATGTAAACATATTATAAGCATTCTGAATCACTCTTACGTGTAACAGGTATTGAATCTTCTCAGTGTAGCGAAAACTTCTCCTCTCGTTATGATGTGTAGCATCGACAGAACATTATCCTTTTTCCATTACTTTATAGTCATATTCTAATTTTCTTTAATTTTAATGCTAATGTTGTTGTTTGTCTCTCCTTTTTTTTGCTCAGTGCAGTTATATACTTTCACTAATCAAAGTTTCTTGGCCATATCAAAAGCGGACATGGGTATGACATTTTCTTTATTTTCTTTTCATTCTTAACATCGTAGTCAAGTAGTATGTGATGTAGAAGGAGAACCATATTTTCGTATGAGATAGTATGTGAATATGCTCTTCTATTTTACCTTTGTTAAGCGTTGAATGATGTATTGTCACTAAATTTTCTGTATGTACTATAGGTATATAGATGTCATGTAAAGTTACATTGACTTCTGTGCTTATTTTCTTGAAAATATTCACCGTCTTTCTCGGCCCTAACCACCCTTTCATGTGACCAGATAAATGCTCTTGGCGGTGCTTCCGGATGAAAGCAGCAATTCTCGCATTCACTTTTGGGAGCTAATTAGTCGGATCTTCTAGTTAGGATTTAATAATTTTGTAGATATTTTTTTTATCTTTGTAGAAAAACATAAGTATGTTGCACCTTTCGTAGAAAACATAAGATGAGTTGATATTTTTTTCACACTCTTTTTTTTTTGAAAACATTTGTAATGGCATTCTTTCGATTTGTGAAAAATTGTAAGAAACGATACTCCATGTTACTTATATCTTGAAATTTAAATTATATTATTTTATACGGTAAATTCTATTTGGACTATATATATCATTTACGGTTTATATATATATATATATATATATATATATATATATATCTACGATCCTTTGAGGCAGCTCAACTCGCCGCACCCATTAAGGCACAATCTCAACCATTAGATTAAAATCAAATTAAAGGCTAAGATTAAAAAAAAACTCATACCGGGAAAAAAATCGATATTTTTCGGAATTTTTTTTTTTTTTTTTTTCCGGGAAAAAAAAATTTTGGAATATTTTTTTCCAAAAAATTTTTTTTTTTTTTTTCGAAAAAAAAAAAAAATCGGAATTTAAAATAAAATTGGTGTATATAAAAACAATTTCAGTGTACATAATAACTGTTTTAAGGTATATAATAGTTCTATTATATCAAATAATTAAGTACATATGCCAATTATTTCAGTGTATATATGTTGATTAATTGGTGTACGTATTAACCATTTGAGTGTATATAACAATAACTATTTTACTGTATATATATTTAGTTTTTAAGTGTATATATGTATGTAGTGAGTTTAATAACGTATATAATGAGTTTTTTAGAGTATATAACAGTTATTTTGATGTATGTTCCATTGTTGATTAACAGATGTACATATTAACTATTTGGGTGTATATAACAATTATTTTACTGTATATATTGAGTTCTTAAATGTATATATTCAGTGAATTTAATAGCGTATATAATGATTTTTTTAGTGTATATAACAGTTATTTGGATGTATGTCCCATCTTAATCTAATGGTCTAGATTGTGCCTCAATGGGTGTAAGGAGTTACCCTGCCTCACCGGAACCCACCTCTCTCTCTCTCTCTCTCTCTCTCTCTCTCTCTCTCTCTCTATATATATATATATATATATATATATATGATCCAGGATCCTTTGAGGCAGCTCAACTCGCCGCACCCATTGAGGCACAATCTCAACTATTAGATTAAAATCAAATTAAAGGCTAAGATTAAAACAAAAACTCATACATAAAAAAAATTTCCCCAAATTTTTTTCCCGGGGAAAAAAATCGAAATTTTTCGGAATTTTTTTTTTTCCGGAAAAAAAAAAATTTCGGAATATTTTTTTCCAAACAAAAAAAATATTTTGTTTTTTGAAAAAAAAATCCGAAAATTTTTTTCCAAAAAAAAAACAATTTTTCCGAAAAAAAAAATTCGGAATTTAAAATAAAATTGGTGTATATAAAAACAATTTCAGTGTACATAATAACTGTTTTAAGATATATAACAATTCTATTATATCAAATAATTAAGTACATATGCCAATTATTTCAGTGTATATATGTTGATTAATTGGTGTACATAGTAACCATTTGAGTGTATATAACAATAACTATTTTACTGTATATATATATTTAGTTTTTAAGTGTATATATATATATATATATATATATATATATATATATATATATATGAAGTGAGTTTAATAGCGTATATAATGAGTTTTTTAGTGTATATAACAATTATTTTGATGTATGTTCCATTGTTGATTAACTGATGTACATATTAATTATTTGGGTGTATATAACAATTATTTTACTGTATATATTGAGTTCTTAAGTGTATATATATGCAGTGAGTTTAATAGCGTATATAATGAGTTTTTTTAGTGTATATAACATTTATTTTGATGTATGTTCCATTGTTGATTAATTGGTGTACATAATAACTATTTGAGTGTATATAACATTTTTTTTATTTTAGTGTATATAACATTTTTTTTACTGTATATATTGAGTTCTTAAGTGTGTGTATATATAGTGAGTTTAATAACGTATATAATGAATTTTTTTTAGTGTATATAACACTTATTTGGATGTATGTCCCATCTTAATCTAATGGTCTAGATTGTGCCTCAATGGGTGTAAGGAGTTACCCTGCCTCACCGGAACCTCTCTCTCTCTCTCTCTCTCTCTCTCTCTCTCTCTCTCTCTCTCTCTCTCTCTCTCCTCTCTCTTTCTCTCTCTCTCTCTCTCTCTCTCTCTATATATATATATATATATATATATATATATATATATATCCACGATTTGTGGCGGACTTGCCGTCGCGAATCAGTTTGACTATTTTTTGACTTTTTTAGTGTATGTCGGATTTTTCGACGCATATCCGACGCAATTAGCCTTTGCGTCGGCAGGTCCGACGCACAAAAAAAAAATTGCGACGAAATATTGCGGCGACACCTTTGCGGCGGTCAGTCCGACGTAAACGTCGATTTGCGTCGGAATTAAGATATTTGCGACGGTTTTTTCCGCCGCAATTTGACCTGTTTTTTTGTAGTGAAAGATGAAAAGAATGTGGAATTAAACGTGAAACTAGAGAGGAGAGGAGAGGGGTTATTAAGAGTAAAATAGACTAGATTGATATAGAATATAAGGGAAAATAGGATGCTAAACGATAAGAAAATCGAGTCACTCGGACTTCTAATTCAGCAAGGATAGGTAAACGAGGGATAGAAGTGCACAAGCGACAACTCGATGGGATAAGCTTCCGGTTAAAATAATTAAAATGATAAGATTTAAATAATTATTAGTTAGATAAAAAAATTAAGGTAGTTTGTAAAATGTGATCAACTCATAAAATCTTGTAATACGGGTTAAATAAGTATTAAAAGTCGATCAAAAGAATTATAAAATAAAATACGGGTACAAGGAAAAATTGGATAAAAAATTGCATTAGAAGAGAATTAGGCCCAAACTTCGAGATGAGCTAAAAATATCATTCTGTTGTAACCCTAATCAATTGGCCCAGGTTCGATGTTGATAAAAATAATCAGTTGACTCGAGAAATCAAATGGGTCGATCTCGGGTTTGAATAATTGTTTGCAAAGAAATAAGGTTTCTAGACGAATAAATAGTTTTCAACGAAAATGAATTAAATTGATATCTCGAAAGCAAAAAGATGATTTTCCAACGAAAGTTTAATAAAATGATTTCTCGAAGAAATAATAAAATGTTTTAACGAGTCTCGAATTGAAAATAGAAGTTCGAGCTAAAGTAAAGATTTTAGATGATTAAGATGAAGTCAAAGTAAATCCGATCAAGTTAAATCGCAAACAAAATAAAAATATGGATACAAATTTAATTTATAAAAAGGGGTGTTACAGAATCATAATATGAGATGGGTCGAATTGAAATTTAAATCGAAGTTGGAGTCGCCACCGAACTTTGTTGGAGTTCGGGCCCGTTCGAACCCACTCTATGTCGTAGTGGGCCGTGTACAAAATACGGCCCATTCCAATTTCAGAGTTTATTGGGTTCGTCCCTTTACATTTGATACCGATACCGACGTTATCGGATACCGTGTATTGAATGACTCTCGTTGCCAATGGATTCGGACATCCGGAAACCATGGTTCTGAGTAAGGGGTGAGGGTACATGTTGGGAAGTTCACTGAGAACACCCAACCCCGCCCGCCCTTAGCGGCCTTTACTAAGATATCGTTCGTTTTTTGTGTACGCGTGTTAGTTTGACGGTTGAATGATATGCAAAGAGCGTTTTGACTAAGCATGTGAATTATGGTTCAACTACGTCGTTTAAATGCATCTAAGTTAACGTCAAAGTTGTTTTAGCATGCGATGTTCATTTTAGTACAATAAAACAAACAACAAAAAAACGATAACAGATTACAATATACGAGCGGCATACCACTCGGGTTTACAATGCAACCAACTATACAACAATTGCGATAATAAAGAAGCGAACGAATTAGAATGCGTAAACGTGACTTGACACGGTTTTGAAAAGACTAGATCCACGTGATAGACTTGACACGTGACGACCGAAAAAATAATTTTGTCGGGACTCGAATATGACAAAAAGGACTCGCTGTTTTGCTGTGACAGGAGCCACTCGATCGAGTCATGACAGGACTCGCTCAAGTGGTCCTCGAAAAAGGCTCCTGGTTCGATTTTTGGGATACCACTCGATCGAGTGGGCTAGGCACTCGATCGAGTGCTCCCTGTACGGACTGCTGTCCGGTTTGATTTTGACTCTAAAAATTGTTTTCGGTTTTGAAAATTTGATTAAGTCGCGTAAAAATACGATGCAATTTATACTTGGCTTGAATATTGATACTCATAATATTCGATATTCGATTATAGAATCGATATCGGATATTTATAGTGGATTTTGAAAAAAATGTTTGAAAAAAATCGTTTCGAATGTTGTCAAGATGCCATAATTCCTCCACGTTGTAATATGGAAATTACTTGGTTTCAATGGTTTTATCCTTAACATATTTTGATGATTGATGCCCTTAGATCCGATATTCGACTATAGATTCGATATCGAATCCTTTGGTACGACTCGTTATATTGAAAATAGTACGAAAATAGTAATAACGATACTAGATACGATAAAAAAAGACGACGAAGAAGATGACGGACGTAGACGATGGAAGAAGAAAAAAAAGGTGACGAGGAAGGAGAAGAAAAGAGAGAACGGGATTTGAAACACCCTCAACCTACATGCTAATACTGGTCTCGATTGGGAACTCGTAGTAATGGCGCTTGCGTAGGAGTAACGAGAATCTAGGGAGAGTTAAGGTGTTGTAGTTTTGTATGATTTTGCTATAGAATTCCTAGGAAAATCGGACGGTACTTCGGTGGAGTTTTCCTAAGGTTGGCTAGAGAGCCGGGATGTATGTGTGATGGATGTCGGGAATTATTGTAGATGAATTGTGTGTAATTCTAGATGTGTGTGTTATGTTGCATGTGGGGAGGTATTTATAGGAAAAAACACCGACTTGGGATAAGAGATTCTTAGTGTTTGGATAGGAGAAGTGGTTTCTTGTCAAGAAAGAAAGCAACGGTTGAGAGGAAGTATAACTCCGTTGGTGGATAGCTTAAAGAGTAAGAAACTCTCGGCTTTAGCTGAAAAAAGAGGCCACTCGATCGAGTGGTTCATGGCACTCGATCGAGTGCCTGGTCTAAACTCGGATCAGACCGCTTTTGATGAGCCCACTCGACCGAGTGAGCTAATCCACTCGATCGAGTGGAGCTGGACGGGTGAATGACTCTTTTAAAAGATAAAATTTTATCTCTTACGGAATTATTTAATATTTTTTTGTAGCTGATTTTTTGTGAGGAATCCGATTTTGACTTGGTGTCTCGGACATTGCGTCAGATATTTTTGGGCTCGGGAATTGGCTTTGACCGGTGTTTGACTCGGTCGCTATAAGACGGTTTTGCCCTTGGTCTTAGTTTTGACCCAAATTAGTCTCATTTGACTAGAAACGACCCACAAGGCCTGAATTTGAGGTCGATTTTGTGAAATGTTTACTCCGCTAAAAGCTCGCGCAAATTACCATTGATTCCGAGTCTAAATCGAGTGTACTTAGTCATGTTTACGTCCGATCATCATCGGGTGTTTTTCGGAAACTGCTATAGACACCTGGCGGTCAAAATGTGGGTGTCTACAAATACATATACATATATAATCGAAAAAGAGAAAGGAGAAAGGAGATGTCAGGATTTGAATTACACCCTCAACCTACATGCTTAAAATGGCCTCGGAAACGGACTCGTAATAGTGACGGGAGCGCGGGAGTGTCGAGATATGTAGGGTGAGTTATGGTGTGTGTCTTTGACGAGTTTTGATCTCGGGATTTTGAATATGTATGTGTGTGTATGTATATGAGTGCCTAGAACTCAAGGGTGATGAAGGTTTGAAAGTTGAAGATGTGTAGGATGATGAATGTTGTGTGAAATGTAAGGGTTTTTTGAAGTAGTAATAGCTGAAAAAAGTTGTGTTTATGTTGTGGGGTGACGAAGTATTTATAGAACAAATACCCCGGTTCAGGGTCACTCGATCGAGTGACGCGGGTGCACTCGATCGAGTACCCGGTTCAAGTCCGGTTCGGCCGGTTCATGGCCTTACTCGACCGAGTGGGTGTGAACCACTCGATCGAGTGGGTCGAGAAGGAGGGAGTGTAAATAGGGAATGATTGTTGACCATTTTTGAATGGATCTTGGTTGTTGGACTAGCTTCTAGAAGCGAATTTGGCTGTTTTTTGTGTCGGATTCGTCTTTGAACGGGTTTTGACCCGGTCGCCAAAAGACGGTTTTATTTTCGGTGTTGGTTTTGGCCCAATTTAGTCTTATTTTATTGGAAACGACCCACTGGGCCTGGATTTGAGGTCGTTTTTGAGAGATATGAAGGATCAACGGTAACGGAGCTCTGCCAAAATCACTGGTCAAACTAGGAGGATCCGCCTGTTGAAGTCGAGTCGTCACTAGGTTGCCATCTAAACAAAACTTTACATATTCGCACTTTCTTTTATTATGCACTACGACAACACTAGATGTGAACACTAGGTCCACAAGCACTTACTAAAACACGTAACATCCCAACTTCAACCACAAACACTAAAATACACTAAATAGACTCGAGTAATTCCGAGATCCGTTCTCAATTATCTATACATCGTCTCCCGTTTAATGTATATACTCCGAGGGTGCAACTCCTCACTACGCGATTTACTTACGTTCGCATTTACAGTTTTTCGTACGATTTATTGCTTTTATGACCTTATAATCGCATGCGAAATCACCTAACACGAAATTGAAAATGTAAAACAACTAAAACTGAACAAAGTGATGGGCGGGTTCCGTATTAGTCCCGGTGCTCGCCTTACTAGGTTCGACGCATCTCTATTAATACCGAACCGACGCATCTTAAGCAGAATACCAGGTAATGTATACCACAAGAACGACTAATATCCGTATTATCACTTTAAAACTGATTTGCTAATACATGCATCTTTTCATGGCCTGTTTGTCACGTGAAATCGCATGCAAAGAATGTAAACACAACTACTTTGACGACAAAACTTACTTGTCCTTAAACAACCGACATAGAAAAAGGTATAGGGTCAAAACAACAGATGTTACAGTATTTCCGCCACAACAAAAGAACTAGGTTATCAGCCCACCAATTGATTAGTAGAGGCCGCTATAGTGCGGGCGATATTGGGTGTTGACATCTATCAGAAGTTGGCTTCCCAATACGTACCCTCACCCCTTACTCAGAATCGACGGTTTCCGGATGTCCGAAACCATTGGTAATGAGAGTCATTTCAGGCATGGAGTGCTTAATAGTACAAGTCTTTATCTTTAGGTCCCGTGCCACTCAGCTTCGACCCGGCTAAGGATCAAAGTTGTCTTGAACGGTTTCCGAGTCCATATAATTGACTCGGTGGCGACTCCACAAATCGGCAACGAATTCAGTTCACTGAAAAGGTCGCCTTACCAATCAAATCGGCCTTTAAACATTTACAATCACGACTCGATCGGTTCCAAACGGAAACACGGGTGCCCGCACCTGTCTAGTACAAGTCTGGATCGTCATCCGAATCGAGGTCCGACACATCGCCCCGTACGCGAGATCGGACCGGCCCCCGATAGGGAGGGAGTCGCGTGGGTGGCCACCGCCACACGTTGAAAACTAGGTCGGTCCCGCGCAAACGCGCCCGGGGCGCCGGGCGGTGCGAACGGACGTCCACACTGGGCCGATCCGATCTCGCGTTCGAGGCGAAGTGTCAGACCTCGAATTAGTTGACGATTTGAATTGTACTAGATACATGTGGAGACATCAATGTTTCCGTTGAATCGATCGAGAAGTGGTTGTAAATGTTTAAAGGCTGATACGTTTGGTCTGACGACCTTTTTAGTGAACCGAATTCGTTCCCGATTTGTGAAGTCGTCATCGAGTAATTTTGGGATACTCGGAAACCGTTCAAATTAACTTTAATCCTTAGCCGACTCAAAGTTGAGTGACATGGGAACCTAAAGATAAAGACTTGTACTCTTAACCATTCCACGTCTAGAATGACTCTCATTGCCAATGGTTTCGGCCATCCGGAAACCGTAAATTTGAGTAAGGGGTGAGGGTACATATTGGAAAGCCAACGTCCGATAGACATCAACGCCCAATCCCGCTGGCACGTAGTGGCCTCTACTCATCAATTGATGGGATGATAACTTCGTTCCTTAATTATGGCGGAAATGCGATAACATCCGTTGTGTTAACCCTATGCCTTTGCTACGTCGGTTGTTTAAGGACAAGTAAGTTTTATCGTCGAAGTTATTGCTTTTACATTCTTTGGATGCGATTTCACGTGACATGCAAGCCATGAAAAGACGCACGTAGGAGAGTAGAGAGTACTAGGTATTATTCGTATTAGCAAATCAGTTTTAACGTGATAATACGAATATTAGCCATTCTCGTGGTATACCTTTCTGGTATTCTGCTTAAGGTGCGTCGGTTCGGATTAATAAGGATGCGTCAAACCACGTGTAAGGGATGAGCATCGGTATTAATATGTAACCCGACCACCGTTTGTTCAGTTTTAGCTCGTTTGCGTTTTGAATTTCGTGTTAGGTGATTTAGCATGCGATTGTGGTCATAAAAGCGGTAAATCATACGAAAGCTGTAAATGCAAAATGTAAGTAAATCACATTATATGAGGAGTTTCACCCTCAAAGTGTACACTAATCGTGAATGGATCTCATGGCTACCCGGGTTTAGTTAAGGTATTTTAGTGCTTGTGGTTGAAGTTGTGGACGTTACATATGTTTAGTAGCGTCGTGGATTTAGTATCCACATGAGTCGGACTCGACGTTATCAAAGTGGATAATTAAAAGTATGGTATATAAAGTTGTGTTTAGATGACAACCTAGTGACGATACGACATCTACTGGCAGATCCTCCTAGCTTCTTGCGGTAATTCCAGCAGAGCTTCGCTACGCTGGGTCGAGTCGACTAGTCAACACGGGTGCCCTTTTTCGTTCTTATTGAGTCAATAAATGGAGGAACTACGAAGATAGTGGTTATTCATAATATGCGAATCAAACAGAAAACGATCGAGTGGATCGTTACTACTGTCGAAGTTCGACGCTAAAGATTAGCTATGGAGCTCGTAGAGAAGAGAGGGAAGATTTGGAATTGAATTGTGTGTCGATTATGAACGCAGAGGAGTGTGGACATGACATAGGTCCACCCCGACGCGGCCACGCGCGGGTTTGGGGAGGCGAATGAATCTCCATATGAGATGGTCAAATTAAAATTTAAATCGAAGTAGGAGTCGCCACCGAATTTTATGGTTATTCGGAACCGTTCGAGCCCACTCTATGTCGTAGTGGGCCGTATACAAAATACGGCCCATTTCCGATGTCAGAGTTTATTGGGCTCGTCCCTTTGCATATCGATACCGATGCCGACTGGGCGGTTAATCGTATATTGAATGACTCTCGTTGCCAATGGTTTCGGACATTCGGAAACCACGGTTCTGAGTAAGGGGTGAGGGTACGTGTTGGGAAGTTCACTAAGAACACCCAACCCCGCCCGCACTTAGCGGCCTTTACTAAGATATCGTTCGTTTTTGGTGTACACGGGTTAGTTCGACGGTTGAATGATATGCAGACATTATTTTCCTAAGCATGTGAGAAAAATAAAATGGGTTGCTAAGTCGTTTAATGCATGTTTAAACTAATAACGTCAAAGTTATTTTAGCATGTGAGTTCGTTTTAGTCTAATAAAACGATAAAAACAAATAAAAAGCTACAAACACGAGAAAACGAGTTAGTAACGATGAATAAATTGAAAAAGACGTAAATAAATAATATGCATGATTTTAGAAAGGATTTGATGACACGTGACTGATTAACACGTGTTGACCGAGGTCGAAAAAAAAGTATTTATTAAAATATGTCGCGAAAGTCGCATTTTAATATAATGATCGAAAAGAATTAAAAATAGAAAAGCGAAGAAACGAGAAAAAGGAGGCCGGGCGAACCAGGCCGCCGCGCGGGTCGCCTGGCAGGCGCGCGACCCGCGTGGTGGTCTGCCGAGTTTTTTTTTGTTCGAAAAATCGTTAATTCTTATAAATCGCGTACAAATATGGATTAATTTATACTCGATTTATATTTTCGATATTCGTCGTATTCGATATTCGATTATGAAATCGATATCGAATAGTCGGAATGATTTTATAAAAGAGTTTTGAAAAACTCGTTTTTGAACGAAAAATTGAAAAAAAGAATTTTGAACGAAAAAAAGGTGTTAATTTTCTCCGCGTTAAAAAAAATCATCGAATTTTGTTAAAAAAAAGGTAATGATTTTATTAGCATCAACGAAAATCGATTTAATTTAGTTCTTGTAGGTACGATGTTCGATTAGAGAATCGGTATCGTATTTTAAGAACGTTATAAAAAAGCTTTGTGATCGAAAATAAATAAAAATATGATGAATGACCCGTAATAAATATGAGACGACCGACGATCCCTAAAAAAAAAAAAGATGGACGAAAAAAGGTGAAAAAACGTGAGATAGGGAAAGAGAAAGGAAAAGAGTCGGGTTTGATTTACACCCTCAACCTACATGCTTTGTGTTCTCGGAATAAGGCTCGTCGGACGGTAGCTTAGGTTCGGGAGCATCGAGATGATGTGGATGAGTTAAGGTGTCGGTTTTTAGAGTGTTTTTATGTGTGTGTGTAGGCGTGGGTTCGACCGGTTTGGACGGGATTGGTTTCGTCGGATTCTTGGAACTATTTCGGGATTACGTCGGGATTTTGGACGTCGTTTTTGGCTGCTGAAAATTTGTTATTTTTTTCGGTATTTTTCTGTCTTAAAAAACCTTTTCCCTTTTGTGTTGGACGGGATGTCCTATTTATAGGAATCGAGGTGGTCTTGCTTGTGTGACAAGAAACACCGGTTTGGATAGGAAATACGAGAGTTCGTAAGGGAATAAACTTCTCGTTTCTTAGTGGGAAAGCCAAAAACTCGGCTGGTGGGGGAGGTATCTCGGCTGTTTCAGCCGAGTATCTGAACTCGGGTGATACTTTGTTTCGGTTTCCGGATAGAATTCCTACTTGAGATCGAATTCTATCTTTAAACGGATTTGTTTAATATTATTGAAGGCTGATTTTTGTAGTGTTTCTGTCCGAATTGGACGTGTAATGACACGGCCAGATCGTGTGACTCGGGAAAAAATATCTTTGACCGGGTCTGACTCGGTCGCTAAAAGACGGTTTTACCCCCGGTGTCGGAATCGACCCAAATTAGTCTCATTTGACTCGAAACGACCCACTGGGCCTGGATTTGAGGTCCGTTCTGTGAGATTTGTACTCCTTAATAAGCCTAAACCAAATGTCCATGATTTCGAGCCCATATCCGAGTCCATTAAAGCATGTTTGCGTCCTATCATCATCGGGTGTTTGGCGGGACCTACTATAGACACCTGGCGGTCAAAATGTGGGTGTCTACAGAGCCCCCACTCTGACTGAGGCTTGGACAAGGCGAAAGTCAGAGTAGCTACCAGGCCAATCGAGGATTAAGACCTGGCAGACTTCCGATCGGGTCGTTTAGAGTCCATTAGACTTGCGTGAAGGGCTTGCCAGCCATAAGATAGAAATCATACCTGGATAGATGTCGATAATGGCGCGGGGACTTTCTACTAAAAAAGTCTTGGATTTGTCTGTTTATAGACAATTTCCATTTTGAAATTGCGTGGGAGTTTGCCTTGGAGGCTATGGGTGTATCGCTTACTGATACGTCCCATCTTTGAATTGCGCGGGAGCCTGTATTAGAAGCTGCGGATGTCCCTCTTACTGATACATCCGATTCCTCAACGAAAATGTTGCTTGAATTTTCACTGAGAACTTTGAGAATCCTCCGGGAGTCTTGGGATACCTGTGTGTTTTGCATGCAACATACAGATAAAACATCGACTCGTGCTGGGGAAGAAAATGATTTTTGGTTGATTTTTTTTTTTTGGAAAAACCGATTTTTTTTTTTTTAAAATGGCGGAAATTTTGAAAAATTTGGAAGAAAAGGAATGCTTGGGATGACTTGATTCCTGATCAGATTCTGACACGGATTCCTAAAAATTTCTGGTTAGGCCTGTATGCCTAAGTGAAGTGGGAGATATACCGACAGACTCGACTGCCTAAGAGAAGCCCCCGGGACAACAAAGCTAGCTGTTGAGAACATGACAGTGTCGTGACCGGAATGATGATGCTTTTTGAATTTGTGTCAATGTGGGTGGTTGTGCCTTTGTTGAAAGGCTGCCTACGTATTCACGTGTAGTGAAATCAAACCAAGCCGTAGTTCAGTGTTGAAAGATGTATTATGGTGCCTAGTTTATTAGGGCTTGGTGTGTAACTAGCCATAGCAATGGTGTAGGCTAGGTGCATTCCCAATGATGTCTTGACCAAAGGGCTAGAATAGTTAGGATGTTGATCCTGTGACTGTGAGCGTTCTCCGAGGTAGCCCCCAGAGGTGGTGTGAACTATTTGGGCGTGTTCTATGCCGACTGCAAGTTGAATTCCCGTGTTTGGGGCTGGTAACTGGTTTAGATGTTTTTGGAAATGTGGTGCTAGGAAGTAAGTGGCTTCGATGATTCGAAATCTGGAGCTCGATTTTGTGGAGCTAAGGCTTCGAGGGTAAGGTATTGTAATGTGGTAGGAAAGGGGGAAGTCGAGTAATAATGACTCGAACTTCGATCGGGGTAGGTTTGATTATGCGGGATCTGATTTCCATGTCTGGCCCTAATGGTTAAGGTATCCTATGGAGCTTGAATCCTCAAAATTCCGGGCTGTCTCTAGCCTAGGTCTTGGGAAGGTCTTGAGGGTTATAATGTGGGAAGGATAAATGTGGTGTTAGCTGACCAGCTTGATTGTCACTCCCCTATTGGATGGTATTGATAATTTTGAATTTGACCGTACCCCGGTCGAAGGATTTTCACTTGAGTTGACCGTTGACCACGGTCATGGGTATTTGATTTTTTTTTATTGACCTCTTAGCCCCGGTCATGGTTTTTTTTTTTGGTTGACCTTTTAGCCCCGGTCATGGGTTTCTTGAATGTTGGTTGACCTCTCAGCCTCGGTCATAGGTTTTTTGAATTTTGGTTGACCTCTCAGCCTCGGTCATGGGTTTTTTGAATTTTGGTTGGACTGATACCAGAGGTAGGGATCGGTTGATCTTATCGGATGGGTATTTGTTGTGGGAAATGGGCTTGCCTCCCGTCTTGGACCCAAACTAGGAGAATTCCCAGATTTGTCATAGGATTCGATATGCTCCGATCCTGCCAAGGATAGTTATGTGGCTTTCTATGTCAGACATGGAACAGGTAAAAGGAAAACACGGGTCTCAGTTTCCTGCAGTCGTTATAGATGTGCCTATAATAGTCACGTGCATGTGCTCACAGTGTATGATGGTATTCATCATGTTCTCGGAAACACGTAAGGAAATATATGAGAAAATAGAAAAGCTGATTTTATTGAAAATGTGAAAAGAGGACATAATGCAAATGACTCTGACTTTGACAGAAAATAGTGATCCTAGACTCGGACTCAGGCTAGGACTTGAACCAAATCTAGACTCTCGGATAATGTCGTCAGTAGTCTTCGGCTTCATCGTCACACCAGATCCCGTTGATTTGTGTGATAAACGGGGAAATGAGGTGTGAGCAGTCTATAACCTCTCCGGGGAAGATAGCGTGGGTGGCCAACGGGTTGTCCTTATTGTTGGGCTTACCTCCGGGTAAAGGGATTTTCCCGCTTTCAATGAGATCCTGGATAAGATACTTCAGTCTCCAGCATTTCTCAGTATCGTGTCCCTTACTCTGATGGTATTTGCAGTAGGCTTGAGCATCGTAGGATTTGGAGCGACGTTCAATTGGAGGATCAGGTGTTGGGCCTATCGGGGCGATGAGGCCTTTTGATGAAAGCCTTTGTAAGGCATTCGCATAGGTAGTACCTATGTCGGTGAATACTCGGGGTGGCGTATTCTTCTTGGACGGGTTATCAAGTAGATTTACCTCGTCAAAAATGCTACGAGTGGCAGCGGTGGATGCGGGCTCGCTTGTTGATGAGCTGGCCCCTTGGTATCCTTTGGTGGAGGCCTTAGTGAGGCTTTCCATCCTTAGATCATCCTCGATTCTCGTTCCCATTTCAGTTAGGACCGCGAAGCTAGGTATGATGGCGTACCGGAGATGGATCCGGTAGGCGGGCAGGAGATTCTTGACAAAGGCTTCAACTAGGACTTTTTCACTGGGCTTATCGACCAGTTTGACACTTTCAGCCCTCCAGCGTTGAAGGTACTTTGTAAACCCTTCCTTAGGCTCCTGGGCCATTACTTCCAGGGTTCGCATGGTGGTTTGGATCTTCGTATTGTCGGCGTAGTTCCGGGCGAATTCCGTTGCTACGTCGTCCCAAGACTTGTACTTCTTGGAATCGAGCCTATAGAACCAGGCTCTCGGGTGCTTCTCTAGCGAGGAGGCAAACAGATGCTTGAACATGCCTGACTTGACTCCTTTTAGGGCCATAAACTCTTTGAAGGCCCGGATATGTAATACCGGGTCTTCTGTTCCGTCAAACATCGAGAGGCCCGTCAGATTGAGATTGGCGGGCAATTGGTCGGTTAGGGGAGAGTAGGTTCGAGCATTCTCCGTATGGATCGAGTTGTGGGTCGACAAATGGACCTGCTCTTGCAGTTTGAGGACTGCGCTAGTCAATTCGGCTAATGGCCCATGAGCTTCATCTCCGTCCTTGAGCTTGTCCTGTTCGATGGCGCTAACCCGGGTAACAATGGCGATCTGATCACCCCTAATTCGGTCAAGTTTCTCTTGGATCTTGGCCAACGAGTTGTTTAGTTGATCAATGAAGTCCTTAGTCATGGTTCGGGTGAAGGGCGGCCTGTCTGTAAGAATACCGCGTAATCAGGAAGGTTGCTTCGGAACTCAAATACACCAAGGCATAGGAAATAGCGCGGGAGGAGAGACGACTCCAGTTTGACTCGGGTTAGACTCTCCTAAGACAAATGTGCGGGGTATGATTCTCGGAGTGACTGTGATTAATCGCTCCGTCGGAAAATAGCCCCCAAGTGAGACTAAGGGCTTAGACATGACTCAGATGGTGTGACACCTAAGTGACTCGAAAGTGGGATACGTGAGACAACACGTGTAAGACTTGACCCTTAGAGTAACCGTGATTGATCGCTACGCTAAAGGGTAGACCCTTGAGTGGGACTGAAGACCAACTCCTAGACGGGTGACTCGTGGACGGTGGGCTTTCTTTAGGATTTCGGCAGAATGGGCCTAGTCCCGTGTGAAGAAAGACCTACGTGTGAGCTAAACCCAGACTTTGGACTCGATTGCGTAAGTGGGCTTCCCTTTGTAGGAGTTTGTCCTACGTAGGTGGGCCGTGCCTTGACTAGTAAGGCGGACTTGGGATGGGGTGGAAACTTCGTGATGTAAGATCGACGGAGTTTCGACGCTATAGACTCTTACTACTTATGACGAGACCCGACACTGCTAAATACGGGAAGTCCTAAGAAGAAGAAGGTTTGAAAAGAGGATTTGAATTTGAAAACCGAGCAAAGTCGGGTTGGACGGCCCAATCTTTTTTTGAAAATCGGAAAAAAGGTTTATCGGGCCGAGTTTTGAATTTTTGAAAAGGTTTGGACAGCATACCGGCTAAAAATAGGCTATTTTGAGTCAAAATCATAAGTCCTAAATTCGGTAGCTTTCCGGGTTTTGAAAAATGGATGGTTTTCGAAAAAAGGTGAAAGTTTTTTTTTGAAAACACGGTTTTTTGAAAAAAAAAGATGAGACACGGACCAAGTAGCATGTAGTCACGGAAACGGTATAACGACACCATGTATGCTCCTAGTCTAAGTCTCGGTCGGTCTAATAGGGTCTATACCATCAACGATGGCTTTCTCGTACTGAGGACGGACTCCCTAAGCCGAGTGGGTCTTAGGACATGCCGCAAAACCTAAACGAGTTCCACCATCGATGTCTTTAGTGGGTCCAAGTAGGAACGCACCGTGGTATAGTGGGACGTCGGTCACAAGTAACCGGCCCGGGAAAGATTGGGTTATGCATGGCCCATTGAACTAAAACGTGTACATTACTATTCGAATGATTTCTTTTCGAGTCTCACCCTAGGGATGCCGATGGTAAGTGACTCATCAGTTGATCCCCAGCGGAGTCGCCAAATTGTGGACATGACATAGGTCCACCCCGACGCGGCCACGCGCGGGTTTGGGGAGGCGAATGAATCTCCATATGAGATGGTCAAATTGAAATTTAAATCGAAGTAGGAGTCGCCACCGAATTTTATGGTTATTCGGAACCGTTCGAGCCCACTCTATGTCGTAGTGGGCCGTATACAAAATACGGCCCATTTCCGATGTCAGAGTTTATTGGGCTCGTCCCTTTGCATATCGATACCGATGCCGACTGGGCGGTTAATCGTATATTGAATGGCTCTCGTTGCCAATGGTTTCGGACATCCGGAAACCACGGTTCTGAGTAAGGGGTGAGGGTACGTGTTGGGAAGTTCACTAAGAACACCCAACCCCGCCCGCACTTAGCGGCCTTTACTAAGATATCGTTCGTTTTTGGTGTACACGGGTTAGTTCGACGGTTGAATGATATGCAGACATTATTTTCCTAAGCATGTGAGAAAAATAAAATGGGTTGCTAAGTCGTTTAATGCATGTTTAAACTAATAACGTCAAAGTTATTTTAGCATGTGAGTTCGTTTTAGTCTAATAAAACGATAAAAACAAATAAAAAGCTACAAACACGAGAAAACGAGTTAGTAACGATGAATAAATTGAAAAAGACGTAAATAAATAATATGCATGATTTTAGAAAGGATTTGATGACACGTGACTGATTAACACGTGTTGACCGAGGTCGAAAAAAAAGTATTTATTAAAATATGTCGCGAAAGTCGCATTTTAATATAATGATCGAAAAGAATTAAAAATAGAAAAGCGAAGAAACGAGAAAAAGGAGGCCGGGCGAACCAGGCCGCCGCGCGGGTCGCCTGGCAGGCGCGCGACCCGCGTGGTGGTCTGCCGGGTTTTTTTTTGTTCGAAAAATCGTTAATTCTTATAAATCGCGTACAAATATGGATTAATTTATACTCGATTTATATTTTCGATATTCGTCGTATTCGATATTCGATTATGAAATCGATATCGAATAGTCGGAATGATTTTATAAAAAAGTTCTGAAAAACTCGTTTTTGAACGAAAAATTGAAAAAAAGAATTTTGAACGAAAAAAAGGTGTTAATTTTCTCCGCGTTAAAAAAAATCATCGAATTTTGTTAAAAAAAGGTAATGATTTTATTAGCATCAACGAAAATCGATTTAATTTAGTTCTTGTAGGTACGATGTTCGATTAGAGAATCGGTATCGTATTTTAAGAACGTTATAAAAAAGCTTTGTGATCGAAAATAAATAAAAATATGATGAATGACCCGTAATAAATATGAGACGACCGACGACCCGTAAAAAAAAAAAAAAAAGATGGACGAAAAAAGGTGAAAAAACGTGAGATAGGGAAAGAGAAGGAAAAGAGTCGGGTTTGATTTACACCCTCAACCTACATGCTTTGTGTTCTCGGAATAAGGCTCGTCGGACGGTAGCTTAGGTTCGGGAGCGTCGAGATGATGTGGATGAGTTAAGGTGTCGGTTTTTAGAGTGTTTTTATGTGTGTGTGTGTAGGCGTGGGTTCGACCGGTTTGGACGGGATTGGTTTCGGCGGATTCTTGGAACTATTTCAGGATTACGTCGGGATTTTGGACGTCGTTTTTGGCTGCTGAAAATTTGTGATTTTTTTCGGTATTTTTCTGTCTTAAAAAACCTTTTCCCTTTTGTGTTGGACGGGATGTCCTATTTATAGGAATCGAGGTGGTCTTGCTTGTGTGACAAGAAACACCGGTTTGGATAGGAAATACGAGAGTTCGTAAGGGAATAAACTTCTCGTTTCTTAGTGGGAAAGCCAAAAACTCGGCTGGTGGGGGAGGTATCTCGGCTGTTTCAGCCGAGTATCTGAACTCGGGTGATACTTTGTTTCGGTTTCCGGATAGAATTCCTACTTGAGATCGAATTCTATCTTTAAACGGATTTGTTTAATATTATTGAAGGCTGATTTTTGTAGTGTTTCAGTCCGAATTGGACGTGTAATGACACGGCCAGATCGTGTGACTCAGGAAAAAATATCTTTGACCGGGTCTGACTCGGTCGCTAAAAGACGGTTTTACCCCCGGTGTCGGAATCGACCCAAATTAGTCTCATTTGACTCGAAACGACCCACTGGGCCTGGATTTGAGGTCCGTTCTGTGAGATTTGTACTCCTTAATAAGCCTAAACCAAATGTCCATAATTTCGAGCCCATATCCGAGTCCATTAAAGCATGTTTGCGTCCTATCATCATCGGGTGTTTGGCGGGACCTACTATAGACACCTGGCGGTCAAAATGTGGGTGTCTACAGGGGGGGGGGGGGGTTATAGCTTTTCTCTTAGTTCAAATCAAGATTTTAGGCGCCTGAAGTCGTACTACCCAAAGTTGGGGTGCATAGGGTGAGGCGACTAGGATTTTGAAGATCCGATTTGAAAAATTTCCAAATCGGAGATTATACGTGATCTTTGTGTTACTTGGATGCTAAGGTTTCTGACCCTTGACCTTGTGCGTGCGCCGTTTGGCCTTGGGTGCGCATCTCGAGGCTCGACTTGGCCTGACGTGCTGACTAGGGTTTGATTTTTTGTGTTTCGGAACCGATTCGGTGCCCTGGTGTCGGAATTGACTCTAATTACTGTCGACGCGACTGTAATGACACGACTAAGACCGTCTAGATGTTGAATTAATTTTTCCGAGTAATAATTTGATCCGTTCTATAGAAAAACCAAAAAAACCATCTAAAACATCGTAAAATCGTGTCGTGTTGCAGTTCAAACATCATCGGGTGTTTGTTGGGCACTCCTGCAGCCACCATGTCCAAATCCGGGTATGTACACATTGCTGAAGTTGAATAGGGACAATGATCCCTAGACAATCATGGATCATTTCCAACAATTGCACACTAAATGGGCATTCATAAAATAAATGCTCCGAAGTTTCAGGCTGCAGGTTGCACAAGCAGCAACAATTAGTATTAACAATACTCAATTTGTGCAACTTATCCCGTGTTTGCAAAGCACTCCTACAAGCCAGCCAGCACATGAACTGGTGTTTAGGAATGACTCTGTCACACCAAATCATTTTAGCCTAGTCCACTTTAGGGGCTTTGGTACGCATACAGGAACTCATACCCAACAGAAATAGTATATCCCCTATCCATTCCTTCCCACTTCCCATCTTGAAATTGAGTCTTAAGAAGCTCCTTGATAACAATTTTTTTTTCCATCCCCATGAGACAAAGTTACTAGGCTGGTATGTAGTCCAGTCCTGACCTTTCAGGTAAAAGTTATGAACCCAACGCACCCAAAGCCTATCTTTCTGTTCAAACACCCAAGAAACCAATTTCCCAACAACAACAACGTTCCATTTCTCCAAGTGCCTTAGCCCCAACCCTCCGCTTTTAGGACGACATACCTTCTCCCAGGCACCAATGGTACTGGTTGATAGGTATGTTTGCCCTCCCAAAAAAAGACCTAAAAATAGCATCAATTCTAGGCAAGACACATTTTGGTAATATGAATATCATAGCAAAGTATACATAGACCCGCGACATGACAGACTGAATTAATGTTAATCTCCCAGCATATGATAATTTCTTTGCCCCTAAACTGTGGATCCTACCAGTAATTTTTTCCACCAGTTTAGCACAATCATTCCTTGTTAATTTAGTAGTTTGGATTGGTATTCCTAAATTCCTGAAGGGAAGAGAACCCCTAGCACAGCCTCATCCTACTCAGCACAACAGCTTTCTGACTTGTTGACATACCAGCACAGTACAAATGGGATTTACTAATGCTCATAGTCAGACCGCAAGACTTAGTAAAGGTGGCAAAGGCTCTCATCAAAACACTAATAGACTCCTGATCTCCTTTGCAAAAAGCAAGAGGTCGTTAGCAACCAGCATATGACACAACTTTATTTGAGCACATTTGGGATGGAACTTGAACCCATATGTCGTAGTGGCATAATTCAAAGTTCTGGACAAGTATTCCATACAGATGGTAAAAATTAGAGGCAATATAAGATCTCCTTGTCGAAGACCTCTCTTCCCAAGGAAAAAATCAAAACTATCCCCGTTCTAACTCAAAGAATAGCTAGCCGTCATAATACATTTCATGACAAGCCCAATGAACTGCGGAGGGAATTGAAGTGCATCCAACATCTTCTCCACAAAGCTCCACTTAACACTGTCATACACTTTATGAATATCAATTTTCATCAGACAATGAGGTGAAACCGTTTTCCGGTTGTATAATCTCACAAGATCCTGGAAAATAAGCACATTCTCCGTAACGTTCCTATCCTCAATAAATTCACGTTGACGTGGACTTATAATGTCCGGTAGCCCTAATCTCAATCGCTTGCACAAAACCTTAGTAATATAGTTATAAACCACGTTACAACAGGTGATAGGGCAGAACTGAGCCACGAATTGAGGCTTGTCCACTTTTGGAACAAAAGGTATTCACCTGTTTCAGCATTCTTCCTGAATGAAAAAAATCCTCAACAGCGGAGATCACATCTTCACCTACAATTTCCCATGCATCTTTGCTGAATAAGCTTGAGTACCCATCGGGACCGGGAGCCTTATCGCAAGGAATACTAAAAATCACGTCTTTGAGCTCTTGTGAAGATAGAGGCTGGAGCAGAATCCTTCTATGATCATTCGTACATACTTTCCCTTTGCAAACCACATATTTCTGTACTGGAACAGTAGAAATAGATTCACCAACCAATTTGGTGTGAAATTCCAAAAAAGCATGCTAAATTGATTCAGGCTCATTGCATTCTTCACCTCTAGCATTCTTGATGACAAGAACTCTATTTTGAGCCATTGGTTTCTTAAGGTAAGACTGAAAAAGGGCAGAATTTTGATCCCCCTCCAACACCCAATTCACTTTAGCCTTCTGCATTAGAAACGTCCTACAGGTCTGCTGCAACTGTATCACCTTTTGGTGGCACTCCCATTCCTTCTCTTTTGCCCTATCATTGTTGGGATCCCGCTGAACCTTAATCTAAATAGCTGCAAAAGCCAGTTCAGCATGCATATATCTGTTTTCAATGTCCCCGAATTCTTCCGAGTGTAGCAATTTTTGGGGTTTCTTCAGTCCTTTTAACTTGCACATCAACTGGTACATTCTTGTACCTCTTTGAGCCACTTCCCAATTATTTTTCACCATTTCCATAATGTTAGAATTCAAAATCCACATATTCTGATATTTGAAAGATCCCTGCTTCCGACTAGGTAAATTATCCATGTGTATGACACACGGACAATGATCAAAAGTCCCTTTAGGGAGAAAGTGAGCAAACTCCTCAGGAAATTCTTCCACCCAGTGTCGATTGACCAAACATCTATCAAGTCGAATATAAACCATATCCTCCCTTGTTTGTTTATTGTTCCAAGTGAACCAATCCCTCGTGAAGGGCTATCCTCCAGCTGAAAGCCAGCAATACACTCTCGAAAAGGAACAATCTCAGCCTTAGTCGAGTTACCTCCTAATCTTTCATCCGTTCCCGTGACAGTATTGAAATCCCCCGCCACGACCCACACTCATGAAACTCCCCTAGCAACCAACAACCTAAGCTTATGCTGAAGGTTCTCCCTACCTTCTACTAAATTGGAAGCATATACCAGAGTAAGGCGATACTGCCTATTATTGGAAGAGATCAACAAGTGAATAGCTTGATAAAAAACTTCTAACACTTGGACTTGCACCCGTAAGTGGTTCCACAGTGCCCAAATACTACCACAACTAGTATACCGAGAGTTTGTGCAAATAGACCAATTGTCCATATGTAATGTTATTTATACCATTAATTTTAGTTTCTAATGACCCGAAAACATTAACTTCTTTTTTCCTTAAGAAATCACTAATTATACGTTGCTTATTTATCATTCATGCCACGTACATTCCAAAATCCTATTGTATAAATTCTAACACGATACAGTGGCAGAAACACTGTAGATGTGGGATTATAATTCACTGTAACTATGTCTTGATTAAATAAAAATGGTAAGTAAATATTTAAGCCTTAAATTAAGAATGGCTTAAAAATAAAAACAATCCATAAAAGGGTTTAGCAATCTATAGTACAAAATTCATTGATCAGCGAAGCAGGATCCGTAACTACTCGCTAGCCCACCCGAAGGGAAACACATATACCTGCCATGTTAAAAACATAACAGCCACAATCAGTGAGGTGCAACGACGACGTTCTCCCAGCCACATTACAAGATTTTAAAACTGTAATTACTATTATATAAAAATAGTAAACATGGAAAACATTGAAACATTATAAAAAAAATAAGCTTTCGGAGAAAACTTAAAATACTGGAACTATATAATCAAATTAAGTTTTCAGAAGAAAACTTAAAATATTTGCCAACCTTCAAACCAAAATATATTGATAACAATAAAATATTCAAAATGGCATTATGGATAAAATTAGACGACTAGACTTTCACCAGGATAATACTTAAAACTAGACTAAGAACTTTAGTTTTAACAATTATCAAACTTCAGTCTCTAACTAGGCAACTCAACCATAATAGGATTGCGTGTAACGAGGTCCTGGTTTAAGCAGTGTACACCCCTCATGGACAAAAATCATGTCCAGTTCAACCCGACGCAACTTACACGATGCGATATCAATGTTTAAGGTAAACATACACTCTTCTGAACATAAACCATGCTCAGTTCAACAACCAATGTGTCCCATAAAGACTCACCAGCCTTACAGTTGATGGCAAAACGTACATCCTAGACTATATTAATCTAACCTTACACTTATCTTTATACCATAACTCCAAAACAAGCCATTATTGATATTCAAAAGAGATAATCATTATAAATAATATGAAGATAAAACAAATAATCATTATATTCTAAAAGAAGAAACTTTCCATTTTAGGAAACTTCTATATTTAGAAACTTCTATATTTAGAAATTTTACTAAAAATAGGGTCATATCAAAATATCGAAAATATTAGTTCATACTAACAAAACATTTTTAGTAAACGATATAAATTTATACAACTAATACTTTCGGCCTTAACGATACTTGTTTTTAAAATAAGGATAAATGGATTTATGAAATTATTGAAATATCACACAAGTGTTTGTTAAATTATTAAAATGTCTTAAATATTTTATTATTACTAATTAGGGTGTTTTCAAAGTGTATAAAACTAAATTCCGTAATTGTTAATAGTTCCGACAAAACAAGCGTAAATAGGATTTTACAGCAAATATCAAAATAAATCATTTAACTTCTTTTATTTATTAAAAAATTTACAAAAGTTTAGAATATCATAAGGGGTGATTTGAGTTATAGAAGTGCAGATTTCAGAAATCTCAAAATAGCTGGAAAATAATTTATTAAAGCTGAAATGGAATATTTTAACGGTAATTCGCAACTTCACACAAAAATTGATACTATCATTTAAGGGCTTCAATAAATAGTATAAAAATTATGTGAAATATTTAAAATACATATTTGGACACCCTATTCAGAATTTTTTTTTTCCAGAATCTGTAAGCTAGGTTTTTAAAGAGTTCTCTCGTTAATCGTCTAATCTCGACAATAACGATTAATAAAAATAGTAATTACGAAACGATCTAAGTATTAATATCCAATTTTTTTTATCAAACCTAAAATTTGATATTTTCCAGAAATTTACAATTTTCCAAAATGTCAAAATTCCTGAATTCATAAAATTAGGTAAAACCGTCTTATAAACCCGTTTTCACAATTAACGATCTTTTAATAAAATTATCGTTCCTAATTTCTTTTATTAAAACATTAAAATCATAAAAATATATATTCTTCAATAAAATACGAGGAATTTTTTTTTCCAGATTTAAAATAGAAACCAAAAATCGGAAATCAAAAAGACAAACACGGTTTTAACGATAAACGACGATTTAAATTGATTAATTAACTCACCCACTTAACAATTCCAAAAAATTATGAAAAAAATTCAGAAAATTATTTTTCATCAGAAAGGTTATCCATGCCAAATTTCAGATTAAAATAAAATGTTTACGCATAAGAACTAAAAATCGCCTTTTAATCATTTTTGTCCGAAAACAGTGATAATTCAATAATCGATATTTAAAATATCAGAAAACTAAAAAATTATCAAAAACATCACTTTTACAGAATATATTCATATTTTACATGTTTAGGTCGAACATTACAATTTTACAAAACTATACAACAATTTAATCGTTAATCTCGTAAAAGCAATAAAATTACCGTAACATGAAAATTTTACGATTTTAAATTCTTGCCATAAAACTTTTGGTGACATACATATATTTTTCAAAATAAAATTATAATTCTATACATGCAATTGCTACAATAAAATCAAGCAATACCGAGTAACATCGTTGTTACCTTTAATCGAAGTCCGAAGCTACGATATATTCGTCCACTTCCGGGTCTTCTTAAAAGCCTACATTAACCATATTTCCATGGTATAAAAATACCATAAGAACAATGGAAAATAAGGTGTATCACGATTGAAACAGAAACAGATTAATACCTTAATGAAAGAGACGAAACGAGGAATGATAAACGAGAAAAAATGTGGGACGAATGATGAAGGATGAACACGGTTTTCGCTCAAAAAATGGCTGATTTTTTTCTTCACAGTTTACACGTGAAAATGGAGGGAGGATGAATAGTATTTACCTTGATTATTTTTGTGTAAAAATGAATGAATAACAGAGTGAAAAGTTTAGGCTTAAATGATAATTAAAATTTGATAAAAACTATGAGTTTGAAGAGTTTGATCGTTAAGCACTAAAATAAGTGAGTTGAATAAAAGAAATATGTACATACATAACATTTCATAATGAATTATATATGAAAGTAATGTAGTACGGAGTGTGACATGGGGGCCACAGTCCGAAATGGTGGGAAAGGGGTCTCAAATAATTGTAGGTTGTTAAAAATAAGGATCGTAAAATTATTAAAAGCATTTCCAAGCAATCCGAGTAAACAACGTAAGAAAATAATTATTTACGAGACTTTGTAATAAAATCATTAAAGGATAAATTTTCATAAATAAAAATAATTTCTTAGTTAGAAATAATATATAAACGTGTTTGGACGTTATTAGAAATATAAATAACTGAAATCCAAGTTTAATACTCCCTCCTAGTTTTTTTTATCTCCCCTCTTTTCTTTTTGGCACTAGTTCGATTATCTTCCCTCTTTCCATTTTTGGTTTGTACTTTAATCAATTTTGTATTCTTTCCTTTACTCACAAACCCCACAATATTTCTACTTTATACCCCACATTTTCTTACTTTAATCAATTCTTTATTCTGTTCTTAATATTTGTGCCAAAAAGAGGGAAGATATAAACAACTAGGAGGGAGTACAATAGTTCGTAGAAAAATGGAATTTTTCCTGAAATAAATGAATAGTTTGCGATGAAAGCTTAATAAATATATTTATGATAGAAAACAAAAATAATTAAAATTTTAATGAAAATAAATAATATTTTACTTGAAAAAATTATGAAGCTTGGACATAAAGTAGAAAGCAGAAGACAGAAACGCTACAGAGTCATGACGGAGTCATAACGAAAAAGATAGCAGCGCTAGGAAAATAGTGGGTGTTACAATAAGAGGTTTATTGTCAAACATTGTATGCCTAAGGCCAAGAACCTACTCCTTCATCGCCAAAGATTTAAATCTCACAATAAAATGCCATTGGGTAAAAAGGATACTTTGTCCACGTCAAAACTCTTCCATATCCTCCTGACATAGCCTTCAATTATTGCCTAAGGCGGGTTAGCCCCTAAAACAAAGCAGTAGACCGAAGATTTCCAAATTTCTAGTTCGTCCTCCACTTCATCCTTCGATATTTGAAGCAACTCTTCTTCATCTTCAACAATAGTCTCCTTATGCCCTTCCTTTTGCATCCAAACACCCTCCTTCTGAGTTGGTGGGCGAAATTCCCCTTCTTTTGTATCAGGGACCGAGTCAGCAGTATGGAGATCCAATTCCCTATCAATAGTGTCATCCATACGTAGAGTAGGCGTCTTAAGTAACGTTTTCATGGGAGTATTTTCGACAATGGTGTCACCGCCAAATTCAGAACTACTATCCTCTTCAAACGCCTGCTGCAAGTCCCTTTGTTTCTTGGTAACAATGGGTTTACGAGCAGATTTGCTCGTTTTCTTCTTTGCCATGATCCTCCTGGGTGTCGCCTGCTAGGGTTAATTTCTTTGAGTGTAGTTTTTTCTTATGGAAACAATGTTCGATTTAAAATATTATATAGAACAATGGGTCTTGTCTTATTGTAGACACCCACATTTTGACCACCAGGTGTCTATATAGCAGTTTCCAAAAAACACCCGATGATGATCGGACGTAAACATGACTTAATACGCTCGATTTAATTTTCAGACTCGGAATCAATGGTAGTTGGCACAAGCTTTTAGCGGAGCAAAAATCTCATCAAACCAACCTCAAATTCTGGCCCATTGGGTCGTTTCCAGTCAAATGAGACTAATATGGGTCAAAACCGTCACCAAGGGCAAAACCGTCTTTTAGCGACCGGGTCAAACCCCGGTCAAAGACATTTCCAAGGCTGAAAAAATATGTCACGCAGCTTTCGAGAATCCGATTCGAAATCAAATATCTCATAAAATCAGCCAAAATCGGAATCCTACATCTCCTGAAACCGGGTGTTTCTTCCCCTACAAGTAACCTTTTCCTATCCAAAGACGGAATCCCACTTCACCCTAACCGGTTGTTTTCTTCCTTTGCAAGTCATCTATCTCCTATCCCAAGTCGGGTATTTCATCTTATAAATACCCCACCCCCGCAACACAATTTCATCATCAATTATCCACAACATCCACAACACCGACATCCGACACAACATCAACAATTCCCAACATCCATTCACAACCCGAAATTCTAGGCAATTTTAGGCAAACCATACACAAATACCAACCCGAAATTCTAGGCAACTTTAGGCAAACCATATACAAACCCGAGAGCAAACCTCGTCAAATCCCCTCCCTAACCATACACACCATAACTCTCCTGTGTACATCTTAACGCTCCCGAGCCTAGGCCGCTACTACAAGTCCGTTTTTCAAGATAATTAAGCATGTAGGTTGAGGCTGTTACAAATCCCGTCTTCTCTCTTTTCCTCCTCTTTTTCTTTTTTTTTCCCGTTTTCCACGTCGTTCTAGTCGCGTCTTTTTTATTTTCCTTTTCTCGTTCCTAATATCGATATTATCGTACTATTTTCGAAAAGTATTATTTCCTAGGATTCGATATCGACTCTATAGTCGAATATCGGATCTAAAGGTATCAATCATTAAATCATGTTAAGCATAATCCCGTTGAAGCCGAGTAATGATCGCATGGTCCGAAAAGACTAATTACGAAATTACAACGTGGAGGAATTATCTCGTCTTAACAACATTCAAAACGATTTTGTAAACAACTTTTTACTAATTTTCGAAATACACTCTAAATATCCAATATTGATTCTATAATCAGGAATCGAATATTACGAGTATCAATATTTAAGTCGAGTATAAATTGGACCATATTTTTACGCGATTTAACCAAATTATCAATTTTCAAAACCAAAAGCAATTTTAGAGTCAAAATCAAACCGGACAGCAGTCCGTACGGGGGCACTCGATCGAGTGGCACCCCAAAAACGTATCAGAAACTTTTTTTTGCAAGACTACTCGATCGAGTGGCCCCTGGTATAGCAAAACAGCGAGTTTTTAGCATGTCTCGAGTCCCGATAAAATTATTTTAACGACTTCGGTCGTTACGTGTCAAGTCCATCACGTGATCCAATCTTCTCAAAACCACATCGCACCGTATTTACATTTTCCAATTCATTTGCACTTCATTATTATTGCAATTATTGTATCGTTTGTCGCATTGTAATTCCAGGTGGTATGCCACTCGTATATTGTAATCTATTGTCGTTCTTTTCTTTTCTTTTTCTTTGTTTGTTTTATTATACTAAAATGAACATCACATGCTAAAACAACTTTGACGATTGTTTAGATGCATTTAAACGACGTAGTCAAACATAATTCACATGTTTAGTCAAAACGTCTTGTTTGCATAACATTCAACCGTCAAACTAACACGCGTACACGAACAACGAACGATGTCTTAGTAAAGGCCGCTAAGTGCGGGCGAGGTTGGGTGTTCTTTGTGAACTTCCCAACACGTACCCTCACCCCTTACTCAGAATCGTGGTTTCCGGATGTCCGAAACCGTTGGCATACGAGAGTCATTCAATAAGCGATTACCGATAATGTTGGTATCGGTATCGCAATGCAAAGGGACGAACCCAATAAACTCTGAAATCGGAATGGGCCGTACTTTGTGCACGGCCCACTACGACATAGAGTGGGTTCGAACGGGCCCAAACTCCCACAAAGTTCGGTGGCGACTCCAACTTCGATTTAAATTTCAATTCGAGATACATCTCACACGAGATTCATTCGCCGCCCCAAACCCGCGCGTGGCCCCGTCGGGGTGGACCTATGTCATGTCCACAATTTGGCGACTCCGCTGGAGATACCTGATGTACCACTTGTCATCGGGATTCTCAGGGTGAGACTTGAAAAAAAATCGTTCGATTACTAATGTACGCGTTTTAGTTCGATGGTTCATGCATAACCCAAATCTTTCCCGGGCCGGTTACTTGTGACCGACGTCCCACTATACCACGGTGCATTCCTAAATGGGTGCGCTACAGACTCCAATGGCGGAACTCGTATGGGTTTCACGGCATGTTTTAAGTTCAATTCGGCTTAGGAAGTCCGTCCTGATTTACGAGAAAGCCGTCGTTGTTGGTATAGACCCTATTTCGACCGACCGAGACTTAGTTTAAGAGCATACATGGTGTCGTCATATTGCTTACGTGACTATGTGCTACTTGGTTTCCGTGTCATATTTTTTTCAAAAAACCGTCATTTCGAAAATGCATCTTTCCAAAATACCAAATTTCGAAAAACCCGAAATCCCATCCGTTTCGGAACCCGTCTTTTCAAAAATATTCAATTTTCAAAAATCAGAATGCTACCGAAATTTAGACATAAGATTTGACTCAAAACAAGCCTATTTTCTAGCCGGCATGTTGCCCATTTCAAAATTCGAATTTCCGATCCACCATTCGATTTTCGAATTTCCAAAATTTAATTTCGACTTTCAAATCTTCGTGATGCCATTTTCAAATCTTCGAGATGCTGTTTTCAATTTCAAATCTTTGGGATCTCATCTTCAGTTTTCAAATTGTCGAAAGTTTTTTTTTTCGATATTCAAATTTTCAAAATTCCAAATATTCAACTTTTCAAAAACCCGGTCCTATTGGCCCACTGCCAATTTCAGGCCCATCTTCTCAAATTTTCAAAATTCAATCATTTTTCAAAACCCTTCTTGTCCTTGGACCTACCGTAATTCGTGTGTCGGGTCTTTTCATAGGTTGTCGAAGGTCTATAGCGTCGAAACTCCATCGATCCTACATCACGGGTTTCTTCCCCATCCTAGTCTGCCTTATTCTAAAGGCATAACCAACCAACATGAGTCATACACTCGTAAATGGAAGGTTCGTCTACACTCGAGTCCTAACTAGAAAGTCCCACGCAATTTTTTCCCTCAAGCAGGATGGTCCCCACGACCTTTCCTAAGGGAATTTCGCCCGTCTTTCACTCTGTTATTCGAGTCATCCCAATTCAAAACTCCTTTAACTTAAAGGCCTACCCTAATCACAGGGTCCACCCTTATTCAGGTCGAGTCGAGGGTCTCTAGCATCGAAACTCTGCCAATCTTACATCGCAAGTTTCTTCCCTTACCCTGTCTACCTTTCCTCGAGGCCAAGTCAACCTTTTACAAGGCGTAGCCCTAAAACAAAAGGTTCGTGATCCTTACGTCTAAGGGTCACTCGTCCGACAGTCGAGTCTTAACAACCTTCGATCCCACTCGGGGGCTACCCTTCAGCAAAGCGATCAACCACGGTTGCCCTAAGGGTAATTTCTTACACGTGTTGTAACACATATCCCACTTTTTGAGTCACTTAGATGTCACACCATCTGAGTCTTTAGTCTTACTTGGGGGCTGTCCTCCACCCGAGCAGTCAACCACGGTTACCCTAGAGGGTACCCTACGTTCATCCTGCATCGGCGTCCTTATGGTGCCTTCTTCAAGTCGTACCTATGCTACGAATACTCGAGTCACCTAGGGTTAGGTTACCACGGTTGGTCCGGGCACGTGACGCGGTCAAACACGGTCGCCCCATTTTCGGACTTACCCTTCTGCATCTCGAGTCAAATTCGTGGTCGTTACTTTGTTTAGGCCAATGTTCGAATATCCCGATCCGAGAACCTTAGTCATTCCCTTCACCCCGGGCCAGGTCCAGTTTGACTCCCTCTCTCGCATTTGCGCAAAGCCGAGCTTAGGCGAGTTGTGGCACCTGTCGTTCTCTCCAATCAAGGACCTTACCAAAAAAAGAAATAACCAACCGAGTATCCAAGAGTACGGATTTGATTTGAGCTCTAGTCTGAGTCCGAGTCTAGGATGTACTATTTCTTTCAATTTCGAAGTCGAAATCAGAGTCATTTGTATTCTGTCCTCTTTTCAAAAATTCAATAAAATCAGCTTTCAATATTCTATCTCCACTATATGCTTACCCTATGTGTTTCCGAGAACATGATGAACAACATCATACACTGTGAGAACATGCACGTGACTATTATAGGCACATCTATAATGACTGTAGGAAACCGAGCCCGTGTTTTCCTTTTACCTATTCCATGTCTGAAATAGAAAGCCACATAACTACCCTTAGCAGGAGCGGTATCGAATCTCATGACAAATCTAGGTAGTCTCGTAGTTTGGGTCCAAGACGGGAGGCGAGCCCACTTCCCACAATAAACACCCATCCAATAAGACTGACCAATCCCTACCTTAGGTGTTAGTCTGACCAACAGAAAAAAAGAGATAAAAAAACTGGACAAAAAAAATCAAAAGTCTAGGGAAAAAGCGAAAGGCCAAAACAAAAAAAAAGCAGGCCATCATAAAAAAAAAAGGACATACACGACCAAAACGGTCAACACAAATGAAGATCCCATGACCGGGGCTAAGAGGTCAACCAACAGAAAATTCAAAAAACCATAACCGTAGTCAGCGGTCAACTCAAGTGAAAGTCCCATGACCGGGATACGGTCAATTTAAAAAATATCAAACCCATACCATCAAATAGGGGAGAAACAATCAAGATGGTCAGCTAACACCACATCTAGCCTTCCCACATTACAACCCTCAAGACCTTCTCGAGACCTAGGCTAGAGACAGCCCGGAATTTTGAGGATTCAAGATCCATAGGACGCCATAACCAGTAGGGCCAGACATGGAAACCAGATCCCGCATTATCAAACCTGCCCGGTCGAAGTTCGAGTCATTTTTACTCGACTTCCCCCTTTCCTACCGCATTGCAATACCTTACCCTCGAAGCCTTAGCTCCACAAAATCGAGCTCTAGATTTCAAAACATCAAAGCCACTTACGACCTAGCACCACATTTCCAAAATTATCTTACCAGCCCCAAACACGGGAACTCAACCTACGGTCGACATAGAACATGCCCAAATAATTCACACCACCTCTGGGGGCTACCCCGGAGAACGCTCACAGTCACAGGATCGACATCCTAATTATTCTAGCCCTTTGATCAAGACATCACTGGGAATGCACCTAGCCTACACCATCGCTATGGCTAATTATACACAAAGCCCTAATAAACCAGGCACCATAATATATCTTTCAACACTGAACTACGGCTTGGTTTGATTTCACTACACGTGAATACTTAGGCAGCCTTTCAACAAGGGCACAACCACCCACATTGACACACATTCAAAAAGCCCCATCATTCCGGTCACGACACTGTCATTTTCTCGATAGTCTGCTTTGTCGTCCTGGGGGCTTCTCTTAGGCAGAAGTTCTCCATCCACTCACATAATCCAAATACTTTCAAACTCGGCTCTGTTGAAGACGAGAATTCGTCAGAGATTCGAAAAGCACCCACTTTGGGAGTATACCCCAAAACCAAAAAAAGATCCAAAAGAGCACTAGACTACAACATTGTTACTGATGAATCCTGCAGAAACAGTCTCATTACAGACTATTACAATCCCCCTATAACATATCTTTCCCATTTCGATCGTGTTGCCACTCGCCTAGGCTATGGAATAGCGCAACTTAAGAGTCTTGTTAGGTGCCCACCACCTACCGAGTCACGGTCCAACCCCTAGAGAGTCCAGTTCGTGTTTGTCAACTCGTCTTGTCGCGTCCAGAGTCGAGTCTGTTGGTATTTCTCTTTTCAAATTCTCATTTTAAAATTTGCAAAACTTAGCCATTTGAGAAAATCCTTTTCGACAAGGTCAAATTTCGGTCTATTTAAACTGTAAATTTCTTTTCTACCTCTTTCGATTTTGAAAACCTGTTCTCCTAGCACGTGAGTTGCTTTCAGGACTTCAATTTCAAAATAAAGCAAAAATCATTTTCCCCAGCGCAAGTCAGTCTATGGATGCTAACTGCATTTCCTGTATGCTACCTTGCTATCTGCTATATTTGCTATTTCTGCCTATATATCTAACATTTCAGGTACCAGCTTGGCTTCTCAACGGAACATCAAGTTTTTACTTCCCAAGCATGAGTCGGTGTTTTGCCTAAATGTTACATATGAATTGCTATGTGTCGGCATCATACAGGTACACCCAGACTTGAGAAGAAGGTCTCCTCACAAAAACTCCCCAGTAGAAAGCTCAGGCGACATTTCTACTAAAGAATCGGGATGTGTCTGCGAATGGACACACCCATAGCTTCCTATGCAAGCTCCCGCGTAATCTTGAATCGGGATTTGTCTGCAAACGGACACACCCATAGCTTCCTAGGCAAGCTCCCGCGCAACTCCAAGATGGGATGTTTCTGCAAACGGGCACATCCAAGGCTTCTTAGGCAAGTCCCCACGGAGCTATTCACATCAACTCAGGTATGATTTCTATCTTATGGCTGGCGAGCCCTTTTACGCAAGTCTAATGGACTATAAACGACCCGACCGAAAGTCTACCGGGTTTTAATCCTTGATTGGACTAGTAGCTACTCTTACTTTCGCCTTGTCCAAGCCTCAGTCAGAGTGGGGGCTCTGTAGACACCCACATTTTGACTGCCAGGTGTCTATAACAGTTTCCAAAAAACACCCGATTATGATCGGACGTAAACATGACTTAATACGCTCGATTTAATTTTCAGACTCGGAATCAATGGTAGTTGGCACAAGCTTTTAGCGGAGCAAAAATCTCATCAAACCAACCTCAAATTCAGGCCCATTGGGTCGTTTCCAGTCAAATGAGACTAATTTGGGTCAAAACCGTCACCAAGGGCAAAACCGTCTTTTAGCGACCGGGTCAAACCCCGGTCAAAGACATTTCTGAGGCTGAAAAATATGTCACGCAGCTTTCGAGAATCCGATTCGATATCAAATATCTCATAAAATCAGCCAAAATCGGAATCCTACATCTCCTGAAACCAGGTGTTTCTTCCCCTATAAGTAACCTTTTCCTATCCAAAGACGGAATCCCACTTCACCCCAACCGGTTGTTTTCTTCCTTTGCAAGTCATTTATCTCCTATCCCAAGTCGGGTATTTCATCCTATAAATAACCCACCCCTGCAACACAATTTTAGGCAAATCATACACAAATACCAACCCGAAATTCTTGGCAACTTTAGGCAAACCATATACAAACCCGAGAGTAAACCTCGTCAAATCCCCTCCCTAACCATACACACCATAACTCTCCAATATACATCTTAACGCTCCCGTGCCTAGGCCGCTACTACGAGTCCGTTTTTCAAGATAATTAAGCATGTAGGTTGAGGGTGTTACAAATCCCGTCTTCTCTCTTTTCCTCCTCTTTTTCCCGTTTTTTTTTTCCCGTTTTCCACGTCGTTCTAGTCGCGTCTTTTTTATTTTCCTTTTCTCGTTCCTAATATCGATATTTTCGTACTATTTTCGAAAAGTATTATTTCCTAGGATTTGATATCGACTCTATAGTCGAATATCGGATCTAAAGGTATAAATCATTAAATCATGTTAAGCATAATCCCGTTGAAGCCGAGTAATGATCACATGGTCCGAAAAGACTATTACGACATTACAACGTGGAGGAATTATCTCGACTTAACAACATTCAAAACAATTTTCTAAACAACTTTTTACTAATTTTCAAAATACACTCTAAATATCCGATATTGATTCTATAATCAAGCATCGAATATTACGAGTATCAATATTTAAGTCGAGTATAAATTGCACCATATTTTTACGCGATTTAACCAAATTATCAATTTTCAAAACCAAAAGCAATTTTAGAGTCAAAATCAAACCGGACAGCAGTCCGTACAGGGGGTACTCGATCGAGTGGCAACCCAAAAACGTATCAGAAACTTTTTTTTGCGAGACTACTCGATCGAGTGGCCCCTGGTATAGCAAAACAGCGAGTTTTTAGCATGTCTCGAGTCCCGATAAAATTATTTTAACGACTTCGGTCGTCACATGTCAAGTCCATCACGTGATCCAATCTTCTCAAAACCACATCGCACCGTATTTACATTTTCAAATTCATTTGCACTTCATTATTATTGCAATTGTTGTATCACTTGTCACATTGTAATTCCTGGTGGTATGCCACTCGTATATTGTAATCTGTTGTCGTTCTTTTCTTTTCTTTTTCTTTGTTTGTTTTATTATACTAAAATGAACATCACATGCTAAAACAACTTTGACGATAGTTTAGATGCATTTAAACGACGTAGTCAAACATAATTAACATGTTTAGTCAAAACGACTTGTTTGCATAACATTCAACCGTTAAACTAACACGCTTACACGAACAACGAACGATGTCTTAGTAAAGGCCGCTAAGTGCGGGCGGGGTTGGGTGTTCTTTGTGAACTTCCCAACACGTACCCTCAACCCTTACTCAGAACCGTGGTTTCCGGATGTCCGAAACCGTTGGCGTACGAGAGTCATTCAATAAGCGATTACCGATAATGTTGGTATCGGTATAGTAATGCAAAGGGACGAACCCAAAGCACTGCGCACGGCCGTACTTTGTGCACGGCGCACTACGACATAGAGTGGGTTCGAACGGGCCTGAACTCTCACAAAGTTCGGTGGGGACTCCAACTTCGATTTAAATTTCAATTCGAGATCCATCTTACACGAGATTCATTCGCCGCCCCAAACCTGCGCGTGGCCGCGTCGGGGTGGACCTATGTCATGTCCACACTTATCCATGTAATCCCCCTAATATTTCTAACGCAGTACATTGGCAGAAGCATTGTAGAGTTGGGATTAAAACACTCTGTAACTATGTCTTAAAAGAATAAAATGGTAAACTCGATACATAAGTCATAAATAAAAGTGGTTAAAAACAAAAACAATCCTTAAACGAGTAAAACATTCCATAGTACAGAAATATTATTAAAGCAAAGCAGGATCCACTACTACTCGCTAGCCCACCCTTAGAGAATCACATATACCTGCCATGTTAAAAAAACATAATAGCCACAATCAGCGAGGAGCAATGCCAACGTTCTCCTGCCATATTACAAGATTTTAAAACTATAATTACTATTATATGAAAATAGTAAAAATGGAAAACAGTGAATCATTGTAATTAAAATAAGCTTTCGGAGAAAACTTAAAATATTTGCCAACCTCCAAATCAAAATTTATCGATAATAATAATAATATTCAAAATGACGTTATGGATAGAATCAGTGACGAAGGCTAGACTTTCACTAGGAGAATACTAAAAACTAGCTTCGAGAACTTAGTTCAAACAAATCAAACTTCAATCTCTAACTCGGCTACTCAACCATAATAAGACGACGACTTATAAATGCGCGACCCTAGTTTAAGACAATGCACACCCCTCCTAGGATTACCTGTCATCCAGTTCAACTTATGACGTACGGCGACTTACTGCGAGGCCTAATTAAGCTTAAGGTCAAAATGTACACAACTTCTACGATACATGTCACCCGATTCAACAACTAATGTACCAATTCCTAATACACTAGCTTTATAGTTGATGGCAAAACTGTAAACCCCAGAATTTATTACTCTAAACTTCACACTTGTCTTTATTCCATAACTCCAAAACAAAGCCATTATCGATATTGAAAACATATAATCATTATAAATAATATGTAGATAAAAGAAGTAATCACTATATTCAAAAAGAGAAAAATTTCTATTTTACGAAATTTATTAAAAATAAGATCGTATCAAAGTATAAAATATATTAGTTCATACTAACACAACATTTTTATTAAACAATATAGATTTATAAAACTAATACTTTCAGCCTTAACAATATTAATTTCTAAAACGAGAATAACTAGGTTTATGAATTTATTGAAATGTCACACGAGTACTTATTAAATTATTAGAATGACTTAAATACTGGGTGTACCCAAAATTTATAAAACCAAAATTCTCTAATTTTTATTAACTTCGATGAAACAAGCATAAATAGGATTTTACGGCAAATACCAAAACAAAGTATTCAACGTCTTTTATTTATTAAACAATAAACAAATTTAGAACATCATAATGGGTGATTTAATTTATAAACTTTCAGATTCCAAAACTCTCAAAATAGCTGAAAAAATAATTTATTTAGCTGGAACGGAAGATTTTAAAGATAGTTCGCAGCTTTGCTCCAAAATCGATAGTACCTTTTAAAGGCTTCAATAAATAGTGTAAAAACTATGTAAATTAATTAAAATACATATTTGGACATTCTGTCCAGAAAAATACATTTTCAAGAATCTGTAAACTCGGTTTTAATAAGGTTTTTACGTTAATCGTCTAATCTCGACAATAACGATTAATAAAAATAGAAACTACAAAATGATTTAGGTATAAATAACCAAAAATTATTATCATACTTAAAAATTGGGGTTTTACAAAAACTTATAATTTTTCCAGAATGTCAAAATTCCAGACTTCATAAAATTCAATAAAACCGTCTTTTAAAACCCGTTTTCGCAAATAACGATTCCCTTAAAAATATTTGTCGTTCCTAATATTTTATTAAGACATTAAAATCATGAAAATACATTTTTATCAAGGAAGTTTTAGGACCATTTTTTTTCAGATTTAAAACAGTAACCAAAACTCAGAAAATTAAAATAGTATGTTCTAACGATTAACGATGATTTAAAGTGATTAATTAATTCACCCTCTTAACAAATCCAAAAAATTATGAAAAAATTCAGGAAACTCTTTTTCATCAGAAAAGTCATCCATGTCGAATTTTAGATTAAAATAAAATATTTACGTACTAGAACTATAAATCGGCTTTTTATCATTTTTGTCTGAAAACGGTAATAACTCGATACTTGATATTTAAAATATCAGAAGAATAAAAAAATATCGAAAACCATCAAAAACATCATTTTTACAGAACATATATGTATTTAACATGTTTAGGCCGAATATTACGATTTTAAGAATAAAAACAACAATTTAATTGTTACTCTCAAAAAAAGGTAAAAAATATCGAAATTAAACATACAAATTTTACGACTTTTAAAATGAAATAAGAATTCAGGAGGCATAATATATTGTCCAAACAAAATTCTAATTATATACATGCAAATACACAAATTAAAATCATGCAATATCGAGTAACATCGACGTTACCTTTACTCGTCCATGTCCGAATCAATGTGATACTTTTCCGCTTTGGGATCATCTTGGAAGCCTACAATACAAATAATTCGGTACAAAAAGGACCATAAGATGGCTGAAAAATGTGACGAGAAGAGGTTGAAACGTGTTCGATTAATACCTTTACGAAGAAGGTGGTTAAAGGATCGAAACAAGCGAGAAATGGAGATGGAAATGAGGATGATGAACACGGTTTTTTGACAGAAAATGCTACTGCTGCTATAGGCTGCTTTCACGTGTGGTTTTGAGAGAAGATGAGAGAGTTTTTACTTGATTGCAAAAGATGAATGAATGTACAAGAAAAGTATGAATGATATGAGATTGTATGGGGACTTAAATTGGTACAAAAGAATGCCAAGTGAAGCTCACAAAACCGGCCAAAATGGGGTGTGATAGCATAAGAATAATGAAGGCAAATTGAGTTATTGATGAGGAGTAAAAGAGGTAAGATTTCAATGAGAGAAAAATGGTCCATAAAATCGCTCGAAGGGAGGGTTAATGAGAAAAAGAAAGGATCTTGGTCTTAAATGGATAAGATTCAAAATGGGTGAGTGTATCCCATGTTGAATGACGACTAAAACAAGGTTCGAAGGATAAAATGAAATAGTTGTAGTAACAACTTGGGTGTGTCACGACGCACATGACTCCAAGTAAGGTCCAAAAATAGTTGTAGGTTGATAAAAATAAGAATCGTAAAATTATTAGAATCATTTCAAAGCAATTGAGTGAACCTCGCGTTCAAAAAAAAAAGTTATTTACAAAACTTCGTAATAAAATTCTTAAATAATTTTTTTTTGTAATAAAAATATTTTTCGAGTTAGAAATAAAATATAAACATGTTTGAACGTCTTTAGAAAAATTAAATGACTCAAATTTTAGCTTAGGATTTTTTTTTGGGATACCCCTCAACTATTGGCTTTTCCAAGTGGTACCCCCGCCTTTTTCGAATTACATGGTGTATCCCTAAACTTTACTTATCACTCCATATCATAACCAAAGTGATAGTGTATTACAACTATTTTTTTTAAATGGATAATTAACATATTAATCAATCTAATTTGATGCTACAAACCACCTCTTTTTCTTTACCATTCACCAAGCCATCAAATGCCCATCAAAACGCACTCTGTTGTCGGCCGACATCGACCTATCTCCGTCACTCTTTTAAATCCTTCAACCTCAATCCCTCCGTCACCCCCATGTTGTAGTGTGGTGGAATGAATTTTTTCGAGTAAAGGATGAAAATTGGAGAAATATATCATGGTTGATGAAAGTAAAATAGGGAATAATCACTATTTATTATTAAGAGAGGAATAAGATGTATATTGTATTAATTGAACAATGAATACAACCCTAGGTCTATAAATAGTGGACTTACAAAATATAAACAAAAGAGGAGAGAAATCACAATCTACGTATATAACGATACAAATGAATAACTATACTAATATGAAAATATATGCAAGATACTAAGCTTGGAGATCAAGAAATAATATTTACAGAATATTATGGAATATCCTTACCATTTCCCCGCAAGACGGACGGTCCTCCGGAGAGTCCGATCTTGAGTACAAGATCCACGAAACAGGCACGAGGTAGCGGTTTGGTTAATGCATCTGCTAATTGATCATCTCCGGAGATATGTTCAACACGCAGGGCTCCGTTGGTCACGAGTTCTCGCACAAAGTGGAAAGCGAGGGCAAGGTGCTTCATTTTTGAGTGAAATACGGGATTGGCTGAGTAACTAGTAGCACTGAGGTTGTCACAATATATTACTGGAGGAGATATATTGGGAAAGTGTAGTTCAGTTAGTAAGTTTTTGAGCTAGAGTAATTGACGGACGGGGATTTGTCGCGAATCCCGGTCGATCAAAGTAAAAACCAACTATCCTAAACTTGGGTAGTCGAGGGTAAGTCGGGTCGAATCCACGGGGACGGTCTAACTGAATAAAGGTCTCGGTGTAAAGAATTAGTCGAGAGAAGAGAATGTTTTAGGTTGGAAGAAAAGGTTCTAAACTAGATAACTAAACTAGTCAAACAAACAAATGAAATAAATACGATAAAAAGGACTAGGGTCAAGGTCAACAAGGTAGTCTCAAGGGAATTATCGGAGTTCACAAACAAGTAGAATACGGTCAGTAGTTGGGAAGATAAAGGGTCTCTCTCGAGTCTCTATCTACCCGAGACGGTCCTAATAACGGGCTCTCGCACTTATTACTAGGTGGACCCACCCCAAAGAAAGCTCGACGAAATATAATTCACCCTTCGTGGCCAAGACAAGTAAATTATACAAAAATGTCAATCAAAGGAGAACACCAACAATAATAGACAAGTTCGTCAAACTCACAACAAACCCACAAAACGAGACAAACCGAGCCTTTCCCGACCCTAGAAATTAACTACTCAAACATCATTAAAACTAGACTAATTAAACTACCCCTATTCTAATCATAATAATAAACATGAATAAACAATAAAGATGAAGACTTTAATAAAAGAGGAGTGAAGAAATTATACCAGCTTGAAGAAGAATTGCATTGATAGATGAAATGAGAGAATTAATAAGAAAAGATCGAGTCTTGATTCCAACCGATTAAACTAATACAACTTGAAAACTAGATTTAGATTAACTCCAATAAGAAAATCAAAGTGCGAGAGAGGAAAAAAATCTAATCCTACTGCCTACTCTGCTCTCTACAGCGGCACCCCCTTTTCAAAATAAGGGTTTCTACCTTTTATACACTCCTTACACTTAAGCTTACAATAAATAAAACGACACCCTACACAGAACAAAACGAGCCCATTAAATGAAGGGTAGCTACGTCATTTCCTCTGCTTTTCTTCAATTCAAATCCCAACAAATGGAGTGGCGCCTGGTCGAGCCGGAGTTTGTCCGTTGTGGTTGCTTCGCCGGAGCTGAACGGGCGGCAATGGTCATGGTGGTCGGAGCTGGTGGCTGCCGGTGGTTTGGTGCGTGACGGAGAGGAAGGAGGAGGATGGTCGTGATCTGGGCGGTCGTCGATGTCGCACAACGGAGCTCGATTGGGCTGCAGAGTGGAGTCGGAAAAAGGTGGTTGTCACGGTGGAGCGCGACTGGTGCTGGCAGGCCGGAGTTGGTCGAGCTTTTTCGCTAGAGTTGAGCTGGGTTGCCGGAGCTGCGCGAGAAAGCTGGCCAGCAGCTTGAGGTGGATGACGGTGGTGCGCGGTGGAGTTTGATTTCAATGAAAATGGTGGTCGTTGGTGTAAGGCAAGAGGAAGGAGCCTGAAATGGTGAAGGTGGACGAAGGAGCAGGGGAAACTCGGTGGTGGTCGGGTGAATCGCCGGATTTGGGCTGGCCGGAGTTCGACGCACGTAATTGAACTGATTGAGTGTTCGTCTTGTTATGAAATTGAGCTGTGGAGTGGGTAAGAATTAATGGTGATGGGTTGAAGGTGAATGAATGGAGAGGGATTGATGGTGGATTGAAAATGGTGAAGGTGATGGAGGTTGATTGACGGTTGATGGTAGATTGAGGGTGAAGGTGATAGTTGATTACTGTAATTGCAAGAAATTAGAGAAGTGGTCAACTTTAATTTGACCTTGACTTGCTTTTCATTCCTTTCTTTACTCTTCTCATTTCGACCCATTTCAAGTCTGTCTCGCTTCTTGACTCGGTTTTGACTTGTTAACCCGTCTACGTTCCACCTTAACCCGCTTAACTCACTTGACTCGGTACCTAAAAAATACAACGATAGTAGCAGTACCAAAGTCTACGACAAATAATATTTATTACGATAATTATAACTAAAACGACTAATTAACTTATTATCGTAAAATAATCTATAATGAGCTATAATATCAATTAAGCACACAAAATTGACCCGAATAAGTAAATAAATGTGGGTAAAATAATGACTAAAATGACGTTTATCATTAGTTCGGATGCTGTGGTGGCAACTACTCGAAATTCAGCTTCGGTGGAGGATTGAGATACGGCAAACTGTATCTTTGACGACCAGGAAAGGGGGTTTCGGCCTAGGTAGGTCACAAAGCCAGTGGTGGACCGGTAGGTAGTGCGGTCACCGGCTAGGTCGGCGTCGCTGTAGGCGTGAAAAGTATTGGGTGAGTCTCGGTGTAGTAGAAGGCCAACTTGGGATGTGCCTTGTAAGTAACGTAAGAGTCGTTTTAGAGGGGTCCAATGAAGGTCGGTGGGATGTTGCATGAATTGTGCAAGACGGTTGACCGGAAAGGCTAGGTCGGGTCTAGTGAAGGAAAGATATTGCAAACATCCTATTATTGCACGATAGTCGGTCGGTTTGTGTGCTGGTGATGAGGTATCGTTGTGAAGGGGTGGAAAAGGAGTGATGGGTGTGCTGGTGGGTTTTGCCTCAAGCATGTGGTGATGGTGCAGTAAGTCATGTATGTATTTTGATTGTGTGAGAAGTAGTCCCGATTTAGTAGGTGTTACTTCGACCCCTAAGAAATAAGATAGAGCATCAAGATCCTTGAGTGCAAATCGGGACGCAAATTTTGACACAAAGGACGAGACAACATGGTGATTTGGACCTGTGATGATAATGTCATCAACATAGACTAGTAAGTATATCTTGTTGTGTGGTGTCGTGGTGATAAAAAGTGAGGGGTCGGCAATGGACCCAGTGAAGCCGTTTTCGAGAAGGTATTGCTTGAGGGTGTTGTACCAAGCTCGAGGGGCTTGTTTAAGGCCATAGATGGCCTTGGTGAGTTAACAGACGTGGGAGGAATTGTGGGAGTCCACAAATTCGGGTGGTTGTGACATGTAGACAGTTTCCGTGAGATTGCCTTGTAGGAAGGCATTGTTAATGTCGAGTTGACGTAAGTTCCAGTTGTTTGTGAGAGCAAGTATAAGTAAGAGACGAATTGTGGTGGGTTTAGCAACAGGACTAAAGGTGTCAGAGTAATAAATACTTGGGCGTTGGAGGAACCCTTTCGCAACAAGGCGAGCTTTGTACCTTTCTATGGTGTTGTCAGATTTGTATTTGATGCGGTAAATCCATTTGCAGCTAATGACGTTGTATTCGGGTTTGCGTGGCACTAGTGTCCAGGTTTGTTTTTTGTCATAATGCATCGTATTCACTAATCATGGCATCTCTCCATTGTGGAATGACTAAAGCTTGTTTTGTGGTGTGTGGGATTCGAGAGGGCGGGGTGAGAGAAGCAAGGTTGGCATATTTAGGATTGGGTTTGAGGATATTGTTTGAAAGGTGGGTTGTGGGGCGTGATGGAGCAGGCGTGGCAGTGGGGGCAGCGGAGGGAGGTTTTGGTGATGGGGCGGTGAGCAGGGTGGCGTTTGGTGGCAAGGTGACGGTTTCCGGTTGTGGGTCTGGGGTGGGGGAGGCGGTTTGTCGGTCTGTGGTTTCCCGTTGAATGTGTGGGGTGTGAGAATCGGTATGTGGTGAGATGATGTCGGGTGAAGTGCGGGGTGAGGAGGATTCAAGTGGGGAATTAGCAGGAGGAGTTTGGGTGTTATGATTTGGGGTGTCGGTATGTGGGGGGTTGGGTAATGTTGAATGAAACCATGTTATGGTTTTTGGCGGGTTAGGGGAATTAGAATATCGGGTGTCAAGATCCGGGAAAGGGAAGCAAGACCCAATAAACTTCACATGTCGTGAGACGTAACCTTTGTAGGTGGTTGGGTCAAGACAGTAAAACGCGCTTCGGGTTGGAGAGTAGCCTACAAATATACATGGAGTAGACCGGGGTTGAAGCTTGTTAGTGGTATAGGGTCGAAGCCAAGGATAGAAAAGACATCCAAAGCTCCTAAGTTTGGTGTAGTTGGGGTGTGTCCCAAAGAGAGCAAGATATGGGGAGGAGTGTTGGAGAGTGGGTGTAGGGAGACGATTAATAAGATAAACTGCGGTGGAGAAGGCATGAGGCCAAAAGGCGGTGGGGAGCCTAGCGTGGGTTAAAAGTGCTAACCCAGTTTCAACTATGTGTCGGTGACGTCTTTCGGCATACCCATTGAGTTCCGGGGTGTGAGGAGGAGTGGTGAGATGTCCTATCCCATGATTGATAAGGGTGTGTGACATTTTAATATATTCACCACCGTTATCAGAATAGATTTGTTTGATTTGCTTATTAAAAAAAATTTCTACTAAGAGTTTGAAACGAGTGAAAATAGTGGTTGAGTCGGATTTATTTTTAATAGGATAAAGCCAAATATATTTAGTGAAGTGATCGACAAAAATAATGTAATACTTAAAATTATCATAAGACAGGAATGGTGAGGACCACACGTCGGTGAAAATAAGTTCTAAGGGAGTAGTAGTAATTATTGTGGAAGTGGCAAACTCGAGTTTGTGACTCTTGTGAATATTACAAGGGTTACATGTTTCGTAGCTAGGTTATTAGACGAAAAATTAAAACGCGTACGTAAATAATTAAAAAATTTGATTGACGGGTGTCCAAGACGGTGATGCCAATCCGGGGTGACGGTGATAGATGTGCGCGGTTGGTGAGGAAGGGAGCCATTCATAGGCACCTCCATTAGATCCTCCGCGAATGAGAATCCGACTCGTTGTGATATCCTTGTGTAGACACCCGCATTTTGACTGCCAGGTGTCTATGGTAGTTTCCAAAAATCACCCGATGATGATCGGACGCTAACGTGTTTCTACGCGCTCGGATACGGGCTCAAATCCATTAATCGCTGGCTAATGCACTTACAGAGTACAAATTCCACAAAATCAACCTCGAATCCAGGCCTAGCGGACCATTCCGAGTCAAACAAGACTAATTTGGGCCAAAACCAACACCGGAATTAAAACCGGCTTTTCACGATTGGGTCGACCCCGGTCAAAGTCGTTTCCAAGACACACCAAAAACAACTTTCACAACCTCAAAAACCCTAGTACACCCTAGTACACTCTAGGACATCTACACATCACAAAAAACCCTAGCAATCTACACCCTACACACATACATACTACGTCGTCTACAAACCCTAGAAAAACCCTAGGAAATCGACCTTAGCAAAACCCTAAACCTAGTTTTAGGAAATTCAACCCGAGCCACCATAACTTAGCCTCCATACACCTCGAAGACTCCCGTGCCATAACCACGTTTACGAGCCTTAATCCGAGACAGAAACATGTAGGTTGAGGGTGACAAACCTCTTTCTTCTTTCTTTTCGTTTCCTTTTTCCTTTTTTTTCGTTCTTTTCGTTATTATTATTATTACCGTATTATTATTATTATTATTATTATTATTATTATTATTATTATTATTATTATTATTATTATTATTACGTATTATTATTATTATTATTATTATTATTACCGTATTATTATTATTATTATTATTGCATCTTAGTTATCGCGCATTCATCTTTTTTAAGCAATTATTAATAAGGGTCGAAACCCGTTGACACGGATCCGACATCACAATCTCTAGGGATTTATCGATGTCGGAGAAGTCGAGGGAATCAAGTCTTTTTATTTATTTAATCAAAGAGTCAATCTTTCCAAATCGCATTAAATCAATTTAAGGCAATTTTCGTTGATGCTAAAATAATTGTCAAAACAATTCGTTAGAATTATGACATTATTAATGCGGAGGAAATTTAATCACAACAATCAATTTAAAACGATTTTCGATACAAACACGATTTTGGCAAACAAATCGGCCTCGAACAGGTGCCACTCGACCGAGTGCTTCAGTCACTCGATCGAGTGACACCCTAAAATCGAGACAGAATGCTAAATATGACCACCACTCGATCGAGTCTCACAGTGACTCGGTCGAGTGGCCACGTACTCGACCGAGTCGGTCAATGACTCGGCCGAGTATGGTCTGTAACGCAAACAGAATCAGTTTTTATAGGTCTACTCGATCGAGTCCATCGACCACTCGATCGAGTAGCCTCATAACGACTAAAACGCGAGTCGTACATTATTCTATTTTTCAAACTCGATAGTATTTTACGACTTAGGTCAACACGTGCCTAATTAATCACGTGTATACTATCTTTTCAAATCATGCATCTTCATATCTGCATCTTTTCAATTCAATTTTTGCAAACCGTTATTATTCGTTATATCGCTATATCGTTACTAACGCGTTTTCTGTTTCTTTTGTCAATTTAATTATTATTCGTTTATTATACTAAATGAACCCGCATGCTAAAATACAACTTGGACGTTAATTTTAGTTGCATTAAATTGACTTAGAAACCCTTTCAATTACATTCGCATGTTTAGGGAAAATAAATCTTTGCATATCATTTTCCCGTTTTACTAGCACGCGTATTAGAAAGTCATTCGAGTTCTTAGTAGAGGCCGCTAATGTGCGGGCGGGGTTGGGTGTCCTTTGTGGGCTTCCCAACACGTACCCTCACCCCTTACTCAGAACCTCGGTTTCCGGATGCCCGAAACCGTTGGCAAACGAGAGTCATTCAATATACGATTAACCGTTCAAGTCGGCATCTATATCGATATGCAAAGGGACGAGCCCAATAAACTCTGACATCGGAAATGGGCCGTATTTTGTATACGGCCCACTACGACATAGAGTGGGCTCGAACGGTTCCGAATAACCATAAAATTCGGTGGCGACTCCACATAGACCTAAATTTCAATTCGATCCTTCTCATATGGAGATTCATTCGCCTACCCAAACCCGCGCGTGGCCGCGTCGGGGTGGACCTATGTCATGTCCACAATTTGGAGACTCCGCTGGGGATTAACTGATGCGTGACTTACCATCGTCATCCTCAGGGTGAGACTCGAATAGAAATCGTTTGACAAATACAATACGCGTGTTAGTTCTACGGTTCATGCATAACCCATATTTTCCCGGGCCGGTACTCGCGACCGACGCCCCACTATACCGTCGATGTACTCCAATATGGATATGTTGAAAGGTGTCCATAGTCGATTCGAGTGGGTTTCGCGGCATGTTCTAAGATCAACTCGACTTAGGAAGTCCGTCCCGATCAACGTCTAGACTATGTACACTGGTATAGACCCCCAATAGACCGACCGAGACTTAGTATAGAGCATACATGGCGTCGTTATAATGCTTGTGTGACTACGTGCTACTTGGTTTCCGAGTCGTTTTCAAAAAACCGTCAATTTTTTCAAAATTGCATCTTTTTCAAACCATTCAATTTCAAAACCCGGGACACATACCGAATTTAGGACTTATGATTTTACTCAAAATAGCCTATTTTCTAGACGGTATGCTGTCCAATTCAAAACTCGAAAATACTTTCGAATTTTCAAAAACTCGCGACCCAACGACATTTCTTTCGAAATTTGGGCCCCTCCACGAGTCCTCTCGGTTCTTTTCCAAAATCGATCAATTTTCAAAACCTTCCTCTTCTAGGACTTCCCGTATTTAGCAGTGTCGGGTCGTGTTTTAAGTTGTCAAGGTCCTTAGCGTCGAAACTCCGTCGATCTTACATCACGAGTTTCTTCCCTATCCTAGTCCGCCTTATTAGACTAAGGCAAGGCCCACCTACGTAGGAGAAACTCCTACAAAGGAGGGCCCGTTTACACAATCGAGTCAACCTTCCTTCGGACAGGACTAGGCCCACATAGCCGAATCCTAGGGAAGGCCCATCTTGCACAAGTCACCAATCCAAGTGTTTTTTCCGAGTCAACCTTTTACAAGGCATAGCCTTATAACAAAAGGTTCACGTACGGTCCTTACGTCTAAGGGTCACTCGTCCGACACTTGAGTCTTAACAAAATTATCGATCCCACTCCGGGCTACCCCTTAGCAGGGCGATCGATCACGGTTGCTCTAAGGGTCATGTCTTACATGTGTCTCACATACTCCACTTTCGAGTCACTTAGATGCCACACCATCTGAGTCCTTAGTCTCACTTGGGGGCTATTCTCCGACGGAATGACTAATCACAGTCACTCCGAGAATCGTACCCTACACATTTGTCTTAGGAGGGTCTATCCCGAGTCAAACATGGTCGCCCCATTTTCGAACTCACCCTTCTGCAGTTCGAGTCTAATTTACGGTCGTTACCCCGTCTAGGTCAACATTCAAGTATCCCGGTCCGAGAGTCTTTGTCGACTCGTCACCCCGGGCCATGTCTAGTTTGACTCTTGTACTTGCGCAAAGCCGAGTTTAGGCGAGTCGTGGCACCCGTCGTTCTCTCCAATCAAAGACTTTACCAAAAAAAACAACCAACCGAACATCTGAGTCCGGATTTGATTCGAGTCTAAGTCTGAGTCCGAGTCTAGGATACCCTACATCCTCATTTCCAAATCAGAGTGAGAGTATTTTGCATTCTGTCCTCTTTTTTTTTCAAAATTCAATAAAATCAGCTTTCAATATTCTTTCTCATGTACACTTTCCTTATGTGTTTCCGAGAACATGATGAACACCATCATACACTGTGAGCACATGCACGTGACTATTATAGGCACATCTATAATGACTGCAGGAAACCGAGCCCGTATTTTCCTTTTACCTATTCCATGTCTGGTATAGAAAAGCCACATAACTACCCTTAGCAGGAGCATATCGAATCCTATGACAAATCTGGGTAGTCTTCTAGTTTGGGTCTAAGACGGGAGGTAAGCCCATTTCCCACAACAAACACCCATCCGATAAGATCAACCGATCCCTACCTTTGGTGTTAGTCTGACCAAAATAAAAAAAAAACCATGACCGGGGCTGAGAGGTCAACCAAAATAAAAAAAACCCATGACCGGGGCTGAGAGGTCAACCAACATTCAAAAAAACCCATGACCGGGGCTGAGAGGTCAACCAAAATCCAAAAACCCATGACCGGGGCTGAGAGATCAACCAAAATCCAAAAACCCATGACCAGGGCTGAGAGGTCAATCAAAAGTCAAAAAAAAAAAAAAAGGGCCAAAGCAAAAAAAAAGGCCATCAAAAAAACTGGACAAAAAAAAAAAAAAATCGAAAGTCCATGAAAAAAAAAAAAGCAAAAGGCCAAAACAAAAAAAAAGCAAGTCATCATCAAAAAAATTCAGAATACCCATGACCGTGGTCAACGGTCCATTCAAGTGAAAGCCCCACGACCAGGGTACGGTCAAAATTATCAAAACCCATGATCGCGAGGTCAATCAAAAATCAAATACCCATGACCGTGGTCAACGGTCAACTCAAGTGAAAATCCTTTGACCGTGGTACGGTCAAATTCAAAATTATCAATACCATCCAATAGGGGAGTGACAATCAAGCTGGTCAGCTAACACCACATCTAGCCTTCCCACATTACAACCCTCAAGACCTCCCCGAGACCCAGGCCAGAGACAGCCCGGAATTTTGAGGATTCAAGCACCATAGGATACCCCTAACCATTAGGGCCAGACATGGAAACCAGATCCCGCATTATCAAAACCTATCCCGATCAAAGTTCGAGCCATTTTACTCGACTTTCCCTTTACATAACAAAATTCACAATCACCATACAAAGACCCGAGAGCAAAACTCGTCAAATCCCCGAGAGCAAAACTCGTCAAATCCCCGAGAGCAAAACTCGTTAAAATCCCCGAGAGCAAAACTCGTCAAAGACCCGAAAGCAAAACTCGTCAAATCCCCGAGAGCAAAACTCGTCAAATTCCCGAGAGCAAAACTCGTTAAAATCTCCGAGAGCAAAACTCGTTAAAATCCTCGAGAGCAAAACTCGTTAAAATCCCCGAGAGCAAAACTCGTTAAAATCTCATCCCAATGTTTCACATCCAGACCAGTTACCAACCCCGAACACGGGAACTCAACTTGCAGTCGGCATAGAACATGCCCAAATAGTTCACACCACCTCTGGGGGCTACCCCGGAGAACACTCACAGTCACAGGATTAATATCCTAACCATTCAAGCCCTTTGATCAAGACATCACTGGGAATGCACCTAGCCTACACCGTCATTATGGCTAGTTACACACAAAGTCCTATTAGAATAGGCACCATAATACATCTTCCGCTACTGAACTACGGCATGGTTTGATTTCACTACACGTGAATACGTAGGCAGCCTTTCAACAGAGGCACAACCACTCACATTGACACACATTCAAAAAGCGCCATTATTCCGGTCACGACACCATCATGTTCTCAACAGCTAGCTTTGTTGTCCTGGGGGCTTCTCCTAGGCAGAAGTTCTCCATCCACTCACAAAATCCAGATAAATCCAACAAAAAATCTAGCCTCCTTTATGTAGTGTGTCCTAGTACTCGGCTCAGTCGAAGACAAAAATCTGTCAGGACCCGAGGCAATACCTACTTTGGAAATGCATCCTAAAATAGGAAATCCAGAAGGGCACCAGACTAAAACAGTCTCATTACAGGCTACTGCGGTCCCCCCATAGCATATCTATCCCATTTCGATATACGACCGTGTTGCCACTCGCCTAGGTTACGGGATAGCGCAACTTGAGAGTCTTGTTAGGCGGCCCACTACCCTACCGAGTCACGGTCCAACCCTTAGAGAGTCCAGTCCGTGTCAGTCAACTCGTCCTGTCCAGAGTCGAGTCTGTCGGTAGGTCCCTCTCTTCAAACTCCATTTTGAGATTTGCAAAATTTAGCCATTTGAAAAAAGATCCTTTTCGACAAGGTCAGATTTCAGTCTATTTAAACTGCGAATTTCTTTTCTACCCCTTTCCATTTTGAAAACCTAGCCCGTGAGTGCTTTCAGGATTTCAAAAATTCAACTTTCAAAAATCATTGTCCCCAGCACGAGTCATTTTACTACCTACGTGTTGCATGCATTTTATGTACCTTATACAGGTACGACTCAAGCAAGGCATGCAAGCCAATCGAATCTCCCCAGCAGCATTTTCCCGGGATGGCACGGGATGGGCCAACACACAGGCACACCCAGGGCTTACGCGACAAGCCCAAAGTCCCCACGGAGCGCAGGTATGATCTCTGCCTCATGGCTGGCGAGCCCTTCACGCAAGTCTAATGGACTATAAACGACCCGATCGGAAGCCTACCAGGTCTTAACGGGCTTGGTAGCTACTCTGACTTTCGCCCTGTCCAAGCCTCAGTCAGAGTGAGGGCTCTGTAGACACCCGCATTTTGACTGCCAGGTGTCTATGGTAGTTTCCAAAAATCACCCGATGATGATCGGACGCTAATGTGTTTCTACGCGCTCGGATACGAGCTCAAATCCATTAATCGCTGGCTAATGCACTTACAGAGTACAAATTCCACAAAATCAACCTCGAATCCAGGCCCAACGGACCATTCCGAGTCAAACAAGACTAATTTGGGCCAAAACCGACACCGGAATTAAAACCGGCTTTTCACGATTGGGTCGACCCCGGTCAAAGTCGTTTCCGAGACACACCAAAAACAACTTTCACAACCTCAAAAACCCTAGTACACCCTAGTACACTCTAGGACATCTACACATCACAAAAAACCCTAGCAATCTACACCCTACACACATACATACTACGTCGTCTACAAACCCTAGAAAAACCCTAGGAAATCGACCTTAGCAAAACCATAAACCTAGTTTTAGGAAATTCAACCCGAGCCACCATAACTTAGCCTCCATACACCTCGAAGACTCCCGTGCCATAACCACGTTTACGAGCCTTAATCCGAGACAGAAACATGTAGGTTGAGGGTGACAAACCTCTTTCTTCTTTCTTTTCGTTTCCTTTTTCCTTTTTTTCGTTCTTTTCGTTATTATTATTATTACCGTATTATTATTATTATTATTATTATTATTATTATTATTATTATTACGTATTATTATTATTATTATTATTATTATTATTACGTATTATTATTATTATTATTATTATTACCGTATTATTATTATTATTATTATTATTATTATTATTATTATTATTATTATTATTATTATTATTATTATTATTATTATTATTATTATTATTATTATTATTATTGCATCTTAGTTATCGCGCATTCATCTTTTTTAAGCAATTATTAATAAGGGTCGAAACCCGTTGACACGGATCCGACATCACAATCTCTAGGGATTTATCGATGTCGGAGAAGTCGAGGGAATCAAGTCTTTTTATTTATTTAATCAAAGAGTCAATCTTTCCAAATCGCATTAAATCAATTTAAGGCAATTTTCGTTGATGCTAAAATAATTGTCAAAACAATTCGTTAGAATTATGACATTATTAATGCGGAGGAAATTTAATCACAACAATCAATTTAAAACGATTTTCGATACAAACACGATTTTGGCAAACAAATCGGCCTCGAACAGGTGCCACTCGACCGAGTGCTTCAGTCACTCGATCGAGTGACACCCTAAAATCGAGACAGAATGCTAAATATGACCACCACTCGATCGAGTCTCACAGTGACTCGGTCGAGTGGCCACGTACTCGACCGAGTCGGTCAATGACTCGGCCGAGTATGGTCTGTAACGCAAACAGAATCAGTTTTTATAGGTCTACTCGATCGAGTCCATCGACCACTCGATCGAGTAGCCTCATAACGACTAAAACGCGAGTCGTACATTATTCTATTTTTCAAACTCGATAGTATTTTACGACTTAGGTCAACACGTGCCTAATTAATCACGTGTATACTATCTTTTCAAATCATGCATCTTCATATCTGCATCTTTTCAATTCAATTTTTGCAAACCGTTATTATTCGTTATATCGCTATATCGTTACTAACGCGTTTTCTGTTTCTTTTGTCAATTTAATTATTATTCGTTTATTATACTAAATGAACCCGCATGCTAAAATACAACTTGGACGTTAATTTTAGTTGCATTAAATTGACTTAGAAACCCTTTCAATTACATTCGCATGTTTAGGGAAAATAAATCTTTGCATATCATTTTCCCGTTTTACTAGCACGCGTATTAGAAAGTCATTCGAGTTCTTAGTAGAGGCCGCTAATGTGCGGGCGGGGTTGGGTGTCCTTTGTGGGCTTCCCAACACGTACCCTCACCCCTTACTCAGAACCTCGGTTTCCGGATGCCCGAAACCGTTGGCAAACGAGAGTCATTCAATATACGATTAACCGTTCAAGTCGGCATCTATATCGATATGCAAAGGGACGAGCCCAATAAACTCTGACATCGGAAATGGGCCGTATTTTGTATACGGCCCACTACGACATAGAGTGGGCTCGAACGGTTCCGAATAACCATAAAATTCGGTGGCGACTCCACATAGACCTAAATTTCAATTCGATCCTTCTCATATGGAGATTCATTCGCCTACCCAAACCCGCGCGTGGCCGCGTCGGGGTGGACCTATGTCATGTCCACACCTTGATAAGAAAAAAATCAGGAGAACATTCAAAGGTGGTGTTATTATCATGACAAAATTGTGAGACAGAAAGAATATTGCGAGAAATTGAAGGGACGCATAAAACATTAGTAAATTTGAGAGAAGAAAAAGATGAAGTAGATAAAGTGAACGAACCAACGTGGGATATGGGTAAAGCCGAGCCATCACCGATAACTAGTTCGTCGCTTCCATCATAAGGTGCGTGGAGAGCGAGGTTGGAGAAGTCGTTGGTGACGTGGTGCGTAGCTCCTGTGTCAAGGAGCCACGGTGATTGTGAGGAGGAGGTTTGATGGGTGGCTGCGAGGTTCACTTGAGGAGGGTTGGGCCGTGGGCCTCTTTGATTGGTGGGGTTTGGTTTAGGAGATGGTAGGGTTTGGAATGTGACTCCTGGGAAGTCACGGGCCAATCGCCGGCATTTTGGGACGACATGAACAATGTAGTTGCAGTATTAGCAACGACCTTTGAAGGGTGCGGGTTGGTCTGAGTTGGAAGTGGTATGGTTTGGTCGGGTTTGATAATTATGGTTTCGATCGTTTGACCGGAATTGAGCCACATGGGCCGATGCGGGAAAGGGTTCGGGTGGGGTGGATTTTGTTACCGTACGATCATAATTGAGAAGTTTCTCGTGAAGGTTGTCGAAGGTTATGGGTTCATCACGTGCGTTAACGGAGTCAATGAATGACTTGTAAGTGGCTGTGTCGAGACCTTTTAAAATTTTCACCGTGATATCCTCGGGATCCATTGGTTTCCCAAGGATGGCGAGCTTGTCAATGCAGGTTTTTATGGCTTGCATATATTCGGTGACAGTGGTGGTGGCGGTTTTGGTGATGGAGTCAAGTCGGTCTTTCACTTGAAGGATGTGTCCTCTAGAGGGATTGGCGTAGGTTTTGGCTAAGGAGGTCCAGACCTCACGTGAAGTTGTGAGGCGTGTGACAAGTGCACCCGTGTCAGACGAGAGGGATCCTAGGAGTGCACTTCTAATGAATTGGTCTTGACGTTTCCACGTCATGTAGGCTGGATTGGGAATTTCGGGTGGGGTCGTGGCGGGTTTGTCAGGTTTGTCCTTGGTGGTTTCGGCGGTGGGGTTAGGTATGGTGGGAGGCGGACAGGGATGGGTGCCATCAAGGAATTTAAGAAGATCATAGCCGAAAAGCATGGCCTCGACTTGGGTTTGCCATTGCATGTAGGTGAGTGGCGTGAGTTTTTATTCACAATGGAGAGATTAACGATGAAAAGCGGGACATTGGGTTCGTGTGTGTTGGTGATTTGATTGGTTGCCATTGTATTGTGTGTTTAGGGATGATTTATGGATCATAAGGCTCTGATACCATATTAAGAGAGAAATAAGATGTATATTGTATTAATTGAACAATGAATACAACCCTAGGTCTATAAATAGTGGACTTACAAAATATAAACAAAAGAGGAGAAAATCACAATCTACGTATATAAGGATACAAATGAATAACTATAGTAATATGAAAATATATGCAAGATACTAAGCTTGGAGATCAAGAAATAATATTTACAGAATATTATGGAATATGCTTAACATTTATATAATCAATTAAAAAATTTCCATTGGAAAATTATAACTTTGGTTACAATATAGACTAATTTACAAAGTTTAGGGATACATCTTGTAATTCGAAAAAGGCGGGGGTACCACTTGTAACACACCTGATTTTATAAAATTAAATTAAAATAAAGTTATGTTCGTATTTTTATTTTCACGATTTAACTCGTAATTCTTAAAATTATTATAAAACAAATTTATCGTTTAATCGTTTCAAACTCCTAAAATTCTATTTGACTCAGAAACACTTCTTATATTTAAAACATATTTTTAAATCTGTTTCAATTTATTTTATACAATTAATTTAATTTTTATCGAAAGTCTATTTCTATGACTTAAATTCTAAATTCTTTTTATTTATTTTTATTTAAGCTCGCGTTTCTATTTTCAGCTCGAACCTAATTTATATTAAGTTTCGTTAAAACATTTAATATATTTCCTCGAGAAATCAATTTAATTCACTTCATCGAAGATTTATTATTTATCGGAAAATACTATTTCATCGTCTAATTAATTTATTTCTATAAACTTCATTTTCGTCTCGAATAATTATTTATATCTCGAGAAACATTTATTTTATTAATTTTTTTTGTTGGCCCAATTATTTTATTAATTCGATTTTAATTCGTTTTCGTGGGTCAACCAACTTATCGTTTCGGAATTCGTCTCCTACCCGATTCATTTAATTAATTCCTATCTCATTCTCACTTTAATTAACTCACTTTAATTGAGTGACTCATTCTGCACTCACATTCTTTCCCCCTTCTCACTTCTCGGGCTGATTGATACCCTTTGCCTTTCATTTTCCACCGCTTAACTCCTCTCTTTCATCCTCCTTACTCCTTGTTTTTAACGTTTTCCCCCTTGCTTTTTGCTTCTTATTCCTCCGCCTCTCATCCACTTTCTTTTGTTTTTCTTACGTCTTTCTCCTTCGTTTCTTCTCTGTCTTTCGCTGGTGCCTGTTGCTGCTCTGTTTCGCTGCTGCTGCTGCTGCTGTACGTGGCTCTTCTGCTGCTGCTGCCATTGTCGTTGTTCTGTTACTTTTGTTGCTGCTATTTGTCGAGGTAGTCCCTGTTCTTCTCCTCCCTCTTCTTCTCCTTATTCTTGTTGCATCTCGTTTGTTGCCAGGGACGAAGCTAGGATTTATTTCCGCATAGGGCCGAAATTTAACACGACCTTATATTAAGAAAATGAGGATGCATATAAGATTGCATTATGAGCACAAATATTTTCAAGCTTCATAAATAGCCGATATCGAATAAATTGTGTCCCAAATAATAAACTAATGAAGTGCATATAGAACTCTTCGCTCTTTTGAGTCTCGAAATTCATCTATAATTGAATCAATGCTGAACGTTTTCGCTATATCACGTTCAATGTTGATAATCATACAACTCTGTAGTAAATCAGCTTCCATCTTGTTGCGAAGAGTAGTCTTTATAATATTCATCGATGAGAAAGCTCGTTCAGCACTTGCCGTAGACACGGGGAGACTCAACAAAAGCTTTGTTAATCGAAAAATAAGAGGGTAAATATTTACCTTTCCTGTATTCACCAACCATTGACTCAGTTCAGCAATAGTCGACAGTTTCTTAAGATCCTCATGTCGAGATAATTCAACCTCGTAATGACGCAACTGTACTCTTACTTCCTCTTTCTCAAAATCTGTGAAGTCCTCGGGGTAAAATTTATGGACAAGTTGAAATATATCTTCTATCTTGAAATATTGTCCACTGGCTCTTGGCTCTAAAGCACAACTGAGTTTTAGCAATTCAACTGACTTCTCATTGAATCTGTGGTTCAACTCTTGTAACTGCACATCAATCGCAGCATAAAATAAATTTACACGATAGTGGGTAGAAATTGTGATTTGATCATGCTGACGACGGGCGCGACCTCCTCTTTCTTTATAAATAGAATTCATATCTGGGATTTCTATATTGCGCCTCTCACAAAATGAGACAACTTCATCTAAAAGAGACTCCCATCCATCATCTCTTAAATTTTGTAAAAGAACTTTTGTGCTCTCAACAAGGTGTAAAGAATTCAGAATATCTTGAGCTTTTCGTTGTAAAGCTTGACAAAGTAACTCAGAGATCTCTAGAATTTTCTTCATAAGATGCAAAATGAAGACAAACTCAAAAGAAGTCATTGTCTCAAGTGTAGTGCTTGCTTGTGCACGTTCAGCGGATGTGTCCCCTTCATCAATAAGCTTATAGAGTACCGAGCAAGTGGCACTAAACATTTTTAGTATGCTTATAATAGACCTTAAATGAGAGCTCCAACGAGTGTCCCCTAGTCTCTGCAGATTGCTTGTTTGATTCAAACCGACACCAGTTTCGATTTCTCCATCTTCAATCAACATCTCAATTTCACTAGAATAAGCATTCCGCAATTGATCAACTCGCTTATAAGATGCAAGAACCACATTGACAACCATCGATAACTTGGAAAAAAATTGGAAAACGGGTATGACTTCTTTCGATGCAGCAACGAGTGCTAATTGTAAGCGATGAGCGAAACAGTGAACATAATAAGCATAAGGACACTCTCGAATAATCACTGCCTGCAACCCATTCCATTTACCATGCATATTGCTTGCACCATCATAACCTTGACCTCGTAAGTTTCTCATATTAAAGCAATAATGAGATAGAACTTCAAATATTTCGTTTTTCAAGGTCATAGCGTTAGTGTTTCCAACCTGAATGATGCTGAAAAAACGCTCTTTCACTAGCCCAAGGTTATCCACATATCTCAAAATGAGAGCCATTTGTTGCTTCCCAGCCACATCTCCTGCTTCATCGACAATAATACAAAAGGGTGCTCCATCAATTTCATCTATAATTGCTCGTTTAATTTTTTCTGCCATGATTGTTAGTATTTCTATTTGTATGTCTGACGAAGTGTATGTGGCATTTTTTGGAACATAACTTGGCTCATCTATGCTAAAAGATGCTTGATGCTTTAGAAGTTCAAGAAAATTCCCCCGATTACCGGAGCTTTCACTTTCATCTCGACCTCTCATTGCCAACCCTTGCAAAGCTAACCATCGTAATGCTTTAATTGAAGATCCTAGCCGTAATCTGTAACTAGCAATTTCTTTTGGTGTTTGCTTAGCATAAACATTTGGGAGGTGTCTCTCTTGTTTAAGAAAATCTTCTAAGTCTTTCTCAGCATTTTGATGATGTGAATTTGGCTCAGCACCGATATGTGACAGAAAAGCACATTTTTTACCAATTGCATTCTTCCAATTATTGAAGCCATCAATTGTGAAAGCTCTATAACCATCTTGTTTGTTAAACAAGAAACATACAAAGCAAAACGCAACATCTTTTTCAGGGGAATATTCTAACCATGATTCAAATTTCTCATACCAAGCAGCCTGAAATCGACGACCGTGAGATCCCGAAGTAGATATTTTGTATTCTTTTGGATTAAACACTGGTTGATAAGGACCCTTCAAAATATACGCTCGTCTAATTTCATTCCGTATTTCGGGTGGATACTCCCAAATTTGCTTACGTAATCCAGGATCACGTTCAATTTGATTTGAAGTAGATGACGCTTCCACAATTCTCGGTATTTTACTAGGTCTGTTTTCAGGAGGTACAGTTTCAATTGTCTCGTTGGGAATATCCGTTGATTGTTCATTTGTCTCATTTGTCGATGTTTCACCAATTTTTCTCTTGAAGAGTTCAATAATTGTAGGTGTTTTTCCCATTGTAAACTACATAAAATAAATATCTTGTTAATTGATATTTTTTAAGAATTAAGATGGATATATCTATCTTAAACTAAAATTGGTCAAAACAATCTATCACTTAAATAAATAAAATAATAAATTCTTATATCTTAAATTCTTAATTAAATATCAAATTTAAAAAAAACAACCACAATCCACAACTCACGAGTCTTCATTAGAGTAGATGTAGGTTGTGAATTGTCAATTGTCAATTGTCTTCAGTATGTGTTGTCAAATCCCCTCTTTTTCTTTATTTTAAATTAGAATTTCTCACTTTTTCCTACTAGTTACTGGCTTACTGCCTATTAGTACTCATCACACTCACCACGACTAACATTTCTGATTTCTACCTTTCTTATTTAATTTATTTCTACCTTCTATATTTCTTATTTCTACAATTCTAATTTTTACCTTCATTTCTTACTTCTTACTAGTATTTCTCAATTCTTCAAAAATAAACTCCAAAAAAATACAATAATTTATGTTCATATAATTTCTCAAAATTCATATTTTATCATTTTGTTTTCGGTTTCATACAAATACAAATGATACTTCATAATACAATCAAACAAATTAATTAATTTATTTTCAAAGAAATAAAAAAATAGTTTCGATATATTACCTTCTACTAGAGATTAAGCAAATTCAATGGATTATTGTTTTTCTTCAGTTATTCGCCGATTGATTTCTCCAACCAACTCACCAAGTCACCAGCAAATAGCAGTGCGTTCTTTGTCGAGTTCGTCGCCGTCGTGCCCGTCGAGTTCTTTGTTTTTTCTACAGAATTTCTTAGGTCTTTTTAATTTCTTTTCTATCCCAAATTAGTGTTTAAATTCTTTATAATATACAGATTTATGCAATTACATCTAAAACCTAGGGATCTATATAAATATATTAATTTTTTAGGAAATGGTAAAAAACTTAGGAAACTGTATAAAATTAATTATGGAATTCAAAGAAAAGAGTCAATTATTATTTTTTTGGAAGTTGTTTCCATAATTATCATTTAGATCAGTGGCGATTTGAAAAAAATAAAATAAAAAATAAAAAAATTTGAACCTACTCTAAAAAAAAATTCTGAAAAATGACCTCGGGCCATGGCCCATGACGGCCTACAAGTAGCTTCGTCTCTGTTTGTTGCGGCTGCGTTTACGTCTTGAATGTTGTCGTTCTGTTTCCATTCCACCTGCTGCTATTCTCCGTTCGTGTTTTCATGTTCTTCCTTTCCTTTTTCCTCATGTTTTCCTGATCACTGCTGTCTTTTTTGTGGTCGTTGATGTTGTTGTGTTTGTCGATTTCGGTCCCGTTTCTCATCTTCCTTTTTTTTCCTTGTCTTCTCTTGTTTTCTGTTTCGGCTTTCGGGTTGTTATTGTTGCTGCTGCTACTGTGCTGCTGTGCGTATCGTACTGCTGTATCAATGTCGTCTTCTGTTTCCATTTCTATGTGTTCGTCATTCTTGCTACTGTTTTATGCGGCTGTTGTCGCTGCTATTGCGGTTTTGTTTTGTCCGTTTATTGAGTCTATTTTGGTCAACTTATCAATTCATTCCGCATCTTCTATCATCCTTGCACGTCTCTGTTTCGGCATAAATTTCTTGCTCCGATTTTGTTCGTTCTTTTATCGAATTCATGTAATCACTGTGCTGCTCGCTACTGTTACTGTTGCTATTCTTATCGTGTCGTCATCGTTGTTTGTTTTCGATATTTGATATCGTTCGTTCCTCTATCCCTCTTCTTATTCTTTTCTTCTTTTCTTCTTCTTACACTGTTTTGTTGCTGCGGTTACTGATCGGTGCTGTTGTTACTGCCATGGTTGCTGCTGTTTTGCTCGGTTTCGATATTATTACGATGTCGTCATGTGTTTCGTGGCTTTTGTTTGCATTTGTGCGGCTGGTGTCTGTTTTACATTCTTCTTCTCCTTTCGTTATCATTTTTTTTTATCCAGCCTATCATCGGTCTCAGTATCGGTCTCAATTTCGGATCCTTTTATGCCTAGTTTTGATATAGATGCCTTCTTCCTCTTTGTTTTCCCTTGTCACGTTTTCGTGTCTTCTCTAGTTTTCCTACTTTCTCTAATTCCGACTCCTTTATTTCTGTGTCTACGTGTTCGGATCTCCGTGAGAGCCTCGAAGCTGGCTCGTAGTCACCAGTTTGATGAGCTTGGACGAATGGATTGAAGCGACTTGTACAGTTTCGGCTCGAGGTAACTTAGGACATTACTCGATTTTATATCGTATGTTTGAGTAGTAGTATGTAGTAAATATTTTAACTTCGGTTTCTATTTTTAGCTATTTTTTATTGCTAATTATATTAATTTTAAATCGTATGCCTTATAAATATTTTACGACTTTCGATATCGTTTTTTAAATCGTTAGTAATTTTATTATTTATAATCGTTATAATATTTTGTTGGTTATCATGACACTAGTAACTAAATAATAACGATTTCATATTTTCTTCATATTTCGTTAATTTATAATTTTAACTCAAAATCGTATTTTCATATTATAATCGAGGTTTGTATACTTGTTTAATAAATTAATTTTCGTTTTACGATTTATTCTAATAAATGATAAAATAGTCGATTTTGTTTTAAATACATTTTTAGTCGAGACTATTTTCCCTAACAATTTCTCATTTGTCTACGATTGATTATTTTTAGTAAAAATCAGTATTATTTAATGATAAAAATCTATTTGCTAAAATTAACTTGAAAGCTTTATAAAATCCCGTTTAATTTATAAAACTCGTTGTCTCAATTAATTTTGATATCGTTTTTCTTAAAACATCTATGTTCCAAAAATTATAATTTTTAACTCGATTTCCTAATTATTTATAAAATACTATATATTGACTAATTATATTTTATTTATATTTTGAGTAACGAATTTAGAAATATATTAAAGTTACGATAACGACGATAATAATAAAATGTTAATTTCGTTAGAAATGTTATTTTATACATTTCACTAATTTTAATATCTTACGTATTTTCTATAAGACTTTCTATTTTAAGTAAGTTTCTAAAATTAGTAAGTTTCTATTTCTAGAATGTTTCCATTTTAATATAAAATATTTATTTCTTTTGTCTTCATATTATTCATATTGATTATATCTCTTGTATATATCGATAATGACTGTTTTGGAGTTATGGAATAAGGACAAGTGTGAGGTTTAGAGTAATATATTCTGGGGTTTACGTTTTTGCCATCAACTATAAGGCTGGTGTGTCTTTATAGGGCACACTGGTTGTTGAACCGAGCATATATGGTGTTCGGGAGTGTGTGTACATTTTGACCTTAAACTCGTGCCTCGCAGTGTAAGACGCCGTCAGGTTGAATTGAGTATTTATGGTGCTCGGGAGGGGTGTGCATATTATCTTAAACTAGGGCCACGCATTTATAAGTCGCCGTCCTATTATGGTTGAGTAGCCTAGTTAGAGAATCGATGTTTGATTTGTTTGAACTAAGTTCTCGAAGCTAGTTTTAGTATTCTCCTGGTGAAAGTCTAGTCGTCTACATTAATCTTATCCATAACGCCATTTTGAATATTTTTATTATTATCGATACATTTTGATTTGCAGGTTGACAAATATTTGAAGTTTTCTTCTGAAAACTTGTTCTGATTTTATTATTCCAATACTTTAAGTTTTCTCCGAAAGCTTATTTTTATTATATCGTTTTAATGTTTTCCATTTTAATTATTTTGATATAATAATACTATTATTATTATTCCATATGATATAATATGGCTGGGAGAATGTCCGAGTTACTCCCACTGACGTGGCTGTTATGTTTATAACATGACAGGTATTTGCTGCTGGGTTTTGGGTGTGAGCTAGCGAGTAGCGTGGATCCTACTCTTTCTTTATTCATGTAATTTATGGATTTGTATAACCCGTTTGGAGAATTTCCGTTTTAGCCCTTTTGTAAAAAGAGGCCTTTGTATTGACTTACCATTTCTTTTAATAAGATATAGTTTGTCAGTGTGTTTTAATCCCATCTCTACAGTGTTTCCGCCACTGTATTGCGTTAAAATTTCTAGGGGATTACAGTTGCGTAGACACCCGCATTTTGACTGCTAGGTGTCTATGGTAGTTTCCAAAAAACACCCAATGATGATCGGACGCTAACGTGCTCTAACGCGCTCGGATACGGGCTCGAAATCAGTAATGTCTGGCATGGGCTTTTAACGGGATACAAATCTCACAAAACCAACCTCAAAACCAGGCCCAGTGGGTCGTTCCGAGCAAAATGAGACTAATTTGGGTCAAAACCGACACCAAAAATAATTCCCGTCTTTTAGTGACCGGGTCAAAACCCGGTCAAGACAAACTCGACACAAAAAACGACCTGATACATTCTCGAAACTTGCCCCAAATTCAAAATCAAGCCAAATCAATCAAAATCAATCAAGATCAAATCAAGGTCAATCATTCCCAAAATAGCATGTCGGAATTGATCCACTCGGTCGAGTGGATTGACCCACTCGATCGAGTGGAGCCTCAAAGAAGCAGTCCAGGTTCATTCACGAGGGCACTCGACCGAGTGCACTAGGGCCACTCGGTCGAGTGACCCTATGTCGTGGGTTCCCTATAAATACCCCGTCAACTATCAACTCAAACACAACTTTTTCTCTACCTTTTTACCACCTTCAAAACTTCTTTTCACCCATCACATTTACAACTCTACACAACACAACCCTTTGAACTTGGCTTCAAAGTCACACACATACATACATATTCAAAATCCCGAGATCAAAACTCGTCAAAGACCGAGAGCAAAACTCATTAAAATCCATCTCTACAAACCACATACACACCATAACTCCTCTACGTATCTCGACACTCCCGTGACTGTGCCACCATTTGACGAGCCCTATTCCGAGAAGCAAAAGCACGTAGGTTGAGGGTGTAACATTCAATTTCATCACCTCTTTCTCCTTTCTCTTTTCTTTTCGATTATATATATATATATATATATATATATATATATATATATATATATATATATATATATATATATATATAGAGAGAGAGAGAGAGAGAGAGAGAGAGAGAGAGAGAGAGAGAGAGAGAGAGAGAGAGAGAGAGAGAGAGAGAGAGAGAGAGAGAGAGAGAGAGAGAGAGAGAGAGAGAGAGAGAGAGAGAGAGAGAGAGAGAGAAAGAGAGAGAAAGAGAGAGGTTCACATAAGGCCAACAACTCTTATAAGTTCATAAGTTCCAGTGTTAAAGTTACACAAAAGGTGCTTAAAGTTACACGAGATGAGTGTTAAAGTTGCACTTTATCACTTGAAGTGATAAAAGAGCTGAATGTTATAGTTACATATCAATTCTGAAAAAATGCAACTTTAACGTATGTCATCTGTAACTTTAATATAGACTTAATTACATATGGTGAACTTATTTGATCCCTTCTCTCTCTCTCTCTCTCTCTCTCTCTCTCTATATATATATATATATATATATATATATATATATATATATATATGTATTATTATTATTATTATTATTATTATTATTATTATTATTATTATTATTATTATTATTATTATTATTATTATTATTATTATTATTATTATACTAACATACTAACTTTTAATTTTATGTATACTAACATTTTATATTTTTGTACACTAACATCTAACATCTAACATTTCGTTTATCGCATTTAACCGCTAACATCTTTTTCTATTCGTTTTCGTTACATTAACATTATATACCGTGTATACATATATTAGTATTAAAATTCGGATTTAACTCGTTTAACTACGACTATTGCCCAAAGTCCGTTTAATCCCTTTACGAGCCGCAATAGTGGTGGCGCCCTTTCGAGGAGCACCGCCCTACGCACTCAAGGGCATAACGCGATCGTGATAGTACGTAGTTGAACGGGCTTAATTCCATTTTCAAGGATCGGTACAAAACCCGTTGACGCTAAATCGAGCATCGCATAATCCGTAAGGATTATTAAAGATGACGTAACGCGGAGGGAATTAATTTTGTCTCGGTCCAATTTAAAACATTTTTTATACAATCTTCTCTAAAATCTCCGATAACGGTCTCGTAATAATAATATATGCATTATGAGTACCGAAGATCGAGTTTTATATAAATCGTGCCATATTTATATGCGATTTGATTAATTATCGATTTTTAAATACATAAAACGAGACGAGTTATACCTCGTACAGGTGCCACTCGACCGAGTACATAGGCTACTCGATCGAGTAGCACCCCAAATTATGGGCAGTAGCCTCTTCTAGGACGCACTCGACCGAGTCAGGCCATGACTCGACCAAGTGGGTCCTGTTGCCCAGAAATCCGAGAGCTTTAATGCAACATTCGAGCCTCGTCTTTTTTTACGACTTCGTCGTCACGTGTAAAGACAATCACGTGATCCTATTTTTCAAAACTCATATATATCACTTCACTTAAACAACTTTGATCGACGGTCTCACTATTAATCTTGCGTTGACGACTCCGTAGTCGTATCCGACGCATAATTTATTTAGACTCCAATTTATCGACATGATAAGTTGGGACAAGGCATCGGGATTTGGGATCGGGCTAGCACCACATCTAGGTCCTATATCCCCGTCCTTCGATTAATACATAAAATAATACGTATTTAATTGAAGTTGGTCCAATTACATGATTCACGGTCTAGTTTATACACGGGTCCGTTCATAATTATTGCTTGTCATTTCGATTATATATTTCGATTATTCTACTTTATTGCTCGTTGTATTGTGAATTCCAAGTTGTATTCCGCCCGTGTAATTTGTAACCGATTTATTTTGCTTTGTTTTATTTATTTACGTTTTACCGTTTATAAATGAACCCTCGCATGCTAAATCACTTCGACAATAAATTAGATGCATTAAAATGACGTAGCTCACATTTAATTCGCATTCTTAGCTAAAACGCTGTTTGCATATCATTTCACCGAATCACTAACGCGCATATTAGAAAGTCAAACGATGTCTTAGTAGAGGCCGCTATGTGCGGGCGGGGTTGGGTGTCCTTAGTGGGCTTCCCAACACGTACCCTCTCCCCTTACTCAGAACCTCGGTTTCCGGATGCCCGAAACCGTTGGCGCACGAGAGTCATTCTTTACACGATTACCGGTATAGATGGTATCGGTACCGCAATGCAAAGGGACGAGCCCAATAAACTCTAAAACCGAAATGGGCCATACTTTGTGTATGGTCCATAGCGATATAGAGTGGGCTCGAACGGTTCCGAATAACCATAAAATTCGATGGCGACTCCATTTCGACTTAAATTTCAATTCGATCCATTCTCATATGGAGGTGCATTCGCCTACCCAAACCCGCGCGTGGCCGCGTCGGGGTGGACCTACGTCATGTCCACACTTAGATTCCTTCATGAAAGTTGTAGATCTGAATGTCTAGAATATGATAAAAATATGAAAAGTAAGTTTCTATGAAAATATATATTTAGTAATGATTTATTTCGTAAACTGATACTGTATGATTTTATGTACTATCTGAGAAACTAATATGTTTTGTGATGTTAAAAGTTTCTTTTGGACTTGGAAAACTTATGTTATGTTCCTGATTATGTGTATGTGAAATTTCATATAAATCCATCATATATATTTTCATTTATAAAATTTGTAGTAAAATGGGTCAGATCTGGAAAGAATATTTTATTTAAGAGCATTTATAATTTGTTCACTTTTATGATGTTTAAGTATTTTAAACGAATTAAAAGAAAGTGTTGAAAACCGTACTATTTTCGTTTTTGATTTGTTAAAAATAATAAAACTTATTACTTTTGAAAAATGAATTTATATCTTGAAACCTAACTCATAAAAGTATGTTGGGTATGAAAATAGAAAGTTAAAAATAACATTTGAAAAATGACTCATTTAGTATCCTTAATAATATTATCGATTTTGTTATTACTTAAAGTTACTCTTGTAAAACTCTATGTTTTGAGAAATATAATACCTAATAACGTTAAAAATAATTTTTATAATTATTATATATTTATTTGATGTTTGAAATATTTTACAAAGTATAAATAGGCTTTAAGAGATAAGTATACTTGTACAAATACGAAACCGTATAAAAATAATAAATACGTACACTTGAACAATAAATGTACTAAATACTTTTGCCCAAAAAGTATAGAACACTAAAAGATGATTAACCCAAAAGTACTAAGTTAAACAATGCTTAAATGTGCAAAACAACACTTAAACTTTATAATAAGCATTTAAAGACTAATTAGTGACTAAGTCAAAACTAAGGGTTGACTAGTCTATCTTGGTCAAACTTGGATTTTTAAGTCAACATAGACCAAGTCAAGATAAAGGAACCCATCTTAAATAATTTACTTAGAAATAATTGAATATTTAATCAAATCTCAACTAATTAACGCTTCAAATAATATATCTCAAATAAAATGTTCCAAATCTCTCACATCAGTATACTAAAACTATCAGTTAAGATAAATTTTACGACGATTGATATTGTTTGTTAATCTTAAAATCGACACACTCAAATTCCATAGGAACTACCGTACTTCTAGTCAGTGTGTTACCTAAGCCGGTGATCAGACACGTTTTCACGAATGATGTTATCGATACCAATCATGGTGAAAATGAACATGTGCCCTGGCAGTAGCCTCTGAGTCGTCTTCACCATTCCATGTTGTAATGACTTGTTCCGAGTCAATACACAGCCCATAGACCGGTCATCCTTATGGAACCCGGTATTGTTTCATCCCTCTGGACATCAGACATGTGCCCCACGATGACCGCTGAGCTCGATATTCCAGAGACTCTGTCTTTTTAAGACGCCCAAATTCAGCCTATGTTTCGTGTTGGGTGTTATCTTGGTAAAGTTTAGAAGACGATGCGATAGAAGACAGCTTTGAAAGTAGACTACGACACTCAGAGTCATTGCTCATGGGAGGCCATGATGCATCCTGCCGGTGCGAGAAAATGCTAAGAAGTAAATGGACAGCCAGCTCTTTATGAGTTTGTCGGTAGAGTAGTAGTCGTCCAGTTGCCATTGAGGTGCTCGGTTGTGTAAAGGTTCTCTTTCCCGAGACCAATAGTATGGATTGGGTGTGTGCGCATACATAGACAAGGGCACTGATCAGCTCTCACTCTCTATATCGGATATCTTTGGGGGCGAAATACCTTCCGACCTTTGCCTTAGCAGTGTATGGGACATGTTCGGTTTAGCGGGGCCTCTGAGTCCATGCACTTGCAGTCCTTCTTCTCCGTATGTCCGTCGACTAAACCGAGGCAATTTAGGTGTTCGATCCTATTGAGCACTAGGGGTGAGATGTAAACCTCCTAGTATCGATATGATTGGCGGGATTGATGTTCCCATCCGCACTTATGGTGAGATGCAAGCCTTAAGTGTGCATGAGACATTAGTAGTCACGTCCCGTGCATTACGTGAACAGAAACTATTGTTTTTAAAAGTAAATGACTACAGTTTCTAAATTACATGTGCTAATATGCTTTGTTACTGTTCTATACTCTTACGACTAATGATGTGATTGAAATGCTTGATAATGGGAAGTGATGTTTTGTTATATGGTCTTGCTTGAATATTGATTATGATTGATATTATGTTTCATACGATTTGAATTATGTATGTCTTACTCTATTTTCACATGACACTTCTATGAATCCATGATCTATTCTTTACTGTATTATTCACATGATACTCATATGATGTATGTATTACTTTATTCTATATATACTACATGTCTTATATATTTAAATTGATTCGAATGTTAACTGAAATCACTTCATGTGTATCTCACATTGTATACATGTCGATTTGTAATGTGACATGTCTGCTTATCTGTTAATTAGATAACTCAAACGTTGTACTACATTGATTATTCGGGGCCGTGTTAGAAGGACGGTAAGGTTGCTCCCACTAAGTGGGATAGTTTTGTATTTTTTTAAATTTTGCAGGATGTCAAATTACTGGGCTTACAGGGGAAACGTGTGCAAGTGAGGAGTAGTCTTGCTTAATTTTGAGTTTTCTGTTAACCTGTCCTAAACATTATCAAGCTCGTACTTTAGTTTTAATTCGTTTTATGATATTGTAAGTGACGATCGGTTCTTGTATTAATGAAAGACTCACTCGGAGTTAACGGTTTTAATTTTTACCACTTTTTACGACTTAATTATTTTCCGCCTTGTTAATTAATGTCATTAGAAGAACCGGGTTGTTACATATTTCATACCGACACAGAAACATGGGATCTATACTTTGACGGGGCGTCCAATTTCTGAGGATTCGGAGTCGGGATTCTGTTAATTTCACCAAAAGGAGAGCATACGCCGTTATCCATTAAACTTGACTTTGAAGTGACTAACAACGCAGCCGAGTATGAAGCATGCATTCACGGGCTGCAAGCCGCCGCTGATTTAGGAGTCACAAACCTCCGGGTCCACGTTAACTCGTCTTTGGTCATCAATCAAGCTCTCCAAAAATGGAAAACTCGGAACGCCAATCTCGTGGCCTATCAGACGCGAGTAAGGGTTCTCGAGAAACAATTCCAAAAGGTAGAATACATCTATCTACCCCAAGAAGAAAATCAATTTACAGATTCACTTTCCAAATTAGCATCTTTATTGAATATCCCGAAACATCTGACTAGCATGCCGATTTGCGACGAAAGACGGTCCGAGCCGGCCTATATCCACGCCATTCAAGACATTGAAATAACTGATCTGGATCCTTGGTATCAGGCTATTCTAACCTACTTGACAACGGGAGAATATCCTCCAGGAACTAAAAACCGGGCCAAGAAAGCCCTGCGAAGGTTGGCCACCCAATTTATTCGTACGGACGACAGACAGTTATGCAAAAAGACGGCCCAGGGGGCTGTCCTCCTATGTATCGATAAAATACAGGCTGAAAAGGTTATGGCGGAAGTGCACGATGGTGAAAATGGACCGCATATGAACGCCCATATGCTAGCCCGGAAAATCATGAGCCTCGGATACTATTGGAACAGCATGGAAACCGACTGCCAGTTATATGTCAAACACTGTCATAACTGTCAGATTTTCGCCAACGTGCAGCATATGCCGTCTTCCCTACTATATACTATGACATCACCATGGCCGTTCTCAACATGGGGAATTGATATAATTGGAAAGGTGAACCCTTCCGGGACTGGAGGTCACCGTTTCATTCTAGTGGTTATCGATTATTTCACCAAATGGGTCGAAGTCGAGTCATACCGGATTTTGAACGCTAAGCACGTTGCTAAGTTTATCCAAAACAAGATCATATGCCGATACGGGATCCCGCACGAGTTCATCAGTGATCACGGGACCCATTTCCAAGCCGAGCCGAAACCGCTACCTTGCTAGCGAAATATAAAATCCCAAGGCATACATCTTCGCCTTATCGTCCCCAAACAAATGGAGCGGTAGAGGCAGCTAATAAAACGATTGTCACCATACTTAAAAAGATGGCTAAGAATTACCGGGACTGGCCCGAAAAAATACCTTTCGCCCTATGGGGGTACCGAACGTCAATTCGCACTGCAACCAGGGCAACTCCATATTATTTGATGTACGGAATGGAAGCGGTCCAACCAGTCGAGCTGGAAGTATCGTCTCTCAGAATTCTACTAGAAAGCCAAGTACCTGAAGCAGATTGGGTCCAAGTTCGATATGTCTCGTTAGTTCTTTTAGACGAACGACGGTCCCTGGCCCTCAACAATATCCAAATATATTAAAAAAGGATACAACGGGCTTTCAACAAAAGAGTTAGGCCCAGAAATATCAAAGAAGGGGATCTGGTTCTAAAATCAGTCTGTGCATTACTACCAGTTGACCCAAGGGGAAAATTCAAACCCAATTGGGTTGGGCCGTATTTTGTGAAGAAAGTCTTATTAGGAGGAGCAGTGATCCTGACAGACTTGGACGGGAACGAATTCGTCAACCCAACCAACTTGGACCAGCTGAAGCGTTACTACCCCTAAGCCTTATCTCAATGTCATTTGCAAAAAGTTTATAAAAGTTTGTGTTTTTATAAATTTTCAAAATTATAAGCAAGTCAATAAGTTAGGATTATTTATCCTACTGTCGCACACCTCGAACTAATAGTCTTGGTGTATTTCGAAAATTGCAAAAAATCTATATTTGAACTACGTTTGGTTTGATTCCGCTAATTGTGGATACGTAGGCAACCCCTTAAAAGGGTCCAACCACTGCAATAACGAAAAGATGGAAGCGGTATTCACTAATATGTCTTTTATTAAAAACCCACTAAACTCGGGAAATTCAAAATTACATCACACAAAAAAAAAAACAAAAACAACAAAAAAAGCACACCACAAAAATAATAGTAGTACACTAGTACTAGTACTTAAATAATAAAAATTAAGGAGACTAATATTTAGGGCATTTTGCCCTTTCCCTTGTCCTTAGGGTCACGAGGAGCCCGATGTCGCCGGGGCGGGGGCGAGCGTTCCCGGATCACAGGAGGAACCTCCTTCGCTCGAACCTGTTTCTTCGACAGCGGGTCTTCTGCCATTGTAACCGGTCCAAGTCGAGCACGTACATGCTCAGGTAGCCTGTCTCGGGAATCAAGTCGGTCCTAAACTGCTAGCTTCGGGCCAAGTCTTCTTTCCAAGTCGGTCTGGGGGCTCATTCTCCCCCGCGCACTTCTAGCACCGGACCCTTCAGCTTGAGTCCTAGTCCTCCCTCTTTGACCTGGCATTAGACGGACCAGTGTAGCCGGAGTGTCACCGTCGTCGAAAAAGCCTCTATTGTCTTTAGCTTGCTCCCTTCCCAGCAGGTCAAAAGCTTCATCAACCTTTAAAGCAGCTCGGGCCTTGGTAGAATCGGCTTTAGTCCATTTCACATAGGACTCTGAAACCCAGATTAAGTGAAGAGACTTAGGAACGGGCCAAGTAGGCCGAGTATACCATCGCTGCATCCAAGTATCGCACATCACATCAGTCAACTGGGTAGATTCACTCACAACTGCTTCTATTTCTGGGATTCTTTGAGGCCAACCATACTGCCTAAGTATGCGGTCGGGGTAAAGTTGAATTGTCTGCATGAAAGACAAAATCACCTGATAGCGAGCCTTATTCCTCGGAGCCAAACCCGTCAAAACGTAAATGGGCCACCATGGCACTACTCATCAGATCAACGGACCGCTATGGAAAGACAACACTTCATCCCAATATTTCTGGGTAATGTGGCGAGAGAAATCGATGGCCCGTCTCCTTAACATCACCTGATTAGGTCGGTATCGACTTGGGTCAAGCGGAGGATCTATGACCGATAGCCTCTCGAATAACCAGAGCTGGAAAAAAAAGAAACAAAAATATGAGTTCCCGAGCAAAATAGAAGTCAGCCTAGGGGCACTCGATCGAGTGTTTAGGTGTCACTCAATCGAGTGACACCTCTGAAATCGAGCAGGGGGCTTTTTATGAAGGCACTCGATCGAGTGCCTGCTGCAGCAGAAAATCGCAAAGAAAAAAATCAAAAAAAAATCTGAAGCGATATACCTTCAGTAGACGGGTGCTCCCGGTCAGACGAACCGACGAATCCCTCTTACGATTATCCAAGCCCTGGATAATTTCCCCCGTAATCAGCCAGGCAGGACTATGCTCCGTCTCCATTAGATCGACCACAGTGAAAAGACGAAGGTTGCCCAGGCACGACAACAAATCCATCTGACCTTTAAAGGCATAAACGTGGAGCATACAAAAGAAGAAAGCCCTACGGCTGTGGGCCGGTCTGACCCGGACATCATGCGGGTTCATAAATTTCTCGGCCAAGTCAATCAAAGAAATATTGTCGTCCTCCGTCATGCGAGATACTTCATTATGGGAAAGTCTGAAAAACTCCCGTAGCTTCCCCCGGGGATCAAGAACTGAAAACGGGACAGCAGGACGAAGTAAAGGGTTTCATCCTCCTACAGCAGCAATTTCCTCAGGTATAGGGCAGATTTCGCCCCGAGTAAGGGCAAAAACATGATATGTGTCGGGATAACGAGCATCAAGGAAGTAGCGATCCACCTGCATCTGACGGAACGAGAACAGCTGAGTAATACCCATCTGGTTCAAAGCTACCTTATATGTGTCCCTAAAGCGTCGAGATCATTCTTGCAACATCACGGTCAAGCGTTCAATTCCCATTGCTGAATTTCTTGAGAAGAATAAGGAGCTTTCTTTTTTAAGAAGAAGAGAACTGTAAAGAAGTTGTGAGGAAAACTAAGACAGGGGATGGATATTTATAGTGCCAAACCATGACAACCCTCTTTCCATAAAGTTTCCTAATTCAAGTAGGTTAAGGCGTACAAGCCCAATTTTATATTCCTCATGTCAGCACAGGAATTAGTCATCCTGAGCATTCCTAAATTTCAAAGGAGTCAAAATTTTCAAAATAAAATTTTTCAGAAATTTCAAAAATTAAAATTTTTATTCCCCAGCGCGAGTCGCGTTTTACATAAATGTTACATGCAAAAATTCTATGTAACTGTATACAGGTATACTCAAGGCTTCAGAAGCAAGTCTCCGCAACACACCTATCTCCCCAGCGGAAAGCCCAAGACGACATTTTCCCCGAAATAGCACGGGATGGGCCCATATATAGGCGCACCTGGGACTTATACAACAAGTCCGAATCCCCGTGGAGTTACATCATCAACTCAGGTATGATTTCTATCTTATGGATGGCGAGCCCTTCACGCGAGTCTAACGGACTATAAACGACCCGACCGGAAGTCTGCCAGGTCTTTGGCTGCTAGGTGTCTATAGCAGTTTCCAAAAAACACCCGATGATGATCGGACGCGAACGTGCTTCTACGCGCTCGGATATGGGCTCAAAATTGTTAGTTTCTGGCTTGGGCTTTTTACGGAGTACAAATCTCACAAAACCAACCTCAAATCCAGGCCCAGTGGGTCATTTCCAATCAAATAAGACTACTTTGGGTCAAAATAGACACCGGAAATAAAACCACCTTTTAGCGACCAAGTCAAACCCCGGTCAAAGCAGTTTTCGAGACACAAAATAGCCATGCAAGTATCAAGAATCCAACCCGAAGTTTAAGACTCCGGATTTCTTCGCTCCAGCTGATCCACTAAAAATCGAGTGTCAGCCCACTCGATCGAGTGGGCCTCTAGCAGGCCCGTTGTTGCCTTTGAACTGGGCCACTCGATCGAGTTAGCAGGGACACTCGATCAAGTTAGCAGGGGCACTCGATCGAGTGACCCTAGGTCGTGGGGTTTTGGAATTCCTATATATACACCCCCTTTGCAACACCTTTCAAGGACTTTTCACCTCTACAACTTTTACACACATATAATTTTTAGCCTTACAACCCTAGCATCTAGTAAGCATACAACCTAAAACCACCATAACTCCATCTACAAAATCTCGAACTCCCGTGGTCAAGCCACAACTAAACGAGTCCCGTCCGAGAATACAAAGCATGTAGGTTGAGGGTGCAAAAATCCCGATTTCTTCTCTTTTTCTCCTCTTCTCTTCTCGTGTCATCTTCCTCGTCTTCTATCGTCTTTTTTTATTTTTTTATTTCTAATATCGTTAATATTACAAGTATCAAAATACTAAAATATTCGCCTATTCGTGTCGAATATAAGGGATGACGGAATAAGGAAATCCGAATACAAGGGTGTTGCACCCGATGTTGTCGGTCGCTTATCCCGACACCCCAAGTATTTGATTGATGAAGCGAATCAACATCAACAATATCGTTTTTTTATCGCGTCACTAGTATCGTCTTAATACTTTCGTAATCATTAAAATCACGCATTCATCAATTTCTAAAATTATTTCGAATCAAACACGATGATAAGTGTAGTTTGTAGTGCCTATTTTGTTATGTTTTGGTCCCATTTTCCTTGTGGAATCGCTCCTTGGGAGCGGTTTATGGGCTACTTATGCTTCTTTTAGTTTGTTTCAGGTTCCCGAGACCATTCATGAAGAGTTGGAGCGAATCCGACTCGATACATACACTTTTTGGAGCCAACGAAGTGAAGGAACGATCACTCGATGCCTTGGACTCGACCCCGAGACCTTGGGACCCGATCCCGAGCCTCTTAGACTCGATCCCGAGCCCCGAGAATCGGCGAGAAGCCCATGAGAACCAAGGAGGGACCAAGAAGATCTTAAAAGAGGCCTACAAGGTCCTTCCCGGGCGGGATAATGCCTTCCCGACCGGGAAGGATCGTGCAAAAGAGTACGGTTCTGTTCTGAGCCCGTCCCGGCCGGTACCAGATCGTCTCGGTCGGGACCACACCGCCCCGGGCGGGACCAATCCGTCCCGGGCGGGAAGCACCAGTTACAGGCCCGCGTCAATTGTTTCATCCTCCTTCATTCTTGTAACCTTATAAATACTTCCCTCTTGTATTGTTTATGTATCCTACATTACCCTAGACTCTCTTAGGCCTCCATTAAGGATTCAAACCCTAGATTAGTGTTCCTCTCATTAGTTTAAATCTCTCTTTAATCCTTAGTTAATCTTTGTTAATCTAGTTTAGTTAGTCTTGTATTAAGAAGATACTTGAAGATTCATCCAAGCTTGACAACCTTGGAGTTGATTTGGGTTTCTTATTTATGCAAGTTCTCATCTTTTTCATCCTTGTTAGTTTGGTATAATCCTCTTCTCCTCTTTACTCTTGTTCTTAGTTTATTAATCAAGTTTGAAGCTTTATTTATTGTTTATTGTTATTGTTTGTTTATTATGGATGTTTGGATGTTTAGTTTGTTTTCTCTTGTTCATGTTAGTTTGAGTATGGTAATGAGTGAGTAGTTCTCTTGTGGGGTTAGTAGGGGGATTAAGGGTAGATTAAGGGTGATTAGGGTTTAATTAGGGGTAAAGGTTACATCTTTGTTGCTAGTCTCATATTGGGCACACCATGTGTTTGATGATTTGCTTGTGTGGGTAGTAGTGGCCAATGCTTCCTATACTTATTTCTCCTCTTCTCATTGTTTGGCTAGTGTGTGATTGTGTTAGGGTAGTCTTTGACACGAGAGTGCGGACATTGGTCTACGTAGCGAGAGCCCGGACCGACCTTGACCTAGGTTTAGACGCGAGAGCGCAAACCAACTCTAGCAACTAGGAGACACCTACACCCTTGACCACCCAATTACCCTTCTACACTTAAGAACCCGACCTAACCCTACTCCTTTCCATATTTGGTTCATCCTCCTAGTTAGTCGTAATTTCTCTAGTTCGCTAGTTTGTTTAATCTCTAGTTATTTCATTTAGCCTTGTTTTAGCTAGTTCATTGTTAGTGATAAGTGTAGTTTGTAGTGCCTATTTGTTGTGTTTTGGTCCCATTTTCCTTGTGGAATCGCTCCTTGGGAGCGGTTTATGGGTTTCTTATGCTTCCTTTAGTTTGTTTCAGGTTCCCGAGACCGATTTGGAAGAGTTGGAGCGATTCCGACTAGATACATACACATTTTGGAGCCAACGGAGTAAAGGAACGATGACTCGATGCCTTGGAATCGACCCCGAGACCTTGGGACCCAATCCCGAGCCTCCGAGACCCGATCCCGAGTCCCAAGAATCGACGATAAACCCATGAGAATCAAGGAGGGACCAAAAGGAGCTTAAAGGAGGCCTACAAGGCTCATCCCGTTCGGGATGGCCTCAACCCGTCCCGGTTGAAGTGCACGAATTGAACTGCTGTTGTCTTGGGTCCATCCCGACCGGGATGAGTTCATCCCAATCGGGACCACCTCATCCCGATCGGGACCAACTCATCCCGACCGGGATGAGCCCATTTCAGACCCGCGCTTGTTTCTTTCTTCTCCTTTCCACTTGTAACCCTATATATACCCCCTCTTGTATTACGCCACAATGATATGTTATATTCTTCACCTCTCCTAAAACCCTAGACTAATTTAGGTTAGATTAGATTATATTAGTGTAGATTAGTCGGTAATTAGTCGTTAATCCTAGTTTAGTCTTGTATTAAGGGAATTCTTCAAGATCCATTCAAGATTGACAACCTTGGGTGTTTGTTTTGGGTTTTCTTCATTAATGCAAGTTTTGATCTTTCTTATTCACTAGTTTGGTATAATCTTTCCTTCCTCTTTTCCTTTAATCTTTCATGTTTAATCATCCATGTTTTAATCTTTGATTATTTTTCATTGTTTTCACTAGTTTCATTATGTATGTTTTGATGTTTATGTTGATTCTTCTTGCTTTTGTTACTTTTAGTTTGATTATGTTAGAGTAGTGTTCTTGCTAGGGTTAGTAGGGGGATTAGGGTGTTGATTGGGTGATTAATGGATTGTTAGAGATGTTGGTGGAAGATTTGGGTTTCCTCTTGGTTTGGTGCACATCACATGTTTGTTGAAATGCTTGAATGACTAAGTAGTTGTGAATGCTTGTTCTTCATGCCTTTCTCTTGTGGGTGTTAGTTTGTTTGTGGGTTCGGTTCCCTCACTAAGTTGCGAGAGCCCAGTGAGGACGACCCCTAGGTCGGTCTAAGTAGCGAGAGCCCGGATGCGACCTAGGTCTCGATATCACGCTAGTAACCCCGTTTGTCATGTGTATCGCCGAGATGGGTTCTAGATGGAATCTCTAGGTCGGTCTAAGTTGCGAGAGCCCGGACTATACCTAGATTACCCTACTACCTCCTTCGCTCTAGTTATCCCTTGACCATTCCGTTACCCCTTTGACCCCGACCTAATCCTAGCCCGTTTTCCTTTGTTTGTGACCCTAGTCATAGTCTAGTTTCTTCCCTCTCTACCATTCCTAGTTTAGTTTAGCTCGCTGACTTAGTCTAGTATTTGGGCCGACCTAGTCTAGGCTATACATTACCGTCCTCGTGGATTCGACCAGACTTGCCCTATCTACCGTAGGAATAGCCGGTTATTTTATTGACGGTTGGGATTCCACGACAAATCCTTACCATCAATTTGGCGCCGTTGCCGGGGACGATGCTAGTTTGGACTTTGTTTTCCTAGTTACTTGACTTTGTCTTTGTGTTTGTGTTTTTCTTTTTTCTTTTTGTTTCTTTGCTTCTTGTGTGTGTGAAGTTTATTTCTCTCTTGTCTAGTGCCCAAAAAGCACTAGACTTCTCACGTTTGTTCTTAGTCTACAGTTTATGCTTAGAGGTGGTGACTATCTTCTTCTTGCAACTTAGAGCCGCTTTAACGGACGGTTGCTAGAATGAGTGGTTTCCAACCGGGTATGAGCTACGATTTTCGAGCGAGCATGGGGTTTGATCTAAACTCCCCACACATGGAAGCCGATATGAGCTACCTCTCTTCTTCTATGAACCAAAGCTATGACATGATGACTCCTAATCAATATCAAGCTTCTTGGGGTAATCAAGACAGGTATGATCTTCAAGGTTATGAAAACGGCTACCAACAAGTGAATGACTATCAATCCTACGATCATGGTGACTATTACTCAAGTTATGATTGTGAGCCCACCATGTTCAATCAAGATTCACCTTATGGAAGCCAATATTCCCAATACCCACCATATTACCCTCCACCCCAACCACAATATGAACCCCATGACCCACAATACTACCAATCACCCCAACCTTGCTACCAACAATATGATGCCCTACCCCTTGGGCATCATCAAGATTTTTAAGGATCTTTACAAGACCCCAATGATCACCAATTGCCCGACATGGAGGTGTTTCAATCACTTCTTCAATTGCAAAAGAGCAACCAAAATTCAAAAACAACAAAATGAATTATGGGTCCAAATTCGAAGGGCAAACGAGGCGAGGGAGGCTCGATTAAATGCATTATCGGTTCAAACCATAATGTTTTTATCCCGAACATCACAATTAGATGAAGGGTGCCCACTTGAGAAAGAAGAGCATCCTAACCATGAAGCCGCCAATGTAGTTCCCTTTGATAGAGAAGTTTTCTTTGAAGAACCTCAATCGTCTACCCGAAAAGAGACGGATGAGAATATGACCCTTAGTGAAGAGAACATTGGTGAGGAATTGGAGGAGGATAGTGAGTTGGATGGTTTGGTGGAGTTTGTGAAGTTGTTGGGTGAAATTGATAGCCTCGAGTTGCCCATGTCCGAGAATGTGGATATGCATCAAGAGCCCCTAGCTAGTGAACCAAGCAATGACTTGGAAGAGATTGAAACCGCCGGTAGAAGTTTCGATCCTCTTCTCCAAGATGATGTGGGGCCGAGTGATGAAGATGGGGAACCACAACTTGAGGAAAGTGTGGGGGTGTGCATTGAGGAGATGAGGCCAAAACCGATTTTTGTGCCTCGGTTCTTGGAGATGAAGCTTGCTTGTGATTGGAGGCGATGCTTAGGGAGGAAAAGATCGGTGAAGCTCGTAGGATGGATAGACCCCGGAGACAACTTTGAAGATGATTTTGGGTCTTGGGACTCCTACTTCCTGCCTCCTCCTTGGAGGCCGTGGAGGTTGGCTAGGCTCGAGCGCTTCTTGGGCCTTTATTATGATGTCGGTAGCGCGTTCGACTTGCTCCTCCATGCCCTTGAGAGCTACGGTTGAAGAAGAGTCCACCATCCTAGGTTTGACAGAGTTCCTAAAGAACCGTCATGTTGTATATTCCCCTCCTCTCCTCTTTAGAGTACTTGTGTTTGTATTTGTGTGATTTTTTCTCTTGATTTTTGTTGTTTTGTGAAGCTCTTGTAATTGATTTGGTATTTTGATGAGCGATGTGAGGGAGTGAATTTGATGTGTACTTTGAGTTTATTGTGATAGGTGAAGTGAAGGTGACTCCTAGAAAGGAGTGGTTAGTGATAGAGCTTGGATCGTGAGTAAGGGAGTCGGTTTTTGGGGTCATGGGAGTCATGAAGACCCTTCCCGACCGGGAAGGGTGTGTCGTCCCGACCGGGATGGGGCCGTCCCGATCGATATGAGGGTGCCAAAAATCGAGTCCACTGGAGTGTCATCCCGATCGGGAAGGAGGCTTCCCGACCGGGAAGAGTTTATCAACCCGACCGGGACCATCCATCCCGACCGGGATGGTCCCCTACTCCTTTTTGGTGCTTCTTCTTCGACATTTGAGCCCACCCAACCATTATATACCCCCACCCAACCTCCCTACCTTCCTTGCTCATATCATACCACCCACATACTTCATTTGCATACCCTCACTTCATCTTCTATCTACTTTAGACCGGTATTCACATCAAATCCCACCCCCTACCGTTACTACCTCTACCATGCGGTTTTATCAAGCTTGAAGAAGGATGGCAACAGAGAAGACAAGCTTTGTGCCCATATTGATCGATGAGACGATGGAGCGAGTGAGTTACTAGCCGATCGGTTTGGGTAACTATCCTTACTTTTCCGTCTTTTGTCGCTTGTTTTCCCTTGTTTTCCCCCTTCCCCTTGAGTCATGGTATCTTGGTGGCCTTCGAGGCCTCGGTAGTTGTTGCTCCCGACTCTCGATGATGTGACTACATCGAGAGTCATTTTCAAAATCCAAATTTTACAAGATTTTCACTTTCTTTTTGAGGATTTAGGCGGAATCCGGGCTAGGTGACTTGATTACACCTAGCCCTCCCCTCCCATTTCCTTTTATTTCCTTCTTTTATTTCTTCCCCCATCCATATCTTTTTCTCGTCTCGGCCAATGGTGACTTGACTACACCCCGGCCGGACAACTTCTACCCTTTTCTCCACTTTTCTTTTTGATTTTTAGCTTTATTTTCGTATTTTCTTTTCTTTTTCTTTTGTCTCTCCGCACACTACGATTGGGCATATGAGGACATTGCTCGATTTAAGTGTGGGGGAGCGATATTCTATCGTAGTTATTTTTATTTTCTTAGTTTTTCGAAAAAAAATAACCTTTAAAAAATACCTAAAAAATTGAAAAAATTTCACAAAAATCAAAAAGATTTTTCTTTTGTGTGTTTTCCTTTTGTGTCATTGTGTCGTATATTTGTTGTGTGTGCGTGTTTTGCCTCCCTTTCCCTTATAGGTTGCTTAAATCTCCGTTAACTTTGGAAGGCTTTCAAGACTCCCGGTAACATCTTATCCCTTTTTCTTCTTTACCTCTTGCGGAGTTTGGAGGAGATTGTGATGTTGTGTGCTCGGGTGGAGCTTTGTAAAGTGTGGTTGATTTGGTGGCTTGTTTGGATGATCGGGGTGGTGTTTGTGTTGTGTATGTGTTCATTTTGTTTTGTTTTTGTTTTGTTGCTTTTGCTTCTTTTTCTTTCGTCGTTTTCGTCGTGTCTTTGTTTTGTGTTATGTTGTGTGTCTTGTGCGTAAACCGTTTTCGAAAACCCGGTTTAGAGGCTGATGTGTGAGTGTCTATTTTCCCTTCCTAGTTGTATAAATCGAGTTTTGGACTTTAATCTAGTAGAATGACCCTAAATCAATGAGTTCGTTGGTCCTTTACCTTGAGTCCACCTTGCTTACTAGGGATTTACTACGGGATTTGCATTTTGACCATTATGACCACCCACGGTGTGAAAAGGCCTTGGTTACCGAGTCTCGTCCCTTAGGTGACCGTGTTTAGGATCGTTTGATTAGTCCAAGTTCTTCCCTTTTTGTGGGTTTGAAGAGGGATCGCGACCCCCGACTTACCCATTTACCTACCTCCCACACATATCCACACAATAAGTTGCAATTTGTTGAATTATCCCTTTCTTGTCATACAAAGAAATGCGAAAAAGCAAAATCTTGCCAAAAAAGGGCAAAGAAAAGAAAAGAAAGAAAAATGAAAGAAAGAAAAGAATGAAGAAAAAGAAAAGGCACAAAAGCCAAAAAGAAAATAGAAAAGAAGAAAAAGAAATGGCATGGCAACAAAGAAATCAAAACGTCGAAAAGAAAGAAAATGCCAATAGAAAACCCGTCTCACAAAAAAAGAAATCCCCACAAAAATAAGCCTTTTTCCGACTTTTGCCGTGAAGAGCCTACCAAAGGACCGAGTCCCGAGGAAGGATGATAGCGGCATTAGTCGGTCTTCCCTCATTTTGCATGTTTTCCACCTTTTTACTTGGACTAGTTAGGCGGTTTTGGACACGGGACGACCCTCTTGGCTCACGCTAAAGGGGGCGGGGTCTCACTTACCTACAGTGTCGACTAACACCGTGGTTCTTCACTTTTCCACTCCGCCGATCGTCCCGTAGTACGTTTTTAGAAAGTTAGGAGGACCTAGGTAAGTTACCAACGTTTTTGTTGCTTTATCGTCATACTATTAGGGTTTAGTCCACATTGGTTTGTATTGCTAGCTTGGGAACGTTGTCACTTACCTCGAGTCCTAAACCAGTGCTTCTTTCACCGCTTTTAGAGGGAAGCGATATTTCCTTTGTTTTGGGTGCAACCGTCTAAGTGTTTGTTTGTGTGTTAGTTTGTTTGTGTGTTTTGTGTCCGGTTGCATCCGCGGTTTTGTCGCAAGACCTTACGTGCCTTGCGGATTGCACTTTTCCTCTAAGTGTACTCGCGTGAGTTGAAAGGGCGTAGGGTGCGCTAAAACCCATTCGGCTAGTGTAGTAGTTAGTATGTGCTTACTCGAGGGCGAGTAAGGGTTAAGTGTGGGGGAGTTGATAAGTGTAGTTTGTAGTGCCTATTTGTTGTGTTTTGGTCCCATTTTCCTTGTGGAATCGCTCCTTGGGAGCGGTTTATGGGTTTCTTATGCATCCTTTAGTTCGTTTCAGGTTTCCGAGACCGATTTGGAAGAGTTGGAGCGATTCCGACTCGATACATACACATTTTGGAGCCAACGGGGTAAAGGAACGATGACTCGATGCCTTGGAATCGACCCCGAGACCTTGGGACCCAATCCCGAGCCTCCCAAGAATCGACGAGAAACCCATGAGATGCAAGGAGGGACCAAAAGGAGCTTAAAGGAGGCCTACAAGGCTCATCCCGTTCGGGATGGCCTCATCCCGTCCCGGTTGAAGTGCACGAATTGAATTGCTGTTGTCTTGGGTCCATCCCGACCGGGATGAGTTCATCCCGATCGGGACCACCTCATCCCGATCGGGACCAACTCATCCCGACCGGGATGAGCCCAGTTCAGACCCGCGCTTGTTTCTTTCTTCTCCTTTCCACTTGTAACCCTATATATACCCCCCTCTTGTATTAAGACACAATGATATGTTATATTCTTCACCTCTCCTAAAACCCTAGACTAATTTAGGTTAGATTAGATTAGATTAGTGTATATTAGTCGGTAATTAGTCGTTAATCCTAGTTTAGTCTTGTATTAAGGGAATTCTTCAAGATCCATTCAAGATTGACAACCTTGGGTGTTTGTTTTGGGTTTTCTTCATTAATGCAAGTTTTGATCTTTCTTATTCACTAGTTTGGTATAATCTTTCCTTCCTCTTTTCCTTTAATCTTTCATGTTTAATCATCCATGTTTTAATCTTTGATTATTTTTCATTGTTTTCACTAGTTTCATTATGTATGTTTTGATGTTTATGTTGATTCTTCTTGCTTTTGTTACTTTTAGTTTGATTATGTTAGAGTAGTGTTCTTGCTAGGGTTAGTAGGGGGATTAGGGTTTTGATTGGGTGATTAATGGATTGTTAGAGATGTTGGTGGAAGATTTGGGTTTCCTCTTGGTTTGTTGCACATCACATGTTTGTTGAAATGCTTGAATGACTAAGTAGTTGTGAATGCTTGTTCTTCTTGCCTTTGTCTTGTGGGTGTTAGTTTGTTTGTGGGTTCAGTTCCCTCACTAAGTTGCGAGAGCCCGGTGAGGACGACCCCTAGGTCGGTCTAAGTAGCGAGAGTCCGGATGCGACTTAGGCCCCGATATCACGCTAGTAACCCTGTTTGTCATGTGTGTCGCCGAGATGGGTTCTAGGTGGAACCTCTAGGTCGGTCTAACTTGCGAGAGCCCGGACTATACCTAGATTACCCTACTACCTCCTTCGCTCTAGTTATCCCTTGACCATTCCGTTACCCCTTTGACCCCGACCTAATCCTAGCCCGTTTTCGTTTGTTTGTCACCCTAGTCATAGTCTAGTTTCTTCCCTCTCTACCATTCCTAGTTTAGTTTAGCTCGTTGACTTAGTCTAGTATTTGGGCCGACCTAGTCTAGGCTATACATTACCGTCCCCGTGGATTCGACCCGACTTGCCCTATCTACCGTAGGAATAGCCGGTTATTTTATTGCTGGTTGGGATTCCACGACAAATCCCTACCATCAGTTAGTCTAGTTCATACCTCTCCACCACCCTAGTTTACCAATTATCGTTCTCTTTGTGTCGTTTTAGTAGCCTAGTCTCGTTTAAGGTCGACTTAGTCTAAACTTTACATTACCGTCTCCGTGGACACGACCCGACTTACCCTAGCTACCCACTAGGTATAGCCGGTTATTTATTGACGGTTGGACCCACGGCAAATCCTTCAATCAATTTGGCGCCGTTGCCGGGGACGGTGCATTGTTTAGACTTAGTTTACTTATAGCTAGACTTAGTTACCCTTCTTTGTGCTCTTCTATCATCTTATGTGCATATTTTGTAGTTTTGTCTTGTTTTCTTAGCTTTCTTTTCTCTTTGTCTTTCGATTGTGCTTGTTTATTGTCGTTGCCTAGTGCCCATAAAGCACTAGGTGTTCTCACGTTTGTTCTAGTGTGTAGTGTATGCCTAGGAGGGGAGGCGATTTCTTTATCTTTAATCCAGAGCCGAAAAGACTCTTTCGAGCCTTTCGCCAACGGACGATTGACCGGGTTAGAATCTCTCAACCAAGCGCTAGCAATACCCATCAGGAGCAAGCTCAAGGATCCGACTTTAACGAGTCACCTCGAGAGACGGCCGAAGGGATCTTCATAAATCCCTTTGGTTCATCTATCCATTCTTCTTCTCCTAGTTCCCCGTCTAGTTCTACATCAACACCGTCTACGCCATCATCTCCCGCAAATCCAATCATGCCGAAGTTTTCATCTCACTCCACTTTTACCGAGGATGTCTTGCAGGGACCGAGTGCTTTACCGGATACATATACCGGGAATTTTGTGGCAAAGACACAATTCATCCAACTTGTGGAGAGAAATCAATTTAGTGGTTTGCCCACCGAAGACCCGCACCAACACATGGAGACCTTCTCCGATTATTGCGACTATCTCCCAAACCGGGGTTACACAAGATCAAATCCGTTGGGTATTATTTACATTCTCATTAATTGGAAAAGCGAAGCAATGGATCAAGAGTCTCGATAGGGCAACCATGGGTATCGATACTTGGAAGAAACTTGCATTGGCGTTCTACCAAAAATTTTACCCTCCGGAGAAGACAAATTTGCTTAGGGCCTCCATCACCGGTTTTCAACAAAGGGATGAGGAGAGCCTTTATGAAGCTTGGGAATGGTTTAAATCTTTGGTTAGATCATGCCCCCACCATGGACTTTCACAATGGTTCTTAGTCCAACAATTTTGGAACGGTCTATATGAGGACTCAAGAGCTATACTTAATATGGGCTCCAATGGTAGGTTCACCGAGGTCGATGACGATCAAACATGGGCAAGAATCGAGGAGATGGCGGTACATAATTCCCAATACTCAAGGCCTAGGAAGGCGAATCGAGGAGGTAGGCACGAGGTTGATGCTATTACTCAATTAAGCATTGATCTTGGAGCTCAATTGAAAACTCACATGGAGACCATTGACAAGAAGCTCCAAAGCCACCTCAACCAAGTTCAAAGCTCTAGTTCCTCCAACCAACACTCGATTCATGAAATTAATGCTTTGGGAGTTGTACCCCCTATGCTAGTTGGACATGAGCCTATGCATTGTCGGGGAAGTATTGAGCAAGTGAACGCCTTTCAAGCGTTCAAGCAAGGTTCCCCCTATTCTAATACATTCCAAGCTTCCCATCAAGTCCCTCAACAACAAGCTCTACAACCTCGTCTCTATGTTCCACCTCCCTTAAGGGACAACAATCAAGGATACCAAGGTTATGTGGGTAACCCAAGACCATTCAACAACTTCAAGCAACCTAACCAAGGTACATTCAACAACTCTCAAGGGTTCATACATGGGAACTTCAATCAAGGACGTTTCCAAGGAAACCAAAACTTCCAAGGCAACAAAAACCACAACCAAGGGTATCAAATCTACAACCATGGCAACAATCAAGGCCTTAATCAAGGCAACTCTCATGGGTCCAAGGGAACCATCAACAACAACAAGCAACTCAAGGTAATAGACAAGAAGGCAAGCCTAGGAGCCGGTCTCCTATTCATGATTATGGTACTCCATTAGCCCTCACTGATACTCCGCACAATCCGCAATCTCCACCTCGGGATTTCAACATGCAAAAGCAAATGTTGGAGATGAAAAGGAGTCAATTGGAGACACAAAGGTCACAACAAGAGATCATTGCTCAACTCCTAATGGACAACAATGAAACAAAAACTCATATGAAGATGCTTGAGACTCAAATATCTCAACTTGCTTCGGGAAGTCCTTCAAGACAAAAGGGGCAACTACCTCCTCAAGGTGAAACACCGAACTTTGAGCATGTAAATGCTATTACCACGAGGAGTGGTACATCTTATGATTCCCCCTTACCCCCTAGTGAGCAAGAATCAAGGCAAGAAGTTATACCCCCCTCTCAAGACAATTCAAGCTTTGAAAATCCAATGGAGGAGCAAGTCTTATGGGAGATTGAGAAACCCATTGAAGACAAGCTTCCCCCACTTCAAGGAAAAGACAAAGGTAAAGGGAAAGCGTCATTTGAGAAGTCCACCCCTATTGAGCAAAACAAGATTCATATCAAGTTGCCTTTCCCAACAAGGCAAATGAAGACTAAGGTGGATGTCCAATTTGACAAATTCCTAGACATTGTGAAGAAATTGGATGTGAGTGTCCCGTTTACCGAGTTACTTACCCAAATCCCGGCATATGGAAAATTTATGAGAGAAGTCTTGGCTAGGAAGAGATCCGTCGACAAGGAAGAGACCATTGCGTTCACAAGAGTGGTGAGCGAGCTTATTCAAGGTTCTACGCTTCCCAAGTTGAAGGATCCGGGTAATTTCTCGATCCCATGCACGATAGGCAACTACAAGATTGAGGGAGCACTATGTGATTTGGGTGCGAGTGTAAGCATCATTCCCTATTCCATTTGTTGCCGACTTGGGATGAAGGAGCTTAAAAATACTTCCGTTACACTCCAAATGGCCGATAGTTCACTCAACCGGCCATTGGGGATGTTAGAGGATGTGCCGATAAGAATCGGAAAGTTCTTCATTCCAGTTGACTTCTTAGTGCTCGACATGCCGGAAAATGCTATCACTCCCATTATCCTTGGACGCCCGTTTCTACATACCGCCGGTGCCATGATCGATGTCAAGAAGGGTAGGATTATGATAAGTGTAGTTTGTAGTGCCTTTTTGTTGTGTTTTGGTCCCTTTTTCCTTGTGGAATCGCTCCAAGCGATTCATGGGCTTCTTATGCTTCCTTTAGTTCGTTTCAGGTTCCCGAGACTGATTTGGAAGAGTTGGAGCGATTCCGACTCAATACATACACATTTTGGAGCCAACGAGATAAAGGAACGATGACTCGAGGCCTTGGAATCGACCCCGAGACCTTGGGACCCAATCCCAAGCCTCCGAGACCCGATCCCGAGTCCCGAGAATCGGTGGGAAGCCCATGAGAGGCAAGGAAGGACCAAAGAGTGTTTAAGGAAGGCATACAAGACCCATCCCGTTTGGGATGGGGTGCTACATTAAGATGGCTGCTGTGAGCCCATCCCGGTCGGGACCATCCCGTCCCGGTCGGGATGACTGGGCCGTCCCGATCACGATGATCCGTCCCGGTCGGGAAGCTACAGAGGCAGCACGGGCTTCTTCTTTTCTTCTCCTTCATTCTTGTACCCATATATATACTCCCTTCTTGTAATATTAAGACATCTTATCTTACCCTAGATTAGTTTAAGCCTCCATTATCATGCAAAACCCTAGATTATTGCTACTCTCATTAGTTTAATTCTCTCTTTAATCTATAGATAATTGTTGTAATTAGTCTTGGATTAAGGGATTCTTGAAGATTGTTCCAAGATTGACAACCTTGGGATTGTATTTGGGTTTCTCATTAATACAAGTTTTCATCTTTTGTTCATCCTATTGTTGGTATAATCTTTTCATCCTTAGTCTTTGTTATTTATTCAAGTATTCTTTCTTATTGTTATTGTTATTGCTATTGTTCTTGTTAATGATAATGGATGCTTGTTTTGTGACATTGATTTCTCTTATGATTGTTGGTTTTCTCTTAATAATGAGTGAGTAGTTTTCTTGTGGGGCTAGTAGGGGGATTAGGGGTAAATTATGGATGATTAGGGTTGATTACGGGGAAAAGGTTACATCTTTGTTGCTAGTCACATTGTAGGCACTCTATGTGTTTGTTGATATGCTTGTGTGAGTTGTAGTGGCCATGCTTCCCATACTTGTGTTCATCTTCACATTGATTGCTTATGTTGTGGAAATGTTGAGAATAGTTTAGTCGCGAGAGCGCGGACTAGGGTCTAAGTTGCGAGAGCCCGGACCCACCTTGACATCGGTCTAAGTTGCGAGAGCCCGGACCGACTCTAGCGATTAGGAGACACCTATACCCTTGATCACCCCAATTACCCTTCTACCTCAATGAACCCGACCTACCCCACTTCTTTCCATATTTGTGTAATCCTCCTATTTAGCTATCGTCCTTTTAGTTTATTCATTAGTTCGATCATTAGTTTAGTTCATACTTCCCCTCTATCATAGTTTTCCATTTATCGCTTCTTTGTGTTTGTTGGTAATCTAGTCTTGTTGTAAGTAGACCTAGTCTAATCTTTGATATACCGTCCTTGTGGATACGATCCCGACTTGCCCTAGCTACCCACTAGGTTAGTCGGTGTTATATTGATTGGCTAGGGACGTGACAAATCCCTCCCATCAATTTGGCACCGTTGCCGGGGACGGTGCATTGTTTAGACTTAGTTTGCTTATTTCTAGACTTAGTTACCCTTCTTTGTGTTCTCCCATCTTCTCTTGTGAATATTCTCTAGATTTTTCTTCTTTCCTTAGTTTTATTTCTCCTTTTTCTCTTTGTCTCTAGTTGTGTTTGTTATTGTCGTTGCCTAGTGCCCATAAAGCACTAGGCGTTCTTACGTTTGTTCTAAGTGTGTAGTGTATGCCTAGGAGGGGAGGCGACTTCTATCTCTTTAATCCAGAGCCGGAGAGACTCTTTAGAGCCTTTCGCCAACGGACGATTAATCGGGTTAGGATCTCTCAACCGAGTGCAAGCAATACTCATCAAGGGCAAGCCCAAGGAGCCGACTTGAACATTTCACCTCGAGAGACGGCCGGAGGGACCTTCATCAATCCCTTCGGTGATTCTTCTCCTAGTTCCCCCTCTTCATCTACATCAACACTCTCTACACCACCATTTTCTCCCTTACATCCAAGAATGCCTAAGTTTTCCTCTCACTCCACTTTTACGGAAGATGTCTTGCCGGGACCGAGTGCATTACCGGAAGCCTATACCGGGAATTTTGTGGCAAAGACTCAATTTATCCAACTTGTGGAGAGGAGCCCATTTAGTGGTTTGCCCACCGAAGACCCGCACCAACATATGGAGACTTTCTCCGATTATTGTGACGCTATATCTCAAACCGGGGTTACTCAAGATCAAATTCGTTGGGTACTCTTCCCGTTTTTCTCTTATTGGAAAAGCGAAGCAATGGATCAAGAGTCTCGATAGGGCAACCATGGGGATCGATACTTGGAAAAAGCTTGCCTTGGCGTTCTACCAAAAGTTTTACCCTCCGGAAAAGACGAACTTGCTTAGGGCCTCCATCACCGGGTTTCAACAAAGGGATGAAGAGATCCTATATGAAGCTTGGGAGCGGTTTAAGTCTTTGGTAAGATCGTGCCCTCATCATGGACTCTCACAATGGTTCTTGGTGCAACAATTTTGGAATGGTCTTTATGAGGACTCGAGAGCCATTCTCAACATGGGCTCCAATGGTAGGTTTACCGAGGTCGATGACGACCAAACATGGGCGAGAATCGAAGAGATGGCGGTGCATAATTCGCAATACTCTAGGCCTAGGAAGGCACATCGAGGAGGCATACATGAAGTCGATGCTATCACCAAATTAAGCATTGACCTTGGAGCCCAATTGAAAACGCACATGGAGACTATTGACAAGAAGCTCCAAAGTCACCTCGACCAAGTCCAAGGCACTAGTTCCTCACACCATCAACCGATTCAAGAAGTGAATGCTTTGGGGTTCGCACCTCCTTTACCTTACTATGGGATGTGCGATACTTGTGGAATAGTTGGACATGATCCTATGTATTGCCGTGGAAGTATCGAGCAAGTGAACGCCTTTCAAGCTTTCAAGCAAGGTACCTCTTACTCTAATCAATTCCAAGCTTCCCAACAAGTCCCCCAACAACAAGCCTTTCAACATCAACAACAACATCGTCCCTATGTTCCACCTCCCTTAAGGGACAACAACCAAGGTTACCAAGGTTACATGGGTAATCCAAGACCCTTCAACAACTTCAAGCAAAATAACCAAGGTACCTTTCACAACAACAATCAAGGGTTCCAACAAGGGAACTTCAATCAAGGCGGTTTCAAAGGAAACCAAGGCTTCCAACAACAACAAAGCCACAATCAAGGCCTTAGTCAAGGCAATTCTCATGGGTTCCAAGGGAACCGTCAACAAGCAACTCAAAATCAACAACAACAAAGCAAGCCTAGGAGCCGGTCTCCTACTCATGATTATGGCATTCCTCTCGCCATCACCAACACTCCACATAATCCATCATCCCCACCTCGAGATTTTGACATTCAAAAGACTTTGATGGAAATTCAAAGGAGTAATCAAGATATGAAAAAGAATACTCAAGATGTGCAAAAATGTCAAATGGATATGTCGAAAACCCAACAAGAGCTCTTTGCTTATGTTCAAGGGGAAAATACGGTAAGAGATGCTCGTATGAAGATGCTTGAAACTCAAGTATCTCAACTTGCTTCGGGGAGCTCCTCAAGACAAAAGGGGCAACTACCTTCTCAAGGTGAAACACCGATATTTGAGCATGTAAATGCTATCACCACAAGGAGAGGTACATCCTACAACTCCCCTCCATATCCGAATGAGCAAGAGCTGATGCAAGAACCGACAATGGAAATGACATCTCCGAATCAAGAAGAGCCAAGCTTTGACATGCCAATTGAGGAGCAAGTCTTACGGGAGGTCGAGAAACCTCAAGAAGACAACCCTCCTCCTCTTCAAGAGAAAGACAAGGGAAAAAGGAAAGTGTCCTTTGAAGAGTCCACCCTTAATGATCAAAACAAGTACCAAATCAAGTTGCCTTACCCATCGAGGCAAATGAAGACTAAGGTGGACACTCATTACGACAAGTTCCTTAGTATTGTGAAGAAATTGGATGTTAGCGTCCCGTTCACCGAACTACTTACCCAAATCCCGGCATATGGAAGATTTATGAGAGAAATCCTAGCTAGGAAGAGATCCGTCGACAAGGAAGAGACCGTAGCGTTCACGAGGGTGGTGAGCGAGCTCATACAAGATTCCACGCTTCCGAAGTTTAAGGATCCGGGTAGTTTTTCGATCCCTTGCACCATAGGCAACTTCTTGATCAAGAATGCTTTATGTGACTTGGGCGCGAGTGTGAGCATCATCCCCTATTCTATTTGTTGCCGACTCGGAATGAAGGAGTTGAAATGTACGTCCCTCACCCTCCAAATGGCCGATAAATCATTCAATCAACCATTAGGAATGTTAGAGGACGTACCGGTAAGAGTGGGGAAATACTTCATTCCGGTCGACTTCATTGTGCTCGACATGCCGGAGGATGCCAACACGCCCATTATTCTTGGGCGCCCATTTCTACACACCGCGGGTGCCATGATCGATGTGAAGAACGGTACGATCACATTTGAGTTAGGCGAGGAGAAGATAGTGTTTGACCTCCAAGGCAACACCTCGCCTACTAGCGATGAGACATGCAATATGATCCAAACCAAGAAAGACATCGATCTAGAGGGTGAACCGGAACAAAGCTTGAAGAAGTACTCTTATGTACTTGAGGATGACGACTCCGATATGGAGGAAGATGAGTGCCCAATTCATGGGCTTGATGACAAGTTGAAGTGCAATGACAAGGAAGAAGATGAGCCTCCCTTGGGGCCGCATGAGGACCGGTGGACGTTTGGGTATGTCCCCAAGGACCAAAAGTACAAGTTCAAGTCATTGAACTTGGAAGAGCGGGATGCCCCAGGAACGTCAAGGCAAGGCCATGAGGAGCCTTGGGATATGGTCGGTTATATGACATGCTTGATTGAAGACTTCTCTAGGGCCTTCGACTTGTTCTTACGTGCCCTTGATGGAGATGGAACTAGCTTTGGTTGTTGAAAAAGATTAAGGAAAGCACCACCTTGGTTTGACGGAGTTCCAAAAGAACCGTTTCATTGTATATATCTCTTTCTTGTAATTTGTTGGATTTTTGTGAATTCTTGTTATTTGGATTGATTGATGAGCGTTGTGAGGTAGAGAGTTTGACGTGTGCTTGAGTATTGTTTGATAGGTGAAGTGAGAACGCTCCTAGAAAGGATTGGCTATGGTATACCTTGGGTTATAGGCACGAAGATCGGGTTTTTGAAAATTGGAACAAGTTTTTGGGATCGTGGAGGTGGAAGAAGACCCATCCCGGCCGGGATGAGGCGTCCCAACCGGGAAGGTTAAGGCTTCCCGACCGGGAAGGGTGCCGTCCCGATCGGGAAGGGTGCACCTCTTTTCGTGCTTCCTGTGAGTCCTTCCCGACCGGGATGAAGGCGTCCCGACCGGGACGGGTGAGGTATCCCGATCGGGATCAACCTTCCCGACCGGGAAGGTCCTCTGCTCTCCCTTTGTGATCCTTCTTCGCAAATCGAGTCCACCCAACCGTTTTATGCCCCCTCCCAACCTCCCAAACTACCCTAGCCTTATCATATGCCCAATGTACTTCATTGTCATGCCCTCACTCCATTTCCTATCCGCTTTACACCGACTCTCACATCAAATCCCACCCCCTACCATTACTACCTATACCGTGAGTTCTCTTCAAGTGTGAAGCAAGATGGTAACCGAGAAAACAAGCGACGAACCTTTAATGATCAACGAGACGATGGAGCAAGTGAGTTACTAGCCGCTCGGTTTGGGTAACTATCCTTACTTTTCCGTCTTTTTATCGCTTCTTTTTCATTGTTTGCCCCCTTCCCTTGGGTCTCGGTATCTAGGGGCCTTCGAGGCCATAGTTTGGTTGCTCCCGACTCCCGACGACATGATTACGTCGCGAGTCAATCGATTAGTCCATTTACAAGATTTTCACCCCTTGTTAGGAGTTAGTCGGATTTGGACGGAATCCGGGCTAGGTGACTTGATTACACCTAGCCCTCCCCTCCCATTTCCTTTTATTTCGTTCTTTTTATTTTTCTTCCCCATTCCATATCTTTTTCTCGTCTCGGCCCATGGTGACTTGACTACACCCCGGCCGGACACCTTCTACCTTTTTCTCCACTTTGTTTTTAATCTTAGCTTTATTTTCGTAGTTACTTTTCCTTTTCTTTTGTCTCTCCGCACCCTACGATCGAGCATGAGGACATGGCTCGATTTAAGTGTGGGGGAGCGATATTCTAGTATAGTTAGTTTTATTTTCTTAGTTTTTCGAAAAAATCTTAAAAATCCCTAAAAATTTGAAAAAATTTCACAAAAAAATCAAAAAGATTTTTCTTTTGTGTGTTTTCCTTTTGTGTCATTGTGTCGTATATTTGTTTTGTGTGCGTGTTTTGCCTCCCTTTTTCCTTATAGGTCGCTTAATCACCGCTAGCTTTGGAGAGCTTTCAAGACACCCGGTAACATCTTTTCAACCCTTTTTCCTCTTTGTTTCTTATGGAGTTGGGAGGAGATATGTGTTGTGGTGTGCTCGGGTGGAGCTTTGTAAAGTTTGTGGATGATTGGTTGCTCATTCGGAAGTTCGGGGTGGTGTTTGTGTTGTGTATGTGTTCATTTGTGTTGTTTTTGTTTCGTTGCTTTTGTTTCTTTTTCTTTCGTTCTCATTGAGTCTTTGTTTTGTGTTGTGTTGTGTGTCTTGTGCATAAACCGTTTTCGAAAACCCGGTTTAGAGGTTAGTGTGTGAGTGTGTACTTTCCCTTTTTAGTAGTGTAAATCGAGTCTTGGACTTTAGCCTAGTAGAATGACCCTAAATCAATGAATTCGTTGGTCCTTTACCTCGAGTCCACCTAGCTTACTAGGAATTTACTACGGGATGTGCACTTTTGACCATTATGACCACCCACGGTGTGAAAAGGCCTTGGTTACCGAGTCTCGTTCCCTAGGTGACCGTGTTTAGGGTTGTTTGATTAGTCCAAGTTCCCCCCTTTTTGTGAGTATGAAGGGAAGACGTCGTCCCGACATACCCATTCACCTACCTCCTACACATACCCACACAAATAAAATGCAATTTGTTGATCTCTCTTTCTTATTGTCAAAGAAGTGCCAAAAACCCAAATCTAGCCAAAAAGGGCTAAGAAAAGAAAATGAAAGAAAGAAAAGAACGAAGAAAAAGAAAAGGCACAAAAAGCCAAAAGAAAATAGAAAAGAAGAAAAAGAATGGCATGACAAAACAAAGCGAAAATGCAAAAGAAAAGAGAAAATGCCAAAAGAAAACCCGTCTCACCAAAATAAATCCTCACAAAAAATAAGCCTTTTTCCGACTTTTGCCGTGAAGAGCCTACCAAAGGACCGAGTCCCGAGGAAGGATGATAGCGGCATTAGTCGGTCTTCCCTCATTTTGCATTATTTCCACCTTTTTACTTGGACTAGTAAGGCGGTTTTAGACATGGGATGACCCTCTTGGCTCACGCTAAAGGGGGCGGGGTCTCACTTACCTACAGTGTTGACTAACACCGTGGTTCTTCACTTTTCCACTCCGTCGATCGTCTCGTAGTACGTTTTTACAAAGTTAGGAGGACCTAGGTAAGTTACCAACGTTTTTATTGCTTTATCGTCATACTATTAGGGTTTAGTTCACCTCGGTTTGTATTGCTAGCTTGGGAACGTTGTCACTTACCTCGAGTCCTAAACCAGTGTTTCATTCACTGCTTTTAGAGGGAAGCGGTATTTCTTTTGTTTTGGGTGCAACCGATTAGGTGTTTGTTTGTGTGTTTGTTTGTTTATGTGTTTTGTGTCCGGTCGCATCCACAGTTTTGTCGCAAGACCCAACTTGCCTTGCGGAGTGCACTTGTCCTCTAAGTGCACTCGCGTGAGTTGAAGGGGCGTAGGGTGCGCTAATACCCATTCGGCTAGTCTAGTAGTTAGTGTGTGCTTACTCGAGGGCGAGTAAGGGTTAAGTGTGGGGGAGTTGATAAGTGTAGTTTGTAGTGCCTTTTTGTTGTGTTTTGGTCCCTTTTTTTGGAGCGATTCATGGGCTTCTTATGCTTCCTTTAGTTCGTTTCAGGTTCCTGAGACAGATTTGGAAGAGTTGGAGCGATTCCGACTCAATACATACACATTTTGGAGCCAACGAGATAAAGGAACGATGACTCGAGGCCTTGGAATCGACCCCGAGACCTTGGGACCCAATCCCGAGCCTCCGAGACCCGATCCCGAGTCCCGAGAATCGGTGGGAAGCCCATGAGAGGCAAGGAAGGACCAAAGAGTGTTTAAGGAAGGCATACAAGACCCATCCCGTTCGGGATGGCCTCATCCCGTTCCGGATGGGGTGCTACATTAAGATGGCTGCTGTGAGCCCATCCCGGTCGGGACCATCCCGTCCCGGTCGGGATGACTGGGCTGTCCCGGTCGGGAAGCTACAGAGGCAGCACGGGCTTCTTCTTTTCTTCTCCTTCATTCTTGTACCCATATATATACTCCCTTCTTGTAATATTAAGACATCTTATCTTACCCTAGATTAGTTTAAGCCTCCATTATCATTCAAAACCCTAGATTATTTCAACTCTCATTAGTTTAGTTCTCTCTTTAATCTTTAGATAATTGTTGTAATTAGTCTTGGATTAAGGGATTCTTGAAGATTGTTCCAAGATTGACAACCTTGGGATTGTATTTGGGTTTCTCATTAATACAAGTTTTCATCTTTTCTTCATCCTATTGTTGGTATAATCTTTTCATCCTTAGTCTTTGTTATTTATTCAAGTATTCTTTCTTATTGTTATTGTTATTGCTATTGTTCTTGTTAATGATAATGGATGCTTGTTTTGTGACATTGATTTCTCTTATGATTGTTGGTTTTCTCTTAATAATGAGTGAGTAGTTTTCTTGTGGGGCTAGTAGGGGGATTAGGGGTAAATTATGGATGATTAGGGTTGATTAAGGGGAAAAGGTTACATCTTTGTTGCTAGTCACATTGTAGGCACTCTATGTGTTTGTTGATATGCTTGTGTGAGTTGTAGTGACCATGCTTCCCATACTTGTGTTCATCTTCTCATTGATTGCTTATGTTGTGGAAATGTTGAGAATAGTTAAGTCGCGAGTGCGCGGACTAGGGTCTAAGTTGCGAGAGCCCGGACCCACCTTGACATCGGTCTAAGTTGCGAGAGCCCGGACCGACTCTAGCGATTAGGAGACACCTATACCCTTGATCACCCCAATTACCCTTCTACCTCTATGAACCCGACCTACCCCACTTCTTTCCATATTTGTGTAATCCTCCTAGTTAGCTATCGTCCTTTTAGTTTATTCATTAGTTCGATCATTAGTTTAGTTCATACTTCCCCTCTATCATAGTTTTCCATTTATCGCTTCTTTGTGTTTGTTGGTAATCTAGTCTTGTTGTAAGTAGACCTAGTCTAAGCTTTGATATACCGTCCTCGTGGATACGATCCCGACTTGCCCTAGCTACCCACTAGGTTAGTCGGTGTTATATTGATTGGCTAGGGACGTGACAAATCCCTCCCATCAGATTACTTTTCAGTTAGGCGACGAAGAGTTAGTGTTTGACCTCCATGGCAACACCTCGCATACGAACGAGTCATGTAATATGATCCATGCCACGAAAGACTTTGATCTAGGGGATGAGTCGGGGAAAAGCTTGAAGAATGACTTCTATGAGCTTGAGGATGATGACTCCGAGATTGGGGAAGATAAGTGCCCATATCATGGGTTTGATGACATGTTGAAAGGCAAGAAGAAAGATGAGCCTCCCCTGGGGCCACATGAGGATAGGTGGACGTTTGGGTATATCCCGAAGGATTGCAAGTACAAGTTCAAGCCATTGAACTTAGTAGATCGGGATGCCCCGGGAACGTCGAGACAAGGTCATGACGAACCTTGGGATGTGGATGCTTATACCACAAGCTTGATTGAAGACTTTGCTAGAGCCTTCGATTTGTTGCTTCGTGCCCTCGATGGAGATGGAATTGGTTATAATGTTGTAGACAAAGATTGAAGAATGCACAAACATGGTTTGACAAAGTTCCACAAGAACCGTCCCTTTGTATATATCTCTTTCTCTTGTAGTTCCTTTTAGTTTTTTGAAATTCTTGATTATTTGGATTGTTGATGAGCGATTTGAGGGAGGGAATTTGATGTTGAGTTTGAGTTTGTTTGATAGGTGTGAAGTGAAGGTGATTCCTAGAGAGGAATGGTTATCGATAGAGCATGGATTGTGAGCAAGGGAACAGGTTTTTGAAGCTTTTAATAGCTTTTGGGGTTTTGGAGGCCACGAAGAGAGCATCCCGACCAGGAAGGAGTCATCCCAACCGGGAAGGATGAGGCATCCCGACCGGGAAGGAGCCATCCCGATCGGGATGAGGGTGCCATATTTTGAGTTTACTGGAGTGTCTTCCCGACCGGGAAGGGAGCTTCCCGACCGGGACGGGCATGTCATCCCGACCAGGACCATCCATCCCGACCGGGATAGTCCCCTACTCCCCCTTATGCCTCTTCTTCGACATTTGAGTCCACCCAACCATTGTATACCCCCTCCCAACCTCCCTTCTTCTCCTTGTTCCTATCATACGACCCTTGCACCTTATTTGCATACCATCACTTCATTTCCTCTTCACCTTACACCAAACCCCACCTCCTCACACCATTGCAAGCTTGCTACCTCAACCATGCAATATTATCGAGTTTGAATTGGGATGACAATGATGACAACAAGCAAAGTGCCTTTATTAATCATTGAAGACGATGGAGTTCGTAAGTTGCTAACCTATTGGTAAGGCAACCCTCATTTCTTTTCTGTCTTTTGTTGCTTGTTGCCCTTTGAGTACTCCCCTTCCCTTTGTCATGGTGGCTGATGGCAGGGATTCGTCACGTCCCAACCGATCAATAAATAAACCGGCTAATCCTACCTAGGGTAGATAGGGTAAGTCGGGTCGAATCCACGGGGACGGTAAGAGGCGTCTAGACTAAGGTCACCCGATTACTAGACTAAGTCAACGGACTAAGCTAAACTACGGTGATAAGAAGGGGAAGAAGGCTAAGACTATGACTAGGGAAAACAAACAAGGAAAACGGGCTAGGATTAGTTCGGGGTCAAAGGGGCAATGGAATGGTCGAGGAAGAACTAGAGTGAAGGAGGTAGTAGGGTAATCTAGGTGTGGTCCGGGCTCTCGCTACGTTGATGGGAAGGATTTGTCGTGAATCCCAACCGTCAAATAAAACCAACTAACCTAACTAGGGTAGCTAGGGTAAGTCGGGTCGAATCCACAGGGACGGGAGGTCGGGCTAAGATATGCTACGGTTCTAGACTAGGTTCGAGACGAGCTATTCTAAGGGGGAGACTAGGACTAGTCTAAGGTCTAAAACTAGGACTAAGGGAAACTAGGATAACACTAAGAAGGAAGACTAGGGTTAGGTGGGGGTCAAAGGGGTAATGGAATGGTCGAAGGAGAACTAGAGTGAAGGAGGTAGTAGGGTAATCTAGGTAATGCCCGGGCTCTCGCAACTTAGACTCACCTAGAGGTTCATCCCAAAACCCACCTTGGCGACACAAACGACAAACGGAGTACTAGCATGCTATAGGCCTAGGTCGCATCCGGGCTCTCGCAACTTAGACCGACCTATGGGTCGTCCTCACCAGGCTCTCACAACTTAATGAGGGAACCAAACCCACAAACAAACTATCACCCACAAGAGAAAAGCAAGAAAAACAAGCATATGCACATACTAGTCATTCAAGCATTTCGACAAACATGTGATATGCATCAAACCAAGGGGAAACCCAAATCTTCCACCAACATCTCCAACAATCCCTTAATCATCCAATTAACACCCTAATCACCCTACTAACCCTAGCAAGAGTCTACTCTAACATATCTAAAGGAAAACTAACACTAATAAGATAAAACAACATAACAATCAAAACAAACATGAAGAAACTAACAAGAACTATGAACTATGAACCATACGTTCAACAAAGAATCAAACTTTAATGAAAGAACAAGGATTAAGAGAAAGGAAAAGAGATTATACCAAACTAGAAGATGAAATGAAGAAAGAAAATTGCATAAATGGAAGAACCCAAAACAAACATCCAAGTTTGTCAAGCTTGGTGGAGATCTTGAGGAATTCCCAAATTACAAGCACTAATCTAAGATTAACGATAATCTAAAGACTAATCTACACTAATCTATGCTAAAACTATCTAGGGTTTAGTCTAATATGAAGTGCCTAACATAAGATTACAAGAGGAAGGGTATATATAGGGTTTAAGAATGAAAGGAGAAGAAAAGAATTGAAGGCGGGCGAGCTGTAGCCTATCCCGGCCGGGATGAGGTGGTCCCGGTCGGGACGGGGTTGGTCTCGATCGGGATGACCTGCTCTCGGTCGGGATGAGCCCTCAGTAGCTCCTTCTTCGCTTCCTTCTTCATCCCGGACGGGATGAGGCCATACCAGTTCGGGATGAGCCTTGTAGGCCTCCAATATGAACTTTTTGGTCCCTCCTTGCTTCTCATGGGCATCCCATCGATTCTCGGGACTCGGGATCGGGTCTGGGAGGCTCGGGACTGGGTCCCAAGGTCTTGGGGTCGACTCCAAGGCATCGAGTGATCGTTCCTTAGCTTCGTTGGCTCCAAAAAGTGTATGTATCGAGTCGGAATCGCTCCAACTCTTCATGAACGGTCTTGGGAACCTGAAACGAGCTAAAGGAAGCATAAGTAGCCCATAAACCGCTCCCAAGGAGCGATTCCACAAGGAAAATGGGACCAAAACACTACGAAATAGGCACTACAAATGGCACTTATCATACGTAGATCGACCTAGAGGTTTCACCTAAAACCCATCTCGACGACACACATGACAAACGGGGTTACTAGCGCGCTATAGTGGCCTAGGTCGCATCCGGGCTCTCGCTACTTAGACCGACCTAGGGGTCGTCCTCACCGGGCTCTCGCTACGTAGTGAGGGTTCCAAACCCACAAACAAACTATCACCCACAATAGAAAAGCAAGAAAACAAGCATATGCACATACTAGTCATTCAAGCATTTCAAAAAACATGTGATATGCATCAAACCAAGAGGAAACCCAAATCTTCCACCAACATCTCCAACAATCCCTTAATCATCCAATTAAAACCCTAATCACCCTACTAACCCTAGCAAGATCTTACTCTAACATAATCAACTACAACTAACAAGAACAAGGGGAATCATCATAAGAAACAAAACATACTATACAAACTCAATCAAACTAACAAGAACAAGAACAAACAATAATAAAGATTCGGGTAAGGCATCTCCAGCATTCATGTGAAAGTGTTGTCGAATTCGGGTAAGGCATATTTCCTTACTCTAGTTTATTCTTTTAATGGTGTGTCTGAACGAACCGAACTGTGGCAAAAGCTAGAATCTTATGCTGCGAAGGGACCTTGGATTATTATGGGTGATTTTAATTGTGTGATTGATTCTCGAGAAAGGCTGGGGGGCACCTCATCGGAAGAGGAGATGACTTAGTTTCGAGATTGTATAGCGAATTGTGAGATAGGTGATATCCGGGCGTGTGGCTTGTGGTTTACTTGGAATAATAAGCATAAGAATACAGAAACCAGAATCTACAGTCGCATTGACAGGTGTTTAGTTAATGATGACTTCATGAGACTTTTCCCGAAAAGTTTTGCGAATTTTTAACCGGAGGGCACGTTCGATCATTGTCCTTGTGTGGTGCAGCTAGAAAATCCCCCGGTGAGAAAGAATCGGTCTTTCAAATACATGAATATGTGGAGCAAGGCTAAGGATTTTGAGGCCTGTGTGAATACAATTTGGGGCGCGTCAGTAGTTGGGACGCCGATGTATCGGGTCGTGACGAGGCTCAAGAATCTCAAGAAGCCACTTAAGGAGCTTAATTCCAGTTGTTTTGCAGATATTGAGAACAAATGTGCGCAGGCTGAGCTGAAGCTTGCTAATCTGCAGAATCTGTTGAGGACTGACCGTGAGTCGGCTACTCTCCAGGAGGAGGCTGAACTGAACAGTACAGTTCGTGTGTTGCAGGCAGCCCGGGCGGAATTTTGGAGCCAGAAGGCAAAACAGAAGTGGGTTCGAGATGGGGATGTGAATTCCGCTTATTTTCATGGCTTGCTGAGGGCTCGAAGGGCTCGTAATGCTGTTACGAGCATATGTGATGTTGATGGCCATTCCTGCGAGGACAAAGCTTCGATAGAGAGTGCGTTTCTCAGGTACTATTCGACTCTCCTCGGTGAGTCTTGTGTGGTGGAACCGATTAATGTGGGTTTGGTGCGTCGAGGAAAAATTTGCTCTGATCAGCATAAGGAGTGGCTGAGCGCTCCCGTTACTGAGGAAGAGGTCAAACGCGCGTTATTCAGTATTCCGCGTGACAAGGCTCCGGGACCGGATGGTTACTCAAGTCAATTTTTTATCGACGCTTGGGATTTGGTCGGGAATGATGTCGTGGCAGCGATTAAAGATTTTTTCGTCTCAGGTAAATTGCTGAAACAGATAAACTGTGCTAATATTTCTTTGATCCCTAAAGTTGACAGGCCGAATAATGTTAAAGAATTCAGGTCGATCGCGTGCTGCAATGTCTTATATAAATGTATTGCCAAAATAATTTGTACGACACTAGCACGAGTTTTGCCTGATATAATATCCCCTACCCAAGGGGGTTTTATAGAAGGTAGGAGCATTGTTGAGAATGTTTTAATTTGCCAAGACCTGATTAAAATGTATAGACGAAGCCATATATCGCCCCGTTGCTTATTTAAGGTTGACATCCATAAGGCTTATGATAGTGTGGAGTGGAGTTTTGTGGAGCAGATGTTGCAGGCTCTGGATATTCCCCCACACTTTTGCAGGCTGATAATGGAATGTGTGAAATCGGTCTCGTACACACTTTGTGTGAATGGAGATAATTTTGTGTTCTTTCGGGGCAAGAGAGGTTTGCGACAAGGTGACCCTATGTCGCCATTGCTATTCACGGTGTGCATGGAGTACTTTTCGCGCATTTTGGATAATGGCACGGTTGATAAGAAGTTCAGGTACCATCCGCGGTGTGCTCCTTTGAAGCTTACGCATCTAATGTTTGCAGATGATTTGCTTCTGTTTTGTAAAGGAGATATTGACTCGATGAAATATTTATGGAGGGCGTTTGCATAATTCAGCAAGGCGTCAGGCCTGACAATCAGGGTAAGTCTCATGCTTACTTTGCAGGTGTTGATGATGATAGGAAGGCGCAGATTTTGCAGTTTTCTGGATGTGTAGAGGGTTCTCTACCGTTTCGATACCTCGGTGTACCCGTTCAGTGCACCCGGATTGGACGTGGAGACTGCGAGAAATTGCTTGCACGGATTGTGGTGAGGATCTCGAGTATTGGCGCACGACGTCTTTCCTATGCTGGCAGGCTGACCTTGGTTCAGTCTGTACTGTCTCAATTACATAATTATTGGGCCATGATTTTCATTATTCCTAAATATGTGATGGCTCGCATTGGCTCTTTGTGTCGAAACTTTCTTTGGGATGGTGGTACAGAAGGATCTAGTAGAGCTCTTGTTAGTTGGGAGAAGATTTGCTACCCCAAGGATGAAGGCGGACTTGGGCTCAGAGATCTAATCGTTTGGAATGAGGTTGCGGTGGCAAAACTGGCTTCGTGGGTGTTCGATCAGCCTGATAGGCTATGGGTCAGATGGGTTAACTGTATATACCTGAAGGGTGTGGATTGGGGTGAGTATCATCCTAACACTGATGTCACTTGGACTTGGAGGAAGGTGTGTCAGGCTAAAGACAAGATCAAGCATATGTTCGAGAATGGGCAGTGGCATGGTTCACTCCCGGTGTACTCGATTGCTAGGGCCTATGATGATCTCCGGACTCGAAAACCGCGAGTGGATTGGGCAAGACTGGTGTGGAATGGTTGGAACGTCCCTAGACATAGTTTTATAGCTTGGCTGAGCTATCGGGGCGCTCTAACCACCCAGAATAAACTTATGAGGTTTGGTGCAGCTGATTCAGACCTTTGCTATTTATGTGAATCACAGATTGAGACTGTTGAGCATCTATTTTTTGGGTGCTTCTGGAGTTCTCGTGTGGTTGATTCACTTGGTGGGTGGGTAAAGAAATGCATTCCGAATAGTGACGGGCTGAATTCGCCGACCAAAATAAGAGGAAGCAAGCTGCAATGCAAGGTGTTACGGGCTGTGATCACAGCCACCATCTACAACGTGTGGAGACAGAGGAATTTGTGTAGGATTGAAGGAATGGTCCAACGACCGGAATACGTAGTGAAGCTTATAAAAATGGATGTGCGTAATAGAATAATGTGTAAAATTAGATATCCTCTTACGGATAAAGATGCTAGATGGCTACGTAATTTGACGTACGCATATTCTTCTGTAAATGAGTTTTTGATTAATATTACTTACATTTCACCAAAATAATAATAATAAAGATTCAAGCTTGGATGAATAAAACAAGATTAAAGAGAAGGAAAAGAAGATTATACCATACTAGAGAGGAAGAAAGGAAGAAATCTTGCATAAATGGAAGAAAGCCCAAATTCATCAACCAAGGTTGTCAACGAGGTAAGTGACAACGTTCCCAAGCTAGCAATACAAACCAAGGTCGACTAAACCCTAATAGTATGACGATAAAGCAACAAAAACGTTGGTAACTTACCTAGGTCCTCCTAACTTTCTAAAAACATACTACGGGACGATCGGCGGAGTGGAAAAAGGATGAACCACGGTGTTAGTCGACACTGTAGGTAAGTGAGACCCCGCCCCCTTTAGCGTGAGCCAAGAGGGTCGTCCCATGTCCAAAACCGCCTAACTAGTCCAAGTAAAAAGATGGAAATATGCAAAATAAGGGAAGACCGACTAATGCCGCTATCATCCTTCCTAGGGACTCGGTCCTTTGGTAGGCTCTTCACGGCAAAAGTCGGAAAAAGGCTTATTTTTGTGATGTAGGGATTCTTTTTGTGAGACGGGTTTTCTTTTGGCATTTTTCTTTCTTTTTGACATTTTGCTTTGTTTGTTGCCATGCCATTTATTTTTCTTCTTTTCTATTTTCTTTTGGCTTTTGTGCCTTTTCTTTTTCTTCATTTTGTCTTTCTCTTTCTTTTCTTTGCCCTTTTGGCTTGATTTGGCTTTTTGGCACTTCTTTGTATGACAAGAAAGGGAGAATTCAACAAATTGCAACTTATTGTGTGGATATGTGTGGGAGGTAGGTAAATGGGTAAGTCGGGGGTCGCGATCCCTCTTCAAACCCACAAAAAAAAGGGGGGAACTTGGACTAGTCGAGCAATCCTAAACACGGTCACCTAAGGGACGAGACTCGGTAACCAAGGCCTTTTCACACCGTGGGTGGTCATAATGGTCAAAAGTGCAAATCCCGTAGTAAATCCCTAGTAAGCTAGGTGGACTCAAGGTAAAGGACCAACGAAATCATTGATTTAGGGTCATTCTACTAGACTAAAGTCCAAGACTCGATATATAAAACTAGGAAGGGAAAGTAAACACTCGCACACTAGCCTCTAAACCGGGTTTTCAAAAACTGTTTACACACGCGACACACAACAAAACACAAAACAAAGACACAACGAAAATGAAAGAAAAAGAGACAAAACAAAACAAAACAAGGAGAAACAACACATAAACAAAACAAACACCACCCCGGTCTTCAAACAAGTCTCCAAATCCACCACAATCTTTACAAAGCTCCTCCCGAGCACACATCATCACAAATCTCCCCCAAACTCACAAGAAGCAAAGAGGGAAAAAGGGATGAAGAGATGTTACCGGAAGTCTTGAAAGCTCACCAAAGCTAACGGCGATTAGGCAACCTATAAGGAAAAAAAGGGGGCAAAACACGCACAACAAATAAAAAATACGACATAACGACACAAAAAGGAAAAGACACAAAAGAAAATCTTTTTGATTTTTGTAAAAAATTTCAAATTTTTAAGGATTTTAAAGATTTTTTCGAAAAACTAAGAAAATAAAACTAACTATGCTAGAATATTTCTCCCCCACACTTAAACCGAGCCATGTCCTCATGCTCGATCGTAGTGTGCGGAGAGACAAAAGAAAAAGAAAAGAAACTACGAAAATAAAGCAAAAAATCAAAAATAAGGTGAAGAAAAGGGTAGAAGGCGTCCGGCCGGGGTGTAGTCAAGTCACCATGGGCCGAAACGAGAAAAATATATGGATGGGGGAAGAAATAAAAGAAGGAAATAAAAGGAAATGGGAGGTGAGGGCTAGGTGTAATCAAGTCACCTAGCCCGGATTCCGCCTAAATCCGACTAAATCCTCAAAAAAGAAAGTGAAAATCTTGTAAAATTTGGATTTTGGAAATGACTTTCGATGTAGTCACATCATCGAGAGTCGGGAGCAACATATACCAAGGCCCCGAGGGCCACCATGACACAAAATAATGGGAAGGGGAACATGCAAAGGGAGATAAGCTATAAAAGACGGAAAAGAAAAGATAGTTGCCATACCTATTGGTTGGCAACTCACTCACTCCATCGTCTCAAAGATCAATGTAAGCAGATAGCTAGTCTTCATCATTGCTATTCCTCTTCAAACTCGATAAGTACGCATGGTTAAGATAGTAATGGTGTGAGGGGTGGAAATTGATGTGAAGGTCGGTGCCAAGTGGATAGAAGATGAAGTAAGGGTATGAAAATGAAGTATATGGATGGTATGATATGAGAAAGGATAAGTAGGGAGGTTGGGTGGGGGTATACAATGGTTGGGTGGGCTTAAATGTCGAATAAGAGGCACCAAAAAAAGAGTAGGGGACCATCCCGGTCGGGATAGATGATCCCGATCAGGATGATAAACCCTCCCCGATCGGGAAGCCTCCTTCCCGGTCGGGAAGCCACTCCAGAAATCTCGAAATATGGCACCATCATCCCGATCGGGACGGCTCCTTCCCGGTCGGGATGACACACTCCTCCCGGTCGGGAAACTCCCTTCCCGCCCGGGATGGGTCTTCTTGACCTCCAAAACCCCAAAAGCTTCCCCAAAGCTTCAAAAACCGATTCCCATACTCACGATCCAAGCTTTATCATTAGCAATTCCTTTCTAGGAATCGCCTTCACTTCACCTATCAAACAAAGCTCAAACACACATCAAAATCCCTCCCTCACATCACTCATCAAAATACCAAATCAATTACAAGAGCTCACAAAAGCTAACAAATACTAGAAAGCAAACTATCCAAACATAAACACAAATACAAGCACAAAAGAAAGGGAAAAGATATTTACACTAAAATACTCTCTCCAACTACACCTCCATAGCCATCAAGAGCTCGAAGGAGTAAGTCAAATGCCCTAGCAACATCTTCAATTAAGCTCACATGGCCGAGCCTAGCCACCTCCAAGAGCTTCCAAGTCGGAGGGAAGAAGCGATCATCTTCATTATGCTCGGGGTTATTGTGATCTTCCGGGTCTTCGGAACCAATATAGCTACGACCCTTATGACCATCCGGTAGGTATAGTGGTCTAGAGTCGTGCTCGGTGTCATGATGAGGGAGATCACACCCTAGGGGTGTCGCTTCTTCTACGGGGTCGAGAGTGGAACTCTTTTCCAGCGCCCGACAAGGATTCTCTTCACCAACCGTCTCACAAGACAAGGGACTAGACATCGAGTGCGGTAGAGGAGGATAAGGCATCAAGTTTTCTTCATTGGAGGGTTTAGGATCCTCCAATTTCCCATACAAGGCAAGTTCCAAGGCATCTACTTCTTTCTCCCAAGTATTTCGCCCTTTTCACTCACCTTGTCAATATGGCCTAGAGGGGTCATCTCTTCACTCGGGTTTGGATTGTCAACATCCGGCTCTTCACGAAGGAAATCAAACAAATCCAACTTGATAGCCAATACATTGGCTCCCCAAGAGTTATCTTGATAATCATGTTCAACTCCCTCCTCATTGTCGACCCTTGAAGCTTCAACTTCCTCTACTCTTCCCCTATCTTCACCGCCCAAGCAACACTCAACAATGGTCTCTTGATCGACCCTCTCTTCTTCATTTGTAGCTTCACAATCGGGTTGACTTTCTTGTGGAGACACCCGACCTTCTTGCCCAAATGAACCTTCCTCAACATGTTGTGGAGCTCGAGTGGCCGACATCGTGATATGAGCCATGAGTGCATTGATGCGAGCATCTTGCACCCCTATTTGGGCCTTGAACTCCTCCCTAACCCCTTGTATTTGAGTCAACATCAATTGTTGACCCTTTTGCAATAACATCATCATCTCATGTTGGCTCCCTTGTGTTTGGACCAACATTTGACAAGTCTCAAAGTTAGGGATATTTGGATGTGGGTTATGTGAGGGTGTTTGGTAGTTGTTAGGATGTGGGAACGATCCTTGACAAATTTCTTGGTAACCATAAGAAGAGGGTTCATAAGATTGTTTATGAGGTTGATATGGTTGGTAAAGTTGTGGGTTTTGGTAATTCGCCCCATAGTTGTCCCGTGATGATTGATGGTAGCTTGGACGCGCCATGTCCATAACGTTGCTTTGGTACCTAGGATGAGCGAGAAGTACTTGAGCAAACGTTAGTATCTTAGTGCTTTTGAGGCACTAGGAAGGGAGAGTAACACACAAGAAGAAAAACGGAGATACACAAGGAGAAGAGAACACAAAAGTTAAGAACAAAGTCCACAACTAAGCAAACAAAAGTCTAAACTACGCCGTCCCCGGCAACGGCGCCAATTTGATGGGAAGGATTTGTCGTGAATCCCAACCGTCAAATAAAACCAACTAACCTAACTAGGGTAGCTAGGGTAAGTCGGGTCGAATCCACAGGGACGGGAGGTCGGACTAAGGTATGCTACGGTTCTAGACTAGGTTCGAGACGAGCTATTCTAAGGGAGAGACTAGGACTAGTCTAAGGTCTAAAACTAGGACTAAGGGAAACTAGGATAACACTAAGAAGGAAGACTAGGGTTAGGTCGGGGTCAAAGGGGTAATGGAATGGTCGAAGGAGAACTAGAGTGAAGGAGGTAGTAGGGTAATCTAGGTAATGCCCGGGCTCTCGCAACTTAGACTCACCTAGAGGTTCATCCTAAAACTCACCTTGGCGACACAAACGACAAACGGAGTACTAGCATGCTATAGGCCTAGGTCGCATCCGGACTCTCGCAACTTAGACCGACCTAGGGGTCGTCCTCACCGGGCTCTCGCAACTTAATGAGGGAACCAAACCCACAAACAAACTATCACCCACAAGAGAAAAGCAAGAAAAACAAGCTTATGCACATACTAGTCATTCAAGCATTTCGACAAACATGTGATATGCATCAAACCAAGGGGAAACCCAAATCTTCCACCAACATCTCCAACAATCCCTTAATCATCCAATTAACACCCTAATCACCCTACTAACCCTAGCAAGAGTCTACTCTAACATATCTAAAGGAAAACTAACACTAATATGATAAAACAACATAACAATCAAAACTAACATGAAGAAACTAACAAGACCTGTGAACTATGAACCATACGTTCAACAAAGAATCAAACTTTAATGAAAGAACAAGGATTAAGAGAAAGGAAAATAGATTATACCAAACTAGAAGATGAAAAGAAGAAAGAAACTTGCATAAATGGAAGAACCCAAAACAAACATCCAAGTTTGTCAAGCTTGGTGGAGATCTTGAGGAATTCCCAAATTACAAGCACTAATCTAAGATTAACGATAATCTAAAGACTAATCTACACTAATCTATGCTAAAACTATCTAGGGTTTAGTCTAATATGAAGTGCCTAACATAAGATTACAAGAGGAAGGGTATATATAGGGTTTAAGAATGAAAGGAGAAGAAAAGAATTGAAGGCGGGCGAGCTGTAGCCCATCCCGGCTGGGATGAGGTGGTCCCGGTCGGGACGGGGTTGGTCCCGATCGGGATGACCTGCTCCCGGTCGGGATGAGCCCTCAGTAGCTCCTTCTTCGCTTCCTTCTTCATCCCAGACGGGATGAGGCCATACCCGTTCGGGATGAGCCTTGTACGCCTCCAATATGAACTTTTTGGTCCCTCCTTGCTTCTCATGGGCTTCCCATCGATTCTCGGGACTCGGGATCGAGTCTGGGAGGCTCGGGATTGGGTCCCAAGGTCTCGGGGTCGACTCCAAGGCATCGAGTGATCGTTCCTTAGCTTCGTTGGCTCCAAAAAGTGTATGTATCGAGTCGGAATCGCTCCAACTCTTCATGAACGGTCTCGGGAACCTGAAACGAGCTAAAGGAAGCATAAGTAGCCTATAAACCGCTCCCAAGGAGCGATTCCACAAGGAAAATGGGACCAAAACACTACAAAATAGGCACTACAAATGGCACTTATCATACGTAGACCGACCTAGAGGTTTCAACTAAAACCCATCTCGGCGACACACATGACAAACGAGGTTACTAGCGCGCTATAGTGGCCTAGGTCGCATCCGGGCTCTTGCTACTTAGACCGACCTAGGGGTCGTCCTCACCGGGCTCTCGCTACGTAGTGAGGGAACCAAACCCACAAACAAACTATCACCCACAAGAGAAAAGCAAGGAAAACAAGCATATGCACATACTAGTCATTCAAGCATTTCAACAAACATGTGATATGCATCAAACCAAGAGGAAACCCAAATCTTCCACCAACATCTCCAACAATCCCTTAATCATCCAATTAACACCCTAATCACCCTACTAACCCTAGCAAGATACTACTCTAACATAATCAAACTACAACTAACAAGAACAAGGGGAATCATCATAAGAAACAAAACATACATAAACAAACTCAATCAAACTAACAAGAACAAGAACAAACAATAATAAAGATTCAAGCTTGGATGAATAAAACAAGATTAAAGAGAAGGAAAAGGAGATTATACCATACTAGAGAGGAAGAAAGGAAGAAATCTTGCATAAATGGAAGAAAACCCAAATTCATCAACCAAGGTTGTCAATCTTGGTTGGATTCTTCAAGAATTCCCAAATTACAAGAGTAAACTAGGATTAACAACTAATTACCGACTAATCTACTCTAATCTAAGCTAATCTAACCTAAAATAATCTAGGGTTTTATGTCTAATGAAGTGCATAAGCTTAACAAAACAAGGGAAGAGTATATATAGGGGTACAAGAATGAAAGGAGATGAAACAATGAATTGCGGGCTGAACTGGGCTCATCCCGGTCGGGATGGACCCTTCACAGAACACCTCTCTTTTGTGCACCTCAACCGGGACCGGTTGAGGCCATCCCAACCCGGTTGAGCCTTGTAGGCCTCTTTTAAGCTTCTGTTGGTCCCTCCTTGCCTCTCATGGGTTTCTCATCGATTCTCGGGACTCGGGATCGGGTCTCGGAGGCTCGGGATTGGGTCCCAAGGTCTCGGGGTCGATTCCTAGGCCTCGAGTTATCATTCCTTCGCTTCGTTGGCTCCAAAAAGTGTATGTATTGAGTCGGAATCGCTCCAACTCTTCATGAATGGTCTCGGGAACCTGAAACGAGCTAGAGGAAGCATAAGAAGCCCATAAACCGCTCCCAAGGAGCGATTCCACAAGGAAAATGGGACCAAAACACAACAATTAGGCACTACAAACTACACTTATTAACTCCCTCACACTTAACCCTTACTCGCCCTCGAGTAAGCACATACTAACTACCTAACTAGCCGAGTGGGTATTAGCGCACCCTACGCCCTTTCAACTCACGCGAGTGCACTAAGAGGAAAAGTGCACTCCGCAAGGCAAGTGGGGTCTTGCGACAAAACTGCGGATGCAACCGAACACAAGACACAAAAACAAACAAGCACATAAACAAACAAACAAACAAACAAACAAACAAATACCGCTTCCCTCAAACAAGCGGTGAGAGAAGCACCGGTCTAGGACTCGAGGCAAGTGACAACGTTCCCAAGCTAGCAATACAAACCAAGGTGGACTAAACCCTAATAGTATGACGATAAAGCAACAAAAACGTTGGTAACTTACCTAGGTCCTCCTAACTTTCTAAAAACGTACTACGGGACGATCGGCGGAGTGGGAAGTGATGATCCACGGTGTTAGTCGACACTGTAGGTAAGTGAGACCCCGCCCCCTTTAGCGTGAGCCAAGAGGGACGTCCCATGTTCAAAAACCGCCTAACTAGTCCAGGTAAAAAGGTGGAAATAATGCAAAATGAGGGAAGACCGACTAATGCCGCTATCATCCTTCCTAGGGACTCGGTCCTTTGGTAGGCTCTTCATGGCAAAAGTCGGAAAAAGGCTTATTTTGAGATGTGAGGTATCTATTTTTGTGAGACGATTTTCTTATGGCATTGTCTCTTCTCTTTGCATTTTTTTGCTTTGTTTTGCTATGCCATTCTTTTTCTTCTTTTCTATTTTCTTTTTGGCTTTTTGTGCCTTTTCTTTTTCTTCATTCTTTTCTTTCTTTCATTTTCATTCTTTTTCTTTTCTTTGCCCTTTTGGCTTGTTTTGGCTTTTTTTTTGGCTTTTCTTTGTATGACAAGAAAGGGAGAATTCAACAAATTGCAACTTATTGTGTGGATATGTGTAGGAGGTAGGTAAATGGGTGAGTCGGGACGGGCCCTTCCCTTCAAACCCACAAAAAAGGGAGAACTTGGACTAATCAAACGATCCTAAACACGGTCACCTAAGGGACGAGACTCGGTAACCAAGGCCTATTCACACCGTGGGTGGTCATAATGGTCAAAATGCAAATCTCGTAGTAAATCCCTAGTAAGCTAGGTGGACTCAAGGTAAAGGACCAACGAATTCATTGATTTAGGGTCATTCTACTAGGCTAAAGTCCAAGACTCGATTTATACTACTAAAAAGAGAAAGTAAACACTTGCACACTTGCCTCTAAACCGGGTTTTCGAAAACGGTTTACACACATGACACACAACACAACACAAAATGAAGACATGACGAAAACGAACGAAAGAAAAAGAAGCAAAAGCGACAAAACAAAACAAAACAAACACATAATCAACACAAACACCACCCCGATATTCCATACAAGTCACCAAATCATCCACCAATATGCACAAAGCTCCACCCGAGCACACAACATCACAATCTCCTCCAAACTCCACAAGAAATAAAGAGGGAAAAGGGATAGAAGATGTTACCGGATGTCTTGAAAGCTTTCCAAAACTAACGGTGATTTAAGCAACCCATAGGGAAAAAGGGAGGCAAACACACACAACAAAACAAACATACGACACAAAGACATGAAAGGAAAACACAAAAGAGAAAATCTTTTTAATTTTTTTGAATTTTTTTTCAAATTTTTAGGGATTTTTTTCGAAAAACTACGAAAATAAAACTAACTACGATAGAATATCGCTCCCCTACACTTAAACCGAGCAATGTCCTCATGCTCGATCATAGTGTGCGGAGAGACAAAAGGAAAGAAAAGAAACTACGAAAATAAAGCTAAAAAAACTAAAAGAAAAGTGAAGAAAAGGTAGAATGCGTCCGGCCGGGGTGTAGTCAAGTCACCATGGGCCGAGACAAGAAAAGATATGGATGGGGGAAGAAATAAAAAGAAGGAAATAAAAGGAAATGGGAGGGGAGGGCTAGGTGTAATCAAGTCACATAGCCCGGATTCCGCCTAAATCCGACTAAATCCTCAAAAAAGAAAGTGAAAATCTTGTAAAATTTGGATTTTGAAAATGACTCTCGATGTATTCACATCATCGAGAGTCGGGAGCAACAACTACCGAGGCCTCGAAGGCCACCAAGATACCATGACTCAAGGGGAAGGGGGAAAACAAGAGAAAACAAGCGACAAATAACGGAAAAGTAAGGATAGTTACCCAAACCGATCGGCTAGTAACTCACTCGCTCCATCGTCTCATCGATCAATATAGGCACAAAGCTTGTCTTCTCCGTTGCCATCCTTCTTCAAGATTGATAAAATCGCATAGTAGAGGTAGTAATGGTGCGAGGGGGTAGGATTTGATGTGAATATCGGTCTAAAGTGAGAACGAAATGAGGTGAAGGTATGGAAATGAAGTACATGGGTCATATGATATGAGCAAGGAAAGTTAGGGAGGTTAGGAGGGGGTATATAATGGTTGGGTGGACTCAAATGTCGAAGAAGAGGCACAAAGGGGGAGTAGGGGACCATCCTGGTCGGAATGGATGGTCCCGGTCGGGATGACACACCCGTCCCGGTCGGGACGCTCCCGTCCCGGTCGGGACGGACCTCCAGTAAGCTCGAAAATGTGCACCTCCATCCCAATCGGGACGGCTTCTTCCTGGTCGGGATGCCGCACCCTTCCCGGTCGGGATTCCTCTTCCCGGTCGGGATGGGTCTTCTTGACCTTCCACGAACCCAAAAGCTTACTCAAAGCTTCAAAAACCGACTCCCTAACTCAAGATCCAAACTCTAACCACAACCATTCGTCTCTAGGATTCACCTTCACTTCACACCTATCAAACAAAGCTCATATACACATCAAATTCACTCCCTCACATCGCTCATCAAAATACCAAATCAATTACAAGAATCGCACAAAAACAAACAAATTCAAGAAACAAAACTACACAGATACAAACACAAGTATTCTAAAGAAGAGGAGAGGGGAATATACAACATGACGGTTCTTTAGGAACTCCGTCAAACCTAGGATGGTGGACTCTTCTTCAACCGTAGCCCTCAAGGGCATGGAGGAGCAAATCGAACGCGCTACAAACATCATAGTGAAGGCCCAAGAAGCGCTCGAGCCTAGCCAACCTCCACGGCCTCCAAGGTGGAGGCAAGAAGTAGGATTCCCAAGACCCGACATCATCTTTCACGTTGTCTCCGGGGTCTATCCATCCTACGAGCTTAACCGACCTCTTCCTCCCTAGGCATCGCCTCCAATCACAAGCAAGCTTCATTTCCAAGAAACGAGGCACAAAAAGCGGCTTTGGCCCCATTTCCTCATTGCACACCCCCACACTTTCCTCAAGTTCTGGTTCCCCATCATCATCACTCGTCCCCACATCGTCATGGAGGAGAGAATCGAAACTTCTACCGGCGGTTTCAATCTCTTCCAAACCATTGCTTGGTTCACTTACAAGGGGCTCTTGATGCTTATCAACATTATCGCACATGGGCAACTTGGGCTCATCAATTTCACTCAACAACTTCACAAATTCCACCAACTCATCCAACCCACTACCCTCCTCCAATTCCTCACTGTAGACACCCGCATTTTGACTGCCACGTGTCTATAGTAGTCTCTGAAAAACACCCGATGATGATTGGACGTCAACGTGACTTAGTATACTCGGATTTGGGCTCGAAATTCATAATATCCGACATGGACTTTTTAGCGGAGTAAAATCTCACAAAACGGACCTCAATTTCAGGCCCAGCGGATCGTTCCGAGTCAAATAAGACTAATTTGGGCCAAAACCGACACCAAAAATATTTTCCGTCTTTTGGGCGACCGGGTGAAAACCCGGTCAAAGACGAAACTGTCTCAATATTTCAGCTAAGTTCATTTGAGCGCACAAATTCGAATTCAAAAAACTAGTCAAAACAAACAAGATATTCTTTCCTTTTTTATCTCAATTTTGTTGATCCACTCGATCGAGTGGATTGACCCACTCGGTCGAGTGGAGCGTCTTGAACTGGGCTTGGCCCGTTTTCTAGGTCAAGTGCACTAGGGCCACTCGATCGAGTGCCCCCCTAGGTCGTGGGAAATGCCTATAAATACCACGACATTCTCATGCATACACAACCTTTTTTCACATACTTTGCCCTACATTTTCAGCCACACTTTACTCTATTTCAACCCTACTTCATCACCATCAAAGCCAAAACCTAAGCAAAAAAACCTACAAAAACCGAGCTCTTGTCTCTCGATAAACCGACACAACACATACACATCCATACACACCATAACTCGCATACATCCTCGATACTCCCAAGCCGTGCCGCTATTTACGAGTCCATTTCCGAGGTTTATACTAGCATGTATGTTGAGGGTGTCCCAAACTCTTCTCTAATCTCTTTTTAATATCGTTTTTATGTATATTTTTCATACTATTGCATCGTAGTAACACGTACATTAACACTAACTTTTTTTTTATATATTTTCGCGTTCATATTTTTTTGTATCATTTTATGATACTACTAACATTATTACTAATACCGCGTATATATAATACTAATATCAAAAAACCGGTTTTAAAACGTTGAACTACAATAATCACTTTTGGTCCGTCTAATCCCTTTACGAGCAACGACGGAGGTGGAGCCCTTTCGAGGAGCCCCGCCCCAATGTACTCAAGGGCGTGACGCGATCGTGATCCGTTGTAGTTGAACGGATTTAATCCCCTTTCATAATTGGTACGAGACCCGTTGACACGAATATCGACATCACATAACCCGAAAGGGTTAGTTTCGATGTCGTGACGTAGAGGGATTCATCTCGTCACCAATTCAAACTCTTTTTAATCTAACATAAACGTTTTTACAAAATCCCGATGACGGTATTATATTCATTTATACACGACTATAGTACCGGAAGTCGAGCTAAATACGAATCGTGCGATATTCGTATTTGGTTAGGCCGACCATCGATTTCATGTCAAAAAACGCACGAGTCACTACTCGTACAGGGGGCACTCGATCGAGTGCCATAGGCCACTCGATCGAGTAGCACCCCAAAAAGTGGTCAGTAGCCACGCTAATGACGCACTCGACCGAGTCAGTCAATGACTCGATCGAGTGGGTCTCATAAACCGCAAACCCGAGGGCTTGGACACATATTTCGAGCCCGTTCTTATCGACTTTAGACCCTCGACCGACCCTTCATCATTTTTCAAAACCTACACATCACGACACGTAGAACGACTTTGACCACTCTTACGTGATAAGTCGGGACAAGGCTACGGGATGTGAGACTAGGCTAGTAATACGCCGCAATCTCATATTTCCGTCCTTCGTTTAATACGTAATATAATATGCATTTAAGCGGGGTAGTCCATCTACATAATTTCGCGGTCTAATTTACATACGAGTCCGTCCCTTTCATTATATCGCGTTATTTTCATTTCGTTTATTATTTACACGCATTGCCGTATTGTGAATTCCGGGTTGTATTTCCGCCCGTGTAACCTGTACGTTATTTATTTATTTTCGAGCTTCGTTTATTTACTTGCTTTTACGCTTTATAAATGAACCTCGCATGCTAACTCAACTCGACCGTAATAAGATGCATTAAATGACGTAGTTAACGCAAAACTCGCATGTTTAGTTAAAAACGCTGTTTGCATATCATTTAATTATTTTACTAGCGCGCGTATCACGAACACGAACGATGTCTTAGTAGAGGCCGCCATGTGCGGGCGGGGTTGGGTGTCCTTAGTGGGCTTCCCAACACGTACCCTCACCCCTTACTCAGAACCTTTGGTTTCCGGATGTCCGAAACCCTTGGCGCACGAGAGTCATTTTATATACGAAAGCCGGTGTAAACGGTATCGGTATAACAATGCAAAGGGACGAGCCCCATAAACTCTCAAATCGAAGTGGGCTTACTTTGTGTATAGCCCATGACGACATAGAGTGGGCTCGTATGGTTCCGAATAACCACAAAATTCGGTGGCGACTCCATTTTGACTTAAATTTCGAACCCGAGAACAATCTTACCACGAGATTCATTCGCCTACCCAAACCCGCGCTTCGCCGCGTCGGGGTGGACCTTCGTCATGTCCACAATTTGGCGACTCCGCTGGGGATACCTGATGTACCACATGTCATCGGGGTTCCTAGGGTGAGACTCGAAGAGAAATCGTTCGTAGATTAGTGTGCGCGCATTAGTTTAATGATTCATGCATAACCCAAATTTGCCCGGGCCGGTTACTTGTGACCGACGTCCCACTATACCACGGTGCATTCCTACATGGGTGCGCTAAAGACATCGATGGTGGAACTCGTCTCGGTTTCGCGGCATGTCCTAAGACCAACTCGGCTTAGGGAGTCCGTCCATCACACGAGAAAGCCATCGTTGTTGGTATAGACCCTATTTTGACCGACCGAGACTTAGCGTAATGCATACATGAGCGTCGTCATAATGCTTGTTTGACTACATGCTATGTGGTTTCCGTGTCATTTTTCAAAAACCGTCATTTCAAAAATGCATCTTTCCAAAAATACCAAATTTTGAAAAACCCGAAATACTGTCCGTTTTGGGACCCGTCTTTTCAAAATATCCAATTTCAAAAAACTCGGAATGCTGCCGAAAATTAGACTTACGATTTGACTCAAAACAAGCCTTTTTTTTTAGCCGGCATGCTATCCATTTTAATTCGAATTTCCGATCCACCATTCGATTTTCGAATTTTCAAAATTCAATTTTCAAATCTTCGTGATGCCATTTGCGATTTTCAAATCCTCGAGATTCCATTCTCGATTTCCAAATCTCCGAGATGTCGTTTTCGATTTTCAAATCTTCCGGATCTCATTTTCAATTTTCAAATTTTCGGAAATTTATTTTCGATATTCAAATTTTCAAAATTCCAAAAATTCAACTTTTCATAAAACCGATCCTGTCGGCATGCTGCCAATTTCAAAAGACGGGACCGTCTCCCAATTTTTTTTTTCAAAATGCGAATTTACTCGCAACCATTCTAACATTTCAAAATGCCCGGTCCTATTGGCCCACTACCAATTTCTGGACCGTCCTCTCAATTTTCAAAAATTCAATCATCTTTCAAAAACCTTCCTTATTATAGGACCTACCGTAATCCGTGTGTCGGGTCTTTTCATGATTTGTCGAAGGTCAATAGCGTCGAAACTCCGTCGATCCTACATCACGAGTTTCTTCCCCATCCTAGTCCGCCTTTTTCTAAAGGCACAACCGACCAACACGAGTCATACACTCGTAAATGGAAGGTTCGTAAACACTCGAGTCCTAACTAGAAAGTCACACGCAATTTTTCCTCCGACAGGACGGTCTCCACGACCTTTACTAAGGAAATTTTGCCCGTCTTTCAATCCGTTAGTCGAGTCATCTCAATTCAAATCCTTTAACTTAAGGGTCTACCCTAATCACAGGGTCATCCTTATTCAGGTCAAGTCAAGGGTCTCTAGCGTCGAAACTCTGCCGATCTTACATCGCAAGTTTCTTCCCTTACCCTGTCTGCCTTTTTCTAGAGGCCGAGTCAACCTTTTACAAGGCATAGCCCTGTAGCAAAAGGTTCGTGATCCTTACATCTAAGGGTCACTCGTCCAACACTCGAGTCTTAGCAAAACTTACAATCTCACTCGGGGGGCTACCCTTTAGGAGAGCGATCAATCACGGTTGCTCTGAGGGTCATGTCTTACACGTGTTGTCTCACGTACCCCACTTTTGAGTCACTTAGATGCCACATCATCTGAGTCCTATAAGAGTCCTTAATCTCACTTGGGGGCTATTCTCCGACGGGGCGATTAACCACAGTCGCTTCGAGAATCGCACCTTACACCTTTTTAGGAGAGTCTAACCCGAGTCAAACCCGAGTTGTCTTTCCTCCCGCGCTATTTCCTATGCCTTGGCGTATTCAAGTTCCGAAGCAACATTTCTGATTACGTGGGTATTCTCGCAGAGTATGGCACCCACAACCGGGAATAGGGAAATGGAAAACACCATCAATGAAATAAAGGCTTCGCAGGAGACAATGGTTAGCAGGAAGGCCATAACCGAAACCCATATAGGGTTCCTAAAAACCAACCAAGAGGCCATGAATGCTCGTTTAACTGTCATTGAACGGCAAGACTTCAACTCTGGGTCGGTAAATACTGGGCCATTTGCCCAACTGGTCAGCACGGTGCGTGAGCTCGAACAACAGTTCCATGCCTCCCAAGGGAATACCATTCATATTGAAAACTCCCGAGACTATACACCCATCAGTGAGAAACTTCCAATAGATCTCAATCTAGAAGGGTTACCCATATTCGAAGGGACGGAGGATCCATTACTACACCTCCGAGCCTTCAAAGCATTTATGGCGATCAAGGGGGTCAAAGCCGACATGTTCATCAATTTGTTCGACGCATCCCTCGGGAAATATCCAAAAGCTTGGTTCTATAGGCTCAATACAAAAAGATTCCCCACTTGGGAGGATGTGGCTACCGAGTTCGCTAAAAACTATTCTGATAATACCGAACTTCAGACTACCATGCGGACTTTAGAAGTCATGGCCCAAGATCCAACAGAGGGTTTCACCAAATACCTTCGACGTTGGCGGGATGAAAGTGTTAAGCTGGTAGACAAGCCCAGCGAGAAGACACTAGTAGATGCATTCATCAACAACCTCCTACCCTCTTATCGCATCCATCTTAGGTATGCCGACATCTCAAACTTTGCTGTGCTTACCGAAGTGGGCACTAGGATTGAAGACGATCTTCGACATAACGAAGATTTGGGTGAAGCTTCTACCGAAGGCTACACTGGACATCCACTTGAGTCCTTAGAAGCCGAAGACTACTGACAACCTCATCCAAGAGTCCAGATTTGATTTGGGTCCGAGTCTGAGTCCGAGTCTAGGATGTTCTATCTCTTTCAAATTTCAAAGTCAGAGTCAGAGTCAACTGTATTCTGTCCTCTTTTTTCAATCCAATAAAACCAGCTTTTTCAGTCTCTCATAAACGCTTCCCTTATGTGTTTCCGAGAACATGATCATACACTGTGAGCACATGCACGTGACTATTATAGGCACATCTATAATGACTGCAGGAACTGAGGCCCGTGTTTTCCTTTACCTGTTCCATGTCTGGTATAGAAAGCCACATAACTATCCTTAGTAGGAGCAGCATCGAATCCTATGACAAATCTAGGTAGTCTCCTAGTTTGGGTTCAAGACGGGAGGCAAGCCCATTTCCCACAATAAACACCCCTCCAATAAGACTAACCAATCCCTACCTTAGATGTTAGTCTGACTAACAAAAAAAAGACCAAAGCAAAAAGAAGGCCATCAAAAAAAAAGAAACTGGACACAAAAAAAAAACGGAAGTCCAAGAAAAAAGCAAAAGGCCAAAACAAAAGAGCTGGCCATCAAAAAAAAAGAACTCTCAGCATCCCCCGACCAGATACGGTCAATCCCACGACCGGGGCCAAGAGGTCAACAAAAAAAAACAAAAAATTCAAATACCCACGACCATAGTCAACGGTCAACTCAAGTGAAAGTCCCTTGTCCGGGAACGGTCAATTCAAAAACATCATCAAAACCCATGACCAGGGCTAAAAGGTCAGCCAAAAAATATTCAAGAACCCATGACTGTAGTGAAAACGGTCAAATAGGGGAGAGACAATCAAGCTGGTTAGCTAACACCACATTTAGCCTCCCCATATTACAACCCTCAAGACCTTCCCGAGACCTAGGCTAAGAGACAGCCCAGAATTTTTGAGGATTCAAGCTCCATAGGATACACCCTAACCATTAGGGCCAGACATGGAAATCAGATCCCGCATCATCAAACCTGCCCAATCGAAGTCCGAGTCATTTTTACTCGACTTCCCCATTTCCTACCACATTACAATACCTTACCCTCGAAGCCTTAGCTCCACAAAATCGAGCTCCAGATTTCGAATCATCAAAGCCACTTGCGACCTAGCTCCACATTTCCAAAAACATCCAAACCAGTTACCAGCCCCAAACACGGGAACTCAACCTGCGGTTGGCATAGAAGATGCCCAAATAGTTCACACCACCTTTGGGGGCTACCCCGAAGAACGCTCACAGTCATAGGATCAACCTCCTAACCGTTCTAGCCCTTTGATCAAGACATCATTGGGAACACACCTAGCCTACATCATCGCTATGGCTAGTTACACACAAAGCCCTAATAAACTAGGCACCATAACATATCTTCCAATGCACTGAACTACGACTTGGTTTGATTTCACTATCACGTGAATACGTAGGCAGCCTTTCAGCAAAGGCACAACCACCCACACATTCAAAAAGCACTGTCATTCCGGTCACGACACTGTCATGTTCTCAGCAGCTAGCTTTGTCATCCTGGGGGCTTCTCTTAGGCAGAATATCCCCATCCACTCACATAATCCAAGTGACTTTCAAAAAACTAGCCACCTTTCTTTAGTGTGTCCTAGTACTCCGCTCGGTCGAAGACGAGAATCTGTCGGGACTCGATGCGGCACCCACTTTGGGAATGTACCCCAAAACCAAAAATTCAAAGAACACTAGGCTGCACTGCATTGCTACTGCTAAGCCTAGTCCTGCAAAAACAGTCTCATTACAGACTACTGCAGTTTCCCTATATCGGATCCTTCCCGTTTTGATGTTCGACCGTGTTGCCACTCGCCTAGGCTACGGAATAGCGCAACTTAAGAGTCTTGTTAGGTGGCTCACCCCCCTACCGAGTCACGGTCCAACCCCTTGAGAGTTTAGTCGTGTCTGTCAACTCATCCGGTCACGTCCAGAGTCGAGTCTGTCAGTATACCTCTCTCTTCAAATTCTCATTTTTAAAATTTGCAAAACTTAGCCATTTGAGAAAATCCTTTTCGACAAGGTCAAATTTCGGTCTATTTAAACTGTGAACTTCTTTTCTACCCCTTTCAATTTTGAAAACCTATCTCCTAGCGCGTGAGTTGCTTTCAGGACTTCGATTTCAAAATGAAGCAAAAATCATTTTCTCCAGTGCAAGCCAGTCTATGGATGCTAACAGCATTTCCTATGTGCTATCTTGCTACGTACTATGCCTGCTATTTCTGCCTATGTATCTAACATTTCAGGTACCAGCTAGTGCTTCCCAACGGAACAACAAAGGCGGTGTTTCTCCTGGAATGCTACATCCAAGATGTGATGTGTCGGCATACGGGTACACCCAAGACTTCAGAAGCAAGTCCCCGCGCAGCTACTTTTCTCCCCAGCGAGAGTCGGTGTTTTGTCTATGTGTTGCATACAAGTTGTTATGTGTCAGCATACAGGTACACTTCAGACTTGAGAGGCAAGTCCCCACGAAACTATTTAAATTCCCCAATGGAGTCAGCTTTTCCCCGAAATGCTACATCCAAGGTATGATGTGTCGGCATACGGGTACACCTACTCCCCAAAAAGAAGCAACCTTCACTCCCCACGGAGCATTTTCATCAGCTCAAGTATGGTTCAAAGCTTCGAAGGCAAGCTCGTACAGCTCACATATTTCCCCAGCAGAACGCCCGAGGCGGCATTCTCCACATACAAGCACGCCCCAGGACTTATGCCTGGCACAGGTATGATTTCTATCTTATGGCTGGCGAGCCCTTTCACGCGAGTCTACTGGACTATAAACGACCCGACCGGAAGGCTGCCAGGTCGTAATCTGCGATTGGCCTGGTAGCTACTGTGACTTTCGCCTTGTCCAAGCCTCAGTCAGAGTGGGGGCTCTGTAGACACCCGCATTTTGACTGCCACGTGTCTATAGTAGTCTCCGAAAAACACCCGATGATGATTGGACGTCAACGTGACTTAGTATACTCGGATTTGGGCTCGGAATTCATAATATCCGACATGGACTTTTTAGCGGAGTAAAATCTCACAAAACGGACCTCAATTTCAGGCCCAGCGGATCGTTCCGAGTTAAATAAGACTAATTTGGGCCAAAACCGACACCAAAAATATTTTCCGTCTTTTGGGCGACCGGGTCAAAACCCGGTCAAAGACGAAACCGTCTCAATATTTCAACTAAGTTCATTTGAGCGCACAAATTCGAATTCAAAAAACTAGTCAAAAGAAACAAGATATTCTTTCCTTTTTTATCTCAATTTTGTTGACCCACTCGGTCGAGTGGAGCGTCTTGAACTGGGCTTCGCCCATTTTCTAAGGCACTCGATCGAGTGCACTAGGGCCACTCGATCGAGTGCCCCCCTAGGTCGTGGGAAATGCCTATAAATACCACGACATTCCCATGCATACACAACCTTTTTTCACATACTTTGCCCTACATTTTCAGCCACACTTTACTCTATTTCAACCCTACTTCATCACCATCAAAGCCTTAGAAAACCTAAGCAAAAAAACCTACAAAAACCGAGCTCTTGTCTCTCGATAAACCGACACAACACATACACATCCATACACACCATAACTCGCATAAATCCTCGATACTCCCAAGCCGTGCCGCTATTTACGAGTCCATTTCCGAGGTTTATACTAGCATGTATGTTGAGGGTGTCCCAAACTCTTCTCTAATCTCTTTTTAATATCGTTTTTATGTATATTTTTCATACTATTGCATCGTAGTAACACGTACATTAACACTAACTTTTTTTTTATATATTTTCGCGTTCATATTTTTTTGTATCATTTTATGATACTACTAACATTATTACTAATACCGCGTATATATAATACTAATATCAAAAAACTGGTTTTAAAACGTTGAACTACAATAATCACTTTTGGTCCGTCTAATCCCTTTACGAGCAACGACGGAGGTGGAGCCCTTTCGAGGAGCCCCGCCCCAATGTACTCAAGGGCGTGACGCGATCGTGATCCGTTGTAGTTGAACGGATTTAATCCCCTTTCATAATTGGTACGAGACCCGTTGACACGAATATCGACATCACATAACCCGAAAGGGTTAGTTTCGATGTCGTGACGTAGAGGGATTCATCTCGTCACCAATTCAAACTCTTTTTAATCTAACATAAACGTTTTTACAAAATCCCGATGACGGTATTATATTCATTTATACACGACTATAGTACCGGAAGTCGAGCTAAATACGAATCGTGCGATATTCGTATTTGGTTAGGCCGACCATCGATTTTATGTCAAAAAACGCACGAGTCACTACTCGTACAGGGGGCACTCGATCGAGTGCCATAGGCCACTCGATCGAGTAGCACCCCAAAAAGTGGTCAGTAGCCACGCTAATGACGCACTCGACCGAGTCAGTCAATGACTCGATCGAGTGGGTCTCATAAACCGCAAACCCGAGGGCTTGGACACATATTTCGAGCCCGTTCTTATCGACTTTAGACCCTCGACCGACCCTTCATCATTTTTCAAAACCTACACATCACGACACGTAGAACGACTTTGACCACTCTTACGTGATAAGTCGGGACAAGGCTACGGGATGTGAGACTAGGCTAGTAATACGCCGCAATCTCATATTTCCGTCCTTCGTTTAATACGTAATATAATATGCATTTAAGCGGGGTAGTCCATCTACATAATTTCGCGGTCTAATTTACATACGAGTCCGTCCCTTTCATTATATCGCGTTATTTTCATTTCGTTTATTATTTACACGCATTGCCGTATTGTGAATTCCGGGTTGTATTTCCGCCCGTGTAACCTGTACGTTATTTATTTATTTTCGAGCTTCGTTTATTTACTTGCTTTTACGCTTTATAAATGAACCTTGCATGCTAACTCAACTCGACCGTAATAAAATGCATTAAATGACGTAGTTAACGCAAAACTCGCATGTTTAGTTAAAAACGCTGTTTGCATATCATTTAATTATTTTACTAGCGCGCGTATCACGAACACGAACGATGTCTTAGTAGAGGCCGCCATGTGCGGGCGGGGTTGGGTGTCCTTAGTGGGCTTCCCAACACGTACCCTCACCCCTTACTCAGAACCTTTGGTTTCCGGATGTCCGAAACCCTTGGTGCACGAGAGTCATTTTATATACGAAAGCCGGTGTAAACGGTATCGGTATAACAATGCAAAGGGACGAGCCCCATAAACTCTCAAATCGAAGTGGGCTTACTTTGTGTAAAGCCCATGACGACATAGAGTGGGCTCGTATGGTTCCGAATAACCACAAAATTCGGTGGCGACTCCATTTTGACTTAAATTTCGAACCTGAGAACAATCTTACCACGAGATTCATTCGCCTACCCAAACCCGCGCTTCGCCGCGTCGGGGTGGACCTTCGTCATGTCCACACTCACCAACTATGCCTTCACCAAGAGTCATATCCTCATTCGTCTCCTTTTGGGTAGACGATTGAGGTTCTTCAAAGCAAGTCTCGCTCCTCATAGGGAATTCATTAATGGCCTCGTCATTGGGTTGTTCCCCTTCCCCAAATGAACATCCCTCATCAAGTTGTGAAGATCGAGTTAAGAGCATTAGGGTTTGAGCCGTTAAGGCATTCAATTTGGCGTTAGATTTCTCCTTTTCCCTAAGCATTTCGGCCAAGAGTTCATTATTCTTTTGCGATTGGATGGCCATTTCTTGTTGCATTTGAAGCATCGATTGATGAAACTCCAAGCTCGGCATTTGGTGGCCATTGGGGTCTTGTAAAGTTCCTTGATAATCTTGATAATGCCCAAGGGGTGGGGCATCATATTGTTGGTAGCAAGGTTGGGGTGATTGGTAGTATTGTGGGTCATGGGGTTCATATTGTGGTTGGGGTGGAGGGTAATATGGTGGGTTTTGGGAATATTGGCTTCCATATGGTGAATCTTGATTGAACATGGTGGGTTCACAATCATAACTCGAGTAATAACCACCATGATCGTAGGATTGATAGTCATTCACTTGTTGGTAGCCGTTTTCATAACCTTGAAGTTCATACCCACTAGAGTCACCCCAAGAAGCTTGATAGTGGTAGGGGGACGTCATGTCATACCCTTGGTTCATGGAAGAAGAGGAGTAGCTCATATCGGCTCCCGAGTATGTGGAGTTTAGATCAGACCCCATGCTTGCTCGAAAATCGTAGTCCATACCCGGTTGGAAACCTATCACTCTAGCAACCGTCCGTTAAAGCGGCTCTAAGTTGCAAGAAGAAGATAGTCACCACCTCTAAGCACAAACTGTAGACTAAGAACAAATGTGAGAAGCCTAGTGCTTTTTGGGCACTAGACAAGAGAGAAATAAACTTCACACACACAAGAAGCAAAGAAACAAAAAGAAAAAAGAAAAACACAAACACAAAGACAAAGTCAAGTAACTAGGAAAACAAAGTCCAAACTAGCACCGTCCCCGGCAACGGCGCCAAATTGATGGCAGGGATTCGTCACGTCCCAACCGATCAATAAATAAACCGGCTAATCCTACCTAGGGTAGATAGGGTAAGTCGGGTCGAATCCACGGGGACGGTAAGAGGCGTCTAGACTAAGGTCACCCGATTACTAGACTAAGTCAACGGACTAAGCTAAACTACGGTGATAAGAAGGGGAAGAAGGCTAAGACTATGACTAGGGAAAACAAACAAGGAAAACGGGCTAGGATTAGGTCGGGGTCAAAGGGGCAATGGAATGATCGAGGAAGAACTAGAGTGAAGGAGGTAGTAGGGTAATCTAGGTGTGGTCCCGGCTCTCGCTACGTAGACCGACCTAGAGGTTTCACCTAAAACCCATCTCGGCGACACACATGACAAACGGGGTTACTAGCGCGCTATAGTGGCCTAGGTCGCATCCGGGCTCGCGCTACTTAGACCGACCTAGGGGTCGTCCTCACCGGGCTCTCGCTACGTAGTGAGGGAACCAAACCCACAAACAAACTATCACCCACAAGAGAAAAGCAAGGAAAACAAGCATATGCACATACTAGTCATTCAAGCATTTCAACAAACATGTGATATGCATCAAACCAAGAGGAAACCCAAATCTTCCACCAACATCTCCAACAATCCCTTAATCATCCAATTAACACCCTAATCACCCTACTAACCCTAGCAAGATACTATTCTAACATAATCAAACTACAACTAACAAGAACAAGGGGAATCATCATAAGAAACAAAACATACATAAACAAACTCAATCAAACTAACAAGAACAAGAACAAACAATAATAAAGATTCAAGCTTTGATGAATAAAACAAGATTAAAGAGAAGGAAAAGGAGATTATACCATACTAGAGAGGAAGAAAGGAAGAAATCTTGCATAAATGGAAGAAAACCCAAATTCATCAACCAAGGTTGTCAATCTTGGTTGGATTCTTCAAGAATTCCCAAATTACAAGAGTAAACTAGGATTAACAACTAATTACCGACTAATCTACTCTAATCTAAGCTAATCTAACCTAAAATAATCTAGGGTTTTATGTCTAATGAAGTGCATAAGCTTAACAAAAAAAAGGAAGAGTATATATAGGGGTACAAGAATGAAAGGAGATGAAACAATGAATTGCGGGCTGAACTGGGCTCATCCCGGTCGGGATGGACCCTTCACAGAACACCTCTCTTTTGTGCACCTCAATTGGGACCGGTTGAGGCCATCCCAACCCGGTTGAGTGATAAGTGTAGTTTGTAGTTCCTAATTGCTTTGTTTTGGTCCCATTTTCCTTGTGGAATCGCTCCTTTGGAGCGGTTTATGGGCTACTTATGCTTCCTTTAGTTCGTTTCAGGTTCCCGAGACCGTTCATGAAGAGTAGGAGCGATTCCGACTCAATACATACACATTTTGGAGCCAACGAAGCTAAGGAAAGATGACTCGATGCCTTGGAATCGACCCCGAGACCTTGGGACCCAATCCTGAGCCTTCGAGACCCAATCCCGAGTCCCGAGAATCGATGGGAAGTCCATGAGAACCAAGGAGGGACCCAATAGTTCAAATTGGAGGCCTACAAGACTCTTCCCGGACGGGTATGGCCTCATCCCGTCCGGGATGAAGGAGAAACGAAGTGCAGCTACTGGGGGCTGTTCCGGATCGGGAACATAAAATCCCGATCGGGAATTCCCATAATCCCGATCGGGAATTTCTTTCCCGACCGGGAAAAGCTCCAGCTCGCCCGCCTTCAATTCTTTTCTTCTCCTTTTCATTTGTAACCCTATATATACTCTTCCCTTGTTATGTTAAGCGGATACACTCCTTTAGACATTAAACCCTAGACTACTTTAGGTTAGATTAGTTTAGATTAGTCGGTAATTAGTAGTTAATCTTAGTTTAAGCTTGTAATATTGGATCTCTTGAAGAATCCATCCAAGATTGACAACCTTGGTGGATGAATTTGGGTTATCTTCTATGCAAGTGTTCTCCTTTCCTTTTCTTTTGTTAGTATGGTAATCTCTTCTTCCTTTTTATTATTAATCTTGTTTGTTCATCCAAGTTTTCATCTTTGATTGTTGTTTATCATTTTCACTAGTTTGTTTATGTTTGTTTTGATATTTGTGATGATTCCTCTTGTTAGTGTTAGTTGTAGATTAGATATGTTAGAGTAGTGTTCTTGCTAGGGTTAGTAAGGTGATTAGGGTGTTAATTGGGTGATTAAGGGTTGGTTAGAGATGTTGGTGGAAGATTTGGGTTTCCTCTTGTTTGATGCACATCACATGTTTGTGGAATTGCTTGACTGACTAAGTATGTACGAATGCTTGTTTTCTTGCCTTTCTTTCGTGGGTGTTAGTTTGTTTGTGGGTTCGGTCCCCTCATTAAGTTGCGAGATCCCGGTGAGGACGACCCCTAGGCCGGTCTAAGTAGCGAGAGCCCGGATTCGACCTAGGACCATAGCGCGCTAGAACCCCGTTTATGTTGTGTATCGCGAGATGGGTTCTAGGTGGAACCTCTAGGTGAGTCTAAGATGCGAGAGCCCGGACCACCCTAGATCACCCTACTACCTCCTTCACTCTAGTCCTCCCTTGACCATTCCGTTACCCCTTTGACCCCGACCTAATCCTAGCCCGTTTCCTTAGTTGTTCTTCTTAGCCTTAGCCCAGTCTTCTCCCTTTCTATCTTTTTCTAGTTTAGCTCGTTGACTTAGTCTAGTATTTAGGCGACCTTAGTCTAGATGCCTCTTACCGTCCCCGTGGATTCGACCCAACTTACTCTATCTACCATAGGTTTAGCCGGTTATATTATTGACGGTTGGGATTCCACGACAAATCCCTCCCATCATTGAGCCTTGTAGGCCTCTTTTAAGCTTCTGTTGGTCCCTCCTTGCCTCTCATGGGTTTCTCATCGATTCTCGGGACTCGGGATCGGGTCTCGGAGGCTCGGGACTCCGGATCGGGTCTCGGAGGCTCGGGACTCGGGATCGGGTCTCGGAGGCTCGGGATTGGGTCCCAAGGTCTCGGGGTCGATTCCTAGGCCTCGAGTGATCATTCCTTCGCTTCGTTGGCTCCAAAAAGTGTATGTATTGAGTCGGAATCGCTCCAACTCTTCATGAATGGTCTCGGGAACCTGAAACGAGCTAGAGGAAGCATAAGAAGCCCATAAACCGCTCCCAAGGAGCGATTCCACAAGGAAAATGGGACCAAAACACAACAATTAGGCACTACAAACTACACTTATCAGTGGCCCTCGGGGCCTTGTTATGGGTTGCTCCCGACTCTTGATGACATGATTACATCGAGAGTCCTTTGAAAAAAATCCAAATTTTACAAGATTTTCACTATTTTTGTAGGATTTAGTCGGATTTAGGCGGAATCCGGGCTAGGTGACTTGATTACACCTAGTCTTCCCCTCCTATTTCCTTTTATTTCTTTCTTTTTATTTCTTCCCCCATCCATATCTTTTCTTGTCTCGGCCCATGGTGACTTGATTACACCCCGGCCGGACACATTCTACCCTTTTCTCCATTTTATTTTTGATTTTTAGCTTTATTTTCGTAGTTTCTTTTCTTTCCTTTTGTCTCTCCGCACACTACGATCGAGCATGAGGACATTGCTCGGTTTAAGTGTGGGGGAGCGATATTCTATCATAGTTAGTTTTATTTTCGTAGTTTTTCGAAAAAATCTTTAAAAACCCTAAAAATTTGAAAAAAATTCACAAAAATCAAAAAGATTTTCTTTTCTGTGTTTTCCTTTTGATGTCTTTGTATCGTATATTTGTCGTGTTGTGCGTGTTTTGCCTCCCTTTTTCCTTATAGGTTGCTTAAATCACCGATAGCTTTGGAGAGCTTTCAAGATGTCCGGTAACATCTTCTATCCCTTTTTCCTTCTTTGTCTCTTGCGGAATTTGGAGGAGATTGTGATGTTGTGTGCTCGGGTGGAGCTTTGTAAAGTTTGTGGTTGATTTGGTGATTTGTTTGGAAGCTAGGGGTGGTGTTTGTTTTGTTTATGTGTTTGTTTTATCTTGTTTTGTTTTGTTGCCTTTGTCTCTTTTTCTTTCGTTCTTGTCGAGTCTTTGTTTTGTGTGTGTAGTTGTGTCGTGTGTGTAAAAGGTTTTCGAAAACCCGGTTTAGAGGCTAGTGTGCAAGTGTTTACTTTTCCTTCCTAGTAATGTAAATCGAGTCTTGGACTTTAGTCTAGTAGAATGACCCTAAATCAATGATTTCGTTGGTCCTTTACCTTGAGTCCACCTAGCTTACTAGGGATTACTACGGGATTTGCACTTTTGACCATTATGACCACCCACGGTGTGAAAAGGCCTTGGTTGCCGAGTCCCGTCCCTTAGGTGACCATGTTTGGGATTGTTTGATTAGTCCAAGTTTTCCACCTTTTTGTGGGTTTGAAGGGAAGGACGCTCCCCGACTCACCCATTACCCTACCTCCTACACATATCCACACAATAAATTGCAAATTGTTGAAGTCTCTCTTTCTTAGTTGCAAAGAAATGCCTATCAATCAAATCAAGCCAAAAGGGCAAATGAAAGAAAATGAAAGAAAGAGAAGATTGAAGAAAAAGAAAAGGGCACAAATAGCCAAAAAGAAAATACAAAAGATGAAAAAGAAATGGCATGGCAAGAAACAAGGCAAAAATGTAAAAAGAAAGAAAAATGCCAAAAGAAAACCCGTCTCACAAAAAGAATCCCCTCATCTCAAAATAAGCCTTTTACCGACTATTACCGTGAAGAGCCTACCAAAGGACCGAGTCCCTAGGAAGGATGATAGCGGTAATGGTCGGTCTTCCCTCACTTTGCAAATATTTCCACCTTTTTACTTGGACTAGTTTAGCGGTTTTGGGCATGGGACGACCCTCTTGGCTCATCGCTAAAGGGGGCGGGGTCTCACTTACCTACAGTGTCGACTAACACCATGGTTCATCCTTTTCCATCCCGCCGATCGTCCCGTAGTACGTTCTTAGAAAGTTAGGAGGACCTAGGTAAGTTACCAACGTTTTTATTGCTTTGTCGTCATACTATTAGGGTTTAGTTCATTTCGATTTTTGTTTTTAGCTAGGGAACTTTGTCACTTGCCTTGAGTCCTAAACCGGTGTTTCATTCACCGCTTGTTTGAGGGAAGCGGTATTTATTTCTTTTTGGGTGCAACCGATTACTTGTTTGTTTGTGTGCTTGTTTGTTTATGTGTTTTGTGTCCGGTTGCATCCACAGTTTTGTCGCAAGACCTTACTTGCCTTGCGGAGTGCACTTTTCCTCTAAGTGTACTCGCGTGAGTTGAAAGGGCGTAGGGTGTGCTAATACCCGCTCGGCTAGTTTAGTATTTAGTATGTGCTTACTCGAGGGCGAGTAAGGGTTAAGTGTGGGGGAGTTGATAAGTGTAGTTTGTAGTGCGTATTTTGTTATGTTTTGGTCCCATTTTCCTTGTGGAATTGCTCCTTGAGAGCGGTTTATGGGCTACTTATGCTTCTTTTAGTTTGTTTCAGGTTCGCAAGACCATTCATGAAGAGTTGGAGCGAATCCGACTCGATACATACAATTTTTGGAGCCAACGAAGTGAAGGAACGATCACTCGATGCCTTGGATTCGACCCCGGGACCTTGGGACCCAATCCCGAGCCTCTTAGACTCGATCCCGAGCCCCGAGAATCGGCGAGAAGCCCATGAGAACCAAGGAGGGACCAAGAAGATCTTAAAAGAGGCCTACAAGGTCCTTCCCGGGCGGGATAATGCCTTCCCGACCGGGAAGGATCGTGCAAAAGAGTATGGTTCTGTTCTGTGCCCGTCCCGGCCGGGACCATACCGTCTCGGTCGGGACCACACCGCCCCGGGCGGGACCAATCCGTCCCGGGCGGGAAGCACCAGTTACAGGCCCGCGTCAATTGTTTCATCCTCCTTCATTCTTGTAACCTTATAAATACTTCCCTCTTGTATTGTTTATGTATCCTACATTACCCTAGACTCTCTTAGGCCTCCATTAAGGATTCAAACCCTAGATTAGTGTTCCTCTCATTAGTTTAAATCTCTCTTTAATCCTTAGTTAATCTTTGTTAATCTAGTTTAGTTAGTCTTGTATTAAGAAGATACTTGAAGATTCATCCAAGCTTGACAACCTTGGAGTTGATTTGGGTTTCTTATTTATGCAAGTTCTCATCTTTTTCATCCTTGTTAGTTTGGTATAATCCTCTTCTCCTCTTTACTCTTGTTCTTAGTTTATTAATCAAGTTTGAAGCTTTATTTATTGTTTATTGTTATTGTTTGTTTATTATGGATGTTTGGATGTTTAGTTTGTTTTCTCTTGTTCATGTTAGTTTGAGTATGATAATGAGTGAGTAGTTCTCTTGTGGGGTTAGTAGGGGGATTAAGGGTAGATTAAGGGTGATTAGGGTTTGATTAGGGGTAAAGGTTACATCTTTGTTGCTAGTCTCATATTGGGCACACCATGTGTTTGATGATTTGCTTGTGTGGGTAGTAGTGGCCAATGCTTCCTATACTTGTTTCTCCTCTTCTCATTGTTTGGCTAGTGTGTGATTGTGTTAGGGTAGTCTTTGACACGAGAGTGCGGACATTGGTCTACGTAGCGAGAGCCCGGACCGACCTTGACCTAGGTTTAGACGCGAGAGCGCAAACCGACTCTAGCAACTAGGAGACACCTACACCCTTGACCACCCAATTACCCTTCTACACTTAAGAACCCGACCTAACCCTACTCCTTTTCATATTTGTTTCATCCTCCTAGTTAGTCGTAATTTCTCTAGTTCGCTAGTTTGTTTAATCTCTAGTTATTTCATTTAGCCTTGTTTTAGCTAGTTCATTGTTAGTCTAGTTCATACCTCTCCACCACCCTAGTTTACCAATTATCGTTCTCTTTGTGTCGTTTTAGTAGCCTAGTCTCGTTTTAGGTCGACTTAGTCTAAACTTTAGATTACCGTCTCCGTGGACACGACCCGACTTACCCTAGCTACCCACTAGGTATAGCCGATTATTTATTGACGGTTGGACCCACGGCAAATCCTTCCATCACACGTTTAAAGGCGATATTCGTATAAGACCCTTCTAATCCTTTCACGAGTAGTAACAGGGGTGGAGCCCTCTCGAGGAACTCCGCCCTAAACACTCAAAGGCATGATGGGATCGCGAATACTCCCCTTTAAACGCGTCCGATTCCTTTTTTGGGTTAGACCAAAACCTGTTGATGCAGTTCTGATATCACATAATCCGCAAGGATTTATTACGATGTCGAGATGCGGAGGGAATCTATTTTCGGATCTAGTCAAGCAAACAAAGTGATGCAAAATAAAAAATGCGGAAGCTCCAATGAAAACATGTTTTTGTATTATTTTTTTACAAAGGTTAATGTAACCTTTAAGTTTATTGACGAACGAAAATAAATGATAAATATAAAGGGATATTTAGCACGTAGTTCGACCTTGAACCCGGAACTAATCACGAAAGAGATTGGAGCCCAATCTTTTATCGCCAATTCTAAGTACCTTCTCGAATTTAGTAAACACCATGATCACAAGATCAAAATGCAACTCGGGTTTTTTGCTAATTTCATCATTCATGTTCTTGTCTTTTATTTATTGAAGTGACACGACTTATATAGCCTACATGTGAAGATCAGCTCGATATCTCGAGTGATTTTCTAATCTACAATATCTAATATAACAAGAAAATAAATACTATAAAATAATCTACTAGTATCACCTAAGTATATCCTTGCCAAAAATACAAAATGCTTGATTTCCTTCCATCTCCTTGAGATACGACATCAATACATTTGAGGCAATAATCTACTTGATCTTATTCTTTATGGAAATCACGACATTCCCATTGATTATTGCAATTTGGACGAGATTCCCATAATATATCAACCATATCTTGAGGATTCTTTTATTTGCTTACTACTTTTATGAAGATTATAGGATTTCCCACATATCTTCAAGATAAGATGAAATCTAGATAGTGTATTTAGATACTCGCACGCACCTGAACTAGATTCTAGTCACACTCATTTCACACTCGGTTCACAAAGCGTCTCTCTTTAGGTGCGATATCGACTCTATAGTCGAATATCGTATCTAAACAATTTAGTCAATAAATTTAACTAGCACGGATTCGTTGATGCTAAAATAATTGTCACATATAGTTCGAAAGAACTAATTACGACATTACAATGCGGAGATAATCTATTTCGTTCTAGTTTGATTTAAACGACTTATAACATCTTTTCTAGATTTCACTCTAAGTATTCGATGTTGATTCCATAATCAACTATCGAATACGACGAGTATCGAAAATTTAAGTCGAGTATGAATCGTATTATATTTTTACGCGACTTAGCAAAAGTATCAATTTCCAATATTAAAAGGCAATTTCGAAATCCGTAACAAATTGCGAAACGAACCCTTGTTCGTACAGGGGGCACTCGATCGAGTGGCACCCCAAAAACCGAGGCATAAGGTCTTTTTGAGGACCACTCGATTGAGTCCCTCAATGACTCGATCGACTGACACCTCAAATATTGGGCAGAAGCTTTTTCCGAGGTCCACTCGGTCGAGTCCCTCAATGACTCGATCGAGTGGCCTTTATCAGGTCAAATCGTGAGCCCTCAACATACGTCAAGCCTTATCAAGTATTTTTATGACTTCGGTCAACACGTGTCAAGTCAATCATGTGTCTTACCACTTTCCAAAATCATACATCTTGTCGTTTACGTCATTCCATATTATTTACAAACCATTATTATCGTTACAAACACGTTTGTTCCTATTTTGGCATTTTATTTTCGTTATTTGTTTTATTGTACTAAAACGAACTTCGCATGCTAAATACAACTTTGACGTTAGTTTAGATGCATTAAATCGACATAGCAACTTATTCTAATCTTCGCATGTTTAGTCAAAATATTGTTTGCATATCATTCAATCGAATTACTAATGCGCGTATTTTAAAATCAAACGATATCTTAGTAGAGGCCGCTAAGTGCGGGCGGGGTTGGGTATTTTTTGTGAACTTCCCAACACGTACCCTCACCCCTTACTCAGAATCGTGGTTTCCGGATGTCCGAAACCATTGACACACGAGAGTCATTCAATACACGGTATCCGATAACGTCGGTATCGGTATCAAAATACAAAGGGACGAACCAATAAACTCTGAAATCGGAATAGACCGTACTTTGTGCACGACCCACTAAGATATAGAGTGGGTTCGAATGGGCCCGAACTCCCACAAAGTTCGGTGGCGACTCCACTTCTATTTAAATTTCAATTCGAGATCCATCTCACATGAGATTCATTCGCCTCCTCAAACCCGCGCGTGGCCGCGTCGGGGTGGACCTATGTCATGTCCACACTACTACGTTGCTTTAGGCACACTTCAACGGTCTTCATGAGGCGTTCTTTGCTTGACTTTAGCTTCTTGGGAGGGTCGCGATGACTTGAGTCTCCTTTCGATGCTTGATGTCGATTTGATCTCCTTAAGTAGGCGACATGCTTTTGTAGTGCTTGTTGCTACTTGGAAGGAAGGATGCTTCGAGAATTTCAGAGTTTTTGTAGTCTTCTTTTCTCTTCACTTTTCGTAGTGCGTTTTTGTTGTAATTTTTTTTGTTGTTGTCCCTTGAAAATGTTGGAGAAACCTCTATTTATAGAATTTCTTCATCCACTCTTGTTGGACTCGGAGTTGAGCTTTTTGAAATCTTGACTTCTCTTCGGGCCCAATTGACCGTTTCTTGACTTTTAGGTCAAGTTTGATATTTCTTGAGTTTGGGTCAAATTGACTAATGTCTGACAATTTGGGTCAGATTGACTATAACTTGACTTTTGGATCAACTTGACATTCACTTGATATTTGTTTGACTTTCGGGCCAGTTGGACATGTACTTGACTTTTGGGGCCAAGTATGCATTTTCCTCACTTTTGAGTCAAGTTGAGACGTTTGACCCTTTTTGGGTCGTTTGACCAAACTCAGAAATATACCGGTCCAGGATTTGAATTTTATGGGACAAATGTAATCAAATCAAGTCAAAATTTGTTATTGACTTAAAATAATTAATTCTTGTATTTTCGACAATTGATAAAAAATTTAGTGTCTACAAATTGCCCCCCGGGACCTTGTCACGTAGACGATTTGACCGTCGGAGGACATGGTCTCGACTTCTTTTCTTTTGACTTAGAAGTCCATACTTAACTTGTCGTAGAAGTACCGGTGTAAAAGTTTGGGACGCCATCATGCCATTTTACAACACGTCGGATAACTACGCGACCTTGATTTTCCTTTTGACTTGGAAGTCGATGGATACTCAACTTGTCGTTAAAGAGTACCTACATCAACTTGAGACGTCACCCGATCATTTTTTTTACTTGGCCGGATAAATACAAGTACATCGTCTTGATAGTTTGATCTTTATAAAATACAGTAACTTGAATTCGATCCTTAATCGCCGGGCAAGGATTTACGTATTAGACAAAAGCTCCGTCCAGAAAATAATTTAATAGACTTTCATCTTGGTACAATCAAAAACCAATCCCCAAGAGCTCACGGTAATTAATTGGAATCAATTGTTGATTAATCAACACAATACCACCACCGCCAACTTCACCTTTGACCATTTGCATATATTTCTCTTTAGATGTCATTTGAATATTTATCCAAATAAATGATGATAGCTCACAGCACTCACCATTATCTTGGAATTAATTGGCATAATCTTCATTGCCAACTTCCCTCTTGACCGTTTGAAAGGATTTGATCAAGCAAGTAGGCTGCATACACTCCTTAATTTGCCACCTTCTTCCTTCTCTCCGTTACAAAATCAGGCCAGCGGATTCAATGGCCATATTTACGCAATTTTTGAATGCCTCCAAGCAGCACTATTTATACTCCATTTACAGCCCTTTCTTGTTGCATATTCAATCTCGTCAAGAACACAAAAGAACTAAATCATTCCAATTTGCAGCCAATAACACGAAGCATCATATCACAAGGATTGTCTTCGTATCATACTGCCATTATTCCGTCTTCAGCAGTAATCTCTCAAAACTCTGTTCTCTTGAATTAGAAAGTGTAGGAATTAAATCACAAACTTAATCCATAACTTAATCTATTTCCCATATGATTTCGTTGATGCTATCATTTCACCAAATGAGTTTATAATGTTACGATGCCGAGTCGATAGAACGATTGAATTTGATAAATATAGAGTGTTTGAGTGATATCATTTATTCCCCACTGCACTAACTTTCCTTGTATGATGATTGAATTTGATAGTAGGGCAATTTGGTTTTGTTTCAATTCATCTCAGTTCTTGCGTAGATCACAACCATGTTTGTAATCCATTATTCTGTTTGGTTTTTTTTGCCCAATTTTACTTACAAAACTTGATCAAAGCTGAAATGTCTTTTTATCGGCTTAACTGAGTAATAGCTACTGAACCGCCTCCACTGAGTTTGATTTTCTTCACCAAATCTTCCTACTGTAATACGCAATCACGCAAAGCACAATCCCTGAAATTCTAGTTTCATTTCTTCATTGCGTCCACTAAATTGCTTCTTCCTGACTATACTGATTCTACACCATCGAACTCGATATATTTTTTATTTGAGCTTTTCTTCCTTGCTGCGTGCTCAGAAATCGATCTTTACTACCCAATTTTTTTTTTAATCGTTCAATCGGTAGGGAGAATATGAATTAGGAATACAATGTTGAACCTTACTGTCATTTGGCCATTGTTTCAGGGACACCTTCTACTCTCCAATACTTTGCAAGAACAAAAGCTATCAGGAATTGACAACTTTATCATTCAATAAAACACTTCGTGCCAAGTCATTCCTTGCATTCGGATTCTACGAAGGTACCTCTGTAGCATAGGTTTCTTATGATCTTCATCATTTTTTTTTTTTGATAAACTTGTATATATGGAGTATATATTTTTTAAGCTTGACGAAGTACTTCTTGTCTGATGTTATTAGTGCCATAACTATCAATCCACACATATTGTCTGTATTGCGATTTTTTTTAGTCTTCAACTGTACATGCTGATCTCGAGTTAATACATCCTGACTTTACTTAGAACTTGCCTTCTTTCCTTCGATTTAGCCCGATTCTTTTTTAAAATCTGCCTGAACTGAATACTGTGCTTGGTCGTGGGATAATTATAGACCCATCACTCCGATGAGTTTATGAGTGCAAATTTCTCCTTATATGAATGACTGATCTTGAGAAATAGCTGGTGAATCGTACTCCTTGAACCTGATTTTCTTCATCAAACTTTCTTCCCCTTCCTTTTCCTGATTGTATTAATTCATTGAAAATACGAACAGTAGTATTTGTGCTATAGAATATTGCAATTCCCTGTTCTCAAGAGAAGAAATGGTAATGACATACTCACAGCCTGTATTAGCGCATAAAAGCATATAGAAGCTTTTGTTTCTTCCTTGATCATTTTCACCCTTTTTTTTATATGGCCTATTACCCGACCAGCTGCATGATATGGACATATTATCTTGAACACTACTTTCGTTACTTCTCCACTAGCCGTTTTTGTTGATTTTCGTAATTCTGACTTGCATCATCGTTTTTTTTAATTAATTTTTTATTTTATCTTTTAGGACCATGATGGTACACCTCAAAGAGATTCGCGACAAGGGAATCACCTACCTCTCCGTGGTTGATCATGAAAGTGATGATGTAGAATCAGGCACCCGGTTTAACACTCACATTTCGTTATATCATTCGAAGCGTGAAGCGACCACCATTGACAGAAAATGCTTTCCGGTAAACCTGTCCTTAAAGCTCGACCGGCTGAACCAGATGCTCGTTCACGTCACATTTTGAAGAGTGCATTGCCAGTAAAATTTGATCGGCGTCCCTCTTTTCCGTTGTTAGGGAACAAGATGATCAAGGGGCTAGTCAGATGGGGAGGCAATCATTTGAAGATTCCCGGAGAATTCTCTTATACTCCGGGCTATTGGGAATGGACCGAAGACGTCCTCACCCGTTTTGGCGACATCCTTATCATAGCCTCCATTCATTCGGCTATCTATGCTTCATTATATTCTTATGACAAGGACCTACACATTATGAGGGCCTTCTTTGAAGCATGGTGCCATACGACGAACACTCTTCACACCACTGAGGGGGAGTTGTCTATCTCTTTATGGGATCTTTATCATCTTGGGGGCCTACCAGTTACCGGTGAGATATATGATGAGGCAATATCACCTCTCAAAATGTTCAAGGGTCGGGACGTGAATAACAACACGACCATTCCAGGCACCTGTAAGTACTTATTTGCCGCATTTCACCATCTGGTCAGGAGGTCCGCGGTCAAAGATCAAGTGTCCGCCTTACAATGGATTGAATTTTGGAGTAAAAAGAAGACGATCTATCAGACACCGATAAAGAAGAAAAGGACGAGTACTACTCTGAAATCCACGCAGAACCCAAATGGGGAGATCCTCTCCCGTCCCGCTGATGAATGGTCTGAAGAAGAACAACAAGACATAATCGAGAAGCTTGGTGTTCCTGCTATGTACCGAGCTAAGCTTTATTTGGCAGCTTACATCTCATGTTAGCTTTGCGTTTTTGTCCTTCTCGAAAGTGATGAAAGGAAAATCAGGCCTGGTACCTTTGAATTGGCTTGTTTAATGGCAGAAAGACTTGGTTTCAGTCTTGCCGTTCCAGTATTAGCAAATATTTATGAAGGATTGAACAAATTAGTTGCATCCTCAAACCCGGGCAATTCTAAACTATTTTTTCCCGCGCATTATCTCTATGGTTGGCTTGCTCATTATTTCGGTACTCATCACTAAGTGAAGCCTTCTCCACGAGGCCCTTCAATGACCACATACTCAGGAATTGTGGGTGCCAAAGTTCATAAGGACGATGCTAGAGATGAGCTTATTCACAATGGGAGGCGTGACAGAGTTCGTTACTTTATGCTCCAAAGAAATCGGGGGAACGTCTTGGTGGATAATGGTGACCTTGACAACGAAAGATTCACCTATCTTGTATCTCTCCGTTCGGCTTTTTTCTGGCCACGAATAAAGGGTTATTTCATGGGAATAATACCAACTATGTGTGTGATCTTTAAAATATTTCAAACAATACGTAATCTCATTTTAATATGAACTACGCATTAATTATTATCGTTTTGTTATGTATGAAATTATGACTTGCTATTACAGGTCATAGTGACTTGTTGTAACTTTCTAGGGTTTTATTAGGTCCGTTGCATTCATCGTGAAAGCCAAAATAACAATAAAAACATTTTTTTTCATAGCTTCTATAAGACTAAATGAAAAAGAAATGGAAGATGAATTTTCGGAAAATTTAATTTATTTTTTCAATGGCCGAAAATGAATACGAAATGTAAATAAGAAGAAGAAGAGTTAGAGAAAGAGTTGAATAAGGGAGGTTCAACAGGTAGCCGGTCACTCATAGCAAAACGAGGTTAATGAAGACATAGTTCGTATTAAAATGAGATTATGTATAGTTTGCATTAATTTAAGAAGCACACGCATAGTTGGTATTATTCTCAAGAAATAACCCACGATTAAATGACCGTTTTTACATGGAGCCTTACAACCCCCCAACGGTTTGGTAGACAATTTGGTTTCTGCCAAGACGTCTCTGACTCACTACACCGTGGTTTGGGATTAGGTTCGCATCTAGAGGTCTTGAAATACTGGCAAATGTTATTGTTTACAGGTAGTAGGTCCCGTGTTTTCCTTCCTAGTGCAACTTTGTCTTGGATCAACGACGTGACCAGCAGCTTCAGCAAGTGGTGGAGAGAAACAGATATAAGAGACTTAAGAAAGAATGCTGAAATTCTTCTTCATGGCAACGAGGCCGGTTCTTCAAGGGCCAGAAAGCCTAACAAGCAAGATGAGGCAGGTTGTTCAATACCGACACCTTTACGACCGGGAGACATTATTCAAAACAGAGACCGATAGGAGATAGGCCTAAATAATGATGCATGCTCCGAGGTTGACCCGAAACATGAACGACGTGGAAAACGGAAAGCATATGACTTTGATGTTGATCTCCTTCACGGAGTTCCAAGCTCTTCCCATATTCCCTCACAAGCATTGGTAATATTTCTGTACTCTTGACGTATATACATACACGACACCCGCATTTGGCTGCTAGTGTCTATAGCGGTCTCCAACGAAACACCCGATGATGATCGGACGTAAACGTGCTTTAACACGCTCGAATATGGGCTCAAAATCATTAGTATTTGGCTTGGGCATTTTACGGAGTACAAATCTCACAAAACCAACCTCAAATTCAGGCCTAGTGGGTCATTTCCATTCACACAAGACTAATTTGGGTCAAAACCGACACCAGAAATAAAACCGTCTTTTAGCGACCGGGTCAAAACTCGGTCAAAGACGAATTCGGTACAAAAATCAGTCACATGCGCTTTTTAGAAGAGAACCCAACAACCAAATCTCTTCAAAATAAGATAAAAATTCCTTCCTAAAATCTATCCATCCGTTTGACCCACTCGATTGAGTGGTTTAGGCCCACTCGATCGAGTAGGCTCACGAACCGGTCGAACCGGCCATGGACCGGGCACTCGATCGAGTGGCCCTAAACCGGGGATTTTTCTTATAAATACCCCATCATTTGCACAACCTTTACAACTTTTCCATAACTCTACAACTTCACAACTTTTTACAACTCTTCTATTCAACCATCATCATCATCATCTCGACACATACACACACATATACGTCCCTAATCCCGAGATCAAAACTCGTCGAATTCATCTCTACAAAATCATACACGCCATAACTCTCCTACATATCTCGACGCTCCGTGCCAAAGCCACTATTAGACGAGCCGATTTCCGAGCCAATGCATGTAGATTGAGGGTGTTAATTCAAAATCCCGACTTCTCCCTTTCATCTCTCTTTTCTCTACGTCTTTTTTATTTTATTTTATTTTTCTTCTATTTTTCTCGTTTTTATTTCTTTTCTTTCGTCGCTAATATTATACTATCGTATCACCATAAAATATTCGCCTATCCGTATCGAATACGAGGGATGATGGGATAAGGAAACACGATTACGAGAGTATTGCACTCGATGTTGTCGGTCGCTTATCCTAACACCCCTTGTATTTGGTTGTTGAAGCGAATCAACCTAAAAAAGAACGTCTTTTATATATTTCGTTTCATCGTCGCGTTTCTAATATCGTTAGTATTTTTATTCATCGTTGTTATTAAATAAAACTGCGCATACCTATTAAGACGATCTCGAGTCGAATATGCTTAAAAACAAACCCCGTTTAAGATCCTTTTAACCCCTTTACAAGTTGTAACGGAGGTGGCACCCTTTCGAGGAGCGCCGCCCCAAACACTTAAGCGCATAACGCGATCGCGGATGTTTGTCGTTAAATGCATTCGATTCCTTTTTTTCGATTAGTACGAAACCCGTTGATGCCGAGACAAACACCACATAATCCGTAAGGATTAATAACGGTGTCGTAACGCGGAGGGAACCGATTTTTGTTCTAATCAAATAACTAATTACAATTTCATAACACTTTTTTTCAAAATTCCCGATACGGTCTCGTAATCATAAAATACATATTACGATTACCGAAAACCGAGTTGAATATAAATTATGCCATATTTTTATTTAGCTCGTTTAGTTATCGATTTTAGATAAAATAAAAGTCGAGATAAGCCGCCTTTTCGACACGAACAACTTTTCGTACAGGGGGCACTCGATCGAGTGCCATGGCTCACTCGATCGAGTAGCACCCCAAAAAACGAGGCAGGGGGTCTATAACAGGGTCACTCGATCGAGTCCCTCCTATGACTCGATCGAGTGGTCCCTTTTGTACGACAACGTGAGCTTTTAACGTCAAGTTAGCATTATCAAACATTTTTACCACATTGGTCGTCACGTATAAAGGCGATCACATGTTCTTTTTTCAAAATCATGCATAATCTTATCATCTTCACGTCGTTTAATCCTTTTGCGTTACCGTTACTATATCGTTATTTCAACTTTGCTCGTTATTTTGTTTTGCCCGGGTTGTATTTCCGCCAGTGTAATTTGTAACCTATTCTCGTTTCATTTTGTTTTTGTTTGTTTCGTTTTACCGTTTTACATATGAATTTCGCATGCTAAACCACTTTGACATGAATTACATGCATTAAATCGACATAGCAATGATGGTAGGGATTTGTCACGTCCCTAACCGTCAATAAACTACCGATTACACCTAGTGGGTAGCTAGGGTAAGTCGGGATCGTATCCACGAGGACGGTAAGGCGAAGTTTAGACTATGTCTACCTAAAACGAGACTAGATTACCAAACAAACACAAAGAAGCGATAAATGGAAAACTATGATGGAGGAGAAGAGATAGCTAGACTAATGATGAACTAACTATGAGAACTAACTAAACAATGAAACTATAGAAATGATGACTAACTAAGACGATGGATCAAATATGGAAGAAAGTGGGGTAGGTCGGGTTCATAAGAGTAGATGGATAATTGGGGTGATCAAGGGTATAGGTATCTCCTAGTTACTAGAGTCGGTCCGGGCTCTCGCAACTTAGACCGATGTCAAGGTGGGTCCGGGCTCTCGCAACTTAGACCGATGTCAAGGTGGGTCCGGGCTCTCGCAACTTAGACCCTAGTCCGCGCTCTCGCGACTAAACTATTCCCAACATTTTCGCATCATAGACAAACAATGAGAAGATGAGCACAAGTATAAGAAGCATGGCCACTACAACTCATACAAGCATATCAACAAACACATAGAGTGCCCACAATGTGACTAACAACAAAGATGTAACCTTTTCCCCTTAATCAACCCTAATCATCCATAATCTACCCCTAATCCCCCTACTAACCCCACCAGAAGACTACTCACTCATGATTATGAATAAACTAACAACAATAGGAGAAAACAATATCACAAAACAAACATCCATGATGAATAACTAGAACAATAACAATAACAACATAAAAAGATGGAAACAAGATTAAATAACCAAGAACAAGAGTAAGAAAGGTTATACCAATACTAGATGAAGAAAAGATGCAATCTTGTATAAATAAGAACCCAAATAGAATCCCAAGGTTGTCAAGCTTGGAACAATCTTCAAGAACTTCTTAATACAAGAACTAATTACAATAGATTAACTAAAGATTAACTAAGATTAAAGGAAGATTACAACTAATGAGTGAAAGTAAATCTAGGGTTTCAGGGTTTTTGGGAGGCTTAAGAAATGCTAAACTAACATAAGATGTCTTAACATTACAAGAAGGGAGTATATATATGGGTACAAGAATGAAGGAGAAGAAAATAAAAGAGTCGTGCTGCCCCTATAGCTTCCCGATCGGGACGGATCATCCCGATCGGGATGACCCTGTCATCCCGACCGGGACGGGTTGGTCCCGACCGGGATGGGCTCACAACAGCCTCCTCAAAAGCGCACCTCATCCCGAACGGGATGGGTCTTGTAGGCCTCCCTTAAGAGCTCTTTGGTCCCTCCTTGCTTCTCATGGGCTTCCCATCGAATCTCGGGACTCGGGATCGGGTCTCGGAGGCTCGGGATTGGACCCCAAGGTCTCGGGATCGATTCCAAGGCATCAAGTCATCGTTCCTTAGTTTCGTTGGCTCCAAAATGTGTATGTATTGAGTCGGAATTTCTCCAACTCTTCCAAATCGGTCTCGGGAACCTGAAACGAACTAAAGGAAGCATAAGAAGCCCATGAGCCGCCCCCAAGGAGCGATTCCACAAGGAAAATGGGACCAAAACACAACAAATAGGCACTACAAACTACACTTATCAACTCCCCCACACTTAACCCTTACTCGCCCTCGAGTAAGCACATACTAACTACTATACTAGCCGAATGGGTATTAGCGCACCCTACGCCCTTTCAACTCACGTGAGTACACTTAGAGGAAAAGTGCACTCCGCAAGGCAAGTCGGATCTTGCGACAAAACCGCGGATGCAACCGGACACAAAACACACAAACACACAAACAAACACTTAGACGGTTGCACCCAAAACAAAAGAAATACCACTTCCCTTTAAAGTGGTGAAACAAGCACCGGTTTAGGACTCGAGGTAAGTGACAACGTTCCCAAGCTAGCAATACAAACCAAGGTGGACTAAACCCTAATAGTATGACGACAAAGCAACAAAAACGTTGGTAACTTACCTAGGTCCTCCTAACTTTCTAAAAACGTACTACGGGACGATCGGTGGAGTGGAAAAGTGAAGAACCACAGTGTTAGTCTTCACTTTAGGTAAGTGAGGCCCCGCCCCCTTTAGCGTGAGCCAAGAGGGTCGTCCCGTGTCCCAAACCGCCTAACTAGTCCAAGTAAAAAGGTGGAAAACATGCAAAATGAGGGAAGACCGACTAATGCCGCTATCATCCTTCCTAGGGACTCGGTCCTTTGGTAGGCTCTTCACGGCAAAAGTCGGAAAAAGGCTTATTTTGAGGGGTAGGGGTTATTTTTGTGAATCGGGTTTTCTTTTGGCATTTTCTCTTTTCTTTTGCATTTTTGCTTTGTTTTGCCATGCCATTCTTTTTTCTTCTTTTCTATTTTCTTTTTGGCTTTTGTGCCTTTTCTTTTTCCTCATTTCTTTTCTTTCTTTCATTTTTCTTTCTTTTTATTTTCTTTGCCCTTTTGGCATGATTTGACATTTTTTGGCATTTCTTTGTGTAACCAGAAAGAGAGAATTCACAAATTGCAATTTATTGTGTGGATATGTGTAGGAGGTAGGTGAATGGGTAAGTCGGGGAGCATCCTTCCCTTCAAACCCACAAAAAGTGGAGAACTTGGACTAATCAAACAATCCTAAACACGGTCACCTAAGGGACGAGACTCGGTAACCAAGGCCTTTTCACACCGTGGGTGGTCATAATGGTCAAAGGTGCAAATCCCGTAGTAAATCCCTAGTAAGCTAGGTGGACTCAAGGTAAAGGACCAACGAACTCATTGATTTAGGGTCATTCTACTAGATTAAAGTCCAAAACTCGATTTATACAACTAGGAAGGGAAAATAGACACTCACACACTAGCCTCTAAACCGGGTTTTCGAAAACCATTTACACACAAGACACAAATACACACAAACAAAGATTCAACGAGAACGAAAGAAAAAGAAGCAAAAGCAACGAAACAAAAACAAAACGTGAACAAACAAACACCACCCCAAACTTCCAAACATATCACCAAATCAACCACAAGAATGTACAAGCTCCACCCAAGCACACCTCAACACAACCTTCTCCAAACATCACAAGGAATAAAGAGGGAAAGAGGGTTAGAGGACGTTACCGGATGTCTTCAAAGCTTTCCAAACAACGGAGATTAGGCAACCTATAAGGAAAAGGGAGGCAAAACACACACAATACAAAACAAATATTCGACACAACGACACAAAGGAAAAAGACACAAAAAGAAAATCTTTTTGATTTTTGCGAAAAAATTTCAAATTTTTAGGTATTTTTTTTTAAAGGTTTTTCGAAAAAGGGAAAAATAAAACTAACTACGATAGAATATCGCTCCCCCACACTTAAACCGAGCAATGTCCTCATATGCTCAATCGTAGTGTGCGAAGAGACAAAAGAAAAGGAAAAGAAACTACGAAAATAAGGCTTAAAATCAAAGAATAAGGTGAAGAAAACGGTACAAGATGTCCGGCCGGGGTGTAATCAAGTCACCATGGGCCGAGACAAGAAAAGATATGGAGGGGGGAAGAAAGTAAAAAGAAAGAAATAAAAGGAAATGGGAGGGGAGGGCTAGGTGTAATCAAGTCACCTAGCCCGGATTCCGTCCAAATCCGACTAATTCCTAAAAAAGCGGTGAAAATCTCGTATATTGGACTTAATCGATCGACTCCCGACGTAATCACGTCATCGGGAGTCGGGAGTAACCACTCTACGGCCTCGAAGGCCACTACGATACCATGACTCAACGTGAAGGGGGGAAATAAGAGAATACAAGTGATAAAAAGACGGAAAAGTAAGGATAGTTACCCAAACCGAGCGGTTAGTAACTCACTTGCTCCATCGTCTCGATGATCATTAGAGGCTCGTCGCTTGTCTTCCGGTTGCCGTCTCGCTTCACACTCACGAAGAACTCACGGTCGGGGTAGTAATGGTGTGAGGGGATGAGATTTGATGCGAGAGTCGGTGTAAAGTGGATAGGAAATGAAGTGAGGGCATGACAATGAAGTACATGGGGCATATGATAAGGCTAGGGTAGCTAGGGAGGTTGGGAGGGGGCATAAAATGGTTGGGTGGACTCGATTTGCGAAGAAGAAACACGAAGGGGGAGCAGGTGCCCGTCCCGGTCGGGATGATCGGTCCCGTTCAGGATGTCTCACCCGTCCTGGTCGGGACGCTTTCTTCCCGGTCGGGATGGACCTCCAGTGAGCTCGAATTTGTGCACCCCCATCCCGATCGGGATGACTCCCTCCCGGTCGGGATGCCCCGCCCGTCCCGGTCGGGACGCCTCTTCCCGGCCGGGATGGGTCTTCTTCATCTTCCACAATCCCAAAAGCTTGCTCCAAGCTTCAAAAACCTGATCCTGGTGCTAACAACCCAAGCTCTATCGTAGCCATTCTTCTTTAGGAAGCATTCTCACTTCATACCTATCAAACAAACTCAAACTCAACATAAAACTCTCTCCCTCGCTACGCTCATCAATAATCCAATATTACAAGAATTCACCAAGAAAAACCAAACTAACTACAAGTAAGAAATATATACAATGAGACGGTTCTTGTGGAACTCCGTCAAACCAAGATGGTGTACTCTTCATTCTTTTTCAACAACCTCCAAACCGATTCCATCTCCATCAAGGGCACGTAGGAACAAGTCGAAGGCCCTAGAGAAGTCTTCAATCAAGCTCGTAATGTAACCGCCCACATCCCGAGGCTCTTCAAGGCCTTGCATCGACGTTCCCGGGGTATCCCGATCTACTAAGTTCAATGGCTTGAACTTGTACTTGCGATCCTTCGGGATATACCCAAACGTCCACCGGTCTTCATGTGGCCCCAAGGGAGGCTCATCTTCTTCCTTGTCATTGCACTTGTCATCAAACCCATGAAATGGGCACTTATCCTCCTCATTCTCGGAGTCATCATCCTCAAGTACATAAGAGTACTTCTTCAAGCTTTGTCCCGGACCTTTCCCTCGATCGATGTCTTCCATGGCATGGATCATATTACATGTCTCGGTCATAGGCGAAGTGTTGCCTTGGAGGTCGAACACTAACTCCTCGTCGCCTAGTTGAAAAGTAATCCTACCCTTCTTCACATCGATCACGGCACCGGCGGTGTGTAAAAATGGGCGTCCAAGGATGATGGGAGTGTTAGCATCCTCCGGCATGTCAACCACAATGAAGTCGACCGGAATGAAGAACTTCCCTATTTGTACCGGCACATCCTCTAACATTCCCAATGGTCGGTTAAGAGACTTATCGGCCATTTGGAGTGTAATGGACGTACATTTCAACTCCGTCATCCCTAATCGCTCACAAATGGTGTAGGGATTAATGCTCACACTCGCACCCAAATCACACATAGCCCTCTCGATCTTGTAATTGCCGATGGTGCATGGGATAGAGAAACTACCCGGGTCCTTCAACTTCGGAAGCGTGGAACCTTGAATAAGCTCGCTCACCACCCTCGTGAACGCTACCGTCTCTTCCTTGTCGATGGACCTCTTCCTAACCAAGATTTCTTTCATGAATTTACCATATGTCGGGATTTGGGTAAGTAACTCGGTAAACGGGACACTAACATCCAATTTCTTCACAATATTAAGGAACTTGTCGTATTGAGTGTCCACCTTAGTCTTCATTTGCCTTGATGGGAAAGGCAACTTGATTTGGTATTTGTTTTGCTCAATAGGGGTGAACTCTTCAAAGGACACTAGTAACACCCCGTATTTTTCAAATAGAGTTAAAATTTTAAACATTTATTTAAACCAAGTTTAACGTTTGAAAAATTATTTTCATAAATAAAACATTTTATTTTCGTTACATTAAAAATTATTCCGTTATAAAAACATGAAAATTTATTTATCGAGTTATTAAAAATTTATTTGTCTTCTCGCTCAAAAAAAAATATATATAAAGTTTAAAACTCGAAAATATATTTTAATATTGACCTATCGTTTTAACATTTTCTCGTCTCGTAAAAATTTAATATTTTATCGGATTCTTAAAATAATAATTCCTTATGAACTATTGTCTTGTAAAATTATTTACCGTTTATTTTACTTACCGTCTTACAAATTTCTTTTTAAACACAAATTTTACGGTTTCCATTATTTTAATCTCGTACTCTTATATTTCAACTTTTTAAGAAAGAAAGAAAGACGTTTGTATGAGAGACGGACCGAGACTCGATATCTTATATGACTCCCACGTATATTTTGCTAGACTTACACTTACCCTACGTGTGACTATTGCTCCCTACTACTCCACTAATCTCTCCTACACTACCTATAGATTACTACTACTACTACTACTATTCCTCCTCTTACTATCTATATATACTAACTACTACTCATACATATTACAACTTACGTAGTACTACCTCCATATTACTACTCCTCCATATTACTACGTACTCCGTATACTAGTACTCATATTACTACTTACTATATTACTACGGAGTAATCCGTAATACTACTTGTACTACTTATTACTACGTACTACTTCTGTTATGTATTTATATATTATATTTACTCCCTCGTCCTTTTCTATTATTGGATCATCGGGAATGAGGAGCTGTCCAATATTTGGCGGGATCACTTTTCTAGAACCGTATTTGGGTCAATTTATTTCGACCTTTTATTCTTAATAACGTTAATAAATAGTAGCTTAGTAAGGTAACCAAACTTTTCTTCTAACAACATTTCTTATATATAAGTATATTATGTTAGTAATTTAATAAATTGCTTATTTAAATATTTAGGCTTGTTTGTACGACTAAATTACTTATGTATATATAAAATGTTACGTGATATTTTATTTGTGTTATATATATTATTTATGACTAAATTCAACTCGACTTAATTATCACTTGTATAATTTATTTATCACATTTGCATTTGTGTCTATATGAAAATTGAGAAAATGAATAAAAGAACTTAAATTAATAAAATTTCTTTATATCATTTTCATTGTATTTTATTTGCTATGTATGTTTATTCTATGTACTTTATATTTTATATAATTGTAATTTTGGTCATATTTAATTTTCTTTAGTACTTTTATATTTGTTTATATATTATAATAATAGAGTAAATTAGTAACTTGCAAAATGTTTTGTTTTAATAAAACTTCACTTATTATTTTTATATAGGTAAAAATTTATAAATTTCGTTTTCTAAATAAATGGATTTATTTTATCTCGAATCTTTTACACGACATTTATAAATATTTAAAAACATGATTTTACGTCAAATTTTGTAAATCGATTAAGTACGACTTAATTTATATTTTTCATAAACTTTTATATTTTTCAGAAATTATAAATTTTAAAATAAAATTTTATTATTTATACTTTAAATTTTGTTTTTATATAAAACTTCATTTTAAAAAGATTTACTATTTTAAAAGAAGTTATACGATATTTGGGATATAATGTTTCAGGTGACACTTGAGGATTAAAGTGTAACGTTGTCACACTGAACGTAAGTATTTGAGGATTTGACTGTTTCAAATGAGTCCGACCAATTATTGAAGGTCACCAAATAAAATACTACTTGTTCACGGGCGACTTTTATATAAAGTTTACGATGCGAGTCTGGGATGAATAGCTTGTGTTGGATCCTACCATACGTGGTGTTTCGACTGCACTTGTAATGAAAAGCAGACTCGGAGGCTGCGGTCCGAGAGTCTACCTAGTGTTTAAGGTAGTCGTCCTACGACAGTGAGAGCTGCGGTTCAAGAGTCTGCGTAGGGTATGTGCGCACGTATAGACAAGTACTTGATCAGTATTACTACCTAGGTTGTGGGGGCAGAACAAGATTCTGAAAACTGCGGGTTCCCTCTTGGTGATGCAGAGAATGTAATCATCAGCTTTCATTTCAGCCTAGAGCCCCGTTTGAATAAACGTATAATATAATAGAAGTTCGGGCCCAATTGAGCCTTATGAGTGAGATGTAAACCTCATGAGATCGGTTCGGTCTACGAGTTGGTAACACGGTTACTTCTATTGGTGAGATGCAAGCCAATATGGAGTAGCGGTGATACTAGGAGCCACGACTCGTGTGTTTTGTTTGTTTACGTGAAAAATGATTTTTAAAATCAAATGGCTGCCAATGTCCCATCTTTTAAACTTTACCGTTTTCATCACCTCACATGTTGATTAATTGAAGTAAAGGAAACTATCTGTTACGTGATATCCTTTAATATTTTTATAAGTATATCATTGGTTATTCACATGATTATCTTATGTGTATGAGGTGATATTAGATGAACGGTTTGGTTGCTGTCCCGCTCAGCGGTCTCTCTATTCTATATATTTGTGCAGGTATGGGACGATGGGAAAGGATCGAGCGAGAAAGATTTAATAATATGTTTGTATAAAATACAATCTATATTTTGTACTAAGTGAATCAAGACTATGTATTTAATAGTCGTTTATTGTAAGGATCCGTAGCGATCCGGATTTATTTACACTCTGATATAATTTTAATTAAATGACTTAGATAACTTCCCGCATTATCTATTATTTTAAGTCATCGAAAATCCGGGTTGTTACAACACTTTCCTTTTTCCCTTGTCTTTCTCTTGAAGAGGGGGAGGGTTGTCTTCTTGGGGTTTTTCAACTTCCCATAAAACTTGCTCCTCAATTGGATTTTCATAGCTTGCATCGTCTTGAGAGGGGGGTATGACTTCTTGTCTTGGTTCTTGCTCATTAGGGGAAAAAGGGGGTTCATAGGATGTACCACTCCTCGTAGTAATAGCATTTACATGCTCGAATTTCGGTGTTTCGCCTTGAGGAGGTAGTTGCCCCTTTTGTCTTGTAGAGATCTCCGAAGCAAGTTGAGATATTCGGGTATCCATCGACTTCGCATGAGCATCTCTTGCTAGGTTGTCCTTTTGAACGTAAGCAAAGAACTCTTGTTGATTTCTTGCCATCTCTTGAGTACTCCTATGCATATCCATCATATACTTTTGTACGTCGAAATCCCGAGGAGGAGATGACGGATTATGCGGAGTATCGGTAAGGGCCAATGAAGTACCATAGTCATGAATAGGAGACCGGCTCCTAGGCTTGCTTTGTTGTTGATGACTTTGATTTGCTTGTTGTTGATGGTTCCCTTGGAACCCTTGAGAATTACTTTGTTGTTGATGATGGTTCCCTTGGAACCCATGAAAGTTGCCTTGATGATGGCCTTGATTGTTGCCATGGTTGTGGTTTTGATACCCTTCAAAATTTTGGTTTCCTTGGAAACCACCTTGATTGAAGTTCCCTTGTTGGAACCCTTGCTTGTTGTTGAAGTTGCCTTGGTTATTTTGCTTGAAATTGTTGAAGGGTCTTTGGTTACCCACATAACCTTGGTAACTTTCGTTGTTGTCCCGTAAGGGAGGTGGAACATAGGGACGATGTTGTTGTTGATGTTGAAGTGCTTGTTGTTGGGGGACTTGATTGGAAGCTTGGTATTGATTAGAGTAGGAGGCACCTTGCTTGAACGCTTGGAAGGCGTTCACTTGCTCAATACTCCCACTACAATTCATAGGGTCATGACCAACGATTCCACAAGTGTCACACATCCCAAAGTAAGGTGTAGGAGGTGCGAACCCCAAAGCATTCACTTCTTGAATCGGTTGATGGTGGGAGGAACTAGTGCCTTGGACTTGGTTGAGGTGGCTTTGGAGCTTCTTGTCAATAGTCTCCATGTGTGTTCTAATTTGAGCTCCAAGGTCAATGCTTAACTTAGTGATAGCATCGACCTCATGCATGCCTCCTCGATGTGCCTTCCTAGGCCTAGAGTATTGCGAATTATGCACCGCCATCTCTTCGATTCTCGACCAAGTTTGGTCATCCTCCACTTCGGTAAACCTACCGTTAGATCCCATGTTGAGTATGGCCCTCGAGTCTTCATATAGCCCGTTCCAAAAATTTTGTACGAGGAACCATTGTGATAAACCATGGTGTGGACAAGAACGGATCAAGGCCTTGAATCTTTCCCACGATTCATAGAGGCTTTCATCATCACGTTGTTGGAAACCCGTGATAGAAGCTCTCAATAGATTTGTCTTCTCCGGGGGATAGAATTGTTGGTAGAAGGCTCAGGCTAGCTTCTTCCAAGTGTCAATGCCAAGTCTTGCTTTGTCCAACCCCTTGAACCATTGCTTCGCTTTACCAATAAGAGAGAAAGGAAATAATACCCACCGGATTTGGTCTTGAGTTATTCCCGTTTGCGAAATAGCGTCACAATAATCCGAAAAGGTTTCCATGTGTTGATGAGGATCTTCGGTTGGTAACCCACTAAATTGACTTCTCTCGACCAATTGGATAAATTGCGTTTTCGCCACAAAATTCCCGGTATATGCCTCCGGTAAAGTGGATGGACCCGGCAAAACGTCTTCCGTGAAGGTTGAGTGAGAAGAAAACTTAGGCATGATTGGATATAAGGGAGAAGATGGTGGTGTAGACGGTGTTGATGTAGATGAAGAGGGGGAACTAGGAGAAGAATTACTGAAGGGATTGATGAAAGTCCCTCCGGCCGTCTCTCGAGGTGACTCGCTAAAGTCGGCTCCATGGGCTTGCCCTTGGTGGGTATTGCTTGCACTTGGTTGAGAGATCCTAACCCGGTTAATCGTCCGTTGGCGAATGGCTCGAAAGAGTCTCTCCGGCTCTGGATTAAAGAGATAGAAGTCGCCTCCCCTCCTAGGCATACACTACACACTAGAACAAACGTGAGAACACCTAGTGCTTTGTGGGCACTAGGCAACGACAATAAACAAGCACAACTAGAGACAAAGAGAAAAGAAAGCTAAGAAAACTAGAAAAACTAGAAAATATGCACAAGAGGTGATGGGAGAACACAAAGAAGGGTAACTAAGTCTAGAAATAAGCAAACTAAGTCTAAACAATGCACCGTCCCCGGCAACGGCGCCAAATTGATGGTAGGGATTTGTCACGTCCCTAACCGTCAATAAACTACCGATTACACCTAGTGGGTAGCTAGGGTAAGTCGGGATCGTATCCACGAGGACGGTAAGGCAAAGTTTAGACTATGTCTACCTAAAACGAGACTAGATTACCAAACAAACACAAAGAAGCGATAAATGGAAAACATGATGGAGGAGAAGAGATAGCTAGACTAATGATGAACTAACTATGAGAACTAACTAAACAATGAAACTATAGAAATGATGACTAACTAAGACGATGGATCAAATATGGAAGAAAGTGGCGTAGGTCGGGTTCATAAGAGTAGATGGATAATTGGGGTGATCAAGGGTATAGGTATCTCCTAGTTACTAGAGTCGGTCCGGGCTCTCGCAACTTAGACCGATGTCAAGGTGGGTCCGGTCTCTCGCAACTTAGACCCTAGTCCGCGCTCTCGCGACTAAACTATTCCCAACATTTCCGCATCATAGACAAACAATGAGAAGATGAGCACAAGTATGGGAAGGATGGCCACTACAACTCATACAAGCATATCAACAAACACATAGAGTGCCCACAATGTGACTAACAACAAAGATGTAACCTTTTCCCCTTAATCAACCCTAACCATCCATAATCTACCCCTAATCCCCCTACTAACCCCACAAGAAGACTACTCACTCATGAGTATGAATAAACTAACAACAATAGGAGAAAACAATATCACAAAACAAACATCCATGATGAATAACTAGAACAATAACAATAACAACATAAAAAGATGGAAACAAGATTAAATAACCAAGAACAAGAGTAAGAAAGGTTATACCAATACTAGATGAAGAAAAGATCCAATCTTGTATAAATAAGAACCCAAATAGAATCCCAAGGTTGTCAAGCTTGGAACAATCTTCAAGAACTTCTTAATACAAGAACTAATTACAATAGATTAACTAAAGATTAACTAAGATTAAAGAAAGATTACAACTAATGAGTGAAAGTAAATCTAGGGTTTTAGGGTTTTTGGGAGGCTTAAGAAATGCTCAACTAACATAAGATGTCTTAACATTACAAGAAGGGAGTATATATATGGGTACAAGAATGAAGGAGAAGAAAATAAAAGAGTCGCGCTGCCCCTGTAGCTTCCCGACCGGGACGGATCATCCCGATCGGGACGGCCCTGTCATCCCGACCGGGACGGGTTGGTCCCGACCGGGATGGGCTCACAGCAGCCTCCTCAAAAGCGCACCTCATCCCGAACGGGATGAGGCCATTCCGAACGGGATGGGTCTTGTAGGCCTCCCTTAAGAGCTCTTTGGTCCCTCCTTGCTTCTCATGGGCTTCCCATCGAATCTCAGGACTAGGGATCGGGTCTCGGAGGCTCGGGATTGGACCCCAAGGTCTCGGGATCGATTCCAAGGCATCAAGTCATCGTTCCTTAGTTTCGTAGGCTCCAAAATGTGTATGTATTGAGTCGGAATTTCTCCAACTCTTCCAAATCGGTCTCGGGAACCTGAAACGAACTAAAGGAAGCATAAGAAGCCCATGAAACGCCCCCAAGGAGCGATTCTACAAGGAAAATGGGACCAAAACACAACAAATAAGCACTACAAACTACACTTATGAAGCAACCTATTCGATTTTTCTACGCATCTCGTAAAACGTTGCTTGCATAAAATTTCACCTAATCACTAGCGCGCGTATTAAAACTTCGAACGATATCTTAGTAGAGGCCGCTAAGTGCGGGCGGGGTTGGGTGTCCTTTGTGGGCTTCCCAACACGTACCCTCACCCCTTACTCAGAACCTCGGTTTTCGAATGTCCAAAATTGTTGGCGCACGAGAGTCATTCGATATACGGTACCCGATAATGTTGGCATCGGTATCTTAATGCAAAGGGACGAACCCCACATGCTCTAGTATCGAAGTGAGCCGTATTTTCTGCACGGTACTCCAAAATATAGAGTGGGTTCGAATGGGCCCAAACTCCCATAAAGTTCGGTGGCGACTCCTAATTCGATTTAAATTTCAACCCGAGAACCATCTCACATGGGAAACATTTCGCCCCCTAAATCCGCGCGTGGCCGCGTCGGGGGTGACCTATGTCATGTCCACAATTTGGCGACTCTGCTGGGGAAGACTGATGTGTAACTTACCATCGGCATCCTCATGGTGAGACTCGAGGAGAAATCGTTCGATTAGTACAATACACGCTTTAGTTTTACGGTTCATGCATAACCCCATTTTTACCCGGGCCGGTACTGGTGACCGACGTCCCACTATACGATATATTCAAAATTGGTTATGTCAAGGAGTTCATGGCTAATTCGTATGGGTTTCGCGGCATGTTCTAAGATAACCTCGACATAGGAAGTCCGTGTCGATTCTCGAAAATGTCATGCGCACTGGTATAGACCCTATTTAGACCGACTGAGACTTAGTGTAAAGCATACATGACGTCGTTATAATGCTTGCATGAATATGTGCTACTTGGTTTCTGCGTCGCTTTCAAAAACCGTCATTTTAAAAATGCATCTTTTCAAAAATATTCAATTTTCAAAAACCCGGAATGCTACCGAAATTATGACTTACGATTTGACTCAAAATAGCCTATTTTTAGCCGGTATGCTACCCATTTTCAAAATTCAAATTTTTTTCGAACTTTCAAAAAATTCGGGCCCTACGACACTTTTTGCCAATTTCAAAGTCGGGACCGTCTTCCGATTTTCTCGGAATTCGAACCTTTTTAAAAAAAAAAAAACCTTCCTTATCTTAGGACTTACCGCATTTAGTAGTGTCGGGTCTTTCCATAATTTGTCGAAGGTTTTTAGCGTCGAAACTCCGTCAATCTTACATAACGAGTTTCCTCCCAATCCTAGTTCGCCTTTACTTGTCAAAGGCACGACCGACCTAGTTAGGGATTACCCCTACAAAGGAAAGTCCATTGACACACTTGAATCTAAAGTCTGGGGAAAACCTCATGTGGACCTTCCTTCGAACAGGACTAGTTCCACATAGCCGAATCCTAAGGATGGCACACCATCCATGAGTCACCCGTCTAGGTGTCTCTCTTCGGTTGTTTCCCTTTTAATCCTTTCCTTGCTCGGGATGTACTATTTTGGTTCCAAAGTCCTGTTTCAATTTCTGATTACGCGGTGTTCTTACAGACAGGCCGCCACTAACCAGACACAAAATGGAAGATGCTTTGAACAAATTGGCAGCCTCAATGGAAACTATGGTCTTGAAGCAGACTGAAATCGAAGCCCAACTAACAACCATAAGGGTCGAGCAAACGGCTATCGCGGCCCGTCTGACTGTTGTGGAGCAAGGGGCTCCTATCACTAATACTGAAACCACTGGGCCCATAGCAGAACTGGTAAGCGCAGTGCGCCGACTGGAAGAACAGGTCCACCTGTCCGGTAATAACACCATCCATACAGAGAATGCCTGGGTGTATTCCCCTTTGCACGTTGAGTTGCCCGCCAATTTGAACCTCACGGGCCTGCCAATGTTTGAGGGGACAGAAGACCCGTTACTCCACATTCGGGCTTTCAAAGACCTGTTCAAAAACCTCTTCGCTGCTTCCCTTGAGAAGCACCCGAAGGCCTGGTGCTACAGGCTGGACCCCAAGAAATATTTGACTTGGGATGATGTGACTATGGAATTTGCTCGGAACTATGCCGATAACACTTTGATCCAAACCACAATGCGCTCCCTAGAAGTTATGGCCTAGGAGCCTAAGGAAGGTTTTACCAAATACCTTCAACGCTGGAGGGCCGAGAGTGTGAAACTGGTCGATTGGCCTTTGTTAAGAACCTCTTCCCCTCCTACCGGGTCCACCTCCGGTATGCTGTCATACCCAATTTTACCACCCTTACTGAAATGGGTATGAGAATTGAAGATGATCTGAGACTAGAGGGCCTTACTGAGGCCTCTATCAAGGGATATCAAGGGGCTACCTCTTCCACTGCTAAGCCCCCAGCTGCAACTCGCAGCATCTTTGACGCGGTTAATCTACTAGATGCCTCGTCCAAAAAGAATACCTCATCTCGGGTATTCACCGATATAGGTACTACCTATACATATGCCTTACAAAGGCTATCATCCAAGGGCTTGATCCAACCGATATGCCCAATTCCTGAAGTCTCGGTCGAAAAACGCTCCAAAAGCTACAATGTTGAAGCCTATTGCCAATATCACCGAGGTAATGGGTACGACACTGAAAAGTGCTGGAAGTTGAAGGATCTGATCCAGGACTTGATCAAGAGTGGGGAAAATACCGTTGCCTGGGGACAAACCGAGCAACAAAGAGAACCCCTTCAGCGCCCATGCCATCTTCACCGGAGAAGTGATTGACTGTTCTCACCTCATTTCTCCTTTCATCGCACAAGTTAATGGGGTCTGGTTCGATGATGAAGATGATGTGTACCTGGTCAAAGGGGAAGCTGTCCCCATTACCCCTGAGGAGATCCGAAAGGCTAAGACCAACGCCTTAGCCAGTAACCACCTCACCAGTCGTCCCTATCAGGCTACTAGCTCTAGGGACACCCCTATCTCGACAACCGTCACTGAACCTGCCAGGATGGAAGTTGCCCCAAAAGAACCAAGTACCGACACAACTCTTGTCAAACAGCTGAAGAGGGCTCAAGTTGACCTTACTATATGTCAACTCCCGGTTAGCTCGTAAGAACATCAGAAGGCACTTACTAAGGCTCTCGATCAGATCAAGGTCGACTCCCTGGTTACCCCTGATGAAATGGTAACCACCATTATGCCTTATCTCAAGGGCAAGTCTAAGGAAGAAGGTCCACTAATCACCTTCTCTGAGTCCGATCTACCACCGTTCGGGGCCTCTCATAACTTGACCCTGTACATCACGGTGATTTGCCGAGGGAAGTATGTCCCGATGACCCTAATTGATGATGGGTCTGCTGTGAATGTCCTACCTCTAAGGACCGCTAAAGCCGACATTACCGAGACAGATTACCTTCCAACCGCGCAAACCATCCAGGCTTTTGATGGAAGCCCAAAGTCGGTTGCTGGGGCCGTTAAACTAACAATTATAACGGGCCCAATTAAAAAGGAGTTGGAGTTCCACGTGATCGATGTCACCTCTTCTTTCAACCTGCTCCTCTGGAGGCCTTGGATCCATGCTGTCAAAGCGGTATCCTCTACCCTCCACCGAAAAGTCAAGTTGCCCCTGCAAGATGGTGTCATTACTTTGGAGGTAACCCCCATAACCGTGGCTAGCTGCAACGCCATGGCCCGTACGGACCTACGAGGGTTCGACTTTGTAGGAATGATCGAGGAGGAGTACCTCTTCAGGCCTTATTTCACCACTAGCATCGATACAATGCTCCAAAATCTGGGTACTTTCCGGGGGCTACCTCAAAACCATTTTTCCGGCTGGGAAGATTATCGAAGTCCTGAACGACGGGGAATCACGCTTCGGTCTAGGGTACGCTATAACCCCGGGAAATATCGTCCGGGCAGGTATTGAGGAGGCCCGCAACATCATCAAGGGTACCTACTTGGGCCCTTATAGCCAATGATTGACCGAGTACTTTGTTACACCGGTATTCGGGGTTGTTCATGCTGGTCTGTTGATAAGTGTGGTTTGTAGTGCCTATTTCGTAGTGTTTTGGTCCCATTTTCCTTGTGGAATCGCTCCTTGGGAGCGGTTTATGGGCTTCTTATGCTTCTTTTAGTTCGTTTCAGGTTCCCGAGACCGATTTGGAAGAGTTGGAGCGATTCCGACTCGATACATACACATTTTGGAGCCAATGGAGTAAAGGAAGGATGACTTGATGCCTTGGAATCGATCCCGAGACCTTGGGACCCAATCCCGAGCCTCCGAGACCCGATCACGAGTCCCGAGCCTCCGAGACCCGATCCCGAGTTTCGAGAATCGATGAGAAACCCATGAGAAGCAAGGAGGGACCGAAAGAATCTTAAAGGAGGCCTACAAGGCTCAACCGGTTCCGGTTGAGCTCAACCGGAACCGGTTGAGGTGCACAAAAGAGAGGTGTTCTGTGAAGGGTCCATCCCGAACGGAACCAACTCATCTCGAACGGGATGAGCTCAGTTCAGGCCGCACTCCTTTCTTTCTTCTTCTTTCCACTTGTAACCCTATATATACTCTTCCCTTGTTTTGTTAATGTTATGCACTTCATTAGACATTAAACCCTAGACTACTTTAGGTTAGATTAGCTTAGATTAAAGTAGATTAGTCGGTAATTAGTAGTTAATCTTAGTTTAATCTTGTAATTTGGGAATTCTTGAAGAATCCATCCAAGATTGACAACCTTGGTGGAATTATTTGGGTTTTCTTCTATGCAAGTGTTCTCCTTTTCCATTTCCCTTGTAGTTTGGTATAATATTCTTCACCTTTTACTCTTAATCCTTTATTGTTTATCAAGTTCTCATCTTTATTCATTGTTTGTTGTTTATCCTTGTTTTCCATTATGTATGTTTGGATTCTTGTGTTGATTCCTTTTGTTCTTGTTAGTGTTAGTTTGATTATGTTAGAGTAGTGTTCTTGCTAGGGTTAGTAAGGTGATTAGGGTGTTAATTGAATGATTAAGGGATTGTTAGAGATGTTGGTGGAAGATTTGGGTTTCCTCTTGGTTTGATGCACATCACATGTTTGTTGAAATGCTTGAATGACTAAGTAGTTGCGAATGCTTGTTTTTCTTGCCTTTCTCTTATGGGTGATAGTTTGTTTCTGGGTTCGGTTCCCTCACTAAGTTGCGAGAGCCCGGTGAGGATGACCCCTAGGTCGGTCTAAGTAGTGAGAGCCCGGATGCGACCTAGGACACCATAGCGCGCTAGAACCCCGTTTGTCATGTGTGTCGCCAAGATGGGTTCTAGGTGGAACCTCTAGGTGAGTCTAAGTTGCGAGAGCCCGGACCAACCTAGATCACCCTACTACCTCCTTCACTCTAGTTCTCCCTCGACCATTCCGTTACCCCTTTGACCCCGACCTAATCCTAGCCCGTTTCTTTTGTTTGTCACCCTAGTCATAGTTTAGCCTTCTCCCCTTCCTACCATTCCTAGTTTAGTCTAGCTCGTTGACTTATTCTAGTATTTAGGCCGACCTAGTCTAGGCTATACATTACCGTCCCCGTGGATTCGACCCGACTTGCCCTATCTACCGTAGGAATAGCCGGTTATATTATTGACGGTTGGGATTCCACGACAAATCCCTAATCATCAATTTGGCGACGTTGCCGTGGACGGTGCTAGTTTAGACTTTGTTTTCCTAGTTACTTGACTTTGTCTTTCTGTTTGTGTTTTTCTTTTTTTTCTTTTTTGTTACCTTGCTTCTTGTGTGTGTGAAGTTTATTTCTCTCTTGTCTAGTGCCCAAAAAGCACTAGGCTTCTCTCGTTTGTTCTTAGTCTACAGTTTGTCCTTAGAGGTGGTGATTATCTTCTTCTTGCAACTCAGAGCCGCTTAAACGGACGGTTGCTAGAATGAGTGATTTCCAACCGGGTATGAGCTACGATTTTCAAGCGAGCATGGGGTTTGATCTAAACTCCCCACACATGAAAGCCGATATGAGCTACCCCTCTTCTTCCATGAACCAAAGCCATGACATGACGTCCCCCTACCATTATCAAGCTTCTTGGGGTAATCAAGATGGGTATGATCCTCAAGAGTATGGATATGGCTACCAACAAGTGAATGATTATCACTCCTACGACCATGGTGGCTATTACTCGAGCTATGATTGTGAACCCACCATGTTCAATCAAGATTCACCGTATGGAAGCCAATTTCCCCAAGACCCACCATATTACCCTCCACCCCAACCACAATATGAACCCCATGACCCACAATACCACCAACCACCCCAACCTTGCTACCAACAATATGATGCCCCACCCTTTGGGCATCATCAAGATTTTCAAGGAGCTTTACAAGACCCCAATGACCACCAAATGCCGAGCTTGGAGTTTCATCAATCGATGCTTCAAATGCAAAGGAGCATCCAAGAAACGGCCATTCAAATGCGAAAAGAACAAGAGGAATTAATGGCCCAAATTCGAAGGGGAAACGAGGCGAGGAATGCTCAATTAAATGCATTATCGGTTCAAACCGTAATGTCTTTATCCCGAGCATCATATTTAGATGGAGGGTGCCCACTTGAGAGAGAGGAGAAACCCAATTACGAAGCCGTCAATGTAGTTCCCTTTGATAGAGAAGTTTGCTTTGAAGAACCTCAATCGTCTACCCAAGAAGAGACGAATGAGGAGATGACCCTTGGTGAAGGCAACATTGGTGAGGAATTGGAGGAGGATAGTGAGTTGGATGGTTTGGTAGAGTTTGTGAAGTTGTTGGGTGAAATTGATGAGCCCAAGTTGCCCATGTGCGATAATGTTGATGAGCATTAAGAGCCCCTTGCTAGTACACCGAGAGATGGTTTGGAAGAGATTGAAACCGCCGGTAGAAGTTTCGATTCTCTCCTCCATGATGATGTGGGGTCGAGTGACGAAGATGGGGAACCACAACTTGAGGCAAGTGTGGGGGTGTGCAACGAGGAGATGAGGCCAAAGCTGATTTTTGTGCCTTATTTCTTGGAGATGAAGCTTGCTTGTGATTGGAGGCAATGCTTAGGGAGGAAGAGGTCGGTGAAGCTCGTAGGATGGATAGACCCCGGAGACAACTTTGAAGAAGATTTTGGGTCTTGGGAGTCCTACTTCTTGCCTCCTCCTTGGAGGCCGTGGAGGTCGGTTAAGCTCGAGCGCTTCTTGGGCCTTCACTATGATGTCGGTAGCGCGTTCGACTTGCTCCTCCATGCCCTTGAGGGCTATGGTTGAAGAATGGAGTCCACCATCCTAGGTTTGACGGAGTTCCTAAAAGAACCGTCATGTTGTATATTCCCCTCTCCTCTTCTTTAGAGTACTTGTGCTTGTATTTGTGATTTTTGTTTCTTGGACTCTTTTGTTTTTGTGGGATTCTTGTAATTGTTTTGGTATTTTGATGAGCGATGTGAGGGAGTGAATTTGATGTGTATTTTGAGTTTATTGTGATAAGTGAAGGGAAGATGATTCCTTGAGAGGATTGATTATCGATAGAGCTTGGATCGTGAGTAAGGGAGTCGTTTTTTTCTGGGGTCATGGGAGTCATGAAGACCCTTCCCGACCGGGAAGGGTGTGTCGTCCCGACCGGGATGGGGCCGTCCCGATCGGGATGAGGGTGCCAAAAATCGAGTCCACTGGAGTGTCATCCCGATCGGGAAGGAGGCTTCCCGACCGGGAAGGGTTTATCAACCCGATCGGGACCATCCATCCCGACCGGGATGGTCCCCTACTCCTTTTTGGTGCTTCTTCTTCGACATTCAAGCCCACCCAACCATTATATACCCCCACCCAACCTCCCTACCTTCCTCGCTCATATCATACCACCCACATACTTCATTTTCATATCCTCACTTCATCTTCTATCTACTTTAGACCGGTATTCACATCAAATCCCACCTTCTGCCATTACTATCTCTACCATGCGATTTTATCAAGCTTGAAGCGGGATAACAACAAAGACGACAAGCAACGTGCTTACATTGATCTATGAGACGATGGAGCGAGTGAGTTACTAGACGATTGGTTTTGGTAACTATCCTTACTTTTCCGTCTTTTATTGCTTGTTTTTCTCTTGTTTGCCCCCTTTCCCATTGAGTCATGGTATCTTGGTGGCCTTCGAGGCCTCGGTAGTTGTTTCTCCCGACTCTCGATGATGTGACATCGAGAGTCATTTTCAAAATCCAAATTTTACAAGTTTCCACTATTTCTTTTTGAGGATTTAGTCGGATTTAGACGGAATCCGGGCTAGGTGACTTGATTACACCTAGCCCTCCCCTCCCATTTCCTTTTATTTCATTTTTTTTATTTTCTTCCCCCTTCCATATCTTTTCTTGTCTCGGCCCTTGGTGACTTGACTACACCCCGACCGGACACCTTCTACCCTTTTCTCCACTTTTCTTTTTGATTTTTAGCTTTATTTTCGTAGTTTCTTTTCTTTTTCTTTTGTCTCTCCACACACTACGATTCAGCATATGAGGACATTTCTCGGTTTAAGTGTGGGGGAGCGATATTCCATCGTAGTTAGTTTTATTTTCTTAGTTTTTTCGAAAAAATCTTAAAAACCCTAAAAATTTGAAAAATTTCGCAAAAATCAAAAAGATTTTCTTTTGTGTGTTTTCCCTTTGTGTCGTGTATTTGTTTTGTTTTGTGTGTTTGCCTTCCTTTTTCCTTATAGGTTGCTTAAATCGCCGTTAGCTTTGGTGAGCTCCCAAGACTTCCGGTAACATCTCTTCACCCCTTTTCCTCTTTGTTCCTTGCGGAGTTTGGAGGAGTTGCGTGTTGTGGTGTGCTCGGGCGGAGCTTGTAGAAGTTCTGGTTGATTTGGTGGCTTGTTTGGATGATCGGGGTGGTGTTTGTGTTGTTTATGTGTTCGTTTTGTTTTGTTCTTGTTTTGTTGCTTTTGCTTCTTTTTCTTTCGTTCGTTTTCGTCTTGTCTTTGTTTTGTGTTGTGCTGTGTGTCTTGTGCGTAAACCATTTTCGAAAACCCGGTTTAGAGGCTAGTGTGTGAGTGTGTACTTTCCCTTCCTAGTAGTGTAAATCGAGTCTTGGACTTTAGCCTAGTAGAATGACCCTAAATCAATGAGTTCGTTGGTCTTTTACCTTGAGTCCACCTAGCTTACTAGGAATTTACTGCGGGATTTGCACCTTTGACCATTATGACCACCCACGGTGTGAAAAGGCCTTGGTTACCGAGTCTCGTCCCTTAGGTGACCGTGTCTAGGATTGTTTGATTAGTCCAAATTCTCCACTTTTTGTGGGTTTGAAGGGAAGGCGCCGTCCCGACTCACCCATTTCCCTACCTCCTACACACATCCACAAAATAATTTGCAATTTGATGAATTCTCTCTTTCTTGTTACACAAGGAAATGCCAAAAATGCCAAATCTTGCCAAAAGGGCAAAGAAAAGAAAAAGAAAGAAAAAAATGAAAGAAAGAAAAGAAATGAAGAAAAAGAAAAGGCACAAAAGCCAAAAGAAAATATAAAAGAAGAAAAAGAATGGCATGGCAAAACAAAGCAAATATGTCAAAAAGAAAGAAAATGCCAAAAGAAAACCCGTCTCACAAAAAGAAATCCCCTCAAAAATAAGCCTTTTTCCGAATTTTTCCGTGAAGAGCCTACCAAAGGACCGAGTCCCGAGGAAGGATGATAGCGGCATTAGTCGGTCTTCCCTCATTTTGCATGTTTTCCACCTTTTTACATGGACTAGTTAGGCGGTCTTGGACATGGGACGACCCTCTTGGCTCACGCTAAAGGAGGCGGGGTCTCACTTACCTAAAGTGTCGACTAACACCGTGGTTCTTCACTTTTCCACTTCGCCGATCGTCCCGTAGTACATTTTTAGAAAGTTAGGAGGACCTAGGTAAGTTACCAACGTTTTTATTGCTTGATAGTCATACTATTAGGGTTTAGTTCACCTTGGTTTGTATGTATAGCTTGGGAACGTTGTCACTTGCCTCGAGTCCTAAACCGGTGCTTCTTTCACCGCTTTTAGAGGGAAGCGGTATTTGTTTTCTTTTGGGTGCAACCGATTATGTGTTTGTTTGTGTGTTTGTTTGTTTGTGTGTTTTGTGTCCGGTTGCATCCACAGTTTTGTCGCAAGACCCGACTTGCCTTGCGGAGTGCACTTTTCCTCTAAGTGTACTCGCGTGAGTTGAAGGGGCGTAGGGTGCGCTAATACCCACTCGGCTAATTTAGTATTTAGTATGTGCTTACTCGAGGGCGAGTAAGGGTTAAGTGTGGGGGAGTTGATAAGTGTGGTTTGTAGTGCCTATTTCGTAGTGTTTTGGTCCCATTTTTCTTGTGGAATCGCTCCTTGGGAGCGGTTTATGGGCTTCTTATGCTTCCTTTAGTTCGTTTCAGGTTCCCGAGACTGATTTGGAAGAGTTGGAGCGATTGCGACGATACATACACATTTTGGAGCCAACGGAGTAAAGGAACGATGACTCGATGCCTTGGAATCGACCCCGAGACCTTGGGACCCAATCCCGAGCCTCCGAGACCCGATCCCAAGTCCCGAGCCTCCGAGACCCGATCCCGAGTCCCGAGCCTCCGAGACCCGATCCCGAGTCCCGAGCCTCTGAGACCCGATCCCGAGTTCCGAGAATCGATGAGAAACCCATGAGAAGCAAGGAGGGACCGAAAGAAGCTTAAAGGAGGCCTACAAGGCTCAACCGGTTCCGGTTGAGCTCAACCGGAACCGTGAGGTGCACAAAAGAGAGGTGTTCTGTGAAGGGTCCATCCCGAACGGGACCAACTCATCCCGAACGGGATGAGCCCAGTTCAGGCCGCACTCCTTTCTTTCTTCTCCTTTCCACTTGTAACCCTATATATACTCTTCCCTTGTTTTGTTAATGTTATGCACTTCATTAGACATTAAACCCTAGACTACTTTAGGTTAGATTAGCTTAGATTAAAGTAGATTAGTCGGTAATTATTAGTTAATCTTAGTTTAATCTTGTAATTTGGGAATTCTTGAAGAATCCATCCAAGATTGACAACCTTGGTGGAATTATTTGGGTTTTCTTCTATGCAAGTGTTCTCCTTTTCCATTTCCCTTGTAGTTTGGTATAATCTTCTTCACCTTTTACTCTTAATCCTTTATTGTTTATCAAGTTCTCATCTTTATTCATTGTTTGTTGTTTATCCTTGTTTTCCATTATGTATGTTTGGATTCTTGTGTTGATTCCTTTTGTTCTTGTTAGTGTTAGTTTGATTATGTTAGAGTAGTGTTCTTGTTAGGGTTAGTAAGGTGATTAGGGTGTTAATTGAATGATTAAGGGATTGTTAGAGATGTTGGTGGAAGATTTGGGTTTCCTCTTGGTTTGATGCACATCACATGTTTGTTGAAATGCTTGAATGACTAAGTAGTTGCGAATGCTTGTTTTTCTTGCCTTTCTCTTGTGGGTGATAGTTTGTTTGTGGGTTCGGTTCCCTCACTAAGTTGCGAGAGCCCGGTGAGGACGACCCCTAGGTCGGTCTAAGTAGCGAGAGCCCGGATGCGACCTAGGACACCATAGCGCGCTAGAACCCCGTTTGTCATGTGTGTCGCCAAGATGGGTTCTAGGTGGAACCTCTAGGTGAGTCTAAGTTGCGAGAGCCCGGACCAACCTAGATCACCCTACTACCTCCTTCACTCTAGTTCTCCCTCGACCATTCCGTTACCCCTTTGACCCCGACCTAATCCTAGCCCGTTTCCTTTGTTTGTCACCCTAGTCATAGTTTAGCCTTCTCCCCTTCCTACCTTTCCTAGTTTAGTTTAGCTCGTTGACTTAGTCTAGTATTTAGGCCGACCTAGTCTAGGCTATACATTACCGTCCCCGTGGATTCGACCCGACTTGCCCTATCTACCGTAGGAATAGCCGGTTATATTATTGACGGTTGGGATTCCACGACAAATCCCTCCCATCATCTGTACCAACCACCTATCGCATATCCCGAGACCAAATTGGCTCGGGAATGCAACTACATCCCGGATGACATATTTTCCCTCGCCCAATCTGAATCTAAGGAGTGTGCTGACAATGCTGAGCCCGTGCTTGGGCTCCTGTTTGGGGAAGACAAGGCCGTCCCGACCCCTAAAGAAATCTTAGTGAACTTGATCCTGGCCTCCGGAGCAACATGTTAGATCCCACGAAGCTGATCTCTGAAGTCCGCTCTGATACCGGGAACAGGGCATGGAGGAAGACCATCAAGTGGACCGACAGCCAGGGCCGAGTCTACAAGCTGACCACCGGTAAAGGAGACATGCCAGACACCGATTTCGAGTCTGAGTCAGAGTTAGAGTTCGAGTCTAGAGGGTCTGGTACTAGAGTCCAGTCTGTAACCTCTGTCCCTGTAGTCACTTCTACTTGAGCCTTGGGGTCTGTCCCAACTGCACTCCCAATCCCGCCTCTGACCAATGATCAGATGGCTGCTCTCTTCGAGCTATTTTCCAAATTTTCTATCAATAATAGCGATAATCGTTCTGCGTACGACTTGTCTTATTTTCAAAATGCTTTCAATTTCAAAAATGTTATAAGCAATGACATTGAGAAACCCGACGAACAAGTATCCTTACCTCCACATCTGATCGAGCAACTAGAACAAAGGGAATCCCGGGATCCGATAATTGAAGAAACCGAGTCCATCAATATGGGAACCACCTTAAAGCCCCAGATGCTTAAGTTAGGGTTATCTTTAGATCCCGAGGAGAGACAAAAATTCGCAAACCTCCTCCAAGAGTTCAAAGACGTCTTCGCATGGTCCTACAAGGACATGCCAGGGATAGATCGAGAAATAGCTGAACACCGTATACCCATCAAAGACGGGTGTAAGCCGGTAAAACAGAAGCTCCGCAGAATGAGGCCCGAATGGTCTCTCAAGGTCAAAGAAGAGGTCGACAAATAGTTCAAAGTCGGCTTCATACAAGTATCCGAATATCCGGACTGGGTTGCAAACATCGTGCCGGTACCTAAAAAGGACGTTAAGGTGCGCGTATGTGTAGACTTTCGGGATCTTAACAAGGCGAGTCCGAAAGACGACTTTCCACTGCCACACATCGACATATTGGTGGATAACACGGCCGATCATGCCCTCTTATCATTTATGGACGGGTATGCCGGGTACAATCAGATCAAAATGACATAAGAAGATATGAGTAAGACCACCTTCATTACACCTTTGGGTACTTACTGCTACACCGTCATGTCGTTCGGTCTCATCAAAGCCGGGGCCACTTATCAACGAATCGCCACGATCCTATTACACGATATGATGCATAAGGAAGTGGAAGTTTATGTAGACAAAATTATCGTCAAATCCAAAGATCGAAACGGGCACATTACGGCCCTAAGAAAGTTCTTCACCCGACTACGCAAGTACAACATGAGACTGAATCCTCCAAAATGCATTTTTGGGGTAACATTTGGCAAATTACTGGGTCATATAGTTAGCCAACGTGGTATCGAGGTCGATCGAGCTAAAATCAATACCATTACCGAGATGCAAACTTCTAAAACCGAGAAAGAAATATGGGGATTTATCGGGAAAGTTCAATATATTAGCCGGTTTATTTCCGGACTAACTATGGTGTGTGAACCAATTTTCAAGAAACTGAAAGTAGGGGAACGAACACTGTGGGATGACAAATGCCAAGTGGCTTTCGACAAAATCAAAGAGATCCTGTCTGCTCCGCCAGTCTTAATGCCACCTCAACCCGGTTTGCCTTTGTCGTTATACCTAACAACGATCGAGACAGCCATGGGGGCTATGCTGGCACAGACAGTCGACTCAGAGGAACGAGCCATTTACTACATCAGCAAAAAATTCTTGGAGTATGAATGCAAATATACCATGCTCGAGAAAACATGTCTAGCTCTAGTCTGGGCCACCAAAAAACTCTGGCACTATATGCTCAGTTACGAGGTACATGTACTATCCAAAATGGATCCTATCAAGTACCTATTCGAAAAGCCCATCCTTAACGGCAGAATGTCCAGATGGACTTTAATGTTGACAGAGTTCGACCTCAAGTTCGTGCCATTAAAAGCCATTAAAGGCCGGGTAGTAGCCGAATTTCTCACCGATAGTCCCGTAACCAAAGAAGGACACATCGATACTTGGTCCTTCCCAGACGAAGATATATTCCATACCGACACAGAAACATGGGATTTATATTTTGACGGGGTATCTAATTTCCGAGGCTTCGGAGTCGGCACTCTCCTAATATCACCAAAAGAGGAGCATACTCCGTTATCCATTAAACTGGATTTTGACGTGACTAATAACTTAGCCGAATATGAAGCATGCATTCACGGGTTGCAAGCCGCCGCTGATTTAGTGGTCACAAACTTCCGGGTCCACGGAGACTCATCTCTAGTCATCAACCAAGCACTCCAAAGATGGAAAACTTGAAACGCCAACCACGTGGCCTATCAGGCGCGAGTAAGGGTTCTCCAGAAATAATTCCAAAAGATAGAATACATATATCTACCACGGGAAGAAAACCAGTTCGCAGATGCAATTTCCAAATTAGGATCCTTACTGAATATCCCGGATCACCTAACCAGCATGACAATTTGCGTCGAAAGACGGTCCGAACCGGCATATATCCACGTCATTCAAGACATCGAGATAACTGATCCAGAATCTTGGTATCAGGCTATTCTAACCTATATGACAACAGGAGATTATCCTCCGGGAACTGAAAACCGGGCCAAGAAAGCCCAATGAAGGTTGGCCACCCAATTCATTCGTACGGACGAAGGACAAATGTACAAGAAGATGGCATAGGGAGCTCTCCTCCTATGCGTCGACAAAATATAAGCCGAGAAGGTCATGGATGAGGTGCACGACGGTGAATGTGGTCCCCATATGAACGCTCAGATGTTGGTCCGAAAAATTATGAGACTCGAATACTTCTGGAACAATATGAAAACCGACTGCTAGTTATATGTCCAACACTGTCATAACTGCCAGATTTTTGCCTATGTTCAGCATATGCCTGACGGTAAGAGTTTGTCGTCTATCCTACCGGTCAAAATAATATCAACGAACCTAAGCTAAGTAGCTAGGGTAAGTCGAGTCGATCCTCAGGGACGGGAGTTCTAAACTAGAGGGTGCTATGTTCTAAGACTAGGTTTAAGAAAAACTAAAGGGATTGACTAAGATTGACTATTGACTAAACTAAAGTCTATAACACGAAATAAAAAGGCAAAACAAACAACTAATGATAATGGGAAGCGAGTTAAATCAATAAGAAGGACAAACGAGGGCTAGGTCGGGTTCATGGATGTCAAGGAGACTCAAAGGGGAAACGGGGGTGCTAGCATATGGTTTCGTAGCCTAGGTTACGTTCGGGCTCTCGCTACTTAAACAGCCTAGGGGTCTCCTCACCACGCTTTCGCTCCTAGTATAGGAACCAAACCTATCACTAAACAAGGACATGCAAGAGAAGAAGAAAAAAAAACAAGGAGTGATCGTCTCAAGTCTCACAAGCATTTCATCGAACATGTTGAGTGCAAGGCATTAGGAAACAACAAAAACAACAACTAGCATCACCCATCTCACCCTAATCATCCCTAATCATACCCAATCCCCCTACTAACCCTAGGGGAGAACTACTCACACATAACTAAAGAACTAAAACCAACATAAGCTAGAGAAACCAACATAAGAACAAACACATTCTTGATGGAGAATAACAAAGAGAAACAATAAACAAGAGATAAAGAATGAAACTTTACTAACAATGAATACTAACAATGAAAGATTAAAGGAAAAGAGAGAAGAAGGATTATACCAACTATAAGATAAATGGAAAAGATCGAAATTAAACTTGCATATAAGAAAAGAGTAAATTAAAAATTACTCCCTTTAAAGATACCAATTTTAAAATTTACTCCCTTTTGAAATTTTTGTTAAAAATAACTCCCAAAATCTATCAAAAGTTCAAAAATTGCTTCAAAACATAATTTTTGGACGAAAATGCCCCTAACTTTTTTATGCCACATTACTTCACCTCACACTCTAGCTAAGGGTATTTTCGTCCTAAAAATAAATTTGGGAGCAATTTTTGAACTTTTGATAGATTTTGGGAGTTATTTTTAACAAAAATTTCAAAAGGGAGTAAATTTTAAAATTGATATTTTAAAAGAGAGTAATTTTTAAATTACTCATGAGAAAACCCTAAACATCCACCAATGTTGTCAAGATTGGTAGATTCTTCAAGAATTCTAATAATACAAGAGTAACTAACTAAGAGTAGGCTAAGATTAAGGAAGGATTAAGGAAAATTTAAGGAGAAACTAAGCTATGCTACACTAATTTCTATCCAGGGTTTCATCTAAGGTAATGTCCTTAAAACAATACAAGAGGAAGGTATATATAGGGTTCCATAAGTGAGGGGAATGAAAGAATGAAGCGGAGTGCGAGCTACGGGTTCATCTCGGCCGGGAAGGTGGTGGTCCCGGTCGGGAAGAGCTAGCTTGTCCCGGTCGTGATCAGTTTGCTCCCGGTCGGGAAGGCTCTACAGTGGCCCCTGATTGTTGGCTCACTTCGTCCCGGCCGTGACCAAGTTCATCACAGTCGGGAAGACTATGTAGGCTTCAAATACGGTCACGTAGGTCCCTACTTTCTCTTCCTAGGCTTCTTATCGACTCTCGGTGCTCGGGAATGGGCTCCAAGGGACTCGGGAAGGAGTCCAAGTCATTGAATCATCGCCGCTTCTCTTCATTGGCTCCATGTGCGCTGGAAACGAGACGGAATCGTTCCATTTCTCCAGGATAGGTCTTAGGAATCTAAAACATGCTAGAAGAAGTGTAAGTAGCCTCGAAACCGCTCTAAAGAGCGATTCAACAAGAGAAACCGGGACCAAACACGTGAAATAAACACTACAAAACACACTTATCAACTCCCCCACACTTAACCCTTACTCGCCCTCGAGTAAGCACGAACTAACTACTAACTAAAAGAAACTAGACTACTAACCGAGCGGGTATTAGCGCACCCTACGCCCTTTCAACTCATGCGAGAAAACTTAGAGGAAAAGTGCTCTCCGCAAGGCAAGTGAGGTCTTGCGACAAAACTGTGGATACAACCGAACACGAAAACACACAAACAAACAAACAAACAAACAAACAAACAAACGGTTTCATCCGAGAAGAAACAAATACCGCTTCCCTCAACAAAGCGGTGAAAGAAACATCGGTTTAAGGACTCAAGGGAAGTGACAACGTTCCCAAGCTAATAATACAAACCGAAATGGACAAAATCCTAATAGTATGACAACAAAGCAATAAAAATGTTGGTAACTTATCTAGGTCCTCCTAACTTTCTAAGAACGTACTACGGGACGATAGGCGGGATGGAAAAAGGATGAACCACGGAGTTAGTCGACACTGTAGGTAAAGTGAAACCCCGCCTCCTTTAGCGATAAACCAAGAGGGTCGTCCCATGCTCAAAAATAGCCTAACTAGTGCAAGTAAAAAGGTGGATATGGTTGCAAAGTGAGGGAGGACCGACCATTACCGCTATCATTCTTCCTAGGGACTCGGTCCTTTGGTAGGCTCTTCACGATAACAATCGGTAAAAGGCTTATTTTTTAGGGGTAAGATTTTTTTGTGAAATGATTTTCTTGGCATTTCTTCTTTTGTATTTTGCTTTTGATTTGTTATGCCATTTCTTTTTCTTCTTTTGTATTTTGTTTTTGATTTGTTGTGCCTTTTCTTTTTCTTCTTTCTTTTCTTTCTTTTTGCATTGGTTTGCTCTTTTGGCTAAATTTTGTCTTGTAGGCAATCATTACAACCAAGTATAGAAACCTCGATAAAATGCAACTTATTTGTGAGATATGTGTAGAAGGTAGGAAAATGGGTGAGTCGGGCGCGCTTTCCCTTCAAACCGACAAAAAGGTTGAAACTTGGACTAATCAAAACTATTTCGAACATGTTCACCTAAGAGGCGGGACTCGGCAACCAAGGCCTTTTTACTCCGTGGGTGGTCAAGGTGGTCTATATGCAAATACCGAAGGAAATCCCTAGTAGACTAGGTGGACACAAGGTAAAGAACCAACGAAACTATTGATTTAAAGTCATTCTACTAGATTAAAGTCCAAGAATCGATTCGTATCACTAAAAAGGGAAAGTAAACACTTGCGCACTAGCCTCAAATCTGGGTTTTCGAAAACATTTCCTACACTAGACGCACAAACTGTACAAGACACAACAAAGACGAAAGAAAATGAGACAAACAAAACAAATACACATAGAAATAAACAAACAAACACCACCCTAAACATTCCAAGCAAGCAACCGAATCTACCAAAATCTCCAAAAAGCTCCACCTGAGCACATACCATCACAAATTCTCCTCCAAACACCAAAATGGAAAAAGGAGAAAGGGATAGAGGATATTACCGGATGTCTAGAGCTTTCTAAAACTCACGGCGATCAAGCAACCTACAAGAAAATGGGGAGGCAAAACACACACAACACAACAAATATACGACACAAAGACACACAAAAAATGAAAAAAAAAATCGTTTTGGTTTTTATGAAAATTTTCAAATTTTTAGGAATTTTAAAAAATTTTCGAAAAAACTACGAACATAAAGCTAAACTAAACTAAGATATCGCTCCCCCACACTTAAACCGAGCAATGTCCTCATGCTCCATCGGTAGTGTGTGGAGACACTAAAAAGAAGAGAAAAAGGGAAAATAAAGCTAAAAATCAAAAATGAAAGTGAAGAAAGGGTAGAATGTGTCGGGCCTAGGTGTAATCAAGTCACCTAGGGCCGAGACGAGAAAAGATATGGATGGGGGAAGAAATAAAAAGAAGAAAATAAAAGGAAATGTGAGGGGAGGGCTAGGTGTATTCAAGTCACCTAGCCCCGATTTCGCCCAATTTCGACTAAATTCTACGAAAAAGGGAATAAAAATAAAAAAAGTGAAAAGAACTTATCAATTTGGATTTTCAATGGATTCTCGATGTAGTCACGTCATCAAGAATCAGGAGCAATAACCACAAAAGGCCCCGAGGGCCGCCATGACATCAAATGCATAAAAGGAAGGGGAACATACGAAGAAAGACTAGCAAATAAAAGACGGAAAAGAAAAGAGAGTCGTGCCTACCAAACGGTTAGCAACTCAACAATCTCCATCGTCACAATGATCATTTTTGGCACTTTGCTCATCTTTGTCATCGATATTCCTCCTCTTCCTAAATGTAGTGGCATGGTTGAAGTATCGGGCTTGCATTAGTGAGATGAGGTTGGGATTTAAGGGGAAACTTGGTGTATAGTGATGAGAAGATGAGATGAAGGTGTATAATTGAAGTGTAGGGATGAAATGATAGTGGCAAAGGTGAGTAGGGAGGTTGGGTGGGGGTATAAAGTGGTGGGGTGGGGCTTAAATGAAGAAAAGAAGGCGAAGGGGGCTGCTGGGATCCTTCCTGGTCGTGACGGCCCCATCACGGTCGGGAAGACCTTTTCCCGGTCGGGATCAACTTTGCTCACGGGCAGGATGGCCTGTCAGTGCACAGTCTTTTAAAGAATAACTCGTCACGGTCGTGAGGGCTTCGTCACGGCTGTGACACCTCTCTATCTCTTCATTCCCCTTGATTTTACCAAGTCTTCCACCCTAAGAATATTACCGACTACGGGATAAAAAAATCCCGTCCCCAAAAGCTTACAAAAAGCTCAAAGACCGACTTCCTCCACCAAGCTTCAAAGCTTCTATCATTAATAACCCTTTATAATTCTTCATCTTCACTTCAAACCTATCAATCAAGCTTAATAATTTCCATAAAAAATCCCTCCCTCACATCACTCAAGAAAATTCCAAATTACAAGAACTCCACACAACATACAAAACCTAGAAACAAACCAACAAATCACACAAATACAAATAGAAAAACTCAAAAGAAGAGGAAAGAGATATGTACAACACGACGGTTCTTGAGGAACTCCGTCAAACCAAGGATGGTGGATTTTTCATTCTTTTCCATAGCCCTCAAGGGCTCGGAGGAGTAAATCAAATTCTCTAGCAACATCTTCATGAAGGCTCATGTCGTCGAGCCAAGCTATCATCAAAAGCTTCTAAGTCGGAGGCAAGAAGCGATCATCTAATTCATTATGTCCGAGTTTCTCATGATCTCCCGGGTCTTTCCAACCAACAAAGCAACGACTCTTATGACCAGCTGGTAGGTATAGTGGTCTAAGGTCATGCTTGGCATTATGGTGTGGGAAATCATACCCTAAGGGTGTTGCTTCTTCTACGGGGTTATGAGTAAAATTCTTTTCCGCCGCCCGACAAGGATCCAATTTATCAACCATCTTACAAGACAAGGGACTTGAAATCAAGTGCAATAAAGGAGGTGAAGGCATCAAGTTTTCTTCTTTGGAGGCTTGAGGGGAAACTTCATCATCATTCTTACTAGGATTCTCATCATGACGAATATCATCAACTACTCTCTCAAGACTTCATCTTCAGTATAACCTATCAAATGAACTCAATAAATATCATCAAAATCCCTCCCTCACATCGCTCATCAAAATACAAAATTACAAGATTTCCACAAACACATAAAAGAATAAGAAAAAGATATATACAAAGAGATGGTTCTTTTGGAACTCCGTCAAACCAAGGATGGGGGTTCTTCATTCATTTTTTTTAATCAACACCATTGACAACTCCATCGCCATCAAGAGCACGGAGTAACAAATCAAAGGCTTGGGAGAAGTCTTCAATCAAGCTTGTGGAATACCAATCCACACTCCAAGGCTCTTCCCAACCTTGCCTCGAAGTTCCCGGGGTGTCCCGATCTACTAAGTTCAACGGCTTGAACTTGTACTTTCGATCCTTCGGTATATACCCAAACATCCACTCATCTTCACAAGGCCTCAAGGGAGGCTCAACCTTCTTCTTGCTAACCGACTTATCTTCAATCTCATGATATGGGCATTCATCCGCCCCAAGCTCGAAATCATCATCTTCAATTCCATACAAGTTGTCTTTTAAGATTTCACCCGACTCATCCCCTAGATCGATGTCTTTCATGGTGTGGATCATATTACACGATTCATCATTTGTAGGCGAAGTGTTGCCTTGGAGGTCAAACACGAGCTTCTCGTCGCCTAGATCAGATGTGATCCTACCATTCTTTACATCAATCATCGCACAGGCGGTATGTAGAAACGGGCGGCCTAGGATAATGGGAGTTATGGCATCTTCCGGCATATCAAGTACAAGGAAGTCGACCGGAATGAAGAACTTCCCTATTCTTAGTGGCACATCCTTTAGCATTCCTAATGGTCGGTTAAGCAAACGATCGGCCATTTGAAGTGTAATAGAGGTACACTTGAGCTCTTTCATCCCAAGTCGCTCACAAATAGAGTAAGGAATAATGCTCACACTCGCACCCAAATCACATAATGCCCTTTCAATCTTCAAGTTCCCTATGGTGCACGGGATTGAGAAACTACCCGGATCCTTTAACTTAGGATGTGTAGAGCCTTGAATGAGCTCGCTCACTTCTCTTGTGAACGCTATTGTCTCTTCCTTGTCAACGGATCTCTTCCTAGCCAAGATTTCTCTCATGAATCTTCCATATGCCGGGACTTGGGTAAGTAATTCGGTGAAAGGGATGTTCACATCCAACTTCTTCACAATATCAAGGAACTTGTCATATTGAACATCCACCTTGGTCTTCATTTGCCTTGTTGGGAATGACAACTTGATCTGTATCTTGTCTTGCTCATTAGGTTGGGACATTTCAATTGACACCTTCTTCTTTCCTTTGTCTTTTCCTTGGAGTGGGGGAAGCTTGTCTTCATGGGGTTTCTCAACCTCCCACAAGACTTTCTCCTCCATGAGATTTCCCAAACTTGCATTGTCTTGAGATGGAGATACAATTTCTTTCATGGCTTCTTGTTCAATAGAGAATAAGGGGGAGTCATAAGTGGCACCACTCCTCAAGGTAATAGCATTCACATGTTCAAATTTCGCCGGTTCACCTTGAGGAGGTAGTTGACCCTTTTGCCTTGAAGAACTACCCGAAGGAACTTGAGCTAGTTGGGTTTCGAGCATCTTCATATGCGTATCTCTTGCTATGTTCTCCCTTTGAAGATGAGCAAAGAATTCTTGTTGGTTTCTTAGCATCTCCATTTGACTTCTTTGCATTTGTTGATTACTCCTTTGCATACCCAACATTGATTTTTGCATGTCGAAATCCCGAGGGGGAGATTGTTGGTTATGAGGAGTGGTGATGGCTAAGGCAATGCCATAATAATGAATTGGAGACCGGCTCCTTTGCTTGCCCCTTGTTGTTGTTGAAAGTTCCCTTGGAACCCATGAGAATTGCCTTGATTAAGGCCTTGAGAGTTACCATGATTGTGGTTTTGATGTCCTTGGGAGTGTTGGTTTCCTTGGAAACCACCTTGATGATTGAAGTTCCCTTGATTTTGGAACCCTTGATAGTTGTTAAAGGCACCTTGGTTTTGTTGTTGGAAGTTGTTGGAAGGCCTTAAGTTGCCTCGATAACCTAGGTAGCCTTGGTTGTTGTCCCTTAAGGAAGGTGGAACATAGATGGGACGGTGTTGTTGTAGAGATTGTTGTTGGGAAGCTTGATGGGAAGCTTGGAACATGTGAGGATTTGGCACATTTTGCTTGAAGTTAAAGTATGGGGCACCTTGCTTGAATGCTTGAAAATCACACACTTGCTCAATACTACCTCGACAATGTTGAGGTTCATGTCCAAATATCGCGCAAATCTCGCATATCCCATAATAAGATGTACGAGGTACAACTCCCAAAGCATTGACTTGTTGAACTGAATGTTGGTGGGAGGCACTTGTGCTTTGACCTTGATAAAAATGGCTTTGGAGCTTCTTGTCAATAGTTTCCATGTGAGTTTTTAATTGTGCTCCAAGATCAATACTGAGTTGTGTAATGGCATCGATCTCGTGCCTTCCCCCTCGATTCGCCTTCCTAGGTCCTGAGTATTGAGAGTTGTGTACCGCCATTTCCTCAATTCTTGACAAAGTTTGGTCATCATCTACCTCGGTGAACCTTCCATTAGATCCCATGTTGAGTATGGCCTTTGAATTTTCATATAACCCGTTCAAAAACTGTTGGACAAGGAACCACTGTGATAAACCATGGTGAGGACAAGAACGGATCAAGGCTTTGAACCTTTCCCACGACTCATAGAGACTTTCTTCATCACGTTGTTGAAACCCCGTGATTGAAGCTCTCAATAGATTGGTCTTCTCCGGTGAATAAAATTGTTGGTAGAATGCTAAGGCTAGCTTCTTCCATGTGTCTATACCGAGAGCCGTCTTGTCTAAACCTTTGAGCCATTGCTTTGCCTTGCCGATTAAAGAGAAAGGAAATAGGACCCACCGGATTTGGTCTTGGGTTATTCCCGGTTGTGAGATAGCATCGCAATAGTCCGAAAAGGTTTATATGTGTTGATGAGGATCTTCGGTTGGTAACCCACTAAATTGACTTCTTTCAACCAATTGGATAAATGGCGTTTTTGCCAAAAAATTCCCGGTATATGCGGCCGGTAAAGCAGTTGGACCGGGCAAAACGTCTTCCATAAAGGTTGAATGAGAAGAGAACTTAGGCATTGTTGGATGTGCGGGAGATGACGGTGTAGATGGTGTTGATGTAGATGTAGAAGGAGAACTAGGTTGAGAAGAGTGACTAGAAGTACCAAAAGGATTGATAAAATTCCCTTCGGCCGTCTCTCGAGGTGTTTCGTTCAAGTCGGATCCTTGAGCTTGCTCTTCAATGGTATTGCTAGTACCCGGTTGAGAGTTTGTAACCCTATCAATCGTTCGTTGGCGAAAGGCTCTAAAGAGTATTTCCGGCTCTGGATTGAAGAGAAAGAAATCGCCTCTCCTCCTAGGCATGCACTACACACTAGAGCAAACGTGAGAACACCTAGTGCTTTATGGGCATTAGGCAAAGACAATAAACGAGCACAACGGAAGATAAAGAGAGAAGAAAACAATAAAAACAAGAAAAAGACTACAAAATATGCACAATGGATAGAAAAAGAACACAAGAGGGGTAACTAAGTCAAGTTAATAAGTAAAATAAGTTTAAACATGCACCGTCCCCGGCAACGGCGTCAAATTGATGGGAGGAGTTGCCGTGGGTCCTACCGATCAAGTAATAACCAACTAGACCTAACACGTAGCTAGGGTAAGTCGGGTCGATATCCACGGAGACGGTTATGGGTGTCTAGACTATGGTCTACCTAAAAACGAGGTCACCAAAACAACACAAAGAGAAGAGAATTGACTAACTATGTTGATGGGAAGAGATGAAACTAGACTAGCAATGAACTAGATATAACAAGGACTAAATGAAACAACTAAAGATTAATTAAACAAGTAAACTAGAGAAAATGATTGAATAAAGAGAATGGAGGAATCAAATTGGGAAGGAGTAGGGTTAGTTTGGGTTCATAAGGGTGGTAGGATGATTGGGAGGTCAAGGGTGTATATTTCACCTAGTTACTAAGGTCGGTCCGCGCTCTCGCGTCAAAGTCTAAGTCCGCACTCTCGTGCCAAAGACTAAACCAGAATACTCATGCAAGATATTACCCAATACACAAGAATTCAACCACAAATCAATTACACAATGAGAAGATGAAAACAAGTATGAGAAGCATGGCCACTACAACTCAAACAAGCAATTCAACAAACACATAGAGTGCTCAACATGTGACTAGTAACAAAGGATTCATCTTTACCCTTAACCAAACCCTAATTACCCCTAATCCACACTTAATCCCCCTACTAACCCCACAAAAAATCTACTCACTCATAATAAAACTAATACTAACAATAATAAGAGGAAACAACACAAACATCCAAACATCCAAACATCCATAATGAAACTATCAAGAACAAGAACAATAATCAAAGATTGAAACTTGAAAGATTATACAAGGATTAAGAGTAAAGAGAATAAGAAGATTATACCTACTAACAAGAAGATGAAAAGATAAGAACTTGTATTAATAAGAAAAACCCAAATAAATCTCCCAAGGTTGTCAATCTTGGTTGAATCTTGAAGAATTCCCTTAATACAAGACTAATTACTAAGATTAAGCTAAGATTAACAAAAGATTAATGAAAGATTAAACTACGGATGAAGAGAGTCTATCTAGGGTTTAGAATAATGTAGAGTAGTGTAAGGTGCTTAAACAATACAAAGGGAGGGTAATTATAAGGTTACAAGAGCAAAGGAGAAGAAAAGAAGAGGCGCGGGTTACAACTGCTCCATCCCGGTCGGGATGGTGGTGGTCCCGATCGGGACGAGATGGTCCCGACCGGGATGAGCTTGGTCCCGGCCGGGATGGCCCAACAGTAGCCGCTCTAAGTTTGCACTCCTTTCCGACCGGGAAGGCTACTCTTCCTGCCCGGGAAGGGTCTTGTAGGCCTCCAATATGATCTCAAAGGTCCCTATTTGCTCTTCATAGGCTTCTCATCGATTCTAGGTGCTCGGGAATGGGTCCCAAGATCTCTTGATCGAGCCTAAGCCACCGAGTGATCGTCGCTTCTCTTCGTTGGCTCCAAATGTGTCGGAAACGAGTCGAAATCGCTTCTCCAATATTGATCTTAGGAACCTAAAACAAGCTAGAAGAAGCGTAAGTAGCCCAGAAACCGCTCCAAAGAGCGATTTCACAAGAGAAATCGGGACCAAACACAACAAAAAGGCACTACAAACTACACTTATCACTAACTTACGTGGTTTCACCTTTCAGGTTTCGTCGGCTTGCCATCAACGGTTTTGGCAGGCTGCCAACTGCTTCTGGGTCTATGCCTCGAGGGTCTCCCGTGATACTTTGTGACCTCGATCGGTAAGTGCGTGTACCTAGGGTTGGCTCATAGATTGTTTGTGTGTTTTCCTCAAGTGCGAGTTATGTTTGCAGAACATTCCCGATATGGTGGGATAGCTGGAGACTCGGGTGACCGAGCTTGAGGCGGAAGCGGCTGAGGTGCGACAACTCCTGCAATCTCGGGCCGACGGGATTGCTCCAACTTAAGGAGCGGCTGGCTCGATCTCAGGGCGAGACATCCGCGCAGGGTGAGGCTAGGCATCAGGTTGAGAGGGAGAGAGAGGCTGAGGCTACAGGTCGTGCTACGGGTGCTAGTGAGGAGGTTGGAGAAGTTCCCGAGACAGTTACCCTAGATATGTTGTCGGGAATAGACGGTAGTGGGTCTTCTCTCCTGGATTTAGAGGATCTAGGTTTGGACGACAACATTGGTGGGCTTGTCATAGCCATAGGCGCAGCTTCTAGGGGTCCTCCATGGTTTGTGAGCTCGATTTAACTTTTTAGTATTTGAGTTGTTTAAGTTTAGTCTTTGCGTTTTTGCTTTGTGAAATACTGACCTAAATTGACAAGTAATCACTTCATGGCTATTTTATTCGTGATTTCATTGTAGTTTAGGACGTTTTAAAATGCGTTGGGGTTGCATGAGAGTACGAAAGCGTTTTTTTGAGTTTTTGAAATGCGTTAGTTTGAGTCGGGAGTTGGATAAGATAGTACGTCAATTAAAACATTTTGACTCGAGATACGAAATGTAAGAGGTCAACGTGCTATGATCGAGTGTACTGATAAGTGTAGTTTGTAGTGCTTATTTACATGTGTTTTGGTCCCATTTTCCTTGTGGAATCGCTCCTTGGGAGTGATTTATAGGCTTCTTATGCTTCCTTTAGTTCGTTTCAGGTTCCCGAGACCAATTTGGAAGAGTTGGAGCGATTCCGACTCTATACATACACATTTTGGAGCCAACGAGATAAAGGAACGATGACTCGAGGCCTTGGAATCGACCCCGAGACCTTGGGACCCAATCCCGAGCCTCCGAGACCCGATCCCGAGTCCCAAAAATCGGTGGGAAGCCCATGAGAGGCAAGGAAGGACCAAAGAGCGCTTAAGGAAGGCATACAAGACCCATCCCGTTCGGGATGGCCCCATCCCGTTCGGGATGGCCCCATCCCGTTCGGGATGGGGTGCAACATTGAGATGGCTGCTGTGAGCCCATCCCGGTCGGGACCAACCCGTCCCGGTCGGGATGACAGGGCCGTCCCGATCGGGATGGTCCGTCCCGGTCGGGAAGCTACAGAGGCAGCACGGGCTTCTTCTTTTCTTCTCCTTCATTCTTGTACCCATATATATACTCCCTTCTTGTAATTTTAAGACATCTTATCTTACCCTAAACTAGTTTAAGCCTCCAAAACCCTAGATTAGTTCTACACACATTAATCTTAATCTCCCTTTAATCTTAGTTAATCCTTAGTTAATCTAGTATAATTAGTTCTTGTATTAAGAAGTTCTTGAAGAATTCTCCAAGCTTGACAAACTTGGGTTTTATTTGGGTTCTTATTTATACAAGATTGCATCTTTTCATCTCCATAGTGTTGGTATAACCTTTCTATTCTTGTTCTTAGTTATTTAATCTTGTTTCCATCTTTTTATGTTATTATTGTTATTGTTCTTGTTATTCATAATGAATGTTTGGATTGTGAGTTTATTTTCTCTTAGGATTGTTAGTTTTTCATTGATAATGAGTGAGTAGTGATCTTGTGGGGTTAGTAGGGGGATTAGGGGTAGAATATGGATGATTAGGGTTGATTAAGGGGAAAAGGTTGCATCTTTGTTATTAGTCACATCGTGGGCACTCTATGTGTTTGTTGATATGCTTGTATGAGTTGTAGTGGCCATGCTTCCCATACTTGTGCTCATATTCTCATTGATTGTCTATTATGTGGAAATGTCGAGAATAGTTTAGTCGCGAGAGCGCGGACTAGGGTCTAAGTTGCGAGAGCCCGGACCCACCTTGGCATCGGTTTAAGTTGCGAGAGCCCGGACCGACCCTAACAACTAGGAGACACCTATACCCTTGATCACCTCAATTACCCTTCTACTCCTATGAACCCGACCTACCCCACTTCTTTCCATATTTGTGTTAATCCTCCAAATTAGCCGTCGTTTACCCTAGATTACTTGTTAGTTCGATCATTAGCTTAGTCATACTTCTCCTCTACCATTAGTTTTTCCTTTTATCGCTTTCTTTGTGTCGTTTTGGTAGCATAGTCTCGTTTGTAGGCCGACATAGTCTAAGCTTTGATATACCGTCCTCGTGGATACGATCCCGACTTACCCTAGCTACCCACTAGGTTAGTCGGTGTTTTATTGATCGGCTTGGGACGTGACAAATCCCTACCATCAATTTGGCGCCGTTGCCGGGGACGGTGCATTGTTTAGACTTAGTTTGCTTATTTCTAGACTTAGTTACCCTTCTTCATGTTCTCCCATCTTCTCTTGTGAATATTTTCTATTTTCTCTTCTTTCCTTGGCTTTCTTTTCTCTTTGTCTCTAGTTGTGTTTGTTATTGTCGTTGCCTAGTGCCCATAAAGCACTAGGCGTTCTTACGTTTGTTCTAGTGTGTAGTGTATGCCTAGGAGGGGAGGCGACTTCTATATCTTTAATCCAGAGCCGGAGAGACTCTTTCGAGTCTTTCGCCAAAGGACGATTAACCGGGTTAGCATCTCTCAACCGAGTGCAAGCAATACTCATCAAGGGTAAGCCCAAGGAGCCGACTTGAACAATTCACCTCGAGAGACGGCTGGAGGGACCTTCATCAATCCCTTCGGTGATTCTTCTCCTAGTTCCCCCTCTTCATCTACATCAACACCGTCTACACCACCATCCTCTCCCTTATATCCAATCATGCCTAAGTTTTCTTCTCACTCAACCTTCACGGAAGACGTTTTGCCGGGTCCATCCACTTTACCGGAGGCATATACCGGGAATTTTGTGGCAAAAACGCAATTTATCCAATTGGTCGAGAGAAGTCAATTTAGTGGGTTACCAACCGAAGATCCTCATCAACACACGGAAACCTTTTTGGACTATTGTGACGCTATTTCACAAACGGGAATAACTCAAGACCAAATCCGGTGGGTATTATTTCCTTTCTCTCTTATTGGTAAGGCAAAGCAATGGTTCAAGGGGTTGGATAAAGCAAGACTTGGCATTGATACTTGGAAGAAGCTAGCCTTAGCCTTCTACCAACAATTCTATCCCCCGGAGAAGACAAATCTATTGAGAGCTTCTATCACGGGTTTCCAACAACGTGATGATGAAAGCCTCTGTGAATCGTGGGAAAGATTCAAAGCCTTGATCCGTTCTTGTCCACACCATGGCTTATCACAATGGTTCCTCGTACAACAATTTTGGAACAGGCTATATGAAGACTCGAGGGCCATACTCAACATGGGATCTAACGGTAGGTTTACCGAAGTGGAGGATGACCAAACTTGGTCGAGAATCGAAGAGATGGCAGTGCATAATTCGCAATACTCTAGGCCTAGGAAGGCACATCGAGGAGGCATGCATGAGGTCGATGCTATCACTAAGTTAAGCATTGACCTGGGAGCTCAACTTAGAACACACATGGAGACTATTGACAAGAAGCTCCAAAGCCACCTCAACCAAGTCCAAGGCACTAGTTCCTCACACCATCAACCGATTCAAGAAGTGAATGCTTTGGGGTTCGCACCTCCTACACCTTACTTTGGGATGTGTGACACTTGTGGAATTGTTGGTCATGACCCTATGAATTGTAGAGGGAGTATTGAGCAAGTGAACGCCTTTCAAGCGTTCAAGCAAGGTGCCTCCTTCTCTAATCAATACCAAGCTTCCAATCAAGTCCCTCAACAACAAGCACTTCAACATCAACAACAACATCGTCCCTATGTTCCACCTCCTTTACGAGACACCAATGAAAGCTACCAAGGTTATGTGGGTAACCAAAGACCCTCCAACAACTTCAAGCAAAATAACCAAGGTACCTTCCACAACAACAAGCAAGGGTTCCAACAAGGGAACTTCAATCACGGTGGTCTCCAAGGAAACCAAAATTTCCAAGGAAACCGAAACTATTAAAGCTACAACCATGGAAACAATCGAGGCCTTAACCAAGGAAATTCTCATGGGTTCCATGAGAACCGTCAACAAGCAACTCAAAATCAACAACAACAAAGCAAGCCTAGGAGCCGGTCTCCTACTCATGATTATGGCATTCCTCTCGCCATCACCGACACTCCACATAGTCCATCATCCCCACCTCGGTATTTTGACATTCAAAAGACTTTGATGGAAATACAAAAGAGCAATCAAGATATGCAACAATGTCAAGTGGACATGTCAAGAAACCATCATGAGCTCTTCACTTATATTCAAGGGGGAAAACGCGATGAGGGATACTCGTATGAAGATACTTGAGACTCAAGTGTCTCAACTCGCTTCGGGGAGCTCCTCAAGGCAAAAGGGGTAACTATCTTCTCAAGGTGAAACACCGACATTTGAGCATGTAAATGCTATCACCACAAGGAGAGGTACCTCTTATGACTCCCCTCCGTATCCTATTGAGCAAGAGCCAATGCAAGAACCGACAATGGAGATGGCATCTCCAACTCGAGAAGAATCAAGCCATGAAAATCCAATTGAGGAGCAAGTTTTATGGGAAGTTGAAAAACCCCAAGAAGACAACCCTCCCCCTCTTCAAGAGAAAGACAAGGGAAAAAGGAAAGTGTCCTTTGAAGAGTCCACCCCAATTGAACAAAACAAGTACCAAATCAAGTTGCCTTTCCCATCAAGGCAAATGAGGACTAAGGTGGACACTCAATACGACAAGTTCCTTAGTATTGTGAAGAAGTTGGATGTTAGTGTCCCGTTCACCGAATTACTTACCCAAATTCCGGCATATGGAAGATTCATGAAAGAAATCTTAGCTAGGAAGAGATCCGTCGACAAGAAAGAGACCGTAGCGTTCACGAGAGTGGTGAGCGAGCTTATCCAAGGTTCCACGCTTCCGAAGTTGAAGGATCCGGGTAGCTTTTCGATCCCATGCACCATAGGCAACTTCTTGATCAAGAATGCATTATGCGACTTGGGCGCGAGTGTGAGCATCATTCCCTATTCTATTTGTTGCCGACTCGGAATGAAGGAGTTGAAATGTACATCCCTCACCCTCCAAATGGCCGATAAATCATTCAATCGACCTTTAAGAATGTTAGAGGACGTACCGGTACGAGTGGGGAAATACTTCATTCCGGTCGACTTCATTGTGCTCGACATGCCGGAGGATGCCAACACTCCCATTATTCTTGGGCGCCCATTTCTACACACCGCGGGTGCCATGATCGATGTGAAAAACGGTAGGATCACATTTGAGTTAGGCGAGGAAAAGATAGTGTTCGACCTCCAAGGCAACACTACGCCTACTAAGGATGAATCATGCAATATGATCCAAGCCAAGAAAGACATCGATCTAGGGGGTGAACCGGAACAAAGCTTGAAGAAGTACTCCTATGTACTTGAGGATGATGACTCCGATTTGGAGGAGGATGAGTGCCCAAATCATGGGCTTGATGACAAGTTTCTAAGCAAGGAGAAGATGAGCCTCCCTTGGGGCCGCATGAGAACCGGTGGACGTTCGGGTATATCCCGAAGGATCAAAAGTACAAGTTCAAGCCATTGAACTTAGTAGAGCGGGATGCCCCGGGAACGTCGATGCAAGGCCTTGAAGAGCCTCGGGATGTGGTCGGTTATATCTCGAGCTTGATTGAAGACTTCTCTAGGGCCTTCGACTTGTTCCTACGTGCCCTTGATGGAGATGGAATCGGTTTGGAGGTTGTTGAAAAAGATTGAAGAAAGCACCACCTTGGTTTGACGTAGTCCCACAAGAACCGTCTCTTTGTATATATCCTTGTATTATATTTGCTTTGAATTTTTGTGAATTCTTATTATTTGGATTATTGATGAGCGCGGCGAGGGAGAGAATTTGATGCTTGAGTTGAGTTTGTTGGATAGGTGAAGTGAAGATGATCCCTAGAGAGGATTGGCTATGATATACCTTGGGTTGTAGGCACGAGGATCGAGTTTTTGAAGCTTGGAGCAAGCTTTTGGGGATTGTGGAAGTTGAAGAAGGCCCATCCCGACCGGGATGAGGCGTCCCGACCGGGAAAGGTAAGGTATCCCGACCGGGAAGGGTGCCATCCCGATCGGGATGGGTGCACCACATTTCGAGCTTCCTGTGGATCCGTCCCGACCGGGACGAGGACGTCCCGACCGGGACGAGTGAGGTAACCCGATCGGGACCAACCATCCCGACCGGGATGGTCCTCTGCTCCCCCTTTGTGATTCTTCTTCGCAAATCGAGTCCACCCAACCGTTTTATGCCCTCTCCCAACCTCCCTAGCTACCCTAGCCTTATTATATGCCCCATGTACTTCATTGTCACGCCCTCACTCCATTTCCTATCCACTTTACACCGATTCTCACATCAAATACCATCCCCTCACACCATTACTACCCCGACCGTGAGTCCTTCTTGAGTGTGAAGCGAGATGGCAACCGAGAAGACAAGCAACGCGCCTCTAATGATCATCAAGACGATGGAGCAAGTGAGTTACTAGCCGCTCGGTTTGGGTAACTATCCTTACTTTCCCGTCTTTTTATCGTTTGTTTTTCATTGTTTGCCCCCTTCCCACGAGTCATGGGATCTTAGTGGCCTTCGAGGCCGTAGTATGGTTGCTCCCGACTCCCGACGACGTAATTACGTCGAGAGTCAATCGATTAGTCCAATTTACAAGATTTTCACCTCCCTTTTTAGGAATTAGTCGGATTTGGACGGAATCCGGGCTAGGTGACTTGATTACACCTAGCCCTCCCCTCCCATTTCTTTTTATTTCTTTCTTTTTATTTTCTTCCCCCCTCCATATCTTTTCTTGTCTAGGCCCATGGTGACTTGATTACACCCCGGCCGGACACCTTCTACCGTTTTCTTCATCTTCATTTTTGATTTTTAGCTTTATTTTCGTAGTTTCTTTTCTTTTTCTTTTGTCTTTCCGCACACTATGATTGAGCATATGAGGACATTGCTCGGTTTAAGTGTGGGGGAGCGATATTCTATCGTAGTTAGTTTTATTTTTCCCTTTTCTCGAAAAAACCTTTAAAAACCCTAAAAATTTGAAATTGTTTCACAAAAATCAAAAAGATTTTCTCTTTTGTGTTTTCATTTTGTGTCTTTGTGTCGTATATTTGTTTGTGTGCGTGTTTTGCCTCCCTTTGTCCTTATAGGTTGCTTTAATCGTCGATGACTTTGGAAAGCTCTAAAGACATCCGGTAACATCTTCTAACCCTCTTTCCCTCTTTATTCCTTGTGATGTTTGGAGAAGGTTGTGTTGAGGTGTGCTCGGGTGGAGCTTGTACATTCTTGTGGCGGATTTGGTGACTTGTATGGATTATCGGGGTGGTGTTTGTTATATGTTTGTTTTGTTATGTTTTGTTTTTGTTGCCGTTGTTTCTTTTCCTCTCGTTTTCGTCATGTCTTTAATTTTGTGTTGTGTTGTGTTGTGTGTAAACCGTTTTCGAAAACCCGGTTTAGAGGCTAGTGTGTGAGTGTCTATTTTCCCTTCCTAGTTGTATAAATCAAGTCTTGGACTTTAGCCTAGTAGAATGACCCTAAATCAATGATTTCGTTGGTCTTTTACCTTGAGTCCACCTAGCTTACAAGGGATTTACTACGGGATTTGCATTTTGACCATTATGACCACCCACGGTGTGAAAAGGCCTTGGTTACCGAGTCTCGTCCCTTAGGTGACCGTGTTTAGGATCGTTTGATTAGTCGAAGTTCTCCCCTTTTTGTGAGTATGAAGGGAAGACGTCGTCCCGACATACCCATTACCCTACCTCCTACACATATCCACACAATAAAATGCAATTTGATGAATTCTCTCTTTCTTGTTACACAATGAAATGCCAAAAATGCCAAATCTTGCCAAAAAGGGCAAAGAAAAGAAAAGAAAGAAAAAAAATGAAAGAAAGAAAAGAATGAAGAAAAAGAAAAGGCACAAAAGCCAAAAACAATAGAAAAGAAGAAAAAGAAATGGCATGGCAAAACAAAGCAAAAATGCAAAAGAAGAAAGAAAATGCCAAAAGAAAACCCGTCTCACAAAAAGAAATCCCCGCAAAAATAAGCCTTTTTCAGACTTTTGCCGTGAAGAGCCTACCAAAGGACCGAGTCCCGAGGAAGGATGATAGCGGCATTAGTCGGTCTTCCCTCATTTTGCATGTTTTCCACCTTTTTACTTGGACTAGTTAGGCGGTTTTGGACACGGAACGACCCTCTTGGCTCACGCTAAAGGGGGCGGGGTCTCACTTACCTACAGTGTCGACTAACACCGTGGTTCTTCACTTTTCCACTCCGCCGATCGTCTCGTAGTACGTTTTTAGAAAGTTAGGAGGACCTAGGTAAGTTACCAACGTTTTTGTTGCTTTATCGTCATACTATTAGGGTTTAGTTCACCTTGGTTTGTATTGCTAGCTTGGGAACGTTGTCACTTACCTCGAGTCCTAAACCGGTGTTTCATTCACCGCTTTTTGAGAGAAGCGGTATTTCTTTTGTTTTGGGTGCAACCGATTATGTGTTTGTTTGTGTGTTTGTTTGTTTATGTGTTTTGTGTCCGGTTGCATCCACAGTTTTGTCGCAAGACCCGACTTGCCTTGCGGAGTGCGCTTTTCCTCTAAGTGCACTCGCGTGAGTTGAAAGGGCGTAGGGTGCGCAAATACCCACTCAGATAGTTTAGTAGTTAGTATGTGCTTACTCGAGGGCGAGTAAGGGTTAAGTGTGGGGGAGTTGATAAGTGTAGTTTTTAGTGCTTATTTACATGTGTTTTGGTCCCATTTTCCTTGTGGAATCGCTCCTTGGGAGCGATTTATGGGCTTCTTATGCTTCCTTTAGTTCGTTTCAGGTTCCCGAGACCAATTTGGAAGAGTTGGAGCGATTCCGACTCTATACATACACATTTTGGAGCCAACGAGATAAAGGAACGATGACTCGAGGCCTTGGAATCGACCCCGAGACCTTGGGACCCAATCCCGAGCCTCCGAGACCCGATCCCGAGTCCTGAGAATCAGTGGGAAGCCCATGAGAGGCAAGGAAGGACCAAAGAGCGCTTAAGGAAGGCATACAAGACCCATCCCGTTCGGGATGGCCTCATCCCATTCGGGATGGGGTGCAACATTGAGATGGCTGCTGTGAGCCCATCCCGGTCGGGATGACAGGGCCGTCCCGATCGGGATGGTCCGTCCCGGCCGGGAAGCTACAGAGGCAGCACGGGCTTCTTCTTTTCTTCTCCTTCATTCTTGTACCCATATATATACTCCCTTCTTGTAATTTTAAGACATCTTATCATACCCTAGACTAGTTTAAGCCTCTAAAACCCTAGATTAGTTCTACACACATTAATCTTAATCTCCCTTTAATCTTAGTTAATCCTTAGTTAATCTAGTGTAATTAGTTCTTGTATTAAGAAGTTCTTGAAGAATTCTCCAAGCTTGACAAACTTGGGTTTTTATTTGGGTTCTTATTTATACAAGATTACATCTTTTCATCTCCATAGTGTTGGTATAACCTTTCTACTCTTGTTCTTAGTTATTTAATCTTGTTTCCATCTTTTTATGTTATTATTGTTATTGTTCTTGTTATTCATAATGAATGTTTGGATTGTGAGTTTATTTTCTCTTAGGATTGTTAGTTTTTCATTGATAATGAGTGAGTAGTGATCTTGTGGGGTTAGTAGAGGGATTAGGGGTAGAATATGGATGATTAGGGTTGATTAAGGGGAAAAGGTTGCATCTTTGTTGTTAGTCACATCGTGGGCACTCTATGTGTTTGTTGATATGCTTGTATGAGTTGTAGTGGCCATGCTTCCCATACTTGTGCTCATATTCTCATTGATTGTCTATTATGTGGAAATGTCGAGAATAGTTTAGTCGCGAGAGCGCGGACTAGGGTCTAAGTTGCGAGAGCCCGGACCCACCTTGGCATCGGTTTAAGTTGCGAGAGCCCGGACCGACCCTAACAACTAGGAGACAGCTATACCCTTGATCACCTCAATTACCCTTCTACTCCTATGAACCCGACCTACCCCACTTCTTTCCATATTTGTGTTAATCCTCCTAATTAGCCGTCGTTTACCCTAGATTACTTGTTAGTTCGATCATTAGCTTAGTCATACTTCTCCTCTACCATTAGTTTTTCCTTTTATCGCTTTCTTTGTGTCGTTTTGGTAGCATAGTCTCGTTTGTAGGCCGACATAGTCTAAGCTTTGATATACCGTCCTCGTGGATACGATCCCGACTTACCCTAGCTACCCACTAGGTTAGTCGGTGTTTTATTGATTGGCTTGGGACGTGACAAATCTCTACCATCATGTACTAGAATGCAAATGTAGTTGTTTCGACATTCATAATGAGGCCGAAGCCAAAATCTAGGCTACCTTTGAATAAAAAAGTTATACCACTTTTTTGTATATTCAAGACAATGCCGTACTGGGCTTACGGACGCGACTTGACAACAACCGTTAAAGGCTACAACACGCCTAGGTGGGATAGCTTATCCCCCTAAAAGAAAAAAAATGAAAAGACATCTAAGTCTGGTGGATCTGATGGACGAAATGTACCGTCCGTGTGGACCTGTCATTCTTGTGCGGGCATTTTGGCTTTTGGAAAGGTGTTTAGTTACTTCAGGATGTTATTCCTGATGTCCGAGGTTGTCGGGTGTGAGAAAAAGGTTAAGGATTCTGAAGATGATTGTACTACACGATTAGGAAGTTGTGTGGGCTAATGTCGCTAAGCGCCCGACCGAAGACGACGTTACCGATCCTAGTATTCGTCAGTTCATCTAAACGGGCCGAGACCGATAAGACCCATATTGAATATGTGAGTGAGGAGGAGAAGTGAGATTGGCTGGGCTCGTTTTTGGCTAGGGAGGTGGAAGCTTGTGTTAGGAGGGGTCGACGGTGAGAGACCCGAGCAAGCACACCCGAATGGCGAGGGAAAGGAAAAGTTTGACCGGTAGAGCCCAACCGTTTAGTACTATGTTGTATTAATTGATATTATGTGGCGTATTAATACTAACTTTTTATAGGGTTTTGCTTGACATGTTGTCATTTTCCGGGGTGGCCGGATATTAGATGCTCGATGTAAAGGGCCTCGACAAAGGCTTGATTCAATCGACGTTGCATTAATGAGAGCACATTTTTTGTTATTTAATATTTTAGTGGTGGCTCGCAACTTGATTCTTCATTTTGCCCGGAGCGCCCTTTCGGGTTTTCACTCCGTCCTCGGCTCACCTTTTTTCCTTTTTTTTTTAATATATATATATTTTTTTACGACGACTCGCAACTCGTTTCTTCATTTTGCTCGGAGCGCCCTTTCGGGTTTTCACTCCGTCCTCGGCTCGTCGTTTGTGCTTCATCATTGGAATCACTCGTTAACCGGAGCGTGGAAAAGGTTCCAGTTGGCATGTGAATCGAGTAATCAATTTTGTTATTTGGTTGATTGTACCCAAAGAAGGGTTGCCTACGTATCCATATTTAAACGAAATCAAACCATGTTCGTAGTTCTTTTGCAGATGTGATTAGACTCGTTATGCCAATTATCGATGTGATATGTTTAGAGAGTATTCACCCTAGTTAAGGAACTAAGGTGGAGTGATTGGGTGTGACCTCTTGAAAGTGACAATTACCGAGATATCGTTTTCGGGTCAGGGTGACTGGCTTGGATGGTTTTGGAACGTGGAGCTAGATAGTAAGTGGTTTCGATAGATTAAAAACTGGAGCTTTGATTTTTGTGGAGTTAGGGCTATGGGCTAAGGTTTCGTAATGTGGTAGGAAAGGGGAAGCTGAGTAAAAATGACTCAGACTTCAATCGGGTGGGTTGTGAATTACGTGGGATCTGATTTCCACGTCTGGCCCTAACGGTTGGGGTTATCCTATTGAGCTTGAATCCTCAAAATTCCGGATTGTCTTCTAACAAGTATCTCGGGAAGGTCTTAAGGGTTGTAATGTAGGGAGGCTAGTATTTGGGTGCTAGTTGACTAGTCTGTTCATTTTTCCTCTTTTTTTTTGCTTTTTTGTTCGGACCATGCATTTGAAGTCGAGTTGAATAATTGGGGGTTTCGTTTTGATCGTTGAGTTTGGTTTTGATCATCGAATTGGGCCGGTTTAGTGTGGCCTTGGTTTCATTTTTTCTTTCGGCTCCTTTTGGCCATTTCAGACTTCTTTTTCTTTTTATCAGACTAGCACCCATGGTAGGAATTGGTCGGTCTTCATTCAAGGGATGTTTATTGTGGGAAATGGGTTTGCCTTCCGTCTTTGATCACAAGCTAAAAGACTATCTAGATTCGTCATAGGATTCGGGGATACTCGTTCAAAGGGATAGTTTGTGGCTTTTTATACCAGACATGGGATAGGTAAAAAGAGAACACAGGATCTCGGTTTTTGTAATTCCTCATTGTTTCGAGATATGTTTGATTGTTATCGATAAATGGCATAGTACCGAGTTGTAAGCAGGAAAGTGCATTATTAAATGAAGCGATTGTCGAGGCGCATTATAAAGGAAGAAAATTTTGTTTCTTTTTATTGATAGTGATAAGCGGGCTACGTGCCCGAGATATTGTTTTTGGGGAGGTGGAGGACAGGTCCCCTCGCACCTCCTGACTCGATGTAAGAAAGAAATAAAAGACATTTGTTATACTATTAGGTCTAGGCCCTAAGACAAACTAGACTTTGACTCGGACAAGGATTCACTTGTCTTGGACGGGTTCCCGTGGGTAGCCGGGGTTTTCCTCGATATTCAGAACATTCTCCTCTATAGGTTCGAGGTGGGAACAATCAATGGTGTCGTCAATGATGGCATGGACACTAAAGGGGTTTGTGGTATTGTTTGGTTTCTCGGGCAGAGGAAGAGGAATCGTCCCGTTTTCTATCATATCTTGTATGGTATGCTTGAGCCGAAACAAGATTCAGTATTATGGCCATTGTACGATGGAAATGGCAATATTCATTAGCATCCCATGCCCTTTTCCTCTTGTTTGCGGGTGGGTCTGTAGTAGGGCCTATTGGCTCAAGCTTTCCTTGCTCAGTTAGCCTTTTTAAGGCTTCGGCGTATGTGATGCCTAGCTTGGAAAATATCCTACGGGTGGAATTCGTCTTCCCTCTAGTGGTTGGTTCGAGAAGGTGTACTTCCTCGGCTTTGTTATTTCCGGATGTTCCATAAGGCCGGGTCCCTGTGGAAGTGGTTGGTCCCTGATAGCCTTTCCCCATTATCTTGGAGAATACTCCCTTTTTCATATCGTCCTCTAGGCGTATTCCTAAGGTGGATAGTTCCTTGAAGGTATGGATGTTTTGGTACCTAAGGTGAGAGGCGTAAGGGGGCCTAAGGTTATCGACAAATTTCTCTACTAAGGTGGCCTCGTCAGGGCGGCTTACTAATTGGGTGCTGACGTTTCTCCACCTAGTTAGACATTCGGAGAAACCTTCCTTCTCGTTTTGGGAAAGGACTTCAAGGCTCCTAATGGCGACTTGCGTTTCGGCATTATCCGCGTACTGTTTTGCGAATTCTATGGATATATCGTCCCAGGTAGATACCTTCTTAGGGTCAAGCGAATAGAACCAGGATCGTGGGGTGTCTCCTAGGGATGAGGGGAATATCCTAGTGAAGACGCTAGGTTTGACTCCTTTAATGGCCATGTAATCCTTAAAGGCTCGGATGTGGTTAAGGGGGTCCTCAGTTCCCTTGAACTTAGGTATGTCGGCTAGGGAAAATTTCTCAGGTAATTGATTGTTTACCATTTCGAATTTCCTATGGTTTTCGAGGTGGACGTCGTTTCCCTGGTTTAGGCGCATTTGATTTTCGAGGAAATCTTTACGGTTCATGGCGGATTGGAGGGTGTCAACTTGAGGTGGGATAACGGGATCACTTGGGATGAGGCCGATGGGTGCCCCACCTAGCGGGGTGGAATTTAGAAGAGCCTCGTTGAGGACCCGGGTATGGTGTTCATCTAAGGCCTTGTCCTCCAGATGGCCTAAGCGAGAATCTATGCTGTTCACAGACGCGTTTATTGTGATAACAGTGGCTTGTAAATCCCGGATTAGGTCAGCTAATGCTCATATGGTGTTGTCTGCGGATTGCCTGGCATTATTCCCACTGTGATTGCTTTCGTCCACGCTTGAATCCCCCGTCATGACTGTGAAAAGGTGTTTTTGGTGTGAACGAGTTTGTTGGGTATTTTAAGAGCTCGAAAGGACGCTCTTAACTGAGCGACGTAGAAACGAGACCCTTGACCTGCGGGTGCGGGCGATCACTGATTTTAGGGACTCAGGTGTTTTAGACTCTTGGTGTACTCGGCGAGACGCTTAGCGAATTTTAAATCTCTGTAATGAGACGATGTGACACAAACCTCGTAGGTGAGGTTTAAAGAGGACTTTTCAAAAGGGGACAACTCAAAATGTAAGACCTTGAGTAGAGGCGATCCTAGTAACTAGCACGAACAGTTAATCACACGGTTGTACGACGTACGAATTGATCGCGATCTCGGCTAAGGATCAAAGAATTTTGATACTTTTCGAAAACGACCGATACTCGCAGAGGAAAAGTTTTTCTTCGAAAGATGGTTTCGTAAAATTAGGGTGACGATGGTGTGGTATCATCGTTAGTGATGCGAAATGTGCGTTGCTATGTGCGTGTCGGGAATCCGACGATAGCGAAAGTGTAAACGTTTTCTTTTTTTTGAAAGGAACATGGTCCTTAGGTGGACTTGTTTTAAAAATGACGAAGTGACTTTTTATCGAGACTACTATTAATTAGCTAGTTCGATAGTAGATGTGTGCGGTGCTTTTAAAGGTGTGACTAAATCCTTGTCAAGGGTTTAGGTAGTTTTTTTTTTGAAAAAGGTTGTTGTTGTTTTTTTTAAAAAAAGAACGAGTGATCCACGTTTGTCGGTTGTGATAAGTGCGGTTTGTAGGGCCTATTTTGTAGTGTTTTGATCCCATTTTCCTTGTCGAATCGCTCCTTAGGAGCGGTTTAGGGGCTTCTTATGCTTCCTTTAGTTTGTTTCAGGTTCCCGAGACCGATTTGGAAGAGTTGGAGCGATTCCGACTCAATACATACACATTTTGGAGACAACAGAGTAAAGGAACGATCACTCGATGCCTTGGAGTCGACCCCGAGACCTTGGGACCCAATCCCGAGCCTCTGAGACCCGATCCCGAGTCCCGAGAATCGATGGGAAGCCCATGAGAATCAAGGAGGGACCAAAAAGTTCTTATTGGAGGCCTACAAGACCCATCCCGGTCGGGAAGGCCTCATCCCGTCCGGGATGGGGTGCACAAAAGGAAGACATGCTGTCTTGGGTCCATCCGACCGGGATGAGTTCATCCCGATCGGGACCACCTCATCCCGATCGGGACCACCTCATCCTGATCGGGACCAACTCATCCCGACCGGGATGAGCCCAGTTCTGACCCGCGCTTCATTGTTTCTTCTCCTTTCCACTTGTAACCCTATATATACCCCCCTCTTATATTAAGACACAATCTTATGTTATATTCTTCACCTCTCCAAAAACCCTAGACTACTTTAGGTTAGATTAGATTAGATTAGTGTAGATTAGTCGATAATTAGTAGTTAATCATAGATTAGCTCTTGTATTAAGGAATTCTTGAAGATCTTCACCAAGCTTGATAACCTTGGATGATTATTTTGGGTTTTCTCTTTTATACAAGTTCTTATTCTTCCTTCCATCCTCTAGTTTGGTATAATCCTTTTCCCTTTCTCTTAATCTTGTTTATGTTGTTCAAGTTTTAATCTTTGATTGTTGTTTTGTTTATTGTTCATTGTTTTTGTTAGTTTCATTACGTATGTTTGGATTCTTGTGTTGATCCATCTTGTTCTTGTTATTTTTAGTTTGATTATGTTAGAGTAGTGTTCTTGCTAGGGTTAGTAGGGTGATTAGGGTGTTAATTGGATGATTAAGGGATTGTTGGAAATGTTGGTGGAAGATTTGGGTTTCCTCTTGGTTTGGTGCACATCACATGTTTGTTGAAATGCTTGATTGACTAGTAGAACCATATACTCGTTTTTCTTGCCTTTCTCTTGTGGGTGATAGTTTGTTTGTGGGTTCGGTTCCCTCACTAAGTTGCGAGAGCCCGGTGAGGACGACCCCTAGGTCGGTCTAAGTAGCGAGAGCCCGGATGCGACCTAGGCCACCATAGCACGCTAGAACCCCGTTTGTCATGTGTGTCGCCGAGATGGGTTCTAGGTGGAACCTCTAGGTGGGTCTAAGTTGCGAGAGCCCGGACCAACCTAGATCACCCTACTACCTCCTTCACTCTAGTTCTCCCTTGACCATTCCGTTACCCCTTTGACCCCGACCTAACTCTAGCCCGTTTCCTTTGTTTGTTTCTCCGTTACCTTAGTCTTAGTCTAGCTTTCTCCCCTTCTATCATTCTCTAGTAATCGAGTGACCTTAGTCTAGGCTATACATTACCGTCCCCGTGGATTCGACCCGACTTACCCTATCTACCATAGGAATAGCTGGTTTATTATTGACGGTTGGGATTCCACGACAAATCCCTCCCATCAATTTGGCGCCGTTGCCGGGGACGGCGTAGTTTAGACTTTTGTTTGCTTAGTTTTGGACTTTGTTCTTGATTTTTGTGTTCTCTTCTCCTTGTGTATCTCCGTTTTTCTTCTTGTGTGTTACTCTCCCTTCCTAGTGCCTTAAAAGCACTAGGATACTAACGTTTGCTCAAGTGCTTCTAGCTCATCCTAGGTACCAAAGCAACGTTATGGACATGGCGCGTCCAAGCTACCATCAATCATCACGGGACAACTATGGGGCGAATTACAAAAACCCACAACTTTACCAACCATATCAACCTCATCAACAATCTTATGAACCCTCTTCTTATGGTTACCAAGAAAGTTGTCAAGGATCGTTCCCACATCCTAACAACTACCAAACACCCTCACATAACCCACAACCAAATATCCCTAACTTTGAGACTTGTCAAATATTGGTCCAAACACAAGGGAGCCAACATGAGATGATGATGTTATTGCAAAAGGGTCAACAATTGATGTTGACTCAAATACAAGGGGTTAGGGAGGAGTTCAAGGCCCAAATAGAGGTGCAAGATGCTCGCATCAATGCACTCATGGCTCATATCACGATGTTGGCCACTCGAGCTCCACTACATGTTGAGGAAGGTTCATTTGGGCAAGAAGGTCGGGTGCCTCCACAAGAAAGTCAACCCAACCTTGAAGCTACAAATGAAGAAGAGAGGGTCGATCAAGAGACCATTGTTGAGTGTTGCTTGGGTGGTGAAGAAAGGGAGACAATAGAGGAAGTTGAAGCTTCAAGGGCCAACAATGAGGAGGGGAGTGAACACGATTCTCAAGATAACTCTTGGGGAGCCGATGTTTTGGCTATCAAATTGGATTTGTTCGACTTTCTTCGTGATGAACAGGATGTTGACAATCCAAAGCCAAGTGAAGACATACCTCCTCTAGGCCAACTAGACAAGGTGAGGGAAAAGGAGCGCAATATTTGGGAAAAAGAAGTGGATGCCTTAGAACTCGCCTTGAATGGGAAATTGGAGGATCCTAAAGCCTCCAATGAAGAAAAGTTGGTGCCTTCTCCTCCTCTACCGCACTCGATGTCTAGTCCCTTGTCTTGTGAGACGATTGGTGAAGAGGATCCTTGTCGGGCGGTGGAAAAGAGTTCCACTCTCGACCCCGTAGAAGAAGCGACACCCCTAGGGTGTGATCTCCCGCATCATAATGCCGAGCATGACTCTAGACCACTATACCTACCGGATGGTCATAAGAGTCGTCGCTATCATGGTTCCGAAAACCCGGAAGATCACGAGAACCCCGAGCTCAATGAAGATGATCGCTTCTTCCCTCTGACTTGGAAACTTTTGGGAGTGGCTAGGCTCGGCCATGTGAGCTTAATTGAAGATGTTGCTAGAGCATTTGACTTACTCCTTCGAGCTCTTGATGGCTATGGAGGTGTAGTTGGAGAGAGTATTTTAGTGTAAATATCTTTTCCCTTTCTTTTGTGCTTGTATTTGTGTTTATGTTTGGAAAGTTTGGTTTCTAGTATTTATTAGCTTTTGTGAGCTCTTGTAATTGATTTGGTATTTTGATGAGCGGTGTGAGGGATGGATTTTGATGTGTGTTTGAGCTTTGTTTGATAGGTGAAGTGAAGGCGATTCCTAGAAAGGAATGGCTAATGATAGAGCTTGGATCATGAGTACGGGAATCGGTTTTTGAAGCTTTGGTGAAGCTTTTGGGGTTTTGGAGGTCAAGAAGACCCATCCCGGGCGGGAAGGGAGCTTCCCGACCGGGACGAGTGTGTCATCCCGACCGCGAAGGAGCCGTCCCGATCGGGATGATGGTGCCATATTTCGAGATTTCTGGAGTGGCTTCCCAACCGGGAAGGAGGCTTCCCGATCGGGAAGGGTTTATCATCCCGATCGGGATCATCTATCCCGATCGGGATCATCTATCCCGACCGGGATGGTCCCCTACTCCTTTTTGGTGCCTATTCTTCGACATTTAAGCCCACCCAACCATTGTATACCCCCACCCAACTTCCCTACTTATCCTTTCTCATATCATACCATCCATATACTTCATTTTCATACCCTTACTTCATCTTCTATCGACTTGGCACCGACTTTCACATCACTTTCCACCCCCTCACACTATTACTACCTTAACCATGCGGTATTATCGAGAATGAAGAGAAATAGCAAGGATGAAGACTAGCTATGTACTTACATTGATCATCGAGACGATGGAGTGAGTGAGTTGCCAACCATTCGGTATGGCAACTATCCTTTCTTTTCCGTCTTTTATGGCTTATCTCCCTTTGCATGTTCCCCTTTCCCTTATTTTATGTCATGGTGGCCTTCGAGGCCTTGGTATATGGTTGCTCCCGACTCTCGATGACGTGACTACATCGAGAGTAATTTCAAAATCCAAAAATTTACAAGTTTTTCACCCCTTTTGTTGGATTTAGTCGGATTTAGGCGGAATCCGGGCTAGGTGGCTTGATTACACCTAGCCCTCCCCTCCCATTTCCTTTTATTTCCTTCTTTTTATTTCTTCCCCCATCCATATCTTTTCTTGTCTCGGTCGGCCGCCTTCTACCCTTTTCTTCACTTTATTTTTGATTTTTAGCTTTATTTTCGTAGTTTCTTTTCTTTTTCTTTTGTCTCTCCGCACACTATGATCGAGCATGAGGACATGTGTAACACCCACTATTTTTCCTAGCATATTTATTCTTTCCGTTAGGACTCCGTCTTAACTCTTTCACTTTTTGGCCTCATATTTCATCATTTTACTAAGCTCCTTTTTCATTTTTGAGTTTAATGATTTTTATTTTAAATTTTAAAGATTTTAATTCTTTTTAAATCCATTTATTTGGTTTTCTTCGTAAACTAACTAATTTTCCGCGAGGAATTCTATTTCTCTTCGAATTGACATTTTGAAACTCGGATTTAAGTTATTCTTCTTCCTAAAAATGTTTGAATGTATTTATATAATATTTTTAACTAGTAAAAAATTTTATTTACAAAAATTAAGCCATTTATGATTTTAATACGAAGTTTCGTAAATAATTATTTTCTAACACGAGGTTTACTCGAATTGCTTTGAAATGCTTTTAAAAATTTTACGATCCTTATTTTTATCAACCTACAACTAAAAAGAGACCCTTTGGACCGTGACACCATGTAGTCACACCTTTGATTACAACTTTTATTTACATAACACTTTATATTTTAACTTTAAGTAAAAAGATATTTTTCTCTTTAATTGATTTAGATGCTTAAATTACAAACTTTTCATGCTACCATCTCATTTACTCTTGGCTGAAATTTTTGAGGTTTGTACCTAGTTTTCATCACCCTTATTATTATCTCCATTTAAGCAAAAACCATCCATTTCTTTTACATTGATTTTTCATAAAAAAATATTACAACATCTTTTTCCTCCTTCATTTCTGGCCGTGACACTCCTCTCCTCTCCTAGGCTGACTTTTGCTTAATTCGAGCCTCGATCGCATCATTTTTATCGTCAAAATAATCCTCCTTCCGATCCCTTCGTTAAGGTAATAAACGATGTTGTTTTCGATCGTTATTTACCTTGATTTTCTTAGTTTTCTCATGGTATTTTTCCACCATGCTTTTCATGTGTTGAAGGATTTTTGAATGATCCCGAAGCCGACGAATTTATAATCGACTCGGATTTGGATTAGAGGTAACGTCGATGTTACTCGGTATTGCATGATTTTATTTGTGTAATTGCATGTATATTATTATAATTTTATTTTTGACAATATATGTATGTCATATAATCTGGAAAAATTTTAAAAGTTGAAAATTTGCATGTTTCGATATTTTTATCGCTTTTACGAGATTAACGATTAAATCGTCTTATTAATTTGTAAAATCATAATATTCGGCCTAAACATGTAATATATGTTTATATTCTGTAAAAATGATATTTTTGATGATTTATAATAATTTAGGATTTTTCTGATATTTTAAATATCGATTATTGAATTATTACCGTTTACGGACAAAAACGATTAAAAGCCGATTTTTAGTTCTAGTACCTAAACATTTTATTTTTATCTGATTTTTGACGTGGTGAGACTTTCTGATGAAATAGAATTTTCTGAAATTTTTCATAATTTTTCGGAATTGTTAAGTGGATGAATTAATTAATCACTTTAAATCATCGTTTATCGTTAAAACCGTGTTTGTTGTTTAAATTCTCGAATTCTGGTCTTTGGTTTAAATCTGGAAAAAAAAATGTGATTCTGATGATTTCATAATAAAATGTGTTTTTATGATTTTTAGTGCCTTAATAAAACGTTGGGAACGATAAGTTTATTAATGAAATCGTTAATTGTGAAAACGGGTTTAAATGACGGTTTTGTTGGAATTTGTTGAATCTGGAATCTTGGAAAAATCTGAAAAATTTATATTCTGGAAAATCAGGATTTTAAAGTGTAATAATATTTTTTTGGATATTAATACGTAAATCATTTTGTAATTACTATTTTTATTAATCGTTATTGTCGAGATTAGACGATTAACGAGAAAACGCTTTAAAAACCGAGTTTTAGGATTCTGGAAAATTTTCTTTTCTGGACAGAATGTCCATAGATATGTTTTAACTATTTTACGAAATTTTTGTGCTATCTATTAAAGTCTTTAATTAATAAGTATTGGCTTTGGGACAAATTGTGATTTATCGTTAAAATGCTTCGTCTTGCCTAAAAGAATTATTTTTCCAGCAATTTTGAAAGTGTTTAAATCTAAAAATTTAAGAGTTAAATCATCCCTTAACATAAATATATTCATTGGTTTAATTAAATAAAAGGCGTTAAAGGATTCAATTTGACATTTGCCGTAAAATCCTATTTATGTTCGTATTGTCGTAACTAATAATAATTAGGGAATTTTAGTTTTATAAATTTTGGAAACACCCTAATTAGTAGTACTAAAGTGTTTAAAATATTTTTAATTATTTTGTAAACACTTGTATGATTTTTCAATAATTTCATAAATCTAAATACTCTCACTTTCATAAGTAATATCGTTAAGGCCGAAAGTACTAGTTTTTATAAATCTATATCGTTTACTAAAATATCGAATTAGTATAAACTAATATTTTTGCTATTTTGATATAATGCTATTTTTAGTAAGGTTTCTAAAAATAGAAGTTTCCTAAAATAGAAGTTTCCTCTTTTGGAAAGTGATCCTTTTCTTTTTGTTCTCTTATTATTTATAATGATTATATCTTTTGAATATCGGTAATGGCTTGTTTTGGAGTTATGGAATAAGGACAAATGTGGGTTTAGAGTAATATAGTCTGGGATGTACGTTTTTGCCATCAGCTATAAAGCCGGTGTGCCTATTTGGGGCACATTTGGTCGTTGAACTGGGCGTAGTTTCGCCCAGGAGAGTGTATGTTTTGACCTTAAGCTAGATATCGCATCGTGTTAGTCGTCGTCAGCTGAACTAGACATATTTGTTGTCTAGGAGGGGTATGCACTACTTAAACCAGGACCTCGCTGCACGCAGTCCTGTTATAGTTGAGTTGCCTAGTTAGAGACTGGATTCTGTTATGAGTTAAGTCTACAGTTCTCGACGCTAGTTTCTGGTATTGTCCTAGTGAAACTCTAGATTCTACACTAATCTTATCCATAACGCCATTTTGAATATTTTATTATTATCGATATATTTTCAATTGCAGGTTGGCAATTGTTTTATGTTTTCTTCGGAAAACTCGTTCTTATTATATTGTTTTGATACGTGAAGTTTTTCACTGAAAACTTATTTTCATTATAATGTTTTACTGTTTTTCATTTTTACTATTTTTCTATAGTAGTAATTACAGTTTTAAAATCCTATTATACGGCTGGGAGAACGTTGGCATTGCTCCCCACTGATTGTGGCTGTTATGTTTTAACATGGCAGGTGTACTTGTTTTTCCGGTGGGTGTGGGCTAACGAGCAGTCTTGGATCCTGCTTGATCATTTTAATAATTATGTCTTAAGGATTGTTTAACCCGTTTTGTGGATTGTTTTAAATTTTAGCCATTTTTATTTATGGCATTTGTTTGACTTTACCATTTAAATTGTATCAAGACATAGTTACAGTGTGTTATAATCCCACTTCTATAGTGTTTCCGCCACTATATTGCGTTAGAATTTCTAGAGGATTACAACATGGCTCGGTTTAAGTGTGGGGGAGCGATATTCTATCGTCGTTAGGTTTATTTTCTTAGTTTTTCGAAAAATTCTTCAAAAAACCCTAAAAATTTGAAAAATTTCACAAAAATCAAAAAGATTTTCTTTTGTGTCTTTTCCTTTTTGTGTCGTTATGTCGTATTTTTGTTTTGTTGTGCATGTTTTGCCCCCCTTTTTTTTCCTTATAGGTTGCCTAATCGCCGTTAGCTTTGGTGAGCTTTCAAGACTTCCGGTAACATCTCTTCATCCCTTTTTTCCTCTTTGCTTCTTGTGAGTTTGGAGGAGATTTGTGATGATGTGTGCTTGGGAGGAGCTTTGTAAAGATTGTGGTGAATTTGGAGACTTGTTTGAAGATCGGGGTGGTGTTTGTTTTGTTTATGTGCTGTTTCTCCTTGTTTTTGTTTTGTCTCTTTTTCTTTCATTTTCGTTGTGTCTTTGTTTTATGTTTTGTTGTGTGTCGCGTGTGTAAACAGTTTTCGAAAACCCGGTTTAGAGGCTAGTGTGCGAGTGTTTACTTTCCCTTCCTAGTTGTATAAATCGAGTCTTGGACTTTAGTCTAGTAGAATGACCCTAAATCAATGATTTCGTTGGTCCTTTACCTTGAGTCCACCTAGCTTACTAGGGATTTACTACGGGATTTGCATTTTGACCATTATGACCACCCACGGTGTGAAAAGACCTTGGTTGCCGAGTCCCGTCCCTTAGGTGACCGTGTTTGGGATTGTTTGATTAGTCCAAGTTCTCCCCTTTTTGTGAGTATGAAGGGAAGACGTCGTCCCGACATACCCATTCCCCTACCTCCTACACACACCCACTCAATAAAATTGCAATTTGTTGAATTTCTCTCTTTCTTGTTACACAAAGAAATGCCAAAAGTCAAATCAAGCCAAAAGGGCAAAGAAAAGAAAAGAAAGAAAAAAATGAAAGAAAGAAAAGAAATGAAGAAAAAGAAAAGGCACAAAAGCCAAAAAGAAAATAGAAAGAAGAAAAAGAATGGCATGACAAAACAAAGCAAAAATGCAAAAGAAAAGAGAAAATGCCAAAAGAAAACCCGACTCACAAAAATAACCCCTACCTCTCAAAATAAGCCTTTTTCCGACTTTTGCCGTGAAGAGCCTACCAAAGGACCGAGTCTCTAGGAAGGATGATAGCGGCATTAGTCGGTCTTCCCTCATTTTGCATATTTCCACCTTTTTACTTGGACTAGTTAGGCGGTTTTGCCCATGGGACGACCCTCTTGGCTCACACTAAAGGGGGCGGGGTCTCACTTACCTACAATGTCGACTAACACCGTGGTTCTTCACTTCCCACTCCGCCGATCGTCCCGTAGTACATTTTTAGAAAGTTAAGAGGACCTAGGTAAGTTACCAACGTTTTTATTGCTTTATCGTCATACTATTAGGGTTTAGTTCACCTTGGTTTGTATTGCTAGCTTGAGAACGTTGTCACTTACCTTGAGTCCTAAACCGGTGTTTTATTCACCGCTTTTTGAGGGAAGCGGTATTTGTTTTTCTTTTGGGTGCAACCGATTATGTGTTTGTTTGTGTGTTTGGTGTCCGGTTGCATCCACAGTTTTGTCGCAAGACCCGACTTGCCTTGCAGAGTGCACTTTTCCTCAAAGTGCATTCGCGTGAGTTGAAGGGGCGTAGGGTGCGCTAATACCCACTCGGATAGTTTAGTAGATAGTATGTGCTTACTCGAGGGCGAGTAAGGGTTAAGTGTGGGGGAGTTGATAAGTGCGGTTTGTAGTGCCTATTTTGTAGTGTTTTGGTCCCATTTTCCTTGTAGAATCGCTCCTTAGGAGCGGTTTAGGGGCTTCTTATGCTTCCTTTAGTTCGTTTCAGGTTCCCGAGACCGATTTGGAAGAGTTGGAGCGATTCCGACTCGATACATACACATTTTGGAGCCAACGGAATAAAGGAACGATCACTCGATGCCTTGGAGTCGACCTCGAGACCTTGGGACCCAATTCCGAGCCTCCGAGACCCGATCCCGAGTCCCGAGAATCGATGGGAAGCCCATGAGAATCAGGGAGGGACCAAAAAAATTCTTATTGGAGGCCTACAAGACCCATCCCGGTCGGGAAGGCCTCATCCGGTCCGGGATGGGGTGCACAAAAGGAAGACATGCTGTCTTGGGTCCATCCCGACCGGGATGAGTTCATCCCGATCGGGACCAGCTCATCCCGATCGGGACCACCTCATCCTGATCGGGACCAACTCATCCGGACCGGGATGAGCCCAGTTCTGACCCGCGCTTCATTGTTTCTTCTCCTTTCCACTTGTAACCCTATATATACCCCCCTCTTGTATTAAGACACAATCTTATGTTATATTCTTCACCTCTCCAAAAACCCTAGACTACTTTAGGTTAGATTAGATTAGATTAGTGTAGATTAGTCGATAATTAGTAGTTAATCATAGATTAGCTCTTGTATTAAGGAATTCTTGAAGATCTTCACCAAGCTTGACAACCTTGGATGATTATTTTGGGTTTTCTCTTTTATACAAGTTCTTATTCTTCCTTCCATCCTCTAGTTTGGTATAATCCTTTTCCCTTTCTCTTAATCTTGTTTATGTTGTTCAAGTTTTAATCTTTGATTGTTGTTTTGTTTATTGTTCATTGTTTTTGTTAGTTTCATTACGTATGTTTGGATTCTTGTGTTGATCCATCTTGTTCTTGTTATTTTTAGTTTGATTATGTTAGAGTAGTGTTCTTGCTAGGGTTAGTAGGGTGATTAGGGTGTTAATTGGATGATTAAGGGATTGTTGGAAATGTGGTGGAAGATTTGGGTTTCCTCTTGGTTTGGTGCACATCACATGTTTGTTGAAATGCTTGATTGACTAGTAGAACCATATACTCGTTTTTCTTGCCTTTCTCTTGTGGGTGATAGTTTGTTTGTGGGTTCGGTTCCCTCACTAAGTTGCGAGAGCCCGGTGAGGACGACCCCTAGGTCGGTCTAAGTAGCGAGAGCCCGGATGCGACCTAGGCCACCATAGCACGCTAGAACCCCGTTTGTCATGTGTGTCGCCGAGATGGGTTCTAGGTGGAACCTCTAGGTGGGTCTAAGTTGCGAGAGCCCGGACCAACCTAGATCACCCTACTACCTCCTTCACTCTAGTTCTCCCTTGACCATTCCGTTACCCCTTTGACCCCGACCTAACTCTAACCCGTTTCCTTTGTTTGTTTCTCCGTTACCTTAGTCTTAGTCTAGCTTTCTCCCCTTCTATCATTCTCTAGTTTAGCTTAGCTCGTTGACTTAGTCTAGTAATCGGGTGACCTTAGTCTAGGCTATACATTACCGTCCACGTGGATTCGACCCGACTTACCCTATCTACCATAGGAATAGCCGGTTTATTATTGACGGTTGGGATTCCACGACGAATCCCTCCCATCAAGTTGCAATAACGTTCGACAATGGATGGTGGTGTATTGTGAAAAAAATGTTTCGAGAATGTAACCGTTTTGGATTCCTTGACTTCATTAATTGAAGCTTCGGTCGTGTTAACCGTATGTGTGTAAAAAAACTTCTTCTTTTTTTGAAAATAAAATGTAACCGTTTGGTGTGCCTTGATTCCATTAACTGGGAGTTTCGGTAATAGTAACGGTGTTTGTTGTTTGACGGATTTTATTTTAGCCATGTGACGGCGTTCGAAAATGTATTTATTTTATTTTTTTTGAAAACGTTGAGTGTAAAATTTGTCATGACAACGACGTCTCAAAATGTTATTTTTTCTTTTAGAAATCATGACTTGACCGGAGTATCGGTGTTTCATAAATCGTTTTGAAAGATGAGATATTTTCAAAAACGGAATTGGGTGTGGTTGAATATGTTGGCCTGGTTGAATCCGGATTTTAGTGTTTTATTTGGGTTGGATTGTTCAAACACGCTACACATAACTCGGAATACATACACTCGTGCAGGATGCAGACTCGGGTAGGTTTAGGGTAGTCTACCGCCCACGAATAGTCTTTACTTAGGCATTGACAACGATCTGGCCTGGGGAGACGAGTGTAATACCGTCCGTTCGGAACTATCCGCTAATTATTCCCGCGGGGTACGCATTAGGCGGTCGGACCGTCAATCGAGGATCTCTCCGCGTGTCCTTAAAGATCTTACCGCGAACAGGTCGATTGGTCCTGATATCGGTTAGGGTGGGCTTTTTAGGGCCAAAACCTGTAGTGACCACAACTAGGAACAAAGAGATGAGCTTCACCAACCTCGTTCAAGTTACACCACCGCTGGAAACTTGTTTCCAATTCCTCAGCGGAGTCGCCAAACTATGGACGTCTGTCCGCATCGCCCGGCGCCCCTAGCGCGCTAGCGCGGGACCGACCCGATTTTTCAACCTGTGGCGGCGGCCACCCACGCGGCCCCCTCCCTGCCGGGGGCCGGTCCGATTTTGCATACGGGGCGAAGTGTGGGACCTCAATTTGGATGACGATCCGGACTTATACTAGACGGGTGGGGGCACCCGCGTTTCCGTTTGAGAATCGATTGAGTCGTGGTTGTAAATGTTTAAAGGCCGTTTTGTTTGGTAAGGCGACGTTTTTACTGAACTGAAGTTGTTGCCAATTTGTGGAGTCGCCACCGAGTCAATTATGGGGACTCGGAAACCGTTCAAGTCAACTTTGATCCCTTGCCGGCTCAAAGTTGAGTGGCACGGGACTCAAAGATAAAGACTTGTACCCTTAATCACTCCATGCCTGAAATGACTCTCATTGCCCATGGTTTCGGACATCCGGAAACCATCGATTCTGAGTAAGGGGTGAGGGTACGTATTGGGAAGCCAACATCCGATAGATGTCAACACCCAATCCCGCCCGCACTATAGTGGCCTCTACTAATCAATCGGTGGGCTGATATCCTAGTTCTTTTGTTGTGGTGGAAATACTGTAAAATCCGTTGTTTTAACCCTAAACCTTTTGCTATGTCCGTCGTTTAAGGAAAAGTATGTTTTGTCGTCAAAGTAGTTGAGTTTACATTCTTTGCATGCGATTTCACATGACAAGCAGGCCATGAAAAGATGCACGTAGGAGAGTAGAGAGTACTAGTATTATACGTATTAGCAAATCAGTTTTAACGCGATAATACGAATATTAGTGATTCTCGTGGTATACCTTACCTGGTATTCTGCTTAAGATGCGTCGGTTCGGTGTTAATAGAGATGCGTCGAACCTAATAAGGCGAGCACCAGGACTAATGCGGAACCTGACCATCACTTTGTTCAATTTTAGTTGTTTTACATTTTGAATTCCGTGTTAGGTGATTTAGCATGCGATTATAAGGTCATAAAAGCAATAAATCATACGAAAAACTGTAAATGCGAATGTAAGTAAATCACATTGTGAAGAGTTTCACCCTCGGAGTATACACTAAACGGGACTCGATGCATAGATAGTTTTGAAAACGGATCTCGGAATTACTCGGGTCTATTTAGTGTGTTTTAGTGTTTGCGGGTAAAGTTGGGACGTTACGTATTTTAGTAGATGTCAGTGGGCCTAGTGCCCATATCTAGTTTTGTTGTAGTGCATAATAAGAGAAAATACGAATATGGAAAGTTTTGTTTAGATGGCAACCTAGTGACGACTCGACTTCAATAGGCGGATCCTCCTAGCTTGACCACTGACTCCGGCAGAGCTCCGTTACCGTCAACCCTTCCTGCGGCTACTCCTGCAGAGCTTCGTTACTATAGACTGATTCTGCGGCTACTCCGGCAGAGCTTCGTTACTATAGACTGATTCTGCGGCTAATCAGGCAGAGCTTCAGTACTAGACTTGAGCTAGTCGAACACAGGCACCTCGGGATCGAGTGAAGTGCTCGAAGGTGAGGAGTAGCGTCGATTTTACTTTATCGGAACTACGATCGAGTGGATCATTTGCCTCGGGTGTCGGAGTGCGAGCCCTTAGCGAGAGAAAGGAGAGGGAAGAACGAGTTGTGTAGAAGTAGGCACGAACTCGTAATTGTATGTCGAATGAAGGAGGTATGTTGGGGGGGGGTATTTATAGGTGTTTTCGGTCCTCGTCACCCATATGGATGCCCGGGGTCATGCGGCTCAGTCTTCAGGCGCTCGGTGTGGGGCAGTTCAGTCTTCAGAAGCGTGAGCTGGGGCTGTCGAAGTTTTGTAGATCCGATATCAAAACTTTCCAAAACGGAGAAGATGCATATCCTAGGTTATCTTGGAGGTTAAGGCTTCTCTATAACCCTAGCATGTCGAGTGCCGAGTGGGCTTCGGGCGTGCGTCCCGAGGTTCGCTCGGCCGATGCGTTGACTCGGGTTTGACTTTTCATATTTCGGGACTGATTCGGGGCCCCGGTGTCGGAATTAACTCTAATTAGTGTCGATGCGACCGTAATGACACGAATAAGCCTGCCTTGATGTTACTTTAATCTTTCCGAATAATTTTTTGATCCGTCCTATAGGAAAACTATCTAAAACATCGCGAACCCGCGTCGCGTTGCAGTCCTATCGTCATTGGGTGTTTGTTGGGCACTCCTGCAGCCACCAGGTCCAAATTTGGGTGTCTACAGTATTTGGTAATTGTTAGGACTTTGGAATTGATAAGTGTAGTTTGTACTGCCTATTTGTTGTGTTTGGTCCTGGTTTCTCTTGTGAAATCGCTCTTTGGGAGCGGCTTCTGGGCAACTTATGCTTCTTCTAGTTCATTTTAGGTTCCCAAGACCATTCATGGAGAATTGGAACGATTCTGACTCGTTTCCGACGCATTTGGAGCCAACGAAGAGAAGGAACGATCACTCGGTACCTTAGACTCGATCCCGAGACCTTGGGACCCATTCCCGAGCCCCTTAAACTCGATCCCGAGAACCGAGAGTCGATGAGAAGCCCATGAGAAGAAAGGAGGGACCTTTATGATCATATTGGAGGCCTACAAGGCCCTTCCCGGGCGGGAAGAGTAGCCTTCCCGGTCGGGAAGGAGTGCAAGAAAGAAACAGCCACTGTTGGGGCCATCCCGGTCGGGACCATCTCCTCCCGTTCGGGACCAAGGTCATCCTGGTCGGGACCATCTCGTCCCGGTTGGGACCACCACCATCCCGACCGGGATGGGCCATCTGTAGCCCGCACTTCCTTTTTTCTTCTCCTTTGCTCTTGTAACCCTATAAATACCCTCCCTTTGTATTGTTTAAGAACTTTTCATTCCTTTACATTACCCACTAAACCCAAGATTAATTTAGCCTAGATTAGACTAGATTAGTGTAGATTAGTCTTTAATTAGTTCTTAATCTTAGTTTAATCCTTGTATTATTGGAATTCTTGAAAATCTCTACCAATCTTGACAACATTGGTGGATGTTTGGGTTTTCTTCTATGCAAGTGTTCATCTTTTCTTCTCTTGTTTAGTTGGTATAATCTTTCTTCTACCTTTACTCTTTTTCTTCCTTTTTTATTCAAGTTTTAATCTTTGTTCATTGTTTTGTTCATTGTTCATAGTTTTTACTAGTTTCATTATGGATGCTTTGTTGTTTGTGTTGATTTCTCTTGTTATGGTTAGTATTAGTTTCATTATGTGTGAGTAGACTTTTTGTGGGGTTAGTAGGGGGATTAAGTGTTGTTTATGGATGATTAGGGTTTGATTGTGGGTAAAGGTGGATTCTTTGTTACTAGTCACATATTATGCACACTATGTGTTTGTTGAAATGCTTGTTAGAGTAGTAGTTGCAAATACTTCTCTTGCTTGTCTTCCTCTTCTCATTGTGTGATTGATTTGTGGTTGAATCATTGTGTATTGGGTAACATCTTGCATAAGTATTCGGGTTTTGTCTTTGACACGAGTGTGCGGACATAGGCTTTGACGCGAGAGCGCGGACAAACCTTAGTAACTAAGTGAACCTTGCACCATCGATCTCCCAACTATCCTACTACACTTATGAACCCGACCTAACCATATTCTTTCCTTATTAGATTTCTCCATCATTCTTGTCATTGTTTCCTTTAGTCTTAGTTTATTCCTAGTCGTAGCTTAACCTTGTGGCCTAGTCTTGTGTTTGGGTAGACATTAGTCTAGACACCTCTTACCGTCCCCGAGGACTCGACCCGACTTGCCCTATTGATGGCGGGGATTTCGCCGCGTCCCCAACCGGTCAATAATTAACTGGCTCTTCCTAACACGTAGATAGGGCAAGTCGGGTTGAATCCACGGGGACGGTTGTGAGGTGTCTAGACTAAGGTTACCCAAAAACGAGACTATGTCAACAAGGCTAAACTAACTAAAGCAATTAAAAGGGGGAAGACTATCACTAGAACTAGGCTAAGCAAAACAACTAGAGCTACGGATTCAACTATGTAACGAAATAATAGCTAAGACGAAGAAGAAAACTACTAAAAGAATGGCTAGGATTAGGTCGGGTTCAAGGGTGGTGGTATGATCGAGGAAAAGCAAAGGCGGAGAGGTAGTCGGGTTATCTAGGTATAGTCCGGGCTCTCGCTACGTAGACCGACCTAGAGGTTCCTCGCTCTCGCGCAAGAACCCAACTCAACGACACACAAAACCGCAAGAAAAAGGCAAGAAAGAGAAGTATTTGCAACTACTAATCATTCAAGCATTACATCAAACAAGTTCTATGCACATAATCAAGAAGAAACCACAACTTCCACAAACATCTTAAACAAACCCTTAATCACCTACTAAGACACCAAATTCCGCTACTAATCCTAGCAAGAGACTACTCACTCATGTTCAAGTTAGTAAACCCAACACCCATGATGAAACAAACATAAACATGAACATTCACAATGGATTATTGAAGATTACTTAACATAAACACAAATGAAACTAAATAAAAGAGAGCAAAGGGAAGAGGGATTATACCAACACTAGAAGAAAGGAAAAAGATTGAATCTTTGCATAAATAGCAGCCCCCTAGTTTGTGCACCCCTTCCCGACCAGGAAGGCACTTGGTCTCGGTCGGGAAGGGTCTCTAGGCCTCCAATATGAGCTCTATGGTCCCTCCTTGCTTCTCAAGGGCTTCTTGTCGATTCTCGGGGCTCGGGATCGAGTCTAAGGGGCTCGGGAATGGGTCCCAAGGTCTCGGGATCGAATCCAAGGCACCGAGTGATCGTTCCTTCTCTTCGTTGGCTCCAAAAAGTGCATGAACGAGTCGAAACCGTTCCAATTCTCCACGAATGCTCTCGGGAACCTAAAACGAGCTAGAAAAGGTATAAGTAGCCTAGAAATCGCTCCAAAGAGCAATTTCACAAGGGAAAACGGGACCAAACATAACAAATTAGGCACTACAAACTACACTTATCAACTCCCCCACACTTAACCCTTACTCGCCCTCGAGTAAGCACAAACTAACTACAAACTAAAAGAAACTAAAATACTAGCCGAGCGGGTATTAGCGCACCCTACTGTAGACACCCGCATTTTGACCGCCAGGTGTCTATGGCAGTTTCCAAAAAACACCCGATGATGATCGGACGCTAACGTGTTTCTATGCGCTCGGATACGGGCTCAAATCCATTAATCGTTGGCTAACACACTTACGGAGTACAAATCTCACCAAACGGACCTCGAATCCAGGCCCAGTGGATCATTCCGAGTCAAACAGGACTAATTTGGGCCAAAACCGACACTGGAAATAAAACCAACTTTTCACGATTGGGTCAACCCTGGTCGAAGTCGTTTCCGAGACACACAAAAACAGCCCTCACATCATCAAAAGTCCAAGTCAAACACAAAACCCATCAAAACATCCAAAGTCAAGGTCCAAAACAATAGACCCGTGCAACCCGACTGGGCCACTCGATCGAGTGACCCACCCACTCGATCGAGTGGGCTTGTTTTGAGCCCGGCTGCAGGCTTCACGGGCCACTCGACCGAGTTGGCCTCCTACTCGGTCGAGTAACCCTAATCCGGGTGCCCTAGCTTTCCTATATATACCCCCCATGCAACACACATGTAACCAATCTTTTACAATCTTTAACAACCCTAATACATCCTAAGAGCAATCCTACGCTACATCCTTTACAAACCCTAGACAAACCCTAGGAAAATCGACATTAGCAAACCCTAAACCTAGTTTTAGGAATTCAACCCGAGCCACCACAACTTAGCCTCCATACACCTCGAAGACTCTCGTGTTGTAGCCGCGTTTACGAGCCTTATTCCGAGACAAGAACATGTAGGTTGAGGGTGACAAAACCTCTTTCTTCTTCTCTTCTTCCTCTCATCGTCCATCTTCTTTTTTTTTTATCTTTTTCTTTCGTTTATTTATTTATTTTATCTTATCGTTATTATCGCATCCTAATATCACTAATATCGATAGTATTAACATCAAAACACTAAAATACTTATCGATTTGTGTCGAATAAGAAGGATATCGGAATAAGAAAACACGAATATACAAGTGTACTGCACACAGCGTTGACGATCGCTTATTCCGGTATCCCGATTATTTGATTATTGAGATAAGTTAACCTAAACAATAATTCGTCATTATTTTATCATCATCATCATCATCAATTTTGCATTCATCAATCTTCTAAAATCAATTTTAACAAGGGTCGAAACCCGTTGACACGGATCCGACATCACAATCCCTAGGGATTTCTTTCGATGTCGGAGAAGTCGAGGGAATCAAGTTTTTTTTATTCAAGTAAAGCGTCGATTTTAGATTCGATACCAATTCCATAATTGGATATCGAATCTAACAATCAAGTCATATGAATTAATTAACGTGATTTATTCATATCACGATAATTAATTCAAAGCGACTAAAATTAATCCATCTTTTTTATTTTTCACTCTAAATATCCCATATCGATTCAATAATCGAATATGGGATATGATGAGTATTCAACTTTAGAATCGGGTATAAATTCAACAATATTTATATTCGGTTTAACGAAGTCAATGATTTATTAAAAAACCCGAATCGAGCATAGGTCATGCAATACTTATGCCCAATTCGGTAAAACCGTCGATTCATCAAAAATCTAAAGCAATTTCGAAAATCAATATAAAATTACAAACGAACCAAGTTCGTAAAGATGCCACTCGACCGAGTGCCTTAGTCACTCGATCGAGTGACACCCGAAAATCGAGTCAGAATGCTAATCATGACCACCACTCGATCGAGTCTCACAGTGACTCGGTCGAGTGGCCATGTACTCGACCGAGTTGGTCAATAACTCGGTCGAGTACGGTCATAAACGCAAAACAGAAGTCTTTTTTAAAGGTCTACTCGATCGAGTCTATTGACCACTCGATCGAGTGACCACATAACGACTAAAACGCGAGTCGTACATTCTCTTATTTTTCAAACTCGATAGTATTTTGCGATTTGGGTCAACACGTGCTTAATTAATCACGTGTATACTATATTTTCAAACCATGCATCTCATATTTACATCTCGTTTACATCATTCAATTCGATTCATCGTTTGCGCAAACCGTTATTACTCGTTATATCATTGCATCGTTTACTAACGCGTTTGTTATTTCTTTTGTCAATTTAATTATTGTTCGTTTATTATACTAAATGAACCCGCATGCTAAAATACAATTTTGACGTTACTTTTAGTTGCATTAAATTGACTTAGAAACCCACTTTTCAATTTCATTCACATGTTTAGGGAAAATAATCTTTGCATAGCATTTTCTCCCGTTTTACTAACGCGCGTATTGGAAAGTGATTCGAATTCTTAGTAGAGGCCGCTAATTTGCGGGCGGGGTTGGGTGTCCTTTGTGGGCTTCCCAACACGTACCCTCACCCCTTACTCAGAACCTCGGTTTTCGGATGTCCGAAACAGTTGGCGCACGAGAGTCATTCAATACACAATATCCGATAACGTTGGTATTGGTATCAAATGCAAAGGGACGAGCCCAATAAACTCTGACATCGGAAATGGGCCGTATTTTGTATACGGCCCACTACGACATAGAGTGGGCTCGAACGGTTCCGAATAACCACAAAATTCGGTGGCGACTCCACATAGACCTAAATTTCAATTCGATCCATTCTCATATGGAGATTCATTCGCCTACCCAAACCCACGCGTGGCCGCGTCGGGGTGGACCTATGTCATGTCCACAATTTGGCGACTCCGCTGGGGATTAACTGATGCGTGACATACCATCGGCATCCTCAGGATGAGACTCGAATAGAAATCGTTTGACAAACACAATACGCGTTTTAGTTCTACGGTTCATGCATAACCCATATTTTCCCGGGCCGGTACTCGCGACCGACGTCCCACTATACCGTTGATGTACTCCAATATAGATATGTCAAAAGGTGTCCATAGTCGATTCGAGTGGGTTTCGCGGCATGTTCTAAGATCAACTCGACTTAGGAAGTCTGTCCCGATCAACGTCTAGACTATGTACACTGGTATATACCCCTTATAGACCGACCGAGACTTAGTATAGAGCATACATGGCGTCGTTATAATGCTTGTGTGACTACGTGATACTTGGTTTCCGAGTCGTTTTAAAAAACCGTCAATTTTTCAAAATTGCATCTTTTTCAATTTCAAAACCCGGGACACATACCGAATTTAGGACTTATGATTTTACTCAAAATAGCCTATTTTCTAGACGGTATGCTGCCCGATTCAAAACTCAAAAATACTTTCGAACTTTCAAAACCCGTGGCCCAATGACTTTTCGTCTTTTTTTTCGGAAATTTGGGCCATTCACCGAGTCCACTCGGTCCTTTTTCAAAAATCATCAATTTTCAAAACCTTCCACTTTTAGGACTTCCCGTATTTAGCAGTGTCGGGTCGAGTCTTAAGTTGTCAAGGTCTTTAGCGTCGAAACTCCATCGATCTTACATCACGAGTTTCTTCCCTATCCCAGTCCACCTTATTAGACTAAGGCAAGGCCCACCTACGTAGGACATACTCCTACAAAGGAAGGCCCGTCTACACACTCGAGTCTAAAAGTTTGGGGATGTCTCACGTGGACCTTCCTTCAAACAGGACTCGGCCCACATGCCGAATTCTAAGGGAAGCCCACCTTTCACAAGTCACCCGTCTAGGTGTCTTTTCCGAGTCAACCTTTTACAAGGCATAGCCCGATAACAAAAGGTTCACGGTCCTTACGTCTAAGGGTCACTCGTCAACACTCGAGTCTTAACAAAATCTTCAAACCCACTCGGGGGCTACCCCTTAGCAGAGCGATCAATCACGATTGCTCTAAGGGTCATGTCTTACACGTGTCTCACGTACCCCACTTTCGAGTCACTTAAGATGCCACACCATCTAAGTCCTTAGTCTCACATCGGGGACTATTCTCCAACGGAGTGACTAATCACAGTCACTCCGAGAATCGTACCCTACACATTTGTCTTAGGGGAGTCTAACCCGAGTCAAACTGGGGCCGTCCCTCCTCTTGCGCTATTTCCTATGCCTTGGTGAGTCTGAGTTCCGAAGCAACCTCTCTGATTACGTGGTGTTCTTACAGACAGGCCACCCGAAACCAGACATCAACGCAAAATGGACAAGTTGAAAAATGCTTTGACCAAGATCGAGACCCAACTGGCTGCCATCCAGGCTAACCAAGCGACTTTATCCACCCGCCTAAGCACCGTGGAGAAAACCGCCCCAGTTGAAGGAGCTGAGCCCACTGGGCCCATAGCTGAATTGATCAGAGTTGTTCGAAGGCTCGAAGAGCAAGTCCACTTATCGACGAACAACTCGATCCACGCCGAAAATGCTCGTACTTATTCACCTTTGAATGACGAGCTACCTGCTGACCTCAACCTTACGGGAATTCCAATGTTTGAGGATACTGAAGACCCGGTCCATCACATCCGGGCTTTCAAAGATTTCATGGCGGTCAAAGGGGTAAAGTCCACCATGTTTAAGCACTTATTTCCTTCCTCCCTCGAGAAGCACCCCAAAGCCTGGTACTACAGGCTCGATTCCAAGAAATACCCGACTTGGGATGACGTGGCAACGGAGTTCGCTCGGAACTACGCTGATAATATCGAGATCCAGACTACAATGCGTACTCTGGAAGTGATGGCCCAAGAGCCCAAAGAAGGGTTCACTAAATATCTTCAAAGATGGAGGGCCGAGAGTGTAAAGTTGGTAAACAAGCCCAACGAGAAGACACTAGTGGAGGCCTTCATCAACAACCTCCTACCTTCTTACCGCGTCCATCTTAGGTATACCGGCATTTCAAACTTTGCCGTACTTACCGAAATGGGCATTAGGATTGAAGACGATCTTCGACACAATGAAGATCTGGGTGAAGTTTCTACTAAAGGCCATACTGGACATCAACTCGAGTCCTTAAAAGCCGACGACTAACGACAACATTATCCGAGAGTCCGGATCTGATTTGAGTCCGAGTCTGAGTCCGAGTCTAGGATGTACTATTCCCTTCAAAGTCAAAGTCAAAGTCAGAGTCAGAGTCAATTGTATTCTGTCCTCCTTTTCAAAATCCAATAAAATCAGCTTTCCTGTTTCTCATATATACTTTCCTTATGTGTTTCCGAGAACATGATGAACACCATCATACACTGTGAGCACACGTACGTGGCTATTATAGGCACATCTATAATGACTGTAGGAAACCGAGCCCGTGTTTTCTTTTTATCTATTCCATGTCTGGTATAGAAAAACCACATAACTACCCGTAGCAGGAGCAGTATCGAATCCTGTGACAAATCTAGGCAATCTCCTAGTTTGGGTTCAAGACGGGAGGCAAGCCCATTTCCCACAATAAAACACCCCTCCGACAAGACTAACCAATCCCTACCTTAGGTGTTAGTCTGACCGGCAAAAAAAAAACGAAAAAACACTGGACAAAGAAAATCAAAAGTCAAAAAAAAAGAAAGGGCCAAAGCAAAAAGAAGGCCATCAAAAAAAAGAAAAAAAAGAAAAATGGACACAAAAAAATAAAATAAAAAATCGAAAGTCCATGAAAAAAAAAAAAGCAAAAGGCCAAAACAAAAGCAGGCCATCATCAAAAAATTCAGAATACCCATGACCGTGGTCAACGGTCAATTCAAGTGAAAGCCCCACGACCAGGGTACGGTCAAAATTATCGAAACCCATGATCGCGAGGTCAATCAAAAATCAAATACCCATGACCGTGGTCAACGATCAACTCAAGTGAAAATCCTTTGACCGGGTACGGTCAAATTCAAAATTATCAATACTATCCAATAGGGGAGTGACAATCAAGCTGGTCAGCTAACACCACATCTAGCCTTCCCACATTACAACCCTCAAGACCTCCCCGAGACCCAGGCCGGAGACAGCCCGGAATTTTGAGGATTCAAGCTCCATAGGATACCTCTAACCACTAGGGCCAGACATGGAAACCAGATCCCGCATTATCAAACCGGCTCTCGAAGCTTTAGCTCCACAGAACCGAGCTACAGATTTCGAGTTGTCAAGGCCATTTCCCGCATTATCAAACCGGCTCTCGAAGCCTTAGCTTCACAGAACCGAGCTCCAGATTTCGAGTCGTCAAGGCCGTTTACTTCATTATCAAACCGGCTCTCGAAGCCTTAGCTCCACAGAACCGAGCTCCAGATTTCGAGTCGTCAAGGCCGTTTACTTCATTATCAAACCGGCTCTCGAAGCCTTAGCTCCACAGAACCGAGCTCCAAATTTTGAGTCATCAAGGCCATTTACTTCTTAGCACCACATTCCCAAATACATAAAATCCCGAGAACAAAACTCGTTAAAATCCCGAGAGCAGAACTCGTTAAAAAACCCGAGAACAAAACTCGTTAAAATCTCATCCAAACCAGTTACCAACCCCGAGCACGGGAACTCAACTTGCAGTCGGCATAGAACATGCCCAAATAGTTCACACCACCTCTGGGGGCTACCCCAGGGAACGCTCACAGTCACAGGATTAATATCCTAATCATTCAAGCCCTTTGATCAAGACATCACTGGGAATGTACCTAGCCTACATCATCGCTATGGCTAGCTACACACAAAGTCCTATTAGCTTAGGCACCATAATATATCTCTCAATCCACTGAACTACGGCATGGTTTGATTTCACTACACGTGAATACGTAGGCAGCCTTTCAACAGAGGCACAACCACCCACATTGACACACATTCAAAAAGCGCCATTATTCCGGTCACGACACCATCATGTTCTCAACAGCTAGCTTTGTTGTCCCGGGGGCTTCTCCTAGGCAGAAGTTCTCCATCCACTCACAAAATCCAGATAAATACTTTCAAAATCTAAGCCTCCTTTCTGTAGTGTGTCCTAGTACTCGGCTCAGTCAAAGACAAGAATCTGTCAGAACTCGAAGCATCACCCACTTTAGAAAAGTATCCTAAAATAGGAAAAGGGCACTAGACTAAAACAGTCTCATTACGGACTACTGCGGTCCCCCCATAGCATATCTATCCCATTTCGATGTACGACCGTGTTGCCACTCGCCTAGAATACGGGATAGCGCAACTTAAGAGTCTTGTTAGGCGGCCCACACCCTTATCGAGTCACGGTCCAACCCTTAGAGACTCCAGTCCGGGTCAGTCAACTCGTCCTGTCGTGTCCAGGGTCGAGTCTGTCGATAGGCCCCTCTCTTCAAATTCCACTTTGAAATTTGCAAAATTTAGCCATTTGAAAAAAAAAAAAAGATCTTTTCGATAAGGTCAGATTTCAGTCTATTTAAACTGCAAATTTCTTTTATATCCCTTTCCATTTTGAAAACCTAGCTCGTGATTGCTTTCAGGATTTCAAATTCAAAATTTCAAAAACTTCAAAAATCATTTTCCCCAGCACGAGTCATTTTACTACCTACGTGTTGCCTACATTTCTATGTGACTTATACAGATACGACTCAAACAGGGACATGCAAATCATCAAATCTCCCCAGCGGCACTTTCCGGGATATCACGGGATGGGCCAACACACAGGCACACCCAGGGCTTACGAGACAAGTCCAAATTCCCCACGGAAGTACTGTCATCGAGCACAGGTATGATTTCTGTCTTATGGCTGGTGAGCCCTTCACGCGAGTCTAACGGACTATAAACGACCCGACCGGAAGTCTACCAGGTCTTAACGGGCTTGGTAGCTACTCTGACTTTCGCCTTGTCCAAGCCTCAGTCAGAGTGGGGGCTCTGTAGAAACCCGCATTTTGACCGCCAGGTGTCTATGGCAGTTTCCAAAAAATACCCGATGATGATCGGACGCTAACGTGTTTCTATGCGCTCGGATACGGGCTCAAATCCATTAATTGTTGGCTAACACACTTACGGAGTACAAATCTCACCAAACGGACCTCGAATCCAGGCCCAATGGATCATTCCGAGTCAAACAAGACTAATTTGGGCCAAAACCGACACTGGAAATAAAACCGACTTTTCATGATTGGGTCAACCCCGGTCGAAGTCGTTTCCGAGACACACAAAACAGCCCTCACATCATCAAAAGTCCAAGTCAAACACAAAACCCATCAAAACATCCAAAGTCAAGGTCCAAAACAATGGACCCGTGCAACCCGACTGGGCCACTCGATCGAGTTACCCACCCACTCGATCGAGTGGGCTTGTTTTGAGCCCGGCTGCAGGCTTCACGGGCCACTCGACCGAGTTGGCCTCCTACTCGGTCGAGTAATCCTAATCCGGGTGCCCTAGCTTTCCTATATATACCCCCCATGCAACACACATGTAACCAATCTTTTACAATCTTTAACAACCCTAATACATCCTAAGAGCAATCCTACGCTACATCCTTTACAAACCCTAGACAAACCCTAGGAAAATCGACATTAGCAAACCCTAAACCTAGTTTTAGGAATTCAACCCGAGCCACAACAACTTAGCCTCCATACACCTCGAAGACTCTCGTGTTGTAGCCGCGTTTACGAGCCTTATTCCGAGACAAGAACATGTAGGTTGAGGGTGACAAAACCTCTTTCTTCTTCTCTTCTTCCTCTCGTCGTCCGTCTTCTTTTTTTTTATCTTTTTCTTTCGTTTTTTTATTTATTTTATCTTATCGTTATTATCGCATCCTAATATCACTAATATCGATAGTATTAACATCAAAACACTAAAATACTTATCGATTTGTGTCGAATAAGAAGGATATCGGAATAAGAAAACACGAATATACAAGTGTACTGCACACAGCGTTGACGGTCGCTTATTCCGGTATCCCGATTATTTGATTATTGAGATAAGTTAACCTAAACAATAATTCGTCATTACTTTATCATCATCATCATCAATTTTGCATTCATCAATCTTCTAAAATCAATTTTAACAAGGGTCGAAACCCGTTGACACGGATCCGACATCACAATCCCTAGGGATTTCTTTCGATGTCGGAGAAGTCGAGGGAATCAAGTTTTTTTTTTATTCAAGTAAAGCGTCGATTTTAGATTCGATACCAATAATTGGATATCGAATCTAACAATCAAGTCATATGAATTAATTAACGTGATTTATTCATATCACGATAATTAATTCAAAGCGACTAAAATTAATCCATCTTTTTTATTTTTCACTCTAAATATCCCATATCGATTCAATAATCGAATATGAGATATGATGAGTATTCAACTTTAGAATCGGGTATAAATTCAACAATATTTATATTCGGTTTAACGAAGTCAATGATTTATAAAAAACCCGAATCGAGCATAGGTCACGCAATACTTATGCCCAATTCGGTAAAACCGTCGATTCATCAAAAATCTAAAGCAATTTCGAAAATCAATATAAAATTACAAACGAACCAAGTTCGTAAAGATGCCACTCGACCGAGTGCCTTAGTCACTCGATCGAGTGACACCCGAAAATCGAGTCAGAATGCTAATCATGACCACCACTCGATCGAGTCTCACAGTGACTCGGTCGAGTGGCCATGTACTCGACCGAGTTGGTCATCGGTCGAGTACGGTCATAAACGCAAAACATAAGTCTTTTTTAAAGGTCTACTCGATCGAGTCTATTGACCACTCGATCGAGTGACCACATAACGACTAAAACGCGAGTCGTACATTCTCTTATTTTTCAAACTCGATAGTATTTTGCGATTTGGGTCAACACGTGCTTAATTAATCACGTGTATACTATCTTTTCAAACCATGCATCTCATATTTACATCTCGTTTACATCATTCAATTCGATTCATCGTTTGCGCAAAACGTTATTACTCGTTATATCATTGCATCGTTTACTAACGCGTTTGTTATTTCTTTTGTCAATTTAATTATTGTTCGTTTATTATACTAAATGAACCCGCATGCTAAAATATAACTTCGACGTTAATTTTAGTTGCATTGAATTGACTTAGAAACCCACTTTTCAATTTCATTCACATGTTTAGGGAAAATAATCTTTGCATAGCATTTTCTCCCGTTTTACTAACGTGCGTATTGGAAAGTCATTCGAATTCTTAGTAGAGGCCGCTAATGTGCGGGCGGATTTGGGTGTCCTTTGTGGGCTTCCCAACGCGTACCCTCACCCCTTACTCAGAACCTCGGTTTCCGGATGTCCGAAACTGTTGGCGCACGAGAGTCATTCAATACACAATATGCGATAACGTCGGTATTGATATCAAATGCAAAGGGATGAGCCCAATAAACTCTGACATCGGAAATGGGCCGTATTTTGTACACGGCCCACTACGACATAGAGTGGGCTCGAACGGTTCCGAATAACCACAAAATTCGGTGGCGACTCCACATAGACCTAAATTTCAATTCGATCCATTCTCATATAAAGATTCATTCGCCTACCCAAACCCGCGCGTGGCCGCGTCGGGGTGGACCTATGTCATGTCCACACCTACACCCTTTCAACTCACGCGAGTACACTTAGAGGATAAGTGTACTCCGCAAGGCAAGTAAGTTCTTGCGACAAAACTGTGGATGCAACCGTACACAAAAACACACAAACAACAAACACACAAACAAACAAGTAATCGGTTACACCCAAAAAAGAAATAAATACCGCTTCCCTCTAAAAAGCGGTGAAAGAGACACCGGTTTAGGACTCAAGGCAAGTGACAACGTTCCCAAGCTAATAACACAAATCGAAATGAACTAAACCCTAATAGTATGACAACAAAGCAATAAAAACGTTGGTAGCTTACCTAGGTCCTCCTAACTTTCTAAGAACGTACTACGGGACGATCGGCGGGATGGAAAAAGGATGAACCACGGTGTTAGTCGACACTGTAGGTAAATGAGACCCCGCCCCCTTTAGCGATGAGCCAAGAGGGTCGTCCCATGTCCAAAACCGCTTAACTAGCCCATATAAAAAGGTGGATATGAATGCAAAATGAGGGAAGACCGACCATTACCGCTATCATCCTTTCTAGGGACTCGGTCCTTTGGTAGGCTCTTCACGGTAATAGTCGGTAAAAGGCTTATTTCTGAGATGTGGGGACTCTTTTTGTGAGACGGGTTTTCTTTTGGCATTTATCTTTCTTTTTGTATTTTTGCTTTGTTTGTTGCCGTGCCATTTCCCTTATTTTTTGTTCTTTTCTATTTTCTTTTTTGCTTTTTGTGCCTTTTATTTTTCTTCAATGTTTTCTTTCTTTCATTTTCTTTCTTTTTCTTTCCTTTGTCCTTTTGGCTTGATTTGAGTTGTAGGCATTTCTTTTTGCAACAAGAAAGAGAGATTTCAACAAATTGCAACTTTATTGTGTGGAAATGTGTAGGAGGTAGGGAAATGGGTGAGTCGGGACGGCGCCTTCCCTTCAAACCCACAAAAAGGTGGAAAACTTGGACTAATCAAACAATTCCAAACGCGGTCACCTAAGGGACGGGACTCGGCAACCAAGGCCTTTTCACACCGTGGGTGGTCATAATGGTCAAAATGCAAATCCCGTAGTAAATCCCTAGTAAGCTAGGTGGACTCAAGGTAAAGGACCAACGAAATCATTGATTTAGGGTCATTCTACTAGACTAAAGTCCAAGATTCGTTTTACACTACTAGAAAGGAAAAGTAAACGCTTGCACACTAGCCTCTAAACCGGGTTTTCGAAAACCTTTTTACAAACTAGACACAGGTACACACACAAAACAAAAACGCGACAAAACGAAAGAAAAAGAGATAAAAACAACAAGGCAAAACATAATAAAACAAACACATAAACAAAACAAACACCACCCCGAACTTCCAAACAAGTCACCAAACCAACCACAAATATGCACAAAGCTCCACCCGAGCACACAACATCACATATCTCCTCCAAACTCAACAAGGAACAAAGAGGAAAAAGGGGTGAAGAGATGTTACCGGATGTCTTGAAAGCTCTCCAAAGCTAATGGTGATTAAGCAACCTATAAGGAAAAAGGGAGGCAAAACACGCACAACAAAACAAATATACGACACAACGACACAAAAGGAAAACACACAAAAGAAAATATTTTTGATTTTTGTGAAAAAATTTCAAATTTTTAGGATTTTCAAAGATTTTTTCTAAAAGCTACGAAAATAAAACTAACTACGATAGAATATCGCTCCCCCACACTTAAACCGAGCAATGTCCTCATGCTTGATCGTAGTGTATGGGGACACTAAAGAAAATAAAAGAAACTACGAAAATAAAACTTAAAAAGGAATAATAAAGCGGAGAAAAGGGGTAGAATGTGTCCGACCGGGGTGTAGTCAAGTCACCATGGGCTGAGACAAGAAAAGATATGGATGGGGGACGAAATAAAAAAATAAGAAAATAAAAGGAAATGGGAGGGGAGGACTAGGTGTAATCAGGTCACCTAGCCCGGATTCCGCCTAAATCTGACTAATTCCTACTAGAAGAAAAATAAAATAAAGAAAGAGAAAAGACTTGTAAATTTGGATTTTTCAAATGATTCTCGATGTAATCACGTCATCGAGAATCGGGAGCGATCACCACAAAGGCCCCGAGGGCCAACAAAATACACATAACAAGGGGAAAGAAAATAGACGAGCATCAAAAGCGGAAAAGAAAAGAAAGTTGCCATACCAAAGGTTAGCAACTAACGCATCTCCATCGCTTCAATAATCAAAGTCATCACCATGCTCGTCGTCATCCCCTTTCTCACTTTCATTGTTGCCATCATCATCATCATTTCCATCTTCATCTTCTTCACCGGCTTCCTGATTACCCATCCCCGTATTTATATCGAAAGCATCCTCGGCCTCGTACTCCTCATCATCCATCATGGCACCACTACCACTAGGGTTACCGTGGTTAGGGAAATACTCGGGTCTATACCATGACGGAAGGTTGCCACGTGGATCAATATACCTCTGTTGAGCCAAAAGATGATAACCGGGGTATTGAGCATAATAATCATCCCTCCTCTGCTCATATTGCCCTAGATGTAGAGCATTAAGCATCGCAGCCATGGATGCATCGGCCGAGGGCTGAGGGTAGACAAATGGAGTGTAGGGGGTGTACAGAGGAACGTACACATACGCCGGGGGCGGGTAAAAGGGGAGTGGTCGGACAGCATGCTGTTGTTGTTGTTGGGTTGGTTGCTGTCGAGACCTCACACTAGCACGTGTATGCGGACTAAGGGAGGAAGAGGCACCGGGATCACCTCCCGAACCGGGCATTAGAAGGCTAGGCTCTCGGACCGGGACTAGGAATTGTCGCAAAGGCACAAGGGTCGGAAGCGTAGTGCATGGCAAAGTGAAGTGTGGCCGACCCGAGGTAAACCATTGATACCTCTTGTGCTCCCTCTCATAGGCGATCCATTTATGGAACCTAGTCAAACGGTCCTCATCTATGGTCGTATCCCCCGGTACGGGGATCAAGTCTTCCTCGCTGAAATTCTCATCTACCGCCTTAGCTATGTGTGTTATGAGCCCCCCGAGAACAATCTCACTCACATTCTTCCCCGCCTTACTTATCTTAAGAAAGTGCTTAGCCAAAGCAAGGGAAAGGTCGGGGGTGAACCTAGGTTGACTCTTGAGATTTAAATAAGCCCCGAGTATGGTTAATTCTTGTTGTGTGAAAGAGCTCATTTCGGGTCTCCCAAATATCGTACCCGCAATCAATCGATGCCAAAAACGCAAAACCGGGTGGTGGACGTGACGGCTAGACAACCGTCGAAAGTCGACAAGTGTGAGACCGATTATACTTTTCCAAACATCAATCTCACTAAAACCGGCGGGTGAGTTACAATTAGAAGCTAGGGGAAGACCAAAAATATCACCAAACTCGGGGAGGGTGTAGTTGTAGTCACCATTGTTCACCCTAAAAGCAACCCGGGGTGGATCAACTCTAGTATTTAGAATAAAGCTACTAAAGAACTCAAGGGTGAGTTGCTTGTAGGTCCGCTCATGCATGTTAAATAATAATTCCAACCCCATACCCACAAACAATTGTCTGCATTGTTCAAGGATGCCAAGCTTCCTAAGTATGATTTTGCAAATAAAACGAGTTGGCTCAAGAGGCTTACCAAGGAGCTTGTAGAATTGCTCCTTTTGCCATTCCGAACCAAAGATAAGGGTAGGAAAATTCGGATGGCAAGGAATTTTCAGCTCTTCAACCTCGACCTCGGCTCGATTTCGGCTCTAGAAGTTGAAGCACTCTTCCTTTTCTTGCTTGCTACCACATTCCCCTTCATCTTTGGAGCCATTAATGATGAAGAAGCTTAAAAAATGCTAAACACCCAAACTCGAATTTTACTCAAAAAAACTAGCTAGAACCCACAAAAACACTCGATAGAAGCTTAAAATTGGTGTAATAAGCTTCCAAGATCAACTCCAACAAGCGAAATCGAGTTTTGAACCAAAACCCCAAACTCGGATTTTGGAAAAAATGGTGATAAAAACTCGATTTTTTTTCGTTTTTGGTTATTTAAATGGTAGAAAATGGGTCTAGGATAGGTATTAATGTGATAGAAACTGATTTTGGGTTGTTTAGGAGGTGATTTGATGAGATTTGGTGGAGTATTTGTAGATTTATGGTGTTTTGGGGGTTTTGAAATTGGGGTTTATTTTGTGTGTTATGAAGATGAAGGAGGTTGAAGATGAGTTAGTATGAGATGGGAATGGGTCGGGTTGGGTAATTTTGTGTGAGAGGAGTGTGGGGCGGGGCGGGCTGCTTAATGAAGTTGGGTGGGTTCGGGCTGCAAGGGAATAAAATAAACTGTGCTGTAAAAAGCCCCGTCTCGGCCGAGAAGGGCTCGTGTCGCCCGGGACGGGTCTTCGTCTCGCCCGGGACGATACTCCAGTAGCTGCAGATTTTTATCAAATCGACTCGACCGAGATGGGCTCGTCTCGGCCGGGAAGATCTGACAGCGGCTGAGATTTTTGCCCACTTGTCCCGACCGAGATGAGGTTCGGTCTCGCCCGGGATGCCTTTGAAGCTTCCCTTCAATAAGAACACACCGAACCTTACTCCCAATTGACAAATAACACCTCGGGATCCGAAATCCCGTCCCCAAAAGCTTATTCTAAGCTCAAAAACAACCATCTAGCTCCCGTCTTCCAATAAAAAATCCCACCGAGCCGAGACTTGACGGAAAAATAGAAGATCGAGCACGAAATACATGATATTAATCACGGGAGATAAAAGTGGAGCTTCTCTTGATTTGCGAATATTCATCTAAGCACATAGCTTCATCAAAGCTCCAAAAATCAATAATAGAACCTCTTCCAAGATTGCTTCAAGCGCTCGCCTCCAATACTCATATAATCGCCTTCAAACATCAATCATCCTACACAACTTCACAATAATCAGTAGAATCTCCTCCCTCACATCACTCAACAAAAATTCCAAATTACAAGAATTCCACAAAATAAAACAAATCCTAGAATTAAACAATTAAATCACACAAATACAATTACAAAAAAAAAATCGAGAGAAGAGAAAAGGGGAATATACAACATGACGGTTCTTTAGGAACTCCGTCAAACCGAGGATGGTGGACTCTCTTTCTTCAACCATAGCCATCAAGGGCTCGGAAGAGCAAGTCAAACATATGACCCACACCGTAATGAGGGCTCAAGCTACCAAGCCAAGCTATCCTCCAAAGCCTCCAAGTCGGAAGCAAGAAATAGTCACCTAAAGACCCAACGTCATCTTTCACGTTGTCTCCGGGGTCTATCCATCCTACGAGCTTCACCGACCTCTTCTTCCCTAGGCACCGTCTCCAATCGCTAGCAAGCTTCAAATCGTTGACACGAGCCACAAAAAGCGGTTTTGGCCTCATTTGCTTGTTGCACATTCCCATACCTTCCTCAAGTTGTGGTTCCCCTTCTTCAAGTCCCGGAACAACACTTGTCCCCACATCATCTTGGAGAGGAGAATTGAAACTTCTACCGGTGGTTTCAATCTCTTCCAAATCATTGCTTCGCTTACTTGCAAGGGGCTCTTGATGTTTTTCCATATTATCGCACGAGGGCAACTTGAGGCCGTCAATTTCACCCAATAATTTCACAAACTCCACCAACTCACTCAACTCACTAACCTCCTCCAATTCTTCACCAACGATGCCTTCACCAAGAGCCATATCCTCATTCTTCTCTTTTTGAGTAGACGATTAAGGTTCTTCAAAGCAAAGTTTGCTTCCAAAAGGAACTTCATCGGCGGCTTCGTGATTAGGTTGATCCCCTTTCTCAAGTGAGCACCCTTCATCTAGTTGTGACGTTCGGGATAAAAACATTAAGGTTTTAACCGTTAACGTATTTAATCGAGCATCCATCGCCTCATTTTCCCTTTGATATTGAGCCATGAATTCATCTTGGTTCTTTTACATTTGGATGGCCATTTTTGTTGGCTCCTTTGCAATTGAAGAATCGATTGATACAACTCCAAGTTTGGTAATTGGTGGTCATTGGGGTCTTGTAATGCTCCTTGAAAATCTTGATGATACCCAAGGAGTGGGGCATCATATGGTTGGTAGCGAGGTTGAGGTGATTGGTAGTATTGTGGGTTATGGGGTTCATATTGTGGTTGAGGTGGAGGGTAATGTGGTGGGTTTTGGGGAGATTGGCTTCTATATGGTGAATCATGATTAAACATGGTGGGTTCACTTTGATAGCTTGAGTAATAGCCACCATGATCGTAGGACTGGTAAGCATTCACTTGTTGGTAACCGTTCCCATGTCCTTGAAACTCATACCCACGGGTGTCTTGATTACCCCTCGAAGCTTGATAGTGGTAGGGGGACGTCATGTCATACCCTTGGTTCATAGAGGAAGAGGAGTAGCTCATGTTGGCTTCCATGGGTGCGGAGTTTAGATCAAACCTCATATTATGCTCGAAAATCGTGGCTCGTACCCGGTTGAGGACCTCTCAATCTAGCAACCGTCCGTTAAAGCGGCTCTAAGTTGCAAGAAGAAGATGGTCACCACCTCTAAGCACAAACTGTAGACTAAGAGCAAACGTGAGAATCCTAGTGCTTTTTGGGCACTAGACAAGAGAGAAATAAACCTCACACACACAAGAAGCAAAAGGGACAAAAAAGAAAAACACAACACAAAAGACAAAGTCAAGTAACTAGGAAAACAAATTCTAAACTAGCACCGTCCCCGGCAACGACGCCAAATTGATGGGAGGGATTTGCCGTGGATCCCCACCGTCAAATAATAACCAACTATTCCTAACACGTAGATAGGGCAAGTCGGGTCGAATCCACGGGGACGGTTGTGAGGTGTCTAGACTAAGGTTACCCAAAAACGAGACTATGTCAACAAGGCTAAACTAACTAAAGCAATTAAAAGGGGGAAGACTATCACTAGAACTAGGCTAAAAAAAACCACTAGAGCTACGGATTCAACTATGTAACGAAATAATAGCTAAGACGAAGAAGAAAACAACTAAAAGAATGGCTAGGATTAGGTCGGGTTCAAGGGTGGTGGTATGATCGAGGAAAAGCAAAGGCGGAGAGGTAGTCGGGTTATCTAGGTATAGTCCGGGCTCTCGCTACGTAGACCGACCTAGAGGTTCCTCGCTCTCGCGCAAGAACCCAACTCAACGACACACAAAACCGCAAGAAAAAGGTAAGAAAGACAAGCATTTGCAACTACTAATCATTCAAGCATTACATCAAACAAGTTCTATGCACATAATCAAGAAGAAACCACAACTTCCGCAAACATCTTAAACAAACCCTTAATCACCCACTAAGACACCAAATTCCCCTACTAATCCTAGCAAGAGACTACTCACTCATGTTCAAGTTAGTAAACCCGACACCCATGATGAAAAAAACATAAACATGAACATTCACAATGGATTATTGAAGATTACTTAACATAAACACAAATGAAAATAAATAAAAGAGAGCAAAGGGAAGAGGAATTATACCAACACTAGAAGAAAGGAAAAAGATTGAATCTTTGCATAAATAAACCCAAAGGAAGATCTCCAATGTTGTCAATAGAGTAGATCAACCCAACAAGTCTTCAATATTACAAAGATTAAACTAGGATTAAGGAGTGATTAAGACTAATCTATGCTAATCTAAACTAATCTAGTCTAAAGTAGTCTAGGGTTTTGTGCTAATCTCCAACCTCCCATAAGATTACAAGAGGGGGGTATATATAGAGTTACAATGAATAAGGAGAAGAAAAGAATGAGGCGGAGCTGTAACTGGGTCATCTCGACCGAGACGGAACGGTCCCGCCCGGGACGGAAGCCTTCTCGGCCGAGACGACTCAAAACAGCAGCCCCCTAGTTTGTGCACCCCTTCCCGACCAGGAAGGCACTTGGTCTCGGTCGGGAAGGGTCTCTAGGCCTCCAATATGAGCTCTATGGTCCCTCCTTTCTTCTGAAGGGCTTCTTGTCGATTCTCGGGGCTCGGGAATGGGTCCCAAGGTCTCGGGATCGAATCCAAGGCACCGAGTGATCGTTTCTTCTCTTCGTTGGCTCCAAAAAGTGCATGAAACGAGTCAAAACCGTTCCAATTCTCCACGAATGCTCTCGGGAACGAGCTAGAAAAGGTATAAGTAGCCTAGAAATCGCTCCAAAGAGCGATTTCACAATGGAAAACGGGACCAAACATAACAAATTAGGCACTACAAACTACACTTATCACCTATCTACGTGTTAGGAATAGTTGGTTTTTATTTGTTGGTGGGGATCCACGGGAAATCCCTCCCATAAATTTGGCGTCGTTGCCGGGGACGGTGCTAGTTTAGACTTTGTTTGCCTATTTACTTGACTTTGTCTTTTGTTTTTGTGTTTTTGTTTTTGTTCTTTTGCTTCTTGTGTGTGCGAAGTTTATTTCCTTCTTGTCTAGTGCCCAAAAAGCACTAGACTTCTCACGTTTGCTCCTAGTCTACAGTTTGTGCCTAGAGGTGGTGGCCATCTTCTTCTTTACAACTTAGAGCCGCTTTAACGGACGGTTGCTAGATTGAGAGATCCTCAATCGGGTATGAGCCATGATTTTCGAGCAGAGCATGAGGTTCGATCTAAACTCCCAACCCATAAAAGCTACAACAGGCTACTCCTCTTCCTCCATGAATCGAGACTATGCCATGATGTCTCCGAACTACCACCAAGCTTCATTTGGTAATCAAGAAACACGTGGGTATGAGCTTCAAGGATATGGAAGTGGCTTCCATCGAGTGAGTGCTTATCAACCTTGTGATCGTGGTGGTTATTACTCAAATAAACATCGTGAACCCACCATGCTTCACCATATTTCTCCCTATGGAAGCCAATTTTCCCAAAACCCACCACATTACCAATCACCTCAACCTCACTACCAACAATATGATGCCCCACCCCTTGGGCATCATCAAGGTTTACAAGTGGCACTCCAAAACCCCAATGACAACCAAACGTCCAACTTGGAGTTATATCAATCGTTTCTTCAATTGCAAAGGAGCCAACAAGAAATGGTCATTCAAATGCAAAAGAACCAAAAGGAATTCATGGCCCAATATCAAAGGGAAACCGAGGCGATGGATGCTCGATTAAATACGTTATCGGTTAAAACCGTAATGTTTTTATCCCGAACGTCACGACTAGATGAAGGGTGCTCACTTGATCAAAGGGAGCAACCTAATCACGAAGCCGCCGATGAAGCTCCTTTTGGAAGCGAAATTTCCTTTGAAGAACCTCAATCGTCTACCCAATAAGAGGCGAAAGAGGAGATAATCCTTGATGGAGGAGTTTTTGGTGAAGAATTGGGTGAGGATAGTGGGAATTTGAAGAGTTTCATTGACGAAAACACCGATATAATAGAGGAAAGTCAAGAGTCTATCCCCTCTATACTTGTTGAACCTTCAATCCCCTCCGCTTGCTCTCCTCTTGAGCTTCATGCCGCTTCTTATGAGCCTAATGTTGAGGATGTTGAACTTTGGGATGAAATGAGTGAGGTGATAAGTGTTGTGAAGTCATGGGACATGAATGATGAAATCAAGTCGCCCATATGTGATAATCCAATAAAATATTGTGAACCCCTTGTGTGTAATTTGGATCTTGGTTTAGAGGAGGTTGAAATCGCTTGTATGAGTTTTAAATCTTTTCTTATTGATGATGTGGGGAAGAACAATGTTTTAGGATTGGGAGACATTGGGCCGGAACTTGTTGATGACTTGGGTTTGCTTGATGGAAACAAGAGGGTTAAACTCCCCTTTGACCCTTGTGTTAGAAATTCAAGTTTGGTTGTGCTAGGAGACGATGCTTAGGGAGGAAGAGATTGGTAAGGCTTGTAGGATGGATAGAACCCGGAGACAACATGAAAAATGACGTTGGGTCTTCGGATTACTACTTCTTGCCTCCACCTTGGAGGCCATGGAGGATAGCTTGGCTCGTCAGCTTGAGCCCTCATTATGGTGTGGCTCGTGCGTTTGACTTGCTCCTCCGAGCCCTTGATGGCTATGGATAAGAAGGAGGAATCCACCATTCTCGGTTTGACGGAGTTCCTAAAGAACCGTCATGTTGTATATTCCCGTTTCCCTCTTCTTTTGAGCTTTTGTGATTGTAATTGTGTTATTTGTTTCTAGGATTTGTGTGTTTCGTGGAATCCTTGTAATTTGGTATTTTGATGAGCGATGTGAGGGAGGGATTTTGATGGATGTTTTGAGCTTATTTGATAGGTGCGAAGTGAAGATGAATCTTAGAGATGAGTGGTTATTGATAGAGCTTGGATTTGAGCAAGGAAGTCGCGTTTTTGAGCTTTTCTTAAGCTTTTGGGGACGAGATTCTAGGTCTCGTTGTATTGGTGGCCTTGTGGGTGAAGCTATCAAGATTATGAAGGGCTATAAGACTCCTCCCGACCGGGAAGAGAGCATCCCGACCGGGAAGGATGTCATCCCGATCGGGATGAGTGTGCTGAAAATTGGGTTTTCTGGAGTGTGATCCCGACCGGGATCAAGTTCATCCCGACCGGGAAGAGGTCCATCCCGAACGGGATGGTGCCCAGCTCCTCCTTTTGCCTCTTCTTCGACATTTGAGCCCACCCAACCACTTTATACCCCTCCCAACCTCCCTACCTACCCTTGCGACTATCCATGATCCCTACACTTCATATATGTACCCTCACCTCATCTTATCTTCACTACACACCGAGTTTCACCTCAAATCTCACCCTCACTATACTAATGCAAGCCTAGTACTTCAACCATGCGACCTTATCAAGAATGAAGAGGAACAATGATAAAGACAAGCTATGTGCCATTAATGATCATTGAGACGATGGAGTTAGTGAGTTGCTAACCGATTGGTACGGCAACTATCCTTTCTTTTCCGTCTTTTATTGCTTGTCTCCCTTTGTTTGTTCCCTTCCCTTTATCATTTGTGTCATGGTGGCCCTCGGGGCCTTGGTAGTCTTTGCTCCCGACTCTAGATGACGTGACCACATCGAGAGTCATTTCGAAAATCCAAATTTACAAACCTTTTCACTTTTTCTTTATTTTTCACTTTTTAGGATTTAGTCGGATTTAGGCGGAATCCGGGCTAAGTGACTTGATTACACCTAGTCCTCCCCTCCCATTTCCTTTTATTTCCTTCTTTTTATTTCTTCCCCCATCCATATCTTTTCTCGTCTCGGCCCATGGTGACTTGACTACACCCAGGCCGGACACATTCTACCTTTTCTCCGCTTTTTTTTTTATTTTTAGCTTTATTTTCGTAATTTCTCTTCTTTTTTAGTGTCTCCATACACTATGATCGAGCATGAGGACATTGCTCGGTTTAAGTGTGGGGGAGAAATATCCTAGTGTAGGTTACTTTTATTTTCGTAGTTTTTTCCGAAAAATCTTAAAAAACCCAAAAAATTAGAAAAACTTTCACAAAAATCAAAAAGTTTTTTCCTTTGTGTCTTTTCCTTTTGTGTCGTTGTGTCGTATTTTTGTTGTGTTGTGCTTGTTTTGCCTCCCTTTCTCCTCGTAGGTCGCTTAATCACCGTTAACTTTGGAGGGCTTTCAAGACATCCGGTAACATCTTTTTATCCCTTTTCCTTCTTTGTCTCTTGTGGAGTTTGGAGGAGATGTGTGCTCGGGTGGAGCTTTGTAGAGTTTGAGGTTGATTTGGTGGCTTGTTTGGAAGTTCGGGGTGGTGTTTGTTCACTTTGTGTGTTTGTTTTGTTTTGTTTTGTTTTGTCATCATTGTTTCATTTTCTTTCGTTTTTGTTGCGTCTTGTTTTGTGTTGTGTAGTTTGTGTCTTGTGTAATAAAAGGTTTTCGAAAACCCGGTTTTGAGGCTAGTGTGCAAGTGTTTACTTTCCCTTTCTAGTGATGTGAATGGAGTCTTGGACTTTAGTCTAGTAGAATGACCCTAAATCAATATTTTCGTTGGTCCTTCACCTTGAGTCCACCTAGTCTACTAGGGATTTACTACGGGATTTGCATTTTGACCACTATGACCACCCACGGTGTGAAAAGGCCTTGGTTGCCAAGTCCCGTCTCTTAGGTGACCATGTTTGAAATTGTTTGATTAGTCCAAGTTTACCACCTTTTTGTGGGTTTGAAGGGAAAGCGCTCCCTACTCACCCATTTTCCTACCCTCTACACGTCATTTCCACAAATAAGTTGCAAATTGTTGAAATTCTTACTTGGTTGCAAGAAATGCCTACAAAACATGATTCATCAAAAGGGCTAGCCAAGTCAAAAGAAAGAAAGAAAAGAAGAAAAGAAAGAAGAAAAAGAAAAGGCACAACAAGTCAAAAAGGAAATACAAAAGAAGAAAAAGGAAACGGCATAGCATCTGAAAAGCCAAATGAAAAAGAAAAATGCCAAAAGAAAATTGTCTCACAAAAAGATTCTCACCCACTCAAAAATAAGCCTTTTTCCGATCGTTACCGTGAAGAGCCTACCAAAGGACCGACTCCCTAGGAAGGATGATAGCGGCAATAATCAGTCTTCCCTCATTTCGCAACCTTATCCACCTTTTTACTTGGACTAGTTAGGCGGTTTTTTAGCATGGGACGACCCTCTTGGCTTATCGCTAAAGGGGGCGGGGTCTCACTTACCTAAAGTGTCGACTAACTCCGTGGTTCATCCTTTTTCCATCCCGCCGATCGTCCCGTAGTACGTTCTTAGAAGGTTAGGAGGAACCTGGGTAAGTCATCAATGTTTTTGTTGCTTTGTTCTCATACTATTAGGGTTTAGTTCATATCGATTTGTATTATTAGTTAGAGAACGTTGTCACTTGCCTTGAGTCCTTAACCGGTGCTTTCTTCACCGCTTGTTTGAGGGAAGCGGTATTTGTTTTTTTTTTGGGTGCAACCAATTGTTTGTTTGTTTGTATGTTTGTTTGTTTATGTGTTTCTGTGTCCGGTTGCATCCACAGTTTTGTCGCAAGACCTTACTTGCCTTGCGGAGTGCACTTTTCCTCTAAAGTGTACTCGCGTGAGTTGAAAGGGCGTAGGGTGCGCTAATACCCGCTCGGCTAGTATATTGGTTTTTATTAGTTTAATAGTTAGTTTGTGCTTACTCGAGGGCGAGTAAGGGTTAAGTGTGGGGGAGTTGATAAGTGTAGTTTGAAGTGCCTATTTGTTGTGTTTGGTCCCGGTTTCTCTTGTGAAATCGCACTTTGGGAGCGGTTTCTGGGCTACTTATGCTTCTTCTAGTTCATTTTGGGTTCCCAAGACCATTCATGGAGAATTGGAACGATTCTGACTCGTTTCCGACGCATTTGGACCCAACGAAGAGAAGGAACGATCACTCGGTACCTTAGACTCGATCCCGAGACCTTGGGACCCATTTTCGAGCCCATTAGACTCGATTCCGAGCACCGAGAGTCGATGAGAAGCCCATGAGAAGCAAGGAGGGACCTTTATGATCATATTGGAGGCCTACAAGACCCTTCCCGGGCGGGAAGAGTAGCCTTCCCGGTCGGGAAGGAGTGCAAGAAAGAAACAACCACTGTTGGGGCCATCCCGGCCGGGACCAAGGTCATCCCGGTCGGGACCATCTCGTCCCGGTCGGGACCACCACCATCACGACCGGGATGGGCCAGCTGTAGCCCGCGTTTCCTTTTTTCTTCTCCTTTGCTCTTGTAACTCTATAAATACCCTCCCTTTGTATTGTTTAAGCACTTTTCTTTCCTTTACATTACCCACTAAACCCTAGATTACTTTAGCCTAGATTAGACTAGATTAGTGTAGATTAGTCTTTAATTAGTCCTTAATCTTAGTTTAATCCTAGTATTATTGGAATTCTTGAAGATCTCTACCAATCTTGACAACATTCACTAGTAGAAAAAACATGATTTGCGGCTCCAAAAAACCACACATTAGAGGCATCTTTTGTGAAGCCTCATATGACGGGGCAGCAAATAGGTAAAGGTGGTGCGGCTTCGCAAAAAACGCCGCAAATAGTTACTTATTTGCGGCATTTTATTGAGAAACGCTGCAAAAAAGGATATTATTTGAGGCGTTTTTTCTGGAAAACGCCGCATATGAAGGCCTATTGGAGGCGTTTTTATTAAAAGACGCCGCAAATAGAATTATTTTTAAATAAAAAAAATATTTTTTTGGAGCATTTTAGACTGGTTTTCAATATGCATTGTCAATGAAACCATACGAAATGTTTAACATTATCTATTCCAATCGACATACATTTATTCAAGTCTAAAAGGATAACATGGATACATTTACAATTACTCATAAACCTAATAAAATCCTACAAAGTTAGAATTACATAGTCTAATTCACATACGACTTGTAAAGTACGAAGCTCATTGTGCCGCAATGCATTCATCTCATCTTCACCGTAGTTGTAGGCAGGGGCGAATCCAGAGTTCAAATTTTGGGTAGCGATTTCATCATATTTGCTTACTTCATATGAAAATGTATCATTTTTACGAAGTTTGGAGTAGCAACAGTCGATAATTTTAACCATATTTTTTCAAATTTGGGGTAGCGAATGCTACCCTTTGCTACTAGCTAGATTCCCCTCTGGTTGTAGGGTTACTCTTTTACCTACAAAACACCCAAGATGGACAAAGTAACAAAATACCCAATGTGAAAGTGTTTAAAATGAAAATGAGTGATTATTTTATTTCTCAAGTCTACACAAGGAATTAAGCATCTACAACGTGTCCTGCAATATAAATAGGAAAGTTTCCCTTGCCCTCTTATTTCATGAGTCACCTCACACACATAAATATCAAACAATCGATAACGAGGATACAATGCAAGAAAATGAAAAAAAAATCATTTATCATTTACATCTAAGGAGTCTTCGTACAACAGAAGCCTATTAATGAGATCTTTACATGATTTGCTCACAAGCTTGCGTCTATCATCTTTCCATTCAACGACCAAAGTAGTGAATCTGGATGAGTTATATGAAAGATGAAACTATGTAAAAGCGCTCAATCAACTAAAAATAACTTGTGCTAATCACATCTTGATCGAGTTAAATACATTGAAATAACAAAATAGTGATATATCTCCACCTTTGATACCAAGCTAAGGAATCATAATTGTTTTAAATTGTAAGTAAAAGGTCATGAACACAAGTAATATTGTACTAGTACTAGTACAAGTATCTAAGCAAATGACAACTAAATAAACATTTTTCATAAAATATCAATTACATGATGTATGAAACAAAATACCATGTGATTAGCTCTAAGAGATATGCAGGAGAAAAAATAGAAATAAATATGCGTAGTATAGGGTGGAGGAAGTATAGTCCTTAAATTTGAGGGCAGTATAAATATATAGAATTATTGATCCTTTTAAATGAGCTAGATGAATACAATTCAGATCGTCAACCACCAAATCATCAAGTACATAGCAGACGGGGTCTATAAGAAAAAGATATGCTATTTAAATGTCTTAAGTCACAACTCTTAAGAAGAGAACAAATATTTTCAGTATATTAGATAGAGCAACTGCAGCAAATACGAACAGGTAACAAAGGTGAGTGGTTGTGGTAAATTTCTTGTGTCAATTTCTGCTTATGAATTGTATACGACGAACTTATGATTCTTCTTGCTAGTCATAATAAACAGTCACATTATGATACACAGTGATAGATGGCACATTCACAGTATCTTCTCACAACTAGTGACAAGCGAACAGGCCAAGAAAGGGTATCTTTTCCAATAATATTTGTTGTAGTTTGTTTCAATGAGATTTAGGAGAAGCTAACCATCACTTGGTAGATCTAAAAACTATCTTAAACCTTCGGTTGTTGTGAGCTTTTATAGCATTGTATATAATAGAGAAAACCAACATTAAAACCTCATCAAACAACAACAATTTATTGGAGCAAATTAGTCAATAAAGAGGGAAAGTTAACTTCATATCTGTAACATGAATGAGCGCGGAGAAAAATACAACCAGCTAAAAAACAAACACATCAACCCAACGAAAAATACAACCAACTAATTTGGTAGTGTCTTAAGAGAAAATTAGATGTAAACTTGAGATAGTGTGACCAAAAGAAAAAGTAAAGCTTTAATTAGTTGCTCGCAAAATGACGTAAATCATAGGGTTGTACTCCGTATTTGACAAAAATAATCAAGTACAAGTATTTTAGATTAGATGGCCTAACCTAGCAGGATGTAAAAGATGGTAAAATACCTTGAACTACTGCCCTTCAACTGATGAGCATGATTTGACACATGGTCGAAGTCCACAACAAGCTGCTCACTGCAAACAATAAAAAAAAGCACCAATTTAAATTACTCATGCTGTACAACATTTACCAACATATTTTTTAAGAAGAAATGGAATTGAAAACATACAGAGCCTTGGTCAAATTGTCAATAAGTTTCTCGGAATCTTGGAAGAAGAGGTTGACAACTTCATAAACAAAATCTGGACTTGTTTCATCTGCCAGTTTCTGCAGCTGACTGAACTGATTATCCAAATACCCCTGCCATTGATCACCACAACATTCTAAACTCTCAAACTTTTCCATAAATTATAGCAAACATTGAAAAGATTGCAACTTTGATAGAAATTGAATTGAAACCTAGAAATTACTGCCGAGTATTTTAATCAAAGGCAAACAAATGACGAAAAGATTGAAACTTTGGAAGAAATAAATGAAACCCAGAAATGAAATAGAAAAGAAAGGGAGAAATGAAATGGAAGATTAATTTCACTTCATAGCTCCATATACCCTACCACACCATACAAATACAGATAATAATAAAGTTAGATATGAAGTTGAAGCTAGTAATTATAGGAAGCACATAAAATTTACTCATGGAACCTGCAAACCATAGCATCGACATCAGTCATATTGAACACAAGTCAGTTTATATATACTAAATCACTTTTAAATCAGTCAAATAATTCTCGATAAACATTTGGAATGTAGTACAAGAAAATAAAAATATGAATTGAAAGTCGTCAATAGTAGTTTGAAACTAAGATGTTTACAACATAAACTCATTCGAATATTTTGGACAAACCACTTGCGGCTTGCCGACTTACAATTACGTATCATATTACGAGACCGAATCTAAATTAAGTTAAAGAAGAATTAAGAGTGGCATGAATTAAACTAGGACCCTAGTTAAGTGGAGATGGACAAGAACCACATTAATGGACAATTATATGGACATAAATCAAGAAGCATTTCATCTTTAAATGGACATCCAACGTACTTGTCATAAGGAAACTTTGAAAAGGATAAAACCTTCGATCTTTCTTAAGTAATCGACACTTAAAGTTCTTTTCAAAGTAATAAGTAACAAAAACTCCATCAAATTATCGTAAACTCTAAGTTTGGTTCAATCCGTTTTTCAGCTTGTAAAACCCCCAAAATTAGTAACAAAACCCTAAAGTAGTGAGAAAAACTGGTAAAAATCAAGTGTAGAAGAATAATTAGTAACATAAGGTTCAATTAAACGGAAAACAAGAAGAAATTTGTCAAAACAAATACTTGTAAAACCCTAACGAAAAGTTAATGAGATGAGAGGGGCGAGCAACAACCTGAGACTACTCCGGTGGGAACTGCAGGGGAATAGGAAGAGGAGCAAACAGGCGACGGAGAAGCGAACATAGACGAAGGATGAATTGGAAACAGGCGAAGGAAGCGCACGAAATGAAACCAGGCGGAAGGAGGAAGTGAACTGCACTGGATAGAACTATGGTTTGATTGAAGGGGCGTCAGTTTGTATTGGCTGTGAGTGTGTCGCGAATGAGATATGGATGCTTGAAGGAGATGGGGTTGGTTTGGCTGAGAGATAACAATATTAAATTAAAGATTTGCATTGGTGAGGCATCAATTTCTGGATAGAGATGTCGCACCTCCATGTTTTAAGAATTTTATTTTTAAAAACGACCCACTTCAATATTTGTACTTAAAACAAAGAATACTCTTTGCTGCTATTTACTTAAAATGCCTCAAATAAGGAGCAGCAAATGGACCTTTTTCTACTAGTGATTGGTGGATGTTTGGGTTTTCTTCTATGCAAGTGTTCATCTTTTCTTCTCTTGTTTAGTTTGTATAATCTTTCTTCTCCCTTTACTCTTTTTCTTCCTTTGTTATTCAAGTTTTAACCTTTGTTCATTGTCCATAGTTTTTACTAGTTTCATTATGGATGCTTTGTTGTTTGTGTTGATTTCTCCTGTTATGGTTAGTATTAGTTTCATTATGTGTGAGTAGACTTTTTGTGGGGTTAGTAGAGGGATTAAGTGTTGTTTATGGATGATTAGGGTTTGATTGTGGGTAAAGGTGGATTCTTTGTTACTAGTCACATATTATGCACACTATGTGTTTGTTGAAATGCTTGTTAGAGTAGTAGTGGCAAATACTTCTCTTGGTTGTCTTTCTCTTCTCATTGTGTGATTGATTTGTGGTTGAATCCTTGTGTATTGGGTAACATCTTGCATAAGTATTCGGGTTTTTTCTTTGACACGAGAGTGCGGACATAGGATTTGACGCGAGAGCGCGAACCAACCTTAGTAACTAAGTGAACCTTGCACCATCGATCTCCCAACTATCCTACTACACTTATGAACCCGACCTAACCCTATTCTTTCCTTGTTAGATTTCTCCAATATTCTTGTCATTGTTTTCTTTAGTCTTAGTTTATTCCTAGTCGTAGCTTAGCCTTGTGGCCTAGTCTTGTATTTGGGTAGACCTTAGTCTAGACACCTCTTACCGTCCCCGTGGACTCGACCCGACTTGCCCTATCTACGTGTTAGGAATAGTTTGTTTTTATTTGTTGGTGGGGATCCACGGCAAATCCCTCCCATCAGGAATGATTCTTGAAAACTTCCATGGTAGCCAAATGAAGGGGGTTGATAAGATCGTTGATGAGATTGAGATAGTTGGTAGAATTGTGGGTCTTGCTAATTTGTCCCATGATTGTTCCATGACGATTGATGGTAGCTTGGATGCGCCATTGTCGTAACGTTGCCTTGATATATTGGATGAACTAGAAACACTTGAGCAAACGTTAGAAGCCTAGTGCTTTTGAGGCACTAGGAAGAGAGAAATAAGCACACAAGAAGAAAGAACGGTGATACACAAGGAGAAGAAAACACAAAACTCAAGAACCAAGTCTAAAACTGAGAACACAAGAGTCTAAACTACGCCGTCCCCGGTAACGACGCCAATTTGACGGTAAGAGTTTGTCGTCTATCGTACCGGTCAAACTAATATCAACGAACCTAAGCTAAGTAGTTAGGGTAAGTCGAGTCGATCGTCAGGGACGAGAGTTCCAAACTAGAGGGAGCTATGTTCTAAGACTAGGTTCAAGACAAACTAAAGGGATTGACTAAGATTGACTAATGACTAAACTAAAGTCTATAACACGAAATAAAAAGGCAAAACAAACAACTAATGATAATGGCAAGCGAGTGTAGACACCCGCATTTGGCTGCAAGTGTCTATAGCAGTCTCCAACAAAACACCCGATGATGATCGGACGCAAACGTGCTCTAACGCGCTCGGATATGGGCTCGGAATCAGTAATGTCCGGCATGGGATTTTAACGGGATACAAATCTCACTAAACTAACCTCAAATTCAGGCCCACTGGGTCGTTCCGAGTAAAATAAGACTAATTTGGGCCAAAACCGACACCAGAAATAAAAACCGTCTTTTAGCGACCGGGTCGAAACCCGGTCAAAGACGAATCCGTCACAAAAGGTCAACCGGGTGCGCTTCTAGAAATGTGCGCCCAAATACAAAATTTAAAAATATCAAAAGTCAACCATTTCCTAAAATGGCTCGTCCAACTTGATCCACTCGGTCGAGTGGATTGACCCACTCGGTCGAGTGGATTGACCCACTCGGTCGAGTGGAGCCTCAAAATCCGGAACAGACCCGTTTTTAAAGGCACTCGATCGAGTGCACTAGGGCCACTCGATCGAGTGACCCTAGGTCGTGGGGTTTCTTCTATAAATACCCCATCAACCCACAACATTTCACAACTTTTCCATCATCATTTTCAGCCAACATTACACATCAAAACACCCTACATTTCCAACCCTAAGTCCCCCATCATAATACACTACAACCCTAAGCAAATCCATACAAAAAACCGAGTCTTTATCCTCGTGAAAGTCAAAAGACAATCCCCGATACAAGCCTTACATACACCATCAACTCTCCCTACGTATCTCGACGACGTTCCCGCGCCATTGCCGCCATTTGACGAACCGTATTCCGAGAAGCAAGAGCATGTAGGTTGAGGGTGTGACAATTCAACACCGACATCTCCTTCTTCTTTCTTTTTCGTTCTTTTTATGTACATTTATGTTTATGTATTATAATTAGTCGATATTAACGACATGATCAATAACAACTAACATTTTCTTTATCGCATCTAGCCGCTAACATCGTTTATTATTCGTTTTTATCATATTAATATTAATACCGCGTACTTATAAATCTATAAACTAAGTTCGGGTTAAACCCATTTAACTACGACTATTGCACAAAGTCCGTTTAATCCCTTTACGAGTCGCGATAGTGGTGACGCCTTTTCGAGGAGCATCGCCCTAGACACTCAAGGGCGTAACGCGATCGTGATAGTACGTAGTTGAACGTGTTTAATTCCATTTTGAAGGATCGGAACAAAACCCGTTGACGCTAAACCGGACATCATTTAATCCGTGAGGGTTATTATGGATAACGTAACGCGGAGGGAATTATTTCGTCCCGGTCCGAACCAAAATGACTCTTATGTCACCTTTTTCAAATCTCCGATAACGGCCTCGTAATCGTTATTCACGCATTAAGAGTATCGAAAATCGAGTCGCATATAAATCATGCCATATTTATATGTGATTCGGTTAACCATCAATTTAAAACAAGCACAAACGAAACGAGCCATACCTCGTACATGGGACACTTGACCGAGTGCCATGGGCCAGTCGATCGAGTAGCACCCCAAAAACCAGGCAGTAATCACCTTAAAGGCACACTCGATCGAGTCTAGGCCATGACTCGATCGAGTGGGCCCTGTAGCCTGGAAAACCGAGAGCTTCAATGCATCATTCAAGCCCCTTCTTTTTTTACGACTTTAGTCATCACGTGTAAAGTCAATCACGTGATCTCCTTTTCAAAACTCATGCATATCACTTCACATAAACAACTTTGATCGACGGTCTCTCACTATTAATCTCGTGTCGACGACTCTTTAGTCGTACCCGACACGTGATTAATCTAGACTCCAATTTCTTGATATGATAAGTTGGGACAAGGCATCGAGATTCGGGATCGGGCTAGCACCACGCCTAGGTCCTATGTCTCCGTCCTTTGATTAATACACAAAGTAATGTGTATTTGATCGAAGTTCTACCATTTACACGACTTACGGTCTAACTTGCATTTACTATATACGGGTCCATTTGCAAGTGTCGTTTATTTCCATTATATCGTTACTCTTTTTTATTCGCTATTTTCGTTTTGGCCGGGTTGTATTTCCCCCGTGTAACTTGTAACCGATTTATTTTTGCCTTGCTTTTATTTATTTGCGTTTTACCGTTTATAAATGAATCATCGCATGCTAAATCACTTCGACAATAAGTTAGATGCATTAAAATGACGTAGCTCACATTTAATTTGCATGCTTAGCTAAAAACGTTGTTTGCATATCATTTCACCGGATTACTAACGCGCATATTAGAAAGTCAAACGATGTCTTAGTAGAGGCCGCTAAGTGCGGGTGGGGTTGGGTGTCCTTAGTGGGCTTCCCAACACGTACCCTCACCGCTTACTCAGGACCTCGGTTTCCGGATGCCCGAAACCGTTGGCGCACGAGAGTCATTCAATACACGATAACCGGTAGTGACGGTATCGGTATCGCAATACAAAGGGACGAACCCAATAAACTCTGAAATCGAAATGGGCCGTACTTTGTGTACGGCCCACAACGACATAGAGTGGGCTCGAACGGGTTCGAACTCCCACAAAGTTCGGCGGCGACTCCATTTCGACTTAAATTTCAATTCGATCCATTCTCATATGGAGATGCATTCGCCTACCCAAACCCGCGCGTGGCCGCGTCGGGGTGGACCTATGTCATGTCCACAATTTGGCGACTCCGCTGGGGATTAACTGATGCGTGACTAACCATCGGCATCCTCAGGGTGAGACTCGAATAGAAATCGTTTGACTAGTACAATACGCGTTTTAGTTTTACGGTTCATGCATAACCCCATATTTTCCCGGGCCGGTACTGGTGACCGACGTCCCACTCTACCGTGATGTACTTCGACTTGGATATGTCAAAGGTGTTCATAGTCGATTCGTATGGACTTTGCGGCATGTTCTAAGCTCAACTCGACTTAGGAAGTCCGTCCCGATTCTCGTCTAGACTATGAGCACTGGTATAGACCCCATTTAGACCGACCGAGACTTAGTGTAAAGCATACATGGTGTCGTTATAATGCTTGCGTACCTATGTGCTACTTGGTTTCCGTGTTGTTTTCAAAAACCGTCATTTCAAAAATGCATCTTTTCAAAAATATATTCAAATTTCAAAAACCGGAAAGCTACCGAATTTAGGACTTACGATTTTACTCAAAATAGCCCACTTTCTAGCCGGTATGTTGCCCGATTCAAAACTCGAAAATATTTTCAAACTTACAAAACCGAGGCCCGATACACTTTCTGATTTTCTCGAAAAATAGGGCCTTCCCCCCTGAGTTTTCTCGGATTTTCCAAAAATAATCCTTTTCAAAACTTTCCTCCCTCTTAGGACTTTCCCGTATGTAGCAGTGTCGGGTCATATTTTAAGTCATGGAGGTCTTTAGCGTCGAAACTCTGTCGATCTTACATCACGAGTTTCTTCCCGATCCCAGTCCGCCTTATTAAACTAAGGCAAGGCCCACCTACATATGACATACTCCTACAAAGGAGGGCCCGTCTACACATTCGAGTCCAAAGTCTGGGGACGTCTCACGTGGACCTTCCTTCGAACAGGATTCGACCCACCCGTCGAATCCTAAAGAAGGCCCGTCATCCACGAGTCACCCGTCTAGAAGTCTCTTTCAAGTCATTTTTTTAGTCTCTTCCCTGCTCGGGATGTACTGTTTTGATTCTAAGGTTCGGGTTCAGTTTCTGATTGCGCGGTGTTCTTACAGACAGGCCACCGTCCACCAGACACAGACCCAAAATGGAAGCAGCTCTGAACAATCTCAAGGCCTCTGTGGATGCCATGGCCGCTAAACAAACCGACATTGATGTCTAACTGACAGAAATGAGGGCCGGTCAAGTGGCTATCGTTGCTCGCATGGCTGCAGTGGAGTAAAGGTCTGCTAATGCCGAGGTTACGGAACCTCTAGCTGAACTAGTTAGCGCGGTGCGCCGACTAGAGGAACAACTTCACATGACTGGGAGTAACAATATCCATCGGGAGAATAGTCGTGATTATTCCCCGGTGAGTGACAAGCTGCCTGCGAACCTGAATCTCACGGGCTTACCCATGTTTGAAGGGACTGAAGACCCGTTGCTATATGTACGGGCCTTCAAGGAGTTCACGGCTATCAAGGGAGTGGATTCTTCGATGTTCAAAAACCTCTTTGCTGCCTCCCTCGAGAAACACCCAAAGGCCTGGTACTACAGGCTAGACCCCAAGAAGTTCTCGGCATGGGATGATGTGGCTACAGAATTTGCTCGGAACTATGCTGACAACACCGATATCCAGACCACAATGCAGTCTCTAGAGGTTATGGCCCAAGAACCTAAGGAAGGTTTTAACAAATACCTCCAACGTTGGAGGGCCGAGAGTGTGAAACTGGTCGATAAGCCTAGTGAGAAGACTTTAGTGGAGGCCTTTGTCAAGAACCTCCTCCCTTCCTACCGGGTCCACCTCCGGTATGCTGTCATACCCAATTTCACCACTCTTACTGAAATGGGTATGAGAATCGAAGATGATCTGAGACTAGAGAGCCTTACTAAGGCCCCTAGCAAGGGATACCAAGGGGCTTCCTCATCCACTGCCTGTAACAACCCTAAAGTTTCGCGACCAAAATAAAAGAATAAAATAGGAAAATTTAAAGTCGTTACTCCGCATTTAGCTCACAAGGCCAAATGCAAGGCAAAAGAATATTATAAGAATTAAAAAGAAATATAAATCCGATGACTAATTAAATGAAAACGTTGCAGCGGAAGACTTAAGTCCCACAAAATCCAAAACGGTTTAAAAACAACTTCAACCCAAAAATTCAACGTAAATATAAATAGTTTGGAGGTAAACGTTAAATAATAAAAATCCTTCCTCGCTCAGCATCCCGAACCAAATGCACCCATGCAGCATATTAATTGTACCTATCAACTGTACCCAAAACACAAATAGGTACAGGTTCCAGCGGGGGAACGACCCAAAACAAAAGGACGTCAGCAAAGCTGAGTAAAATATATTATATTGAAAACGTAAAACAATAATTATAATTTGCAGTAAACTGAAATCAGAGTTAAATATCCTTGTCTCAATACCAAACCAAAAGTACTGTGAAAACAGTAGTCAAAACCAAAACCAAAATATATTTTTTCCACCTGTGTGCCAAGGTCCTACCCTTTTGCACGATCTAGAGGTACCACCTATGCTTAGCTAGACATACTATAGTGCGCACTACTCACATTTGGGCAGTCAGTAGGATGAGGCTGCCAAAGGAGGAAGTCTAATTACCTAGCAAGTGGGGGGCCGGAAAACCCCCCACTTAACACAACTCGGGCAAGGAGTTCAGTTTCGGGACGAAATCTCAGGAACGTCTCAGACGCACCTTAACCTCATAGACCAACAGAGCTCCCAGAGTCTGTTATAACCACCAAAAATTGTACCAAAATAATACCAATATGTGACTTGTGTCACAAAATTCCAATATCCAAAATATTACAAAAATATCGTAAAATTTCACCATCGACAAAATAATTATAAAACCGTTTCAAGGATATAATTTAAACCGAACATGCTCTTTACTTAAAGGTGAAAAGGTCAAAATGTCCTTACCTCTTGAGAAAGACAATCCAAGCTAATATTAATCCAAAAATTCTTTCTCCTTGAACCCACAAGCTACAATCAATATAATTTGATTCATTAATCTAATTGGTATTAAAACGGGTCTAACCTATATACAAAACCCCTATATCCATAAATTTAGTAAACTATAGAATTACTCACAAAACTCGATTTATATATATTTATATAAGGAAAACGAATAAAGATCTTTAATAAAATCGATAATTACCGCAGTTTTGATGGAGTGTAATGAAAGATCAAAATCGATTTTACGACGACGGAGAATAGATAGAATGAATGAGTGGGGCGGCTGAATGAATAGAAAGGTTATTAGTGTGTGAATGAATGAATAGGAAGGGGGGTGTACGGGTTAATATTATAGTTTAGTTTAGTTTTTTTTTCTTTCCTTATTGTGTTTGACTCGAAATTGAATTCGATACAATGTCGGTTTATAAAAGAACGTTTCACTTTAATAAAATCAAAACCGATTTATTATAAGACAACCCATAATACTTTAATTTTATAAAAATATAAAAATATTTTTTTCCAACTTAAAACCCGATTTAAATAAAAGTAGGAAAGTCAAGCTTACAATTGACACGGAAAATAACGGGGTGTTACAGACTTCCCTCCTTAAAACAAAAATTCGTCCTCGAAGTTTAAACTCATCCTCAAAAATAAAGCCTCACACTACTCACGGATGTCCCAAAATGACCCGCTCACTCCATATATCTAAAATCCACCAAAATTCTTCATATATCTCCAAAATAAATTATTTACTCCATATATCCAAAATCCGTCAAATTAAACACAACCTTAAAGATATCTCACATTTCTAAATCCTCAAAATCCATAACTACCTAACTCCTCAAATTTCAAAGTATATACAACTTCACCAACACCTAAATCCACAAGATCACCTAATTCCACCAGATAATACCAAGGTTCGAAACCACCAAAATTCTCATACTCCTCTAAGGTAAAGTATCACTTGCCAAGTTAAGAGCATGTCGGACAAAATATTTAGATTATTTCAAAATTTTGAAAATCACAAGTGCAACCATTTTACAAGTGCGTAATGCACAAAATCAATCAATCAATCAAATAAGTGCGTTTAGCACTATCAAACCAACAATATGTGCGTTGAGCACGAAATCACCAATACGTTCGTTGAGCACAAACAAACCACAAATATGTGTAAACAAGTCAATTTCAAGTAATAACCAATAACCAATGATATTGTGTTTATTAAGCATCGATAATAGCCAAAATATTCATATTTGTGACCAATAAATAGATATTAGCATGAAATCACACAAGAACATGCTTAGTTTACCACAAAAATAAGTAGTCATGCATATTTCTACCCACCTTAAAATAAAGCTTCGTCCTCGAAGCACGAATTTTTTTTTTTGTTAAATGGTAAGTATATTGATAAATCAAAAAATCATATACAATGTGCTATGATTCTAGTTACATATTCAGAGTCCCTCGTGCTTAATTTCCCTTTCCTAATCCCTCGGAAATACACTTGAAGTTCTTTTCTAATCCTTTCACTAATAATATCAGGTCTCGTGATCATGTAATCCATTCTACTCTGATTTCGCTGTATCCATATGTGGTAAACACACGCATTGATTACCCCGTTCACAATCCCTCTCTTCAACTTCGATCCTCTTAACTGTAATCTCCAATTGGTATTCAGCGATACCTGCATTCGACATTCTACCCAGCTTTCAACATTTAGAAGTACAGCCTTACCGTACTCACATTGGCAGAACAGGTGAGCTGCTGTTTCTATTATTTGCGCACACAAACAGCAATCAGCTTCATCAATGATCTGCATTTTGTACAGCTTGTCTCGAGTTCTTAGCGCATCCTGTTGATGAAGCCAAGCAACGTATCTGTGCTTAGGGATCGACCATTTACTCCACACCTGACGTGCCCAATCCACTTTCTCTCGCTTTAATCGACACCAATTGTATCCTCTCGCGATAGTATACTGACATTGAGCATTCCACTCACCTCGCGAGTATCCATCTTTGAACACATCTTTAGCCTGACATATCTTTCTCCAACCCCAACTTGAGTTCATTGTAGGATTGTAGTTCATCCACTGAGCTCCCTTTAAATACATTGAATTCACCCATTGAACCCATAATTTATCCGGATGATTGAGAATCCACCACGTCATTTTCCCTATCGCTGCCTTATTCCAATGACAATTCTGTCTAAGATTTAATCCACCCTCTTCATACGGTACACAAACTTTCTCCCACGATACTAGTGGGGCTCTGGAGTAAGACGTTCCCCCCTCCCATAGGAAATTACGGCAGATGTCTTCAATTTTTTTAATAACACCACTGGAAATGAGAAAAATACTCGCCCAATACTGATGCAGCGTGCTGAACACGGACTACACCAGCACCAATCTTCCCATGTAAGAAAGTTTCCTCGCTCCAATCTTCCTAATTCGCTTGGTGACTGAATCAATCAGAGGCAAGCAATCAGTGATCGTCAGTCGGGAGCTCTTAATGGGAACACCCAGATACTTAAATGGCAGATTGCCTTCAGTACATCCTGAGACGGACAAAATATCTTGCCTGTCAGCAGTCCTGACTCCATTGAAATAAATGTGAGTCTTTCCTGGTCTGAGTTTTAAACCCAAGCCTGCTGAAAACGTAGCAAAAGTACGTAAAAGTACCATCATAGATTGAATATCTCCTTTACTGAAGAGTAATAGATCATCGGCAAACATCAGGCTGGTCAAGTTCATAGGCTTACACATCGGATGATAACTGAACTTTTCATTAGAGGTAGTGTATCGAAGTAATCTTGTCAGATATTCCATGCATATAGTAAATAGAAGGGGGGAAAGAGGATCCCCTTGTCTCAGCCCTCTCTTCCCATGGAAAAAACCAAACGAATCTCCATTAATACTAAGTGAGAAAGATGCAGTGTGTACGCATTGAATAAGAAGATTACGAAAATCATGAGGAAAATTAAGATGTTCCAACATCTGTTCAAGGAATTCCCACTCCACATTGTCATACGCCTTTTGCATATCCATTTTGATCAAGCATCGAGACGACACAGCTTTCCTAGTGTATAACCGTACCAAGTCTTGACAAATGAGGATATTTTCCACTATACTTCTTCCCCTAATGAACCCACCTTGAACCAGTGATATGATCTCCGGAAGAACCTTAGCCAATCTGTTGCAGAGGAGTTTAGATATGCATTTGTACATCGTATTGCAACAGGCTATAGGACGGAACTGAAGCACCGATTTTGGACGATCAACTTTTGGAATGAGGACCAAATTCGTGGTTTTCAGCTGCTTGAGAAGCATTCCTGATTGGAAAAAATCTTTAATGGAAGCACAGAAATCCTCCTCGACAACTGACCAAGCATCCTTAAAAATTTGCTGGTATACCCATCCGACCCTGGAGCTTTATCATTCGGAATACTAAAAAGAACTTTTTTAATTTCCTCATCAGTAACCTGCTCCTGTAACACAGCATGATGTTCATCACTGCACTTCGGCCCCATCTGCATAAGCATGCTAGACACAGGTGTAGATTCTGTCCTGCTCCCAAGTAAAGTCTGATAGAACGAAAGGAATGCATTTTGGATGTCCTCAACAGATTTGCATTCCTTACCTTCGACATCTTCAACCATCGAGACTCCATTACGCAATCTTCTGGACTTAAGAGACCCATGACAAAAGGCCGTGTTAGCATCCCCTTCATTAACCCAATGTTCTTTAGCTTTCTGACTTAGGAAACTACACCTCGCCCTGTCAAGTTCCCTATACTATTCAGTAGCCTGCATCTCAGCCATAATCAAACTATGATTAGTAGGATCTTCCCTCAAACTCTTCTGGCTATCCATAAGTTTCACATGTGCAATATCTGCTCTTTTATCAATAGCATGGAATCTGGTTTTATTCAGTTCTTTCAGTGGATATTTGAGTCGTCTTAGCTTCACTGCAAACTGGTACATCAGCGTACCATCTACAGGTTGCTGCCAAGAGTTTCTTACTATATCAACAAATTGCTTGTCTTGACTCCACATATTAAAATACTTGAAGCATCTTTTGCCCCTTTGCTGCACTGGATTATCAGAGATGACACAAGGATTGTGATCGAATAAACCTTCTGGCATGAAATTAGCACAATACCCATCAAATAAATCCAGCCAATCCTGGTTCACCAAAGCTCTATCTAATCGACTGTAAACTCGAGTCTCCGGAGGTTGTTTGTTAGTCCATGTATAATAAGCACCTCGAGCAGGGCAGTCCACCATACCTAAATAATCAATACAACTTTGAAATGGTTGAGCAACCTTCAAATTAAATCCCCCCCCCCCTAAACGTTCTTCAGGAGATAGAACACAATTGAAGTCACCACCCATCCACCACGCTCCCTGAATACCCATCTCCAGTTGCCTTAAATCCTCCCACAAAGTTACTCTTTCCTCCAGTTTGTTGAAGGCATAGATAAAACAAGCTTCAAACTGTCTCCCCTTCTGGATCTCAACAATAGTGCAGTGTATCAGCTGGTCAGTATACTTCCTGATGCTAACATCACAAATTTGCGGATCTCATAATACCCACACACGACCTCCAGGGTGAATATGGCTATTAGTAGTGATACACCAATCATTGAACACATTAGTCATGGCTTTATTCTGTTTAGTAGGCTTTATTTTAGTTTCAAGTATGCCAAAAATTCCTACTTTATTACTTTTCATAAATTTAGCAACTTCCTCCTGTTTCTTCCTCCTATTCATCCCCTTCACATTCCAAAACCCAATAATCATTAGGAAAATATGAGGGGTTTGTTGCCACCTTGCTTCACACCTACAGAAGAGGTATCACATAATTTATCTAGGTATGATGGACTTTTACTTTTCGGTCTCCCATCCTCACATACCCTGTTGTCACCTCTACTCTTTTCGTCCCCTATATTCATAAGCACGAAAAATTTACCTTAGGCAAAAAGATGAAAATATTTGTCTCTCATGGTTGACTCAAATTTTTCCCAAAATATTGGAACACATATGTTCGCTACCTAATATAATAACCTTTGAAATCCAATGAAGTCCTACCACATAATATATATATATATATAAGCACCAGCAAGTTGCTTCTTCTCTCACATATCCTTCATGGGAATGAAGTGTGCTCTCTTAGTTAATCTATTTATTATAATCCAAATCATATTATTACCTTCCTTTGACCTTAACAACCCAACTATAAAATCCATAAAAATTAAACTCCACTTCCACTAGGAAACTCCTAAAGGATCTAACTCATACTCCAAGCATCAGCCACCACATTGGCTTTTCTTACATGATACTGAATCTCGATCTTATAGTCCTCAATCAAATCCAACTAGCATCTTTATCTCACGATTAGCTCCTAATGGGTAAATATATCTTAAAATTTACGATCATAAAAACCTTAAAGGGTACACCAAACAGATAATGTCCCCGAATTTCTAAGGCAACTACTACGGCTGCTTAGTCTAGATCATAAGTAGGGTAATTTTCTTCATAATGGTTCAACTACCTAAATTCATAAGCAATCACTTTCTTATTCTACTGAAAAACACTAACTAATCCATTTTTAAAATGCATAGGTATCAACTTCAGAAACTTCATTTTCATCCGGTAAGGTCAATCCTAAAGCAGTGGCAAATTTTTCCTTTAAAATTCGAAACGATTCCTCACACCCCTCATCCCAATGAAATTTTATGGCTTTCTACATCAGTGCAGTCAATTAGTCATTAATCTATCTATTTTGGAAAAATCCTTCACAAATCTCCTATAGTAACCACCTAAACCCAAAAGTTACGAATTTCAGTCACAGATTCCGGGTTAGGTCACTCCTTAACAACCTTAGCAGGATCTACTGATACTCCATTCTTAGATATAATATCTCCCAAAATTACTCGTACCATCCAAAAATCATACCTAAAAAATTTAGCAAATACTATTTTCCTCTCAAAATGTCTAAGATAATTCGTAAATGTTCCTCATTCTTCTCTTCATTCTTTGAATAAATACTATGTCATCAATGAATATCAAAACAAATTTATCTAGGTAAGTCCTCAAAGTTTGGTTCATCTAAGTCCATAAACAAATCAAGTGCACTAGTCAACCCAAAAACCCTCTTAAAAATCATAATCACTAATAAAAACAGACACATCCCTATAAACCCCCTTATAGTTTACTAAGTCCCCACATGACGTGTCAAAATTATAATCCACAGTTTTACTAGATTCAACATTCATTTTATAGACAAACTTAGTCGAAATAAAAGAGTGAGATGCACCAGAATCAAATAAAACATGAGCTAAAATAGAATTCACTAGAAAATTAACCGAAACGATATCTGTGTTTTCGGCTTCCTCTCTATTCATGACATAGAGCTTCCCAGTAGGCTTCTTGCTATTCTGTGCACCATTTACTTGGCCCGCGGGTTTAATAGGTGTGGTATCGTTGGTCTGAGTTGGAGCTGGATTCCTAAAATTATTGTTAGTTTGGGACCTACCAAAATTCTGTGTGTTCCTCTGACTCTCAAATCGGTTACTCTGATTCACACTAGCACTAACAGATTGTGTAGCACGAGGTTTCCCTGCCTTCTTGTTCCTACACTCAAATTCTCGATGTCCTAACTTCCCGCACCAGTAGCATGTCACCTTATTTCCCTGACAGTCAACGCCTGGGTGATCTCCCTTGCATAACTTACAGTAATAATGTGGGGTAAAGTCATTAGTTGTTCCCTGGTTTCTACCTCCCCAACTATTACCTTCTTCCTTCCCATTCCCCCCAAAAGATCGGGGGTTTTGTGGAGTGTTATTGTTAGTATTGAAATTCCCTCTCTTCACTAGGGTGTTAGATTGACTCCCCTGAAACTCCCTCTTCTTAGTCCCAGTACTTCCCATCTCAACCTCCATCTTCTGGTTACTCCTCTCAATATTAACAGCCCTAGCATAAACATCTCTTAATGAAGTAAATGTCTCTCCAGCAAATCTACCCTTAATCTTCCAATGTAACTTATCCTCAAACCTAGATGCTTTAATCCCCTCAGTTGGCACTAGCTCCTTAGCAAAATGACTAAGTTCAACAAATTTATTGTAAAAGTCTTTCACACTCATCTCATCGGTTTGTTTTAGGTCTCCAAATTCAGCTAATTTTTGATGTTTCACATGTTCTGGGAAAAATTCAGCTTCTAACATTTCCTTAAGAGTATCCCAGTCTTTATCATATAGTGTCTGTGTGCCATTAGGGTTTCTTATTCTAATTGGTTTCATAAAGTGCTCTTTCACAGTCTGCCACCAAATATCCGCCTCTTCTTTCAGATAGAAGACAGCGATCCTAGCCTGAAATTCATGTGGACAACCTATAGATAGAAAATTTTTCTCCATCTCCCTAACCCAATTATCTAGTTCATTAGGATCTCCTTTCCCAGTAAAAGTTGGCGGTTTCTTCTTCTGTACCGCTTCAGACATTCCAGCAACAGTGGGTGTAGGATCATTCTCATTCTCAACTCTATCATTCATATTCTGGGTAACAGTGGTCATTTGTTGCACAGCTTGGAGAAGAGCTGCATTCTGAGCTATCAATTGTGCCATCATAGCGACCATATCATTGTTTTCATTTTCTCTTCGTGGAGGCAGTGTTACTATAGATATAAACAATATTCTATTAAGTTCAAGTATAAGAAAGTTCAATCACAAATCACAAATATTATAAACAATATTCTATTAAGTTCAAGTATAAGAAAGTTCAATCACAAATCACAAATATTATAAACAATATTCTATTAAGTTCAAGTATAAGAAAGTTCAATCACAAATCACAAAATTTAATGCAAGTAGCATTCATCTCTATCACAGTTCAATTAGGTAAGAATAGTAATAGTACTAAACATGACAAATATAAATATACATATATACATAAATAAAATAATTCATGCGTATGCAATGCACCCAATCCACCCATCACTCTCGGTTTAAAAAGAACGGTTTTTTTTTTGTAAAGTAGTATTTTTTTTAAACCATTTTAAATTTTGCAAAACATTTGAGAAAGACCTATTGCTCTGATACCAACTATAACAGCCCTAAATTTTCGCGACCAAAATAAAAGAATAAAATAGGAAAATTTAAAGCCGTTACTCCGCATTTAGCGCACAAGGCCAAATGCAAGGCAAAAGAATATTATAAGAATTAAAAAGAAATATAAATCCGATGAATAATTAAATGAAAACGTTGCAGCGGAAGACTTAAGTCCCACAAAATCCAAAACGGTTTAAAAACAACTTCAACCAAAAAATTCAACGTAAATATAAATATTTTGGAGGTAAACGTTAAATAATAAAAATCCTTCCTCGCTCAGCATCCCGAAACAAATGCACCCATGCAGCATATTAATTGTACCTATCAACTGTACAAAACACAAATAGGTGCAGGTTCCAGCGGGGGAACGACCCAAAACAAAAGGACGTCAGCAAAGCTGAGTAAAATATATTATATTGACAACGTAAAACAATAATTATAATTTGTAGTAAACTGAAACCAGAGTTAAATATCCTTGTCTCAATACCAAACCAAAAGTACTGTGAAAACAGTAGTCAAAACCAAAACCAAAATATATTTTTTCCACCTGTGTGCCAAGGTCCTACCCTTTTGCACGATCTAGAGGTACCACCTATGCTTAGCTAGACTTACTATAGTGCGCACTACTCACATTTGGGCAGTCAGTAGGATGAGGCTGCCAAAGGAGGAAGTCTAACTACCTAGCAAGTGGGGGGCTAGAAAACCCCCACTTAACACAACTCGGGCCAGGAGTTCAGTTTCGGGACGAAATCCCAGGGACGTCTCAGACGCACCTTAAGCTCATAGACCAACAGAGCTCCCAGAGTCTGTTATAACCACCAAAAATTATACCAAAATAATACCAATATGTGACTTGTGTCACAAAATTCCAATATCCAAATTATTACAAAAATATCGTAAAATTTCACCATTGACAAAATAATTATAAAACCGTTTCAAGGATATAATTTAAACCGAACATGCTCTTTACTTAAAGGTGAAAAGGTCAAAACGTCCTTACCTCTCGAGACAGACAATCCAAGCTAATATTAATCCAAAAATTCTTTCTCCTTGAACCCACAAGCTACAATCAATATAATTTGATTCATTAATCTAATCTATATATTATATTAAAAGGAAAACAAAGCATTCTCCATACTCCATTTTCCCAAATGTCAAAGCTAAAGCAAGCCACATGTCGCGATACTATTGGATGGAAGATGAAAAGGTATGAAGCTAAAGCAAGCCACATGTCGCGATACTATTGGATGGAAGATGAAAAGGTATGAAGTGGAAGATGAATATGAGGAAGGAGTTATGGAGGAAGTTATGAAGTGGAAGATGAAAAGGTAGGAGTTATTAAGTGGAAGATGAAAAGGAGGGAGTTATGAAGAAGATGAAAAGGTATGAAGTGGAAGATAAAAAGGAGGAAAGAGTAATGGTTGAAAGCTTAACACTTATAATTCACCACCTATATCAATGGATGCTTCCCTTCCCATTACACCATCCAAGTGTTTCCTACAACGAGCATGATCAATTCCCACCCTATTACCGTTGAGAAATTAAATCGCATGATCCGAAGATGTGTAGTCGTCAAGACAAGAATCCAAAACAACCTCCACCCACCTACGTTCTACCAATCTCATATCAGCTTCAATGGACTCAGCAACGGTATAAATATAATTTCTACTTTTTAATGTTCAAAATTATGCGAACAGATGCCTAAAACAAAAGCTTTACAGGAAAAAACACCACAAAAGACGCGCAAATACAGCCAAATCACCAGCGATGATGATGAACCAATGTCGGGAGGGGATGTTGAAGACAAGGCATCATCGTCAAAAATGCTCAAACCAGTGAAGATGGAGAAAGACAGCAATTCTGTTGTCTAAATCATTTAATAACTTTAGAACTTCTAATGTTAATTTCTTTTTCGGATTGGATTTTAATTCAGAACTTTTGATGATCTTTAATTTCCGCGGACAAATAATTTACTTATGTAGAACACCTTTTACATTTGGAACTACGTACTAGAAAATTGTGTTTTACTTAAATTAATTAACTATAGATTCTATAGCAAATTATTACAGGAAGTAACAAGCCAAGGAACCCAAGAAGAGTGCAACCATATGAAGCAGCCAAGAAGAACTACAAGGATGGAAAAATTGCAAACCAACCAAAGAAACAAAAGGGAGTTACAAACAATTAGCGTCAAGAAATGTATGAATCTTCAAGGAGTTATATGATGTATCTTTTTGCACTTAGCATTTGTAATGTACGGATCTTCAAGTGGTTATAATCCATTATTCATAATAACTACTGATGCGACAAAAATTTACTTCAAACCAGATATTGCACATGTGAACGCCATCATTGCTAGGTGAGTGACATTATCATATCAAAATTTTGGAAACTACTTATGCAATCAAAAGATAATTTTTTGACAAATATAACCACAATTTCAGTAATGCAAACCGTGGACCAGCAATCAGAGATGTTGTCAAGACCACTTGGAAGCACATTGATACAAAGAGTGACAACACAGAAGTTAAAAATTTGGGCCAAAAAAGGATTAAGATTGAACCGATCGACATCAGTGATAAAAGCGACAACCCAGAAGATGCCTAAGACTATTTCATTCTGTTAAAGTTTCTATGTTTCATGTTGTTGAGTCAGACCTCTAAGACTATATTTCCTTTAATTTCCTCTTTGTTTCAAGCTAAGACTTTATTTTTTTTTCTATGTTTCATGGTGTTGAGTCAGACCTCTAAGACTATATTTCCTGTTTGTTTCAAGCTGACATTTTATTTTTCTTTGTTTTCTTTTCGAAAACTATTAGACTATTTCATTATTTTACATGCTTGGCAACAACAATTTTTTTGTTCAGTACTAACAAGTGCAGGTAAAAAAAATATCAAGGTACCCAAGAAGAATGGAAACATAAGGAGCAAACAACACAAGTTTTTAATGTTACTATTGATGAAACATAACATATTATTTCTATGTAATAATATCAATATTTAATGTTAATTATTTCAGGGTGAGATAATACAAGGTACAATAGTTCACAACTTGAAATCTCAATTTGAAGGCAAGATAGAGGAACAACATATCTATCGAATAAGCAACTTTCAAATAACATCAAATGACGACGCATCAGAGGCTGCTACCACACATAAATGGCGTATAAAATTTCTCTCAAACACCGTAATTGAAGAAATAGATAAATCGACAATATCAAAATTTGGTTTCAAATTTGTTGAGTTCCAAGATGTTATAGACGACAATCTAAATGGGAGATCCTTGATAGGTAAATATACTAACTTTAGGAAAAAAAACTATCTTATTAAATATTTTATTTCATTCTACTAACTAAAATTTAAATTCAAATGTGATTGGTGAAGTGGAGAAGTACAATGTTTTACTTGAAAGTAGAGCTTTTGATTGCACTAAAGTAGAGCAGCAAGATCTAAAGTAATTTCCTACTTTATTAGGTTTAAGTTTCATTCCACAAATTAAATGTTGTAATCTTAACTTTAAATATCAACCTTTAAATTATTGCAGTGGTTTAAACATTCCTATATGGATATGGGGAGCACTCGGACAAGAAATCCAACAAATTGCGACCGAGGATAAATTCTTAACAATGAAACCTATAATCGTATTCCAATGTGTGAGAAGGGCCCCATATTTAGGTACCAATGATTAATTTTATACATTCTTAAAATTATATTTTGAATTGCTATACTTACTTACAATCAAATTATCAGGCCAAATGAGGATATCTACTACAGATGCAACAAAGATTTACATTATGCCAGATATACCAGAAGTAAATGCATGGATTTCAAGGTGAGTTTTATTAAGATAGTAGCAAAAGATTACTTTTATAGTACCTAACTAACACCTAATGTCAATACAGAAATGCAAATCAAGAGACACCAATCAGGGATATTATAGGTGCAAGTTGGAAGCAATCAGTTACCGACATTGAGAGTGATCAAATAAGAAACATCAGCAAAAAAAGACTAAGAGTTAAATTGGATAAGGAGAATGACGATGGAGAAAGCGAAGACACTTAAATCTGAAGAACCAAACAAGATGCAAATGTTTTTTAATTAATATTTAGATTATGTTTCTCCTATTTCACCTTTCGATTATGTTATGTTTAAACTTTAAAAAACTACTTCCTTTGTAATTTATGATTATTTTAGATGAAATCAACTTTAAATACTCACTATTATTCCAGGCTGTGAGATACAAGGTCATTATTTAAAAATTAAGAGCACTGTCCAATTAAATACTACAACCGACAAAAACAATTTCAAAAAAAAATCCAATGTTAACTTTTCAATGTTTAGGCAAACCACATCACAAACGAAGTAGGTAAAGTATAATGTTCCTATCATACATTAACTATTTTCCTAATATTGAAAACAAATTTGACACTAAATTAAATTCACTTTAATTTTAGTTAATATCAATTAATCCATTTATTATTTTACTCACCCACTTATTGTAATCAGTTATTGATGGAGAAATTTGTCTTAAAGAAATAAACCACTATAATATAACCCCCCACTAAGTTAGTAAAAAAAAACTACCCACTAACCTACAAGTACCATTTATAAAAACTTAACATCTATATCACAAAATCAAAGCCACAAACATAACATTATAGCATGGTAAAGAAACAGTAAAAAAAATACATTAGGTATGGGAAAGGAAAATAGAAAAAATTCAACAACAAAGGCATATGAAATCAAGAGAAGAAAAACAGCAAGTAAGTTTTGTTTATTAGTATAATTAGTGAGGTTGATGTTATGTTTATGTAGTTTTCAAATTTTCTAAATAGAATTTCCTTACCTGGATTATTAGCAATTTTAAAGAATCAACGTGTCTGCAAATCAAAGGTCAAACAATGAAACATATTAGTATTAGATTTAGAGAACTAAATTATTGAACTAATTAACATATTTGTATGTCGTACTTAATAATTCTTCTACATACGACTATTTTTATTTAAAACTACTCCTCTATTAATTACTTTATCGTACATTTATTATCTTCTAAAATGATATTTTTCTATTCATATTAACACAAATGATACTCAACAAAACAGTACGTGGTTGAATTATAAAATGTAGAAGTGTTATTCAAAAAACAATCAAATAGATGATCACTTATCTTTGAAGTTGTGGATGTGACTCAACACAAGACAGTAAGTTCAGCAGGGTGCACAACTCCTTTTTCCTCCCGAGCACTATATGTCAACAAAAATAAAAAGAAAGAAAACAATACATGCAGTCAATAACAAACATTCTAAAAGACAATAAATTATAAGTAGATGTAATATGAACATTTGAATCGAAAAATAAATCAAGAAAATACAAGTAAATATGAACATAAAAAACATAGATCCAAAAATAAGAAATAAAATACATAAATACAAAAACATAAGATACGAATACACATAAATACATAGATATATAAATACGAAAATACAAGTACATACACAATTTAAAAAACCAAAAAAAAAAGAATTCTTTAAAAAAAACAGATTAGTATATGAAGACAGGAAAAAATCCAAACCAGTACATAAAGAAAATAAAAAATCAAAACCAGTATTCATAGACGGGGAAAAATGATAATCAGTATAGGAAGACAGAAAAATCAATGAGTATACGAATGACAATAAACAATCAAAATCAGCATACCAAGACAATCAAATTAAAATCAGTATACCAAACATAGATCTGCATACAAAAACACCAAAAATACTAAACAAAAAAATTGAAATTAGAATATGAATACTAGGAATAAATCAAAATTAGTAAACATATCAAAATCGATATACAAGTAACTACAAAACAAAGATCCTGCATACAGAAACACACTAAAACGGGATTTAAAAGAAAAACGAAATTAGCATACCCGAAATTTAGGATTTTAACAAAATAAATTCAGTAAAAAAGGAAAACTATGCATCCATTGAAGGAAAAATCAAAATCGGGATACAAAGACCGAAAAAAATTAACATCAGTGTACAAGTAAACGAAAAACATAGATATGTATATAGAAACCCCCAAAAAATAGAAATTAAAAAAAACAAATTAATAAACACGAAAATCAGAAATATAACAAAAAAAAAAAAAAGAAATCAGTAAACAAGAAGAAAATTAATACATGCATTGAAGGAAATATCTAAATCAGTCAACGAAAACGGGAAAAAATTAAAATCAGTGTACAGTAAATAAAAAAACATAGATCTGTATACAGAAACACTAAAAAAATAGAAATTTAAGAAGAAAAACGAAATTATTACACATGAAAGTTAGGAATATTAAAAAAAAAAATCATTAAACAAGAAGGAAAAGAATTCATTCAATGATATACCTTAATGTAGATGAAATTGGAACCTTTGAAAGGGAAATCAAACTGAAATGCAAAACCGACATAGATTACATGTACCTACACAAACACACAAAAGTAAATATTTATCAGAAAAGAACACGAAATTGGTAGATTCAGATGGAAACTAATACATGCAATGAAGGATATAGATTAAAAAAAACAACAGAATACTGTAAGTAAACGTAAATACGACCTTCGAATCAGAAAAGAAACTGAAATGCAAAACCGGCATCGCATAGATCTGCATACACAAACACACAAAAAATTAAAAAATTTACAAAAAAAAACCGAAATCATAATACATCGGATTTGTTACATAACACATACATGTGGTCTTTACGAAATCCAGCACAAAAACAGTTTGAATGAATGATGTATTAGTCATATATCGGAGTATGAATGAATATCAGAGTAGGAAAATGGATGAATGAATTAGTTTGAATGAATGGAAATATCAGACTATGAATGAATGAATTAAGTACAGAAATGTGTAGAAGTGTGTAGACATTGGTAGAAAACGGCGGAGTATAGATGTAAGGAATTAGGGTTATTTTTTGTGTAAGAAGTCTGTGGAGGAATAGGAGTATATATATATGCAGTGGGTTTAGTTTGAAGGTCTAGGGTTTTATTATTTGTAGTTGGCTGGACTCCATTGTTGGTCATGGCTTATTTGGTTTATATTGTTTACTCGGGTTGGGTCGGGATATGGTAAATACTTCATGTAATCTATATTTACCGTGATATGGTTGAGTCGGGTTATTGTCGGGATCAGGGCCGTCAAATGATTTTAGTGGCCCGATTATAGAGATCAAAATGCGACCCTACATTATCAATTATTCTCTTGTGAGACGATCTCACGCTAACGGTCTCACACAATAACATTATTGTGAGATGGTCTCACATGAAAATTTGTGACACATCATAAAGAACAATTTGGGTCACATACAAAGTATTCACAATATTTGTCGTAGTCATTTTTAAAATGTACGGCGTACTCTTTAATACACGTACTTTTTTTTATAGAAAGACAACCGAATAAATAAGCCTTAACCCGTGTAAAAACCGAACATGTTAACCCGAACCGGATTAGTGGGCCACGACAAAACAATTCCACTTCTTTAGTTAATGGGCCATGACAAATTATGACAAAAGAACCCACTTATTTTAATCAAACCTACGCACTCCCTTACATTTATTTTACTTATCCTGCATTTAATTAATATATAATGTTGGCACTTACAACTAATGTATTGTCATTTCATATACTAAACGTATTTACTTATTTACATATACTCCGTAAAAGAGTATATTTATCGTGATAAGAAGAGTCTTAAATAGTCGTACGTAAAAATATTTACTTCGTGACCATTATATTTACTACGGGACATGATCTCTTATAATCCGTACTCGCTGATATATATATTATGTATGTATATTTGTAGAAAATAATGGGGACACAACTGAAATTTTAGGGACAAGGTCGCAACAGTCTCATGAGAATCGTTTGCCGCTTTCGGATGTCACAAATGGTATTATTCAGTCAATTATCATTGTTGATTTTAATAAATAAAGCATATTTTTTTACAAAATTGTTTATTCGTTTTCATGTTTGAAATATTTGAAAATTTTTAAATTTACCGTTAAACCCTTGATACATGTGACATGTTTAATGTTTGACATGTGTGACCCGTTTAACCGTTGGCACATTTTGAAATGTTTGACGCGTTTAATGTTTAAAACGGTTGACCCGTTTCACATGTTTGGCCTGTTTAATGTTTGACACATTTAAAACGTTTGAAACGTTTTGCCCGTTCAATGTTTGAAACGACTGAACCGTTTAACTATTAACACGCTTAATCGTTGACACATTTGAAACATTGTGGTGACATTTCAGAGTATTTCATTATATATTTTATCGAACTGGCGAAATATCAAACGTCGATGTGTTTTGTGACAGTGACGACTTCTAGGAATACAAGACCACGGTATGATCGTAATAGTAATTCTAATGTGAATACGCCAAACCCACGCTCAACTACGTCAACGTTGTCAGCAGTAACACGTACGGGAAATGGAAGCCCGTTTGCGTCTTTTAGTTCTATTAGTCACGGTACTTCACAAACTTATTACTTTCACGATGTCAACAAAAAAATGTACACAATACGTAGTAATAAATCGTGAGTTTTGGATTTTCACAACTTTCAGGGAATACTACGGAGACAAGTTCTTCGAATTGGTCACCGAATGACCCTACACCGAACATGGCTAATGACCTTATAACAAATTTAAGAGCATCATATAAAACATCGTACGCCCGAACCACCATGGAAGAAGGTCCCTACTCATGTTCACCTTTCCTTTTAAGAGTATTTTTCTCTACTTTCGACGATTAATTATACATCATGTACATATGCGGATCTCCAGGTAGTACCAGTTATGCAACACCGCCACCATCTACTTACGAGACAACATTGATTGAGGACTTAATTACAAATTTAAGTTCATCTATTGAAGGGTCGTCACATTGTGCGCCTACACATCCAGGTTTTATAAGATTATTTTTTAAATGCACTTTACAAGCATTGTTTTTATAACGTAATAGTTGTCCACAATATTATTGTTGTCGATGGTTGGAAGTGAAAAAAACTTACATATTCTATTTTTGCTCCAGAACTCGACTTATATTGGGATATAGGTGACCCCGATTGTACGTGTGGTAAATGTGGAACGCAAATGTGGTACCAAGAGAGAGTTCGAAAGGATAGGAATACATCCAATCCATCATTCTCTATGTGTTGTTCTGATGGGAAAATTGTACTACCTTTCCTGAAAAAACCGCCTCAACTGATCAGTGATCTTCTAAGTGGTCGACATCCATCAAGCAACCACTACACTGAAAATATTCGGGTTTATAACGGCATGTATTCATTTACATCCACAGAAGGGAAAATTGACAAATCTATAAATCAAGGTCGTGCTCCGTACACATTTAGAATGGGTGGCCAAAACGTACATCGTATAGGAAGTTTGTTGCCACCCACTGGTGACATGCCAAAGTTTTGCCAATTATATATATACGACACACAACAAGAGATTGAACATCGTAAAAATGCACTCAGGTGTGCATCACTATCTTTTCTAATTTCGTTAACGTCAGTATTATTCCTACTCTATCTTTTAACTATTTCATCTGTATAATGTTAACATTTGTTTTTGCAGCTCAAATAGGCCCGCCCGGTTTGATGCCCTTATTGAATCACTCAAGACAATGATTGATCACAATAATCCATTAGCAAAAATTTTTAGAATGGCCAGAGATCGCCTATCAAATGATATCGACGGGGATGTATCTATTAGGTTAGTGGCAAAACGAGATGTGGATGGAAGAATGTATAATCTCCCGACGGCTTCCGAGGTAGCCATCTTAATTGAGGGAGACATTGAAAACGCTGCTGAGCCTAGGGATATTATTATTCAGAAACAATCGGGTGCACTTCAGCGCATATCTGAGTTACATCCTTCATATCTAGCACTACAATATCCTCTCTTCTTTCTTTATGGTGAAGACGGATGGAGACCTGGTATATTGCATGCCGAAGCTACTCTTAATGTCAGCAAGAAGAAAAATCCAAGAAAGATAGTTACAATGAGAGAGTGGCTTGCGTTTCGCATTCAGGATCGAGCAACGACACTAGAGTCATCGGTGTTAATGGAAGGTCGGCGACTATTTCAACAGCTTTGCGTGGATGGCTATACTATGGTAGAATCTCAACGATTGACATTCATTCGTCATAATCAACCGTTACTTCGGGCTGAAAAGTACAAAGTCCTTGCCGATCAAGTTTGACGAGGAGAAACAGAGGCCTCATCTGCTGGGAGTCGTATTATTGTGCCGTCGTCATACACCGCAGGTAAGGGGTACAAGTTGGTGAACTTTTTAGATACGATGTCGATCTGCAAATACGGTGGATATCCAGATTTGTTCATTACATTTACGTGTAACCCAAAATGGCCAGAAATTACACGCTTTGTAAAAAAGAGGGGATTGCGTCCTGAAGATCGGCCGGATATTCTCTGTCGCGTTTTTAAGATGAAACTCGATGAGTTAATGAGAGACTTGAAGGATCGACATATTTTTGGACGGGTGAATGCAGGTACAAAATAAATTACGTATATAATGTTTTGTATGTTACAAACCATATTGTTTATTTGTATGTGAGAGAAGGAGAAGTATGTGACATGTCTTTGTAACCATTGCAGCTGTCTATACGATCGAATTTCAAAAGCGTGGATTACCGCATGCTCATATTTTGATATTTCTACATCGAGATGATAAGTTCCCAGAAGCTTCTGATGTCGACAAAATCATTAGTGCTGAGATCCCTAATCCAATTGATAATCCATCACTATATGCAGCTGTGAAAGAGTTGATGATTCACGGCCCTTGTGGTGTTGCTAACCCAAAGTCACCGTGTATGATTGACCGTGCATGTTCTAAACACTTTCCAAAGAGATTTAATGAAGCTACAAGAGTTGATGATGAAGGGTATCCTGTGTATCGAAGGCGTGACGATGGATCTACGGTGAATAAGAATGGGGTCATCCTTGATAATCGTTTTGTTGTCCCATATAATCCTCAGCTCCTACACAAATATCATGCTCATATTAATGTCGAGTGGTGCAACCAAGCTCGATCAATCAAGTATTTATTCAAGTATATAAATAAAGGTAATGATCGGGCGACAATGCAATCTTCATATAAGCGACGAAACGATCAAAATCCCAATCAGATAGACGAAATTCAAAAATTATATGATTGTCGGTATATATCAGCTTGTGAGGCCGTGTGGAGAATTTTTGGGTTTTCAATTCATTTTTATTACAGATTATATTTTTTACTTATGTTTATTTCGCGGAGTATATTGGTTGCTTTGCAACATTTCAATTTATTCCAATGAAAGACAGTTATATAAGGTATTGTACCATATATGTTATAATAATAAATATATTCTATTTCGATGTTAGTAAAATATTAATTTGTCGGTATAAACTCGATTTAAAAACATTCTGTGCAAATGTGCACGGGTCAACACTAGTAAAGAAGTAAAAAAAATTAACGTTTTCAAAGTACGTTAATAACTCGTATTTGACCCGAAATCCGTATATACCCGACCCCTATTTTCCAAACTTGAAATACTTCTGACTCGTATTTTACCCGTACTCGAAATGATCGAACCCAAAACCCGACCGTCCAACCCGTTTGACAGGTCTACATGTAATATGTATGTGATACATCAAATTTTAGTTACTCTCTCGTTAAGTTTAATGAATAACCATCTCTCAGTAGCAAAACCTGACAAAATTGACCTGGTCCCAATGACCCAATCCGAATAAGCCAGCCTGAACCCAACCCAAACCCGAACTGAAGATCCGAGTTTGACAGGTAACCTAAATTGACCCGACTTAATCCGAAACTGACATGTATGTTATTATAGAAAACAAGTCGATATTCTAAAAAAAAGTTGAAAATAGTAAATCCGAAAATAATCCAAACCCGAAATGATTCGACCCAATCCGAAATCAACCCAATTTATATTATCTAAAAATAGTCCCACCCAAAGCTGATCTGACACAAACCAAACCTAGTTGACGCGTTAGCTGACCCGTTTATCGCATGTATTAGTAGAGCTAAACGCCTAAACCATCAACAATATTCGTAAACCTCAATTCTTCATCTTTCTTTGCACCAAAAAAAATCTTCATCTTTCTTCTGCCCAATATTCTTCATCAGTCATTCAATTCCCCCCATTCTTAACCACGGTATGTTGTTTCTCGATTTCATATTCTTTTCTTTATCCTTTTTTTTTTGTTTTAAACTCATACGGAGTAATTTCTTTGGTGTTCAACTTCCGAATTACTTCAAATTTCTATTCCAATGAATGAATGAATGAGTGATATTTTATTATAGTTGTCTTTTTGTCCTGTTCGATTATTTGTTTCTTATTGATTTATCTTGTTAAATTCATTCAATCGTTTGCTCTTTTTTACCCTTCATAAAGCGATCTTTTGTTGTGTGATTTTAGGTCAACTGTTGTGTCTACAATGCATAACCGTTTCCCCTTGCTGTTTTATTACTTGCGGTTTTTTTTTGCTGTGTTTGTGATGCCTTTGTAAAATTCATTGTTTATTTTTTGAAAATTTCTTTCACCCATTATATATATAATATTCAGTATATGCTAAATTCATCATACTTCAATTGCTTAGGTTTCGACTTGCTTTAACAACAATTATCATGAGGTTTAAGGTTGGGAGTATGGTGGAGGTGCTGACGAAGAAGAAGGTGCCTTCTGGTGTCTGGCGCTGTGCGGAGATCGTGGCTGACAATGTTGATGGGTACACGGTCAGATATCATCGTTCTTCTGACATTGTCAAAGAAGGCATTGACAAAGTGTCGACGGAATCGGTCAGACCTCGTCCTCCTTCGCCACCACCTGTGACAGATTCCTTGACTTGGACTGTTGGTGATATTGTTGAAGTACTGGACAATGGTTACTGGAAAGTTTCTATGATCGAGGAAGTTTTGGGAGACGACTGTTATCAGATACATGTGATTGGATCTATAGATGAGTTTAGAGTGAAGAAAGCAAATATCAGATTGCGTCAAGAGTGGAAACACAACAAGTGGGTTTTGTTAGGAAAGGTATGCCTGTTAATATCCTCTTCCCGTCATTTTTCTTGTGCAGAACGTTTATGATGATCAGTCAATGGTTTATTTTAAATTATATGTTTCAATTGAGTTTGGCTGATAAAAGCGTAACTCTCTAGACCCAAGTTTTAATACTTACTCTGATTTTTATCCTATTAAATTCAGGATTCAGGAGATTGTGATGATCTGATAATTAGGGCGCGCAAGAAGGCTCTTCTGCAACAGCAAGCTCAGCTAGCCAATATCGTAAATCTGCAGTCAATTGCAGGAAAATCTTTGCAGCTAGTGAAGAGGTCATTCTCAGACATCTCATCCACTGACAAAGGATATTCAGAAGGTGTGCAAAAGCGAAGATCAGTAAACAAAGAAACACCACTTAATGTCACTCATCAGGACTGCTATTCTTTCATTGGAAATCCAGGCTCAGATGGCAACTTAAAACAAAAACTGAGTAATGGTAATTTGCAAATTGTAACCATGAAAGGTACTGATCATAGTTATGCTGGCAGGAAAAACCATGGTAATGCATTGTTCGTTGCTCGAAACCGCAATTCAGAGGATTGTGTAAGTGGTTTATCTTCTGTTGCTAGCTGTAGCGTTACTGACCCCCTTTCTGATAGGGTGCTCAGTCATGCCTCAACCAGCTGTAGTCTGGAAGCTCATTCTCTTTGTAGCGATGCCGACTCAGTTAATCTCTTTGGAGATGAGGAAGGAAAATTAGTTGGTGAGTGTCAAGATGCCTTTAAAAATCATGAGTTAGACTTGCGTCGTTATCGCTATGCTTTAGAAGCTTTATATGCATCTGGTCCCTTGAGTTGGGAACAGGAAATACTGCTAACTGATCTTCGTATGAAGCTTTATGTCTCAAATGATGAACATTTGATGGAGTTAAGAAGGTTAAGGTGTTGTTCAGAGGTGTTGCTTAGCACTATGGCTTTTTAATTTCTCTTGTGTTGTAAATCCTAGGTAATTGGAAGCATATACCTCATTTCAGTAAGAAGTAGCCATGTGTTCATATCTTGCTTGTTTCTATTGCTATCTACCTTTTTGTAATCATTGAAGTGTCAGCATTGACGGTTCAAATAAATAAAAATTTGTATGTTTAGTGTTTTGATGTTGATCTGTGCTTTCTATTGAGGTTCTAAAGTCATCGTACTGGTGCTTTCTTTTAAGTTCCCCTCTAGCTGTACTATTATTTTTGATATTCTACATAGATGAAGTTGTTTTTACCCAATGCTATTGCTAGTGCATTGTTTTTGCTATTTTATGACATTTGGGTTAGATCTATGATTGACAATAGATGCCGGCCTGAGTTCTTCCCTTGTCTTTTTGCTTGTTTTAATTTTTTTGTTTTAATCAAAAAACTCAACGTTGTATCATAGTAGTATATGACAGGCATGCTAGTTTGAATTTTGAAAGTAATGTGGTTCTTGCCATTTACCATCTACCAAATAATGGGATGAGGTATCCTTTTTTCTGCTCGCAGTATGTGTGTTTTAAAATCTAATTATGAACAAGATAAAATTTATTAAAAGCTACAATATAGTTGATGTGCCTATGGCGCTTTTTCAGGGCCTGTCAAGGCATGGCTGCCTTATGTCCGCATTCTAAAGATGGTATCGTGGTTGACCAGGTCTTTGGTTTCTGGAAAAGGGCATCATCTATTCTGGATAACAGATAAGCCAATTTGTTTCTGATTCACCTTGCTTAGTCTCTTTTTGTTTCTCATCTCATCCCATATATCGAGTTTGTTGGTCAACCCAATGCTGACCTTAAGCTTCACCAATCTCTCTTAATACACAATTAGTTAAAACTTGAAAAAGGAAAAGCTGTGAAAATTCATGTTTTAATATTGTGATATATAAATATGACGAATCTTACATTGTACCCTTTTTTTTAGAGAGGGTAAAGGCCAAAGTCGATGTACGTTGAGTCCCTGACCACCCATTCAAAATAAATGGGATGAAATGTGTATTGTTTTGGGTTACGCTTGGTGAGGTCCGAATTTATCATCGAACTGCCTGATACTGAATAATTGTGCCTTCAGGGCCTGCTTATTTCTGTGTCTTTGTTTTGTTAATTGAACTCAAATTCTCATCTGAAGCACTTCCATCCCATGGAAATGCCTCTCAAAAATATTGGTGGATTGATAATAATCTTAACTAAGTAAAAATGATCAAAAAAGTGTTGATGTATCACGTGTTTGTCTGGTTTCAAATTTGTCAATTACGGAAAAGCAGATGGAACTAGTTTTGGTTTCATATGACTTGTACATTCCTTTTCCCTCTTCGGCCCTTGTGACTTATTCTGGAGTCATGTTATTGCAACTACACTTTGTTTTGGTTTAATTGCCTGGTGTACCCTGCAATGTACATATTTCTGTCTAGTTATAACTTTGGTGGCATGAAGCTTCAGTTCGGCAATCAATTAAGCTTCAGTTTGGCAATCAATTAAGGTTTGTAGCAGTGAAGGCAATGAAGCTATGCAAAAGGTGATTTAATTGTCATTTTGTCTACAGTTTGCCTGTGTATATATTTTTTCAATGAACTTTACAACTTTTCTAGAATCTAGTCTGTGTGATGTTTAGCCCTTTAAAAGATACACTACCTAACATTTTAAATTTTGCACAATGATCCTGAATTTACATTTCTTTCTGTGCTAGACTACCAAATGATGATTTTAGTCCATTTCCAACATTACCTAAATCAATTTCTACTATAACTCACTGCCAAATTGCACCCACAATAGTTGATCTGTGTATCTCATAGACAGAACAAACTTTATCCGTGTATCCCGTTCCAAGGCATTCATCCATCAAGATTAGTATCGAGTGTTAATAGGGATAAACCCTACAAGTTTGACAAAAGGTACTGATAAATGGTGACGCAATCTAGGGCCAAAGTCCAAATTATGGTACAAAGTGAATTTTCAAATTGCAGGTTTATGTAGTCCATCAATGCTACAGTTTGGTCAGTGAATATGAAGTAGGTGAGTCGGGTGACCTATTTTCTGCATACCTACGTTTTAGTTTTGGAAAGTGTATGGAGTACCAAAACAAAGGTTTGGTGTGAAACAAACTTTGCGGAATTTTGTAGTTGCATTTTTCTCATGTTCTAGTGTTTTTGACTGACAGCACTTGGAGGATTTGCAATCCCTTCAATCCTTCATCTGTTGTCAGCAGGGATTTGCATAATCTAGGCGTATATGATCAAAGAACCGTTCACACAGTGCAAACCATTTGAACAGTTTACAGAGTATATGAGCAACAATACCTTTTTTATAAACCCTATAATGACTCGACCTAGATATGACCAGATCTGATGTAGCCAAACTAACCCGAACAACCTATTATATCACACATATAGCAACTTAACCCTAATGCTTCCCCAGGTCTACGTATATACGGAGTAAGTTTGAACTCTGACCAGTTGCTTTATCTTCTCCTGCAGTTACGCGGAGCAGCAACAATGAACAATATCCTTCGTCTCTCTGTACTTTTGGCCTGGCCCTAGTTTATTCCAGAGGATTGACTTGGGATTTCTCCTCAGAAGTGCTGGTAATTTCCCTGGTTTGCATCATAATGGGTGCCGTCGGGAGCTTCAGAACCAGGCCCATCAGACCGCATGGTCACCCGGTTCTTGGAACCGGGGCCCAATGCTTAAAGGGGCCTCATTAGGTTAAGGCCCATTATATATATAATATGTGGACAATAAAATCACTAGTAGTTGTAGTAGCCTAGTGGTGTCTACAGGAAACAAAAGGTTCTCTTTGTTCTCGGGGTAGGGGTTCGATTCCCTGCTCAAGCAAATTTTAACAAAAGGTTCTCTTTGTTCTCGGGGTAGGGGTTCGATTCCCTGCTCAAGCAAATTTTTTTATTCTTTCCCCCTAATTTTATTTGGGGATGTTTTATTAATTATCTTTTATTCTTTCCTCCTAATTTTATTTGGGGATGTTTTATTAATTTATATTAGCGTACGATTTTAAATCTAAAGAATCCTTGTAAGTAAATGTTGTATCATATTACGAGATTTACGACCCATAGAAACAAATTTTTTAAAATTACTCTAGCTAATAATTCCCTATCTATGGATCGTAACTCGTACATCTAAAATTTGGATAACTACATAATTATTATAAATAATACAGTGTAATATATGGATCATGACACTAATATATTTAAAAATTTGAAACTTAATTTCAATTTGAGAATCTATTTATAATACGTACGAGTATTGTTTTTCGAAATAGCTTAAAAAACATGGGAGATGATGTTCTAAAGGGCCTCCAAAAAATATTCGACATAGGGCCACCAAATATCATTTGACGGTCCTGTTCAGAACTTCATTTCCTCTTTGGATGGCATCTGTGGCTTAGTTTCTTTCTCTATCTATTCTCACTGGTTCTCGACTTGGGTAGCTTTTGCTGTGCCATGCAACTAATTTTAAACAAACAGGCCAGTGAATTGCGCATGAGATAGTTTCACATGGAGAACCAACCCAAACCCTTGTGTATCCCTAAAAAATTATTCGGTTTATCGTTTGGTCTTACAAGTGAGATAACACCGTACAAGTTTTTAGTGTTAATTTATTGGTTTGACACGTGAACTCGGTTCTTGTAAATGTAAAGTTTTCCACTGATGACTCCTTATAATTTCATTTCACTCAAAATGGTCCAAACATCATCTTACTTTGACCTGAATTGTCGAAATGACTGCCTAGCTAAAGCACCTACAATACAAAAATATTCGTAAGAGGCATGTGTTCGATGAATAAAATGGCTGTGCACGAAATGCCTAACTGTGACATTTTATAAGCCGTAGCCCGACCTGCTTGGATGGTTGAAACTCAAAATGTTTGCCTTAGTATTGGACCTACCTGATAATAGAGGTGACAATCGGGTCACTCGGGTCAGTTTTAGTCAAGCCGGGTCAACATAGTGTAGGTCAAGTCGGTTTGGGATGGATCATTGTCGGGGCGGGTCATTTTTGGTAAATTGAAATGATGGGTTAGGTCGGATTTAGGTCGGTCACTATGGGTTCGTCTTTGATTAGTTATTATGTCAAATGCATCAAACTATATATGAATCTGATCATTAATCTCAATGAGTCGAAATCATGTTGGTTTGGGTTCGAGTTCGGTTCAGTTGATCAATTTGGGATTGCTAAATTTTCTTCGGGTTCTGTCGTGTCATGTTTTGGGTGGGTCAAATCAATTTGTCAGGTTGAGTTAACTTTTTCCAACTCTACTTGATATCATGCATGAGCCAATGACCCAAACACGACACATCATTGAGGTAACAAACCGGTCATCAGTCACGATTCATGACCCCTTCCAAACACAGCAAGGGATTTGGAATTTTTTAAACGCAACTTTCAATTTAGGTTACTTTTGCCAAAAAAAAAAAACATCCGAAATCTATCTTTTGCTAAACACTGCCTAAACTTTATAATATACTCCTATATCTTTAGTCAAGTATCACTAAAATCCCCAGGATATGTTTGGATAAATAAATGAGAGGGAAAGAAGGGAAGGGAAAGGAGGGAAAGGAAAAGGAAAAGGAAAAGGAAGGGAAGGAAAGGAAGGGAAGGAAGGGGAGGTGATGGTCCTGATAGAAAGGGAAGACATAGAGTTTTTTTCCCTCCAAATCTTGCCTCTTTATGTGGGAGGACACAACTTCTTAACATGTGCCCATGGTGCACATTTTAGAAAAATCGGTATAATAAAGGCATATGTTGTAACGGAGGCATTCTGTTACCAATGGTTGGTAGACTATGCAAGAAGAACAAACAACGAACAAACAATATTTAAACTGACACATGAAATTACTTGGTTCACCATCAAAATCACTGGCTACGTCCACACCGACAAGGAGAACAAAATTCACTATTACGGATATAATAATACAACTCCGAGGAACTCTCTCAAGACGATGTTTAAGAGACTCCAATTTAGGAACTCTCTCAAGACGATGTTTAAGAAACTCCAATTTTTGGATTAATTACTAAGGTACGTGGAAGGGTAACTTCTATTTATACAAAAAGAATCGCCTCCGCGCACTTAGCTAATCTTTCCATGTGGGGTATTTTACCTATTTATACATAATAAAACAACCACGATTCACTAATCCTTAGATGTGGGACAAACCACATTGTAGATACCCGCATTATGCCTGCTTGTGTCTGTAACAGTCTCCAACAATACACCCGATGATGATCGGACGTCAACATGCATCAATACGCTCAAGTATGGGCTCCGAATCAATAGTATCCGGCTCGGGCACATAGCGGAGTATAAATCTCTCAAAACCGACCTTAAATTCAGGCTCAGTGAGCCGTTTCCAATCAAATAAAGCTACTTAAAGGCAAAAACGCCATCTGGGGCAAAATTATCTTTTATCGACCAGTCAAACCCGATCAAAGTCGAAAACCCGAAACAAGCCAAATTCAAAAAGAGTCCATATACACTCGAAATCAAAGTCAAACGGAATAAAATCTTGCCTTGGATAACAAAGATGTCAATCCCGTATTTCGAGCAACTTTCGATCCTTGCGAATCCAATCGCACGACGCGCTCCAGGATCAAGGCGCCAACCTTCCGTGCCTCTCGTCGAAATCATAATTAGGTTTCGGCGCTCAAACGCATTTCAAAACTTGATGTCCTTTATATATACATGATCCCGACTCATCATTGAGGGATCTCTTCTCTCGACCATTTTGCACTTTGCACACTACGCCTCACACAACTCTAAAAACGTCCTAACTCTTTTCACATCCGAAAGGCTCCCCTTGTTCATACCGATACTCCGTTTAGCTATACTTCGAGAAATTAGACGACATGTAGGTTGAGGGTGTTCAAACTCAAATTCTAATCCTTACTCTATTTATTATTTCGCATCTAACATTACTAACTTTTATTTATCGCACTTAACTACGCTAACATCTAATTTATCGTATACTAACTTTTATATTTTCGTATGCTAACATCTAATTTCAATTACCGCATTTATATTATCGTTATTAATACCATTCTATACTAATAATCAAAATTATTTTTCAAAACGACTCGAGTAAACGTCCGATGACGCTAAATCGAGCATCATAGGCCTTATCAACCAATAACGATGCCGAAATGCAAAGGACCTAATGTTTGCAATGACGAGTTATTATTGGTTTAGAGAGAGTATCCGATGACGCCACTTGACATCGTAGGCCTAATGACCAAACGACGATGTGAACAGTGCAAAGGATTTAACACTCGTCGTGACAAATCAAACTTTTCAAACGAACGCATTCGATGATCGAATCTGCCAAAAGTCCGCATAACAGCCTACCAGAGCGGGAGGGTGTGGACGTCCGTCCGCACCGCCCGGCGCCCCGCGCGGGACTGACCCGGTTTTTCAACGTGTGGCGGCGGCCACCCATGCGGCCTCCTCCTTGCCGGGGGTCGGTCCGATCTCGCGTACGGGGCGATGTTTCGGACCTCGATTTGGATGACGATCCGGACTTGTACTAGACGGGTGGGGGCACCCGTGTTTCCGTTTGGGAATCGATCGAGTCGTGGTTGTAAATGTTTAAAGGCCGTTTTGTTTGGTAAGGCGGCCTTTTTAGTGAAGTGAAGTTGTTGCCGATTTGTGGAGGCGCTAGCGAGTCAATTATGGGGATTCGAAAACCGTTCAAGTCAACTTTGATCCCTTGCCGGCTCAAAGTTAAGTGGCGCGGGACCTAAAGATAAAGACTTGTACCCTTAAGCACTCCATGCCTGGAATGACTCTCATTGCCAATGGTTTCGGACATCCTGAAACCGTCGATTCTGAGTAAGGGGTGAGGGTACGTATTTGGAAGCCAACATCCGATAGATGTCGGCACCCAATCCCGCCCGCACTATAGCGGCCTCTACTAATCAATCGTTGGGCTGATATCCTAGTTCTTTTGTTGTGGTGGAAATGATGTAACATCCGTTGTTTTAACCCTATACCTTTTGCTACGTCGGTTGTTTAAGGACAAGTAAGTTTTGTCGTCAAAGTAGTCGTGTTTACATTCTTTGCATGCGACGCGATTTCACGTGACAAGCAGGCCATGAATAGATGCATGTAGGAGAGTAGAGAGTACTAGTATTATACGTATTAGCAAATCAGTTTTAACGTGATAATACGGATATTAGTCATTCTCGTGGTATACCTTACCTGGTATTCTGCTTAAGATGCATCGGTTTGGTATTAATAAAGATGCATCGAACCTAATAGGACGAGCACCAGGAGTAATACGGAACCCGACCATCACTTTGTTCAGTTTTAGTCATTTTACGTTTTGAATCCGTGTTAGGTGATTTAGCATGCGATTATAAAGTCATAAAAGCAATAAATCATACGAAAAACTGTAAATGCGAATGTAAGTAAATCACATAGTTAGGAGTTGCACCCTCAGAGTATACACTAAACGGGACTCGATGCATAGATAGTTTGAGAACGGATTTCGGAATTACTCGGAACTATTTAGTGTGTTTTAGTGCTTGTGGTTGAAGTTGGGACGTTACGTATTTTAGTAGATGTTTGTGGACCTACCGACCACATCTAGTGTTGTCGTAGTGCATAATAATAGAAAGTACGAATATGGAAAGTTTTGTTTAGATGGCAACCTAGTGATGACTCGATCAACAGGCGGATCCTTCTAGCTTGACCAGTGATTCCGGCAGAGCTCCGTTACCGTTTGACTCTTTCCTGCGGCTAATCCGGCAGAGCTTCGATACTAGGCTTGAGCTAGTCGAACACAGGCACCTCGGTATCGAGTGGGGTGCTCGAAGGTGAGGAGTAGCGTCGATGTCGCTTTTTTATCGGAATTACGATCGAGTGGATCGTTTGCCTCGGGTGTCGGAGTGCGAGCCCTCAGCGAGAATTTAGGGGGAGAAGAGAAGATTGAGATGTGTGTTGAAATGAGGGCGTGAAGGGGGGGTATTTATAGGTGTTTTCGGCCCTCGTCGCCCATATAGGCGCCTGAGCTGAGGCGCACCAGGACTTAGGCGCCTGGGTCTAGGCGTGGGGAGACCCAGGCGCGTCAGGTGGGGTAGTCGGAGTTTTGAGGATACGGTTTTGGTACTTTCCAAAACCGAGAGGGAGGAGTGTGATATGAATCTTGGGGGTTAAGTCTTCCCCGGTTTTGACCTAGTGCCGTGGGTTTTGTGAGCCTCGGGTGTTCATCCCGACGTTCGCTTGGCGCGGTGTTGACTCGGTTCGAGTTTCGGGACCGACTCGGGGTCCCGGTATCAGATTGACTCTAATTACTATGCGACCGTAACGACACGACTAAGGCTGCCATCATGTTAGTTTAATTTGCCAGAGTAATTTATTTGATCCGTTCTATAGAAAAACTACCTAAAGCACCGCGAACCCGCATCGCGTTGCAGTCCTATCATCATTGGGTGTTTGTTGGGCACCTCTGCAACCACCAGGTCCAAATCTGGGTGTCTACAGAATCCCCCACTTTGACTGAGGCTTGGACAAGGCGAAAGTCAAAGTATAGCCGCCCAGGCCAATCGAAGATTACGACCTGGTGGCTGTCCGATTGGGTCATTTTAAGTCCATTGGACTACGTGTTGAGGCTCGCCAGCCAAGGCTTAGAAGTCATACCTGACGTCTTCGCTTGCGGTTGCTTGCTTGGGCCCGGGCCGTTGCTTGTCATCTTGTTCTTGATTCTTTGTGCGCACGCGCTTTATCTTCTTCGGTTTATTTAAAGGTTTTGTTTAATTTTAAGCGCTTTCGTGTGTTAAGTGTAAATGCATTGGCTTTTATTTGAGCAAATGTTTTTGGGATGCTTGCGAACCCTTAATGATATAAAATGTTCGAGGGCGTTAGTCTCCACACGAACTGCTGTCTTTGGGATGCTTGTGACCCCTAGGACAAAATAAATTGTGATAAATTACTCGAGGGCGTCAGTCTCCACTCGAGCGGCTGTCTTTCGGGATGCTTATGACTCTTAGGACAAAATAAAATGATATAAAACTACTCGAGGGCGTCAGTCTCCACTCGAATAGCTATCCTTCGGGATGCTTATGACCCCTAGGACAAAAATTGTTGTGCCCCCGGGATAACTAAGACCCCTCGGGCAAAAGTTGCTGTGCTTTTGGGATAACTCTGACCCTCCGGCAAAATTGCTGTTGCCGTGCCTCCGGGATCTTAGATCCTTCGGGCAAAATGCCGTGCCTCCGGGATAACTCTGACCCTCGGGCAAAATTGCCGTGCCTTTGGGATAACTCTGACCCTCGGGAAAAATTGCTGTTGCTGTGCCTCCGGGATAACTCTGACCCTCGGGCAAAATTGCTGTTGGTGTGCCTCCGGGATCTTAGATCCCTCGGGCAAAATTGCTGTGCCTCCGAGATAACTCTGACCCTCGGGCAAAATTGTTATTGCTGTGCCTCCGAGATAACTCTGACCCTCGGGCAAAATTGTTGTTGCTGTGCCTCCGAGATCTTAGATCCCTCGGGCAAAATTGTTGTGCCTCCGGGATAACTCTGACCCTCGGGCAAAATTGTTATTGCTGTGCCTCCGGGATAACTCTAACCCTCCGAAAAGATTGCTGTTTGTTTATTGGTTTTAGTAAAATGTTTGTTTTGTTAGTTTGTCTTAGTTAATTGTGTTTTGCAGGTTTGTCTTATCTCGTTTGGGTTTGCTTTTGTTCGGTCGCAGTTTGTTGTGTATTTGAGTTTGTTCGGAGTTTTCTTAGTTTAGCTCGAATTGCTTTATTATGCATTCGAGTGGAGCGTTTAGGTCAAGTGTGGTTCTCATGTTTGTTTCGTTATTGAGAGTGTATTATTGACGTCGATTAATAATTATTTCGCTCGTTGTGATTTTGTTTGTTTTAAAGGTTGCATGTTTTATGTGCACCGAATTTTGAGTTTGTTTGCTTTGTTTTAGTCTGTACTGGACTATTTAGGTGCGCATCTGTCTGCGGCCCAGTTTTCAGGCGCCTAGCCCCCAGTGCGCCAGGACTCGAGCGCGTCACTCGGGGCGGCCGGATTTTTGTGGTTCGGGTCTGCTTAAGTAATCAAAAATTTGGGGCGCTCGTTCATTTCACAAAGAATTCGAACGCGTCATCTTCTTCGCCCCAAACTCGACTTCTTCGATTTTTCTTGCCAAATTTCGTCACGATTTCCGTTTTTTACGACAATGTCGACTCCAGGTTAGTGTTCTTTACTCGTTTAATGTCGGTTTTGCTTGATTTGATTGATTATGAGTTGGTTTTGTTGAAAACCGTAGAAAATCGATTTGGATGTTTTTTATTCACTAAGTTTCGATGCTTGTGCTTAGTCTCATTGTTAAATTAAGGTTGATTAGAGCTTCTTGAAGTAGTTATAAGCTTGATAAGGATGGTTGAGGTGCGACAATGGCTCCTTGTGGGAGTGTGATTGGAATGCTAGGGTTAAGGACCGTTTCCCGATTATTCCTATGAATATTTTGCGTAATTTTGTTCAAATAGTGCTTATGAGGATGTGGGTAGTTCTCTTGTCGATTCTTATGGGCTAGGATGACCTTTAGGACCCTCCGCAAGGTTTTGAGTGTCTTAAGACGGACCAAAAGGTGTCGTAATGATGCCGGATTTTCCCGAAAGCACTTCCATTGTGATCGGGAGCGAAAATGGATGCTAGCGGCCTTTTCGGAATTTTGATATCCTTATCCGAAATTTTGACCCTATTTTAACCTGTTTAAGCTGATTTAGCCTGACTAGGGTTATGTTTTTTTTTTTTTTTTTTTTTTTTTTTTTTTTTTTGTTTACAGCTAGAGATGCTACCGAACATCCCGAGGGAACTTCCTCGGTTGGTGCTAGTGCTAGTGAGGAGGTTGTTGGGGCGAGTTCACAGACTCCCCGAGGCATTCGCAGGAGACACCGGAGTATCTCGTCTCAGCGTCGTGATCCCGAGACTATTAACGAGGCTGATTTCGATAGGGTGAAGAAGCGTAAGCTTCCGGAGACCGTGGCTAGGAGGGTTCACGTCCCGGTTCCTGTACCAGAGGATGAGGAGGTTGTCTACGAAGATCCTGATTGGGCTCGGGATTGGGATGGTCATCAGTTGATGTTTCATCTTGACTTTCACATTTCTAACCGCATTGTGCGGGGCCTGGTGAGTGTCCTATCCATGTTTGTTAGTTATGCCTCAGATTTCATTTTTTTTCTCGGGTTAGGCTAGGCTTGCTTTGTTTATTCTTGTATTGTTTCGGTTTGCAGTCCCCAGGTCCGATGAGGACTTTCTCGGGCTTTACTATGTGTCTTGACGTTTATTTCCAGAAGTTGACCTCCACGGTAGAGGGGATTATCGCGAGGACCGCTCTATGTCCCGTGGTCGGGCAGTGGGTTAGGTTGGTTGGTTGCAAGACTAAGAGAAACCTTATGGTGATTAGGGCGATGATAGATCGCTTTCATGATACTACCTCGACCTTCCACATGGCTTTTGGGGAGGTCGGGATGACCCTAGAGGACTTTGGGATGATTAGCGGCCTGCCCTGGGGGCCGGATAGGATTAGGTGGGCCGCTGAGGGTCCTACTCTAGATAGTGATGAGGTGCGGGGCCTCATCGAGGATTGTCTACCGCGTGAGGCATATAGTGCGCCTCATGCTTTGGTGAGTTCGTACATCACCGATCACTTCAAGCGAGTGGCGGTGCTAGAGGGTCGAGAACCCAACACTCCGGATCAGGATGCCCGGTTATGGCTGTGGTACTTCCTAGGGTCGACTCACTTCTCGGACAAGGGCGAGAGGTTCAACACTAGGATTTTGCCCTTCCTAGATGACCTGACTCGGCTAGGGCGCTACGATTGGGTGACCGCGGCTTTCGCGGAGATGACTCGCTGCCTGCAAGTCATGGTGAGGCCGTTGGTGATAGGGTCGGCCTTAGCTGTGCCCATCGTGGGTCCGGGCCTTATACTGGAGGTTAGTTACTGCTCTTTTTGCTTTTGTGTTTCAAGTTCTACTTGTTTTTGGCTTGGTTTTGCTAAAGTTGTTTTGGGATCTTACAGGCTTGGATCTATTCCTACTTCCCGTGTTTGGCACCTAAGACGGTGCGGGTGCAGCCGAATAGATTTACGACAGGAATCGAGTGGAGGCTGGCTCAGCCTAAGAGCACAATCAGCCACTACCTGACGGAGAATGCACTGGTTAACAAGCTAGGCCTTGACGATGTAAGTTTTCTTCTTATAGCTTATTTTGTTCAAAAGCCCCCAAGGTTCGGGATTTATTAGGATGTTGGTTTTGCTTGTGTAGTTTGTGGCCCGCCCTTGGGCCAATTATAAGGGCGTGCCGGAGTATGTGGCCATGGAGCTGAGGCCTCGGAGTTACAGGAGGATGCTCGTTCCTGTGTTGTTTCGTCCAGTTTAGTATCTGGGCGAACGGTTGGTGCGTCAGTGTCTGTACGACGATTTTAGGGTACCGGTTGATCCTCCCCGGACCATGTTCAGACCATCGACCGCCGCAGAGGTCCTCGAGGATAGGGACGGAGAAGGAGGCGATACGCTCTTGGTGCCTGGTGCCTCCTATCTATCTCACGTCACCCGGCGGTTAGCTTGGTATCGCCTCGTGGTAATGTTCTAATTTTTGGCTCTAAGGTTTGTGTTGCGGTTTGTTATTTCTCTGCCTTCTGACCAATCTGTTGTCCTTTCAGCTGGCCGATTCGGCTGATGAAATCCAGCCCCCAGATTTTCCCTGACTCTGCTTAGGGTGGATGCGGCTGAGATACCCTTTACTGAGCCTCTCTCCCCATGTTCTACCGAGGAAATGAATGCCGGGATAGAGTGGCGCGACCGGGTGTACCGGGTGAGTTTTGACTTTTGTTTTCGATTTAGGTTCTAAAGTTTAGGATTGGTTTATCTAACCTCCATGGTTTTACCTCTAAGGTTTCGTCAGCTTGCCATCAGCGGTTGTGGCAGGCTGCCAACTGCTTCCGGGCCTATGTCTCGAGGGTTCCCCATGACACTTCGGGGCCTCGATTGGTGAGTTTGTGTGACTAAGGTGGTTTTCTAGGTTGCTCGTGTGCTTTCCTAATGTTTGAGTGTACTCGCAGGATGTCTCGGATATGGTGGGACAGTTGGAGACTCGGGTGACCGAGCTCGAGGCGAGAGATGTTGAGTCGCAGCGGCTCCTGCAATCTCGGGCTGATGAGATCGCCTTCCTAAAAGAGCAGCTGGCTCGGTCTCGGGGAGAGACCTCTACACAGGGTGAGGCCAGGCATCGGATCGAAAGGGAGGCCGAGGCTGAGGCTACGGGTGCTAATGAGGGGGTTGGAGGAGTCCCCGAGACAGCTACCCTAGATATGCCGTCGGGGATGGACGGTAGTGATTCTCCTACCTTCGACTTAGAAGACCTAGGTCTGGATGACAACTTAGGTGAGCTTGTGATAGCCATCGCTTCGGCTTCTAGGGGTCCTCCCTAGTCCCGATTTGTGTATAAATTTGTATATTTTGTATATTCGTTTTAAATTCTCAGTATTTGAATAAGTCTTGTGTTTAGCGAATTTGTTTACCTAAATTGAGAAGTAATCACTTCTTGTGTTCATTTGTTTTGCGATTTAACCTAGTTTAAGGTGCGTTAGCGTTGAGAGTATGAAAAATGTTTCTTTCAGATGTTTCGAAATGCGTTAGTTTGAGCCGGGAATCAGATCAGGTAGTACGTCGATTAAAATGTTTTGACTTGAGATGTAAAATATTAACGTGCTTTGACCAATGTGTTAAGAGATGAGCGCGATTGTTTTGACATTCAGAACGAGACCGAAGTTGAAATTTGGGCGATTTTTGAAAAAAAGTCAGACCACTTTTTATATATTCATAATATTGCCTTGTTAAGCTACAGACGCGATTTGACGATAACCGTTAAGAGGCTACAACACGCCTAGGTGGGGTAGCTTATCCCCCTTAAAAAAATAAAAAAAGTCTAAGTCTCGTGCGTCCGACGAGTGAATTCGCGTTTCTATAGTTCTTGCAAGGGTGTCTTGGTTTTCGGGACGGGTTCTAGTGATTTCGGGAGGTCGTTCCCGATGTCCGAGGTGTAGGATGATAGCTGCGGGATAAAAATTTCTTCCTGTGGATGCTCGGGAGGTCGCCTGCCTGGCCATGGGCGCTTGGGCTGAGGCTACCGGGTTCCGGGCCGCTTGGGCTCGGGTGGTCGGAAACTCGGGCGCGTGGGCCTGTGCGGTTTGCGCCCGGGTTATGGAAATTTTCCGTGTTTTCCTAATTCTTGTGGGATTAGGGCTATATATACGGGTTGTGGGTGCTTGTTTTAGACATGCTAGAATATCCTTAGGATATAGCACACTTATATCTTGGGTCATGTCGGGTTTTGGGAGTATCCTAACCGAGTGGGGGGGTTCTTTTAAGAAATGTGGCCCCAAGGTTAGTTCAAATGACGGTTTGTCAACGGTTGTTGCGCTAAATCGAGTGAATGTACAAGATAATGTCTTACGGGCATGTTCTACGTTTTGGGACCCGAAACGCCATGTTTTTGCCTTTCCCGGGGTTAAAATTTGTCCTTTGCCCGAAGAGATAGATGCTATAGGTGGGTGAAGCTCGATTCGCCCTTGTGTTTCTTATGGGGATGAGACTTACATGGAGCGGTTTTACCACTTTTTGGACCTTTCTTCATTAGAGGAGGCTAAAGGTTATTTTGGAGGAGACGAGATTAACTTAGACTTGCTTTCTAGGACATTCTCGCGGGTTAGCTCTCATCATGTTTCAGCCTTAGCATGTAGGCGTGCTTTTAACATCGCTATTGCTTGCTATTATCTTTCCGAGGATGCGCAGTCACGTGAAGGTTGGGGCAATCCTAGTGTTTTGGATGTGGTAGCGGCAATGGAACATGGACGATCACCCTCTTTGCTTATTTTGGGTGAGCTTATTCTGGGTCTTGATGCTAGTGCCCGATTACAGGGGGCATCTTCTCGTGGTTCTAAGATCATCGTACAGGTGTGTTTTTTTTGTTTCCCCCCTTTTCCTTTTTAGTTTTTTTTTGTTTGTGATGTTTTATAGCGGTTTGTACAGGTTTGGTTGCAGGAGCAGTTTGGTTTGGTCGTCCCTCCCCGGTGTTTTGAAGACTATAGTTACAGGGGTTTCACGGGCCGGAAGACGGTGCAGGTGTGGAGTAAGGGTCAAAAGGAAGAGGATTGGCTTTCCTATTTGGTCGGAGGAGATGTTGTCATCAGGTGGTCTATCCCGTGGTGGAATATTAGTGGGCGTACCGGGTTTCCATTTTCATCTTCGACTTGGGCCTTGTTAATACTATCGATGAGAGATCAAGTTTATCTTTACCCGAGCGTGTTGTCACATCAAATGGGTGTCCAACTTTCTATTCCCAAGGACGCTAAAGTTTTTTCTAGTTCTGACCCATGGACGGGGGATTCGCTTAGGGAGTTCAGGGTTTCTTGGGAGCAGAAATTCTTGCGTCCCGTTGTTATTGAGAGTGTTCGACCGACTGACAATGTTTCCATCCGGCGAAGGGTTTATGAACACCCGTCGGGACCGAGCAACTTAAAGATTAGGAAGACAACGCTGTTAAGAGGCGAGGAGGAGACTCGAGAGACTAAGTGCCTAACCAAAGACAGCATTACCGATCCTAATTTTGTCAGTTCATCCGAACGGGCCAAGACTAGTGAGACCCATATTGAAAATGTGGAAGAGGAAAGAAAGTGGGATTTGCTGGACTCGCGTTTAGATAGGGCGTTAGATGCTTGCTTTCGGAAAATCGAGGACGAAGAACGCAAGCAGGCACACCCGAATGGCAAAGGGAAGGAAAAGTTGGACCGGTAGAGCCCAACCATTTTGTATTATGTCTTATGAATATGTGGCGTATTAGTACTAGTTTTTGTGGAGCTTTGACACGTTGTTGTTTTTTCGGGATGTCCGGATTTCAGATGCTTGATGTAAATGCCTCGACAAAGGCTCGATTTAACCAATTTTGTTATTAATGAGGAGCTCATTTTTTTGTATTTTTTTTGTATTTTTTTTGTGGTGGCTCGCAACTCAATTCTTCATTTTACCCAGAGCGCCCTTTCGGGTTTTCACTCCGTTCTCGGCTCACCTTTTTTTTCTTCTTTCTTTTTGTTTTGTTTTTGACGGCTCGCAACTCGATTCTTTATTTTGCCCGGGGCGCCCTTTCGGGTTTTCGTCCCGTCCTCGGCTCGCCATTTTTTTTTACGACGGCTCGCAACTCGTTTCTTCATTTTGCCCGGGGCGCCCTTTCGGGTTTTCACCCCGTCCTCGGCTCGTCGTTTGCGCTTCGTCACCTTAAAATCACTCATTGGCCGGGACATGTGGGGAGTCTCGGTTTGTACGTGTATCGAGTAATCTATTATTTTTTTTGTTTGTTTGTTTGGTTGTACTCGAGGATGGGTTGCCTACGTATCCGCGTTTAGACGAAATCAAACCATGTTCGTAGTTCTTTAAAAAAACGTGAGTGATTTTGCTTTAGACTCGTTTATGCCAACTATCGATGCGAACTTGATTAATTTTTTTTTGTTTTTTTTAGCTTCCCCCTAAGTCGGAGGTCAGGACGTGGTTGCCAGGGTATCTATGGGTAGTATCGTTTGAGTTGGTCCATGTTTGTCGGGGTTGAGAACTCTTGACCGTCTAAGTCGGTGAGGATCACGGTGCCCCCCAAGAGTATTTTCTTAACGAGGTAGGAGTCCGCCCAGTTCGGCTTGAATTTCCCTCTAGGGTCGACGGGAAGGGGTGCTCTAATGGATTTGATTACTAAATTTCCCTCGTGTATGTTTCGGGATTTCACTCGTTTGTTAAAGGCTCGTTGGATGCGTTGTTGGTAGGCTTGGACGTTGGATAGGGCATGTATCCTACGCTCGTCTAGGAGTACTAGCTCGTCATATCGTTTTTGGATCCATTCTTCTTCGGGAATACCGCTCTCGGCTAATATCCTTAGTAACGGTATTTCTAGCTCTACGGGTTGCACGACTTCGGAACCGTAGGTTAGGTAATATGGTGTGGCTCCAGTGGGTGTTCTATAGGATGTTAGGTATCCCCATAAGGCGAAGGGGATCTTGTTTGGCCAATCCCGATAATTGTCTATCATTTTCTTAAGGATTGTGGTTATGGTTTTGTTGGCTGCTTCTATGGCCCCGTTTGTTTGTGGTCTATAGGGTGATGACTTGTGTCTTTGGATTTTGTACTTGTCGAGGAGTTTCTGGGTGTCGGCCCTGAAGTGAGTTCCCTGGTCATTGATGATCTCGTGAGGTATGCCGTAGCGGCATATGATATTATTTTGTAAGAATTTCACTACTTGTTTTGAGGTTAGTACGGTGTAAGACGCGGCTTCTACCCATTTGGTGAAATAATCGATGGCCACCAGTATAAAACAGTGTCCGCCGGTCCTGGACGGGTGTACTTTTCCTATGATGTCTATTCCCCAAGTAGAGAAGGGCCAGGGTGTGGCTATGGTGTGTAGAGGATAAAGAGGTAGGTGTTGGACGTTAGCAAATATTTGGCGATTGTGGCAGTGTCGGACATGACGTCGACAGTCTGCCTCTAAGGTAATCCAATAATAGCCCAGTCTCATTATTTTCCGGGCCAGTAGGTGTGCACTCATGTGGGGTCCACATTCTCCGTCATGTACCTCTTCCATGACCCTCTCGGATTGGTTTTTGTTTATGCACCTAAGGAGGACTCCTTGTGGGGTTCGTTTGTATAGTAGTCCTTGATTCAGGACATAGTGGGCGACTTGTATTCGTAGGGCTCTTTTGTTCTTGGTGTTAGTGTTGGGCGGGTATGACCCGTGGGTTTTGAAGTCTAGGATTGCTTTGTACCAAGGTTCTTCGGGGGTGTTGTCGGTTTCGAGGCTATGGATGTAGGCCGGTTCTTCGCTCCTCTCTACGCAAATGGGCATAGAAAAAAGGTAATCGGGTATGTTTATCAGTGAGGCTAGCTTAGATAATGCGTCGGCGAATTGGTTTTCCTCGCGGGGTATGTGTATGAAGTCAATTTCAGTAAATTCTCGGGATATTGTTTCCACTTTGGTTTGGTATGGGGTTAGGTTTTCGCTATAAACCTTCCAGGTACCCGTGGCTTGGTTTGCTACTAGGGATGAATCTCCATGTACTCTAAGGTTTTTAACCCCTAGAGATATGGCTGCTTTGAGACCTATTAGGCAGGCTTCGTATTTGGTCATATTGGGGAAGTTTAGGTGGATGGTCCGGTTGTTGCAAGTTTATTGTTGTTTGGTGATGGGGTCGACGAAGGATTAAGCCTAGGGTCGTTGTTTCCGATTTCTTGTTTAGGGTGAAGTTGAGTGGGCCGTTCGTTGTAGCCCTTGCGTTTTAGTCAGTTACTATCGATAATTGGCACAAAGTCGAGTTCTTAAGCGTCTTAAGTAAAAAACGTTAAGCGATTGTCGAGGCATGCTTGTAAAGAAAGTCGTTTTATTGATAGTATAGTAGACGAGCCAGATGCCCGTGATTTTTTTATTGGGGGAGGCGGAGAACATGTCCCCCGCGCCTCCCAGGACTCGATAAAGAAAAACAAAACATTTATTATCACTTTAGTCTAGGCCCTAGGATGAACTAGACTCTGACTAAGACCAGTCATGCCTCTAAGCATCGAGGCTCCCCCCAGGGAATAACACCTTGATGGTGCCGCTGGTCTTCACTATCACAGACGCGGTTGTTTCGCCGCTAGCCCCATCGTCAACGGGTTGTGGCATCTGCTTCTTTACTAGGGGGAAGGTTCCGGCATCCACCAGATCCTGGATGTCGTGCTTGAGGCGGTCATAGTCCTCAGTATCGTGTCCCCTCCCCTGATGATAGAGGCAATAGGCGCTGGCATCCCAATCCGCCCCTCGGGCCCCACGAGGTGGATCCGGAGTAGGGACAAGCTAGGATAGCCGCCAGTCCTCGTTGGCAATTCTAAGGGCCTCGGCATAGGTCATGCCTAGGTCTGTAAGGCTTCTAAAGGGACGGCCCCCAAGGGCTGGGACGAACCTAGCCGGCCCTAGTCTCATTTTTTCTCTAGGGATGATAGGTTTCTCTTCCACCTCCTCTCCAGGGGTGTTTCGGGTCCCAGTGACCGCGTCTTCCAGCCTAGTGAGCTGTAGTAGGATGCTGGCATGGGTGTCATTTATCTGGGCCAGGTTATTTTGAAGTTCCTTAACAAGCCCTAACATTGCGTTGAGTGGTTCGGTGTTGTCGCTGGAAGGCATTTCTAGATCTGCGAAACAAGGCTAAAGGTGAGGCTGAATCGACCAGACGTTTTAGGGACTCGAGGAATGCTCTTAACTGAGCGACGCGGAAATGAGGCCCTTTGACTCGCGGGTGCGTGCGGTCAACGACTTAGGGACTCGGGTGCTTTAGACTCTTAGTGTATTCGGCGATACGCCTAATGAATTCTTAGATCTCTGTAGCTAGATGATTTGACACAAACCTCGGAGATGAGGTTTTTAAAGAGGACTTCTCAAAATGAGACGACCCGAAATGTAGGACCTCGAGTAGAGGGATCCTAACACAGACAGTTAATCACACGGTTGTACGACGTAAGAAATTGATCGCGATCCCGGCTCAGGATCAAAGAATTTTGATATTTTTTCGAAAATGACCGATACTGCAAAGGAGAGTTTTGACAAAGATGATTTTGTAAAATTGGGTAGACGATGGTGTGGTGACATCGTTTGTGACGTGAAAGACGTGTTGCTATGTGTGTGTGTCGGGAATCCGATGATAGCAAAAGTGTAGAAGAAGTTTTTTTTTTTGAAAAGGCTACGGTTCATTAAGTGAACCGGTTTTGAAAGTGGTAACGTGATGCTTTTATCGAGACTACTATTAATTAGTTAGTTCGATACTTGTAGTGGGTGTGCGTGGTGTTTTAAAGGTGTGACTAAATCCTCGTTATGGGTTTAAGTAGTGGTTAGTGTTTTTAGAAAAGTTGTTTTTTTTTCTTTAAAACGAAGTGATCCACGTTTGTCGGTTGCAATAAATAGCATTTGACGGTGGATGGTGGTGTGTTACGGAAAGTGTTTTGAGAATGTAACCGTTTTGGATTCCTTGACTTCATTAATTGAAGCTTTGGTTGTGTTAACGGTATGTATGTAAAAACTTTTTTTTTGAAAATAAAATGTAACCGTTTGGTGTGCCTCGATCCCATTAATTGGGAGCCCCGGTAGTATTAACGGTATTCATTGTTTGGCGGGTTTTACTTTAGTCACGTGATGACGTTTGAAAATATATTTTGTTTGAAAATGTCGAGTGTAAAATTTGGCATGACGATAGCGTTTGAAAACGTTTTTTCTTTTTTAGAAATCATGATTTGACCGGAGTATCGGCGTTTAAGAAGGCGTTTTGAAAAGACGAGATATTTTCGAAAACAGAATTGGGTGCGGTTGAATATGTTGGCGTGGTTGAATCCAGATTTTTAGTGTTTTATTTGGGTTGGATTGTTCAAAAGACGCTACACATAACTAGGAATGCGTACACTCATGCAGAATGCAGACACGGGTAGGTTAGGGTAGGCTACCGCCCACGAATAGTCTTTACTTAGGTATTGACAATGATCTGGAGAGACGAGTGTCATACCGTCCGTTCGGAACTATCCGCTTATTATCCCGCGGTGCACGCGTTAGGCGGCCGGAGCGTCAACCGAGGATCTTTCCGCGTGTCCCTAAAGATCTTACCGCGAAGAGGTCGATTGGTCCTAATATCGGTTAGGGTGGACTTTTTAGGGCAAAAACCTGTAGTGACCACAACTAGGAACTAAGAAATGAGCTTCATCGACCTCGTTCAAGTTACTCCAACACTGGAAACTTTTTTCCAAATCCCCAGCGGAGTCGCCAAACTGAGGACATCCGTCCGCACCGCCTGGCGCCCCGCACGGATCCGACCCGGTTTTTCAACGTGTGGCGGCGGCCACCCACGTGCCCCCCTCCCTGAAGGGGCCGGTCCGATCTCGCGTACGGGGCGATGTTTCGGACCTCGATTTGGATGACGACCCAGACTTGTACTAGACGGGTGGGGGCACCCGTGTTTCCGTTTGGGAATCGATCGAGTCGTGGTTGTAAATGTTTAAAGGCCATTTTGTTTGGTAAGGCGACCTTTTTAGTGAACTGAAGTTGTTGCCGATTTGTGGAGTCGCCACCGAGTCATTTATGGGGACTCAGAAACCGTTCAAGTCAACTTTGATCCCTTGCCGGCTCAAAGTTGAGTGGCACGGGACCTAAAGATAAAGTCTTGTACCCTTAAGCACTCCGTGCTTGGAATGACTCTCATTGCCAATGGTTTCGGACATCCGGAAACCGTCGATTCTGAGTAAGGGGTGAGGGTACGTATTGGGAAGCCAACATCCGATAGATGTCGGCACCCAATCCCGCCCGCACTATAGCAGCCTCTACTAATCAATCGGTAGGCTGATATCCTAGTTCTTTTGTTGTGGTGGAAATGATGTAACATCCGTTGTTTTAACCCTATACCTTTTGCTACGTCGATCGTTTAAGGACAAGTAAGTTTTATCGTCAAAGTAGTCGTGTTTACATTCTTTGCATGCGACGCGATTTCACGTGACAAGCAGGCCATGAAAACACGCACGTAGGAGAGTAGAGAGTAGTAGTATTATACGTATTAGCAAATCAGTTTTAGCGTGATAATACAGAAATTAGTTATTCTCGTGGTATACTTTACCTGGTATTCTGCTTAAGATGCATCGGTTCAGTATTAATAAAGATGCATCGAACCTAATAGGGCGAGCACCGGGACTAATACGGAATCCGACCATCACTTTGTTCAGTTTTAGTCATTTTATGTAATCCCCTAGAAAATCTAACGCGATACAGTGGCGGAAATACTGTAGAGTCGGGATTAAAATACATTGTAACTATGTCTTAGTAAAATTAAAATGGTAAAGTCAAACAATAGGCCTTAAATAAAATGACCAAAATTTAAACAATCCACAAAAGGGGTTTGAACAATCCATAAGACATAATTATCGAAATAAACAAGCAGGATCCACACTGCTCGCTAGCCCACACCCGGAACACGTATACCTGCCATGTTAAAACATAACAGCCACAATCAGTGAAGAGCAACGCCAACTTTCTCCCAGCCGTATAACAGGATTTTAAAACTGTAATTACTACTATAGAAAAATAGTAAAAATGGAAAACAGTAAAACATTATAATAAAAATAGGTTTTCAGTGAAAAACTTCACATATCGAAACAATATAATAAAATGAGTTTTCCGGAGAAAACATAAAACATTTGCCAACCTGCAACCATATTATATCGATTATATTAAAATATTCAAAATGGCGTTATGGATAGGATTAATGTAGAATCTAGACTTTCACTAGGACAATACTAAACTAGCTTCGAGAACTTAATCAAAACAAATCAGACTTCGGTCTCTAACTAGGCAACTCAACTATAACAGGACTGCGTGCAGCGAGGTCCTGGCTTAAGTAATGTACACCCCTCCTGGACACCAACCGTAATCCAGTTCAACCCGACGGCGACTTACATGATGCGATATCTAAGTTTAAGGTCAAAATATACACACTCCTGAACACAAACCATGCTCAGTTCAACGACCAATGTGTCTCAACATAGACACACCAGCTTTATAGTTGATGGCAAAACGTACATCCCAGACTATATTACTCTAAACCCACATTTGTCCTTATTCCATAACTTCAAAACAAACCATTATCGATATTCAAAAGATATAATCATTATAAATAATAAGAGAACAAAAAGAAAAGGATCGCTTTCCAAAAGAGGAAACTTCTATTTTAGGAAACTTCTATTTTGAGAAACCTTACTAAAAATAGCATTATATTAAAATAGCAAAAATATTAGTTTATACTAATTCGACATTTTAGTAAACGATATAGATTTATAAAAACTAGTACTTTCGGCCTTAACGATATTACTTATGAAAGTGAGAGTATTTAGATTTATGAAATTATTGAAAAACCATACAAGTGTTTACAAAATAATTAAAAATGTCTTAAACACTTTAGTACTACTAATTAGAATGTTTCTAAAATTTATAAAACTAAAATTCCCTAATTATTATTAGTTACGACCATACGAACATAAATAGGATTTTACGGCAAATGTCAAATTAAATCCTTTAACGTCTTTTATTTAATTAAACTAATGAATATATTTAGAGCATGTTAAGGGATGATTTAACTCTTAAAGTTTCAGATTTAAACACTTTCAAAATTGCTGGAAAAATAATTCTTTTAGGCAAGACGAAGCATTTTAACGATAAATCACAATTTGTCCGAAAGCCAATACTTATTAATTACAAACTTTATTAAATAGTACAAAAATTACATAAAATAGTTAAAACATATTTATGGATATTCTGTCCAGAAAAGAAATTTTTTTCCAGAATCCTAAAACTTGGTTTTTAAAGCGTTTTCTCGTTAATCGTCTAATTTCGACAATAACGATTAATGAAAATAGTAATTACAAAATGATTTATGTATTAATATCCAAAAAATATTATTACACTTTAAAATCCTGATTTTCTAGAATATAAATTTTTCAGATTTTTCCAAGATTCCAGATTCAACAAATTCCAACAAAACCGTCATTTAAACCCGTTTTCACAATTAACGATTTCATTAATAAACTTATTGTTCCCAACGTTTTATTAAGGCACTAAAAATCATAAAAACACATTTTATTATGAAATCATCAGAATCACATTTTTTTCCAGATTTAAACCAAAGACCAGAATTCGAGAATTTAAACAACAAACACAGTTTTAACGATAAACGATGATTTAAAGTGATTAATTAATTCATCCACTTAACAATTCCGAAAAATTATGAAACAAATTCATAAAATTCTATTTCATCATAAAGTTTCACCACGTCAAAAATAAGATTAAAATAAAATGTTTAGGTACTAGAATTAAAAATCGGCTTTTAATCGTTTTTGTCCGTAAACGGTAATAATTCAATAATCGATATTTAAAATATCAGAAAAATCCTAAATTATTATAAATCATCAAAAATATCATTTTTACAGAATATAAACATATATTACATGTTTAGGCCGAATATTATGATTTTACAAATTAATATGACGATTTAATCCTTAATCTCGTAAAAGCGATAAAAATATCGAAACATGCAAATTTTCAACTTTTAAAATTTTTTCAGATTATATGACATACATATATTGTCAAAAATGAAATATAAAAATTATACATGCAACTACACAATTAAAACCTTGAAATACCGAGTAACATCGACGTTACCTCTAATCCAAATCCGAGTCGATTATAAATTCGTCGGCTTCGTGATCATTCAAAAATCCTTCAAAACACGAAAAAAATGGTAGAAAAATACCATGAGAAAACTAAGAAAATCAAGGCAAATAACGATCGAAAACAACATCGATTATTACCTTAACGAAGGGATCAGAATGACGATTAATTGGAGATGAAAATGAGACGATCAAGACTCAATTTGAGACAAAATTTGGCTAGAAAAGCTGCTGGAAAATCTCAGCTAAGAGAGAAAAAGGGAGGAAATGTTTAATTTTTTGTAAAATGAATGATAAGAAAGTGGATGGTTTTCTAAAGCATAAATGATAAGTAAATTTTGATGAAAACTATGTCATAATACATGCACAATTCAGCCAAAATGAGAGAGGAAGGGAGTGTGAAGAGTTTGTGTTTAAGGCCAATAATAAATGGGTGAGAAAAAGAAAATATCTAAGGCTTAAACATCATAAAATGAAATGTGTAATAAAATGTGTAGTAAGGGGTGTGACAAAGGTTGTGACAAAGGTTGTCACGGTCCAACATGTGAGAAAAAGTTCCAAAATAATTGTAAGTTGAAAAAAAAAGAATCGTAAAGTTATTAAAGGTATTTCAAAGCAATTCGAGTAAACCGCGCGTCTGAAAATAATTATTTACGAAACTTCGTAATAAAATCATTAAAGGCTAAATTTTTGTAAATAAAAATATTTCTTAGTTGTAAATATTATATAAATGTGTTGAGGCATTTTTAGGAAAAGAAATAACTTAAATTCGAGTTTAAACCGTTAATTCGTAGAGAAATAGAATTCCTCGCGGAAAAATAAATAGTTTACGATGAAAATCGAATAAATAGGTTTAAAAGAATTAACATCCTTTAAAATAAAAATAAATATCATTGGACTCGAAAATAAAAATAAAGCTTGAAAAAATAATGAAACATAAGGCCGAAATAGAGTTATGACGAAGACATAGCAGAAAGAATAAAAGCGCTAGGAAAAATAGCGGGTGTTACATTTTACGTTTTGAATTCCGTGTTAGGTGATTTAGCATGCGATTATAAGGTCATAAAAGCAATAAATCATACGAAAAACTGTAAATGCGAATGTAAGTAAATCACATAGTTAGGAGTTGCACCCTCAGAGTATACACTAAACGGGACTCGATGCATAGATAGTTTGAGAACGGATTTCGGAATTACTCAGGTCTATTTAGTGTGTTTGAGTGCTTGTGGTTGAAGTTGGGACGTTTCGTATTTTAGTAGATGTTGGTGGACCTAGCGTCCACATCCAGTGTTGTCGTAGTGCATAATAATAGAAAGTATGAATATGGAAAGTGTTGTTTAGATGGCAAACTAGTGACGACTCGATCAACAGGCGGATCCGCCTAGCTTGACCAGTGATTCTGGCAGAGCTCCGTTACCGTTTGACTCTTTCCTGCGGCTAATCCGGCAGAGCTTCGATACTAGGCTTGAGCTAGTCTAACACAGACACCTCGGTATCGAGTGGGGTGCTCGAAGGTGAGGAGTAGCATCGATGTCGCTTTTTTATCGGAACTACGATTGAGTGGATCGTTTGCCTCGGGTGTCGGAGTGCGAGCCTTTAGCGAGAATTTAGGGGGAGAAGAGAAGATTGAATTGTGTGTTGAAATGAGGGCGTGAAGGGGGGTATTTATAGGTGTTTTCGGCCCTCGTCGCCCATATAGGCGCCTGAGCTGAGGCGCACCGAGACTCAGGCGCCTGGGTCTAGGCGTGGGGAGACCCAGGCGCGTCAGGTGGGGCGGTCGGAGTTTTGAGGATACGGTTTTGATACTTTCCAAAACCGGGAGGGAGGAGTGTGATATGAATCTTGGGGGTTAAGTCTTCCCCGGTCTTGACCTAGTGCCGTGGGTTTTGTGGGCCTCGGGTGTTCATCCCAAGGTTCGCTTAGCGCGGTGTTGACTCGGTTCGAGTTTCAGGACCGACTCGGGGTCCCGGTGTCAGATTGACTCTAATTAGTGTCTATGCGACCGTAACGACACGACTATGGCTGCCATCATGTTAGTTTAATTTGCCCGAGTAATTTAGTTGATCCGTTCTATAGAGAAACTACCTAAAGCACCGCAAACCCGCGTCGCGTTGCAAGCCTATCGTCATTGGGTGTTTGTTGGGCACCTCTGCAGCCACCAGGTCCAAATCCGGGTGTCGACAGAGGGCTGTGGTGCCTCAGAATTTAGGCACGCGACCCCCTTCGCTCGAGTATCAAGACGCTTCATGGCGTGCGCCTGATCTCGTGGCTATGTTGTGATCGTGATTCTTTCGCTGCCTATTTTCGATTATCGTACACACTCCTTTTGATTATTTGACACCGGTTCTATAATCGGGCGTCAACATAAAGAATCATCGAACATCGACCGAATACGAAACCTAATGACGCTAATCCGAGCATTGTATGGCTCATATAACCAAACAATGATGCCGCAATGCGGAAGGTTCCGATATTCGTATTAGGTCGACATATCGATCCAAATCATAAAGCAAGATGATCTAAAAGACGAGTACCCGTTGAGGCTAAAACAAAACATCGTAGATTATCGAAATGGTCAAATAATGATGTACGTGTCGCTTAGGGAATCATGCTCGCGATGTGATAAGTGTGTTATGTAGTGCTTAATTCTTGTGTTTGGTCCCAGTTTCTCTTGTGGAATCGCTCTTTCGAGCGATTTCGAGGCTACTTACGCTTCTTCTAGCTTGTTCTAGGTTCCTAAGGCTTATCTTGGAGAAATGGAACGATTCTGACTCGTTTCCAACACATATGGAGCCAACGAAGAGAAGCGACGATGACTCGGTGGCTTAGACTCGATCCCGAGTCCCTTGGAGCCCATTCCCGAGCACCGAGAGTCGATTAGAAGCCTAGGAAGAGCAAGTAGGGACCTATGTGATCATATTGAAGCCTACATGACCCTTCTCGGACGGGATCACATCCATCACGACCGAGACGAAGTGGGACAACAAACAACGGCCTCTGACAGCCCATCCCGGCCGGGACCATGAGCTTCCCGGTCGGGATCATGACCTTCCCGGCCGGGAAGGGCTTAGCGCAGCTCCGTCTTCATTTCTTTCAATCCCTTATTCTTGTAACCCTATATATACCCCCCTCTTGTATTGTTTTAAGCATTATACATTACCCTAAACCCTAGATAGTGAACTCCTCTCATTAGTTTAGTTTATTCCTTAATCTTTTGTTAATCTTAGCTTAATCTAGATAGTTACTCTTGTATTAAGGAATTTCATGAAGAATCTACCAATCTTGACAACATTGGTGGTGGTTTTGGGTGTTCTTTATATACAAGTTTTCATCTTTTCTCCTTACTAGTTTGGTATAATTACTCTTCTCTTTTCCTTTAATCTTTTTTTGTTATTCAAGTTTTAATCTTTATCTCTTGTTCATTGTTCATCTTTGTTGTTCCTCATTATGAATGTTTTGGTTCTTATATTGATGTTTTCTCTTGTTTGTGTTAGTTTAAGTTTGAATATGTGTGAGTAGATTATTGTGGGGATAGTAGAGAGATTAGATGTTGATTATGGGTGATTAGGGATTGATTGTGGGTAAAGGTTGAATTTTTGTTGCTAGTCACTCATTCTTGCATGCCATGTGTTTGATGGAATGTTTGTTAGAGTAGTAGTGGCCGTGTTTCTCTTGTTTGTTTCCTCCTTCTCATTGTATGTTTGATGGGTGATTGATTTCTCTTGTTTTGAGTAGCATCTTGCATGAGTTTTCGGGTTTGTCTTTGACGCGAGAGCGCGGCCTTACCTTAGTAACTAAGTGAAACCTACACCCTCGATTTCCCCACTAGCTTTGTACACCTATGAACCCGACCTAACCCTACTCTTCCCCTTATTTGATTTCTTCATCTTCTTATCCAATATTCCTCTAGTTTGTTGTTCCATTTTAGTTCTAGTTCAATATTTTAGCTTGTCGTTCTTAGTTCATTCACAATCTTAGTTTTGTTCCTCTCATTGTTTTTGCTTATTTACTCTTATTTGTTAGCCTAGTGACCTTGTTAGTATTCAATTCCTTTTATTTCTTCTCTTCCATTGTTCCTTTGTGACCTAGTCTTGTATTTAGGTTAACCCTTGTCTAGACCCTTTTTACCGTCTCCGTGGATCTCGACCCGACTTACCCTAGCTACTAGTTAGGTTTAGTTCGCTTTACTTGGTGTTTGGGATTGACGGTAAATCCCTACCATCAATTTGCCGCCGTTGCCGGGGACGGTGTGTGTTTAGATTTTTGTTTGCATATTTGCTTGACTTCGTTACCGTTTTGAGTTCTTCTTTTATCCATTGTGCATAGTTTGGTATCTTTTTCCTTGTTTTTATTTTGTTTCCTCTCTTTTTCTTTTGTTGTGTTCGTTTATTGTCTCTACCTAGTGCCCATAAAGCACTAGGTATTCTCACGTTTGTTCCAAGTGTGTAGTGCATGCCTAGGAGGGGAACCGACTTCTTGTTGGAGCAAGTGTCCTCCACAGTAGTGCATTTATATATCAAATCTCATGGACGGAATATACTTGGGATAATTAGTACATTGATACTCCACGTCAGTTGATTAACGTAAATCGATAACGCTCAGCTGACTAGAGTTAGACATTATTGTCGTATGACGGTGGTGATCAACTGATCCCTTTCGGTCACACGTATAGGATGAGACCCAAATTGAAAGCTAATTATTTGTATTTGATACAATTAATTAGCTCCTTGCGTATATATTTGATATATGCTTGGTAATGAGAGTTATTTATTGGAGATAGAGTTTTGAACTCAGTCCGATTAAGTTTATTAGTCTATTATACGATAATTGACTGAATAAATTTTACGTCTTATTATAATACGATTAAATAAGACTTAATTTAGTATCTAAAAGTTAATTACTAAATTAGTTGAGGTGTTGTATGCTTTTAGAGGTAGTGGTAATTAGCTATTAATATTTACAAGGAGTTGCAAATTTGGCTAAATGATTATTATTATGGGACCAATTATATATTGATATAATTAATATACTACTTAAAGAGTTAAGAGTATATTATTTATTTGATGTGATCAATTATATAAGATAATTAATCATGTCATACATAAGCATTTGTAAGACAAATGACAAAAATAAAATGAACCCATTTTATACACATGCACATGGCACACACAGGAAATTGAGACTTGGTGGTTATTTTCTATGTGCATGCAAGCATGCCACAAACATAATAATTATATTACATTACTCATGTAAGCATGCAATTAATAAGAGTGCAAATGACCTTCCCTAGCCAATAAGGTGGCCGGCCAAAGGGTGATACAAAGAGAACATTTGGTTCTCTTATGGTTGCTAGAACCTCTTGTTTTGTTACACTTGCATTATCTCTCTAAAACTCTCATGCTCTAATATTCTTTACTATTACTATAGTAGTAATATTTATAATATTGCACTACTACAATTTTGATATTACAAGACGCCTAAAATAGGATGGTTATATAAGGAACCGTCCTCTATAACATGATAAATTTTGGCTCCACATGACCTTGGTTAAATAGCACGGTTCAACAAAAGAACCATCCTTTTATTTTTACTATTAGCGCGGTTGGTCAATGAAACCGTCCTAATTAATATAAAAGCACGGTTATATGTTAAACTCATCCTATTAAAATATTTTAAAAGCGCGGTTATACATTAAACCCATCCTATTAAAATATAGGACCCGTCCTATTCAATCCAGAAAAACACAGTTATACGTTTTGGTTATCAAAACCTATCCAACTAGTTAGAATTTATTAATCGATTAAACCAATTTTTATCGTAAAATTGATTGAATAAAATCGTCATATTTTAAAAATTCAGGATTAAGATGGGTCAATTCGTAATGTCTTTTGCCGACCCGAATCACCCAACCCGAATTCGACTTGTGCTTCAAATTGAAGATCATAATAGAATTGATCCAACCTAATCCGAAACTGATAGTCGATATATCTAAAAAAATTTGAAAATATCAATCCCGAAATGACGTGTTCTGATTCGAACTCAACCCGACTTTTCTATTTCGAAATTGACCCAACTCAGCTGTCCCCTTTGCAAGGTCTACTCGTGTCAACCAATTAGGATTTAAGAATACCTAAAATTCTTATCAATAGACAAACAGTAAAATCGAAAACCGTCCACAAAAATCAATCAGTCTTCTTCGACCATGGCGACAATGGTAGCTGTTAGATCAGTTTTCCGTTCTTCTTCAGTCAACAGAATGTTTGACTTTGCGTCGGCTAATCCCACGCAAAGTCTCTCAGTCAAATCTCAGTCAATGGGTTTGCGTGGGATTAGCCGACGCAAAGTCAAACATTCTGTTGACTTTGCGTCGGCTAATCCCACGCAAAGTCCCTCAGTCAATCTCAGTCAATGGTTTTGCGTGGGATTAGCCGACGCAAAGTCAACAGAATGTTTGACTTTGCGTCGGCTAATCCCACGCAAAGCCTATTAACAAAAAAATCGTTTCTTTGTTTTCAGCTCCCCATATGCACGAATAAAACAATCTGCAATTAAACAACCCACTCCTACAACAAACCACAACAGCAGCACATCCCAAACAAAAATCCATCAATAACTTCAATCAGCTCTCGTACATATCTTCTTCACAAAACTCCACAAAACGAAACAAATATAAACCAGTGTACTGTTATAGAAAATAAAAATATATTACAAAGACAACCAATGCTAGGTTCAGAATTCTATCTAGGAGTTGGTAAAATATATATACACAATGCAACCAAAGTCTAAACAAGTAACATAAGAGAGCTGAACTACCTACGAAAGAGACTCAATGTGCTCCGATCCATGGGGATGACCATCGTTGTTGTCGTCATCGTCGCGCCTACTCATGCGTGGTCCTCCACTGCATCCCTCGGTCTCCATGGAGAACCGTTCCCTCATGAACTGAATAAAATGGTCCTGCTTTTCACACCTCTTCTCCAATGTCCTCAGGCGCTCTTCTTGTCTTTGGAATTTATCTTCCATACGATCGTTAAGTGTGCGTTCCTGCGAGGTGGCGGTAGGGAGGTATGTGTCCGCAGATACCTCTTTACGACGGTTCAAGCATGGGCGAAAGAGCTCTTTCGCCACGTTACCTATCCCCCAAAACCTTTTCTTTGAGTTGTAGCCACCCGTCACATCTTCAAGGTGTTGGGTGCCTGATCAGAGGCGCGTGCCTCCTCCACCGCTTTCTCGTAGCTCTCCTAAAACAGCAACATGAAACAGTGTTATAACTTTAAGAACACATACTATCACATCGTAATTTTCATGCCTAGTATATTTTTTAAAAACATTACTACTACTCACAACGATCTCCGGTCCTCTAGGGTCAATCCACTTGCCGTCTTTCCCCTTCTTTGTCTTCTCCAAGAGCTGGACCGGGGTTGCAGATGAGCCCTTCATATAACAGTGTTAAAATTTTCAGCATTTATTTACCAATAGTATATATTGAATTATACTCAAATTTTTTACTTGTGTTATAAGCACTTACCAACTGGGCGAAGGCTGTTGCTGCACTCCTACTTCCAAGGCAGTTAGTGGGTTTGGCCACCCCGTCCACTTGCCCACCTCTCTGTTCGACGACTTAATCGCCGATTTCTTCTTGAAGTCTGGGTCGGCAGCGTTCTTCTTCAATGTCTCCCACTTCTCTTGCGGAATCCAATCCGCCTTCTGGGCTCTCGGGACAGCTCGCTGGAATATGTCGGTTATCTTCTTCTTAATCCGACTCTCATAATCCGACCTGAGGTCGTACCCCAGGTCTATACGCACTCTCTTCTGTTTGTCAAAAAAAAAGATTCGTTAGCTACAATTGAATGTATAAATCGTGCAACGAAAACCTTAGAAACACAGACGAGGTAATTACCGCGAAGTGCATATACATGGCTTCCCGAGCTTCCGGTGGCGCCTCCGTTCAGCTACGGTAGGCGCCTGGGTAGACGCATACGTCATGGTAATGAAATCCCGCATATAATCAGAGCACTTCTTGTCCTCCCACCTACACAAGTCATTTATGATATTGTGAAGATAATAAATGAGTGAAAATATAGAAAAGAACTGGTTACAACAACTTAAACTCACCAAGTAGCGGTCTCCTCTTTCTGCCGTGATAGGTACGATTTCTCAGGCGTCGAAACGTAGACCGTCGCCCCGACTTCTTGGACAGCGTCCACGCCTAGGACGATAGGAGTCCTAGGCACGTCCTCCTCCATATGGTCACCATGGCTGCTGGCCCCCGTCACCATCCCACTTCCACCTGACATAATCACGTCCACAAAATATGTTTGCGCAATGTTAAACTGTAGAGTCAGTTTGTTTAGGGTAAAGCAGGAATTTCATTAAGTACCAAAATAGTATTCAATTACAAATAAATAAATTACAACTTATGTGAATAAGATACAAACAACTACATAATTGCTAATTATCGTCACTGTCACTGTCACTGTCCGCGTCAGTGTGCGGTTCAATGAACCCCTCCTCCCCGTCTTCATCATCATCGTCCCAGTCAGTATTCACCTTATCACCGTCATCTTCATCGTCGACGACCAAGTCGTCCTCATCACCCTCTCCCTCAGGAACAATCCAGTCGGTAAACTCGTCGTCCTCCCCTACAGCACCAGCAACTTCAACTACATATTCTTCTTCATTGACGTCACTGTCTTCGATCAGAGTTGATGACATCGGCTGATTATTACCAACTACACTCTCTTGGTAGACGTCATCGTCGATGATAGGATTATCAACTTGTGATCTTGCCTTGATTTTGAAAACCGCAGACCAATTCGTACTCTTTTTTCCCTTTGGGTAAGGTGCATAGCAGACTTGATCGACTTGATACGCCAACACAAAAGGGTTGTGCCCTCGCAGTTTTCTCGTGAGGTCGACATCCACAAGATTGTAGTTCTCATGAACAGTGACTCCGTGCGGGGAGTTGTCGATCCAATCACATTTGAACAGTATGGCCTTGCAGTTTTTGTGGCTGTCGTAGTAGTCGAGCTCGATCACCTCGAGTAGTGTTCCATAGTAATCTGACCCTTCGGTGGACAACACACATACGCCGTTACTTTTGATCAGTTTTAGAACGTCAACACCCTCGACAAACGCACGAAACTTGTACCCGTTAATTTTATATCGCCTCCAAGTTCTGACTCGTGAAGACGGTCCAGTGACTAGAGGTCTTACAATGGGATCCTCCAGCGCTTCAGGCTATTGTCAATATAAAATTCGTCGAAAAACAATGCAATTAAATTTTGTACCAAACACATACACAATTTGTAATGATCAAGCAAATAGCATTTCAACATACTTGAGTATGTAGCCAAGAGGGAAACAGTGACTCATATGCCACCCAAACATCGTCAGATGTTGTCACTTCCGCACGTTCTGCCATAATGAAAGCCTCGAATTTCCTGAAATTGTCAGCAGTTGTACTTAATCACACATACTACCAATTATGAGGAGGGTATGTTGTACGTGAGTTACTTACTCCTCGTACGGTCTGATTACAGGGCCACAGTTTCTCAGAACGTAGGAGTGTGCCTGCTTGTACTCAACATCGGTCAACCACCTCTCCTTACATTTTCCAGTGCTGCTTCCAACATCAGACTGAAAGGGTTCCACCTCTATTTGGTGGTCTTCAGTCTGATGCACACCCACGTCTAGGTCTTTAGCTTTTGTGTCAACGTGCTCTTCGAAGTAGAAGGAGCAGAAGTTTGATGTCTCCTCTAACAAATACGCGTTGCATATTGAACCCTCAACACGTGCTTTGTTACCAATTTTTTTTTTCAGATGGTTTAAGAACCTGCAAATTAAAATATTAGCTCTCATTTAAGACTTAATTGGTAATCAATGCACAGGAAGTCACACTAAGGAGAGTTGAGGACGTTACCTTTCGAATGGGTACATCCACCGGTACTGAACTGGACCGCCAACCCTTGCCTCATATGGCAAATGAAGTGGGAGATGCTCCATCGAGTTGAAGAATGACGGAGGAAATATTTTCTCCAACTTGCAAAGGATCTCGGGAATATTGTTCTCAAGTCGATTCATGGACTCGACTGACACCGTAGTGGAACACAAATCTCGGAAGAACTGACTGATCTCTGTCAATGCATTACACGTGTTCATTGGCACCAGCTGCTTCAAAGCTACTGGCATCTAGCGCGACATAAACACGTGACAGTCGTGGCTTTTCATGCCATGCAAAATTAACTTGGACTGGTCCACACACCGGGATAAGTCGGATGCGTAACCATCCGGAAACTTCAAACCACTCTCCCAATCGCACAAAGCCTTCCTATCATTTTTGTCCATAACAAATGACGACGACTTAGGTCGCCCAAGACACAGTTCCTTGAAATCGGCTTTGCCTTTTGGTCCAAAGGCTGTCTTGTTCGGTACATCCATCACGGTGTTGATAATCTGCTCAAAGAAATTCTTCTCGATATGCATAACATCAAGGTTGTGTCTGATAAGCAGAGTGTGCCAGTACGAAAGTTCTCAGAATATGCTCTGCTTCCACCAACCTTCCTTCTTGTCCTTCAGATTTTTCAACTGTTGGTGGGTAGCGTGTACTATTGTAGGGTACTTCTGCACATCTGTCCATATCTCATCGCCTGTTAACCGTTTACATGCGATCCTAGTTTCATCGGGTTGTTTCTTCAGGAAACTCTTACAGTTATGCCTAAATGGATGGTCGGAAGATAGAAATAGTCTGTGACAGTCAAACCAAGATACCTTTCCGCTATTTTTAAGCCAAAAGGATTTTTGATCCTTCGCTTGACAGTAAGGACAAGCACGGTAACCCGTTGTACTCCAACCAGACAATATCCCGTAAGCTGGGAAGTCGTTGATGGTCCACATTAGTGCAGCTCGTAAACTGAAACTAGTTTTCCTCGACACATCGTACGTGTAAATCCCATTATCCCACAAACTTTTTAACTCTTCAACAAGTGGTTGGAGATACACGTCCATATTGGCTTTCGGGTTCCTAGGGCCAAGAACAATAAGTGACAGGAGCATAAACTGTCTCTTATTGTATAACCACAACGGTAGGTTGTACGGTGTCAAAATAACCGGCCAACATGAGTACGACTTGTCGAACTGCCCGTAGGGTGAGAAACCATTTGTGCACAAACCAAAACGTACGTTGCGCGGCTCGTTCGCGAACTCGGGATGTTTGATATCAAATGTCTTCCAAGCTTCACCGTCGCTAGGGTGTGTCATCATACCACTAACTCTGATTTTGGAGTTACTGTGGTGCCAACTCATCTCACCCGCAATTTTCTTTGTCGCATACAGTCTTTGCAGCCTCGGACCTACTGGGAAGTAAGTCAAAACCTTAGTTGGTACTCTCTTCCCCCTAGTATTTGTTGTTCGACTCTTGTACCTCCCAGATCCACATTTCCTACACGCGTCGAGGTCCGAATCTCCCTTCCAGAACAGCATGCATCCATTCGGACACGAGTCTATCTTTTCATGGGGGAGTTGGAGGCCCTTCAACAAATTTTTAACCTCGTAGAAATTATTTGACATGACATTCTCCTTAGTGCCTCGTAGAAGGTCAATTAGCAGTTGGATCCAACCGTCTAAATATCTTAAGGCCATGTTGCTCTCGCACTTCAAAGTCAGCATCCTTGAAGTGACTTGCAGCAGACTCATATCGCACCCGCTAAAAACTGGGAGTTCAGCATTTTTTAGCATTTCGAAAAAGGAAAGGACTTGTGGGTTAGGTTCATGTTGCACTTCTTCGTCGCTTAAGTTGTCTGGGTTACGCTCCTCCTCCATGATGTCCTCAACCGTCGTACGCAGTGCATCCTCTACGAAGTCCCGATACGGATTTTTGCGAACAGGTTCTTGCAGGCGACTACTTTCATTTTCACCATGATACGTCCACACGTAGTAGTTCTCAACAAAACCGTGCTTGTATAGATGCTGTTTGACATCTACTTCATGTTTTAAGGCACGGTTTTGACATTTTCTACATGGGCACCTAAGCTGCTCGCTGGTGTAGTGGGGGTTATTATCTAAGGAAAACTTGATGAACTCCTCGACACCGTCTCTAAATTCTATTTTCGGTCGCTTATTGTCGGCCAGTCTCTCGTACATCCAACTCCGTTCTACTCTATTCATTCTATATGGATTGAACTATGAATGATTAGGGTATGTAGACATGAATAAAATGGCGTGGGGAAAGAAGTCAACAACATGGAATTTGAAGAAAAGTTCGCGAATTTCACCATAAGTTGGAACTCTCACAACCCTCAATTTAAAAACGATTCATCACCGGGGACCTTATCACTCCAACCTAAACCCATTCTTGTGCGTTCCATGTCACTGATAAACACGAAATTGTGTAATGTCGATAAGAGAAAAATTCGGCAGCAATTCGCCTCAGTTCTCCAAAAGCACAATGTGGAATATATGAAAACTCCACATATGCAATCGAAGAACATTGAGGGAATTGTCACCAAATTTTCCTCTTACCAACACAACACAATTTCATGTTTACCACCTAAGTGACATGAAAGGCACAAGAACAGTCCCAAAACGGGGACTGTCCAAGAATTACTCCTAATGAGTAACTCTTGAACGGGCATTAGGTAGGTCTGAGTAGATTTCAAACAATGCTCATGCACAGTACACAACGAAGACAAATAACAACAACAATCATATCTCAACACAGTAATCCAAAACATTAATACTTACTATAATTACAACCACTAACTGCTGAAATTTAAGAAACAAAACGAATTTCCCTTTTTTTGGTATCGTTTATGTAGTAGAAGTACATAGTAGAAGATTAGTAGTAGTAGTAGTAGTAGTAGTAGTAGTGGTAGAAAATTAGTAGTAGTAGTAGTAGTAGTAGTTTAGTAGTAGTAGTAGAGGAAATAGAATATTAGTAGTAGTGCTAGTAGTAGTAGTAGAAAATTAGTAGTAGTAGTAGTAGTAGTATTAGTAGAAAGTTAGTAGTAGTAGTAGAAAATTAGTAGTAGTAGTATAGTAGTAGCAGTGGAAAATTAGTAGTAGTGAAAAATTAGTAGTAGTAGTAGTAAAAGTACAAGTAGTAAATTAGTAGTAGTAGTAGTAGAAAATTAGTAGTAGTGGAAAATTAGTAGTAGTAGTAGTGGAAAATTAGTAGTAGTAGTAGTAGTAAAAGTACAAGTAGTAAATTAGTAGTAGTAGTAGAAAATTAGTAGTAGTAGTGTTAGTAGTACATAGTATTAGTAGTAGGTTATTAATATTAGTAATATTAGTACTAGATTAGTAATATTAGTAGTAGCATTAGTAGTAATGAAGTATTTTAATGTAATATTAGTAGTAGATTAGTATTACTACTAGCACTACTAATGTACTACTACTAAAACTACTAATTAATCTACTACTAATACTACTACCCATCTACCTCAACAAATCTAATTCATTATACTACTACATACTACTACTACTACTAATCTAATAACACAATTTCTAACCTAATACAATAATCACTAATACCTAATTAACATACTAACTAACCTAATTTACATACTACAATTACCGTCTAACAATAAAACGAAATTAAATCTAATTCACATACTAATTAACCTAATTCACATACTAATTAACCTAATGAATATACTAATTAACATACTAACCTAATCAGGTAATTAATCTAATTAACCTAATTTAGGTACTAACATAATCACCAAATTAACCTAATTAACCTTATTTAGGTAGTAAAATAATCACCTAATTAATCTAATTACCCTAGTATACTTCTTATTCTGATTAATCTAATTAACATGTTAATATGAACATAATTAAACTAATTACTCTAATTAACTACCTAGACGATGCAAATGTACTCACCAAACTCGAAATAGGAAACAGCTTTCCTTGCTGACAGACCCTAGATTCTCACAATAACTCTCAAGTGTGCTCAAAATTGGTCACTGCTAAATGACATGAGTACTATCTTGCCACAAACAGCATGAAACAAGACTCTGAACATCAACGATCCTGAAATCTCTAAATCTAAACAAGTTTAAACAAAGACCATAGATAACAGACAGAGTCAAAACGGGTTAATTACAGTCTTAAAAATATGACGTGATACGTAGAACGGAAGAGCCAATGACTAAGAGCCTCTTCAACAACTCCTAATTCTATGCTATTGACAGTAACTCAACCTAAATGACAATCCCTCAATCAAGCTTTTTAGTTCCAAAGATGACATTAGTATATCCAACCTAGTCACAATCCTTCAAATAAACCGAATATCTGTCATCAAAGTCGTGATTTTTCGCATCATTCAGATTAATCTAATTAAAATGTTAATATGAACATAATTAAACTAATTACTCTAATTAACTACCAATCAATCTAATTACCTAACAATGAACTTAATCAAAACAATTAAACCCTAATTATCATACCTTAAGATTGGGGGTCGGGTTAGGGGTTTTCGGGGCTGACTTCGCCGGGGGTGCGCCCGAGGTTCGCCGGCAGGGTAATTCGTGGGGGGGGGGGGGGGGGGGGGCGGCAGCGTTCGTCGCGCGTGGGGGTTTAGGGTTCGCCGGTTTTTGGTTCGTCGCCGGCAGGGTAGGATGGGGGTCGCCGGTTTAGGGTTTTGATTTGGGGGTCGAATTAGGGTGAAGGTCGTCGCCGGATCTGGGTAGGATGGGGGTCGCCGGAGCTCGCAGAGTCGCGCGTGCGTCGTCATCGTCGTCTTTTTCGCCTTTCTCTAGAGAGGGAGTTGGGGGTGCGGGTTTAGGGTCTGTTATGTTGTCGCGTTTATTTTTTTTTTATATTAAAACATTTGCATCGGAATTGCCGACGCAAACCGACGCAGAATTCAAGTTTGCGTCGGCTAATCCGATGTAAATGTGATATTATTTTTTTCATTTAAAAGGTTGGGTGGGATTAGCCGATGCAAGCCAACGCAGAATTCAAGTTTGCGTCGGCTAATCCGATGCAGTCCGTGATTTTTTTTTATTTAAATATTTGCGTGGGATTAGCCGATGCAAACCAACGCAGAATTCAAGTTTTGCGTGGGATTAGCCGATGCAAGCCAAAGCTATAATCAACTTTGCGTCGGCTAATCCGATGCAAAGCTATTAATTTTGTTGACTATTTTTTTTATTTTGACGCAGACTGCATCGGATTAGCCGACGCAACCAGACGCAATATTAAACGTTGCGTCGGCTAATCCGATGCAAAGTTATTAATTCTGTTGACTGGGAGTTTTTAGTCACAACGTTTGCGTGGGATTAGCCGACGCAAACCCTTCCATTTGCATCGGCTTTGCGTCGGTTAATCCCACGCAAACCCTTTCACATAGTGGCGCCAACCAAAAATATTATTGCATCGAATTAGCCGACGCAAATCGACACAGTTATGCCATTTGCGTCGGATTATAAATCCGACGCAACCTGTCCGACGCTATTTCAGCTGTTTTTAGTAGTGTTCAAAGCACCATGATTGCATATTTGCATGTATTGTATGTTATGTTTTTGTTTGTAGGTGTTGTTAGTTTCAAGTTGCTGTATCAGTTGACGTGTATCTCTATTATTATAATTTTGTTCTTAAGAGAAGAGATGATATAGCTTTTCCATTTCTTGGGATGCATATCGTTTTCAAAACATCAGAAGTTTAGGTTTTCTTATCAGTTCTGATCGTATGGAGGAGATGTTTATAGATAAATAACATACTTTTCCACTCATAAATAAACTCTAATTTTTATATGTGAATGGTTTTGCTCATTGTACCTTGCTGACTCTGCTGGTTGTAATGTATCCATAAATTTGCACATTAATTTTACTGACTGCCAAAGCACCTGACTATGTAGTGTGTATTCCTTCTGGTGTTGGTGTCTATATTCGGGTTCATATACTAATCAATATATTTGTGTAGATGCAAATTTTGATGACCTCATGCCTAATCTCCAGCGAACTATTAAATCACTTAGTTCGTCAATTGATTTAACCAGTGTTGTCCTATATGATGAGTACAATGTGTAATAAATTAAATAAAAAAAATTCACATGTATTTGTAATACCTAATGCAGAGAAATTACGCCAGCTAGCTTGGAGTGGCGTGCCATCTGATATGCGCCCTAATATCTGGAGACTTCTTTTGGTAAGTTTCATTCAATTACCAGGAAGAGTTTAATATGCTGATAATTTAGGTTATGTATCCCTTTGTGTAGATTGTAGGAGGCTGTTTTGTTCGAGCCCTTGTTTCTCGGAAATGTTAAGAGGAATGGAATTGTTTTGACTGCATATTAGATAGCTCCTTTTGTCTATGAGAGCTTAGGATTAGCACTATGGCCGTTTAGAAGTTTGGTTTTAAAATAATCGCAAGGTTGCTTCATCAAATTTCTTCTAAAAAATCTTGTGGTTAACAGTGTTTACGTGCTTATTGAACGACTAGTCCACATTACTATCCTTTACAGATGCATAGCAAACGCTAGGTTTAGTTTCAGTTGCACGAGTACATCATTCTAGAGACATAAAACATCTGATGGACTTACAATTCTTGTTAATTGTGCCAGTGCATATGTTTCCTATGTTCCAAATTATAGATGCATCTACACAACTTTATTCAGCATTTATGTGTAGTCATAGCCAATGTGAAGTCTTCAAATAGTGATCAAAGCAACCAAAAAAAGAAAAGTGTATGCAATCACTGGAGCAATTTATATAGTGCCATCAAATTACTCAACCAGTTCTGTTAGGATTTGTTGCCTTCCCAATTAATTACTTTGCAGTCGGAAGAAAATTAAAAACAGGTCGTCATCATGAGTTGGGGCATTATGAATCAATAATCCCAGATCCACGTGACTTTGTTAAAACATAATGTAATGACTCTTGATTTTGAGGTATAATTGTTCAGGCCCGTTTAGGAGGAATTCGCCTTAAGATTATAAAGTATCTTGTTTAGTCAGAATATATCACTGTGATAAAAGTGGTGGCTAACTTTATCTGGTTTGCAGTATGTCCTGTATATGCCCTTGTTTTACCACATATCAAAAAGTAATTTTGTTGCTGGGGCCGTCAAGTTAACTATGCATGTGTGGTTAAGTCATATTATATGACCATGCATATTTTTTTTCTAAAATATATATAGCTACAAGTTTGTTTATACAGAGGATGGTTTTTACTTTCTACGTGCATTATGTGAAAATCAAATAGTAAAGCTCTCTCATCTCTGAATGTATTTTATAGCTAAAGGTTCTCGCACACAATATATTTCTTTTTTCAATCTTAAGTGAGTTTGTCTTTGTTTATAAGTTTGAATTTGAACTGACGACAGGGATATGCGCACCACCTAATTCAGATAGAAGGGAAGGAGTTCTGAGGAGGAAGTGCCTTGAATATCTTGATTGTGTTGCACAGTATTATGATATTCCAGACACTGAACGTTCAGATGATGAAATCAACATGCTTCGCTAGGTATTAGAACGAACTGTTAAATAATCGGATTTCTCTTCATTTTTCATATGTTTGCGCTGTAGCAAGGTTAATTTTAAATGCATGTCTGCTGTTGACTAGATTGTCGTTGACTGTCCAAGAACTATGCTTTTTTTAGCAACTTGCCATTCAGAAATCGTTGGAGCGTATACTCTACACATGGTCTGTAGTACTTTTCATTTCTTTTTTTTAATATTGGAAAGAGATTCATCAGGTGACACTAGTTTAGTGGTCATAGGTTATGATGCTTCGGTATTGTTGATAGTTTATAAAACTAATTTATCCGTACTGTTTCAGGTTTACAGGAACACCTGGTATTTGGACGAAACAGCAAGTTGATGCCTGGAAACCTATTGTTGATTCCGTCCATGCAAAAGGTGCCATATTCTTTTGTCAAATCTGGCAAAGCGGACGAGTATCAAATGAAGGTATTTAGCTACATTTTCTTATTAGATCCAAGAATTCATTTGTTCAACTATATCTTCCTGAAACTATAACAGTAAGTAAGTGTATAACCATTTTCACCCAAAACATTTTAGCTCCATTATTATTTGACTTTAACGTTAAATTATTATTCCTTCCTGTGTACTTATTTGCTGATGGGATATTGTTTTTGGCCAAGATTTTCAGCCGAATGGGCAAGCTCCAATATCCTGCACCGATAAATCTGTAACGCCTCAACTTCTGTCCAATGGCATTAAGCGATTCTCGACCCCAAGGCGGCTTACAACAGATGCTCATCAGTTATCAATAATTTCCGACTTGCTGCTAGGAACGCCATACAAGCTGGTTTGTTATTTTGTTCAAGACTTATTCTGCTCTTATGCGAAACGCTTTCTTCATTGGTAAGTGTGGCTATGCTATGATAGCTCAATACAAATACCTCGTAGTACATTATTTGTAATAAGGAGACTTTGGGAGTTTGTTCTTTTGTAAGATATAATAACTCTTATTCTATTTTTATGAAATAAAATGAGCATAAATTATTTCCATATACTAATATATATACACACACATATATGTATGTGTATGTATATGTATAAATATATAATTTTTTTATTTATTTATAAATTGTATTAAAGAGGACGGTTCAGTAGAATAACCATCCTATTTGTTAATCTATTAAATAGCACGGATTTGCTTTTAACCGTGAAATTTGTAATCACTTTAATAGGACGGTTCCGCCTTCACCCGTCCTATTAATGACTGAACCGTCCTATTAATGACAATTAAATATGACGGTTTGACTTTCTTTGAACCGCGCTATTTGATTTAATAGGATGTCGACCTAAAGGACGGTTCCTTATCTAATATAAGATGGTTACGAACCATCCTATTTAATCTTATTTGTAGTAGTGTTGGTGTAGTTTTATCACTACTATTATCTAGTTAATAATAATAGTGATTATTTGGGTAAATCTTGGGTGCAACTTAAAGAAGGTCTTCTTATTTGGAGATTCAAGTTTTGGAGGATCATCCATACTAATATAAGCTCAAGAAAAATAAGAAAAAGAGTTTTCTTATTGTGCCCATAATTTCCTCTTTGTTTATGTAAGGAAATCTCTTCTTGTATCTAGTTTTGTCTTTTTATCTCATGCATGTAACTAGATCTTTATATACTAAATTAACAAGTAATTTAGTAACTAATTAGAGAAGTCTAATTAGAGGGTTATGAACCCTTCAAGTGGTATCAGAGCATTGTTGTTGCATGCATGTCAATTTTTGACATTTTTTTCAGGTTATACGATAACTTTGTAAAAACCAAAAATTTTGTGTAAAAATATGTTTCACACGAAATTTTTGGGTACATGCATACCTACTGACCTCAAAATGGTTGTGGTCGATTTTGGTTTTTTTGGAATTAATTTGCTAATTTATAATCATTTTTGCCTTAAAAACCGAGTTTTTATGCCTATTTTATGTTCAAAGTTAACTAAAAATAGTTGCATGTTGTTTTTGGGCATGATAATTTTTTGTACATTTCATTATAAGTTTAAGGACAAATTTGTAAATTTTTTAAAATTTATTTTGTCCTTTTGGGATGTTTATTGTTTTTTATTGGATAAAAATCGATAAACATGCATTTATTTGTTCCTAAATTTATTCGAAATTTTTATGTACAAATTTTTGATTTTTGAGTTCCTGGAAATGTTCCAGAATGTACAAAAAATTTTATTTTAATTTTTATATGTTTTATGATTTAATTTGAATTTATTTCATAAAATTACCATTTACCGATTAAACTAGCAAATTAAATAAATTCAAACTAATTTTTTATTTTTCAAATTAGTGGAGACTAATTCTTGAAATTTCCAAATTGGTTTGGAAAATTAGTTTGAGCTTAATTGAGAATTAAGTGTTGATTAATATTTTTTAATGGTTAAAAATCGATGAATTCCATAAAAACCGAGCTGGGATGAACTTGATAAATAGTAGGCGATTTTGGCATGATTTTACAGCATTTTTATTTATTTTAATGTTGTTGAATGAATGAATGTCATTTTATTGATCATTTTGCAAGTTTGTACCTAGTATGGCCTAGTATTTTAATCGGTATTACCCGTAATGAAAAGGAATATCGATTTGGTTGTAATTAATTGCGATCTCGTATCGCCCGTTTGTAATAATTAATAGTTTTATTTATACAAATATATAATAGGAATCGATATGTATTCATTTGTATTATTTGTTATTAATTATTATGAAGACGGAGATTACCCAAGACGGTGGTCAAAAAGACGGTGCCTTTTGGAGGTGTTCCATTGAAGAGGCCAGGGACCAAGGAGTTGGTTTCCGATTTTTTAATAGTCTAGTTAATTAGATTAGCTAGATGGCCATACTAGGATTTATTTTGTTTGATGCTTGCTTTATATTCGATCATGCCAAAATCGCCAATCATGCATTTTATTCCTCGATTGTCAATTCACCTATTTACGTAATCACCAACTTAGTTTACTTATAAGTGATTAGTAACTTAATATTGACAAGCCTCTCACATGCATAGTAAGAATTGAGATTTAGCCTTACCAATTAAAGCACCTATGAACCCCTTGTTCATTAGGGCAACCATAACGTGGACCCCTTTTTACCTTGGGTAAGTAGGGTGATAAGATCACATGCCAAGATTGGGTTGGACTCAACGGGATAAGAGTTATTCCGGGACTAGGAGATGGATTTGGTTGAAATTCGTCAACCGAGAGTTCTAGGGTAGAATTGGTCAAGTAAAGACTTACCGTTTTTACATAAGGATTGCATGCGATGTTAGTTCTTATCTAAATGCGGGTCTCGGAATCACTTATATAATTTCGTGAGGGGTCATTATATGAGTGACTTGTTAAAATTGTTTTACAAGTAAATTATATAACAATGAATGTTAATATTTCCTAAACTTTGTTGTAGTGTTTATAATTCGCTATGGCTACCAATGCAACCATTCAACTCGGAAAGGATTCTTGGCTTAGGTCCGCTATGGACAGTACAAATGTATCTTGAAAGACGATGGAAGTAATTTCATCGAATGGGAGTCTACCATAAAAGGTGTGGCGTTGTCCGACAACGTCCTTCGTTACTTGAACGAGCCACCACCCAATGAACCCGGTCCTAGAGCCACCGCGGCACAAAGGACCGCCTATGAGGAGTTTTTGAAGATATCTAACGATATCAAGAACATCTTGATATGGTAAATGTCTCCAAAACTCAAGCTTCAATACATTACCCTTAATGCATATGAGATATTCTCAAGGGTTACGACGTCTTTTTCTCAATCGCCCGATATCCGTCAATATGAGGCTATGATGAAATTATTCGAGGGTAAGCTAGAAAAGGGTCAAAAAGTTGGCCCTCATGTGCTCAAGATGATTGAGCATATTGACACTCTAGAGCGTCTAGGGTGTAGCATTCACAAGAAGCTTGCGATAGGTCGCATTCTGCACTCACTCCCCTCCAAGTTCTCCCAAATTAAGGTGAACTATAATATGCATGGCATGGACAAGAGTTTCCAAGAGCTTCATGCACTCCTCAACCAAGCGGAGAGGGACATGGAGGCTAGTGGGAGTGAGAAGAGAGACATGCTCTCCATGACAATGAAGAATCTCAACCTTGGGGTTCAAAAGGGTAAAAACAAGGGTAAGACCCAATTCAAGAAACAAGGAAAAAACAAGAAAAAAGGGAAAGCTATTGAGAATAGCAAACCTAAGGCTAAGGTTAACAAACATGCCGACGCCGATTGCTATTTGTAATGGCAAGGGACATTGGAAGCGCAATTGTCCCAAATATTTGAAGGATTTGAAGAGCAGGAAAGATGAGAGCGAGACTCCGTCAGGTATTTTCCTCACTTCTCTCTATATGATAGACATTAACTATACTTGCACTTCCACTTGGGTATTAGATACCGGATGTGGTTCTCACCTTTGTAATCATTTACAGGGGCTGAGGGACGTGCGAGCACTAGCCAAGGGTGATGTGGACCTAAGCATGGGAAATGGAGCTAGAGTAGCCGCTATATCCGTAGGAACTTATGTACTCACTCTAGCTTGTGGTTTTGAGTTGTATTTGAATAATTGTTATTTTGTACCAACTTTAACTAAGAACATTATCTCCATTTCCGTACTTGATATGGAAGGTTTTTCCTTTATGATTAAGGACAATTGTTGTACTTTTTCATTTAATGACATAGTTTATGGTAAAGCTACGTCTATCGGAGGTATTTATGTTCTAGATAATGTTAATTATGTATATCATATAGAAAACAAGAAGCTCAAAACGGGTGAACCTAATCAATCCTACCTTTGGCATTGTCGTTTAGGACACATAAACGAACGACACATAAAGAGGCTTGTTTCAACGAAACTTCTCAAACCGTTTGATTACGAATCTTATGGTGTATGCGAGTCTTGCCTTTTAGGCAAGATGACTCGTGCTCCTTTCTCAAGTAAGGAAACACAAGCAAGTGAGGTATTGGGCCTTATACATACCGATGTGTGTGGCCCAATGACTATCACCGCTAGGGGTGGTTACAACTACTTCATCACTTTTACCGACGACTTAAGTAGATATGGGTATGTCTACTTAATGAGGCACAAGAGCGATGCTTTTGAAAAGTTCAAGGAGTTTCAAAGTGAAGTAGAGAACCAATTGGATAAAAAGATTAAAGTACTACGATCCGATCGTGGTGGTGAATACCTAAATAATGAATTTGATTCACACCTAAAAGATTGTGGCATAGTATCACAATGGACTCCTCCTGGCACACCACAATTGAATGGTGTGGACAAAAGGAGAAACCGAACATTATTAGATATGGTTCGGTCCATGATGAGTCTCACTGAGCTTCCTGATTCATTTTGGGGTTTTGCCATTTTTTCCGCAATATTTTCACTAAATCGAAGCCCGACTAAAGCAGCCAATAAGACACCATATGAGATATGGAAGGGAAGGGTCCCTTATTTGTCGTTTATGAGAATATGGGGTTGTGAGGCATATGTTCAGAACAAGTCTGACAACAAACTCGCACCCAGATCCGACAAATGTCTTTTTGTAGGATATCCAAAGGAAACACAAGGTTATTACTTCTACAATTGTCACGATAACAAAGTGTTTGTGGCTCGTGACGCTGTCTTTCTAGAAAATGACTTCATTTCTAGAAGACAGAGTGGGAGAAATTTTGAACTTGATGAAGTCCAAGAGCCACAAACCGAAAATGAAGTGGAGGAAAGCGTTCCCTCCTCCTCGGACACGGTTGTTGTTCCCTTTGAACCTAGGAAATCTACAAGGGTTAGTCATCAACCTGATCGATACCTTGGTATTGTCGAGAAAGATGCGTTAGATATGTTGCTTTGCGAATGTGACGAACCTACAACCTACAAGGCGGCCATATCTGATCTAGTCGTGATTCCATGCAATGGCTTGAAGCCATGCAATCCGAAATGGACTATATGCACGAAAACCAAGTATGGGATTTGGCTGATTTACCTGAAAAAGTGAGACCTCTTCAGTGTAAGTGGATCTTTAAGATCAAGAATGGCATAGATGGACATAAAGATGTCTACAAAGCTAGATTGGTGGCAAAGGGTTGTACTCAAGTTCATGGTCTTCACTATGACAAAACCTTTGCTCCAGTCGCAATGCTTCACTCCATTAGGATTATCTTAGCGATTGCCGCATTTCATGATTATGAGATTTGGCAAATGGATGTCAAAACCGCCTTCTTGAATGAGATTCTAGAAGAGGAAGTGTATATGACACAACCAGAATTTTTTGTAGATACATCTAATCCTAGGATGGTATGCAAGCTTAAGAGATCCATTTATGGTCTTAAGCAAGCGTCCAGAAGTTGGAATCATCGCTTTGATCTTGTTATCAAACAATATGGTTTTGTTCGAAGGGTCGAGGAACCTTGTTTGTACATAAAGTTTAGTGGGAGTAAGGTAACCTTTCTTGTCTTGTATGTGGATGACATACTTCTAATCGGGAATGACGTTCCGATGCTTGCTTCTGTAAAGGAGTGGCTAGGAAAACACTTCCAAATGAAAGATTTGGGAAATGCACAATGCATTTTGGGTATTCGGATCCATAGAGATAGGTCCAAAAGGATGTTGGTATTAAGTCAAGGAGCTTATATAGATAAGATTCTTGATAGACTCAGAATGAAAGACTCTAAGAGAGGCTTTCTTCCCATGAGTCAAGGTACCATTTTGTGCAAGTCACAGTGTCCTACCACACCCGAAGAGATTGAACGCATGAAGTTAATCCCATATGCTTCCGTTGTTGGATCAATCATGTATGCCATGACGTGCACTCGTCCCGATGTTTCGTATGCTTTGAGCATGACGAGTCGTTATCAAACCAACCCAGGTGAAAGTCACTGGACAGCCGTAAAGAACATCCTTAAGTACTTGCGAAGGACTAAGGATTCGTTCTTAGTGTTTGGAGGGGATACTGAATTGCATGTAAGAGGATACACGGATGCCAGTTTCCAATCCGATCGGGATGATTTAAACTTTCTGATACCTCTACCTTCTGTCCCCTCTAGGGTTTCTCTTTGGGAGGGAGTGCGGTCCTAGGGTTCGCCTAGGGTTTCGATCCTGATTTGTCAGGCGTACACGTTCAAATTCTTATTCCTTCTTTTTGTCTTTTTCAACTTTATTAGTAAAGATCTTTTGGTGTTTTCGACTGCACGTGGTGAATCTCTCATACGACGGTTTTTTGTCCACTCCTTATGGCGTCGGCCATAGTACGTGGAGTAGAGGAGCGCGAAGGCGAGGATGGGGATACGGAGGAGAATGAATTGGAATGGGTCATCGGTGAGGGGGGTGACACCGAGGAGGGTGATCTTTGCGTCGTGGGGAAACTGTGGACTGATCGGCATATTAATATGCGAGCCTTGATGGACACCATGATTAGTGCATGGAAGTCTAAGGAAGCGGTTATCGGAGAGGTGGCGGATAGGCAGCAAAAGATAGTTACTTTCAAATTCACTACCATCGAGGACAAACGGAGAGTCTTGGAACAACAACCATGGCACTTCGAGAGACATCTCCTAGCCCTGACAGATCTACGGAATGATGCTATTCCGACCGAGGTACCTCTCTTTTTCTCCCCTCTGTGGGTTCGTATTTATGACCTTCCGGTGGTAGGGAGACTACGGTTAGAGAATGCGGTGAATATTGGAAACTTGATAGGGACCTTTGTGTCAGTCGATAATTCTGTCAACCCAGAAATTAACCATTCTATGAGGATCAAGGTGCTGGTGGATGTTAGACGTGCTTTGGTTGACCATATTATGCTTAGGGCAAGGGGGGAGAAAAGGTGGAAAGTCCGAGTTTGCTATGAAAGCCTGCCTCTATTCTGCTATGTATGCGGACATATAGGGCATGGTGAGAAGGACTGTGGGGAGAGGACCGGGCCGATTGGGGAGCAACGCCGGTACGGGGACTGGATGAAAGCTTCGCCTTGGCGAGTTGGGGGACGCGAAAATACTGATACGGGCACGGGATCCTCATGTGCGAGGAACTTATTCCCTGATGAAGATAGGGTAAGAGCTGAGCAGGAGGAGATTGGGCATATGGTTGAAATGCTACGTAAAATAAATATCCAAAAACCATGTGTGGAGAAAAGGGTTAAAGGAATAATGATTGAAGTAGAAGAGGGAAGTGTACAGGAGGTAGGCCTGCATGAGCTAAATGACAACCTACATGCTCCTGGTGAGATTAGGCGGGTGGTAAAAATACGGCGTCCGAAGGGGAATGTGCATCAAAACGAAGTGGAGGAAGGGAGCGTCCAAGCCGGGGTTTTTGATAAGAAACGAACCAGGGACGATGTGGGGGAGCAGGTGGTTGATAGGGAGGAGAATAGTGTGAAGCGAAGGTGTGAGAGGCAGCTGGATGATGATACCATTATGAAAGTAGCGGATGCTGGCGGAGACCAGCACCGCGAACAGCCATGAAAATCCTAAGCTGGAACTGTCAAGGGTTGGGCAATCCCTTGACGGTTAGCTCCCTCCGAGATAGGTGCAGGAGGGAGGGCCCAAACATCGTTTTCGTAATGGAAAGGATGCTTAGTGGGGGTGATTTAGAAGTAGTTAGAAATAAATGTGGTTTTAATTTTGGTTTTTGTCGTAGTAGTAGTGGTAGATCGGGTGGCTTGGGAATGTGGTGGCGGGACATTGATGCCGTTGTGACCTCGCAGGATGACCATCACGTGTGCCTTGAGGTGTCGAATGGGGTCGGGAGACAGATATGGCGGGCTATTGGTGTTTATGGGTGGCCGGAGGCAAATAATAAACACCAAACTTGGACAATGTTGAGGAGCTTGTGTGCTGAATCTACTATCCCTACTATTTGCTTTGGGGATTTCAACGAAATTCTTACTAGTCGGGAAAAAGAAGGGGGCAATCCTAGACGAGAGGGAATGATGGACGCTTTTCGGACAACACTGGACGACTGTGCGCTGCAGGACATGGGATATCGTGGGAATATTTTTACCTGGCAACGAGGACGAGAGGAGGGGAGAGTGATTCGAGAACGTCTAGACCGAGCTGTGTCAAATGCGGCTTGGGCTGAGATGTTCCCGGGTTTTTTTGTGCAGAATTATCCTATATATGCCTCGGATCATGCACCGATCATTATTGGTGAGGAAGGGTCGGGTCGAAATGGTAAGGGTAGGCGCAGGTTTCGATTTGAGCCATTTTGGGTTTCTGAGCCTCATTGTCGGGACGTGATCGCGAATGCGTGGGGGGAGACACATGGAGATAACATTACTACCCGCATTACTAGCTGCACGGATAAGCTTGCAACATGGGCTAAGTGTACTTTTGGCAATATACAGGAGAAGCTACGGAAGAAGGAAGATGAGCTTGGGAAATGGCAGATAAAATTTCCGTCCCGCTCCGTTATTGAAAAATGCACCAGGCTTGTGAGCGAAATTAATGATCTTCGTAAACAGGTTGAATCATACTGGTACACGCGAGCTAGGAAGACTGAGATGCGGGATGGAGATAAGAATACAAGCTACTTCCATCATAAGGCGTCTCAACGACGCCAACGTAACCGGATTCAGGGCCTGGAACGGGAAGATGGGTCTTGGTGTGTGGACGAGGCCGAGATTCGGAGTTCAATTCAGGACTACTTTGCTGGTATGTTTACGACCGAAGGATCGACGGGGGGGGGGGGGGGGGGGGAAGAGGTCTTGAGCTGTGTCGAGGAGGTGGTGAATAGTGATATGAATGCTATGCTTACAGCCCCAATCTCAGATGATGAGGTTAGAAAAGCTATTTTCGATATGCACCCTCATAAGGCGCCTGGCCCCGATGGATTACACGCTTTTTTCTTCCAGAAGTATTGGGACGTTGTGGGGAGCGGAATTTGTGAGTTTGTCCGACACTGGTGGGAAAATGGCAGTGACCTAAGTTGTGTTAACAAGACGTCGGTTGTTCTTATTCCTAAAATTCGAGAGCCTCGCAAGGTAACGGATTTTCGACTGATTAGCCTATGTAATGTCATCTACAAAATCATTTCCAAGCTATTGGCCAACCGTCTAAAACGTATTATGAATTCTTTAATTACTGAGAATCAGAGTGCGTTTACCCCGTGTCATCTTATTACAGATAATGCGATAATAGCTTTTGAAATTTTTCATGCTATGAAGCGAGGTGGGGAGGGGCGGGCTGGGAATGTAGCTCTAAAACTAGACATGAGTAAGGCCTATGATCGGGTTGAGTGGTGTTTTCTTGAGGCCATGATGCGTAAGATGGGATTCGCGGAGATGTGGGTCAATCGGGTTATGGGTTGTATTTCTACGGTCACCCACTCCTTCATGATTAACGGTGATCTGTGTGGGGAGGTCCACCCGAGTAGGGGACTCCGACAGGGAGACCCTATATCGCCCTACTTGTTCCTCTTATGTTCTGATGCATTTTCCTATCTGTTACGGAGAGCAGCCGAAGAGAAAAAAATCCATGGAATAAGCATTTGCCGCGCCGCTCCTAGGATTTCTCATCTATTCTTTGCCGACGATTGTATTTTGTTCGCTAGAGCAACCATTACTGAATGCTCCACTTTAGCTAACGTGATTAGCCAATATGAGCAAGCTTCGGGTCAGAGAATTAATTATTCTAAGACGGAGGTTGTGTTTAGTAAAAAGGTGTCGGCAGGGAATAGGGAAGCTATAATACAAGTTATGGGAGTCCGTGAAGTGGATCGACATGAGAAGTACCTCGGGTTACCGACCATAATTGGGAGGTCCAAGAAGGCTGTGTTTGCGACCCTAAAGGAGCGAATTTGGAAGAAGGTGAAAGGATGGAAGGAGAAGCTCTTATCTAAGCCCGGTAAGGAAGTTTTGATTAAATCGGTGGCTCAATCAATCCCGACTTATATGATGAGCATCTTTGCTCTCCCGGAAGGTACGGTGACTGAAATCCATGCGACTATGGCAAGGTTCTGGTGGGGTTCCTCGGACACGCGTAGGCGAGTACACTGGTCAACTTGGGATAAGTTGTGCCAACCGAAAAAACAAGGAGGCCTAGGTTTTCGGGACTTGCGGGCCTTTAACCAAGCTTTGCTTGCTAAACAGGTTTGGAGGTTGCTTATTTTTCCTAATTCTCTTGTGGCTCGCGTCCTAAAAGCTAGGTATTTTAAACATGATGACATACTTGATGCGCGACGTGGCCATGACCCTAGTTTTTGTTGGAGAAGTTTGTGGGGAGCTAAGGCGCTTTTATTGGAAGGGCTTAAGTGGAGGGTAGGGAACGGGGCTCGGATTAATGTATGGGGGGATGCTTGGCTGCCGGGTCAGACTTCTTCCCGGATCCCTGCGCCTAATCTAGAGGCTGATGCATCGTTGACCGTGGGGGAGCTCATCGATCAGACCCGTGGTGAGTGGTGTATTACCAAGCTCAATGAGGTTTCTTCGGGAGGAAGAGGTCAGGGATGTTCTATCTTTGCCCCTTAATCCTGATCTACCTGAGGACGTGATGTACTGGTGGCCAAATAAAGATGGAATGTACTCGGTACGCTCGGCCTATAGATTGGCAAAGAACGGTTTCGGGACTCATGCTCCCAATCATGGCAATGTTGAGCTCTGGCCTCAATTATGGAACATGGTCGTCCCACCTAAACTTGCTCATTTTGCATGGCGGGCTAGCTCGGGAATGCTCTCTGTGCGACGAGTTCTCTTTGATAAACATATTATTGATGACCCGCTGTGTCGTTTGTGTCATGAGGAGGCTGAGTCCGAGGCCCATGCTTTGTTTATGTGCAGGGAGTCGGCGGAAATCTGGGCAGGAAGTGGGCTTGAGAACCTAAGGAGCACAATGCCCATGACGAGCTGCCGTGAGACGCTAATTTGGGCTATGGCGAGATTGAACAGGGAGGAGTTCCGCCTTTTTCTGACTCTTGCTTGGACGGCTTGGACATGGAGGAATGCTACGATCTTCAAGGAGACGCCCACCCCGCTTCACATCGTGAGGATGGGTATGATTAAGCTGGTTGCTGATTATGCGAGGGAGAAGGGAGAGACAATCGGGGCTTGGTGGGGCAGGGGGCGAGAGAAGAAAATGGAGGCTACCCGAGTCGGGTTGGGTCAAGCTTAACACTGATGCAGCAGTGTTTGGGGAGGGAGAGGTTGGGTTGGGATTTGTGTGTCGTGATGACCGGGGTCGAGTTGTTAGCGCGGGCTGCAAGAGGGTCAGAGTTTGGTGGGATGTGGAAGTAGCAGAGGCAAAAGCGCTCCTTTTTGGCCTGCAACAAGTTCACCAAATTGGTCTGGACCACGTGATTGCGGAGAGTGATGCTCTGACAATTACGAGTGCCATCTCTACGGGGTCTATGTTTGGAGAGCATTTTAACTAGCTTACGGGGTTTTTCTGCTAGTAAGTGTGTGCATGTTAGACGTGAGGGAAATACAGCTGCTCATTTTATGGCTAGATTCTGCCCATCTGCGGGAGAGGAAGTTGTATTTAGCTCGAACTTTCCGCAAGCAATTCGTGACTTAGCGGACATTGATTTAATATAAAATCCCCACGTTTTTCCCCTCAAAAAAAATATGTTGAATGGAGGAGCCGTTAGTTGGAAGAGCTCCAAGCAAAGTGTCACTGCAGATTCTACAACAAAAGCTGAGTATATCGCGACTTCGGAAGCTGCAAAGGAAGCTGTTTGGATTCGTCAATTTTTGGAAGGACTAGGAGTAGTCCACTCCGTCAAAGATCCTATCACCATATATTGTGATAACAGTGGGGCTATTTTTCAAGCAAAAGAGCCCAAGTCTAGCAATAAGTCTAGATATGTACTTAGGAAATACCACGTGATAAGAGATCTCGAGGAAAGGAAGGAAATCGATATAAGTAAGGTTGGGACAGACGATAACATCGCTGATCCTTTAACCAAGCCTCTTTCAAAGGCTAAACATGATGGTCATGTTATTGCAATGGGATTGAGAAAAGTCCCAGATTTTCTTTAAGTTATCTAAGATGTAATAATTGGATATTGTAGCAATTTTTACATTTCTGATAATAGAATTCATTGTTCGAGTTTCATATGAACTCTTTTATTTAGTTTGACTAAATCTTATACTTTGTTCATTCGAATGGATTGTGAGACAATCTTGAACCCTATTCAAGTGAACATTTGAACATAGTATTTTTGCCCCTTGTCACTTAATGAGGTGACGACTCGGAGTGACGAGATTTTAAGTTGATCGATGGTTAGTTCAAGACCATGGGGTCATGGAGATGACTGGTCATTTACATAGGCAGACTGATTGTCACTCTGCCGGGCAGTGACCACAATAGAGTCCCTTATCAAAAAAGTTGAGGCCTGGTCGTGGCGGGGATTTCTATTTTATTCCTATGAGTCGATTCTTTAGACTGGAGACCATTTATCTGAGTCGGTGCAATTTCCGATTGACTTTGGTTGTTGTCCTAGGTCGTACCGTGAAAAGAGGCTGATGGACATCTTGTGGGTCATGGTGATCTGCATTATACAGTATAAGATGGGTCAACAGAAATTGTCCACCCATGTTGGGTACAAACATCCTTGGGCCACTCGAGGAGAAGTAACTGGAAATGCGTGGCCACGCTCGGAAATAGATCTATGGTAGATTTTTAGATCAGACAGTTATTCTCCAGATCGAGAAAACCACTCTAATTATAATTAAATCACAAGTGCGACCTGAAAGACACCTTGTGATGAGTGGGAGGATGTGACGTCAAAGAGACAAGAGAATCGGTAGCACACAACTTGTGTAGTCAAGTGAGATATATTGATGGAGTAAGAGTCCTCCGCAATATAGTGGCTACATGCACAACTTGTATCGGACAAGTGGGAGATTGTTGGAGCAAGTGTCCTCCACAATAGTGCATTTATATATCAAATCTCATGGACGGAATATACTTGGGATAATTAGTACATTGATACTCCACGTTAGTTAATTAACGTAAATCGATAACGCTCAGCTGACTAGAGTTAGACGTTATTGTCGTATGACGGCGGTGATCAATTGATCCCTTTCGGTCACACCTATAGGATGAGACCCAAATTGAAAGCTAATTATTTGTATTTGATACAATTAATTAGCTCCTTGCGTATATATTTGATATATGCTTGGTAATGAGAGTTATTTATTGGAGATAGAGTTTTGAACTCAGTCCGATTAAGTTTATTAGTCTATTATACGATAATTGACTGAATAAATTTTACGTCTTATTATAATACGATTAAATAAGACTTAATTTAGCATTTAAAAGTTAATTACTAAATTAGTTGAGGTGTTGTATGCTTTTATAGGTAGTGGTAATTAGCTATTAATATTTACAAGGAGTTGTAAATTTGGCTAAATGATTATTATTATGGGACCAATTATATATTGATATAATTAATATACTACTTAAAGAGTTAAGAGTATATTATTTATTAGATGTGATCAATTATATAAGATAATTAATCATGTCACACATAAGCATTTGTAAGACAAATGACAAAAATAAAATGGACCCATTTTATACACATGCACATGGCACACATAGGAAATTGAGACTTGGTGGTTATTTTCTATGTGCATGCAAGCATGCCACAAACATAATAATTACATTACATTACCCATGTAAGCATGCAATTAATAAGAGTGCAAGTGGCCTTCCCTAACCAATAAGGTGGCTGGCCAAAGGGTGATAAAAAGAGAACATTTGGTTCTCTTATGGTTGCTAGAACCTCTTGTTTTGTTACACTTGCATTATCTCTCTAAAACTCTCATGCTCTAATATTCTTTACTATTACTATAGTAGTAATATATATAATATTGGTGTAGTTTTATCACTACTATTATCTAGTTAATAATAATAGTGATTATTTGGATAAATCTTGGGTGCAACTTAAAGAAGGTCTTCTTATTTGGAGATTCAAGTTTTGGAGGATCATCCATACTAATATAAGCTCAAGAACAATAAGAAAATGAGTTTTCTTATTGTGCCCATAATTTCCTCTTTGTTTATGTAAGGAAATCTCTTCTTGTATCTAGTTTTGTCTTTTTATCTCATGCATGTAACTAGATCTTTATATACTAAATTAACAAGTAATTTAGTAACTAATTAGAGGAGTCTAATTAGAGGGTTATGAACCCTTCACTTTTTACTCTTCAATCCAGAGCCGGAGAGACTCTTTAGAGCCTTTCGCCAACGGACAATTGATCGAGTTAGAAATTCTCAACCGGGTACTAGCACTAACATTGAAGAGCAAGCTCAAGGATTTGACTTAAACGAAGCATCTCGAGAGACCACCGAAGGGACCTTCATCAATCCCTTTGGTACATCTAGTCACTCTTCTCCACCTAGTTCTCCTTCAACATCTATATCAAGCTCTACACCGTCATCTCCCGCACATCCAAACATGCCTAAGTTCTCATCTCACTCTACTTTCACCGAGGATGTCTTGCCGGGTCGAGCACTTTACCGGATACATACACCGGAAATTTTGTGGCCAAGACACAATTTATTCAACTTGTGGAGCGAAATCAATTTAGTGGTTTGCCCACCAAAGACCCGCACCAACATATGGAGACTTTCTTCGATTATTGTGATGCTATTTCTCAAACCGGGATTACTCAAGATCAAATCCGATGGGTTCTTTTCCCGTTCTCTCTTATTGGAAAAGCTAAGCAATGGATCAAGAGTATCGATAGGGCAACCATGGGGATTGATACTTGGAAGAAGCTTGCATTGGCGTTTTACCAAAAGTTTTACCCTCCCGAGAAGACAAATTTGCTAAGAGCCTCCATCACCGGGTTCCAACAACGGGATGAGGAGAGCCTTTATGAAGCATGGGAGAGGTTCAAAGCTTTGGTTAGATCTTTCCCCCATCATGGTTTATCACAATGGTTCCTTGTTCAACAATTTTGGAATTGGTTATATGAAGATTCAAGGGCCATACTCAACATGGGGTCTAATGGAAGGTTCACCGACGTAGATGATGACCAAACTTGGTCTAGAATTGAAGAAATGACGGTTCACAACTCTCAATATTCTAGGCCTAGGAAGGCAAATAGAGGGGGAAGGCATGAAATTGATGCTATCACACAACTTAGTGCCGATCTTGGGGGCACAATTAAAGACCCATATGGATGCTATTGATAAGAAGCTCCAAGGTCACTTTAATCAAGGTCAAAGCACAAGTTCTTCCCACCAACATTAAATCCACCAAGTCAATGCTTTGGGAGTGGTTCCTTCAACCTCTTATTATGGGATATGTGAGATTTGTGGGATATATGGACATGAGCCTCTACATTGTCGAAGTAGCATTGAGCAAGTGAATTCTTTTCAAGCATACAAGCAAGGTGCCCCATACTCTACTTACAAGGCTCAAAATGTGCCAAATCCTCATATGTTCCAAGCTTCCCAACAACAAGCCTCTCAACAACAAACTCTACAACAACACCGTCCATTCTATGTTGCTCCTTCCTTAAGGGACAACCAAGGCTACCAAGGTTATCAAGGCAATCAAAGGCCTTTTAACAACTTCCAACAACAAAACCAAGGTGCCTTCAACAACAATCAAGGGTTCTAAAATCAGGGGAACTTCAATCATCAAGGTGGTTTCCAAGGAAACCAACACTCTCAAGGCCTTCAAAGCAACAACCAAGGATACCACAACCAAGGGTACCAAAATCAAGGTAAGTCCCAAGGCCAAAATCAAGGTAATTTTCAAGCTCAAGGAAATTTCCAAAATCAACAACAAGATGCCAAGCCTAGGAGTAAATCTCCTACTTATGATTATGGCCTTTCTCTAACCCTCACTAATACTCCACATAACCAACAATCCCCGCATCGGGATTTTGATATGCAAAAGACAATTTTGGAGATGCAAAGAAGCCAATTGGAGATGCAAAGAACCCAACAAGAAATTTATGCTCAACTTCAAAGGGAAAACAAGGCAACAAGTACTCATGTGAAGATACTCGAAACCCAACTAGCTGAAGTTGCTTCGGGTAGTTCTTCAAGGCAAAAGGGTCAACTACCTCCTCAAGGCGTGCCAACAAAATTTGAATCCATAAATGCTATTACCTTGAGGAGCGGTGCATCATATGATTCTCCCTTGTTTCCTAATGAGCATGAAGCCATGAAAGAAGTGGTATCTCCATCTCAAGTCAATTCAAATTGGGGAAATATCATGAAGGAGCAAGTCTTGTGGGAAGTTGAAAAACCTATTGAAGACAAGTTTCCCCCACCCCAAGAAGAAGACAAGGCAAAGAAGAAAGTGTCAAATGAAAAATCAAAACCTAATGAACTTGAAAAGATCAACATCAAATTGCCATTCCCATCAAGGCAATTGATGACAGGGTGGATGTTCAATTTGACAAGTTTGTTGATATTGTGAGGAAATTAGATGTGAGCATCCCTTTCACCGAGCTAATTACCCAAGTCCCGGCCTATGGAAAGTTCATGAGAGAAATATTGGCTAGTAAGAGATCCTTGGACAAGGAAGAGACCATAGCGTTTACAAGAGAGGTGAGTGATCTTATTCAAGGTTCCACCTTACCTAAGCTCAAGGATCCGTGTAGTTTCTCAATCCCATGCACCATCGGGAATATGAAGATCGGGAGGGTGTTATGTGATTTGGGGGCGAGTGTAAGCATTCTTCCTTATTCTATTTGTGAGCGACTTGGAATGAAAGAGCTCAAGTGTACCTCGATTACACTGCAAATGGTCGATCGTTCACTTAATCGACCATTAGGAATGTAAGAGGATGTGCCACTAAGGATTGGGAAATTCTTCATTCCGGTTGACTTCCTTGTACTCGACATGCTAGAGGATGCAACCACCCCCATTATCCTAGGGCGCCCATTTGTACACACCGTCAGTGCAATGATCGATGTCAAGAAGGGTAGGATCACCTTTAAGCTAGGCGACGAGAAGCTTGTGTTTGACCTCCAAGGAAACACCTCGCCTACAAATGAAGAGTCATGTAATATGATCCATGCCTTGAAAGACACCGACCTAGGGAGGAAATTGGGTGAAAAGAACAATGTTGCCAAAAATTAGGATGAAGCAAGTGAAAGGAGAATATCCTTGAGTGGTAATTTGGAAGCTTGTAGTAAGCTTGATTGTGAAGAGCCAGAGAGTAGTCCGGAGACGAGTGAACTCACTTGCTTGAGTTCCAAATCTCCCCTTGACCATGGGCTAGATGATGATGCTTTGGAGTTTGGGGCGGATGAATGCCCATGTAAGGTTGATGTGGATAAGTTGCTTGGTAAGAGCAAAGTCGAGCCTCCCTTGAGGCCCTATGAAGATGAATGGAAGTTTGGGTATATTCCGAAGGATCGCAAGTACAAGTTCAAACCGTTGAACTTAGTAGATCGGGATGCCCCGGAAACGTCGAGGCAAGGTTGGGAAGAACCTTGGAGTGTAGGTTGGTACTCCACGAGCTTTATTGAAGGCTTCTCGAGAGCTTTCGACTTGTTACTCCATGCTCTTGAACGCTATGGAGTTGTGTACCATTTTGTTGAAAAATGAATGAACAATCCACCATCCTAGGTTTGACGGAGTTCCTAAAGAACCGTCGTGTTGTATATAACTCTTTCCCCTTCTTTGTGTTTTTGTAGTTGTATTTGTGTAATTTGTGAGTTTGATTCTAGGAATCGTGTGTTTTGTAGTATTCTTGTCGTTTGGTATTTTGATAAGCGATGTGAGGGAGAGATCTTTGATGGAAGTTTTTTGAGCTTATTTGATAGGTTTGAAGTGAAGATGAGGAACTAGAAAGGGATATGGATGATAGAAGCTTGGATCTTGGGCAAGGAAATCGGTTTTTGAGCTTTTCATAAGCTTTTGGGGACGGGATCTTGGATCCCGAGGTAGTATTTGTCGTTTGGGTGGAAGATTCGATATGCTATGATTGAATGAAGGCTTCAAGGCTCGGGAAAGATGCTATCCCGACCGGGATCATTGCTATCACGAGCGGGACGAAGTGAGCAACAAAACAGGAGCTTCTGACGAGCAATCCCGTCCGGGATCGTGGTCATCCCGACCGTGAAGAGTTGTTCCCGACTGGGAAGGAAGTCCTTCGGTGGTCTTAGCCTTCTTCTCTTTATTTAAGCCCCACACCACCGCTTTATACCCCCACCCAACCTCCCTACTCACCTCTACCACTATCATTTCACCCTTACACTTCAATTATATACCTTCATCTAATCTTCTCATCATTATACACCGAGTTTCCCCTCAAATCCCAACCTCATTACACCAATGCAAGCCCAGTACTTCAACCATGCGACTACATTGAGAAAGAAGAGGAATAACAATGACGAAGACAAGCAACGTGCCGATAACGATCATTGAGACGATGGAGAATATTGAGTTGCTAACCGTTTGGTAGGCGACTCTCCTTTCTTTTCCGTCTTTTATTGCTAGTCTATCTTTGTATCTTCCCCTTCCTTTTATGTATTTGGTGTCGTGGTGGCCCTCGGGGCCTTTGTGGTTATCGTTCCCGATTCTCGGTGACGTGATTACGTCGAGAGTCATTTGAAAAATCCAAATTGTCAAGTTCTTTTCACTTTCTTTATTTTCATTTTCTTTTGGTAGAATTTAGTCGGATTTAGGCGGAATCCGGGCTAGGTGACTTGATTACACCTAGCCATCCCCTCCCATTTCCTTTTATTTTCTTCTTTTTATTTCTTCCCCCATCCATATCTTTTCTTGTCTCGGCCCTTGGTGACTTGATTACACCCCGGCCAGACACATTCTACCCTTTCTTCACCTTGATTTTTGATTTTTAGCTTTTTTTCCCTTTTTTCTCTTCTTTTTAGTGTCTCCACACACTACCGATCGAGCAGGAGAATATTGCTCGGTTTAAGTGTGGGGCAGCGATATCTTAGTCTAGTTTAGTTTTATTTTCGTAGTTTTTCAAAAAATCTTAAAAATTTCTAAAAATTTGAAAAACATTCATAAAAACCAAAAAGATTTTATTTTGTGTCCTTTTCGTTTGAGTCTTTGTGTCGTATATTTGTTGTGTTGTGTGTTTTGGTCCCCCGATTTCCTTGTAGGTTGCATGATCGTCGATAAGTTTCGGAAAGCTCTTGACATCCGGTATTATCCTTCTATCTCTTTCTCCTTTTTCCTTTTTGTGGAGTTTGGAGGATGTTTTGTGATGGTGTATGCTCGGGTGGAGCTTTTTGGAGTTTGTAGTTGATGTGGTTGCTTGTTTGGAAGCTTCGGGGTGGTGTTTGTTTATTTCTTTGTGCGTTTGTTTTATCTTGTTTTATCTTGTTTTGTTGTGTTTGTCTTATTTTCTTTCCATTTTTCTTTCGTCTTTGTTGTGTCTTGTATAGTTTGTGAGTCTAGTGTAGAAAATGTTTTTTGAAAACTCGGTTTTGAGGCTAGTGCGCAAGTGTTTATTTACCCTTCCTAGTGATATGAATCGATTCTTGGACTTTAGTCTAGTAGAATGACTTTAAATCAATAGTTTCGTTGGTTTCTTACCTTGAGTCCACCTAGTCTACTAGGGATTTACCGCGGGATTTGCATTTTGACCACTTTGTCCACCCACGGAGTGAAAAGGCCTTGGTTGCCGAGTCCCGTCTCTTAAGTGACCGTGTTCGAAATTATTTGATTAGTCCAAGTTTCCCCCTTTTTATGGGTTTGAAGGGAAGGCGCCCCCGACTTACCCATTTCCCTACCTTCTACATTTTCCACAAATAAGTTGCAATTTGTTGAAGTTTCTATACTTGGTTGTGATTGAATGGCTACAATACATGATTTATCCAAAAGGCAAACCAAGTCAAAAAGAGAAAGAAAAAGAAAAAGAAAGAAAGAAAATAAAGAAAAGAAAGAAGAAAAAGAAAAGGCACAACAAATCAAAAACAAAATACAAAAGAAGAAAAAGAAATGGCATAGCAACACAAAGCAAAAATGCAAAAAAAAGAAGATGCCAAAGAAAATATCTCACAAAAAGAATCCCCACCTTTAAAAAATAAGTCTTTTTTTTCTATCGTTACCGTGAAGAGCCTACCAAAGGACCGAGTCCCTAGGAAGGATGATAGTGGTAATGGTCGGTATTCTCTCACTCTGCAACCGTATCCACCTTTTTACTTGGACTAGTTAGGCTATTTTTGAGCATGGGACGACCCTCTTGGCTTGTCGCTAAAGGGGGCGGGGTTTCACTTACCTACAGTGTCGACTAACTCCGTGGTTTATCCTTTTTCCATCCCGCCTATCGTCCCGTAGTACATTCTTAGAAGATTAGGAGGACCTAGGTAAGTTACCAACGTTTTTATTGCTTTGTTGTCATACTATTAAAGTTTTGTCCATATCGATTTGTGTTATTAGCTTGGGAACGTTGTCACTTGCCTTTAGTCCTTAACCGGTGCTTCTTTCACTGCTTTGTTGAGGGAAGTGGTATTTGTTTCTTTTTGGATGCAACCGATTGTCTGTCTGTTTATTTATTTGTTTGTGTGTTTTCGTGTTCGGTTGTATCCACAGTTTTGTTGCAAGACCTCACTTGCCTTGCGGAGAGCACTTTTCCTCTAAGTGTTCTCGCGTGAGTTGAAAGGGCATAGGGTGCGCTAGTACCCGATTGATTAGTAGTCTAGTTTCTTTTAGTTATTAGTTAGTTCGTGCTTACTCGAGGGCGAGTAAGGGTTAAGTGTGGGGGAGTTGATAAGTGTGTTATGTAGTGCTTATTTCTGGTGTTTGGTCCCGGTTTCTCTTGTGGAATCGCTCTTTGGAGCGGTTTCGAGGCTACTTACGCTTCTTCTAGCTTGTTCTAGGTGCCTAAGGCTTATCTTGGAGAAATGGAACGATTCCGACTCGTTTCCGACGCATATGAAGCCAACGAAGACAAGCGACGATGACTCAATGGCTTAGACTCGATCCCGAGTCCCTTGGAGCCTATTCCCGAGCACCGAGAGTCAATAAGAAGCCTAGGAAGAGCAAGTATGGACCTATGTGATCATATTGAAGCCTACATGACCCTCCCGGTCGGGATCACATCCATCACGACCGAGAAGAAGTGGGATAGCAAACAACGGCCTCTGACAGCCCATCCCGGCCGGGACCATGAGATTCCCGGTCGGGATCATGACCTTCCCGGCTGGGAAGGGCCCAGCGCAGCTCCGTCTTCATTTCTTTCAATCCCTTATTCTTGTAACCCTATATATACCCTCCTCTTGTATTGTTTTAAGCATCCTACATTACCCTAAACCCTAGATAGTGAACTCCTCTCATTAGCTTAGTTTATTCCTTAATCTTTCCTTAATCTTTTGTTAATCTTAGCTTAATCTAGATAGTTACTCTTGTAATAAGGGATTTCTTGAAGAATCTACCAATCTTGACAAAATTGGTGGAGGTTTTGGGTGTTCTTTATATACAAGTTTTCATCTTTTCTCCTTACTAGTTTGGTATAATTACTCTTCTCTTTTCCTTTAATCCTTCTTTGTTATTCAAGTTTTAATCTTTATTTCTTGTTCATTGTTCATCTTTGTTGTTCCTCATTATGAATATTTTGGTTCTTATATTGATGTTTTCTCGTGTTTGTGTTAGTTTAAGTTTGAATGTGTCAGTAGATTATTGTGGGGTTAGTATGGGGATTAGGTGTTGATTATGGGTGATTAGGGATTGATTGTGGGTAAAGGTTGAATCTTTGTTGCTAGTCACTCATTCTTGCATGCCATGTATTTGATGGAATGTTTGTTAGAGTAGTAGTGGCCGTGCTTCTCTTGCTTGTTTCCTTCTCATTTTATGTTTGATGGGTGATTGATTTCTCTTGTTTTGAGTAGCATCTTGCATGAATTTTCGGGTTTGTCTTTGACACGAGAGCGCGGCCTTACCTTAGTAACTAAGTGAAACCTACACCCTCGATTTCCCCACTAGCCTTGTACACCTATGAACCCGACCTAACCCTACTCTTTCCCTTATTTGATTTCTTCATCTTCTTAGCCAATATTCCTCTAGTTTGTTGTTCCATTTTAGTTCTAGTTCAATCTTTTAGCTTGTCGTCCTTAGTTCATTCACAATCTTAGTTTTGTTCCTCTCATTGTTTTTGCTTGTTTACTCTTGCTTGTTAGCCTAGTGACCTTGTTAGTATTCAATTCCTTTTATTTCCTCTCTTCCATTGTTCCTTTGTAACCTAGTCTTGTATTTAGGTAAACCCTTGTCTAGACCCTTTTTACCATCTCCGTGGATCTCGACCCGACTTACCCTAGCTACTAGTTAGGTTTAGTTGGCTTTACTTGGTGTTTGGGATTGACGGCAAATCCCTACCATCACGATGCAAGTCGATACGTCCAAGTCATGACATATTCTTTATACAACGTTCCATTAAATAACTATACCTAATCACATTTTCTTTTCTTCCGTTTCACAACTTTGAGGTAATTTCCTCGAAACGTCAACATAAATGACTTTCTATTCGGAAATGGTATTCGTCAAATATAGGTCCTAGCTAAGATTGGTTGAGACGAGACCTCTCAAGGCCTCAGGATCGAGCTAGCATTACGCTTTGGTTCGAACCCCATAGGCCCGGGCGCATCAGCTCCTGCGCCTGAAAACTAGGGCGCATGGGGCCCTGTGCCTGACTATCAGGGCGCGCGGTGCTACGCGCTCAAGTTCTGTCCTCTGATTAGTACGTAATGCAATACGTAGTCGATCAGATTCTGTCCAATATACGGTATTCGATTTCCAATTACGAGTTTGTTTATAGTTTACGTTTACCGTTTCTAATTCAATATTATTATTGCTTGTCGTATTGTGAAACCCCGGTTGTATTCCGCCCGTGTAACTTGTAAACTACTTTCGATTTATTTATTTCCATTACTTGGTATTTATTATTTTTTAAATGAACATCACATGCTAAAACAACTTCGACAATACAAATCGAGATGCATTAAACGACGTAGTAAACATACAATCCGCATGTCTAGCATAAAACAATGTCTGTCATAACATTTCACCATCTTACTAACGCTCGTACAAGAACACCAATCAATATCTTAATAGAGGCCGCTATGTGCGGGCAGGGTTGGGTGTCCTTCGTGGGCTTCCCAACACGTACCTTCACCCCTTAGAATCTATGGTTTACGGATGCCCGAAACCATTAGGTATGAGAGTCATTCGATAAACAATATTCGATATATTCAATATCGGTATCATGCTGCAAAGGGATAAACCCCCACAAGCTCCAGTCCTAAAGCATACCGTACTGGGTGCGCGGTACGTCTAAGTACTGAGTGGGTTTCAACGGGTCCGAACTCCCATAAAGTTCGGTGACGACTCCATTATGATTTAAACTTCAATTCGAGATCAATCCCACACAGAACATCCGCCTACCAAAACCCGCGCCTGGCAGCGCCGGACGTGGACCTAAGTCATGTCCAAAATTTGGTGACTCCGCAGGGGATACCTGATGTACAACTTGTCATTAGGGTCTTCAGGGTGAGACTCGAAAAGAAATCGATTGGTAACTAAAGTAAATGTTTTAGTTCGATAGTTCATGCATAACCCTACTTTTACCCGGGCCGGTTACTCGTAACCGACATCCCACTATACCGTGACATATTCCATATTGGTTATGTTAAGGTGTTCATGGCTGATTCGTATGGGTTTCGTGGCATGTCCTTATGCAAATTGCTAAGGGAGTCCCGTCTTGATTATCGGAAAAGGCTATGCGCACTGGCATAGACCCTATCTAGACCGACCGAGACTTAGTGTAAACCATACATACTGTCGTCATAAATGCATGTTTGACTTCTTGCTGCTTAGTCTCGGTGTTGTTTCAAAAACGTCATTTCAAAAATGCATCTTTTCAAAATATCCAGCTTTAAAAAACCCGGAATGCTGCCAAAATTTAGATTTAGATTTTGACTCAAAATAAGCCTATTTTCTAGCCGACATGCTGCCCATTTCAATATTCAAATTTCTTCCAAAAAGAAGTTTTCACTTTTTTTTTAAAAAAATCCGGTCTTGTCGGCATGCTGCCAATTTCAAAAGCCAGGACCGTCCCTCAATTTTTAAAATTCAATCTTTTTCGAAACCTCTCCAACCCTAGGACCTACCGTAATTTGTGTGTCTGGTCTTACCTAGGTCGAAACCCTATCGATCTTACACCACGAGGTTCTCCCTTTTCCCCGTCCGCCTTGTCCATAAAGGCACAACTGACCAACGTGGGGCATACCCCCACAAAGGAAAGTCTGTCTAGACACTTGAGTCCAAAGTCTGGGGAAGTCCCATCTCCTAGCAGGATACAACTCACTTAGCCGGTTCCTAGGGAGAGTTCCACATCTCTGCGTCATGCGTTAGTCGAAGTCTTCTTTGAGTCAATCTTCATCCTTTTGCTCGGGTTGTTTCGATTATAAAATATGAGTTCAAAGTTCCTGATTATGCGATATTCTTCCAGACAGGCCGCCATCTACTAGGTTAAGGATAGAGAAAACCTTGAACGAGCTGAAGACTATGATGGAAATCATGGTCGGCAAGCTAACGAAAGTTGAATACCAACCGGTAGCATACAAGCCGATCAAGCGGCTACGAATGCTCGACTAGCTGTTGTCGAACAAGGGGACACAGACTCTGGGTTCATGAACACTGAACCCATCGTTGAATTGCTCAGCACGTACAGTACGCAGGCTGGAGGAGCAAATCCAATCCTCAAAGGGCAACAACATTTATGCTGAGAACTCATGGGTCTATACCCCGGTAAATGAACAGCTGCTTGAAAACTTGAACCTCACAGGGTTGGCTATGTTTGAAGGGACCGAGGACCCTCTGCTTCACATTAGGGCCTTCAAAGAATTCATGGCAATCAAGGGGGTCAAGTCAAACATGTTCGTGAACCTATTCGAGACATCCCTCGAGCAACACCCTAGGGCATGGTACTATAGGCTCGACCCCAAGAAGTACCCAACTTGGGATGATATATCCATTGAGTTTGCTTGGAGCTATGCTAACAATACCGAGATCCAAACAACTATGCACACTTTGGAGGTCCTGGCTCAAGAGCTCATAGAAGGGTTCACAAAATATCTTCAACGCTAGAGGGCTGAAAGTGTCAAGCTGGTCCATAAGCCCAATGAGAAGACTTTGGTAGAAACATTCGTGAAGAATCTCCTACTTTCCTATCGAGTTCATCTCCGATACGCTGTCATACCCAACTTCAGTACCCTCACTGAAATGGGTATGAGGATCGAAGATGACTTGAGGCTAGAGGGTCTAACCAAAAATTCTAGCAAGGGTTGCCAAGGGGCCTCCTCCACAGCCAAGACTCCAGTCACCTCTCGCGGCATATTCGATGAGGTTAATCTACTAGATGTGCCATCTAAAAGGAATGTCCCACAACGGGTATTTACCGACATAGGTACGACCTATGCTTACACCTTTCAAAGGCGTTATTCAAAAGGCCTAATCCAACCTATAGGCCCGACGGCGGACTCTTCCGCTGATAGGCGTCACAAAAACTGGGATGCACAAGCCTATTGCAAGTTCCATAGGGAAAATGAGCATGAAAGCGAGAAGTGATGGAAACTAAATCACCTTATCCAGGATCTGATCGAGAGCGATAAAATCCCCTTACCCGAAGGTAAGTTGTAACTAAATCACCCGAAGAGCGGTAAAAACACCCCACATTGATTTAAGATGTCCTATTTATGAGCTTAAATGACTAATGCTTAAAGGGATTGAAAGTAATACTCATATCAAGAAAGTGTACTTTCTTTTCTGGTCATCCATGCAAAAGAAATCCACAGTTTAGCGTGCGAGAGTAATCTTTGGATGGGTGACCTCCTGGGAAGGTTTTTCAGGATGCACATGAGTGAGGACAAAATGCGCTGGAAAGGACTCGTGTTGGTCTGTGTGACCAGTACAGAGCCTGGTGAGCTACCGCGACCAATATTTCTGGTCCTAGTTTGGGCCGGGGTGTTTACAAATAAATAAATACATACAATCCAGTTGTAACGAATCCCGTTCAATAATTAAGTCTTAGACATTACTCAGGTCAAGTTAATCAACAAATCCTGTTCAATTAACAAAACTAACAATAGAACGATGAAATAGAAAACTAGTTGATCACTCTAAAAATCAATAACAACATTCATATAATTAAACTGAGCAATTATCAATAATCAAGAATAAATATTAGAACTTTCAAACTCACAATTGATAATTAAGCGTTTCAATGTCTTGAACCAATAAGAGGAGATTAGTTACACATAATCTTGAGAAAACTAGGGTTCTTCTTCTCTAATCAACGTTCAACTAAAAAGATGGAATGAATAATACTGATCCTTATAATTAGGGGTGAGCAGAAAAATCCGATACGGTTTTATTATCCGTATACGATACGGTATACGGTTGGAATTATACGAATTTTCGTATATCCGATACGAATATCCGTATATCCGATACGGTTTTTCATAAAACCGTAGCGGATACGTATCAGCAAAATTGAAAACCGGATATCCGGTTTTCAAAAATAAAAAAAAAACAAACAAACTATAATACTAAAACTAAATGACTTAATGATTAAAAACAAAAAAAGCCCAACACTCTCATTCTTTCATTCCGCCATAACGCCACTCTCAGTCTCTCACATTAAGTCTCTTACTACTTCATATTTCAGGCCGTCGTTTCACGTTTCATGCTCATTAAGGTTGATTCTTTGTTCGATTGTTCACTACTTCGTTTGTCTGTCAATTGTTGTTGTTTTGGGTTGATTTGTGTGGAAAAGATTTGATCTTCATGCTTCTTGTTTGAAGAAAGCAGGTAGTTTGCCTATGACTCTATTATCGGAGAATTATTAGTTCTATTCGAATATTCGGGATGATTGTGATAATTAAATTATTTTTAGATATTTTCATGTTTATTTACGTGTTAGTTTTGTATAACAATGAACGCAACGTTCGTTACGACCTTAAAATCAAAAAACGGATTATTTGCACTTAAAGAAAAATTTAAAATAAAAGAAACCTCAAAACCGGATACCGGATATCCGGTTTAATTCGGATCGGATCAGGATAGTAAAATTTCAGAATTTTAAAATCGGATATCAGATCCGGTTTCGCAAACCGGATCGGATATCCGGTTTTGCTCACTCCTACTTATAATCTATACTAATAGTAGTCTAATACTAATAATAATTAAGGTAAGTTTACTAATTACCAAAACTCTAATAAAATAATAAAATAATAAAATAATAAAATAATAATAATAATAATAATAATAATAATAATAATAATAATAATAATAATAATAATAATATACTAATTAATAAGCTGACACGGAATCTAAAGCGACTTAAATTCCGTCTTCAATTTCTGAGCTGTGCGAGGCCGTCGGTTCTCCGGCTTCGGTGGGGCTTTTCGCTTCTATGCTTCACTTAGGCAACCCAATGATCAATTAAATCACTTAATTATTCTCAATTACGATTAATATCGTAAAATGAGAATTTTACTCAATTAAGTCCAAAACCATTATCACGTCACCAAATATACTTGTAAATCGACGCTTCTAACCCGCACTAAATACGATCTATCAGTCTCCAGGAGTAATGTTGCTGAAAAATATTTAATTACTCATTAAGAAATAATTAAAAAAATTAGATGAGAAATTCTCGAACTAAATGTTAAAATACTTACGCTGCAGTTTTAATTTTGCACACTAGAGAACTAAAAATTGGTTTCCTCGCCGAATAATCTGGGTTAGTTTGAATTGCAGAAAGTTCATGCAATTTTTTTTTTCATACCTACACTGTAATCCGATCTCCACGGTTATGCATTAATAAGAGTTTCATTAACATAAATATAACATTAAAGATATGTGTTAATCGTACTTCATGTCCACCATGTCTAAGCGTGACCATGATAACACTCCCTTGAGTATAACTCTATACTCAACAACCTCACCAATAAAATCTGTTTAACATGAGAAATCATTAATTAAAGGATTCAGATATATAATAGCTTGCGACAATTAGAATGAAAATGAAGAACGGGAAATATATTACCAATAAGTGAACGGTCTTGAATATCACTTTGGCGCATCTCCTTGATTGATAAAAAGTTGAAGCCATACATCGGAAGTGGTAGTGCAACATCATTAACTACAGTTGCAGAGTTAAATATAATTTTGCAAGCATGAGGAGTGACAATAACATCCAACCCTTGTTCATACCACACTTGTAGTTACTTATTCGGTATGTGTGGCCTTCAATAAACCGTCCTTCAAAGCATTCCTCAATAGACTTCAATATAGTACATTGAATGACAAACCCCTTCATCATAAATAAATAGATGAGTCTCATTATTAGATATATAGAATAGAAGGTTTATTTGAAAATGGGAAATAATATACCATGACTCCTTAGAAATATACCTTGTCATCAACCATTAAGATCTCCGTTGAAAGTGATTCTAATCGACACGTATTAAAAAAAGGTTGATTCGCCACGCCAAATCCTAATAACTCTGCCCTCTATGTAAGTGTCGTCTAATAACTGACTGAGGCTACAGAATGGATTTTGGGAGGCATCCGTTGAAATGGTACTCATTGCTTCTTGAATTTCTAACTGCTTATTACTAAGTGTGGTATTAATGATTTAATTTGTAAAAAATGAGGGTCTTTAAAGGGGGGAATACAATGAATTTAGGAATAGTGGAGGGAGTGGGTAGTTATAACTCCACTTAATGGTTGGTCGTTTACTGAATTACATTAGCATACTATAAGACCAAACCACTACTTTTCTTGTATAAAAGTTAAGGTCCGAAAAAAAATACAGTAACTGCGGTTTGAATTGTTATAATCGTGGACTCTACATATATTTGTGTTCATGTTGATTTGAAATGTTTTAGTTTATTAGGAATCTGAGCTTCGGTTGTTAGCTACCAAATTGTTATTTTGTTACATTATAAATAGAATCATCTTTTACGTATTAAATTGGTGTTGACGGTTAAATCATCTTTTAAATTCGTATTGACTTTATGATTAAAATAGCGTCCGACATATGATGTTGTTAAACTAACTTATTGTGACTAAAATATTTATTTGGCATGTGATGTTATTAAATTAATTTATGGTCATTAATTTATTACACATCATTTGTTAATTGATTGATACTACTTTAGTAACTCGCTGTTATTCATTGATTGTTACGTGTGGACATGACATAGGTCCATCCCGACACGGCCACGCGCGGGTTTGGGCGGCGAAATGTTTCCCATGTGAGATAATTCTCCGATTGAAATTTAAATCGAATTAGGAGTCGGCACCGAACTTTGTGGGAGTTCAGACCCATTCGAACCCACTCTATATTTCGATGGACCGTGCACAAAGTAAGGCCCGCTTCGATACTAGAGCTTGCGGGGTTCGTCCCATTGCATTACGATACTGATGCCGATGTTATCGGGTACCGTATATCGAATGACTCTCGTGCGCCAACGGTTTTGGACATCCGGAAACCGAGGTTCTGAGTAAGGGGTGAGGGTACGTGCTGGTGATGGTAGGATTTGCCGTGGGTCCTAACCATCAATATTAAACCGACTATTCCTAGTGGGTAGCTAGGGCAAGTAGGGTCGATATCCACGGGGACGGTAGAGTAAGGTCTAGACTAGGTCCACTAAAAACTGGGCTAAGTCACACAAACGAACACAAAGAGAGCGATAAATGATAAACTATGAAGGGGGAGGAGTAAGGACTAAACTAACACTAGAGACTAACTAAACGATAAAACTAACGGAAATGATGGCTAACTAGGAGGATTAACACAAATATGGAAAGGAGTGGGATAAGTCGGGTTCATAGGAGTAGAGGGATAATTGGGGTGATCAAGGGTATAGGTGTCTCCTAGTCGCTAGAGTCGGTCCGGGCTCTCGCAACTTAGACCGATGCCAAGGTGGGTCCGGGCTCTCGCAACTTAGACCCTAGTCCGCGCTCTCACGACTAAACTATTCTCGACATTTCCACAAAATAAGCAATCAATGAGAAGATGAACACAAGTATGGGAAGCATGGCCACTACAACTCACACAAGCATAACAACAAACACATAGAGTGCCTACAATGTGACTAACAATAAAGATGTAACCTTTTCCCTTTAATCAACCCTAATCATCCATAATCTACTCCTAATCCCCCTACTAACCCCACAAAGAAACTACTCACTCATTATTAAGAGAAAACCAACAATCATAAGGGAAATCAATGTCACAAAACAAGCATTTATTATCATCAACAAGAACAATAGCAATAACAATAACAATAAGAAAGAAACTTGAATAAATAACAAAGACTAAGGATGAAAAGATTATACCAACAATAGGATGAACAAAAGATGAAAACTTGTATTAATGAGAAACCCAAATACAATCCCAAGGTTGTCAATCTTGGAACAATCTTCAAGAATCCCTTAATCCAAGACTAATTACAATAATTAACTAAGGATTAAAGAGAGATTAAAACTAATGGGAGTAGCAATAATCTAGGGTTTTGAATGATAATGGAGGCTTAAACTAATCTAGGGTAAGATAAGATGTCTTAAAATTACAAGAAGGGAGTATATATATGGGTACAAGGATGAAGGAGAAGAAAGAAAAAGAGTCGTGCAGCAGCATCACGGTCCTGACCGGGACGGATCATCCCGACCGGGACGGCCCTGTCATCCCGACCGGGACGGAATGGTCCCGACCGGGATGGGCTCACAACAGCCCTCTTAATGTAGCACCCCATCCCGAACGGGATGAGGCCATCCCGAACGGGATGAGGCCATCCCGAACGGGATGAGTCTTGTATGTCTTCCTTAAACACTCTTTGGTCCTTCCTTGCCTCTCATGGGCTTCTCACCGATTCTCGGGACTCAGGATCGGGTCTCGGAGGCTCGGGATTGGGTCCCAAGGTCTCGGGGTCGATTCCAAGGTCTCGAGTCATCGTTCCTTTATCTCGTTGGCTCCAAAATGTGTATGTATAGAGTCGGAATCGCTCCAACTCTTCCAATTCGGCCTCGAGAACCTGAAACAGACTAAAGGAAGCATAAGAAGCCCATGAATCGCTCCAAAGGAGCGATTCCACAAGGAAAAATGGGACCAAAACACAACAAATAGGCACTACAAACTACACTTATCAACTCCCCCACACTTAACCCTTACTCGCCCTCGAGTAAGCACATACTAACTACTATACTAGCCGAATGGGTATTAGCGCACCCTACGCCCCTTCAACTCACGCGAGTGCACTTAGAGGACAAGTGCACTCCGCAAGGCAAGTTGGGTCTTGCGACAAAACTGTGGATGCAACCGGACACAAAACACACAAACAAACAAACACTCAAACAAACACATAGACGGTTGCACCCAAAACAAAAGAAATACCGCTTCCCTCTAAAAGCGGTGAATGAAACACCGGTTTAGGACTCGAGGTGAGCGACGACGTTCCCAAGCTAGCAATACAAACCAAGGTGGACTAAACCCTAATAGTATGACGATAAAGCAACAAAAACGTTGGTAACTTACCTAGGTCCTCCTAACTTTCTAAAAACGTACTACGGGATGATCGGCGGAGTGGAAAAGTGAAGAACCACGGTGTTAGTCGACACTGTAGGTAAGTGAGACCCCGCCCCCTTTAGCGTGAGCCAAGAGGGTCGTCCCATGTCCAAGACCGCCCAACTAGTCCAAGTAAAAAGGTGGAAGACATGCAAAATGAGGGAAGACCGACTAATGCCGCTATCATCCTTCCTCGGGACTCGGTCCATTGGTAGGCTCTTCACGGCAAAAGTCGGAAAAAGGCTTATTTTTGTGGGGATTTCTTTTTGTGAGACGGGTTTTCTTTTGGCATTTTCTTTCTTTTCGACGTTTTTGCTTTGTTTGTTGCCATGCCATTTCTTTTTTCTTCTTTTCTATTTTCTTTTTGGCTTTTGTGCCTTTTCTTTTTCTTCATTTCTTTTCTTTCTTTCATTTTTTTTTCTTTCTTTTCTTTTCTTTTTCTTTGCCCTTTTTGGCAAGATTTGGCTTTGTTGGCATTTTCATTGTATAACAAGAAAGAGAGAATCAACAAATTGCAAGTTATTGTGTGGATAAGAGTAGGAGGTAGGGTAATGGGTATGTCGGGACGGGCCCTTCCCTTCAAACCCACAAAAAGTGGAGAACTTGGACTAATCAAACAATCCTAAACACGGTCACCTAAGGGACGAGACTCGGTAACCAAGGCCTTTTCACATCGTGGGTGGTCATAGTGGTCAAAAAAGTGCAAATCCCGTAGTAAATTCCTAGTAAGCTAGGTGGACTCAAGGTAAATGACCAACGAAATCATTGATTTAGGGTCATTCTACTAGATTAAAGTCCAAGACTCGATTTACACTACTAGGAAGGGAAAGTACACACTACACACTAGCCTCTAAACCGGGTTTTCGAAAACCATTTACACACAAGAGACGCAACACAACACAAATGAAGACATGACGAAAACGAAAGGAAAAAAAACAAAAGCAACAAAAACAAAACGTAACAAAACAAACATAAAACAAACACCACCCCGATAATCCACACAAGTCACCAAATCCGCCACAAGAATGTACACGCTCCACCCGAGCACACCTCAACACAACCTTCTCCAAACATCACAAGGAATAAAGAGGGAAAGAGGGTTAGAAGATGTTACCGGATGTCTTTAGAGCTTTCCAAAGTCATCGACGATTAAAGCAACCTATAAGAACAATGGGAGGCAAAACACGTACACAAAACAAATGTACGACACAAAGACACAAAATGAAAACACAAAAGAGAAAATCTTTTTGATTTTTGTGAAAATTTTTCAATTTTTTAGGATTTTTAAAGGTTTTTTGAAAAACTATGAAAATAAAACTACTACGATAGAATATCGCTTCCCCACACTTAGATCGAGCAATGTTCTCATATGCTCAACCGTAGTGTCCGGCCGGGGTGTAGTCAAGTCACCCTGGGCCGAGACGAGAAAAAGATATGGAGGGGGGGGGGGGGGAAGAAAAAAAATAAAAAGAAAGAGATAAAAAGGAAATGGGAGGGGAGGGCTAGGTGTAATCAAGTCACCTATCCCGGATTCCGTCCAAATCCGACTAACTCCTAAAAAGGGGTGAAAATCTTGTAAATTGGACTAACCGATTGACTCTCGACGTAATCACGTCGTCGGGAGTCGGGAGCAACCATACTACGGCCTCGAAGGCCACTAAGATCCCATGACTTAAGGGAAGGGGGGCAAACAATGAAAAACAAGCGATATAAAGACGGAAAAGTAAGGATAGTTACCAAACCGAGCGATTAGTAACTCACTTGCTCAATCGTCTCGATGATCATTAGAGGCTCTTCGCTTGTCTTCTCGGGTGCTATCTCGCTTCACTCTCAAGAAGGTCTCATGGTAGGGGTAGTAATGGTAAGGGGTGGGATTTGATGTGAGAGTCAGTGTAACGTGGATGGGAAATGGAGTGAGGGCATGACAATGAAGTACATGAGGCATATGATAAGACTAGGGTAGCAAGGGAGGTTGGGAGGGGGCATAAAACGGTTGGGTGGACTCGATTTGCGAAGAAGAATCACAAAAAGGGAGCAGAGGACCATCCCGGTCGGGAAGGTTGATCCCGATCGGGTTACCTCACCCGTCCCGGTCAGGACGCCTTCATCCCGGTCGGGACGGACTCACAGGATGCTCGAAAACAGGTGCACCCATCCCGATCGGGAAGGCACTCTTCCCGATCGGGAAGCCTTACCCTTCCCGGTCGGGACGCCTTCATCCCGGTCGGGACGGACTCACAGGGTGCTCGAAAACAGGTGCACCCATCCCGATCGGGAAGGCACTCTTCCTGATCGGGAAGCCTTACCCTTCCCGGTCGGGACGCCTCATCCCGGCCGGGATGGGTCTTCTTCAACGTCCACGATCCCAAAAGCTTGCTCAAAGCTTCAAAAACCCGATCCTCGTGCCTACAACCCAAGGTATATCATCGCCAATCCTCTCTAGGAGCGTTCTCACTTCACCTATCAATCAATACTCAAACACACATCAAACTCTCTTCCTCACAACGCTCATCAATCAACCCAAATAACAAGAATTCAAAAAAATCCACTAACTACAAGAAAGAAATATATACAATGAGACGGTTCTTGTGGAACTCCGTCAAACCAAGGTGGTGCTTTCTTCAATCTTTTTCAACAACCAAAACTAGTTCCATCTCCATCAAGGGCACGTAAGAACAAGTCGAAGGCCCTAGAGACGTCTTCAATCAAGCATGTCATATAACCAACCACATCCCAAGGCTCCTCATGGCCTCGCCTTGACGTTCCCGGGGCATCCCGATCTACTAAGTTCAATGGCTTGAACTTGTACTTGCGATCCTTCGGGATATACCCAAACGTCCATCGATCTTCTTGTGGCTCCAAGGGGGGCTCATCTTCCTTCGTATCATTGCACTTCAACTTGTCATCAAGCCCATGACATGGGCACTCATCCTCCTCCAAATTGGAGTCATCGTCATCAAGTACATAAGAGTACTTTTTCAAGCTTTGTCCCGGTTCTTCCCCTAGATTGATGTCTTCCGTGGTATGGATCATGTTACATGTCTCGGTCATTGGCGAAGTGTTGCCTTGGAGGTCAAACACTAACTCTTCATCGCCTAGTTGAAAAGTAATCCTACCTTTCTTCACATCGATCACGGCACCGGCGGTGTGTAGAAATGGGCGTCCAAGGATGATAGGAGTGTTAGCATCTTCCGGCATGTCAACCACAATGAAGTCAACCGGAATGAAGAACTTCCCTATTTGTACCGGTACATCCTCTAACATTCCCAATGGTCGGTTAAGAGACTTATCGGCTATTTGGAGTGTAATGGACGTACATTTCAACTCCGTCATCCCTAATCGCTCACAAACGGTGTAAGGAATAATGCTCACACTAGCACCCAAATCACACATAGCTCTCTCAATCTTGTAATTGCCGATGGTGCATGGGATAGAGAAACTACCCGGGTCCTTCAACTTCGGAAGCGTGGAACCTTGAATAAGTTCGCTCACTACCCTAGTGAACGCTACCGTCTCTTCCTTGTCGATGGGCCTCTTCCTAGCCAAGATTTCTTTCATGAATTTACCATATGCCGGGATTTGGGTAAGTAACTCGGTAAACGGGACACTAACATCCAATTTCTTCACAATGCTAAGGAACTTGTCGTATTGAGTGTCCACCTTAGTCTTCATTTGTCTTGATGGGAAAGGCAACTTGATTTGGTATTTGTTTTGTTCAATTGGGGTAGACTCTTCAAAGGACACTTTCCTTTTTCCCTTGTCTTTCTCTTGAAGAGGGGGAGGGTTGTCTTTTTGGGGTTTCTCAACCTCCCTTAAGACTTTCTCCTCAATTGGAATGTCCAAGCTTGATTCTTCTTGATTTGGAGATGTCATTTCTATTGTCGGTTCTTGCATCGGCTCTTGCTCATTAGGATATGGAGGGGAGTCATAAGAGGTACGTCTCCTTGTGGTGATGGCATTTACATGCTCAAATGTCGGTGTTTCACCTTGAGAAGGTAGTTGCCCCTTTTGCCTTGAGGAGCTCCCCGAAGCTAGTTGAGATATTTGGTTCTCATGTATCTTCATACGGGTATCTCTCATTGCGTTTTCCCCTTGGATATAAGTGAAGAGCTCATGATGATTCCTTGACATGTCCACTTGACTTTGTTGCAAATCTTGATTACTCCTTTGTATTTCCATCAAAGTCTTTTGAATGTCAAAATCTCAAGGTGGGGATGATGGATTATGTGGAGTGTCGGTGATGGCTAGAGGAATGCCATAATCATGAGTAGGAGACCGGCTCCTAGGCTTGCTTTGTTGTTGTTGATTTTGAGTTGCTTGTTGACGGTTCCCATGGAACCCATGAGAATTACTTTGTTGATGGCCTTGATTGTTGCCATGGTTGCGGTTTTGATATCCTTGAAAATTTTGGTTTCCTTGGAAACCACCTTGATTGAAGTTCCCTTGTTGGAACCCTTGCTTGTTGTTGAAGTTGCCTTGGTTATTTTGCTTGAAATTGTTGAAGGGTCTTTGGTTACCCTCATAACCTTGGTAACTTTCATTGTTGTCCCGAAAGGGAGGTGGAACATAGGGACGATGTTGTTGTTGATGTTGAAGTGCTTGTTGTTGAGGGACTTGATTGGAAGCTTGGTATTGATTAGAGTAGGAGGCACCTTGCTTGAACGCTTGAAAGGCGTTCACTTTCTCAATACTCCCTCTACAATTCATAGGGTCATGACCAACGATTCCACAAGTGTCGCACATCCCAAAGTAAGGTGTAGGAGGTGCGAACCCCAAAGCATTCACTTCTTGAATCGGTTGATGGTGGGATGAACTAGAGCCTTGGACTTGGTTGAGGTGGCTTTGGAGCTTCTTGTCAATAGTCTCCATGTGTGTTTTAAGTTGAGCTCCAAGGTCAATGCTTAACTTAGTGATAGCATCGACCTCATGCATGCCTCCTCGGTGTGCCTTCCTAGGCCTAGAGTATTGCGAATTATGCACCGCCATCTCTTCGATTCTCGCCCATGTTTGGTCGTCATCGACCTCGGTAAACCTACCATTGGAGCCCATATTAAGAATGGCTCTCGAGTCCTCATAAAGACCATTCCAAAATTGTTGCACCAAGAACCATTGTGAGAGTCCATGATGAGGGCACGATCTTACCAAAGACTTAAACCGCTCCCAAGCTTCATATATGCTCTCTTCATCCCTTTGTTGGAACCCGGTGATGGAGGCCCTAAGCAAGTTCGTCTTTTCCGGAGGGTAAAATTTTTGGTAGAACGCCAAGGCAAGCTTTTTCCAAGTATCGATCCCCATGGTTGCCCTATCGAGACTCTTGATCCATTGCTTCGCTTGAAAGAGTCTCTCCGGCTCTGGATTAAAGAGATAGAAGTCGCCTCCCCTCCTAGGCATACACTACACACTAGAACAAACGTAAGAACACCTAGTGCTTTGCGGGCACTAGGCAACGACAATAGCAAACACAACTAGAGACAAAGAGAAAAAGAAAAAACTAAGGAAAGAAGAGAAACTAGAAAATATTCACAAGAGAAGATGGGAGAGCACAAAGAAGGGTAACTAAGTCTAGAAATAAGCAAACTAAGTCTAAACAATTCACCGTCCCCGGCAACGGCGCCAAATTGATGGTAGGATTTGCCGTGGGTCCTAACTGTCAATATTAAACCGACTATCCCTAGTGGGTAGCTAGGACAAGTAGGGTCGATATCCACGGGGACGGTAGAGTAAGGTCTAGACTAGGTCCACTAAAAACTGGGCTAAGTCACACAAACGAACACAAAAAGAGCGATAAATGATAAACTATGAAGGGGGAGGAGTAAGGACTAAACTAACACTAGAGACTAACTAAACGATAAAACTAACGGAAATGATGGCTAACTAGGAGGATTAACACAAATATGAAAAGGAGTGGGGTAAGTCGGGTTCATAGGAGTAGAAGGATAATTGGGGTGATCAAGGGTATAGGTGTCTCCTAGTCGCTAGAGTCGGTCCGGGCTCTCGCAACTTAGACCGATGCCAAGGTGGGTCCGGGCTCTCGCAACTTAAACCCTAGTCCGCGCTCTCACGACTAAACTATTCTCGACATTTCCACAAAATAAGCAATCAATGAGAAGATGAACACAAGTATGGGAAGCATGGCCACTACAACTCACACAAGCATAACAACAAACACATAGAGTGCCTACAATGTGACTAGCAACAAAGATGTAACCTTTTCCCTTTAATCAACCCTAATCATCCATAATCTACTCCTAATCCCCCTACTAACCCCACAAAGAAACTACTCACTCATTATTAAGAGAAAACCAACAATCATAAGGGAAATCAATGTCACAAAACAAGCATCCATTATCATCAACAAGAACAATAGCAATAACAATAACAATAAGAAAGAAACTTGAATAAATAACAAAGACTAAGGATGAAAAGATTATACCAACAATAGGATGAACAAAAGATGAAAACTTGTATTAATGAGAAACCCAAATACAATCCCAAGGTTGTCAATCTTGGAACAATCTTCAAGAATCCCTTAATCCAAGACTAATTACAATTATTAACTAAGGATTAAAGAGAGATTAAAACTAATGGGAGTAGCAATAATCTAGAGTTTTGAATGATAATGGAGGCTTAAACTAATCTAGGGTAAGATAAGATGTCTTAAAATTACAAGAAGGGAGTATATATATGGGTACAAGAATGAAGGAGAAGAAAGAAAAAGAGTCGTGCAGCAGCAGCACGTTCCCGACCGGGATGGATCATCCCGATCGGGACGGCCCTGTCATCCCGACCGGGACGGAATGGTCCCGACCGGGATGGGCTCACAGCAGCCCTCTTAATGTGGCATCCCATCCCGAACGGGATGAGGCCATCCCGAACGGGATGAGTCTTGTATGCCTTCCTTAAACACTCTTTGGTCCTTCCTTGCCTCTCATGGGCTTCTCACCGATTCTCGGGACTCGGGATCGGGTCTCGGAGGCTCGGGATTGGGTCTCAAGGTCTCGGGTTCGATTCCAAGGTCTCGAGTCATCGTTCCTTTATCTCGTTGGCTCCAAAATGTGTATGTATAGAGTCGGAATCGCTCCAACTCTTCCAATTCGGCCTCGGGAACCTGAAACGGACTAAAGGAAGCATAAGAAGCCCATGAATCGCTCCAAAGGAGCGATTCCACAAGGAAAAATGGGACCAAAACACAACAAATAGGCACTACAAACTACACTTATCAACTCCCCCACACTTAACCCTTACTCGCCCTCGAGTAAGCACACACTAACTACTATACTAGCCGAATGGGTATTAGCGCACCCTACGCCCCTTCAACTCACGCGAGTGCACTTAGAGGACTAGTGCACTCCGCAAAGCAAGTTGTGTCTTGCGACAAAACTGTGGATGCAACCGGACACAAAACACACAAACAAACAAACACTCAAACAAACACATAGACGGTTGCACCCAAAACAAAAGAAATACCGCTTCCCTCTAAAAGCGGTGAATGAAACACCGGTTTAGGACTCGAGGTGAGCGACAACGTTCCCAAGCTAGCAATACAAACCTAGGTGGACTAAACCCTAATAGTATGACGATAAAGCAACAAAAACGTTGGTAACTTACCTAGGTCCTCCTAACTTTCTAAAAACGTACTACGGGATGATCGGCGGAGTGGAAAAGTGAAGAACCACGGTGTTAGTCGACACTGTAGGTAAGTGAGACCCCGCCCCCTTTAGCGTGAGCCAAGAGGGTCGTCCCATGTCCAAGACCGCCCAACTAGTCCAAGTAAAAAGGTGGAAGACATGCAAAATGAGGGAAGACCGACTAATGCCGCTATCATCCTTCCTCGGGACTCGGTCCTTTGGTAGGCTCTTCACGGCAAAAGTCGGAAAAAGGCTTATTTTTGTAGGGATTTCTTTTTGTGAGACGGGTTTTCTTTTGGCATTTTCTTTCTTTTCGACGTTTTTGCTTTGTTTGTTGCCATGCCATTTCTTTTTTCTTCTTTTCTATTTTCTTTTTTGGCTTTTGTGCCTTTTCTTTTTCTTCATTTCTTTTCTTTCTTTCATTTTTTTTTTCTTTCTTTTCTTTTCTTTTTCTTTGCCCTTTTTGGCAAGATTTGGCTTTTTTTGGTATTTTCATTGTATAACAAGAAAGAGAGAATCAACAAATTGCAAGTTATTGTGTGGATATGAGTAGTAGGTAGGGTAATGGGTATGTCGGGACGGGCCCTTCCCTTCAAACCCACAAAAAGTGGAGAACTTGGACTAATCAAACAATCCTAAACACGGTCACCTAAGGGACGAGACTCGGTAACCAAGGCCTTTTCACATCGTGGGTGGTCATAGTGGTCAAAAGTGCAAATCCCGTAGTAAATTCCTAGTAAGCTAGGTGGACTCAAGGTAAAGGACCAACGAAATCATTGATTTAGGGTCATTCTACTAGATTAAAGTCCAAGACTCGATTTACACTACTAGGAAGGGAAAGTACACACTCACACACTAGCCTCTAAACCGGGTTTTCGAAAACCATTTACACACAAGACACGCAACACAACACAAAATGAAGACATGACGAAAACGAAAGGAAAAAAAAACAAAGGCAACAAAAACAAAACGTAACAAAACAAACATAAAACAAACACCACCCCGATAATCCACACAAGTCACCAAATCCGCCACAAGAATGTACACGCTCCACCCGAGCACACCTCAACACAACCTTCTCCAAACATCACAAGGAATAAAGAGGGAAAGAGGGTTAGAAGATGTTACCGGATGTCTTTAGAGCTTTCCAAAGTCATCGACGATTAAAGCAACCTATAAGAACAATGGGAGGCAAAACACGTACACAAAACAAATGTACGACACAAAGACACAAAATGAAAACACAAAAGAGAAAATCTTTTTGATTTTTGTGAAATTTTTTCAATTTTTTAGGATTTTTAAAGGTTTTTTGAAAAACTATGAAAATAAAACTACTACGATAGAATATCGCTTCCCCACACTTAGATCGAGCAATGTTCTCATATGCTCAACCGTAGTGTCCGGCCGGGGTGTAGTCAAGTCACCATGGGCCGAGACGAGAAAAAGATATGGAGGGGGGGGGGGGGGAAGAAAAAAAATAAAAAGAAAGAGATAAAAAGGAAATGGGAGGGGAGGGCTAGGTGTAATCAAGTCACCTATCCCGGATTCCGTCCAAATCCGACTAACTCCTAAAAAGGGGTGAAAATCTTGTAAATTGGACTAACCGATTGACTCTCGACGTAATCACGTCGTCGGGAGTCGGGAGCAACCATACTACGGCCTCGAAGGCCACTAAGATCCCATGACTTAAGGGAAGGGGGGCAAACAATGAAAAACAAGCGATATAAAGACGGAAAAGTAAGGATAGTTACCAAACCGAGCGATTAGTAACTCACTTGCTCAATCGTCTCGATGATCATTAGAGGCTCTTCGCTTGTCTTCTCGGGTGCTATCTCGCTTCACTCTCAAGAAGGTCTCATGGTAGGGGTAGTAATGGTAAGGGGTGGGATTTGATGTGAGAGTCAGTGTAACGTGGATGGGAAATGGAGTGAGGGCATGACAATGAAGTACATGAGGCATATGATAAGACTAGGGTAGCAAGGGAGGTTGGGAGGGGGCATAAAACGGTTGGGTGGACTCGATTTGCGAAGAAGAATCACAAAAAGGGAGCAGAGGACCATCCCGGTCGGGAAGGTTGATCCCGATCGGGTTACCTCACCCGTCCCGGTCAGGACGCCTTCATCCCGGTCGGGACGGACTCACAGGATGCTCGAAAACAGGTGCACCCATCCCGATCGGGAAGGCACTCTTCCCGATCGGGAAGCCTTACCCTTCCCGGTCGGGACGGACTCACAGGGTGCTCGAAAACAGGTGCACCCATCCCGATCGGGAAGGCACTCTTCCTGATCGGGAAGCCTTACCCTTCCCGGTCGGGACGCCTCATCCCGGCCGGGATGGGCCTTCTTCAACGTCCACGATCCCAAAAGCTTGCTCAAAGCTTCAAAAACCCGATCCTCGTGCCTACAACCCAAGGTATATCATCGCCAATCCTCTCTAGGAGCGTTCTCACTTCACCTATCAATCAATACTCAAACACACATCAAACTCTCTTCCTCACAACGCTCATCAATCAACCCAAATAACAAGAATTCACAAAAATCCACTAACTACAAGAAAGAAATATATACAATGAGACGGTTCTTGTGGAACTCCGTCAAACCAAGGTGGTGCTTTCTTCAATCTTTTTCAACAACCAAAACTAGTTCCATCTCCATCAAGGGCACGTAAGAACAAGTCGAAGGCCCTAGAGACGTCTTCAATCAAGCATGTCATATAACCAACCACATCCCAAGGCTCCTCATGGCCTCGCCTTGACGTTCCCGGGGCATCCCGATCTACTAAGTTCAATGGCTTGAACTTGTACTTGCGATCCTTCGGGATATACCCAAACGTCCATCGATCTTCTTGTGGCTCCAAGGGGGGCTCATCTTCCTTCGTATCATTGCACTTCAACTTGTCATCAAGCCCATGACATGGGCACTCATCCTCCTCCAAATTGGAGTCATCGTCATCAAGTACATAAGAGTACTTTTTCAAGCTTTGTCCCGGTTCTTCCCCTAGATTGATGTCTTCCGTGGTATGGATCATGTTACATGTCTCGGTCATAGGCGAAGTGTTGTCTTGGAGGTCAAACACTAACTCTTCATCGCCTAGTTGAAAAGTAATCCTACCTTTCTTCACATCGATCACGGCACCGGCGGTGTGTAGAAATGGGCGTCCAAGGATGATAGGAGTGTTAGCATCTTCCGGCATGTCAACCACAATGAAGTCAACCGGAATGAAGAACTTCCCTATTTGTACCGGTACATCCTCTAACATTCCCAATGGTCGGTTAAGAGACTTATCGGCTATTTGGAGTGTAATGGACGTACATTTCAACTCCGTCATCCCTAATCGCTCACAAACGGTGTAAGGAATAATGCTCACACTAGCACCCAAATCACACATAGCTCTCTCTATCTTGTAATTGCCGATGGTGCATGGGATAGAGAAACTACCCGGGTCCTTCAACTTCGGAAGCGTGGAACCTTAAATAAGTTCGCTCACTACCCTAGTGAACGCTACCGTCTCTTCCTTGTCGATGGGCCTCTTCCTAGCCAAGATTTCTTTCATGAATTTACCATATGCCGGGATTTGGGTAAGTAACTCGGTAAACGGGACACTAACATCCAATTTCTTCACAATGCTAAGGAAACTTGTCGTATTGAGTGTCCACCTTAGTCTTCATTTGCCTTGATGGGAAAGGCAACTTGATTTGGTATTTGTTTTGTTCAATTGGGGTGGACTCTTCAAAGGACACTTTCCTTTTTCCCTTGTCTTTCTCTTGAATAGGGGGAGGGTTGTCTTTTTGGGGTTTCTCAACCTCCCTTAAGACTTGCTCCTCAATTGGAATGTCCAAGCTTGATTCTTCTTGATTTGGGGATGTCATTTCTATTGTCGGTTCTTGCATCGGCTCTTGCTCATTAGGATATGGAGGGGAGTCATAAGAGGTACCTCTCCTTGTGGTGATGGCATTTACATGCTCAAATGTCGGTGTTTCACCTTGAGAAGGTAGTTGCCCCTTTTGCCTTGAGGAGCTCCCCGAAGCTAGTTGAGATATTTGGTTCTCAAGTATCTTCATACGGGTATCTCTCATTGCGTTTTCCCCTTGGATATAAGTGAAGAGCTCATGATGATTCCTTGACATGTCCACTTGACTTTGTTGCAAATCTTGATTACTCCTTTGTATTTCCATCAAAGTCTTTTGAATGTCAAAATCTCGAGGTGGGGATGATGGATTATGTGGAGTGTCGGTGATGGCTAGAGGAATGCCATAATCATGAGTAGGAGACCGGCTCCTTGGGCTTGCCCTTGATGAGTATTGCTTGCACTCGGTTGAGAAATCCTAACCCGATTAATCGTCCGTTGGCGAAAGGCTCGAAAGAGTCTCTCCGCCTCTAGATTTAAGAGATAGAAGTCGCCTCCCCTCCTAGGCATACACTACACACTAGAACAAATGTAAGAACACCTAGTGCTTTGCGGGCACTAGGCAACGACAATAGCAAACACAACTAGAGACAAAGAGAAAAAGAAAAAACTAAGGAAAGAAGAGAAACTAGAAAATATTCACAAGAGAAGATGGGAGAGCACAAAGAAGGTTAACTAAGTCAAGAAATAAGCAAACTAAGTGTAAACAATGCACCGTCCCCGGCAACGGCGCCAAATTGATGGTAGGATTTGCCGTGGGTCCTAACCGTCAATATTAAACCGACTATTCCTAGTGGGTAGCTAGGACAAGTAGGGTCGATATCCACGGGGACGGTAGAGTAAGGTCTAGACTAGGTCCACTAAAAACTGGGCTAAGTCACACAAACGAACACAAAGAGAGCGATAAATGATAAAACTATGAAGGGGGAGGAGTAAGGACTAAACTAACACTAGAGACTAACTAAACGATAAAACTAACGGAAATGATGGCTAACTAGGAGGATTAACACAAATATGGAAAGGAGTGGGGTAAGTCGGGTTCATAGGAGTAGAAGGATAATTGGGGTGATCAAGGGTATAGGTGTCTCCTAGTCGCTAGAGTCGGTCCGGGCTCTCGCAACTTAGACCGATGCCAAGGTGGGTCCGGGCTCTCGCAACTTAGACCCTAGTCCGCGCTCTCACGACTAAATATTCTCGACATTTCCACAAAATAAGCAATCAATGAGAAGATGAACACAAGTATGGGAAGCATGGCCACTACAACTCACACAAGCATAACAACAAACACATAGAGTGCCTACAATGTGACTAACAACAAAGATGTAACCATTTCCCTTTAATCAACCCTAATCATTCATAATCTACTCCTAATCACCCTACTAACCCCACAAAGAAACTACTCACTCATTATTAAGAGAAAACCAACAATCATAAGGGAAATCAATGTCACAAAACAAGCATCCATTATCATCAACAAGAACAATAACAATAACAATAACAATAAGAAAGAAACTTGAATAAATAACAAAGACTAAGGATGAAAAGATTATACCAACAATAGGATGAACAAAAGATGAAAACTTGTATTAATGAGAAACCCAAATACAATCCCAAGGTTGTCAATCTTGGAACAATCTTCAAGAATCCCTTAATCCAAGACTAATTACAATTATTAACTAAGGATTAAAGAGAGATTAAAACTAATGGGAGTAGCAATAATCTAGGGTTTTGAATGATAATGGAGGCTTAAACTAATCTAGGGTAAGATAAGATGTCTTAAAATTACAAGAAGGGAGTATATATATGGGTACAAGGATGAAGGAGAAGAAAGAAAAAGAGTCGTGCAGCAGCATCACCGTCCCGACCGGGACGGACCATCCCGATCGGGACGGCCCTGTCATCCCGACCGGGACGGAATGGTCCCGACCGGGATGGGCTCACAGCAGCCCTCTTAATGTAGCACCCCATCCCGAACGGGATGAGGCCATCCCGAACGGGATGAGGCCATCCCGAACGGGATGAGTCTTGTATGCCTTTCTTAAACACTCTTTGGTCCTTCCTTGCCTCTCATGGGCTTCTCACCGATTCTCGGAACTCGGGATCGGGTCTCGGAGGCTCGGGATTGGGTCCCAAGGTCTCGGGGTCGATTCCAAGGTCTCGAGTCATCGTTCCTTTATCTCGTTGGCTCCAAAATGTGTATGTATAGAGTCGGAATCGCTCCAACTCTTCCAATTCGGCCTCGGGAACCTAAAACGGACTAAAGGAAGCATAAGAAGTCCATGAATCGCTCACAAGGAAAAATGGGACCAAAACGCAACAAATAGGCACTACAAACTACACTTATCAGCTGGGAAGCCCACAAAGGACACCCAACCCCGCCCGCACATGACGACCTCTACCAAGATATCATTCGGTTTTTGAATATGCGCGCTAGTGATTCGGTGAAATGTTATGCAAACAACATTTTACGATAAATATATATTGAATTGGTTGCTATGTCATTTTAATGCATCTTGGTTCACTTCAAAATGATTTAGCATGCTAGGTTCGTTTAAATGCGATGTAAACAACAAAAATGAAAAATCGAAAATAGATACAAAATACACGGGCGGAAATATAACCCAGAAATACAATACAACGAGCAAAATAGAATAATTGAATTGATGACGATAACATAAATAGGTTAAAATAAAAAAAAATGCAATGCATGATTTTGAAAGAGGAGGCACGTGATTGGGTTAACACACGACGACTAAAAGTCGTAAGAAAATGATTTGATGGGGCTTGTATTGTTAGGAGGCTCACGTCGAGGCATTATGGAGGTCACTCGATCGAGTCATGGAAGGGGCTCGATCGAGTGCCCTTCGTGAGGACCCCTGCCTCTTTTTTGAGGGGTCACTCGATCGAGTGCCCTCTATACGGATGACGTCTCGTTTTTTAGACGACCCATTTCGTAATTTTTATGTTTTGGATCGAGATGTAATTATGCTAAATATAAATATTTTTCAATTTATATTAGTTTAAATATCGAGGGCTCACCAACTCGACATTCGGTTATAGAACCAACATCTAGCATTTAGAGCGAATTTTGCAAAATCGAATTTGATCGAACTAGAACGAATGTCAATTCCCTCCGCGTCACGATGTCGTAATTAATCCTTTCGGACCATGTGACGATCGATTCGGCGTTAACGGGGTTCGTACTAGTCCAATTTATCGATGATTCTTTTAGACGTGATATTTGACTACGGAGTCGATATCACGTCTTTAGAATAATATTTTGAAAAATGGCATCGGACATGTTTAACGACGAATCACCGCAATCGCGTTACGCCCTTAAGTGTCTGGGGCGGCGCGCCTCAAAGGGCGCCACCTCTAGTACGACTTGTAAAGGGATTAAACAGACTTTGGACGGGATTCATATTCAAACACATTCGACCCGAAAATTCGATCGTCGTCACAAACTTAGATCCTCGGCATTTTAATATCGTAATTTGGCCTTTAAAGCCTACGATCATTAATTTAGCCTCATTGGATATTGCTCGGATCGATTTAAAATAGTTTTTATTAATATACGCGATATTATACGATAGAATGTAAATAAAAGATAATTAAATGTTAGGAGTTAGGAACGATAAATAAATTGTTAGATGTTTGTAGACATAAAATAAATGTTAGTAAACAGAAAATTAAAATGTTAGTATGCGAAAAATTAAAGGTTAATAAAGACGAAGATGAGAAAGGAGAATAAAGATGTCGGGATTTGATTTACACCCTCAACCTACATGCTTTTATCTCGGAACACGGGCTCGTCTAGTAGCGGCAAAGGCGCGGGAGCGTCGAGATATGCGAGATGAGTTAGAGTGTGTATGGTTAGGGAGAGGATGCTCTCGGTCTTTGACGAGTTTTGATCTCGGAATGGGTTGTATGTATGTATGTGTGTGGGAGTCTCAAAATGTGTATAAGAGGATGAAGGTATGAAGGTTGTGTAGTGAGTTTGAAGCAAAGTTCAAAGGGTTGGTATGTGTTAAAAGGTTGTGTTGTTTGTAAATGATGGATGATTGAATGAATGTAAAAGGTGAATGAATGTTGTGTGAAATGTGTAGGATTGTGAGAGTTGAAGAAAGGTTGGTAAATGAAGAAGAGGAGGGGTGTATTTATAGAGATCATCCCGTCCATGAGTCATATGATCGAGTGGCCCTAGATGCACTCGATCGAGTGGCTCAAAGTGAGGCGTATGTTGCAATTTTGGAGGGTCACTCGATCGAGTGGCCGTATGGCACTCGATCGAGTGCCCTCAGATGGGTAGAGTAAGGCCCTGTTCTTTTCGGCTGAAACAAGGCTGAGCTGAGCTGAGCTGGTCTGATAAGAGCTGAGCTGGACTGATAAGAGCTGAGCTGAATTTATAGAAGCTGAAACTAATAATTTCTTATATAAATTATCTAATAATTTTAAGAAAAATATTGGAGCTGAGCTGAGCTGAGCTGAGCTGATAAGAGCTGGGCTGAGCTGATAAAAGCCGAGCTGGTCTGAAACAGGCTGAAATTAAGCCGAAAAGAACAGGGCCTAAGTTTAGGAAAGTTGAGATATTTGTGGCTAGCTTTGATTTAGTTGACTTAGTTGATTTTGACTTTGAATTTAGACACATGCATGACTGGTTTCGTCTCGGGATTCGATTTTGATCGGGTTTTGACTCGGTCGCTAAAAGACGGTTTTGGCCCAAATTATTCTTATTTTATTGGAAACGACCCACTAGGCCTGAATTTGAGGTCGGTTTTGTGAGATTTGTACTCCGCCAAAAGCCCATGCCGGAGACTATTGATTCCGAGTCCGTATTCGAGCGCATTAAGTCATGTTTACGTCCGATCATTATCAGGTGCTTTGTCGGAAACTGCTATAGACACTAGCAGGCAAAATGCGGGTCTCTATAGAGCCCCCACTCTGACTAAGGCTTGGACAAGGCGAAAGTCAGAGTAGCTACCAGGTCAATCGAGGATTACGACCTGGCAGCCTTCCGGTCGGGTCGTTTATAGTCCATTAGACTTGCGTAGAAGGGGTCGCCAGCCATAAGATAGAAATCATACATGAGTTCTATTATCTGGGATAGCTCCGTGGGGACTTGCTTTTGAAGTCCTGGGTGTACCTGTATGCAGACACATCCCATCTTGGAGCTGCGCGGGTACTTGCTTCTGAAGCCCTGGGTGTACGTGTATGCAGACACATCCAATCTCAGAACTGCGCGGGGGCTTGCTTCTAAAAGCTTGGGTGTACCTGTATGCAGACACATCCCATCTCGGAACTGCGCGGGGACTTGCTTCTGATGCCCTGGGTGTACCTGTATGCAGACACATCCCATAATGAAAATGCGCGGGGACTTGCTTCTAAAGCCCTTGGTGTACCTGTTTGCAGACACATCCCATCTTTGATGTAATATTCCAGGAGAAACACCGCCTCGGGTTTTCCGCTGGGGAGTAAAGGAGCTGCGCGGGGACTTGTTTCTGAAGTCCTGGGTGTACCTGTTTGCAGACACATCCCATCTTAGATGTAGTATTCCAGGAGAAACACGGTCTTTGATGTTCCGTTGGGAAGCACAAGGTGGTACCCGAAACGTTAGATACATAGGCAGAAATAACAGATGTAGCATCTATAGACTGGCTTGCGCTGGGGAAAATGATTTTTGCTTAATTTTGAAATCGAAGTCCTGAAAGCAACTCACGTGCTAGGAGATAGGTTTTCAAAATTGAAAGGGGTAGAAAAGAGATTTGCAGTTTAAATAGACCGAAATTTGACCTTGTCGAAAAGGATTTTCTCAAATGGTTAAGTTTTGCAAATTTCAAAGTAAGAACTTGAAGAGAGAGGCATACTGACAGACTCGACTCTGGACGCGACAGGACGAGTTGACCGACATTCTCGAAGGGTTTGGACCGTGACTTGGTAGGGGGTGGGCCACCTATGACGTCAAGACTCTTAAGTTGTGGTACTCCGTAGCCTAGGCGAGTGGCAACACGACCAAACATCGAAATGGGAAGGATGGGATCTAGGGGAACTGTAGTAGTCGGTGATGAGACTGTTTTGGCATGACCAGACTTAACATTAGAAATGCTGTAGTCTAGGGCTCTTTTTGGTTTTGGGGTATATTCCCAAAATGGGTATTCTTTCGAGTCCCTGACGGATTATTGTCTTCAACTGAGCCGAGTACTAGGACACTCTATAGAAAGGAGGTTAGTTTTTGAAAGTCTTTTGGATTTTATGAGTGGAGGGAGATCTTCTGTCTAAGAGAAGCCTCTAGGACAACAAAGCAGACTGTTGAGAGCATGACACTGTCGTGACAGGAATGACGACACTTTTTGAATTTGTGTCAATGTGGGTGGTTGTGCCCTTGTTGAAAGGCTGCCTACGTATTCATGTGTAGTGAAATCAAACCAAGCCGTAGTTCAGGGGATTGGTAGATATATTTTGGTGCCTAGTTTATTAGGGCTTTGTGTGTAACTAGCCATAGCGATGGTGAAGGCTAGGTCCATTCCCAGTGACGTCTTGATCAAAGGGCTAGAACAGTTAGGATGTTGATCTTGTGACTGTGAGCATTCTCTTGGATAGCCCCCAGAGGTGGTGTGAACTATTTGGGCATGTTCTATGCCGATCGCAGGTTGAGTTTCCGTGTTTGGGGCTGGTAACTGACTTGGATGTTTTTAGAAATGTGGATGATGGTGGGATTTGTTGTGCATCCCGACACCAAATAAATAAACCAACTAATCCTAACTAGTAGCTAGGGTAAGTCGGGTCGATCCACGGAGACGGAAAAGGGGTTTAGACTAGAGTTCACCTAAAGACTAAACTAAGTCACAAGGAAACAAGGGAGAAGAAATAACAAGAATTGATTACTAACACATTCACTAGGCTAAGAACAAGGAAAAACAAACTAAGACAATGAAAGGAAAGAAAGCTATGACTATGAATGAACTAGGGATAACATGAACTAAATGAATCAACTAAAGCTAAATGAAACAATAAACTAGAAGAATAATGGCTAAGAAGATTAAGAAATCAAATAGGGGAAAGAGTAGGGTTAGGTCGGGTTCATAGGTGCATTAGGCTAGTAGGGAAATCAAGGGTGCAGGTTTCACCTAGTCACTAAGGTAAGTCCGCACTCTCGCATCAAGAACAAACCCGAAAACTTAAGCAAGATGTTACCCAAAACAAGAGAATTCAACCAACAATCAAACATACAACAAGAAAGAGGAAACTAGCAAGAGTAGTATGGCCACTACTACCCTAACACGCATTTCATCAAACACATGACATGCATAACAAGTGACTAGAAACGAAGATTCAACATTTACCCACAATCAACCCTAATCACCCATAATCAACACTTAATCCCCTTACTAACTGATGGTAAGGGATTTGTCACGTCCCTAGCCGATCAATAAACTACCGACTACACCTAGTGGGTAGCTAGGGCAAGTCGGGATCGTATCCACGAGGACGGTATATCAAGGTTTAGACTAGGTCGGCCTACAACGAGACTAGATTACCAAACAAACACAAAGAAGCGATAAATGGAAAACTATGATGGAGGAGAAGAGATAGCTAGACTAATGATGAACTAACTATGAGAACTAACTAAACAATGAAATTAGAAAAACGATGGCTAACTAAGGAGACGAACTCAGATATGGAAGAAAGTGGGGTAGGTCGGGTTCATAGGAGTAGAAGGGTAATTGGGGTGATCAAGGGTATAGGTGTCTCCTAATCGCTATAGTCGGTCCGGGCTCTCGCAACTTAGACCGATGTCAAGGTGGGTCCGGGCTCTCGCAACTTAGACCCTAGTTCGCGCTCTCGCGACTAAACTATTCTCAACATTTCCACAAAATAAGCAATCAATGAGAAGATGAACACAAGTATGGGAAGCATGGCCACTACAACTCACACAAGCATATCAACAAACACATAGAGTGCCCACAATGTGACTAACAACAAAGATGTAACCTTTTCCCCTTAATCAACCCTAATCATCCATAATCTACCCCTAATCCCCCTACTAACCCCACAAGAAGACTACTCACTCATTATAAAGAGAAAACCAACATTCACAAGAGAAATCAATACTACAACACCAACATCCATAATGAATAACAAGAACAATAATACTAACAATATGAAAAGATTCAAACAAGATTAAATAAACAAGATTAAGAGTAAGAAGGGTTATACCAACACTAGGATGAAGAAAAGAAACTTGTATTAATGAGAAACCCAAATACAATCCCAAGGTTGTCAAGCTTGGAACAATCTTCAAGAATCCCTTAATCCAAGACTAATTACAATAATTATCTAAAGATTAAAGAGAGAATTAAACTAATGAGAGTAGCACTAATCTAGGGTTTTGAATGTTAATGGAGGCTTAAACTAGTCTAGGGTAAGATAAGATGTCTTAATATTACAAGAAGGGAGTATATATATGGGTACAAGAATGAAGGAGAAGAAAAGAAGAAGCCCGTGCTGCCAGCTCTTCGTCCCGATCGGGACGGATCATCCCGACCGGGACGGCCCTGTCATCCCGATCGGGACGGGTTGGTCCCGACCGGGATGGGCTCACAGTGGCGCCCTTCAACGTGCACCCCATCCCGAACGGGATGGGTCTTGTAGGCCTCCCTTAAGCGCTCTTTGGTCCTTCCTTGCCTCTCATGGGCTTCTCGTCGATTCTCGGGACTCGGGATCGGGTCTCGGAGGCTCGGGATTGGGTCCCAAGGTCTCGGGGTCGATTCCGAGGCATCGAGTCATCGTTCCTTTACTCCGTTGGCTCCAAAATGTGTATGTATACAGTCGGAATCGCTCCAACTCTTCCAAATCGGGCTCGAGAACCTGAAACGAACTAAAGGAAGCATAAGAAGCCCATGAATCGCTCCCAAGGAGCGATTCCACAAGGAAATGGAACCAAAACATAGTGAAAAAGGCACTACAAACTACACTTATCACTAACCCCACAAGAATCTACTCACACATGATTAATTTGAAACTTACACAAACTAGAGAAACCAACATAAGAGCAAGAACATTCATAATGAAGAACAACAAGGATGAACAATGAACAAAAGATAAAGAATGAAACTTAACTTACAAGGAAAGATTAAAGGAAAAGAGAGAAGAAGAATTATACCAACTAGAGAATATGAATCAAAAGATTGAAACTTGTATATAAAGAAAACCCAAAACCTCCACCAATGTTGTCAAGATTAGTAGATTCTTCAAGAAATCCAATAATACAAGAGTAATTACTAAGATTAAACTAAGATTAACAAAATATTAAGGAAGGATTAATCTAATCTACACTAATCTAGGCTAATCTAACTTAAAGTATATCTAGGGTTTCCTCCATGCTTAAAACAATACAAGAGGGGGGGTGTATATGGGGTTCCATAAGTGAGGGAATGAAAAGAAGGCGAACGAGCTGAGCTGGGCCCATCCCGGCCGGGATGGTGGTGGTCCCGGTCGGGAGGGATGCCATCCCGGTCGGGAAGGTCATGATCCCGGCCGGGAAGGCCTTCAGTGGCTCCCATCTTCTCGTCTTCTCATCCCGGCCGTAATGGGTCCTTCCCGGCCGTGATGGGTCCTTATTTGCTCTTCCTAGGCTTCTTATCGATGCTCGGTGATTGGGATATTCTCAAGTGGGCTCCAAGGGACTCGGGATCGAGTCTAAGTCACCGAATCATCGTCGCTTCTCTTCATTGGCTCCATATGCATCGGGAACGAAACAGAATCGTTCCATTTCTCCATGATGAGCATTAGGAACCTAAAACGAGCTAGAAGAAGCGTAAGTAGCCTCAAAACCGCTCTAAAGAGCAATTTCACCGAAGAAAGCGGGACCAAACACATCAAATAAACACTACAAAACACACTTATCAGTGGAGCTAGGTCGTAAGTGGCTTTGATGATTTGAAATTTGGAGCTCAATTTTATGGAGCTAAGACTTCGAGGGTAAGGTATTGTGATGTGGTAGGGAAGGGGAAAGTCGAGTAAAAATGACTCGAACTTCGATCAGGGTAGGTTTGATAATGCGGGATCTGATTTCCATGTCTGGCCCTAATGGTTGGGGTGTATCCTATGGAGCTTGAATCCTCAAAATTCCGGGCTGTCTCTTAGCCTAGGTCTCGAGAAGGTCTTGAGGGTTGTAATGTGGGAAGGCTAGATGTGATGTTAGCTGACCAGCCTAGTTGTCTCTTCCATATTCGATGGTATGGGCATTGATAATTTTTGAATTGACCGTACCTCGCTCATGGGACTTTCACTTGAGTTGACCGCTAACTACGGTCATGGGGTTTTAAATTTGTTTTGGTTGACCTCTTAGCCCCGCTCATGGGATTCATCATTTGAGTTGATCGTGTCCCGGTCAAGGGATTGACCGTACTCTGGTCGATGGAGTGACCGTCTCTGGTCGAGGGAATGACCGTCTCTGGTCGAGGGGTGTTGAGAGTTCTTTTTCATCATGGTCAGCTCTTTTGTTTTATTTGGCCTTTTGCTTTTTCCTTGGACTTTTGATTTTTCTGTCCAGTTTTTTTTTTCCTTTTTTTTGGCTATCCTCCCTATGGTGTTGGCAATAAGTACGGGTATTCTCGGATTTGTGCCGTCCATTTGTGGGCGGATCTGGGGTTGGGCCTATCGGTTGGATTAGGCCTTTGGAGCTAAACCTTTGTAAGGAGTAGGCATAGTTGGTATTTGTGTGAGTGCAACTCATGGTGGAGTACTCTTCTGTAAGCATGGTGGTTTGGATCTTGGTGTTATCAGCATAGTTCCGAGAAAATTCCGTAGCCACATCATCCCAAGTTGGGAATTTTTGGCATCACGTCTAAAGAGTCACGATGCTTCTTTTTTGTTCTGGTCAAACTAACGCCTAAGGTAGGGATTGGTCAGTCTTATTGGAGGAGTGTTTATTGTGGGAATTGAGCTTGCCTCCCGTCTTGAACCCAAACTAGGAGACTACCTAGATTTATCATAAGATTCGATACCGCTCATGCTAGGGGTAGTTATATATATGTGGCTTTATATGCCAGACATGGAACAGGTAAAGGAAAACACGGGTCTCAGTTTCCCGCTGTCATTATAGATGTGCCTAAAATAGTCATGTGCAGGTGCTCACAGTGTATGATGGTGTTCATCATGTTCTCGGAAACACATAAGGAAAGCATATATGAGAAATAGAAAAGCTAATTTTATTGGATTGTGAAAAGAGGACAGAATACAGCTGACTCTAACTTTGACTTTGAAATTAAAAGAAATAGAACATCTTAGACTCGAACTTAGACTTAGACTCGAATCAAATCCGGACTTTCGGATGCTCGGTTGGTGTATGTTCTTTTTTGGTAAGGTCCTTGATTGGAAAGAACGATAGGTGCCACGACTCGCCTAAACTCGGTTTTGTGCAAATGCAAGAGAGAGAGAGTGTCAAACTAGACACGGCCCGAGGTGACAGGAATGACTAAGGTTCTTGGATCGGGATACTCGAACGTTGACCTAGACAAGGTAACGACCCTGACTTGGACTCGATCATGAAACTCGAGCTGCGTGAGGGTGAGTCCAAAAATGGGGTGACCGTGTTTAATCGTGTTGCATGCTCGAACCAACCATGATGACCTAAACCTTTAGGAGACTCGAGTGTTCGTAGCATATGTACGACTCAAAGAAAGCATCATAAGGATGTCGGTGTGGGATAAACGTGTACCTTTAGGGTGACCGCGGTTGACTGCTCAGGTGGATGATAGCCCCGAGTGGGACTAAAGACTTTGATAGGACTCAGATGGTGCGACATCTAAGTGACTCGAACGTGACACACGTGAGGCGACACGTGTAAGACATGACCCTTAGAGAAATCATGATTGATTGCTCTGCTGATGGGTAGTCCCCGAGTGAGACCGAGGACTCTGATAGGACACAGATGGTGTGGCATCTAAGTGATTCAAAAGTTGGGTTCGTAAGACAACACGTGTAAGACATGACCCTTAGAGCAACCATGATTGATCGCTCTACTGAATGGTAGCCCCCGAGTGGGATCGAAGGTTTTGTAAAGACTCGAGTGTTGGACGAGTGACCCTTAGACCTAAGTGTAAACACCCAAATTTGGACCTGGTGGCTGCAGGAGTGCCCAGCAAACACCCGATGACCATCAGACTGCAAATCGACACGAGTTTGCGATGTTTTAGATAGTTTTTCTATAGAACGGATCAAATAATTACTCAGAAAGATTAAATTAACATCAAGGCATCCTTAGTCGTGTCATTACGGTCGCATAGAAACTAATTAGAGTCAATTCCGACACCGGGACTCCGAATTGGTCCCGAAACACGAACTGAGTCAGCACCGCGCCAAGCGAACCTCGGGATGCACACCCGAAGCCCACTAAGCGCGACGGCCCGCTTGGTCAAAGGGGGGGGAAGCTTAACCACCAAGACATGAATAATACACACACTCTCAGTTTTGGAAAGTATCAAAATCGTATCTTCAAAACTCCAGGCGCCTCACGTGATTCGTCCTAGAACTCACGCGCAAGGTCCCAGGCGCGTGAGTTTTGGTGCGCCTGGGTTCAGGCGTCCATCTTATCGACGTGAGCCGAAAACAACTATAAATACCCCCCCCCCTCCACCCCCTTCATTCCACACACAACATCTTCCCTTCTCTCTTTATTCGTTAAGAGTTTCTCGCTTGGGCTCGCACTCCGACACCCAAAGCAAACGATCCACACGATCGTAGTCCCGATAAGCAAAATCGATGCTACTCCTCACCTTCGAGCACCCCACTCGATCCCGAGGTGCCTGTGTTCGACTAGAAACTCTGAGTCTAGCAATGAGGTTCTGCCGGATTAGCCGCAGGACCAGCAAATAGTAACGAAGTTCTGCCGGATTAGCCGTAGGAAGGGCCAACGGTAACGGAACTTTGCCAAAATCACCAGGCAGACTAGGAGGATCCGCCTTTTGAAGTCGAATCGTCACTAGGTTGTTATCTTAACAAAACTTTACACTCTTGTACTTTTATTATGCACTACGATAATGTCAAACGTGGACGCTAGGTCCACGACACGTACTAAAACACGTAACGTCCCGACTTCAACCATTAACACTAAAACACTCTAAACAGACCCGAGTAGTTCTGAGATCCATTCTCAACTATCTATGCATCGTGTCCTGTTTAGCGTATACTCCAAGGGTGCAACTCCTCACTACGTGATTTACTTACATTGCGTATTTACCGCTTTCGTATGGTTTATTGCTTTTATAACAAGCTAAAATTGAACAAAGAGATGGTCGGATTCCGTATTAATCTCGGTGCTCGCCTTACGCGGTTTGATGCGTCCCTATTAATGCCGAGCCGACGCATCTTAAGCAGCATACCAAGTAAGGTATACAACGAGAACGACAAATATATGTATTATCACCTTAAAACTGACTTGCTAATACTCATAATATTACTACTCTCTACTCTCCTACATGCATCTTTCCATGGCCTGCTTGTCACTTGAAATCGCATGCAAAGAATGTAAACATAACTAATTCGACGACAAAGCTTACTTGTCCCTAAGCAACCGATATAGCTAAATATGGGGTTAAAACAACGAATGTTACAGTACTTTCGCCACAACAAGGAAACAAAGTTATCAGCCCACGGATTGATTAGTAGAGGTCGCTTCGTGCAGGTGGGATTGGGTGTCGATGTCTAGCGGACGTTCGCTTCCCAATACGTACCCTCACCCCTTACTCAGAATCGACGGTTTCCGAATGTCCGAACATTGGCAATGAGAGTCATTCCAGGCATGGAGTGCTTAAGGGTACAAGTCTCTATCTTTAGGTCCCGTGACACTCAGCTTTGAGTTGGCTAAGGATCAAAGTTGACTTGAACGGTTTCCGAGTCCCCATAATCGACTCGGTTGCGACTCCACAAATCGGCAACAAATTCAGTTCACTAAAAAGGTCGCCTTACCAAACATATCGGCCTTTAAACATTTACAACCACGACTCGATCGATTCCAACGAAAACACGGGTGCTCGCACCCGTCTAGTACAAGTCTGAATCATCATCCGAATCGAGGTCCGACACATCGCCCCGAACGCGAGATCAGACCGACCCCCGACTGGGAGGGGGACGCGTGGATGTCAGCCGCGATGAAACAAGTCATTTTCTCGTTGCTTAGCTCGGATCTCATGGAAGAAATCATGCTCAGCAACCATAGCGCCCAAATTTAAGGAACCTGGCAAAACAACATCAAGGTTCAACTTCTGGAACTCTCGAACTATATCATCAGGTAACACCCTCATGGCATGACTAGTCTTGCGGCTCAAAGCATCAACGACCACATTTGCCTTACCCTCATGATACAGAAGCTCAACTTTATAGTCATTGATCAGCTCTATCCAACGCCTTTGCCTCATGTTGAGATCTTTCTGTGTGAAGATATACTTTAAGCTCTTATGGTCGGTGTAAATGTTGCAAGAAATACCATACAAGTAGTGTCTCCACAACTTTAGCGCGAATACCACAGCAGCTAACTCCAGATCGTGAGTTGGATAGTTCACCTCGTGAACCTTCAACTGTCTCGAAGCATAGGCAACCACTTTGCCCTTCTGTATCAGAACAAAACCCAATCCACACTTCGATGCATCGCAATACATATCGAATCCAACACCTTCCTCGGGAAGTGCAAGCACTGGAGCAGTAGTTAACCGCTTCTTCAACTCCTGAAAAGCAGCTTCACAAGCTTCGGTCCAAAGGAACTTGGACTCCTTCATCAACTGAGTTAATGGCCTTGCTATCCTTGAGAAGTCATTGACAAAGCGCCGATAATAACCAGCGAGACCAAGGAAACTGTGGATCTCGTTGACATTCTTAGGACTCTGCCAATCGACCACGGCTTGAATTTTAGTCGGATCGACCATAACTCCTTCACCAGAAATCACATGACCTAAGAAGGTCACTTCTCTTAGCCAAAACTCACACTTCGAGAACTTGGCGTACCATTTCTGCTTTTGGAGAGTCTCCAAGATGATGCGGAGGTGACTCTCATGTTCTTGATTATCCCTTGAGTAAATGAGTATATCATCTATGAACACCACAATGCACTTATCCAAATACTCACTAAAAGTACGGTTCATCTGATCCATGAACACCGCAGGTGCATTCGTCAAACCAAATGGCATAACCACAAATTCATAGTGACCATACCTCGAACAAAAAGCGGTTTTTGGAATGTCATCCTTTCTCACTGGGATCTAATGATACCCTAACCTCAGGTCGATCTTAGAGAACACACTAGCTCCTCGAAGTTGATCAAACAAATCTTCAATCCTCGGTAGTGGGTACTTGTTCTTGATTGTAACTTTGTTCAATTCTCGGTAGTCAATGCACAACCTCATGCTACCATCTTTCTTGCAAACGAACAAGACTGGGGCACCCCAAGGAGAAGCACTCGGCCTTATAAAGCCCTTTTCGATCATCTCCTCAAGTTGCTTCTTTAGCTCTTGCAACTCAGCTGGTGCCATACGATATGGAGCCTTAGAAATTGGACCTGTACCAGGCAACAGATCGATAGAGAACTCAAAGTCTCGCTCGGGTGGGATACCTGGAAGGTCTTCTGGGAAGGCATCAGCATACTCCCTGACCACAGGAATATCCTCCAACTTCATCTCTTTAGACACATCGCGGATACTACACAAGTAGATCTAATGGCCTTTCCTACCCATGTCGACCATCTTCATTGCAGACACCCAACTAATAGTTGGTCTAGTCTTGACACCCTTATACGATAGCCTTGCACCGTCCGGACTCCTGAACACGATCTTCTGGTCATGACACTGAAATCTTGCATCATAACGAGCTAACCAATCCATGCCCAAAATGATGTCAAAATCAGCTAGCTGGAAGCTGATCAAATCAGCTGGAAAGGATACCCCCATAATGGAGATCGGGATGTCCTTGAACAGGATATTACAAGGAACTGTCTCACCCGTGGGAGTGGAAATAAGAGTATTCACGAATGAAGATGAAACAAGTCCAGCTCGGACGGAAAAAGATTCAGACACGAACGATATCGACGCACCCGTATCAAAAAGAACAAAAGCAGGGAAAGAGTGAACTAGAAAGGTACCCGTAATCACATTTGGATTAGCCTCTCCCTCTGCACGGGTCAGCACGAACACTCGGCCTTTCTTTGGAGCTTCTTGCTTAGGCTTCTGAGGACAATCAGCAGCTCTATGCCCAGTACCCTTGCAAGTGAAGCGAGTAACTGGAGTCCCATCACAGTACTTACCAGGATGGTAAGCTTTCTGGCACTTGTAGCACGTCCAATCACTCTTGGACTGGCCCGAAAGTGGCTTGTCAGACATCTTAGCCTCAAACTTCTGCTTCTTCGCAGGTTGGTAAGATGATGAAAAAACATAAGGCTTCTTAGAATAACCCCCGGACTTTTTGCGGTCCTCAGACTCAACAGCCATCACTGAGCCATAGATGCTCAGAGCACGGTCATACGCTTGTTGGAAGGAAGTAGACAGTATTCTTGACATAGCTGCTCGGACTCTGGGAGCCAGATTTTTCTCATAGCGACGAGTTTTAGAAACCTCGTCCATGGTGACCAACGTGACAAAGCGGGATAACTACAGAAACTTGTTGGTGTACTCCTCAACAGTCATCGAGCCTTGTTCCAAGCGTAGAAACTCCTGTTCCTTCTGCCGTCTCAGCTCCTCCGGATAGAACCTCTTGGTTAGAGCCTCAGTGAAGTTTCTCCATCCAAACCCAGCCTGTGCTTGAAGATCTACCCTTGCTACAGCCCACCAGGTGTCGGCCTCTTCCTTCAATTAATAGGAAGATACGTTCACCTTTTGTGCATCCGGACACTCTGTAGCCAGAAACAACTTCTCCATTTCCCGAATCCAAGATTCCAAGGCGATAGGGTCGGTGTTGCCCTCGAAGGTTAGAGGACGGTGACGGGCAAATCGGTCGAACATCGTCTGGTTGTTGTGCTGCTGGTTGTTGAGTTGATTGTTGGCGTTGTTGACTTGAGTGGCTAACCCTTCAGCTATGGTTGCCAAGGCTTCCTTAATACGTCTGAGGCGAGCGGCCTCCTGGTCATTGTTGTTACCATTGCGTGCCATCTGCAACAAGTACCCTAGGTTATGAAGTGGTTCAGGCCTAGGCACCACTTACAAGCAACTACTCAAACACTCTACAACGCCACTAAGGCAAGCAAGTCCTTAATGGTTTCTACCCCATTTACTCTCACTCATTTACTAAGTCAAGTTATTCTTTTAGTGGTTAAGCGAGAGTTGGAGCGTGTTCGCTCTGATACCAACTGTAACAACCCGGATTTTCAAACACTTAATAATAATATAAATAGTACAAATAATAGGGTCAAAGGTGGCGGAAACACCCGACCAAATCCGAATCATTACCATCTCGACGGTCAAACTAATACATTATTCAAAAGTGTTCAAACTAAAAAAAAAAAAACTTAAATAAGGGTTTCTCTCCACAGGTCTTCCCCAACATCATCACATTCCACAACATCTCAAAAGACCTGAAAGGGGGTCCACAGTCAGTGGGGAGCAACTAGATGTTCTCCCAGTCATGGTTACAACAAGTTGAACATGCATAGCAATAATAATGAAGGATAACATAATTAGACGACATGTGAAGATATCAATACGCATGACCAACATGTTATTAGACACGATCAGGTAATTTATTGCAATCCATAATTAATCATAACGATCGAGATAGATACTATGTATCCATCCATACAAGTCGGAGTAAGTAACAACAGACTTCATACAAAGATGTATAGGACATAGAATGAACACCGGCTAGAGTATGTAACTGATACTCTAACTAGTCAGAGCGTGTAACTGACCCTCTGACACGGAGCGTGTAACTGACTCTCCGTTTTGTGAAGTATGTAACTGATACTCCACGGTACTATGTATAGCGTGTAACTGACGACTATATGTCTAAGACCTGGCCAGAACTCTCGATGCAGTAACTGTACGTCGAACGACACACGGGAATCCAGAACGTGTAACTGACGAATCTGGATCCACCGAACATAGACCAATTAAACCTCTTGCGAGCAGTATTCGTTCATTCCGATAGTATGTAACTGATACTACCGTCATCTATATCACTAATCATCATGTACGTTGCACAGTGTAACTGACTGCCAACTGCGTGAGCAACCTCACGACCTCTACGTAGTACAGTCACTAGTAGAATAATACCCTTTCACACCGGTTGTAAACCCTCCTTTAGCATCGTTTTCTGTAGGTTCCCCTAGCACTAGCGTTATAGATAATGTACCTTTAACACCGGTTGTGAAACCGGTGCAAATTTTTTAACACCGGTTGCTTATTGTAACTGGTTCCAAAGGGTAACTTTTAACACCGGTTAGAACTTAAAACCGAAGTGAAAGGAATACCCTTTAACACCGGTCACAATTCCCAACCGGTGTTAAAGGGTGATCTTTTGCACCAGCTAAAACCTAAAACCGGTGTGAAAGGGTGGCATTTTTTTCAACAATCCTCTTTATACTAAAACAGAAACCACTTCTAATTTTTTAAGAGCATGTGAGGCTGGCATTTTGAAATAGGCCTCATTTTTTACACTTTCAACTTTTCATCTAATGTGAACGCAATGTTGTTTGCATTTACAATAAATGCCTCAAAGTCCTCCAAAAAAGAACAACAGGGTTCGAACCCGCGCCCTTTAAGGACTATCCCACCTTAATTACCTAACCACTAAGCCAACCTGTGACTTGTCAACAAATTGTAGAAAAAACAAATAGTAGCCTTCATAATTGTTCTTAATTGTTTTCCATAATAGCTTCCCTTGATCTTCCCAGTTCCTCATTAATTGCATCTTCATTGTTGTTCTCCATAATTTGCTTCAATATTTCACGAAGCACCTATGTTAATTCATCATTTAATTCATCCTCCTCGAAAATGCATCACCAATTCAACCTCCTCGAAAATCCGATTCTTCATCACTTATTCTCCTCTTCCCAACTATCCCTCCAATTTAATAATCCATTATCTCACTTTTTCCAATTTTTCAATCACATCAATTCATTCTATAAATAAGATTCTAGGCATTGCAATTTGAATTCAAATCGTAAAATCTAAAGAAAAAAAAACATCTATTTTAATTTGCATATTTAGATATATATGAGTTTCGTTTTTCTGATTTATTAATATATAATTGCCAATTGATATTTCAGAAATCTGATTTGTTTTTTAAATTGATTGGTGAATTTTCAAGTAGAAGAAAGCCAAACTATTAGGGAAATTGAAAGATCGAATCATCCTGGTAATTTTTCGATTTTTTATTTAGTTGATTTCATGTATCGATTTGTTTTATTTTTAAATTCAATCGAGATCAATTTTTGAGATTAAATAACAAAAAAACTAATTCAGTGAATTTGTATTTTCGATTTTTAATGTGTATAATAATCGACCCTGATGTTAATTTTTTATGAATGTGATGAATGATATTTTTTTCCAGGTGATGATGAATGAAGATTATACAATGAATTTCGTAGAGGTATTTTAGAAATTAAAGTCAATTCATTTTTTTATAGCTATTTGAAAACTTATTTAATTATATATATTTCGAATTATATTATATTTTATATACATATACATATTTTATTTTATATATTCGTAAACAATATAAATATTTTTGTTTAATATAAATAATATTTCGGATTGAATTTTGAACAATTATATTAATATGTAATAGTTCTAATTATATTTTCAATTATTTAGATTTATAAATTGTAATTTATAATATTTTGTATTTTTGGTTTGAATTTTAATTTTGGATAAATTATTTATAAATAATTTTATTTAATTGGATTGAATTTCATTTATAAATTGTCATTAAATAGTTCTAATATTTTCGAATTGATTTTTATAATTTGAAAAATATATAAATATTTTTCTAATAAATATTTATTAGAAGATTTTTACTTATTCTAAATATTTTTGTTTGTCATATATAAATAAATTACTACATTTATATTTATATATATTTCAAATTATATTATATTTTATATACATATACATCTTTTATTTTATATATTCGTAAATAATATAAATATTTTTGTTTAATATAAATAATATTTCGGATTGAATTTTGAACATGTGTATTAGTATAAAATAGGGTTGATTATATTTTCTTTTTTTTTATATTTATAAATTGTAATTTATACAGTATTTTGTATTTTCATATTGAATTTTATTTTTGGATGAATTATTTATAAATAATTTTATTTATTTCTGGGTTGAATTTTATTTATAAATTATTATATAATAGTTCTACTATTTTTGGATTGAATTTTATTTTTTGAAAAATATATAAATATTTTTCTAATAAATTGTATATGTTTTTTTGGAAGTTTTTGCAGGATTAAGTACTACTAACTTTTATAGTAAATGGGGAAAATCAAAATAGCATTTTGGTACTTGATTTTGTATATCAAGTAATTAATTGCATTGCAGAATTTTCTTAGTCGTTGACTACAAGTAACTGCTTTTTTTATTTTTCGAGATGAAATAATTAACTGCATATTAGTTTTTAAAAACAAAAATTGACACCGGATTTAGTTGGTAAACGCAATTCGCAATTATTTAATCGCGTAGTTTTTTTGTGTATGTTAAGGAAAAATTTAGCGTTTGATTTTCGAGACATAGTAATTAATCGCATTAGAATATTTTTCGAGACATGGTAAGTAATCGCATTAGAATATTTTTTTAGTTGGTACCGTTAAAATTTTATTTTGTACAAGATTTTTTTGTGTATAACCAGTGGCGGATGCATGATTTTAGTTAATGGAAGGCACAATTTTTTTTCTCCATGTACTCTATATTTCAATAAAAATAATTGATATTATTCCTCTAATTAATTTTTTCAAGTGATTATTCTTCTAATTAATACTTCAACCTTCTCTTTTCCCACTCATACTGAAAAAATTTAGTAGCATTAATTGTTCTCCATAAATTAGTATTCTTCCCATAAATATGTTTCCCATTTCCATAAACCTTTCTCCCCTCCCCATAAATTGATTTTCCCATAATTTTTTCCTTCATTAATATAATGAAAAAATGATTCAAAATCACTATTAATAGACTTAAATATTAAAATTAATTGATACGTTGCGTCAAATCTAAATTAATTACTCCGTATTTTTTTGCTTCAGAATATTTCATATAATAATGTCAAACAATCCGGGTATGAAGGTCACGGTCAGGTCAGAATATAGGGGATGAGGTGTTGTCATATTATTAAAGATTACTAATATTTTTATTTATGAAATAAATATTAATTTAAATAGACAAAAAAACACTGTATATTGGAATTATTAAATAATAATCCGTCTAAAATTATAAAATTCAATTTTTGATTTAAAATATTAAAATCATAATTTGGTAACTTCTTATCTCACTAATGTATACTCCAGTAAATTTGGTAAATGATTATTCATTAGGTAAAACATATTGATATAAAAGTATATCGATTACGTCTAAGTTTAACCACATATATGCATTAATACTAATTGCATAGAAAATGAAACATCCATTAATCATTTTTTTTCAATTGTGCATTAATGTAGTTTTGATTTTCAATGATATACATTGGTTTACAAAACTACTATTAATTCTATGTTACAAAATTAATTGCATCAGAAAGAAAGTAAGAGCCTTAATTAAGTTGTATTTTAAGGGATTGATTGAAACAATAGTAAGAATTATAGTAGTATTTAGTGCATAAATGGGTCTTTCACGGGTGCAGAAGTTTATATATCCTCTTTATACTAAAACAGAAACAAACCAATTGTCCCAAAAATATCCTCAAAAAACGACTACAGGGGAATCGAACCCATGACACCCACCACAAATCCCACAAAGCCAAACCACTGAGCCAATATACTATTCATTGAATAAAAATGTAGAAAAAACATATAGTAGGGTTTCCCAATATGGAGATGGGGTGTAGATTTATTAAAAAAAATAAAAGATAAAAGATAAAAAATATCAATTCACGAAGCATCCTCTAGAAATGTTAACATCCTTCCCTATAAAACAATTACAGGGTTTATTAAATGTTAACGTCTTTCCCTAGCATCCTCTAGATTTATTATTAAATTACCCTAGAAAACCAAACCCGTGCATTTAACATCTTTCCTTGAGAAAGCCCACACTACAATCGAAAATTGAAAAGCATGAAGATTTGACTCTTCGTTTCTGTATCTCCATCTCCATCTCCATCTCCAATTCTCCATACTTACAAATACAACCATCATACCATACTTCTGCTTTTCAATTACAAATTCTTCATTTAAAAAATCCGAGTTCTTTTATCAAAAATCTGATTTTATTAATAAAATAATGCTAATTGAATTTTAAAAAATCTGACTTCCTTTTCATTTTATTTCGTGAATTTTCAGGTAGAAGGAAGGAGAAGAAGGCAGCGAAAAAATAAAGCATCATCATCTGAATTTTATCTTAGAACATCATTTAATTGGTAAATTTTTTGATTTTTTTTTGGTGAATTTCCGTTTTTTTTAAGAAAAAAGATGAGGTAAAAGAGAAAGTATTTTTTTTGTAAAATTGTTGAACAAATCATGGGTTTATGATGATGCATGTTTGTTAATTTGTGTTTGCGATTTATGTTGTAGGTTTTATGTTTAATTCAGGATATGACGACATAGACGGTCGGTGATGTTAATTTTTGATTAAGGGCGTTTTTTTTTTTTTTTTGATAAGGGTATTTAATTTTTTTTACAGTTGACGATGAACGAAGATGATACAATGAATTTCGTAGAGGTATTTAACTTTTATAGTTATGATTCTAATATTTCCAATTGTGATTATTTTTAATTATCGAGCATCACATTATGCTCCATAATTATGTATAGTAAAAACTTCAAAAAGGAAGGTAATACGAAGTATATAGTAACATTGGCTACGAATTGTCTATGAATCATAATATATGATTAGAGTATAAAAAAAACGTCTTATTAATCATATTTTCCGAATCGAATGTTTTCTTATCAATCATATTTCTTAAGTATGGTAATTATTCCATATAAGTTGATATTTAAATTTTCCATGATAATTATTTGATTGACAATCTTACCATAATTGAGTTATTAACATATGTCCATTTAATGTCGATTTTTTTTTGTTTCATTTGATTCTATCCGTATTTGTTTATACTCGATAGTGGATTGAGAGTGTTAAGAATCTCTCAAATTGGATGAAGAACTGAGGAGCTCGGTTGTCGATGTAAGATTTTCAAAAGAAATTAGTTCATTAATTTAATTGATGAACATTCATGAAGGGGTCTAGTTGAAGATTATAGACTAAATTGTGGTGTTTAATTTGCAAGTAGGGATTAAAAAATTTATTTACAATCATAAGTTACTTATTAAAGTGAAAAGTTTAGGTTTACAATCATTAACTCATTTATCAGCCGATTTTGCCTAATTGTTGTTTTGCATACCGATAATAAGCTAGATTAGATAAGTCGAGTTTGGGCCATAAATAATCCGAACCTTAATGAGTGTAAAATTTGTTAATGTAGTTTTATTATATATAATACTTCGTCCAAAAGTATAAAATACACATTTTGATTTAAAATATCAAAATAATAAAAGTGTACACTTTTTTTCAATTAGTTTCTAAATATGTAAGTATTACTCATTTTCGAATATATATATAATGAGTATTACTTTTCTAATAATTTTTTATTGCGGTAAAATTGTTATTATTCATATTTTTATTAATTTTTTATCTTAATAACTTATGATGTATATTATATACTCCGTACTAAAGCAGAGCCCATGTGCAATGTATTGACACAATAATGTTTGAGAATTGGATACAATAATAATAACAATAATAATAATATATAAAGTTATATGTCCGGGTAAAAAAATTTGGATTAATATATTATGAATCATTTTTTAAATAAATGGTGGTAAATTAGGTGCATAAAAAAAATGAATTGATTTTTTATTTTTTTTAAAAAGAAGGCTCTTAAATGCATAATTTACATTGATTAAGTATGCATAATTTGTAGTCTCAATGCAATTAAAATGACTCTTCATTATCTACTCCCCAATTATCTACACTTAAATTAGGTATGAAAAATTTAAATGCTTTATAATTTATAAATAATATTACATTCAAATGACAGATAAATAATAATTTAAAATTACGGATTATAAAAATTACATCAAAAATTGTTAATATAGTATTATTATATATGTAAATATTCCTCATTTTCTAATATATATATATAATGAGTATTACTTTTCTAATTAATTTTCTAATAATTTTTTATCGCGGTAAAATTATTATTATTCATATTTTTATTAATTTTTATATTAATAACTTATGATGTATATTATATACTCCGTATTAAAGCAGAGCACAAGTGCAATGTATTGGCACAATAATTTTTGAGAATTGGATGCAATAATAACAACAACAACAATAATAATAATAATAATAATAATATATAAAGTTATATGTCCGGGTAAAAAAATTTGGATTAATATATTATGAATCATTTTTTAAATAAATGGTGGTAAATTAGGTGCATAAAAAAAGTGAATTGATTTTTTTTTAAAAAAAGAAGGCTCTTAAATGCATAATTTACATTGATTAGGTATGCATAATTTGTAGTCTCAATGCAATTAAAATGACTCTTCATTATCTACTCCCCAATTATCTACACTTAAATTAGGTACGAAAATTTTAAATGCTCTATAATTTATAAAAAAATATTACATTCAAATGACAGATAAATAATAACTTAAAATTACGGATTATAAAAATTACATCAAAAATTGTTAATATAGTATTATTATATATTATACTCCGTCTAAAAGTATCAAATACAATATTTAGTTAAAATATCAAAATAATAAAAATATAGAAAAAAAAAAATTTTAATTGGTTTTGAAATATGTAAATATTATTTATTTTCTAGAATATATACGAGTATATATTAATTTTTGTCGCAAGAAAATTCTTATTATTCATATTTTTTTTAATTCTTATCTCAATAATGTATGATGTATATTATATACTATTTCATAAAACAGAGTCCCAGTGTAATGTATTCACACAATAATATTTGAGAATTGCATGCTGCAGCAACAACAACAACAATAATAATAAACAGTCATATGTTCGGGTCAAAAAAAATTGGATTAATGTATTAGGAATCATTTTTTAAATAAATGATGGTAAATTAGGTGTATAAAAAACTGAATTGATTTTAAGAAAAATTAAGGTTCTTAAACGGATTTATAGTTCCCAAATGCATAATTTACATTGATTAGAAATGTATAATTTGTAGTCCCAATTGCAATTAAAACAACTTTTCATTATCTACTTTTCCAATTATCTATACTTTTTGGAATCGAGAAAATTTTAAATTCCCTATAATTTATATCTCATTGAGAGTTGAAGCTTTAGTATGTCAAATATGAGTTAATGAAGACATAAATATATTACGGAGTACTCCTTAACACACATATATATATATATATATATATACTAGTTTTCGTGCCCGTGAAATTCACGGGTCTAGCAATAGTGTATTTGTGCGACTTTTCTTTATCGCAGCGTCTTTGTTGTGGATTCTTGGTTTCAATGTAGAAGTCAATTGTTAAAAGAGTGAAAGTCGTAGTGTTTGGTTTTGGTACACGAAGTTTTGTTTGCTCCGTCTATAAGTGTAAGATAGAAGACAATTTGATGTTACTAAAAAAAGAGTTTGCGAATCTGGGTAAGTCACACCTTCGAATCTTGATGAAGCAATTGGAATTGGAATTGGAATATAGGTCATGGTATATGGAAAACAGTACTTAAATAATAATCCTTTATTGTACTTAAATAATTTAAACAGGTAAATAATTTTCCAATCAATGGTTGTAGGTTGCTGAATATTGGCCTTCTTAACTTTGGTGTGGTGCTCTTGGGCGCAATCGCTTTGCATACTTGATAATCTCCTTCGTGGTTGCTTCTGTTTCCTTGGGTTCATCTATGCGGTACATTGTAGGCAGATTTAGGTCAATTTGCAGAATGAAGCAAATGTAAGGATTATTTATAAGTGTAGTTTGTTTTGTACTTACTGTTTTGGCCGCTTTGAAGTTTGTGGTTCTTGTGGAGTGTTGACGATCATCTCGTCTTCTGTCGCTTCTACGCTAGTGGATTTTCCCTTGTTTCCATTTCTACGCTCTGCGCTTTGTTTTTTTTGGTGTGAATATAATTGACATTGGAAATAGTTATTCTAAAAGCATTAAATTAATCGTGCATACCTTGTCTTGGGATGTAGTGGGTGTGGAGTCATGCATCTCAGCCATAAATGTCTTTTGAACTTTTAATTCTCTTTCATTCCCAAATTTATTTATCCCTATCTTTACTTTGAAGATGTATGACTTCCCAACACATTGCTGTAGAATGTCAAATACCATTCCATAGCAGGTAAGTTACATAATTTGGTCCCCCTTAATATCGAGTCTAATATTATTGATACGAATTTTTAGGTCGTTACCTTCTCATATAAGTTTAACAACTGAGTTATTAGCTTCCCTATGACCTTCTCTGCCTCCTTGTGGAAAATAACCAAATGCGCATATGTGTCCCCATCCTTTATCGTCGTCATTAGTCTATATCTGCAAATGATTATTTTTACATGTTTCTGTTTCATGCAAGCTGTAGTTTAATTAGTTGTTACCTTTGAGTTGGGTAGGGAATCGTCTGGCTACAATTAGCGCATGTGTTATCTTCTCGAATGCCAGTCTTGCATATCGGACATGATTGGTATTTCCAGTCGACATCCGTGTGGACTTCTACTGAGGTTAGTTTGACGTAGATCTATCTATCAATCCTTGCTTGCTAATTAGTTCATTACCGTCACAAATTATAGTGTAAGACAAATCTACTGTCATCTTTGCTCGAAACAGGGATGGCCTAAATGATCGACATGAATGCAATGTGATGGCTGTATAAATAATTTAACCACTTTCTTAATAATTCAGTTTGCAAGAAGCGAACAACATACAGTATTAAGAACCGAGTAGTCTAAACATGACCGCTAGAAACAATAACCGAGTAGCATAAAACTTACCGATGAAGAATGATGCGATCGGAACCGGCGTCTGTACCAAATCAATGGTGACACTACAGAGGAACGAAAAGAGGAAGGCAAATGAAGGTTTGTTCTTGTCGATTGTATGAACCCGGAAAGTATAAATAGGTCGAAATCGATTCTGAGCCTCAGATTCCATCGTAACCGCCGGACCATTCATGTCTCCCTGAAATTAATACACTTAATGGAGCATAAATTTATTTGGTGGAATTTATTTGGGGTTAACTAATACAGTTAGCTTAATACGGTTAGATTATGAGGTGAAGGGGGAGGAGAGTATGAGGTTAGATTATGAGGTTGCCACGTGTCGCATGTCTAGGGTTGCCACGTGTCGCATGTCTAGGTGGGTTAGCCTATGAGGGTAACTCAAAGGGATGACTTTTTATTTTATTATATATATATATATATATATATATATATATATATATATATATATATATATATATATAGTAAGGCTCTTATGAGTCCTTCTCTATATATGAGTCCCTAAGTCCTCATCTTATCCATTGAATGGGATGAGAACCGATGGACAAGATGCATCCTAATATTTGCATTTTAAAAAAAAAGAAAAAGGAAGATACTGCTTCCTAAAATAACTCTCATAATTTTAGGAAACAATAACATCACATTCATTCCCTCATTCATTCATTCACGTTCACTTTCATCAAAAACCTAAAAAAAAACTGCTTCCAGTATCAGGTTCATTAATTCATTCAAATTTGTGCTCGAAATACCGTTACTATGGATTCAATGATCGCGATATCTTCATCAACTGTTGATAATCAATTCATCGACTATAACAATGGTGAGTTTCGTTATTGCTTTCATGTTTTGCGTCAGTTTTTATTTATCATCTCGACTAATTTGCGTCAATTTGCTTTCATGTTTTTCGTCGATTTTCATGTCGATATTGCTTTCATGGTCATTTCATTCATCATAGATTCATATCTGGTTCATTGCTCTCTTGTTAGTATAGATTCCAAATTTTTATATTTGTTAAAAGATGGAATTTTATTCATTTGATTATTCATAGATTCATATCAATGGTCCGTTATTACTCTCGTGTTATTGTTTTGTTGATTCTTTAGGTTTTTCTTAAACTTCACTGACACTATTGTTTTGTTTTCTATTGAAGCAAACACGGTGTTGAAGTAACATACGTTCTGAGTTACAGTAACACCTAATTTTAATTAGAGTAACACAAAAATGTAACACAAAAAGGTCTAAGCATTATATGAATTTTATGCACGAACAAATATATGGAGTTATTGTAATGCACATACTGTGTTACTTTAATTTACACAATCTGTTATTTTAATGACTAACCTGTACACATAATGTTAACTGAATCTCGTGTTACTTTAACGCACTTCATTTGTTATTTTAGTTCTTTTCATCTGTTACTGTAATGCATTGGAGTGACAAAAAGGATTTAGAATACCGTTATATAAAAAAAAAAGAAAAAATAAAAAAGAAAGATACTGCTTCTTATAATTATGGGATGTGATTGACTTCAAAATAGGAAACAATATCAAAGAATATTGCCCTCATTCAAAGAAAGATATTACGTCATACTCTTATTTCTGATCATTATATGAATTTTTTGCACTAAACTATACCTGGTGTTATTTTAATGAACATTATCTGTTATTTCAATGAACTTCAGTTGTTACTTCAATTCTTGTCATCTGTTACTTTAATCAATATTTCAAGTTCTGATTGTTTCTTTTTCGCCACGTTTATTGGCACTGTTATTATTTTTCAGTAGACGCAAAAGTACATGAATGGTGTAGGGATGTGGGTGAGAGTTTCCTCCATACATGAGTCAGCAAACTTCTATAAAATCTACGCATTGCCTTGTGGATTCGATGTGAGGAGGTACACAAGCAACGAAAACATGGCGCGGTGGCTAGATTAAATCAAAGATTCTGACGATGATGATGATGAAGAAGAAGAAGAGGACGAGGAGGATGAAGAAGCAGAATTCTTAGTAGGATAGTATATTGTTAGAGTAACATACATTATTCGTGAGAGTAACATACTTAATGAGTTACACTAACACATATTATGAGTATCAGGTGTGAAACATTGGAATTGTAATGAAGTTGATTCAGTTGAAACTTTTATACCAATTTATATATTGATGTAAAATGAGTTAGAATAACACACATTTTGCGTTAGAATAACACACATTATGCGTTAGAGTAACATACATAATGAGTTACAGTAACACAATTTATGAGTATAATTTGATTACCAATATCAAGTTCTTAGATTAACAGGTGTGAAAAAGTGGAATTATAATGAAGTTTTATAATTTTTGTTTTGGAGTATCCTTAATAGAAACATACATTTTGCAACGTACTGTTTTTGTAAGACACTATTATGTAACGTAGCAGATTTTATGAGTTAAAGTAATACAATTCATGAATTAGAGTAGCACATTATATGAGTTAGAATAACACATTGTATGAGTTAGAGTAACATGGCAGTAGCGAAATGATGATTTTTTTTTGGTGAAAAAGAAGATGAAACGACACACTTGTTGTGTGATAGAAAGATGCAGTTAAAAATTTGATGGGAGAGAGAAGATCTGCATTAAGATAATTAAGGAGGAGAGAGAAAAAAAATAAAATATTTACCAAGATTTAGTTAGTTATTTCCTTAATTGACAAAACAATCTTAACCATTAATCTATCACTAATTTAAGGGTTGAGATGAGGACTCACGGACTCAATTATGATAAGTGGACTCACTTGATCTTCCTCTCTCTCTCTCTCTCTCTCTCTCTCTCTCTCTATATATATATATATATATATATATATATATATATATATATATAGAGGTAGGTTCAAATAAGGTCCACAATTTTTTTAAGTCTATATTGAAGTTACAGATGACATACGCTAAAGTTACATTTGTATATATATCAATTTTGAACAAATGCAACTTTAGCGTATGTCATCTGTAACTTCAATATAGACTTAAAAAAATTGTGGACCTTATTTGAACCTACCTATATATATATATATATATATATATATATATATATATATATATATATATATATATATATATATATATATATATATATATATATATAGGGGGGATCAAGGGAGTTACTAACTCTCCAACTCTCCCTTAGTGTTAATCCCCCCATCCATTTAGTTTAATATGGACGGTGGATGGATGAGTTTAGATTGTATAAAAAAAAAAAAGGGTTGCGGGACTGACAAGCTGCGGACAACCATCACCCATCAACTCCATCACCAGTCAATAGCCCTCTCATCCTACACCCCAATTAATTTCCCTCCTCTTTATTCTCCCGCCCAAAGCCACTACACTTCCCCATTCACCTATTTTAAATTCATTTTACTACCTAATCACTCACCGCTCTCTTCCTCTCTCTAAAAAAAAACCCATCTCCATCTCCATTTCCATTTCCGCAGCTTCTCCATCTCCGATAATGCCTAAAATTCCGGTGATGCTACAAAGGTATGTTGAATGTTCGATTTTCGACCTCCGATTTTCCTTTTGTTCAACCCTTTTTTATTCCTTTTTCACGAACCCTAAAATGTGGTCAAGAACTCCGGCATGCATGAACCATAAAAAATCTTGAAAGAGCATTTTTCCAACACGATAACCCTAATTTTGAGTTGAAGTTGTTGTAGTTGTAAAGAAGTTGTAGTTATAGAGTCGAAGATGAAGTTTTTTTTCTCTGACAACTAATATTCATACAGTTTTTATTCTTGATTAATCGTTATTCCTCTAGTTATAACCCTAATTTTGAGTTGAAGGGGTCGTAGTTGTACAGTAGTTGTATTTATAGAGCCAAAGATGAAGTCTTTATTTATTTGTTGAAGTTCATGTTGAAGTTCCCATAGTCGTCATTGTAAGTATGCATGTGCCATCGAGTAGACAGTTTTTTGTTGAAGTTTTGCAGGCTTCCATGTTGAAGCTTACGTAAAAGCAGTCTTATAGTCACATACTTGGTGTTTGGGAAGAAATAAAATTAACATTTGAATAGTCATACAGAGTTAGTTGTACAGTCATACAGAGTTGCGTATACAGTCACTCATTTGAAGATACATAGTCGTACTCGTTACATTTTGTTGTGAATAACATAATGATGTACAATCACACCTTTGAATCTACACAGTCACACTTGTTATGATGCAAAGTCACACGCTTTATATTGTATAGTCACAGAGTTGTAAAGTCATACAGAGTTGGTTATACAGTCATACAAAATTGGTTATACAGTCACCCGTTTGAGGGTACATAGTCGCACTCGTTACATTTTGTTGTGAAGTAACAGAATGATGTACAATCACACCTTTGAATCTACACAGTCGCACTTGTTATGATGCAAAGTCACACGCTTTATATTGTATAGTCGCAGAGTTGTAAAGTCACAGAGTTGGTTACAGAGTCATACAGAATTGGTTATACAGTCACCCGTTTGAAGGTACATAGTCGCACTCGTTACATTTTGTTGTGAAGTAACAGAATGATGTACAATCACACCTTTGAATCTACACAGTCGCACTTGTTATGATGCAAAGTCACACGCTTTATATTGTATAGTCATGCAGTGTTGGTTGTATAGTCACACGTTTGAGGCTGTATAGTCACATTTGTTATGTTACAGAGTCGCTCTCTTTTTACTGTAAAATCACACTCATTACACATGTTGTTATTGCAACAGAAAGTTGGGTGCGAAGAAGAAAGTGCGAAGAAGAAAGACCAGTAAGAAGAAGGCCATGGCAGAGACATCGGTCTGCGAAAATGTAATTGATGATAGATTGGTTGTGGACCAAAATTTGGGTAAGAAGAAAAAAAAAGAAGAAGACTGTTTTAAAGTCTGTTGAAGATACATCGAGGGACCATATCGTTGCCGAGACGAATGTGGGGGGGACAGAAATCGTTGACGAAGGCAGACAAAAGAAAAAAAAAGAGGGTGACTTTTGATACACCGGTCGCCGATCTGGATGTGGGTGAGACAGAAAGTGTTGAGGAAAGCAGGCCAAAGAAAAAGAGGAGGGTCAAATCTGATACACCGGCCGACCCCACATACGTGTATGTGTCTCGGAGGAGGAGGGGGGGACCGCCGACAGGGTCAGCCCGATATTCACTGTAGGTCCAAGCGGTTGCACCAACTAATTGGGCGATTATCGAATGATCAGATAGAGAGGGTGCGTGCTGTTGGATTCGGCGGGCTGTTGGAGCTGAGGCTTGAATCGGTACCCATTGAGCACGCGGTTATGTTCCTCCGTGCATTTTCTGACGGGTCCCATATTTTCCGTGCCTCACACTAGGAGGCATTCATGATGTCAAAGTACGACGTCCACGACTGCCTCCAGCTACCTTTGGGCCCTCATCCGGTGAAAGTAATCCCAACCAGCAACAAGAAAGGGGCAGACTCACCTGACGTGATCAGGTTAAAGAGTACCTGGAGGAAAGACTTCGGTGTGGTGGACAGCAGCAAGCCAATAACATTAGGGAGGGTGCACGAACAGTTGATGGTAACCAAAACCGCTGACGACGACTTTGTCCGCAGGTTTGTGTTGTTCGCGTTGTCATCCTTCCTCGCGCCTACTACGAACAACTCACTGGACCTGAGTCTGCTGGCCGCAGTGGAGGACGTGGACTTGATTCGGGAACAGGACTGGTGTAGCTTTGTCCTGCACGATCTGGTACGGGCGAGTAAGGGGACGCGTGACCCCAACAAAGTCCTCAACTACCTCCAGGGAAGCATCCCCATTCTAATGATTGCGTACTTCCAGCGCTACGGTTTTCGTAGCGAGAGTTGCAGATGCGACATACCATTTATCGCACATTGGGATACACGGAGAATATGCGATCGTCTCGCTGGGGAACTGGAGACAGGGTCGCTGGGAAATCAGCTACGTTCGAAGGTGTCGTACCCACGTACATGTGGGACAACAGGCAGCGAGGGCTCCCCCTCTATAACGATTCCCTCTGACAACCAGCACTCTAGTCCCAAAAGAATAATGACATTGATTAAGAGAGACAATCAGTTGGAAGACATCGACGAGGTTAACGTAAGTGATCTCCCAGCCACTCTATAAATCATCAATAAATCATCAACTCTTTGTCCGTTAAACGATTTAATCTGACAGACTTACCTATGTTTATAAAAGCATATATGATTCATAAAACAGTTATGATCACACTCATCCTGATGTATAGTCACATACTATTGGCTGTATAGTCACATACTATTAGCTATAGAGTCACACACTATTACCTGTATAGACACACACATTACGTTGTCCAGTCAGTACTATAACGTGCACAGTCACACGCTACAAACTGTACAGTCGCACACTTTATGCTATACAGTCACACACTTTATTCCGTACAATCACACAATTACGTGCTTAGTCATACTCACACTGCCAGCCTCAACACCCCCGAGCTTTACATTAATGATTTGACTTCAACTGAATTATAGGACGACCGACGTTTTATCATGAATTTCCGGAGGTGTGCGCTAGCCTTTTGCGGTTTCTGTGAGCAAGCTGCCATTAAAGTAAGAGAAATATCGACGAGGAACAACGCAGTTCCAAGTCAAGACCCGTCCTCCCAACAATTCTGGGAAGATCCACCTGTCCTCCGGTATGTCGATCAAGTCACTTCGTTGGCCGGCCAGTTGAAGCAGACTACCGAGAACGCCCCCGTCGTTGAGGGCGAGGCGCACCTCGATGCTGAAGCCTACAATCTGATAAACCAAGTTGTGCAAGACATGCGTGACTCTGGATACACGGAAGAAGAAATTGAGGAAACAAATTTCTGTGTGGGATATGGTGACGGGACAGAGAGATATGGAAACGATGATGAGGACACTTTTGATGGTGGCGTCGTGACACCGGGTTTCTGCGAGGGAGAATTTGAAGAGGATGATGCCGCTGAGGACGATGTGCAGGGTTCAGTTGACAAGAGTCCGACCGTAGTGTTGGCTCTACAGCAAGCAGCGGGGGAGACAACTGACGCACGATCGGCTTCCAATGTGGAGGGAACGCGTGATGTAATGCCGACTCCGCCCGACGCGACAATGAGTTATAGTCTTGAGAAGTAACTGAACAAAGCAGGCTGGTCTGTAGCGGACGTTGTTGCCACCACGCCTGCAACGGCGGTAATCGTCACGAACGATGATCAGCAGACAGGCGAGGGTTCAGGGACCAGGACGCACCCCAGGGAACTACATCATCGGTACATCTTCCACTCCGACGTGGTATTTGAATGCATGGATACGATTCCAGACAATTTGGGCTGCACATTGGACTGTGGGAAAATATTGAGGGGGCAGTTTGTAATCTCTGGATTCATGTGCTCCAATATTGTCATCTTCTGGGATATCCTGCACGTATGGAAAGATGTAATCGACTACGCCTTTGACCACTCAACGCCACGTCCGTCGGGGTACGTATTTATTGTGCTGCTCGTGTCGTTTTTTAAATGCATGTGCTAATCGGGACTTTGTTTGGTCTACATCGAAATGCTGGTCGAGTTCACAGATTACGACAGTATAGCGAGGAGCGACATGCAGACGCTCGAGCCTGGCCTGCAGGTGATGAATAACGTCATCGACTGCTGGTGTAGGCTTTTGAACCAGCTGGTGTACGAAAAAAAAGCACCAAGAGTAACCAGTAGATGTTACTTCTCTCTTGGACATACGGTACGTTCACCCCCCAATTTAGCTGTACAGTCGCGCACTATTGGCTGTATAGTCACACACTATTGTGTGTACAGTCACACACATTATGTTGTCCAGTCACCACTATAAACTGCGTAGTCACGCACTTTAGGCTGTATAGTCACGCACTTCAGGATGTACAGTTGATGCGCGTATTTTATATACACTTTTTATACCTTTTATACACGCATTCTCGTGTTTATTGAATAGTGAAAACTATTATTTTGCCCCGAATTGGCTACTTTGTGGTTGTATTGTCATTTTGCAGAAACGGAAGACAAAGGAGCTAAAGCGAACCAAAACCGGGCCAAAACGAAGCTGGAAGGAGCTGTTTGCTGAAACGAGCGATAGTCGACCGACTATTAAGATAGTCGGCCGACCATGACGATAGTCGGCCGACTATTCTGGAGCTGCAGAGATCAAGTTGATAAATGATTAGTCGACCGACTATTACAATAGTCGGCCGACTATTCCCTGGACCACGGGCAGGTTTCGTGATCAGCAAGAAATTTCCTAAACACAAAGTAGTTTCCTAAACAGTTTTTAACTCATTTAATTTGTATAAATAGGGCTTTTCAGCCACATTAGAATGAACTTCTTCACAACTTCTCAACCTTATTCTTCTCTACTTTTATCTCTTTTCTCATTCTCTTAAAGACTACTCCTAGTTTAGTTTCTTCCTCTAAGAACTCGGTTATTGTAAGAATTTCGGATTCGAATCGCCTTCGTTCCTTTTGGCAATTTTATTTAATCCTTCTTCTTCATTCTTGATTGTTATTATTCTTCGTATTTAATTATTCTTTACTGTTGTTTTATGCTTGTCACAAATTTATTATTATTCATCACGTCTAATCTAGTAAAATCTCTTATTAATCTTGTTTTCTTAAATTAATCACGAGTAGCTAATTTCCCTCGCTAGGATTTAGGGGATCTGCGAATTGAATGTGGTCGCTAAATAATTTATAGATCTGTCAATGATTTTGTGTCCGAGTTGTCAATTGTAGCATATAATCGCGATTAGTCAGTTAATGCGCATGATTGATTAATTGAATTCGGTAAACTTGAACCTAAGATCGGAAGCCTGGTAAAAGTTAGACCTGCTACAACACATTAGTTTGCCCTAATAAGATCGGAAGCCTTTAGACGCATGCTAGGGTGAATAGCGGACCGGAAGGACCTTTTCAATACCCCTTAGACCAATATCTACGACAAACCTGTGACTTAGACCGTGACCATATGAGATTCGTAGTGAACCGACAATCTTAGTCTTCTCTCCATATATTTATTCGTCTTAAATTCATCTTATTTTATTTTAGTTATTTCTTCCCTTTTAATTCTCTTTCCTTCACTACTTTAGTTTAGATAAACACAATTAAAAACCCCCGATTTGTTACGTAGATAGACTTTAATTACGAGTGGAATTTATTTGTCTCCCTGTGAATTCGATCCCGACTTCCCTAGCTATATTTTTAGTTAGACCGTAGTTGGTTATTTTTGATAGGTATACGACTAGCTTATCAACAGTCACCCACTAGTTGTCGTACAGTCACACCTTTTACACTGCACAGTCACACCTTTTACGCTGCACAGTCACACAATTATAGATGTGCAGTCACGCTCATGTCAAACACACACTAACTACATGTATTACAATCAATGCATGTGAGCAGCACCCAATGTTGGCATTGTGGAGGAAAGGAGGCCAGGGCAACAGTCACGACGAAGAAATATTTTATGTGTGGAACGAGTGGATAAAAAACAGTTTCTCCGACTTTGCTTTGGACTCGGACATGGTATTACCCTGCGCATACTGTTTATTCGTCCCGATCCTGACACATAATACCATGTCTGCCCATAATCCTGACACATTGTTTGCAGGTGTTCGTCCCGATCTTAACGGGTGACGAGGGCCACTACAGTTGCGCCTGCATCAACTTCAATACTGAGCAAATAGAGTACCTCGACAACAGGAAGTACGATAAAGATTTTACAAAGTTGCCTTACTATGGCATTGCTCGGATAACGGTCAGGCCCTTTAAATTTAATATTAAATCAATTATGTGACGGCGAATGTGTTCACCACCTGATCCTGTTTGAACTTGTTTTGCAGGCTAATAAGATGGGGGAGTTCATGGTACGACAAGGGCTGAAGAAAGGTGAGAAGGTCCGTGCGTTTAAATTGGTAAACGTTCCCTTATCATGGCAGGGGGTGGGGTACTCCGCCAATGACTGCGGAGTGTACCTGATGAGCCACAAGATGCTGCACAACGGGTCCCCGTTCCACTGCTCCTTGGGGACAATGGCGGCCATGAATATGTGCAGGGCGGAAATCACGACGACTCTTATACTGAGCGACGTGAACAAAATGAGGGACACTGTTTTGGAGAGAGTGGAAAAATTCGGAAAATACAAGGAAGCGTTGGACTCTGCCCGTACGCATGAAACCACTCCTGTGAAGGAAACCACCAACAAGCGTCGGAGCAAATCACCGAAAACACCTGAACCCACCCCCCGATCAGTCCCAAAGGAAAGACAGACGGCAGTTAGGTCTCGGATACGGGGATGTGGGGATGGGTTGGGTTGCTCTTTGAACCAAGGGAGTCTTGACCCCAGCACCATTGTCATGTCGACCTTGTTTCGCCTGCACCGACCGCTGACGAGTAAGATGCCCACCCTACGGAAGCACACCGCTGACTACTGCTTCCTTGACGATAATGGGTACGACGAAAGGTGAGTAACCGTCTTTGTTTACTGATACGAGTTGCATACTACACATACTGACCGGTGTCAAAAATCTCGCAGTGAACAATTAGGGTCCTACAGCACTCATGCGCAGCTGCAGAGACGTGACATTCAAACGCTATTGTCCGGAGATAGCATGAGCGCCGCTGTGCTGGAGTGTTGGTCGCACCTCATGAACTGGTGCGAATCAGACGACCCCGGGCGTGGGTTATCCTCTCCCGCTGACCCAACGATGGCATGGTTCAGAATTCAACACATGGTATGCCCCAGTTACCTCTTACCTATCGCATTCAATAGTAAAAATGACCCCTCATTCACATTAACTGAAAAGATGTAAAGTCCGTGTAATAGTTAGAAATAACCACAAAGTTCACGTAGCACAGTTACACATGTTGATGTGTACAATCACATGTCATGAATTGCAAAGTCACACATGTTAATGTGTACAATCACATGCTAGATATTGCATAGTCACGGTCAGGGTCACTCGTGTTGAGGTGTACAATCACGTGATATAAAATGTACAGCCACACACATGATGTATTCTTGTATAGTCACAGTCTGTATGCTGCAAAGTCACACAACTTAGTCTGTACAATTACACACTTCGCGATGTGCAGTCACGTACATGATATAGTACTGTCTCGGGCCCCGTCACTGATGGCAACTGATATTCACCGTCTGTTAGGACTCACTGACCCGTATAATGGAACGACCCGACTCAAGTACCCCTGCGGACGAAGACACTGACGGTGTGTACGAAGCGTGGGACAGATTCATACAAGACTGCGCCGGGACATTCGACTTGAACGCCAAACTGTTGTTTTTTCCGATCCGGTGCATACTATGGGGCACTACGCGTGCATCTGCATCAACTTTAGAGATAGAAAAGTTGATATCCTCGATCACCAGACACACGCCCCAGGGTCGCATATGTTCCGGATGTCCATCATAATAGTAAGTTGCACGCATATGCTTTATTTCACCGCGTCAATATTATACTGCTCCCATAAGTGCTGACGTTTACTGTTAACTAATACTGCATCAGCTGCAAGCATTGATTGACTACATAGACGAAAAGGGGCTGATTAAGAGCAGTCACATGTCAAAATTTACACATCGACAAGTAAAAATGGAATGGCAGAGCGCTCGGAAGAACGATCCGGAGTCCGGCATTTTCTGCTTGATGCACATGTGCCTGTACAACGGTGCGCCGTTCACCCACCCTGATATTGGGACAAAGCTCGGGAGGCGTTACTTGTCGTTCGAGGTTGCGGCAGCCCTCGTACTTGCTGACATGAATGGAGCACGTGAGGACGTGTTGCCGAAAATTCGTGGTTTCATGGATGACGCACCAAAGATATGGAAAGGAATCGATGAAAGTCGTAAGATACGCAATATCGTGAAGCCCTACACGAAACGTAAGGCATGAATGTAGAGTGAAGTAAAAACACTTTTTGGTGAACATAGAAAAAAATTTCATGTTGGAGTATCTTATGAGTATCAAATGTATGACAACTCAGTATCAGGGTAGCATGTGCGATGTGATACAGTCACGCAATTTCTGACTCACAGTCACAGTAAAAACTCCGCAGAGTCATGACAGACAACCACAAATTAACTAAATTCACTAGATTAATTTAACTTAATCACCCCCACGTATGTCACCATCCATTTTCTTTCAGTTTAAATAATTCATAAGATGCATTTTGAATCGCCACATACAAACAACAAAATATTGGTTTTCCGACGAATGGTTCGTGAATTATATTGTAAATTATAAAGTGAAATAATCGTAAAAAATTTCCAAAAATTGATGTCGACGACGAATGTTAAAAACCGAGCCGAGACTGTGAAGGGATGTTTGTGAGTCTCAATGAAACATTGAGGAACACAAACACCCACCTCAAATGCCTAACCCTAATTAATTGATGAGGATAAGCACCCCACCTAACCCATTATATTTTCACCCCCACCTACCCTATTCAACTTTCACCCCACCATTTCTGCCTAACCCATGCATTTTCAACCACCTATTTACTGCCTCCCCCTCTATAAATACCAACCCATTTTTTACAACTCCACCACTTCAAACTTACAAAAAAATGGCAAGCAAGATAGAAGAAATCAGAAAATTGATCGAGGAGTACGAGGGTTTATTGAATACCACTATGTCCACTGAATTAAAGGCCGTGCAGCAAGCAGCAACTGCAGTTGACACGAGGAACTTCGTAGCGTCCATTGGCGATACAAAATAAAGAGGCAGAACTGGATAACTGCATCCAGTTCTTCATGAAGAGGTCTATGTACTGTTCCCGCGCAAGGAAGGGGTTTCAGCGCGACTTGGCCAACTTGAAGGAGATGCTTAAAAAGTACGAAGGTTAAGTATGTATGGATTAAGATGTAGCGTTCAGTAACGAACTTTTTTATGTGTTTTAAGTTCTAATGAATGTTAAAATGTAGCGTTTAAATGGTACGCAATGGATGTTTTCCGCATTATGTCGTAGAATGTTTTCGGCGTTTAATGGTATGCAAGTATTATATGTTGTGTAAAAGATGGACTTTTTCTAATGTACAAATATTTTCATCTCTATTTCGCTATTTCTCTATTTCCTTTGCTATTTTTCTAATATACAGACACATGGTGTATAGTCACAGTTCACAAGTTTTATAGTCACACTAAACATGGCGTACAGTCATAGTCATCATGTCATAAAACCGGTTTAGATTTCTAACTTCATTTTGTAGAATCACAGACAGTGTATTGTAGAATCACAGTCATTGCCTTGTACAATCACACTCCCATAATTACAATCACACTCCACCTCTTGTTCTACAGTCACGCACTGCCTACTGTAAAGTCGCACTCATTGTGTTGAACAATCACACTCACTTGTTTTGTGTCAACCAAATATTAAGGGCATAATGTTCCTGTACAGCTGTATTTGTAGCCAAAGATGATGCATTCCAGAATGAAAACGACTACGTTCCTCAATGTATTCTTACAATCCAAAACACAAAACCCATTTTACGGACCCCCATGCTTTACGACTACGCCATATTAGAAATAATTAAGGCCCGCAATAGACGTAAACAAAATCACGGACCTTGACCATTTCAAATGCCGCCAAGTCTTTATGTTTCACAAAAAAATAAAAAAACCCCCATGATCTACGACTTACACCATATTAGAAATGATTGAGGTCCGCAATATACAAAAGCAATGTCACGGACCTTGACCATTTCAAACGTCGACAACCTTTGTGTTCCCAAAAAAAATGTTCCTAAGTAACAAATGATATTCATGAACAATCCTCCTCGGCAATCCCTGCCGGGTCATCATCCTCCTCCTCCTCAACATCGACAGACAAGTCAGCAATCGGTGGGTACTCACCAAATGGGTTGGGGCAGTTCCTCTTGTCATGGTGACCCATCCTCTTGCAGTTCTTACACAACCGTTTAGGCTTGGCGGCAATTGCAGCAGCCTTTGCCATAGAAGAAAGCATCCGCTTCCCACTGCCCTTGTTCTTGGCTTTCTTCGGGGGCAATATGGTTATTTCAATTGCGCTCGTACAGCCAAGGATCTCCTCTAATTCTTGCGTCTTGCTACAAGGGCCAGCAAGGGCAATATCGGACCTGAAGTCGCGAATGACGACAGCTAGATTACTAACGTCTTCCTTACCCATTTTGCTGACATGACTGACGGTCTCATAGAACTCCGAAAGTAGCCTCGTGACTGTAACAGCCTTATAATCGCTTAGGTGACTCTCAGACAGGGGACACGCATTAACATTACGTAGAGCATCCCTTGTCCATCTACATGCCACGTACCGTTCCGGGATCGTCTCCCGTCCTTTCGAAGAGTATATCCAAATGGCATGCCTACAAAGAATTCCATACCGACCGAACTTCCTGCAAGTACAGCTGATCTCACAGGTACCTGCGAGTGCGTTAAGAAACACATAAAGAGTGCGACTCCTGACCGTACGTACAGTGGCTACGCAATGTACGGGATGTGGCTTTCTAAAGGTATGATCACAACCTTGAAAGAATACATTCACACCCGTTATGTTGCATAGTCACAGTCTGTACGTCGCAGAATCAAACGAATTGCGTTGTACAATCATACACACCGCATTCCAGAGTCGCGCCCTTTATTGTGTATAGTCACATTCAATGAATTATGGAATAAAACTCGTTACGTTTGGATCATATAGTCAGGCTATGTGACTATGGCTACACGACATGGACATTGACTTTCTATATATGCCAGTACCTGGGTTGTATTCAACAATGTAGTTGCGGTCCCGGATGGAGTCTAGTACTGTTATCGCTTTGATCCCGTCCTTCTCCTGATACCCACGGACGCTGCACGTGTAGAGCGAAAACTTAACCTCTTCCTGAAAGTGTGCAAAAGCCATGTGCGTGTACACCCTTGCCGCCTGGCTCTCCATCGGATTCGTCGATCCAATTTTGGGGAATGACTGCCGGTTATCGTTGTCTAGCCTCTTCTGCATGTGCCTCTGTTGGTCCATCGCACTTTCGAAACGCATCCAGAACTGGACTAACGTACCATTGTTGTCTTCAAACTTTTTGAAGAAACTGTTCTCGCTCTCTGATCTCTGCGTTGTCCTCATAATTCCGGACATCCTCACCTCCCTACAATGCGCGGCGACCCATTTGCTCCTGTCTTCGAACATATTTTCGAACCATTCGATCCCAACAGCATCATGGTCAATCATGATCCGCCCCAACCTGTCGTCGAACTCCGACGCCTCGCTGTCATCGTCCCATATAATTGCATTGAGGGCTTTTACGAATTCCGAGGCCTCCTCTCCTGATTTGCCGTACTTTGCTGGAACCTTGTTCATGATGTGCCATGTGCAACATCGTCGGTGTGCTGCTTTGAATATTTCTGGGACGACTTTTAAAATTCCGGGATCCTGGTCTGTAATGATATAACACGGTTCCTTCCCGCCCATGGCTTCCAGAAACCGGGAGAGGACCCATGTAAATGACTCGTAATCCTCTTTAAATAGCAATGCCCCACAGAACGTGACAGACCGTTTGTGGTTGTCCATGCCAGTGAACGGTGTGAACACCATGGAATACACGTTGGTTCCGTACGTTGGGTCGAACGAAACTGCATCCCCGAATTCCGCGTAGTTCCTTCGAGCTGCACCATCCGCCCAAATGACCCTGCGTAAGCTCTCGTCTGTATCCACATCGTAGTCAAAGTAGAAATCCTCCTGACTGTCCCTCTAACTCTTGAACCGGTCTATGAACAACTGACCATCCTGCTCATGGACGAAGCACTTGACGTCCCTTCTCCAGTTCTTGAAATCAACCAACGATGCTCCGATATTCTGATATCCGCCCAACAACTCCTTGCACATCCTGTATGTCCGAGTCGCCCCGATCTTCAGCTGTACACACAAAACTGCAACTGCATTAGTCGCGGAGAGTTAGCAGTCAACCATACACTAACAACATTGTTAACAGACATTACGCACCCTTGAGTTACAAACGATCATCTCCTTGTGATATCTTGATAAATTTTGAGATGACTTTTGAAACTCTCGGTCCTTAACCATCACATGATCGTGGTTGTGTTCCTCGATGAACTCTTCAATATAAAACCCCCCGACCATTGCACAGAGCCTAATTCTTGCTCCACATTGCGTCCTCGTCGCCTTCGTAATCCTTTTGGGTCGTACGATCCCACATACTCTTGCCCCTCCTTCTCTCCGGTGCTCGACAGCTTCACCATGCTCTGGCTGGCTGTTTTGCCCTCCTTGTTACAAGCCAACAATTTCTTCTTGATCGAACCATCAAATGATCTAGTTATCGTGTACCTCTTCGCCTCAAAACCAAGATAAAATGCGTAAGCTTGATAAAACTTGAATGCTCCATCGATGTCCGCGAACTTCTGCCCTACGTAAGGGACAATCACTGTGTCTTCCGCTGGCATATAGGTTGGAACAATAAAAACAAAAACATTATCAGTGGTTGGAACAATATATTACACACTAAAAAATACTTAGAAATAGTTAGAAATAATCACAAAGTTCACTTGGCATAGTCACACATGTTGATGTGTACAATCACATGCTATGAGTTACATAGTCACACGTATTGAGGTGTACAATCACGTGATATAATAAGTTGCATGGGTTCAACTACTGTCGATAAAAAGAATCCCTATATTACACGCTATCAATCTTGTAACGCACGCATTCATCTCTAACCTTCATGAAATGTGACCTTTCTCAACAGCGACTGTGGCATTGCTCATATAACAGCATGATTTTACTAAAAACTAGTTAGAAATAGTTGGAAATAATCACGTGATATAAGTTGCATGGGTTAAACTTTAATAAATACTCGACAACGCATAAGAACTATAAGTACAATACTCGACAACCAAAAAAAATAACAATAATAAACATAACAATAGTGGAACGTGTGGATAATGAATGTAACGTAATAAATATATCAGTCTTACCAGCACCAATATTTGGAATAATACAACTGCAACTTCACATAATACAACTACATCTACAGCAGAAAAGCTACAACGACGTGGAACGTGTGACTGTCTATCATATTAAGTGTGACTACCACATTATAACTGTGCGACTGTCCATCATACAGAGTGTGGTTGTGACATTACAACTGTATAACTTTTCAAATTAACAAACCAAACAAAAAAATGGAATTCGAAATGCAAGATACCAAATATATATGTATGTACTCATCTTACCTCCTGCATGTTGAACAGAAATTTTTGACTGGAAAATTTCGAGCACAGACGAATCTTCAAGGAACAGCACCATTGGAGCATGGAGATGTAGAACAGATTACGAATTAGGGTTCAGTTATTTTGCATGATAGTATAAATAAGGAGATGAATATTGATTTGGGATGAATTTTGAATTTTAATGAAATGAAATGGTGAGCAATAGGATGAATTTTTGAATTTTAGTGAGAGAGTGAATTTTGGTGAAAGATTGAGAGAAAGAAAGTGAATTTTGGTGAAAGATTGCGCTGCGAAATGGTGAGCAATTGAGAGAAAGAAGGTGGATTTTGGCGATGGAAATGATGAAAGATTGAGAGAGAGTCCTCTGCTTTACCTGCTGTTGCTCTGCTCCTGTCTGCTGCTGCCTGCTACTAGTTATTCCACGTACTTCATCTCCCTTTTTTTGTGATTAATCTAGGCCATCCATCCAACCCAAATCAAGGGCCATAAACAAAACTTCCCAACTTCCCACTTTTACCCAAACTCCCTTGATCCCTTTTCTATATATATATATATATATATATATATATATATATATATATATATATATATATATATATATATAGAGAGAGAGAGAGAGAGAGAGAGAGAGAGAGAGAGAGAGAGAGAAGGGATAAAATAAGTTCACCACATGCAACTAAGTCTATATTAAAGTTACAGTTGACATACGTTGAAGTTGCATTTGTTCAAGATTGATATGTAACTATAACATTCAGCACTGTTATCACTTCAAGTGATAAAGTGCAACTTTAACACTCATCTCGTGTAACTTTAAGCACTTTTTGTGTAACTTTAACACTGAAACTTATGAACTTATAGGAGTTGTTGGCCTTATGTGAACCTATATATATATATATATATATATATATATAGAGAGAGAGAGAGAGAGAGAGAGAGAGAGAGAGAGAGGATCAAGTGAGTCCTCCTATATATATTGAGTCCGTGAGTCCAATCTTGGACCATTGATCAAGTGGAAGATGAATGATTGTGATTGCTTGAGGTGAAATAAGGAAATAACTAACAAATCTTGTTAAATATATCATTTCTCTCTTTCTTAATTATCTCAATGCATATCTTCTCTCTCATCTCAATCTTTTAATTGCCTATTTCTCTCGCACAACAAGTTTCTTCAAAATTAAGTTTTTTTCATCTTCACCAAAAAATCTTCATTTTTCTACTGTCATTGTACGTATGTTACTATGTTACTGCCATAATCCATAAACTATGTTACTTTAACTCATACAATGTGTTACTTTAATTCATGAAATGTGTTACTTTAACTCATAAAACTGTGTTACTTTAACTCATAAAATCTGTTACGTTGTATAATAGTCTCTTGCAAAAACTGTTACTTTAACTCATATAATGTGTTACTGTAATTCATGAACTGTGTTACTTTAACTCATAAAATCTGTTACGTTGCATAATAGTCTTTTGCAAAAACATGACTTCTAATCAACCAAAAGAATAATGTATGTTTCTATTAAGGATACTCCAAAACAAAAATTATAAAACTCCATTATAATTCCAATGTTTCACACCTGTTACTCTAAGAACTGGATATTGGAAATCAAATTACACTCATAAACTGTGTTACTATAACTCATTAAGTATGTTACTTTAACGCATAATGTGTGTTATTCTAACTCATTTTACTCCAATAAAGCATGTTACTCTAAGGACTAGATATTGGAAAATCAATCAAACTCATAAACTGTATTACTGTAACTTATTCAGTATGTTACTCTAATGAATAATATATGTTATTCTAACAATATATTGTCCTACTCAGAATTATGCTTCTTCTTCTTCTTCTTCTTCTTCTTCTTCTTCTTCTCCTTCTTCATCGTCAAACGATGACTTAGATGACGTTTCCTAATGATTCTTTCTTCTTCTTCTTCTTCTTCTTCTTCTTCTTCTTATCATTTACATCTTTGAAGATCTGCTCTATGTATGGAGTGAAACTCTCACCCACATCCTTGCACCATTCCTCTACTTTTACGTCTACTACAAAAACAAGAACAATGTCAATAAACGTGGCGACAAACAAACAATCAGAACTTGAAATATGGCGGTATTCTAACCAAAACATTAATAACTAAATCCGATGACATGTTACTCTAATGCTTCAAACGTGTTACTGTAATACATTAGGTTTGAATGAGAGTATGAATGACAGTATAAACATGTATACTGCTATGAATAAGAGTATGAATGAGAACGTTATACTTTGATATTGTTTCCTATTTTGATGACAATCACGTTCCATCATTATAGGAAGCAGTATTTTTTTAATATGGCAGTATTCTAAATTCTTTGTTACTCCAATGCATTACAGTAACAGATGACAAGAATTAAAGTAACAGATGAAGTGCATTAAAGTAGCACGAGATTCAATTAACAGATAATGTCTATACACAGCATTAGACATTAAAATAACAGATGATCTACATTAAAGTAACACATTATGTGCATTACAATAACTCCATATATATGTTTGTGTGAAAAAATCATATAATGATCGGATCTTTAAAAAATCATACTATGAACGTAAAATCTAATAATATGGAGCATCTTAATGACTTCCATGGCAATGAAAGCATAACAATTGATGAAGATTATGAAAAACCTAAATAATAATCAGTGAAGATTATGAAAAAAACCTAAATAATAAACCTAACAATCTGCAATCTATACTAACACAAGAGCAATGAATCATTTATATGAATATATGATGAATGAAATGAATAAAATTGACGCAAAACATGAAAGTAATATCGAAACTCACCATTGTTGTACTCCACGAATTGCTTATCAACAGTTGATGATGATCTCGCGATCGTTGAATCCATAGTAACGTGATGTCGAACAAAGATTTTGAATGAATGAATGGATGAACGTGATGTTGGAAGCATTTTTTTCTAGGTTTGATGAACGTGGTAACGTGAATGAATGAATGGGTAAATGAATGTGATATTATTGTTTCCTAAAATTATGGGAGTTATTTTAGGAAGCATTATCTCTCTTCTTTTTCTTTTTAATGCAAATTGTAGAATGAATCCTGTCCATCCATCCTCATCTCATTCAATGGATGAGATGAGGACTTATGGACTCATAAGAGCCTCTCTCTCTCTCTCTCTGTATATATATATATATATATATATATATATATATATATATATATATATATATATATATATATATATATATATATATATATATAGGCGGGCTCCGGTGAGGCAGGGTAACTCCTTACACCCATTGAGGCACAATCTAGACCATTGGATTAAGATGAAACATACATCTAAATAAGTTTTATATACACTAAAAACTCATTATATACGTTATTAAACTCACTATATATATATATATATATATATACACACACACTTAAGAACTCAATATATACAGTAAAATAATTGTTATATACACTCAAATAGTTATTATGTACACCAATTAATCAATAATGGAACATATATACATCAAAATAACTGCTATATATACACTAAAAAAACTAATTATATACGCTATTAAACTCACTACATATATACTAAAAAACTCATTATATATACTCTATTAAACTCACTACATATATATATACACTTAAGAACTTAATATATATACAGTAAAATAATTGATATATACACCCAAATAGTTACCATGTACAGCAATTAATCAACAATGGAAAATACATCCAAATAACTTTTATATACACTAAAAACTCATTATATACGCTACTAAACTCATTATATATATATACACACACACTTAGGAGCTCAATATATATATTAAAATAAATGTTATATACACAATATTTTCCGGAATTTTTTAAATTTTTTTTGAAAAAAAAAATTTAATAAAAAAAGTTCGGAAATTTTTTTTGGAAAACAATTCAGAATATTTTTTTAAAAAAATTCTGATTATTTTTTTTTTTCCGAAAAAATTAATTTTGTTCCCGGGGAAAAAAATTGGGAATTTTTTTTTTTATGTATGAGTTTTTGTTTTAATCTTAACCTTTAATTTGATTTTAATCTAATGGTTGAGATTGTGCCTCAATAGGTGCGATGAGTTGAGCTGTCTCAAAGGATCCCTGATATATATATATATATATATATATATATATATATATATATATATATATATATTATAGAGAAGATTTTTGGTATAATTAATACAGAGTAATTAACGATGTTGCACAACTTTCATTGTTGCATCTCTTCTTTTTTCCAATATTCCTTAAGACGCTCATATTTTATCTTCCGTTTCAAGTACTTTTCTCATTCTCACATGTTTTTTCTTTTACATAATTTTATTGAGACACGCTTTTTTCCTATTAACAGGAGAAAGGGAAGAACATTTCACATGTCATCAATTATTCAATTGGTAAGTGTTATTTTACCGATTTTGTCCCAAAATTCTACTCTTATTTAGATGATTTTATTATCTGATTTGATTTTATTTGACCGTTTTGTCTTTAGTTAGCTAATTAGTTGACTTTCAACTTAGTTAATGTATATTGATCATATTTCTCGGAATTTTGTTACTGTGCATTGATGTTTCTATTTGTAGGTACGGACTCAAGAAAGACGGGACAAAGTTAGTCGAAACGGGTCAAACAACAAAAGATTCATTTTAAGTACTTCACTATAATCAAACGATATTCAAGACGGGTCTTTGAGTTGTACACGTTGTAGACACACAAATTTTGACCGCCAGGTGTCTATAGCAGTTTCCGACAAACACCCGATGATGATCGGACGCAAAGGTGCTTTAATATATTCGGAAACGGGCTCAAAATCATTGGCATTTGGCTTGGGCTTTTTACGGAGTACATATCTCACAAAACCGACCTCAAAATCAGGCCCAGTGGGTCGTTTCGAGTCAAATAAGATTAATTTGGGTCGATTCCGACACCAGGGGTAAAACCGTCTTTTAGCGACCGAGTCAAACCCCGGTCAAACATATTCTCGAGACATGCGAGTCAGCCGTGACGCCTCACGTGGCTGATTCGAGCTCCAATACTACAAAAATCAGCTACACAAATTAAAATATTAAACAAATCCGTTTGAGGATAGAATTTGATCTCAAGTAGGAATTCTATCCAAAAACCGAATCAAACACCCGACCAAGTGTAGGACACTCGGCCGAGCTCCACCAACCAGCCGAGATTCCCTTTCTTCTTTGCCAAGTAAACAGAATTCTCGTGCTTCTCAGCTTCTTACGTTTCCTATCCTAAGCGGTAGTTCTCCCCCTAAGCACTTCTCCTAGCCAAGGTCGGGAATATTCCTATAAATAGGCCCCTTGCACAACACAATTAACACACTTTAACACACATAAGCATCCACATATAATCTTAACACTACACATCAACCTTTAGCATCGAGAAACCGATAGTGCACCCAATACCCGAAGGAACCGGCCCCCTATACCCGACACCCTTCACGTCCGAATCTACCACCACAACTCCCCAACATCAAACTCGACGCTCTCGTGCCCAAGCCACATTTCGACGAGCTCCGATCCGAGTAAACAAAAGCATGTAGGTTGAGGGTGTAACCAAACCCGACTTCTCTTTTTCTCTCTTCTCCCTCTCGTCGTCCATCGTTTTCTATTACGGGCGAGTATCGTCAATTTTTGGTCGTTCGTTGTTTATTATTTCTAATATCGATATTACTAAAACTATTTTCATATAACAAACGTTCTTAAAAAACGATATCAACTCTATAGTCGAATGTCGTATTACAAGAATTAAATTAAATCTCGTCGATGCTAAAAAAATCGTTACATCCTTTTACAAAACACAACGATTTTAACGCGGAGAGAATTAACATTTTTTTTCTTTTTTCGTTCAAATTCTTTTCAAAACGATTTTACAGAACTTTTTCTAAAAATCATTCCGAATATTCAATATCGATTTCATAATCGAATATCGGATACGACGAATATTGAAAATATAAATCGAGTATAAATTAATTCGTACTCCGTATTTGTACGCGGTTTATTAGCAATTTTCGAACAACAAGCAAACCGGGACAGACCCGCACGCGAGTCGCGCCCCTCCCAGGCGACTCGCGTGAGAGTCTGAAACCCGCGCTCTTTTTTTAGCCTTTTTCGTTCATTTATTTATTATTCTACGAAACGATTTCTCAAAATTTACATCTTTTCTAAAACTATTCCGAGTATTTGATATCGATTACATAATCGAATATCGAATATAAGGAATATCGAAAATATTAAATCGAGTGCAAATTGGGCAATATTCGTACGCGATTTAATAAAATCATCGAACTTTCAAAAAATCAATTTCGAAAACAGGCCGGGACGCGAGTCGCGCGCGTCCCGGGCGAGTCGCGCGATTGGCTGGAACGCGACGCGTTTTTCGTTTTTTTATTATTTTCTCGAACATCATTTTTTAGACAAAACAGCGTCTTTTTAGCAATATTTTCATATTTCGACTAATATTTTTTTCGATCTCGCATATTCATCATATTTGCTATATTTTATTCACAATTCGATACTAACTCGTTTGTTCATCATTTGTAGCAAATTCATTTTTTTTATCGTTTGTTTTATTATACTAAAACGAATCTCGCATGCTAAATTCAACTTTGACGTTAATTTTCATGCATTAAACCGACTTAGCAACCCATTCAATTCCTCGCATGTTTAGGAAAAACAATGTTTGCATATCATTCATCGTATTACTAACGCGCGTATTCAAAAATCAAACGATATCTTAGTAGAGGCCGCTAATGTGCGGGCGGGGTTGGGTGTTCTTTGTGAACTTCCCAACACGTACCCTCACCCCTTACTCAGAACCTCGGTTTCCGGATGTCCGAAACCATTGGCAACGAGAGTCATTCAGTACACAGTATCCGATCAAGTCGGTATCAAATGCAAAGGGACGAACCCGATAAACTCTGACATCGGAAATGGGCCGTATTTTGTACACGGCCCACTACGACATAGAGTGGGTTCGAACGGGCCCGAACTCCCACAAAGTTTGGTGGCGACTCCAACTTCGATTTAAATTTCAATTCGATCCATTTTCATATGGAGATTCATTCGCCTCCCCAAACCCGCGCGTGGCCGCGTCTGGGTGGACCTATGTCATGTCCACACACGTATCATATATACACTTAATATAACTCAATGTTAGTCTTTGAGTTATGCGTTTATTATAAGACTGTCCCATATAATGGTTATCGTGTTTGATTAATTATGCATTTGTCGTAAGGGTTATCCCATGAGTTTTCACGGGTTTTGCACTAGGTGCATAAAAAAAATGTAAATTGATTTTAAAAAAAAATAAGGCTCTTAAATGCATTTGCAGTCCCCAATGAATAGTTTGTATTGATTAGGTTTGTATAATTTGTAGTCTCAAATGCAATTAAAATGATTCTTCATTCGGGTGTGAATGTGTGGCTAAAAAATGAAGGAGAAAAATAGAGAAATGAATGGGTAAATATGAGTCACATATTCATGATCTAAAAATGAAAAAAAGAATAACTCAACACAAAAAGAAAAGAGAGAACATAAGTCAGACTCGGAGAGAGTACATTTCTTGGAACCGAAAGAAAATTTAAATTCCCTATTTACTCATTGGAAATTGGGGCATTAGTATGTCAAATATGAGTTAGGCCCTGTTCTTTTCAGCTTATTTTCAGCTCGTTTCATACCAGCTCAGCCCAGCTCGTATCAGCCTAACCCAGCTCCTATAAGCTCAGCTCAGCTCAGCTCTAATATTTTCAGCTCGTAAAATAATACTTCAATAATAATAATAATAATAATAATGATAATAATAATAATAATAATAATAATATATACTTCGTATATAATAATATATAATATATTATTATTATTATTATTATTTATTTATTTATATGAAACGGAAATTGCATTAAGATCGAAACAAATTACAATAAGTTATTATTATTATTGTTGTTGTTGTTGTTATTGCATTTCGATATTAATGCAAGTTTCTTTTCATAAAAAGATGATAATAATGATAATAATAACATTGTTGTTGTTATTTTTATTACTTGTATCTCTTAATGTTAATAATAATAATAATAATAATAATAATAATAATAATAATAATAATAATAATAATAATAATAATAATAATAATAATAACAAATTATTATTATCATCATCATTGTCGTTGTCGTCATCATCATCGTCATTGTTATTATTGTCGTTATTATTATTATTTTCTATTTTTTTTACCATCATTGTTATTATAATAATTATTTATATTATTATGCACTCCATAATTTTTGAGTGAGTACTATGTTGTTCTTGTTATTATCATTACTGGAGTATTATTAATTAATTAATTATAGTTATTACTACTATTATTATAATTAATTAATTAATTATTATTGTTATAATAATAATAATAATAATAATAATAATAATAATAATAATAATAATAATAATAATAATAATAATAATTATTATTATTATTATTATTATTATTATTATTATTAATATTATTATTAATATTATTATTATTATTATTTAGTGTTATAATTTTTTATATTTTTTTCTTATCTTTTAAAATATTATTAGATAATTTATATAAGTAGTTATTAGTTTCAGTTTCTTTTAATTCAGCTCAGCTCAGCTTCTATCAGTCCAGCTCAGCTTTTATCAGACCAGCTTAGCTCTTATCAGACCAGCTCAGCTCAGCTCAGCCCTGTTTCAGCCGAAAAGAACAGGGCCTTAATGAAGGTATAAGATTTCAGTATAATTAGTACGAAATAATTAATACATGCATGAGTAATATTTCACTATAATCAAACGAAAACCGAAAGATTCATTTTAACTATTTTTCTATAATCAAACGATATTCAAGACATGTCAAACGATATATTTAACTATGTTACTATTTCAATTTTGAATAAATGGGTAGATTTAATTGTACTTTATAGAATTAGTAAAGTATTAAATAAAGAATATATTGTCTTATTTGGTAAATTTGGTAAATGATTATTCACCATGTAAAATATATTGATATAAAAGTATATGATCACGTCTAAGTTTAATCATGTCTCTGCGTTAATACTAATTGCATAGAAAATGAAACACACATTAATCAATTTTCAATTGTGCATTAATGTAGTTTTGGTTTTCAATGATATACATTGGTTTACAAAACTACTATTGATTTTCACGGGTATCATACTTTTCATAGACACATTTCAATGTGGAACATGTTGTTTTTAGTTTCGTACACCCATTAGTATACTAACTAACTTTCAATCCTTTAACGTATTCTCTCCAAACGATATTGGCTTCATAATATTTTATATGAAACTAAAACTGGACAACCCGTGAAATTTTTCACGGGTAACACACTAGTTTCAATTTAAAACCGTTGCTAAAGAGTTATCTTTTCGCATCAAATTTATATTACAGCTAATCTACTTCGTAACTACAAATCTGCGCCAATTGTAGGACAACATCACTAATTAAGTCACAATGCAACATCCTTATATATCACAAAAGCGGGCACATATGTTTCCACAACCACACATACCATAGAAATGGCATACAACCATTTTACATAAGTTATGACTTAATTTAAAGAAAGAAGTTTCAATAGCCTACATGCTAATAAGCATTTCGTATCAATAACTATTCTTACACAATTTAAGCTTCTTGACGCCACACACTCTCTTTAAGTAGACTAAATGGCCTCGATACATTTATGAGCCCAAAATTCCCGAACTAGATCCATATCTTCAACCGTCATTCTTGACTTCAAAACACACTACATAAATAAAAATATTGAATAATAATAATAATAATAATAATAATAATAATAATAATAATAATAATAATAATAATAATAATTAGTAATGGATTAGTGATATCGTCTCCAACTATAGGTAAACAACATAAAAATTATTCATAGAAAGAAAGTGCCTCCACTAAACTCTGTTTACTCAAAGAGTAGGATACGGTTATGTCTTACATCAATTTCATGACATAATATCCACATTCAAAACTTTTCAACAGCATCTTCTGGATAGTGCTCTTCCTTTTTGTGTCGAAATATGATGATGCAATGCGAGAACCCGATACATATATGGATTCAGAAGAGTCTACAAATTTGTAGTCTTAAGTTAGAATACGCATATAAAAACCCACATCGATTCCTCACAAAAGAAAAAAAATTAGGAGCAATGGTTTAACATGTAGAGGCAAAAGAAAACGAAGCATACCTTAATGTACAACTTGTGCATTTCCTGAAAAAAGCTTTTCACCCCATCTTTATTGCAAGAGTCGTGGAGAAGCATGAATCGTGCATGTGATAATAGGTTAAAGAATAAATGGTAAACCATATAACTATCAGCACACACAAGTTCAAACCAAATAAATGAGGGAATTGATCAAAAGATATAACAGAATACGTCAGGCAATAAATGAACGATTGCACGATAAGCTTGAAAAAATAACGTCCAAATTTGACTATATGAGCATAATACTACTTATGAGTTGGAATAGTGAAAAGCCAGAACAATCATAAGATAGTAACTACTACCGATATAAAACATCACTTTTTTGTGCTAATTGTTAATTGTAGGATAGTAGATTTTATTCAACAAAACAAATGTTTACACATAGATTCCAAAGGGCATGTCAACTTTTGACCTTCTTATTAATATGGTCATGTGAGAGCCAAGAATGAATGCGGAATATTAAACAGTAACAACCCTATCATACGAGCAGCTAGCTCCGTGAACATCATTTGACCAACATCCATTCATTTAAACAAAAATTTCATACAAACATAAGTTTTATCAGAAAAACTAAACGACATATTAACAGGAAGCCAAAATCCACTAATAGAGATTACTCAAAACGAATCGAGAGGGTGAGGAAGAAAAACTAGTCAAATTTAAGGATAGGACCAGCTGTGACATATACAGACACCGCCAAATCATTGAATCTATCTATTGCTTTTAAGAACCTGAAAAGAGGAAGAAAAAGTAATCACAATATGAGAACATACAAATAGAACATAAGGTCATGGTATTAGATCTAAGCCACACGCCAAATAAAAAAAAGGGTTTTATTAGTTAGAGCGGACACAATTTAGCACGTTATTGGTCGTCATTAGTGCAGAATGACTGAGATAAGGCCACAGCACCGTAATACAATGACAAACTGCGATTTAATACCATGACTAATGTGGTCAAAAAGTGAGTACATAATTCAGAAACAATAGACTGGAAAGAAGAAGAAAAAAAACAAACAAGACAAGTAACGGAGGCTCACATCGCACTTGTTGTCGATGCAAGGTCCTGGACTATGTCCAAAGCTGCATGCAGTATGAACTAGTGCTGCTGTGCAGCATCTTCTTTCTATCAATTTACAGAAAAAGTGACACTTCAGTTAATCTCAACCTTTCTTCTTGTTTAAAATGAGTAACTCTACTAAGATCAAAGGTCTTACAAACAATGCTAACCTACTGCAACACTCTTAAACACTCAAAGGAGTATAATTCGACACAAAAATCGAGTTAGAGAGCTTAATCAATGATTGGAACTCAGAAGACACCATAGTACTTAGAAGAAAGCACACAGATCACATATTGAATAACAAAATGCCATGGATGACATCGATATATCTGTGAGTTTAATCAACTATCCGCCATCTAGATCACCATTTCAGCTCCATATCGCGCCATACATTGCAAGCGACGAATCACGGGTATCACCATAACAAAATTTAATTGCAAGACCTATGTTTTGTAAGGTGAATCACCATATTAAATGGATCATTATACAAGAAAACAAAAATTAACTTGTAACATAATTAGCAAAAAAAACATAAGAGAAAGGAAAAGTGCTCAGCTTCAAAACATCCCAAATGTACATCCATTTTATTGCATCATCACGTTTTCTACTCCGTATATTAGTATATACGGAGTAGTATTAATTTAGTGATCACTAATGTATGACTATGATTAGACTACTAAAAGAAAACCAAGAACAATAGACGAATCAATAAACACAAGTTGAAGACTGATACATCAAATTCGACGATTATAAGCTCGAATCAGTGAAATTAAACACAGAAAAACCCTAGGAGGCTAAAAGCAGTCATCGAATTAATAACATGCATAGCCAGTAGAATTAGAACATCTTCATCCATAAAAAATTCAAAACCAAAAAACCGGAACTCAAACCCTAACATCTTGCTTTGAAGCACAAAATTATACATATTAATGGAACCAGACAAACAAAAAATTAAGAACAATAGACAAAGAAAAACAAAATCTAAAGTACTCTGAGTTTTAGACAATTTTAAGTGTGAATTTGTCTAATTAAACACCAAAAAAACTGAAACTAATCGTGAAATAAAAACAGACGAAAGTAGATAACATACTTCAACAATAATATTATAAATCGGCATCAAACAAACACGAATAACCATAACCCTAACCCTAACTTATCAAAAACACAGAATTTTACACAAATTCAAAAGCTAGTAAACTTAGTAACAGCCGTAGTCCCTTCACCAGGAAAAAAAAGTCACACAAACATGAAACCCTAACCCTAGTATTCCTAATTTTAATCAATCAATCAAGAGCTAGCAAACTGGAATAAACAAAAATGCTGCCTGATTATCAAGGCTGACATAAGACAAAAAATATGATTAGCACTACAAAGTTGAAAAAAAAACCCTAAATAACATACTTGGTGGAGGTCACCGGTTAATTGGGTTGTCGGCGGTGGTTTGGTCGTCGATTTACTAGGTAGTCGCCGGTGGTTTCGCCGGTGGTTAACTGGGTTGTCGCCGCTTGTTGTTCGCTATTTGGTGGTCTGGTTTGCTGTTCGCGAAGAAGATAAAAGGTGCAGTGTTGTGCGCTTCTGGTTTCATTTGGTTTTTTTTGGTATATTATTTGGCAAAGGGTGTAGTGCTTGGCAGTAATTAAAATAGCCTACACCATTTTCCACCGGTTCTAATATGAACTGATGTTAATAGGTACCCTTTCACACCGGTTTCACTTTACAACCGGTGTTACTTTTTTTATCCAACCCTTTCACACCGGTTTAATACATACAACCGGTGTGAATGTCCTTTTTATAAATTTCTCACCACCACTTACAACCTTTTAGTATCGTTTTTCTTACAACTGGTGTCTTATGGTAGATGTTGTTGGTACTTTTTCTACTAGTGAGTGTAACTGACTGCACTATGTAGTAATCAGACCTAGTATGGTGTCACTGACTATACCAGGGAAAATCAGGCCCTAGATAGTGTAACTGACAATACAGTACTAATCATTCGTGATAAACATCACGACTCAAACGTAGAACAATGTAACTGATTGTTCTAAAGGAACGAGTATAGAAGTAATCAAAATCATGGTGAAGTTATAGCACAACTAACTATAACCTTCAGTTAGTGATAGAGTTAATGTTTAACAAAGTATAATCCTGAACATCTAACGTGTATTAGTATTCAAGGTTAAGGTAAGGCTACATTAACCTTGTCTACTAAAGTGAAGTTATGTATATAGCGTCAACCCAAAGGTGGTGTCATAGTATAACCACTATAACGTCAACTTCAAGTTAAGATTACATTAACCTCGACTATAACCTTGTGAGGTTACCTTAACCTCAATGAGATTATAACTTCGTAACGGTGTTACGTAATACTCAAGTGAAGGATATCATAACTTCCCATTGATGTTAGTTGACTTCAAGTAAGGTTACATTAACCTTGTCATAACCTCGTGAGGTTATGTTAACCTCCGTGAGATTATAACACGCAATAAGGTTACATTAACCTCGTGTGAAGTTGTATAATAACTTTCCAATAAAGTTACGTAAACCTCAACTAAGGTTACATTAACCTTGATCATAACCTCGTGGAGTCACTTATTGAGCCTCAACGAGACTATAACCCCGCATTGAAGTTACCTTAACCTTAAGTGAAGTTGTATAGTAACTTTCCAATAAAGTTACATGATCTTCAATCAAGGTTAGATTAACCTCAACCCTAACCTCAACATCGGGTGATGATAGGACGAGTCATCTAATACTTAGGGTTGGAACCCTAAAGCCATCGATGAAACAACCCTAGCATCTCCAAACGGAGAGGCCAAGCGGCTCACGTACGAATTTTATATGTCACAATGGATTAGATCTAACAGTTCTAATATAAGCGCAAATGACAATTATAGATCTAACGATAATAATAAATCGTTAAATTAACATACTAATTAATTAGACTCTTTAAATCATGAATAAAGACACTACACAAATCAATTAAATCATGTTACAAATCATTAAAATCACACAACACATTCAAAATGAATAAACACGAAAAGAATCACATCTAGTTACCTTGAAGCTTGCTAATTCTCGATCTCGTGTTCTATGACGTAGATGTCTTCACCCGGACCCGTATCCACGCCTAGTCCATCATCAAACACGTGCCAAATACCAAAATAAAACCCTAATTAAAAACTATTAAAAGAACTACGAAAAACTAGCGCGACAGGAAGCGAAACTTACGAAACAATGCGAAGGATTGCGCTAGGATCGATTAGGATTCGAAAGGGATGAAGATCTATTCTTTAATGAAGGAGGAGGCACGAAATTAAGGAGATGGAGGAGGGGTGTGCCGTGGCTAGGAGGAGTAGAAGAAAGGAGAGGGTGAAACCTAATTTTAGGGTTTTGCAAATGAGAATAAGAGGTGGAAATCTCCACTCTAATCACCTATATATATAGGAAAAGTCATGGGCAACGCTTACTTGGGCCCAAATCTCAATGCTCCCTAATCAAACCATATGTGGAAAGCAAGGATGGTTTAGCCTTGGCCCAAAATCCAAGCTAAACCGGCAAAAGGTTACAAGGATGCGATTATCGGACAATTAAACCGTAAAAGAGGAATATCCGAATAGAAAAATTATAGGAATTGAATTAAATAAATAATTTCGGATATTAAAATATATGAAATGGAATAAAATAATTATGTAAAATTCGGGGTGTTACAACTTCATTACTAAACTTGAGCTAGTCGAACACAGGCACCTCGGTATCGAGTGGGGTGCTCGAAGGTGAGGAGTAGCGTCGATGTCGCTTTTTTATCGGAACTAAGATCGAGTGGATCATTTGCCTCGGGTGTCGGAGTGCGAGCCCTTAGCGAGAGAGTAGAGGGAGAAGAGAAGATGAGATGTTGTGTCGAATGAATGAGGCGAAGGGGGTATTTATAGGTGTTTTTGGCCCTCGTTGCCCATGTGGACGCCTGAGTTGAGACGCACCAAGTCTCATGCGCCATGGCTTAGGCGCGGTGAGACAAAGACGCGTGACGTGGGGCGGTTGGGATTTTCAGGATACGATTTTGATACTTTCCAAAACCGAGAGGGAGGAGGATAATATGATACTTGGGAGTTAAGGCTCCCGTGTGTTACCCTAGCGCCGTGAACATTAGTGTACCTCAGATGTGCATCCCGAGGTTCACTTGGCGCGGTGTTGACTCGGTTTGAGTTTTGGGACCGACTCGGGGTTCCGGTGTCAGAATTGACTCTAATTAGTGTATATGCGACCGTAACGACACAACGGAGGCTGCCATCATGTTAGTTTAATTTGCACGAGTAATTTATTTGATCCGTTCTATAGAAAAACTACCTACAACATCGCGAACCCGTGTCACGTTGCAGTCCTATCGTCATCGGGTGTTTGTTGGGCACTTCTGCACCACCAGGTCTAAATCTAGGTGTCTACAGAAGCCCCCACTTTGACTGAGGTTTGGACAAGACGAAAGTCAAAGTATATCCGCCCAGGTCAATCGAAGATTACGACCTGGTGGCCGTCCCTTCGGGTCGTTTCAAGTCCGTTGGACTGCGTGTTGAGGCTCGCCAGCCAAGGCCTAAAGATCGTACCTGACATGTTTGCTTGCGGTTGCTTGCTTGGGCCCGGGCCGTTGCTTGTAGTCTTGTTCCCGATTCTTCACGCGCGCACGCTTTGTCTTCTTCGGTTTATTTTAATGTTTTGTTCAATTTTAGGTGTTTTCGTATATAGGCGGCGTTAAGCGTAAATGTGTTTGACTTTTATTTGAACAAAGTGTTTTGGGATGCTTGTGAACCCTTAGGACAAAACAAAACAATATAAATTACTCGAGGGCGTCAGTCTCCACTCGAGTAGCTGTCTTTCGGGATGCTTATGACCCCTAGGACAAAATAAAATCAGATAAACTATTCGAGGGCGTCAGCCTCCACTCGAATAGCTGTCTTTCGGGATGCTTATGACCGTTAGGAAAAAAAAATTATATAAAACTATTCGAGGGCGTTAGTCTCCACTCGAATAGCTGTCTTTCGGGATGCCTCTGACCCCTAGGACAAAACTGCTGTTCCTATGCCTCCGGGATAGCTAAGATCCCTCGGGCAATATTGCTGTTGCTGTGCCTCCGGGATAACTAAGACCCCTCGGGCGAAATTGCTGTTGCTGTGCGTCCGGGATAACTAAGATCCCTCGGGCAAAATTGTTGTTGCTGTACCTCCGAGATAACTAAGATCCCTCGGGCAAAATTGCTGTTGCTATGCCTCCGGGATAACTAAGATCCTTCGGGTAAATTTGCTGTTGCTGTGCCTCCGGGATAATTAAGACCCCTCGGAAAAAATTGTTGTTGCTGTGCCTCCGGGATAACTAAGACCCCTCGGGCAAATTTGCTGTTGCTGTGCCTCCTGGATAACTAAGATCCCTCGGACAAAGTTGCTGTTGCTGTGCCTCCGGGATAAATAAGACCCCTCGGGCAAAATTGCTGTTCCTGTGCCTTCGGGATAACTAAGATCCCTCGGGCAAAATTGTTGTTGCTGTGCCTCCGGGATAACTAAGACCCCTCGGGCAAAAATTGTCGTGCCTCCAGGATAACTAAGATCTCTCGGGCAAAATTGCTGTGCCTCCGGGATAACTAAGATCCCTCGGGCAAAAATTCCTGTGCCTCCGGGATAACTAAGACCCTCGGGCAAAAATTGATGTGCCTCCGGGATAACTAAGACCCCTTAGGCAAAAGTTGTTGTTGTTTAGTCGTTTTATTTAAATCTTGTTTTGCGGGTTTCTCTTATCTTGTTCGGGTTTGTTCTTGCTTTGCCTTTGTGTTTGAGTCTTGTTTAGAGTTTGTTTAGATTAGTTCGGTTCAAATTGCTTTATTACGCGTTCAAGTGCAGCGTTTAGGTTAAGTGTGGTTCTTATGCTTGTTTCATTATCGAGAGTGCATCATCGATGTCGATTAGTAATTATTCCATTATTGTTATTCATTATCGAGAGTGCATCATCGATGTCGATTAGTAATTATTCCATTATTGTTATTTTGCTTGTCTTAAAAGATGTGTGTTAAGCCTCTTTTTTTTTTTTTTAGTCTGTGCCGGCCGCTTCAGACGTGCTTCCATCAGCGCCCCAAACTTCAGGCGCGCAGCCATCAACGGTTCAGGATCCGGGCGTGTCGGCTGAGGCGGTCGGGTTTTTGTGGATAGGGTCTGTTTAAGTAAACGAAAATTGGGGCGATCGTTTATTTAACACGAAACTCGAACGCGTCGCCCCTTTCGCCCCAAAGCCGATTTCTCAATTTTTCTTGCGATTTTTTTCATTGTGAGTTTGTTTTGTCGAAACCCTAGAAAATCGATTTGGGTGTTTTTGATTTACTAAGTTTCGATGCTTATGCTTAATCCTATTGTTAAATTAGGGTCGATTAGAGCTTGTTAAAGTAGTTATAAGCTTGATAAGGGTTTTCGAGATTGTTTGCAGCGTGGGGCATATAGTGCGCCTCATGCTCTGGTGAGCTCGTATATCACCGATCACTTCTAGCGGGTGGCGGTGTTAGAGGGTCGAGAACCCAACACGCCGGAGCAGGATGCCCGGTTGTGGTTGTGGTACTTTCTAGGGTCGACCCACTTCTCGGATAAAAGCGAGAGGTTTAGCACTAGGATTTTGCCTTTCTTAGCTGACCTGGCTGAGATAGGACGTTATAATTGGGTGACCGCGGCTTTCGTGGAGATGACTCGCTGTCTGCAAATATGGTGAGGCCGCTGGCGATAGAGTCGGCTTCAGCTGTGCCCATTGTGGGTCCGGGCCTTATACTGGAGGTTAGTTACTATTCTCACTTTTGTCTCTCAAGTTCTGCTTAGTTTTTTTTAGCTTGGTTTTGCTAAAGTTGTTTTGGGATTTTACAGGCTTGGATCTACTCCTATTTTCCTTGTTTGGCACCTAAGACGGTGCGGGTTCACCCGAAGAGATTCTCGGCGGGGATTGAGTGGAGGCTGGCTTAGCCTAAGAGCACAATCAGCCATTACCCGTCGGAGAATGCGTTGGTTAACAAGCTACGCTTCGTGGATGTAAGTTTTCGTTTTGCAGCCTATTTCGTTTAGTAGCCCCTAAGGTTTGGGATTCATTGGGATGTTGGTTCAATTTGTGTAGTTTGTGGCCCGCCCTTGGGCTAAATATGAGGGTGTGCCTGGGTATGTTACTGCGGAGCTGAGGCGTCGAAGTTATAGGAGGTTGCTTCTTCCTGCGTTGTTTCGCCCAGTTTGGTATCTGGGCGAGCGGTTGGTGTGCCAGTGTCTATATGACGAGTTCAGGGTGCCGGTTGATCCTCCCCGGACCATGTTCAGACCACCGACCACCGCAGAGTTCCTCGAGGATAGGGACGGAGAAGGAGGCGATACGCTCTTGGTGCCTGGTGCCTCCTACCTATCTCACGTCACCCAGCGGCTAGCTTGGTACCGCCTCCTGGTAATGTTCTAATTTTTGGTTCTAAGGTTTGTCTTGCGGTTCATTGTTTCCTTGCCCTCTGATCGACCGATCTGTCGTTTTCTGAGTTGGTCGATCGGGCTGATGAAATCTAGCCCCCAGATTTCCCCCTGACGCTGTTTAGGGTGGACGTGGCCGGGATACCCTTCACCAAGCCTCTTCCCCTGTGTTCTACTTAGGAGATGGATGCCGGGATAGAGTGGCGTGACCGGGTATACGTGGTGAGTTCTGACTTTCGTTTTCGTTTTGGATTCTAAGGCTTACGATTGATTTATCTAACTTTTGTGGTTTCAACTCTCAGGTTTCGTCAGCTTGCCATCAGCGGTTGTGGCAGGCCGCCTACTGCTTCCGTGTCTATGCCTCAAGGGTTTCCCGTGACACTTCGGGGCCTCGATCGGTGACTTTGCGTGACTAGGGTGGTTTTTTCCCAGGCTGCTTGCGGGTTTTCCTAATATTTGAGTGCATTTGCAGGATGTCTCGGATATGGTGGGACAACTGGAGACTCGGGTGACCGAGCTCGAGACGAGAGAGGTTGAGTCGCAACGGCTCCTGTAATCTCGAGTTGACGAGATCACTTTCCTTAAGGAGCAACTGGCTCGGTCTCGGGGTGAGACCTTTGCGTAGGGTGAAGTTAGGCATTGGATTGAGAGGGAGGCTGAGGCTGAGGCTACGGGTGCTACCGAGGAGGTTGGAGGAATCCCCGAGATAGCTACCCTAGACATGCTGTCGGGGATGGATGGTAGTGCGTCTCCTCTTCTAGACTTGGAGGATCTAGATTTAGATGATGACATTTGTGAGGTCGTGATGGCCATTGGCGCGGCTTCTAGGGGTCCTCCCTAACCTCGATTTGTGTATGGATTTGTATATTTTGTATATTCGTTTTAATTTTTAGTACTTGAATTAGTTGGATTAGTGTTTTGTTTTCGTTTGGTGAATTGTCTTCCTAGATTGACAAGTAATCACTTTTGCGCTCATTTATTTGCGATTTGACCTAGTTTAGGGCGCGTTAGCGTTGCACGGGAGTATGAAAACAGTTCCACTCGGATGTTTTGAAATGCGTTAGTTTGAGTCGAGAATTGGATCAGGTAGTACGTCGATTAAAACGTTTTGACTTGAGATGTAAAATATTAACGTGCTTTGACCGAGTGTGTTAAGAGATGAGCGTGGTTGTTTTGACATTGGAAGATAAACCACTTTTTGACATTCATAATATTGCCTTATTAGGCTACAGACGCGACTTGACGATAACCGTTAAAAGGCTACGACACGCCTAGGTGGGGTAGCTTATCCCCCTAAAAAATAAAAAAATGTCTAAGTCTCGTGCGTCCGACGAGTGGACTCGCTTTCCTGTATCTCTTGCACGGGTATCTTGGTTTTCGGGGCAGGTTTCAGTGACTTCGAGAGGTCATTTTCGATGTCTGAGGTGTAGGGTGATAGCTATAGTGTCGATGCGGGATTGGAGTTTCTATCCTTGTGTTGCTCGAGATTCCGCCTGCCTGGCTACATGCGCTTGGGCCAAGGCTACCATGTTCCGGGCCGCCTGGACTCGAGCGGCCGGAGACTCGGGCGCGTGAACCGGGGTGGTTTGAGTCCGGGATATGGAATTTTTTTGTTGTTTCCTAACTCTTGTGGGATTAGGGCTATATATACAGGTTGTGGGTGCTTGTTTTAGACATACTAGAATATCCATAGGGTCTAGAACATCCATATCTAGGGTCATGTCGGGTTTCGGGAATATCCTAACCGAGTGGGCGGGTTCTTTTAAGAAATGTGACCCCGAGGTTAGTTCAAATGACGGTTTGTCAACGGTCATTGCGCTGAGTCGAGTCAAGGTACAAGATAACTTCTTATGGGCATGTTCTAAGTTTTGGGACTCAAAGGGCCATGTTTTTGCTTTCCCCGGGGGTAAAATTTGTCCTCTTCCCAAAGAGATAGATGCCATAGGTGGGTGGAGTTCGGTTCGGCCTTGCGTGCCTTCGGTGGATGATGCTTATGTGGAACGGTTTTCTCACTTTTTGGACCTTTCTTCGTTGGAGGAGGCTAAAGGTTTCTTTGGAGGATAGGGCATTAACTTAGAGTTGCTTTCTAGGACATTCTCACGGGCTGGTTCCCACTATGTTTTGGCCTTAGCATGTAGGCGTGCTTTTAACATTGCTATTGCTTGCTATTATCTTTTTGACGATACGAGGTTACGTGAAGGTTGAGGTAATCCTCGGGTTTTGGATGTTGTAGCGGCAATGGAACATGGACGATCACCCTCTTTGCTTATTTTGGGTGAGCTTATTCTGGGTCTTGATGCTAGCGCCCGGTTACAGGAGACACCTTCTCGGGCCTCTAGGATCATCTTATAGGTGTTTTTGGTGACATGTTTCTTCGTAACCCATTTTTTTGTGTTTTATTTTCCTTTTTTGGTTTTGTTTTTTGTGGTTGTTTTAGTCTGGAGGTGTGATGTTTTGTAGTGGTTTGGTTGCAGGAGCAGCTTGGTTTGGTCGTCCCTCCCCGGTGTTTTAAAGATTATAATTACAGAGGTTTCACGGGCCGGAAGACGGTGTAGGTGTGGAGCAAAGGTCAAAAGGAAGAGGAGTGTCTTTCCTATTTGGCTAAGGGTGAAGTGATCATCAGGTGGTCTATCCCGTGGTGGAACATTAGTGGGCGTACCGGGTTTCCATTTTCGTCCTCAACCGAGGCTTTGTTAATATTATCCATGAGGGATCAGGTTTATGTTTATCCGGGTCTGTTGTCAAATCAAATGGGTGTCAGACCTCCCGCTTCGAAGGATGCTAAAGTTACTCCTAGTTTTGACCCATGGACGGAGGATTCGCTCAGGGAGTTTATGGCGTCTTGGGAACAAAAGTTCTTGCGTCCTATTGTTATTGAGAGTGTTCGATCGACCGACAATGCTTCTGTCCGGAGAAGGGTTTGTGAACACCCATCAGGACAGAGCAACTCAAAAGTTAGGAAGACAGCGCCGCTAAGAGGCGAGGAGGTGACTCGAGAGACTGTCACTAAGTGCCTATCCAAAAACAGTGGTACCGATCCTAGTTCCGTCAGTTCATCTAAGCGGGCCAAGACTAACGAGACCCATATTAAAACCGTGACAGAGGAAGGAGAGTGAGATCGGCTGGGCTCGCCTTCGGCTAGGTCGGTAGAAGCTTGCATTCAGAAGATCGATGATGAGGAACGCAAGCAGGTACACCCGAATGGCAAGGGGAAGAAAAGGTTGGACCGGTATAGCCCAGCCATTTTGTATTATGTCTTATTAGTTGATATTATGTGGCGTATTAGTACTAGTTTTTTTGGAGTTTTGACACGTTGTTGCTTTCCGGGATATCCGGATTTCGGATGCTTGATGTAAATGCCTCGACAAAGGCTCAATTTAACCAAATTTTATTAAAATGAGAAGCACATTGTCATTTTTTTTGTGGTGGCTCGCAACTCGATTCTTCATTTTACCCGGAGTACCTTTTCGGGTTTTCACTCCGTCCTCGGCTTACCCTTTTTTTTATTCTTTTTTTTTGCTCATTTTTTTTGACGGCTCGCAACTCGATTCTTCATTTTGCCCGGGGCGCCCTTTCGGGTTTTCACCTCGTCCTCGGCTCGTCGTTTGTGCTTCGTCATTTTAAATCACCTGTCGGCCGGGACGTGGAAGGAGTCCCGGTTTGTACATGAATCGAGTAATCGATCTTTGTTTGTTTTGTCTGTTCAATTGGTTGTACCCGGGGAAGGGTTGCCTACGTATCCGCGTTTAGACGGAATCAAACCATGTTTGTAGTTTTTTTATAGATGTGAGTGATTTTGCTTTAGACTTGTCATGCCAATTATCGATGCAAGATGTTTAGAGTGTTTCGCATGGGTTTTCACCCTAGCTAAAAATTATTGTGAAACGGTCGGGTGTGACCCCTTGAAAGTGATAATTACAGAGATACCGTGTTTGGGTCAGGTGACTGGCTTGGGTGGTTTTGGAATGTGGAGCTGGGTAGTAAGAGGTTTCGATAGATCAAAATCTGGAGCTTGATTTTTGTGGAGTTAGGGCTATGGGCTAAGGTTTCGTAATGTGGTAGGAAAGGGGAAGTTGAGTAAAAATGACTCAGACTTCAATCGGGTGGGTTGTAAATTACGTGGGATTTGATTTCCATGTCTGGCCCTAACGGTTGGGATTATCCTATTGAGCTTGAATCCTCAAAATTCCGGACTGTCTCCTAACAAGTATTTCGGAAAGGTCTTAAGGGTTGTAATGTAGGGAGGCTAGTATTTTGGTGCTAGCTGACTGGCATGTTCATTTTTTCTTTTTCCTTTTTTTTTGCTTTTCGTTCGGACTTTGCACTTAAAGTCGAGCTGAATGATTGGGGTTTGATTTTGACCATTATTGAGTTCGGTCTTGATTATTGAATAGGGCCGGTTTAGCTTGGCCTTGGTTTCACTTGTTTTCTTTGGCTCCTTTTGGCCATTTCAGACTCCTTTTTTTTTGTCAGACTAGGACCTATGGTAGGAATTGGTCGGTCTTTATTTGAGGGATGCTTATTGCGGGAAATGGGTTTGCCTTCCGTCTTTGATCACAAGCTAAGAGACTATCTAGGTTTGTCATAGGATTCAGGGATGCTCGTTCTAAGGGATAGTTTGTGGTATTCTATACCAGGCATGGAATAGGTAAAAAAAGGAACACGAGATCTCGGTTCTTGTAATTCCTTGTTGTTTTGAGGTACATTTGATTGTTATCGATAGATGGCATAATATCGAGTTTTAAGCGAGAAAGTGCGTTATTAAATCAAGCCATTTTCGAGGCGCATTATAAAGGAAGAAAAAATTATTTCTTTTTATTGATAGTAATAAGCGGGCTATGTGCCCAAGGTATTGTTTTCGGGGAGGTGGAGGACAGATCCCTTCGCACCTCCTGACTCGAAGTAAAAACAAAAGACATTTGTTATACTGTTAGGTCTAGGCCTTAAGACGAACTAGACTCTGACTCGGACACAGATTTACTCGTCTCAGTGGATGCCCGTGGGTTGTCAGGATCTTCCTCGATATTCCGGACATTCTCCTCTATAGGGTCGAGGTGGGAACAATTGATGGCGTCGCCGAAGACTGCGTGAATGCTAAAAGGGTTTGGGGTATTGTTTGGTTTCTCGGGTGGAGGGAGAAGAATCATCCCATTTTCGATCATGTCTTGTATGACACTTGCTTGATTCGATAGCAGGATTCGGTATCGTGCCCGTTACCTTGGTGATATAGCTAGGCAATAGGCATTAGAGGTCCAACTTTTGCCTCGTCTGCCGACCGGTGGGTCTGGAGTGGAACCTCTGATCGACTAGGTGCTTAAGAGCTTCGGTGTAAGAAGAATTGATTGGGGTGAATTCCCTTAGTGACCTTTCTCTTTGTTGGACGCGGTTTCACAAGGTCTTGAGGTTTTTCCCGTATCGGCTTTAGGAAGTTTCGATCGGGCGGAGCATGGGGATGCTCTTCCCTCGGTAGGTTCTTGGGTATGGTAGTCGCTCATATTAGCGTTTGTTTCGCTTTCTGTGTCTCTACTCTCAAGGAATTGAGGCGGCTATCGATGTAACGGACGGAGAAAGTCAAACGGGTTACCGAAGTATGGATGTTGCGTACCAATTTGGTTAGGGTATTGACATCGTCGCGGATGCTTTCGATGACGCTGAATCTACCGACATGTTGGGAAGTGGTCCTAGTGGAAAAGGATTAAAAGGTCAGACCGGATCCACCGGATGACTTAGAGACTCAAGGAATGCTCGTAGTAGAGCGACACAGGAATAAGACCCTTGATTTGCGCGCGTGGGTGGTCATTGGCTTAGGGACTCAGGTGCTTTAGACTCTTGGTGTGTTCGGCGAAATGCCTAATGGAGTTATGTCTCAAAAGCGAGACAATTTGACACTAATCTCGGGGGTGAGATTCAAAAGAGGGCTTTCTCGAGATGAGACGACCCAAAATGTAAGACCTCGGATAGAGGTAACTTTAGTAACTAGTACAGACATTTAATCACACGGTTATACGACGTAAGAAGTTGATCGCGATCCCGGCTCAGGATCAAAGAGTTTTTATTATTTTTTTCGAAAACGACCAATCTTTGTGTGGACATGACATAGGTCCACCCCGACGCAGCCACGCGCGGGTTTGGGTGGGCGAATGAATCTCCATATGAGAATGGATCAAATTGAAATTTAGGTCGAAGTGGAGTCGCCACCGAATTTTGTGGTTATTCGGAACCATTCGAGCCCACTCTATGTCGTAGTGGTCCGTATACAAAATACGGCCCATTTCCGATGTCAGAGTTTATTGGGCTCGTCCCTTTGCATTTGATACCGATACCGACATTATCAGATACCATGTATTGAATGACTCTCGTGCGCCAACGGTTTCGGGCATCCAGAAACCGAGGTTCTGAGTAACGGGTGAAGGTACGTGTTGGGAAGCCCACAAAGGACACCCAACCCCGCCCGCACATTAGCGGCCTCTACTAAGAATTCGAATGACTTTCCAATACGCGCGTTAGTAAAACGGGAAAAATGATATGCAAAAATTATTTTCCCTAAACATGTGAATCGAATTGAAACGGGTTTCTACGTCAATTTAATGCAATTAATTCTACGTCAAAGTGGAATTTTAGCATGTGGGTTCATTTAGTACAATAAAACGAACACGAATTAAATTGACAAAAGAAATAACAAACGCGTTAGTAACGATGTAATGATATAACGAATAATAACGGTTTGTGCAAATGATGAAGTGCAATAATGCAAGTATGATGATGTATGGTTTTGAAAAAGGAAGTTTTCCCGTGATTGATTAGACACGTGTTGACCCAAATCATAAATTACTATCGAGTTTTGAAAAGAAGAATGTACGACTCGTTGTATTAGTCGTTATGAGGTCACTCGATCGAGTGGACCCGTAAAAGATGGTTCTGTTTTGCGTTACCGACCGTACTCGGCCGAGTTATTGACCAACTCGGTCGAGTACATAGCCACTCGACCGAGGCACTGTGACACTCGGTCGAGTGGAGGTCGTAATTGCCATTCTGACTCGATTTTGTGGTGTCACTCGATCGAGTGACTAAGGCACTCGGTCGAGTGGCACCTGTACGAAACGAGTTCGCTTGCAATTTTTTTATTGATTTTGAAATTGCTTTTGATTTTTGATAATTCGACGGTTTTACCGAATCGGACATAAATATTGCACAATTTATGTTCGACTTGGTTTTTTATAAATCACGAATTTTGTTGAACCGAATATAAATATTGTTGAATTTATACCCGATTCTAATTTTGAATACTCGTTGTATCCCATATTCGATTATTTGAATCGATATGGGATATTAGAGTGAAATAAAAAAATAGATTAATTTTAGTCGTCTTAAATTAATTATCGTGATATGAACAAATCACGTTAATTAATTTATGAGACTTGATCGTTAGATTCGATATCCAATTATGGAATTGGTATCGAATCTAAAATCGACGCTTTACTTGAATAAAAAAGGACTTGATTCCCTCGACTTTTCCGGCATCGAAATAAATCCCTAGGGATTGTGATGTCGGATCCGTGTCAACGAGTTTCGACCCTTATTAAAATACGATGTTAAAAATTGATGAATGCGAGATTGATGATGATGACGAAAAAAATAATAACGAATTGTTGTTTAAGTTAACTTATCTCAATAATCAAACGATCGGGGTGATGGGATAAGCGACCGACGACGCGTGTGCAGTACACTTGTATATGCGGTTTTCCTTATCCCACCATCACTCACATTCGACACAAATCAATAAGTATTTTAATGTTTTTCTATTAATAATATTATCGATATTAGGATGCAATGGACAAAATAATAAAAAAACGAAAAAAAAGGACGAGAAGAAGATGAAGACGGCGTGAGGAAGAGAAGGAGAAAAGAGGGGGTTTTGACACCCTCAACCTACATGTTCTTGTCTCGGAACGGACTTCTAACCGTGGCTTAACACAAGAGTCTTCGAGGTTTATGGAGGTTGAGTTGTGGTGGCTCGGGATTGATTCCTAAAACTAGGTTTAGGGTTTGAATTTGATCTTGATTAGGGTTGAACTTGATGTTGATTAGGGTTTTGAAAGTGTGTGTGGAAGTTGATTAGGGTTGTGTAGAGGTGTGTAAAAGATGTATTAGGGTTGTAAAGTTAGGGTTTTTGAGGTTGTAAAAAGATGGTTGCATGTGTGTTGCATGGGGTGTATATATAGGCAAGGGTAGGGCACCCGGTTTAGGGTTACTCGACCGAGTAGGTGGCTAACTCGGTCGAGTGGCCCTTTCAACCTGCAGCCGGGCTCGAAACAGGCCCACTCGATCGAGTGGGTAGGTCACTCGATCGAGTGACCTAGTTGGGTCGCGTGAGTCAGTCTTTTGGACATTGACTTTGGATGTTTGGTGGATTTTGTGTTTGACTCGGACTTTTGATGATGTGAGGGGCTGTTTTGTGTGTCTCGGAAACGACTTTGACCGGAGTTGACCCAATCGCAAAATGTCGGTTTTAATTCCGGTGTCGGTTTTGGCCCAAATTAGTCTTGTTTGACTCGGAATGATCCACTGGGCTTGGATTCAAGGTTGAGTTTGTGAGATTTGTACTCTGTAAGTGCGTTAGCCAGCGATTAATGGATTTGAGCCCGTATCCGAGCGCGTAGAAACACCCTAGCGTCCGATCATCATTGGGTGTTTTTTGGAAACTGCCATAGACACCTGGCAGTCAATGCGGGTGTTTACAGAGCCCCCACTCTGACTGAGGCTTGGACAGGGCGAAAGTCAGAGTAGCTACCAAGCCCGTTAAGACCTGGTAGGTTTCCGGTCGGGTCGTTTATAGTCCATTAGACTTACGTGAAGGGCTCGCCAACCATAAGCCCGAGATCATACCTGTGTTGGATGATCGTACTCCGTGGGGAATTTGGGCTTGACGCGTAAGCCCTGGGTGTGCCTATGTGTTGGCCCATCCCGTGCTATCCCGGAAAATGCTGCTGGGGAGATTTGATGGCTTGCATGTCCTTGCTCGAGTCGTACCTGTATAAGTCACATAAAATTTGCATGCAACACGTAGGTAGTAAAATGACTCGCGCTGGGGAAAAAGTTTTTTTTGAAATTTTGAATTTTGGAATTTGAAATCCTGAAAGCACTCACGAGCTAGGTTTTCAAAATGGAAATGGGTAGAAAAGAAATTTGCAGTTTAAATAGACTGAAATCTGACCTTGTCGAAAAGGATCTTTTTTTCAAATGGCTAAATTTTGCAAATTTCAAAGTTGAATCTGAAGAGAGGGACCTACCGACAGACTCGACTCTGGACACGACAGGACGAGTTGACTGACACGGACTGGACTCTCTAAAGGTTGGACCGTGACTCGATAGGGGTGTGGGCCGCCTGACAAGACTCTTAAGTTGCGTTGTCCCGTAGCCTAGACGAGTGGCGACACGGTCGTACATCGAAACGGGATAGGTATGCTATGGGGGGATTGCAGTAGCCTGTAATGAGACTGTTTTAGTCTGGTGCCCTTCCGAAATTCTGATTTTTGGGTACATTTCCAAAGGGGGTATTGCCTCGAGTCCTAACAGATTCTTGCCTTCGACTGAGCCGAGTACTAAAACACCCTATAGAAAGGAGGCTAGATTTTTTTTGGATTTATCTGGATTTTGTGAGTGGATGGAGAACTTCTGCCTAGGAGAAGCCCCCGGGACAACAAAGCTAGCTGTTGAGAACATGATGGTGTCGTGATCGGAATGATAGTGCTTTTTGAATGTGTGTCAATGTGGGTGGTTGTGCCTCCGTTGAAAGGCTGCCTACGTATTCACGTGTAGTGAAATCAAACCATGCCGTAGTTCAGTGTCGGAAGATGTATTATGGTGCCTATTCTAATAGGACTTTGTGTGTAACTAGCCATAATGACGGTGTAGGCTAGGTGCATTCCCAGTGATGTCTTGATCAAAGGCCTTGAATGGTGAGGATATTAATCCCGTGACTGTGAGCGTTCTCCGGGGTAGTCCCCAGAGGTGGTGTGAGCTATTTGGGCATGTTCTATGCCGACTGCAAGTTGAGTTCCCGTGTTCGGGGTTGGTAACTGGTTTGGATGGGATTTTAACGAGTTTTGTTCTCAGGATTTTTAACGAGTTCTGCTCTCGGAGAATTTTAACGAGTTCTGTTCTCGGGATTTTTACCGAGTTCTACTCTCGGGAAATTTTAACGAGTTTTGTTCTCGGGATTTTGATGTTTTTGGAAATGTGGTGCTAGGAAGTAAATGGCTTTGATGACTCGAAATCTGGAGCTCGGTTCTGTGGAGCTAAGGCTTCGAGGGCTGGTTTGATAATGCGGGATCTGGTTTTGATGACTCGAAATCTGGAGCTCGGTTCTGTGGAGCTAAGGCTTCGAGGGCTGGTTTGATAATGCGGGATCTGGTTTTGATGACTCGAAATCTGGAGCTCGGTTCTGTGGAGCTAAGGCTTCGAGGGCTGGTTTGATAATGAAGGATCTGGTTTTGATGACTCGAAATCTGGAGCTCGGTTCTGTGGAGCTAAGGCTTCGAGGGCTGGTTTGATAATGCGTGATCTGGTTTTGATGACTCGAAATCTGGAGCTCGGTTTTGTGGAGCTAAGGCTTCGAGGGCTGGTTTGGTAATGCGGGATCTGGTTTCCATGTCTGGCCCTAATTGTTAGGGGTATCCTATGGAGCTTGAATCCTCAAAATTCCGGGCTGTCTCTGGCCTGGGTCTCGGGAAGGTCTTGAGGGTTGTAATGTGGGAAGGCTGAGTGTGGTGTTAGCTGACCAGCTTGATTGTTACTCCCCTATTGGATGGCATGGATAATTTTGAATTTGACCGTACCACGGTCAAAGGATTTTCACTTGAGTTGACCGTTGACCACGGTCATGGGTATTTGATTTTTGATTGACCTCTTAGCCGCGGTCATGGGTTTTGATAATTTTGACCGTACCCTGGTCGTGGGGCTTTCACTTGGATTGATCGTTGACCACGGTCATGGGTATTCTGAATTTTTGATGATGGCCTGCTTTTTTGTTTTGGTCTTTTGCTTTTTTTTTTTTCATGGACTTTCAATTTTTTTTTGTGTCCAGTTTTGTTTTTTTGATGGCCTTCTTTTTGCTTTGGCCCTTTCTTTGTTTTTCTTTTTTTTTTGACTTTTGATTTTTTGTCCAGTGCTCTTTCGTTTTTTTTGCCGGTCAGACTAACACCTAAGGTAGGGATTGGTCAGTCTTATTAGAGGGGTGTTTTATTGTGGGAAATGGGCTTGCCTCCCGTCTTGAACCCAAACTAGGAGATTACCTAGATTTGTCAAAGGATTCGATACCGCTCCTGCTACGGGTAGTTACGTGGCTTTTCTATACCAGACACGAAATAGGTAAAAGGAAAACACGGGCTCGGTTTCCTGCAGTCATTATAGATGTGCCTATAAAAGTCACGTGCGTGTGCTCACAGTGTATGATGGTGTTCATCATGTCCTCGGAAACACGTAAGGAAAGTATATATGAGAAAGAATATTGAAAGCTGATTTTATTGAATATTGAAAAATAGGACAGAATACAACTGACTCTGACTCTGACTTTGACTTTGACTTTGGAATAGAACATCCTAGACTCAGACTCAGACTCGGACTTAAATCAAATCCGGACTCTTGGGTGCATGAGAGGTAGATTGGATGCTTCGGTCATCGGGCCCTGTGTAGTCCACGAGGCGCTTTGCAAGTGACAATGTTTCCAAAACGGGAGTCTTCCCGGCATCGAGGAAGTCTTGAATGAGGTGTTTCACCTTCCAGCATTGTTCTTGATAAGTGTAGTTTCTAGTGCCTAATTGTTGTGTTTTGGTCCCATTTTCCTTGTGGAATCGCTCCTTGGGAGCGATTTATGGGTTTCTTATGCTTCCTTTAGTTCGTTTCAGGTTCCCGAGAGCGATTTGGAAGAGTTGGAGCGATTCCGACTCTATACATACACATTTTGGAGCCAACGGAGTAAAGGAACGATGACTCGATGCCTTGGAATCGACCCCGAGACCTTGGGACCCAATCCCGAGCCTCCGAGACCCGATCCCGAGTCCCGAGAATCGGCGAGAAACCCATGAGAGGCAAGGAGGGACCAAAGAGCTCTTAAGGGAGTCCTACAAGACCCATCCCGTTCGGGATGGGGTGCGCTTTGAAGAAGGCCACTATGAGCCCATCCCGGTCGGGACCAACCCGTCCCGGTCGGGATGACAGGGCCGTCCCGATCGGGATGATCCCGTCCCGGTCGGGACGCTACAGGGGCAGCACGGGCTCTTTTCTTTCTTCTCCTTCATTCTTGTACCCATATATATACTTCCCTCTTGTATTGTTAAGACATCTTATCTTACCCTAGACTAGTTTAAGCCTCCATTATCATTCAAAACCGTAGATTATTGCTACTCTCATTAGTTTATCCTCTCTTTAATCTTTAGATAATTATTGTAATTAGTCTTGGATTAAGGGATTCTTGAAGATTGTTCCAAGATTGACAACCTTGGGATTTTATTTGGGTTTCTCATTAATACAAGTGCATTAAGTATTAAAACCCTAGATTATTTGGGTTTCTCATTTATTTGGGTTTCTCATTAATACAAGTGAAGATACCCTAGACTAGTTTAAGCCTCCATTAAGTATTAAAACCCTAGATTAGTATTCCTCACATTAGTTTTAATCTCTCTTTAATCTTTAGTTAATCATTGTAATTAGTTCTTGTAATAAGAGGTTCTTGAAGAATTCTCCAAGCTTGACATCCTTGGGGTTGATTTTGGGTTCTCATTTATACAAGATTGCATCTTTTCATCTTCTTAGTGTTGGTATAATCATCTCTACTCTTAATCTTGTTTACTTAATCTTGTTTGAATCTTTTCCTATTGTTATTGTTATTGTTCTTGTTATTCATTATGGATGTTTGTTTTGTGGTATTGATTTCTCTTGTTATTGTTGGTTTTCTCTTCATCATGAGTGAGTAGTCTTCTTTGTGGGGTTAGTAGGGGGATTAGGGGTAGATTATGGTTGATTAGGGTTGATTAAGGAAAAAGGGTGAATCTTTGTTGTTAGTCACATTGTGGGCACTCCATGTGTTTGTTGATATGCTTGTGTGAGTTGTAGTGACCATGCTTCCCATACTTGTGTTCATCTTCTCATTGTTTGTCTATTATGTGGAAATGTTGAGAATAGTCATAGTCACGAGAGTGCGGATTAGGGTCTAAGTTGCGAGAGCCCGGACCCACCTTGACATCGGTCTAAGTTGCGAGAGCCCGGACCGACTCTAGCAATTAGGAGACACCTATACCCTTGATCACCCCAATTACCCTTCTACTCCTATGAACCCGACCTACCCCACTTTTCTCCGTATTTGAATTCATCTCCTTAGTTAATCATCATTGCATTAGTTTCATTGTTTAGTTAATTCATCATTAGTCTAGTTCTTTCTCTTCTCCTCCACCATAGTTTTCCATTTATCGTTTCTTTGTGTTTGTTTGGTAGCATAGTCTTGTTGTAGGCCGACCTAGTCTAAACTTCGCCTTACCGTCCTCGTGGATACGATCCCGACTTGCCCTAGCTACCCACTAGGTCTAATCGGTTGTTTATTGTTGGTTAGGACTCACGGCAAGTCCTACCATCAGTTCTGTATCGTGTCCCCTCCCTCTGTGGAATTTGCAGTAATGCTTGGTGTTCCATGCTTTGGAACGTTTCTCCACAGGTGGGTCGGCTGTTGGGCCTATAGGTAGCACTAGGCCCTTCGGAACCAACCTATGGAAAGCGACGGTGTAGGACATATCCAAGTGGATAAATGTCCTTTCCTTTGACTGGTTCTTGATTTTTGGAGAGGTGACTTGAGGGTTACCTCTCTCGGCCTTGCCATCTTGAGGGTATCGGACAGTTTCGTAAGAGTGTTCACACTTCAAATGGCTCGGTTGGGTGATTGGCTGCCTTACCCGCTCTAGTTGTGTTAGACGGGATCGGGTTCTTACAAGGTCTTCTTCGATGATGGTTACCCTGGAACTTAGGTTATCTAGGGCAATATTGATTTTCGAGAAGATGTTGTTAATGGAGCAAGATAGCATAAGCATACTCCCCTGGATATCCCCTTTCTTGACGGCGTGGGATTTGTTGTGGTTTGGTAGTGTCTCGTTCATAGGGTCCATGATCGGAAGAAACGACAGGTGTTAGAACTTGCCTAAACTCGCCTTTGCGCAAGAGAGAGAGTCAAACTAGACACGGCCCGGGGCGACGGGTCGACAAAGACTCTTGGACCGGGATACTTGAATGTTGACCTAGACGAGGTAACGACCGCAAATTAGACTCGAGCTGCAGAAGGGTGAGTCCGAAAATGGGGCGACCATGTTTGACTCGGGTTAGACCCTCCTAGGACAAATGTGTAGGGTGCGATTCTCGGAATGATGACTGTGATTAATCACTTCGTCGGAGTATAGCCCCCAATGTGAGACTAAGGACTTAGATGGTGTGGCATCTTAAGTGACTCGAAAGTGGGGTACGTGAGACACGTGCAAGACATGACCCTTAGGGCAACTGTGATTGATTGCCCTGCTAAGGGGGAGCCCCCGGGTGGGATTGAAGATTTTGTTAAGACTCGAGTGTCGGACGAGTTACCTTTAGACGTAAAGACCACGAGCCTTTTGTTATATGCCTAAAAAGGTTGACTCAGAAAAGACACCTAGACGGGTGACTTGTGCAAGGTGGGCCTTCCTTAGGATTCGGCTATGCGGGCCGAGTCCTGTTTGAAGGAAGGTCCACGTGAAACATCCCCAGACTTTTAGACTCGAGTGTGTAGACGGGCTTTCCTTTGTAAGAGTATGTCCTACGTAGGTGGGCCTTGCCTTAGTCTAATAAGGCGGACTGGGATAGGGAAGAAACTCGTGATGTAAGATCGACAGAGTTTCGACGCTAAGGACCTTGATAACTTAAGACACGACCCGTAACTGCTAAATATGGGAAGTCCTAAGGAGAAGAAGGTTTTGAAAATTGATTGTTTTGAAAATTCCGACATAACTCGGTGGAGAGGCCCGATTTCTCGAGAAAATCGAAAAGTGCATCGGGCCTCGGTTTTGAAAGTTCGAAAGTATTTTCGAGTTTTGAATTGGGCAGCATACTGTCTAGAAAATAGGCTATTTTGAGTTAAATCATAAGTCCTAAATTCGGTATGTGTCCCGGGTTTTGAAATCGAATAGTTCGAAAAGGATGCAATCTTTGAAAAAAGACGGTTTTTGAAAACGACTCGGAAACCAAGTAGCACGTAGTCACACAAGCATTATAACAACGCCACGTATGCTCTATACTAAGTCTCGGTCGGTCTATAAGGGGTCTATACCAGTGTACATAGTCTAGACGTTGATCGGGACGGACATCCTATGTCGAGTTGATCTTAGAACATGCCGCGAAACCCACTCGAATCGACTATGGACACCTTTTGACATATCCATATTGGAGTACATCAACGGTATAGTGGGACGTCGGTCGCGAGTACCGGCCCGGGAAAATATGGGTTATGCATGAACCGTAAAACTAAAACGCGTATTGTATTCGTCAAACGATTTCTATTCGAGTCTCACCCTGAGGATGCCGATGGTAAGTCACGCATCAGTTAATCCCCAGCGGAGTCGCCAAATTGTGGACATGACATAGGTCCACCTCGACGCGGTCACGCGCGGGTTTGGGTAGGCGAATGAATCTCCATATGAGAATAGATCGAATTGAAATTTAGGTCGAAGTGGAGTCGCCACCGAATTTTGTGGTTATTCGGAACCATTCGAGCCCAATCTATGTCGTAGTGGTCCGTATACAAAACACGGCCCATTTCCGATGTCAGAGTTTATTGGGCTCGTCCCTTTGCATTTGATACCGATACCGACATTATCGGATACCGTGTATTGAATGACTCTCGTGCGCCAACGGTTTCGGGCATCCGGAAACCGAGGTTCTGAGTAAGGGGTGAGAGTACGTGTTGGGAAGCCCACAAAGGACACCCAACCCCGCCCGCACATTAGCGGCCTCTACTAAGAATTCGAATGACTTTCCAATACGCGCGTTAGTAAAACGGGAAAAATGATATGCAAAAATTATTTTCCCTAAACATGTGAATGGAATTGAAACGGGTTTCTACGTCAATTTAATGCAATTAATTCTACGTCAAAGTGGAATTTTAGCATGTGGGTTCATTTAGTACAATAAAACGAACACGAATTAAATTGACAAAAGAAATAACAAACGCGTTAGTAACGATGTAATGATATAACGAATAATAACGGTTTGTGCAAATGATGAAGTGCAATAATGCAAGTATGATGATGTATGGTTTTGAAAAAGGAATTTTTCCCGTGATTGATTAGACACGTGTTGACCCAAATCATAAATTACTATCGAGTTTTGAAATGAAGAATGTACGACTCGTTGTATTAGTCGTTATGAGCTCACTCGATCGAGTGGTCGATAGACTCGATCGAGTGGACCCGTAAAAGATGGTTCTGTTTTGCGTTACAGACCGTACTCGGCCGAGTTATTGACCAACTCGGTCGAGTACATAGCCACTTGACCGAGTCACTGTGATACTCGATCGAGTGGAGGTCGTAATTGCCATTCTAACTCGATTTTGTGGTGTCACTCGATCGAGTGACTAAGGCACTCGGTCGAGTGGCACCTGTACGAAACGAGTTCGCTTGCAATTTTTTTATCGGAAATTTCCCATGGTACCCTCGAACTATGTCACATTACAAATGGTACCCCTGCTTTTAAGTTTGTTCACATGGTAACCTTGAGTTTTATAGTTTAGTTTCCGATTTGCCCTTAGCCAAATTTCTATCATGACGCCGTTAAATTATGACCAAAATTAACAACTACTTTTCTTCAAAAAGAAAGGTGGTCTCTTGGTACCCCTAAGTTTTCATAGTTGTTCCCATGGTACCCTTAAGTTTTCATAGTTGTTCCCAAAGTATCCTTAAGTTTTCATGGTTGTTCCCATAATACCCTTAAGTTTTCATAGTTGTTCCCATAGTACCCTTAAGTTTTCATAATTGTTCTTATGGTACTTCCGAAAGAAAAGCAACGACTCAGTGAAGCAAATCAATGATTAGTTTACTGAAAGCGCTTATAAATTCACTTCCCTTTCTATTTTGGCAGAAGAAGATCAAACAATCCACACTTACTCACTCAACCTTTTCAGCTCCTTCTTCACTTGTACAAAAAAAATGGAAAAACTTCATCACCATAACCTTGAAGCTCGATCATCCAGAAACATAAATTTTTTCCATTTTTTTGTACAAGTGAAGAAAGAGGTGAAAAGGTTGAGTGAGTAAGTGTGGATTGTTTGTTCTTTTTCTGCCAAAATAGAAAGGGAAGTGAATTTATAACACTTGTGTAACGGCTAGTTCAGTAAAATAGTTGTTGCTTTGCTTCAATGAGTCATTGCTTTGCTTCAATGAGTCGTTGCTTTTCTTTCAGGGTACCATGGGAACAACTATGAAAAATTTAAGGGTACCATGAGAACAACTATGAAAAATTAAGGGTACCATGTGAACAATTATAATTAATTTTGGTCATAATTTAACGGCGTCATGATAGAAATTTGGATAAGGTCTAATCGGGAACTATACTATAAAACTCAAGGTTACCATGGGAACAAACTTAAAAGCAGGGGTACCATGTGTAATGTGACATAGTTCGAGGGTACCATGAGACTTTTCCCTTTTTTTTATTGATTTTGAAATTGCTTTTGATTTTTGATAATTCGACGGTTTTACCGAATCGGACATAAATATTGCAAAATTTATGTTCGACTTGGTTTTTTATAAATCGCAAATTTTGTTGAACCGAATATAAATATTGTTGAATTTATACCCGATTCTAATTTTGAATACTCGTTGTATCCCATATTCGATTATTTGAATCGATATGGGATATTAGAGTGAAATAAAAAAATAGATTAATTTTAGTCGTCTTAAATTAATTATCGTGATATGAACAAATCACGTTAATTAATTTATGTGACTTGATCGTTAGATTTGATATCCAATTATGGAATTGGTATCGAATCTAAAATCGACGCTTTACTTGAATAAAAAAGGACTTGATTCCCTCGACTTTTCCGGCATCGAAATAAATCCCTAGAGATTGTGATGTCGGATCCGTGTCAACGGGTTTCGACCCTTATAAAAATACAATGTTAAAAATTGATGAATGCGAGATTGATGATGATGACGACAAAAATAATAACGAATTGTTGTTTAAGTTAACTTACCTCAATAATCAAACGATCGGGGTGATGGAATAAGCGACCGACGACGCGTGTGCGGTACACTTGTATATGCGGTTTTCCTTATCCCACCATCACTCACAGTCGTTACAAATCAATAAGTATTTTAATGTTTTTCTATTAATAATATTATCGATATTAGGATGCAATGGACAAAATAATAAAAAAATGAAAAAAAAGGACGAGAAGAAGATGAAGACGGCGTGAGGAAGAGAAGGAGAAAAGAGGGGGTTTTGACACCCTCAACCTACATGTTCTTGTCTCGGAACGGACTCGTAACCGTGGCTTTACGAGAGTCTTCGAGGTTTATGGAGGTTGAGTTGTGGTGGCTCGGGATTGATTCCTAAAACTAGGTTTAGGGTTTGAATTTGATCTTGATTAGGGTTGAACTTGATGTTGATTAGGGTTTGATCTTGATTAGGGTTGAACTTGATGTTGATTAGGGTTTTGAAAGTGTGTGTGGAAGTTGATTAGGGTTGTGTAGAGGTGTGTAAAAGATGTATTAGGGTTGTAAAGTTAGGGTTTTTGAGGTTGTAAAAAGAGGGTTGCATGTGTGTTGCATGGGTGTATATATAGGCAAGGGTAGGGCACCCGATTTAGGGTTACTCGACCGAGTAGGAGGCCAACTCGGTCGAGTGGCCCGTTCAACCTGCAGCCGGGCTCGAAACAGGCCCACTCGATCGAGTGGGTAGGTCACTCGATCGAGTGGCCTTGGGTCGTGTGAGTCAGTCTTTTGGACCTTGACTTTGGATGTTTGGTGGGTTTTGTGTTTGACTTGGACTTTTGATGATGTGAGGAGCTTTTTTGTGTGTCTCGGAAACAACTTTGACTGGGGTTGACCCAATCGCAAAAAGTCGGTTTTAATTCCGGTGTCGGTTTTGGCCCAAATTAGTCTTGTTTGACTCGGAATGATCCACTGGGCCTGGATTCGAGGTTGATTTTGTGAGATTTGTACTCTGTAAGTGCAATAGCCAGCGATTAACGGATTTGAGCCCGTATCCGAGCGCGTAGAAACACGCTAGCGTCCGATCATCATCGGGTGTTTTTTTGAAACTGCCATAGACACCTGGCAGTCAATGCGGGTGTCTACACTTTGCCAAGGATTTTTTTTGAAAAAGGATGATTCTAAAAATGGGGTGATAATGGTGTGACGACATCGTTCGTGAAGGTGTGTTGCTATATGTGCGCGTCGGGAACCCGGCGATAGCAAAAGTGTAAATGGTTTTTTTGAAAGGAGCATGGTTCTTAAGGGAACCAGTTTTGAAAATGATGACGTGATGCTATTATCGAGACTACTATTAATTAGCTAGTTCGATACTTGTGGTGTACGTGGTGCTCGTGGTAGAGCGTGAAGTCTAATGATGGTGTTTTAGAGGTGTGGCTAAATTCTTATCAAAGAATTTAGATGATGAATAGTGTCTTTAGAAAAACTCTTTTTTTTTTTAAAGAAAAACTAGCGTCCCACGTTCGTCGGTTGCGTTAAATAGCACTTAACGGTAGGGGAATGTAAAGTGTTTCGAGGGTGTAACCGTTTTGGGTTCCTTGACTTCATTAATTGAAGTTTCGGTTATGCTAACGGTATGCGTGAAGTCTAATGATGATATTTTAGAGGTGTGGCTAAATTCTTATCAAAGAATTTAGATGATGAATAGTGTCTCTAGAAAAAACTCTTTTTTTTAAAGAAAAACTAGCGTCCCACGTTCGTCAGTTGCGTTAAATAACACTTAACGGTGGGGGAATGTAAAGTGTTTCGAGGGTGTAACCGTTTTGGGTTCCTTGACTTCATTAATTGAAATTTCGGTTGTGCTAATGGTATGTGTGTAAAAACTTTTTTTTTTGAAAATAAAATTTAACCGTTTGGTGTACCTTGATCCCATTGATTGGGAGTCTCGGTGGTATTAACGGCATTTGTTGTTGACGGGTTTTACTTTGGCCCAGGTGATGGCACTAAAAACATACATTTAATTTTTTTTTGAGTGTAAAATGTGCCATGATAACGGCATCTAAAAATGCTTTTCCCTTTTTAGAAATAATGATTTGACCGGAGTATCGGCGTTTAAGAGGTCGTTTTGAAAAGATGAGGTATTTTTCGAAAACGGAATTGGGTGCAGTGGAATATGTTGGCGTGGTTGAATCCACATTTCTAGTGTTTTATTTGGGTTGTTTGCAAACACGCTACACATAACTAGGAATGCATACACTCATGCAGGATGCAGACACGGGTAGGTTAGGGTAGGCTACCGCCAACGAATAGTCTTTACTTAGGCATTGGCAATTATCTGAGGAGACGAGTGTCATACCGTCCGTTCAGAACTATCCGTTTATTATTTCCGCGGGGTACGCGTTAGGCAGCCGGAGCGTCAATCAAGGATCTCTCCGCGTGTCCCTAAAGATCTTACCGCGAAGAGGTCGATTGGTCCTGATATCGGTTAGGGTGAGCTTTTTAGGGCCAAAACCTGTAGTGACCACAACTAGGAACTAAGAAATGAGCTTCACCGACCTCGTTCAAGTTACACCATCGCTGGAAACTTGTTTCCAATTCCCCAGCGGAGTCGCCAAACTGTGGACGTCCGTCCGCACTGCTCAGCGCCCCGCGCGCGCCCGCGCGGGACCGACCCGGTTTCTCAACGTGTGGCGGCGGCCACTTAAGCGGCCCCCTTCTTGTCGGGGGCCGGTCCGATCTCGCGTACGGAGCGATGTTTCGGACCTCGATTTGGATGACGATCCGGACTTGTACTAGACGGGTGCGGGCACCCGTGCTTCCGTTTGGAATCGATCGACTCGTGGTTGTAAATGTTTAAAGGCCGTTCTGTTTGGTAAGGCGACCTTTTTAGTGAACTGATTCGTTGCCGATTTCTGGAGTCGCGACCGAGTCAATTATGGGGACTCGGAAACCGTTCAAGTCAACTTTGATCCCTTGCCAGCTTAAAGTTGAGTGGCACGGGACCTAAAGATAAAGACTTGTACCCTTAAGCACTCCATGCCTAGAATGACTCTCATTGCCAATGGTTTCGGACATCCGGAAACTGTCGATTCTGAGTAAGGGCTGAGGGTACGTATTGGGAAGCCAACATCCGATAGATGTCAACACCCAATCCTGCCCGCACTATAGCGCCCTCTACTAATCAATCGGTGGGCTGATATCCTAGTTCTCTTGTTGTGGTGGAAATACTGTAACATCCATTGTTTTAACCCTACGCCTTTGGCTAAGTCGATTGTTCAAGGACAAGTGAGTTTTGTCGTCAAAGTAGTTGTATTTACATTCTTTGCGTGCGATTTCACGTGACAAGCAGGCCATGAAAAGACGCACGTAGGAGAGTAGAGAGTACTAGTATTATACGTATTAGCAAATAAGTTTTGACGCGATAATACGGATATTAGTCATTCTCGTGGTATACCTTACCAGGTATTCTGCTTAAGATGCGTCGGTTCGGTTTTAATAGAGGTACGTCGAACCTAGTAAGGCGAGTACCCGAACTAATACGGAACCCGACCATCACTTTGTTCAGTTTTAGTTGTTTTACGTCTAGAATTTCGTGTTAGGTGATTTAGCATGCGATTATAAGGTCATAAAAGCAATAAATCATACGAAAAAACTGTAAATGCAAATGTAAATAAAACACGTAGTGAGGAGTTGCACCCTCGGAGTATACACTAAATGAGACACGATGCGTAGATAGTTTGAGAACGGATCTCGGAATTACTCGGGTCTATTTAGTCTGTTTTAGTGTTTGCGGTTGAAGTTGGGACGTTATGTATTTTAGTGAGTGTTTGCGGACCTAGTGTCCGTATCTAGTGTTGTCGTAGTGCATAATAAAAGAAAGTACGAATATGGAAAGTTTTGTATAGATGGCAACCTAGTGACGACTCGACTTCAATAGGCAGATCCTCATAGCTTGACCAGTGACTCCGGTAGAGCTCCGTTACCGTCAATCCTTCCTGCGGCTAGTGCGGCAGAACTTCGTTACTATGGACTGATTTTGCGGCTAATCCGGCAGAACTTCGTTACTAGACTTGAGCTAGTCAAACACAGGCACCTCGGTATCGAGTGAGGTGCTCGAAGGTGAGGAGTAGCATCGATGTCTCTTTTTTATCGGAACTACGATCGAGTGGATCGTTTTCCTCGGGTGTCGGAGTGCGAGTCCTTAGCGAGATAGTAGAGGGAGAAAAGAAGATGAGATGTTGTGTCGAATGAATGAGGCGAAGGGGTTATTTATAGGTGTTTTCGGCCCTCATCGCCCATGTGGACGCCTGAGTTGAGGCGCACCAAGACTCAGGCGCCATGACTTAGGCGCGGTGAGACTAAGACGCGTGAGGTGGGGCGGTTGAAATTTTGAGGATACGATTTTGATACTTTCCAAAACCGAGAGGGAGGAGGATAATATGATACTTGGGAGTTAAGGCTCCCGTGTGTTACCCTAGCGCCGTGAACTTTAGTGGGCCTCGGGTGTGCATCCCGAGGTTCACTTGGCGCGGTGTTGACTCGGTTTGAGTTTTGGGACCGACTCGGGGCCCCGTGTCGGAATTGACTCTAATTAGTGTCTATGCGACCGTAACGACACGACTAAGGCTTCCATCATGTTAGTTTAATAATTTGCCCGAGTAATTTATTTGATCCGTTCTATAGAAAAACTACCTACAATATCGCGAACCCGTGTCGCGTTGCAGTCCTATCGTCATCGGGTGTTTGTTGGGCACTTCTGCAGCCATCAGGTCCAAATCTAGGTGTCTACAAGTAGTCAACCAAGCCACGGGCGCCTGCAAGGTTTATAGTGAAAACCTAGCCCCATACCAAACCGAAATAGAAACAATATCCCGGGAATTCACCGAAATCGACTTCATAAACATACCCAGCAAGGAAAACCAATTCATCGATGCCCTATCCAAACTAGCTTCACTAATAAACATGCCCGACAACTTCCTCTCTATGCCTATTTGCGTAGAAAGGAGGGAACAATCCGCCTACATCCACAACCTCGAAACCGACAACACCCTCGAAGAACCTTGGTACAAAGCAATCCTAGAATTCAAAACCGACGGATCATACCCACCCAACACGAAAACCAAAGACAAAAGAGCCCTACGAATACAAGCCGCCCATTACGTCCTAAACCAAGGACTACTATACAAACGAACCCCACAAGGAATCCTCCTTAGATGCATAAACAAAACCCAATCTGAAAGAGTCATGGAGGAAGTACATGATGGGGAATGCGGGCCCTACATGAGTGCGCACCTATTAGCCCGAAAAATAATGAGACTAGCTAGGCTATTACTGGGTCACCTTAGAAGCAGACTGCCGACGTCATGTCCGCCACTGCCACAACTGCCAAATATTCCCCAACATCCAACTCCTACCGCTATACCCATTCCACACCATAACAAACCCATGACCATTCTCCACCTGGGGAATTGACATCATAGGAAAGGTACACCCATCCGTAACCGGCGAACATTGTTTTATACTAGTGGCTGTTGATTACTTTACCAAATGGGTAGAAGCCGCCTCTTACACCGTACTAACCCCCAAACAAGTAGTCAAACTCCTACCGAATAACATCATCTGCCGATACGGCATACCTCACGAAATCATCAGTGATCAGGGGGCTCATTTCAGGGCCGACACCCAAAAACTCCTCGACAAATACAAAATCCAAAGACACAAATCTTCACCCTATAGACCTCAGACAAACGGGATCATAGAGGCGGCAAACAAAACCATTACCACAATTCTTAAGAAAATGATAGACAACTACCGGGATTGGCCAAACAAAATACCCTTCGCACTATGGGGATACAGAACATCCTACCGAACACCCACCATAGCAATGCCTTACTACCTAACCTACGGCTCTGAAGCCGTGCAACCCATAGAATTAGAGATACCCTCACTAAGGATACTAGCCGAAAGCGGCATCCCCGAGGAAGAGTGGAACCAAAAGCGTTACGATGAGCTAGTACTCCTAGATGAGCGTAGAATACATGCACTATCCAACGTGCAAGCCTACCAACGGCGTATACAAAGAGCCTTTAACAAACGAGTCAAATCCCGAAACATACATGAGGGAGATTTGGTAGTCAAATCTATTAGAGCACCCCTTCCCGTCGATCCTAGAGGGAAGTTCAAGCCAAATTAAGCGGGTCCCTACCTCGTCAAGAAAATACTCACGGGGGCGCCGTAATCCTTACCGTTCAAGACGACCAAGAGTTCTCAACCCCAACCAACATGGACCAACTCAAGCGATACTACCCCTGAACATCCCAACAACCTTATCCCGATCTCCGACTTATGGTGAAAACCTGCAAGAAACATTTTAAAAAAATTAAATTCGCATCTATAATCGACATAGCGAGTCTAAAGAAAAATCACTCACATCTAAAGAACTAAGAACAAGGTTTGATTCCTTCCAAGCACGGATACGTAGGCAGCCCTTCTCTGGGTACAACCAACAAAAATGACAAGATCGATTACTCGATTCGTGTACAAACCGGAACCTTTTTTTTAGTGTTCCGATTAACGAGTGATTCTAATGACGAAGAACAAACAACGAGCCGAGGAAGGGGTGAAAACCCGAAAGGGCGCCCCGGGCAAAATGAAGAAGCGAGTTGCGAGCCGTCGTAAAAAAAATGATGAGCCGAGGACGGAGTGAAAACCCGAAAGGGTGCTCCGGGCAAAATGAAGAAATGAGTTGCGAGCCGTAAAAAAAAAAAGAACAAAACAAAAGGTGAGTCGAGGACGGAGTGAAAACCCGAAAAGACGCTCCGGGTAAAATGAAGAATCGAGTTGCGAGCCACCACAAAAAAATTAATATACATAATAAAAAAAAATGTGCTTCTCATTAACAATAAAAATCGGTTAAGTCGAGCCTTTGTTGAGGCCTTTACATTAAGCATCTGAAATCCGACTATTCCGGAAAACGACGTGTACAAAACACCACAAAAAACTAGTACTAATACGCCACATAATACAAATTAATATAACATAGTAAAAAAACGACTGGGTTCTACCGGTCCAACTTCCTTCTCCCATCGCCATCTGGGCAAGCTTGTTCGGGTCTTTCACCATTGACCCCTCATAAACAAGCTTCCACCGCCCTAGCAAAAGGCCAGCTCAGCTAACCATGTTTCCTCTCATCACTAGCACCTTCAATAAGGGTCTCGTCAGTCTTGGCCTGTATAGATGAACTGACGGCACTGGGATCGGTAACGCTGTCTTTGGTCAGGCACTTAGCGACGTCTTCTTGAATTGCCTCTTTATCCTCTAGCACCGCGGTCTTCCTAATTTTCGACTTGCTCTGTCCTGACAGGTGTTCATAAACCCCCTGCCGGAAGGATGTAATGTCGGTCGGTCGAACGCTCTCTATAACGACGGGGCGTGAAAATTTTTGTTCCCAAGACGCCCTAAACTCCCTGAACGAATTCTCAGTCCACGAGTCGAACCTAAAAATACCCTTAGTAAAATCCGAGGTGATAGGTCTCACCCCCATTTGGTTCGACAACTCGCCTGGATAATGTAAACCGGGTCTCATAAGGATAATATTAGCATAACCTGAGTCGAGGACGAAAAAGGAAACTCGGATTGCCCACTAATCTGTCACCATAAGACTGTCCATCTGATAGCCACTTGCCTATTATCTAAATAAGAATGCCATTCTTCTTCGGTATAACCGGCGCTCCATACCCTCACCATATTGCGACCCGTGAAGCCTTTAACTATATCCCTTAGCAGACCAAGGAGGGTCAACCAAGCCGAGCCTTTCCCGTAGCCAAACCTGCGCCAACCCCGACACAATGTCACACCTTCGAACTATAGTAGGTTTCAAACAGAACAACACAAGCAAAACAACCACAAAAAAAAACAACAAACAAAAATAGCATCCCACTGTGGACATGACATAGGTCCACCCCTACGCGGTCACGCGCGGGTTTGGGAAGGCGAATGAATCTCCATATGAGATGGGTCGAATTGAAATTTAAATCGAAGTTGGAGTCACCACCGAATTTTATGGGAATTCGGACCCGTTCGAACCCACTCTATGTCGTAGTGGGCCTCGCACAAAGTACGGCCCATTCCGATTTCAGAGTTTATTGGGTTCGTCCCTTTGCATTGCGATACCGATACCGACATTATCGGATACCGTGTAATGAATGACTCTCGTATGCCAATGGTTTCGGACATCCGGAAACCACGGTTATGAGTAAGGGGTGAGGGTACGTGTTGGGAAGACCACAAAGGACACCCAACCCCGCCTGCACTTAGCGGCCTTTACTAAGATATCGTTCGTTTTTGGTGTATGCACGTTAGTTTGACGGTTGAATGATATGCAAGGAGCGTTTCGACTAAGCATGCGAATTATGGTTCACCTACGTCGTTTAAATGCATCTAAGTTAACGTCAAAGTTGTTTTAGCATACGATGTTCATTTTAGTACAAAAAACGATAACAGATTACAATATACGAGCGGCATACCACCCGGGATTACAATGCAACCAACTATACAACAATTGCGATAATAAATTAGCGAACGTACTAAAAGAAGTAAACATGATATGCACGTGGCTTTGAAAAGTTGAATCACGTGATAGACTTAGCACATAACGAAGTCGTTAAAAAAAATTTATCGGGACTCGAGACATGATTAAAATCTCGTTGTTTTACTGTAACAAGAGCCACTCGATCGAGTCATGACAGGACTCTCTTGAGTGGTGATAAGTGTAGTTTGTAGTGCTTATTTGTTGTATTTTGGTCCCAATTTCCTTGTGGAATCGCTCCTTGGGAGCGATTTATGGGTTTCTTATGCTTCCTTTAGTTCGTTTCAGGTTCCCGAGACCGATTTGGAAGTGTTGGAGCGATTCTGACTCGATACATACACATTTTGGAGCCAACGGAGTAGAGGAACGATGACTCGATGCCTTGGAATCGATCTCGAGACCTTGGGACCCAATCCCGAGCCTCCGAGACCCGATCCCGGTTCCGAGAATCGACGAGAAACCCATGAGCAGCAAGGAGGGACCAAAAGGAGCTTAAAGGAGGCCTACAAGGCTCATCCCGTTCGGGATGGCCTCAACCCGTCCCGGTTGAAGTGCACGAATTGAACTGCTGCTGTCTTGGGTCCATCCCGACCGGGATGAGTTCATCCCGATCAGGACCACCTCATCCCGATCAGGACCAACTCATCTCGACCGGGATGAGCCCAGTTCAGACCCGCGCTTCATTGTTTCTTCTCCTTTCCACTTGTAACCCTATATATACCCCCCTCTTGTATTAAGACAACATCTTATGTTATGCCTTTCATTAGAGACTAAACCCTAGATTGTTTTAGCATAGATTAGCATAGATTAGTGTAGATTAGTCTTTAGATTATCGTTAATCTTAGATTAATGCTTGTAATTTAGGAATTCTTAAAGATCTTCACCAAGATTGACAACCTTGGATGTTTGTTTTGGGTTCTTCCATTTATGCAAGTTTTCTTCTTCTTTTCATCTTCTAGTTTGGTATAATATCTTTTCCTTTATCTTAATCTTTGTTTTATTATTCAAGTTTGAGTCCTTAGTTCTTGTTTATTGTTTTGTTCTTCATTCTTGCTAGTTTCATTTATGCATCTTCTTATTCTTGCCTTGATTCCTCTTGTTAGTGTTAGTCTTAGATTAGATATGTTAGAGTAGTATCTTGCTAGGGTTAGTAAGGTGATTAGGGTGTTAATTGGATGATTAAGGGATTAGTGGAGATGTTGGTGGAAGATTTGGGTTTCCCCTTGGTATGATGCATATCACATGTTTGTTGAAATGCTTGAATGACTAGTATGTGCATATGCTTGTTTTTCTTGCTTTTCTCTTGTGGGTGATAGTTTGTTTGTGGGTTTGGTTCTCTCATTAAGTTGCGAGAGCCCGGTGAGGACGACCCCTAGGTCGGTCTAAGTTGCGAGAGCCCGGATGCGACCTAGGCCCCTATAGCGTGCTAGTAACCCCGTTTGTCATGTGTGTCGCCAAGGTGGGTTCTAGGTGGAACCTCTAGGTGAGTCTAAGTTGCGAGAGCCCGGACTATATCTAGATTACCCTACTACCTCCTTCACTCTAGCTCTCCCTCGACCATTCCGTTACCCCTTTGACCCCGACCTAATCCTAGCCCGTTTTCCTTGTTTTAGAACTTAGATTAGTCCATAGCCATCCCCCTTAGACTAGCTTGTCTCGAACATAGTCCTAGACCGTAGCATGCCTTAGTCCGACCTCCCGTTCCTGTGGATTCGACCCGACTTACCCTAGCTACCCACTAGGTATAGTTGGTTTTATTTGACGGTTGGGAGTCACGACAAATCCCACCAATCAAATTGGCGCAGTTGCCGGGGACGGCGTAGTTTAGACTTTTGTTTGCTTAAGTTGTGGACTTTGTTCTTGACTTTTGTGTTCTCTTCTCCTTGTGTATCTCCGTTTTTCTTCTTGTGTGTTACTCTCCCTTCCTAGTGCCTCAAAAGCACTAGGATACTAACGTTTGCTCAAGTGCTTCTAGCTCATCCTAGGTACCAAAGTGACGCTATGGACATGGCTCGTCCAAGCTACCATCAATCATCACGGGACAACTTTGGGGCGAATTACCAAAACCCACAACTTTACCAATCATATCAACCTCATCAACAATCTTATGAACCCTCTTCTTATGGTTACCAAGAAAGTTGTCAAGGATCGTTCCCACATCCTAACAACTACCAAACACCCTCACACAACCCACAACCAAATATCCCTAACTTTGAGACTTGTCAAATGTTGGTCCAAACACAAGGGAGCCAACATGAGATGATGATGCTATTGCAAAAGGGTCAACAATTGATGTTGACTCAAATACAAGGAGTTAGGGAGGAGTTCAAGGCCCAAATAGAGGTGCAAGATGCTCGCATCAATGCACTCATGGCTCATATCACGATGTTGGCCACTCGAGCTCCACAACATGCTGAGGAAGATTCATTTGGGCAAGAAAGTCGGGTGTCTCCACACGAAAGTCAACCCAATATTGAAGCTACAAATGAAGAAGAGAGGGTTAATCATGACATCATTGTTCAGTGTTGCTTGGATAGTGAAGATATGGGAAGAATAGAGGAAGTTGAAGCTTCAAGGGTCGACAATGAGGAGGGATTTGAACATGACAATCAAGATAACTCTTGGGGAGCCAATGTATTGGCTATAAAGTTGGATTTGTTTGATTTTCTTCGTGATGAACCGGATGGTGACAATCCAAACCCAACTGAAGAGATGATCCCTCATGACCAATTAGACAAGGTGAGTGAAAAGGAGCGCAATACTTGGGAAAAGGAAGTAGATGCCTTGGAACTTGTTTTGTATGGGAAATTGGAGGATCCTAAAGCCTCCAATGAAGAAAACTTGATGCCTTCTCCTCCTCTACCGCACTCGATGCCTAGTCCTTTGTCTTGTGAGACGGTTGGTGAAGAGGATCCTTGTCGGGCGGTGGAAAAGAGTTCCACTCTCGACCCCGTAGAAGAAGCGACACCCTTAGGGTGTGATCTCCCACATCATAACACCGAGCACGACTCTAGACCACTATACCTACCGGATGGTCATAAGAGTCGTCGCTACCATGGTTCCGAAGACCCGGAAGATCACGAGAACCCCGAGCATAATGAAGATGATCGCTTCATCCCTCCGACTTGGAAGCTCTTGAATGTGGCTAGGCTCGGCCATGTGAGCTTCAATGAAGATGTTGCTAAGGCATTTGACTTACTACTCCGAGCTCTTGATGGCTATGGAGGCGTTGTTGGTGAGAGTAGTTAGTGTAAATATCTTTTCCCTTTTCTTTTGTGCTTGTATTTGTGTTTATGTTTGTTTGTATAGTTTGGTTTCTAGGATTTGTTAGCCTTTGTGGAACTCTTGTTCATTTGGATTTTTGATGAGCGATTTGAGGGAGGGAATTTGATGTTGTAATTGAGTTTATTGTGATAGGTGTGAAGGAAAATTGATTCCTAGAGGAGAGTAGATAATGATAGAGCTTGGATCGTGAGTTTGGAAGTCGGTTTTTGAAGCTTTGGTGAAGCTTTTGGGGTTTGTGGAAGGTCGAGAAGATCCATCCCGACCGGGAAGGAGTCATCCCGATCGGGATGAGGGTACCATAATTCGAGCTTACTGGAGTGTCATCCCAACCGGGATGGAGGCTTTCCGATCGGGACGGGTGTGTCATCCCGATCGGGACCATCCATCCCGACCGGGATGGTCTCTTTTCTCCTCTTTTGGCCTCTTCTTTGACATTTGAGCCCACCCAACCATTGTATACCCCCACCCAACCTTCCTCACCCATCCTAGCTCATGTCATACGACCCTTACACTTCATTTACATACCCTGACCTCATTTCTCTTCCCTTTCCACCGAGTTTCACATCGAATCCTACCCCCCTCACACCATTACTACCTCAACCATGCGTTTTATCGAGAATGAAGCGGAATAGCAATGATGAAGACAAGCAAGTGCCTATATTGATCTACGAGACGATGGAGCGAGTGAGTTGCTATCCTATTGGTACGGCAACTATCCTTTCTTTTCCGTCTTTTATTGCTTGTTTTCCTTTGTTTACTCCCCTTCCCTTATCATTTGTGTCATGGTGGCCTTCGAGGCCTTGGTATATGGTTGCTCCCAACTCTCGATGATGTGACTACATCGAGAGTCATTTTCAAAATCCAAATTTTTCAAGTTTTTCACCCTTTTTTGTTGGATTTATTCGGATTTAGGCGGAATCCGGGCTAGGTGACTTGATTACACCTAGCCCTCCCCTCCCATTTTCTTTTATTTCCTTCTTTTTATTTTCTTCCCCCATCCATATCTTTTCTTGTCTCGGCCCATGGTGACTTGACTACACCCCGGCCGGACGCCTTCTACCCTTTTCTTCACTTTATTTTTTGATTTTTAGCTTTATTTTCGTAGTTTCTTTTCTTTTTCTTTTGTCTCTCCGCACACTACGATCGAGCATGAGGACATGGCTCGGTTTAAGTGTGGTGGAGTGTAGACACCCGCATTTTGCCTGCTAGTGTCTATAGCAGTTTCCAACAAAACACCCGATGATGATCGGACGTCAACATGACTTAATACGCTCGAATACGGACTCGGAATCAATAGTATCCGACGTGGGCATTTAGCGGAGTGCAAATCTCTCAAAACAGACCTCAAATTCAGGCCCAGTGGGTCATTCCGAGTCAAAAGAGACTAATTTGTGCCAAAACCGTCACCGGAAATAAAACCGTCTTTTAGCAACCGAGTCAAAACCCGGTCAAAGTCGAATCCCGAGACGAACCAGCCTCACATTATGTCCAAATACACAAAACGAATCAAGTCACAACAACCAAATCATTCAAAAAAAGTCAACAAATCATTCCAAAAATATCTCGATCCTATTTGATCCACTCGGTCGAGTGGATTGACCCACTCGATCGAGTGGAGCGTCAAGAAGGCTGTCCAGATTCATTCACGAGAGCACTCGACCGAGTGCATCCGCGCCACTCGGTCGAGTAACCCAACGTCGGGGCTCCCTATAAATACCCCATGACCCCCATGCATTTCACAAGGTTTTTCCGATGCACCTTTAGCTTACATTCACCCTACACTTCTCCTATACTACACAATATTACGTTCCTAGCAATCCTAGGCAAAAGCACACAAAAACCGAGTCTCCGTCCCTCGATAAACCGACGTCACACACACACATATTCAAACTCGAGATCAAAACTCGCCAAAGACCCGAGAGCATCCTCTCCCTAACCAAACACACCCTAACTCACCCTACATATCTCGACACTCCCGCGCACACGCCGCTACTACGAGTTCGTTTCCGAGGCCATTAAGCATGTAGGTTGAGGGTGTCATCAAACCCCTTTTCTCCTTTCCCTTCTTTCGTTTATTTATGTATATATTATTATTATTATTATTATTATTATTATTAGTACTATTATTATTAGTCGGTATTAACGACACTAATATTTTATTTACTAACACTAACCTTTAATTTTGTACATACTAACTTTTAATTTTATGTATACTAACATTTTATATTTCTGTACACTAACATCTAACATCTAACATTTAATTATCGTATTCTAACATCTAACATTTATTTTTCGCATCTAACAATCTAACATTTAATTTTCGCTATTTACACTTTGTCATAACATTACTATACCGTGTATACTATAACAGTATAACTCGGATCCGAACTCGTTTGACTACGATGATCAATTTCTAAAGGTTCGTTTATTAACACGATCACGATCCTTCGTAGTCGAACGCGTATAGATCCATTTCCAAGATTAGTACGGAACCCGTTGACACGAAAACCGACATCACATAACCCGAAAGGGTTAGTTCCGATGTCGTGACGTAGAGGGATGCAATTCCGTTACTAATTCAAAATTTCAATCACGTAATACCATATTTCATAAAATCCCGATAACGGTCTCATAATCGTATAATACACGTTTATGACATCGAGAACCGAGTTGAATTTAAATAATGCAATATTTTTATTTAACTCGGTCAATTATCGAATTCAAACAAATAAAAATGAAACGAGCCATGCCTCGTACAGGGGGCACTCGATCGAGTGCCATGGGCCACTCGATCGAGTAGCACCCAAAAATCTGGACAGTAGCTACTTTAACGACACACTCGACCGAGTCAGACCATGACTCGATCGAGTGGGTCCTTTAGCCCAGAAATCCGAGCGCTTCGATCATCATTTGAGCCTCGTCATTTTTTACGACTTTTAGTCGACACGTGTAAAATCAATCACGTAATTCTAATTTTCAAAACTCATGCATATCACGACACCTAAAACGATTTTGATCGACGGTCTCGCACTATTAATTTTATGTCGACGACTCTTTAGTCGTATCCGACACATAATTAATTTAGACTCCATTTCTCGAGGTGATAAGTCGGGACAAGCCATCGAGGTTCGAGATCGGGTTAGCACCACACCTAGGTCTCGAACCTCCGTCCTTTGATTGGTACACAATATAATGTGTATCTAATCGAAGTTAGTCAAATTGCACAACTTACGGTCTAGTTTATATTTATTATATACGGGTCCGTTTCTAGTTAACGTCTACCATTTCCTATTCGATTATTCTATTTTATTGCTCGTTGTATTGTGAATTCCGGGTTGTATTCCGCCCGTGTAATTTGTAATTTATTTACGAGTTTTCTATTTTCGATGTTTGCCATTTATTTATTTAAATGAACATCACATGCTAAATCACTTTGACGTGAATCAAGATGCATTAAATGACGTAGCAAACCAATAATTCACATGCTTAGCCCGAAAACGCTGTTTGCATATCATTTAGTCGTTTTACTAGCGCGCGTACACGAACACGAACGATGTCTTAGTAGAGGCCGCCATTGTGCGGGCGGGGTTGGGTGTCCTTAGTGGGCTTCCCAACACGTACCTTCACCCCTTACTCAGAACCTTTGGTTTCCGGATGTCCGAAACCCTTGGCGCACGAGAGTCATTTTATATACGAAAGCCGGTGTAAACGGTATCGGTATAACAATGCAAAGGGACGAGCCCCATAAACTCTGAAATCGGAGTGGGCTTACTTTGTGTATAGCCCATGACGACATAGAGTGGGCTCGTATGGTTCCGAATAACCACAAAATTCGGTGGCGACTCCATTTTGACTTAAATTTCGAACCCGAGAACAATCTTACCACGAGATTCATTCGCCTACCCAAACCCGCGCTTCGCCGCGTCGGGGTGGACCTACGTCATGTCCACAATTTGGCGACTCCGCTGGGGATACCTGATGTACCACATGTCATCGGGGTTCCTAGGGTGAGACTCGAAGAGAAATCGTTCGTAGATTAATGTGCGCGCATTAGTTTAATGATTCATGCATAACCCAAATTTGCCCGGGCCGGTTACTTGTGACCGACGTCCCACTATACCACGGTGCATTCCTACATGGGTGCGCTAAAGACATCGATGGTGGAACTCGTCTCGGTTTCGAGGCATGTCCTAAGACCAACTCGGCTTAGGGAGTCCGTCCATCACACGAGAAAGCCATCGTTGTTGGTATAGACCCTATTTTGACCGACCGAGACTTAGCGTAAAGCATACATGAGCGTCGTTATAATGCTTGTTTGACTACGTGCTACTTGGTTTCCGTGTCATTTTTCAAAAACCGTCATTTCAAAATTGCATCTTTCCAAAATACCAAATTTCAAAAAACCGGAAATACTGTCCGTTTCGGGACCCATCTTTCCAAAACACCAAATTTTGAAAAACCCGAAATACTGTCCGTTTCGGGACCCGTATTTTCAAAATATCCAATTTAAAAAAAAAAAACTCGGAATGCTGCCGAAAATTAGACTTACGATTTGACTCAAAACAAGCCTTTTTTTAGCCGGCATGCTATCCATTTCAATTCGAATTTCCGATCCACCATTCGATTTTCGAATTTTCAAAATTCAATTTTCAAATCTTCGTGATCTCATTCGCGATTTTCAAATCCTCAAGATTCCATTCTCGATTTTCAAATCTCCGAGATGTCGTTTTCGATTCTCAAATCTTCGGGATCTCATTTTCAATTTTCAAATTTTCGGAAATTTATTTTCGATATTCAAATTTTCAAAATTCCAAAAATTCAACTTTTCAAAAAACCGGTCCTATTGGCCCACTACCAATTTCAGGACCGTCCTCTCAATTTTTAAAATTCAATCATTTTTCAAAACATTCCGATTATAGGACCTACCGTAATCCGTGTGTCGGGTCTTTTTATTATTTGTCGAAGGTCAATAGCGTCGAAACTCCGTCGATCCTACATCTCGGGTTTCTTCCCCATCCTAGTCCGCCTTATCATAAAGGCATAACCGACCAACACGAGTCATACACTCGTAAATGGAAAGTTCATAAACACTCGAGTCCTAACTAGAAAGTCACACGCAATTTTCCCTCCGACAGGACGGTCCCCACGACCTTTCCTAAGGGAATTTTGCCCGTCTTTCAATCCGTTAGTCGAGTCATCCCAATTCAAAAATCCTTTAACTTAAGGGTCTACCCTAATCACAGGGTCATCCTTATTCAAGTCAAGTCAAGGGTCTCTAGCGTCGAAACTCTGTCGATCTTACATCGCAAGTTTCTTCCCTTACCCGTCTGCCTTCATCAAGGCCGAGTCAACCTTTTACAAGGCATAGGCCTATAACAAAAGGTTCGTGATCCTTACATCTAAGGGTCACTCGTCCATCACTCGAGTCTTAGCAAAACCTGCAATCTCACTCAGGGGCTACCCTTCAGCAGAGCGGTCAATCACGGTTGCTCTAAGGGTCATGTCTTACACGTGTTGTCTCACGTACCCCACTTTTGAGTCACTTAGATGTCACACCATCTGAGTCCTATCAGAGTCCTCGGTCTCACTCGTGGGCTACCCTTTAGCAGAGCGATCAATCACGGTTGCTCTAAGGGTCATGTCCTACACGTGTTGTCTCACGCGTGCCATTTTCGAGTCACTTAGATGCCACCCCATCTGAGTCCTATAGAGTCTTTTACGTCGCTCGGGGGCTATCCTCCAACCGACCAGTCAAACACGGTCACCCTAAGGAGTACCTTACGTTCATCATACACCGGCGTCCTTATAATGCCTTCTTCGAGTCGTACCTATGCTACGAACACTCCAGTCTCCTAAAGGTTTAGGTCGCCACAGTAGGTCCGAACACGTGACGCGGCCAAACACGGTCGCCCCATTTTCGGACTCATCCTCGTGGCTCAGATCTCATGGTCGAGTTCGAGCCAAGGTCGTTACCTCGTCTAGGTCAATGTTCGAGTATCCCGGTCCAAGAGTCTTTGTCATCCCGTCACCCCGGGCCGTGTCTAGTTTGACTCCCTCTCTTACATTCATGCAAATTCGAGTTTAGGCGAGTCGTGGCACCTGTCGTTTTCTCCAATCAAAGACTTTACCAAAAAAAAAAAGAAACAACCAACCGAGCGTCCGTAAGTCCGGATTTGATTCGAGTCTAAGTCTGAGTCCGAGTCTAGGATACCCTACATCCTCATTTCCAAATCAGAGTCAGAGTCTTTTGCATTCTGTCCTCTTTTCAAAATTCAACAAAAAATCAGCTTTCAATATTCTATCTCTACTATACACTTTCCTTATGTGTTTCCGAGAACATGATGAACACCATCATCATACACTGTGAGCACACGCACGTGGCTATTATAGACACATCTATAATGACTGCAGGAACTGAGGCCCGTGTTTTCCCTTAACTGTTCCATGTCTGGCATAGACAGCCACATAACTACCCTTAGCAGGAGCGGTATCGAATCCTATGACAAATCTAGGTAGTCTCCTAGTTTGGGTTCAAGACGGGAGGCAAGCCCATTTCCCACAATAAACACCCCTCCAATAAAACTGACCAATCCCTATCTTAGGCGTTAGTCTGACTTGATGCCAAAAATACCCAACTCGGGACGATGCTCCCACTAAGCCTGCTCGGAATTATGATGACAATCCCGAGATCCAAACCACCATGCTTACCGTAGAGTACTCCACCGCGAGTTGCACTCACATAAACACCAACTAGGCTTCCACCTTACAAGGGTTTAGCTCCACATGCCTAATCCAACCGATGGGCCCACCCCCATATCCACCCACAACACCATAGGAGCGGATTACCGTGAAAAAAAAAAAAGAAAAAAAATGGACAAAAAAACAGAAGTCCAAGGAAAAAGCAAAAGGCCAAAACAAAAGAGCTGACCATGATCAACATCCCTCGACCAGATACGGTCAATCCCTTGACCGAGGCACGGTCAACTCAAATGAAGAATCCCATGACCGGGGCTAAGAGGTCAACCCAAAAAACAAAAAAAAAACAAAAAATTCAAATAGCCATGACCGTGGTCAATGGTCAACACAACTCAAAGTCCCTTGACCGGGGTACGGTCAATTCAAAAATTATTGATGCCCATACCATCAAATAAGGGAGAGACAATCAAGCTGGTTAGCTAACACCACTTTTAGCCTCCCCATATTACAACCCTCAAGACCTTCCCGAGACCTAGGCTAAGAGACAGCCCGGAATTTTGAGGATTCTAGCTCCATAGGATACACCCTAACCATTAGGGCCAGACATGGAAATCAGATCCCGCATTATCAAACCTACCCTGATCGAAGTCCGAGTCATTTTTTACTCGACTTCCCCCCTTTCCTACCACATTACAATACATTACCCTCGAAGCCTTAGCTCCACAAAATCGAGCTCCGGTTGTCAAAACAGTGAAGCCACTTACGACCTAGCTCCACATTTCCAAAAACATCCGAACCAGTTACCAGCCCCAAACACGGGAACTCAATCTGCGGTCGGCATAGAACATGCCCAAATAGTTCACACCACCTCTGGGAGCTACCCCGGAGAACGCTCACAGTCACAGGATCAACATCCTAACTGTTCCAACCCTTTGATCAAGACATCATTGGGAACACACCTAGCCTACACCATCGCTATGGCTAGTTACACACAAAGCCTTAATAAACTAGGCACCATAATAATATCTTCCAATCCACTGAACTACGGCTTGGTTTGATTTCACTACACGTGAATACGTAGGCAGCCTTTCAACAAAGGCACAACCATCCACATTGACACAAGTTCTAAAATAAAAGCACCGTCATTCCGGTCACGACACTGTCATGTTCTTAACAGTTAGCTTTGTCATCCTGGGGGCTTCTCTCAGACAGAAGACCTTCATCCACTCACATAATCCAAATGACTTTCAAAAAACTAGCCTCCTTTCTTTAGTGTGTCCTAGTACTCGGCTCAGTCGAAGACGAGAATCCGTCAGGGATTCGAAGCGACACTAGGGATTGTACCCAAAACCAAAGATCCAAAAGAACATCAGTCTACAGCATTGCTACTGCTAAGCCTTGTCCTGCAGAAACAATCTCATTACAGGCTATTACAATTACCCTATATCACATCCTTCCCATTTCGACGTTCGACCGTGTTGCCACTCGCCTAGGCTATGGATTAGCGCAGCATAAGAGTCTTGTCGTCTTAGGTGGCCCACCCCCCTACCGAGTCACGGTCCAACCCCTCGAAAGTCCAGTCGTGTCTGTCAACTCGTCCTGTCACGTCCAGAGTCGAGTCTGTCGATATGTCTCCCTTCAAATTCTCATTTTAAAATTTGCAAAACTTAGCCATTTGATAAAATCCTTTTCGACAAGGTCAAATTTTGGTCTATTTATACTGCAAATTTCTTTTCTACCCCTTTCAATTTTGAAAAACTATATCCTAGCACATGAGTTGCTTTCAGGACTTCGATTTCAAAATGAAGCAAAAACCATTTTCCCCAGCGCAAGCCAGTCTATAGATGCTAACTGCATTTCCTATGTGCTATCTTGCTATGCCTGCTATTTCTGCCTATGTATCTAACATTTCAGGTGCCAGCTAGTGCTTCCCAACGGAACAACAAAGGCGGTGTTTCTCCTGAAATGCTACATGCAAGTTGTCATGTGTCGACATACGGGTACACCCAAGACTTCAGAAGCAAGTCTCTGCGCAGCTACCTTCCTCCCCAGCGCGAGTCAGTGTTTTGCCTATATGTGTCAGCATACAGGTACACTCCAGACTTCAGAAGCAAATCCCCGCGAAACTATTTAAATTCCCCAACGGAGTCAACTTTTTCCCGGTATGCTACATCCAAGACGTGATGTGTCGGCATACGGGTACACCTACGCCCCGAAAGGCAAGTTTTACTCCCCACGGAGCATCATCATCAGGTCAGGTACGACTCAAGGCTTCAAAAGCAAGCCCGTACAGCTCACATATCTCCCCAGCGGAACGCCCGAGGCGGCATTTTCCCCAAAATGGAACGGGATGGGCCCAGATATAGGTACACCTAGGACTTCAAAGGCAAGTCCGACTCCCCACGGAGCTATCATCATCAGGACAGGTATGACCCTTTTCTTATGGCTGGCGAGCCCTTCACGCAAGTCTACTGGACTATAAACGACCCGACCGGAAGGCTGCCAGGTCGTAATCCTCGATTGGCCTGGTAGCTACTCTGACTTTCGCCTTGTCCAAGCCTCAGTCAGAGTGGGGGCTCTGTAGACACCCGCATTTTGCCTGCTAGTGTCTATAGCAGTTTCCAACAAAACACCCGATGATGATCGGACGTCAACATGACTTAATACGCTCGAATACGGACTCGGAATCAATAGTATCCGACGTGGGCATTTAGCGGAGTGCAAATCTCTCAAAACAGACCTCAAATTCAGGCCCAGTGGGTCATTCCGAGTCAAAAGAGACTAATTTGGGCCAAAACCGTCACCGGAAATAAAACCGTCTTTTAGCAACCGAGTCAAAACCCGGTCAAAGTCGAATCCCGAGACGAACCAGCCTCACATTATGTCCAAATACACAAAACGAATCAAGTCACAACAACCAAATCATTCAAAAAAAGTCAACAAATCATTCCAAAAATATCTCGATCCTATTTGATCCACTCGGTCGAGTGGATTGACCCACTCGATCGAGTGGAGTGTCAAGAAGGCTGTCCAGATTCATTCACGAGAGCACTCGACCGAGTGCATCCGCGCCACTCGGTCGAGTAACCCAACGTCGGGGCTCCCTATAAATACCCCATGACCCCCATGCATTTCACAAGGTTTTTCCGATGCACCTTTAGCTTACATTCACCCTACACTTCTCCCATACTACACAATATTACGTCCCTAGCAACCCTAGGCAAAAGCACACAAAAACCGAGTCTCCGTCCCTCGATAAACCGACGTCACACACACATATTCAAACTCGAGATCAAAACTCGCCAAAGACCCGAGAGCATCCTCTCCCTAACCAAACACACCCTAACTCACCCTACATATCTCGACACTCCCGCGCACACGCCGCTACTACGAGTTCGTTTCCGAGGCCATTAAGCATGTAGGTTGAGGGTGTCATCAAACCCCTTTTCTCCTTTCCCTTCTTTCGTTTATTTATGTATATATTATTATTATTATTATTATTATTATTATTAGTACTATTATTATTAGTCGGTATTAACGACACTAATATTTTATTTACTAACACTAACCTTTAATTTTGTACATACTAACTTTTAATTTTATGTATACTAACATTTTATATTTCTGTACACTAACATCTAACATCTAACATTTAATTATCGTATTCTAACATCTAACATTTATTTTTCGCATCTAACAATCTAACATTTAATTTTCGCTATTTACACTTTGTCATAACATTACTATACCGTGTATATATATAATAATATCAAAACTCGGATCCGAACTCGTTTGACTACGATGATCAATTTCTAAAGGTTCGTTTATTAACACGATCACGATCCTTCGTAGTTGAACGCGTATAGATCCATTTCCAAGATTAGTACGGAACCCGTTGACACGAAAACCGACATCACATAACCCGAAAGGGTTAGTTCCGATGTCGTGACGTAGAGGGATGCAATTCCGTTACTAATTCAAAATTTCAATCACGTAATACCATATTTCATAAAATCCCGATAACGGTCTCATAATCGTATAATACACGTTTATGACATCGAGAACCGAGTTGAATTTAAATAATGCAATATTTTTATTTAACTCGGTCAATTATCGAATTCAAACAAATAAAAATGAAACGAGCCATGCCTCGTACAGGGGGCACTCGATCGAGTGCCATGGGCCACTCGATCGAGTAGCACCCAAAAATCTGGACAGTAGCTACTTTAAAGACACACTCGACCGAGTCAGACCATGACTCGATCGAGTGGGTCCTTTAGCCCAGAAATCCGAGCGCTTCGATCATCATTTGAGCCTCGTCATTTTTTACGAATTTTAGTCGACACGTGTAAAATCAATCACGTAATTCTAATTTTCATAACTCATGCATATCACGACACCTAAAACGATTTTGATCGACGGTCTCGCACTATTAATTTTATGTCGACGACTCTTTAGTCGTATCCGACACATAATTAATTTAGACTCCATTTCTCGAGGTGATAAGTCGGGACAAGGCATCGAGGTTCGAGATCGGGTTAGCACCACACCTAGGTCTCGAACCTCCGTCCTTTGATTGGTACACAATATAATGTGTATCTAATCGAAGTTAGTCCAATTGCACAACTTACGGTCTAGTTTATATTTATTATATACGGGTCCGTTTCTAGTTAACGTCTACCATTTCCTATTCGATTATTCTATTTTATTGCTCGTTGTATTGTGAATTTCGGGTTGTATTCCGCCCGTGTAATTTGTAATTTATTTACGAGTTTTCTATTTTCGATGTTTGCCATTTATTTATTTAAATGAACATCACATGCTAAATCACTTTGACGTGAATCAAGATGCATTAAATGACGTAGCAAACCAATAATTCACATGCTTAGCCCGAAAACGTTGTTTGCATATCATTTAGTCGTTTTACTAGCGCGCGTACACGAACACGAACGATGTCTTAGTAGAGGCCGCCATTGTGCGGGCGGGGTTGGGTGTTCTTAGTGGGCTTCCCAACACGTACCTTCACCCCTTACTCAGAACCTTTGGTTTCCGGATGTCCGAAACCCTTGGCGCACGAGAGTCATTTTATATACGAAAGCCGGTGTAAACGGTATCGGTATAACAATGCAAAGGGACGAGCCCCATAAACTCTGAAATCGGAGTGGGCTTACTTTGTGTATAGCCCATGACGACATAGAGTGGGCTCGTATGGTTCCGAATAACCACAAAATTCGGTGGCGACTCCATTTTGACTTAAATTTCGAACCCGAGAACAATCTTACCACGAGATTCATTCGCCTACCCAAACCCGCGCTTCGCCGCGTCGGGGTGGACCTACGTCATGTCCACATGGAGCGATATTCTATCGTCGTTAGTTTTATTTTCTTAGTTTTTCGAAAAATTCTTCAAAAAACCCTAAAAATTTGAAAAATTTCGCAAAAATCAAAAAGAATTTCTTTTGTGTCTTTTCCTTTTTGTGTCGTTGTGTCGTATATTTGTTTTGTGTGCGTGTTTTGCCTCCCTCTTTCCTTATAGGTTGCTTAATTCACCAAATGCTTTGGAGAGCTTTCAGCACCTCCGGTAACATCTTCTATCCCTTTTTCTCCTTTGTCTCTTGTGGAGTTTGGAGGAGATTGTGATGTTGTGTGCTTGGGCGGAGCTTTGTAAAGTTTGTGGTGGATTTGGAGACTTGTTTGGAAGCTCGGGGTGGTGTTTGTTTTGTTCATGTGGTTATTTTGTTTTGTGTTGTTGTTTCTTGTCTTTTTTTCTTATTGTTTTCGCCATGTCTTTGTTTTATGTGTAAGTGTGTCGTGTGTGTAAACGGTTTTCGAAAACCTGGTTTAGAGGCTAGTGTGCAAGTGTTTACTTTTCCTTCCTAGTTGAATAAATCGAGTCTTGGACTTTAATCTAGTAGAATGACCCTAAATCAATGATTTCGTTCGTTTCTTACCTTGAGTCCACCTAGCTTACTAGGGATTTACTACGGAATTTGCATTTTGACTATTATGACCACCCACGGTGTGAAAAGGCCTTGGTTACCGAGTCTCGCCCCCTAGGTGACCGTGTTTGGGATTGTTTGATTAGTCCAAGTTTTTCCCCTTTTTGTGGGTTTGAAGGGAAAGCGCGCTCCCGACTCACCCGTTTCCCTACCTCTTACACATATCACACAATAAATTGCAATTTGTTGATTCTCTCTTTCTTAATTGTCAAGAAATGCCAAAACGCCAAATCTTGCCAAAAAAGGACAAAGAAAAGAAAAAGAAAGAAAATGAAAGAAAGAAAAGAATGAAGAAAAAGAAAAGGCACAAAAGCCAAAAAGAAAATAGAAAAGAAGAAAAAGAAATGGCATGGTAGCAAAGCAAAGCCAAAATGCAAAAGAAAAGAGAAAATGCCAAAAGAAAACCAGATTCACAAAAATAACCCCTACCTCTCAAAATAAGCCTTTTTCCGACTTTTTCCGTGAAGAGCCTACCAAAGGACCGAGTCCCGAGGAAGGATGATAGCGGCATTAGTCGGTCTTCCCTCATTTTGCATGTTTTCCATCTTTTTACTTAGACTAGTTAGGCGGTTTTAGACATGGGACGACCCTCTTGGCTCACGCTGAAGGGGGCGGGGTCTAACTTACCTACAGTGTCGACTAACACCGTGGTCCTTCACTTTTCCACTCCGCCGATCGTCCCGTAGTACGTTTTTAGAAAGTTAGGAGGACCTAGGTAAGATACCAACATTTTTGTTGCTTTATCGTTATACTATTAGGGTTTCGTCCACCTTGGTTTGTATTGATAGCTTGGGAACATTGTCACTTGCCTCGAGTCCTAAACCGGTGCTTCTTTCACCGCTCATTTGAGGTAAGCGGTATTTGTTTTGTTTTGGGTGCAACCGATTATGTGTTTGTTTGTGTGTTTGTGTGTTTTGTGTCCGGTTGCATCCACAGTTTTGTCGCAAGACCCGACTTGCCTTGCGGAGTGCACTTTTCCTCTAAGTGCACTCGCGTGAGTTGAAGGGGCGTAGGGTGCGCTAATACCCACTCGGCTAGTTTAGTAGTTAGTATGTGCTTACTCGAGGGCGAGTAAGGGTTAAGTGTGGGGGAGTTGATAAGTGTAGTTTGTAGTGCTTATTTGTTGTATTTTGGTCCCAATTTCCTTGTGGAATCGCTCCTTGGGAGCGATTTATGGGTTTCATATGCTTCCTTTAGTTTGTTTCAGGTTCCCGAGACGGATTTGGAAGAGTTGGAGCGATTCCGACTCGATACATACACATTTTGGAGCCAACGGAGTAGAGGAACGATGACTCGATGCCTTGGAATCGATCTCGAGACCTTGGGACCCATTCCCGAGCCTCCGAGACCCGATTCCGAGTCCCGAGAATCGACGAGAAACCCATGAGAAGCAAGGAGGGACCAAAAGGAGATTAAAGGTGGCCTACAAGGCTCATCCCGTTCGGGATGGCCTCAACCCTTCCCGGTTGAAGTGCACGAATTGAACTGCTGCTGTCTTGGGTCCATCCCGACCGGGGTGAGTTCATCCCGATCGGGACCACCTCATCCCGATCGAGACCAACTCATCCCGACCGGGATGAGCCCAGTTCAGACCCGCGCTTCATTGTTTCTTCTCCTTTCCACTTGTAACCCTATATATACCCCCCTCTTGTATTAAGACACCATCTTATGTTATGTCATTCATTAGAGACTAAACCCTAGATAGTTTTAGCGTAGATTAGCATAGATTAGTGTAGATTAGTCTTTAGATTATCGTTAATCTTAGATTAATGCTTGTAATTTGGGAATTCTTCAAGATCTTCACCAAGATTGACAACCTTGGATGTTTGTTTTGGGTTCTTCCATTTATGCAAGTTTTCTTCTTCTTTTCATCTTCTAGTTTGGTATAATCTCTTTTCCTTTATCTTAATCTTTGTTTTATTATTCAAGTTTGAGTCTTTAGTTCTTGTTTATTGTTTTGTTCTTCATTCTTGCTAGTTTCATGTATGCATCTTCTTATTCTTGCCTTGATTCCTCTTGTTAGTGTTAGTCTTAGATTAGATATGTTAGAGTAGTATCTTGCTAGGGTTAGTAAGGTGATTAGGGTGTTAATTGGATGATTAAGGGATTAGTGGAGATGTTGGTGGAAGATTTGGGTTTCCCCTTGTTTTGATGCATATCACATGTTTGTTGAAATGCTTGAATGACTAATATGTGCATATGCTTGTTTTTCTTGCTTTTCTCTTGTGGGTGATAGTTTGTTTGTGGGTTTGGTTCCCTCATTAAGTTGCGAGAGCCCGGTGAGGACGACCCCTAGGTTGGTCTAAGTTGCGAGAGCCCGGATGCGACCTAGGCCCCTATAGCGTGCTAGTAACCCCATTTGTCATGTGTGTCGCCAAGGTGGGTTCTAGGTGGAACCTCTAGGTGAGTCTAAGTTGCGAGAGCCCGGACTATATCTAGATTACCCTACTACCTCCTTCACTCTAGCTCTCCCTCGACCATTCCGTTACCCCTTTGACCCCGACCTAATCCTTGCCCGTTTTCCTTGTTTTAGAACTTAGATGAGTCCATAGCCATCCCCCTTAGACTAGCTTGTCTCGAACATAGTCCTAGACCGTAGCATACCTTAGTCCGACCTCCCGTCCCTGTGGATTCGACCCGACTTACCCTAGCTACCCACTAGGTATAGTTGGTTTTATTTGACGGTTGGGATTCACGACAAATCCCACCCATCTAGTGCTCCTCGAAAAAGGCTCTTGGGTTGGTTTTTGGGATGTCACTCGACCGAGTGGGCTAGGCACTTGATCGAGTGCTCCCTGTACGGACTGCTGTTCGGTTGATTTTGACTCTAAAAATTGTTTTCGGTTTTAAAAATTGATTAAGTCGCCTAGAAATACAATGCAATTTATACTCGACTTAAATTTTGATACTCGTGATATTCGACATTCGGTTTACCGAAGCGGTGTCGGATATTTAGAGTGGATTTTGAAAAGTTATTTGAAAAATTGTTTCGAATGTTGTTAAGATGCGATAATTCCTCCACGTTGTAATATGGAAATTACTCGGTTTCAACGGCCTTATCCTTAACATATTTTGATGATTGACACCTTTAGATCCGATATTTGACTACAGAGTCGATATCGAATCCTCAGGTACGACTCTTTATATTGAAAATAATGCGAAAATTGTTATAACGATACTAGATGCGATAAAAGTAAAAGACGACATTGACTGACGACCCTTGACGATAGACAACGACGGAAAACGAGAAAAGGAGGAAGACGAGAAAAACGTGAAAAAGAGAAGAGAATAAGAGAGAACGGGATTTGGAACACCCTCAACCTACATGCTAATACTGGTCTCGATTAGGAACTCGTAGTAACGGCGCTTGCGTAGGAGTAACGAGAATCTAGGGAGCGTTAAGGTGTTGTATTTTTGTATGATTTCGCTATAGAATTCCTAGGAAAATCGGACGGTATTTCGGTAGAGTTTTCTTAAGGTTGGCTAGAGAGTCGGGATGTATGTGTGATGGATGTCGGGAAGTATTGTTGATGAACCGTGTATGTTGTGTTGCATGTGGGGAGGTATTTATAGGAAAAATACCGGCTTGGGATAAGAGATTCCTAGTGTTTGGATAGGAGAAGTGTGTGGACATGACATAGGTCCACCCCGACGCGACCACACGCGGGTTTGGGTAGGCGAATGGATCTCCATATGAGAATGGATCGAATTGAAATTTAAATGGAAGTGGAGTCGCCACCGAACTTTGTGGGAGTTCGGGCGCATTCGAACCCACTCTATGTCGTAGTGGGCCGTATACAAAATACGGCCCATTTCCGATGTCAGAGTTTATTGGGCTCGTCCCTTTGCATTGCGATACCAATACCGTCACTACCGGTTATCGTGTATTGAGTGACTCTCGTGCGCCAACGGTTTCGGGCATCCGGAAACCGAGGTTCTGAGTAAGGGGTGAGGGTACGTGTTGGGAAGCCCACAAAGGACACCCAACCTCGGCCGCACATTAGCGGCCTCTACTAGGATATCTAATGACTTTCTAATACGCGCGTTAGTTGAACGATGAAAATGCTTATGCAAACATTGTTTTCCCTAAGCATGTGAGAAATTGAAAGGGTTTCTATGTCGATTTAATGCAATTAATTCTAACGTCGAAGTTGAATTTTAGCATGTGGGCTCATTTTAGTACAATAAAATAAACAAGGTAAATCGACAAGAGAATAAATGGTTAACAACGATATAACGATAATAACGGTTCGCAAAGATGTAGAATGAAATGGAATGATGCATGGTTTTAAAAAGTGATATTTCACGTGATTGATTCGACACGTGTTGACCCAAGTCATAAAAAAGTGTTCCCGAAACTAGAAAACGGTGTAGGACTCATGGTTTTGACGTGATAAAGGGCCACTCGACCGAGTCATTGAAGGACTCGACCGAGTAGACCTCTGAAAACTCTTCTGTCCCGTATTTTGGACCCTACTCGATCGAGTTATTGGCGAACTCGACCGAGTACGTTGCCACTCGACCGAGTCACTGTGAGACTCGACCGAGTGGAGGTCGAAAAAGCATTCTGTTTCGGTTTTTAGGGTGCCGCTCGACCGAGTGGGCTAGGCACTCGACCGAGTGGCCCCTGTACGAACTAGGGTTCGCTTGCAATTTTGTTATCGATTTCGAAATTGCTTTTTGATTTTGATAATTTGATGACTTTGTTGAATCGGGCATAAATATTGCTTAATTTATGCTCGATTCGTGTGTATGATACTCGTCATATCCAACGTGCGAATATTAAATCGACGTCGGATATTAGATAAAAAAAATGCTATAAGTCGTTTCAGTTAACTAAAACGGTATAGGTTTTTCTCCGTGTTTATTAATGTCGCATTAATTCTATTGAATTAGATGACATCAATATTAGCATCAACGAAACAAACGCATTAATTAATTTATTTGACTAGATTGTTCGAATTCGACATCCAACTATTAAGTTGGTATCGAATCTACTAGATTGACACTTTACTTGAATTGAAAGACTTTATTCCCTCGGCTTCCCGACATCGTAGTAAACCCCTAGGGATTTCGTGATGTCGGATCCGCGTCAACGGGTTTCGACCCTTAATTAAAAAAAAAAGTAATTGTTTTGAAAAAAAAATTAGAATTGATGAAATATGCGACTAATGATAACAATGCGGATAAAATAAAAACTGTTGTTTAAGTTGACTTGTTTCAATAATCAAGTGATCGGGGTGTCGGGATAAGCGACCGACAACGCTGGGTGCAATACCCTTGTATATTAGGGTTTTCTTATTCCGACATCTCTCACACTCGACACAAATTCACAAGTATTTTAGTGTCTTTTAATACTAGCGATTATTAACGATATTAGGACGCGATAATAATAAAAAAAGAAACCAAAAACAATGACATAGACGACGTGCGACGCGAGGAAGAAGGAGAAAGGAGAAAAGAAGAGCGGGAATTGGCACCCTCAACCTACATGTTCTTGTTCTCGGATGGGACTCGTAGTTGTGGCTAGCACGGGAGTAATCAAGATATAGGCTAAGTTGTGGTGGTTTAGGGTTTGTCTCCTAAGCTAGGATTAGGGTTTGCAAGTGTAGTATTAGGGTTTGATTAGGGTAGAATTAGGTCAAAAAAAAGATGTGTAAAAGGTTGTGCATGGGTATGTATATATAGGCATGGCCATGGACCCCCAGCTAGGGTTACTCGACCGAGGAGCCTCTTGACTCGGTCGAGTGGCCCATTCAAACGTAGTCGGGCTTGAATGAGGGACCACTCGATCGAGTGGGTGGAGCACTCGATCGAGTGGATCGGCTGGGTTGCGCGAGTCCAATGTTTTGGACCTCGAGATGGGTTTTGTATTTGGTTTGAGTTTTTGATGTTTACATGGCTGTTTTTATGTGTCTTCGAAACGGCTTTGGCCGGGGTTGACCCAATCGTAAAAAGTCGGTTTTAATTTTCGGTGTCGGTTTTGGCCCAAATTAGCCTTATTTGATTGGAAACGACCCACTTGGCCAGGACTTGAGGTCAATTTTTTGAGATTTGTCCTCTGTAAGTGCTTAAGCCAACAACTAATGGTTTTGAGCCCATATCCGAGTGCGTAGAAACACATTAGCGTCCGATCATCATCGGGTGTTTTTTGGAAACTGCCATAGACACCTGGCAGTCAAAATGCCGGTGTCTACAAAGTGGTTTCTTGCCAAGGAAGAAAGCAACGGTTGAGAGGAAGTATAAATTCGTTTGTGGACAGCTTAAAGAGGAAGAAATTCCCGGTTTTGGCTGAAAAAAGAGGCCACTCGATCGAGTGGTTCCTGGCACTCGATCGAGTGCCTGGTCTAAACTCGGATCAGGCTTTTTTTGATGAGCCCACTCGACCGAGTGAGCTAATCCACTTGATCGAGTGGATCTGGGCGGGTGATAGGGCTCCTAAAAAGATAAATTTTTATCTCTTACGGAATTGTTTAATATTTTTGTAGCTGATTTTTGTGAGGAATCCGACTTCGACTTGGCTTCTCGAACATCGTGTCAGATATTTTTGGCTCGAGAATTGGCTTTGACCGGGGTTTGACTCGGTCGCTAAAAGACGGTTTTGCCCTTGGTGACGATTTTGACCCAAATTAGTCTCTTTTGACTAGAAAGGACCTACTGGGCCTGAATTTGAGGTCGGTTTGGTGAGATTTTTACTCCACTAAAAGCTCGCGCCAATTACCATTGATTCCGAGTCTAAATCGAGTGTATTTAGTAATGTTTACGTCCGATCATCATCGGGTGTTTTTCGGAAACTGCTATAGACACCTGGCGGTCGAAATGTGGGTGTCTACAGAGCCCCTACTCTGACTGAGGCTTGGACAAGGCGAAAGTCAGAGTAGCTACCAGGCCAATCGCAGATTAAGACCTGATAGACTTCCGATCGGGTCGCTTATAGTCCTTTGGACTTGCGTGAAGGGCTCGCCAGCCATAATATAGAAATCATACCTGAGCTAATGCTTAAATAATCCTTGGGGACTTGCCTAGGAAGTCGTGGGTGTGTCCGTTTGCAGCCACATCCATGTTTCGCGCTGGGGAGTTATTCTCGTAATGAGTTCTCCTCTGGAGTTTTGGGTGTACCTGTATGCTGACACATGGCAATTCGTATGTAACACTTAGGCGAAACACCGACTCACGCTGGGGAAGAAATGATTTTTTGAAAAAAATTGAAAATTTTGAAAAAAATGATTTTTGATGATTTTTTAACAATGTTGAGGACTTTTGGATTTTTTGGATGTTGTTTAAAAAAATAGGAATACTCGGGATGACTTGATTCCTGATCAGATTCCGACATGGATTCTTAAAATTCTTGGGTTAGGCCTGTATGCCTATGTGAATTAGGGAATATGATGAAAACTCCTATTCCTAAGGTGATTAGGGGAGGATTTTTCACTATAAATAGAGGGTTCTTGGCTTTGATTTTCATATCTCAAACCAAATCATTTTTTCTTTTCTCAAAATCCTTTAGACTTTAAAGAAAAAAGAAAACTCTTGCCATGGGTATCGACCATTTGACAGCAATGCTTCAGACGTGGGCCCAATATTTTCGAGATGAAGACAAAGTCTTGCTGACTCAAATGAGAATTGTTGCTTTGTTCCCACTTCAACGACTTAGGGTAGATTCACACTTTCTGGATGCTTGTTTATCCTTTTGGGATACTACCCATCACGTCTTTGCATTCCCCCGTGGAGAATTATGCCCTCTCCCCGAAGAAATTGCAGCTATTGGAGGTTGGTGCCCTAACGCTCGTCCCGCCATTCCTCCGCTCTATCCGGACCCGAGGAGGAGATTGAGAGACTTTCTCGGCCTGTCCCACGCCGAGACGGCCCGTATGGTAAAAGGAGTTTCCGTTTATTTGTTCGACCTGGCCGATAAATTCATGAGTTCTGGCGGTGTTCGAGTTACTCCCACACATAGGCATAGAGCCTTTGCTTTTTGTATGCTACATCGATATGCCTTCGAAGGAAGAATGGATGCTGACTCATGCTTGGGCCAGATTAGGCTAATCGGTATAGTTGACCAGATGGAGATGGTACACAGCCCGGCTTGGTTGGTAACCGGTGAGATCATCATGGGCCTTGATGCTAGAAAGCTCGACCCGGACCGACAGCTGACGGAAAGTACCCGTCTTTTGCAGGTTTTTATCTTGTCTTTCCTTTTTCTTTTTTTTAATCACGCGAAATCCTGACGTACAGGGGCCACTCGATCGAGTGGACCTGTCACTCGATCGAGTGACCTTGATAAAAAAAACTTTATGTTCGCCTCCAGATGAGTCACTCGATCGAGTCAGTCGTTATGTGGACCGTCATCTGGTGGTTTTTTTCGAAGTTGACGGGCCTATCTAATAGAGACAAAGCCCGTTATGAGGTGATTTTATCCTTGGACTGGACCGTCCATATCTATCCGGATCGCATTCTGAGGCAGTTCGGTTCGTTTCAGCAGATCTCTGAAGCAATTATCAGTGTTCCGCTCCAATCGACGGACGCTATGTGCGACACGTGGCTACAACGCTGGTTTACCCGTGCCATATGGACTATTCCCCGCCCTTGTCAATCCGTTTGGGTTTCGGGATCATATCGCAAATGGACTTTCGAAGAATCCGAGGAGGCCCGTAAGGTTTTGAAGATCAATGAGGCTTTTGACCTGGTTCGTCGGCAAACGGTAAAAGATAATAGGGGTTTCTTTGATGATGGAGAGACTCCTGCTACCCTTGTTCGACTGGAGTCGGGTTCCAAATCGAAGACGAAGACTCGAGCTAAGGAGACCGGTGCTAGCAGCTCTCAGGGACCATTAAGCCTCCGGACAGACTTAGAAAGGCGACTGGGACCGAGACTGGCGGCTCCAGACCGACTGGGCCCACGAGACAGGTTGCCAGAAAGGGTGCGGGCCCGACTTGGGCCGACTGAGGTGACCGAGGACCCGAAGTCGAAAAAATGAGTCCGGGCTAAGGAAGTTCCCGTAGTGATCCGGGAGCGTTTATCTCCTCATCGTCGCCAATGGACGGAAAAAGAAGCTAAGGACAAGGGAAAGGGCAAGATGCCTTAAATGCCGAGCCCCTAGTTTTTATTATTTAAGTATTACTATTATTTATTTTAGTGCGGTGTGATTTTTTTTTGGATTTTTTTTCGAATTTTTGTAATTTCCCGAGTTTATCGGAATTTTTATTTGAAAATAAATAAAGAAAATTTATTATTTAAACCGTTCCTGCTTTTTTTACTCGATTGCAGTGGTTGTGCCCTTTTGAGGGGCTGCCTACGTATCCACAATTAGCGGAATGAAACCAAACGTAGTTCAGGCTAAATTGCAATCTTGAAATAGACCAAGACTATTGGTTCAAGATGTTTATAACAGTAGAATAAATAATTCTAGCTTTTGACTTGCTCTTTGAAAGTTTATTTGGAAATGGTTTTTATAAACTTTGCTAATGACATTGAGAGAGATGGTTTAAGGGTAGTAACGCTTCAGCTGGTCCAGGTTAGTTGGGTTGACAAACTCATTCCCGTCCAGATCCGTTAGCATCACTGCTCCGCCTGATAGAATCTTCTTTACCAAATATGGCCCGACCCAGTTAGGTTTGAACTTTCTCTTGGGTCTACTGGTAATAAACCTCGAACAGACTTGAGAACCAAATCCCCTACTTTGATGTTTCTGGGCCTTACCCGTTTGTTGAAGGCCCGTTGGATCCTCTTTTGATATATTTGTATATTATTGAGGGCACGAGATCGTCGTTCATCTAACAGGACTAGCGAGTCATATCGTGCTCGAACCCAATCAGTAATATCTCCTCGGGATCTAAGAATAACCCTATCTTAAGTATCTGAGGCTCTAAGGTCATTCCCACATTAATGGATTAGGTTTCTTCGATTACCGGGTTGCGGGACTCCCTTTGCTCTAGTTGCTCCATCAGATGTGGAGGTAAGGGTACTTGTTCGTCGGGTTTCTCAATGTCATTGCACAAAACATTTTTGAAATTATGAAAATTTTGAAAATGAGACAAGTCGTAAGCAGAACGGTTGTTATTATTGCTCATAAATTGAGAAAATAGCTCGAAAAGAGCTGCCATCTGATCGCTAATCAGTGGCAGGATAGGTAAGGTGCCCGGGACAGACCCCGAGACACCAGGAATAACTAAAGGAAGAGGGGGAGTAATAGGAGTGACCCAAGCACCGGACTCACTAGACTCAATCTCAGACTCTGACTCGGACTCCGACTCGGACTCAAACTCAGACTCAGGCATTTCTCCTTCTCCTGCGATTAGCTTGTAAGCCCTTCCTTGACTGTCAGTCCATTTGACAGTCTTCCTCTAGGCCCTCTTTCCCGTCTCGGATCCTACATCCAAGATTAGCTTAGTCGGGTCAAACTTATGGCTGCGAAGGATAAGATTGACCAAATCCTCTTTTGGCATCGGGGTTGCGGCTTCCTCCTCGAAGAGTAGTCCTAGAACGGGATTGGCATTGTTAGCATCTTCGAATTGGATAAGTGCGAAGATGTCATCTGGTATGAAGTTACAGTCCTGGGACAAGTGGGTCCCAGGGCGTGTGGCGTCGGGCCGATATAGGCCTGTCTGGACGGGCTCGAACACTGGAGTGACAAAGGTGATGACTCTAGTTCCTGTTTGGCCCATATTTTCTGGGGTTATGGTGTATCCTAAACCGGCTTGAGACCTCCCATCATCCAGGACTTCAATAATTTTTCCTGCGGGCAGATTCGGCCTCGATGTAGCCCCCGGTAGGTACCCCAGATTTTGCAGCATCCAGTCAATGCTGGCTGTGAAGTAGGGGTGGAAAAGATAATCCTCTTCGATTGCCCCTATAAAGTCGAACCCCCAGAGATCCGTGCGGCCTTAGGTGTTACAGTTAGCCACAGTCATAGGTGTGGCTTCCAAGGTGATGACTGTATCGTGCAAAGGCAGCTTCATTTTCGGATGCAAGGTGGAGGATATTGCCTTGGTCGCGTGGATCCAAGGTCTTCCTAAGAGGAGGTTAAAGGAAGAAGTCACATCGATCACTTGAAACTCCAGTTCCTTTTCTATTGGGCCTGTGATGATAGTTAGTTTCACGGCCCCGTCTACCGACCTTGGGCTTCCGTCGAAAGCCTAGATAGTTTGAGCGGTCGGAATGTAGTCAGCCTCGGTAATGCCGAGGGCTTTGGCGGTCCTCAAGGGGAGGACATTGACTGCGGACCCATCATCGATTAGGGTCATGGGAAGGTACTTTCCACGGCAGATCACCGTAATGTAGAGGGCCATGTTGTGGGTAGGCCCGACCGGTGGTAGATCAGCGTTGGAGAAGGTAATAAGTGGGCCTTCTTCCTTAGCTTTCCCCTTTAGTTGAGGCAGGACCGTGGCTACCATTTCGGCTGGAGTAGCCGCAGAATCGATCTTGACTTGATCGAGGGCCTTAGTGAGTGCTTCCCGATATTCTTGTGAGCAGACTAAAAGTTGCCATATAGAGAGGTCAACTCGGGTTTTGTTCAGCTGCTTCACGAGAGCCCTTTCAGTGGTTGGTTCTTCCGGGACGGCTTCTACTCCGACTGGTTCAGTAACAGTTATTGAAGTAGGAAAGTCCCTATGGTGGTTGCCGGCTAAGGCCTTGGACTTAGCCTTTTGGATTTCCTCCAGGGTGATGGGAACAGCTTCCCCCTTGGTGAGATATACATCGTCTTCGTTGTCGCACCAAATCCCGTTTATTTGCGGAACAAATGGAGAAATGAGGTGTGAGCAGTCGATTATTTCTCCGGAGAAAACGGCGTGAGTAGCCAAGGGGTTGTCCTTGTTACTGGGCTTCCCCCAGGTAAGGGGATCTTACCGCTTTCGATGAGATCCTGGATAAAATGCTTTAGTTTCCAGCATTTCTCGGTGTTGTGTCCCTTGCCACGATGGTACTGGCAATAGGCCTGGATGTCATAGGCCTTAGAGCGACGCTCGACTGGGACTTCAGGTGTTGGGCCTATCGGGTTGATCAGGCCTTTCGATGATAGCCTTTGTAAGGCATTTGCATAGGTGGTACCTATGTCGGTGAATACCCGAGGTGTGGCATTCTTCTTGGACGGGGTATCAAGTAGATTAACCTCGTCAAAAATACTACGAGCAGTAGCAGCAGATGTGGGCTTGCTTGTGGATGAGCTGGCCCCTTGGTAACCCTTGGTAGAGGCCTTAGTGAGGCTCTCCAATCTCAGATCATCTTCAATTCTTGTCTTCATTTCAGTCAGGGCAGCGAATTTGGGTATATGATGGCGTACCAGAGATGGATCCGGTAAGTGGGAAGGAGGTTCTTCACGAAGGCTTCTACCAGCACTTTCTCGCTGGGCTTGTCGACCAGTTTGACGCTTTCAGCCCTCCAGCGCTGAAGGTATTTCGTAAACCCTTCCTTTGGTTCCTGGGCCATTACTTCCAGGGTGCGCATTGTGGTCTGGATTTTAGTGTTGTCGGCGTAATTCCGAGCGAATTCCGTCGCCACGTCATCCCACGTTTTGTATTTCTTGGAATCGAGCCTGTAGTACCAGTTTCTTGGATGCTTCTCAAGGGAAGAAGCAAACAGATGCTTGAACATGTTTGACTTAACTCCCTTAAGGGCCATGAACTCCTTGAAAGCCCAGATATGTAATACCGGGTCTTCAGTTCCGTCGAACATTGGGAGGCCCGTTAGATTGAGATTGGCAGGCAGCTCGTCGGTCAGGGGTGCATAGGCTCGGGCATTCTCTGTGTGGATTGAATTGTGAGTCGACAGATGGACCTGTTCCTGCAGTTTGTGGACTGCGCTGGCCAATTCAGCTAATGGCCCGTCTTTCTCGACCCCACCACTGGGAGTTCCTTGCTCCATAGCATTCACTCGGGTAAGGATGGCGATCTAATCCCCCCTCATTGTCGTGATCATAGTCTCCATCTTGGTTAACGAGACCTTCAACTCATCTATAGCTTGTTGCGTCATGGTTCGGGTGAAGGGTGGCCTGTCTGTAAGAACACCGTGTAATCAGAAACAGATCTAGATCCCAGAATCAAATGGTGCATCCCGAGCAAAGAAAAGGACTAGACGAGAGAAAGACTGAGAATCGACTCTTAGACGGGTGACTCGTGGACGATGGGCTTTCCTTAGAATTTGGCAAAGTGGGCCTAGCCCCGTTCGAAGGAAGATCCATGTGAGAATTCCCCAGACTTTGGACTCGAATGTGTAAACGGGCTTCCCTTTATAGGAGTTCGTCCTACGCAGGTGGGCCATGCCTTGACAAATAAGGCGGACTGGGATAGGGGGGAAATCCGTGATGTAAGATCGACCGAGTTTCGACGCTAGAGACTTTGACAAGTCAAGACAGGACCTGACACTGCTAAATATGGGCAGTCCTAAAGAGGAGGGTTTTGAAATAGAAGGTTTGGACCCGAAAAAGTGAGGTCGGACGGCCCGATTTTTGTGAAACCGGAAAACATTATCGGGCCGGAGTTTTGGAATCTTTCGAAAAGGTTCGGGCAGCATACCGGCTAGAAAAGGTTGTTTTGAGTCAAATCGTTAAGTCCTAATTTCGGTAGCGCCCCGGGTTTTAAAAATAGGATGATTTTGAAAAGATGCAAGCTTTAAAATGACGGTTTTTGAAAAAGATGACAAGTAAATCAAGTAGCACTTAGCCACGGAAACAGTATAATGACGCCATGTATGCTCTTAATCTAAGTCTCGGTCGGTCGAAATAGGGTCTATACCAACGACGATAGCTTTCTCGCAAATCAGGACGGACCTCCTAAGTCGAGTTGGTCTTAGAATATGCCGTAAAACCCATGCGAGTTCCGCCATCGAAGTCTTTAGCGCACCCATTTAGGAATGCACCGTGGTATAGTGGGACGTCGGTCACAAGTAACCGGCCCGGGAAAGGTTTGGGTTATGCATGAACCATCGAACTAAAACGCGTACATTAGTAATCGAACGATTTCTTTTCGAGTCTCACCCTGAGAATCCCGATGACAAGTGGTACATCAGGTATCCCCAGCGGAGTCGCCAAATTGTGGACATGACATAGGTCCACCCCGACGCGGCCACGCGCGGGTTTGGGGAGGCGAATGAATCTCCATATGAGAAGGGTCGAATTGAAATTTAAATCGAAGTTGGAGTCGCCACAGAATTTTGTGGAAATTCAGACCCGTTCGAACCCACTCTATGTCGTAGTGGGCCGCGCACAAAGTACGGCCCATTCCGATTTCGGAGTTTATTGGGTTCGTCCCTTTGCATTGTGATACCGATACCGACATTATCGGATGCCGTGTATTGAATGACTCTCGTATGCCAATGGTTTCGGACATCTGGAAACCACGGTTCTGAGTAAGGGGTGAGGGTACGTGTTGGGAAGCCCACAAAGGACACCCAACCCCGCCCGTACTTAGCGGCCTTTACTAAGATATCTTTCGTTTTTGGTGTACGCGCGTTAGTTTGACGGTTGAATGATATGCAAGGAGCGTTTTGACTAAGCATGTTGAACTACGTTGTTTAATTGCATATAAGTTAACGTCAAAGTTGTTTTAGCATGCGATGTTCATTTTAGTACAAAAAATGATAACAGATTACAATATACGAGCGGCATACCACCCGGGATTACAATGCACCCAACTATAAAACAATTGCGATAATAAATTAGCGAACGTACTAAAAGATGTAAACATGATATGAACGTGGCTTTGAAAAGTTGAATCACGTGATAGACTTAGCACGTGACGACCGAAGTCGTTAAAATAATTTTATCGGGACTGGAGACATGATTAGAATCTCGCTGTTTTGCTGTAACAGGAGCCACTCGATCGAGTCATGACAGGACTCGCTCGAGTGGTCCTCAAAAAAGGCTCCTGGTTCGGTTTTTGGGATGTCACTCTACCGAGTGGGCTAGGCACTCGATCGAGTGCTCCCTGTACGGACTGCTGTCCGGTTTGATTTTGACTCTAAAATTGTTTTCGGTTTTGAAAATTGATTAAGTCGCGTAGAAATACAATGCAATTTATACTCGAATTGAATTTTGATACTCATGATATTCGACATTCGGTTTACAGAATCGGTGTTGGATATTTAGAGTGCATATTGAAAAGTTATTTGAAAAATTGTTTCGAATGTTGTTAAGATACGATAATTCGTCCACGTTGTAATATGGAAATTACTCGGTTTCAACGGCCTTATCCTTAAAATATTTTGATGATTGACACCTTTAGATCCGATATTCGACTACAGAGTCGATATCGAATCCTCAGGTACGACTCGTTATATTGAAAATAATGCGAAAATAGTAATAACGATACTAGATGCGATAAAAGTAAAAGACGACATTGACTGACGACCCTTGACGATAGACAACGACGGAAAACGAGAAAAGGAGGAAGACGAGAAAAACGTGAAAAAGAGAAGAGAAGAAGAGAGAATGGGATTTGGAAGACCCTCAACCTACATGCTAATACTGGTCTCGATTAGGAACTCGTAGTAACGGCGCTTGCGTAGGAGTAACGAGAATCTAGGGAGCGTTAAGGTGTTGTATTTTTGTATGATTTCGCTATAGAATTCCTAGGAAAATCGGACAGTATTTCGGTAGAGTTTTCCTAAGGTTGGCTAGAGAGTCGGGATGTATGTGTGATGGATGTCGGGAATTATTGTAGATGAACCGTGTATGTTGTGTTGCATGTGGGGAGGTACTTATAGGAAAAATACCGAATTGGGATAAGAGATTCCTAGTGTTTGGATAGGAGAAGTGGTTTCTTGCCAAGGAAGAAAGCAACGGTTGAGAGGAAGTATAACTCCGTTTGTGGATAACTTAAAGAGGAAGAAATTCCCGGTTTTGGTTGAAAAAAGAGGAGAATCGATCGAGTGGTTCCTGGTACTCGATCGAGTGCCTGGTCTAAACTCGGATCAGGCTTTTTTTGATGAGCCCACTCGACCGAGTGAGCTAATCCACTCGATCGAGTGGATCTGGGTGGGTGATAGGGCTCCTAAAAAGATAAAATTTTATCTCTTACGGAATTGTTTAATATTTTGTAGCTGATTTTTGTGAGGAATCCGACTTCGACTTGGCTTCTCGAACATCGCGTCATATATTTTTGGCTCGGGAATTGGCTTTGACTGGGGTTTGACTCGGTTGCTAAAAGACGGTTTTGCCCTTGGTGACGATTTTGACCCAAATTAGTCTCATTTGACTAGAAACGACCCACTGGGCCTGAATTTGTGGTCGGTTTGGTGAGATTTTTACTCCGCTAACAGCTCCCGCCAATTACCATTGATTCCGAGTCTAAATCGAGTGTATTTAGTCATGTTTACGTCCGATCATCATCGGGTGTTTTTCGGAAACTGCTATAGACACCTGGCGGTCAAAATGTGGGTGTCTACACCCACATACCTGCAAAATTATTCTAGAACCCCGAAAAGGAGTCCGATGCAGCCGAGCACGAGCATCAAGACCCAGAATAAGCTCGCCCAAAATGAGTAAAGAGGGCGACCGTCCATGTTCTGTCCCCATTACCACGTCCAAAACCCAAGGATTACCCCAACCGTCATGCACTAGCGCATCTTCGAAAAGATAATAACACGCCACTGCAATATTGAAAGCCTGTCTACAAGCTAGAAGTGAAACATCGCGGGAGTCCATTTGTGAAAACGTCCTAAATAACAATTTCAAGTCAATACCATCCCTCCTGAAGAAAACATTGGCTTCCTCTAACGAGGAAAGGTCCAAAAAATAACGAAACCGTTTAGCATCATCTCCCAAAGGCACACAAGGCCGAACCGAGAACCACCCACCAATAACGTTTAGCTCCTCGGGAAGAGGACACACCTGACCCTGGAAAAAGGCAAAGACATGCGTTTTTACATCCCAAAACTTAGTGCATGCTAACAAGAAGTCATCTTGCACCTTAACCTGCCTTAACGCGATAACCGCGGAGAAACCATCACTTGGACCAGCATCAGGGTTACATTTCTTAAAATAACCCGCCCACTCGGTCAAAAGATTCTCGAAACCCGACATGACCCCAAGTAAAACAAGGGAGCTATAAACACACTATGGGTATTCTAGTTTGTCTAAAACAAGCAACGGCTGCCCCTAACCCGCATATATAGCACTAATCCCACTACAATTAGGAAACTACGAAAATTTTCATAAACGGGATCTGGGCCGCTCAAGCCCAAGCGCCCAAATCTCCAACCACCTGAGCCCAAACGACCCGGAGTTCAATTGCCTCAATCCAGGCGTATGTTCCCAAGACAACAACACCCCCATAAACCGAAAAAATAAGATAGCAACCCCGTATTATCACCACAGATACCACCTGACATCTCGGACATCGGGAACGACCTCCCAAAGTAATTAAAACCCTTTTCGAGGACCGAAATACCCACACGAGAGTTCCGAGGTCACGCGGACGGCGCATTTCACCCGTCGGATCCACCTGACTTAGAAATCTTTTCATTTTTTTAGAGGGATAAGCTACCCTACCTAGGCGTGTTGTAGCCTTTAACGACATTGTCATTAATATACAAAAGTGGCCTAACTTTTTTTTTTTCTTCAGAATTTGGTCTTGCCTTTTATCTTTTGCATCATTCTAAACATGAATGTCGGGACAACTGCACATGTCTCCTAACGCACGCTCAGTCGAAACATATTAATTTCTCGCACTTTGCACGTCTCTAGTCAAAACATTTAATTGACGTACTATCTGATCCAATTTCCGGCTCAAACTAACGCGTTTCAGAAAAATCTGAAAAACTGCTTTCGTGCTCTCATGCAATCCTAACGCATCTAAAACGTCCTAAAATACGACGAAATCGGAAATAAAACAACCGTGAAGTGATTACTTGTCAACTTAGGTCAACATCTCATAAGACAAGAACTTAAGACTAAACTAATCAATTCGAATACTAAAATTTAAATATATAAAAAAAACCATATACAAACCGAGTTCACAAACTAGGGAGGATCCCTAGAGGCTGCACCTATGGCCATCACGAACTCACCGATGTTCTCACCCAAACCTAGATCCTCCAAAATGATGGTAGGGGACACACCACCATCCATCCCCGACCACATGTCCATGGTAGTCATCTCGAGAATCCCTCCAACGTCCTCGATAGCACCCGTGACGTGGCCTTCGGCCTCAGTCTCAAAATCCCTCTCCGTCTCAACCCCTCGCCTAGCCTCACCCTGCGCCAAGGTCTCGCCATGATATCGAGCCAACCCCTCCTTACTCGAGCACACCCTCGTAGTCGTAGAAGGAGCATCCTCCTGTAGCTCCTAGGCCTCAACTCTGCTGCCACGTACTCGAGCACACCCTCGTAGTCGGCCCAAGGACGGGGCACAAACTACACAAACGAAACCAACATTTCAATAATCCTAAACCCTTGGGGGCTACTAAATAAAAAAAGCTATAAAGAGAAAACTTACGTCTTCGAGGCGCAGCTGATTCACCAGCACATTCTTTAACGGGTAGTGGCTGGTCGTACTCTTAGGCTGAGCCAGTCTCCATTCGATCCCCGCCGGGAACCTGGTCGGACGAGTCGGCATCGTTTTAGGCGCCAAGCAAGGGAAGTAGGAATATATCCAAGCCTGCAAAACACCAAAACATCTTTAGCAAAACTAGACCAAACTAATCAAAACCCATGAAACGAAGATAGGAGCAACAACTAACCTCCAGCACAAGGCCTGGGCCCACGATGGGCAAAGCCGAGGCTGATTTCACTTCAATGGCCTCACCATGACATGTAGGCAACAAGTCATCTCCGAGAAAGCCGCGGTCACCCAATCAAAACGTCCCAACTGATCTAGATCATCTAGGAGAGGCAAAATCCTAGTACTAAACCTCTCGCCTTATCCGAGAAGTGGGTTGATCCTAGGAAGTACCACAACCACAATCGGGCATCCTGCTACGGCGTGTTGGGCACTCGACCCTCTAATGCCGCCACTCTCTCGAAGTGGCCGGTGATGTACTAACTCACCCGAGAATGAGGCGTGCTGTAAGCCTTATGCTCCAAACAATCCCCTATCCATCCCTCGACCTCATCACTATCTAACCAAGAGCTCTCGACAGCCCATCTAATCCTCTCCGGACACCAAGGTAAACCCGTAATAACCCCAAAGTCCTCTAAAGTCATCCCGACCTCCCCAAAAGACATATGGAAGGTCGAGGTAGTATCGTGAAAGCGATCCACCATCGCTCTAATCAACATAAGCTTGCACTTAGTTTTGCAACCCACCAACCGAACCCATTGCTCGACCACGGGACCCAAAGCGGTCCTCGCGATAATCCCCTTTGCCGTGGGGGTCAACCTTTGAGAATATATCTCAAGGCATGTCGTAAAACCCGAGAAGGTCCTCATCGGACTTGGGGGCTGCAAATCGAGACAATGCAGGCATAAACAAACCATACCAAGCTAACCGAAACTAAATTTTAAAGCCTAAACCAATAAGCACGAGCAAATATACTCACCAGACCACGCACAATGCGGTGAGAAACATGCAAGTCAGGACGGAATAACAATTGATGGATGTCCCAATCCCGGGCCCACTGAGGATCCTCGTAGCCTACCTTCTCGTTCTTTGACAGGGAAATCGGGACACGAACCCTCCTAAAAACTGTCTCAAGAAGCATGCGCTTCCTTACTTCGTCAAAATCGGCCTCATTTATGGCCTCATGATGGGAAGGATTTGCCGTGGGTCCCTACCAACAAGTAATACCAACTAAACCTAACACGTAGTGATGGTAGGGATTTGTCGTGGATCCCCGCCAACAAATAAAGTCCAACTAATCCTAGTGGGTAGCTAGGGTAAGTCGGGTCGTGTCCACGGAGACGGTTATGTAAAGTCTAGACTAGGTCGACCTAAAAACGAGACTAAGTCACAAACAAACACAAAGAGACTAGAATTGATTAACTATTATGGTAGAAGAGGTATGAACTAGACTAACAATGATATGAGCTAAATGAAACAACTCAAGATTAAAGAAACTAGCAAATGACTAGAGAAATGATGACTAAAGAGAATGATGAATCAAGTGGTAGAGAAATCAAATAAGGGAAGGAGTAGGGTTAGGTCGGGTTCTTAAGTGTGGTAGGATGGTTGGGTAATCAAGGGTGTAGGTGCCACTTAGTTACTAAGGTCGGTTTGCGCTCTCGCGCCAAAGCCCAAGTCCGCACTCTCGTGTCAAAGATTAGACCCGAACATTCATGCTAGATGCTACTCAAAACACAAACATTCAACCACAAATCGAATACACAATGAGAAGATGAGTACAAATATGAGAAGCATTGGCCACTACTACCCACACAAACAATACAACAAACACATGGTGTGCCAAATATGTGACTAGCAACAAAGGAATCACCTTTACCCATAATCAAGCCCTAATCATCCATGTTCCACACTTAATCCTCCTACTAACCCCAGGAGTCTACTCATACATTATGAAACTAAATCTACCACTAACAAGAGAAATCAACATGATAATCCAAACATCCATAATGAACAAACAAGAACAATAAACAATATGTAAAGATTCAAACTCTAAGAAATAAACAAAGAACAAGAGAAAAGAGATTATACCAACTACAAGAGGATGAAAAAGATGAGAACTTGAATTAATAAGAAACCCAAAATAATCTCCAAGGTTGTCAATCTTGGATGAGTCTTCAAGAATCTTCTTAATACAAGACTAATTAACTAGATTAAACTAGGATTAACAAAAGTTTAAAGGAAGATTAAGCTAATGAGAGGAGGAAATAAATCTAGGGTTTAAACAATGTAGAGAGGTCTAAGATAGTGTAAGGTAATGTATGATGCTTAAACAATACAAGGGAGAAGTATTTATAGGGTTACAATGAATAAGGAGAAGAAAAGAAGTGACGCGGGGCATCAGGTGCCCAATCTCGGGCGAGAAGAAGGCATCTTGGCCGAGATGAGGTGGTCTCGACCGAGATGGTGATGATCTCGGCCGAGATGACCCTCCAGTAGATGGGTTTTCTTGTACTCTTCATCCCGACCGAGATGGCCCTTATCTCAGCCATGATGGGTCTTGTAGACCTCAAATACGATCTCAAGGGTCCCTCCTTGCTTCTCATGGGCTTCTCATCGACTCTCGGTGCTCAGGCGAGTCTAAGGGGCTTGGGAATGGGTCCCAAGGTCTCGGGATCGAATCCAAGGCGCCGAGTGATCATTCCTTCTCTTCGTTTGCTCCAAAAGTGTATGAAACGAGCCGGAATCGTTCCAATTCTCCATGAACGGTCTCGGGAACCTAAAATGAACTAAAGGAAGTATGAGTAGCCCAGAAACCGCTCCAAAGAGCGATTTCACAAGGTAAAAAGGGACCAAACACAACAAAATAGGCACTACAAACTACACTTATCAACTCCCCCACACTTAACCCTTACTCGCCCTCGAGTAAGCACCAACTAACTAACAACTAAAAGAAACTAGACTACTAACCGAGCGGGTATTAGCGCACCGTACTCCCTTTCAACTCACGCGAGTACACAAAGAGGAAAAGTGCACCCCGCAAGGCAAGTAAGGTCTTGCGACAAAACTGTGGATGCAACCGGACACAAAAACACATAAACAAACAAACATACAAACAAACAAGTAATCGGTTGCACCCAAAAAGAAACAAATACCGCTTCCCTCTAAAAAGCGGTGAAAGAAGCACCGGTTTAGGACTCAAGGCAAGTGACAACGTTCCCAAGCTAATCATACAACTCGAAATGAAGAAAACCCTAATAGTATGACAACAAAGCAATAAAAAAACGTTGGTAACTTACCTAGGTCCTCCTAACCTTCTAAGAACGTACTACGGGACGATTGGCGGGATGGAAAAAGGATGAACCACGGTGTTGGTCGACACTATAGGTAAGTGAGACCCTGCCCCCTTTAGTGATGAGCCAAGAGGGTCGTCCCATGCCCAAAACCGCTCAACTAGTCCAAGTAAAAAGGTGGATAGGTTTGCAAAATGAGGGAAGACCGATCATTACCGCTATCATCCTTCCTAGGGACTCGGTCCTTTGGTAGGCTCTTCACGGTAACGATCGGAAAAAGGCTTATTTTTGAGATGTGGGGATTCTTTTTGTGAGACGGTTTTATTTTGGCATTTTTCTTTCTTTTGCATTTTTGCTTTGTTTGTTGCTATGCCATTTCTTTTTCATCTTTTGTATTTTTTTTTGGCTTTTTGTGCCTTTTCTTTTTCTTCAATCTTTTCTTTCTTTCATTTTCTTTCTTTTTCTTTTCTTTGCCCTTTTGGCTAGGTTTGAGTTGTAGGCATTTCTTTGCAACTAAGAAAGAGATTTCAACAAATTACAACTTTATTTTGTGGATATGTGTAGGAGGTAGGGGAATGGGTAAGTCGGGACGGCGCCTTTCCTTCAAACCCACAAAAAGGGGAGAAACTTGGACTAATCAAACAATTCCGAACACGGTCACCTAAGGGACGGGACTCGGCAACCAAGGCCTTTTCACACCGTGGGTGGTCATAATGGTCAAAATGCAAATCCCGTAGTAAATCCCTAGTAAGCTAGGTGGACTCAAGGTAAAGGACCAACGAAACTATTGATTTAGGGTCATTCTACTAGAATACGACTCATATTACTAGAAAGGGAAAGTAAACACTTGCACACTAGCCTCAAAACCGTGTTTTCAAAAACCTTTTATTACACAAGACACAAACTAAACAAAACACAACAAGGACGGAAAAAAATGAGACACACTCAACAAAACAAAACAAAATAAGAGAAAAGAAAAAAAACATACAAACAAAACAAACACCACCCCGAGACATCCACAAAAGCAACCAAAATAACCACAACCTTCAACAAGCTCCACCCGAGCACACATCATCACAAATCTCCTCCAAACTCCGCAAGAGACAAAGAGGAAAAGAGATAGAATGACGTTACCGGATGTCTTGAGCTTTCCGAAAATTACGGCTATCCGGGAACCTATAAGGAAATGGGGAGGCAAAACACACAGTACAACAAAAATACGACACAACGACACAAAAGGAAAATACACAAAATAAAATCTTTTTTATTTTTGTGAAAAATTTCAAATTTTTAGGAATTTTTAAGGCTTTTCGAAAAAACTACAAAAATAAAACTAACTAGGCTAGGATATCGCTCCCCCACACTTAAACCGAGCAATGTCCTCATGCTCGATCTGTAGTGTGCGGAGACACTAAAAAGAAGAGAAACTACGAAGATAAAGCTAAAAATCAAAAAGAAAAGGGGAGAAAGGGTAGAATGTGTCCGACTGGGGTGTAATCAAGTCACCAAGGGCCGAGACGAGAAAAGATATGGATGGGGGAAGAAATAAAAAGAAGAAAATAAAAGGAAATGGGAGCGGAGGACTAGGTGTAATCAAGTCACCTAGCCCGGATTCCGCCTAAATCCGACTAAATCCTACAAAAAAAACGGAAAATAAAGAAAAAGTGGAAAGGCTTGTAAATTTGGATTTTTGAAACGATTCTCGATGTAGTCATGTTATCGAGAGTCGGGAGCAATAGCTACCAAGACCCCGAGGGCCACCATCACTCAAAAATGATAAGGGGAAGGGAACAAACAAAGGAAGACAAGCAATAAAAGACGGAAAAGAAAGGATAGTTGCCGTACCAATCGGCTAGCAACTCACTCACTCCATCGTCTCAATGTTCGATATTGGCGCATAGCTAGTCTTTGTCATTGTTATTCCTCTTCGTTCACGATATAGCTCCATGGTTGAAGTACAAAGGTATAAGGAGGTGAGATTTGATGTGAGGCTCGGTATGTAGTGAAGATAAGATGAGGTGAGGGTATGTATATGGAGTGTATGGGTCATATGATAGGTGCAAGGGTAGGTAGGGAGGTTGGGAGGGGGTATAAAGTGGTTGGGTGGGCTCAAATGTCGAAGAGGAAGCAAAATGGGGGAGCTGGGCCTCATCTCGGGCGAGATGATCCCATCTCGGTCGGGAAGATACCTTCTCGGGCGAGATGAAACTTCTTCCCGGCCGAGAAGGACAGGCAGTAGCTCCAACTTTCGCGCACACTTCATATCGGTCGAGATGAAGTCTTTCTCGGCCGAGATGACTCATATACCTCTTCAATCTTCATGAAAGCTTCTCCCACATGACAACTAATACATCGAGATCTAAAATATCGTCCCCAAAAGCTTGTCAAAAGCTTCAAAAACCGACTCCCATGCCCAAATCCAATCTTCTATCATCATCTACTCTCCTCGAGACTTCATCTTCAATAAGACCTATCAAATAAACTCAAATAATATTCATCAATATCCCTCCCTCACATCACTCATCAAAATACCAAATTAAAAGGGTTTCACAAAAACTCAAAAGGATAAGAAAAAGATATATATACAATGAGACGGTTCTTTTGGAACTCCGTCAAACCAAGGATGGTGCATTCTTCAATTCTGTTTCAACAATACTAAGGATAACTCCATTGCCATCAAGGGCACGAAGAAACAAATCGAAGGCTCTTGCAAAGTCTTCAATCAAGCTTTTGGTATAACCATCCACACTCCAAGGTTCTTCACAACCTTGTCTCGACGTTCCCGGGGCATCTCGATCTACTAAGTTCAATGGCTTGAACTTTTACTTGCGATCCTTCGGTATATACCCAAACGTCCATCTATCTTCATGTGGCCTCAAGGGAGGCTCATCTTTCTTCTTGCTTTGGAACTTGTCCTCAATATCATGATATGGGCATTCATCCGCCCCATGCTCGGAATCATCATCTTCAATTCCATAGAAGTTGTTCTTCAAGCTTTCACCCGACCCATCCCCTAGATCGATGTTTTTCATGGCGTGGATCATATTACAAGACTCATCATTAGTAGGCGAGGTGTTGCCTTGGAGATCAAACACGAGCTTCTCGTCGCCTAGCTCAAATGTGATCCTATCATTCTTTACATCAATCATGGCACCGACGGTATGTAGAAATGGGCGCCCAAGGACAATGGGAGTGATAGCATCTTCCGGCATGTCAAGTACAAGGAAGTCGACCGGAATGAAGAACTTCTCGATTCTTATTGGCACATCCTCTAAGATCCCCAATGGTCGGTTGAGTGAACTATCGGCCATTTGGAGTGTAATAGAAGTACACTTGAGCTCCTTCATCCCAAGTCGCTCACAAATGGAATAGGGAATGATGCTTACACTCGCACCCAAATCACATAATGCTCTCTCAATCTTGAAGTTGCCTATGGTGCACGGGATCGAGAAACTACCCGGATCCTTCAACTTGGGAAGCGTAGAACCTTGAATAAGCTCGCTCACCACTCTTGTGAACGCTATGGTCTCTTCCTTGTTGATGGATCTCTTCCTAGCCAAGATTTATTTCATGAATCTTCCATATGCCGGGATTTGGGTAAGTAGCTCGGTAAATGGGACACTCACATCCAATTTCTTCACAATATTAAGGAACTTGTCATATTGAACATCCACCTTGCTCTTCATTTGCCTTGTTGGGAAATGCAACTTGATATGTATCTTGTCTTGCTCATTAGGGTTGGACCTTTCAAATGACACTTTCCCTTTGCCCCTATCTTTTCCTTGAAGTGGGGGAAGCTTGTCTTCATGGGGTTTCTCAATCTCCCACAAAACTTGCTCCTCCATTGGATTTCCCAAACTTGCTTTATCTTAAGATAATGGAGATACAACTTCTTCCATGGCATGTTCTTGCTCACTAGGAAACACGGGGGAGTCATAAGAAGAACCCTCCTCAAGGTAATAGCATTCACATGCTCAAATTTCGTCGGTTCACCTTGAGGAGGTAGTTGTCCCCTTTGTCTTGAAGAACTACCCGAAGCAACTTGAGCTAGTTGAGTTTCGAGCATCTTGAGATGAGTTCTTGTTTCCTTGTTTTCTATTTGAAGTTGGGCAATAAGTTCTTGTTGGGATCTTTGTATCTCCATTTGGCTTCTTTGCAACTCCATCATTTGCTTTTGTGTATCAAAATCTCGAGGTGGAGATTTTTGATTGTGTGGAGTATCGGTGATGGCTAGAGGAATGCCATAATCATGAATAGGAGACCGGCTCCTTGGCTTACTTTCTTGTCGGGAACCTTGAGCCCCTTGTTGTTGTTGATGGTTCCCTTGGAACCCGTGAGAGTTGCCTTGGATCATATTAGTAATAGAAACATACAAACATGTCTTCATATTTTCCAAGTTCTAAGGGAACCTATTCTTTTTAAGCCGTCTTATTTGACCACTTAGTAGTTCAACCCGTTTCTACTTAAGACCTCTAATTTTCTACCTTCCGTCAACACTTAATTAGTTCAACCAGTTTCTACTTAAGACCTTTTATTTTCTACCTTCCGTCGATATTTAATTAGTTCAACCAATTTCTGAACTTATTTAATTGCACACTATAGCTAGCTTATATGAAAGCAGGAATAGGTTTCTAAGAGTCGAGACATTATATAAAAGAAGCATTTGGACAACTATAATTCTTTGTTTGGATACACATGACAACAAAAAGAATAGAAGGAAGGACAAATATCTCCATCCCCCCAAATGCTCCCATAATACAACTTGCCAAACATCTATTAGAGTATTAATTACTACAGTATATCATAACCAAATTTGTGAGATCAACAAGAAAGGAAGCATGAACTCCAACCTTCGTCTAACCTTCAACATGAATCTCTGCTCAGTACCAAGTTTTCAAACATGAGCTTCATGTTCTTAAATTGAATCAATGTTCACTGATTGCCATCATATTACTCATCCTATTTTCGATTCTATGTTCCGTTCTGTTTGGTACCCCCAATTTACATAACTCTAACTTAAGCAACTCTAAATGGAATTCAACTGAGAACAATTAATCAAATATTTCTCAAATATGTAATTAAACAACAACAATACAAACAATTTAAATAACATAAACAAAGAAAAGAAGTTAGAATCATACCTAAGTCGAATCAAGGATTGGAAGAGTACAAGAGGGGAAAATAATAAAGGGATCTGACAGTGAAGGGCGGCGACAACAGAAGAAGGGCGGCCGAGCGAGCTGCAGAGCGTCAATTGACAATTAAAAAAAACTGCAGAGCTGCAGAGCGAACACTGTAAGCCTTAGATTACAAAAACTAATGTATGACAATTGACAAACAAATTTTGAGGCTACATTTTTAAGTAAATTAGAGTATTTGCGCTATACTAATTACTTATACCAACTACGCTAAACTATACTAACCTATACCTAAGCTAACATCCAATTTCATCAATTTATTCAAACCACACTAATTATCAATATTATACACCATTTAAATCTAACCTAGATATCAAAATAATAATTCTTCATTATTTCATCCTAAACCACCAACAACCCAACCCTAATTTGAGATAATGAAGCTAAACTAACATCTAATTAAATCGATTTATCGACTACAACAATTAGTAGATGAATAATAATAACAATAAATCTAATTTAACTCAACTTAAACAAATAGTCAACAAATTTCATCTAAAACTAACAATTTAAGTAAATTAACCAAACCTAACATAAAATTAACCAAATACAACTGCAATTTCTATGTATACAACAATAATAAACGAAATCTAAAGAAATTCAAAAAACCAAATCAATTAGATTTCAAACCTTAATGAATTTAGGGGTTTAGAAAACAAAAATCAGAAGGGGGAAGAACAGTGGCGTCGGCGGCCGGAGGGTTCATCTGCGATGGAGGAATCGTCGGTGGTGGGGAGTTCGTCGGCGGTCGGTGATCGGCGGTGGAGGCGAAGGTTCGTGCGAGAGGGTGTGGGGGCAGGGTTTTGGGTTTTCGTATTTTTTACCTTCAGCAATGAACACATACTGATTTGGGGATGGTTTATTAAAAAAGGTTACCGACCGACATACGAACGGTCGGTAAAATTCAATAGTCGGTCGGTAAATGTAATAAATGCCGACTGTATACATTAGTTACCGACTTTATTATTTTCGGTCGGTAATTTACCGACCGAATAAATTATTACCGACCGTGAGCAGTCGGTATACAAAATTACCGACTATTTTTTCTTCGCTCGGTATATTGCGGTTGCTAAGCTCCGCTTTTCTTGTAGTGGTAGGATGATTTGGAAGATCAAGGGTGAAGGTTTCACCTAGTTACTAAGGTCGGTCCGCGCGCTCGCGTCAAAGCCAAAGTCCGCACTCTCGTATCAAAGACTAAACCCGAATACTCATGCAAGATATTACCCAATACACAAGAATTCAACCACGAATCAATCACACAATGAGAAGATGAAAACAAGTATGAGAAGCATGACAACTACAACTCAAACAAGCAATTCAATAAACACATAGAGTGCTCAACATGTGACTAGTAACAAAGGATTCATCTATAACCTTAATCAAACCCTAATTACCCATAATCCACACTTAATCCCCCTACTAACCCCACAATAAGTCTACTCACACATGTTCAAACTAATCCTAACCATGACAAGAGAAATCAACGCAAACAACATAACATTCATAATGAAACTAGCAAGAACAAGAACAATAATCAAAGATTAAAACTTGAAAGATTAAACAAGGATTAAGAGTAAAGAGAATAAGAAGATTATACCTACTAACAAGTGGATGAAAAGATAAGAACTTGCATTAATAAGAAAAACCCAAATAAATCTCCCAAGGTTGTCAATCTTGGTTGAATCTTGAAGAAATCCCTTAATACAAGACTAATTACTAAGATTAATCTAAGATTAACATACAAAAGATTAATATCAAACAAAGCTAGGGATGAAGAGAGCCTATCTAGGGTTTAGAATACTGTAGAGTAGTGTAAGATGCTTGAACAATACAACGGGAGGGTATTTATAAGGTTACAAGAGCAAAGGAATTGAAAACAGAAAACACGGGCTACAACTGCCCCTTCCCGGCCGAGATGGTGGCTGATCTCGACTGGGATGGTGGTCCCGACCGGGAACAATCTTCTTCTCGGCCGGGATGGGCCATCAGTAGGCTGTCTTCGCTTGTACTCTTCATCCCGACCGAGATTTACTTCATCTCGACCGGGATGGGTCTTGTAGGCCCCAATTATGATCTCAAGGGTCCCTCCTTGCTTCACATGGGCTTCTCATCGATTCTTGGTGCTCGGGATCGAGTCTAAGGGGCTCGGGAATGGGTCCCAAGGTCTCATGATCGAATCTAAGCCACCGAGTGATCGTTCCTTCTCTTCGTTGGCTCCAAATAAATGTATAGGAAACGAGTCGGAATCGTTCCAATTATCCATGATTGGTCTTGGGAACCTAAAACGAACTAGAAAAAGCATAAGTAGCCCAGAAACCGCTCCAAAGAGCGATTTCACCAGAGAAACCGGGACTAAACATAACAAATAAGCACTACAAAATACACTTATCACCTCAGGATCACGACACTGCGAGGGAACGCTTCGTCGCCTCCTACGAATCCCGCGGGGAGTCAGTGAGCTCGTCCTGGTGGCCTCGCCACTAGTACCAGTCAAGGGAGCTCCCTCGGGACGCTCGGTATCATCTCTAGCTGCAAAACCAAACATAAACGCAAAAAATCCACGCCTCAGGACAGGCTAAAACCGCTCAAACAGGTCAATAAGGTCAAAATTTTAGATAGTGATACCAAAATTCCGAAAGGGCCGCTAGCACTCATTTTTGACCCCGGACACGATAAAAGTTGTTTTGAAAAAATCCGGCATCATTACGACACTCTTTGGTCCGTCGTTAGTTTCACAATACGGGGTGTCCTAGAAGACACCCTAACCCACAAAAGTCGACATGGAAGTCACCCACAACATCATAAACACTAATTGAGCAAGATTACGAAGGACAAGTATGGGAATAGCCGGGAGAACGGTCCTTAACCCTAACATTTCGAATTTATCCCCATGGGAAGCCGTTGTCATACCTCAAAGCCTCCTATCAAGCTTATGACCATCATAACAAGCCCTATTCGACCCTAATTAAACAATGGGATCAAGTATAAACATCGAAACCTAGCAAATTCAAAATACCTAAATCGGTTTTCTAGGGTTCTAACAAAATCAACTCACAATCAACCAAATTAAGAAAACCGACAATAGACGAGTAAGGAACACATACCTGAAGTCGACATTTTCGTGTATGGCAAAAAACGAGACGGAAATCGGTTGAACAAGTCGAAGGTGCGAGATTGAGGAGAAAAGGGGCGCGCGTTTGAATATTGGAACGAATGAATCGTTCGCCCCAACCTTCGCTGTTTTAAACGGGTTTGACCCACGAAATTCCGGGCGCCTCAGACGGTGTGTCGTTATCTTAGACCGCAGGGGGCACGGCGCCTGAATTTCAAGGCGCTGACAGATACACGCCTGACCTCTCGGCTCAAAGTTAAAAGAAAGGCAAACGAGTCACGTTATTCAACATCTGCATGACATGCATTCATAAGACAATCAAATAAGCAACGACAAGACGAACAGTAGCCGACACCGGTAAGGCGAGCCTATAAACTGACCCAGAATAAAGAATGAATAGTAACAAAACAATCATAAGGACCTCGACTAACAGAAGTGCTCACACCCGAGCACGTGATAAATCAAGTAATACCAAGTCAATTTAAACAAAGGCCAAGCGAATCTAATCACATAACAAATCAGGATAAGAGCAAAGCAATACCGAACAAAAATAATACAAATCCGCAAAACGAATTTAATCAAAATAAATGAAATGCCAGTAAAAAAATTTCAAAGCCTAACAGGTCTTACTTATCCTGAAGGCACAACGAAAATTTAAGTTTGAGCGGATACTGACACGCTCAAACGTATTTTGCCCGAAGGATCTTAGTTATCCTAAGGGCACAGCAACAACAATTTAAGTTTGAGCGGATACTGACACGCTCAAACGTATTTTGCCTAACGGGTCTTAGTTATCCTGAAGGCACAGCAACAACAATTTTTGCCCGAGGGGTCTTAGTTATCCCAGAGGCACAACAATAGCAATTTAAGTTTGAGCGGATACTGACACGCTCAAGCGAATTTTGCCCGAGGACTCTTAGTTATCCCAGAGGCACAATAAACAACAATTTTTGCCCGAGGGGTCTTATTTATCTCGGAGGCACAGCAACAACAATTTAAGTTTGAGCGGATACTGACACGCTTAAACATATTTTGCCTAACGGGTCTTAGTTATCCTGAAGGCACAGCAACAGTAATTTAAGTTTGAGCGGATACTAACACGCTCAAACGTATTTTGCCCTAGGAGTCTTAGTTACCCCGGAGGCACGGCAACATCAATTTAAGTCTGAGCGGATACTGACACGCTCAAACATTTTTGCCCGAGGAGTCATAAGCATCCCGGAGGCACAACAAACAACAACTTTTGCCCAAGGAGTCATAGGCACTCCGAAGGCATTTTATTTTGTTCTCAAGCTCGAGGGGTCGTAGGCATCCCGAAGGCATTTTGTTCTCACGCTCGAGGGGTCATAGGCATTCCGAAGGCATTTCATTCTCAAGCCCGAGGGTTCATAGGCATCCCGAAGGCATTTTGTTGTCAAGCTCGAGGGGTCATAGGCATCCCGAAGGTAATTGTTCGAATGGATACTGACACATACGAGCATTTTTCTTTCTTGTTCACGCTCGACGCGTCATACGCACTCAAAAGGCAATCCAAAGTTGAACGGATCCTTATACATACGAAAAGGCAAAACACATGAACATGAAAAACCTAGAACGAGATGGCAAGCGCGGGCACGGGCCCCGGTAGGCGACCGCAGGCAAGGATGTCAGGTATGATTTCTAAGCCTTGGCTGGTGAGCCTCAACTTGTAGTCCAACGGACTTAAACCGACCCAATAGGACAGCCACCAGGTCGTAATCCTCGATTGACCTGGGTGGCTATCCTTTGACTTTCGCCTTGTCCAAGCCTCAGTCAAAGTGGGGGCTTCTGTAGACACCCAGATTTGGACCTGGTGGCTGCAGGAATGCCCAGCAAACACCCGATGACGATCGGACTGCAACGCGACGCGAGTTTGCGATGTTTTAGATAGTTTTTCTGTAAAACGGATCAAATAATTACTCGGAAAGATTAAATTAACATCAAGGTAGCCTTAGTCGTGCCATTACGGTCGCATAGACACTAATTAGAGTCAATTCCGACACCGGGACACTCCAAATCGGTCCTGAAATACGAACTGAGTCAGCACCGCACCAAGAGAACCTCGGGATGCACACCCGAGGCCCACTAAGCGCGACGGCACGCTAGGTCAAAGGGGGGAAAGCTTAATCAGCAAGACATGAATAATACGCACACTCTCGGTGTAACACCCTGATTTTAGCAATTAAATAAGATTAAAATTATATTCGTATATTTATTTCGTTTACGATTTAAATAGTTATCCTTGATTTTAGTTCCCATTGAACTTATTTTGGTTTCGTCTTAAATTCTAAAATCTTTATTTTATTTCGAATTTCTATTTTTAACTCGAAAGTTCATATTGATTAAGTTTCGTCAAAATATTTATTATTCCTCTTCGAGAATCAATTTAATTCAATTTTGTCGAAAATTGTTTCTTCACGAATATTTATTTTACCTCAAGATACGTTTTATATATTGTATTCAGATGAATTTTTTTTTCAGATTCTTTATTAGTCTCTAATATTTACTTTGAACACGAGAAATATTTTATTTACATTTTACGGTCGAATTATCTTTTCTTCTAACTCGGTTCTAACCTTATTTCTTTCTTGGGCCAACTTACGAATTTCGTCCCGACCCATTCATCAGCTTAAACCTAATCCCCTACCTAATTATTTTAACCTAATAATAAAACTCCACCTTTGCTTCTCTTAGTCAACCGTGCATACCCCACCTGCCAGTTTCCGTTTCCGATTTCTCCTGCTCCTCTACCTGCTTCCTCCTTATTCACCTTTCCTCTTTCTTCACCGCTTTCGTCAAGATCTCCATCATCGTTGCTGTTCCACCAGAAATCCGCAGTGACTCGGACTCCTGACAACTCTGCTTTCCTTTGTTTCCACTGCCTATTTGAGTCATGATTGTGATCATTGTGATACAAGTCCCCGTTCGTTCGAAGCTTCCACTTCTCTGATTCATGTGTTCTGTGTGTGTGAATTGAATCAATGCTTGAAGTTTGTCCTCCCAATCCGAACTCGACTTAGTTTTAATGATGAAACAGTTTCTGAGACGACTTTAGGACTATTGATGGTTGGAGCTTGGACTGATCAAGAAGGGCAAGAACGTGATCGCTTCGGATATTGACTCAAGGTAACTTTAGGGTGTTACTCGGTATTATATCGTGTGTTGAGTGGTAGTATGTAGTAGATACTTTACCTTTGGTTTTATTTTTAGCTACATATTATTTGCTAAAAATAGTATTTCAAATCGTGAATCTTATAAACATTTTATAACATTTCAATATCGTTTTATAAATCGTTACTAATTTTTATTATTAATGATTATTATAATATTTTGTTGGTTATCGTGACACTAGTAACTAAATAGTATCAGTTTCATAATTTTGTCATATCTCAGTAAGTTATTATTCTAACTTAAAATCGTACTTTTATATTATAACCGAGATTTGTATACTGGTTTAATAAATTAATTTTGTTTTACGACTTATGTTAATAAATTAGAAAATAGTCGTTTCGTTTGAAATACATTTTTGTCAAGGCTATTTTCTCTAAATAACTTCTTATCATTACAATTTATTATTTTTATCAAAACCGCTATTGTTTATTAATAAATTTAATTTAATTGCTAAAGACATTTGAAAGGTTTTAAATCTCGTTTCGGTTCTATAACTCCTACACTATTTATACTTTATTTATATTTACCATTTTGTTTCTAAATCGTATATTTTCTAAAATTTATCGTTTTAACTCGATTTTCTTAAATATTTATAAAGTACTATGTTTTCACTTGTTACATTTGATTTGTACCTTTGAAAACGAACTTAGAAATATATTAAGTTACGATAACAATGATATTAATAAAATGTTTATTTATCATAAATGCTATTTTGGTACATTTAACTTTTTGAACACTTTATGTATTTCTATAAGAATATTTCTAATTTAAGTAATTTTCTAAAATTAGTAAATTACTATAAATAGAAAGTTTCCTTTTGACATAAAATGTTTATATCTTTTACCTTCATATTATTCACCTTGAACATTCTATTTTGAATATTGATAATGACTTGGTTTTGGCGTTATGGAATGAGGACAAGTGTACGGGTAGAGTAATACAGTCTAGGGTATACGTTTTGCCATCAACTATAAAGTTGGTAGGTCTATGCGAGACGCATTGGTCGTTGAACTGAGCATGGTTTGTGTTTATGAGTGTGTATATTTTGACCTTAAACTTAGATATCGCATCGTGCAAGTCGCCGTCGGGTTGAACTGGATTACGGTTGGTGTCCAAGAGGGTGTACATTACTTAAGCCAGGACCTCGCTGCAGGCAGTCCTGTTATCGTTTGAGTTGCCTATTTAGAGACTGAAGTCTAATTTGTTTTGAGTGAATTCTCAAACCTAGTTTAGTATTATCCTAGTGAAAGTCTATTCCGTTGCACTTATTGATTCTCACAACGCCATTTGAATTTTATAATGGTCGATTGGTTTTGACTTGCAGGTTGGCAGTCGCTTTAAGTTTTCCTAAAAACTTATGTTACTATATTGTTCTAATTATTATCCATTTTATCTATTTTGATATAGTAATACTTTTATTTTTGATATGATATAATATGGTTGGGAGAACGTCCGAGTTACTCCCCACTGATGTGTCTGTTTTGTTTATAACATGACAGGTATTTGCAGCTGGGTTTTGGGTGTGAGCTAGCGAGTAGCATGGATCCTACTCTATCAATTATGTTACTTTCGGATTTTTGTAAACCCTTTTAAGGATCCTTATTTTAGCCCTTTTGTAAAAAGTGGCCTTTGTATGGACTGACCATTTCTTTTAATTAGAATATAGTTTGTCAGTGTGTTTTTATCCCAATTTACAGTGTTTCCGCCACTGTATTGCATTAGAATTTATAGAGGATTACACTCGGTTTTTGAAAGTATCAAAATCGTATCTTCAAAACTCCGGGCGCCTCACGTGACGCGTCCTAGAACTCGCGCACAAGGTCCCAGGCGCCTGAGTTCTGGTGCGCCTGGGTTCAGGCGTTCATCCGGTCGACGTGAGCCGAAAACAACTATAAATACCCCCCTCCACCCCATTCAATCGACACACAACATCTTCCCTTCTCTCTTTACTCGTTAAGAGTTTCTCGCTTGGGCTCGCACTCCGAGACCCAAAGCAAAGGATCCACTCGATCGTAGTCCCGATAAGCGAAATCGACGCTACCCCTCACCTTCGACCACCCCACTCGATCCCGAGGTGCCTTTGTTCGACTAGCTACTCTGATTCTAGGAACGAGGTTCTGTTGGATTAGCCGCAGGACCAGCAAATAGTAACGAAGTTCTGCCGGATTAGCCGCAGGAAGGGCCAACGGTAACGAAACTCTGCCGAAATCACCAGGCAAGCTAGGAGGATCCGCCTTTTGAAGTCGAATCGTCACTAGGTTGTTATCTAAACAAAACTTTACATTCTTGTACTTTTATTATGCACTACGATAATGTCAAACGTGGACGTTAGGTCCACGACACGTACTAAAAAACGTAACGTCCCGACTTCAACCATTAACACTAAAACACTCTAAACAGACCTGAGTAGTTTCGTTATCCGTTCTCAACTATCTATGCATCGCGTCCCGTTTAGTGTATACTCTGAGGGTGCAACTCCTCACTACGTGATTTACTTACATTGCACATTTACTGCTTTCGTATGGTTTATTTTTTTTATGACCTTATAACCGCATGTTAAATCACCTAACACGGAATTCAAAACGTAAACAAGATAAAATTGAACAAAGCAATGGTCGGGTTCCTTATTAATCCCGGTGCCCGCCTTACACGGTTCGATGCATCCCTATTAATGTCGAGCCGACGCATCTTAAGCGGCGTACCAGGTAAGGTATACCACGACAACGACTAATATCTGTATTATCACGTTAAAACTGACTTGCTAATACTCATAATACTAGTACTCTATACTCTCCTACATGCATCTTTTCATGGCCTACTTGTCACATGAAATCGCATGCAAAGAATGTAAACATAACTACTTCGACGACAAAGCTTACTTGTCCCTAAGTAACCGATATAGCTAAATATAGGGTTAAAACAACGAATGTTATAGTACTTTTGCCACAACAAGGAAACAAAGTTATCAGCCCACTGATTAATTAGTAGAGGCCGCTTCATGCAGGCGGGATTGGGTGTCGATGTCTAGCGAACGTTGGCTTCCCAATACGTACCCTCACCTCTTACTCAGAATCGACGGTTTCCGGATGTCCGAAACCATTGGCAATGAGAGTCATTCCAGGCATGGAGTGCTTAAAGGTACAAGTCTCTGTCTTTAGGTCTCGTGCCACTCACCTTTGAGCCGGCTAAGGATCAAAGTTGACTTGAACGGTTTCCGAGTTCCCATAATCGACTCGGTGGCAACTCCACAAATCTGCAACGAATTCAGTTCACTAAAAAGGTCGCCTTACCAAATATATCGGCCTTTAATCATTTAGAACCACGACTCGATCGATTCCAAGGGAAACACGGGTGCTCGCACCCGTCTAGTACAAGTCCGAATCGATGTCCGACATATCGCCCCAAACGCGAGATCGGACTGGTCCCCGACCGAAAGGGGACCGCGTGGGTGGCCGTCGCGATGAAATTGGGTTGGTCCGGCGCGGGCGCGCGCGGAACGCCGGGCGGTGTGGACTGACATCCACAATAAGGATCAAGAACCTTTTGTTATAAGGCTATGCCTTGAAAAAGGTTGACTTGACCTCAAGGAAAGGCAGACGGGGTAAGGGAAGAAACTTGCGATGTGAGATCGCCCAGATCAGTAGAGTTTCGATGCTAGAGACCCTAGACTTGATTTGAATAAGGATGGCCCTGTGATTAGGGTAGACCCTTAAGTTAAAGGATTCTTGAATTGGGATAATGATGGTTGGGGATTCGTCACGTCCCTAGCCAACAATATAACACCGACTAACCTAGTGGGTAGCTAGGGTAAGTCGGGATCGATTCCACGAGGACGGTATATCAAAGCTTAGACTAGGTTGGCCTGAAACGAGACTAGATTACCGAACGAACACAAAGAATGCGATAAATGGAAAACTATTGAGGAGGAGGAATAAGAACTAGACTATCAATGCTAAACAATACTAATGATCGAACAAACAAATAAGCTAAAGTAAACGATGTATAACTAAGAAGATGGACTCAAATATGGAAGAGAAGTGGGGTAGGTCGGGTTCATAGAGGTAGTAGGGTAATTGGGGTGATCAAGGGTAAAGGTGTCTCCTAATCACTAGAGTCGGTCCGGGCTCTCGCAACTTAGACCGATGTCAAGGTGAGTCCGGGCTCTCGCAACTTAGACTCTAGTCGGCACTCTCGTGACTATGACTATTCTCAACATTTCCACAAAATAAACAATCAATGAGAAGATGAATACAAGCATGGGTAGCATGGCCACTACAACTCACACAAGCATATCAACAAACACATAGAGTGCTTACAATGTTACTAACAACAAAGATACAACCTTTTCCCCTTAATCAACCCTAATCATCCATAATCTACCCCTAATCCCCCTACTAACCCCACAAAGAAACTACTCACTCATTATAAAGGAGAAACTAACATTAACAAGAGAAAACAAACTAAACATCCAAGCATTCATTATGAACAACTAGCAACAATAACAATAAAAAGATGAAACAAGATTGAATAAACAAAGACAAGAGTAAGAAAGGTTATACCAACACTAGGAAGATGAAAACATGAAACCTTGTATAAATAAGAACCCAAATAAAACCCAAGGTTGTCAATCTTGGAGAATTCTTCAAGTATCCTCTTAATACAAGAACTAATTATAATAATTAACTAAAGATTAACTAAGATTAATGGAAGATTAAGGCTAATGAGTGAGAGTAAATCTAGGGTTTTTGGAGGCTTAAACTAATGTAGGGTAAGATAAAAGATGTCTTAAAATTACAAGAAGGGAGTATATATATGGGTACAAGCGTGAAGGAGAAGAAAAGAAGAGGCCCGTGCTGCCTCTATAGCTTCCCGACCGTGACGGATCATCCCGATCGGGACGGCTCTGTCATCCCGATCGGGACGAGTTGGTCCCGACCGGGATGGGCTCACAGCAGCCATCCTAAAGTAGCACCTCATCCCGAACGGGATGAGGCCATCCCAAACGGGATGGGTCTTGTATGCCTTCCTTAAACACTCTTTGGTCCTTCCTTGCCCCTCATGGGCTTCCCACCGATTCTCGGGACTCGGGATCGGGTCTCGGAGGCTCGAGATTGGGCCCCAAGGTCACGGGGTCGATTCCAAGGTCTCGAGTCATCGTTCCTTTATCTCGTTGGCTCCAAAAAGTGTATGTATGGAGTCGGAATCGCTCCAACTCTTCCAATTCGGCCTCGGGAACCTGAAACGAACTAAAGGAAGCATAAGAAGCCCATGAATCGCTCCAAAGGAGCGATTTTGCAAGGAAAAAGGGACCAAAACACAACAAATAGGCACTACAAACTACACTTATCAGATAACTCGACTAACGGATTAAAAGATGGGCGTAATTCCCTTAGGAAAGGTCGTGGGGACCGTCCTGTTAGGAGGAAAGATCGCGTTGGACTTTCTAGTTAGGGCTCGAGTGTTTAGACGAACCTTCCATTTACGAGTATACGACTCGTGTTGATTGGTTATGCCTTTAGGATAAGGCGGACTGGGATAGGGGAAAAATCCGTGATGTAGGATCGACGGAGCTTTGACACTCTAAACCTTCGACGACTTATGGAAAGACCCGACACACAGATTACGGTAGGTCCTAGAATAAGGAAGGTTTTTGAAAAGAGGTTGAATTCCGAAAAATTCGGAGGATGGTCCTTACTTTTGAAATTGGCAGCATGCCGACAGGACCGAGCATTTGAAATGTTGGAATGGTTGCGAATAAATTCGCATTTTGAAAATTTGGGGAGACGGTCCATCTTTTGAAATTGGCAGCATGCCGACAGGATCAGGTTTTTGAAAAGTTGAAATTTTTCGAATTTCGAAAACTTGAATAGCGAAGATGAATTTCCAAAAATTTGAAAATCAAACACGGGATCCCAAAGATTTGAAAATCGGAAACGGCATTCCGGAGATTTGAAAATTGAGAATGGCATCTCGAAGATTTGAGAATCGAAATTGAATTTTGAAAATTCGAAAATCAAAAGGGGATCAGAAATTCGAATATTGAAATAGACAACATGCCGGCTAAAAAAAAAGGCTATTTTGAGTCAAATTGCAAGTCTAAATTTTGGCAGCATTCTGAGTTTTTGAAATTTGGATATTTTGAAAAGATGCATTTTTTGAGATGACGGTTTTTGAAAACGACACGGAAACCAAGTAGCACATAGTCAGGCAAGCATTATGACGACAGCTTGTATGCTTTACACTAAGTCTCGGTCGGTCGAAATAGGGTCTATATCAGTGCGCGTGGCCTCTTCGATAATCGGGACGAACTCCCTTACCAATTTGTATAAGGACATGCTGTGAAACCCATACGAATTAGCCATGAACAGCTTGACGTAACCAATTTGGAATACATCGCGGTATAGTGGGCGTCATTCGTCAGTACCGACCCGGGTGAGAAACGGGTTATACATGAACCGTAAAACTAACGCGCGTATTGTACTAACAGAACGATTTCCCCTCGAGTCTCACCATGAGGATCCCGATGACAAGTTGTACATCAGTTTTCCCCAGCGGAGTCGTAAATTGTGGACAAGACATAGGTCCACACCGATGCGGCCACGCGCGGGTTTGGGCGGCGAAATGTTTCCCATGTGAGATAATTCTCGGGTTGAAATTTCAATCGAATTAGGACTCGCCACCAAACTTTGTGGGAGTTCGGGCCCATTCGAACCCACTCTATATTTCGGTGGACCATGCACAAAGTACGGCCTACTTCGATACTAGAGCTTGCAGGGTTCATCCCTTTGCATTACGATACCGATGCCGATGTTATCGGGTACCGTATATCGAATGACTCTCGTGCGCCAATGGTTTCGGACATCCGGAAACCGAGGTTCTGAGTAAGGGGTGAGGGTACGTGTTGGGAAGCCCACAAAGGACACCCAACCCCGCCCGCACATGACGGCCTCTACTAAGATATCATTCGGTTTTTTAATATGCGCTCTAGTGATTCGGTGAAATGTTATGCAAACAACATTTTACGATGAATAAATATTGAATTAGTTGCTATATCATTTTAATGCATCTTGGTTCATGTCAAAATAATTAAGCATTCGAGGTTCGTTTAAATGCGATGAATGTAAACAACGAAAATGAAAACTCGAAAATAGCTACAAAATACGCGGGCGGAAATACAACCCGGAAATACAATACAACTAGCAAAATAGAATAATTGAATTGATAACGATAATATAAATAGGTTAGAATAAAAAAAATGCAATGCATGATTTTGAAAGAGGAGGCACGTGATTGGATTAACACACGACGACTAAAAGTCGTAAGAAAATGATTTGATGAGGCTTGTATTGTTAGGAGGCTCACGTCGAGGAATTATGGAGGTCACTCGATCGAGTCATGGAAGGGACTAACTCGAGTGCCCTTCGTGAGGACCCCCTGCCTCTTTTGTGAGGGGTCACTCGATCGAGTGGCATTTAGGCACTCGATTGAGTGCCCTCTGTACGGATGACGTCTCATTTTTGAGACAGCCCATTTCGTAATTTTTATGTTTTGGATCGAGATGTAAATATGCTAATATAAATATTGTTCAATTTATATTAGTTTAAATCTCGAGGGCTTACCATACTCGACATTCGGTTATAGAACCGACATCTAGCATTTAGAGTAAATTTTGCAAGATCAAATTTGATCGAACTAGAACAAATCTCAATTCCCTCCGCGTCACGATGTCGTAATTAATCCTTTCGAACTGTGTGACGATCGATTCGGCGTCAACGGGATTCGTACTAGCCCAATTTATCGATAATTCTTTTAGACATGATATTCGACTACGGACTCGATAACACGTCTGTAGAATAATATTTTGAAAAATGGCATCGGACATGTTTAACGACGAATCACCGCAATCGCGTTACGCCCTTAAGTGTCTAAGGTTGCTCGCCTCGAAGGGCGCCACCTCCGGTAGGACTTGTAAAGGGATTAAACAAAATTTGGACGGAACTCATATTTAAACACATTCGACCCGAAAATTCGATCGTCATCACAAAGTTAGATACTCGGCATTTTAATATCGTAATTTGGCCTTTAAAGCCTACGATCATTAAATTAGCCTCATTGGATGTTGCTCGGATCGATTTAAAATAGTTTTTATTAATATACGCGGTATTATATGATAGAATGTAAATAAACGATAATTAAATGTTAGGAGTCAGGAACGGTAAATAAATTGTTAGATGCTAGTAGACATAAAATAAATGTTAGTAAACAGAAAATTAAAATGTTCGTATGCGAAAAATTAAAGGTTATTAATGTTAGTAATAATTAATTGGTATATATATATATATATATATATATATATATAAAATAAAGACGAAGAGGAGAAAGGAGAATAAAGATGTCGAGATTTGATTTACACCCTCAACCTACATGCTTTTATCTCGGAACACAAGCTCGTCTATTAGCGGCAAAGGCATGGCAGCGTCGAGATATGCGGGATGAGTTAGAGTGTGTATGGTTAGGAAGAGGATGCTCTCGGTCTTTGACGAGTTTTGATCTCGCAATGGATTGTATGTATGTATGTATGTATGTATGTATGTATGTGTGTGTGTAGGAGTCTCAATGTTTGTATAACAGAATGAAGGTATGAAGGTTGTGTTGTGAGTTTGAAGCCAAGTTCAAAGGGTTTGTATGGGTTAAAATGTTGTATTGTGTGTAAATGATGGATGATTGAATGAAGGTAAAAGGCGAATGAATGTTGTGTGAAATGTGTAGGATTGTGAGAGTTGAAGAAAGGTTGGTAAATGAAGAAGAGGAGGGGTGTATTTAGAGATCACCCGGTTCAAGAGTCACTCGATCGAGTGACCCTAGATACACTCAATCGAGTGGCTCAAAGGGAGGCATCTGGTACGATTTTGGAGGGTCACTCGATCGAGTGGTCGTATGGCACTCGATCGAGTGCCCTCGGACAGGTAGAGTACGTTTAGGAAAAAGTTGAGATATTTGTGGCTAGCTTTGATTTAGTTAACTTAGTTGGTTTTGACTTTGAACTAAGACACATGCATGGCTGGTTTCGTCTCGGGATTCGACTTTGACCGGGTTTTGACTCAGTCGCTAAAAGACGGTTTTATTTCCGGTGATGGTTTTGGCCCAAATTAGTCTTATTTTATTGGAAACGACCCACTGGGCCTGAATTTGAGGTCGGCTTTGTGAGATTTGTACTCTGCTAAAAGCCCATGCCGGATACTATTGATTCTGAGTCCGTATTCGAGCGAATTAAGTCATGTTTACGTCCAATCATCATCGGGTGCTTTGTCGGAAACTGCTATAGACACTAGCTGGCAAAATGCGAGTGTCTACATTACGGCAATGCTTGATTGTTATGACTCTAATTCATTGGTACACTATTGTTATAGAAAAGGCTAAAACAGAGAACTTCACGGCTTTAAAATATCTGTTAATAATTCTTATGGTATATTGTGAAGTTATCTTGCGCAATATTAAATAATTTATTGTACACAATTCATGTATACCCCACTGATGTGCAGGTTTGGCTCTCCTAACTGTAATGATTAATTATACGAAGGTGGCAGTCAAATTTTGGAACGACTGACTGTAATGGTTGTGAGTCTCTCCTAAGAGCTCTGCTTATCAAGTGATCTAATATATAGTAGGTTAGGATCTGATTTGGTGGGTAAGCAGTTTTACATCGATTATGTTTATAGTGTTGGAGGGTAATGGTGTCGTAGGTAAAGACCTCGATGATGAGCAGTAACCGTGAAACAACTAAGAGGACATGAATGCAGACCCTCTTTCCACTAACATTATTGATTCTGAGGAAGACGCTCTTAGAATATATGGGTAGAGTACAATAGACTGTCCATCTAATTGTAGTGTTTACTCTATCACTAAATTCTAGTGGAATGACTAAAACGCTCTTAGCATAAATGGATAGATTATAATAACTTCTCCATCTAATTAAAGTGTATCCTCGGACATTCATTGTTAGTGGAGACTGTAGAGTAGCATTCATACCTTATGTTGGAAAAAAATTGTCTGAGAGGCAAGCAGAATGCATAATCGTTAGTTTAACAAAGTCATTACAGCAATCAAAAACTGGAAACCAAAAAAAATACTTCAAATAAAACCAAACGTACTTAAAACAAATCTTTAAGATAAAAAATGAACAAATCTTCCTGAAACAACAGTTGTTTTAAATTAGTTATTGGGTCCGCGTAGATTCGTTTCTGTTTAATGGTTATCAACTTGATTGGTCTTCCGCGAACTCCTGATGTTGAACTGTCATCCGAGTCGGCCTGCACCGAATTAAATTTAAAATAAACTAAAATAAATTGATAGTGGAAATATATTTAGGAATCATTCATTAATGGATATGAAAAGATTTTTGTTGTTGCCATATTTAAATAGGTAGAACTACTAATTAGGTTTTGGGTGTTAGCCACATGTGTAGTTGTAGTTTCCACTTCAGAGTTTGTGTCCGTGTTTGGTGCATTGCTCTGAGTCGTAATGGCCTGAGAAAATACGTAGGCTATTAGCATTGATGAACTCGTTTTGTATATATATTTAAATCCAAATTTTCCTTTATTTTGGTTCGTTTTATGGGTCCTAGGAGTCTTTTTTCCATCTTTTATCCTTCTTTGTTATGCCGGGTATTTTGTTTACGTTTTGTAGGAAACGAAACAAATGAAGGCGATGGAGCTACATTTTGGGCAATGACGAGAGTCGAGCCATGAAATCTACAAAGAAAAAGTGATAAAAGTTAGAGGAAAAGTGAATACTTGAAGAAGGACGTTAAGTGAAGAAACAATAAGAAACGACAAAGAAGTAAGTTGGAAAGCTCGAACGAATCCGAATTGAGAAGCAAGAACAATCGCTTAAACAAGGTTCAACTTAAAACTTGAATATATTGAATTCTACAACTTCAATCAAGCTGATTTAGGTTGCGTTGGAAAGCTCTTTCTCTTATCATTCCAACGGTAGGTCACACGTCAAATTCCGAGAAGTAACAAAGAAAAAGAAAGTGTTTGAAATTCATCGCGCAGTGTTGAGACAACCAAACTGGTCGGGACGGACTCAAACCAGTCAGGACAGACTCGAACCAACCGGTTTGAAGCAGTATCATGATATTTTTTTTAGACTCCGTAACTTACCATAACTCTAATTTTACGGGATATTATTTCCTAATTAGTTTCTCTCAGTCCTTAGGAAAGTAAGATTGATGAGACTCCTTATTATTAGTATAAATACCCTCCTTGGGGATAGGTTAAATTACGCTTTTTGATTCAATAATTTAGTTAACGCTTTCTTAGTCATTAATTTAGTTTAGACTTTTTATTAGTATCGGAATTCTTTTAGTTTGTAATCGTACTCTTAGATCGTCAATCTTCTAGTTCTACTTAACTGATACTTTTTTTTATTCTCTTATTTTCATATTGTTCATGCTTAATTCTTTTGTTGTTTTATCTTTCGTTATGAGTAGCTAAATAGTTTTTCTAAGGTTTAAGGGGATCTAGGTTAATTGATATGGGGATGTTAGTTTAATTATTTATTTGATTGATCATTCATATGTTATTGCCTTATTACTTGTCTTGTATCATTGTTTGATTAGTTTGAGACGTTGAACTAGTTGAATGATTAGGAATCCGAACCTAAGATCGAAAGCCTGGTAAGGGTAGACTTACAAGTAAGTGGGTAGGATAATCTGGTAAGTTGCGAGAGCCCGTCTGAATCTATCCTAAGGTTGACATAAGATCCGAAAGGTCGTGTCTTTGGCCTAAATAATTGTGATTGATTAATTGAATGATTAATTAACTTTACTCAATTTAATTGCATGGTGAACTGGAAAGCCCTAGATCTCTATAATATTATTAGAACATCGATAATTTATATTCTCATATAGTGCAGATAACAAATTAAACAAAACGAAATTAGAATAGTTTAGAATCGACTATAGATAATTGGCAATATTCATCCATCCCTCTGTGGTTCGACCCTCACTTGCTGCTAGATATTTGTTAGTTGTTTGTTATGTTTATTTTGATATAGGTGATATGACTTTAGCTTTGCCAATTTTAGCGCCGTTGCCGGAGAGACAGTTTTGTATTATTGCTTGTTATTTGTTTTGGGTTCTAGAGTATTTTGTATATATTTATTTTATTTTAATTTTTTTTGTATATATATATAGATACACGTATACTTATTTCATTTTTTATTTTTTATTTGTCTAATCATTATGACTATCTTCTATTTTTCTCAATTTAATCATGAGTCACTACATATTTATTGGGATTGACTTGAGTCTATTATTTATCAAAGTGGCTATCATATTGATATATGGGAGATGTGTCATATGATTTATGATGGTGCCGGTGACGCGACACAAGCTAATATAGAGGCACATTGCGATGAGATGTTTAATTATATGCCTTATGAGGAGTGATGGGAACTTCTTAAATATTTAGACCGAAATAGTGCTGAGTTAGAGAAGGGGTGGAATGCTGAAATGGCGGAATGTAAGGTGATATTGCTAATATTAACAACTGCTCTGCGTGAGTCGGATCTTATTGCTGATTCTACACCATCAACTGATTGTGTTATGAGTACGTTTGTTGCACATGTTAGAGAGGATATTGACCCATTTGATGACGATGTTGATGAGCCTTTGATTTTTGCTTTGAAAGTCCATTCTCCCGTCATTGAAGTTGATTCTATTATGACTGACAATTTAAAAATTCAATCTTTGATAGAAAAACCTGAAGTTTTGAGCACTATCAATAAGCCTAATTATGACTCAATTGATAATTCTAGTTGTCAGTCTAACTCATGTATTGATGCTTCTTATATGATTGATGATTTTGTTGATAATTCTACACAGTACAAGGGCCCCTCAACGAGGTCCCTTCGGAGACATTGATGTGTTTTAGTAGTTGTGCAGGAGAAGTAAACCCTTGGAAAGCCGAGATAGATGCGTTAAAAGCGGCACTCAATCATCCAGGATTGTGGATATAGGATTGTGGATACACCCGTTGAGGTAATAAATCATTCTCATCCACCTGAACTTCCTCCTTACTTCGATGCTAGTACAGGTATTCCTCCCGTTTCGTATGAATTAATCGTGAAAAATAAAATTGTTGATTTAAGAGGTATTAAGTTGTCTTACATGCCCGATAATTTATGTTATTATTTTCCACCATTTGTTGACGGTTGTGATTATATGTAGAGGCATTATGAAAGTTTTTAAAGAAAGTACGACAAGCTGAGACGGTCCTTGACATTGATTTTATATGATGTCTTTACTATATCTTGGTGCTACTTATACTCTTGTGTAGCACATACCCAGCGTTTTGATCAACTTCTGAGAGCCTTGAGCTACTAGGATTTTGTTATTGATGGTTATGAGTCCGATTCTTAGTTCCCATATTCCCCTTTTCTCTCTAGTTTAAATTTTTATTTTATTTTTTTCGTTTTTTATCTTCCTTTACCCGTTATATATCTGTCCTATTTTATTTCTCTTGGTTCACAATGAGAACATTATATGATTTGGTTTGGGGGATGTATTATTTATTTTTCCCTATAAAAAAAACTTTTTTCATTTATTTTTTCGTTTTTCGTGTGCTTTTATGTGTTTTATTTAGTATAGAGTTGTGTCGGCGATGATGACATTGCGGTTTTCACATGCTTTTTCATATTTTTGTATTCTCTTGTGAATGACACTTATTTCCCTTATATGAGTTTAGTAATTTTTTGAACTTTTCGTTGATTATGTTTTGAATGTCAAATGAGTAAATTGACATGTTGTCGAGTAAGCTACTCAGAATTGCAAGGATTTAGAGCCTCCGTAAACTTATGACATTCATGATCAGTTTCATTTAGGTTGAGAGTACTACTCCTCATTAGACATGTAACATCAAATTACATAAGTATGAGTGTATGACATGCGTCTCTTAAATACCTATATGCATTCGGTTTGTGATTGTGACACATGTAGAAGAGGCAATCCCCTTTTTCTTTTATCTAATTCTCATGAACTTCACATAGCCATAATTTGACTCGATCGTTAACTACTTGTCATAATTTACCTACCCTAGTCAAGCTACTTCGATTAACTAGATGGAATTGTTTCTTTTTTGGGTGAAATTTGGTACCATGTCGATTGGAGAAGGGAATTGAAGAGAATAAATAGAAAAAAAATCAATCAAAGAAAAGAAGAAGAAAGACGATAGTTGAAAAGATAGAAATTGAAATGAAACAAGAAGATGAATTTGTTTTTGCTATGTGAAGAAAAGAAAATTAATTTCTATATTTTCATAGTTGATGGTGCGAAGCCGGTTAAGAGGTCCTTGGTACTACTTCCGATTCCTTTTATTAAAGTTGGGAAAGAATGTAATGAGTATAATGTGGTTTACGATTGTACTAGTTTGACTTTCATCTCCACATATTCAAATTGTTTTGCTCCTTCTTACCCAATTAGCCTACTTTATATCATATTTAAGTCATCGGCATGTGTCTTGTTCCAATTGAATGTGTATGTACGGTTGGTAGAGATTGGTATCATGTTAGATTGCATGCATGTTCTAGTAAGTTGCAGTTAGGTGAGTGAATTGTCTTTCCTATTCTACAATATCAACTCACAATAATGCCTTTATTGAGTAATGAGCGATCTGTGAGTTATCTCGACTTAGATGGTCGTGCAAAATTTAAATTTCGGTATTTAAATATTGATTTGTGCTTGATTTTTGAAGTTCTTTACTCTTCATCTTATGCTTTAAAATTTGCTTCTTTAGTCTAGGTGTCAATTGCTTGTTGGAGTATTAGATCTTGAGAGGCATGATGATGAAGTTAGCTCTGAGCCACTATTTTAGTCTTGTCCGACGTGATGAGTTTCCTTTTGAGCAAAAGTTTGGTTTGGGGGAATTTGATGAACTCATTTTGTATATATATTTAACCCCAACTTTATTTTGATTCGTTTTATGTGTCCTAGAAGTCATTTTTCTATCTTTTATTCTTCTTTGTTGTGTCGGGTATTTTATTTACGTTTTGTAGGAAACGAAACAAATGAAGGCGATGGAGCTACATTTTGGACAATGACGAGAGTCGAGCCATGAAATCTACAAAGAAAAAGTGATAAAAGTTAAGGGAAAAGTGAATACTTGAAGAAGGACGTGAAGTGAAAAAAAAATAAGAAACGACAAAGAAGTAAGTTGGAAAGCTCGAACGAATGCAAACTGAGAAGAAAGAAAGATAGCTAAAACAAGGGTCAACTTTAAACTTGAATATATTAAATTCTACAACTTCGATTGAGCTGATTCAGGTTGCATTGAAAAGCTCTTTCTCTTATCTTTCCAACGGTAGGTCACACGTCCAATTCAGAGAAGTAACAAAGAAAAAGAAAACGTTTGAAATTCATCGCGCAGTGTTGAGACACCCGAACCGGCAGGGACGGACTCAAACCAGTCGGGACAGACCCGAACAGACCGGTTTGAAGCAGTATCGTGAGATTTTTTTTAGACTCCGTAACTTACCATAACTTATTTTACGGGATATTATTTTCTAATTAGTTTCTCCTAGTCCTTAGGAAAGTAAGATTGATGAGACTCCTTATTATTAGTATAAAATTACCTCCTTAGTGATAGGTTAAATTACACGTTCTGATTCAATAATTTAGTTAACGCTTTCTTAGTCAGTAATTTAGTTTAGACTTTTTATTATTATCGGAATTCTTTTAGTTTGTAATCGTACTCTTAGATAGTCAATCTTCCACTTCTACGTAATTGGTACTTTTTTTTATTCTCTTATTTTCATATTGCTCATGTTTAATTTTTTTGTTGTTTCATCTTTCGTTATGAGTAGCTAAATAATTTTTCTAGGGTTGAAGGATATCTATGTTAGTTGAATTGGGGATGTTAGTTTAATTATTTATTTGATTGATCATCCATATGTTATTGCCTTACTACTTGTCTTGTATCATTATTTGATTAGTTTGAGACGTTGAACTAGTTGAATGTTTAGGAACCCGAACCTAAGATCGAAAGCGTGCTAACAGTAGACTTACAAGTAAGTGGGTAGGATAATCTTGTATGTTGCGAGAGCTCGTCAGAATCTATCCTAAGGTTCGTCAGATAGCATAAGTAGTAAATACAGTAATACGTGTTGGTAGATAATGTAATAGATGTTGCTTATCCAATGTCATAGTCTCCCCTTGTGGCTTGGGAGACTGTCACATTGGATAAGCAGGAGAGTGGACTAGGAATTAAAAAAGCAAAGCTTATGAGCATAGCTGCTATTACCAAGATGGTTCATTGGATCTATCAGAATGAGCAGCGTTTATGGGTTAAGTGGATTAATAGCATCTACATAAAAGGGTAGGAATGGGAGACATATCAGCCTCCTGCTACTGCTTCTTGGGCGTGGAAACGCATTTGTAAGACAAAGGAAAAAGTCAAGCATGGATTTCCTAATGGAAAATGGCAAGGAGATATTGATGAATATTCGATAAAAGATGGTTATAAGTGGCTTAGGGGGCTCCATCCTTCTGTGGAATGGCATTTAATTGTCTGAAATGGTTGGAATGACCCCAAGAAAGCTTTTGTCACTTGGTTAGTGAAGCAGACGGGTCTGAATTACAGGGGGGAAATGTATGACTTGGGATATTGTCAGGACAAAGAATGCTGTCTTTGCGAAAGTGGAACGGAAACAATTGAGCATTTATTTCTTGACTGCTATTACAGTTTTATGGTGATTAAGCATGTTGAGTATTGGTGTGGATGTAGATTGAATGTTACAATGGCAGGTTCGGGACGTCTTACATTGAAGTATAAACTACATACGATCCTGTGGACTCCTACACATTATCAGGTATGGATGCAGAGGAATATGGAAGGATGAGTTATGTTCTAAAGATGCCTAAAATGGTGGCTAATTTGATCATTTAACAGGCGAAGAAGAGAATCGCGGCAAAATGCTCTACCCTGAACCAAGAGGATATGCGATGGAGAAGAATATGGGACATCTGAAGGAGCTTATGTTTTTTTAGATGTTTCATGTATGCTAATTTCCTGGTTGTATTTGATCAGTAAGACATGATCAGTTGCAAATTCATTTGATTTATATAGCACTTCACATTTTAACAAAAAAAAAGAAATATCTGAATAACCTGCACCTCCATGATGGCTTCATTTTTGGGGCGTATCTGGTTAGGTTGGTACAACCCCTTCGGTATCGTCCACTTTATTGTCAACCTTGATAATATTGGAGAAAAGTAGTTATGATACATTTAATAATAATTTAATTGGTTAATCATCAAAATAAAGAATTATTTATACCTTTCGTTCATAGTTAGTGGTATCCACCATCACCGTAGCGATACTATCAGTAGGCTGCAAAATTAAAAAATTGTTATTAATGTGATTGAAAATTATGATTGGTTTATTAGTGGTTGAAATATATGTTCATACCTCACTGATTCTTGTAATTGTCTTGCATTCTGCTATTTCTTACTCTTTGTTCGACATCCCTGCAACCGCATAACACTTCGAATTTTGTTGGATATGGTAGATTTGTATTATCTGAACCTTGAAAAGGAATTCCTTATCTATGAGTGCTCGGAGTTCGGGGTGGGGGGAGACCACTTCGGCCTGAACCCTAGAAAAATTAAATAATTGCTATTAAACTTGCATCCTTTATATGTAGTAAATGAATATCGGAATAAGTTCTTACTTCTTGATTGTTTAGTAGATCCGATGTCGTTTTTCCAAGTAGGTTCTGCATATCCTCGCCCTATATCATGAACTCCGCAAATTCGCAATCATCATCCATGACTAAAAATCTTACTTGGAATCTGAATTTGGTTATTTGTTAGAATATCGAATGCTACTAGTCGTTTACTTGGAGTCTTTTAGAGTTTTCGTTTAAAATAGTATATACCTCACAACAGGCTCCCTCATAGCAATACCCTGAAGCATGCAATACTCCTTCTCACAGTTCTACATGCCTTCTTTCTTGACTATTTTAGTTCTGTATTTCCTAGACGAATTGTAGCACCATGCATTATTCGTAGTATCTATTTCGTAAAAGGTTGCCAAAGTGACAAAGCAGCCAACAGATAAGTGTAGTTTGTAGTGCCTAATTTGTTATGTTTGGTCCCGTTTTCCGTTGTGAAATCGCTCCTTGGGAGCGGTTTATGGGTTACATATGCTTCTTCAAGTTCGTTTTAGGTTCCCGAGACCATTCATGAAGAATTGGAACGATTCCGACTCGTTTCATACTACTTTTGGAGCCAACGAAGAGGAGGAACGATCACTCGGTGCCTTGGATTCAATCCCGAGACATTGGGACCCATTCCCGAGCCCCTTAGACTCGATACCGAGCCCCGAGAATTGACGAGAAGCCCATGAGAAGCAAGGAGGGACCAAAAAGATCATATTGGAGGCCTATAAGGCCCTTCACGGGCGGGATAGTAGCCTTCCCGACCGGGAAGGGGTGCACAATTAAGACAGCTCCTGTTTTGAGCCATCCCGGCCGAGACCATAGGGCGTCTCGGTCGGGACCAGCCTTTCTGGCCGGGCCCAATCCCGTCTCGGTCGGGACGAAGCAGCTGTAGCACGACCTTCCTTTTTGCCTTCTCCTTCATTCTTGTAACCTTATAAATACTTCTCCCTTGTATTGTTTAGGCATCTTACATTACCTTAGACTCTCTTAGGCCTCTCTTGAGCATTCAAAACCCTAATTAGCTTCTCTTCATCTCTAGTTTAGTTTCATATTAATCTTTAGTTAATCTTAGATTAGTCTAGTTGTTTACTCTTGTGTTAAGGAGATTCTTGAAGACTCATCCAAGATTGACAACCTTGGAGATTATTTGGGTTTCTTATTAATGCAAGTTCTCATCTTTTTCATATTCTTGCTACTTTGGTATAATCTTCTTCTCTTCTTTAGTTTTAATCTTTGTTAATCTTGCAAGTTTGAATCTTTACATATTGTTTATTGTTCTTGCTTGTTCATTATGGATGTTTGGATTATCATGTTGATGTCTCTTGTTAGTGATAAATTTAGTTTCATAATGTGTGAGTAGACTCCTTGTGGGGTTAGTAGGGAGATTAAGGATGGTTTATGGGTGATTAGGGCTTGATTGTGGGTAAAGGTGAATCCTTTGTTGCTAGTCACTTATTGGGCACTCTATGTGTTTGTTGAATTGCTTGTGTGGGTAGTAGTGGCCAATGCTTCTCATACTTGTCTTCCTCTTCTCATTGTGTGACTAATTTGTGATTGAATCCTTGTGTTTTGAGTAGTATCTAGCATGAGTGTTCGGGTCTAGTCTTTGACACGAGAGTGCGGACTTTGGCTTTAGCGCGAGAGCGCAAAACGACCTTAGTAACTAAGAGACACCTACACCCTTGATTACCCAATAATCCTACCACATTTATGAACCCGACCTAACCCTACTCCTTTCCATATTTGATTTATCCTTCTAGTTAGTCATCATTGCTCTAGTTCGTTCGCTTAGTTAATCGCTAGTTGTTTCATTTAGCTCTTATCATACATAGTATACTGTTATTCTACTCGCATCACTTTCAACCATCATAGTTTGTCAATAATATTCCTCTTTGTGTTCGTTTGCGTGACTTAGCCTAGTTTTTAGGTCGACCTAGTCTAGAAACTACAATACCGTCTCCGTGGACACGACCCGACTTACCCTAGCTACCCACTAGGTATAGTTGGTTATCACTTGACGGTGGGGGAACGCGGCAAGATCCTACCATCAATTTGGCACCGTTGCCGGGGACGGTGCATTGTTTAGACTTAGTTTGCTTAATAGCTAGACTTAGTTACCCTCCTTGTGCTCTTCTTATCTCGTGTGCATATTTTAGGCTTTTTCTTTGTTTTTATCGCTTTCTTTTCTCTTTGTCTTTCGTTGTGTTCGTTTATTGTCTTTGCCTAGTGCCCATAAAGCACTAGGTGTTCTCACGTTTGTTCGAGTGTGTAGTGTATGCCTAGGAGGAGAGGCGATTTCTTTCTCTTCAATCCAGAGCCAGAAAGACTCTTTAGAGCCTTTCGCCAACGGACGATTGACCGGGTTAGAATCTCTCAACCAAGTGCTAGCAATACCAATCAAGAACAAGCTCAAGGATCCGACTTAGACGAAACACCGCGAGAGACCGCCGGAGGGACCTTCATCAATCCCTTCGGTACTGCTAGTCCTAATTCTCCTTCTACATCTTCTTCAACGCCGTCTACACCATCATCTCCCTTACATCCAATTATGCCGAAGTTCTCATCTCACTCCACTTTTACCGAGGATGTCTTGCCGGGACCGAGTACTTTACCGGATACATACACCGGAAATTTCGTGGCAAAGACACAATTCATCCAACTTGTGGAGAGAAATCAATTTAGTGGTTTGCCCACCGAAGACCCGCACCAACACATGGAGACCTTCTCCGATTATTGCGATGCTATCTCCCAAACAGGGATTACTCAAGATCAAATTCGTTGGGTACTTTTCCCGTTCTCTCTCATTGGAAAAGCGAAGCAATGGGTCAAGAGTCTCGATAGGGCAACCACGGGTATCGATACTTGGAAGAAACTTGCATTGGCGTTTTACCAAAAGTTTTACCCTCCGGAGAAGACAAATTTGCTAAGGGCCTCCATCACCGGTTTTCAACAACGGGATGAGGAGAGACTTTTTGAAGCTTGGGAACGGTTCAAATCTTAGGTTAGATCGTGCCCCAACCATGGACTTTCACAATGGTTCTTAGTCCAACAGTTTTGGAACGGTCTATATGAGGACTCAAGAGCTATACTCAATATGGGCTCCAATGGTAGGTTTACCGAGGTGGATGATGACCAAACTTGGTCAAGAATCGAGGAGATGGCGGTGCACAACTCCCAATACTCAAGGCATAGAAAGGCGAATCGAGGAGGTAGGCACGAGGTTGATGCCATTACACAACTAAGCATTGATCTTGGAGCTCAATTAAAAACTCACATGGAGACTATTGATAAGAAGCTCCAAAGCCACCTCAATCAAGTTCAAAGCACTAGTTCCTCAAACCAACACTCGATTCATGAAGTTAATGCTTTGGGAGTTGTATCTCCTACACCTTATTATGGTATGCGCGATACTTGCGGGATAGTTGGACATGAGCCTCTATATTGTCGGGGAAGTATTGAGAAAGTGAACGCCTTTCAAGCGTTCAAGCAAGGTGCCCTCTATCCTAATATGTACCAAGCTTCCCATCAAGCTTCTCAACAACAAGCTCTACAACACCGTCCCTATGTTCCACCTCCCTTAAGGGACAACAATCAAGGATACCAAGGTTATCAAGGCAACCCAAGGCCATTTCACAATTTCAAGCAACATAACCAAGGTACCTTCAACAACAATCAAGGGTTCCAACAAGGGAACTTCAATCAAGGTGGTTTCCAAGGAAACCAACACAACCAAGGACATCAAAACTAAAACCATGGCAACAATCAAGGCCTTAATCAAGACAACTCTCATAGGTTCCAAGGGAACCATCAACAACAAGAAGCAGCCCAAGGTAATAGACAAGAAAGCAAGCCAAGGAGCCGGTCTCCTACTTATGACTATGGCATTCCTCTAGCCATCACCGATACTCCGCACAATCCACAATCTCCACCCTAAGATTTCAACATGCAAAAATCTATGTTGGATGTGCAAAAGAGTAATCAAGAATTGCAAAGAAGCCAAATGGAGATGGCAAGAAACCAACAAGAATTCTTTGCTCAACTTCAAAGGGATAACATAGCAAGAGATGCTCATATGAAGATGCTTGAGACTCAAATTGCTCAAGTTGCTTCGGGAAGCTCTTCAAGACAAAAGGGGCAACTACCTCCTCAAGGTGAAACAGCTAAATTTGAGCATGTAAATGCTATTACCACGAGGAGTGGTACATCTTATGATTCCCCCTTATCCCCTAGTGAGCAAGTACCAATGCAAGAAGTTGTACCTCCAACTCAAGAGAATTCAAGCTTTGGAAATCCAATGGAGGAGCAAGTCTTGTGGGAGATTGAGAAACCCCATGAAGACAAACTTCCCCCACTTCAAGGAAAAGACAAGGGTAAAGGGAAAGTGCATGTCATTTGAGAAGTCCAACCTTAATGAGCAAGACAAGGTGCATATCAAGTTGCCTTTTCCAACAAGGCAAATGAAGACCAAGGTGGATGTTCAATATGAAAAATTCCTTAATATTGTGAAGAAATTGGATGTGAGTGTCCCGTTTACCAAGCTACTTACCCAAATCCCGGCATATGGAAGATTCATGAAAGAAATCTTGGCTAGGAAGAGATCCGTCGACAAGGAAGAGACTATAGCGTTCACAAGAGTGGTGAGCGAGCTTATTCAAGGTTCTATGCTTCCCAAGTTGAAGGATCCGGGTAGTTTCTCGATCCCGTGCACCATTGGCAACTTCAAGATTGAGAGAGCACTATGTGATTTGGGTGCGAGTGTAAGCATCATTCCCTATTCCATTTGTGAGCGACTCAGGATGAAGGAGCTCAAGTGTACTTCCATTAAACTCCAAATGGCCGAAAGTTCACTCAACCGACCATTAGGGATGTTAGAGGATGTGCCAATAAGAATCGGGAAGTACTTCATTCCGGTCGACTTCCTCGTGCTCGATATGCCGGAAGATGCTATCACTCCCATTATCCTTGGGCGCCCATATCTACATACCGCCGGTGCTATGATTGATGTGAAGAATGGTAGGATCACATTTGAGTTAGGCGAAGAAAAGCTCATGTTTGACCTCCAAGGCAACACCTCGCCTACTAATAATGTGTCTTGTAAAATGATCCACGCCATGAAAAACATTGATCTAGGGGATGAGTCGAGTAAAAGCTTGAAGAAAAACTTCTATGAGCTTGAGAATGATAATTCCGAGCTTGGAGCGGATGAGTGCCCATATCATGAGTTTGAAGACAAGTTCCAAGACAAGAAGAAAGATGAGCCTCCCTTGGGGCCACATGAGGATAGTTGGACGTTTGGGTATATACCGAAGGACGAAAGTACAAGTTCAAGCCATTGAACTTAGTAGATCGGGATGCCCCGGGAACGTCGAGACAAGGTTGTGAAGAACCTTGGAGTGTGGATGCTTATACCACAAGCTTGATTGAAGACTTCGCAAGAGCCTTCGATTTGTTTCTTCGTGCCCTTGATGGCGATGGAGTTATCCATGATGATTGTTGAGAAAAATGATTGAAGAATGCACCATCCTTGGTTTGACGGAGTTCCAAAAGAACCGTCCCATTGTATATATATCTCTCTCTTAACCTTTTGAGTCTTTGTGAAACTCTTGTAATTTGGTATTTTGATGAGTGATGTGAGGGAGGGATCTTGATGAATGTTATTTGAGTTTATTTGATAGGTCTTAGTGAAGATGAAGTTTCGAGGAGAATAGATGATGATAGAAGCTTGGATTTGTGCAAGGGAGTCGATTTTTGAAGCTTTGGACAATCTTTTGGGGAAGTGAAGGGCTAGGAGAACCCTCCCGACCGAGAGGAGAGCATCCCAACCGGGAAGGAGCCATCCCGACCGGGATGAGGGTGCCAAATATTGAGTTTACTGATGTGTCATCCCGACCGGGACGGGCCCTGCTCCTCTTTTGGCCTTTTCTTCGTCATTGCAAGCTTAATACTTCAACCATGCGGGCTTATCAAGATTGAAGAGGAATAGAAATGACGAAGACTAGCTACGTGCCGATATCGAACTATGAGACGATGGAGCGAGTGAGTTGCTAACCTATTGGTACGGCAACTATCCTTTCTTTTCCGTCTTTTATTGCTTGTTTTCCTTTGTTTGTTCCCTTCCCCTTATGCACTTTCGTGTCATGGTGGCCCTCGGGGCCTTGGTATTTATTGCTCCCGACTTTCGATGATGTGACTACGTCAAGAGTAATTTCAAAATCCAAATTTACAAGATCTTCACTCTTTTAGTAGGATTTAGTCGGATTCGGGCGGAATCCGGGCTAGGTGACTTAATTACACCTAGTCCTCCCCTCCCATTTCCTTTTATTTCCTTCTTTTTATGTCTTCCCCCATCCATATCTTTTCTCGTCTTGGCCCATGGTGACTTGACTACACCCCGGCCGGACACATTCTATCCTTTCTTCACCTTTATTTTTAATTTTTAGCTTTATTTTCATAGTTTCTTTTCTTTTCTTTAGTGTCTCCACACACTACGATCGAGCATGAGGACATTGCTCGTTTTAAGTGTGGGGGAGCGATATCCTATCGTAGTTAGTTTTATTTTCGTAGTTTTTCGAAAAATCTTTGAAAACCCTAAAAATTTGGAAATTTTCACAAAAATCAAAAAGATTTTCTTTTGTGTGTTTTCCTTTTGTGTCATTGTGTCGTATATTTGTTTTGTTGTGCGTGTTTTGCCTCCCTTTTTCCTTGTAGGTCGCTTAATCACCGCTAGCTTTGGAAAGCTTGCAAGACATCCGGTAACGCCTTTCTATCCCTTTTTCCTCTTTATTTCTTGTGGAGTGGGGAGGAGATTTTTGATGTTGTGTGCTCGGTTAGAGCTTTGTGAAGATTTGTGGTTGATTGGTTGCTTATTTGGAAATTTGGGGTGGTGTTTGTTCTCGTTATGTGTTTGTTTTGTTTTGTCTTGTTTTGTTGTCCTTGTCTCTTTTTCTTTCGTTTTTGTCGAGTCTTTGTTTTGTGGTGTGTAGTTGTGTCTAGTGTGTAATAAAAGGTTTTCGAAAACCCGGTTTTGAGGCTAGTGTGCAAGTGTTTACTTTCCCTTTTTAGTAATATGAATCGAGTCTTGGACTTTAGTCTAGTAGAATGACCCTAAATCAATAGTTTCGTTGGTCCTTTACCTTAAGTCCACCTAGCTTACTAGGGATTTACTACGGATTTGCATTTTGACCATGATGACCACCCACGGTGTGAAAAGGCCTTGGTTGCCGAGTCCCGTCCCTTAGGTGACCGTATTCTTAATTGTTTGATTAGTCCAAGTTTTCCCCTTTTTGGTGGGTTTGAAGGGAAGGACGCTCCCCGACTCACCCATTCTCCTACCTCCTACACATATCCACAAAATAAAGTTGCAAATTGTTGAAATCATCTTTCTTAGTTGCAAAGAAATGCCTACAACTCAAATCTAGCCAAAAGGGCAAATAAAAGAAAATGAAAGAAAGAAATGATTGAAGAAAAAGAAAAGGCACAAAAAGCCAAAAACAAAATACAAAAGATGAAAAAGGAATGGCATAGCAACACACAAAGCAAAAACGCAAAAGAAAGAAAAATGCCAAAAGAAAACCGTCTCACAAAAAGAATCCCCACATCTCAAAAATAAGCCTTTTACCGACTATTACCGTGAAGAGCCTACCAAAGGACCGAGTCCCTAGGAAGGATGATAGCGGTAATGGTCAGTCTTCCCTCACTTTTCAAGCATTATCCACCTTTTTACTTGGAGTAGTGGAGCGGTTTTGGGCATGGGACGACCCTCTTGGCTCATCGCTAAAGGGGGCGGGTTCTCACTTACCTACAGTGTGGACTAACACCGTGGTTCATACTTTTTCCATCCCGTCCATCGTCCCGTAGTACGTTCTTAGAAGGTTAGGAGGACCTAGGTAAGTTACCAACGTTTTTATTGCTTTGTTGTCATACTATTAGGGTTTAGTTCATCTCAATTTGTGTTATTAGCTTGGGAACGTTTTCACTTGCCTCGAGTCCTAAACCGGTGCTTCTTTCACCGCTTGTTTGAGGGAAGCGGTATTTGTTTCTTTTTGGGTGCAACCGATTATTTGTTTGTTTGTATGTTTGTTTGTTTATGTGTTTTGTGTCCGGTTGCATCCACAATTTTGTCGCAAGACCTTACTTGCCTTGCGGAGTGCACTTTTCCTCTAAGTGTACTCACGTGAGTTCAAAGGGCGTAGGGTGCGCTAATACCCGCTCGGCTAGTTTAGTAGTTAGTTTGTGCTTACTCGAGGGCGAGTAAGGGTTAAGTGTGGGGGAGTTGATAAGTGTAGTTTGTAGTGCCTAATTTTTTATGTTTGGTCCTGTTTTCCCTTGTGAAATCGCTCCTTCGGAGCGGTTTATGGGTTACTTATGCTTCTTCTAGTTCGTTTTAGGTTCCCGAGACCATTCATGAAGAATTGGAACGATTCCGGCTCGTTTCATACTACTTTTGGAGCCAACGAAGAGTAGGAACGATCACTCGGGGCCTTGGATTCGATTCCGAGACCTTGGGACCCATTCCCGAGCCCCAAGAATCGACGAGAAGCTCATGAGAAGCAAGGAGGGACCAAAAAGATCATATTGGAGGCCTACAAGGCCCTTCCCGGGCGGGATAGTAGCCTTCCCGACCAGTAAGGGGTGCACAATTAAGGCAGCTCCTATTTTGAGCCTTCCCGGCCGAGACCATAGGGCGTCTCGGTCGGGACCAGCCTTCCCGGCCGGGACCAATCCCGTCTCGGTCGGGACGAAGCAGCTGCAACACGACCTTTCTTTTTTCCTTCTCCTTCATTCTTGTAACCTTATAAATACTTCTCCCTTGTATTGTTTAGGCATCTTACATTACCTTAGACTCTCTTAGGTCTCTCTTGAACAATCAAAACCCTAATTAGCTTCTCTTCATCTCTAGTTTAGTTTCATATTAATCTTTAGTTAATCTTAGATTAGTCTAGTTGTTTACTCTTGTATTAAGGAGAATCTTGAAGACTCATCCAAGATTTACAACCTTGGAGATTATTTGGGTTTCTTATTAATGCAAGTTCTCATCTTTTTCATATTCTTGCTAGTTTGGTATAATGTTCTTCTCTTCTTTACTTTTAATCTTTGTTAATCTTGCAAGTTTGAATCTTTACATATTGTTTATTGTTCTTGCTTGTTCATTATGGATGTTTGGATTATCATGTTGATTTCTCTTGTTAGTGATAGATTTAGTTTCATAATGTGTGAGTAGACTCCTTGTGGGGTTTGTAGGGGGATTAAGGATGGTTTATGGGTGATTAGGGCTTGATTGTGGGTAAAGGTGAATCCTTTGTTGCTAGTCACTTATTGGGCACTCTATGTGTTTGTTGAATTGCTTGTGCGGGTAGTAGTGGCCAATGCTTCTCATACTTGTCTTCCTCTTCTCATTGTGTGACTAATTTGTGATTGAATCCTTGTGTTTTGAGTAGTATCTAGCATGAGTGTTCGGGTCTAGTCTTTGACACGAGAGTGCGGACTTTGGCTTTGGCGCGAGAGCGCAAACCGACCTTAGTAACTAAGAGACACCTACACCCTTGATTACCCAATCATCCTACCACATTTATGAACCCGACCTAACCCTAATCCTTTCCATATTTGATTTATCCTTCTAGTTAGTCATCATTGCTCTAGTTCATTCGCTTAGTTAATCGTCAGTTGTTTCATTTAGCTCTTATCATACATAGTATACTGTTATTCCACTCGCATCACTTTCAACCATCATAGCTTGTCAATAATATTCCTCTTTGTGTTCGTTTTCGTGACTTAGCCTATTTTTTAGGTCGACCTAGTCTAGACACTACAATACCGTCTCCGTGGACACGACCCGACTTACCCTAGCTACCCACTAGGTATAGTTGGTTATTACTTGACGGTGGGGGAACGCGGCAAGATCCTACCATCACCAACCTAGGAAGGAGGGTAATTGTCATTAATGTGGGATTGCATGCGTTAGATAATGAGTGTCACCTAAAATAATTAAGTTGTGTTACCTTTGTATTACTCTTAATTTGGGATAGCTTCATTGCGTTTGATCCGATCGATAAACAGGAGTTGTTAGAATGCGTTGGAGGGGCATGTAATTGTAGACTCTCGCCCGCAACGCCCGGCACCCCGTGCGCGTCCGTGCGGGACCCCGGTCGCGACGGCCACCCACGCGGCCCCGTTTTCCTGGGGCCGGTCCGATCTTGCGTACGGTGCGATGTGTCGGACCTCGATTTGGTTGATGATTTGAATTGTACTAGACAGATGCGGACATCCGTGTTTCCGTTAGAATCGATCGAGACGTGGTTGTAAATGTTTAAAGGCCGATATGTTTGGTTAGGCGACCTTTTTAGTGAACCGAATTCGTTGCCAATTTGTGGAGTCGCCACCGAGTAATTTTGAGAACTCGGAAAGTGTTCAAGTCAACTTTAATCCTTAGACGGCTCAAAGTTGAGTGGCATGGGGACCTAAAGATAAAGACTTGTACCCTTAACCATCACATGCCATGAACGACTCTCTTTGCCAATGGTTTCAGACATTCGGAAACCGTAGATTCTGAGTAAGGGGTGAGGGTACGTATTGGGAAGCCAACGTCCGATAGACAAAGAGGGAGGGTACGTATTTGAGCTCTCTCATACCAAGTTGCTCACAAATAGAATAAGGGAGGATACTTACACTCGCCCCTAAATCATATAATGCCTTTTGGATCTTCACATTTCCGATGGTGCATGGGATTGAGAAACTACCCGGATCCTTTAGCTTAGGTAGAGTGGAGCCTTGAATAAGATCACTCAGCTCTCTTGTAAATGTTATTGTCTCTACCTTGTCCAAGGATCGCTTTCTTGCCAAAATATCTCTCATAAACTTCCCATAAGCCGGGACTTGGGTAATTAACTCGGTGAAGGGGATGTTCACATCTAACTTTTTCACAAGGTCGAGGAATTTATCAAATTGAACATACGCCTTAGTCTTCAATTTCCTTGATGGGAAGGGCAACTTGATGTTGTTCTTGTTAGCTTCTTTGAACTTGGATTTTTCACTTACCTTCTTCTTTGCTTCATTTTCTTCATTTGGTGGAGGAGGCTTGTCTTCAATCGGTTTTTCAACATAAGACTTGCTTCTCCATGAGCTTCCCCGGATTTTCATAGTCTTGAGATGAGGATTCCGTTTCTTTCATAACTTCATGTTCATTAGGAAATAAGGGGGAATCATAGGATGCACCACTCCTCAAGGTGCTGGCGTTCACAGTTTCAATTTTCGATGATACCCCTTGAGGAGGTAGTTGACCTTTTTTGCCTAGATGAGCTACTCGAGGCAACTTGAGCTAGTTGGGTTTCAAGCATCTTCACATGAGTATTTATTGCCTTGTTGTTCTTTTGAATTTGAGTGTAAAACTCTTGTTGATTTCTTTGCATCTCTTGATTACTCCTTTGCATGTCCAACATCGTCTTTTGCATATCAAATTCCCGAGTCGAAGATTATTTGTTATGTGGAGTATTAGTGATGGCTAGGGGAAACCCATAGTAATGAGTTGGAGATCGGCTCCTTGGCTTGTTGTCTTGTTGAGCATTTTGGAACCCTTGTTTTGAAAGTTCCCTTGGAACCCTTGATATTTGCCTTGATTTAGGCCACGTTGATTGTGATTTTGGAAACCTTGGGAGAGTTGATTACCTTGGTAACCATGGGGACCTTGATTATTGAAGTTCCCTTGATTATTGAACCCTTGTTGATTGTTATAGGCACCTTGGTTTTGATAAGGATTTTGTTGTTGGAAATTGTTAAAAGGCCTTTGATTGCCTTGATAACCTTGGTAGCCTTGATTGTCCCTTAAGGGAGGAGCAACATATGATGGACGGTGTTGTTGTTGAGATTGTTGTTGAGAGGCTTGGAACATATGAGGATTTTGCACATTTTCATCCTTGTAAGTAGAGTATGGGGCACCTTGTTTGTTTGCTTGAAAAACATTAACTTGCTCAATGCTACTTCGACAATGTTGAGACTCATGCCCATATATCCCACAAATTTCATATATCCCATAATAAGAAGTTGAAGAAACCATTCCCATAGCATTAACTTGATGGATAGATTGTTGGTGGGAAAAACTTGTGGTTTGAGTTTGATTAAAGTGAGCTAGGATCTTCTTGTCAATGGCATCCATGTGGGTCTTCAATTGTGCCCCAAGATCGGCACTAAGTTGTGTAATTGCATAAATCTCATGCCTTCCCCCTCTATTCGCCTTCCTATGCCTACTATATTGTGAATTGTGGACCGCCATTGTAACACCTCTGATATTATAAATTAAAGGGTTATTTAATGACAATAATACCAACTATAGGGTGTCTTCCCAAAATAATACTAATTTCAAAAAATCTGAGAATAATACGTATTATTGGAGTAGTTAAACAAGAGTAATATAAGTAAGTTTATCACCTGCTACATCAGGTCACCTAATTAATATTTAACCTGTTACTTATTCTCCATCCTCCTCCTTAGACCTTGATAACGAGTGAACCATTTCGCGTCAGCTTCGGGCCAGGTCAGTTTCGGGTTATAATAATCAGGTTGACTTCGGGTCGAGTCAGATAATACGGTCCGATGGGCCGGTCCGATCTCGCGTACGGGGCGAAGTGTCGGATCTCGATTTGGATGACGATCCGGACTTGTACTAGACGGGTGGGGGCACCCGTGTTTCCATTTGGAAATTGATCGAGTCGTGGTTGTAAATGTTTAAAGGCCGATTTGTTTGGTAAGGCGACCTTTTAGTGAACTGAAGTTGTTGCCGATTTGTGGAGTCGCCACCGAGTCAATTATGGGGACTCGGAAACCGTTCAAGTCAACTTTGATCCCTTGCCGGCTCAAAGTTGAGTGGCACGGGACCTAAAGATAAAGACTTGTACCCTTAAGCACTCCATGCCTGGAATGACTCTCATTGCCAATGGTTTCGGCCATCCGGAAACCGTCGATTCTGAGTAAGGGATGAAGGTACGTATTGGAAAGCCAACATCCGATAGACGTCAACACCCAATCCCGCCCGCACTATAGCGGCCTCTACTAATCAATAGGTGGGATGATATCCTAGTTCTTTTGTTGTGGTGGAAATACTGTAACATTCGTTGTTTTAACCCTATGCCTTTGGCTACGTCGGTTGTTTAAGGACAAGTAAGTTTTGTCGTCAAAGAAATTGTGTTTACATTCTTTGCATGCGATTTCACGTGACAAGCAGGCCATGTAAAGATGCACGTAGGAGAGTAGAGAGTACTAATATTATATGTACTATAAAATCAGTTTTAACGCGATAATACGGATATTAGTCGTTCTCGTGGTATACCTTACCTGTGATTCTGCTTAAGATGCGTCGACTCGGTATTAGTAGGGATGCGTCGAACCTAATGAGGCGAGCACCGGGACTAATACGGAACCCGACCATCAATTTGTTCAATTTTAGTTATTTTACGTTTTGAATTCCGTGTTAGGTGATTTAGCATGCGATTATAAGGTCATAAAAGCAATAAACCATACGAAACACTGTAAATGCGAATGTAAGTAAATAACATAGTGAAGAGTTTCACCCTCGGAGTATACACTAAACGGGACTCGATGCATAGATAGTTTGAGAACGGATCTCAGAATTACTCGGGTCTATTTAGTGTGTTTTAGTGTTTGCGGTTGAAGTTGGGACGTTACGTATTTTAGTAGATGGGTGTGGACCTAGTGTCCACGTCTAATATTATCGTAATGCATAATAATAGAAAGTACGAATATGGAAAGTTTTGTTTAGATGGCAACCTAGTGACTACTCGATCAACAGGCGGATCCTCCTAGCTTGACCAGTGACTCTGACAGAGCTCCATTACCGTTTGACACTTCCTGCGGCTATTACGACAGAGCTTCCTTGCTATAGACTGATTCTGCGGCTAATCCGGCAGAGCTTCGCTACTAGACTTGAGCTAGTCGATCTCAGGCACCTCGTTATCGAGTGGGGTGATCGAAGGTGAGGAGTAGCATAGATGTCGCTTTTTTATCGGAACTACGATTGAGTGGATCGTTTGCCTCGGGTGTCAGAGTGCGAGCCATTAGCGAGAGTATAGAGGGGGAAGAGAAGAATGAGAATTGTGTGTCGAAATGAGGGCGTGAAGGGGGGTATTTATAGGTGTTTTCGGCCCTCGTCACCCATATGGGCGCCTGAGCTGAGGTGCACCGAGACTCCGGCGCCTAGGTTTAGGCGCGGGGAGTCTTAGGCGCGTGAGGCGGGGCGGTTGAAGTTTTGAAGATACGATTTTGATACTTTCCAAAACCGAGAGGGAGGAGTGTGATACTTAGCTTAAAGCCTAAGGGTTCCCGCGGCTTGACCTAGCGTCGTGGGTTTAGTGGGCCTCGGGTGTTCATCCCGAGGTTCGCTTGGCGCGGTGTTGACTCGGTTCGAGTTTCAGGACCGACTCGGGGTCCCGGTGTCAGAATTGACTCTAACTAGTGTCTATGCGACCGTAACGACACGTCTAAGGCTGCCATCATGTTAATCTAGTTTGCCCGAGTAATTTATTTGATCCTTTCTATAGAAAAACTAACTGAAACATCGCGAACCCGTGTCGCATTGCAGTCCTATCGTCATTGGGTGTTTGTTGGGCACCTCTGCAGCAACCAGGTCCAAATCTAGATGTCTACAGAAGCCCCCACTTTGACTGAGGCTTGGACAAGGCGAAAGTCAAAGTATAGCCGCCCAGGTCAATCGAAGATTACGACCTGGTGGTTGTCCGATCAGGTCGTTTTGAGTCCGTTAGACTGTGCGTTGAGGCTCGCCAACCATGGCTTAGAAGTCATACCTGACGTCTTCGCTTGCGGTTGCTTGCTTGGGCCCGGGCCATTGCTGGTCATCTCGTTCTTGATTCTTTATGCGCGCGCGCTTTGTCATCTTCGGTTTATTTAAGGGTTTGTTTAATTTTAAATGTGTTGGGCGTAAGTGCCAAGGATGTTCGCATGTGTTGGCTTTTATTTGGGCAAATGTTTTTGGGATGCTTGTGAACCCTTGATGACATACAACGTTCGAGGGCGTCAGTCTTCACTCGAACAGCTATCTTTGGGGATGCTCTGACCCCTAGGACGAAATAAATTGTGATAAATTACTCGAGGGCGTCAGTCTCCACTCGGGCAGCTGTCTTTGGGGATGCTCTGACCCCTAAGACAAAATAAATTGTGATAAATTTACTTGAGGGCGTCAGTCTCCACTCCAGCAGCTGTCTTCGGGGATGCTCTAACCCCTAGGACAAAATAGCTGTTGTTGTGCCTCCGGGCTCTTAGATCCCTCGGGCAAATTTGCTATACCTCCGGGATAACTCTGACCCTCGGGCAAAATTGTTGTCGCTGTGCCTCCGGGATCTTAGATCCCTCGGGAAAAATTGTTGTTCGCTGTGCCTCCGGGATCTTAGATCCCTCGGGAAAAATTGATGTTCGCTGTGCCTCCAACATCTTAGATCCCTCGGGCAAAATTGTTGTGCCTCCGGGATAACTCTGACCCTCGGGCAAAATGCTGTGCTTCCGGGATACTAACGTCCCTCGGGCAAAATGTTATGCTGTGCCTTCGGGATACTAACGTCCCTCGGGCAAAATGCTGTGCCTCCGGGATACTAACGTCCCTCGGGCAAAATGTTGTGTTGTGCCTCCGGGACACTAACGTCCCTCGGGCCAAATTGTTGTGCCTCCGGGATACTAACGTCCCTCGGGCAAAATACTATGTTGTGCCTCTGGGATACTAACGTCCCTCAGGCAAAATGCTGTGCCTCCGGGATACTAACGTCCCTCGGGAAAAATGCTATGTTGTGCCTCCGGGATACTAACGTCCCTCGGGCAAAATGTTGTGCCTCCGGGATACTAACGTCCCTCGGGAAAAATGTTATGCTGTACCTCCGGGATACTAATGTCCCTCTGGCAAAATTGCTGTTTGTTTATTTGTTTTAATCAAATTTTGTTTTGCAGGTTTGTCTTATCTTGTTCGGGTTAGCTTTTTCTCGGTCTTGGTTTGTTGTGTATTTGAGTTTGCTCAGAGTTTGTTTAGTTTAATTTGGTTCAAATTGCTTTTTTATGCGTTCGAGTGCAGCGTTCAAATTAAGTGGCACAAAGTCGAGCTAGTTGTCATCGATAATTGGCACAAAGTCGAGCTTTTAAGCGTTTTAAGTGAACTGTTAAAAAAAACAAGCTACTGTCGAGGCATATTTGTAAAAGAAAGAGAGTTTGTTTTATTGATAATGTAGACGGGCTAGAGACCCGTGATTTTGTTTGGGGGAGGTGGAGGACATGTCCCTCGTATCTCCCTGGACTCAATGACAGACAAAACATTTATTATTATTATTATTATTATTATTATTATTATTAAGTCAAGGCCCTAAGATGAACTAGACTCTGACTCGGGTGCGGACTTGCTGGCCTCGGTAGGCATCTTGGTGTCCTCGTACTCGGGGTACGCCCCGAATTTTTCTTCCTGGATGAGGTGGCAAACTTGTTGCCTAAATTCACGACATTCACTAATGTCATGTCCTCGGCCTTGGTGGTCCCGGCACCATTTGTTACCATTCCAATGCGACGACCTCTTGTCGGCAGGTGGATCAGGTGTTGGACTCAGGGGGTAGAGTAGCCCATCATATATTAGCATGCACGGTTAGGGCATGATCGTGAGATAGCCCAAGGTGCTCTAGTAGCCTGCGACCCCTTTCCTCGGAGTTGTCCGTTAAGAAACGGGTGGGCCTTTTTGTTAGTAGCGCTGTTTTTACTATCCCCATTTTCATTAACCCCTCGATTTTATCTTTTAGCAATGTACAAGATTCTGTATCATGGCCATTGCCCATGTGGTAGTGGCAGTACTTTCCCTTGGACCAGTGACGGGATCTATGCTTAAGTGGAGGATCGGCCATCGGCCCTATGGGTCGTAGGAGGCGGAGGGATGTTAATCTTCCAAGTGCAGCTGCATAGCTGACCCCGATTTGGGTGAACTTCTTCTTGGGCTCAATAGTCTCGGGTGAGCCCACACCCTCCCCTTTGATTGATCTGTTGCATGTGGAAACAGGGGGTTTGGGAGGTTCTTCGAGCCTTTCCTCGATATGGGCTATCCTAGCCTCAATTCTCGAGAGTATGGGGTGTATTTGTGAAACTAAGCGAGCTAGGCTCTCGATAGTTGTTGTGAGGTCGAGGGGGGGTGGGCTCCGGATAGGTGTCTGGTTCATCCTCGATGTCTAAGACCTCCTCTCCTAGGGGGACAAGGTGGGCGCAGTCAATAGTGTTGTCGAAAACGGTGTGGACACTAAAGGGGTTCGTAGTATTATTGGGTTTCTCAGGTGGGGGGAGAGGGATTGTTCCGTTTTCTATCAGGTCTTGTATATTATGTTTAAGCCGAAAACAGGATTCTAACGTCCCTCAGGCAAAATGCTGTGCCTCCAAGATCTTAGATCCCTCGGGCAAAATTGCTGTGCCTCCGGGATAACTCTGACCCTCGGGCAAAATGCTGTGCTTCCGGGATACTAACGTCCCTCGGGCAAAATGTTGTGCTGTGCCTTCGGGATACTAACGTCCCTCGGGCAAAATGTTGTGCCTCCGGGATACTAACGTCCCTCGGGCAAAATGTTGTGTTGTGCCTCCGGGACACTAACGTCCCTCGGGCAAAATTGTTGTGCCTCCGGGATACTAACGTCCCTCGGGCAAAATGCTATGTTGTGCCTCTGGGATACTAACGTCCCTCAGGCAAAATGCTGTGCCTCCGGGATACTAACGTCCCTCGGGAAAAATGCTATGTTGTGCCTCCGGGATACTAACGTCCCTCGGGCAAAATGTTGTGCCTCCGGGATACTAACGTCCCTCGGGAAAAATGTTATGTTGTGCCTCCGGGATACTAATGTCCCTCTGGGAAAATTGCTGTTTGTTTATTTGTTTTAATCAAATTTTGTTTTGCAGGTTTGTCTTATCTTGTTCGGGTTAGCTTTTTCTCGGTCTTGGTTTGTTGTGTATTTGAGTTTGCTCAGAGTTTGTTTAGTTTAATTTGGTTCAAATTGCTTTTTTATGCGTTCGAGTGCAGCGTTCAAATTAAGTGCGGTTTTTATGCTTGTTTTATTATTGAGAGCGTGTTGTCGATGTTGATTAGGTACTTCTCCGTTATTATTATTATTTTGCTTGTCTTAAGGCCTAGAGGATTTGTGATGATTAGCGATCTGCCCTGGGGGCCGGACAGGATTAGGTGGGCCGCCGAGGGTCATAGTCTAGATAGTGATGAGATGCGGAGCCTCATCGGAGATTGTTTAGAGCGTGAAGCATACAGTGCGCCTCATGCTCTGGTGAGCTCGTATATCACCGATCACTTCGAGCGAGTGGCGGTGTTGGAGGGTCGAGAACCCAACACGCCAGAGCAGGATGCTCGGTTGTGGTTGTGGTACTTCCTAGGGTCGACCCACTTCTCGGATAAAGGCGAGAGGTTTAGTACTAGGATTTTGCCTTTCCTAGCTGATCTGGCTCAGCTAGGACGTTATGATTGAGTGACCGCGGCTATCGCGTAAATGACTCGTTGCCTGCAAGTCATGTTGAGGCCGTTGGTGATAGAGTCGGCATCAGCTGTGCCCATTGTGGGTCCGGGCCTTATACTGGAGGTTAGTTATTACTCTCGCTCTTGTATTTCGAGTTAACTTACTCTCGACTTGGTTTTGCTAAGGTTGTTTTGGGATTTTACAGGCTTGGATCTATTATTATTTCCCGTGTTTGGCACCTAAGACGGCGCGGGTTCACCCAAAGAGATTCCCAGCGGGAATCGAGTGGAGGCTGGCTCAGCCTAAGAGCACAATCAGCCACTACCCGACGGAGAATGCGCTAGTTAACAAGTTATGCCTCGAGAATGTAAATTTTCTTCTTACAGCCTATTTTGTTCAATAGCCCCCAAGGTTTGGGATTCATTAGGAGGTTGGTTCTGTTTGTGTAGTTTGTGGCCCGCCCCTGGGCCGGTTATGAGGGCATGTCCGGATATGTGACTGCGGAGCTGAGGCCTCGGAGTTATAGGAGGATGCTCCTTTCTGCGTTGTTTCGACCTGTTTGGTATTTCGGTGAGCGGTTGGTGCGTCAGTGTCTGTACGATGATTTCAGGGTGCCGGTTGATCCTCCCCGGACCATGTTCAGACCACCGACCGCCGCAGAGGTCCTTAAGGATAGGGACGGAGAAGGGTGCGACACACTCTTGGTGCCTCGTGCCTCCTATCTATCTCACGTCACCCGACGGGTAGCCTGATACCGCCTCGCGGTAATGTTCTAATCTTTGGTTCTAAGGTTTATTTTGCGGTTTATTATTTCTTTGCCCTTTGACTGACCAATCTGTCGTCTTTTCAGCTGGCCGAGCCGGCCAGTGAAATCCAGCCCCCAGATTTTCCCCTGACGCTGCTTAGGGTGGATGCGGCTGGGATACCCTTCACCGAGCCTCTACCCCCATGTTCTTGGCTTTTGTTTTCGATTTGTGTTCTAAGGTTTAGGATTGGTGATGGTAGGGATTTGTCACGTCCCAACCGATCAATAAACTACCGATTACACCTAGTGGGTAGCTAGGGCAAGTCGGGATCGTATCCACGAGGACGGTATGGCGAAGCTTAGACTATGTCTACCTAAAACAAGACTATGCTACCAAACAAACACAAAGAAACGGTAATTGACAAACTATGGTGGAGGATAGGTAGGATCTAGATTAATGATGAACTAGGCTAAAACAATGCTAAACAATGCTAATAATCGAACTAACAAGTAAACTAGAGTAAACTATGACTAACTAAGGAGGTGAGCTCAAATATGGAAGGAAGTGGGGTAGGTCGGGTTCATAGGAGTAGAAGGGTAATTGGGGTGATCAAGGGTATAGGTGTCTCCTAATTGCTAGGGTCGGTCCGGGCTCTCGCAACTTAGACCGATGTCAAGGTGGGTCCGGGCTCTCGCAACTTAGACCCTAGTCCGCGCTCTCGCGACTATGACTATTCTCAACATTTCCACATAATAGACAAACAATGAGAAGATGAACACAAGTATGGGAAGCATGGCTACTACAACTCACACAAGCATATCAACAAACACATGGAGTGCCCACAATGTGACTAACAACAAAGATTCACCATTTTCCCTTAATCAACCCTAATCATCCATAATTTACCCCTAATCCCCCTACTAACCCCACAAGATGACTACTCACTCATGATGAAGAATAAAACAGCAATAACAAGAGAAAACATCATCACAAAACAAACATCCATAATGATTAACAAGAACAATAACAATCACAATATAAAAAGATAGAAACTTGAATAAATAACAAATAACAAGAGTAAGAAAGATTATACCAACACTAGATGAAGAAAATATGCAATATTGTATAAATAAGAACCCAAATAGAATCCCAAGGTTGTCAAGCTTGGAACAATCTTCAAGAACTTCTTAATACAAGAACTAATTACAAAGATTAACTAATAATTAAAGGAAGATTAAAGCTAATATGAGAACACTAATCTAGGGTTTTGAGAGTCTAATGGAGGCTTAAATTAGTCTAGGTTATGATAAGATGTCTTAACATTACAAGGGGGAAGTATATATATGGGTACAAGAATGAAGGAGAAGAAAGAAAAGAGCCCGTGTTGCCCCTGTAGCGTCCCGACTGGGACGGGATCATCCCGATCGAGACGGCCCTGTCATCCCGACCGGGACGGGTTGGTCCCGATCGGGATGGGCTCACAGTGGCCTTCTTCAGAGCGCGCCTCATCCCGAACGGGATGAAGCCATCCCAAACGGGATGGGTCTTGTAGGCCTCCCTTAAGAGCTTTTTGGTCCCTCCTTGCCTCTCATGGGCTTCCCATCGAATCTCGGGACTCGGGATCGGGTCTCGGAGGCTCGGGATTGGGCCCCAAGGTCTCGGGATCGATTCCAAGGCATCGAGTCATCATTTCTTTACTCCATTGGCTCCAAAAGGTGTATGTATCGAGTCGGAATCGCTCCAACTCTTCCAAATCGGTCTCGGGAACCAGAAACGAACTAAAGGAAGCATAAGAAGCCCATGAATCGCTCCCAAGGAGCGATTCCACAAGGAAAATGGGACCAAAACACAACAAATAGGCACTACAAACTACACTTATCAATTGGCTTATCTAACCTTTATGGTTTCAACTCTCAGGTTTCTGCCATCAGCGGTTATGGCAGGCCGCCAACTGCTTCCGAGCCTTTGCTTCGAGGGTTTCCCGTGACACTTCGAGGCCTCGATCAGTGAGTTTGCGTGCCCAGGGTTGTTTTCTTGGCTGCTTGCGTGTTTTCCTAATGTTTGAGTGCGTTTGCAGGATGTCCCGGATATGGTGGGATAGTTGGAGACTCAGGTGACCGATCTCGAGGCGAGAGAGGTTGAGTCGCAGCGGCTCTTACAATCTCGGGCTGACGAGATCGCCTTCCTTAAGGAGCAGCTGGCTCGGTCTCGGAGTGAGACCTCTACACAGGGTGAGGCCAGGCATCGGATCGAGAGGGAGACAGAGGTTGAGGCTGAGGCTACGGGTGAGGAGGTGGGAGGAATCCCCTAGACAACTACCCTAGATATGCTGTCGGGGATGAATGGTAGTGCGTCTCCTCTTATATACTTGGAGGATCTAGGTTTAGATGACAACATTTGTGAGGTCGTGATGGCCATTGGCGCGGCCTCTAGGGGTCCTCCCTAGCCTCGATTCGTGTATGGATTTGTATATGTTGTATATTTGCTTTAAATTCTTAGTATTTGAACTAGTTGGATTAGTCTTTCGTTTTTATTTGGCTAATTGTTTAGCTAGATCGACAAGTAATCACTTTTTGCGTTCATTCGTTTGCGATTTGACCTAGTTTTGGGCGTGTTGGCGTTGCATGAGAGTATGAAAACAGTTCCTTTCGGATGTTTTGAAATGCATTAGTTTTATCCGAGAATTGGATCAGGTAGTACGTCGATTAAAACGTTTTGACTCGAGATGTAAAATATTAACATGCTTTGCCCGAGTGTGTTGAGAGATGAGCGTGGGCTTTCAGAACGAGACCGAAGTTTAAAGTTCGGGCGACTTTTGAAAAAAAAAAAAGTTACACCACTTTTATACATTCATAAAAGTCCCTTGTTAGGCTACAGACACGACTTGACGATAAGCATTAAAAGGCTACCACACGCCTAGGTGGGGTAGCTTATCCCCCTAAAAAATAAAAAACTATCTAAGTCTCGTGCGTCCGACGAGTGACTCGCGTCCCTGGAATTCTTGCGCTGGTATTTCGGTTTCCGGAGCGGGTTTTAATAACTTTGGGAGGTCGTTCCCGATGTCTGAGGTATAGGATGATAGCTGTGGTGATAATGCGGGGTCAAAATCTCTATCCTTGGGTTGTTCGGGATGTCGCCTGCATGGCTACAGGCACTTGGGCTAAGGCTATCGGGTTCCGGGCCGCTTGGGCTCGGTCGACCGGAAACTCGGGCGCGTGGGCCGGTGCGGCTCGAGCTCGGGTTATGGAAATTTTTCGTGGTGTCCTAATTCTTGTGGGATTAGGGCTATATATACGGGTTGTGGGTGCTTGTTCTAGACATATTAGAATATCCATAGGGTTTTGCACACTTATATTTAGGGTCATGTCGGGTTTCGGGAATATCTTAACCGAGTGGGCAGGTTCTTTTAAGAAATGAGGCCCCGAGGTTAGTTCAAATGACGGTTTGTCAACGGTTGTCGTGCTAAGTCGAGTCAAGGTACAAGATAATTTTTTACGGGCATGTTCTACGTTTTGGGACCCGAAATACCATGTTTTTGCCTTTTTTGGGGGTAAAATTTGCCCTTTGCCCGAAGAGATAGATGCTATAGGTGGATGGAGCTCGGTTCGCCCTTGTGTTCCTTATGGGGATGATGCTTACGTGGAGCGGTTTTACCATTTTTTGGACCATTCTTCATTAGAGGAGGCTAAAGGTTATTTTGGCAGCGATGGTCTTAACTTAGAGTTGATTTCTAGGACGTTCTCACAGGTTGGCTCTCATCATGTTTCGGCCTTAGCATGTAGGCGTGCTTTTAACATTGCTATTGCTTGCTATTATCTTTTCGAGGATGCGCGGTCACGTGAAGGTTGGGGCAATCCGTGTGTTTTGGATGTGGTTATCGGCAATGGAACATGGACGATCACCCTCTTTGCTTATTTTGGGTGAGCTTGTTCCGGGTCTTGATGCTAGTGCCCGGTTACAGGGGACACCTTCTCGGGGTTCTAGGATCATCTTACAGGTGTGTTTGTTGTTTTGTTTTCCCCCCGTTTTTTTTGTTCTGTTTTTGTGGTTGTGATGTTTTGTAGTGGTTTGTACAGGTTTGGTTGCAGGAGCAGCTTAGTTTGGTTGTCCCCCCGGTGTTTTAAAGATTATAGTTACAGGGGTTTCAAGGGCCGGAAGACGGTGTAGGCGTGGAGTAAAGGTCACGAGGAAAAGGATTGGCTTTCCTATTTGGTCAAAGGAGATGTTGTTATCAGGTGGTCTATCCCGTGGTGGAATATTAGTGGACGTACCGGGTTTCCATTTTCATCTTTGACGTGGGCTTTGCTAGCACTGTCCATGAAAGATCAGGTTTATATTTATCCGGGTTTGCTGCCACATCAGATGGGTGTCCAACCTTCTGTTCCAAAGGATGCTAAAGTTCTTTCTAGTTCTGACCCGTGGACGGAGGATTCGCTCAGGGATTTTAGGGTGTCTTGGGAGCAGAGGTTCTTGCATCCCGTTGTTCGACCGACCAACAATGCTCCCGTCCGGCAGGGGGTTAGTGAACATCCGTCAGGAAGGAGCAACTTAAAAGTTAGGAAGACAGCGCCGCTAAGAGGTGAGGAGGAGACTCGAGAGACCGTTGCTAAGTGCCTAACCAGGGACAGTGGGACCGATCCTAGTTCTGTCAGTTCATCTAAACGGGCCAAGACTACCGAGACCCATATTGAAAATTTGGAAGAGGAAGGAAAGTGGGATTGGTAGGTCTCGCCTTTGGCTAAGGAAGTAGAAACTTACATCGATGAGGACGAACGCAAGCGGGTACATCCGAATGGTAAGGGGAAGGAAATGTTGGACCGGTAGAGCCCAGCCGCTTTGTATTATGTCTTATTATTTGATATTATATGGCGTATTAGTACTAGTTTTTGTGAAATTTTGACACGTTGTCGTTTTCCGGGATGTCCGAATTTCAAATGCTCGATGTAAATGCCTTGACAAAGGCTCGATTTAACTGAATTTTGTTTTTAGTGAGAAGCACATATATATTTTTTATTCATATTTTTTGTGGTGGCTCGCAACTCGATTCTTCACCCAGAGCGCCCTTTCGGGTTTTCACTCCGTTCTCGGCTAACCCTTTTGTTTCTTTTTTCCTTTTTTTTGACGGCTCATAACTCGTTTCTTCATTTTGCCCGGGGCGCCCTTTCGGGTTTTCACCCCGTCCTCGGCTCGTCATCAATTTTTTTTTTGTTTTTTTTTACGACGGCTCGCAACTCGTTTCTTCATTTTGCCCTGGGCGCTCTTTCGGGTTTTCATCCCATCCTCGGTTCGTCGTCTGTGCTTCGTCACTTTAAAATCACTCATTGGCCGAGTCGTGGAAGGAGTCCCGGTTTATACATGAATCGATTAATCGATTTTTTGTTTGTTAGGTTGTTTGGTTGTACCCAGGGAAGGGTTGCCTACGTATCCGCTTTTAGTCGGAATCAAACCATGTTCCTAGTTCTTAAGAAATGTGAGTGATTTTGCTTTAGACTCGTTTATGCCAATTATCGATGGGAACTTGATTTTTTTTTTTGTTTTTTTTAGCTTCCTCCTAAGTCGGAGGTCGGGATGTGGTTGCCAGGGTGTCTATGGGTAGTATCGTTTGAGTTGATCCATGTTGGTCGGGGTTGAGAACTCCTGACCGTCTAGGTCGGCGAACATCACGGCACCCCCCGAGAGTATTTTCTTAACGAGGTAGAGGCCCTCCCAGTTTGGTTTTAATTTCCCGCTAGGGTTGACGGGAAGGGGTGCTCTAATGGATTTGATCACTAAATCTCCCTTGTGTATGTTTCGGGATTTCACACGTTTATTAAAGGCTCGTTGGATGCGTTGTTGGTAGGCTTGTACATTGGATAAGGCATGTATCCTACGCTCATCTAGGAGTACTAGCTCGTCATATCGTTTTTGATTCCATTCCTCTTCGGGAATGCCGCTTTCGGCCAATATCCTTAGCGACGGTACTTCTAGCTCTACGGATTGGACGGCTTCGGAGCCATAGGTTAGGTAATAGGGTGTGGCTCCAGTGGGTGTCATATAGGACGATCGGTATTCCCATAAGGCGAAGGGGATCTTGTTTGGCCAATCCTGATAATTGTCTATCATTTACTTAAGGACTGTGGTTATGGTTTTGTTGGCTGCTTCTACGGCCCCGTTTGTTTGTGGCCTATAGGGTGATGACTTGTGTCTTTGGTTTTGTATTTGTCGAGGAGTTTCTAGGTGTCGGCCCTGAAGTGAGCCCCCTGGTCACTGATGATTTCGTGGGGTATACCGTAGCGGCAAATGATGTTATTTTGTAAGAATTTCACTACTTGTTTTGAGGTTAGTACGGTGTAAGAGGCGGCTTCTACCCATTTGGTGAAATAATCGACGGCCACTAGTATAAAACAGTGTCCGCCGGTCCCGGATGGGTGTACTTTCCCTATGATGTCTATTCCCCAAGTAGAAAAGGGCCAGGGTGTAGCTATGGTGTGTAGAGGATATGGAGGTAGGTGTTGGATGTTGGATGTTAGCAAATATTTCGCATTTTTTGCAGTGACGGACATGATGTCGACAGTCTGCCTCTAAGGTAATCCAGTAATAACCCAGTCTCATTATTTTTCGAGCCAGTAGGTGGGCACTCATGTGGGGCCGCACTCTCTGTCATGTACTTCTTCCATGACTTTCTCGGATTGGTTTTTTTTATCCACCTAAGAAGGACGCCTTGTGGGGTTCGTTTGTATAGTAGTCCTTGATTTTGGACATAGTGGGTGGCTTGTATTCGTAGGGATCTTTTGTTCTTGGTGTTAGTGTTGGGCAGGTACAACCCGTGGGTTTTAAATTCTAGGATTGCTTTGTACCAGGGTTCTTCGGGGGTATCATCGGTTTCGAGGTTGTGGATATAGGCCGATTGTTCACTTCTCTCTACGTGAATAGGCATAGAGAAAAGGTGATCAGGCATGTTTATTAGTGAGGCTAGTTTAGATAATGCGTCAGCGAATTGGTTTTCCTCGCGGGGTATGTGTATGAAGTCGATTTCGGTGAATTCCCGGGACATCGATTCCACTCGGGTTTGGTATGGGGTTAGGCTTTCGCTATAAATCTTCAAGTTGCCCGTGGCTTGCTTGACAACTAGGGATGAATCTCCGTGTACTCTAAGGTTTTTAACTCCTAGAGATATGGCTGCTTTTAGACCTATTAGGCAGGCTTCGTATTTGGTTATGTTGGGGAAGTTTGGTTTGATGGATGTTCGTTCGTTGCAGGTTTACTGTTGTTTGGAAGGGGGTTGATGATGGGTTAAGCCTAGAGTTGTTGTTCCCGATCTCTTTTTTAGGGTGAAGCTAAGTGGGCCGTCTGTTATAGCCCTTGCGTTTTAGTTAGTTGTCATCGATAAATGGCACAAAGTCGAGCTTTTACGCGTTTTAAGTGAACTGTTAAAAAAACAAGCTATTGTCGAGGCATATTTGTAGAAGAAAGAGAGTTTGTTTTATTGATAATGTAGACGGGCTAGAGACCCGTGATTTTGTTTGGGGGAGGTGGAGGACATGTCCCTCGTATCTCCCTGGACTCAATGACAGACAAAACATTTATTATTATTATTATTGTTATTATTATTATTATTATTAAGTCAAGGCCCTAAGATGAACTAGACTCTGACTCGGGTGCGGACTTGCTGGCCTAGGTAGGCGTCTTGGTGTCCTCGTACTCGGGGTACGCCCCGAATTTTTCTTCCTGGATGAGGTGGCAAACTTGTTGCCTAAATTCACGACATTCACTAATGTCATGTCCTCGGCCTTGGTGGTCCCGGCACCATTTGTTACCATTCCAATGCGACGACCTCTTGTCGGCAGGTGGATCAGGTGTTGGACTCAGGGGGTAGAGTAGCCCATCATATATTAGCATGCACGGTTAGGGCATGATCGTGAGATAGCCCAAGGTGCTCTAGTAGCCTGCGACCCCTTTCCTCGGAGTTGTCCGTTAAGAAACGGGTGGGCCTTTTTGTTAGTAGCGCTGTTTTTACTATCCCCATTTTTATTAACCCCTCGATTTTATCTTTTAGCAATGTACAAGATTCTGTATCATGGCCATTGCCCATATGGTAGTGGCAGTACTTTCCCTTGGACCAGTGACGGGATCTATGCTTAAGTGGAGGATCGGCCATCGGCCCTATGGGTCGTAGGAGGCGGAGGGATGTTAATCTTCCAAGTGCAGCTGCATAGCTGACCCCGATTTGGGTGAACTTCTTCTTGGGCTCAATAGTCTCGGGTGAGCCCACACCCTCCCCTTTGATTGATCTGTTGCATGTGGAAACGGGGGGTTTGGGAGGTTCTTCGAGCCTTTCCTCGATATGGGCTATCCTAGCCTCAATTCTCGAGAGTATGGAGTGTATTTGTGAAACTAAGCGAGCTAGGCTCTCGATAGTTGTTGTGAGGTTGAGGGGGGGTGGGCTCCGGATAGGTGTCTGGTTCATCCTCGATGTCTAAGACCTCCTCTCCTAGGGGGACAAGGTGGGCGCAGTCAATAGTGTTGTCGAAAACGGCGTGGACACTAAACGGGTTCGTAGTATTATTGGGTTTCTCAGGTGGGGGGAGAGGGATTGTTCCGTTTTCTATCAGGTCTTGTATATTATGTTTAAGCCGAAAACAGGATTCTGTGTCGTGGCCTTTGCCACGATGGTATTGGCAATACTTATTAGCGGCCCACGACTTTGCCCTTTTGTCCGCGGGTGGGTCCGCAGTAGGTCCTATCAATTCGAGCTTCCCTTGCTCGGTCAGTCTCTTTGGATGTGATGCCTAGTTTGGAAAAGGTTCTAGGGGTGAAGTTTGTTCTTCCCCTGGTAGTTGGTTCAACGAGATGTACTTCTTCGGTTTTGTTATTCCCGTAAGACCGGGTTCCTGTGGAAGTGGTCGGCCCTTGATAACCCTTCCCCATTATCTTAGAGAATACCCCCTTTTTCATATCGTCTTCTAGGCGTATTACTAAGTGGATAGCTCCTTTAAAGGTGTGGATATTTTGGTACCTAAGATGGGAGGCGTAAGCTGGCATAAGGTTATTGACGAATTTTTCCACCAAAGTGGCTTCGTTCGGGCGATTTATTAGCTGGGTACTGACCTTCCTCCATCTGGTCAAAAATTCTGAGAAGCCTTCCTTCTCATTTTGGGAGAGGACCTCGAGGCTTCTAATGGTGACTTGTGTTTCGACATTATCCGCGTATTGTTTTGCGAACTCTATAGAGATATCGTCCCAGGTGGATACCTTCTTAGGGTCAAGGGATTAGAACCATGATCGTGGTGTGTCTCCTAGGGATGAGGGGAATATCCTGGTGAAGAGGCTAGGTTTGACCCCTTTGATGGCCATGTAATCCTTAAAGGCTCGGATGTGGTTGAGAGGGTCCTCAGTTCCTTTGAACTTGGGAATGTCTGCTAGGGAAAAGTTTTCGGGTAATTGGTCGTTCACCATTTCGAACTTCCTATGGTTTTCGAGGTGGACGTTGTTTCCCTGGTTCAGGCGCATCTAGTTTTTTAGGAAATCTATGCGGTTCATAGCGGATTGGAGGGTGTCATCTTGAGGCGGGATAATGAGATCGCTTGGGATGAGGCCGATGGGTGCCCCGCCTAATAGGGTAGAATTTAATTAAAAAGGCCTCATTAAGGACCCGGGTGTGGTGTTCATCTGAGGCCTTGTCTTCCAAGTGGCCTAGGCGAGAGTCTATGCTGTTTACGAATGCGTTTACCGTGATAATGGTGTCTTGTAAATCTCGGATTAGGTCAGCTAGAGCTCCTATGGTGTTGTCTGTTGATTGTCCGGCATTATCCCCACTGGTTGCTTGCGTCCACGCTTGAATCCCCCGTCATGACTGTGGAAAGGCGGTTTTGGTGAGAGTGAGTTTTGTCGGGTGCCTAAGGGGCTCGAGGAATGCTCGCATCTGATCGACGTCTGGAAATGAGACCCTTGACTCGCATGTGCGTGCAGTCATTGGCTTATGGACTCGGGTGCTTTAGACTTTTAGTGTATTCGGCGAGACGCCTAATAGATCTTAGATCTCTGTGACGAGATGATCTGACACAAACCTCGGAGGTGAGGTTTAAAGAGGACTTCTCAAAATGAGACGACCAAAGATGTAAGACCTCAAGTAGAGGTGATCCTAGCAACTAACACGAACAATTAATCACACGGTTGTACGACGTAAAAAGTTGATCGCGATCCCGGCTCAGGATAAAAGAATTTTTATTTTCGAAAACGACCGATACTCGCAGAGGAAAATCTTTTCTTTCTTTTTTTTTGAAAAATGATTCCATGAAATTAGGGTGACGATGGTGTGGTGACATCGTTTGTGACGTAAAATGTGTTGCTATGTGGGTGTCTCGGGAATCCGGTGATAACAAAGGTGCAAAACGTTTTTTTTTAAAGGAACGTGGTTCTTAGGAGAACCATTTTTGAAAGTGATAACGTGATGCTTTTATCGAGACTACTATTAATCAGTTAGTTCGATATTTGTGGCGTACGTGGTTTAACGACGGTGCTCTAAGGGTGTAACTAAATTCTTAATAAAGAACTTAGGTGACGGTTAGTGTTTTTAGAAAAACTTTTGAAACAAATGGCCCACGTTTGTCGATTGCCTTAATTTGCATTTGACGGTGGGGAAGGATGTATTGTGAAAAGTGTTTTGAGGATATAACCATTTTGGACTTCTTGACTTCATTAATCGAAGTTTTGGTTGTGTTAACGGTATGTGTGCGAAAACCCTTTTTTAAAAAAAAAAAAAAATGTAACGGTTTGGTGCACCTTGATCCCATTAATTGGGAGTCTCGGTAGTGTTAACAGCATTTGTTGTTTGACGGGTTTTACTTTTGCCATGTGATGGCTTGAAAATATATTTTGTTCGAAAATGTCGAGTGTAAAATTTGCCATGACGATGGCATTATTTTTTTTTTTTTGAAATCATGATTTGACCGGAGTATCGGCGTCTAAAAAGTCCTCTTGAAAAGATGAGATATTTTTCAAAAACGGAATTGGATTTGGTTGAATATGTTGGTGTGGTTGAATCCAGTTTTTTTAGTGTTTTATTTGGGTTGGATTGTCCAAACATGCTACACATAACTAGGAATGCATACACTCATGCAGGATGTAGACACGGGTAGGTTAGGGTAGGCTACCGCCCACGAATAGTCTTTACTTAGGCATTGACAATGGTCTGGGGAGACGAGTGTCATACCGTTCATTCGGAACTATCCGCTTATTATTCCCGCGGGGTACGCGTTAGGCGGCCGGAGCGTCAATCGAGGATCTATCCGCGTGTCCCTAGAGATCTTACCGCGAAGAGGTCGATTGGTCTTGATATCGGTTAAGGTGGGCTTTTTAGGGCCGAAACCTGTAGTGACCACCGACCTCGTTCAAGTTACACCACCGCTAGAAACTTGTTTCCAAATCCCCAGCGGAGTCGCCAAACTGTGGACGTCCGTCCGCACCGCCCGCCGCCCTGCCCGGGCCCGCGCGGGACCGACCCGGTTTTTCAAGGTGTGACGACGGCCACCCACGCCCCCCCCCCCACCTGCCGGGGGCCGGTCCGATCTCGCGTACGGGGCGAAGTGTCGGACCTCGATTTGGATGACGATCCGGACTTGTACTAGACGGGTGGGGGCACCCGTGTATCCGTTTGGGAATCGATCGAGTCGTGGTTGTAAATGTTTAAAGGCCGATTTGTTTGGTAAGGCGACCTTTTAGTGAACTGAAGTTGTTGCCGATTTTTGGAGTCGCCACCGAGTCAATTATGGGGACTCGGAAACCGTTCAAGTCAACTTTAATCCCTTGCCGGCTCAAAGTTGAGTGGCACAGGACCTAAAGATAAAGACTTGTACCCTTAAGCACTCCATGCCTGGAATGACTCTCATTGCCAATGGTTTCGACGATCCGGAAACCGTCGATTCTGAGTAAGGGGTGAGGGTACGTATTGGGAAGCCAACATCCGATAGATGTCAACACCCAATCCCGCCCGCACTATAGCGGCCTCTACTAATCAATCGGTGGGCTGATATCCTAGTTCTTTTGTTGTGGTGGAAATATTGTAACATCCGTTGTTTTAACCCTATGCCTTTGGCTATGTCGATTGTTTAAGGACAACTAAGTTTTGTCGTCAAAGTAATTGTGTTTACATTCTTTGCATGCGATTTCACGTGACAAGCAGGCCATGTAAAGATGCACGTAGGAGAGTAGAGAGTACTAATTTTATATGTATTAGCAAATCAGTTTTAACGCGATAATACGGATATTAGTCGTTCTCGTGGTATACCTTACCTGGTATTCTGCTTAAGATGCGTCGGCTCGGTATTAGTAGGGATGCGTCGAACCAAACGAGGCGAGCACCGGGACTAATATGGAACCTGACCACAAATTTGTTCAATTTTAGTTATTTTACGTTTTGAATTCCGTGTTAGGTGATTTAGCATGCGATTATAAGGTCATAAAAGCAATAAATCATACGAAAAACTGTAAATGCGAATGTAAGTAAATCACAAAGTGAGGAGTTGCACCCTCGGAGTATAAACTAAACGGGACTCGATGCATAGATAGTTTGAGAACGGATCTCGGAATTACTCGGGTCTATTTAGTGTGTTTTAGTGTTTGTGGTTGAAGTTCGGACGTTACGTATTTTAGTAGATGGGTGTGGACCTAGTGTCCACGTCTAATATTATCGTAATGCATAATAATAGAAAGTACGAATATAGAAAGTTTTGTTTAGATGACAATCTAGTGACAACTCGATCAACAGGCGGATCCTCCTAGCTTGACCAGTGACTCCGGCAGAGCTCCGTTTCCGTTTGACCCTTCCTGCAGCTATTCCGGCAGAGCTTCCTTTCTATGGACTGATTCTGCGGCTAATCCGGCAGAGCTTCGCTACTAGACTTGAGTTAGTCGATCACAGGCACCTCGATATCGAGTGGGGTGCTCGAAGGTGAGGAGTAGCGTCGATGTCGCTTTTTTATCGGAACTACGATCGAGTGGATCGTTTGCCTCGGGTGTCGGAGTGCGAGCCTTTAGCGAGATTATAGAGGAGGAAGAGAAGAATGAGAATTGTGAATCGAAATGAGGGCGTGAAGGGGGGTATTTATATGTGTTTTCGGCCCTCGTCACCCATATGGGCACCTGAGCTGAGGTGCACCGAGCCTTAGGCGCCTGGGTTTAGGCATGGGGAGTCTCAGGCGCGTGAGGCGGGGCGGTTGGAGTTTTGAAGATACGATTTTGATACTTTCCAAAACCGAGAGGGAGGAGTGTGATACTTAGCTTTTAGCCTAAGGGTTCCCGCGGCTTGACCTAGCGCCGTGGGTTTAGTGGGCCTCGTGTAACACCCCCGATTTTTATAAATTTAAATTAAATTAAATTTTGTTCCTATTTTTATTTTTACGATTTAACTCGTAATTCTCAAAATTATTATAAAATGAATTTATCGTTTAATCGTGTCAAATTCCTAAAATTCTATTTGTCTCGGAAACTCTTCTTATATTTAAAACATATTTTTATTTCTATTTCGATTTATTATATATATTTAATTTAATTCTTATCAAAAATCTATTTCGACGATTTAAATTCTAAATTCTTTTATTTATTTGTATTTAATCTAGAATTTTTATTTTCGGCTCGAAGTTCATTTATTATAAGTTTCGTCAAAACGTTTATTACCTTTCCTCAAGAAATAAGTTTAATTTACTTTATCGAAAATTTATTATTTATCGGGATATTCTATTTCACCGTCTAATTATTTAACTCTATAAGCTTCGTTTTCGTCCCGAATAATTTAATTACTCATTTCATTTAACGGCCCGATTATTTATTAACTTTATCAACTCGTTTTAATTCGATTCGTGGGTCAGTCAACTTGTCGTTACGGAACTCGTATTTCTAACCCGATTCATTTAATTTATCTGTATTCATCTAACCCGTGTTTTCCACTATACGTTCATTCCCTTTTTCCTTCTTTTTATTTGACGTGTCCCCATTCATTTGATCAATGCAATCCACCTCTTCCATCTTCCTCTCCACCTTTTCATTTTCATCATTCCATCCACTGCGGTTCCTCTTCCCTTTCCTCCACCCTTTCTCCTGCATCTTCGCTGTTGTTGCGGTGCACCTCTGCTGCGTGTTTTTGCACCTCCGTCTGCCACCATTTTCTTGCTGCTTTACATCTCCTCCCTCTTCGTTCAGTTCTGGGTACTCCTGCTGCTGCGTTCTGCTCTGTTTGTCTCGCTTTTATATGCGCTACTGCTGTCGATTTCAGTCCGTATCTTCCTCTCCGTTTCCGTCTTCTTCTGCTGCGTTGCTGCTGTCTTCTTTGTCGAAACTTGGTGAGTGATCGTTCTTATTTCCTCTTATTTTTCTCCTTCTTTGTTTTGTCGTATTTCTGTCTTTCCTGCGGTTGTTGTCGTAATTTGATGTTGCTGGCTGTTATCACTGACCGTGTTTCATGCTACTGCGTTGCCGATTTCTATCATTTTGTATCGATGCTACTGTCTTCTTTTTCCTCTTCTTCATTCTCCTTCTTTGGTTGATTCGGCTGCGTGTTGCTGTCTGTACGGCTACTGCGTGTGGCTACTTCACTTTCTTCTTCTTCCTTTCTTTTTCCTCTTCTGTTTTCGTTCGTTGATTGCATCTCGTTTGCTGCTGTCCGCTGTTTTCTTTTTCGTCTTCTCGGTTTGGCTGCTACTGTTCGTGAAGCATGCTACTGTTTTTGTTTCGTACCGTTCTGACTCGCAGATGTCGTCTTTTGGATTGTCTTTAATATGCTATTCTTCCCTCTCTTCTATCTTGTTCTTCTTCTGCGTTATACTGCTGCTATTCTGGTCGTACTACTGTTGTGTGCTTCTCCTTCTCGTCCTTCTTTCTCATCGGTTTGTTTTGTCAGTTTTCTGTTTTCCTTGTCGTTATCACTGTTTGGGATGCTGCTGATGGACGTTGCGTTTACTGCCACTATTTTCGATCCGTTAGGCTGCTTTTTTTGTCGTTTTCTGCTGTTGTACGCTGCTGCCACATTCGACTATTGCAGCTACTGTTTGATGTCATTGTTGATGTCGTTTTGTTTCTTCTTCCCTTCTCCATTCTTGCTAGTCTCCCCTTTACCTCTAGTCCGGGTAAATCGATCATAAATCCAATCTTTTCCGTTTCCTCTTTTGTCGATTACGCTCGTCTCATCCTTTTGTTTTGTTTTCTCGATCCCTGTGATGGATCTTGCTGAGGAGACAGATGATTCTACACTGGGAGTTTAAAGGCAGTACTATCAATTTGGAGCTTGGACTGATCAAGGACGAGTACGAGTTCGTTTTGGTTGTCGACTCAAGGTAAATTTAGGACGTTACTCGATTTAATATTGTATGTTTGAGTAGTAGTATGTAGTAAGTATTTTAGCTCCGGTTTTCTAATTTTAGCTATTTATTATTTGCTAAAAATATTATTTTTAAATTGTGCCTTATAAATATTTTACAAGTTTTCGATATCGTTTTACAAATCGTTAGTAATTTAATTATTTACGATCGTTATAATATTTTGTTGGTTATCGTGACACTAGTAAATAAATAATATCGATTTCATACTTTCGTCATATTTCGTTAATTTATAATTTTAACTCAAATTGTATTTTTATATTATAATCGAGATTGTAAACTCATTTAATAAATTAATTTCATTTTATGACTTATATTAATAAATGAGAAAATAATCGATTTTGTTTTAAATGCATTTATAGTCGAGACTATTTTTCCTAATAATTTCTCATTTGTCTACGATTGATTATTTTTAGTAAAATTAGTATTATTTATTGATAAAATCTATTTGCTAAAACTAATTTGAAAGCTTTATAAAATCACGTTTAATTTATAAAATCCGTCGACTCAATTAATTTTGATATCGTTTTTCTTAAAACATCCTTTTTAAAATTTATAATTTTAACTCGATTTCCTAATTATTTATAAAGTACTATATATTGACTTATTATATTTTATTTATATTTTGAACAACGAATTGAGAATTATATTAAAGTTACGATAACGACGATAATAATAAAATGTTAATTTCGTTAGAAATACTATTTTTAATACATTTCACTTTTTTTAATAACTTACGTATTTTCTATAAGAATATTTCTATTTTAAGTAAGTTTCTACTTATAGAAAGTTCCCCTTTTAATATAAAATGTTTATTTATTTTATCTTCATATTATTCATAATGATTATATCTCTTGTTTATATCGATAATGGTTTGTTTTGGAGTTATGGAATAAAGAGAAGTGTGGGGTTAGAGTAATATATTCTGAGATGTACGTTTTGCCATCAACTATAAAGCTGGTGTGTCTAGTTAGAGACACATTGGTCGTTGAACTGAGCATGGTTTGTGTTCAGGAGTGTGTATATTTTGACCTTAAACTTAGATATCGCATCGTGTAAGCGCCGTCGGGTTGAACTGGATTACGATTGGTGTCCAGGAGGGGTGTACATTACTTAAGCCAGGACCTCGCTGCACGCAGTCCTGTTATAGTTGAGTTGCCTAGTTAGAGACCGAAGTCTGATTTGTTTTGACTGAGTTCTCGAAGCTAGTTTAGTATTATTCCTAGTGAAAGGCTAGCCTTGTACACACTGATCGAATTTCCATAACGTCATTTTTGAATATTATTATTATCGATTGATTTTGACTTGCAGGTTGGCAAGTGTTTTAAGTTTTCTCCGAAAACTTATTTTTATTATATCGTTTTAATGTTTTCTCATTTTAAGTATTTTGATATAATAATACTATTATTTTTCATATGATATAATATGGCTGGGAGAACGTCCGAGTTACTCCCCACTGACGTGGCTGTTATGTTTATAACATGACAAGTATTTGCTGCTGGGTTTTGGGTGTGAGCTAGCGAGTAGCGTGGATCCTACTCTTTCTTCATTTTTGTAATTTATGGATTTGTATAACCCGTTTGAAGAATTTTCTTTTTAGCCCTTTTGTAAAAAGAGATCTTTGTATTGACTTACCATTTCTTTTAATAATATATAGTTTGTCAGTGTGTTTTAATCCCAACTCTACAGTGTTTCCGCCACTGTATTGCGTTAGATTTTCTAGGGGATTACAGTTGGTATCAGAGCCAGGTTGCTCCCGACGCTTACACCTGATTCTAGGAAAAATACTCGTAAATGATTTGAATATTAAAGGAATATTAGTGAGAGATGGGTAGAAACCAAATTAAGGACTTAACTGTTAGATTTATATGTTCTTGTAACTCAATGATCAGCATTGAATATTTGTTGCTTTTGTCTGGAGAAGATGGATGAATAAGATGTTGATAGGATGCTGCTCCAGATCGGGACAAGACCTGCTTAGAACTCTCAACGCCTGCTGAGTCGAGTGGACAACTTGGTAATCCAAGAAAGATGCCGATGGACTTTGTAGCTTCGGTTCAGTTTGCTTAAGCTATAGGTTAGACGGTGAAGAGTAGATTCATGTTCCAAGATGTTGCAGTAGTCCAGATCGAGCGATCCAAGACTTGCATGCTCGTTCCTCTGCAAGAAGATGAAGTAATCCTTTTGGTTCCCTCGTGACCCTTAGAGGTCCAAACTTTCCCTTCTCATTTTAGGTCTCTATCATCTAGAAGTATTGATTCTTTTCTTCCTGTTTCTGCTTCTTCCAATTCTTCTCTTTTATATTCTCATTTTCATTCTCTTGGTGAGTCCTTGTTCTATTCTTCTATTCTACCATCCTTCTCTTGAGATTCTTTCGTTAGACCGAATTCTGTCTTAGTGAACCCCGTAAAAAGATATAGATTTTGAGGTTTAGTAAACCCTTGTTACCTGGTTTGAGGATTGTGAGCCTACCCTATCTTCTACGCAAGTAAGAAATTCTTAAGAATTAATTTGAGTGACAACTTGTTGATTAATGGAATTAGGATGATACTTTAGACACTGAACCTTGGGTTGTAGGATTCTTTGATTATTTTGGAGTACTTAGAGTTGAATATATTTGGGAGTAGTAAGAGAATGTCATACTTGATGGATACCTAGTACCTAACCTAGAACCGAACCAAGTGTAGCTAATAATAGTACTTTGGGATTCTAACCTGATGCTTATTGGATGGATGCATCGCGAATATTCGGGATCATAGAGTATTATTTAAAGTGTTAACCTGGGTGTTGTGGTACCATTGAAGGTTTTCATTAATGTTGTTAGAAATTTTGGTTGACATAGGTTACCCATGTTTCTTAAAGATTGGATTAGATCGTTGATCATTGTTTAAGGTTGTAACCTATGAACTTTTGAGTTGAGTGATCTAACTTGGATAAATTGTTGTTAACCTTGAAGAAGAGAACATATTGCACAATTAGAGCGAGGTTGAATTTATCGCATTGTTTTGAGGAATACTTCATGTGAATTATCTTGATGGATTTATAGTTCAGAACCCTTAGACCAACGAGATCGTGGCTTCGTTAAGTTATTAAATATTTTGGTGGTTTCGTTGATATAATATGAAATTTGGTGGAATTTTTAGAAACCTTAGCCCTATGACGTGTTTGAAGATGTTAGTGTTTGTGCCATTACCTATAGGTTTGAGCGTGTTGAGGATTTACTGTACTTTCCCATCTTCTGTACTTGTGGCATTATAATTATGTCGGTAGTCATTTTTGAGGATTTCGTACCCGAGCATTGTTAAATGGATGGATCTTGTTTAGTGTTCCTTACTCGAGAAATTTGGAATATACCTCGAGTTCAAACTTTAGGAGCTTTGGATTTAGGAACCTTATCGATAGCAAGTTTGGGTGTGTTTTGTTGACCATTGAAATTTTAATTGATGAGATTAGATTGTAAAATAATTGTGGATTGGTATCGTGTCGTTTGAACGATTAGATAGTCACGTGACACATTTTTGGATATTGTGACTGAGTAGTACCACCTAGCGCCTAATATTGGACTTAACGTTATTTGATGGAATTTAGGAACCCGTGTTGTGGGAGTCGTACCGGGAATCTCGAGATGGTTAATTTATTCTTCAATCCTTGAGAGCTCTATTTGACTCTCAAATTCGTCCTCCCCTTAGCTTCTCTTGAATTCCGCTTCTTCTTCGGCCTTTCCTTTCGACCTCTTTATCGGGTTTGAAAACTTTTGTTTCGGTTTGTCGTTGACTTTGACTCTATTTATCCGTTTATCATTTTCCCGAACTTATTTTATGAAAAGTTTGACTAATTTAAAAAAAAATTGATTTTCATGGAATTTTAATATTTTGAGTTATACATTTAAAAACTTTGTATTTTTTTTTGTTATTTTTGGTCCTGTTTCAAAAGGGTCTTAATAATTTATTTGAAGGTATTTCGAAATTGTTTAAAATTTTAATTTTGATTTTCAAGTGATCGAGATTTTATGAAAACTTTCTTAATTGCAAATATTTTGATTTATATGAGATTATTGGGTAAAATGGTTTAAAATTTTCGAAGAACTTCGTATGTCTAAGTTGTGTTTCATTGTCGATAGACTTTAAATCTTTATTGAAAATGTTTGATGACTGGTTCGATTTTTAATAACTACGAAATGTGATTTCTCAAAATTTTGTTTGGTTTTAAAACAAAATATTGTCGAATTTCTTAATCAAAACATTTTACTGTGCTTTGAAAATATTTGGGTACTCTCCCCCTCGAGATCGTTTACAAATATTATTTATTGTCATTGTTTTATCGAATAATTTTTAAATTACAGTTTTATTAATTTAAATGATTTTAAACTTCGGGTAGCCGACCACAACTTATCTTGGAAAATAAATTTGTCTTCGATTTTGATTATGCTTTTATAAGTTTCGAGGACGAAACTTCTTTTTAGTGGGGAAGATTGTAACACCCCCGATTTTTATAAATTTAAATTAAATTAAATTTTGTTCCTATTTTTATTTTTACGATTTAACTCGTAATTCTCAAAATTATTATAAAATGAATTTATCATTTAATCGTGTCAAATTCCTAAAATTCTATTTGTCTCGGAAACTCTTCTTATATTTAAAACATATTTTTATTTCTATTTCGATTTATTTTATATATTTAATTTAATTCTTATCAAAAATCTATTTCGACGATTTAAATTCTAAATTCTTTTATTTATTTGTATTTAAGCTAGAATTTCTATTTTCGGCTCGAAGTTCATTTATTATAAGTTTCGTCAAAACGTTTATTACCTTTCCTCAAGAAATAAATTTAATTTACTTTATCGAAAATTTATTATTTATCGGGATATTCTATTTCACCGTCTAATTATTTAACTCTATAAGCTTCGTTTTTGTCCCGAATAATTTACTTACTCATTTCATTTGACGGCCCGATTATTTATTAACTTTATCAACTCGTTTTAATTCGATTCGTGGGTCAGTCAACTTGTCATTACGGAACTCGTATTTCTAACCCGATTCATTTAATCTATCTGTATTCATCTAACCCGTTTTTTCCACTATACGTTCATTCCCTTTTTCCTTCTTTTTATTTGACGTGTCCCCATTCATTTGATCAATGCAATCCACCTCTTCAATCTTCCTCTCCACCGTTTCTTTTTCATCATTCCATCCCCTGCGGTTCCTCTTCCCTTTCCTCCACCCTTTCTCCTGCATCTTCGCTGCTGTTGCGGTGCACCTCTGCTGCGTCTTTTTGCACCTCCGTCTGCCACCATTTTCTTGCTGCTTTACATCTTCTCCCTCTTCGTTCAGTTCTGCGTACTCCTGCTGCTGCGTTCTGCTCTGTTTGTCTCGCTTTTATATGCGCTACTGCTGTCGATTTCAGTCCGTATCTTCCTCTCCGTTTCCGTCTTCTTCTGCTGCGTTGCTGCTGTCTTCTTTGTCGAAACTCGGTGAGTGATCGTTCTTATTTCCTCTTCTTTTTCTCCTTCTTTGTTTTGTCGTATTTCTGTCTTTCCTGTGGTTGTTGTCGTAATTTGATGTTGCTGGCTGTTATCACTGACCGTGTTTCATGCTACTGCATTGCCGATTTCTATCATTTTGTATCGATGCTACTGTCTTCTTTTTCCTCTTCTTCATTCTCCTTCTTTGGTTGATTCGGCTGCGTGTTGCTGTCTGTACGGCTACTGCGTGTGGCTACTTAACTTTCTTCTTCTTCCTTTCTTCTTCCTCTTCTGCTTTCGTTCGTTGATTGCATCTCGTTTGTTGCTGTCCGCTGTTTTCTTTTTCGTCTTCTCGGTTTGGCTGCTACTGTTCGTGAAGCATGCTACTGTTTTTGTTTCGTACCGTTCGAACTCGCAGATGTCGTCTTTTGGACTGTCTTTAATATGCTATTCTTCCCTCTATTCTATCTTGTTCTTCTTCTACGTTATACTGCCGCTATTCTGGTCGTACTACTGCTGTGTGCTTCTCCTTCTCGTCCTTCTTTCTCATCGGTTTGTTTTGTCAGTTTTCTGTTTTCCTTGTCGTTATCACTGTTTGGGATGCTGCTGTTGGACGTTGCGTTTACTGCCACTATTTTTGATCCGTTAGGCTGCTTTTTTTGTCGTTTTCTGCTGTTGTACGCTGCCGTCACATTCGACTATTGCAGCTACTGTTTGATGTCATTGTTGATGTCGTTTTGTTTCTTCTTCCCTTCTCCATTCTTGCAAGTCTCCCCTTTACCTCTAGTCCGGGAAAATCGATCATAAATCCAATCTTTTCCGTTTCCTCTTTTGTCGATTACGCTCGTCTCATCCTTTTGTTTTGTTTTCTCGATCCCTGTGATGGATCTTGCTGAGGAGACGGATGATTCTACACTGGGAGTTTAAAGGCAGTACTATCAATTTGGAGCTTGGACTGATCAAGGACGAGTACGAGTTCGTTTCGTTTGTCGACTCAAGGTAACTTTAGGACGTTACTCGATTTTATATCGTATGTTTGAGTAGTAGTATGTAGTAAGTATTTTAACTCCGGTTTTCTAATTTTAGCTATTTATTATTTGCTAAAAATATTATTTTTAAATTGTGCCTTATAAATATTTTACAAGTTTTCGATATCGTTTTACAAATCGTTAGTAATTTAATTATTTACGATCGTTATAATATTTTGTTGGTTATCGTGACACTAGTAATTAAATAATATCGATTTCATACTTTCGTCATATTTCGTTAATTTATAATTTTAACTCAAATTGTATTTTTATATTATAATCGAGATTTGTAAACTCATTTAATAAATTAATTTCATTTTACGACTTATATTAATAAATGAGAAGATAATCGATTTTGTTTTAAATGCATTTATAGTCGAGACTATTTTTCCTAATAATTTCTCATTTGTCTACGATTGATTATTTTTAGTAAAATCAGTATTATTTATTGATAAAATCTATTTGCTAAAACTAATTTGAAAGCTTTATAAAATCACGTTTAATTTATAAAATTCGTCGACTCAATTAATTTTGATATCGTTTTTCTTAAAACATCCTTTTTCAAATTTATAATTTTAACTCGATTTCCTAATTATTTATAAAGTACTATATATTGACTTATTATATTTTATTTATATTTTGAACAACGAATTGAGAATTATATTAAAGTTACGATAACGACGATAATAATAAAATGTTAATTTCGTTAGAAATACTATTTTTAATACATTTCACTTATTTTAATAACTTACGTATTTTCTATAAGAATATTTCTATTTTAAGTAAGTTTCTACTTATAGAAAGTTCCCCTTTTAATATAAAATGTTTATTTATTTTATCTTCATATTATTCATAATGATTATATCTCTTGTTTATATCGATAATGGCTTGTTGTGGAGTTATGAAATAAAGAGAAGTGTGGGGTTAGACATTCTGGGATGTACGCTTTGCCATCAACTATAAAGCTGGTGTGTCTAGTTAGAGACACATTGGTCGTTGAACTGAGCATGGTTTGTGTTCAGGAGTGTGTATATTTTGACCTTAAACTTAGATATCGCATCGTGTAAGTCGTCGTCGGGTTGAACTGGATTACGGTTGGTGTCCAGGAGGGGTGTACATTACTTAATCCAGGACCTCGCTGCACGCAGTCCTGTTATAGTTGAGTTGCCTAGTTAGAGACCAGAGTCTGATTTGTTTTGACTGAGTTCTCGAAGCTAGTTTTGTATTTCCTAGTGAAAGGCTAGCCTTGTACACACTGATCGAATTTCCATAACGTCATTTTTGAATATTACTATTATCGATTGATTTTGACTTGCAGGTTGGCAAGTGTTTTAAGTTTTCTCCGAAAACTTATTTTTATTATATCGTTTTAATGTTTTCTCATTTTAAGTATTTTGATATAATAATACTATTATTTTTCATATGATATAATATGGTTGGGAGAACGTCCGAGTTACTCCCCACTGACGTGGCTGTTATGTTTATAACATGACAGGTATTTGCTGCTGGGTTTTGGGTGTGAGCTAGCGAGTAGCGTGGATCCTACTCTTTCTTCATTTTTGTAATTTATGGATTTGTATAACCGTTTGAAGAATTTTCTTTTTAGCCCTTTTGTAAAAAGAGGTCTTTGTATTGACTTACCATTTCTTTTAATAAGATATAGTTTGTCAGTGTGTTTTAATCCCAACTCTACAGTGTTTCCGCCACTGTATTGCGTTAGATTTTCTAGGGGATTACACTTCGGGTGTTCATCCCGAGGTTCGCTTGGCGTGGTGTTGACTCTGTTCGAGTTTCGGGACCGACTCGGGGTCCTGGTGTCAGAATTGATTCTAATTAGTGTTTATGCGACAGTAACGACACGACTAAGGCTACCATCATGTTAATTTAATTTGCCCGAGTAATTTATTTGATACGTTCTTTAGAAAACTAACTGAATCATCGCGAACCCGTGTCGCGTTGCAGTCCTATCGTCATTGGGTGTTTGTTGGGCACTTCTGCAGCCACCAGGTCCAAATCTAGGTGTCTACACATTCTCGGGTTTGCTGTTGATGCGTGTATTTTATATACACTTTTTATGCCTTTTATACGCGCATTCTCGTGCTTATCGAGTAGTGAAAGCTACTATTTTCTCCCGAATTTGATACTTTGTGGTCATGTTGCATCTTATCCAGGTTTGAACCCGTGGACACATAAACAAGGAAAAAATCGTGCTTAAAGATGAAATCTTATGCGAAATAAGAAAAGAGAAAGATCGTTTTCAAACAGGTCAAATTAAAACGTGAATATCTTGAGTTCTAAAACTTCAATTGAGCTGATTCTAGTTGCGTTGGAAAGCACTTTCTCTTAGCTTTCTAACGGTATATTACACGCCCGATTTGAAGTAAATGGCAAGCGTTTGAAGTTGAGCGCGCAGTGCTGAGAACGGGTCCAGATAGTCGAACGACTATTTTGAATAGTCGACCGACTATTCTCGAGACTGGACGAAGACCGAGACTTTCCTAATTTGATGTTTAGGGTTAGTAAGACTTTTGGGCTTTTGTTTTAACTTACGGAGTAGTATTTATGAAACTATTAGACTAGAATTCAAGAACCTCTTCAATCTCTTTTCTAATTCTCTCTAGACTTCTCTTTAGACTACTCTCTTTAGATTTTTCTCTACCCTAAACTTTTAGATCTAGATTTATGATTTCTTTTCTACTCTTCCTTTAAACTCGTTTCTTTGTTCTTAATTCTTTCCCTCTTAATCTTATTAATTCTTTGATTCTTAATTTCTCTTTAGATCTATTCGCTATGTTTAATTTATTTACCATCTTTATTATTGTTGTAGTAAATTTTTCTATGAGTAGCTAATTTTCCTTGCTAGGGTTTAGGGGATCCATGAATTGAATACGATTGCAAATTAGTTTACAGATCTGTCAATGATATTGTGTCTATGTTGTTAACTTTAGCATTTAATTGAGATTTGATTGATTAAGTCGACGTAATTGATTAATTGAATTGGTGAACTCGAACCTAAGATCGGAAGCCTGGTAAGAGTTAGACCTGCTACAACACATTAGTTTGCCCTAATAAGATCGGAAGCCGTTAGAAGCATTCTAGGGTGAATAGCGGACCAAAAGAACCTTTTCACTACCCCTTAGACCAATATCTGTGATAGACCTGTGATCCAGACTGTGACCGTAGGAAATTCATGGTGAACCGACGATCCTAGTTTTCTCTCTATATTTATTCATCCTTATTCATCTTGTTTATTTTAGTTATTCTTGTTTTTACTTCTCTTCCTTCACTACTTTTAGATTAGTTAACCACAATCAAAAACCCCTCGATTTGGTTACTTAGATAGACTTTAATTGTAAGTAGGATTTATTTGTCTCCCTGTGAAATCGATCCCGACTTCCCTAGCTATATTTTCAGTTGGACCGTAGTTGGTTATTTTTGATAGGTACACGACTATCTTATCAAATTTTGGCGTCGTTGCCGGGGAGACGGTTAATTTTACTTGTCGTTTTAGTTTATCTTTTGTCTCAGGGAACTTTCAGTTTCTTGGGACGATTTTTATTTTTATTATTATTATTATTATTATTATTATTATTATTATTGTTGTTATTATTATTATTATTATTATTATTATTATTATTATTATTAATATTAATATTATCATTATTAATTTTTTTTTCTCTTAGTTTTTTTTCTTAGTTTTTTTATTTTTTTTTTATGTTTTATTTTTTTAAATTTTTAATCATTTTTTTTCATCATTATGACTATTTTCTACTTCCCTCAGTTTGAACATGAACCACTGCATATTTATTTTGATAGACTTGACTCTTTTATTACTCAAAATGGTTATCATGTGAGTGTGTGGGAGGTGAGTCATATGATTTATGAGGGTGTCGATGACGCGACACGGGCTTATATTGAGGAAAACTGTGAAGGCATGTTTAAATACATGTCTTATGTGAAACGATGGGCGCTACTCCAATATTTAATCCGAAATAGTTTGGAGTCAAAGATAAAGAGGAAGGCTGAGATATCGGAGCTTAAGGCGATGATGCAACAACTTATAGATATGGTAACTTTCAAGAAAAACGAGCATGATACTCCATGTGAGTTAGATACTAAAGTTAATTCCTCACATTCCACTGATTATGTTATGACTGAATCTGTTGTATCTATTAGACAGGACATATGCCCATTTGAGGAAGATGATGATGATGTGTATAGTGTTCCCAAAATCCCCATGATTTCTAACTTGATGCAGGAAGATGACTTGCATTCTTTGGATACTTGTGAACCACCTTACCCTCCTACAGAACAATTTTCACACCTTTTAGTTAAACCCACTTCTCATTTTGTGAATGTTGTTGTGGCAAACAACGATTGTGAGATGGAAAGTGTTATATTTGAGGAAAATGTGTGTATTGATGCTTTGAATGATATTCCTTGTGAGGATAACATTGAGGAGTATGGTTCATGTGAATTTGAGAGTGTGTCATTTGATGTCAATTTTGAGGTTTTGGAAAGAGAGTTGAACAAAGGAGAAGCCCGTGAGCGTGAGAGGAAAGATCAAACGGATGAGAGTCGGGAAGAGAGTGCAATTTTGAAAGATACTTTGAGTGAAGACAGTTTCAGTATTGAGGATACTTGGGATTGTGAATCTGATTTCTTTGAAAAACCTATTTTAGAGAAATTTGACTTTTCCCATTGTTTTGAGGAATCTCCTTCACCCATTGATTATCTTGATCTCGATTCCCTTACACCTTCGCTTGAGCCTATGATTATGGATGAGGATTGTGAGACTCTTTTAGAAGAGATTGTTTTGGCTCTTGATTTCTCGTTTGATGGTTGTTTGCTTAAGAACATTGAAGATGACGATCACAACAACTTTTTCGAAGAAGGTGAAAAATATAAGTTTGATGCTTTGAGTAGTTTTGAGTTATTTGACTCTCCTCTTGTGCAATTTGTGTCAAATGATAAGACTTGGGCTAATTTTGAGATATTTGGTTTGTGTGTCTTTTCTCATAAACTGCTCACCACTCTTCTTACTTATCATGTTTATTATTGGTCATGCTTGTTAGTGTTGATTCCTTATGACCACTTTGCTGCTGATTGCTCTAGCTTGTTTGACAAGCTAATGCGATCTTTGACCTATTTTTTAGGCGATTCACATAGGTTACTAAGATGTGTTATATATATTTTCTTTGCTTCTCTTGTGTTTTTTTTTTGTTTTTTTGTTTTTTTGTGAGTAGGTACCGTTTTTGTGATGGAGACATCGACAATTCCGATTATGAAGAGGATGCTTCGATGCGGTTTGGGGATGTCTTCTTTATATGTATCTTGTAAGTAGTCTCATTTTTCTTTCCTTTCACACTTTCATCGTCTATAATATCTTCCCCCGTATTTTTATGTGCCTCTTATTGGTTATTGTACACAATGAGGGCATTGTGTGATTTGGTTTGGGGAGGGTATGCATCTGTTGTTTTCATCCATCTGTATATTTCTTGCATTTCCGTTAGCAAAAAAATAAAATAATCAAAAAATCAAAAAAATACTTTTTTGCATGTAGTCGAGTCGGAATGGTTATATAACGATGATGATATTGCTTTTATGTCTTCATTTAGTTGCTTATGCTCGTGCGCCGTTATAGTTTTTGTATACAATCACACGCGGTATTTTTGCATCTTTGGTTAACTATACTGAACAAACAAACTTGACTCATTGTTGGCAAACTACTTAGATTTGTAAGGAATTAGAGCCTTAAACTGATGACATTCATGATCAGTTTCATTTAGGTTGAGAGTAGTACTCCTTATGAGGCATGTAGTATCAAACTGCATAAGCATGACATTCGTCTCTTAGTACCTGTACGTGTTTGACTCGTGGTTTTGACATGTGCGAAAAAGACAAATCCTTTCTTTTAATTAATTCCCATGAGCCTCATATAGCCAAATTGACCTGTTTGACCCGTTTACTAACTACATGTCATATAATGCCTACCCTAGTCAAGCTAGTAGATGAATTAGACGGAGTTATTTTTTTCGGGTTAATTTTGGTACCATGATATTGGAAAAGAAAAAGGGGAATTGAGGAAAAAAATGAAAAGAAAAAATCAATGGAAGAAAAAAAATTGAATGAAAAGAAAAGAAAAAAAAAGAAAGGAAAGAAGAAGAAAAAAAATGAAGTGAAACTAGAAGAATAATGTGTTTTTGCTATGAGAAAAGAATTGATCTCTCTAATTTCATAGTTATTGGTGAGAAGCGGTTTTTATAAGGCGCTTTTTGCTATGCCTAATTTCTTTGACTGTAGTTTGGTGAGAACGGGATGTTTATTATTGATGGGTGTAAGGAATACTAGCTTGGCTTTTACCTTCTCATATCCATATCATTTTGCCCCTTCTTACCCGACTAACCTCACTTTATACTATATGTAAGTCATTGGCACTTGTCTTTACCCGATAAGAATGCGTATGTACGGTTAGTAGAGATTAATTTCATGTTAGACTGCATGCATGTTCTTGTAGGTCGCAGTTTAGGTGAGTGCTTTGTCTTTCCGTTTTTACATAAACTCACAATATCACCCGTTTTGTGTGATGAGTGATCCGCGAGAGTCCGACATAGACGAGTCTTGCAAGGTTGAAGGTTCAGTATTGTTGTCATTGATCAAGCTTGTTGTATGTGATTGTTTACATTGACTTTAATCGTTGCGCATTGGTTTGAGTAACTTTGGAGCATATTCAGCTATGAGTTGTATACCATTCCAGTAGGATATTTTTCTTTGTTTTGTGCTTGCTTGAGGACAAGCAAGGGTTTGGTTTGGGGAGATTTGATGCGCGTATTTTATATACACTTTTTATGCCTTTTATACGCGCATTCTCGTGCTTATCGAGTAGTGAAAGCTACTATTTTCTCCCGAATTTGATACTTTGTGGTCATGTTGCATCTTATCCAGGTTTGAACCCGTGGACGCATAAACAAGGCAAAAATCGTGCTTAAAGATGAAATCTTATGCGAAATAAGAAAAGAGAATGATCGTTTTCAAACAGGTCAAATTAAAACGTGAATATCTTGAGTTCTACAGCTTCAATTGAGCTGATTCTAGTTGCGTTGGAAAGCTCTTTCTCTTATCTTTCCAACGGTATATTACACGCCCGATTTTAAGAAGTAACGAATAAATGGCAAGCGTTTGAAGTTGAGCGCGCAGTGCTGAGAACGGGTCCAGATAGTCGAACGACTATTTAGAATAGTCGACCGACTATTCTCGAGACTGGACGAAGACCGAGACTTTCCTAATTTGATGTTTAGGGTTAGTAAGACTTTTGGGCTTTTGTTTTAACTTACGGAGTAGTATTTAAGAAACTATTAGACTAGAATTCAAGAACCTCTTCAATCTCTTTTCTAATTCTCTCTAGACTTCTCTTTAGACTACTCTCTTTAGATTTTTCTCTACCCTAAACTTTTAGATCTAGATTTATGATTTCTTTTCTACTCTTCCTTTAAACTCGTTTCTTTGTTCTTAATTCTTTCCCTCTTAATCTTATTAATTCTTTGATTCTTAATTTCTCTTTAGATCTATTCGCTATGTTTAATTTATTTACCATCTTTATTATTGTTGTAGTAAATTTTCTATGAGTAGCTAATTTTCCTTGCTAGGGTTTAGGGGATCCATGAATTGAATACGATTGCTAATTAGTTTACAGATCTGTCAATGATATCGTGTCTATGTTGTTAACTGTAGCATTTAATTGAGATTTGATTGATTAAGTCGACGTAATTGATTAATTGAATTGGTGAACTCGAACCTAAGATCGGAAGCCTGGTAAGAGTTAGACCTGCTACAACACATTAGTTTGCCCTAATAAGATCGGAAGCCGTTAGAAGCATTCTAGGGTGAATAGCGGACCGAAAGGACCTTTTCACTACCCCTTAGACCAATATCTGTGATAGACCTGTGATCCAGACTGTGACCGTAGGAAATTCATGGTGAACCGACGATCCTAGTTTTCTCTCTATATTTATTCATCCTTATTCATCTTGTTTATTTTAGTTATTCTTGTTTTTACTTCTCTTCCTTCACTACTTTTAGATTAGTTAACCACAATCAAAAACCCCTCGATTTGGTTACTTAGATAGACTTTAATTGCGAGTAGGATTTATTTGTCTCCCTGTGAAATCGATCCCGACTTCCCTAGCTATATTTTTAGTTGGACCGTAGTTGGTTATTTTTGATAGGTACACGACTATCTTATCAGCTGTTTTCACCTTTTTTTTAGGGATATTCACTCGTTTTCAATAATAATATAGTCGGGTTAGTTTCAGGTTAGCTTAGGTCAATTTGGATTACGGGTCAAAATCATGTCTTCAGTTCGGGTGTTGGGTCAGGTCGGGTTCGGTTTGGCTTATTCGGGTCAGGTCAGTTTTGGCAGGTCTACTTTTCCTTACTTCTCTCCTTCGTCCTTCTTCAGTTTTGGCAGGTCTCCTTCATCCTTCTTCAGTTTTTTTCTATACGTTCCGTTTAGATTAACGTGTTGATTTGGTGTAGGATTATGTTGTTACTTAGATTAGGTGAGGTTGAAGGAAGAGAAATACGAAAGACATTAATGACATTTAATGCCCTGTACACTGAGTAAGTGCAAAGGAATGAAGTAATATGAAATAAATTAAAGGCGAAAAGGAAGGTGAACGAGTTTTACCGGTAACTGGTCATCTATACTACTCTGGTTTAACTATTTTAAAAATATGTATTATTCTCAGATTTATTAAAATTGGAATTATTTTCGAAAGTTGGTCAATAGTTGGTATTATTGTCGTCAACTAAAATTAAAGGTGAAAAAAGAAGATGAAAGGGTTCTACAGGTAACCGGTCACCTATACTATTCTGGTTTAACTACTCCAATAATACGTATTATTCCCAGATTTATTAAAATTGATATTATTTTGGGAAAACGCCCCATAGTTGGTATTATCGTTGTTAAATAACCCTAAATTAAATTAAATTAAAAATTTGTTCGTATTGTTATTTTTACGATTTAACTCATAATTCTTAAAATTATTATAAACGAATTTATCGTTTAATCGTTTCAAACTCCTAAAATTCTATTTGTCTCGAAAACTCTTCTTATATTTAAAAATTATTTTTATTTCTGTTTTGATTCATTTTATACATTTAATTTAACTCTTATCGAAAGTCTATTTCGACGATTTAAATTCTAAATTCTTTTCATTTATTTATATTTAACCTCAAATTTCTATTTTCTGCTCGAAGCTCATTTATTTTAAATTTCGTCAAAATATTTATTTCCTTTCCTCGAGAAATCAATTTTATTCATTTTATCGAAAATTTATTATTTATCGGGAAATATTATTTCATCGTCTAATTATTTATTTCTATCAACTTCGTTTTCGTCTCGAGTACTTTATTTACTCATTTTATCTGTCGGCCCGATTATTTATTAATTTTTATTAACTCGTTTTAATTTGATTTGTGGGTCAATCAACTATCGTTTCGGAATTCGTCTCGATTCATTTTATTGTGCTAATTCAGCCCCTTTGTTTTGTTTTCCCCCACTAATTTACGTACTCCACCGTTTCATTCTTCAATATTCACCTCCCCTTTCATTTTCTTTGTGTTCCACCGCTTCATCCCCTTTTTCATTTCTTTTTGTTATCCTCCGTACCCACCTCTTCATTCATCCTCAATCTGACGCTCAACTCACCAACTCTTTCATTTTCTTTCTTCTTCACCATAATCCTCTGTAACACTCGTATTTTTTATAAGAAGTCAAACCGTAAATCAATCTGAGTCAAGATGGTCAAGCAGGTTAAACTAAGTCGTTTAACCCAATTCTATTACCTATCTTTTATATGTAATTGAGTCTCAATGAATGAATAGTAGTCTATAGTTATTGGGTCAAACCAAGTTTTCCATTCTATGTAGTGTTGGTCAAACCCATTCCGAGGTGAACTTATTAAGCCCAACCTATTACGTATAATAATAATAATAATAATAATAAACTAAGTTGGAGTGTATAATTAAGCATGAAACTTAGGCAAGCTCCATCCACTACAAAACCTACGCACAACTCGTGCCTCCTTTCTCTTGCCCGTCATTATCAGTTATCACGCACACCCTACTTTACCCTAATTTATTCCATATGCAACGCCTCCATCCATGTTACACCACACCGTCCCCTATCCCTTTGATCGTGCGTCTTCAACCTCGTCATCTTGTCTCCCTTCTTCGTTGCCACCAGCAGCCACCCAAACCACCACCGACTATCATCCTTCCCACGCTCAACTCACAAGCCTTGTTCTGGGATCCTTGGGGCACTCGGTAGGTGCTTTATTGTCGATTCCTCTTTCGCTATTCCGTAAACATTGTTAATATCGTAATGTGGTAGAGTCAAGTCATATGTTGATGTGTCGGGATGAGTATCGTTTTATATAGTCGTATGAACAAATGTATAATTGCACGTGAGATTTAGGTTGGTCTTCGTGTGTCGATGGGGGTGTTTTGGGGTTTGCATTACATAGTCGGTCATGACCTCAGTGTGGTGATGTCGTCGACGCGCATATGCAGGGGTAGAGGCGGTGAAGTCATTGTTGTCGGGCGTGTTATATTGATGTTACGTGAGGTTGTAGTTGGGTGTAGTTTACTAAGGTCATATATTGCTATTGTTGTTACATGGTCGGGTCGGTCTCAATTTATAATTTAATTAGGTCGGGTCGGTCTTAGTTTATAATTTAGTTAAGACGGTTTTGGCCTGGGTTTCATTATATTAATTAGCTATGTTAGGGTCGACATTAATTTAAGTATATATGTAATATTTTACTAGGCCCGGACTTCGTAGAGTTTCTGTGGTGATCTGAATTACCGACGCGGTGGTGACTTGCTAATTAGGTAAGGTTTTCCTTACTTAGAATACGTTAATATTATGATTCCTATATGAGTTACGAGTACGATGTGATATCGTGCTAATGATATTGAATAATGATGGTGGAATGATTGATGAATATTGATATATTGGAGTTGGTGAGGCTAGCTTTAGACCTAGCCGGGGCCACTAATCACGGTCCCCTCCCTGATTTCTCCTCGCGGGTTGTTGAACCTGCGGGGGGTGTGCACACTCGGAATGAAAGGGCCTACCATAAGAGTTCAGATGAGAATACTGATATGGTACCGTGATGGTACCGAGGGTTGAGATGAGATTATTGATTGTTACCGAGAATGTGGAGATGATACTATTTATTGGTAACGATGATGGTACTGAGACGGTTGAGATTGAATGTTTTATATTATGTACCGGTGTTATGATGTTAGCATGTTCTAACCGTATTCTCTGTTTAAATTGTCACCCTATTTTATTGGGGATCTGCGACGATCCAATTGACATTTCCGGACTTTTGGGGAGCAGTGCTGGTGTGCAGGTTGATATGTGTGATGGTTGTATTCTGTTTGACTGTACGGGATGGGTCTGCGCTGTCACTGACCACGTTTATAGGTAGCAGACATATTAGTTGTGTTTCCGCTGCTGTAATTGTGTAACCGTATTCTGTAGACGAGCTTGTAATAATTCATTACTTAGTTTTAAATGGTTTGTTTCAGAATTGTATTGTAATGGACTACTACCTCGGGTAATACCGAGATGGTAACACCTTTATTTACTTGGAAATGTCTTGATAAGGCTTCTGGGTAAATGGGGGTGTTACAAAGTGGTATCAGAGCGATCGATCTTGGAGCCTGAATAAATGAACCTAGGAAAATAAAATGAACCCCGGTGATGGACCATCAGGAGCCCCTCTAAAACTCGGTTGAGGAGACGTCCTTATACCAACCCTGGCCCTCCTGGTCTTGACCCGGTAACCGCGTGTGAGAAATGAGATGGGGTATATATATTAGGAAGGGATACGTTGTGATGCAATGAATATTTTGTGATGACTGCCTGGTTGAGTTGTTTGACGTATGTGATGTAGTGATCGGACTGTATAAACCGAGATTTGATTAGTACGTACTTACGGTATTAGCATGCTATAGTAATTAGTACGAGGCCATATGAGGAATATGTTACACCATGTAAGGCTGAGGTAAGAGTCAATCACCCGGGTGAGAGTAAGTTCATAGTCAGAGTTAGTAGTAACATTAGATACAACGTCAAGGTGGTTGTACGTAGTAGTGTTGTAAGCGATAAACGAGTTTTAATTAGTGGATTTGGTGGTAATCTGTATCTGTCTTGTTGATGTAATATAATAGAGTCGTCCACATTACTGGAAAGGGATTGTTCTCCGGGAATGGTACATGTATCGCAATATGTTTAGAGGGTCGATAATTTATGTGGTTTAAGTGTGTCGTAATGTGAAAGTTATTCAAAAGTACTTGAATACTTGTGTTCCGTTTGTAGTGTTATGTGCTTCCTTGTCAATATAATTTATTAGCTGACTTCGCGTCACTTAATGAGGATGTATAGTTACAAGTATAATGGTCCGTAGTATGTTCATGAAGAGTGTCATATTGCGAATAAAGTACGAGTTAATGAGCCTAATGGTCGAACAATGTAAGAATACTTGAGACCCATTTCGAGTTAACGTGATTTAATTGCTTTAAATTGATCTGAGTGGTGTCATTATGGGTCTTCATCATTCTCTCGTAATGGCGTAAATGAACTTTTTATTAATCGGTTCTTGAAAGCATATGTGGTACCTGGAATTATGTCGGACTGTTTGTATTATAGGGAGAAACAATGTATATATGAATGCGTCGTTTCTATTTCGATCACCTTGATTAATACATTGACAAGATAATGTGTGAAATCGAAATCTATTTATTATTTGAGTTTGAGTAATGATATATCTGTGGTGTCATCGTCGTATTCATTAATGTGCATTTCTGTCAAAGTCACTTGGATATTCATATTTCGTTCTGAGTTTATATATGCTTATCCACCAATGTGATAGGTTCCGAGTCGTACCTTGTTGATTTCTATTCTTAATGGTTTAAATGAGTATTTATAAAAACTTGTGTTGAGTTAATGACACACACATTTACAACACTTCATCTAACCTGATTAATGTGTTCACTGAGTTCTGTTTTGATGGCCTAAACAAACATATTTGCTAACCGTGTCGAGATAATGTCAGAATAGCTTAAAACACCTTCGTTAAAAGGAATAATGTGTTACTGAATTGTTTCACCCGTTTACATTTCACAAAAGTTTGAAAAGAGACTCACAATTATTTTAAGTCTAGTTTTTCAATGCAAAATTTCGGTATTTAAACCCAAGTACTTCAACCTATTTGCTAGTGGTCACGCTTCCTTTACACACCTTACTTAGAGATTAAATTATCATTGAGAATTTTTACCGAGATGAATTTGAAGAGTTAGATAATGTTGAAACTTGGCTTGCTCGAAGATATGATCTGAAATAACTCATTTTATCAATCGATTTTTTTTTAGTAAAAAAAAAAAATTGTCAGTTCAGGAGAATGATTATGCAAATCACTGCTATGTTTGGAATTTTCAATGGTTTTAACTGGAAGGTTGTACAGGACTGTCTTGAGAGTCTAAGACCACTAGTTCACATTGTTTTGAGTTATAATGATTTAATTATGATTTTTCTATCATGACGGCAATGTTCTGAAAATGAGTCTAAGTCCATCGAGTGGTCATTGTTTCATCTTGTTCAAGTGAATGCACTAATTTGGAAATGTCTACCTTATCGTATGATGCAATTGAGTTAGACTTATATGTGAATGATGAATTCAGAGTAAATTCGGGTTATGAGAGGTCATACTTGTTCATGTTGCATTATTGCATACCTTAACGTGAATCTTATGGATCAAATGTGTGGTTGTCTGATAAATCTGTCATGATCATGAATCGCTTATGTGATAAAGAACATTGACGCACGTATCAAATACATGTAGTAAATTCCATGAGAAGTCGGGAAAGGTCGAGTCGTTAAATTACGAACCGGGTACGTTGGTTGCATCCAAGTAATATACAAAACGTCATCTTTCAGATTTTATCGTAATAGACTTAAATTAGACATGTTTTGTAAACCAGTCAAATGTTATTCTTAATTGCTTCTGTATATCTATGATGAGTTTTGTCTTAATTATCAGTCATTGAGTAACATATGCTGAAATGAATGATGTCTACGGGATGAGTGTTAATCCTAAGTCATATGCTATTGTTTAAATGTACAACTTGTGTGAACCTAAGACGCAATGAACTACTTGATTAATTATTGCACTCTGGATAAATATATGTCACCTGTCATTTGTCCCAAGTTTTGAAATTTTTCACGTGGTCATGTAAAAGTATTCAATTGGCTTACTATTACTTGCCTAAATGATTCCTCTCAAGTATGTATACATGTGAGTCTGAACCCGTTAAAGATGTAACTGTGTCAACACATTATCATCATATGTAGATTGGGAGTACGTGTCTTAATGATAAAATCCAGTCGTGAAATATATTGAAGGTATGTCATGAGAATACGGAGTCGTTTAAATCACTTGTTAGAATGTCACAATAATAGTTGTTAACGAGTCTAACGGTATAAATATAAGCAATAATATTAATACAGTAGAAAGAGAGTCACGATTTTAAGATTCATTAAAGAAGAATGATAGATACAATGATGGTGGCCAAGGGTCTGGAATAATGAATATTTTGGAGTCCAAGGTATGTTCATATTCGTTGTGTCATCACTTATGTTTTAATGTCAGCAGGTCGGTCGGGTTATACTGCAAGGTAGTAACATCATGCATGATCACAAGTCAATGTAGTAAAGTGTCATGTCTCTGAGTGTCAGGTCCCGAGTGTTGGGTAAACCATCTTTGTATGAAATGGTTGGTTTACTCGGGTGATAGTAGTGGTGTCAATGCATATAAACACATCTTTGAAGGAGGGTTCATATATTTATTTTATTTTTTTTAAAAGTTACAAGTGCACTAGATGTTGTCTGCCAACATGTGAACTAGTCATGACGAATATAATGAATGTAAACACAGTGGTATTAATTAGGTTAATTTATGTGAAGTATGACATATGAGAATGAGTATGTCAATAGTCTGTGGGTACTTATGGTGAACAATGAGAACAATCCACGCCATGATGGTTACAGTTGTTAGTAAAAGGAGAAAAAAAAGGGTGTGTTGTCAAATGTTGATGAATGGGGGATAGAAAGATAGAAACCCTCGCGACCAATTGATGGGGGAGTAAGTTGGGAAACCTTAATTCTAATGAAACATGGATGAACTGTTGTATTGGCATGATGCCAAAAGAAATGGAGTTGGTGAAATGACCAATTGCTATGATGAATTGCATAAGTTGATTGTAGATATTGCCAACCTCTTTACCCCTAGTCAGGGCTTACAGTATTCATTCATTTGCAAAGTTTACCATTGTATCCTATGATAATTGAGTAACATGTTATATGATAAGATCGAGAGTGAACTCGTTAGCGTCAAAATAATCTCATAATATACTATATGTGTTGGATAGGGTGAGACTAGATAAATGAACTTCGGGGCGAAGTTCCAGATATGGAGGGTAGGATGTCATAACCCGTTGTTCTCGTCATTTCCTATCATATGTGTGCTTAATGATCGTGGCAGTCGCCACATAATATCTTGGAATGGTTGTCGTTAGTCAGGTAATACCCGCCTTTTGTTAGAGGTGTCGTTGTTGTTATTGTTGTTGCTGTTATTGTCATTGTCGTCAGCGTCTTGTTGTAGTCACGCTAATGTTGTTGTGGCCTTATGTTGGGAGGCGGTTCTGTAAATCGTGGAACGTATTACTATAGTATTTGAAATGTTGGTAAAACGGGGTGAAGGGTGCGAACTTCGGGGCGAAGTTCCTTGTAAGGTGGGTAGACTATAATACTTGTCCTCCTTATCCATATTACGTTATGTATGTTAGTTGGTAATTAGTTGTTCGGTCAAGTTGTATATTTAGTTGTTCCGTAGCGGGGGTTGAACTTCGGGACGAAGTTCCTTATAAGGAGGGTAGATTGTAATACTCGTATTTTTTATAAGAAGTCAAACCGTAAATCAATCTGAGTCAAGATGGTCAAGCAGGTTAAACTAAGTCGTTTAACCCATCTATTACCTATCTTTTATATAATAATAATAATAATAATAATAATAATAATAATAATAATAATAATAATAATAATAATAATAATAATAATAATAATAATAATAATAATAATAATAATAATAATAATAATAATAATAATAATAATAATAATAATAATAATAATAATAATAATAATAATAATAATAATAATAATAATAATAATAATAATAATAATAATAATAATAATAATAATAATAATAATAATAATAATAATAATAATAATAATAATAATAATAATAATAATAATAATAATAATAATAATAATAATAATAATAATAATAATAATAATAATAATAATAATAATAATAATAATAATAATAATAATAATAATAATAATAATAATAATAATAATAATAATAATAATAATAATAATAATAATAATAATAATAATAATAATAATAATAATAATAATAATAATAATAATAATAATAATAATAATAATAATAATAATAATAATAATAATAATAATAATAATAATAATAATAATAATAATAATAATAATAATAATAATAATAATAATAATAATAATAATAATAATAATAATAATAATAATAATAATAATAATAATAATAATAATAATAATAATAATAATAATAATAATAATAATAATAATAATAATAATAATAATAATAATAATAATAATAATAATAATAATAATAATAATAATAATAATAATAATAATAATAATAATAATAATAATAATAATAATAATAATAATAATAATAATAATAATAATAATAATAATAATAATAATAATAATAATAATAATAATAATAATAATAATAATAATAATAATAATAATAATAATAATAATAATAATAATAATAATAATAATAATAATAATAATAATAATAATAATAATAATAATAATAATAATAATAATAATAATAATAATAATAATAATAATAATAATAACAACAATAATAATAATAATAATAATAACAATAATAATAATAATAATAATAATAAACTAAGTTGGAGTGTATAATTAAGCATGAAACTTAGGCAAGCTCCATCCACTACAAAACCTACGCACAACTCGTGCCTCCTTTCTCTTGCCAGTCATTATCAGTTATCACACACACCCTACTTTACCCTAATTTATTCCATATGCAACGCCTCCATCCATGTTACACCACACCGTCCCCTATCCCTTTGATCGTGCGTCTTCAACCTTGTCATCTTGTCTCCCTTCTTCGTTGCAACCAGCAGCCACCCAAACCACCACCGACTTGGAAATGTCTTGATAAGGCTTCTGGGTAAATGGGGGTGTTACATCCTCGGTCCGCGTTTTAATCGCTGCTGCTGCTGCAATTCGAAGGTAATTCGTTCTGATAAGTGTGATTTGTAGTGTCTATTTTGTAGTGTTTTGGTCCCATTTTCCTTGTAGAATCGCTCCTTGGGAGCGGTTTAGGGGCTTCTTATGCTTCCTTTAGTTCGTTTCAGGTTCCCGAGACCGATTTGGAAGAGTTGGAGCGATTCCAACTCGATACATACACATTTTGGAGCCAACGGATCGGAGTAAAGGAACGATCACTCGATGCCTTGGAGTCGACCCCGAGACCTTGGGACCCAATCCCGAGCCTCCGAGACCCGATCCCGAGTCCCGAGAATCGATGGGAAGCCCATGAGAATCAAGGAGGGACCAAAAAGTTCTTATTGAAGGCCTACAAGACCCATCCCGGTCGGGAAGGCCTCATTACAGTGTGATTTGTAGTGCCTATTTTGTAGTGTTTTGGTCCCATTTTCCTTGTAGAATCGCTCCTTGGGAGCGGCTTAGGGGCTTCTTATGCTTCCTTTAGTTCGTTTCAGGTTCCTGAGACCGATTTGGAAGAGTTGGAGCGATTCCGACTCGATACATACACATTTTGGAGCCAACGGAGTAAAGGAACGATCACTCGATGCCTTGGAGTCGACCCCGAGACCTTGGGACCCAATCCCGAGCCTCCGAGACCCGATCCCGAGTCCCGAGAATCGATGGGAAGCCCATGAGAATCAAGGAGGGACAAAAAAGTTCTTATTGGAGGCCTACAAGACCCATCCCGGTCGGGAAGGCCTCATCCCGTCCGGGATGGGGTGCACAAAAGGAAGACGTTCTGTTTTGGGTCCATCCCGACCGGGATGAGCTCATCCCGATCAGGACCACCTCATCCCGACCGGGACCAACTCATCCCGACCGGGATGAGCCCAGTTCAGACCCGTGAATGCTCCTTTCTTCTCCTTTCCACTTGTAACCCTATATATACCCCCCCTCTTGTATTAAGACACCATCTTATCTTATGTTAGATACTTCCCACTAAACCCTAGATAGTTTTAGCATAGATTAGCATAGATTAGTGTAGATTAGTCTTTTGATTATCGTTAATCCTAGATTAGTGCTTGTAATTTGGGAATTCTTCAAGATCTCCATTCAAGCTTGACAACCTTGGATGTTTGTTTTGGGTTCTTCCATTTATGCAAGTTTCATTCTTCCTTTCATCTCTAGTTTGGTATAATCTTCTTTTCTCTTCTCCTAATCTTTGTTTTATCATTAAAGTTTGAATCTTTGTTGTTTGGATTGTTCATAGTTCATAGTTCTTGTTAGTTTCATTATGTTTGTTTTGATTGTTGTTTTGGTTCATCTTATTAGTGTTAGTTTTAGTATAGATATGTTAGAGTAGATCTTTGCTAGGATAAGTAAGGCGATTAGGGTGTTAATTGGATGATTAAGGGATTGTTGGAGATGTTGATGGAAGATTTAGGTTTCCTCTTGGTTTGATGCATATCACATGTTTGTTGAAATGCTTGAATGACTAGTATGTGCATATGCTTGTTTTTCTTGCTTTTCTCTTGTGGGTGATAGTTTGTTTGTGGGTTTGGTTCCCTCATTAAGTTGCGAGAGCCCGGTGAGGACGACCCCTAGGTCGATCTAAGTTGCGACAGCCCGGATGCGACCTAGGCCCCGATATTACGCTAGTAACCCCGTTTGTCGTTTGTGTCGCCAAGGTGGGTTTTAGGTGGAACCTCTAGGTGAGTCTAAGTTGCGAGAGCCCGGGCATTACCTAGATTACCCTACTACCTCTTTCACTCTAGTTCTCCCTTGGCCATTCCATTACCCCTTTGACCCCGACCTAATCCTAGCCCGTTTCCTTTGATTGTTTTCTTGTTTTAGACCTAGTTTAGTCCTTAGTCTCCCCCTCCTTAGAATAGCTCGTCTCGAACCTAGTCCTAGACCGTAGCATACCCTACTCCGACCTCCCGTCCCTGTGGATTCGACCCGACTTACCCTAGCTACCCTAGTTAGGATTAGCCGGTTTTATTTGACGGTTGGGATTCACGACAAATCCCTTCCATCAAATTGGCGCCGTTGCCGGGGACGGCGTAGTTTAGACTTTTGTTTGCTTAGTTTTGGACTTTGTTCTTGATTTTTGTGTTCTCTTCTCCTTGTGTATCTCCGTTTTTCTTCTTGTGCGCTATTCCACCCTCCTAGTGCCTCAAAAGCACTAGGCTACTAACGTTTGCTCAAGTGCTTCTAGCTCATCCTAGGTACCAAAGCGACGTTATGGACATGGCTCGTCCAAGCTACCATCAATCGTCACGGGACAACTTTGGGGCAAATGGCCAAGTCCCAAAATTTCACCAACCATATCAACCTCATCAACAATCTTATGAACGCCCTCCTTATGGTTACCAAGAAAGTTGTCAAGGATCATTCCAACATCCTAACAACTACCAAACACCCTCACATAACCCACAATCAATATATCCCTAACTTTGAGACTTGTCAAATGTTGGTTCAAATGCAAAAGAGTCAACAAGAGGCGATAATCCTATTGCATAAGGGTCAACAAGACTTGAGGATTCTATTGGATAAGACTCAACAAGTGATGATGGCTCAAATACAAGGGGTTAAAGAGGAGCTCAAGGCCCAAATAGAGGTGCAAGATGTTCGCATCAATGCACTCATGGCCCATATCACGATGTCGGCCACTCGAGCTCCACAACATGTTGAGGAAGGTTCATTTCGGCAAGAAGGTCGGGTGTCTCCACAAGAAAGTCAACCCAACCTTGAAGCTACAAATGAAGAAGAGAGGGTCGATCAAGAGGTCATTGTTGAGTGTTGCTTGGGCGGTGAAGATGAGGGAAGAATAGAGGAAGTTGAGGGTTCAAGGGCCAACAATGAGGAGGGGAGTGAACATGATTCTCGAGATAACTCTTGGGGAGCCGATGTATTGGCTATCAAATTGGATTTGTTCGATTTTCTTCGTGATGATCCGGATCTAGAAAATCCAAAGCCAAGTGAAGACATACCTCCTCTAGGCCAACTAGACAAGGTGAGTGAAAAGGAGCGCAATATTTGGGAAAAAGAAGTGGATGCCTTGGAACTTGCCTTGTATGGGAAATTGGAGGATCCTAAAGCCTCCAATGAAGAAAACTTGATGCCTTCTCCTCCTCCACCGCACTCGATGTCTAGTCCCTTGTCTTGTGAGACGGTTGGTGAAGAGGATCCTTGTCGGGCGGTGGAAAAGAGTTCCACTCTCGACCCCGTAGAAGAAGCGACACCCCTAGGGTGTGATCTCCCACATCATGACACCGAGCACGACTCTAGACCACTATACCTACCGGATGGTCATAAGAGTCGTAGCTATGTTGGTTCGGAAGACCCGGAAGATCACGAGAACCCCGAGTATAATGAAGATGATCGCTTCTCACCTTCGACTTGGAAACTTTTGAAAGTGGCTAGGCTTGGCCATGTGAGCTTCATTGAAGATGTTGCTAGGGCATTTGACTTACTACTCCGAGCTCTTGATGGCTATGGAGGCGTTGTTGGTGAGAGTAGTTAGTGTAAATATCTTTTCCCTTTTCTTTTGTGCTTGTATTTGTGTTTATGTTTGTTTGTATAGTTTGGTTTCTAGGATTTGTTAGCCTTTGTGGAACTCTTGTTCATTTGGATTTTTGATGAGCGATGTGAGGGAGGGAATTTGATGTTGTAATTGAGTTTATTGTGATAAGTGTGAAGGAAAATTGATTCCTAGAGGAGAGTAGATAATGATAGAGCTTGGATCGTGAGTTTGGAAGTCGGTTTTTGAAGCTTCGGTGAAGCTTTTGGGGTTTTGGAGGTCAAGAAGATCCATCCCGACCGGGAAAGAGTCATCCCGATCGGGATGAGGGTACCAAAATTCGAGCTTACTGGAGTGTCATCCCGACCGGGATGGGGGCTTCCCGATCGGGACGGGTGTGTCATCCCGATCGGGACCATCCATCCCGACCGGGATGGTCTCTTTTCTCCTCTTTTGGCCTCTTCTTTGACATTTGAGCCCACCCAACCATTGTATACCCCCACCCAACCTCCCTACCCATCCTTGCTCATGTCATATGACCATTACACTTCATTTACATACCCTCACCTCATTTCTCTTCCCTTTACACCGAGTTTCACATCGAATCCCACTCCCCTCACACCATTACTACCTCTACCATGTGTTTTATCAAGTTCGAAGCGGGATAGCAATGATGAAGACAAGCAAAGTACCTTTATTGATCATTGGAGACGATGGAGCGAGTGAGTTGCTATCCTATTGGTACGGCAACTATCTTTTCTTTTCCGTCTTTTATTGCTTGTTTTCCTTTGTTTACTCCCCTTCCCCTTATATTTGTGTCATGGTGGCCCTCGGGGCCTTGGTATATGTTGCTCCCGACTCTCGATGACGTGACTACATCGAGAGTCATTTCAAAATCCAAAATTTACAAGTTTTTCACCCCTTTTGTTGGATTTAGTCGGATTTAGGCGGAATCCGGGCTAGGTGACTTGATTACACCTAGCCCTCCCCTCCCATTTCCTTTTATTTCCTTCTTTTTATTTTTCTTCCCCCTTCCATATCTTTTCTTGTCTCGGCCCATGGTGACTTGACTACACCCCGGCCGGACACCTTCTACCCTTTTCTTTACTTTTTTCTTTGATTTTTAGCTTTATTTTCGTAGTTTCTTTTCCTTTTCTTTTGTCTCTCCGCACACTACGATTGAGCATATGAGGACATTGCTCGGTTTAAGTGTGGGGGAGCGATATTCTAGGGTAGTTAGCTTTATTTTTGTAGTTTTTCGGAAAAAAAACTTTAAAAAACCCTAAAAATTTGAAAAATTTCACAAAAATCAAAAAGATTTTCTTTTGTGTCTTTCTCTTTTGTATCGTTGTGTCGTATATTTGTTTCGTTGTGTGTGTTTGCCTCCCTTTTTCTTTTTAGGTCGCCTAATCGCCATTGACTTTGGAGAGCTTGCAAGACTTCCGGTAACATCTCTTCACCCCTTTTCTTCTTTATTCCTTGTGGAGTTTGGAGAAGGTTTGTGATGTTGTGTGCTCGGGCGGAGCTTTGTAAAGTTTGTGGTGGATTTGGTGACTTGTTTGGAAAACGGGGTGGTGTTTGTGTTGTTTATGTGTTCGTTTTGTTTTGTTTTTGTTTTGTTGCTTTTGCTTCTTTTTCTCGTTTTCGTCGTGTCTTTGTTTTGTGTTCTGTTGTGTGTCGCGTGTGTAAACAGTTTTCGAAAACCCGGTTTAGAGGCTAGTGTGCGAGTGTTTGCTTTCCCTTCCTAGTTGTATAAATCGAGTCTTGGACTTCAGTCTAGTAGAATGACCCTAAATCAATGATTTCGTTGGTCCTTTACCTTGAGTCCACCTAGCTTACTAGGGATTTACTACGGGATTTGCATTTTGACCACTATGACCATCCACGGTGTGAAAAGGCCTTGGTTACCGAGTCTCGTCCCTTAGGTGACCGTGTTTAGGATTGCTCGACTAGTTCAAGTTCCCCCCTTTTTTGTGGGTTTGAAGAGGGATCGCGACCCCCGACTTACCCATTTACCTACCTCCCACACATATCCACACAATAAGTTGCAATTTGTTGAATTCTCCCTTTCTTGTCATACAAAGAAATGCCAAAAAGCCAAATCAAGCCAAAAGGGCAAAGAAAAGAAAAAGAAAGAAAATGAAATAAAGAAAAGAATGAAGAAAAAGAAAAGGCACAAAAGCCAAAAAGAAAATAGAAAAGAAGAAAAAGAATGGCATGGCAACAAACAAAGCAAAATGTCAAAAAGAAAGAAAAATGCCAAAAGAAAACCCGTCTCACAAAAATAATCCCAACATCTCAAAATAAGCCTTTTTCCGACTTTTGCCGTGAAGAGCCTACCAAAGGACCAAGTCCCTAGGAAGGATGATAGTGGTAATGGTCGGTCTTCCCTCATTTTTGCAATATTTTCCACCTTTTTACTTGAACTAGTTAGGCGGTTTAGAACATGGGACGACCCTCTTGGCTCACGCTGAAGGGGGCGGGGTCTCACTTACCTACAGTTTCGACTAACACCGTGGTTCTTCACTTTCCACTCCGCCGATCGTCCCGTAGTACGTTTTCAGAAAGTTAGGAGGACCTAGGTAAGTTACCAACATTTTTATTGCTTGATCGTCATACTATTAGGGTTTAGTTCACCTTGGTTTGTATTGCTAGCTTGGGAACGTTGTCACTTACCTCGAGTCCTAAACCGGTGTTTCATTCACCGCTTTTAGAGGGAAGCGGTATTTATTTTTCTTTGGGTGCAACCTTGTGTTGTGTGTTTGTTTGCCTTTGTGTTTGGTGTCCGGTTGCATCCACGGTTTTGTCGCAAGACCCGACTTGCCTTGCGGGATGCACTTCTCCTCTAAGTGTACTCGCGTGAGATGAAGGGGCGTAGGGTGCGCTAATACCCACTCGGATAGTTTAGTAGTTAGTATGTGCTTACTCGAGGGCGAGTAAGGGTTAAGTGTGGGGGAGTTGATAAATGTGATTTGTAGTGCCTATTTTGTAGTGTTTTGGTCCGATTTTCCTTGTAGAATCGCTCCTTGGGAGCGGTTTAGGGGCTTCTTATGCTTCCTTTAGTTTGTTTCAAGTTCCCGAGACCGATTTGGAAGAGTTGGAGCGATTCCGACTCGATACATACACATTTTGGAGCCAACAGAGTATAGGAACGATCACTCGATGCCTTGGAGTCGACCCCGAGACCTTGGAACCCAATCCCGAGCCTCCGAGACCCGATCCCGAGTCCCGAGAATCGATGGAAAGCCCATGAGAATCAAGGAGGGACCAAAAAGTTCTTATTGGAGGCCTACAAGACCCATCCCGGTCGGGAAGGCCTCATCCTGTCCGGGATGGGGTGCACAAAAGGAAGACGTTCTGTTTTGGGTCCATCCCGACCGGGATGAGCTCATCCCGATCGGGACCACCTCATCCCGACCGGGACCAACTCATCCTGACCGGGATGAGCCCAGTTCAGACTCGTGAATGCTCCTTTCTTCTCTTTTCCACTTGTAACCCTATATATACCCCCCCCCCCCCTCTTGTATTAAGACACCATCTTATCTTATGTTAGATACTTCCCACTAAACCCTAGATAGTTTTGGCATAGATTAGCATAGATTAGTGTAGATTAGTCTTTTGATTATCGTTAATCCTAGATTAGTGCTTGTAATTTGGGAATTCTTCAAGATCTCCATTCAAGCTTGACAACCTTGGATGTTTGTTTTGGGTTCTTCCATTTATGCAAGTTTCATTCTTCCTTTCATCTCTAGTTTGGTATAATCTTCTTTTCTCTTCTCCTAATCTTTGTTTTATCATTAAAGTTTGAATCTTTGTTGTTTGGATTGTTCATAGTTCATAGTTCTTGTTAGTTTCATTATGTTTGTTTTGATTGTTGTTTTGGTTCATCTTATTACTGTTAGTTTTAGTATAGATATGTTAGAGTAGATCTTTGCTAGGGTTAGTAAGGCGATTAGGGTGTTAATTGGATGATTAAGGGATTGTTGGAGATGTTGGTGGAAGATTTGGGTTTCCTCTTGGTTTGATGCATATCACATGTTTGTTGAAATGCTTGAATGACTAGTATGTGCATATGCTTGTTTTTCTTGCTTTTCTCTTGTGGGTGATAGTTTGTTTGTGGGTTTGGTTCCCTCATTAAGTTGCGAGAGCCCGGTGAGGACGACCCCTAGGTCGGTCTAAGTTGCGAGAGCCCGGATGCGACCTAGGCCCCGATATCACGCTAGTAACCCCGTTTGTCGTTTGTGTCACCAAGGTGGGTTTTAGGTGGAACCTCTAGGTGAGTAGTCTAAGTTGCGAGAGCCCGGGCATTACCTAGATTACCCTACTACCTCCTTCACTCTAGTTCTCCCTTGACTATTCCATTACCCCTTTGACCCCGACCTAATCCTAGCCCATTTCCTTTGATTGTTTTCTTGTTTTAGACCTAGTTTAGTCCTTAGTCTCCCCCTCCTTAGAATAGCTCGTCTCGAACCTAGTCCTAGACCGTAGCATACCCTAGTCCGACCTCCCGTCCCTGTGGATTCGACCCGACTTACCCTAGCTACCCTAGTTAGGATTAGCCGGTTTTATTTGACGGTTGGGATTCACGACAAATCCCTTCCATCACGTTCTTATCCCTTTCTCATTCTATTCTGTTTGTCGATGCAGCTGCTGCTCGGTCTATCTATTTTCCGCTTCGATCTTTTTTCTTCTTCCCCTTCGCTGCTGTTGTTTGTTACTGTTATGATGCATCTGCTGCTATGTTCTGCTGCTTCCTCTTCTTCTTCGTTTTGTCTTGCGTTTCCTGTGCTGCTCTTCGTTCTTTTGTTTTCGTTCATTTCTCTTTTGTTGTTTGGTTTTCGTTCGTCCTCTTTATTGCATTGTATCTGCTGCTTCTTTTCGATCCTCATTCTCCTGCTTCTTCTTCCTTGGATTTTATTGTCGCCACTGTCTGCTATTATATTGCACTATGTTGTTTCATGTTGTATTCGATTTCTGTCGTGAAGCGTGCCTGACTGCTGCTGCTCTTGTTCTATTTTACATGTTGTACTGCTGTTCTGTACTTTCCTTTTTCGCGTTCTTCACTATTCCTCCAAATTCTAGTTATGTTCTCGCTTGGTCCTTATCTTTTGAGGCAGTTATGGTTTCGATATTGTTTGTTACTGCTGCTTTCCACCACTCCTCTATTCATACTCCAATTACTATAGTTGTTTTTGTTCGATTAGTCCTTTATGCTTCCATGTTTTTCCGTTCTGGCTCTCGATTTTCGTTGTTTTCCCCTTCTTTTCTGTCATCATTACGTTCTATCCTTTGCGTGCTTCAGTGGTGCTGATTATTTCCTTATCAAGTTTTCCATCTCACCTCTAGTCATTTCTGATGTTCCTCATTCCGATTTCTTGTTTCTATTTTTTTGTCTCGATTTTCGTTGGACCCTCGAAGTCCTTTTGTAAGACAGCTATAAGAACGGTTGGAGTTTGGAATCGTCAAGAAAGGCAAGTTTATGAGCATTCGTATATCGACTCAAGGTAACTTTAGGATGTTACTCGATTTTATATCGTATGTTTGAGTAGTAGTATGTAGTAAATATTTTAACTTTGGTTTTCTAATTTTAGCTATTTATTATTGCTAATTATATTAATTTTAATTCGTATGCCTTATCAATATTTTTAGAACTTTCGATATCATTTTTTTAAATCATTAGTAATTTTATTATTAATGATCGTTATAATATTTTGTTGGTTATCGTGATACTAGTAACCAAATAATGTCGATTTCATGTCTTCGTCATATTTCGTTAATTTCTAATTTTTAACTCAAAATCGTATTTTTATATTATAATCGAGATTTGTGTACTCGTTCAATAAATTAACTTTCGTTTTATGGTTTATACTAATAAATGAGAAAATAGTCAATTTAGTTTTAAATATATTTTCGTCGAGACTATATTCACTAATAATTTCCGATTGACTATTTTTATTAAAATCCGTATTATTTATTAATAAAAGCTATTTATTAAAAATAATTTGAAATCTTGGTAAATCTCATTTTGTTTATAAAACTCATTGACTAAATTAATTTTGATATTGTTTTTCTTAAAACATCTCTTTTCTAAAATTTATAGTTTTAACTCGATTTCTTAATTATTTATAAAATACGTTATGTTGACTTATTGTATTTTGTTTATATTTTGAGTAACGAATTTAGAAATATATTAAAGTTACGATAACAACGATAATAATAAAATGTTAATTTCTTTAGAAACGCTATTTTTATACATTCACTTATTTTAATAACTTACGAATTTTCTATAACAATATTTCTATTTTAAGTAAGTTTCTAAAATTAGTACTTTTCTATTTATAGAAAGTTTTTCTTTTAATATAAATTGTTTATTCTTTTTATCTTCATATTATTTATAATGATTATTTATTCTCAATATCGATAATGGTTTGTTTTGGAGTTATGGAATAAGGACAAGTGTGAGGTTAGAGTAATATATTCTAGGGTCTACGTTTTTGCCATCAACTATAAGGCTAGTATATCAGGAATCGGTACATTGGTTGTTGAACCGGGTGACAGATATCTCGGGAGTTGTGTACATTTTGACCTTAAGCTTAGGCCTCGTAGTAAGTCGTCGTCATAAGTTGAACTGGGTGACAGGTAATCCCAGGAGGGGTGTACATTGTCTTAAACTAGGGTCACGCATTTATAAGTCGCCGTCCTATTATGGTTGAGTAGCCTAGTTAGAGACCGAAGTTTGATTTGTTTGAACAAAGTTCTCGAAGCTAGTTTTAGTATTCTTCTAGTGAAAGTCTAACCTTCTACACTGAATATTTCCATAACGCCGTTTTGAATATTTTTATTATTATTGATACATATTGATTTGCAGGTTGGCAAATATTTAAAGTTTTATTCTGAAAACTTGTTCTGATTTTATTGTTCCAATATTTTACAAGTTTTCTCCAAAAGCTTATTTTTATTATATCTTTTAATGTTTTCCATTTTAACTATTTTATATAATAATACTATTATTTTTCCATATGATATAATATGGCTGGGAGAACGTCCGAGCAACTCCCCACTGACGTGGCTGTTATGTTTATACCATGACAGGTATTTGCTGCTGGGTGTTGGGTGTGAGCTAGCGAGTAGCGTGGATCCTACCCTTTCTTTATTCGTGTATTTTATGGATTTGTATAACCCGTTTGAAGAATTTCCTTTTTAGCCATTTTGTAAAAAGAGGCATTTGTATTGACTTACCATTTCTTTTAATAAGATATAGTTTGTCAGTGTGTTTTAATCCCAACTCTACAGTGTTTCCGCCACCGTATTGCGTTAGAATTTCTAGGGGATTATAGTTGGTATCAGAGCATTGTTGCTTCCGACGCTTACACCTGATTCTAGGAAAAATACTCGTAAATGATTAGAACATTAAAAGAATATTAGTGAGAGATGGGTAGAAACCAAAATAAGGACTTAACTGTTAGGTTTATATGTTCTTGTAACTCAATGATTAGCATTGAATATTTGTTACTTTTGTCTGGAGGAAGATGAATGAACAGGATGCTGACGTGATGCTGCTCTAGATCAGGACAAGACCTACTTAGAACTCTCGATACCTGCTGATTCGAGTGGACAACTTTGTGCTACAAGAAAGATACAATGGTGACTTTCCAGCACATATCCAGTTTGCTCAAGGTACAAGTCGCCAGATGATCAATAGTAGATTTCGGTTCCCCGATGGTGCAGTAGACCTAGATGTGACTTAAATCCTTGTTGGATCCAGATGAAGCAACACAATACTTGTGTGCTCGTTCCTCTACAAGAAGATGAAGTAATCCATTTAGTTCCCTCGTGAACACTGGAGGCCTGAATATTCTCCTCTGGTTCAAGAACTTAGTTTATAGGATCATCGATTCTTTTCTTCCTTCCTTTACTTCTTCCAATTCTTCTCTTATATATTCTCATCTTCATCCGCTGGGTGAATCCTTGTTGTATTCTTCTATTCTACCATCTTTCTCTTGAGATTGTTTGGTTAAATCGGATTCTGACTTAGTGAACCCCGTGTTATAGATGTTAAGGTTTAGTAAACCCTTGTTACCTATGGTTTGAGGATTGTGAATTGTACCATATTTTCTAAGCAAGTTGGAAATTTTTGAGGATTGATTTGAATGTTATTATTTAGATTAATGGAATTAGGCTGATACTTTAGACACTGAACTTTGTGTTATAGATTAGTTTGATTATTTTGGAGTACTTAAAGTTGAATGATATTTTGGAGTAGTAAGAGTATATCATATTTGATGGATACCTAGTACTTAATTTAGAACAACCGAACTAAGTGTAACTGACAATATTGCTTTAGGATTTCTACCTAATGCTTATTTGATGGATGCATTGCGAATATTTAGGATCATAGAGTACTATTTAATGTGCTAACCTGAGTGTTGTGGTACCATCGAAGGTTTTTATTAATGTCGTTAGAAATTTAGGTTGACATAGATTACCCGTGTTTCTTAAGGATTAGATCGTTGATCAATGTTTAAGGTTGTAACCTATGAAATTTGGAGTTGAGTGATCTAAATTTGGGTAAAAAGAGGTTAATCGTGAGAAAAAGAAATATGTTGCACAATCGAAGTTTTGGTTTATTGTGTAATTTTGAGGAATATCATAATCAGGTCTATCTTATTGGGACCTTCAGTTTAGAACTCTTTGACCAGCGAGATTGTGACTTCGTTGAGTTATTAAACATATTATGGTTGCTTTATTGTAATTTAGGCATTTGATAGACTTCTCTAAAACCTTAGTTGAATGACGTGTTTGAAGATGTGAGAGTTTGCGCCTTTACCTAAAGGTTTGAGGATTTGTTTACGTTCCCAACTTCTGTACTTGTGGCTTTATAAATATGTTGGTGATCATTTTTGAGGATTATGTGTCCAAACTTTATTAAATTGATTAATCTTGTTTATTTTTCCTTACTCGAGAAATTTGGAATGTACCTCGAGTTCTAACCTTATGAGCTTTGAAATTAGGACCCTTATCGATTTCGAGTTTGGGTGTATTTTGATGATCGTGGAATCTTAACTAATGAGAATAGATTCTAAAGCATTTGAGGATTAGTATTGTGTCGTTTGAACAAGTGGATAATCTTGCAAAACTTTCTATTGGAGGTTGTAGCAGTCGATATTTTTGGACGTTGTAAGACTGAGTAGGACAACCTAATGCCTAATATTGGACATAATATATTATTGATGGTAATTAGGAACCCGTGCTGTGGGAGTCGTACCGGGAATCTCGAGATGGTTAATTTATTCTCTAATCCTTGAGAGCTCTATTTGACTCTCAATTTCGTTCCTCCCCTCAGCTTCTCTTGAATCCTGCTACTTGTTCTTCGGCCAATCCCTTTCGACTTCTTTATCGGGTTTGAAAACTTTTGTTTCGATTTGTCGTTGACTATGACTCTATTTATCCGTTTACCATATTCACGAACCTATGTTATGAAAAGTTTGACCATTTTAAAATTTTAGGCTATCGTGAAATTTTAACATTTGAGTTATAAATTTCAAAACTTCGTTTTCGTTTTCGTTTTTGGTTGATAACATTTATTTAGTCCTGTTTCAAAATGCCTTAATAATTTATTTTAAAGTATTTCAAAATTGTTTCAAATTTCAATTTTCAAGAATGTTTAAATTTTACGAAAACTTTCATAATTGCTAATATTTTGATTTCTATAAGGTTATTATATAAAACAGTTTTAAGAGTTCCTGAATAATTCTGTATGTACAAGTTTTGAGATATTGTCGGTAGATTTTTGAAATTTTATTGAAAATATCTAGCGACTAGTTCGATTTTTATTCTCTAACTACAAAATTTGATTTCTCAAAATTTTATTTGGTCTTAAAACAAACATTGTCAAATTCTTAATCAAAACATTTTACTATTGCTTTGAAAATATTTGGGTACTCCCCCCCTCGAGTTCGTTTACAAATATTATTTATCGCCATTATTTTATAAAATAATCTTTAACTTGCGATTTCATTAATTAAAATGATTTTAAACTTTGGGAATTGAGCTCAACTCTTCTTGAAATAAATTTTGACTTCGATTTCGTTTTCATATCACGTTTGAAGTGATAAAAAAAATTTAACCGAGATTGTGATGCGAGTTAAGCATTCTCCTTTTGTTCAAGTGATATAACCTTGTTTTCCATTCAATTATTATGGTTTTGCCAATTTCGAGGATGAAACTTCATTTTAGTGGGAAACATTGTAACACCCATGATTTTATAAATTAAATTAAATTAAAATTTTATTCGTATTGTTATTTTTACGATTTAACTCGTAATTCTTAAAATTATTATAAATCAAATTTATCGTTTAATCGTTTCAAACTCCTAAAATTCTATTTGTCTCGAAAACTCTTCTTATATTTAAAACTTATTTTTATTTGTGTTTCGATTCATTTTATACATTTAATTTAATTCTTATCGAAAGTCTATTTCGACGATTTAAATTCTAAATTCTTTTCATTTATTTATATTTAAGCTCGAATTTCTATTTTCTGCTCGAAGCTCATTTATTTTAAGTTTCGTCAAAATATTTATTTTCTTTCCTCGAGAAATCAATTTAATTCATTTTATCGATAATTTATTATTTATCAGGAAATATTATTTCATCGTCCAATTATTTATTTCTATCAACTTCGTTTTCGTCTCGAGTACTTTATTTACTCATTTTATATGGCGGCCCGATTATTTATTAATTTTTATTAACTCATTTTAATTTTATTTGTGGGTCAATCAACTATCGTTTCGGAATTCGTCTCAATTCATTTTATTGTGCTAATTCAGCCCCTTTGTTTTGTTTTCCCCCACTAATTTACGTACTCCACTGTTTCATTCTTCAACATTCACCTCCCCTTTCATTTTCTTTATGTTCCACCGCTTCATCCCTCTTTTTCATTTTTTTGTTAATCCTCCGTACCCACCTCTTCATTCATCCTCAAATTGACGCTCAACTCACCAACTCTTTCATTTTCTTTCTTCTTCACCATCATCCTCGGTCCGCGTTTTAATCGCTACTGCTGCTGCAATTCACTATCGCTGCTGCTACTGCAATTCGCTACAGTTACGGTACTGCTACTGCTGTCCGGGTTCAATTTTACTGCTAGTGTTTTCACCACTGTTGCGGTTGTTTTCATGCCTAAAGTTCGAATATTGTTGCTGCTGTTTCGTGCTCTGTATGCCGCTTTTGGGCTTTCGTTCTTCGACCCGAACTCATCGAAGATAATTCATTCTTATCCCTTTCTCATTCTATTCTGTTTGTCGATGCAGCTGCTGCTCGGTCTATTATTTTCCGCTTCGATCTTTGTTCAACTTCCTTTTTGCTGCTTCCTCTTCGCTGCTTTTGTTTGTTACTGTCCTGATGAACCTGCTGCTATGTTCTGCTGCTTCTTCTTCTTCTTCCTTTTGTCTTGCGTTTCCTACTACTACTCTTCGTTCTTTTGTTTCCGTTCATTTCTCTTTTGTTGTTTGGTTTTCGTTCGTCCTCTTTATTGCATCGTATCTGCTGCTTCTTTTCGATCCTCGTTCTCCTGCTTCTTCTTCCTTGGATTTTGTTGTCGCCGCTGTCTGTTGTTGTATTGCAGTCCTGTTGTTTCACGTTGTATTCGATTTCTGTCGTGAAGCGTGCCTGACTGCTGCTGCTCTTGTTCTATTTTACGTGTTGTACTGTTGTTCTGTACTTTCCTTTTCCGCGTTCTTCACCGTTCCTCCAATTTCTTGTTCCGCTCTCGCTTGGTCCTTATCTTTTGAGGCAGCTATGGTTTTGATATTGTTTGTTGCTACTGCTATTGTCCACCACTCTTCAATTCATACTCCAATTACTATAGTTGTTTTTGTTCGATTAGTCCTTTATGCTTCTATGTTTTTCCGTTCTGGCTCTCGATTTTAGTTGTTTTCCCCTTCCTTTTTGTCATCGTTATGTTCTATCCTTTTGTGGACATGACATAGGTCCACCCCGACGCGGCCACGCGCGGGTTTGGGGAGGCGAATGAATCTCCATATGAGATGGTCAAATTGAAATTTAAATCGAAGTGGAGTCGCCACCGAACTTTGTGGGAGTTCGGGCCCGTTCGAACCCACACTATGTCGTAGTGGGCCGTGTACAAAATACGGCCCATTTCCGATGTCAGAGTTTATCGGGTTCGTCCCTTTGCGTTTGATACCGATACCGACTTGATCGGATATCGTGTACTGAATGACTCTCGTTGCCAATGGTATCGGACATCCGGAAACCGAGGTTCTGAGTAAGGGGTGCGGGTACGTGTTGGGAAGTTCACAAAGAACACCCAACCCCGCCCGCACATTAGCGGCCTCTACTAAGATATCGTTTGATTTTTGCATACGCGCGTTAGTAATACGATGAATGATATGCAAACATTGTTTTCCTAAACATGCGAGGAATTGAATGGGTTGCTAGGTCGGTTTAATGCATGAAAATTTAACGTCAAAGTTGAATTTAGCATGTGAGATTCGTTTTAGTATAATAAAACAAACGATAAAAGGAAATTGCTAAAAAGATGAACAAACGTGTTAGTAACGATTGAATAAAAAATATGAATACGATAATATGCATGATTTTGAAAAGTTTTATGACACGTGATGGATTAACACGTGTTGACCGAGGTCAAGGAAAAAAATATCGAGATCTGAAATATGCCTAAAACCCGCTGTTTTGTCTAAAAAACGATGTTCGAAGAAAATAATGAAAAGCGAAAAACGCGTCGCGTTCCAGCCAGTCGCGCGACTCGCCCGAGCAGGCTGCTCGCCCGGGATGCGCGCGACTCGCGTCCCGGTCTGTTTTCGAAATTGATTTTTTTGAAAGTTCGATGATTTTATTAAATCGCGTACGAATATTGCCCAATTTGCACTCGATTTAATATTTTCGATATTCATCGTATTCAATATTCGATTATGAAATCGATATCGAATTCTCGGAATCATTTTTAGAAAAAGTTTTGTAAAATTGTTTTGAAAAGAATTTTAACGAAAAAGAGAAAAAAAGATGTTAATTCTCTCCGCGTTAAAATCGTTGTCTTTTGTAAAAAGATGTAACGATTTTTTAGCATCGACGAGATTTAATTTAATTCTTTTAATACGATATTCGACTATAGAGTTGATATCGTATTTTTAAGAATGTTTGTTATATGAAAATAGTTTTAGTAATATCGATATTAGAAATAAAAAAACAACTAACGACCCACAAAAAATTGACGACCGACGACCCGTAAGAAAAAGTGACGGACGAAAAAAGGAAGAAAAAACGAGGGAAGGACGAGAAGAAGAAGAAGAGAGAAAAAGAGAAGTCGGGTTTGGTTACACCCTCAACCTACATGCTTTTGTTTACTCGGATCGGGGCTCGTCGGAATGTGGCTAGGGCACGGGAGCGTCGAGTTTAATGTCGGTGAGTTATGGTGGCTCGGTTTGGACGTGAAGGGTGACGGGTATCGGGGTCGGTTCCTTCGGGTTTTGGATGTACTATCGGTTTCCCGATGCTAAGTGTAAGGAGTTTATGTTTATGTGAAGAGTTGATATTGTAATTGATCGTTGATGTGTGATAAAAAGTTGATGATTTTCCAAATCTTAGATGATAATTGATGTGTAAAAAAGTGTCCTTAATTGTGTTGTGCAAGGGGCCTATTTATAGGAAAATTCCCGACCTTGGCTAGGAGAGGTAGTTGGATAGGAACTACCGCTTTGGATAGGAAACGTAAGAAGCTGAGAAGAACGAAAATTCCATTTACTTGGTGAAGAAGCAAGGAACTCGGCTGAAAATAGGCTGCTCGGCCGAGTATTTGATGCTCGGTCGAGTGTTTGATTAGGTATTCAGATAGAATTCCTACTTAGATCGAATCATATCCTTAAACGGATTTGTTTAATATTTTGTGAATCTGATTTTTGGTAGTGTTTGAGCTCGAATCAGCCACGTGAGGTGTCACGGCTGGTCCGTGTGTCTCGAGAATATCTTTGACCGGGTTTTGACTCGGTCACTAAAAGACGGTTTTGCCCCTGGTGCCAGATTCGACCCAAATTAGTCTTATTTGACTCGAAACGACCTACTGGGCCTGATTTTGAGGTTAGTTTTGTGAGATATGTACTCCGTAAAAAGCCCAAGCCAAATGCCAATGATTTTGAGCCCGTTTTCGAGTATATTAAAGCATGTTTGCGTCCGATCATCATCGGGTGTTTGTCGGAAACTGCTATAGACACCTGGCGGTCAAAATGTGGGTGTCTACAGAGCCCCCACTCTGACTGAGGCTTGGACAAGACGAAAGTCAGAGTAGCTACCAGGTCAATCAAAGATTAAGACCTGGCAGACTTCCGGTCGGGTCGTTTATAGTCTAGTAGACTTGCGTAAAAGGGCTCGCCAACCATAAGTTGGAAATCATACATGAGCTGATGATGCTAACTCCGTGGGGAATCGGACTTGTCGTAAAAGTCTTGGGTGCGCCTATATGTGGGCCCATCCCGTTAAATGCCGCTGGGGAGTTATATGAATTGCGCGGTCTTGAATTGTACCTGTATAAGTTACATAAAATTTTGCATGCAACATGTAGGTGAAACAAATATGACTCGCGCTGGGGAATAAAAATGATTTTTGCTTTGTTTTGAAATCGAAGTCCAGAAAGCAACTCACGTGCTAGGAAATAGGTTTTCAAAACTGAAATGGGTAGAAAAAAAATTTGCTATTTAAATAGACCGAAATTTGACCTTGTCGAAAAGGATTTTCTCAAATGGCTAAGTTTTGCAGATTTTAAAATAAGAATTTGAAAAGAGAGGCCTACCGACTGACTCGACTCTTGACGCGACAGGACGAGTTGACAGACATGACTGGACTCTCGAGGGGTTGAACCGTGACTCGGTAAAAGGGCGCTAAGATGATCTGACAAGACTCTTAAATTGCGCTATTCCGTAGCCTAGGCGAGTGGCAACACGGTCGAATCCTCGGAATGGGAAGGATGTGCTATTCTGGGGATTGCAGTAGTCTGTAATGAGACTGTTGTAGTCTAGTGCTCTCCTGGATTTTTGATTTTAGGGTATATTTCCACAGCGGGTATTGCCTCGAGTCCTGACAGATTCTTGTCTTCGACTGAGCCGAGTACTAGGACACACTACAGAAAGGAGGCTAGATTTCTTTTTGAATTTATCTGGATTTTGTGAGTGGATGGGGAACTTCTGCCTAGGAGAAGCCCCCGGGACAACAAAGCTAGCCGTTGAGAACATGATGGTGTCGTGACCAGAATGATGGCGCTTTTTGAATGTGCGTCAATGTGGGTGCTTGTGCCTCTGTTGAAAGGCTGCCTACGTATTCACGTGTAGTGAAATCAAACCAAGCCGTAGTTCGGTGTCGGAAGATATATTATGATGCCTAGTCTAATAGAACTTTGTGTGTAACTAGCCATAGCGATGGTGCAGGCTAGGTGCATTCCCAATGATGTCTTGATCAAAGGGCTAGAATGGTTAGGATATTGATCCTGTGACCGTGAGCGTTTTCCGAGGTAGCCCCCAGAGGTGGTGTGAACTATTTGGGCATGTTCTATGCCAACCGCAGGTTGAATTCCCGTGCTTGGGGTTGGTAACTGGTTTGGATGAGAGGAATTGGGACGGGATTTTAACGAGTTTTGCTCTCGGGGATTTTAACGAGCTTTGCTCTCGGGGATTTTAACGAGTTTTGCTCTCGGGGATTGGTTTTGATAATATGGGATCTGGTTTCCATGTCCGACCCTAATGGTTTGGGGTATCCTATGGAGCTTGAATCCTTAAAATTACGGGCTGTCTCTAGCCTGCGTCTCGAGAAGGTCTTGAGGGTTGTAATGTGGGAAGGCTAAGTGTGGCGTTAGCTGACCTGCTTGATTGTTGCTCCCCTATTTGATGGTATGAATATTGATCTTGAGTGGACCGTTGACCACGGTCATGGGCATTTGAATATTTTTTGTTGGTTGACCTCTTAGCCCCGGTCATGGGATCTTCATTTGTGTTGACCGTTCTGGTCGTGGATGCTCTTTTATTTTTGATGGCCTGCTTTTTTGTTTTGGCCTTTTGCTTTTTTTCCTTGGACTTTTGATTTTTTTTTTGTCCAGCTTTTTTTTTGTTTTTCCTGTTGGTTAGACTAACACCTAAGGTAGGGATTGGTAGTCTTATTGGATGGGTGTTTATTGTGGGAAATGGGCTTGCCTCCCGTCTTTAACCAAAACTAGGAGACTACCTAGATTCGTCATTGGATTCGATACCGCTCCTGCTAAGTGTAGTTTTGTGGCTTTCTATGTCAGACATGGAACAGGTAAAGGAAAACATGGGTCTCGATTTCCTGCAGTCATTATAGATGTGCCTGTAATAGTCGCGTGCATGTGCTCACAGTGTATGATGGTGTTCATCATGTTCTCGGAAACACATAAGGAAAGTATATATGAGCAATAGAAAAGCTGATTTTATTGAATTTTGAAAAAGAGGACAGAATGCAAAAGACTCTGACTCTGATTTGGAAATGAGGATGTAGGGCATCCTAGACTCGGACTCAGACTTAGACTCGAATCAAATCCGGACTTTCGGATGCTCGGTTGGTTGTTTCTTTTTGGTAAGGTCTCTGATTGGAGAAAACGACTAGTGCCACGACTTGCCTAAACTCGACTTTGCGCAAATGCAAGAGAGAGAGTCAAACTAGACACAGCCCGGGGTGACGGGTCGACAAAAACTCCTGGACAGGGATACTCGAACGTTGACCTAGACAAGGTAACGACCCTGGCTCGGACTCGACCATGAGATCTGAGCTGCATGCGGGTGAGTCCGAAAATGGGGCGACCATGTTTGACAGTGTCGCGTGCTCGGACCAATCGTGGCGACCTAAACCTAGGTGACTCGAGCATTCGTAGCATAGGTACGACTCGAAGAAGGCATCGTAAGGACGCCGGTGCAAGATGGACGTAAGGTACCCCTTAAGGTGACCGTGGTTGACTGCTCGGGTGGAGGACAGCCCCCGAGTGAGACTAAAGACTCAGATAGGACTCAGATGGTGTGGCATCTAAGTGGCTCGAAAATGGGGTACGTGAGACATGTGTAAGACATGACCCTTAGAGCAACCGTGATTGATCGCTCTGCTGAGGGGTAGCCCCTTAGTGGGATTGAAGATTTTGTTAAGACTCGAGTGTCGGACGAGTGACCCTTAGACGTAAAGGTCACAAACCTTTTGTTATAGGGCTATGCCTTGTAAAAGGTTGAATCGGAAAAGACACTTAGACGGGCGACTCGTGAAAGGTGGGCCTCCTTTAGGATCCAGCTGTGTGGGCTGGGCCCTGTTTGAAAGGAGGTTTACGTGAGACATTCCCCAGAATTTGGACTCGATTGTGTAAACGGGCCAATCTTTGTAGAAGTATGTCCTACGTAGGTGGGCCTTGCCTTAGTCAAATAAGGCGGACTGGGATAGGGAGGAAACTCGTGATATAAGATCGACGGAGTTTCGACGCTAGAGACCTCGACAACCTACGACATGACCCGACACTGCTAAATACGGGAAGTCCTAAGAAGAGGAAGGTTTTGAAATATGATTTTTTGAAAAGGATGCAATTTTGAAAATGACGGTTTTTGAAAGACGACTTGTAAATCAGGTAGCACGTAGTCATGGAAACAGTATAACGATGCCATGTATGCTCTAATTCTAAGTCTCGGTCAGTCTGTAAGGGTCTATACCAGTGTACACAGCCTATCGAGAATCGGGGCGGACTTCCTAAGTCGAGTTGAGCTTAGAACATGCCGTAAAACCCATACGAATCGGCTAATGGACACATTCGACATATCCAATTTGGACTACATCGATAGTATAATGGGACGTCGGTCACCAGTACCGGCCCGGGAAAATATGGGGTTATGTATGAACAGTAAAACTAAAATGCGTATTGTACTAGTCAAACGATTTCTATTCGAGTCTCACCCTGAGGATGCCGATGGTAAGTCACACATCAGTTAATCCCCAGCAGAGTCGCCAAATTGTGGACATGACATAGGTCCACCCCAACGCGGCCACGCGCGGGTTTGGGGAGGCGAATGAATCTCCATATGAGATGGTCAAATTGAAATTTAAATCGAATTGGAGTCGCCACCGAACTTTGTGGGAGTTCGGGCCCGTTCGAACCCAATCTATGTCGTAGTGGGCCGTGTACAAAATACGGCCCATTTCCGATGTCAGAGTTTATCGGGTTCGTCCCTTTGCATTTGATACCGATACCGACTTGATCGGATATCGTGTATTGAATGACTCTCGTTGCCAATGGTTTCGGACATCCGGAAACCGAGGTTCTGAGTAAGGGGTGAGGGTACGTGTTGGGAAGTTCACAAAGAACACCCAACCCCGCCCGCACATTAGCGGCCTCTACTAAGATATCGTTTGAGTTTTGAATACGCGCGTTAGTAATACGATGAATGATATGCAAACATTGTTTTCCTAAACATGCGAGGAATTGAATGGGTTGCTAGGTCGGTTTAATGCATGAAAATTTAACGTCAAAGTTGAATTTAGCATGTGAGATTCGTCTTAGTATAATAAAACAAACGATAAAAGAAAATTGCTAAAAAGATGAACAAACGTGTTAGTAACGATTGAATAAAAAATATGAATACGATAATATGCATGATTTTGAAAAGTTTTATGACACGTGATGGATTAACACGTGTTGACCGAGGTCAAGGAAAAAAATATCGAGATCTGAAATATGCCTAAAACCCGTTGTTTTGTCTAAAAAACGATGTTCGAAGAAAATAATGAAAAGCGAAAAACGCGTCGCGTTTCAGCCAGTTGCGCGACTCGCCCGAGCAGGCTGCTCGCCCGGGATGCGTGCGACTCGCGTCCCGGCCTGTTTTCGAAATTAATTTTTTTGAAAGTTCGATGATTTTATTAAATCGCGTACGAATATTGCCCAATTTGCACTCGATTTAATATTTTCGATATTCGTCATATTCGATATTCGATTATGAAATCGATATCGAATTCTCGGAATGATTTTTAGAAAAAGTTTTGTAAAATTGTTTTGAAAAGAATTTGAACGAAAAAGAGAAAAAAATATGTTAATTCTCTCCGCGTTAAAATCGTTGTCTTTTGTGAAAAGATGTAACGATTTTTTAGCATCGACGAGATTTAATTTAATTCTTTTAATACGATATTCGACTATAGAGTTGATATCGTATTTTTAAGAATGTTTGTTATATGAAAATAAATTTAGTAATATCGATATTAGAAATAAAAAAACAACTAACGACCCACAAAAAATTGACGACCGACGACCCGTAAGAAAAAGTGACGGACGAAAAAAGGAAGAAAAAACGAGGGAAGGACGAGAAGAAGAAGAAGAGAGAAAAAAAGAAGTCGGGTTTGGTTACACCCTCAACCTACATGCTTTTGTTTACTCGGATCGGGGCTCGTCGGAATGTGGCTAGGGCACGGGAGCGTCGAGTTTAATGTCGGTGAGTTATGGTGGCTCGGTTTGGACGTGAAGGGTGACGTGTATCGGGGCCGGTTCCTTCGGGTTTTGGATGTACTATCGGTTTCCCGATGCTAAGTGTAAGGAGTTTATGTTTATGTGAAGAGTTGATATTGTAATTGATCGTTGATGTGTGATAAAAAGTTGATGATTTTCCGAATCTTAGATGATAATTGATGTGTAAAAAAGTGTCCTTAATTGTGTTGTGCAAGGGGCCTATTTATAGGAAAATTCCCGACCTTGGCTAGGAGTGGTAGTTTGATAGGAACTACCGCTTTGGATAGGAAACGTAAGAAGCTGAGAAGAACGAAAATTCCATTTACTTGGTGAAGAAGCAAGGAACTCGGCTGAAAATAGGCTGCTCGGCCGAGTATTTGATGCTCGGTCGAATGTTTGATTCGGTATTCGGATAGAATTCCTACTTAGATCGAATCCTATCCTTAAACGGATTTGTTTAATATTTTGTGAAGCTGATTTTTTGTAGTGTTTGAGCTCGAATCAGCCACGTGCGGTGTCACGGCTGGTCCGTGTGTCTCGAGAATATCTTTGAACGGGTTTTGACTCGGTCGCTAAAAGACGGTTTTGCCCCTGGTGCCGGATTCGACCCAAATTAGTCTTATTTGACTCGAAACGACCCACTGGGCCTGATTTTGAGGTTTGTTTTGTGAGATATGAACTCCGTAAAAAGCCCAAGCCAAATGCCAATGATTTTGAGCCCGTTTTCGAGTATATTAAAGCATGTTTGCGTCTGATCATCATCGGGTGTTTGTCGGAAACTGCTATAGACACCTGGTGGTCAAAATGTGGGTGTCTACACCTTTGCATGCTTCAGTGGTGCTGATTATTTCCTTGTCACGTTTTCCGTGTCATCTCTAGTCATTTCTGACGTTCCTCATTCCGATTTCTTTGTTTCTATTTCTTTTGTCTCGATTTTCGTTGGAGCCTCGACATCCTTTTGTAAGACAAATATAAGAATGGTTCGAGTTTGGAATCATCAAGAAAGGCAAGTATATGAGCATTCGGATATCGACTCAAGGTAACTTTAGGATGTTACTCGATTTTATATCGTATGTTTGAGTAGTAGTAGTATGTAGTAAATATTTTAATTTGGTTTTCTAATTTTAGCTATTTATTATTGCTAATTATATTAATTTTAAATTGTATGCCTTATCAATATTTTAGAACTTTCGATATCATTTTTTTAAATCGTTAGTAATTTTATTATTAATGATCGTTATAATATTTTGTTGGTTATCGTGATACTAGTAACTAAGTAATGTCGATTTCATATCTTCTTCATACTTCATTAATTTCTAATTTTTAACTCAAAACCGTATTTTTATATTATAATCGAGATTTGTGTACTCGTTCAATAAATTAACTTTCGTTTTACGGTTTATACAAATAAATGAGAAAATAGTCGATTTAGTTTTAAATATATTTTAGTCGAGACTATTGTCACTAATAATTTCCGATTGACTATTTTTATTAAAATCCGTATTATTTATTAATAAATAAAAGCTATTTATTAAAAATAATTTGAAATCTTTGAAAATCTCATTTCATTTATAAAACTCTTTGACTCAATTAATTTTAATATTGTTTTTCTTAAAACATCTCTTTTCTAAAATTTATAGTTTTAACTCGATTTCTTAATTATTTATAAAATACGTTATGTTGACTTATTATATTTTGTTTATATTTTGAGTAATGAATTTAGAAATATATTAAAGTTACGATAACGACGATAATAATAAAATGTTAACTTCGTTAGAAACGCTATTTTTATACATTCACTTATTTTAATAACTTACGAATTTTCTATAACATTATTTCTATTTTAATTAAGTTTCTGAAATTAGTAATTTTCTATTTATAGAAAGTTTCCCTTTTAACATAAACTGTATATTCTTTTTATCTTCATATTATTTATAATGATTATCTATTCTCAATATCGATAATGGTTTATTATGGAGTTATGGAATAAGGACAAGTGTGAGGTTAGAGTAATATATTCTAGGGTCTACATTTTTCTCATCAACTAAAAGGCTAGTATATCAGGAATTGGTACATTGGTTGTTGAACCGGGTGACAGGTATTCCGGGAGTTGTGTACATTTTGACCTTAAGCTTAAGCCTCGCAGTAAGTCGTCGTCATAAGTTGAACTGGGTGACAGGTAATCCCAGGAGGGGTGTACATTGTCTTAAACTAGGGTCACGAATTCATAAATCGTTGTCCTATTATGATTGAGTAGCCTAGTTAGAGACCGAAGTTTGATTTGTTTGAACTAAGTTCTCGAAGCTAGTTTTAGTATTATTCTAGTGAAAGCCTAACCTTCTACACTGAATATTTCAATAACGCTGTTTTGAATATTTTTACTATTATCAATACATTTTGAGATGGATCCTTCGGTGATCTCTTGAGATGTTTCATTTAAGTCAAGTCCTTGAGCTTGCTCCTCAATGTTGGTGCTAGTACCCTGTTGAGAATTCCTAACTCGAGCTATTGTCCGTTGGCGAAAGGCTCTAAAGTGTCTTTCCGGCTCTGGATTGAAGAGTAAGAAGTCGTCTCCCCTCCTAGGCATGCACTACACACTTGGAACAAACATGAGAACACCTAGTTGTATACACCCGCATTTGGACTGCCAGGTGTCTATGGCAGTTTCCAAAAAACACCCGATAATGATCGGACGCTAACGTGTTTCTACGCGCTCGGATATGGGCTCAAAACCATTAGTTGCTGGCTAATGCACTTACGGAGTACAAATCTCACAAAACTGACCTCAAATTCAGGCCCAGTAGGTCATTTCCAGTCAAACAAGACTAATTTGGGTCAAAACCGACACCGGAAATAAAACCGACTTTTAGCGATTGGGTCAAACCCGGTCAAAGTCGTTTCCGAAACACATAAAAACAGCCACACAAACATTAAAAAACCAGTCCAAATACAAAACCCATCAAATGTCCAATCCACGGTCCAAAACATTGGACCCGCGCGACCCAGTTGATCCACTCGATCGAGTGCTCCACCTACTCGATCGAGTGGGCCCTTATTCAGGCCCGACTGCAGGCACAATGGGCCACTCGACCGAGTCAACTAGTTACTCGGTCGAGTAACCCTAGACGGGGTACCTAGGCCTTGCCTATATAAACACCCCATGCAACACAACTTTACACATCTTTTTTACAACTTTTTGAACCCTAATTCTACAACAATCAAACCCTAACCCTAGTACTAGGAATTGAAACCCTAACCACCACAACTCAATTTACATACTCGATACTCTCGTGCAAGCCTTCACTACGAGTCCCGTCCGAGTATAAGAAACATGTAGGTTGAGGGTGCCAATTCCCGCTCTTCTCCTTCCTCCTTTTTCTCGCGTCGTGTCGTTTATCGTCGTTGTCGTTGTCTCGTTTTTTTTATATTTTATTTACGTCCTAATATCGCTAATATCACTAGTATTAAAAGACATTAAAATACTTGTGAATTTGTGTCGAGTGTAAGTGATGGTGGGATAAGGAAACCCGAATATACAAGTGTACTGCACACAGCGTTGTCGGTCGCTTATCCCATCACCCCGATCACTTGATTATTGAAACAAGTCAACAGAAACAATAATTTGTTTATTTTCGCTTGCATCATTATTCAAGTCGCATATTTGCATCGATTTTCAAAACAAGTATTTTATTTTAATAAGGGTCGAAACCCGTTGACGTGGATTCGACATCACATAATCCCTAGGGATTCATTACGATGTCGGAGAAACCGAGGGAATCAAGTCCTTTCGTTCGAGTAAAACGTCAATCTTTTAGATCACATTAAACTAATTAAACGCTATTTTCGTTGATGCTAAAATAATTGTCACACAATTCGTTAAGAATTACGACATTATTAAACGCGGAGAAAATATATTCACATCGCGATAATTAACTTAAAACGACTTAAAGCAATTTCGAAACCGACATAAAATCGCGAGTGAATCCCGGTTCGTACAGGGGCACTCGACCGAGTGCTAGACCCACTCGGTCGAGTGGTACCCAAAAAATCGAAACAGAATGTAGTTTTGACCTCCACTCGGTCTAGTCTCACAGTGACTCGGTCGAGTGGCGACGTACTCGGTCGAGTTGGTCAATAACTCGATTGAGTAGGGTCCAAAAACACGGGACAGGAACCTTTTCATTCAAAGGTCCACTCGGTCGAGTCCGTCATTGACTCGATTGAGTGGCCCTCTATCACAACAAATACGTGAGTCCTATATTTCATTCTACTTTCGATAAAACCTTTCTATGACTTAAGTCAACACATACATAATTAATCACGTGTACTACCACTCTTTTCAAAACCATGCATCACGTTTCTATTATCCAATATCATTCATCTTTGCAAATCGTTATTATTCGTTAAACCGTTACTAACCGTTTGTTTTTTTTTTCTTGTCAATTTTGTTTGTTTATTGTATCGTACTAAAATGAACTCACATGCTAAAATTCAACTTCGACATTAGAATTAATTGCATTAAATCGACATAGAAACCCTTTCAATTTCATTCACATGCTGAGGGAAAACAACGTTTGCATAAGCATTTTTCACCGAATTACTAACGCGCGTATTAGAAAATCATTCGAGATCTTAGTAGAGGCCGCTAAGTGCGGGTGGGGTTGGGTGTCCTTTGTGGGCTTCCCAACACGTACCCTCACCCCTTACTCAGAACAATGGTTTCCGGATATCCGAATCCATTGGCATACGAGAGTCATTCAATACACGGTATCCGATAATGTCGGTATCGGTATCAAATGCAAAGGGACGAGCCCAATAAACTCTGACATCGGAAATGGGCCGTATTTTGTACACGGCCCACTACGACATAGTGTGGGTTCGAACGGGCCCGAACTCCCACAAAGTTCGGTGGCGACTCCACTTCGATTTAAATTTCAATTCGATCCATTCTCATATGGAGATTCATTCGCCTCCCCAAACCTGCGCGTGGCCGCGTCGGGGTGGACCTATATCATGTCCACACTAGTGCTTTATGGGCACTAGGTAAAGACAATAAACGCACACAACAAAAGACAAAGATAGAAGAACACACAAAAACAGTAACTAAGTCAAGAAAATAAGCAAACAAAGTCTAAACAAACACCGTCCCTGGCAACTGCGCCAAATTGGTGGTGGGATTTGTCGTGGATCCCGACACCAAATAAACCAACTAATCCTAACAAGGTAGCTAGGGCAAGTCGGGTCGAACCATGGAGACGGTAGGGGTTATACTATGGTTCGCCTATAACACAAGACCAAGTCACAAGATCACGAGTGGAGAGAAGAGAATTAACCAGAATTTAATGCCTACAACAAATAATATGCTTAGGAACAAGGATAAACAAACTAAATCAATGAAAAGAGGAGAAACCTATGATTATGTAGGATGAAATAAACTAAACTATTGAACTAAAACTAAATTCAAACAATGACCAAGAAGAACAAAAGCTAAGACGAAGAAGAAATCAATAGAGGTAAGAGTAGGGTTGGTTGGGTTCATAGGTGTATTAGGCTAATAGGGGAATCGAGGATAAAGGGGTCACCTAGTCGCTAAGGTAAGTTCGCGCTCTCGCGACAAGAACAAACACGAAAACTCATGCAAAGAACTACCCAAAATAAGAGGATTCAATCACCAACCAAGCACACAACAAGAAGGAAGAAACAAGCAAGAGTAGTATTGGCCACTACCACCCTAACAAACATTTCATCAAACATGTGGCATACATGTGATGGGATGATATTTGTCGTGAATCCCAACCGTCAAATAAAACCGGCAAAACCTAACTAGGGTAGTTAGGGTAAGTCGGGTCGAATCCACAGGGACGGAAGGTTGGACTAGGGTATGCTACGGTCTAGGACTAGGTTCGAGACAAGCTATTCTAAGGAGGGAGAGACTAGGACTAAGCTAGGTCTAAAGCAAGAAAACAATCAAAGGAAACGGGCTAGGATTAGGTCGGGGTCAAAGGGGTAATGGAATGGTCAAGGGAGAACTAAAGTGAAGGAGGTAGTAGGGTAATATAGGTAATGCCCGGGCTCTCGCAACTTAGACTCACTTAGAGGTTCCACCTAAAACCCACCTTGGCGACACAAACGACAAACGGGGTTACTAGCGTGATATCGGGGCCAAGGTCGCATCCGGGCTCTCTCAACTTAGACCGACCTAGGGGTCGTCCTCACCGGGCTCTCGCAACTTAATGAGGGAACCAAACCCACAAACAAACTATCACCCACAAGAGAAAAGCAAGAAAAACAAGCATATGCACATACTAGTCATTCAAGCATTTCAACAAACATGTGATATGCATCAAACCAAGGGGAAACCCAAATCTTCCACTAACATCTCCAACAATCCCTTAATCATCCAATTAACACCCTAATCACCTTACTAACCCTAGCAAGATACTACTCTAACATATCTATACTAAAACTAACACTAAGAAGAGAAATCAATTCAAACAACCAAACTAGCATAATGAAACTAACAAGAACTATGAACTATGAGCAATCCACACAACAAAGATTCAAACTTTAATGAAAGAACAAGATTAAGAGAAAGGAAAAGAAGATTATACCTACTAACAAGATGAAAGGAAGAAGGAAACTTGCATAAATGAGAAAAACCCAAAACAAACATCCAAGTTTGTCAAGCTTGGTGGAGATCTTGAAAAATTCCGAAATTACAAGCATTAATCTATGATTAAAGACTAATTACCGACTAATATACACTAATCTATGCTGATATATGCTAAAATAATCAAGGGTTTTGTCTAATATGAAGTGCATAAGCTTAACATAACAAGGGAAGGGTATATATAGGGTTTAAGAATGGAAGGAGGTGAAAGGAAGTAGGCGCGGGTGAGCTGCAGCCCATCCCGACCGGGAAGGAGTGGTCCCGGTCGGGACGGGGTCGGTCCCGGTCGGGAAGCCATGCTCCCGGTCGGGATGGGCCCTGGACAGTAGCCTCCTTGTTTGTGCACCTAAACCGGGACCGGTTGAGGCCATACCCATCGGGGATGAGTCTTGTAGGCCTCCAATAGGAACTTTTTGGACTCTCCTTGTTTCTCATGGGTTTCTCGCCGATTCTCGGGACTCGGGATCGGGTCTCGGAGGCTCGGTATTGGGTCCCAAGGTCTCGGGGTCGATTCCAAGCATCGAGTCATCGTTCCTTTACTCCGTTTGCTCCAAAATGTGTATGTATCGAGTCGGAATCGCTCCAACTCTTCATGAACGGCCTCGGGAACCTGAAACGAACTAAAGGAAGCATAAGAAGCCCATAAATCGCTCCTAAGGAGCGATTCCACAAGGAAAATGGGACCAAAACACTACAAAATAGGCACTACAAACTACACTTATCAACTCCCCCACACTTAACCCTTACTCGCCCTCGAGTAAGCACATACTAACTACTAAGCTATCCGAGCGGGTATTAGCGCACCCTACGCCCTTTCAACTCACGCGAGTGCACTTAGAGGAAAAGTGCACTCCGCAAGGCAAGTGGGATCTTGCGACAAAATCGTGGATGCAACCGGACACAAAGCACACAAACAAACAAACACATAATCGGTTGCACCCAAAAGAAAACAAATACCGCTTCCCTCCAAAAGCGGTGAATGAAACACCGGTTTAGGACTCGAGGCAAGTGACAACGTTCCCAAGCTAATCATACAAATCGAGATGAACTAAACCCTAATAGTATGACGATAAAGCAACAAAAACGTTGGTAACTTACCTAGGTCCTCCTAACTTTCTAAGAACGTACTACGGGATGATCGGCGGAGTGGAAAGGTGATGAACCACGGTGTTAGTCGACACTGTAGGTAAGTGAGACCCCGCCCCCTTTAGTCATGAGCCAAGAGGGTCGTTCCATGTCTAAAACCGCCTAACTAGTCCAAGTAAAAAGGTGGAAATAAATGCAAAATGAGGGAAGACCGACCATTGCCGCTATCATCCTTCCTAGGGACTTGTTCCTTTGGTAGGCTCTTCACGTTAATAGTCGGCAAAAGGATTATTTTGAGGGGTGAGGTTTCTTTTTGGGGACGGTTTTCTTTTGGCATTTTTCTTTCTTTTTGACATTTTGCTTAGTTTGTTGTCATGCCATTTCTTTTTCTTCTTTTCTATTTTCTTTTTGGCTTTTTGTGCCTTTTCTTTTTCTTCAATCTTTTCTTTCATTCATTTTCTTTCTTTTTTTTTCTTTTCTTAGCCCTTTCGGCTTGATTCGGCTTTTTGGCATTTCTTTGTGACAAGAAAGGAAGATTTCAACAATTTGCAAACTTTATTGTGTGGGAATGTGTAGGAGGTAGGGAAATGGGTATGTCGGGATGACGTCTTCCCTTCATACTCACAAAAAGGGGAGAACTTGGACTAGTCTAACGATTCCGAACATGGTCACCTAAGGGACGGGACTCGGCAACCAAGGCCTTTTCACTCTGTGGGTGGTCATAATGGTCAAAAATGCAAATCCCGTAGTAAATCCCTAGTAAGCTAGGTGGACTCAAGGTAAGAAACGAACGAAATCATTGATTTAGGGTCATTCTATTAGATTAAAGTCCAAGACTCGATTTATACAACTAGGAAGGGAAAGTAAACACTTGCACACTAGCCTCTAAACCGGGTTTTCGAAAACGGTTTACACACACAAGACACAACTAACACAACATAAGACGAAGACATGACGAAAATGAAAGAAAAAGAGACAAAAGGCCACAAAACAAAAACAAAACAAAACAAGGAGAAACAAACACATAAACAACACAAACACCACCCCGATCATCCAAACAAGCCACCAAATCCACCACAAACTTTACAAAGCTCCGCCCGAGCACACAACATCACAAACCTTCTCCAAACTCCACAAGGAATAAAGAAGAAAAGGGGGTGAAGAGATGTTACCGGAAGTCTTGCAACCTCTCCAAAGTCAATGGCGATTAGGCGACCTAAAAAGAAAAAGGGAGGCAAACACACACAACGAAACAAATATACGACACAACGATACAAAAGAGAAAGACACAAAAGAAAATCTTTTTGATTTTTGTGAAAAAATTTCAAATTTTTAGGGTTTTTTTTAAAGCTTTTTTTTCGAAAAACTACAAAAATAAAGCTAACTACCCTAGAATATTGCTCCCCCACACTTAAACCGAGCCATGTCCTCATGCTCCATCGTAGTGTGCGGAGAGACAAAAGAAATAGAAAAGAAACTACGAAAATAAAGCTAAAAAACAAAAATAAGGTGAAGAAAAGGGTAGAAGGCGTCCGGCCGGGGTGTAGTCAAGTCACCATGGGCCGAGACAAGAAAATATATGGATGGGGGAGGAAATAAAAAGAAGGAAATGGGAGGGGAGGGCTAGGTGTAATCAAGTCACCTAGCCCGGATTCCGCCTAAATCCGACTAAATCCAACAAAAAAGGTGAAAAACTTGTAAAATTTGGATTTTGAAATGACTCGATGTAGTCACGTCATCGAGAGTCAGGAGCAACACATACCAAGGCCCCGAAGGCCACCATGACACAAATGATAAGGGAAGGGGAGTAAACAAAGGAAAACAAGCAATAAAAGACGGAAAAGAAAGGATAGTTGTCGTACCAATAGGATAGCAACTCACTCGCTCCATCGTCTCGTAGATCAATATAGGCCCTTGCTTGTCTTCATCATTTCTATTCCGCTTCATTCTCGATAAAACGCATGGTTGAGGTAGTAATGGTGTGAGGGGGGTAGGATTCGATGTGAAACTCGGTGGAAAGGGAAGAGAAATGAGGTGAGGGTATGTAAATGAAGTGTAAGGGTCGTATGACATGAGCAAGGATGGGTGGGGGAGGTTGGGTGGGGGTATACAATGGTTGGGTGGGCTCAAATGTCGAAGAAGAGGCCAAAAGAGGAGAAAGGGGACCATCCCGATCGGGGTGGATGGTCCCGATCGGGAAGACACACTCGTCCCGGTCGGGAAGCCACCTTCCCGGTCGGGAGGGCACTCCAGCAAGCTCCAATTTTTGCACCTCCATCCCGATCGGGACGGCTCCTTCCCGGTCGGGATGGCATATCCTTCCCGGTCGGGAAGCTCCCTTCCCGCCCGGGATGGGTCTTCTTGACCTCCAAAACCCCAAAAGCTACATTGAAGCTTCAAAAACCGACTTCCATTCTCACGATCCAAGCTCTATCATTAACCATTCCTCTCTAGAAATCATCTTCACTTCACACCTATGACAATAAGCTCAAATACAACATCAAATTCCCTCCCTCACATCGCTCATCAACAATCCAAATAAACAAGAATTCCACAAAGGCTAACAAATCCTAGAAACCAAACTATACAAACAAATATAAACACAAATACAAGCACAAAAGAAAAGGGAAAAGATATTTACACTAGCTACTCTCACCAACTACGCCTCCATAGCCATCAAGAGCTCGAAGAAGTAAGTCAAATGCCCGCCCTAGCAACATCTTCATTTAAGCTCACATGGCCGAGCCTAGCCACATTCAAGAGCTTCCAAGTCGGAGGGAAGAAGCGATCATCTTCATTATGCTTGGGGTTCTCGTGATCTTCCGGGTCTTCGGAACCATGGTAGCGACGACTCTTATGACCATCCGGTAGGTATAGTGGTCTAGAGTCGTGCTCGGCAATATGATGCGGGAGATCACACCCTAGGGGTGTCGCTTCTTCTACGGGGTCGAGAGTGGAACTCTTTTCCACCGCCCGACAAGGATCCTCTTCATCAATCGTCTCACAAGACAAGGGACTAGACATCGAGTGCGGTAGAGGAGGATAAGGCATCAAGTTTTCTTCATTGGAGGGTTTAGGATCCTCCAATTTCCCGTTCAAGGCAAGTTCCAAGGCATCTACTTCTTTTTCCCAAGTATTGCGCTCCTTTTCACTCACCTTGTCTATATGGCCTAGAGGAGGTACGTCTTCACTTGGCTTTGGATTGTCTAGTGGTTCATCACGAAGAAAATCGAACAAATCCAATTTTATCGCCAATACATTGGCTTCACAAGAGTTATCTCGAGAATCATGTTCACTCCTCTCTCCATTGTTGGCCCTTGAAGCTTCGACTTCCTCTATTCTCTCCCTATCTTCACCACCCAAGCAACACTCAACAATGGTCTCTTGATCGACCCTCTCTTCTTCATTTGTAGCTTCAAGGTTGGGTTGACTTTCTTGTGGAGGCACCCGACCTTCTTGCCCAAATGAACCTTCCTCAACATGTAGTGGAGCTCGAGTGGCCAACATCATGATATGAGCCATGAGTGCATTGATGCGAGCATCTTGGACCTCTATTTGGGCCTTGAACTTCTCCCTAACCCCTTGTATTTGAGTCAACATCAATTGTTGACCCTTTTGCAATAACATCATCATCTCATGTTGGCTCCCTTGTGTTTGGACCAACATTTGACAAGTCTCAAAGTTAGGGATATTTGGTTGTGGTTTATGTGAGGGTGTTTGGTAGTTGTTAGGATGTGGGAACGATCCTTGACAACTTTCTTGGTAACCATAAGAAGAGGGCTCATAAGATTGTTGATGAGGTTGATATGGTTGGTAAAGTTGTGGGTTTTGGTAATTCGCCCCATAGTTGTCCCGTGATGATTGATGGTAGCTTGGACGCGCCATGTCCATAACGTTGCTTTGGTACCTAGGATGAGCTAGAAGCACTTGAGCAAACGTTAGTATCCTAGTGCTTTTGAGGCACTAGGAAGGGAGAGTAACACATAAGAAGAAAAACGGAGATACACAAGGAGAAGAGAACACAAAAATCAAGAACAAAGTCCAAAACTAAGCAAACAAAAGTCTAAACTACGCCGTCCCCGGCAACGGCGCCAATTTGATGGGATGGGATTTGTCGTGAATCCCAACCGTCAAATAAAACCGGCAAAACCTCACTAGGGTAGCTAGGGTAAGTCGGGTCGAATCCACAGGGACGGGAGGTCGGACTAGGGTATGCTACGGTCTAGGACTAAGTTCGAGACAAGCTATTCTAAGGAGGGAGAGACTAGGACTAAAGCAAGAAAACAATCAAAGGAAACGGGCTAGGATTAGGTCGGGGTCAAAGGGGTAATGGAATGGTCAAGGGAGAACTAGAGTGAAGGAGGTAGTAGGGTAATCTAGGTAATGCCCGGGCTCTCGCAACTTTGACTCACCTAGAGGTTCCACCTAAAACCCACCTTGGCGACACAAACGACAAACGGGGTTACTAGCGTGATATCGGGGCCTAGGTCGCATTTGGGCTCTCGCAACTTAGACCGACCTAGGGGTCGTCCTCACCGGGCTCTCGCAACTTAATGAGGGAACCAAACCCACAAACAAACTATCACCCACAAGAGAAAAGCAAGAAAAACAAGCATATGCACATACTAGTCATTCAAGCATTTCAACAAACATGTGATATGCATCAAACCAAGGGGAAACCCAAATCTTCCACTAACATCTCCAACAATCCCTTAATCATCCAATTAACACCCTAATTACCTTACTAACCCTAGTAAGATACTATTCTAACATATCTATACTAAAACTAACACTAAGAAGAGAAATCAATTCAAACAACCAAACTAGCATAATGAAACTAACAAGAACTATGAACTATGAGCAATCCACACAACAAAGATTCAAACTTTAATGAAAGAACAAGATTAAGAGAAAGGAAAAGAAGATTATACCTACTTACAAGATGAAAGGAAGAAGGAAACTTGCATAAATGAGAAAAACCCAAAACAAACATCCAAGTTTGTCAAGCTTGGTGGAGATCTTGAAGAATTCCGAAATTACAAGCATTAATCTATGATTAAAGACTAATTACCGACTAATCTACACTAATCTATGCTAATCTATGCTAAAATAATCTAGGGTTTTATCTAATATGAAGTGCACAAGCTTAACATAACAAGGGAAGGGTATATATAGGGTTTAAGAATGGAAGGAGGTGAAAGGAAGTAGGCGCGGGTGAGCTGCAGCCCATCCCGGCCGGGAAGGAGTGGTCCCGGTCGGGACGGGGTCGGTCCCGGTCGGGAAGCCATGCTCCCGGTCGGGATGGGCCATGGACAGTAGCCTCCTTGTTTGTGCACCTCAACCGGGACCGGTTGAGGCCATACCCGTCGGGGATGAGTCTTGTAGGCCTCCAATAGGAACTTTTTGGTCTCTCCTTGTTTCTCATGGGTTTCTCGTCGATTCTCGGGACTCGGGATTGGGTCTCGGAGGCTCGATATTGGGTCCCAAGGTCTCGGGGTCGATTCCAAGGCATCGAGTCATCGTTCCTTTACTCCGTTGGCGCCAAAATGTGTATGTATCGAGTCGGAATCGCTCCAACTCTTCATGAACGGCCTCGAGAACCTGAAACGAACTAAAGGAAGCATAAGAAGCCCATAAATCGCTCCCAAGGAGCGATTCCACAAGGAAAATGGGACCAAAACACTACGAAATAGGCATTACAAACTACACTTATCAACATGACAAGTGACTAGCCACAAAGATTCAACCTTTACCCACAATCAACCCTAATCACCCATGGTTAACACCTAATCCCCCTACTAACCCCACAAGAATCTACTCACACATGTTTAAACTAAAACTAACATAAACAACAGAAACCAATATAAGAACAAAAACATTCATAATGAAGAACAAACAAGGATGAACAATAAACAAAAGATAATGAAGATTGAAACTTGACTAACAATGAAAGATTAAGAAAAAGGAGAAAAGAAGGATTATGCCAAACTAGAGGATGAATGAAAGGATTGAAACTTGCGTAAAAAGAAAACCCAAATACATCCACCAAGGTTGTCAATCTTGATGGAATCTTCAAGAATTCCAATAATACAAGAGTAACTAGCTAAGATTAAGCTAAGATTAAAGAAATATTAAGGAAAAATTAAGGAGAAACTAAGCTAAGGATGAAGGTTTTCTATCTAGGGTTTCGTGCTTAAAACAATACAAGAGGGGGTATTTATAGGGTTCTACAAATGAGGGAATGAATCGACAAAGTGCGAGGGGGAGCAGAGGCCTCCCGGCCGTAATGTAGTGGCTCACGGCCGTGAGAGGGCCCCGTCCCGGCCATGACGTAGTGGCTCACGGCCATGAGCTGCTGCTGTAGCTCGCTTCCTCTCTTCTTTGCTTCTCGACTCACTACACGGCTACGTAGGCTTCTAACACGGCCATGTAGGCCCCTACTTGCTCTTACTAGGCTTCTTATCGATGCTCGGTGCTCGGGATATTCTCAAATGGGCTCCAAGGGACTCGGGATCGAATCTAAGTCACCGAATCATCATCGCTTCTCTTCATTGGCTCCATATGCATTGGAAACGAGATGGAATCGTTCCATTTCTCCATGATCTGCATTAGGAACCTAAAACATGCTAGAGGAAGCGTAAGTAGCCTCAAAAACCGCTCTAAAGAGCGATTCCAACAAAGAAAGTGGGACCTAACACATGAAATAAACACTACAAAACACGCTTATCAACATCGACACCCAATCTCGCCTGCACGTAGCGGCCTTTACTAATCAATCGGTGGGTTGATAGCTTCGTTCCTTAATTGTGGCAGAAGTACGATAACATCCATTGTCTTAACCCTATGTCTTTGCTACATCGGTTGTTTAGAGACAAGTAAGTTTATTGTCGAAGTAGGTGCTTTACATTCTTTGCATGTGATTTCACATGACAAGCAGGCCATGAAAAGATGCACGTAGAAGAGTAGAGAGTACTAGTTATTATACGTATTAGCAAGTCAGTTTTAACGCGATAATACAGATATTAGTCGTTCTCGTGGTATACCTTACTTGGTATTCTGCTTAAGGTGTGTCGGTTCAGGATTAATGAGGATGCGTCGAACTACGTGTGAGGGGTGAGCATCGAGATTAATATAGAACCTGACCACCGCTTGTTCAGTTTTAGTTTGTTTACGATTTCAATTCCGTGTTAAGTGATTTAGCATGCGATTATAGTCATAAAAGCGATAAATCATACGAAAGCGGTAAATGCGAAATGTCAGTAAATCACATTGTGAGAAGTTGCACCCTCAGAGTGTACACTAAACGCGACACGATGCGTAGATGGTTGAGAACGAATCTCGGAACTACTCGGGTTTAGTTTAGGGTGTTTTAGTGCTTATGGTTGAAGTTGTGGACGTTACATATGTTTACGACGTGCCATGGACCTAGTTTCCATACGAGTCGAACTTGACGTTATCAAAATGCATAATAAAGAGGACGGAATGTAAAGTTGTGTTTAGATAACAACCTAGTGACGATACGACTTCTAAAGCGGATCCTCCAAGCTTTCCTGCGGCAAATCCGACAGAGATCCGCTACGGTGTTGTGAGGTGGCAAGTCGAACACAGGTGCCCCTTTTCGTTCGAATCGAGCCAAGGACTCGAGAAACTATGAGGAGTAGTGTTAATTTGCTTATCGGGAACAAACGATCGAGTGGATCATACTTAGAGTCGGAGTGCGATGCTAAGTTAGAAGGAGAAGCTCGTAAAGAGGAGGAGGGGGATTGAGAATTGAATTTTGTGTTGAAATGAGCGGAATAGGGAGGGTATTTATAGTTTTTCTCGCAGTTCAATCGACTAATCAGGCCCCTGGTGGCTTGCGCACCAGAACTGGGACACCTGGGTGTATGTGTAGGAAAACTCAGTCGCCTGGAGGAGGTGGCTAGAGTTTCGAAGATCCGATTTCGACACTCTCCATAACGGAGATTATGCGTATCTTAGGTTTGCTTGGGGGTTAAGGTTTCCCTTTTGACCTAGCGCGTCAAGCATCGGTGGGCCTTGCGCGCGTCTCGAGGCTCGCTTGGCCTGACGCATTGACTCGGGTTTCCGATTTGCGTGTTTTGGGACCGATTCGGAGCCCCGGTGTCGGAATTGACTTTAACTAGTGTTGACGCGACCGTAGTGACACGACTAAGACCATCTTGACGTTGAATTAATTTGTCCGAATAATTATTTGATCCGTTCTATAGAAAAATCATCTAAAACATCGTAAAAATGTATCGTGTTGCAGTCTGATCATCATCGGGTGTTTCTCGGGTGCTTTTGCAGCCACCAGGTCAGAATCTGGGTGTCTACAGAAGCCCCCAGTTTGACTGAGGCTTGAACAAGGCGAAAGTTAAAGTATTGTCGCCCAGGTCAATCGAGGATCACGACCTGGTGGTTGTCCGCTCGGGTCGTTTTAAGTCCGTTAGACTACGTAATGAGGCTCGTTAGCTATGGCTTAGAAATTAAACCTGACCTCCTTGCATGCGGTTGCTTGTTGGAGCTCGGGTTCGGGCTTGCTTGCTTTGTTTCGGGTTGCTTAATGTTGACTAGTGTTTGAGTTTTTTTTAGATGGGTGATTCGTTTTGATTTAATCCTTGACGGATGGTTGCATTGGGTGGCTGTGCTAATTTTGGGTTTTGATGGTTTCTAACTGTCCCTGGTCTATTGCTTTCTTTGGGATAGTTTTCGACTATCTCTGGTCTATTGCTTTGATGAGTGGTTGTTTAGGCTTGACGATAGTTTTACTTTTGATTTTTGTTGTTGCGTAAACTCTTGGCGAGTGCGTAAAGGTGTTTGCATTGGTTCTTGGGTTTGCATTTGCTTTAGGCACTCCTCTGGGGATGTGAATTGAGTGCTTAGGGACTTGCTAGGATAACGAATTTATGTTTGCCTTTTGAGTGCTTTGGGACTCGCTAGGATAATGGATTTATGTTTGCCTTTTGAGTGCTTTGGGACTCGCTAGGATAACAGATTGCTTTGAGTGCTTTGGGACTCGCTAGGATAATGGATTTATGTTTGCCTTTTGAGTGCTTTGGGACTCGCTAGGATAACGGATTGCTTTGTGTGCTTTCAAACTCGATTAAGATTAAGTGCTTTGGGACTCGTTTAGACTGAGTGCTTTGGGACTCGTTAAGATTGAGTGCTTTTGGACTCGTTAAGATTGAGTGCTTTGAGACTTGTTTAAGATTGAGTGCTTTGGGACTCGTTAAGATTGAGTGCTTTGGGACTCGTTAAGATTGAGTGCTTTGGGAATCGTTTAAGATTGCAAGTTTGCGTTTGCTTTGTTTAGATACAATATTTGGATTGTTATGTGCTTTGGTATGAGTAGCCTTCTTAGCTGGGGGGGTTTCATGCTTTCTCCGCTGGGGATTGATTTCGATTAGAAGGGGTTTCAAGGTTTGCCCCATCTGCTGGGGAGAAGTAAATTATCCCGTCCTTGCTTATTTTGTTTAGTATGGGAAGGTGTATCTTGCGGTTATTGGCTATCGTGTCTAGGTTGTTTCTGATCTCATTTTGAGCTGTAAGATCGGGCGCGGGTCTTCAGGCGCCTTCAAACTCAGTCGCCCCAACCACATCGCCCCAATATTTGAACGCCTGTTCTGAGGCGCTCAAGGTTTTGACTTACAGATTTGTTTAAAGGCTGCGAAGGAAAGGGGGGATGGTTCATTTCGTCTCAAAAATCGAACGCAACCTCTCCATCGTCTCAACCTCGCTCTCTCGATTTTGCTCAACCGATTTCCGGCTCGATTTTTGTCACATTCGATCATGTCGACCTCGGGTAAGTGTTCCTTACTCACCTATTGTCGATTTGTGCTTAATTAGTGTGATTGTGGTCGATTTTGCTAAACCCTAAAAATTGACTTGAGCATTTTGGTTTCGCTATGTTTCGATGTTTACTCTCGGTCCCCTTGTTGAATTAGGGTAGAATCGAGCTTGATAGTGTAATTGTTTGTTACAGGCAAAAGCTAGGAGGTGCCTTTAATGGCTTCCTATGGGTGAAAATTGGAATGCTAGGGTTTAAGGGCCATTTTCTTGATTATTCTCGTACTTGATCCTTGTAATCTCACTCGATTAGTGTTTGTGACGCTATGAGTGACTCACATGTCAACTTTTGTGAGTCAGGATGCACTCTAGGTCATTCTGTGAGAGTTTGTGTGGCTTACGACGGACCAAATGATACCGTAACGATGCCGGATTTTCCTGAAACCACTTTTATTGTGTCCGGGATCGAAAGTGGGTGCTAGTGGGACTTTCGGAATTTTGATATCGCTATCCAAAACTTTGAGCTTATTTTGACCTGTTTCGGGCTTGCTTTGACCTGACCCGAGATGCGTTTTGGTTTTCTTTTGCAGCTAGAGATGGTACAGGACGTCCGGAGGGAGTCCCTTTGTCTGGTACTAGCGATGAGGCCACCAGGTCGAGCTCGCTGACTTCCCGGGTAGCTCGTAAGCGGCGACGAAGTGCTCCTTCGTAGCGCCTTGAACCGGGAGCCATGGATGAGGTCGGTTTTGATCGGGTCGCAAGGTGTAGATTGCCTGTGACGTTTCTTAGGAGGACACATGTCCCTAGACCCGCTGATGAGGATGAGGAGGCCGTCTTCAAGGATCCCATTTGGGCTCGGAATTGGGACGGTCAGCAATTACTGTTGCTCCCTGACTTGCACGTCTCCAGCCGTGTCATAAACGATCAGGTGAGTGCCTTGACTCATGTCTATTGGCTCAGGCTTTGATTTTAATTTATGCTAGCTTGTTTATTTACGCTTGTGTCGTCTTGGCTTGCAGCCCCCAGGTCTGATGAGCACCTTCTCGAGCTTCACGACATGCCTGGAGATTTATGCCCAGAAGCTTAGCCTTGCGGCTAAAGAGATAATTACGGGGACATCCATGGGCCCCTTGGTCGAGCACTAGGTTCGGTTACTAGGTTGCAAGACTAAGTCCAACCTTATGGTAATTAGAGCGATGATAGATCGCTTCCATGATACGACCTCGACATTCCACATGTCGTTCGGAGAGGTCGGAATGACTTTAGAGAATTTCGGGATCATTACGGGGCTGCCTTGGAGTTCCGAGATGATTAGGTGGGCTCCGAAGGGTCCTATGTTGGATAGCGATGAGGTTAAGGGTTGGATTGGGAAATGTTTAAAGCCCTCGGCTTACAGTACGCCCCATGCTTTAGTGAGTTCATACATTACCGACCACTTTGTGAGGGTGGCGGTGTTAGAGGGTCGAGTGCCCAACATGGCGGCGTAGGACGCTCGTTTATGGTTGTGATACTTCCGAGGATCGACCCACTTCTCGGATAAGGGTGAGAGGTTCAGCACTAGGATCTTGCCTTTCCTAGCTGAGTTGGGTCAGTTGGGACGTTTTGACTGGGCAACCGCAGCTTTTGCGGAGATGACCCGTTGCCTACAGGTCATGGTGAGACCGCAGAAGGTGGACTCTGACTCTGCCATACCCATCGTGGGTCCAGGTCTCATACTGAAGGTTAGTTGTTGTCTTCGTATTTGGCTTTAAGCTTTTGACTGGTTTGGTTTTGTTTTGCTGACAGTATCTAGGATTTTGCAGGCTTGGATATATTCCTACTTCCCTCGCTTGGCACCTAAGACGGTGCCCGTTTGCCCGGCCAGGTTTCTAGCTGGGATTGAGTGGAGGTTGGCTCAGGCTAAGAGTACGACGAGCCACTACTCGTCGGAGAATGTGCTAGTGAACCAGCTGCGCCTCGAGAATGTAAGTTTCCTTTTTGTAGTTTGTTTTCTTTGGTAACCCCCGAGGTTAGGAGTTTAAAATGCTGGTTTGTTTACGCAGCTGGGGCCTAGGAGCTATAGAAGGAGGCTCCTTCTTGCGCTGTTTAGCCCGGTGTGGTACTTGGGTGAGAGATTAGTGCGCCAGTGCTTGTACGAGGAGTTCAGGGTGCCAGTTGACCCTCCTCGGACCATGTTTAGGCCTCCGACTACTGAGGCCCGTGAGGATAGGGATGGAAAGGGAGGCGATGTTTTATTGGTGCCTGGTGCCTCCTATGTGTCTGACGTCTGCCAGCGGCTAGCTTGCCACCGCCTCGTGGTGAGTATTTGTTTTTTTTTTGTTTTGTTTCACCGTTTAGTGTCTGTTTGTATTTTGAACAGTTTTGCTTTCCCTTCAGCTGGTCGATCCGGCTGATGCTCTTCAGCCCCCAGACTTCCCTTTGACACTGCTCATGGTGGACGCGGCTGGGATGGCCTTTACAGAGCCTCTTCCCCCTTGTTCTGCGGAGGAGGTGGAGACTGGGATGGAGTGGCACGACCGGGTGTACCTGATAAGTTTCGTGACTTTGTCTTAAACTCGGCTTTAAAGGCTAGGCTTTGTTGACTAATTTGTTTTGTTTTGTCTATCAGGTTTCGTCAACTTCCCATCAGCGGTTGTGGCAAGCCGCTAACTACTTCCGGGCCTATGCGTCAAGGATGGATGATGCCTCGTCTCGTGACATGTCGGAACCTCGTTCGCTAAGTATCATTTTCCTGTGAGTGTGTTATTTCTAGGCTGGTTGTGTCTTTTCCTAAAGGGTAGTTGTATTTGCAGGATGTTCCGGACATGGTGGCGCAGTTGGAGACTCGGGTGACTGAGCTCGAGGCGACTGAGGCCAGGCTGTTGCAATTTCTACAATCCCGAGACAATGAAATTGCTAAACTTAAGGAGCAGTTGGCTCGATCTCGCGGTGAGACCTCGGCGCACGGTGAAGCTAGGTTCGGGGCCGAGGCAGAGAGAGAGAGAGAGAGAGAGAGAGAGAGAGAGAGAGAGAGAGAGAGAGAGAGAGACTGAGGCTGAGGGTCAAGCTACGGGCACTACTGAGGATGTTGGAGGGATTCTCGAGACGGCTACCCTGGATATGCTGACGGGTATGGGTGGTACCGAGTCTCCCACCTTTGATCTGGAGGATCTAGGCTTCGATGATGGTCTCGGTGAGCTTGTACTGGCTTAGTTGCAACCTCTAGGGGTCCTCCCTAGATTGTAACCCCGATTTGTGTTTAGACTTTGTATATCTTGTATATTCTAAACTTTTTAGTGCTTTGATTGACTTATTAGTCTTTGTGTTTTTTGAAATGTTGACTTAGACGACAAGTAATCACTTCAAGTTCAGTTTGCCTGCGGTTCAGTCGTGGTTTAATATGTTTTAGATGTATTAAGATTGCATAGAAGTGCGAAAATGCTTTTAAAGATGCTAATGTGTTAGTTTCAGCCGAGAGTTAGATCAAGTAGGACGTTGATTAAAATATTTGACTCAAGACACGCGAAATATGTAAGAACTGTTTTGTAGTCAAAACATTTTGACCGAGTGTGCGTGCGATGTTAGGGACGAGCATATTTTTCCCGAGACTATGATGCTTATGTTTAAAGCGAAAGAAAAAAAAGTTGGACCACTTTTTATACTTTATTGACAATGCCATGTAAGGCTACAAATATATATCGACGATGTCACATAGGGCTACAACACACCTAGGTGGGTTAGCTTTACCCCCTAAAAGAAAAAAGAAAAAAACATCTAAGTCCGGTGGATCATGGGGAAGAAAATGGATCGTCCGCTTCCTACGAGGGAACTTTCGTTTATGTATTATGCCTGTAAGCCTTGGGTAAGGAGGTGACCGATTTAGGAAATCGTTCTTACTGCTTGGGCTTATTAGCTATTATAGAGATTAAGGATCGTGGAGATGGTTGAGCTACAGAATAAGGAAACTATGTGGGCTAATGTCGCTAAGCGCCCCACCGAAGATAGCGTTTCTAAACCTAGTGTTCGTCAGAGTGGGTCAAGACGGACAAGACCCGTATTAAGGACGTAGGTGCAGAAGAAACGTGTGATTAGTTGGACTCACAATTGGCTGAAAGGATGGACGTTTGCATTCGAGGGGCCCGTAATGAGGGACCCGAAGAAGCGTACCCGAAGGGTAAAGGAAAGGAGAAGATGGACCGGTAGGGCCTAGCCATTAGTATTATGTTGTATTAATTGATATTATGTAGCGTATTAATATTACTTTTTTGTGAGGTTTTGCTTGACACGTTGTCCTGTTTCCGGAGTACCCGGGTGACAGATGCTCAACGTAAAGGTCCTCGATAAAGGCTTGATTTAATTAATTTTGCGTTAATGAGAAGCACCTTTTTTTTATATATATTTTTTTTTGGTTGTTCGCAACTCGATTCTTCATTTTGCCTGGGGCGTCCTTTCGGGTTTTCACCCCGTCCTCGGCTCACCTTTTATTTTTTGATTTTTTTTTTACAGCTCGCAACTCGATTTTTCATTTTGCTCGGAGCGCCCTTTCGGGTTTTCACTCCGTCCTCAGCTCGTCGTTTTTATTTAGTGTGCTTCGTCATTGAAATCACTCGTTAATTGGAGTGTATGATTGTTCCGATTTGCATATGAATCGAGTAATCGATTTTGCTGATTTTGGTTGTACCCTCGGGGGGTTGCCTACGTATTGGTGTTTAGACGGAATCAAACCATGTTCGTAGATCGTGATAGATTTGAGTGATTTTTCTTTAGACTCGTTATGCCAATTATCGATGCAAAGTGTTTGAGGTGTTCCGCACGGGTTTTCACTCTAGTTTAAGAGCCAAAGTGAAGTGGTCAGGTGTGACCCTTTGAAGGTGACAATCACCGAGATACCGTGTTTGGGTCAGGGCGATTGGTTCGGTTGGTTTTGGAATGTGGAGCTAAATAGTAAGTGGTTTTGATGGATCAAAATCTGGAGTTTACTTTTTGTGGAGTTAAGGCTATGGGCTGAGGTTTCGTAATGCGGTAGGAAAGGGGAAGCTGAGTAAAAATGACTCAGGCTTCAATCAGGCGGGATGTAAATTACGTGGGATCTGATTTCCATGTCTGGCCCTAACGGTTGGGGTTATCCTATTGAGCTTGAATCCTCAAAATTCCGGACTGTCTCCTAACAAGTGTCTCGGGAAGGTCTTAAGGGTTGTAAGGTAGGCTAGTATTTGGTACTAGCTGACTCGCGTCTATTTTATTTTATTTTTTATTTTTTTTTTTTGGACTTGTATTTGAAATCGAGTTGGATGATTAGGATTTCATTTTGACCATTGAGTTCGGTCTTGATCATTTAATTGGGCCAGTTTAGCTTGGCCTTGGTTTCACTTTTTTTTCTTTGGCTCCTTTTGGCCATTTCAGACTTCTTTTTCTTTTCGTCAGACTAGCACCTATGGTAGGAGTTGGTCGGTCTTTATTTGAGGGATGTTTATTGTGGGAAATGGGTTTGCCTTCCTTCTTTGATCACAAACTAAGAGACTATCTAGATTCGTCATGGGATTCAGTAACGCTCAGCCTAAGGGACAATTATGTGGCTTTCTACATCAGACATGGAATAGATAAAAGAGAACACGGAATCTCGGTTCTTGCATGTTTTATTTCCTCTTTGCTTTTAGGAGCCGATATTTGCATTTGCATGGCATGTTGTTTAAACGTAACGAGTTGTTAGCGTAATGTATTTGTATTATTGTTCAAATCAAGCATTGTCGAGGCGTAATGGGAAAGAGAGAGTTGTTTTTATTGATGGACTCCGAAAGGAGTGATGCTTAGATAGGACTAGGGAGGTCGGGACATGTCCCCGTACCTCAGACTCAACATGACAAAGACGCTAGAAAGGAAATAACAATACTATGACTTGACCTACTATAACATCGAACTAGGCACGGGGCCTTCTTCTTAGGCTTAGATCCTTATGAAGTCTTCCAGGGACGCAACCCTTGGTGATATAGGCAATAGGCATTAGGACTCCATTTTTTGGGTCGTTTGTCGACCGGTGGGTCCGGAGTTGGACCCATGGGTGAGAGTAGTTCTTGATCAATTAAGTATTTGAGAGTCTCGGTGTAAGATAACTCAATTGGGGTAAACTCTCTTCGTGATGTCTCTACCTTGTTGGATATGGTTTTATAAGGTCTTGAGGTTTTTACCGTATCGACTTTAGGAAGTATCGATTGGGGGAACATTGGGATGATCTACTCCGGGTAAGTTCTTGAGCGTGGTAACTACCCGGATTGGCATTTGTTTCGCTTTCTGTGTCCCTACTCTCAAGGAAATTAAGGCGGCTATCGATGTGACGGACGAAGAAAGTCAAACGGGTTACCGAAGCATAGACATTGCGAACCAATTCGGTTAGGGTGTTGACATCGTTGCGGATGCTTCGATGGCATTTGAATCTACGGACATGTTGGGGAGTGATTCTGCGGAAAATGATCGAAAGATCAGAACGGGTCCACCAGGTGGCGGAAGAGACTCGAGGGATGCTCATAAGCGAGCGACACGAAAATGAGACCCTTGATTCGCGCGTGTTTGCGGTCATCGGTTTTGGGCCTTAGGTGCTTCAGACATTTTGGTGCATTCGGCGAGACGCCTAATAGATTTGGATCTATAGAACGAGACGATTTGACACAAATCTCGGGGTGAGATTTTTAAAGAGGACTTCTCGAGGCAAGATGACCCTAAATATAAAACCTTGAATAGAGGTGACCATAACTAATTAGCACAGATAGTTAATCACATGGTTGTACGACGTAAAGAATTAATCTCGATCCCGGCTCGGAATCAAAGAGTTTTGATGTTTTTGAAAATGGATGGGTTTTGAAGGCAAACTTTTCGAAAGTGGGAGTCTTTGTGAAATCGATATTACAATGGTTTAGTGACATCGTTTGTGGTGTGTCAAAAAGTGTTGCTACGTGTGTGTCAAGGACTTGACGATGTGAATAGTGATTTTGTAAAAGCGTGGTTGTAGAAGAACCGGTTTTGAAAATTGTGACGTTGCATTTTTATCGAGACTACTATTAATTAGGAGTTCGCAGTGTAGAGGGTGTTCGTGAGAGAACGTATTATTATTATTACGTCCTGTTTCCGGAGTACCCGGGTGACAGATGCTCAACGTAAAGGTCCTCGATAAAGGCTTGATTTAATTAATTTTGCGTTAATGAGAAGCACCTTTTTTTTATATATATTTTTTTTTGGTTGTTCGCAACTCGATTCTTCATTTTGCCTGGGGCGTCCTTTCGGGTTTTCACCCCGTCCTCGGCTCACCTTTTATTTTTTGATTTTTTTTTTACAGCTCGCAACTCGATTTTTCATTTTGCTCGGAGCGCCCTTTCGGGTTTTCACTCCGTCCTCAGCTCGTCGTTTTTATTTAGTGTGCTTCGTCATTGAAATCACTCGTTAATTGGAGTGTATGATTGTTCCGATTTGCATATGAATCGAGTAATCGATTTTGCTGATTTTGGTTGTACCCTCGGGGGGTTGCCTACGTATTGGTGTTTAGACGGAATCAAACCATGTTCGTAGATCGTGATAGATTTGAGTGATTTTTCTTTAGACTCGTTATGCCAATTATCGATGCAAAGTGTTTGAGGTGTTCCGCACGGGTTTTCACTCTAGTTTAAGAACCAAAGTGAAGTGGTCAGGTGTGACCCTTTGAAGGTGACAATCACCGAGATACCGTGTTTGGGTCAGGGCGATTGGTTCGGTTGGTTTTGGAATGTGGAGCTAAATAGTAAGTGGTTTTGATGGATCAAAATCTGGAGTTTACTTTTTGTGGAGTTAAGGCTATGGGCTGAGGTTTCGTAATGCGGTAGGAAAGGGGAAGCTGAGTAAAAATGACTCAGGCTTCAATCAGGCGGGATGTAAATTACGTGGGATCTGATTTCCATGTCTGGCCCTAACGGTTGGGGTTATCCTATTGAGCTTGAATCCTCAAAATTCCGGACTGTCTCCTAACAAGTGTCTCGGGAAGGTCTTAAGGGTTGTAAGGTAGGCTAGTATTTGGTACTAGCTGACTCGCGTCTGTTTTATTTTATTTTTTTTTTTTTTTTTGGACTTGTATTTGAAATCGAGTTGGATGATTAGGATTTCATTTATACCATTGAGTTCGGTCTTGATCATTTAATTGGGCCAGTTTAGCTTGGCCTTGGTTTCACTTTTTTTTCTTTGGCTCCTTTTGGCCATTTCAGACTTCTTTTTCTTTTCGTCAGACTAGCACCTATGGTAGGAGTTGGTCGGTCTTTATTTGAGGGATGTTTATTGTGGGAAATGGGTTTGCCTTCCTTCTTTGATCACAAACTAAGAGACTATCTAGATTCGTCATGGGATTCAGTAACGCTCAGCCTAAGGGACAATTATGTGGCTTTCTACATCAGACATGGAATAGATAAAAGAGAACACGGAATCTCGGTTCTTGCATGTTTTATTTCCTCTTTGCTTTTAGGAGCCGATATTTGCATTTGCATGGCATGTTGTTTAAACGTAACGAGTTGTTAGCGTAATGTATTTGTATTATTGTTCAAATCAAGCATTGTCGAGGCGTAATGGGAAAGAGAGAGTTGTTTTTATTGATGGACTCCGAAAGGAGTGATGCTTAGATAGGACTAGGGAGGTCGGGACATGTCCCCGTACCTCAGACTCAACATGACAAAGACGCTAGAAAGGAAATAACAATACTATGACTTGACCTACTATAACATCGAACTAGGCTCGGGGCCTTCTTCTTAGGCTTAGATCCTTATGAAGTCTTCCAGGGACGCAACCCTTGGTGATATAGGCAATAGGCATTAGGACTCCATTTTTTGGGTCGTTTGTCGACCGGTGGGTCCGGAGTTGGACCCATGGGTGAGAGTAGTTCTTGATCAATTAAGTATTTGAGAGTCTCGGTGTAAGATAACTCAATTGGGGTAAACTCTCTTCGTGATGTCTCTACCTTGTTGGATATGGTTTTATAAGGTCTTGAGGTTTTTACCGTATCGACTTTAGGAAGTATCGATTGGGGGAACATTGGGATGATCTACTCCGGGTAAGTTCTTGAGCGTGGTAACTACCCGGATTGGCATTTGTTTCGCTTTCTGTGTCCCTACTCTCAAGGAAATTAAGGCGGCTATCGATGTGACGGACGAAGAAAGTCAAACGGGTTACCGAAGCATAGACATTGCGAACCAATTCGGTTAGGGTGTTGACATCGTTGCGGATGCTTCGATGGCATTTGAATCTACGGACATGTTGGGGAGTGATTCTGCGGAAAATGATCGAAAGATCAGAACGGGTCCACCAGGTGGCGGAAGAGACTCGAGGGATGCTCATAAGCGAGCGACACGAAAATGAGACCCTTGATTCGCGCGTGTTTGCGGTCATCGGTTTTGGGCCTTAGGTGCTTCAGACATTTTGGTGCATTCGGCGAGACGCCTAATAGATTTGGATCTATAGAACGAGACGATTTGACACAAATCTCGGGGTGAGATTTTTAAAGAGGACTTCTCGAGGCAAGATGACCCTAAATATAAAACCTTGAATAGAGGTGACCATAACTAATTAGCACAGATAGTTAATCACATGGTTGTACGACGTAAAGAATTAATCTCGATCCCGGCTCGGAATCAAAGAGTTTTGATGTTTTTGAAAATGGATGGGTTTTGAAGGCAAACTTTTCGAAAGTGGGAGTCTTTGTGAAATCGATATTACAATGGTTTAGTGACATCGTTTGTGGTGTGTCAAAAAGTGTTGCTACGTGTGTGTCAAGGACTTGACGATGTGAATAGTGATTTTGTAAAAGCGTGGTTGTAGAAGAACCGGTTTTGAAAATTGTGACGTTGCATTTTTATCGAGACTACTATTAATTAGGAGTTCGCAGTGTAGAGGGTGTTCGTGAGAGAACGTATTATTATTATTACGTCCTGTTTCCGGAGTACCCGGGTGACAGATGCTCAACGTAAAGGTCCTCGATAAAGGCTTGATTTAATTAATTTTGCGTTAATGAGAAGCACCTTTTTTTTATATATATTTTTTTTTGGTTGTTCGCAACTCGATTCTTCATTTTGCCTGGGGCGTCCTTTCGGGTTTTCACCCCGTCCTCGGCTCACCTTTTATTTTTTGATTTTTTTTTTACAGCTCGCAACTCGATTTTTCATTTTGCTCGGAGCGCCCTTTCGGGTTTTCACTCCGTCCTCAGCTCGTCGTTTTTATTTAGTGTGCTTCGTCATTGAAATCACTCGTTAATTGGAGTGTATGATTGTTCCGATTTGCATATGAATCGAGTAATCGATTTTGCTGATTTTGGTTGTACCCTCGGGGGGTTGCCTACGTATTGGTGTTTAGACGGAATCAAACCATGTTCGTAGATCGTGATAGATTTGAGTGATTTTTCTTTAGACTCGTTATGCCAATTATCGATGCAAAGTGTTTGAGGTGTTCCGCACGGGTTTTCACTCTAGTTTAAGAACCAAAGTGAAGTGGTCAGGTGTGACCCTTTGAAGGTGACAATCACCGAGATACCGTGTTTGGGTCAGGGCAATTGGTTCGGTTGGTTTTGGAATGTGGAGCTAAATAGTAAGTGGTTTTGATGGATCAAAATCTGGAGTTTACTTTTTGTGGAGTTAAGGCTATGGGCTGAGGTTTCGTAATGCGGTAGGAAAGGGGAAGCTGAGTAAAAATGACTCAGGCTTCAATCAGGCGGGATGTAAATTACGTGGGATCTGATTTCCATGTCTGGCCCTAACGGTTGGGGTTATCCTATTGAGCTTGAATCCTCAAAATTCCGGACTGTCTCCTAACAAGTGTCTCGGGAAGGTCTTAAGGGTTGTAAGGTAGGCTAGTATTTGGTACTAGCTGACTCGCGTCTGTTTTATTTTATTTTTTATTTTTTTTTTTGGACTTGTATTTGAAATCGAGTTGGATGATTAGGATTTCATTTTGACCATTGAGTTCGGTCTTGATCATTTAATTGGGCCAGTTTAGCTTGGCCTTGGTTTCACTTTTTTTTCTTTGGCTCCTTTTGGCCATTTCAGACTTCTTTTTCTTTTCGTCAGACTAGCACCTATGGTAGGAGTTGGTCGGTCTTTATTTGAGGGATGTTTATTGTGGGAAATGGGTTTGCCTTCCTTCTTTGATCACAAACTAAGAGACTATCTAGATTCGTCATGGGATTCAGTAACGCTCAGCCTAAGGGACAATTATGTGGCTTTCTACATCAGACATGGAATAGATAAAAGAGAACACGGAATCTCGGTTCTTGCATGTTTTATTTCCTCTTTGCTTTTAGGAGCCGATATTTGCATTTGCATGGCATGTTGTTTAAACGTAACGAGTTGTTAGCGTAATGTATTTGTATTATTGTTCAAATCAAGCATTGTCGAGGCGTAATGGGAAAGAGAGAGTTGTTTTTATTGATGGACTCCGAAAGGAGTGATGCTTAGATAGGACTAGGGAGGTCGGGACATGTCCCCGTACCTCAGACTCAACATGACAAAGACGCTAGAAAGGAAATAACAATACTATGACTTGACCTACTATAACATCGAACTAGGCTCGGGGCCTTCTTCTTAGGCTTAGATCCTTATGAAGTCTTCCAGGGACGCAACCCTTGGTGATATAGGCAATAGGCATTAGGACTCCATTTTTTGGGTCGTTTGTCGACCGGTGGGTCCGGAGTTGGACCCATGGGTGAGAGTAGTTCTTGATCAATTAAGTATTTGAGAGTCTCGGTGTAAGATAACTCAATTGGGGTAAACTCTCTTCGTGATGTCTCTACCTTGTTGGATATGGTTTTATAAGGTCTTGAGGTTTTTACCGTATCGACTTTAGGAAGTATCGATTGGGGGAACATTGGGATGATCTACTCCGGGTAAGTTCTTGAGCGTGGTAACTACCCGGATTGGCATTTGTTTCGCTTTCTGTGTCCCTACTCTCAAGGAAATTAAGGCGGCTATCGATGTGACGGACGAAGAAAGTCAAACGGGTTACCGAAGCATAGACATTGCGAACCAATTCGGTTAGGGTGTTGACATCGTTGCGGATGCTTCGATGGCATTTGAATCTACGGACATGTTGGGGAGTGATTCTGCGGAAAATGATCGAAAGATCAGAACGGGTCCACCAAGTGGCGGAAGAGACTCGAGGGATGCTCATAAGCGAGCGACACGAAAATGAGACCCTTGATTCGCGCGTGTTTGCGGTCATCGGTTTTGGGCCTTAGGTGCTTCAGACATTTTGGTGCATTCGGCGAGACGCCTAATAGATTTGGATCTATAGAACGAGACGATTTGACACAAATCTCGGGGTGAGATTTTTAAAGAGGACTTCTCGAGGCAAGATGACCCTAAATATAAAACCTTGAATAGAGGTGACCATAACTAATTAGCACAGATAGTTAATCACATGGTTGTACGACGTAAAGAATTAATCTCGATCCCGGCTCGGAATCAAAGAGTTTTGATGTTTTTGAAAATGGATGGGTTTTGAAGGCAAACTTTTCGAAAGTGGGAGTCTTTGTGAAATCGATATTACAATGGTTTAGTGACATCGTTTGTGGTGTGTCAAAAAGTGTTGCTACGTGTGTGTCAAGGACTTGACGATGTGAATAGTGATTTTGTAAAAGCGTGGTTGTAGAAGAACCGGTTTTGAAAATTGTGACGTTGCATTTTTATCGAGACTACTATTAATTAGGAGTTCGCAGTGTAGAGGGTGTTCGTGAGAGAACGTGGTGTTTGTGACGGTGCTTCAAAGGTGTGGCCAAATTCTTGTTACGAAATTTTGGTGGTGATAGTGCTTTTTAGAAAATTTTGAAAACGTGCGACCGTGTTTGTCCATCCATTGATTAGGATTTTGGCTATGACGACGATGTGTGTAAAAAAAAATTCGTGGGTATAACCGTTTTTAGATCCCTTGATTTCATTAATTGAAACTTCGGTGATGTTAACGGTATGTGCGAAAAACATTTTGAAAAACTAAAGCGTAACCGTTTTACATGCCTTGGTCCCCTTAGCCGGGAATTTGGCAAGAGTAACAGTGTATGTGTGGGAATGTTTTGAAAGCAAAATGTGACCGTATGAGGTACCTTGATCCCATTGGTCGGGAGTTTGGTAATAGTAACGGTATATCGTTGTTTTTTGAAAATGACGAGTTTAATTTTGGCCAAAGTAATGGCGGTAAAGATAATTTTTAAAAGTGATGAGTGTGAACTCGGCAAGGGTGATGGCGCTAAGGTGTCTTTTGAAAATAGGTTTAATTTTGGCCAGTGTAACGGCATTAAAAGGTGGTTTTGAAAAGAAGATGTCCTTTTCCGAAAATGGAGTTTGGGTGTAGTCGAATATGTTCTCGTGGTTGAATCCAGATGTTAATGTTTTATTCGGTTTGTCACACACGCTACACATAACTAGGAATGCATACGCTCATGCAGAATGCAAACACGGGTAGGTTACGGTAGGCTACCGTCCACGAACAGTCTTTGCTTAGGTGGCAACGGGTCACCGATCGCTCAGTGCCACTTGCTTGGCATATTCACGGAATGTGTGACTACCTTGGACGGTCGGAACATCAATCGAGGGTCTCTATGCGTGTCCGTTAAAGATCTTACCGCAAAAAGGTCGATTGGTCCTAAAATCGGTTAGGGTGGGTTTTTAGGGCCAAAACCTGTAGTGACCACAAAAAGAAACTAGGAAATGAGCTTCACCGACCTCGTTCGAGTTACACCACCGCTGGAAACTTGTTTCCAATTCCCCAACGGAGTCACCAAACTGTGGACGCTCGCCCGCACCGCTCAGCGCCCCGCGCGCGCCCGTAACCTAGTGACGATACGACTTCTAAGGCGGATCCTCCTAGCTTTCCTGCGGCAATTCCGACAGAGCTCCGCTACGGTGTTGTGAGGTTGCAAGTCAAACACAGGTGCCCCTTGTCGTTCGAATCAAGCTAAGGACTCCAGGAACTATGAGGAGTAGTGTTGATTCGCTTATGGGGAACAAACGATCGAGTTGATCGTACTTAGAGTCGGAATGCGGCTAAGTTATAAGGAGAAGCTCGTAAAGAAGAGGAGGGTGATTGAGAATTGAATTGTGTGTTGAAATGAGCGGAATAAGGGGGGTATTTATAGTTTTTCTCGCAGTTCAAATCGACTACTCAGGCGCCTGGTGGCTTGCACGCTAGAACTGAGATGCCTGGGTGTGTGCGTAGGAAGACTCAGTCACCGAGGGGGGCGGCTGGAGTTTTGAAGATCCGATTTCGAAACCTTCCAAAACGGAGATTACGGATATCTTAGGTTTGCTTGGGGGTTAAGGTTTCCCTTTTGACCTAGCGCGTCAAGCGCCGGTGGGCCTCGGGCGCGCTTCTCGAGCTACGCTTGGCCTGACGCGTTGACTCGGGTTTGGCTTTGCGTGTTTCGGGACCGATTCGGAGCCGCGGTGTCGGAATTGACTCTAATTTGTGTTGACACGACCGTAATGACACGACTAAGACCATCTTAACATTGAATTAATTTTTCCGAATAATTATTTGATTCGTTCTATAGAAAAAACATCGTCGTAAAAACGTGTTGTGTTGCAGTCCAATCATCATCGGGTGTTTGTCGGGTGCTCCTACAGCCACCAGGTCAGAATCTGGGTGTCAACAGTAATTTCCATCTATCGGGTCCAGTAGTGGGTGGGTACCTGTTAACATTATATATTTGATAAAATCATTTTAAAAGTACGCAAAATAAAGAGGTAGATATAAGTTTACAGACTTTGGAATACTAACATGATCTTGATTGATTCTACTTCTTCAATATTTGGGTCGGCTTCAATCTTTGATGCATCTCGAGTAACAATACTTATTTCATCTAGTGGAATGATGCAGAAAGAACAAAAGTCAGACCACGGTTCATGTATATAGACTATGAGTACATTAGGAGAATCAATACCTCTCCACTCATTTATCTTCATGCGCCTCATCACTAACACGGGTCTAGGCTTGTCTATGAAATCATTAAAAATGTTTATCATATCTGATATGAATTCCACAAAGATGGAACACGACAGTTGTTCCTTTCTGCGATGTTATAGATAGATGTGTTAGAAAGTTAAAGGCGAGTTGAATTTTTACTATGTACTGCAGCGTAAGGATATATACTAACAGTGCATTTTCGAGAATTATTGTCGTCCAATTGAATCATTTGGTTCAAGTCCAAATGGGATGATATTTAATAAATTTTCCAATGACATCTGCAATAGAATAATAGCTCGGGAAATGAAAGCAATAATTATAAATATTATAAATTGAGCGCATTTTCATACTAAAGTATAGATCGGTTGGAACATTCCCGTGTTTTATATCATCAAAAGTGATGAAATTGTAGACACATATCGGTATATAGGGTCTGGATGCATAGCCAAAACCTTTGTGCTAAATTCAATCCATATCTACAATTGTGAAAGGTTGATTTCTCTTTTGCCACGTTTGAGGAGGTGGAGAGCTTAGATATTGTATAAATATTGCCCTCTTTGAAATCAGAATTGAAAAACTTCGGTAGTTTTTGCTTTATTGATGCTTGGATTATGGATCCCTGATTATATTTATAGTTATTATCGTCAACCACATCAGTAATCAATGGAAGTGTTTAAAATGACGATTATAGATAGTTGAGGAGGGAATAAAAAAATTGTACCGAAGCATTAAGTAAGATCATTTCAATGCCATATATGATTTCTTTTTTCAATGATTGCTGACCAACATTTTTGTCCGACTTCTTCAGCTTTAGTTCCCACTTGCGCATCACTCTGGCCGTAATTGTCACTGCGTTCATGTTTTCTTTGGTTTCTGAAATGGACTTTTGTTGAAATTGAAAAGCCATGGTGGAGTGGAATTGTGGAGAAGTTGGGATAAATGTCTTATTTAATGAGTATGAAGTTACTGTAACTTCATCCCCCACTACGTTGTGTGGACATGACATAGGTCCACCCCGACGCGGCCACGCGCGGGTTTGGGGAGGCGAATGAATCTCCATATGAGAATGGATCGAATTGAAATTTAGGTCTATGTGGAGTCGCCACCGAATTTTATGGTTATTCGGAACCGTTCGAGCCCACTCTATGTCGTAGTGGGCCGTATACAAAATACGGCCCATTTCCGATGTCAGAGTTTATTGGGCTCGTCCCTTTGCATATCGATATAGATGCCGACTTGAGCGGTTAATCGTATATTGAATGACTCTCGTGCGCCAACGGTTTCGGGCATCCGGAAACCGAGGTTCTGAGTAAGGGGTGAGGGTACGTGTTGGGAAGCCCACAAAGGACACCCAACCCCGCCCGCACATTAGCGGCCTCTACTAAGAACTCGAATGACTTTCTAATACGCGTGCTAGTAAAACGGGAAAATGATATGCAAAGATTTATTTTCCCTAAACATGCGAATGTAATTGAAAGGGTTTCTAAGTCAATTTAATGCAACTAAAATTAACGTCCAAGTTGTATTTTAGCATGCGGGTTCATTTAGTATAATAAACGAATAATAATTAAATTGACAAAAGAAACAGAAAACGCGTTAGTAACGATATAACGATATAACGAATAATAACGGTTTGCAAATATTGAATTGAATTGAAAAGATGCAAATATGAGGATGCATGATTTGAAAAGATAGTATACACGTGATTAATTATGCACATGTTGACCTAAGTCGTAAAATACTATCGAGTTTGAAAAATAGTTTTTTAGAATAATGTACGACTCGTGTTTGAGTCGTTATGAGGCTACTCGATCGAGTGGTCGATGGACTCGATCGAGTAGACCTATAAAAACTGATTCTGTTTGCGTTACAGACCATACTCGGCCGAGTCATTGGCCGACTCGGTCGAGTACGTAGCCACTCGACCGAGTCACTGTGAGACTCGATCGAGTGGTGGTCATATTTAGCATTCTGTCTCGATTTTAGGGTGTCACTCGATTGAGTGACTGAAGCACTCGGTCGAGTGGCACCTGTTCGAGGCCGATTTGTTTGCCAAAATCGTGTTTGTATCGAAAATCGTTTTAAATTGATTGTTGTGATTAAATTTCCTCCGCATTAATAATGTCATAATTCTAACGAATTGTTTTGACAATTATTTTAGCATCAACGAAAATTGCCTTAAATTGATTTAATGCGATTTGGAAAGATTGACACTTTGATTAAATAAATAAAAAGACTTGATTCCCTCGACTTCTCCGACATCGATAAATCCCTAGAGATTGTGATGTCGGATCTGTGTCAACGGGTTTCGACCCTTATTAATAATTGCTTAAAAAAGATGAATGCGCGATAACTAAGATGCAATAATAATAATAATAATAATAATAATAATAATAATAATAATAATAATACGGTAATAATAATAATAATAATAATAATAATACGTAATAATAATAATAATAATAATAATAATAATAATACGTAATAATAATAATAATACGGTAATAATAATAATAACGAAAAAAACGAAAAAAAGGAAAAAGGAAACGAAAAGAAAGAAGAAAGAGGTTTGTCACCCTCAACCTACATGTTTCTGTCTCGGATTAAGGCTCGTAAACGTGGTTATGGCACGGGAGTCTTTGAGGTGTATGGAGGCTAAGTTATGGTGGCTCGGGTTGAATTTCCTAAAACTATGTTTAGGGTTTTGCTAAGGTCGATTTCCTAGGGTTTTTCTAGGGTTTGTAGACGACGTAGTATGTATGTGTGTAGGGTGTAGATTGCTAGGGTTTTTTGTGATGTGTAGATGTGTAGATGTGTAGGTTGCTAGGGTTGTCAAAGATGTTGTTAAGATGTCTAAAAGGTGTGCATGGGAGGGTGTTTATATAGAAAAAATTAGGGCACCCGGGTTAGGGCACTCGACCGAGTAAGTAGCCAACTCGGTCGAGTGGCCCGTTACACCAGCCGCCGGGCTCAACGCAGGCCCACTCGATCGAGTGGATGGGTCACTCGATCGAGTGGCCTAGATGGGTCGCGCGGGTCTTGTTTGGACCTTGACCTTGATGGGTTTTGTGTTTGATTTGGACTTTTGATGATTGATGGGTTGTTTTGTGTGTCTCGGAAGTGACTTTGACCGGGATTGACCCAATCGTGAAAAGTCGGTTTTAATTCTGGTGTCGGTTTTGGCCCAAATTAGTCTTGTTTGACTCGGAATGATCCACTGGGCCTGGATTTGAGGTCCGTTTGGTGAGATTTGTACTCCGTAAGTGTGTTAGCCAACGATTAATGGATTTGAGCCCGTATCCGAGCGCGTAGAAACATGTTAGCGTCCGATCATCATCGGGTGATTTTTGGAAACTACCATAGACACCTGGCAGTCAAAATGCGGGTGTCTACACGTTGTAACTTCTATGTAGTTGAAGAGGTTGCATGTGTGTTGGTTGCATTAAGTGAGGAGTTTAAAAACTGCTATATTTTTTTAATATATTGTCAACTCATCGCCATGTCAAATCCAAGTAAGCGCTTAGTTGGATGCTGGAGTAGATGATTCTAAGGTCTCCATTTTCTTTAGCTTTAATATATAGACTAGTTTTGACCCGTGCAAATAGCACGGATGACGTTAAAAAATATAAATAAAGTGATGGACAAACAAAACTTTATTTTAGTAAATCGACCAATCTATTCTAATTTAACTATGCGTCAACACGACGGTAACGAATGAATCATAAGAATCATGATATACATTGGAAAACAAATTATAGGTGTATTGTCGGAGATTTGTTATATACGTAGCTGTCAATAAAGTTATTTAAACTTGAAGTGACATTGAGACAACTTAAATGCAGTCAATAACGACGCAAGTATAAATTTTAAGTAAAACTACACAAAATTCATTACATACTGGAACACTTCTTGATAAACAGCTTTAATGGTGGTGTTAGAAGTGCCCTTCTCACTATCGTAAATAAGAATTCTCAACCCGCGCTTGCTGGTGACCCTTGATGAAGCAACATATAGCTAACCATGTGTGAATACAGGTTTGGGGAGGTAAATACCAACATGAGACAATGACTAGCCTTGACGTACTCTTGTTAATGGTCATGGCAAAGCATATGGAAATGAGCAATACTTGTTTCATCGTATATGGATCGTTGTTTGGTAGTCAACATAGGCAACACAATTTCATGTTCACGACGCAGTGTCGCCCTATCGTACGCTAACTTATTTATGATTGAGGTGGACTCATTTGAACCCCTCTCTATATGATATACTTCGCACTACTCCCTCTCCACCACTAAGATTTTCCCACTTTCCTTAAAAGAAAACTCCACTATGATTTTCCCACTTCAAAACTTTCCTTATTCATCCAATATACTCTCTTCCTATTGGTTACTTTTGTGATTTGACATCTTAAACCCCACCCAACAATTTATCACCTTTCTTTATACCTCTGATAAGTGTAGTTTGTAGTGCCTTTTTCACTATGTTTTGGTCCCATTTCCTTGTGGAATCGCTCCTTGGGAGCGATTTATGGGCTTCTTATGCTCCCTTTAGTTCGTATCAGGTTCCCGAGAACGATTAAGAAGAGTTGGAGCGATTCCGACTCAATACATACACATTTTGGAGCCAACGGAGTAAAGGAACGATGACTCGACGCCTTGGAATCGACCCCGAGACCTTGGGACCCAATCCCGAGCCTCCGAGACCCGATCCCGAGTCCCGAGAATTGACGAGAAGCCCATGAGAGGCAAGGAAGGACAAAAAGGAGCTTAAAGGAGACCTACAAGGCTCATCCCGTTCGGGATGGTCTCATCCCGTTCGGGATGAGGTGCACGATTAGGAGCGCCACTGTGGGTCCGTTCCGGTCGGGTTGAACCCGTCCCGATCGGGACCGTGCTGCTGCTGCCCGCATTTCCTTTCTTTCTTCTCCTTTCCACTTGTAACCCTATATATACCCTTCCCTTGTTTTGTAAAGCTTATGCACTTCACTAGACCTTAAACCCTAGACTACTTTAGGTTAGATTAGATTAGATTAGTGTAGATTAGTCGGTAATTAGTTGTTAATCATAGATTAGCTCTTGTATTAAGGAATTCTTGAAGATCTTCGCCAAGCTTGACAACCTTGGATGATTATTTTTGGGTTTTCTCTTTTATACAAGTTCTTATTCTTCCTTCCATCCTCTAGTTTGGTATAATCCTTTTCCTTTTCCCTTTCTCTTAATCTTTTTTATGTTGTTCAAGTTTGAATCTTTATTATTGTTTGTTCTTGTTCTTGTTAGTTTGGTTGAGTTTGTAGATGTATGCTCTTGTTCTTATGTTGATTCCTCTTGTTCTTGTTAGTATTAGTTTGATTATGTTAGAGTAGTGTTCTTGCTAGGGTTATTAGGGCGATTAGGGTGTTAATTGGATGATTAAGGGATTGTTGGAGATGTTGGTGGAAGATTTGGGTTTCCACTTGGTTTGGTGCACATCACATGTTTGTTGAAATGCTTGATTGACTAGTAGATACATATACTTGTTTTTCTTGCCTTTCTCTTGTGGGTGATAGTTTGTTTGTGGGTTCGGTTCCCTCACTAAGTTGCGAGAGCCCGGTGAGGACGACCCCTAGGTCGGTCTAGGTAGCGAGAGCCCGGATGCGACCTAGGCCACCATAGCGCGCTAGAACCCCGTTTGTCATGTGTGTCGCCGAGATGGGTTCTAGGTGGAACCTCTAGGTGGGTCTAAGTTGCGAGAGCCCGGACCAATCTAGATCACCCTACTACCTCCTTCACTCTAGCTCTCCCTCGACCATTCCATTACCCCTTTGACCCCGACCTAATCCTAGCACGTTCTCCTTTGTTTGGTTTCTCCTTAGCCTTAGTCATAGCCTAGCTTTCTCCCCTCCTTATCATAGTAGTTTAGCCTAGCTCGTTGGCTTAGTCTAGTATTTGGGCCGACCTAGTCTAGGCTATACATTACCGTCCCCGTGGATTCGACCCGACTTCTTCAGCTTTAGTTCCCACTTGCGCATCACTCTGGCCGTAATTGTCACTGCGTTCATGTTTTCTTTGGTTTCTGAAATGGACTTTTGTTGAAATTGAAAAGCCATGGTGGAGTGGAATTGTGGAGAAGTTGGGATAAATGTCTTATTTAATGAGTATGAAGTTACTGTAACTTCATCCCCCACTACGTTGTGTGGACATGACATAGGTCCACCCCGACGCGGCCACGCGCGGGTTTGGGGAGGCGAATGAATCTCCATATGAGAATGGATCGAATTGAAATTTAGGTCTATGTGGAGTCGCCACCGAATTTTATGGTTATTCGGAACCGTTCGAGCCCACTCTATGTCGTAGTGGGCCGTATACAAAATACGGCCCATTTCCGATGTCAGAGTTTATTGGGCTCGTCCCTTTGCATATCGATATAGATGCCGACTTGAGCGGTTAATCGTATATTGAATGACTCTCGTGCGCCAACGGTTTCGGGCATCCGGAAACCGAGGTTCTGAGTAAGGGGTGAGGGTACGTGTTGGGAAGCCCACAAAGGACACCCAACCCCGCCCGCACATTAGCGGCCTCTACTAAGAACTCGAATGACTTTCTAATACGCGTGCTAGTAAAACGGGAAAATGATATGCAAAGATTTATTTTCCCTAAACATGCGAATGTAATTGAAAGGGTTTCTAAGTCAATTTAATGCAACTAAAATTAACGTCCAAGTTGTATTTTAGCATGCGGGTTCATTTAGTATAATAAACGAATAATAATTAAATTGACAAAAGAAACAGAAAACGCGTTAGTAACGATATAACGATATAACGAATAATAACGGTTTGCAAATATTGAATTGAATTGAAAAGATGCAAATATGAGGATGCATGATTTGAAAAGATAGTATACACGTGATTAATTATGCACATGTTGACCTAAGTCGTAAAATACTATCGAGTTTGAAAAATAGTTTTTTAGAATAATGTACGACTCGTGTTTGAGTCGTTATGAGGCTACTCGATCGAGTGGTCGATGGACTCGATCGAGTAGACCTATAAAAACTGATTCTGTTTGCGTTACAGACCATACTCGACCGAGTCATTGGCCGACTCGGTCGAGTACGTAGCCACTCGACCGAGTCACTGTGAGACTCGATCGAGTGGTGGTCATATTTAGCATTCTGTCTCGATTTTAGGGTGTCACTCGATCGAGTGACTGAAGCACTCGGTCGAGTGGCACCTGTTCGAGGCCGATTTGTTTGCCAAAATCGTGTTTGTATCGAAAATCGTTTTAAATTGATTGTTGTGATTAAATTTCCTCCGCATTAATAATGTCATAATTCTAACGAATTGTTTTGACAATTATTTTAGCATCAACGACAATTGCCTTAAATTGATTTAATGCTATTTGGAAAGATTGACTCTTTGATTAAATAAATAAAAAGACTTGATTCCCTCGACTTCTCCGACATCGATAAATCCCTAGAGATTGTGATGTCGGATCCGTGTCAACGGGTTTCGACCCTTATTAATAATTGCTTAAAAAAGATGAATGCGCGATAACTAAGCTGCAATAATAATAATAATAATAATAATAATAATAATAATAATAATAATAATAATAATAATAATAATAATAATAATAATAATAATAATAATAATAATAATAATAATACGGTAATAATAATAATAATAATAATAATAATAATAATACGTAGTAATAATAATAATAATAATAATAATAATAATAATAATAATAATAATAATAATAATAATAATAATAATAATAATACGTAATAATAATAATAATAATAATACGGTAATAATAATAATAACGAAAAGAACGAAAAAAAGGAAAAAGGAAACGAAAAGAAAGAAGAAAGAGGTTTGTCACCCTCAACCTACATGTTTCTGTCTCGGATTAAGGCTCGTAAACGTGGTTATGGCACGGGAGTCTTCGAGGTGTATGGAGGCTAAGTTATGGTGGCTCGGGTTGAATTTCCTAAAACTAGGTTTAGGGTTTTGCTAAGGTCGATTTCCTAGGGTTTTTCTAGGGTTTGTAAACGACGTAGTATGTATGTGTGTAGGGTGTAGATTGCTAGGGTTTTTTGTGATGTGTAGATGTGTAGATGTGTAGGTTGCTAGGGTTGTCAAAGATGTTGTTAAGATGTCTAAAAGGTGTGCATGGAAGGGTGTTTATATAGAAAAAATTAGGGCACCCGGGTTAGGGCACTCGACCGAGTAAGTAGCCAACTCGGTCGAGTGGCCCGTTACACCAGCCGCCGGGCTCAACGCAGGCCCACTCGATCGAGTGGATGGGTCACTCGATCGAGTGGCCTAGATGGGTCGCGCGGGTCTTGTTTGGACCTTGACCTTGATGGTTTTTGTGTTTGATTTGGACTTTTGATGATTGATGGGTTGTTTCGTGTGTCTCGGAAGTGACTTTGACCGGGATTGACCCAATCGTGAAAAGTCGGTTTTAATTCCGGTGTCGGTTTTGGCCCAAATTAGTCTTGTTTGACTCGGAATGATCCACTGGGCCTGGATTTGAGGTCCGTTTGGTGAGATTTGTACTCCGTAAGTGTGTTAGCCAACGATTAATGGATTTGAGCCCGTATCCGAGCGCGTAGAAACATGTTAGCGTCCGATCATCATCGGGTGATTTTTGGAAACTACCATAGACACCTGGCAGTCAAAATGCGGATGTCTACAGAGCCCCCACTCTGACTGAGGCTTGGACAGGGCGAAAGTCAGAGTAGCTACCAAGCCCGTTAAGACCTGGTAGACTTCCGGTCGGGTCGTTTATAGTCCGTTAGACTCGCGTGAAGGGCTCGCCAGCCACAAGACAGAAATCATACCTGAGCTTGATGATTGTACTCCGTGGGGAATTTGGGCTTGTCGCGTAAGCCCTGGGTGCGCCTGTGTGTTGGCCCATCCCGTGCCATCCCGGGAAAATGCTGTTGGGGAGATTCGATTGGCTTGCATGCCTTGCTTGAGTCGTACCTGTATAAGCTACATAAAATGCATGCAACACGTAGGTAGTAAAATGACTCGTGCTGGGGACAATGGTTTTTGAAAGTTGAATTTTTGAAATCCTGAAAGCACTCACGGGCTAGGTTTTCAAAATGGAAAGGGGTAGAAAAGAAATTCGCAGTTTAAATAGACTGAAATCTGACCTTGTCGAAAAGGATCCTTTTTCAAATGGCTAAATTTTGCAAATCTCAAAATGGAGTTTGAAGAGAGGGACCTACCGACAGACTCGACTCTGGACAGGACGAGCTGACTGACACGGACTGGACTCTCTAAGGGTTGGACCGTGACTCGGTAGGGTAGTGGGCCGCCTAACAAGACTCTCAAGTTGCGCTATCCCGTAACCTAGGCGAGTGGCAACATGGTCGTATATCGAAATGGGATAGATATGCTATAGGGGACTGGCAGTAGTCCGTAATGAGACTGTTTTAGTCTGGTGCCCTTCCGGATTTCCTATTTTAGGATACTTTTCCAAAGTGGGTGATGCCTCGAGTCCTGACAGATTCTTGTCTTCGACTGAGCCGAGTACTAGGACACACTACAGAAAGGAGGCTAGATTTTTGTTGGATTCATCTGGATTTTGTGAGTGGATGGAGGTGTTCTGTCTAAGAGAAGCCCCCGGGACAACAAAGCTAGCTATTGAGAACACGATGGTGTCGTGACCGGAATAATGACGCTTTTTGAATGTGTGTCAATGTGGGTGGTTGTGCCTTTGTTGAAAGGCTGCCTACGTATTCACGTGTGGTGAAATCAAACCATGCCGTAGTTCAGTGGATCGAAAGATGTATTATGGTGCCTAGTCTAATAGGACTTTGTGTGTAACTAGCCATAATGACGGTGTGGGCTAGGTGCATTCCCAGTGATGTCTTGATCAAAGGGCTTGAATGGTTAGGATATTGATCCTGTGACTGTGAGCGTTCTCCGGGGTAGCCCCCAGAGGTGGTGTGAACTATTTGGGCATGTTCTATGCCGACTGCAAGTTGAGTTCCCGTGTCCGGGGGTGGTAACTGGTTTGGATGTGAAAAATTGGGACGGGATTTTAACGAGTTTTGCTCTCGGGGATTTTAACGAGTTTTGCTCTCGAGGATTTTAACGAGTTTTGCTCTCGGGGATTTTAACGAGTTTTGCTCTCGGGGATTTGACGAGTTTTGCTCTCGGGGATTTGACGAGTTTTGCTCTCGGGTCTTTGACGAGTTTTGCTCTCGGGGATTTTAACGAGTTTTGCTCTCGGGGATTTGACGAGTTTTGCTCTCGGGTCTTTGACGAGTTTTGCTCTCGGGGATTTGACGAGTTTTGCTCTCGGGTCTTTGTATGGTGATTGTGAATTTTGTTATGTAAAGGGAAAGTCGAGTAAAATGGCTCGAACTTTGATCGGGATAGGTTTTGATAATGCGGGATCTGGTTTCCATGTCTGGCCCTAATGGTTAGGGGTATCCTATGGTGCTTGAATCCTCAAAATTCCGGGCTGTCTCTGGCCTGGGTCTCGGGGAGGTCTTGAGGGTTGTAATGTGGGAAGGCTAGATGTGGTGTTAGCTGACCAGCTTGATTGTCACTCCCCTATTGGATGGTATTGATAATTTTGAATTTGACCGTACCATGGTCAAAGGATTTTCACTTGAGTTGACCGTTGACCACGGTCATGGGTATTTCATTTCTGATTGACCTCGCAATCATGAGGTTTTGATAATTTTGACCGTACCCTGGTCGTGGGGCTTTCACTTGAATGGACCGTTGACCACGGTCATGGGTATTCTGAATTTTTTTGATGATGGCTTGCTTTTTTTTGTTTTGGCCTTTTGCTTTTTTTTGCATGGACTTTCGATTTTTTTTTTTTTTTGTGTCCAGTTTTTTTGATGGCCTTTTTTTTTGTTTTGGACCTTTTTTTTTGACTTTTGATTGACCTCTCAGCCCCGGTCATGGGTTTTTGGATTTTGGTTGACCTCTCAGCCCCGGTCATGGGTTTTTGGATATTGGTTGACCTCTCTGCCCCGGTCATGGGTTTTTTTGAATGTTGGTTGACCTCTCAGCCCCGGTCATGGGTTTTTTTTTATTTTGGTTGACCTCTCAGCCCCGGTCATGGGTTTCTTGAATGTTGGTTGACCTCTCAGCCCCGGTCATGGGTTTTTTTTATTTTGGTTGACCTCTCAGCCCCGGTCATGGGTTTTTTTTTATTTTGGTCAGACTAACACCAAAGGTAGGGATCGGTTGATCTTATCGGATGGGTGTTTGTTGTGGGAAATGGGTTTGCCTCCCGTCTTAGACCCAAACTAGAAGACTACCCAGATTTGTCATAGGATTCGATATGCTCCTGCTAAGGGTAGTTATGTGGCTTTTCTATACCAGACATGGAATAGGTAAAAGGAAAACACGGGCTCGGTTTCCTGCAGTCATTATAGATGTGCCTATAATAGTCACGTGCATGTGCTCACAGTGTATGATGGTGTTCATCATGTTCTCGGAAACACATAAGGAAAGTGTATATGAGAAAGAATATTGAAAGCTGATTTTATTGAATTTTGAAAAAAAAGAGGACAGAATACAATTGACTCTGACTCTGACTTTGACTTTGACTTCGACTTCGAAGGGAATAGTACATCCTAGACTCGGATTCAGACTCGGACTCAAATCAGATCCGGATTCTCGGATAATGTTGTCATTAGTCGTCGGCTTCTAAGGACTCGAGTTGATGTCCAGTATAGCCCAGATCTTCATTGTGTCGAAGATCGTCTTCAATCCTAATGCCCATTTCGGTAAGTACGGCAAAGTTTGAAATGCCGGCATACCTAAGATGGACGCGGTAAGAAGGTAGGAGGTTGTTGATGAAGGCCTCCACTAGTGTCTTCTCGTTGGGCTTGTTTACCAACTTTACACTCTCGGCCCTCCATCTTTGAAGATATTTAGTGAACCCTTCTTTGGGCTCCTGGGCCATCATTTCCAGAGTACGCATTGTAGTCTGGATCTCGATATTATCGGCGTAGTTTCGAGCGAACTCTGTTGCCACGTCATGCCAAGTCGGGTATTTCTTGGAATCGAGCCTGTAGTACCAGCCTTTGGGGTGCTTCTGGAGGGAGGAAGGGAATAAGTGCTTAAACATGGTGGACTTTTCCCCTTGGACCGCCATGAAATCTTTGAAAGCCCGGATGTGATGGACCGGGTCTCCAGTACCTTCAAACATTGGAATTCCCGTAAGGTTGAGGTTAGCAGGTAGCTCGTCATTCAAAGGTGAGTAAGTACGAGCATTTTCGGCGTGGATCGAGTTGTTCGTCGATAAGTGGACTTGCTCTTCGAGCCTTCGAACAACTCTGATCAATTCGGCTATGGGCCCAGTGGGCTCAGCTCCTTCAACTAGGGCGGTTTTCTCCACGGTGCTTAGGCGGGTGGATAAAGTCGCTTGGTTAGCCTGGATGGCAGCCAGTTGGGTCTCGATCTTGGTCAAAGCATTTTTCAACTCATCCATTTTGCGTTGATGTCTGGTTTCGGGTGGCCTGTCTGTAAGAACACCACGTAATCAGAGAGGTTGCTTCGAAACTCAGACTCACCAAGGCATAGGAAATAGCGCAAGAGGAGGGACGGCCCCAGTTTGACTCGGGTTAGACTCCCCTAAGACAAATGTGTAGGGTACGATTCTCGGAGTGACTGTGATTAGTCACTCCGTCGGAGAATAGCCCCCACTGTGAAACTAAGGACTTAGATGGTGTGGCATCTTAAGTGACTCGAAAGTGGGGTACGTGAGACACGTGTAAGACATGACCCTTAGGGCAACCGTGATTGATCGCCCTGCTAAGGGGTAGCCCCCGAGTGGGGTTGAAGATTTTGTTAATACTCGAGTATTGGACGAGTGACCCGTAGACATAAGGACCGTGAACCTTTTGTTATAGGGCTATGCCTTGTAAAAGGTTGACTCGGAAAAGACACCTAGACGGGTGACTTGTGCAAGGTGGGCCTTCCTTAGGATTCGGCGAATGGGCCTAGTCCTGTTCGAAGGAAGGTTGACTCGATTGTGTAAACTGGCCTTCCTTTGTAGGAGTATGTCCTACGTAGGTGGGCCTTGCCTTAGTCTAATAAGGCGGACTGGGATAGGGAAGAGACTCGTGATGTAAGATCGACAGAGTTTCGACGCTAAGGACCTTGACGACTTAAGACACGACCCGACACTGCTAAATATGGGAAGTCCTAAGAAGAGGGAAGGTTTTGAAAATTGATTGATTTTGAAAAAGGACCGAGAAGACTCGGTGAATGGCCCAAATTTCCGAAAAAAGAGGACGAAAAGTCATTGGGCCACGGGTTTTGAAAGTTCGAGTTTTGATTTGGGCAGCATACCGGCTAGAAAATAGGCTATTTTGAGTAAAATCATAAGTCCTAAATTCGGTATGTGTCCCGGGTTTTGAAATCGAATAGTTTGAAAAGGATGCAATTTTGAAAAATTGACGGTTTTTTTGAAAACGACTCGGAAACCAAGTAGCACGTAGTCACACAAGCATTATAACGACGCCATGTATGCTCTATACTAAGTCTCGGTCGGTCTATAGGGGGTCTATACCAGTGTACATAGTCTAGACGTTGATCGGGACGGACTTCCTAAGTCGAGTTGATCTTAGAACATGCCGCGAAACCCACTCCAATCGACTATGGACACCTTTTGACATATCCATATTGGAGTACATCAACGGTATAGTGGGACGTCGGTCACGAGTACCGGCCCGGGAAAATATGGGTTATGCATGAACCGTAGAACTAACACGCGTATTGTATTTGTCAAACGATTTCTATTCGAGTCTCACCCTGAGGATGCCGATGGTAAGTCACGCATCAGTTAATCCCCAGCGGAGTCGCCAAATTGTGGACATGACATAGGTCCACCCCGACGCGGCCACGCGCGGGTTTGGGGAGGCGAATGAATCTCCATATGAGAATGGATCGAATTGAAATTTAGGTCTATGTGGAGTCGCCACCGAATTTTATGGTTATTCGGAACCGTTCGAGCCCACTCTATGTCGTAGTGGGCCGTATACAAAATACGGCCCATTTCCGATGTCAGAGTTTATTGGGCTCGTCCCTTTGCATATCGATATAGATGCCGACTTGAGCGGTTAATCGTATATTGAATGACTCTCGTGCGCCAACGGTTTCGGGCATCCGGAAACCGAGGTTCTGAGTAAGGGGTGAGGGTACGTGTTGGGAAGCCCACAAAGGACACCCAACCCCGCCCGCACATTAGCGGCCTCTACTAAGAACTCGAATGACTTTCTAATACGCGTGCTAGTAAAACGGGAAAATGATATGCAAAGATTTATTTTCCCTAAACATGCGAATGTAATTGAAAGGGTTTCTAAGTCAATTTAATGCAACTAAAATTAACGTCCAAGTTGTATTTTAGCATGCGGGTTCATTTAGTATAATAAACGAATAATAATTAAATTGACAAAAGAAACAGAAAACGCGTTAGTAACGATATAACGATATAACGAATAATAACGGTTTGCAAATATTGAATTGAATTGAAAAGATGCAAATATGAGGATGCATGATTTGAAAAGATAGTATACACGTGATTAATTATGCACATGTTGACCTAAGTCGTAAAATACTATCGAGTTTGAAAAATAGTTTTTTAGAATAATGTACGACTCGTGTTTGAGTCGTTATGAGGCTACTCGATCGAGTGGTCGATGGACTCGATCGAGTAGACCTATAAAAACTGATTCTGTTTGCGTTACAGACCATACTCGGCCGAGTCATTGGCCGACTCGGTCGAGTACGTAGCCACTCGACCGAGTCACTGTGAGACTCGATCGAGTGGTGGTCATATTTAGCATTCTGTCTCGATTTTAGGGTGTCACTCGATTGAGTGACTGAAGCACTCGGTCGAGTGGCACCTGTTCGAGGCCGATTTGTTTGCCAAAATCGTGTTTGTATCGAAAATCGTTTTAAATTGATTGTTGTGATTAAATTTCCTCCGCATTAATAATGTCATAATTCTAACGAATTGTTTTGACAATTATTTTAGCATCAACGAAAATTGCCTTAAATTGATTTAATGCGATTTGGAAAGATTGACACTTTGATTAAATAAATAAAAAGACTTGATTCCCTCGACTTCTCCGACATCGATAAATCCCTAGAGATTGTGATGTCGGATCTGTGTCAACGGGTTTCGACCCTTATTAATAATTGCTTAAAAAAGATGAATGCGCGATAACTAAGATGCAATAATAATAATAATAATAATAATAATAATAATAATAATAATAATAATACGGTAATAATAATAATAATAATAATAATAATACGTAATAATAATAATAATAATAATAATAATAATAATACGTAATAATAATAATAATACGGTAATAATAATAATAACGAAAAAAACGAAAAAAAGGAAAAAGGAAACGAAAAGAAAGAAGAAAGAGGTTTGTCACCCTCAACCTACATGTTTCTGTCTCGGATTAAGGCTCGTAAACGTGGTTATGGCACGGGAGTCTTTGAGGTGTATGGAGGCTAAGTTATGGTGGCTCGGGTTGAATTTCCTAAAACTATGTTTAGGGTTTTGCTAAGGTCGATTTCCTAGGGTTTTTCTAGGGTTTGTAGACGACGTAGTATGTATGTGTGTAGGGTGTAGATTGCTAGGGTTTTTTGTGATGTGTAGATGTGTAGATGTGTAGGTTGCTAGGGTTGTCAAAGATGTTGTTAAGATGTCTAAAAGGTGTGCATGGGAGGGTGTTTATATAGAAAAAATTAGGGCACCCGGGTTAGGGCACTCGACCGAGTAAGTAGCCAACTCGGTCGAGTGGCCCGTTACACCAGCCGCCGGGCTCAACGCAGGCCCACTCGATCGAGTGGATGGGTCACTCGATCGAGTGGCCTAGATGGGTCGCGCGGGTCTTGTTTGGACCTTGACCTTGATGGGTTTTGTGTTTGATTTGGACTTTTGATGATTGATGGGTTGTTTTGTGTGTCTCGGAAGTGACTTTGACCGGGATTGACCCAATCGTGAAAAGTCGGTTTTAATTCTGGTGTCGGTTTTGGCCCAAATTAGTCTTGTTTGACTCGGAATGATCCACTGGGCCTGGATTTGAGGTCCGTTTGGTGAGATTTGTACTCCGTAAGTGTGTTAGCCAACGATTAATGGATTTGAGCCCGTATCCGAGCGCGTAGAAACATGTTAGCGTCCGATCATCATCGGGTGATTTTTGGAAACTACCATAGACACCTGGCAGTCAAAATGCGGGTGTCTACACGTTGTAACTTCTATGTAGTTGAAGAGGTTGCATGTGTGTTGGTTGCATTAAGTGAGGAGTTTAAAAACTGCTATATTTTTTTAATATATTGTCAACTCATCGCCATGTCAAATCCAAGTAAGCGCTTAGTTGGATGCTGGAGTAGATGATTCTAAGGTCTCCATTTTCTTTAGCTTTAATATATAGACTAGTTTTGACCCGTGCAAATAGCACGGATGACGTTAAAAAATATAAATAAAGTGATGGACAAACAAAACTTTATTTTAGTAAATCGACCAATCTATTCTAATTTAACTATGCGTCAACACGACGGTAACGAATGAATCATAAGAATCATGATATACATTGGAAAACAAATTATAGGTGTATTGTCGGAGATTTGTTATATACGTAGCTGTCAATAAAGTTATTTAAACTTGAAGTGACATTGAGACAACTTAAATGCAGTCAATAACGACGCAAGTATAAATTTTAAGTAAAACTACACAAAATTCATTACATACTGGAACACTTCTTGATAAACAGCTTTAATGGTGGTGTTAGAAGTGCCCTTCTCACTATCGTAAATAAGAATTCTCAACCCGCGCTTGCTGGTGACCCTTGATGAAGCAACATATAGCTAACCATGTGTGAATACAGGTTTGGGGAGGTAAATACCAACATGAGACAATGACTAGCCTTGACGTACTCTTGTTAATGGTCATGGCAAAGCATATGGAAATGAGCAATACTTGTTTCATCGTATATGGATCGTTGTTTGGTAGTCAACATAGGCAACACAATTTCATGTTCACGACGCAGTGTCGCCCTATCGTACGCTAACTTATTTATGATTGAGGTGGACTCATTTGAACCCCTCTCTATATGATATACTTCGCACTACTCCCTCTCCACCACTAAGATTTTCCCACTTTCCTTAAAAGAAAACTCCACTATGATTTTCCCACTTCAAAACTTTCCTTATTCATCCAATATACTCTCTTCCTATTGGTTACTTTTGTGATTTGACATCTTAAACCCCACCCAACAATTTATCACCTTTCTTTATACCTCTGATAAGTGTAGTTTGTAGTGCCTTTTTCACTATGTTTTGGTCCCATTTCCTTGTGGAATCGCTCCTTGGGAGCGATTTATGGGCTTCTTATGCTCCCTTTAGTTCGTATCAGGTTCCCGAGAACGATTAAGAAGAGTTGGAGCGATTCCGACTCAATACATACACATTTTGGAGCCAACGGAGTAAAGGAACGATGACTCGACGCCTTGGAATCGACCCCGAGACCTTGGGACCCAATCCCGAGCCTCCGAGACCCGATCCCGAGTCCCGAGAATTGACGAGAAGCCCATGAGAGGCAAGGAAGGACAAAAAGGAGCTTAAAGGAGACCTACAAGGCTCATCCCGTTCGGGATGGTCTCATCCCGTTCGGGATGAGGTGCACGATTAGGAGCGCCACTGTGGGTCCGTTCCGGTCGGGTTGAACCCGTCCCGATCGGGACCGTGCTGCTGCTGCCCGCATTTCCTTTCTTTCTTCTCCTTTCCACTTGTAACCCTATATATACCCTTCCCTTGTTTTGTAAAGCTTATGCACTTCACTAGACCTTAAACCCTAGACTACTTTAGGTTAGATTAGATTAGATTAGTGTAGATTAGTCGGTAATTAGTTGTTAATCATAGATTAGCTCTTGTATTAAGGAATTCTTGAAGATCTTCGCCAAGCTTGACAACCTTGGATGATTATTTTTGGGTTTTCTCTTTTATACAAGTTCTTATTCTTCCTTCCATCCTCTAGTTTGGTATAATCCTTTTCCTTTTCCCTTTCTCTTAATCTTTTTTATGTTGTTCAAGTTTGAATCTTTATTATTGTTTGTTCTTGTTCTTGTTAGTTTGGTTGAGTTTGTAGATGTATGCTCTTGTTCTTATGTTGATTCCTCTTGTTCTTGTTAGTATTAGTTTGATTATGTTAGAGTAGTGTTCTTGCTAGGGTTATTAGGGCGATTAGGGTGTTAATTGGATGATTAAGGGATTGTTGGAGATGTTGGTGGAAGATTTGGGTTTCCACTTGGTTTGGTGCACATCACATGTTTGTTGAAATGCTTGATTGACTAGTAGATACATATACTTGTTTTTCTTGCCTTTCTCTTGTGGGTGATAGTTTGTTTGTGGGTTCGGTTCCCTCACTAAGTTGCGAGAGCCCGGTGAGGACGACCCCTAGGTCGGTCTAGGTAGCGAGAGCCCGGATGCGACCTAGGCCACCATAGCGCGCTAGAACCCCGTTTGTCATGTGTGTCGCCGAGATGGGTTCTAGGTGGAACCTCTAGGTGGGTCTAAGTTGCGAGAGCCCGGACCAATCTAGATCACCCTACTACCTCCTTCACTCTAGCTCTCCCTCGACCATTCCATTACCCCTTTGACCCCGACCTAATCCTAGCACGTTCTCCTTTGTTTGGTTTCTCCTTAGCCTTAGTCATAGCCTAGCTTTCTCCCCTCCTTATCATAGTAGTTTAGCCTAGCTCGTTGGCTTAGTCTAGTATTTGGGCCGACCTAGTCTAGGCTATACATTACCGTCCCCGTGGATTCGACCCGACTTCTTCAGCTTTAGTTCCCACTTGCGCATCACTCTGGCCGTAATTGTCACTGCGTTCATGTTTTCTTTGGTTTCTGAAATGGACTTTTGTTGAAATTGAAAAGCCATGGTGGAGTGGAATTGTGGAGAAGTTGGGATAAATGTCTTATTTAATGAGTATGAAGTTACTGTAACTTCATCCCCCACTACGTTGTGTGGACATGACATAGGTCCACCCCGACGCGGCCACGCGCGGGTTTGGGGAGGCGAATGAATCTCCATATGAGAATGGATCGAATTGAAATTTAGGTCTATGTGGAGTCGCCACCGAATTTTATGGTTATTCGGAACCGTTCGAGCCCACTCTATGTCGTAGTGGGCCGTATACAAAATACGGCCCATTTCCGATGTCAGAGTTTATTGGGCTCGTCCCTTTGCATATCGATATAGATGCCGACTTGAGCGGTTAATCGTATATTGAATGACTCTCGTGCGCCAACGGTTTCGGGCATCCGGAAACCGAGGTTCTGAGTAAGGGGTGAGGGTACGTGTTGGGAAGCCCACAAAGGACACCCAACCCCGCCCGCACATTAGCGGCCTCTACTAAGAACTCGAATGACTTTCTAATACGCGTGCTAGTAAAACGGGAAAATGATATGCAAAGATTTATTTTCCCTAAACATGCGAATGTAATTGAAAGGGTTTCTAAGTCAATTTAATGCAACTAAAATTAACGTCCAAGTTGTATTTTAGCATGCGGGTTCATTTAGTATAATAAACGAATAATAATTAAATTGACAAAAGAAACAGAAAACGCGTTAGTAACGATATAACGATATAACGAATAATAACGGTTTGCAAATATTGAATTGAATTGAAAAGATGCAAATATGAGGATGCATGATTTGAAAAGATAGTATACACGTGATTAATTATGCACATGTTGACCTAAGTCGTAAAATACTATCGAGTTTGAAAAATAGTTTTTTAGAATAATGTACGACTCGTGTTTGAGTCGTTATGAGGCTACTCGATCGAGTGGTCGATGGACTCGATCGAGTAGACCTATAAAAACTGATTCTGTTTGCGTTACAGACCATACTCGACCGAGTCATTGGCCGACTCGGTCGAGTACGTAGCCACTCGACCGAGTCACTGTGAGACTCGATCGAGTGGTGGTCATATTTAGCATTCTGTCTCGATTTTAGGGTGTCACTCGATCGAGTGACTGAAGCACTCGGTCGAGTGGCACCTGTTCGAGGCCGATTTGTTTGCCAAAATCGTGTTTGTATCGAAAATCGTTTTAAATTGATTGTTGTGATTAAATTTCCTCCGCATTAATAATGTCATAATTCTAACGAATTGTTTTGACAATTATTTTAGCATCAACGACAATTGCCTTAAATTGATTTAATGCTATTTGGAAAGATTGACTCTTTGATTAAATAAATAAAAAGACTTGATTCCCTCGACTTCTCCGACATCGATAAATCCCTAGAGATTGTGATGTCGGATCCGTGTCAACGGGTTTCGACCCTTATTAATAATTGCTTAAAAAAGATGAATGCGCGATAACTAAGCTGCAATAATAATAATAATAATAATAATAATAATAATAATAATAATAATAATAATAATAATAATAATAATAATAATAATAATAATAATAATAATAATAATAATAATACGGTAATAATAATAATAATAATAATAATAATAATAATACGTAGTAATAATAATAATAATAATAATAATAATAATAATAATAATAATAATAATAATAATAATAATAATACGTAATAATAATAATAATAATAATACGGTAATAATAATAATAACGAAAAGAACGAAAAAAAGGAAAAAGGAAACGAAAAGAAAGAAGAAAGAGGTTTGTCACCCTCAACCTACATGTTTCTGTCTCGGATTAAGGCTCGTAAACGTGGTTATGGCACGGGAGTCTTCGAGGTGTATGGAGGCTAAGTTATGGTGGCTCGGGTTGAATTTCCTAAAACTAGGTTTAGGGTTTTGCTAAGGTCGATTTCCTAGGGTTTTTCTAGGGTTTGTAAACGACGTAGTATGTATGTGTGTAGGGTGTAGATTGCTAGGGTTTTTTGTGATGTGTAGATGTGTAGATGTGTAGGTTGCTAGGGTTGTCAAAGATGTTGTTAAGATGTCTAAAAGGTGTGCATGGAAGGGTGTTTATATAGAAAAAATTAGGGCACCCGGGTTAGGGCACTCGACCGAGTAAGTAGCCAACTCGGTCGAGTGGCCCGTTACACCAGCCGCCGGGCTCAACGCAGGCCCACTCGATCGAGTGGATGGGTCACTCGATCGAGTGGCCTAGATGGGTCGCGCGGGTCTTGTTTGGACCTTGACCTTGATGGTTTTTGTGTTTGATTTGGACTTTTGATGATTGATGGGTTGTTTCGTGTGTCTCGGAAGTGACTTTGACCGGGATTGACCCAATCGTGAAAAGTCGGTTTTAATTCCGGTGTCGGTTTTGGCCCAAATTAGTCTTGTTTGACTCGGAATGATCCACTGGGCCTGGATTTGAGGTCCGTTTGGTGAGATTTGTACTCCGTAAGTGTGTTAGCCAACGATTAATGGATTTGAGCCCGTATCCGAGCGCGTAGAAACATGTTAGCGTCCGATCATCATCGGGTGATTTTTGGAAACTACCATAGACACCTGGCAGTCAAAATGCGGATGTCTACAGAGCCCCCACTCTGACTGAGGCTTGGACAGGGCGAAAGTCAGAGTAGCTACCAAGCCCGTTAAGACCTGGTAGACTTCCGGTCGGGTCGTTTATAGTCCGTTAGACTCGCGTGAAGGGCTCGCCAGCCACAAGACAGAAATCATACCTGAGCTTGATGATTGTACTCCGTGGGGAATTTGGGCTTGTCGCGTAAGCCCTGGGTGCGCCTGTGTGTTGGCCCATCCCGTGCCATCCCGGGAAAATGCTGTTGGGGAGATTCGATTGGCTTGCATGCCTTGCTTGAGTCGTACCTGTATAAGCTACATAAAATGCATGCAACACGTAGGTAGTAAAATGACTCGTGCTGGGGACAATGGTTTTTGAAAGTTGAATTTTTGAAATCCTGAAAGCACTCACGGGCTAGGTTTTCAAAATGGAAAGGGGTAGAAAAGAAATTCGCAGTTTAAATAGACTGAAATCTGACCTTGTCGAAAAGGATCCTTTTTCAAATGGCTAAATTTTGCAAATCTCAAAATGGAGTTTGAAGAGAGGGACCTACCGACAGACTCGACTCTGGACAGGACGAGCTGACTGACACGGACTGGACTCTCTAAGGGTTGGACCGTGACTCGGTAGGGTAGTGGGCCGCCTAACAAGACTCTCAAGTTGCGCTATCCCGTAACCTAGGCGAGTGGCAACATGGTCGTATATCGAAATGGGATAGATATGCTATAGGGGACTGGCAGTAGTCCGTAATGAGACTGTTTTAGTCTGGTGCCCTTCCGGATTTCCTATTTTAGGATACTTTTCCAAAGTGGGTGATGCCTCGAGTCCTGACAGATTCTTGTCTTCGACTGAGCCGAGTACTAGGACACACTACAGAAAGGAGGCTAGATTTTTGTTGGATTCATCTGGATTTTGTGAGTGGATGGAGGTGTTCTGTCTAAGAGAAGCCCCCGGGACAACAAAGCTAGCTATTGAGAACACGATGGTGTCGTGACCGGAATAATGACGCTTTTTGAATGTGTGTCAATGTGGGTGGTTGTGCCTTTGTTGAAAGGCTGCCTACGTATTCACGTGTGGTGAAATCAAACCATGCCGTAGTTCAGTGGATCGAAAGATGTATTATGGTGCCTAGTCTAATAGGACTTTGTGTGTAACTAGCCATAATGACGGTGTGGGCTAGGTGCATTCCCAGTGATGTCTTGATCAAAGGGCTTGAATGGTTAGGATATTGATCCTGTGACTGTGAGCGTTCTCCGGGGTAGCCCCCAGAGGTGGTGTGAACTATTTGGGCATGTTCTATGCCGACTGCAAGTTGAGTTCCCGTGTCCGGGGGTGGTAACTGGTTTGGATGTGAAAAATTGGGACGGGATTTTAACGAGTTTTGCTCTCGGGGATTTTAACGAGTTTTGCTCTCGAGGATTTTAACGAGTTTTGCTCTCGGGGATTTTAACGAGTTTTGCTCTCGGGGATTTGACGAGTTTTGCTCTCGGGGATTTGACGAGTTTTGCTCTCGGGTCTTTGACGAGTTTTGCTCTCGGGGATTTTAACGAGTTTTGCTCTCGGGGATTTGACGAGTTTTGCTCTCGGGTCTTTGACGAGTTTTGCTCTCGGGGATTTGACGAGTTTTGCTCTCGGGTCTTTGTATGGTGATTGTGAATTTTGTTATGTAAAGGGAAAGTCGAGTAAAATGGCTCGAACTTTGATCGGGATAGGTTTTGATAATGCGGGATCTGGTTTCCATGTCTGGCCCTAATGGTTAGGGGTATCCTATGGTGCTTGAATCCTCAAAATTCCGGGCTGTCTCTGGCCTGGGTCTCGGGGAGGTCTTGAGGGTTGTAATGTGGGAAGGCTAGATGTGGTGTTAGCTGACCAGCTTGATTGTCACTCCCCTATTGGATGGTATTGATAATTTTGAATTTGACCGTACCATGGTCAAAGGATTTTCACTTGAGTTGACCGTTGACCACGGTCATGGGTATTTCATTTCTGATTGACCTCGCAATCATGAGGTTTTGATAATTTTGACCGTACCCTGGTCGTGGGGCTTTCACTTGAATGGACCGTTGACCACGGTCATGGGTATTCTGAATTTTTTTGATGATGGCTTGCTTTTTTTTGTTTTGGCCTTTTGCTTTTTTTTGCATGGACTTTCGATTTTTTTTTTTTTTTGTGTCCAGTTTTTTTGATGGCCTTTTTTTTTGTTTTGGACCTTTTTTTTTGACTTTTGATTGACCTCTCAGCCCCGGTCATGGGTTTTTGGATTTTGGTTGACCTCTCAGCCCCGGTCATGGGTTTTTGGATATTGGTTGACCTCTCTGCCCCGGTCATGGGTTTTTTTGAATGTTGGTTGACCTCTCAGCCCCGGTCATGGGTTTTTTTTTATTTTGGTTGACCTCTCAGCCCCGGTCATGGGTTTCTTGAATGTTGGTTGACCTCTCAGCCCCGGTCATGGGTTTTTTTTATTTTGGTTGACCTCTCAGCCCCGGTCATGGGTTTTTTTTTATTTTGGTCAGACTAACACCAAAGGTAGGGATCGGTTGATCTTATCGGATGGGTGTTTGTTGTGGGAAATGGGTTTGCCTCCCGTCTTAGACCCAAACTAGAAGACTACCCAGATTTGTCATAGGATTCGATATGCTCCTGCTAAGGGTAGTTATGTGGCTTTTCTATACCAGACATGGAATAGGTAAAAGGAAAACACGGGCTCGGTTTCCTGCAGTCATTATAGATGTGCCTATAATAGTCACGTGCATGTGCTCACAGTGTATGATGGTGTTCATCATGTTCTCGGAAACACATAAGGAAAGTGTATATGAGAAAGAATATTGAAAGCTGATTTTATTGAATTTTGAAAAAAAAGAGGACAGAATACAATTGACTCTGACTCTGACTTTGACTTTGACTTCGACTTCGAAGGGAATAGTACATCCTAGACTCGGATTCAGACTCGGACTCAAATCAGATCCGGATTCTCGGATAATGTTGTCATTAGTCGTCGGCTTCTAAGGACTCGAGTTGATGTCCAGTATAGCCCAGATCTTCATTGTGTCGAAGATCGTCTTCAATCCTAATGCCCATTTCGGTAAGTACGGCAAAGTTTGAAATGCCGGCATACCTAAGATGGACGCGGTAAGAAGGTAGGAGGTTGTTGATGAAGGCCTCCACTAGTGTCTTCTCGTTGGGCTTGTTTACCAACTTTACACTCTCGGCCCTCCATCTTTGAAGATATTTAGTGAACCCTTCTTTGGGCTCCTGGGCCATCATTTCCAGAGTACGCATTGTAGTCTGGATCTCGATATTATCGGCGTAGTTTCGAGCGAACTCTGTTGCCACGTCATGCCAAGTCGGGTATTTCTTGGAATCGAGCCTGTAGTACCAGCCTTTGGGGTGCTTCTGGAGGGAGGAAGGGAATAAGTGCTTAAACATGGTGGACTTTTCCCCTTGGACCGCCATGAAATCTTTGAAAGCCCGGATGTGATGGACCGGGTCTCCAGTACCTTCAAACATTGGAATTCCCGTAAGGTTGAGGTTAGCAGGTAGCTCGTCATTCAAAGGTGAGTAAGTACGAGCATTTTCGGCGTGGATCGAGTTGTTCGTCGATAAGTGGACTTGCTCTTCGAGCCTTCGAACAACTCTGATCAATTCGGCTATGGGCCCAGTGGGCTCAGCTCCTTCAACTAGGGCGGTTTTCTCCACGGTGCTTAGGCGGGTGGATAAAGTCGCTTGGTTAGCCTGGATGGCAGCCAGTTGGGTCTCGATCTTGGTCAAAGCATTTTTCAACTCATCCATTTTGCGTTGATGTCTGGTTTCGGGTGGCCTGTCTGTAAGAACACCACGTAATCAGAGAGGTTGCTTCGAAACTCAGACTCACCAAGGCATAGGAAATAGCGCAAGAGGAGGGACGGCCCCAGTTTGACTCGGGTTAGACTCCCCTAAGACAAATGTGTAGGGTACGATTCTCGGAGTGACTGTGATTAGTCACTCCGTCGGAGAATAGCCCCCACTGTGAAACTAAGGACTTAGATGGTGTGGCATCTTAAGTGACTCGAAAGTGGGGTACGTGAGACACGTGTAAGACATGACCCTTAGGGCAACCGTGATTGATCGCCCTGCTAAGGGGTAGCCCCCGAGTGGGGTTGAAGATTTTGTTAATACTCGAGTATTGGACGAGTGACCCGTAGACATAAGGACCGTGAACCTTTTGTTATAGGGCTATGCCTTGTAAAAGGTTGACTCGGAAAAGACACCTAGACGGGTGACTTGTGCAAGGTGGGCCTTCCTTAGGATTCGGCGAATGGGCCTAGTCCTGTTCGAAGGAAGGTTGACTCGATTGTGTAAACTGGCCTTCCTTTGTAGGAGTATGTCCTACGTAGGTGGGCCTTGCCTTAGTCTAATAAGGCGGACTGGGATAGGGAAGAGACTCGTGATGTAAGATCGACAGAGTTTCGACGCTAAGGACCTTGACGACTTAAGACACGACCCGACACTGCTAAATATGGGAAGTCCTAAGAAGAGGGAAGGTTTTGAAAATTGATTGATTTTGAAAAAGGACCGAGAAGACTCGGTGAATGGCCCAAATTTCCGAAAAAAGAGGACGAAAAGTCATTGGGCCACGGGTTTTGAAAGTTCGAGTTTTGATTTGGGCAGCATACCGGCTAGAAAATAGGCTATTTTGAGTAAAATCATAAGTCCTAAATTCGGTATGTGTCCCGGGTTTTGAAATCGAATAGTTTGAAAAGGATGCAATTTTGAAAAATTGACGGTTTTTTTGAAAACGACTCGGAAACCAAGTAGCACGTAGTCACACAAGCATTATAACGACGCCATGTATGCTCTATACTAAGTCTCGGTCGGTCTATAGGGGGTCTATACCAGTGTACATAGTCTAGACGTTGATCGGGACGGACTTCCTAAGTCGAGTTGATCTTAGAACATGCCGCGAAACCCACTCCAATCGACTATGGACACCTTTTGACATATCCATATTGGAGTACATCAACGGTATAGTGGGACGTCGGTCACGAGTACCGGCCCGGGAAAATATGGGTTATGCATGAACCGTAGAACTAACACGCGTATTGTATTTGTCAAACGATTTCTATTCGAGTCTCACCCTGAGGATGCCGATGGTAAGTCACGCATCAGTTAATCCCCAGCGGAGTCGCCAAATTGTGGACATGACATAGGTCCACCCCGACGCGGCCACGCGCGGGTTTGGGGAGGCGAATGAATCTCCATATGAGAATGGATCGAATTGAAATTTAGGTCTATGTGGAGTCGCCACCGAATTTTATGGTTATTCGGAACCGTTCGAGCCCACTCTATGTCGTAGTGGGCCGTATACAAAATACGGCCCATTTCCGATGTCAGAGTTTATTGGGCTCGTCCCTTTGCATATCGATATAGATGCCGACTTGAGCGGTTAATCGTATATTGAATGACTCTCGTGCGCCAACGGTTTCGGGCATCCGGAAACCGAGGTTCTGAGTAAGGGGTGAGGGTACGTGTTGGGAAGCCCACAAAGGACACCCAACCCCGCCCGCACATTAGCGGCCTCTACTAAGAACTCGAATGACTTTCTAATACGCGTGCTAGTAAAACGGGAAAATGATATGCAAAGATTTATTTTCCCTAAACATGCGAATGTAATTGAAAGGGTTTCTAAGTCAATTTAATGCAACTAAAATTAACGTCCAAGTTGTATTTTAGCATGCGGGTTCATTTAGTATAATAAACGAATAATAATTAAATTGACAAAAGAAACAGAAAACGCGTTAGTAACGATATAACGATATAACGAATAATAACGGTTTGCAAATATTGAATTGAATTGAAAAGATGCAAATATGAGGATGCATGATTTGAAAAGATAGTATACACGTGATTAATTATGCACATGTTGACCTAAGTCGTAAAATACTATCGAGTTTGAAAAATAGTTTTTTAGAATAATGTACGACTCGTGTTTGAGTCGTTATGAGGCTACTCGATCGAGTGGTCGATGGACTCGATCGAGTAGACCTATAAAAACTGATTCTGTTTGCGTTACAGACCATACTCGGCCGAGTCATTGGCCGACTCGGTCGAGTACGTAGCCACTCGACCGAGTCACTGTGAGACTCGATCGAGTGGTGGTCATATTTAGCATTCTGTCTCGATTTTAGGGTGTCACTCGATCGAGTGACTGAAGCACTCGGTCGAGTGGCACCTGTTCGAGGCCGATTTGTTTGCCAAAATCGTGTTTGTATCGAAAATCGTTTTAAATTGATTGTTGTGATTAAATTTCCTCCGCATTAATAATGTCATAATTCTAACGAATTGTTTTGACAATTATTTTAGCATCAACGAAAATTGCCTTAAATTGATTTAATGCGATTTGGAAAGATTGACACTTTGATTAAATAAATAAAAAGACTTGATTCCCTCGACTTCTCCGACATCGATAAATCCCTAGAGATTGTGATGTCGGATCTGTGTCAACGGGTTTCGACCCTTATTAATAATTGCTTAAAAAAGATGAATGCGCGATAACTAAGATGCAATAATAATAATAATAATAATAATAATAATAATAATAATAATAATAATAATAATAATAATAATAATACGGTAATAATAATAATAATAATAATAATAATAATAATAATACGTAATAATAATAATAATAATAATAATAATACGTAATAATAATAATAATAATACGGTAATAATAATAATAACGAAAAAAACGAAAAAAAGGAAAAAGGAAACGAAAAGAAAGAAGAAAGAGGTTTGTCACCCTCAACCTACATGTTTCTGTCTCGGATTAAGGCTCGTAAACGTGGTTATGGCACGGGAGTCTTCGAGGTGTATGGAGGCTAAGTTATGGTGGCTCGGGTTGAATTTCCTAAAACTATGTTTAGGGTTTTGCTAAGGTCGATTTCCTAGGGTTTTTCTAGGGTTTGTAGACGACGTAGTATGTATGTGTGTAGGGTGTAGATTGCTAGGGTTTTTTGTGATGTGTAGATGTGTAGATGTGTAGGTTGCTAGGGTTGTCAAAGATGTTGTTAAGATGTCTAAAAGGTGTGCATGGGAGGGTGTTTATATAGAAAAAATTAGGGCACCCGGGTTAGGGCACTCGACCGAGTAAGTAGCCAACTCGGTCGAGTGGCCCGTTACACCAGCCGCCGGGCTCAACGCAGGCCCACTCGATCGAGTGGATGGGTCACTCGATCGAGTGGCCTAGATGGGTCGCGCGGGTCTTGTTTGGACCTTGACCTTGATGGGTTTTGTGTTTGATTTGGACTTTTGATGATTGATGGGTTGTTTTGTGTGTCTCGGAAGTGACTTTGACCGGGATTGACCCAATCGTGAAAAGTCGGTTTTAATTCTGGTGTCGGTTTTGGCCCAAATTAGTCTTGTTTGACTCGGAATGATCCACTGGGCCTGGATTTGAGGTCCGTTTGGTGAGATTTGTACTCCGTAAGTGTGTTAGCCAACGATTAATGGATTTGAGCCCGTATCCGAGCGCGTAGAAACATGTTAGCGTCCGATCATCATCGGGTGATTTTTGGAAACTACCATAGACACCTGGCAGTCAAAATGCGGGTGTCTACACGTTGTAACTTCTATGTAGTTGAAGAGGTTGCATGTGTGTTGGTTGCATTAAGTGAGGAGTTTAAAAACTGCTATATTTTTTTAATATATTGTCAACTCATCGCCATGTCAAATCCAAGTAAGCGCTTAGTTGGATGCTGGAGTAGATGATTCTAAGGTCTCCATTTTCTTTAGCTTTAATATATAGACTAGTTTTGACCCGTGCAAATAGCACGGATGACGTTAAAAAATATAAATAAAGTGATGGACAAACAAAACTTTATTTTAGTAAATCGACCAATCTATTCTAATTTAACTATGCGTCAACACGACGGTAACGAATGAATCATAAGAATCATGATATACATTGGAAAACAAATTATAGGTGTATTGTCGGAGATTTGTTATATACGTAGCTGTCAATAAAGTTATTTAAACTTGAAGTGACATTGAGACAACTTAAATGCAGTCAATAACGACGCAAGTATAAATTTTAAGTAAAACTACACAAAATTCATTACATACTGGAACACTTCTTGATAAACAGCTTTAATGGTGGTGTTAGAAGTGCCCTTCTCACTATCGTAAATAAGAATTCTCAACCCGCGCTTGCTGGTGACCCTTGATGAAGCAACATATAGCTAACCATGTGTGAATACAGGTTTGGGGAGGTAAATACCAACATGAGACAATGACTAGCCTTGACGTACTCTTGTTAATGGTCATGGCAAAGCATATGGAAATGAGCAATACTTGTTTCATCGTATATGGATCGTTGTTTGGTAGTCAACATAGGCAACACAATTTCATGTTCACGACGCAGTGTCGCCCTATCGTACGCTAACTTATTTATGATTGAGGTGGACTCATTTGAACCCCTCTCTATATGATATACTTCGCACTACTCCCTCTCCACCACTAAGATTTTCCCACTTTCCTTAAAAGAAAACTCCACTATGATTTTCCCACTTCAAAACTTTCCTTATTCATCCAATATACTCTCTTCCTATTGGTTACTTTTGTGATTTGACATCTTAAACCCCACCCAACAATTTATCACCTTTCTTTATACCTCTGATAAGTGTAGTTTGTAGTGCCTTTTTCACTATGTTTTGGTCCCATTTCCTTGTGGAATCGCTCCTTGGGAGCGATTTATGGGCTTCTTATGCTCCCTTTAGTTCGTATCAGGTTCCCGAGAACGATTAAGAAGAGTTGGAGCGATTCCGACTCAATACATACACATTTTGGAGCCAACGGAGTAAAGGAACGATGACTCGACGCCTTGGAATCGACCCCGAGACCTTGGGACCCAATCCCGAGCCTCCGAGACCCGATCCCGAGTCCCGAGAATTGACGAGAAGCCCATGAGAGGCAAGGAAGGACAAAAAGGAGCTTAAAGGAGACCTACAAGGCTCATCCCGTTCGGGATGGTCTCATCCCGTTCGGGATGAGGTGCACGATTAGGAGCGCCACTGTGGGTCCGTTCCGGTCGGGTTGAACCCGTCCCGATCGGGACCGTGCTGCTGCTGCCCGCATTTCCTTTCTTTCTTCTCCTTTCCACTTGTAACCCTATATATACCCTTCCCTTGTTTTGTAAAGCTTATGCACTTCACTAGACCTTAAACCCTAGACTACTTTAGGTTAGATTAGATTAGATTAGTGTAGATTAGTCGGTAATTAGTTGTTAATCATAGATTAGCTCTTGTATTAAGGAATTCTTGAAGATCTTCGCCAAGCTTGACAACCTTGGATGATTATTTTTGGGTTTTCTCTTTTATACAAGTTCTTATTCTTCCTTCCATCCTCTAGTTTGGTATAATCCTTTTCCTTTTCCCTTTCTCTTAATCTTTTTTATGTTGTTCAAGTTTGAATCTTTATTATTGTTTGTTCTTGTTCTTGTTAGTTTGGTTGAGTTTGTAGATGTATGCTCTTGTTCTTATGTTGATTCCTCTTGTTCTTGTTAGTATTAGTTTGATTATGTTAGAGTAGTGTTCTTGCTAGGGTTATTAGGGCGATTAGGGTGTTAATTGGATGATTAAGGGATTGTTGGAGATGTTGGTGGAAGATTTGGGTTTCCACTTGGTTTGGTGCACATCACATGTTTGTTGAAATGCTTGATTGACTAGTAGATACATATACTTGTTTTTCTTGCCTTTCTCTTGTGGGTGATAGTTTGTTTGTGGGTTCGGTTCCCTCACTAAGTTGCGAGAGCCCGGTGAGGACGACCCCTAGGTCGGTCTAGGTAGCGAGAGCCCGGATGCGACCTAGGCCACCATAGCGCGCTAGAACCCCGTTTGTCATGTGTGTCGCCGAGATGGGTTCTAGGTGGAACCTCTAGGTGGGTCTAAGTTGCGAGAGCCCGGACCAATCTAGATCACCCTACTACCTCCTTCACTCTAGCTCTCCCTCGACCATTCCATTACCCCTTTGACCCCGACCTAATCCTAGCACGTTCTCCTTTGTTTGGTTTCTCCTTAGCCTTAGTCATAGCCTAGCTTTCTCCCCTCCTTATCATAGTAGTTTAGCCTAGCTCGTTGGCTTAGTCTAGTATTTGGGCCGACCTAGTCTAGGCTATACATTACCGTCCCCGTGGATTCGACCCGACTTGCCCTATCTACCGTAGGATTAGCCGGTTATATTATTGACGGTTGGGATTCCGCGACAAATCCCTACCCATCAATTTGGCGCCGTTGCCGGGGACGGCGTAGTTTAGACTTTTGTTTGCTTAGTTTTAGACTATGTTCTTGATTTTTGTGTTCTCTTCTCCTTGTATATCTCCGTTCTTTCTTCTTGTGTGTTACTCTCCCTTCCTAGTGCCTCAAAAGCACTAGGCTACTAACGTTTGCTCAAGTGCTTCTAGCTCATCCTAGGTACCAAAGCGACGTTATGGACATGGCTCGTCCAAGCTACCATCAATCATCACGGGACAACTTTGGGGCAAATGGCCAAGTCCCGAAATTTCACCAACCATATCAACCTCATCAACAATCCCACGAACGCCCTCCATATGGTTACCAAGAAGGTTGTCAAGGATCATTCCAACATCCTAACAACTACCAAACACCCTCACATAACCCACAACAAAAAATCCCCGACTTTGAGAATTGTCAAATGTTGGTCCAAATGCAAAAAAGTCAACAAGAGGCGATAATGATATTGCATAAGGGTCAACATGAGATGATGAATTTAATGCAAAAGAGTCAACAAATGATGATGACTTACATACAAGGGGTTGAAAAGGAGCTCAAGGCCCAAATAGGGGTGCAAGATGCTCGCATCAATGCACTCATGGCTCATATCACGATGTCGGCCACTCGAGCTCCACAACATGTTGAGGAAGGTTCATTTGGGCAAGAAGGTCGGGTGTCTCCACAAGAAAGTCAACCCGATTGTGAAGCTACAAATGAAGAAGAGGGGGTCGATCAAGAGACCATTGTTGAGTGTTGCTTGGGCGGTGAAGATAGGGGAAGAGTAGAGGAAGTTGAAGCTTCAAGGGTCGACAATGAGGAGGGAGTTGAACATGATTATCAAGATAACTCTTGGGGAGCCAATGTATTGGCTATCAAGTTGGATTTGTTTGATTTCCTTCGTGAAGAGCCGGATGTTGACAATCCAAACCCGAGTGAAGAGATGACCCCTCTAGGCCATATTGACAAGGTGAGTGAAAAGGAGCGCAATACTTGGGAGAAAGAAGTAGATGCCTTGGAACTTGCCTTGTATGGGAAATTGGAGGATCCTAAACCCTCCAATGAAGAAAACTTGATGCCTTCTCCTCCTCTACCGCACTCGATGTCTAGTCCCTTGTCTTGTGAGACGATTGGTGAAGAGGATCCTTGTCGGGCGGTGGAAAAGAGTTCCACTCTCGACCCCGTAGAAGAAGCGACACCCCTAGGGTGTGATCTCCCACATCATGACACCGAGCACGACTCTAGACCACTATACCTACCGGATGGTCATAAGAGTCGTAGCTATGTTGGTTCCGAAGACCCGGAAGATCACAATAACCCCGATCCTAATGAAGATGATCGCTTCTTCCCTCCGACTTGGAAACTTTTGGGAGTGGCTAGGCTCGGCCATGTGAGCTTAATTGAAGATGTTGCTAGGGCATTTGACTTACTCCTTCGAGCTCTTGATGGCTATGGAGGTGTAGTTGGAGAGAGTATTTTAGTGTAAATATCTTTTCCCTTTCTTTTGTGCTTGTATTTGTGTTTATGTTTGGATAGTTTGGTTTCTAGTATTTGTTAGCTTTTGTGGAGCTCTTGTAATTGATTTGGTATTTTGATGAGCGATGTGAGGGAGGGATTTTGATGTGTGTTTGAGATTTGTTTGATAGGTGAAGTGAAGGCGATTCCTAGAAAGGAATGGCTAATGATAGAGCTTGGATCGTGAGTATGGGAATCGGTTTTTGAAGCTTTGGTGAAGCTTTTGGGGTTTTGGAGGTCAAGAAGACCCATCCCGGGCGGGAAGGGAGCTTCCCGACCGGGACGAGTGTGTCATCCCGACCGGGAAGGAGCCGTCCCGATCGGGATGATGGTGCCATATTTCAAGATTTCTGGAGTGGCTTCCCGACCGGGAAGGAGGCTTCCCGATCGGGAAGGTTTTATCATCCCGATCGGGATCATCTATCCCAACCGGGATGGTCCCCTACTCCTTTTTGGTGCCTCTTCTTCTACATTTAAGCCCACCCAACCATTGTATCCCCCCACCCAACCTCCCTACTTATCCTTTCTCATATCATACCATCCATATACTTCATTTTCATACCCTTACTTCATCTTCTATCCACTTGGCACCGACCTTCACATCAATTTCCACCCCTCACACCATTACTACCTTAACCATGCGTACTTTTTGAGTTCGAAGCGGGATAGCAATGATGAAGACAAGCAAAGTGCCTTTATTGATCATTGGAGACGATGGAGCGAGTGAGTTGCTATCCTATTGGTACGGCAACTATCCTTTCTTTTCCGTCTTTTATTGCTTGTTTTCCTTTGTTTACTCCCCTTCCCTTATCATTTGTGTCATGGTGGCCTTCGGGGCCTTGGTATATGTTGCTCCCGACTCTCGATGACGTGACTACATCGAGAGTCATTTCAAAATCCAAATTTTACAAGTTTTTCACCCTTTTTCGTAGGATTTAGTCGGATTTAGGCGGAATCTGGGCTAGGTGACTTGATTACACCTAGCCCTTCCCTCCCATTTCCTTTTATTTCTTTCTTTTTATTTTTCTTCCCCCTTCCATATCTTTTCTTGTCTCGGCCCATGGTGACTTGACTACACCCCGGCCGGACATCATCTACCCTTTTCTTCACTTTATTCTTTGTTTTTTTTAATTTTATTTTCGTAGTTTCTTTTCCTTTTCTTTTGTCTCTCCGCACACAACGATTGAGCATATGAGGACATTGCTCGGTTTAAGTGTGGGGGAGCGATATTCTATCGTCGTTAGTTTTATTTTCTTAGTTTTTCGAAAAATTCTTCAAAAAAAACCCTAAAAATTTGAAAAATTTCACAAAAATCAAAAAGATTTTCTTTTTTGTGTCTTCCTTTTTTGTCGTTGTGTAGTATATTTGTTTTGTGTGCGTGTTTTGCCTCCCTTTCTCCTCTTAGGTCGCCTAATCGCCGCTAACTTTGGAAGGCTTTCAAGACATCCGGTAACGCCTTTTATCCCTTTTCCCTCTTTACTTCTAGTGATGTTCGGAGGAGATTTGTGATGATGTGCGCTCGGGAGGAGCTTTGTAAAGTTTGGTGTTGGTTGGTTGCTTATTTGGATGTTCGGGGTGGTGTTTGTTTTGTTTTGTGCTTGTCTTGTTTTGTGTTTTATTGTTGCCTTTTAGTTCTTTTTCTTTCGTTTTCGTTGAGTCTTTGTTTTGTGTGTGTAATTGTGTCTTGTGTGTAAAAAGGTTTTTCGAAAACCCGGTTTAGAGGCTAGTGTGCGAGTGTTTACTTTCCCTTCCTAGTTGTATAAATCGAGTCTTGGGCTTTAATCTAGTAGAATGACCCTAAATCAATGATTTAGTTGGTCCTTTACCTCGAGTCCACCTAGCTTACTAGGGATTTACTGCGGGATTTGCAATTTTGACCATTATGACCACCCACGGTGTGAAAAGGCCTTGGTTACCGAGTCCCGTCCCTTAGGTGACCTTGTTTGGGATTGTTTGATTAGTCCAAGTTCTCCCCTTTTTGTGAGTATGAAGGGAAGACGTCGTTCCGACATACCCATTCCCCTACCTCCTACACACACCCACTCAATAAAATTGCAATTTGTTGAATTTCTCTCTTTCTTGTTACACAAAGAAATGCCAAAAGTCAAATCAAGCCAAAAGGGCAAAGAGAAGAAAAGAAAGAAAAAAATGAAAGAAATAAAAGAAATGAAGAAAAAGAAAAGGCACAAAAGCCAAAAAGAAAATAGAAAAGAAGAAAAAGAATGGCATGGCAAAACAAAGCAAAAAATGCAAAAGAAAAGAGAAAATGCCAAAAGAAAACCCGACTCACAAAAATAACCTCTACCTCTCAAAATAAGCCTTTTTCCGACTTTTGCCGCGAAGAGCCTGCCAAAGGACCGAGTCCCTAGGAAAGATGATAGCGGCATTAGTCGGTCTTCCCTCATTTTGCATATTTCCACCTTTTTACTTGGACTAGTTAGGCGGTTTTGGCCATGGGACGACCCTCTTGGCTCACGCTAAAGGGGGCGGGGTCTCACTTACCTACAGTGTCGACTAACACCGTAGTTCTTCACTTTCCACTCCGCCGATCGTCCCGTAGTACGTTTTTAGAAAGTTAGGAGGACCTAGGTAAGTTACCAACATTTTTATTGCTTTATCGTCATACTATTAGGGTTTAGTTCACATTGGTTTGTATTGCTAGCTTGGGAACGTTGTCACTTACCTCGAGTCCTAAACCGGTGTTTTATTCACCGCTTTTTGAGGGAAGCGGTATTTGTTTTTCTTTTGGGTGCAACCGATTATGTGTTTGTTTGTGTGTTTGTTTGTTTGTGTGTTTGGTGTCCGGTTGCATCTACAGTTTTGTCGCAAGACCCGACTTGCCTTGCGGAGTGCACTTTTCCTCTAAGTGCACTCGCGTGAGTTGAAGGGGCGTAGGGTGCGCTAATACCCACTCGGATAGTTTAGTAGATAGTATGTGCTTACTCGAGGGCGAGTAAGGGTTAAGTGTGGGGGAGTTGATAAGTGCGGTTTGTAGTGCCTATTTTGTAGTGTTTTGGTCCCATTTTCCTTGTAGAATCTCTCCTTAGGAGCGGTTTAGGGGCTTCTTATGCTTCCTTTAGTTCGTTTCAGGTTCCCGAGACCGATTTTGAAGAGTTGGAGCGATTCCGACTCGATACATACACATTTTGGAGCCAACGGAGTAAAGGAACGATCACTCGATGCCTTGGAGTCGACCCCGAGAACTTGGGACCCAATCCCGAGCCTCCGAGACCCGATCCCGAGTCCCGAGAATCGATGGGAAGCCCATGAGAGTCAAGGAGGGACCAAAAAGTTCTTATTGGAGGCCTACAAGACCCATCCCGGTCGAGAAGGCCTCATCCCGTCCGGGATGGGGTGCACAAAAGGAAGACATGCTGTCTTGGGTCCATCCCGACCGGGATGAGTTCATCCCGATCGGGACCACCTCATCCCAATCGGGACCAACTCATCCCGACCGGGATGAGCCCAGTTCAGACCCGTGAATGCTCCTTTCTTCTCCTTTCCACTTGTAACCCTATATATACCCCCCCCCCCCCTTGTATTAAGACACCATCTTAGGTTATGCACTTCACTAGACCTTAAACCCTAGACTACTTTAGGTTAGATTAGATTAGATTAGTGTAGATTAGTCGGTAATTAGTTGTTAATCATAGATTAGCTCTTGTATTAAGGAATTCTTGAAGATCTTCACCAAGCTTGACAACCTTGGATGATTATTTTGGGGTTTTCTCTTTTATACAAGTTCTTATTCTTCCTTCCATCCTCTAGTTTGGTATAATCCTTTTCCCTTTCTCTTAATCTTGTTTATGTTGTTCAAGTTTGAATCTTTATTATTGTTTGTTCTTGTTCTTGTTAGTTTGGTTGAGTTTGTAGATGTATGCTCTTGTTCTTATGTTGATTCATCTTGTTCTTGTTAGTATTAGTTTGATTATGTTAGAGTATTGTTCTTGCTAGGGTTAGTAGGGCGATTAGGGTGTTAATTGGATGATTAAGGGATTGTTGGAGATGTTGGTGGAAGATTTGGGTTTCCTCTTGGTTTGGTGCACATCACATGTTTGTTGAAATGCTTGATTGACTAGTAGATACATATACTTGTTTTTCTTGCCTTTCTATTGTGGGTGATAGTTTGTTTGTGGGTTCGGTTCCCTCACTAAGTTGCGAGAGCCCGGTGAGGACGACCCCTAGGTCGGTCTAAGTAGCGAGAGCCCGGATGCGACCTAGGCCACCATAGCGCGCTAGAACCCCGTTTGTCATGTGCGTCGCCGAGATGGGTTCTAGGTGGAACCTCTAGGTGGGTCTAAGTTGCGAGAGCCCGGACCAATCTAGATCACCCTACTACCTCCTTCACTCTAGCTCTCCCTCGACCATTCCATTACCCCTTTGACCCCGACCTAATCCTAGCCTGTTCTCCTTTGTTTGCTTTCTCCTTAGCCTTAGTCATAGCCTAGCTTTCTCCCCTCCTTATCATAGTAGTTTAGCCTAGCTCGTTGACTTAGTCTAGTATTTGGGCCGACCTAGTCTAGGCTATACATTACCGTTCCCGTGGATTCGACCCGACTTGCCCTATCTACCGTAGGATTAGCCGGTTATATTATTGACGGTTGGGATTCCGCGACAAATCCCTACCCATCAACCTCTCTATATTTTTCTTCTTAATCACCGTGCCAAGTCAAAGTGGGAACATCAATGTGGTGGGGAGGGAGTATTTATTTAAGTTCCTTTCATTCAAAGAGACGTTTGTGTATAGACCAACAAATAATTTGCAATTCCTCGTATCTGTAAATTCAATAATATGTATTACGGAGTATGTAATACGGAGTAATATTTTTTAACGGTACAACAAATGTTATAAACGGATTATATAAAATCATTATGTCCTATATGTTCTATTAATTGCATTAAAATTTTACTTTTAAGTTCTTCAATATAATAATTAGCTTATTACCGAACAAGAACTGTCCGACCTACACACATAATAAAAAAACAACGACATGGTACATGAAAATTGTATTTCAAGAGATTAATAAATAATTGTTGATAAAAAAAAGTGTCATATGTATGTACGTTTGAGATTTTGTAGAACTCTGGAATGTGTAAAGACGTCAAGCCATTTTGAATGTTTTCACATGGTAGTGACTCTATTTTGTTATTATTAATTTTACTTGAACCCTAAATTATTGTATTTTGTAGGTTCTCGTTAGATATATTTAGATATGAATCATGACATAATTATGATATAAGAGTGTCAATATATGGTTTTCACTTTTCGGGTAGGATGGGTCATTTTTCGTCATCCCTTGTGGATTTAAACTTTTATCAAACTCCGTAATCTTCAGTGAAATTTATATTTTTCTCTATGGATTAAACAGATAGATGGGACACGTGATAATTGGGTGACAACACATTTATTTATCTTTTATATTATTCGTAAAAAAAATATGTTAATAAAGAAAACAAATGATTGAGATTGAGGGTGTATATTTTATTTTATTAGAAAATTAAATTAGCTAAGTTATTTTTTCACCAAGTATGTAGTATTTAGTTTGAGAGTAGAGGATTAATAATGATTGAATATTTATTTATTTATTTACTAAAGTAATATATTCTACTATGTTTTCTCCTTTAGATCATGTTCTTTTCGAATAAGGTGGACTAAATTGAACTCAAATGAAATTAGCTGAACTGAATTGAATATTAGTTTAGACAAAATGAACTTAGTTATTAGGATACTTAAATTAAATGACAATTCATCTAAATTCAACAAACCATTACAATTTACAATCCAACAACCTTATGAATCAAATGTTTTGAGCTTTAGAAGAAAAAAGCACACGTTAACCTAATCGCATATGAGTTCGTGAACTCCGATCCAATTCTGCTTTTAATTTTTCATTCATGGAAAGAAATGTTTACTCTTAACACAATATCAACAGTACTATGGTATTATTAGAGAAGATAACACTCACTTTCAATCGCAAATTTAAGAATCTACTCGTAATAGACAACAAAATAGATCTAATTAACATTCTATATAGGTGAAAGGTGTCTAAATTAATATTGGTTCACAACCATCTGCCGGTAACTGTTAGCATATTATTAACATGACATAAATAAAATATAATTCCCATAAATCTTTGAACAACATGAAGGTCTCAAAAGATTAATTAAGACAAGATTAAGACATACCTCATTACAGAATAAGTCGAAATCTAATACGAACGATATTAGATCTCTATAAGACGACTTCATAAATAATAAGATAACTTCATAAATAATAATAATAATAATAATAATAATAATAATAATAATAATAATAATAATACGTCTTCATATGATCTTCAAATAATAATAATAGGTACGGTTTCTCCGTCTTGTCCTATAACGTAATAAGTGTTGTTTGACCTTAATAATACGCATGGAGTTTCTGATGGGGAAAGACTCCATTATATAGGCAGAGAGAGGACCGATTTCCTATTAGGGTTTTAGATTACGGTAATCTCGACCTTCCATCAAGGTTGAGTAAATATGGAAAAACTCCTTATTTAGTCCGGTATTATTGTGATAGCATATCTCTTTAAAGACTCGATTTCCAATAAGACCATAATTATGAGGAAGAAATATTAGCATAATAATAGGAAAGATATATTACAAATCCCGTAATATTATTATAACATAAAATATTCTTACAGTAACATGACATTAAACTTGAGGGAAACTTGAGGATTCACCTAGCTGTATATGGCAAGAGCATAGCCTATTAATCTAAACTAGTATAGACCCCGTGCAATTATGCACGATATTAATAAAAAAAATTATTTATATTATATTTCTTTTTAGATTTAAAATTAAGAACGAAATTACTTTTTCCTAACGCAACTTTACTCAATCCTAACGTATTTTTTTTAATATTTCCAAATCTACCCTTCTCATAATTCACCGTTCTCCCAACCAAGAACAATTTTTCTCTCATTTGCATACAACTATTCAAACCACAATTACAAATCGATTATGAGTAATAATTCAATTAGTGATGAAATAATCACTGTTTTTCTTAAATTACTTGTTTGGTTATGATAATTAATTTTTCTAATTACTCTTTAATTGAAATTGAAAGATTAAATTAGGATTTGTTACTTTTTAATTCTAATTATTGTTTAATTAATTGAAATTGGTGGAGTAAATTAGGGGATCGATCATTAGCCCTAATTCAATTAATGATAAAGTAATTATCGTTTTCCATAAATCAATTTTATGATTACTTTAATTATTTTGTCTAATCAAAATTTAAATGAAATTGAAGGATTAAATTAGGGTTTAGTTATATTTTTGTTTTAATTATTATTTAATTGTAAATGGTGAAGTAAATTAGAGTTTAGGGAACGAATTAGAGGGTGGTGGTGGTGATGGTGGTGGTCACGGTGGTGGTGGTGGTGGTGGTGGTGGTGGTGGTGATGGCCGATGGGTTGGGTGGTCGGATTCGATTAGGTCAAATTTGGGATTTTTTTTTGAGAGAAAATGAACGTCACTTTTGAGAGCGTTCGGACATGAGGGGGGCAAATATGTAAAATGTCGTTAGGATGGAGTAAACGCTCGTTAGGAAAAAGCACGACCCATTAAGAATCCAATATTTTAATTTAAATGTATCTATCAACTGACAACCATGTACTTTAGATATAAGAAAATATTTTTGAAATGTCATTAAATGATATTTTAGTGAATATAATGTCAATAATGTATATACTTCGTATACGTCAGCTCTTAACTCGATATACTAACTTTTATCTTCAATATACCGTAAAATGTATTAAATATTTATTAAAAAATGTAGTATAATAATGATTTTTTTAGTAGTTAACATGTCGTAAAACTCCCTTCAATATCACTTAAATGAAAGGTCATTTTACAATGTCTCAAGTGTATTTTTTGTGTGAGACTGTGTGTCTTCATGTATAATTTGTGAAACTTTTTCATATATAAGGAGTTTAATGATATACTTCGTACTTTGTATTTTGTATATTATTTTAAAATTAAAAACTCATTTTGAAAATAAAATTGCAACTCAGAGAAATCATTTTTTTTTATTTCAAAGTTAATGTAATTTGTACATTTGTATCTATGGTAATAGTAATTTGTAAAATATAAATTACATACATATGTTAATTTAGTATATGGGTATATATAAATATGAGTCTATTATTTGTACAATAGTATATATGGTAATACTATTATTCTATACAAATTAATTACTTACTATATATATGTGGGAAAGGTATTGGGCGGGAAAATTTTTACTCTGGTGTTGACACGTAGGCGTATTTCTAGCTTCTCCTATTCTTTTAGTAGAAGAGGGATGGGTCTCTACATCTCCTATCTGCTACCTTGAAGGGACCCTAATTAAGAAAATATAGAGTGCAACTCACAATGGGGCCGGTCAAAAATTGACCCGACCCGAAAACCTGACCCGTTTTTTTAGGGTCATAAATCATTTTTTCGATCCGTAACCCGTTTGACCCGAACCCGTTATGACCCGTTAATTTAGGGTCGAACCCGGCCCGCCTTGGTCGACCCGTTGGGTCAACGAAAATTATTAAAATATTAATATTTAAATTTTGTATCTGTATTTATAACTAATAAAACTAATACTTTAAATATTTTAAATTAAAAAGATGGACAAATATTCAATTTAATACTCCGTACAACTTTTTTAATCATTTAATAATAAAATAACTTTAAAAAATGTTTTTAATATTTTTTTCAAATTTGCATTCTAATTAAAGAGTATAATAATACTATTAAAAAAACTTAATATCCAAAATTATTTTTTTGACCTTAAAACCAGTAAAAAAAAAGTAAGCGTTCAGAACTATTTCTGACCTGTTTTCTGACCAGTAAAAAAAGGGGTTCCTACATTGATTGAATCGTTTTCCTCGATTACCGGATCTCGGGACTCCCTTTGTTCGAGTTGCTCGACTAGATGCGGAGGTAGTGGTACCTGTTCGTCGGGTTTCTCAATGTCATTGCAAGTAAAAATTTTGAAAATGTTTTGAAAATAAGACAAGTCGTAAGCGGAACGGTTATCGTTATTATTGATAGTGAATTTTGAAAATAGCTCAAAGAGAGCAACCATCTGATCGTTGGTCAGAGGCGGGATGGGAAGTGCTCTTGGGACAGACTCCGAGACTCCCATAGGTGTGACTAAAGGAAGGGGGTTACAGACTCGATTCTAGTACTGACCCTCTTGACTTGGACACAGACTCCGACTCTGACTCTGACTCAAACTCGGACTCAGCGTCCCACATGTCCCCTTCACCAGTAGTGAGCTTGTAGACTCGACCCTCGCTGTCGGTCCACTTGATCGTCCTCCAAGCCCTTTTTCCAGTGTTAGCACCGACTTCAGAGATCAGCTTGGTCGGATCGAACTTGCTGCTGCGAAGGATTAGGCTTACCAGCTCTTCCGTGGGGGTCGGAATGATCTTATCCTCCCCGAACAGGAGCCCCAGCATGGGGTTAGTGTTATCTGCACCTTCCTTCGATTCGGTCTGGATGAGGGCAAAGATATCATCCGGGATGAAATTGCACTCCAGAGTCAATTTGGTCTCGGGATACGAGATAGTGGGCTGATAGAGGCCCATTTGAATGGCTCCGAACACCGGAGTGACAAACTTGACTATGTTTGTTTGGTCCATATCTCCTTGGGTCATGGTGTAGCCCAAACCGAACCGAGATTCTTCGTCATTCAGGACCTCGACGATCTTGCCAGCCGGAAGATTGGGCCTCGAAGTAGCCCCTGGTAGGTAGCCCAAGTTTTGCAGCATCGTGTCGATGCTAGTAGTGAAGTAGGGCTGAAAAAGATATTCTTCCTCGATCATTCCCACGAAATTGAAACCTCGCGGGTCGGTTGGGCCTGCCGTGTTGCAGCTTGACACGGCTATGGGGGTAGCTTCGAGAGTGATGACCCCGTCTTGTAAAGGTAACTTGACCTTCCTGTGGAGAGTGGAGGACACGGCTTTGACCGCGTGGATCCAGGGCCTTCCAAGTAGCAGATTGAAAGATGAGGTGACATCGATCACCTGGAATTCTAGCTCTTTCTCGATCGGGCCTGTTATGATGGTTAGATTAACGGCCCCAGCAACTGATTTTTGGCTTCCATCGAAAGCCTAGATAGTTTGTGCAGTGGGAAGGTAGTCATCCTCGGTAATGCCGAGGGCCTTAGCAATCCTCCAGGGAAGGACGTTTACAGCGGACCCGTCATCAATTAGGGTCATGGGGAGATATTTGCCCCGGCAGATCACCGTGATATATAGGGCCAAGTTATGGGCGGCCCCAAACGGTGGGAGGTCGGACTCGGAGAAGGTGATAAGTGGGCCTTCTCCCTTGGGCTTGCCTTTAAGGTGAGGCAAAATTGTGGCTACCATTTCGGTGGGGGTAACCAATGAGTCAACCTTGATTTCATCGAGAGCCTTAATAAGTGCTGCCCGATGCTCTTGAGAACTAACCAAAAGCTGCCATATAGTAAGATCGGTTCGGACCATCTTTAGTTGTTTGACTAGGGTCGTGTCAACGTTTGGTTCTTCGAGTGTAGGTTCCATCCTGGCAGGTTCAGTGACGGTTCTCGGAGCAGAAAGTCCGGCTGTGATGACGTGTGTGCCGGCCAGGGCCTTGGTTCTGGCCTTCCGGATTTCTTCGACGGTAATGGGGACAGTCTCCCCCTTAGCCAGGTAAACGTCATCTTCATCGTCATTCCATATCCCGTTGATTTGGGAAATGAAAGGGGAAATGAAACAAGAACAGTCAACTACATCTCCAGTAAAAATGGCGTGAGTAGCAAGGGGATTATTTTTGTTACTCGGCTTATCACTGGGTAGCGGTATCTTCCCACTTTCGATTAGATCCTGAATGAGATGCTTCAATTTCTAGCATTTCTCAGTGTCGTGCCCGTTGCCTCGGTGATAGTGGCAATAGGCTTGGACGTTGTAGCTTTTGGACCGTTTTTCGACGGGAACTTCCGGAATCGGGCCTATCGGCTGGATCAGGCCCTTAGAAGATAGTCTTTGTAAGGCGTGAGCATAAGTAGTCCCTATGTCAGTGAATACTCGGGCTGGAGTATTCTTTTTGGTCGAGGTGTCTAGTAGATTGACCTCGTCAAAGACGCTACGGGCCGCCGTTGTAGTTGCGGGCTTGCCGGAGGACGAACTGGCTCCTTGATATCCCTTAGTAGAGGCCTTAGTAAGGCTCTCTAACCTCAAATCGTCTTCGATTCTCGTACCCATCTCGGTTAAGGTGGCGAAATTGGGTATGATGGCGTATCGGAGATGGATCCGGTAAGATGGGAGGAGATTTTTCACAAAGGCCTCCACTAGCACCTTTTCACTGGGCTTGTCCACCAGCTTCACACTTTCAGCCCTCCACCTCTGAAAGTATCTGGTAAAACCTTCCTTAGGCTCTTGGGCCATGACCTCCAGAGTACGCATGGTAGTTTGGATCTCGGTGTTATCCTCATAGTTTCGGGCGAACTCCGTTGCGACATCGTCCCAAGTTTTGTATTTCTTGGAATCAAGCCTGTAATACCAGGCTCTTGGGTGCTTGTCTAGGGAAGAAGCAAAGAGATGCTTGAACATGTTCGATTTGACCCCCTTAACTGCCATAAACTCCTTGAAAGCCCGGATATGGAGTACCAGGTCTTCAGTCCCATCGAACATGGGTAGGCCCGTCAAGTTGAGATTAGCGGGCAACTCATCAGTCAGGGGCGAATAAGCCCGAGCGTTCTCTGTGTGGATGGTGTTGCTGGTGGTCGTGTGGACCTGTTCTTGCAGTTTATGGACCGCGCTGGCCAGTTCAGCTAACGGCCCATCATCCTCCATTCCTCCGTTAGAAGTTCCTTGTTCCACGGCGCTTACCCGAGTGAGGATGGCGATCTGGTCCTGTCTCATCTGTGTCAATTGTTCTTGTAGCTTGGCCAGCGAAGCTGTCAACTCATCAATGGCTTCTTTCGTCATGGTTCGGGTTAAGGGCGGCCTGTCTGTAAGAATACCGCGTAATCAGCAACTAACCCAAATCCTAGAACAAAAGTACATCCCGAGCAAGGGAAAAGGAGGCTAGGAAAGAAATGACTCGGAAAAGAACACCTAGACGGGTGACTCGTGAAAGATGGGCCTCCTTTAGGATCCAGCTGTGTGGACTGGGCCTTGTTCGAAAAGAGGTTCACGTGAGACATTCCCCAGACTTTGGACTCGATGGTGTAGACGGGCCAACCTTTGTAGAAGTATGTCCTACGTAGGTGGGCCTTGCCTAAGTCAAATAAGGCGGACTGGGATAGGGAGGAAATCCGTGATATAAGATCGACGAAGTTTCGACGCCAAAAGACCTTGACGACTTACGACAAGACCCGACACTTCTAAATACGGGGAGTCCTAAGAAGAGGAAGGTTTCGAAATATGATCTTTGAAAGCCCGAAAGAAAATTCGGGAGAGAAACCCGGCCTTTTCGAGAAAACGGAAAAGGTGGGCCGGGTGACGGGTTTGAAAAGTTTCGAAAATATTTTTGAGTTTTGAAATGGGCATACTACCGGCTAGAAAAAAGGCTATTTTGAGTAAAATCGTGAATCCTGAATTCGTTATATTTTGGGGACGGTAAGAGGCGTCTAGACTAAGGTCGCCTAATTACGAGAGTAAGTCAACGAGCTAAGCTAAACTAAACAATGATAGGAAGGGGAGAAGGCTAGACTATGACTAAGGAAAACAAATAGGAAAACGGGCTAGGATTAGGTCGGGGTCAAAGGGGCAATGGAATGGTCAAGGGAGAACTAGAGTGAAGGAGGTAGTAGGGTAATCTAGGTATGGTCCGGGCTCTCGCAACTTAGACCGACCTAGAGGTTCCACCTAGAACCCATCTCGGCGACACACATGACAATCGGGGTTACTAGCACGATATCGGGGCCTAGGTCGCATCCGGGCTCTCGCTACGTAGATAGACCTAGGGGTCGTCCTCACCGGGCTCTCGCTACTTAGTGAGGGAACCGGACCCACAAACAAACTAACACCCACAAGAGAAAGACAAGAAAAACAAGTATTTGTATCTACTAGTCAATCAAGCATTTCAACAAACATGTGATGTGCACCAAACCAAGAGGAAACCCAAATCTTCCACCAACATCTCCAACAATCCCTTAATCATCCATTGACACCCAAATCTCCCTACTAACCCTAGCAAGAGTACTACTCTAACATAATCAATCTATATCTAACAAAAACAAGATGGATCAACATAAGAAAACAAAACTAACATAAACAAACTAACAAGTATGAAGAACAAAACAATAATCTAGAACTAAAGATTGAAACTTGAATAACATAAATAAAGATTAAGAGGAAAAGGAAGAGGAGAATACCATACTAGTGAAAAAGAAAGAACAAAACTTGCATTAATGAAGAAAACCCAAAACAAACACCCAAGGTTGTCAATCTTGGGTGGATCTTGAAGAATTCCCTTAATACAAGGCTAAACTAGGATTAACTACTAATTACCGACTAATCTACACTAATCTTATCTAATCTAATCTAACCTAAAGTAGTCTAGGGTTTAAGGAGAGGTGAAGAATATATCATATGATGGTGTCTTAATACAAGAGGGGGGATATATATAGGGTTACAAGTGGAAAGGAATTGAAAGAAACAAGGCGGAGCTGTAACTGACCCTTCCCGGTCGGGAAGGCTTGGTCCCGATCGGGATGGGCCATCCTTCCCGGTCGGGAAGGACCTTCCCGGTCGGGATGGGTACCCAGTAGCCGCGCTTCATGTTCACTTCATCCCGAACGGGATGAGGCCATCCCGAACGGGATGGGTCTTGTAGGCTTCTCTGGCCTTAAGAGCTCTTTGGTCCCTCCTTGCCTCTCATGGGTATCTCGTCGATTCTCGCGACTCGGGATCGGGTCTCGGAGGCTCGGGATTGGGTCCCGAGGTCTCGGGGTCGATTCCAAGGCATCGAGTCATCGTTCCTTTACTCCGTTAGCTCCAAAATGTGTATGTATCGAGTCAGAATCGCTCCAACTCTTCCAAATCGGTCTCGGGAACCTGAAACGAACTAAAGGAAGCATAAGAAGCCCATAAATCGCTCCCAAGGAGCGATTCCACAAGGAAAATGGGACCAAAACACTACGAAATTGGCACTACGAACTACACTTATCATCATGGAAACAGTATAACGACGTCATGTATGCTCTAATTCTAAGTCTCGGTCGGTCTATAAAGGGTCTATACCAGTGTACATAGCCTATCCGAGAATCGGGGCGGACTTCCTAAGTCGAGTTGAGCTTAGAACATGCCGTAAAACCCATACGAATCGACTATGGACACCTTTGACATATCCAATTTGGATTACATCAATAGTATAGTGGGACGTCGGTCACCAGTACCGGATCGGGAAAATATGGGGTTATGCATGAACCGTAAAACTAAAACGCGTATTGTACTAGTCAAACGATTTCTATTCGAGTCTCACCCTGAGGATGCCGATGGTAAGTCACGCATCAGTTAATCCCCAGCGGAGTCGCCAAATTGTGGACATAAAATAGGTCCACCCCGACGCGGCCACGCGCGGGTTTGGGGAGACGAATGAATCTCCATATGAGAATGGATCGAATTAAAATTTAAATCGAAGTTGGAGTCGCCACCGAACTTTGTGGGAGTTCGGGCCCGTTCAAACCCACTCTATGTCGCAGTGGGCCGTGTACAAAATACGGCCCATTCCGATTTCAGAGTTTATCGGGTTCGTCCCTTTGCATTTGATGCCGATACCGACATTATCGGATACCGTGTATTGAATGACTCTCGTGTGCCAATGGTTTCGGACATCCGGAAACCACGGTTCTGAGTAAGGGGTGAGGGTACGTGTTGGGAAGTTCACAAAGAACACCCAACCCTGCCCGCACATTAGCGGCCTCTACTAAGATATCGTTTGATTTTTGAATACGCGCGTTAGTAATACGATGAATGATATGCAAACATTGTTTTCTCTAAACATGCGAGAAATTGAATGGGTTGCTAAGTCGATTTAATGCAACTAAAATTAACGTCATAGTTGTATTTTAGCATGTGAGATTCGTTTTAGTATAATAAAACAAAAGATAAGAAGAAATCGCTACAAACATGAACAAACAAGTTAGTAACGGTTTGTAAATCGAATAAAAGATATGAATACGATAACATGCATGATTTTGAAAAGGTTTATGACACGTGATGGATTATCACGTGTTGACCGAGGTCAAGGAAAAATATATCGAGATCTGAAATAACCGTTGTTTTGTCTAAAAAACGATGTTCGAAGAATAATAAAAATAGAGTGAAATCGATTTTTGTGTCGCGTTTTCCAGGAAACCGTGCGACTCGCCCGGGACGCACGCAACTCGCGTCCCGGGCTATTTTCGAAATTGTTTTTCGGAAATTTATAGCTTTATCAAATCGAGTATAAATATTACATAATTTATACTCGACTCAATGTTGCGATATTCGTTATATTCGATACTCGACTATGAAATCGATATCAAATACTCGGAATGATTTTGTAGAGAAAAAGGTTTTTTAAAAAATCGTTTTGTAAGATTAAACTAAAAAAACGATGTTTGACTCTCTTTGCGTTAAAATCGTCGTAATTTGTTTGAAAAAAACCTTGTAACGATTTTCTAGCATCAACGAGATTAATGTAATTCTTTTGGTACGATATTCGATTAGAGAATCGATATCGTATTGTTAAGAATGTTTGTTTTATAAAAATAGTTTGTAGTATCGATATTAGAAAAAGATGTGACGACGACCCATAAAAAAAGATGACCGACGACGACGAAACGAGAAAAAGACGAGGAAAGGACGAGAGAAGGGAGAAGAGAGAAAGGAGAAGTCGGGTTTGATTTTACACCCTCAACCTACATGCTTTGTTTACTCGGAACGGGGCTCGTTGGAATATGGCTTGGGCACGAGAGCGTCGAGTTTATGTTGGTGAGTTATGGCGGTTTTGGTCGTGTGAGGTGTCGGGTTTAGGCGGCCGGTTCCTTCGGGTCTCGAGCTATACTATCGGTTTTTTGATGCTAAGTGTATGAGTCTCGAGGTTGATGAATGTGTGTGTCTTATGAATCGTGGATGTAGATGTCCTATGAATGATTGATGGGAGGGTCTTATTTATAGGAGAGGTCCTCAATTGTAGCCAGAATTGGTACTCCTGCTTAGGTGATAGGAAATACTGATTAGGATAGGAAATGTAAGAAGTCGAGAGGAACGTAAATTCCATTACTTGGTGAAGAAGCAACGAATCTCGGCTAAAATCAGGCTGCTCGGCCGAGTATCCCACGCTCGGTCGAGTGTTTGATTCGGTATTCGGATAGAATTCCTACTTGAGATCGAATTTTATCCTTAAATGGGTTTGTTTAATATTTTGTGTGGCTGATTTTTTTAGTATTCGAGCCTAGGCCGAACTCCTAAGGTGACACGGCTGGTCCTTGTGTCTCGAAAAAAATATCTTTGACGGGTTCTGACCCGGTAGCTAAAAGACGGTTTTGCCCCTGCTGTCAGATTCGACCCAAATTAGTCTTATTTGACTCGAAACGACCCATTGGGCCTGATTTTGAGGTTAGTTTTGCGAGATTTATACTCCATAAAAAGCCCAAGCCAAATGCCAATAATTTTGAGCCCGTATTCGAGTACGTTAAAGCATGTTTGCGTCCGATCATCATCAGGTGTTTGTCGGAAACTACCATAGACACCTGGCAGCAAAATGTGGGTGTCTACACATCCATGAACCCAACCTAGCCCTAGTTTCCTTCTTATTAATTTAAATCGCTTTCCATTATCATTAGTTGTTTGTTTTGCCTTTTTATTTCATGTTATAGACTTTAGTTTAGTCATTAGTCAATCTTAGTCATCACTTTAGTTTGTCTTGAACCTAGTCTTGGACCATAGCTCACCTTAGTTCGGAACTCCCGTCCCTGAGGATCTCGACCCGACTTACCCGAGCTACCTAGCTTAGGTTCATTGGTTATTATTTCGACCGGTAGGATAGACGACAAACACTTACCGTCAAATTGGCGCCGTTGCCGGGGACGGCGTAGTTTAGACTCTTGTGTGCTTAGTTTTAGACTTTGTTCTTGATTTTTGTGTTTTCTTCTCCTTGTGTATCTCCGTTTTTTCTTCTTAGGTGCTCATTCTCTCTTCCTAGTGCCTCCAAAGCACTAGGCTTTTAACGTTTGCTCAAGTGTTTCTAGTTCATCCAGTATCAAGGCAACGTTATGACAATGGCGCATCCAAGCTACCATCAATCGTCATGGGACAAATTACCAAGACCCACAATTCTACCAACTATCTGATCAATCTTATCAACAATCTTATGAACCCCCATCATTTGGTTACCATGGAAGTTGTCATGGATCATTCCAACATCCTAACAATTACCAAATACCTTCACATTACCCACAACCAAAAATCCCCAACTTTGAGCTTTGTCAAATGATGATTCAAATGCAAAAGAGTCAACAAGAGATGATGATTCAAATGCAAAGGGACCAAGAGGAGTTCATGGCCCAAAAAGAGGTGCAAGGTGCTCGAATTAATGCACTCATGGCTCGTATACGATGTTGACCACTCGAGCTCCGCAACTTGTTGAGGAAGGTTCATTTGGGCAAGAAGATCGGTTGTCTCCACAAGGCAATCAACCCGATTATGAAGCCACGAATGAAAAAGAGAGGGTCAACCAAGGGATCATTGTTGAGAGTTGCTTGGATGGTGAAGCTATGGGAATAATGGAGGAAGTTGAAGCTTCAAGGGTTGACAATGAGGAGGAAATTGAACATGATTCTCAAAGTAACTCTTGAGAAGCCAATGTATTGGCTATTAAATTGGACTTGTATGATTTTCTTCGTGATGAACAGGATGTTGAAAATCCAAACTCAAGTGAAGAGAAGACTCCTCTAGGCCAACTTGACAAGGTGAGTAAAAATAAAAGTAATACTTGGGAGAAAGAGATAGATGCCCTAGAACTTGTCTTGAATGGGAAATTGGAGGAGCCGATTAGGGGATTTGGAGATGCTATGCTAGACCAAACCGTCGAAGAAATTAAGGCCGCCATCAAAGGCATTGAATTTCTTCATGGTGATAATTCTAGTAAGGCGACGATGAGGTCTCCCTTAGAGCCTCCAATGAAGAAAACTTGATGCCTTCACCTCCTTTATCGCACTTGATTTCGAGTCCCTTGTCTTGTAAGATGGTTGATGAAATGGATCCTTGTCGGGCGGCGAAAAAAAATTCTATTCTTGACCCCGTAGAAGAAGCAACACCCTTAGGGTATGATCTCCCACACCATAACGCCAAGCATGACCTTAGACCACTATACCTACCGGATGGTCATAAGAGTCGTTGCTTTGATAGTTGGAAAGACCCGGGAGTTCATGAGAAACTCGAGCATAATGCATAGGTGATCGCTTCTTTCCTCCGACTTGGAAGTCGTTGATGATATCTTGGCTCAGCGACATGATCCTTCATGGAGATGTTGCTAGAGCATTTGATTTACTTCTCCGAGCCTTGAGGGCTATGAAGTTCCCCTTAGAACCATCTTGTTGTAAATATCTCTTTCCTCTTCTTTTGAGTTTTTGTATTTATATTTGTGTGATTGGTTAGTTTGGTTTCTAGGTTTTGTTTGTGTGTGAAGTTCTTGTAATTTGGAATTTTGATGAGTGATGTGAGGGAGGGATTTTTGATGGAAGTTATTGAGCTTGATTGATAGGTATGAAGTGAAGATGAAGAATTAGAAAGGGATATGGATGATATAAGCTTTGAAGCTTGGTGGAGGAAGTCGTTTTTGAGCTTTTGACAAGCTTTTGGGGACGGGATTTTGGATCCCGATGTTTTATTTGTCTTTTGGGTGGAACTATTAATGAATGAAGAGCTATAGGGGCCATCCCGCCCGTGATGAGCATGATCACGCCCGGGACGAGTTGTGCCGGAAAAAAGATTACCCTCTGACAGCCCATCCCGGCCGGGATGAGAGTGATCCCGCCCGTGACGAGATGATCCCGACCGTGATGACATGGTCACGACCGGGAAGAGTTGCAGCTAGCCCCCTTTGCCTTCATTTCTTCATTTAAGCCCCACCCAACCACTTTACACCCCCACCCAACCTCCCTACTCACCTTAGCTTCTATCATTTCATCCCTACACTTCAATTATACACCTTCATCTCATCTTCTCATCATTATACACCGAGTTTCCCCTTAAATCCCACCCTCATTACACCAATACAAGCCCGGTACTTCAACCATGCCACTACATTTAGGAAGAGGAGGAATATCGATGACAAAGACAAGCAAAGTGCCGATAACGATCATTGAGATGATGGAGATGATTGAGTTGCTAACCGTTTGGTAGGCGACTCTCCTTTGTTTTCCGTCTTTTATTGCTAGTCTCTCTTTGTATGTTCCCCTTCCTTTATGCATTTGGTGTCATGGTGGCCCTCGGGGCCTTTGTGGTTATTACTCCCGATTCTCGATGACGTGACTACATTGAGAATTGCGAATCTATTGAAAATCCAAATTGACAAGTCCTTTTCACTCTTTCTTTATCTTTATTCTATTTTTTTTGTAGAATTTACGCGGATTTAGGCGGAATCCGGGCTAGGTGACTTGATTACATACACCTAGCCCTCCCCTCCCATTTCCTTTTATTTTCTTCTTTTTATTTCTTCCCCCATCCATATCTTTTCTCGTCTCGGCCCTAGGTGACTTGATTACACCCCAGCCTGGCACATTCGACCCTTTCTTCACTTTCATTTTTGATTTTTAGCTTTATTTTCCCTTTTTCTCTTCTTTTTAGTGTCTCCACACACTACCGATCGAGCATGAGGACTTTGCTCGGTTTAAGTGTGGGGGAGCGATATCCTAGTCTAGTTTAGTTTTATTTTCGTAGTTTTTTCGAAAAATCCTAAAAATTCCTAAAAATTTGAAAAATTTCATAAAAACCAAAAAGATTTTCTTTCGTGTCTTTTTCTTTTCTTTCGTATATTTGTTGTGTTGTATGTTTTGCTCCCCCGATTTCCTTGTAGGTTGCGTGATCGTCGTTAAGTTTTGGAAAGCTCTTGACATCCGGTATTATCCTTCTATCTCTTTCTCCTTTTTCCTTTTTGTGGAGTTTGGAGGATGTTTTGTGATGGTGTATGCTCGGGTGGAGCTTTTTGGAGTTTATGGTTGATGTGGTTGTTTGTTTGGAAGTTTCGGGGTGGTCCTCGTTTATCTCGTTGTGCGTTTGATGTTTTATTTTGTTTTGTTTGTCTCGTTTTCTTTCGTCTTTGTTTTGTCATGTGTAATTTGTGTCTAGTGTAGTAAATGTTTTCGAAAACCCGGTTTTGAGGCTAGTGCGCAAGTGTTTACGTTCCCTTCCTAGTGATATGAATCGATTCTTAGACTTTAGTCTAGTAGACTGACTTTAAATCAATAGTTTTGTTGGTTTCTTACCTTGAGTCCACCTAGTCTAGTAGGGATTTACTGCGAGATTTGCATTTTGACCACTTTGACCACCCACGGAGTGAAAAGGCCTTGGTTCCCGAGTCCCATCTCTTAGGTGACCATGTTCGAAATTGTTTGATTAGTCCAAATTTCCACCTTTTTGTGGGTTTGAAGGGAAAGCGCGCTCCCGACATACCAATTTCCCTACCTTCTACACATTTCCACAAATAAGCTGCATTTTGTCGAGGTTTCTATACTTAGTTGTGATGAATGCCTACAAAAAAAATTTAGCCAAAAGGGGAAACCAAGGCAAAAAGAAAGAAAAAGAAAGAAAAGAAAGAACAAAAAAAGAAAAGGCACAACAAATCAAAAACAAAATACAAAAGAAGAAAAAGAAATGGCATAGCAAATCAAAAGCAAAATACAAAAGAAAGATGCCAAGAAAATCGTTTCACAAAAAGATCTTACCCCCTCAAAATAAGCCTTTTATCGATTGTTATCGTGAAGAACCTACCAAAGGACCGAGTCCCTAGAAAGGATGATAGCGGTAATGGTCAGTATTCCCTCACTTTGCAACCATATCCACCTTTTTACTTGGACCAGTTAGGCTATTTTTTAGCATGGGACGACCCTCTTGGCCTATCGCTAAAGGGGGCGGGGCTTTACTTACCTACAGTGTCGACTAACTCCGTGGTTCATCCTTTTTCCATCCCGCCTATCGTCCCGTAGTACGTTCTTAGAAGGTTAGGAGGACCTAGGTAAGTTACCAACCTTTTTATTGCTTTGTTGTCATACTATTAGAATTTTGTCCATTTCGGTTTGTATTATTAGCTTGGGAACGTTGTCACTTGCCTTGAGTCCTTAACCGGTGTTTCTTTCACCGCTTTGTTGAGGAAGCGGTATTTGTTTCTTCTTGGATGCAACCGTTTTTTTGTTTGTTTGTTTGGGTGTTTTCGGGTTCGGTTGTGTCCACAGTTTTGTCGCAAGACCTCACTTGCCTTGCGGAGAGCACTTTTCCTCTAAGTGTTCTCGCGTGAGTTGAAAGGGTGTAGGGTGCGCTAATACCCGCTCGGCTAGTAGTTTAATTTGTCTTAGTTAGTTAGTTCGTGCTTACTCGAGGGCGAGTAAGGTTTAAGTGTGGGGGAGTTGATAAGTGTGTTTTGCAGTGTTTATTTCTCGTGTTTGGTCCCGTTTTCTCTTGTAGAATCGCTCTTTAGAGCGGTTTCGAGGCTACTTACGCTTCTTCTAGCTTGTTTTAGGTTCCTAAGGCCTATCTTGGAGAAATGGAACGATTCCGACTCATTTCCGATGCATATGGAGCCAATGAAGAGAAGTGACGATGATTCGGTGACTTGGACTCGATCCCGAGTCCCATGGAGCCCACTTGATGATATCCCGAGCATCGAGCATCGTTAAGAAGCCTAGGAAAAGCAAATAAGGACCCATCACGGCCGGGATGAGAAGATGAGACAAAACAGGCTGCTGTGGGGCCATCCCGGCCGGGAGCATCACCATCACGACCAGGACCACCCTCTTCCCGATCGGGATCACCTCCTTCCCGGCCGGGAAGGACACAGCATCACCCGTTTTCATTCTTTCGCCTCCCTTACTTACGAAAACCCTATATATACCTTCCTCTTGTATTGTTTTACTCACCCTACCTTAGATAAAACCCTAGATAGACATTAGTGTAGATTAGCTTAGTTTCTCCTTAATCTTTCCTTAATCTTTTGTTAATCTTAGTTTAATCTTAGTAATTACTCTTGTATTATTGGATTTCTTGAAGAATCTATCAAGATTCACAACCTTGGTGGAGGATTTTTGGGGTTTCCTTGTATGCAAGTTTTATCCTTATCATCTCTTCTCTAGTTTGGTATAATCACTCTTCTCTCTTTTCTTTTAATCTTTCATTGTTATTCAAGTCTCAATCTTTATCTATTGTTTGTTGTTCATCTTTGTTTATGAATGTTCTTGTTCTTATGTTGTGGGTTTCTCTAGCTTGTGTTGATATGTCTTTAGTTATGTGTGAGTAGTTCTCTCCTAGGGTTAGTAGGAGGATTGGGTGTGATTAGGGATGATTAGGGTGAGATGGGGGATGCTAGTTGTCGTTTTTGTTGTTTCCTATTGCCTTACACTTTACATGTTCGATGAAATGCTTGTGAGACTTGGGACAATCACTCCTTGTTTTTCGTGCCTCTTCTCTTGCATTTTCTTGTTTGGTGATGGGTTGGGTTCCTCTACTAGGAGCGAGAGCATGGTGAGGAGGCCCCTAGGCCATTTAAGTAGCGAGAGCCCGAATGTAACCTAGGCTACGAAACTTGCTAGCAACCTCGTTTCCCCTTGGTCTCCTTGGCATCCATGAACCCGACCTAGCCCTAGTTTCCTTCTTATTGATTTAAATCGCTTTCCATTATCATTAGTTATCTGTTTTGCCTTTTTATTTCATGTTATAGACTTTAGTTTAGTCATTAGTCAATCTTAGTCATCACTTTAGTTTGTCTTGAACCTAGTCTTCGACCATAGCTCACCTTAGTTCGGAACTCCCGTCCCTGAGGATCTCGACCCGACTTACCCTAGCTACCTAGCTTAGGTTCGTTGGTTATTATTTTGACCAGTAGGATAGACGACAAACACTTACCGTCATTGTTTGTAACCGGGTTTTGTTTCATGTAAATTGTAGTATTAGAAAATCGATGTGAGTTTAATTTGGCTAAAAGAGATTGAATCTTTATAATGTTGTATTGCGGAATTCATGTTCTACGTCTCTCTAATCTTTATAAAGTTGTATTGCAGGTGTTCTTGTTTTAGGTAAATTTGAATGTATTTAATTGTTGGATTATTGATGTGATTTTGATTGGACAGATTTTGTTAAAGAAGTTGTCTTTTGTTAGAAATGCTAGTAAACAATACTCATACAGTAGTAATCTATTTGTGTACATCATATAACTAATAGAACCAAATAACAGGGAAGAAGAGGAATACCTAATAAGCTTACCCCAAATACAATGGCAGGACAAAACGAATCAAAATTCAGTGTGAAACTGGAGCGCATTCAAATACCTAGCTGTAACATCGAAATTCAAACAAAATTCAGCAAAACCTAACCGCTTACTGAGAGTATAAAGCCGAAACTTATAGTGTGAAACTGGAGCGCAATCAAATGAAAAATATGAAAACAATCCCAAATTCACACTCGCAAATCAACAAAATTACAATTGCAGTCAAAATTAAATGTGAAATCATCAAATACCTAATTGTAACATCACAAACCAAACAAAATTCATCAAAGCAACATATGATGAATCAAGCAACATATATCTGGAGAAAGGGTGAACCTTTTTGACGACTCCATCACGAACATGATCGATAATAGCTGGAACTGCTGCCATGAGATTATGTAGGCTGCAACACGGAAACATATCCCTTTGTTCCTTTATTTTATTTGAAGTATCTGTTAATGTCAAGGTTGAGCCGTACCCGATTATGTACCTGAAGTACCATTCTCAATCAAACAAACCAAAATCAGAATAATTCACCAAAATGACGGAAAAAAACACAAAAAAATTCCGTAATTCATGCTCCTACCAGCCAATCTGCCAATATTTATTAGACATCAAATTATAACGACTTTACATTTGCGTGCTTGATACCTTGCATTAATCTCTGGTTGATCACTTGAAGAATTTTGAATTTTGAATTTTTTCCCTAATCTAATTTCAATAACAAAGTTTCCACCCCGATTCAATCAAAATAAAACAATCCAAGCTCAACCCAGAATCTCACTACATCGAATGTCAACTAAACTAACCATCTCGAATTCAATCAAAAAAACAATAAATATCGAGCTTTAATAAAAAAAACCAAAAAATTAAGATGGGAAGTGTTGAAATTGTTCATACATCGAGAGAACAACCGATTGTTGTGACAACAAAAGCAAGATAAGGTCGAGTGATAGTTTGCATTTGCTTGTACCATTCTTCACCCGCTTAATCCACAATGTATCATTCTCCACCAAACAATCAATCAAACACACCAAAATTAGCATGATTTAGCAAGGAAGCACCATGAAAAACAATCATTATAACAGTAGGCAATTTGCACGTATATCAACAGCAAGCAATTTGCACGGAACCCTTTCCTTATCCCCCAATCTCGATACCACCGCCCTCCTCACCACCCACTTCACATACTCCATCGCGTTCCCGAAACACGTGTCCACAACGTCTGCACGCAATTTAATCGATCGTAGTGTAATTGATTGAATTTTTTAAGGAAGATTGATTTGGTTGAATTCGGTGTTTTTAAATTTAAATGAATTTTTTTGGGTTCATAATTAGGATTATTAGACCTTGGAAGAAGGTGAGAAGAAGAGGCTCAAGGGAAGAAGGATGAGAGGCGAGAGAAAGAGATGCAGAGAGGAGAGAGAAGGGAAATCAACTCTAAATTCCTCTCTGTAGTTGACACCTCGACGGTTTCTAAACTCCCCACAAAACCGTCAATTGTGGGACGGGATCATCATGGACTAAGTAAAATACTGAGTATTTTTTAGACAGTTATTGCCCAGTATATCACCAATTTGACGGTTTTGGCCATATTACTTGTCCTTCCTTTATTATTTCTGAGTGCCACGTAATCTGTCACATGAGATCCACATCATAATCTTAGTCACAATCCTACGTGGCTTAATGAGAAGCCTCCAAATGCTTCAGCTTTATATAATAAGGGATACAAGATGTTAATCAATCGGTTCTAATTTGTTCACAATCGGTTCTAGCAAATTATTTTGGTAGATTAGTTTTGCTTGCTAGATATTCCCATCACACTACGAAATATTAAAATGAATTTATAAATCGAGTGTAATGAAATTCGTTCAGTGTTAACAAATTGTCATACGAATCAAATTTCGAAGTATATAGTTTTTTAAAGCGATTAATAATGGACAATGGTGATGGTTTGTATATTTTGTAGTTACGTAAAAAAAATTGAAAAAGCTAAGTAAATTTGCACGTCACTGGATACACTTTGTATATCCGCATCATGAGTCGTTTAACGTTAGAAAATAAGTCGGAGTTAATAGGCGTACCACTATCATTCTTTCGTATGTCAATTTATGCACATTAATTATCACACGTTTCTTCTATCTCTAAGAGCTAATAAATGTTTTCAACAAAATAATTAACGACAATATCAATATTTTCTTGACAACCCCGCGGTTATTACACCACTCAATTTTCAAGGATTGTTCCTCAAAAGTCTTAAATCCTCTTAGTTGTTTCACATTTGGGCTAAGAATAAAAACCATTTAAAGGACTTAATAAGACTTCTACAAGTTGGTGTGCCATTCTCCCGGATCGCGAGAAAGAAGTTAAATCCTCTTTCTTCCTTCCAGAATCAACACTCCAGCCCTAGGCTTTGGCCATGCTTACGGTCGTGTCTTGGGCCCGGATCGCGAGAAAGAAGTTAAATCCTCTTTCTTCCTTCCAGAATCAACACTCCAGCCCGAGGCTTTGGCCATGCTTACGGCAGTGTCTTGGGCCCGGATCACGAGAAAGAAGTTAAATCCTCTTTCTTCCTTCCAGAATCAACATTCCAGCCCTAGGCTTTGGCCATGCTTACGGCCGTGTCTTGGGCCAGAAAAAATGATTTTATTCACGTCTACATTAAATCGAATATTGGAGCTGAAGAAACGGCCAATGATATGGCAGATTTCTTATGCGCCTTGTTCTATGCTTTTAGTTACTTTCATTGCATCAATGTGGAGTTGGTTTTATTTCCTGAAACATTAACTTACGTGCTCATTCTCTGGCGAAGAGGGCACACGTTTAGCGTTGTTTGTAACATACTCGAAGACGGAAGTAATTTTTTTGTTCCAAATCAAATGAAATATTGAAATTAATGGTAGTCAATTTCAAACTCACAGTACCGACATAGGATCAACAAAGAGTTCAAACGGTGAATCAACTATAATACCCGTCAAACACTAATTTCAATTCACAAGTCATGCTCAAGTCAAGCATCAGAGACTTGTTAAATTGAAAAAGTCACAAACACAATGCTTAAAGCCTTAAACCATGGCATCAATCAATTTCTCTCCAAATTCCCTATTTCTCTACCTTCTAAAAAGGGAAAAAACAAAACTTTGAATTCAAAATTATGACCAATATTTGATAAAATTCTTTCAATTTAGATAACTACAAACCACAGAAGATCAACAAAACTCATATTCCCAATCCAAGCAATCCCATTTAGTCAAATGCATCATCGTCGTCATCTGGAAGGGGCTGAGCAGCAGCTAGAGCAAGCTCTTGCTCATGCCTGCACAAGTAAACAGTCATTAAATACAAACTAAAAAACCTTTTTAACCGTCAAATGACTGATCTTAAATAACCAAAAGTCAAAACATTAAAAATAAATTAGACTATAATTTATAAGATGTAAGATGTACTCACTCCAGTCATAAAAAAAAGGACAAAATTTTACCTCTGTTGCTCAACCAAGTCAATTTGAACTTCAGGAGGCTCCAAAGCAGGGGTCGCCACAAAGTGCAAGTTGGTGTCACTGCCACAACCAAACCAAATTAACTCAAACAACGTCTTAAGTTTACTGAATCCCGTATAACATGACGAAAAATGTACTAACCCAGCTAGTTTGCGAGCAAGATAGAGAAAGGGCTTCTCGAAGTTGTAGTTGCTCTTAGCTGATATTTCGTAGTACTGCAAGTTTTTCTTCCTGTGGAAGGTAACTTGCTTGGCCTTCACCTGCCTGTTCTTCACATCAACCTTGTTTCCACACAGCACGATGGGGATGTTCTCACATACCCTACAGCGTGAAAATACAATCAACAAAGCTGTCAGAACATTACAGAGCATAACAAAACACATAATTAAGAGTAAGCATGGTGTACAAAGCAACCTGCAGAGATCCCTGTGCCACGTTGGAACATTCTTATACGTCAAACGAGCAGTGACATCAAACATGATGATAGCACACTGACCATGAATGCTGAGAACACACAAACATAAACAGTTTTAGGAGAAGCAAATTATAAAGGAACAGCTCAATGATAATGTTAGGACTCCCATCAACCTAGCTGAAAGAACACTGAATCATATTACATTGTAGGATTGAACTAATATGTGATGCAAGCGAGAGACGCGAGATCAATCTGATATAGGAGTCCTTGCACTCAACTCTGTTTGATATAAGCCTCCAAATAACAACTTACCACTACACCCACTGTGAGTGTGACATTGACCTTACACTTGAGCAGTGATATGACAGTCTGCTTATTTTAGAGGGCTGATATGCAATATCTAGGAATTAGAATAGGAAGTGGATATAGAGAATAGACTGGAACAAACTAGCAAATGAGTTCACATTTGAAAATATAAGGGGGATAAACTCAAGATAGTCAAGAACTGTCTGTTTACCGTTCTCAGTTATGTTGCTGAAAGTCAATTAGAAGTACTCCGCATCGAACAAATGCATGCACAGGCATCAAATATGGATAGAAATTTAAAATACAAATCATTTTAGCTAAAATAAGGTGCCACGGGGTCGTACCCATTTCCAATTACTAAGAGACTGCTACAAACTAAAATACAAGCAGTTAAAAGTGACATAGATAAGGTTGAAAAAGTGCTAAGAGGAGTCAAAGTAACAAGGGTTAAGGGTAGTAGGTATACAAGGCTATGGTGAACAGGAAATCTTATGGAGATGATAAAGAGTACTAGAAAACTTGAGATTCCCAACAGTCTCAAAAACAATAACATCAGAGCCTTAGTCCAAAAAAACATCTGGGTTCAGCTGGCAGTCTCAGAAAATTATATAAATATTAAGCAAACAGCTTACAGTCAGCCGAAGGAAATGTTCAGAACACGACAGGCAACCGAATTTAAAGACATCAAGGATCATATCTATCAATCAATCAATCTATTCTGAGAAAGAATGAAACGGCATTTTCAAATACCACGACACAAGGAAATAAACAAATAGAGCAAGCAGAGATTACTCACTAGTATCCATCCCTGAGCCCTCCAAATTTCTCTTGACCAGCAGTATCCCAGCAATAAAACCGAATCATCCCACAATTAGTGTGGAAGTCCAATGGATGAACTTCAACACCAATAGTTGCTGCAATGAATCACCAAGTCCACAAGAATCATAACCAACTCCCATATGCAAAGTAACGAAATACTCCATCCCTTCTTTTGATTTCAATACATGTGGTTTATCTTGTGACAAGAAATAAAGCAAATGTATCAAATTGAAGTGAATGGAGGGAATAAATAGAGACTAGTATCAAAACAACTTACGCTCGTATTTCTTCTCAAATTCACCAGAGAGATGCCTCTTCACAAAAGTAGTTTTCCCTGCACATTATTTTACAAGAAATCCAAAATCAAACGCCCACTATGCATGCACCTGACTGTACCAAAATCAGTACCAAAATTTGCAAAAAGTACAACAGCATAGCGAACATCAAACTTTTGAGGAACGACTACTACAGGAAATCAATATTAGAACACAGTATATCGAAATGAAAAGTGAACCCTATGATTAATGGGTAAATGCGAATTCACTATAAAAACCTTATCAAACAGCTGATCTAAATACCATGTAAAACCTGATAAAAACCCTAATAACAGAGGATGAATATTTCCTGCCGAATAATAATACAGAGTACGAGTAATTGATTTGGAAAGCAGAAACAAATAAATGGAAAGAAGAAAGGAATTACCTGTACCACCATCGCCAACAAGAACAAGCTTGAAGCTAGGATACGAAACCGTCTGCTGATTTGGCAACGCCTGTTTTAAATTCATACAAGATCAAATACATTACATTGATCAACAAATGAAACATAAAACGTATTGAATCAATCAATCAATCAATGGAGATTACAATAAGAACAAAAAAGAAAGGAGACAAAAGAGGGATGGATTTGAAGGTACCATGATTGAGAATTTAGAATAGTATGGATGAAATATGAAAATGAGAAAGGAATACAGAAATCTAGTGGAGAGGGACAGGAAAAGGGGTTGGTTTATAAAGGGAAGAAGGGTTTTAGGGGTTCGTTTGAATATGTGCTGTTGTGGCGTTTCCCCTACGCGAGCATCTCGGCCGTCCGATTCTCTCTTTCGTTTTAATTTCAAATTCAAAACCGGAAAATTATTATTCTTGTCACTCTAGAGCCTTACAACATGTGCTCGTTTGATTCACTATGGATAGATGAAATTGTCGGAAATTTTAAATTCACGTGATTTTGTATTTCATTGAAATTATAAAATTATTGTTTGGTTGCCATGTAGAAAATGACTTCATGCGGGAAGTTCTACCCACCAAGGGAAACTTGGTGGGTAACTTCCCGGAAGTGACAATTCGTGGGAAGTGATAATTCTCATGAAGTAGGCAACCAAACAACTCCCTAAAAATGCACTCTCCGGGATCTTGCGTTTCCCGGTAATTAGATAAGTAACCAAACGAACCCTAATAGTTCAATAATCTCTCTGTCCCAGTGAATTCTTTTACGTTTGCTTTTTGGCACTATTCATTAAGTGGAATGATCTCGAATATAATTTCTAATATATAATGTAAAACTAGATTAAAGCTCGTGCGTTGCACGAGTTAGTTGACTTAATTACATTGATGATGTACATTCGTTAAATAAGAAACTTAATTAAACTATGTCATTACAATAAATAAGATGATCACATGATATTAGTAATGAAACTTAATTTCAGCTGAATTTATAATCTTAAGAGCTCATTTTAAAACTCAAAAGAACACATCATTGCTCTTATTTATAATATAAAATTTAATCACCTTATTATAATTTTTCGATGTGGAAATAATTTTACGTTTGTAGTCTTATTAAGAGATTTTTTAAGACTCAAATTTTTTTTGATTGATATCTAAGAACGAATGAATTTTTTAATTGATATCTAAGAACGAAAGATTAGTCTTATTTATAATATACTCGTAAGATTCTATCGCTTCATCATAATTTTTTAATGTAGGATAATTTACTAAAGGTTTATATCTTAAAATCTGCTTTTAAGACCCAGAAAAATGCATGATTACTCTTATTTATAATATAGAATCATCACCTTATTTTAATTTTTTAGATGTGAGATAATTTTAGGTTTGTAATTTTTTTAAAAGCTTTTTAATATTCAAAAGATTGTTGGTTGATATTTAAAATCGAAAGATTACTCATTTATGATATAGAATTTCATTACTTAATTAAGTTTATAGTTTTAAGAGCTATTTTTAAGACTTAAAATAGTTTGTTTTTAAGAACAAATGATTACTCTTTATATATATAATCGAATTTGATTATCTTATTACATAGTTTGGATGAATGATTACTCTTATTTATATAATAAAAAAAATTCACCTTATTATAGTTTTTCGATGTGGATAATTTTACTTAAACTTATTTAAGTTTAAATATAGTCTAACCATTCGCATTATGTGATTCGATGCGGGATAATTATACTTTAACTATATAGTCTTAGTTTTATGAATTTTTTTTAGTCTCAAAATATTGTTGGTTAATATCTAAGAACGAAAGATTATATAGAATTCTATCACCTCATTATAATTTTTTCGATATGTGATAATCTAATTTAACTTTATTTGTAGTCTTATTAAGAATTTTTTTTAAGACTAAAAAGTTTTGTTTTTTGATATCTAAGGACGAATGATTAGTCTTATTTATGATATAGAATTTCATCATCTCATCATAATTTGGAGAAATGGTTACTTTTATTTATATAATAGAATTTCATCGTATTTATTATACTCTCTTCGTTCACTATTTTTTTCTCCATTACCTTAATATTTGTGAGGGTATTTTAATGAAATGAGGCAAAAAATAGTGATCGAAGGGAGTATAATTTTTTGATGTGGGATAATTTACTTAAATTTATAGTCTTAATATCCTTTTAAGACTAATTTACTTAAATTTATGATGTGAGTAGAAATTCATAACATCATCATAATTTTTCGGTGAGAATTACTTAAGTTGGTTGATGTCTATGGAAAAAATTATAATTAGTCTTATTTACAATATAAAATTTCATCATCGTTTTATAATTTTACTCAAGTGTATAGTCTTAAGAACATTTTTAAGATTCAAAAGATTTTTGTTTAATGAAACTTTATAATTTTTCGGATGTGGGATAGTTTTACTTAAGTTTCACCTTATTATAATTTTTAAGACTTAAAATTTTTTTGATTGATATTTAAGAACGAATGATTAGTCTTATTTATACTATAAAGTTTCATCACCTTATGTGAGATTGTTTTTATTTAACTTTGTAGTATTATTAAGAGACTTAAATGTTTTTTTATTGATATTTAAGAACGAATGATTTGTCTTATTTATAATATAGAATTCGTCAACTTATCATAACTTTTCGATGTGAGATAATTTATTTAAGTTTATAGTCTTCCATCAGCTCGTCAATTTTTTTCGATGTGAGATAATTTACTTAAGCTTATAGTCTTAAGAGCTCTTTTTAAAACTAAAAAAATATATCATACATTACTCTTGATTATAATACGAAGGATAGAATTTCATCACCTCACTATAATTTTCAATGTGGATGATTTTAAGTTTGTAGTCTTGTATATTAACAGTTTTTTTTAAAAATATTAAAATCCATCACCTTATTATAATTTGTCGATGTGGGATAAATGTAACTAAAATTTGTAGTCTTATTTATAATATAAAATCATTACCGTAACTTATTTTAATTGTTTCGATGTGAGATAGGACCTAGGATTTCTCCCCTAGGGGGGCACAAAAAAAAAATTCCGACATTTTTTAAGTTTATAAATTACTCCATATTTTACGCTTTGAAAAATAGTTTAGATATAATACAAATCTTCCAATGATATGTAACATGAAGTAGAAAGTGGTAGAGTTGGTTGTATTAACAATATTTCATACAAGTGACTCGGGTTCGAATCCCTCTATCTACACATCTATCTTTTGAAGGCAAATGACCAAACCAATTCATCAACGCCCATCAAACTGATATTTCAAATGGTTTAAATCTATTTGTTTCAAAAATTGTTGGGGGGATTCCGGGACACCCCCCCAGGTCCGCCCCTAGAGATAATTTTAAGTTGTAAGGTAAGACCTTTTTTAAACTCAAGACTACAAATTCATGACCTCATCATAATTTAAAAAACAATGATATAGAATTTCATCATAGTTTTTTTAAAAAAACAAAAGTTTTTTTTGTTGGTTGATATTTAAAAACAATGATTACTCTTCTTTAGTACAAATTCATAACCTTATTATATTATAGAATTTTATCACCTTATTATATAATTTTTTTTATTTAAGTGTATAGTTTTAACGACTTTTTTAAGACTCAAAAGATTTATGTTTGATGAAACTTTATAATTTTTCAAATGTGAGATAATTTTAGTTAAGTTTATAGTCTTAATATAAAATTTAAGACTCAAAATATTTTTGGTTAATATCTAAGAACACATGACTACTACGAAGTATTATTTATAATATAAAGTTTCATCACCTTATTATAATTTTTCGATGTGAGATTATTTTTACTTATGTTTGTAGTCTTATTAAGAGACTTTTTAAGACTTAAAAGTTTTTTTGATTGATTTTTAATAACAAAGGATTAGTCTTATTTATAATATAGAATTCATCAACTTATCATATTTATCGATGTGAGATAATTTATTTAATTTTATAGTCTTCTCTCAGCTTTTTTTAAGATTAAAAAAAATACATCATTACTCTTTCTGATAATATAGAATTTCATCAACTCACTATAATTTTGTAAATGTGGGATGATTTTAAATTTGCACTCTTATATATCAAAAGTTTTTTGGTCGATATTTAAAACCGAATGATTACTAATATTTATAATATAAAATTCCATCACCCCATCATAACCTTTCGATGTGGGATAATTTAAAAGTTTTTCTCATTCGATATTTAAAACCGAATGAATACTTTTATTTATAATATAAAATTTCATCATCTCGATGTAGGGATAATTACTTAAGTTTAGAGTCTTAGAAACTCTTTTTGAGGTTCAAAAGACTTTTGGTACATATCGAAAAACGAATTATTACTCTTTATTTATAATATAGAATTTCATCATCATATTATAATTTGTCGATGTTGGATAATTTTAAAACTATTACATGTTATAAATTCATCACATAATGTGAAACAAATGATATGAAATTTATACTCTAGTGAAAACATTTTTTACCACGAATCTAATTATTTCTGATGGGGGTCGATACCCCGAACCGAGGCGCCTGTCAAGAAGGCCCCGGGTCGACCCGATCCATTAACGGGAAAAGGCCTGCCCTGCAGGCCAATCAGCGAAGGGTCACCAGGATAACCCAAGTGTAGAGCCCCGGAAACGCTCACCAGCCCGCCAGGGCCTCGCCGCCCGCTGAGTAGGGCAATCAGGTTCCCTGCCTGCCCCCAAGGTTCCCCCACCTTCAGCAGGGACAGGGGAAACCAGGGGCCCTTCCGTCATTTTGCCTAAGGTAAGGGAGAATGAGTGGACAAGACAGACCCATGTGTCACTCTGCCGTCCACTCATTTTCCCGCTCTTTTCACTCTCTTTTCTCTCTCTCGGAGGAAGGTATAAATACTTTCCTTCCTCCCACATTCAAAAGGTTGGATTTTCTCTCTCTAGACTCTCACTCTAAAAACGTCACCTAGCTCCTCACGAACTAGGTTCATTAAGGCATTTCACGGACTGACTTAGGCATCGGAGAAGGTTCCCTCGGACACCTCCGGGGCCCTGTGCGTTCATTGTGCAGGGAGCAGGCCAACTCCGCCAGGAAGGTCCGGTCAAAGGAGTGAGGAGAAGGAGAGGTTGAAGGAAGTCGAATGGTTATCATATTAGCAACACCACATTCTAGGACCCGAATTCGAAATCGGGATTAATTGATTCCTTAATCGGAACAATTTGGCGCCGTCTGTGGGGAAGAAATTCGGTTGTACCTACGAGTTACCCACAGAAAATCAACCAGTTATAACAAATCATGCCTGAAATCGTTGACGCCAGTTCAGGGGCGAGCCCGACAGTGCCACCAGTGGCCCCTCTGTACGGCATGCCGTTCCCGGAGAAGACGCCCGCTGCCACGATCCCGGGGGTAGGGCGGGCGAGTCTCCACAGAGCACCTGGAAAAGATACCGCCGTCACTGCTGGGCAGGGGGCACATCCGAGACAAACCTTAAACCTCACCCCCGCTCAGATGGCGCAGACGGCGGCCTTCTTCTCGGCAATGCTTAACCAGGAGTTTACTCCGGAGGATCTGGTAGGCAGGGTCGCCACGACCCCCAGGCAGCTTCACTTCGAAAGTGGAAAAGGAACTGGGGGCTCAAAGCGAACCGCCGCCAGAAAGATCCAAAGGAAGGCAAAGAAAACAGCTCAAGTGTATGCACAAGTGCAGAGGCGCATTACGGCAGGCAACCAGGAGCAGCCTGCTCAGCAGAAGACGTTCTCCATACACACAACAGAGTCCACCGCTGCCCGTGAAAGAAGGGGTTTGTCCCAAGACCTCCAGGACCGGATGAGGCATAGAGAGTTCGCATCTAAGCGCCTGTGAGAAAGACAGGGTGACGTCTTCTCCAGGCTGACGCCTGTGGCAGACTCGCAGCCAGCACCGGGCCTGTCTAAAAGCCTCCAGTCAAGACTTAATCGGGGGCAGCCTATTGGGTCAAAGCATCGTCAGGGGGACAATCTTGAGCCTACTCAGAGGAAGCGCCCACGACACCACTCCCCTAATAGATGGGACGACGAAGCGATTAGCAGTCAACCGCCCAGACACCGCTCCCCTGGTAGTAGGAAACCGACCCCTGATAGATGGGAGGATCACGGTTACCACTCCATAGGGAGCAGGTCGAGGATGGCAGGTAGGCCTGATAAGTGTAGTTTGTAGTGCCTATTTCGTAGTGTTTTGGTCCCATTTTCCTTGTGGAATCGCTCATTGGGAGCGATTTATGGGCTTCTTATGCTTCCTTTAGTTCGTTTCAGGTTCCCGAGGCCGTTCATGAAGAGTTGGAGCGATTCTGACTCGATACATACACATTTTGGAGCCAACGGAGTAAAGGAACGATGACTCGATGCCTTGGAATCGACCCCGAGACCTTGGGACCCAATCCCGAGCCTCCGAGACCCGATCCCGAGTTCCAAGAATCGACAAGAAACCCATGAGAAACAAGGAGAGACCAAAAAGTTCCTATTGGAGGCCTACAAGACTCATCCCCGACGGGTATGGCCTCAACCGGTCCCGGTTGAGGTGCACAAACAAGGAGGCTACTGTCCAGGGCCCATCCCGACCGGGATCGACCCCGTCCCAACCGGGACCACTCCTTCCCGGCCGGGATGGGTTGCAGCCACCCGCGCCTACTTCCTTTCACCTCCTTCCATTCTTAAACCCTATATATACCCTTCCCTTGTTATGTTAAGCTTAGGCACTTCATATTACATTAAACCCTAGATAGTTTTAGCATAGATTAGCATAGATTAGTCTTTTGATTATCGCTAATCCTAGACTAGTGCTTGTAATTTGGGAATTTTTCAAGATCTCCATTCAAGCTTGACAACCTTGGATGTTTGTTTTGGGTTCTTCCATTTATGCAAGTTTTCTTCTTCTTTTGATCTTCTAGTTTGGTATAATCTCTTTTCCTTTCTCTTGTTTATTGTTTTATTAATCAAGTTTGAATCTTTAGTTCTTGTTTATTGTTTTGTTCTTCATTCTTGTTAGTTTTATGTATGCATCCTCTTTTTCTTGTTTTGGTTCATCTTGTTAGTGTTAGTTTAGCATAGATATGTTAGAGTAGATCTTTGCTAGGGTTAGTAAGGTGATTAGGGTGTTAATTGGATGATTAAGGGATTGTTGGAGATGTTGGTGCAAGATTTGGGTTTCCTCTTGGTTTGATGCATATCACATGTTTGTTGAAATGCTTGAATGACTAGTATGTGCATATGCTTGTTTTTCTTGCTTTTCTCTTGTGGGTGATAGTTTGTTTGTGGGTTTGGTCCCCTCATTAAGTTGCGAGAGCCCGGTGAGGACGACCCTTAGGTCGGTCTAAGTTGCGAGAGCCCGGATGCGACCTAGGCCCCGATATCACGCTAGTAACCCCGTTTGTCGTTTGTGTCGCCAAGGTGGGTTTTAGGTGGAACCTCTAGGTGAGTCTAAGTTGTGAGAGCCCGAGCATTACCTAGATTACCCTACTACCTCCTTCACTCTAGTTCTCCCTCGACCATTCCATTACCCCTTTGACACTGACCTAATCCTAGCCCGTTTCCTTTGTTTGTTTTCTTGCTTTAGACCTAGCTTAGTCCTAGTCTCCCCCTCCTTAGAATAGCTTGTCTCGAACCTAGTCCTAGACCGTAGCATACCCTAGTCCGACCTCCCGTCCCTGTGGATTCGACCCGACTTACCCTAGCTACCCTAGTTAGGTTTTGCCAGTTTTATTTGACGGTTGGGATTCACGACAAATCCTACTATCAAATTGGCGCCGTTGCCGGGGACGGCGTAGTTTAGACTTTTGTTTGCTGAGTTTTGGACTTTGTTCTTGATTTTTGTGTTCTCTTCTCCTTGTGTATTGATGGCAGGGATTTGTCACGTCCCTAGCCAATCAATATAACACCGACTAACCTAGTGGGTAGCTAGGGTAAGTCGGGATCGTATCCACGAGGACGGTATATCAAAGCTTAGACTAGGTCTACTTACAACAAGACTAGATTACCAACAAACACAAAGAAGCGATAAATGGAAAACTATGATAGAGGGGAAGTATGAACTAAACTAATGATCAAACTAATGAATAGACTAAAAGGACGATAGCTAACTATGAGGATTACACAAATATGGAAAGAAGTGGGGGTAGGTCGGGTTCATAGAGGTAGAAGGGTAATCGGGGTGATCAAGGGTATAGGTGTCTCCTAATCGCTAGAGTCGGTCCGGGCTCTCGCAACTTAGACCGATGTCAAGGTGGGTCCGGGCTCTCGCAACTTAGACCCTAGTCCGCACTCTCGCGACTAAACTATTCTCAACATTTCCACAACATAAGCAATCAATGAGAAGATGAACACAAGTATGGGAAGCATGGCCACTACAACTCACACAAGCATATCAACAAACACATAGAGTGCCTACAATGTGACTAACAACAAAGATGTAACCTTTTGCCCTTAATCAACCCTAATCATCCATAATCTACCCCTAATCCCCCTACTAACCCCACAAAGAAACTACTCACTCATTAACATGGCTGAACTAACAATCATAAGAGAAAACAAACTAATCACCCAAGCATTCATGGTGAACAACTAACAACAATAACTATATACAAAGATTGAAACTAGATTAAATGAACAAGGATTAGAGTAGAGAAGATTATACCAACAATAATATGATGAAAAAGATGAAAACTTGCATTAATGAGAAACCCAAATACAATCCCAAGGTTGTCAATCTTGGAACAATCTTCAAGAATCCCTTAATCCAAGACTAATTACAATAATTATCTAAAGATTAAAGAGAAGATTAAAACTAATGAGAGTAGCAATAATCTAGGGTTTTGAATGTTAATAGAGGCTTAACTAATCTAGGGTATGATAAGATGTTCTGAAATTACAAGAAGGGAGTATATATATGGGTACAAGAATGAAGGAGAAGAAAGAAAAAGAGTCGCGCAGCAGCATCACGGTCCCGACCGGGACGAATCATCCCGATCGGGACGGCCCTGTCATCCCGACCGGGACGGGATGGTCCTGACCGGGTGATAATTGTCGTTTGTAGTGCCTATTCTGTAGTGTTTTGGTCCCATTTTCCTTGTGGAACCGCTCCTTTGGAGCGGTTTATGGGCTTCTTATGTTTCCTTTAGCTCGTTTCAGGTTCCCGAGGCCGTTCATGAAGAGTTGGAGTGATTCCGACTCAATACATATGCATTTTGGAGCCAACGAAGCTAAGGAACGATGACTCGATGCCTTGGAATCGACCCCGAGACCTTGGGACCCAATCCCGAGCCTCCGAGACCCGATCCCGAGTCCCGAGAATCGATGAGAAGGCCATGAGAACCAAGGAGGGACCGAAAAGTTCATATTGGAGGCCTACAAGACTATTCCCGATCGGGTATGGCCTCATCCCGATCGGGAATAAAGAGGAAAGCAAGGAGCGGCCACTGTGAGGTATTCCCGATCGGGATTCCCACTTTCCCGATCGGGATACACTTTCCCGATCGGGATTTCCCACTTTCCCGATCGGGAAAGTCCCAGCTCAGCCCGTGCTTTGTTCCTTCCTTCTCCTTTCATTCTTAAACCCTATATATACCCCCCTCTTGTATGAAGACCGGATCTTATGTTATTTTTCTGGACCTCTCCTTAAACCCTAGATAGTTTTAGGTTAGATTAGAGTAGATTAGTGTAGATTAGTCGGTAATTAGTTAGTTAATCATAGTTTAGTACTTGTATTAAGGGATTCTTCAAGAATCACCCAAGATTGACAACCTAGGGTGTTTGTATTGGATTCTTCTCATTAATGCAAGTTTCTTCCTTTCTTCTTCCTCTAGTATGGTAATCCTTCTTCCCTTTTCCTTTTAACCTTGTTTTGTTCTTCCAAGTTTCGATCTTTGTTCATCTTAATGTTTGTAGTTCATAGTTTTCATTAGTTTGTTTGTGTTTGTTTTGGTTTTTATGTTGGATCTTCTTGTTCTTGTTAGTTATAGTTTGATTATGTTAGAGTAGTGTTCTTGCTAGGGTTAGTAGGGTGATTAGGGTGTTAATTGGGTGATTAAGGGTTTGTTAGAGATGATGGGTGGAAGATTTGGGTTTCTTCTTGGTTTATGCACATCACATGTTTGTTGAATTGCTTGAAAGACTAAGTAGGTTGGAATGCTTGTTTTTCTTGCCTTTCTTTGTGGGTGTTAGTTTGTTGTGGGTTCGGTTCCCTCATTAAGTTGCGAGAGCCCGGTGAGGACGACCCCTAGGTCAAGTCTAAGTTGCGAGAGCCCGGATTGGACCTAGGACCATAGCGCGCTAGAACCCCGTTTGTGTTGCATGTCGCCTCGGTGGGTTCTAGGTGGAACCTCTAGGTTAGTCTAAGTTGCGAGAGCCCGGACCGACCTAGATCACCCTACTACCTCCTCCTTTCTAGTTCTCCCTCGACCACTACGTTACCCCTTTGACCCCGACCTAATCCTAGCCCTTTTTCCTTGTTTGCTTTCCTTAGTCATAGTCTTAGCCTTAGTCTCTTCCCTCCTCATCATTCTTTAGGATAGTTTAGTCCGTTGACCGAGTCTAGTTTTTAGGCGACCTTAGTCTAGGCTATACTTTACCGTCCCTGTGGATTCGACCCGACTTGCCCTATCTACCGTAGGAATAACCGGTTATTTTATTAACGGTTGGGATTCCACGACAAATCCCTCCCATCAATTTGGCGCCGTTGCCGGGGACGGTGCTAGTTTAGACTTTGTTTTCCTAATTACTTGGCTTTGTCTTTGTGTTGTGTTTTCTTTTTCTTTTTGGTTACTTTGCTTCTTGAGTGTGAGCGGTTTATTTCTCTCTCGTCTAGTGCCCAAAAAGCACTAGACTTCTCACGTTTGTTCTTAGTCTATAGTTTGTGCTTAGATGTGGTGATTATCTTCTTCTTGCAACTTAGAGCCGCTTTAACGGACGGTTGCTAGAATGAGTGGTTTCCAACCGGGTATGGACTACGATTATGGAGCGAGCATGGGGTTTGATCTAAACTCCACACACTCGGGAGCCGATATGAGCTACCACTCTTCTTCCTTGAACCAAAGCTATGATATGACGTCCCCCTACCATGATCAAGCTTCTTGGGGTAATCAAGATGGGTATGATCCTCAAGATTATGGAAATGGCTACCAACAAGTGAATGACTATCAATCCTACGAGCATGGTGATTATTACTCGAGCTATGATTGTGAACCCACCATGTACAATCAAGATCCACCTTATGGAAGCCAATACCCCCAAAACCCACCATATTACCCTCCACCCCAACCACAATATGAACCCTACGACCCACAATACTACCAACCACCCCAACCCCACTACCAACAATATGATGCCCCGCCCTTTGGGCATCATCAAGATTATGAAGGAGCTTTAAAAGACCCCAATGATCACCAATTGCCCGACATGGAGGAGTTTCAATCGCTTCTTCAATTGCAAAAGAGCAACCAAGAAATGGTCACCCAAATTCAAAAACAACAAAATGAATTATGGGTCCAACTTCGAAGGGCAAACGAGGCGAGGAATGCTCATTTAGATGCATTATCGGTTCAAACCGTAATGTCTTTATCCCGAGCATCGTATTTAGATGGAGGGTGCCCACTTGAGAGAGAGGAGCAACCTAATCACGAAGCCGCCGATGTAGTTCCCTTTGAAGGAGAAGTTTGCTTTGAAGAACCTCAATCGTCTACCCAAAAAGAGACGAATGAGGAGATGACTCTTGGTGAAGGCAACATTGGTGAGGAATTGGAGGAGGATAGTGAGTGGGATGGTTTGGTGGAGTTTGTGGAGTTGTTGGGTGAGATTGTTAACCTCGAGTTACCCTTGTCCGAGAACGAAGATATGCATCATGAGCCCCTTGCTAGTTCACCGAGTGATGGTTTGGAAGGGATTGAAACCGCCGGTAGAAGTTTCGATCCTCTCCTCCATGATGATGTGGGGCCGAGTGATGAAGATAGGGAACCACAACTTGAGGCAAGTGTGGGGGTGTGTATTGAGGAAATAAGGCCAAAGCCGTTCTTTGTGCCTTGTTTCTTGGAGATGAAGCTTGCTTGTGATTGGAGGAAATGCTTAGGGAAGAAGAGATCGGTGAAGCTCGTAGGATGGAGAGACCCCAGAGACTACTATGAAGATGATGTCGGGTCTTGGGATTCCTACTTCTTGCCTCCTCCTTGGAGGCCGTGGAGGTCGGTTAAGCTCGAGCGCTTCTTGGGCCTTCACTACGATGTCGGTAGCGCGTTCGACTTGCTCCTCCATGCCCTTGAGGGCTAAGGTTGAAGAAGAATCCACCATCCTAGGTTTGACGGAGTTCCTAAAAGAACCGTCATGTTGTATATTCCCCTCCTCTTCTTCTTTAGAATACTTGTGCTTGTATTTGTGTTTTCTTCTCTTGATTTTTGTTTGTTTTTGTGAAGCTCTTGTAATTGTTTTGGTATTTTGAGGAGCGATGTGAGGGAGTGAATTTGATGTGTATTTTGAGTTTATTGTGATAGGTGAAGTGGAGATGACTCCTAGAAAGGAGTGGTTAGTGATAGACTTTGGATTGTGACTAAGGGAGTCGGTTTTTGGGGTCTTGGGAGTCATGAAGACCCTTCCCGACCGGGAAGGGTGTGTCGTCACGACCGGGATGGGGCCGTCCCGATCGGGATGAGGGTGCCAAAAATCGAGTCCACTCTCCTTTTTGGTATCTCTTCTTCGACATTTAAGCCCACCCAACCATTGTATACCCCCACCCAACCTCCCTACCTTCCTTGCTCATATCATACCACCCGCATACTTCATTTTCATACCTTCACTTCATTTCCTATCTACTTTACACCGACTCTCACATCAAATCTCACCCTCTCTTGCCACCACCTCTACCATGCGGTTTTATCAAGTTTGAAGCGGGATGGCAACGAAGAAGACAAGCAAGTGCATCTATTGAATCATTGAAGACGATGGAGTTCGTAAGTTACTACGATTGATTTGGGTAACTATCCTTACTTTTCCGTCTCTTATCGCTTGTTTTCTCTTGTTTACCCCCCTTCCCCTTGAGTCAGGGTATCTTGATGGCCTTCGAGGCCTCGGTAGTGGTTGCTCCCGACTCCCGACGACGTAATTACGTCGAGAGTCAATCGATAAATCCAAATTTTTACAAGTTTTTCACTCTTTCTTTTTTTGAGGATTTAGTCGGATTTAGGCGGAATCCGGGCTAGGTGACTTGATTACACCTAGCCCTCCCTTCCCATTTCCTTTTATTTCCTTCTTTTTATTTCTTCTCCCATCCATATCTTTTTCTTGTCTCGGCCCACGGTGACTTGACTACACCCCGGCCGGACACCTTCTACCCTTTTCTTCACCTTAGTTTTGATTTTTAGCTTTATTTTCATAGTTTCTTTTTCTTTCTTTTGTCTCTCCGACACTACGATTGAGCATATGAGGACATTGCTCGGTTTAAGTGTGGGGGAGTGATATTCTAGTATAGTTAGCTTTATTTTAGTAGTTTTTAGAAAAAAAAATCCTAAAAAACCCTAAAAATTCGAAAAAAATTTCATAAAAATCAAAAAGATTTTCTTTTGAGTGTTTTCCTTTTTTGTCTTTGTGTCGTATATTTGTTTTGTATTGTGTTTGTGTTTGCCTCCTCTTTCCTCTTAGGTCGCCTAATCGCCGTTAGCTTTGGAGAGCTTTCAAGACATCCGGTAACATCTTATCCCTTTTTCTTCTTTATTTCTCGCGGAGTTTGGAGGAAATTGTGTTGTGGTGTGCTCGGGTGGAGCTTTGTAAAGATTGTGGATGATTTGGTGACTCATATGGAATATCGGGGTGGTGTTTGTTTGTTATGTGTTTGTTTATGTTGTGTCGGTTTTGTTGCTTTTGTTTCTTTTTCTTTCGTTCTCGTTGAGTCTTCATTTTGTGTTGTGTTTGTGAGTCTTGTGTGTAAATGGTTTTCGAAAACCCGGTTTAGAGGCTAGAGTGTGAGTGTCCATTTTCCCTTCCTAGTAGTATAAATCGAGTCTTGGACTTTAATCTAGTAGAATGACCCTAAATCAATGAGTTCGTTGGTCCTTTACCTTGAGTCCACCTTTCTTACTAAGGATTTACTGCGGGATTTGCACCTTTGACCATTATGACCACCCACGGTGTGAATAGGCCTTGGTTACCGAGTCTCGTCCCCTAGGTGACCGTGTCTAGGATTGTTTGATTAGTCCAAGTTCTCCACTTTTTGTGGGTTTGAAGGGGAATGCGCAACCCTGACTCACCCATTTCCCTACCTCCTACACATATCCACACAATAAAAATGCAAATTGTTGATTCTCCCTTTCTTGTTATTCAATGAAAGTGCAAAAAAATGCCAAATCTTGCCAAAAGGGCAAAGAAAAAAGAATGAAAGAAAGAAAAGAATGAAGAAAAAAAAAGAAAAGGCACAAAAGCCAAAAAGAAAATAGAAAAGAAGAAAAAGAATGGCATGGCAAAACAAATCGAAAACGTCAAAAGGAAAGAAAATGCCAAAAAGAAAATCGTCTCACAAAAATAACTCCTACCTCTCAAAATAAGCCTTTTTCCGACTTTTGCCGTGAAGAGCCTACCAAAGGACCGAGTCCCGAGGAAGGATGATAGCGGCATTAGTCGGTCTTTCCCTCATTTTGCATATTTCCACCTTTTTACTTGGACTAGTTAGGCGATTTTAGCCATGGGAAGACCCTCTCGGCTCACGCTAAAGGGGGCGGGGTCTCACTTACCTACAGTGTCGACTAACACCGTGGTTCATCACTTTCCATCTCCGCCGATCGTCCCGTAGTACGTTTTTAGGAAGTTAGGAGGACCTAGGTAAGTTACCAACGTTTTTGTTGCTTTGTCGTCATACTATTAGGGTTTAGTCCACCTTGGTTTGTATGTCTAGCTTGGGAACATAGTCACTTACCTCGAGTCCTAAACCGGTGCCTCTTTCACCGCTTTTAGAGGGAAGCGGTATTTCTTTTGTTTTGGGTGCAACCGATTATGTGTTTGTGTGTGTGTGTTTGTTTGTTTATGTGTTTTGTGTCCGGTTGCATCCACAGTTTTGTCGCAAGACCCAACTTGCCTTGCGGAGTGCACTTGTCCTCTAAGTGCCCTCGCGTGAGTTGAAGGGGCGTAGGGTGCGCTAATACCCACTCGGATAGTTTAGTAGTAGTATGTGCTTACTCGAGGGCGAGTAAGGGTTAAGTGTGGGGGAGTTGATAATTGTCGTTTGTAGTGCCTATTCTGTAGTGTTTTGGTCCCATTTTCCTTGTGGAACCGCTCCTTTGGAGCGGTTTATGGGCTTCTTATGTTTCCTTTAGCTCGTTTCAGGTTCCCGAGGCCGTTCATGAAGAGTTGGAGTGATTCCGACTCAATACATATGCATTTTGGAGCCAACGAAGCTAAGGAACGATGACTCGATGCCTTGGAATCGACCCCGAGACCTTGGGACCCAATCCCGAGCCTCCGAGACCCGATCCCGAGTCCCGAGAATCGATGAGAAGGCCATGAGAACCAAGGAGGGACCGAAAAGTTCATATTGGAGGCCTACAAGACTATTCCCGATCGGGTATGGCCTCATCCCGATCGGGAATAAAGAGGAAAGCAAGGAGCGGCCACTGTGAGGTGTTCCCGATCGGGATTCCCACTTTCCCGATCGGGATACACTTTCCCGATCGGGATTTCCCACTTTCCCGATCGGGAAAGTCCCAGCTCAGCCCGTGCTTTGTTCCTTCCTTCTCCTTTCATTCTTAAACCCTATATATACCCCCCTCTTGTATGAAGACCGGATCTTATGTTATTTTTCTGGACCTCTCCTTAAACCCTAGATAGTTTTAGGTTAGATTAGAGTAGATTAGTGTAGATTAGTCGGTAATTAGTTAGTTAATCATAGTTTAGTACTTGTATTAAGGGATTCTTCAAGAATCACCCAAGATTGACAACCTAGGGTGTTTGTATTGGATTCTTCTCATTAATGCAAGTTTCTTCCTTTCTTCTTCCTCTAGTATGGTAATCCTTCTTCCCTTTTCCTTTTAACCTTGTTTTGTTCTTCCAAGTTTCGATCTTTCTTCATCTTAATGTTTGTAGTTCATAGTTTTCATTAGTTTGTTTGTGTTTGTTTTGGTTTTTATGTTGGATCTTCTTGTTCTTGTTAGTTATAGTTTGATAATGTTAGAGTAGTGTTCTTGCTAGGGTTAGTAGGGTGATTAGGGTGTTAATTGGGTGATTAAGGGTTTGTTAGAGATGATGGGTGGAAGATTTGGGTTTCTTCTTGGTTTATGCACATCACATGTTTGTTGAATTGCTTGAAAGACTAAGTAGGTTGGAATGCTTGTTTTTCTTGCCTTTCTTTGTGGGTGTTAGTTTGTTGTGGGTTCGGTTCCCTCATTAAGTTGCGAGAGCCCGGTGAGGACGACCCCTAGGTCAAGTCTAAGTTGCGAGAGCCCGGATTGGACCTAGGACCATAGCGCGCTAGAACCCCGTTTGTGTTGCATGTCGCCTCGGTGGGTTCTAGGTGGAACCTCTAGGTTAGTCTAAGTTGCGAGAGCCCGGACCGACCTAGATCACCCTACTACCTCCTCCTCTCTAGTTCTCCCTCGACCACTACGTTACCCCTTTGACCCCGACCTAATCCTAGCCCTTTTTCCTTGTTTGCTTTCCTTAGTCATAGTCTTAGCCTTAGTCTCTTCCCTCCTCATCATTCTTTAGGATAGTTTAGTCCGTTGACCGAGTCTAGTTTTTAGGCGACCTTAGTCTAGGCTATACTTTACCGTCCCTGTGGATTCGACCCGACTTGCCCTATCTACCGTAGGAATAGCCGGTTATTTTATTGACGGTTGGGATTCCACGACAAATCCCTCCCATCACCGGGATGGGCTCACAGCAGCCCTCTTAATGTAGCACCCCATCCCGAACGGGATGAGGCCATCCTGAACGGGATGGGTCTTGTATGCCTTCCTTAAACGCTCTTTGGTCCTTCCTTGCCTCTCACGGGCTTCCCACCGATTCTCGGGACTCGGGATCGGGTCTCGGAGGCTCGGGATTGGGTCCCAAGGTCTCGGGGTCGATTCCAAGGCCTCGAGTCATCGTTCCTTTATCTCGTTGGCTCCAAAATGTGTATGTATTGAGTCGGAATCGCTCCAACTCTTCCAAGTCGGTCTCGGGAACCTGAAACGGACTAAAGGAAGCATAAGAAGCCCATGAATCGCTCCCAAGGAGTGATTTCACAAGGAAATGAGACTAAAACAAAGCAAAATAGGCACTACAAACTACACTTATCAACTCCCCCACGCTTAACCCTTACTCGCCCTCGAGTAAGCACACACTAACTACTAAACTAGCCGAATGGGTATTAGCGCACCCTACGCCCCTTCAACTCACGCGAGTGCACTTAGAGGAAAAGTGCACTCCGCAAGGCAAGTCGGGTCTTGCGAAAAAACTGTGGATGCAACCGGACACAAAACACATAAACAAACAAACACATAGACGGTTGCACCCAAAACAAAAGAAATACCGCTTCCCTCTAAAAGCAGTGAATGAAACACCGGTTTAGGACTCGAGGTAAGTGACAACGTTCCCAAGCTAGCAATGCAAACCAAGGTGAACTAAACCCTAATAGTATGACGATAAAGCAATAAAAACGTTGGTAACTTACCTAGGTCCTCCTAACTTTCTAAAAACGTACTACAGGACGATCGGCGGAGTGGAAAAGTGAGGAACCACGGTGTTAGTCGACACTGTAGGTAAGTGAGACCCCGCCCCCTTTAGCGTGAGCCGAGAGGGTCGTCCCGTGTCCAAAACCGCCTAACTAGTCCAAGTAAAAAGGTGGAAAACATGCAAAATGGGGGAAGACCGACTAATGCCGCTATCATCCTTCCTCGGGACTCGGTCCTTTGGTAGGCTCTTCACGGCAAAAGTCGGAAAAAGGCTTATTTTTGTGAGGATTTCTTTTTGTGAGACGGGTTTTCTTTTGGCATTTTCTTTCTTTTCGACGTTTTTGCTTTGTTTGTTGCCATGCCATTTCTTTTTCTTCTTTTCTATTTTCTTTTTGGCTTTTGTGCCTTTTCTTTTTCTTCATTTCTTTTCTTTCTTTCATTTTTCTTTATTTTTTTTCTTTTCTTTGCCCTTTTTGGCAAGATTTGGCTTTGTTGGCATTTTCAATGTATAACAAGAAGGAGAGAATCAACAATTTGCATTTTATTTGTGCGGATATGTGTGGGAGGTAGGGTAATGGGTGAGTCTGGACGGCGCCTTCCCTTCAAACCCACAAAAAGCGGAGAACTTGGACTAATTAAACAATCCTAAACACGGTCACCTAGGGGACGAGACTCGGTAACCAAGGCCTTTTCACACCGTGGGTGGTCATAATGGTCAAAAGTGCAAATCCCGTAGTAAATTCCTAGTAAGCTAGGTGGACTCAAGATAAAGGACCAACGAATTCATTGATTTAAGGTCATTCTACTAGACTAAAGCCCAAGACTCGATTTATACTACTAGGAAGGGAAAGTAAGCACTCACACACTAGCCTCTAAACCGGGTTTTCAAAAATGGTTTACACACATGACACAAATACAAACACAAAACAAAGACTCAACGAAAACGAACGAAAGGAAAAGAAACAAAAAGGCAACAAAATAAAACAAAACAAAAACAAACAAATAACAAGCACCACCCCGATAATCTATACAAGTCATCAAACCTCCACCACAAGAATGCACAAGCTCCACCCGAGCACACCTCAACACAACCTTCTCCAAACATCACAAGGAATAAAGGAGAAAAAGGGATAAGATGTTACCGGAAGTCTTTAGAGCTTTCCAAATTCATTGGCGATTAGAGCAACCTATAAAGACAAAGGGAGGCAAAACACGTACACAAAACAAATATACGACACAAAGACACAAAATGAAAACACAAAAGAGAAAATCTTTTTGATTTTTGTGAGAATTTTTCAAATTTTTAGGATTTTTAAAGGTTTTTCGAAAAATTATGAAAATAAAACTAACTACGATAGAATATCGCTCCCCCACACTTAAATCGAGCAATGTCCTCATATGCTCAATCGTAGTGTGCGGAGAGACAAAAGAAAAGAAAATAAACTACGAAGATAAAGCTAAAATTGAAAACAAAGTTGAGAAAAAGGTAGAAGGTGTCCGGCCGGGGTGTAGTCAAGTCACCATGGCCAAGACGAGAAAAAGATATGGAAGGGGGAAGAAAAATAAAAAGAAAGAAATAAAAAGGAAATGGGAGGGGAGGGCTAGGTGTAATCAAGTCACCTAGCCCGGATTCCGTCCAAATCCGACTAACTCCTAAAAAGGGGTGAAAATCTTGTAAAATGGACTAATCGACTGACTCTCGACGTAATCACGTCGTCGGGAGCCGGGAGCAACCAAACTATGGCCTCGAAGGCCACCATGACATCAAGACACGAAAGTGTACAAGGGGAAGAGAATAAACAAAGGAAAACAAGCAACAACAAAAACGGAAAAGAAAGGATAGTTGCCGTACCATAGGTTAGAAACTCACTCTCTCCATCATCTCATAGATCGATAAAGGCGCTTGCTTGTCTTCATCATTGCTTTTCCGCTTCATATCCGATAACATCGCATGGCAGAGGTGGTAAAGGTGTGAGGGTCGTGGAATTTGATGCGAATCAAGGTGTAAAGTGAAGAGGAAATGAGGTGAAGGTATGACAATGAAGTACATGGGGCATATGGTAAAGCTAGGGTAGCTAGGGAGGTTGGGAGGGGGCATAAAATGGTTGGGTGGACTCGATTTGCAAAGAAGAATCACAAAAGGGGGAGCAGAGGACCATCCCGGTCGGGAAGGTTGATCCCGATCGGGACGCCTTCATCCCGGTCGGGACGGACTCACAGTAAGCTCAAAATGCGGCGCACCCATCCCGATCGGGATGGCACCCTTCCCGGTCGGGATGCCTTACCCTTCCCGGTCGGGACGCCTCATCCCGGCCGGGATGGGTCTTCTTCGACCTCCACGATCCCAAAAACTTGTTCCAAGTCTCAAAAACCCAATCCTCTAGCTCACAACCCAAGGTATATCATAGCCAATCCTCTCTAGGAGCGTTCTCACATCACCTATCAAACAATACTCAAGCACACATCAAACTCTCTCCCTCACGACGCTCATCAATCAATCCAAATGACAAGAATTCACAAAAATCCAACTAACTACAAGAAAAAGATATATACAATGGGACGGTTCTTGTGGAACTCTGTCAAACCAAGGTGGTGCTTTCTTCAATCTTTTTCAACAACCAAAATTAGTTCCATCTCCATCAAGGGCACGTAAGAACAAGTCGAAGGCCCTAGAGAAGTCTTCAATCAAGCTCATAATGTAACCGACCACATCCCAAGGCTCCTCATGGCCTTGCCTTGACGTTCCCGGGGCATCCCGCTCTTCCAAGTTCAACGACTTGAACTTGTACTTTTTGTCTTTGGGGATATACCCAAACGTCCACCGGTCCTCATGCGGCCCCAAGGAAGGCTCATCTTCTTCCTTGTCATTGCACTTCAACTTGTCATCAAGCCCATGACATAGGCACTCATCCTCCTCCATATCGGAGTCGTCATCCTCAAGTACATAAGAGTACTTCTTCAAGCTTTGTTCCGGTTCACCCCCTAGATCGATGTCTTTATTGGTTTGGATCATATTGCATGTCTCATCGCTAGTAGGCGAGGTGTTGCCTTGGAGGTCAAACACTATCTTCTCCTCGCCTAACTCAAATGTGATCCTACCGTTCTTCACATCGATCATGGCACCCGCGGTGTGTAGAAATGGGCGCCCAAGAATAATGGGAGTGCTGGCATCCTCCGGCATGTCGAGCATAATGAAGTCAACCGGAATGAAGTATTTCCCCACTCGTACCGGTACGTCCTCTAACATTCCTAATGGTCGATTGAATGATTTATCGGCCATTTGGAGGGTGAGGGACGTACATTTCAACTCCTTCATTCCGAGTCGGCAACAAATAGAATAAGGGATGATGCTCACACTCGCGCCCAAGTCACATAACGCATTCTAGATCAAGAAGTTGCCTATGGTGCAAGGGATCGAAAAACTACCCGGATCCTTCAACTTCGGAAGCGTGGAACCTTGTATGAGCTCGCTCACCACCCTCGTGAACGCTACGGTCTCTTCCTTGTCGACGGATCTCTTCCTAGCTAGGATTTCTCTCATAAATCTTCCATATGCCGGGATTTGGGTAAGTAGTTCGGTGAACGGGACGCTAACATCCAATTTCTTCACAATACTAAGGAACTTGTCGTAATGAGTGTCCACCTTAGTCTTCATTTGCCTCGATGGATAAGGCAACTTGACTTGGTACTTGTTTTGATCGATTGGGGTGGACTCTTCAAAGGACACTTTCCTTTTTCCCTTGTCTTTCTCTTGAAGAGGGGGAGAGTCGTCTTCTTGGGGTTTCTCGGCCTCCCATAAGACTTGCTCCTCAATTGGATTGTCCAAGCTTGGTTCTTCTTGATTTGGAGATGTCATTTCCATTGTCGGTTCTTGCATCGGCTCTTGCTCATTAGGATATGGAGGGGAGTTGTAGGATGTACCTCACCTTGTGGTGATAGCATTTACATGCTCAAATATCGGTGTTTCACCTTGAGAAGGTAGTTGCCCCTTTTGTCTTGAGGAGCTCCCCGAAGCAAGTTGAGATACTTGAGTTTCAAGCATCTTCATACGAGCATCTCTTACCGCATTTTCCCCTTGAACATAAGCAAAGAGCTCTTGTTGGGTTTTCGACATATCCATTTGACATTTTTGCACATCTTGAGTATTCTTTTGCATGTCTTGATTACTCCTTTGAATTTCCATCAAAGTCTTTTGAATGTCAAAATCTCGAGGTGGGGATGATGGATTATGTGGAGTGTCGGTGATGGCGAGAGGAATGCCATAATCATGAGTAGAAGACCGGCTCCTAGGCTTGCTTTGTTGTTGTTGATTTTGAGTTGCTTGTTGACGGTTCCCTTGGAACCCATGAGAATTGCCTTGATTAAGGCCTTAATTGTGGTTTTGATGTTGTTGGAAACCTTGGTTTCCTTTGAAACCGCCTTGATTGAAGTTCCCTTGTTGGAACCCTTGATTGTTGTTGTGAAAGGTACCTTGGTTATTTTGCTTGAAGTTGTTGAAGGGTCTTGGATTACCCATGTAACCTTGGTAACCTTGGTTGTTGTCCCTTAAGGGAGGTGGAACATAGGGACGATGTTGTTGTTGATGTTGAAAGGCTTGTTGTTGGGGGACTTGTTGGGAAGCTTGGAATTGATTAGAGTAAGAGGTACGTTGCTTGAACGCTTGAAAGACGTTCACTTGCTCGATACTTCCACGGAAATACATAGGATCATGTCCAACTATTCCACAAGTATCGCACATCCCATAGTAAGGTAAAGGAGGTGCGAACCCTAAAGCATTCACTTCTTGAATCGGTTGATGGTGTGAGGAACTAGTGCCTTGGACTTGGTCGAGGTGACTTTGGAGCTTCTTGTCAATAGTCTCCATGTGCGTTTTCAATTGGGCTCCAAGGTCAATGCTTAATTTGGTGATAGCATCGACCTCATGTATGCCTCCTCGATGTGCCTTCCTAGGCCTAGAGTATTGCGAATTATGCACCGCCATCTCTTCGATTCTCGCCCATGTTTGGTCGTCATCGACCTCGGTAAACCTACCATTGGAGCCCATGTTGAGAATGGCTCTCGAGTCCTCATAAAGACCATTCCAAAATTGTTGCACCAAGAACCATTGTGAGAGTCCATGATGAGGGCACGATCTTACCAAAGACTTAAACCGCTCCCAAGCTTCATATAGGCTCTCTTCATCCCTTTGTTGAAACCCGGTGATGGAGGCCCTAAGCAAGTTCGTCTTTTCCGGAGGGTAAAACTTTTGGTAGAACGCCAAGGCAAGCTTTTTCCAAGTATCGATCCCCATGGTTGCCCTATCGAGACTCTTGATCCATTGCTTCGCTTTTCCAATAAGAGAAAACGGGAAGAGTACCCAACGAATTTGATCTTGAGTAACCCCGGTTTGAGATATAGCGTCACAATAATCGGAGAAAGTCTCCATATGTTGGTGCGGGTCTTTGGTGGGCAAACCACTAAATGGGCTCCTCTCCACAAGTTGGATAAATTGAGTCTTTGCCACAAAATTCCCAGTATAGGCTTCCGGTAATGCACTCGGTCCCGGCAAGACATCTTCCGTAAAAGTGGAGTGAGAGGAAAACTTAGGCATTCTTGGATGTAAGGGAGAAGATGGTGGTGTATAGAGTGTTGATGTAGATGAAGAGGGGGAACTAGGAGAAGAATCACCGAAGGGATTGATGAAGGTCCCTCCGGCCGTCTCTCGAGGTGAAATGTTCAAGTCGGCTCCTTGGGCTTGCCCTTGATGGGTATTGCTTGCACTCGGTTGAGAGATCCTAACCCGATTAATCGTCCGTTGGCGAAAGGCTCTAAAGAGTCTCTCCGGCTCTGGATTAAAGAGATAGAAGTTGCCTCCCCTCCTAGGCATACACTACACACTTAGAACAAACGTAAGAACGCCTAGTGCTTTATGGGCACTAGGCAACGACAATAACAAACACAACTAGAGACAAAGAGAAAAAGGAGAAATAAAACTAAGGAAAGAAGAAAAATCTAGAGAATATTCACAAGAGAAGATGGGAGAACACAAAGAAGGGTAACTAAGTCTAGAAATAAGCAAACTAAGTCTAAACAATGCACCGTCCCCGGCAACGGCGCCAAATTGATGGCAGGGATTTGTCACGTCCCTAGCCAATCAATATAACACCGACTAACCTAGTGGGTAGCTAGGGCAAGTCGGGATCGTATCCACGAGGACAGTATATCAAAGCTTAGACTAGGTCTACTTACAACAAGACTAGATTACCAACAAACACAAAGAAGCGATAAATGGAAAACTATGATAGAGGGGAAGTATGAACTAAACTAATGATCAAACTAATGAATAGACTAAAAGGACGATATCTAACTATGAGGATTACACAAATATGGAAAGAAGTGGGGGTAGGTCGGGTTCATAGAGGTAGAAGGGTAATCGGGGTGATCAAGGCTATAGGTGTCTCCTAATCGCTAGAGTCGGTCCGGGCTCTCGCAACTTAGACCCTAGTCCGCGCTCTCGCGACTAAACTATTCTCAACATTTCCACAACATAAGCAATCAATGAGAAGATGAACACAAGTATGGGAAGCATGGCCACTACAACTCACACAAGCATATCAACAAACACATAGAGTGCCTACAATGTGACTAACAACAAAGATGTAACCTTTTCCCCTTAATCAACCCTAATCATCCATAATCTACCCCTAATCCCCCTACTAACCCCACAAAGAAATTACTCACTCATTAACATGGTTGAACTAACAATCATAAGAGAAAACAAACTAATCACCCAAGCATTCATGGTGAACAACTAACAACAATAACTATATAAAAAGATTGAAACTAGATTAAATGAACAAGGATTAGAGTAGAGAAGATTATACCAACAATAATATGATGAAAAAGATGAAAACTTGCATTAATGAGAAACCCAAATACAATCCCAAGGTTGTCAATCTTGGAACAATCTTCAAGAATCCCTTAATCCAAGACTAATTACAATAATTATCTAAAGATTAAAGAGAGGATTAAAACTAATGAGAGTAGCAATAATCTAGGGTTTTGAATGTTAATGGAGGCTTAAACTAATCTAGGGTATGATAAGATGTCCTAAAATTACAAGAAGGGAGTATATATATGGGTACAAGAATGAAGGAGAAGAAAGAAAAAGAGTCGCGCAGCAGCATCACGGTCCCGACCGGGACGGATCATCCCGATCGGGACGGCCCTGTCATCCCGACCGGGACGGGATGGTCCCGACCGGGATGGGCTCACAGCAGCCCTCTTAATGTAGCACCCCATCTCGAACGGGATGAGGCCATCCCGAACGGGATGGGTCTTGTATGCCTTCCTTAAACGCTCTTTGGTCCTTCCTTGCCTCTCACGGGCTTCCCACCGATTCTCGGGACTCGGGATCGGGTCTCGGAGGCTCGGGATTGGGTCCCAAGGTCTCGGGATCGATTCCAAGGCCTCGAGTCATCGTTCCTTTATCTCGTTGGCTCCAAAATGTGTATGTATTGAGTCGGAATCGCTCCAACTCTTCCAAGTCGGTCTCGGGAACCTGAAACGGACTAAAGGAAGCATAAGAAGCCCATGAATCGCTCCCAAGGAGCGATTTCACAAGGAAATGGGACTAAAACAAAGCAAAATAGGCACTAAAAACTACACTTATCATGTATCTCCATTTTTCTTCTTGTGTGTTACTCTCCTTTCCTAGTGCCTCAAAAGCACTAGGATACTAACGTTTGCTCAAGTGCTTCTAGCTCATCCTAGGTACCAAAGCAATGTTATGGACATGGCACGTCCAAGCTACCATCAATCATCACGGGACAACTATGGGGCGAATTACCAAAACCCACAACTTTACCAACCATATCAACCTCATCAACAATCTTATGAACCCTCTTCTTATGGTGATAAGTGTAGTTTGTAGTGCCTTTTTCACTATGTTTTGGTCCCATTTCCTTGTGGAATCGCTCCTTGGGAGCGATTCATGGGCTTCTTATGCTTCCTTTAGTTCGTTTCAGGTTCCCGAGCCCGATTCGGAAGAGTTGGAGCGATTCCGACTCTATACATACACATTTTGGAGCCAACGGAGTAAAGGAACGATGACTCGATGCCTTGGAATCGACCCCGAGACCTTGGGACCCAATCCCGAGCCTCCGAGACCCGATACCAAGTCCCAAGAATCGGCGAGAAACCCATGAGAAGCAAGGAGGGACCAAAGAGCTCTTAAGGGAGGCCTACAAGACCCATCCCGTTCGGGATGGCCTCATCCCGTTCGGGATGAAGTGCGCTTTTGAGGAGGCTGCTGTGAGCCCATCCCGGTCGGGACTAACCCGTCCCGGTCGGGATGACAGGGCCGTCCCGATCGGGATGATCCGTCCCGGTCGGGAAGCTACAGAGGCAGCACGGGTCCTTCTATTTCATGCTCCTTCCTTCTTATGCCCATATATATACTCCCTTCTTGTAATGTTAAGACATCTTATGTTAGTTTAGCATTTCTTAAGCCTCCCAAAAACCCTAAAACCCTAGATTTACTTTCACTCATTAGTTTTAATCTTCCATTAATCTTAGTTAATCTTTAGTTAATCCATTGTAATTAGTTCTTGTATTAAGAGGATACTTGAAGAATTCTCCAAGCTTGACAACCTTGGGATTCTATTTGGGTTCTTATTTATACAAGATTGCATCTTTTCTTCATCTAGTGTTGGTATAACCTTTCTTACTCTTGTTCTTGGTTATTTAATCTTGTTTCCATCTTTTTATGGTGTTATTGTTATTGTTCTAGTTATTCATCATGGATGTTTGTTTTGTGATATTGTTTTCTCTTATTGTTGTTAGTTTATTCATAATCATGAGTGAGTAGTCTTCTTGTGGGGTTAGTAGGGGGATTAGGGGTAGATTATGGATGATTAGGGTTGATTAAGGGGAAAAGGTTACATCTTTGTTGTTAGTCACATTGTTGGCACTCTATGTGTTTGTTGATATGCTTGTATGAGTTGTAGTGGCCATGCTTCCCATACTTGTGCTCATCTTCTCATTGTTTGTCTATGATGTGGAAATGTTGGGAATAGTTTAGTCGCGAGAGCGCGGACTTGGGTCTAAGTTGCGAGAGCCCGGACCCACCTTGACATCGGTCTACGTTGCGAGAGCCCGGACCGACTCTAGTAACTAGGAGACACCTATACCCTTGATCACCCCAATTACCCTTCTACTCCTATGAACCCGACCTACCCCACTTTCTTTCCATATTTGAGTTCACCTCCTTAGTTAGCCATAGTTTACTCTAGTTTACTTGTTAGTTCATCATTAGTCTAGTTCCTACTTCTCCTCCACCATAGTTTTCCATTTATCGCTCCTTTGTGTTTGTTTGGTGACCTAGTCTCGTTTTAGGTAGACAGTAGGTGTAATCGGTAGTTTATTGACGGTTAGGGACGTGACAAATCCCTACCATCAATTTGGCGCCATTGCCGGGGACGGTGCATTGTTTAGACTTAGTTTGCTTATTTCTAGACTTAGTTACCCTTCTTTGTGTTCTCCCATCTTCTCTTGTGAATATTTTCTAGTTTCTCTTCTTTTCTTAGCTTCATTTTTCTCTTTGTCTCTAGTTGTGCTTGTTTATTGTCGTTGCCTAGTGCCCACAAAGCACTAGGTGTTCTCACGTTTGTTCTAGTGTGTAGTGTATGCCCAGGAGGGGAGGCGACTTCTATCTCTTTAATCCAGAGCCGGAGAGACTCTTTCGAGCCTTTCGCCAACGGACGATTAACCGGGTTAGGATCTCTCAACCAAGTGCAAGCAATACCCACCAAGGGCAAGCCCAAGGAGCCGACTTTAGCGAGTTACCTCGAGAGACGGCCGGAGGGACTTCCATCAATCCCTTCGGTAATTCTTCTCCTAGTTCCCCCTCTTCATCTACATCAACACCGTCTACACCACCATCTTCTCCCTTATATCCAATCATGCCTAAGTTTTCATCTCATTCCACTTTCACGGAAGATGTCTTGCCGGGACCGAGTGCATTACCGGAAGCCTACACCGGAAGACCCGCACCAACACATGGAGACCTTCTCCGATTATTGTGACGCTATATCTCAAACCGGGGTTACTCAAGATCAAATTCGTTGGGTACTTTTCCCGTTTTCTCTTATTGGAAAAGCGAAGCAATGGATCAAGAGTCTCGAAAGGCAACCATGGGGATCGATACTTGGAAAAAGCTTGCCTTGGCGTTCTACCAAAAGTTTTACCCTCTGGAAAAGACGAATTTGCTTAGGGCCTCCATCACCGGGTTCCAACAAAGGGATGAAGAGAGCCTATATGAAGCTTGGGAGCGGTTTAAGTCTTTGGTAAGATCGTGCCCTCATCATGGACTCTCACAATGGTTCTTGGTGCAACAATTTTGGAATGGACTTTATGAGGACTCGAGAGCTATTCTTAACATGGGCTCTAATGGTAGGTTCACCGAGGTCGATGACGACCAAACTTGGGCAAGAATCGAAGACATGGCGGTGCATAATTCGCAATACTCTAGGCCTAGGAAGGCGCATCGAGGAGGCATACATGAGGTCGATGCTATCACCAAATTAAGCATTGACCTTGGAGCTCAATTGAAAACACACATGGAGACTATTTACAAGAAGCTCCAAAGCCACCTCGACCAAGTCCAAGGCACTAGTTCCTCCCACCATCAACCGATTCAAGAAGTGAATGCTTTGGGGTTTGCACCTCCTTTGCCTTATCTTGGGATGTGTGATACTTGTGGAATCGTTGGTCATGATCCTATGCATTGTAGAGGAAGTATTGAGCAAGTGAACGCCTTTCAAGCGTTCAAGCAAGGTGCCTCCTACTCTAATCAATACCAAGCTTCCAATCAAGTCCCTCAACAACAAACACTTCAACATCAACAACAACATCGTCCCTATGTTCCACCTCCCTTACGGGACAACAATGAAAGTTACCAAGGTTATGTGGGTAACCAAAGACCCTTCAACAATTTCAAGCAAAATAACCAAGGTAACTTCAACAACAAGCAAGGGTTCCAACAAGGGAACTTCAATCATGGTGGTTTCCAAGGAAACCAAAATTTCCAAGGAAACCGAAACTTTCAAGGACAACAAAACCACAACCAAGGCCTTAATCAAGGAAACTTCCATGGGTTCCAAGGGAACCATCATCAACAACAAGGTAGTTCTCAAGGGTTCCAAGGGAACCGTCAACAAGCAACTCAAAATCAACAACAACAAAGCAAGCCTAGGAGCCGGTCTCCTACTCATGATTATGGCATTCCTCTCGCCATCACCGACACTCCACATAATCCATCATCCCCACCTCGGGATTTTGACATTCAAAAGACTTTGATGGACATGCAACAGAGTCAAATGGACATGTCAAGAAACCATCATGAGCTCTTCACTTATATTCAAGGGGAAAACGCGACAAGAGATGCTCGTATGAAGATACTTGAAACTCAAGTATCTCAACTTGCTTCGGGGAGCTCCTCAAGACAAAAGGGGCAACTACCTTCTCAAGGTGAAACACCAACATTTGAGCATGTAAATGTGTGGACATGACATAGGTCCACCCCGACGCGGCCACGCGCGGGTTTGGGTAGGCGAATGAATCTCCATATGAGAATGGATCGAATTGAAATTTAGGTCTATGTGGAGTCGCCACCGAATTTTGTGGTTATTCGGAACCATTCGAGCCCACTCTATGTCGTAGTGGTCCGTATACAAAATACGGCCCATTTCCGATGTCAGAGTTTATTGGGCTCGTCCCTTTGCATTTGATACCGATACCGACATTATCGGATATCGTGTATTGAATGACTCTCGTGCGCCAACGGTTTCGGGCATCCGGAAACCGAGGTTCTGAGTAAGGGGTGAGGGTACGTGTTGGGAAGCCCACAAAGGACACCCAACCCCACCCGCACTTAGCGGCCTCTACTAAGATCTCGAGTGACTTTCCAATACGCGCGTTAGTTAAACGGGAAAATGATATGCAAATATTATTTTCCCTAAACATGTGAATGGAATTGAAAAGGGTTTCTAAGTCAATTTAATGCAATTAATTCTACGTCAAAGTGGAGTTTTAGCATGTGGGTTCATTTTAGTAAAATAAAATAAACGATAAAATTGACAAAGGAAACAAACAAACTGTTAGTAACGATATAACGAATAATAACGGTTTGTGCAAATATTGAATTGAATTGAATGACGTAATCGAGATGATACATGGTTTGAAAAGATAGTAAATACACATGATTGATTAAGCACGTGTTGACCTAAGTCGTAAAATACTATCGAATTTAGAAAGAAGAATGTAAGACTCGTTGTATTAGTCGTTATGAGGTCACTCGATCGAGTGGTCGATGGACTCGATAGAGTGGACCCTTAAAAGATGATTCTGCTTTGCGTTTAGACCGTACTCGGCCGAGTTATTGGCCAACTCGGTCGAGTATGTTGCTACTCGATCAAGTCACTATGAGACTCGACCGAGTAGTGGTCGAAAGAGACATTCTGACTCGATTTTGTGATGTCACTCGATCGAGTGACTAAGGCACTCGGTCGAGTGGCACCTGTACGAACGAGTTCGCTTGCACATTTATTATTGATTTTGAAATTGCTTTTGATTTTTGATAATTCGACGATTCTACCAAATCGGACATAAATATTGCACAATTTATGTTCGACTCGGATTTTATAAATTGTCGATTTTGTTGAATCGAATATAAATATTGTTGAATTTATACGCGATTCTAATTTTGAATACTCGTTGTATCCCATATTCGATTATTTGAATCGATATGGGATATTAGAGTGAAATAGAAAAAAAGATTAATTTTAGTCGTTCTAAATTAATTATCATGATATGAACAAATCACGTTAATTAATTTATGTGACTTGATCGTTAGATTCGATATCCAATTATGGAATTGGTATCGAATCTAAAATCGACGCTTTACTTGAATAAAAAAACTTGATTCCCTCGACTTCTCCGACATCGAAATAAATCCCTAGGGATTGTGATGTCGGATCCGCGTCAACGGGTTTCGACCCTTATTAAAATACAATGTTTGCTTTTGAAACTTGATGTGAATACGTGACTCGAATAATGATGAAAACGAAATAAAAAAGATTATTGTTTAAGTTAACTTATTTAAATAATCAAACGATCGGGGTGATGGGATAAGCGACCGACGACGCGTGTGCAGTACACTTGTATATGCGGTTTTCCTTATCCCACCATCACTCACATCCGACACAAATCAATAAGTATTTTAATGTTTTTCTATTAATAATATTATCGATATTATGAATGAAATAAAAAAACGAAAAAATAGGATGAGAAGAAGATGAAGACGACGTGAGGAAGAGAAGGAGAAAAGAGAGGGTTTTGACACCCTCAACCTACATGTTCTTGTCTCGGAACGGACTCGTAACCGTGGCTTTAACACAAGAGTCTTCGAGGTGGATGAAGGTTGAGTTGTGGTGGCTCGGGATTGATTCCTAAAACTAGGTTTAGGGTTTTTGCTAGTGTAGAATTGCTAGGGTTTGATTAGGATTTGCAAATGACGTTGTATGTGTGTGTAGGGTTGCTCTAGGGTTGTGTAGAGGTGTATTAGGGTTGTAAAGGTTGTGTAAAAAGTGTTGAAGATGTGTGCATGGGGGTTGCTTATATAAGAAAAGCTAGGGCACCCGATTTAGGGTTACTCGACCGAGTATGGGGCTAACTCGGTCGAGTGGCCCGTGAAGCCTGCCGTCGGGCTTGAAACAAGCCCACTCGATCGAGTGGGTGGGTCACTCGATCGAGTGGCCCAGTCGGGTTGCACAGGTCCATTGTTTTGGACCCTGACTTTGGGTGTTTGATGGGTTTTATGTTTGACTTGGACTTTAGATGGTTGTATGGCTGTTTTTGTGTGTCTCGGAAACGACTTTGACCGGGGTTGACCCATCGTGAAAAGTCGGTTTTAATTCCGGTGTCGGTTTTGGCCCAAATTAGTCTTGTTTGACTCGGAATGATCCACTGGGCCTGGATTCAAGGTTGTTTTTGTGAGATTTGTACTCCGTAAGTGTGTTAGCCAGCGATTAATGGATTTGAGCCCGTATCCGAGCGTGTAGAAACACGTTAGCGTCCGATCATCATCGGGTGTTTTTTGGAAACTGCCATAGACACCTGGCAGTCAAAATGCGGGTGTCTACAAAATGCTATCACCACAAGGAGAGGTACATCCTATGACTCCCCTTCATTCCCTAGTGAACAAGAGCCAATGCAAGAACCAACAAAGGAAATGACATCTCCAACTGAAGAAGAATCGAGCTTTGATAATCCAATGGAGGAACAAGTTTTATGGGAAGTTGAGAAACCCCAAGAAGACAACCCTCCCCCACTTCAAGAGAAAGACAAGGGAAAAAGGAAAGTGTCCTTTGAAGAATCCACCCCCATTGAGCAAAATAAGTACCAAATCAAGTTGCCTTTCCCATCAAGGCAAATGAAGACTAAGGTGGATACTCAATACGACAAGTTCCTTAATATCGTGAAGAAATTGGATGTGAATGTCTCATTCACCGAGTTACTTACCCAAATCCCGGCATATGGAAAATTCATGCGGGAAATCCTAGCTAGGAAGAGGTCCATTAACAAGGAAGAGACAATAGCGTTCACAAGGGTGGTGAGCGAGCTTATTCAAGGTTCCACGCTTCCGAAGTTAAAGGATCCGGGTAGTTTCTCTATCCCATGCACCATCGACAATTACAAGATCGAGAGAGCTATGTGTGATTTGGGCGCGAGTGTGAGCATTGTTCCCTACACCATTTGTGAGCGATTAGGGATGACGGAGTTGAAATGTACGTCCATTACACTCCAAATGGCCGATAAGTCTCTTAACCGACCATTAGGAATGTTAGAGGATGTGCCGGTACGAATAGGGAAGTTCTTCATTCCGGTCGACTTCATTGTAGTTGACATGCCGGAGGATGCTAACACTCCCATCATCCTTGGACGCCCATTTCTACACACCGCCGGTGCCGTGATCGATGTGAATAAGGGTAGGATTACCTTTCAACTAGGCGACGAAGAGTTAGTGTTCGACCTCCAAGGCAACACTTCGCCTATGACCGAGACGTGTAATGTGATCCATGCCACGGAAGACATCGATCTAGGGAACGATTCGGGACAAAGCTTGAAGAAGTACTCTTATGTACTTGAAGATGATGACTCCGAGAGTGAGGAGGATGAGAGCCCATATCATGGGTTAGGTGACGAATGCAATGACAAGGAGCAAGGTGAGCCTCCCTTGGGGCCACATGAAGATCGTTGGACGTTTGGGTATATCCCGAAGGGTCGCAAGTATAAGTTCAAGCCATTGAACTTAGTAGATCGGGATGCCCCGGGAACGTCAATGCAAGGTCATGAAGAGCCTTGGTTTGTGGACGGTTATATCTCGAGCTTGATTGAAGACTTCTCTAGGGCCTTCGACTTGTTCCTACGTGCCCTTGATGGAGATGGAATCGGTTTGGAGGTTGTTGAAAAAAGAATGAAGAGTGCACCATCTTGGTTTGACGGAGTTCCACAAGAACCGTCTCATTGTATATATCTCTTTCTTGTAGTTAGTTGGATTTTTGGAAATTCTTGTTATTTAGATTGATTGATGAGCGTTTTGAGGGAGAGAGTTTGATGTGTGTTTGAGTATTGTTTGATAGGTGAAGTGAGAATGCTTCCTAGAGAAGAACGGCTATGATATACCTTGGGTTGTAAGCACGAGGATCGGGTTTTTGAAGCTTGGAGCAAGCTTTTGGGATTGTGGAAGTTGAAGAAGACCCATCCCGACCAGGAGGAGGCGTCCCGACCGGGACGAGCGTGGCATCCCGACCGGGAGGGAGTCATCCCGATCGGGATGGGGGTGCACAAATTCGAGCTCACTGGAGGTCCGTCCCGACCGGGAAGGAAGCGTCCCGACCGGGATGGGTGAGACATCCCAAACGGGACCGATCATCCCGACCGGGACGAGCACCTGCTCCCCCTTTGTGTTTCTTCTTCGCAAATCAAGTCCACCCAACCGTTTTATGCCCCCTCCCAACCTCCCTAGCTACCCTAGCCTTATCATATGCCCCATGTACTTTATTGTCGTGCCCTCACTCCATTTTCTATCCACTTTACACCGACTCTCACATCAAATCCCACCCTCTACCATTACTACCTCTACCGTGAGTTCTTTTCAAGTGTGAAGCGAGATGGCATCCAAGACGATAAGCGACGACCCTCTAATGATCATTGAGACGATGGAGCAAGTGAGTTACTAGCCGCTCGGGTTGGGTAACTATCCTTCCTTTTCCGTTTTTTTATCGCTTGTTTTTCATTGTTTGCCCCCTTCCCTTGAGTCATGGTATCGTAGTGGCCTTCGAGGCCGTAGTATGGTTGCTCCTGACTCCCGACGACGTGATTGCGTCGAAAGTCATTCGATTAATCCAATTTTACAAGTTTTTCACTCTTTCTTTTTGAGGATTTATTCGGATTTAGGCGGAATCCGGGCTAGGTGACTTGATTACACCTAGCCCTCCCCTCCCATTTCCTTTTATTTCCTTCTTTTTTTATTTTCTTCCCCCTTCCATATCTTTTCTTGTCTCGGCCCATGGTGACTTGACTACACCCCGGCCGGACACCTTCTACCTCTTCTTCACTTTTCTTTTTGATTTTTAGCTTTATTTTCGTAGTTTCTTTTCTTTAATTTCGTCTCTCCGCACACTACGATCGAGCATGAGGACATTGCTCGGATTAAGTGTGGGGGAGCGATATTCTATCGTAGTTAGTTTTATTTTCTAAGTTTTTCGAAAAAATCTTAAAAACCCTAAAAATTTGAAATTTTTTCATAAAAATCAAAAAGATTTTCTTTTGCGTGTTTTCCCTTTTTTGTCTTTGTGTCGTATATTTTTTTTGTATTGTGTGTGTTTTGCCTCCCTTTTCCTTATAGGTCGCTTAATCACCGTTGTTTGGAAAGCTTTGAAGACATCCGGTAACATCTTCTAACCCTCTTTCCCTCTTTATTCCTTGTGAAGTTTGGAGAATGTTGTGTTGAGGTGTGCTCGGGTGGAGCTTTTACATACTTGTGGTTGATTTGGTGATATGTTTGGAAGTTTGGGGTGGTGTTTGTTTGTCCATGCTTTGTTTTTGTTGCCTTTTGTTTATTTTTCTTTCGTTTTCGTCATGTCTTTGTTTTGTGTGTTTTTGTGTCTTGTGTGTAAATGGTTTTCGAAAACCCGGTTTAGAGGCTAGTGTGTGAGTGTGTACTTTCCCTTCTTAGTAGTGTAAATCGAGTCTTGGACTTTAGCCTAGTAGAATGACCCTAAATCAATGAATTCGTTGGTCCTTTACCTTGAGTCCACCTAGCTTACTAGGAATTTACTACGGGATTTGCACTTTTGACCATTATGACCACCCACGGTGTGAAAAGGCCTTGGTTACCGAGTCTCGTCCCTTAGGTGACCGTGTTTAGGATTGTTTGATTAGTCCAAGTTCTCCACTTTTTGTGGGTTTGAAGGGAAGGGCCCGTCCCGACTTACCCATTCACCTACCTTCTACACATCTCCACACAATAAATTGCAAATTGTTGATTTCTACCTTTCTTTGTTATGCAATGAAAATGCCAAAAAGCCAAATCTTGCCAAAAAGGGCAAAGAAAAGAAAAGAAAGAAAAAAATGAAAGAAAGAAAAGAAATGAAGAAAAAGAAAAGGCACAAAAGCCAAAAGAAAAAATAGAAAAGAAGAAAAAGAAATGGCATGGCAACAAACAAATCAAAATGTCGAAAAGAAACAAAAGGCCAAAAGAAAACCCGTCTCACAAAAAGAAATCCCCACAAAAATAAGCCTTTTTCCGACTTTTGCCGTGAAGAGCCTACCAAAGGACCGAGTCCCGAGGAAGGATGATAGCGGCATTAGTTGGTCTTCCCTCATTTTGCATGTTTTCCACCTTTTTACTTGGACTAGTTAGGCGGTTTTGGACATGGGACGACCCTCTTGGCTCACGCTAAAGAGGGCGGGGTCTCACTTACCTACAGTGTCGACTAACACCGTGGTTCTTCACTTTTCCACTCCGCCGATCGTCCCGTAGTATGTTTTTAGAAAGTTAGGAGGACCTAGGTAAGTTACCAAAGTTTTTGTTGCTTTATCGTCATACTATTAGGGTTTAGTCCACCTTCGTTGGTATTGCTAGCTTGGGAACGTTGTCACTTGCCTCGAGTCCTAAACCGGTGCTTCTTTCACCGCTTGTTTGAGGGAAGCGGTATTTGTTTTCTTTTGGGTGCAAACGATTATGTGTTTGTTTGTGTGTTTGTTTGTTTGTTTGTGTGTTTTGTGTCCGGTTGCATCCACGGTTTTGTCGCAAGACCCGACTTGCCTTGCGGAGTGCACTTTTCCTCTAAGTGCACTCGCGTGAGTTGAAGGGGCATAGGGTGCGCTAATACCCACTCGGATAGTTTAGTAGTTAGTATGTGCTTACTCGAGGGCGAGTAAGGGTTAAGTGTGGGGGAGTTGATAAGTGTAGTTTTTAGTGCCTTTTTCACTATGTTTTGGTCCCATTTCCTTGTGGAATCGCTCCTTGGGAGCGATTCATGGGCTTCTTATGCTTCCTTTAGTTCGTTTCAGATTCCCGATCCCGATTAGGAAGAGTTGGAGCGATTCCGACTCTATACATACACATTTTGGAGCCAACGGAGTAAAGGAACGATGACTCGATGCCTTGGAATCGACCCCGAGACCTTGGGACCCAATCCCGAGCCTCCGAGACCCGATACCGAGTCCCGAGAATCGGCGAGAAACCCATGAGAAGCAAGGAGGGACCAAAGTGCTCTTAAGGGAGGCCTACAAGACCCATCCCGTTCGGGATGAGGTGCGCTTTTGAGGAGGCTGCTGTGAGCCCATCCCGGTCGGGACTAACCCGTCCCGGTCGGGATGACAGGGCCGTCCCGATCGGGATGATCCGTCCCGGTCGGGAAGCTACAGAGGCAGCACGGGTCCTTCTATTTCATGCTCCTTCCTTCTTATACCCATATATATACTCCCTTCTTGTAATGTTAAGACATCTTATGTTAGTTTAGCATTTCTTAAGCCTCCCAAAAACCCTAAAACCCTAGATTTACTTTCACTCATTAGTTTTAATCTTCCATTAATCTTAGTTAATCTTTAGTTAATCCATTGTAATTAGTTCTTGTATTAAGAGGATACTTGAAGAATTCTCCAAGCTTGACAACCTTGGGATTCTATTTGGGTTCTTATTTATACAAGATTGCATCTTTTCTTCATCCAGTGTTGGTATAACCTTTCTTACTCTTGTTCTTGGTTATTTAATCTTGTTTCCATCTTTTTATGTTGTTATTGTTCTAGTTATTCATCAAGGATGTTTGTTTTGTGATATTGTTTTCTCTTATTGTTGTTAGTTTATTCATAATCATGAGTGAGTAGTCTTCTTGTGGGGTTAGTAGGGGGATTAGGGGTAGATTATGGATGATTAGGGTTGATTAAGGGAAAAGGTTACATCTTTGTTGTTAGTCACATTGTGGGCACTCTATGTGTTTGTTGATATGCTTGTATGAGTTGTAGTGGCCATGCTTCCCATACTTGTGCTCATCTTCTCATTATTTGTTTATGATGCGGAAATATTGGGAATAGTTTAGTCGCGAGAGCGCGGACTAGGGTCTAAGTTGCGAGAGCCCGAACCCACCTTGACATCGGTCTAAGTTGCGAGAGCCCGGACCGACTCTAGTAACTAGGAGACACCTATACCCTTGATCACCCCAATTACCCTTCTACTCCTATGAACCCGACCTACCCCACTTTCTTTCCATATTTGAGTTCACCTCCTTAGTTAGCCATAGTTTACTCTAGTTTACTTGTTAGTTCATCGTTAGTCTAGTTCCTACTTCTCCTCCACCATAGTTTTCCATTTGTCGCTCCTTTGTGTTTGTTTGGTGAGCTAGTCTCGTTTTAGGTAGACATAGTCTAAACTTCGCCTTACCGTCCTCGTGGATACGATCCCGACTTACCCTAGCTACCCACTAGGTGTAATCGGTAGTTTATTGACGGTTAGGGACGTGACAAATCCCTACCATCAAATGGTTACCAAGAAAGTTGTCAAGGATCGTTCCCACATCCTAACAACTACCAAACACCCTCACATAACCCACAACCAAATATCCCTAACTTTGAGACTTGTCAAATGTTGGTCCAAACACAAGGGAGCCGACATGAGATGATGATGTTATTGCAAAAGGGTCAACAATTTATGTTGACTCAAATACAAGGGGTTAGGGAGGAGTTCAAGGCCCAAATAGAGGTGCAAGATGCTCGCATCAATGCACTCATGGCTCATATCACGATGTTGGCCACTCGAGCTCCACTACATGTTGAGGAAGGTTCATTTGGGCAAGAAGGTCGGGTGCCTCCACAAGAAAGTCAACCCAACCTTGAAGCTACAAATGAAGAAGAGAGGGTCGATCAAGAGACCATTGTTGAGTGTTGCTTGGGTGGTGAAGATAGGGAGAGAATAGAGGAAGTTGAAGCTTCAAGGGCCAACAATGGGGAGGGGAGTGAACATGATTCTCGAGATAACTCTTGGGGAGCCAATGTATTGGCGATAAAATTGGATTTGTTCGATTTTCTTCGTGATGAACCACTAGACAATCCAAAGCCAAGTGAAGACATACCTCCTCTAGGCCATATAGACAAGGTGAGTGAAAAAGAGCGCAATACTTGGGAAAAAGATGTAGATGCCTTGGAACTTGCCTTGAACGGGAAATTGGAGGATCCTAAACCCTCCAATGAAGAAAACTTGATGCCTTATCCTCCTCTACCGCACTCGATGTCTAGTCCCTTGTCTTGTGAGACGATTGGTGAAGAGGATCCTTGTCGGGCGGTGGAAAATAGTTCCACTCTCGACCCCATAGAAGAAGCGACACTCCTAGGGTGTGATCTCCCACATCATGACACCGAGCACGACTCTAGACAACTATACCTACTGGATGGTCATAAGAGTCGTAGCTATGTTGGTTCCGAAGACCCGAAAGATCACGAGAACCCCGAGCATAATGAAGATGATCGCTTCTTACCTCCGACTTGGAAACTCTTGGAAGTGGCTAGGCTCGGCCATGTGAGCTTAAATGAAGATGTTGCTAGAGCATTTGACTTACTACTCCGAGCTCTTGATGGCTATGGAGGCGTTGTTGGTGAGAGTAGTTAGTGTAAATATCTTTTCCCTTTTCTTTTGTGCTTGTATTTGTGTTTATGTTTGTTTGTATAGTTTGGTTTCTAGGATTTGTTAGCCTTTGTGGAACTCTTGTTCATTTGGATTTTTGATGAGCGATGTGAGGGAGGGAATTTGATGTTGTAATTGAGTTTATTGTGATAGGTGTGAAGGAAAATTGATTCATAGAGGAGAGTAGATAATGATAGAGCTTGGATCGTGAGTTTGGAAGTCGGTTTTTGAAGCTTCGGTGAAGCTTTTGGGGTTGTGGAAGGTCGAGAAGATCCATCCCGACCGGGAAGGAGTCATCCCGATCGGGATGAGGGTACCAAAATTCGAGCTTACTGGAGTGTCATCCCGACCGGGATGGGGGCTTCCCGACCGGGACGGGTGTGTCATCCCGATCGGGACCATCCATCCCGACCGGGATGGTCTCTTTTCTCCTCTTTTGGCCTCTTCTTTGACATTTGAGCCCACCCAACCATTGTATACCCCCACCCAACCTCCCTACCCATCCTTGCTCATGTCATATGACCATTACACTTCATTTACATACCCTCACCTCATTTCTCTTCCCTTTACACCGAGTTTTACATCGAATCCCACTCCCCTCACACCATTACTACCTATACCATGTGTTTTATCAAGTTCGAAGCGGGATAGCGATGATGAAGACAAGCAAAGTGCCTTTATTGATCATTGGAGACGATGGAGCGAGTGAAGTGCTATCCTATTGGTACGGCAACTATCCTTTCTTTTCCGTCTTTTATTGCTTGTTTTCCTTTGTTTACTCCCTTTCCCTTATCATTTGTGTCATGGTGGCCTTCGGGGCCTTGGTATGTGTTGCTCCTGACTCTCGATGACGTGACTACATCAAGAGTCATTTCAAAATCCAAATTTTACAAGTTTTTCACCTTTTTTGTTGGATTTAGTCGGGTTTAGGCGGAATCCGGGCTAGGTGACTTGATTACACCTAGCCCTCCCCTCCCATTTCCTTTTATTTCCTTCTTTTTATTTTCCTCCCCCTTCCATATCTTTTCTTGGCTCGGCCCATGGTGACTTGACTACACCCCGGCCGTACGCCTTCTACCCTTTTCTTCACCTTATTTTTGATTTTTAGCTTTATTTTCCTAGTTTCTTTTCTTTTTCTTTTGTCTCTCCGCACACTACGATCGAGCATGAGGACATGGCTCGGTTTAAGTGTGGGGGAGCAATATTCTAGGGTAGTTAGCTTTATTTTTGTAGTTTTTCGAAAAAAAAAAGCTTTAAAAAACCCTAAAAATTTGAAAATTTTTCACAAAAATCAAAAAGTTTTTTTCTTTTGTGTGTTTTCCCTTTGTGTCCTTGTGTCGTGTTTTTGTCGTATTGTGCGTGTTTGCCTCCCTCTTTCCTTATAGGTTGCTTAAATCACCAATAGCTTTGGAGACCTTTCAAGACTTCCGGTAACATCTTTATCCCTTTTTCTTCTTTATCTCTTGCGGAGTTTGGAGGAGATTGTGATGTTGTGTGCTCGGGTGGAGCTTTGTAAAGTTGTGGTTGATTTGGTGGCTTGTTTGGATGATCGGGGTGGTGTTTGTGTTGTTTATGTGTTCGTTTTATTTTGTTTTTGTTTTGTTGCTTTTGCTTCTTTTTCTTTCGTTCGTTTTCGTCGTGTCTTTGTTTTGTGTTGTGTTGTGTGTCTTGTGCGTAAATCGTTTTCGAAAACCCGGTTTAGAGGCTAGTGTGTGAGTGTGTATTTTCCCTTCCTAGTTGAATAAATCGAGTTTTGGACTTTAATCTAGTAGAATGACCCTGAATCAATGAGTTCGTTGGTCCTTTACCTTGAGTCCACCTAGCTCACTAGGAATTTACTGCGGGATTTGCACCTTTGACCATTATGACCACCCACGGTGTGAAAAGGCCTTGGTTACCGAGTCTCGTCCCTTAGGTGACCGTGTTTAGGATCGTTTGATTAGTCCAAGTTTTCCCCTTTTTGTGGGTTTGAAGGGAAGGACGCTCCACTACTTATCCATTCACCTACCTCCTACACATTCCACACAAATAAAATGCAATTTTGTTGATTTCTCTCTTTCTCAATTGTCAAAGAAATGCCAAAAAGTCAAATCAAGCCAAAAGGGCAAAGAAAAAGAAAAGAAAGAAAAATGAAAGAAAGAAAAGAAATGAAGAAAAAGAAAAGGCACAAAAGCCAAAAAGAAAATAGAAAAGAAGAAAATGAATGGCATAGCAAAACAAAGCAAAAATGCAAAAGAAAAGAGAAAATGCCAAAAGAAAACCCAACTCACAAAAATAATCCCAACATATCAAAATAAGCCTTTTTCCGACTTTTGCCGTGAAGAGCCTACCAAAGGACCGAGTCCCGAGGAAGGATGATAGCGGCATTAGTCGGTCTTCCCTCATTTTGCATGTTTTCCACCATTTTACTTGGACTAGTTACGCGGTTTTGGACACGGGACGACCCTCTTGGCTCACGCTAAAGGGGGCGGGTTCTCACTTACCTACAGTGTCGACTAACACCGTGGTTCTTCACTTTCCACTCCGCCGATCGTCCCGTAGTACGTTTTTAGAATGTTAGGAGGACCTAGGTAAGTTACCAACGTTTTTGTTGCTTTATCGTCATACTATTAGGATTTAGTCCACCTGGTTTGTATTGCTAGCTTGGGAACGTTGTCACTTGCCTCGAGTCCTAAACCGGTGCTTCTTTCACCGCTTTTTGAGGGAAGCGGTATTTGTTTCCTTTTGGGTGCAACCGATTATGTGTTTGTGTGTTTGTTTGTTTGTGTGCTTTGTGTCCGGTTGCATCCACGATTTTGTCGCAAGACCCTACTTGCCTTACGGAGTGCACTTTTCCTCTAAGTGCACTCGCGTGAGTTGAAAGGGCGTAGGGTGTGCTAATACCCGCTCGGATAGCTTAGTAATTAGTATGTGCTTACTCGAGGGCGAGTAAGGGTTAAGTGTGGGGGAGTTGATAAGTGTAGTTTGTAGTGCCTATTTCGTAGTGTTTTGGTCCCATTTTCCTTGTGGAATCGCTTCTTGGGAGCGATTTATGGGCTTCTTATGATTCCTTTAGTTCGTTTCAGGTTCCCGAGGCCGTTCATGAAGAGTTGGAGCGATTCCGACTCGATACATACACATTTTGGAGCCAACGGAGTAAAGGAACGATGACTCGATGCCTTAGAATCGACCCCGAGACCTTGGGACCCAATCCCGAGCCTCCGAGACCCGATCCCAAGTCCCGAGAATCGACGAGAAACCCATGAGAAACAAGGAGAGACCAAAAAGTTCCTATTGGAGGCCTACAAGACTCATCCCCGACGGGTATGTCCTCAACCGGTCCCGATTGAGGTGCACAAACAAGGAGGCTACTGTCCAGGGCCCATCCCGACCGGGAGCATGGCTTCCCGACCGGGACCGACCCCGTCCCGACCGGGACCACTCCTTCCCGGCCGGGATGGGCTGTAGCTCACCCGCGCCTACTTCCTTTCACCTCCTTCCATTTTTAAACCCTATATATACCCTTCCCTTGTTATGTTAAGCTTAAGCACTTCATATTACATTAAACCCTAGATAGTTTTAGCATAGATTAGCATAGATTAGTGTAGATTAGTCTTTTGATTATCACTAATCCTAGACTAGTGCTTGTAATTTAGGAATTCTTCAAGATCTTCATTCAAGCTTGACAACCTTGGACGTTTGTTTTGGGTTCTTCCATTTATGCAAGTTTTCTTCTTCTTTTGATCTTCTAGTTTGGTATAATCTCTTTTCCTTTCTCTTGTTTATTGTGTTATTAATCAAGTTTTAATCTTTAGTTCTTGTTTATTGTTTTGTTCTTCATTCTTGTTAGTTTTATGTATGCATCCTCTTGTTCTTGTTTTGGTTCATCTTGTTAGTGTTAGTTTAGCATAGATATGTTAGAGTAGATCTTTGCTAGGGTTAGTAAGGTGATTAGGGTGTTAATTGGATGATTAAGGGATTGTTGGAGATGTTGGTGGAAGATTTGGGTTTCCTCTTGGTTTGATGCATATCACATGTTTGTTGAAATGCTTGAATGATGATGGTAAGGATTTGTCACGTCCCTAGCCAACAATAATAAACCGACTATTCCTAGTGGGTAGCTAGGGCAAGTAGGGTCGATATCCACAGGGACGGTAGAGTAAGGTCTAGACTAGGTCCACTAAAACTAGGCTAAGTCACACGAACAAACACAAAGAAAGCTATAAAAGGAAACAATTGAGGAGGAGGAGTAAGAACTAGACTAATGATGCTAAACAATGCTAATGATCGGTCTAACTAGAAAATGACTCAATTATGGAAAGAAGTGGGGTAGGTCGGGTTCATAAAGGTAGAAGGGTAATTGGGGTGATCAAGGGTATGGATGTCTCCTAGTGTCTAGAGTCGGTCCGGGCTTTCGTAACTTAAACCGATGTCAAGGTGGGTCCGGGCTCTCGCAACTTAGACCCTAATCCGTGCTCTCGCAACTACGATTATTCTCAACATTCCCACATCATAGGCAAACAATGGATTCATGAACACATGCACAAGGAGCATTGGCCACTACTACTTATACAAGCATAACAACAAACACCTAGAGTGCTCACAATGTGACTAGCAACAAAGATTCACCCTTTCCCCTTAATCAACCCTAATTATCCATAATCTACCCCTAATCCCCCTACTAACCCCACAAGAAGACTACTCACTCATGATGAAAGGAAGAATAACAATCAAAAGAGAAACTAAGACAAACATCCAAACATCCATAATGACAAATCCAAACAAGAACAATAACAATAACACTAAGAAAAGATTCAAACTTGTATAAATAACAAAGAACAAGGATGAGAAAGGATTATACCAACACTAGATGAAGAAAAGGAACAATCTTGCATTAATGAGAAACCCAAATACAATCCCAAGGTTGTCAAGCTTGAGACAATCTCCAAGAATCCCTTAATACAAGCACTAATTACAAAGGATTAACTAAAGATTAACTAAAATTAGGAGAAGATTAAAGCTAATGAGTGAGAATCAATCTAGGGTTTTTGAGGCTTAAACTAGTCTAGGGTATGATAAGTCCATGTCCTCTTACAAGAGAAGGGTATATAAAGGGTTTAAGAATGAAAGGAATTGAAAGGAAATGAACACGGGCTGAACTGGGACAAATCCCGATCGGGAAAGGAAATCCCGATCGGGAAAGTGGAGTATCCCGATCGGGATTTTATGTTCCCGATCGGGAACACCGCACAGTAGCCGCTCCTTGCTTTCCTCTTTATTCCCGGTCGGGATGAGGCCATACCCGATCGGGAATAGTCTTGTAGGCCTCCAATATGAACTTTTCGGTCCCTCCTTGGTTCTCATGGCCTTCTCATCGATTCTCGGGACTCGGGATCGGGTCTCGGAGGCTCGGGATTGGGTCCCAAGGTCTCGGGGTCGATTCCAAGGCATCGAGTCATCGTTCCTTAGCTTCGTTGGCTCCAAAATGTGTATGTATAGAGTCGGAATCACTCCAACTCTTCATGAACGGTCTCGGGAACCTGAAACGAGCTAAAGGAAACATAAGAAGCCCATAAACCGCTCCGAAGGAGCGGTTCCACAAGGAAAATGGGACCAAAACACTACAGAACAGGCACTACAAACGACAATTATCAACTCCCCCACACTTAACCCTTACTCGTCCTCGAGTAAGCACATACTACTACTAAACTATCCGAGTGGGTATTAGCGCACCCTACGCCCTTTCAACTCACGCGAGTGCACTTAGAGGAGAAGTGCACTCCGCAAGGCAAGTGGGGTCTTGCGACAAAATCGTGGGTGCAACCGGACACAAAACACAAAAACAAACAAGCATATAAACAACAAACAAACACACAAACAAAAGGTTGAACCCAAAGGAAAAATAAATACCGCTTCCCTCTAAAAGCGGTGAATGAAACACCGGTTTAGGACTCGAGGTAAGCGACAACGTTCCCAAGCTAGACATACAAACCAAGGTGAACTAAACCCTAATAGCATGACGACAAAGCAATAAAAACGTTGGTAACTTACCTAGGTCCTCCTAACTTTCTGAAAACTTACTACGGGACGATCGGCGGAGATGGAAAGTGAAGAACCACGGTGTTAGTCGACACTGTAGGTAAGTGAGACCCCGCCCCCTTTAGCGTGAGCCAAGAGGGTCTTCCCATGTCTAAAACCGCCTAACTAGTCCAAGTAAAAAGGTGGAAGTATGCAAAATGAGGGAAGACCGACTAATGCCGCTATCATCCTTCCTCGGGACTCGGTCCTTTGGTAGGCTCTTCACGGCAAAAGTCGGAAAAAGGCTTATTTTGTGGTTTTCTTTTTGTGAGGCGAGTTTTCTTTTGGCATTTACTCTTTTCTTTTGCATTTTTGCTTTGCTTGCCATGCCATTCTTTTTCTTCTTTTCTATTTTTCTTTTTGGCTTTTGTGCCTTTTCATTTTCTTCATTTCTTTTCTTTCTTTCATTTTTCTTTCTTTTCTTTTCTTTGCCCTTTTTTGGCAAGATTTGGCTTTTTGGCATTTCTTGAAAAATAAGAAAGAGAGATTTCAACACTTTGCAATTTTATTGTATGGATATGTGTAAAAGGTAGAAAAAATGGGAGAGTTGGGGAGCGTCCTTCCCTTCAAACCCACAAAAAGTGGATAACTTGGACTAATCAAACGATCCTAAACACGGTCACCTAGGGGACGAAACTCGGTAACCAAGGCCTATTCACACCGTGGGTGGTCATAATGGTCAAAGGTGCAAATCCCGTAGTAAATCCCTAGTAAGAAAGGTGGACTCAAGGTAAAGGACCAACGAAATCATTGATTTAGGGTCATTCTACTAGGCTAAAGTCCAAGACTCGATTTATACAACTAGGAAGGGAAAGTAGACACTCACACACTAGCCTCTAAACCGGGTTTTCGAAAACCGTTTACACACAAGACACAAATACCACAAAACAACGACTCAACAAGAAAGAAAGAAAGAAGAAGGAAACAACAAACAAAACAAAACAACACAAACACATAATCAACATAAACACCACCCCGATTTCCAAACAAGTCTCCAAATCAACCACAACTTTACAAGGCTCCGCCCGAGCACACAACATCACAATCTCCTCCAAAACTCCGCAAGAGATAAAGAAGAAAAAGGGATAGAGGTTACCGAGATTCTTGCAAGCTCTCCAAAGTTGGCGGCGATTAGGCAACCTAAAAGGGAAAAGGGAGGCAAAGCACACGCACAAAACAAATATACTACACAAAGATCCAAAAGTAAAACATACAAAAGGAAAAATCTTTTTGGATTTTGTGAAAACTTTTCAAATTTTTAGGATTTTTTCAAGATTTTTCGATAAAATAAGAAAATAAAACAAGCTACGATAGAATATCGCTCCCCCACACTTAAATCGAGCAATGTCCTCATATGCTCAATCGTAGTGTCGGAGAGACAAAAGAAAGAGAAGAGAAACTACGAAAATAAAGCTAAGAATCAAAAATAAGTTGAAGAAAAGGGTAGAATGTGTCCGACCGAGGTGTAGTCAAGTCACCGTGGGCCGAGACGAGAAAAAGATATGGATGGGGGAAGAAATAAAAAGAAGGAGATAAAAGGAAATGGGAGGGGAGGGCTAGGTGTAATCAAGTCACCTAGCCCGGATTCCGCCTAAATCCGTCTAATTCCTAAAAAGCGGTGAAAATCTTGTAGATTTGGATTTTTCGATGGACTCTCGATGTAATCACGTCGTCGAGAGTCGGGAGCAACCATACTAGGGCCTCGAAGGCCACTAAGACTCCATGACTCGAGGGAAGGGGGCAAACAAGGAAAGGCAAGCGATAAATAGACGGAAAAGGAAGGATAGTTACCCAAACCGAGCGGCTAGTAACTCACTTGCTCCATCGTCTCGATGATCATGAGGGCCTTGTTGCTTGTCTCCACAGTTGCCATCTCGCTTCATATTCAAGAGCTCACGGTCGGGGTAGTAATGGTGTAAGGGGTGTGTGGGTTTTGATGTAAGGTGAGGTGCATGGTCATGTGATAGGAGTAGAGTGGAGTAGGGAGGTTGGGAGGGGGTATTATGGATGGGTGGAATCAAATGCCTAGGAAAAAGACTCAAAATGGGGAAGAGGACTTTCCCGGTCGGGAAGGGAATTCCCGATCGGGAGCATGTGAATTCCCGATCGGGATTTTGTGTTCCCGATCGGGATCACCTTCCAGTGAGTCCAAATTCTTGGCATCAACATTCCCGATCGGGTTAAGGCTTTCCCGATCGGGATTCTTCATCTTCACCTTCCATGAACCCAAAAGCTTGATACAAGCTTCAAAAACCGACTTCCTCGCTCACAAACCAAGCCTTATCAACAATCCACCCTTTCTAGGGCTCAAATCAACTTCACCTATCAAGAAAACTCAAGCACACATAAAATTATCTCCCTCACAACTCTCATCAAATAGTCTAAACAACAAGAATATCACCAAAATCAAACTAACTAAGAGTAAGAAATATACACAATGCGACGGTTCTTGTGGAACTCCGTCAAACCAAGGTGGTGCAAATCTTCATTCTTTTTCATCAACTCTCCAACCTGTTCCATCTCCATCAAGGGCACGTAAGAACAAGTCGAAGGCCCTAGAGATGTCTTCAATCATGCTCGAAATATAGCCATCCACAAACCAAGGCTCCTCATGGCCTTGCCTAGACGTTCCCGGGGCATCCTGATCTTCCAAGTGCAATGGCTTGAACTTGTACTTTCGGTCTTTTGGGATATACCCAAATGTCCACCGGTCCTCATGCGGCCTCAAGGGCGGCTCATCATTCTTTTCCTCGCTTTGCAACTTGTCATCAAGCCCATGATTCGGGCACTCATCTTCCTCACTATCGGAGTCCTCAAGTACATGGGAGTACTTCTTCAAGCTTTGTCCCGTTTCTCTCCCTCGATCGATGTCTTCCGTGGTATGGATCACTTTACACGTTTCATCACTAGTGGGTGGAGTGTTGCCCTGAAGGTCGAACACTATATTTTCCTCGCCCAACTCAAATGTGATCTTACCCCTCTTCACATCGATCATGGCACCGGCGGAGTGTAGAAATGGGCGCCCAAGAATAATGGGAGTGCTTGCATCTTCCGGCATATCGAGCACAATGAAGTCGACCGGAATGAAGAATTTCCCTATTCGCACCGGCACATCCTCAAGCATTCCCAATGGTCGGTTAATAGACTTGTCGGCCATTCGGAGCGTAATGGATGTGCATTTCAACTCCTTCATCCCGAGTCGGCAACAAATAGTGTAGGGAAGGACGCTCACACTCGCACCCAAGTCACATAATGCATTGTTGATCATAAAATTGCCAATGGTGCAAGGGATTGAGAAACTACCCGGATCTTTCAACTTCGGAAGCGTGGACCCTTGAATGAGCTCGCTCACCACCCTCGTGAACGCTACCGTCTCTTCCTTGTCGATAGATCTTTTCCTTGCTAGGATTTCCCGCATGAATTTTCCGTATGCCGGGATTTGGGTAAGTAACTCGGTGAATGGGACATTGACATCCAACTTCTTCATGATATTAAGGAATTTGTCATATTGAGAGTCCTCCTTACTCTTCATTTGCCTTGATGGGTAAGGCAATTTCACTTGGTACTTGTTTTGCTCCATGGGGATAGACTTCTCAAACGACACTTTCCCTTTGCCTTTTTCTTTCTCTTGAGGTGGTGGAGGGTTGTCTTTTTGGGGCTTCTCGACCTCCCTTAAGACTTGTTCCTCAATTGGACGATCTAAGCTTGAGTCTTCTTGACTTGGAGATGCCAATTTCTTTGTTGGTTCATGCATTGGCTCTTGATCATTAGGGAATGGAGGGGGGGTCATAGGATGTACCTCTCCTTGTGGTGATGGCATTTACATGCTCATATGACGGTGCTTGGCCTTGAGAAGGTAATTGTCCCTTTTGCTTTGAGGAACTTCCCGATGCAAGTTGAGCTATTTGATTCTCGAGTATCGTCATCCGGGTATCTCTCATAGCGTTTTCCCCTCGAACATAAGTAAAGAGCTCTTGATGATGTCTTGACATGTCCATTTGATTGTTCTTCACTTCTTGATTGCTCTTTTGCAAATCCATCATAGTCTTTTGTATGTCAAAATCACGTGGTGGAGATGATGGATTATGCGGAGTATCGGTGAGGGCTAATGGGGTACCGTAATCGTGGATAGGAGACCGGCTCCTAGGCTTGCTTTGTTGTTGTTGATTGTGAGTTGCTTGTTGACGGTTCCCTTGGAACCCATGAGAATTTCCTTGATTGTGATTTTGAAACCCTTGGTTGTGGTTTTGATATCCTTGATTGAAGTTCCCTTGTTGAAACCCTTGCTTATTGTTGAAGTTGCCTTGGTTATTTTGCTTGAAATTGTTGAAGGGTCTTTGGTTACCCACATAACCTTGGTAACTTTGATCGTTGTCCCTTAAGGGAGGTGGAACATAGGGACGATGTTGTTGTTGATGGTGAAACGCTTGTTGTTGGGGGACTTGTTGGGAAGCTTGGTATTGATTAGAGAAAGAAGCACCTTGCTTGAACGCTTGAAAGGCGTTCACTTGCTCAATACTCCCTCTACAACTCATAGGGTCATGGCCAACGATTCCACAAGTGTCACACATCCCAAAGTAAGGTGTAGGAGGTGCGAACCCCAAAGCATTCACTTCTTGAATCGGTTGATGGTGGGATGAACTAGAGCCTTGGACTTGGTTGAGGTGGCTTTGGAGCTTCTTGTCAATAGTCTCCATGTGCGTTTTTAGTTGAGCTCCAAGGTCAATGCTCAATTGAGTGATAGCATCAACCTCGTGCCTACCTCCCCGATTTGCCTTCCTAGGCCTAGAGTATTGCGAATTATGCACCGCCATCTCTTCGATTCTCGCCCATGTTTGGTCGTCATCGACCTCGGTAAACCTACCATTGGAGCCCATATTAAGGATGGCTCTTGAGTCTTCATAAAGGCCATTCCAAAATTGTTGCACCAAGAACCATTGTGAGAGTCCATGGTGTGGGCACGATCTCACCAAAGACTTAAACCGCTCCCAAGCTTCATATAGGCTCTCTTCGTCCCTTTGTTGGAACCCGGTGATGGAGGCCCTAAGCAAATTTGTCTTCTCCGGAGGGTAAAATTTTTGGTAAAACGCCAAGGCAAGCTTTTTCCAAGTATCGATCCCCATGGTTGCCCGATCTAGACTCTTGATCCATTGCTTTGCTTTTCCAATTAATGAGAAAGGAAATAAAACCCATCGAATTTGATCTTGTGTAACCCCGGGTTGAGAAATAGCATCGCAATAATCGGAGAAGGTCTCCATATGTTGGTGTGGGTCTTCGGTGGGCAAACCACTAAATGGGCTCCTCTCCACAAGTTGGATAAATTGAGTCTTGGCCACAAAATTTCCGGTATAGGCTTCCGGTAATGCACTTGGTCCCGGCAAGACATCTTCCGTGAAAGTGGAGTGAGAGGAAAACTTCGGCATCCTTGGATATAAGGGAGAGGATGGGGGTGTAGAGAGTGTTGATGTAGATGAAGAGGGAGAATTAGGAGAAGAATCACCGAAGGGATTGATGAAGGTCCCTCCGGCCGTCTCTCGAGGTGAAATGCTCAAGTCGGCTCTTTGGGCTTGCCCTTGATGAGTGGTGCTTGCACTTGGTTGAGAGATCCTAACCCGATTAATCGTCCGTTGGCGAAAGGCTCGAAAGAGTCTCTCCGGCTCTGGATTAAAGAGATAGAGGTCGCCTCCCCTCCTAGGCATACACTACACACTAGAACAAACGTAAGAACACCTAGTGCTTTATGGGCACTAGGCAACGACAATAACAAACACAACTAGAGACAAAGAGAAAAAGAAGAGATAACACTAAAGAAAGAAGAAAAATCAAGAGAATATACACAAGAGAAGATGGGAGAACACAAAGAGGGGTAACTAAGTCTAGAAATAAGCAAACTAAGTCTAAACAATGCACCGTCCCCGGCAACGGCGCCAAATTGATGGTAAGGATTTGTCACGTCCCTAGCCAACAATAATAAACCGACTATTCCTAGTGGGTAGCTAGGGCAAGTAGGGTCGATATCCACGGGGACGGTAGAGTAAGGTCTAGACTAGGTCCACTAAAACTAGGCTAAGTCACACGAACAAACACAAAGAAAGCTATAAAAGGAAACAATTGAGGAGGAGGAGTAAGAACTAGACTAATGATGCTAAACAATGCTAATGATCGGTCTAACTAGAAAATGACTCAATTATGGAAAGAAGTGGGGTAGGTCGGGTTCATAAAGGTAGAAGGGTAATTGGGGTGATCAAGGGTATGGATGTCTCCTAGTGTCTAGAGTCGGTCCGGGCTTTCGTAACTTAAACCGATGTCAAGGTGGGTCCGGGCTCTCGCAACTTAGACCCTAATCCGTGCTCTCGCAACTACGATTATTCTCAACATTCCCACATCATAGGCAAACAATGGATTCATGAACACATGCACAAGGAGCATTGGCCACTACTACTTATACAAGCATAACAACAAACACCTAGAGTGCTCACAATGTGACTAGCAACAAAGATTCACCCTTTCCCCTTAATCAACCCTAATTATCCATAATCTACCCCTAATCCCCCTACTAACCCCACAAGAAGACTACTCACTCATGATGAAAGGAAGAATAACAATCAAAAGAGAAACTAAGACAAACATCCAAACATCCATAATGACAAATCCAAACAAGAACAATAACAATAACACTAAGAAAAGATTCAAACTTGTATAAATAACAAAGAACAAGGATGAGAAAGGATTATACCAACACTAGATGAAGAAAAGGAACAATCTTGCATTAATGAGAAACCCAAATACAATCCCAAGGTTGTCAAGCTTGAGACAATCTCCAAGAATCCCTTAATACAAGCACTAATTACAAAGGATTAACTAAAGATTAACTAAAATTAGGAGAAGATTAAAGCTAATGAGTGAGAATCAATCTAGGGTTTTTGAGGCTTAAACTAGTCTAGGGTATGATAAGTCCATGTCCTCTTACAAGAGAAGGGTATATAAAGGGTTTAAGAATGAAAGGAATTGAAAGGAAATGAACACGGGCTGAACTGGGACAAATCCCGATCGGGAAAGGAAATCCCGATCGGGAAAGTGGAGTATCCCGATCGGGATTTTATGTTCCCGATCGGGAACACCGCACAGTAGCCGCTCCTTGCTTTCCTCTTTATTCCCGGTCGGGATGAGGCCATACCCGATCGGGAATAGTCTTGTAGGCCTCCAATATGAACTTTTCGGTCCCTCCTTGGTTCTCATGGCCTTCTCATCGATTCTCGGGACTCGGGATCGGGTCTCGGAGGCTCGGGATTGGGTCCCAAGGTCTCGGGGTCGATTCCAAGGCATCGAGTCATCGTTCCTTAGCTTCGTTGGCTCCAAAATGTGTATGTATAGAGTCGGAATCACTCCAACTCTTCATGAACGGTCTCGGGAACCTGAAACGAGCTAAAGGAAACATAAGAAGCCCATAAACCGCTCCGAAGGAGCGGTTCCACAAGGAAAATGGGACCAAAACACTACAGAACAGGCACTACAAACGACAATTATCAACTCCCCCACACTTAACCCTTACTCGTCCTCGAGTAAGCACATACTACTACTAAACTATCCGAGTGGGTATTAGCGCACCCTACGCCCTTTCAACTCACGCGAGTGCACTTAGAGGAGAAGTGCACTCCGCAAGGCAAGTGGGGTCTTGCGACAAAATCGTGGGTGCAACCGGACACAAAACACAAAAACAAACAAGCATATAAACAACAAACAAACACACAAACAAAAGGTTGAACCCAAAGGAAAAATAAATACCGCTTCCCTCTAAAAGCGGTGAATGAAACACCGGTTTAGGACTCGAGGTAAGCGACAACGTTCCCAAGCTAGACATACAAACCAAGGTGAACTAAACCCTAATAGCATGACGACAAAGCAATAAAAACGTTGGTAACTTACCTAGGTCCTCCTAACTTTCTGAAAACTTACTACGGGACGATCGGCGGAGATGGAAAGTGAAGAACCACGGTGTTAGTCGACACTGTAGGTAAGTGAGACCCCGCCCCCTTTAGCGTGAGCCAAGAGGGTCTTCCCATGTCTAAAACCGCCTAACTAGTCCAAGTAAAAAGGTGGAAGTATGCAAAATGAGGGAAGACCGACTAATGCCGCTATCATCCTTCCTCGGGACTCGGTCCTTTGGTAGGCTCTTCACGGCAAAAGTCGGAAAAAGGCTTATTTTGTGGTTTTCTTTTTGTGAGGCGAGTTTTCTTTTGGCATTTACTCTTTTCTTTTGCATTTTTGCTTTGCTTGCCATGCCATTCTTTTTCTTCTTTTCTATTTTTCTTTTTGGCTTTTGTGCCTTTTCATTTTCTTCATTTCTTTTCTTTCTTTCATTTTTCTTTCTTTTCTTTTCTTTGCCCTTTTTTGGCAAGATTTGGCTTTTTGGCATTTCTTGAAAAATAAGAAAGAGAGATTTCAACACTTTGCAATTTTATTGTATGGATATGTGTAAAAGGTAGAAAAAATGGGAGAGTTGGGGAGCGTCCTTCCCTTCAAACCCACAAAAAGTGGATAACTTGGACTAATCAAACGATCCTAAACACGGTCACCTAGGGGACGAAACTCGGTAACCAAGGCCTATTCACACCGTGGGTGGTCATAATGGTCAAAGGTGCAAATCCCGTAGTAAATCCCTAGTAAGAAAGGTGGACTCAAGGTAAAGGACCAACGAAATCATTGATTTAGGGTCATTCTACTAGGCTAAAGTCCAAGACTCGATTTATACAACTAGGAAGGGAAAGTAGACACTCACACACTAGCCTCTAAACCGGGTTTTCGAAAACCGTTTACACACAAGACACAAATACCACAAAACAACGACTCAACAAGAAAGAAAGAAAGAAGAAGGAAACAACAAACAAAACAAAACAACACAAACACATAATCAACATAAACACCACCCCGATTTCCAAACAAGTCTCCAAATCAACCACAACTTTACAAGGCTCCGCCCGAGCACACAACATCACAATCTCCTCCAAAACTCCGCAAGAGATAAAGAAGAAAAAGGGATAGAGGTTACCGAGATTCTTGCAAGCTCTCCAAAGTTGGCGGCGATTAGGCAACCTAAAAGGGAAAAGGGAGGCAAAGCACACGCACAAAACAAATATACTACACAAAGATCCAAAAGTAAAACATACAAAAGGAAAAATCTTTTTGGATTTTGTGAAAACTTTTCAAATTTTTAGGATTTTTTCAAGATTTTTCGATAAAATAAGAAAATAAAACAAGCTACGATAGAATATCGCTCCCCCACACTTAAATCGAGCAATGTCCTCATATGCTCAATCGTAGTGTCGGAGAGACAAAAGAAAGAGAAGAGAAACTACGAAAATAAAGCTAAGAATCAAAAATAAGTTGAAGAAAAGGGTAGAATGTGTCCGACCGGGGTGTAGTCAAGTCACCGTGGGCCGAGACGAGAAAAAGATATGGATGGGGGAAGAAATAAAAAGAAGGAGATAAAAGGAAATGGGAGGGGAGGGCTAGGTGTAATCAAGTCACCTAGCCCGGATTCCGCCTAAATCCGTCTAATTCCTAAAAAGCGGTGAAAATCTTGTAGATTTGGATTTTTCGATGGACTCTCGATGTAATCACGTCGTCGAGAGTCGGGAGCAACCATACTAGGGCCTCGAAGGCCACTAAGACTCCATGACTCGAGGGAAGGGGGCAAACAAGGAAAGGCAAGCGATAAATAGACGGAAAAGGAAGGATAGTTACCCAAACCGAGCGGCTAGTAACTCACTTGCTCCATCGTCTCGATGATCATGAGGGCCTTGTTGCTTGTCTCCACAGTTGCCATCTCGCTTCATATTCAAGAGCTCACGGTCGGGGTAGTAATGGTGTAAGGGGTGTGTGGGTTTCGATGTAAGGTGAGGTGCATGGTCATGTGATAGGAGTAGAGTGGAGTAGGGAGGTTGGGAGGGGGTATTATGGATGGGTGGAATCAAATGCCTAGGAAAAAGACTCAAAATGGGGAAGAGGACTTTCCCGGTCGGGAAGGGAATTCCCGATCGGGAGCATGTGAATTCCCGATCGGGATTTTGTGTTCCCGATCGGGATCACCTTCCAGTGAGTCCAAATTCTTGGCATCAACATTCCCGATCGGGTTAAGGCTTTCCCGATCGGGATTCTTCATCTTCACCTTCCATGAACCCAAAAGCTTGATACAAGCTTCAAAAACCGACTTCCTCGCTCACAAACCAAGCCTTATCAACAATCCACCCTTTCTAGGGCTCAAATCAACTTCACCTATCAAGAAAACTCAAGCACACATAAAATTATCTCCCTCACAACTCTCATCAAATAGTCTAAACAACAAGAATATCACCAAAATCAAACTAACTAAGAGTAAGAAATATACACAATGCGACGGTTCTTGTGGAACTCCGTCAAACCAAGGTGGTGCAAATCTTCATTCTTTTTCATCAACTCTCCAACCTGTTCCATCTCCATCAAGGGCACGTAAGAACAAGTCGAAGGCCCTAGAGATGTCTTCAATCATGCTCGAAATATAGCCATCCACAAACCAAGGCTCCTCATGGCCTTGCCTAGACGTTCCCGGGGCATCCTGATCTTCCAAGTGCAATGGCTTGAACTTGTACTTTCGGTCTTTTGGGATATACCCAAATGTCCACCGGTCCTCATGCGGCCTCAAGGGCGGCTCATCATTCTTTTCCTCGCTTTGCAACTTGTCATCAAGCCCATGATTCGGGCACTCATCTTCCTCACTATCGGAGTCCTCAAGTACATGGGAGTACTTCTTCAAGCTTTGTCCCGTTTCTCTCCCTCGATCGATGTCTTCCGTGGTATGGATCACTTTACACGTTTCATCACTAGTGGGTGGAGTGTTTCCCTGAAGGTCGAACACTATCTTTTCCTCGCCCAACTCAAATGTGATCTTACCCCTCTTCACATCGATCATGGCACCGGCGGAGTGTAGAAATGGGCGCCCAAGAATAATGGGAGTGCTTGCATCTTCCGGCATATCGAGCACAATGAAGTCGACCGGAATGAAGAATTTCCCTATTCGCACCGGCACATCCTCAAGCATTCCCAATGGTCGGTTAATAGACTTGTCGGCCATTCGGAGCGTAATGGATGTGCATTTCAACTCCTTCATCCCGAGTCGGCAACAAATAGTGTAGGGAAGGACGCTCACACTCGCACCCAAGTCACATAATGCATTGTTGATCATAAAATTGCCAATGGTGCAAGGGATTGAGAAACTACCCGGATCTTTCAACTTCGGAAGCGTGGACCCTTGAATGAGCTCGCTCACCACCCTCGTGAACGCTACCGTCTCTTCCTTGTCGATAGATCTTTTCCTTGCTAGGATTTCCCGCATGAATTTTCCGTATGCCGGGATTTGGGTAAGTAACTCGGTGAATGGGACATTGACATCCAACTTCTTCATGATATTAAGGAATTTGTCATATTGAGAGTCCTCCTTACTCTTCATTTGCCTTGATGGGTAAGGCAATTTCACTTGGTACTTGTTTTGCTCCATGGGGATAGACTTCTCAAACGACACTTTCCCTTTGCCTTTTTCTTTCTCTTGAGGTGGTGGAGGGTTGTCTTTTTGGGGCTTCTCGACCTCCCTTAAGACTTGTTCCTCAATTGGACGATCTAAGCTTGAGTCTTCTTGACTTGGAGATGCCAATTTCTTTGTTGGTTCATGCATTGGCTCTTGATCATTAGGGAATGGAGGGGGGGTCATAGGATGTACCTCTCCTTGTGGTGATGGCATTTACATGCTCATATGACGGTGCTTGGCCTTGAGAAGGTAATTGTCCCTTTTGCTTTGAGGAACTTCCCGATGCAAGTTGAGCTATTTGATTCTCGAGTATCGTCATCCGGGTATCTCTCATAGCGTTTTCCCCTCGAACATAAGTAAAGAGCTCTTGATGATGTCTTGACATGTCCATTTGATTGTTCTTCACTTCTTGATTGCTCTTTTGCAAATCCATCATAGTCTTTTGTATGTCAAAATCACGTGGTGGAGATGATGGATTATGCGGAGTATCGGTGAGGGCTAATGGGGTACCGTAATCGTGGATAGGAGACCGGCTCCTAGGCTTGCTTTGTTGTTGTTGATTGTGAGTTGCTTGTTGACGGTTCCCTTGGAACCCATGAGAATTTCCTTGATTGTGATTTTGAAACCCTTGGTTGTGGTTTTGATATCCTTGATTGAAGTTCCCTTGTTGAAACCCTTGCTTATTGTTGAAGTTGCCTTGGTTATTTTGCTTGAAATTGTTGAAGGGTCTTTGGTTACCCACATAACCTTGGTAACTTTGATCGTTGTCCCTTAAGGGAGGTGGAACATAGGGACGATGTTGTTGTTGATGGTGAAACGCTTGTTGTTGGGGGACTTGTTGGGAAGCTTGGTATTGATTAGAGAAAGAAGCACCTTGCTTGAACGCTTGAAAGGCGTTCACTTGCTCAATACTCCCTCTACAACTCATAGGGTCATGGCCAACGATTCCACAAGTGTCACACATCCCAAAGTAAGGTGTAGGAGGTGCGAACCCCAAAGCATTCACTTCTTGAATCGGTTGATGGTGGGATGAACTAGAGCCTTGGACTTGGTTGAGGTGGCTTTGGAGCTTCTTGTCAATAGTCTCCATGTGCGTTTTTAGTTGAGCTCCAAGGTCAATGCTCAATTGAGTGATAGCATCAACCTCGTGCCTACCTCCCCGATTTGCCTTCCTAGGCCTAGAGTATTGCGAATTATGCACCGCCATCTCTTCGATTCTCGCCCATGTTTGGTCGTCATCGACCTCGGTAAACCTACCATTGGAGCCCATATTAAGGATGGCTCTTGAGTCTTCATAAAGGCCATTCCAAAATTGTTGCACCAAGAACCATTGTGAGAGTCCATGGTGTGGGCACGATCTCACCAAAGACTTAAACCGCTCCCAAGCTTCATATAGGCTCTCTTCGTCCCTTTGTTGGAACCCGGTGATGGAGGCCCTAAGCAAATTTGTCTTCTCCGGAGGGTAAAATTTTTGGTAAAACGCCAAGGCAAGCTTTTTCCAAGTATCGATCCCCATGGTTGCCCGATCTAGACTCTTGATCCATTGCTTTGCTTTTCCAATTAATGAGAAAGGAAATAAAACCCATCGAATTTGATCTTGTGTAACCCCGGGTTGAGAAATAGCATCGCAATAATCGGAGAAGGTCTCCATATGTTGGTGTGGGTCTTCGGTGGGCAAACCACTAAATGGGCTCCTCTCCACAAGTTGGATAAATTGAGTCTTGGCCACAAAATTTCCGGTATAGGCTTCCGGTAATGCACTTGGTCCCGGCAAGACATCTTCCGTGAAAGTGGAGTGAGAGGAAAACTTCGGCATCCTTGGATATAAGGGAGAGGATGGGGGTGTAGAGAGTGTTGATGTAGATGAAGAGGGAGAATTAGGAGAAGAATCACCGAAGGGATTGATGAAGGTCCCTCCGGCCGTCTCTCGAGGTGAAATGCTCAAGTCGGCTCTTTGGGCTTGCCCTTGATGAGTGGTGCTTGCACTTGGTTGAGAGATCCTAACCCGATTAATCGTCCGTTGGCGAAAGGCTCGAAAGAGTCTCTCCGGCTCTGGATTAAAGAGATAGAGGTCGCCTCCCCTCCTAGGCATACACTACACACTAGAACAAACGTAAGAACACCTAGTGCTTTATGGGCACTAGGCAACGACAATAACAAACACAACTAGAGACAAAGAGAAAAAGAAGAGATAACACTAAAGAAAGAAGAAAAATCAAGAGAATATACACAAGAGAAGATGGGAGAACACAAAGAGGGGTAACTAAGTCTAGAAATAAGCAAACTAAGTCTAAACAATGCACCGTCCCCGGCAACGGCGCCAAATTGATGGTAAGGATTTGTCACGTCCCTAGCCAACAATAATAAACCGACTATTCCTAGTGGGTAGCTAGGGCAAGTAGGGTCGATATCCACGGGGACGGTAGAGTAAGGTCTAGACTAGGTCCACTAAAACTAGGCTAAGTCACACGAACAAACACAAAGAAAGCTATAAAAGGAAACAATTGAGGAGGAGGAGTAAGAACTAGACTAATGATGCTAAACAATGCTAATGATCGGTCTAACTAGAAAATGACTCAATTATGGAAAGAAGTGGGGTAGGTCGGGTTCATAAAGGTAGAAGGGTAATTGGGGTGATCAAGGGTATGGATGTCTCCTAGTGTCTAGAGTCGGTCCGGGCTTTCGCAACTTAAACCGATGTCAAGGTGGGTCCGGGCTCTCGCAACTTAGACCCTAATCCGTGCTCTCGCAACTACGATTATTCTCAACATTCCCACATCATAGGCAAACAATGGATTCATGAACACATGCACAAGGAGCATTGGCCACTACTACTCATACAAGCATAACAACAAACACCTAGAGTGCTCACAATGTGACTAGCAACAAAGATTCACCCTTTCCCCTTAATCAACCCTAATTATCCATAATCTACCCCTAATCCCCCTACTAACCCCACAAGAAGACTACTCACTCATGATGAAAGGAAGAATAACAATCAAAAGAGAAACTAAGACAAACATCCAAACATCCATAATGACAAATCCAAACAAGAACAATAACAATAACACTAAGAAAAGATTCAAACTTGTATAAATAACAAAGAACAAGGATGAGAAAGGATTATACCAACACTAGATGAAGAAAAGGAACAATCTTGCATTAATGAGAAACCCAAATACAATCCCAAGGTTGTCAAGCTTGAGACAATCTCCAAGAATCCCTTAATACAAGCACTAATTACAAAGGATTAACTAAAGATTAACTAAAATTAAGAGAAAATTAAAGCTAATGAGTGAGAATCAATCTAGGGTTTTTGAGGCTTAAACTAGTCTAGGGTATGATAAGTCCATGTCCTCTTACAAGAGAAGGGTATATAAAGGGTTTAAGAATGAAAGGAATTGAAAGGAAATGAACACGGGCTGAACTGGGACAAATCCCGATCGGGAAAGGAAATCCCGATCGGGAAAGTGGAGTATCCCGATCGGGATTTTATGTTCCCGATCGGGAACACCCCACAGTAGCCGCTCCTTGCTTTCCTCTTTATTCCCGGTCGGGATGAGGCCATACCCGATCGGGAATAGTCTTGTAGGCCTCCAATATGAACTTTTCGGTCCCTCCTTGGTTCTCATGGCCTTCTCATCGATTCTCGGGACTCGGGATCGGGTCTCGGAGGCTCGGGATTGGGTCCCAAGGTCTCGGGGTCGATTCCAAGGCATCGAGTCATCGTTCCTTAGCTTCGTTGGCTCCAAAATGTGTATGTATAGAGTCGGAATCACTCCAACTCTTCATGAACGGTCTCGGGAACCTGAAACGAGCTAAAGGAAACATAAGAAGCCCATAAACCGCTCCAAAGGAGCGGTTCCACAAGGAAAATGGGACCAAAACACTACAGAACAGGCACTACAAACGACAATTATCAACTCCCCCACACTTAACCCTTACTCGCCCTCGAGTAAGCACATACTACTACTAAACTATCCGAGTGGGTATTAGCGCACCCTACGCCCTTTCAACTCACGCGAGTGCACTTAGAGGAGAAGTGCACTCCGCAAGGCAAGTGGGGTCTTGCGACAAAATCGTGGGTGCAACCGGACACAAAACACAAAAACAAACAAGCATATAAACAACAAACAAACACACAAACAAAAGGTTGCACCCAAAGGAAAAATAAATACCGCTTCCCTCTAAAAGCGGTGAATGAAACACCGGTTTAGGACTCGAGGTAAGCGACAACGTTCCCAAGCTAGACATACAAACCAAGGTGAACTAAACCCTAATAGCATGACGACAAAGCAATAAAAACGTTGGTAACTTACCTAGGTCCTCCTAACTTTCTGAAAACTTACTACGGGACGATCGGCGGAGATGGAAAGTGAAGAACCACGGTGTTAGTCGACACTGTAGGTAAGTGAGACCCCGCCCCCTTTAGCGTGAGCCAAGAGGGTCTTCCCATGTCTAAAACCGCCTAACTAGTCCAAGTAAAAAGGTGGAAGTATGCAAAATGAGGGAAGACCGACTAATGCCGCTATCATCCTTCCTCGGGACTCGGTCCTTTGGTAGGCTCTTCACGGCAAAAGTCGGAAAAAGGCTTATTTTGTGGTTTTCTTTTTGTGAGGCGAGTTTTCTTTTGGCATTTACTCTTTTCTTTTGCATTTTTGCTTTGCTTGCCATGCCATTCTTTTTCTTCTTTTCTATTTTTCTTTTTGGCTTTTGTGCCTTTTCATTTTCTTCATTTCTTTTCTTTCTTTCATTTTTCTTTCTTTTCTTTTCTTTGCCCTTTTTTGGCAAGATTTGGCTTTTTGGCATTTCTTGAAAAATAAGAAAGAGAGATTTCAACACTTTGCAATTTTATTGTATGGATATGTGTAAAAGGTAGAAAAAATGGGAGAGTTGGGGAGCGTCCTTCCCTTCAAACCCACAAAAAGTGGATAACTTGGACTAATCAAACGATCCTAAACACGGTCACCTAGGGGACGAAACTCGGTAACCAAGGCCTATTCACACCGTGGGTGGTCATAATGGTCAAAGGTGCAAATCCCGTAGTAAATCCCTAGTAAGAAAGGTGGACTCAAGGTAAAGGACCAACGAAATCATTGATTTAGGATCATTCTACTAGGCTAAAGTCCAAGACTCGATTTATACAACTAGGAAGGGAAAGTAGACACTCACACACTAGCCTCTAAACCGGGTTTTCGAAAACCGTTTACACACAAGACACAAATACCACAAAACAACGACTCAACAAGAAAGAAAGAAAGAAGAAGGAAACAACAAACAAAACAAAACAACACAAACACATAATCAACATAAACACCACCCCGATTTCCAAACAAGTCTCCAAATCAACCACAACTTTACAAGGCTCCGCCCGAGCACACAACATCACAATCTCCTCCAAAACTCCGCAAGAGATAAAGAAGAAAAAGGGATAGAGGTTACCGAGATTCTTGCAAGCTCTCCAAAGTTGGCGGCGATTAGGCAACCTAAAAGGGAAAAGGGAGGCAAAGCACACGCACAAAACAAATATACTACACAAAGATCCAAAAGTAAAACATACAAAAGGAAAAATCTTTTTGGATTTTGTGAAAACTTTTCAAATTTTTAGGATTTTTTCAAGATTTTTCGATAAAATAAGAAAATAAAACAAGCTACGATAGAATATCGCTCCCCCACACTTAAATCGAGCAATGTCCTCATATGCTCAATCGTAGTGTCGGAGAGACAAAAGAAAGAGAAGAGAAACTACGAAAATAAAGCTAAGAATCAAAAATAAGTTGAAGAAAAGGGTAGAATGTGTCCGACCGGGGTGTAGTCAAGTCACCGTGGGCCGAGACGAGAAAAAGATATGGATGGGGGAAGAAATAAAAAGAAGGAGATAAAAGGAAATGGGAGGGGAGGGCTAGGTGTAATCAAGTCACCTAGCCCGGATTCCGCCTAAATCCGTCTAATTCCTAAAAAGCGGTGAAAATCTTGTAGATTTGGATTTTTCGATGGACTCTCGATGTAATCACGTCGTCGAGAGTCGGGAGCAACCATACTAGGGCCTCGAAGGCCACTAAGACTCCATGACTCGAGGGAAGGGGGCAAACAAGGAAAGGCAAGCGATAAATAGACGGAAAAGGAAGGATAGTTACCCAAACCGAGCGGCTAGTAACTCACTTGCTCCATCGTCTCGATGATCATGAGGGCCTTGTTGCTTGTCTCCACAGTTGCCATCTCGCTTCATATTCAAGAGCTCACGGTCGGGGTAGTAATGGTGTAAGGGGTGTGTGGGTTTCGATGTAAGGTGAGGTGCATGGTCATGTGATAGGAGTAGAGTGGAGTAGGGAGGTTGGGAGGGGGTATTATGGATGGGTGGAATCAAATGCCTAGGAAAAAGACTCAAAATGGGGAAGAGGACTTTCCCGGTCGGGAAGGGAATTCCCGATCGGGAGCATGTGAATTCCCGATCGGGATTTTGTGTTCCCGATCGGGATCACCTTCCAGTGAGTCCAAATTCTTGGCATCAACATTCCCGATCGGGTTAAGGCTTTCCCGATCGGGATTCTTCATCTTCACCTTCCATGAACCCAAAAGCTTGATACAAGCTTCAAAAACCGACTTCCTCGCTCACAAACCAAGCCTTATCAACAATCCACCCTTTCTAGGGCTCAAATCAACTTCACCTATCAAGAAAACTCAAGCACACATAAAATTATCTCCCTCACAACTCTCATCAAATAGTCTAAACAACAAGAATATCACCAAAATCAAACTAACTAAGAGTAAGAAATATACACAATGCGACGGTTCTTGTGGAACTCCGTCAAACCAAGGTGGTGCAAATCTTCATTCTTTTTCATCAACTCTCCAACCTGTTCCATCTCCATCAAGGGCACGTAAGAACAAGTCGAAGGCCCTAGAGATGTCTTCAATCATGCTCGAAATATAGCCATCCACAAACCAAGGCTCCTCATGGCCTTGCCTAGACGTTCCCGGGGCATCCTGATCTTCCAAGTGCAATGGCTTGAACTTGTACTTTCGGTCTTTTGGGATATACCCAAATGTCCACCGGTCCTCATGCGGCCTCAAGGGCGGCTCATCATTCTTTTCCTCGCTTTGCAACTTGTCATCAAGCCCATGATTCGGGCACTCATCTTCCTCACTATCGGAGTCCTCAAGTACATGGGAGTACTTCTTCAAGCTTTGTCCCGTTTCTCTCCCTCGATCGATGTCTTCCGTGGTATGGATCACTTTACACGTTTCATCACTAGTGGGTGGAGTGTTGCCCTGAAGGTCGAACACTATATTTTCCTCGCCCAACTCAAATGTGATCTTACCCCTCTTCACATCGATCATGGCACCGGCGGAGTGTAGAAATGGGCGCCCAAGAATAATGGGAGTGCTTGCATCTTCCGGCATATCGAGCACAATGAAGTCGACCGGAATGAAGAATTTCCCTATTCGCACCGGCACATCCTCAAGCATTCCCAATGGTCGGTTAATAGACTTGTCGGCCATTCGGAGCGTAATGGATGTGCATTTCAACTCCTTCATCCCGAGTCGGCAACAAATAGTGTAGGGAAGGACGCTCACACTCGCACCCAAGTCACATAATGCATTGTTGATCATAAAATTGCCAATGGTGCAAGGGATTGAGAAACTACCCGGATCTTTCAACTTCGGAAGCGTGGACCCTTGAATGAGCTCGCTCACCACCCTCGTGAACGCTACCGTCTCTTCCTTGTCGATAGATCTTTTCCTTGCTAGGATTTCCCGCATGAATTTTCCGTATGCCGGGATTTGGGTAAGTAACTCGGTGAATGGGACATTGACATCCAACTTCTTCATGATATTAAGGAATTTGTCATATTGAGAGTCCTCCTTACTCTTCATTTGCCTTGATGGGTAAGGCAATTTCACTTGGTACTTGTTTTGCTCCATGGGGATAGACTTCTCAAACGACACTTTCCCTTTGCCTTTTTCTTTCTCTTGAGGTGGTGGAGGGTTGTCTTTTTGGGGCTTCTCGACCTCCCTTAAGACTTGTTCCTCAATTGGACGATCTAAGCTTGAGTCTTCTTGACTTGGAGATGCCAATTTCTTTGTTGGTTCATGCATTGGCTCTTGATCATTAGGGAATGGAGGGGGGGTCATAGGATGTACCTCTCCTTGTGGTGATGGCATTTACATGCTCATATGACGGTGCTTGGCCTTGAGAAGGTAATTGTCCCTTTTGCTTTGAGGAACTTCCCGATGCAAGTTGAGCTATTTGATTCTCGAGTATCGTCATCCGGGTATCTCTCATAGCGTTTTCCCCTCGAACATAAGTAAAGAGCTCTTGATGATGTCTTGACATGTCCATTTGATTGTTCTTCACTTCTTGATTGCTCTTTTGCAAATCCATCATAGTCTTTTGTATGTCAAAATCACGTGGTGGAGATGATGGATTATGCGGAGTATCGGTGAGGGCTAATGGGGTACCGTAATCGTGGATAGGAGACCGGCTCCTAGGCTTGCTTTGTTGTTGTTGATTGTGAGTTGCTTGTTGACGGTTCCCTTGGAACCCATGAGAATTTCCTTGATTGTGATTTTGAAACCCTTGGTTGTGGTTTTGATATCCTTGATTGAAGTTCCCTTGTTGAAACCCTTGCTTATTGTTGAAGTTGCCTTGGTTATTTTGCTTGAAATTGTTGAAGGGTCTTTGGTTACCCACATAACCTTGGTAACTTTGATCGTTGTCCCTTAAGGGAGGTGGAACATAGGGACGATGTTGTTGTTGATGGTGAAACGCTTGTTGTTGGGGGACTTGTTGGGAAGCTTGGTATTGATTAGAGAAAGAAGCACCTTGCTTGAACGCTTGAAAGGCGTTCACTTGCTCAATACTCCCTCTACAACTCATAGGGTCATGGCCAACGATTCCACAAGTGTCACACATCCCAAAGTAAGGTGTAGGAGGTGCGAACCCCAAAGCATTCACTTCTTGAATCGGTTGATGGTGGGATGAACTAGAGCCTTGGACTTGGTTGAGGTGGCTTTGGAGCTTCTTGTCAATAGTCTCCATGTGCGTTTTTAGTTGAGCTCCAAGGTCAATGCTCAATTGAGTGATAGCATCAACCTCGTGCCTACCTCCCCGATTTGCCTTCCTAGGCCTAGAGTATTGCGAATTATGCACCGCCATCTCTTCGATTCTCGCCCATGTTTGGTCGTCATCGACCTCGGTAAACCTACCATTGGAGCCCATATTAAGGATGGCTCTTGAGTCTTCATAAAGGCCATTCCAAAATTGTTGCACCAAGAACCATTGTGAGAGTCCATGGTGTGGGCACGATCTCACCAAAGACTTAAACCGCTCCCAAGCTTCATATAGGCTCTCTTCGTCCCTTTGTTGGAACCCGGTGATGGAGGCCCTAAGCAAATTTGTCTTCTCCGGAGGGTAAAATTTTTGGTAAAACGCCAAGGCAAGCTTTTTCCAAGTATCGATCCCCATGGTTGCCCGATCTAGACTCTTGATCCATTGCTTTGCTTTTCCAATTAATGAGAAAGGAAATAAAACCCATCGAATTTGATCTTGTGTAACCCCGGGTTGAGAAATAGCATCGCAATAATCGGAGAAGGTCTCCATATGTTGGTGTGGGTCTTCGGTGGGCAAACCACTAAATGGGCTCCTCTCCACAAGTTGGATAAATTGAGTCTTGGCCACAAAATTTCCGGTATAGGCTTCCGGTAATGCACTTGGTCCCGGCAAGACATCTTCCGTGAAAGTAGAGTGAGAGGAAAACTTCGGCATCCTTGGATATAAGGGAGAGGATGGGGGTGTAGAGAGTGTTGATGTAGATGAAGAGGGAGAATTAGGAGAAGAATCACCGAAGGGATTGATGAAGGTCCCTCCGGCCGTCTCTCGAGGTGAAATGCTCAAGTCGGCTCTTTGGGCTTGCCCTTGATGAGTGGTGCTTGCACTTGGTTGAGAGATCCTAACCCGATTAATCGTCCGTTGGCGAAAGGCTCGAAAGAGTCTCTCCGGCTCTGGATTAAAGAGATAGAGGTCGCCTCCCCTCCTAGGCATACACTACACACTAGAACAAACGTAAGAACACCTAGTGCTTTATGGGCACTAGGCAACGACAATAACAAACACAACTAGAGACAAAGAGAAAAAGAAGAGATAACACTAAAGAAAGAAGAAAAATCAAGAGAATATACACAAGAGAAGATGGGAGAACACAAAGAGGGGTAACTAAGTCTAGAAATAAGCAAACTAAGTCTAAACAATGCACCGTCCCCGGCAACGGCGCCAAATTGATGGTAAGGATTTGTCACGTCCCTAGCCAACAATAATAAACCGACTATTCCTAGTGGGTAGCTAGGGCAAGTAGGGTCGATATCCACGGGGACGGTAGAGTAAGGTCTAGACTAGGTCCACTAAAACTAGGCTAAGTCACACGAACAAACACAAAGAAAGCTATAAAAGGAAACAATTGAGGAGGAGGAGTAAGAACTAGACTAATGATGCTAAACAATGCTAATGATCGGTCTAACTAGAAAATGACTCAATTATGGAAAGAAGTGGGGTAGGTCGGGTTCATAAAGGTAGAAGGGTAATTGGGGTGATCAAGGGTATGGATGTCTCCTAGTGTCTAGAGTCGGTCCGGGCTTTCGCAACTTAAACCGATGTCAAGGTGGGTCCGGGCTCTCGCAACTTAGACCCTAATCCGTGCTCTCGCAACTACGATTATTCTCAACATTCCCACATCATAGGCAAACAATGGATTCATGAACACATGCACAAGGAGCATTGGCCACTACTACTCATACAAGCATAACAACAAACACCTAGAGTGCTCACAATGTGACTAGCAACAAAGATTCACCCTTTCCCCTTAATCAACCCTAATTATCCATAATCTACCCCTAATCCCCCTACTAACCCCACAAGAAGACTACTCACTCATGATGAAAGGAAGAATAACAATCAAAAGAGAAACTAAGACAAACATCCAAACATCCATAATGACAAATCCAAACAAGAACAATAACAATAACACTAAGAAAAGATTCAAACTTGTATAAATAACAAAGAACAAGGATGAGAAAGGATTATACCAACACTAGATGAAGAAAAGGAACAATCTTGCATTAATGAGAAACCCAAATACAATCCCAAGGTTGTCAAGCTTGAGACAATCTCCAAGAATCCCTTAATACAAGCACTAATTACAAAGGATTAACTAAAGATTAACTAAAATTAAGAGAAAATTAAAGCTAATGAGTGAGAATCAATCTAGGGTTTTTGAGGCTTAAACTAGTCTAGGGTATGATAAGTCCATGTCCTCTTACAAGAGAAGGGTATATAAAGGGTTTAAGAATGAAAGGAATTGAAAGGAAATGAACACAGGCTGAACTGGGACAAATCCCGATCGGGAAAGGAAATCCCGATCGGGAAAGTGGAGTATCCCGATCGGGATTTTATGTTCCCGATCGGGAACACCCCACAGTAGCCGCTCCTTGCTTTCCTCTTTATTCCCGGTCGGGATGAGGCCATACCCGATCGGGAATAGTCTTGTAGGCCTCCAATATGAACTTTTCGGTCCCTCCTTGGTTCTCATGGCCTTCTCATCGATTCTCGGGACTCGGGATCGGGTCTCGGAGGCTTGGGATTGGGTCCCAAGGTCTCGGGGTCGATTCCAAGGCATCGAGTCATCGTTCCTTAGCTTCGTTGGCTCCAAAATGTGTATGTATAGAGTCGGAATCACTCCAACTCTTCATGAACGGTCTCGGGAACCTGAAACGAGCTAAAGGAAACATAAGAAGCCCATAAACCGCTCCAAAGGAGCGGTTCCACAAGGAAAATGGGACCAAAACACTACAGAACAGGCACTACAAACGACAATTATCAAATGACTAGTATGTGCATATGCTTGTTTTTCTTGCTTTTCTCTTGTGGGTGATAGTTTGTTTGTGGGTTTGGTTCCCTCATTAAGTTGCGAGAGCCCGGTGAGGACGACCCCTAGGTCGGTCTAAGTTGCGAGAGCCCGGATGCGACCTAGGCCCCGATATCACGCTAGTAACCCCGTTTGTCGTTTGTGTCGCCAAGGTGGGTTTTAGGTGGAACCTCTAGGTGAGTCTAAGTTGCGAGAGCCCGGGCATTACCTAGATTACCCTACTACCTCCTTCACTCTAGTTCTCCCTCGACCATTCCATTACACCTTTGACCCCAACCTAATCCTAGCCCGTTTCCTTTGTTTGTTTTCTTGCTTTAGACCTAGCTTAGTCCTAGTCTCCCCCTCCTTAGAATAGCTTGTCTCGAACCTAGTCCTAGACCGTAGCATACCCTAGTCCGACCTCCCGTCCCTGTGGATTCGACCCGACTTACCCTAGCTACCCTAGTTAGGTTTTGCCGGTTTTATTTGACGGTTGGGATTCACGACAAATCCTACCATCAGCCTACAAAAACCCCACTTCATCCAGAGGTGCAGGGGTACCCTATCCCATAAATCAAGATGCCTTCTGTCAAATTCGATGGCACGACTGACCCGGAAGACCACTTAGCTGCGTACGAGAGTCATATGGGCATGTACGATGCCGACGACGCAGTCTGGTGCAAGATCTTTCCCACCACCCTGGTGGGTCTGGCCCAGGGTTGGTTTAGGGACTTGCCGCAGGGATCTATCAGCTTTTTCATCGAATTGGCAGAGGCCTTCCTAGATCAGTATGCTGGAAACAAGAGGCGCCGTCTTACTCGGTTTGACCTAATGACCCTTAGGCAGAGGAAGGGTGAAACTGTCAGGGAGTACCTGAAGAGGTTTGACTTATCCTTCCAGCAAGTCAAAGAAATAGATGATGCAACAGGAACATATGCGCTAACCAACTCTCTGCTTCCTGGAGAAATGAAGAATCAGATGATCAGGGCCCAGCCGGAAACTCTGGCCAAGACTCGAAAAATTGCTGAAGGTTTCATGCTGCAGGAGGAGTTCCACAGCCTGCCGGATACCCCCGCAGGCCCTACCAGGCAGCAGGGGGGACCGCAGGGTGGTCGAGGCAGAGCAGAGGCAGGGAAGCAGAGAGCCGAAGAAGGAGATACCCCCAGGAAAGAGCGCGTAGCTTACCAGCCCAGATTTGACAGCTATACAGCTCTCAACAAATCCAGGGCGGAAATTTTTGAGCTAGAAAAGGAGACAGCTAAATGGAATCGTCCGAGTAAGCCGCGCAGCCCAAAGGGGGACCCGAAGAAGTTTTGTACGTTCCATGACTGTGTAGGGCATACCACCGAAGAATGCCGCCACCTGAAAGACGAGATCGAGAAGCTCATCAGGAATGGCTGGCTGAGCAACTATGCAGCAAGGAACAAAACCCAGAAAGAAACATTGGAAAAGCCTGAAGGCTCGGTGTAGAACCGCCTGATAATCCATGTGATATCAGGGGATGCAGAGGGCCAGACAAGCAGGAGAAGCAAGAAGAGGCAAATCCGTGAATTGAGAAATAAAATCTACTACGCTGAAAGGGCAGGGAGCCCAAAGGGTATGACCCTGAGCATCACCCCTGAGGATGCAGGGCGGGTAATATACCCCCGTAGTGATCCTTTGGTGCTGTCCCTCAAAAACAGCAATCACATCGTCAGAAGATGCATGGTGGACACTGGTGCATACACGAACTTATTGTACAAGGACGCCTTCGAGAAAATGGGTCTGGAAAAAAGACACCTGAAACCTGCCCCCGGGTCATTATACGGGTTCAGCGGGGCAGGCGTGCTTCCCATGGGAATTATAGATTTGCCAGTAACATTCAGAGAAGGGACCTCCGCCAGGAATGTCAGGGCATCATTTGTTGTGGTAGACGCGAAATCTGCCTACAACGCCTTGATAGGCAGAGCCACCTTGGATGAAATTGAAGCCGCCATATCGATCAGGGCCCTCACAGTAGCCTACGTGACTGACTTTGGCATGGAGGGAAAGATACATGGGAATCAAGAATCAGTCAGACATTGTTACACTGTCGCCTTGCAGACCCATTAGACCGAGAGAAAAGGAAAAAGAAAAGCTGACGGCTCCCCCAGCAGAGAGGGAGAGATTCCAGCTGGCCAGCAGGCAGCTAACCACCTCGAACCTGGGGGGGGGGGGGAAGCATGCTGGTGGACTTAGAGCCAGGAAGACAAGTCCTTATAGGAGCCGACCTGGAAGAGTCCTACCAAGCAGAGCTCATCAGGGTCCTTAGAGACAACAGGGACGTGTTTGCCTACTCGGCGGATGAAATGTCAGGAGTCGACTCGGCTCACATCGTTCACAGGTTGAACGTGAGTCCGGAGGCTCGCCCTGTGAAGCAGAAGAAGAGAAATATGTTTGCAGAAAAGGACTTGGCTATCAAAGAAGAAATAGAAAAACTTTTGAAGGCGAATTTCATAGAAATCTGCGACTACCCTGAATGGCTGGCGAACGTCGTAATGGTTAAGAAGTCGTCGGGTGCGTGGAGGATGTGCGTGGACTTCACAAACCTGAACAAAGCCTGCCGAAGGACTGCTACCCCCTTCCAAGAATAGACCAGCTAGTAGACGCCACTAGTGGGTAATCTATGCTAAGTTTTCTGGATGCCTTTTCAGGGTACCATCAGGTGTATCTTGGGCAACCCGACAGGGTAAAGTGTGCCTTCATTACCAGCTCCGGCACTCATATGTATAAAATGATGCCATTCGGGCTGAAGAACGCAGGCGCCACCTACCAAAGGTTGGTCGACAAAGTCTTCGAAGATCAGAAAGAGAGGAATCTAGAGGCTTACGTCGACGACGCTATCGTGAAAAGTAAGGGAGACAGTGAACACCTGATGGATTTGCAGGAGACTTTCTCATCCCTGCGGGCTTACAAAATGAAGCTCAATCCGAAAAAGTGTACGTTTGGAGTTCGTTCTGGTAAGTTCCTGGGCTTCCTTGTCAGCTCCAGAGGGATAGACGCCAACCCGAAAAGGTTCAGGCGGTCTTGGATCTCCCAGAACCCATAACCATAAGAGACCTCCACCGCCCGACGGGCAGGATGGCTGCCCCGGCACACTTTATCGCCAGGTCAGCAGATAAGTCAACCCCATTCTTCAAAGTCTTAAAAGGAAATAAGCAATTCAAATGGGAGGATGAACAACGAGAAGCTTTTGAGCAACTAAAGGCACATTTGAAGAAACTCCCTACCCTAGCAAGACCAGTAGCAGGGGAGAAGCTCTTCCTCTATATCGCCGTAACCAATTCGACGGTGAGTGCGGTGATCTTGAGAGAGGAGGCTAGTACCCAGCAGCCCATATATTTTGTAAGTCATGCCATGGGGGCAGCAGAAAGAAACTATCCGGTGGTCGAGAAAGCAGCCTACGCGGTCGTTATCGCAGCAAGAAAACTCAAACCATACTTTGACGCGCATCCCGTCGTAGTGCTGACCGACCAACCCCTGGAAAAGGTGCTGGAGAAGTTTGAGAAGTCTGGGAGGCTGTTAAAATGGGCCATCGAATTGAGCGGACTAGGAATATCATACCAGTCCAGGACCGCCATCAAGGCACAGGCTTTGGCGGATTTCCTGGCCGAGTGTTCCCACTCAGAAGAGGATGACCTCCCTGCAGGAGAATGGGTAGTGTACACATATGGATCCTCCACGGCCAACGGTGCGGGGGCAGGGGTTGTGCTCACCAGCCCCGAAGGAGTGGACTTCGAGCATGCACTCAGGTTCACCTTCCCTGCGTCGAACAATGAGGCCGAGTATGAGGCCGTCCTTGCAGGGATCAAGCTGGCCAAGGCGGCGGGAGCAGAGCGAGTTATCTTAGCCACAGACTCCCAGCTCATTGCTAACCAGATTAATGGAGAATACGAGGCCAGGGATCAGGCCATGACTGCGTACCTGGAAAAGGTAAAGCAGGAGTTATCAGGTTTGAAGTCCTACGAAGTCAAGCAGGTCCCCCGGTACCAGAATAACCGGGCGGACGCCCTGTCAAAGCTTGCCAGCCTGCAAGATATAAGAAGATCGGTCTGGGTGGACGTTGTCCAAGAAAAATCCACCACCTGTCAAACGATCAACGCAATTGGAGAGGAAGGATCCGAAGACTGGATGACCCCCATCATCCAGTTTAAGAAATACGGAACCCTTCCCTCTGACCCTGCACAGAAGAGAAGGATGCCAGCAAAAGCAGCATGGTTCATATTAATCGGGGAGGAATTATACAAGAAGTCATTTTCCTCACCCCTACTCAAATGCCTGGGGGCAGAACAAGCTGCGGAAGTTTTAGATGACATTCACTCAGGGATCTGCGGCCATCATATAGGAGGAAGGTCGCTGGCCCACAAAGCCCTAAGAGCACGCTAGTACTGGCCTACCCTGCTGGTCGACGCAAGAGATCTAACCCTGAGATGCAGGAAATGCCAATTATTTGCCCCAGCAATTCATGCCCCGGCCTAGGAACTCAGGCCAATCCTATCTCCCATCACCTTCGCACAGTGGGGGATGGATATATTGGGACCATTTGCTGTGGCCACGGGGGCCCGAAAATTTTTAATAGTCGGAATCGACTACTTTACCAAATGGATCGAGGTTGAAGCAGTAATATCACCGAGCCGGCAGTCAGGAAGGTGATCTGGAGGAACATCATAACCAGATTTGGCCTACCAAAAGTGATGGTGTTCGACCACGGGATGCAGTTTGATAATGACCCCTTGAGAGTCTGGCTGGAAGGCCACGACATAGCAGTCGCCTACTCTGCCGTCTGCCATCCCCAAACCAACGGGCAGGCTGAAGCCGCCAACAAGCAAATCCTGAACGGACTTAAGAGAATGGTGGATGAGCTTAAAGGAAGGTGGGCAGATGAATTGCCAAGCATCCTTTGGTCTATCAGAACGACCCGGAAAGAGTCCATGGGTCAGACCCTCTTCGGCCTGGTTTACGGGGCAGAGGCCCTGCTGCCTATCGAGGCAAGGATCCCCACCCTACGATCCCAGCGGTATAACAGGGTGGATAATGAAGCAGCGATGACTGAAGCCTTAGATCTGGTCAGTGAAGTAAGGCAGGAGGCTGGCATTAACATAGCCGCCTACCAGCAGCGAATGAGGAAGGCGTACAACAAGAAAGTGAATGAATGGAGTTTCCAAGTAGGGGACTTAGTCGTGAGAAAAACGCAGGCGGTGGGAAGGTCAAGAGAACATGGGAAGCTGAGCGCCAACTGGGAAGGCCCGTATGAGGTAACCCGGATTTTGGGGCCAGGTACCTACAAAATTGCCAATCTTGAGGGCCAGGAGTTGGCCGCCCATTGGAACGTTGACACCCTGAAGAAATACTATGTCTGAGCACAAGAAGATTAAAGGATTTTCTTTCTTTTTGCTATTTCCTGAAAATTGGCGGAGAACGGTCAGAATAGAATGTCGACGGCTCCGACCACAAATATGTTAAGGATGTTTTTTGAAAAAGATCTGAAGTTTATACTCGTTGTCCGTTCAAATTCGTATTTTTTACGCACAAACGAGCAGGGGGCAATAGGGGGAGGCCCCCCTGTTGCCAGAACCATGAAAAATGGACACCCCTACAAAATCCCAAGTCCTCCTGTCTGCCTCTGAGCAGGCAGGGGCAGGCCCCCTGGACTTCGACCAGAAGTCAGGGCCAGGCCGGGCCCCACGCGCCGAATGAACAAGAACTGGGGGCACCCCCAACCTTGTATAAAAAATGCTAAGTCCCTCTGTCTGCCTCTGGGCAGGCAGGGGGCAGGCCCCATGGACTTCGACCAGAAGCCAGTGCCAGGCCGAGCCCCACGCGCCGAATGAACAAGGACTGGGGGCACCCCCCAACCTTGTATAAAAAACACTAAGTCCTCCTGTCTGCCTCTGGGTAGGCAGGGGGCAGGCTCCCCGGACTTCGACCAGAAGCCAAGGCCGGGCCGGGCCCCACGCGCCGAATGAACAAGGACTGGGGGCACCCCCCAACCTTGTATAAAAATGCTAAGTCCTCCTGCATGCCTCTGGGCAGGCAGGGGGCAGGCCCCCTGAACAAACAAGGACTGGGGGCATCCCCCAACCTTGTATAAAAAATACTTAAGTCCTCCTGCCTACCTCTGGGCAAGCAGGGGGCAGGCTCCCTGAATTTCAAACAGAAGCCAGCGCTGGACCTGACTTTGAAAAGAGAAGCAAGCCAAGTAAAACAAAACAGATACATTCATAAAACAAATAAAAGAGTCTTTACAAGAGGATGATAAAATCCATAAGCAAAAGAGGTTAAAATGTTACATCAGGAAGGCAGCCGACCACATCAGGGCTCGGTGCGCAAAAAGGGTAAGAATATCAACGAGGAAACAGAGGCGCAGTAGGATAGGGGCAGGAGCCCTCAGAGGACGACTGCCCTACATATTAGGCATTAGGAGCATCTTGACCAGGGCCGACAGCCTCATCAGGTGGCCTATTTCCCCGAGCCTCATTCTTGACGGCATAAAGGTCTTTGAAGGCATCCTCGTTGAAGTCTGGAAACATCTCTCTGATAACTTCCATGACAAGCTGCAGAGAAGAGTTGGCGCCGTCCTCAAAGCCTTTCACCACTTCAGCTTCGGCCACCTGAATTATATCATTTTTCTCCTTCTGCCACTCCTCACCCTTCGCCGTCAGGTCACCTTGAGCCCTCTGAAGGTCTGACTCAGCTTGAGACAAGTGCTCCTCTAGATCAGTCACCCTTCTTTTGGTGTGCTCCAATTCAGCCACCGCCTTCTTGGCTTGCTCTAGCTCGACAACGGCCTGCCTGGCCTTTTTAAGCTCCTCCTCCAGGTTGTACGCCTCCCTGACAGCTCTTTCGCCCTGGAGTTTCCACCGGGCCACCTGGCCTTTGGCCTCCTCCAGATCGCCCTCCTGCCTTGCCAGCTGGTCTTTCAGACTGGTGATAAGGGTGATGTCATTTTCAACCAGGGCCAGGCGATCAGAGGGAGGAGCTTCAGGAGTTATGGTCAGTTCCTCGTCGCTCAGACGACTAAGAGCCGCCAGTTCAGCAGAGGCCTGAAAGACCCGGGAAGTCTGCTGGATGTACTGGATCACCTGGTTGGTAGTGGAGATTACAGTTTTGGTGAGGTGATCCGCCAAGACAGAGCCGGAGTCAGAGAGCAGGGCAGAAACGTCCAGACTGTCGCCAGCAGTATAGTGGAACTCAATGTTCTTCTCTGAAAAGAGGGTGCCTGGGATTTCATAAGCGGGACGGTTAGGATCAGGTGTATCAGCCTCTAGATCCACCACAGGAGCATTATTTGTGGGCTCCCTGCTCCTCTTCCTAGTCAACTCCAGAGGGACGCTTTCCTCGGTTTCCTCAGAGCCGGCAGGCTGCGGTCCCAGGGGAGTGTGAGTCCCTTCAGGGGAATCTCCTTGTTTGCTGGCGGGAGAAGGGGTGGCCTCCGAGGCAGCCGCCGTCTCCATGCCGCGGGAAGAGGGGACCGTCGGCTTTGTAGGCGAAAGCCTGGGGGGAGGAGGAAGTCTCGCTCTGTTGGCTGGGATGCCCTTCAAGTACTTCATCAAGTTCTTCTCACCCTTCTTGAAGTTGGAGGGAAGAGATGGACGCCTTTCAACAATGACGAAGTCGTCGTCCAGACCGAGATACCTTGCCTCCCTCCTTGTCCAGGTTCGAGTGGCAAGATCTGCAGGGCAAAAGAAAAATCAGTTGGAATACTATTAAGAGGGATGGGTGGAAGTAAGACGAGACCAGTAGTATCCCTGAACTACCTCTATCAAGACAAGGGTTCATGCCCACTCGGGTCAAATACTTACGTAGTGGCAATGAGCTCCGCATTAGGAAGCCAGAAACTAGGGCCACACACGCCTTTTCTGTCCACATAAGCGGGAAATTTCTTCACCAGATCCTCGTCTTTTTTGCTCAGTTTCACCTCAAGAGCCTTCCCTCTAACACCAGGATGGTACTCCTGGCGAGTTTCCAGTCTCGTATGAACGTGATTCCTGAAATGCCGAGGAATCCTCCATCCCGTGGCACTATGCACATAAAGGAAGTTGTTCTTCCAGTCTTTCAGACTATCTAAAACCGGCCATACCAGAGTGTACCCTTTCTGCCTTTGGATGGACCAATATCCGGGGGAGCCCTCACTCCCAGAGGCCACCATTTGTAGGCCAACCATGAACCTCAGAGCATCGATTGAAGGTTCATCACCGTGGAACAGGCAGGTCCAAGTGTAAGATATCAGCGACCTAACTGCTATGGCGGTCAACTGGGCGATGGCCACGTTCATCCGCCTAAATGCTTCCTCTAAAAAGGGATGCAGGGGGAAACGCAGGCCAAACTCTAAGCATTTATGATAAACAGCTATACAGCCATCGGAGGGATTACATACAGTATCCTTTTCATCAGGGACAATTATCGTGTAGCCCTCCCCAAAATTGTAAAATTCAGCAATGGCCTCAGCAGCATTCTTCTCCAAAATCAAATTTCTGCTATTGGTGTCAGGGTAAGTTTTCAGGGGAATCTGATACTTGGCTTTATCTAAATAATAGATCCTCCCTCTCTCCCTAAGGACAAGTGGTCCGGCGATGGTTGATGGGTCAATCTCCCTCGCCTCGTCATCAGAGTCGATGACATCAAAGGGGGCGGGATCCGGAGAATTGGCATTCCCGTCCAGGAAATCCTCCTCGGCCACCCTAGCGCTAGGCCCCTCAGAGGAAGAGGCCAGGTCAGTCCCAACCCTATCTCTACCCTCCGCCCTTTCAGCGGAGGAGCAAGTAAAATCTAAAATACAAACTTGACGGCCGCTCATGGTGATTAAGGAGAGTAAAAACGAAGAATTGAAAGAAAAACGAAGGTGGAAGAGAAGATTCTAACCTAAAAGTCGATAGCCGATCAGACGAAGGCGCAAAGAAAATAGTTCCTCAGTCTGGAGCATTTTCGCAAGAGAAGATTGTGAATTAAGAGTTGTTTGGGTTGGCAAAAGCGTAAAAGGGATAATAGGGGGAGGAGAAGTACTTTTATAGGCATGGGCAGATAAAGAGTCGCCCACCTCGAAGACCTTCCTAAGAAGCCCCCACGTGTCGCGCTTTCAAAACCCAACCACTCACCATTTCCCAAGAAGCCTCGGAAAGGCAACGGGGGGGGGGGGGGGGGGGGGGGGGAGTTAGAAGAGTTAATCATTATGTGAGGTCATTCGCCCAACCAAAAAAAAACAAAACAACACAAATAAAAGCCTGCCTGATCCTTTCACTAAAGAAAACCCAAAAAAGGGCCGAGTTACAAACTTGACAAGAAGAGTAAGTTACAAAAAGAGCCTGAAAATCCGGCTCAACTTGCCTGCATACCCTAAGCAGGCCTAGTCATCATCAAAGCCTGGAGAGTAGTTCCCATGGCTGTCGTGATCTCCGACGTCAGACCCCCAATCCCAGCCGTCGGAGTGTTTGAAAGGGTCATCAGAGCCCTCATCTTCGTCCCTGCCAGAGGAGTAACCCCGGCCTTCGTTATCCCCAGAATCGTGACTGCTAATATCCCAGTCCCTGCCATAAGGGACTGCCTGGACATCATCACAAGAACCACAACCCACCTTCCTCACAAGGGGAGAGGAAGGGCCTGACTCCGGAGAAGAGTTCAGCTCAGGACAGTTGGGATCAAACTGCTCCGGATGCAGCCAGGGGAAGCAATCATGGCATCCCCTGTCAAAGCAGCCACCCCCCTGGGAGCAGCGCTTGAGCTTGGAACCCGCTGGAGATGAGGATTTCTTGGGGCGCTTACCCGCCCTGATAGAGGCTCTCCTCTTGGTGTTTCGGCAAGATCGAGGATGAGGCCGCCGACTACGGCGCAGGGCAAGAAAAGCCGTCCTAGGGTACTTCAACCTCCAGCCCCCCTTAAAACGGCGAACAACCACATGAGCCCCACAACGAAAAATTATTTTCGTAATCCAAGACATGCTTCTTTGAGAAAGAGGTGGAAGAAAATTGAAGAAGAATTGCGAAAATGGTGAAGAAACCCGGAATTTATACAAAGGAAAACATGGCATTAATGACGTCCCAACCACCTCTGTGGGAGGGAAAGCCAATCACCGGCCTGGCACACTGCTACAAAAGGCCGCTCTACGAGGAATGTAATCATGAGAACATACATTCCAACTCTTTCCATACTCTGAACAGTTGAGCTCCTTGCCTCGGGAACATGCAGCACATTTAATGCAAGCATAGGACTCAAGAAGTCAACCTTCCCCCAGCCGGCGAGGGCCAATTGATGGGGGTCGATACCCCGAACCGAGGCGCCTGTCAAGAAGGCCCTGGGTCGACCCGATCCATGAACGGGAAAAGGCCTGCCCTGCAGGACAATAAACGAAGGGTCACCAGGATAACCCAAGTGTAGAGCCCCGGAAACGCTCACTAGCCCGCCAGGGCCTCGCCGCCCGCTGAGCAGGGCAATCAGGTTCCCTGCTTGCCTGCCCCCAAGGTTCCCCCACCTTCAGAAGGGACATGGGAAACCAGGGGCCCCTCCGTCATTTTGCCTAAGGTAAGGGAGAATGAGTGGACAAGACAGACCCACGTGTCACTCTGTCGTCCACTCATTTCCCCGCTCTTCACTCTCTTTTCTCTCTCTCGGAGGAAGATATAAATACTTTCCTTCCTCCCACATTCAAAAGGTTGGAATTTCTCTCTCTAGACTCTCACTCTAAAAACGCCACCTAGCTCCTCACGAACTAGGATCATTAAGGCATTTCACGGACTGACTTAGGCATCGGAGAGGGTTCCCTCGGACACCTCCGGGGACCTGTGCGTTCATTGTGCAGGGAGCAGGCCAACTCCGCCCGGAAGGTCCGGTCAAAGGAGTGAGGAGAAAGAGAGGTTGAAGAAAGTCGAACGGTTATCATATTAGCAACACCACATTCTAGGACCCGAATTCGAAATCGGGATTAATTGATTCCTTAACCGGAACAATTTCATTTTTATAATTTATTTTACGATAATGTTTTAAAAAAAATGAACTCTAAAAGTTTTTAACTAAGAATTTCAAAACATCATATTATTATAATAGATTAAATATATATTGTAATAATCAAAAGATTCTCTAATAAAATATATATATATATATATTTATATATAGAGAAGGGATCAAATAAGTTCACCATATGTAATTAAGTCTATATTAAAGTTACAGATGACATACGTTAAAGTTGCATTTTTTCAGAATTGATATGTAACTATAACATTCAGCTCTTTTATCACTTCAAGTGATAAAGTGCAACTTTAACACTCATCTCGTGTAACTTTAAGCACCTTTTGTGTAACTTTAACACTGGAACTTATGAACTTATAAGAGTTGTTGGCCTTATGTGATCCTATCTCTCTCTCTCTCTCTCTCTCTATATATATATATATATATATATATAGAGTAAGGCTCTTATGAGTCCCTTACTCTTTGTGAGTCCCTAAGTTCTCATCCCATCCATTGGATGGGATGAGGATGGATGGACAAGATGCATCCAATTAAAAAAAAAAAAAAAGGAGATTTACGTTCCTAAAATAACTCACAAGAATTTAGGAAACAAATAACTTCCTATCATTCACGTTCATTTTCATTCACGTTCATTTTCATTCCACGTTCATTCACACCTAAAAACCAAAAAACCCTTTCTTCATTCACGCTAATTCATCGTTTTTGATCTCGAAATTCTGCTACAATGGATTCAATGACCGCATCATCGTCTTCAACGGTTGATAAGCAACTAATCGATTATAACAATGGTGAGTTTCAGTGATTCATTCACGTTTTTATTCGTTTTTTCTTCACGGATTTCAATAGTAATATTGCTTTCAATCTGCGTTTTCATATCAATGTTTTATCGCGTCAAATTGCGTTTTTTTTACGTCGATCTTCATGTTTATAGTGCTTTCATTGACATTTCGACTTTATTTGCATCAAATTTGCGTCTTTTTAATGTCATTGCGTTTTGATTCATAGTTTCGTATCAATGGTATTTTGATATCTCGATCTCCATAGATTACAGGTCTCTATGGTTTTTTTCAAGATTTTCCCTGATATCCATTGATACTATTTTTTTGATATCAATTAACGCAGATTCGTCGTTGAAGTAACATGCCTTCTGAATTAAAGTAACACTTAATTGTAATTACATTAACACAAATGAACGTTCAGGAAAAGGGTTTTGATGATATTGATTCCATTGTTTTATGTTTGTTATTTGGGTTTTCAATGAGGTCCACTGATAATATTGTTTTGTTTTCTATGAACGCAGTCATCTCATTCATCATAGATTCATATTGATGGTTAATTGATACTTCATGTCGATTTGGCTTCCCTTTTTACGTCAATTTTCATGTTGATATTGTTTTCATTGTCATTTCATTCATTATAGATTCATATTGATGGTTAATTGATATTGATTCCAGAGTTTTATGCTTGTTATTTGGGTTTTCAATGAGGTCCACTGATAATATTGCTTTATTTTCTATGAACGCAGTCACGACGTTGAAGTAACATACGCTCTACATTACAGTAACACTCCATTGCAATTACAGTAACACACTGAACGTTACGAAACAGTTTTTGATGATGATGTTAGAGTAACGTACTTTACCAGTTAGAGTAACACAACGTAAGAGCTGAAGTAACACATTGACTGCATGGGCGTAACGCATATGTATTAACGTTACAGTAACACTTAATTGCAATTACAGTAACACACTGAACGTTGAGAAACAGTTTTTGATGATGATGTTAGAGTAACGTACTTTACCAGTTAGAGTAACACAACGTAAGAGTTGAAGTAACACATTGGCTGCATGGGAGTAACACGTTGTTTACTTTTGTGCAGGTGATATTGGAAGTGATGCGAATGCACAGGACAACACTGATAAAGGTGGATCAGGATGAGGAGGATGAAGTGGATGACGACGACGACGAAGATGAGGAAACTGAGGAAGACACTGAAGAAAATAAAGAGGAACATGTGTTTTGAGAATACTTGTGTTTTTGGTCATGATAAAAATATTTTTCTTTTTTTGTTTACAAGAATAACTGATTTTGTACACATTTTTTACAAGTAGCATTGTGCTACGTAGCAATTAACTCTATATTTTATTTAATACATGTGCATTTGGTTAGAGTAACATCTTTGTTCTATTGGAGTAACACCTTCCGTCAGTTAGAGTAACAGACATAATGCATTAAAGTAACTGAGGACAGCGACGTTTAAACAAATGATTACCAAAGTAATTGATGATAACTTGGATTGGAACCATTCATTACCAAATTAACGATTGTCGTTATTTAAAGAACGATATATAATGCGTCAGAGTAATTGATGATAATAACATTATTTAACCATGAGACAAAGAATAACACCATTAATTACTTGGAGTAACATCATTTGTTCATTAAAGTAACACTTATAATACGTCAATGTAACACGGGTGTGTAGCCTGGCTTGAGTTGAAGATGAAAGAATGAGCGGGTGTGTGTTTTGAAAGAAATCAGAAATCGAGAGATTGAGTTTGGGATGATGAAGATGAAGAGTTTTAGTTAGTCGGGTGAATTTGAATGAAAAAATTGAATGTGATGAAACATAATCAAGTGAGTTAGGTGGTTGGAGATAATTAAAGGAGGAGAGAGGATTTTATTATATTTTTTCCTAAATATGTTATATATTACCTTAATTACTAGACTCAATCACTACCATCCATCCCATCTAAATCAATGGCTCTAAATAGGACTTATGGACTCAAAAAGAAAAAGAGGACTCACTTGATCTTTACTCTATATATATATATATATATATATATATATATATATATATATATATATATATATATATATATATATATATATATATATATATATATATATATATATATATATATATATATTGATTGATTGATTGGGGGTAGAATGGTGAGTGTCTGAAAATAGGAATGAATAAAGGTGTAAAGTGTTGTAAATAGTAAGGGTAGTATGATAAAGATTATGGACCAAAATGGAAAGAAATGAAATGGGAAGATAAAAAAAAGTGGGCCAAAAAGGAAATTGAGAAGATATAAAAAAATGGACGAAGTATAAAGTTTCATCACCTTATTTTAATTTTTCGATGTGAGATTATTTTTACTTAAGTTTGCAGTCTTATTAAGAGACTTTTTAAGACTTAATTTTTTTTTGATTGATGTTTAAGAACGAATGATTAGTCTTATTTATAATATAGAATTTATCAACTTATCATAATTTTTTTTGGGAAAATGTAAGTGGTATATATAAATGAAATCAATTAAATATACAATGAGGACCTAGGATCCTGGAGATATACGCGCTAACTCTGGACTTTAGTGGCCCTTTCGGAATACTACTGAAGTACAATTGAAGTTCTTTAATAATAAGTTTAGTAACTATATGAGGTCGTGAAAGAAATCCGTCCATCCCACTCTTGTTTCTTTGCTCCCAAATACTATGTATATTTGCATTTATTGCGTTGTTGCCCACGACACGTTGGAGTTTGCTGCCCCTCATCTTAATCCGCCACTCAATTTCTATCTTGCTTCTCAGATCCTGCTCATTCCACTTAGCCAGCCACGCAATGATCTTCGCGCTGTTGTTGCACTCACAGAATAAATGTTCCAGGTCTTCCGTATGATTCCCACAAATGCAACACCTATTATCGCTCACTAGATTTAAGGCTTGCAATTTGACCATCGTGTTCATCGCTTTGTGATGATACAACCACGCTATCATCCTATATTTAGGGATCGTCCACTTATTCCAAATAATTCTGTGCCACTCGATTTCATCCCGCTTTTCTCTAACCCACTGATACCCCTTTGCTGTAGTATAAGGGTTTGTTTCCGTCCACTCATTAATGATACCTAGCTTAAACAAATCCTTCATTTCGCAGATCCTCTTCCACCCCCATCCAACGTCTGTAGATGGTGTATACTGTAACCATGGCCGCCCCTTTATATATACATAATTGACCCATTTAACCCATAACTTGGTAGGATGTTTGGCCACCCACCAAGCAAGTTTACCGATCGTAGCTCTATTCCACTTGCAGCACTGAGCTAGATTCAGTCTGCCTTCTTTATATGGAGCGCATATTTATTCCATGGGACCAGTGGCGTCCTTGTATAGGTAGTCCCTCCGTTCCACAGGAACGTCCTACAAACTCCTTCAATCTATTTGATCACCCCCGAGGGAAGCAAAAAAATACTCGCCCAATAATTGTGCAATGTAGCTAAAACAGATTTGACCAATACTAGACGTCCTGCACATGGTAATTTCCTCACTTCCAATCGCCTTACGTTCCATGATATTGTGTATCAAAGGGTAGCCGTCCAGAATTGTAAGCCTAGAGGATTTTATGGGTACCCCCAAGTATTTAAAGTGAAGAGTACCTTCTTTGCATCCAGAAATGGTCAATATATCCTGCTGAATTTTCGTCTTAACACCATTGAAGTATATGTGCGATTTGCCTTTACTAAGTTGCAAACCCGATGCCTTTGAGAACGTATCAAACGTACGCTACAGAGCCATCATTGAAGGGATATCCCCTTTACTAAATAACAACAAATCGTCAGCAAATATAAGGTTTGCCAGTTTCAGTTGCTTGCAAAGGGGGTGGTACCTAAATTCCTTCGTCTCAGTGGTATATTGCAGCAATCGAGTTAAACATTCCATGCATATTGTGAACAAAAGTGGAGAAAGTGGATCTCCCTGTCTCAAGCCCCTCTTACCCGGGAAAAAGCCAAAGGTTTCTCCATTCAAAGTTAGCGAGAAGGAGGCCATGGTCACACATTACATCAAAATGTTCCTGAAAGCATCTGGTATATGAAACTTGTGGACATGACATAGGTCCACTCCGACGCGGCCACGCGCGAGTTCGGGGCGGCGAATGAATCTCATGCGAGATGGATCTCGAATTGAAATTTAAATTGAAGTGGAGTCGCCACCGAACTTTGTGGGAGTTCGGGCCCGTTCGAACCCACTCTATATCTTGGTGGGCCGTGCACAAAGTACGACCCATTCAGATTTCAAAGTTTATGGGGTTCGTCCCTTTGCATTATGATACCGATACCGACATTATCGGATACCGTGTATTGAATGACTCTCGTGCGTCAACGGTTTCGGACATTCGAAAACCGATGTTCTGAGTAAGGGGTGAGGGTATGTGTTGGGAAGTTCACAAAGAACACCCAACCCCGCCCGCGCTTAGCGGGCTCTACTAAGATATCGTTTGACTTTTGAATACGCGCGTTAGTAATTTGGTTGAATGATATCCAAACAATATTTTGACTAAACATGCGAAGATTAGAATAAGTTGCTATGTCGATTTAATGAATCTAAATTAACGTCAAAGTTGTATTTAGCATGCGAGGTTCGTTTTAGTATAATAAAACAAACAACGAAAATAAATCGCTAAAACATGAACAAAAAAGTTTGTAACGATGATAACAGTTTGTAAATTGAATTGACAATATGAATATAATGCGATGTATGGTTTTGAAAAGATAAATCACGTGATAGACTTGACACGGGTTGACCGAAGTCATTAAAAGAATTTTATCGGGACTCGAAAGATGCTGAAAGACTCACGGTTTTGATAAACCAGGAGCCACTCGATCGAGTCATAGGGGGACTCGGCCGAGTGATCCTCAAAAAAAAGTTTCTGCTCGGTTTTTGGGGTACCACTCGATCGAGTGCCTCCTGTACGAACTATGGTTCGTTTTGTTTTTGATTTCGAAATTGCTTTTTGAAAAAGAGATAATTTTGCTAAGTCGCGTAAAATTATAGTACGATTTATACTTGACTTAAATTTTTGATACTCGTTATATTCGACGTTTGATTATGGAATCAATATCGAATATTCGGAGTAATTTTTAGAAAAGGCGTTTATAAATTGTTTGAAAATCGAACTAAGATAAAATAGATTCTCTCCGCGTCGAAATCGTCATATTTTGTCTTTTAGGAATACGTGACGATTATCTTAGAATCAACGAGTTTAATTTAATTCTTTTAGATACAATACTCGGCTATAGAGTCGATATTGTATTTTAAGAATGACCGCTTTGTATATAGAAATTAGGTAGTTGTTGCGAAAATATCGGTATTAGAAACCAAAGAAAAACGTGACGATGACTCAATAATGACGGACGGACGACACAAAAAACGAGAGAGAGAGAGAGAGAGAGAGAGGAGAAAAAGGAGAAGACGGGGTTGAATTTGCACCCTCAACCTACATGCTTTACTTTCTCGGAATATGGCTCGTCTAGTTGTGGCTTAGGCACGGGAGTTTCGAGATGATATAAGAAGAGTTATGGTGGTTTATAACGGGGAAGGGATTTGACGAGTTTTGCTCTTAGGTCTTTGACGAGTTTTGATCTCGGGTCTTTGATGAGTTTTGATCTCGGGTTTGCTAAAGGTTGCTGAATTTTCGGGGTTGTGAATTGTGTGGAATTGTGGTGATTGATTGTATCTTTTGAAGGCTTGCAAAGGGGTGTATTTATAGGAGAGGTTCCCGACTTTGGCTAGGAAAGGTATCCGGCTTGGGTGAGAAGAAACACCGCTTTGGATAGGAAAATTATACAATCTTAGATGGAAAAGGATTCCGTCGTTGAGTGGAAGAGGAATTCTTTTCCGGCTGGAAAAGGAGCATCTCGATCGAGTGGTGCATAGCACTCGATCTAGTGCCCGGTCTGACGCTGGCTCTCGCAATTTTTGTGACCCTACTCGATCGAGGGGGCTAGTCCACTCGATCGAGTGGGTCCGGTCGGGTAGAAATTCCTTTTAGAGATAGAATTTTATCTCTAAGAGAGTTGTTTAATCCTTTTTGTAGCTGGTTTTTTGTAGTTTTCGATTTCAAGTCGGATTTGCGAAGTGACGCGGCAGATATTTATGCCTTGGAAACGCCTTTGACCGGGGTTTGAATCGATCGCTAAAAGACGGTTTTGCCCTTGGTATCGGTTTTGACCCAAAATAGTCTTATTTGATTGGAAATGACCCACTGGGCCTGGATTTGAAGTCGGTTTTGTGAGATTTGTATTCCGTAAAAAGCCCAAGCTAGAAACTAACGATTTTGAGCCCATATTCGAGCGCGTAGAAGCACGTTCGCGTCCGATCATCATCGGGTGTTGTAGACACCCACATTTTGACCGCCAGGTGTCTATAGCAGTTCCCAAAAAACACCCGATGATGATCGGACGTAAACATGGATTAATACATGTTGGAGCAAGTGTCCTCCACAATAGTGCATTTATATATCAAATCTCATGGACGGAATAAATAGTACATTGATACTCCATGTCAGTTGATTAACGTAAATCGATAACGCTCAGCTGACTAGAGTTTGACGTTATTGTCGTAAGACGGTGGTGATCAACTGATCCCTTTCGGTCACACCTATAGAATGAGACCCAAATAGAAAACTAATTATTTGTATTTGATACAGTTAATTAGCTCCTTGCGTATATATATGATATATGCTTGGTAATGAGAGTTATTTATTGGAGATAGAGTTTTGAACTCAGTCCGATTAAGTTTATTAGTCTATTATACGATACTTGACTGAATAAATTTTACGTCTTATTTTAATACGATTAAATAAGACTTAGGAAACATTACAAAAAACCACCACATATTTATCGTATTTTACATATTACCACCATGTATATTCGTTTTTACAAATTACCACAATCACTTTAACGTATAATTATAAAGCACCACCGTATTTATATCCCGACTCTCATTTATCTTATTTCTCGACAAGCTAAGTAAACATTTTTATAAAGTACCAAAACTACCCTCTATTAAACAACATAATACAAAGCAACCCGTACTGAATCAAAATTTCACCCTAAAATTACAAAACCCCCAATTTCATCCAATCTAATTGATGAACATTCAACCTAATCCCAAATTGACTTAAATCAAGTATGGAACATCTAACCTAATTGATGAACATCCAACCTAATTTGAGGACAAATTCATCGACAAAGATAGCCAGACTAGGCTGAGAGTGCACCAGAGGTGCAGCCGGAATCCTTAGACCAGGTCCGACCATGGCGGAGGAGGTTCTGGCGTGACTCGTCAGGAGCAAGGAGCCGTTGAAGGTCATGGAGATAAGCTCTTCAGCCCTAAGAAGAAGAAGGTCGAGGGTGCGGCGATCTTGACGATGGTCGTCGGATTTGGTTATTGGATTTGCAATCGAGTACAACAAGGTTCTTACCTAACTACTATGGAGTAGAAAACTAAGAATCAAACCGCATATATAGTTACATTTGGATGAAATTGGGTTGAATATTCATTCAATAAGTTAGGTCTGCATTCCCCATCAATCAATGATTATACGAAATTGGGGTTTGTGATTTTTTTTTGGAATTTTGATTGTCCGGTAATTGTTTGTTCTTAGTTGATAAGAATGATTTTGTTTTTGTTGTTGTTTAACAGAGAGTAGTTTTGGTAGTTTATGTAAATGTTTACTTAGCTTGTCGAGAAATAAGATAAATAAGGGTCGGGATATAAATACGGTGGTGCTTTGTAATTATACGTTGAAGTAATGGTGGTAATTTGTAAAAACGAATATACGTGGTGGTAATTTGTAAAATATGGTAAATACATGGTGGTTTTTTGTAATTTTTCCTAAGACTTAATTTAGTATTTAAAAGTTAATTACTAAATTAGTTGAGGTGTTGTATGCTTTTAGAGGTAGTGGTAATTAGCTATTAATATTTACAAGGAGTTGTAAATTTGGCTAAATGATTATTATTATGGGACCAATTATATATTGATATAATTACAATATACTACTTAAAGAGTTAAGAGTATATTATTTATTTGATGTGATCAATTATATAAGATAATTAATCATGTCACACATAAGCATTTGTAAGACAAATGACAAAAAAAAAATGGACCCTTTTTTATACATGTACATGGCACACTAGAAGAATAAGGGCAATGATGGTTGTTCTTATTTATGTGCATGCTTGAATAATAGTCATAATTACCCTAGACCCTAGACCTCTAAGCATACAATTAAAATAAGCATTTTTGTCTTCCCTAGTGTTGGGGTGGCCGGTTTTTAGGGCTTAAATATGAGAACATTTTGTTCTCATTTGAGCTTTAGCTTTTGATTAATGAATGCTTTCCTCTTCTCCAAAAATTACTCTCTCATACTAATATTCATCCTTATTACTAAAGTAGTAATATTCATAATATTAGTATAGGTTCATCACTACTATTATCTAGTTAATAATAATAGTGATGATTTGGGTAAATCTTGGGTGCAACTTAAATGAGGTCTTCTTCTTTGGAGATTCAAGATTTGGAGGATCATCCATACTAATATAAGCTCAAGAATAATAAGAAAAGGAGTTTTCTTATTGTGCCCATAATTTCCTCTTTATTTATGTAAGGAAATTTCTTCTTGTATCTAGTTTTGTCTTTCTATCTCATGCATGTAACTAGATCTTTATATACTAAATTAACAAGTAATTTAGTAACTAATTAGAGGAGTCTAATTAGAGGGTTATGAACCCTTCATGTGGTATCAGAGCATTGTTGTTGCATGCATGTCAATTTTTGACATTTTTTTCGGGTTATACGATAACTTTGTAAAAACCGAAACTTTTGTGTAAAAATATGTTTCACACGAAATTTTTGGGTACATGCATACCTACTGACCTCAAAATGGTTTTGGTCGATTTTGGTTTTTTTGGAATTAATTTGCTAATTTATAATCATTTTTGCCTTAAAAACCGAGTTTTTATGCCTATTTTATGTTAAAAGTTAACTAAAAATAGTTGCATGTTGTTTTTGGGCATGATAATTTTTTGTACATTTCATTATAAGTTTAAGGACAAATTTGTAAAATTTTTAAAATTTATTTTGTCCTTTTGGAATGTTTATTGTTTTTTATTGGATAAAAATCGATAAACATGCATTTATTTGTTCCTAAATTTATTCGAAATTTTTATGGACAAATTTTTTATTTTTGAGTTCCTGGAAATTTTCCAGAATGTAGAAAAAAATTTATTTTAATTTTTATATGTTTTATGATTTAATTTGAATTTATTTCATAAAATTGCCATTTACCGATTAAACTAGCAAATTAAATAAATTCAAACTAATTTTTTAATTTTCAAATTAGTGGAGACTAATTCTTTAAATTTCCAAATTGGTTTGGAAAATTAGTTTGAGCTTAATTGAGAATTAAGTGTTGATTAATATTTTTTAATGGTTAAAAATCGATGAATTCCATAAAAACCGAGCTGGGATGAACTTGATAAATAGCAGGCGATTTTGGCATGATTTTACAGAATTTTTATTTATTTTATTGTTGTTGAATGAATGAATGTCATTTTATTGATCATTTTGCAAGTTTGTACCTAGTATGGCCTAGTATTTTAATCGGTATTACCCCTAATGAATGGGAATATCGATTTGGTTGTAATTAATTGCGATCTCGTATCGCCAGTTTGTAATAATTAATAGTTTTATTTATACAAATGTATAATAGGAATCGCTATGTATTCATTTGTATTATTTGTTATTAATTATTATGAAGACGGAGATTACCCAAGACGGTGGTCAAAAAGACGGTGCCTTTTGGAGGTGTTCTATTGAAGAGGCCAGGGACCAAGGAGTTGGTTTCCGATTTTGTAATAGTCTAGTTAATTAGATTAGCTAGATGGCCATACTAGGATTTATTTTGTTTGATGCTTGCTTTATATTCGCTCATGCCAAAATCGCGAATCATAGCATTTTATTCCTCGATTGTCAATTCACCTATTTACGTAATCACCAACTTAGTTTACTTATAAGTGATTAGTAACTTAATATTGACAAGACCTCTCACATGCATAGTAAGAATTGAGATTTAGCCTTACCAATTAAAGCACCTATGAACCCCTTGTTCATTAGAGCAACCATAACGTGGACCCCTTTTTACCTTGGGTAAGTAGGGTGATAAGATCACATGCCAAGATTGGGTTGGACTCAACGGGATAAGAGTTATTCCGGGACTAGGAGATGGATTTGGTTGAAATCCGTCAACCGAGAGTTCTAGGGTAGAATTGGTAAAGTAAAGACTTTCCGTTTTTACATAAGGATTGCATGCGATGTTAGTTCTTATCTAAATGCGGGTCTCGGAATCACTTATATAATTTCGTGAGGGGTCATTATATGAGTGACTTGTTAAAATTGTTTTACAAGTAAATTATATAACAATGAATGTTAATATTTCCTAAACTTTGTTGTAGTGTTTATAATTCGCTATGGCTACAATGCAACCATTCAACTCGGAAAGGATTCTTGGCTTAGGTCCGTTATGGACAAATGTATCTTGAAAGACGATGGAAGTAATTTCATCGAATGGGAGTCTACCATAAAAGGTGCGGCGTTGTCCGACAACGTCCTTTGTTACTTGAACGAGCCACCACCCAATGAACCCGGTCCTAGAGCCACCGCGGCACAAAGGACCGCCTATGAGGAGTTTTTGAAGATATCTAACGATATCAAGAACGTCTTGATATGGTCAATGTCTCCAAAACTCAAGCTTCAATACATTACCCTTAATGCATATGAGATATTCTCAAGGGTTACGACGTCTTTTTCTCAATCGCCCGATATCCGTCAATATGAGGCTATGATGAAATTCTTCGAGGGTAAGCTAGAAAATGGTCAAAAAGTTGGCCCTCATGTGCTCAAGATGATTGAGCATATTGACACTCTAGAGCGTCTAGGGTGTAGCATTCCCAAGAAGCTTGCGATAGGTCGCATTCTTCACTCACTCCCCTCCAAGTTCTCCCAAATTAGGGTGAACTATAATATGCATGGCATGGACAAGAGTTTCCAAGAGCTTCATGCACTCCTCAACCAAGCGGAGAGGGACATGGAGGCTAGTGGGAGTGAGAAGAGAGACATGCTCTCCATGAAAATGAAGAATCTCAACCTTGGGGTTCAAAAGGGTAAAAACAAGGGTAAGACCCAATTCAAGAAACAAGGAAAAGACAAGAAAAAAGGGAAAGCTATTGAGAATAGCAAACCTAAGGCTAAGGTTAACAAACATGCCGACGCCGATTGCTATTATTGTAATGGCAAGGGACATTGGAAGCGCAATTGTCCCAAATATTTGAAGGATTTGAAGAGCAGGAAAGACGAGAGTGAGACTCCGTCAGGTATTTTCCTCACTTCTCTCTATATGATAGACATTAACTATACTTGCACTTCCACTTGGGTATTAGATACCGGATGTGGTTCTCACCTTTGTAATCATTTACAGGGGCTGAGGAACGTGCGAGCACTAGCCAAGGGTGATGTGGACCTAAGCATGGGAAATGGAGCTAGAGTAGTCGCTATATCCGTAGGAACTTATGTACTCACTCTAGCTTGTGGTTTTGAGTTGTATTTGAATAATTGTTATTTTGTACCAACTTTAACTAAGAACATTATCTCCATTTCCGTTATGATTAAGGACAATTGTTGTACTTTTTCATTTAATGACATGGTTTATGGTAAAGCTACGTCTATCAGAGGTATTTATGTTCTAGATAATGTTAATTATGTATATCATATAGAAAACAAGAAGCTCAAAACGGGTGAACCTAATCAATCCTACCTTTGGCATTGTCGTTTAGGACACATAAAGAGGCTTGTTTCAACGAAACTTCTCAAACCGTTTGATTACGAATCTTATGGTGTATGCGAGTCTTGCCTTTTAGGCAAGATGACTCGTGCTCCTTTCTCAAGAAGGGAACACAAGCAAGTGAGGTATTGGGCCTTATACATACCGATGTGTGTGGCCCAATGACTATCACCGCTAGGGGTGGTTACAACTACTTCATCACTTTTACCGATGACTTAAGTAGATATGGGTATGTATACTTAATGAGGCACAAGAGCGATGCTTTTGAAAAGTTCAAGGAGATTCAAAGTGAAGTAGAGAACCAATTGGATAAAAAGATTAAAGTACTACGATCCGATCGTGGTGGTGAATACCTAAATAATGAATTTGATTCACACCCAAAAGATTGTGGCATAGTATCACAATGGACTCCTCCTATCACACCACAATTGAATGGTGTGGCCGAAAGGAGAAACTGATAAGTGTAGTTTGTAGTGCCTATTTTGTAGTGTTTTGGTCCCATTTTCCTTGTGGAATCGCTCCTTAGGAGCGATTTATGGGCTTCTTATGCTTCTTTTAGTTCGTTTCAGGTTCCCGAGGCCGATTTGGAAGAGTTGGAGCGATTCCGACTAGATACATACACATTTTGGAGCCAACAGAGTAAAGGAACGATGACTCGATGCCTTGGAATCGACCCCGAGACCTTGGGACCCAATCTCGAGCCTCCAAGACCCGATCCCGAGTCCCGAGAATCGATGGGAAGCCCATGAGAAACAAGGAGAGACCAAAAAGTTCATATTGGAGGCTTACAAGACTCATCCCCGACGGGTATGGCCTCAACCGGTTCCGGTTGAGGTGCACAAAAGAAGAGGCCCCTGTCTGTGGCTCATCCCGACCGGGAGCAGCTCTTCCCGGCCGGGACCGACCCCATCCCAACCGGGACCACCCCGTCTAGGCCGGGACAGGCGTGCTGCTGCCGCGCTTTCTTTCCTTTCTTCTCCCTTCCACTTGTAACCCTATATATATACTCTTCCCTTGTTTTGTAAAGCGAAGGCACTTCATATTAGACTAAACCCTAGATTATTTTAGCATAGATTAGCATAGAATAGTGTAGATTAGTCTTTAGATTATCGTTAACCTTAGATTAGCTCTTGTAATTTGGGAATTCTTGAAGAATCCAACAAAGATTGACAACCTTGGTTGATGTATTAGGGTTTTCTTCCATTTATGCAAGATTTCTTCTTTTCATCTTCTCTAGTATGGTATAATCTCCTTTTCTCTTCTCTTTATTTTTGTTTTGTTATTCAAGTTTGAGTCTTTATATCTAGTTTATTGTTCTTGCTTGTTCTTCTTTTGGTTATTTTGATTCTTATGTTGATTTCTCTTGTTAGTGTTAGTTTTAGTATAGATATGTTAGAGTAGATTCTTGCTAGGGTTAGTAAGGTGATTAGGGTGTTAATTGGATGATTAAGGGATTGTTGGAGATGCTGGTGGAAGATTTGGGTTTCCTCTTGGTTTGATGCATATCACATGTTTGTTGAAATGCTTGAATGACTAGTATGTGCATGTGCTTGTGCTTGTTTTTCTTGCTTTTCTCTTGTGGGTGATAGTTTGTTTGTGGGTTTGGTTCCCTCACTACGTAGCGAGAGCCCGGTGAGGACGACCCCTAGGTCGGTCTAAGTAGCGAGAGCCCGGATGCGACCTAGGCCACTATAGCGCGCTAGTAACTCTGTTTGTCATGTGTATCGCCAAGGTGGGTTTTAGGTGAAACCTCTAGGTCGGTCTACGTAGCGAGAGCCCAGACCACACCTAGATTACCCTACTACTCCCTTCGCTCTAGTTCTTCCTCGACCATTCCGTTTCCCCTTTGACCCCGACCTAATCCTAGCCCGTTCTCCTTGTTTGTTTTCTTTGTTACCATAGTTATAGCCTCAGCCTCCTCCCCTTAGATTAGCTCGTCTCGAACCTAGTCCTAGACCCGAGAATACCTTAGTCCATCCTCCCGTCCCTGTGGATTCGACCCGACTTACCCTAGCTACCTTAGTTAGGTTAGTTGGTTTTATTTGATGGTTGGGATCCACGACAAATCCTACCCATCAGAAACCGAACATTATTAGATATGGTTCGGTCCATGATGAGTCTCACTGAGCTTCCTGATTCATTTTGGGGTTTTGCCATTTTTTCCGCAATATTTTCACTAAATCGAAGCCCGACTAAAGCAGCCAATAAGACACCATATGAGATATGGAAGGGAAGGGTCCCTTATTTGTCGTTTATGAGAATATGGGGTTGTGAGGCATATGTTCAGAACAAGTCTGACAACAAACTCGCACCCAGATCCGACAAATGTCTTTTTGTAGGATATCCAAAGGAAACACAAGGTTATTACTTCTACAATTGTCACGATAACAAAGTGTTTGTGGCTCGTGATGCTGTCTTTCTAGAAAATGACTTCATTTCTAGAAGACAGAGTGGGAGAAATTTTGAACTTGATGAAGTCCAAGAGCCACAAACTGAAAATGAAGTGGAGGAAAGCGTTCCCTCCTCCTCGGACACGGTTGTTGTTCCCTTTGAACATAGGAAATCTACAAGGGTTAGTCATCAACCTGATCGATACCTTGGTATTGTCGAGGAAGATGCGTTAGATATGTTGCTTTGCGAAAGTGACGAACCTACAACCTACAAGGCGGCCATATCTAGTCGTGATTCCATGCAATGGCTTGAAGCCATGCGATCCGAAATGGACTCTATGCACGAAAACTACGTATGGGATTTGGTTGATTTACCTGAAAAGTTGAGACCTTTTCAGTGTAAGTGGATCTTTAAGATCAAGAATGGCATAGATGGACATAAAGATGTATACAAATCTAGATTGGTGGCAAAGGGTTTTACTCAAGTTCATGGTCTTCACTATGACGAAACCTTTGCTCCAGTCGCAATGCTTCGCTCTATTAGGATTATCTTAGCGATTGCCGCATTTCATGATTATGAGATTTGGCAAATGGATGTCAAAACTGCCTTCTTGAATGGGATTCTAAAAGAGGAAGTGTATATGACACAACTAGAAGGTTTTGTAGATACATCTAATCCTAAGAAGGTATGCAAGCTTAAGAGATCCATTTATGGTCTTAAGCAAGCGTCCAGAAGTTGGAATCATCGCTTTGATCATGTTATCAAACAATATGGTTTTACTCGAAGTGTCGAGGAACCTTGTTTGTACATGAAGTTTAGTGGGAGTAAGGTAACCTTTCTTGTCTTGTATGTGGATGACATACTTCTTTTCGGGAATGATGTTTCGATGCTTGCTTCTGTAAAGGAGTGGCTAGGAAAACACTTCCAAATGAAAGATTTGGGAAATGCACAATGCATTTTGGGTATTCGGATCCATAGAGATAGGTCCAAAAGGATGTTGGTATTAAGTCAAGAAGCTTATATAGATAAGATTCTTGATAGATTCAAAATGAAAGACTCTAAGAGAGGCTTTCTTCCCATGAGTCAAGGTACCATTTTGTGCAAGTCACAGTGTCCTACCACACCAGAAGAGATTGAACGCATGAAGTTGATCCCATATGCTTCCGCTGTTGGATCAATCATGTATGCCATGACGTGAACTCGTCCCGATGTTTCGTATGCTTTGAGCATGACGAGTCGTTATCAAGCCAACCTAGGTGAAAGTCACTGGACAGTCGTGAAGAACATCCTTAAGTACTTGCGAAGGACTAAGGATTCGTTCTTGGTGTTTGGAGGGGATACTGAATTACGTGTAAGAGGTTACACGGATGCCAGTTTCCAATCCGATCGGGATGATTTGAAATCCCAATCCGGCTATGTTTATATGTTGAATGGAGGAGTTGTTTGCTGGAAGAGCTCCAAGCAAAGTGTCACCGCGGATTCTACAACGGAAGCTAAGTACATCGCGGCTTCGGAAGCTGCAAAGGAAGCTGTTTGGATTCGCCAATTTTTGGAAGGACTAGGAGTAGTCCACTCCGTCAAAGATCCTATCACCATATATTGTGATAATAGTGGGGCTATTTTTCAAGAAAAAGAGCCCAAGTCTAGCAATAAGTCTAGACATGTACTTAGGAAATACCACGTGATTAGAGATCTCAGGGAAAGGAAGGAAATCGATATATGTAAGGTTTGGACAGACGATGACATCGCTGATCCTTTAACCAAGCCTCTTTCAAAGGCCAAACATGATGGTCATGTTGTTGCAATGGGATTGAGAAAAGTCCCAGATTTTCTTTAGTTGTCTAAGATGTAATAATTGGATATTGTAGCAATTTTTACATTTCTGATAATAGCATTCATTGTTCGAGTTTCATATGAACTCTTTTATTTAGTTTGACTAAATCTTATACTTTGTTCATTCGAATGGATTGTGAGACAATCTTGAACCCTATTCAAGTGAACATTTGAACATAGTATTTTTGCCCCTTGTCACTTAATGAGGTAACGACTCGGAGTGACGAGATTGTAAGTAGATCGATGGTTAGTTCAAGACCATGGGGTCATGGAGATGACTGGTCATTTACATAGGCAGACTGATTGTCACTCTGCCGGGCAGTGACCACAATAGAGTCCCTTATCAAAATAGTTGAGGCCTGGTCGTGGCGGGGATTTCTATTTTATTCCTATGAGTCGATTCTTTAGACTGGCAACCATTTATCTGAGTCGGTGCAGTTTCCGATTGACTTTGGTTGTTGTCCTAGGTCGTACCGTGAAAGGAGGCTGATGGACATCTTCTGGGTCATGGTGATCCGCATTATACAGTATAAGATAGGTCAACAGGAATTGTCCACCCACGTTGGGTACAAACATCCTTGGACCACTTGAGGAGAAGTAACTGGAAATGCGTGGCCACGCTCGGAAATAGATCTATGGTAGATTTACCTGTCAGACAGTTATTCTTCAAATCGAGAAAACCACTCTAATTATAATTAAATCACAAGTGCGACCTGAAAGACACCTTGTGATGAGTGGGAGATGTGACATCAAAGAAACAAGAGAATCGGTAGCACACAACTTGTGTAGACAAGTGAGAGATATTGATGGAGTAGGAGTCCTCCGGAATATAGTGGCTACATGCACAACTTGTATCGGACAAGTGGGAGATTGTTGGAGCAAGTGTCCTCCACAATAGTGCATTTATATATCAAATCTCATGGACGGAATATACTTGGGATAAATAGTACATTGATACTCCACGACAGCTGATTAACGTAAATCGATAACGCTCAGCTAACTAGAGTTTGACGTTATTGTCGTAAGACGGCGGTGATCAACTGATCCCTTTCGGTCACACCTATAGGATGAGACCCAAATAGAAAACTAATTATTTGTATTTGATACAGTTAATTTGCTCCTTGCGTATATATATGATATATGCTTGGTAATGAGAGTTATTTATTGGAGATAGAGTTTTGAACTCAGTCCGATTAAGTTTATTACTCTATTATACGATAATTGACGGAATAAATTTTACGTCTTATTTTAATACGATTAAATAAGACTTAATTTAGTATTTAAAATTTAATTACTAATTAGTTGAGGTGTTGTATGCTTTTAGAGGTAGTGGTAATTAGCTATTAATATTTACAAGGAGTTGTAAATTTGGCTAAATGATTATTATTATGGGACCAATTATATATTGATATAATTATAATATACTACTTAAAGAGTTAAGAGTATATTATTTATTTGATGTGATCAATTATATAAGATAATTAATCATGTCACACATAAGCATTTGTAAGACAAATGACAAAAATAAAATGGACCCTTTTTTATACATGTACATGGCAAACTAGAAGAATAAGGGCAATGATGGTTGTTCTTATTTATGTGCATGCTTGAATAATAGTCATAATTACCCTAGACCCTAGACCTCTAAGCATACAATTAAAATAAGCATTTTTGTCTTCCCTAGTGTTGGGGTGGCCGGTTTTTGGGGCTTAAATATGAGAACATTTTGTTCTCATTTGAGTTCTAGCTTTTGATTAATGAATGTTTTCCTCTTCTCCAAAAATTACTCTCTCATACTAATATTCATCCTTATTAATAAAGTAGTAATATTCATAATATTAGTATAGGTTCATCACTACTATTATCTAGTTAATAATAATAGTGATTATTTGGGTAAATCTTGGGTGCAACTTAAAGGAGGTCTTCTTCTTTGGAGATTCAAGATTTGAAGGATCATCCATACTAATATAAGCTCAAGAACAATAAGAAAAGGAGTTTTCTTATTGTGCCCATAATTTCGTCTTTATTTATGTAAGGAAATTTCTTCTTGTATCTAGTTTTGTCTTTTTATCTCATGAATGTAAATAGATCTTTAGAAGAGTCTAATTAGAGGGTTTTGAACCCATCAATACACTTGATTTTCGGACTTGGAATCGATAGTAGTTGGCACGAGCTTTTAGCGAAGTAAAAATCTCACCAAACCGACCTCTAATTCAGGCCCAGTGGGTCGTTTCCAGTCAAATGAGACTAATTTGGGTCAAAACCGAGACCAAGGGCAAAACCATCTTTCAGCGACCAGGTCAAAGCCCGGTCAGAGACATTTCCGAGGTGGAAAAATCTGTCACGCCACTTCAAAAATATGGCTCGAAATCAAATACTACACAAATATCAGCTACAAAGTAGGAATCCTTTCCTATCCAAAGTCGGAATCCTACTCCATCTAAATCGGGTTTTTCTTCCCTTACAAGTAACCTTTTCCTATCCAAAGACGGAATCCCACTTCACCCCAACCGGTTGTTTTCTTCCTTTGCAAGTCATCTATCTCCTATCCCAAGTCGGGTATTTCATCCTATAAATACCCACCCCTGCAACACAATTTCACAACATTCACACATCCAACACAACAATTACAATTCCCGACACAACATCAACAATTCCCAATATCCATTCACAACCCGAAATTCTAGGTAATTTTAGGCAAACCATATACAAACCCGAGAGCAAAACTCGTCAAATCCCCTCCCTAACCATAAACACCATAACTCACCTATATACATCTTAACGCTCCCGCGCCTAGGCCGCTACTACGAGTCCGTTTTCGAGATAATCAAGCATGTAGGTTGAGGGTGTTTCAAATCCCGACTTCTCTATTTTCTTCTCTTTCTCGCGTCCGTCCGTCTTTTTATTCGGGTCGTCGTCGCGTCATTTTTTATTTCTTTTCTCGTTACTAATATCGATATTATCGTGCTATTTTCAATAAAGCGTCGTCCCTAAGATTCGATATCGACTCTATAGTCGAATGTCGTATCTAAAGGAATCAATCATTAAATCATATTAAACATAATCCCATTGAAGCCGAGTAATGACCACATGGTCCGAAAAGACTAAATACGACATTACAACGTGGAGGAGTTATTTCGTCTTAATAACATCAAAAAACGATTTCTAAACAACTTTTTTCAAAATCCACTCTAAATATTCGATATTGATTCCATCATCAAGCATCGGATATTACAAGCATCAATATTTAAGTCGAGTATAAATTGTGTCGTATTTCTACGCGACTTAATCAAATTATCGATTTTCAAAACCGAAAGCGATTTTTAGAGTCAAAATCAAACCGGACAGCAGTCCGTACATGGGGCACTCGATCGAGTGCCTAGCCCACTCGATTGAGTGGCACCCCAAAAAACAAATCAGAAACTTTTTTCCGAGACCACTCGACCGAGTCCATCAATGACTCGATCGAGTGGCCCCTTGTATAGCAAAACAGCGAGTCTTTTAGCATGTTTCTAGTCCCGATAAAATTATTTTAACGACTCCGGTCAACACGTTTCAAGTCTATCACGTGATCCAATCTTTTCAAAACCGCATTGTACCATATTCACATCTTCTAATTCATTTGCACTTCGTTATTATTGCAATTGTTGTATTGTATCGTTTGTCGCATTGTATTCCCGGGTGGTATGCCGCTCGTATATTGTAACCTGTTGTCGCTCTTTTTTCTTTTTATTTCGTTGTTTGTTTTATTGTACTAAAACGAACCTCGCATGCTAAAAAAATTTGATGTTAGTTTAGATGCATTAAACGACGTTGTTAAACATAATTCACATGTTTAGTCAAAACGCTCTTTGCATATCATTCAACCGTCAAACTAACGCGTGTACACCAAAAACGAACGATATCTTAGTAAAGGCCGCTAAGTGCGGGCAGGGTTGGGTGTTCTTTGTGAACTTCCCAACACGTACCCTCACCCCTTACTCAGAACTGTGGTTTCCGGATGTCCGAAACCATTGGCATACGAGAGTCATTCAATACTCGATATCCGATAATGTCGGTATCGGTATCGCAATGCAAAGGGACGAACCCCATAAACTCTGAAATCGGAATGGGCCGTACTTTGGGCACGACCCACTACGATATAGAGTGGGTTCGAATAGGCCCGAACTTCCACAAAGTTCGGTGGCGACTCCAACTTCGATTTAAATTTCAATTCGAGATCCATCTCACACGAGATTCATTCGCTACCCCAAACCTGCGCGTGGCCACGTCGGGGTGGACCTATGTCATGTCCACATGTGTTTTTTGGAAACTGCTATAGACACCTAGTAGCCAAATGTGGGTGTCTACAGAGCCCCACTCTGGCTGAGGCTTGGACAAGGCAAAAGTCTGAGTAGCTACCAGGCCAATCGAGGATTAAGACCTGGCAGACTTCCGGTCGGGTCGTTTATAGTCCATTAGACTTGCGTGAAAGGGCCCGCCAGCCATAAGATAGAAATCATACCTGAGTTCTGTTGTCGGGGATAGGTCCATGGGACCTGTTTTTTTAAGCCCAGGGTGTATCTGTATGCGTATACATCTCATCTTGGAGCTACGCGGGAGCTTGCCTAAGAAGTCCTGGGTGTGTCCGTTTGCAGACACATCCCATCTCAGAACTATGCGGGAGCTTGCCTAAGAAGCCCTGGGTGTGCCCGTTTGCAGACACATCCCGATTACGCGGGAGCTTGCCTAAGAAGCCCTGGGTATGCCTGTTTGCAGACACATCCCAATTCAGAATTATGAGGGAGCTTGCCTAATAAGCCATGGGTGTGTCCGTTTGCAGACACATCCCAAATTGCATGCGTCACTTAGGTGAACTCACGCTGGGGAGATAAAAATTTGATGTTCCTTTGGGAAGCACAAGCTGGTACCTGAAATGTTAGTTATATAGGTAGAAATAGCGAATATAGCAGATAGGAAATGCAATTAGCATCTATAAACTGACTTGCGCTGGGGAAAATGATTTTTGCTTCATTTTGAAATCGAAGTCCTAAAAGCAACTCACGTTAGGTTTTCAAAATTGAAAGGGGTAGAAAAGAAATGTGCAATTTTAAATAGACCGAATTTTTTTTTGGGTAAAATGTAAGTAGTTACATTTCATCCAAAAACATACAACTTGGCATCGAGGCCCAATTACATCCAAATAGCACTCATTAAATTTTAACCAAGGAAGCAACGACTATGCTATTACACAATAGCATTACTCCCTAGTATTCGGCACCTTACATCTCTCTGAAAAAATTTGACAATGATATTTGGTCGAACCAATACCATCTCATGGACACTCTTATTTCGTGCCCACCAAATATGGTAACTTATGGCATTGATCACAGCCGCCCATACTTTCTTGTGACTATGCCATCGGCTCCTCTTCATAATCCACCATTCCATGTATCCCACATCAGGTATACGTTGCTGTATCCAGTCATTTACTTCCATTAGAACTCTCATGCTGTATGGGCACTTGAAAAAAAGATGAGAGTGCTTTTCCTCATTATTTTCACATAACCCACACATCCTATTTGCAGTAGGTATCCACTTGGCCACCCTCTCCCTAGTCATAAGTCGACCCTTACTCACCAACCAACTCATAAAGGAATGCTTAGGGACCGTCAATGGTTCCCAAATCAGTGGAGTCAGGTTCCTTCGTACTCCAGTAGGTTGCAGCCACACATATCTTTTCTGGATAGTATACAAAGATTCCCACCCCAATTGCTGAAATCCTCCCAAATGCTTATCTCTCGCACGACAGATTTGCTTCCAGAATAGACCGAAATTTGACTTTCTCGAAAAAGATTTTCTCAAATGGCTAAGTTTTGCAGATTTCAAAGCGGGAATTTGAAGAGAGAGGCCTACCGACAAACTCGACTCGTGACGTGACCGGACGAGTCGACAGACACGACTGGACTCTCGAGGGGTTGGACCGTGACTCGGTAGGGGGTGGGCCACCTAACAAGACTCTTAAGTTGCGCTATTCCGTAGCCTAGGCGAGTGGCGACATGGTCGAATCCTCGGAATGGGAAAGATATGTTATTCTGGGGATTGCAGTAGTCTGTAATGAGACTGTTGTAGTCTAGTGCTCTTTTGGATTTTTTTGTTTCGGGTATTCCCAAGGTAGGGTGCAGCTTCGAGTCCCTGACAGATTCTTGTCTTCGACTGAGCCGAGTACTAGGACACACTATAGAAAGGAGGCTAGATTTTGAAAGTATTTGGATTTTTGTGAGTGGATGGAGAACTTCTGCCTAGGAGAAGCCCCCAGGACGACAAAGCTAGCTGTTGAGAACATGACAGTGTCGTGACCGGAATGATGGTGCTTTTTGAATGTGTCAATGTGGGTGGTTGTGCCCTTATTGAAAGGCTGCCTACGTATTCACGTGGAGTGAAATCAAACCAAGCCGTAGTTCAGTGGATTGAAAGATATGTTATGGTGCCTAGTTTATTAGGGCTTTGTGTGTAACTAGCCATAGCGATGGCGTAGGCTAGGTGCATTCCCAATGATGTCTTGATCAAAGGGCTAGAATAGTTAGGATGTTGATCATGTCACTGTGAGCGTTCTCCGGGGTAGGCCCCAGAGGTGGTGTGAACTATTTGGGCATGTTCTATGCCGACCGCAGGTTGAGTTCCCGTGTTCGGGGCTGGTAACTGGTCTGGATGTTTTTGGAAATGTGGCACTAGGTCGTAAATGGCTTTGATGTTTTGACATATGGAGCTTGATTTTGTGGAGCTAAGGCTTCGAAGGTAAGGTATTGCAATGTGGTAGGAAAGGGGGAAGTCGAGTAAAAATGACTCGAACTTCGATTGGGGTAGGTTTGATAATGCTTGTTTTGATTTCCATGTCTGGCCCTAAAGGTTAGGGCATCCTATGGAGCTTGAATCCTCAAAATTCCGGGTTGTTTCTTAGCCTAGGTCTCGAGAAGGTCTTGAGGGTTGTAATGTGGGAATGCTAGATGTGGTGTTAGTCGACCAGCTTGGTTGATTCTCCCCTATTTGATGGTATGGGTTTTGATGATTCTTAAAGTGACTGTACCCCGGTCAAGGGACTTTCATTTGAGTTGACCGCTAAACGTGTCCATGTTTATTTTTTGGGTTGACCTCTTAGCCTCGGTCGTGGGATTGACCGTATCAGGTCGGGGGATGTTGAGAATTCTTTTTGATCATGGTCAGCTCTTTTGTTTTGACCTTTTTCTTTTTCCTTGGACTTTTGAATTTTTTGTCCAACTTTTTTTTCTTTTTCTTTTTTCAGTTTTTTTTTTTTTTTTTTTTTTTGCTATCCCCCTATGGTGCTGGCAATAGGCACGGGTATTCCCGGATCTGTGGCATCCATTTGTGGGTGGATCTGGGGCTGGGCCTATAACTTGGATTAGGCTTTTGGAGCTAAGCTTTTGTAAGGTGTAAGCATGGCAGTTTGGATCTCGGTATTGTCATCACAATTCCGAGCAGACTTGGTGGGAGCATCAACCCGAGTTGGGTATTTCCGGCATCGCGTCTATAGAGTTACCATGCCTTTTTTCGGATAAACTAACGCCTAAGGTAGGGATTGGTTAGTCTTATTGGTTAGATTTGTCATAGGATTCGATACTGCTCCTGTTAAGGGTAGTTAGGTGGCTTTCTATGTTAGACATGGAACAGGTAAAGGAAAACACGGGTCACGATTTCCTGCAGTCATTATAGATGTGCCTATAATAGTCACGTGCATGTACTCACAGTGTATGATGGTGTTCATCATGTTCTCGAAAACACATAAGGGAAGCATATATGAGAGATAGAAAAGCTGATTTTATTGAGTTTTGAAAAGAGAACAGAATACAACTGACTCTGACTCCAACTTTGAAATTGAAAGAAATAGTAATCCTAGACTTGGACTTAGTCTTGGACTTATATCAAATCCGATCTCTTGGATGCATGGGAGGTAGATTGGATGCCTTGTAGGGTAAGGTCCTTGGTTTGTGGGAACGACAGGTGCCACAACTCACCTAAACTCGAATCTGCGCAAATGCAAGAGAGGGAGTCAAATTATACACGGCCCGGGGTGACGGGTCGACAAAGACTCTTGGACCGGGATACTCGAACGTTGACCTAGACAAAGTAGCAACCCCGAATTAGACTCGAGCTGCAGAAGGGTGAGTCCGAAAATGGGGCGACCGTGTTTGACCGCGTCACGTGCTCGGACCAATCGTGGTGACCTAACCATAGGTGACTCGAGTGTTCGTAGCATAGGTTCGACTCAAAGAAGGCATCATAAGGATGCCGATGTAGGATGAATGTAGGGTACCCCTGCTCGGGCGGAGGACAGCCCCCGAGTGAGACTAAAGACTCTGGTAGGACTCAGATGGTGTGACATCTAAGTGACTTAAAAGTAGGATACGTGAGACAACACGTGTAAGACATGACCCTTAGAGCAACCGTGGTTGATCGCTCTGCTGAAGGGTAGCCCCCGAGTGGGATCGAAGGTTGTGTTAAGACTCGAGTGTCGGACAAGTGACCCTTAGACGTAAGGATCATGAACCTTTTTGTTGTAGGGCTATGCCTTGTAAAAGGCTGACTCACTCGGCCTTGAGGAAAGGCAGACGGGGTAAGGGAAGAAACTTACGATGTAAGATCGGCAGAGTTTCGACACTAGAGACCCTCGACTCGACTCGAATAAGGATGACCCTATGATTAGGGTAGACCCTTAAGTTAAAGGATTCTTGAATTGGGATGACTCAACTAACGGATAGAAAGGCGGGCGAAATTCCCTTAGGAAAGGTCGTGGGGACCGTCCTGCTAGAGGGAAAAGATCGCGTGAGACTTTCTAGTTAGAACTCGAGTGTTTAGATGAACCTTCCATTTACGAGTGTATGACTCGTGTTGGTTGGTTATGCATTTGACGAATAAGGCGTACTAGGATGGGGAAGAAACCCGTGATGTAGGATCGACGGAGCTTCGACGCTAAAGACCTTTGACGACTCATGACAAGACCCGACACTACTAAATACAGGAAGTCTTAAGAAGAGGAAAGTTTTGAAAAGGAAGTTGGAATTCCGAGAATATCGGTGGGCCACCCGATTTTTGAAACCGGCAAAATGCCATTGGACCGCAATTTTGAAGGTTTGAAAATTTTTGAATTTTGAAATGGGCAGCATAGCGGCTAGAAATAGGCTATTTTGAGTAAAATCATAAGTCCTAATTTTCGGTAGCATTCCGGATTTTTGAAAAGTTGAATATTTGAAATTTTGAAAAATTGGATATCGGAAATAAATTTCCAAAAAATTTGAAAAATTGAAAATGGGATCCCGAAGATTTGAAAATCGAAAACGGCGTCTCGAAGATTTGAAAATTGATATGGAACCTCGAAGATTTGAAAATTGAAATAGAATTTTGAAAATTCGAAAAATCAAATAGTGATCGAAATTTGAATATTGAAATGGACAGCATGCCGGCTAGAAAATAGGCTTGTTTTGAGTCAAATCTTAAATCTAAATTTCGGCAGCTTTCCGAGTTTTTGAAAATTGAATATTTTTGAGAAGATACATTTTTTGGAATGACGAAGGTTTTTTAAAACGACACGGAAACCAAGTAGCACATAGTCACGCAAGCATTATTACGATAGCATGTATGCTTTACACTAAGTCTCGGTCGGTCTAGATAGGGTCTATACCAGTGCGCATAACCTTTCTGAGAATCGGTACGGACTTTCTAAGTCTAGTTAATCTTAGAACATGCCGCGAAACCCATACGAATTAGGTATGACCTCCTTCACATAACCAATTTGGAGTATATAGTGGTATAGTGGGACGTCGGTCACCAGTACCGGCCCGGGAAAAGATGAGGTTATGCATGACCCATAAAACTAAAATACGTATTGTACTAGTCAAACGATTTCTACTCGAGTATCACCATGAGGATGCCGATGGTAAGTCACGCATCAGTTATCCCCAGCGAAGTCGCCAAATTGTGGACAAGACATAGGTCCAACCCGACGCGGCCACGCGCGGGTTTGGGGTGGCGAATGAATCTCATGTGAGATGGATCTCGAATTGAAATTTAAATTGAAGTGGAGTCGCCACCGAACTTTGTGGGAGTTCGGGCCTGTTCGAACCCACTCTATATCTTGGTGGACCGTGCACAAAGTACGGCCCATTCGGATTTCAGAGTTTATGGGGTTCGTCCCTTTGCATTATGATACTGATACCGACATTATCGGATACCGTGTATTGAATGACTCTCGTGCGCCAATGGTTTCGGACATCTGAAAACCGAGGTTCTGAGTAAGAGGTGAGGGTACGTATTGGGAAGTTCACAAAGCACACCCAACTCCGCCCGCACTTAGCGGGCTCTACTAAGATATCGTTTGACTTTTGAATACGCGCGTTAGTAATTTGATTGAATGATATCCAAACAATATTTTGACTAAACATGCGAAGATTAGAATAAGTTACTATGTCGATTTAATGCATCTAAATTAACGTCAAAGTTGTATTTAGCATGCGAGATTCGTTTTAGTATAATAAAATAAACAACGAAAATAAATCGCTAAAACATGAACAAACAAGTTAGTAACGATGATAACAGTTTGTAAATTGAATTGACAATATGAATATAATGCGATGTATGGTTTTGAAAACATAAATCACGTGATAGACTTGACACGGGTTAACCGAAGTCATTAAAAGAATTTTATCGGGACTCGAAAGATGCTGAAAGACTCACGGTTTTGATAAACCAGGAGCCACTCGATCGAGTCATAGGGGGACTCGGCCGAGTGGTCCTCAAAAAAAAGTTTCTGCTCGGTTTTTGGGGTGCCACTCGATCGAGTGCCTCCTGTGAACTATGGTTCGTTTTGTTTTTGATTTCGAAATTGCTTTTTGAAAAAGCGATAATTTTGCTAAGTCGCGTAAAAGTACAGTACGATTTATACTTGACTTAAATTTTTGATACTCGTTATATTCGACGTTTAATTATGGAATCAATATCGAATATTCAGAGTAATTGTTAGAAAAGGCGTTTATAAATTGTTTGAAAATCGAACTAAGATAAAATAGATTCTCTCCGCGTCGAAATCGTCGTATTTTGTCTTTTAGGAATACGTGACGATTATCTTAGCATCAACGAGTTTAATTTAATTCTTTTAGATACAATACTCGACTATAGAGTCGATATTGTATTTTAAGAATGACCGCTTTGTATATAGAAATTAGGTAGTTGTTGCGATAATATCGGTATTAGAAACGAAAGAAAAACGTGATGATGACTCAATAATGACGGACGGACGACACAAAAAACGAGAGAGAGAGAGAGAGGGGAGAAAAAGGAGAAGACGGGGTTGAATTTGCATCCTCAACCTACAAGGCTTACTTTCTCGGAATATGGCTCGTCTAGTTGTGGCTTAGGCACGGGAGCTTCGAGATGATATAAGAAGAGTTATGGTGGTTTATAATGGGGAAGGGATTTGACGAGTTTTGCTCTTAGGTCTTTGACGAGTTTTGATCTCGGGTCTTTGATGAGTTTTGATCTCGGGTTTGCTAAAGGTTGCTGAAATTTCGGGGTTGTGAATTGTGTGGAATTGTGGTGATTGATTGTGTCCTTTGAAGGCTTGCAAAGGGGTGTATTTATAGGAGAGGTTCCCGACTTTGGTTAGGAAAGGTATCCGGCTTGGGTGAGAAGAAACACCGCTTTGGATAGGAAAAGTATACAATCTTCACTACAACAAATTAACACTTGCGCCACGATTTATGCCACGGAAATTTGTTATTTGTGGCTAAATTTTACCTAGCCACGGGAAAAATTTGATTCACTACTTGGGAAAAAAATATGCCACAGGAACATTTTTTTCCGTGGCAAAAATTCACTTGCGCCACGAATTTTATTAAAGTCGTGGCCAATAATCAATCTTGCCACGAAAGATGCCACACCCGTGGCAAAAAATATACTTAGCCACAAATTTGTTCAGCGGCAAATATTATTTAGCCACGACATAATTAACTTCCGTGGCGAAATTATTTTTTTGCCATAGATGTAATAAACGCATGTGGCTAATGGTTCTCCGAACTTTAATCAAATTACTTTCAAGTTAAGCCAAGTGTCAAATATTGATCTTAAAAAATTCATTAAAATTCAAAGCTAAAGTAATATGAAGAAAAAAAAAATTAAATTTGAAAATATTTTATTAATAAATTTTTTTTGTATTATTATATTTAGTTTTAAGAAAAAAAATAGATTTTTTTTTAAAATTAAATACAAGAAAACTTTGGTTGGCTAATATGTTGATTTTTTTATTAATCATCATTTCTGAATCAATTGATTTCTCTTAATATGACAATATGTATTGTTAAAATTTTATAATCTGGAGTATGACTTTTGAAAGACAACTAACATTTAAAATGCATCGTACATAGGATATCAAATAAAATTAGTATGTGATTGATCATCCATCATTAAGATGTCTAATATTGTTTAAGAGTCTTTCATTTTTACCACTTAATTAATTAATTAATTAATTTTTTCACATGTAATACACTTCTTTTTAAGACAAAAAAAAAACTTAAAAAGAAAGTGATTTTTTCCAAATTATTGATTTTCTTACAATATTTTCAGTGTGAAAAAAACCGCTTTATTAAACTCGTATTTAAGAGTTCTAATCGGTCTATATTTTGTTATGGAATTAACTTTGACTGCGAAAATAATAATTATTTTTGTAAACTAATTGTCTTTCAAGTTGTTTGGTTTGGAAGAAAGATTAATGTATTAGAAAGTCGTGCCTAAGTTCAATAACCAGTCAAAATAAATTTTCAAAAAAAGAGAGGTATAAGTGAGAAAATCAACCAATTAACAAATATAAGTAAGACAATCTACTAATAATTAAGAACTACTAGTGAGAAAATCAAAAATTAATTTATTGTCAACTTTTTAATTCGATAACTGTTCTGTAATATTATTTGGAAGATATTTCAAAAAATGAATTTAAAATAAAATTTACTTAATGAAAAAATAAAATTCGGATAAAACTTGAAGTAGGCAAAAGGAAACTCAATGAGGATAAAAAACTGATGAAATAAAATAACGACCGATAACGAAAAGAAAAAATCATATCGAAAGAACTAGCAATAAAAGAACGTGGAAGTATCATTGATTGTGAGGGAACTCTTAGAGAAGGGCCAATTGAAGTAGCTAGAGGATTTGAGGATTACTATAAAAGTCTTCTGGGTAAAGCTCTGAAAGTTCTTCCAACTGATCATGTGATTTTTGCTAGGGGTAACTTGGTGAAGGAGGTGGATTGCGAGTCTATGATTCGAATTCCAACTGAAGAAGAAGTCAAGGAGGTAGTTTTCTCCATAGGAGTGGATAGAAGCCCTGGTCCGGATGGGTTTTTCTCTGAGTTCTCTCGAGCTTCTAGGAGTATTATCAAGAATGATTTCTATGGAGCTATTAGAGAGTTCTTTTTGAAGGGGAAAATGTTGAAGCAGGCTAATGCGACTCTCATTACTCTCATCCCTAATAAGGAGGTCTGTAACTCTGTTTTGGACTATCGTCCAATCTCTTGCTGCTCAATTTTCTACAAAACTGTTAGTAAATTGTTAGCGAAGAGAATTCAGGGAGTTCTACAGAGGATAGTGGGGTTTGAGCAGGCAGCGTTTGTTAAGGAGCGGAGTATACATGAAAACATAGCCTTGTCGCAAGCTCTTATTAAAAGTTATGGTAGGAAAAACTTAACTCCCCGCTGTTTGATGAAAATTGATTTGAGGAAAGCTTTCGATTCTTTGCAGTGGAGTTTTATTCGGGAGATGCTGATTGGATTTAACTTTCCCAATCAGTTTATCGATTGGGTGATGAATTGCTTAACTGGATCCTGGTTTACTCTGAAGGTGAACAGAATGCCTCATGGATTCTTTAAAGGAATGAGCGGTGTGCGCCAGGGAGATCCTCTTTCTCCATATATCTTTGTCCTTAGTATGGAAGTCTTTTCTAGGAGACTTAGACATATAAATATGTTGACTCAAGTCTCATATCATCCTAAATGTTGTCAGCTGAGATTAAATCATTTGATTTTTGCGGATGACGTAATGGTCTTCACTAGAAGGGATTGCCCCTCTGTTGCAGCGGTAGTAAATGTTCTTGAAGAGTTTGCTGCGGAGTCAGGGTTAAAGGTTAATAATGACAAAACTAATATCTTTTTTGGTGGAGTTCATGAGGATATTAAAGAGGAAATACTACAGCATACTGGTTTTACTCAAGGGGTGTTTCCTTGTAGATATTTAGGGATTCCTCTTAATTCAGTCAGTAACAAGCGAGATCAGTATCAGGCCTTGATTAACAAAATTGAAAGCAAGATTTTCAGCTGGTCTTCGGGTTTCTTGTCATACGCAAGAAGGATTCAATTGCTTACTTCTGTAGTCTTTGGGTTAACAAGCTATTGGAGCTCTAATGCATTATTCCCTATAAATGTACATCAAAGAATTGAGCAATTGTGTCGAAGCTTCTTCTGGACAGGTGGCTTGAGTACTAGGAGGATAGTATTCAAGAGTTGGTCGAGCATTTGTCTTCCTTGGAAAGAGGGAGGCCTTAATGTCAAGGGGCTATTGTTTTGGAACAAAGCCCTAATTGCTCATTGGCTATGGAAAATTGTTACAGGTACGTAAGGGCTTTGGTATGAATGGCATCGAAGATATGTACTTATGGGGCATGATATTTGGAGCATAGAGAAGAAGGAAAGACACACTGCCACTTTCAAGAGTATACTCAGTATTCGTGATGAAATTCTGCAGAAAGCTGGGTCTGCTGCTCCTGATTTAGTCAAAACTTGGACTATAAGAGGGGAGTATAATGCTAAAGCTGCTTATGAGTGGTTTAGACAGAGTAAACCAGTAATTCCATGGATGAGCAGACTACGAGATGGGATTTTGATACCCAAACATAGAGTAATTCTATCAATGGCAGGACAAAGGGTTTTGGCTACTCAGGATAACATACAGGCTCGAGGGATCCCTTTAGCTAACAGATGTGTGTTGTGTGAGCAGCAGTTGGAGACTTCCGCGCACCTGTTTTTTGGGTGTAAATTTTCCTGTCAGATATGGCAGCATCTCCTTAATTGGATGCAAATTACTGGTAGAAGTAACAATCTAGGGGTCGAGTTGAATTGGTGTACCACAAGATCGAAGAGGAGACATTGGAAGAATGCCTTGTTTTGCGTGTGTGTCGCGGCCGCTGTATACTGCATTTGGCAAGAGAGAAACAGCAGAATTTTTGACAGTAGGAAGAATTCTATATCGAGTATAGCAGCTAAGGCAAAATTTGAAGTGTTTACTAGATTACGAGGTCGAAATATTCATATTATTCGTAGAATGCACTAGAGGAGTATGTTATTTTCTCTCTAGAGGATATGTCTTTTTGTAAGAGCTTAGTCTCATTTTTATTAATATGAGGCATAAATTTTCTTGCAAAAAAAAAATTAAAAGAACGTGGAAAATAGAAACTAAAATAAAAATATTGATAAATTAATGAAATCATGAGTCCGAAAATCAACATCGAATATTTTTTTTCCGGAATAATAATTTTTAACTCATTATATGTAAATCATTGGAAAAAAAATTTAATTACACAAAAGTAAATGTAGTTTGTGAAACTTTAAAAGAACTCAAACCAATTATTAGGTCAATAAAGTTCAATTTCATTTCTGGTAGCTGGCCATAAGAACTGTTAAGATGGGTGACCTCTCGGGAAGGCTCTTCGATGCGTATGGTGAAATTAAATAATATTGGAATGACTCAGCTATAAAGCTAGTAACCGTTCCAGATGTGACTACTATAGGGTAGAGAATTCTTACGGTTATTAATTTATTTAATTTATTATATATTTTGTCACCGGAATAAATATTTCGCGACAAACATAATTAGCCACAGGATAATCCGTGGCAAAAAATTAGTTCTAGCCACGGGAGATCCCGTGGCAATAAAATCAATACTCGCCACGTTTTTTTTCCCGTGCCTATTTGTTTGCCACGGCCACTTGCGCCACGGATGGTATTTCCGTGGCAAAGTACTTTAGCCATGAAAATTTAGCACTTTTGCCACGAATTCGGCCGTGGCCCAAGTGCTCATTTGTAGTAGTGCTTAGATGGAAAAGGATTCCGTCGTTGGGTGGAAGAGAAATCCTTTTCCGGCAGGAAAAGAAGCCACTCGATCGAGTGGTGCATAGCACTCGATCTAGTGCCCGGTCTGACGCTGGCTCTCGTGGTTTTTGTGAGCCTACTCGATCGAGTGGGCTGGTCCACTCGATCGAGTGGGTCCGGTCGGGTGAGAATTCCTTTTAGAGATAGAATTTTATCTCTAATGGAGTTGTTTAATCCTCTTTGTAGCTGGTTTTTTGTAGTTTTCGATTTCAAGTTGGATTTGCGAAGTGACGCGGCAGATATTTATGCCTCGGAAATCCCTTTGACCGGGGTTTGACTCGATCGCTAAAAAACGGCTTTGTCCTTGGTATCGGTTTTGACCCAAAATAGTCTTATTTGATTGGAAATGACCCACTAGGCCTGGATTTGAAGTCGGTTTTGTGAGATTTGTACTCCTTAAAAAGCCCAAGCCAGAAACTAAAGATTTTGAGCCCATATTCGAGCGCGTAGAAGCACATTCGCGTCCGATCATCATCGGGTGTTTTTTGGAAACTGCTATAGACACCTAGCAGCCAAATGTGGGTGTCTACACAACTGCTTTAGCATTTGTTCCAAAAAATCCCATTCAGCTGTGTCATACGCCTTCTGCATATCCATTTTTATCAGACATCTCGGGGAGACAAATTTTCTTGAGTACATTCTCATCAGGTCTTGACAAATGAGAATGTTTTCGACTATACTCCTCCCTCGAATGAACCGTCATTGCACCAGTGAAATAATTTCAAGGAGAACTTGCGCTAATCTCTTGCACAAAATTTTAGATATGCACTTGTAGACTGTATTGCAGCAAGCAATCAGTCTGAACTGAAGTACCGGAGTCGATCTATTCATTTTAGGGATTAAAGTGGTAGCAGTAACATTAATTTGCTTAAGCATACGACCTGTATTAAAGAAATCCAAAATGGCATCACAAATTTCTTCCCCGACAATGTTCCATGCGTCTTTGAAGAAGTTACTCGAATACCCGTCAGGCCCAGGGGCCTTATCATTAGGTATACTGAACATCGTATCTCTTATTTCCTCCTTCGTGAGAGGCGAATTGAGAATATCCCAATGGGCAGCTGTACATACAGGGCCTCTTTGCATCACTAGATCTACAACCTTAGTAGTGTTCTTTCTTTCCCCCAAGAAGTCTCTGTAGTAAGCTAGAAACGCTTCCTGTATGGCTTCAGTATCAGTATGCAGTCTTCCTAATTTATCTTCAATCTGTTGTTTCTTATTTTTCACCCTTCTGGACTTAAGCAAACCATGAAAGGCCGCTGTATTAGCATCTCCCTTTGTCAGCCAATGTAACTTGGATTTTTGTCTTAAATAGCTTAGTCTGGCTCTATCTAATCTTCTATATTGCTTCATCGCTTCCATCTCAGCCCTAACAAGCTTCCGATCACCTGCTGCAGTGACAAGTTTCTTCTGAATATCAATTCATTTGACCTGAGCCAAATCCGCATGCTTCTCAATTTCATGGAATTTAGCTCTGTTCAGCTATTTCAAAGGCTTCTTAAGCCTGTTAAGTTTCGCTGCAACTTTAAACATACTCGTTCCATCCACATCTTGGTTCCATGAAGCTCCTACAATGCTCTCGAAATCTGGATCGTGACTCCACATATTGTAATATTTGAAGCTTCTATTATGAACATTTCGCCCTCTCATTCTTCTGACCACACAAGGATATGGTCATATACAAGCGCCCTCAGGGAGGAAATATGCCCTGCAATCCTCACAAGAATCGATCCAATTCTGATTAACCAACGCCCTATCCAATCTACTATACACCCGCTCCTCTGGAGGTTGTTTCTGGAGGCTGGCATTGGAGGTTGTTTGTTATCATAATTTTTCGATTTGGGATAATTCATTTAAGTTTATAGTCTTCCATCAACTCTTTTTAAGACTAAAAAAATAATATAATTTTTCAATGTGGGATGATTTTAAATTTGTAGTCTTATATATTAAAAGTTTTTTTAAGACTCAAAAGTTTTTTTGGTCGATACTTAAAACTGAATGATTACTAATATTTATAATATAGAATTCCATCACTCCATCATAATTATTTGATGTGGGATAATGTAAAAGTTTTTCTTGGTTGATACTCCCTCCGAGTTCTTATTATTGTCCCACTTTCCTTTTTGGGCTGAGTTTGATTTTTGTCCCACTTTCATTTTTAGGCCATCAATGTGTGTTTCACAATTACCTTCCCATTTCTCTCTCTTCTTCCTTCTTTTTTCAACCACTCATTTTCCCTTCCTTATTTTTCACCCCGAAACCTTTTGGGACAATAATAGGAACTCGGATGGAGTATTTAAAACTGAATGGTTACTCTTATTTATAATATAAAATTTCATCACCTCATCATAATTTTTGATATAATATAAAATTTCATTACCTTATCATAATTTTTTAATATAGGATAATTAATTGAGGTTTATAGTCTTAAGAACTCTTTTTGAGATTCAAGAGACTTTTGGTAGATATGACGAATGATTACTTTTATTTATAATATAGAATTTCATCATCATATTATAATTTGTCGATGAGGGATAATTTTAAAACTGTTATATATAATAAACTAATCACATATCTAGTATAAAACCCGTGCCTACGCACGGTTTTTTTTAATTAATTTATATTTATACAAATAATTTAGTTATTTACAAAATTATATCCCCACTGTCTAAGTCAATAACTTAATTTTTTTTTTGTGTTTCAGTCAACCATTCACGTTTCTGGTTTGAGTAAATTTTACTTTTTACTTTTTGTTTTATGCATAATAAAAATAATTATTTTTGTGTTACATTTTTTTAAGTATAAAGTACCATTTTATTAAGATGAAATGATCCGTCAAAATCTGACCTGTTGGATACTCTAACCGATGATGTGTCATTAAAATTATCATATACTAATATCTATATGAGTATATAATATTTAAAATAATAATTAAAAATTTATTAACTTTAATGTTATTAACTACAAATAAAAGCTAGAGAGAGAAAACCCTAGAAAACCTTCCTTGTTTTCAGCAATGGCAAGATCCAAGAAAGGTAAATCTAGGACTAGTATATCACACAAAAAACAAAATAATAGACAATACAATACTAATACCACAAAATTTAATTGTAATAGATCACATAATAATAGTTATAGCGAGGAGAGGAACACTTTGAACCGGGATAAAGGCAAAAGCAATACACAAACTAGTGAAGATGAGCTTATTGCAGAGGTTTTTTCTGATGAAGATGCCGATGCTTTCGGTCATCAGGATCTGAACGAATTGGTGGAATCGGAACCGGGATGGCAGGAAGTCTCCGGGAGACACTTTGGTGAGAGCTCCGGAGGTCTTCGCCTAACACATGAGGATGTTAAAGGTGAGCTTGAATTCTGGGCTAATTCCATAATTTTTTATGTTTTGGGAGCAAATCCTCCATGGCATGTTATGGGGGGTTTCTTAAAGAGAATATAGACTGAGAAGGACATTGACAAAATCTCTTTTAAGCCAAATGGGGTTACCATAGTCAAATTCAAATCCAAGGAAAAGATGGAACAAGTTTTGCTGCGGGGTCAGTTGTTTTTTGATAACAAACCTCTTGTTGTCAAGGAATGGACTCCCACATGTAAACTTGAGAAAGAGGGTCTGGATACTGTACCAATTTGGATTCGATTTTATGGTTTGAATCTCAAGTTTTGGGGTAATGCTCTGATGAAAATTTCAGCGTTAGTAGGCAAGCCGGTGCAGACAGATGTTGCCACGAAGGAGAAGAATTTTGTTGGGTATGCTAGGGTAATGGTGGAGGTTAAGTTTGGTGCTGAGTTGCCTGATACTATTACGTTCTATGATGAACTTGATACTAAGCATCAACTGAATGTGCACTATGAATGGAAACCTTGCCAATGCACGAAATGTCATGGGATTGGCCATGAGACAAAGGATTGCCGGAAAGGGACGAAGAAGGTTGACAAGGTTTGGCGTCCAGTTGTACAGCCTAGGCAACCAGTTATGCCCGTGATTCAAGAAGAGGTGGTAACTCCAATGCCTATTCAAGCACCAGTCAATAGTATTACACCGGCGAGAGTTGTGACAAAGATAACGCAGCAACCGAGAGGAGGATCGTGTCTTATCGGGAAATCTTTTTATGATGCTCTTAATTCGACTCTTCATCACAACAATGGATTAACAGTTAATTTTGAGCAAAGTAAGATAGGTGGCCTTGATCTTGGGAGTCAGGATCATGGCTAACTTGGGTTTTTGGAATGTAAGAGGAATAAACAACCCGAATAAACAGCGAGAAATTAGTTGGTTCTTGCACAATAATAATGTGGGGTTGTATGGTCTACTAGAAACTAGGGTGCGAAATTCTTCAATCAATAATGTCCATAAGGGACTAGGGAATCGTTGGGAGCTTATTACTAATAATGATATAAGTAATGGGGGGCGCATTTGGATCTTGTGGTTGCATAATGTGTTTAAAGTGGATGTTATTGAAAGAGGAGAGCATGCTATTCATGTTTTTGTTACATATTTGCCGAAGAATATAAGTTGGTGGCTCTCTATTGTGTATGGAAGGAACAGGGTGGCTGAAAGGATCCCTCTGTGGGATTCATTGCGAGAGATGAAAAGGAGGGTCAGGGGTCCGTGGATTGTGGCTGGAGACGTTAACAACGTCCTTGCTACTGATGTAAGGATTGGGTCTACAGTGTCCTTAGCTGAAACACGGGACTTTCAATCCTGTATTGATGATTGTGATTTGAGGGATTTACCTGCAACAGGTGCGTTCTTCACGTGGAACAATAAACATGAAACAGGAGATCGGGTGTTTAGTCGGATTGATCGGGTGCTTGGGAATGATGAGTGGGTGATTAGGTTTCCTAATGGACACATACAATTCCTTCCTGAAGGCTTGTATGATCATTGCCCATGTTTAATTGATTTATGGAAGGAAGAGCATAAGAGGAAGGGATCCTTCAAATATTTCAATATGTGGGGGAAGGATGGTTCGTTTCTTTCAATTGTCAATCAGTGTTGGACAAAGGCGATCGAGGGTACTTTAATGTACCAATTGGTGAGGAAACTTGCAAGTCTCAAGCATCCTTTGAAACAGCTGAATAGGGATAGCTTTCACAATGTTGAGCATACAGCTGACATAGCACTGCAACATCTGAAAGATATACAAATGCAGCTGCATAGAGATCCGACTGTTGTACAACTCCAAATGCTTGAGAAAGCTGCTGCTACTGCCTACCGTACGCATGATGATGCTAAAAGAAGCTTTCTTGCGCAGAAGGCCAAATGTAAATGGATTGATGAAGGGGATGATAATACCTCCTATTTTCATAGTGTCATAAAAGGGAAAAGAGCGCACAATATGGTGTTTCAAATAAAGGATGCTATGGAAGATTGCTGGTCAAATCCAAAGGAGATTGAGAATGTCTTCCTACATCATTTTGAGGGAGTGGGACCTCACAGCAAACTGTTGGAGTTAACATGAATACTATCTGACGAGGGCGAACCCTGGATATGGCAAGAGCAACACGAATGAGTAGGGAGGTAACTGTGGATGAAATTAAATGTGCGATGTTCTCCATTCCTGCAAACAAGGCCCCGGGTCCCGATGGTTTCACGAGTGAATTCTTTAGAGATGCGTTCTCTATTGTGGGTACTAGTTTTATTGATGCAGTTAAGGATTTTTTTAAGAGTGGCAAGCTACTAAAACAGGTGAATAGTACAATACTCACCCTAATCCCCAAGAAAGAAAGGGCTGAGAGTGTGAATGATTATAGACCAATATCCTACTGTAATGTTCTTTATAAATGCATTACGAAGGTTATTTGTAACCGACTGATGGAGGAAGTTCCTCTCCTTGTGAGTCATAATCAAAGCGCTTTCATAAAAGGACGAGATATTGTGGATAACATTCTCATTTGTCAGGATATTGTGAGGCTTTATAATAGGAGAAGTTGTTCACCAAGATGTATTATGAAAATTGACATTAGCAAGGCATATGATTCGGTGGAATGGTGCTTTATTAGACAGGTGCTTGAGGGTTTGAATTTCTCGCCCATAATGATTCAGTGGATCATGGAATGTATCACATCTCCGTCGTATACTCTTTCATTGAATGGGTCGCAGTTTGTTTTTTTCCCAGGGAAACGTGGGATTAGGCAGGGCAATCCGATGTCGCCGATTATTTTCACGTTATGCCTGGAGTATCTGACCAGAAATCTTGATGTTACTGCCACATGTGAAGGGTTTAAATACCATCCACTTTGCAGACAAGTGAAGCTCAATCACCTCTGTTTTGCAGATGATATTCTCCTCTTTTGCCGTGGGGATGTGTACTCGGTCAAGATTTTAATGAAGTCTTTTAAAACTTTCTCTCGAGCCTCGGGGTTGAATATCAACCCAGATAAATCTGAGCTGCTAGTGAACGGGGTTCCTGACGCTACTGTTACACACCTACTTCGATTAACTGGGTTCCGTCAAGGTATCTTTCCTTTTAGGTATCTTGGCATTCCAATTTCTTACAAGAGAGTGGCGCCCGCGGACTGTAATAGACTAATCGAGAAGATGGTGAGCCGCATAAGAAGGGGGGGGGGGGTTCACGAAAGTTGAGTTATGCGGGGCGCCTCGTGCTTGTCAAAGCGGTTTTGTCTCACATACAAGCATACTGGGCTCGGATATTCCTGCTTCCTAGCGGAGTAATGAAGAAGATAACTGCTATATGTCGAAATTATCTATGGAATGGGCAAGCTACATATGAGAAAGTACCCCTCGTTGATTGGAACACATGCTGCAAATCTAAGAGGAATGGGGGACTCGGGATTCTTGATGGGGTGGCGTGGAGTAAGGCCACTATTGGAAAGTATACATGGTGGCTCGCTAACAAGGCTGATCATCTCTGGGTTCGATGGGTGAATGCTATATATCTGAAGGGACGATACTGGAAAGATTATAACCCCTCTTACTCTAGTAGTTGGACATGGAGAAAGATTTGTCAGGTGAAGGAGGTTGTTAAAATGGGATATGTGGGCGATAGCTGGCTAGGTCAGGATGGGCAGTATACGGTGGCCAAGGGGTATAAATGGTTTCGAGGTGAGCATCAAGATGTGAACTGGCATACTGTGGTGTGGAATCGCATGAATCGACAGAAACATTCATTTATCATTTGGCTCTACGCACAACAACGTCTCCTTACTGCTGATAGGCTGCTGCGTTTTGGACTAAGAATCGACCCGACTTGTCCATTATGCATGTTACAGCCGGAATGTCATGCGCACCTGTTCTTTAGCTGCCAAGTTAGCAGCCGCTGTCTGGAATTGCTTCTGGATTGGTTAGGTGTGGCAGGAATTACTGGTGCTATTCTAGACTGGTGTAAACAATGGAGACCACGGTCCCTTCTGTGGAAACAAACTGTTATAGCAGGTATTATGGCATTGATTTATGCAGTGTGGATGGAGCGAAATAGGAGTAGATTTGAGCTTTGTGTGCATCGACCGGAGGTGATAGTGCGGTGTGTGCAGCAGGAGCTACAAGGGCGATTTAGGGGCTTTTATACTAGAATCCCAAGTATTGACAGTAGAATATTGGACCGTTTAAGCAAATAGTTGGGTTGGTTTGCATACCTAATGTACTGTTGGTTTAATTGTGAGTATTAGGTTGTAATTGAAATCGCTGTTATTATTAATATAATTCTTACCCTTTACCAAAAAAAAAAACTACAAATAAAAATACTAATTTTATATAATAGTAAAATATTTATAGAATAATATACTACGTAGTTTTTTTTTTTTTTTTTTTTTTTTTTTTTTTTGTACAATTTTTACTTATAAATATAGTAATTATTTAATTTAATAACATTAGTGATATTAAATATGATTAATATTGAAAAAAAAAATCATCAATCGATAAAATGCAAGGCGTCGAAAAAATTCTATATGTCCAGTATTATGACGTTAACTTGATTCGTGACATTTATTTGACCCGACCCGTAATTTGTCCAACATGTATGATCTCACTCGTTCATCCCGTTTGACATGTTTATTAAAAGTATGTAAGAGGCCGTTTGGTTCGCAAAAAGGTATGGGTTTGGAATCAGGAATCAAACCAGGGTGGTATGAGGTTGAAATTTGATTCCTGATACTCGGTGTTCATTTTTAGATATTTGAGAATCAAATCCGAAATTCTATTTTTTTTTTAAAATTATATTTTGAATATATAAAAATTTATATAACACTGACTATATAAAATCTAATAATTTAACATGAAAGAAAAATTAAATAAATTTCATTAAAAACAACTCTTTTTGGCGATATAAAACGCTGAGTTACATTAATAAAAATTTTAAATCATTTTTTTAGTATTTTAAATTTGTGTTTTTTTAATAAATCATTTCATTAATAATATTGTTTTTTAAAAAATTGGAAGAATTGTTTTTGAAAAATCAAACAAAGTTTGATTCCAAGGGTATGAGAAACCCATACCATGAGGGTTTGAGGTATGGGTATCGAAATGAAAAATTTGTCAACCAAACACAAGGTATGAGTTTGGTTCATTCTAAACCCATACCTCATACCTGAATTGAGCGAACCAAATGACCAATAAGAGATTTTTGGTTATTATGTTATACGGAGTAATTCTTTTTTCTCAAATGTATGTAATTGGTAAGAATTGGTAGAAATAACAAAGATTTTGGTTATTGAATGGTTTAACATTGAACAATTAGGCTTTTAATGAATGTGGACAAAATTTATTTTGTCAAGCCCAATTCAGATAATGAAGCGGTAGTATTTTGGCGGGAAAATTGAAAAGGCGGATTTGTCCATTGGTTTTGTTTTAGTGAATAGGGGATGTGATACAAATAATATGAAATTTATACTCTAATGAAAGAATTTTTTCCCACGAATCTAATTATTTCATTTTTATAATTTATTTTACGATAATGGTTTTAAAAAATGTTTATAATATAATATATATTATAATAATTAAAAGATGTGCGTGCGTGCGTGCGTGTGTGCGCGTGTGTGTGTGTATATATATATATATATAGAGGTAGGTTCAAATAAGCTCCACAATTTTTTTAAGTCTATATTGAAGTTACATATGACATACGCTAAAGTTGCATTTGTTCAAAATTGATATATATATACAAATGCAACTTTAGCGTATGTCATCTGTAACTTCAATATAGACTTAAAATTGTGGACCTTATTTGAACCTATATATATATATATATATATATATATATATATATATATAGGTTCACATAAGGCCAACAACTTATAAGTTCATAAGTTCCAGTGTTAAAGTTACACAAAAAGTGCTTAAAGTTACACGAGATGAATGTTAAAGTTGCACTTTATCACTTGAAGTGATAACAGTGCTGAATGTTATAGTTACATATCAATCTTGAACAAATGTAACTTCAACGTATGTCAACTGTAACTTTAATATAGACTTAATTGCATGTGGTGAACTTATTTGATCCCTTCCCTATATATATATATATATATATATATATATATATATATATATATATATATATATATATATATATATATATATATATATATATATTATTGATATAGTCATGTGAGATCTTTTTTTAATGGTCTTAATAAGTACATTAAGATTATCAAATTTTTAGAATTCTTAATAACACGTAAATAAAGATATGAACGAAATAAAATGTACCTCGACAAGGGTGAAAAAGAAAACGTGAAGAATTCATTGGGACGGAGGGAGTACTTCCTTCCATGCATTCAATTTTTTAATAAATGGATAATCCAATCAATTCTTTACATTCTTCTTTTGGTAAAAGACTTTCCTTATAATCCTCATATCTTTATTCTATTTACACAAAATGTCACTCATTTTTCTTTACTTTAAAGTTTGGTGTACCTAGGGATGGCAACGGATCCGAGATCCGATCCAGATCTGCAAGATCCGGTCCACATGGATCGGATATGGATCCTAAATTTTGAGCTGCGTTGGATATGGAACCGGATCCGCTATCTTTAAACGGATCCGGATCTAGATCTTAATAAGTAAATCCGGATCCGATCCAAAAATCCATTTTATTACAAAAATAATAATAAAAAAAAATTGTGTGTGACTTAGAACTTTAATTTGTGTTTTTCTGTTATTTCTAAGACTTTTTTCTTTTAGTTTCTTGATCTTTGATTATAAATCTTTCTATTCGATTTTATTTGTAAGATTATGAAAATTTAATATGGTCGCAAATACTTGTTAATCAAAAAATTTGTAGAATATATAAGTAAGAAATTGGATCCTGTGGACATGGCAAAGTCCCCCCCGATGCGGCCACGCGCGGGTTTGGGTAGGCGAATGAATCTTGTGGTAAGATTGTTCTCGGGTCAAAATTTAAATCAAAATATGAGTTGCCACCGAACTTTGTGGGAGTTCCGGCCCGTTCAAACCCACTCTATACATGGGCGTATCGTGCACGGAGCACAGCCCGCTTTAGTATAGAGCTTGTGGGATTCGTCCCTTTGCATTCTAATACCGACGTCGAGTTATCGGGTATCGTGTATTGAATGACTCTTCTACGCCAACGGTTTCGGGCATCCAGAAACCAATGGTTCTGAGTAAGGGGTTAGGGTACGTGTTGGGAAGTCAATGAAGGACACCCAACCCCGCCCGCTCTTAGCGGCCTCTACTAAGATATCGTTCGGTTCTCGTGTATGCGTGTTAGTAAGCCGATTAAATGATATGCAAACAACATTTTTAGCTACGCATGTGAAATACGTGCTAAGCTACGTCATTTAATGCATTTAGAATTATTTCAAAGTCGAATTTAGCATGCGATGTTCATTTAGAAAACGATAAATGGCAATCATCGGAAGTAAATAAACTTGAAAATAAAGTACAAATTACACGGGCGGAAATACAATCCGGAATTCACAATACTTGTACAAGGCGATAAAATAAATTGGTTAGCGATGGTAATGGCGATCTACAAACGGACCCGCAAATAGAACACGTAATTGAAACCGTAAACCGACTAAATGGACAAACTACGATCGGGTACCCATTGCATTGTACTGTGTATCGATCGGAGGACGGAGACTAATACGCGTCTAGCGTATGGGACCGAAGCGTAGTGCTAGCTCGATCCTGAGTCTCGAAGTCTTGTCCCGACTTATCATAGCAACATGAGAATGTCTCAACCCGTCCTATATCGGATACGACTAAAGAGTCGTCAATATTAGGACAGTCTTACGAGACGTTGCTTAAAATCGTAAAAGTGACTAGAAAATAACAGATATAATTATGGGTTTTGAAAAGAGGAAACACGTGATTGAATTAACACGTGACGACTTAAAAGTCTTAAAAATGTATTAGCGGGACTCTTTGTCACTTGTAGGTTCACGTGGGAGACCTATGGAGGTCACTCGACCGAGTCATGGAGGGGACTCGATCGAGTGCCCTTCGTGAGGATTCCCTGCCCAATTTTAAAGGGATCACTCGATCAAGTGGCCCTTAGGCACTCGATTAAGTGCCCTCTATAACAGACGAAGGGTTTGCCTCGAAATAACCCATTTTGTAAATTGTTGGTTTAAATCAAGGCTAATGGAGCTAGTTATAAATATTAAATCATTTATACTTACTCGATTCTTGATAACTCGTTATGCACTACGCTCGATTACGAAACCGGCATTGAGCATTTAGAGTATAATTTGTGAAACTGTCATTAATCGAATTAGAACGAATATCAATTCCCTCCGCGTCACAACATTGTTATTTATCCTTACGGATCATGTGATGTTCTATTCCGTGTCAATGGGTTTTGTGCTAACTCAATTATTGATGACCCTTTAGGCATGACATTTGACTACAGAGTCAATATCGTACCTTTAGAGTAGTATTTTGAAAATGGCGTCAAGTATGCTCGATAATAGATTACCGCGATCGCATTATACCCTTAAGCGTCTAGGGCGGCGCGCCGTGAAGGGCGTCACCTCCAGTACAAATTTTTGAAGGATTATAACGGACTTTGAATATCGATCATACTTGACTCGAAAATTCAATCATCGTCACAAACTTAGATCCTTAGCGTTTCGATGTCGTAATTTGGCGTTTAAAGCCTACGACTATCGATTTAGCGTCATTGTATGTTGCTCGAATCGATTAAAAATAGTTTTGTTAAATATATGTATACGCGATATTATATGACGAATATAAAAAAAGCGGAAATTAAATGTTAGATTGTTAGTAAACGAATAATAAAATGTTAGATGCGATGTTAATATGAACAAAAATGTAAAAGCGTTTTAAGGAGTTGACCCACCTTAAACAACCAAATACGCGGGGTGCCGAGATAAGCGACCGACAACTCGAGTGCGATACTCTTGTATTCATGTTTTCTTATCCCGTCATCCTTTGTATTCGATACGTAAAAGGACAAGTATTTTATAGTCAAGTTAGTAATTAGCGTTATGATAAACAAAAGTTAGTATAAGAAAATCGAAAGAGAATAGGGATTAGAGAAAATGGGGTTTGTTTACACCCTCAACCTACATGCTTATGGTCTCGGAAATACGGGCTCGTCTAGTAGCGGTGTAGGCACGGAGTGTCGAGAATATAGGGTGAGTTAGGGTGTGTGATTGGTGAGAGGATGCTCTCGGTCTTTGATGAGTTTTGATCTCGAGGGTGGCTTGTACGCTAGAGTGTATAAAGGACTCTAAGGAAGCCTAGAAATGTGAAGGAATGTGGAGAAAGAAGGGTTCCAAAAGCCTTGTGAAATGATGAGCTAAGGGGGGGTATTTATAGATTTAGCCCCCCCCCCCGGTTGGCCACTCGATCGAGTGACTCAAAAAAAGGTTCCTGGTTGATTTTTGAGGGTGCACTCGATCGAGTGGCCATATGGCACTCGATCGAGTGGGTCTTAGGCGGGTATAGCCAAAATAGGAAGGTTTAGATCTTGTGTTGACTTTGATTTGCATTGATTTTGTTTGTTTTATTTGCTTTGGCTTTGCATTTAGACATAGCGTGAGGCTGGCTTCGTCTCAGGTTTTGACTTTCACCGGGTTTTGACTCGGTCGCAAAAGACAGTTTTATTTTCGGTGACGGTTTCAGCTCAAAATAGCTTTATTTTATTGGAAACGACCCACTGAGTCTGAATTTGAGGACGGTTATGAGAGATTAGTATTTCGCTAAGTGCCCACGTCGGATACTATTGATTCCGAGTCCGTATTCGAGTGCATTAAAGCATTTTTACGTCCGACCATCTGATAAGTGTAGTTTGTAGTGCCTACTTGTTGTGTTTGATCCCGGTTTCTCTTGTGGAATCGCTCTTTAGAGCAGTTTTCGAGGCTACTTATGCTTCTTCTAGCTTGTTTTAGGTTCCTAGGATCAATATTGGACAAAGGGAACAATTCCGACTCGTTTCCGACACATTTGGAGCCAACAAAGAGAAGCGACGATCACTCGATGGCTTAGACTTGATCCCGAGCACCGAGACCTTGGGACCCATTCCCGAGCCCTTTAGACTCGATCCCGAGCACCGAGAATCGATGGGAAGCCTATGAAGAGCAAATAGGGACCTTTATGATCATATTGGAGGCCTACAAGACCCTTGCCACGCGGGATGAGTGCCCATCCCGGTCGGGATGAAGAGCAAACAAAGCAGCTCTTCTGATGAGCCATCCCGCTTGGGATGAACCATTCCGGTCAGGACCATGAAGCCATCCCGGTATTTCGAAGTATTTTAGATTTAGAAGACTCATCCCGACCGGGAAGGATGTCATCCCGATCGGGATGAGTGTGCTGAAAAGTGGGTTCTCTGGAGTGTGATCCCGACCGGGATCAAGTTCATCCCGACCGGGAAGGAGCCATCCCGACCGGGAAGAAGTCCATCCCGACCGGGATGGTACCCAACTCCTCCTTTTGCCTCCTCTTCGACATTTGAGCCCACCCAACCACTTTACACCCCCTCCCAACCTCCCAACCTCCCTACCTACCCTTGCGACTATCCATGATCCCTACACTTCATATATATACCCTCATATCATCTTCTCTTCACTACATACCGAGTTTCACATCAAATCCCACCTCCTTATACCATTGCAAGCTTAGTACTTCAACCATGCAACCATATCGAGAATGAAGAGGAATAACAATGACGAAGACTAGCTATGTGCCGATATTGAACATTGAGACGATGGAGTTAGTGAGTTGCTAACCGATGGTACGACAACTATCCTTTCGTTTCCGTCTTTTATTGCTTGTATCCATTTGTTTGTTCCTTTCCGCTTACCATTTTTTGTGTCATGGTGGCCCTCGGGGCCTTGGTAGTCATTGCTCCCGACTCTCGATGACGTGACTACATCGAGAGTCATTTCAAAATCCAAATCTTCAAGTATTTTCACTTTTTATTTAAATTCTTTTTCCTTTTGTTAGGATTAAGTCGGATCCGGGCTAGGTGACTTGATTACACCTAGTCCTCCTCTCCCATTTCCTTTTATTTCCTTCTTTTTATTTCTTCACCCATCCATATCTTTTCTCGTCTCGGACCATGGTGACTTGATTACCCCCCGGCCGGACACTTTCTACCTTTCTTCACTTTTCGTTTTGATTTTTAGCTTTATTTTTGTAGTTTCTTTTCTTTTTCAGTGTCTCCACACACTACCGATCGAGCATGAAGACATTGCTCGGTTTAAGAGTGGGGGAGCGATATCGTAGTCTAGCTTGGCTTTATTTTTGTAGTTTTTTCGAAAAAATATTAAAAATCCCTAAAAATTTGAAAAATTTCATAAAAATCAAAATGATTTTTCCTTTCTGTCTTTTCCTTTTGTGTCGTTGTGTCATATATTTGTTGTGTTTTGCGTGTTTTGCCTCCCTTTTTCCTTGAAGGTCGCTTAATCACCTTTAACTTTGGAGGGCTTTCAAGACATCCGGTAACATCTTTTTATCCCTTTTTACTCTTTGTCTCTTGTAGAGTTTGGAGGAGATTTGTGATGATGGGTGCTCGGGTGGAGCTTTGTAGAGTTTGAGGTTGATTTGGTGTCTTGTTTGGAAGTTCGGGGTGGTGTTTGTTCTTTTTGTGTGTTTGTTTTGTTTTGTTTTGTTTTGTTGTCTTTGTCTCATTTTCTTGCGTTTTTTGTCGCGTCTTTGTTTTGTGATGTGTAGTTTTGTCTAGTGTGTAAAAAGGTTTTCGAAAACCCGGTTTTGAGGCTAGTATGCAAGTGTTTACTTTCCCTTTCTGGTAGTATGAATCGAGTCTTGGACTTTAGTCTAGTAGAATGACCCTAAATTAATAGTTTCGTTGGTCTTTTACCTTGAGTCCACCTAGTCTACTAGGGATTTACTACAGGATTTGCATTTTGACCATTATGACCACCCACGGTGTGAAAAGGCCTTGGTTGCCAAGTCACGTTCCTTAGGGGACCATGTTCGAAATTGTCCGATTAGTCCAAGTTCTCCACCTTTTTGTGGGTTTGAAGGGAAGGCGCCGTCCCGACTCACCCATTTCCCTACCTCACACACATTTTTCCACAAATAAGTTGCAAATTGTTGAAATTCTCACTTGGTTGCAAGAAATGCCTACAATACAAGAATTATCCAAAAGGCAAGCCAAGTCAAAAGAAAGAAAAAGAGAAAAAGAAAGAAAGAAAACGAAAGAATGAAAATAATGAAGGAAAAGATAAGGCACAACAAGTCAAAAGGAAAATACAAAAGAAGAAAAAGAAATGGCATTGCAACACGAAAGCAAAATGCAAAAAGAATGAAAATGCAAAAGAAAATCCCCTCACAAAAAGAATTCTCCCCCTCTCAAAATAAGCCTTTCTCCGACTATTACCGTGAATAGCCTACCAAAGGACCGAGTCCCTAGGAAGGATGATAGCGGTAATGGTCGGTCTTCCCTCACTTTGCAACCATTATCCACCTTTATACTTGGACTAGTTTTGCGGTTTTGAGCATGGGACGACCCTCTTGGCTTATCGCTAAAGGGGGCGGGGTCTCACTTACCTACAGTGTCGACTAACACCGTGGTTCATCCTTTTTCCATCCCGCCGATCGTCCCGTAGTACGTTCTTAGAAGGTTAAGAGGAACCTAGGTAAGTTACCAACGTTTGTATTGCTTTGTTGTCGTACTATTAGGGTTTTGTTCATATCGATTTGTGTTATTAGTTTGAGAACTTTGTCACTTGCCTTGAGTCCTTAACCGGTGCTTCTTTCACCGCTTTGTAGAGGGAAGCGGTACTTATTTCTTCTTGGGTGCAACCGATTGCTTATTTGTTTGTGTGAGTGTTTGTTTGTGTGTTTTTGTGTCCGGTTGCATCCACAGTTTTGTCGCAAGACTTTACTTGCCTTGCGGAGTGCACTTTTCCTCTAAGTGTACTCGCGTGAGTTGAAAGGGCGTAGGGTTCGCTAATACCCGCTCGGTTAGTAGTCTAGTTTCTTTTAGTTTTTTGTTAATTTGTGCTTACTCGAGGGCGAGTAAGGGTTAAGTGTGGGGGAGTTGATAAGTGTAGTTTATAGTGCCTATTTGTTGTGTTTGGTCCCGAGTTCTCTTGTGGAATCACTCTTTGGAGCAGTTTTCGAGGCTAATTACGCTTCTTCTAGCTTGTTTTAGGTTCCTAGGATCAATATTGGAGAAAGGGAACGATTCCGACTCGTTTCCGACACATTTGGAGCCAACAAAGAGAAGCGACAATCACTCGGTGGCTTAGACTCGATCCCGAGACCTTGGGACCCATTCCCGAGCCCCTTAGACTCGATCCCGAGCACCGAGAATCGATGAGAAGCCTATGAAGAGCAAATAGGGACCTTTATGATCATATTGGAGGCCTACAAGACCCTTCCCGGGCGGGATGAGTGCCCATCCCGGTCGGGATGAAGAGCAAACAAAGCAGCTCTTCTGATGAGCCATCCCGGTCGGGACCATGAAGCCATCCCGGTCGGGACCATCCATCCCGGTCGTGATGAGCCCAGTACAACACTGTGACTCTTCTTTTCAATTCCTTTGCTCTTGTAACCTTATATATACCCTCCCTTTGTATTGTTTAAGAACCATACACTACCATACTCTATCTTACTAAACCCTAGACATACTTTAGCCTAGATTAGGTTAGATTAATGAAGATTAGTCTTTAATTACTTCTTAATCTTAGATTACTCTTGTATTATTGGAATTCTTGAAGATCTCTACCAAGATTGACAACCTTGGAAGATGTATTTGCGTTTTCTCTTTTATGCAAGTTTTCTTTCTTCCTTTCATGTTCTAGTATGGTATAATCTCTCTTTTCCCTTCTCTTAATCTTCTTTTATCATTCAAGTATCAATCTTTATCTTTTGTTTATTGTTTTGTTCATAATCATTGTTCTTCTTCATTATGTATGTGATTGTCCTTGTGTTAGTTTCTCTTGTTCTTGTTAGCTTTCCATTAGATATGTTTGAGTAATTCTCTTTCTAGGATTAGTAGGGAGATTTGGTGGTTTAATGGGTGATTAAGGGTTTGTTTAAGATGTTGGTGGAAGTTTGGGTTGCTTCTTGGTTATATGCATAGAACATGTCTGATGAAATGCTTGAATGACTTGTAGTTGCAAACGCTTGTTTTTCTTGCCTTCTTCTTGCGGTCTTTTGTGTCGCTAAGATGGGTTCTTGCGAGAGAGCGAGGAACCTCTAGGTCGGTTTAAGTAGCGAGAGCCCGGACTATACCTAGATTACCCGACTACCCCTTCACCTTTTCTCTTCCTTGATCATTCCATCACCCTTGAACCCTACCTAATCCTAGCCCTTTCCCTAGTTGTTTTCTTCTTCGTCCTAGCTATTATTCCTTTAGTTAGTTGAATCCCTAGCTCTAGTTTTCACATTTATCCTAGTTCTAGTCATAATCTCCTCTCCTTTTAATTGTTTTAGTTAGTTTAGCCTTGTTGACCTAGTCTTGTTTTTGGGCGACCTTAGTCTAGACACCTCATAACCGTCTCCGTGGACTCGACCCGACTTACCCTATCTACGTGTTAGGTGTAGTTGGTATTACATGTTGGTAGGGATTGACGGCAAATCCTTCCCATCATTTTGGCGCCATTGCCGAGGACGGTGCTAGTTTAGACCTAGTTTGCCTATTTACTTGACTTTGTCTTTGTTTTTGTGTTTTTCTTTTTGTTCCTTTGCGTCTTGTGTGTGTGAAGTTTATTTCTCTCTTATCTAGTGCCCAAAAAGCACTAGACTTCTCACGTTTGCTCCTAGTCTACAGTTTGTGCCTAGAGGTGGTGACCATCTTCTTCTTTACAACTTAGAGCCGCTTTAACGGACGGTTGCTAGATTGAGAGGTCCTCAACCGGGTACGAGCCACGATTTTTGAGTATAGCATGAGGTTTGATCTAAACTCCCAACCCATAGAAGCCAACATGAGCTACTCCTCTTCCTCTATGAATCAAGAGTATGCCATGACGTCTCCCTACTACTATCAAGCTTCGAGGGGTAATCAAGACACCCGTGGGTATGAGCTTCAAGGAAGTGGGAACGGTTACCAACAAGTGAATGTTTATCAATCCTATGATCATGGTGGCTATTGCTCAAGCTATCAATGTGAACGCACTATGTTTCATCATGATTCACCATATGGAAGCCAATATCCCCAAAACCCACCATATTACCCTTCACCTCAACCACAATATGAGCCCCAAAACCCACAATATTACCAATCATCTCAACCTGACTACCAACAATATGATGCCCCAACCCTTGGGCATCATCAAGATTTTCAAAGAGCATTACAAGACCCCATTGACCACAAATTGCCCAACTTGGGGTTATATCAAACGATTCTTCAAATGCAAAAGAGCCAACAAGAAATGGCCATCCAAATGCAAAAGAACCAAGATGAATTCATGGACCAATATCAAAGGGAAAACGAGGCGATGGATGCTCGATTAAATGCGTTAGTGGTTAAAACCGTAATGTTTTTACCCCGAACGTCACAACTAGATGAAGGGTGCTCACTTGAGCAAGGGGAGCAACCTAATCACGAAGACGCCGATGAAGTTCCTTTTGGAAGCGAAACTTGCTTTGTAGAACTTCAATCGTCTACCCAAAAAGAGACGAATGAGGAAATGACCCGTGGTGAAGGCATTGTCGGTGAAGAATTGGAGGAGGTTAGTGAGTTGAATGAGTTTGTAGAATTTGTGAAGTTGTTTGGTGGAAATGATGAGCTCAAGTTGCCCTTGTGCGAAAATGTGGAAGAACATCAAGAGCCCCTTGCAAGTAAGCGAAGCACTGATTTGGAAGAGATTGAAACCGCCAGTGGAAGTTTCAATTCTCTCCTTCAAGATGATGCGGGGACAAGTGTTGTTCCGGGACTTAAAGATGGGGAACCATAACTTGAGGAAGGTATGGGGATGTGCAACAAGGAAATGAGGCCAAAACCGCTTTTTGTGCCTCCTGTCAAGGACTTGAAGCTTGCTTGTGATTGGAGACGGTGCTTAGGGAGGAAGAGGTCGTTAAAGCTTGTAGGATGGATAGACCCCGGAGAAACCATGCGAGATGACGTTGGGTCTTTGGATTACTACTTCTTGCTTCCGGCTTGGAGGCTTTGGAGGATAGCTTGGCTTGGGTACTCAATGAACCCTCATTATGATGTGGCTCGAGCATTTGACTTGATCCTCCGAGCCCTTGATGGCTATGGATAAGGAGGAGTCCAACATCCTAGGTTTGACGGAGTTCCTCAAGAACCGTCATGTTGTATATTCCCCTTTCCCTCTTCTTTTGATTTTTTGTGATTGTAATTGTGTTATTTGTGATTTTGTTTCTAGGATTTGTGTGTTTTGTGGAAATCTTGTAATTTGGAATTTTCTTGAGTGATGTGAGGTAGGGATTTTGATGATGTTTATTGAGTTTATTTGATAGGTTGGTAGTGAAGATGAAGTTTCGAGGAGAGTTGATGATGATAGAAGCTTGGATCTTGGGCAAGGAAGTCGGTTTTTGAAGCTTTTGACGAGCTTTTGGGGACGAGATTTTAGATTTCGAAGTATTGGTGGCCTTGTGGGTGAAGCTAGCAAGAGGAATGAAGGGCTAGAAGACTCATCCCGACCGGGAAGGATGTCATCCCGGTTGGGATGAGTGTGATGAAAAGTGGGTTCTCTGGAGTGTGATCCCGACCGGGATCAAGTTCATCCCGACCGGGAAGGAGCCATCCCGACCGGGATGGTACCCAACTCCTCCTTTTGCCTCCTCTTCGACATTTGAGCCCACCCAACCACTTTACACCCCCTCCCAACCTCCCGACCTACCCTTACGACTATCCATGATCCCTACACTTCATATATATACCCTCATCTCATCTTCTCTTCACTACATACCGAGTTTCACATCAAATCCCACCTCCTTATACCATTGCAAGCTTAGTACTTCAACCATGCAACCATATCGAGAATGAAGAGGAATAACAATGACGAAGACTAGCTACGTGCCGATATTGAACATTGAGACGATGGAGTTAGTGAGTTGCTAACCGATGGTACGACAACTATCCTTTCGTTTCCGTCTTTTATTGCTTGTATCCATTTGTTTGTTCCTTTCCGCTTACCATCTTTTGTGTCATGGTGGCCCTCGGGGCCTTGGTAGTCATTGCTCCCGACTCTCGATGACGTGACTACATCGAGAGTCATTTCAAAATCCAAATCTTCAAGTATTTTCACTTTTTCTTTAAATTCTTTTTCCTTTTGTTAGGATTAAGTCGGATTCGGGCGGAATCCGGGCTAGGTGACTTGATTACACCTAGTCCTCCTCTCCCATTTCCTTTTATTTCCTTCTTTTTATTTCTTCACCCATCCATATCTTTTCTCGTCTCGGCCCATGGTGACTTGATTACACCCCGGCCGGACACTTTCTACCTTTCTTCACTTTTTGTTTTGATTTTTAGCTTTATTTTTGTAGTTTCTTTTCTTTTTCAGTGTCTCCACACACTACCGATCGAGCATGAAGACATTGCTCGGTTTAAGAGTGGGGGAGCGATATCGTAGTATAGCTTGGCTTTATTTTTGTAGTTTTTTCGAAAAAATATTAAAAATCCCTAAAAATTTGAAAAATTTCATAAAAATCAAAATGATTTTTCCTTTCTGTCTTTTCCTTTTGTGTCGTTGTGTCGTATATTTGTTGTGTTTTGCGTGTTTTGCCTCCCTTTTTCCTTGAAGGTCGCTTAATCACCTTTAACTTTGGAGGGCTTTCAAGACATCCGGTAACATCTTTTTATCCCTTTTTTCTCTTTGTCTCTTGTGGAGTTTGGAGGAGATTTGTGATGATGGGTGCTCGGGTGGAGCTTTGTAGAGTTTGAGGTTGATTTGGTGTCTTGTTTGGAAGTTCGGGGTGGTGTTTGTTCTCTTTGTGTGTTTTTTTTGTTTTGTTTTGTTTTGTTGTCTTTGTCTCATTTTCTTTCGTTTTTTGTCGCGTCTTTGTTTTGTGATGTGTAGTTTTGTCTAGTGTGTAAAAAGGTTTTCGAAAACCCGGTTTTGAGGCTAGTGTGCAAGTGTTTACTTTCCCTTTCTGGTAGTATGAATCGAGTCTTGGACTTTAGTCTAGTAGAATGACCCTAAATTAATAGTTTCATTGGTCTTTTACCTTGAGTCCACCTAGTCTACTAGGGATTTACTACAGGATTTGCATTTTGACCATTATGACCACCCATGGTGTGAAAAGGCCTTGGTTGCCAAGTCCCGTTCCTTAGGGGACCATGTTCGAAATTGTCTGATTAGTCCAAGTTCTCCACCTTTTTGTGGGTTTGAAGGGAAGGCGCCGTCCCGACTCACCCATTTCCCTACCTCACAAACATTTTTCAACAAATAAGTTGCAAATTGTTGAAATTCTCACTTGGTTGCAAGAAATGCCTACAATACAAGAATTATCCAAAAGGCAAGCCAAGTCAAAATAAATAAAAAGAGAAAAAGAAAGAAAGAAAAAGAAAGAACGAAAATAATGAAGGAAAAGATAAGGCACAACAAGTCAAAAGGAAAATACAAAAGAAGAAAAAAAATGGCATTGCAACACGAAAGCAAAATGCAAAAAGAATGAAAATGCCAAAGAAAATCCCCTCACAAAAAGAATTCTCCCCCTCTCAAAATAAGCCTTTCTCCGACTATTACCGTGAATAGCCTACCAAAGGACCGAGTCCCTAGGAAGGATGATAGCGGTAATGGTCGGTCTTCCCTCACTTTGCAACCATTATCCACCTTTATACTTGGACTAGTTTTGCGGTTTTGAGCATGGGACGACCCTCTTGGCTTATCGCTAAAGGGGGCGGGGTCTCACTTACCTACAGTGTCGACTAACACCGTGGTTCATCCTTTTTCCATCCCGCCGATCGTCCCGTAGTACGTTCTTAGAAGGTTAGGAGGAACCAAGGTAAGTTACCAACGTTTGTATTGCTTTGTTGTCATACTATTAGGGTTTTGTTCATATCGATTTGTGTTATTAGTTTGAGAACTTTGTCACTTGCCTTGAGTCCTTAACCGGTGCTTCTTTCACCGCTTTGTAGAGGGAAGCGGTACTTATTTCTTCTTGGGTGCAATCGATTGCTTATTTGTTTGTGTGTTTTTGTGTCCGGTTGCATCCACAGTTTTCTCGCAAGACCTTACTTGCCTTGCGGAGTACACTTTTCCTTTAAGTGTACTCGCGTGAGTTGAAAGGGCGTAGGGTGCACAAATACCCGCTCAGTTAGTAGTCTAGTTTCTTTTAGTTCTTTTAGTTTTTTGTTAGTTTGTGCTTACTCGAGGGCGAGTAATGGTTAAGTGTGGGGGAGTTGATAAGTGTAGTTTGTAGTGCCTATTTGTTGTGTTTGGTCCCGGTTTCTCTTGTGGAATCACTCTTTGGAGCAGTTTTCGAGGCTACTTACGCTTCTTCTAGCTTGTTTTAGGTTTCTAGGATCAATATTGGAGAAAGGGAACGATTCCGACTCATTTCCGACACATTTGGAGCCAACAAAGAGAAGCGACAATCACTCGGTGGCTTAGACTCGATCCCGAGACCTTGGGACCCATTCCCGAGCCCCTTAGACTCGATCCCGAGCACTGAGAATCGATGAGAAGCCTATGAAGAGCAAATAGGGACCTTTATGATCATATTGGAGGCCTACAAGACCCTTCCCGGGCGGGATGAGTGCCCATCCCGGTCGGGATGAAGAGCAAACAAAGCAGCTCTTCTGATGAGCCATCCCGGTCGGGACCATGAAGCCATCCCGGTCGGGACCATCCATCCCGGTCGTGATGAGCCCAGTACAGCACTGTGACTCTTCTTTTCAATTCCTTTGCTCTTGTAACCTTATATATACCCTCCCTTTGTATTCTTTAAGAACCATACACTACCATACTCTATCTTACTAAACCCTAGACATACTTTAGCCTAGATTAGGTTAGATTAATGAAGATTAGTCTTTAATTACTTCTTAATCTTAGATTACTCTTGTATTATTGGAATTCTTGAAGATCTCTACCAAGATTGACAACCTTGGAAGATGTATTTGGGTTTTCTCTTTTATGCAAGTTTTATTTCTTCCTTTCATGTTCTAGTATGGTATAATCTCTCTTTTCCCTTCTCTTAATCTTCTTTTATCATTCAAGTTTCAATCTTTATCTTTTGTTTATTGTTTTGTTCATAATCATTGTTCTTCTTCATTATGTATGTGATTGTTCTTGTGTTAGTTTCTCTTGTTCTTGTTAGCTTTCCATTAGATATGTTTGAGTAATTATCTTGCTAGGATTAGTAGGGAGATTTGGTGGTTTAATGGGTGATTAAGGGTTTGTTTAAGATGTTGGTGGAAGTTTGGGTTGCTTCTTGGTTATATGCATAGAACATGTTTGATGAAATGCTTGAATGACTTGTAGTTGCAAATGCTTGTTTTTCTTGCCTTCTTCTTGCGGTCTTGTGTGTCGCTACGATGGGTTCTTGCACGAGAGCGAGGAACCTCTAGGTCGGTTTAAGTAGCCAGAGCCCGGACTATACCTAGATAACCCGACTACCCCTTCACCTTTGCTCTTCCTTATTCATTCCATCACCCTTGAACCCGACCTAATCCTAGCCCTTTCCCTAGTTGTTTTCTTCTTCGTCCTAGCTATTATTCCTTTAGTTAGTTGAATCCCTAGCTCTAGTTGTCACATTTAGCCTAGTTCTAGTCATAGTCTCCTCCCCTTTTAATTGTTTTAGTTAGTTTAGCCTTGTTGACCTAGTCTTGTTTTTGGGCGACCTTAGTCTAGACACCTCATAACCGTCTCCGTGGACTCGACCTGACTTACCCTATCTACGTGTTAGGTGTAGTTGGTATTACTTGTTGGTAGGGATTGACGGCAAATCCTTCCCATCACCATCATCGGGTGTTTTGTTGGAGACTGCTATAGACACTAACAGGCAAAATGCGGGTGTCTACAGATCCGCGGATCCGATGGATCTTGATCTGGATCCACACTTTTGGAATCCGTCGGATCTTGACCGGATTCGGATCCGCTACTAGGGGTGCGGATCTGGATCTGGATGTGGATATATGCGGATCCGGTCCGGATCCGATCCATTGCCATCCCTAGGTGGACCCATAACACCACTTGATTTACCAATAATACCCTTACTTTTACCATCTTTGTTAAAAGTTGTGAAAAATGTTATCTAAAGGATTGAATGGATGGGAGGGAGTATACCACTAACCTTTTTACCCTTGTGGTGGTTTAAAAATTGTATCAAAAATAAAAATACATATAATTAAATATTTAATTTGTTTATAGATACTTTATTCATCTCAATCGTTTTTTTATTTTAGTCTTTGTGATGGAAAGATTAACTAAAGCTTACGAGAATTTGTATTTCGATGATTGTATACATGAGTACAGTTACATATTTATAGTTGCATATCCTAGTATGAAACGAATAGCAGAAATAAGTACAAAATATCTGTAATTACAATAAATACAAGGAAATCAGTAATTATGACTATAATTATGAAATTGCCTAATCAATGAGCTACGATATGATGATATTGTATCTGGACTTGTGACGTACGTTGACTTGAGACAAATGGACCTAGATGTTATTCTTGATACGCTCCCGCAAAACGGTCGGTCGTAAAGTAAGTCCGATTTTGGAAAAGAGAGTCTGGAATCGAGTTTTTTGTAACAGTTTTGTAAGAACGTCGGTGAGTTGGTCATCACCATTAATATGTTGGACACAGAGACGAGCTTGATGAACATGTTCACGAACAAAATGAAAGTTGAGTGCTAAGTGTTTAATACGTGAATGAAAGACGAGGTTCACTGAATAATTCGTGGCGCCAAGATTATCACAGTAGATAGCCGGTGTGTCGGTGACCGGGATGTGCAGTTCACGGAGGAGGGATTTTACCCATAGCATTTCGGCAGTTGTGTTAGCTATTGCGCGAAATTCGGCCTCGGTTAAGGACAAGGAAACAGCCTGTTGTTTCTTAAAGGACCATGAGATCGGATTGTAACCAAGAAAAATTAAATAACCGGTGGTGGAAATATAATTGAATTTGTCGCGGGCATGATCAGAGTCGCTGTAGCCATGTAGGAAGGGAGGAGATTAGCGAAGAATATGGAGACCATGGTTTTGTGTACCTTGTAAGTAGCGTAAAACCCTTTTTAAAGCGAGCCAGTGAACCGATGTAGGATGATTAAGAAATGGAGCTAATTTTTGACGAAGAACAAAATATCTGGGCGGGTGAGGGTCAAATATTGGAGACTTCGAACAATGGCCCTGTAGTCTGTCTCATTCTCAACCGGGAGATCAAGATGACGAACAAACTAAGTGTCGAGGGTTAAGGGTGTGGTGACCGAGGAACAATTCTCCATTTTGTAATTAATGAGTATGTCGTGTGTGTACTTCGACTGATTGAGATGGAGGCGAGTGGAGGTGGGTGTAACTTCAACACCAAGAAAATAGGATAGTGGGCCTAAATCCTTGAGAGAGAAGCGGTTAGATATATGATTGATAAACTGTCTGATAGCGTTGGGATTTGGACCTGTGACAATAATGTCGTCTACATGAACGAGAAAAAGTAGATAGGTAGTAGCAGTTTTGTGAATAAATAGGGAGGCATCGAAAATAGAGTTGGTGAACCTGTTAGTGACTAAATAATGTTTGAGTTCGGTGAACCAAGCACGTGGTGCTTGCTTGAGGCCATATATGGCCTTACATAATTGACATACATGATTAGATTTGATCGGGTCAACAAAACCCGGTGGTCGGGCCATAAATACGGTGTCACTGAGCGTACCTTGGAGGAAGGCATTGTTGATGTCAAGTTGATGAAGAGGTCAACTTTTGATGACAGCTAGTGTGAGGACGAGACAGATGGCGGTAGGCTTAACTACTGGAATAAATGTTTCCGAGTAATCTAAACCGGGACGTTGGTGGAAACCTTTAGCAACAAGGCGAGCCTTGTGTTGTTTTATTGAGCCGTCGGGATTGTATTTGAGACGGATAACCCACTTACAGCCAATGGTGTTGCGGTTTGGATCGGGTGGAACAAGGGTCCAAGTGTCATTCCGAGTTAGAGTTGTGTGCTCCGTAACCACAGCGTCGCGCCAAAGGGGGTCGAGGAGGGCTTGTTTGACAGTGGTTGGGGTGGTGAAGGAGGGCTGAGATGTGGCAGGTTAGCATATTTTGTGTTGGGTTTAGTTATGTTGTTGAGGAGTCGTGTTGTGGGTCTGTGAGGTGGAGACAAGTTGTGAGCGGAGGAGGGTGAATCTGGAGGGGTGGAAAGGGGCGTAGTGTCAGGCGAGGTCGGGGTAGTCAAAATCGGAGAGGAAGAAGGATTCGAGTTGGGTAAGGTAGTGGGGGAAGAGATGGCGGGTGTGTCATTAGTAGTGGTTTCCGTGGTGATGGGCAGTGAATTGAATTGGGGAAAATGTGTTGGGTGGGTTGGTTTATAGTGGGAGTGTGGGTGAAATTTTGTGTGAGAGAGAAATAATGAGGAAGGGGAGTGTTGGACCACGTGGAGGGGGAGGGGGGGGGGGGGGTTATAACGGGTAGTATGAGTGAGACGAGGATAGGGAAATTCTTGGTCAATAAAACGTACGTGCCAGGACGTGTAGAGACGGTTTGTTGTGGGTTCAAGACATAGATATGCATTTTGTGTGTTCGAGTATCCGAGAAAAATTCAAGGGAGGGAGTGAGGTTGAAGTTTGTGAGCGGTATAAGGTCTTAGTCATGGGTAGCAAAGACGTCCAAATGCATGGAGTTTCTTGTAATTCGGTTGTTTATAAAAAGTTTATTATAGGGATTATCATTTTGTAATGTGCGGGTAGGTAGATGGTTTATTAAGTAAGCGGCCGTAGTGAAAGCGTAAGGCCAAAATCTGTAGGGTAATTGGGCTTGTGTGAGTAAGGCAAGACCCGTGTCAACAATGTGACCATGACGACGTTCCGCAAATCTGTTATGTTCGATAGTGTGTGGTGGGGAGGTGAGATGATAAATACCATTGTCTAATAAGTCAGGGGTGAGTTTAGTAAATTCTCCGCCATTGTCAGAGTAAAATTGAGGAATTGGACGTTGGAATTTTTTTTCGACAGGAGCTTGAAATCCTTGGAAGGTGAGATAGGTGTCGGATTTTCTTTTAATTGGAAAAATCCAAATATAATGGGTGAAGTGGTCAATAAAAATTACATAATATTTAAGTGAATCATTAGATAAGACGTGGTAGTCGAAACGTCGAAGTAGATTAAATCAAGCGGAGCGGTTGAATGTAAAGTGGAATCGTGAAAAGGAAGTTTCCGACTTTTATTTATTAAGCACGCATTATGATAAGTGTAGTTTGTAGTGCCTAAATTGCTGTGTTTTGGTCCCGTTTTCCTAGTGGAATCGCTCCTTGGGAGGGTTTATGGGCTACTTATGCTTCCTCTAGTTCGTTTCAGGTTCTCAAGACCTTTCATGAAGAGTTGGAGCAATTCTGACTCGATACATACACTTTTTGGAGCCAACGAAGTGAAGGAACGATCACTCGATGCCTTGGATTCGACTCCGAGACCTTGGGACCCGATCCCGAGCCTCTTAGACTCGATCCCGAGCCCGGAGAATCGGTGAGAAGCCCATGAGAACCAAGGAGGGACCAAAAAGATCATATTGGAGGCCTACAAGACTCATCCCCGACGAGAAGGGCCTCATCCCGTCCGGGATGAGGTGCACAATTGAAGCGGCTTCTGACCTGGGTCCGTCCGGTCGGGACCAGCCCGTCCCGGTCGGGACCGTGGTGCTGCTGCGCGAGACTTATTCTTTTCTCCTCCTTCATTCTTGTAACCTTATAAATACTTCCCTCTTGTATTGTTTACATATCATACATTACCCTAGACTCTCTTAGGCCTCTCTTGAACATTCATAACCCTAGATTAGTGTCCTTCTCATTACCTTAATAATCTTCCTTTAATCCTTAGTTAATCTTTGCTTAATCTTAGTTAATTAGTCTTGTATTAAGAAGATACTTGAAGATTCATCCAAGCTTGAGAACCTTGGAGTTGATTTGGGTTTCTTATTTATGCAAGTTTACATCTTTTTCATCATCTTGTTGTTGGTATAATCTCTTATCTCTTATTTATTGTTTATTTACTCAAGTTTATCTCTTATATATTGTTTATTGTTATTGTTTGTTTATTATGGATGTTTGGATGTTTGGTTTGTTTTCTCTTGTTCATGTTAGTTTGAGTATGATAATTAGTGAGTAGTTCTCTTGTGGGGTTAGTAGGGGGATTAAGGGTAGATTATGGGTGATTAGGGTTGATTAGGGGTAAAGGTTACATCTTTGTTGCTAGTCTCATATTGGGCACACCATGTGTTTGATGATTTGCTTGTGTGGGTAGTAGTGGCCAATGCTTCCTATACTTGTTTCTCTTCTTCTCATTGTTTGGCTAGTGTGTGATTGTGTTAGGGTATAGTCTTTGACACGAGAGTGCGGACATTGGTCTACGTAGCGAGAGCCCGGACCGATCTTGACCTAGGTTTAGACGCGAGAGCGCAAACCGACTCTAGCAACTAGGAGACACCTACACCCTTGACCACCCAATTACCCTTCTACACTTAAGAACCTGACCTAACCCTTCTCCTTTCCATATTTGGCTCATCCTCCTAGTTAGTCGTAATTTCTCTAGGTCGCTAGTTTGTTTAATCTTTAGTTATTTCATTTAAGCCTTGTTATAGATAGTTCATTATTAGTCTAGTTCATACCTCCTCTCCATCATAGTTTATCAATTATCGTTCTCTTTGTGTTGTTTTGGTAGCCTAGTCTCGTTTTAGGTAGACCTAGTCTAGAGTTTACAATACCGTCTCCGTGGACACGACCCGACTTACCCTAGCTACCCACTAGGTATAGCCGGCTGTTTAATTGGTGTTGGGATCGACGACAATTCCCTACCATCAATTTGGCGTCGTTGCTGGGGACGGTGCATTGTTTAGACTTAGTTTACTTCCATCTTGACTTAGTTACCCTTCTTCGTGCTCTTCTATCATCTCTTGTGCATATTTTGTAGGTTTCCCTTGTTTTCTTAGCTTTCTTTTCTCTTTGTTTTTCGTTGTGTTCGTTTATTGTCTTTGCCTAGTGCCCGAAAAGCACTAGGTGGTCTTATGTTTACTCAAGTGTGTAGTGTATGCCTAGGAGGAGAGGCGATTTCTTTCTCTTCAATCCAGAGCCGGAGAGACTCTTTAGAGCCTTTCGCCAACGGACGATTGATCGGGTTAGACAATCTCAACCGGGTACTAGCAATACCATTGAAGAGCAAGCTCAAGGATCCGACTTTAACGAGTCACATCGAGAGACGGCCGAAGGGATCTTCATAAATCCCTTTGGTTCATCTATCCATTCTTCTAGTCCTAGTTCCCTTTCTAGTTCTACATCAACACCGTCTACACCATCTTCTCCCGCATATCCAATCATGCCGAAGTTTTCATCTCACTCCACTTTTACCGAAAATGTCTTGCCGGGACCGAGTGCTTTACCGGATACTAATACCGGGAATTTTGTGGCAAAGACACAATTCATTCAACTTGTGGAGAGAAATCAATTTAGTGGTTTGCCCACCGAAGACCCGCACCAACACATGGAGACCGTCTCCGATTATTGCGATGCTATCTCTCAAACCGGGGTTACTCAAGATCAAATCTGTTGGGTACTCTTCCCGTTCTCTCTCATTGGAAAATAAAAGCAATGGATCAAGAGTCTCGATAGGGCAACCATGGGTATCGATACTTGGAAGAAACTTGCATTGGTGTTCTACCAAAAGTTTTACCCTCCGGAGAAGACAAATTTGATTAGGGCCTCCATCACCGGTTTCCAACAACGGGATGAGGAGAGCCTTTATAGATACGGAGGGAGTATGTTATACGGAGTATTTCTTTAGAAAATTTATATTTTCTACTGATTGCTAATAAGTTGTCAAGGTCAAATTTACTTTTATTTTATTATATCCTTATCAGTATCTTATCATGTTTAATTTTATTTATTATTTTTCATTCCTTTTTCAATGACATCAATATTGATATTATATTTAATAAATTAAATAAGTATGATTAAATTTACTTGATTTGTATTACAATTATTGTATTACGATAATTTCGGTGTTAAAAATTAATACTACTATGTCAATTTTTTGTATTCTAAAAATAAGGTTTTTTTAAACATATATTTAAGAAAAAAAATCAAAGTTTTAAAATATATTTAATATTTATAATAATGTTAAATGAATAATAATTTAACATAAATGTTATATGAATAATTTAATTACATAAATTATATAAATGTTACATAAAAGGAATTGTGTTGGTCATCTAATATATGTAAGCTGATTAGCAATTTTTATTTTTGGTAATATTGATGAGAAAATGTGAAAATGCATAACAGCATGCCACGTCAGCGAAGGAGCGCATCCACGCTGCCATGTCAGCAGTGGATGCACTCAATTAATATATATATATATATATATATATATATATATATATATATATATATATATATATATATATATATATATATATATATATATATATATATATATGATACTTCCTCTTGTTTTTTTATAAGTCGTTCTCATTTTTCGAGACATATCCTTCTTTCTTCAATATCTCTAAAAATATAAGAAAAAATATTATGAAATGTATACTCATTTGAAAGCTCTTTTCGTAAAGAAATCTATGGTGTAATTTTAAAAAAAAATTGAGCTAATATATTTACATAAAAATTAAAGTCAAAGGCTCACCTCGAAAAACAAAATGTCATATATACTGATACAGAGGGAGTATGATATGATGATTTGGAAGTAAAAAGAGGGGACTCAGGGGAATGAAACAAATCTCTTTGCTTGTTTAAGCTCTGTTCTTTTGGATTGAAGTAGGTTGAACTGAACCGAATAGAACTGAACAAAACTGAAATGAGATGAACTGAACTGAAGTGCGTTGAATTTTATAAGTCGTTATCCTATTATGGTTGAGTTGCCTAGTTAGAGACCGAAGTTATGATTTGTTTGAACTGAGTTTTGGAAGCTAGTTTAGTATGTCCCTAGTGAAAGTTTATTCTGTTGCACTGATTCATATTCATAATGTCATTATTATTGATTGATATTGACATCGTAGGTTGACAATCATTTTTAATTATTTTACTATATCGTTTTAAACATTTTGCACTTCAAACTATTTTGATGTAATAGTAATTATGCTTTAATATCATGTAATATGGCTGGGAGAACGTTGTCGTTACTCCCCTCTGAATTGTGGTTGTTTTGTTTATAATATAACAAGTGTTTTGCTGCTGGGTTTTGGGTGTGAACTAGCGAGTGGCATGGATCCTACTCCGCTTGATTTATGTTTGTTTATGAATTGTTAATCTCATTTGGAGAATTTTTATTCTTAGCTCTTTTGTAAAAGTGACATTTATATTGACTGACCGTTCTCTTTGTAAAACATAGAACATCAGTGTGTTTTAATTTCAAATTTACAGTGTTGTCGCCACTGTACTGCGTTAGAATTTATGGGGGATTACAAGGGGAGAGAGAAAGAGGGAAGGGAAAGGGAATGAAGGGGAGATAAGGGAAGATGAAGGATGAGAGTTTCCCTCTAAATCTTGTCTATGTTAATGGAGAAATGATTTAATTTGGAGGAGTGAAATGGAAGGGTCCATTTTCCTTCCCCTCCAAATCCCCTCATCCCACCTTACTAAGACCCTGTTCTTTTCAACTTATTATCAGCTCACTAAGACCTTGTTCTTTTCAACTTATTTTCAGCTCACTTCAGTTCAGTTCAGTTCAATTCAGTTTATTTCAATTCATCCCCAAGAGACTCATTTTGTCTCAGTACTTCATTTTCACGACCGATTTCCTGCCCAGCATCCATTTTGCTTTCCCAATATCAATAGTACATGGACGACCGGGCAGCCATGCGATTATGTTATTAATAAGATTAAGGCCCCAATAGATTCCCTTCCAACCCCAAGAGTTGCCTCCATATTGAGAGCCAGGTGCGAGATCAAGATTGTGGGCCCGACAGTTATTTGGTTGTCATAATCCTCCCAATAGTTGAGCTTGGCTGCTGTGATATTTTCCATCCAATCTTTCCCAAAAGGGCCTGATTCACGCATTGAACCTGTCTAATCCCTAAACCTCCATCATCTTTAAGAAGAGATAGGTAAATCATACTTTTCCAATGAATGGTCTTACTTTTCCTAGTGCCGGCCTACAAAAAATGAGCAAACAGTTTGTGAGTCCTATTTGCTACACTAACCAGTATGTTGAATACCGATAGGAGATGAACAAAGAGGGAGGCCAGGACAGAGGAGATGAGGGTGAGACGACCAGTAGGCGAGAGCAACGTCCCGTTCCAGGAAGACATACACTTTACAACTTTATCATAGATCTCATTGAACAATTCGTTGCTGTTACGGTTTATATCAAGTGGGATTCCAAGATACTCTCCAACAGTAGATTGAGAGGATACCCCAACCAAAAGATTGAAAACAGAATTGTGCCAGAGCAAGAGTAGTGTTCGGGCTGAAGATAAGCAATGATAGCTGGACCCGAAGATTCACAATAATCAAGAATAGCGTACTTCATATTTTCAATACTTGTCTTATGTCCTTTTGTGAAGAAAATGGCAACGTCAGCAAAAAGGAAGATGGGAGATCGAAGGTGCTAACCTAATCCCGCGAATAACACTCATAGCCTAAGGCAAGGGGATCCTCTTGTTGGAATTATAAGGTCGCTATATGGGCGGTATATAATTAAATAATAGACGTTGTTGTGTCGTGGTATGGAGGCCACTGAATGAGAAACAAAATTGTCCCGACTACGGTACAAATCAGAATAGGCATCGTCCCCGAAGGTAACACAACACTCTTAAAATGTTGAGTTCAACCATTAGGAGTTAGAACTCGATGGTATACTCAGAATTTATCAAAGATGTTTGGATGATGGATTATTATATGATGTATGTTTCATACACCATTTTCATTCTCATAACTCTAATTTATATAAGAGTTATATGAGATTAAACCAAAAAGAATCCAAAGCAAATTTATGTTGGATGAAAATGAATTATCAGTATTATAAAAATAATGACATTCATAACCATCATAGTAAATTGGTTTCAATATGCTTACTATTGAGGAGATTCTCTTAATATGCAACAATGGTCAACAATTTCACTTTGCATTATCTCTAACAATCTCCCATTAATGCAAATGACAAACCAAAAACAAAAATCTTGAACATATGGAAAGGTTGATACTTAGACGTTAATATCTTTCGATTTGAATTAACATATTAGTGAAATGAGGCAACAACTTACTTACAATAAGAGAATATCTTTCGATTTCTTAATTCCTTATTGAACTTCGGTTGAATTATTCTCACAACATATATCATACCTTAATTTCCAAACGGGTTCCACGAAACGATTCAACAAACATATGGCCAAGTGAACCTTGGGATTCTCATGAGCGCTCTAGAGAGATATCATGGTCTCTCATAGAAGGAGGTCAACCCTTCACATTCACGTAGGTGATTCTATCAAGGCTATTACACATAACCCACTCACTTATGAGCTATAGAATCATTAATAGCTCTAAAGCTCAACCTCTCAATACATCGGCGAGTCCATCAAGTCCTTCACAATAGGACAACCCAAACATAGGGATATAGATTCATTAAGGGAGCGTTTGGAAACATGAAATTATTTTCATTTTCATGAATCTAATTCTAGATATTGAATTATTGACATTCAATTCCATTTCCAATTCCAAAATGTTGTTTGGGTATCCATGGAATTGGAATTGGAATTGGGCGGGGCAGAGCCGGGTCGAGGTCACAAAATTAATTTTTGAATTTTTTTTTCCATGATGAAAATGTATATTTTCAATTAGGGAAAAAAATTAATAAAAAAAAATATATTCCGACCAGATTTACGCGGAAAAAAAATGAATAGTAACGGAATTGAAATGACTACCATGGGGTAGTCATTTGAGAAAGTTAAATTTAAACAAGGTTGGAATTGGTATGGAATTCATCTCAAATCCAATTCCAAATTCTCGGTTTTCCCAAACACTTGAACCATCTCAAATCCGGAATTCAATTTCAATTCCTAGTTCCCAAACAAGCCATAAGAGAAATATCTCAATCTTCATCATTACGATGATCTCATCAAGTCCGTCTCACAAGGACCACCCAAATTTGGGCTATAAGACCATTAAGAGCTATATGCTCATCCTTTCAAATACACAAAACCATGTTTGATGATTTCAACTCTCTTAAATCTACATAATACATGTGTGTTTTTAATTCATTGCACATCATTTTTTTTAATCTCACTCAGGAGAAATTAATTACTCAATTCCGATAATGTGATACACCTAGCCAGTAGCAGGAGCATAGTACCCAAATCAGCTTTATCGCTTTCTGAACTTGTAGCATGTGCTCGTTCATGAGCTACTCTATTACAAGCCCGGTTTCTGAAAACCCAAATAACAAAATTAAAATGCCTGCTAAAATTAATAATATCATCTAGAATCGCATAAAGAGCACTACGACCAATCCCTATCGAGTTTAGCGCATCTACAACCTGCTTGGCGTCACTTTCAACCACAATGTTAGCATGTTCGTTACGTTTTGCTTCCTTTATTCCTTATAGGATGGCTACCGCTTCTACTATCGGGGCATCCCACAACTCCGTACGTCTTATAGTTAAACCCCATAGGACTCTACCACGGTCGTCTCTGCACACTCTCCCTAACCCCACACCTATACCTTCTTTAGCACCGGCATCCACATTAACCCTCACTCTCCCCGCACTCGGTGTCGTCCACCTCGCGTCCCCTCGCACCATGTCCCTCTCCTTCCTCTGAGTCGGTCCCACTTCCACCTCCTTCATTTGTTCTAGTTTCGTCATAACATCCCTAACCCGTCTAACAATATCCCCCCACTTGACCGAGTCATTTTGAAAGATCCTCTTGTTCTATGCTTCCCAAATGGCCCAGCAAGCTATCATAAAAAGACCATGGTCTCCTTCATCAATGTTCTTCCACCGTGACTCAATCCAATCCCGAATACCCATCACCCTATCATGCACCTCATCCTCGAGACCCAACTCATCCCAGACCCGCCTTGCCCTCCCCCCATAGTCCCTAAACAGGTGAAGACTCTACTCAAAATTAGACTGACACAACTGACACATAGCATCCTCCGACCCGACTCGAGTATAAATTTTTACCTTAGTTATGATGGCATTGTTGCACAGCTGACAGAAAAATAGCTTGACTTGGGGTCAGACCGGCACCTTCCAAATTTTATTCCATATCCATTTCTAACGATCCCAGTTCAAACATTCCTCTAATCTCTTGTTAGCGCCATCTAACAATCTATACGCGGACCGTAGATAGTAGTGGCCATCTTTTTCCAAGCCCCAAAACCATATATCTTGCGACGGAGAATCACTTAGTCTCAAGTTTGCAAGTATATTAAACTCACCAGGAAAAAACAACAATGCAAGCTTTTGTTTGTTCCACAGTCCTCCCTTTGTTATCAACACACTGAATTTCAGCGCATTCATACCACTTGGACGCGAAGAGATGATTCGTCCCCCGTTATGCCTAAGCACCCACACATCCTTCCAAATGAGCATGTCGTTTCAGTCTCCAATTCGACGCTTCAGCCTCTTCTCCAGAACCTCCTTCATTCGCCTCAAGGATGCCTCGACAACTATAGCTCAGGCTATAACTATAACACCCTTGATTTTATAAACTCAAATAAAATTAAAATTATGTTCATATTTTTATTTTGTTTAAGATTTAACTCGTAATTCTTAAAATTATTTAAAACGAATTTATCGTTTAATCGTTTCCAACTCCTAAAATTATATTTGTGTCGGAAACTCTTCTTATATTTAAAACATATTTTTATTTCTGTTTCGATTTATTTCATACATTTAATTTAATTTTATCAAAAGTCTATTTCGGCGATTTAAATTCTAAATTCGTTTAATTTATATATATTTAAGCTTGAATTTCTATTTTCGACTCGAAGCTCATTTATTTTAAGTTTCGTCAGAACATCTATTACCTTTCCTCGAGAAATCAACTTAATTCACTTTATCAAAAATTTATTATTTCTCGGGAAATACTATTTCATCGTCTAATTATTTCTATAAGCTTCGTTTTTGTCTCGAATACTCTATATACTTATTTTATTTGACGGCCCGATTATTTATTAATTTTATTAACTCGTTTTAATTCGATTCTTGGGTCAGTCAACTTATCGTTACGGAATTCGTCTCCTACCCGATTCATTTAATTAATCCGTATACAACGTATACTTAGTGTCTCTGAATCCGTACACTTTTTTATTTGTGAGTTGAATGCTTTCCCACTTCTTATTACGTACAACCCTCTTTCCTTCCTTTCTGATTTTTTTTCCCACCGCTTCACTTCCCCTGCTTCTTCATCATCATCCTCACGCATCCTTGTCACGAATCAAACACCATCATGCCCATCTACCGGTCTCGATCCTCACTACCAGCCGCTCTCCCCACCTTCTTTATTCTTCTTCGTTCAGCCATCACTATCAATCAGACATGTCGATTTTCGTTTTCCCCCTCTACTCCTGTTGATTCTCGTTCATTTCTGCCTGGTATCGTAAGGTAATTTCTGTTCCTTTCCCTCTCGTTCGTTCGTGTGTCGTTGCAGAATTCGAATCCATGCTTTTGTTCGTATTTCTTCTGTGCTTTTGTTCGTTCTTGTTGCGTCACTGCTGCTGCGTTTTGTTATTCTTCGTTCCCGCTCTTCTTCTCCCTTTCTTCTTTTCTTATTCTTCTTCTGCGTTTGTTTGTGTTGCTGCTGTCATTCATCATCTTCATGGCTGTTGTTTTTGTCATGGTCACATTTTATCAATTCCTTTCTTCGTTCCCTTTCTTATTTGTTTTGTTTGTTGTGCTTGTGCTACTGCCCATTTCTCCCCCTTTTTCCCGCTATTCATGTGTGTTTTCTCTGAATCCATGAAGAGTATGTCGACCTTTGCCCTTTCTTGTTATCGTAATAGTCTCTGTACTGTTGGGTATCGTTGATGTTGTACGTTCTGCTGATGCTTCTATGTTGCGTCCTTGCTACTGTGTTGGCATTTTCTATTGCTCAAGTTGTGCGTGTTACTGTCCGTTTCATGTTTATTGGTCGTCTTGCTTTTGTTATCGACATCTTGTTCCGTTCGTGTCCCTTTTCTTTTCCTCGTGTTTCGTCTCCTTAATCTTCTTCTTCCTCTTTCGATTTCGTTCCTTTCTTCTCCTTGTTCTTTTTTGTCCTATACTGCTATAAGCTGTCACTGGGGCTGCACCGCTGTGTTGTTACTATTTCGGTTGATGTCAATGTCATCTTTTGCTGATCGTTTTGGCTGCTGCTTATTCTGTCACCTCTTTCGGAGTCGTTTGCTGCTGTTTAGATGCTACTGCCGCCTTCTACTCTTCGGTTTTCTGTCTGGTATCGTATACTTGATTCCTCGTTGTTTTGATCTTGTTCGTGTCCCGGTTTATTGTATTGTTCAGATGTTGCGGTTGCGATTCAAAACAAGCGATGTCCCTCCAATTTATTACTCCGTTCTTGCTATTCTTCCCGTTCATCTCCTAGTTTTTCGGGATTTCGTGAGGAACAGGTCAAGGACAAGCACATGTTTGAGTCGGTTGTCAACTCAAGGTAACTTTATGACGTTAGTCGATTTTATATTATGTGATTGAGTAGTAGTATGTAGTAAAAACTTTACCTTCGATTTTCTATTTTATTAGCTACGTATTATTTGCTAAAAGTTTAATTTCAAATCGTGTGCTTTATAAATATTTTATAACTATTCGATATCATTTTCATAAATCGTTAATAATTTTATTATTTATGATTGTTATAATGTTTTGTTGGTTATCGTGACACTAGTAACTAAATAATGACGATTTCATATTTTCTTCATATTTCGTTAATTTGTAATTTTAACTCAAAATCGTATTTTTATATTATAATCGAGATTGGTAAGCTTGTTTAATAAATTAATTTTTGTTTTACGCTTTATACTAATAAGCTAGAAGATAGTCATTTTGTTTGATATACATTTTTAGTCGAGATTGTTTTCACTAATAATTTCTTATTTGTTTCTGATTGACTATTTTTTAGTAAAATTCGTATTATTTATTAATAAAAGAAATTTGTTAAATATTATTGAAACCATTGTTAATCTCATTTCATTTATAAAACTCGTTGACTCAATTAATTTTGATATCATTTTCTTAAAACATCTATTTTCTAAAATTTATAATTTCAACTCGATTTCCTAATTATTTATAAATACTATATATTGACTTATTTATATTTGAGTAACGAACTTAGAAGTATATTAAAGTTACGATAACGACGATAATAATAAAATGCTCATTAGAAATGCTATTTTATACTTTTCACTAATTTTAATAACTCACGTATTTTCTAATAAGACTATTTCTATTTTAAGTTTCTAAAATTAGTAAGCTTCTATTTATAGAAAGTTTCCTCTTTTAAAATATGATGATTGCTTCTTTTATCTCCATATTATTTATATTGATTATATCTTTTGAATATCGATAATGACTTTGTCTTGGAGTTATGTAATATGGACATGTGTGAGGTTTAGAGTAATATATATTTTCTGGGGTTTACATTTTTGCCATCAACTATAAGGCTAGTGTATCAGGAATCGATACATTAGTTGTTGAACCGGGTGACAGGTATCCCGGGAGTTGTGTACATTTTGACCTTAAGCTTAGGCCTCGCAGTAAGTCGCTGTCATAAGTTGAACTGGGTGACAGGTAATCCTAGGAGGGGTGTGCATTGTCTTAAACTAGGGTCACGCATTTATAAGTCGTCGCCCTATTATGGTTAAGTAGCCTAGTTAGAGACGGAAGTTTGATTTGTTTGAACTAAGTTCTCGAAGCTAATTTTAGTATTCTCCTAGTGAAAGTCTAACCGTCAACACTAATCCTTTCCATGACGCCATTTTTGAATATTATTATTATCGGTTGATTTTGACTTGCAGGTTGGCAAGTGCATTAAGTTTCGCTGAAAACTTATTTTTATTGTATCGTTTTAATGTTTTCTCTTTTTAAATATTTTGATATAATAATACTATTGTTTTCCATATGAAATAATATAGCTGGGAGAACGTCCGAGTTACTCCCCACTGACGTGATGGATATGTTTATAACATGACAAGTATTTGATGTTGAGTTTTGGGTGTGAGCTAGTGAGTAGCGTGAATCCTACTCTTTCTTCATTCACGATTTATGGATTTGTATACACTCGTTTGGAGAATTTTTCTTTTTAGCCCTTTTGTAAAAAGAGGCATTTGCATTGACTTACCATTTCTTTTAATAAGATATAGTTTGTCAGTGTGTTTTAGTCCCAACTCTACAGTGTTTCTGCCACTGTATTGCGTTAGATTTTCTAGGGGATTACAGTTGGTATCAGAGCATTGTTGCTTCCGACGCTTACACCTGATTCTAGGAAAATTACTCGTAAATGATTTGAACATTAAAGAAATATTAGTAAGAGATGGGTAGAAACAAAATAAGGACTTAACTGTTAGGTTTATATGTCCTTGTAACTCAATGACTAACATTGAATATTTGTTTCTTTTATCGAGAAGAAGATGAATGCACAAGATGTTGATAGGATGCTGCTCCAGATCGGGACAAGACCTGCTTAGAACTCTCAACGCCTGCTGACTCGAGTGGACAACTTGGTCCTCCAAGAAAGATGTCGATGGTGACTTTTCAGCTCCGATTCAGTTTGCTTAAGCTACAGGCCAGATGATCAAGAGTAGATTCTTGTTCCATGATGTAGCAGTAGATCCAGATGGAGCGACCCAAGACTTGTGTGCTCATTCCTGTACAAGAAGATGAAGTAATCCATTTAGTTCCCTCGTGAACTCTGGAGGCCCGAAGATTCTCCTCTGGTTCAGGAACTTAGTAATATAGAATCATCGATTCTTTTCCTTCTTCCTCTACTTCTTCCAACTCTTCTTTTATAAATTCTCGTCTTCATTCTTGTGATAAATCTTCGATTAATTCTCCTAGTTTACCATCTTTCCTCTTGAGATTTTTTGGTTAGACCGAAATCTGTCTCAGTGAACCCCGTGAAAAGTTATAAATGTTTGAGGTTTAGTAAACCCTTGTTACCTGGTTTGAGGATTGTGAGTCTACCCTATCTTCTGAGCAAGTAAGAAATTCTTGAGGATTGATTTGAATGGCAAAATGTTGATTGATGGAATTACGAAAATACTTTAGGAGTAAATTAGAAATTACTCCCTTCAAAGATGTGTTTATTAAAATTTACTCCCTTATGAATTTTTTTAAATATTTTACACCAAAAAAGATTCAAAACTTCAAAATTTACTTGCAAATCACTATTCCAATGAATTCATGATTTTACTGACCGAAATGCCTTTCATTAATAGTACGCCCCACCCCACCCCACCTCATCCTCATTTCGACTTTCCCAACTCTTCCAGTCCCAATTCCAGGAGAACCCTAAATTCCCAAATCGAAAATCACCAAACCCAAAACTCGAGCATCCATTCATCAATCAATTGTTGGGAATTTTTTTTTACAAGTCTGCAGACTAAATGAGAGCATAAGGGAAGGGGGGAAAGAAGGGTAGGAAGAAGAAAGGGGCACTTTCGGTATAAAAAATAGGAAACAAGCAAAATAATTCAAACTCACTGGATTAACTCGTCGGAGTAGTGATTTGCAAGTAAATTTTGAAGTTTTGCATCTTTTTGGGTGTAAAATATTAAAAAAAAATCATAAGGGAGTAAATTTTAATAAACGCATCTTTGAAGGGAGTAATTTCTAATTTACTCATACTTTAGACAGTGAACCTTGGGTTATAGGTTACTTTGATTATTTTGGAGTACTTAGAGTTGAATATATTTTGGAGTAGTAAGAGTATATCATATTTGATGGATACCTAGTACCTAACCTAGAACCAAACTAAGATTAACTGATAATATTACTTTGGGATTCTTACCTAATGCTTATTTGATGGATGCATCGTGAATATTTGGGATCATAAAGTATCGTTTAAAATGTTAGCCTGAGTGTTGTGGTACCATTAAAGGTTTTCATTAATGTCGGTATAAATTTTGGTGGACATAGATTTCTCGTGTTTCTTAAGGATTAAATCGTTGATTGTTGTTTAAGGTTGTAACCTATGAACTTTGGAGTTGAGTGATCTAACTTGGATAAATCGTTGTTGTCCTTAAAGAAGAGAACTATCTTGCACAATCACAGTTTGGTTTTAATGCTTTGTTTTGAGGAATACTTTGATGCCAATCATTTTGATGGAATTTACCATTCAGAACTCTTTGACCAGCGAGATTGTGACTTCGTTGAGTTATTAAATATTTTGTGGATGCACCTTTTTGATTAGAAATTTGATGGATTTCTCATAACCATAGCCCAATGACGTGTTTGAAGATGTGAGTTTTTGCGCCATTACCTATAGGTTTGAGCGTGTTCGAGGATTTATTGTACTTTCCCAACTTCGGTACTTGTAGTACTATAATTATGTTGGTGATCATTTTGAGGATTTTGTGCCCGAACATTATTATATTGATGAATCTTGTTTATTGTTCCTTACTCGAGAAATTTGGGATGTACCTCGAGTTCAACGTTATGAGCTTTGGTTTTAGGAACCTTATCGATTGCGAGTTTGGGTGTGTTTTGATGACCGTTGGAATTTTAATTAATGATCAGATTAGATTTTAAAGCATTTATAGATTAGTATCTTGTCATTTTAACGATTTGATAGTCACGTAAGATTTTTTTTTGGACATTGTAAGACTAAGTAGAACCACCTAATACCTAATATTGGACTTAATGTTATTTGATGGAAACTAGGAACCCGTGTTTGTGAGAGTCGTACCAGGAATCTCGAGATGGTTAATTTATTCTCTAATCCTTGAGAGCTTTATTTGACTCTCAATTTCGTCCTCCCCTTAGCTTCTTTTAAAATTCTGCTACTTCTTCTTCGACCAATCCCTTCGACTTCTTTATTGGGTTTGAAAACTTTTGCTTCAATTTGTCGTTGACCTTGACTCTATTTATCCGTTTACCATTTTCCCGAAACTATGTGATGAAAAGTTTAACTAATTTAATATTTTGGGTTTTCGTGAAATTTTAACATTTTGAGTTATGAATTTCAAAACATTGTGCTTTGTTTTTGTTTTAGTTTTGGTTGATAACCTATATTTAGCCCTGTTTCAAAATACCTTAATACTTTATTTTTAAAATGTTTAGAAATTGTTTCAAATTTCAAGAGTGTTTAAATTTTACGAAAACTTTCATAATTGCTAATATTTTTATTTCTATAAGATTATTATGTAAAACGGTTTAACAGTTTCAAAAAAACATCGTATATCTAAGTTTTTATTTTATTGTCGGTAGATTTTAAATCTTGTATTGAAAATGTTTGACATATGGTTTAATTTTTATTTACTAACTACAAAATTTGATTTCTCAAATTTTTGTTTGGTCTTAAAACAAAATATTGTCGAAATTCTTAATCAAAACTGATGGGGGTCAGTAGCCTGCCACGGGTCGCCCGCCATATGGGTCCCGGGGGAGCCCGACCCAAAAGTAAGAAGAGGCCTGCTCGGCAAGCCAGCCAGCAGGACCTTGCCAGGAGGCCCCAAAGGGCGATCTTAGACGTTCCAAGCTCCGAGCAAGCTTCCCTCCTGCCCATCAGGGTCATGCCTTAGGCGCTGTGGTTGTGGAGAAGAGTCCCCTGTCTGCCAGGCGTCAGGACATCCCCGGCAGACTCAGGGGGGGCAGAAATTGGAGCCCTCCTGTCCGTGCCTAAGGTAAGGAAGGATGGGTGGACGAGGTTAACCCATGTGTCACTTCCTCATCCACTCATTCTTCCCCTTTCTCTCTCTCTCTCTCTCCCCCCTCTCTTGGGGGAACCTATAAATACTCCGGTATTTCCCACAAGAAAGGGGTTGGACTATCTCTCTCTAGAATCTTACTCTAAAACCGCCACCTTACTCCTCACGAGTAAGGTTCATCAAGGCATTTCACGGACTGACTTAGGCATCGGTGAGGGTTTCCTCGGACACCTCCGAGGCCCTGTGCGCTCTCTGTGTGCAGGTGGCAAACCATTTCCGCCGGGAAGGTCCGATCATCGGAGTAAGAGGAAAGAGAGGTTCGAGAAGTAAGACGATCACCATCAAAATAACACCAAATTCAAAGAATTTGAATCCCCTTCGGGTCGATTGTTTCCATACGAAAACAATTTGGCTCCGTCTGTGGGGATTTCACTTGAGATTCCTCGAGAAAGAACAAAGAAGCCACTAGAAAAATGCCTGAGATTATTGAAGCCAACTCTGGGGTGGATCCAACGGGACAGTCGGTGATCCCCCTGTATGGCATGCCTTTGCCAGAGGTAACGCCCGCCGCCACGATCCGAGGAGTGGGGCGGGCCAGCCTCCACGAGGTGCCCAACAAGGAGACTACAGTCTCAGCTGGGCAGATCGTTCATCAGAGGCCTAACCTTAAACTCACCCCTGCCCAAGATGCGCAGACTGCGGCTTTCTTCTCGGCCATGTTAAATCAAGAATTCACGCCAGAGGACCTGGTGGGCAGGATTGCAACAACCACAAGGCACCTACACTTCGAGAATGCTGAGGGGGCTAGGGGCACGAAGCGAACCGCTGCCAGGAATATCCAGAGGAAGACGAGGAAAACTGCTCAGAGGTATGTGCAAACCAAGAGACGCATTGTCGCCAGCGACCAGGGGTCGCTCGCTCAGCAGCAAGCATTTTCTATACATACCACCGAGTCCACAGCAGCCGTTGAAAAAAGAGGATTATTCCAGGATGTAATACACGTCTTTTAAGTCTATCAGGTCTCGATTAATGAGTCACAGTCTATGTAGTTAAGTGGGCTAAACCGAGCGTCCATTCTTATATACAAGTAGTTGTTAAACCCGTTTCTTTTAACCCAATTCCCGATGCCCATATAATGGTTACGCTCCCCCCAAAATTCCTTTTTCGTTCATATTATATACATCATATACACAACCCTAAACTACGTTCACTCACAATGCACGCTCAAGAAGAAAGAAAGGAAAAGAGAAATAGGAAGAGAGAAGAGGATTCGATCCCAAATCGTATCCTAGCAATCCATTTATATGATCGAGTCATGTAATTTCCTTAATTTTATTTTAACGTTCTTTAAGAGTGTAATAAGGGTTTAGTTGTGTCATTCCCAATATGAATTAGGTGGAAGATTAGATTAAAGACATTAATTAGGAAATAGTTACTGAAATTCTCAGATTCGTAGTACAGTCTTGTATTCATTGATAGACGTGTTTATGTTTCGAATTGAGAAAACATTAAAGAACAAACCCTAGTTTATTTCATGTCTAGTTTATGCCTGTTAAATAAATCAGATTCAAAGCCGTTTCTTCTAGAGAATTTATTTGTGAACCGTCGTTTATAAATCATTGATTCAGTAATGCTATATATTAATGGGTGTAAAAACGAATTTATATATCATAATTGAGTTTGGATTTCAGCCAAAATTAAATTTATTGAGTCTAGTTAATAATAGAAGTTGGAATGGAGTTAAAAGAATTAGTCTAGTATTAGTAATTCATCAATAGTTTTTATGCGATGAATTCTGTCAGTCTGTAGAGATCAGATTGTAAGTCAATGTTAAGATGATATTTAGATGAAGGTCATGAAATATAAATAGTAGACAAGACAATCACGGTTCTAACACAGTTGGTCTTGTGTTAATTGAAGTAGTAGTTATTTAACTATGAATTTTATAACAAAACAGTACAATGCTGTAAAATTGAAAGTTAAGATTAAGTCTTTAATGCTAGTAACAGCTTAGAGCGTGATCAATCTAAGTAGTACTGATATGTTAATATCAATTGATTGTAGGTGATGAATGTCTTAGAGGAGGTATTTTAACTCGCTTGATTGTGGTTGTGACCTGATATCTAGGTAAGGTTATCCTTACTTAGTTTACGTTGTATTTATGCATATTGTATGATATGCAATGGTATAATGGTGATATTGAGATTGCGGCTGTGTGCCTATTGAAATTTTGGCTGTGTGCCTATTGAGAGAAGCTAGCTAGGACTAGCTAGGCCCGGTTGATCTCGGGACCTTCCCTGATGTATCCTCTTAGGAGAGCCTAGAAGGGGTGTGCACACTCGTACTGAGAGGGCGTGACTGCGGTCGCGATAAATAATAGGAATGATGATGATGATGACGATACTGATACTGATACTGATTATTGCGATGTTGGTTGTACTAATGTTATCGTAAGCTGACCTGGTGTGCATGTCTGACGTGTCTGTGATGATCCGATTGATATTTCCGATCAATGGGGGAGCAGTCTATAATGCAGGTTATGTATATTATGATGTGTTTGGATGCTGGAATACATGTATGGGGTCGGGGTTAACGCGACTTGAGTCCAGATGAAGCACGGGTGAATGCATAGGCATTCCCGTTTTTATAGAATGTGTAGCTTCCGCGGTGTAAACAGAGTTGTAATAATTAAGGAGTTGTAATCTTTAAATCTTTTGAACGGTTTGGCATTCCATATTGTATTGTAATGAGCTACTGCCTCGGGAAACCGAGCTGGTGACACCTTTATTTACTCGGGAATGTCTTGGTAAGGCTCCTAGGTAAATCAGGGTGTTACAAAGTGGTATCAGAGCGATCGATCCTGGAGCCTGAATAAATGAACCTAGGAAAATAAAATGAACCCCGGTGATGGACCATCAGGAGCCCCTCTAATACTCGGTTGAGGAGACGTCCTTATACCAACCCCGACCCTCTTGATCTTGACCCGGTAACAGCGTGTGAGAAATGAGATTGGGTACAATAGGTGGAATACGTTGTGATGCTATTAATGTTTTGTGATGACTGCTTATGATAACTGATTGCACTGTTTGATTCATGTGATCTGATGTTTTCGGCAACATAAGACGATGTGTGTATAGTATGTAGTTATAGTATTAGCATGGTATTGTAGTTGGTATGATGCCATATGAGCTATATCTTAAAGTACTTAAGGTCAGATTAGGATTCGATCATCCTTTGTGGGAGAAAGGTCATGGCCAGGTTGGTAATAATGTTAGACATAGTGTCATGATGTTTGTACGTAGAAGTGTCGTATTGGTGGCAAGCTGTGTCCGTCTCGTTGATGTAGTACACTAGTGCGGTTTTCATATTACTTGAATGAGGTTGACGACTAATGATGGTTTGGATATCGTAGCATCTTATTGGTTAATAACTTACGTGGTTTAAGTGTAAGTTAATATGAATGTTTGTCAAAAGTACAGGGATCATTGTGCTCCGTTTCGTGTATTATATGCTTTCTTATCGATATAACGTTCAAGCTCCCTTCACTTTACCTAATGAGGATTTATAGTTAAAGTGTAATGGGTCGTAATGTGTTCATCAAGTTTGTCATATGCTAATAAAGTACGAGTAATGAAAATGATAGTCAGGCAATACGTAAATATTTGGAATTTGCTTTGAGCTAATGTGTCCTTGGTTCATGCCTTTACTTCATATTTGAGTTTCATTTCAAGTTTATATGTGTGCTCTCTTGTCAATATGATATTTATTGAGAAGTTACCGTCTTCTGGAGTCCTGTTTGATGGCCTAAACAAACAGTCAGGTTAAGCATGTCGAGATAGTGTTAAAACAATGTACCGCAATTTCGTTAACATGAACAATATGTTTACCGAATTGTTTCACATGTTTAGAGTACCTATTTCACAAAAGTTTGAAAATATACTCATGCTTATTTTAAGACTAGGTCACTATAAAATTTTGTGATTTAATTCCAAGTTATTTAGTATGAATAAATTAATCGTGAACATGGGTCATACGTGTCTGTGAATTTGCTCGTAGTCAAATTTCTCATTATAAACCTTACGTAGAGATTGAATCATCATTTGGAACTTTTACTATGTCACTTTGAAGAGTCTGTATAATGATGGAACTTGATTTTGCTCACTTTGAAGAGTCTGTATATTGAAACTCGTTTTATCAAGTGAATTTTTTTTTCAAGGTCAAATTATGTCGGTTCATGAAAATGAGTTTGAAAATCGTTGTCTCGTTTATAATTTGAAAATGATTTGAACTTGAAAGTCCTATATTACTGTCTTAAGATTATGAACTCGTTGATTCTACACTATCTCTAATTATAACGATTTAACTATGATTTTCCACCATGACTGCAATATTATGAAAACGTGTTTAAAGTCAATAAAATGATAATTGTTTTGCCTTGTTGAAGTGGATGCGCTAAGGTAAAAGTGTGTACCTTATTGTATGATGTAATGGAGTCAAACATATATGCCATTGATGAATTGGGGGTAAAGTCGAGTCACGGGATGTCATGTTGGTGCATGTTGCATAATTGTTTTAACGTGGATCTTGCAGACCAGATGTTTTAATGTCAAATAAATTTATCATGGTCATAAGTCGCTTATGTGATAAAGAACATCAATACGTGTATCCATTAGGTGGGATCGTTTCATTGAGGAGTTAAGAAACATCGAGTCTTTAAACTACAGACAGTGAAGAAGACGTCAGTTTCGAGTTTTGGTCGTAATATATGTAAAGAATTTCGACATGTTTGTCATTGGTAAACCAGCCAAATGTTGGTCATAATTGTCTTCGTTCAACCGTGATGAGCTTTCGTCCTTAAGTGACCAGTCATTGAGTACATATGCTCAGACAAATGAATGTTTTATGATGTCGGTGGAGTGGTTCTTGTTTTAAGTCACATGCTAATGTCTAAATCAAATGTTATGCAGCCTTAAGACCTGATGAACCACTTGATCAATTGTTAGAGTCCTAAGGAATGAATGTCATATGTCTAAGGGTCCAAGTTTATTAACATGGTCATTTAACCAGTGGTGTTACTATTTTGCCGTAATAATTATATTACTTTCCTAAATGTTTTTCTTGCACGCATGTAGGCATGTGAATTCAAACTTGTTAACGATAATATAGATTGGGAGTACGTGTCTTAATAATAAAACCGAGTTGTGAGATATAAGTAAGGAATGGTCGGAGAATACGGCGTCGTTTAAATCACTTGTTAGAATATCGCAATAACGGTTGTTAACGAGTCTAATGGTATGAACTAGGGTAATAATATAAACACGATGGAAAGATGGTCACGAGATTAACTATTAAGATCCATTACAGAAAGATAATAGATACAGGGATGGTACGAGGGTCAGTAATAATGAGTAGTAAGAGGTCCAAAGTATATACACAAATTTGTTGTGTCATCACTTATGTTTTGACGCCAGCATGTCGGTTATATTACAAGGTATTAACATCAAGATCACGAGTCCATGAAGCAAAGTAGAATGTCACTGAGTATCATGTCCTGAATGTGGGAAAACTGTCTTTGTGTGAACTAATTGTCTTATCTGTGTGATAGTCGCGGTGTCCAGATAATTAAGAGTGTCTTAGTCTGAGGGTTCACGAAATTATGTAAAGTTACAAGTGCATTAGATATAGCATGCCAACATGTGAATTGAGTCATGACAAGAATAATGAGGACAAAAACCAATGGTGCTAATAAGTGGTTTGTTTTCTTAAATTTTGTGAATTATGATATTATAAGAATGAGTATGCAAGTGATCTGTTGGTACTCATGTTGAATCATGAGAACAATCTAAGTAATGATGCATGTAGTGGTCGGTAAAAAGAGAATTTCTTTTGTGAAATGTGGATGAATGCGGGGATAAAACCCTTCGCGACCAGCTGATGGATGAGTAAGTTGGGAAATCCAGATGAAACCTGAATAACTATTGTGTTAGGCATGATGCCAAAATAAATGGAGGTCGAGAAATGACCAAGAGATGATATGCATGTGAGAAATTCGTTGAAAATCCTTATGAGGGACGACATGAGTTGGTTGCAGATCTTACCAACTTACTCACCTCCGGTCAAGGTTTACAAGTATATTCGTTTGAAAATTTTACTTTGATGTCCTTTGCTGATTGAGTATTGTCTTATATAAGAGAGTCGAGGAAACTGTGATCTCGTTAGTGTCAAGATAGTGTCATCATATATAAGATGTGTTGGGTAGCGTGAATAGGAGATTAGTGAACTTCGAGGCGAAGTTCCTTATAAGGAGGGTAGGATGTCATACCCCGTTGTTTCCTATAATAAGTGTGTTTAATGATCGTGTCAGTCGTCGCGTAATAACTTGGAATGATTGTTGTTAATCACTCATGCATGAATAGTTATTCAGTAGTACGTAATGCAAGTACAAAAGTTAGTAATATGATGAATCATGTGATGTATTCGATTAAGTGTGAATGGTGTGAGGTGTCGTTAGTCGGGAAATATCGTTATTGGTTGAATCCTAAACTTCGGGACGAAGTTCATATAAGGAGGGTAGACTGTAATATTCGTCTCTGGTATATAACCAAGTACACCTGTAATATCCCGTCTCGCTTATCCGCGTTACGCTACACATGTTAGTTTGGTAATTGGTCGATCAGTCAGCCGTTGATTAGTTGGTCAGTCATGTTGGTATAGTTAGTCGTTCCGTAGCGGGAGGTGAACTTCGGGACGAAGTTTCTTTTAAAGAGGGTAGATTGTAATACCTGTCTTTTAAGTCTATCAGGTCTCGATTAATGACTCGCAGTCTATGTAGTTAAGTGGGCTAAACCGAGCGTCCATTCTTACATATGAGTAGTTGTTAAACCCGTTTCTTTTAACCCAATTCCCGATGCCCATATAATGGTTACGCTCCCCCCAAAATTCCGTTTTCATTCATATTATATACATCATATACACAACCCTAAACTACGTTCACTCACAATGCACGCTCAAGAAGAAAGAAAGGAAAAGAGAGAAACAGGAAGTGAGAAGAGGATTCGATCCCAAATCGTATCCTAGGAATCCATTTATATGATTGAGTGATGTAAGTTCCTTAATTTTATTTTAACGTTCTTTAAGAGTATAATTAGGGTTTAGTCGTGTCATTCCCAATATGAATTAGGTGGAAGATTAGATTAAAGACATTAATTAGGAAATAGTTACTGAAATTCTCATATTCGTAGTACTGTATTGTGTTCATTGATAGACATGTTTATGTTTCGAATTGAGAAAACGTTAAACAACAAACCCTAGTTTATTTTAAGTCTAGTTTATGCCTGTTAAATTTCGTAATCAGATTCAAAGCCGTTTCTTCTAGAGAATTTATTTGTGAACCGCCGTTTATAAATCACTGATTCAGTAATGCTATATAGTAATGGGTGTAAAAACAAATTTATATATCATAATTGAGTTTGTATTTCACCCAATATTAAATTTATTGAGTCTAGTTGATAATAAAAGTTGGAATTGAGTTAAAAGAATTAGTCTAGTATTAGTAATTCATCAATAGTTTTTATGCGACGAATTCTTTCAGTCTGTAGAGATCAGGTTGTAAGTCAATGTTAACATAATATTTAGATGAAGGTCATAAAATATAAATGGTAGACAAGACAATCACGGTTCTAACACAGTTGGTCTCGTGTTAATTGAAGTAGTATTTATTTAACTATGAATTTTGTAACAAAACAGTACAATGCTGTAAAATCGGAAGTTAAGATTATGTCTTTAATGCTAGTAACAGCTTAGAGCGTGATCAATCTAAGTAGTACTTATATGTTAATATCAATTGATTGTAGGTGATGAATGTTTTAGAGGAGGTATTTTAACCCGCTTGATTGTGGTTGTGACCTGCTATCTAGGTAAGGTTATCCTTACTCAATTTACGTTGTATTTATGCATATTGTATGATATGTAATGGTATAATGGTGTATTGAGGTTGCGGCTGTGTGCCTTGAGACTGCAGCTGTGTGCCTATTGAAATTTTGGCTGTGTGCCTATTGAGAGAAGATAGCTAGGACTAGCTAGGCCCGGTTGATCTCGGGACCTTCCTTGATGTTTTCTCTTAGGAGAGCCTAGGAGGGGTGTGCACACTCAAACTAACGGGACGTGACTGCGGTCGCGATAGATAATAGGAATGATGATGATGATGATACTGATATTGACACTAATGTTTGTGATGTTGGTTGTATTAATGTTATCTTAAACTGACCTGGTGTGTATGTTTGACGTGTCTGTGATGATCCGATATTTTCGATCAATGGAGGAGCAGTCTATAATGCAGGTTATGTATATTGTGATGTGTTTGGATGCTGGAATACATGTACGGGGTCGGGGTGAACGCGACTTGAGTCCAGATGTAGCACGGGTGAATGCATAGGCATTCCCGTTTTTATAGATTGTGTAGCTTCCGCGGTGTAAACAGAGTTGTAATAATTAACGAGTTGTAAACTTTAAATCTTCTAAACGGTTTGGCATTCCATATTGTATTGTAATGAGCTACTGCCTCGGGAAACCAAGATGGTAACACCTTTATTTACTCGAGAATGTCTTGGTAAGGCTCCTGGGTAAATCACGGTGTTACACAGAAGCTCCAGGAGCGGATGACACCCAGAGAACCTGTCTCGAAGTGCCTGGGAGAAAAGCAGGGTGGAGTCTTTTCCAGGTTGACGCCTGCTGCAGAGTCACATCAAGCTCCAGGGCTTTCCCGAAGCATGCAATCAAGGCTCAACAATGGACAGGCACTAGGACCAAGGCACCGTCACGGCGATAACCTTGAGCCACCTCAGAGGAAACGACCCCGACACCACTCCCCTACGAGAGAGGATAAGGCTATGAGCAGGCAAGCGCCCAGGCACCGCTCTCCCAGTGTTGGAAAATCGACCCCTGGCAAATGGGATGACTGTGGTTACCACTCTATGGGAAGCCTGTCAAAAATGATGGGCAGGCCTACCAAGACTCCACTCCATCCTGAGGTTTAGGGGTGTCCCATCCCAAAGATTAAGATGCCTTCTGTCAAGTTTGATGGGACCATTGACCTAGAGGACCACCTGGCGGCATATGAAAGTCATATGGGAATGTATGATGCCGACGACGCGGTCTGGTGCAAGATTTTCCCTACCACCCCTGTGGGTTTGGCACAAGGATGGTTCAGGGACTTGCCGCAGGGTTCAATCAGTTACTTTAGAGAACTGGCCGAAGCCTTCTTGGATCAGTATGCAGGGAACAAGAGGCACAGGCTAACTCGCTTTGACCTGATGACCCTTAGAGAGAAGAAAGGGGAAACTATCAGAGAATACCTGAAGAGGTTTGACCTGGCTTTCCAGCAGGTAAGAGAAATCGATGACCCGACAGCAGCTTATGCCTTGACCAGTTCGCTACTCCCTGGAGATATGAAAAACCAGATGATCAGAGCACAGCCAGAAACTCTGGCGAAGGCTCGAAAGATAGCTGAAGGCTTCATGCTGCAAGAAGAGTTCCATAGCCTGCCGGATACCCCCACAGGATCTTCCAGGCCATAGAGGGGACCGCAGGGTGGACGCGGCAGGGGCGATACAGCAGGGAAGCAAAGAGTTGAGGAAGGCGACACCCCGAAAAGGGAGCGTGCAACATACCGGCCAAGATTTGACAGCTACACAACCCTTAACAAGTCAAGGGCTGAGATATTTGAGCTGGAGAAGGAGACAGCCAAATGGAACCGCCCAAGTAAGCCACGCAGCCCAAAAGGTGACCCAAAAAAATTCTGCACATTCCATGATTGCATAGGACATACCACTGAAGAGTGCCACCACCTAAAGGATGAGATTGAGAAGCTTATCAGAAATAGCTGGCTGGGTAACTATGTTGCAAGGAACAACGGTCAAAAAACTGCAACAAACAAGCCTGAGGGCTCAACGCAGTACCGCATGATAATTCACGTAGTGTCAGGAGGCGCAGAAGGCCAGACAAGCCGGAGGGGCCAGAAGAGACAAATCCGAGAGATCCGAAATCAAATTTGCTATGCTGAAAGGGCGGGGAGCCCAAAAGGCCTGACCCTGAGCATCACTCCTCAAGATGCAGGGCGGGTAATCTACCCCCACAGCGACCCTCTAGGATTGTCTCTTGTCATTAGCAACCACATTGTAAGAAGGTGTATGGTAGACACGGGCGCCTACACCAACCTACTATACAAAGAAGCATTTGATAAAATGAGCCTGGAGAAGAGGCACCTCAAACCTGCCCCTGGATCGTTATACGGAATCAGCGGGGCAGGGATCCTCCCTATGGGGGTCATCGAGCTGCCGGTGACGTTCGGAGAAGGGGCCTCAGCCAAAAATATCCGAGTATCGTTCGTTGTTGTTGATGCGTAATCCGCGTATAACGCCTTGATAGGCAGAGCCACTTTAGAAGAAATTGAGGCAGCCACATCCATCAGAGCGCTGACTATAGCTTACGTAACTGATTTTGGAATGGAGGAAAAGGTGCACGGTGACCAGGAGTCGGCCAGACAGTGCTACTATGTGCCCCTGCGCACCCATGAAATGGAAAGGAAAGGCAAGCGAAAAGCAAACAGTTCCCCCAGCAGGGAAGGGGAGATTCCAGCTGGTCAGCAAACAGCGGACCACCCTGAACCTGGAAGGGAGAGCATGCTGGTGGAACTAGAACCAAGAAGGCAGATCCTGATAGGGGCAGACCTGGAAATTTCTTACCGCGAAGAATTGATTAAGGTCTTAAGAGACAACAGGGATGTGTTTGCCTACTCGGCAGACGAGATGCCAGGGGTCGATCCGGCCCACATTGTTCACAAGCTGAACGTGAGTCCGGAGGCCCGCCCTGTGAAACAAAAGAAAAGGAATATGTCTGCAGAAAAAGACCAAGCCATCAAAGAGGAGATCGAGAATCACCTAAAGGCTGACTTCATAGAAAGTTGTGATTACCCTGAGTGGCTGGCTAATGTGGTGATGGTGAAAAAATCCTCGGGTGCCTGGAGGATGTGTGTCGACTTCACCAATATCAACAAGGCGTGCCCTAAGGACTGTTATCCCCTGCCAAGGATCGATCAGCTGGTAGATGCCACCAGTGGATACTCCATGTTTAGTTTCCTAGATGCCTTTTCAGGCTATCACCAAGTATATCTCTTGGTGCCGGACAGGGTGAAATGCGCATTCATTACCAGCTCAGGCACATACATGTACAAGATGATGCCGTTCGGGCTCAAGAATGCCGGTGCCACCTACCAGCGGTTAGTTGATAAGGTGTTTGAGAATCAGAAGGGTAGGAACCTGGAGGCGTATGTGGATGACGCAAAAGTAAAGAGTAAGGGGGACGCAGAGCACCTGAAAGATTTGCAGGAGACCTTTTCCTCTCTGCGTGTATACCGGATGAAGCTGAACCCTAGAAAATGCACCTTTGGGGTCCGCTATGGAAAGTTCTTAGGTTTCCTGGTCAGCGCCAGGGGGATTGACGCGAACCCAGAGAAAGTTCAGGCTGTCCCGGACCTTCCAGAACCAAGAACGATTAAGGATATTTAGCGTCTAACCGGCAGGATGGCCGCCCTGACACGGTTCATCGCCAGGTCGGCCGACAAATCGACACCTTTCTTCAAAATATTGAAAGGAAACAAGCAGTTCAAGTGGGAAACTGAACAAAAAGAAGCTTTCGAGCAACTGAAAGAACACCTGAAGCAGCTGCCAACCCTGGCAAGACCAGTAGCAGGGGAGAAGCTCTTCCTTTACATTGTCGTGACAAACACAACAATAAGTGCAGTAATCTTAAGGGAAGAAGCAGGCTCCCAACAGCCGATTTATTTTGTGAGCCATGCTCTAGGGGCAGTAGAAAAGAACTACCCGGTTGTCGAAAAAGTAGCCTACGCAGTTGTCATAGCAGCCCGGAAACTCAGACCTTACTTCGACGATCACCCCGTCGTTGTACTGACTGACCAACCCCTGGAGAAAGTTTTGGAAAAATTTGAGAAGTCTGGAAGAGTGCTAAAATGAGGTATAGAGCTGAGCGGGCTGGGCATATCGTACCAGTCCAGGACTGCCATCAAAGCACAGGCCTTGGCGGACTTCCTAGCAGAGTGTTCTCACTCAGAGGAGGATGATCCGCCTGTTGGCGAATGAACGGTATACACCGACGGGTCATCTATAGCCAACGATGTGGGGGCAGGAATTGTGCTAACCAGTCCTGAGGGAGTAGACTTTGAGCACGCGCTCAGATTCACCTTCCCTACATCAAACAACGAGGCTGAATACGAGGCTGTGCTAGCAGGCATCAACCTAGCCAAAGCTGCAGGGTCTAAGAGGCTTGTCTTGGCTACAGACTCTCAGCTCATAGCAAACCAAGTCAATGGTGAATACGAGGCTAGAGATCAAGCTATGGCATCCTACCTGGAAAAGGTAAAGCAAGAATTGTCCAGATTGAAGTCATACGAAGTTAAGAAGTTCCCCCGGTCACAGAACAACCGGGCAGACGCCCTGTCTAAGCTGGCCAGCTCCAGCCTGCAATACAAGAGAAGTCTACAGTGCCCTGCCAACTGGTCAGTGTCATCGAGGAAGTAGAATCTGAGGATTGGATGACCCCAATCATCCAGTTCAAGAAATATGGAACCCTTCCGCAAGACCCAATCCAGAGGATAAAGATGATATGCCAGCCAGGGCCGCATGGTTCATACTAGTTGGCGAGGAATTGTATCGGAAATCATTCTCCTCCCCCCTGCTCAAGTGCCTGGAGGCAGGGCAAGCCGCGGAAGTGCTAGACGATATACACTCAGGTATCTGTGGTCATCACATAGGAGGAAGATCATTGGCACACAAGGCCCTGAGGGCAGGCTACTACTGGCCGACTCTGCTCGCTGATGCCAGGGATCTAACCCAGAAGTGCAGGAAGTGTCAACTGTTAGCCCCATCAATACATGCCCCAGCCCAGGACCTCAGACCGATTTTGTCTCCCATCCCTTTCGCCCAATGGGGGATGGACATTCTAGGTCCGTTCACTGTAGCGACTGGGGGCAGAAAGGTTTTGATAGTAGGGATTGATTACTTCACCAAATGGATTGAGGCTGAGGTCACCCCGAATATACCGGCGGTCAAGAAGGTGATCTGGAGAAATATCATAACGAGACATGGCATGTCGAAGGTGCTGGTCTTTGATCATGGAAGGCAGTTTGACAACGATCCCCTGAGAGCCAGGTTGGAAAGCCATTGCATAGCTGTCGCTTACTCCGCCGTCTGCCACCCACAAACCAATGGGTAGGCTGAAGCAGCGAACAAAAAAATACTGAACGGGCTGAAGAGGATGGTGGATGAGCTCAAAGGGAGATGGGCGGACGAACTTCCAAGTGTGTTATGGTCAATCAGGACCACAAGAAAGGAATCCTCGGGGCAGACCCCTTTTGGCCTGGTCTACGGGGCCGAGGCCCTGTTACCCATAGAAGCACGAATTCCCACCCTCCGATCCCAGCAATACAACAAGGCAAACAATGAGGCTGCAATGACCGAGGCTCTTGATCTAGTCAGTGAGGTAAGATAAGAGGCCTGCATCAATATCGTCGCCTATCAACAACGAATGAGAAAAGCTTACAACAAAAAAGTGAGTGTAAGGAATTTCCAGTTAGGGGGCCTAGTCCTAAGAAAGACTCAGGCAGTAGGAAGATCGAGGGAACATGGCAAGCTAAGCGCCAATTGGGAAGGCCCGTATGAAGTCACCTAGATTATGGGGCCAAGAACTTACAGAATCGCCAACCCTGAAGGCCAAGAGCTAGCGGCCCACTGGAATGCGGACACCTTGAAAAAGTACTACTTTAAAGTTAAAAATTTTAGCTGTTTTCTTTTTCCTAAAAGCGTCGGCGGAGGACGGTCAAGATAAAATGTCGATGGCTCCGACCACGAATGTTAAAGTTTTTTCAAGAAGTGAAAAAGATTCTCGAATTCATACTCGTTGTCTGTTCAGATTAGCACTTCACAAACAAACGAGCAGGGAGCAATAGGGGGAGGGCCCCCCTGTTGCAAAACCTAGAGAAAATAGACCCTCCAACAAAAAATCGCTAAGTCCCCAACCTGCCTCTGGGCAGGCAAGGGGCAGGCCCTCTGACTCCATATCAGGAGTCAGGGTCAGGCCGGGCCCCACGTGCCGAACGAACAACGACCGAGGTACCCTCAACCTTGTATAAAAAAGGCTAAGTCCCCCACCTGCCTCTGGGGCAGGCATGGGGCAGGCCCCCTGACTCTAGATCAGGAGTCAGGGTCAGGCCGAGCCCCATGCGCCGAAAGAACGGGGACTAAGGCTCCCTCAACCTTGTATAAAAATGCTAAATCCCCCACTTGCCCTTGGGCAGGCAGTGGGCAGGCCCAATGACTCCAAATGAGGAGCCGGGGGTAGGACGAATTTTAAGTCATAAGCAATAAAAAATAAAGGAATGCCCGTTGAAACAAGCATAAAATAGCAAGAGTTTACAAAGCAAAACAATAAAATCCGGTTACATGAAAATACGGATTACAAAGACCGGCAGTCGACCACAACTGGGCCCGGCGCACAGAAAGGCAATGAAATCAGCGAGGAAAAAGAGGCGCGGGGGGGGGGGGGGGGGAGAGGGTAGGGATAGGAACCCTTAGAGGACGACTGCCCTACATGTTACGCAGCTGGGGTGTCTTGGTCAGGACAAGGGATGTCCTCAAGCGACTTGTTAACCCTGGCTTCATTCTTGGCTGCGTAAAGGTTCTGAAAGGCGTCCTCATCGAAATCTGGAAGCATCTCCCTGATGACCTCCATAATAAACTCTGAAGAAGAGGAGGCTCCTGAGTTAAAGGACTTCTCCACCGCCAAGTTAGCCTCTGGGATGATCTCTTCCTTATCCTTGAGCCACTGCTCGCCCTGAGTCTTCAACTCGCCCCGTGCCTCCTGAAGGTCTAGTTCAGCCTTGGCCAGGTGGCCCTCCATCTCGGCAGCCCTCTTCTTAATCTGCTCCGTCTCAGTAACCTCTTTCCTAGCCTGCCCTAGCTCAACCTCCAAGCTCGCTGCCTCGTTTACATCCTTCTCGCCCTGGTCCTTCCAACGGGCGGCCTGATCCCTGGCTTCCCCCAACTCACTTTCACACTTGGACAGCTGACACTACATGTTGGCAATGAGAGCAACATCTCTCTCAACCACTGCGATGTGCTCAGGAAGAGAGAGCCCAGGGGTAGCATTTAACTCCTCATCACTTAGGCGGTTGAGGGCCGCCAGCTCTGCGGAAGCCTGGAAGACCTTAGGGCAACGGTGGATGAACTGGACCGCCTAGTTGCTTGAGTAGGTCAGAGATTTGGCAAGGTGATTCGCCAACGTGGAGTTAGAGTATGAAAGTAAGGCAGAGACATCCACGCTCTCACCAGCAGCGAAATGGAATTCAACATTTCCGTCTGAGAACAAGTTGTCCAGAAGATCGGGGGCAGGGCTCTTCGCTTGGGGCGTGCTGGCGTCTGCCTCCAGATCCACCACATGGGGAGCATCCACTGGCTCCTTAGTCTTCCTCTTTCTGCCTATCAGGGGATTACTCTCCCCAGTCTTCTTTGAGGCAGAGGGTTTCAACCCCACAGGGGGATGAGTCCTAGGAGAGGATCCTCCGCGTTTGCTGGCCGGAGAAGGAGTAGCCTCTGAGGCAGCCTCCCCCTCTGCCGCCCTGGGGATGGGGACGAGAGCTGCAGGTCGTGTAGAGGGTGGTGTAACACCCCGAATTTTTGGACATAATTATTTATTACATTCCATATATTCTAATATCCAAAATTATTTATTTAATTCAATTCCTATAATTTTTCTATTCGGATATTCCCTTTTCCAGTTTAATTGTCCGAAAACCGCATCCTTGTAACCTTTTGTCGGTTTAGCTTGGAATTTGGGCCAAGGTTAACCCATCCTTATTTTCCACATGTGGATTGATGAGGGAGCTTTGAGATTTGGGTCCAAGTAGGGTTTACCCATGATCCTTGCCTATATATACATGTGATTAGGTGAGAATTTCACCCTTCCTTCTCATTTGCAAACCCTAATTCTAGGTTTTCACCCTCTCCTCCCTTCTTCTCCTCCTATCCACGCCACATACCTCCTTCTTCTCCATACTTTCGTGCCTCCTCCTCATCATTAAAGAATAGATCTTCATCCCTTTCGAATCCTAATCGATCCTAGCGCAATCCTTTGCATTGTTTCGTAAGTTTCACTCCCTTTCGCGCTAGTTTTTCGTAATTGTTTTTAGTAGTGTTTAATTAGGATTTTGTTTGGTGTTGGCACGTGATTGATGATGGTATAGACAAGGATATGTGCACGGGGGAAGACGTTTGTATTGTTGAAGAAAAGATCGTTGATTAAATCGCAAATTGGTAACTAGATGTGATTCTTTTCATGTTTATGCATTTTGAATGTGTTGTGTGATTTTAATGATTTGTAACATGATTTAATTGATTTATGTTGTGTCTTTATTCATGATTTAAAGAGTCTAATTAATTAGTATGTTAATTGAATGATTTATTATTATCGTTAGATCTATAATTGTCGTTTGCGCTTATATTAGAATTGTTAGATCTAATCTGTTGTAACATCTAAAATTCGTACGCGAGCCGCTTGGCCTTTCCGTTTGGAGATGCTAGGGTTGTTTCATCGATGGATTTAGGATTCCAACCCTAAGTGTTAGATAACTCGTCTTATCATCACCCGATGTGGAGGTTAGGGTTGAGGTTAATCTAACCTTGATTGAAGATCATGTAACTTTATTGGAAAGTTACTATACAACTTCACCTAAGGTTAAGGTAACATCAATGCGGGGTTATAGTCTCGATGGGGATCAATTTAAGTGACTCCACGAGGTTATGATCAAGGTTAAGGTAACCTTAGTTGAGGTTTACGTAACTTTATTGGAAAGTTACTATACAACTTCACACGAGGTTAATGTAACCTTAATGCGAGTTATAATCTCACGGAGGTTAAAGTAACCTCACGAGGTTATAACAAGGTTAATGTAACCTTACTTGAAGTCAAGTAACTTCAATGGAAAGTTACGATACCCTTCACTTGAGGATTACGTAACACCGTTATGAAGCTATAATCTCACTGAGGTTAAGGTAACCTCAAAAGGTTATAGTCGAGGTTAATGTAATCTTAACTTGAAGTTGACGTTATAGTAGTTATACTATGACACCACCTTCGGGTTGACATTATATACATAACTTCAGTTTAGTAGACAAGGTTAATGTAGCCTTACCTTGACCTTGAATACTAATACATGTTAGATGTTCAGGGTTATAGTCCGTTAGACCTTAACCTTATTACTATTTGAAGGTTATAGTCGGTTGTGCTATAGCTTCATTATGTTATCGTTGTTTAATTACTTCTATACTCGTTCCTTTAGAACAATCAGTTACATTGTTCTACGTTTGAGTCGTGATGTTTATCACGAATGATTAATACTTGGTATAGTCTGTTACACTATCTAGGGCCTAATTTTCCCTGGTATTGTCAGTGACACTATACTAGGTTTGATTACTACATAGTGCAATCAGTTACACTGTACTACGTAGAAGTCGTGAGGTTGCTCACGTAGTTGGCAGTCAGTTACACTGTGCAACGTACATGATGGTTAGTGATATAGATGACGGTAGTATCAGTTACATACTATCGGAATGAACCAATACTGCTCACAAGAGGTTTAATTGGTCTGTGTTCGGTGGGTCCAGATTCGTCAGTTACACATTCTGGATTCCCGTGTGTCGTTCGACGTACAGTTACTGTGTCGAGAGCTCTGGCCAGATCTTAGACATATAGTCGTCAGTTACACGCTATACATAGTACCGTGGAGTATCAATTACATACTTCACAAAACGGAGGGTCAGTTACACGCTCCGTGTCAGAGGGTCAGTTACACGCTCTGACTAGTTAGAGTATCAGTTACATACTCTAGCCGGTGTTCATTCTATGTCCTATACATCTTTGTATGAAGTCTGTTGTTACTTACTCCGACTTGTATGGATGGATACGTAGTATCTATCTCGATCGTTATGATTATTTATGGATTGCAATAAATTATATGACCGTGTCTAATAACATGTTGGTCATGTGTATTGATATCTTCACATGTCGTTTGGTTATGTTATCTCTCATTATCATTGCTATTCATGTTCAACTTGTTATAACCATGACTGGGAGAACATCTAGTTACTCCCCACTGACTGTGGACCCCCCTTTCAGGTCTTCCGAGATGCTTTTGATTGTGATGCTGTGTTGGGGAAGACTTGTGGAGAGAGACCTTTATTTAAGTTTCTTTTGATTTTCATTTTGAACACTTTTGAATAATGTATTAGTTTGAATGTCGAGATAGTAATGATTCGGATTTGGTCAGATGTTTCCGCCACCTTTGATCCTATTATTTATACTATTTATATTACGGATATTTCCCATGGTACCCTCGAACTTTGACACATTACACACGGTACCCCTCATTTTAAGTTTGTTCCTATGGTAACCTTGTGTTTTGTGTTTAGTGCCCATGGTACCCCTGATCAATTTTCCGTCATAACGGCGTCAAAAGTTAGTTTAATTAAAGTGATTAATTTGTTTCAGAGGAAAAATTAGTTAGAACAATTAACGAACTTTTAATTAAAATAATTGAAAATTGAGGGAATGTCCATGGTACCCCTGTGTTTTCAATATTTTAGCCATGGTACCCTTATATTTTAAATTCTTTGCCCATGGTACCCTTGTGGTTACAATTCACTCAGGGGTACCATAGACAAATAATTGAAACCATAGGGGTACCATGGACAAAAAATTGAAAATAAAATGGTACCATCGTTAAAATATTGAAAACACGGGGATACCATGGGCATTTCCTCAATTTTCAACTATTTTAATTTGATTTTCATTAATTTTCTAACTAATTTCACCAAAAAAAGTTAAAATTAATCACTTTAACTAAACTAACTTTTAACACCGTTATGACGGAAAATTGATTAGGGGTACCATGGGCACTAAACGCAAAACACAAGGTTACCATAGGAACAAACTTAAAATGAGGGGTACCATGTGTAATGTGTCAAAGTTCGAGGGTACCGTGGGAAATATCCCTTTATATTATTATCTAGTTTTAAAAATCCGGGTTGTTACAGTTGGTATCAGAGCGAACACGCTCCCAACTCTTGCTTAATCATTAAAAGAATAACTTGACTTAGTAATTGAGTGAGAGTAAATGGGGGTAGGAACAATTAAGGATTTATCTGTTTATCTCTTAGTCTTTCATATCGTTATTAATTATATTACATGTGTTTATCATGTACATGCTTCTTTATGCTTTAATGTTCCGTCTTGTTATTAATTGTATTACATGTTTTGATCATGTACTAGCTTCTTTATGTTTTAACTTTTCGTTTCATTATTTATTGTGATACATGTGTTGTTCATGTTTTAGTTGTTTACGCCTGAATATTTATCGTTAATAATTGTATTAAGTGCCTGGTTCGTGTAAACACTTTTTCAAGTATGCTTTGTTGATTTAAATCACGGTTATTTTTGGAAAAATGTCTCTTTAATGTTCCAAACGCATCGTACGTTTGGTTATATGTTTGTCAAAACTCTTAATCCTTGGTAACCCGAGCTTTACTCTTCTCGTACTGTTATCCTTTTGGATCACTTGGTGGTGCCGTCTTTTCTTAAGGTAACTTTGAGAGTTTTCTTATTGTGATTCAGTCTTGAGTTAATAAGTTAGAATTGATTGTATTTGGAGATGTTCAAGTATGAGAGAAAAGAACAATTATCATCACGAGTTTGGTCCTGAGGAAGTCTAATTGGGGATTAAAGGTTGTGAGATGATGTTTCTTTTGGTATTAGAGATTGTTGAGATGAAGTTTACTTTGGGAATAGAGTTTGTTATGACGATGTTTACTTTGGGATTATGAGTGTTAAGTCCTTTTATTTTTGAGGAAATCCGTATTGATGACATTGAGTGTTTGCTTATGGTGTAAGATGTACGACTATGGTTTCATGATTTTATAACGAATAAGAGACCAGATGGATAGGTTTATCTTATGGTATATTAATTGGGAATATTGTGACTTATGCCTTTAATCAGGAGAATTATTGAGATTTGTCTTAAGGAAAATAGGTTATGTGGGTTACTTATTGATTAAAAATATGATGATGGTACTGAATTGAAGGTTATTGTGGATTTACATTGAATGATGAGAATTTTGGGAACTAAGCTTGTCATGAATTGGAATATCATATTCGAGGAGTAAGAACCATTAATGGCAATCAATGTTTGACGAAATGAACTTATGATTTATTTATTGGGGACTTATTTAATGACCATGACTTTTAAGGATCAAGTGGAAGGGAAGAAGTATGACTTATGAACTTATGAGATGTTAATGTTTAAAGCGTTGATTTCGTAAAGAACCATATTGAAGATGGAGATAATGGATCGTGGCATTCGTCATTTTAGGATGCAGAGGATTTCTATGGTGTTATTTGTTATGTATGGTTAAATGAAGGTATTGAGAGTTAATAGTCTAAAGAATGATTATCTGGGGAACATAGTGATTGTAAAATGACAATTATATAGAGATGTGGTCGGTCTTGAGGTATTATGGTAATATGATTAAAGGATGTTACGAGACCGAGATACCTTGAGCGATGATTGTACGAGAATTGTATGACCCTTGTTTTTCGTGCTTTACTTATATTGTTAAGGTGCCGTCTTTGGGTAGATAAAACGGTTTTGAGTCGTCTATCCTTGTCTCCTTGATCGTATCAACCATACCTCTCATACTTTCAGACCAAAAGTTTCTTGTCATGTTAGACCTTTTATTTCCAGTTTCCGTTACTCTCTAGTTGTTCTTTATGTCAACTGCAGTTTCCTTCTCCTTCAATTTTTTTGTAATTTCTTTCTTACCTTGATCTCACCTAGTGCTGCAACTTCTCAAACTTTTTACCTTGTGGTATTGCTAAAAAAATAATTCCTTTTTAGCTCGCGCGCTTTATGCTCTTTTATGGTAAAGTGAAAACGTTTGATTCCTTCTTCATAACTACTTGTGATCATCTCATAGTGGAAGTTTGGATCCTTTGGCGAGTAATGTTTATATTTCGAGTTTGAGGTTGGGTTGATTGATGTTGAGAGAATAGAACATAGTATGTGAGTATGAATTGGGATAATATATGGTGCTTTGGAAGTGTTATATTTAAGGTCATATATCAAGCTCAGAGAGTATGAGGAATTTATTACATTAAGGGTACATGAATATTAATTTGTTCTTTTGGAAGCTATATAGAAAACTTTGGAGATAAGGTGTTTCATTTAAGCGCATGAGTGATTTATTGAAGGACATAGAATTAGGCATTCCTTTGGTGGACTTTTAAGGTTAAAATATTTATTGATGGACGGCAAATTGTAATTAAAATTTGAGGTTATAAGCTTGGTTGTTATATTGATGATGAGATTTGTATGGTGATATTATTATTCAATGCTTTTGTGGAATTGCATTATCAATGGACTAGTATATAGTGGTACATTGAGCGCTACCTTAACTAAAGGTGTACGATTCTTTGGGCGCCTAGAAATAGTGTGATCAAATCTGTTCAAAGGAAGTGATTGGATTTTGTGCGTGTGGCTAATAATTATGCCATGAGATTGAGGATACATTGTGTTTGTGATAGTTATAATCACATTTAAGGTCTTAAGTTTGTGGATTTGGACAGTAATACATATACCGAGAAGATTTGTGATTTTATATTAAAGAACTTTGAGTAAAAGAATTGTGAATGATAGTAAGCACAACCTGCTTTGAGGATATTAAAGTAGTGATAGTTCTAATGGATCTAGTGGATATCAGAAGTTTCTAATTCGGAAGATACGATTTATTTAGAGATTTTCTATATGGAGCTCTGGTCGATTTCATCTCTTGTGGTGAATAGTAATAAGTTTGTATAGATGATGAGAGGGAATATATGTTTTGGAATCATGGTTGATATTTGTGGATAATGTTTGAAATAAATGGAGTAGAAGTTGGTAATTCATGAGATAAGATGTTGTATATCGATGAGTACTACTTAAGGGTATTGAGAATACTTGGTGAACGTAAGGCAATCATTGATATCATGGGATCTGAGATGTAATGATATTTATGAGAGTTAACCACATGCTTAAGCTGATGATGGTATGGAAATGTTGACCGGTTTTACTCGATAAGGTCATATCGCGATAAAATAGACGACTATTTGGAAGACGGTATTGGTTTAGCGATTATTTTGGGTTGTGATTATTTGGGATTAATGTGATTGAGGTTTTAGAATGGATAATGATTGTTTAACATTGAGGACTTAAGATACACTTTTGTGGTTTGAATGTTTATAAGGATCAGAGTGCGCAACGGTTTGAATTCCGAGACGACTTGTGGTGATGATCACTTGTAATTCTTATATTCTTTTGATCTTGTCTTTGAACTTCAAGTTTCGAGGACGAAACTTCTTTTAGGGGGTTGGATTGTAACACCCCGAATTTTTGGATATAATTATTTATTACATTCCATATATTCTAATATCCGAAATTCATGACACCAAAAGAAAAAATTGCCCTAGTAAGAGAGAGACGTTGGGCGATTTTGAGCGGCCACCTGTGACACCATGGTCCGAGCGAACGCTTCAGGATCTCCGGCGTTGAGCAATATTACGAGGCGCAAAAACAAGAAGAACAAAGCGGAGAAGGAGGCTATGTTGGAAGGGAGAAAGGAATCTGATAGGATGATACCGGATATGGATGCACCCTTGAGAGAGAAGTCCATGCAGGTAATTATGGGAATACCACCTTATGCACTAGGAGATGAGGACGAGATGCAAGAAGCCATATTGGATGAGGGGGTGCTGGAAGGCCACGATAATGTGCTTATTCAGGATGATGACGGTGATGGATCATGGCTACAAATTCAAGGAGGTAAAATAGTAGGGCAACGTGTGAATGATGTTGAGTTATTCCAATTGACAGAAGAGGACGTAAAGGATGAGATAACGTACTGGGAGAATGCGGTGTACGGGTTTGTGGTAGGGGCAAACCCGCCATGGCAGGTATTAGAAGGGTTTTTGAGAAGGATTTGGAAGAATCATGTTATTGACAAGATTTCTTTTATGCCGAACGGAGTGTTTCTGGTGCGATTTCAAACACCTGCAATGAGAGACATAGTTCTGCAAGCAGGATATTTTATGTTCGATAACAAACCTCTTGTGTTGAAAGCCTGGCAACCTGACATAGACCTAGAAAAAGAGGAGGTGAAGGTCATGCCAATTTGGGTGAGATTGCAGAAACTTCCCTTGAAATTCTGAGGATCAAGTCTACCTAAACTAGCAGGCTTGTTGGGGAAATTTATCAAGAAAGATGATGCCACTGTGCAGAAAACTCGTCTGGGGTATGCCAGGGTCTTAATTAAGGTTCATGTGGAACAAAAGTTCCCTAAGAATCTAATGTTTAAAGATGATAAAGGTATGGTGGTGGATATTAAGATAGAATACGATTGGAAGCCTGTGATTTGCTTGGGATGCAAGAGAATGGGTCATGAAAAACCAGAGTGTCGAGCTAATATAGTGCAGAAGGTGACTGTTCACAAGAAATAATGGAAACCGGTGCAGAGAAAGCCTGAAATAAGAGGAGGGGAAGTGAAAGATACATCAAGTATTGAACCCCCTGCTAAGATAATAAATTATGTTCAAAATGGAGGACCTGATCAGGGTACTGTTCTGATAACTGGTAAGGATACTCCGCAGGCTGACATTACTGTTAATCATGTTGCTCAGGAGCCTATAGAGGCGGCAGTACAGAACTTTGGGCCAGTAGAGGTTAGTCCTGGGAGTAGGGATACTCTCAGGATGACCTTATTAGAGAAGCTTACGGGTAGTCCATCAAAAGGGTCGGGTCAGGCAGGTAACTCCTTCCCTACAAAGTCTTTATGATTATGGGGTTTTGGAATGTTCGGGGGATGAATAGGGGCGGAAGCAGGAGGAGATTTCAAATTTTTTACTGTCTAATAAAGTAGGTTTATTTGGATTGTTGGAGACAAAAATAAAGCCATGTAATCAAAGTAAGGCTATGAGTAATGGGTTTAGTAGGTGGTGCATTACCACTAATAGTCATATGCACCCAGGAGGGCGAGTATGGGTGCTTTGGGATCCAAATCAATGTGATGTTCTTATAAAGAAATACACTGATCAGCTGATCCATTGCTCGGTTGTTGAATTAGGAAGAGGAAGGAAATTTGAGGCTACTTTTGTGTATGCTTACAATAAAATTGGGGGCAGAGAGCAACTCTGGAGTGATTTGCAGCAATTACAAACGCATATTCAGGGTGCTTGGTGGATAGGAGGGGATTTCAGTTGTGTCCTACATCCTGAAGAGCGACTTGGGGGAGGGTTTAATGTCAATGAGGCTCTACCATTCCAGCAATGTATTGATTCTCTCGCTATGACGGACTGTCCGGCCGATGGTGCTTACTTCACGTGGTCGAATAAGCAACCTCCGGAGGACAGAGTATTTAGTAGGCTTGATAGAGCATTTGCCAAGCTAGAATGGTTAAATATGTTTGAAGGTTTTCGAGCAAATTTTCTTCCCGAGGGTCTTTTCGATCATACTCCTTGTGTGGTGTCTGGTAATAGGGGGACGCATAGTGGGAAAAGATGTTTCAAGTACTATAATATGTGCAGTCAAGCTCCAAACTTTGGAGAAATTGTGGAGAGCTCTTGGAAGCAGCCTGTAATAGGCACGAGGATGTGTATTCTGGTGTCTAAATTGCGAAGGCTTAAAATTCCATTGAAAGTATTGAATAGAAGTCGTTTCCATGACATTGAACAGCAAGCAGATGTTGCTCAGGTCAGGCTCATAGATTTGCAGAAATAGCTGGGCAAAAAGCCGGATGACAGGGAACTGCTGCGGGCAGAATATGATGCTGAGATGGAGTTTAAGGAGTTGGATAAGGCCAGATGGAGCTACCTTAGGCAAAAAGCGAAGAACCATTGGATGAAGGAAGGCGACTGCAACTCTGCTTTCTTCCATGGATCATTGAGAGCAAGAAGAATCAGGAATAATATTACACAAGTGGAGGATAGAGATGGGTGTTTGAAGAGTACGCCTGAAGACATTCAGGATGCCTTTCTCTCTTATTATAAGAGCCTTTTGGGTGATAGGAAAGATACAGTTAACGTTCATGCTAGCATAGTGGAGTTAGGACCTATATGTCAGCCTGTTCATCATACTATATTGCAGGCTCCCGTCACAAATGAGGAGATCAAAGAAGTGTTGTATAGCATTCCGAATGATAAAGCTCCAGGACCGGATGGGTTCTCGAACAAATTCTTCAAGGATGCTTGGTCGATTGTTGGAGACGATTTTTGTGAGGCAGTCAATGACTACTTTAGATCAGGTCGAATGTTGAGGCAAATTAATGCTACATCGATCACACTCATTCCTAAGGTGGATCGACCCAAATCAGTCATGCAGTTTCGACCAATAGCCTGCTGCAATACAATTTACAAGTGCATATCAAAACTAATTTGCAATAGGTTGGCAAAGGTGTTACCGGATATAATCTCACCTGTTCAAGGAGGGTTCGTTAGAGGGAGAAGCATCGTTGAGAATATCTTAATTTGCCAAGATCTTATCCGACTCTATTCTAGGAGTGTTGTATGTCCGCGTTGTATGATAAAGATGGATATGCAAAAGGCGTACGATTTGGTTGAGTGGGATTTTCTTCAACATATGATGGAACATTTACACTTCCCTGTTCCGTTTTGTAACCTGGTCGGAACGATTTACACTACACTACTAAATGTTCCAACAAATGATGGAACATTTATAATGCAATGCGTTAAGACGGCTTCCTTTTCTCTGAGCCTGAATGGAGATACATTTGTTTTTTTCCGGGGAAAAGGGGTTTGAGACAGGGTGACCCTCTATCTGGGAGTTCCAATTAAAAGCTCGAGATTGACAAAATTGGACTGCCAGCCGCTGATTCATTCTGTTACGGAGAGGATTAGGAGGCTTGGGGCCAAGAAGCTCTCGTATGCAGGACGTCTAGTATTGGTTAAATCAGTACTAGGTACTCTTCATAATTACTGGGCAAGCATTTTCCTCATTCCATCGGGGGTAATTAAGCAAATCGAATCAATTTGTCGTACTTACTTGTGGGAAGGAGGAACAGCTTACACTAAAGTTCCGTTGCTCGCCTGGGATAAGGTGTGTGTTCCACACGAGGAAGGCGGACTGAACCTCAAACAGAGTAGTAGCTGGAATAAAGCAACAATCGGGAAAATGTCGTGGTGGGTACTTAACACTACAACAAATTGACACTTGCGCCACGAATTATGCCACTAAAATTTGTTATTTGTGGCTAAATTTGACCTAGCCACGGGAAAAATTTGATTCACTACTTGGGAAAAAAATATGCCACGGGAACATTTTTTCCCGTGGCAAAAAGTCACTTGCGCCACGAATTTTATAAAAGTCGTGGCCAATAATCACTCTTGCCACGAAAGATGCCACACCCGTGGCAAAAATATATTTAGCCACAAATTTGTTCAGTGGTAAGTATTATTTAGCCACCACATAATTAACTTCTGTGGCAAAATTATTTTTTAGCCACAAATGTAATAAACGCATGTGGATAATGGTTCTCCGAACTTTAATCAAATTACTTTCAAGTTAAGCCGAGTGTCAAATATTTATCTTAAAAAATTCATTAAAATTAAAAGCTAAAGATAATATGTAGAAAAAAAATTAAGTTTGAAAATATTTTATTAATAAAAAATTTCGTATTATTTTATTTAGTTTTAAGAAAAAAAAATAGATTTTTTGTAAAATGAAATACAAGAAAACTTTCGTTGTCTAATTTGGTTATTTTTTATTAATCAGCATTTGTGAAGAAATTGATTTCTCTTAATTTGACAATATGTTTTATTAAAATTTTATAATCTTAAGTATGACTTTTGAAAGACAACTAACATTTATATAGTGTAATATATGCTAGCTAAAATGCGGCGTAAATAGCATATCATGTAAAATTAGTACGTGATTGATCATTCATCATTAAGATGTCTACTATTATTTAAGACTCTTTCATTTTTACCGCTTAATTAATTAATTTTTTCACATGTAAGACACTTCTTTTCTAGACAAAAAAACTTAAAAAGAAAGTGACAAAGCATGGTTTTTTTTCCAAATTATTGATTTTCTTACAATATTTTCAATGTGAAAAAAACCGCTTTATTAAACTCGTATTTAAGAATTCTTATCGGTCTATATTTTTTTTATGGAATTAACTTAGACTGCGAAAACAATAATTGTTTTTATAAATTAATTGTCTTTCAAGTTGTTTGGTTTGGAAGAAAGATTAACGTATTAGAGAGTCATGCCTAAGTTCAATAACCAGTCAAAATAATTTAAAAAAAAAAAGAGAGGTATAAGTGAGAAAGTCAAATAATTAACAAATACAAGTAAGAAAATTTAATAATTAAGGATTAATAGTGAGAAAATCAAAAATTAATTTATCGTCAACTGTTTAATTCGGTAACTGTTCTGTAATATTATTTGGAAGATATTTAAGAAAATAAATTTAAAATAAAATTTACTTAATGAAAAATAAAATTCGGGTAAAACTTGAAATAGGCTAAAGGAAACGTAATGAGATAAAAAACTGATGAAATAAAATAATGACCGATAACGAAAAAGAAAAAAATATATCGAAAGAACTAGCAATAAAAGAACGTGGAAAATAGAAACTAAAATAAAAATATCGATAAATTAATGAAATCATGAGTCCGAAAATCAACTTCGAACCTTTTTTTTCCGGAATAATAATTTTTTAATCATAATAGGTAAATCATTGGGGAAAAAAATTTAATTACTCAAAAGAAAATGGAGTTTGAAAAAAAATCACTTTAAAAGAATTCAAACCAATGATTAGGTCAATAAAGTTCAATTTCATTTCTGGTAGTTGGCCCATGAGAACTCCGCAGTTAAGCGTGCTTGAGTGAGAGTAGTGAGAGTAGTGTTAAGATGGGTGACCTCCCGGGAAGGCTCTTCGAGATGCGTATGGTGAAATTAAATAATATTGGAATGAATCAGTTGTAAAGCTAGTAACCGTTCCAAATGTGACTACTATAGGGGTAAAAATTTCTCACAATTATTAATTTATTTAATTTATTATATATTTTGTCACCGGAATAAATATTTCGCCACAAACATAATTAGCCACGGGATAATCCGTGGCAAAAAATTTATTCTAGCCACGGGAGACTCCGTGGCAATAAAATCAATACTTGCCACACTTTTTTTTTCCCGTGGCTATTTGTTTGCCACAGCCACTTGCGCCACGGATGGTTTTTCCGTGGCAAAGTACTTTAGCCACGGAAATTTAGCACTTTTGCCACGAATTCAGCCGTGGCCCAAGTGCTCATTTGTAGTAGTGTAAACACCCGACCAAACTCTGGGTCCAATGGGTTAACTCCGTATACATGAGAGGGAAAGATTGGTTGAGCTATAATCCATCTATTAATACCAGTTGGGGGTGGCGTAAGATTTGCAAGGTCAAAGAAGTTTTTAGACCGGCTTATGAGCAAGGAGAATGGACGGACTCACACCAGTACACGGGCTATGATTGGTGCAGGTGCAAAAGGGCGAAGGTAGAGTGGCACAGGCTGGTATGGAACAGGTGGACAATCCCAAAACATCGAATCATTGACTGGCTCCATCAACATAAGGCCATGAATACTAAAGAACATCTAAATCGATTGAACATAACCAACGATGATTGGTGCTGCATATGCGATATGAGCACGGAAACATTGGCTCACTTGTTCTACAGCTGCCCGTATAGTGGTATGCTGCTGCAGTACGTGACGGACTGGACTGAAGTATCAATACCGGCTGCTATTCCCAACAGTTGGAGGCTTGATATAAGGGGATCGAAGTTAAAGAGAGCAATAGTAAATGGAGCGATTAGTGCAGCTATATACCACATATGGATGCAGCGTAATAGGAGCAGAACAGAAGGTGTACTGATGAGACCGAAGACGGTTAGCACGGGTTTAATCAAGGAATTGCAATTGTATTTTCGTAACCTGATTAAAGGGAATATGAGCACGAGGGACACTGATTATGTAATTAAAATTATGCAACATTGTACATGAATTTTGATTATTAATATATACACTTACCATTTACCAAAAAAAAAAAAATTAATATCCGAAATTATTTATTTAATTCAATTTCTATAATTTTTCTATTCGGATATTCCCTTTTCCAGTTTAATTGTCCGAAAACCGCATCCTTGTAACCTTTTGTCGGTTTAGCTTGGAATTTGGGCCAAGGTTAACCCATCCTTATTTTCCATATGTGGATTGATGAGGGAGCTTTGAGATTTCGGCCCAAGTAGGGTTTACCCATGATCCTTGCCTATATATACATGTGATTTGGTGAGAATTTCACCCTTCCTTCTCATTTGCAAACCCTAATTCTAGGTTTTCACCCTCTCCTCCCTTCTTCTCCTCCTAGCCACGCCACATACCTCCTGCTTCTCCATACTTTCGTGCCTCCTCCTCTTCATTAAAGAATAGATCTTCATCCCTTTCGAATCCTAATCGATCCTAGCGCAATCCTTTGCATTGTTTCGTAAGTTTCACTCCCTTTCGCGCTAGTTTTTCGTAATTGTTTTTAGTAGTGTTTAATTAGGGTTTTGTTTGGTGTTGGCACGTGATTGATGATGGTATAGACAAGGATATGTGCACGGGGGAAGACGTTTGTATTGTTGAAGAAAAGATCGTTGATTAAATCGCAAATTGTTAACTAGATGTGATTCTTTTCATGTTTATGCATTTTGAATGTGTTATGTGATTTTAATGATTTGTAACATGATTTAATTGATTTGTGTTGTGTCTTTATTCATGATTAAAAGAGTCTAATTAATTAGTATGTTAATTGAATGATTTATTATTATCGTTAGATCTATAATTGTCGTTTGCGCTTATATTAGAATTGTTAGATCTAATCTGTTGTAACATCTAAAATTCGTACGCAAGCCGCTTGGCCTCTCCGTTTGGAGATGCTAGGGTTGTTTCATCGATGGCTTTAGGATTCCAACCCTAAGTGTTAGATAACTCGTCTTATCATCACCCGATGTGGAGGTTAGGGTTGAGGTTAATCTAACCTTGATTGAAGATCATGTAACTTTATTGGAAAGTTACTATACAACTTCACCTAAGGTTAAGGTAACTTCAATGCGGGGTTATAGTCTCGATGGGGATCAATTTAAGTGACTCCACGAGGTTATGATCAAGGTTAAGGTAACCTTAGTTGAGGTTTACGTAACTTTATTGGAAAGTTACTATACAACTTCACAGGAGGTTAATGTAACCTTAATGCGAGTTATAATCTCACGGAGGTTAAAGTAACCTCACGAGGTTATAACAAGGTTAATGTAACCTTACTTGAAGTCAAGTAACTTCAATGGGAAGTTACGATACCCTTCACTTGAGGATTACGTAACACCGTTACGAAGCTATAATCTCACTGAGGTTAAGGTAACCTCAAAAGGTTATAGTCGAGGTTAATGTAATCTTAACTTGAAGTTGACGTTATAGTAGTTATACTATGACACCACCTTCGGGTTGACATTATATACATAACTTCAGTTTAGTAGACAAGGTTAATGTAGCCTTACCTTGACCTTGAATACTAATACATGTTAGATGTTCAGGGTTATAGTCCGTTAGACCTTAACCTTATTACTATTTGAAGGTTATAGTCGGTTGTGCTATAGCTTCATTATGTTATCGTTGTTTAATTACTTCTATACTCGTTCCTTTAGAACAATCAGTTACATTGTTCTACGTTTGAGTCGTGATGTTTATCACCAATGATTAATACTTGGTATAGTCTGTTACACTATCTAGGGCCCGATTTTCCCTGGTATAGTCAGTGACACTATACTAGGTCTGATTACTACATAGTGCAATCAGTTACACTGTACTACGTAGAAGTCGTGAGGTTGCTCACGCAGTTGGCAGTCAGTTACACTGTGCAACGTACATGACGGTTAGTGATATAGATGACGGTAGTATCAGTTACATACTATCGGAATGAGCCAATACTGCTCGCAAGAGGTTTAATTGGTCTATGTTCGGTGGGTCCAGATTCGTCAGTTACACGTTCTGGATTCCCGTGTGTCGTTCGACATACAGTTACTGTGTCGAGAGCTCTGGCCAGGTCTTAGACATATATTCGTCAGTTACACGCTATACATAGTACCGTGGAGTATCAATTACATACTTCACAAAACGGTGGGTCGGTTACACGCTCCGTGTCAGAGGGTCAGTTACACGCTCTGACTAGTTAGAGTATCAGTTACATACTCTAGCCGGTGTTCATTCTATGTCCTATACATCTTTGTATGAAGTCTGTTGTTACTTACTCCGACTTGTATGGATGGATACGTAGTATCTATCTCGATCGTTATGATTATTTATGGATTGCAATAAATTATATGACCGTGTCTAATAACATGTTGGTCATGTGTATTGATATCTTCACATGTCCTTTGGTTATGTTATCTCTCATTATTATTGCTATTCATGTTCAACTTGTTATAACCATGACTGGGAGAACATCTAGCTACTCCCCACTGACTGTGGACCTCCCTTTCAGGTCTTCCGAGATGCTTTTGATTGTGATGCTGTGTTGGGGAAAACTTGTGGAGAGAGACCTTTATTTAAGTTTCTTTTGATTTTCATTTTGAACACTTTTGAATAATGTATTAGTTTGAATGTCGAGATAGTAATGATTCGGATTAGGTCGGGTGTTTCCGCCACCTTTGACCCTATTATTTATACTATTTATATTATTAATTACTTTTTAAAAATCTGGGTTGTTACAGGTGGCCTGGGAGGAGGAGGAGGAAGCCTTGCCCTGCTGGCTGGGATACTCTTTACGTACTTCATGAGAGTCTGGTTCTTAAAACCAGAAGGGGGGGAGGGCGATTGTTGAAAGGCACAAACTCCTTGTTCACGCCAATGTCCCTCAATTGCCTCTTAGTCCAGGAATGAGTAACGAGCTCTGCAAAAAAAAAATAGAGAATCAACTAAGTAAACATACGACAAAACAGAGCCAGAAAAAGCCAACTGTTATCAAAATCCCTAAGCTACCTCGTCCAAGGCCGGGGTTTAACCCCACTGGGGTCAGGTAGTCATCAGTTGAAATAAGATCCGCGGGGGGGGGGGGGGGGGGGAGCCAGATTTTTGGGCCATATACGCCCTTCACATCCTTGGAAGAAACAAACCGTTTGACCAATGACTCCTCTTTATCGTTCAGCTTGACTTCTAGGGCTCGACCCCAACCCCAGGATGATACTCCTGACGGGTATCCAGCCGAGTGTGGACGTGATTCCTGAAATGCCGAGGGATCCTCCAACCTTCAGTGCTATGCACATACAGGAAGTTGTCCTTCCAGTTCTTCAGACTATTCAAGGTCGGCCAGGCTAGGGAGCATCTTTTTTGCCTAAGAAGGGAGAAATACCCTGGAGACCCTCCCCCCCAGTAGAGGCGACCATCTACAGGCCAACCATGTATCTGAGGGCGTTTATGGAAGGCTCCTTATCCCAAAACAGGCAGGTCCAGGTATAGGCTACCAGCGACCTGATAACCACGGCGGTTAGCTGGGCAATGGTCACATTCATGCGCCTGAAGGCCTCCTCCAAAAAGGGGTGCAGGGGGAAGCGCAGGCCAAATTCAAGGCACTTGTGGTAGACGGCTATGCAGCCGCCAGGAGGGTTGCACACAATGTCCCTCTCTCCAGGGACGATAACTGTGTAGCCCTCCCCAAAGTTGTAAAAAGTAGCTATAGCCCCAGCAGCGCATTCTTCTCCAGTATAAGATCCCGGTTCTTAGGGGTCGGGTACGTTTGCAGGGAGATTATAAACTTATTTTTATCCAGGTATTAGGTTCTTCCTGGTTCTCTAGGTACAAGGGGGTCTGCGATTGTAGAAGGGTCAATCTCCAGTGCCCCGTCATCAGAATCAACAACGTCGAATGGGGCAGGATCAGGGGAGTTGGCACCCCCACTGTCCTCTGAGTGTTCCCCCTCAGCTACCCTAACCTTGGGTCCGCCAGAAGAAGAGGGAATGTCAGTATTAACCCTACCTCCACCCTCCTCTACCTTTTCAGTAGGAGAGTCATTGAAGGAAAAAATCTGAGCGCGCCGATAGGTCATCGTGTTCAAGGAAGCAAGAAAAGAAAAAAGCAGCGAATAACGGAAAGACGAGGAAGTCAAAGATTAAGGTTCTAACCTAATTAAGAGTCGTCGAAAGGAAACGCCAGAAAAGCTCCTCAGTCTAAACGCTCGACAGAAAAGAAGAATGTGAAGAAGATGGGGTGTATAAGAATTCAAAGGTGTAAAAGGGGGAATGGGGGGAACAAGGACGCTTTTATAGGAAGGGGAAAATGAAAAGCCTCTCCTGAGGAAGCCGTCCAATCAGAAGACCCCCCTACAAAGTCCCCATGTGTCACACTCTTTGAATCCAACCACCCACCACTTCCCAAGAGGCCTCGAGAACATAACAAGAGCAGAGGGAAATCATTACGTGACGTCATCCAAGGCGCAAAAAAAAAATAAACAAAAACAAAAACAGCACATTGAAGACAAAAGCCCACAAGATTTTTCATTAATTAAGAGGCCCAAAGGGCCAAAATTACAAAACGAGTGGGATTAAAAGAAAGATTACAAAAGGAGCCTGAAAGTCTGGCTCAGCCTGCCTGCAAGCGCAGGGTGGGCCTAATCTTCATCAAAACCCGGGAAGTAATCCCCGGGGCTGCCGCAGCCTCCATCGTCGGACCCCTAGTCCCAGCTACCTAAGTCCTTGAATAGGTTCATCAGGACCCTCTTCCTCACTCCCTAGGGCATCCCGGCTAGACGAGCAGCCCTGACCATTGCTATCCCCTGAGTCACAGCTACTCAGGTCCCAATCTTCGCCAAATTTGGCACCTCGAGTACCCTCAGAAGAGCCATAGTAATCCTCCGGTTTCCTCGCCAGAGGAGAAGAAGGACCCGAGTCCGGAGAAGAACCCGAATCAGGGCAGTCAGGGTCAAAGTTCTCTGGCTGCAGCCAGGGAAGCACCTGTGGCACCCCTTGAAAGAGCAACCCCCCACCTGGGTGCAATATTTGGGGTTCAGCTCCACATGAAACAGAGATTTTTTCGGACGTTTGCCAGCCCTTGATGAGGACATCCCCCTGACAGTTCGCAGAGGGCGGGAACGTGTTTGCCTGCTACGGTGGATGGCTGAGTGTACCTGCCTAGGGTACCTAGTCTTCTGCGTCCCCTATAGTGAAAGGCGTTCATGTAAACCCTGCGACGAAGGATCATATTCCTCACCCAAGACATTTTAGAAGAAAAATAGTGGAAGAAGATGTTGAGGAAAGTTTGTGAAAATGACGAAGTGAAACTGGATTTTATACCCATAAGATGAAGATAAAGCATTAAATGGCATCCCAACCATCCCTACATAGAAGGGCCAATCGCCAGTCCGGCGCACAGCTCAAGGGATCGTTTTGCGAGAAAAAGTAATCATGAGGGAGAAACATCCCAACTCTTTGCATGCCCAAGGCATTTAAGACACTCCTCCTCGGGAACATGCGCAACATTAAATGCCAACTAGGTATGTGGCCCGTGAAATTCACGGGATTATCTGTTTCAACTTTTTTATCGTATTGTTAATATATTTCTGATCAAGTGTTGTCAAATAATTCAGCTAAAAATGTTGTCATGGGTGATCTTACAAATTTCATATAAAGTCAGTAGTTAATTCATACTCCATATCTTACAAAATTGAAGGAAATGTTCGAAAAATAAAGCGTATTAAATTTTAAAAAAATCTCAATTATATATATCTCTTCATTGTTTTATACTCCTATTATTTTTTAGTTCAAATATAAAGTTTTTAATGCTAAATAATACACAAAGTAATTATTCATATTAACTTTGACTGATATTACGACGAAAGTAATTTAAATGGTGAAACAACCAAACTATTAATGTTTTTTTAGAAACATATTAAGCTTTCTTAAAAATAATAAATTATGCTTAAATGAAATATTAAGTCGTGTTTGTCATTTCCTTACTAATTTTTTTTATTGATGATTTATCTTTAATTAGACTCAAATACTTGTCATCTACTTTGATTAATACTTTGCAACTTTAATTTTTCTTAATCATATTTTGTATATTTCTTCAATTTTGAATATAAATAAAAGCTCACTCTTATAAACACAAAACCCATGAGATTTCAAGTTAACTCGAAATATATTTATTAAAATAATCAATATCAATATCAATTAAAATTAAATTAATATACCTAAAAAATGAGAAATTGCATACTTGATTATTGACTTCGCATAAGTTCACTAAACAAAAACAAATGCAAAAGATAAAATTAGTACTAAAATTAGTATCAGTGAAGAATAATTACAAAACTGAAGAAAATATTTATAAAATAGAACGAATGAAATGTGAATAAGAACTCTCAAAATACAAATGATTTTTTTTCAACTCTCCATTATATTACATTTTTAGTTATATAATGATGATAATGAAGTTCTTCATGATAAATAATATAATTAATAATATTAAATTTGATTATTAGAACAAAAGTAGATGAAAAGGTGTAACTTCCAAATAATTAATTGTTTTTTCATAAATCATTAATTTTATCAGTAACTATAATTTATTTATAATGCAAAAAATCAAAATTTTATAAGGATAAATTTAAGTAAAAAAACGTCAAACCATCCGCCAAGTGGCAAAAAAAATTAAATGCATAAAAAAAGCTTTTACTAATATATATAAATTATAAATTTATCAAATAAATATTTAATAATTTGTGATTTAATAAAAGGAAAATGAAAAGTTTTGATTAATATTTTTAATGTTTTAATGGAAGAAGCAGAAGTCACTCAATATAAAATTTAACCTTTTAACTATGTTTCATAGATGCAAAAATAAAATATGCTATAATAAAGCATGTAATAAAAAAGTTTATAGTAAAGCAATAAAATATACTCGTATAAATTAGCTAGTTCAGTATGAAGTTTTTAATACTAAATAATCTAATTATTCATATTAATTTGATTGGTTATCATTACGACGAAAATGTATTAAATGACGAAACAACCAAACTTTTAATTTTTTTAAGAAAACTATTATGTTTTCTTATGAATAATACATTATGCTTAAGTGAAATATTAAGTTTTGGTTATCAAATCTTTACTATTTTTTTTATTGTTGATTTACCTTTGGACTAAAATATTAAATACATTTTAGCCAAACAATTGTAATCTTTAATATGCTAATTTGATTAACAATTAAATTTGCAACTTCTTCTTAATCATATTTTGTTAATTTCGTCAACTCTGAATATAAATAAAATTACACTTTTATGAACACAAAATTCATGAGATTTAAAGTTAACTTGAAATGTATTTATATAATAATCAATATAAAAATCTATTAAAATAAAATTATTACACCTGAAAAATGAGAGATTCCATTCTTGATTATTGGATTTGCATAAGTTAACTAAACAAAAAAATGCAAAAATATAAAATTAGTACTAAAATTAGAATCAACGAAGAACAATTATAAAATTGAAGAGAATATTTATAAAGTAGAACGAATGAAATGTGAATAAGAAATCTTAAAATACAAATGGTGTTTTCTTCAAATCTCCATTATACCGATTATTTAGTTTTATAATGATGCTAATGAAGTTCTTTATAATATATAATATAATTATTAATATTAAATTTGATTATTAAGGCAAAAGTAGATGAAAAGTTGTAACCTCCAAATGATTAAGTTTTTTTTTCTTTTCAAAATCATTAATTTTTATTAATAATAATAAATGCATGCTTTAAGTGAAATATTATGTTTTTCCATTGTCTTCAAAAAAAACTTTGACATGTGGAATAAAATTTAATATTTTAAGTTATCTTTTGAATATATTATATAGACAAATTAGTAAATATAAATTAAGAAGTATAAATAATGTAAATTTGTTGTAATCCTTAATTTACAACACATATAAAAAGATAAAAAAAATTGTAAAACATTAAATTGTTAAAAAAACATGAAAGCATCTGCCACGTGAGCAAAAACTGATTGCATAACAAAATATTTATTTGCGATTAAAATAACTGTAAATGGTAATAAATTTATTAATAAATTAAAATAGCTAAACACATAAAAAATTTATAATGTAATAAAGTTTAAATTTAGTAGACATAAAATAGAAAACAAATATTAATTTTGTTAAAGAAAATTGATGAGGGTCGGTAGCCTGCCACGGGTCGCCCGCCATATGGGTCCCAGGGGAGCCCGACCCAAAACTAAGAAGAGGCCTGCTTGGCAAGCCAGCCAGCAGGACCTTGCCAGGAGGCCCCAAAGGGCGATCTTAGCCGTTCCAAGCTCCGAGCAAGCTTCCCTCCTGCCCATCAGGGGCATGCCACAGGCGCTGAGGTTGTGGAGAAGAGTCCCCTGTCTGCCAGGCGTTAGGACATCCCTGGCAGACTCAGGGGGGCAGAAATTGGAGCCCTCCTGTCCGTGCCTAAGGTAAGGACAGATGGGTGGACGAGGTTAACCCACGTGTCACTTCCTCATCCACTCATTCTTCCTCTTTCTTTCTCTCTCTCTCTCTCCCTCTCTCTCTTGGGGGAACCTATAAATACTCCGGTATTTCCCACAAGAAAGGGGTTGGACTTTCTCTCTCTAGAATCTAACTCTAAAACCGCAACCTTACTCCTCACGACTAAGGTTCATCAAGGCATTTCACGGACTGACTTAGGCATCCGAGAGGGTTTCCTCGGACACCTCCGAGGCCCTATGCGCTCTCTGTGTGCAGGTGGCAAGCCATCTCCGCCGGGAAGGTCCGATCATCGGAGTAAGAGGAAAGAGAGGTTCGAGAAGTAAGACGATCACCATCAAAATAACACCAAATTCAAAGAATCTGAATCCGCTTCGGGTCGATTATTTCCATACCGAAACAATTTGGCGCCGTCTATGGGGATTTCAGTTGAGATTCCTCCAGAAAGAACAAAGAAGCCACTAGAAAAATGCCTGAGATTATTGAACCCAACTCTGGGGTGGATCCAACGGGACAGCCGGTGATCCCCCTGCATGGCATACCTTTGCCAGAGGTAACGCCCGCCGCCACAATCCGAGGAGTGGGGCGGTCCTGCCTCCACGAGGTGCCCAACAAGGAGACTACAGTCGCAGCTGGGCAGGTCGTTCATCAGAGGCCTAACCTTAACCTCACCCCTGCCCAAGTTGCGCAGACTGCGGCTTTCTTCTCGGCCATGTTAAATCAAGAATTCACGCCAGAGGACCTGGTGGGCAGGATTGCAACAACCCCCAGGCACCTACACTTCGAGAGTGCTAAGGGGGATAGGGGCACAAAGCGAACTGCTGCCAGGAATGTCTAGAGGAAGGCGAGGAAAACTGCTTAGAGGTATGTGCATACCAAGAGACACATTGTCACCGGCGACCAGGGGCCGCCCGCTCAGCAGCAAGCGTTTTCTATACATACCACCGAGTCCACAGCAGCCGTTGAAAAAAGAGGATTATCCCAGGATGTAATACCCGTCTTTTAAGTCTATCAGGTCTCAATTAATGAGTCGCAGTCTATGTAGTTAAGTGGGCTAAACCGAGCGTCCATTCTTATATACGAGTAGTTGTTAAACCCGTTTCTTTTAACCCAATTCCCGATGCCCATATAATGGTTACACTCCCCCCAAAATTCCTTTTTCGTTCATATTATATACATCATATACACAACCCTAAACTACGTTCACTCACAATGCACGCTCTAGAAGAAAGAAAGGAAAAGAGAGAAATAGGAAGAGAGAAGAGGATTCGATCGCAAATCGTATCCTAGCAATCCATTTATATGATTGAGTGATGTAAGTTCCTTAATTTTATTTTAACGTTCTTTAAGAGTATAATTAGGGTTTATTCGTGCGATTCCCAATATGAATTTGGTGGAAGATTAGATTAAAGACATTAATTAGGAAATAGTTACTGAAATTCTCAGATTCGTAGTACTGTCTTGTGTTCATTGTTAGACGTGTTTATGTTTTGAATTGAGAAAACGTTAAAGAACAAACCCTAGTTTATTTCAAGTCTAGTTTATGCCTGTTAAATTTCATAATCTGATTCAAAGCCGTTTCTTCTAGAGATTTATTTGTGAACCGTCGTTTATAAATCACTTATTCAGTAATGCTATATAGTAATGGGTGTAAAAATGAATTTATATATCATAATTGAGTTTGGATTTCAGCCAACATTAACTTTATTGAGTCTAGTTGATAATAGAAGTTGGAATTGAGTTAAAAGAATTAGTCTAGTATTAGTAATTCATCAATAGTTTTTATGCGACGAATTCTTTCAGTCTGTAGAGATCAGGTTGTAACTCAATGTTAAGATGATATTTAAATGAAGGTCATGAAATATAAATGGTAGACAAGACAATCACGGTTCTGACACAGTTGGTCTTGTGTTAATTGAAGTAGTAGTTATTTAACTATGAATTTTATAACAAAACAGTACAATGTTGTAAAATCGGAAGTTAAGATTAAGTCTTTAATGCTAGTAACAGCTTAGAGCGTGATCAATCTAAGTAGTACTTATATGTTAATATCAATTGATTGTAGGTGATGAATGTTTTAGAGGAGATATTTTAACCCTCTTGATTGTGGTTGTGACCTGATATCTAGGTAATGTTATCCTTACTCAGTTTACGTTGTATTTATGCATATTGTATGATATGTAATGGTGTAATGGTGATATTGAGATTGCGGCTGTGTGCCTTGAGACTGCGGCTGTGTACATATTGAAATTTTGGCTGTGTGCCTATTGAGAGAAGCTAGCTAGGACTAGCTAGGCCCGGTTGATCTCGGGACCTTCCCTGATCTTAGGAGAGCCAAGGAGGGGTGTGCACACTCGGACTAACGGGGCGTGACTGCGGTCGCGATAGATAATAGGAATGATGATGATGATGATGATGATACTGATACTGATACTGATGTTTGTGATGTTGGTTGTACTAATGTTATCGTAAACTGACCTGGTGTGTATGTCTGACGTGTCTGTGATGATCCGATTGATATTTCCGATCAATGGGGGAGCAGTCTATAATGCAGGTTATGTATATTATGATGTGTTTGGATGCTGGAATACATGTATGGGGTCGGGGTTAACGCGACTTGAGTCTAGATGAAGCACGGGTGAATGCATAGGCATTCCCTTTTTTATAGAATGTGTAGCTTCCGCGGTGTAAACAGTGTTGTAATAATTAATGAGTTGTAATCTTTAAATCTTCTGAACGGTTTGGCATTCCATATTGTATTGTAATGAGCTACTGCCTCGGGAAACCGAGATGGTGACACCTTTATTTACTCGGGAATGTCTTGGTAAGGCTCCTAGGTAAATCAGGGTGTTACAAAGTGGTATCAGAGCGATCGATCCTGGAGCCTGAATAAATGAACCTAGGAAAATAAAATGAACCCCGGTGATGGACCATCAGGAGCCCCTCTAATACTCGGTTGAGGAGACGTCCTTATACCAACACCGACCCTCTTGATCTTGACCCGGTAACAGCGTGTGAGAAATGAGATTGGGTACAATAGGTGGAATACGTTGTGATGCTATGAATGTTTTGTGATGACTGCTTATGATAATTGATTGCACTGTTTGATTCATGTGATCTGATGTTTTCGGCAACATAAAACGATGTGTGTATACTATGTAGTTATAGTATTAGCATGATATTTTAGTTGGTACGATGCCATATGAGCTATATCTTAAATTACTTAAGGTCGGATTAGGATTCGATCATCCTTTGTGGGAGAAAGGTCATAGCCAGGTTGGTAATAATGTTAGACATAGTGTCACGATTTTTGTACGTAGAAGTGTCGTATTGGTGGCAAGCTGTGTCCGTCTCGTTGATGTAGTACACTAGTGCGGTTTTCATGTTACTCGGATGAGGTTGAGGCTTAATGATGGTTTGGATATCGTAGCATCTTATTGGTTAATAACTTACGTGGTTTAAGTGTGAGTTAATATGAATGTTTGTCAAAAGTACAGGGATCATTGTTCTCCGTTTCGTGTATTATATGCTTTCTTATCGATATGACGTACAAGCTCCCTTCACTTTACCTAATGAGGATTTATAGTTGAAGTGTAATGGGTCGTAATGTGTTCATCAAGTTTGTCATATGCTAATAAAGTACGAGTAATGAAAATGATACTCAGGCAATACGTAAATATTTGGAATTTGCTTTGAGCTAATGTGTCCTTGTTTCATGTCTTTACGTCATATTTGAGTTTCATTTCAAGTTTATATGTGTGCTCTCTTGTCAATATGATACTTATTGAGAAGTTACCGTCTTCTAGAGTCCTGTTTGATGGCCTAAACAAACAGTCAGGTTAAGCATGTCGAGATAATGTCAAAACAATGTACCACAGTTTCGTTAACATGAACAATATGTTTACCGAATTGTTTCACATGTTTAGAGTACCTATTTCACAAAAGTTTGAAAATATACTCATGCTTATTTTAAGACTAGGTCACTATAAAAATTTGTGATTTAATTCCAAGTTATTTAGTATAAATAAATTAATCGTGAACATGGGTCATACGTGTTTGTGAATTTGCTCGTAGTCAAGTTTCTCATTATAAACCTTACGTAGAGATTGAATCATCATTTGGAACTTTTACTATGTCACTTTGAAGAGTCTGTATAATGATGGAACTTGATTTTGCTCAATTTGAAGAGTCTGTATATTGAAACTCGTTTTATCAAGTGAAACTTTTTTTTCAAGGTCAAATTATGTCGGTTCATGAAAATGAGTTTGAAAATCATTCTCGTTTATAATTTGAAATGATTTGAACTTGAAAGTCCTATATTATTGTCTTAAGATTATGAGCTCGTTGGTTCTATACTATCTTTAATTATAACGATTTAACTATGATTTTCCACCATGACTGCAATGTTATGAAAACGTGTTTAAAGTCACTAACATGATAATTGTTTTGCCTTGTTCAAGTGGATGCGCTAAGGTAAAAGTGTGAACCTTATTGTATGATGTAATGGAGTCAAACATATATGCTATTGATGAATTGGGGGTAAAGTCGAGTCACGAGATGTCATGTTGGTGCAAGTTGCATAATTGTTTTAACGTGGATCTTGCAGACCAGATGTTTTAATGTCAAATAAATTTATCATGGTCATAAGTCGCTTATGTGATAAAGAACATCAATACGTGTATCCATTAGGTGGGATCGTTTCATTGAGGAGTTAAGAAACATCGAGTCTTTAAACTACAGACAGTGTATAATATATGTAAGTGAAGAAGACGTCAGTTTCGAGTTTTGGTCGTAATATATGTAAATAATTTCGACATGTTTGTCATTGGTAAACCAGCCAAATGTTGGTCATAATTGTCTTCGTTCAACCGTGATGAGCTTTCGTCCTTAAGTGACCAGTCATTGAGTATATATGCTCAGATAAATGAATGTTTTATGATGTCGGTGGAGTGGTTCTTGGTTTAAGTCACATGCTAATGTCTAAGTCAAATGTTATGCAGCCTTAAGACCTGATGAACTACTTGATCAATTGTTAGAGTCCTAAGGAATGAATGTCATATGTCTAAGGGTCCAAGTTTATTAACATGGTCATTTAACCAATGGTGTTACTGTTTTGCCGTAATAATTATATTACTTTCCTAAATGTTTTTCTTGCACGCATGTAGGCATGTGAATTCAAACTTGTTAACGATAATATAGATTGGGAGTACGTGTCTTAATAATAAAACCGAGTTGTGAGATATAATAAAGGAATGGTCGGAGAATACGGCATCGTTTAAATCACTTGTTAGAATATCGCAATAACGGTTGTTAACGAGTCTAATGGTATGAACTAGGGTAATAGTATAAACACGATGGAAAGATGGTCACGATATTAACTATTAAGATCCATTACAGAAAGATAATAGATATAGGGATGGTACGAGGGTCAGTAATAATGAGTAGTAAGAGGTCCAAAGTATATACACAAATTTGTTGTGTCATCACTTATGTTTTGACGCCAGCATGTCGGTTATACTACAAGGTAGTAACATCAAGATCACGAGTCCAAGAAGCAAAGTAGAATGTCACTGAGTATCATGTCCTGAATGTGGGAAAACTATCTTTGTGTGAACTAATTGTCTTATCTGTGTGATAGTCGCGATGTCCAGATAATTAAGAGTGTCTTAGTCTGAGGGTTCACGAAATTATGTAAAGTTACAAGTGCATTAGATATAGCATTGATGGTAGGGATTTGTCACGTCCCTAACCGTCAATAAACTACCGATTACACCTAGTGGGTAGCTAGGGTAAGTCGGGATCGTATCCACGAGGACGGTATTGCAAGGGTTAGACTAGGTCGGCCTACAACAAGACTATGCTACCAAAACAACACAAAGAGAATGATAATTGGAAAACTAGGATGGAGGAGGAGTAAGAACTAGACTAATGATGAACTGGTTAAAACGATGCTAAAATGGATAACTAATGATCGGACTAACAAGTAAACTAGAAGAAACTATGACTAACTAAGAGGATGAAATCAAATATGGAAGGAAGTGGGGTAGGTCGGGTTCATAGGAGTAGAAGGGTAATTGGGGTAATCAAGGGTATAGGTGTCTCCTAATTGCTAGAGTCGGTCCGGGCTCTCGCAACTTAGACAGATGTCAAGGTGGGTCCGGGCTTTCGCAACCTAGACCCTAGTCGGCACTCTCGTGACTATGACTATTCTCAATATTTCCACATAATAGACAATCAATGAGAAGATGAGCACAAGTATGGGAAGCATGACCACTACAACTCATACAAGCATATCAACAAACACATAGAGTGCCCACAATGTGACTAACAACAAAGATTCACCCTTTTCCCATAATCAACCCTAATCATCCATAATCTAGCCCTAATCCCCCTACTAACCCCACAAGAAGACTACTCACTCATGATGAAGAATAGAACAACAATAACAAGTGAAAACATCATCACAAAACAAACATCCATAATGAATAACAAGAACAATAACAATCACAATATAAAAAGATAGAAACTTGAATAAATAACAAAGAATAAGGATGAAAAGATTATACCAACAATAGGATGAAGAAAAGATGAAAACTTGTATTAATGAGAAACCCAAATAAAATCCCAAGGTTGTCAAGCTTGGAACAATCTTCAAGAATCCCCTAATCCAAGACTAATTACAATAATTATCTAAAGATTTAAGAGAGAATTAAGCTAATGAGAGGAATGCTAATCTAGGGTTTAATGCTTAATGGAGGCTTAAACTAGTCTAGGGTATGATAAGATGTCTTAACATTACAAGGGGGAAGTATATATATGGGTACAAGAATGAAGGAGAAGAAAGAAAAGAGCCCGTGCTGCCCCTGTAGCGTCCCGACCGGGACGGGATCATCCCGATCGGGACGGCCCTGTCATCCCGACCGGGACGGGTTGGTCCCAATCGGGATGGGCTCACATTGGCTTTCTTCAGAGCGCGCCTCATCCCGAACGGGATGAGGCCATCCCGAACGAGATGGGTCTTGTAGGCCTCCCTTAAGAGTTTTTTGGTCCCTCCTTGCCTCTCATGGGTTTCCCATCGAATCTCGGGACTCGGGATCGGATCTCGGAGGCTTGGGATTGGGCCTCAAGGTCTCGGGATCGATTCCAAGGCATCGAGTCATCATTCCTTTACTCCATTGGCTCCAAAAGGTGTAAGTAACGAGTCGGAATCGCTCCAACTCTTCCAAATCGGTCTCGGGAACCTGAAACGAACTAAAGAAAGCATAAGAAGCCCATGAATCGCTCCCAAGGAGCGATTCCACAAGGAAAATGGGACCAAAACACAACAAATAGGCACTACAAACTACACTTATCAACTCCCCCACACTTAACCCTTACTCGCCCTCGAGTAAGCACATACTAACTACTACGCTAGCCGAATGGATATTAGCGCACCCTACGCCCTTTCAAATCACGCGAGTGCACTTAGAGGAAAAGTGCACTCCGCAAGGCAAGTGGGGTCTTGCGACAAAACCGCGGATGCAACCGGACACAAAACACACAAACAAACAAACACACAAACAAACACTTAGACGGTTGCACCCAAAACAAAAGAAATACCGCTTCCCTCTAAAAGCGGTGAATGAAATACCGGTTTAGGACTCGAGGTAAGTGACAACGTTCCCAAGCTAGCAATACAAACCAAGGTGGACTAAACCTTAATAGTATGACGATAAAGCAACAAAAACGTTGGTAACTTACCTAGGTCCTCCTAACTTTCTAAAAACGTACTACGGGACGATCGGCGGAGTGGAAAAGTGATGAACCACGGTGTTAGTCGACATTGTAGGTAAGTGAGACCCCGCCCCCTTTAGCGTGAGCCAAGAGGGTCGTCCCGTGTCCAAAACCGCCTAACTAGTCCAAGTAAAAAGGTGGAAAACATGCAAAATGAGGGAAGACCGACTAATGCCGCTATCATCCTTCCTAGGGACTCGGTCCTTTGGTAGGCTCTTCACGGCAAAAGTCGAAAAAAGGCTTATTTTGAGAGGTAGGGGTTATTTTTGTGAGTCGAGTTTTCTTTTGGCATTTCCTCTTTTCTTTTCATTTTTGCTTTGTTTTAATAGCAAATTCTTTTTCTTCTTTTCTATTTTCTTTTTGGCTTTTGTGCCTTTTCTTTTTCTTCATTCTTTTCTTTCTTTCATTTTTTTTTCTTTCTTTTTTTTTCTTTGCCCTTTTGGCAAGATTTGGCTTTTTGGCACTTCTTGAAAAATAAGAAAGAGAGATTTCTACACTTTGCAATTTTATTGTATGGATATGTGTGAAAGGTAGGGGAATGGGAGAGTTGGGGAGCGTCCTTCCCTTCAAACCCACAAAAAGTGGATAACTTGGACTAATCAAACGATCCTAAACACGGTCACCTAAGGGACGAGACTCGGTAACCAAGGCCTTTTCACACCGTGGGTGGTCATAATGGTCAAAATGAAAATCCCGTAGTAACTCCCTAGTAAGCTAGGTGGACTCAAGGTAAAGGACCAACGAAATCGTTGATTTAAGGTCATTCTACTAGGCCTAAGTCCTAGACTTAATTTATACAACTAGGAAGGGAAAGTAAACTCTCACACACTAGCCTCTAAACCGGGTTTTCGAAAACCATTTACACACAAGACTCAACAAACATAACACAAAATAAAGATCTACGAAAATGAAAGAAAAAGAAACAAAAAGGCAACAAAATAAAACAAAACAAGACAAACACATAAACAAAGCAAACACCACCCCGAATTTCCAAACAAGTCATCAAATGCACCACAAGTAAGTACAAGCTCCACCCGAGCACACCTCAACACAACCTTCTCCAAACATCACAAGGAATAAAGAGGGAAAGAGGGTTAGAAGATGTAACCGGATGTGTTCAAAGCTTTCCAAACAACGGAGATTAAGCAACCTATAAGGAAAAGGGAGGCAAAACACACACAATACAAAACAAATATACGACACAAAGACAAAAAAGGAAAACACACAAAAGAAAATCTTTTTGATTTTTGTGAAAAAATTTCGAATTTTTAGAAATTTTTAAGATTTTTCGAAAAACTACGAAAATAAAGCTAACTACACTAGAATATCGCTCCCCCACACTTAAACCGAGCAATGTCCTCATGCTCGATCGTAGTATGTGGAGAGACAAAAGAAAAAGAAAAGAAACTACGAAAATAAAGGTAAAAATCAAAAAGAACGGGGAGAAAATGGTAGAAGACGTCCGACCGGGGTGTAATCAAGTCACCATGGGCCGAGACAAGAAAAGATATGGAAGGGGGAAGAAAATAAAAAGAAGGAAACAAAAGGAAATGGGAGGGGAGGGCTAGATGTAAAACAAGTCACCTAGCCCGGATTCCGTCCAAATCCGACTAATTCCTTAAAAGTGGTGAAAATCTTGTATATTGGATTTTTCGATTGACTCTCGACGCAATCACGTCGTCAAGAGTCGGGAGCAATCATACTATGGCCTTGAAGGCCACTAAGATCCCGCGACTCAAGGGAAGGGAGCAAACAATGAAAAACAAGCGATAAAAAGACGGAAAAGTAAGGATAGTTACCCAAACCGAGCGGCTAGTAACTCACTTGCTCCATCGTCTCGATGATCATTAGAGGCTCGTCGCTTGTCTTCTCGGTTGCCATCTCGCTTCAGACTCCAGAAGAACTCACGGTCGGGGTAGTAATAGTGCAAGGGAATGAAAATTTATGTGGATTTCGGTGTAAGGTGAGGTGTACGGGTCATATGATAGGAGGAAGGAGGAGTAGGGAGGCTGGGAGGGGGTATAATGGATGGGTGGAGTCAAACGCCTAAAAAAGGCTCAAAAAGGGAGAAAGGGGACCATCCCGGTCGGGATGGATGGTCCCGATCGGGTTGATAAACCCTTCCCAATCGGGAAGCTCTCGTCCCGGTCGGGAATGCTCTTCAGTGAGTCCGATTTTCTGCACTTCATCCCGATCGGGATGGCTCCTTCCCGGTCGGGATTTCTCATCCTTCCCGGTCTGGATGAGTCTTCTTGGCCTTCCCCAAACCCAAAAGCTTATCATAAGCTTCAAAAACCGACTTCCTCGCTCGCAAACCAAACTCCATCATCAACCATTCCTTTCTAGGAATCACATGCACTTCACCTATCAACAAAGCTCCAACACACATTAAATTCTCTCCCTCACTACGCTCATCAATCAATCCAAACGACAATAATATCACAAAACTCAAACTAACCACAAGTAAGGAATATATACAATGAGACGGTTCTTGTGGAACTCCGTCAAACCAAGATGGTGCACTCTTCATTCTTTTTCAACAACCTTGAAACCGATTCCATCCCCATCAAGGGCACGTAGGAACAAGTCGAAGGCTCTAGCAAAGTCTTCAATCAAGCATGTTATATAACCTACCACATCCCAAGACTCTTCATGGCCTTGCTTTGATGTTCCCGGGGCATCCCGATCTTCCAAGTTCAACGGTTTGAACTTGTACTTTTGGTCTTTCGGAATATACCCGAATGTCCACCGGTCATCATGTGAGGGAGGCTCATCTTCTTCCTTGTCATTGCACTTGTCATCCAACCCATGATATGGGCACTCATCCTCCTCACTCTCGGAGTCATCATCTTCAAGTACATAAGAATACTCCTTCAAGATTTGTCCCGGTTCACCCCCTAGATCGATGTCTTTCTTGGCTTGGTTCATATTGCATGATTCATCCTTAGTAGGCGAAGTGTTGCCTTGGAGGTCGAACACTATCTTTTCCCCGCCTAACTCAAATGTGATCCTACCGTTCTTCACATCGATCATGGCACCCGCGGTGTGTAGAAATGGGCGCCCAAGGATAATGGGAGTGTTGGCATTCTCCGGCATGTCAAGCACAATGAAGTCGACCGGAATGAAGAATTTCCCCACTCGTACCGGTACGTCCTCTAACATTCCTAATGGTCGATTGAATGATTTATCGGCCATTTGTAGGGTGAGGGACGTACATTTCAACTCCTTCATTCCAAGTCGGCAACAAATAGAGTAGGGAATGATGCTCACACTCGCGCCCAAGTCACATAATGCATTCTTGATCATGAAATTGCCTATGGTGCAAGGGATCGAGAAACTACCCGGATCCTTCAACTTCGGAAGCGTGGAACCTGGAATAAGCTCGCTCACCACCCTCGTGAACGCTACCGTCTCTTCCTTGTCGATGGACCCCTTCCTAGCCAAGATTTCATTCATGAATTTACCATATGCCGGGATTTGGGTAAGTAACTCGGTAAATGGGACACTAACATCCAATTTCTTCACAATACTAAGGAACTTGTCGTATTGAGTGTCCACCTTAGTCTTCATTTGCCTTGATGGGAAAGGCAACTTGATTTGGTACTTGTTTTGCTCAATAGGGGTGGACTCCTCAAAGGACACTTTCCTTTTTCCCTTGTCTTTCTCTTGAAGTGGGGGAAGGTTGTCTTCTTGCTGTTTTTCAACTTCCCATAAAACTTGTTCCTCCATTGGATTGTCAAAGCTTGATTCTTCATGAGTTGGATATGCCATTTCCTTTGTCGGTTCTTGCATTGGCTCTTGCTCGCTAGGAAATGAAGGGGGGTCATAGGATGTACCTCTCCTTGTGGTGATAGCATTTACATGCTAAAATGTCGGTGTTTCACCTTGAGAAGGTAATTGCCCCTTTTGCCTTGAGGAGCTCCCCGAAGCGAGTTGTGATACTTGAGTCTCAAGCATCTTCATACGGGCATCTCTCATCGCGTTTTCCCCTTGAATATAAGTGAAGAGCTCTTGTTGGTTTCTTGCCATATCCATTTGACTTTTTTGCACATCTTGAGTATTCTTTTGCATATCTTGATTACTCCTTTGCATTTCCATCAAAGCCTTTTGAATGTCAAATTCCCGAGGTGGGGATGATGGATTATGTGGAGTGTCGGTGATGGCGAGAGGAATGCCATAATCATGAGTAGGAGACCGGCTCCTAGACTTGCTTTGTTGTTGTTGATTTTGAGTTGCTTGTTGACGGTTCCTTTGGAACCCTTGAGAATTACCTTGTTGTTGATGATGGTTCCCTTGGAACTCATGAAAGTTGCCTTGATGATGGCCTTGATTGTTACCATGGTTGTGGTTTTGATACCCTTGAAAATTTTGGTTTCCTTGGAAACCGCCTTGATTGAAGTTCCCTTGTTGGAACCCTTGCTTGTTGTTGAAGTTGCCTTGGTTATTTTGCTTGAAATTGTTGAAGGGTCTTGGGTTACCCATATAACCTTGGTAACCTTCATTGTTGTCCCTTAAGGGAGGTGGAACATAGGGACGATGTTGTTGTTGATGTTGAAAGGCTTGTTGTTGAGGGACTTGATTGGAAGCTTGGTATTGATTGGAGTAGGAGGCACCTTGCTTGAACGCTTAAAAGGCGTTCACTTGCTCAATACTTCCCCGACAATGCATAGGATCATGACCAACGATTCCACAAGTATCACACATCCCAAAATAAGGCAAAGGAGGTGCAAACTCCAAAGCATTCACTTCTTGAATCGGTTGATGGTGGGAGGAACTAGTGCCTTGGACTTGATTGAGGTGGCTTTGGAGCTTCTTATCAATAGTCTCCATGTGTGTTTTCAATTGAGCTCCAAGATCGATGCTCAATTGTGTAATGGCATCGATCTCATGCCTACCTCCCCGATTTGCCTTCCTAGGCCTTGAGTATTGTGAATTATGCACCGCCATCTCTTCAATCCTCGACCAAGTTTGGTCATCCTCTACTTCGGTAAACCTACCGTTAGATCCCATGTTGAGTATGGCCCTTGAGTCTTCATATAACCCGTTCCAAAATTGTTGTACGAGGAACCATTGTGATAAACCATGGTGTGGACAAGAACGGATCAAGGCTTTGAATCTTTCCCACGATTCATAGAGGGTTTCATCATCACGTTGTTGGAAGCCCGTGATAGAAGCTCTCAATAGATTTGTCTTCTCCGGGGGATAGAATTGTTGGTAGAAGGCTAAGGCTAGCTTCTTCCAAGTGTCAATGCCAAGTCTTGCTTTGTCCAACCCCTTGAACCATTGCTTCGCTTTACCAATAAGAGAGAAAGGAAATAATACCCACCGTATTTGGTCTTGAGTTATTCCCGTTTGCGAAATAGCGTCACAATAGTCCGAAAAGGTTTCCATGTGTTGATGAGGATCTTCGGTTGGTAACCCACTAAATTGACTTCTTTCGACCAATTGGATGAATTGTGTTTTTGCCACAAAGTTACCGGTATATACCTCCGGTAAAACGGTTGGACCCGGCAAAACGTCTTCCGTGAAGGTTGAGTGAGAAGAAAACTTAGGCATGATTGGATATAAGGGAGAAGATAGTGGTGTAGACGGTGTTGATGTAGATGAAGAGGGGGAACTAGGAGAAGAAGAGTTACCCAAGGGATTGATGAAGGTCCCTCCGGCCGTCTCTCGAGGTGACTCGCTAAAGTCGACTCATTGAGCTTGCCCTTGATGAGTATTGCTTGCACTTGGTTGAGAGATCCTAACCCGATTAATTGTCCATTGGCGAAAGGCTCGAAAGAGTCTCTCCGGCTCTGGATTAAAGAGATAGAAGTCGCCGCCCCTCCTAGGCATACACTACACACTAGAACAAACGTGAGAACACCTAGTGCTTTATGGGCACTAGGCAACGACAATAAACAAGCACAACTAGAGACAAGAAGAAAAGAAAGCTAAGAAAAGAAGAAAAACTAGAAAATATTCACAAGAGAAGATAGGAGAGCACAAAGAAGGGTAACTAAGTCTAGAAATAAGCAAACTAAGTCTAAACAATGCACCGTCCCCGGCAACGGCGCCAAATTGATGGTAGGGATTTGTCACGTCCCTAACCGTCAATAAACTACCGATTACACCTAGTGGGTAGCTAGGGTAAGTCGGGATCGTATCCACGAGGACAGTATTGCAAGGGTTAGACTAGGTTGGCCTACAACAAGACTATGCTACCAAAACAACAAAAAGAGAATGATAATTGGAAAACTAGGATGGAGGAGGAGTAAGAACTAGACTAATGATGAACTGGTTAAAACGATGCTAAAATGGATAACTCATGATCGGACTAACAAGTAAACTAGAAGAAACTATGACTAACTAAGAGGATGAAATCAAATATGGAAGGAAGTGGGGTAGGTCGGGTTCATAGGAGTAGAAGGGTAATTGGGGTGATCAAGGGTATAGGTGTCTCCTAATTGCTAGAGTCGGTCTGGGCTCTCGCAACTTAGACCGATGTCAAGGTGGGTCCGGGCTCTCGCAACTTAGACCCTAGTCGGCGCTCTCGTGACTATGACTATTCTCAACATTTCCACATAATAGACAATCAATGAGAAGATGAGCACAAGTATGTGGGAAGCATGGCCACTACAACTCATACAAGCATATCAACAAACACATAGAGTGCCCACAATGTGACTAACAACAAAGATTCACCCTTTTCCCATAATCAACCCTAATCATCCATAATCTACCCCTAATCCCCCTACTAACCCCACAAGAAGACTACTCACTCATGATGAAGAATAAAACAACAATAACAAGAGAAAACATCATCACAAAACAAACATCCATAATGAATAACAAGAACAATAACTATCACAATATAAAAAGATAGAAACTTGAATAAATAACAAAGAATAAGGATGAAAAGATTATACCAACAATAGGATGAAGAAAAGATGAAAACTTGTATTAATGAGAAACCCAGATAAAATCCCAAGGTTGTCAAGCTTGGAACAATCTTCAAGAATCCCCTAATCCAAGACTAATTACAATAATTATCTAAAGATTTAAGAGATAATTAAGCTAATGAGAGGAATGCTAATCTAGGGTTTAATGCTTAATGGAGGCTTAAACTAGTCTAGGGTATGATAAGATGTCTTAACATTACAAGGGGGAAGTCTATATATGGTTACAAGAATGAAGGAGAAGAAAGAAAAGAGCCCGTGCTGCCCCTGTAGCGTCCCGACCGGGACGGGATCAGCCCGATCGGGACGGCCCTGTCATCCCGACCGGGACGGGTTGGTCCCGATCGGGATGGGCTCACATTGGCTTTCTTCAGAGCGCGCCTCATCCCGAACGAGATGGGTCTTGTAGGCCTCCCTTAAGAGCTTTTTGGTCCCTCCTTGCCTCTCATGGGCTTCCCAACGAATCTCGGGACTCGGGATCGGGTCTCGGAGGCTCGGGATTGGGCCCCAAGGTCTCGGGATCGATTCCAAGGCATCGAGTCATCATTCCTTTACACCATTGGCTCCAAAAGGTGTATGTAACGAGTCGGAATCGCTCAAACTCTTCCAAATCGATCTCGAGAACCTGAAACGAACTAAAGGAAGCATAAGAAGCCCATGAATCGCTCCCAAGGAGCGATTCCGCAAGGAAAATGGGACTAAAACACAACAAATAGGCACTACAAACTACACTTATCAAGCATGCTGTAGACACCCACATTTTGACCGCCAGGTGTCTATAGTAGTTCCCGCCAAATACCCGATGATGATCGGACGCAAACATGCTTTAATGGACTCGGATATGGGCTCGAAATCATGGACATTTGGTTTAGGCTTTTTATGGAGTACAAATCTCACGAAACCAACCTCAAAATAAGGCCCAGTGGGTCGTTTCGAGTCAAATAAGACTAATTTGGGTCGAATCCGGCACCAGGGGCAAAACCGTCTTTTAGCGACCGGGTCAAACCCGGTCAAAGATATTTTTCTGAGACACACGGACCAGCCGTGACAACTCACACGTCCGGTTTGGACTCAAGCACTACAAAAAATCAGCCACGCAAAATATTAAACAAATCTGATAGAATTCGATCTCAAGTAGGAATTCTATCCGAATACCAAATCAAACACTCGACCGAGCATCAAATACTCGGCCGAGCAGCCCCATTTCAGCCGAGGTACATTGCTTCCTCACCAAGAAACGAAATTTTTGTTCCTTTCAAACTCCTACGTTTCCAATCCAAACCGGTATTTCTTGTCGTCTAAGCAAGAATACTTCTCCTAGCTCCTATCAAGAACTTCACCTATAAATCGGACCTTCATATTCAACACAGAACATCAACTATTCCCATCAATTATAAACATTACTCATCTACAACATACATTCATACATCAACAAAATCTACGATCTAATTCCCGACATACAGTAACTTCATTACACCAAACATAGCATCAAAATACCGATAAAATAACCCGACGAATCCGACCCCAAAACCGGTCACCACCCATCACCTTACACGTCCAAACGCACCACCCTAACTCATCCACATCGTCTCGACACTCCCGTGCCTAAGCCACTTTTCCGACGAGCCTTTTTCCGAGAAAACAAAGCATGTAGGTTGAGGGTATAAAATCAAACCAGATTCTTCCCTTTTCTCTTACTTTCTCTCGTCCATTTTTTTCTTTTTTGGTCTGTCGGTCCGTTTTTTTATATGGGTCGTTGTCGCATTTTTTTATTTTCTAATAACGATATTACAAAAATATTTTCATAAAACAAACGCTCTTAAAATACGATATCGATTCTCTAATCGAATATCGTATCTAACAAGAACTAAATTAAATCTCGTTGATGCTAAAGAAAAATCGTTACATCTTTTTTAAACAAAATACGATGATTTTTAACGCGGAGAGAATTAACATTTTTTTCAAATTCTTTTTCAAAACAAACTGATGGGAGTTAGCAAAGTACCGCGGGTCGCCCGCCCATGTCACCCCGGAATAATCCGCCCCTAGGGCAGGGGAAGGGTTGGCCAGCATGACCACCCTGCAAAAGGCCGCTGGATATACTCCAAGGCTTGCGCCTGCTCGGCAGGGCCTTGTCGCCTGTCGAGTAGGGCAATCAAGCTCCCCTGCCTGCCGGTTCTCAGGGTGTCCCGACCCCCAGCACGAGCAGGGGAAGCCGAGGGCCCATCCGTCATTCCGCCTCAGGTAAGGGAAAATGGGTGGATGAGGTGAAGCCACTTGTCACCCCCGTATCCACCCATTCTTCCTCTCTCCACTTCTCTTCCTCTCTCTTGTGGGAAGGTATAAATACTCACCCATTTCCCACTTGAGGGGGTTGGATTTTCTCTCTCTAGACTCTCACTCTAAAAACGCCACCTAGCTCCTCACGAACTAGGTTCATCAAGGCATTTCACAGACTGACTTAGGCATCGGAGAAGGTTCCCTTGGACAACCTCCGAGGCCCTGTGCGTTCACTGTGCAGGGAGCAGGCTCAATCCGCCGGGAAGGTCTGATCACCGGAGTGGGAGAAAGGAGAGGCTAAAGGAAATCGGAGGAGCAATTACCGAACAACATCCTGAACTTAAAACCCGAATCCGAAGTCGGGTTAATTGTTTTCGTACCGGAACAATTTGGCGTCGTCTGTGGAGAAGAATACGGTTGTACCCACAAAATTACCCCCAAAATCAACCATTCTCAAATACAAAAATAACCAGTTGCAATCAAACATGCCTGAAATTTTCGATGCCATTTCTGGGGCAAATCCACCAAATGCTCCCGTATATGGCATGCCGCCAGAGGTAACACCCGCCGCCACGATTCCAGGCGTGGGGCGGGCCAGCCTCCAGGGAGCACCGGGTCAAGGAGTAACTGCCACGGCAGGGCAGGAGGCATGCCCAAGGCAAACTCTAAATCTCACCCCTGCCCAGATGATGCAGACTGCAGCGTTTTTCTCAGCAATGTTGAATCAGGAGTGTACTCCAGATGATCTGGTAGGCAGGGTCACCACGACCCCCAGGTTGCTCCACTTTGAAAGTGGAGAGGGAACCGGGGGCTCAAAGCGGACCGCCGCTAGAAACATTCAGAAAAAAGCCAGGAAGACAGCTTAGGCGTATGCCCAGGTACAAAGGCGGGTCACAGAAGGCCGTCAAGAGCCGTCTGCGCAGCATGAGGCATTCTCCATTCACACTACAGAGTCCACGGCCACTCGTGAAAGAAGGGGCTTATCCCAAGACCTGAAGAATCGAATGAGGCATAAGGAGCTAGTGTCCAAATGCCTGGGGGAGAAACAGGGAGATGTGTTCTCCAGGCTGACACCAGTCGAAGAATCGCAGCCTGCGCCAGGGCTGTCCCAGAGCCTGCAGTCCAGACTTAACAATGGCCAGCCCCTAAGGTCAAGGCACCGTCAGGATGATAACATCGAGCCTGCTCAGAAGAAGCGCTCACGACATCACTCCCCTCCCAAGGACGACGAAGCGATAAGCAGGCGCCCACCTAGGTACCGCTCCCCTGAAAGTAGGAGACCGGCCCCTGACAGAAGGGATGACCAGGATCACTACTCAGGCGGAAGCAGGTCGAGGGTGGTAGGCAGGCCGACCAAGACCCCACTTCACCCTGAGGTGCAGGGATATCCTACCCCAAAAATTAAGATGCCCTCTGTTAAATTTGACGGCACGACTGACCCAGAGGACCACTTGGCAGCTTACGAGAGTCATATGGGAATGTATGACGTCGACGAAGCGGTCTGGTGCAAGATTTTTCCAACCACCCTGGTGGGCCTGGCCCAAGGATGGTTTAGAGACCTGCCACAAGGGTCAATTTGCTTCTTCATCGAGTTGGCTGAGGCCTTCCTGGACCAGTATGTTGGAAACAAGAGACGACGTCTCACGCGGTTCGACCTAATGACTCTCAGGCAGAAAAAGGGCAAAACCGTCAGGGACTACTTGAAGAGATTTGACCTGTCGTTCCAACAAGTAAAAGAAATTGACGATCCAACAGCAGCATATGCGCTGACTAACTCCCTGCTCCCCGGAGAGATGAAGAACCAGATGATCAGGGCCCAACCAGAAACTCTGGCCAATGCTAGAAAAATAGCAGAAGGGTTTATGTTGCAGGAAGAGTTCCACAGCCTGCGGGATACCCCCGCAGGCCCTACCAGGCAGCAGAGGGAACCGCAGGGTGGAAGTGGTAGGAATGAGGCCGGGAAGCAGAGGGCCGAAGAAGGGGACACCCCTAAGAAAGAACGCACAGTCTACCAACCTAGGTTCGACATCTATACAGCCCTCAACAAGTCCAGGGCAGAGATTTTCGAACTAGAGAAGGAGACTGCCAAGTGGAATCGCCCGAACAAACCACGCAGCCCAAAGGAGGACCCCAAGAAGTTCTGTACCTTCCATGATTGCGTAGGCCACACCACCGAGGAGTGCCGCCACCTGAAGGATGAAATCGAAAAACTAATCAGGAATGGCTGGCTGGCCAACTACACAGCAAGGAATAAAACACAGAAGGAAACACCAAAAAAGCCTGAAGGCTCGGCGCAGAACCGCCTGATAATCCATGTGATATCAGGGGATGCAGAGAGCCAAACCAGTAGAAGAAGTCAGAAGAGACAGATTCGTGAGCTGAAAAACCAAATCTGTTACGCTGAAAGGGCGGGAAGCCCGAGGGGCATGACGCTGAGCATCACCCCTGAAGATGCAGGGCGAGTGGTGTGTCCCTATAGTGATCCCCTGGTACTATCCCTGGAAATCAGTAACCACATTGTGCGGAGATGCATGGTGGATATCGGCACATACACGAACCTGCTATACAAGGATGCCTTCGATAAAATGGGCCTGGAAAAGAGGCACCTGCGACCTGCCCCCGGATCTTTGTATGGGCTCAGCGGGGCAGGTATGCTGCCCATGGGAATTATAGACCTACCTGTGACATTCGGGGAGGGGACCTCTACCAGAAATATCAGGGCATCGTTTGTTGTAGTAGATGCAAGATTTGCGTACAATGCCCTGATTGGCAGGGCCACCCTGGATGAGATTGAAGCAGCCGTATCAATCAGGGCACTCACCGTAGCCTATGTTACTTATTTTGGCCTAGAAGGAAAAGTGCACGGAGACCAAGAGTCGGCCAGGCAGTGCTACTCCGTGGCCCTGCAAACTCACGAAACTGAAAGAAAAGGAAAGAGAAAAGCTGACAGTTCCCCCAGCAGGGAAGGTGAGATCCCAGTCAGTCATCAGGCATCCGACCACCTGGAACCTGGGGGGAGAGCATGCTGGTGGACCTAGAACCAGGGAGGCAGGTCCTCATAGGGGCTGACCTGGAAGAGTCCTACCAGGCTGAACTGATCAAGGTACTAAAGGATAACAGGGATGTATTCGCTTACTCGGCAGACAAGATGTCGGGGGTCGATCCAGCATATATCGTTCACAGGCTGAACGTAAACGCGGATGCTCGCCCTGTAAAGCAGAAAAAGCGAAATATGTCCGCAGAAAAGGACGTAGCGATTAAAGAAGAAATTGAAAAACTTCTGAAGGCAGATTTTATTGAAGTTTGCGACTACCCAGAGTGGTTAGCAAACGTGGTCATGGTTAAGAAATCCTCAGGCGCATGGAGGATGTGTGTGGACTTTACGAACCTTAACAAGGCCTGCCCAAAGAAATGCTACCCACTCCCCAGGATTGACCAACTGGTAGACGCTACCAGTGGATACTCCATGATGAGCTTCCTGGACGCCTTCTCAGGATATCATCAGGTGTACTTATGGCAACCGGACAGGGTGAAGTGTGCCTCATCACCAGTTCAGGCACCTACATGTACAAAATGATGCCGTTTGGACTTAAAAACGCAGAGGCCACATACCAGCGCCTGGTCGACAAGGTTTTCGAGAATCAAAAAGGCAGAAACCTAGAAGTTTATGTCGACGACGCTATTGTGAAAAGCAAGGGAGACGATGAACACCTGGCAGACCTGCAGGAGACCTTCTCTTCCCTGCGCGCCTACAAGATGAAACTCAATCCAAAGAAGTGCACGTTCGGAGTTCGCTCTGGCAAATTCTTAGGTTTTCTGGTCAGCTCTCGAGGGATAGACGCTAACCCTGAAAAGGTTCGGGCTGTTCTAGACCTTCCTGAACCCAGAACAATAAGGGACATCCAACGTCTGACAGGCAGAATGGCCGCCCTGGAACGCTTCATTGCCAGGTCAGCAGACAAGTCGACTCCATTCTTCAAAGTGTTGAAGGGCAACAAGCAGTTTAAATGGGAGGATGAGCAAAGAGAAGCCTTCGAACAGTTGAAAGAACATTTGAAGAAACTCCCCACCCTGGCGAGGCCAGTAGCAGGGGAGAAACTCTTCCTCTACATTGCTGTAGCTAATGTGACAGTAAGCGCAGTTATCTTAAGAGAAGAAGCAGGCGCCCAGCAGCCTATATACTTCGTAAGTCATGCCCTGGGGGCAGCGGAAAAGAACTATCCAATGGTCGAAAGAGCAGCCTACGCGGTTGTCATAGCAGCCAGGAAATTAAGGCCTTACTTTGACGCGCACCCTGTCGTGGTGCTGACAGACCAACCTTTAGAGAAAGTACTGGAGAAGTTTGAGAAATCAGGCAGGCTGCTAAAATGGGCCATCGAGCTGAGTGGACTAGGAATAACATACCAATCTAGAACAGCCATCAAAGTGCAGGCCCTGGCTGGCTTCTTAGCAGAGTGCTCCCATTCTGAGGAAGACAGCCCGCCTACCGGCGAATGGGTGGTCTACACCGATGGGTCTTCCACAGCTAATGGTGCAGGGGCCGGAGTCGTGCTAACCAACACGGAAGGGGCAGACTTTGAGCACGCACTTAGGTTTGTTTTTCCGGCATCAAATAACGAAGCCGAGTACGAGGCATTACTTGCAGGCGTTAAGTTAGCCAAAGTTGCAGGAGAAGACCGGATTGTCCTGGCAACAGACTCCCAGCTCATCGCCAACCAAATCAATGGGGAATACGAGGCCAGAGATCAGGCAATGGCCGCGTACCTGGAGAAAGTAAAGGGAGAATTGTCAGGCCTAAAGTCGTATGAAGTCAGGCAGATCCCCCGGTCCCAGAACAACCGGGCAGATGCCCTGTCAAAACTAGCAAGTTCCAGCCTACAAGACATACGGAGGTCAGTCTGGGTAGACGTCATCCAGGAAAAGTCCACCACCCCCTGCCAGCCAATCAGCGTTGTCGAGGAGGCAGGGCCTGAGGATTGGATGACTCCAATTATTCGATTCAAGAAATACGGAGTTTTACCATCTGACCTTGTGCAAAAGAGAAAGATGCCGGCAAGGGCCGCGTGGTTCATGCTAATAGGAGAGGACTTATACAAGAAGTCATTCTTGTCACCCCTGCTCAAGTGTCTGGGGGCAGGACAGGCTGCAGAGGTCCTGGATGACATCCATTCAGGGATATGCGGTCATCACATAGGAGGGAAGTCGCTGGCTCACAAGGCCTTAAGGGCAGGATACTACTGGCCCACCCTGATGGCCGACGCAAAGGACTTAACTCGGAAGTGCAGAAAATGCCAGCTCTTCGCCCCATTTATCCATGCCCCGGCCCAAGAACTCAGACCAATCCTATCCCCCATCCCCTTCGCTCAGTGGGGGATGGACATACTAGGTCCTTTTGCTGTGGCAACCGGGGGCAGAAAATTCTTGATTATGGCAATCGACTACTTCACCAAGTGGGTAGAGGCTGAGGCAGTGCCAAACATCACTGAGCCTGCGGTCAGGAAGATGATATGGAGGAATATCATCACCAGATTCGGCCTACCAAAGATTTTAGTATTTGATCATGGAAGGCAATTTGATAACGACCCTCTGAGGATCTGGTTGGAAGGCCATGGCGTTGCAGTTGCCTACTCTGCCGTCTGCCACCCTCAAACCAACGGACAGGCAGAGGCAGCCAACAAACAGATCCTGAACGGTCTCAAAAAGATGGTAGATGACCTTAAAGGCAGATGGGCTGATGAGATACCAAGTATACTCTGGTCAATCAGGACCACTCGAAAAGAATCCACAGGTCATACCCCATTTGGCCTGGTATACGGGGCAGAGGCCCTGCTACCCATCGAAGCCGGAATTCCCACTCTGCGATCCCAGCAGTATGACCAGGCAGAGAATGAAGTTGCAATGACCGAGGCCCTAGACCTGGTCAACGAAGTAAGGGAGGAGGCCAGTGTTAACATCGCCGCCTACCAGCAACGAATGAGGAAGGCGTACAACAAGAAGGTACATGAGAGAAGCTTCCAGATAGGCGACCTGGTTCTCAGAAGAACACAGGCTGTAGGAAGGTCAAGAGAGCATGGCAAGCTGAGTGCTAACTGGGAAGGCCCATATCAGGTGACCCGAATTTTAGGCCCAGGGACATACAGAATCGCCAACCTTGAAGGCCAAGAGCTGAGCGCACACTGGAATGCCGACACTTTAAAAAAGTACTATGTCTAGCAAAATCTTAAGTAAATTTCATTTCCAGAGAAACTGGCGGAGAACGGTCAAGAATGTCGACGGATCCGACCACACTTATGTTAAGCTTTTTTACAAAGAAATGAAAAGAACTTCGAATCCATACTCGTTGTCCGCTCAAACTTGCATTTTCACACACAAACGAGCAGGGGGCAATAGGGGGAGGCCCCCTGTTGCCAGAACCAAGGAAAATGGACCACCCAACAAAAAATTCTAAGTCCCTCTGCCTACCTCTGGGCAGGCAGGGGGCAAGCCCCCTGGACTTTGATCAAAAGCCAGGGTCAGGCCGGTCCCCACGTGCCGAACGAACAAGGACTGGGGGCAGGCTCCCCAACCTTGTATAAAAAACGCAAAAGCCTCCCTCCCTGCCTCTGGGCAGGCAGGAGGCAGACCCCCTGGACTTCGAACAAGAGGCCAGGGTCAGGCCAGGCCTCGCACGCCAAAAATGAACAAGGACTGGAGGCAGGCTCCCCAACCTTATATAAAAAAACGCAAAAGCCTCCCTCCATGCCTCTGGGCAGGCAGAGGGCAATCCCCCTGGACTTTGATCAAAAGCCAGGATCAGGCCAGGCCCCACGTGCCGAATAAACGAGAACTGGGGACAGGCTCCCCACCTTTGTACAAAAACATAAAAAGCCCCCCTCCTTGCCTCTGGGCAGGCAGGGGGCAAGCCCCCTAGACTTCGAACAAGAAGCCAGGGTCAGGCCAGGCTTCGCACGCCAAAAATGAACAAAGACCGGGGGCAATCCCCCCAACCTTGTATAAAAACAGACCCCCTCCCCCCTGCCTCTAAGTAGGCAGGGGGCAGGCCATATCCTAAGGGAGGCAAAACAAACAGTGATAAGGAAAAGGTATTCATAAGCAGATCCATGCAGAAGTAAAATTGTTCAACAAAAGCACCAGAACGAAAATCCAAAGAAACCAAAATATTACAAATAAAGCTGGCCACATCAAGGCTCAGCACAAGAGTTTTTGAGTTGGTATCAGAAAAGCCTAAGCATTAAGAGCACCCTGGCTGGGACCAGCAGTCTCCTCAGGTGGTCTGGCTGCCCGAGCTTCGTTTTTGGCAGAATAGAGGTTTCGGAAAGCATCCTCGTCAAAAACAGGGAACATCTCCCTAATTACCTCCATAAAAAGCTCCAGGGAGGAGTTGGCTCCATTCTCAAAGCTCATGTCCACTACAGTTTCAGTCTCCTTCAGGATGGCATCCTTCTCTTCTTGCCATTTATCCTGAGCCTGCTTGAAGTCAGAGTCAGCTTTGGACAGCTTCTCCTCCAAGTCAGCTGCTTTTCTCTTAAAGTGCTCCATCTCGACCAGGGATGTTGTAGCACGCTCCATCGCCAGGCGGCTCTCCTTCAGCTCCGCCTCCAACTTGGACGTTTCCCTTACAGCCCACTCCCCTTAAAGCTTCCACTGACTGGCTTGGCCTTTTGCCTCCTTCAGCTCGCTCTCCTGCTTCACCAGTTTATCCTTCAAGTTATTAATAAGGATGACATCCCTTTCGACCATAGCAAAACGGTCAGGAGACGGAACCCCAGGAGTGACAGCCAGCTCTTCATCGCTCAGGCGGCTGAGAGCCGCCGGCTCGGCAGAAGCCTGCAACACCTTGGAGGTGCGCTGGATGTATTGAATCACCTGGTTGGAGGTAGAGGTTATAGACTTAGTAAGACGATCTGCCAAAATGGCGCCGGAGTCTGAAAGCAGGCCCGACACATCAACGCTATCGCCTGCAGTTGATAAGTGTAGTTTTTAGTGCCTATTTGTTGTGTTTTGGTCCCATTTTCCTTGTGGTATTGCTCCTTTGGAGCGATTCATGGGCTTCTTATGCTTCCTTTAGTTCGTTTCAGGTTCCCGAGGCCGAATTGGAAGAGTTGGAGCGATTCCGACTCAATACATACACATTTTGGAGCCAACGAGATAAAGGAACGATGACTCGAGACCTTGGAATCGACCCCGAGACCTTGGGACCCAATCCCGAGCCTCCGAGACCCGATCCCGAGTCCCGAGAATCGGTGGGAATCCCATGAGAGGCAAGGAAGGACCAAAGAGTGTTTAAGGAAGGCATACAAGACCCATCCCGTTCGGGATGGGATGCACTTTGAAGGAGGCAGCTGTGAGCCCATCCCGGTCGGGACCATCCCGTCCCGGTCGGGATGACAGGGCCGTCCCGATCGGGATGATCCGTCCCGGTCGGGACCGTGATGCTGCTGCACGACTCTTTTTCTTTCTTCTCCTTCATTCTTGTACCCATATATATACTCCCTTCTTGTAATTTTAAGACATCTTATCTTACCCTAGATTAGTTTAAGCCTCCATTATCATTCAAAATCCTAGATTATTGCTACTCTCATTAGTTTATCCTCTCTTTAATCTTTAGATAATTATTGTAATTAGTCTTGGATTAAGGGATTCTTGAAGATTGTTCCAAGATTGACAACCTTGGGATTTTATTTGGGTTTCTCATTAATACAAGTTTTCATCTTTTGTTCATCCTATTGTTGGTATAATATTTTCATCCTTAGTCTTTGTTATTTATTCAAGTATTCTTTCTTATTGTTATTGTTATTGCTATTGTTCTTGTTAATGATAATGGATGCTTGTTCTGTGACATTGATTTCTCTTATGATTGTTGGTTTTCTCTTAATAATGAGTGAGTAGTTTTCTTGTGGGGCTAGTAGGGGGATTAGGGGTAGATTATGGATGATTAGGGTTGATTAAGGGGAAAAGGTTACATCTTTGTTGTTAGTCACATTGTAGGCACTCTATGTGTTTGTTGATATGCTTGTGTGAGTTGTAGTGGCCATGCTTCCCATACTTGTGTTCATCTTCTCATTGATTGCTTATGTTGTGGAAATGTTGAGAATAGTTTAGTCGCGAGAGCGCGGACTAGGGTCTAAGTTGCGAAAGCCCGGACCCACCTTGACATCGGTCTAAGTTGCGAGAGCCCGGACCGACCCTAACAATTAGGAGACACCTATACCCTTGATCACCCCAATTACCCTCCTACCTCTATGAACCCGACCTACCCCACTTCTTTCCATATTAGTGTTAATCCTCCTAGTTAGCCATCGTTTACCCTAGATTACTTGTTAGTTCGATCATTAGCTTAGTCATATCTCTTCTCCTCCATCATAGTTTTCCTTTTCATCTTCTTTGTGTTTGTTTGGTGATCTAGTCTCGTTGTAGGTCGACATAGTCTAAACCTTGATATACCGTCCTCGTGGATACGATCCCGACTTACCCTAGCTACCCACTAGGTTAGTCGGTGTTATATTGATCGGCTAGGGACGTGACAAATCCCTGCCATCAATTTGGCGCTGTTGCCGGGGACGGTGCATTGTTTAGACTTAGTTTGCTTATTTCTAGACTTAGTTACCCTTCTTTGTGCTCGCACGTCTTCTCTTGTGAATATTTTCTAGTTTCTCTTCTTTCCCTAGCTTTCTTTTCTCTTTGTCTCTAGTTGTGTTTGTTATTGTCGTTGCCTAGTGCCCATAAAGCACTAGGTGTTCTTACGTTTGTTCTAGTGTGTAGTGTATGCCTAGGAGGGGAGGCGACTTCTATCTCTTTAATCCAGAGCCGGAGAGACTCTTTCGAGCCTTTCGCCAACGGACGATTAATCGGGTTAGGATCTCTCAACCAAGTGCAAGCACCACTCATCAAGGGCAAGCCCAAGGAGCCGACTTGAACATTTCACCTCGAGAGACGGTCGGAGGGACCTTCACCAATCCCTTCGGTGATTCTTCTCCTAGTTCCCCCTCTTCATCTACATCAACACTCTCTACACCACCATCTTCTCCCTTACATCCAAGAATGCCTAAGTTTTCCTCTCACTCCACCTTCACGGAAGATGTCTTGCCGGGACCGAGTGCATTACCGGAAGCCTATACCGGAAATTTTGTGGCAAAGACTCAATTTATCCAACTTGTGGAGAGGAGCCCATTTAGTGGTTTGCCCACCGAAGACCCGCACCAACACATGGAGACCTTGTCTGATTATTGTGACGCTATATCTCAAACCGGGGTTACTCAAGACCAAATTCGTTGGGTACTCTTCCCGTTTTCTCTTATTGGAAAGGCGAAGCAATGGATCAAGAGTCTCGATAGGGCAACCATGGGTATCGACACTTGGAAAAAGCTTGCCTTGGCGTTCAACCAAAAGTTTTACCCTCCGGAAAAGACGAACTTGCTTAGGGCCTCCATCACCGGGTTCCAACAAAGGGATGAAGAGAGCCTATATGAAGCTTGGGAGCGGTTTAAGTCTTTGGTAAGATCGTGCCCTCATCATGGACTCTCACAATGGTTCTTGGTGCAACAATGTTGGAATGGACTTTATGAGGACTCGAGAGCTATTCTTAACATGGGTTCCAACGGTAGGTTCACCGAGGTCGATGACGACCAAACATGGGCGAGAATCGAAGAGATGGCGGTGCATAATTCGCAATACTCTAGGCCTAGGAAGGCACATCGAGGAGGCATACATGAGGTCGATGCTATCACTAAGCTAAGCATTGACCTTGGAGCTCAACTTAAAACGCACATGGAGACTATTGACAAGAAGCTCCAAAGTCACCTCGACCAAGTCCAAGGCACTAGTTCCTCACACCATCAACCGATTCAAGAAGTGAATGCTTTGGGGTTCGCACCTCCTTTACCTTACTATGGGATGTGCGATACTTGTGGAATAGTTGGACATGATCCTATGTATTGCCGTGGAAGTATCGAGCAAGTGAACGCCTTTCAAGCGTTCAAGCAAGGTACCTCTTACTCTAATCAATTCCAAGCTTCCCAACAAGTCCCCCAACAACAAGCCTTTCAACATCAACAACAACATCGTCCCTATGTCCCACCTCCCTTAAGGGACAACAACCAAGGTTACCAAGGTTACATGGGTAATCCAAGACCCTTCAACAACTTCAAGCAAAATAACCAAGGTACCTTTCACAACAACAATCAAGGGTTCCAACAAGGGAACTTCAATCAAGGCGGTTTCAAAGGAAACCAAGGCTTCCAACAACAACAAAACCACAATCAAGGCCTTAATCAAGGCAATTCTCATGGGTTCCAAGGGAGCCTAGGAGCCGGTCTCCTACTCATGATTATGGCATTCCTCTCGCCATAACCGACACTCCACATAATCCATCATCCCCACCTCTAGATTTTGACATTCAAAAGACTTTGATGGAAATTCAAAGGAGTAATCAAGACATGCAAAAGAATACTCAAGATGTGCAAAAATGTCAAATGGATATGTCGAAAACCCAACAAGGGCTCTTTGCTTATGTTCAAGGGGAAAATGCGGTAAGAGATGCTCGTATGAAGATGCTTGAAACTCAAGTATCTCAACTTGCTTCGGGGAGCTCCTCAAGACAAAAGGGGCAACTACCTTCTCAAGGTGAAACACCGATATTTGAGCATGTAAATGCTATCACCACAAGGAGAGGTACATCCTACAACTCCCCTCCATATCCTAATGAGCAAGAGCCAACGCAAAAACCGACAATGGAAATGACATCTCCAAATCAAGAAGAATCAAGCTTGGACAATCCGATTGAGGAGCAAGTCTTATGGGAGGCCGAGAAACCCCAAGAAGACGACCCTCCCCCTCTTCAAGAGAAAGACAAGGGAAAAAGGAAAGTGTCCTTTGAAGAGTCCACCCCAATTGAACAAAACAAGTACCAAATCAAGTTGCCTTTCCCATAAAGGCAAATGAAGACTAAGGTCGACACTCAATACGACAAGTTCCTTAGTATTGTGAAGAAATTGGATGTTAGTGTCCCGTTTACCGAGTTACTTACCCAAATCCTGGCATATGGAAAATTCATGCGGGAAATCCTAGCTAGGAAGAGGTCCATCGACAAGGAAGAGACGGTAGCATTCACTAGGGTGGTGAGCGAGCTTATTCAAGGTTCCACGCTTCCGAAGTTGAAGGACCCGGGTAGTTTCTCTATCCCATGCACCATCGGCAATTACAAGATCGAGAGAGCTATGTGTGATTTGGGCGCGAGTGTGAGCATTGTTCCCTACACCATTTGTGAGCGATTAGGGATGACGGAGTTGAAATGTACTTCCATTACACTCCAAATGGCCGATAAATCTCTTAACCGACCATTGGGAATGTTAGAGGATGTGCCGGTGCAAATAGGGAAGTTCTTCATTCCGGTCGACTTCATTGTGGTTGACATGCCGGAGGATGCTAACACTCCCATCATCCTTGGACGCCCATTTTTACACACCGCCGGTGTCGTGATCGATGTGAAGAAGGGTAGGATCACCTTTCAATTAGGCGACGAGGAGTTAGTGTTCGACCTCCAAGGCAACACTTCGCCTAGGACCGAGACATGTAATATGATCCATGCCACGGAAGACATCGATCTAGAGGAAGGATCGGGACAAAGCTTGAAGAAGTACTCTTATGTACTTGAGGATGATGACTCCGATTTGGAGGAGGATGAGTGCCCGAATCATGGGCTTGACGACAAGTTGCAAAGCAAGGACAAAGATGAGCCTTCCTTGGGGCCGCATGAGGACCGGTGGACGTTTGGGTATATCCCCAAAGACCAAAAGTACAAGTTCAAGTCGTTGAACTTGGAAGAGCGGGATGCCCCGGGAACGTCAAGAAAAGGCCATGAGGAGCCTTGGGATGTGGTCGATTATATGACATGCTTGATTGAAGACTTCTCTAGGGCCTTCGACTTGTTCTTACGTGCCCTTGATAGAGATGGAACTAGTTTTGGTTGTTGAAAAAGATTAAGGAAAGCACCACCTTGGTTTGACGGAGTTCCAAAAGAATCGTCTCATTGTATATATCTCTTTCTTGTAATTTGTTGGATTTTTGTGAATTCTTGTTATTTGGATTGATTGATGAGCGTTGTGAGGGAGAGAGTTTGATGTGTGTTTGAGTATTGTTTGATAGGTGAAGTGAGAACGCTCATAGAAAGGATTGGCTATGGTATACCTTGGGTTATAGGCACGAGGGTCGGGTTTTTGAAACTTGGAACAAGTTTTTGGGATCGTGGAGGTCGAAGAAGACCCATCCCGGTCGGGATGAGGCGTCCCGACCGGGAAGGGTAAGGCTTCCCGACCGGGAAGGGTGTCGTTCCGATCGGGAAGGGTGCACCTCTTTTCGTGCTTCCTGTGAGTCCTTCCCGACCGGGATGAAGGCGTCCCGACCGGGACGGGTGAGGTAACCCGATCGGGATCAACCTTCCCGACCGGGAAGGTCCTCTGCTCCCCCTTTGTGGTTCTTCTTCGCAAATCGAGTCCACCCAACCGTTTTATGCCCCCTCCAAACCTCCCTAACTACCCTAGCCTTATCATATGCCCCATGTACTTCATTGCCATACCTTCACCTCATTTCCTCTTCACTTTACACCTTGATTCGCATCAAATTCCACCCCCCTCACACCTTTACCACCTCTACCATACGATGTTATCGAAAATGAAGCGGAAAAGCAATGATGAAGACAAGCAAGCGCCTTTATCGATCTAAGAGACGATGGAGAGAGTGAGTTGCTAACCTATGGTACGGCAACTATCCTTTCTTTTCCGTTTTTGTTGTTGCTTGTTTTCCTTTGTTTATTCCCTTCCCCTTGTACACTTTCGTGTCTTGATGTCATGGTGGCCTTCGAGGCCATAGTTTGGTCGCTCCCGGCTCCCGACGACGTGATTACGTCGAGAGTCAGTCGATTAGTCCAATCTTACAAGATTTTCACCCCTTTTTAGGAGTTAGTCGGATTTGGACGGAATCTGGGCTAGGTGACTTGATTACACCTAGCCCTTCCCTCCCATTTCCTTTTTTATTTCCTTCTTTTTATTTTTCTTCCCCCTTCCATATCTTTTTCTCGTCTTGGCCATGGTGACTTGACTACACCCCGGTCGGACACCTTCTACCCTTTTTCTCAAACTTTGTTTTTAATTTTAGCTTTATTTTCGTAGTTTATTTTCTTTTCTTTTGTCTCTCCGCACACTATGATTGAGCATATGAAGACATTGCTCGGTGTAAGTGTGGGGGAGCGATATTCTATCGTAGTTAGTTTTATTTTTCCCTTTCCTCGAAAAAACCTTTAAAAACCCTAAAAATTTGAAAAAATTTCACAAAAATCAAAAAGATTTTCTCTTTTGTGTTTTCATTTTGTGTCTTTGTGTCGTATATTTGTTTTGTGTGCGTGTTTTGCCTCCTTTTGTCTTTATAGGTCGCTCTAATCGCCAATGAATTTGGAAAGCTCTAAAGACTTCCGGTAACATCTTATCCCTTTTTCTCCTTTTTTCCTTGTGATGTTTGGAGAAGGTTATGCTGAGGTGTGCTCGGGTGGAGCTTGTACATTTTTGTGGTGGATTTGGTGACTTGTATAGATTATCGGGGTGGTGCTTGTTATTTGTTTGTTTTGTTTTGTTTTATTTTGTTGCCTTTGTTTCTTTTCCTTTTGTTTTCGTCATGTCTTCATTTTGTGTTGTGTTGTGTCTTGTGTAAATGGTTTTCGATAACCCGGTTTAGAGGCTAGTGTGTGAGTGTCTACTTTCCCTTTCTAGTAGTGTAAATCGAGTCTTGGACTTTAATCTAGTAGAATGACCCTAAATCAATGAATTCGTTGGTCCTTTACCTTGAGTCCACCTATCTTACTAGGAATTTACTGCGGGATTTGCACCTTTGACCATTATGACCACCCACGGTGTGAAAAGGCCTTGGTTACCGAGTCTCGTCCCCTAGGTGACCGTGTTTAGGATTGTTTTGATTAGTCCAAGTTCTCCACTTTTTGTGGGTTTGAAGGGAAATCGCGACCCCCGACTCACCCATTACCCTACCTCCTACACATATCCACACAATAACTTGCAATTTGTTGATTCTCTCTTTCTTAATTGTCAAGAAATGCCAAAAATGCCAAATCTTGCCAAAAGGGCAAAGAAAAAGAAAAAAATGAAAAAAATGAAAGAAAGAAAAGAATGAAGAAAAAGAAAAGGCGCAAAAACCAAAAACAAAATAGAAAAGAAGAAAAAGAAATGACATGGCAACAAACAAAGCAAAAACGTCGAAAAGAAAGAAAATGCCAAAAGAAAACCCGTCTCACAAAAAGAAATCCTCACAAAAATAAGCCTTTATCCGAATTTTGCCGCGAAGAGCCTACCAAAGGACCGAGTCCCTAGGAAGGATGATAGCGGCATTAGTCGGTCTTCCCTCATTTTGCATGTTTTCCACCTTTTTACTTGGACTAGTTACGCGGTCTTGGACACGGGACGACCCTTTTGGCTCACGCTAAAGGGGGCGGGGTCTCACTTACCTACAGTGTCGACTAACACCGTGGTTCTTCACTTTTCCACTCCGCCGATCGTCCCGTAGTACGTTTTTAGAAAGTTAGGAGGACCTAGGTAAGTTACCAACGTTTTTGTTGCTTTATCGTTACACTATTAGGGTTTAGTCCACCTTGGTTTGTATTGCTAGCTTGGGAACGTTGTCACTTACCTCGAGTCCTAAACCGGTGTTACATTCACCGCTTTTAGAGGGAAGCTGTATTTGTTTTTCTTTGGGTGCAACCTCGTGTTTGTGTGTTTGTATGTTTGTTTGCCTTTGTGTTTTGTGTCCGGTTGCATCCACAGTTTTGTCGCAAGACCCAACTTGCCTTGCGGAGTGCACTTTTCCTCTAAGTGCACACGCGTGAGTTGAAGGGGCGTAGGGTGCGCTAATACCCATTCGGCTAGTGTAGTAGTTAGTATGTGATTACTCGAGGGCGAGTAAGGGTTAAGTGTGGGGGAGTTGATAAGTGTAGTTTGTAGTGCCTATTTGTTGTGTTTTGGTCCCATTTTTCTTGTGGAATCGCTCCTTTGGAGCGATTCATGGGCTTCTTATGCTTCCTTTAGTTCGTTTCAGGTTCCCGAGGCCGAATTGGAAGAGTTTGAGCGATTCCGACTCAATACATACACATTTTGGAGCCAACGAGATAAAGGAACGATGACTCGAGACCTTGGAATCGACCCCGAGACGTTGGGACCCAATCCCGAGCCTCCGAGACCCGATCCCGAGTCCCGAGAATCGGTGGGAAGCCCATGAGAGGCAAGGAAGGACCAAAGAGTGTTTAAGAAAGGCATACAAGACCCATCCCGTTCGGGATGGCCTCATCCCGTTCGGGATGGGATGCACTTTGAAGGAGGCTGCTGTGAGCCCATCCCGGTCGGGACCATCCCGTCCCGGTCGGGATGACAGGGCCGTCCCGATCGGGATGATCCGTCCCGGTCGGGACCGTGATGCTGCTGCACGACTCTTTTTCTTTCTTCTCCTTCATTCTTGTACCCATATATATACTCCCTTCTTGTAATTTTAAGACATCTTATCTTACCCTAGATTAGTTTAAGCCTCCATTATCATTCAAAACCCTAGATTATTGCTACACTCATTGTTTTTAATCCTCCCTTAATCTTTGTTAATCTTTAGTTAAATCCTTGTAATTAGTTCTTGTACTAAGAAGATACTTGAAGAATTCTCCAAGATTGACAACCTTGGGTTTTATTTGGGTTCTTATTTATACAAGTTTGCATCTTTTCATCTTCCTAGTGTTGGTATAACCTTTCTTACTCTTGTCTTTGTTTATTCAATCTTGTTTCATCTTTTTACATTGTTATTGTTGTTAGTTGTTCATAATGAATGCTTGGATGTTTAGTTTGTTTTCTCTTGTTAATGTTATGTGTAATTTGATAATGAGTGAGTAGTAATCTTCTGGGGTTAGTAGGGGGATTAGGGGGTAGATTATGGATGATTAGGGTTGGTTAAGGGGAAAAGGTCACATCTTTGTTGTTAGTCACATTGTGGGCACTCTATGTGTTTGTTGATAAGCTTGTATGAGTTGTAGTGGCCATGCTTCTCATACTTGTGCTCATATTCTCATTGATTGTCTATTGTGTGGAAATATCGAGAATAGTTTAGTCGCGAGAGCGCGGACTAGGATCTAAGTTGCGAGAGCCCGGACCCACCTTGGCATCGGTTTAAGTTGCGAGAGCCCGGACCGACCCTAACAATTAGGAGACACCTATACCCTTGATCACCCCAATTACCCTCCTACCTCTATGAACCCGACCTACCCCACTTCTTTCCATATTAGTGTTAATCCTCCTAGTTAGCCATCGTTTACCCTAGATTACTTGTTAGTTCGATCATTAGCTTAGTCATATCTCTTCTCCTCCATCATAGTTTTCCTTTTCATCTTCTTTGTGTTTGTTTGGTGATCTAGTCTCGTTGTAGGTCGACATAGTCTAAACCTTGATATACCGTCCTCGTGGATACGATCCCGACTTACCCTAGCTACCCACTAGGTTAGTCGGTGTTATATTGATCGACTAGGGACGTGACAAATCCCTGCCATCAGCAGTATAGTGAAACTCCATATTTTCCTCCGAGAAAAGAGTGCCTAGAATGTCACGAGCAGGGCGTTTGGCCTCGAGGGTCTCCACATCGGCCTCCAAGTCAACCATAGGCACAGCCTCTGAAGGTTCCCTATTCCTTTTCCTCCTGCGCACCAAGGGAACACTCTCTCCAGTTCCTTCAGAATCCGCAGGGCGTGACCCCTGGGAAATATGAGTCCCAGCAGAAGAATCACCCTGCCTGCAAACAGAAGGGGTGGCCTCAGAGGTAACCTCAGCCTCCCTACCCTGGGCACTGGAGGGAGGAACCGCCGGCTTTAGTCGTGGAGGAAGAGGGAGTCGTCGGCCAGAAGAGAGATCCTTCACAAACCTCATCATATTCTTCTCCCCTTTCTTGAAATTGGAAGGAAGAGAGGGACGCTTCAAAATAATGACAAACTCCTCGGACAGACCGAGCCTCCTTATCTGCTTCTTTGTCCAAAGGCGAGAAGCAGAACCTGCAGGGCAAATAAACAGTCAGTTAAGAAAGCATAGAGGGATAGAAATCTCGAGAAAATCATGCCGGTGAAAACCCCTGAACTACCTTCAAGGCCAGGGATCAGGCCCACTGGGAGCAGATATTCATCTGTAGCAATGAGCTCTGCATGAGGGAGCCAGAAGGCAGGGCCACAAGCGCCAGACTTGTCAACAACAACCTCGAACTTCTCGACTAATTTCTCGTCCATCTTGCTCAGTTTTACCTCCAGAGCTTTTCCCCCGACGCCTGGATGGTACTCTTCACGAGTTTCCATACGGGTATGCACATGATTCCTAAAGTGCCTAGGAATCCGCCACCCTGAAGCACTATGTACATACAAAAAATTGTTCTTCCAGTCTTTCAGGCTGCTTAAAGCCGGCCAAACTAGAGCATACTTCTTCTGCCTTTGAAGGGACCAGTACCCAGGGGAGCCATCTCCCCCTGATGAAGACACCATTTGCAACCAAGCCATGGAGCGCAAGGCGTCAATGGAAGGCCCCTCCCCATGGAAGATGCAAGTCCAGGTGTAGGCTACCAGTGACCTAATCGCCGAGGCAGTCAGTTGGGCTATGGCCACATTCATCCTCCTAAAGGTCTCCTCCAAAAAGGGGTGCAGAGGGAATCGCAGGCCGAATTCCAGGCTTTTATGATAAACGGCCACACAGCCGTCAGGAGGGCAGCATACTGTGTCTTTCTCCCCTGGAACTATAATTGTGTACCCCTCCCCGGAGTGATAAAACTTCTCAATTTCCTCGGCAGCGTTACTCTCCAAAATTAGGTCTCGGTTCTTGGCTTCGGGGTAGGTTTTCAAGGGGATCAGGTACTTGTTTTTGTCCAAAAAGTATGTTTTCCCTCTCTCCCTGGGAATAAGGGGACCAGCAATTGTGAAGGGGTCTACCTCCAGTGCCTCGTCGTCAGAATCGACGACGTCAAAGGGAGCGGGTTCGGGGGAGTTGGCATCCTCTTCTCCCTCAAAGCGGTCCCCCCCACCGGGCCTAACCCCGGAAGAAGAGGCTAGGTCAGCTCTACCCCCTTTCCTACCCTCCTTCCTCCCAGACGATGGACTAAATGAAAGAGCACGAGCGCGAGACATGCTATTTTGTGAAGAAGAAGTATGAGGAAAAGAAAGAAAAACGAAGATTTAGAAGTGAGATTCTAACCTAGAACGGTGACCGTCGCTGAAAAATCCGAAGGTAAGCGCTCCTCAAGCCTTGAAAAATTCTCAGCAGCAAAGAGAGAAGAAATATGAAGAGAGGTTTAAGTTTCGAAAGTGTGAAAGAGGGAAATGGGGGGAGAAGAAAGGCTTTTATAGGCCTAGGAAACTGAAGGGTCGCCCCTCTTGCAAAGTCCTCCCCATAAATTGCCTCCACGTGTCACACTTTTAACAACCAACTGCCCACCTCTTCCCAAGAAAAGCCTCGAGAAGACAAAAGGCGCCAGAGGATTAACTCCCCCAGTGACGTCATTCTCTTTAAAAAAAACCACAAAAAACAATAATAATAAGCCGCCAGATTTTTTCATTAATTTGAAAAAAGAGCCCAAAATGGGCAAGTTACATTCCAGATATGCAAATAAAAGTACAAGGGCCTGATTTCTGCCCCAGTTAACTAGCCTGCAAATCTAGAGCATGCGTAATCATCGTCAGGGCCCGGGGAGTAATTCCCAGGGCTGTAGTCATCCAGAAGAGACCCCCAGTCCCAGTCATCAGAGCTCATGAAAGGATCAGTAGGGAGGTCGTCATCGACACCGCCTGAAGAATAACCCCGACCCTCGCTATCCTCGGAGTCACGGCTGCTTGTGTCCCAGTCATGACCAAAGGGGACAGTCCTAGCATCATCAGGGAGTTCACGACCCATCTTCCTCCCCAAAGGGGAGGAAGGGCCTGACTCTGGGGAGGAGGTAAGCTCAGGGCAGTTTGGGACAAACTGCTCTGGATGTAGCCACGGAAAGAAATTATGACAACCCCTGTCATAGCACCCTCCAGTTCGGGTGCATCGCCCAAGGCGTGGGCCAGCAGAAGAAGACCCAGGATGCCTGCCAGACCTGGAAAGGGCCTTCCTCTTAGCCGCACGTCGAGAGCGGGAGCGCCTCCTTTGACTTCTACGAAGGACCTGGTGAGCTCTCTTAGCATATCTCAAACGACGGCGTCCTCTGAAACAACGGATTTCTACGTAGATTCCACATCGGAAAACTCTTTTACTGATCCAAGACATCGGTTCTCAAATATTCTGGAGGAAGATAGCAGAAAAGTTGCAAAGCAAAGGTGCGAATATGGAGAGGGAAACCGGGGCTTATATAAAGGCAAGAAACTCGCCATTAATGGCGCTCCAACCACCCTTGTAAGAGAGGTAGCCAATCATAAGATCCGCACATTGCCCAAGAATCCACTTTGCAAAAAGAAACAATCATTACCAGAAGAACATTCTAACCCTCCCTGTCGTAACCAATGCGCTTGGGCTTCCTACCTCGGGAACAAGCAACGCATTAAATACAAGGGAGCTCAAAAGTCAACTCCATCCCATCCTGTGAGACGCCTGCCAAGGGGAAACCCTGCTTCCCCCTGACTGGCGTGGGCTAATTGATGGGAGTTAGCAAAGTACCACGGGTCGCCCGCCCATGTCACCCCGGAATAATCCGCCCCTAGGGCAGGGGAAGGGTTGCCCATCATGATAACCCTGCAAAAGGCCGTTGGATATACTCCAAGGCTTGCGCCTACTCGGAAGGGCCTTGTCGCCTGTCCCGACCCCCAGCACAAGCAGGGGAAGCCAAAGGCCCATCCGTCATTCCGCCTCAGGTAAGGGAAAATGGGTGGATGAGGTAAAGCCACTTGGCATCCCCGTATCCACCCATTCTTCCTCTCTCCACTTCTCTTCCACTCTCTTGTGGGAAGGTATAAATACTCACCCATTTCCCACTTGAGGGGGATTGGATTTTCTCTCTCTAGACTCTCACTCTAAAAACGCCACCTAGCTCCTCACGAATTAGGTTCATCAAGGCATTTCACAGACTGACTTAGGCATCAGAGAGGGTTCCCTCGGACAACCTCCGAGGCCCTGTGCATTCACTGTGCAGGGAGCAGGCTCAATCCGCCGGGAAGGTCTGATCACCGGAGTGGGAGAAAGGAGAGGCTAAAGGAAATCGGAGGAGCAATTACCGAACAACATCCCGAACTTAAAACCCGAATCCGAAGTCGGGTTAATTGTTTCCGTACCGGAACACAAACTTTTTCTAAAATCATTCTAACTATTCGATATCAATTTCATAATCGAATATCGGATACGACGAATACCGAAAATATAAATCGAGTATAAATTAATCCATATTTGTACCCGATTTATCAAAATTGACGATTTTCGAAAATAAAAAAAACGGGACAACTACTCACGCGAGTCGCGCCCCTCCCAGGCGACTCGCGCGAGAGCCTGAAAACCGAGCCCTTTTTCTTCGTTTTCTCGTTTTTTTATTCTTTCCGTTTCTTACATAAAACAGCGACTTTCGTGACATATTTTCATATTTCGATAAATACTTTTTCGACCTCGGTCAACACGTGTTAATCCATCATGTGTCATAAACCTTTTTTCAAAATCATGCATATCATCGTATTTACATCTTTATTCGATTTATCCAATCATTACTAACTTGTTTGCTCATGTTTGTAGCGATTTGTTTCATATTTTGTTTTATTAGACTAAAACGAATTTCACATGCTAAATATAACTTTGACGTTATTAGTTTAAGATGCATTAAACAACTTAGCAACCCATTTAATTTTTCTCACATGCTTAGGGAAAATAATGTTTGCATATCATGTCCACAATTTGGCGACTCCGCTGGGGATCAACTGATGAGTCACTTACCATCGGCATCCTCAGGGTGAGACTTGAAAAGAAATCGTTCGAATAGTAATGTACATGTTTTAGTTCAATGGTTCATGCATAACCCAATTCTTTCCCGGGCCGGTTACTTGTGACCGACGTCCCACTATACCACGGTGCGTTCCTAAATGGGCGCACTAAAGACTTCGATGGCGGAACTCGCATGGGTTTTAAGGCAGGTTCTAAGACCAACTCGGCTTAGGAAGACCGTCCTGATTTGCGAGAAAGCTATCGTCGTTGGTATAGACCCTCTTTCGACCGACCGAGACTTAGATTAAGAGCATACATGGTGTCGTTATACTGTTTCCATGACTACGTGCTACTTGATCTATTTATCATCTTTTCAAAAACCGTCATTTCAAAAACTTGCATCTTTCCAAAATCATCCATTTTCAAAACCCGGAAAGCTACCGAATTTAGGACTTATGATTTTTGACTCAAAATAGCCTATTTTTAGCCGGTATGCCGTCCAAACCTTATCAAAATTTACGAAAATATGGCCCGATAATTATTTTTTTTCGGTTTTCAAAAAAAGACGGGCCATCCAATCCGATTTATTCTTCGGATTTTTTTTCTAAATCCGAAATTTCATTTTCAAAACTTTCTTCTTCTTAGGACTTCCCGTATTTAGTAGTGTCGGGCCGTGTCATAAGTTGTTAGAATCTCTAGCGTCGAAACTCCGTCGATCCTACATCACGAGTTTCTTCCCTATCCCAGTCCGCCTTATTTGTCAAGGCATGGCCCACCTGCGTAGGACATACTCCTACTAGGGGAAGCCCGTTTACACATTCAAGTCCTAACTAGAAAGTCCCACGCGACCTTTCCCTCTAGCAGGATGGTCCCCACGACCTTTCCTAAGGAAATTTTGCCCGCCTTTCAATCCGTTAGTCGAGTCGTCCAAATTCAATAAACCTCTAACTTAAAGGTCTACCCTAATCACAAGGTCCATCTCTATTCAAGTCAAGTCAAGGGTCTCTAGCGTCGAAACTCCGCCGATCTCACATCACGAGTTTCTTCCCTTAATTACCCCGTCTGCCTTTCCTCGAGGCCGAGTCAACCTTTTACAAGGCATAGCCTTATTACAAAAGGTTTGTTATCCTTACATCTAAGGATCACTCGTCCACCACTCGAGTCTTAACAAAGTCTTCAATCCCACTTGGAGGCTACCCTTCAGCAGCAGAGCGATCAATCACGGTTGCTCTAAGGGTCATGTCTTACACGTGTTGTCTCACGTACCCCACTTTTGAGCCACTTAGATGTCACACCATCTGAGTCCTATCAGAGTCTTTTGTCTCACTCGGGGGCTGTCCTCCACCCGAGCAGTCAACCATGGTCACCCTAGGGAGTACCCCACACCGGCGTCCTTATGATGCCTTCTTCGACTCGTACCTATGCTACGAATACTCGAGTCACCTAGGGTTAGGTCACCACGGGTGGTCCGAGCACGTGACGCGATCGCCCTGTTTTCGGACTCACCCTTCCGGATCTCGAGTCCAAGTTGCGGTCGTTAGTTTGTCTAGGTCAACGTTCGAATATCCCGATCCGAGAATCCTAGTCATTCCAGTCACCCCGGGTCGTGTCTAGTTTGACTCCCCCTCTTGCATTTGCGCAAAGCCGAGCACCTGTCGTTCTCTCCAATCAAGGACCTTACAACCAAAAAAGAAACAGCCAGCCGAGCATCCGAAAGTCCGGATTTGATTCAAGTCTAAGTCTGAGTCCGAGTCTAGGATACCCTGCATCCTAATGTCCAAATCAGAGTCAGAGTCATTTGTATTTTGTCCTCTTTTCAAAATTCAATAAAATCAGCTTTTCTATTTCTCATATATACGTTCCTTATGTGTTTCCGAGAACATGATGAACACCATCATACACTGTGATCACATGCACGTGACTATTATAGGCACATCTATAATGACTGCAGGAAATTGAGACCCGTGTTTTCCTTTACATGTTCCATGTATGACATAGAGAGCCACATAACTACCTTTAGCAGGAGCGGTATCAAATCCTATGACAAATCTAGGTAGTCTCCTAGTTTGGGTTCAAGATGGGAGGCAAGCCCATTTCCCGCCATAAACACTCATCCAATAAGACTAACCAATCCCTACCTTAGGTGTTAGTCTGACCGACAAAAAAATGAGCTAGAAAAATCAAAAGTCCAAGGAAAAAGCAAAAGGCCAAAACAAAATAGCTGGCCATGATCAAAAAGAATTATCAACATCCCTCGACCAGATACGGTCAACTCAAATAAAGAATCCCATGACCGGGGCTAAGAGGTCAACCAAAAAAAATATTCAAAAACCCATGACCGTAGTGAAAACGGTCAATTCAAAATTATCAATACTCATACCATCCAATAGGGGAGAATCAACCAAGCTGGTCAACTAACACCACATCTAGCCTTCCCACATTACAACCCTCAAGACCTTCCCGAGACCTAGGCTAGAGACAGCCCGGAATTTTGAGGATTCAAGCTCCATAGGATACACCCTAACCATTAGGGCCAGACATGGAAACCAGATCCCGCATTATCAAGCCTATCATGATCGAAGTCCGAGACATTTTTTACTCGACTTCCCCATTTCCTACCACATTTCAATACCTTACCCTCGAAGCCTTAGCTCCACAAAATCGAGCTCCAGATTTCGAATCATCAAAGCCACTTACTTCCTAGCACCACATTTCCAAAAACATCCAAACCAGCTACCAACCCCAAACATGGGAACTCAACTTGCGGTCGTCATAGGACATGCCCAAATAGTTCACATCACCTCTGGGGGCTACCCGGAGAATGCTCAGAGTCACAGGATCAACATCCTAACTGTTCTAGCCCTTTGATCAAGACATCATTGGGAATGCACCTAGCCTACACCATTGTTATGGCTAGTTACACACAAAGCCCTAATAAACTAGGCACCATAACATATCTTCCAATTCACTGAATTACGGCTTGGTTTGATTTCACTACACGTGAATATGTAGGCAGCCTTTCAACAGAGGCACAACCACCCACATTGACACACATTCAAAAAGCACCGTCATTCCGGTCACGACACTGTCATGTTCTCAACAGCTAGCTTTGTCGTCCTGGGGGCTTCTCCTAGGCAGAAGTTCTCCATCCACTCACATAATCCAAAGACTTTCAAGAACCAGCCTCCTTTCTATAGTATGTCCTAGTACTCGGCTCAGTCGAAGACGAGAATCTGTCAGGACCCGAAGCAATACCCACTTTGGGAATTTACTCTAAAAACCAAAAAAGATCCAAAAGAGCACTAGACTACAACAATCTCATTGCTGACCACTGCAACCCCGTTTAGCACATCCTTCCCATTTCGACGTTCGACCGTGTTGCCACTCGCCTAGGCTATGGAATAGCGCAACTTAAGAGTCTTGTCATCTTAGGTGGCCAACCTCCCTACCGAGTCACGCTCCAACCCTTAGAGAGTCCAGTTCGTGTCTGTCAACCCGTCTTGTCGCGTCTAGAGTCGAGTCTGTCGGTATGTCTCTCTCCAAATTCTCATTTTAAAAAATTACAAAATTTAGCTATTTAAGAAAATCCTTTTTTGAGAAGGTCAAATTTCAGTCTATTTAAGCTGCAAATTTCTTTTCTACCCCTTTCAATTTTGAAAACCTATCTCCTAGCACGTGAGTTGCTTTCAGGACTTCGATTTCAAAATGAAGCAAAAATCATTTTTCCTCAGTGCAAGTCAGTCTATAGATGCTAACTGCATTTCCTGTATGCTATATTGCTATCAGCTATATTTGCTATTTCTACCTATATGTCTAACATTTCAGGTATCAGCTTGTGCTTCTCAAAGGAACATCAAGTTTTTAATTCCCCAGCGTGATTCGGTGTTTCGCCTAAATGTTACATACAAATTGCTATCATCCAGACTCGAGAAGGAAGTCTCCTCGCAAAAATTCCCCAGTGTAAAGCTCATGCGACATTTTTTACTAAAGAATCGGGATGTATCTGTAAACAGATACACCCATAGCTCCTTATGCAAGCTCCCGCGTAATTAAGAATCGGGACGATGTATCTGTAAACAGATACACCCATAGCTCCCTATGCAAGCTCCCGCATAATTTTCAATCGGGACGTTCACTCACAATGTACGCTCAAGAAGAAAGAAAGGAAAAGAGAGAAATAGGAAGAGAAAAGAGGATTCGATCCCAAATCGTATCCTAGCAATCCATTTATATGATTGAGTGATGTAAGTTCCTTAATTTTATTTTAACGTTCTTTAAGAGTATAACTAGGGTTTAGTCGTGCCATTCCCAATATGAATTAGGTGGAAGATTAGATTAAAGACATTAATTAGGAAATAGTTACCGAAATTCTCAGATTCGTAGTACTGTCTTGTGTTCATTGATAGACGTGTTTATGTTTCAAATTGTGAAAACGTTAAAGAACAAACCCTTGTTTATTTCAAGTCTAGTTTTTGCCTGTTAAATTTCGTAATCAGATTCAAAGTCGTTTATTCTAGAGAATTTATTTGTGAACCGTCATTTATAAATCACTTATTCAGTAATGCTATATAGTAATGGGTGTAAAAACAAATTTATATATCATAATTTAGTTTGGATTTCATCCAACATTAAATTTATTGAGTCTAGTTGATGATAGAATTTGGAATTGAGTTAAAAGAATTAGTCTAGTATTAGTAATTCATCAATAGTTTTTATGCGACGAATTATGTCAGTCTGTAGAGATCAGGTTGTAAGTCAATGTTAAGATGATATTTAGATGAAGGTCATAAAATATAAATGGTAGACAAGATAATCACGGTTCTACCACAGTTTGTCTCGTGTTAATTGAAGTATTAGTTATTTAACTATGAACTTTATAACAAAACAGTACAATGTTGTAAAATCGGAAGTTAAGATTAAGTCTTTAATGCTAGTAACAGCTTAGAGCGTAATCAATCTAAGTAGTAGTTATATGTTAATATCAATTGATTGTAGGTGATGAATGTTTTAGAGGAGGTATTTTAACCCGCTTGATTGTGGTTGTGACCTGCTATCTAGGTAAGGTTATCCTTACTCAGTTTACGATGTATTTATGCATATTGTATGATATGTAATGGTATAATGGTGATATTGAGATTGCGGCTGTGTGCCTTGAGACTGCAGCTGTGTGCCTATTGAAATTTTGGTTGTGTGCCTATTGAGAGAAGCTAGCTAGGACTAGCTAGGCCCGGTTGATCTCGGGACCTTCCCTGATGTTTCCTCTTAGGAGAGCCTAAGAGGGGTGTACACACTCGGACTGACGGGGCGTGACTGCGGTCGCGATAGATAATAGGTGTTCCGGTCAAGGAAACAATTTACCCGACTTTGGATTCGGGTCGTGTATTTGGAATGTCGATGAGTTACAGATCGTCCGATTTCCTTTGGCCTCTCCTTTCTCCCACTTCTACGATCAGACCTTCCCGGCGAAGCGGGCCTGCTCCCTGCACAATGAGCGCACAGGGCCTCGGAGGTTGTCCCAGGGAACCCTCTCCGATGCCTAAGTCAGTCTGTGAAATGCCTTAATGGACCTAGTTCGTGAGGAGCTAGGTGGCGTTTTTAGGAGTGAGAATCTAGAGAGAGAAAATCCCACCCCTTTCAAGTGGGAAATGGATTGGTATTTATACCTTCCCACAAGAGAGAGAGGAGGAGAGGGAAAAGAGCGGGAAAATGGGTGGATACAGGGACGACACGTGGTCTCATCTCGTCCACCCATTTTCTCTTACCTGAGGCGGAATGACGGATGGGCCCTCAGCTTCCCCTGCTCACACTAAGGGGTCGGGGCACCCTGAGATCCAGCAAGTAGGGGGGGTCGGATCACCCTGCTCGGCTGACAGCAAGGCCCTGCCGAGCAGGCTCAAGTCTTGGGGTATTTTCAGCGATCTTTTTCAGGGTGAGCCAGCTAGGCAACCCCTCCCTCACCCTGGGAGCGAATTATTCCAGGGTGACATGGGCGGGCGACCCGTGGCACTTTGTCAACTCCCATCAATTGGCCCACGTCGGCCAGGGGGAAGTAGGGTTTCCCTCTTGGCAGGCGTCTTTACAGAATGGGATGCAGTTGACCTTTGAACTCCCTCGCATTTAATGCGTTACTTGTTCCCGATGTAGGAGGCCCAAGCACATTGGTTATGACAAGGAGGGGTAGAATGTTCCTCTGGTAATGATTGCTTCTTTTTGCAAAGTGGATTCAGGGGTAGTGTGCGGATCCTATGATTGGCTACCCCTCTTACAAGAGTGGTTGGGGAGCCATTAATGGCGAGTTTTTTGCTTTTATATAAGCTCCGGTTTTCCTCACCATTTTCGCATCCCCACCCCACAACTTTCCTGTTATCTTCTTCCAAAATACTTGAGAACTGATGTCTTGGATCAGGAAAAGAGTTTTCCGATGTGGAATTTACGTAGAAATTCGTTGTTTCAGAGGCGCCGTCGTTTGAGATATGCTAGGAGGGCTCACCAGGTCCTTCGTAGGAGTGAAAAGAGGCGCTCCCGCTCTCGACGGGCGGCTAAGAGGAAGGCCCTTTCCAGGTCTGGCAGGCGTCCTGGGTCTTCTTCTGCTGGCCCACGCCTTGGGCGATGCACCCGAATTGGAGGGTGTTATGACAGGGGTTGCCATGATTGCTTTCCATGGCTACACCCAGAGCAGTTTGTCCCGAACTGCCCTGAGCTTACCTCTTTCCCAGAGTCAGGTACTTCCTCTCCAAAGAAGATGGGCCGTGAACTCCCTGATGATGCTAGAACTGTCCCCTTTGGTCATGACTGGGACTCAAGCAGCCGAGACTCCGAGGACAGCGAGGGTCAGGGCTATTCTTCAGGCGGTGTCGAGGACGACCTCCCTACTGATCCCTTCCAGAGCTCTGATGACTGGGACTGGGGGTCTCCTCTGGATGACTACAGCCCTGGGAATTACTCCCCAGGCCCTGATGATGATTAGGAATGCTCTGGATTTGCAGGCTAGTTAACTGGGGCAGAAATAAGGCCTTGTACTTTTATTTGCATGTCTAGAATGTAACTTGCCCATTTTTGGGCTCTTTTTCAAATTAATGAAAAATCAGGCGGCTTGTTATTATCGCTGTGTGTGTTATTTTTTTTTTTTATTTTTTTTTTAAAGAGGATGACGTCACTGGGGGAGTCGACCCTCTGACACCTTTTTGTCTTCTCGAGGTTCTTCTTGGGAAGAGGTGGGCAGTTGGTTGTTAAGAGTGTGACACGTGGGGCAGTTTTTGTGGGGAGGTCTTTGCAAAGAGGGGCAACCCTTCAGTTTCCTGGGCCTGTATAAGCCTCTCTCCTCCCCCCATTTCCCTCTTTCACATTTTTTGAAACTCAAACCCTTCTTCATATCTCTCCGCTTCCTTTATTGCCGAGAATTTCCGTAAGATTGAGGGGCTTCTTCTTTCCAGATTTCCAAGGGACGGTCATCGTTCTAGGTTAGAATCTTGCTCTAAGTCCTCATTTTCTTTATTCCCTCAATACTTTTTCTTCGTAAATCAGCATGTCTCGCGCTCGTGGTCTTATATTCGGCCCGTCGTCTGAGAGGATGGAGGGTAGGGGGGAGGGTAGAGCTGACTTAGCCTCCTCTTCCGGGGTTAGGCCCGGTTGGGAGGACCGCTTTGAGGGGGAAGAGGATGCCAACTCCCCCGAACCCGCTCCCTTCGACGTCGTTGATTCTGATGACGAGGCACTGGAGGTTGACCCCTTCACAATTGCCGGCCCCCTTATTCCCAGGGAGAGAGGGAAAACATACTTCTTGGACAAGAACAAGTACCTGATCCCCTTGAAAACCTACCCCGAGGCTAAGAATCGAGACTTAATCTTAGAGAAAAACGCTGCTGGGGATATCGAGAGGTTCTATAACTTTGGGGAGGGGTACACAATTATAGTACCTAGGGAGAAAGATACAGTATGCCCCCCCCCCCCCCCCCCCCCCTCCCCCCCGACGGCTGTGTAACTGTCTACACCCTTTCCTAGAGGAGACCTTTAGGAGGATGAATGTGGCCATAGCCCAATTGATCGCTTCGGCAATTAGGTCATTAGTAGCCTACACCTGGACCTGTGTCTTTCATGGTGACGTGCCTTCCATCGACGCCCTGCGTTTCATGGTTGGGCTGCAGATGGTGTCCTCGCCTGGGGGGGATGGTTCTCCTGGGTACTGGTCCCTTCTAAGGCAAAAGAAGTATGCTCTAGTTTGTCCGCCCTTGAGCAGCCTGAAGGACTGTAAGAACAATTTTTTGTACGTACACAGTGCTTCAGGGTGGCGGATTCCTAGGCACTTTAGGAATCACGTTCACACCCGCATGGAAACTCGTGAGGAGTACCATCTAGGCGTTGGGGAGAAAGCCTTGGAGGTAAAATTGAGCAAGAAGGAGGAAAAACTAGTCGAGAAGTTTGAGGTTATTGTTGACAAGCCTGGCGCTGGTGGCCCTGCCTTCTGGCTCCCTCATGCGGAGCTCATAGCCTCAGATGAATACCTGGCCCCAATGGGCCTGATTCCTGGTCTTGGAGAAGGTAGTGTAGGGGTTTCCACCGGCATGATTTTCCGAGACTTCTGTCTTTCTTTTCTTGACTGATTACCCTTTCATCCTGCAGGTTCCGTTTCTCGCCTTTGGACCAGAAGGCAGATAAGGTGGCTTGGTTTGAACGAAGAATTTGTTATTGTTTCGGAGCATCCCTCTCTTCCTTCAAATTTCAAGAAAGGGGAGAAGAATCTGATGAGGTTTGTGAAGGGTCTCTCTTCTGGTCGACGACTTCCTCTTCCTCCACGGCTAAAGATAGTGGCTTCTCCCTCTAGTGCCCAGGGCGGGGAGGCGGAGGTTACCTCTAAGGCCACTCCATCTCATGTCTGCAGGCAGGGTGGTTCTCCCGCTGGGACTCATATTTCCCAGGGGTCACGCCCCGCGGATTCTGAAGGAACTGGGGAGAGTGTACCCTTGGAGTGTAGGAAGAAAAGGAATAGGGAACCTTCAGGGCCTGTGCCTATGGTTGACCTGGAGGCTGATGTGGAGACTCCCGAGGCCAAACGCCCTGCTCGTGACGTTCCGGGCACCCCTTTCTCGGAGGAAAACACGGAGTTTCACTATACTGCAGGTAATAGTGTTGATGTGTCGGGCCTGCTCTCAGACTCCGGCGCCGTTCTGGCAGATCGTCTTACTAAGTCTATAACCTCTACCTCCAGCCAGGTGATTCAATACATCCAACGCACCTCCAAGGTGTTGCAGACTTCTGCCGAGCTGGCGGCTCTCAGCCGCTTGAGTGATGAAGAGCTGGCTGTCACTCCTGGGGCCCCCCCTCCAGACCGTCTGGCTATGGTTGAAAGGGACGTCACTCTGATCAACAACTTGAGGGATAAGCTGGCGAAGCAAGAGAGTGAGCTGGAGGAGGCGAAGGGAATGGCCAACCAGTGGAGACTCCAAGGGGAGAAGGCTGTAAGGGAAGCGTCCAAATTTGAGGTGGAGCTGAAGGAGAGCCGCCTGGCGATGGATCGTGCTATGATATCCCTGGCCGAGATGGAGCATTTCAAGAAGAAAGCAGCTGACTTGGAGGAGAGTTTGTCCAAAGCCAACTCAGATTTCAAGCAGGCCTAAGGTGGATGGCAAAATGAGAAAGATGCCATTCTTAAGGAGGCTGAAGCTGCAGTGGATATGAGCTTTGAGAATGGAGCGAATTCCTCCCTGGAGCTTGTTATGGAGGTAATCAAGGAAATGTTCCCTGTCTTTGACGAGGATGCTTTCGAAACCTTTATTCTGCCAAGAATGAAGCTCGGGCAGCTAGACACCCTGAGGAGACTGCTGGTCCCAGCCAGGATGCTCATAATGCTTAGGTTTTTCAGATGATAATTCTAACTTTTTGTTCTGAGTCTTGATATGGCCAGCTTGCTTGTAATATTTGGCTTCTTCGGATTTTCGTTCTGGTGCTGTTAAACAATGTTACTTTTTCATGAATCTGCCTATGAATATTTTCTCTTTATGTCTGTTTATTTTGGCCTCCTTAGGATATGGCCTGCCCCCTGCCTGTTTAGAGGCAGGAAGGGAGGGTCTGCGTTTTTTACACAAGGTTGGGGAGTTTGCCCCCAGTCCTTGTTTATTCGGCACGTAGGGCCTGGCCTGACACTGACTTTTGATCAAAGTCCAGGGGGCTTGCCCCCTGCCTGCCCAGAGGTAGGCAGGGAGGCTCTTGCGTTTTTTATACAAGGTTGGGGAGCTTGCCCCCAGTCCTTGTTTATTCGGCGCGTGGGGCCTGTCCTGACCCTGGCTTTTGATCAAAGTCCAGGGGGCCTGCCCCCTGCCTGCCCAGAGGTAGGCGGGGAGACTTAGAATTTTTGTTGGGGGTCCATTTTCCTTAGTTCTGGCAACAGGGGGGCCTCCCCCTATTGCCCCCTGCTCGTTTGTGTGTGAAAATGCAAGTTTGAACAGGCAACGAGTATAGACTTGAAGTTCCTTTCATTTCTTTGTAAAAACTTAACACAAGTGTGGTCGGAGCCGTCGACATTCTTGACCGTTCTCCGCCAATTTTTTAGGAAACGAAACCTATTTTAAGATTTTGCTAGACATAGTACTTTTTTAGAGTGTCTACATTCCAGTGTGCACTCATCTCTTGGCCTTCAAGATTGGCGATTCTGTATGTGCCTGGCCCTAAGATTCGAGTCACTTGGTATGGACCTTCCCAGTTAGCACTTAGTTTGCCGTGCTCTCTTGATTTTCCCACAGCCTGCGTTTTCATGAGAACCAGGTCACCCATCTGAAAACTTCTCTCGTGTACTCTCTTGATGTATGCCTTCCTCATCCGTTGCTGGTAGGCGGCGATGTTGGTACTGGCCTCTTCCCTTACTTCACTGACCAGGTCTAGGGCCTCAGTCATTGCCACCTCATTTTCCGCCTGGTCATATTGCAGGGATCGTAGAGTGGGAATTCTTGCTTCGATGGGCAGCAGGGCTTCGCCCCGTATACCAGACCAAACGGAGTTTGACCCGTGGACTCTTTTCGAGTGGTCCTGATTGACCAGAGTATACTGGGTAGCTCGTCGGCCCATCTGCCTTTTAGGTCATCTACCATCTTTTTGAGACCGTTCAGGATCTGTTTGTTGGCTGCCTCTGCCTGTCCGTTGGTTTGAGGGTGGCAGACGGTAGAGTAGGCAACTGCAAAGCCATGGCCTTCCAACCAGATCCTCAGAGGGTCGTTATCAAATTGCCTTCCATGATCAAATACTAACATCATTGGTAGGCCGAATCTGGTGATGATATTCCTCCATATCACCTTCCTGACTGCAGGCTCAGTGATGTTAGGCACTGCCTCAGCCTCTACCCATTTGGTGAAGTAGTCTATTGCTACAATCAAGAATTTTCTGCCCCCGGTCGCCACTGCAAAAGGACCTAGTATGTCCATCCCCCACTGAGCGAAGGGGATGGGGGATAGGATTGGTCTGAGTTCCTGGGCCGGGGCGTGGATAGATGGGGCAAAGAGTTGGCATTTCCTGCATTTCTGAGTCAAGTCTTTTGCGTCGGCCAGTAGGGTCGGCCAGTAGTATCCCGCCCTTAAGGCCTTGTGCGCCAACGACTTTCCTCCTATCTGATGACCACATATTCCTGAGTGGATGTCATCTAATACCTCCGCCGCCTGCTCTGCCCCCAGACATTTGAGCAGGGGGGACGAGAAAGATTTCTTGTACAAATCCTCTCCGATTAAAATAAACCATGCAGCTCTTGCCGGCATCTTTCTTTTTTGCACAGAGTCAGACGGTAAAATTCCGTGCTTCTTGAATAGGATGATGGGGGTCATCCAATCCTCAGGCCCTGTCTCTTCTACAGCGCTGACTGTTAGGCAGGGGGTGGTGGATTTCTCTTGGAAGACGTCTACCCAAACTGACCTCCGTATATCCCGCAGGCTGGAACTAGCCAGTTTTGACAGGGCATCCGCCCGATTATTCTGGGACCGAGGGATCTGCCTGATTTTGTACGACTTCAGGCCTGACAACTCTCTCTTCACCATCTCTAGGTATGCGACCATCGTTTGATCCCTGGCCTCATATTCTCCATTAATTTGGTTGGCGATGAGTTGGGAGTCTGTCGCCAGATAATCCGCTCTGCGCCTGCGGCTTTGGCTAAGTTAACGCCTGCGAGCACTGCTTCGTATTCAGCTTCGTTGTTTGACGCGGGGAAGACGAATCTAAGTGCGTGCTCAAAGTCAATCCTTTCTGGGCTGGTTAACACGACTCCAGCCCCTGCACCGTTAGCCGTGGAGGACCCGTCGGTGTATACCACCCATTCGCCGGCAGTCGGGCTATCTTCCTCGGAATGGGAGCATTCCGCTAAGAAGTCGGCCAGGGCCTGGGCTTTGATGGCTGTTCTGGATTGGTATGTTATCCCCAGTCCGCTCAGCTTGATGGCCCATTTTAGCAGCCTGCCTGACTTTTCGAATTTCTCCAGTACTTTCTCTAAGGGCTGGTCTGTCAGCACCACGACAAGGTGTGCGTCGAAGTATGGCCTTAGCTTCCTGGCTGCTATGACCACTGCGTAGGGTGCTTTTTCTACCATAGGATAATTCTTTTCTGCTGCCCCCAGGGCATGGCTCACAAAGTATATAGGCTGCTGAGCGCCTGCTTCTTCTCTCAAGATGACTGCGCTTACTGCCACATTAGCTACAGCAATGTAGAGGAAGAGTTTCTCCCCTGCTACTGGCCTCGCCAGGGTGGGGAGTTTCTTCAAATGTTCTTTCAACTGTTCGAAGGCTTCTCTTTGCTCATCCTCCCATTTAAACTGCTTGTTGCCCTTCAACACTTTGAAGAATGGAGTCGACTTGTCTGCTGACCTGGCAATGAAGCGTTCCAGGGCGGCCATTCTGCCTGTCAGACGTTGGATGTCCCTTATTGTTCTGGGTTCAGGAAGGTCTAGAACAGCCCGAACCTTTTCAGGGTTAGCGTCTATCCCTCGAGAGCTGACCAGAAAACCTAAGAATTTGCCAGAGCGAACTCCGAACGTGCACTTCTTTGGATTGAGTTTCATCATGTAGGCGCGCAGGGAAGAGAAGGTCTCCTGCAGGTCTGCCAGGTGTTCATCGTCTCCCTTGCTTTTCACAATAGCGTCGTCGACATAAACTTCTAGGTTTCTGCCTTTTTGATTCTCGAAAACCTTGTCGACCAGGCGCTGGTATGTGGCCTCTGCGTTTTTAAGTCCAAACGGCATCATTTTGTACATGTAGGTGCCTGAACTGGTGATGAAGGCACATTTCACCCTGTCCGGCCGCCACAAGTACACTTGATGGTATCCTAAGAAGGCGTCCAGGAAGCTCAGCATAGAATATCCACTGGTAGCGTCTACCAGTTGGTCAATCCTGGGGAGTGGGTAGCAGTCTTTTGGGCAGGCCTTGTTAAGGTTTGTAAAGTCTACGCACATTCTCCATGCGCCCGACGATTTATTAACCATAACCACATTTGCTAACCATTCTGGGTAGTCGCAAACCTCAATAAAGTCTGCCTTCAAAAGTTTTTCAATTTCTTCTTTAATCGCCACGTCCTTCTCTGCGGACATATTTCGTTTTTTCTGTTTTACAAGGCGGGCGTCCACGTTTACGTTCAGCCTGTGAACGATGCATGCTGGATCGACTCCTGGCATCTCGTCCGCCGAGTAGGCGAATACATCCTTGTTGTCCTTTAGTAGCTTGATCAGTTCAGCCTGGTAGGACTCTTCCAGGTCAGCCCCTATAAGGACATGTCTCCCTGGCTCCAGGTCCACCAGCATGCTCTCTCCCCCAGGTTCCAGGTGGTCGGATGCCTGACTACCGGCTGGAATCTCGCCTTCCCTGCTGGGGGAACTGTCAGCTTTTCTCTTTCCTTTTCTTTCATTTTCATGGGTTTGTAGAGCCACCGAGTAGCACTGCCTGGCTGACTCCTGGTCTCCGTGCACCTTTCCTTCAAGGCCGAAGTCCGTAACATATGCTACGGTGAGAGCCTTGATTGATACAGCTGCTTCAATCTCGTCCAAGGTGGCCCTGCCAATTAGGGCGTTGTAAGCAGACCTTGCATCTACTACAACGAACGACGCCCTGATGTTTCTGGCAGTGGCCCCCTCCCCGAATGTTACAGGCAGGTCTATAATTCCCATGGGCAGTATGCCTGCCCCGCTGAAGCCGTACAACGATCCAGGGGCAGGTCGCAGGTGCCTTTTTTCCAGGCCCATTTTATCGAAAACATCTTTGTATAGCAGGTTCGTGTATGCGCCGGTATCCACCATGCATCTCCGCACAATGTGGTTGCTGATTTCTAGGGATAGCACCAAGGGATCGCTATGGGGATACACCACCCGCCCTGCATCCTCTGGGGTGATGCTCAGCGTCATTCCCTTCGAGCTCCCTGCCCTTTCAGCATAAAAGATTTGATTTCTCAGTTCACGAATCTGCCTCTTCTAACTTCTTCTGCTAGTCTGACCCTCTGCATCCCCTGATATCACATGGATTATCAGACAGTTCTGCGCCGAGGCTTCAGGCTTTTCTAGAGTCTCCTTCTGTGTTTTATTCCTTGCTGCGTAGTTGGCCAGCCAGCCATTCCTGATTAGTTTTTCGATTTCATCCTTCAGGTGGCGGCACTCCTCAGTGGTGTGGCCTACGCAGTCATGGAAGGTGCAGAACTTCTTGGGGTCCCCCTTTGGGCTGCGTGGTTTGCTGGGGCGATTCCACTTGGCAGTCTCCTTTTCTAGTTCGAAGATCTCTGCTCTGGATTTGTTGAGGGCGGTATAGCTGTCGAACCTAGGCTGCTAGACTGTTCGTTTCTCCTTAGGGGTATCCCCTTCTTCGGCTCTCTGCTTTCCGGAATCATTCCTGCCGCGTCCACCCTGCGGTCCCTCCTGCCTGGTAGGGCCTGCGGGGGTATCCGGCAGGCTGTGGAACTCCTCTTGCAGCATAAACCCCTCTGCGATTTTCCTGGCCTTGGCCAGAGTCTCTGGCTGGGCCCTGATCAGTTGGTTCTTCATCTCCCCTGGGAGCAGGGAGTTAGTCAGCGCGTACGTCCCCGTCGCATCGTCAATTTCCTTGACTTGTTGGAAGGACAGGTCGAACCTCTTAAGGTACTCCCTGACAGACTGCCCCTTCTTCTGCCTGAGGGTGATGGGTAAGGATTTGTCGTGAATCCCAACCGTCAAATAAAACCTGCTAGACCTAACTAGGGTAGCTAGGGTAAGTGGGGTCGAATCCACAGGGACGGGAGGTCGGACTAGGGTATGCTACGGTCTAGGACTAGGTTCGAGACAAGCTATTCTAAGGAGGGGGAGACTAGGACTAAGCTAAGGTCTAAACCAAGGAAACAAACAAAGAAGAACGGGCTAGGATTAAGTCGGGGTCAAAGGGGTAACGGAGTGGTCAAGGGAGAACTAGAGTGAAGGAGGTAGTAGGGTAATCTAGGTAATGCCCGGGCTCTCGCAACTTAGACTCACCTAGAGGTTCATCCTAAAACCCACCTTGGCGACGCACACGACAAACGGGGTACTAGCATGCTATAGGCCTAGGTCGCATCCGGGCTCTCGCAACTTCGACCGACCTAGGGGTCGTCCTCACCGGGCTCTCGAAACTTAATGAGGGAACCAAACCCACAAACAAACTATCACCCACAAGAGAAAAGCAAGAAAAACAAGCATGTGCACATACTAGTCATTCAAGCATTTCAACAAACATGTGATATGCATCAAACCAAGGGGAAACCCAAATCTTCCACCAACATCTCCAACAATCCCTTAATCATCCATTAACATCCAAATCACCTTACTAACCCTAGCAAGAGTCTACTCTAACATATCTAATCTAAAACTAACACTAACAAGATGAAACAACATAAGAATCAAAACAAACATGAAGAAACTAACAAGAACTATGAACTAACAACCATACATTCAACAAAGAATCAAACTTTAATGAAAGAACAAGGATTAAGAGAAAGGAAAAGAAGATTATACCAAACTAGAGATGAAAGGAAGAATGAAACTTGCATAAATGGAAGAACCCAAAACATTCACCCAAGGTTGTCAAGCTTGGTGGAGATCTTGAAGAATTTCCAAATTACAAGCACTAATCTAAGATTAACGATAATCTAAGGACTAATCTACACTAATCTATACAAAAACTATCTAGGGTTTAGTCTCTAATGAAAGGCATCTCCTAAGATTACAAGAGGAAGGGTATATATAGGGTTTAAGAATGAAAGGAGAAGAAAAGAATTGAAGGCGGGCTGCAGCACGGCCATCCCAGCCGGGATGAGGTGGTCCCAGTCGGGACGTGGTCGGTCCCGGTCGGGACGCCATGGTCCCGGTCGGGATGGACCCTCAGTAGCACCATCTTCGTTTCCTCCTTCATCCCGGACGGGATGAGGCCATACCCGTCCGGGATGAGTCTTGTAGGCCTCCAATATGAACTTTTTGGTCCCTCCTTGTTTCTCATGGGCTTCCCATCGATTCTCGGGACTCGGGATCGGGTCTCGGAGGCTCGGGATTGGGTCCCAAGGTCTCGGGGTCGACTCCAAGGCATCGAGTGATCGTTCCTTAGCTTCGTTGGCTCCAAAAATTGTATGTATCGAGTCGGAATCACTCCAACTCTTCATGAACGGTCTCGGGAACCTGAAACGAGCTAAAGGAGGCATAAGAAGCCCCTAAACCGCTCCCAAGGAGCGATTCTACAAGGAAAATGGGACCAAAACACTACAAAATAGGCACTACAAACGACACTTATCAACTCCCCCACACTTAACCCTTACTCGCCCTCGAGTAAGCACATACTAACTACTGAACTATCCGAGTGGGTATTAGCGCACCCTACGCCCCTTCAACTCACGCGAGTACACTTAGAGGAGAAGTGCACCCCGCAAGGCAAGTCGGGTCTTGCGACAAAACTGTGGATGCAACCGGACACCAAACACACAAACAAACAAACACACAAACAAACACATAATCGGTTGCACCCAAAAGGAAACAAATACCGCTTCCCTCAAACAAGCGGTGAAATAAACACCGGTTTAGGACTCGAGGCAAGTGACAACGTTATAAAGCTAGCAATACAAACCGAGGTGGACTAAACCCTAATAGTATGACGATAAAGCAATAAAAACGTTGGTAACTTACCTAGGTCCTCCTAACTTTCTAAAAACATACTACGGGACGATCGACGGAGTGGAAAAGTGAAGAACCACGGTGTTAGTCGACACTGTAGGTAAGTGAGACCCCGCCCCCTTTAGCGTGAGCCAAGAGGGTCGTCCCGTGTCCAAAACCGCCTAACTAGTCCAAGTAAAAAGGTGGAAATATGCAAAATGAGGGAAGACCGACTAATGCCGCTATCATCCTTCCTAGGGACTCGGTCCTTTGGTAGGCTCTTCACGGCAAAAGTCGGAAAAAGTCTTATTTTGAGAGGTAGGGGTTATTTTTGTGAGTCGGGTTTTCTTTTGGCATTTTCTCTTTTCTTTTGCATTTTTGCTTTGTTTTGCCATGCCATTCTTTTTCTTCTTTTCTATTTTCTTTTTGGCTTTTGTGCCTTTTCTTTTTCTTCATTTCTTTTCTTTCTTTCATTTTTCTTTCTTTTCTTTTCTTTGCCCTTTTTGGCAAGATTTGGCTTTCTTGGCATTTTTTGACGATTGAGAAAGAGAGAAATCAACAAATTGTATTTTATTTATGGGGAATGTGTAGGAGGTAGGTGAATGGGTATGTCGGGACGACGTCTTCCCTTCATACTCACAAAAAGGGGGGAACTTGGACTAATCAAACGATCCTAAACACGGTCACCTAAGGGACGAGACTCGGTAACCAAGGCCTTTTCACACCGTGGGTGGTCATAATGGTCAAAATGCAAATCCCGTAGTAAATCCCTAGTAAGCTAGGTGGACTCAAGGTAAAGGACCAACGAAATCATTGATTTAAGGGTCATTCTACTAGATTAAACTCCAAGACTCGATTTACACTACTAGGAAGGGAAAGTACACACTCACGCACTAGCCTCTAAACCAGGTTTTCGAAAACGGTTTACACACGCAAGACACACAACACAACACAAAACAAAGACACGACGAAAACGAACGAAAGAAAAAGAAGCAAAAGCAACAAAACAAAACAAAACAAAACGAACATATAACAAAACACAAACACCACCCTGATCTTCCAAACAAGTCTCCAAATCAACCTCAAACTTTACAAAGCTCCACCCGAGCACACCACAACACACAAATCCTCCAAACTCCACAAAGAACAAAGAGGAAAAAGGGGTGAAGAGATGTTACCGGAAGTCTTGAAAGCTCTCCAAAGCTATCGGTGATTAAGCAACCTATAAGGAAAAAGGGAGGAAAAACACGCACACAAAACAAATACACGACATAACGACACAAAAAGGAAAAGACACAAAAGAAAACCTTTTTGATTTTTGTGAAATTTTTCAAATTTTTAGGGTTTTTTGAAGAATTTTTTCCGAAAAACTACTAAAATAAAACTAACTACGACAGAATATCGCTCCCCACACTTAAACCGAGCCATGTCCTCATGCTCGATCGTAGTGTGCGGAGAGACAAAAGAAAAAGAAAAGAAACTACGAAAATAAAGCTAAAAATCAAAAATAAAGTGAAGAAAAGGTAGAAGGTGTCCGGCCGGGGTGTAGTCAAGTCACCATGGGCCGAGACGAGAAAGAGATATGATGGGGGAAGAAATAAAAAGAAGGAAATAAAAGGAAATGGGAGGGGAGGGCTAGGTGTAATCAAGTCACCTAGCCCGGATTCCGCCTAAATCCGACAAAATCCTACGAAAAAGGAAAGTGAAAATCTTGTAAAATTTGGATTTTTCGATTGACTCTCGACGTAATCACATCATCGGGAGTCGGGAGAAACATATACCAAGGCCCCGAGGGCCACCATGACACAAATATAGGGGGAAGGGGAGTAAACAAAGAAAAACAAGCAATAAAAGACGGAAAAGAAAGGATAGTTGCCGTACCAATAGGATAGCAACTCACTCGCTCCATCGTCTCGTAGATCAATATAGGCACTTGCTTGTCTTCATCATTGCTATTCCGCTTCATTCTTGATAAAATGCATGGTTGAGGTAGTAATGGTGTGAGGGGGGTGGGATTCAATGTGAATCTCGGTGTTAAGGGAAGAGAAATGAGGTGAGGGTATGTAAATGAAGTGTAAGGGTCATATGACATGAGCAAGGATGGGTAGGGAGGTTGGGTGGGGGCATACAATGGTTGGGTGGGCTCAAATGTCAAAGAAGAGGCCAAAATAGGAGAAAAGAGACCATCCCGGTCGGGATGGATGGTCCCGATCGGGATGACACACTCGTCCCGGTCGGGAAGCCACCTTCCCGGTCGGGACGGCACTCCAGCAAGCTCCAACTTTTGCACCTCCATCCCGATCGGGACGGCTCCTTCCCGGTCGGGATGCCATATCCTTCCCGGTCGGGAAGCTCCCTTCCCGCCCGGGATGGGTCTTCTTGACCTCCAAAACCCCAAAAGCTTCACCGAAGCTTCAAAAACCGACTTCCATACTCACGATCCAAGCTCTATCATTATCTACTCTCCTCTAGGAATCAATTTTCTTCACACCTATCACAATAAACTCAATTACAACATCAAATTCCCTACCTCACATCGCTCATCAAAAATCCAAATAAACAAGAATTTCTCAAAACTAACAATCCTACAAACCAAAATATACAAACAAAAATAAACACAAATACAAGCACAAAAGAAAAGAAAAAGAGATATTTACACTAAAATACTCTCTCCAACTACACCTCCATAGCCATCAAGAGCTCGAAGGAGTAAGTCAAATGCTCTAGCAACATCTTCAATTAATCTCACATGGCCGAGCCTAGCCACTTCCAAGAGCTTCCAAATCGAAGGGAAGAAGCGATCATCTTCATTATGCTTGGGGTTCTCGTGATCTTCCGGGTCTTCGGAACCAACATAGCTACGACTCTTATGACCATCCGGTAGGTATAGTGGTCTAGAGTCGTGCTCGGTGTCATGATGTGGGAGATCACACCCTAAATGGCTCGCTTCTTCTACGGGGTCGAGAGTGGAACTCTTTTCCACCGCCCGACTAGGATCCTCTTCACCAACCGTCTCACAAGACAAAGGGCTAGACATCGAGTGCGGTAGAGGAGGAGAAAGCATCAAGTTTTATTCATTGGAGGCTTTAGGATCCTCCAAATTCCCATACAAGGCAAGTTCCAAGGCATCCACTTCTTTCTCCCAAGTATTGCGCTCCTTTTCACTCACCTTGTCAAAATGGCCTAGAGGGGTCATCTCTTCACTCGGGTTTGGATTGTCAACATCCGGCTCTTCACGAAAGAAATCAAACAAATATAACTTGATAGCCAATACATTGGCTCCCCCAAGAATTATCTTGATAGTCATGTTCAAATTCCTCCTCATTGTCGACCCTTGAAGCTTCAACTTCCTCTACTCTTCCCCTATCTTCACCGCCTAAGCAACACTCAACAATGGTCTCTTGATCGACCCCCTCTTCTTCATTTGTAGCTTCAAGATTGGGTTGAGACACCCGACCTTCATGCCCAAATGAACCTTCCTCAACATGTTGTGGAGCTCGAGTGGCCGACATCGTGATATGAGCCATGAGTGCATTGATGAGAGCATCTTGCACCTCTATTTGGGCCTTGAGCTCCTCTTTAACCCCTTGTATTTGAGCCATCATCGCTTGTTGAATCTTATCCAATAGAATCCTCAAATCTTGTTGACCCTTATGCAATAGGATCATCATCTCTTGTTGACTCTTTTGCATTTGTACCAACATTTGACAAGTCTCAAAGTTAGGGATATTTGGTTGTGAGTTATGTGAGGGTGTTTGGTAGTTGTTAGGATGTTGGAATGATCCTTGACAACCTTCTTGGTAACCATAAGAAGTGGGTTCATAAGATTGTTGATGAGGTTGATATGGTTGGTAAAGTTGTGGGTTTTGGTAATTCGCCCCATAGTTGTCCTGTGATGATTGATGGTAGCTTGGACAAGCCATGTCCATAACGTTGCTTTGGTACCTAGGATGAGCTAGAAGCACTTGAGAAAACGTTAGTATCCTAGTGCTTTTGAGGCACTAGGAAGAGAGAGTAACACACAAGAAGAAAAAACGGAGATACACAAGGAGAAGAGAACACAAAGATCAAGAACAAAGTCTAAAACTAAGCACACAAAAGTCTAAACTACGCCGTCCCCGGCAACGGCGCCAATTTGATGGGTAAGGATTTGTCGTGAATCCCAACCGTCAAATAAAACCGGCTAGACCTAACTAGGGTAGCTAGGGTAAGTCGGGTCGAATCCACAGGGACGAAAGGTCGGACTAGGGTATGCTACAGTCTAGGACTAGGTTCGAGACAAGATATTCTAAGGAGGGGGAGACTAGGACTAAGCTAAGGTCTAAACCAAGGAAACAAACAAAGAAGAACGGGCTAGGATTAGGTCGGGGTCAAAGGGGTAACGGAGTGGTCAAGGGAGAACTAGAGTGAAGGAGGTAGTAGGGTAATCTAGGTAATGCCCGGGCTCTCGCAACTTAGACTCACCTAGAGGTTCATCCTAAAACCCACCTTGGCGACACACACGACAAACGGGGTACTAGCATGCTATAGGCCTAGGTCGCATCCGGGCTCTCGCAACTTCGACCGACCTAGGGGTCGTCCTCACCGGGCTCTCGCAACTTAATGAGGGAACCAAACCCACAAACAAACTATCACCCACAAGAGAAAAGCAAGACAAACAAGCATGTGCACATACTAGTCATTCAAGCATTTCAACAAACATGTGATATGCATCAAACCAAGGGGAAACCCAAATCTTCCACCAACATCTCCAACAATACCTTAATCATCCATTAACACCCAAATCACCTTACTAACCCTAGCAAGAGTCTACTCTAACATATCTAATCTAAAACTAACACTAACAAGATGAAACAACATAAGAATCAAAACAAACATGAAGAAACTAACAAGAACTATGAACTAACAACCATACATTCAACAAAGAATCAAAATTTAATGAAAGAACAAGGATTAAGAGAAAGGAAAAGAAGATTATACCAAACTAGAGATGAAAGGAAGAATGAAACTTGCATAAATGGAAGAACCCAAAACATTCACCCAAGGTTGTCAAGCTTGGTGGAGATCTTGAAGAATTTCCAAATTACAAGCACTAATCTAAGATTAACGATAATCTAAGGACTAATCTACACTAATCTATGCTAAAACTATCTAGGGTTTAGTCTCTAATGAAAGGCATCTCCTAAGATAACAAGAGGAAGGGTATATATAGGGTTTAAGAATGAAAGGAGAAGAAAAGAATTGAAGGCGGGCTGCAGCACGGCCATCCCAGCCGGGATGAGGTGGTCCCGGTCGGGACGCCATGGTCCCGGTCGGGATGGACCCTCAGTAGCACCATCTTCGTTTCCTCCTTCATCCCGGACGGGATGAGGCCATACCCGTCCGGGATGAGTCTTGTAGGCCTCCAATATGAACTTTTTGGTCCCTCCTTGTTTCTCATGGGCTTCCCATCGATTCTCGGGACTCGGGATCGGGTCTCGGAGGCTCGGGATTGGGTCCCAAGGTCTCGGGGTCGACTCCAAGGCATCGAGTGATCGTTCCTTAGCTTCGTTGGCTCCAAAAAGTGTATGTATCGAGTCGAAATCGCTCCAACTCTTCATGAACGGTCTCGGGAACCTGAAACGAGCTAAAGGAGGCATAAGAAGCCCCTAAACCGCTCCCAAGGAGCGATTCTACAAGGAAAATGGGACCAAAACACTACAAAATAGGCACTACAAACGGCACTTATCAGAGGGTCATTAGGTCGAACCGAGTAAGACATCATCTCTTATTTCCCGCATACTGGTCAAGGAAGGCCTCAGCCAACTCGATGAAGAAACAGATTGATTCTTGCGGCAAATCTCTAAACCAACCCTAGGCTAGACCTACTAGGGTAGTTGGAAAAAATTTGCACCAAACTGCGTCGTCGGCGTCATACATGCCCATATGACTCTCGTACGCCGCCAAGTGATCCTCTGGGTCAGTCGTGCCGTCAAACTTAACAGAGGGCATTTTAATTTTTGGGATAGGATATCCCTGTACCTCAGGGTGGAGCGGGGTCTTGGTTGGCCTGCCTACCATTCTCGACCTGCTCGTGCCCGAGTAGTGACCGTGGTCGTCCCTTCTGTCTGGGGTCGGTCTCCTACTTTCAGGGGAGCGGTACCTTGGTGGGCTCCTGCTTATCGCTTCGTCGTCCCTGGGAGGAGAATGATACCGTGGGCGCTTCTTTTGAGCAGGCTCGATGTTATCATCCTGGCGATGCCTTGACTTCAGAAGCTGTCCATTGTTAAGTCTGGACTGCAGACTCTGGGACAGTCCTGGTGCAGGCTGTAATTCTTCAACTGGTGTCAGCCTGGAGAACACATCTCCCTGTTTCTCCCCCAGGCACTTGGACACTGGCTCCTTATGCTTCATACGATTCCTCAGGTCCTGAGATAAGCCCCTCCATTCGCGAGCAGCCGTGGACTCTGTGGTGTGAATGGAGAACGCTTCTTCAGGACCAGCAGCCTCTTGCTGTGCAGGCGGCTCCTGACGGACTCCCGTGACCCGCCTTTGCACCTGCGCATACGCCTGAGCTGTCTTCCTGGCCTTTCTCTGAATGTTTCTGACGGCGGTCCGCTTTGAGCCCCCGGTTCCTTCTCCACTTTCAAAGTGGAGCAACCTGGGGGTCGTGGCGACCCTGCCTACCAGATCATCCGGAGTAAACTCCTGATTCAACATTGCTGAGAAGAATGCCGTAGTCTGCGCCATCTGGGCAGGGGTGAGGTTTAGAGTTTGCCTCGGATGTGCCCCCTGCCCTGCCATGGCAGCCACTCCTTGACCCGGTGCTCCCTGGAGACTGGCTCGCCCCACGCCTGGAATCGTGGCGGCGGGCGTTACCCCCAGCGGCATGCCATATCGGGGAGCATTGGGTGGATTTGCCACAGAGCTGGTGCCAAAAATTTCAGGCATGTTTAACTGTAATTGGTTAATTTTGTGTTTGAGAATGGTTGATTTTGTGGGTAATTTCGTGGGTACAACCGTATTCTTCCCCACAGACGGCGCAAAATTATTCCGGTCAAGGAAACAATTAACCCGACTTTGGATTCGGGTCGTGTATTTGGAATGTCGATGAGTTACAGATCGTCCGATTTCCTTTGGCCTCTCCTTTCTCCCACTTCTACGATCAGACCTTCCCGGCGAAGCGGGCCTGCTCCCTGCACAATGAGCGCACAAGGCCTCGGAGGTTGTCCGAGGGAACCCTCTCCGATGCCTAAGTCAGTCTGTGAAATGCCTTAATGGACCTAGTTCGTGAGGAGCTAGGTGGCATTTTTAGGAGTGAGAATCTAGACAGAGAAAATCCCACCCCTTTCAAGTGGGAAATGGATGGGTATTTATACCTTCCCACAAGAGAGAGAGAGGAGGAGAGGGAAAAGAGCGGGAAAATGGGTGGATACAGGGACGACACATGGTCTCACCTCGTCCACCCATTTTCTCTTACCTGAGGCGGAATGACGGATGGGCCCTCAGCTTCCCCTGCTCACACTGGGGGGTCGGGGCACCCTGAGATCCAGCAAGAAGGGGGGCCGGATCACCCTGCTCGGCTGACAGCAAGGCCCTGCCGAGCAGGTTCAAGTCTTGGGGTATTTTCTGCGATCTTTTTCAGGGTGAGCCTGCTGGGCAACCCCTCCCTCGCCCTGGGGGCGAATTATTCCAGGGTGACATAGGCGGGCGACCCGTGGCACTTTGTCAACTCCCATCAATAGGAATGATGATGATGATACTGATACTGATACTGATACTGATACTGATACTGATACTGATACTGATACTGATACTGATACTGGTATTGATACTGATACTGATACTGATACTGATACATATAATGATACTGATACTGATACTGATACTAATACTGATGTTTGTGATGTTGGTTGTACTAATGTTATCGTAAACTGACCTGGTGCGTATGTCTGACGTGTCTGTGATGATCTGATTGATATTTCCGATCAATGGGGGAGCAGTCTATAATGCAGGTTATGTATATTATGATGTGTTTGGATGCTGGAATACATGTACGGGGTCGGGATGAATGCGACTTGAGTCCAGATGAATCACGGGTGAATGCATAGGCATTCCCGTTTTTATAGATTGTGTAGCTTCCGCGGTGTAAACAGAGTTGTAATAATTAACGAGTTGTAATCTTTAAATCTTCTGAACGGTTTGGCATTCCATATTGTATTGTAATGAGTTACTGCCTCGGGAAACCGAGATGGTAACACCTTTATTTACTCGGGAATGTCTTAGTAAGGCTCCTGGGTAAATCACGGTGTTACACAGAAGCTCCAGGAGCGGATGAGACTCAGGGAACCTGTCTCGAAGTGCCTTGGAGAAAAGCAGGGTGGAGTCTTTTCCAGGTTCACGCCTGCTACAGAGTCACAGCAAGCTCCAGGGCTGCCCCGAAGCATGCAATCAAGGCTCAACAATGGACAGGCACTAGGACCAAGGCACCGTCAAGGCGATAACCGTGAGCCACCTCAGAGGAAACGACCCCGACACCACTCCCCTGCGAGAGAGGATGAGGCTATGAGCAGGCAAGCGCCCAGGCAACGCTCTCCCAGTGTTGGAAAACCGACCCCTGGCAAATGGGATGACTACGGTTACCACTCTGCGGGGAGCCGGTCAAAAATGATGAGCAGGCCTGCCAAGACTCCACTCTATCTTGAGGTTCAGGGGTGTCCCATCCCAAAGATTAAGATGCCTTCTGTCAAGTTTGATGGGACCACTGACCCAGAGGACCACCTGGCGGCCTATGAAAGTGATATGGGAATGTATGATGCCGACGACGCGGTCTGGTGCAAGATTTTCCCTACCACCCTGGTGGGTTTGGCTCAAGGATGGTTCAGGGACTTGCCGCAGGTTTCAATCAGTTATTTTATAGAACTGGCCGAAGACTTCTTGGATCAGTATGCATGGAACAAGAGGCGCAGGATAACTCGCTTTGACCTGATGACCCTTAGACAGAAGAAGGGTGAAACTATCAGAGAATACCTGAAGAGGTTTGACCTGGCCTTCCAGCAGGTGAGAGAAATCGATGACCCGACAGCAGCGTATGCCTTGACCAGTTCGCTACTCCCTGGAGATATGAAAAACCAGATGATCAGAGCACAGCCAGAAACCCTGGCGAAGGCTCGAAAGATAGTTGAAGGCTTCATGCTGCAAGAAGAGTTCCATAGCCTGTCGGATACCCCCACAGGACCTTCTAGGCCACAGGGGGGACCGCAGGGTGGACGCTGCAGGGGCGATACAGCGGGGAAGTGTAGACACCCGCATTTTGACTGCCAGGTGTCTATGGCAGTTTTTAAAAAACACCCGATGATGATCGGACGCTAACGTGTTTCTATGCGCTCGAATACGGGCTCAAATCCATTAATCGCTGGCTAACACACTTGCAGAGTACCAATCTCACAAAATCAACCTCAAATCCAGGCCCAGTGGGTCGTTCCGAGTCAAACAAGACTAATTTGGGCCAAAACCGACACCGGAAATAAAACCGACTTTTTGCGATTGGGTCAACCCCAGTCAAAGTTGTTTCCGAGACACACAAAAACAACCATACAACCCTCAAAAGTCCAAGTCAAACACAAAACCCATCAAACTCAAGTCACGGTCCAAAGTCAACGGACTCACGCGACCCAACTAGGCCACCCGATCGAGTGGGCCTGTTTCGAGCCCGGCTGCAGGTTGAACGGGCCACTCGACCGAGTTAGCCACCTACTCGGTCGAGTAACCCTAAACCGGGTGCCCTACCCTTGCCTATATATACACCCCATGCAACCATCTTTTTACAACCTCAAAAACCCCAACTTTTTGACAACCCTAATACACCCCAAGCAAACCCTAGAGCAACCCTACACACACACATACAACATCATTTGCAAAACCTAATCAAACCCTAGCAATTCTACACTAGCAAAATCCCTAAACCTAGTTTTAGGGATCAATCCCGAGCCACCATAACTTAACCTTCATTCACCTCGAAGACTCTTGTGTTAAAGCCACGGTTACGAGTCCGTTCCGAGACAAGAACATGTAGGTTGAGGGTGTCAAAACCCCTTCTTCTCCCCTTCTCTCTTCGTCGTCCGTCTTCCTTTTCTTCGTCTTTTTTTCGTTTTTTTTATTTCGTTCATTGCGTCATAATATCTATAGTATTAATACAAAAAAAACATTAAAATACTTATTGATTTGTGTCGAATGTGAATGATGGTAGGATAAGGAAAACCGCATATACAAGTGTACTGCACACTCGTCGTCAGTCACTTATCCCATCACCCCAAACGTTTGATTATTGAAATAAGTTAACTTAAATAATAATCCGTTTTATTTTCGTTTGCATCATTATTCGAGTCACATATTTATGTCAATTTTCAAAACAAGCATTGTATTTTAATAAGGGTCGAAACCCGTTGACACGGACCTGACATCACAATCCCTAGGGATTTATTTCGATGTCGGAAAAGTCGAGGGAATCAAGTCCTTTAATTCAAGCAAAGAGTCGATTCCCTAGATTCGATACCAATTTCATAATTGGATGTCGAATCTAGCAATCTAGTCACATAAATTAATTAACGCGATTTATGCATATCGCGATAATTAAGTTAATACGACTAAAATTAAATTATTTTCTTTTATTTTCACTCTAGTATTCCATATCGATTCGATAATCGAATATGGGATACTATGAGTATTCAAATTTAGAATCGAATATAAATCCCGCAAAATTTATATTCGATTCAACAAAGTCGACAATTTATAAAATCCGAGTCAAGCATAAATTGTGCAATATTTATGTCCGATTTGGTAGAATCGTCGAGATATCAAAAATCAAAAACAATTTCAAAGTCAATAATAAAATTGCAAGCGAATTTGTTTTGTACAGGTGCCACTCGACCGAGTGCCTTAGTCACTCGATCGAGTGACATCACAGTTTATCGATCAGAATGTCTACTACGACCCCTACTCGATCGAGTCTCACAGTGACTCGGTCGAGTGGCCATGTACTCGACCGAGTTGGTCAATAACTCGGCCGAGTACGGTCTGTAACGCAAAACAGAACCATCTTTTACGGGTCCACTCGATCGAGTCTATCGACCACTCGATCGAGCGACCTCATAACGACTAATACAACGAGTCGTACATTCTTCTTTTCAAAACTCGATAGTAATTTATGATTTAGGTCAACACGTGTCTGATCAATCACGTGAAAACTTCCTTTTTCAAAACCATACATCATCATATTTGCATTATTGCACTTCATATTTACATAAACCGTTAAGTATCGTCGCATCGTTACTAACGCGTTTGTTGTTTCTTTTGTCAATTTAATTCTTGGTTATTTTATTGTACTAAATGAACCCGCATGCTAAATTCCACTTTGACGTAGAATTAAGTGCATTAAATTGACTTAGAAACCCTTTTCAATTCCATTCGCATGCTTAGAGAAAATAATCTTTGCATATCATTTTCCCGTTTTGCTAACGCCCGTATTAGAAAGTCATTCGAATTCTTAGTAGAGGCCGCTAAGTGCGGGTGGGTATGGGTGTCCTTTGTGGGCTTCCCAACACGTACCCTCACCCCTTACTCAGAACCTCGGTTTCCGGATGCCCGAAACCGTTGGCGCACGAGAGTCATTCAATACGCACGATATCCGATAATGTCGGTATCGGTATCAAATGCAAAGGGACGAGCCCAATAAACTCTGACATCGGAAATGGGCCGTATTTTGTATACGGCCCACTACGACATAGAGTGGGCTCGAATGGTTCCGAATAACCACAAAATTCGGTGGCGACTCCACATAGACCTAAATTTCAATTCGATCCATTCTCATATGGAGATTCATTCGCTCACCCAAACCCGCGCGTGGCCGCGTCGGGGTGGACCTATGTCATGTCCACAGGAAGCAAAGAGCTGAGGGGGGCGACTATCCATAACTTACGATTTTATTAATTTAAATGATTTTAAACTTTGGGTAACTGTGCCCAACTCGTCTTGATATAAAATTTTGTCTTAGATTTCGAGTTCATATCACGTTTGAAGTTGTAATTTTTGTTTTTTAAACCGAGATTGTGACGCAAGTTAAGTATTCTCCTTTTGTTCAAGTGATATAACCTTGTAACCTTCTTCGTCCTCCCTAAAATCCATATCCTCCAAAAAAAATTAAACCTTGGGGCTTCCACCATTAATTGGTGGTAAGCCCCCCAATTTTAATTAATTATATAGTTTTTATTATCGTAACAGTATTAGTATTATAGTTATAATAATTGTCCTTTCCTTTTGGAGAGTTTCGCCCCTATCAATTGATGGGTTTCGCTCTCTTTTTTAGGAGAGATATTCAATTTATGATAGCGGAGAGGACGCAGAAGATCAGTACCACAATCGTTCTTTATATGACATCTCAAATAATGTCAGATTGGCGGCTACAATCTATCAAGTTAGATGAAATCGATTCTCTTCAAAACTTTGGAAGACCGAAGACCCTCTTGTGAAAAGTTGTATCATTAAAGAACAATATCTTGAAAGAGGATGTGCAGAAGCGGAGATCAAAATCATAGTGAGAGATCTTTGTTTTAACGAAAAATTATTTTACTCAAATTTTATAGTATTGTATCCGTTCAATTTTGATATAATTTGTAGATGTCGTATGACTTTTTATTAATGAAATGATCTTTTCGCTCAAAAAAAAAGTGATATATATAACCTTGTTTTCCTTTCTATTATTAAGTTTTTGTTAGTTTCGAGAACGAAACTTCTTTTTAGTGGGGAAGATTGTAACACCCCTGATTTTTCAAATTCAAATAAAATTAAAATTATGTTCATATTTTTATTTTGTTTATGATTTAACTCGTAATTCTTAAAATTATTATAAAACCAATTTATCGTTTAATCGTTTCAAAGTCCTAAAATTCTATTTGTCTCGGAAAATCTTCTTATATTTAAAACATATTTTTATTTCTGTTTCGATTTATTTCATACATTTAATTTAATTCTTATCAAAAGTCTATTTCAGCGATTTAAATTCTAAATTCTTTTTATTTATTTATATTTAAGCTCGAATTTCTATTTTCGGCTCGAAGATCATTTATTTCAAGTTCGTCAGAACATCTATTACCTTTCCTCTAGAAATCAATTTAATTCACTTTATTGAAAATTTATTATTTATCGGGAAATACCATTTCATCGTCTAATTATTTATTTCTATAAGCTTCGTTTTCGTCTCGAATACTTTATATACTCATTTTATTTGACGGCCCGATTATTTATTAATTTTATTAACTCGTTTTAATTCGATTCTTGGGTCAGTCAACTTATCGTTACGGAATTCGTCTCCTACCTCATTCATTTAATTAATCCGTACACAACGTATACTTAGTGTCTCTAAATCCGTACACTTTTTTATTTGTGAGTTGAATGCTTTCCCACTTCTTATTACGTACAACCCTCTTTCCTTCTTTTCTGATTTGTTTTCCACCGCTTCACTTCCCCTGCTTCTTCATCACCATCCTCACGCATCAAACACCATCATGCCCATTTACCAGTCTCGATCCTCACTATCAGCCGCTCTCCCCACCTTCTTTATTTTTCTTCGTTCAGCCAACATTATCAATCAGCCATGTCGATTTTCGTTTTCTCTCCTCTGCTCCTGTTGATTCGTTCATTTATGCCTGGTATCGTAAGGTAATTTCTGTTCCTTTCCCTCTCGTTCGTTCGTGTGTCGTTGCTGGATTCGAATCCATGCTTTTGTTCGTAATTCTTCTGTGCTATTGTTCGTTCTTCTTGCGTCACTGCTGCAGTGTTCTGTTGTTCTTCGTTCCCGCTCTTCTTCTCACTTTCTTCTTTTCTTCTTCTTTTCTTATTCTTCTTCTGCTTTTGTTTGTGTTGCTGCTGTCGTTCATCGTCCTCGTGGCTATTGTTTTTGTCATGGTCACATTTTATCAATTTCTTTCTTCGTTCCCTTTCTTATTCTGTTTTGGTTGTCGTGCTTGTGCTGCAGCCCGTTTCTCCTTCTTTTTCCCGCTGTTCATGTGTGTTTTCGCTTAATCCATGATGATTATGTTGACCTTTGCCCTTTCTCGTTATCGTAATAGTGTCTGTACTGTTGGGTCTCGTTGATGTTGTACGTTCTGCTGATTGATAAGTGTAGTTTGTAGTGCCTAATTTGTTGTGTTTGGTCCCGTTTTTCCTTGTGAAATCGCTCTTTGGGAGCGGTTTCTGGGCTACTTATGCTTCTTCTAGTTTGTTTTAGGTTCCCAAGACCATTCATGGAGAATTGGAACGATTCCGACTCGTTTCCTACACTTTTGGAGCCAACGAAGAGAAGGAACGATCACTCGGTGCCTTAGATTCGATCCCGAGACCTTGGGACTCATTCCCGAGCCCCTTAGACTCGATCCCGAGCCCCGAGAATCGATGAGAAGCCCATGAGAAGCAAGGAGGGACCTTTATGATCATATTGGAGGCCTACAAGAGCCTTCCCGGCCGAGACCAAGTGCTTCTCGATCGGTCGGGAAGGAGTGCAAGAAAGAGTAAGCTACTGGTTGGGCCGTCTTGGCCGAGACCAACCTCGTCTCGGTCGGGACCATCTCGTCTCGGCCGAGACGCCCTCCTTCTCGGCCGGGATGAGCCAGTTACAGCCCGCGCTTCCTCCTTTCTTCTCCTTATTCATTGTAACCCTATATATACCCCCCTCTTGTAATGATACACTATCTTATGAAACCCTAGACTACTTTTAGGTTAGATTAGCTTAGATTAGTGTAGATTAGCTTAATCCCTCTTTAATTACTCCTTAATATTAGTTTAATCTAGTTAGATTACTCTTGTATTATTGGGATTCTTGAAGAATCTACCAATCTTGACAACATTGGTGAATGTTTGGGTATTCTTTTATGCAAGTGTTCATCTTTTCCATTCCTTTCTAGTTGGTATAATCTTTCTTCTCCTTTTACTCTTAATCTTTCATAGTTAATCAAGTTTTCATCTTTGTTTATGATTGTTGTTCATCCCTTTTGTTAGTTCTTCATAATGGATGTTGTTGTTCTTGTGCTAGTTTCTCTTATTCTTGTTAGTTTTCCATTAGATGTGTTTGAGTAGACTCTGGCTAGGGTTATTAGGGGGATTGGATGTAATTAGGAATGATTAGGGTGAGATGGGTGGTATTAGATGTTGTTTTTGTTGTTTCCCATTTACCTTGCACTCCACATGTTTGATGAAATGCTTGTGAGACTAGAGACAATCAATCCTTGTTTTTCTTGCCTCTTCTCTTGTATGTGTGTGTTTGGTTTGTTTGTTAGGTCCCCTCACTAGTAGCGAGAGCGTGGTGAGGATGACCCCTAGACCGTTTAAGTAGCGAGAGCCCGATCGGAACCAAGGCTAGGAAAGCACGCTTGTAACCCCGTTTCCTTCTTTTTATCTCCTTGACATCCATGAACCCGACCTAACCCTAGTTTCTTCTTATTGATTTACTAGTACAAAACCCGTGCCTATGCACGGTTTTTTAATTGATTTGTTTATTTAAATAGGTTAGTGACTTACAAAATTAATTATATTCCCTTCATTTGAGTCAATAACTTACCCTTTTTTGAGTGTTTAGTCGACCGTTCGCGTTTCTATTTTTAAAAGAAATTTACCTTTACTTTTTGTTTTTCAGCATAATAAAAAAAATTCTCATTATCTTTTTTTATGTATAGAGTAACATTTTATTATGATGAATTGAGTATTAAATAAGTCACTACATTATCTTTCTATATAGAGTAAATAATCTATTTGGATGAAATAAGTACGGAGTATAAAATTAGTAATGGGGTCACTCATATAATAAATACGATATAATGTTCACGCTTTTTTTAATTATGAAAAAATATTTTTTTTAGATCACATTCAACCTTACTATTTTTGTTATGTTTATTAATTATCGTACCTATATTAGAAAAGACTAAACAAAACTTTCTAAATTTAGCGTTTAGACAATAATGTTTAGTAGAATATTTCAAGGAAAATAATTTGTTTCTAAATTTTAGGGATTATGATTAGAAGTGGATTTTTAAATATATAGATCCGTACAAATTTGACTCGACTCGTAAACTTGACCCACTATTTTAGATTCAAGAATAAGACCTTAAAGATTGACCCGTGATCCGTTTAGCTTGAACCCAAAATGTTTCGTCAAAACCCGACCTGGATTATCCATGACGTGTCATTAAAATTATCATATATTATATTTTAAATGATAATAAAAAAATTATTAACTTTAATATTATAAATTATAAAACTAATAAAAATTATAATTTTAGATAAATTTTATAGCATTTAATAATAAACTATCTATCGAATAATATAGTGTTTTACGATTTTTTTACTTATAAAATTCGGTAATTATTTAATTTAATAACTTTAGTGATATTAAATACGATTAATACTAAAAAACTATTTGTATTTTTAATTGATAAAATGTAGGGCAACGAAAATTATATATGCGCAGTATTCTGACCTTAACCCGATCAATGACATTTATTTGTCCCGATACGTAATTTTCTCATCCCGTATGACGTAACCGATTCGACCCATTTGACATGTATATTAAAAAGTATGGAATAGATTTTTATTTATTATGTTACAATTTTTTTTTCTCCAATATATATGTGATAGATAGAATTGATAGAGATAATAAAGATTTTGATTATTGTATGGATAAATATTTAACAATTGGGCTTCTAAGAATTTGGACAAAAATTTATTTGTCAAGCCCAATTTAGATAATTAAGGAGTAGGATTTTGGCGGGAAAGTTGAAAAGACTATATTGCCCCTTGATTTTTGTTTTAGTGAATAGGGGATTAGTTTCCTTTTGTCATTAGTTACTTGTTTAGCCTTGTTAGTTCATGTTATAGACCTTAGCTTAGACCTTACCTTAGCCTTCCCCTAGATTAGCTTGTCTCGAACCAAGTTCTAGACCGTAGCACACCTTAGTCCGACACCCCGTCCCTGTGGATCGACTCGACTTACCCTAGCTACCCAGCTTAGGTTCGTTGGTTATTATTTGACCGGTAGGATAGGTGTGCTACGGTCTAAGACTAGGTTCAAGACAAGCTAATCTAGGGAATAGACTAATAACTAAGCTAAGGTCTAAAACACGAACTAACAAGGCTAAACAAGTAACTAATGACAAAAGGAAACAAATAAATCAATAAGAAGAAACTAGGGCTAGGTCGGGTTCATGGATGTCAAGGAGATAAAAAGAAGGAAACGGGGTTACTAGCATGCTTTCGTAGCCTAGGTTCCGATCGGGCTCTCGCTACTTAAACGGCCTAGGGGTCATCCTCACAACGCTCTCGCTACTAGTGAGGGAACTAAACCAACCAACCAAACACACACATACAAGAGAAGAGGCAAGAAAAACAAAGATTGATCGTCTCTAGTCTCACAAGCAATTCATCAAACATGTGGAGTGCAAGGTAAATGGGAAACAACAAAAACAACATCTAATACCACCCATCTCACCCTAATCATTCCTAATTACATCCAATCCCCCTAATAACCCTAGCAAGAGTCTACTCAAACATATCTAATGGAAAACTAACAAGAATAAGAGAAACTAGCACAAGAACAACCCCATTCATTATGAAGAACAAATAAGGATGAACAACAAACAATAACAATGAACACTGAACAAAGAATGAAAATTTAATGATAAAACAAGATTAAGAGAAGGGAAAAGAGAGATTATACCAAACAAGAGAAGATGAAAAGAAGAAATCTTGCATATATAGAAGAAAACTCAAATACATCAACCAAGGTTGTCAATCTTGGTGGAGATCTTCAAGAATTCCCATAATACAAGGGTTAAACTAAGATTAAGGACTAATTAAGGACTAATCTACACTAATCTAAGATAATCTAACCTAAAGTAGTCTAGGGTTTTGTGGGTAATGAAGAACATAACATAAGATTACAAGAGGGGAGGTATATATAGGGTTACAAGAGCAGAGTTGAAAAGAAGTGAAGCGGAGTTGCAGGTGGCCCATCTCGGCCGAGATGAGATGGTCTCGCCCGAGATGGGACTCATCTCGGCCGAGATGAGTTGGTCTCGCCCGAGATCACACTCCAGTAGCCTGTCTTCGCTTGTACTCTTCATCCCGACCGAGATAGCCTTCTTCTCGCCCATGATGGGTCTTGTAGGCCTCAAATATGATCTCAAGGGTCCCTCCTTGCTTCTCATGAGCTTCTCATCGATTCTTGGTGCTCGGGAATGGGTCTCGAGGGCTCGGGAATGGGTCCCAAGGCCTCGGGATCGAGTCTAAGCCACCAAGTGATCGTCGCTTGTCCTAGTTGGCTCCAAATGCGTAGGAAACGAGTCGAAATCGTTCCTAATCTCCATGATTGATCTTGGGAACCTAAAACGAACTATAAGAAGCATAAGTAGCCTAGAAAACCACTCCAAAGAGCGATTCCACAAGAGAAACTGGGACCAAACACAACAAATAGGCACTACAAACTACACTTATCAACTCCCCCACACTTAACCCTTACTCGCCCTCGAGTAAGCACGAACTAACTACTAAACTAATAAGAACTACAATACTAGCCGAGTGGGTATTAGCGCACCCTACGCCCTTTCAACTCACGCGAGAACACCTAGAGGAAAAGTTCTCTCCGCAAGGCAAGTGAGGTCTTGCGAAAAAACTGTAGATACAACCAAACACGAAAACACACAAACAAACAAACATACAAACAAACAAAGAATCGGTTGCATCCAAAAAGAAACAAATACCGCTTCCCTCAACAAAGCGGTGAAGAAACACCGGTTAAGGACTCAAGGCAAGTGACAACGTTCCCAAGCTAATAACACAAATCGAAATGGACAAAATCCTAATAGTATGACAACAAAGCAATAAAAAGGTTTGTAACTTACCTAGGTTCCTCTTAACCTTCTAAGAACGTACTACGGGACGATCGGCGGGATGGAAAAAGGATGAACCACGGTGTTAGTCGACACTGTAGGTAAGTGAGACCCCGCCCCCTTTAGCGATAAGCCAAGAGGGTCGTCCCATGCTCAAAACCACAAAACTAGTCCAAGTAAAAAGGTGGATAATGGTTGCAAAGTGAGGGAAGACCGACTATTTACCGCTATCATCCTTCCTAGGGACTTGGTCCTTTGGTAGGCTCTCCACGGCAATAGTCGGCAAAAGGCTTATTTTGAGGGGTGAGAATTCTTTTTGAGATGATTTTCCTTGGCATTTTTTCTTTTGCATTTGGCTTTTGAGTTTCTATACCATTTCTTTTTCTTCTTTTGTATTTTCTTTTTGATTTGTTGTGCCTTTTCTTTTTCTTCTTTCTTCTCTTTCTTTTCTTTCTTTTTCTTTTTCTTTCTTTCTTTTGACTTGGCTAGCCCTTTTGGCCAAATTTTTTTGTTTTGTAGGCATTCATCGCAACCAAGTAAGAAGTTTGACAATTTGCAACTTATTTGTGGAAATGTGTAGGAGGTAAGGAAATGGGCAAGTCGGGGGTCGCGGTTCCTGATGGGAAGGATTTGTCGTGGAATCCCAATCGTCAATAAAATAACCGGCTATTCCTACGGTAGATAGGGCAAGTCGGGTCGAATCCACGGGGACGGTAATGTATAGCCTAGACTAGGTCGGCCCAAATACTAGACTAAGTCAACGAGCTAAACTAAACTAGAGAATGAAAAGGAGGGGAGAAACGCTAGACTATGACTAAGGCTAAGGAGAAAGTAAACAAAGGAGAACGGGCTAGGATTAGGTCGGGGTCAAAGGGGTAACGGAATGGTCAAGGGAGAACTAGAGCGAAGGAGGTAGTAGGGTAATCTAGGTTGGTCCGGGCTCTCGCAACTTAGGCCTACCTAGAGGTTCATCCTATAACCCATCTCGGCGACACACATGACAAACGGGGTTCTAGCGCGCTATAGGCCTAGGTCGCATCCGGGCTCTCGCTACGTAGACCGACCTAGGGGTCGTCCTCACCGGGCTCTCGCAACTTAGTGAGGGAACCGAACCCACAAACAAAGTAACACCCACAAGAGAAAGGCAAGAAAAACAAGTATTCGCAATTACTAGTCATTCAAGCATTTCAACAAACATGTAATATGCATCAAACCAAGAGGAAACCCAAATCTTCCACAAACATCTCTAACAAACCCCTAATCACCCAATTAACACCCAAATCACCCTACTAACCCTAGCAAGAACACTACTCTAACATAATCAAACTAATACTAACAAGAAGAAAAAAAATCAACACAAGAACCAAAACAAACATAAACAAACTAGTGAAAACTATTAACTACAATCAAAGATTGAAACTTGAATAACATAAATAAAGATTAAGAGGAAAAGGAAGAGGAGAATACCATACTAGTGAAGAAGAAAGAACAAAACTTGCATTAATGAAGAAAACCCAAAACAAACACCCAAGGTTGTCAATCTTGGATGGATCTTGAAGAATTCCTTAATACAAGAGCTAATCTATGATTAACAACTAATTACCGACTAATCTACACTAATCTAATCTAATCTAACCTAAAGTAGTCTAGGGTTTAAGGTCTAATGAAGTGCCTAACATTACAAAACAAGGGAAGAGTATATATAGGGTTACAAGTGGAAAGGAGAAGAAAGAAAGGAGTGCGGCCTGAACTGGGCTCATCCCGTTCGGGATGAGTTGGTCCCGTTCGGGATGGACCCTTCACAGAACACCTCTCTTTTGTGCACCTCAACCGGTTCCGGTTGAGCTCAACCGGAACCGGTTGAGCCTTGTAGGCCTCCTTTAAGCTTTTTTCGGTCCCTCCTTGCTTCTCATGGGTTTCTCATCGATTCTCGGGACTCGGGATCGGGACTCGAGATCGGGTCTCGGAGGCTCGGGATTGGGTCCCAAGGTCTCGGGGTCGATTCCAAGGCATCGAGTCATCGTTCCTTTACTCCGTTGGCTCCAAAATGTGTATGTATCGAGTCGGAATCGCTCCAACTCTTCCAAATCGGTCTCGGGAACCTGAAACAAACTAAAGGAAGCATAAGAATCCCATAAACCGCTCCCAAGGAGCGATTCCACAAGGAAAATGGGACCAAAACACTACGAAATAGGCACTACAAACCACACTTATCAACTCCCCCACACTTGACCCTTACTCGCCCTCGAGTAAGCACATACTAACTACTAAACTAGCCGAATGGGTATTAGCGCACCCTACGCCCTTTCAACTCACACGAGTACACTTAGAGGAAAAGTGCACTCCGCAAGGCAAGTCGGGTCTTGCGACAAAACTGTGGATGCAACCGGACACAAAACACACAAACAAACACATAATCGGTTGCACCCAAAAGGGTCGTCCCCTTTAGCGTGAGCCCAGAGGGTCGTCCCGTGTCCAAAACCGCCTAACTAGTCCAAGGAAAAAGGTGGAAATATGCAAAATGAGGGAAGACCGACTAATGCCGCTATCATCCTTCCTCGGGACTCGGTCCTTTGGTAGGCTCTTCACGGCAAAAGTCGGAAAAAGGCTTATTTTGAGATGTTGGGACTATTTTTGTGAATCGGGTTTTCTTTTGGCATTTTCTCTTTTCTTTTGCATTTTTGCTATGTTTTGCCATGCCATTCTTTTTCTTCTTTTCTATGTTCTTTTTGGCTTTTGTGCCTTTTCTTTTTCTTCATTTCTTTTCTTTCTTTCATTTTTTTTTTCTTTCTTTTCTTTTCTTTGCCCTTTTTTGGCAAGATTTGGCTTTTTGGCATTTCATTGTGTAACAAGAAAGAGAGAATCAACAATTTGCAATTTATTGTGTGTATATGTGTAGGAGGTAGGGAAATGGGTAAGTCGGGACGGCGCCTTCCCTTCAAACCCACAAAAAGTGGAGAACTTGAACTAATCAAACAATCCTAAACACGGTCACCTAAGGGACGAGACTCGGTAACCAAGGCCTTTTCACACCGTGGGTGGTCATAATGGTCAAAAGTGCAAATCCCGTAGTAAATTCCTAGTAAGCTAGGTGGACTCAAGGTAAAGGACCAATGAAATCATTGATTTAGGGTCATTCTACTAGATTAAAGTCCAAGACTCGATTTACACTACTAGGAAGGGAAAGTACACACTCACACACTAGCCTCTAAACCGGGTTTTCGAAAACCTTTTTACACACATGACACACAACACAACACAAAATTAAAGACATGACGAAAACGAGAGGAAAAGAAACAAAGGCAACAAAAACAAAACATAACAAAACAAACATATAACAAACACCACCCCGAATTTCCAAACAAGTCACCAAATCCACCACAAGTATGTACAAGCTCCACCCGAGCACGCCTCAACACAACCTTCTCCAAACATCACAAGGAATAAATAGGGAAAGAGGGTTAGAAGATGTTACCGGATGTCTTCAAAGCTTTCCACACAACGGTGATTAAGCAACCTATAAGGAAGAGGGAGGCAAAACACACACAATACAAAACAAATATACGACACAATGACACAAAAGGAAAACACACAAAAGAAAAATCTTTTTTGATTTTTGTGAAAAAATTTCAAATTTTTAGGGTTTTTTTCAAGATTTTTTCCGAAAAACTAAGAAAATAAAACTGACTATGCTAGAATAACGCTCCCCCACACTTAAACCGAGCAATGTCCTCATATGCTCAATCGTAGTGTGCGGAGAGACAAAAGAAAAAGAAAAGAAACTACGAAAATAAAGCTAAAAATCAAAAATGAAGATGAAGAAAAGGTAGAAGGTGTCCGGCCGGGGTGTAGTCAAGTCACCATGGGCCGAGACGAGAAAAAGATATGGATGGGGGAAGAAATAAAAAGAAGGAAATAAAAGGAAATGGGAGGGGGTGGCTAGGTGTAATCAAGTCACCTAGCCCGGATTCCGCCTAAATCCGACTAAATCCTCAAAAAAGAAAGTGAAAATCTTGTAAAAATTTGGATTTTGAAATGACTCTCGATGTAGTCACATCATCGAGAGTCTGGAGCAACAACTACCGAGGCCTCGAAGGCCATCATGACATCAAGACACAAAAGTGTACAAGGGGAAGGGAATGAACAAAGGGAAACAAGCAACAACAAAAACGGAAAAGAAAGGATAGTTGTCGTACCATAGGTTAGCAACTCACTCTCTCCATCGTCTCAAAGATCAATATAGGTACTTTCTTGTCTTCATCTTTGCTATCCCGCTTCAAGCTTGATAGAACCGCATGGTAGAGGTAGTAATGGTGCGAGGGGGTGGGATTTGATTTGAATCACGGTGTAAAGTGAAGAGGAAATGAGGTGAAGGTATGGAAATGAAGTATGTGGGTGGTATGATATGAGAAAGGAAGGTAGGAAGGTTGGGAGGGGGTATACAATGGTTGGGTGGGCTTAAATGTCGAAGAAGAAGCACCAAAAAAGAGTGGGGGATCATCCCGGTCGGGATGGATGATCCCGATCGGGTTGATAAACCCTTCCCGGTCGGGAAGCCTCCTTCCCGATCGGGATGACACTCCAGTGGACTCGATTTTTGGCACCTTCATCCCGATCGGGACGGCCCCATCCCGGTCGGGACGACACACCCTTCCCGGTCGGGAAGGGTCTTCATGACTCCCATGACCCCAAAAACCGGCTCCCTTTCTCACGATCCAAGCTCCATCGATAACCAATCCTCTCAAGGAGTCATCTTCACTTCACCTATCACAATAAACTCAAAATACACATCAAATTCACTCCCTCACATCGCTCATCAAAATGCCAAAACAATTACAAGAATCCCACAAAAACAAAAGAGTCCTAGAAACAAAAATCACAAATACAAGCACAAGTACTCTAAAGAAGAGGAGAGGGGAATATACAACATGACGGTTCTTTAGGAACTCCATCAAACCTAGGATGGTGGACTCTTCTTCAACCGTAGCCCTCAAGGGCATGGAGGAGCAAGTCGAATGCGCTACCGACATCATAGTGAAGGCCCAAGAAGCGCTCGAGCTTAACCGACCTCCACGGCCTCCAAGGAGGAGGCAAGTAGGAATCCCAAGACCCATCGTCATCCTTCATGTCATCTCCGGGGTCTATCCATCCTACGAGCTTCACCGACCTCTTCCTCCCTAGACATCGCCTCCAATCACAAGCAAGCTTCATCTCCAAGAAACAAGGCACAAAAAGCGGTTTTGGCCTCACTTCCTCGTTGCACACCCCCACACTTTCCTCAAGTTGTGGTTCCCCATCTTCATCACTCGGCCCCACATCATCTTGGAGGAGAGGATCGAAACTTCTACCGGCGGTTTCAATCTCCTCCAAGTCATTTCTTGGTTCACTAGCTAGGGGCTCTTGATGCTTATCCACATTCTCGGACAAGGGCAACTCGAGGCTAACAATTTCACCCAACATCCTCACAAACTCTACCAACCCATCCAACTCACTATCCTCCTCCAATTCCTCACATATGTTGCCTTCACCAAGGGTCATCTCCTCATTCATCTCTTTTTGGGTAGACGATTGAGGTTCTTCAAAGCAAACTTCTCTATCAAAGGGAACTACATTGGCAGCTTCATGGTTAAGATGCTCCTCTTTCTCAAGTGGGCACCCTTCATCTAATTGCGATGCTCGGAATAAAGTCATTACAGTTTGAACCGATAATGCATTTAATTGAGCATTCCTCGCCTCGTTTCCCCTTCGAATTTGGGCCATTAATTCCTCTTGTTCTTTTCGCAATTGAATGGCCGTTTCTTGGATGCTCCTTTGCATTTGAAGCATCGATTGATGAAACTCCAAGCTCGGCATTTGGTGGTCATTGGGGTCTTGTAAAGTTCCTTGATAATCTTGATAATGCCCAAGGGGTGGGGCATCATATTGTTGGTAGCAAGGTTGGGGTGATTGGTAGTATTGTGGGTCATGGGGTTCATATTGTGGTTGGGGTGGAGGGTAATATGGTGGGTTTTGAGGGTATTGGCTTCCATAAGGTGAATCTTGATTGAACATGGTGGGTTCACAATCATAGCTTGAGTAATAGCCACCATGATCGTAGGATTGATAGTCATTCACTTGTTGGTAGCCATTTCCATATTCTTGAGGATCATACCCGTCTTGATTACCCCAAGAAGCTTGATTATGGTAGGGGGACGTCATGTCATAGCTTTGGTTCAAAGAAGAAGAGGGGTAGCTCATATCGGCTTCCATGTGTGGGGAGTTTAGATCAAACCCCATGCTCGCTCGAAAATCGTAGCTCATACCCGGTTGGAAACCACTCATCCTAGCAACCGTCCGTTAAAGCGGCTCTAAGTTGCAAGAAGAAGATAGTCACCACCTCTAAGCACAAACTGTAGACTAAGAACAAACGTGAGAAGCCTAGTGCTTTTTGGGCACTAGACAAGAGAGAAATAAACCACACACACACAAGAAGCAAAGTAACAAAAAGAAAAAAGAAAAACACAAACACAAAGACTAAGTCAAGCAAATAGGAAAACAAAGTCTAAACTAGCACCGTCCCCGGCAACGGCGCCAAATTGATGGGAAGGATTTGTCGTGGAATCCCAACCGTCAATAAAATAACCGTCTATTCCTACGGTAGATAGGGCAAGTCGGGTCGAATCCACGGGGACGGTAATGTATAGCCTAGACTAGGTCGGCCCAAATACTAGACTAAGTCAACGAGCTAAACTAAACTAGAGAATGAAAAGGAGGGGAGAAACGCTAGACTATGACTAAGGCTAAGGAGAAAGCAAACAAAGGAGAACGGGCTAGGATTAGGTCGGGGTCAAAGGGGTAACGGAATGGTCAAGGGAGAACTAGAGCGAAGGAGGTAGTAGGGTAATCTAGGTTGGTTCGGGCTCTCGCAACTTAGGCCTACCTAGAGGTTCATCCTATAACCCATCTCGGCGACACACATGACAAACGGGGTTCTAGCGCGCTATAGGCCTAGGTCGCATCCGGGCTCTCGCTACGTAGACCGACCTAGGGGTCGTCCTCACCGGGCTCTCGCAACTTAGTGAGGGAACCGAACCCACAAACAAAGTAACACCCACAAGAGAAAGGCAAGAAAAACAAGTATTCGCAACTACTAGTCATTCAAGCATTTCAACAAACATGTAATATGCATCAAACCAAGAGGAAACCCAAATCTTCCACCAACATCTCTAACAAACCCCTAATCACCCAATTAACACCCAAATCACCCTACTAACCCTAGCAAGAACACTACTCTAACATAATCAAACTAATACTAACAAGAAGAAAAAAAATCAACACAAGAACCAAAACAAACATAAACAAACTAGTGAAAACTATTAACTACAATCAAAGATTGAAACTTGAATAACATAAATAAAGATTAAGAGGAAAAGGAAGAGGAGAATACCATACTAGTGAAGAAGAAAGAACAAAACTTGCATTAATGAAGAAAACCCAAAACAAACACCCAAGGTTGTCAATCTTGGATGGATCTTGAAGAATTCCCTTAATACAGGAGCTAATCTATGATTAAAAACTAATTACCGACTAATCTACACTAATCTAATCTAATCTAACCTAAAGTAGTCTAGGGTTTAAGGTCTAATGAAGTGCCTAACATTACAAAACAAGGGAAGAGTATATATAGGGTTACAAGTGGAAAGGAGAAGAAAGAAAGGAGTGCGGCCTGAACTGGGCTCATCCCGTTCGGGATGAGTTGGTCCCGTTCGGGATGGACCCTTCACAGAACACCTCTCTTTTGTGCACCTCAACCGGTTCCGGTTGAGCCTTGTAGGCCTCCTTTAAGCTTTTTTCGGTCCCTCCTTGCTTCTCATGGGTTTCTCATCGATTCTCGGGACTCGGGATCGGGTCTCGGAGGCTCGGGACTCGGGATCGGGTCTCGGAGACTCGGGACTCGGGATCGGGTCTCGGAGGCTCGGGATTGGGTCCCAAGGTCTCGGGGTCGATTCCAAAGCATCGAGTCATCGTTCCTTTACTCCGTTGGCTCCAAAATGTGTATGTATCGAGTCGGAATCGCTCCAACTCTTCCAAATCGGTCTCGGGAACCTGAAACGAACTAAAGGAAGCATAAGAAGCCCATAAACCGCTCCCAAGGAGCTATTCCACAAGGAAAATGGGACCAAAATACTACGAAATAGGCACTACAAACCACACTTATCAGTTCTCCTTCAAACCCACAAAAAGGTGGAAGACTTGGACTAATCAAACAATTTTGAACACGGTCACCTAAGGAACGGGACTCGGCAACCAAGGCCTTTTCACACCGTGGGAGGTCAAAATGGTCAAAATGCAAATTCCGTAGTAAATCCCTAGTAGACTAGCTAGGTGGACTCAAGGTAAAGGACCAACGAAACTATTGATTTAAAGTCATTCCACTAGACTAAAGTCCAAGAATCGACTCATATTACTAGAAAAGGAAAGTAAACACTTGCACACTAGCCTCACAACCGGGATTTCGAAAACCTTTTACTACACAAGAAACAAACTTAGACAAGACAAAACAAGGACACAACAAAAACGAAAGAAAATGAGACAAACACAACAAAACCAAATAAAACAAGAGACAAGAAAACAAACACACAAAATAAACAATCACCACCCCGAAACTTCCAAGCAAGCCACCACATCAACCAAAAACTCAAAAAAGCTCCACCCGAGCAAACACCATCATAACACATCCTCCAAACTCCACAAAAAGGAAAAAGGAGAAAGAAATGAAGGGATATTACCGGATGTCTTGCTTTTCGAAACTTGACGACGATCGCGGAACCTACAAGGAAATGGGGAGGCAAAACACACAACACAACAAATATACGGCACAAGGACACAAAAGAAAAAGACACAAAAAGAAAATCTTTTTGATTTTTGTGAATTTTTCAAATCTTTAGGGTTTTTTAAGATTTTTCGAAAAAACTACGAAAATAAAACTAAACTAGCCTAAGATATCGCTCCCCCACACTTAAACCGAGCAATGTCCTCATGCTCGATCGGTAGTGTGTGCGGAGACACTAAAAAGAAAAGAAACTACGAAAATATAGCTAAAATCAAAAATAAAGGTGAAGAAGAGGGAATGTGTCCGGCCGGGGTGTAGTCAAGTCACCATGGGCCGAGACGAGAAAAGATATGGACAGGGGAAGAAATAAAAAGAAGAAAATCAAAGGAAATGGGAGGGGAGAGCTAGGTGTAATCAAGTCACCTAGCCCGGATTCCGCCTAAATCCGACTAAATTCTACCAAAAGAAGAAATAAAACTAAGGAAAAAATGAAAAGACTTGCAAATTTGGATTTTTCAAAGGACTCTCGATGTAGTCACGTCATCGAGAATCGGGAGCAATGACTACCAAGGCCCCGAGGGCCACCATGACACAAAAAAGTGGAAGGGAACAAACAAAGGGAGACAAGCAATAAAAGACGGAAAAGAAAGGATAGTTGTCGTACCAATCGGTTAGCAACTCACTCACTCCATCGTCTTAATGTTCGATATTGGCACATTACTTGTCTTCATCATTGTTATTCCTCTTCATTCTCAATATGGTCGCATGGTTGAAGTACTAGGCTCGCAATGGTATAATGAGGGTAGGATTTGATGTGAAACTCGGTGTGTAGTGAAGAGAGGATGATGAGAAGGTGTATATATGAAGTATATGGGTCATAGATAGTTGCAAGGGTAGGTAGGGAGGTTGGGAGGGGGTACAATGTGGTTGGGTGGGCTCAAATGTCGAAGAAGAGGCAAAAGGGGGAGCTGGGTACCATCCCGGTCGGAACGGTTCCTTCCCGGCCGGGACGAACTTGATCTCGGTCGGGATGGCACATCAGTGAACCCACTTTTCAGCACACTCATCCCGATCGGGATGACATCCTTCCCGGTCGGGATGAGTCTTCTAGCCCTTCAATCTCTTGATAGCATCACCCACAAGTCATCCAAAACATCGAGATCTAAAATCTCGTTCCCAAAAGCTTGTCAAAAGCTCAAAAACCGATTTCCCTCACCAAACTCCAAGCTTCTATCATCGACAACTCCTCTCATCTTCACTATCAACCTAACAAGTGAACTCAATAAACATCATCAAATTCCCTCCCTCACATCACTCAAGAAAATTCCAAATTACAAGAAATCACAAAAACTTAAAATCCTAGAAGCCAAACTATCCAAACAAACATATACAAATAAACAAGCTCAAAAGAAAAGGAAAAATATATTTACACTAAGATACTCTCACCATCTACGCCTCCATAGCCATCAAGAGCTCGAAGGAGTAAGTCAAATGCCCTAGCAACATCTTCATTAACGCTCATGTGGCCGATCCTAGCTATCAACAAGAGTTTCCAAGTCGGAGTCGAGAAGCAATCATCTAATCCATAAAGCTCGGGGTTCTTGTGATCTTCCGAGTCTTCCGAACCATGATAGCAATGACTCTTATGACCATCCGGTAGGTATTGTGGCCTAAAGTCATGCTTGGCGTTGTGATTTGGGAGATCACACCCTAAGAGGGTTGCTTCTTCTACGGGGTCGAGAGTGGAACTCTTTTCCACCACCCGACAAGGATCCTCTTCATCAACCGTCTCACAAGACAAGGGACTCGAAATCAAGTGCAATAAAGGAGGTGAAGGCATCAAGTTTTCTTCATTGGAGGCTTTAGGCTCCTCCAATTTCCCATTCAAGGCGAGTTCTAAGGCATCTACCTCTTTCTTCCAAGTATTACGTTCCTTTTCACTCACCTTGTCAATATGGCCTATAGGAGGTATGTCTTCTGATAAGTGTCATTTGTAGTGCCTATTTCGTAGTGTTTTGGTCCCATTTTCCTTGTAGAATCGCTCCTTGGGAGCGGTTTAGGGGCTTCTTATGCTTCCTTAAGTTCGTTTCAGGTTCCCGAGACCGAATTGGAAGAGTTGGAGCGATTCCGACTCGATACATACACATTTTGGAGCTAACGGAGTAGAGGAACGATGACTCGATGCCTTGGAATCGACCCCGAGACCTCGGGACCCAATCCCGAGCCTCCGAGACCCGATCCCGAGTCTCGAGAATCGACGGGGAGCCCATGAGAATCGAGGAGGGACCAAAGAGCTCTTAAAGGAGGCCTACAAAGACCCATCCCGTTCGGGATGGCCTCATCCCGTTCGGGATGAAGGGAGCATGAAGTGCGGCTACTGTGAGCCCATCCTGATCGGGAAGGTGGCGTCCCGACCGGGACCGACCTCGTCCCGACCGGGACCATCCCGTTTCTTATGATGATTCTCCTTGTTAGTGTTAGTTGTAGTATAATTATGTTAGAGTAGTGTTCTTGCTAGGGTTAGTAAGGTGATTAGGGTGTTAATTGGGTGATTAAGGGTTTGTTGGAGATGTTGGTGGAAGATTTGGGTTTCCTCTTGGTTTGGTGCACATCACATGTTTGTTGAAATGCATGATTGACTAGTAGTTGCAAATACTTGTTCTTCTTGCCTTTCTCTTGTGGGTGTTAGTTTGTTTGCGGGTTCGGTTCCCTCACTAAGTTGCGAGAGCCCGGTGAGGACGACCCCTAGGTCGTTCTAAGTTGCGAGAGCCCGGATTCGACCTAGGCCTATAGCGTGCTAGTAACCCCGGTTGTGTTGTGTATCGCCGAGTTGGGTTTTAGGTGGAACCTCTAGGTGAGTCTAAGTTGCGAGAGCCCGGACCAACCTAGATTACCCTACTACCTCCTTCACTCTAGTCCTCCCTTGACCATGTCGTTACCCCTTTGACCCCGACCTAATCCTAGCCCGTTTCCCCTAGTTGTTTCTCCTTAGCCTTAGTCATAGTCTAGTCTTCTTCCCTCCCTACCATTCTTAGCTTAGTCCGTTGACTTAGTCTAGTATTTGGGCCGACCTAGTCTAGATTTTACATTACCGTCCCCGTGGATTCGACCCGACTTACCCTATCTACCCTAGTTAGGTTAGCCGGTTATTTTATTGACGGTTGGGATTCCACGACAAATCCCTACCATCATCTTCACTTGGCTTTGGATTTTCAAGATCTGGTTCATCACGAAGAAAATCATACAAATCCAATTTAATAGCCAATACATTGGCTCCCTAAGAGTTACCTTGAGAATCATGTTCAATTTCCTCCTCATTGTTGACCCTTGAAGCTTCAACTTCCTCTATTCTTCCCATATCTTCACCATCCAAGCAACACTCAACAATGATCTCTTGATTGACCCTCTCTTCTTCATTCGTGGCTTCATGATCGGGTTGACTTTCTTGTGGAGACACCCGACCTTCTTGCCCAAATGAACCTTCCTCAACAAGTTGTGGAGCTCGGGTGGCGAACATCGTAAAATGAGCCATGAGTGCATTGATTCGAGCATCTTGCACCTCTATTTGGGCCTTGAACTCCTCTTTATCCCTTTTCATTTGAAACATCATCTCTTGTTGATTCTTTTGCAATTGAACCATCATCTCTTGTTGACTCTTTTGCCTTTGAATCATCATTTGACAAAGCTCAAAGTTTGGGATTTTTGGTTGTGGGTTGTGTGAGGGTATTTGATGTTGTTAGGATCTTGGAATGATCCTTGACAACTTTCATGATAACCATATGGAGGGGGTTCATAAGATTGTTGATGAGATTGATATGGTTGGTAAGATTGTGGGTCTTGGTAACTTACCCCATGATTGTCCCATGACGATTGATGGAAGCTAGCTAGGAAGTGCCATTTCCATAACATTGCCTTGATATATTGGATGAACTAGAAGCACTTGAGCAAACGTTAGAAGCCTAGTGCTTTTGAGGCACTAGGAAGAGAGAAATAGGCACACAAGAAGAAAAACGGAGATACACAAGGAGAAGAAAACACAAAAATTAAGAACAAAGTCTAAAACTAAGCACGCAAAAGTCTAAACTACGCCGTCCCCGGCAATGGCGCCAAATTGACGGTAGTGTTTGTCGTCTATCCTACCAGTCAAATAATAACCAACGAACCTAAGCTGGGTAGCTAGGGTAAGTCGAGTCGATCCACAGGGACGGGGTGTCGGACTAAGGTGTGCTACGGTCTAAGACTAGGTTCAAGACAAGCTAATCTAGGGGATAGACTAATAACTAAGCTAAGGTCTAAAACACGAACTAACAAGGCTAAACAAGTAACTAATGACAAAAGGAAACAAATAAATCAATAAGAAGAAACTAGGGCTAGGTCGGGTTCATGGATGTCAAGGAGATAAAAAGAAGGAAACGGGGTTACCAGCATGCTTTCGTAGCCTAGGTTCCGATCGGGCTCTCGCTACTTAAACGGTCTAGGGGTCATTCTCACAACGCTCTCGCTACTAGTGAGGGAACCAAACCAACCAACCAAACACACACATACATACAAGAGAAGAGGCAAGAAAAACAAAGATTGATCGTCTCTAGTCTCACAAGCAATTCATCAAAGATGTGGAGTGCAAGGTAAATGGGAAACAACAAAAACAACACCTAATACAACCCATCTCACCCTAATCATTCCTAATTACATCCAATCCCCCTAATAACCCTAGCAAGAGTCTACTCAAACATATCTAATGGAAAACTAACAAGAATAAGAGAAACTAGCACAAGAACAACCCCATTCATTATGAAGAACAAATAAGGATAAAGAACAAACAATAACAATGAACAATGAACAAAGAATGAAAATTTAATGATAAAACAAGATTAAAAGAAGGGAAAAGAGAGATTATACCAAACAAGAGAAGATGAAAAGAAGAAATCTTGCATATATAGAAGAAAACCCAAATACATTAACCAAGGTTGTCAATCTTGGTGGAGATCTTCAAGAATTCCCATAATACAAGGGTTAAACTAAGATTAATGACTAATTAAGGACTAATCTACACTAATCTAAGATAATCTAACCTAAAGTAGTCTAGGGTTTTGTGGGTAATGAAGAACATAACATAAGATTACAAGAGGGGGCGTATATATAGGGTTACAAGAGCAAAGGAGTTGAAAAGAAGTGAAGCGGAGCTGCAGGTGGCCCATCTCGGCCGAGATGAGATAGTCTCGCCCGAGATGGGACTCATCTCAGCCGAGATGAGTTGATCTCGCCCGAGATCACACTCCAGTAGCCTGTCTTCGCTTGTACTCTTCATCCCGACCGAGATAGCCTTCTTCTCGCCCATGATGGGTCTTGTAGGCCTCAAATATGATCTCAAAGGTCCCTCCTTGCTTCTCATGAGCTTCTCATCGATTCTCGGTGCTCGGAAATGGGTCTCGAGGGATCGGGAATGGGTCCCAAGGCCTCGGGATCGAGTCTAAGCCACCGAGTGATCGTCGCTTCTCCTAGTTGGCTCCAAATGCGTAGGAAACGAGTCGAAATCGTTCCAAATCTCCATGATTGATCTTGGGAACCTAAAACGAACTATAAGAAGCATAAGTAGCCTAGAAAACCGCTCCAAAGAGCGATTCCACAAGAGAAACCGGGACCAAACACAACAAATAGGCACTACAAACTACACTTATTACTGATGCTTCTGTGTTACGTCCTTGTTGCTGTGTTGGTATTTTCTATTGCTTGTGTTCTGTGCGTTACTATCGGTTTCATGTTTATTGGTCGTCTTGCTCTTGTTATCAACATCTTGTTCCGTTCGTGTCCCTTTTATTTTCCTCGTGTTTCGTCTCCTTAATCTTCTTCTTCCTCTTCCGATTTCGTTCCTTTCTTCTCCTTCTTGTTTTTCTTCGTCCTATACTGCTCTAAGCTGTCACTGGGGCTGCACCGCTGTGTTGTTACTATTTTGGTTGATGTTAATGTCATCTTTTGCTGATCGTTTTGGCTTCTGCTCATTCTGTCACCTGTTTCGGAGTTGTTTGCTGCTGTTTAGATACTACTGCCACCTTCTGCTCTTTGGTTTTCTATCCGATATCGTATACTGGATTCCTCGTTGTTTTGATCTTGTTCGTGTCCCGGTTTATTGTATTGTTCAGATGTTGCGGTTGCGATTCAAGACGAGCGATGTCCCTCCAACTTATTACTCCGTTCTTGATATTCTTCCTGTTCATCTCCTAGTTTTTTGGGATTTCGTGAGGACCAAGTCGAGGACAAGCAAGTGTTTGAGTCGGTTGTCAACTCAAAGTAACTTCAGAACGCTGCTCGATTTTATATTATGTGATTGAGTAGTAGTATGTAGTAAATACTTTACCTTCGGTTTTCTATTTTTATTAACTACGTATGATTTGCTAAAAGTTTGATTTCAAATTGTGTGCTTTATAAATATTTTATAACCATTCGATATCATTTTCATAAATTGTTAATAATTTCATTATTTATGGTTGTTATAATATTTTGTTGGTTATCATGACAGTAGTAACTAAATAATGACGATTTCATATTTTGTTAATTTATAATTTTAACTCAAAATCGTATTTTTATATTATAATCGAGATTTGTAAACTTGTTTAATAAATTAATTTTTGCTTTACGCTTTATACTAATAAGTTAGAAGATAGTCGTTTTGTTTGAAATACATTTTTAGTTGAGATTATTTTCATTAATAATTTCTTACTTGTTTCCGATTGACTATTTTTATTAAAATTCGTATTATTTATTAATAAAAAGCTATTTGTTCAAAATTATTTGAAACCTTTGTAAATCTCATTTCATTTATAAAACTCGTTGACTCAATTAATTTTGATATCATTTTCTTAAAGCATCTCTTTTCTAAAATTTATAATTTTAACTCGATTTCCTAATTATTTATAAAATACTATATATTGACTTATTTATATTTTGAGTAACGAACTTAAAAATATATTAAAGTTATAATAACGACGATAATAATAAAATGCTCATTTCGTTAAAAATGGTACTTTTATACTTTCACTTATTTTAATAACTTACGTATATTCTATAAGACTATTTCTATTTTAATTAAATTTCTAAAATTAGTAAGCTTCTATTTATAGAAAGTTTCCTCTTTTAAAATATGATGATTACTTCATTTATCTCCATATTAGTTATATTGATTATATCTTTTGAATATCGATAATGGCTTTGTTTTGGAGTTATGGAATAAGAACAAGTGTGAGGTTTAGAGTAATATATATTCTGGGTTTACATTTTTGCCATCAACTATAAGGCTAGTGTATCAGGAATCGGTACATTAGTTGTTGAACCGGGTGACAAGTATCTCGGAAGTTGTGTACATTTTGACCTTAAGCTTAGGCCTCGCAGTAAGTCGTTGTCATAAGTTGAACTGGGTGACAGGTAATCCCAGGAGGGGTGTGCATAGTCTTAAACTAGGGTCATGCATTTATAAGTCGTCGCCCTATTTTGGTTAAGTAGCCTAGTTAGAGACGGAAGTTTGATTTGTTTGAACTAAGTTCTCGAAGCTAGTTTTAGTATTCTCCTAGTGAAAGTTTAACTGTCAACTCTAATCCTTTCCATGACGTCATTTTTGAATATTACTATTTTCAGTTGATTTTGACTTGCAGGTTGGCAAGTGCTTTAAGTTTCGCTGAAAACTTATTTTTATTGTATCGTTTTAATGTTTTCTCTTTTAAAATATTTTGATTTAATAATACTATTATTTCCATATGATATAGTATAACTGGGAAAACGTCTGATTTACTCCCCACTGACATGATTATTATGTTTATAACATGACAGGTATTTGATGCTGGGTTTTGGGTGTGAGCTAGCGAGTAGCGTAAATCCTACTCGTTCTTCATTCATGATTTATGGATTTGTGTAAACCCATTTGGAGAATTTTTCTTTTTAACCTTTTTGTAAAAAGAGGCTTTTGTATTGACTTACCATTTCTTTTCTTTTTTGGTAAAAGGTAAGTAATATTATATCATGAGAGCAAATTTCGTTCAAGCTGTAAACCCCTAGAAAATCTAACGCAATACAGTGGCGGAAACACTGTAGAGTTGGAATTAAAACACACTGACAAACTACATCATATTATAAGAAATGGTAAGTCAATACAAAGACCTCTTTTTACAAAAGGGCTAAAAGTAAAATCTCCAAACGGGTTTATACAAATCCATAAATTACAAGAATGAAGAAAGAGTAGGATCCACGCTACTCGCTAACTCACACCCAAAACCCAACAGCAAATACCTGTCATGTTATAAACATAACAACCACGTCAGTGGAGAGTAACTCGGACGTCAGTGGAGAGTAACTCGGACGTTCTCCCAGCCATATAATATCATTTGGAAAAATAATAGTATTACTATATCAAAATAATTAAAATGGAAAACATTAAAACGATATAATAAAGGGTTATTTAACAACAATAATACCAACTATAGGGCGTCGTCCCAAAATAATATCAATTTTAATAAATCTGAGAATAAAACGTATTATTGAAGTAGTTAAACGAGAGTAGTATGGGTGACCGGTTACCTGTAAAACCCTTCCACCTTCCTTTTTCACCTTTAATTTTATTTAACGCCAATAATATCAACTATAGAGCGTCTTCCGAAAATAATTCCAATTTTAATAAATCTGAGAATAATACATATTTTTGGAGTAGTTAAATCAGAGTAGTATAGATAACCAGTTAACGATAGAACTCGTTCACCTTGCTTTTTCGCCTTTAATTTGTTTAATGTTCACTCTTTTTCACTTACTCAGTATATGAGGCATTAAACGTCATTAACGTCTTCGATCTTCCTCTTCCTTCAACCTCACCAAATTTGACAAACAACACAGTCCTACACCAAAATCAACACGTTAATCTAAACGAAACTTATAGAAAAAAAACGGAAGAAGGATGAAGGGTAATGGAGAGAGAGGAGGAAGGAGAAGAGTAAGGAGGAGTAGACTTTAGAAAACTGACCCGACACGAATAAGCCAAACGGAAACCGACCCGACACCCGAACCGTAGCATGATTTTGACCCGAGCTAACCCGAAACTGACCCGACTATTATTATAGAAAATTAGTCGATATCCCTAAAAAGGTTGAAAACAGCAAACCGGAGAATGACCCGAACCCAAAATTATCCGACCCGATCCGAAGTCAACCCAATTATTATAACCCGAAAGTGACCTGACCCAAAACTGACCCGACACAGTTCACCCGTTATCCGTGTCTAAGGAGGAGGATGGAGGATAAGTAGCAGGTTAAATATTAATTAGGTGACCTGATGCAGCAGGTTATAAATTCACTTATACTACTCTTGTTTAACTACTCCAATAATACGTATTGTTCTCGGATTTATTGAAATTGATATTATTTTGGGAAGACGCCCTATAGTTGGTATTATTGTTGTTAAATAACCCTATAATAAAATAAGTTTTCGGAGAAAACTTAAAACATTTGCCAACCTGCAAATCGAAACCAATCGATAAAATAATATTCAAAAATGGCATTATGGAAATTCGTTCAGTGTGCACAAGACTAGACTTTTACTAGGATAATACTGGAAACTATCTTCGAGAACTGTAGACTTAACTCATAACAGAATCCAGTCTCTAGCTAGGCAACTCAACTATAACAGGACTGCGTGCAGCGAGGTCCTGGTTTAAGTAGTGCACACCCCTCCTAGACAACAAATATGTCTAGTTCAGCTGACAGCGACTAACACGATGCGATATCTAGCTTAAGGTCAAAACAAACACTCTCCTGGGCGAAACTACGCCCAGTTCAACGACCAAATGTGCCCCCAAATAGACACACCGGCTTTATAGCTGATGGCAAAAACGTACATCCCAGACTATATTACTCTAACTCCACACTTGTCTTTATTCCATAACTCCAAAACAGCCATTATCGATATTCAAAATAAATATAATAATTATGAGGATAAAAGGAATAAACATCTTATATCAAAAGGGAAACTTTCCATAAATACAAACTTACTTAAAATAGAAATTTTGTTGCAGAAAATACATAAGTTATTAAAATAAGTGAAATGTATTAAAAATAACATTTCTAACGAAATAACATTTTATTATTATCGTCGTTATCGTAACTTTAATATATTTCTAAATTCGTTACTCAAACTATAAATAAAATATAATAAGTCAACATATAGTATTTTATAAATAATTAGGAAGTCGAGTTTTAGAAAAGAAATGTTTTAAGAAAAACGATATCAAAGTTAATTGAGCCAACGAGTTTTATAAATGAAATGAATTTACAAAGATTTCAAATTATTTTTAACAAATAGTTTTTATTAATAAATAATACGGATTTTACTAAAAATAGTCAATCGGAAACAAATATAAAATTATTAGTGAAAATAGTCTCGACTAAAAATATATTTAAAACAAAATCGACTATTTTCTCATTTATTAGAATAAATCATAAAACGAAAATTAATTTATTAATAAGTATGCAAGTTTCTATTAAAATATAAAAATACGATTTTAAGTGAAAATTATAAATTAACGAAATATGACGAAATATGAAATCGACATTATTTAGTTACTAGTGTCACAATAACCAACAAAATATTATAACGATCGTAAATAATTAAATTACCAACAATTTATAAAACGATATCAAAAACTTGTAAAAATATTTATAAATACGATTGAAAATTAATATTATTAGCAATAATAAATAGCTAAAAATTAGAAAACCGAAGTTAAAATATTTACTACGTATTACTACTCAAACATACGATATAAAACCGGGTAACGTCCTAAAGTTACCTTGAGCCTTCGAATCGATCTCGTACTTGTCTACTTGCATAGTCCGAGCTCCAAATCTTCAATAGCACGCCTTAAGCTTCGTGTCGTGAATCACTAGCCTTCCAAGTACGCTCCACTACGAAATTTGAGACAAAAAGAAACAGAAACAGAGAAATCGGAATAAGGACTGTTGGAAATGAATAGAGATGACACGGAATGACAAGGGAAAGCAGCTAAAAGAAGATCGATGAAACAATTGAAAATGAATAGATCGAGATCGACCAAAATAGCCTCGATAAGGAATCAAATTAAATGAATATAAAAGCGGGAACGAAAACAGAATCACGACCATTATGAGCAGGTAACACCATTGAAACGGAGAGGGAAAAGAAAGAACGGAAACGGAAAGAAGAAACAGAAATCAGCATCTTAGCATAAGACAATGACAGTAAAGTTGAACCGAGCAGCAATAGAGAACCAGATTGAAGAAGAAGGAACGAAGAATAAAAAGAAAAGAGGAAGGAATTGAATAGCAACAACAGCTGCAGCAACAAAATGCGAAAACAGGAGCAACGTCATTAACGCAGTAGCAGTCCGTACGTCATTAACGCAGTAGCAGTCCGTACATCGCAGCAGCAGTAAATATAGACACCAGCAACAACAATATATATAGAACAGCAGCAGCAACGCAATTACCGAGAGCAGCAAAACAATAAATAGAAGAAGAAAAAGAAGAAGCGAAAGGAACAACAGCCATCAGCGGGCAACACGAACGACAACACCAGCAGCAAGGCGAGACGAAACTAACAGAAAAGAACAACAGCAACATACAGAACGAAGGGGAAGAAGAAAACGGGAAAGTGGACGGAATACCACGAAACAATTGCAGAAAAACGGAGCAGCAGCAACTTCAGAACGGAAGTAAGCCCAGACCAGTAACTTTAACGTACCATAACAACGACAAGCATTGCAGCAGCACAAAGAAGGAGAACAAAGAAAATAGGAATAACCTTTCCGAATCAGGCGACAGAGAGCGACAACAGAAGAAGCAGCATCCAGATACAGTGATGGCAGGACGCGTAACAAAGAACAAAACAGAGGAGAAAGGGAATAGATGGAGCAGGAAAGAAAAAGAAGACGATGAGATTGGTTGAACGAGGAAGGAGAAGGCAGAGGGTGATTAACCAGGCAAATGGGCGAGTATACGTTAATAAACAGGTGAGAAAGCAAGAGGAAGCCGAGGAGGGAAAGAAGAAAGGCAAAGGGGTACGTAGAATCAGGGTGAAGCGGTGGGAGTATAAAAGAAAAGGGAAGTGAATGTGAGATGCATTGAAACAACAGTAATGAGGACACGTTAATCACAAGTGGGATGAATTCCACTCACAAAGAAGTGGATTAGATAAATGAATAAGTTAGGAACGAATTCCGTAACGATAAGTTGACGGACTCACGAAACAAATTAAAACGGGTTAATAAAATTAGTAAATAATCGGGCCGTCAAATAAAATGAGTAAATAAAATATTTGAGATGAAAAACGGAGCTTACAAGAATAAATAATAAGGCGATGAAATAGTATCTCCCGATAAATAATAAATTTTCGATAAGGTGAAATAAATTGATTTCTCAAGGAAATGAAATAAATGTTTTGACGAAATTTCAAATAAATGAACTTCGAGCCGAAAATAGAAATTCGAACTTAAATATAAATAAAAAAAATTAGAATTTAAATCGTCGAAATAAACTTTCGATAAGAATTAAATTAAATATATAAAATGGATCAAAACAAAAATAAAAATATGTTTTTAATAAGAAGAGTTTCCGAGTCTAATAAAATTTTAGGAGTTTGAAACGATCAAACGATAAATTTGTTTTATAATAATTTAAAGAATTACGAGTTATATCGTAAAAATAAAAATACGAACAAAATTTTCATTTTTAATTTAATTTATAAAATCAGGGGTGTTACACAAGCATTACATTCTTGTTTCCGACAAACTTCTATCGCCAACCAAATTAGATGCCTAATTTATCTGTCCACTCTGAGCTAATAGTTGAAGAAATTCTACTAAGTTTATCCCTAAATTTCACCCTGAGTTCCCTCTTCATCTGATGTATCAGAATCTCTGGTCTTACCATTTCTTTTAATATGATATAGTTTGTCAGTGTGTTTTAATCCCAACTCTACAGTGTTTCCGCCATTGTATTGCGTTAGATTTTCTAGCGGATTACAATAACCTAGAGTCGCCTCTAATACCGTCTTCCCCGGGTAATATTTGCTCCTCAAAAGCCGACTCCAGAAAGCCTCAGGTGATGTTAGTAGTCTCCAACTTTGCTTACCGAGTTGGGTGAGGTTAGTTTTTTTAAAGTCACGAAATCCAGTTTTCTTAAAACCTTTTGGACGGCATAACCGCTTCTAAGAGACCCACGTTATCCGCCTCGTCGCATCATCATGACCCCACCGGAACCTAGATATCACCAATCTCAGGTCTTCATAGAAAAACGTTGGTATTTTAAACACACTCATAACATAGGTCGGGAGTGAATTAGCCATGACCTTTATAAGAACCTCTTGACTCGCCCTAGACAATGTTTTCCCACGCCAAATAGTCAGACAATTGTGAAGCTTATTCCGTATAATATTCGTGAGCCTTTTTTTGAGCGACCCACAACAGTTGGAAGACCCAGATATCTTTCTTGTATAGCTACTTCGCCAACACCAAGAATACTCACCACCGTATCCCGCTTACTCCGAGGAACTCTCTGGATAAAAGACACAGTTGTCTTGTCGAGATTAACAAGTTGACCCGAAGCATATTCATACCGTCGTAGAACCTTACTCAATATAGTCGCTCCCTCCCCCTTCGCTTTTATGAAAAATATACTATCATCCGCGAAGAAGAGGTGAGAAATAATGGGCACTGTAGGAGCAATTTGCATTCCATGAAGAGTATTTTTTTTTCAATTTCCCTCCGGGTCATGTGACAAAACCTCAGCACATAGAATAAATAAGTAGGGAGAAAGTGGATCAGCTTGTCGTAGGCCTTGGGTCGGTGTGAATTCGTTAGTCGGATATCCATTTATAAGCACAGAAAAATGAACTGATGAGCCACACGTCATAACCCGAGCTATCCAGTCACCATCGAAGCCCATAACTCCTAGCACACCTTCGAGAAAGTCCCATTCAACCCGGTCGTAAGCTTTGGCCATATCTAATTTTAGGGCTATATACCCGTCAGCCGCCCCGGAAGATTTCATGTGGTGGAATAGCACAAGCGCAATAAAGACATTATCCGTGGTCAGCCGACCTGGTGTGAAGGCGCTTTGATTATCCAAGACAATCTCGCCTATCTAGGAAAAACTTAAGATGGTTTGCGAGAACCTTAGCTACAAGCTTATAAACAACGTTACATAAGCTTATAGGTCGAAAGTCTCGTATTTTATCATGTGCTTTTTTCTTCGGGATCAGAACAATATTTGTTTTATTGAAATCTCGCGGAATTGGATTGCCTCGTAAAATGCACAGGACTGTTCAGACCACCTCCGGGCCCATAATATACCAGAAGGTTTGGAAAAAGAATCCATTCATTCTGTTCGGCCCCGGTGTCTTCAGTGGATGCATTTAATTTAGCGCCTCTATTATATCTTCCTCAAAATAATCTCGTCGGAGCCAAGTGTTCATTCGGTCCGTGACCTAATTTTCCATCCTCTCGAACACATTCGCAAAATCACATGGCTTTGACGTCGTAAACAGTTCGCTAAAGTATGCAACTGCAAGCCCACTAATCTCCTCATGCCTTGTTCGTTTTATACCAGTATCGTCAACTAATAAAGACCTGATGTGGTTAATTGTCCTACGTTCTGCAGCTCTCTTGTGAAAAAAGCTAGTATTCCGGTCCCCGTCTTTGAGCCATAGAGCCCGAGATCTCTGCCTCCAGAACTGCTCTTCTTGTCGACTTAGGTCAGCCACTTGCGCCACCAACTTCTGTCTTCTTTTAACCTCAGCTTCGGTCCGCCCTCTCTTATTTAATTGAGCAATTTGCTTTCGTTTTGTAGAGATGTCCCTCTCCATTGTCTTTATACTTGTTTTTTCCAGGCCTGAAGTTCACGTCCACAAGATCGAATCCCCTTCATCAGGTCACCACCCCCTTTCTCGAAACCCAGCTTGACCGCCTCTTCACACCCATCCTGACCGACACACATATGCTCAAACTTAAAAGCTCTATGTCCTCCCTCCCTATTAGCACGCATATCAAGTAAAAGCTTTATCGGAGCATGGTCCGGCCACTCTCGTTCCAAATGAATGACTCTAGCAAACGGGAACATATCGGTCCAATTTTCATTGCAGAACGCTCTGTCCAGTCGACATTGTTGATTCGACGTCCCAGCCTGTCCGTTATCCCAAGTAAAAGTATAGCCTTCGATCAAATGGAATATCACGCAAGTTGCATTCCTCAATCATCCCCCCCCCCCCCCCCCCGAAAATTATTCATTTGCCATTGTGCGCGCCTGCCCCCGAAGCATGTCAGTAGCGAATAAGACTTTATTGAAATATCCGATACAGACCCAAGGTAAGTTGCCTTGTAACCAAAGAATTTTCAGCAGTTTCCATGATAGATGTTGATTTTCTATACGATTTTATTGAAATCCTCTCGCATAATGATTTTCTATACGATTTTAATGCAATTTCTTCGATTTTGGTTTCTTCGATTTTAATGCATGTTACTGCAATTTCTTTGTCATGAATACTGCATCAATCGTCAATCTGTTGTTTACTGTATATCGTTTACTGTATTAATTTACTGTATGTCTTTTGATTTCGTCAATCTGCTGTTTTAATAAGATAATTTCTGGATGTAACAACCCGGATTTTCGATGACTTGAATTAATAGATAATGCGGAAATTTATCTAAGTCATTTAATTAAAATTATATCAGAGTGTAAACAAATCCAGATCGCTACGGATCCTTACAACAAACGACTATTAATTACATAGTCTTGATTCACTTAGTACAGAATATAAATTGTATTTTATACAAACATAATTATTAAATCTCTCTCGCTCGATTCCCTAACGTCTTAAACCTGCAAAAAAAATAAAACAATGGACGCTGAGTGGGACAGCAACCAATCCGTTCATCTAACATCACCTCGAACACATAAGACAATCATGTGAATAACAAATAATATGCTTACAAAAATATTAAAGGATATCACGTAACAAATAGTTTCCTTTAATTCAATTAACCAACATGTGAGGTGATGAAAACGATAAAGTTTAAAAGATGGGACATTGGCAGCCATTTGAGTTTTAAATCATTTTTCACGTAAACAGACAAAACACACGAGTCGTGGCTCCTAGTATTACTGCTACATCCTATTGGCTTGCATCTCACCAATAGAAGTAACCGTATTACCAACTCGTAGACCGAACCGATCTTATGAGGCTTACATCTCACCCATAAGGCTCAATTGGGCCCGAACTTCTATTATATTATACGTTTATTCAAACGGGGCTCTGGGCTAAAATGAAAGCTGATGATTACATTTTCTGCATCACGAAGAGGGAACCCGCAGTTTTCAAAATCCTATTCTACCCCTGCTACCTAGGTGGTAATACTGATCAAGTACTTGTCTATATGTGCGCCACATACCCTACGCAGACTCTTGAACCGCAGAACTCACTGCCGTAGGACGACTACCTTAAACACTAGGTCGACTCTCGGACTGCAGCCTCCGAATCTGCTTTTCATTACAAGTGCAGTCGAAACACAACGCATGGTAGGATCCAACACAAGCTATTCGTCCCAGACTCGCATCGTAAACTTTATATAAAAGTCGCCCATGAACAAGTAGTACTTTATTTGGTGACCTTCAATAATTGGTCGGACTCATTTGAAACAGTCAAATCCTCAAATACTTACTTTCAGTGTGACAACGTTACACTTTATTAATCCTCAAGTGTCACCCGAAATATTATATCCCAAATATCGTATAATATTTTTAAAATAGTAAATTCTTTTAAAAGAAGTTTTATAAAAATAAAATTAAGGTATAACAAAATATTATTTTAAAATTTATAGTTTATAAAAAATATAATTTAAGTCATTTTTAATCGATTTACAAAATTTGACGTAAAATTATTTTTTAAATATTTATAAATATCGTGTAAAAATTTATTAAAATCTTTACTTATATAAAAATAATAAGTGAGTTTTATTAAAATAAAACATTTTGCAAGTTACTAATTTACTCTATTATTATAATATATAAACAAATGTAAAAGTACTAAATAAAATTAAATATGACCGAAATTACAATCATACAGAATATAAAGTACATAGAATAAACATACATAGCAATTAGAAGTAAATAAAAAAAATAAAATGAAAATAATACAAGTAAATTTTATTAATTTAAATTCTTTTATTCATTTTCTCAATTTCTCATATAAACAAAAATGTAGAGGTGATAAATAAATTAAACAAGTGATAATTAAGTCGAGTTGAATTTAGTCATAAATAATATATATATATATATATATATAACACAAATAAAATATCACGTAACCTTTTTTATATATAAGTAATTTAGTCATACAAATAAGCCTAAATATTTAAATAAGCAATTTATTAAATTACTAACATTAATATACTTATATATAAGAAATGTTGTTAGAAGAAAAGTTTGGTTACCTTATAGCTATTACGGAGTATTTATTAACGTTATTAAGAATTAAGGTCGACGGGGTCAAAATATCGTCTACGTAAGAAAAGTCGTCTTTTTCCTCCTTTAAAAAAAATTCGGGTCAAAATGATTTGACCCAAATACGGTACTAGAAAAGTGATTCCACCAAATACTGCGCAGCTCCTCATTTCTGATGCTCCAATCATAGAAAATAATGAGGGAGTAAATATAGTATATAGTAAGGAGTATAGTAAGTAGTAGCAGAACTAGAAGTAGAAGTAGTTACTTAAGGATGGGTATATGCAGTAAGTTAGGTTGTACTACGAGTATTTATAGTAGTGGGATGTAATGTAGTACTAGGTAGATAGTGTAACAGGGGTGAGATGTGTAGGATACTTCCTCCGTCCCGGTCATTTGTTGTCCTTTTATTTGGACACAAAGACCAAGGCAAGCAATGAAAGTATCAATTTACCCTTCCCTTCACAAACATAAGTTAGCAAATTGGAGTATATGTAAATTGAATAAAGTGGGGACCATATGCAAACCAAATGAATCACCTAACCCAATGGAACATAAACATGAGTTTGGAAGTGAGAGGGTATAATGGTCTTTTACTACTTAAAATACATACCAAAATAGAAAGGACAACAAATGGGTGAGACGGCTTAAAATGGAATAGTATAACAAATGACCGGGACCGAGGGAGTAGATAGGTACAGTAGTGTTGCTGCGTTGTAGTTTAGTTAGGAATAATGTATAGGTGTAATTAGGATAGGAAGATAGGAATGAGTAGGAATGTAGGATAGGATGGAATTTGACGTGGAAGTTTTAAAATGAGTTAACGTTTCGGTCCGTTTCTCGTACAAACGTCTTTCTTTCTTAAAAAGTTGAAATATAAGATTAAGAAATTAAAATAATGAAAATCGTAAAATTAATTTTTAAAAAGGATTTGTGAGACGGTAAGTAAGACAGACGATAAATAGTTTTATGAGACAATAGTTTATAAGAAATTATTATTTTAAGAATTCGATAAATTATTAAATTTTTACGAGACGAGAAAACGTCAAAACGACATATCAATATTAAAAATATTTTCGAGTTTTTAATAATTCGATAAATAAATTCTCATGTTTTTATAACGGGATAATTTTTAATTTAACGAAAACAAAATATTTTATTCACGAAAATATTTTTTCAAACGTTAAACTTGGTTTAAATAAATGTTTAAAATCTTAACTCTATTTGAAAAATATGGGGTGTTACACTAGATTTTTGATTACATGATTAAAAATTAAAATTATGAATATTTCAATATTTAAATATGAACAATGAAATACTTGAATATGCACATTGAAATAACTACATATTATTTCATAGCATGGATTTCTGGTTTTGGTACATTATTATTACTACAAAATACCCAATTATTTTATTATGTTATTCGAGTTATTCTATACTATTGTTGTAATCCCCTAGAAATTCTAACGCAATACAGTGGCGGAAACACTGTAGAGTTGGGATTAAAACACACTGACAAACTATATCTTATTAAAAGAAATGGTAAGTCAATACAAATGTCTCTTTTTACAAAAGGGCTAAAAGTAAAAATCTCCAAACAGGTTTATACAAATCCACAAATTACAAGAACGAAGAAAGAGTAGGATCCATGCTACTCGCTAGCTCACACCTAAAACCCAGCAGCAAATACATGTCATGTTATAAACATAACAGCCACGTCAGTGGGTGGTAACTCGGACGTTCTCCCAGCCAAATTATATCATATGAAAAAATAATAGTATTATTATATCAAAATACTTAAAATGAGAAAACATTAAAAACGATATAATAAAAATAAGTTTTCAGCAAAACTTGAAGAACTTGTCAACCTGCAAGTCAAAAATCAATCGATAATAATAATATTCAAAAATGGTGTTATGGAAATTCGATCAGTGTGCACAAGGCTAGACTTTCACTAGGACAATACTGGAAACTAGCTTCAAGAACTGTAAACTTAACTCATAACAGTATCCAGTCTCTAACTAGGCAACTCAACTATAACAGGACTGCGTGCAGCGAGGTCCTGGTTTAAGTAGTATACACCCCTCCTGGATACAAACCATATCAAGTTCAACCCGACGCGACTTACACGATGCGATATCTAAGTTTAAGGGCACAATGCACACTCTCCTGAACACAAACCATGCTCAGTTCAACAACCAATGTGCCCCATAAAGACACATCAGCCTTACAGTTGATGGCAAAAACGTACACCCCAGACTATATTACTCTAACCCCACACTTCTCTTTAATCCATAACTCCAAAACAAGCCATTATCGATATTCAAAAGATATAATCATTAAGAGGATAAAAGGAATAACATTTTATATTAAAATAGAAAATTTCTATAAATAGAAACTTACTAATTTTAGAAACTTACTTAAAATAGAAATTCTTATGGAAAATACGTACGTTGTTAAAATAAGTGAAATGTATAAAAATAGCATTTCCAACGAAATTAACATTTTATTATTATCGTCGTTATCGTAACTTTATTATACGTCTCAATTCGATACTCAAAATATAAATAAAATATAATAAGTCATTTTATAGTATTTTATAAATAATTAGGAAATCGAGTTAAAACTATAAATTTTAGAAAAGATATGTTTTAAGAAAATGATACCAAAATTAATTGAGCCGACGAACTTTATAAATGAAATAAAATTTACGCAGAATTCAAATTATTTTTAACAGATAGTTTTTATTAATAAATAATATGGATTTTAATAAAAATAGTTAATCGGAAACAAATAGTAAATTATTAGTGAAAATAGTCTCGACTAAAAATATATTTAAAACAAAATCGACTATTTTCTCATTTATTAGAATAAATCGTAAAACGAAAATTAATTTATTACAAGTATACAAATTTCGATTAAAATATAAAAATATGATTTTTAAGTGAAAATTATAAATTAAAGAAATATGACGAAATATGAAATCGACATTATTTAGTTACTACTGTCACGATAACCAACAAAATATTATAACGATCGTAAATAATAAAATTATTAACGATTTGTAAAACGATATCGAAAGGTTATAAAATATATATAAAGCACACCATTTGAAATTAAACTTTTTAGCAAATAATACGTAGATAATAAAAATAGAAAACCGAAGTTAAAATATTTACTACATACTACTACTCAAACATACAATATAAAATCGAGTAACGTCCTAAAGTTACCTTAAGTAATAGATAACTTCAAAGCATTGCCCCGTCAATAGTCCAAGCTCCACCTATGTGTGGACATGACGTAGATCCACCCCGACGCGGCCACGCGCGGGTTTGGGTAGGCGAATGAATCTCGTGGTAAGATTGTTCTCGGGTTCGAAATTTAAGTCAAAGATGGAGTCGCCACCGAATTTTGTGGTTATTCGGAACCATTCGAGCCCACTCTATGTCGTCATGGGCCGTACACAAAGTATGGCCCATTTCGATTTCAGAGTTTATGGGGCTCGTCCCTTTGCATTGCAATACCGATACCATCTGCACCGGTAATCGTGTATAGAATGACTCTCGTGCGCCAAAGGTTTCGGGCATCCGGAAACCGAGGTTCTGAGTAAGGGGTGAGGGTACGTGTTGGGAAGCCCACTAAGGACACCCAACCCCGCCCGCAGGTGGCGGCCTCTACTAAGACATCGTTCGTGTTTGTGTACGCGCGCTAGTAAAACGACTAAATGATATGCAAACAGCGTTTTCGGGCTAAGCATGTGAATTATATGTGAACTACGTCATTTAATGCATTTAACTATGGTCGAAGTTGTTTAGCATGCGAGATTCATTTATAAAGCGGTAAACATCCAAATAAACAAAGCTCGTAAATAGATTACAAATTACACGGACGGAAATACAACCCGGCCAATACAAAAATTACAACAATAAAACAAACGACATAAAAAAGCGATAAAAAGATAGAAACGGACCCGTATATGAACTAGACCGTGAATTGCGTAGATGGACGAACTCCGATTAAATACACATTATGTTGTGCATTAAACGAAGGACGGAGACATAAGACCTAAGCGTGATGCTAGCCCGATCCCATGCCTCGATGCCTTGCCCCGACTTATCACGTCGAAAAATCGATCAAAGTCGCCTAGTGAAGTGTCATGCATGGGTTTTGAAAAAGAGATTCACGTGATTGCCTTTACACGTGACGACTAAGTCGTTTTAAAAAGACGAGGCTCGGATGGTGACAAAAAGGCTCTCGGTTTTCTGGGCTATAGGACTCACTCGATCGAGTCGTGGTCTGACTCGGTCGAGTGTGTCCTCGAAGAGGCTACTGCCCAGGATTTGGGGTGCTACTCGATCGAGTAGCCCATGGTACTCGATCGAGTGGCACCTGTACGAGGCATAACTCGTATTGTTTTATGTTTGAAAATCGATGATGGGCCGAGTTAAATAAAAATATCGCACGATTTAAATTTAACTCGGCTTCCGGTGTTATAATCGTGTATGTATACGATTGTAATACCGTTACCGGAATTTTATGAAAATGTTATCGTTAGATTGAAATTTTGGATTAGCAACGAAATTGTATCCCTCCACGTCACGACATCGGTATTAATCCTTTCAGATTATGTGATGTCGGTTTTCGTGTCAACGGGTTCCGTACTAATCGTAGAAATGGATCCATACGCGTTCAACTACGAATGACCATGATCGCGTTACACCCTTGAGTACATTGGGGCGGCGCTCCTCGAAAGGGTGCCACCTCCGTCGTTGCTCGTAAAGGGATTAAACGGACCTTAAAATGGTTATCGTAGTCAAACGAGTTTAGATCCGGGTTTTAATACTATTATATATGTACACGGTATATAATGTTAGTAGTAAAGAAAAAGAATTTGAAAATGCAAAAAGTACAAAACGTTAATGTTAGCGTTACTATACTAATATAATTACGATATAAAAATGCGAAAATGTAAATAAAGAAACGAAGTAATAAAGGTTGAGATGGGGTTTATGACACCCTCAACATACATGCTTAGTAAAGACCTCGAAAATGGACTCGTAATAGCGGCACGGACACGAGAGTATCGAGGATGTACGTGAGTTATGGTGTGTGTGTGTGTTGGTGAATGATTTGTCGGTTTTTCGAGGGACAAGGACTCGGTTTGTGCTTAGGGTTGTAGTGTAGAGAGGATGAGTGAATTTGGGTAGAAATGTAGGGTAGAATTGCATTTGCCAAAAGCTGGAAAATGAGAAGGGTTTGTGGGGGTATTTATAGAGTTTACCCCACGACCTAGGGTCACTCGATCGAGTGGCCCTAGTGCACTCGATCGAGTGCCTTTGAAAACGGGTCTGGTCCGGTTTTTGAGGCTCCACTCGACCGAGTGGGTCAACCCACTCGATCGAGTGGATCAAGGGAATCGAGTCATTTTAGGAAATAGTTGGCTTTGCTTGATTTTTGAATTTTGTATTGGGCGCCAGTTTCTAGAAGCTCCTCTAGGCTGCTTTGTGTGACGGATTCGTCTTTGACCGGGTTTTGACCCGGTCGCCAAAAGACGGGTTTTATTTTTGGTGTCGGTTTTGGCCCAAATTAGTCTTATTTTGCTCGGAACGACCCACTGGGCCTGAATTTGAGGTTGGTTTTGAGAGATTTGTACTCCGCTAAAAGTCCACGTCGGATATTATTGATTCCGAGCCCATATTCGAGTATACTAAGTCACGTTTGCGTCCAATCATCATCGGGTGTTTTGTTGGGAACTGCTATAGACACTAGCATGCAAAATGCGGGTGTCTACACTATGCGATCCAAAGTCGTCTCGAACACTTGTCCACCATTAAAACTTCAAGGTCCAACAGGCTCGAGATAAAATCTACAACATAAACAAAAAGAGACAAAATCAACCAAGATTAGGACAGAACAAGTGGTTGATACTAAGACTAAACGAAACGAAAAACAAATGGAGTTTTAACTAAACAAGAGATGAGGAAAAGGATCGACGTTAGAAAGGAGAAGGGAATCGACATCGAAAATAAGAAGGATTAGGTTCTAAAACGAGATAGGGGAATGAGCGTGACAACAGCAACATAGAAATGAAGGTTTAACAAATGGGATGGCACAACTCGACCACAAAAACGGAAAAAGAAATAATAGAATAGAGGCACAAAGGGGATACAACTCAAAGCATCAGCATCACGTATAAACCGACAAAAGGAAAAGCAAGCAAGAACAGCGAGAACAACCAGATGATAGTAGCAGCAGCCCCTAACAACAGGAAGATGGTCGAATAACCAGCCAAAACGAACAAAGCAGCAGCGAGGAGCAGCGAAGAAGAAAAGAAGAACAAGAACGAACAGGAATTTACCGATTAACAAGAATGAAAAAGAAGAGGAAGAACAAGGAAATGGAATAGTAGCAGTAACGATTCTAGCAACAAACAACAGGCAACAAATACCGAAAACAGGGGACGAGAGAAAAACGTAGCAGTAGTTGCATACAGCAACAGAAAGACGAATAGACAAGAGAAAAAGGAGAACGAAGGAGATAACATAGAAGAAGAATAGAGAAGACGGACAAGCAGCAACAAGGCAGAATGAAACGACATCTACGGAACATGACCACGACCGCAAAAACGCACAAGGAGAAGGAAAAAAATTAGCAGCAACAACACCGAACAGAGGCAGAATGACGAAGAAGAAGGGAGAAGAAGATCGATTTCAATAAACAGCAGCAAAGACAACGATGACAGAACGAAAACACGCGAAGAAAAGAAGAGAAGCAGTAGATGGAACAGAAAAAGGAGAACAAGAAGAACAACAACAAATCGCTCACCGAGTTCGGGCGACGAAACGAACAAAGATAGCAGGCAAAGACGACGGAGAGCTTGGCCAGAGTAGTAACACGACACATGGGAAGAAGAAGAAGAAGAAGAAGAAGAAGAAGAAGAAGGGGCACGCTGATTGCCTAGAAGATGAAGAGAAGGATGGATACGAGGATGCCAGGGGAAGAGGTGAAAATCAAATGAAGCGGTGGAATAAAGGGTAAAGGAGCAGTACGTTAAACAAGGAGTAAGGAGGTTGAAAGGGTGGAGTCAAACGGTGGAAAACCAACAGGTATTGCAAAGGGGAGTGTTCGGAACACACGAAATGAAAAGGGGGTTGAATCAGGTAGCAAAGTAGTGGATTAAAACACGGATAAATTAGATGAATCGAGTTCCGTAACGATAAGTTGACTGACCCACAAATCGAAATAAAAACGAGTTAATAAAACTAATAAATAATCGGGTCGTCAAGTAAAATGAGTAAATAAATTATTTGAGGCGAAAATGAAGTTTATAGAAATAAATAATTAAACGATGAAATAGTATTTCCGATAAATAATAAATCTTCGATAAAATAAATTAAATTGATTTCTCGAGGAAAGTTAATAAATATTTTGACGAAATTTAAAATAAATGTACTTCGTGCCGAAAATAGAAATTCGAGCTTAAATAAAAATAAATAAAAAGAATTTAGAATTTAAATCGTCGAAATATGCTTTCGAAAAGAATTAAATTAAATGTATAAAATGAATTGAAACAGGAATAAAATATGTTTTAAATATAAGAAGAGTTTTCGAGACAAATAGAATTTTAGGAATTTGACACGATTAAACGATAAATTCGTTTTATAATAATTGTAAGAATTACGAGTTAAATCGTAAAAATAAAAATACGAACCTAATTTTAATTTAATTTTAAATTTATAAAATCAGGGGTGTTACAATTGTTGCGGTTATTCTATATTATTCTTGAAGTTATTTCATTATATTAGTTACTAAATTTTATAACCAGGGTTATTTTATAGTGTTTTTATAGTTATTTTATAGCACATATGTGATTATTGTACTTCAATTTTATTGTATTGTAACTAACCCTCTTTATATTTTTGTCTTTCAGTGAAGTGTCTTTTACTGGGTGCACCATCAATGATAAGCAAGATGTTTCATCCCAATACAATAACATGAGTTATTCATTACAATAACTGAGTTTCTACATTGGACTAACAACTACGTAAAATCAGATAACATTATTTTAAAATTGATTATATTTGAGTGTCAGGCCAATATAATAACATGAGTTATTCATTACAATAACTGAGTTTCTACTTTAGAATAACTACGTAAAATCAGATAACATTATTATAAAGTTATTTGAATTCCATCTCAATACAATAACACGAGTTATAATAACTAAATTTCTACGTTGGAATAACTACGTAACATCAGATAATATTATTCTAAAATTTATTATATTTGAGTTTCATCTCGATACAATAACACAAGTTATTCAATACAATAACTGACTTTCTACATTGAAATCATTACATATCTACATTGAAATAACCTGACAACATTATTCTTAGTAAACAATTGAGTCAACTATAAAATAATTATGCTTATTCATTAAAATAATCTTGTTTGTATATCAAAATAACTATAAAAATATGAGAAAAAATGGTTTGGAAATTTAGAGAGTTTTAATCTCATCTCTTGATCATGTGAGATCTAATGGCCACAATCTATCTATATAATAATATAAAAAGGCAAACTAAAAAGTCTCCTTTCTAATAAGCCGACATGTGGCATCACTACAAGCCGACACGTGGCATCACTACAACTCAATCCTTAAGCTACTAAATGAAGGTGTTTGATTTTTTGTTTTAGAAAAAAAAATTCTTTCATAATAAGTATAAATGAAGGTGTTTGATTCCTTTTATTCATCATCACTACGGAAGATTAACAAGTTGGTGACTTCGAAGTATCTTTATACTTTTATCTATAAATATAATCAAAAGATAATATGTTTCTATAAAAATATTTTTTAACTTATTCTAATTATAAAATACCAAAATTTAGAATTTAGCATGTTGCTTTTAGAATGACGACATTAATTACACAAATGACATTTATACCCTTTCCCTCCTAATTAGTTTCTAATATATTTTTTAACTTAATAATAAAGACGATAACGATAATTAAACACATAACTAACGATGTTAACAATTTAAGCAAAAAAATATCAATTGATTGATAACCAACGACGGTAATTAATGAGATTAACAATAATAAGACACATAATTAACATTTTACAATTAAACGATCATGACGTAAACTATATTAAACAATTATTTAACACTAAAATTTAATCATTTGCATAAGTTTAAAAAATATTTAGACAAAATAATTAAACAAGTAATTAACGATTTAAAGATCTAATTTACGTCTATTATAAATATTAATAAAACCCCAAAAATTATCCCAGACCTCTTCGAGACTATAGAACACTTCAAAGCTAAAACAAAGGTGATAAAAATTCTTCTAAACATAAAACAAACACGTCCCGTGCGTTTGCACGGGTGACAAAACTAGTATATATAATAAAAAGGCAAGCCTTTTTACATCCCTTTACAATATTCATTCTTGAGTGAATATGAGAAAGCCAAATCGTCATTCTTAAGTGCATATGAGAAAGCCACATCATCATCATTCAATATTCAATGAGAAAATGTGTATACCTTTTAAATTAAAAGCAAATAAGTGCATACTAAATAGTATGTTATTAATTGGTATCGTTAAAGTAAATTAGGTTATGTTATTAATCAATTAATTTAAACAACAATAATTTACAATATAATTTATAAATTACATATTAACGTTCATTACTTTGCTATAAACTTTCATCGATCTTTATAAATCGAATTTTTTTGTATAAAATGTGAGAGATTTTATATATATGTTCTCCATACCCTAAATCACAACCTCTATCGATCCTCTATTAGTTACAACAATCACCAACATTATTTTGTCACTTTATATTTTGCATTATTATTTATTATAATAATTGCGATGCGTTGACAATTTGTATGATTTTATACAAAAGTATACTACGTAATACATATGGACTACTGTTACTAACCAACCTAATATAGTACTTTAAAGATAACATAAAGAGTTAACGCCATTCAACCCTTCTAACGACACGCCCCTTCAAACATAACAACCAAAAATTAACCTCAACTCATATTACCATAAATGAAGCAATAACATACCCTCCACCCAAACTCCAATATATACAACTACCTCTCACAAAAGCAAACTCAAGATAAATTTGATAAAAAAAACATAAAAAAATAAAAATAAAAAATTGTTCCTTCTAATAAACGAACCTAATAACTTTATATTCAAAATGTTGTATTCATTTAGATCTCCAAAATTTAAAGCAATATGGTATTAAAATTGTGACATCATAATGGTTAACACATTGACAAAAAATTTCCACATAAAACTTTTATTTACAAGAGTGTAACAATTTCTAACAATAGTGTTTAAGTAAAAAAAATGTTCATGATGGAAAAGTTTAATAGGAGTATTGAATGTACTATTGGCATATTTTGGATAAAAAAATACTCAATGTTCAATTAACTAATTCACATTTTTTTATACTTTAATTATTAAACCTATATTACATGAAAATCTTGGTTAATGCAAAATTTGATACCAGCATGCTGTCTGTTTATATACCGAAACTTATAAATAAGAATTCGCGTCATATGTTGTTGCATGTTGGTGCAAATGACATTCTTATACCAAAAAGTTCTTAAGAAAATTAGATCGTGTTTGAGTGTGAGCTTATACAACTTATTTACAATACATCCGTGATTTTCACGGGTAGCAGGCGAAACTGTAAACATACAATTGTTCCCAATAATAAATATTATAGAAATCCCGTGCATTGCACGGGTCACAAAAGTAGTTTTAATACAATACGTAACTTTTAGTAATATGTAATTTATAGACAAAAAAAAAATGAACATCGATGTACATGCATAAAGTAAATGTATAGAAATAAATGGAACAGATGAAGTATTATATTAAATAGTTATCTATTTCCATTTACCAAAATTTTATCAGGGTATTTTGTGCAATTAGATTTTGTGTGATACAAACCCACCCATTATTCCATCACATAACTCTTTTTTTAGCGAATAGATCATATTATTAATAAAAAGTCATATGACATGTCGACATATAGAACTTATATCGAAATTGAACGGATACAATACTATAAAATTTGAATAAAATAAATTCTCATTAAAACATAGATCTCTAACTATGATTTTGATCTCCGCTTATGCACATTCTTTTTCAGCATATCACTATTTCATGATACAACTTTGACAAGAGGGTCATTGGATCTTCCAAAGTTTTGAAGATAATCGATTTCATTTAACCTGATAGACTTTAGCCGACAGTCTGACAAAAGAATGATTGTGGTACTGATCTTCCACGTCCTTTACGCTATCATAGATTCAACATCTCTTCTAAAAGAGAGAGAGCGTGAAACCCATCAATTGATGGGTCGAAACTCTCCTAAAAAATAGGACAATCTCTTATATATTAAAGCAAGGCCCATGTGCAGTGACGTGGCACAATGAGGATCCCCATTTTGAAATAAGTCCTTATTTTTGATACAATTTCTTTCCCCTCCAGTGTGAACACGTTTGTATGCCCTCTACAAAATCTCTTATATATTAAAGCAAGGCCCATGTGCAGTGACGTGGCACAATGAGGATCCCCCATTTTGAAATAAGTCCTTATTTTTGATACAATTTCTTACAATTTCTTTCCCCTCCAGTGTGAACACGTTTGTATGCCCTCTACAAATTTTTGATAAAATCTCCTCCAAAAACATCAACAGCATGAGTCGAACTCGCGACCTCCAGGACCTATCCCATGTGAACAAACCACTGATCCAAGACATCAATTTGTAACTAATATGCAGAAAATAGATGTAGTATGTTAGTTACTTACAGGAAACTAAAACCAAGTCATTAAATGACAGCATCAGTTCACGAGGCATAATCAATCTCAACCACTACCAATTAATCTCCCCATCATCAATCTTCTTCCACCGATATTGCTTCCTCATTGATGTCGTTCACCAATTCACGAAGCATTGTTGTAAATGTTAATTCATCCTTCTCGAGAATGCATCACCGATTTCTTCAATCTCCTTAATTGTTGATCTTCATCGAAACTCTGCTCCATTAATCACGATTCATCTCGGAAATACGACACAGTGAATCAAAACCCGCCTCTTCGTTTCCTTCATTTGTGTTTCAATCACATCTCACTATATTTATATGTTGTGTTATCTCACTACGATGTCTGCAGTCATCCATAATTTCATGATTTTAATAATTCTGTTTTCGCTTTCTTCTCCTCGCTTTGATCAAAATATTCGATCAACTTGGTTTGTTGGTTTTTTACCCTCATAATTTCCATATGTCAGTTTTCTTTATAATTTATGTATTTGTTTGTGATGATTTTGTTTGTAATTTATAATTTCTCATAATTTATCTATGATGTTTGTGATAATTTCCATTTATCTATTGGTTTGGTAGTGTAATTGTTTTGTTAATTTGCTTTAAAAAATTGTGATCTCAGAAAATTCAGTGAAGATAAATATGTTAGTAGTGGAATATGTGAAAGGAGATGACATTTCTTTTAATCGGTATCTTTTTCCCTTTCTACTCTTCTAATTTCTCTTCTTCTTTCTCCTTTTTCAATCAGTTATGTGTTTTTACCTCTAATTGTTATTTTTGTTTTTGATTTCGATTGAATCCTGGAATCCAAGATTTTTTTATGTTGTAACCCAGGAATAACTCCTAGGACAGTTTTCAAGATTGATGACCAAAGCCCTGGTCCTGACTTGGCTGCTGAAACTGCTGCTGCTTCTATTGCTTTCAAAAATTAACCTCAACTCATATTACCATAAATGAAGCAATAACATACCCTCCACCCAAACTCCAATATATACAACTACCTCTCACAAAAGCAAACTCAAGATAAATTTGATAAAAAAAACATAAAAAAATAAAAATAAAAAATTGTTCCTTCTAATAAACGAACCTAATAACTTTATATTCAAAATGTTGTATTCATTTAGATCTCCAAAATTTAAAGCAATATGGTATTAAAATTGTGACATCATAATGGTTAACACATTGACAAAAAATTTCCACATAAAACTTTTATTTACAAGAGTGTAACAATTTCTAACAGTAGTGTTTAAGTAAAAAAAATGTTCATGATGTAAAGTTTAATAGGAGTATTGAATGTACTATTGGCATATTTTGGATAAAAAAATACTCAATGTTCAATTAACTAATTCACATTTTTTTATACTTTAATTATTAAACCTATATTACATGAAAATCTTGGTTAATGCAAAATTTGATACCAGCATGCTGTCTGTTTATATACCGAAACTTATAAATAAGAATTCGCGTCATATGTTGTTGCATGTTGGTGCAAATGACATTCTTATACCAAAAAGTTCTTAAGAAAATTAGATCGTGTTTGAGTGTGAGCTTATACAACTTATTTACAATACATCCGTGATTTTCACGGGTAGCAGGCGAAACTGTAAACATACAATTGTTCCCAATAATAAATATTATAGAAATCCCGTGCATTGCACGGGTCACAAAACTAGTTAAGGGGTAAATTGTATCAAATATGACAAATGTACCAGATCCTGCTTCTTTATATATAGACCTCCTTCAATCATTGGCTCATTGGCACGGGACCTCTATATATATATAGAAAAGGGATCAAGGGAGTTTGGGTAAAAGTGGGAAGTTGGGAAGTTGGGTTTATAGCCCTTGATTTGGGTTGGATGGATGGCTTAGATGAATGATGTTAAAAAAAAAAAAAAAGAGTAAATGTCAGTAACTGACACAGCAGCAGTGGAGAGAGAAAAGGAGAAAAGCAAAAAGCAACCCTTCCCTCAATCAAATTCTCACTTCTTACCACTCACTCCTTACCACTTGATACTCTCACATCTTCATCTTCCTCTTCATCTATCAAACAAAAAAAAAGCATCATCATCTTCAAGATCCATTCATTCGTATAACTCCGACCATACTTCGTCAACTACTCCGACCATATTCCGTCAACCCAACATACTCCGTAGTAACTTTGATCATCATACGAAGATATGTTCATCTTCATCATCTTCATCTTCATCTTCATCTTCATCTTCATGCTCATTTTTCTTCATCATCTTCATCTTCATCTTTATCATCATGCTTTTTTTTTAACACAACATGACGGATAATTATACCAAGGTATGTTTATGCATAAACTTTGATCATCTTCATTTTTTTAGCTTCTTCTTCATCTTCGATCATCTTCATCTTCTTCAAACTTCTTTTTATTTTTCATATCTCTTTTTTTTTTGGTATTTATAAAATTATTCATCTTCATTATCTAAAAAAAAAAAGAACAACTTCATCTTTAAGATGAAGTTTGAAGATGAAGTTGTTCTTTTTTTGTGGGATGAATGGAGCTTGAAGATGAAGATGAAGATGAACAAGTCATTTAGTGCGTAATGTTTTTGCAGAATTGCAAAGTCACACTCACTATGCTGTACAGTCACACTCATTATGTTGTAGAATCACGCAGATGTACACTCATTGTAGTCACATATTTAGTTGTATAGTCATACTCATTATGCTATATAGTCACACTCGCTATGTTGTAGAATCACGCAACTATAGAATACCTTGGGATTAAGGTATCATTCGTTGAATCATCTTCATCTTCATGCTTGTTTTATTTTTCATACTTTTTTTTGTATTTATAAAATTATTCATCTTCATTATCCAAAAAAAATGAAGGTTGAATATGGATGAATGGATGTTGAATATTTAAAGAATGTTTAGATATTTTCATTTTTTTAAAGTCATAGTCGTTCATTCATCCATATATATTCAACTTTCATTTTTTTTTTGGATAGTGAAGACGAATAATTTTATAAATACAAAAAAAAGGTATGAAAAATAAAACAAACATGAAAATGAAGATGGTTAAACGCATGATACCCTAATCCTAAAGTATTCTAGAGCTGCGTGATTCTACAACATAATGAGTGTGACTATGCAACATACTGAGTGTGACTGTACAACTTAAAGTGTGTGACTATACAACTTAAATTGTGTGACTTTTTTCAGGTATTTTTTTTATCTACGTTCAAGTTTCCATGTTCGTCAAATCCCTACTTCCGAACCTCGATGATTTTCAGGTATTTGTTTTTATCTTTTTAGAGCATCTTTAAAATAATTAATCATCTTCATCCTCATGCTTGTTTTATTTTTCATTCCTTCTTTTTTTTGGTATTTATAATATTATTTATCTTCATTATTCACAAAAAAAATGAAGGTTGAATATGGATGAAAGAAAGTTGAATATTTAATGAATGTTTAACTAATTTGCTCTGATTCGTATGTATAATCATCTTTCTAATTATGAATGTGACTTTGATAATGATGATTGAAGAATAATTGACTGTATGGCTTTTATTTTCCATTATACGGTTTCAGTTTTGTAGTCACACACTTTAGGTTGTACAGTCACACTCATTATATTGTATAGTCACACTCATTATATTGTAGAATCACACAAATTCTTACAGTAATTAGTGTATGTAATCATCTTTGCTAATGATGATTGAAGTATAAATAAGTACAAGTATAATTTAGTTGTATAGTCACAGAGATTATGTTGTAGAGTCACACAGTTAAAGTTGTACAGTCACACTCATTATGCTGTACAATCATGCAGTTGTAGAGTCATCGTAGTCATATATTCAGTTGTGTTGTGTGATTTAGATTGATTGTGTGTTTTGTTGCAGCGAAATAGTTGGTGGAAAGAGGAATGTTGGTAAAAGGGGCGGTGGGAAGAAGAAGGTCGTGGAAGATACAACGACCGACCACGTAATTGGACAATGTATTGTTGCGCACGTACGGGAGACCATCGTTAAGCTCTTGTGTGTTTATGTGAGATAAAATATTTGCTTTAGGATGAACGTACTATGTGTAAATGATGTTTGGTGGGTTAGAATGTTTTTATGTTTGACGTACTATATGTAAAGGATGGACTTTGTCCAATGTAAATATATTTTCATCGCTATTTTCTGGTTTCATAATTAATCACGCGAGGTCTATAGAAAAATCACTTATCCTTCCACCTGTGTGACTATACAACATAATCTCTGTGACTATACGACTAAATTATACTCGTACTTATTTATACTTCAATCCTCATTAGCAAAGATGATTACATACACTAATCACTGCAAGAATTTGTGTGATTCTACAATAAAATGACTCTACAACTGCATGATTGTACAGCATAATGAGTGTGATTGTGCAACTTTAACTGTGTGACTCTACAACATAATCTCTGTGACTATACAACTAAATTATACTCGTACTTATTTATACTTCAATCATCATTAGCAAAGATGATTACATACACTAATCACTGTAAGAATTTGTGTGATTCTACAATATAATGAGTGTGACTATACAATATAATGAGTGTGACTGTACAACCTAAAGTGTGTGACTACAAAACTGAAACCGTAAAATGGAAAATAAAAGCCATATAGTCAATTATTCTTCAATCATCATTTGCAAAGTCACATTCATAATTAGAAAGATGATTATACATACGATTCAGAACAAATTATCTAAACATTCATTAAATATTCAACCTTCATTTTAATCTTCGCAACAATACATTGTCCAATTACGTGATCGATCGATGTATCTTCCACGACTTTCTTCTTCCGACCGCCCCTTTTACCAACGTTCCTCTTTCCACCAATCATTTTGCTGCAACAAAACACACAATCAATCTAAATCACACATACAACTGAATATGTGACTACAATGAGTGTACAGCTGCGTGATTGTACAACATAATGAGTGTGACTATACAACATTAACTGTGTGACTGTACAACATAAACGGTGTGATCCTACAACATAATGACTGTGATCCTACAACATAACGAGTATGACTATACAACTTCAACTGTGTGACTATAAAACATAATTTCTGTGACTATACAACTAAATTATAACATTAATTAAATATTCAATCTTCATTCATTCATATTCAACCTTCATTTTAATCCATATTTAATCTTCATTTTTTTTGGATAATGAAGATGAATAATTTTATAAATACAAAAAAAAAGGTATGAAAAGTAAAACAAGCATGAAGATGAAGATGATTCAACGAATGATACCTTAATCTCAAGGTATTCTACAGCTGCGTGATTCTACAACATAGCGAGTGTGACTATACAGCATAATGAGTATGACTATACAACTGAATATGTGACTACAATGAGTGTACATCTGCGTGATTCTACAACATAATGAGTGTGACTGTACAACATAATGGGTGTGACTGTACAGCATAATGAGTGTGACTTTGCAATTCTGCAAAAACATTACGCACTAAATGACTTGTTCATCTTCAAGCTCCATTCATCCCACAAAAAAATAACAACTTCATCTTCAAACTCCATCTTAAAGATGAAGTTGTTCTTTTTTTTAGATAATGAAGATGAATAATTTTATAAATACCAAAAAAAAGACATGAAAAATAAAAAGAAGCATGAAGATGAAGATGAAGATGAAGATGAAGCATGAAAATGAAGATGAAGAAGAAGCACGAAAATGATGAAGATGAACATACCTTCGTATGATGATCGAAGTTACTGACGGAGTATGTTGGGTTAAAAACGCAGTATGGTCGGAGTAGGTGACGGAGTATGGTCAGAGTAGTTGACGGAGTATGGTCGGAGTTATTAATGGTGATTATTTTTTGGGGTTTTGTTAGAAAGAGATAAATTGAGTTGAGAAATGAATTGAAAATGTGGGGTTTGGGAAGTGTATGAGGGAAGTAATGTAGGGATTGATTTGGGTGAGGGGATGTTCCCCTCTCTCCACTGCTGCTATGTCAGTTGATCGTCTCTTTTTTTTTTTTTTTTTTTAAATAATTGAACCCCATCCATCCACCATCCATCTTAGGATGAATGGATGGAGGAGATTAACACTAAGGGAGAGTTGGAGAGTTAGTAACTCCCTTGATCCCCCCTCTATATATATATATATATAGAGAGAGAGAGAGAAGGGATCATATAAGTCTCTTACCTTCTTATAAGTCCGTAAGGCTTATTGTCATCCCTTTGATCAAGATAATATAGACGGCTGAGATCTTGCTTCACATTTCATTTGAAAAAAAAAAATTACGTATCCCAAGCTCCTCTTTTTTTTCCCATCCTCAATATTCCCACCTTCATTACTCTGTTCCCAACATAACCATTATTTCACTTTATTCCCACTCCATTACTCCATTACTTCAAACCATACTTCATTCTATTTCCACTCCATTACTTCAAATTATTACTTCACTCTATTCCCACTCCATTACTCCTACTGTCAATACCTTGTTCTTGGTCGATTTTTGCTCTTCCTTATTAATCAGCGTACGTTCGATCTTCCTTATTCATCATACGGTTCAAGTACCCTGTTCTCCGTCGATTTCGTCTCTTTTCGCAGGTAATGTTCTGTTCTCTAATCAAAGTTTCGTAGTATCATTTTCTTCTTATATTTAGTATAATCTGGGGATTCATTTTTTAATTTCACGAGTTTTGGGGGTTTCAGCGAAATTAGGGTTTGTTTCCAATTTGGGGGTTTTTTCGTTTACTCGTGATTTTCAGGTTTAATTGCGAGTTTCTTGTTAAATTGGGGGTTTTGGGGATTTGGTTTCATTGCGTGTTAATAATTTTTCAAACGTGGTAACATTGTTCGAAATTAATTTTTGGTGTTTATTGATTTAATTTTTTGATTTCTGTCTACTGATTGTGAAGAAACATGGTGAAGACAATTGGTTTTTGTCTACTGATTTAATTTTTTGGTGTTTATTGATTGAACTTCGTAGTATGAATGTATGTTTTTGATTACTCAAATATTAATCCAAAGTTTCAATCTTAATGTGTTATAATCAAGAAATGATCATTCAAAAGTTTTTTTTTTTTTTTAAATATTCTTGTTTCGATGTTGATTAAAGTTCGACACAATGTACAATAGTCTATGGATATTGATTAAACGATGATGTTCGAACATAATGCCAACCTGCTTAAACTCCTCCTTTTCTCGGTCTCGATTAATTCTCAGATCATAATGAGTCAATTCACAATTGACAATCTCAACTAAATTGATCAATTCCGAGTACTTTTGTTCATTCATACTACACTATCCGTCAATAATCTCCATTGGTTTGTCTTATAAGCTTATTGTTGTGTGTTTTATGTCATTTTTATGATGTTTATGTGATATTGTGCTTTTTGTTCTTCATTGGATACGTGTTAGCCGAGATGTCGTCCAAAGGTCAAATTGTTGGAGTTGCGGAAAATGAGGCGGTAGCGAAGGAAGATGTCGGTAATGTCCTTGTCAAACGTAGGGGACGAAGGCCTGTGAAGCTGATTTCGAAGTTTAATGAAGCTTAACGTCACTTTAATTGGTCAATATATATGACACTTCAGCTAACAACAAATGTAACTTCAACAAAATTCAATTGGAACAAGGGTAAATTATAATTGACTTAGAGAGACAAGCATGGAGGAGAAATAATAGTATAACTTTAACTGCTACATTTGTAACTTCATCTCTATAACAACATAACTTTAATAAATATTTACTTTCTTACTGTTGTAAACATTCAACTGTATGTATTGAAACTTCAATACATTTGTTTTATAACTTCAACTCAATTGTTTTAAAACTTCATCATCCGCAACTCTAGATGTCTGTAGAGAAACTTCAACTTTATTAATTTGTCACTTCAATTGTTTCAGTTTGTAACTTCATTTTAATTGGTCAATATGCAACTTCAATTACTTTATTATAATAAATTTGTAACTTCATCTTCATAACATTGGTAACTTCACATATATTGTAACTTCAGTTCATATGTTTTGTAACTTCGGATCATATATTGTAACTTCAGTCCATTTTTTGTAACTTTAATTCTAATCAGTTCATATATTTTTGTAACTTCAGTTTATATATCATGTAACTTCAGTTCATATATTTTGTAACTTCAGATTATATATTGAAATTCCAGTCATGTTTTGTAACTTTATTTCAAACCAGTTCATATATTTCGTAACTTTAGTTGATATATTTTGTAACTTTAAATCATTTCAACTAATATTTGTACATCTCACGGGTTTATAACTCAAAACCGTACATATATAAAAAAAAATTCTTCTCTTCATTACAATTGTCAAATGCTTGATCTGAGCAGTTAAAATCACAAACTCTCATCAGTCTCCTCCTTTGTGTCGGCATCATCAACAAATTGTGCAGTTTCATATTTTGACGGTGGATGTTCTACAAAAGGGTTAGAGCAATTTCGTTGTCTCCTCGACGTCATTGAATTGTTGCCCGACATGGTGTCAAATCTTCTTCAACAACCATACAATATTCACTCACTGAACATCCTCAGCAGCCTGCAAAGCCTCTTACCACTGCACCGCCAAATTAATCTTCTCAAATAATTTATAGGCCACAAAATGTAACTTCAAATAATATGTTTCGTAACTTCAAATTAATTTTTCAACAACTCTACAATACTCCAAACATCGAATATGGTGAATAAAAATTCCAATTAAAACTGTACATTTTATAACTTCAGTTCACTTAATGTGTAACTTTAACATTATTTATTTAACACTTCAATCGACGTCCATGAATCTACGTGTACTTTAATTTCATTTATCACTTCAACTTACATCCATGAATCTACAGGTGCCTGTAAACCTTAATCAATACTCTCCTTGTATCAACTTCAAATTCATATATTTCTTAACTTTAACAAAAATTAATATTTCATCAACTCACGATTTATAACTCATATTCCTATCTTCAATTTCAAAGAAGATTAACAAAAATCAATCAGATTCAAACCAGATTCAAAGATTAACATTTCATTAAAAACTATCAAAAATTAATATTTGAGCAAATTAAAACCAGATTCCTAAAAAAATTCGAAAACTTGAATTAAATAGACACTTACCAAGAAACACTTCGTTTAACTGATGTTCTTCTATCTCAGATCAAAACTTCAATTAAAAAACAATCGTACTCCAATATACCGCTCTCAAGAAATTCCAAAAAATTTAAAGTAGTTTCTCTCAATGAAAGAATTGATGAACAAATATATGCCCTGAATCTGCCACTCATAGGATTTTGTCCGTCTGATTGAATTGGTAGAGAAAACGATAACTAAATTGGGTAGGAGAGAGAGAGAATGACAACTGATTGAATTGTTCAATGACAATTAAATTGGGCAGGAGAGAGAGCGTCATTAATGTTGTCTAGGTATTTGCTGAGGGTCTTTACTACTTTGGGGGATTTAATTGCTTGAGGTTAATTTAATTAATGTATTGGGAGTCCTAATAAATCTCAACCCTTCATTCTCACTTCATCCAATGGCTTAAAAGAGTACTTATGTACTTATAGGGAGGGGTGTCCTTATGTGAACCTCTCTCTCTCTCTCTCTCTCTTATATATATATATATATATATATATATATATATATATATAGGTGGGATTTGGTGTAAACACCAAATTTGGTGTAAATACGCTAATAATTCGGTCCGTTAGATCTTGCAAGATCGACGGTCGAGATTAATTCTCAAAAGATAACAAAACCCCCAAATTTTCATTAGCGTTTCTCTCTCCTCTCTTTAGGGTTTGGTAAACCCCAAATTTTCTCTCAAAAAATTTTCTCCCAAAAATTGATCATATCTTTCAAATTGAAACACCTAATTAAACAGAAAATTGTTCAATCGTATGTTTCTATTGCTCAATCGTAAGATTTGATTATAAATTACTTCATTCAATTCATTCAATTTTCGAAAATTCGTTCAATTCATTCAAATTTCCAGAAATTTTATACGATATTCGTTTTTGATGAGCATGAATTTCACCGAGCATGAACCTATTGTTGATGAACATGAAGGTAATATCGTTATAATTCAATACCTATTTGTTTTTGAACGCCTATTCATTTTGTAAGGTAATTTATCACGACATATATTCGTTTTTGAATTACTATTCGTTTTTGAATTCTTCCAGAATTCTTTATGAAAATATCAATTTCAACATAGAAGACATGAATCAACTTGAAGGTAATCTCAGCATTTTTAAAGTACTTGAATATATATGTTGGAATACTTGAATATGTATGGTGGAATACTTGAATATATATGTTGGAGTAACTGAGTATATATGTTAGAGTAATTGGAGTACTTGAATATATACGTTGGAATACTTGAATATATATGTTGGAATACTTGAATATATGTGTTGGAATAACTGAGTATATGTCTTGGAGTAATTGGAGTACTTGAGTATATGAATCTCAAAATTTAATAAAGTACTTAAATATATGTGTTGGAATACTTGAATATATATGTTGGAGTAACTGAGTATATGTCTTGGAGTAATTGGAATACTTGAATATACGTATACATTGGAGTATTTGACTATTTGTTTTAGAATACTTTAATTTATATGTTAGAGTACTTGAACATGTATGTTGGAATAATTGAATTGGAAGGTTAAAATAGGTATTTGAATTTCCGGAATTTTGAATGCTTGAATGTTTGTTTTTGCATAATCTTGAATATATGCATTAGAGTACTTGAAAATATGCATTAGTGTACTTGAATTTGAATATTGGAGTATCTGAATATGTTTGCAGACATTCAATCAGTTGATAGCAACAATACCAAGTTCGCAACAATGCTCATCACCAACTATTGAAAATGGCACGAATTCTCTAAGCTTGACTTACACTCCGGGTGCCAACGACAATTGGATAAGGACAGTAGAAGATGAGTTCATGCCTAAGATAGAGAGATGTTTCAAAACTCATGAGGAATATACGGAGTAATAGTTTTTATAAGATGTATTTCTTTACATGTGGTTTCAATCAACAATTAATGTTGGAGTAGTTGTTGTCAAACATAGAAATAACTGCTTATAAGCATTCGAATAACAACGACATTAGAATAATTGAAGATTAAAAATTTATTGATTCAATCAACTAGTAAAATGTTGGAGTAACTGTCGTCGAACATAAGAATAACTGCTTGTAAGCATTGGAATAACAACGACATTAGAGTAATTGAAGATTTAAAAATTGATTGATTCCATCAGCAATTAGTAAATGTTGGAGTACCTATTGTCGAACATAAGAATAACTGCTTGTAACATTGAAATAACGACATTAAAGTAATTGAAGATGAATAATTGATTGATTCAATAAAAAAATTGAATGATTGTTGGAATAATCAACAAAACATGTTGGAGTAACTGCTTAATTCTATACGTGTAATTACATATGGGATACGACAATTAAAATATGGCAAGTTCGACCATTTTGAAATGCGTCTTTCTGATATTCCGACACGGTAGATGTTTTGATATCTCTGAACTTGTGTTCTTGCATTGTTTCTTCATCATCGACTGTTGTAAAACAGTATTAGTCGGTGAAAAAAATTAAATTGGAATACTTGAATATGTATGTTGGAATAGTTGAGTATATGTGTTGGAGTAACTGAGTATATATGTTAGAGTAATTGGAATATTTGAATATATATGTTGGAATACTTGAATATATGTGTTGGAATACTTGAATATATGCGTTGGAATAACTGAGTATATATTCAATTATTCCAGCGCATATATTCAAGTATTTCAAGGCATATATTCAAGTATTCTAATGAACGCATATATTTTGCATAAAATTATTGAACGAATTTCTGGAAAATTAAAACGAATTCAATGAAGTAATCTACAATTTAATCTTACGATTAAGCAACAAGAACTTACAATTGAGCAATTTTTCGGAAAATTGAGCAATAGGAACGAATTTTCTACAAAAATTGCAGTTTTAATCAAAGAATTGAATGAATTGAATGAATATCTGGAAAATTATAACGAATTAAATGAAGTAATCTACAATCTAAGATTACGATTAGCAATAGGAACTTATAATTGAGCATTTATCCGGAAAAATTCAGCATTTCAATTTTGAGAGCAAAATTTGTAGAGGAAATTGGGTTACATGAATATTTGATATTAGGAGAGGAGAGAGAAAAGAGATGTAAGGAAGGGACTTTGGGAAGGTTTTGTTCTCTTTTGAAGATTAAATCTGAGCCGTTGATCAAGTATTAGATCAACGGTCCAGATTGTTAGGATGTTTACACCAAATTGGTGTGTTTACACCATATCCTATATATATATGTATATATATATATATATATATATATATATATATGTGTGTGTGTGTGTATATATATATGTATATATATATATATATATATAGTAAAATAGTTATTGTTATATATACACTCAAATGGTTACTATGTACACCAATTAATCAACATATATACACTTACCTTAAAACAGTTATTATGTACACTGAAATTATTTTTATATACACCAATTTTATTTTAAATTCTGATTTTTTTTTCGGATTTTTTTTTTCGGATTTTTTTTTTTTTGGAAAAAAAAATTCCGATTTTTTTTTTGGGAAAAAAATATTCCGAAATTTTTTTGTTTTCGGAAAAAAAAATAAATAAAAAATTTCCGAAAAATATCGATTTTTTTTCCCCGGGAAAAAAATTTGGGGAAATTTTTTTTATGTATGAGTTTTTGTTTTAATCTTAGCCTTTAATTTGATTTTAATCTAATGGTTGAGATTGTGCCTCAATGGGTGCGGCGAGTTGAGCTGCCTCAAAGGATCCTAGATCTATATATATATATATATATATATATATATCCGGTGAGAACCTATACTATGATGAGAACTGTGAGAACCCCTTGGAGTGGTCAGATCTTAACAAAAAAATAGAAGCATACAAAATGTGGATCAACCAACTTCATCCTAGGGGTTGAAAAGATACAGTTCCTCTACTTAACAACTCGCAAGCCCAACCCACCACAACTAACAACCACTCAATACAAGGAGCCCAACCCACGTGTATCTCTAGTTATTGACTTAATTATTGCATGCCTTCATTCCTTCAAGTGTAATTAAAATAATTTATTATCCTAAATATCTTTGTGATTGTTATTTTTGTCACGATCTATAATGGGTCATATATCGTCTATATAGGTTAATTGACTTTATCTTCCAATGTGAGCGCAATATTTGACACGTGAATTATGGTATATCTCCTTTGTGACTTCTAACATGTCAAATATCACTCATACGCAGACGTGACAAAACTTACCCGACCTGACACCCAAACTGAAGACCCGAGTTTGACTCGTAGGAAACGAGTCAATATGACCTGAAAAACTGACTCGACTCGGCACCCAATTTAAACGCGGAAATTACCCGACCTGACCCGTAGTTTACCAGCAGTGTATGTTTATGTCATTTTTATGTATGTTTATGTCATCTCATTGTATCTATGTGAGTTGGTCCTTCATTTATGTCATCCTTCATGTGGTGACAGACTTGTGCGTCAGTACATTTGAATGTATCATTTTTATTATTTTTTTCCCAAAATAATGCGGGTGAGGGTTTACCCTCATCACCCCCTATAAAATTGTTTTCTGGGTATGCAAGAATTGAGAAAAGGTACACCAAAATTCAAAAAGGGTACACCAAAATTCAAAAAGAGTACACTAAAATTCAAAATCGGTGCACTAAAAGTTCAAAAAGGGTACGCTAGAATTGAGGAAGGGTACATAAAAATTCAAAAAGGGTACGCTAAAGTTTGAGAAGGGTACGCTAAAATTGAAAAAGGTTACGCTAAAATTGAAAAAGGGTACGCTAAAATTGAAAAAGGATACGCTAAAGTTTGAGAAGGGTACGCTAAAATTGAAAAAAGGTACACTAAAATTGGATAAGGGTACGCTAAAATTGAAAAAGGGTACGCTAAAATTGAAAAAGGATACGCTAAAATTGAAAAATTGTATGCTAAAATTGAAACATGGTACGCTAAAATAGAGAAAGGGTATACTAAAATTGAAAGAGGGTACACTAAAATAGAGAAAGGGTACACTAAAATTGAAAGAGGGTACATTAAAATAGAGAAAGGGTACACTAAAATTGAAAGAGCCACACCATAATTAAAAAAAGGGACGCAAAAATTGGAAAAGAATACGCTAAAATTGAAAATTAGTACGATAAAATTAAGAAAAAAATATGCTAAAATTTAAAAAGGATACACCAATATTGTCAAGGGTACTAAAATTGGACCGAAATTGAAGCCAAAAATAATTAAACAAAGAGTTTCCAGTTAGGCTTCCTGATTCACAACAATGCCAAAATCTAATTCTAATATTGCTGGTTCCGCTTCTTCTCAAAGAAAAAAATCAACCCGGAACAATTTCCTTATATAGTTGCAATCTTGTTCTTATCCCACCATAAGACTTCTAACAATTTTTTCCTTCCCATACGAATCCAAACTCTCACTCTGAAAAAAAAAACAAAAAATATTAAATACCCGACTACCGTAAATAAAACTACAAATGATTACTTGTATTAGTACCTTAAGATATTGCTCGCTCGTCCACTGAGAACTATTGTAAACTGACTCCAACCACTTCAGAACATAAGCTCCACAATCAAACCTATAAATTTTGTGTAAGTGTTTGTATTCATTGAAAAAAAATCACATAAAAAAGTAAAATTTACCCATTCTGTTGTTGAGGTACACAAAGGGTTGAAAACTCGAACTTCTTTATCTGAACCAACTTTGAAAAGAGTAACTACATCTCTACGCACAAAATCTCAACTTCCAAAGAGTAACTACGTCTCTAAAGTATCAAATTCCGATTAATGATGAATAATATAGAAACCCAAAACAACAACAAACAATTGATTGATGATGAACGGTGAACGTGGTACACAGTGAAGAATAATAATGATTAGAGTAAATAATTATAAAATAATGGAGTACAAATTGTACTTACACTTGAATGATGACGATGATGATAAAAACACAAAAATGTGCAGATTATAAAGGGTTTCAAGAGAGAAGACAAAAGTGATCGATTTCTCATTCTCACCTGCATAATACGTATACCTTAGTGAAATCATCAATGGAACACTACTCCAATTTCTACAAACCCTAACATTATAATCTACACTACAATAGTAATCACGACACTGAGTAAGTATCAAATTCAAACATCTTAAACATAATCGTATAAATCGTAATAATCCGACCTATTTGATTCTGATTACTGAGAATCGACTAATTCAGTAATTGACCTAATTAATCTAGTTTAGTGAGCAGTAATCGACTAGTACTCAAGCAATTGAATGATGATGATGATAACGATTGAACTAAATGAACGATTGAATTTGAGCAGTATAATAAACGATTGAATTGATATCATCGATTGCAGAAAAGAAGAGTAATTAAGAAGATCGAATGAGGAATACCTGAAAATTGCGAAGAAGATCGAGGATTGAAGACAAAAGAAGATCGAGGATCGATCGAGGTTCGTAGAAATTGAGGGAAATTGGGGGAAATTTGGGAGGAGGGGGGATCGGGGGAAAGAGTGAAATTGGTAGGGAAATTGGGGGAAAAATTAATCGACTAATTAAGATGGCATTAAAAAATCAAAGTGCAATCTCATCCATCCATTCACATAATAGGATCCGATGGCTGATAAGAGTTCTCACAGTTCTCATTGAGTGAGTGGTTCTCACATGAACCTAAATATATATATATATATATATATATATATATATATATATATAAATAGGATCCGGTGTAAACATCCTAATAATCTGGACCGTTGATCTTAATCTTGATCAACGGCTCAGATTAGATCTCACAAACCCAACAAAACCCTCCCCATTCCTCACCCTTCCGCTTCATTACAATTTCGTCTCTTTCTCTCTCTTCATTTTCCCTCTCTACATTCTCCCTCTCTTACACTCTCTACCGGCACTCCAGCATCTCCATCATCATCATCATTCAATTCCTTCAGTTTCATTCTAACAATTCCGCCCTAATTGTTTCAGTTTGATTCTACAGTTCCACGCGCCTAATTTCTTTAGTTTCGGTGAGCAATTTCTTCATTTTCACTTTAAATTCTCGAGATTTTGCGATTGATTGCTGATTATTGTGGGTTATTTTGCTGATTTTTCATGTGAATTTCATCAATTTCAGTCTTAACTTCACTTTATCTCAATAATTTATGGTTGAGGTAAAACTTCGCATCAATTTTCTGGTAAAACTTCGCATCTTTTTTAGCAATTTTTTTTTTCGATTACTGTCATTGATGAACGACGTGTTTGATTCATGCTTAAGATAAACATCGCGTTCATCCTAAATCATGTTTCATCATTATTTGTGCTCGATTTTTTGTGCATTTGTTTCTGTAACCGTGTTTTAGATATTTCGGATATTGTTTATGCAGAAATATTTGAGTTATTAAACTTGCAATTACTCCTTGATCAATCATATGCTCAAAAGACTGCCTGATTTTGCTATTGAAACCCTAATCTGATTTTGCCTGACATACTGATGCTCTAGTATAAATGATGATTTATTGGTTTACTGGATTATAGAATTTACTGGTTTTTATAGTGTAATTGATTGATTAACCTATGTTCGTTGAATGCTACTTGAATTATTGAGGTTTGTAGTTCTATTTACTGATTTACTTGCGTTCTTGTTCTATTTTGCTGTTATTGACGAACTGTTGTTGTTGATGAATTTCAACCCTAGTTTCGCTTGATCATCATCAACATTCGACCCTAATTTTGCTTGTGCAGGACTCGCTTTGTTTGGTATAAAACTTCACACTCCGTTTTCGACTTTTTTTTTGTAATTTTGTTCTCAATTCCTGTTATTGACGAATGTCGAGTTTAATTTATGCACGGATGAACTTTTTGTTTGTGTTTTGTTCGTCCTAAATTATGTTTCATCATTATTTCTGCTTGAATGAGTAAATTTGAAATTACGTTATATTAGTACCTAACAAAGAATGACGCATTCATAATATCTCGTCAACCAACGCCTGTGAATGTGATCAGTTTTTGCCATATTTTCTGATGTATGGCAGTCACCTAACCAAGATTTGACTGCGGCACAACTGAACAAACTTTCTCTTCTGATCAACAAGGTATTTTAACCATGCTTTCACTAGACACAAGAAAAGAATCAACAAGGTTCGAATTGTCTTATCATTTGTAAGGTCGGACCTCATTTCAGGCACGGGTAGAAAAGCATCATGAGGTGCTTGAGATTGGTTCCGGTTGGGGAAGCTTAGCCATTGAAGTAGTGAAGCGGACATGATGTAAATACACTGACATTACTCTTTCTGCAGAGCAACTAAAATATGCAGAGCACAAGGTCAAGGAGGCCGGCTTACAGGTATCTATCTTCACTCTTCCTACCACCCCGAATGTCGTGAGCCAACCCATGACTTGATTTATGGTAACAGGAAAGAATAAGGTTTCTCCTCATTGATTATCGAAAACTGCCAGACGACCACAAATATGATCGAATTTTTTCCTGGTAAGACCTCTGCCTAGAACATGCTCAACAAGAATGTTTTGCAACAAGTAACCCCATTTCATTGCACTAACGTGATTCGAGATTGAAACAGTGAGATGATACGTGTTGATCACCGTGTTGGAACATTGAGACCAAAGGCGGCACGGATTAATCCTCAAGAAAAAGAAAAAATTAAATCACATGGAGAAGTCGTAGATTGAATTATGAGCAGATTAATATTTCTCAGGTTAAATCAGATGTGGATAACACCAACTATTATTGGTTCACAGATGCGGTCTGTTGGGCTTTCAATTTTGAGTTATATTCATATTTCTCACGCAAGTTAGATTTAGTTTAGCTGTTTGTTTTGGATGACTGTATTTCTTTTGCATTCATGTGTTTTTATTGCAGTTTAGCCTTAGTGTAGAACGAGCCTACTCAAATACCGTACATTCATCGCAGTTGTTAATATAAGAAGCACTCGGTATTTATTACTCCGTACTCTGTAACTGTTTCGACACATGAATTGAATGGAAGTCCGTGACTTGACTAATTTAGTAGCAAATCGATTCATTTGAACTTGTCAACGAGGTCGTATTGACATGTAGTACGAACAGGACTACTTCAAGAGGACTATTATTGCCCGGTTGTCCGTCAAACATAGTTAGTGTATGTATAAGCTCCCCTAGTGGCCTAGTGGTATTTTCTTGATTTAAGGGGTTTGTGCGACATCAATTTTAAGTGTTTAAGCTCTACTTTCTCTTTCGTTCCTTCTACTTGTACATTCTTATTCAAATAGAGCATAAGATTCGCAAAATCGGTAGGCTAGAACGAATAGATAACATGAAGTATTCCAAGAGATAACACCAAGTATTCCAATGCTTAAAATAAGTTACTCCAACATGTTTTCATGGTTACTCCAACAATCATTCAAATTATTGATTGAATCAATCAATTATTCGTCTTCAATTACTCTAATGTCGTCATTGTTATTCCAATGCTTACAAGCAGTTATTCCAAGACATAATACAAAGTATTCCAAGAGATAACACCAAATGCTCAAACTTTGATAACATAAAGTATTACAAGAGATAACACCAAGTATTCTAATGCTTAAAAGCAGTTACTCCAACATGTTTTCATAGTTACTCCAACATCTATCCAAAAATTATAACACCAAGTATTCCAACTAATATAAAATCAAGTATTCCAAGACATAACATTTATCCAAAAATTATTACACGAATTATCATATGCTTTCATGTTGTATACTTGTATGAATGTCTTCAACATCATGTAGTCTCATCCTTTTGACTGAGTCGTAAAGATTTCCGAGGGGTACCACCCGGAGTGTAAGTCAAACTTAGAGAATTGGTGCTATTTTCAATAGTTGGTGTTGTCATAATGGGAGCATTGTTGCTAACTTGAGTATGATTGCTATCAATGGATTGGGTTTCTTCTGCAAACATATTCAAGTACTCCAATATTCAAATTCAATTATTCCAACACATATATTCAATTATTCCAACACATACATTCAATTCTGAGTTATACATGTTCAGCTATTCCAGTCCAAAATCACAGTTACTCTAATGCTCATGTTCAGCTATTCCGACATTAGACATCAGTTATTCTATGTTCATGTTCAGTTATTCCAACACATACTCAAGTACTCTAATTACTCCAACACATAGACTCAGTTACTCCAACACATATACTCAGTTACTCCAACACATATATTCAATTACTCCAACACATATACTCAGTTACTCCCACACATATACTCAGTTACTCCAACACATATACTCAGTTACTCCAACACATATACTCAAGTACTCCAATTACTCCAACATATATACTCAGTTACTCCAACACATATATTCAACTATTCCAACACATATACTCAATTACTCCAACATATATACTCAGTTACTCCAACACATATATTCAATTACTCCAACACATACACAAGTACTCCAATTACTCCAACACATATACTCAGTTACTCCAACACATATATTCAACTACTACAACACATATATTCAACTATTCCAACACATATACTCAAGTACTCCAACACATATATTCAACTATTCCAACATATATATTCATGTACTCTATAAAATTCTGAGATTACCTTTAAGTTGATTCATGTTTTCAGTGTTGAAATCGATATTCATCATAAGAATTCTGGAGGAAATCAAAAACCAATAGTTAAAAACGAATCCATGCTCAAAAATCGAATAAATTTACTTAAAAAACGAATACTTATTCAAAAACGAATAGGTATTGAATTATAACGACATTACCTTCATGTTCATCAACAATAGGTTCATGCTCGGTGGAATCTATGCTCATCAAAAACGAATTTCTGAAAATTGAACGAATTAAATTGAATTTCTGAAAATTGAATTGAATTTTTGAAAATTGAATTGAATTGAACGAATTGTATACGAATTGAATGAATTTCGTATACAATTGATCAAATTTTCGAGGTAGAACGAATTAGGATGATGAATTTTTGAGAGGAAATTTGGGGTATTTTGGGAGAAAAATTGATGTAACCCTAGATAGAAGAGAGAGAAAGAGAGGAGAGAGAAAGAGAGGTAGGTTGTGAGGGTTTTTTTTGGGTTTTGTTATCTTCTGATGATTAATCTCAACCGTTGATCAAGATTAAGATCAACGGTTCAGATTGTTAGGGTGTTCACACCAAAATTGGTGTTTACACCAAATCCCACCTATATATATATATATATATATATATATATATATATATATATATATATATATATATATATATATATATATATATATATATATATATATATAGTTTTTATGTGTATATATGTATGTAGTGAGTTTAATAACGTATATAATGAGTTTTTTAGTGTATATAACAGTTATTTTGATGTATATTCCATTGTTGATTAACTGATGTACATATTAACTATTTGGGTGTATATAACAATTATTTTACTGTATATATTGAGTTCTTAAGTGTATATATTCAGTGAGTTTAATAGCGTATATAATGAGTTTTTTTAGTGTATATAACAGTTATTTTTATGTATGTTCCATTGTTGATTAATTGGTGTACATAATAACTATTTGAGTGTATATAACATTTTTTTATTTGAATGTATATAACATTTTTTTTACTGTATATATTGAGTTCTTAAGTGTTTGTATATAGTGAGTTTAATAATGTATATAACATTTTTTTTACTGTATATATTGAGTTCTTAAGTATTTGTATATAGTGAGTTTAATAACGTATATAATGAGTTTTTTTAGTGTATATAACACTTAATTGGATGTATGTCCCATCTTAATCTAATGGTCTAGATTGTGCCTCAATGGGTGTAAGGAGTTACCCTGTCTCACCGGAACCCACCTCTCTCTCTCTCTCTCTCTCTCTCTCTCTCTCTCTCTCTCTCTCTCTCTCTCTCTCTCTCTCTCTCTCTCTCTCTCTCTCTCTCTCTCTCTCTCTCTCTCTCTCTCTCTCTCTCTCTCTCTCTCTCTCTCTCTCTCTCTCTCTCTCTCTCTCTCTCTCTCTCTCTCTCTATATATATATATATATATATATATATATATATATATATATATATATATATATATATATATATATATATATATATATATATATATATATATATATATATATTATCCTGCCTCATTGGCACGGGGGACAAAAAAAAACGAGAAAAAGAGACCTCCTTCAATCATTTTTCAAGGTTCATAAACTAAGACAAAAAAAACCCCCTTTCTTCAAACATATTTTGAAGACCGCATTTCTGTTATTTCAACCTGAAAAATACCTTAACTCGACTACATATCGAGGAGCTTTCTTTGTCCACAGTCGATACTGAAACGAGTTCCGCATTGAAGACAAGAACATGTATGTTGTGGGTGTAACTCCACTTCTAACTTTATTCTTTTCGTATTATTTACAAATATCTAACACCGCTAACATTTTATTTATTTATCGTTCCTAACCATTAACATTTAATTTTTGTACAATAACATTTCTAATATTTTATTTATCACATTTATTTTTCCTAATCGAATTAAATTACTTCAACATCAACATGAGCAATAGATTTAGGGCATTATGACTAAAATGCTCAATTCAATCATATTGAATATGTGAGGTGGCGAGATGAGGAAACACGAACACAAGAGTATCGCACTCAAATCGCCGGTCGCTCATCTCGTTGTCTCGCGTGTTTAATGTGAAAGGAGCAAGTCCACTTCTAAAACGAACATCGAATTCATAATACTAAAAAACAACGCATCTATCTCTCACGATCATTCTCGACAAACGTTTTCCAAAACAATCACATTCAATAATCAATTCTGCCCAAAGTCGGGATACACATCAGACTAGATGCAGAGGCTAAGGCGCTTCAACATTGAAACGCCTGGCCGCTCACGCTTGAACATCAGGGCGCACCAAGGTGCGCGTTCTTGGCTATGCGTATTTTGAATTTCGGAATCAATTATCGATTGTCTTCAACGCGTAGTTAAATTAATTCTTAACATTTGATATCGATTCTGTAATGGAAAGTCAAATTAAAATTAATCGAATTATGCTTTATCCGTTCATAACGAGTCAATTCTCGTTTCGAACTCATACAATCATTCCGATAACAACATGCAAATCAAATCGTGCAAATCGGTAGTCTTATCATCATTATCGTATATACTATATTATTTAAAACTATTTTTGATACGACTAAGAGGGAATATCCGATGACGCCAACTTGAACATCGTAGACCGTAACGGTCAAACAATGATTTCAGTAACGCGTAGGATCTAGCATTTGCGATGACGAGTCGCGAACTATTTTCTAAAGCGACTTAGAACGAATACTCGTTGATGCTAAATCGATTACCGTGGGATATTATTAGCCAAGCAACGGTATCGATACGCGAAGAGTTTTATATTCGACGACGAGTCGAGACATTTCGAGGCCTCGAGATCAAGCTAACATCACGCTTAGGTCCTGTACGCCATAAAGTCAGGCGCAACAGCTCTCGCGCCTGAACGCTGAGGCGCCATGTCTCTCGTGCCTATGTTCCAGGGTGCAGGGATCCATGCGCTTAAAGTCTGACCTCTAATCGATGTGTAACACAATAATGCATAGCTGATTAGAGTTTGTCCAATCTTCGATATACGATTTATCACGTTTAAGTCACGATAGAAACAAACAACTACGTTCAAGATAGGGAGTTAAAAGTGATAAAGACATATATAGCTACCCATCACTGTATTAGAAGAATCATATCTGACTAACTAGCGGAAAGAAAAGGTGATAAACCAAACGAAATTTAATGAAAAAACGTACGTTTAAGATAATACTTTTAAAAATATTACCTGGAAACATGATCCCAAAGATGCGGTAAAGGAAACAAGCTCACAAGAAAATGCATAACCCAAAATGAAATGATCATCGCAAAAAGAAGACAGGTCATATGGGATAGATGAGTAAGGAAATAAAATTATTTTGATTACAAAAAAAATTGGCCAACGCAAGTAACTTATACTCCGTAAAAACATGAAACATGAACAAACACGATGGAGGGAAACACTTAAGAAGTCCAACAACCATTGAAACACCAACAAAGAAAAAAGAACATCGTCAAAATAAACAGTTGTTAAGTCTTTTAATAAATTAAGATTCTATTTGTAACCTACCATTTTTGGTACTCCCTCCTATTCAGAGTATTCCTCCCCAATTTTTTTGAGGGAAACCTCCGAGGGAGTAAAATAATAATAAATGGTGTAGATAAAGTAAGAGAGATGGATAGAAAGTGGGGTATGAAGTGTAAAAGGTGGGGTATAAAGTGAAAAGGTGTTGAGTTTAGGTATGGAGGAAAAGAATAAAGAATTGAAGGAAGAACAAAAAAAAATGATTAAAATTATTTCCAAAAAAGGAAAGTGGGAATAAAACCAAACTAAGCTCAAAAAGAAAAGTGGGAGGAATACTCAGAATAGGAGGGAGTACAATTTTTGGAACCTAGGAGCTCGATGATACAAAGGCGGGGAAAATCTTCCGAAAAGGCTACACTTACACGCGGTGTATGACAATTTCATACACAGCGAATTATATCGCGCCACGTGTCAACTTGTTGTTAACCTAAAGTGATTAGTTGAGAGTTAGGTTGGTAATTTTACACTTTTAGTTAATTTAGTTAAGTCAACTTTAGAAACTTTTGTTATTTGTTTGTGCATTTTCGTTTTCTTAAAATAATTATATAATATTGTTAATATTTTTTTTTATTCATTTAAAATGCAAAATTAATTAATATGATAATATTTTGTATTTTTTTAAAATCTTAATCTATTATTCTGTAAATATATTAAAATAAATAAATATTAATTAGAATTTTCGAAAAATAATACTCCATTACAAAACATATTAAATTTTTTGAAAAGGTAAATATATTAAAATTTTCGAAAAGGAAAATAATATGATTACTAAACATATTAATTAAACATATGATTATTCTACGGAGTATATAAAAGATAAATATATAAAAGTTAAAAAATCAAAGTAATTAAAACGTGAACACATAAGGAATATTCTTAATTAATATTTCATTTCATTCCAATCCATTATACAGTATATTTCTATATACATCTTCTCCATATTTCCGTATAATCTTTTTATGACGTGGACGTATATATATAAAATAAATATTTTTATTTAATAATTTTTTTTATAATTATAAAAAACGTGAATATATTCTTGAAGCTTAATTAAAATTTTCGAAAATTATAAAGTAAATTTTTGGATATACGTTTTTTTATTTTTGACAATTACATTATATATATATATGTAGGAAATATTTCAATTATTAATATACTAAAAAAATCGTATTAAAAATTTAAATAAAATTTTCATGAATTTACTTTAAAATTTTCGAAAATTTTAATTATTAATTATTTATTTTTTATATATTTACCTGTTATTCATATATATAATAATAAATTAAGATTTCAAAAAACTACAAAATGTAATCATATTAATTAATTTTACATTTTAAATGAATCGAAAATATATTAACAATATTATATGATTATTTCACGAAATCAAAAAATGCAAAATAAAAACAAAATACAAAGATCTAAAATTGACTTAACTAGATTAAAATTAATAATTAACTAAAGATGTAAAATTACTAACTTAACCCTAGCCTAATCATCCATGTAATCCCCTAGAAAATCTAACGCAATACAGTGGCGGAAACACTGTAGAGTTGGGATTAAAACACACTGACAAACTATATCTTACTAAAAGAAATGGTAAGTCAATACAAATGCCTCTTTTTACAAAAGGGCTAAAAAGAAAATTCTTCAAACGGGTTATACAAATCCATAAATTACAAAAATGAAGAAAGAGTAGGATCCACGCTACTCGCTAGCTCACACCCAAAACCCAGCCGCAAATACCTGTCATGTTATAAACATAACAGCCACGTCAGTGGGGAGTAACTCGGACGTTCTCCCAGCCATATTATATCATATGAAAAATAATAGTATTATTATATCAAAATACTTAAAATGAGAAAACATTAAAACGATATAATAAAATAAGTTTTCGGAGAAAACTTAAAACACTTGCCAACCTGCAAGTCAAAATCAATCGATAATAATAATATTCAAAAATGACGTTATGGAAATTCGATCAGTGTGTACAAGGCTAGCCTTTCACTAGGAATAATACTAAACTAGCTTCGAGAACTTAGTCAAAACAAATCAGACTTCGGTCTCTAACTAGGCAACTCAACTATAACAGGACTGCGTGCAGCGAGGTCCTGCCTTAAGTAATGCACACCCCTCCTGGACACCAACCGTAATCCAGTTCAACCCGACAGCGACTTACACGATGCGATATCTAAGTTTAAGGTCAAAATATACACACTCCTGAACACAAACCATGCTCAGTTCAACGACCAATGTGTCTCAACATAGACACACCAGCTTTATAGTTGATGGCAAAACGTACATCCCAGACTATATTACTCTAACCCCACACTTCTCTTTATTCCATAACTCCAAAACAAGACATTATCGATATTGAGAATAAATAATCATTATAAATAATATGAAGATTAAAGGGAATAAACATTTTATATAAAAAGGGAAACTTTCTATAAATAGAAACTTACTAATTTTAGAAACTTACTTAAAATAGAAAGTCTTATAGAAAATACGTAAGCTATTAAAATAAGTGAAATGTATAAAAATAGCATTTCTAACGAAATTAACATTTTATTATTATCGTCGTTATCGTAACTTTATTATATTTCTAAATTCGTTACTCAAAACATAAAGAAAATATAATAAGTCAATATAGAGTATTATATAAATAATTAGAAAATCGAGTTAAAAGTATAGATTTTAGAAAAGAGATGTTTTAAGAAAAACGATATCAAAATTTATTGAATCAACGAGTTTTATAAATAAAATGAGAGTTACAAAGACTTCAAATTATTTTTAATAAATAGCCTTATTAATAAATAATACGGATTTTAATAAAAATAGTCAATCGGAAATAATTAGTGAAAATAGTCTCGATTAAAAATATATTTAAAACTAAATCGACTATTTTCTCATTTATTATTATAAGTCGTAAAACGAAATTAATTTATTGAACAAGTATACAAATCTCGCTTATAATATAAAAATACGATTTTGAGTTAAAATTATAAATTAACGAAATATGAAGAAAATATGAAATCGATATTATTTAGTTACTAGTAGTGTCACGATAACCAACAAAATATTATAAAGATCGTAAATAATTAAATTACTAACAATTTATAAAACAATACCGAAAGTTGTAAAATATTCATAAAGCACACGATTTATAAAATAATATTTTTAGCAAAAAATAAATAGCTAAAAATTAGAAAACCGAAATTAAAATATTTACTACATACTACTACTCAAACATACGATATAAAATCGAGTAACGTCCTAAAGTTACCTTGAGTCGACAACCGAAACGAACTCGTACTCGTCCTTAATCAGTCCAAGCTCCAAATTGATAGTACTGCCTTTAAACTCCCAGTGTTAGAATCATCCGCCTCCTCAGCAAGATCCATCACAGGAATCGAGAAAACAAAACAAAAGGATGAGACGAGCGTAATCGACAAAAGACGGAACCGGAAAAGATTAGATTTATGATCGATTTACCCGGACTAGAGGTAAAGGGGAGACTAGCAAGAATGGAGAAGGGAAGGAGAAGGAAGAAGAAACAAAACGACATCATGTAGACACCTGCATTTTGCCTGCTAGTGTCTATAGCAGTCTCCAACAAAACACCCGATGATGATCGGACGTCAACGTGACTTAATATGCTCGAATACGGACTCAGAATCAATAGTGTCCGACGTGGGCATTTAGCGGAGTGCAAATCTCTCAAAACCGACCTCAAATTCAGGCCCAGTGGGTCATTCCGAGTCAAATGAGACTAATTTGGGCCAAAACCGATACCGGAAATAAAACCGTCTTTTGGCGACCGGGTCAAAACCCGGTCAAAGATGAATCCGACACAAAAATCAGCCAAATTCAGCTTCTAGAAGCTGGCGCCAAGTCTAAATTCAAATAAAATCAATCTAATCAATCAAGTCAAATCCTTCCTAAAATATCTCGATTCACTTGATCCACTCGATCGAGTGGATTGACCCACTCGGTCGAGTGGAGCGTCATTCAGCAGATCAAGCCCGTTTTGAAGGGCACTCGATCGAGTGCACTAGGGCCACTCGATCGAGTGACCCTAGGTCGGGGGTAAAGCCTATAAATACCCCCTTAACCCCATTCATTTCACAAGTTTTTCCAACCCTTTACACAACTTTTTTACATCATAATTTCAGCCATCTCTTCATCACACTTACACAACATTCAACCCTACATTTCTACTATATTCAACCTATACACTCACATCCTCTCTACACACATACACATACAATCAAAACCCCGAGATCAAAACTCGCCAAAGACCCGAGAGCATCCTCTCCCTAACCAAACACACCCTAACTCACCCTACATATCTCGACACTCCCGCGCACACGCCGCTACTACGAGTCCGTTTCCGAGGCCATTAAGCATGTAGGTTGAGGGTGTAATTCAAATCCCGACATCTCTTTCTCCTTTTTTTTTGTTTCTTTTATATATATATATTTGTATTATTATTATTATTATTATTATTATTATTATTATTACTAACCGCTAACACTAACCTTTAATTTTGTGCATACTAACTTTTATTTATTTTTGTATACTAACATTTTGATTTATGTACTCTAACACTAACTTTTTTATCGTTTACTAACACTTTAATTCCGTATTCTAACATCTAACATTATTATACCGTGTATATATACATATTAATATCAAAATCTCGGTTTCGAATACGTTTGACTGTGATGATCGCCTAAAGTCCATCTAATTCCTTTACGAGTAACGACGGAGGTGGCACCCTTTCGAGGAGCGTCGCCCCAATGTGCTCAAGGACGTGATGTGATCGTGATCGGTCATAGTTGAACATATTTGGTCCCATTTCTACAATTAGTGCGGAACCCGTTGACACGAAAACCGACATCACATAATCCGAAAGGATTGGTTTCGATGTCGTGACGTAGAGGGATGCAATTCCGTTACTAATTCAAAACTTTTTAATCACATAATAGCATATTTCATAAAATCCCGATAACGGTCTCATAATCGTATAATACACGTTTATGACATCGAGAACCGAGTTGAATTTAAATAATGCAATATTTTTATTTAACTCGGTCAATTATCGAATTCAAACAAATAAAAATGAAACGAGCCATGCCTCGTACAGGGGGCACTCGATCGAGTGCCATGGGCCACTCGATCGAGTAGCACCCAAAAATCTGGACAGTAGCTACTTTAAAGACACACTCGACCGAGTCAGACCATGACTCGATCGAGTGGGTCCTGTAGCCCAGAAATTCGAGAGCTTCAATGCAACATTTGAGCCTCGTCATTTTTTTACGACTTTTAGTCGACACGTGCATAATCAATCACGTAATTCTAATTTTCAAAACTCATGCATATCACGACACCTAAAACGATTTTGATCGACGGTCTCACACTATTAATTTTATGTCGACGACTCTTTAGTCGTATCCGACACATAATTAATTTAGGCTCCATTTCTCGAGGTGATAAGTCGGGACAAGGCATCGAGGTTCGAGATCGGGTTAGCACCACACCTAGGTCTCGAACCTCCGTCCTTTGATTAATACGCAATATAATGCGTAATTAATTAAAGTTCGTCCGTCTATCTAATTCACGATCTAGTGTGCATTTATTATATATGGGTCTTTGACGGGTCGTGTATTTATTTATCACTCTTCTTATTTTATTCGATTATTCTATTTTATTGCTCGTTGTATTGTGAATTCCGGGTTGTATTCCGCCCGTGTAATTTGTAATTTATTTACGAGTTTTCTATTTTCGATGTTTGCCATTTATTTATTTAAATGAACATCACATGCTAAATCACTTTGACGTGAATCAAGATGCATTAAATGACGTAGCAAACCAATAATTCACATGCTTAGCCCGAAAACGCTGTTTGCATATCATTTAATTATTTTACTAGCGCGCGTACACGAACACGAACGATGTCTTAGTAGAGGCCGCCATTGTGCGGGCGGGGTTGGGTGTCCTTAGTGGGCTTCCCAACACGTACCCTCACCCCTTACTCAGAACCTTTGGTTTCCGGATGTCCGAAACCCTTGGCGCACGAGAGTCATTCTATATACGAAAGCCGGTGTAAACGGTATCGATATTGCAATGCAAAGGGACGAGCCCCATAAACTCTGAAATCGAAGTGGGCTTACTTTGTGTATAGCCCATGACGACATAGAGTGGGCTCGTATGGTTCCGAATAACCACAAAATTCGGTGGCGACTCCATTTTGACTTAAATTTCGAACCCGAGAACAATCTTACCACGAGATTCATTCGCCTACCCAAACCCGCGCTTCGCCGCGTCGGGGTGGACCTTCGTCATGTCCACACATCAACAATGACATCAAACAGTAGCTGCAATAGTCGAATGTGACAGCAACGTACAACAGCAGAATACGACAAAAAGAGCAGCCTAACGGATCGAAAATAGTGGCAGTAAACGCAACGTCCAACAGCAGCATCCCAAACAGTGATAACGACAAGGAAAACAGAAAACTGACAAACAAACCGATGAGAAAGAAGGACGAGAAGGAGAAGCACACAACAGCAGTACGACCAGAATAGCAACAGTATAACGCAGAAGAAGAACAAGATAGAATAGAGGGAAGAATAGCATATTAAAGACAGTCCAAAAGACGACATCTGCGAGTCAGAACGGTACGAAACAAAAACAGTAGCATACTTCACGAACAGTAGCAGCCAAACCGAGAAGACGAAAAAGAAAACAGCGGACAGCAGCAAACGAGATGCAATCAATGAACGAAAACAGAAGAGGAAGAAGAAAAGAAGAAGAAGAAAGTTAAGTAGCCACGCGTAGTAGCCGTACAGCCAGCAACATGCAGCCGAATCAACCAAAGAAGGAGAATGAAGAAGAGGAAAAAGAAGACAGTAGCATCGATACAAAATGATAGAAATCGGCAACGCAGTAGCATGAAACACGGTCAGTGATAACAGCCAGCAACATCAAATTACGACAACAACCGCAGGAAAGACAGAAATACGACAAAACAAAGAAGGAGAAAAAGAAGAGGAAATAAGAACGATCACTCACCGAGTTTCGACAAAGAAGACAGCAGCAACGCAGCAGAAGAAGACGGAAACGGAGAGGAGGATACGGACTGAAATCGACAGCAGTAGCGCATATAAAAGCGAGACAAACAGAGCAGAACGCAGCAGCAGGAGTACGCAGCAGTACGCAGAACTGAACGAAGAGGGAGGAGATGTAAAGCAGCAAGAAAATGGTGGCAGACGGAGGTGCAAAAACACGCAGTAGAGGTGCACCGCAACAGCAGCGAAGATGCAGGAAAAAGGGTGGAGGAAAGGGAAGAGGAACCGCAGGGGATGGAATGATGAAAAAGAAACGGTGGAGAGGAAGATTGAAGAGGTGGATTGCATTGATCAAATGAATGGGGACACGTCAAATAAAAAGAAGGAAAAAGGGAATGAACGTATAGCGGAAAACACGGGGTTAGATGAATACAGATAGATTAAATGAATCGGGTTAGAAATACGAGTTCCGTAACGACAAGTTGACTGACCCACGAATCGAATTAAAACGAGTTGATAAAGTTAATAAATAATCGGGCCGTCAAATGAAATGAGTAAGTAAATTATTCGGGACGAAAACGAAGCTTATAGAGTTAAATAATTAGACGGTGAAATAGAACATCCCGATAAATAATAAATTTTTGATAAAGTAAATTAAATTTATTTCTTGAGGAAAGGTAATAAACGTTTTGACGAAACATATAATAAATGAACTTCGAGCCGAAAATAGAAATTCTAGCTTAAATACAAATAAATAAAAGAATTTAGAATTTAAATCGTCGAAATAGATTTTTGATAAGAATTAAATTAAATATATAAAATAAATCGAAATAGAAATAAAAATATGTTTTAAATATAAGAAGAGTTTCCGAGACAAATAGAATTTTAGGAATTTGACACGATTAAACGATAAATTCATTTTATAATAATTTTGAGAATTACGAGTTAAATCGTAAAAATAAAAATAGGAGCAAAATTTAATTTAATTTAAATTTATAAAAATCGGGGGTGTTACAATCCACGTGGCACGATGTGGTTCGTTGTGTATGAAATTCTCATACACCGCGTGTAAGTGTATCATCTTCCAAAATCTTCTATGAGACAATCTTACAAGAGACTAATTGTACAAAGACGTTTACAATCTTGCTAGAGTATGCCAAAAGATCCGTAAATAATTACTAGAATGATAAATAAATCATGGCATACATAATTTGGAACCAACATACACAATTAATGAAAGATGTGGTCCGGAATTATCAACAATCGGTACATAAAATTTCGAAACAAATAAAACCGTAAATTTCACGAGTCATGCACTTGGTTAACTACTAAGGGCTTGTTTGTTGCCCTTATGAAAAACAAAATCTTGGGAGAGATGGTCTCTCAATAATTTATTGAGAGACCACTTTTCAGTACCATTCTATGTTCTATTCGTATCCTTAAATGATAACTTTGTTTTGTACCTGTTTTTATAAAAAGCGTACTCTCTTTATATTTGTACAATCTTTTATTGTTAATTGTACCTGCTTCTATTAAGTTTGATACCACTGTTACTTCCATTTTACTTAGTCTCTCAGTAAAATTAATGAGAGACCGTCTCTCAGGAGTGAAATATGGAAAATAGAATTTTTCATGATTGAAAAAAATTGAGTTGTTTGATTGCCTCGGATTTGCACAAATGGGGAATTGACTTCCTTAAAATGTAGTCCCTCTTGGTAACTTCCAATTCTCATGAATTAATTTCTTTAAATATACTCCCTCCGTTCCATTTGATTCTTTACGTTTGATTTTTCACACTTGCCAATGCACATTTTCTTTTGTCTATATCGTTAGTTACACATTTCTAAATATTATAAAAATTTGATATTTATAACGTACTCGATTAGACAATTTAAACAAGATCTCACATGACTATATTTTATCTTATATATCAGAAGTTATATCGATAATTCCCCTCACTTATGAATAGTGCCCAAAAACCAAATGTAAAGAACCTATTGGAACGGAGGAAGTATAAACAAACACTTTTTAAGAGTTTATTTCCCATGAATTTATATTTTTCACATAAAGCAAATGAGATCTAATACTGTGAGTGAAGAGTTGAAGACGCAAGTAGGTAGTGAAAAACATCATAAATTTTCCTGGGATCAAACTAGTCTCTTGTGAGACCGTTTCACACTAAACCGTCTTATAATACACTAAAAAAACAAGAGGAATAAAAAGTAAAAATAAAACTTAATAAAACAACCACACTACTATGTAAGAGCTGGGGCGGATTTGGGTAACTATGTTTAACTTCACCCAAATCCCAGAAATAATTAAATATGTTTAACTTCACTAATCATAATAGTGATTGTAGCTCATTGGTTGTGGTGTTTTCTATTCCTTTCTAAGGTGAGGGGTTTGAATATAAAAAAAATCAAAATATAAACCGTAAAATTTTCCAAATGTTCCCTATCGTGAAATCCTAGATTCGTCCATGGGTAAGAGATCTCGTAATAAACTTAGCGGTAATCAAATTGAAGTGGGCCATAGTTGAAATAAAGGAAGTGATGGGATAGAGTCATATATGGTCTCGTAGAGTCGTATATAGTCTCGTGAGAGGAGAGCGTAAAAGTGAGTGAAGAAACAATGGTGGGAGCAGTGCGAGAGGCAGAGGCGTCAGCATCAGCATCCAGCCCAAACTTGCCAACCAAGAATCTAATACTAGTACTACTCCTCTTTGATTAGTTACACCAAAACAGAAAAGAAAGGAAATTTCATGTGAAAATATCATCCATCCTTTTCGGCCCCATATTACCAAAAACACCCAACGGTAATAAATACAAAAAAAAACAGGCCTGGGAAAAGCAGAGGGAGGGAGGGAGGGATTATTGATTAAAGAAAGAAGATGAAGAAATGGTTGAAGGTGAAAGGAGGAGGAGTAGGAGGATTTGGCGGTGGTGGAATAAATAATAAAGGAGCTAATAATAATAATAATAATAATAATAATAATAGTAATAATAATAATGATAATAATGAAATAGGGTCGTCATTAGATGAAACAGCAAGCCAATATAGTTTCTCAAATGGTGTGCTTCCTTCTCTTGGTGCTCGTAGCAACCGCCGTGTTCTTCTTCGTCAATTCATTCTTTCCCCCTTTCATCCCCGCTACAGGTCTCCCTTTTTCTCAATCATTTTATTTATTAATTTATTTATTTGGTCCACATATATACATGCATTGTTGATGATTATTGCTAATGTATTTCCTTTGATTGCCCTGCCCTGCCCTCCTGCTTCATTATTATTATCATTATTCAATTTGTTGCCATGCAAATATAAGGATTTTTTGATAATGGCAAATTGTTGAAACAGCTAAATGCAACTAATATCACTCTAATACCTAAGAAGGATAGACCTGAGAGTGTCATTGATTTCCGTCCCATAGCCTGTTGTAATGTCATCTATAAATGCATTACAAAGGTGATTTGTAGTCGGCTAATGGAGATTTTGCCTAACATTGTGAGTCAAAATCAAAGTGCCTTCATTCAAGGTCGGGATATTGTTGATAATATATTAATTTGTCAAGATCTAGTGCGGCTCTATAATAGGAAAAGTTGTACGCCTAGATGCATTTTGAAGGTGGATCTGAAGAAAGCCTATGACTCCATTGAATGGAAATTCATTTATCAAGTGCTCATCGCATTGAAGGTACCGGAAAAGATGGTAGGATGGATTATGGAGTGTGTGACTACTCCTACCTATTCTCTTAATTTGAATGGTACAATATTTGGATTTTTTAAGGGGAGGAGAGGGATACGACAAGGAGATCCAATGTCGCCGGTGATCTTCACCATTTGTATGGAATATTTCACGAGATTGATCGGTGTTATGATATTGCAGAGGGAATTTAAATTTCATTCCTTATGCAATAGGATCAGACTGACTCATTTATGTTTTGCTGATGACCTTATGGTCTTTAGCTATGGAAATAAGGAGTCCGTAAGAATTATTGCTCGTGTGTTTGAGTACTTTGCTCAGTGCTCTGGACTGACTGTTAATAAACAGAAATCTGAGATTTTTATGAATGGGGTAAGTGGACAAGAGGGAAGGAAGATGATTCAGGCGTGTGGTTTCAAAAGAGGTATGCTACCGTTTCGATACCTGGGTGTGCCTATATCCTATAAGAGGTTGCAAATAGCTGACTGTCAAGTGCTTGTTGATAAAATTACTCAACGAATTCATGGGTGGGGAGTACGATTCCTGAGTTATACTGGGAGATTGGTCTTGGTACGTTCGGTGTTAAGCCAATTGCATCAGTACTGGAGTCGGATTTTTCTGCTGCCTAACACAGTGATCAAAAGAATTGAGAGATTATGTAGAGAATTTTTGTGGCAAGGACACACTGATATCAGCAGAATCCCGGCAGTGAGTTGGGATAGCTGCTGTAAGGGGATTAAATACGGAGGTTTAGGAATAAAAGATAGTAAGAGTTGGAACAAAGCTTTAATGGGAAAGTATGTGTGGTGGATTTATTCTAAAGCCGATCATCTTTGGATCAAATGGGTGAATGCTATTTATATAAAAGGAAAGGATTGGGCTACATATCATCCCACAATGGCTTCTAGTTGGTCATGGAGGAAGATATGTAGTATTAAAAATGTAATGAATGATGGATATAATGGAAGTGAATGGGCTGCAAGTGCAAAAGGATATTCTGTTGGTAGCGGGTATCAATGGTTATGCAACCCTGGACAGGAACGGGAATGGTGGAGCGTGGTATGGTGTCGTATGACACTACCGAAGCACACCTTTATTGCTTGGTTGTATGCGTGGGAGCGGCTGCTTACGCAGGACCGGTTGATGAGATTTTGTATCACTGATGCTAATTGCTGTTATCTATGTGGGAGAGCTGAAGAAAGCCATCAACACCTATATTTTGATTGTTTGTACACAAGACGTGTGTTTGATTTGCTGGAAGATTACGTACAGTGTTGGCTTGATCAAAAGAATATATTGGTGTGCTGTGCAAGGTTGAGGCATCGACATAAACATTGGATTTTTACGGCTGTAGTGGCTACAATTTATGCTATATGGTTGGAGAGAAATCGGTGTTGGAAGGAAGGGAGTTTGAAGCTACCACAAAGACTGATAGTAGAGATAAAAGAGTCTATTGAGAATCGTGTTAGGAGATTAACTTTCCTACGCGCTTGAATTAATGTGATGTATAGAATCGTATGTGTAATGGGTAACATGATTTTCGTAATATATTTACATTTTACCAAAAAAAAAAAAATATAAGGATTTTGGTAGCGTGAATTGAAACTGACCTGGGTCTGGCTTGCTTACTCATTCATTTCACATCCTTGCTTCTGTTTCCAAGGCTACTCACTGCATTTCTGCAATTCCAACTAACTGCACAGATGCTTTAAAGTTATAGGAAAGGCTGACTCATATCGACAACCTAAGGCTCCCGTTGTTATAGCCTATAGCTTGACCTAATAATAATTAACACCTCTTGTACGGGGGCACGCCTCACTTATGACTTATGACCAACTTCATCAGTCTCGATTCAATGCTCTAAGCCCTAAGGAGCTACATACACCGCTTTCGTTATACCCACTCATACAATGCTTTTAGGCGACACCCTCCTCTCTATTACTTGTGTTTGTTCGACACTTTCTGCTTTCTCTTTGATTCATTGATTTAATGAGTTTAATTAAGGTGTTCATGCATGCATTTTTGTAGAGTTGTGAATCTTACCACCCATTCTTTTTCCATCATCTATATATGCAGAGTATGGGAGACATTTCTGGTTGCATTGGTCTTCTATACAGCATGGGTGTCTCCATATGAATTTGGATTTCTCCAATCCCCAATTAGGGGCCTCGCTATTGCTGATAATATTGTTAATGGATTTTTTTTCATCGACATCGTTCTCACCTTCTTTGTTGCATATCTTGATCCACAAACATTCCTCCTTGTGGATGACCGTAAGAAAATTATGTGGAGATACCTTAGCTCCTGGTTTCTTTTTGACATCATATCTACATTTCCCTCTGAACTCGTAGAAAAGATTCTACCTCACAGTATGCAGGCTTATGGCCTCTTCAATATGCTGCGTCTTTGGCGTCTGCGTAGAGCTAGTAAGATGTTCTCCAGGTAGGTAACTACTTTATGTCCTTATAATAATGGGACGGACCAACTCTGTTTTATCTACTTCATCTTCAGCTCTTACAAACTTTTGAACATTCTTTGTCAGATTAGAGAAAGATCGAAATATTAGCTACTTTTGGATCCGTTGCTGTAAGCTTGTGTTTGTGAGTATACTCAATACTTCTCCTTTCTGCTCCTCAGAAGATCTGATGCTCTGTTTAGCTAGCTTCTCATCACTGCCAGTGGAGGGACACAAATTCTCATGTGTTCGTCATCGAAATTTAGAGAAAGATTATTGATTTTAAATTTATTAATGAAACAAAAGTTAGAGATGATTTATTACAGATAACTTTTCCATGTCCATAGACCTAGATCTGCCAATGCTCAATCGCTCACTGCATACTATATTTTCCTGCAGGTGACTCTTTTTGCGGTTCATTGTGCCGCCTGCTTTTACTACTATATTGCAGCTCATTATCCAGACCCCAAAAAGACTTGGATTGGCGTTGAAATGGATGACTTTCACAAGGCAGATCTATGGCTTCGCTACGTGACTTCAATATACTGGTCAATTACCACACTCACAACAACTGGCTATGGTGATTTACACCCTGTGAATATAAGGGAAATGGTCTTCGACATTTTTTTCATGCTCTTCAATCTGGGATTGACAGCCTATTTGATAGGAAACATGACAAACTTAGTGGTTCATGGAACTAGTCGAACTAGAAAGTTTGTAAGTATGCACTTTAATACATCATTTATCATAGTAATACTTGTTGCCTCGAATAAAGAGCTTATTGTATTATTTTAGTTTTGTTAGAAGGTGCTTTTTTCAGTGGCCAAAGTTTTTCTAGTCTTTGGGTTTAGATAATGACGGAATAAAGCAAAAATGACTCATTAAAGTGTCTAAGCTTCTTATTGTGAAGTAGCAATCAGATCATGCAAATCATGAAGCAATATTCATTAAGAGTAATCACGAATCAGCCTATCCGTTGGCGAAGTGTATACATCTTACCCCTTTAACTCACTATAAGCGGGAGCATATACGCTCCCGGCCAATTTGAGTTTATTAAGCTGCTGCATTCTTTATGTTTTGTCATCCTCGCATCTGACTTTCACTTAATGGAGCTTCCATTGAAAATTGAAAATGCTGCTCTTTCTGTTGTTGTCCATGACTTTAAAAGGAGTGACAGTGTTGCATTATATTCATTATCTGCATCAACTTGTATGATATTAAGATATAAAAGCCACTTTGTTATATGTGTTGTCTTTATGTGGATTTATAGAGAGACACAATTCAAGCTGCTTCCAGTTTTGCACTAAGGAATCGACTTCCAGATCGCCTTCAAGAACAAATGCTTGCTCATTTGTGTCTGAAACACAGAACTGACTCTGAAGGTTTACAGCAGCAAGAGATTCTTGAATCACTCCCTAAAGCAATTAAATCAAGTATTTCACATTACCTGTTTTATGCGCTGCTTGATAAGGTGTACCTATTTCGTGGAGTATCAAACGACTTGCTTTTCCAGTTGGTATGCATCCACTTCATCCAGATTTTGCCACCCCTAACTAGAAATGTTGGTTACACCATTCTTATTATCCACTCCAATTTAGTCAAAGATTAGTTCTTCTCTTGCCTATGTAAAATAGTAGGCTAAAGTATTTATATAAACCTTAGCAGCTAAGAAGGTTATGCAGACACTACACCTCAGGTCTCCATTTAGTATATTAGATTCTTTGACGTGGTGTGGCTACTTGGTCAGTTGAGCCAATAAACATAACAAATAACCTAGGTTAACCTCAGCAGCTATGTTATATGGGCTTGGTGTTCTTTGTCACTAAAAAATCTGCTCTTTCTATTGTTTTTAATCTCAAAGTATTGCTTGCAGAACACTTTATTGGTCTGGTCCCATGGGTTTTTCTTTTACTCCTACAATGGTACTGATTTGAGTAACTTTTTGTCATATCCTCCATCAGGTTTCAGAAATGAAAGCCGAATATTTTCCTCCCAAAGAAGACGTGATTTTGCAGAATGAAGCACCCACGGACCTGTATATCCTAGTCTCAGGTTCCATGGTGAGTATTTGAACTTAGATTGTGTTTTTCAAATAGCTTTAAAATTTCGAATAAAGGAGGGTGAAATCCACTTTACATTGTTTTTGTAGACTATAAGCACTTTCCACATTATGCAACCATATGATAGTTGTTTTGGAAGAAGTTGATTATATAATACATGCTCCCTCCACCCAATTCTTTTTACGGATATTTACCACGGTACCCTTGAATATTGACAGATTACACTACCCCTCATTTTAAGTTTTGTTCCTGTGGTAAACAAAATTTTTTAAGTTTGTTCCTGTGGTAACCTTTTGTTTTGTATTTAGTGCCCGTGGTACCCTCTTATCAATTTTCTGTTTTGACGGTGTTAAAATTTCGCTTAATTATAACTGAGTAGTTGTTAATCTATTTTGGAGGGGAAATTAGTTAGAGTAATTAACAAATTTCAAATTAAAATAATTGAAAATTGAGGGAATGTCCATGATACCTTGTGTTTTCAAAGTTTTAACCCTAATACCCCTGTGTTTTCAGTTCTTTCCTCATGGTATCCTTGTGGTTTCAATGTTTTAACCATGGTACCTTTGTGTTTTAAATTGTTTGCCCATGGTAGCCTTTTGGTTTCAATTATTTGCCTATGGTACCAATGAACTAACCGTTGTTCATTTGCTTATAAATGCCAAATTATTGGGATTGGGGGTCACCATAATAGCACAACAAATAAATAACATACTCCATTTCACACAATGTCATATTTTTATCTCGTTCATCTCTTTCAAGAGGAGTAAATGTAGAAAACAAATCATGCCCGAGATGAAATATAAGAAAAAATATACTAGCATCCAGTCCTACAACAAACTCATTTAATTTATACCGTAAGTGCGATGAATGTGATTGGTTTCAATGATGCAAAGTTAGAACGAAAGATGGTAGTCATGAAGTTTATAAGAGGACTGTTTACAAAGTTAGAACGACTGTAACGAAAACTATTAACTGGAGGTGAGGAGAAAAGTTATAATAGTTTAGTTGCTTATGGGGAAATGATTAAGCTCACAAATCTAGGTTCCTGGTCTTTAATTACTTGGCATAATCCTCAAAATGGTGCTGAAACACACTTCAAGTCCATGTCTGTAAGCTATAGTGCATAGATTTCCGGGTTTTTGAGAGATCGTAGACCCCTCATTGGTGTAGATGAGTGTCATCGTAAAGGAAGACATAAGGGAATTGCATACATAGTAGACAATGTATGGGGATCTGAGTTGTACGTACATGGTCCTCTTACCAATTTCATGACTACCATCTTCCGGTCTAACTTTGCGTAGTTGTTCTTATATTGCATCACGGGGGTGATTTGTTTTCTACATTAACTCTTCGTGAGAAAGATAAACAAAATGGAGTATGTTCTTTTTTTGTTCTGCTTGCGTGTTGACTCCATCCTAATAATTTGACATTTATAAGCAAGTGAACAACGGGTAGTTCATGAGTACCATAGGCAAATAATTGAAACCACCATGGTACCATGAGAAAAATAATTGAAAACTCATGGGTAACATGGTTAAAACATTGAAATCACAAGGGTACCGTGGGCAGAGAATTGAAAACACAGGGGTGCCATGGTTACAACTTTGAAAACATAGGGTATCATGCACATTCCCTCAGTTTTCAATTATGAAGTTCGTTAATTATTCTAACTAATTTTCCCTTCAAAATAAATTAACCACTAATCATGCCTAATTAAACTAAATTTTAACGCCGTTATGACAAAAAATTGATCGGGGGTACCGTGGGCCCGAAACATAAAACAAAAGGTTATCACATGAACAAACTTAGAATGAGGGGTACCAGTGTAATCTGTCAAAGTTCGAGGGTACCATGGGAAATTTTGAAGGAGCTAAAACGAGTGATAAGGACCTATGTATTTAGACTTGGATCAGCCCCTGTTTGTAAGTTCAGAACAGAGTTTCACCTGAGGCTTTTTGTTGCATAATGCTTGCAAGAGTCTTTGATGCATAATGCATACAAATAATTTCTTTAAGTGATCTAGATTCTTTTACCTTTCTATTATTGAATCCATAGTTCTTTATACTTAGGCTGTCATGTTTTGCCATCTGATGTAAGCATTTTCTTTTCAGGACCTTATCGTACACAGAAATGGAACTGAACAGGCAAGTCTTTTTGTAATGATATGAGTGACATCTTGCAATAAAAGTTGCTAATGTCAGTGGCTATATGTTAAGTGCCTATATTCTAATTCAGAAGTTTATTCACAGTTTCATAAAGATGTTACTTCAGGAGATGTCTGTGGGGAGATAGGTGTTCTTTGTTATAGACCACAGCTCTTTACCGTTCGCACAAAAAGATTGTGTCAGCTTCTGCGCTTGAATCGTACTGTTCTTTTGAATTTAGTCCAGGCAAATGTTGGAGATGGAGCCATTATTATGAACAATCTACTAGAGGTAACTGTACTGGGTTTAAGACTTTTGATAATCGCTGTTATTTGCTCAATTAGGGATGTAGATATTTTGAGTAGTGTTTTTTCAAAATTCAATCTACAGTTGTCCAGAAGTGGTTTTTTTAGGCTAACAATCACGCTCCCTTCCAATTGGATTTTTTTTGACGGATTTAGGGGTTTAATAGTGTCAAAACAAAACGTAGGAGCAGAAGGGGACTTAGCAAACATTTCATTAAGATGTAGTGTTTCGCAAAAGACGAATTGACAAAATAGTGTAATACAATAATTTCCCTAGATATTAAGAACTTTAGGAATATTTACATTACAAGTCCAAGTGCTCTAGACCTGTAACTCATGTACTAACTACTGCAACTGAACATTATTTGTGTGCGTGTGGCCCAGCATTTGAAGGAACAAAGTGAACCATTGATGCAATCTATTCTCCGAGATATTGAGAACATGTTAGCTCATGGTAGAATGGATTTACCCCTAAGTTTATGTTTTGCTGCTGCAAGAGGAGATGAACCCTTGTTGCAACATTTACTTAGACGAGGCTCAGAACCAAATGAATCAGACATGAATGGGCGTACTGCTCTGGTATGTGAAGCTTTCTCATAGTTGAACTTTGTCTTCCAATATATACTGAGCATAACTATGTGCTTTCCTTAAACTATCTTTTTATTTTGTGAAGCAATAGACACATTTTTCATTTTAAGTCAGTAATGGCAAATCAGGTATTTGGTTTCCAGTGTCCTGTTAAAATTCTGTAGACCATTTTATTAGGCACAAATTGTGAATATAATTTTTTCTCATAAAAATTTGAAAAAATAAACAATGTAAAGTAACTTATCAGTGTCCCGAGATCCCATTTTGGATATGGTGGATACGCCAATGCAGGTTGTCTAGAATTGGCCGGTCTGTGTCTCAGAATGGTAAAGCCGTGTACATTCGATCCGAAACACATGGGTAAGCTTCGTACATGCGCCCTTATTATCACTGCTATATTTGCGACTGTGCGAGTGTTTGAGGCAATATTGCATTTGATTTTAACATTAAAAAGTAATGTACCCCTTATTTCCCGAACATGTGTTAAGTTTTTCTTTGCTTGATTTCTTGGCCTTTCATCAACCAGCATATAGCTGCCGCAATTGGAAGTGAAAATTGTGCAGTTGTTCTCCTTGCATTTGGGGCAGATCCAAACATCAGAGGTACGCTGGTGACAACCTGCATGCTTAGTAACTTCATCATCTTTATTCTCTACTGTTGACGCCGTTGTCCAGATTATTTGAAAACCCATGCATGTTTTTTTTTTCCAGATTCCATATTGACATTTCTGCGGAAATTCACATAAATATTCTTTTCTAGTTCCAAGTGTAGATCACTCAGATTACGGTAGTTTTTAATTTAGCATTGATCTCGAGAACTGTTGTCGCATCCCAGTTTTGGTCATTGCTAGACCCTCGAAATCTTCACATAGCATCCGCGATATAGTGTCACAACCTTAATTTAATGCCATGATTATCATCAACACCCACCAGCACATCAAGAGGCTTTTGGGCCAAGGAAGGGAATGAAAGGGATGGGGGTCAATTGTATCCCAAAGCTAAAAGAACAAATTCACAAAGAGCCGTCGAAACAAACGAATATTAAAAGTGGACGATTTGAAGCTTCAGTCTCCTGGAAGCTCGTTTTACATAAATGTTATGTAAACGGATCTATGAACTAGATGATGACCCATTTGAGTGCAAGTCAGTTACCATAAAAGTTTGTTACTATGCTCGTGTAAGGTTGCCTTACACAAGAATTTGTGCTAACATTTATGCTTTGTTTCTCATTAAACATAGTCTCAGTCTTAAATAAATGTCTGAACATTGTATTGTTTCCAATTTCAGACTCAGAAGGAAATGTCCCTCTATGGGATGCAATAATGGGAAGGCATGAGTCCTTGATCAAGCTACTCATTGACCAGGGTGCCACTCTAAACTCCGGAGATGTGCCTCAATATGCCTGTTATGCAGTAGAGCAAGATAACCTAGAGATCCTGAAGGATATTGTTCGGTATGGTGGGGATGTTACAATGCCTAAGAGCAATGGGTCCACTGCTCTTCATGCTGCAGTTTCTGGTGGAAATCCGACAATAGTGAAGTTTCTTTTGAAGCAAGGTGCGGATGTCGACAAGGCAGATTCTCATGGGTGGACCCCTAGGGGTTTGGCCAATTTTAACGCTAACGAAGAAATTAAGGCTCTATTTGTTTCTAAAGAAGAGGCCAGTAGACAATCTGTAGTAGTCGTGCCTGATAAAGAAGTTAGCCCTAGATTTATTAAGAAGATTAGGAGTAATAGTTCAATGGATGTCACGCCACGTCTGCGCGAAGTTACTTGGGCTGACCACCAACCTCGACGTCAAGTTAACACATTTCGGAATTCTTTATTTGGGATCATGTCAGCTGCTGCTAGAGGTTAGCATCTTTAATTTACATCTTTTTTTTTTTTGGACTCAGCTTTATGCTTCCTTGTGTTCATCTTCTCTAATTTAGTATTCATTCATCTTTGTCTAATTAATTATGTTGTTCTCACATGTTTTAGACTTTAGTTCACTGATCTTCATATCTTTAATTTTACATTTCAGAAAGAATCTTTGTAATCAATCTAAAGGTGTAATATGTGCAGTTTTGGCATTTTTTTTCTTAAATTGGAAGTTTACCTAGAAAAGCGAAAGTGAAATAAAGAAAGTAGAGAAATTAGTAAATGGCTTTAAGGCTTTGTAACAGTTCACATAGAATAAGACACTTTCAGCTATGAATAGTTTTATGATCATTCATCAAAATCAGATTATTTGTGGTAGTGATTATTGCACAAGAGTCTGAGTTAATTATTGTAATTGTAAAATTTTGCAGCTGACCCATTAGCAGATGGGGGCGGTTTCTCGAGCTCCCCGACCTTTGGAAGCCCACCAGCAAGAGTGATTCTTAGATGCCCTGGGAAAGGTGAGGCTGCGAAACTTGTTGTGTTGCCAGAGACCATTCAAGAATTGCTAGACATAGGCTCCAAAAAGTTTGGGTGCCGTTGTAGTAAAGCAGTGACTTCAGAAGGAGCTGAAATTGATGAGATAGAGCTTGTTAGAGATGGTGATCAACTTTGTCTCATGTACGATGACGAGGCTAATACTCCAAAAAGCTAAGGGTGTTGTCGGTAAGCATCTTTCTAATCTTTTTACTCTATATCCTGAAACCCAACCCCTTAGACTGCCAGCTGAAATGTTTGAAATGCTGTTGTACTCTAAGTAGGGAAAGGTATTTATTTTTTTTTCAATCTTTTTTTCCCATATGAGTCTATTTTGTCCACTGAACAAGAGAAATTATGAACCTCCATTTCCAACCCCTCACTTTCCCTCTGTCCAAACAAGAAAGCGGACGTGGGATGAAAATTGCTAAAGACCTTATCTGCTCGCAGATAACTTACCAGCACTGCTTGAACTTTCTATAGCAGTAAGAATTGGAGTATCCTGTCTGATTAAGGAAGAGTAATCACCACCGGCAGCAAAACCCTAGTGTGCGACTAAGTGAGTGTTAGATTAGTTGCTAAGTAGTAGTGAAGTTTTGTAAGCTCTTGAGGACTATGCATTCATACTTCTTTATTGTTACTTTGTTTTTGTACTGTTAGTGTGGGTAGAGAGACCTATATGGCTATATATAGCTTATCAAAATGAAAGTAAGTTATAATTAGCACTAGATTTTTTTTTATGATTTCTTAGGATTCACATTTTGAAAATGGGGTGGACGCAGGATTTGAGGAAATGGGGACACTCGAAAAAAAAATCATGGAGAACAAGTAAAACATAAAAAGAAATAGGATTAAAACTTCATTGTTGTTATTACATACTACCTCCCATTCATTCAATTCTTTAACTACGCCCACCATTTCTCCTCACAAAAACGGCCCCCACGTAAAGAATTGAATGGATGGGAGGGAGTACTATTATAACAAAAATTTAAAGTCGTCCGCCGAAAATTCATACCTTTAAAGCGTCTTATAACATCATAATCGCTAACTTGTGCAAAAATTCCTCTCAATATAAGGGACTAAAGAATCATTCAAAAGTTCATCGCTCGTACTATTTCGCAAAATAATTCTTCACATACTTCATGGAGGGAGAACTCTTTTGACACTTGTCTTTGCCATCGGGAGTATCAACACAAGCTTCAATAACAAATAAACACGTGAATATGCAACATGTTTCTTTGTCTCAACAAGTATAGTTGAAAACTCACAAAGCCTCTTTAACGGATATTTCTCACAGTACCCTCAAAGTTTGACATATTACACATAGTACCCTCATTTTAAGTTTGTTCCTGTGATAACCTTGTGTCTTGTGTTTAGTGCCCGCGGTATCCTAATCAATTTTTTGTTATAACGACGTTAAAATTTAGTTTAATTAGGTATGATTAGTGGTTAATTTGTTTTGGAGGGGAAATTATTTAGAATATTACGAACTTCAAATTAAAATAGTTTAAAACTGAGGGAATGTCCATGGTACCCCTATATTTTCAAAGTTTTAACCATGGTACCCCTATGTTTTCAATTCTCTGCCCATGCTACCCTTGTGATTTCAATGTTTTAACCATGGTACCCATAAGTTTTCAATTATTTTCCCATGGTACAATTGTGGTTTCCATTATTCGCCTATGGTACTCATGAACTACCCAATGTTCATTGGCTTGTAGATGTCAAATTATTGGGATGAGGGTCAACACACTAGCAGTATATATAAAGAACATACTCCATTTCACACAATGTCATTCTCATCTCGTTCATCTCTTTCAAGAAGAGTTAATGTAGAAAAAGAAAATCACACCCGGGATGCAATATAAGAACAACTACGCAAAGTTAGACCGGAAGATGGTAGTCATGAAATTGGTAAGAGGACCATGTACGTACAACTCAGATCCCCATACATTGTCTACTTTGTATGCAATTCCCTTATGTCTTCCTTTTAAGATGACACTCATCTACACCAATGAGGGGTCTGCGACCTCTCAAAAACCCAGAAATCTATGCACTATAGCTTACTTGAAGTGTGTTTCAGCACTATTTTGATATGCAAAGTAATTAAAGACCAAGAACCTAAATTTGTGAGCTTAATCATTTCCCCATAAGCAACTAAACTATTATAACTTTCCTCCTCACCTCCAGTTAATAGTTTTCGTTGCAGTCGTTCTGACTTTGTACATAGTCCTCTTATAAACTTCATTACTACCATCTTTCGTTCTAACTTTGCATCATTGAAACCAATCACATTCATCGCACTTATGGTATAAATTAAATGAGTTTGTTGCAGTAGGACCGGATGCTAGTATATTTGTTCTTATATTTCATCTCGGACATGATTTGTTTTCTCCATTAACTCCTCTTGAAAGAGATGAACAAGATAAAAATATGACATTGTGTGAAATGGAGTATGTTATTTATTTGTTGTGCTATTGTGGTGACCCCCAATCCCAATAATTTGGCATTTATAAGCAAATGAACAACGGTTAGTTCATGGTTACCATAGGAAAATAATTGAAAGCAAAAAGGTACCATGGGCAAATAATTTAAAACACATAGGTATCATGGTTAAAACATTGAAATCACAAGGATATAATGAGGAAAGAACCGAAAACATAGGGGGTATTAGGGTTAAAACTTTGAAAACACAGGGTGCCATGGACATTCCCTCAATTTTCAACTATTTTAATTTGAAGTTTGTTAATTACTTTAACTAATTTTCCCTCCAAAATTGATTAACAACTAATCAATCCTAATTAAGCTAATTTTTAACGCCGTCATAACAGAAAAATTGATTAGGGTACCACGGACACTAAATACAAAACAAAAGGTTACCACATGAACAAATTTAAAATGAGGGTACCATGTGTAATCTGTTAAAGTTCGAGGGTATTGTGGAAATTATCCGTAAAATGAATTGTGAATCCCTTCGCATATCCCTTACAAAAATATCAAGCTCAAACTCAAGTATTGTGATCTCAACATTATTACTTATTAACATAGAATGCAAATGTCAGCCATTTGTCCTTTTCGAAAGAAGCAAAGACATAGTGGGACTAAAACAAGTCGTACATATTAGGATCCTTGCTTCTCTCATTGAATCGACTATCTAGTTCTTGGATTTGCGAATCCAAAACACTTATAAATATGTCTAACTCGAAATCTGTGTAGATTTGTCACACTAGCAAGACGACGTCTTGTCATTCCCGGAGGAGCATAAACATCTGTCATGTTCGGGACTTCAATCTTATGTTTTTCGAAAGTTTTGAAATCGTACGAAGAAATTGATTTCATTCATCATTCGTAAAATCTTCAAATGCTCTTTAGTCAATCAAGAGTACTCATAGCATTAACAATGTCTTGATATTTTCTTTTGTAATGCTTCACACAAAGAGTTAGGGTGTGTTTGGATATAAAAAGTGGAGAGAAAAGGAGGGGAGGGGCAAGGAGGGAAGGGAAGGGGAAGTAAGGGGAGAGGAGGGAAGATGAAGGATGAGGTTTTCCCTCCAAATCTTGCTTATTTAGGTGAGGATATGATTAACTTCGGGGAGGGAAAATGGATATCCAAACAATGGATATTGTCTCCCTCCCTTTCCCTCCCCTCCCTTTATTTCCATTTCCCTCTATGCAAACACGACCTTAGTGTATCCATACACCACGTCAATTAAATGTAACATGAAAACAAAGTTAAAAGATTAAAGGTGATTTATCCAATTTTGGCTTTAGCACAATCATCAACGAATTTCGTTTCTTTACTTATTATTTCAAAACATCTGTAAGTGTAGCATATAAAGACATGACTCTCAAAATTGATTTAAAGTGAGACTCAACCGAGTCTTCCCCGTTTTACTCAAACCAAATTATTTATTCAATCCCTTATCACTTTCACTTTCACCCAATGTCAATGCCTGCAAAACCTTATATGTTTCAATATCTCAAACTTTTTCGAAACATTTACGAGAATATTCAATTTCTTAAGCACAATTCCAAAATATGTTGAATTTTTTTGGCAATCTTTGTTTTCTTCAGCAACCACTAATGTTAATTGAAGTTAATTAGTAAAACCATCAACATAATATGCGTATGAATTATTCTTCCATCATTATCAAAATTTCAAACCACCTCTCATGTCACCAGCTCCATCGTAATCTTGACCACAGATGTTAGAGATACTTAAACTAGTTGTATCTTTCACATGCACAATCTCAAGAAATCTTTGACAAACTTTACCATTTTTGTAACGTAACGCAAACAAAAAGCTAATTCTTCCATATGACTTATGAGCCACGTCACTAGACTCATCGAGTCATCGGCTTATATCCCAAAGAAATCACCATTAAGATCTTCAATAGTAACTCTAGTAGTTTCTTCGGCACAACATTCAATGAGTTCATTTTTAATGCCCATGCAAGTAACTCGGTGATTTCCGGAGCCTTAGTAAGAACAACTTTAGTAACATTTTCATTATTTTTATCAAACCAATCCAAAAGTTCAAGAAAATTACCCTTATTACTTTATTTTGCACTTTCATCCTGTCCCCTAAATGTTATACCTTGTCTCAAAAGAAATTTTAAACAAGAAAGAGAGCATAACAAGCGAGATTTATAGAAAGTCCTAGCTTCATCGCTTATTTTTCAACTATCTATATTATTGATGCTTGTTTATTTATTTAAAACTCATATTTTTCTTTACTTACATTGTGAGCACTACCCACTTTCCCAATATGTTTTCCAAATCTCACCACCGCTATACTCCCCATTCTCAAACACATTTGCTCTCGGAATACTTGCAGGATGTTTGAACAAGTAACGACAAAAGCAAAATGCCGCATCATGTTGCTCACTATATTCAAGTCAATCATAATTATCATAGAAAAGAGCTACCAAACACATTTTATTACAAGTACCTTGTAACGTTTGAGGAAAATCAACCTTGGGTCTAGGTCTACAAGGACCCTTTCCAATATATATCTTCCTCACGACATCTCCGATCATTCACCAAGTAAGATGATATTGGCTTACATTTCCCCGGATCATGCGGAGGATCAAGAGGGAGAACAGTGTAATCTTCACTTTGATTACCCTCTTGTTCACTTTGATAATCCTCTTGGGTTAGTGGATTACCGACTTCTTCATTACATTGCTCATTTTGATTAACATCATGTCGAGTTGGTGAAGAAGTAGTCTCATATTACTTTGTTCTTCTTGATTAAGGTGATATTGCGTTGAAGTTAGTGAGGACATATCATTTTGAAGTTCCAATGACAATGGAGATGACAAAAATGTGGTTTTTTGACTTCAGACTCTAAAAATATGCTAAGCTCTCGTTCTTCATCATGAATCTATAAAAACAAACAATTTTCACATTACTAAATATTACTCCGTAACATGTTAACATCTATAATAATAACTAACATAAAGAAACAGTGCAAGAAAGATCTCAACTTAGAAAAAAAACAATACAATGATGTAAAATGGAAGTAAATCAAAGGAAAGAAATTTACTTCACATAATGTAGAAAAATTACATGAGAAAAAGCCATAAAATGGGATACTCCCTTCCACCCAGCCAATAGTTTACATTTTCCTATTTTGGATGCATCGGTTAATAGTTTACACTTTTCTTTTCTAGTAAATAAATCAACCCACGTGGGTGGGGACCATTGCATTTTCTTCTCATTTCAAGTTGCTTTCGAGTTTTTATTACTTTATAAAGTGATTTTTCTCATCTCATGGGACGGAGTGAGTAAAATTCATTTGGTATTTCCTCGAACACTTGGTGCTAACAGTGTTTCTATGGAGGAGGTGGTGGAGTTGGCATTTCCTTCTATCAAGTTGCTGGTGGAGTTGGCAATTCCTTCTATTAAGGTGCTGGTGCTGCAGCCAACAGTGGATTCGCCACTAGTGGGTTTGACAATGTCATGCTTGGGGAGTAGTTATAGCGATCAATTCGGAGTAGGGTTTAATAGCCCAGTGAGTAATGATGCAGGAGACTACTACAGTATGAAACGTTCTTTCGGGGAGCCACTAGTCAGCAGTCACCACCCGTATATTTGTCAGCTAAAAGTGTTTCTTAATTACCTCCATTTTTTTGCAGGGTATCTGGATGAGCAACATGTAGTTTTACAGCAATGCATATGTACAAGTACAAGCATCGTACACAAACATTCGTGATTACTTTCTAGATTGATGACCAGAGCTTCTTGTCTAGATATGCTAGTACTTATAAAATGTAGTAAGATTTTAGGAAGTACATAACAGTTTAACTGTAAAAAGTTCTCTATCATCCATTTAGCTTATGAACAGCTTTCTTTCTCAAAAAAAAAAAAAAAAAAAAGCTTATGAACAGCTATTGCAAGCTCCTTGCTAAGAACAAAAATTTGGTTGACTTACAAATAGAGTATTGCGTGCCTTACATTTTGATTATATTTTCCTGAAGATGGTGGGGTTAGAGTTAAGAAAGAAGGGAGAAAGTGATTAAATTGATAATGAATTGCATAACTAACGTTGATGAACAAGATCCTATTTATAGGATTATAATTTGTCTAGTATACAATAACCATAAGATTTTACAAGATATACATTAGATAAAATTCACAATCTATAATATGAGAAAATAAAATTCTAAACTATTCTAGAATATTCTAGAGATATTATATACTACCTCCGTCCCACTAAGATTGTCACATTTCATTAAAATACCTCTCACAAATAATAGGGAAATGAGACAATCATTTAGGGACGGAGGGAGTATTAATATATTAGATATTATATATTAATATCTCTAATAGGTAGTTGCTTGCAAGTGTAGTGACTAAATTTTATTCTGTTTAAAGAAAACCCGACTGATTTTAATAAATTAAAACAAAGGTCGTCAAATCCAAGACGATCCGCGAAAAGTTGAATACGTAAAATAGACTCATTTAGTCCTAAACATGATGTTATATGTTAGTTAGAGTCTAAACACTATACTACGAGATTTGAGGGCGAAGAAAAGTTAGGTTACCTATTACCAATTCTCCGGATCAACTATGAAATTAAATATACTAAGATCGAAGCCCCCTTCCTCTTGCTCCTCTTCATGAATAAGTTAGAAGAACACACAAACAAAGTAATTTAGTAAATATAATAGGAATAAGACTTAAAAATAAAGAGTATAAGGTAAGGAAAAGAAAGAGTATGTGCTCTTGAGATATGGTGGTGTAAACACCTTAGAACTTAAAAGAACTTGTATGATTTTCTTTGGTTTTTAGATGGATCTTTGAAGGAGTGTTTAAGTGAGTGAATGGACGAGTAAATGAAGAGTAAATGGCTGGTTATAAGCACACAAGTCGTGCATTAGATGGGGGAGCAAAGGGTGGACAAGAACTTGACAATTACCAAAAGTAGCTAAGCATACTTTAAGAAGTACATACTAGAAATGGTGCTTTTGATTAGTTAGGCATATTTTGAGGCTAGGGGTTCAAAGTCACGGTTTGGCATGTCTTAGGATTATATTTATGAGTTTATTTGGTCACACAATGGTTAAGAAAGAAGTACGGAAATCGAAAGTCAAGAAACGATTCGTCGGGTAACGATTTTCGATGCAAAGGAGCTGTCCATTACAATATTTTTATGATTAACTTATAAATTGAAATTTTGAATATCAGAATCGTGTAGAGCTTGGAAGATTAATAAAGTTAGGCTTTTGAAACGCCTCAATCGGAGTCCGTATGGGAAAATAGGAACCGTTTTACGAAATCGCGCAGGATTGCGATAACGATAGAAATTTCAGTTTTGCAAACAATGAAGTGAAATAGAAAGGTTCCAAAGGCACAAGAATTGAATATTACTATTTAAAATAGTTTGTCGAGATTCTATTTATTAATATTAATCATTATTATAAATAACTAAAATGGTCAAAAACACGGGGTGTTACAGATAGTGCTTAAGATCCAATGATCCTTAACAACCCTTTCTTGCCATGTCATTGATCCTTGTCCACCTTTTCAGCCAATATCTTTTTTGCCATTAAACTACAATATCCTACTTATTCTGTAGAAATTTCTTTCCTTGTCCACCTTTTCATAGAATTATCTCTTTTTTCTTCACTCATTTATTTAAACCAAGAATTTGATAAAACTAAAGGATAGTCATCAAATAATTGCCTTCAAGAACCTAACAAGAAAAACCCTCAAAAATAAAACAAATTCAGCCTTTCGCTATAAACATCAACATAAACTTAAGATATGATTATACCCATCAATTATATATCCATAAAAAAGGGGTCAAGAGACCCATACAAAACTAAATATTTTAATTATGAGACGATAATGGCGGATTCATAGTAAGACTGTTGACGGAGAAGGCGCCAGTGACGGTGGCCATGGGCGTGGACAAGAAGGGCGGCGGTTGTGGGTGTGAGTGTGGAGAAGGACAATAGAAGTTTGGTTTGGATGGGTGAGATTGAGAGGTCTGTGTGTTAGTCTCTTCGAGATCTTGCAGATTGTTGCTCATTTTGGGTGAATTTTGGGTTTAGTTGATGGAATAGGGAGGGCTAAACCGAGTGTCATGAAGACTGTTTGTCTTTCTATCTTGAAGAAAGTCAAGAAGATGGTGTTCATTTTAATTTGTGTCTCAACACTTCGCCTATGATAATCAGGGAACTTAATCGTATGTGTATACAACGTTTTTGTCGCTTGCCGGGAGACTTACCCTCATTGCATCGATCGTCGCCTCACCATACACTTTCTCTCTATTGATTTTTTGCATTCCGGTAAGTGTCGCTAAGAAGATCAACTCTAGATTAGTGCATTTCCGATGGGCTTGAGCGAGATGTGATAAGACCATACATTGGTGCAACATAAACTTCCTCCAACTCCCGAAGATTAAGAGGGGGCTGGGTATTCGAAATACGGAATGTGTGAATCAAGCTTTGTTGGGAAAAATTGCCTCGAAAATCATCAAGCAACTCAACTCTTTACTTAGTCGAACTCTCGGAACGAAATACAAGTTAAAAGAGGATAGGATTCTGACCTACTCTGGACAACATAACAATGCCTCTTGGGTCTGGAAGGGTATTTGTTGGGCTGAGAGCTAATTATGGAAGGACTGGAATGGGAAATTGGACGGCCTTCTCGCTTGGGCATTCTTAATTGTAACTGGGTATGTGATGTAAACCCATCATTAAAGATTCGGTTGATCCCACCAACTTGAGCATGGAAAGAATCTGTGATCTAATTATTTTTTTTTGGGAAAATGTAAGGTATATATATATAAATGAATTAATCAAATATATATTAAGTAGTCATCATCCTAGAGATGAAGTTGCAATCTCTAGTGGTAAGTTTCCCTTCCTGAACACTATTAAAATACACTTTCAATTCCTTAATAATATTCTTACTCACTACTTGAGGCAGTATCAGAACCCCTTCCAACCTACACTTGTTTCTTTGCTCCCAAATGTTGTAGATAGTAGCATTGATCACACTATTGGCCCCTGCTCGTTGTAATTTGCTGCCTTTCATCCTATCCCGCAGGTCATTCGTGAGTTTACTGTTGAAATCTTGCTTTATCCATTTTCCTAAGATCTTCAAGATGCTGCTACTGTAAGCGCACTCCCAAAACACCTGTTCACTTTCCTTTGCCTTCTCGTTACATATGCAACACAGGTCGTCAGTTGTCAAATTAAGATCGCACAACATTGTTTTCGTGTTCATCGCATTATGCTGATACAGCCACGCCACTCTATGCTTCGGGATTGTCCATTTATTCCACACTAGCCTATACCATTCCACTTCTACCTCCCTATCTCTGATCCAATGATACCCTTTGGCCGTGGTGTACTGATTAGCTTCATTCCATTCCCCTCCTGCTTTGAATTTCTCTTTTAGTTTGCAGACACGTCTCCATCCCCATCCCACATCCGACGGAGGACAGTACTGCATCCATGGTTCTCCTTTCAGATAAACTGAATTGACCCAAGAAACCCAAAGTTTGTTAGGATCTTTCGCTACCCACCAGACCAATTTTCCTATCGCAGCCTTGTTCCAGTTAGAACATTGCATCAGATTTAAGCCACCTTCCTTATATGGAACACAAATCTTCTTCCAAGAAACAAGTGGAGACCTGGTATATGTAGTCCCAGCCTCCCAAAGATACGTCCTACAGACTCCTTCAACCTATTTGATAACTCCTGTAGGGAGTAGAAAAATGCTCGCCCAATAATTATGGAGAGTAGAGAGAACGGATTTGACCAGCACCAATCGCCCTACATAAGATAATTTTCTAGCACCCAGTCGTCTAATTCTTTCAGTAATATTATGCACCAGTGGTTGACAATCTTGGATCGTAAGCCTTGAGGATTTGATAGGAGCCCCCAAGTATTTGAACGGAAGCAACCCAGCTTTGCATCCTGATACAGCCAGAATGTCCTATTACATCTTCTTCTTCACTCCATTGAGAAAGTTGCAAAAGTACGCAACAAGACCATCATTGACGGAATATCCCCTTTACTAAATAATAGTAAATCATCAGCAAACATTAAATTCACTAGCTTCATTTGTTTGCAAAGCGGATGGTACCTGAACTCCATTGTTTCCGTAGTATACTTAAGCAATCGAGTAAGGTACTCCATACATATTGTGAATAACAACGGAGATAGAGGATCTCATTGCCTCAACCCTCGCTTACCATGAAAGAAACCAAAGGATTCTCCATTAAGATTAAGGGAAAATGAGGCCGTGGTTACACATTGCAGCAGAATGTTACGGAATGTATCAGGAAAATTCAGATGCTGTATCATTTGGTCTAGAAAGTCCTACTCTACCGTGTCATACGCCTTCTGCATATCCATTTTAATCATGCATCTCGGAGAAATGACTTTCCTTGAGTACAATCGTACTAAATCTTGATAAATAATGAGGATATTTTCCACAATGCTCCACCCTCGAATGAACCCTCCCTGGACAGGCGAGATAATACCAGGAAGGAAATGTGCTAGTCTTTTGCATAGAATTTTCGAGATGCACTTGTAGACCGTATTGCAGCATGCTATAGGTCTAAATTGAAGAACCGTAGCAGGTCTCTCGATTTTGGGTATTAGTGTGATGGCAGTAGTGTTAAGCTGCTTCAGAAGTCGACTAGAACTGAAGAAATCCGTGATAGTTGTACTTACATCATCCCCCACTATGCTCCACCCGTCTTTGAAGAATTTGCTTGAATACCCATCAGCCCAGGGGCCTTATCGTTGGAATACTAAACATCGTCTCCCGAATTTCATCTGTAGTATTAAGAATTTCCCAGTGAGCAGTATTGAATACCGGTCCCAGACGCATAACATGTTTCACAATCTTGCTGGTGTTTTTCCTTTCTCCAAAGAGGCTCTTGTAGTAGACTAGAAATGCCTCTTGAATTGACTCTGAACTGTTGTGAATTCTGCCCTGGTTGTCCTCGATTTGCACAACTACAAAAATTGGAAAACATAACACAAGATAGAGAACAGTGGAGTAGATTAGGTGTTATATAAATCTATAGAGAACGCCTATCCATGACGAGTGTTATTTAAGAAAAGAATAGATAGCGCTTATCCATACCAAGTGTTATTTAAGATAATAATGGAGAACGCATTTCTCAAGAACAGTTATTTATGAAAAGAATAGAGAACGCTTTTCAAAGATAACCGTTATTTAACAAAATTACAATGAAAGTAAACGTACTCCACATGTAGAATACCCATGTACTCTGTAGGAAATTGATGAAGAATGACATTCGTTGATAGTGTAACAACCCGGTTCTTTTAATGACATTAATTAACAAGGCGGAAAATAATTAAGTCGTAAAAAGGGGTAAAAATTTAAAACCATCGACTCAAGTGAGTCTTTTACCGATAAATGAACCGTTTGTTAAAATACAACAACTGAAACCCGAATTACAAATTTCTAAATACAATAATCTGACAAAATGTGTTACAAGATTTATAGTTTGACACTCTCATCTGCCACACTGTATCTCTTGCACTCACGCATGCCACCATGTCCAGTCTTGAGGGTTCGTCAACCTGAATGCATATTTAAATATACATGTCCCACTTAGTGGGAGTAACCTAACCGTCCTTCTAACACGGCCCCGAATAATCAATGTAGTACAACGTTTAGGTTATCTAATTAACAGATAAGCAGGCATGTCACATTACAAATCGACATGTATACAATGTGAGATACACATGAAGTGATTTCAGTTAACATGCGAATCAATTTAAATATATAAGACATGTAGGTTATATAGAATAAAGTAATACATACATCATATGAGTATCATGTGAATAATACAGTAAAGCATAAATCATGGATTCATAGAAGTGTCATGTGAAAATAGAGTAAGACATACATAACTGTGGACATGACGTAGGTCCACCCCGACGCGGCGAAGCGCGGGTTTGGGTAGGCGAATGAATCTCGTGGTGAGATTGTTCTCGGGTTCGAAATTTAAGTCAAAATGGAGTCGCCACCGAATTTTGTGGTTATTCGGAACCATACGAGCCCACTCTATGTCGTCATGGGCTATACACAAAGTAAGCCCACTTCGATTTGAGAGTTTATGGGGCTCGTCCCTTTGCATTGTTATACCGATACCGTTTACACCGGCTTTCGTATATAAAATGACTCTCGTGCGCCAAGGGTTCCGGACATCCGGAAACCAAAGGTTCTGAGTAAGGGGTGAGGGTACGTGTTGGGAAGCCCACTAAGGACACCCAACCCCGCCCGCACATGGCGGCCTCTACTAAGACATCGTTCGTGTTCGTGATACGCGCGCTAGTAAAATAATTAAATGATATGCAAACAGCGTTTTTAACTAAACATGCGAGTTTTGCGTTAACTACGTCATTTAATGCATCTTAAATGTGGTCGAAATAATTTAGCATGCGAGGTTCATTTATAAAAGCGTAAAAGCAAATAAATAAAGCTCGAAAGGAAATAAATAAAAGCGTACAAGTTACACGGGCGGAAATACAACCCGGAATTCACAATACAACATTGCGTAAAATAAAGCAAAATAACGATGGAAACGGACCCGTATGTAAACTAGACCGCGAAATTTGTAGATGGACTAACCCCGATTAAGTACGCATTATGTCGCGTATTAAACGAAGGACGGAAATGTGAGACTGCGGCGTATTGTTAGCCTAATCTCACGTCCCGTAGTCTTGTCCCGACTTATCACGTTAAAGTGGTCAAAGTCGTTCTACGTGTCGTGACGTGTAGGTTTTGAAAATATGAGGGTCAGTCGATGGTCTGAAGTCGATAAAAGAACGGGCTCGAAATATGTGTCCAAGCCCTCGGGTTTGCGGTTTATGAGACCCACTCGATCGAGTCATTGACTGACTCGGTCGAGTGCGTCATTAGCGTGGCTACTGACCACTTTTTGGGGTGTTACTCGATCGAGTGGCCTATGGCACTCGATCGAGTGCCCCCTGTACGAGTAGTGACTCGTGCGTTTTTTGACATGAAATCGATGGTCGGCCTAACCAAATACGAATATCGCACGATTCGTATTTAGCTCGACTTCCGGTACTATAGTCGTGTATAAATGAATATAATACCGTCATCGGGATTTTGTAAAAACGTTTATGTTAGATTAAAAAGAGTTTGAATTGGTGACGAGATGAATCCCTCTACGTCACGACATCGAAACTAACCCTTTCGGGTTATGTGATGTCGATATTCGTGTCAACGGGTCTCGTACCAATTATGAAAGGGGATTAAATCCGTTCAACTACAACGGATCACGATCGCGTCACGCCCTTGAGTACATTGGGGCGGGGCTCCTCGAAAGGGCTCCACCTCCGTCGTTGCTCGTAAAGGGATTAGACGGACCAAAAGTGATTATTGTAGTTCAACGTTTTAAAACCGGTTTTTTGATATTAGTATTATATATACGCGGTATTAGTAATAATGTTAGTAGTATCATAAAATGATACAAAAAAATATGAACGCGAAAATATATAAAAAAAAAGTTAGTGTTAATGTACGTGTTACTACGATGCAATAGTATGAAAAATATACATAAAAACGATATTAAAAAGAGATTAGAGAAGAGTTTGGGACACCCTCAACATACATGCTAGTATAAACCTCGGAGACGGACTCGTGAATAGCGACAAAGCTTGGGAGTGTCGAGGAATGTATGTGAGTTAAGGCGTGTATGGATGTATATGTGTATGTGTCGGTTTATCGAGGGACAAAGGCTCGGTTTTGATGCGTTTTGGCTTAGGTTTTCTAAGGCTTGATGTATGGAGTAGTAGGGTTGAATGTGATTGAAAATGTAGGGCAAAGGTTGCTGAAAGTTGATGTGTAAAGTTGGTAAAAGGTCTTGAAATGCATGGGGGATGTGACGGTATTTATAGGCAATTGCCACAACCTAAGGTGCACTCGATCGAGTGGCCCTAGTGCACTCGATCGAGTGCCTATTTGGGCGGGTCTGATCCAGCGGAAGACGCTCCACTCGATCGAGTGGGCAATCCACTCGATCGAGTGGATCAACGTGGTTGAGATAAAAGGGGAAAGGTTGACTTGTTTGTTATGGTAGCTTTTTTTTGAATTTGATTTTGTGCGCCAACTTTAAAGAATGAATGTGGCTGATTTATGAGACGGTTTCGTCTTTGACCGGGTTTTGACCCGGTCGCCAAAAGACGGGAATTATTTTTGGTGTCGGTTTTGGCCCAAATTAGTCTTGTTTGACTCGGAACGACCCACTGGGCCTGAATTTGAGGTCTGTTTTGTGAGATTTTTACTCCGCTAAAAGTCCATGTCGGCTATTATTGATTCCGAGCCCAAATCCGAGTATACCAAATCACGTTGACGTCCTATCATCATCGGGTGCTTTTCGGAGACTACCATAGACACGTGGCAGTCAAAATGCGGGTGTCTACAATAATACAAATCCTATGAAACATAATATAAATCATAATCAATATTCAAGCAAGACATATAACAAAACATCACTTCCCATTATCAAACATTTCAATCACATCATTAGTCATAAGAGTATAGAACAGTAACAAAGCATAATAGCACATGTGATTTAGAAAACTGTAGTCATTTACTTTTAAAAACAATGGTTTCCTTTCACATAATGCACGGGACGTGACTACTAATGTCTCATGCACACTTAAGGATTGCATCTCACTATAAATGCGGATGGGAACATCAATCCCGCCAATCATATCGATACTAGGAGGTTTACATCTCACCCCTAGTGCTCAATAGGATCGAACACCTAAATTGACTCGGTTTAGTCGACTGACATACGGAGAAGAAGGACTGCAAGTGCATGGACTCAGAGGCCCCGCTAAACCGAACATGTCCCATACACTGCTAAGGCAAAGGTCGGAAGGTATTTCGCCCCCAAAGATATCCGATATAGAGAGTGAGAGCTGATCAGTGCCCTTGTCTATGTATGCGCACACACCCAATCCATACTCTTGGTCTCGGGAAAGAGAACCTTTACACAACCGAGCACCTCAATGGCAACTGGACGACTACTACTCTACCGACAAACTCATAAAGAGCTGGCTGCCCATTTACTTCTTAGCATTTTCTCGCACCGGCAGGATGCATCATGGCCTCCCATGAGCAGTGACTCCGAGTGTCGTAGTCTACTTTCGAAGCTGTCTTCTATCGCATCGCCTTCTAAACTTTACCAAGATAGCGCCCAACACGAAACGTAGGCTGAATTTGGGTGTCTTATAAAGACGGAGTCTTTGGAATATCGAGCTCAGCGGTCATCGTGGGGCACATGTCTGATGTCCAGAGGGATGAAACAATACCGGGTTCCATAAGGATGATCGGTCTGTGGGCTCTGTATTGACTCGGAACAAGTCATTACAACATGGAATGGCGAAGACGACTCAGAGGGTACTGTCAGGGCACATGTTCATTTTCACCATGATTGGTATCGATAACATCGTTCGTGAAAACGTGTCTGATCACCGGCTTAGGTAACACACCGACTAGAAGTACGGTTGTTCCTATGGAATTTGAGTGTGTCGATTTTAAGATTAACAAACAATATCAATTGTCGTAAAATTTATCTTAACTGATAGTTTTAGTATACTGATGTAAGAGATTTAGAACATTTTATTTGAGATATATTATTTGAAGCGTTCATTAGTTGAGATTTGATTAAAGATTCAATTATTTCTAAGTACATTATTTAAGATGAGTTCCTTTATCTTGACTTGGTCTATGTTGACTTAAAAAGCTAAAGTTTGACTAAGATAGACTAGTCAACCCTTAGTTTTGACTTAGTCACTAATTAGTCCTTAAGTGCTTATTATAAAGTTTAAGTGTTGTTTTGCACATTTAAGCATTGTTTAACTTAGTACTTTTGGGTTATTCGTCTTTTAGTACTCTATACTTTTTGGGCACAAGTATTTAGTACATTTATGGTTCAAGTGTACGTATTTAGTATTTTTATACGGTTTTGTATTTGTACCAGTATACTTATCTCTTACAGCCTATTTATACTTAGTAAAATATTTCAAATACCAAATAAATCAATAATAATTATAAAAATCATTTCTAACCTTATTAGGTATCATATTTCTCAAAACATAGAGTTTTACAAAAGTAACTTTAAGTAATAACGAAATCGATAATATTATTAAGGATACTAAATGAGTCATTTTTCAAATGTTATTTTTAAGTTTCGATTTTCATACTCAACATACTTTTATAAGTTAGGTTTCCAGATATAAAGTCATTTTTCAAAAATAATAAGGTTTATTATTTTTAACAAATTAAAAAAGAAAACAGTACGGTTTTCAATACTATCTTTTAAATCGGTTAAAATACTTAAACATCATTAAAGTGAACCAAAATTTTATTTTGGATACCTATACTTATACATAACTTATATCCATAAATTTAGATTAAAATAATTTATAAATGTTCTTAAATAAAATATTCTTTCCAGATCTGACCCATTTTAGTACAAATTTTATAAATGAAACTATATATGATGGATTTATATGAAATTTGACGTACACATAATAGACATCATCAGGAACATAACATAAGTTTTCCAAGTCCAAAAGAAACGTTTAACATCACGAAACATATTATTTTATCAGACAGTACATAAAATCATACAACACCAGTTTATGAAATAAATCATTACTAAATATATATTTTCATAAAAAGTTACTTCTCATATTTTTATCATATTCTAGACATTCATATCTACAACTTTCATGAAGGAATCTAAGGCTAATTCGAAACATATTTTACACAGAAAAAACGTGAACATACATCATACATCACAGAATTCATTTTACAGCATGTATTGTTAAGTGATAAATCAACAAATAGTTAACTTTAAACTTGGTGATCTAATGATTTAGTCCTAAACATGATGTTATATGTTAGTTAGAGTCTAAACACTATACTACGAGATTTGAGGGCGAAGAAAAGTTAGGTTACCTATTACCAATTCTCCGGATCAACTATGAAATCAAATATACTAAGATCGAAGCCCCCTTCCTCTTGCTCCTCTTCATGAATAAGTTAGAAGAACACACAAACAAAGTAATTTAGTAAATATAATAGGAATAAGACTTAAAAATAAAGAGTATAAGGTAAGGAAAAGAAGGAGTATGTGCTCTTGAGATATGGTGGTGTAAACACCTTAGAACTTAAAAGAACTTGTATGATTTTCTTTGGTTTTTAGATGGATCTTTGAAGGAGTGTTTAAGTGAGTGAATGGACGAGTAAATGAAGATTAAATGGCTGGTTATAAGCACACAAGTCGTGCATTAGATGGGGGAGCAAAGGGTGGACAAGAACTTGACAATTACCAAAAGTAGCTAAGCATACTTTAAGAAGTACATACTAGAAATGGTGCTTTTGATTAGTTAGGCATATTTTGAGGCTAGGGGTTCAAAGTCACGGTTTGGCATGTCTTAGGATTATATTTATGAGTTTATTTGGTCACACAATGGTTAAGAAAGAAGTACGGAAATCGAAAGTCGAGAAACGATTCGTCGGGTAACGATTTTCGATGCAAAGGAGCTGTCCATTACAATATTTTATGATTAACTTATAAATTGAAATTTTGAATATCACAATTGTGTAGATCTTGGAAAATTAATAAAGTTAGGCTTTTGAAACGCCTCAATCGGAGTCCGTATGAGAAAATAGGAACCGTTTTACGAAATCGCGCAGGATTGCGATAACGATAGAAATTTCAGTTTTGCAAACAATGAAGTGAAATAGAAAGGTTCCAAAGGCACAAGAATTGAATATTACTATTTAAAATAGTTTGTCGAGACTCTATTTATTAATATTAATCGTTATTATAAATAACTAAAATGGTCAAAAACACGGGGTGTTACAGATAATGCTTAAGATCCAATGATCCTTAACAACCCTTTCTTGCCATGTCATTGATCCTTGTCCACCTTTTCAGCCAATATCTTTTTTGCCATTAAACTACAATATCCTACTTATTCTGTAGAAATTTCTTTCCTTGTCCACCTTTTCATAGAATTATCTCTTTTTTCTTCACTCATTTATTTAAACCAAGAATTTGATAAAACTTAAGGATAGTCATCAAATAATTGCCTTCAAGAACCTAACAAGAAAAACCCTCAAAAATAAAACAAATTCAGTCTTTCGCTATAAACATCAACATAAACTTAAGATATGATTATACCCATCAATTATATATCCATAAAAAAGGGGTCAAGAGACCCATACAAAACTAAATATTTTAATTATGAGACGATAATGGCGGCATTCATAGTAAGACTGCTGACGGAGAAGGCGCCAGTGACGGTGGCCATGGGCGTGGACAAGAAGGGCGGCGGTTGTGGGTGTGAGTGTGGAGAAGGACAATAGAAGTTTGGTTTGGATGGGTGAGATTGAGAGGTCTGTGTGTTAGTCTCTTCGAGATCTTGCAGATTGTTGCTCATTTTGGGTGAATTTTAGGTTTAGTTGATGGAATAGGGAGGGCTAAACCGAGTGTCATGAAGACTGTTTGTCTTTCTATCTTGAAGAAAGTCAAGAAGATGGTGTTCATTTTAATTTATTTGATTTTATATATTCAGTCATATTTATATTACTTGTATGGAAAATTTTGGGTTAGTGTAGGTGTGTTGGGAGTTTTGTCAATTGCCTGAGTCTGTTTATGAGAGGGAATGGGATAGAAGATTAGAGATGGAAAAGCTACCAGTATTAGGATGCTTGGGTTGCTAAGTTAAGCGTCATCTTCAAGCTTGTGCCTTTACTAGGAATTATGGTATTGCAAATTTATCTCAAAAGACAATCTAGTGTCATTAATTACTTGTAATTAATTATGTGAGGAGTGAACTTTGATGGAAACAATTGAGGAGAACATATGTAGCTTGATAAGTTGTATACTGCTATATTTGTATTTATTTTTTTTGAGATCAAGACATTACATTTGTATTTTTAATAAATCAATATAACGTATTTGTATTTTTTTTGACAAAAATTACTTGTACATATATATTTTTTTAATTATATTTATAAGATTGTAAATATTAATTTTGATCTAGAAAATTACCCAATAGTTTATTATACTGCTGACACATCTAATAATGTGGTTTAAAAGTAAAATTAAAAACCTAAACAACAGTTATCTATCTCCACTGTTCTCTATGGGCAATAATAAATAACTGTTATTAAAGTCGAGCGTTCTCTATAGTAGGGATAAAAGAGAACACCTAACTACAAAAGATGATCTCTATAGTTAAGACTAAGATAACGCCTATCTCACTTAGATGTTTTCTAGTTTCCATATATAAAACGCACCCTCCAACCATTTTCTATACAATAGAGAACGCTGAGTTAGAAAACTGTCCAAAGATGTTCTCTAAGGCCTATTTTAACACTTCTCTAAGGTCATTTTTGTAGTAGTGTTGACTCACAGAATTCCTCGCTCTCCTAGCTTTTAGAGACTTGTGAAACGTAGTAGTATTGACATCTCCTTCTTTAAGCCAATGCAACTTAGCTTTTTGCCTTAAGTAACTCATTCTAGCCTTGTCCAGACGTCTGTAAAGCTCCATTGCCTCTATTTTCGCTCTAACCAGGTCTTAATCCAAAAGGAAAGTGGGACGTTCCAAAAGTCGTGTCGCTGTTTGACAAAGAGTGGTCTAGCAAGATTCTTTCAACGTATATCCCGACCGTCACCTTCAAGGACATAATCAAATGGCTGAAAACCTCAAATGGGATTTAATCTATAAAAAGTGGATATCACCGGGCCCACAATAGAATCATCGCCCTGAAAATTGGTCACAAATGGCCAGTGAAAACATTAGGAATTTTTTCAGGAGATACCTATGGACTATCCCGGGGATGAGCTTCTCAGAAGGAAACTTCAAGCCAACCCAACTTGTAAGTTCTGTGATGAAGGGGGTGAGATTGAATCTGTTTCTCATCTCTGTTTAGGGATTGCATGTTTGCTAGAAGGGTGTCAGAGTCGATGACAACAATAATACTATTGTTGTCAGAGATTGGATCATTAACTAGATATGGATTTCTTTTTTTCACATACAAGTAAACCTAGAGGACCTCGCTACTAGATTCATCAATGTTCTTTGGAATCTCTGGATTACTCGCAACAACACTGTTTTTAAGGATAGTGCTCCTTGCATGCCTTTCGCCATCAACAAAATCTATGAAACATAGTTTTACTATCTCTTCCATCTTGACCCCTACCCCTTTCAACTAGCAACCTCTTCACCAAGGATGGCGAACAACTCTCTAAGATCAAGGACTGTAAACCCATTCATGTCATTGGGAATAAAATCGGTTGTCTTTTCTTCAGAATCAAGACTGATGCCTTCTGGCCAAGAATTTCTGTGGAGCTATAGGGCTAGTGGTGTATGACCCACATGAGAACATTTTGTTCAAATCAGGAATGAAAATCAGGGCAACCTCTTCTCTCTAGGCAGAAGCTCTGGCCACTGCCACCACTATTCGATAGGCCAAGAGGGCAGAAATCCTTCACATTAGAGTGCTATTGGATCTGGTTGTCTTAACCCAGATCGCTGGTCTCACAGACTACGACAAAGATGATAAGTGATATTTTAGTAGTGATTTACCCTTACTTTTACCCGTTATTTAGTCCGATTTTTTTATGCGTTAATTGTCATATAGCTCATTTTATAGTTTATTTAATAGTTAGTAGTTTTATTTTATATTTTTAGGAATAATTTTATTTTCAGAGAATTTGGTACTGCTTTATCTTGTTTTTTATTTTGTAGGTACCATTTCAAGAATAATCAAGTAAAGTCGGGTCAACAGGAGTTAAAAGACAATGGACATGAAAGTCAAGATGAGTGTTGGTGATAAGTGTGTTTTGCACTGTTTATTTCACGTGTTTGGTCCGCTTTCTTTTGTGAAATCGCTCTTTAGAGCGGTTTCGAGGCTACTTACGCTTCTTCTAGCTTGTTTTAGGTTCCTAATGCTCATCATGGAGAAATGGAACAATTCTGTTTCGTTTCCGATGCATATGGAGCCAATGAAGAGAAGCGACGATGATTCGGTGACTTAGACTCGATCCCGAGTCCCTTGGAGCCCAATTTGAGAATATCCCGATCACTGAGAGTCGATAAGAAGCCTAGGAAGAGCAAGTAGGGACCTACGTGAACGTATTTGAAGCCTACATGGCCTTCGCGACCGTGACCATGACCATCACGGGCGGGACGAAGTGAGCCAACAATCAGGAGCCACTGGAGGGTGGTCCCGGTCGTGACCAAGCCCTTCCCGGCCGGGATGAACACCAGCTCCACTCCGCTTCATTCTTTCATTCCCCTCACTTATGAAACCCTATATATACATTCCTCTTGTATTGTTTTAAGGATACTACCTTATATAAAACCCTTGATAGAGAACTCTTATCATTAGCTTAGTTTGTCCTTAATCTTTCCTTAATATTAGCTTAATCTTAGTAATTACTCTTGTATTATTGGATTTCTTGAAGAATCTACCAATCTTGACAACATTGGTGGAGGTTTTGGGTTTTCTTTATATACAAGTTTCAGTCTTTTGATTCATCTTCTCTAGTTGGTATAATTCTTCTTCTCTCTTTCCTTTAATCTTTCATTGTTAGTAAAGTTTCATTCTTTATCTCTTGTTTATTGTTCCTCTTTGTTGTTCTTCATTATGAATGTTCTTGTTCTTATGATGATTTCCTTTGTTCATGTTAGTTTTATTTTAGTCATGAGTGAGTAGACTCATTGTGGGGTTAGTAGGGAGATTATGTGTTAATTATGGGTGATTAGGGTTGATTATGGGTAAAGGTCGAATCTTTGTTGCTAGTCACTTGTTATGCATGCCATGTGTTTGATGAAATGCTTGTTAGGGTGGTAGTGGCCATACTACTCTTGTTAGTTTCCTCTTTCTTGTTGTATGTTTGATTGGTGGTTGAATTCTATTGTTTTGGGTAACATCTTGCTTGAGTTTTCGGGTTTGTTCTTGACGCGAGAGCGCGGACTTACCTTAGTGACTAGGTGAAACCTACACCCTCGATTTCCCTACTAGTCTAATGCACCTATGAACCCGACCTAACCCTACTCTTTCCCTATTTGATTTCTTCATCATCTTTGTCATTGTTCCTCTTATTTGTTGTTTGAATTTAGCTTTAGTTGAGTCATTTATTTCATGTTATCCTTAGTTTATTCATAGTCATAGCTTTATTATCTTTTCATTGTCATAGTTTGTTTATCCTTGTTTGTTAGCCTAGTGATTGTGTTAGTAATCAATTCTCTATAGTTATCCCCCATTGTGACCTTGTGACCTAGTCTAGTCCTTAGGTGACCTTTGTCTAAACCGGTTTTCCGTCTCCGTGGATCGACCCGACTTACCCTAGCTACTTTTTAGGATTAGTTGATTTATTTGGTGTCGGGATTCACGACAAATCCCACCATCAATTTGGCGCCGTTGCCGGGGACGGTGTATGTTTAGACTTTGTTTGCTTATTTTCTTGACTTAGTTACCGTTTTTGTGTGTTTTTCTCTCCTTGTCTTTTGTTGTGTGCGTTTATTGTCTCTACCTAGTGCCCATAAAGCACTAGGTATTCTCACGTTTGTTCCAAGTGTGTAGTGCATGCCTAGGAGGGGAGACGACTTCTTTCTCTTCAATCCAGAGCGCGCCGGAAAGACTCTTTAGAGCCTTTCGCCAACGGATAATTGCTAGAGTTAGAAATTCCCAACCGGGTACAAGCAACAACATTGAAGAACAAACTCAAGGATTTGACTTAAACGAAGCATCTCGAGAGACCACCGAAGGGACCTTCATCAATCCCTTTGGTACATTTATTCATTGCTCTCCACCTAGTTCTCCTTCAACATCTATATCAAGTTCTACACCGTCATCTCCCTTACATTCAAACATGCCTAAGTTCTCATCTCACTCTACTTTCACCGAAGATGTCTTGCCGGGATCGAGCACTCTACCGGCCACTTATGCCGGAAATTTTGTGGCCAAGACACAGTTTATTCAACTAGTAGAGCGAAATAAATTTAGTGGTTTGCTCACCGAAGACCCGCACCAACATATGGAGACATTCTCCGATTATTGTGATGGTATTTCTCAAACCGGGATTACTCAAGATCAAATTCGATGGGTTCTTTTCCCGTTTTCTCTTATTGGAAAAGCTAAGCAATGGTTTAAGAGTCTCGATAAGGCGTCCATGGGAATTGATACATGGAAGAAGCTTGCATTAGCCTTCTACCAAAAGTTCTACCCTCCCGAGAAGACAAACTTTCTAAGAGACTCCATCGTCGGTTTTCAACAATGGGATGAGGAGAGTCTTTATGAGTCATGGGAAAGGTTTAAGGCCTTGGTCCGATCTTGCCCTCATCATGGGTTGTCCCAATGGTTTCTTGTCCAACAACTTTGGAATGGTTTATATGAAGATTCTAGGGCTATACTTAACATGGGTTCCAATGGAAGGTTTACCGAGGTCGAGGATGACCAAACATGGGCTAGGATTGAAGAAATGACGGTTCACAATTCTCAATATTCTAGACCTAGAAAGGCAAATAGAGGGGGAAGGCATGAGATTGATGCAATCTCACAACTTAGTGCCGATCTTGGGGCTCAATTGAAGATTCATATGGATACTATTGATAAGAAGCTCCAAGGTCAATTAATTCAAACTCAAGGCACAAGTTCCTCCAACCAACAATCTATCCATCAAGTTAATGCTATGGGAATGGTGTCTCCAACCTCTTATTATGGGATATGTGAAATTTGTGGGATATATGGACATGAGCCTCAACATTGTAGAAGTAGCATTGAGCAAGTGAATGCTTTTCAAGCATACAAACAAGGTGCCCCATACTCTACTTACAAGGCTCAAAATGTGCAAAATCCTCATATGTTCTAAGCCTCTCAACAACAAGCTCTACAACAACACCGTCCATTCTTTGTTGCTCCTTCCTTAAGGGACAATCAAGGCTACCAAGGTTACCAAGGCAATCAAAGGCCTTTTAACAACTTCCAACAACGAAATGCTTACCAAAACCAAGGTGCCTTCAACAATCAACAAGGGTTCAATAATCAAGGGAACTTTAATCATCAAGCTGAATAAGGTGGTTTCCAAGGAAACCAACACTTTCAAGGGTTCCAAAACAACCAAGGTTACCAAAATCACAATCAAGGTAACTTTCAAGGCCTAAATCAAGGGAATTCTCAAGGGTTCCAAGGGAACTTCCAAAATCAACAAGGGTTCCAAAATGCTCAATAAGACAACAAGCCAAGGAGCCGATCTCCAACTCATGACTATGGTTTTCCCCTAACCCTCACTAATACTCCACACAACCAATAATCTCCGCCTCGGGAATTTGATATGCAAAAGACGATGTTGGACATTCAAAGGAGTAGTCAAGAGATGCAAAGAAATCAACAAGAGTTCTATGCTCAACTTCAAAAGGAAAACAAGACAATAGATACACATGTTAAGATGCTTGAAACCCAACTAGCTCAAGTTGTTTCGAGTAGTTCTTCTAGGCAAAAAGGTCAACTACCTCCTCAAGGCGTACCATCGAAATTCGAAACCGTGAATGCTATCACTTTGAGGAGTGGTTCATCCTATGATTCTCCCTTGTTTCCTAATGAACACGAAGCTTTGAAAGAAGTGGAATCTCCACGCCAAGGCAATGAAAATTTGGGAAATCTCATGGAAGAGCAAGTCTTATGAGAAATTGAAAAACCGATTGAAGACAAGCTTCCCCCACCCCAAGAATAAAGAAAGTAAATCAAAGAAGAAGGTGCCAAGTGAAAAATCCAAGCCTAATGAACTTGACAAGAACAACATCAAGTTGTCATTCCCATCGAGGCAATTGAAGACAAAGGCGGATGTTCAATTTGATAAGTTCGTCGATATTGTGAAGAAATTAGATGTGAGCATCCCTTTCACCAAGTTAATTACCCAAGTCCCGGCCTATGGAAAATTCATGAGGGAAATTTTGGCTAGAAAACGATCCTTAGACAAGGAAGAGACAATAGCATTTACAAGAGAGGTGAGTGATCTTATTCAAGGCTCCACCTTACCTAAGCTCAAGGATCCGGGTAGTTTCTCAATCCCATGCACCATCGGGAATTTAAAGATCGAGAGGGCGTTGTGTGATTTAGGGGCGAGTGTAAGCATTATCCCTTATTCTATTTGTGAGCAACTTGGAATGAAAGAGCTCAAGTATACCTCGATTACACTCCAAATGGCGGATCGTTCACTTAATCGGCCATTAGGAATGTTAGAGGATGTGCCGTTAAGGATCGGGAAATTCTTCATTCCGGTTGACTTCCTTGTGCTCGACATGCCTGAGGATGCAACCACCCCTATTATTCTCGGACGACCATTTCTACACACCGCCGGTGCATTGATCGATGTCAAGAAGGGTAGGATCACTTTTGAGTTAGGCGATGAGAAGCTTGTGTTTGACCTCCAAGGCAACACCTCGCCTACAAATGAAGAGTCATGTAATATGATCCATGCCTTGAAGGACACCGACCTAGGGAAGAAATTGGGTGAAAAGAACGATGTTGTCAAAAGTTGGGATGAAGCAAGTGAAAAGAGAATGTCCTTGTGTGATAATTTGAAAGCTTGTAATAAGCTTGATTGTGAGAAGCTAGAGAGTAGCTCGGAGATGAATGAACTCACTTGCTTGAGTTTCAAATCTCCCCTTCTTGATAATGTGCAAAATGAAGATGCTATGGAGCTTGGGGTGGATGAATACCCTTGTCACGTTGACATGGAAAAGCTCGTTGGTAAGAAGAAGGTTGAGCCTCCGTTGAAGTGCCATGAGAAAAAATGGAAGTTTGGGTATGTCCCAAAAGATTGCAAGTACAAGTTCAAGCCATTGAATATAGTGGATCGGGATGCCCCGGGGACGTCAAGACAAGGTTATGAAGAACCTTGGAGTATATGTTGGTGTTCCACATGCTTTAATGAAGATTGTTCAAGAGCTTTCGACTTGTTGCTCCGTGCCCTTGAGGGCTATATATGGAATTGTGTGCAATTGTGTTGATAAAGAATGAAGATCCATCACAAGCCTTGGTTTGATGGATTTCCTCAAGAACCGTCGTGTTGTATATATCTCATTCCTCTTCTTTAGAGTTTTTGTATGTGTATTTGTGTGATTTGTTGGTTGGTTTCTAGGTTTTGTTTGTTGTGTAGAGTTCTTGAAATTTGGAGTTTTGATGAGTGATGTGAGGGAGAGATTTTTTATTGTGGTTATTGAGTTTGGTTGATAGGTTTGAAGTGAAGATGAAGAATTAGAAAGGGTTATGGATGATAGAAGCTTCAAGGCTTGGTGGAGGAAGTCGGTTTTTGAGCTTGGTACAAGCTTTTGGGGATGGGATCTTGGATCCCGAGGTAGTACTTGTCATTTGGGTGGAAGGTTCGGTATGCTAGTATTGAATCGAGGCTTCAAGGCTAGGGACGGGTGCCATCCCGACCGTGATGAACTTGGTCACGACCGGGACGAAGTGAGCATGAAATTAGGGGCTACTGACTAGTCATCCCACCCGTGATGAGAGTCTTCCCGACCGGGACAAAGCCATCTCGACCGTGATGGGTCCATCACAACCGGGAAGGACCCCCTTCGCCTTCTTTTTTTCATTTAAGCCCCACCCCACCACTTTATACCCCCACCCAGCCTCCCTACTCACCTTAGCCTCTATCATTTCATCCCTACACTTCAATTATACACCTTCATCTCATCTTCTCATCACTATACACTGAGTTTCCCCTTAAATCCCGACCTCATTACACCAATACAAGCCCGATACTTCAACCATGCAACTACATTTAGGAAGAGGAGGAATATCGATGACAAAGACAAGCAAAGTGCCGAAAATGATCATTGAGACGATGGAGATTGTTGAGTTGAAAAGATTATCAACCTACACTTAACTCGAGTTGGTCTTGGCGCAAGATTTGCTGGGTTAAGGACTTGTTCTATAACAACAATTGCTTTCCGGAGTTGCTCAGAACTGGCAGGGAGTACACGGTGGCCGAAGGTTACAACTGGATCTATGTCAAGATGCAGAAAAAGCTGTGGAGCAGACTGGTATGGACAAGGTTGGGGACGCCTAAATATGAATTCATTGCGTGGCTCCTTTGTCATGGCCGTTTACTCACTAATGACAGGCTAGCCCGTATGCAAATGGTGGTGGACAGCAGATGTTTTCTTTGTGGAACAGGCATCGAAACTCATTGGCATTTATTCTCAGACTGCTGCTATGCGAAGGATTGTTTTCGATTAGTTACTTCATGGACTGGAGTGCAAGTACTAGCAGGAAATACTTGGGAATGGTGGACTCAATATCGACATAAGTCACTATTGTACAAACAAGTTCTGGCAGCTATCATTGTAGGAGCCTGGTACTATATATGGTGGGCTAGAAATCATTGTCGAGTGAATATGGTGGTTGTTAGGCCGGAGTATATAATAGGCAAAATTAGAAGTGAAATTGTTGCTAGAATTAGAGCTCAACGTAATCACATACCTAGTAAGTATTATACTAGAGTGGAAGAAATACTAAGATGAAAAGATGTATGGGTGAATTGGTTGTAAATTGATCAATGGGAATATACTTACATTTACACCAAAAAAGAGATTGTTGAGTTGCTAACCGTTTGGTAAGCACGACTCTCTTTTCTTTTCCGTCTTTTATTTGCTTAGTCTTTCTTTGTTTATTCCCCTTCCTTTTATCCTTTTAGTGTCATGGCGGCCCTCGGGGCCTTTTTGGTTATTGCTCCCGATTCTTGATGACGTGACTACATCGAGAAATCCATTGAAAATCCAAATTGATCAGTTCTTTTCACTTTTTCTTTATTTTTATTTCCTTTTGGTAGAATTTAGTCGGAATTGGGCGAAATCGGGGCTAGGTGACTTGATTATACCTAGCCCTCCCCTCCCATTTCCTTTTATTTTCTTCTTTTTATTTCTTCCCCCATCCATATCTTTTCTCGTCTCGATCCTAGGTGACTTGATTACACCTAGGCCCGACACATTCTACACTTTCTTCACTTTGATTTTTGATTTTTAGCTTTATTTTCCCTTTTTCTTTTTTTTAGTGTCTTCTACGCACTACCGATCAAGCATGAGGACATTGCTCGGTTTAAGTGTGGGGGAGCGATATCTTAGTCTAGTTTAGTTTTATTTTCGTAGTTCTCTTCGAAATAAATTTGAAATTCCTAAGAATTTGAAAAATTTCATAAAAACCAAAAATATTTTCTTTCGTGTCATTTTATTTTGTGTCTTTGTGTCGTATATTTGTTGTGTTGTGTGTGTTTTGCCTCCCCATTTTCTTGTAGGTTGATTGATCGCCGTGAGTTTCGGAAAGCTCTTGACATCCGGTAATATCCTTCTATCTCTTTCTCCTTTTCCCATTTTGGTGTTTGGAGGAGAATTTGTGATGGTGTGTGCTCGGGTGGAGCTTTTTGAAGGTTGTGGATTGATGTGGTTGCTTGCTTGGAAGTTTCAGGGTGGTGTTTGTTTACTTTTTGTGTGTGTTTGTTTTATTTTGTTTTGTTGTGTTTGTCTCATTTTCTTTCGTTTTTCTTTCGTCTTTGTTTCGTCTTGTTTAGTTTGTGTCTTGTGTAGAAAAGGTTTTCGAAAACCTGGTTTTGAGGCTAGTGCGCAAGTGTTTACTTTCCCTTTTTAGTGACACGAATCGATTTTTGGACTTTAGTCTAGTAGAATGACTTTAAATCAATAATTTCGTTGGTCCTTTACATTGAGTCCACCTAGTCTACTAGGAATTTACTTCGGGATTTGCATATTGACCACCTTGACCACCCCACGGAGTGAAAAGGCCTTGGTTGCCGAGTCCCTTTCTCTTAGGTGACAATGTTCAAAGTTGTTTTGATTAGTCCAAGTTTCCACCTTTTTGTGGGTTTGAAGGGAAGGCGCCCCCGACATACCCATTTCCCTACCTTCTACACATTTCCACAAATAAGTTGGTTGTGATGATTGCCTACAATACAAAATTAAGCCAAAAAGGGCAAACCAAGGCAAAAAGAAAGAAAAGAAAGAAAATGCAACAAATCAAAAACAAAATACAAAAGAAGAAAAAGAAATGGCATAGCAAATCAAAAGCAAAATGCAAAAGAAGAAAAATGCCAAGAAAATCATTCCACAAAAAATATCTTACCCCTAAAAAATAAGCCTTTTACCGATTGTTATCGTGAAGAGCCTACCAAAGGACCGAGTCCCTAGGAAGGATGATAGCGGTAATGGTCGTTATTCCCTCACTTTGCAACCATATCCACCTTTTTACTTGGACTAGTTAGGCTATTTTTGAGCATGGGACGACCCCCTTGGCTTATCGCTAAAGGAGGCAGGGTTTCACTTTACCTATAGTGTTGACTAACTCCGTGGTTCGTCCTTTTTCCATCCCGCCTATCGTCCCGTAGTACGTTCTTAAAAGGTTAGGAGGACCTAGGTAAGTTACCAACGATTTTATTGCTCTGTTGTCATACTATTAGGATTTTGTCCATTTCGATTTGTATTATTAGCTTGGGAATGTTGTCACTTGCCTTGAGTCCTTAACCGGTGTTTTTTTCACCGCTTTGTTGAGCGAAGCGGTATTTGTTTCTTCTTGGATCCAACCGATTGTTTGTTTGTATGTTTGTTTGTTTGTGTGTTTTCGTGTTCGGTGATATCCACAGTTTTGTCGCAAGACCTCACTTGCCTTGCGGAGAGCACTTTTCCTCTGAGTGTTCTCGCGTGAGTTGAAAAGGCGTAGGGTGTGCTAATACCCGCTCGTTTAGTAGTCTAGTTTCTATTAGTTAATAGTTAGTTCGTGCTTACTGTGGACATGACATAGGTCCACCCCGACGCGGCCACGCGCGGGTTTGGGGAGGCGAATGGATCTCATGTGAGATGGATCTCGAATTGAAATTTAAATCGAAGTTGGAGTGGCCACCGAACATTGTGGGAGTTCGGGCCCATTCGAACCCACTCTTGGTGGGCCGTGCATAAAGTATGGCCCATTCGGATTTCAGAGTTTATGGGGTTCGTCCCTTTGCATTGCGATACCGACACCGACATTATCGGATATTGTGTATTGAATAACTCTCGTGCGCCAACGGTTTCGGGCATCCGGAAACCAAGGTTCTGAGTAAGGGGCGAGGGTACGTGTTGGGATGTTCACAAAGAACACCCAACCCCGCCCGCACTTAGCGGTATCTACTAAGATATCGTTTGATTTTAGAATACGCGAGTTAGTAATTCGATTGAATGATATGCAAACAATATTTTGACTAAACATGCGAAGATTTGAATAAGTTGCTATGTCGATTTAATGCATCTAAATTAACGTCGAAATTATTTTAGCATGCGAGGTTCGTTTTAGTATAATAAAACAAACAACGAAAATAAATCGCAAAGACATAAACAAACAAGTTAGTAACGGTGATAACGGTTTGCAAATAATATAGAATGACATAAACGACATGATGCATGATTTTAAAAAGTAGTAAGGCACGTGATTGACTTGACACGTGTTGACCGAAGTCATAAAAATATTTGACAAGGCTTGAAATATGTTGAAGAGCTCACGTTTGGTGCGTGAATGAGGCCACTGGGCCGAGTCACGGGGAGACTCGATCGAGTGCCCTACTTAAAGACCTTCTACCGGTTTTTTGGGGTGCCACTCGATCGAGTGCCCCCTGTACGAACCATAGTTCGTTTTGAAATTGCTTTCGTAATTGATTTTGATTTTGATTTTAAAAATTGATAATTTCACTAAGCCGTGTAAAAATATGATACGATTTATACTCGACTTAAATTTTCGATACTCATCATATTCGATACTTGATTATGGAATCAATATCTAATATTTAGAGTGAAATCTAGAAAAGACATTGTAAGTCGTTTTAAATTGAACTAAGACGAAATAAATTCTCTCCGCGTTATAATATCGTAATTAGTCCTTTCGAATTATGTGACAATTATTTTAGCATCAATGAGTTCGTGCTAGTTTAATTTATTGACTAATTCGTTTAGATACGATATTCGACTATAGAGTTGATATCGCATCTAAAGAAAGGCGCTTTGTTGGTTTGATTAGATCGAATATCGATTCCCTCCGCATCTCGACATCGTAATTAATCCTTACGGATCATGTGATGTCAGATCTGCATTAACAGGTTTCGGTCTAACCTAAAAAAGGAATCGGACGCGTTTAAAGAGGAGTATTCGCGATCCCATCATGCCTTTGACTGTTTAGGGCGGGGCTCCTCGAGAGGGGGCTCCACCACTGTTACTACTCGTAAAAGGATTAGAAGGGTCTTATATGAATATCGTCTTTAAACGTGTTCGATTCGAAATAATTTTAGAAATTGATGAATGTGTGATTTTGATGATGATTATGTAAATACTAAGACGATACTAGCGACGCGATGAAAGAAAAATGATCTTGTTGACGTTGATTCGCTTCAATAATCAAATACTTGGGGTGTCGGGATAAGCGATCGGCAACATCGGGTGCGATACCCTCGTATTCGGATTTCGTTATCCCGTCATCCCTTGTATTCGACACGAATAGGCGAATATTAACGATATTAGAAACAAGAAAAAGAAAAGAGATAAAAAAGACGCTGCGACGACACTAAAAACGACGAGGGACGACGCGAAAAAGACGAGAGAAAGGGAAGGAGAAAAGAGAGAAGTCGGGATTGAATTTGCACCCTCAACCTACATGTCTTATATTCTTGGAACGGGGCTTGTCTAGTTGTGGCTTAGGCACGGGAGCTTCGAGATGATATAGGAAGAGTTATGGTGATTTATAATTGGGAAGGGATTTGACGAGTTTTGCTCTCGGGTTTGCTAATGTAGGGTTGTAAAATTGTGTGTAAAATTCTGAAATTGTGTAGGTTGATAGTTGTCTTAATTGTGTTGCAAAGGGGAGTATTTATAAGAAATTCCCAAACCCTCGACCTAGGGTTACTCAATTGAGTGCCCCCATGGACTCGATCGAGTGGCCCATAATACGGCAAAAGCGGGCCTTTTGGAGGCCCACTCGACCGAGTAAGCTGACACTCGATCGAGTGGGTCAGCTGGAACGAAATATCCGGAGTTTTTTACTTTGGGTTGGATTCTCGATATTTCTATGGCTGTTTTGTGTCTCGGAAACGACTCTGACCGGGGTTTGACCCGGTCGCTAAAAGATGGTTTTATTTTCGGTGTCGATTTTGACCCAAATTAGTCGCATTTAATTGGAAATGACCCACTGGGCCTGAATTTAAGGTTGTTTTTGTGAGATTTGTATTCCGTAAAAAGCCCAAGCCAGAAAATAATGATTTTGAGCCCATATTCGAGCGCGTAAAAGCACGTTTGCGTCCGATCATCATCGGGTATTTTTTGGAAACTGATATAGACTCCTAGCAGCCAAATGTGGATGTCTACAGAGCCCCCACTCTGACTGAGGCTTGGATAGAGCGAAAGGCAGAGTAGCTACCAGGCCAATCGAGGATTAAGACCTGACAGACTTCCGGTCGGGTCGTTTATACTCCATTAGTCTCGCGTGAAAGGGCTCGCCATCCATAAGATAGAAATCATATCTGAGTTCTGTTATCAGGGATAGCTCCGTGGGGACTTGTTCTTGAGGCCCTGAGTGTATCTGTATGCGGATACATCCCATCTTGGAGCTGCGTGGGAGCTTGCCTAAGAAGCCCTGGGTGTATCTGTTTGCAGATACATCCCATCTCAGAACTACGCGGGAGCTTGCCTAAAAAGCCCTGGGTGTGCCCGTTTGCAGACACTTCCTGATTTCGCGGAAGCTTGCCTAAGAAGCCCTGGGTGTGCCCGCTTGCAGACACATCCTGATTACGCGGGAGCTTGCCTAAGAAGTCCTGGATGTGCCCGTTTGCAGACACATCCCGTGTTTCTTTATGAGAAATGCCACATTGTGTTTCTTTAGGGAGTTTAGTGATTTGCGCCGGCCTGCTTCTGAAGCCTTGAGTTGTACTTATGTACGGTTACACAAAACTTTGCATGCAACATTTAGGTAAAACACAACTCACGCTGGGGAATAAAAACTTGATGTTCCATTGGGAAGCCAAGTTGGTACCTGAAATGTTAACTATATAGGTAGAAATAGCACATATAGCAGATAAGAAATGCAATTAGCATCTATAAACTGATTTGCGCTGGGGAAAATGATTTTTTCTTCATTTTGAAATCAAAGTCCTAAAAGCAACTCACATGCTAGGAGATAGGTTTTCAAAATTGAAAGGGGTAGAAAAGAAATTTGCAGTTTAAATAGACTGAAATTTGACCTTGTCGAAAAGGATTTTCTCAAATGGCTATGTTCTGCAGATTCCAAAGCGAGAATTTGAAGAGAGAGGCCTACCGACAGACTCGACTCTAGACGCGACATGACGAGTTGACAGACACGAACTGGACTCTCTAAGGGTTGGACCGTGACTCGATAGGGGGTGGGCCACCTAACAAGACTCTTAAGTTGCGCTATTCTGTAGCCTAGGCGAGTGGTAACATGGTCGAACATTGATATGTGAAGGATGTGCTATGAAGGGACGGCAGTAGTATGTAATGAGACTGTTTCTGCAGGACTCAGTAGTAGCAATGCTATAGTCTAGTGCTCTTTTGGATTTGTTTGGTTTCGGGGTATATTCTCAAGGTAGGGTGTCGCTTCAAGTTCCTAACAGATTCTTGTCTTTGACTAAGCCGAGTGCTAGGACACACTGTAGAAAGGTGGCTAGATTTTTGAAATTATTTTGAATTTTGTGAGTGGATGGCGGTCTTCTGTCTAAAAGAAGCCCCCAGGATGACAAAGCTAGCTGTTGAGAACATGACAGTGTCGTGACCGGAATGATGGTGCTTTTTGAATTTGTGTCAATGTGGGTGGTTGTGCCCTTGTTGAAAGGCTGCCTACGTATTCACGCGTAGTGACATCAAACTAAGCCGTAGTTTAGTGGATTGGAAGATGTATTATGGTGCCTAGTTTATTAGGGCTTTGTGTGTAACTAGCCATATTGACGGTGTAGGCTAGGTGTGTTCCCAATTATGTCTTGATCAAAGGGCTAGAACAATTAGGATGTTGATCCTGTGACTATGAGCGTCCTCCGGGGGCTACCCCGGAAGTGGTGTGAACTATTTGGGCATGTTCTATGCCGATCGCAGGTTGAGTTCCCGTGTTTGGGGCTGGTAACTGGTTTGGATGTTTTAGGAAATGTGGTGCTAGGTCGCAAGTGGCTTTGATGATTCGAAATCTGGAGCTCGATTTTCTGGAGCTAAGGCTTCGAGGGTAAGGTATTGTAATGTGGTAGGAAAGGCGGAAGTCGAGTAAAAATTACTCGAATTTCGATCGGGGTAGGTTTGATAATGCGGGATCTGGTTTCCATGTCTGGCCCTAATGGTTAGGGTGTATCCTATGGAGCTTGAATCCTCAAAATTCCGGGCTGCCTCTTAGCCTAGGTCTCGAGAAGGTCCTAAGGGTCGTAATGCGAGAATGCTAAGGGTGGTGTTCGCTGACCCGCTTGATTGTCTCTCCCCTATTTGATGGTATGGGCATTGATAATTTTGAATTGACCGGGTCGGTCAAGGGACTTTTACTTGAGTTGACTGTTGACCATGGTCATGGGTATTTGAATTCTTTTGTTGGTTGATTGACCTCTTAGCCCCAGTCGAGGGATTCTTCATTTTAGTTGACCGTGCCCCGGTCAAGGGATTGACCGTATCTGGTCGAGGGATGTTGAGAGATTTTTTTTCATGGCTAGCTCTTTTGTTTTGGCCCTTTGCTTTTTTTTCTTGGACTTTTGATTTTTTTTTGTCCAACTTCTTTTTTGTTGGTCGGACTAAAACCTAAGGTAGGGATTGGTCGATCTTATATATTGGAAGGGTGTTTATTGTGGGAAATTGGCTTGCCACCCGTCCTGAACCCAAACTAGGAGACTACCTAGATTTGTCATAGGATTCGATACCGCTCCTGCTAAGGGTAGTTATGTAGCTTTCTATGTCAGACATGGAACAGGTAAAGGAAAACACGGGTCTCGATTTCCTGCAGTCATTATAGATGTGCCTATAATAGTCAAGTGCATGTGCTCACAGTGTATGATGGTGTTTATCATGTTCTCGGAAACACATAAGGAAAGCATGTAAGAGAGATTGAAAAGGATGATTTAGTTGAATTATGGAAGATGACAGAATGCAACTGACTCTGACTCTGATTTGGACATTAGGATGTGTAGACACCCGCATTTTGACCGCCAGGTGTCTATGGCAGGTTCCAAAAAACACCCGATGATGATCGGACGCTAACGTGTTTCTATGCGCTCGGATACGGGCTCAAATCCATTAATCGTTGGCTAACACACTTACGGAGTACAAATCTCACCAAACAGACCTCAAATCGAGGCCCAGTGGATCATTCCGAGTCAAACAAGACTAATTTGGGCCAAAACCGACACCGGAATTAAAACCGACTTTTCATGATTGGGTCAACCCCGGTCAAAGTCGTTTCCGAGACACACAAAAACAGCCATACAACCATCAAAAGTCCAAGTCAATCACAAAACCCATCAAACATCCAAAGTCAAGGTCCAAAACAATGGACTCGTGCAACCCGACTGGGCCACTCGATCGAGTGACCCACCTACTCGATCGAGTGGGCTTGTTTTGAGCCCGGCTGCAGGCTTCACGGGCCACTCGACCGAGTTAGCCCTTTACTCGGTCGAGTAACCCTAATTCGGGTGCCCTAGCCTTGCTTATATAAGCAACCCCCATGCAACACTCAAATCAATCTTTTTGCAACCTCAAGAAACCCTAGAGCAACCATACACACACATACTACGTCTTTTGCAAACCCTAATCAAACCCTAGCAATTCTACACTAGCGAAAACCCTAAACCTAGTTTTAGGAATCAATCCTGAGCCACCACAACTCGACCTTCATACACCTCGAAGACTCTTGTGTTAAAGCCACGGTTACGAGTCCACACCGAGACAAGAACATGTAGGTTGAGGGTGTCGAAACCCTCTCTTTTCTTCCCTTTCTCTCTTCGTCGTCCGCGTCCCTTTTTTCGTCGTCTTCTTTTTTCGTTTTTTTTTATTTCGTTCATTGCGTCATAATATCGATAGTATTATTAACATCAAAGCATTAAAATACTTATTGATTTGTGTCGAACGTGAGTGATGGTGGGATAAGGAAAACCGCATATACAAGTGTACTGCACACGCGTCGTCGGTCGCTTATCCCATCACCCCGATCGTTTGATTATTGAAATAAGTTAACTTAAACAATAATCCGTTTTTTTTATTTTTTTTAGTCATCATCAACGATTTTGCATTCATCAATTTTTAAAATCAATTTTAATAAGGGTCGAAACCCGTTGACACGGATCCGACATCACAATCCTTAGGGATTTATTTCGATGTCGGAGAAGTCGAGGGAATCAAGTCCTTTTTTTATTCAAGTAAAGCGTCGATCTTAGATTCGATACCAATTCCATAATTGGATATCGAATCTAACGATCAAGCCACATAAATTAATTAACGTGATTTGTTCATATCACGATAATTAATTTAAGACGACTAAAATTAATCTACTTTTTTTTATTTCACTCTAATATTCCATATCGATTCAAATAATCGAATATGGGATACAACGAGTATTCATAATTAGAATCGGGTATAAATTCAACAATATTTATATTCGGTTCAACAAAATTCGCGATTTATAAAAAAGCCAAGTCGAACATAAATTGTGCAATATTTATGTCCGATTCGGTAAAACCGTCGAATTATCAAAAATCAAAAGCAATTTCAAAATCAGCAATTAAATTGTAAATGAACCAAGTTCGTACAGGTGCCACTCGACCGAGTGCTTTAGTCACTCGATCGAGTGACACCCTAAAATCGAGTCAGAATGCTTATTTCGACCCCTACTCGGTCGAGTCTCACAGTGACTCGATCGAGTGGCCATGTACTCGACCGAGTTGGTCAATAACTCGGCCGAGTACAGTCTGCAACGCAAAACAGAATCACCTTTTACGGTCTACTCGATCGAGTCCATCGACCACTCGATCGAGTGACCTTATAACGATTAAAACAATGAGTCGTACATTCTTCTATTTTCAAACTCGATAGTATTTTACGACTTAAGTCAATACGTGCATAATTAATCACGTGTATACTATCTTTTCAAACCACGCATCATCTTGTGCATCATTCAATTCAATTCATCATTTGCACAAACCGTTATTAATCGTTATATTATTACATCGTTACTAACGCGTTTGTTATTTATTTTGTCAATTTAATTATTGTTCGTTTATTGTACTAAGTGAACCCACATGCTAAAATTCCACTTTGACGTAGAATTAATTGCATTAAATTGACTTAGAAACCCGTTTCGATTCCATTCACATGTTTAGGGAAAATAATCTTTGCATATCATTTTCCCGTTTTACTAACGCGCGTATTGTAAGTCATTCGAGTTCTTAGTAGAGGCCGCTAATGTGCGGGCGGGGTTGGGTGTCCTTTGTGGGCTTCCCAACACGTACCCTCACCCCTTACTCAGAACCTCGGTTTCCGGATGCCCGAAACCGTTGGCGCACGAGAGTCATTCATACACGATATCCGATAATGTCGGTATCGGTATCGCAATGCAAAGGGACGAGCCCAATAAACTCTGACATCGGAAATGGGCCGTATTTTGTATACGGACCACTACGACATAGAGTGGGCTCGAATGGTTCCGAATAACCACAAAATTCGGTGGCGACTCCACATAGACCTAAATTTCAATTCGATCCATTCTCATATGGAGATTCATTCGCCTACCGAAACCCGCGCGTGGCCGCGTCGGGGTGGACCTATGTCATGTCCACAGGATGTAGGGTATCCTAGACTCGGACTCAGACTTAGACTCGAATCAAATCTGGACTTTCAGATGCCCGGTTAGTTGTTTCTTTTTTTGGTAGGGTAAGGTCCTCGACAGGTGCCACGACTCGCATAAACTTGGTTTTGCGCAAATACAAGAGAGGGAGTCAAACTAGACATGGCCCGGGGTGACGGGATGACAAGGATTCTTGGATCGGGATACTCAAATGTTGACCTGGACGAGGTAACGACCCTGGCTTGGACTCGACCATGAGACTTAGAGTGCATGAGGGCGAGTCCGAAAATGGGGCGACCGTGTTTGACCACGTCGCGTGGTTGGACCAACCGTGGTGACCTAACCCTAGGTTACTCGAGTATTCGTAGCATAGGTACGACTCGAAGAAGACATCATAAGGACGCTGGTGTAGGATGGACGTGGGGTACCCCCTAAGGCGACCGTGGTTGACTGCTCGGGTGGAGGACATTCCCCGAGTTAGACTAAAGACTCTGGTAGCACTCAGATGGTGTGACATCTAAGTGACTCAAAAGTAGGATACGTGAGACAACACGTGTAAGACATGACCCTTAGAGCAACTGTGCTTGATCGCTATGCTGAAGGGTAGCCCTCGAGTGGGATCGAAGGTTGTTAAGACTCAAGTGTCGAACGAGTGACCGTTACACGTAAGGATCATGAACCTTTTGTTGTAGGCTATGCCTTGTAAAAGGTTGACTCGGCCTCGAGGAAAGGCAGACAGGGTAGGGGAAGAAACTTGCGACGTGAGATCGGCAGAGTTTCGACCCTAGAGACCCTCGACTCGACATAAATAAGGACGTCCCTATTATTAGGGGAGACCCTTAAGTTAAAAGGTTTCTTGAATTGGGATGACTCAACTAACGGATTGAAAGACGGGCGAAATTTCCTTAGGAAAGGTCGTGGGGACCGTCCTGCTGGAAGGAAAGGTCGCGTGGGACTTTCTAGTTAGGACTCGAGTGTATAAACGAACCTTCCATTTACGAGTGTATGACTCGTGTTGGTTGGTTATGCCTTTAGAAAAAGGCGGACTAGGATGGGGAAGAAACCCGTGATGTAGGATCAACGGAGTTTCGACGCTACAGACCTTCGACAAATTACGGAAAGACCCGACACACGGATAATGGTAGGTCCTAGAATAGGAAGGTTTTGAAAGAGTCGATTTCCTAAAATAAGGAAGGTTTTTTTGAAAAGGATTGAATTCCGAGAAAATCGGAAGACGGTCCCGACTTTTGAAATTGGAAAAAATGCCGTCGGGCCAGAAGTTTTTGAAAGTTCGAAAATTTTGAATTTTGAAATGGGTAGCATACCGGCTAAAAATAAGCTATTTTGAGTCAAATTGTAAGTCTAAATTTCGGTAGCATTCCGGGTTTTTGAAAAGTTGAATATTTGGAATTTTGAAATTTGAATATCGAAAAATGAATTTCCGAAAAAAAATAATTTGAAAATCGAAAACGGTATCTCGGAGATTTGAAAATCGAGAATGGCATCTCGGGGATTTGAAAATCGTGAATGGCATCACGAGGATTTGAAAATTGAAATTAAACTTTGAAAATTCGAAAATCAAATGAGGATCGGAAATTCGAATATTGAAATGGATAACATGCCGGTTAGAAAATAGGCTTGTTTTGAGTCAAATCTTAAGTCTAAATTTCGGCAGCATTCCGATTTTTTGAAAAGATGCATTTTTTGAAATGACGGTTTTTGAAAATGACACAGAAACCAGGCAGCAAGTAGTCACGTAAGCACTATGACGACAGCATGTATGCTTTACACTAAGTCTCGTCATGGCGGGGATTTGTCGTGGATCCCAACCGATCAATAAATAAACCGGCTAATCCTAACTAGGGTAGATAGGGTAAGTCGGGTCGAATCCACGGGGACGGTAAGAGTCGTCTAGACTAAGGTCGCCTAAATACGAGACTAAGTCAACGAGCTAAACTAAACTAGAATGATAGGAAGGGGAGAAGGCTAGACTATGACTAAGGAAAACAAATAAGAAAACGGGCTAGGATTAGGTCGGGGTCAAAGGGGTAATGGAATGGTCAAGGGAGAACTAGAGTGAAGGAGGTAGTAGGGTAATCTAGGTATGGTCTGGGCTCTCGCTACGTACACCGACCCAGAGGTTTCACCTAAAACCCACCTCGGCGACACACATGACAAACGGGGTTACTAGCGCGCTATAGTGGCCTAGGTCGCATCCGGGCTCTCGCTACTTAGACCGACCTAGGGGTTGTCCTCACCGGGCTCTCGCTACGTAGTGAGGGAACCAAACACACAAACAACTATCACCCACAAGAGAAAAGCAAGAAAAACAAGCATATGCACATACTAGTCATTCAAGCATTTCAACAAACATGTGATATGCATCAAACCAAGAGGAAACCCAAATCTTCCACCAACATCTCCAACAATCCCTTAATCATCCAATTAACACCCTAATCACCTTACTAACCCTATCAAGATACTACTCTAACATATCTAAAGTAAAAACCAACATAAACAAGAGGAAACAACACAAACATCCAACATACATTATGAAACTAACAAGAACAAGAACAAACAATAACAAAGATGAAAACTTGAATAACATAGACAAGATAAAGAGAAAGGAAAAGAATTTATACCATACTAGTGAAGAAGAAAGAACAAAACTTGCATTAATGAAGAAAACCCCAAAACAAACACCCAAGGTTGTCAATCTTGAATGGGTCTTGAAGAATTCCCTTAATACAAGACTAAACTAAGATTAAATACTAATTACCGACTAATCTACACTAATCTAATCTAATCTAACCTAAAGTAGTCTAGGGTTTAATGTCTAATGAAGTGCATAAGCTTAACATAACAAGGGAAGAGTATATATAGGGTTACAAGTGGAAGGGAGAAGAAAGGAAACAAAGCGCGGCAGCAGCACGCCCGTCCCGGCCGAGACGGGGTGGTCCCGGTTGCGATGGGGTCGGTTCCGGCCGGGAAGAGCTTCTCCCGGTCCGTATCAGCCACAGACAGGGGCCTCCTCTTTTGTGCACCTCAACCGGAACCGGTTGAGGCCATACCCGTCGGGGATGAGTCTTGTAGGCCTCCAATATGAACTTTTTGGTCTCTCCTTGTTTCTCATGGGCTTCCCATCGATTCTCGGGACTCGGGATAGGGTCTCGGAGGCTCGGGATTGGGTCCCAAGGTCTCGGGCTCGATTCCAAGGCATCGAGTCATCGTTCCTTTACTCCGTTGGCTCCAAAATGTGTATGTATCGAGTCGGAATCGCTCCAACTCTTCCAAATCGGCCTCGGGAACCTGAAACGAACTAAAGAAAGCATAAGAAGCCCATAAATCGCTCCCAAGGAGCGATTCCAGGAGGAAAATGGGACCAAAACACTACAAAATAGGCACTACAAACTACACTTATCAACTCCCCCACACTTAACCCTTACTCGCCCTCGAGTAAGCACATACTAACTACTAAACTATCCGAGCGGGTATTAGCGCACCCTACGCCCTTTCAACTCACGCGAGTACACTGATGGGAGGGATTTGTCGTGGAATCCCAACCGTCAATAAAATAATCGGCTATTCCTACCGTAGATAGGGCAAGTCGGGTCGAATCCACGGGGACGGTAATGTATAGCCTAGACTAAGGTCGCCTAATTACGAGACTAAGTCAACGAGCTAAGCTAAACAAGAATGGTAGAGAGGGGAGAAAGCTAGACTAGGCTAAGGCTAAGGAGAAAGCAAACAAGGAGAACGGGCTAGGATTAGGTCGGGGTCAAAGGGGTAACGGAATGGTCAAGGGATAACTAGAGCGAAGGAGGTAGTAGGGTGATCTAGGTTGGTCTGGGCTCTCGCAACTTAGACCCACCTAGAGGTTCCACCTAGAACCCATCTCGGTGACACACACGACAAACGGGGTTCTAGCGCGCTATGGTGGCCTAGGTCGCATCCGGGCTCTCGCAACTTAGACCGACCTAGGGGTTGTCCTCACCGGGCTCTCGCAACTTAGTGAGGGAACCGAACCCACAAACAAACTATCACCCACAAGAGAAAGGCAAGAAAAACAAGCATTCGCAACTACTTAGTCATTCAAGCATTTCAACAAACATGTGATGTACACCAAAACAAGAGGAAACCCAAATCTTCCACCAACATCTCCAACAAACCCTTAATCATCCAATTAACACCCTAATCACTCTACTAACCCTAGCAAGAACACTACTCTAACATATTCAAACTATAACTAACAAGAACAATAGGAATCAACATAAGAAACAAAACAAACATCTACAAACTAGTGAAAACTATGAACTATGAACAATAACAATAATCTAGAACTAAAGATTGAAACTTGAATAACTTAAATAAAGATTAAGAGAAAAAGGAAGAGGAGAATACCATACTAGTGAAGAGGAAAGAACAAAACTTGCATTAATGAAGAAAACCCAAAACAAACACCCAAGGTTGTCAATCTTGGATGGATCTTGAAGAATTCCCTTAATACAAGGCTAAACTAGGATTAACTACTAATTACCGACTAATCTACACTAATCTAATCTAATCTAACCTAAAGTAGTCTAGGGTTTAAGGTCTAATGAAGTGCATAAGCTTTACAAAACAAGGGAAGGGTATATAAAGGGTTACAAGTGGAAAGGAGAAGAAAGAAAGGAAATGCGGGCAGCAGCAGCACGGTACCGATCGGGACGGGTTCAACCCGACCGGGACGGACCTACAGTGGCGCTCCTAATCGTGCACCTCATCCCGAACGGGATGAGACCATCCCGAACGGGATGAGACCATCCCGAACGGGATGAGCCTTGTAGGCCTCCTTTAAGCTCCTTTTTATCCTTCCTTGCCTCTCATGGGCTTCTCGTCGATTCTCGGGACTCGGGATCGAGTCTCGGAGGCTCGGGATTGGGTCCCAAAGTCTCGGGGTCGATTCCAAGGCGTTGATTCATCGTTTCTTTACTCCGTTGGCTCCAAAATGTGTATGTATTGAGTCGGAATCGCTCCAACTCTTCTAAATCGTTCTCGGGAACCTGAAACGAACTAAAGGAAGAATAAGAAGCCCATAAATCGCTCCCAAGGAGCGATTCCACAAGGAAAATGGGACCAAAACACTACAAAATAGGCACTACAAACTACACTTATCAACTCCCCCACACTTAACCCTTACTCGCCCTCGAGTAAGCACATACTATCTACTAAACTATCCGAGTGGGTATTAGCGCACCCTACGCCCTTTCAACTCACGCGAGTACACTTAGAGGAAAAGTGCACTCCGCAAGGCAAGTGGGGTCTTGCGAAAAAACCGTGGATGCAACCGGACACAAAACACACAAACACACAAACAAACACAAGGTTGTACCCAAAGAAAAAACAAATACCGCTTCCCTCAAAAAGCGGTGAAAGAAGCACCGATTTAGGACTCGAGGTAAGTAACAACGTTCCCAAGCTAGAAATACAAACCAAGGTGAACTAGACCCTAATAGTATGACGATAAAGCCATAAAAACGTTGGTAACTTACCTAGATTCCTCCTAACTTTCTAAGAACGTACTACGGGACGATCGGCGGAGTGGAAAAGGGATGAACCACAGTGTTAGTCGACACTGCAGGTAAGTGAGACCCCGCCCCCTTTAGCGTGAGCCAAGAGGGTCGTCCCGTGTCCAAAACCGTCTAACTAGTCCAAGTAAAAAGGTGGAAAACATGCAAAATGAGGGAAGACCGACTAATGCCGCTATCATCCTTCCTCGGGACTCGGTCCTTTGGTAGGATCTTCACGGCAAAAGTCGGAAAAAGGCTTATTTTTGTGGGGATTTCTTTTTGTGAGACGGGTTTTCTTTTGGCATTTTCTCTTCTTTTGCATTTTTTTCTTTGTTTGTTGCCATGCCATTTCTTTTTCCTCTTTTCTATTTTCTTTTTGGCTTTTCTGCCTTTTTTTTCCTTCATTCTTTTCTTTCTTTTTCTTTTCTTTGCCTTTTTGGCAAGATTTGGCTTTTTTTGGCATTTCTTTTGGTGATGAGAAAGAGAGAAATCAGAAATTGCAGTTTATTTTGTGGATATGTGTAGGAGGTAGGTAAATGGGTGAGTCGGGGAGCGTCCTTCCCTTCAAACCCACAAAAAGTGGAGAACTTGGACTAATCAAACAATCCTAAACACGGTCACCTAAGGGACGGGACTCGGTAACCAAGGCCTTTTCACACCGTGGGTGGTCACAATGGTCAAAATGCAAATCCCGTAGTAAATCCCTAGTAAGCTAGGTGGACTCAAGGTAAAAGACCAACGAATTCATTGATTTAGGGTCATTCTACTAGACAAAAGTCCATGATTTACATTACTAGGAAGGGAAAGTAGATATCCGCACACTAGTCTCTAAACCGGGTTTTCGAAAACCTTTTACGCACAAGACACAACTACACACAAAACAAAGACATGACGAAGACGAAAGAAAAAGAAACAAAAGGCAACAAAACAAAACATGAACGAACAAACACCACCCCAAACTTCCAAACATATCACCAAATCAACCACAAGTATGTACAAGCTCCACCCGAGCACACCTCAACACAACCTTCTCCAAACATCACAAGGAATAAAGAGGGAAAGAGGGTTAGAGGATATTACCGGAGGTCTTCTAAGCCTTCCAAACAACGGTGATTAAGCAACCTATAAGGAAAAGGGAGGCAAAACACACACAATACAAAACAAATATACGACACAATGACACAAAAGGAAAATCTTTTTGATTTTTGTGAAATTTTTTCAAATTTTTATGGTTTTTAAAGATTTTTTCGAAAAAACTAAGGAAATAAAACTAACTATGCTAGAATATCGCTCCCCCACACTTAAACCGAGCAATGTCCTCATATGCTCAATCTTAGTGTGCGGAGAGACAAAAGAAAAAAAAAAGAAACTACGAAAATAAAGCTAAAAATCAAAAATAAAGTGAAGAAAATGGTAGAAGGCGTCCGGCCGGGGTGTAATCAAGTCACCAAGGGCCAAGACAAGAAAAGATATGGATGGGGGAATAAATAAAAAGAAGGAAATAAAAGGAAATGGGAGGGGAGGGCTAGGTGTAATCAAGTCACTTAGCCCGGATTCCGCCTAAATCCGACTAAATCCTCAAAAAGAAAGTGAAAATCTTGTAAAATTTGGATTTTGAAATGACTCTCGATGTAGTCACATCATCGAGAGTCGGGAGCAACAACTACCGAGGCCTCGAAGGCCACCATGACATCAAGACACAAAAGTGTACAAGGGGAAGGGAATAAACAAAGGAAAACAAGCAACAACAAAAACGGAAAAGAAAGGATAGTTGCCGTACCATAGGTTAGCAACTCACTCTCTCCATCGTCTCATAGATCAATATAGGCACTTGCATGTCTTCATCATTGCTATCCCGCTTAAAGCTTGATAGAACCGCATGGTAGAGGTAGTAATGGTGCTAGGGGGTGGGATTTGATGTGAATATCGGTCTAAAGTGAGGAGGAAATGAGGTTAAGGTATGTAAATGAGGTACATGGGTGGTATGATATGAGAAAAGAAGGTAGGGAGATTGGGAGGGGGTATACAATGGTTGGGTGGGCTTAAATGTCGAAGAAGAGGCACCAAAAAGGGGTAGGGGACCATCCTGGTCGGGATGGATGGTCCCGGTCGGGATGTCACGCTCGTCCCGATCGGGAAGCTCCCTTCCCGGTCGGGATGGCACTTCAGCAAGCTCGATTTTTGGCACCCTCATCCCGATCGGGACGGACCTATCCCGGTCGGGATGACACACCCTTCCCGGTCGGGAAGGGTCTTCATGACTCCCATGACCCCAAAAACCGACTCCCGTACTCACGATCCAAGCTCTATCACTAACCACTCCTTTCTAGGAGTCACCTTCACTTCACCTATCACAATAAACTCAAAGTACACATCAAATTCACTCCCTCACATCGCTCATCAAAATACCAAATCAATTACATGAGTTTCACAAAACAACTAAATCAAGAGAAAAATCACACAAATACAAACACAAGTACTCTAAAGAGGAGAGGAGGGGAATATACAACATGACGGTTCTTTAGGAACTCCGTCAAACCTAGGATGGCGGACTCTTCTTCAACCGTAGCCCTCAAGGGCATGGAGGAGCAAGTCGAACGCGCTACCGACATCATAATGAAGGCCCAAGAAGCGCTCGAGCCTAGCCAACCTCCACGGCCTCCAAGGAGGAGGCAAGAAGTAGGAATCCCAAGACCCATCGTCATCATTCATGTCATCTCCGGGGTCTATCCATCCTACGAGCCTAACCGACCTCTTCCTCCCTAGGCATCGCCTCCAATCACTAGCAAGCTTCATCTCCAAGAAACAAGGCACAAAAAGCGGTTTTGGCCTCATCTCCTCAATGCACACCCCCACACTTTCCTCAAGTTGTGGTTCCCCATCTTCATCATTTGTCCCCACATCGTCATGGAGGAGAGAATCGAAACTTCTACCGGCGGTTTCAATCTCTTCCAAACCATTGCCTGGTTCACTTACATGGGGCTCTTGATGCTTATCAACATTATCGCACATGGGCAACTTGGGCTCATCAATTTCACCCAACAACTTCACAAACTCCACCAACTCATCCAATCCACTATCCTCCTCCAATTCTTCACCAATGTTGCCTTCACCAAGGGTCATATCCTCATTCGTCTCTTTTTGGGTAGACGATTGAGGTTCTTCAAAGCAAATTTCTCCTCCAAAGGGAACTACGTTGGCAGATTCGTGATTAGGTTGCTCCTCTTTCTCAAGTGGGCACCCTTCATCTAATTGAGCATCCCTCACCTCGTTTGCCCTTCGAATTTGGACCCATAATTCATTTTGTTGTTTTTGAATTTGGGTGGCCATTTCTTGGTTGCTCTTTTGCAATTGAAGAAGCGATTGAAACTCCTCCATGTCGGGCAATTGGTGATCATTGGGGTCTTGTAAAGCTCCTTGATAATCTTGATGATGCCCAAAGGGTGGGGCATCATATTGTTGGTAGTGAGGTTGAGGTGATTGGTAGTATTGTGGGTCATGGGGTTCATATTGTGGTTGGGGTGTAGGGTAATATGGTGGGTTTTGGAGAAATTGGCTTCCATATGCTGAATCTTGATTGAACATGGTGGGTTCACAATCATAGCTCTAGTAATAGCCACCATGGTCGTAGGAGTGATAGTCATTCACTTGTTGGTAGCCATATCCATATTCTTGAGGATCATACCCGTCTTGATTACCCCAAGAAGCTTGATTATGGTAGGGGGAAGTCATGTCATAGCTATGGTTCAAAGAAGAAGAGGGGTAGCTCATATCGGCTTCCATGTGTGGGGAGTTTAGATCAAACCCCATGCTCGCTCGAAAATCGTAGCTCATACCCGGTTGGAAACCACTCATCCTAGCAACCGTCCGTTAAAGCGGCTCTAAGTTGCAAGAAGAAGATAGTCACCACCTCTAAGCACAAACTGTAGACTAAGAACAAACATGAGAAGCCTAGTGCTTTTTGGGCACTAGACAAGAGATAAATAAACCGCACACACACAAGAAGCAAAGTAACAAAAACAAAAAAGAAAAACACAAACACAAAGACTAAGTCAAGTAACTAGGAAAACAAAGTCTAAACTAGCACCGTCCCCGGCAACGACGCCAAATTGATGGGAGGGATTTGTCGTGGAATCCCAACCGTCAATAAAAATAAACGGCTATTCCTACGGTAGATAGGGCAAGTCGGGTCGAATCCACGGGGACGGTAATGTATAGCCTAGACTAAGGTCGCCTAAATACGAGACTAAGTCAACGAGCTAAGCTAAACAAGAATGGTAGAGAGGGGAGAAAGCTAGACTAGGCTAAGGCTAAGAAGAAAGCAAACAAGGAGAACGGGCTAGGATTAGGTCGGGGTCAAAGGGGTAACGGAATGGTCAAGGGATAACTAGAGCGAAGGAGGTAGTAGGGTGATCTAGGTTGGTCGGGGCTCTCGCAACTTAGACCCACGTAGAGGTTCCACCTAGAACCCATCTCGGTGACACACACGACAAACGGGGTTCTAGCGCGCTATGGTGGCCTAGGTCGCATCCGGGCTCTCGCAACTTAGACCGACCTAGGGGTTGTCCTCACCGGGCTCTCGCAACTTAGTGAGGGAACCGAACCCACAAACAAACTATCACCCACAAGAGAAAGGCAAGAAAAACAAGCATTCGCAACTACTTAGTCATTCAAGCATTTCAACAAACATGTGATGTACACCAAAACAAGAGGAAACCCAAATCTTCCACCAACATCTCCAACAAACCCTTAATCATCCAATTAACACCCTAATCACTCTACTAACCCTAGCAAGAACACTACTCTAACATATTCAAACTATAACTAACAAGAACAATAGGAATCAACATAAGAAACAAAACAAACATCTACAAACTAGTGAAAACTATGAACTATGAACAATAACAATAATCTAGAACTAAAGATTGAAACTTGAATAACTTAAATAAAGATTAAGAGAAAAAGGAAGAGGAGAATACCATACTAGTGAAGAAGAAAGAACAAAACTTGCATTAATGAAGAAAACCCAAAACAAACACCCAAGGTTGTCAATCTTGGATGGATCTTGAAGAATTCCCTTAATACAAGGCTAAACTAGGATTAACTACTAATTACCGACTAATCTACACTAATCTAATCTAATCTAACCTAAAGCAGTCTAGGGTTTAAGGTCTAATGAAGTGCATAAGCTTTACAAAACAAGGGAAGGGTATATATAGGGTTACAAGTGGAAAGGAGAAGAAAGAAAGGAAATGCGGGCAGCAGCAGCACGGTCCCGATCGGGACGGGTTCAACCCGACCGGGGCGGACCCACAGTGGCGCTCCTAATCGTGCACCTCATCCCGAACGGGATGAGACCATCCCGAACGGGATGAGCTTTGTAGGCCTCCTTTAAGCTCCTTTTTGTCCTTCCTTGCCTCTCATGGGCTTCTCGTCGATTCTCGGGACTCGGGATCGGGTCTCGGAGGCTCGGGATTGGGTCCCAAGGTCTCGGGGTCGATTCCAAGGCGTCGAGTCATCGTTCCTTTACTCCGTTGGCTCCAAAATGTGTATGTATTGAGTCGGAATCGCTCCAACTCTTCTAAATCGTTCTCGGGAACCTGAAACGAACTAAAGGAAGCATAAGAAGCCCATAAATCGCTCCCAAGGAGCGATTCCACAAGGAAAATGGGACCAAAACACTACAAAATAGGCACTACAAACTACACTTATCATACACTTAGAGGAAAAGTGCAGTCCGCAAGGCAAGTCGGGTCTTGCGACAAAACTGTGGATGCAACCGGACACAACACACATAGACAAACAAACACACAAAAAAGCAAACAAACAAACACAAGGTTGCACCCAAAGGAAAAAAAATACCGCTTCCCTCTAAAAGCGGTGAAAGGACACCGGTTTAGGACTCAAGGCAAGTGACAACGTTCCCAAGCTAGCAATACAAACCAAGGTGAACTAAACCCTAATAGTATGACGATAAAGCAACAAAAACATTGGTAACTTACCTTGATTCCTTCTAACTTTCTAAAAACGTACTACGGGACGATCGGCGGAGTGGAAAAAGGATGAACCACGGTGTTAGTCGACACTGTAGGTAAGTGAGACCCCGCCCCCTTTAGCGATGAGCCAAGAGGGCCGTCCCATGTCTAAAAACCGCCTAACTAGTCCAAGTAAAAAGGTGGAAATATTCCAAAATGAGGGAAGACCGACTCTTACCGCTATCATCCTTCCTAGGGACTCGGTTCCTTGGTAGGCTCTTCATGGCAAAAGTCGGAAAAAGGCTTATTTTGAGATGTAGGGGTTCTTTTTGTGAGTCGGGTTTTCTTTTGGCATTTTCTCTTTTCTTTTGCATTTTTGCTTTGTTTTGCTATGCCATTCTTTTTCTTCTTCTCTATTTTCTTTTTGGCTTTTTGTGCCTTTCCTTTTTCTTCATTCTTTTCTTTCTTTCATTTTCTTTCTTTCTTTTATCTTTCTTTTTCTTTTCTTTGCCCTTTTGGCTTGATTTGGCTTTTTGGCATTTCTTGACAATTAAGAAAGAGAGAATTCTACAAGTTGCAAATTATTGTGTGGATATGTGTAGGAGGTAGGGGAATGGGTATGTCGGGGTTGCGCATTCCCTTTCAAACCCACAAAAAGGTGGAGAACTTAGACTAATCAAACAATCCCAAACACGATCACCTAAGGGACGGGACTCGGCAACCAAGGCCTTTTCACACCGTGGGTGGTCATAATGGTCAAAATGCAAATCCCGTAGTAAATCCCTAGTAAGCTAGGTGGACTCAAGGTAAAAGACCAACGAATTCATTGATTTAGGGTCATTCTACTAGACTAAAGTCCAGACTCGATTTACATTACTAGAAAGGGAAAGTAAACTGATGGGAGGGATTTGTCGCGAATCCCAACCGATCAATAATATAACCAGCTATTCCTACGGTAGATAGGGCAAGTCGGGTCGAATCCACGGGGACGGTAATGTATAGCCTAGACTAGGTCGGCCTAAGAACAAGACTAAGTCAACGAACTAAGCTAAACTAGAGAATGATAGAAGGGGAGAAAGCTAGACTAAGACTAAGGTGCCGGAGAAACAAACAAAGAAACGGGCTAGGATTAGGTCGGGGTCAAAGGGGTAACGGAATGGTCAAGGGATAAAAAGAGCGAAGGAGGTGGTAGGGTAATCTAGGTTGGTCCGGGCTCTCGCAACTTAGGCCTACCTAGAGGTTCATCCTATAACCCATCTTGGCGATACACATGACAAACGGGGTTTTAACGTGCTATAGTGGCCTAGGTCGCATCCGGGCTCTCGCTACTTAGACCGACCTAGGAGTCGTCCTCACCGGGCTCTCCCAACTTAGTGAGGGAACCGAACCCACAAACAAACTATCACCCACAAGAGAAAAGCAAGAAAAACAAGCATATGCATATACTAGTCATTCAAGCATTTCAACAAACATGTGATGTGCACCAAACCAAGAGGAAACCCAAATCTTCCACCAACATCTCTAACAATCCATTAATCACCCAATTAACACCCTAATCCCCCTACTAACCCTAGCAATATACTACTCTAACATAATCAAACTACAACTAACAAGAACAAAAGGAATCAACATAATAAAACAAAACAAACATAAACAAACTAGTGAAAACAATAAACAACAATCAAAGATTAAAACTTGGATGATTAGACATGAAAGATTAAAGGAAAAGAGGAAGGAAAGATTATACCAACTACAAGGGATGAAAAAGGAGAACACTTGCATAGAAGAAAACCCAAACAATTCCACCAAGGTTGTCAATCTTGGTGGATTCTTCAAGAGATCCAAAATACAAGCACTAATCTAAGATTAACCACTAATTACCGACTAATCTACTCTACTCTAATCTAATCTAACCTAAAGTAGTCTAGGGTTTAGGGTCTAATGAAGTGCATAAGCTTTACAAAACAAGGGAAGGGTATATATAGGGTTACAAGTGGAAAGGAGAAGAAAGAAAGGAAATGCGGGCAGCAGCAGCACGATCCCGATCGGGACGGGTTCAACCCGACCGGGACGGACCCACAGTGGCGCTCCTAATCGTGCACCTCATCCCGAACGGGATGAGACCATCCCGAATGGGATGAGCCTTGTAGGCCTCCTTTAAGCTCCTTTTTGTCCTTCCTTGCCTCTCATGGGCTTCTCGTTGATTCTCGGGACTCGGGATCGGGTCTCGGAGGCTCGGGATTGGGTCCCAAGGTCTCGGGGTCGATTCCAAGGCGTCGAGTCATCGTTCCTTTACTCCGTTGGCTCCAAAATGTGTATGTATTGAGTCGGAATCGCTCCAACTCTTCTAAATCGTTCTCGGGAACATGAAACGAACTAAAGGAAGCATAAGAAGCCCATAAATCGCTCCCAAGGAGCGATTCCACAAGGAAATGGGACCAAAACACTACAAAATAGGCACTACAAACTACACTTATCATAAACACTTGCACATTAGCCTCTAAATCGGGTTTTCGAAAACTATTTACACACAAGACGCAACTAACATAACACAAGACGAAGACATGATGAAAAAAATGAAAGGAAAAAGAAGAAAAAACAACAAAACAAAACAAACATATAACAAAACACAAACACCACCCCGATCTTCCAAACAAGTCTCCAAACCAACCTCAAACTTTACAAAGCTCCACCCGAGCACACCACAACACACAAATCCTCCAAACTCCACAAGGAACAAAGAGGAAAAAGGGGTGAAGAGATGTTACCGGAAGTCTTGAAAGCTCTCCAAAGCTATCGGCGATTAAGCGACCTAAGAGGAAAAAGGGAGACAAACACAAACAACAAAACAAATATACGACACAACGACACAAAAAAGGAAAAGACACAAAAAGAAAATCTTTTTGATTTTTTGTGAAAATTTTTCAAATTTTTAGGGGTTTTTAAAGATTTTTTTAGGAAAACTACAAAAATAAAACTATTTACGATAGAATATCGCTCCCCCACATTTTAACCGAGCAATGTCCCCATGCTCGACCGTAGTGTGCGGAGAGACAAAAGAAAAAGAAAAGAAACTATGAAAACAAAGCTAAAAATCAAAAATAAAGTGAAGAAAAGGGTAGAAGACGGAAAAGTAAGGATAGTTACCAAAACCAATCGGCTAGTAACTCACTCGCTCCATCGTCTCATAGATCAATATTGGCACAAAGTTTGTCTTCTTCATTGTCATCCCGCGTTGAACTTGATAAAACGCATGGTTGGGGTAGTGATGGTAGGGGGTGGGATTTGATGTGAATACCGGTCTAAAGTAGATAGAAGATGAAGTGAGGGTATGAAAATGAAGTATGTGGGTGGTATGATATGAGCAAGGAAGGTAGGGAGGTTGGGTGGGCTCAAATGTCGAAGAAGAAGCACCAAAAAGGAGAAGGGGACCATCCCGGTCGGGATGGATGGTCCTGGTCTGGATGGATGGTCCCGGTCGGGTTGATAAACCCTTCCCGGTCGGGAAGCCTCCTTCCCGGTCGGGATGACACTCCAGTAGACACGATTTTTGGCACCCTCATCCCGGTTGGGACGACACCATCCCGGTCGGGACGACACACCCTTCCCGGTCGGGAAGGGTCTTCATGACTCCCGTGACCCCAAAACCGACTTCCTTACTCACGAACCAAGCTTTATCACTAACCACTCCTCTCTAGGAATCACCACCACTTCACACCTATCACAATAAACTCGAATACAACATCAAATTCCCTCCCTCACATCGCTCATCAACAATCCAATATTACAAGAATTCACAAAACAAATAAAATCAATAGAAAAATCACACAAATACAAACACAAGAATTCTAAAGAAGAGAGGAGGGGAATATACAACATGACGGTTCTTTAGGAGCTCCGTCAAACCTAGGATGGTGGACTCTCCTTCAACCGTAGCCCTCAAGGGCATGGAGGAGCAAGTCGAACGCGCTACCGACATCATAATGAAGGCCCAAGAAGCGCTCGAGCCTAGCTAACCTCCACGGCCTCCAAGGTGGAGGCAAGAAGTAGGAATCCCAAGAACCGACATCATCTTCCAAGTAGTCTCCGGGGTCTATCCATCCTACGAGCTTCACCGACCTCTTCCTCCCTAGGTATCGCCTCCAATCACAAGCAAGCTTCATTTCCAAGAAACGAGCACAAAAAGCGGCTTTGGCCCCATTTCCTCATTGCACACCCCCACACTTTCCTCAAGTTGTGGTTCCCCATCTTCATCACTCGGCCCCACATCATCTTGGAGAAGAGAATCGAAACTTCTACCGGCGGTTTCAATCTCTTCCAAGTCATTGCTTGGTGTACATATAAGGGGCTCTTGATGCTTATCCTCATTATCGGACATGGGCAACTCGAGGCTATCAATTTCACCCAACATCCTCACAAACTCCACAAAATCATCCAACTCACTATCCTCCTCCAATTCTTCACCAACGATGCCTTCACCAAGGGTCATATCCTCATTCGTCTCTTTTTGGGTAGACGATTGAGGTTCTTCAAAGCAAATTTCTCCTCCAAAGGGAACTACGTTGGCGGCTTCGTGATTAGGTTGCTCCTCTTTCTCAAGTGGGCACCCTTCATCTAATTGTGATGTTCGGGATAAAAATATTACGGTTTGAACCGATAATGCTTTTAATCGAGCATCCCTCGCCTAGTTTGCCCTTCGAATTTGGACCCATAATTCATTTTGTTGTTTTTGAATTTGAATGGCCATTTCTTGGTTGCTCTTTTGCAATTGAAGAAGCGATTGAAACCCCTCCATGTCGGGCAATTGGTGATCATTGGGGTCTTGTAAAGCTCCTTGAAAATCTTGATGATGCCCAAGGGGTGGGGCATCATATTGTTGCTAGCAAGGTTGGGGTGGTTGGTAGTATTGTGGGTCATGGGGTTCATATTGTGGTTGGGGTGAAGGGTAATATTGTGGGTTTTGGGGGTATTGGCTTCCATAAGGTGAATCTTGATCGAACATGGTGGTTTCACATTCATAGCTTGAGTAATAGCCACCATGATTGTGGGAGTGATAGTCATTCACTTGTTGGTAGCCATATCCATATTCTTGAGGATCATACCCGTCTTGATTACCCCAAGAAGCTTGATTATGGTAGGGGGACGTCATGTCATAGCTTTGGTTCAAAGAAGAAGAGGGGTAGCTCATATCGGCTTCCATGTGTGGGGAGTTTAGATCAAACCCCATGCTCGCTCGAAAATCGTAGCTCATACCCGGTTGGAAACCACTCATTCTAGCAACCGTCCGTTAAAGCGGCTCTAAGTTGCAAGAAGAAGATAGTCACCACCTCTAAGCATTAACTGTAGACTAAGAACAAACGTGAGAAGTCTAGTGCTTTTTGGGCACTAGACATGAGAGAAATAAACCACACACACACAAGAAGCAAAGTAACCAAAAGAAAAAAAAAACACAAACACTAAGACAAAGTCAAGCAAATAGGAAAACAAAGTCTAAACTAGCACCGTCCCCGACAACGGCGCCAAATTGATGGTAAGGGATTCGTCACGTCAAATAGAGTGCAGGGAGTAGTAGGGTAATCTAGGTGAGGTCTGGGCTCTCGCTACATAGACCGACCTAGAGGTTTCACCTAAAACCCACCTCGGCGACACACATAACAAACGGGGTTACTAGCGCGCTATAGTGGCCTAGGTCGCATCCGGGCTCTCGCTACTTAGACCGACCTAGGGGTTGTCCTCACCGGGCTCTCGCTACGTAGTGAGGGAACCAAACACACAAACAACTATCACCCACAAGAGAAAAGCAAGAAAAACAAGCATATGCACATACTAGTCATTCAAGCATTTCAACAAACATGTGATATGCATCAAACCAAGAGGAAACCCAAATCTTCCACCAACATCTCCAACAATCCCTTAATCATCCAATTAACACCCTAATCACCTTACTAACCCTAGCAAGATACTACTTTAACATATCTAAAGTAAAAACCAACATAAACAAGAGGAAACAACACAAACATCCAACATACATTATGAAAGTAACAAGAACAAGAACAAACAATAACAAAGATGAAAACTAGAATAACATAGACAAGATAAAGAGAAAGGAAAAGAAATTATACCATACTAGTGAAGAAGAAAGAACAAAACTTGCATTAATGAAGAAAAACCCAAAACAAACACCCAAGGTTGTCAATCTTGAATGGGTCTTGAAGAATTCCCTTAATACAAGACTAAACTAAGATTCACTACTAATTAACGACTAATCTACACTAATCTAATCTAATATAACCTAAAGTAGTCTAGGGTTTAATGTCTAATGAAGTGCATAAGCTTAACATAACAAGGGAAGAGTATATATAGGGTTACAAGTGGAAGGGAGAAGAAAGGAAACAAAGCGCGGCAGCAGCACGCCCGTCCCGGCCGAGATGGGGTGGTCCCGGTCGCGATGGGGTCGGTCCCGGCCGGGAAGAGCTGCTCCCGGTCGGGATGAGCCACAGACAGGGGCCTCCTCTTTTGTGTACCTCAACCGGAACCGGTTGAGGCCATACCCGTCGGGGATGAGTCTTGTAGGCCTACAATATGAACTTTTTGGTCTCTCCTTGTTTCTCATGGGCTTCCCATCGATTCTCAGGACTCGGGATCGGGTCTCGGAGGCTCGGGATTGGGTCCCAAGGTCTCGGGGTCGATTCCAAGGCATCGAGTCATCGTTCCTTTACTCCGTTGGCTCCAAAATGTGTATGTATCGAGTCGGAATCGCTCCAACTCTTCCAAATCGGCCTCGGGAACCTGAAACGAACTAAAGGAAGCATAAGAAGCCCATAAATCGCTCCCAAGGAGCGATTCCACACGGAAAATGGGACCAAAACACTACAAAATAGGCACTACAAACTACACTTATCATCTCGGTCGGTCGAAATAGGGTCTATACCAGTGTGCATGGCCTTTTCGAGAATCGGGACGGACTTTCTAAGTCGAGTTGATCTTAGAACATGCCGCGAAACCCATATGAATTAGCCATGAACACCTTGACATAACCAATTTGGAATATATCATGGTATAATGGGACGTCGGTCACCAGTACCGGCCCGGGTAAAAATGAGGTTATGCATGAATCGTAAGACTAAAACGCGTATTGTACTAATTGAACGATTTCTACTCGAGTCTCACCCTGAGGATGCTGATGGTAAGTTACACATCAGTTATCCCAAACAGAGTCGCCAAATTGTGGACATGACATAGGTCCACCCCGACGCGGCCACACGCTGGTTTGGGAGGCGAATGAATCTCATGTGAGATGGATCTCGAATTGAAATTTAAATCGAAGTTGGAGTCGCCACCGAACTTTGTGGGAGTTCGGGCCCCATTCGAACCCACTCTATATCTTGGTGGGCCGTGCACAAAGTACGGCCCATTCGGATTTCAGAGTTTATGGGGTTCGTCCATTTGCATTGCGATACCGATACCGACATTATCGGATATTGTGTATTGAATGACTCTCGTGCGCCAACGTTTCGGACATCCGGAAACCGAGGTTCTGAGTAAGGGATGAGGGTACGTGTTGGGAAGTTCACAAAGAACACCCAACCCCGCCCGCACTTAGCGCCGCTACTAAGATATCGTTTGATTTTAGAATACGTGCGTTAGTAATTCGATTGAATGATATGCAAACAATATTTTGACTAAACTTGCGAAGATTTGAATAAATTGCTATGTCGATTTAATGTATCTAAATTAACGTCGAAGTTATTTTAGCGTGCGAGGTTCGTTTTAGTATAATAAAACAAACAACGAAAATAAATCGCAAAGACATAAACAAACAAGTTAGTAACGGTGATAACGGTTTGCAAATAATATAGAATGACATAAACGACATGATATGATGCATGGTTTTGGAAAGTAGCAAGGCACGTGATTGACTTGACACGTGTTGACCGAAGTCATAAAAATATTTGACAAGGCTTGAAATATGTTGAAGGGCTCACGTTTGGTGCGTGAATGAGGCCACTGGGCCGAGTCACGGGGAGACTCGGTCGAGTGCCCTACTTAAAGACCTTCTGCCGGTTTTTTGGGGTGCCACTCGATCGAGTGCCCCCTGTACGAACCATAGTTCGTTTTGAAATTGCTTTCGTAAATGATTTTGATTTTGAAAATTGATAATTTCGCTAAGCCGTGTAAAAATATGATACGATTTATACTCGACTTAAATTTTCGATACTCATCATATTCGATACTTGATTATGGAATCAATATCTAATATTTAGAGTGAAGTCTAGAAAAGACATTGTAAGTCGTTTTAAATTGAACAAAGACGAAATAAATTCTCTTCGCGTTATAATCTCGTAATTAGTCCTTTCGAACTATGTGACAATTATTTTAGCATCAACGAGTTCGTGCTAGTTTAAATTATTGACTAATTCGTTTAGATACGATATTCGACTATAGAGTTGATATCGCATCTAAAGAAATACGCTTTGTTTGTTTGATTAGATCGAAAATCGATTCCCTCCGCATCTCGACATCGTAATTAATCCTTACAGATCATGTGATGTCAGATATGTATCAACAGGTTTCGGTCTAACCTAAAAAAGGAATCGGACGCGTTTAAAGAGGAGTATTCGCGATCCCATCATGCCTTTGAGTGTTTAGGGCGGGGCTCCTCGAGAGGGGGCTCCACCACTGTTACTACTCGTTAAAGGATTAGAAGGGTCTTATATGAATATCGTCTTTAAACGTGTTTGATTCGAAATAATTTTAGAAATTGATGAATGTATGATTTTGATGACGATTATGTAAATACTAAGACGATACTAGCGACGCGATGAAAGAAAAACGATCTTGTTGACGTTGATTCGCTTGAACAATCAAATACTTAGGGTGTCAGGATAAGCGACCGACAACATCGGGTGCGATACTCTCGTATTCGGATTTCCTTATCCCGTCATCCCTTGTATTCGACACGAATAGGCGAATATTTTAAGGTGTTTTGATAGTAGTAATATTAACGATATTAGAAACGAGAAAAAGAAAAGAGATAAAAAAGGCGCGACGACGACACCAAAAACGACGGAGGGACGACGCGAAAAAGACGAGAGAAAGGGAAGGAGAAAAGAGAGAAGTCGGGATTGAATTTGCACCCTCAACCTACATGTTTTATATTCTCGGAACGGGGCTCGTCTAGTTGTGGCTTAGGCACGGGAGCTTCGAGATGATATAGGAAGAGTTATGGTGATTTATAATTGGGAAGGGATTTGACGAGTTTTGCTCTCGGGTTTGCTAATGTAGGGTTGTAAAATTGTGTGTAAAATTCTGAAATTGTGTATGTTGAAAGTTGTAATAATTGTGTTGCAAAGGGGAGTATTTATAAGAAATTCCCAAACCCTCGACCTGGGGTTACTCGATCGAGTGCCCCCATGGACTCGATCGAGTGGCCCATAATACGGCAAACAACGGGCCTTTTGGAGGCCCACTGACCGAGTGAGCTGACACTCGATCGAGTGGGTCAGCTGGAACGAAATATCCGGAGTGTTTGTCTTCGGGTTGGATTCTCGATATTTGCATGACTGTTTTGTGTCTCAGAAATGACTTTGACCGGGGTTTGACCCGGTCGCTAAAAGATGGTTTTATTTCCGGTGTCGGGTTTGACCTAAATTAGTCATATTTAATTGGAAATGACCCACTGGGCCAGAATTTGAGGTTGATTTTGTGAGATTTGTACTCCGTAAAAAGACCAAGCCAGAAACTAATGATTTTGAGCCCATATTCGAGCGCGTAAAAGCATGTTTGCGTCTGATCATCATCGGGTGTTTTTTGAAAACTTCTATAGACACCTAGCAACAAAATGTGGGTGTCTACACTTACTCGAGGGCGAGTAAGGGTTAAGTGTGGGGGAGTTGATAAGTGTGTTTTGTAGTGTTTATTTCACGTGTTTGGTCCCGTTTTCTTTTGTGAAATCGCTCTTTAAAGCGGTTTCGTGACTACTTACGCTTCTTCTAGCTTGTTTTAGGTTCCTAATGTAACACCCGCTATTTTCCTATCATTTTTATTCTTTCCGTTATGACATCGTTATAACTCCATCACATTTTGGCTTATGTCTCATTTTTTTTCGAGTTTGCCCTCAATTTTGAGTTTAATGACATTTACTTTTATTTTAAAAGATTTTAATTCTTTTACATCTATTTATTTGGTTTTCTTCGTAAATTAATTAATTTTCCGCGAAAAATTCTATTTCTCTTTGAATTGACGTTTTAAGCTCGGATTTAAGTCTTTCCTTTTTCCCAAAAGGGTTTAAATACGTTTATATAATATTTTCAACTAAGAAATATTTTTAGTTACTAAAAATAAGTCATTTATGATTTTATTACGAAGCTTTGTGAATAATTATTTTCTTACGCGAGGTTTACTCGAATTGCTTTGACATGCCTTTAACTATTTTATGATTATTCTTTTTATCAACTTATAAATCATTTGAGACCTTTTCCTCATATTTTGGACTGACAAAGCTTCTTATCATAATTTAACTACGTTTTATTATAAGTTTCATTTTATCACATTAAATCGTAAACATAAGATTTTTTTCTTTTCATTAAATTGAGGCTTTAATACTCAAACTCTTCATTCTTCCCTTATCCTTTTTTTGGGCAGCCAACTTATGCTAGTAACACATTGGATTCTTCATCCATTTTAATTCCATTTATGCTTAAAACCATTCCTCTCTCCCTTACATTCATTTGTGCATTAAAAAAAATTGTTACAACATCATCTTTCCTTTCCCTTGGCCAAGTACATTCATCCTCCTCTACTTGGCATTCTTGCTTAATTCGAGTCCTAATCGTCTCATCTTTTTCGTCGAATTCATCCTTATTTCGATGCTTTCGTTAAGGTAATAATCGATGTTGTTTTCGATCGTTATTCACCTTGATTTTCTTAGTTTTTCTCATGGTATTTTTCTACCATGAATTTCGTGTGATGTAGATTTTGTGGACGATTCCGAGGTCGACGAGTATATTATCGATTCGGATTTGGATTAGAGGTAACGTTGATGTTACTCGGTATTTCGTGATTTTAATTGTGTCATTGCATGTATATTTTTGTATTTCATTTTAGACAATATATGTATGTCATATAATCTGAAAAATTTTTAAAATTTGAAAATTTGCATGTTTCGAAATTTTTATCGCTTTTACGAGATTAACGATTAAATCGTCATATTAATTTGTAAAATCGTAATATTCGGCCTAAACTTGTAATATATTATTATATTCTGTAAAAATGAAGTTTTTAATGATTTTTAATAATTTAGTATTTTTCTGATATTTAAGTTATCGATTATTGAATTATTACCGTTTACGAACAAAAATGATTAAAAGCCGATTTTTAGTTCTAGCACTTAAACATTTTATTTTAATCTGATTTTTGACGTGGCTAATATTTCTGATGAAAAAGAATTTTCTGAATTTATTTCAAAAATTTTCGGAATTTTCAAGTGGATGAATTAATTAATCACTTTAAATCATCGTTTATCGATAAAATCGCGTTTGTCGTTTAAATTCTCGATTTCTGGTTAAATCTGGAAAAAAAATATGATTCCGATGATTTCATAATAAAATGTAACTTTATGATTTTTAGTGCTTTAATAAAATGTTAGGAACGATAAGTTTCATTAATGGAATCGTTAAATGTGAAAACGGGTTTTAAAGACGATTTTAACGGGATTTATTAAATCTGGAATTTTTGGAAATCTGGAAAAATAGTAGTTTCTGGAAAATAATACTTTTTAAGTTTAATAATAATTTTTGGATATTAGTACTTAAATCGTTTTGTAATTACTATTTTTATTAATCGTTATTGTCGAGATTAGACGATTAACGAGAAAACCCTTTAAAAAACCGAGTTTAAGGATTCTGTAAAATTCACTTTTCTGGACAGAATTTTCAAAAATATATTTTAGCTATTTTACATAATTTTTGTACTAATAGTAGTGATTTCTGGACAAATTACGATTTATCGTTAAAAGGCTTCGTCTTACCTAAAAGAATTATTTTTCCAGCAATTTTGAAAAGGTTTAAATATGAAACTTTAAGAGTTAAATCATCCCTTAACATACTCTAAATATATTCTTTGGTTTAATTTATTAAAAGACGTTAAAAGATTTAATTTAACATTTGCGTAAAATCCTATTTATAATCGTATTGTCGAAACTAATAATAATTAGGGAATTTTAGCTTTATAAATTTTGAAAACACCCTAATTAGTAGTATTAAAATGTTTAAGACAATTTTAATCATTTTATAAACACTTGTATGATAATTCAATAATTTCATAAACTCAAATGTTCTCACTTTAACAATTAATATCGTTAAGGCCGAAAGTATTAGTTTTATAAATCTATATCGTTTACTAAAAATGTTGAATTAGTATAAACTAATATTTTCGCTATTTTGATATGATGTTATTTTTAGTAAAGTTTCTAAAAAATAGAAGTTTCCTAAAATAGAAAATTTCCTCTTTTAGAATATTATGATTACTCCTTTTATCTCCATATTGTTTACAATTGTTATATCTTTTAAATATCGATAATGGCTTGTTTTGGAGTTATGGAATAAGGACAAGTGTGGGTTTAGAGTAGTATAGTCTAGGATGTACGTTTTGCCATCAACTGTAAGGCTGGTGTGTCTTTATGGGGCACATTGGTTGTTGAACTGAGCATGGTTTGTGTTCAGGAGAGTGTATATTTAACTTAAACTTAGATATCGCATCGTATAAGTAGCGTCGGGTTGAAGTGGATATGGTTTGTATCCAGCAGGGGTGTGCACTACTTAAACCAGGACCTCGCTGCACGCAGTCCTGTTATGATTGAGTTGCCTATTTAGAAACTGGATTCTGTTATGAGTTAAGTCTACAGTTCTCGAAACTAGTTTTTAGTATTATCCTAGTGAAAATCTAAATTCTACATTAACCCTATCCATAACGCCACTTTGATTATTTTATTTATTATCGATATAAATTGGTTTGCAAGATTGACAAATATTTTTATGTTTCTTCGGAAACCTATTTTATTGTTTTATGTTACGCTGAAAGCTTATTTTAATATGTTGTTTTACTGATTTCCATTTTTACTATTTTTCTATAGTAGTAACTACAGTTTTAAAATCATGTTATACGGCTGGGAGAACGTTGACGTTGCTCCCCACTGATTGTGCCTGTTATGTTTTAACATGACAGGTATACTTGTTTACGGGTGTGGGCTAGCAGGCAATTTGGATCCTGCTCATTTTCTTTTTAATAATTATGTCTTGTGGATGTTCAAACCCCTTTCTTTTGGATTGTTTAAATTTTGGCCATTTTATTTTAGGCCTATTGTTTGACTTTACCGTTTTAATTTTTTATAAGACATAGTTACAGCGTGTTTTAATCCTGACTCTACAGTGTTTCCGCCACTGTATCGCGTTAGAATTTCTAGGGGATTACACCTAACGCTCATCATGGAGAAATGGAACGATTCTGTTTCGTTTCCGATGAATATGGAGCCAATTAAGAGAAGCGACAATGATTCGGTGACTTAGACTCGATCCCGAGTCCCTTGGAGCCCAATTTGAGAATATCCCGAGCATCGAAAGTTGATAAGAAGCCTAGGAAGAGCAAGTAGGGACCTACGTGACCGTATTTGAAGCCTATATGGCCTTTCCGACCATGACCATGACCATCACGGCCGGGACGAAGTGAGCCAATAATCAGGAGCCACTGGAGGGTGGTCCCGGTCGTGACCAAGCCCTTCCCGGCCGGGATGAACCCCATCTCGCACTCCGCTTCATTCTTTCATTCCTGTCACTTATGGAACCCTATATATACCTTTCTCTTGTGTTGTTTTAAGGACACTACCTTATATAAAACCCTAGATAGAGAACTCTTATCATTAGCTTAGTTTCTCCTTAATCTTTTGTTAACATTAGCTTAATCTTAGTAATTACTCTTGTATTATTGGATTTCTTGAAGAATCTACCAATCTTGACAACATTGGTGGAGGTTTTGGGTTTTCTTTATAAACAAGTTTCAATCTTTTGATTCATCTTCTCTAGTTGGTATAATTCTTCTTCTCTCTTTCCTTTAATCTTTCATTGTTAGTAAAGTTTCATTCTTTGTCTCTTGTTTATTGTTCCTCTTTGTTGTTCTTCATTATGAATGTTCTTGTTCTTATGATGATTTCCTTTGTTCATGTTAGTTTTAGTTTAGTCATGAGTGTGTAGACTCATTGTGAGGTTAGTCGGGGGATTAGGTGTTGATTATGGGTGATTAGGGTTGGTTGTGGGTAAAGGTTGAATCTTTGTTGCTAGTCACTTGTTATGCATGCCATGTGTTTGATGAAATGCTTGTTAGGGTGGTAGTGGCCATAATACTCTTGCTAGTTTCCTCTTTCTTGTTGTATGTTTGATTGGTGGTTGAATTCTCTTGTTTTGGGTAATATCTTCCTTAAGTTTTCGGGTTTGTTCTTGACGCGAGAGCGCAGACTTACTTTAGTGACTAGGTGAAACCTACACCCTCGATTTCCCTACTAGCCTAATGCACCTATGAACCCGACCTAACCCTACTCTTTCCCTATTTGATTTCTTCATCATCTTTGTCATTGTTCCTCTTATTTGTTGTTTAAATTTACCTTTAGTTGAATCATTTAGTTCATGTTATCCTTAGTTTATTCATAGTCATAGCTTTATTATCTTTTCATTGTCTTAGTTTGTTTATCCATGTTTGTTAGCCTAGTGATTGTGTTAGTAATCAATTCTTTATAGTTATCCCCCATTGTGACCTTGTGACCTAGTCTAGTCCTTTGGTAACCTTAGTCTAAACCGTTTTTCTGTCTCCGTGGATCGACCCGACTTACTCTAGCTACTTGTTAGGATTAGTTGGTTTATTTGGTGTCGTGATTCACGACAAATCCCACCATCAGTTGGGCAGGTTCAAAAAGACTGACTTGAATTCATTCTCAAACCCATACGGGATTCATGACTCACGGCCCTCATAAGCATCACACACCAGCACCACGTACTCGAGGCTCCAGCCTAATAAAAGAAGAAAAAGGAGATTGAGGGAGTCAGATAGTTTTAATTAGAGGTAGTGATTCGCATAGATTAGGAAGGGAGCCAGCTTGTTTTAATCATTGTATGTTGTTTTTGTTGTCAATTTTATTATAGTTTGCATCTTTATCGCTTAATTAGATTTATTATGATGTTATTAGTATTGGGTAATTTAATGCAAAATGAGGGAAGACCGACTAATGCCGCTATCATCCTTCCTAGGGACTCGGTCCTTTGGTAGGCTCTTCACGGCAAAAGTCGGAAAAAGGCTTATTTTGAGATGTTGGGATTATTTTTGTGATTCGTGTTTTCTTTTGGCACTTTCTCTTTTCTTTTGCATTTTTGCTTTGTTTTGCCATGCCATTCTTTTTCTTCTTTTCTATTTTCTTTTTGGCTTTTGTGCCTTTTCTTTTTCTTCATTTCTTTTCTTTCTTTCATTTTTTTTCATTTTTTTTCTTTTCTTGGCCCTTTTGGCTTGATTTGACTTTTGGCATTTCTTTGTGTAACAAGAAAGAGAGAAATTCAACAAATTGCAATTTTATTGAGTGGATGTGTGTAGGAGGTAGGGGAATGGGTATGTCGGGACGACGTCTTCTCTTCATACTCACAAAAAGGGGAGAACTTGGACTAATCAAACGATCCTAGACATGGTCACCTAAGGGACGAGACTCGGTAACCAAGGCCTTTTCACACCGTGGGTGGTCATAATGGTTAAAATGCAAATCCCGTAGTAAATCCCTAGTAAGCTTGGTGGACTCAAGGTAAAAGACCAACGAATTCATTGATTTAGGGTCATTCTACTAGAGTAAAGTCCAAGACTCGATTTATACTACTAGGAAGGGAAAGTAAGCACTCACACACTAGCCTCTAAACTGGTTTTTCGAAAACCATTTACACACAAGACTCAACAAACACAACAAAAAATGAAGACTCAACGAGAACGAAAGAAAAAGAAACAAGAGCAACAAAACAAGAACAAAACAAAATGAACACATACATAACATAAACACCACCCCAAATTTTCAAACAAGTCACCAATCAACCACAAACTTTACAAGCTCCACCCGAGCAACCTTCATCACAATCTTCTCCAATACTCCACAAGGAACAAAGAGGAAAAAGGGGTGAAGAGATGTTACCGGAGGTCTTGAAAGCTCTCCAAAGCTAGCGGTGATTAAGCAACCTATAAGGAAAAAGGGAGGCAAACACGCACAAAAAAACAAAAATACGACACAACGACACAAAACAAAAACACACAAAAAGAAAATCTTTTTGATTTTTGTGAAAATTTTCAAATTACGAAAATAAACTAAACTATACTAGAATATCGCTCCCCCACACTTAAACCGAGCCATGTCCTCATGCTCGATCGTAGGGTGCGGAGAGACAAAAGAAAGAAAAAGAAACTACGAAAATAAAACTAAAAATCAAAAATAAAGTGAAGAAAAGGGTAGAAGGCGCCCGGCCGGGGTGTAGTCAAGTCACCATGGGCCGAGACAAGAAAAGATATGGATGGGGGAAGAAATAAAAAGAAGGAAATAAAAGGAAATGGGAGGGGAGGGCTAGGTGTAATCAAGTCACCTAGCCCGGATTCCGCCTAAATCCGACTAAATCCAACAAAAAAAAGGGTGAAAAACTTGTAAATTTTGGATTTTTGAAATGACTCTCGATGTAGTCACGTCATCGAGAGTCGGGAGCAACCATATACCAAGGCCTCGAAGGCCACCATGACATCAAGACACAAAAGTGTACAAGGGGAAGGGAATAACAAGAAAAGAAAACTAGCTATAAAAGACGGGAAAGAAAGGATAGTTGCCGTACCAATAGGTTAGCAACTCACTCGCTCCATCGTCTCATAGATCAATATAGGCACAAAACTTGTCTTCGTCATTGCTATTCCTCTTCATTCTCGATCAAACCGCATGGTGAGGTAGTAATGGTGTGAGGGGGGGGGGGGGGGTAGGATTCGATGTGAAACTCGGTGGAAAGGGAAGAGAAATGAGGTGAGGGTATGTAAATGAAGTGTAATGGTCATATGACATAAGCAAGGATGGGTGAGGGAGGTTGGGTGGGGGTATACGATGGTTGGGTGGGCTCAAATGTCGAAGAAGAGGCCAAAAGAGGAGAAAGGGGACCATCCCGGTCGGGATGGATGGTCCCGATCGGGATGATAGACCCTTCCCGATCGGGAAGCCCTCGTCCCGGTCGGGATGACACTCCAGAATGCTCCAATTTTTGCACCATCATCCCGATCGGGATGGCTTCTTCCCGGTCGGGATGACACACCCGTCCCGGTCGGGAAGCTCCCTTCCCGCCTGGGATGGGTCTTCTTGACTTCCAAAATTCCAAAAGCTTCACCGAAGCTTCAAAAACCGACTTCCATACTCACGATCCAAGCTCTATCATTAACCATTCCTCTCTAGGAATCATCTTCACTTCACACCTATGACAATAGGCTCAAATACAACATCAAATTCCCTCCCTCACATCGCTCATCAACAATCCAAATAAACAAGAATTCCACAAAGGCTAACAAATCCTAGAAAACAAAATATCCAAACAAACATAAACACAAATACAGGCACAAAAGAAAAGGGAAAAGATATTTACACTAGCTACTCTCACCAACTACGCCTCCATAGCCATCAAGAGCTCGAAGGAGTAAGTCAAATGCTCTAGCAACATCTTCAATTAAGCTCACATGGCCGAGCCTAGCCATTTCCAAGAGCTTCCAAGTCGGAGGGAAGAAGCGATCATCTTCATTATGCTCGGGGTTCTCGTGATATTCCGGGTCTTCGGAACCATGATAGCGACGACTCTTATGACCATCCGGTAGGTATAGTGGTCTAGAGTCATGCTCGGCAATATGATGCGGGAGATCACACCCTAGGGGTGTCGCTTCTTCTACGTGGTCGAGAGTGGAACTCTTTTCCAACGCCCGACAAGGATCCTCTTCACCAATCGTCTCACAAGACAAGGGACTAGGCATCGAGTGCGGTAGAGGAGGAGAAGGCATCAAGTTCTCTTCATTGGAGGGTTTAGGATCCTCCAATTTCCCGTTCAAGAAAAGTTCCAAGGCATCTACTTCTTTTTCCCAAGTATTGCGCTCCTTTTCACTCACCTTGTCTATATGGCCTAGAGGAGGTATGTCTTCACTTGGCTTTGGATTGTCTAGTGGTTCATCACGAAGAAAATCGAGCAAATCCAATTTTATCGCCAATACATTGGCTCCCCAAGAGTTATCTCGAGAATCATGTTCACTCCCTTCCCCATTGTTGGCCCTTGAAGCTTCAACTTCCTCTATTCTCTCCCTATCTTCACCACCCAAGCAACACTCAACAATGGTCTCTTGATCGACCCTCTCTTCTTCACTTGTAGCTTCAAGGTTGGGTTGACTTTCTTGTGGAGACACCCGACCTTCTTGCCCAAATGAACCTTCCTCAACATGTTGAGGAGCTCGAGTGGCCGACATCGTGATATGAGCCATGAGTGCATTGATGCGAGCATCTTGCACCTCTATTTGGGCCTTGAGCGCCTCTTTAACCCCTTGTATTTGAGCCATCATCGCTTGTTGAGTCTTATCCAATAGAATCCTCAAATCTTGTTGACCCTTATGCAATAGGATCATCATCTCTTGTTGACTCTTTTGCATTTGAACCAACATTTGACAAGTCTCAAAGTTAGGGATATTTGGTTGTGGGTTATGTGAGGGTGTTTGGTAGTTGTTAGGATGTTGGAATGATCCTTGACAACTTTCTTGGTAACCATATGGAGGGCGTTCATAAGATTGTTGATGAGGTTGAAATGGTTGGTGAAATTTCGGGACTTGGCCATTTGCCCCAAAGTTGTCCCGTGGTAGTTGATTGTAGCTTGGACGCGCCATGTCCATAACGTTGCTTTGGTACCTAGGATAAGCTAGAAGCACTTGAGCAAACGTTAGTATCCTAGTGCTTTTGAGGCACTAGGAAGGGAGAGTAACACACAAGAAGAAAAACAGAGATACACAAGGAGAAGAGAACACAAAAATCAAGAACAAAGTCCAAAACTAAGCAAACAAAAGTCTAAACTATGCCGTCCCCGGCAACGGCGCCAATTTGATGGGTCATCCTTTTGTGCACCCCATCCCGGACGGGATGAGGCCTTCCCGACCGGGATGGGTCTTGTAGGCCTCCAATAAGAACTTTTTGGTCCCTCCTTGATTCTCATGGGCTTCCCATCGATTCTCGGGACTCGGGATCGGGCCTCGGAGGCTCGGGATTGGGTCTCAAGGTCTCGGGGTCGACTCCAAGGCATCGAGTGATCGTTCCTTTACTCCGTTGGCTCCAAAATGTGTATGTATCGAGTCGGAATCGCTCCAACTCTTCCAAATCGGTCTCGGGAACCTGAAACGAACTAAAGGAAGCATAAGAAGCCCCTAAACCGCTCCTAAGGAGCGATTCTACGACCAAAACACTACAAAATAGGCACTACAAACCGCACTTATCAGTGGGCCGAGTCCCGCTCGAAGGAAGGTCCACGTGAGATACTCCCTAGACCTTGGACTCGATTGTGTAAGTGGGCTTCCCTTTGTAGGAGTTTGTCCTACGTAGGTGGGCCGTGCCTTGACAAATAAGGCGGACTTGGGATGGGGTAGAAACTCGTGATGTAAGATCGACGGAGTTTCGACGCTATAGACTCTAACAACTTATGACAAGACCCGACACTGCTAAATACGGGGAGTCCTAAGAAGAAGAAAGCTTTGAAAAGAGGATTTGGATTTGAAAACCGAGCAAGGTCGGATGGGAAGGCCCGATTTTTTATTTGAAAAAAACGGAAAAAGGTGTTATCGGGCCGAGATTTTGAATTTTTAGAAAAGTTTGGACAGCGTACCGGCTAGAAAATAGGCTATTTTGAGTCAAAATCATAAGTCCTAAATTCGGTAGCATTCCGGGTTTGAAAAATGGATGACTTTGAAAAAGATGCAAGTTTTTGAAAATGACGGTTTTTGAAAAGACGACCAAAGAAAATCAAGTAGCACGTAGTCATGGAAACAGTATAATGACACCATGTATGCTCTTAGTCTAAGTCTCGGTCGGTCGAATAGGGTCTATACCAACGACGATAGCTTTCTCGCAAATCAGGATGGTCTTCCTAAGCCGAGTTGGTCTTAGAACCTGCCGTAAAACCCATGCGAGTTCCGCCAACGAAGTCTTTAGTGGGTCCATTTAGGAACGCACCGTGGTATAGTGGGACGTCGGTCACAAGTAACCGGCCCGGGAAAGATTGGGTTATGCATGACCCATTGACCTAAAACGTGTACATTACTATTCGAATGATTTCTTTTCGAGTCTCAACCTAGGGATGCCGATGGTAAGTGACTCATCAGTTGATCCCCAGCGGAGTCGCCAAATTGTGGACATGACATAGGTCCACCCCGACGCGGCCACGCGCGGGTTTGGGGAGGCGAATGAATCTCCATATGAGATGGTCAAATTGAAATTTAAATCGAAGTAGGAGTCGCCACCGAACTTTGTGGGAGTTCAGGCCCGTTCGAACCCACTCTATGTCGTAGTGGGCCGTATACGAAATACGGTCCATTTCCGATGTCAGAACTTATTGGGTTCGTCCCTTTGCATTATGATACCGATACCGATATTATCGGATATCGTGTATTGAATGACTCTCGTTGCCAATGGATTCGGACATCCGGAAACCATGGTTCTGAGTAAGGGGTGAGGGTACGTGTTGGGAAGTTCACAAAGAACACCCAACCCCGCCCGCACTTAGCGGCCTTTACTAAGATATCGTTCGTTTTTGGTGTACACGCGTTAGTTCGACGGTTGAATGATATGCAAACATTATTTTTTCTAAGCATGTGAGAAAAATTAAATGGGTTGCTAAGTCGTTTAATGCATCTTAAACTAATAACGTCAAAGTTATTTTAGCATGCGAAGTTTGTTTTAGTCTAATAAAACAATAAAAAAAATAAATTGCTACAAACACGAGAAAACGAGTTAGTAACGTTTGAATAAATTGAATAAAGATGTAAATACGATGATATGCATGATTTTGGAAAAGATTTATGACACGTGATGGATTAGCACGTGTTGACCAAGGTCGAAAAAAAGTATTTATCGAAATACGTCGCGAAAGTCGCTTTTTATGTAAGATTCGAAAAGAATAAAAAATAGAAAAGCGAGGAAACGAAAAAAAGAACCCGGCGAACCAGGCCACCGCGCGAGTCGCCTGACAGGCGCGCGACTCGCGTGGCGGTCTGTCCGGTTTTTTTATTTGTCGAAAATCGTTAATTTTTATAAATCACGTACAAATATGGATTAATTTATACCCGATTCATATTTTCGATATTCGTCGTATTCGATATTCGATTATGAAATCGATATCGAATAGTCGGAATGTTTTTAGAAAAGGTTTTAAAAAAAAAGTTTGTTTTGAACGAAAAGTAAAAAAAAAAAGATTTGAACGAAAAAGATGTTAATTCTCTCCGCGTTTAAAATCGTCGATTTTTGTTAAAAAAAAAAGATGTAACGATTTTATTAGCATCAACGAGAATTAATTAATTTAGTTCTTGTTAGATACGATATTCGATTAGAAAATCGATATCGTATTTTAAGAACGTTATATAAAAATAATTTTTGTAGTATCGATTATTAGTAATAATGAAAAATATGCGACGAACGACCCATATTAAAATACGACCGACGACACGACGCAAGAGGATGAAAGAAACGAGAAAGAGGGAGAGAAAAGAGAAGAGTCGGGTTTGATTTACACCCTCAACCTACATGCTTTGTTTTCTCGGTATAGAGCTCGTCGGAAAGTGGCTTAGGCACGGGAGCGTCGAGATGATGCGGGATGAGTTAAGATGTCGGTTTGGTCATGTGATGTGGCGGGTTTCGGCCGGCGTGTGGGTCGGATTTGTCGGGTTGATCTTGACGGTATTTCGGTGCTTTTTGGATGTATGTCGGGGGTGATGAATAATTGTAGATTAATTCTGAATTTTTGATGATTGGTAATGGGTAGATAATGAATGTTGAATGTGTGTCGCGAGGGTCCTATTTATAGGAGTGGAGGTAGCCTTGCTTGTACGACAAGAAATACCGATTAGGATAGAAAACGTAAGAAGTCAAGAGGAACGTAAATTCCGTTGCTTGGTGAAGAAGCAATAAATCTCGGCTGGTTGGTAAAGTGTTTCAGCTGTTTTATGTGTTCTAGCCGAGTATTTGAGCTCGGTTTGTGAACTGTTTCGGTTTTCGGATAGAATTCCTACTTGAGATCGAATTCTATCTTTAAACGGATTTGTTTAATATTTTTTGAAGCTGATTTTTTGTGGTATTGGAGACCGAATCAGCCACGTGAGGTGTCACGGCTGACTCGTGTGTCTTGAGAATATTTTCGACCGGGTTTTGACTCGGTCGCAAAAATACGGTTTTACCCCTGGTGCCGGAATCGACCCAAATTAGTCTCATTTGACTCGAAACAACCCACTGGGCCTGGATTTGAGGTTGGTTTTGTAAGATTTGTACTCCGTAATAAGCCTAAACCAAATGTCCATGATTTCGAGCCCATATCCGAGTCCATTAAAGCATGTTTGCGTCCGATCATCATCGGGTGTTTGGTGGGACCTACTATAGACACCTGGCGGTCAAAATGTGGGTGTCTACAGAGCCCCCACTCTGACTGAGGCTTGGTCAAGGCGAAAGTCAGAGTAGCTACCAGGCCAATCGAGGATTAAGACCTGGCAGACTTCCGATCGGGTCGTTTAAAGTCCATTAGACCTGCGTGAAGGGCTCGCCAGCCGTAAGATAGAAATCATACCTGGATAAATGTCAATAATGTCGCGGGGACTTTCTTCTAAAAAAGTCTTGGGTGTGTCTGTTTACAGACATATCCCATCTTTGAATTGCGCGGGAGCTTGCCATGGCAACTATGGGTGTGTCTGTTTACAGACACATCCCATCTTTGAATTACGTGGGAGCCTGCGTTGGAGGCTACGGGTGTACCTGTTTACAGATACATCCAAAAATGTCGCTTGTACCTTTCCACTGGAGATTTCATCGGGAGCTGGGGTATCTGTCTGTAAATTGCATGTAATATTCAGATAAAATACCGACTCACGCTGGGGAAGAAAATGATTTTTTTTGACTGATTGATTTTTTGGAGAAATATTTTTTTTTTTTTTGAAAATATAGAAAATGCCGAATTTTTTTTTTAATTTTTGGAAATGCCGAAAATTTTTGAATTTTTTGGAATTTAGAATGCTTTAGGATGACTTGATTCCTAATCGGATTCTGACACGGACTGCAAAAATCTTCTGGTTAGGCCTGTATGCCTAGATGAAGAGGGAGATATACCAACAGACTCGACTCTGGACGCGAGAGGACGAGTTGACAGACACGACTTTGACTCTCTAAGGGTTAGACCGTGACTCGGTAGGGGGTGGGCCACCTAAGATGACAAGTCTCTCATGTTGCGCTTATTCCGTAGCCTAGGCGAGTGGCAACATGGTCGAATCCTCGTTATGAGACTATTTCCGTACGACAGAGCTAATAAAATTGACGCAAAACCTGAAAGCAATATCGAAAACTCACCATTGTTGTCCTCTGCATTCGCGTCTTTGCCAATTCTACTTGCAAAAAATTAAACAATGTTATGCCCATGTAATGCATGTGTTACTTCAACTCCTAAGTTGAGTTATTCTAACTCGTAAAGTAAGTTATTTCAACATCATCGTCAAAAACATTTTTTCAACGTTCAGTGTGTGGGTTACCCTAAAATTAGAGTTACTGTAACTCAGAAAGTATGTTACTTCAGCATCGTGTCTGTTTCAATAGAAACCAAAACAATAGTATCCGTGAAGATTATGAAAAACCTAAATAGTAAACATAACAATATGGAATCTATACTAACACGAGAGCAATGAACCATTGATATGAATCTATGATGAATGAAATGAATAAAATTGACAAAAAATCTGTAAGCAATATCGAAAACTCACCATTGTTGTACTCTACGATTTGCTTATCAACAGTTGATGAAGATGTCGCGATCATTGAATCCATACGGGATGTCGAGCACAGATTGATGGGAAGCGTTTTTTTAGGTTTGATTATGATGAACGTGGTAATATGAATGAATGAATGAACGTGATATATTGTTTCCTAAAATTATTGGAGTCATCTTAGGTAGCAATATCTTTTTTGTTTTTTTTTTAAAATGCAAATCATTAGGATGAATCTTGTTCATCCATCCTTCTACCAACCATTGGATGGTAGAAGTACTTAGAGATTCATATATAGAGAAGGACTCATAAGAGTCTCCCCCTCTCTCTCTCTATATATATATATGTGGACATGACGTAGGTCCACCCCGACGCGGCCACGCGCGGGTTTGGGTAGGCGAATGCACCTCCATATGAGAAGGATCGAATTGAAATTTAAGTCGAAATGGAGTCGCCACCGAATTTTATGGTTATTCGGAACCATTCGAGCCCACTCTACATCGCCATGGCCCATACACAAAGTATGGCCCATTTTGGTTTGAGAGTTTATTGGGCTCGTCCCTTTGCATATCGATATAGATGCCGACTTGAGCGGTTAATCGTATATTGAATGACTCTCGTTGCCAATGGATTCGGACATCCGGAAACCATGGTTCTGAGTAAGGGGTGAGGGTACGTGTTGGGAAGCCCACTAAGGACACCCAACCCCGCCCGCACTTAGCGGCCTCTACTAGGACATCGTTTGACTTTTTAATATGCGCGCTAGTAATTCGGTGAAATGTTATGCAAACAGCGTTTTAGCTAAACATGCAAATTAAATGTGAGCTACGTCAATTTAATGCATCTAATTTATTGTCGAAGTGATTTAGCATGCGAGGGTTCGTTTAAAAGCGGTAAAACGCAAATAAATAAAGCAAAGCAAAAATAAATCGATTACAAGTTACACGGGCGGAATACAACCCGGAATTCACAATACGGCGTACAATAAAATAGAATGATCGAAATATACAATTGAAACGACGAGCAATAATTATAAACGGACCCGTGTATAAACTAGACCGTGATTTTGTGTAGGTGGACGAACTTTAATTAGTTACACATTATATTGCGTATTAATCAAAGGACGGAGGTTCGAGACCTAGACATGGTGCTAGCCCGATCTCGAACCTCGATGCCTTGTCCCGACTTATCACTTCGAGAAATTGAGTCTAAATTAATTTTACATCGGATACGACTAAATAGTCGTCGATATAAAATTAATAATGTGAGACCGTCGATCAAAATCGTTTTAAGTGAAGTGATATGCATGAATTTTGAAAAGGAGATCACGTGATTGACTTTACACGCGTCGACTAAATCGTAAAAAAAAGACGAGGCTCGAATGTTGCATTAAAGCTCTCAGATTTCTGGGCTACAGGACCCACTCGGTCGAGTCATGGCCTGACTCGGTCGAGTGTGTCCTTAGATGTAGCTACTGCCCGTTTTTATGGGTGCTACTCGATCGAGTAGCAGGTGTACTCGGTCGAGTGGCACCTGTACGAGTTGTGACTCGTTTGTTTTAATGTGTTTTAAATCAATGAATGGCCGAGTCAAATAAAAATATTGACGGATTTAAATTTAACTCGGTTTGTCGGTATTATAATCATGTCTTATATGATTGTAATACCGTTATCGGAATTTTGTAGAAAAGGTTTATTGTTTGATAAAAACTTGATTAGTGACGGAATTGCGCCCCTCTACGTCACGACGTCGATATTAATCCTCACGGATTGTGTGACGTCGGTTTTCGTGTCAACGGGTTCCGTACTAATCTTTGAAATGGATTCATACGCGTTCAACTACGAATGATCGGGATCGTGTTAATAAACGAACCTTAAAAAATGATCATCGTAGTCAAACGAATTCGGATCCGAGTTTTGATATTATTATATATATACACGGTACATACGATATTATAGTAAAATATAATAACGACGATTAAATGCTAAAAGTAAAATGTTAGTGTTAGTAAAAATGTCGTTACTATCGATTAAATAAAATACTATAAGCGTAAATAAAAATGTACGAATATATTAATGCTAGTGTCACTATTATGATTACGATTATAAATACGATATGAAAATACAATAAATAAAAGTGAGATTAGAAGAAAAGAGATCGAGATGGGGTTTAGGACACCTTCAACATACATGCTTAGTAAGGACCTCGGAAATGGACTCGTAATAGCGGCACGGGCTTGGGAGTATCGAGGATGTATGCGAGTTATGGTGTGTATATGTGTGTGTATGCTTCGCCGGTTCTCCGAGGGACGAGGGACGAGGGTTCGGTGTGTTTTTGCCTACGGTTGCTAGGGTCGTAGTATTGTGTAGCGTGATTGCAAAGATGTGTTTGAAGGAGTGTCGGTGTTCCAAAATTATGATGGATGAATGTTGGTAGAAGTTGTAAGTGTCCTTGATTGTGTGTTCGTGCATGGGTATTTATAGGGGACTCGACGTATGGGTCACTCGACCGAGTGGCGCGGGTGCACTCGGTCGAGTGCCCTCGCGAATGCATCTGGACGATTTCAAAGGGGTTCCACTCGGTCGAGTGGTCAATCCACTCGATCGAGTGGATCAATCCACTCGATCGAGTGGATCAATCAACCCGGGCTATTTTGGGCGTGATTGGCTTTGATTGATTTGTATTGATTTTGGATAAACTTGCCTCATTTTGGAAGGATTTGTGAATGATTTGGATAGGATCGTGAACCTGGTGCATGCATTCGGTCGTTCCTGTGTCGGGTTTGTCTTGACCGGGTTTTGACCCGGTCGCCAAAAGACGGGATTTTTGGTTGGTGTCGGTTTTGACCCAAATTAGTCTTATTTTGCTCGGAACGACCCACTGGGCCTGAATTTGAGGTCTGTTTTGTGAGATTTTTACTCCGCTAAAAGTCCATGTCGGATATCATTGATTCTGTGCCCAAGTCCGAGTATACTAAGTCATGTTTGCGTCCGATCATCATCGGGTGTTTTTTGGAAACTGCTATAGACACCTGGCGGTCAAATTTTGGGTGTCTACAGAGCCCCCACTCTGACTGAGGCTTGGACAAGGCGAAAGTCAGAGTAGCTACCAAGTCAATTAAGACCTGGTAGGCTTCCGTTCGGGTCTTTTATAGTCCGTTAGACTTGCGTGAAGGGCTCGCCAGCCTTAAGTCAGAAATCATACCTGAGCTGCGTGGGGAATCGGACTCGTCGCCTAAGTCCTGGGTGCGCCTATATGTGGGCTCATCCCGTACCATTCCGGGGAAAATGCCGCCTTGGGCTTCCGCTGGGGAGATTTTTAGAGGGTTGCATGTCCTTATTTGAGTCGTACCTGTAAAAGTCACATAAAACGTATGCAACACGTAGGTAGTAAAACGACTCGTGCTGGGGAAAATGATTTTTTGAATTTTTTGAAATCTTTGAAAGTTTTGAAATTTTTGAATTTTTTTGTGAATTTTGACGGACTGCTCGGGATGACCAAATTCCTGTGTCTGTGAGGAAGAAACATGGGTCGGGCCTGTATGTTCTAGGCCCGCTTGGGCCAAGGAGGCATAGCTGCAGGGGATGCCCCAGGGTTTTGATGTTATAAATACGTCACCCTGGTTCCTCTTTTTTGTCACAATTCTCAAAAAGCTTCATCTTCTCTTTTAAAAAAAAACTTTTATTCCTCTCAAGAAACTTAGCATGGGTATCGACCGTCTGATCAACATGCTGCAAGATTGGTCACACCGTTTTAGGGATGCGAGCAAGGTAGTTCTGAGGCAGTCGGGTATATTCCAACTGTTCACGTTTCGTCAGTTGCACGTGGACCGTCACTTCCTTGATGCCTGTCTGACCTTCTGGGATGACACCTATCACGTCTTCGCCTTTCCTCGGGGCGAAATCTGTCCCCTCCCTGAGGAAATTGCTGCTATAGGAGGGTGGAATCTGTTGCTCCGCCCTGCTGTCCCTTTTTCCGTTCGAGACCCTAGGAGGAAACTACGGGAATTTTTGGGGCTTTCTCACGCTGAAGTATCCCGCATGCTTGAGGGGGATACCGTTTCTCTGCTTGCCTTAGCTGAGAAGTTCATGAACCCGTATGACATCCGGGTTACGCCCATTCATAGTCGTAGGGCGTTCGCCTTCTGTATGCTGCACGTGTATGCCTTTGAAGGCCATATGGACCTGCTGTCTTGCATGGGTAGCGTTCGTCTTCTTGTTGTTGCCGATCTCATGGAGACGGAGTGCAGTCCCGCGTCGTTAATTACGGGGGAGATCATTCAGGGTTTGGACAACCGGAAGAGGGATGAGTCAGCCCGTTTCACGGGTAGTACCCGTCTGTTGCAGGTATATCGCTTTTTATTTATTTTTTTTTTTTTTTTTGCGATATACTGTTGCAGGGGGCACTCGACCGAGTCGTCCTGGCACTCGATCGAGTGCCCTCGTAGAGGAGCGTTCTGCCACGTTTTAGGGGTGTCACTCGATCGAGTGACCCCGGCACTCGACCGAGTGCCCTTATGCGGACGCTTGAATTCGTCCGAAATCTCATAAGCGCTTCCTTTTTTGTTTTTGTCTTTAGCTTTGGCTACTTGAAAGGTTGTCCAAGATCGAGCCTCCTCCCAACCCGAGTGAGTATTGGTTCAACCAGGTGACGACGAGGAGGCGGCCCACCGATTCATCTTGCCTCGCCACTCAGAAATATTGGGAAGAAGAGCTGACGTTCCATCGTGGTCCGCTGATACGATGGGTGGTTTTATGGTGGCCGATTTATTCCTGGACGGGTTTGGCACCTGACGACAAGGCACGCTACCAGGTGATTCTGTCCTTTAGCCACACAGTTCACCTCTATCCCGACCGCATACTCAGGCAGTATGGGCGGACACAGCGTATTCCCGAGAATGAGGCGGTTGTGAGTGCACCTACCCCGCTGACCGACATTTTGTGTGACACCTGGATTCAGAGATGGTATACTAGAGTTACTTGGTCCGTTCCCAAGCCGCTTCATTCCGCCTGGGTGTCTTATTCCTACGAGAAGTGGACCAAAGCCGAGACTGCCGAAGCTCGTGCTGCTCTGAAGGTCGACGAGGCCTTCGACCTGCTTAGGCGAGAAAAAGTCAAAGACAACCGGGATTTCTTTGCTGAAGGGGAGACTCAAGCTCCCATAGTCCGTCTGAGGCCAAGTCAGAGAAGGGGAACTAGGACTCGGACTAGAGGGTCCAATGCTAGAGGTGTTCGGGGGGAGGTGAGCCCCCAGACCGATTTGGATAGGAGACTAGGGCCGAGACTTTCAGCCCAGGACCGACTTGGTCCTAAGGATAGGTTGCCGGAGCATGTACGGGCTCGACTTGGGCCCGTGACCATAGCTGAAGATCCTCTGTCGAAGAAGAGGACTCGGGTTAAGGAAGTTCCCGTTGTCATTCGGGAACGCCCTCCCCCGCCGCCACCCCGGCGTCCGCGGGCCCCTCAAGACCCGAAAGACAAGGGTAAGGGCAAGATGCCCGGATACGATTAGTCTCTCTTTTATTATTATTTGAAATATTATTACTATTTTTGTAGTGTTTTTTTTTTGTGGCTTTTTCGTGGGTTTTTTTGTAATTTTGAATTACCGAGTTTATCGGTGTTTTTTTTTTGGAATAATAAAAATATTATTAGTGAAACCGTTTTTGTCTTTTTTCGTTATTGCAGTGGTTGTGCCCTTTTGAGGGGCTGCCTACGTATCCACAGTTAGTGGAATCAAACCAAACGTAGTTCGGGCGAAGATTTTTTGCAATTTTGAAATACACCAAGACTATGAGTTCAAGATGTGTGACAGTAGGATAAATAATCCTAACTTATTGACTTGCTTTATAAACTTTTGAAAAAGTGTTTAAATAAATTTTGCGAATGACATTGAGATAAGGTTTAGGGGTAGTAGCGTTTCAGCTGGTCTAGGTTGGTCGGGTTGACAAATTCATTTCCGTCCAGATCCGTCAGCATTACTGCTCCTCCTGATAGAACCTTCTTGACTAGGTATGGCCCAGCCCAATTGGGTTTGAATTTTCCTCTTGGGTCAACCGGTAGTAAGGCACGAACCGACTTTAGGACTAAATCGCCTTCTTTGATGTTCCTGGGCCTAACTCTTTTGTTAAAGGCCCGTTTGATTCTCTTTTGATATATTTGGATGTTATTGAGAGCCCGGGATCGCCGTTCGTCTAAAAGAACCAACGAGTCATATCGAGCTCGAATCCAATCTGCTTCGGGTACCTGGCTTTCTAGCAGGATCCGGAGGGAAGGTACTTCTAATTCGATTGGTTGGATCGCCTCCATCCCATATGTCAAATAATATGGGGTTGCTCCGGTCGCAGTTCGGATCGATGCCCGGTACCCCCATAGGGCGAAGGGTATTTTGTCGGGCCAATCCCAATAATTATCAGCCATCTTTTTGAGTATGGTGACAATTGTTTTATTAGCAGCTTCTACCGCTCCGTTTGTTTGGGGACGGTAAGGCGAAGATGTGTGCCTCTGGATTTTGTATTTTGCTAGCAAAGTAGCGGTTTCTGCTTGGATGTGGGTCCCGTGATCACTGATAAACTCATGGGGGATCCCGTACCGGCATATGATTTTATTTTGGATAAATTTGGCCACGTGCTTGGCGTTCAAGACACGGTATGATTCAGCTTCGACCCATTTGGTGAAATAGTCGATCGCCACCAAAATAAAACAGTGACCCCCCATTCCGGAAGGATTCACCTTTCCAATTATGTCAATCCCCCATGTCGAAAATGGCCATGGTGATGTCATGGTGTATAATAGGGATGACGGCATGTGTCGAATATTACCGAAAATTTGACAATTATGGCAGTGTTTGACATATGATTGACAGTCGGCTTCCATACTGTTCCAGTAGTATCCGAGCCTCATGATTTTTCGGGCTAGCATATGGGCATTCATATGCGGACCATTTTCGCCGTCATGTACTTCGGCCATTACCTTTTCGGCCTGTGTTTTGTCGATGCATAAGAGTAAAGCCCCTTGTGCCGTCTTCTTGTATAATTGACCGTCGTCCGTACGAATGAATTGGGTAGCCAGTCTTCGCAGGGCTTTCTTGGCCCGGTTTTCAGTTCCTGGTGGATATTCTCCCGTAGTCAAATAGGTTAGAACAGCCTGATACCAAGGTTCTGGATCGGTGATCTCAATATCTTGAATGGCGTTGACATACGCCGGCTCGGACCGTCTTTCGACACAGATTTGCATACTGGGCATATGTTCCGGGATGTTTAGTAGGGACGCTAATTTGGAAAGTGCATCCGCGAACTGGTTTTCTTCACGCGGGAGGTAGATATATTCCACCTTCTGGAATTGTTTCTCTAGAATCCTTACTCGTGCTTGGTAAGCCACGAGATTGGCATTCCGAGTTTCCATTTTTGAAGAGCTTGATTGATGACTAAGGATGAGTCCCCGTGAACCCGGAGATTTGTAATGCCCAAATCAGTAGCTGCTTGTAACCCATGGATGCATGCTTCGTATTCGGCCGCATTGTTGGTTACATCAAAGTCTAATTTGATGGACAACGGGGTGTGTTCCCCTTGAGGTGAGATTAGGAGAATACCGACCCCAAAGCCTCGAAAATTGGATGCTCCGTCAAAATACAAGTCCCATGTTTCGGTGTCAGTATGGAATATGTCTTCATCGGGAAAGGCCCAAGTATCGGTATAGCCCTCTTCAGATATCGGACTATCAGCGAGGAACTCGGCTACTACCCGGCCTTTGATAGCTTTGAGCGGAACGAATTTGAGGTCAAACTCAGCTAGCATTAGAGTCCATCTGGACATTCTACCGTTGAGAATGGGCTTTTCGAACAAATATTTGATCGGGTCCATTTTGGACAGGACGTGTACCTCGTGACTGAGCATGTAGTGTCTGAGCTTTTTAGTGGCCCAAACCAGAGCTAGGCATGTCTTCTCAAGCATTGTGTACTTGCACTCGTATTCTAGGAACTTTTTACTGATGTAGTAAATAGCCCTTTCTTCTGAATCGACTGTCTGGGCCAGCATAGCCCCCATGGCTGTCTCAGTCGTTGTTAGGTATAACGATAGAGGCAAACCGGGTTGAGGTGGCATTAGTACCGGCGGAGCAGACAGGATTTCCTTGATTTTTTCGAAGGCCGCTTGACATTTATCGTCCCATAGCACCCGTTCTCCTATCTTCAGTTTCTTGAAAATGGGCTCACACACCATGGTTAGCTTTGAAATAAAACGGCTGATGTATTGGACTTTCCCGAGAAATCCCCTTATTTATTTTTCGGTCTTGGGAGGTTGCATCTCGGTGATGGCTTTGATTTTAGCTGGGTCGACCTCGATGCCACGTTGGCTAACGATATGGCCCAGTAATTTGCCTGAGGTTACCCCGAAGCTGCATTTTTGAGGGTTTAACCTCATATTGTACTTACGCAAGCGGGCGAAGAATTTTCTTAGGGCAGCGACATGCCCATCTCGGTTTTTAGACTTGACGATCATGTCATCGACATAAACTTCCACTTCCCTATGCATCATGTCATGTAATAAGGTCGTGGTTGTTCGTTGATAAGTGGCCCCGGCGTTAATGAGCCCAAACGGCATAACGGTATAGCAATAGGTACCCCACGGTGTGGTGAAAGTGGTTTTACCCATGTCTTCTTCTGCCATTTTGATTTGGTTGTATCCGGCATACCCATCCATAAATGATAAAAGGGCGTGATCTGCCATGTTGTCCACCAATATGTCGATGTGGGGCAACGGAAAATCGTCTTTTGGGCTGGCCTTGTTAAGGTCCCGGAAATCTACACATACCCGAACCTTGCCGTCCTTCTTGGGTACCGGCACGATGTTCGCAACCCAGTCTGGATATTCAGACACCTGTATAAAGCCCGCTTTGAATTGTTTGTCTACTTCTTCCTTGACCTTGAGAGACCATTCGGGCTTCATTCTTCGAAGCTTCTGTTTTACCGGCTTACACCCATCTTTGATGGGTATACGGTGTTCGGCTATTTCTCGGTTTATACCCGGCATGTCCTTGTAGGACCATGCAAAGACATCCTTGAATTCTTGGAGGAGGCTTGTGAGTTGTTGTCTCTCCTCGGGATCTAAGGATAACCCTATCTTAAGCATCTGAGGCTCTAAGGTTGTTCCCACATTGATAGACTCAGTTTCTTCGATTACCGGATCTCGGGATTCCCTCTGCTCTAACTGCTCGATCAGATGTGGGGGTAGGGACACCTGTTCATCGGGTTTCTCAATGTCATTGCAAAAAGTATTTTTGAAAGTTTTTTGAAAATAAGCCAAGTCATAAGCGGAACGGTTTTCGTTATTATTGATAGAGAATTTGGAAAACAGCTCAAAGAGAGCGGCCATCTGATCGTTGGTCAGAGGCGGGATTGGGAGTGCTCTCGGGACAGACCCCGAGGCTCCGGTGGCAGTGACTACAGGGAGAGGGGTTACAGTTTGGACTCTAGCATCAGACCCCTTAGACTCGAATACAGACTCGGACTCGGACTCCGACTCGGACTCAGACTCGGACTCAAAATCGGTGTCTGGCATATCTCCTTCCCCGGTGGTCAGCTTGTAAACTCGGCCTTGACCGTCGGTCCACTTGACGGTCTTCTTCCAGCTTCTTTTCCCGGTATCAGCACCGACTTCCGAGATCAGCTTCGAAGGGTCGAACTTGTTGCTTCGAAGGATCAGGTTCACCAAGTCTTCTTTGGGGTTCGGGACAGCTTTGTCTTCCCCGAATAGGAGTCCCAGCACGGGCCCGGCATTGTCAGTACCCTCTTTGGATTCAGCTTGGAGGAGGGCAAATATGTCATCTGGAATGTAGTTGCATTCCCGAGCTAGTGCAGCCTCGGGATGCGTGATGGTTGGTTGATATAGGCCAACTTGAATAGCTCCAAATACGGGTGTGACGAAGTAATCACTCAGTCTTGGGCTATAAGGGCCCAAGTAGGTACCCTTGATGATGTTGCAGGCCTTCTCAATTCCTGCTCGGACCACATTTCCCGGGGTTATAGCATACCCTAAACCGAAGTGAGATTCCCCATCATTCAGAACCTCAATAATCTTCCCAGCTGGAAGATATGGCCTCGAAGTAGCCCCCGGTAGGTACCCCAAGTTTTGTAGCATCGTGTCGATGCTCGTGGTGAAGTAGGGTCTAAAAAGGATTTCTTCTTCAATCATCCCTACAAAATCGAACCCCCAAAGGTCGGTGCGGTCCGTAGTGTTACAGCTAGCCACGGTCATTGGGGTTGCTTCTAAGGTGATAATACCGTCTTGTAGGGGCATTTTGATTTTTCGGTGCAGGGTAGAAGATACCGCCTTCACAGCATGGAGCCATGGTCTTCCTAGGAGTAGATTGAAGGAAGAGGCGACATCGATCACCTGGAATTCTAGCTCTTTCTCGATTGGGCCGGTCACAATAGTCAGCTTGACGGCCCCGGAAACTGCTTTTGGGCTTCCATCGAAAGCCTGGATAGTGTGGGCAGTTGGTATGTAGTCGGTCTCAGTGATCCCGAGGGCTTTGGCAGTCCTTAGCGGGAGGACATTCACAGCGGACCCGTCGTCAACTAGGGTCATTGGAAGATACTTACCCCGGCAAATCACTGTGATGTATAGGGCCAGATTGTGAGAGGCCCCGAACGGTGGTAGGTCGGCATCTGAGAAGGTGATTGATGGGCCTTCTCCTTTGGGCCTGCTCTCGAGGTAGGGTAAGATAGTGGCTACCATTTCAGTAGGGGTAACCTGGGAATCGACCTTGATCTGATCGAGAGCCTTAGTAAGTGCCTCTCGATGTTCTTGTGAGCTAACCAAGAGTTGCCATATAGTGAGGTCAACTCGGGTCCTTTTCAATTGTTTAACAAGAGCCGTATCGGTGCTTGGTTCTTCAATGGCTTCTTCCGTCCTGGTAAGTTCAGTGACGGTTGCCTGGACTGAGCCGTCTTTGGTGAGGGAATTACTGGCTAAAGCTTTGGATTTAGCCTTCCTGACTTCTTCGAGGGTAACGGGGACAGTTTCCCCTTTGGCGAGGTATACATCTTCTTCATCATCGAACCAGATCCCGTTGATTTGTGGGAGGAAAGGAGAGATAAGATGAGAACAGTCTATCACCTCACCGGTGAAGATGGCATGAGAGCTAAAGGGGTTGTCCTTGTTGCTTGGCTTGTCCCCGGGTAGTGGTATTTTCCCGCTCTCAATCAAATCCTGAATTAGATGCTTCAGCTTCCAACACTTCTCGGTGTCATGCCCATTGCCTCGGTGATATTGACAGTAGGCTTGGGCGTTGTAGCTCTTGGAGCGTTTTTCGACTGGGACTTCGGGAGTTGGGCCTATCGGCTGGACCAGGCCTTTGGAAGATAGCCTTTGTAAGGCATATGTATAGGTAGTCCCTATATTAGTGAATACCCTATGAGGGACGTTTCTTTTGGATGAGGCATCCAAAAGGTTAACCGTGTCGAAGATGCTTCGGGTTGCGGCCGGAGGTTTAGTAGTGGATGAGGAAGCTCCTTGGTAACCCTTGTTAGAGGCCTTAGTCAGGCTCTCTTGCCTTAGATCATCTTCAATTCTCATGCCCATTTCAGTAAGAGTGGTGAAATTGGGTATGACAGCATACCGGAGGTGAACCCGGTAGGAAGGGAGGAGGTTCTTGACAAAGGCCTCCACTAAAGTCTTCTCACTGGGCTTATCGACCAGTTTGACACTCTCGGCCCTCCAGCGTTGGAGGTATTTGGTAAAGCCCTCCTTAGGTTCTTGGTCCATAACCTCTAGGGACCGCATAGTGGTTTGGATCTCGGTGTTATCAGCATAGTTCCGAGCGAATTCCGTAGCCACATCGTCCCAGGTTGAGAACTTCTTTGGGTCTAGCCTGTAGTACCAGGCCTTTAGGTGTTTCTCCAGAGATGCAGCAAAGAGGTTCTTGAACATAGAAGAGTCCACTCCCTTAATGGCCATGAACTCCTTGAAGGCCCGTACATGTAGTAACGGGTCTTCAGTCCCTTCGAACATAGGCAGGCCCGTGAGATTCAGGTTTGCGGGCAGTTTGTCACTTACCGGGTTGTAATCCCGACTATTCTCCCGATGGATGTTGTTATTCCCGGTTAAGTAGACTTGTTCTTCCAATCGGCGGACCGAGCTAACTAGTTCAGTTAGGGGTTCCGTGACCCCGGTATTAGGAGTCCTTTGCTCTACTGTAGCTAAGCGAGCAACAATGGCCACTTGGCCGGCCCTCATTTCAGTCAGTTGGGCTTCGATGTCAGCTTGCTTCTCGATTATGGCATCTAGAGAGGTTTGAAGACTGTTCAAAGTGGCCATCCTTCGAGCGTGTCTGGTTGCCGGTGGCCTGTCTGTAAGAACACCACGTAATCAGGAACCGAACCCAGACCTTGGAATTAAAACAAGTACATCCCGAGCGACCCGAAAGAAAAAAGGACTTTGAGAAAGACATCTAGACGATTGACTCGTAGGTGATGTGACTTCCTTAAGATTTCGGCCTTGGTGAGCCTAGTCTCGTTCGAAGGAAGGTTCACATGAGACTAAACTCCAGACTTTGGACTCGAGTGTGTAGACGGGCCCTCCTCTGTAGGAGTGTGTCCTACGTAGGTGGGCCTTGCCTTAGTCAAATAAGGCAGACTGGGGGTGGGGAAGAAACTCGTGATATAAGATCAACAGAGTTTCGACGCTACAGACCTTGACGACTTACGACATGACCCGACACTACTAAATACGGGAAGTCCTAAGAAGAGGAATGTTTGGAAAAAAAATTGATAGTTTTGGAAAACCCGAGAAAATCTCGGGGGAAGGCCCGATTTTTCGAGAAAATCGGAAAGGGTATCGGGCCTTGATTTTAATGGTTCGAAAATATTTTCGAGTTTTGAATTGGGCAGCATACCGGCTAGAAATAGGCTATTTTGAGTAAAATCATAAGTCCTAAATTCGGTATGTGTCCCGGGGTTTGAAAATTGGATATCTTGAAGTTTGAAAATTTGAATGTTGGAAAAAAGAGTTTCCGACGATTTGAAAATTTGAAGATGAGATCCCGAAGATTTGAAAACGGCATCTCGAAGATTTGAAAGTTGAAAATGGCATCGCGAGGATTTGAAAATTGAATTTTCAAAATTCGAAAATCGAATGGTGGATCGGAGATTCGAATTTTGAAATGGGCAGCATGCCGGCTAAAAAAAAGGCTTGTTTTGAGTCAAATCTTAAGTCTAAATTTCGGCAGCTTTCCGAGTTTTTGAGAATTTGAATATTTTTGGAAAGATGCATTTTTTGAAATGACGGTTTTTGAAAAAGACACGGAAACCAAGTAGCACATAGTCACGCAAGCATTATAATGACACCATGTATGCTTTACACTAAGTCTCGGTCGGTCTGAATAGGGTCTATACCAGTGTTAGTGGTCTAGTCGAGAAACGGGACGGTCTTCCTAACTCGAGTGGAATTTAGAACATGCTGCAAAGTCCATACGAGTCGACCATGAACACCTTTAACGTATCCAAGACTGAATACGTCGTGGTATAGTGGGACGTCGGTCACCAGTACCGGCCCGGGTAAATATGGGGTTATGCATGAACCGTAAAACTAAAACGCATATTGTACTCGTCAAACGATTTCTATTCGAGTCTCACCCTGAGAACTCCGATGGTAAGGCACACATCGGTTGATCCCCAGCGGAGTCGCCAAATTGTGGACATGACGTAGGTCCACCCCGACGCGGCCACGCGCGGGTTTGGGTAGGCGAATGCACCTCCATATGAGAAGGATCGAATTGAAATTTAAGTCGAAATGGAGTCGCCACCGAATTTTATGGTTATTCGGAACCATTCGAGCCCACTCTACATCGCCATGGCCCATACACAAAGTATGGCCCATTTTGGTTTGAGAGTTTATTGGGCTCGTCCCTTTGCATATCGATATAGATGCCGACTTGAGCGGTTAATCGTATATTGAATGACTCTCGTTGCCAATGGATTCGGACATCCGGAAACCATGGTTCTGAGTAAGGGGTGAGGGTACGTGTTGGGAAGCCCACTAAGGACACCCAACCCCGCCCGCACTTAGCGGCCTCTACTAGGACATCGTTTGACTTTTTAATATGCGCGCTAATAATTCGGTGAAATGTTATGCAAACAGCGTTTTAGCTAAACATGCAAATTAAATGTGAGCTACGTCAATTTAATGCATCTAATTTATTGTCGAAGTGATTTAGCATGCGAGGGTTCGTTTAAAAGCGGTAAAACGCAAATAAATAAAGCAAAGCAAAAATAAATCGATTACAAGTTACACGGGCGGAATACAACCCGGAATTCACAATACGGCGTACAATAAAATAGAATGATCGAAATATACAATTGAAACGACGAGCAATAATTATAAACGGACCCGTGTATAAACTAGACCGTGATTTTGTGTAGGTGGACGAACTTTAATTAGTTACACATTATATTGCGTATTAATCAAAGGACGGAGGTTCGAGACCTAGACATGGTGCTAGCCCGATCTCGAACCTCGATGCCTTGTCCCGACTTATCACTTCGAGAAATTGAGTCTAAATTAATTTTACATCGGATACGACTAAATAGTCGTCGATATAAAATTAATAATGTGAGACCGTCGATCAAAATCGTTTTAAGTGAAGTGATATGCATGAATTTTGAAAAGGAGATCACGTGATTGACTTTACACGCGTCGACTAAATCGTAAAAAAAAGACGAGGCTCGAATGTTGCATTAAAGCTCTCGGATTTCTGGGCTACAGGACCCACTCGGTCGAGTCATGGCCTGACTCGGTCGAGTGTGTCCTTAGATGTAGCTACTGCCCGTTTTTATGGGTGCTACTCGATCGAGTAGCAGGTGTACTCGGTCGAGTGGCACCTGTACGAGTTGTGACTCGTTTGTTTTAATGTGTTTTAAATCGATGAATGGCCGAGTCAAATAAAAATATTGACGGATTTAAATTTAACTCGGTTTGTCGGTATTATAATCATGTCTTATATGATTGTAATACCGTTATCGGAATTTTGTAGAAAAGGTTTATTGTTTGATAAAAACTTGATTAGTGACGGAATTGCGCCCCTCTACGTCACGACGTCGATATTAATCCTCACGGATTGTGTGACGTCGGTTTTCGTGTCAACGGGTTCCGTACTAATCTTTGAAATGGATTCATACGCGTTCAACTACGAATGATCGGGATCGTGTTAATAAACGAACCTTAAAAAATGATCATCGTAGTCAAACGAATTCGGATCCGAGTTTTGATATTATTATATATATACACGGTACATACGATATTATAGTAAAATATAATAACGACGATTAAATGCTAAAAGTAAAATGTTAGTGTTAGTAAAAATGTCGTTACTATCGATTAAATAAAATACTATAAGCGTAAATAAAAATGTACGAATATATTAATGCTAGTGTCACTATTATGATTACGATTATAAATACGATATGAAAATACAATAAATAAAAGTGAGATTAGAAGAAAAGAGATCGAGATGGGGTTTAGGACACCTTCAACATACATGCTTAGTAAGGACCTCGGAAATGGACTCGTAATAGCGGCACGGGCTTGGGAGTATCGAGGATGTATGCGAGTTATGGTGTGTATATGTGTGTGTATGCTTCGCCGGTTCTCCGAGGGACGAGGGACTCGGGTTCGGTGTGTTTTTGCCTAGGGTTGCTAGGGTCGTAGTATTGTGTAGCGTGATTGCAAAGATGTGTTTGAAGGAGTGTCGGTGTTCCAAAATTATGATGGATGAATGTTGGTAGAAGTTGTAAGTGTCCTTGATTGTGTGTTGGTGCATGGGTATTTATAGGGGACTCGACGTATGGGTCACTTGACCGAGTGGCGCGGGTGCACTCGGTCGAGTGCCCTCGCGAATGCATCTGGACGGTTTCAAAGGGGTTCCACTCGGTCGAGTGGTCAATCCACTCGATCGAGTGGATCAATCAACCCGGGCTATTTTGGGCGTGATTGGCTTTGATTGATTTGTATTGATTTTGGATAAACTTGCCTCATTTTGGAAGGATTTGTGAATGATTTGGATAGGATCGTGAACCTGGTGCATGCATTCGGTCGTTCCTGTGTCGGGTTTGTCTTGACCGGGTTTTGACCCGGTCGCCAAAAGACGGGATTTTTGGTTGGTGTCGGTTTTGACCCAAATTAGTCTTATTTTGCTCGGAACGACCCACTGGGCCTGAATTTGAGGTCTGTTTTGTGAGATTTTTACTCCGCTAAAAGTCCATGTCGGATATCATTGATTCTGAGCCCAAGTCCGAGTATACTAAGTCATGTTTGCGTCCGATCATCATCGAGTGTTTTTTGGAAACTGCTATAGACACATGGCGGTCAAATTTTGGGTGTCTACAATATATATATATATAAGAAGAGAGAGAGAGAGAGAGAGAGAGAGAGAGAGAGAGAGAGAGAGAGAGAGAGAGAGAGAGAGAGAGGGGTTCACGTAAGGTCAACAACTCTAGTTCATAAGTTCCAGTGTTAAAGTTACACAAAAAGTGATTAAAGTTACACGAGATGAGTGATAAAGTTGCACTTTATCACTTCAACTGATAACAGTGCTGAATGTTATAGTTACATATCAATTATGAACAAATGCAACTTTATCGTATGTCATCTGTAACTTTAATATACACTTAATTACATATGGTTAACTTATTTGATCTCTTCTCTCTCTCTCTACATATATATATATATATATATATAGACACACAAACACACATACACACACTTCATTCCACCTTTTAATTGATTTTCTTTCATCTTAAAAGTGACACGTTTCTAATGAAAAACAATAAAATAAATAAATGTAGAGAGAGTAAAGTGACTAAGTGAGTGAGAAGTAACAAAATAAGAAAGTTTAAGAAATCAATGAAATTATTGAAAAATAAAATGAGAAAGATATCAAAGAAACAGATGGAGTGAAACTTTTTTTTGTTAAAATATCAATACTTTCGACGCTCTGTACTCGGGATGGGTTTTTAAATATCAATAATGAATGATACGATTAAGTCTTATCCTAGCTAGTGGTTAAGACTAGGTAGCATGTCACAATAAGTCGCAGGTTTAAATCTCCTTCATGCGACTAAGTGCGCGTTTTGTTGAACCAAAAAAATAAAATAATATATGATACTAAACCTATAATCGATATTTGATTTGATTTAACATAATACTCGTATAATTCTATGGAAAGCAAACAAATTTTTACTTTTTTCAAATAAAGATCGTAACTAGTAAAATATAAAATTTATATTTACCCTTTCATATTATTGATACATCTTTTCGCGCGGAATTTATGGAATTTTCATAGTAAATAAAGTATAACTAATAGAAGGAATATTGAAAGAAGTTTTGTAATATCACCATAAAAAGATGGTTGATGTCTTTGAATATGAAATTAGAGTTTTTTTTTTCTTTTAAATTTACGAATTAAGTTATTTGTCCAATGCATATACAAAAAGAGTAAGTCTCTCTTACGACGGATATATCCGTCGCAATTATTTGATCTATCACAAGCTTATAACCGATATTCTCATCACACATAAGAATTTGTCATACAAATAAAAGTTAGTCAAAATATTTATTAAATAAATTATTTTAGTCAAATAAACAAGATGAAAATAGAGTACTCATGTTCCCATGGATTTCTATGTTATTTTCTTTTGCTTTTGGGATAAAAAAAAAGAAAAAAAAATAATGAGTGACTCAAAAAAACAATGAAGAGAGACAAATGAAAATTAAATGTAAACCAAATATTGACGGCTAAACAAAAAGTAGGACAAAAATTAAACTCCGTTAAAGAAAACAGAAATGTCATGGAAAGTCGGAGTGAAAAAAATAGGTATTCGTTTTAAGTACCGTTTAAGGTTCTATTAACGAATTATTATTTTTTTAAAAAAACAAAAAAAGAAAAAAGAAAAGTGAAACAAGCTAATTATAACTTGTAAGTTGTAACTTGCAAGTCAAACGTCTTTCCAAAACAAGAGAGGTCATATACTCATATAATAATCACAGGTCCTCATATCCACATGAACCGACCAATCAACGCTTTATAAATATATATTATCACAAACAATAATCCATCTTTGACAAAATCCAGATTCTTAATTAGGTGAGTGAATCTTTGTCGTGAGATATAATCTTTCTCCTTCGCTTTTATTTGTTTACACTTGAATAAAATAAATATGAGAATAAATATAAAAGACAAACAAATAAATAAAACGATATATATATATATATATATATATATATATATATATATATATATATATAGACGGTCCAACTCGCTGCATCCCTAAGACTACTTATTGACCATGAGATAAAAAAAAATATACGGACAAAATTAAAAGAATTATTGTACGGTAAGTTTAGTAGTCCAGCACAACACAAACATTCACCTACCATATTCACCTCCTCCTTCAGTAACTACTTTCTTTAGGGTCCGTTTAGATAAGAAAATAGGAAGGGAAGGTAGGGAAGAGAAGAGTAAGGAAAGGAAAATGAGGAGAGGTTGTTTGAATAACAAAAATTGGAAGGAAAGAAAGGGAAGGAGATGAGGGATGATAATTCGTATTAGGGAAGGAAGATTGAATAAACAAAATATAAAATAACAACTCCATCGTGTTATTTGCTTGAGTAATGAGTAGTTGCCTAAAAAAAATGTTTGACTTACTTATTAATTTTTGAAACCTATAATTCATGTAATTACGATTATTATTTTTTACCCGTTTAAATATAGCAAGTACGTAGTATATTTTTTGACCTAAAAAACAAAGCAACGTAATTTTTTTTATTCGCTATCTTATCTTAACCCGATTTACTCGTGACAGGAAATAAAACAAGGCATAAAAGAACTTAACTGAATGTGTCTTGTTTGAACTGAACTGAATGCGTTTGAACTGAACAGAAATAAAAGTGGCAGAATATAAGTACAAAAAAAATATGTCTTATCTTAACTTGACTCACCCGTAACGGGAAATAAATGTAATTTTTGTATCCGCTTTCGTATCCTAATCCAAGTCATGCGTAAAAGGAAAATAAAATAAAAAAATAAACAAGGAAATGAAACAAGTGTAATTTTTTTTTTTAGTTATTGTGCCAAAATGAAAGCGGACGGCCAATGTGATATTGAGGGAGTATCATTTTCCCTCCAAACCTTGCCAAGATTTCATTTTGGTCTAAAATGAAGAAATTCATTCCCTCCATTTTCCTTTCTCCCTAAATTGTATCCAAACAAAGGAAAATTCATCATTTCCTTTTTCTCCTCTCCCTTTCTCTCCATCTCCCTCTAACCAAACAGACCCTTAATTTCCAATTCTAGCTCCACCATTATCTAATTCAACCGTAGGTTGCACGGACACACCTCATTTGTGGCGTATCCATGTCGGACACCGACATACGCCTAGGACACGCCTGGATACATGTCGGACACACCAAAAACCGTGTCTGTTTTTTTGAAAAAAAAATGGACACAGACCGGCACATTTAGGACACAGTCTAGGACAAAAATAAAATAAAACTCTCCTCTTTTCAAACGGATCCGCCACCAACCAATCTCTTATTACCTCCTTTCAAGTTTCAACAACCCTTCTCACCTGAACCCGACGCCGACGCCGACCCTGACCGGTCCTCCTCTATGACAATCGACAATGATGTATTAGTTCATTACTTCATTCTATGTGGCCTTATAAGTGACAAAAATTTGAATGTTCGTTATAAAGAGCTTAAATTTTCCTTTATTTCGATATACATATTATCTTTTTTTGTCGTGCCCCCGTGTCTTGAAAAAATTTGACCGCCGTGTCCCGTGTCCGATACGTGTCCGTGTCCGTATCGGTGCAACCTAGATTCAACCCTATCTTTTAATTTACCAGTTACTTAAAGCAAAACTTCTGTTCCAAATAATTCCTTTCTTAGTTCTCCTAAGGCCGGTAGTTGCCTGGGCAGCGAAGATGAGCATCTCGGTCACCCGCTGCGAGAAGGCTTCCATTGTGGTTGTCGAGGGAGGAACATCCTGGAAGGAGACATCCTCAAATTCGTACAACTTGAAGAAGTTGACGTCAGAGAGGTTTATCCTACCGGTAGAAAAGGAGGGCGGGTAAGTGTTTAAGGTGGCCCCCACATCCCACATGGCCTCATGATCCCTTGATGCTTCAAGGATTTAGGCGTCCTCGAAATGGTCGGCAGCCTGGTGAGCGAGGGTCTCAGCATAATCCCGAGCCTCTGAGGTCCCGGCCTCGGGCGGTTCAACTCTTCGCTTCTTATTAATGGGCGTTTCTTCACCCAACAGATCCACTGTCTCTACAACCTCGGCGGCTTTCCGCTTCAAATCGGCCTCGACGCTCTTCGAAGAGCTGACCTCCCGAGGGGAAGTGACGACCTTCTAACCCCCTTCACCGTTCTCCCGTCTGGCAGGACTACCGACCACCGCAACGAAAGTCGGGGCCTTCCTGACTCTAGATCTCATCGAAGGAGTGCCAACTTTCACTGTTGACTGACGCTTCTTTAAGTTGGAGAGGCCAGCCTTCGAAAACGTCATGATCACTGGCCGGTCAACTTTAGGTATAAGAGGGCGAGGAGTATATGGCTGGCGATCTGGATTTAGACCGAGTAGTAAGAGCTCCTCGAGCTACCAGACAGTTGCACTTGGGCTACATGCAAACCGGCAAAGAGATAGATTGAAAGAAGGCTCACAAAATACCAAAAATTAAAAGCACGAGCTGGATAACAAATATGTAACACCCATGATTTTATAAATTAAATTAAATTAAAGGTATGTTTGTATTTTTATTTTATTTACGATTTAACTCGTAATTCTTAAAATTATTATAAAACAAATTTATCGTTTAATCGTTTCAAACTCCTAAAATTCAAATTGTCTTGGAAACTCTATTTAAAACATTTTTTTTCAATTTATTTTATACATTTAATTTAATTCTTATCGAAAATCTATTTCGACGATTTAAATTCTAAATTCTTTTATTTATTTGTATTTAAGCTTGAATTTCTATTTTCGGCTCGAAGCTCATTTATATTAAGTTTCGTCAAAACATTTATTACATTTCCTCGAGAAGTCAATTTAATTCACTTTATCGAAGATTTATTATTTATCGGGAAATATTATTTTATCGTCTAATTATTTATTTTTATAAGCTTTGTTTTCGTCTCGAATAATTTATTTACTCATTTTATTTGACGAACTGATTATTTATTAATTTTATTGACTCGTTTTAATTCAACTCGTGGGTTAGTCAACTTATCGTTATTGAATTCGTCTCCTAGTCAATTCATTTAAACTATCCATACCTCTAATCCGCTTCTTTATGTGCTGATTCAACCCCCTTTGTTTTTGTTTTCCCCCACTTATATACGTACGTACATCCTGATGGGAGGGATTCGTCACGTCCCAACCGTCAATAATATAACCGGCTATTCCTACGGTAGATAGGGCAAGTCGGGTCGAATCCACGGGGACGGTAATGTATAGCCTAGACTAAGGTCGCCTAAATACGAGACTAAGTCAACGAGCTAAACTAGAGAATGATAAGGAGGGGAGAAGGCTAGACTATGACTAAGGAGAACAAACTAGGAAAACGGGCTAGGATTAGGTCCGGGTCAAAGGGGTAACGGAATGGTCAAGGGAGAGCTAGAGTGAAGGAGGTAGTAGGGTGATCTAGGTTGGTCCGGGCTCTCGCAACTTAGACCCACCTAGAGGTTCCACCTAGAACCCATCTCGGCGACACACACGACAAACGGGGTTCTAGCGCGCTATGGTGGCCTAGGTCGAATCCGGGCTCTCGCTACTTAGATAGACCTAGGGGTCGTCCTCACTTAGTGAGGGAACCGGACCCACAAACAAACTATTACCCACAAGAGAAAGGCAAGAAAAAACAAGTATATGCATCTACTTAGTCAATCAAGCATTTCAACAAACATGTGATGTGCACCAAACCAAGAGGAAACACAAATCTTCCACAAACATCTCCAACAAACCCTTAATCATTCAATTAACACCCTAATCACCTTACTAACCCTAGCAAGAACACTACTCTAACATATCTAAAGGAAATACTAACAAAAACAAGGTAAACAAACTCAAACAACCAAACATACACAAACAAACTAGTGAAAACAATAAACAAGAACTAAAGATGTAAACTTGGATGAATGAACAAAGATTAAGAGTAAAAGGATGAGAAGATTATACCAAACTAACAAGAGAATGAAAAGGAGAACACTTGCATAGAAGATAACCCAAATTCATCCACCAAGGTTGTCAATCTTGGATGGATTCTTCAAGAGATCCAATATTACAAGCTTAAACTAAGATTAACTACTAATTACCGACTAATCTACACTAATCTAATCTAATCTAACCTAAAGTAGTCTAGGGTTTAAGGATATAACATATCATAGTGTTTTAATACAAGAAGGGGGTATATATAGGGTTTAAGAATGAAAGGAGAAGAAAGAAACAAAGCGGAGCTGCAGCAGGCCCGTCCCGGCCGACACCGGGTGGTCCCGGTCGGGAGGAGGTCGGTCCCGGTCGGGACACCACCTTCCCGATCGGGATGGGCTCACAGTAGCCGCGCTTCATGCTCGCTTCATCCCGAACGGGATGGGTCTTTGTAGGCCTCCCTTAAGAGCTCTTTGGTCCCTCCTTGCCTCTCATGGGTTTCTCGTCGATTCTCGGGACTCGGGATCGGGTCTCGGAGGCTCGGGATTGTGTCCCGAGGTCTCGGGGTCGATTCCAAGGTATCGAGTCATCGTTCCTCTACTCCGTTGGCTCCAAAATGTGTATGTATCGAGTCGGAATCGCTCCAACTCTTCCAAATCGGTTTCAGGAACCTGAAACGAACTAAAGAAAGCATAAGAAACCCATAATTCGCTCCCAAGGAGCGATTCCACAAGGAAAATGGGACCAAAACACAACAAAATAAGCACTACAAACTACACTTATCACATCCCCTTATCTTTTTGTTTTTCCCCATACATGTTATTCCACCGCTTCATTATTCATTTGTTTGGTTCACTCCCTTTGCCTTTCTTTCTGTTCCTCCGCTTCCCCTTTACGTACTACTCTATTCATTCCTCCTTCCTCTTCATCTTCACCTTATCCGCTTACCCATATTCATCATCATTAATCTCTCTTCTTCTCTTCTTATTCCTTTCGTTGCATCGTTTTTACTATGTGCAACCTGCCCTACGTTGTCTCGTCGTACTGCCTATGTTTTCCTCTGCTGCTGTCCGCTTGATCTTGATCGTTGTCTACTGCCAGGAGTGATGCCTGGTTCGTTAGGTAGCCCTTTTCTCCTCTTCTTCTTCTTCTTCCTCGTTTGGTCTTTTGATGGTCCGTTTTTACCAGTTTCGTTTTGCTGCTGGTATTGACGTTATTTCTGCTGCTACTGTCCTCGTCGTACTGCTGCTATGTAATTCCCTAGAAATTCTAATTCAATACAGTGGCGGAAACAATGTAGAGTTGAGATTAAAATCACTGACAAACTATATCTTATTAAAAGAAATGGTAAGTCAATACAAAGGTCTCTTTTTACAAAAGGGCTAAAAAGAAAATTCTCCAAACAGGTTAAAACAATTCCATAAATCACGAATGAAGAAAGAGTAGGATCCACGCTACTCGCTAGCTCACACCCAAAACTCAGCAGGTGCGAACAAAATTACATCCAACATGAACGGAGACAAGCAGATTAGAAGACTACAACAGCGAAACGGAACTGACTCAAACAGAGCACAAAATAAGTGACAGCAGCAGCGCAACAGCAACACAACGCATCAGCAACAATACTACACAGTAACAAAGCAAAACAAGGCCAATTTCGGTGAACAACACAACACGGACAAAAGGAAGAGAATGGAAAAACAAACAAAAAGAGGGACAGCAGCAGGCCATTAACGCAGAAGGAACAGTAGCGGAAATGAAGAAGAGAAGACCGTAGCAGCATAATGCAGAATATTTGATTGAGTACTCGACAGAATGACAAAAGACGCAACAACAGCAGCATCATAAAGTCAGAATGAAGAAAAGAAAAAAAAGAAAAAGAGAAGAGGAGAAATAGAACAGCAGCGGAAACGCAAAGGCAGAACGTAGCAAAAGGATGAAAATAGCAGAAGACGAAGAAGAGAAACAAAAAAGAAGAAGAAGATGAGGAGGAGAAAACGGGCAAGTAGTAGAAACAACAAAAGCAACAATATAACAATATAAGAACGAAGAATGAAGGTGGGCACGAAGAAGATATGAATTACCTAACATGACTGAACCGAAACCAAAACCAAGCGAAGGGTAACAAGTAACAGAAGCATCTCCAGTAGCAGTAGGAGCGCGCACACAAAAGTGTTAGTAGGCAAAGAATTAAGCGAAACAGCGAAAAGAATAGTGGCAAACGGAGGAAGAAAATAAAAATGAAGGAGGAGGGAGGCGGACGAGATGAAGAGGAAGATGAGCAGGTAAAGAAATTGAATAAGAGGAGGTAGAGTGATGGTGAAGCGGTGGGGTAAACAAAAAACAAGGGGATTGAATGTAAATAGAATACATTGAATCAAGAGGAAATGGAAAACAATACGTTTTAAATAAAAGAATTGGGAAAAGGGCTGAATTAGCTCAAAACGAAGTGGGTTAGAAAAACGGATTGATTAATTGAATCAGGTAGGAGACTAATTCCGTAACGATAAGATGATTGACCAACGTATCGAATTAAAACAAGTCAATAATATTAATAAATAATCGGGCTGACTAATAAAATTAGTAAATAAACGTATTCGAGACGAAAACGAAGCTTATAAAAATAAATAATTTAAACGATGAAATATAAATTCACAATAAATAATAAGTTTTTGCTAAAGTGAATTATATTGATTTCTCGAGGAAAGGTAATAAATTTTTGACGAAACTTAAAATAAATGAACTTCGAGCCGAAAAATAGAAATTCGAGCTTAAATATAAATAAAAAAAAAGAATTTAGAATTTAAATCACCGAAATATACTTTCGATTAAATTAAATGTATAACGTAAGTCGAAGCAGAAATAAAAATATAATTTAAACATAAGAAGAGTTTCCGAGACAAATAGAATTTTTGGAGGTTGAAACGATTAAACGTTAAATTCGTTTTATAATAGTTTTAAGATTCACGAGTTAAATCGTAAAAATAAAAACACGAACATACTTTTAATTTTAATTTAATTTATAAAACTAGGGGTGTTACATGCTATATTCATATTTGATGTTCTGCGCTGTTGATTTATTGCGTTGCTGTTGGTCACTATATCATTATCATTGTTTAGGCTGTTCGTGTGTCGATTCTTACTCTCAGTTGTTTCGCACCTGCTATTGTATTTGTCGACTCTGTTGATGTTCGGACTGCTGCTCTCTTCCTCTGTCTCATCTCGTTTGTCTCTTTGCTTTGTCGTGTTTCTGCTGGTTTTGTAGCACGTTTTGCTCTCTTCCTTCTCCTCCGCCTTATTCTTCATATTTCTGTTGTTGTTCTGATCCGTCGCTGCCGTACATCGCCCTTGTTGTTCTCCTTTCATCTGTCCGATGTGCGTTTTATGCTACTGTTATACGCTCTTCTACTCATCTGCCGATCCATTTTCGCTTTTTGCCTCCTACGTCTTCTGTGTTAATGATGTTTGGTTATTCCTTAGCCGTTGTTCTCTGGTTGTCCCTTGGTTCCGTTCTTGTCGTCGTCTTCGTCCCAGTAGCTATATGTTACTATTTTTGCACTTGTTGTCCGTCATATGCTCATGTTCTTGTTATTCTTCCCTCGTATGATTCGTGCATTTGGCGTATCGAATCAGTGCTCGAAGTTCGTCCGTGCTAAATTGTTTACATGTTGTCTCTTGGGTTCGTCCATCCTATCGGTGCCCCCTTGAATACCATCGAGTTAGTGGTTGTCGTCTTAATAAGAACTCGACGAAGGTTTTCGTATATTTCCCAATTTTGGTGGAGTCATGAAGTTGTACAAAAGAACAAGTGCCCGAGACGACTTTTGAGATCGTGAGTGGAGCTTGAACTATAAGAAGGGTAAATGCTTTGAAGTTATCGATCCGACTTAAGATAACTTTAAGACGTTACTTGAGATTATATCGTATGTTTGAGTAGTACTATGTAGTAAATATTTTAACTTCGGTTTTCTAATCGTAGCTATTTATTATTTGTTAATAATATTATTTTTAAATTGTGTACCTTATAAATATTTTACAACTTTCGATATCGTTTTATAAATCGATAATAATTTTATTATTTATGATCGTTTTCAATATTTTGTTGGTTATCGTGACACTAGTAACTAAATTATGTCGATTTCATATTTTCGTCATATTTCATTAATTTATAATTTTAACTCAAAATCATTTTTTTTATTATAATCGAGATTTGTATACTTGTTCAATAAATTAATTTTGTTTTACGACTTATCTTAATAAATGAGAAAGTAATCGATTTTGTTTTAAATACATTTTTAGTCGAGACATTTTCCCTATTGATAATTTTTAGTAAAATCAGTATCATTTATTAATAAAATCTATTTGCTAAAACTAATTTGAAAGCTTTATAAAATCTCGTTTAATTTTTAAAAATCGTTGACTCAATTAGTTTTGATATCGTTTCTCTTCAAACATCTCTTTTCTAAAATCTATTGTCTTAACTCGATTTCCTAATTATTTATAAAATACTATACATTAACTTATTATATTTGTAGACACCCACATTTTGACCGCCAGGTGTCTATAGCAGTTTCCGGCAAACACCCGATGATGATCGGACGCGAACGTGCTTCAAATACTCAGAAACGGGCTCAAAATCATTGGCATTTGGCTTGGGCTCATTATAGAGTACATATCTCACAAAACCAACCTCAAAATCAGGCCCAGTGGGTCGTTTCGAGTCAAATAAGACTAATTTGGGTCGATTCCGACACCAGGGGTAAAACCGTCTTTTTACGACCGAGTCAAAACCCGTCAAAATTATTTCCGAGGCACGTGAGTCAGCCGTGACACCTTACATGGCTGATTCGAACTCTAATCCTACGAAAAATCAGCTACATAAAATAATAAACAATTCCGTTTAAGGATGGAATTCGATCTCAAGTAGGAATCCTATCCGAAAACCGATTCAGACACCCGACCGAGTGCAAATACTCGGCCAGGCAGCATATTCCAGCCGTGTTCCCTTTCTTCCTTGACAAGATAGCGGAATTCTCATGCCTTACAGCTTCCTATATTTCTATCTCTAGCGGTAGTTCAAACTCTCCTAGCCAAGGTCGGGAATTCCCTATAAATAGCCCCTTGCACACACACTTTTACACATCAATTAGCATCTACAATATACTTTAATTATCAATCAAATATTCATAAAATCATCACAAATTATTCCCATACACACACACACTCGTAAGCATAAAATCTAGCATCGATACACCGATATTATAAACCCGAAGGAAACCGGCCCGATACCCGACACCCTTCACTCGTCACGCCCGAACCGAACCACCACCAGCTCACCGACATCCACTCGACGCTCTTGTGCCCAAGCCACGTCCCGACGAGCCCCGATCCGAGTAAACAGAAGCATGTAGGTTGAGGGTGTACCAAACCCGATTTCTCCTCCTTCTCTTCTCCTCTTCGTCCGTCTTACTTTTTTATGGGTCGGTCGTCACTTTTTTTATTTTCTAATATCGACACTACAAAAACTATTTTCATATAACAACATTCTTAAAAATATGATATCGATTTTCTATAATCGAGTATTGTATCAAAAAGAATTATATTAAAATCTCGACGATATTAAAAATCGTTACATTCTTTTCGTTCAAACTTTTTTTACAAATTTTTTTTTTAATTCATTCCGAATATTCGATATCGATTTCATAATCGAATATCGGATACGACGAATATCGAAAACATAAATTAAGTATAAATTAATTCATATTTGTACGCGATTTATCAAAATTAGCAATTTCGAACAAAAAATAAAAAACCGGGACAGACCCGCACGCGAGTCGCGCCACTCCCAGGCGACTCACGCCGGGCCTGAAACCCGAGTCTTTTTTTTTTTAGCTTTTTCGTTCGTTTTATTTTATTATTCTACGAAACGATTTCAAAATTTATATCTTTTCTAAAACTATTCGAAGTATTTGATATTGATTTCGTAGTCAATTATCGAATATAACGAATATCGAAAATATTAAGTCGAGTAGGAATTATGCAATATTCGTACGCGATTTAATAAAAGCATAGAATTTTCAAAAAACCGCTTTCGAAATCAGCCCGACACGCGACTCGCCGGCATCCCGGGCGAGCCGCGCGGCCGGCTGTCACGACGCGCCTTTCTCCTTTTTTTATTATTTTTCGAACTTCGTTTTTTATACAAAACAGCGTTTTTAGCGATATTTTTCAGATTTCGATTAATATTTCTTTTTTCGATCTCGTTTATTATATTTGCTATATTATTTTCACAAATCGATACTAACTCGTTTGTTCATCTTTGTAGCAAATTCATTTTTATTTTCGTCTCTTGTTTTATTATACTAAAACGAATCTCACATGCTAAATTCAACTTTGACGTTAAATATTTCATGCATTAAATCGACTTAGCAACCCATTCAATTCCTCGCATGTTTAGAAAAACAATGTTTGCATATCATTCATCGTATTACTAACACGCGTATTAAAACGTCATTCGATATCCTAGTAGAGGCCGCTAATGTGCGGGCGGGGTTGGGTGTTCTTTGTGAACTTCCCAACACGTACCCTCACCCCTTACTCAGAACCGTGGTTTCCGGATGTCCGAAACCATTGGCAACGAGAGTCATTCAATATACGATTAACCGCTCAAGTCGGCATCTATATCGATATGCAAAGGGACGAGCCCAATAAACTCTGACATCGGAAATGGGCCGTATTTTGTATACGGCCCACTACGACATAGAGTGGGCTCGAACGGTTCCGAATAACCATAAAATTCGGTGGCGACTCCAACTTCGATTTAAATTTCAATTTGACCATCTCATATGGAGATTCATTCGCCTCCCCAAACCCGCGCGTGGCCGCGTCGGGGTGGACCTATGTCATGTCCACAGTATTTTATTTATATTTTGAGCAACGAATTTAGAAATATATTAAGGTTACGATAACGAAGATAATAATAAAATGTTAATTTCGTTAGAAATGTTATTTTTATATATTTCACTTATTTTAATCACTTACGTATTTTCTATAATAATATTTCTCTTGTAAGTATGTTTCTAAAATTGGTAAGCTTCTATTTATAGAAAGTTTTCTTTTTAATACAAAATGTTTATTTCTTTTATCCTCCTAATGATTATATCTGTTGAATATCGATAATGGCTTGTTTTGGAGTTATGGAATAAAGACAAGTGTGAGGTTAGAGTAATATAGTCTAGGATGTACGTTTTTGCCATCAGCTATAAAGTCGGTGTGCCTATTTGAGGCACATTTGGTCGTTGAACTGGGCGTAGTTTCGCCCAGGAGAGTGTGTATTGTGCCCTTAAGCTAGATATCGTATCGTGTTAGTCGCCGTCAATTGAACTGGATACATTTGTTATCCAGGAGGGGTGTATACTACTTAAACCAGGACCTCACTGCACGCAGTCCTGTTATAGTTGAGCTGCCTAGTTAGAGTCTGTATTTTGTTATGAGTTAAGTCTACAGTTCTCGAAGCTAGTTTCCAGTATTATCCCTAGTGAAAGTCTAGCCTTGTGCACACTGATCGAATTTCCATAACGCCATTTTTGAATATTATTATTATCGGTTGATTTTGACTTGCAGGTTGACAAGTGCTTTAAGTTTCGCTAAACTTATTTTTATTATATCGTTTTAATGTTTTCTCTTTTTAAATATTTTGATATAATAATACTATTATTTTCCATATGATATAATATTTTTGTGAGATTGGAATGCGATTATCGCTTTATTCTTAGTCTTTCTCGCATTAGCGTCTCTCTTGTGCATTTCACGTGTTTTTGGGTAGTTTTCCTATCTATTTTGATAGGATTCATCTCCAAAAGCATGTCTAAGTTTCCATGAGCACAAGAGAGTGAAATACTGTCCAGAAGCATCGCACGAAGCCAAAAGTCCAAACGACTAAACGACAAGGAGCAAAATAAGAAGAGAGGTCTAAGCATCCTCAGGGTGAGACTCGAATAGAAATCGTTTGACTAGTACAATACGCGTTTTAGTTTTACAGTTCATGCATAACCCCATATTTTCCCGTGCCGGTACTGGTGACCGATGTCCCACTATACTATCGATGTAGTCCAAATTGGATATGTCGAAGGTGTCCATTAGCCGATTCGTATGGGTTTACGGCATGTTCTAAGCTCAACTCGACTTAGGAAGTCCGCCCCGATTCTCGATAGGCTGTGTACACTAGTATAGACCCTTACAGACTGACCGAGACTTAGAATTAGAGCATACATGGCGTCGTTATACTGTTTCCGTGACTACGTGCTACCTGATTTACAAGTCTTTTTCAAAAACCGTCATTTTCAAAATAGCATCCTTTTCAAAATATCCAATTTCAAAACCCGGGACATATACCGAATTTAGGATCAACGATTTTACTCAAAATAGCCTATTTTTAGCCGGTATTATGCCCATTTCAAAACTCGAAAATATTTTCGAAACTTTTCAAAACCGTCCCCGGTCCGCCTTTCCGTTTTCTTTCTCGAAAAAGGGCCGGGTTCCTCTCCCTCAATTTTACTCGGGCTTTCAAAAATCATATTTCAAAACCTTCCTCTTCTTAGGACTTCCCGTATTTAGCAGTGTCGGGTCATGTCGTAAGTCGTCGAGTCTTCTAGCGTCGAAACTCCGTCGATCTTATATCACGGATTTCCTCCCTATCCCAGTCCGCCTTATTATACTAAGGCAAGGCCCACCTACGTAGGACATACTCCTACAAAGGTTGGCCCGTTTACACAAATCGAGTACAAAGTCTGGGGAACGTCTCACGTGAACCTCCTTTCGAACAGGGCCCAGCCCACCTTTCACGAGTCGCCCGTCTAAGTGTCTTTTCCGAGTCAACCTTTTACAAGGCATAGCCCTATAACAAAAGGTTTGTGACCCTTACGTCTAAGGGTCACTCGTCCGACACTCGAGTCTTAACAAAGTCTTTGATCCCACTTGGGGGCTACCTTCTAGCAGAGCGATCACTCACGGTTGCTCTAAGGGTCATGTCTTACACGTGTCTCACGTACCCCACTTTCGAGCCACTTAGATGCCACACCATCTGAGTCCTATCTGAGTCCTTAGCCTCACTTGGGGGCTATTCTCCGACGGAGCGATTAATCACGGTCACTCCGAGGATCATATCCTACACATTTGTCTTAGGAGAGTCTAACCCAAGTCGAACATGGTCGCCCCATTTTCGGACTCACCCTCATGCAGCTTGAGTCTCATCGTCAAGTCCAAGTCATGGTCGTTACCTTGTCCAGGTCAACGTTCGAGTATCCCGATCCAAGAATCCTAGTCATTCCAGTCACCTCGGGTCGCGTCTAGTTTGACTCCCTCTCTTGCATTTGCGCAAAACCGAGTTTAGGCGAGTCATGGCACATGTCGAAGACCTTACCAAAAAAAAAACAACCAACCGAGCATCCGAGTCAGGATCTGATTCGAGTCTAAGTCTGAGTCCGAGTCTAGGATACCCTACATCCTAATTTCCAAATCAGAGTCAGAGTCATTTGTATTCTGTCCTCTTTTCAAAATTCAATAAAATCAGCTTTTCTATTGCTCATATATACTTTCCTTATGTGTTTCCGAGAACATGATGAACACCTTCATACACTGTGAGCACATGCACGTGACTATAGGCACATCTATAATGACTGCAGGAAATCGAGACCCGTGTTTTCCTTTACCTGTTCCATGTCTGACATAGGAAGCCACAAAACTACACTTAGCAGGAGCGGTATCGAATCCAATGACGAATCTAGGTAGTCTCCTAGTTTGGGTCCAAGACGGGAGGCAAGCCCATTTCCCACAATAAACACCCCTCCGACAAGACTACCAATCCCTACCTTAGGTGTTAGTCTGACCAACAGAAAAAAAAAAGACAAAAAAACTGGACAAAAAAAGGAAATCGAAAGTCCATGAAAAAGAAAAAAAAGCAAAAGGCCAAAACAAAAAAGCAGGCCATCATAAAAAAGAGCATCCACGACCAGAACGGTCAACACAAATGAAGATCCCATGACCGAGGCTAAGAGGTCAACCAACAAAAAATATTCAAATGCCCATAACCGTGGTGAACGGTCCACTCAAGATCAATACTCATACCATTCAATAAGGGAGAACAATCAAGCTGGTCAACTAACACCACATTTAGCCTTCCCACATTACAACCCTCAAGACCTTCCCGAGACCCAGGCTAAAGACAGCCCAGAATTTTGAGGATTCAAGCTCCATAGGATACCCCTAACCATTAGGGCCAGGCATGGAAACCAGATCCCGCATCATCAAACATATCCCGATCAAAGTTCGAGCCATTTTACTCGGCTTCCTCTTTACATAACAGAATTCACAATCACCATACAAAGACCCGAGATCAAAACTCGTCAAAAACCCGAGATCAAAACTCGTCAAAGACCCGAAAGCAAAACTCGTTAAATCCCTTACCTAATCATACACAATCCCGAGAGCAAAACTCGTCAAATCCCGAGAGCAAAACTCGTTAAAATCCCCGAGAGCAAAACTCGTTAAAATCCCCGAGAGCAAAACTCATTAAAATCCCATCCCAATTCTTCTCATTCAAACCAGTTAGCAACCCCAAGCACGGGAATTCAACCTGCGGTTGACATAGAACATGCCCAAATAGTTCTCACCACCTCTGGGGGCTATCCCGGAGAATGCTCACAGTCACAGGATCAATATCCTAACCATTCTAGCCCATTGATCAAGACATCATTGGGAATGCACCTAGCCTACACCATTGCTATGGCTAGTTACACACAAAGTCCTATTAGACTAGGCACCATAATATATCTTTCAACACTGAACTACGACATGGTTTGATTTCACTACACGTGAATACGTAGGCAGCCTTTCAACAAAGGCACAACCACCCACATTGACACACATTCAAAAAGCGCCACCATTCCGGTCACGACACCGTCATGTTCTCAGCAGCTAGCTTTGTCGTCCTGGGAGCTTCTCTTAGGCAGAAAGCCTCCATCCACTCACAAAATCCAGATAAAATTCAAAAAATCTAGCCTCCTTTCTATAGTGTGTCCTAGTACTCGGCTCAGTCGAAGATGAGAATCTGTCAGGACTCGAAGCAATACCCACTTTGGGAATGTACCCTAAAATCAAAAATTCAGGAGAGCACTAGACTACAACAGTCTCATTACAGACTACTGCAACCCCGAATAGCATATCTATCCCACTTCGATGTTCGACCATATTGCCACTCGTCTAGGCTACGGAATAGCGCAACTTAAGAGTCTTGTTAGGTGGCCCACCCCCTACCGAGTCACGGTCCAACCCCTCGAGAGTCCAGTCGTGTCTGTCAACTCGTCCGGTCACGCCCAGCGTCGAGTCTGTCGATAGGTCTCTCACTTCAAATTCTCATTTTTTAAAATTTGCAAAACTTAGCCATTTAAGAAAACCCTTTTCGACAAGGTCAAATTTCGGTCTATTTAAATTGCAAATTTCTTTTCTACCCATTTCAGTTTTGAAAACCTATTTCCTAGCACGTGAGCTGCTTTCAGGACTTCGATTTCAAAACTAAGCAAAAATCGTTTTTTATTCCCAGCGCAAGTCATATTTGTTTCACCTACATGTTGGATGACAAATTTTATGTAACTTATACAGGTATAATTCAAGACCGCGCAATTCACATAACTCCCCAGCGGCATAGACTTATACGACAAGTCCAATTCCCCACGGAGTTATCATCGTCAACTCAGGTACATTTCTAGTCTCCGGCCGGCGGGCCCTCCACGCAGGTCTAATGGACCCTAAACGACCCGACCGGAAGTCTGCCAGGTCTAGTCTTTGATTTGCCTGGTAGCTACTCTGACTTTCGCCTTGTCCAAGTCTCAGTCAGAGTGGGGGCTCTGTAGACACCCACATTTTGACCGACAGGTGTCTATAGCAGTTTCCGACAAACACCCGATGATGATCGGACGCGAACGTGCTTCAAATACTTAGAAATGGGCTCAAAATCATTGGCATTTGGCTTGGGCTCATTATAGAGTACATATCTCACAAAACCAACCTCAAAATCAGGCCCAGTGGGTCGTTTCGAGTCAAATAAGACTAATTTGGGTCGATTCCGATACCAGGGGTAAAACCGTCTTTTTACGACCGAGTCAAAACCCGTCAAAATTATTTCCGAGGCACGTGAGTCAGCCGTGACACCTCACACGGCTGATTCGAACTCTAATCCTACGAAAAATCAGCTACATAAAATAATAAACAATTCCGTTTAAGGATGGAATTCGATCTCAAGTAGGAATCCTATCCGAAAACCGATTCAGACACCCAACCGAGTGCAAATACTCGGCCAGGCAGCATATTCCAGCCGTGTTCCCTTTCTTCCTTGACAAGAAAGCGGAATTCTCATGCCTTACAGCTTCCTATATTTCCTATCTCTAGCGGTAGTTCAAACTCTCCTAGCCAAGGTCGGGAATTCCCTATAAATTGCCCCTTGCACACACACTTTTACACATCAATTAGCATCTACAATATACTTTCATTATCAATCAAATATTCATAAAATCATCACAAATTATTCCCATACACACACACACACTCGTAAGCATAAAATCTAGCATCGATACACCGATATTACAAACCCGAAGGAAACCGGCCCGATACCCGACACCCTTCACTCGTCACGCCCGAACCGAACCACCACCAGCTCACCGACATCCACTCGACACTCTTGTGCCCAAGCCACGTCCCGACGAGCCCCGATCCGAGTAAACAGAAGCATGTAGGTTGAGGGTGTACCAAACCCGATTTCTCCTCCTTCTCTTCTCCTCTTCGTCCGTCTTACTTTTTTATGGGTCGGTCGTCACTTTTTTTATTTTCTAATATCGACACTACAAAAACTATTTTCATATAATAACATTCTTAAAAATATGATATCGATTTTCTATAATCGAGTATTGTATCAAAAAGAATTATATTAAAATCTCGACGATATTAAAAATCGTTACATTCTTTTCGTTCAAACTTTTTTTACAATTTTTTTTTTAATTCATTCTGAATATTCGATATCGATTTCATAATCGAATATCGGATACGACGAATATCGAAAACATAAATTGAGTATAAATTAATTCATATTTGTACGTGATTTATCAAAATTAGCAATTTCGATCAAAAAATAAAAAACCGGGACAGACCCGCACGCGAGTCGCGCCACTCCCAAGCGACTCGCGCACGGGCCTGAAACCCGAGTCTTTTTTTTTAGCTTTTTCGTTCGTTTTATTTTATTATTCTACGAAACGATTTCAAAATTTATATCTTTTCTAAAACTATTCGAAGTATTTGATATTGATTTCGTAGTCAATTATCGAATATAACGAATATCGAAAATATTAAGTCGAGTAGGAATTATGCAATATTCGTACGCGATTTAATAAAAGCATAGAATTTTCAAAAAACCGCTTTCGAAATCAGCCCGACACGCGACTCGCCGGCATCCCGGGCGAGCCGCGCGGCCGGCTGTCACGACGCGCCTTTCTCCTTTTTTTATTATTTTTCGAACTTCGTTTTTTATACAAAACAGCGTTTTTAGCGATATTTTTCAGATTTCGATTAATATTTCTTTTTTCGATCTCGTTTATTATATTTTCTATATTATTTTCACAAATCGATACTAACTCGTTTGTTCATCTTTGTAGCAAATTCATTTTTATTTTCGTCTCTTGTTTTATTATACTAAAACGAATCTCACATGCTAAATTCAACTTTGACGTTAAATATTTCATGCATTAAATCGACTTAGCAACCCATTCAATTCCTCGCATGTTTAGAAAAACAATGTTTGCATATCATTCATCGTATTACTAACACGCGTATTAAAACGTCATTCGATATCCTAGTAGAGGCCGCTAATGTGCGGGCGGGGTTGGGTGTTCTTTGTGAACTTCCCAACACGTACCCTCACCCCTTACTCAGAACCGTGGTTTCCGGATGTCCGAAACCATTGGCAACGAGAGTCATTCAATATACGATTAACCGCTCAAGTCGGCATCTATATCGATATGCAAAGGGACGAGCCCAATAAACTCTGACATCGGAAATGGGCCGTATTTTGTATACGGCCCACTACGACATTGAGTGGGCTCGAACGGTTCCGAATAACCATAAAATTCGGTGGCGACTCCAACTTCGATTTAATTTTCAATTTGACCATCTCATATGGAGATTCATTCGCCTCCCCAAACCCGCGCGTGGCCGCGTCGGGGTGGACCTATGTCATGTCCACAATATTTTATTTATATTTTGAGCAACGAATTTAGAAATATATTAAGGTTACGATAACGAAGATAATAATAAAATGTTAATTTCGTTAGAAATGTTATTTTTATATATTTCACTTATTTTAATCACTTACGTATTTTCTATAATAATATTTCTCTTGTAAGTATGTTTCTAAAATTGGTAAGTTTCTATTTATAGAAAGTTTTCTTTTTAATACAAAATGTTTATTTCTTTTATCCTCCTAATGATTATATCTGTTGAATATCGATAATGGCTTGTTTTGGAGTTATGGAATAAAGACAAGTGTGAGGTTAGAGTAATATAGTCTAGGATGTACGTTTTTGCCATCAGCTATAAAGTCGGTGTGCCTATTTGAGGCACATTTGGTCGTTGAACTGGGCGTAGTTTCGCCCAGGAGAGTGTGCATTGTGCCCTTAAGCTAGATATCGTATCGTGTTAGTCGCCGTCAATTGAACTGGATACATTTGTTATCCAGGAGGGGTGTATACTACTTAAACCAGGACCTCACTGCACGCAGTCCTGTTATAGTTGAGCTGCCTAGTTAGAGTCTGTATTTTGTTATGAGTTAAGTCTACAGTTCTCGAAGCTAGTTTCCAGTATTATCCCTAGTGAAAGTCTAGCCTTGTGCACACTGATCGAATTTCCATAACGCCATTTTTGAATATTATTATTATCGGTTGATTTTGACTTGCAGGTTGACAAGTGCTTTAAGTTTCGCTAAACTTATTTTTATTATATCGTTTTAATGTTTTCTCTTTTTAAATATTTTGATATAATAATACTATTATTTTCCATATGATATAATATTTTTGTGAGATTGGAATGCGATTATCGCTTTATTCTTAGTCTTTCTCGCATTAGCGTCTCTCTTGTGCGTTTCACGTGTTTTTGGGTAGTTTTCCTATTTATTTTGATAGGATTCATCTCCAAAAGCATGTCTAAGTTTCCATGAGCACAAGAGAGTGAAATACTGTCCAGAAGCATCGCACGAAGCCAAAAGTCCAAACGACTAAACGACAAGGAGCAAAATAAGAAGAGAGGTCTAAGAATCCATCTGGTGAAATTTCACCCGATGAGATCTCGCCGGGCGAAGTTTTGCATGACGACATATCTGCCTCCCCGAAGATCTTCAGGAAAGTGAAACCACCGGTCGAAACTTTTACTCACCGGGTGAAGTTTCGCCCGACGGTATTGATTTCCCCAATTTCAAAATCTGAAAGAAAAGTCCACCATGCAAAACCACCGGGTGAAGTTTCACCCGACGGAAATGTCTTGTGAAGCTCAGAAAATCCGCAGGGCGAAGTTTCACCCTTTGAAGATCCATAGGGTAAAAGTTTCACTCAAGTGCAAAAATCGGATTTGGGCTTGGTTTAGTGATCCATTAAGCAACTCCTACATATAGCTAAACCTAGATTAGATGAAGGAGACACACACATACACATTCACATTAGGAAGTTGATGGACGGAATTGTCGCTAGTCCTACCACCAAATAATCCGACAAACCTAAGCTAGGTAGCTAGGACAAGTAGGGTCGGTCTCCACGAGGACGGTGTTCGAACTCGAGAATGCAAAATTGATTGGTGTAAACTAAGTTCTAAGGAAACGAGGGAGAATATTGATTAGTGTAAAGTTCGACTAACTAGAATAATGACTAGGACACAAAACTAAGCAAAATAAAGCAATAAGGAGAAAGATGATTATGACTAAAGGTACGAAGAATTCAATAAGGAAAGGGTAGGGTTAGGTTGGGTTCAAAGATGCAATAAGCGAATAGGGGAAACGAAGGTGTCGGTGTAATTCTAATCACTAAGGTAAGCCCGCACTCTCGCGACTAAGACAAATCCGAAAACCCATGTTTAGTTATTACATACATCATGAGAATTCAACCACAAGGAATGCAACCAACAAGCAAGAAGAAGCAAGCAAGAATAGCATGACCACTACTAGTCTAACAAACATATCAACCAACATGTGGAGTGCAAAACAATAGGCTAGCAACAAAAACAACACTTTCACCAACAATTCACCGTAATCACCCATGATTAACATCTCATCCCCCTACTAACCCCACAAAAGTCTACTCACACTTGGCTAAAGGGATACAAACATGAACTAAGGAAATCTCCATCACAATAAAAGCATACATGATGAATTCTAAACAAGGATCAACAATAAACAATAACAAAGATTAAAGCTTTAAGTAAAGAAGAAGAGAAATGTACTATGGATGATAAAAAGATGCTACCTTGAATATAATCAACCCAAAAGAATCTCTCAATGTTGTCAATAATGAGAAACCCTCTACAAGTCTTCAAATATCCAAGAAGATTACAAAGATTAATACTTGATTAAGACTAATGAGAGAGTGATTGAGGAGAACTTAAGCTAAAACTATCAAAGAGGCTACAATTAATCTAGGGTTTCGTAATAATTCAAAACGATTAAAAGAGGACTATTTATAGGGTGCCATAAGTGGGGAGATGGAGCAACGGGGGCAAAAGCCCAACAGGGGCCTCACGGCCGTGTCGCCTTTCTTCGACCCGGATGTGAAGCGGGGTAACACGGGCAGGTCGCTTGTCAGAAGGCCTCTTGTTCTACGTCTCTTCGACATGGTCGGCGACATGGTGGGTCGCTCCTAGGTTCGCTCCTCCTTGCCTCTTGTGAGATGCAAAGGCTCGGGAACGGTTAATATGACAACGAAATCGACTATGAAAGTCGGAATTTCATGCCATAAGAACCTACAAGCACAATCACACTAGAGGTAGGAAGTGTTAGTAGCACAAAACCGCTTCTAAAAGCGGTTAGATCAAACGAATAAGAAGACAAAGACGAGAAAAAGAGGCTAAATATTAAGCACATCAAAAGCTTCATAGTTTTCATCAATCTTCATCTACTTCCTCTAGCTTTAGATCGAAATTATTGTAATCAATTCTTGATTTAATCAAGAAGTTTTTTGGAGATCATCAAAGGATTAATGACAAATCCATTGTTTTCTTCTTTAAGACTTCATCTTTATTTTAATGCATCTTCATCTTCTTCATCCTTATTTTCCTCAATTGTTGGTATACTTCTCTTCCTCTCGCTTTTCTCTAGTTTAGTTTTTACTTATACTCCTTCTCTATTGCATCTTTTCTTTTGATTTTTCTTGCATTGTTTTTGGATTGCTGAGTAGTTTCATTTGCTGGTTCCAATTTCTTCCATTGTGATAGATTTAATTCCTCTAATTTTTATCATCTTGCATGTTGTTAGTATGATTTCCTTAGTTATTGTTTTTGATATTTCATCCATGAATTGTGAGTAGACTCTTTGTTAGGGGGTTAAGGGAGGAGGATTTTGGGTAATATGAATTGAGGAATTGTGGATTGGTTGCATATTTGTTGATTTATCATGTTTGAGGTTTTTGTGTCTTTGTTGAATTAGTTAGGCCAACTAGATTGACCTTGACTCACTTTTATCAATATGGTGAAACTTGGGGTACGAGATTAACTTGACTTGAGACTTATCCTTTTCGCCACGAAAGCGGGGTTTAGCTAAGTTGGGTGAAGAAATCGAAAGGTGGCTTTCTCCCTTTATCGACTTTGTGACCGACCCCATAGTATCTTGATTTGTAAAACCCAATTTTTTAATCCCCGACTCCCCTAACCTTTTTTCCTTATTGATTACTTTTTGTCATTAATCGCATCATTAGTTTAGTCCTAACTCAAAACCCCCCTAAAAGATCCCAATCACTAGTGGACTTAGACTCATTAGCTCGAACGTTCATCCCTTGGATCGATCCTGACCTACCACTACATTAATTTGTTTTGTGATTAGTCGGTGTTATAAATATTGTTTTCATGTGGGCTCGCGACGCTCCGCATCAAAATGGCGCCGTTGTCGGGGATTGCAATTAGTTAATTGAGTTTTTAGTATATTTGTGTTTGGTTAATCGCTTTCGGGGAGATTCCCGTGAACTATGAACTTAAAGCCTCTCTCACCAATGCGGTCCAACAAGATACTTTACACGGTTTTTCCCAAGAGGATGCCCAAGAACACATAACATCGTTTAAGGAGAAATTAGTCGGGGACCGATTGAACGGGTTAACATCATGTCAACTTCACCGAATTTTATTCCCTAAAACATTCGAGACGTTGCTTGAAGATGACTTCATGGCCATCCGGATAACACTTTCACAACATGGGCTCAACTCTCTAATGCATTCTTCAAAAAATGCTATCCTCCATTGGAAACTAACCAATACCGCATGAAGATACAAACCTTTAAGAAAGATGAATTTGAAAGCTTAAGCGAAGCTTGGGAACGATTTAGGGATCTTCTTCGAAAATGCCCTCATCACTAAATACCCGATTGGCTAATGACCCAAACCTTTTACAATACCCTTTCATCGAGAACTAAAGAAACCCTCAACTCGGCCGCCAGAGGAGATTTCTCTTCCTTTACCAATGAGTCATCTAAGAGTCTTATTGAAAAAATGGCAAGGAGTGATTCTATAGTGGGCCAATCGAGGGAGTCTAGGAAGAAAGTTGAAGTGAGTTCTTCTAAGTTCAACAATGAATTCAAACTTGAAGCAAAAATTGAAGAATTGACGAAAAGAATGGATGTCATGCACTCTAAACGAACTCCTATAAGCATGTATCAAATCCAAGGTAGTTCTCCAACAAGACAACCATCACTATCTAAATAAGAGCAAACATGGGAACTTCAATGTGATCATTGTGGAAACTATGGCCACGACTCTAGCTCTTGTATTCCAAATGAAGAAACTTATTTAGAGGAACATAATGAAGTACAAGCTATTCAATCATATGGGCAAAGACCTCAATTCGATCCCTTTTCTAATACTTACAACGTTGACACGAGGTTTCATCCTATGTTTTCTTATGGGAATCAAAATGTTCAAACCCCAATTCCACGTATCGAAGGGAATCAACCGAGGCCTTTCAATCAAAGCCAACAAAGGCCCTTTAACCAAGGCCTTCCAAAGGTGCCCCCATATCTACCTCGTCATCAAAGAAAACATTTCAATCAACAAGGCGGAAATTTTAATGTTCCTAACAATTATCATAATCAACAAAATCAACAAGGAATCAATTTCAATCAAGGATATAACCATGGTTTCCGAGGTAACCACCAAGGCAACCAAGGGTACAACCAACAAGCTTATAATCAACCGTCTCAATCCTATGGCCAACAAAGCAACTTCCAATATGGTCAATGGGACAACATTACTAATGAATTACACATTGGGCATTTATGGAGTGAGAGCTTGGTGATGGTAAGGATTTGTCAAGTCCCTAGCCAACAATAATACAACCGGCTAAACCTAACGGTAGTTAGGGTAAGTCGGGTCGTGTCCACGGAGACGGTATATCAAGGTTTAGACTAGGTCTACCTAAAACGAGACTAAATTACCAAACAAACACAAAGGAGCGATAAATGGAAACTATTAAGGAGGAGGAGTAAGAACTAGACTAATGATCGCACTAATGAATAAACTAGAAGAACTATGTCTAACTAGAAGATGACTCAAATATGGAAAGAAGTGGGGTAGTTCGGGTTCATAGAGGTAGAAGGGTAATTGGGCTGATCAAGGGTAAAGGTGTCTCCTAATTGCTAGAGTCGGTCCGGGCTCTCGCAACTTAGACCGATGTCAAGGTGAGTCTGGGCTCTCGCAACTTAGACCCTAGTCGGCACTCTCGTGACTATGACTATTCTTAACATTTCCACAAAATAAGCAATCAATGAGAAGATGAATACAAGAATGGGAAGCATGGCCACTACAACTCACACAAGCATATCAACAAACACATGGAGTGCTTACAATGTGACTAACAACAAAGATACAACCTTTTCCCCTTAATCAACCCTAATCATCCATAATCTACCCCTAATCCCCCTACTAACCCCACAAAGAAACTACTCACTCATTATAAAGGAGAAACTAACATTAACAAGAGAAAACAAACTAAACATCCAAGCATTCATTATGAACAACTAACAACAATAACAATAAAAAGATGAAACAAGATTGAATAAACAAAGACAAGAGTAAGAAAGGTTATACCCACACTAGGAGGAGGAAAAGATGAAATCTTGTATAAATAAGAACCCCAAATAAAACCCAAGGTTGTCAAGCTTGGAGAATACTTCACGAACTTCTTAATACAAGAACTAATTACAATAATTAACTAATAATTAACTAGGATTAAGAGAAGATTAAAGCTAATGAATGAGAGTAAATCTAGGGTTTTGGAGGCTTAAACTAATGTAGGGTAAGATAAAGATGTCCTAAAAATTACAAGAAGGGAGTATATATATGGGTACAAGAATGAAGGAGAAGAAAAGAAGAAGTGCGGGTGAGCTGTAGCCCATCCCGACCGGGACGGATATTCCCGATCGGGAAGGGTCTTGTCTTCCCGATCGGGATGGATATAACCCGACCGGGAAGGACCCACAGCAACACTCCTAATCGTGCACCCCTTCCCGATCGGGAAGGCCACAATCCCGACCGGGAAGGGTCTTGTATGCCTTCCTTAAACACTCTAGGATCCCTCCTTGTATCTTATGGGCTTCCCGTCGATTCTCGGGACTCGGGATCGGGTCTCGGAGGCTCGGGATTGGGATCCAAGGTCTCGGGGTCGATTCCAAGGTCTCGAGTCGTCAATCCTTTATCTCGTTGGCTCCAGAATGTGTATGTATTGGGTCGGAATCACTCCAACTCTTCCAAATCGGGCTCGGGAACCTGAAACGGACTAAAGGAAGCATAAGAAGCCCATGAATCGCTCCCAAGGAGCGATTCCACAAGGAAATGGGACCAAAACACTACGAATAGGCACTACAAATGACACTTATCAACTCCCCCACACCTAACTCTTACTCGCCCTCGAGTAAGCACATACTAACTACTAAACTAGCCGAATGGGTATTACCGCACCCTACGCCCCTTCAAATCACGCGAGTGCACTTAGAGGAAAAGTGCACTCCGCAAGGCAAGTTGGGTCTTGCGACAAAACTGTGGATGCAACCGGACACAAAACACATAAACAAACAAACACACAAACAAACACATAATCGGTTGCACCCGAAACAAAAGAAATACCGCTTCCCTCTAAAAGCGGTGAACGAAACACCGGTTTAGGACTCGAGGTAAGCGACAACGTTCCCAAGCTAGCAATACGAACCAAGATGGACTAAACCCTAATAGTACGACGATAAAGCAACAAAAACGTTGGTAACTTACCTAGGTCCTCCTAACTTTCTAAAAACGTACTACGGGACGATCGACGGAGTGGAAAGTGAAGAACCACGGTGTTAGTCGACACTGTAGGTAAGTGAGACCCCGCCCCCTTTAGCGTGAGCGAAGAGGGTCGTCCCGCGTCCAAGACCGCCTAACTAGTCCAAGTAAAAAGGTGGAAAACATGCAAAATGAGGGAAGACCGACTAATGCCGTTATCATCCTTCCTAGGGACTCGGTCCTTTGGTAGGCTCTTCACGGCAAAAGTCGGAAAAAGGCTTATTTTGAGAGGATATCTTTTTGTGAGACGGGTTTTCTTTTGGCATTTTCTTTCGTTTTGATGTTTTTGCTTTGTTTGTTGCCATGCAATTTCTTTTTCTTCTTTTCTATTTTCTTTTTGGATTTTGCGCCTTTTCTTTTTCTTCATTCTTTTCTTTCTTTCATTTTTTTTCTCTTTGCCCCTTTTGGCAAGATTTGGCATTTTTGGCAATTCTTTGGGTGATGAGAAAGAGAGAACTCAAGAAATCGCATTTTATTGTGTGGATATGCGTAGGAGGTAGGGTAATGGGTATGTCGGGACGGCGTCTTCCTTTCATACTCACAAAAAGGGGAGAACTTGGACTAATCAAACAACCTTAAACACGGTCACCTAGGGGACGAGACTCGGTAACCAAGGCCTTTTCACACCGTGGGTGGTCATAATGGTCAAAAGTGCAAATCCCGTAGTATATTCCTAGTAAGCTAGGTGGACTCAAGGTAAAGGACCAACGAATTCATTGATATAAGGTCATTCTACTAGACTAAAGCCCAAGACTCGATTTATACTACTAGGAAGGGAAAAATAGACACTCACACCCTAGCCTCTAAACCGGGTTTTCGAAAACATTTACACACAAGACACACAACACACACAGAAATGAAGACACGACGAAAACAAACGAAAGAAAAAGAAACAAAAGTAAGAAACAAAAACAAAACAAAACAAACACATACACAACACAAACACCACCCTGATCATCTAAACAAGTCTCCAAATTCACCACGACTTTACAAAGCTCCGCCCGAGCACACAACATCACAACTTCTCCAAACTCCGCAAGAGGTAAAGAAGAGAAGAGATAAGATGTTACCGGGAGTCTTGAAAGCTCTCCAAAGCTAGCGGCGATTAAGCGACCTATAAGGAAAGGGAGAGGCAAAACACGCACACAACAAAACAAGAATACTACACAATGACACAAAAGGAAAATACACAAAGAAAAATCTTTTTGATTTTTGTAAAAATTTTTCAAATTTTTAGGGTTTTTGAATTTTTTTTCGGAAAACTAAGAAAATAAAAATAACTATACTAGAATATCGCTCCCCCACACTTAAATCGAGCCATGTCCTCATGCTCGATCGTAGGGTGCGGAGAGACAAAAGAAAAGAAAAATAACTATGAAAATAACGCTAAAAATAAAAAATAAGGTGAAGAAAAAGGTAGAAGGCGTCCGGTCGGGGTGTAGTCAAGTCACCATGGGCCGAGACAAGAAAAAGATATGGATGAAGGAAATAAAAGGAAATGGGAGGGGAGGGCTAGGTGTAATCTAGTCACCTAGCCCGGATTCCGCCTAAATCCGACTAAATCCTCAAAAAGAAAGTGAAAAACTTGTAAAATTTGGATTTTTTCGATTGACTCTCGACGCAATCACGTCGTCGGGAGTCGGGAGCAACTACTACCGAGGCCTCGAAGGCCACCATGACATCAAGACACATAAGTGTATAGGGGAAGGGAATAAACAAAGGAAAACAAGCAACAACAAAAACGGAAAAGAGAGGATAGTTGCCATACCATAGGTTAGCTACTCACTCTCTCCGTCGTCTCATGGATCAATAACGGCGCTTGCTTGTCTCCATCATCGCTTTTCCGCTTCATTCTTGATAAAACGCATGGTAGAGGTAGTAATGGCGTGAGGGTGGTGGGATTTGATGAGGATCATGGTTTAAAGTGAGGAGGGGGTGAGGTGAAGGTATGACAATGAAGTACATGGGACGATTGGTAGGGCTAGGGAGCTAGGGAGGTTGGGAGGGGGCATAAAACGGTTGGGTGGACTCGATTTGCGAAGAAGAATCACAAAGGGGGAGCATAAAACCTTCCCGGTCGGGAAGGTTGTTCCCGATCGGGTTTGCTCACCCTTCCCGGTCGGGAAGCCCTCATCCCGATCGGGATGAGCTCATAGAAAGCTCGAAATCTGGCGCGCTCTTCCCGATCGGGAAGGCACCCTTCCCGATCGGGAAGCTTAACCCTTCCCGGTCGGGACGCCTCATCCCGGCCGGGATGGGTCTTCTTCGTCCTCCACGATCCCAAAAACTTGTTCCAAGCTTCAAAAACCCAATCCTCTCTCTCACAACCTAAGGTAAACTAGCCAATCTCCTCTAGGAGCATATTCACTTCACCTATCAATCAACACCCAAACATGCATCAAACTCTCTCCCTCACAACGCTCGTCAATCAATCCAAATAACAAGAATTCACAAAAAACCAACTAGCTACAAGAAAGTGATATATACAATGAGACGGTTCTTGTGGAACTCCGTCAAACCAAGGTGGTACAATCCTCATTCTTTTTCATCAATACTCCAACCGGTTCCATCTCCATCAAGAGCACGTAAGAACAAGTCGAAGGCCCTTGAGAAGTCTTCAATCAAACACGTCATATAGCCGACCACATCCCAAGGCTCCTCATGGCCTTGCCTTGACGTTCCCGGGGCATCCCGCTCTTCCAAGTTCAACGGCTTGAACTTGTACTTTTGGTCCTTGGGGATATACCCAAACGTCCACCGGTCATCATGTGGCCCCAAGGGAGGCTCATCTTCTTCCTTGCTTAGCAACTTGTTGTCAAGCCCATGATTCGGGCACTCATCTTCCTCCATATCGGAGTCGTCATCCTCGAGTACATAAGAGTACTCCTTCAAGCTTTGTCCCGATCCTTCCCCTAGATCGATGTCTTCCTTGGCATGGATCATATTACATGTCTCGGTCATAGGCGAAGTGTTGCCTTGGAGATCAAACACTAGCTCCTCGTCGCCTAGTTGAAAAGTGATCCTACCCTTCTTCACATCGATCACGGCACCGGCGGTGTGTAAAAATGGGCGTCCAAGGATGATGGGAGTGTTAGCATCCTCCGGCATGTCCACCACAATGAAGTCGACCGGAATGAAGAACTTCCCTATTCGCACCGGCACGTCTTCCAACATTCTCAATGGTCGGTTAAGAGACTTATCGGCCATTTGGAGTGTAATGGACGTACATTTCAACTCCGTCATCCCTAATCGCTCACAAATGGTGTAAGGAATAATGCTCACACTCGCACCCAAATCACACATAGCTCTCTCGATCTTGTAATTGCCGATGGTGCACGGGATAGAGAAACTACCCGGGTCCTTCAACTTCGGAAGCGTGGAACCTTGTATGAGCTAGCTCACCACCCTCGTGAACGCTATCGTCTCTTCCTTGTCGATGGACCTTTTCCTAGATAGGATATCCCGCATGAATTTCCCATATGCCGGGACTTGGGTAAGTAACTCGGTGAATGGGATATTAACATCCAATTTCTTCACAATGTTAAGGAACTTTTCAAATTAGACATCCACCTTAGTCTTCATTTGCCTTGTTGGGAAAGGCAACTTGATTTGAACCTTGTTTTGCTTAATATTGGTGGACTCCTCACTTGACACTTTCCCTTTACCTTTTTCTTGTGCTTGAAGTGGAGGAGGGTTGTCTTCTTGAGGGTTTTCGACCTCCCAAAGGACTTTCTCCTCAATTGAATTATCATGGTTCAATTCTCCTTGAGTTGGAGACGCCATCTCCATTGTCGGTTCTTGCATTGGCTCTTGCTCAATAGGATACGGAGGGGGATTGTAGGATGTACCTCTCCTTGTGGTGATAGCATTTACATGCTCAAATATCGGTGATTCACCTTGAGAAGGTAGTTGCCCCTTTTGCCTTGAGGAGCTCCCCGAAGCAAGTTGAGATACTTGGGTTTCAAGCATCTTCATACGGGCATCTCTTGAACATAAGCAAAGAGCTCTTGTTGGGTTTTCGACATATCCATTTGACATTTTTGCACATCTTGAGTATTTTTCTGCATATCCACCAAAGTCTTTTGAATGTCAAAATCCCGAGGTGGGGATGATGGATTATGTGGAGTGTCGGTGATGGCAAGAGGAATGCCATAATCATGAGTAGGAGACCGGCTCCTAGGCTTGCTTTGTTGTTGTTAATTTTGAGTTGCTTGTTGATGGTTCCCTTGGAACCCATGAGAATTGCCTTGTTGATGGCCTTGATTGTTGCTATGGTTGCGGTTTTGATATCCTTGAAAATTTTGGTTTCCTTGGAAACCACCTTGATTGAAGTTCCCTTCTTGGAACCCTTGCTTGTTGTTGAAGTTGCCTTGGTTATTTTGCTTGAAATTGTTGAAGGGTCTTTGGTTACCCACATAACCTTGGTAACTTTCATTGTTGTCCCGTAAAGGAGGTGGAACATAGGGACGATGTTGTTGTTGATGTTGAAAGGCTTGTTGTTGGGGGACTTGTTGGGAAGCTTGGAATTGATTAGAGTAGGAGGTACCTTGCTTGAACGCTTGAAAGGCGTTCACTTGCTCAATACTTCCACGGCAATACATAGGCTCATGTCCAACTATTCCACAAGTATCGCACATCACATATTAAAGGTAAAGGAGGTGCGAACCCCAAAGCATTCACATCTTGAATCGGTTGATGGTGGGATGAACTAGAGCCTTGGACTTGGTTGAGGTGGCTTTGGAGCTTCTTGTCAATAGTCTCCATGTGTGTTTTAAGTTGAGCTCCAAGGTCAATGCTTAACTTAGTGATAGCATCGACCTCATGCATGCCTCCTCGATGTGCCTTCCTAGGCCTAGAATATTGCGAGTTGTGCACCGCCATCTCTTCGATTCTCGCCCATGTTTGGTCGTCATCGACCTCGGTAAACCTACCATTGGAACCCATGTTGAGAATGGCTCTCGAGTCCTCATAAAGTCCATTCCAAAATTGTTGTACTAAGAACCATTGTGAGAGTCCATGATGAGGGCACGATCTTACCAAAGACTTAAACCGCTCCCAAGCTTCATATAGGCTCTCTTCATCCCTTTGTTGGAACCCGGTGATGGAGGCCCTAAGCAAATTCGTCTTTTCCGGAGGGTAAAACTTTTGGTAGAATGCCAAGGCAAGCTTTTTCCAAGTGTCGATACCCATGGTTGCCCTATCGAGACTCTTGATCCATTGCTTCGCTTTTCCAATAAGAGAGAACGGGAAGAGTACCCATCGAATTTGATCTTGAGTAACCCCGGTTTGAGATATAGCGTCACAATAATCGGAGAAAGTCTCCATATGTTGGTGCGGGTCTTCGGTGGGAAAACCACTAAATGGACTCCTCTCCACAAGTTGGATAAATTGAGTCTTGGCCACAAAATTTCCGGTGTAGGCTTCCGGTAATGCACTCGGTCCCGGCAAGACATCCTCGGTGAATGTGGAGTGAGAGGAAAACTTAGGCATTCTTGGATGTAAGGGAGAGGACGGTGGTGTAGAGAGTGTTGATGTAGAAGAAGAGGGGGAACTAGGAGAAGAATCACCGAAGGGATTGATGAAGGTCCCTCCGGCCATCTCTCGAGGTGAGTTGTTCAAGTCGGCTCCTTGGGCTTGCCCTTGATGAGTGGTGCTTGCACTTGGTTGAGAGATCCTAACCCGATTAATCGTCCGTTGGCGAAAGGCTCGAAAGAGTCTCTCCGGCTCTAGATTAAAGAGATAGAAGTCGCCTCCCCTCCTAGGCATACACTACACACTAGAACAAACGTAAGAACACCTAGTGCTTTATGGGCACTAGGCAACGACAATAGCAAACACAACTAGAGACAAAGATAAAAGAAAGCTAAGAAAAGAAGAAAAACTAAGGAAATATGCACAAGAGAAGATGGGAGAACACAAAGAAAGGGTAACTAAGTCTAGAAGTAAGCAAACTAAGTCTAAACAATGCACCGTCCCCGGCAACGGCACCAAATTGATGGTAAGGATTTGTCAAGTCCCTAGCCAACAATAATACAACCGGCTAAACCTAACGGTAGTTAGGGTAAGTCGGGTCGTGTCCACGGAGACGGTATATCAAGGTTTAGACTAGGTCTACCTAACACGAGACTAAATTACCAAACAAACACAAAGGAGCGATAAATGGAAACTATTAAGGAGGAGGAGTAAGAACTAGACTAATGATCGCACTAATGAATAAACTAGAAGAACTATGTCTAACTAGAAGATGACTCAAATATGGAAAGAAGTGGGGTAGGTCGGGTTCATAGAGGTAGAAGGGTAATTGGGGTGATCAAGGGTAAAGGTGTCTCCTAATTGCTAGAGTCGGTCCGGGCTCTCGCAACTTAGACCGATGTCAAGGTGAGTCCGGGCTCTCGCAGCTTAGACCCTAGTCGGCACTCTCGTGACTATGACTATTCTCAACATTTCCACAAAATAAGCAATCAATGAGAAGATGAATACAAGCATGGGAAGCATGGCCACTACAACTCACACAAGCATATCAACAAACACATGGAGTGCTTACAATGTGACTAACAACAAAGATACAACCTTTTCCCCTTAATCAACCCTAATCATCCATAATCTACGCCTAATCCCCCTACTAACCCCACAAAGAAACTACTCACTCATTATAAAGGAGAAACTAACATTAACAAGAGAAAACAAACTAAACATCCAAGCATTCATTATGAACAACTAACAACAATAACAATAAAAAGATGAAACAAGACTGAATAAACAAAGACAAGAGTAAGAAAGGTTATACCCACACTAGGAGGAGGAAAAGATGAAATCTTGTATAAATAAGAACCCCAAATAAAACCCAAGGTTGTCAAGCTTGGAGAATACTTCAAGAACTTCTTAATACAAGAACTAATTACAATAATTAACTAATAATTAACTAGGATTAAGAGAAGATTAAAGCTAATGAATGAGAGTAAATCTAGGGTTTTGGAGGCTTAAACTAATGTAGGGTAAGATAAAGATGTCCTAAAAATTACAAGAAGGGAGTATATATATGGGTACAAGAATGAAGGAGAAGAAAAGAAGAAGTGCGGGTGAGCTGTAGCCCATCCCGACCGGGACGGATATTCCCGATCGGGAAGGGTCTTGTCTTCCCGATCGGGAAGGATTTAACCCGACCGGGAAGGACCCACAGCAACACTCCTAATCGTGCACCCCTTCCCGATCGGGAAGGCCACTATCCCGACCGGGAAGGGTCTTGTATGCCTTCCTTAAACACTCTAGGATCCCTCCTTGTATCTTATGGGCTTCCCGTCGATTCTCGGGACTCGAGATCGGGTCTCGGAGGCTCGGGATTGGGATACAAGGTCTCGGGGTCGATTCCAAGGTCTCGAGTCGTCGTTCCTTTATCTCGTTGGCTCCAGAATGTGTATGTATTGGGTCGGAATCACTCCAACTCTTCCAAATCGGGCTCGGGAACCTGAAACGGACTAAAGGAAGCATAAGCCCATGAATCGCTCCCAAGGAGCGATTCCACAAGGAAATGGGACCAAAACACTACGAATAGGCACTACAAATGACACTTATCACTTGGGTACCAAGGCAAGGCTAAAAGTTTGGGAATCTCAAGAAGCATCGAAAGCCTTAGCCGTCCCAGTCCACCCACCCCATGGATTTCCCGGGCAACCGCAAAGCCCGAGAGATCCCCCACATCAAGCTAACGCCGTGATATTGAGAGGTGACAAAGAACTCGAAGACCTATACAAAAATCTAAACATCAAAAACACCATAATCAATGACAAACGACAAAGTTCACCACAAGCCGCAACTTCCGTTTCCCCCAAACGAAACTGGGGAATACAAGCGGAGTTCGATATTCTTGAAAATTCGGAGGTGGAACAAACACAATTGAGTGAACTTAGAAGAAAGAAAGAGGAGCAATTGGAAGCGGATGAAGCTAGAATAAAGGAGGCAGAGCGGTTAGCCAAAGAAGGAGAATAATCTAATATTCCACCGCCTCCCGCTTACGTGTCGCCCCTACCCTTCCCCGAACGAGCTAAGAAACACAAGGAAAACGCTCAATTTAGCCATTTCGTGGATATGCTAAAGAAGGTGGAGGTTGCTTTACCCTTCACGGAGGTAATGTCTCAAATGCCCCTTTATTCTTAGTTTTTAAAAGAAGTGTTAACTAAAAAGCTGACCATAGAGGACAAGAAATGAGTCCCTGTAACGGCCCAATGCAGTGTTATTATTATGAATCATATGCCAAAGAAACTAGATGACCCCGATAGCTTCTCCGTCCCTTATCGGGTTGGGAATGTTGTTGTTAACTAAGCCCTATGCGACTTAGGGGCTATCGTTATCTTGCTACCATATTCTATAGCCAAGAGACTTAGTGTAGGGTAAACGAGACCCACAAGCATGTCGATCCAAATCGCGGATAGGTTCGTGAAGTACCCGCTCGGGATACTTGAGGATGTACCCGTGCAAGTTGGTAAGTTTTTCATTCCCGCCAATTTCCTCGTAATGGACATGCCCGAGGACACTACTACCCCCATCATCTTAGGTCGACCATTCATGGCTACCGGTTTCTCAATAGTGGATGTTAAAAATGGAAAGTTATCATTTAATATAGGGAACGAGTCGGTAGAGTTTTCCCTTTCTCAAGCACTTAAACAACCAATGATTGAGCAAATGTATTCCATTGAAGTTATTAATAGTTTGGTTGAGTATAGCTTGGTAGATGATGACAAGAAAGAAGATGAGGAACTACTTAACCCTCGCCTCTTGAAGAAGGTATGATGCATGAAGAAGAGGTATAACCACTACCGGTGGGTTAAAGTATGGTACCTTCTACTCTTAACCTTGAACTTAAACCAGTCCCCTCTTCCCTCAAATATGTCTGCCTTGAAGGAACTAGTTATCCCGTTATCATCAATGCCACACTCGATGGTCCTCAATTGGAAAAGGTTTTAGTAGTTTTGAGGAAACATAAAAAGGCCATTGGGTATAGTATTGACGACCTCCAAGACATTAGTTTGAACATTTGTATGCATAGGATCATCCATGATGATACCCGTCCTTTGGTTGAGGGTCAACGTCCTTTGAACCCCACCATGAAAGAGGTTGTCATGAAGGAAGTCCTCAAATTGTATAAGGCTAACATTATCTATCTTATAATCGGAAGCAAATGGGTTAGCCCCATACATGTAGTGACTAAAAAAGGAGGAATGACGGTTGTGAAAGGAGAAAAGGGTGGGTTAATCTCAACTAGGGCTATCACCGGTTGGCGCATGTGTATAGACTTTCAAAAGTTGATCACAACCACCATAAAAGACCATTTCCCCTCCCTTTTATTGATCAAATGCTTGAACGACTAGCGCATCATTCCTATATTTATTTCCTTGACGGTCATTCGAGATTTATCCAAATTCTCATTCATCCCGATGACCAAGAGAAAAAAACTTTCACATGTCCTTATGGCACCTTTGCCTACTGTAGGAAGCCATTCGGATTGTGTAATGCATCGAGAACGTTTCAACGATGTATGATGGCAATTTTCTCAGATTTTATTGAAAAGTCTATGGAAGTCTTTATGGATGATTTTACTATCCATGACAATTTTTTTGATTCTTGCCTCACTCATATTGATCAAGTATTAGCTCGTTGTGAGGAATATAGACTTGTTTTGAATTGAGAAAAATGCCATTTTATGATAGAACAAGGTGTAGTCCTCGGTCATATTGTTTCCAATAAAGGTGTTGAAGTAGAAAAGACTAAAGTTTTCGTGATAGAGAACTTGCCACCTCCAACCAACGTTAAAGGGGTGATGAGTGTTTTAGGTCACGCACGCTTCTATAGGCGTTTCATTAAAGATTTTTCTAAAATTGCCAAGCCTTTGACTTCTCTTCTCATGAAAGATTCAAATTTTGTATTTGATGACTTGTGTCTTGAGGCATTTTGCAGGATAATGACCGCTCTCACTACCGCCTCAATTACCAAAGCACCCGATTGGAATCTTCCCTAGATCATGTGTGATGCTTTCGATTTCGTCGTTGGTGCCATTTTAGGCCAACGTGTTGACAAGAAGTTGCACGTGATATACTATGCAACTAAGACCCTAGATGAAGCTCAATCGAGATATACCACCACCGAGAAAGAAATGCTCGCCGTTGTCTATGATATGGAGAAGTTCCGTACCTATGTCACCGGTTCCGAGGTGATCATCCATACCGATCATGCGGCAATTCGCTACATTATGTCCAAAAAGGAGACAAAATCCCGACTCTTTCGGTGGGTTCTCCTTCTACAAGAATTCGACATTGAGATCAAAGATAAAGCCGAATCGTAAAACTTGGTAGCGAACCACCTAAGTAGAGTAACGAGCGATGAACGTGGTGATGAAGATGATGATATCCCCATCAATGAAGCAATGAGAGATGAGACCTTGATGGCTATTGAAGCCATAACACCATGGTATGCGGACATTGTGATTTTTTTTCCCAATTACATCCCCGATGATTATTCAAAACAAGAAAGGAAGTTACAATATGAAGCTAGGGATTATTATTGGGATGAGCCTTACTTATTTCGCCGATGCATGCATGGAATCTATCGCCAATGTGTCACGACCAATGAAGGTTTCAATATAGTAAAGCACCACCATTCTATTTCTTATGGTGGACATTTGGCTCTTCAAAAGACAATTGCCAAAGTCCTCCAAAGCGGACATTGGTGGCCTTCTATGTTCAAGGATATTCGAGCCTTTATTTTTACATGTGACGCTTAGCTTGTCAAATATGTGGCAATATAACGAAGAGAAACGAGAAGCCCCTTCAACATATCCTCGAAATCAAACTATTGATGTTTGGGGTATTGATTTCATGGGACCATTCACTTCTTCATTCGGCAACAAATACATCCTTCTCACGGTCGATTACATATCGTGGATCGAGGTCATAGCCTCTCCTACAATTGATTCCAAGGTTGTAATTAAACACTTCAAAAATATGATATTCCCTAGGTTCGGTATGCCTAGAGCCATAATTAGCGATGACGGCTCTCACTTTAGGAAGGACACATTCGAACATCTCTTACGAAAACATGGAATAACACGCAAGATGTCCTTGGCCTATCATCCACAATCGAACGGGAAAGCCGAGATTTTAAATCGTCAAATTAAGGGAATATTATATTGGAGAAAGTAATAAATACACATCGTATGGATTGGTCACTAAAGTTGTTTGGGCATTGCAAACGGCTTACAAAGCGCCAATTGGAACCACTTATAGACTCGTGTATGGCAAAGCATGTCACTTACCGGTGGAACTAGAGCACAAAGCGAAATGGGTAAGCAAATAACTAAATTTTGACGAGAAGATTGTCGGTGAAAACCGTCTTCTACCACTACAAGAGCTACAGGAGTTAAGACTTGAAGCTTAGGAAACCTCAAAAATCTACAAGGAGCAGACACACAAATGACATGATGCTAAGATCCTTCGTAAGGACTTCTCCGTAGGCGACAAGGTATTCCTCTATAACTCTCATTTCAAGCATTTTCCCGGTAAGTTTAAAAAGTCAAAATGGTCGGGTCCATTCGAAGTGACCAAGGTACAACCATATGGATCAATTGAGATCTCTAGCCCGGAAACCGGGAAGTTTATGGTTAATGGACGACGTTTGAAGATATATCATGTCGGTCACGTTCGTGAGACCTTTTCTATCATCAAAGTTGGTGAGCTCCCGATTGGGAGCATTGATTAACCCTTTTCTTCAAATGAAGTAGGTTTGGTGGTATCATCAACAACCACCTTGTAAATATGTATCGTAAATTTTGTTTTAATTAGCTTTGTTAGTCTTTGAGGGGATGGATGCACTTGGATTTCAACTTGGAGCATCTATTTGAGTGATTATCAAGCTTTTGGATGAAGTTATGGAGCAATTTTGAAGACCACAAGCACGTTTGTGGGAAAATTTGATAATGTAATGTGAGTCGGGTCATTATTTGGAACTTGAGGTGATCCTTGATAGGCCTTGAATTGGAAAAATAAGAAGATGAAGCACATAAGACCACCGGGCGAAACTTCACCCGATGGGAATCTGCTAAGCCATTGGGATATTTACTGAAATTTTTCCGTCGGGTGAAGCTTCACCGTTGAGATTTGACCAGGCGAAACTTTGCCTTACGAAAAATCCCAGAATTTGCCAGACTTCCGGAATTGTCTAGAAAGCATCGGGCAAAACTTCGCCCGATGAGAGTTCACCCGGTGAAACATCGCCTTGCGGTGAAAAATTTTGCGGAGAGATTTTAATGAGAAGAAACAGTCGGGTGAAATTTCACCCTATGGTATCTGACCGAGTGAAAACTTCACCCGTTGACTTGGCCGGATCCCTATCTCACCTACTCACTACAAACATCACTTCCCTTATTTCCCAAAAATACATACATTACTTTCCCTCCAAATCAAAAACATCAAACTTTCCCAAAACACCAAATCCAAATTTTTTATTCTTTACTTTCCCTCCACCAAACCTTTATGTATACATCACTTCCACTCCATTTCCTTTTCACCTTATCCCTCCTCATTTCATTTATCACATTCATATACCATCTCCATATCTCTATCCATTGGATTTCGATGAGAAAAAAGCAAAGTTTATTCTTGAAATTTTTTGCAAATTCATCTCTATGGAAAGAAGGTCAAGGCGATGTTCTAGAAAACAAGGTACGTCTTCCTCTAATACTACCAATTTACCTTCTTTAAATTCCCCATTATCTCGCACCTTCTCTGAAAAGATCTTTCAGAGTACTAGATGACCTTGTCCTCACACAATGATTAACTTAGGAATCGTTGACGACATTAGAGAATTATCGTCTCGGGTTGGCACTAGTGAACTTCTTAGTCTTGCCACTTTCACATATAAAGATTTAACTTGTAAGTTTCTAGAGACCTTTACACTTGACCACCCGACCCCACCTAGAGTAGTCAAATTTCAGTTATTCGTCAAGTTTAACGAATTTACCAGCCAACCAGTTTGACAAGTCTAATTTTAGTTCTATACACCATTTCGATAATTTGATAATGTTCATTATGATTTACAAATAGTTTACCGACTTGCATTTCTATTCATCAACGTCGTATTGTTTTTCCGTGCTGTCTAAGAATTTATTGGTCTTTCTTTCTTTCATTTTCTCCACTTTTCTATCCATTTTGTTGTGCTTCATGATTCTATTTACATTGTCATTATGCCTTAATTATTTTAAGTTATTGTTTATTTTTCACTTATAGGTGGTCAAAGTAGTTCATCTGCTGCACAAGATGTCGAGTTGAATCACCAGCGTGCACTGGATATGCGTACACCCTTTGCAGATTTTACAAATCGTATTAGATTCCGTATCCCCATATCCCCCCTATATATAGAATGGTTCTTATGAGTCCCTCTCATATATTGAGTCCCTAATTCCTCATATCATCCATTGGATGGTAGAGGGATGGATGGACGAGATTCATCATGGCCTCCTTCATTAATAAAAAAATAGAAGAAAAGAAAGATATTGCTTTCTATAATAATGGAACGTGATTGCCATCAACATAGGAAACAATATCAAAGAGTAACGCCCTCATTCATACTGTAATTCATAGCATTTTTTACGTTCATGCCCTCATTCATCACTTTCAACCAAAACAATCTTTAATCTAAGTATACGCGTTCAATCAACACAATCAATAACACGTTCAATCATTCATCTTCTTCCTTGCGCCGACTTCTCCTTCGATGGCGGATATGAAAATTGTCGAATACACCAACGGTGAGTTTTTGCTTTGTAATTTATACTGGAAACGCCATGGAAGTCATTAAGATGCTCCATATTATTAGATTCACGTTTATAGTATGGAAACTGCATATTATTAAAGTTCTGATCATTATATGAATTTTTTGCACTAACATATATTTGGTGTTATTTTAATACACATCATCTGTTACTTTAACACACACAATTTGTTATTTTAATGCCTAACCTCTGTGCATAAGCATCTTCTGTTAATTGAATCCCGTGTTACTTTAATGCACTTCATCTGTTACTTTAGTTCTTGTCATCTGTTACTGTAATGCATTGGGGTAACAAAGGATTTAGAATACTGTCATATTAAAATAAAATATATTGCTTCCTATAGTGATGGAATGTGATTGTCATCAAAATAGGAAACAATATCAAAGGGTAACACCCTCATTCATACTCTCATTCATCACTTTCAACCAAAACAATCTTCAATCAAAGTATACACGTTCAATCAATAGTCAACACAGTCAATAACACGTTCAATCTTTCATCTTCTTCCTCGCGCCACTGCAACTTCTTCTCCGATGGCGGATATGCAAATTGTCAAATACACCAACGGTGAGTTTTTGCTTTGTAATTTATACTGGAAACGCCAAGGAAGTCATTAAGATGCTCCATATTATTAGATTTTACGTTTATAGTATGGAAACTGCATATTAAGGTTCTGATCATTATATAATTTTTTTGCAATAACATATATCTGGTATTATTTTAATGCACATCATCTGTTAATTTGATACACACCATATGTTATTTTAATGTCTAACCTTTGTGCATAAGCATCTTCTGTTAATTGAATCCTGTGTTACTTTAATACACTTCATCTGTTACTTTGGTTCTTGTCATCTGCTACTTTAACGCATTGGAGTAACAAAGGATAGAATACCGTAATATTTCAAGCTCTGATTGTTTTTGTCGCCACGTTTATTGGCATTGTTCTTGTTTTTGTAGTAGACGCAAAAGCACAGGAATGATGTAGGGATGTTTATGAGAGTTTCACTCCATCATAGGGCAGATCTTCAAGAATGTGAAGGAGGCAGTAAACTTCTATAAAATCTACGCATTGGCTTGTGGATTCGATATGAGAAGGTACACAACGAAAAGATGGCGCGGTGGTGAGATTAAATCAAAGCTACTCGTATGTAATAGGCAGGGTTTTGCAAAAAAAGGTCAGCCCGGAAGAGGCAGCCAAGGAGGCGTCGTCCAAGGAGGAAGCAGCGAAGGAGACACCCGAGGGAGTCACTGTCAAAGTACCAATAAGGAAGACTAAGGTCCATCGTGTTGGTTGCAAAGCAAGGATTAGGTTGTACAGCAAAGGCGGGTCTCTCATAATTGATATTTTCTACAGTGGGCACAACCACGAACTAGTTTCACCAAAGGACAGAGAATTGCATAAGATATCGAGAAACCTTACAAAGTACCACAAGCAAATGATCCTGAACAATTCACGGGTATGTGTAGAATACACTACAAGAATACAGCCTTCAGGCATCCGTCATTGGAGACCGTTTTCGATCGTAATATTCATATTGGCGAGCGACTGTGGTCGGCAAAGTCCGTCGCCCAAGTTGGTCGCAATTTGAAGAGTCGGGCGACCACTACCGGTCGTCAAATTTTGCTACCGACTTTTGGCGACTATTATTGGTAACGAAATTTAGCAACCGACAGTCGCCAAAATGGCGACGGATTTGGCGACCACTATCAGTCGCCAGTGGGAGAAAATAGCGACCGACAACAATCGCCAAAATGGCTAAAATAGCGACCACGGTAGGTTGCCAACTGCATAAATAATTAAATAGTGACCATTGTCGGTCGCCAATTCCCCTTGTTTCAGTCCGTAACAACCAATTTCTGCAAAACAGTAACATACTGTGGACGTTCGTCCGCACCGCCCGGAGCCCCGCGCGCGCCTGCGCGGGGCCGACAAGGTTTTTCAACGTGTGGCGGCGGCCACCCACGTGGCCCCTGTTGGAGCAAGTGTCCTCCACAATAGTGAATTTATATATGAAATCTCATGGACGGAATATATTTGGGATAAATAGTACATTGATACTCCACGTTAGTTGATTAACGTAAATCGATAGCGCTCAGCTGACTAGAGTTAGACGTTATTGTCGTAAGACGGCGGTGATCAACTGATCCATTGCGGTCACACCTATAGGATGAGACCCAAATAGAAAACTAATTATTTGTATTTGATACAGTTAATTAGCTCCTTGCGTATATATATGATATATGCTTGGAAATGAGAGTTATTTATTGGAGATAGAGTTTTGAACTCAGTCTGATTAAGTTTATTAGTCTATTATACGATAATTGGCTGAATAAATTTTACGTCTTATTTTAATACGATTAAATAAGACTTAATTTAGTATTTAAAAGTTAATTACTAAATTAGTTGAGGTGTTTATGCTTTTAGAGGTAGTGGTAATTAGCTATTAATATTTACAAGGACTTGTAAATTTGGCTAAATGATTATTATGGGACCAATTATATATTGATATAATTAATATACTACTTAAAGAGTTAAGAGTATATTATTTATTTGATGTGATCAATTATATAAGATAATTAATCATGTCACACATAAACATTTGTAAGACAAATGACAAAAATAAAATGGACCCTTTTTTTTATACATGTACATGGCACACTAGAAGAATATGGGCAATGATGGTTGTTCTTATTTATGTACATGCTTGGACAATAGTCATAATTACCCTAGACCCTCTAAGCATGCAATTAAAATAAGCATTTTTGTCTTCCCTAAGTGTTGTGGGGTGGCCGGTTTTTGGGGCTTAAATATGAGAACATTTTGTTCTCATTTTTGCTCTAGCTTTTGATTTAGAAATGCTTTCCTCTTCTCCAAAAATTACTCTCTCATACTAATATTCATCCTTATTACTAAAGTAGTAATATTCATAATATTAGTATAGGTTCATCACTACTATTATCTAGTTAATAATAATAGTGATTATTTGGGTAAATCTTGGGTGCAACTTAAAGGAGGTCTTCTTCTTTGGAGATTCAAGATTTGGAGGATCATCTATACTAATATAAGCTCAAGAATAATAAGAAAATGAGTTTTCTTGTTGTGCCCATTATTTCCTCTTTGTTTATGTAAGGAAATTTCTTCTTGTATCAAGTTTTGTCTTTTTATCCCATGCATGTAACTAGATCTTTAAATACTAAATTAACAAGTAATTTAGTAACTAATTAGAGGAGTCTAATTAGAGAGTTATGAACCCTTCAAGTGGTATCAGAGCTTTGTTGTTGCATGCATGTCGATTTTTGACATTTTTTTCGGGTTATACGATAACTTGGTAAGAACCAAAACTTTTGTGTAAAAATATGTTTCACATGAAATTTTTGGGTACATGCATACCTACTGACCTCAAATAGGTTGTGGTCGATTTTGGTATTTTTTGATATTAATTTGCTAATCTATAATCATTTTTGCCTTAAAAATCCGAGTTTTTATGACTATTTTATGTTAAAAGTTAACTAAAAAAAGTTGCATGTTGTTTTTTGGGCATGATAATTTTTTGTAAATTTCATTATATGTTTAAGGACAAATTTTTAAATTCTTAAAATTTATTTTGTCTTTTTGGGATATTTATTGTTTTTTTATTGGATAAAAATCAATAAACATGCATTTATTTGTTCCTAAATTTATTTGAAATTTTTATGGACACATTTTTATTTTTGAGTTCCTGGAAATGTTCCAAAACGTAAAAAAATTTTATTTTAATTTTTATATGTTTTATGATATAATTTGAATTCATTTCATAAAATTGCCATTTACCGATTAAACTAGCAAATTAAATCAATTCAAACTAATTTTTTAATTTTCAAATTAGTAAAGACTAATTCATGAAATTTCCAAATTGGTTTGGAAAATTAGTTAGAGCGTAATTGAGAATTAAGTGTTGATTAATGATTTTTAGTGGTTAAAAATCGATAAATTCCATAAATACCGAGCTATGATGAACTTGATAAACAGTAGGGCGATTTTGGCATTATTTTACAGCATTTTTATTTATTTTAATGTTGTTGAATGAATGAATGTCATTTTATTGATAATTTTGCAAGTTTGTACCTAGTATGGCCTAGTCTTTTAATCGGTATTACCCGTAATGAAAGAGAATATCGATTTGGTTGTAATTAATTGCGATCTCGTATTGCCCGTTTTTAATAATTAATAGTTTTATTTATACAAATGTATAATAGAAATTGCTATGTATTCATTTGTATTATTTGTAATTAATTATTATGAAGACGGAGATTACCCAAGATGGTGGTCAAAAAGACGGTGCCTTTTGGAGGTGTTCCATTGAAGAGGCCAGGGACCAAGGAGTTGGTTTCCGATTCTGTAATAGTTTAGTTAATTAGATTAGCTAGATGGCCATACTAGGATTTATTTTGTTTTATGCTTGCTTTATATTCGCTCATGCCAAAATCACCAATCATGCATTTTATTCCTCGATTTTCAATTCACCTATTTACGTAATCACCAACTGAGTTCACTTATAAGTGATTAGTAACTTAATATTGACAAGACATCTCACATGCATAGTAAGAATTGAGATTTAGCCTTACCAATTAAAGCACCTATGAACCCCTTGTTCATTAGGGCAACCACAATGTGGACCACTTTTTACCTTGGGTAAGTGGGGTGATAAGATCACATGCCAAGATTGGGTTGGACTCAACGGGATAAGAGTTATTCCGGGGCTAGGAGATGGATTTGGTTGAAATTCGTCAACCGAGAGTTCTAGGGTAGAATTGGTCAAGTAATGACTTACCGTTTTTACATAAGGATTACATGCGATGTTAGTTCTTATCTAAATGCGGGTCTCGGAATCACTTATATAATTTCGTGAGGGGTCATTATATGAGTGACTTGTTAAAATTGTTTTACAAGTAAATTATATAACAATGAATGTTAATATTTCCTAAACTTTGTTGTAGTGTTTATAATTCGCTATGACTACCAATGCAACTGTTCAACTAGGAAAGGATTCTTGGCTTAGGTCCGTTATGGACAAATATATCTTGAAAGATGATGGAAGTAATTTCATCGAATGGGAGTCTACCATAAAAGGTGTGGCGTTGTCCGACAACGTCCTTCGTTACTTGAACGAGCCACCACCCAATGAACCCGGTCCTAGAGCCACTGCGGCACAAAGGACCGCCTATGAGGAGTTTTTGAAGATATCTAACGATATCAAGAACGTCTTGATATGGTCAATGTCTCCAAAACTCAAGCTTCAATACATTACCCTTAATGCATATGAGATATTCTCAAGGGTTACGACGACTTTTTCTCAATCGCCCGATATCCGTCAATATGAGGCTATGATGAAATTCTTCGAGGGTAAGCTAGAAAAGGGTCAAAAAGTTGGCCCCCATGTGCTCAAGATGATTAAACATATTGACACTCTAGAGCGTCTAAGGTGTAGCATTCCCAAGAAGCTTGCAATAGGTCGCATTCTTCACTCACTCCCCTCCAAGTTCTCCCAAATTAGGGTGAACTTTAATATGCATGACATGGACAAGAGTTTCCAAGAGCTTCATGCACTCCTCAACCAAGCGGAGAGAGACATGGAGGCTAGTGGGAGTGAGAAGTGAGACATGTTCTCCATGAAAATGAAGAATATCAACTTTGGGGTTCAAAAGGGTAAAAACAAAGGTAAGACCCAATTCAAGAAACAAGAAAAAGACAAGAATAAAGGGAAATGTGTTGTGAATAGCAAACCTAAGGGTAAGGTTAACAAGCATGCCGACGCCGATTGCTATTATTGTAATGGCAAGGGACATTGGAAGCGCAATTGTCCCAAACATTTGAAGGATTTGAAGAGCAAGAAAGACGAGAGTGAGACTCCGTCAGGTATTGTCCCCACTTCTCTCTATATGATAGACATTAACTATACTTGCACTTCCACTTGGGTATTAGATACCAGATGTGGTTCTCACCTTTGTAATCATTTACAGAGGCTGAGGGACGTGTGAGCACTAGTCAAACGTGATGTGGACCTACGCATGGGAAATGGAGCTAGAGTAGCCGCTATATCCGTAGGAACTTATGTACTCACTCTAGGTAGTGGTTTTGAGTTGTATTTGAATAATTGTTATTTCATACCAACTTTAACTAAGAACATTAACTCCATTTCCGTACTTGATATGGAAGGTTTTTCCAATATGATTAAGGACAATTGTTATACTTTTTCATTTAATGACATGGTTTATGGTAAAGCTACGTCTATCGGAGGTATTTATGTTCTAGATAATGTTAATGATGTATATCATATAGAAAACAAGAAGCTCAAAACGGGTGAACCTAATCAATCCTACCTTTGGCATTGTCGTTTAGGACACATAAACGAACGACGCATAAAGAGGCTTGTTTCATCGAAACTTCTCAAACCGTTTGATTACGAATCTTATGGTATATGCGAGTCTTGCCTTTTAGGCAAGATGACTCGTGCTCCTTTCTCAACTAAAGGAACACGAGCAAGTGAGGTATTGGGCCTTATACATACCGATGTGTGTGGCCCAATGACTATCACCGCTAGGGGTGGTTACAACTACTTCATCACTTTTACCGACGACTTAAGTAGATATGGATATGTCTACTTAATGAGGCACAAGAGCGATGCTTTTGAAAAGTTCAAGGAGTTTCAAAGTGAAGTAGAGAACCAATTGGATAAAAAGATTAAAGTACTACGATCCGATCGTGGTGGTGAATACCTAAATAATGAATTTGATTCACACCTAAAAGATTGTGGCATAGTATCACAATGGACTCCTCCTGGCACACCACAATTGAATGGTATGGCCGAAAGGAGAAACCGAACTTTATTAGATATGGTTCGGTCCATGATGAGTCTCACTGAGCTTCCTAATTCATTTTGGGGTTTTGCCATTTTGTCCGCAATATTTTCACTAAATCGAAGCCCGACTAAAGCAGCCAATAAGACACCATATGAGATATGGAAGGGAAGGGTTCCTTATTTGTCGTTTATGAGAATATGGGGTTGTGAGGCATATGTTCAGAACAAGTCTGACAACAAACTCCCACCCAGATCCGACAAATGTCTTTTTGTAGGATATCCAAAGGAAACACAAGGTTATTACTTCTACAATCGTCACGATAACAAAGTGTTTGTGGCCCGTGACGATGTCTTTCTAGAAAATGACTTCATTTCTAGAAGACATAGTGGGCGAAAATTTGAACTTGATGAAATCCAAGAGCCACAAACCAAGAATAAAGTGGAGGAAAGCGTTCCCTCCTCCTCGGACACGGTTGTTGTTCCCTTTGAACCTTGGAAATCTACAAGGGTTAGTCATCAACCTGATCGATACCTTGGTATTGTTGAGGAAGATGCGTTAGATATGTTGCTTTGCGAAAGTGACGAACTATCAACCTACAAGGCGGCCATATCTAGTCGTGATTCCATGCAATGGCTTGAAGCCATGCGATCCGAAATGGACTCTATGCACGAAAACCAAGTATGGAATTTGGTTGATTTACCTGAAAAGGTGAGACCTCTTCAGTGTAAATGATCTTTAAGATCAAGAATGGCATAGATGGACATAAAGATGTCTACAAAGCTAGATTGGTGGCAAAGGGTTTTCCTCAAGTTCATGGTCTTCACTATGACGAAACCTTTGCTCCAGTCGCAATGCTTCGTTCCATTAGGATTATCTTAGCGATTGCCGCATTTCATGATTATGAGATTGGGCAAATGGATGTCAAAACCGCCTTCTTGAATGGGATTCTAGAAGAGGAAGTGTATATGACACAACCAGAAGGTTTTGTAGATACATCTAATCCTAAGAAGGTATGCAAGCTTAAGAGATCCATTTATGGTCTTAAGCGAGCGTCCAGAAACTGGAATCATCGCTTTGATCATGTTATCAAACAGTCTGGTTTTATTCGAAGTGTCGAGGAACTCTGTTTGTACATGAAGTTTAGTGGGAGTAAGGTAACCTTTCTTGTCTTGTATGTGGATGACATACTTCTTATCGGGAATGACGTTCCGATGCTTGCTTCTGTAAAGCTTGGCTAGGAAAACACTTCCAAATGAAAGATTTGGGAAATGCACAATGCATTTTGGGTATTCGGATCCATAGACATAGGTCCAAAAGGATGTTGGTATTAAGTCAAGAAGCTTATATAGATAAGATTCTTGATAGATTCAAAATGAAAGACTCTAAGAGAGGCTTTCTTCCCATGAGTCAAGGTACTATTTTATGCAAGTCACAGTGTCCTACAACACCCGAAGAGATTGAACGCATGAAGTTGATCCCATATGCTTCCGCTGTTGGATCAATCATGTATGCCATGTCGTGCACTCGTCCCGATGTTTCGTATGCTTTGAGCATGACGAGTCGTTATAAAGCCAACCCAGGTGAAAGTCACTGGACAGCCGTGAAGAACATCCTTAAGTACTTGCGAAGGACTAAGGATTCGTTCTTAGTGTTTGGAGGGGATACTGAATTGCGTGTAAGAGGATACACGAATGCCAGTTTCCAATCCGATCGGGATGATTTGAAATCCCAATCTGGCTATGTTTATATGTTGAATGGAGGAGCCGTTAGCTGCAAGAGCTCATAGTAAAGTGTCACTGCGGATTCTACAACAGAAGCTGAGTACATCGCGGCTTCGGAAGCTGCAAAGGAAGCTGTTTGGATTCGTCAATTTTTGGAAGGACTAGGAGTAGTCCACTCCAACAAAGATCCTATCACCATATATTGTGATAACATTGGGGCTATTTTTCAAGTAAAAGAGCCCAAGTCTAGCAATAAGTCTAGACATGTACTTAGGAAATACCACGTGATAAGAGATCTCGAGGAAAGGAAGGAAATCGATATATGTAAGGTTGGGACAGACGATAACATCGCTGATCCTTTATCCAAGCCTCTTTCAAAATCCTTTATCCCTAAGTGTTGTGGGGTGGCCGGTTTTTGGGGCTTAAATATGAGAACATTTTGTTCTCATTTTTGCTCTAGCTTTTGATTTAAAAATGCTTTCCTCTTCTCCAAAAATTACTCTCTCATACTAATATTCATCCTTATTACTAAAGTACTAATATTCATAATATTAGTATAGGTTCATCACTACTATAATCTAGTTAATAATAATAGTGATTATTTGGGTAAATCTTGGGTGCAACTTAAAGGAGGTCTTCTTCTTTGGAGATTCAAGATTTGGAGGATCATCTATACTAATATAAGCTCAAGAATAATAAGAAAAGGAGTTTTCTTGTTGTGCCCATTATTTTGTCTTTGTTTATGTAAGGAAATTTCTTCTTGTATCTAGTTTTGTCTTTTTATCTCATGCATGTAACTAGATCTTTATATATACTAAATTAACATGTAATTTAGTAACTAATTAGAGGAGTCTAATTAGAGGGTTATGAACCCATCAACCCCCTCCCTGCCGGGGGCCGGTTCGATCTCGCGTACGGGGCGAAATATCGGACCTCGATTTGGATGACGATCCGGACTTGTACTAGACGGGTGGGGGCACCCGTGTTTTCGTTTGGGAATCGATCGAGTTGTGGTTGCAAATGTTTAAAGGCCGTTTTGTTTGGTAAGGCGACCTTTTTAGTGAACTGAAGTTGTTGCCGATTTGTGGAGTCGCCACCAAGTCAATTATGTGGACTCAGAAATCGTTCAAGTCAACTTTGATCCCTTGCCGGCTCAAAGTTGAGTGGCACGGGAACTAAAGATAAAGACTTGTACCCTTAAGCACTCCATGCCTGGAATGACTCTCATTGCCAATGGTTTCGGACATCCGGAAACCGTCGATTCTGAGTAAGGGGTGAGGGTACGTATTGGGAAGCCAACATTCGGTAGATGTCAACGTACATCCAATCCCGCCCGCACTATAGCAGCCTCTACTAATCAATCGGCGGGCTGATATCCTAGTTCTTTTGTTGTGGTGGAAATACTGTAACATCCGTTGTTTTAACCCTAAACCTTTTGCTATGTCGATTATTTAAGGACAAGTATGTTTTGTCGTCAAAGTAGTTGAGTTTACATTCTTTACATGCGATTTCACGTGACAAGCAGACCATGAAAAGATGCACGTAGGAGAGTAGAGAGTACTAGTATTATACGTATTAGCAAATAAGTTTTAACGCGATAATACGGATATTAGTCATTCTTATGGTATACCTTACCTGGTATTCTGCTTAAGATGCGTCGGTTCGGTATTAATAGAGATGCGTCGAACCTAATAAGGCGAGCACATGGACTAATATGGAACCCGACCATCACTTTGTTCATTTTTAGTTGTTTTACGTTTTGAATTCCGTGTTAGGTGATTTAGCATGCGATTATAAGGTCATAAAAGCGATAAATCATACGAAAGACTGTAAATGCGAATGTAAGTAAATCACGTTGTGAGGAGTTGCACCCTCAGAGTGTACACTAAACGAGACACGATGCATAGATAGTTTGAGAACGGATCTCGGAATTACTCGGGTCTATTTAGTGTGTTTTAGTGTTTGTGGTTGAAGTTGGGACGTTACGTATTTTAGTAGATGTTTGTGGGCCTAGTGCTCACATCTAGTGTTGTCGTAGTGCATAATAATAGAGAGTGCGAATATGGAAAGTTTTGTTTAGATGGCAACGTAGTGACGATACGACTTCGACAGGCGGATCCTCCTAGCTTGACCAGTTATTCCGGCAGTGTTCCCTTACCGTTTGACCTTTCCCGGCTATTCCGGCAGAGCTTCGTTACTAAAGACTAGTTCTGCGGCTAATCCGACAGAACCTGGGTACTAGTTTTGAGCTAGTCGATCACAGGCACCTCGGTATCGAGTGGGGTGCTCGAAGGTGAGGAGTAGCGTCGATGTCGCTTTTATTATCGGAACTACGATCGAGTGGATCGTTTGCCTTGGGTGTCGGAGTGCGAGCCCTTAGCGAGAGTTTATAGGGGGAAGAGAAGTGAATCTTGTCTGTTGAAATGAGGGCGTGAAGGGGGGTATTTATAGGTGTTTTCGGGCCTTGTCGCCCATATAGGCGCCCGAGCTGGGGCGTGCTGATACTCAGGCGCCTGGGTCCGGGCGTGGGGAGACCTAGGCGCGTCGGGTGCTGCGGTTGGAGTTCTGAGGATACGGTTTAGATATTTTCCAAAACCGAGAGGGAGGAGTGTGATATGATTGTCGGGGATTAAGTTTACCTCGGGTTTGACCTAGCTCCGTGGGTTTAGTGGGCCTCAGGTGTTCATCCCGAGGTTCGCTTGGCGCGGTGTTGACTCGGATCGAGTTTCGGGACCAACTCGGGGTTCCGGTGTCAAAATTGACTCTTATTAGTGTCTATGCGATCGTAACGACACGACTAAGGCTGCCATCATGTTATTTGATCCGTTCTATAGAAAAACTATCTAAAACACACCGAACCCACGTCGCGTTGCAGTCCTATCGTCATCGGGTGTTTGTTGGGCGCTTCTGCAGCCACCAGGTCCAAATCCGGGTGTCTATAGAAGCCCTCACTTTAACTGAGGCTTGGACAGGACAAAAGTCAAAGTGTAGCCGCCCAGGTCAATCAAAGATTACGACCTGGTGGGTGTCCGGTCGGGTCGTTTTAAGTCCGTTAGACCGTGCGTTGAGGCTCGCCAGCCAAGGTTTAGTAGTTATACCTGACGTCTTCGCTTATGGTTGTTTGCTTGGGCCCGGGCCGTTGCTTGTCATCTTGTTCTTGATTCTTTATGCGCGCGCTTTGTCTTCTTCGATTTATTCAATGTTTTGTTTAATTTTAAGCACTTTTATGTGTTAGGTGTAAATGTATTGCTTTTCATTTGGGCGAATAGTTTTGGGATGCTTGTGAACCCTTGAGGAAATAAAACGTTCGGTGGCGTCAGTCTCACTCGAACGGTCGTCTTTGGGATGCTTGTGACCCCTTGGACGAACATGACAAGATAAAATGATATAAAACTACTCGAGGGCATTAGTCTCCACTAGAATAGCTGTGTTTCGGGATGCTTATGACCCCTACGACAAAAATTGCTGATATAAAACTATTCGAGGGCGTCAGTCTCTACCCGAATAGCTGTCTTTCGGGATGCTTATGACCCCTAGGACAAAAAATTGTTGTGCCTCCGGGATAACTCTGACCCTCGGGCAAAATTGCTGTTTGCTGTGCCTCCGGGATCTTAGATCCCTCGGGCAAAATTGCTAACACGCTGGAGCAGGATGCCCGGTTGTGGTTGTGGTACTTCCTAGGTTCGACCCACTTCTCGGACAAGGGCGAGAGGTTCAGCACTAAGATTTTGCCATTCCTAGCTGAGCTGACTCAGCTGGGGCGTTACGATTGGGTGACCGTGGCTTTCGCGGAGATGACTTGCTGCCTGCAAGTCATGGTGAGGCCGCTGGTGATAGGGTCGGCCTCAGCTGTGCCCATTGTGGGTCCGGGCCTTATACTGGAGGTTAGTTGCTTTTCTCGCTCTTGTGTTTTGAGTTCTACTTAGTTTTATGGCTTGAATTGCTAAAGTTGTTTTGGGATTTTGCAGGCTTGGATCTATTCCTATTTCCCGTGCTTAGCTCCTAAGACGGTACGGGCGCACCCGAAGAGATTCCCGACAGCAATCGAGTGGAGGCTGGCTCAGCCTAAGAGCACAATCAGCCATTATCCGGTGCAGAATGCGCTGGTTAACAAGCTAGGCCTTGACGATGTAAGTTTCTTCTATAGTTTATTTGCTTAATAGCCCCCAAGGCTTGGGATTTCATTAGGATGTCGGTCTTATTTGTGTAGTTTGTGGCCCGCCCTTGGGCTAATTAAGAGGGCTTGCCGGAGTATGTGGCTACGGAGCTGAGGTCGCGGAGTTATAGGAGGATGCTCCTTCCCGCGCTGATTTGTCCAGTTTGGTACCTGTGCAAGCGGTAGGCGCGTCAGTGCCTGTATGATGATTTTAGGGTGCCGGTTGATCCTCCCCGGACCATGTTCAGACCACCGACCGCCGCAGAGGTCCTCGAGGATAGGGACGGAGAAGGAGGCGATACGCTCTTGGTGCCTGTTGCCTCCTACCTATCTCACGTCACCCGGCGGTTAGCTTGGTATCGCCTCGTGGTAATGTTCTAATTTTGGTTCTAAGATTCGTATTGTGCTTTGTTATTTCTTTGCCCTTCGACTGACCAATCTGTTGTCTTTTCAGCTGGCCGACCCGACTGACGAAATCAAGCCCCCATATTTTCCCCTAACTTTGCTTAGGGTGGATCCGGCTAGGATACCCTTTATCGAGCCTCTCCCCCCGTGTTCTGCAAAGGAGATGGATGCTGGGATAGAGTGGCGTGACCGGGTATACCGGGTAAGTTTTGACTTTTGTTTTCGATTTGGGTTCTAAGAATGTAGGGTGGTTTGCCTAACATTCCTGGTTTTGCTCTCAGGTTTCGTCGGCTTGCCATCAGCGGTTATGGCAGGCTGCCAACTGCTTCCGGGCCTATGCCTCGAGGGTTTCCCGTGACACTTCGGGGCCTCGATCGGTGAGTTTGTGTGACTGAAGTGGTTTTCTAGGTTGCGTGTGTGTGATATCCTAAAGTTTGAGTGTACTCACAGGATGTCTCGGATATTGTGGGACAGCTGGAGACTCGGGTGATCGAGCTTGAGGCGAGAGATGTTGAGTCGCAGTGGCTCCTTCAATCTCGGGCTGACGAGATCGCCTTCCTAAAGGAGAAGCTAGCTTGGTCTCGGGGGGAAACCTCCTCACAGGGTGAGGCCATGCATCGGATCGAGAGGGAGGCTGAGGCTGAGACTACGGGTGCTAACGAGGAGGTTGGAGGGTCCCCGAGACGACTACCCTAGATATGCTGTCGGGGATGGATGGTAGTGAGTCTCCCCTCACAGACTTAGAGGATGTTGGTTTGGATGACAACCTTTGCTAGGTTGTGATAGCTGTCGGTGCGGCTTCTAGGGGTCCTTCCTAGCCTCAGTCTGTATAAGGATTTGTATATTTTGTATATTCATTTTAGACTTTTAGTTTTGGAATTAGTTGGATTAGTCTTGTGCTTGGCGAATTTGTTTACCTATATTGACAAGTAATCACTTTTGTGTTCATTTGCTTGCGATTCGACCTAGTTTAGGGCGTATTAGTGTTGCATGAGAATATGAAAACCGTTTGTTTCGTATGTTTTTGAAATGCGTTAGTTTGAGCCGGAAATCAGATCAGGTAGTACGTCGATTAAAATGTTTTGACTCGAGACGTGAAATATTAACATGCTTTGACTGAGTTTGCTAAGAAATGAGCGTGGCTGTTTTGACATTCAGAACGAGGCCAAAGTTAAAAATTCGTGCGACCCGGGCAAAAAAAGTTAGACTACTTTTTATACATTCGTAAAATCGCCTTGTCAGGCTACAGACGCGACTTGACGATAACCGTTAAAAGGCTACGACACGCCTAGGTGGGGTAGCTTAGCTTATCCCCCTAAAAAAAAAACGTCTAAGTCTAATGCGTCCAACGAGTGAACTCCCGTTCCTGCGGCTTCAGTATGGATATATCGGTTTTCGGGGTGGGCTCTAATGACTTTGGTAGGCCGTTCTCGGTGTCTGAGGTATATGATGATAGCTATGGTGATCATAGGGTTTCAAATTTCTACCCTTGGGTTGCTCGCGTTGAGTCATCCCTGGCTTCAGGCGCTCGGACTGATGCAATTGGGTCCCGGGCCACTTTGGCATGGGCAGTCGGAGACCCGGGCGCGTGGGCCGGTGCGGTCCGAACCCCGGGTTATGGAAATTTCGTTGTTTCCTAATTCTTGTGGGATTAGGGCTATATATACGGGTTGTGGATGCATGTTCTAGACATACTAGGATATCCGTAAGGTATAGAACCATATCTAGGGTCATGTCGGGTTTCGGGAATGTCCTGACCGAGTAGGCGAGTTTGTTTAAGAAATGATGATTTGTCGACGGTTGTTGCATTGAGTCGAATCAAGGTACAAGATGATTTTCTACGGGCATGCTTTAGACTTTGGGACCCGAAATATCATGATTTTGCTTTCCCCGGGGGTAAAGTTTGCCCTTTGCCCGAAGAGATAGATGCTATAGGTGGGCGTTAGAAGCTTGCTTTCGGAAAATCGAGGAGGAAGAATGCAAGCAGTCACACCCGAATAGTGAGGGTGAGGAAGAGTTGGACGGTAGAGTCCAGCCGTTTAGTACTATGTTGTATTAGTTGATATTATGTGGCGTATTAGTACTAGCTTTTGTGGGGTTTAGACAAGTTGTTAATTTTCCGGGACGTCCGGATTTTGGATGCTTGATGTTGATGCCTCGACAAAGGCTCAATTTAAGCAGTTTTGTTTTTAATGAGAAGCACATTTATTCTTCTTTTTTTTTGGTGGCCCGCAACTCGATTCTTCATTTTTCCCTGGGCGCCCTTTCGGGTTTTCACCCCGTCCTCGGATCACCCTTTTTTTAATTTTTTTTTTTTTGATTTTTTGTTTGTTTTGTCCCTTGTTTTTTACGGCTCGCAACTCGTTTCTTCATTTTGCCCGGGGTGCCCTTTCGGGTTTTCAACCCGTCCTCGGCTCGTCATTTTTTTTACAACGGCTCGCAACCCGTTTCTTCATTTTGCCCGGGGCGCCCTTTCGGGTTTTCACCCCGTCCTCGGCTCGTCGTTTGTGCTTCGTCATTTTAACTCACTCATTGACCGGGTCGTGGGAGGAATCCCGGTTTATTCATGAATCGATTAATCGACTGTTTTGTTTAGTTGTTCGGTTGTACCCGTAGAAGGACTGCCTATGTATCCGCTTCTGGACGGAATCAAACCATGTTAGTTCTTTTTTAAAAAAATGTGAGTGAGTTTGCTTTAGACTCGTCTATGCCAATTATCGATGCGAACTTGATTAATTTTTTTTTGTTTTGTTGTTTTTTTTGCTTCCCCCTAAGTCGGAGGTTGGGATGTGGTTGGCCGGGTGTCTATGGGTAGTATCGTTTGAGTTGATCCATGTTGGTTGGGGTTGATAATTCTTGACCGTCTAGGTCGGTGAGGATCACTGCGCCCCCAGAGAGTATTTTCTAGGCGAGGTAAGGGCCCAGTCTTCCCACTGTCCTTGGTTAGGCACTTAGTCTCTCGAGACTCCTCTTCGCCTCTTAGCGGCGCAATCTTCCTAACTTTTGAGTCGGTCTATCCTGACGGGTGTCCACAAACTCTATTCCGGACGGAAGTATTGTCGGTCGGTCGAGCAACAGGGTGCAAAAACTTCTGCTCCCAAGACACCCTGAACCCCCTAAGAAAATCTTCGGTCCATGGATCAGAACTAGAAACGACCTTAGCATCATCTGGAATAGGAGGTCGGACACCCATTTGATTTGACAACATGCTCGGGTAATTATAAACTTGATCCCTCATGGACAATATTAACAAAGCCCAGGTCGAAGACGAAAATGGAAACCCAACACGCCCACTAATATTCCACCACGGGATGGACCACCTGATGACAACATCTCCCCTAACCAAGTTGGAAAACCAATCCTCCTCTTCGGGACTTTTATTCCACACCAACACCATCTTCCGGCCCGTGAAACCCCTGTAGTTGTAATCTTTAAAACACCGGGGATCGGAGGGTCGATTAAACCGAGCCGTTCTTGCAATCAAACCTATACAAAAACACGACGAAGCATCGCACCTCCAAAGCCAAAGCAACCACAAAACAAATAAAACCAAGCTACAAAAACAAAAAAAAAGCCACACACCTATAAGATGATCCTAGAACCCCGAGAGGGTGTCCCCTGTACCAGAACACTAGCGTCAAGACCCAGAACAAGCTCACCCAAAATAAGCAAAGAGGGTGATCGCCCATGTTCCATAGCCACTACCACGTCCAAAACGCGAGGATTCCCCCAACCTTGACGTGACCGCGCTTTCTCAAAAAGATATATAATAGCAACCAATGGCAATATTAAGAGCACGCCTACATGCTAAGGCCGAAACATAATGAGAGCCAACCTGCGAGAATGTCCTAGAAAGCAACTCTAAGTTAAGACCATCCACACCAAAATAGCCTTTAGCCTCCTCCAATGAAGAAAGGTCCAAAAAGTGGTAAAATCGCTCCACATAAGCATCATCCCCACAAGGCACACAAGGTCGAACCGAGCTCCACCCACCTATAGCATGTATCTCTTCGGGCAAAGGGCAAACTTTACCCCCGGGGAAAGCAAAAACATGATATTTCGGGTCCCAAAGTCTAGAGCATGCCCGTAGAAAATCATCCTGCACCTTGACTCGACTCAGTGCAACAACCGTCGACAAACCATCGTTTGAACTAACCTCAGAATAACATTTCTTAAACAAACCCGCCCACTCGGTCAGGACATTCCCGAAACCCGACATGACCCTAGATATGGTTCTATACCTTACGGATATCCTAGTATATCTAGAACATGCACCCACAACCCGTATATATAACCCTAATCCCACAAGAATTAGGAAACAACAAAAATTTCCATAACCCGGGGTTCAGACCGCACCGGCCCACGCGCCCGGGTCTCCGCCCGCCCAAGCCCAAGCAGCCCGGAACCCAACTGCATCAGTCCGAGCGCCTGAAGCCAAGCACGACTCAACCCGAGAAACCCAATGATAGAAATTTGAAACCCCGCGATCACCATAGCTATCATCATATACCTCAGACACCGAGAACGGCCTCCCAAAGTCACTAGGGCCCACCCCGAAAATCGAGATATCCATACTGAAGCTGCAGGAACGCGAGTTCACTCTTCGGACGCACGAGACTTAGATGTTTTTTATTTTTTTAGGGGGATAAGCTACCCCACCTAGGCGTGTCGTAGCCTTTTAACGGTTATCGTCAAGTCGCGTCTGTAGCCTGACAAGGCTATTTTATTAATGTATAAAAAGTGGTCTAACTTTTTTTTTCAAAAGTCGCCCGAATGTTATACACCTACGCTCATCTTTTAACACACTCGGTCAAAGCATGTTAATATTTCACGTCTCGAGTCAAAACATTTTAATCGACGTACTACCTGATCTGATTCCCGGCTCAAACTAACGCATTTCAAAAACATCCGAAACAAACGGTTTTCATACTCTCATGCAACGCTAATACACCCTAAACTAGGTCGAATCGCAAGCAAATGAACACAAAAGTTATTACTTGTCAATATAGGTAAACAAATTCGCCAAGCACAAGACTAATCCAACTAATTCAAATACTAAAAGTCTAAAACGAAAATACAAAATATACAAATCCTTATACAGACCGAGATGCCTCGATCGAGGCCCGGTAAAGGTTGTCACCGACAGCTAGAAGCCGCACATACAGACTGAGGCTAGGAAGGACCCCTAGAAGCCGCCGACAGCTATCACAACCTCACAAAGGTTGTCATCCAAACCGAGATCCTCTAACTCTATGAGGGGAGACTCACTACCATCCATCTCCGACAGCATATCAAGGGTAGTCGTCTCGGGGACCCCTCCAACCTCCTCGTTAGCACTCGTGGACTCAATCTCAGCCTCAGTCTCCCTCTCAATCCGATGTCTGGCCTCACTTTGTGTGGAGGTCTCCCCACGAGACCGAGCCATCTGCGCCTTTAGAAAGGCGATCTCGTCAGCTCGAGATTGCAAGAGACGCTACGACTCAACATCTCTCGCCTTAAGCTCGGTCACCCGAGTCTCCAGCTGTCCCACCATATACGAGACATCCTGTGAGTACACTCAAACTTTAGGATATCGCACACACGCAACCTAGAAAACCACAACAGTCACACAAACTCAACGATCGAGGCCCTGTAGTGTCACGGGAAACCCTCGAGACATAGGCCCAGAAGCAGTTGGCAGCCTGCCATAACCGCTGATGGCAAGCCGAAGAAACTCGAGAGCAAAACCAGGAAAGTTAGGCAAACCGACCCTACATTCTTAGAACCCAAATCGAAAACAAAAGTCAAAACTTACCCGGTATACCCGGTCACGCCACTCTATCCCAACATCCATCTCCTCTGCAGAACATGGGGGGAGAGACTCGGTAAAGGGTATCCTAGCCGCATCCACCATAAGCAGAGTCAGGACAAAATCTGGGGGCTGAATTTCGTCAGCCGAGTCGGCCAGCCGAAAACACAACAGATTGCTCAGTCGAAAGGCAAAGAAATAACAATGCACAACACGAATCTTAGAACCAAAATTAGAACATTACCACGAGGCGATACCAAGCTAACTACCGGGTGACGTGAGATAGGTAGGAGGCACCAAGCACCAAGAGCGTATCGCCTCCTTCTCCGTCCCTATCCTCGAGGACCTCTACGGCGGTCGGTAGTCTAAACATGGTCCGGGGAGGATCAACCGGTACCCTAAAATTCTCATATAGGCACTGACGTGCCAACCGCTCGCCCATGTACGAAACTGGACGAATCAGCGCCGGAAGGAGCATCCTCCTATAACTCCGCAGCCTCAGCTCTATAGCCACATACTCCGGCACGCCCTCGTAATTAGCCAAAGGGCGGGCCACAAACTACACAAATAAAACCGACATCCTAATGAAATCCCAAGCCTTGGAGGCTATTGAGCAAATATACTATAGAAGAAACTTACATAGTCAAGGCCTAGCTTGTTAACCAGCGCATTCTCCACCGGGTAATGGCTGATTGTGATCTTAGGCTGAGCCAGCCTCCACTCGATTCCCGCCGGGAATCTCTTCGGGTGCACCTGCACCGTCTTTGGTGCCAAGCACAGGAAGTAGGAATAGATCCAAGCCTGCAAAATCCAAAAACAACTTTAGCAATTCAAGCCAAAAACTAAGTAGAACTCAAAACACAAGAGCGAGAAAAGCAACTAACCTCCAGTATAAGGCCCGGACCCACAATGGGTACAGCTGAGGCCGACCCTATCACCAGCGGCCTCACCATGACTTGCAGGCAACAAGTCATCTCCGCGAAAGCCGCGGTCACCCAATCGTAGCCCCCCAGGTGAGTCAGCTCAGCTAGGAGAAGCAAAATCCTAGTGTTGAACCTCTCGCCCTTGTCCGAGAAGTGGGTCGAACCTAAGAAGTACCACAACCACAACCACAACCGGGCATCCTGCTCCGGCGTGTTGGGTTCTCAACCCTCTAACATCGCCGCTCGCTCGAAGTGGTCGGTGATGTAAGAACTTACCAAAGCATGAGGCGTACTATATGCCTCACGCGGCAAACAATCCTCGATGATGCCCCGCACCTCATCACTATCTAGACTAGGGCCTTCGGCGGCCAACCTAATCCTATCCGGACTCCAGGGCAGACCACTAATCCACCCAAAGTCCTCTAGGGTCATGTCGACCTCCCCAAAAGCCATGTGGAAGGTCGAGGTAGTATCGTGAAAGCGATCTATCATCGCCCTGATCACCATAAGGTTGCATTTAGTCTGGCAACCCACCAACCTAACCCATTGTCCAACCACGGGACCTAGAGCAGTCCCCGCAATAATCCCCTTTACCGCGGGGGTCAACTTCTAGAAGTAGACATCGAGGCACGTAGTAAAGCCCGAGAAAGTCCTCATCGGACCTGGGGGCTGCAAACCAAAACAATGCTAGGATGAACAAAACAAATCTAGCATAATCCGAGCAAAAATAATAACAATAGCAAAATCTGAGTCATAACTAATGAACCCGAATAGGACACTCAACAGGCCCCGCACAATGCGGTTTGAAATATGACGGTCAAGATGAAACATCAGCTGATGACCATCCCAGTCCCGAGCCTACTCGGGATCCTCGTAAACGATCTCCTCGTTCTCCAGGTACGAAGCCGAAGCATGAGCCCTCCTAGCCACCGTTTCCGGAAGCTTGCGCTTCTTCACTCTATCAAACTCGGTCTCATTAATAGCCTCAGGGTCACGTCGCTGAGATGAGACTCTCCGTCTCCTCCTGCGAATCCCTCGAGGAGTCTTTGAACTCGCCCCGACAAGCTCCTCACTGTCACCAACCGAGGAAATTCCCTCGGGACGCTCGGTATCACCTCTAGCTGTGAAACCCAAAACAAAAAAAACACAACAAAGCATAGCTCTAGTCAGACTAAATCAGCTTAAACAGGTCAAAATTTCGGATGGTGATATCAAAATTCCGAAAAGGCCGCTAGCACGCATTTCCGACCCCGATCACAATGAAAGTGGTTTCAAGAAATTCCGGCATCGTTTCGACACCTTTTGGTCCGTCTTAAGACACACAAAACCTCACGAAGGGTCCTAAAAGTCATCCTAGCCCTAGCAATCGACAATAAGAGCTTCCCACATCCTCACAAATACTATTTGAGCAAAATTATGCAAGATAATCATAGGAATAATCGGGAAACGATCCTTAACCATAGCATTTCAAAACGCATTTCAACAAAGAGGCATTGTCACACCACGAACATCTATATCAAGCCTATAACTACTTCAACAAGCTCTAATCAACCTTAACTTAACAATAAAATCAAGCACAAACATCGAAACTAAACAAGTAAAAAATACCCAAATCGATTTTCTAGGGTTTTCAACAGACCAACTCATAATCAATCTAGTCAAGCAAAACCGACAAATAAACAAGTAAGGAACAGTTACCCGAAGTCGACATTGTCGTAAATAACGGAAATCGAGATGAAAGTTGGCGAGAAAAGGCGAAAAGTTGATCTTGAGGCGAAAGGGGCGACGCGTTTGAGTTTTGAGAAATAAAACGATCGCCCCAATCTTTGTTAACTTGAGCAGACCCGGACCACGAAAATCCGACCACCTCAGCAGACGCGCTCGAGTCCTAGCGCGCTGGGTGCTGGGCGCCCGAGTCTTGGAGCGCTGAAGGATGCGCGCCTAAGCGGCCCAACTCAAACTAAAACGAAGCAAAACAAACGCGACTCAAAGACAATACACGCGCGTACTAAGACAAGCAAAACAACAATAATGGGACAACTACTAATTAAACATCGATAATACACTCTCGACTAATAAAACAAGCGTTTAACGCTGCATCCAGACGCGTAACAAAACAATCGAGACTAACATAAGCAAACTCTTAGCAGACTCAACAAACCCAAGATCGAAACAAAAGCAAGAACAAACCCGAACAAAATAAGACAAGCCTACTAAATTAACTAAGACGAACTCACGGAACAAGCATTTTACTAAAACAAATAAACAAACAGCAATTTTGCCCGAGGGTCAGAGTTATCCCGGAGGCGCAGCATTTTTGCCCGAGGGTCAGAGTTATCCTGGAGGCACAACAATTTTGCCCGAAGGATCTAATATTCCGGAGGCACGGCAACAGCAATTTTGCCCGAGGGTCAGAGTTATCCCGGAGGCACAACAATAACAATTTTGCCCAAGGGTCAGAGTTATCCCGGAGGCACAACAATTTTTCCCGAAGGATCTAAGATCCCGGAGGCACATCAACAGCAATTTTGCCCGAGGGTCAGAGTTATCCCGGAGGCACAACAACAGCAATTTTTGCCCGAGGGTCAGAGTTATCCCGGAGGCACAGCAATTTTGCCCGAGAGATCTAAGATCCCGGAGGCACAGCAAAGAGCAATTTTGCCCGAGGGTCAGAGTTATCCCGGAGGCACAACAATTTTTTGTCCTAGGGGTCATAAGCATCCCGAAAGACAGCTATTCAATTGGAGACTGACGCCCTCGAATAGTTTTATATCAGAAATTTTTGTCCTAGGAGTCATAAGCATTCCGAAGGACAGCTATTCGAGTGGAGACTGACGCCCTCGAATAGTTTTATATCAACAATTTTTGTCCTCGGGGTCATAAGCATCCCGAAAGACAGCTACTCGATTGGAGACTAACGCCCTCGAGTAGTTTTTATATCATTTTATCTTGTCATGTTCGTCCTAGGGGTCACAAGCATCCCAAAGACGACCGTTCGAGTGGAGACTGACGCCACCGAACGTTTTATTTCGTCAAGGTTTCACAAGCATCCCAAAAGTATTCGCCCAAATGAAATGCAATACATTTACACCTAACACATAAAAGCGCTTAAAATTAAACAAAACCTTGAATAAATCGAAAAAGACAAAGCGCGCGCGCACAAAGAATCAAGAACAAAATGACAAGCAACGGCTCGGGCCCAAGCAAACAACCACAAGCGAAGACGTCAAGTATGACTACTAAACCTTGGCTGGTGAGCCTCAACGCACGGTCTAACGGACTTAAAACGATCCGACCGGACAACCACCAGGTCGTAATCTTCGATTGACCTGGGCGGCTATACTTTGACTTTCGCGTTGTCCAAGTCTCAGTCAAAGTGGGGCTTCTGTAGACACCCATATTTGGACCTGACGGCTGCAGAGACGCCCAACAAACACCCGATGACGATAGGACTGCAACGCGATGCGGGTTCGCGGTGTTTTAGATAGTTTTTCTATAGAACGGATCAAATAAATTATTCGGGCAAATTAAACTAACATGATGGGAGCCTTAGTCGTGTCGTTACGATCGCATAGACACTAATTAGAGTCAATTCTGACACCAGGACCCCGAGTCTGTCCCGAAACTAGAACCGAGTCAACGCCGCGCCAAGCGAACCTCGGGATGAACACCCGAGGCCTACTAAACCCACGGCGCTAGGTCAAACTCGGGGTAAACTTAATCCCCAAGAATCATATCAGACTCCTCCCTCTCGATTTAGGAAAGTATCAAAACCGTATCCTCAGAACTCCAACCGCACCACCTGACGCGCCTGGGTCTCCCCACGCCCGGACCCAGGCACCTGAGTCTTAGTACGCTCCAGCTCGGGCGCCTATATGGGCGACGAGGGCCGAAAACACCTACAAATACCCCCCTTCACGCCCTCATTTCGACACACAACATTCAATTCTCTTCCCTCCTCTAAACTCTCGCTAAGGGCTCGCACTCTGACACCCGAGGCAAATGATCCACTCGATCGTAGTTCCGATAATAAAAGCGACATCGACGCTACTCCTCACCTTCGAGCACCCCACTCGATACCGAGGTGCCTGTGATCGACAAGCTCAAAACTAGTACCTAGGTTCTGTCGGATTAGCCGCAGAACTAGTCTTTAGCAACAAAGCTCTGCCGGAATAGCCGCGGAAAGGTCAAACAGTAACGGAACGCTGCCGGAATAACTGATCAAGCTAGGAGGATCCGCCTGTCGAAGTCGTATCGTCACTAGGTTGCCATCTAAACAAAACTTTCCATATTCGCACTTTCTATTATTATGCACTATGACAACACTAGATGTGGGCACTAGGCCCACAAACATCTACTAAAATACGTAACGTCCTACCTTCAACCGCAAACATTAAAACACAATAAATAGACCCGAGTAATTCCGAGATCCGTTCTCAAATTATCTATGCATCGTGTCCCGTTTAGTCTACACTCCGAGGGTGCAACTCCTCACAACGTGATTTACTTACATTTGCATTTACAGTTTTCTGTATAGTTTATCGCTTTTATGACCTTATAATCGCATGCTATATCACCTAACACGGAATTCAAAACGTAAAACAACTAATACTGAACAAAGTGATGATCGGGTTTCGTATTAGTCCCTGTGCTCGCCTTATTAGGTTCGACGCATCTCTATTAATACCGAACCGAGGCATCTTAAGCAGAATACCAGGTAAGGTATACCACGAGAATGACTAATATTCGTATTATCGCGTTAAAACTGATTTGCTAATACGTATAATACTAGTACTCTCTACTCTTATACGTGCATCTTTTCATGGCCTGCTTGTAAAGAATGTAAACTCAACTACTTTGACGACAAAACATACTTGTCCTTAAATAACCGACATAGCAAAAGGTTTAGGGTTAAAACAACGGATGTTACAGTATTTCCTCCACAACAAAAGACCTAGGATACCAGCCTACCGATTGATTAGTAGAGGCCGCTATAGTGCAGGCGGGATTGGTTGTTGACATCTATCGGATGTTGGCTTCCCAATACGTACCCTCACCCCTTACTTAGAATCGACGGTTTCCGGATGTTCGAAACCATTGGCAATGAGAGTCATTCCAGGCATGGAGTGCTTAAGGGTACAAGTCTTTATCTTTAGGTCCCGTGCCACTCAACTTTGAGCCGGCAAGGGATCAAAGTTGACTTGAACGGTTTCCGAGTCCCCATAATTGGCTCGGTGGCGACTCCACAAATCGGCAACAACTTCAGTTCACTAAAAAGGTCGCCTTACCAAAAAAAATGGCCTTTAAACTTATGCAACCACGACTCGATCGATTCCCAAATGGAAACAAGGGTGCCCCCACCCGTCTAGTACTAGTTTGGATCGTCATCCAAATCGAGGTCCGACATTTTGCCCTGTACGCAAGATCGGACCGGCCCCTGGCAGGGAGGGGGCCACATTGGTGGCCGCCGCCACACGTTGAAAAACCAGGTCGGTCCTGCGCGGGGCGCCGGGCGGTGCAGACGGATGTCCACACTCCCATATTTCATCTCCCGGGAGTCGAATAGGTGGATCATCAAGCACTACCTCACCCTTCTTGAATGCTCTCTTGTAAAAAATATAAGACTGTTGAGGTGTACACCAGGTACGAGTGTATGACAAGGTAAAAACAAGACTTTCAAATGTATACCAGCAGGTAGTAGGGGTGAGCAAAACCAGATATCCGATCTGGTTTTGCAAACCGGATCAGATATACAGTTTTTAAAATTTTGAATTATACTATCCGTATCCGATCCGAAATAAATCGGATGTCCGATTTCCAGATATCTGGTTTTTCCGGATATACGGAAAGCGGATATCCGGTATCCGGTTTTGAGATTTATTTTATTTTTAATTTTTCATTAAGTGCACATGATCCGTATTTTTATTTTAAAGTACTAAGGAAAGTTGTGGTAATTATTATACAAAAATAATACGATAAATAAATAGGAAAAATAAATTTAAAAAAATTAATTATTACAATCGTCTCGAATACGACATATAATTCTCCGATAGAGTAACAGGCAAACAACCTTTTTTTAATCAATATTCTCCAAACAGTTGGTTTAATTTTCATTCTCGAATGAGTTGAGCTTTTCATTTACATATTAATCCATTCAGTCATTCAGTATTTCAGTTGGTTTAATTTTTTATTTTTAATTTTTTTTTTGTATTTTTTAAAAGCCGGACCGGAAACCGGATATCCAGTTTTCATTTTTGCTAATACATATCCGCTACGGTTTTACGTAAAACCGTACAAGATATTCGTATCGGGTATCCGAAAATTTGTATAATTGCAACCGTATACCGTATCATATACGGAAAATAAAACCGTATCGGATTTTTCTGCTCACCCCCTACCAGGAAGAGTAGAAGAACAACCAAATTACCTTAACCGATGGGGAATATAGTGGATAAACTAAGAATTTATAGTCTCATTCACAACAAGAAGCCTGATACTCAAACTGTCGTCAGTTTGTCACAGACTCACACATGGTTACTAAAACAGGCATTTCACTTAATTTAGTATGCGAAAGCAGAGAACTCGAGATAAAAATGGACATAATCTAATGGAGGGTTCACTAGCAAAGGAATAAACCTTACCTGATCATAGGATTGTATATATTTGTCGAATCTTCGACGGGAATCCTGTAGAAAGGAAAGAACTGAGGTGAAAACGAAATCTGAGTATCCATAATAACATATTTTTATCATGAGAGTGTGAGTGCTGAACATAGGAAGACAGTAACATGAGTAGATCATTATTCAATTGATTATGCCAATATCACAAATAATATGTAGATAGCATTTGAGCGTGTGCGACGTGTTTCCCTTTGCTTCTTCTAGATCAACGGACACGAACTGTGTGAGACGATCAACTAAGACATGTTCCACCTTAATAAAATAGAATTAGCTTTCAAATAAGACAAGATTAACTGGGTGACGACGATCAAGGGACATGAAATCTATATGAATACGGAGTATGTTGTTCAGAGTATTGTGTTTTGTTTTCATGGAATTCAACAAGATAAAAAAGTGGAAGAAGTGAAAAAGTACAAATATCCAATTAGGGCCACCATTTTATTGTCCATATACTAGTAGTAATACAGTAGCTAGCTTCTATTCACCAAATTATGCACCAATGTTCCAATTGTTTTGGTTTTACCTTCTCCCCAGAATCTTCTCAACTACTTCTTTCACTTGCTCTCATAAAAATACTCATAGTTTAGTAACTTGCGGTTAAGAATTGATAATTCTAAACTCCAAATTAGATTTCGTCTTCTATCCTTAAAATTAGTGAAATTTTCGATTTGACATCATGTTTTTATTTTTAACCGTCAAGTAGAATAATAAAAGTAAAAAATGAACTCATAAAGCATTGGTAAAAAAGAAGATAATCCTCAAACATTATCAACCACCCGAATTCTCTCCCTCCACATTGTCCTATCTAATTTTAGTCTCTTACAAAAACTACTTCATTTAAAACATCTATGAATTAGTGGTATAGCCATGTATCTCTTAAATATGGTTTTACATGCAGCATAGGGTGTGAGCGTGTGACAGTAGTATGCAAAATAAAGAGGGAAAGGGCAACGGCAGTATCAGAAGAAGAAAACCTACCAAGTCAGAAACATACTGAAAGCTCCTTGTTTACTTTCCATCACCATAAATAGTCATTGACTCATTTCTTAAGGCCTGCAATATATATTTATATGATGAAAATGCAGGTGACTAAAGCTTGGAAAGGGGTCAATCAAAATGGGCATGAATAATTTGCCTCGACATCGTAATCTTCATCTTGTCCATCATAATCTACATAATCATTTGATGGGGAATCACATGGCGATTGGATAAAACCAAATATGGACAATGCCCGATATTATGATATAATAACATAATCAATATATATATATATATATATATATATATATATATATATATATATAGCGAGAGAGAGAGAGAGAGAGAGAGAGAGAGAGAGAGAGAGAGAGAGAGAGAGAGAGAGAGAGAGAGAGAGAGAGAGAGAGAGAGAGAGAGAGACTATATGTAAGTAAGTCTATATTAAAGATACAGATGACATATGTTAAAGTTGGATTTGTTCAAAATTAATATGTAACTATAACATTCAGCACTGTTGTCACTTCAACTAAAAAAGTGCAACTTTATCACTCATCTCGTGTAAGTTTAAGCACTTTTTGTGTAACTTTAACACTGGAGCTTATGAACTTATAAGAATTGATGGCCTTATGTAAACCTATCTCTCTCTCTCTCTCTCTCTCTATAAAGGAGAAAGTTTTCGAGCGATATGATTGGTCCGTTACATCAAAACTCAATTTAGGAAAGTATCATTAATAATAAAAAAATCAAGTAGAGAATCTTTTAATTATTATAATAATATATTTAATCTATCATATTAATGTGATATTTTGTAATTTTTATCTTAAAACCTTTAAATTTCGTTTCACAAAAAATTATCGTAAAAAAAATTATAAAAATGAAATAATTAGATTCTTGGTATAATATGCTTTCATTTGAGTCTAAATTTCATATGATTTGTTTCATATTATTTGCTCGAAAAAGTGATGAATTTATTACATATAAAAATAGTAAAGTTATCCCACATCGACAAATTACAATAAGGTGATGAAATTCTATATTATAAATAACAGTGATCTTCCATTCTTAGTTATTTACCAAAAACTTTTTGAGTCTTGAAGAACTCTTAAGATTAAGATTATAAACCTTAATTAATTATCTCGCATCGAAAAATTATGATGAGGTTATGGAATTTTTTTACTATAAATAAGAGTAGTCATTATTTTTAAATATCGACCAAAAAACTTTTTATTGTTAAAAAACTCTTAATAAGACTAAAAACTTAAAATTATTCCACATCCAAAAAACTAAAATAAGATGATGATTTTATATTATAAATAAGAGTAATCATGTGTTCTTTTGGTTCTTAAAAAGATCTATTAATACACTAAATTATCTTACATCAAAAAAATTATGATAATAAAATTTTATATTATAAATAAGAATAATCATTCGTTCTTAAATATCACTAATAAAAACCTTTGAGTCTTGAAAAGTTTCTTAATACGACTACAATTTTAAATAAAATAATCTCACATCAAAAAATTATAACAAGGTGTGATGAAATTCAATATTATAAATAAGAAATAAGAGTACTAAATCATATAATAAAACGATGAAATTCTATTATACGAATAAAAGTAATCAATTCTCCAAATTATGATGAGATGATGGAATCTTTTTTTAATACTCCCTCTGTTCCAATGAATTGTTTGCCTTTGGTTTTGGCCCAAGGGAAAGAGATCCAATGAGGATGTTACATGTGGAGCCAAGGATCAAATTACATAAAAAAAGCATTCCTAAAATAAAAAGACAAACAATTCACTGAGACGTCCCATTATGGAATAGGCAAACAATTTATTGGGACGGAGGGAGTAAATAAGAGTAATCATTCGTCCTTAAATATCAACCAAAAAAATTTTTAATCTTAAAAAAAGCTCGATAATAAAAAGCGAATTAGAGACATTTCAGTGATGTTTTAAGCATTTGAAAGATCACCCAGATTATATTATACTAGTTGGAAAGCCCGTGCATAGTGACAATGATAATGACACCAAGTTAGAGGATTGCATAAATTTGTGAAACTACGCAACAGTATAAATTAAGTCGAAGGTAAGAGTATGTCTAATAGTAAAGGAATATTATCCACATACGTGAATGTGTTTTTTGGGAAGTCATATCTGCAGTAAACGTCAAATATCTTGTAATATCTCTCTTTAAGACAATACTCGATATATATTTGGGTTGATAGTTGATATCTAAGAACCAATGACTTCAATTTATAATCATGGGATCATCTCCTTATGATAATCTTTCAATGTGATACAGTTATACTACGGAGTACTTCCTCCTTCCTTCTATCTCCTTCCATATTTTATTTTCGTCCGCCTTTCTATCTTTTTTCCATCGCAAATATTTTTTATTTGGTTCAACATTTTTAGTATATTAACCTCACTTTTTACTTATAACTACGATTATAGAAGGGAGAAATATTTAATTTATACATATGATGTTATTCTTTCAATGACATTATTTTTTCAATGTGAGATAATTTTACTTAATTTTATATTCTTAAACGCTCTTTAATTTTTGTCGATGTTTAAAGACAAATTATATAACAAAAATTCATCGTCATATTATATAATTTTTCGATGTGAGATAGAGTTTTTCTAAGACTCAAAACATGTTTGGTTAATATCTATGGACGAGTGATTACTCATATTTATAATATAGAATTTAATCAGCTCATCATAATTTTTCGATGTGGGATAATATTATTTAATTTTATAGTCTTATGAGATTAAGGATCAAAAGATTTTTTTTGTTGATATCTAAGAACGAATGATTATTCTTATTTATAATATGGAAATTTATCACCTTAATATAACTTTTCGATGTGAGATGATTTTACTATTTCTATATGTTATAGATTCATTAATTTTTCGAGAAAATAATATGAAATTCATAACTTTATAATAATTTTTCGATGTGGAAAAATTTCACACATGTTTATAGTCTTATGAGCTATTTCAAGACTCAAAAGATAAATTTTTACTTAAGTTTATTATAGTCCTCTTTTTAAAACTCATAATATGTTTGGTTTATATCTATGAAATTCATGACTTTGTAATAATTTTTCGATGTGAGAAATTTTACTCAAGTCTATAGTATTAAGAGTTCTTTTTAAGACTAAAAGTGTGGGATAATTTTACTTAATTAAGCTTATGATCTTAAGAATTTTTTTAAGACCCAAAAGAGTTTGTTTTTTCCATGTAAGTTATTAAGGACGAACGATTACTCTTATTTATATACTATAATTCGATCACCTTATTACGGAGTATACTTTCGGCTAAATGATTACCTAAAACGAATGATTTCTCTTATTTAAGATATCTGATCATAATTTTTCGATGTGTGATAATTATACATAAATTTATAGTTTTAAGAACTCTTTTTAGGACTCACAAGATTTCCGATTGATATTTAAAGACGATGATTACTTTTATTTATATAATAGAATTTCATCACTTTTTTTGTAGTTTTTTGATGTGGGATAATTTTTACTTCAATTTATAGCCTTAAGAGGAGTATTATAAGATTCAAAAGATTTTTGATTAATATCTAAAACGAATAATTCTCTTATTGATGATGTAGAATTTCATTATCTCCTCATGATTTTTCTATGTGGGTTAATTTTAATTAAGTTTATAAGTAAGAGTTCTTAAGTGTATTATCTAAACTTAAGTCAAAATTATTTTATATCAAAAAATTATGAGGTGATGGAATTTGATATTGTAAATCAAGATAATTCATTTGTTTTTTTGAGTCTTAGAAAAGTACTTGAGACTATAAACTTAAGGTAAGATTATCCACATCGAAAGATAGAAGGAAGGAGGAAGTACTCCGTAAGTCCGTAGTATAATTGTACCACATTGAAAGATTTTCATAACAGGGGATGATCGATCATATGATTATAAATTGAAGTCATTATTGGTTCTTAGATATCAACTATCAACCCAAATAGTTACCGAGTATTGTCTTAAAGAGAGATATTACGAGTTTTAAATACAATGCACGCGTATAATTTAATTTGATGTTTACCGCATGTATGACCTCCCAAAAAAAACATTCGTGTATGTGGATAGTATTCCTTTACTATTAAACAAACTCTTACCTTCGACTTATTTTCTACTGTTGCGTAGTCTCACAAATTTTATCAATCCTTTAACTTGGTGTCATTATCATTGTCACTAAAAATCGGCTTGTGCTTCGCACGTGCTTTCCAACTAGTATAATATAATTTCGGTGATCTTTCAAATGCTTAAAACATCCCTGAAATGTCTCTAATTCGCTCCAAACGCAATAATTAAGCAGCAAAACACACATGGCCTTAATCCTAATAGAGTTCGGAGAAGTACTAGCTCTAATCCCTTTAGCATACATATAATATAATCATCATGCTCAAAGTTTCTGCTCGAATTCCAAAGAAATGTGTCATTGAATACAAATTCTCATCTAATACAAAATTGTTCATACTAGAGAAGACAATGTTAAAAGAGACGTGCTATGATTCGAAATAAACTGGTCACGATAAACAACAACAAACTAAAGAAACAAATGAACATTCATAAGGACGAATCAATCAAATTAAGGAAGTTGCAAAGGCGAATCATCAATCTAGATTAAAGACGGGAAAAACTAAAACACACAACAAATAATAAAAAAAATCACAGTAGCGAAACAAATGGTTCTCATTGCTCTCTGATTTTACGACGGTTTTTAAGAGCAAATCAGTGAAATTAAACACGGAGAAACAAAAGAACATTCATAAGAACTAATTTTTCAAATTACGACTGTTGTAAGCGCAAATCAATCTAAATTAAACATGGAAACAAACTAAGAACAATAGACAAATCAAAACACAAGAACATTCACACTAGCAAAATAAATCCTCAGCTGATAAACCTAATTCTCGTTGCTCTCTGATTTTAAGTCTCGTTCTCTCTGATTTTAAGACGGTTGTAGAAAATGGGAGAGCAAGTTCAACTGCAGACCGGAAGCTGTCAATGACATGTCGCGATTCTGGGTCTACAAGCACGAAACCCTAGCGAAATCAATTCAAGTGAAGTATGAAGAAGAATCATCACGTCAACACACAAATCAACAAAAATTACATAACAAACGCGAATTGAATCCAAACAAAACCACAAAATCCTAGCAAAATAGATGTTGTTCACTAAAAAAACTTTGTCATTGATTCAATGCTGGTTTCACAAAAAAATTGGAAGGAAAACAAATTACATGTATTAGATTAAAATATGAAGGATGAAGAATGAAGATGGCGGAAAGCAGATCAGTGGACAAAGAGATTGCAAAAAGATTAACAGTGTGTTAGGGTTAGCAAAAATGGAGAAAGGTGGAGGAGCGAGTTGATGAGATTGAATATGCTTGATAGAGTACAGTTGTAAATGTTAGAGTTGTATTTGGAAAATAAGAAAAAAAAATTGTTGAGTTGATTAGAAATCATTGGCTTTAAAATGATGTCTTTGATGTTAAATTTTATGTGGTTTGAAATCATTTATTTGAATAATGGTGTATGTTGAATTTTGTTAGGAATCATTTTTTAGAAAATGGTGTCTTTGTATTAAATTGAATATGGTTAGAAATTATTTTTTTTAAGAAGGTGTCTTGTTAATAAATAAGAGACCACTTATTTGGGAGAATTGATCTCTTTAACCAAATACACCATTGATTATAATTAAATGATGACTTATTAATGATTCTTTTTGGGCTTATTCTAGTAGTGAGATAGGTCAAGATTAAGATGAATACCTTACTGTCTAGTGTTTCGATGAAAAATCAGCAATAAGTTTGGGGATAACTCTCCGGTAATGTTGAATATGATGCTGAGGATCATGGGAGTAACTCTTAGGTAATGTTGCAATGCTCTCAGTATCCTCCCCCGACTGGACCCTATTTCTAGACATGACAAACAGATCGAGTCGGGTCTTGTTCGTGTTCGTGTCATTGGTAAATGGGGGTCACGAACCCCTCAACCCAAACCCGGTCCATTTAAGTTTCGTGTCGTGTTCGTGTTGACACACTTACATAAATGGGTCATTAAGCCTCAACCCAAACCCATTTATTTCGTGTCATATTTTCGTATCATGTCCATATTTGGAAAATATTAACATATTTGTGTTAAAAATGATTAAAAATATTAGACGAATTTAATAAACAAGTTATTCGTGTCAGGTTCGTGTTTTGGGACCTCAACCCAAACCCGACCCAATTAAATCTCGTGTTGTGTTCGTGTCGACACACTTACATAAACGGGTCATCAACCCTCAACCCAAACCCGTTTATTTCTTGTCGAGTTTGTGTTGTGTTTTCGTGTCGTGTCATTTTTTGCCGGCTTTACCTATTTCAACAAACTGCGCTTATATTTTCAACAAAATATAAAATAACAACTCCATCGTGTTATTTGCTTGAGTGATGAGTAGTTGCCTAAAAAAAATGTTTGACTTACTTATTAATTTTTGAAACCTATAATTCATGTAATTACGATTATTATTTTTTACCCGTTTGAATATAGCAAGTACGTAGTATAGTTTTTGACCTAGAAAACAAAGCAACGTAATTTTTTTTATTCGCTATCTTTTCTTAACCCGATTTACTCGTGACAGGAAATAAAACAAGGCATAAAAGAACTTAACTGAATGTGTCTTGTTTGAACTGAATGTGTCTTGTTTGAACTGAACTGAATGCGTTTGAACTGAACAGAAATAAAAGTGGCAGAATATAAGTACAAAAAAATATGTCTTATCTTAACTCGACTCACCCGTAACGGGAAATAAATGTAATTTTTGTATCCGCTTTCGTATCCTAATCCAAGTCATGCGTAAAAGGAAAATAAAATAAAAAAATAAACAAGGAAATGAAACAAGTGTAATTTATTTTTCGGAAATTTCCCATGGTACCCTCGAACTATGTCACATTACACATGGTACCCCTGCTTTTAAGTTTGTTCCCATGGTAACCTTGTGTTTTATAGTTTAGTTCCCGATTTGCCCTTACCCAATTTTCTATCATGACGCCGTTAAATTATGACCAAAAGTTGAATGATTAATTGTTAATTAATTTTGAAGGGAAAAGTAATTACATCACTTAACAACTACTTTTTCCTATGGTACCCCTAAGTTTTCATAGTTGTTCCCATGGTACCTCTAAGTTTTCATAGTTGTTCCCATGGTACCCCTGAAAGGAAAGCAACGACTCATTGAAGCAAAACAACGACTAGTTTACTGAACTAGTTGTTACACAAGTGCATATAAATTCACTCCCCTTTCTATTTTGGTAGGAAGAAGAACAAACAATCCACATTTACTCACTCAACCTTCTCACCTCCTTCTTCACTTGTAGAAAAAAATGGAAAAAACTTCATCACCGTAACCTTGAAGCTCGATCATACTGAAACATCAATTTTCAAATTTTTTGTACAAGTGAAAAAGAAGGTGAAAAGGTTGGGTGAGTAAGTGTGGATTGTTTGTTTTTCTTCTGCCAAAATAAAATGAGAGTGAATTTATAAGCTCTTGTGTAATGTTTAGTTCAGTAAACTAGTCGTTGTTTTGCTTCAATGAGTCGTTGTTTTCCTTCCAGGATAACATGAGAACAACTATGAAAACTTAGGGGTACCCTGAGAACAACTATGAAAACTTAGGGGTACCATGGGAACAACTATAAAAACTTAGGGATACCATGTGAACAACTATGAAAACTTAGGGGTACCATGGGAAAAAGTAGTTGTTGAATGATGTAATTAATTTTCCATCCAAAATTAATTAACAATTAATCGTCCAACTTTTGGTTATATTTTAACGGCGTCATGACAGAAAATTGGGTAAGGGCAAATCGGGAACTAAACTATAAAACTCAAGGTTACCATGGGAACAAACTTAAAAGTAGGGGTACCATGTGTAATGTGACATAGTTCGAGGGTACCATGAGACTTTTCCCTTTATTTTTATTAGTTATTGTGCCAAAATGAAAGGGGACGACCAATGTGATATTGAGGGAGTATCATTTTCCCTCCAAACCTTGCCAAGATTTCATTTTGGTCTAAAATGAAGAAATTCATTCCCTCCATTTTCCTTTCTCCCTAAATTGTATCCAAACAAAGGAAAATGCATCATTTCCTTTTTCTCCTCTCCCTTTCTCTCCATCTCCCTCTAACCAAACAGACCCTTAATTTCCAATTCCAGCTCCACCATTATCTAATTCAACCCTAGGTTTCACGGACACACCTCATTTATGGCATATCCATGTCGGACACCGACATACGCCTAGGACACGCCTGGATACATGTCGGTCACACCAAAAACCGTGTTTGTTTTTTTTTTAAAAAAATGGACACGGACTGGCATATTTAGGACACAGTCTAGGACAAAAAAAAATAAAACTCCCCTCTTTTCAAACGGATCCGCCACCAACCAATCCCTTATTACCTCCTTTCAAGTATCAACAACCCTTCTCACCTGAACCCAACGCCGACGCCGACCCTGACCGGTCCTCCTCTATGACAATCGACAATGATGTATTAGTTTATTACTTCATTTTAAGTGGCCTTATAAGTGACCAAAATTTGAATGTTCGTTATAAAGAGCTTAAATTTTCCTTTATTTCGATATACATATTATCTTTTTTTGTCGTGCCCCCGTGTCTTGAAAAAATCTGAGCGCCGTGTCCCGTGTCCGTATCGGTGCAACCTAGATTCAACCCCATCTTTTAATTTACCAGTTACTTAAAGCAAAACTTCTGTTCCAAATAATTCCTTTCTTAGTTCTTCTAAGGCCGGTAGTTGCCTGGGCAGCGAAAATGAGCATCTCGGTCACCCGCTGCGAGAAGACTTCCATTGTGGTTGTCGAGGGAGGAACATCCTGGAAGGAGACATCCTCAAATTCGTACAACTTGAAGAAGTTGACGTCAGAGAGGTTTATCCCACCGGTAGGAAAGGAGGGCGGGTAAGCGTTTAAGGCGGCCCCCACATCCCACATGGCCTCATGATCCCTTGATGCTTCAAAGATTTAGGCGTCCTCGAAATGGTCGACAGCCTGGTGAGCGAGGGTCTCAGCATAATCCTGAGCCTCTGAGGTCCAGGCCTCGGGTGGTTCAACTCTTCGCTTCTTATTAATGGGCGTTTCTTCACCCAACAGATCCACTGTCTCTACAACCTCGGCGGCTTTCCGCTTCAAATCGGCCTCGACGCTCTTCGGAGAGCTGACCTCCCGAGGGGAAGTGACGACCTTCTAACCCCCTTCACCGTTCTCCCGTCTGGCAGGACTACCGACCACCGCAATGAAAGTCGGGACCTTCCTGACTCTAGAGCTCTTCGAAGGAGTGCCAACTTTCACTGTCGACTAACGCTTCTTTAAGTTGGAGAGGCCGGCCTTCGAAAACGTCATGATCACTGGCCGGTCAACTTTAGGTATAAGAGGGCGAGGAGTATATGGCTGGCGATCTGGATTCAGACCGAGTAGTAAGAGCTCCTCGAGCTACCAGACAGTTGCACTTGGGCTACATGCAAACCGACAAAGAGATAGATTGAAAGAAGGCTCACAAAATACCAAAAATTAAAAGCACGAGCTAGATAACAAATATGTAACACCCATGATTTTATAAATTAAATTAAATTAAAGTTATGTTTGTATTTTTATTTTATTTACGATTTAACTCATAATTCTTAAAATTATTACAAAACAAATTTATCGTTTAATCGTTTCAAACTCCTAAAATTCAAATTGTCTTGGAAACTCTATTTAAAACATTTTTTTTTTCGATTTATTTTATACATTTAATTTAATCCTCATCGAAAATCTATTTCGACGATTTAAATTCTAAATTCTTTTATTTATTTGTATTTAAGCTTGAATTTCTATTTTTGGCTCGAAGCTCATTTATATTAAGTTTCGTCAAAACATTTATTACATTTCCTCGAGAAGTCAATTTAATTCACTTTATCGAAGATTTATTATTTATCAGGAAATATTATTTTATCGTCTAATTATTTATTTTTATAAGCTTTGTTTTCGTCTAGAATAATTTATTTACTCATTTTATTTGACGAACCGATTATTAATTAATTTTATTGACTCGTTTTAATTCAACTCGTGGGTTAGTCAACTTATCGTTACGGAATTCGTCTCCTAGTTAATTCATTTAAACTATCCATACCTCTAATCCGCTTCTTTATGTGCTGATTAAACCCCCTTTGTTTTTGTTTTCCCCCACTTATATACATACGTACATCCCCTTATATTTTTGTTTTTCCCCATACACGTTATTCCACCGCTTCATTATTCATTTGTTTGGTTCACTCCCTTTGCCTTTCTTTCTATTCCTTCGCTTCCCCTTTACGTACTACTCTATTCATTCCTCCTTCCTCTTCATCTTCACCTTATCCGCTTACCCATATTCATCATCATGAATCTCCCTTCTTCTCTTCTTATTCCTTTCGTTGCATCGTTTTACTATGTGCAACCTGCCCTACGTTGACTCGTCGTACTGCCTATGTTTTCCTCTGCTGCTGTCCGCTTGATCTTGATCGTTGTCTACTGCCAGGAGTGATGCCTGGTTCGTTAGGTAGCCCTTTTCTCCTCTTCTTCTTCCTCGTTTTGTCTTTTGATGGTCCGTTTTTACCAGTTTCATTTTGCTGCTAGTATTGACGTTAATTTTGCTGCTACTGTCCTCGTCGTACTGCTGCTATGTAATTCCCTAGAAATTCTAATTCAATACAGTGTCGGAAACACTGTAGAGTTGAGATTAAAATCACTGACAAACTATATCTTATTAAAAGAAATGGTAAGTCAATACAAAGGCCTCTTTTTACAAAAGGGCTAAAAAGAAAATTCTCCAAACATGTTAAAACAATTCCATAAATCACGAATGAAGAAAGAGTAGGATCCACGCTACTCGCTAGCTCACACCCAAAACTCAGTAGGTGCGAACAAAATTACATCAAACATGAACCGAGACAAGCAGATTAGAAGACTTTAACAGCGAAACGGAACTGACTCAAACAGAGCACGAAATAAGTGACAACAGCAGCGCAACAGCAACACAACGCATCAGCAACAATACTACACAGTAACAAAGCAAAACAGGGCCAATTTTGGTGAACAACACAACACGGACAGAAGGAAGAGAATGGAAAAACAAACAAAAAGAGGGACAGCAGCAGGCCATTAACGCAGAAGGAACAGTAGCGGAAATGAAGAAGAGAAGACCGTAGCAGCGTAATGCAGAATATTTGATTGAGTACTCGACAGAATGACAAAAGACGCAACAACAGAAGCATCATAAAGTCAGAACGAAGAAAAGAAAAAAAAGAAAAAGAGAAGAGGAGAAATAGAACAGCAGCGGAAACGCAAAGGCAGAACGCAGCAAAAGGATGAAAATAGCAGAAGACGAAGAAGAGAAACGAAAAAGAAGAAGAAGAAGAAGAAGAGGAGGAGGAGAAAACGGGCAGGTAGTAGCAACAACAAAAGCAACAATATAACAACAGAGAGGAAGAAGAACGAAGAATGAAGGAGGGCACGAAGAAGATATGAATTACCTAACAATGACTGAACCGAAACCAAAACTGAGCGAAGGGTAACAAGTAACAGAAGCATCTCCAGTAGCAGTAGGAGCGCGCACACCAAAGTGTTAGTAGGCGAACAATTCAGCGAAACAACGAAAAGAATAGTGGCAAACGGAGGAAGAAAATAAAAATGAAGGAGGAGGGAGGCAGACGAGATGAAGAGGATGATGAGCAGGTAAAGAAATTGAATAAGAGGAGGTAGAGTGATGGTGAAGCGGTGGGGTAAACAAAAAACAAGGGGGTTGAATGTAAATAGAATACATTGAATTAAGAGGAAATGGAAAACAATACGTTTAAAATAAAAGAATTGGGAAAAGGGCTGAATTAGCTCAAAACGAATTGGGTTAGAAAAACGGATTGATTAATTGAATCGGGTAGGAGACTAATTCCGTAACGATAAGATGACTGACCAACGTATCGAATTAAAACAAGTCAATAATATTAATAAATAATCGGGCTGACTAATAAAATTAGTAAATAGACGTATTCGAGACGAAAACGAAGCTTATAAAAATAAATAATTTAAACGATGAAATATAAATTCACAATAAATAATAACTTTTTGCTAAAGTGAATTAAATTGATTTCTTGAGGAAAGACAATAAATTTTTGAAGAAACTTAAAATAAATGAACTTCTAGCCGAAAAATAGAAATTCGAGCTTAAATATAAATAAATAAAAAGAATTTAGAATTTAAATCGCCGAAATAGACTTTCGATTAAATTAAATGTATAACGTAAGTCGAAGCAGAAATAAAAATATATTTTAAACATAAGAAGAGTTTCCGAGACAAATAGAATTTTTGGAGGTTGAAACGATTAAACGATAAATTCGTTTTATAATAGTTTTAAGATTCACGAGTTAAATCGTAAAAATAAAAACACGAACATACTTTTAATTTTAATTTAATTTATAAAACCAGGGGTGTTTGCTATATTCATATTTGATGTTCTGCGCTATTGATTTATTGCGTTGCTGTTGGTCACTATATCATTATCATTGTTTAGGCTGTTAGTGTGTCGATTCTTACTCTCTGTTGTTTCGCACCTGCTATTGTATTTGTCGACTCTGTTGATGTTCTGACTGCTGCTCTCTTCCTCTGTCTCATCTCGTTTGTCTCTTTGCTTTGTCGTGTTTCTGCAGGTTTTGTAGCACGTTTTGCTCTCTTCCTTCTCCTCCGCCTTATTCTTCATATTTCTGTTGTTGTTCTGATCCGTCGCTGCCGCACATCGCCCTTGTTGTTCTCCTTTCATTTGTCCGATGTGCGTTTTATGCTACTGTTATACGCTCTTTCTGCTCATCTGCTGATCCATTTTCGCTTTTTGCCTCGTACGTCTTCTGTGTTAATGATGTTTGGTTATTCCTTAGCCGTTGTTCTCTGGTTGTCCCTTGGTTCCGTTCTTGTCGTCGTCTTCGTCCCAGTAGCTGTATGTTACTATTTTTGCACTTGTTGTCCGTCATATGCTCATGTTCTTGTTATTCTTTCCTCGTATGATTCGTGCATTTGGCGTATCGAATCAGTGCTCGAAGTTTGTCCGTGCTAAATTGTTTACACGTTGTCTCTTGGGTTCGTCCATCCTATCGGTGCCCCCTTGAATACCATCGAGTTAGTGGTTGTCGTCTTAATAAGAACTCGACGAAGGTTTTCGTATATTTTCCAATTTTGGTGGAGTCATGAAGTTGTACAAAAGAACAAGTGCCCGAGACGACTTTTGAGATCGTGAGTGGAGCTTGAACTATTAGAAGGGTAAATGCTTTGAAGTTATCGATCCGACTTAAGATAACTTTAAGACGTTACTTGAGATTATATCGTATGTTTGAGTAGTAGTATGTAGTAAATATTTTAACTTCGGTTTTCTAATCTTAGCTATTTATTATTTGTTAATAATATTATTTTTAAATTGTGTACCTTATAAATATTTTACAACTTTCGATATCGTTTTATAAATCGATAATAGTTTTATTATTTATGATCGTTTATAATATTTTGTTGGTTATCGTGACACTAGTAACTAAATTATGTCGATTTCATATTTTCGTCATATTTCATTAATTTATAACTTTAACTCAAAATCATTTTTTTATTATAATCGAGATTTGTATACTTGTTCAAAAAATTAATTTTGTTTTACGACTTATCTTAATAAATGAGAAAGTAATCGATTTTGTTTTAAATACATTTTTAGTCGAGACATTTTCCCTATTGATAATTTTTAGTAAAATCAGTATTATTTATTAATAAAATCTATATGCTAAAACTAATTTGAAAGCTTTATAAAATCTCGTTTAATTTATAAAAATCATTGACTCAATTAGTTTTGATATCGTTTCTCTTCAAACATCTCTTTTCTAAAATCTATAGTCTTAACTCGATTTCCTAATTATTTATAAAATACTATACATTGACTTATTATATTTTATTTATATTTTGAGCAACGAATTTAGAAATATATTAAAGTTACGATAACGACGATAATAATAAAATGTTAATTTCGTTAGAAATGTTATTTTTATATATTTCACTTATTTTAATCACTTAGGTATTTTCTATAATAATATTTCTCTTGTAAGTAAGTTTCTAAAATTGGTAAGTTTCTATTTATGAAAGTTTCCTTTTTAATACAAAATGTTTATTTCTCTTATCCTCCTAATGATTATATCTGTTGAATATCGATAATGCCTTGTTTTGGAGTTATGGAATAAAGACAAGTGTGAGGTTAGAGTAATATAGTCTAGGATGTACGTTTTTGCCATCAGCTATAAAGTCGGTGTGCCTATTTGAGGCACATTTGGTCGTTGAACTGGGCGTAGTTTCGCCCAGGAGAGTGTGCATTGTGCCCTTAAGCTAGATATCTTATCGTGTTAGTCGCCGTCAATTGAACTGGATACATTTGTTATCCAGGAGGGGTGTATACTACTTAAACCAGGACCTCACTGCACGCAGTCCTGTTATAGTTGAGCTGCCTAGTTAGAGTCTGTATTTTGTTATGAGTTAAGTCTACAGTTCTCGAAGCTAGTTTCCAGTATTATCCCTAGTGAAAGTCTAGCCTTGTGCACACTGATCGAATTTCCATAACGCCATTTTTGAATATTATTATTATCGGTTGATTTTGACTCGCAGGTTGGCAAGTGCTTTAAGTTTCGCTAAACTTATTTTTATTATATCGTTTTAATGTTTTCTCTTTTTAAATATTTTGATATAATAATACTATTATTTTCCTTATGATATAATATTTTTGTGAGATTAGAATGCGATTATCGCTTTATTCTTAGTCTTTCTCGCATTAGCGTCTCTCTTATGCATTTCACGTGTTTTTGGGTAGTTTTCCTATTTATTTTGATAGGATTCATCTCCAAAAGCATGTCTAAGTTTCCACGAGCACAAGAGAGTGAAATACTGTCCAGAAGCATCGCACGAAGCCAAAAGTCCAAACGACTAAACGACAAGGAGCAAAATAAGAAGAGAGGTCTAAGAATCCATCTGGTGAAGTTTCACCCGATGAGATCTCGCCGGGCGAAGTTTTGCATGACGACATATCTGCCTCCCCGAAGATCTTCAGGAAAGTGAAACCACCGGTCGAAACTTTTACTCACCGGGTGAAGTTTCGCCCGACGGTATTGATTTCCCCAATTTCAAAATCTGAAAGAAAAGTCCACCATGCAAAACCACCGGGTGAAGTTTCACCCGACGGAAATGTCTTGTGAAGCTCAGAAAATCCGCAGGGCGAAGTTTCACCCTTTGAAGATCCATAGGGTAAAAGTTTCACTCAAGTGCAAAAATCAGATTTGGGCTGGTTTAGTGATCCATTAAGCAACTCCTACATATAGCTAAACCTAGATTAGATGAAGGAGACACACACATACACATTCACATTAGGAAGTTGATGGACGGAATTGTCGCTAGTCCTACCACCAAATAATCCGACAAACCTAAGCTAGGTAGCTAGGACAAGTAGGGTCGGTCTCCACGAGGACGGTGTTCGAACTCGAGAATGCAAAATTGATTGGTGTAAACTAAGTTCTAAGGAAACGAGGGAGAAGATTGATTAGTTTAAAGTTCGACTAACTAGAATAATGAGTAGGACACAAAACTAAGCAAAATAAAGAAATAAGGAGAAAGATGATTATGACTAAAGGTACGAAGAATTCAATAAGGAAAGGGTAGGGTTAGGTTGGGTTCAAAGATGCAATAAGCGAATAGGGGAAATGAAGGTGTTGGTGTAATTCTAATCACTAAGGTAAGCCCGCACTCTCGCGACTAAGACAAACCCGAAAACCCATGTTTAGTTATTACATACATCATGAGAATTCAACCACAAGGAATGCAACCAACAAGCAAGAAGAAGCAAGCAAGAATAACATGACCAAACAAGCATATCAACCAACATGTGGAGTGCAAAACAATAGGCTAGCAACAAAAACAACACTTTCACCAACAATTCACCCTAATCACCCATGATTAACATCTCATCCCCCTACTAACCCCACAAAAGTCTACTCACACATGGCTAAAAGGATACAAACATGAACTAAGGAAATCTCCATCACAATAAAAGCATACATGATGAATTCTAAACAAGGATCAACAATAAACAATAACAAAGATTAAAGCTTTAAGTAAAGAAGAAGAGAAATGTACTATGGATGATAAAAAGATGCTACCTTGAATATAATCAACCCAAAAGAATCTCTCAATGTTGTCAATAATGAGAAACCCTCTACAAGTCTTCAAATATCCAAGAAGATTACAAAGATTAATACTTGATTAAGACTAATGAGAGAGTGATTGAGGAGAACTTAAGCTAAAACTATCAAAGAGGCTACAATTAATCTAGGGTTTCGTAATAATTCAAAACGATTAAAAGAGGACTATTTATAGGGTGCCATAAGTGGGGAGATGGAGCAACGGGGGCAAAGGCCCAACAGGGGCCTCACGGCCGTGTCGCCTTTCTTCGACCCAGATGTGAAGCGGGGTAACACGGGCAGGTCGCTTGTCAGAAGGCCTCTTGTTCTACGTCTCTTCGACACGGTCGGCGACATGGTGGGTCGCTCCTAGGTTCACTCCTCCTTCCCTCTTGTGAGATGCAAAGGCTCGGGAACGGTTAATATGACAACGAAATCGACTATGAAAGTCGGAATTGCATGCCATAAGAACCTACAAGCACAATCACACTAGAGGTAGGAAGTGTTTGTAGCACAAAACCGCTTCTAAAAGCGGTTAGATCAAACGAATAAGAAGACAAAGACGAGAAAAAGAGGCTAAATATTAAGCACATCAAAAGCTTCATAGTTTTCATCAATCTTCATCTACTTCCTCTAGCTTTAGATCAAAATTATTGTAATCAATTCTTGATTTAATCAAGAAGTTTTTTGGAGATCATCAAAGGATTAATGACAAATCCATTGTTTTCTTCTTCAAGATTTCATCTTTATTTTAATGCATCTTCATCTTCTTCATCCTTATTTTCCTCCATTGTTGGTATACTTCTGTTCCTCTCGCTTTTTTCTAGTTTAGTTTTTACTTATACTCCTTCTCTATTGCATCTTTTCTTTTGATTTTTCTTGCATTGTTTTTGGATTGCTGAGTAGTTTCATTTGTTGGTTCCAATTTCTTCCATTGTGATAGATTTAATTCCTCTAATTTTTATCATCTTGCATGTTGTTAGTATGATTTCCTTAGTTATTGTTTTTGATATTTCATCCATGAATTGTGAGTAGACTCTTTGTTAGGGGGTTAAGGGAGGAGGATTTTGGGTAATATGAATTGAGGAATTGTGGATTGGTTGCATATTTGTTGATTTATCATGTTTGAGGTTTTTGTGTCTTTGTTGACTTAGTTAGGCCAACTAGATTGACCTTGACTCACTTTTATAAATATGGTGAAACTTGGGGTACGAGATTAACTTGACTTGAGACTTATCCTTTTCGCCACGAAAGCGGGGTTTAGCTAAGTTGGGTGAAGAAATCGAAAGGTGGTTTTCTCCCTTTATCGACTTTGTGACCGACCCCATAATATCTTGATTTGTAAAACCCAATTTTTTAATCCCCGACTCCCCTAACGTTTTTTCCTTATTGATTACTTTTTGTCATTAATCGCATCATTAGTTTAGTCCTAACTCAAAACCCCCCTAAAAGATCCCAATCACTAGTAGACTTAGACTCATTAGCTCAAACGTTCATCCCTTGGATCGATCCTGACCTACCACTACATTAATTTGTTTTGTGATTAGTCGGTGTTATAAATATTGTTTTCATGTGGGCTCGCGATGCTCCGCATCAAAATGGCGCCGTTGTCGGGGATTGCAATTAGTTAATTGAGTTTTTAGTATATTTGTGTTTGATTAATCGCTTTCGGGGAGATTCCCGAGAACTATGAACTTAAAGCCTCTCTCACCAATGCGGTCCAACAAGATACTTTACATGGTTTTTCCCAAGAGGATGCCCAAGAACACATAACATCGTTTAAGGAGAAATTAGTCGGGGACCGATTGAACGGGTTAACATCATGTCAACTTCACCGAATTTTATTCCCTAAAACATTCGAGACGTTGCTTGAAGATGACTTCATGGCCATCCGGATAACACTTTCACAACATGGGCTCAACTCTCTAATGCATTCTTCAAAAAATGCTATCCTCCATTGGAAACTAACCAATACTGCATGAAGATACAAACCTTTAAGAAAGATGAATTTGAAAGCTTAAGCGAAGCTTGGGAACGATTTAGGGATCTTCTTCGAAAATGCCCTCATCACTAAATACCCGATTGGCTAACGACCCAAACCTTTTACAACACCCTTTCATCGAGAACTAAAGAAACCCTCAACTCGGCCGCCAGAGGAGATTTCTCTTCCTTTACCAATGAGTCATCTAAGAGTCTTATTAAAAAAATGGCAAGGAGTGATTCTATAGTGGGCCAATCGAGGGAGTCTAGGAAGAAAGTTGAAGTGAGTTCTTCTAAGTTCAACAATGAATTCAAACTTGAAGCAAAAATTGAAGAATTGACGAAAAGAATGGATGGCATGCACTCTAAACGAACTCCTATAAGCATGTATCAAATCCAAGGTAGTTCTCCAACAAGACAACCATCACCATCTAAATAAGAGCAAACATGGGAACTTCAATGTGATCATTGTGGAAACTATGGCCACGACTCTAGCTCTTGTATTCCAAATGAAGAAACTTATTTAGAGGAGCATAATGAAGTACAAGCTATTCAATCATATGGGCAAAGACCTCAATTCGATCGCTTTTCTAATACTTACAACGCTGACACGAGGTTTCATCCTATGTTTTCTTATGGGAATCAAAATGTTCAAACCCCAATTCCACGTATCGAAGGGAATCAACCGAGGCCTTTCAATCAAAGCCAACAAAGGCCTTTTAACCAAGGCCTTCCAAAGGTGCCCTCATATCTACCTCCTCATCAAAGAAACAATTTCAATCAACAAGGCGGAAATTTTAATGTTCCTAACAATTACCATAATCAACAAGGAATCAATTTCAATCAAGGATATAACCATGGTTTCCAAGGTAACCATCAAGGCAACCAAGGGTACAACCAACAAGCTTATAATCAACCCTCTCAATCCTATGGCCAACAAAGCAACTTCCAATATGGTCAATGGGACAACAATACTAATGAATTACACATTGGGCATTTATGGAGTGAGAGCTTGGATACCAAGGCAAGGCTAAAAGTTTGGGAATCTCAAGAAGCATCGAAAGCCTTAGCCGCCCCAGTCCACCCACCCCATGGATTTCCCGGGCAACCGCAAAGCCCGAGAGATCCCCCACATCAAGCTAACGCCGTGATATTGAGAGGTGACAAAGAACTCGAAGACCCATACAAAAATCTAAACATCAAAAACACCATAATCAATGACAAACGACAAAGTTCACCACAAGCCGCAACTTCCGTTTCCCCCAAACGAAACTGGGGAATACAAGCGGAGTTCGATATTCTTGAAAATTCGGAGGTGGAACAAACACAATTGAGTGAACTTAGAAGAATGAAAGAGGAGCAATTGGAAGCGGATGAAGCTAGAATAAAGGAGGCAAAGCGGTTAGCCAAAGAAGGAGAGGAATCTAATATTCCACTGCCTCCCGCTTACGTGTCGCCCCTACGCTTCCCCGAACGAGCTAAACAGCAACGCTCAATTTAGCCATTTCGTGGATATGCTAAAGAAGGTGGAGGTTGCTTTACCCTTCACGGAGGTAATGTCTCAAATGCCCCTTTATTCTTAGTTTTTGAAAGAAGTGTTAACTAAAAAGCTGACCACAGAGGACAAGAAATGAGTCCCTGTAACGGCCCAATGCAGTGTCATTATTATGAATCTGATGGGAGGGATTCGTTACGTCCCAACCGTCAATAATATAACCGGCTAACCTAACTGGGGTAGATAGGGTAAGTCGGGTCGAATCCACGGGGACGGTAATGTATAGCCTAGACTAAGGTCGCCTAAATACGAGACTAAGTCAACGAGCTAAGCTACAATGAGAATGATAAGAGGGGGAGAAGGCTAGGCTACGACTAAGGAGAACAAACTAGAAAAACGGGCTAGGATTAGGTTGGGGTCAAAGGGGTAACGGTATGGTCGAGGGAGAATTAGAGCGAAGGAGGTAGTAGGGTAATCTAGGTTGGTCCGGGCTCTCGCAACTTAGACCCACCTAGAGATTCCACCTAGAACCCATCTCGGCGACACACATTGAAAACGGGGTTCTAGCGCGCTATGGTGGCCTAGGTCGAATCCGGGCTCTCGCTACTTAGACCGACCTAGGGGTCATCCTCACCGGGCTCTCGCAACTTAGTGAGGGAACCGAACCCACCAAGAAACTATCACGCACAAGAGAAAGGCAAGAAGAACAAGCATTCTCAACTACTTAGTCATTCAAGCAATTCAACAAACATGTGATGTGCACCAATCCAAGAGGAAACCCAAATCTTCCACCAACATCTCTAACAAACCCTTAATCACCCAATCAACACCCTAATCACCTTACTAACCCTAGCAAGAACACTACTCTAACATAATCTAACTAAAACTAACAAGAACAAGAGGATCTAACATAAGAAACCAAACCAAACATGAAGATACTAGTGAAAACTATGAACTATGAACATAACAATCAACAAAGATGTGAACTTGGATGAAATAAACAAAGATTAAGAGAAAAAGGAAGAGAAGATTATACCATACTAGTGAAGGATGAAAAGATGAACACTTGTATATAAAGAAAACCCAAATTCTTCCACCAATGTTGTCAAGATTGGATGGATTCTTCAAGAGATCTCTTAATACAAGATTAAACTAAGATTAACTACTAATTACCGACTAATCTACACTAATCTAATCTAATCTAACCTAAAGTAGTCTAGGGTTTAGTGTATATAACATCAGATGGTGTCTTAATACAAGAGGGGGGTATATATAGGGTTACAAATGGAAGGGAGAAGAAAGAAAACAAGGCGCGGGTTACAGCTAGGCCGTCCCGGCCGAGACGGGATGGTCCCGGTCGGGACGAGGTCGGTCCCGGTCGGGAAGCCATGCTCCCGATCGGGATGGGCTCTTCACAGCAACCTCCTTGTTTGTGCACCTCATCCCGAACGGGATGAGGCCATCCCGAACAGGATGAGCCTTGTAGGCCTCCATTATGATCTTTTTGGTCCCTCCTTGGTTTTCATGGGCTTCTCACCGATTCTAGGGACTCGGGATCGGGTTTCGGAGGCTCGGGATTGGGTCCTAAGGTCTCGGGGTCGACTCCAAGGCATCGAGTGATCATTCCTTAGCTTCGTTGGCTCCAAAAAGTGTATGTATCGAGTCGGAATCGCTCCAACTCTTCCAAAGCGGTCTCGGGAACCTGAAACGAACTAAAGGAAGCATAATAAGCCCCTAAACCGCTCCCAAGGAGCGATTCTACAAGGAAAAAGGGACCAAAACACTACGAAATAGGCACTACAAATGACACTTATCAACTCCCCCACACTTAACCCTTACTCGCCCTCGAGTAAGCACATACTACTACAAAACTATCCGAGTGGGTATTAGCGCACCCTACGCCCCTTCAACTCACGCGAGTACACTTAGAGGAGAAGTGCACCCCGCAAGGCAAGTGGGATCTTGCGACAAAACCGTGGATGCAACCGGACACAACATACAAAAACAAACAAGCACATAAACAACAAACCAACAATCAAACACAAGGTTGCACCCAAAGAAAAACAAATACCGCTTCCCTCTAAAAGCGGTGAATGAAACACCGGTTTAGGACTCAAGGTAAGTGAAAACGTTCCCAAGCTAGCAATACAAACCAAGGTGGACTAAACCCTAATAGTATGACGAAAAAGCAACAAAAACGTTGGTAACTTACCTAGGTCCTCCTAACTTTCTAAAAATGTACTACGGGACGATTGGCGGAATGGAAAAGTGAAGAACCACGGTGTTAGTCGACACTGTAGGTAAGTGAGACCCCGCCCCCTTTAGCGTGAGCCAAGAGGGTTGTCCCGTGTCCAAAACCGCCTAACTAGTCCAAGTAAAAAGGTGGAAAACATGCAAAATGAGGGAAGACCGACTAATGCCGCTATCATCCTTCCTCGGGACTCGGTCCTTTGGTAGGCTCTTCACGGCAAAAGTCGGAAAAAGGATTATTTTTGTGGGGATTTTCTTTTTGTGAGACGGGTTTCTTTTAGCATTTTCTTTCTTTTCGACGTTTTTATTTGTTTGTTGCCATGCCATTTCTTTTTCTTCTTTTCTATTTTCTTTTTTTGCTTTTGTGCCTTTTCTTTTTCTTCATTTCTTTTCTTTCTTTCATTTTTTTCTTTCTTTTTCTTTTCTTTGCCCTTTTGGCAAGATTTGGCATTTTTGGCATTTCCTCGTAACAAGTAAGAGAGATTTCAACAAATTGCATTTTTATTGGGTGGATTTATGTAGGAGGTAGGGGAATGGGTATGTCGGGACGACGTCTTCCCTTCATACTCACAAAAAAGGGAGAACTTGGACTAGTCTAACTATTCCGAACATGGTCACCTAAGGGACGAGACTCGGTAACCAAGGCCTTTTCACACCGTGGATTGTCATAATGGTCAAAATGCAAATCCCGTAGTAAATCCTTAGTAAGCTAGGTGGACACAAGGTAAAGGACCAACGAAATCATTGATTTAGGGTCATTCTACTAGACTAAAGTCCAAGACTCGATTTACACAACTAGGGAAGGAAAGTAGCTACTCACACACTAGCCTCTAAACCGGATTTTCGAAAACCATTTACACACAAGACACAAATACACACACAAACAAAGACTCAACGAGAACGAAAGAAAAAGAAGTAAAAGCAACAAAACAAGAACAAAACAAAACGAACACATACAAAACACAAACACCACCCCGAATTTCCAAACAAGTCACCAAATCAACCACACGTATGTACAAGCTCCACCCGAGCACACCACATCACGATCTCCTCCAAACTCCGCAAGAGACAAAGAAGGAAAAAGGGATAGAAGATGTTACCGGACATCATAAAAGCTCTCCAAAATTAGCGGCGATTTAAGCAACCTATAAGGAAAAGAGGGCAAACACACAAAACAAAACAAATACACGACACAAAGACACAAAAGGAAAACACACAAAAGAAAAATCTTTTTGATTTTGTGAAAAATTTTCAAATTTTTAGGATTTTTTTCAAGATTTTTTTCGAAAAAGCTAAGAAAATAAAACTAACTATGATAGAATATCGCTCCCCCACACTTAAACCGAGCAATGCCCTCATATGCTCAATCGTAATGTGCAGAGAGACAAAAGAAAAAGAAAAGAAACTACGAAAATAAAGCTAAAAATCAAAAAGAAAAGTGGAGAAAAGGGTAGAAAGTGTCCGGCCGGGATGTAGTCAAGTCACCATGGGCTGAGACGAGAAAAAGATATGGGTGGGGGAAGAAATAAAAAGAAGGAAATAAAAGGAAATGGGAGGGGAGGGCTAGGTGTAATCAAGTCACCTAGCCCGGATTCCGCCTAAATCCGACTAAATCCTCAAAAAGAGAAAGTGAAAATCTTGTAAAATTTGGATTTTGAAATGACTCTCGATGTAGTCACATCATCGAGAGTCGGGAGCAACAACCACCGAGGCCTCAAAGGCCACCAAGATACCATGACTCAAGGGGAAGGGGGCAAACAAGAGAAAAACAAGCAATAAAAGACGGAAAATTAAGGATAGTTACCAAAACCAATCGTCTAGTAACTCACTCGCTCCATCGTCTCATAGATCAATGTAGGCACGGTGTTTGTCGTCTTTGTTGTTATCCCTCTTCAAGCTTGATAAAACCGCATGGTAGAGGTAGTAATGGTGCGAGGGGGGTGGGATTTGATGTGGATCTCAGTGTAAAGTGAGGTGTATGGGTCATATGATAGGAACAAGGAGGGGTAGGGAGGTTGGGAGGGGGTATAATGGATGGGTGGAGTCAAGCGCCTAAGAAAAGGCTCAAAAGGGAGAAAGGGAACCATCCCGGTCGGGATGGATGTTCCTGATCGGGTTGATAAACCCTTCCCAATCGGGAAGCTCTCGTCCCGGTCGGGAATGCACTCCAGTGAGTCCGAATTTTTGCACCTTCATCCCGATCAGGATGGCTTCTTCCCGGTCGGGATGAGTCTTCTATGCTTCCCCAAGCCCAAAAGCTTATCATAAGCTTCAAAAACCGACTTCCTCGCTCGCAAACCAAACTCCATCATCAATCACTCCTTTCTAGGAGTCACCTTCACTTCACCTATCACAATAAACTCAAACTACACATCAAATTCACTCCCTCGCATCGCTCATCAAAATACCAAATCAATTACAAGAATCCCACAAAAACAAAGAAATCCAAGAAACAAAACACACAAATACAAGCACAAGTATTCTAAAGAAGAGGAGAGGGGAATATACAACATGACGGTTCTTTTAGGAACTCCGTCAAACCTAGGATGGTAGACTCTTCTTCAACCGTAGCCCTCAAGGGCATGGAGGAGCAAGTCGAACGCGCTACCAACATCGTAGTGAAGGCCCAAGAAGCGCTCGAGCTTAACCGACCTCCACGGCCTCCAAGGAGGAGGCAAGAAGTAGGAATCCCAAGACTCGACATCATCTTCAAAGTAGTCTCCGGGGTCTCTCCATCCTACGAGCTTAACCGACCTCTTCCTCCCTAAGCATTGCCTCCAATCATTAGCAAGCTTCATCTCCAAGAAACAAGGCACAAAAATCGGTTTTGGCCTCACTTCCTCATTGCACACCCCCACACTTTCCTCAAGTTGTGGTTCCCCATCTTCATCACTCGGCCCCACATCATCTTGGAGAACTGAATCGAAACTTCTACCGGCGGTTTCAATCTCTTCCAAGTCATCTCTTGGTGTACTAGCAAGGGGCTCATGATGCCTATCCACGTTCCCGGACATGGGCAACTCGAGGCTAACAATTTCACCCAACAACTTCACAAACTCCACCAAACCATCCAACTCACTATCCTCCTCCAATTCCTCGCCAATGTTGCCTTCACTAAGGGTCATATCCTCATCCGTCTCTTTTTGGGTAGACGATTGAGGTTCTTCAAAGCAAATTTCTCCTCCAAAGGGGTCTACATCGGCGGCTTCGTAATTAGGTTGCTCTTCTCTCTCAAGTGGGAACCCTCCATCTAAATATGATGCTCGGGATAAAGACATTACGGTTTGAACCGATATTGCATTTAATCGAGCATCCCTCGCCTCATTTTCCCTTCGGAGTTTGGCCAAGAGTTCATTATTCTTTTGCGATTGGATGGCCATTTCTTGTTGCATTTGAAGCATCAATTGACGTAACTTCAAGTTTGGCATTTGGCGGTCATTGGGGTCTTGTAAAGCTCCTTGATAATCTTGATGATGCCCAAGGGGTGGGGCATCGTATTGTTGGTAGCAAGGTTGGGGTGATTGGTAGTATTGTGGGTCATGGGGTTCATATTGTGGTTGGGGTGGAGGGTAATATTGTGGGTCTTGGGGGTATTGGCTTCCATACGGTGAATCTTGATTGAACATGGTGGGTTCACAATCATAGCTCGAGTAATAGCCACCATGGTCGTAGGAGTGATAATCATTCACTTGTTGGTAGCCATACCCATATTCTTGAGGATCATAACCATCTTGATTACCCCAAGAAGCTTGATAATGGTAGGGGGACGTCATGTCATGGCTTTGGTTCATGGAAGAAGAGTGGTAGCTCATATCGGCTCCCGAGTGTGTGGAGTTTAGATCAAACCCCATGCTTGCTCGAAAATCGTAGTCCATACCCGGTTGGAAACCACTCATTCTAGCAACCGTCCGTTAAAGCGGCTCTAAGTTGCAAGAAGAAGATAGTCACCACCTCTAAGCACAAACTGTAGACTAAGAACAAACGTGAGAAGTCTAGTGCTTTTTGGGCACTAGACAAGAGAGAAATAAACCACACACACACAGGAAGCAAAGTAACAAAAAGAAAAAAAGAAAACACAAACACAAAGACAAAGTTAAGTAACTAGGAAAATGAAGTCTAAACTAGCACCGTCCCCGGCAACGGCGCCAAATTGATGGGAGGGATTCGTCACGTCCCAACCGTCAATAATATAACCGGCTATCCTAACTGGGGTAGATAGGGTAATTCGGGTCGAATCCACGGGGACGGTAATGTATAGCCTAGACTAAGGTCGCCTGAATACGAGACTAAGTCAACGAGCTAAGCTACAATGAGAATGATAAGAGGGGGAGAAGGCTAGACTACGACTAAGGAGAACAAACTAGAAAAACGGGCTAGGATTAGGTCGGGGTCAAAGGGGTAACGGAATGGTCGAGGGAGAATTAGAGCGAAGGAGGTAGTAGGGTAATCTAGGTTGGTCCGGGCTCTCGCAACATAGACCCACCTAGAGATTCCACCTAGAACCCATCTCGGCGACACACATTGAAAACGGGGTTCTAGCGCGCTATGGTGGCCTAGGTCGAATCCGGGCTCTCGCTACTTAGACCGACCTAGGGGTCGTCCTCACCGGGCTCTCGCAACTTAGTGAGGGAACCGAACCCACCAAAAAACTATCACCCACAAGAGAAAGGCAAGAAGAACAAGCATTCTTAACTACTTAGTCATTCAAGCAATTCAACAAACATGTGATGTGCACCAATCCAAGAGGAAACCCAAATCTTCCACCAACATCTCTAACAAACCCTTAATCACCCAATCAACACCCTAATCACCTTACTAACCCTAGCAAGAACACTACTCTAACATAATCTAACTAAAACTAACAAGAACAAGAGGATCTAACATAAGAAACCAAACCAAACATGAAGATACTAGTGAAAACTATGAACTATGAACATAACAATCAACAAAGATGTGAACTTGGATGAAATAAACAAAGATTAAGAGAAAAAGGAAGAGAAGACTATACCATACAAGTGAAGGATGAAAAGATGAACACTTGTATATAAAGAAAACCCAAATTCTTCCACCAATGTTGTCAAGATTGGATGGATTCTTCAAGAGATCTCTTAATACAAGATTAAACTAAGATTAACTACTAATTACCGACTAATCTACACTAATCTAATCTAACCTAAAGTAGTCTAGGGTTTAGTGTATATAACATCAGATGGTGTCTTAATACAAGAGGGGATATATATAGGGTTACAAATGGAAGGGAGAAGAAAGAAAACAAGGCGCGGGTTACAGCTAGGCCGTCCCGGCCGAGACGGGATGGTCCCGGTCGGGACGGGGTCGGTCCCGGTCGGGAAGCCATGCTCCCGATCGGGATGGGCTCTTGACAGCAACCTCCTTGTTTGTGCACCTCATCCCGAACGGGATGAGGCCATCCCGAACGGGATGAGCATTGTAGGCCTCCATTATGATCTTTTTGGTCCCTCCTTAATTTTCATGGGCTTCTCACCGATTCTCGGGACTCGGGATCGGGTCTCGGAGGCTCGGGATTGGGTCCTAAGGTCTCGGGGTCGACTCCAAGGCATCGAGTGATCGTTCCTTAGCTTCGTTGGCTCCAAAAAGTGTATGTATCGAGTCGGAATCGCTCCAACTCTTCCAAATCGGTCTCGGGAACCTGAAACGAACTAAAGGAAGCATAAGAAGCCCCTAAACCGCTCCCAAGGAGTGATTCTACAAGGAAAAAGGGACCAAAACACTACGAAATAGGCACTACAAATGACACTTATTAGAATCATATGCCAAAGAAACTAGATGACCCCGATAGCTTCTCCATCCCTTATCGGGTTGGGAATGTTGTTGTTAACTAAGCCTTATGCGACTTAGGGGCTATCGTTATCTTGCTACCATATTCTATAGCCAAGAGACTTAGTGTAGGGTAAATGAGACCCACAAGCATGTCGATCCAAATCGCGGATAGGTTCGTGAAGTACCCGCTCGGGATACTTGAGGATGTACCCGTGCAAGTTGGTAAGTTTTTCATTCCCGCCAATTTCGTCGTAATGGACATGCCCGAGGACACAACTACCCCCATCATCTTAGGTCGACCATTCATGGCTACCGGTTGCTCAATAGTGGATGTTAAAAATGGAAAGTTATCATTTAATATAGGGAACGAGTCGATAGAGTTTTCCCTTTCTCAAGCACTTAAACAACCAATGATTGAGCAAATGTATTCCATTGAAGTTATTGATAGTTTGGTTGAGTATAGCTTGGTAGATGATGACAAGAAAGAAGAAGAGGAACTACTTAACTCTCGCCTCTTGAAGAAGGTATGATGCATGAAGAAGAGGTATAACCACTACCGGTGGGTTAAAGTATGGTACCTTCTACTCTTAACCTTGAACTTAAACCAGTTCCCTCTTCCCTCAAATGTGTCTTCCTTGAAGGAACTAGTTATCCCGTTATCATCAATGCCACACTCGATGGTCCTCAATTGGAAAAGGTTTTAGTAGTTTTGAGGAAACATAAAAAGGCCATTGGGTATAGTATTGACGACGTCCAAGACATTAGTCTGAACATTTGTATGCATAGGATCATCCATGATGATGCCCGTCCTTCGGTTGGGGGTCAACGTCGTTTGAACCCCACCATGAAAGAGGTTGTCATGAAGGAAGTCCTCAAATTGTATAAGGCTAACATTATCTATCTTATAATCGGAAGCAAATGGGTTAGGCCCATACATGTAGTGACTAAAAAAGGAGGAATGACGGTTGTGAAAGGAGAAAAGGGTGGGTTAATCTCAACTAGGGCTATCACCGGTTCGCGCATGTGTATAGACTTTCAAAAGTTGATCACAGCCACCATAAAAGACCATTTCCCCTCCCTTTTATTGATCAAATGCTTGAACGACTAGCGCATCATTCCTATATTTATTTCTTTGACGGTCATTCGAGATTTATCCAAATTCTCATTCATCCCGATGACTAAGAGAAAAAAACTTTCACATGTCCTTATGGCACCTTTGCCTACTGTAGGAAGCCATTCGGATTGTGTAATGCACCGAGAACGTTTCAACGATGTATGATGGGAATTTTCTTATATTTTATTGAAAAGTCCATGGAAGTCTTTATGGATGATTTTACTATCCATGACAATTTTTTTGATTCTTGCCTCACTCATCTTGATCAAGTATTAGCTCGTTGTGAGGAGTATCGACTTGTTTTGAATTGAGAAAAATGCCATTTTATGATAGAACAAGGTGTAGTCCTCGGTCATATTGTTTCCAATAAAGGTGTTGAAGTAGACAAGACTAAAGTTTTCGTGATAGAGAACTTGCCACCTCCAACCAACGTTAAAGGGGTGATGAGTGTTTTAGGTCACGCACGCTTCTATAGGCATTTCATTAAAGATTTTTCTAAAATTGCCAAGCCTTTGACTTCTCTTCTCATGAAAGATTCAAATTTTGTATTTGATGACTTGTGTCTTGAGGCATTTTGCAGGATAATGACCGCTCTCACTACCGCCTAAATTATCAAAGCACCCGATTGGAATCTTCCCTAGATCATGTGTAATGCTTTCGATTTCGTCGTTGGTGCAGTTTTAGGCCAACATGTTGACAAGAAGTTGCACGTGATATACTATGCAAATAAGACCCTAGATGAAGCTCAATCGAGATATACCACCACCGAGAAATAAATGCTCGCCGTTGTCTATGATATGGAGAAGTTCCGTACCTATGTCACCGGTTCCGAGGTGATCATCCATACCGATCATGCGGCAATTCGCTACATTATGTCCAAAAAGGAGACAAAATCCCGACTCTTTCGGTGGGTTCTCCTTCTACAAGAATTCGACATTGAGATCAAAGATAAAGCCGAATCGGAAAACTTGGTAGCGAACCACCTAAGTAGAGTAATGAGCGATGAACGTGGTGATGAAGATGATGATATCCCCATCAATGAAGCAATGAGAGATGAGAGATGAGACCTTGATCGCTATTGCAGCCATAACACCATGGTATGCGGACATTGTGATTTTTTTTCCAATTACATCCCCGATGATTATTCAAAACAAGAAAGGAAGTTACAATATGAAGCTAGGGATTATTATTGGGATGAGCCTTACTTATTTCGTCGATGCATGCATGGAATCTATCGCCAATGTGTCACGACCAATGAAGGTTTCAATATAGTAAAGCACCACCATTCTATTTCTTATGGTGGACATTTGGCTCTTCAAAAGACAATTGCCAAAGTCCTCCAAAGCGGACATTGGTGGCCTTCTATGTTCAAGGATATTCGAGCCTTTATTTTTACATGTGACGCTTAGCTTGTCAAATATGTGCCAATATAACGAAGAGAAACGAGAAGCCCCTTCAACATATCCTCGAAATCAAACTATTGATGTTTGGGGTATTGATTTCATGGGACCATTCACTTCTTCATTCGGCAACAAATACATCCTTCTCGCGGTCGATTACATATCGTGGATCGAGGTCATAGCCTCTCCTACAATTGATTCCAAGGTTGTAATTAAACACTTCAAAAATGTGATATTCCCTAGGTTCGGTATGCCTAGAGCCATAATTAGCGATGACGGCTCTCACTTTAGGAAGGACACATTCGAACATCTCTTACGAAAACATGGAATAACACGCAAGATGTCCTTGGCCTATCATCCACAATCGAACGGGCAAGCCGAGATTTTAAATCGTCAAATCAAGGGAATATTATATTGGAGAAAGTAGTAAATACACATCGTATGGATTGGTCACTAAAGCTGTTTGGGCATTGCAAACGGCTTACAAAGCGCCAATTGGAACCACTCCTTATAGACTCGTGTATGGCAAAGCATGTCACTTACCGGTGGAACTAGAGCACAAAGCGAAATGGGTAAGCAAATAACTAAATTTTGACGAGAAGATTGTCGGTGAAAACCGTCTTCTACCACTACAAGAGCTACAGGAGTTAAGACTTGAAGCTTAGGAAACCTCAAAAATCTACAAGGAGCAGACACACAAATGACATGATGCTAAGATCCTTCGTAAGGACTTCTCCGTAGGCGACAAGGTATTCCTCTATAACTCTCATTTCATGCTTTTTCCCGGTAAGTTAAAAAAGTCAAAATGGTCGGGTCCATTCGAAATGACCAAGGTACAACCATATGGATCAATTGGGATCTCTAGCCCGGAAACCGGGAAGTTTATGGTTAATGGACGACGTTTGAAGATATATCATGTCAGTCACGTTCGTGAGACCTTTCTATCATCAAAGTTGGTGAGCTCCCGATTGGGAGCATTGATTAACCCTTTTCTTCAAATGAAGTAGGTTTGGTGGTATCATCAACAACCACCTTGTAAATATGTATCGTAAATTTTGTTTTAATTAGCTTTGTTAGTCGTTGAGGGGATGGATGCACTTGGATTTCAACTTGGAGCATCTATTTGAGTGATTATCAAGCTTTTGGATGAAGTTATGGAGCAATTTTGAAGACCACAAGCACGTTTGTGGGAAAATTTGATAATGTAATGTGAGTCTGGTCATTATTTGGAACTTTAGGTGATCCTTGATAGGCCTTGAATTGGCAAAATAAGAAGATGAAGCACATAAGACCACCGGGCGAAACTTCACCCGATGGGAATCTGCTAAGCCATTGGGATATTTACTGAAATTTTTCCGTCGGGTGAAACTTCACCGTTGAGATTTGACTAGGCGAAACTTTGCCTTACGAAAAATCCCAGAATTTACCAGACTTCCGGAATTGTCTAGAAATGATTGGGCAAAACTTCGCCCGATGAGAGTTCACCCGGTGAAACATCGCCTTGCAGTGAAAAATTTTGCAGAGAGATTTTAATGAGAAGAAACCGTCGGGTGAAACTTCACCCTATGGTATCTGACCGAGTGAAAACTTCACCCGTTGACTTGGCCGGATCCCTATCTCACCTACTCACTACAAACATCACTTCCCTTATTTCCCAAAAATACATACATAACTTTCCCTCCAAATCAGAAACATCAAACTTTCCCAAAACACCAAATCCAAATTTTTTACTCTTTACTTTCCCTCCACCAAACCTTTATATATATATCACTTCCACTCCATTTCCTTTTCACCTTATCCCTCCTCATTTCATTTATCGCATTCATATACCATCTCCATATCTCTATCCATTGGGTGATTATTTCGGATTTCGATGAGAAAAAAGCAAAGTTTATTCTTGAAATTTTTTGCAAATTCATCTCTATGGAAACAAGCAAGGTCAAGGCGATGTTCTAGAAAACAAGGTACGTCTTCCTCTAATACTACCAATTTACCTTCTTTAAATTCCCCATTATCTCGCACCTTCTCTGAAAAGATCTTTCAGAGTACTAGATGACCTTGTCCTCACACAATGATTAACTTAGGAATCTATGACGACATTAGAGAATTATCGTCTCGGGTTGGCACTAGTGAACTTCTTAGTCTCGCCACTTTCACATATAAAGATTTAACTTGTAAGTTCCTAGCAACCTTTACACTTGACCACCCGACCCCACCTAGAGTAGTCAAATTTCAGTTATTCGTCAAGTTTAACGAATTTACCAGCCAACCCGTTTGACAAGTCTAATTTTAGTTCTATACACCATTTCGATAATTTGATAATGTTCATTATGATTTACAAATAGTTTACCGACTTGCATTTCTATTCATCAACGTCGTATTGTTTTTCCGTGCTGTCTAAGAATTTATTGGTCTTTCTTTCTTTCATTTTCTTCACTTTTCTATCCATTTTCTTGTGCTTCATGATTCTATTTACATTGTCATTATGCCTTGATTATTTGAAGTTATTGTTTATTTTTCACTTATAGGTGGTCAAAGTAGTTCATCTGCTGCACAAGATGTCGAGTTGAATCACCAGCGTGCACTGGATGTGCATACACCCTTTGCAGATATTACAAATCGTATTAGATTCCGTATCTCCATATCCCCCCTATATATAGAATGGTTCTTATGAGTCCCTCTCATATATTGAGTCCCTAATTCCTCATATCATCCATTGGATGGTAGAGGGATGGATGGACGAGATTCATTATGGCCTCCTTCATTAATAAAAAAATAGAAAAAAAGAAAGATATTGCTTTCTATAATAATGGAACGTGATTGCCATCAAAATAGGAAACAATATCAAAGAGTAACGCCCTCATTCATACTGTAATTCATAGCATTTTTTACGTTCATGCCCTCATTCATCACTTTCAACCAAAACAATCTTTAATCTAAGTATACGCGTTCAATCAACACAGTCAATAACACGTTCAATCATTCATCTTCTTCCTCGCGCCGACTTCTCCTTCGATGGCGGATATGAAAATTGTCGAATACACCAACGGTGAGTTTTTGCTTTGTAATTTATACTGGAAACACCATGGAAGTCATTAAGATGCTCCATATTATTAGATTCACGTTTATAGTATGGAAACTGCATATTATTAAAGTTCTGATCATTATATGAATTTTTTGCACTAACATATATTTGGTGTTATTTTAATACACATCTTCTGTTACTTTAATACACACAATTTGTTATTTTAATGCCTAACCTCTGTGCATAAGCATCTTCTGTTAATTGAATCCCGTGTTACTTTAATGCACTTCATCTGTTACTTTAGTTCTTGTCATCTGTTACTGTAATGCATTGGGGTAACAAAGGATTTAGAATACTGCCATATTAAAATATAATATATTGCTTCCTATAATGATGGAATGTGATTGTCATCAAAATAAGAAACAATATCAAAGGGTAACACCCTCATTCATACTCTTATTCATCACTTTCAACCAAAACAATCTTCAATCAAAGTATACGCGTTCAATCAATAGTCAACACAGTCAATAACACGTTCAATCTTTCATCTTCTTCCTCGCGCCGCTGCAACTTCTTCTCCGATGGCGGATATGCAAATTGTCAAATACACCAACGGTGAGTTTTTGCTTTGTAATTTATACTGGAAACGCCAAGGAAGTCATTAAGATGCTCCATATTATTAGATTTTACGTTTATAGTATGGAAACTGCATATTAAAGTTCTGATCATTATATGAATTTTTTGCAATAACATATATATGGTATTATTTTAATGCACATCATCTGTTAATTTGATACACACCATATGTTATTTTAATGTCTAACCTTTGTGCATAAGCATCTTCTGTTAATTGAATCCTGTGTTACTTTAATACACTTCATCTGTTACTTTGGTTCTTGTCATCTGTTACTTTAACGCATTGGAGTAACAAAGGATAGAATACCGTAATATTTCAAGCTCTGATTGTCATCACCACTAGGGGTGGTTACAACTACTTCATCACTTTTACCGACGACTTAAGTAGATATGGATATGTCTACTTAATGAGGCACAAGAGCGATGCTTTTGAAAAGTTCAAGGAGTTTCAAAGTGAAGTAGAGAACAAATTGGATAAAAAGATTAAAGTACTACGATCCGATCGTGGTGGTGAATAACTAAATAATGAATTTGATTCACACCTAAAAGATTGTGGCATAGTATCACAATGGACTCCTCCTGGCACACCACAATTGAATGGTGTGGCCGAAAGGAGAAACCGAACTTTATTTGATATGGTTCGGTCCATGATGAGTCTCACTAAGCTTCCTAATTCATTTTGGGGTTTTGCCATTTTGTCCGCAATATTTTCACTATATCGAAGCCCGACTAAAGCAGCCAATAAGACACCATATGAGATATGGAAGGGAAGGGTTCCTTATTTGTCGTTTATGAGAATATGGGGTTGTGAGGCATATGTTCAGAACAAGTCTGACAACAAACTCGCACCCAGATCTGACAAATGTCTTTTTGTAGGATATCCAAAGGAAACACAAGGTTATTACTTCTACAATCGTCACGATAACAAAGTGTTTGTGGCCTGTGACGATGTCTTTCTAGAAAATAACTTCATTTCTAGAAGACAGAGTGGGCGAAAATTTGAACTTGATGAAATCCAAGAGCCACAAACCGAGAATAAAGTGGAGGAAAGCGTTCCCTCCTCCTCGGACACGGTTGTTGTTCCCTTTAAACCTAGGAAATCTACAAGGGTTAGTCATCAAGCTGATCGATACCTTGGTATTGTTGAGTAAGATGCGTTAGATATGTTGCTTTGCGAAAGTGACGAACCTTCAACCTACAAGGCGGCCATATCTAGTCGTGATTCCATGCAATGGCTTGAAGCCATGCGATCCGAAATGGACTCTATGCACGAAAACCAAGTATGGAATTTGGTTGATTTACCTGAAAAGGTGAGACCTCTTCAGTGTAAATTGATCTTTAAGATCAAGAATGCCAAAGATGGACATAAAGATGTCTACAAAGCTAGATTGGTGGCAAAGGGTTTTCCTCAAGTTCATGCTCTTCACTATGACGAAACCTTTGCTCCAGTCGCAATGCTTCGCTCCATTAGGATTATCTTGCGATTGCCGCATTTCATGATTATGAGATTGGGCAAATGGATGTCAAAACCGCCTTCTTGAATGGGATTCTAGAAGAGGAAGTGTATATGACACAACCAGAAGGTTTTGTAGATACATCTAATCCTAAGAAGGTATGCAAGCTTAAGAGATCCATTTATGGTCTTAAGCAAGCGTCCGGAAACTGGAATCATCGCTTTGATCATGTTATCAAACAGTATGGTTTTATTTGAAGTGTCGAGGAACTCTGTTTGTACATGAAGTTTAGTGGGAGTAAGGTAACATTTCTTGTCTTGTATGTGGATGACATACTTCTTATCGGGAATGACGTTCCGATGCTTGCTTCTGTAAAGGAGTGGCTAGGAAAACACTTCCAAATGAAAGATTTGGGAAATGCACAATGCATTTTGGGTATTCGATTCCATAGAGATAGGTCCAAAAGCATGTTGGTATTAAGTCAAGAAGCTTATATAGATAAGATTCTTGATAGATTCAAAATGAAAGACTCTAAGAGAGGCTTTCTTCCCATGAGTCAAGGTACCATTTTGTGCAAGTCATAGTGTCCTACAACACCCGAAGAGACTGAACGCATGAAGTTGATCCCATATGCTTCCGCTGTTGGATCAATCATGTATGCCATGTCGTGCACTCGTCCCGATGTTTCGTATGCTTTGAGCATGACGAGTCGTTATAAAGCCAACCCAGGTGAAAGTCACTGGATAGCCGTAAAGAACAGCCTTAAGTACTTGCGAAGGACTAAGGATTCGTTCTTAGTCTTTGGAGGGGATACTGAATTGCGTGTAAGAGGATACACGAATGCCAGTTTCCAATCCGATCGGGATGATTTGAAATCCCAATCCGGCTATGTTTATATGTTGAATGGAGGAGCCGTTAGCTGGAAGAGCTCCTAGCAAAGTGTCATTGCAGATTCTACAACAGAAGCTGAGTACATCGCGGCTTCGGAAGCTGCAAAGGAAGATGTTTGGATTCGTCAATTTTTGGAAGGACTAGGAGTAGTCCACTTGATAAGTGTAGTTTGTAGTGCCTAATTATTGTGTTTTGGTCCCATTTTCCTTGTAGAATCGCTCCTTGGGAGCGGTTTATGGGCTTCTTATGTTTCCTCTAGCTCGTTTCAGGTTCTCGAGACCATTCATGAAGAGTTGGAGCGATTCCGACTCAATACATACACTTTTTGGAGCCAACAAAGCGAAGGAATGATCACTCGAGGCCTAGGAATCGACCCCGAGACCTTGGGACCCGATCCCGAGCCTCCGAGACTCGATCCCGAGTCCGGAGTCCCGAGAATCGATGAGAAACCCATGAGAGACAAGGAGGGACCAATAGGAGCTTAAAAGAGGCGTACAAGGCTCAACCGGATCCGGTTGGCCTCAACCGGTCCCAGTTGAGGTGCACAAAAGAGAGGTGTTCTGTGAAGGGTCCATCCCGAGCGGGATGAACTCATCCCGACCGGGATGAGCCCAGTTCAGCCCGCAATTCATTGTTTCATCTCCTTTCATTCTTGTACCCCTGTATATATTTCCCTCTTGTATTCCTATCCTGCATGCACTTCATGAGACATTAAACCCTAGACTACTTTAGGTTAGATTAGATTAGATTAGTGTAGATTAGTCCTTAATTTGTCGTTAATCTAGTGATTACTCTTGTATTAAGAGATTTCTTGAAGAATCCATCCAAGATTGACAACCTTGGTGGAATTATTTAGGTTTTCTTCTATACAAGTGTTCTTCTTTTCATTCTTCACTAGTATGGTATAATATTCTCTTCCTTTTTACTCTTTATCTTGTTTATTCATCCAAGTTTTAATCTTTGTTCATTGTTATGTTTAAAGTTCATAGTTTTCACTAGTATCTTCATGTTTGTTTTGTTTCTTATGTTGATTCCCCTTGTTCTTGTTAGTTGTAGTTTGATTATGTTAGAGTAGTATCTTGCTAGGGTTAGTAGGGTGATTAGGGTGTTAATTGGATGATTAAGGGATTGTTGGAGATGTTGGTGGAAGATTTGGGTTTCCTCTTGGTTTGATGCATATCACATGTTTGTTGAAATGCTTGAATGACTAGTATGTGCATATTCTTGTGTTCCTTGTCTTTCTCTTGTGGGTGATAGTTTGTTTGTGGGTTTGGTTCCCTCACTACGTAGCGAGAGCCCGGTGAGGACGAACCCTAGGTCGGTCTACGTAGCGAGAGCCCGGATGCGACCTAGGCCACTGTAGTGCGCTAGTAACCCCGTTTGTCATGTGTGTTGCCAAGATGGGTTTTAGGTGGAACCTCTAGGTCGGTCTACGTAGCGAGAGCCCGGACCTCACCTAGATTACCCTACTACTCCTACACTCTAGTTCTTCCTCGACCATTCCATTACCCCTTTGACCCCGACCTAATCCTAGCCCGTTTTCCTTTTTTGTTTTCTCCGTCTCTTTAGTCATAGTCTTAGCCTTCTCTTCCCCTTCTTATCACTTTACTTTAGCTTAGTCCGTTGACTTAGTCTAGTAATCGGGTGACCTTAGTCTAGACGCCTCTTACTGTCCCCGTGGATTCGACCCGACTTACCCTAGCTACCCACTAGGAATAGCCGGTTATATTATTGACGGTTGGGACGTGACGAATCCCTACCATCAATTTGGCGCCGTTGCCGGGGACGGTCCTAGTTTGGACTTTGTCTTTGTGTTTGTGTTTTTCTTTTTTCTTTTTGTTTCTTTGCTTCTTGTGTGTGTGAAGTTTATTTCTCTCTTGTCTAGTGCCTAAAAAGCACTAGGCTTCTCACGTTTGTTCTTAGTCTACAGTTTGTGCTTAGAGTTGGTGACTATCTTCTTCTTGCAACTTAGAGCCGCTTTAACGGACGGTTGCTAGATTGAGAAGTCCTCGACCGGGTATGAGCTACGATTTTCGAGCGAGCATGGGGTTTGATCTAAACTCCCCACACATGGAAGCCGATATGAGCTACCCCTCTTCTTCTTTGAACCAAAGCTAGGACATGACGTCCCCTTACCACAATCAAGCTTCTTGGGGTAATCAAGACGGGTATGATCCTCAAGAATATGGATATGGCTACCAACAAGTGAATGACTATCACTCCTACGATCATGGTGGCGATTACTCAACCTATGAATGTGAACCCACCATGTTCGATCAAGATTCACCTCATGGAAGCCAATACCCCCAAAACCCACAATATTACCCTTCACCCCAACCACATTATGAACCCCATAACCCACAATACTACCAATCACCTCAACCTCTCTACCAACAATATGATGCCCCACCCCTTGGGCATCATCAAAATTTTCAAGGAGCTTTACAAGACCCCGATGATCACCAATTGCCCGACATGGAGGTGTTTCAATCGCTTCTTCAATTGCAAAAGAGCAACCAAGAAATGGCCCTTCAAATTCAAAAACAACAAAATGAATTATGGGTCCAAATTCAAAGGGCAAACGAGGCGAGGGATGCTCGATGAAATGCATTATCGGTTCAAACCGTAATGTTTTTATCCCGAACATCACAATTATTAGATGAAGGGTGTCCACTGGAGAAAGAGGAGCAACCTAATCACGAAGCCGCCAACGTAGTTCCCTTTGGAGGAGAAATTTGCTTTGAAGAACCACAATCGTCTACCCAAAAGAGATGAATGAGGATATGACCCTTGGTGAAGGCATCGTTGGTGAAGAATTGGAGGAGGATAGTGAGTTGGATGATTTGGTGGAGCTTGTGAGGATGTTGGGTGAAATTGATAGCCTCGAGTTGCCCATGTCCGATAATGAGGATAAGCATCAAGAGCCCCTTATATGTACACCAAGCAATGACTTGGAAGAGATTGAAACCGCCGGTAGAAGTTTCGATTCTCTTCTCCAAGATGATGTGGGACCGAGTGATGAAGATGGGGAACCACAACTTGAGGAAAGTGTGGGGGTGTGCAACGAGGAAGTGAGGCCAAAACCGCTTTTTGTGCCTCGTTTCTTGGAGATGAAGCTTGCTTGTGATTGGAGGCGATGCCTAGGGAGGAAGAGGTCGGTAAAGATCGTAGGATGGATAGACCCCGGAGACGATTTGAAATATGATTTTGGGTCTTGGGATTCCTACTTCTTGCCTCCACCTTGGAGGCCGTGGAGGTTAGCTAGGCTCGAGCGCTTCTTGGGCCTTCATTATGATGTCGGTAGCGCGTTCGACTTGCTCCTCCATGCCCTTGAGGGCTACGGTTGAAGGAGAGTCCACCATCCTAGGTTTGACAGAGTTCCTAAAGAACCGTCATGTTGTATATTCCCCTCCTCTCTTCTTTAGCATTCTTGTGTTTGTATTTGTGTGATTTTTCTATTGATTTTGTTTGTTTTGTGAATTCTTGTAATTTGATGTTGTATTCGAGTTTATTGTGATAGGTGTGAAGTGGTGGTGATTCCTAGAGAGGAGTGGTTAGTGATAAAGCTCGGTTCGTGAGTAAGAGAGTCGGTTTTGGGGTCACGGGAGTCATGAAGACCCTTCCCGACCGGGAAGGGTGTGTCGTCCCGACCGGGATGGGGCCGTCCCGATCGGGATGAGGGTGCCAAAAATCGTGTCTACTGGAGTGTCATCCCGACCGGGAAGGAGGCTTCCCGACCGGGAAGGGTTTATCAACCCGACCGGGACCATCCATCCCGACCGGGACCATCCATCCCGACCGGGATGGTCCCCTACTCCTTTTTGGTGCTTCTTCTTCGACATTTGAGCCCACCCAACCATTATATACCCCCACCCAACCTCCCTACCTTCATTGCTCATATCATACCACCCACATACTTCATTTTCATACCCTCACTTCATCTTCTATCTACTTTAGACCGATATTCACATCAAATCCTACCCTCTCGCACCATTAGTACCTCTACCATGCGGTTTTATCAAGTTTGAAGCGGGATAGCAATGATGAAGACTAGCTTTGTGCTTGCATTGATCTATGAGACGATGGAGCGAGTGAGTTGCTAACCTATTGGTACGGCAACTATCCTTTCTTTTCCGTCTTTTATAGCTTGTTTCCCTTTGTGTTTGTTCCCTTCCTCTTGTACACTTTTGTGTCATGGAGTCATGGTGGCCTTCGAGGACTTGGTATATGTTGCTCCCGACTCTCGATGATGTGACTACATCGAGAGTCATTTTCAAAATCCAAATTTTACAAGATTTTCACTTTCTTTTTTGAGGATTTAGTCGGATTTAGGCGGAATCCGGGCTAGGTGACTTGATTACACCTAGCCCTCCCCTCCCATTTCCTTTTATTTCCTTCTTTTTATTTCTTCCCCCATCCATATCTTTTCTTGTCTCGCCCCATGGTGACTTCACTACACCCCGGCCGGACGCATTCTACCTTTTCTTCACTTTTCTTTTAGTTTTCTTTAGCTTTATTTTCGTAGTTTCTTTTCTTTCCTTTTGTCTCTCCGCACACTATGATCGAGCATGAGGACATTGCTCGGTTTAAGTGTGGGGGAGCGATATTCTATCGTAGTTAGTTTTATTTTCGTAGTTTTTCGAAAAAAATCCCTAAAAATTTGAAAAAAATTTCAAAAAAATCAAAAAGATTTTCCTTTTATGTGTTTTCCTTTCATGTCTTTGTGTCGTATGTTTGTTTTGTTGTGTGTGCTTGCCTCCCTTTGTCCTCATAGGTTGCTTTAATCGCCGATTAGTTTTGGAAGGCTTTGAAGACATCCGGTAACATCTTCTATCCCTTTTCCCTCTTTATTTCTTGTGGAGTTTGGAGGAAATTGTGATGTTGTGTGCTCGGGTGGAGCTTTGTGCATATTGATGGATGATTTGGTGACTTGTATGGAATATCGGGGTGGTGTTTATGTTGTTTATGTGTTTATTTTATTTTGTTTCGTTTTGTTGTCTCTTGTCTCTTTCTCTTTCATTTTCGTCGTGTCTTTGTTTTATGTGTGTAAGTGTGTCGTGTGTGTAAATGGTTTTCGAAAACCCGGTTTAGAGGCTAGTGTGCGAGTACTTACTTTCCCTTCCTAGTAGTGTAAATCGAGTCTTGGACTTTAGTCTAGTAGAATGACCCTAAATCAATGAATTCGTTGGTCCTTTACCTTGAGTCCACCTAGCTTACTAGGGATTTACTACGGGATTTGCACTTTTGACCATTATGACCACCCACGGTGTGAAAAGGTCTTGGTTACCGAGTCCCATCCCTTAGGTGACCGTGTTTAGGATCGTTTGATTAGTCCAAGTTCTCCACCTTTTTGTGGGTTTGAAGGGAAATCGCGACCCCCGACTCACCCATTCCCCTACCTCCTACACATCTCCACACAATAATTTGCAACTTGTTGAATTCTCGCTTTCTTAATTGTCAAGAAATGCCACAAAGCCAAATCAAGCCAAAAGGGCAAAGAAAAGAAAATGAAAGAAAATGAAAGAAAGAAAAGAATGAAGAAAAAGAAAAGGCACAAAAGCCAAAAAGAAAATAGAAAAGAAGAAAAAAAATGGCATGGAAACGAGCAAAGCAAAAATGCAAAGAAAAGAGAAAATGCCAAAAGAAAACCCGTCTCACAAAAATAATCCCAACATCTCAAAATAAGCCTTTTACCGACTATTACCGTGAAGAGCCTACCAAAGGACCGAGTCCCTAGGAAGGATGATAGCGTTAATGGTCGGTCTTCCCTCATTTTGCAATATTTCCACCTTTTTACTTGGACTAGTTAGGCGGTTTTAGACATGGGACGACCCTCTTGGCTCATGGCTAAAGGGGGCGGGGTCTCACTTACCTACAGTGTCGACTAACACCGTGGTTCATCCCTTTTTCCACTTCGCCGATCGTCCCGTAGTACGTTCTTAGAAACTTAGGAGGACCTAGGTAAGTTACCAACGTTTTCTTTGCTTTATCGTCATACTATTAGGGTTTAGTTCACCTTGGTTTGTATTGCTAGCTTGGGAACGTTGTCACTTACCTCGAGTCCTAAACCGGTGCTTCTTTCACCACTTTTTGAGGGAAGCGGTATTTGTTTTTCTTTGGGTGCAACCTTGTGTTTGTTTGTTTGTTTGTTTGTTTGTTTATGTGCTTGTTTGTTTTTGTGTCTTGTGTCCGGTTGCATCCACAGTTTTGTCGCAAGACCCCACTTGCCTTGCGGAGTGCACTTTTCCTCTAAGTGCACTCACGTGAGTTGAAAGGGCGTAGGGTGCGCTAATACCCACTCGGCTAGTTAGGTAGTTAGTATGTGCTTACTCGAGGGCGAGTAAGGGTTATGTGTGGGGGAGTTGTTAAGTGTAGTTTGTAGTGCCTATTTGTTGTGTTTTGGTCCCATTTTCCTTGTAGAATCGCTCCTTGGGAGCGGTTTATGGGCTTCTTATGCTTCCTCTAGCTCGTTTCAGGTTCACGAGACCATTCATGAAGAGTTGGAGCGATTCCGACTCAATACATACACTTTTTGGAGCCAACGAAGTGAAGGAACGATCACTCGAGGCCTAGGAATCGACCCCCGAGACCCTGGGACCCGATCCCGAGCCTCCGAGACCCGATCCCTTGTCCCGAGCCTCCGAGACCCGATCCCGAGTCCCGAGCCTCCGAGACCCGATCCCGAGTCCCGAGCCTCCGAGACCCGATCCCGAGTCCCGAGAATCGATGAGAAACCATGAGAGGCAAGGAGGGACCAATAGGAGCTTAAAAGAGGCCTACAAGGCTCAACCGGATCCGGTTGGCCTCAACCGGTCCCGGTTGGCCTCAACCGGTCCCGGTTGAGGTGCACAAAAGAGAGGTGTTCTGTGAAGGGTCCATCCCGACCGGGATGAACTCATCCCGACCGGGATAAACTCATCCCGACCGGGATGAGCCCAGTTCAGCCCGTAATTCATTGTTTAATCTCCTTTCATTCTTGTACCCTTATATATACTTCCCTCTTGTATTCCTATCCTGCATGCACTTCATGAGACATTAAACCCTAGACTACTTTAGGTTAGATTAGATTAGATTAGTGTAGATTAGTTCTTAATTAGTCGTTAATCTAGTGATTACTCTTGTATTAAGAGATTTCTTGAAGAATCCATCCAAGATGGACAACCTTGGTGGAATTATTTGGGTTTTCTTCTATACAAGTGTTCTTCTTTTCATTCTTCACTAGTATGGTATAATCTTCTCTTCCTTTTTACTCTTTATCTTGTTTATTCATCCAAGTTTGAATCTTTGTTCAATGTTATGTTTAAAGTTCATAGTTTTCACTAGTATCTTCATGTTTGTTTTGTTTCTTATGTTGATTCCCCTTGTTCTTGTTAGTTGTAGTTTGATTATGTTAGAGTAGTATCTTGCTAGGGTTAGTAGGGTGATTAGGGTGTTAATTGGATGATTAAGGGATTGTTGGAGATGTTGGTGGAAGATTTGGGTTTCCTCTTGGTTTGATGCATATCACATATTTGTTGAAATGCTTGAATGAGTAGTATGTGCATATGCTTGTTTTCCTTGCCTTTCTCTTGTGGGTGATAGTTTGTTTGTGGGTTTGGTTCCCTCACTACGTAGCGAGAGCCCGGTGAGGACGACCCCTAGGTCGGTCTACGTAGCGAGAGCCCGGATGCGACCTAGGCCACTATAGCGCGCTAGTAACCCCGTTTGTCATGTGTGTCGCCGAGATGGGTTTTAGGTGGAACCTCTAGGTCGGTCTACGTAGCGAGAGCCCGGACCTCACCTAGATTACCCTACTACTCCCTTCACTCTAGTTCTTCCTCGACCATTCCATTACCCCTTTGACCCCGACCTAATCCTAGCCCGTTTTCCTTGTTTTTTTTCTCCGTCTCTTTAGTCATAGTCTTAGCCTTCTCTTCCCCTTCTTATCACTTTAGTTTAGCTTAGTCCGTTGACTTAGTCTAGTAATCGGGTGACCTTAGTCTAGACGCCTCTTACTGTCCCCGTGGATTCGACCCGACTTACCCTAGCTACCCACTAGGAATAGCCGGTTATATTATTGACGGTTGGGACGTGACGAATCCCTACCACCACCACTCCAACAAAGATCCTATCACCATATATTGTAATAACAGTGGGGCTATTTTTCAAGCAAAAGAGCCCAAGTCTAGCAATAAGTCTAGACATGTACTTAGGAAATACCACGTGATAAGATATCTCGAGGAAAGGAAGGAAATCGATATATGTAAGGTTGGGACAGACGATAACATCGCTGATCCTTTATCCAAGCCTCTTTCAAAGGCTAAACATGATGGTCATGTTGTTGCAATGGGATTGAGAAAAGTCCCAGATTTTCTTTAGTTGAATAATTGGATATTGTAGCAATTTTTACATTTCTAATAATAGCATTCATGGTTCGAGTTTCATATGAACTCTTTTATTTAGTTTGACTAAATCTTATACTTTGTTCATTCGAATGGATTGTGAGACAATCTTAAACCCTATTCAAGTGAACATTTGAACATAGAATTTTTGCCCCTTGTCACTTAATGAGGTGACGACTCGGAGTGACGAGATTGTTAGTTGATCGATGGTTAGTTCAAGACCATGGGTTCATGAAGATGACTGGTCATTTACATAGGCAGACTGATTGTCACTCTACCGGGCAGTGACCACAATAGAGTCCCTTATCAAAATAGTTGAGGCCTGGTCGTGGCGGGGATTTCTATTTTATTCCTATGAGTCGATTCTTTAGACTGGCGACCATTTATCTGAGTCGGTGCAATTTCCGATTGACTTTGGTTGTTGTCCTAGGTTGTACCGTGAAAGGAGGCTGACGGACATCTTCTGGGTCATGGTGATCTACATTATACAGTATAAGATGGGTCAATAGGAATTGTCCACCCACGTTGGGTACAAACATCCTTGGGCCACTCGAGGAGAAGTAACTGGAAATGCGTGGCCACGCTCGGAAATAGATCTATGGTAGTTTTTCCGGTCAGACAGTTATTCTCCAGATCGAGAAAACCACTCTAATTATAATTAAATCACAAGTGCGACCTGAAAGACACCTTGTGATGAGTGGGAGGATGTGACATCAAAGAAACAAGAGAATCGGTAGCACACAACTTGTGTAGACAAGTGAGAGATATTGATGGAGTAGGAGTCTTCCGCAATATAGTGGCTACATGCACAACTTGTATCGGACAAGTGGGAGATTGTTGGAGCAAGTGTCCTCCACAATAGTGCATTTATATATCAAATCTCATGGACGGAATATATTTGGGATAAATAGTACATTGATACTCCACGTCAGTTGATTAACGCAAATCGATAACGCTCAGCTGACTAGAGTTAGACGTTATTGTCGTAAGACGGCGGTGATCAACTGATCCCTTTCGGTCACACCTATAGGATGAGACCCAAATAGAAAACTAATTATTTGTTTTTGATACAGTTAATTAGCTCCTCGCGTATATATATGATATATGCTTGGAAATGAGAGTTATTTATTGGAGATAGAGTTTTGAACTCAGTTCGATTAAGTTTATTAGTCTATTATACGATAATTGGCTGAATAAATTTTACATCTTATTTTAAAACGATTAAATAAGACTTAATTTAGTATTTAAAAGTTAATTACTAAATTAGTTGAGGTGTTGTATGCTTTTAGAGGTAGTGGTAATTAGCTATTAATATTTACAAGAAGTTGTAAATTTGGCTAAATGATTATTATTATGGGACCTATATATTGATATAATTAATATACTACTTAAAGAGTTAAGAGTATATTATTTATTTGATGTGATCAATTATATAAGATAATTAATCATGTCACACATAAACATTTGTAAGACAAATGACAAAAATAAAATGGACCCTTTTTTTATACATGTACATTGCACACTAGAAGAATAAGGGCAATGATGGTTGTTCATATTTATGTGCATGCTTGAATAATAGTCATAATTACCCTAGACCCTCTAAGCATGCAATTAAAATAAGCATTTTTGTCTTCCCTAAGTGTTGTGGGGTGACCGGTTTTTGGGGCTTAAATATGAGAACATTTTGTTCTCATTTTTGCTCTAGCTTTTGATTTAAAAATGCTTTCCTCTTCTCCAAAAATTACTCTCTCATACTAATATTCATCCTTATTACTAAAGTAGTAATATTCATAATATTAGTATAGGTTCATCACTATTATTATCTAGTTAATAATAATAGTGATTATTTGGGTAAATCTTGGGTGCAACTTAAAGGAGGTCTTCTTCTTTTGAGATTCAAGATTTGGAGGATCATCTATACTAATATAAGCTCAAGAACAATAAGAAAAGGAGTTTTCTTGTTGTGCCCATTATTTCCTCTTTGTTTATGTAAGGAAATTTCTTCTTGTATCTAGTTTTGTCTTTTTATCTTATGCATGTAACTAGATCTTTATATACTAAATTAACATGTAATTTAGTAACAAATTAGAAGAGTCTAATTAGAAGGTTATGAACCCTTCAACCCCCTCCCTGCCGGGGGCCGGTCCGATCTCGCGTACGGGGCGAAATGCCGGACCTCGATTTGGATGACGATCCATACGGGTGGGGGCACCCGTGTTTTCGTTTGGGAATCGATCGAGTTGTGGTTGCAAATGTTTAAAGGCCGTTTTGTTTGGTAAGGCGACCTTTTTAGTGAACTAAAGTTGTTGCCGATTTGTGGAGTCGCCACCGAGTCAAGTATGTTGACTCAGAAATCGTTCAAGTCAACTTTGATCCCTTGGCGGCTCAAAGTTGAGTGGCACGGGACCTAAAGATAAAGACTTGTACCCTTAAGCACTCCATGCCTGGAATGACTCTCATTGCCAATGGTTTCGGACATCCGGAAACCGTCGATTCTGAGTAAGGGGTGAGGGTACGTATTGGGAAGCCAACATCCGGTAGATGTCAACGTACACCCAATCCCGCTTGCACTATAGCAGCCTCTACTAATCAATCGGCGGGCTGATATCCTAGTTCTTTTGTTATAGTGGAAATACTGTAACATCGGTTGTTTTAACCCTAAACCTTTTGCTATGTCGATTATTTAAGGACAAGTATGTTTTGTCATCAAAGTAGTTGAGTTTACATTTTTACATGCGATTTCACGTGACAAGCAGACCATGAAAAGATGCACGTAGGAGAGTAGAGAGTACTAGTATTATACGTATTAACAAATAAGTTTTAACGCGATAATACAGATATTAGTCATTCTTGTGGTATACCTTACCTGGTATTCTGCTTAAGATGCGTCGGTTCGGTATTAATAGAGATGCGTAGAACCTAATAAGGCGAGCACATGAACTAATATGGAACCCGACCAGCACTTTGTTCAGTTTTAGTTGTTTTACGTTTTGAATTCCGTGTTAGGTGATTTAGCATGCGATTATAAGGTCATAAAAGCGATAAATCATACGAAAGACTGTAAATGCGAATGTAAGTAAATCACGTTGTAAAAAGTTGCACCCTCAGAGTGTACACTAAACGAGACACGACGCATAGTTAGTTTGAGAACGGATCTCGGAATTACTCGGGTCTATTTAGTGTGTTTTAGTGTTTGTGGTTGAAGTTGGGATGTTACGTATTTTAGTAGATGTTTGTGGGCCAAGTGCTCACATCTAGTGTTGTCGTAGTGCATAATAATAGAGAGTGCGAATATGGAAAGTTTTGTTTAGATGGCAACGTAGTGACAATACGACTTCGACAGGCGGATCCTCCTAGCTTGACCAGTTATTCCGGCAGCGTTCCGTTACCGTTTGACCTTTCCCGGCTATTCCGGCAGAGCTTCGTTGCTAAAGACTAGGTCTGCGGCTAATCCGACAAAACCTGGGTACTAGTTTTGAGCTAGTCGATCACAGGCACCTCGGTATCGAGTGGGGTACTCGAAGGTGAGGAGTAGCGTCGATGTCGCTTTTTTTTATCGAAACTACGATTGAGTGGATCGTTTGCCTTGGGTGTCGGAGTGCGAGCCCTTAGCGAGAGTTTATAGGGGGAAGAGAAGTGAATGTTGTGTGTCCAATTGAGGGCGTGAAGGGGGGGTATTTATAGGTATTTTCGGCCCTCGTCGCCCATATAGGCGCCCGAGCTGGGGCGTGCTGATACTCAGGCGCCTGGGTCCGGGCGTGGGAAGACCTAGGCGCGTCGGGTGGTGCGGTTGGAGTTCTGAAGATACGGTTTAGATATTTTCCAAAACCGAGAGGGAGGAGTGTGATATGATTCTAGGGGATTAAGTTTACCCCGGGTTTGACCTAGCTCCGTGGGTTTAGTGGGCCTCAGGTGTTCATCCCGAGGTTCGCTTGGCGCGGTGTTGACTCGGATCGAGTTTCGGGACCAACTTGAGGTCCCGGTGTCAGAATTGACTCTTATTAGTGTCTATGCGATCGTAACGACACGACTAAGGCTGCCATCATGTTATTTGATCCGTTCTATAGAAAAACTATCTAAAACACACCGAACCCGCGTCGCGTTGCAGTCCTATCGTCATCGGGTGTTTGTTGGGCGCTTCTGCAGCCACCAGGTCCAAATCTGGGTGTGTACAGAAGCCCTCACTATAACTGAGGCTTGGACAAGGCGAAAGTCAAAGTGTAGCCGCCCAGGTCAATCGAAGATTACGACCTGGTGGGTGTCCGGTCGGGTCGTTTTAAGTTCGTTAGACCGTGCGTTGAGGCTCGCCAGCCAAGGTTTAGTAGTCATACCTGACGTCTTCGCTTATGGTTGTTTGCTTGGGCCCGGGCCGTTGCTTGTCATCTTGTTTTTGATTCTTTATGCACGCGCTTTGTCTTCTTCGATTTATTCAAGGTTTTGTTTAATTTTAAGAACTTTTATGTGTTAGGTGTAAATGTATTGCTTTTCATTTGGGCGAATAGTTTTGGGATGCTTGTGAACCCTTGAGGAAATAAAACGTTCGGTGGCGTCAGTCTCCACTCGAACGGTCGTCTTTGGGATGCTTGTGACCCCTAGGACGAACATGACAAGATAAAATGATATAAAACTACTCGAGGGCATTAGTCTCCATTCGAATAGCTGTCTTTCGGGATGCTTATGACCCCTAGGACAAAAATTGTTGATATAAAACTATTCGAGGGCGTCAGTCTCCACTCGAATAGCTGTCCTTCGAGATGCTTATGACCCCTACGACAAAAATTGCTGATATAAAACTATTCGAGGGCGTCAGTCTCTACCCGAATAGCTGTCTTTCGGGATGCTTATGACCCCTAGGACAAAAAATTGTTGTGCCTCCGGGATAACTCTGACCCTCGGGCAAAATTGCTGTTTGCTGTGCCTCTGGGATCTTAGATCCCTCGGGCAAAATTGCTAACACGCTGGAGCAGGATGCCCGGTTGTGGTTGTGGTACTTCCTAGGTTCGACTCACTTCTCGGACAAGGGCGAGAGGTTTAGCACTAGGATTTCGCCCTTCCTATCTGAGCTGACTCAGCTGGGGCGTTACGATTGGGTGACCGTGGCTTTCGCGTAGATGACTTGCTCCCTGCAAGTCATGGTGAGGCCGCTGGTGATAGGGTCGGCCTCAGCTGTGCCCATTGTGGGTCCGGGCCTTATACTGGAGGTTAGTTGCTTTTCTCGCTCTTGTGTTTTGAGTTCTACTTAGTTTTATGGCTTGAATTGTTAAAGTTGTTTTGGGATTTTGCAGGCTTGGATCTATTCCTACTTCCCGTGCTTAGCTCCGAAGACGGTACGGGCGTGATGGTAGGGCTTTGCCGTGGATCCTAACCGTCAATATTAAACCGACTATTCCTAGTGGGTAGCTAGGACAAGTGGGGTCGATATCCACGGGGACGGTAGAGTAAGGTCTAGACTAGGTCCGCTAAAAACTAGGCTAAGTCACACAAACGAACACAAAGAGGGCGATAAATGGTAAACTATGGTGGTGGAAGAGGTATGACTAAGCTAACGATGAACTAGACTAAAACGAAGCTAAACAATACTAAAAAGACGAAGACTAACTAAGACGATGGATCAAATATGAAAAGGAAGTGGGGTAGGTCGGGTTCATAAGAGTAGAAGGGTGAATTGGGTGATCAAGGGTGTAGGTGCCTCCTAATTGCTAGAGTCGGTCCGGGCTCTCGCAACTTAGACCGATGTCAAGGTGGGTCCGGGCTCTCGCAACTTAGACCCTAGTCGGCACTCTCGTGACTATGACTATTCTCGACATGCTCACACAATAGACAAGCAATGGGAAGATGAACACAAGCATGGGAAGCATGGCCACTACAACTCACACAAGCATAACATCAAACACATAGAGTGCCTATAATGAGTCTAACAACAAAGATGAAACCTTTACCCCTAATCAACCCTAATCACCCATAATCTACCCTTAATCCCCCTACTAACCCCACAAGTAATCTACTCACTCATTATCAATGAAAAACTAACAATAATAAGAGGAAACAACATAAACATCCAAACATCCATGATGAACAATAACAATGACAATAAACAAATTATAAAGATTCAAACTTGATTAACAAACTAAGAACAAGATTAAATAAGACAAGAAAATTATACCAACAAACAAGATGAAAAAGAAGAGAACTTGTATTAATGAGGAACCCAAATACAATCCCAAGGTTGTCAATCTTGGAACAATCTTCAAGAATCCCTTAATCCAAGAACTAATTACTCTAGATTAACTAAGAATTAACTAAGATTAAAGAGAGATTAAGATTAATGTTTGAGAGTAAATCTAGGGTTTTTGGAGGCTTAAACTAATGTAGGGTAACATAACATGTCTTAAAATTACAAGAAGGGAGTATATATATGGGTACAAGAATGAAGGAGAAGAAATGAAAAAGAGTCGTGCAGCAGCATCACGGTCCCGACCGGGACGGATCATCCCAATCGGGGAGGCCCTGTCGTCCCGACCGGGATGGGATGGCCCCGACCGGGATGGGCTCACAGCAGCCCTCTTAATGTAGCACCCCATCCCGAACGGGATGAGGCCATCCCGAACGGGATGGGTCTTGTATGCCTTCCTTACACATTCTTTGGTCCTTCCTTGCATCTCATGGGCTTCCCACCGATTCTCGGGACTCGGGATCGGGTCTCGGAGGCTCGGGATTGGGTCCCAAGGTCTCGGGGTCGATTCCAAGGTCTCGAGTCATCGTTCCTTTATCTCGTTGGCTCCAAACTGTGTATGTATTGAGTCGGAATCGCTCCAACTCTTCCAATTCAGCCTCGGGAACCTGAAACGAACTAAAGGAGCGATTCCACAAGGAAAATGGGACCAAAACACAACAAATAGGCACTACAAACTACACTTATCAACTCCCCCACACTTAACCCTTACTCGCCCTCGAGTAAGCACACACTAACTACTAAACTAGCCGAATGAGTATTAGCGCACCCTACGCCCCTTCAACTCACGCGAGTGCACTTAGAGGAAAAGTGCACCCCGCAAGGCAAGTTGGGTCTTGCGACAAAACTGTGGATGCAACCGGACACAAAACACATAAACAAACAAACACACAAACAAACACATAGACGGTTGCACCCAAAACAAAAGAAGTACCGCTTCCCTCTAAAAGCGGTGAAAGAAGCCCCGGTTTAGGACTCGAGGTAAGTGACAACGTTCCCAAACTAGCAATACAAAACAAGGTGAACTAAACCCTAATAGTATGACGATCAAGCAATAAAAACGTTGGTAACTTACCTAGGTCCTCCTAACTTTCTAAAAACGTACTACGGGACGATCGGCGGAGTGGAAAGTGAGGAACCACGGTGTTAGTCGACACTGTAGGTAAGTGAGACCCCGCCCCCTTTAGCGTGAGCCAAGAGGGTCGTCCCGTGTCCAAAACCGCCCAACTAGTCCAAGTATAAAGGTGGGAAATATGCAAAATGAGGGAAGACCGACTAATGCCGCTATCATCCTTCCTCGGGACTCGGTCCTTTGGTAGGCTCTTCACGGCAAAAGTCGGAAAAAGGCTTATTTTTGTAGGGATTTCTTTTTGTGATACGGGTTTTCTTTTGGCATTTTCTTTCTTTTCGACGTTTTGATTTGTTTGTTGCCATGCCATTTCTTTTTCTTCTTTTCTATTTTCTTTTTGGCTTTTGTGCCTTTTCTTTTTCTTCATTCTTTTCTTTCTTTCATTTATTTATTTATTATATTTTTTTTTTTTTTTTCCTTTGCCCTTTTTGGCAAGATTTGGCATTTTTGGCAATTCGATGCGTAACAAGAAAGAGAGAATCAACAATTTGCATTTTATTGTGTGGAGATGTGTGAGAGGTAGGTAAATGGGTAAGTCGGGGAGCGTCCTTCTCTTCAAACCCACAAAAAGTGGAGAACTTGAACTAATCAAGCAATCCTAAACACGGTCATCTAGAGGACGAGACTCGGTAACCAAGGCCTTTTCTCACCGTGGGTGGTCATAATGGTCAAAATGCAAATCCCGCAGTAAATTCCTAGTAAGCTAGGTGGACTCAAGGTAAAGGACCAACGAAATCATTGATTTAGGGTCATTCTACTAGATTAAAGTCCAAGACTTGATTTATACAACTAGGAAAGGAAAGTAGCTACTCACACACTAGCCTCTAAACCGGGTTTTCGAAAACCATTTACACACATGACACAAATACACACACAAAACAAAGACTCAACGAAAACGAACGAAAGGAAAAGAAACAAAAAGGCAACAAAATAGAACAAAACAAAACAAACAAATAACAAGCACCACCCCGATAATCTATACAAGTCACCAAATCCACCACAAGAATGTACAAGCTCCACCCGAGCACACCTCAACACAACCTTCACCAAACATCACAAGGAATAAAGAGGAAAAGAGGGTTAGAGGATGTTACCGGATGTATTCAAAGCTTTCCAAACAACGGAGGTTAGGCAACCTATAAGGAAAAAGGGAGGCAAACACACACAATACAAAACAAATGCACGATACAATGACACAAAAGAAAAAGACACAAAAAGAAAATCTTTTTGATTTTTGTGAATTTTTTTCAAATTTTTAGGGTTTTTTAAAGGTTTTTTCGAAAAAGGGGAAAATAAAATTAACTACGATAGAATATCGCTCCCCCACACTTAAACCGAGCAATGTCCTCATATGCTCAATCATAGTGTGCGGAGAGACAAAAGAAAAGAAAATAAACTACGAAAATAAAGCTAAAAATCAAAAATAAAGTGAAGAAAAGGTAGAAGGTGTCCGGCCGGGGTGTAGTCAAGTCACCATGGGCCGAGACGAGAAAAAGATATGGATGGGGGAAGAAAAATAAAAAGAAAGAAGTGAAAGGAAATGGGAGGGGAGGGCTAGGTGTAATCAAGTCACCTAGCCCGGATTCCGCCTAAATCCGCCTAACTCCTAAAAAGCGGTGAAAATCTTGTAAGATTGGATTTTTCGATTGACTCTCGACGCAATCACGTCGTCGAGAGTCGGGAGCAATCAACACCGAAGCCTCGAAGGCCACCATGACATCAAGACACAAAGGGAATAAACAAAGGAGAACCAGTAACAACAAAAACGAAAAAGAAAGGATAGTTGCCATACCATAGGTTAGCAAGTCACTCTCTCCGTCGTCTCATAGATCAACGAAGGCATGTGCTTGTCTTCATCATTGCTTTTCCGCTTCATTCTTGATAACATCGCATGGTAAAGGTGGTAAAGGTGTGAGGGGGGTGGGATTTGATGTGGATCTCGGTGTGAAGTGAGGTGTATGGGTCATATGATAGGAACAAGGAGGAGTAGGGAGGTTGGGAGGGGGCATAAAACGGTTGGGTGCACTTGATTTGCGAAGAAGAATCACAAAGGGGAATCACAGGACCATCCCGGTCGGGAAGACTGATCCCGATCGGGTTACCTCACCCGTCCCGGTCGGGACGAGCCCACAGTGAGCTCGAAAAGTGGTGCACCCATCCCGATCGGGACGGCACCTTCCCGATCGGGTTGCCACACCCGTCCCGGTCGGGACGCCCTCATCCCGGTCGGGACGAACTCACAGGAGGCTCCAAATATGGCGCACCCATCCCGATCGGGACGGGTCCTTCCCGGTCGGATTGCCTTACCCTTCCCGGTCGGGACGCCTCATCCCGGCCGGGATTGGTCTTCTTCAACTTCCACAATCCCCAAAAGCTTGCTCCAAGCTTCAAAAACCCGATCCTCGTGCCTATAACCCAAGGTATACCATAGCCGATCCTCTCTAGGAGCGTTCTCACTTCACCTATCAAGCAATACTCAAACAAACATCAAACTCTCTCCCTCACAACGCTCATCAATAAACCCAAAAAAACAAGAATTCACAAAAATCCACTAACTACAAGAAAGAAATATATACAATGAGACGGTTCTTGTGGAACTCTGTCAAACCGAGGTGGTGCTTTCTTCAATCTTTTTCAACAACCTTGAACACTTCCATCTCCATCAAGGGCACGTAAGAACAAGTCGAAGGCCCTTGAGAAGTCTTCAATCAAGATCGTAATGTAACCAACCACATCCCAAGGCTCCTCATGGCCTTGCCTTGACGTTCCCGGGGCATCCCGCTCTTCCAAGTTCAACGACTTGAACTTGTACTTTTGGTCTTTGGGGATATACCCAAACGTCCACCGGTCCTCATGCGGCCCCAAGGGAGGCTCATCTTCTTCCTTGTCATTGCACTTCAACTTGTCATCATGCCCACAAATCGGGCACTCATCTTACTCCAAATCGGAGTCATCATCCTCAAGTACATAAGAGTACTCCTTCAAGCTTTGTCCCGAACCTTCCCCTAGATCGATGTCTTCCGTGGCATGGATCATATTACATGTCTCGGTCATAGGCGAAGTGTTGCCTTGGAGGTCGAACACTATCTTTTCCTCGCCTAACTCAAATATGACCCTACCGTTCTTCACATCGATCATGGCACCCACGGTGTGTAGAAATGGGCGTCCAAGGATGATGGGAGTGTTAGCATCCTCCGGCATGTCAACCACAATGAAGTCGACCGGAATGAAGAACTTCCCTATTTGTAACGGCACATCCTCTAACATTCCCAATGGTCGGTTAAGAGACATATCGGCCATTTGGAGTGTAATGGACGTACACTTCAACTCCGTCATCCCTAATCGCTCACAAATGGTGTAGGGAATAATGCTCACACCCGCGCCCAAATCACACATAGATCTCTTGATCTCGTAGTTGCCGATGGTGCATGGGATAGAGAAACTACCCGGGTCCTTCAACTTCGGAAGCGTGGAACCTTGAATAAGCTCGCTCACCACCCTAGTGAACGCTACCGTCTCTTCCTTGTCGATAGACCTCTTCCTAGCCAAGATTTCTTTCATGAATTTACCATATGCTGGGATTCGGGTAAGTAACTCGGTAAACGGGACACTAACATCCAATTTATTCACGATATTAAGGAACTTGTCGAATTGAGTGTCCACCATAGTCTTCATTTGCCTAGATGGGTAGGGCAACTTGATTTGGTACTTGTTTTGATCACTAAGGGTGGACTCTTTAAAGGACACTTTCTTTTTTCCTTTGTCTTTCTCTTGAAGAGGGGGAGGGTTGTCTTCTTGGGGTTTCTCGACCTCCCATAAAACTTGCTCCTCAATTGGATTATTAAAGCTTGACTCTTCTTGATTTGGAGATGCCAATTCCATTCTCGGTTCTTGCATTGGCTCTTGCTCACTAGGATATGGAGGGGGGTCATAGGATGCACCTCTCCTTGTGGTGATAGCATTTACATGCTCAAATGTCGGTGTTTCACCTTGAGAAGGTAGTTGCCCCTTTTGCCTTGAGGATCTCCCCGAAGCGAGTTGAGATACTTGAGTCTCAAGTATCTTCATACGGGTGTCTCTTATCGCGTTTTCCCCTTAAATATAAGTGAAGAGCTCATGATGGTTTCTTGATATGTCCATTTGACCTTGTTGCATGTCCATCAAAGTCTTTTGAATGTCGAAATCCCGAGGTGGGGAGGATGGATTATGTGGAGTGTCGGTGATGGCGAGGGGAATGCCATAATCATGAGTAGGAGACCGGCTCCTAGGCTTGCTTTGTTGTTGTTGATTTTGAGTTGCTTGTTGACGGTTCCCTTGGAACCCATGAGAATTACCTTGTTGATGGCCTTGATTGTTGCCATGGTTGCGGTTTTGATACCCTTGAAAATTTTGGTTTCCATGGAAACCACCTTGATTGAAGTTCCCTTGTTGGAAACCTTGCTTGTTGTTGAAGTTGCCTTGGTTATTTTGCTTGAAATTGTTGAAGGGTCTTTGATTACCCCCATAACCTTGGTAACCTTCATTGTTGTCCCGTAAGGGAAGTGGAACATAAGGACGATGTTGTTGTTGATGTTGAAAGGCTTGTTGTTGAGGGACTTGTTGGGAAGCTTGGAATTGATTAGAGTAAGAGGTACCTTGCTTGAACGCTTGGAATGCGTTCACTTGCTTGATACTTCCACGACAATACATAGGCTCATGTCCAACTATTCCACAAGTATCGCACATCCCGTAGTAAGGTAAAGGAGGTGCAAACCCCAAAGCATTCACTTCTTGAACCGGTTGATGGTGTGAGGAACTAGTGCCTTGGACTTAGTCGAGGTGACTTTGGAGCTTCTTGTCAATAGTCTCCATGTGTGTTTTCAAATGGGCTCCAAGGTCAATGCTTAATTGAGTGATAGCATCGACCTCATGTATGCCTCCTCGATGTGTCTTCCTAGGCCTAGAGTATTGCGAATTATGCACCGCCATCTCTTCGATTCTTGCCCATGTTTGGTCGTCATCGACCTCGGTAAACCTACCATTGGAGCCCATATTAAGAATGGCTCTCGAGTCCTCATAAAGACCATTCCAAAATTGTTGCACCAAGAACCATTGTGAGAGTCCATGATGAGGGCACGATCTTACCAAAGACTTAAACCGCTCCCAAGCTTCATATAGGCTCTCTTCATCCCTTTGTTGGAACCCGGTGATGGAGGCCCTAAGCAAATTCGTCTTTTCCGGAGGGTAAAACTTTTTGTAGAACGCCAAGGCAAGCTTTTTCCAAGTATCGATCCCCATGGTTGCCCTATCGAGACTCTTGATCCATTGCTTCGCTTTTCCAATAAGAGAAAACGGGAAAAGTACCCAACGAATTTGATCTTGAGTAACCCCGGTTTGAGATATAGCGTCACAATAATCGGAGAAAGTCTCCATGTGTTGGTGCGGGTCTTCGGTGGGCAAACCACTAAATGGGCTCCTCTCCACATGTTGGATAAATTGAGTCTTTGCCACAAAATTCTCGGTATAGGCTTCCGGTAATGCACTCGGTCCCGGCAAGACATCCTCGGTGAATGTAGAGTGAGAGGAAAACTTAGGCATTCTTGGATGTAAGTGAGAAGATGGTGGTGTAGAGAGTGTTGATGTATATGAAAAGGGGGATCTAAGAGAAGAATCACCGAATGGGTTGATGAAGGTCCCTCCGGCCGTCTCTCGAGGTGAAGTGTTCAAGTCGGCTCCTTGGGCTTGCCCTTGATGAGTATTGCTTGCACTTGGTTGAGAGATTCTAACCCGGTTAATCGTCCATTGGCGAAAGGCTCGAAAGAGTCTCTCCGGCTCTGGATTAAAGAGATAGAAATTGCCTCCCCTCCTAGGCATACACTACACACTAGAACAAACGTATGAACACCTAGTGCTTTATGGGCACTAGGCAACGACAATAACAAACACAACTAGAGACAAAGAGAATAGAAAGCTAAGAAAAGAAGAGAAACTAGAAAATATTCACAAGATAAGATGGGAGAGCACAAAGAAGGGTAACTAAGTCTAGAAATAAGCAAACTAAGTCTAAACAATGCACCGTCCCCGGCAACGGCGCCAAATTGATGGTAGGGTTTTGCCGTGGATCCTAACCGTCAATATTAAACCGACTATTCCTAGTGGGTAGCTAGGGCAAGTGGGGTCAATATCCACGGGGACGGTAGAGTAAGGTCTAGACTAGGTCCGCTAAAAACTAGGCTAAGTCACACAAACGAACACAAAGAGGGCGATAAATGGTAAACTATGGTGGTGGAAGAGGTATGACTAAGCTAACGTTGAACTAGACTAAAACGAAGCTAAACAATACTAAAAAGACGAAGACTAACTAAGATGATGGATCAAATATGAAAAGGAAGTGGGGTAGGTCGGGTTCATAAGAGTAGAAGGGTGAATTGGGTGATCAAGGGTGTAGGTGCCTCCTAATTGCTAGAGTCGGTCCGGGCTCTCGCAACTTAGACCGATGTCAAGGTGGGTTCGGGCTCTCGCAACTTAGACCCTAGTCGGCACTCTCGTGACTATGACTATTCTCGACATGCTCACACAATAGACAAGCAATGGGACGATGAACACAAGCATGGGAAGCATGGCCACTACAACTCACACAAGCATAACATCAAACACATAGAGTGCCTATAATGAGTCTAACAACAAAGATGAAACCTTTACCCCTAATCAACCCTAATCACCCATAATCTACCCTTAATCCCCCTACTAACCCCACAAGTAATCTACTCACTCATTATCAATGAAAAACTAACAATAATAAGAGGAAACAACATAAACATCCAAACATCCATGATGAACAATAACAATGACAATAAACAAATTATAAAGATTCAAACTTGATTAACAAACTAAGAACAAGATTAAATAAGAGAAGAAGATTATACCAACAAACAATGGATGAAAAAGAAGAGAACTTGTATTAATGAGGAACCCAAATACAATCCCAAGGTTGTCAATCTTGGAACAATCTTCAAGAATCCCTTAATCCAAGAACTAATTACTCTAGATTAACTAAGAATTAACTAAGATTAAAGAGAGATTAAGATTAATGTTTGAGAGTAAATCTATGGTTTTTGGAGGCTTAAACTAATGTAGGGTAACATAACATGTCTTAAAATTACAAGAAGGGAGTATATATATGAATACAAGAATGAAGGAGAAGAAAGAAAAAGAGTCGTGCAGCGGCATCATGGTCCCGACCGGGACGGATCATCCCGATCGGGACAGCCCTGTCGTCCCGACCGGGACGGGATGGTCCCGACCGGGATGGGCTCACAGCAGCCCTCTTAATGTAGCACCCCATCCCGAACGGGATGAGGCCATCCCGAACGGGATGGGTCTTGTATGCCTTCCTTACACATTCTTTGGTCCTTCCTTGCCTCTCATGGGCTTCCCACCGATTCTCGGGACTCGGGATCGGGTCTCGGAGGCTCGGGATTGGGTCCCAAGGTCTCGGGGTCGATTTCAAGGTCTCGAGTCATCGTTCCTTTATCTCGTTGGCTCCAAAATATGTATGTATTGAGTCGGAATCGCTCCAACTCTTCCAATTCGGCCTCGGGAACCTGAAACGAACTAAAGGAAGCATAAGAAGCCCATGAATCGCTCCAAACTACACTTATCAGGGCGCACCCGAAGAGATTCCCGGCGGGAATCGAGTGGAGGCTGGCTCAGCCTAAGAGCACAATCAGCCATTATCCGGTGCAGAATGCGCTGGTTAACAAGCTAGGACTTGACGATGTAAGTTTCTTCTATAGTTTATTTGCTCAATAGCCCCCAAGGCTTGGGATTTCATTAGGATGTCGGTCTTATTTGTGTAGTTTGTGGCCCGCCCTTGGGCTAATTAAGAGGGCTTGCCGAAGTATGTGGCTACGGAGCTGAGGTCGCGGAGTTATAGGAGGAGGCTCCTTCCCGCGCTGATTTGTCCAGTTTGGTACCTGGGCAAGCGGTTGGCGCGTCAGTGCCTGTATGATGATTTTAGGGTGCCGGTTGATCCTCCCCGGACCATGTTCAGACCACCGACCGCCGCAGAGGTCCTCAAGGATAGGGACGGAGAAGGAGGCGATACGCTCTTGGTGCCTGTTGCCTCCTACCTATCTCACGTCACCCGGCGGTTAGCTTGGTATCGCCTCGTGGTAATGTTCTAATTTTGGTTCTAAGATTCGTATTGTGCTTTGTTATTTCTTTGCCCTTCGACTGACCAATCTGTTGTCTTTTCAGCTGGCCGACCCGACTGACGAAATCAAGCCCCCATATTTTCCCCTAACTTTGCTTAGGGTGGATCCGGCTAGGATACCCTTTACCGAGCCTCTCCCCCCGTGTTCTGCAGAGGAGATGGTTGCTGGGATAGAGTGGCGTGACCGGGTATACAGGGTATGTTTTGACTTTTGTTTTCGATTTGGGTTCTAAGAATGTAGGGTCGGTTTGCCTAACATTCCTGGTTTTGCTCTCAGGTTTCGTCGGCTTGCCATCAGCGGTTATGGCAGGCTACCAACTGCTTCCGGGCCTATGCCTCGAGGGTTTCCCGTGACACTTCGGGGCCTCGATCGGTGAGTTTGTGTGACTGAAGTGGTTTTCTAGGTTGCGTGTGTGTGATATCCTAAAGTTTGAGTGTACTCACAGGATGTCTCGGATAGTGTGGGACAGCTGGAGACTCGGGTGACCGAGCTTGAGGCGAGAGATGTTGAGTCGCAGTGGCTCCTGCAATCTCGGGCTGACGAAATCGCCTTTCTAAAGGAGAAGATGGCTTGGTCTCGGGGGGAAACCTCCTCACAGGGTGAGGCCATGCATCGGATCGAGAGGGAGGCTGAGGCTGAGACTACGGGTGCTAACGGGGAGGTTGGAGGGGTCCCCGAGACGACTACCCTAGATATGCTGTCGGGGATGGATGGTAGTGAGTCTCCCCTCATAGACTTAGAGGATCTTGGTTTGGATGACAACCTTTGCTAGGTTGTGATAGCTGTCGGTGCGGCTTCTAGGGGTCCTTCCTAGCCTCAGTCTGTATAAGGATTTGTATATTTTGTATATTCGTTTTAGACTTTTAGTTTTGGATTTAGTTGGATTAGTCTTGTGCTTGGCGAATTTGTTTACCTATATTGACAAGTAATCACTTTTGTGTTCATTTGCTTGCGAATCGAGCTAGTTTAGGGCGTATTAGCGTTGCATGAGAGTATGAAAACCGTTTGTTTCGGATGTTTTTGAAATGCGTTAGTTTGAGCCGGAAATCAGATCAGGTAGTACGTCGATTAAAATGTTTTGACTCGAGACGTGAAATATTAACATGCTTTGACCGAGTTTGCTAAGAAATGAGCGTGGCTGTTTTGACATTCAGAACGAGGCCAAAGTTTAAAATTCGTGCGACCCGGGCAAAAAAAGTTAGACTACTTTTTATACATTCGTAAAATCGCCTTGTCAGGCTACAGACGCGACTTGACGATAACCTTTAAAAGGCTACGACACGCCTAGGTGGGGTAGCTTAGCTTATCCCCCTAAAAAAATTAAAAAAAAACGTCTAAGTCTAATGCGTCCAACGAGTGAACTCCCGTTCCTGCAGCTTCAGTATGGATATATCGGTTTTCGGGGTGGGCTCTAATGACTTTGGTAGGCCGTTCTCGGTGTCTGTATATGATGATAGCTATGGTGATCATAGGGTTTCAAATTTCTACCCTTGGGTTGCTCGGGTTGAGTCATCCCTGGCTTCAGGCGCTCTGACTGATGCAATTGGGTCCCGGGCCACTTTGGCATGGGCGGTCGGAGACCCGGGCGCGTGGGCCGGTGCGGTCCGAACCCCGGGTTATGGAAATTTCGTTGTTTCCTAATTCTTGTGGGATTAGGGCTATATATACGGGTTGTGGATGCATGTTCTAGACATACTAGGATATCCGTAAGGTATAGAACCATATCTAGGGTCATATCGGGTTTCGGGAATGTCCTGACCGAGTGGGCGGATTTGTTTAAGAAATGATGATTTGTCGACGGTTGTTGCGTTGAGTCGAATCAAGGTACAGGATGATTTTTTACGGGCATGCTCTAGACTTTGGGACCCGAAATATCATGTTTTTGCTTTCCCCGGGGGTAAAGTTTGCCCTTTGCCCGAAGAGATAGATGCTATAGCTGGGTGGAGCTCGGTTCGACCTTGTGTGCCTTGTGGGGATGATGCTTATGTGGAGCGATTTTACCACTTTTTGGACCTTTCTTCATTGGAGGAGGCTAAAGGCTATGTTGGTGTTGATGGTCTTAACATAGAGTTGCTTTCTAGGAAATTCTCGCAGGTTGGCTCTCATTATGTTTCGGCCTTAGCATGTAGGCGTGCTTTTAATATTACCATTGCTTGCTATTATCTTTTTGAGGACGCGCGGTCACGTGAAGGTTGGGGGAATCCTCGCGTTTAGGACGTGGTAGCGGCTATGGAACATGGACGATCACCCTCTTTGCTTATTTTGGGTGAGCTTGTTCTGGGTCTTGACGGTAGTGTTCTGGTACAGGGGACACCTTCTCGGGGTTCTAGGATTATCCTACAGGTGTGTGGCTTTTTTTTGTTATGTTTTTGTAGCTTGGTTTTATTTGTTTTGTGGTTGATTTGTCTTTGGTGGTGTGATGCTTCATTGTGTTTTTGTACAGGTTTGGTTGCAAGAACGGCTCGGTTTAATCGACCCTCCCTGGTGTTTCAAAGATTACAACTACAGGGGGTTTCACGGGCCGTAAGATGGTGTTGGTGTGGAATAAAAGTCCCGAAGTGGAGGATTGGTTTTCCTACTTGGTTAGGGGAGATGTTGTCATCAGGTGGTCCATCCTGTGGTGGAATATTAGTGGGCGTGTTGGGTTTCCATTTTCGTCTTCGACCTGGGCTTTATTACTACTGTCCATGAGGGATCAAGTTTATATTTACCCGAGCATGTTGTCAAATCAAATGGGTGTCCGACCTCCTATTCCAGATGATGCTAAGGTCGTTTCTTGTTCTGATCCATGGACCGAGGATTTGCTTAGGGGTTTCAGGGTGTCTTGGGAGCAGAAGTTTTTGCACCCCGTTGCTCGACCGACCTACAATACTTCCGTCCGGAAGAGAGTTTGTGGACACCTGTCAGGACAGACCGACTCAAAAGTTAGGAAGACTGTGCCGCTAAGAGGCAAAGAGGAGACTCGAGAGATAGGGCGTTAGAAGCTTGCTTTCGGAAAATCGAGGAGGAAGAATGCAAGCAGTCACACCCGAATAGTGAGGGTAAGGAAGAGTTGGACCGGTAGAGTCCAGCCGTTTAGTACTACGTTGTATTAATTGATATTATGTGGCGTATTAGTACTAGCTTTTGTGGGGTTTAGACAAGTTGTTAATTTTCCGGGACGTCCGGATTTTGGATGCTTGATGTTGATGCCTCGACAAAGGCTCGATTTAAGCAGTTTTGTTTTTAATGAGAAGCACATTTATTCTTCTTTTTTTTGGTGGCCCACAACTCGATTCTTCATTTTTCCCGGGGCGCCCTTTCGGGTTTTCACCCCTCCTCGGATCACCCTTTTTTATTGTTTTTTTTTTTGTCCCTTGTTTTTTACGGCTCGCAACTCGTTTCTTCATTTTGCCCGGGGTGCCCTTTCGGGTTTTCACCCCGTCCTCGGCTCGTCGTTTTTTTTTACGACGGCTCGCAACCCGTTTCTTCATTTTGCCCGGGGCGCCCTTTCGGGTTTTCACCCCGTCCTCGGCTCGTCGTTTGTGCTTCGTCATTTTAACTCACTCATTGACCGGGTCGTGGGAGGAATCCCGTTTTATTCATGAATCGATTAATCGACTGTTTTGTTTAATTGTTCGGTTGTACCCGGAGAAGGACTGCCTATGTATCCGCTTCTCGACGGAATCAAACCATGTTAGTTCTTTTTTAAAAAAATGTGAGTGAGTTTGCTTTAGACTCGTCTATGCCAATTATCGATGCGAACTTGAGTAATTTTTTTTTGTTTTGTTGTTTTTTTTTTCTTCCCCCTAAGTCGGAGGTTGGGATGTGGTTGGCAGGGTGTCTATGGGTAGTATCGTTTGAGTTCATCCATGTTGGTTGGGGTTGAGAATTCTTGACCGTCTAGGTCGGTGAGGATCACTGCGCCCCCAGAGAGTATTTTCTTGGCGAAGTAAGGGCCCAGTCTTCCCACTGTCCTTGGTTAGGTACTTAGTCTCTCGAGTCTCCTCTTCGCCTCTTAGCGGCGCAGTCTTCCTAACTTTTGAGTCGGTCTATCCTGACGGGTGTCCACAAACTCTCTTCCGGACGGAAGTATTGTCGGTCGGTCGAGCAACAGGGTGCAAAAACTTCTGCTCCCAAGACACCCTGAACCCGTAAGCAAATCTTCGGTCCATGGATCAGAACTAGAAACGACCTTAGCATCATCTGGAATAAGAGGTCGGACACCCATTTGATTTGACAACATGCTCGGGTAATTTTAAACTTGATCCCTCATGGACAATAGTAACAAAGCCCAGGTCGAAGACGAAAATGGAAACCCAACACGCCCACTAATATTCCACCACGGGATGGACCACCTGATGACAACATCTCCCCTAACCAAGTAGGAAAACCAATACTCCTCTTCCGAACTTTTATTCCACACCAATACCATCTTCCGGCCCGTGAAACCCCTGTAGTTGTAATCTTTAAAACACCGGGGAGGGTCGATTAAACCGAGCCGTTCTTGCAATCAAACCTATACAAAAACACGACGAAGCATCGCACCTCCAAAGTCAAAGCAACCACAAAAAAAAAAGCCACACACCTATAAGATGATCCTAGAACCCCGAGAGGGTGTCCCCTGTACCAGAACACTAGCGTCAAGACCCAGAACAAGCTCACCCAAAATAAGCAAAGAGGGTGATCATCCATATTCCATAGCCACTACTACGTCCAAAACGCGAGGATTCCCCCAACCTTCACGTGACCGCGCTTTCTCAAAAAGATATATAATAGCAAGCAATGGCAATATTAAGAGCACGCCAACATGCTAAGGCCGAAACATAATGAGAGCCAACCTGCGAGAATGTCCTAGAAAGCAACTCTATGTTAAGACCATCCACACCAAAATAGCCTGTAGCCTCCTCCAATGAAGAAAGGTAGTCCAAAAAGTGGTAAAATCGCTCCACATAAGCATCATCCCCACAAGGCACACAAGGTCGAACCGAGCTCCACCCACCTATAGCATGTATCTCTTCGGGCAAAGGGCAAACTTTACCCCCAGGGAAAGAAAAAACATGATATTTCGGGTCCCAAAGTCTAGAGCATGCCCGTAGAAAATCATCCTGCACCTTGACTCGACTCAGTGCAACAACCATCGACAAACCATCGTTTGAACTAACCTCAGAATAACATTTCTTAAACAAACCCGCCCACTCGGTCAGGACATTCCCGAAACCCGACATGACCCTAGATATGGTTCTATACCTTACGGATATCCTATTATGTCTAGAACATGCACCCACAACCCGTATATATAACCCTAATCCGACAAAAATTAGGAAACAACGAAAATTTCCATAACCCGGGGTTCAGACCGCACCGGCCCACGCGCCCGGGTCTCCGGCCGCCCAAGCCCAAGCGACCCGGAACCCAACTGCATCAGTCCGAGCGCCTGAAGCCAGGCACAACTCAACCCGAGAAACCCAAGGATAGAAATTTGAAACCCCGCGATCACCATAGCTATCATCATATACCTCAGACACCGAGAACGGCCTCCCAAAGTCACTAGGCCCACCCCGAAAACCGAGATATCCATACTAAAGCTGCAGGAACGCGAGTTCACTCGTCGGCCGCACGAGACTTAGACGTTTTTTTATTTATTATTTTTTTAGGGTGATAAGCTACCCCACCTAGGCGTGTCGTAGCCTTTTAACGGTTATCGTCAAGTCGCGTCTGTAGCCTGACAAGGCGATTTTATGAATGTATAAAAAGTGGTCTAACTTTTTTTTCAAAAGTCGCCCGAATGTTATACACCTACGCTCATCTTTTAACACACTCGGTCAAAGCATGTTAATATTTCACGTCTCGAGTCAAAACATTTTAATCGACGTACTACCTGATCCGATTCCCGGCTCAAACTAACGCATTTCAAAAACATCCGAAACAAAAGGTTTTCATACTCTCATGCAACACTAATACACCCTAAACTAGGTCGAATCGCAAGCAAATGAACACAAAGTTAATACTTGTCAATATAGGTAAACAAATTCGCCAAGCACAACACTAATCCAACTAATTCAAATACTAAAAGTCTAAAACGAATATACAAAATATACAAATCCTTATACAGACCGAGATGCCTCGATCGAGGCCCTGTAAAGGTTGTTACCGACAGCTAGAAGCCACACATACAGACTGAGGCTAGGAAGGACCTCTAGAAGCCGCACCGACAGCTATCACAACCTCGCAAAGGTTGTCATCGAAACCGAGATCCTCTAAGTCTATGAGGGGAGACTCACTACCATCCATCCCCGACAGCATATCAAGGGTAGTCGTCTCGGGGACCTCTCCAACCTCCTCGTTAGCACCCTTGGACTCAGCCTCAGCCTCAGTCTCCCTCTCGATCCGATGCCTGGCCTCACCCTGTGTGGAGGTCTCCCCCCGAGACCGAGCCATCTGCGCCTTTAGAAAGGCGATCTCGTCAGCCCGAGATTGCAGGAGCCGCAACGACTCAACATCTCTCGCCTTAAGCTCGGTCACCCGAGTCTCCAGCTGTCCCACCATATACGAGACATCCTGTGAGTACACTCAAACTTTAGGATATCGCACACACGCAACATAGAAAACCACATCAGTCACACAAACTCAACGATCGAGGCCCTGTAGTGTCACGGGAAACCCTCGAGGCATAGGCCCGGAAGCAGTTGGCAGCCTGCCATAACCGCTGATGGCAAGCCGACGAAACCTGAGAGCAAAACCAGGAAAGTTAGGCAAACCGACCCTACATTCTTAGAACCCCAATCGAAAACAAAAGTCAAAACTTACCCGGTATACCCGGTCACACCACTCTATCCCAGCATCCATCTCCTCTGCAGAACATGGGGGGAGAGACTCGGTAAAGGGTATCCTAGCCGCATCCACCATAAGCAGAGTCAGGAGAAAATCTGGGGGCTGAATTTCGTCAGCCGAGTCGGCCAGCCGAAAACACAACAGATTGGTCAGTCGAAAGGCAAAGAAATAACAATGCACAACACGAATCTTAGAACCGAAATTAGAACATTACCACGAGGCGATACCAAGCTAACCGCCGGGTGACGTGAGATAGGTAGGAGGCACCAAGCACCAAGAGCGTATCGCCTCCTTCTCCGTCCCTATCCTCGAGGACCTCTACGGCGGTCGTTGGTCTAAACATGGTCCGGGGAGGATCAACCGGCACCCTAAAATTCTCATATAGGCACTGACGCGCCAACCGCTCGCCCAGGTACAAAACTGGACGAATCAGCGCCGGAAGAAGCATCCTCCTATAACTTTGCGGCCTCAGCTCCATAGCCACATACTCCGGCACGCCCTCGTAATTAGCCCAAGGGCGGGCCACAAACTACACAAATAAAACCGACATCCTAATGAAATCCCAAGCCTTGGGGGCTATTGAGCAAATAAACTATAGAAGAAACTTACATCGTCAAGGCCTAGCTTTTTAACCAGCGCATTATCCACCGGGTAATGGCTGATTGTGATCTTAGGCTGAGCCAGCCTCCACTCGATTCCCGCCGGGAATCTCTTCGGGTGCGCCCGTACCGTCTTAGGTGCTAAGCACGGGAAGTAGGAATAGATCCGAGCCTGCAAAATCCCAAAACAACTTTAGCAATTGAAGCCATAAAACTAAGTAGAACTCAAAACACAAGAGCGAGAAAAGCAACTAACCTCCAGTATAAGGCCCGGACCCACAATGGGCATAGCTGAGGCCGACCCTATCACCAGCGGCCTCACCATGACTTGCAGGCAACAAGTCATCTCCGCGAAAGCCGCGGTCACCCAATCGTAGCCCCCCAGGTGAGTCAGCTCAGCTAGGAGAAGCAAAATCCTAGTGTTGAACCTCTCGCCCTTGTCCGAGAAGTGGGTCGAACCTAGGAAGTACCACAACCACAACCAGGCATCCTGCTCCGGCGTGTTGGGTTCTCAACCCTCTAACACCGCCGCTCGCTCGAAGTGGTCGGTGATGTAAGAACTTACCAAAGCATGAGGCGTACTATATGCCTCACGCGGCAAACAATCCCCGATGAGGCCCCGCACCTCATCACTTTCTAGACTAGGGCCTTCGGCGGCCCACCTAATCCTATCCGGACCCCAGGGCAGACCACTAATCCACCCAAAGTCCTCTAGGGTCATCTCGACCTCCCCAAAAGCCATGTGGAAGGTCGAGGTAGTATCGTGAAAGCGATCTATCATCGCCCTGATCACCATAAGGTTGCATTTAGTCTGGCAACCCACCAACCTAACCCACTGTCCAACCACGGGACCTAGAGCAGTCCCCGCAATAATCCCCTTTACCGCGGGGGTCAACTTCTGGAAGTAGACATCGAGGCACGTAGTAAAGCCCGAGAAAGTCCTCATCGGACCTGGGGGCTGCAAACCGAAACAATGCTAGGATGAACAAAACAAATCTAGCATAATCCGAGCAAAAATAATAACAATAGCAAAATCTGAGTCATAACTAATGAACCCGAATAGGACACTCACCAGGCCCCGCACAATGCGGCTAGAAATATGACGGTCAAGATGAAACATCAGCTGATGACCATCCCAGTCCCGAGCCTACTCGGGATCCTCGTAAACGATCTCCTCGTTCTCCAGGTACGAAGCCGAAGCATGAGCCCTCCTAGCCACCGTTTCCGGAAGCTTGCGCTTCTTCACTCTATCGAACTCGGCCTCATTAATAGACTCAGGGTCACGTCGCTGAGATGAGACTCTCCGTCTCCTCCTGCGAATCCCTCGAGGAGTCTTTGAACTCGCCCCGACAAGCTCCTCACTGGCACCAACCAAGGAAATTCCCTCGGGACGCTCGGTATCACCTCTAGCTGTGAAACCCAAAACAAAAAAAAACACAACAAAGCATAGCTCTAGTCAGACTAAATCAGCTTAAACATGTCAAAATAAGGTCAAAATTTCGGATGGTGATATCAAAATTCCGAAAAGGCCGCTAGCACGCATTTTCGACCCCGATCACAATGAAAGTGGTTTCGAGAATATCCGGCATCGTTTCGACACCTTTTGGTCCGTCTTAAGACACACAAAACCTCACGGAGGGTCCTAAAAGTCATCCTAGCCCTAGCAATCGACAATAAGAGCTACCCACATCCTCACAAACACTATTTGAGCAAAATTATGCAAGATAATCATAGGAATAATCGGGAAACGATCCTTAACCACAGCATTTCAAAACGCATTTCAACAAAGAGGCATTGTCACACCACGAACATCTATATCAAGCCTATAACCACTTCAACAAGCTCTAATCAACCTTAAATTAACAATAAAATCAAGCACAAACATCGAAACTAAACAAGTAAAAAATACCCAAATCGATTTTCTAGGGTTTTCAACAGACCAACTCATAATCAATCTAGTCATGCAAAACCGACAAATAAACAAGTAAGGAACACTTACCCGAAGTCGACATTTTCGTAAATAACGGAAATCGAGATGAAAGTTGGCGAGAAAAGACGAAAAGTTGATCTTGAGGCGAAAGGGGCGACGCGTTTGAGTTTTGAGAAATAAAACAATCGCCCCAATCTTTGTTAACTTGAGCAGACCCGGACCACGAAAATCCGACCGCCCCAGCAGACGCGCTCGAGTCCTAGCGCGCTGGGTGCTGGGCGCCTGAGTCTTGGAGCGCTGAAGGATGCGCGCCTAAGCGGCCCAACCCAAACTAAAACGAAGCAAAACAAACGCGACTCAAAGACAATACACGCGCCTACTAAGAGAAGCAAAACAACAATAATGGGACAACTACTAATTAAACATCGATAATACACTCTCGACTAATAAAACAAGCGTTTAACGCTGCATCCAGATACGTAACAAAACAATCGAGACTAACATAAGCAAACTCTGAGCAGACTCAACAAACCCAAGATCGAAACAAAAGCAAGAACAAACCCGAACAAAATAAGACAAGCCTACTAAATTAACTAAGACGAACTCACAGTACAAGCATTTTACTAAAACCCAAGATCCCGGAGGCACAGCATTTTTGCCCGAGGGTCAGAGTTATCCCGCAGGCACAGCAATTTTGCCCGAGGGTCAGAGTTATCCCGGAGGCACAACAATTTTTCCCGAAGGATCTAAGATTCCATAGGCACAGCAACAGCAATTTTGCCCGAGGGTCAGAGTTATCCCGGAGGCACAGCAATAGCAATTTTGCCCAAGGGTCAGAGTTATCCCGGATGCACAACAATTTTGCCCGAAGGATCTAAGATTTCGGAGGCACATCAACAACAATTTTGCCCGAGGGCCAGAGTTATCTCGGAGGCACAACAACAGGAATTTTGCCCGAGGGTTAGAGTTATCCCGGAGGCACAGCAATTTTGCCCGAGAGATCTAAGATCCCGGAGGCACAGCAAAGAGCAATTTTGCCCGAGGGTTAGAGTTATCCCGGAGGCACAACAATTTTTTGTCCTAGGGGTCATAAGCATCCCGAAAGACAGCTATTCAATTGGAGACTGACGCCCTCGAATAGTTTTATATCAGAAATTTTTGTCCTAGGAGTCATAAGCATTCCGAACGATAGCTATTCGAGTGGAGACTGACGCCCTCGAATAGTTTTATATCAGCAATTTTTGTCCTAGGGGTCATAAGCATCCCGAAAGACAGCTATTCGATTGGAGACTAACGCCCTCGAGTAGTTTTTATATCATTTTATCTTGTCATGTTTGTCCTAGGGGTCACAAGCATCCCAAAGACGACCGTTCGAGTGGAGACTGATGCCACCGAACGTTTTATTTCGTCAAGGGTTCACAAGCATCCCAAAAGTATTCGCCCAAATGAAATGCAATACATTTACAACTAACACATAAAAGCGCTTAAAATTAAACAAAACCTTGAATAAATCGAAAAAGACAAAGCGCGCGCACAAAGAATCAAGAACAAAATGACAAGCAACGGCCCGGGCCCAAGCAAACAACCACAAGCGAAGACGTCAGGTATGACTACTAAACCTTGGCTGGTGAGCCTCAACGCACGGTCTAACGAACTTAAAACGACCCGACCGGACAGCCACCAGGTCGTAATCTTCGATTGACCTGGGCGGCTATACTTTGACTTTCGCGTTGTCCAAGTCTCAGTCAAAGTGGGCGCTTCTGTAGACACCCATATTTGGACCTGGTGGCTGCAGAGGCGCCCAACAAATACCCGATGACGATAGGACTGCAACGCGATGCGGGTTCGCGGCGTTTTAGATAGTTTTTCTATAGAACGGATCAAATAAATTATTCGGGCAAATTAAACTAACATGATGGGAGCCTTAGTCGTGTCGTTACGATCGCATAGACACTAATTAGAGTCAATTCCGACACCAGGACCCCGAGTCGGTCCCGAAACTAGAACCGAGTCAACGCCGCGCCAAGCGAACCTCGGGATGACCACCCGAGGCCTACTAAACCCACGGCGCTAGGTCAAACCCGGGGTAAACTTAATCCCCTAGAATCATACCGCACTCCTCCCTCTCGGTTTTGGAAAGTATCAAAACCGTATCCTCAGAACTCCAACCGCACCACCTGACGCGCCTGGGTCTCCCACGCCCAGGCCCAGGAACCTGAGTCTTAGTACGCTCCAGCTCGGGCGCCTATATGGGCGACGAGGGCCGAAAACACCTATAAATACTCCCCTTCACGCCCTCATTTCGACACACAACATTCAATTCTCTTCCCTCCTCTAAACTCTCGCTAAGGGCTCGCACTCTAACACCCGAGGCAAATGATCCACTCGATCGTAGTTCCGATAATAAAAGCGACATCGACGCTACTCCTCACCTTCGAGCACCCCACTCGATACCGAGGTGCCTGTGATCGACTAGCTCAAAACTAGTACCCATGTTCTGTCGGATTAGCCGCAGAACTAGTCTTTAGCAACAAAGCTCTGCCGGAATAGCCGCGGAAAGGTCAAACGGTAACGGAACGCTGTCGGAATAACTGATCAAGCTAGGAGGATCCGCCTGTAGAAGTCGTATCGTCACTAGGTTGCCATCTAAACAAAACTTTCCATATTCGCACTTTCTATTATTATGCACTATGACAACACTAGATGTGGGCACTAGGCCCACAAACATCTACTAAAATACGTAACGTCCCACCTTCAACCGCAAACATTTAAACACACTAAATAGACCCGAGTAATTCCGAGATCCGTTCTCAAATTATCTATCCATCGTGTCCCGTTTAGTTTACACTCTGAGGGTGCAACTCCTCACAATGTGATTTACTTACATTCGCATTTACAGTTTTCCGTATAGTTTATCGCTTTTATGACCTTATAATCGCATGCTATATCACCTAACACGGAATTCAAAACGTAAAACAACTAATACTGAACAAAGTGATGATCGGGTTTCGTATTAGTCCCTGTGCTCGCCTTATTAGGTTCTACGCATCTCTATTAATACCGAACCGAGGCATCTTAAGCAGAATACCAGGTAAGGTATACCAGGAGAATGACTAATATTCGTATTATCGCGTTAAAACTGATTTGCTAATACGTATAATACTAGTACTCTCTACTCTTATACGTGCATCTTTTCATGGCCTGCTTGTCACGTGAAATCGCATGTAAAGAATGTAAACTCAACTACTTTGACGACAAAACATACTTGTCCTCAAATAACCGACATAGCAAAAGGTTTGGGGTTAAAACAACGGATGTTACAGTATTTCAACCACATCAAAAGAACTAGGATACCAGCCTACCGATTGATTAGTAGAGGCCGCTGTAGTGCAGGCGGGATTGGTTGTTGACATCTATCGGATGTTGGCTTCCCAATACGTACTCTCACCCCCCTTACTAATTAGAATCGACGGTTTCCGGATGTTCGAAACCATTGGCAATGAGAGTCATTCTAGGCATGGAGTGCTTAAGGGTACAAGTCTTTATCTTTAGGTCCCGTGCCACTCAACTTTGAGCCGGCAAGGGATCAAAGTTGACTTGAACGGTTTCCGAGTCCCCATAATTGGCTCGGTGGCGACTCCAAAAATCGGCAACAACTTCAGTTCACTAAAAAGGTCGCCTTACCAAACAAAACGGCCTTTAAACATATGCAACCACGACTCGATCGATTCCCAAACGGAAACACGGGTGCCCCCACCCGTCTAGTACTAGTCCGGATCGTCATCCAAATCGAGGTCCGACATTTTGCCCCGTACGCAAGATCGGACCGGCCCCTGGCAGGGAGGGGGCCACGTGGGTGGCCGCCGCCACACGTTGAAAAACCAGGTCGGTCCCGCGCGGGGCGCCGGGCGGTGCAGACGGATGTCCACACTCCCATATTTCATCTCCCGGGAGTCGAATAGGTGGATCATCAAGCACTACCTCACCCTTCTTGAATGCTCTTTTGTAAAAAATATAAGAATGTTGAGGTGTACACCAGGTACGAGTGTATGACAAGGTAAAAACAAGACTTTCAAATGTATACCAGCAGGTAGTAGGGGTGAGCAAAATCAGATATCCGATCTGATTTTGCAAACCGGATCAGATATACAGTTTTTAAATTTTGGAATTATACTATCCGTATCCGATCCGAAATAAATCGGATGTCCGATTTCCAGATACTGGTTTTTCCGGATATACGAAAAGCGGATATCCGGTATCCGGTTTTGAGATTTATTTTATTTTTAATTTTCCATTAAGTGCACATGATCCGTATTTTTATTTTAAAGTACTAAGGAACGTTGTGGTAATTATTATACAAAAATAATACGATAAATAAATAGGAAAAAAAATTAAAAAAATTAATTATTACAATCATCTCGAATACAACATATAATTCTCCGATAGAGTAACAGGCAAACAACCTTTTTTTAATCAATATTCTCCAAACAGTTGGTTTAATTTTCATTCTCGAATGAGTTGAGCTTTTCATTTACATATTAATCCATTCAGTCATTCAGTATTTCAGTTGGTTTAATTTTTTTTTTTTTTTTTTTTTTGTATTTTTTAAAAGCCGGACCGGAAACCGGATATCCAGTTTTCATTTTTGCTAATACATATCCGCTACGGTTTTACGTAAAACCGTACGAGATATTCGTATCGGGTATCCGAAAATTTGTATAATTGCAACCGTATACCGTATCATATACGGAAAATAAAACCGTATCGGATTTTTCTGCTCACCCCCTACCAGGAAGAGTAGAAGAACAACCAAATTGTCTTAACAGATGGGGAATATAGTGGATAAACTAAGAATTCATAGTCTCATTCACAACAACAAGCCTGATACTCAAACTGTCGTCAGTTTGTCACAGACTCACACATGGTTACTAAAACAGGCATTTCACTGATTTTAGTATGCGAAAGCAGAGAACTCGAGATAAAAATGGACATAATCTAATGGAGGGTTCACTAGCAAAGGAATAAACCTTACCTGATCATAGGATTGTATATATTTGTCGAATCTTCGACGGGAATCCTGTAGAAAGGAAAGAACTGAGGTGAAAACGAAATCTGAGTATCCATAATAACCTATTTTTATCATGAGAGTGTGAGTGCTGAACATAGGAAGACAGTAACATGAGTAGATCATTATTCAATTGATTATGCCAATATCACAAATAATATGTGGATAGCAATTGAGCGTGTGCGACGTGTTTCCCTTTGCTTCTTCTAGATCAACGGACACGAACTGTGTGAGACGATCAACTAAGACATGTTCCACCTGAATAAAATAGAATTAGCTTTCAAATAAGACAAGATTAACTGGGTGACGACGATCAAGGGACATGAAATCTATATGAATACGGAGTATGTTGTTCAAAGTATTGTGTTTTGTTTTCATGGAATTCAACAATATAAAAAAGTGGAAGAAGTGAAAAAGTACAAATATCCAATTAGGGCCACCATTTTATTGTCCATATACTAGTAGTAATACAGTAGCTAGCTTCTATTCACCAAATTATGCACCAATGTTCCAATTGTTTTGGTTTTACCTTCTCCCTAGAATCTTCTCAACTACTTCTTTGACTTGCTCTCATAAAAATACTCATAGTTTAGTAACTTGCGGTTAAGAATTGATAATTCTAAACTCCAAATTAGATTTCGTCTTCTGTCCTTAAAATTAGGGAAATTTTCGATTTGACATCATGTTTTTATTTTTAACCGTCAAGTAAAATAATAAAAGTAAAAAATGAACTCATAAAGCATTGTTAAAAAAGAAGATAATCCTCAAACATTATCAACCACCCGAATTCTCTCCCTCCACATTGTCCTATCTAATTTTAGTCTCTTACAAAAACTACTTCATTTAAAACATCTATGAATTAGTGGTATAGCCATGTATCTCTTAAATATGGTTTTACATGCAGCATAGGGTGTGAGCGTGTGACAGTAGTATGCAAAATAAAGAGGGAATGGGCAACGGCAGTATCAGAAGAATAAGACCTACCAAGTCAGAAATATACTGAAAGCTCCTTGTTTACTTTCCATCACCATAAACAGTCATTGGCTCATTTCTTAAGGCCTGCAATATATATTTATATGAAGAAAATGCAGTTGACTAAAGCTTGGAAAGGGGTCAATCAAAATGGGCATGAATAATTTGCCTCGACATCGTAATCTTCATCTTGTCCATCATAATCTACATAATCATTTGATGAGGAATGACATGGCGATTGGATAAAACCAAATATGGACAATGCCCGATATTATGATATAATAACATAATTAATATATATATATATATATATATATATATATATATATATATATATAGAGAGAGAGAGAGAGAGAGAGAGAGTATGTAATTAAGTCTATAATAAAGATACAGATGACATATGTTAATGTTGGATTTGTTCAAAATTAATATGTAACTATAACATTCAGCACTGTTGTCACTTCAACTGAAAAAGTGCAACTTTATCACTCATCTCGTGTAAGTTTAAGCTCTTTTTGTGTAACTTTAACACTGGAACTTATGAACTTATAAGAATTGATGGCCTTATGTAAACCTATCTCTCTCTCTATAAAGGAGAATGTTTTTGAGCGATATGATTGGTCCGTTACATCAAAACTCAATTTAGGAAAGTATCATTAATAATAAAAAAAATCAAGTAGAGAATCTTTTAATTATTATAATAATATATTTAATCTATCATATTAATGTGATATTTTGTAATTTTCATCTTAAAACCTTTAAATTTCGTTTCACAAAAAATTATCGTAAAAAAAATTATAAAAATGAAATAATTAGATTCTTGGTATAATATGCTTTCATTTGAGTATAAATTTCATATGATTTGTTTCATATTATTTTCTCGAAAAAGTGATGAATTTATTACATATAAAAATAGTAAAGTTATCCCACATCGATAAATTATAATAAGGTGATGAAATTCTATATTATAAATAACAGTGATCTTCCGTTCTTAGTTATTTACCAGAAACTTTTTGAGTCTTGAAGAACTCTTAAGATTAAGATTATAAACCTTATTTAATTATCTCACATCGAAAAATTATGATGAGGTTATGGAATTTTTTTACTATAAATAAGAGTAGTCATTATTTTTAAATATCGACCAAAAAACTTTTTATTGTTAAAAAACTCTTAATAAGACTAAAAACTTAAAATTATTCCACATCCAAAAAACTAAAATAAGATGATGATTTTATATTATAAATAAGAGTAATCATGTGTTCTTTTGGTTCTTAAAAAGATCTATTAATACACTAAATTATCTTACATCAAAAAAAATTATGATAATAGAATTTTATATTATAAATAAGAATAATCATTCGTTCTTAAATATCACTAATAAAAACCTTTGAGTCTTGAAAAGTTTCTTAATACGACTACAAATATAAATAAAATAATCTCACATCAAAAAATTATAACAAGGTGTGATGAAACTCTATATTATAAATAAGAAATAAGAGTACTAAATCATATAATAAAATGATGAAATTCTATTATACGAATAAAAGTAATCAATTCTCTAAATTATGATGAGATGATGGAATCTTTTTTTAATACTCCCTCTGTTCCAATGAATTGTTTGCCTTTGGTTTTGGCCCAAGGGAAAGAGATCCAATTAGGATGTGACATGTGGAGCCAAGGATCAAATTACATAAAAAAGCATTCCTAAAATAAAAAGACAAACAATTCATTGAGACGCCCCATTATGAAATAGGCGAACAATTTATTGGGACGGAGGGAGTAAATAAGAGTAATCATTCGTCCTTAAATATCAACCAAAAAACTTTTTAATCTTAAAAAAAGCTCGATAATAAAAAGCGAATTAGAGACATTTCAGTGATGTTTTAAGCATTTGAAAGATCACCCGGATTATATTATACTAGTTGGAAAGCCCGTGCATAGTGACAATGATAATGACACCAAGTTAGAGGAATTGCATAAAATTGCGAAACTACGCAACAGTATAAATTAAGTCGAAGGTAAGAGTATGTCTAATAGTAAAGGAATATTATCCACATACGTGAATGTGTTTTTTGGGAGGTCATATCTGCAGTAAACGTCAAATATCTTGTAATATCTCTCTTTAAGACAATACTCGATATATATTTGGGTTGATAGTTGATATCTAAGAACCAATGACTTCAATTTATAATCATGGGATCATCTCCTTATGATAATCTTTCAATGTGATACAGTTATACTACGGAGTACTTCCTCCTTCCTTCTATCTCCTTCCATATTTTATTTTCGTCCATCTTTCTATCTTTTTTCCATCGCAAATATTTTTTATTTGGTTCAACATTTTTAGTATATTAACCTCACTTTTTACTTATAACTACGATTATAGAAGGGAGAAATATTTAATTTATACATATGATGTTATTCTTTCAATGACATTATTTTTTCAACGTGAGATAATTTTACTTAATTTTATAGTCTTAAACGCTCTTTAATTTTTGTCGATGTTTAAAGACAAATTATATAACAAAAATTCATCGTCATATTATATAATTTTTCGATGTGAGATAGAGTTTTTCTAAGACTCAAAACATGTTTGGTTAATATCTATGGACGAGTGATTACTCATATTTATAATATAGAATTTAATCAGCTCATCATAATTTTTCGATGTGGGATAATATTATTTAATTTTATAGTCTTAAGAGATTAAGGATCAAAAGATTTTTTTTGTTGATATCTAAGAACGAATGATTATTTTTATTTATAATATAGAAATTTATCATCTTAATATAACATTTCGATGTGAGATGATTTTACTATTTCTATATGTAATAGATTCATTAATTTTTCGAGAAAATAATATGAAATTCATAACTTTATAATAATTTTTCGATGTGGAAAAATTTCACACACGTTTATAGTCTTAAGAGCTATTTTAAGACTCAAAAGATAAATTTTTACTTAAGTTTATTATAGTCCTCTTTTTAAAACTCATAAGATGTTTGGTTTATATCTATGAAATTCATGACTTTGTAATAACTTTTCGATATGAGAAATTTTACTCAAGTCTATAGTATTAAGAGTTTTTTTAAGACTAAAAGTGTGGGATAATTTTACTTAATTAAGCTTATGGTCTTAAGAATTTTTTTAAGACCCAAAAGAGTTTGTTTTTTCCATCTAAGTTATTAAGGACGAACGATTACTCTTATTTATATACTATAATTCGATCACCTTATTACGGAGTATACTTTTGGCTAAATGATTATCTAAAACAAATGATTTCTCTTATTTAAGATATCTGATCATAATTTTTCAATGTGTGATAATTATACATAAATTTATAGTTTTAAGAACTTTTTTTAGGACTCAAAAGATTTCCGATTGATATTTAAAGACGATGATTACTTTTATTTATATAATAGAATTTCATCACTTTTTTGTAGTTTTTTGATGTGGGATAATTTTTACTTCAATTTATAGCCTTAAGAGGAGTATTATAAGATTCAAAAGATTTTTGATTAATATCTAAAACGAATAATTCTCTTATTGATGATGTAGAATTTCATTATCTCCTCATGATTTTTCTATGTGGGTTAATTTTAATTAAGTTTATAAGTAAGAGTTCTTAAGAGTATATCTAAACTTAAGTCAAAATTATTTTATATCAAAAAATTATGAGGTGATGGAATTTGATATTATAAATCAAGATAAATCATTTGTTTTTTTGAGTCTTAGAAAAGTACTTGAGACTATAAACTTAAGGTAAGATTATCCACATCGAAAGATAGAAGGAAGGAGGAAGTATTCCGTAAGTCCGTAGTATAATTGTACCACATTGAAAGATTATCATAACAGGGGATGATCGATCATATGATTATAAATTGAAGTCATTATTGGTTCTTAGATATCAACTATCAACCCAAATAGTTACCGAGTATTGTCTTAAAGAGAGATATTACGAGTTTTAAATACAATGCACGCGTATAATTTAATTTGATGTTTACCGCATGTATGACCTCCCAAAAAAAACATTGGTGTATGTGGATAGTATTCCTTTACTATTAAACAAACTCTTACCTTCGACTTATTTTCTACTGTTGCGTAGTCTCACAAATTTATGCAATCCTCTAACTTGGTGTCATTATCATTGTCACTAAAAATCGGCTTGTGCTTCGCACGTGCTTTCCAACTAGTATATATAATATAATTTCAGTGATCTTTCAAATGCTCAAAACATCCCTGAAATGTCTCTAATTCGCTCCAAACGCAATAATTAAGCAGCAAAACACACATGGCCTTAATCCTAATAGAGTTCGGAGAAGTACTAGCTCTAATCCCTTTAGCATACATATAATATAATCATCATGCTCAAAGTTTCTGCTCGAATTCCAAAGAAATGTGTCATTGAATACAAATTCTCATCTAATACAAAATTGTTCATACTAGAGAAGACAATGTTAAAAGAGACGTGCTATGATTCGAAATAAACTGGTCACGATAAACAACAACAAACTAAAGAAACAAATGAACATTCATAAGGACGAATCAATCAAATTAAGGAAGTTGCAAAGGCGAATCATCAATCTAGATTAAAGACGGGAAAAACTAAAACACACAACAAATAAATAAAAAAATTCACAGTAGCGAAACAAATGGTTCTCATTGCTCTCTGATTTTACGACGGTTTTTAAGAGCAAATCAGTGAAATTAAACACGGAGAAACAAAAGAACATTCATAAGAACTAATTTTTCAAATTACGACTGTTGTAAGCGCAAATCAATCTAAATTAAACATGGAAACAAACTAAGAACAATAGACAAATCAAAACACAAGAACATTCACACTAGCAAAATAAATCCTAACCTGATAAACCTAATTCTCGTTGCTCTCTGATTTTAAGTCTCGTTCTCTCTGATTTTAAGACGGTTGTAGAAAATGGGAGAGCAAGTTCAACTTCAGACCGGAAGCTGTCAATGACATGTCGCGATTCTGGGTCTACAAGCACGAAACCCTAGCGAAATCGATTCAAGTGAAGTATGAAGAAGAATCATAACGTCAACACACAAATCAACAAAAATTACATAACAAACGCGAATTGAATCCAAACAAAACCACAAAATCCTAGCAAAATAGATGTGGTTCACTAAAAAAATTTGTCCTTGATTCAATGCTGGTTTCACAAAAAAATTGGAAGGAAAACAAATTACATGTATTAGATTGAAATATGAAGGATGAAGAATGAAGATGGCGGAAAGCAGATCAGTGGACAAAGAGATTGCAAAAAGATTAACAGTGTGTTAGGGTTAGCAAAAATGGAGAAGGGTGGAGGAGCGAGCTGATGAGATTGAATATGCTTGATAGAGTACAGTTGTAAATGTTAGAGTTGTATTTGGAAAATAAGAAAAAAAAAATTGTTGAGTTGATTAGAAATCATTGGCTTTAAAATGATGTCTTTGATGTTAAATTTTATGTGGTTTGAAATCATTTATTTGAATAATGGTGTATGTTGAATTTTGTTAGGAATCATTTTTTAGAAAATGGTGTCTTTGTATTAAATTGAATATGGTTAGAAATTATTTTTTTAAGAAGGTGTCTTTGTTAATTGATGGAAGGGATTTGTCGTGGAATCCCAACCGTCAATAATATAACCGGCTAAACCTATGGTAGATAGGGTAAGTCGGGTCGAATCCACGGGGACGGTAAGAGGCGTCTAGACTAGGTCGGCCCAAATACAAAACTAAGTCAACGGACTAAGCTAAGAATGGTAGAGAGGGAAGAAGACTAGACTAGGCTATGGCTAAGAAGAACAACTAAGGAAAACGGGATAGGATTTGGTCGGGGTCAAAGGGGTAACGGAATGGTCAAGGGAGGACTAGAGTGAAGGAGGTAGTAGGGTAATCTAGGTAATGCCCGGGCTCTCGCAACTTAGACTCACCTAAAGGTTCCACCTAGAACCCATCTCGGCGACACACAAGACAAACGGGGTTACTAGCGCGCTATGGTGGCCTAGGTCGAATCCGGGCTCTCGCTACATAGATAGACCTAGGGGTCGTCCTCACCGGGCTCTCGCAACTTAGTGAGGGAACCGAACCCACATACAAACTAACACCCACAAGAGAAAGGCAAGAAAAACAAGTATTTGCAACTACTAGTCAATCAAGCATTTCAACAAACATGTGATGTGCACCAAACCAAGAGGAAACCCAAATCTTCCACCAACATCTCCAACAAACCGTTAATCACCCAATTAACACCCTAATCACCTTACTAACCCTAGCAAGAATCTACTCAAACATAATCAAACTACAACTAACACTAACAAGAGGAATCATCATAAGAAACAAAACATTCATCTAGAAACTAGTGAAAACTACCAAGAACAAGAACAAACAATAATAAAGATTCAAGCTTGGATGAATAAAACAAGATTAAAGAGAATAAAAAGGGGATTATACCATACTAGAGAGGAAGAAAGGAAGAAATCATGCATTAATGAAGAAAAACCCAAAACAAACCACCAAGGTTGTCAATCTTGGTGGAGATCTTGATGAATTCCCTTAATACAAGTACTAAACTAAGATTAACTACTAATTACCATCTAATCTACACTAATCTAATCTAATATAACCTAAAGTAGTCTAGGGTTTAGTGCCTAATGAAGTGCATAAGCTTTACATAACAAGGGAAGAGTATATATAGGGTTACAAATGAAAGGGAGAAGAAAGAAAGCAAGCGCGGGTGAGCTGTAGCCCATCCCGGCCGGGATGAGGTGGTCCCGGTCGGGACGGGGTCGGTCCCGGTCGGGAAGCCATGATCCCGATCGGGATGGGCCCAGGTCAGGAGCCTTCTTGTTTGTGCACCTCATCCCGAACGGGATGAGCCATGTAGGCCTCCAATAAGATATTTTTGGTCCCTCCTTGCCTTTCATGGGCTTGCCATCGATTCTCGGGACTCGGGATCGGGTCTTGGTGGCTCGGGATTGGGTCCCAAGGTCTCGGGGTTGATTCCAAGGCATCGAGTCATCGTTCCTTAGTTTCGTTGGCTCCAAAATGTGTATGTATTGAGTCGGAATCGCTCCAACTCTTCCAAATCGGTCTCGGGAACCTGAAACGAACTAAAGGAAGCATAAGAAGCCCCTAAACCGCTCCCAAGGAGCGATTCCACAAAGAAATTGGGACCAAAACACTACGAAATAGGCACTACAAATGACACTTATCAACTCCCCCACACTTAAACCTTACTCGCCCTCGAGTAAGCACATACTACTACTAACCTATCCGAATGGGTATTAGCGCACCCTACGCCCCTTCAACTCACGCGAGTGCACTTAGAGGAAAAGTGCACTCCGCAAGGCAAGTTGGGTCTTGCGACAAAACCGTGGATGCAACCGGACACCACAACACATAAACAAACACACAAACAAACAATCAAACTCTTAGACGGTTGCACCCAAAACAGAAGAAATACCGCTTCCCTCAAAAAGTGGTGAAAGAAGCACCGGTTTAGGACTCGAGGTAAGTGACAACGTTCCCAAGCTAGACATACAAACCAAGGTGGACTAAACCCTAATAGTATGACGATCATGCAATAAAAACGTTGGTAACTTACCTAGGTCCTCCCAACTTTCTAAAAACGTACTACGGGACGATCGGTGGAGTGGAAAAGTGAAGAACCACGGTGTTAATCAACACTGTAGGTAAGTGAGACCACGCCCCCTTTAGCGTGAGCCAAGAGGGTCGTCCCGTGTCCAAGACCGCCTAACTAGTCCAAGTAAAAAGGTGGAAATAAAGCAAAATGAGGGAAGACCGACTAATGCCGCTATCATCCTTCCTAGGGACTCATTCCTTTGGTAGGTCTTCATGGCAAAAGTCGGAAAAAGGCTTATTTTTGTGGGGATTTCTTTTTGTGAGACGGGTTTTCTTTTGGCATTTTCTTTCTTTTCGACATTTTGATTTGTTTGTTGCCATGCCATTTCTTTTTCTTCTTTTCTATTTTCTTTTTGGCTTTTGTGCCTTTTCTTTTTCTTCATTCTTTTCTTTCTTTCATTTTTCTTTCTTTTTCTTTTCTTTGCCCTTTTTTGGCAAGTTTAAGCATTTTTGGCATTTCCTTTGTATGACAAGATAGGTAGAAATCATCAAATTGCGTTTTATTGTGTGGGGATGCGTAGGAGGTAGATGAATGGGTAAGTCGGGACGGGCCCTTCCCTTCAAACCCACATAAAGTGGAGAACTTTGACTAATCAAACAATCCTAAACACGGTCACCTAAGGGACGAGACTCGGTAACCAAGGCCTTTTCACACCGTGGGTGGTCATAGTGGTCAAAAGTGCAAATCCCGTAGTAAATTCTTAGTAAGCTAGGTGGACTCAAGGTAAAGGACCAACGAACTCATTGATTTAGGGTCATTCTACTAGATTAAAGTCCAAGACTCGATTTACACTACTAGGAAGGGAAAGTACACACTCACACACTAGCCTCTAAACCGGGTTTTCAAAAACCATTTACACACAAGACACACAACACAACACAAAATGAAGACATGACGAAAACAAAAGGAAAAGAAACAAATGCAACAAAAACAAAACAAGGTAAAACAAAACACATAGACAAAACAAACACCACCCCTATCATCCAAACAAGTCTCCAAATCAACCTCAAACTTTACAAAGCTCCACCCGAGCACACCACAACACACAAATCCTCCAAACTCCACAAGGAACAAAGAAGAAAAAGGGGTGAAGAGATGTTACCGGAAGTCTTGAAACTCTCCAAAGCTAGCGGTGATTAAGCAACCTATAAGGAAAAAGGGAGGCAAACACGCACACCAAAACAAAAATACGACACAACGACACAAAATAAAAACACACAAAAAGAAAATCTTTTTGATTTTTGTGAAATTTTTCAAATTTTTAGGGTTTTTAAGATTTATTCGGAAAAACTACAAAAATAAACTAAACTATACTAGAATATCGCTCCCCCACACTTAAATCGAGCCATGTCCTCATGCTCGATCGTAGGGTGCGGAGAGACAAAAGAAAAAGAAAAGAAACTACGAAAATAAAACTAAAAATCAAAAATAAAGTGAAGAAATGGTAGAAGGTGTCCGGTCGGGGTGTAGTCAAGTCACCATGGGCCGAGATGAGAAAAAGATATGGAAGGGGGAAGAAAGTAAAAAGAAGGAAGTAAAAGGAAATGGGAGGGGAGGGCTAGGTGTAATCAAGTCACCTAGCCCGGATTCCGCCTAAATCCGACTAAATCCTCAAAAAAAAAAAGTGAAAAACTTGTAAAAATTGGGTTTTGAAATGACTCTCGATGTAGTCACATCATCGAGAGTCGGGAGCAACCATATACCAAGGCCTCGAAGGCCACCATGACTCAAGACACATAAGTGTACAAGGGGAAGGGAATAAACAAAGGAAAACAAGCAACAACAAAAACGGGAAAGAAAGGATAGTTGCCGTACCATAGGTTAGCAACTCACTCTCTCCATCGTCTCATAGATCATTATATGCACTTGCTTGTCTTCACCATTTCTATCCCGCTTCAAGCTTGATAGAACCGCATGGTTGGGGTAGTAATGGTGTGAGGAGGTTGGGTTTGATGTGGATCTCGGTGTATGGTGAGGTGTATGGGTCTTATGATAGGAAAAAAGAGGAGTAGGGACGTTGGGAGGGGGTATAATGGATGGGTGGAGACAAAGGGACCATCCCGGTCGGGATGGATGGTCCCGATCGGGTTGATAAACCCTTCCCGATCGGGAAGCTCTCGTCCCGGTCGGGAACGCACTCCAGTGAATCCGAATTTTTGCACCTTATCCCGATCGGGATGGCTCCTTCCCGGTCGGGATTCCTCATCCGTTCCGGTCGGGAAGCCCTCTTCCCGGTCGGGATGAGTCTTCTTTGCTTCCCGAAGCCCAAAAGCTTATCATAAGCTTCAAAAACCGACTTCCACGCTCGCAAACCAAACTCCATCATCAACCATTCCTTTCTAGGAATCACCTTCACTTCACCTATCACAATAAACTCAAAGTACACATCAAATTCGCTCCCTCACATCGCTCATCAAAATACCAAATCAATTACAAGAATCCCACAAAAACAAAGGAGTCCTAGAAACAAAAATCACAAATACAAGCACAAGTACTCTAAAGAAGAGGAGAGGGGAATATACAACATGACGGTTCTTTAGGAACTCCGTCAAACCGAGGATGGTGGACTCCATTCTTTAACCGTAGCCCTGAAGGGCATGGAGGAGCAAGTCGAACGCGCTACCGACATCATAGTGAAGGCCCAAGAAGCGCTCGAGCTTAACCGACCTCCACGGCCTCCAAGGAGGAGGCAAGAAGTAGGAATCCCAAGACCCGACATCATCTTCAAAGTAGTCTCCGTGGTCTCTCCATCCTACGAGCTTTACCGACCTCTTCCTCCCTAAGCACTGCCTCCAATCACAAGCAAGCTTTATCTCCAAGAAACAAGGCACAAAAAGCGGTTTTGGCCTCACTTCCTCGATGCACACCCCCACACTTTCCTCAAGTTGTGGTTCCCCGTCATCATCACTCGGCCCCACATCATCTTGGAGAGGAGAATCGAAACTTCTACCGGCGGTTTCAATCTCTTCCAAGTCATCTCTCGGTGTACTAGCAAGGGGCTCTTGATGCTTGTCCAAATTATCGCACAAGGGCAACTCGAGGCTAACAATCTCACCCAACAACTCTACAAACTCCACCAAACCATCCCACTCACTATCCTCCACCAATTCCTCACCAACGATGCCTTCACCAAGAGTCATCTCCTCGTTCGTCTCTTTTTGGGTAGACGATTGAGGTTCTTCAAAGCAAATCTCTCTATCAAAGGGAACTACATCGGCGGCTTCGTAATTAGCTTTCTCCTCTCTCTCAAGTGGGCACCCTCCATCTAAATATGATGCTCGGGATAAAGACATTACGGTTTGAACCGATAATGCATTTAAATGAGCATTACTCGCCTCGTTTCCCCTTCGAATTTGGGCCAAGAGTTCCTTAGTCTTTTGCAATTGGATGGCCATTTCTTGTTGCATTTGAAGCATCGATTGATGAAACTCCAAGTTTGACGATTGGTGGTCATTGGGGTCTTGTAAGGCTCCTTGATAATCTTGATGATGCCCAAAGGGTTGGGCATCATATTGTTGGTAGCAAGGTTGGGGTGGTTGGTAGTATTGTGGGTCATAGGGTTCATATTGTGGTTGGGGTGGAGGGTAATATTGTGGGTCTTGGGGGTATTGGCTTCCACAAGGTGAATCTTGAGTGTACATGGTGGGGTCACAATCATAACTCGAGTAATAGTCACCATGATCGTAGGATTGATAGTCGTTCACTTGTTGGTAGCCGTTTTCATAATCTTGAAGATCATACCCGTCTTGATTACCCCAAGAAGCTTGATAGTGGTAGGAGGACGTCATGTCATACCCTTGGTTCATGGAAGAAGAGTGGTAGCTCATATCGGCTTTCATGTGTGTGGAGTTTATATCAAACCCCATGCTTGCCCGAAAATCGTAGTCCATACCCGGTTGGAAACCACTCATCCTAGCAACCGTCCGTTTAAGCGGCTCTGAGTTGCAAGAAGAAGATAATCACGACCTCTAAGCACAAACTGTAGACTAAGAACAAACGTGAGAAGCCTAGTGCTTTTTGGGCACTAGACAAGAGAGAAATAAACCACACACACACAAGAAACAAAGTAACCAAAAGAGAAAAGAAAAACACAAACACAAAAGACAAAGTCAAGCAAATAGGAAAACAAAGTCTAAACTAGCACCGTCCCCGGCAACGGCACCAAATTGATGGGAGGGATTTATCGTGGAATCCCAACCGTCAATAATATAACCGGCTAAACCTATGGTAGATAGGGTAAGTCGGGTCGAATCCACAGGGACGGTAAGAGGCGTCTAGACTAGGTCGGCCCAAATACAAGACTAAGTCAACGGACTAAGCTAAGAATGGTAGAGAGGGAAGAAGACTAGACTAGCCTAAGGCTAAGAAGAACAACTAAGGAAAACGGGCTAGGATTTGGTCGGGGTCAAAGGGGTAACGGAATGGTCAAGGGAGGACTAGAGTGAAGGAGGTAGTAGGGTAATCTAGGTAATGCCCGGGCTCTCGCAACTTAGACTCACCTAGAGGTTCCACCTAGAACCCATCTCGGCGACACACAAGACAAACGGGGTTACTAGCGCGCTATGGTGGCCTAGGTCGAATCCGGGCTCTCGCTACTTAGATAGACCTAGGGGTCGTCCTCACCGGGCTCTCGCAACTTAGTGAGGGAACCGAACCCACATACAAACTAACACCCACAAGAGAAAGGCAAGAAAAACAAGTATTTGCAACTACTAGTCAATCAAGCATTTCAACAAACATGTGATGTGCACCAAACCAAGAGGAAACCCAAATCTTCCACCAACATCTCCAACAAACCCTTAATCACCCAATTAACACCCTAATCACCTTAATAACCCTAGCAAGAATCTACTCAAACATAATCAAACTATAACTAACACTAACAAGAGGAATCATCATAAGAAACAAAACATTCATCTACAAACTAGTAAAAACTACCAAGAACAAAAACAAACAATAATAAAGATTCAAGCTTGGATGAATAAAACAAGATTAAAGAGAATGAAAAGGGGATTATACCATACTAGAGAGGAAGAAAGGAAGAAATCTTGCATTAATGAAGAAAAACCCAAAACAAACCACCAAGGTTGTCAATCTTGGTGGAGATCTTGATGAATTCCCTTAATACAAGTACTAAACTAAGATTAACTACTAATTACCATCTAATCTACACTAATCTAATCTAATATAACCTAATGTAGTCTAGGGTTTAGTGCCTAATGAAGTGCATAAGCTTTACATAACAAGGGAAGAGTATATATAGGGTTACAAATGAAAGGGAGAAGAAAGAAAGCAAGCGCGGGTGAGCTGTAGCCCATCCCAGCCGGGATGAGGTTGTCCCGGTCGGGACGGGGTCGGTCCCGGTCGGGAAGCCATGATCCCGATCGGGATGGGCCCAGGTCAGGAGCCTTCTTGTTTGTGCACCTCATCCCGAACGGGATGAGGCCATCCCGAACGGGATGAGCCATGTAGGCCTCTAATAAGATCTTTTTGGTCCTTCCTTGCCTTTCATGGGCTTCCCATCGATTCTCGGGACTCGGGATCGGGTCTCGGTGGCTCGGGATTGGGTCCCAACGTCTCGGGGTCGATTCCAAGGCATCGAGTCATCGTTCCTTAGTTTCGTTGGCTCCAAAATGTGTATGTATTGAGTCGGAATCGCTCCAACTCTTCCAAATCGGTCTCGGGAACCTGAAACGAACTAAAGGAAGCATAAGAAGCCCCTAAACCGCTCCCGAGGAGCGATTCCACAAGGAAATTGGGACCAAAACACTACGAAATAGGCACTACAAATGACACTTATCATTAATAAATAAGAGACCACTTATTTGGGAGAATTGATATCTTTAACCAAATACACCATTGATTATAATTAAATGATGTCTTATTAATGATTCTTTTTGGGCTTATTCTAGTAGTGAGATAGGTCAAGATTAAGATGAATACCTACTGTCTAGTGTTTCGATGAAAAATCAGCAATAAGTTTGGGGATAACTCTCCGGTAATGTTGAAGATGATGCTGAGGATCATGGGAGTAACTCTTAGGTAATGTTGCAATGCTCTCAGTATCCTCCCCCAAATGGACCCTATTTTTAGACCTGACAAACAGATCGAGTCGTGTCTTGTTCATGTTCATGTCATTGGTAAATGGGGGTCACGAACCCCTCAACCCAAACCCGGTCCATTTAAGTTTCGTGTCATGTTCGTGTTGACCCACTTACATAAATGGGTCATTAAGCCTCAACCCAAAGCCATTTATTTCGTGTCATATTTTCGTGTCATGTCCATATTTGGAAAGTATTAACATATTTGTGTTAAAAATGATTAAAAATATTAGACGAATTTAATAAACAAGTTATTCGTGTCAGGTTCGTGTTTCGGGACCTCAACCCAAACCCGACCCAATTAAATCTCGTGTCGTGTTCGTGTTGACACACTTACATAAACGGGTCATCAACCCTCAACCCAAACCCGTTTATTTCTTGTCGAGTTTTTGTCGTGTTTTCTTGTCGTGTCATTTATTGCCGGCTTTACCTATTTCCCCCAATCCCCCTGTGGTTGTCTGTTCATCTTTTTTTTTCCTGATTTATGAATTTTGCGCCCTAAAACGCATCATTATTAAGTCTGTTATTTTTAATTACTTAAAAAACTTTTCTCAGGGGTGCAACGATAACACCGAACCTAGAACTATCGAAACAGTATTTTAATACCAATATTCACATACATCCAAATAGTGGGTACTGTGATGAGTATGGTGTTCGTCACAATATTTGTAATTTTAATTTTTAAATTAAAGATGGTTATTTATAATCTAGTTTAGGAATTATATGGACATGTTTTTATTAAACTAAAATTTTAGGGATAGGTTAATTAATGATATAATAATACATTAATTGTCCTGTGAGACCGTCCTACGATAACTTATCTTGAGACATACTAATAGAATTAAAATAATACAAATTCTACTGTGAGACAGTCTCCCAATACGATTATCATGAGACCTCTAACATGGGAAAGATACTTAAATAATAAAATACTTCTATGTGAGAGGTCTCACTATAATCGTGTTGTGAGACCGTCTCACATTAGATTAATTTTTAAAATAATAATAAAAATAACTAACTTATATGTGAAAGGTCTGACATTAAACTTACTCTGAGACCGTCTCATACAAAAAAATAATCAGTAATTCTCCTGTGAGATCATCATACGATAACTTATTTGTAAGAATTAAATTGACAACTTTTTTATATGCAATTAATTTTATTCTTGTTAACAATAAAATATTACAGTTCCTTAATTACAATTGTTACCATTTATAATCACTTATGGTTACAGTTAAAAACTCAACCGAAACCTTTTATATTTTGCTATGCTTCTTGATTAAACCCATTACCTTTTATAATCACTTCTGGCTACGGTTTATAAACTCAACAGAAGCTATTTATACTTGGGTACGGTTTTTTTATACAACCGTAGTCATTTATAAATCCTATTCCTACGGTTACTTGTGGTTGCGGTTATTATATGCAACCATAACCTACACTACAAACCAAATGTGTTTTTTGTACTAGTGCTTGTTGCTGAAACAGCCAGTCCACGAATCGGTGCTTGGGTACCGACCATTTGTTCCACACCAGCTAGTCCCAATCAACTTCCGTCCCCCTATCCCGAATTCATTGATAGCCCTTTGAGATGCTATACACATTGCCTTCGTTCCATTCACCGCTCTCAAACCCATACTTGAACACCTCTTTTACGTGATAGATTTTTCTCCATCCCCAACTCGTGTCTAATGCAGGCTGGTTCTCCATCCAGTTTTTACCCTTCAGGTATATGTGTTGTACCCACTTCACCCCAAGCTTTTTCGGTTGGTTACACACCCACAAGGCCATCTTACTAATGGCAGCTTTGTTCCAATGGCAGCTTTGCATCAAGTTCAGTCCACCTTCTTTATACGGTCTACAGATTTTTTACCCAAGCAAAAAGAGGCGTTCGAATATATTCAGTACCTCCGCCCCACAAATAATTCCGGCATATGGACTCAATGTGTTTGATCACACCTTTAGGGAGCAAAAATATGAAAGCCCAGTAGTTATGAAGCGTACTCAAGACCGATTTGATCGACATTAAACGACCTGCATAGGATAGTTTACGTACCCCTAGTCGCCAAATTCTTTCAAGGACATTGGTGATAAGGCCATGATGATTAATCTGGACGATTTAATAGGCACCTCGAGGTACGTAAACAGCAGCCAGCCTTCTTTACATCCCGAGACCACCAAAATGTCATTCTCCACGTTCTAACTCACACCATTGAAATATATATTAGAATTACCTTGGCTGAGCTTAAGGCCAGACGCTACGAATATTGTAGCAAAGGTTCGTAGGAGGACCTGTGGACGTCCGTCCGCACTGCCCAGCTCCCCACGTGCGCCCGCATGGGACCGACCCGGTTTTGCAACGTGTGGCGGCGGCCACCCACGCGGCCCCCTCCCTGCCGGGGGCCGGTGTGATCTCGCGTACGGGGTGAAGTGTCGGACCTCGATTTGGATGACGATCTGGACTTGTACTAGACGGGTGGGGGCACCCGTGTTTCCGTTTGGGAATCGAACGAGTCGTGGTTGCAAATGTTTATAGGCCGTTTTGTTTGGTAAGGCGACCTTTTTAATGAACTGAAGTTGTTGCCGATTTGTGGAGTCGCCACCGAGTCAATTATAGGGACTCGGAAACCATTCAAGTCAACTTTGATCCCTCACCGGCTCAAAGTTGAGTGGCACGGGACCTAAAGATAAAGACTTGTACCCTTAAGCACTCCTTGCCTGGAATGACTCTCATTGCCAATGGTTTCGGACATCCGGAAACCGTCGATTTTGAGTAAGGGGTGAGGGTACGTATTGGGAAGCCAACATCGGATAGATGTCAACACCCAATCCCGCCCGCACTATAGCGGCCTCTACTAATCAATTGGTGGGCTGATATCCTAGTTCTTTTGTTGTGGTGGAAATACTGTAACATCCGTTGTTTTAACCCTAAACCTTTTGCTATGTCGGTTATTTAAGGACAAGTATGTTTTGTCGTCAAAGTAGTTGAGTTTACATTCTTTACATGCGATTTCACGTGACAAGCAGGCCATGAAAAGATGTACGTAGGGGAGTAGAGAGTACTAGTATTATACGTATTAGCAAATAAGTTTTAACGCGATAATACAGATATTAGTCATTCTTGTGGTATACCTTACCTGGTATTCTGCTTAAGATGCGTCGGTTCGGTATTAATAGAGATGCGTCGAACCTAATAAGGCGAGCACATGAACTAATATGGAACCCGACCATCACTTTGTTCAGTTTTAGTTGTTTTACGTTTTGAATTCCGTGTTAGGTGATTTAGCATGCGATTATAAGGTCATAAAAGCGATAAATCATACGAAAGACTGTAAATGCGAATGTAAGTAAATCACGTTGTGAGGAGTTGCACCCTCGGAGTGTACACTAAACGAGACACGATGCATAGATAGTTTGAGAATGGATCTCGGAATTACTCGGGTCTATTTAGTGTGTTTTAGTGTTTGTGGTTGAAGTTGGGACGTTACGTATTTTAGTAGATGTTTGTGGGCCTAGTGCTCACATCTAGTGTTGTCGTAGTGCATAATAATAGAGAGTGCGAATATGGAAAGTTTTGTTTAGATGGCAACGTAGTGACGATACGACTTCGACAGGCGGATCCTCCTAGCTTGACCAGTTATTCCGGCAGCGTTCCGTTACCGTTTGACCTTTCCGCGGCTATTCCGGCAGAGCTTCGTTGCTAAAGACTAGATCTGCGGCTAATCCGACAGAACCTGGGTACTAGTTTTGAGCTAGTCGATCACAGGCACCTACGAGTGGGGTGCTCGAAGGTGAGGAGTAGCGTCGATGTCGCTTTTATTATCGGAACTACGATCGAGTGGATCGTTTGCCTTGGGTGTCGGAGTGCGAGCCCTTAGTGAGAGTTTATAAGGGGAAGAGAAGTGAATGTTGTGTGTCCAATTGAGGGCGTGAAGGGGGGGGGGTATTTATAAGTGTTTTCGCCTCTTGTCGCCCATATAGGCACCCGAGCTGGGGCGTGCTGATACTCAGGCGCCTGGGTCCGGGCGTGGGGAGACCTAGGCGCGTCGGGTGATGCGGTTGGAGTTCTGAGGATACGGTTTAGATATTTTCCAAAATCGAGAGGGAGTAGTGTGATATGATTCTAGGGGATTAAGTTTACCCCGGGTTTGACCTAGCTCCGTGGGTTTAGTGGGCCTCAGGTGTTCATCCCGAGGTTCGCTTGGCGCTGTGTTGACTCGGATCGAGTTTAGGGACCAACTCGGGGTCCCGGTGTCAGAATTGACTCTTATTAGTGTCTATGCGATCGAAACGACACGACTAAGGCTGCCATCATGTTATTTGATCCGTTCTATAGAAAAACTATCTAAAACACACCGAACCCGCATCGCGTTGCAGTCCTATCGTCATCGGGTGTTTGTTGGGCCCTTCTGCAGCCACCAGGTCCAAATCTGGGTGTCTACAGAAGCCCTCACTTTAACTGAGGCTTGGACAAGGCGAAAGTCAAAGTGTAGCCGCCCAGGTCAATCGAAGATTACGACCTGGTGGGTGTCCGGTCGGGTCGTTTTAAGTCCGTTAGACCGTGCGTTGAGGCTGGCCGGCCAAGGTTTAGTAGTCATACCTGACGTCTTCGCTTATGGCTGTTTGCTTGGTCCCGGGCCGTTGCTTGTCATCTTGTTCTTGATTCTTTATGCGCACGCTTTGTCTTCTTCGATTTATTCAAGGTTTTGTTTAATTTTAAGAACTTTTATGTGTTAGGTGTAAATGTATTGCTTTTCATTTGGGCGAATAGTTTTGGGATGCTTGTGAACCCTTGAGGAAATAAAACGTTCGGTGGCGTCAGTCTCCACTCGAATGGTCGTCTTTGGGATGCTTGTGACCCCTAGGACGAACATGACAAGATAAAATGATATAAAACTACTCGAGGGCATTAGTCTCCACTCGAATAGCTGTCTTTCGGGATGCTTATGACCCCTAGGACAAAAATTGTTGATATAAAACTATTCGAGGGCATCAGTCTCCACTCGAATAGCTGTCCTTCGGAATGCTTATGACCCCTAGGACGAAAATTGCTGATATAAAACTATTCGAGGGCGTTAGTCTCTACCCGAATAGCTGTCTTTCGGGATGCTTATGACCCCTAGGACAAAAAATTGTTGTGCCTCCGGGATAACTCTGACCCTTGGGCAAAATTGCTGTTTGCTGTGCCTCCGGGATCTTAGATCCCTCGGGCAAAATTGCTAACACGCTAGAGCAGGATGCCCGGTTGTGGTTGTGGTACTTCCTAGTTTCGACCCACTTCTCGGACAAGGGCGAGAGGTTCAGCACTAGGATTTCGCCCTTCCTAGCTGAGCTGACTCAGCTGGGGCGTTACGATTGGGTTACCGTGGCTTTCGTGGAGATGACTTGCTGCCTGCAAGTCATGGTGAGGCCACTGGTGATAGGGTCGGCCTCATCTGTGCCCATTGTGGGTCCGGGCCTTATACTGGAGGTTAGTTGCTTTTCTCGCTCTTGTGTTTTGAGTTCTACTTAGTTTTATGGCTTGAATTGCTAAAGTTGTTTTGGGATTTTGCAGTCTTGGATCTATTCCTACTTCCCGTGCTTAGCTCCTAAGACGGTACGGGCGCACCCGAAGAGATTCCCGGCGGGAATCGAGTGGAGGCTGGCTCAGCCTAAGAGCCCAATCAGCCATTATCCGGTGCAGAATGCGCTGGTTAACAAGCTAGGCCTTGACGTTGTAAGTTTCTTCTATAGTTTATTTGCTCAATAGCCCCCAAGGCTTGGGATTTCATTAGGATGTCGGTCTTATTTGTGTAGTTTGTGGCCCGCCCTTGGGCTAATTAACAGGGCTTGCCGGAGTATGTGGCTACGGAGCTGAGGTCGCAGAGTTATAGGAGGATGCTCCTTCCCGCGCTGATTTGTCCAGTTTGGTACCTGGGCAAGCGGTTGGCGCGTCAGTGCCTGTATGATGATTTTAGGGTGCCGGTTGATCCTCCCTGGACCATGTTCAGACCACCGACCGCCGCAGAGGTCCTCGAGGATAGGCACGGAGAAGGAGGCAATACGCTCTTGGTGCCTGTTGCCTCCTACCTATCTCACGTCACCCGGCGGTTAGCTTGGTATCGCCTCGTGGTAATGTTCTAATTTTGGTTCTAAGATTCGTATTGTGCTTTGTTATTTCTTTGCCCTTCGACTGACCAATCTTTTGTCTTTTAAGTTGGCCGACCCGACTGACGAAATCAAGCCCCCAGATTTTCCCCTAACTTTGCTTAGGGTGGATCCGGCTAGAATACCCTTTACCGAGCATCTCCCCCCGTGTTCTGCAGAGGAGATGGATGCTGGGATAGAGTGGTGTGACCGGGTATACCGGGTAAGTTTTGACTTTTGTTTTCGATTTGTGTTCAAAGAATGTAGGGTCGGTTTGCCTAACATTCCTGGTTTTGCTCTTAGGTTTCGTCGGCTTGCCATCAGCGGTTATGGCAGGCTGCCAACTGCGTCCGGGCCTATGCCTCGAGGGTTTCCCGTGACACTTCGGGGCCTCGATCGGTGAGTTTGTGTGACTGAAGTGGTTTTCTTGGTTGCGTGTGTGTGATATCCTAAAGTTTGAGTGTACTCACAGGATGTCTCGGATATTGTGGGACAGATGGAGACTCGGGTGACCGAGCTTGAGGCGAGAGATGTTGAGTTGCAGTGGCTCCTGCATTCTCGGGCTGACGAGATCGCCTTCCTAAAGGAGAGCTCGGTGAGGACGACTCCTAGGTCGGTCTAAGTAGCGAGAGCCCGGATGCGACCTAGGCCACCATAGCGCGCTAGAACCCCGTTTGTCATGTGTGTCGCCGAGATGGGTTCTAGGTGGAACCTCTATGTGGGTCTAAGTTGCGAGAGCCCGGACCAACCTAGATCACCCTACTACCTCCTTCGCTCTAGTTCTCCCTCGACCATTCCGTTACCCCTTTGACCCCGACCTAATCCTAGCCCGTTTCTTTGTTTGTTTCTCCGTTACCATAGTCTTAGTCTAGCTTTCTCTCCTTCTACCATTCTCTAGTTTAGCTTAGCTCGTTGACTTAGTCTCGTATTTAGGCGACCTTAGTCTAGGCTCTACATTACCGTCCCCGTGGATTCGACCCGACTTACCCTATCTACCGTAGGAATAGCCGGTTATATTATTGACGGTTGGGATTCCATGACAAATCCCTACCATCAATTTGGCGCCGTTGCCGGGGACGGTGCTAGTTTAGACTTTGTTTTCCTAGTTACTTGACTTTGTCTTTGTGTTTGTGTTTTTCTTTTTTTTTTCTTTTTGTTCCTTTGCTTCTTGTGTGTGTGAGGTTTATTTCTCTCTTGTCTAGTGCCCAAAAAGCACTAGACTTCTCACGTTTGTTCTTAGTCTACAGTTTGTGCTTAGAGGTGGTGACTATCTTCTTCTTGCAACTTAGAGCCGCTTTAACGGACGGTTGCTAGAATGAGTGGTTTCCAACCGGGTATGAGCTATGATTTTCGAGCGAGCATGGGGTTTGATCTAAACTCCCCACACATGGAAGCCGATATGAGATACCCCTCTTCTTCTTTGAACCAAAGCTATGACATGACGTCCGCTTACCACAATCAAGCTTCTTGGGGTAATCAAGACGGGTATGATCCTCAAGAATATGGATATGGCTACCAACAAGTGAATGACTATCACTCCTATGATCATGGTGGCTATTACTCAAGCTATGAATGTGAACCCACCATGTTCGATCAAGATTCACCTCATGGAAGCCAATACCCCCAAAACCCACAATATTACCCTTCACCCCAACCACAATATGAACCCCATGACCCACAATACTACCAATCACCCCAACCTTGCTACCAACAATATGATGCCCCACCCCTTGGGCATCATCAAGATTTTCAAGGAGCTTTACAAGACCCCAATGATCACCAATTGCCCGACATGGAGGTGTTTCAATCGCTTCTTCAATTGCAAAAGAGCAACCAAGAAATGGCCATTCAAATTCAAAAACAACAAAATTCGAAGGGGAAACGAGGCGAGGAATGCTCAATTAAATGCATTATCGGTTCAAACCGTAATGTTTTTATCCCGAGCATCACATTTAGATGAAGGGTGCCCACTTAAGAGAGAGGAGAAACCTAATCACGAAGCCGCCGATTTAGTTCCCTTTGAAAGAGAAATTTGCTTTGAAGAAACTCAATCGTCTACCCAAAAATAGACGGATGAGGATATGACCCTTGGTGAAGGCAACATTGGTGAGGAATTGGAGGAGGATAGTGAGTTGGATGGTTTGGTGGAGTTTGTGAAGTTGTTGGGTGAAATTGATAGCCTCGAGTTGCCCATGTCCGAGAATGTGGATATGCATCAAGAGCCCCTAGCTAGTAAACCAAGCAATGACTTGGAAGAGATTGAAACCGCCGGTAGAAGTTTCGATCCTCTTCTCCAAGATGATGTGGGGCCGAGGGATGAAGATGGGGAACCACAACTTGAGGAAAGTGTGGGGGTGTGCAACAAGGAAATGGGGCCAAAGCCGCTTTTTGTGCCTTGTTTCTTGGAGATGAAGCTTGCTTGTGATTGGAGGCAATGCTTAGGGAGGAAGAGGTCGTTTAGGCTCGTAGGATGGATAGACCTCGGAGATGACATGAATGATGACGATGGGTCTTAGGATTCCTACTTCTTGCCTCCTCCTTGGAGGCCGTGGAGGTCGGCTAAGCTCGAGCGCTTCTTGGGCCTTCACTATGATGTCGGTAGCGCGTTCGACTTGCTCCTTCATGCCCTTGAGGGCTACGGTTGAAGAAGAGTCCACCAGCCTAGGTTTGACGGAGTTCCTAAAGAATCATCATGTTGTATATTCCCCTCCTCTCCTCTTTAGAGTACTTGTGTTTGTATTTGTGTGATTTTTCTCTTGATTTTTGTTGTTTTGTGAAGCTCTTGTAATTGATTTGGTATTTTGATGAGCGATGTGAGGGAGTGAATTTGATGTGTACTTTGAGTTTATTGTGATAGGTGAAGTGAAGGTGACTCCTAGAAAGGAGTGGTTAGTGATAGAGCTTGGATCGTGAGTAAGGGAGTCGATTTTTGGGGTCATGGGAGTCATGAAGACCCTTCCCGACCGGGAAGGGTATGTCATCCCGACCGGGATGGGGCCGTCCCGATCGGGATGAGGGTGCCAAAAATCGAGTCCACTAGAGTGTCATCCCGATCGGGAAGGAGGCTTCCCGACCGGGAAGGTTTTATCAACCCGACCGGGATCATCCATCCCGACCGGGATGATTCCCTACTCTTTTTTGGTGCTTCTTCTTCGACATTTAAGCCCACCCAACCATTGTATACCCCCACCTAACCTCCCTACCTTCCTTTCTCATATCATACCACTCATGTACCTCATTTACATACCTTAACCTCATTTCCTCCTCACTTTAAACCGATATTCACATCAAATCCCACCCCCTCGCACCATTACTACCTCTACCATGCGGTTCTATCAAGCTTGAAGCGGGATAGCAATGATGAAGACAAGCAAGTGCCTATATTGATCTATGAGACGATGGAGAGAGTGAGTTGCTAACCTATGGTACGGCAACTATCCTTTCTTTTCCGTTTTTGTTGTTGCTTGTTTTCCTTTGTTTATTCCCTTCCCCTTGTACACTTTTGTGTCTTGATGTCATGGTGGCCTTCGAGGCCTCGGTAGTTGTTGCTCCCGACTCTCGATGATGTGACTACATCGAGAGTCATTTCAAAACCCAATTTTTGATCTTCTACCTTCTACCTTTTCTTCATCTTCATTTTTGATTTTTAGCTTTGTTTTCATAGTTTCTTTTCTTTTTTCTTTTGTCTCTCCGCACACTACGATTGAGCATATGAGGACATTGCTTGGTTTAAGTGTGGGGGAGAGATATTCTAGCATAGTTAGTTTTATTTTTTAAGTTTTTTCGAAAAAAATCTTTAAAAACCATACAAATTTGAAAAATTTCACAAAAATCAAAAAGATTTTTCTTTTGTGTGTTTTCCTTTTGTGTCTTTGTGTCGTGTATTTGTTTTGTTTTGTGTGTTTGCCCTCTTTTCCTTATAGGTTGCTTAAATCGCCGCTAAGTTTGGAGAGCTTTCATGATGTCAGGTAACATCTTCTGTCCCTTTTTCCTTCTTTGTCTCTTGCGGAGTTTGGAGGAGATTGTGATGTGATGTGCTCGGGTGGAGCTTGTACATACGTGTGGTTGATCCTATCCGGACCCCAGGGCAGACCACTAATCCACCCAAAGTCCTCTAGGGTCATCTCGACCTCCCCAAAAGCCATGTGGAAGGTCGAGGTAGTATCGTGAAAGCGATCTATTATCGCCCTGATCACCATAAGGTTGCATTTAGTCTGGCAACCCACCAACCTAACCCACTGTCCAACCACGGGACCTAGAGCAGTCCCCGCAATAATCCCCTTTACCGCGGGGGTCAACTTCTGGAAGTAGACATCGAGGCACGTAGTAAAGCCCGAGAAAGTCCTCATCGGACCTGGGGGCTGCAAACCGAAACAATGCTAGGATGAACAAAACAAATCTAGCATAATCCGAGCAAAAATAATAACAATAGCAAAATCTGAGTCATAACTAATGAACCCGAATAGGACACTCACCAGGCCCCGCACAATGCGGCTAGAAATATGACGGTCAAGATGAAACATCAGCTGATGACCATCCCAGTCCCGAGCCTACTCGGGATCCTCGTAAACGATCTCCTCGTTCTCCAGGTACGAAGCCGAAGCATGAGCCCTCCTACCCACCGTTTCCGGAAGCTTGCGCTTCTTCACTCTATCGAACTCGGCCTCATTAAGAGCCTCAGGGTCACATCGCTGAGATGAAACTCTCCGTCTACTCCTGCGAATCCCTCGAGGAGTCTTTGAACTCGCCCCGACAAGCTCCTCACTGGCACCAATCGAGGGAATTCCCTCGGGACGCTCGGTATCACCTCTAGCTGTGAAACCCAAAACAAAAAAAACACAACAAAGCATAGCTCTAGTCAGACTAAATCAGCTTAAACATGTCAAAATAAGGTCAAAATTTCGGATGGTTATATCAAAATTCCGAAAAGGCCGCTAGCACGCATTTCCGACCCCGATCACAATGAAAGTGGTTTCGAGAAAATCCGGCATCGTTTCGACACCTTTTGGTCCGTCTTAAGACACACAAAACCTCACAGAGGGTCCTAAAAGTCATCCTAGCCCTAGCAATCGACAATAAGAGCTACCCACATCCTCACAAACACTATTTGAGCAAAATTATGCAAGATAATCATAGGAATAATCGGGAAACGATCCTTAACCATAGCATTTCAAAACGCATTTCAACAAAGAGGCATTGTCGCACCACGAACATCTATATCAAGCCTATAACTACTTCAACAAGCTCTAATCAACTTTAACTTAACAATAAAATCAAGCACAAACATCGAAACTAAACAAGTAAAAAATACCCAAATCGATTTTCTATGGTTTTCAACAGACCAACTCACAATCAATCTAGTCAAGTAAAACCGACAAATAAACAAGTAAGGAACACTTACCCGAAGTCGACATTGTCGTAAATAACGGAAATCGAGATGAAAGTTGGCGAGAAAAGACGAAAAGTTGATCTTGAGGCGAAAGGGGCGACGCGTTTGAGTTTTGAGAAATAAAACGATCGCCCCAATCTTTGTTAACTTGAGCAAACCCGGACCACGAAAATCCGACCGCCCCAGCAGACGCGCTCGAGTCCTAGCGCACTGGGTGCTGGGCGCCTGAGTCTTGGAGCGCTGAAGGATGCGCGCCTAAGCGGCCCAACCCAAACTAAAACGAAGCAAAACAAACGCGACTCAAAGACAATACACGCGCCTACTAAGACAAGCAAAACAACAATAATGGGATAACTACTAATTAAACATCGATAATACACTCTCGACTAATAAAACAAGCGTTTAACGCTGCATCCAGACGCGTAACAAAACAAACGAGACTAACATAAGCAAACTCTGAGCAGACTCAACAAACCCAAGATCGAAACAAAAGCAAGAACAAACCCGAACAAAATATGACAAGCCTACTAAATTAAATTAAGACGAACTCACGGAACAAGCATTTTACTAAAACAAATAAACAAACAGCAATTTTACCCGAGGGTCAGAGTTATCCCGGAGGCACAGCAATTTTGCCCAAGGGTCAGAGTTATCCCGCAGGCACAACAATTTTGCCCGAGGGTCAGAGTTATCCCGGAGGCACAACAATTTTGCCCGAAGGATCTAAGATTCCGGAGGCACAGCAACAGCAATTTTGCCCGAGGGTCAGAGTTATCCCGGAGGCACAACAACAGCAATTTTTGCCCGAGGGTCAGAGTTATCCCGGAGGCACAGCAATTTTGCCCGAGAGATCTAAGATCCCGGAGGCACAGCAAAGAGCAATTTTGCCCGAGGGTCAGAGTTATCCCGGAGGCACAACAATTTTTTGTCCAAGGGGTCATAAGCATCCCGAAAGACAGCTATTCAATTGGAGACTGACGCCCTCGAATAGTTTTATATCAGAAATTTTTGTCCTAGGAGTCATAAGCATTCCGAAGGACAGCTATTCGAGTGGATACTGACGCCCTCAAATAGTTTTATATCAGCAATTTTTGTCCTAGGGGTCATAAGCATCCCGAAAGACAGCTATTCGATTGGAGACTAACGCCCTCGAGTAGTTTTTTTATCATTTTATCTTGTCATGTTCGTCCTAGGGGTCACAAGCATCCCAAAGACGACCGTTCGAGTGGAGACTGACGCCACCGAACGTTTTATTTCGTCAAGGGTTCACAAGCATCCCAAAAGTATTCGCCCAAATGAAATGCAATACATTTACAACTAACACATAAAAGCGCTTAAAATTAAACAAAACCTTGAAAAAATCGAAAAAGACAAAGCGCGCGCGCACAAAGAATCATGAACAAAATGACAAGCAACGGCCCGGGCCCAAGCAAACAACCACAAGCGAAGACGTCAGGTATGACTACTAAACCTTGGCTGGTGAGCCTCAACGCACGGTCTAACGGACTTAAAACGACCCGACCGGACAACCACCAGGTCGTAATCTTCGATTGACCTGGGCGGCTATACTTTGACTTTCGCGTTGTCCAAGTCTCAGTCAAAGTGGGGGCTTCTGTAGACACCCATATTTGGACCTGGTGGCTGCAGAGGCGCCCAACAAACACCCGATGACGATAGGACTGCAACGCGATGCGGGTTCGCGGTGTTTTAGATAGTTTTTCTATAGAACGGATCAAATAAATTATTCGGGCAAATTAAACTAACATGATGGGAGTCTTAGTCGTGTCGTTACGATCGCATAGACACTAATTAGAGTCAATTCTGACACCAGGACCCCGAGTCGGTCCCGAAACTAGAACCGAGTCAACGCCGCGCCAAGCGAACCTCGGGATGAACACGCGAGGCCTACAAAACCGACGGCGCTAGGTCAAACCCGGGGTAAACTTAATCCCCAAGAATCATATCACACTCCTCCTTCTCGGTTTTGGAAAGTATCAAAACCGCATCCTCAGAACTCCAACCGCACCACCTGACGTGCCTGGGTCTCCCCACGCCCGGACCCAGGCACCTGAGTCTTAGTACGCTCCAGCTCGGGCTCCTATATGGGCGACGAGGGCCGAAAACACCTATAAATACCCCCCTTCACGCCCTCATTTCGACACACAACATTCAATTCTCTTCCCCCCTCTAAACTCTCGCTAAGGGCTCGCTCTGACACCCGAGGCAAATGATCCACTCGATCGTAGTTCCGATAATAAAAGCGACATCGACGCTACTCCTCACCTTCGAGCACCCCACTCGATACCGAGGTGCTTGTGATCGACTAGCTCAAAACTAGTACCCAGGTTCTGTCGGATTAGCCGCAGAACTAGTCTTTAGCAACAAAGCTTTGCCGGAATAGCCGCGGGAAGGTCAAATGATAACGGAACGCTGCCGGAATAATTGATCAAGCTAGGAGGATCCGCCTGTCGAAGTCGTATCGTCACTAGGTTGCCATCTAAACAAAACTTTCCATATTCGCACTTTCTATTATTATGCACTATGACAACACTAGATGTGGGCACTAGGCCCACAAACATCTACTAAAATACGTAACGTCCCACCTTCAACCGCAAACATTAAAACACACTAAATAGACCCAAGTAATTCCGAGATCCGTTCTCAAATTATTTATGCATCGTGTCCCGTTTAGTCTACACTCTGAGGGTGCAACTCCACACAACGTGATTAACTTATATTCGCATTTACAGTTTTCCGTATAGTTTATCGCTTTTATGACCTTATAATCGCATGCTATATCACCTAACACGGAATTCAAAACGTAAAACAACTAATACTGAACAAAGTGATGATCGGGTTTCGTATTAGTCCCTGTGCTCGCCTTATTAGGTTCGTCGCATCTCTATTAATACCGAACCGAGGCATCTTAAGCAGAATACCAGGTAAGGTATACCACGAGAATGACTAATATTCGTATTATCACGTTAAAACTGATTTGCTAATACGTATAATACTAGTACTCTCTACTCTTCTACGTGCATCTTTTCATGGCCTGCTTGTCACGTGAAATCGCATGTAAAAAATGTAAACTCAACTACTTTGACGACAAAACATACTTGTCCTTAAATAACCGACATAGCAAAAGGTTTAGGGTTAAAACAACGGATGTTACAGTATTTCCACCACAACAAAAGAACTAGGATACCAGCCTACCGATTGATTAGTAGAGGCCGCTATAGTGCAGGCGGGATTGGTTGTTGACATCTATCGGATGTTGGCTTCCCAATACGTACCCTCACCCTTTACTTAGAATCGACGGTTTCCGGATGTTCGAAACCATTCAACTTTATCGGAGTGCTTAAGGGTACAAGTCTTTATCTTTAGGTCCCGTGGCACTCAACTTTGAGCCGGCAAGGGATCAAAGTTGACTTGAACGGTTTCCGAGTCCCCGTAATTGGCTCGGTGGCGACTCCACAAATCGGCAACAACTTCAGTTCACTAAAAAGGTCGCCTTACCAAACAAAACGGCCTTTAAACATATGCAACCACGACTCGATTGATTCCCAAATGGAAACACGGGCGCCTCCACCCGTCTAGTACTAGTCCGGATCGTCATCCAAATCGAGGTCCGACATTTTGCCCCGTACGCAAGATCGGACAGGCCCCTGGCAGGGAGGGGGCCACAAGGGTGGCCGCCGCCACACGTTGAAAAACCAGGTCGGTCCCGCGCGGGGCGCCGGGCGGTGCAGACGGATGTCCACACTCCCATATTTCATCTCCCGGGAGTCGAATAGGTGGATCATCAAGCACTACGTCACCCTTCTTGAATGCTCTCTTGTAAAAAATATAAGACTGTTGAGGTGTACACCAGGTACGAGTGTATGACAAGGTAAAAACAAGACTTTCAAATGTATACCAGCAGGTAGTAGGGGTGAGCAAAACCAGATATCCGATCTGGTTTTGCAAACTGGATCAGATATACAGTTTTTAAATTTTGGAATTATACTATCCGTATCCGATCCGAAATAAATTGGATGTCCGATTTCCAGATATCTGGTTTTTCCGGATATACGAAAAGCGGATATCCGGTATCCGGTTTTGGGATTTATTTTATTTTTAATTTTTTATTAAGTGCACATGATCCGTATTTTTATTTTAAAGTACTAAGGAACGTTGTGGTAATTATTATACAAAAATAATACGATAAATAAATAGGAAAAAAATTTAAAAAAATTAATTATTACAATCATCTCGAATACAACATATAATTCTTCGATAGAGTAACAGGCAAACAACCTTTTTTTAATCAATATTCTCCAACAGTTGGTTTAATTTTCATTCTCGAATGAGTTGAGCTTTTCATTTACATATTAATCCATTCAGTCATTCAGTATTTCAGTTGGTTTAATTTTTTTTTTTTTTTCTTTTTTGTATTTTTTAAAAGCCAGACCGGAAACCTGATATCCAAGTTTTCATTTTTGCTAATACATATCCGCTACGGTTATACGTAAAACCGTACGAGATATTCGTATCGGGTATCCGCAAATTTGTATAATTGCAACCGTATACCGTATCATATACGGAAAATAAAACCGTATCGGATTTTTCTGCTCACCCCCTACCAGGAAGAGTAGAAGAACAACCAAATTACCTTAACAGATGGGGAATATAGTGGATAAACTAAGAATTCATAGTCTCATTCACAACAAGAAGCCTGATACTCAAACTGTCGTCAGTTTGTCACAGACTCACACATGGTTACTAAAACAGGCATTTCACTGATTTTAGTATGCGAAAGCAGAGAACTCGAGATAAAAATGGACATAATCTAATGGAGGGTTCAGTAGCAAAGGAATAAACCTTACCTGATCATAGGATTGTATATATTTGTCGAATCTTCGACGGGAATCCTGTAGAAAGGAAAGAACTGAGGTGAAAACGAAATCTGAGTATCCATAATAACATATTTTTATCATGAGAGTGTGCGTGCTGAACAGAGGAAGACAGTAACATGAGTAGATCATTATTCAATTGATTATGCCAATATCACAAATAATATGTGGATAGCATTTGAGCGTGTGCGACGTGTTTCCCTTTGCTTCTTATAGATCAACGGACACGAACTGTGTGAGACGATTAACTAAGACATGTTCCACCTGAATAAAATAGAATTAGCTTTCAAATAAGACAAGATTAACTGGGTGACGACGATCAAGGGACATGAAATCTATATGAATACGGAGTATGTTGTTCAGAGTATTGTGTTTTGTTTTCATGGAATTCAACAAGATAAAAAAGTGGAAGAAGTGAAAAAGTACAAATATGCAATTAGGGCCACCATTTTATTGTCCATATACTAGTAGTAATACAGTAGCTAGCTTCTATTCACCAAATTATGCACCAATGTTCCAATTGTTTTGGTTTTACCTTCTCCCTAGAATCTTCTCAACTACTTCTTTGACTTGATTGCTCTCATAAAAATACTCATAGTTTGGTAACTTGCGGTTAAGAATTGATAATTCTAAACTCCAAATTAGATTTCGTCTTCTGTCCTTAAATTAGGGAAATTTTCGATTTGACATCATGTTTTTATTTTTAACCGTCAAGTAGAATAATAAAAGTAAAAAATGAACTCATAAAGCATTGGTAAAAAAGAAGATAATCCTCAAACATTATCAACCACCCGAATTCTCTCCCTCCACATTGTCCTATCTAATTTTAGTCTCTTACAAAAACTACTTCATTTAAAACATCTATGAATTAGTAGTGGTATAGCCATGTATCTCTTAAATATGGTTTTACATGCAGCATAGGGTGTGAGCGTGTGACAGTAGTATGCAAAATAAAGAGGGAATGGGCAACGGCAGTATCAGAAGAAGAAAACCTACCAAGTTAGAAACATACTGAAAGCTCCTTGTTTACTTTCCATCACCATAAACAGTCATTGGCTCATTTCTTAAGGCCTGCAATATATATTTATATGAAGAAAATGCAGTTGACTAAAGCTTGGAAAGGGGTCAATCAAAATGGACATGAATAATCTGCCTCGACATCGTAATCTTCATCTTGTCCATCATAATCTACATAATCATTTGATGAGGAATGACATGGCGATTGGATAAAACCAAATATGAACAATGCCCGATATTATGATATAATAACATAATCAATATATATATATATATATATAGAGAGAGAGAGAGAGAGAGAGAGTATGTAATTTAGTCTATATTAAAGATACAGATGACATATGTTAATGTTGGATTTGTTCAAAATTAATATGTAACTATAACATTCAGCATTGTTGTCACTTCAACTGAAAAAGTGCAACTTTATCACTCATCTCGTGTAAGTTTAAGCACTTTTTGTGTAACTTTAACACTGGAACTTATGAACTTATAAGAATTGATGGCCTTATGTAAACCTATCTCTCTCTCTCTCTATAAAGGAGAATGTTTTTGAGCGATATGATTGGTCCGTTACATCAAAACTCAATTTAGGAAAGTATCATTAATAATAAACAAATCATGTAGAGAATCTTTTAATTATTATAATAATATATTTAATCTATCATATTAATGTGATATTTTGTAATTTTCATCTTAAAACCTTTAAATTTCGTTTCACAAAAATTTATCGTAAAAAAAATTATAAAAATGAAATAATTAGATTCTTGGTATAATATGCTTTCATTTGAGTATAAATTTCATATTATTTGTTTCATATTATTTGCTCAAAAAAGTGATGAATTTATTACATATAAAAATAGTAAAGTTATCCCACATCGACAAATTATAATAAGGTGATGAAATTCTATATTATAAATAACAGTGATCTTCCGTTCTTAGTTATTTACCAAAAACTTTTTGAGTCTTGAAGAACTCTTAAGATTAAGATTATAAACCTTAATTAAATATCTCACATCGAAAAATTATGATGAGGTTATGGAATTTTTTTACTATAAATAAGAGTAGTCATTATTTTTAAATATCGACCAAAAAACTTTTTATTGTTAAAAACTCTTAATAAGACTAAAACTTAAAATTATTCCACATCCAAAAAAACTAAAATAAGATGATGATTTTATATTATAAATAAGAGTAATCATGTGTTCTTTTGGTTCTTAAAAAGATCTATTAATACACTAAATTATCTTACATCAAAAAAATTATGATAATAGAATTTTATATTATAAATAAGAATAATCATTCGTTCTTAAATATCACTAATAAAAACCTTTGAGTCTTGAAAAGTTTCTTAATACGACTACAAATTTAAATAAAATAATCTCACATCAAAAAATTATAACAAGGTGTGATGAAACTCTATATTATAAATAAGAAATAAGAGTACTATATCATACAATAAAACGATGAAATTCTATTATACGAATAAATGTAATCAATTCTCCAAATTATGATGAGATGATAGAATCTTTTTTTAATACTCCCTCTGTTCCAATGAATTGTTTGCCTTTGGTTTTGGCCCAAGGGAAAGAGATCCAATTAGGATGTGACATGTGGAGCCAAGGATCAAATTACATAAAAAAAGCATTCCTAAAATAAAAAGACAAACAATTCATTGAGATGCCCCATTATGGAATAGGCAAACAATTTATTGGGACGGAGGGAGTAAATAAGAGTAATCATTCGTCCTTAAATATCAACCAAAAAACTTTTTAATCTTAAAAAAAGCTCGATAATAAAAAGCGAATTAGAGACATTTCAGTGATGTTTTAAGCATTTGAAAGATCACCCAGATTATATTATACTAGTTGGAAAGCTCGTGCATAGTGACAATGATAATGACACCAAGTTAGAGGATTGCATAAATTTGTGAAACTACGCAACAGTATAAATTAAGTCGAAGGTAAGAGTATGTCTAATAGTAAAGGAATATTATCCACATACGTGAATGTGTTTTTTGGGAGGTCATATCTGCAGTAAACGTCAAATATCTTGTAATATCTCTCTTTAAGACAATACTCGATATATATTTGGGTTGATAGTTGATATCTAAGAACCAATGACTTCAATTTATAATCATGGGATAATCTCCTTATGATAATCTTTCAATGTGATACAGTTATACTACGGAGTACTTCCCCCTTCCTTCTATCTCCTTCCATATTTTATTTTCGTCCGTCTTTCTATCTTTTTTCCATCGCAAATATTTTTTATTTGGTTCAACATTTTTAGTATATTAATCTCACTTTTTACTTATAACTACGATTATAGAAGGGAGAAATATTTAATTTATACATATGATGTTATTCTTTCAATGACATTATTTTTTCAATGTGAGATAATTTTACTTAATTTTATAGTCTTAAAGGCTCTTTAATTTTTGTCGATATTTAAAGACAAATTATATAACAAAAATTCATCGTCATATTATATAATTTTTCGATGTGAGATAGAGTTTTTCTATGACTCAAAACATGTTTGGTTAATATCTATGGACGAGTGATTACTCATATTTATAATATAGAATTTAATCAGCTCATCATAATTTTTCGATGTGGGATAATATTCACTACAAAAAATTGACACTTGCGCCACGATTTATGCCACGGAAATTTGTTATTTGTGGCTAAATTTTACCTAGCCACGGGAAAAATTTGATTCACTACTTGGGAAAAAAATATGCCACGGGAACATATTTTTCCGTGGCAAAAATTTACTTGCGCCACGAATTTTATTAAAGTCGTGGCCAATATTCACTCTTGCCACGAAAGATGCCACACCCGTGGCAAAAATATACTTAGCTACGAATTTGTTCAGTGGCAAATATTATTTAGCCACGACACAATTAACTTCCGTGGCGAAATTTATTTTTTGCCATAGATGTAATAAACGCATGTGGCTAATTGTTCTCCGAACTTTAATCAAATTACTTTCAAGTTAAGCCAAGTGTCAAATATTGATCTTAAAAAATTCATTAAAATTCAAAGGTAAAGATAATATTAAGAAAATAATATTAAATTTGAAAATATTTTATTAATAAAAAAAATTCGTATTATTTTATTTAGTTTTAAGAAAAAAAATAGATTTTTCATAAAATTAAATACAAGAAAACTTTAGTTGGCTAATTTGTTGATTTTTTATTAATCACCATTTCTAAATCAATTGATTTCTCTTAATCTGACAATACATTTTATTAAAAATTTATAATCTTGAGTATGACTTTTGAAAGACAACTAACATTTACATAGTGTAATATATGCTAGCTAAAATGCAGCGTACATAGCATATCAAGTAAAATTAGTATGTGATTGATCATCCATCATTAAGACGTCTAATATTATTTAAGACTCTTTCATTTTTACCGCTTAATTAATTAATTTTTTCACATGTAATATACTTCTTTTTAAGACAAAAAAACTTAAAAAGAAAGTGAGTGAGCATGATTTTTTTCCAAATTATTAATTTTCTTACAATATTTTCAGTGTGAAAAAAAACCGCTTTATTAAACTCGTATTTAAGAATTCTAATCGGTTTATATTTTGTTATGGAATTAACTTTGACTGCGAAAACAATAATTATTTTTGTAAATTAATTATCTTTCAAGTTGTTTGGTTTGGAAGAAAGATTAATGTATTAGAAAGTCGTGCCTAAGTTCAATAACCAGTCAAAATAATTTTTCAAAAAAAGAGAGGTATAAGTGAGAAAATCAAATAATTAACAAATACAAGTAAGAAAATCTAATAATTAAGAACTAATAGTGAGAAAATCAAAAAATAAATTATCGTCAATTTTTAATTCGGTAACTGTTCTGTAATATTATTTGGAAGATATTTTACAAAATCAATTTAAAATAAAATTTACTTAACGAAAAAATAAAATCCGGATAAACTTGAAGTAGGCAAGAGGAAACTCAATGAAGATAAAAAACTGATGAAATAAAATAACGACCGATAACGAAAAGAAAAAAACATATCGAAAGAAGTAGCAATAAAAGAACGTGGAAAATAGAAACTAAAATAAAAATATTGATAAATTAATGAATTCATGAGTCCGAAAATCAACTTCGAATTTTTTTTTTCCGGAATAATAATTTTTTTCTCATTATATGTAAATCATTGGGAAAAAAATTAATTACTCAAAAGTAAATGTAGTTTGTGAAAAAAAATATCACTTTAAAAGAATTCAAACCAATGACTAGGTTAATAAAGTTCAATTTCATTCCTGGTAGCTGGCCATAAGAACTCCGCAGTTAGCGTGCTTGAGTGAGACTAGTGTTAAGATGGGTGACCTCCTGGGAAGGCTCTTGGATGCGTATGGTGAAAGACCCAGCTAAAAACCTAGTAACCATTCCAGATGTAACTACTATAGGGGTAGAGAATTCTTATGGTTATTAATTTATTTTATTTTATTTAATTTATTATATATTTTTTCACCGGAATAAATATTTCGCCACAAACATAATTAGCCACAGGATAATCCGTGGCAAAAAATTAATTATAGCCACGGGAGACTCCGTGGCAATAAAATCAATACTTGCCACGTTTTTTTTCCCGTGGCTATTTGTTTGCCACGGCCACTTGCGCCACGGATGGTATTTCCGTGGCAAAGTACTTTAGCCACGAAAATTTAGCACTTTTGCCACGAATTCAGCCGTGGCCCAAGTGCTCATTTGTAGTAGTGATTATTTAATTTTATAGTCTTAAGAGATTAAGGATCAAAAGATTTTTTTTGTTGATATCTAAGAACGAATGATTATTCTTATTTATAATATAGAAATTTATCACCTTAATATAATTTTTCGATGTGAGATGATTTTACTATTTCTATATGTAATAGATTCATTAATTTTTCGAGAAAATAATATGAAATTCATAACTTTATAATAATTTTTCGATGTGCAAAAATTTCACACACGTTTATAGTCTTAAGAGCTTTTTCAAGACTCAAAAGATAAATTTTTACTTAAGTTTATTATAGTCCTCTTTTTAAAACTCATAAGATGTTTGGTTTATATCTATGAAATTCATGACTTTGTAATAATTTTTCGATGTGAGAAATTTTACTCAAGTCTATAGTATCAAGAGTTTTTTTTAAGACTAAAAGTGTGGGATAATTTTACTTAATTAAGGTTATGGTCTTAAGAATTTTTTTAAGACCCAAAAGAGTTTTTTTTCCATCTAAGTTATTAAGGACGAACGATTACTCTTATTTATATACTATAATTCGATCACCTTATTACGGAGTATACTTTCGGTCAAATGATTATCTAAAACGAATGATTTCTCTTATTTAAGATATCTGATCATAATTTTTCGATGTGTGATAATTATACATAAATTTATAGTTTTAAGAACTCTTTTTAGGACTCAAAAGATTTCCGATTGATATTTAAAGACGATGATTACTTTTATTTATATAATAGAATTTCATCACTTTTTTGTAGTTTTTTGATGTGGGATAATTTTTACTTCAATTTATAGCCTTAAGAGGAGTATTATAAGATTCAAAAGATTTTTGATTAATATCTAAAACGAATAATTCTCTTATTGATGATGTAGAATTCCATTATCTCCTCATGATTTTTCTATGTGGGTTAATTTTAATTAAGTTTATAAGTAAGAGTTCTTAAGAGTATATCTAAACTTAAGTCAAAATTATTTTATATCAAAAAATTATGAGGTGATGGAATTTGATATTATAAATCAAGATAAATCATTTGTTTTTTTGAGTCTTAGAAAAGTACTTGAGACTATAAACTTAAGGTAAGATTATCCACATCGAAAGATAGAAGGAAGGAGGAAGTACTCCGTAAGTCCGTAGTATAATTGTACCACATTGAAAGATTATCATAACAGGGGATGATCGATCATACGATTATAAATTGAAGTCATTATTGGTTCTTAGATATCAACTATCAACCCAAATAGTTACCGAGTATTGTCTTAAAGAGAGATATTACGAGTTTTAAATACAATGCACGCGTATAATTTAATTTGATGTTTACCGCATGTATGACCTCCCAAAAAAAACATTCGTGTATGTGGATAGTATTCCTTTACTATTAAACAAACTCTTACCTTCGACTTATTTTCTACTGTTGCGTAGTCTCACAAATTTATGCAATCCTCTAACTTGGTGTCATTATCATTGTCACTAAAAATCGGCTTGTGCTTCGCACGTGCTTTCCAACTAGTATAATATAATTTCGGTGATCTTTCAAATGCTTAAAACATCCCTGAAATGTCTCTAATTCGCTCCAAACGCAATAATTAAGCAGCAAAACAAACATGGCCTTAATCCTAATAGAGTTCGGAGAAGTACTAGCTCTAATCCCTTTAGCATACATATAATATAATCATCATGCTCAAAGTTTCTGCTCGAATTCCAAAGAAAATGTGTCATTGAATACAAATTCTCATCTAATACAAAATTGTTCATACTAGAGAAGACAATGTTAAAAGAGACGTGCTATGATTCGAAATAAACTGGTCACGATAAACAACAACTAACTAAAGAAACAAATGAACATTCATAAGGACGAATCAATCAAATTAAGGAAGTTGCAAAGGCGAATCATCAATCTAGATTAAAGACGGGAAAAACTAAAACACACAACAAATAAATAAAATAATTCACAGTAGCGAAACAAATGGTTCTCATTGCTCTCTGATTTTACGACGGTTTTTAAGAGCAAATCAGTGAAATTAAACACGGAGAAACAAAAGAACATTCATAAGAACTAATTTTTCAAATTACGACTGTTGTAAGCGCAAATCAATCTAAATTAAACATGGAAACAAACTAAGAACAATAGACAAATCAAAACACAAGAACATTCACACTAGCAAAATAAATCCTAAGCTGATAAACCTAATTCTCGTTGCTCTCTGATTTTAAGTCTCGTTCTCTCTGATTTTAAGACGGTTGTAGAAAATGGGACAGCAAGTTCAACTGCAGACCGGAAGCTGTCAATGACATGTCGCGATTCTGGGTCTACAAGCACGAAACCCTAGCGAAATCGATTCAAGTGAAGTATGAAGAAGAATCATCACGTCAACACACAAATCAACAAAAATTACATAACAAACGCGAATTGAATCCAAACAAAACCACAAAATCCTAGCAAAATAGATGTGGTTCACTAAAAAACTTTGTCCTTGATTCAATGCTGGTTTCATAAAAAAATTGGAAGGAAAACAAATTACATGTATTAGATTGAAATATGAAGGATGAAGAATGAAGATGGCGGAAAGCAGATCAGTGGACAAAGAGATTGCAAAAAGATTAACAGTGTGTTAGGGTTAGCAAAAATGGAGAAGGGTGGAGGAGCGAGCTAATGAGATTGAATATGCTTGATAGAGTACAGTTGTAAATGTTAGAGTTGTATTTGGAAAATAAGAAAAAAAAATTGTTGACTTGATTAGAAATCATTGGCTTTAAAATGATGTCTTTGATGTTAAATTTTATGTGGTTTGAAATCATTTATTTGAATAATGGTGTATGTTGAATTTTGTTAGGAATCATTTTTTAGAAAATGGTGTCTTTGTATTAAATTGAATATGGTTAGAAATTATTTTTTTTAAGAAGGTGTCTTTGTTAATAAATAAGAGACCACTTATTTGGGAGAATTGATCTCTTTAACCAAATACACCATTGATTATAATTAAATGATGACTTATTAATGATTCTTTTTGGGCTTATTCTAGTAGTGAGATAAGTCAAGATTAAGATGAATACCTTACTGTCTAGTGTTTCGACGAAAAATCAGCAATAAGTTTGGGGATAACTCTCCGGTAATGTTGAAGACGATGCTGAGGATCATGGGAGTAACGCTTTGGTAATGATGCAATGCTCTCAGTATCCTCCCCCGACTGGACCCTATTTCTAGACCTGGCAAACAGATCGAGTCGTGTCGTGTTCGTGTTCGTGTCATTGGTAAATGGGGGTCACGAACCCCTCTACCCAAACCCGGTCCATTTAAGTTTCGTGTCGTGTTCGTGTTGACCCACTTACATAAATGGGTCATTAAGCCTCAACCCAAACCCATTTATTTTGTGTCATACTTTCGTGTCATGTCCATATTTGGAAAGTATTAACATATTTGTGTTAAAAATGATTAAAAATATTAGACGAATTTAATAAACAAGTTATTCGTGTCAGGTTCGTGTTTTGGGACCTCAACCCAAACCCGACCCAATTAAATCTCGTGTCGTGTTCGTGTCGACACACTTACATAAACGGGTCATCAACCCTCAACCCAAACCCGTTTATTTCTTGTCGAGTTTGTGTCGTGTTTTCGTGTCGTGTCATTTTTTGCCGGCTTTACCTATTTCCCCCAATCCCCCCCTGTGGTTGTCTGTTCATCTTTTTTTTTCCTGATTTATGAACTTTGCGCCCTAAAACGCATCATTATTAAGTCTGTTATTTTTAATTACTTAAAAAACTTTTCTCAGGGGCGCAACGATAACACCGAACCTAGAACTATCGAAACAGTATTTTAATACCAATATTCACATACATCCAAATAGTGGGTACTGTGATGAGTATGGTGTTCGTCACAATATTTGTAATTTTAATTTTTAAATTAAAGATGGTTATTTATAATCTATACTAGTTTAGGAATTATATGGACATGTTTTTATTAAACTAAAATTTTAGGGATAGGTTAATTAATGATATAATAATACATTAATTGTCCTGTGAGACCGTCCTACGATAACTTATCTTGAGACATACTAATAGAATTAAAATAATACAAATTCTACTGTGAGACAGTCTCCCAATACGATTATCATGAGACCTCTAACATGGGAAAGTTACTTAAATAATAAAATACTTCTATGTGAGAGGTCTCACTATAATCGTGTTGTGAGACCGTCTCACATGAGATTAATTTTTAAAATAATAATAAAAATAACTAACTTATATGTGAAAGGTCTGACATTAAACTTACTCTGAGACCGTCTCATACAAAAAAAAATTAATCAGTAATTCTCCTGTGAGATCATCATACGATAACTTATTTGTAAGAATTAAATTGACTACTTTTTTATATGCAATTAATTTTATTCTTGTTAACAATAAAATGTTACAGTTCCTTAATTATAATTGTTACCATTTATAATCACTTATGGTTACAGTTAAAAACTCAACCGAAACCTTTTATATTTTGCTATGGTTCTTGATTAAACCCATTACCTTTTATAATCACTTCTGGCTACGGTTTATAAACTCAACAGAAGCAATTTATACTTGGGTACGGTTTTTTTTATACAACCGTAGTCATTTATAAATCCTATTCCTACGGTTACTTGTGGTTACGGTTATTATATGCAACCGTAACCTATACTACAAACCAAATGTGTTTTTTGTACTAGTGCTTGTTGCTGAAACAGCCAGTCCACAAATCGGTGCTTGGGTACCGACCATTTGTTCCACACCAGCTCGTCCCAATCAACTTCCGTCCCCCTATCCCGAATTCATTGATAGCCCTTTGAGATGCTATACACATTGCCTTCGTTCCATTCACCGCTCTCAAACCCATACTTGAACACTTCTTTTACGTGATAGATTTTTCGCCACCCCCAACTCGTGTCTAATGCAGGCTGGTACTCCATCCAGTTTTTACCCTTCAGATATATGTGTTGTACCCACTTCACCCAAAGCTTTTTCGGTTGGTTACACACCCACCAGGCCATCTTACTAATGGCCGCTTTGTTCCAATGGCAGCTCTGCATCAAGTTCAGTCCACCTTCTTTATACGGTCTACAGATTTTTTACCCAAGCAACAAGAGGCGTTCGAATATATTCAGTACCTCCGCCCCACAAATAATTCCGGCATATGGACTCAATGTGTTTGATCACACCTTTAGGGAGCAAAAATATGAAAGCCCAGTAGTTATGAAGCGTACTCAAGACTGATTTGATCGACATTAAATGACCTGCATAGGATAGTTTACGTACCCCCACCCCCAGTCGCCAAATTCTTTCAAGAACATTGGTGATAAGGTCATGATGATTAATCTGGACGATTTAATAGGTACCTCGAGGTACTTAAACGGCAGCCAGCCTTCCTTACATCCCGAGACCGCCAAAATGTCATTCTCCACGTTCTAACCCACACCATTGAAATATATATTAGAATTACCTTGGCTGAGCTTAAGGCCAGACGCTACGAAGATTGTAGCAAAGGTTCGTAGGAGGACCTGTGGACGTCCGTTCGCACTGCCCAGCTCCCCACGCGCGCCCGCGTGGGACCGACCCAGTTTTTCAACGTGTGGCGGCGGCCACCCACGCGGCCCCCTCCCTGCCGGGGGCCGGTGTGATCTCGCGTACGGGGCGAAGTATCGGACCTCGATTTGGATGACGATCTGGACTTGTACTAGACGGGTGGGGGCACCCGTGTTTCCGTTTGGGAATCGAACGAGTCGTGGTCGCAAATGTTTAAAGGCCGTTTTGTTTGGTAAGGCGACCTTTTTAGTGAACTGAAGTTGTTGCCGATTTGTGGAGACGCCACCGTTTCAATTATGGGGACTCGGAAACCATTCAAGTCAACTTTGATCCCTCGCCGGCTCAAAGTTGAGTGGCACGGGACCTAAAGATAAAGACTTGTACCCTTAAGCACTCCTTGCCTGGAATGACTCTCATTGCCAATGGTTTCGGACATCCGGAAACCGTCGATTCTGAGTAAGGGGTAAGGGTACGTATTGGGAAGCCAACATCCGATAGATGTCAACACCCAATCCCGCCCGCACTATAGCGGCCTCTACTAATCAATCGGTGGGCTGATATCCTAGTTCTTTTGTTGTGGTAGAAATACTGTAACATCCGTTGTTTTAACCCTAAACCTTTTGCTATGTCGGTTATTTAAGGACAAGTATGTTTTGTCGTCAAAGTAGTTGAGTTTACATTCTTTACATGCGATTTCACGTGACAAGCAGGCCATGAAAAGATGCACGTAGGGGAGTAGAGAGTACTAGTATTATACGTATTAGCAAATCAGTTTTAACGTGATAATACGGATATTAATCATTCTCGTGGTATACCTTACCTGGTATTCTGGTTAAGATGCGTCGGTTCGGTATTAATATAGATGTGTCGAACCTAATAAGGCGAGCACAGGGACTAATACGGAACCCGACCATCACTTTGTTCAGTTTTAGTTGTTTTACGTTTTGAATTCCGAGTTAGGTGATTTAGCATGCGATTATAAGGTCATAAAAGTGATAAATCATACGAAAGATTGTAAATGCGAATGTAAGAAAATCACGTTGTGAGGAGTTGCACCCTCGGAGTGTATACTAAGCGGGACACGATGCATAGATAGTTTGAGAACGGATATCGGAATTACTTGAGCCTATTTAGTGTGTTTTAGTGTTTGTGGTTGAAGTTGGGACGTTACGTATTTTAGTAGATGTTTGTTGGCCTAGTGCCCACATCTAGTTTTGTCGTAGTGCATAATAATAGAAAGTGCGAATATGGAAAGTTTTGTTTAGATGGCAACGTAGTGACGATACGACTTCGACAGGCGGATCCTCCTAGCTTGACCAGTTATTCCGGCAGCGTTCCGTTACCGTTTGACCTTTCCACGGCTATTCCGGCAGAGCTTCGTTGCAAAAGACTAGTTCTGCGGCTAATCCGACAGAACCTGGGTACTAGTTTTGAGCTAGTCGATCACAGGCACCTCGGTATCGAGTGGGGTGCACGAAGGTGAGGAGTAGCATCGATGTCGCTTTTATTATCGGAATTACGATCGAGTGGATGGTTTGCCTCGGGTGACGGAGTGCGAGACCTTAGCGAGAGTTTAGAGGGGGAAGAGAATTGAATCTTGTGTGTTGAGATGAGGGTGTGAAGGGGGGTATTTATAGGTGTTTTCGGCCCTCGTCGCCCATATAGGCGCCCGAGATGGGGCGTACTAAGACTCAGGCGCCTGGGTCCGGGCGTGGGGAGACCCAGGCGCGTCGGGTGGTGCGGTTGGAGTTCTGAGGATACGGTTTTGATACTTTCCAAAACCGAGAGGGAGGAGTGTGATATGATTCTTGGGGATTAAGTTTACCCCGGGTTTGACCTAGCGCCGTGGGTTTAGTGAGTCTCGGGTGTTCATCCCGCGGTTCACTTGGCGCGGTGTTGACTCTGTTCGAGTTTCGGGACCGACTCGGGGTCCCGGTGTCATAATTGACTATTATTAGTGTCTATGCGATCGTAACGACACGACTAAGGCTGCCATCATGTTAGTTTAATTTGCCCGAATAATTTATTTGATCCGTTCTATAGAAAAACTATCTAAAATACCGCGAACCCGCGTCGCGTTGCAGTCCTATCGTCATAGGGTGTTTGTTGGGCGCCTCTGCAGCCAGCAGGTCCAAATATGGGTGTCTACAGAAGCACCCACTTTGACTGAGGCTTGGACAAGGCGAAAGTCAAAGTATAGCCGCCCAGGTCAATCGAAGATTACGACCTGGTGGCTGTTCGGTCTGGTCGTATTAAGTCCGTTAGACCGTGCGTTGAGGCTCGCCAGCCAAGGTTTAGAAGTCATACATGATGTCTTCGCTTGTGTTTGTTTGCTTGGGCCTGGGCCGTTACTTGTCATCTTGTTCTTGATTCTTTGTGCGTGCGCGCTATGTCTTCTTCGATTTATTCAAGGTTTTGTTTAATTTTAAGCGCTTTTACGTGTTAGGTGTAACTGTATTGCTTTTCTTTCGGGCTAATATTTTTGGGATGCTTGTGAACCCTTGACGAAATAAAATGTTCGATGGCGTCAGTCTCCACTCGAACGGTCGTCTTTGGGATGCTTGTGACCCCTAGGACGAACATGACAAGATAAAATGATATAAAACTACTCGAGGGCGTTAGTCTCCACTCGAATAGCTGTCTTTCAGGATGCTTATGACCCCTAGGATAAAAATTGCTGGTATAAAACTATTTGAGTGCGTCAGTCTCCACTCGAATAGCTGTCTTTTGGAATGCTTATGACTCCTAGGACAAAAATTGCTAATATAAAACTATTCGACGGCGTCAGTCTCCACTCGAATAGTTGTCTTTCGGGATGCTTATGACCCCTAGGACAAAAATTGCTGATATAAAACTATTCGAGGGCGTCAGTTTACACTCGAATAGGTGTCTTTTGGGATGTTTATGACCACTAGGACAAAAATTGCTGATATAAAACTATTCGAGGGCGTCAGTCACCACTCGAATAGCTGTCTTTCGGGATGCTTATCACCCCTAGGACAAAAATTGTTGTGCCTCCGGGATAACTCGAACCCTCGGGCAAAATTGCTGTTTGTTGTGCCTTCGGGAACTTAGATCCCTCGGGCAAAATTGCTGTGCCTTCGGGATAACTTTGACCCTCGGGCAAAATTGCTGTTGTTGTGCCTCCGGGATAACTCTGACCCTCGGGCAAAATTGCTGCTTGTTTATTTGTTTTAGTAAAATGCTTGTTTTGTGAGTTTGTCTTAGTTAATTTAGTAGGCTTGCCTTATTTTGTTCGGGTTTGTTCTTGCTTTTGTTTCGATCTTGGGTTTGTTGAGTCTGCTCAGAGTTTGCTTATGTTAGTCTCGGTTGTTTTGTTACGCGTCCGGATGCAGCGTTAAATGCTTGTTTTATTAGTCGAGAGTGTATTATCGATGTTTAATTAGTAGTTGTCCCATTATTGTTATTTTGCTTGTCTTAGTAGGTGCGTGTATTGTCTTTGAATCGCGTTTGTTTTGCTTCGTTTTAGTCTGGGTTGGGCCGCTTAGGCGCGCATCCTTCAGCGCTCCAAGACTCAGGCGCCCAGCCCCCAGCGCGCTAGGACTCGAGCGCGTCAGCTGGGGCGGTCGGATTTTCGTGGTCTAGGTCTACTTAAGTAAACGAAGATTGCGGCGATCGTTTTATTTCTCAAAAATCAAACGCGTCGCCCCTTTCCCCTCAAGATCGACTTTTCGTCTTTTCTTGCCAACTTTCGTCTCGATTTCCGTTATTTAAGACAATGTCGACTTCGGCTAAGTGTTCCTTACTTGTTTATTTGTCGGTTTTGCTTGATTAGATTGATTATGAGTTGGTTTGTTGAAAACCCTAGAAAATCGATTTGGGTATTTTTTACTTGTTTAGTTTCGATGTTTGTGCTTGATTTTATTGTTAAGTTAAGGTTGATTAGAGCTTGTTGAAGTAGTTATAGGCTTGATATAGATGTTCGTGGTGCGACAATGCCTCTTTGTTGAAATGCGTTTTGGAATGCTAGGGTTAAGGACCGTTTCCCGATTATTCCTATGATTATCTTGCATAATTTTGCTCAAATAGTGTTTGTGAGGATGTGGGTAGCTCCTATTGTCGATTGCTAGGGCTAGGATGACTTGTAGGACCCTTCGTGAGGTTTTGTGTGTCTTAAGACGGACCAAAAAGTGTCGAAACAATGCCGGATTTTCTCGAAACCACTACCATTGTGATCGGGATAGAAAATGCGTGCTAGCGGCCTTTTCGGAATTTTGATATCACCATCCGAAATTTCGACCTTATTTTGACCTGTTTAAGCTAATTTACCTTGACTAGAGCTATGCTTTGTTGTGTTTTTTTTTGTTTTGGGTTTCACAGCTAGAGGTGACACCGAGCGTCCCAAGGGAATTTCCTCTGTTGGTGCTAGTGAGGAGGTTGTCGAGGCGAGTTCACAGACTCCTCGAGGGATTCGCAAGAGGAGACGGAGCGTCTCGTCTCAACGACGTGACCCTGAGACTATTAATGAGGCCGAGTTCGATAGAGTGAAGAAGCGCAACCTGCCGGAGACGGTGGCTAGGAGGGCTCATGCTTCGGCTTCGGTACCCGAGAACGAGGAGATCGATTATGAGGATCCCGAGTGAGCTCAGGACTGGGATGATCATCAGCTGATGTTTCATCTTGACCGTCATATTTCTAGCCGCATTGTGCGGGGCCTGCTGAGTGTCCTATTCATGTTCATTAGTTATGACTCAGATTTTGCTATTGTTATTATTTTTGCTCGGGTTAGGCTAGATTTGTTTTGTTCATCCTAGGATTGTTTCGGTTTGCAGCCCCCAGGTCCAATGAGGACTTTCTCGGGCTTTACTACGTGCCTAGATGTCTACTTCCAGAAGTTGACCCCCGTGGTAAAGGGGATTATTGCGGGGACTGCTCTAGGTCCCGTGGTTGGACAGTGGGTAAGGTTGGTGGGTTGCCAGACTAAATGCAACCTTATGGTGATCAGGGCGACGATAGATCGCTTTCACGATACTACCTTGACCTTCCACATGGCTTTTGGAGAGGTCGGGATGACCCTAGAGGACTTTGGGATGATTAGTGGTCTGCCCTGGGGTCCTGATAGGATTAGGTGGGCCGCCGAAGGCCCTAGTCTAGATAGTGATGAGGTGTGGGGCCTCATCGGGGATTATTTGCCGTGTGAGGCATATAGTACGCCTCATGCTTTGGTAAGTTCTTACATCACCGACCACTTCGAGCGAGTGGCGGTGTTAGAGGGTCGAGAACCCAACACGCTGGAGCAGGATGCTCGGTTGTGGTTGTGGTTGTGGTACTTCCAAGGTTCGACCCACTTCTCGGACAAGGGCGAGAGGTTCAACACTAGGAATTTGCCCTTCCTAGCTGAGCTGACTCAGGTGGGGCGTTACGATTGGGTGACTGCGGCTTTCGCTGGGATGACTCGCTGCATGCAAATCATGGTGAGGCCGCTGGTGATAGGGTCGGCCTCAGGTGTGCCTATTGTGGGGCCATGCCTTATACTGGAGGTTAGTTGCTTTTCTCGCTCTTGTGTTTTGAGTTCTACTTAGTTTTATGGCTTGAATTGCTAAAGTTGTTTTGGGATTTTGCAGTCTTGGATCTATTCCTACTTCCCGTGCTTAGCTCCTAAGACGGTACGGGCGCACCCGAAGAGATTCCCGGCGGGAATCGAGTGGAGACTGGCTCAGCCTAAGAGCACAATCAGCCATTACCCGGTGGAGAATGCGCTGGTTAACAAGCTAGGCCTTGACGATGTAAGTTTCTTCTATAGTTTATTTGCTCAATAGCCCCCAAGGCTTGGGATTTCATTAGGATGTCAGTTTTATTTGAGTAGTTTGTGGCCCGCCCTTGGGCTAAATATGAGTGCGTGCCGGAGTATGTGGCTACGGAGCTGAGGCCGCGGAGTTATAGGAGGAGGCTCCTTCCCGCGGTGATTCGTCTAGTTTGGTACCTGGGCGAGCGGTTGGCACGTCAGTGCCTATATGACGATTTTAGGGTGCCGGTTGATCCTCCCCGGACCATGTTCAGACCACCGACCGCTGCAGAGGTCCTCAAGGATAGGGACAGAGAAAGAGGTGATACGCTCTTGGTGCCTGGTGCCTCCTACCTATCTCACGTCACCCGGCGGTTAGCTTGGTATCGCCTCGTGGTAATGTTCTAATTTTGGTTCTAAGATTCGTGTTGTGGTTATTTCTTTGCCCTTCGACTGACCAATCTGTTGTCTTTTCAGCTGGCCGACTCGACTGACGAAATCCAGCCCCCAGATTTTCCCCTAACTCTGCTTAGGGTAGATGCGGCTGGGATACCCTTTACCGAGCCTCTCCCCCCGTGTTCTGCAGAGGAGATGGATGCTGGGATAAAGTGGCGTGACCGGGTATAACCGGTAAGTTTTGGCTTTTGTTTTCGATTTGGGTTCTAAGAATGTAGGGTCGGTTTGCCTAACTTTCCTGGTTTTTCTCTCAGGTTTCGTCGGCTTGCCATCAGCGGTTATGGCAGGCTGCCAACTGCTTCCGGGCCTATGCCTCGAGGGTTTTCCGTGACACTTCGGGGCCTCGATCGTTGAGTTTGTGTGACTGATGTGGTTTTCTAGGTTGCGTGTGTGTGATATCCTAAAGTTTGAGTGTACTCACAGGATGTCTCGGATATAATGGGACAGCTGGAGACTCGGGTGACCGAGCTTGAGGCGAGAGATGTTGAGTCGCAGCGGCTCCTGCAATCTCAGGTTGACGAGATCGCCTTCCTAAAGGAGAAACTGGCTCAGTCTCGAAGACCTCCTCATAGGGTGAGGCCAGGCATCAGATCGATAGGGAGGCTAAGGCTGAGACTACTGGTGCTAACGGGGAGGTTGGAGGGGTCCCCGAGACGACAACCCTAGATATGCTGTCGGGGATTGATGGTAGTGAGTCTCCCCTCACAGACTTAGAGGATCTTGGTTTGGATGACAACCTTTGCGAGGTTGTGATAGCTGTTGGTGCGGCTTCTAGGGGTCCTTTCTAGCCTCAGTCTGTATAAGGATTTATATATTTTGTATATTCGTTTTAGACTTTTAGTATTTGAATTAGTTGGATTAGTCTTGTGCTTGGCGAATTTGTTTACCTATATTGACAAGTAATCACTTTTGTTTTCATTTGCTTGCGATTCGACCTAGTTTAGGGCGTATTTGCGTTGCATGAGAGTATGAGAACTGTTTATTTCGGATGTTTTTGAAATGAGTTAGTTTGAGCCGGGAATTGGATCAGGTAGTACGTCGATTAAAATGTTTTGACTCGAGACGTGAAATATTAACATGCTTTGACCGAGTGTGTTAAAAGATGAGCGTAGGTGTTCAGAACGAGACCGAAGTTTAACATTCGGGCGACTTTTGAAAAAAAAAAAGTTAGACCACTTTTTATACATTCATAAAATCGCCTTGTCAGGCTACAGACGCGACTTGACGATAACCGTTAAAAGGCTACGACACGCCTAGGTGGGGTAGCTTATCCCCCCAAAAAAAACGTCTAAGTCTCGTGCGTCCGACGAGTGAAATCGTGTTCCTGCAGCTTCAGTATGGATATCTCAGTTTTCGGGGTGGGCCCTAGTGACTTTGGGAGGCCGTTTTTGGTGTCTGAGGTATATGATGATAGTTACGGTGATCACGGGGTTTCAAATTTCTACCCTTGGGTTGCTCGGGTTGAATCATGCCTGGCTTCAGGCGCTCGGACTAATGCAATTGGGTCCCGGGCCTCTTAGGCTTGGGCGGTCCGAACCCCGGGTTATGGAAATTTTCGTTGTTTCCTAATTCTTGTGGGATTAGGGCTATATATACGGGTTGTGGGTGCATGTTCTAGACGTACTAGAATATCCGTAAGGTATAGAAGCATATCTAGGGTCATGTCGGGTTTTGGGAATGTCCTGACCGAGTGGGCGGGTTTGTTTAAGAAATGTTATTCCGAGGTTAGTTCAAAAGATGGTTTGTCGACGGTTGTTGCACTGAGTCGAGTCAAGGTGCAGGATGATTTTTTACGGGCATGCTCTAGACTTTAGGACCCGAAATATCATGTTTTTTGCTCTTCCCGGGGGTAAAATTTGCCCTTTGCCTGAAGAGATAGGTGCTATAGGTGGGTGGAGCTCGGTTCGACCTTGTGTGCATGCCTTGTAGGGATGATGCTTATGTGGAGCGATTTTACCACTTTTTGGACCTTTCTTCATTGGAGGAGGCTAAAGGCTATTTTGGTGTGGATGGTCTTAACTTAGAGTAGCTTTCTAGGACATTCTCGCAGGTTGGCTCTCATTATGTTTCAGCCTTAGCATGTAGGCGTGCTTTTAATATTGCCATTGCTTGCTATTATCTTTTTGAGGACGCGCGGTCACGTGAAGGTTGGGGGAATCCTCGCGTTTTGGACGTGGTAGCGGCTATGGAACACGGATGATCACCCTCTTTGCTTATTTTGGGTGAGCTTGTTCTGGGTCTTGACGCTAGTGTTCTGGTACAGGGGACACCCTCTCGGGGTTCTAGGATCATCTTACAGGTGTGTGGCTTTTTTGTTTTGTTTTTGTAGCTTTGTTTTATTTGTTTTGTGGTTACTTTGGCTTTGGAGGTGCGATGCTTCGTCGTGTTTTTGTACAGGTTTGGTTGCAAGAACGGCTCGGTTTAATCGACCCTCCCCGGTGTTTCAAAGATTACAACTACAGGGGTTTCACGGGCGGGAAGATGGTGTTGGTGTGGAGTAAAAGCCCCGAAGAGGAGGATTGGCTTTCCTACTTGGTTAGGGGAGATGTTGTTATCAGGTGGTCCATCTCGTGGTGGAATATTAGTTGGCGTGTCGGGTTTCCATTTTCCTCTTCGACCTGGGCTTTGTTACTACTGTCCATGAGGGATCAAGTTTATATTTACCCGAGCATGTTGTCAGATCAAATGGGTGTCCGACCTCCTATTCCAGATGATGCTAAGGTCGTTTCTAGTTCTGATCCATGGACCGAGGATTTGCTTAGGGGGTTCAGGGTGTCTTGGGAGCAGAAGTTTTTGCGTCCCGTTGCTCGACCAACCGACAATGCTTCCGTCCGGAAGAGGGTTTGTGAACACCCGTCAAGACAGAACGACTCAAAAGTTAGGAAGACAGCGCCGCTAAGAGGTGAAAAGGAGACTCTAGAGACTAAGTGCCTAACCAAGGACAGTGTGACCGATCCTAGTTTAGTCAGTTCATCTGAACGGGCCAACACTGACAAGACCCATATTAAAGCTGCGAAAGAGCAAAGAAAGTGGGATTTGCTGGACTCACGTTTAGATAGGGCGTTAGAAGCTTGCTTTCGGAAAATCGAAGAGGAAGCACCCGAGCAGTCACACCCAAATGATGGGGGTAAGGAAGAGTTGGACCGGTAGAGTCCAGCCGTATAGTACTATGTTGTCTTAGTTGATATTATGTGGCGTATTAGTACTAGCTTTTGTGGGGTTTAGACAAGTTGTTAATTTTCCGGGACGTCCGGATTTTGGATGCTTGATGTTGATGCCTCGACAAAGGCTCGATTTAAGCAGTTTTGTTTTTAATGAGAAGCACATTTATTCTTTTTTTTGGTGGCCCGCAACTCGATTCTTCATTTTGCCCGGGGCGCTCTTTCGGGTTTTCACCCCGTCCTCGGCTCACCCTTTTTTTTGTTTTTTTGTTTGTTTTGTCCCTTTTTTTTATGGCTCGCAACTCGTTTCTTCATTTTGCCTGGGGCGCCCTTTCGGGTTTTCACCCCGTCCTCGGCTCGTCATTTTTTTTTACGACGACTCGCAACTCGTTTCTTCATTTTGCCCGGGGCGCCCTTTCGGGTTTTCACCCCATCCTCGGCTCGTCGTTTGTTCTTCGTCATTTTAACTCACTCATTGACCGGGTCGTGGGAGGAATCCCGGTTTATTCATGAATCGATTAATCGACTGTTTTGTTTAGTTGTTCGGTTGTACCCGGAGAAGGGTTGCCTACGTATCCGCTTCTGGACAGAATCAAACCATGTTCGTAGTTCTTTTTAAAAAAAATGTGAGTGAGTTTGCTTTAGACTCGTCTATGCCAATTATCGATGCGAACTTGATTAATTATTTTTTTGTTTTGTTGTTTTTTTTTTGCTTCCCCCTAAGTCGGAGGTTGGGATGTGGTTGGCAGGGTGTCTATGGGTAGTATCGTTTGAGTTGATCCATGTTGGTTGGGGTTGAGAATTCTTGACCGTCTAGGTCGGTGAGGATCACTGCGCCACCGGAGAGTATTTTCTTGGCGAGGTAAGGGCCCGCCCAATTTGGTTTGAATTTCCCCCTAGGATCGACGGGAAGGGGCGCTCTAATGGATTTGATCACTAAATCTCCCTCGTGTATGTTTCGGGATTTTACTCGCTTATTGAAGGCTCGTTGGATACGTTGTTGGTAGGCTTGTACGTTGGATAAGGCATGTATCCTACGCTCGTCTAGGAGTACTAGCTCGTCATACAGTTTTTGGTTCCATTCCTTTTCGGGAATACCGCTCTCGGCTAATATCCTTAGTGACGGTATTTCTAGCTCTACGGGTTGTACGGCTTCGGAACCGTAGGTTAGGTAATATGGTGTGGCTCCAGTGGGTGTTCTGTAAGATGTTCGGTATCCCCATAAGGCGAAGAGGATCTTGTTTGGCCAATCCCGGTAATTGTCTATCATTAAGGATTGTGGTTATGGTTTGTTGGCTGCCTCTACGGCCCCGTTTGTTTGTGGTCTATAGGGTGATGACTTGTGTCTTTGGATTTGGTATTTGTCGAGGAGTTTCTGGGTGTCGGCCCTAAAGTGAGCCCCCTGGTCACTGATGATCTCGTGAGGTATGTCGTATCGGCAGATGATGTTGTTTTGTAAGAATTTGACTACTTGTTTTGAGGTTAGCACAGTGTAAGAGGCGGCTTCTACCCATCTGGTGAAATAATCGACGACCACTAGTAAAAATAGTGTCCACCGGTCCCGGATGGGTGCACTTTTCCTATGATGTCTATTCCCCAAGTAGAGAAAGGACAGGGTGTGGCTATGGTGTGAAGAGGATATGGAGGTAGGTCTTGGACGTTAGCAAAGATTTGGCAATCGAGGCAGTATCGGACATGACATCGACAGTCTGCATCTAAAGTAATCCAGTAATAGCTCAGTTTCATTATTTTTCGGGCTAGTAGGTGTGCACTCATGTGGGGTCCGCACTCTCCGTCATGCACCTCTTCCATGACTCTCTCGGATTGGTTTTTGTTTATGCACCTAAGGAGGACTCCTTGTGGGGTTCGTTTGTATAGTAATCCTTGATTCATGACGTAATGGGTTGCTTGTATTCGTAGGGCTCTTTTGCTCTTGGTGTTAGTGTTGGGCGGGTAGGACCCATGGGTTTTAAAGTCTAGGATCGCTTTGTACCAAGGTTCTTCGAGGGTGTCATCGGTTTCGAGGTTATGGATGTAGGCCAGTTGTTCACTTTTTTCTACGCAAATGGGCATAGAGAAGAGGTGATCGGGCATGTTTACTAGTGAGGCTAGTTTGGATAAGGCACCCGCGAATTGGTTTCCTTCGCGGGGTATGTGTATGAAGTCGATTTCGGTGAATTCCCGAGATATTGTTTGTACTTTGGTTTGGTATGGGGTTAGGCTTTCGCTATAGACCTTCCAGTTTCCCGTGGCTTGGTTGACTACTAAGGATGAATCTCCGTGTACTCTAAGGTTTTTAACTCCTAGAGATATGGCTGCTTTTAGACCTATTAGGCAGGCCTTGTATTTGGTCATGTTGGGGAAGTTTAGTTGGATTCGTTGCAGGTTTATTATTGTTTGGTGATGGGTCGACGATGGGTTAAGCCTAGGGTCGTTGTTTCCGATTTTTGCTTTAGGGTGAAGCTAAGTGGGCCGTTTGTTGTAGCCCTTGCGTTTTAGTCAGTTGTCATCGATAATTAGCATAAAGCCGAGTTTTTAAGTGTTTAAAGTAAACTGTTTAAAGAAGATTGAGCGATTGTCGAGGCGTGTTTGGAAAGAAAGTCGTCGTATTGATAATATAATAGACGGGCTAGATGCCCGTGATTTTATATTGGGGGAGGTGGAGGACACGTCCCTCGCGCCTCCCTGGACTCGATAAGGGAAGATATTTATTATTATTAGTTTAGTCTAGGCCGTAAGATGAACTATACTCTGACTAAGACTGGTCATGCGGTCTCTAGAGGAACCTGCACTGATGGGGCTCTCGGTGCTCGAGCGGGTTGCCCCCTTGATACCTGGAGTCAGTCCTTCTCTGAAGACACCCTACGGGGACGTAGACCCCCTTAGGGATCAGGTCCTGCACCTCGTGCTTGAGCTCGGTGCAGACTTGGGTTTCATGCCCCCGACCCTGATGGTACAGGCAGTAGGCGTTGGGATTCCAACCCACTCCCCTATTTTCTATAGGTGGGTCTGGGGTGGGTCCTAATGGCCATAATAGCCATGCCTCCTGCAGTTTCCGGAGGGCCTCAGTGTAGGATTTTCCTAATTCAATGAACTGCCTAAAGGGACGGTGAAGGCCTGTAGGTTCGACAGGGCGTGCGAGCCTGGCGTATTCGACATACGGATCCCCACTAAGCACCAGCTCCTGGCTTATCGGTCCTTCCCGGGGTTTCCTTTCAGGGCCTTCCAAGGTGTCGAGGCCAGCGACGTCTAACGTCGTCGATGGAAGAGGAGATTGATGACACTATCCCCAGTACCCCATGGACCACGTTCATCAAGGCGTTGAGTTGATCGGTACTGCTTTCGTTGCTACTTGGTGCTATTCTTGGGCCTAGCAAGATAAGAGTGTAAGGTCGAATCCAGCCCGTGTTTTAAAGACTTAAGGAGTGCTCGTAACTGATCGACACGGACATGAGACCCTTGACCCGCGGGTGCGTGCGGTCACTGATTTAGGGACTCGGGTGCTTTAGACTGCTGGTGTATTTGGCGAGACGCCTAGTGAATTTTAAATCTCTGTAACGAGACGATTTGACACAAACCTCGTAGGTGAGGTTTAAAGAGGACTTCTCGAAATGTGACGACCCGAAATGTAAGGCCTCGAGTAGAGGCGATTCTGTTCACTAACACAGACAGTTAATCACACGGTTGTACGACGTAAGAAATTGATCACGATCCCGGCTCAGGATCAAAGAGTTTTGATATTTTTGAAAACGACAGATACTCGCAGAGGAAAGTCTTTTTCTTCGAAAGATGGTTTCGTAAAATTAGGGAGACGATGGTGTGGTATTATCGTTAGTGATGTGAAGTGTGCGTTGCTATGTGTGGGTCGGGAATCCGAGGATAGAAAAACTGTAATTTTTTTTTTTTTTTTGAAAGGAATACGGTCCTTCGGGGGACCGGTTTTGAAAATGAAGAAGTGACGTTTTATCGAGACTACTATTAATTAGCTAGTTCGATAGTGGATGTGTGTGGTGCTTTTAAAGGTGTGACTAAATCCTACTTCGTAGCACCAAAAAAAAGGTGTGACTAAATCATTGTCAAGGGTTTAGGTAGTGAATGGTTTTTTTTTTGAAAAAGTTGTTTTTGTTCTCTAGAAAGAGTGATCCACATTTGTCGGTTACAATAAATTGCATTCGACGATGGATGGTGGTGTGTTGTGAAAAGTGTTTCGAGAATGTACCGTTTTGGATTCGTTGACTTCATTAATTGAAGCTACGGTTGTGTTAACGGTATGTGTGTAAAAACTTTTATTTTTTTGAAAATAAAGTATAACCGTTTGGCAAACCTTGATCCCATTAATTGGGAGTTTTGGTGGCATTAGCGGTATTCGTTGTTTGACAAGTTTTATTTTAGCCATGAGACGGTGTTCGAAAATGTATTTTCATTTTTTTTTGAAAACGTCGAGTGTAAAATTTGCCATGACAACGGCGTCTTAAAACGTGTTTTTTTTTCTTTCTAGAAATCTTGACTTGACCGGAGTATCGGTGTTTAACAAATTGTTTTGGAAATATGAGACATTCTTCGAAAACGGAATTGGGTGCGGTTGAATATGTTGGCGTGGTTGAATCCACATTTTTAGTATTTTATTTGGGTTGGATTGTTCAAACACGCTACACATAACTAGAAATGCATACACTCATGCGGGATGCAGACACGGGTAGGTTAGGGTAGGCTACCGCCCATAAATAGTCTTTACTTAGGCATCGACAATTATCTGGGGAGACCAGTGCCATACCGTCCGTTCAGAACTATCCGCTTATTATTCTCGCGCGGTACGCGTTAGGCGGCCGGAGCGTCAATCGAGGATCTCTCCCCGTGTCCCTAAAGATCTTACCGCGAAGAGGTCGATTGGTCCTGATATCGGTTATGGTGGGCTTTTTAGGGCCAAAACCTGTAGTGACCACAAGTAGGAACTAAGAAATTAGCTTCACCTACCTTATTCAAGTTACACCACCGTTGGAAACTTGTTTCCAAGTCCCCAGCGGAGTCGCCAAACTGTGGACATCCGTCCGCACCGGCCGGCTCCCCGCGCGGGACCGACCCAATTTTTCAGCGTGTGGCGGCGGTCACCCACGCGGCCCCCTCCCGGTCGGGGGCCGGTCCGATCTCGCGTACAGGACGATGTTTCGGACCTCGATTCGGATGACGATCCGGACTTGTACTAGACGGGTGCGGGCACCCGTGTTTCTGTTTGGAATCGATCGAATTATGGTTGTAAATGTTTAAAGACCTTTTTGTTTAGTAAGGCGACCTTTTTAGCAAACTGAATTCGTTGCCGATTTGTGAAGTCGCCACCGAGTCAATTATGGGGACTTGGAAACCGTTCAAGTCAACCTTGATCCCTTGCCGGCTCAAAGTTGAGTGGCACGGGACCTAAAGATAAATACTTGTACCCTTAAGCACTCCTTGCCTGGAATGACTCTCATTGCCAATGGTTTCGGACATCCGAAAACTGTCGACTCTGAATAAGGGGTGAGGGTACGTATTGGGAAGCCAACATCCGATAGATGTCAACACCCAATCCCGCCCGCACTATAGCGGCCTCTACTAATCAATCGGTGGGCTGATATCCTAGTTCTTTTGTTATGGTGGAAATACTGTAACATCCGTTGTTTTAACCCTAAACCTTTTGCTATGTCGGTTATTTAAGGACAAGTATGTTTTTTCGTCAAATTAGTTGAGTTTACATTCTTTACATGCGATTTCACGTGACAAGCAGGCCATGAAAAGATGCACGTAGGAGAGTAGAGAGTACCAGTATAATACGTATTAGCAAATCAGTTTTAATGCGATAATACGGATATTAGTCATTCTCGTGGTATACCCTACCTGGTATTCTGCTTAAGATGCGTCGGTTCGGTATTAATAGAGATGCGTCGAACCTAATAAAGCGAGCACAAGATGTAGACACCCACATTTTGACCGCCAGGTGTCTATAGCAATTTCCAAAAAATACCCGATGATGATCGGACAAAAACGTGTTTCTACGCATTCGGATGTGGACTCGAAACCATTAGTTGCTGGCTTGGGCTTTTTACGGAGTACAAATCTCACAAAACTGACCTCAAATTCAGGCCCAGCGAGTCATTTCCAATCAAATAAGACTAATTTGCAAAACCGACACCGGAAATAAAACTGTCTTTTAGCGACCGGGTCAAAACCCGTTCACAGCCATTTCCGAAGAGCAAACCCACGGTCCTCATTCAGGCGGGCCATCGGATCAAGTCCATCATGGCACTAAACCCTAGACAAGAAGGGTGAGCTTTGCCAATATATACACCCCTTTGTGCATGCAATTAGGGACTTTTTTCACACAACTTTACACACATTTCATACAACCCTAATCAACCCTAATCTCACACTTTCAAAAACCCTAACCCTAGCATCCAGAAATCCAAACCCTAAACCACCATAACTTAACTTTCATTAACCTCGATTCTCCCGTGCTAAAGCCACAACTAACGAGATCTATCCGAGACTAAGAAACATGTAGGTTGAGGGTGCAAAATCCCGTTCTTCTCTTTTTCCTTCTTCTCCTTGTCCGTCTGTCGCGTCGTCGTCCTTTTTTCGTTTCTTTTATTTTGTTATCGCGTCTCTAATATCGATAGTATTTGTAATCCCCTAGAAATTCAAATGCAATACAGTGGCGGAAACACTGTAAAAGTGGGATTATAACACACTGTAGCTATGTCTTGATTAAATAAAAATGGTAAGTCAATACATAAGCCATAAAATAAAAAATGGCTACAAAATAAATAAATAAATAAAATCCATAAAAAGGGTTTTAACAATCCATAATACAGTGATCTGATTAAAACAAGCAGGGTCCATAACTGCTCGCTAGCCCACCCGAAGGAAAACACATATACCTGCCATGTTAAAAACATAACAGCCACAATCAGTGGGGAACAACGCCAACGTTCTCCCAGCCGTATAACAGGATTCTAAAACTGTAATCACTATTATAGAAAAATAGTAAAAATGGAAAATAGTAAAACAGCATATTAAAAATAAGCTTTCAGTGAAAAATTTCACGTAACGAAACAATATAAATAAAATGAGTTTTCCGAAGAAAACATAAAACATTTGCCAACCTGCAAATGAAAATATATCGATAATAATAAAAATATTCAAAATGGCGTTATGGATAGAAGTAATGTAGACGGCTAGACTTTCACTAGGAGAATACTAAAAACTAGCTTCGAGAACTTAGTTCAAACAAATCAAACTTCGGTCTCTAACTAGGCTACTCAACTATAATAGAACGGCGACTTATAAATGCGTGGCCCTAGTTTAAGACAATGCACACCCCTTCTGTGATTACCTGTCACCCAGTTCAACTTATGACGGCGACTTACTGCGAGGCCTAAGCTTAAGGTCAAAATGTACACAACTCCCGAGATACCTGTCACCCGGTTCAACAACCAATGTACCGATTCCTGATACACTAGCCTTATAGTTGATGGCAAAACCGTAAACCCTAGAATATATTACTCTAACCTCACACTTGTCCTTATTCCATAATTCCAAAACAAAGCCATTACCGATATTCAAAAGATATAATCAATATAAATAATATGAGGATAAAAGAAGTAAACATTTATATTCTAAAAGAGGAAACTTCTATTTTTAGAAACTTTACTAAAAATAGTGAAAATATTAGTTTATACTAATTTGACATTTTAGTAAACGATATAGATTTATAAAAACTAGTACTTTCGGCCTTAACGATATTACTTATCAAAGTGAGAGTATTTAGATTTATGAAATTATTGAAAAACCATACAAGTGTTTACAAAATAATTAAAAATGTCTTAAACACTTTAGTACTACTAATTAGAGTATTTCCAAAATTTATAAAACTAAAATTCCCTAATTATTATTAGTTACGACAATACGATTATAAATAGGATTTTACGGCAAAAGGTCAAATTAAATCTTTAACGTCTTTTATTTAATTAAACCAATGAATATATTTAGAGTATGTTAAGGAATGATTTAACTCTTAAAGTTTCAGATTTAAATATTTTCAAAATTGCTGGAAAAATAATTCTTTTATGTAAGACGAAGAATTTTAACGATAAAGCACAATTTGTCCGAAAATCCATAATTATTAATTAAAGACTTTTAATAAATAGTACAAAAATTACGTAAAATAGTTAAAACATATTTATGGACATTCTGTCCAGAAAAGAAAATTTTCCAGAATCATAAAACTCGGTTTTTAAAGCGTTTTCCCGTTAATCGTCTAATCTCGACAATAACGATTAATAAAAATAGTAATTACAAAACGATTTAAGTATTAATATCCAAAAATTATTATTAAACTTAAAAATCATGATTTTCCAGAATATAAATTTTTCAGATTTTTCCAAAATTCCAGATTTAACAAATTCCAACAAAACCGTCATTTAAACCCGTTTTCACAATTAACGATTTCATTAATAAACTTATCGTTCCTAACATTTTATTAAGGCACTAAAAATCATAAAAATATATATTAATATGAAATCATCAGAATCACATTTTTTTCCAGATTCAAACTAAAGGCCAGAATTCGAGAATTTAAACAACAAACACGGTTTTAACGATAAACGATGATTTAAAGTGATTAATTAATTCATCCACTTAAAAATTCCGAAAAATTATGAAAACATTCAGAAAATTCTATTTCACCAGAAAGTTTCACCACGCCAAAAATCAGATTAAGATAAAATATTTAGGTACTAGAACTAAAAATCGGCTTTTAATCATTTTTGTCCGTAAACGGTAATAATTCAATAATCGATATTTAAAATATCAGAAAAATCCTAAATTATTATAAATCATAAAAAATATCAATTTTACAGAATATAAACATATATTACATGTTTAGGCCGAATATTATGATTTTACAAATTCATATGACGATTTAATCGTTAATCTCGTAAAAGCGATAAAAATACCGAAACATGCAAATTTTCAACTTTTGAAAATTTTCCAGATTTTGTGACATACATATATTATCAAAATAAAATATAAAAATATATACATGCAAATACACAATTAAAATCATGAAATACCGAGTAACATCGACGTTACCTCTACTCCAAGTCTGAATCGATAATATATTCCTCGGCTTCGGGATCATTCAAAAATCCTTCAACACATGAAAAACATGGTGGAAAAATACCATGAGAAAACTAAGAAAATGAAGGCAAATATCGATCGAAAACAACATCGATTATTACCTTAACGAAGGGATCGGAGTGACGATTAATTTGGAGATGAAAATGAGACGATCAAGACTCACTTTGAGACAAAATTTGGCTAGAAAAGCTGCTGGAAAATCTCAGCCAAGAGAGACAAAGGGAGGAAATGTTTAATTTTTTGTAAAAAGAATGATAAGAAAGTGGATGGTTTTCTAAAGCATAAATGATAAGTAAATTTTGATGAAAACTATGTCATAATACATGCACAATTCAGCCAAAATGAGAGAGGAAGGGAGTGTGAAGAGTTTGTGTTTAAGGCCAAAAATAAATGGGTGAGAAAAAAAATATCTAAGGCTTAAACATCATAAAATGAAATGTGTAATAAAATGTGTAGTAAGGGGTGTGACAAGGGTTGTCACGGTCCAACATGTGAGAAAAGGTTCCAAAATAATTATAAGTTGATAAAAAGAAGAATCGTAAAATTATTAAAGGTATTTCAAAGCAATTCAAGTAAACCGCGCGTCCGAAAATAATTAATTACGAAACTTCGTAATAAAATCATTAAATGATAGATTTTCATAAATAAAAATATTTTCTTCGTTAGAAATGTTATATAAACGTATTTGGGCCCTTTTAGAAAAATAAATAACCCAAATTCAAGCTTAAAATGATAGTTCGTATAAAATGAGATTCTTTGTGAATTAAATAAATAGTTTGCGACGAAAATTTAATAAATAGATTTATTAAAGGAAAATAAAATATTTAAAATATTTTAATGAAAGTAAATAATATTTGACTCGAAAATATTATGAAGTTTGAAAATGAAGGATACAGAAGGCAGAAAAAAAATCACAGAGTCATGACGGAGTCATAAAAGAATAGATAACAACGCCTAGAAAATTAGCGGGTGTTACAATCCTCCCCACTAAAAGAAAGTTTCGTCCTCGAAACTAAGAATAAGCAAAAAGGAGTCAAGATTACCCCACTCGAAAAGATGAGGATATAAATTTCGCATAAATATTTCGCTGTAAAAGAAAATTTTACAACTTTTAAAGTGATATGAAATCAAATGCAATCATTTATTCAAAGAGAAATTGGGCTAAGCTACCCGGAATTTGAAATCTTTTAATTAGTGAAATCGTAAAGTAAAGTTATTTGATAAAATAACGACGCTAAATAGCATTTGTAACGAGCTTGAAGGAAATAGGGTAATTAAAACATTTTCAAAACAAAAGTAAAACAATTTGATTAAGAAATTTAATAATATTTCTTTTTATGATGAGACGAAATTTAGTTTGGAGAAATCAAAATTTGTAGTTAGTAAAAATCAAACCAGTCGTCAAACATTTTCAATAACAGATTCAAAAGTCCACCAACAATAAAGTGAAACTAATTTCAAAACGTTAAAATTTCGAAAATGTTATCAAAGTAATTATGAAAGTTTTCAAAAATGTTATCAAACTTGAACATTCAAAATAATTTCGACAATGTTAAAACGCTTTACAAAATAATCCTATAGAAGTTGAAGTATTTGGAAATATGAAAGTCTTCATAAAATTCCAATCGTTTGAAAATCAAAAATTGAAATATTTTCAAAATAATTTAAAATAAATTATTAAGCCATTTTGAAACAGGACTAAATATAAATATCAAGCAAAGATAAAACAAAAGTGAAGTATAAAGTTCTTAAATTATAATTCAAAAAATGTTAAATTTCACGATATCCGAAAAGTTTAAATTAGTCAAATTTTTACAAAACGGGGAGTTTCATAAATAGAAATTATAACTCAAAATGTTAAAATTTCACAATAATCCAAAATGTTAAATTGCTCAATGTTTTTACAAAGTGGGGAGTTTTAAAATTTGAAATTATGCTTCAAAATGTTAAAATTTCATGAAAATCAAAATTTTTAAATTAGTCAAACTTTTCATAAGTTTGGGGAAATGATGAACGGATAAATAGAGTCAAGGTCAACGACAAATCGAAACAAAAGTTTCAAACCCGAAAAAGAAGTTGAAGGGATTAGCAATAGATGCGGTAACAGAATTCAATAGAAGTAGAAAGGAAGACGGAGTTGAGAGTCAGAAAAAGCTCTCAAGGATTATAGAAGAAACTAACCATCTCGAGATTCCTAGCACGACTCTCACAAACACGGGTTCCTAATTGGCCCATCAAATAACGCTAAGTCCAATATCAGTACAGGGTGGTCCTACTCAATCTACAACCTCCAAAATTAAGTCTTACATACTTATATAATCTACCAATTAGTATCATAAGAATCCACAAATGATTTAGACTAATCCTTCAATTAAGACTCCAACGGTTATCAAAACGTACCCAAACTCGTAATCACAAAGGTTCATAATTTAAAGCTCATAAGGTCTGAACTCGAGGTATACTTCAAATTTCTCGAGTAAGGAAGACTAAATAAAATCCACCAATTAACAATATTCGGACACGAAATCCTCAAAAATCATCACCAACATATTTATAATACCACAAGTACAGAAGTTGGGGAAGTACAATAAATCCTCAAACACGCTCAAACCTATAGGTAATGGCGCAAACACTCACATCTTCAAACACGTCATTCGATTATTGTTTCTGAGAAGTCCATCAAATTTCTAATCGTAATGGTGCAACCAGAAAATATTTAATAACTCAACGAAGCCACAATCTCGTTGGTCTAAGGTTCTGAACTGTAAATCCATTAAGATGATTGACATCAAAGTATTCCTCAAAACAACGTGATAAATCCAACCTCTAATGGCAATACGTTTCTCCTTTTCAACGTTAACAACAATTCATCCAATTTAGATCACTCAACTCCAAAGTTCATAGCTTACAACCTTAAATAACGATCAACGATCTAATCCTTAAGAAACACGGGTAATCTATGTTAACCAAAATTTCTAATGGTATTAATGAAAACATTTGATGGTACCACAACACTCAGGTTAACACTTTAACCAACACTCTATGATCCCAAATATTCACGACGCATCCATCAAATAAGCATTAGGTATGAATCCCAAAATACTATTATTAGCTACACTTGGTTCGGTTCTAGGTTAAATTAGGTACTAGGTATCCATCAAATACGATATACTCTTACTACCCCAAAATATATTCAACTTTAAGTCCTCCAAATAATCAAGTAACCTATAACCCAAAGTTCAGTGTCTAAAGTACCAACCTAATTACATTAATTGACAATTTATCATTCAAATCGATCCTCAAAAGCTTACTAAGATAGATAACAGGGTATAACTCACAACCCTCAAGCCATAGGTAACAAGGGTTTACTAAACCTCAAACATCTATATCCATTCACGGGGTTCACTGAGACGGAAATCGGTCTAGCCAAAGAATCTCAAGAGAAAGATGGTAAAGTAGAAGAATATAATAAGGATTCACCAAGCGGATGAAGAAGAGAATATAAAAGAGAAGAATTAGAAGAAGTAGAGGAAGGAAGAAAAGAGTAGATGGTACTATATCACTAAGTTCTTTAACCAGAGGAGAATCTTCGGGCCTCCAGAGTTCACGCCGGATCCAAATGGCTTACTTCATCTTCTTGTAGAGGAACGAGCACACAAGTCTTGGGTCGCTCCATCTCGATCTACTGCGACATCATGGAACAGGAATCTACTCTTGATTATCTGGCCTGTAGCTTAAGTAAACTAAACCGGAGCTAAAAGTCACCATCGGCATCTTTCTTGGAGCACCAAGTTGTCCACTCGAGTCAGCAGGCGTTGGGAGTTCTAAGCAGGTGTTGTCCCGATCTGGAGCAGCATCATATCAATATCTTGTTCATTCGTCTTCTTCCCACAAAAGCAACAAATATTCAATGCTAATCATTGAGTTCAGGAACAGATAACCTTAACAGTTAAATCCTTATTTGTTTCTACCCATTTCTAATAATATTTTTATTACTGTTTAAATAATTTACTGGTATTTTCCCTATTTTCAGGTGTAAACGTTGGGAGCAGTGATGCTCTGATACCAACTGTAATCCCCTAGAAATTCTAACGCAATACAGTGGCGGAAACACTGTAAAAGTGGGATTATAACACACTGTAGCTATGTCTTGATTAAATAAAAATGGTAAGTCAATACATAAGCCATAAAATAAAAAATGGCTACAAAAATAAATAAATAAATAAAATCCATAAAAGGGTTTTAACAATCCATAATACAGTGATCTGATTAAAACAAGCAGGATCCATAACTGCTCGCTAGCCCACCCGAAGGAAAACACATATAACTGCCATGTTAAAAACATAACAGCCACAATCAGTGGGGAACAACGCCAACGTTCTCCCAACCGTACAGGATTCTAAAACTGTAATCACTATTATAGAAAAATAGTAAAAATGGAAAATAGTAAAACAGCATATTAAAAATAAGCTTTCACTGAAAAATTTCACGTAACGAAACAATATAAATAAAATGAGTTTTCCGAAGAAAACATAAAACATTTGCCAACCTGCAAATGAAAATATATCGATAATAATAAAAATATTCAAAATGGCGTTATGGATAGAAGTAATGTAGACGGCTAGACTTTCACTAGGAGAATACTAAAAACTAGCTTCGAGAACTTAGTTCAAACAAATCAAACTTCGGTCTCTAACTAGGCTACTCAACTATAATAGAGCGGCGACTTATAAATGCGTGGCCCTAGTTTAAGACAATGCACACCCCTCCTGGGATTACCTGTCACCCAGTTCAACTTATGACGGCGACTTACTGCGAGGCCTAAGCTTAAGGTCAAAATGTACATAACTCCCGAGATACCTGTCACCCGGTTCAACAACCAATGTACCGATTCCTGATACACTAGCCTTATAGTTGATGGCAAAACCGTAAACCCTAGAATATATTACTCTAACCTCACACTTGTCCTTATTCCATAACTCCAAAACAAAGCCATTATCGATATTCAAAAGATATAATCAATATAAATAATATGAGGATAAAAGAAGTAAACATTTATATTCTAAAAGAGGAAACTTTCTATTTTAGGAAACTTCTATTTTTAGAAACTTTACTAAAAATAGCATTATATCAAAATAGTGAAAATATTAGTTTATACTAATTTGACATTTTAGTAAACGATATAGATTTATAAAAACTAGTACTTTCGGCCTTAACGATATTACTTATCAAAGTGAGAGTATTTAGATTTATGAAATTATTGAAAAATCATACAAGTGTTTACAAAATAATTAAAAATGTCTTAAACACTTTAGTACTACTAATTAGAGTGTTTCCAAAATTTATAAAACTAAAATTCCCTAATTATTATTAGTTACGACAATACGATTATAAATAGGATTTTACGGCAAAAGGTCAAATTAAATCTTTAACGTCTTTTCTTTAAATAAACCAATGAATATATTTAGAGTATGTTAAGGGATGATTTAACTCTTAAAGTTTCAGATTTAAATATTTTCAAAATTGCTGGAAAAATAATTCTTTTATGTAAGACGAAGAATTTTAACGATAAAGCACAATTTGTCCGAAAATCCATAATTATTAATTAAAGACTTTTAATAAATAGTACAAAAATTACGTAAAATAGTTAAAACATATTTATGGACATTCTGTCCAGAAAAGAAAATTTTCCAGAATCATAAAACTCGGTTTTTAAAGCGTTTTCCCGTTAATCGTCTAATCTCGACAATAACGATTAATAAAAATAGTAATTACAAAACGATTTAAGTATTAATATCCAAAAATTATTATTAAACTTAAAAATCATGATTTTCCAGAATATAAATTTTTCAGATTTTTCCAAAATTCCAGATTTAACAAATTCCAACAAAACCGTCATTTAAACCCGTTTTCACAATTAACGATTTCATTAATAAACTTATCGTTCCTAACATTTTATTAAGGCACTAAAAATCATAAAAATATATATTAATATGAAATCATCAGAATCACATTTTTTTCCAGATTCAAACTAAAGGCCAGAATTCGAGAATTTAAACAACAAACACGGTTTTAACGATAAACGATGATTTAAAGTGATTAATTAATTCATCCACTTAAAAATTCCGAAAAATTATGAAAACATTCAGAAAATTCTATTTCACCAGAAAGTTTCACCACGCCAAAAATCAGATTAAGATAAAATATTTAGGTACTAGAACTAAAAATCGGCTTTTAATCATTTTTGTCCGTAAACGGTAATAATTCAATAATCGATATTTAAAATATCAGAAAAATCCTAAATTATTATAAATCATAAAAAATATCAATTTTACAGAATATAAACATATATTACATGTTTAGGCCGAATATTATGATTTTACAAATTCATATGACGATTTAATCGTTAATCTCGTAAAAGCGATAAAAATACCGAAACATGCAAATTTTCAACTTTTGAAAATTTTCCAGATTTTGTGACATACATATATTATCAAAATAAAATATAAAAATATATACATGCAAATACACAATTAAAATCATGAAATACCGAGTAACATCGACGTTACCTCTACTCCAAGTCTGAATCGATAATATATTCCTCGGCTTCGGGATCATTCAAAAATCCTTCAACACATGAAAAACATGGTGGAAAAATACCATGAGAAAACTAAGAAAATGAAGGCAAATATCGATCGAAAACAACATCGATTATTACCTTAACGAAGGGATCGGAGTGACGATTAATTTGGAGATGAAAATGAGACGATCAAGACTCACTTTGAGACAAAATTTGGCTAGAAAAGCTGCTGGAAAATCTCAGCCAAGAGAGACAAAGGGAGGAAATGTTTAATTTTTTGTAAAAAGAATGATAAGAAAGTGGATGGTTTTCTAAAGCATAAATGATAAGTAAATTTTGATGAAAACTATGTCATAATACATGCACAATTCAGCCAAAATGAGAGAGGAAGGGAGTGTGAAGAGTTTGTGTTTAAGGCCAAAAATAAATGGGTGAGAAAAAAAATATCTAAGGCTTAAACATCATAAAATGAAATGTGTAATAAAATGTGTAGTAAGGGGTGTGACAAGGGTTGTCACGGTCCAACATGTGAGAAAAGGTTCCAAAATAATTATAAGTTGATAAAAAGAAGAATCGTAAAATTATTAAAGGTATTTCAAAGCAATTCAAGTAAACCGCGCGTCCGAAAATAATTAATTACGAAACTTCGTAATAAAATCATTAAATGATAGATTTTCATAAATAAAAATATTTTCTTCGTTAGAAATGTTATATAAACGTATTTGGGCCCTTTTAGAAAAATAAATAACCCAAATTCAAGCTTAAAATGATAGTTTGTATAAAATGAGATTCTTTGTGAATTAAATAAATAGTTTGCGACGAAAATTTAATAAATAGATTTATTAAAGGAAAATAAAATATTTAAAATATTTTAATGAAAGTAAATAATATTTGACTCGAAAATATTATGAAGTTTGAAAATGAAGGATACAGAAGGCAGAAAAAAAATCACAGAGTCATGACGGAGTCATAAAAGAATAGATAACAACGCCTAGAAAATTAGCGGGTGTTACAATCCTCCCCACTAAAAGAAAGTTTCGTCCTCGAAACTAAGAATAAGCAAAAAGGAGTCAAGATTACCCCACTCGAAAAGATGAGGATATAAATTTCGCATAAATATTTCGCTGTAAAAGAAAATTTTACAACTTTTAAAGTGATATGAAATCAAATGCAATCATTTATTCAAAGAGAAATTGGGCTAAGCTACCCGGAATTTGAAATCTTTTAATTAGTGAAATCGTAAAGTAAAGTTATTTGATAAAATAACGACGCTAAATAGCATTTGTAACGAGCTTGAAGGAAATAGGGTAATTAAAACATTTTCAAAACAAAAGTAAAACAATTTGATTAAGAAATTTAATAATATTTCTTTTTATGATGAGACGAAATTTAGTTTGGAGAAATCAAAATTTGTAGTTAGTAAAAATCAAACCAGTCGTCAAACATTTTCAATAACAGATTCAAAAGTCCACCAACAATAAAGTGAAACTAATTTCAAAACGTTAAAATTTCGAAAATGTTATCAAAGTAATTATGAAAGTTTTCAAAAATGTTATCAAACTTGAACATTCAAAATAATTTCGACAATGTTAAAACGCTTTACAAAATAATCCTATAGAAGTTGAAGTATTTGGAAATATGAAAGTCTTCATAAAATTCCAATCGTTTGAAAATCAAAAATTGAAATATTTTCAAAATAATTTAAAATAAATTATTAAGCCATTTTGAAACAGGACTAAATATAAATATCAAGCAAAGATAAAACAAAAGTGAAGTATAAAGTTCTTAAATTATAATTCAAAAAATGTTAAATTTCACGATATCCGAAAAGTTTAAATTAGTCAAATTTTTACAAAACGGGGAGTTTCATAAATAGAAATTATAACTCAAAATGTTAAAATTTCACAATAATCCAAAATGTTAAATTGCTCAATGTTTTTACAAAGTGGGGAGTTTTAAAATTTGAAATTATGCTTCAAAATGTTAAAATTTCATGAAAATCAAAATTTTTAAATTAGTCAAACTTTTCATAAGTTTGGGGAAATGATGAACGGATAAATAGAGTCAAGGTCAACGACAAATCGAAACAAAAGTTTCAAACCCGAAAAAGAAGTTGAAGGGATTAGCAATAGATGCGGTAACAGAATTCAATAGAAGTAGAAAGGAAGACGGAGTTGAGAGTCAGAAAAAGCTCTCAAGGATTATAGAAGAAACTAACCATCTCGAGATTCCTAGCACGACTCTCACAAACACGGGTTCCTAATTGGCCCATCAAATAACGCTAAGTCCAATATCAGTACAGGGTGGTCCTACTCAATCTACAACCTCCAAAATTAAGTCTTACATACTTATATAATCTACCAATTAGTATCATAAGAATCCACAAATGATTTAGACTAATCCTTCAATTAAGACTCCAACGGTTATCAAAACGTACCCAAACTCGTAATCACAAAGGTTCATAATTTAAAGCTCATAAGGTCTGAACTCGAGGTATACTTCAAATTTCTCGAGTAAGGAAGACTAAATAAAATCCACCAATTAACAATATTCGGACACGAAATCCTCAAAAATCATCACCAACATATTTATAATACCACAAGTACAGAAGTTGGGGAAGTACAATAAATCCTCAAACACGCTCAAACCTATAGGTAATGGCGCAAACACTCACATCTTCAAACACGTCATTCGATTATTGTTTCTGAGAAGTCCATCAAATTTCTAATCGTAATGGTGCAACCAGAAAATATTTAATAACTCAACGAAGCCACAATCTCGTTGGTCTAAGGTTCTGAACTGTAAATCCATTAAGATGATTGACATCAAAGTATTCCTCAAAACAACGTGATAAATCCAACCTCTAATGGCAATACGTTTCTCCTTTTCAACGTTAACAACAATTCATCCAATTTAGATCACTCAACTCCAAAGTTCATAGCTTACAACCTTAAATAACGATCAACGATCTAATCCTTAAGAAACACGGGTAATCTATGTTAACCAAAATTTCTAATGGTATTAATGAAAACATTTGATGGTACCACAACACTCAGGTTAACACTTTAACCAACACTCTATGATCCCAAATATTCACGACGCATCCATCAAATAAGCATTAGGTATGAATCCCAAAATACTATTATTAGCTACACTTGGTTCGGTTCTAGGTTAAATTAGGTACTAGGTATCCATCAAATACGATATACTCTTACTACCCCAAAATATATTCAACTTTAAGTCCTCCAAATAATCAAGTAACCTATAACCCAAAGTTCAGTGTCTAAAGTACCAACCTAATTCCATTAATTGACAATTTATCATTCAAATCGATCCTCAAAAGCTTACTAAGATAGATAACAGGGTATAACTCACAACCCTCAAGCCATAGGTAACAAGGGTTTACTAAACCTCAAACATCTATATCCATTCACGGGGTTCACTGAGACGGAAATCGGTCTAGCCAAAGAATCTCAAGAGAAAGATGGTAAAGTAGAAGAATATAATAAGGATTCACCAAGCGGATGAAGAAGAGAATATAAAAGAGAAGAATTAGAAGAAGTAGAGGAAGGAAGAAAAGAGTAGATGGTACTATATCACTAAGTTCTTTAACCAGAGGAGAATCTTCGGGCCTCCAGAGTTCACGCCGGATCCAAATGGCTTACTTCATCTTCTTGTAGAGGAACGAGCACACAAGTCTTGGGTCGCTCCATCTCGATCTACTGCGACATCATGGAACAGGAATCTACTCTTGATTATCTGGCCTGTAGCTTAAGTAAACTAAACCGGAGCTAAAAGTCACCATCGGCATCTTTCTTGGAGCACCAAGTTGTCCACTCGAGTCAGCAGGCGTTGGGAGTTCTAAGCAGGTGTTGTCCCGATCTGGAGCAGCATCATATCAATATCTTGTTCATTCGTCTTCTTCCCACAAAAGCAACAAATATTCAATGCTAATCATTGAGTTCAGGAACAGATAACCTTAACAGTTAAATCCTTATTTGTTTCTACCCATTTCTAATAATATTTTTATTACTGTTTAAATAATTTACTGGTATTTTCCCTATTTTCAGGTGTAAACGTTGGGAGCAGTGATGCTCTGATACCAACTGTAATCCCCTAGAAATTCTAACGCAATACAGTGGCGGAAACACTGTAAAAGTGGGATTATAACACACTGTAGCTATGTCTTGATTAAATAAAAATGGTAAGTCAATACATAAGCCATAAAATAAAAAATGGCTACAAAAATAAATAAATAAATAAAATCCATAAAAGGGTTTTAACAATCCATAATACAGTGATCTGATTAAAACAAGCAGGATCCATAACTGCTCGCTAGCCCACCCGAAGGAAAACACATATAACTGCCATGTTAAAAACATAACAGCCACAATCAGTGGGGAACAACGCCAACGTTCTCCCAACCGTACAGGATTCTAAAACTGTAATCACTATTATAGAAAAATAGTAAAAATGGAAAATAGTAAAACAGCATATTAAAAATAAGCTTTCACTGAAAAATTTCACGTAACGAAACAATATAAATAAAATGAGTTTTCCGAAGAAAACATAAAACATTTGCCAACCTGCAAATGAAAATATATCGATAATAATAAAAATATTCAAAATGGCGTTATGGATAGAAGTAATGTAGACGGCTAGACTTTCACTAGGAGAATACTAAAAACTAGCTTCGAGAACTTAGTTCAAACAAATCAAACTTCGGTCTCTAACTAGGCTACTCAACTATAATAGAGCGGCGACTTATAAATGCGTGGCCCTAGTTTAAGACAATGCACACCCCTCCTGGGATTACCTGTCACCCAGTTCAACTTATGACGGCGACTTACTGCGAGGCCTAAGCTTAAGGTCAAAATGTACATAACTCCCGAGATACCTGTCACCCGGTTCAACAACCAATGTACCGATTCCTGATACACTAGCCTTATAGTTGATGGCAAAACCGTAAACCCTAGAATATATTACTCTAACCTCACACTTGTCCTTATTCCATAACTCCAAAACAAAGCCATTATCGATATTCAAAAGATATAATCAATATAAATAATATGAGGATAAAAGAAGTAAACATTTATATTCTAAAAGAGGAAACTTTCTATTTTAGGAAACTTCTATTTTTAGATACTTTACTAAAAATAGCATTATATCAAAATAGTGAAAATATTAGTTTATACTAATTTGACATTTTAGTAAACGATATAGATTTATAAAAACTAGTACTTTCGGCCTTAACGATATTACTTATCAAAGTGAGAGTATTTAGATTTATGAAATTATTGAAAAATCATACAAGTGTTTACAAAATAATTAAAAATGTCTTAAACACTTTAGTACTACTAATTAGAGTGTTTCCAAAATTTATAAAACTAAAATTCCCTAATTATTATTAGTTACGACAATACGATTATAAATAGGATTTTACGGCAAAAGGTCAAATTAAATCTTTAACGTCTTTTCTTTAAATAAACCAATGAATATATTTAGAGTATGTTAAGGGATGATTTAACTCTTAAAGTTTCAGATTTAAATATTTTCAAAATTGCTGGAAAAATAATTCTTTTATGTAAGACGAAGAATTTTAACGATAAAGCACAATTTGTCCGAAAATCCATAATTATTAATTAAAGACTTTTAATAAATAGTAAAAAAATTACGTAAAATAGTTAAAACATATTTATGGACATTCTGTCCAGAAAAGAAAATTTTCCAGAATCATAAAACTCGGTTTTTAAAGCGTTTTCCCGTTAATCGTCTAATCTCGACAATAACGATTAATAAAAATAGTAATTACAAAACGATTTAAGTATTAATATCCAAAAATTATTATTAAACTTAAAAATCATGATTTTCCAGAATATAAATTTTTCAGATTTTTCCAAAATTCCATATTTAACAAATTCCAACAAAACCGTCATTTAAACCCGTTTTCACAAATAACGATTTCATTAATAAACTTATCGTTCCTAACATTTAATTAAGGCACTAAAAATCATAAAAATATATATTAATATGAAATCATCAGAATCACATTTTTTTCCAGATTCAAACTAAAGGCCAGAATTCGAGAATTTAAACAACAAACACGGTTTTAACGATAAACGATGATTTAAAGTGATTAATTAATTCATCCACTTAAAAATTCCGAAAAATTATGAAAACATTCAGAAAATTCTATTTCACCAGAAAGTTTCACCACGCCAAAAATCAGATTAAGATAAAATATTTAGGTACTAGAACTAAAAATCGGCTTTTAATCATTTTTGTCCGTAAACGGTAATAATTCAATAATCGATATTTAAAATATCAGAAAAATCCTAAATTATTATAAATCATAAAAAATATCAATTTTACAGAATATAAACATATATTACATGTTTAGGCCGAATATTATGATTTTACAAATTCATATGACGATTTAATCGTTAATCTCGTAAAAGCGATAAAAATACCGAAACATGCAAATTTTCAACTTTTGAAAATTTTCCAGATTTTGTGACATACATATATTATCAAAATAAAATATAAAAATATATACATGCAAATACACAATTAAAATCATGAAATACCGAGTAACATCGACGTTACCTCTACTCCAAGTCTGAATCGATAATATATTCCTCGGCTTCGGGATCATTCAAAAATCCTTCAACACATGAAAAACATGGTGGAAAAATACCATGAGAAAACTAAGAAAATGAAGGCAAATATCGATCGAAAACAACATCGATTATTACCTTAACGAAGAGATCAGAGTGACGATTAATTTGGAGATGAAATTGAGACGATCAAGACTCACTTTGAGACAAAATTTGGCTAGAAAAGCTGCTGGAAAATCTCAGCCAAGAGAGACAAAGGGAGGAAATGTTTAATTTTTTGTAAAAAGAATGATAAGAAAGTGGATGGTTTTCTAAAGCATAAATGATAAGTAAATTTTGATGAAAACTATGTCATAATACATGCACAATTCAGCCAAAATGAGAGAGGAAGGGAGTGTGAAGAGTTTGTGTTTAAGGCCAAAAATAAATGGGTGAGAAAAAAAATATCTAAGGCTTAAACATCATAAAATGAAATGTGTAATAAAATGTGTAGTAAGGGGTGTGACAAGGGTTGTCACGGTCCAACATGTGAGAAAAGGTTCCAAAATAATTATAAGTTGATAAAAAGAAGAATCGTAAAATTATTAAAGGTATTTCAAAGCAATTCAAGTAAACCGCGCGTCCGAAAATAATTAATTACGAAACTTCGTAATAAAATCATTAAATGATATATTTTCATAAATAAAAATATTTTCTTCGTTAGAAATATTATATAAACGTATTTGGGCCCTTTTAGAAAAATAAATAACCCAAATTCAAGCTTAAAATGATAGTTCGTATAAAATGAGATTCTTTGTGAATTAAATAAATAGTTTGCGACGAAAATTTAATAAATAGATTTATTAAAGGAAAATAAAATATTTAAAATATTTTAATGAAAATAAATAATATTTGACTCGAAAATATTATGAAGTTTGAAAATGAAGGATACTGAAGGCAGAAAAAAAATCACAGAGTCATGACGGAGTCATAACAGAATAGATAACAACGCCTAGAAAATTAGCGGGTGTTACAGTATTATTAGTATAAAGCATTAAAATACTTGTGAATTTGTCTCGAGTGCGAATGATGACGGGATAAGGAAATCCGAATATACAAGGATGTTTCCCCCGCTGTTGCCGGTAGCTTATCCCGACGCCCCTAGCGCTTGATTATTGAAGCAAGTCAACGTAAATAATAGCTTTTTATTTCGTTCGCATTGTCGTCATTCATCGCATATTTCATCGATTTCAAAACTATTTTCGAATCAAACACCTTTTTTATTTAATTAAGGTCGAAACCCGTTGACGCGGATCCGACATCACACAATCCGTAAGGATTTATTACGACGTTGGGAAGCCGAGGGAATCAAATCGAGTCCGTTTTAATTAAAGTAATCGCAAAGCGTCGATCTATTAGATTCGGTACCAACTCAATAGTTGGATGTCGAATCTAAACGACTTAGTCAGCTAATTTAACTAATACGATTTTCGTTGATGATAAAATAGTTGTCATCTAATTCGTTAGAATTAATTACGACACTATAAATGCGGAGAAAATCTATATCGTTTTAGTTAATTTAAACGACTTATAGCATCTTTTTCTTTGAAGTTTCACTCTAATATTCGATATCGATTCAGTAATCGAATATCGGATATGACGAGCATCAAAGTCCGAATCGAGCATAAATGTTACAATATTTATGCCCGATTCAACAAACTCATCGAATTATCAAAATCAAAAGGCAATTTCTAAATCGATAACAAATTGCAAAGCGAACTCTAGTTCATACAGGGGGCACTCGATCGAGTGCCTAGTCCACTCGGTCGAGTAGCACCCCAAAAAGCGAGACAGAAGGTTTTTTGACAACCACACGGTCGAGTCACGCAATGACTCGATCGAGTGGCCGTGTACTCGATCGAGTTCCCTCATAACTCGATCGAGTGACGTCACGAAATCCGGACATAAGCCTTTTCACAGGTCCACTCGGTCGAGTCCCTCAATTACTCGGTCGAGTGGCCATTTTATCACGTCAAACCGTGAGTCCTACAATGCCATTCGAGTCTCGTTAATACTCTTTTTATGACTTAGCTCAACACGTGTCAAACCTATCACGTGAAATATTACTTTTCAAAACCATACATCATCTTATTTACATCATTCCATATTATTCTATATTATTCGCAAACCGTTATTATCGTTATACCGTTACTAACAAGTTTGTTATTCTTTTTGTCGATTTATTTTTCGTTGTTTATTTTATTGTACTAAAATAAACCTCGCATGCTAAATATAACTTCGACGTTAATATTAGATGCATTAAATCGACGTAGCAACCCATTCATTCCTTTTCGCATGTTTAGGGAAAATAATCTTTGCATATCATTTCATCGTTATACAAACGCGTGTATTAGAAACTCATTCGATATCTTAGTAGAGGCCGCTAATGTGCGGGCGGGGTTGGGTGTTCTTTGTGAACTTCCCAACACGTACCCTGACTCCTTACTCAGAACCTCGGTTTCCGGATGTCCGAAACCGTTGGCACACGAGAGTCCTTCAATACACGGTATCCGATAATGTCGGTATCGGTATCAAATGCAAAGGGACGAGCCCAATAAACTTTGACGTCGGAAATGGGCCATACTTTGTGCATGGCCCACTACGACATAGAGTGGGTTCGAACGGGCCCGAACTCCCACAAAGTTCGGTGGCGACTCCATTTCGATTTAAATTTCAATTCGATCCATTCTCATATGGAGATTCATTCGCCTACCCAAACCCGCGCGTGGCCGCGTCGGGGTGGACCTATGTCATGTCCACAATTTGGCGACTACGCTGGGGATTAACTGATGCGTGACTTACTATCGGCATCCTCAGGGTGAGACTCGAATAGAAATCGTTTGACTAGTACAATACGCGTCTTAGTTTTTCGGTTCATGCATAACCCTATATTTTCCTGGGCCGGTACTCGCGACCGACGTCCCACTATACCGTGATGTACTCCAATATGGATATGTCAAAGGTGTCCATAGCAGATTCCTATGGGTTTTGCGGCATGTTCTAAGCTCAACTCGACTTAGAGAGTCCGTCCCGATTCACGTCTAGGCTATGTGCACTGATATAGACCCTTTATAGACCGACCGAGACTTAGTATAGAGCATACATAGTGTCGTTATAATGCTTGCGTGACTATATGCTACTTGGTTTCCGTGTCGTTTTCCAAAACCGTCATTTTTCAAAAACTGCATCCTTTTCCCAAAATATCCAATTTTCAAAAACTCGGAAAGCTGCCAAAATTTAGGACTTACGATTTTACTCAAAATAGCCTATTTCTAGCAGGTATTCTGCCCATTTCAAAACTCGGGACGTATACCAAATTTAGGACTTATGATTTTACTCAAAATAGCCTATTTCTAGCCGGTATTCTGCCCATTTCAAAACCCGGGACGTATACCGAATTTAGGACTTATGATTTTACTCAAAATACCTATTTCTAGCCGGTATTCTGCCCATTTCAAAACCCCGGGACGTATACCGAATTTAGGACTTATGATTTTACTCAAAATAGCCTATTTCTAGCCGGTATTCTGCCCATTTCAAAACTCGAAAATATTTTCAAACTCTCAAAATTGAGGCCCAATACATTTTTTTCTAATTTTTGAAAAACCGCCCCCCCCTTCACCGAATTTCTTTCGGATAAAAAAAAATCCTTTTCAAAACCTTCCTCTTCTTAGGACTTCCCGTGTTTAGCATGTGTCGGGTCGTGTCATAAGTCGTCGAGGTCTTTAGCGTTGAAACTCTGTCGATCTTACATCACGGGTTTCCTCCCTATCCCAGTCCGCCTTATTTGACTAAGGCAGGGTCCACCTACGTAGGACATACTTCTACTAAGGAAAGCTCGTTTACACACTCGAGTCCAAATTAGAAAGTCTCACGTGACCTTTCCCTCTAACAGGACGGTCCCCACGACCTTTCCTAAGGGAGTTTCACCCGTCTTTCAATCCGTTAGTCGAGTCGTCCCAATTCAAGACTCCTTTAACTTAAGGGTCTACCCTAATCACAGGGTCATCCTTATTCGAGTCGAGTCGAGTTTCTCTAGCGTCGAAACTCCGCCGATCTTACATCGCAAGTTTCTTCCCGTACCCCGTCTGCCTTTCCTCGAGGCCGAGTCAACCTTTTACAAGGCATAGCCCTATAACAAAAGGCTCGTGATCCATACGTCCAAGGGTCACTCGTCCAACACTCTAGTCACCTAGGGTTAGGTCACCACGGTTGATCCGAGCACGTGGCACGGTCAAACACGGGCGCCCCATTTTCGGACTCACCCTCGTGCAGCTTGAGTCTCATCGTCGAGTCCAAGCCAGGGTCGTTACCTCGTCTAGGTCAACATTTGAGTATCCCGGTCCAAGAGTCTTTGTCATCCCGTCACCCGGGGCCATGTCTAGTTTGACTCCCTCTCTTGCATTTGCGCAAAGTCGAGTTTAGGCGAGTCGTGGCACCTGTCGTTTTCTCTAATCAAGGACCTTACCAAAAAGAACATATACCAACCGAGCATCCGTAAGTCCAGATTTGATTCGAGTCTAAATCTGAGTTCGAGTCTCACATACCCTACATCCTCATTTCCAAATCAGAGTCAGAGTCTTTTGCATTCTGTCCTCTTTTCAAAATCCAATAAAATCAGCTTTTCTATTTCTCATATATATACTTTCCTTATGTGTTTCCGAGAACATGATGAACACCATCATACACTATGCGCACATGAACGTGACTATTACAGACACATCTATAACGACCGCAGGAAATGAGACTCGTGTTTTCCTTTACCTGTTCCATGTCTGACATAGAAAGCCACAAAACTACACTTAGTAGGAGCGGTATCGAATCCTATGACGAATCTAGGTAGTCTCCTAGTTTGGGTTCAAGACGGGAGGCAAGCCCATTTCCTACAATAAACACTCCTCCAATAAGACTGACCATCCCTACCTTAGGTGTAAGTCTGACCAACGACAAAAAAAGAAAAAAAAAGCTGGACAAGAAAAAAAAACAAAAGTCCATGAAAAAGCAAAAACCGAAATAAAAAGCAGGCAAAAGAAGCACCCATGACTGGGACTAAAAGGCCAAAAAAAAAGAAAAAAGCAAAAGGCCCAAAACAAAAGAGCTGGCCATGATAAAAAAGAACTTCCAAAAACCCATGATCATGATCAACGGTCAATTCAAGTGAAAGTCCCATGACCAGGGTACGGTCAAAATTCATAACATCAAATAAGGGAGAGATAATCAAGCTGGTCAGCTAACACTACATCTAGCCTTCCCACGTTGCAACCCTCAAGACCTTCTCGAGACCTAGGCTAGGGGCAGCCCGGAATTTCGAGGATTCAAGCTCCATAGGATACCCCTAACCATTAGGGCCAAACATGGAAACCAGATCTCGCATCATCAAACCTACCCCGATCAAAGTTCGAGCCATTTTTACTCGACTTCCCTCTTGCACAACAACTACAACACAACACGACATAACAAAATTCACAATCACCATACAAAGACCCGAGATCAAAACTCGTCAAAGACCCGAGATCAAAACTCGTCAAAGACCACCTGAGATCAAAACTCGTCAAAGACCCGAGAGCAAAACTCGTCAAATCCCTAACCTAATCATACTCAATCCCGAGAGCAAAACTCGTCAAATCCCTTACCTAATCATACACAATCCCGAGAGCAAAACTCGTCAAATTCCATCCCAATTCTTCTCATCCAAATCAGTTATTAGCCCCATACACGGGAATTCAACTTGCAGTCGGCATAGAACATGCCCAAATAGTTCACACCACCTCTGGGGGCTATCCCGGAGAACGCTCACAGTCACAGGATCAATATCCTAACCATTCTAGCCCTTTGATCAAGACATCACTGGGAATGCACCTAGCCTACACCGTCGTTATGGCTAGTAACACACAAAGACCTATTAGACTAGGCACCATAATACATCTTCCAATCCACTGAACTACGGCTTGGTTTGATTTCACCGCACGTGAATACGTAGGCAGCCTTTCAACAGAGGCACAACCACCCACATTAACACAAATTCAAAAAGCGCCATCATTCCGGTCACGACACTGTCATGTTCTCTACAGCTAGCTTTGTCGTCCTGGGGGCTTCTCCTAGGCAGAAGTTCTCCATCCACTCACATAATCCAAATACTTTCAAAATCTAGCCTCTTTTCTATAGTGTGTCCTAGTACTCGGTTTAGTCGAAGACGAGAATCTATCAGGACTCGAAGCAATACCCACTTTGTGAATGTACCCTAAAAATCCAGAAGAACATTAGACTACAACAGTCTCATTATAGACTACTGCAATTCCCCTACAACGCATCCTTCCCATTTCGATGTACGACCATGTTGCAACTCGCCTAGGCTACGAAATAGCGCAACTTAAGAGTCTTGTTAGGTGGCCCACCCCCCTACCGAGTCACAGTCCAACCCCTCGAGAGTCCAGTCGTGTCTGTCAACTCGTCCGGTCACGTCCAGAGTCAAGTCTATCGATAGGCCTCTCTTTTCAAATTCTTGCTTTGAAATTTACAACATTTAGCCATTTGAAAAAAAATCCTTTTCGACAAGGTCAAATTTCAGTTTATTTAAACTGCAAATTTCTTTTCAACCCCTTTCCATTTTGAAAACCTAGCACGTGAGTTGCTTTCAGGATTTCGATTGCAAAATAAATCAAAAATCATTTTCCCCAGCGCGAGTCATGTTTTTACCTACGTGTTGCATGCAAAATTTTATGTAACTTATACAGGTACGACTCAAGACCGCATAGCAAACGTATCTCCCTAGCAGAAGGCCCAACGCGGCATTTTTCATGGGATGGGCCCACATACAGGCGCACCCGGGACTTACACGACAAATCCAAATTCCCCACGGAGTTATCGTCATCAGCTCAAGTATGATTTCTATATTATGGCTGGCGGGCCCTTTCACGCAAGTCTAATGGACTATAAACGACCCGACCGGAAGTCTACCAAGTCTTAATCATTGATTGGCCTGGTAGCTACTCTGACTTTCGCCTTGTCCAAGCCTCAATCAGAGTGGGGTCTCTGTAGACACCCACATTTTGACCGCCAGGTGTCTATAGCATTTTCTAAAAAACACCCGATGATTATCGGACGCAAACGTGTTTCAACGCGCTCGGTATGGGCTCGAAACCATTTGTTGCTGGCTTGGGCTTTTTACGGAGTACAAATCTCACAAAAGTGACCTCAAATTCAGGCCCAGCGAGTCATTTCCAATCAAATAAGACTAATTTGGGTCAAAATCGACACCGGAAATAAAATCGTCTTCTAGCGAGTTGGTCAAAACCCGATCAAAGCCGTTTCCGAAGAGCAAACCCACGGTCCTCATTCAGGCGGGCCATCGGATCAAGTCCATCAAGGCACTAAACCCTAGACAAGGAGGGTGAGCTTTGCCTATATATACACCACTTTGTGCATGCAATTAGGGACTTTTTACACACAACTTCACACACATCTCATACAACCCTAATCACAGAATCCGTAAGGATTTATTACGATGTCGGGAAGCCGAGGGAATCAAATCGAGTCCGTTTTAATTAAAGTAATCGCAAAGCGTCGATCTATTAGATTCGGTACCAACTCAATAGTTGGATGTCGAATCTAAACGACTTAGTAAGTTAATTTTAATAATACGATTTTCGTTGATGCTAAAATAGTTGTCATCTAATTCGTTAGAATTAATTACGACACTATAAACGCGGAGAAAATGTATATCGTTTTAGTTAATTTAAACGACTTATAGCATCTTTTTCTTTCAATTTTCACTCTAATATTCGATATCGATTCAGTAATCGAATATCGGATATGACGAGCATCAAAGTCCGAATACAGCATAAATGTTACAATATTTATGCCCGATTCAACAAACTCATCAAATTATCAAAATCAAAAGGCAATTTCGAAATCGATAACAAATTGCAAAGCGAACCCAAGTTCGTACAGGGGGCACTCGATTAAGTGCCTAGTCCACTCGGTCAAGTGGCACCCCAAAAAGGGAGACAGGAGGTTGTTTGACAACCACTCGGTCGAGTCTCGCAATGACTAGATCGAGTGGCCGTGCACTCGGTCGAGTTTCCTCATAACTCGATCGAGTGACGTCAAAAAATCCGGACATAATCCTTTTCACAGGTCCACTCGGTCGAGTCCCTCACTGACTCGGTCGAGTGGCCCCTTTATCACGTCAAACCGTGAGTCCTACAATGCCATTCGTGTCTCGTTAATACTCTTTTTATGACTTAGGTCAACACGTGTCAAATCTATCACGTGAAATATTACTTTTCAAAACCATACATCATCTTAGTTACATCATTCCATATTATTCTATATTATTCACAAACCGTTATTATCGTTATACCGTTACTAACAAGTTTGTTATTCTTTTTGTCGATTTATTTTTCGTTGTTTATTTTATTGTACTAATCTAAACCTCGCATGCTAAATATAACTTCGACGTTAATATTAGATGCATTAAATCGACGTAGCAACCCATTCATTCCTTTTCGCATGTTTAGGGAAAATAATCTTTGCATATCATTTCATCGTTCTACTAACGCGCGTATTAGAAAGTCATTTGATATCTTAGTAGAGGCCTCTAATGTGCGGGCGGGGTTGGGTGTTCTTTGTGAACTTCCCAACACGTACCCTAACCCCTTACTCAGAACCTCGATTTCCAGATGTCCGAAACCGTTGGCGCACGATAGTCATTCAATACACGGTATCTGATAATGTCGGTATCGGTATCAAATGCAAAGGGACGAGCCTAATAACCTCTGACATCAGAATTGGGCCATACTTTGTGCATGGCCCACTACGACATAGACTGGGTTCGAACGGGCCCGAACTCCCATAAAGTTCGGTGGCGACTCCACTTCGATTTAAATTTCAATTCGATCCATTCTCATATGGAGATTCATTCGCCTCCCCAAACCCGCGCATGGCCGCGTCGGGGTGGACCTATGTCATGTCCACACAAGGACTAATACGGAACCCGACCATCACTTTGTTCAGTTTTACTTGTTTTACGTTTTGTATTCCGTGTTAGGTGATTTAGCATGCGATTATAAGGTCATAAAAGCGATAAATCATACGAAAGACCGTAAATGCGAATGTAAGTAAATCACGTTGTGAGGAGTTGCACCCTCGGAGTGCATACTAAACGGGACACGATGCATAGATAGTTTGAGAATGGATCTCAGAATTACTCGGGTCTCTTTAGTGTGTTTTAGTGGTTGTGGTTGAAGTTGGGACGTTACGTATTTTAGTAGATGTTTGTGGGCCTAGTGCCCACATCTAGTGTTATCGTAGTGCATAATAATAGAGTGTGCGAATATGGAAAGTTTTGTTTAGATGGCTACCTAGTGATGATACTACTTCGACAGGCGGATCCTCCTAGCTTGACCAGTTATTCCGGCAGCGTTCCGTTACCGTTTGAACTTTCCGCGGCTATTCCGGCAGAGCTTCGTTGCTAAAGACTAGTTCTGCGGCTAATCCGACAGAACCTGGGTACTAGTTTTGAGCTAGTCGATCACAGGCACCTCGATATCGAGTGGGGTGCTCGAAGGTGAGGAGTAGCGTCGATGTCACTTTTATTATCGGAACTACGATCGAGTGGATCGTTTGCCTTGGGTGTCGGAGTGCGAGCCCTTAGCGAGAGTTTAGAGGGGGAAGAGAATTGAATGTTATGTGTCGAAATGAGGGCGTGAAGGGGGGTATTTATAGGTGTTTTCGGCCCTCGTCACCCATATAGGCGCCCGAGCTGGGGCGTACTAAGACTCAGGCGCCTGGGTCCGGGCGTGGGAGACCCAGGCGCGTCGGGTGGTGCGGTTAGAGTTCTGAGGATACGGTTTTGATACTTTCCAAAACCGAGAAGGATGAGTGTGATATGATTCTTGGGGATTAAGTTTACCCCGGGTTTGACCTAACGCCATGGGTTTAGTGGGCCTCGGGTGTTCATCCCGAGGTTTGCTTGGCGCGGTGTTGACTCGGTTCGAGTTTCTAGACCGACTCGGGGTCCCGGTGTCAGAATTGACTCTAATTAGTGTCTATGCGATCGTAATGAAATGACTAAGGCTGCCATCATGTTAGTTTAATTTTCCCGAATAATTTATTTGATCCGTTCTATAGAAAAAATATCTAAAACACCGCGAACCCGCGTCTCGTTGCAGTCCTATCGTCATCTAGTGTTTGTTGGGCGCCTCTACAGCCACCAGGTCCAAGTCTGGGTGTCTATAGGACCATGATGGACCGAACATCCCCCTTGCTAAATAGTAACAAATCGTTTGCGAACACTAAGCTTGTGAGTCTCATCGCCTTGCTTAATGGATGATACTTGAATTCCATAGTAGCCGTAGTATGATTCAGAAGCCTCGTCAAATACTCCATAAATTTTGTAAAGAGTAGCGGGGAAAGGGGATCCCCTTGTCGGAGACCTCTCTTCCTTTGGAAAAAACCAAAAGACTCCCTGTTCAAGTTAAGGGAGTAAGACGCAGTTCTCACACAATGAGAAACAAGCTGGATGAAGCGAGCTGGAAACCTGAGTTTGTGCATCATTTGTTCCAGAAACGCCCATTCCACTGAGTCATATGCCTTTTGCATATCCATTTTAATGAGGCATCTGGGTGATACAATCTTCCTCGAGTATAGCAGGATATGATCTTGACATATGAGGATATTTTCAACCATACTCCACCCTTTAATGAATCCTCCTTGGGTTGGCGAGATAATGTCAATGCCAATCTAGAATAAAGGAGTTTAGAGATGCATTTGTAGACTGTGTTACAGTAGGCAAATCATTTGTTTGTTTGTCATCCTTACATAAAACATTTTGTATATAAGGATGTTCGACTATATATCAAAATGAGTAGACTTACTGAGAGGCGTGCCATCCCGACATATGGTAGACATTCAAATTCCTCCTCTTCGTAAGACCTGTTATCAAGATATTCTATCTGCTGTGATACGAAATTGATACACGCACAGCTGTAGAGGTGATTATTTTCAGACAACACCGGTACGAATACCTGTACATAGAGTATAAGTAATGTGTTGATGATTATTAGTGACAAAGCAGCTTTCAAGTAGTTGCCAGTATGAAAACTAAATTTAAAAATAACATATCAGAATCTAGCTGGAGATTGCCTTCATTTTCATCAAGCCAAATGTTCCAGAGGTTGAACAATTGTTCGCTCATGTCCACAAAAACACCATTCTTCCTGCTTCTCCAAATCTTCAATGCTGTATCCTGCATGATATTTGTTGGAGTAACGGGTCATCATCATAAGAGTAACAAAGAGAATGCATTACAGTAACATGTTTGTGGAATTGGAGTAATACACTTTGCTGGTATGAGTTACTACAGTGACAGTATAAATTACTTAGAGTAATACCTTCTGTTGGTTACAGCAACTGATCTGATGACATTATATTGATATTACCCAGTTTGTTGATGATATATATACTTATCGTTTTGGTCGAGCATAAGAATAACAAAGCTTACGTTGTGGCTGACACCAAAGTAGCAGCGTGATGTCCGTCGCGGTGTAGTCTGAGAAGCTGTCATGTAGTTGTGGACGTCCGTCTGCACCGCCCGGCACCCCGCGCGCGCCCACGCGGGATTGACCTGATTTTTCAACGTGTGGCAGCGACCACCCACGCAGCCCCCTCTCGGTCGGGGGCCGGTCCGATCTCACGTACGGGCCGATGTTTTGGACCTCGATTCGGATGACGATTCAGACTTGTACTAGACGGGTGCGGGCACCCGTGTTTCCGTTTGGAATCGATCAAGTCGTGGTTGTAAATGTTTAAAGTCCATTTTGTTTGGTAAGGCGACCTTTTTAGCGAACTGAATTCATTGCCGATTTGTGGAGTCGCCACCGAGTCAATTGTGGGGACTCGGAAACCGTTCAAGTCAACTTTGATCCCTTGTCGGCTTAAAGTTGAGTGGCACGGAACCTAAAGATAAATACTTGTACCCTTAAGCACTCCATGCCTGGAATGACTCTCATTGCCATTGGTTTCGGACATCCGTAAACCGTCGATTCTGAGTAAGGGGTGAGGGTACGTATTAGGAAGCCAACACCTGATAGATGTCAACATCCAACCCCACCCGCACTATAGCGGCCTCTACTAATCAATCGGTTGGCTAATAACCTAGTTCTTTTGTTGTGGTGGAAATACTGTAACATCCGTTGTTTTAACCCTATACCTTTTGCTACGTCGGTTGTTTAAGGACAAGTTAGTTTTGTTATCAAAGTAGTTGTGTTTACATTCTTTGCATGCGATTTCACGTGACAGACAGGACATGAAAAGATGCACATAGGAGAGTAGAGAGTGCTAGTATTATGCGTATTAGCAAATCAGTTTTAACGTGATAATACGGATATTGATCGTTCTCGTGGTATACCTTACCTGGTATTCTGCTTAAGATGCGTCGGTTCGGTTTTAATAGAGGTACGTTGAACCTAGTAAGGCGAGTACCCGAACTAATACGGAACCCGACCATCACTTTGTTCAGTTTTATTTGTTTTACGTCTTGAATTTCGTGTTAGGTGATTTAGCATGCGATTATAAGGTCATAAAGGCAATAAATCATACGAAAAACTGTAAGTGCGAACGTAAGTAAATCATATAGTGAGAAGTTGCACCCTCGGAGTATACACTAAACGAGACACGATGCATAGGTAGTTTGAGGACGGATCTCGGAATTACTTGGGTCTATTTAGTGTATTTTAGTGTTTGCGGTTGAAGTTGGGACGTTACGTATTTTTGTGAGTGCTTGCGGACCTAGTGTCCGCATCTAGTGTTGTCGTAGTGCATAATAAAAGAAAGTACGAATATGGAAAGTTTTGTTTAGATGGCAACCTAGTGACGACTCGACATCAATAGGCGGACCCTCCTAGATTGACCAGTGATTCCGGCAGAGCTCCGTTACCGTTGATCCTTCTTGCGGCTACTCCGGCAGAGCTTCGTTGCTATGGACTGATTCTGCGGTAATCCGGCAGAACTTCGTTACTAGACTTGAGCTTGTCGAACACAGGTACCTCGATATCGAGTGGGCTGCTCGAGGGTGAGGAGTAGCGTTGATGTCGCTTTTTTTGTGTCGAATGAATGAGGTGAAGGGGGGTATTTATAGGTGTTTTCGGCCCTCGTCGCCCATATGGACGCCTGAGTTGGGGCGCACCAAGACTCAGGCGCCTAGGCTTAGGCGCGATGAGACTAAGACGCGTGAGGTTGAGCGGTTGGGATTTTGAGGATACGATTTTGATACTTTCCAAAATCGAGAGGGAGGAGGATAATATGATACTTGGGAGTTAAGGCTCCCGTGTGTTACCCTAGCGCCGTGAGCATTAGTGGGCCTCGGGTGTGCATCCCGAGGTCCACTTGGCGCGGTGTTGACTCGGTTTGAGTTTTGGGACCGACTGGGGGTCCCGGTGTCAGAATTGACTCTAATTAGTGTTTATGCGACCGTAATGACACGACTAAGGCTGCCATCCTGTTAGTTTAATTTGCCCGAGTAATTTATTTGATCCGTTCTATAGAAAAACTACCTAAAATATCGTGAACCCGTGTCGCGTTGCAGTACTATCGTCATCGGGTGTTTGTTGGGCACTTCTGCAGCCACCAGGTCCAAATATAGGTTTCTACAGAAGCCCCCACTTTGACTGAGGCTTGGACAAGGCGAAAGTCAAAGTATAGCCGCCCAAGTCAATCGAAGATTACGACTTGGTGGCCGTCCGGTCGGATCATTTTAAGTCCATTGGACTGCGTGTTGAGTCTCGCCAGCCAAGGCCTAGAGACCGTACCTGACATGTTTGCTTGCGGTTGCTTGCTTAACCCCGGGCCGTTGCTTGTCGTCCTGTTCTCAATTCTTCACGCGCGTGCGCTTTGTCTTCATCGGTTTATTTAAGAGTTTTGCTTAATTTTAAGTGTTTTCGTGTGTTGGTGACGCGTTAAGCGTAAATATGTTTGGCTTTTATTTGAACAAAGTGTTTTGGGATGCTTGTGAACCCTTGATGAAATAAAACGTTCGAGGGCGTCAGACTCCACTCGAGTGGTCGTCTTCGGGATGCTTGTGACCTTTAGGACAGAACAAAATGATATAAACTACTCGAGGACGTCAGTCTCCACTCGAGTAGCTGTCTTTCGGGATACCTCTAACCCCTATGACAAAACAAAATGATATAAACTACTTGAGAGCGTCCGTCTCCACTCGAGTAGGTATCTTTCGGGATGCCTCTGACCCCTAGGACAAAACAAAATGATGTAAACTACTCGAGGGCGTCGGTCTCCACTCGAGTAGCTGTCTTTCGGGATGCCTCTGACCCCTAGGACAAAAAAATGATATAAACTACTCGAGGGCGTCAGTCTCCACTCGAGTAGCTGTCTTTCGGGATGCCTCTGACCCTTAGGACAAAACAAAATGATATAAACTACTCGAGGGCGTCAGTCTCCACTCGAGTAGCTGTCTTTCGGGATGTCTCTGACCCCTAGGACAAAATTGTTGTTGCTATACCTCCGGGATAACTAAGACCCCTCGAGCAAAAATTGTTGTTGTTGTGCCTCCGGGATAACTAAGATCCCTCGGGAAAAATTGTTGTTGCTGTGCCTCCGGGATAACTAAGACCCTTCGGGCAAAATTGCTTTGCCTCCGGGATAACTAAGATCCCTCGGGCAAAATTGATGTTGCTGTGCCTCCATGATAACTAAGACCCCTCGGGCAAAAATGCTGTTGCTGTGCCTCCGGGATAACTAAGATCCCTCGTGCAAAATTGTTGTTGTTGTGCCTCCGGGATAACTAAGACCCCTCGGGCAAAATTGTTGTGCCTCCAGGATAACTAAGATCCCTCGGGCAAAATTGTTTTTGCTGTGCCTCCGGGATAACTAAGATCCCTCGGGCAAAATTGCTGTGCCTCCGGGATAACTAAGACCCCTCGGGAAAAATTGTTGTGCCTCCGGGATAACTAAGATCCCTCGGGCAAATTGTTGTGCCTCCGGGATAACTAAGATCCCTCGGGCAAAATTGTTGTGCCTCCGGGATAACTAAGACCCCTCGGGCAAAAATTGCTGTTGTTTATTTGTTTTAGTTAAACTTTGTTTTGCGGGTTTATCTTGTTCGGGTTTGCTTTTGCTTTGTCTTGGTTTGTTATGCATTTAGGATTTGTTCAGAGTTTGTTTAGGTTAGTTCGGGTCGAATTGCTTTACTACGCGTTCGGGTACAGCGTTTATGTTAAGTGTGGTTCTTATGCTTGTTTCATTATAGAGAGTGCATTATCGATATCGATTAGTAATTGTTCTTTTATTGTTATTTTGCTTGCCTTAAAGGGTGCATGTTTTACATGTATCGAACTTTGAGTCTCGTTTGTTTCTTGTTTTAGTCTGTACTGGGCCGCTCGGACGCGCACCCATCAGCGCCCTAAAACTCAGGCGCCTAGCCCCCAGCGCATTAGGACTCGGGCGCGTCACTTGGGGCGGTTCGATTCCCGCAGATCGGGTCTGTTTAAGTGGGCGAAGGTTGGGGCGATTTATTTATTCGTCTCACAAACCAAACGCGTCACCCCCATCGCCCTAAATCGTCTTCTCGACTTTTCTTGCCAAATTTCGTCTCGATTTCCATCATACACGACAATGTCGACTCCGGGTAAGTGTTCTTTACCTTTTTATTTGTCGGTTTTGCTTGATTTGATTGATTGTGAGTTTGTTTTCTTGAACCCTAGAAAATCGATTTGGGTGTTTTTGATTTACTAAGTTTCGATGCTTATGCTTAATCTCATTGTTAAATTAGGGTTGATTAGAGCTGGCTATAGTAGTTAAAAGCTTGATTGGGGTTTCCGAGGTGCGATAATGGCTCCCTATAGTGATAGGTTCGAGGTACCAAGGTTAGGGACCATTTTCCCGAATATTCTCGCATATGTTTTACGTAATTTTGTTCAAATAGTGCTTGTGAGGATGTGGATAGCACCCTCGTTGATTTTTATGAGTTAGGATGGCCTTTAGGGCTTTCCGTGAGGTTTTGTGTGTCTTAATACGGACCAAAAGGTGTCGTAAGGACGCCGGATTTTCCCGAAACCACTTCCATTGTGACCGAGATTGCAAATGGGTGATAGCGGCTTTCTCGGAATTTTGATATTCTTAACCAAAATTTGACCCTATTTTGACCTGTTTAAGTCGCTTCAGCCTGACCAGAGGTATGTTTTTTGTTTCTTGTTTGGTTTTGCAGTTAGAAGCCATACCGAGCATCCCGAGGGAACTTCCTCGGTCGGTGCTAGTGAGGATATTGTTGGGACAAGTTCACAAACCCCCCGAGGGATTCGCAGGAGACGACGGAGCATCTCGTCTCAGCGCCGCGACCCCGAGGCCATTAATGAGACCGATTTTGATAGGGTGAAGAAACGCAAACTTTCAGAGACGGTGGCTATGAGGGCTCATCATCCGGTTCATGTACTGGAGAATAAGGAGATTGGTTACGAAGATCCCGAGTGGGCTCGAGACTGGGATGGCCATCAGTTGCTGTTTCACCTTGACCTTCACGTTTCTCACCGTATCGTACGTGGTCTGGTGAGTGTCCTATTCGTGCTTATTAGTTATATCTTCGATTTTTGGCTCGGGTTAGGTTAGGTTTGTTTCGCTTATTCTTGCATTGCTTTGGTTTGCAATCCCCAGATCCGATGAGGACTTTCTCGGGCTTTACTACGTGTCTCGATATTTTTCCGTAAAGGAAATTATCGCGAGGACCGCTCTAAGTCCCGTGGTCGAGTAGTGGGTCCGGCTAGTGGGTTGCAAGACTAAGTGCAACCTTGTGGTGATTAGGGCGATGATAGATCGCTTCCATGATACTACTTCGACCTTCCACATGGATTTTGGGGAGGTCGGGATGACCCTAGAGGATTTTGGGATGATTACCGGTCTGCCCTGGGGTCTGGACAGGATTAGGTGGGCCGCCGAAGGCCCTAGTCTAGATAGTGATAAAGTGCGGGGCCTCATCGGAGATTGTTTAGAGCGTGAGGCATATAGCGCGCCTCATGCTCTGGTGAGCTCGTATATCACCGATCACTTTGAGCAAGTGGCGGTGTTAGAGGGTCGAGAACCCAACACACCGGAGCAGGATGCCCGGTTGTGGTTGTTGTACTTCCTAGGGTCGACCCACTTCTCGGATAAAGACGAGAGGTTTCTACTAGGATTTTGCCTTTCCTAGCTAACCTGGCTCAGCGAGGACGTTATGATTGGGTGACCGCGGCTTTCGTGGAGATGACTCGTTGTTTGCAAGTCATGGTGAGGCCGCTGGCGATAGAGTCGGCTTCAGCTATGCCCATTGTGGTCCGGGCCTTATACTGGAGGTTAGTTACTATTCTCACTTTTGTCTTTCAAGTTCTGCTTAGTTTTGGTTTAGTGTTGCTAAGGTTGTTTTGGGATTATACAGGCTTGGATCTACTCCTATTTTTCTTGTTTGGCACCTAAGACGGTGCAGGTTCACCCGAAGAGATTCCCGGCGGGGATTGAGTGGAGGCTAGCTCAGCCTAAGAGCCCAATCAGCCATTACCCGTTGGAGAATGCGCTGGTTAACAAGCTACGCCTCGACGATGTAAGTTTTCTTTTTGTAGCCTTTTTCGTTAAGTAGCCCCTAAAGTTTGGGATTCATTGGGATGTTGGTTCTATTTGTGTAGTTTGTGGCCCGCCCTTGGGCCAATTATGAGGGTGTGCCTGGGTATTTGACTGCGGAGCTGAGGCCTCGGAGTTATAGGAAGATGCTCCTTCCTACGTTATTTCGCCCAGTTTGGTATCTACGATGGTTGGTGCGTCAGTGTCTGTACGATGATTTCAGGGTGCCGGTTGATCCTCCCTAGACCATGTTCAGACCACTGACCGCCGCAGAGGTCCTTGAGGATAGGGACGGAGAGGGAGGCGATACGCTCTTGGTGCCTGGTTCCTCCTACCTATCTCACGTCACCCGGAGGCTAGCTTGGTACCGCCTCGTGGTAATGCTCTAATTTTTGGTTCTAATGTTTGTTTTGCAATTTATTGTTTCCTTCCCCTCTGACCGTCCGATCTGTCGTTTTCTCAGTTGGCCGACCCGGATGATGAAATCCAGCGTCCAGATTTCCCCTTGACGCTGCTTAGGGTGGACGCGCCCGGGATACCCTTCACCGAGCCTCTTCCCCTGTGTTCTGCTGAGGAGATGGATACCGGGATAGAGTGGCGTGACCGGGTATACCGAGTGAGTTTTGGTTTTTGCTTTCGATTTGGGTTCTAAGGGTTTATAGGCGGTTTATCTAAGTTTTGTGATTTTAACTCTCAGGTTTCGTGCGCTTGCCATCAGCGGTTGTGGCAGGCCGCCAACTGCTTCCGGGTCTACGCCTCGAGGGTTTTCCGTGACACTTCGGGGCCTCGATCGGTGATTTTTTGTGACTTGGGTGGTTTTCTAGGCTGCTTGCGTGTTTTCCTAATGTTTGAGTGTATTTGCAGGATGTCTTGGATATGTTGGAACAACTGGAGACTCGGGTGACCGAGCTCGAGGCGAGGGAGGTTGAGTCGCAATGGCTCCTGCAATCTCGGGCAGACGAGATCGCTTTCCTTAAGGAGCAGCTGGCTCAGTCTCGGGGTGAGACCTCTGCGCAGAGTGAGGCTAAGCATCGGATTGAGAGGGAGACTGAGGCTGAGGTTACGGGTGCTGCCGAGGACGTTGGAGGAATCCCCGAGACAGCTACCCTATACATGCTGTCGGGGATGGATGGTAGTGTGTCTCCTCTTCTAGACTTGGAGGATGACATTTGTGAGGCCGTGATGGCCATTGGCGCGGCTTCTAGGGGTCCTCCCTAGCCTCGATTTGTGTATGAATTTGTATATTTTGTATAGTCGTTTTTGAATTAGTTGGATTAGTCTTGTGTTTGGCGAATTTGTTTACCTAGATTGACAAGTAATCACTTTCTGCGTTCATTTATTTGCGATTTGACCTAGTTTTGGGCGTGTTAGCATTGCATGAGAGTGTGAAAGTAGTTCCTCTCGGATGTTTTGAAATGCGTTAGTTTGAGTCGGGAATCGGATCAGGTAGTACGTCGATTAAAACGTTTTGACTTGAGATGGACGAGATGTAAAATGTTAACGTGTTTTGACCGAGTGTATTAGGAGATGAGCGTGGTTGTCTTGACATTCAGGACGAAGCCGAAGTTAAAATTCGGACGACTTTTGAAAAAAGTTAGGCCACTTTTCATACATTCATAATATTGTCTTATTAGGCTACAAACGCGACTTGACGATAACCGTTAAAAGGCTAGGACACGCCTAGGTGGGGTAGCTTATCCCTCTAAAAAAAATAAAAAAAACGTCTAAGTCTCGTGCATCCGACGAGTGGACTCGCGTTCTTGTAGCTCTTGTCTGTGTAACTTGGCTTCTGGGGCGGGTTTTAGTGACTTCGGGAGGTCGTTCTCGATGTCCGAGGTGTCGTGTGATAGCTATGGTGATAATGCGGGATCAGAGTTTCTATCCTTGGGTTGTCCGAGATGTCGCCTGCCCGGCTACAAGCGCTTGGGCCAAGGCTACCGGGTTCCGGGCGGCTTGGACTCGAGCGGCCGGAAAATCGGGCGCGTGGGCCGGGACAATTCGAGCCCGGGTTATGGAAATTTGTTGTTGTTTCCTAGTTCTTGTGGGATTAGGGCTATATATATGGGTTGTGGGTGCTTGTTCTAGACATACTAGAATATCCATAGTGTCTAGAGCATCCATATCTAGGGTCATGTCGGGTTTTGAGAATATCCTAACCGAGTGGCGAACTTAGTCTAGGCTATACATTACCGTCTCCATGGATTCGACCCGACTTGCCCTATCTACCGTAGGAATAGCCGGTTATTTTATTGACGGTTGGGATTCCACGACAAATCCCTCCCATCAATTTGGCGCCGTTGCCGGGGACGGTGCTAGGTTGGACTTTGTTTTCCTAGTTGCTTGACTTTGTCTTTGTGTTTGTGTTTTCTTTTTTCTTTTTGTTACTTTGCTTCCTGTGTGTGTGGTTTATTTCTCTCTTGTCTAGTGCCCAAAAAACACTAGGCTTCTCACGTTTGTTCTTAGTCTACAGTTTGTGCTTAGAGGTGGTGATTATCTTCTTCTTGCAACTTAGAGCCGCTTAAACGGACAGTTGCTAGAATGAGTGGTTTCCAACCGGGTATGAGCTACGATTTTCGAGCGAGCATGGGGTTTGATCTAAACTCCACACACTCAGGAGCCGATATGAGCTACTCCTCTTCTTCCATGAACCAAGGGTATGACATGACGTCCCCCTACCACTATCAAGCTTCTTGGGGTAATCAAGACGGGTATGATCTTCAAGATTATGGAAATGGCTACCAACAAGTGAATGACTATCACTCCTACGATCATGGTGGCTATTACTCAAGTTATGATTGTGAACCCACCATGTTCAATCAAGATTCACCTTATGGAAGCAAATACCCCCAAAACCCACCATATTACCCTCCACCCCAACCACAATATGAACCCCATAACCCACGATGCTACCAATCACCCCAACCTTGCTACCAACAATATGATGCCCCACCCCTTGGGCATCATCAAGATTATCAAGGAGCTTTACAAGACCCCAATGACCATCAATCGTCAAACTTGGAGTTGTATCATTCGATTCTTCAATTGCAAAGGAGCACACAAGAAATGGCCATTCAAATGCAAAAAGAGCAAGATGAATTCATGGCCCGATTTCGAAAGGAAAACGAGGCGAGGGATGCTCGATTAAATGCAATAGCGGTTAAAACTGTAATGCTTTTATCCCGAACAACACAATTAGATGAAGGGTGCCCACTTGAGAAAGGGGAGCAACCTAGCCATGAAGCCGCTGATGTAGTTCCGTTTGGAGGAGAAATTTGCTTTGAAGAACCTCAATCGTCTACCCAAAAAGAGACGAATGAGGATATGACCCTTGGTGAAGGCAACATTGGTGAGGAATTGGAGGAGGATAGTGAGTTGGATGGGTTGGTAGAATTCGAGAAGTTGTTGGGTGAAATTGATTGCCTCGAGTTGCCCATGTCCGAGAATGTGGATATGCATCAAGAGCCCCTAGCTAGTGAACCAAGCAATGACTTGGAAGAGATTGAAACCGCCGGTAGAAGTTTCGATCCTCTTCTCCAAGATGATGTGGGGCCGAGTGATGAGGATGGGGAACCACAACTTGAGGAAAGTGTGGGGGTGTGCAACAAGGAAATGGGGCCAAAGCCGCTTTTTGTGCCTTGTTTCTTGGAGATGAAGCTTGATTGTGATTGGAGGCAATGCTTAGGGAGGAAGAGGTCGGTGAAGCTCGTAGGATGGATAGACCCCGGAGACTACTTGGAAGATGATTTTGGGTCTTTTGATTCCTACTTCTTGCCTCCACCTTGGAGACCGTGGAGGTTGGCTAGGCTCGAGCGCTTCTTGGGCCTTCATTATGATATCGGTAGCGCGTTCGACTTGCTCCTCCATGCCCTTGAGGGCTACAGTTGAAGAAGAGTCCACCATCCTAGGTTTGACGGAGTTCCTAAAAGAACCGTCATGTTGTATATTCCCTCTTCCTCTTCTTTAGAGTACTTGTGCTTGTATTTGTGATTTTTGTTTCTAGGACTCTTTTGTTTTGTGATATTCTTGTCATTTGGATTTTGATGAGCGATGTGAGGGAGCGAATTTGATGTGTATATGAGCTTTGTTTGATAGGTGTGAAGTGAAGGTGAATCCTAGAGACGAATGGTTGTGGTTAGAGTTTGGATCTTGAGTTAGGGAGTCGGTTTTTGAAGCTTGGAGTAAGCTTTTGGGTTCGTGGAAGGTCAAGAAGACCCATCCCGACCGGGAAGGGTGTGGCATCCCGACCGGGAAGGAGCCGTCCCGATCGGGATGGAGGTGCACATTTTCGAGCTTACTGGAGGTCCGTCCCGACCGGGACGGGAGCGTCCCGACCGGGACGGGTGTGTCATCCCGACCGGGACCATCCATCCCGACCGGGATGGTCCCCTACTACCCCTTTGTGCCTCTTCTTCGACATTTGAGTCCACCCAACCATTATAAACCCCCTCCCAACCCCCCTAACCTTCCTTGCTCTTACCATATGACCCATGTTCCTCATTTTCATACCCTCACTTCATCTTCTATCCACCTGGCACCGACTTTCACATCAATTTCCTCCCCCCTCACACCATTACTACCTCTACCATGCGGGCTTATCGAGATTGAAGAGAAATAGCAATGATGAAGACTAGCTATGTGCTTACATTGATCATTGAGACGATGGAGTGAGTGATTTGCTAACCCATGGGTACGGCAACTATCCTTTCTTTTCCGTCTTTTATAGCTTGTTTTCCCTTGTTTATCCCCTTCCCCGTTTACACTTTCGTGTCACGGTGTCATGGTGGCCTTCAGGGCCTTCGTAGCTATTGCTCCCGACTCTCGATGACGTGACTACATCGAGAGTCATTTTCAAAATCCAAATTTACAAGATTTTCACTTTCTTTTTTGAGAATTTAGTTGGATTTAGGCGGAATCCGGGCTAGGTGATTTGATTACACCTAGCCCTCTCCTCCCATTTCCTTTTATTTCCTTCTTTTATTTCTTCCCCCATCCATATCTTTTCTTGTCTCGGCCCATGGTGACTTGACTACACCCCGGCCGGACGCCTTCTACCCTTTTCTTCACTTTATTTTTGATTCTTAGCTTTATTGTCGTAGTTTCTTTTTGTTTCTTTTGTCTCTCCGCACACTACGATCGAGCATGAGGACATTGCTCGGTTTAAGTGTGGGGGAGCGATATTCTAGTTTAGTCTAGTTTATTTTCTTAATTTTTTCGAAAAATCTTAAAAATCCCTAAAAATTTGAAACATTTCACAAAAAATCAAAAAGATTTTCTTTTGTGTGTTTTCCTTTAATGTCCTTGTGTCGTATATTTGTTTTGTTGTTTGTGTTTGCCTCCCTTTTTCCTCTTAGGTCGCCTAATCACCGTTAATTTTGGAGAGCTTTCAAGATGTCCGGTAACATCTTCTATCCCTTTTCCTTCTTTGTCTCTTGCGGAGTTTGGAGGAGATTGTGATGTGGTGTGCTCGGGTGGAGCTTGTACATACTTGTGGTTGATTTGGTTACTTGTTTGGAAATTCGGGGTGGTGTTTGTGTTATGTATGTGTTCGTTTTGTGTTGTTTTTGTTGTGTTGCTTTTGCTTATTTTTCTTTCGTTCTCGTTGAGTCTCCATTCTGTGTTGTGTTTATTGAGTCTTGTGCATAAAAGGTTTTCGAACACCCGGTTTGAGGCTAGTGTGCAGGTGTCTACTTTCCCTTCCTAGTAGTATAAATCGAGTCTTAGACTTTAATCTAGTAGAATGACCCTAAATCAATGATTTCGTTGGTCCTTTACCTTTAGTCCACCTAGCTTACTAGGGATTTACTACGGGATTTGTATTTTGATCATTATGACCACCCATGGTGTGAAAAGGCCTTGGTTGCCGAGTCCCGTCCCTTAGGTGACCGTGTTTAGTATTGCTTGATTAGTCCAAGTTCTCCCCTTTTTTGTGGGTTTGTAGGGAAATCGTGACCCCCGACTTACCCATTCACCTACCTCCTACACAAAACCACGCAATAAATTGCAATTTGTGAATTCTGTCTTTCTTATTGCAAAAAGAAATGCCAAAAAGCCAAATCAAGCCAAAAGGGCAAAGAAAAGAAAAAAAGGAATGAAAATGAAAGAAAGAAAAGAATGAAGAAAAAGAAAAGGCACAAAAGCCAAAAAGAAAATAGACAAGAAGAAAAAGAAATGGCATGGCAACAAACAAAGCAAAATGTCAAAAAGAAAGAAAAATGCCAAAAGAAAACCCGTCTCACAAAAATAATCCCAACATCTCAAAATAAGCCTTTTTTCCGAATTTTGCCGTGAAGAGCCTACCAAATCACCGAGTCCCTAGGAAGGATGATAGCGGCAAAGGTCGGTCTTCCCTCACTTTGCAATTATTTCCACCTTTTTACTTGGACTGGTTAGGCGGTTTTGGGCATGGGACGACCCTCTTGGCTCATCGCTAAAGGGGGTGGGGTCTCACTTACCTACAGTGTCGACTAACACCGTGGTTCTTCACTTCCCACTCCGCCGATCGTCCCGTAGTACGTTTTTAGAAAGTTAGGAGGACCTAGGTAAGTTACCAACGTTTTTGTTGCTTTATCGTCATACTATTAGGGTTTAGTTCACCTTGGTTTGTATTGCTAGCTGGGGAACGTTGTCACTTACCTTGAGTCCTAAACCGGTGTCCTTTCACCGCTTTTAGAGGAAAGCGGTATTTGTTTTCCTTTGGGTGCAACCTTGTGTTTGTTTGTTTGCTTGTTTGTGTGTTTGTTTGTTTATGTGTGTTGTGTCCGGTTGCATCCACAGTTTTGTCGCAAGACCCGACTTGCCTTGCGGAGTGCACTTTTCCTCTAAGTGTACTCGCGTGAGTTGAAAGGGCGTAGGGTGCGCTAATACCCACTCGGCTAGTTTAGTAGATAGTATGTGCTTACTCGAGGGCGAGTAAGGGTTAAGTGTGGGGGAGTTGATAAGTGTAGTTTGTAGTGCCTATTTTACTGTGTTTTGGTCCCATTTTCCTTGTAGAATCGCTCCTTGGGAGCGGTTTATGAGCTACTTATCCTTCCTCTAGCTCGTTTCAGGTTCCCGAGACCATTCATGAAGAGTTGGAGCGATTCCGACTCAATACATACACTTTTTGGAGCCAACAAAGCTAAGGAACGATCACTCGATGCCTTGGAGTCGACCCCGAGACCTTGGGACCCAATCCCGAGCCTCCGAGACCCGATCCCGAGTCCCGAGAATCGATGGGAAGCCCATGAGAACCAAGGAGAGACCAAAAAGATCTTAAGAGAGGCCTACAAGGTCCTTCCCGGGTGGGATAATGCCTATCCGACCGGGAAGGAAGGTGCAAAAGTGCTCCTGTCTTGAGCCCGTCCCGGCCGAAAAGGACTTCGTCCCGGGCGAGACCATCTCGTCCCGGGCGGGATGAGTGAGCTGTAACACGCAATTGATTCTTTTCTTCTCCTTACCCCTTGTAACCCTATATATACTCTTCCCTTGTTTTGTAAAGCTTATGCACTTCATTAGACATTAAACCCTAGACTAATTTAGGTTAGATTAGATTAGATTAGTGTAGATTAGTCGGTAATTAGTAGTTAATCTTAGTTTAATCTTGTATTATTGGATCTCTTAAAGAATCCATCCAAGATTGACAACCTTGGTGGAATTATTTGGGTTTTCTTCTATGCAAGTGTTCTCCTTTTCCATTTCCCTTGTAGTTTGGTATAATCTTCTTCTCCTTTTACTCTTAATCCTCTATTGTTTATCAAGTTCTCATCTTTATTCATTGTTTGTTGTTTATCCTTGTTTTCCATTATGTATGTTTGGATTCTTGTGTTGATTCCTTTTGTTCTTGTTAGTATTAGTTTGAATATGTTAGAGTAGTGTTCTTGCTAGGGTTAGTAGGGTGATTAGGGTGTTAATTGGGTGATTAAGGGATTGTTGGAGATGTTGGTGGAAGATTTGGGTTTCCTCTTGGTTTGATGCACATCACATGTTTGTTGAAATGCTTGAATGACTAGTATGTGCATATGCTTGTTTTTCTTGCCTTTCTCTTGTGGGTGATAGTTTTTTTGTGGGTTCGGTTCCCTCACTAAGTTGCGAGAGCCCGGTGAGGACGACCCCTAGGTCGGTCTAAGTAGCGAGAGCCCGGATGCGACCTAGGCCCCGATATCACGCTAGTAACCCCGTTTGTCATGTGTGTCGCCGAGATGGGTTCTAGGTGGAACCTCTAGGTGGGTCTAAGTTGCGAGAGCCCGGACTATACCTAGATCACCTTACTACCTCCTTCGCTCTAGTTATCCCTTGACCATTCCGTTACCCCTTTGACCCCGACATAATCCTAGCCCGTTTTCCTTGTTTGCTTTCTCCTTACCCTTAGTCATAGTCTTAGCCTTTTCCCTTCTATCATTCTCTAGTTTAGCTTATCTCGTTGACTTAGTCTCGTATTTAGGTGACCTTAGTCTAGGCTATACATTACCGTCCCCGTGGATTCGACCCGACTTGCCCTATCTACCGTAGGAATAGCCGGTTATTTTATTGACGGTTGGGATTCCACGACAAATCCCTCCCATCAGTAACACCAGGTATATGTTATAGCAAACATGCAGATAAACACATACATACAGAGTAGATGATTCAAAATAGACGATAAAGATGCATAACCAGTTTAGCACATACAAACTAAACAATGGTTTTTCAATTCATACATTCCAGATTTACAGATACCATACAGTTTAGCACATGCAGAGTAAAGGATACAAATGATGTGAATTCCATAAGTCGTTACACATACATACACAGACAACCCATTAATCGTAATTAGCATCACCACCAATTGAATTAGTAAAAAATACAACTAAACCCAGTACAAAGCACAAACTCAGTACAATAAATTATAAGAAAACTATAATAATTAAAAGCCCAAACACACCCTAATTTACCTTAAGTTTGAAGATAATAACTGATAGAGCTGCGGCATTTAGTGAATATGAAGATGACCTGTAATCTGTATATGCGAGTGATTGTTAGAAGTGTACGTACAATGGCAGTAGGGTTTGGGAATTGAAGATGAAGATGAAAGTATGATTTTTGGGTGAAGATGAAGGTGAAAATATGAAGAGTATGTTAGGCGGGAGTGTTTGTGAATTAAAAAAACTTAATTTGGAAGAAACGTCGTGTGAGAGAAAGAAGGGTCGGTGAAAAAAAGTTAATAGGAGATAGAGGATTATAGTAGAAAATTAGGGAGGAGAGAGAGAAATGAAATATTTACCAAGATTTTGTCAGTTATTTCCTTAATTGACAAAACAAATCATAACCATTCATCTATCTCTAATCTAAGGGTTAAGGTGAGGACTCACGGGCTCAATTATGATAAGAGGGCTCACCTGACCCCTCTTCTATACACACACACACGTACACATTTAATTTTCTTCATTTACCGTGTTTTTGTTGTATCATTCGAACATTTTTAACATGCCATGTTTTTTTAAAATGATCAACCTCTTCAACCGTTAGGACAATCCTCTTCGTCGGGTGTCCGTGCTACACCACACACTTTTTACTCCTATTTCATATGCTGCTACACCATCATCTGTTTTAACATTTGAACAAAGTTGCGCTCACGTCGTGACAACAAGCTGGAAAAATACGAAGGGCTATAAGAAAGGTATTGACTGCACAAAAAAAAAAAATTCTTCATTCGTTGCCTCACAATTATGCACGTGAAACTCTTTTTCTTTATATTTTATTAATATTTTGGCCATTTTGTAAAATTGGATTTAAGATCATTTTTTTAGAGCACTTGGGTTCCATTGTTGTTTTTGTTGCACTTTGTCTTCTTAAAAGTAGACAAGTTCTGCAAGTCTCATTCATTTCCTTTGTGTGAAGGTTCTGCCCAATCAGACGTCATTGATTTGGAGCGATATTTGGATTCTGAGCTTGAAGTGGTTGCAACTCAAACGAGTGAGTCTTATCACCCCTCATTTGAAGCAACGGTCAGTGGCAATCATTTCAAGAGTCACCATTTTGAAGTTAGCTCAAGCAGTGGTGTCGCGGTTTCTGTTGTACATATTGACGAAGGTTTCAAAAAAATCACTACTTTAACCACTCAAGGATATATATAATATGTGGAAATTATTTACATAAATGCTGTCCTATAATATAATGGATTATATATTTTCACTTACTATTTTCATTTTTTTCCATTATTATTAGAGGTTTCAAGATATTGGGACATTGGTGACCCTGACTATCAGTGTCAAATGTGTTATGCCCAAATGTGGTATGAGGAAAGGATCGGTAAAGGTCGCGACACGAAAAATCCAAGGTTCTCTTTATGTTGCTCAGATGGGAAAATAATTTAACGCTTCTATTCCTAAGTGAGCTACCTCCATTGTTGAAGTCATTGTTGAGTCGAGAACATCGCCTTAGTTCTGAGTTTTGTGACAAATATTTGTGGTTACAATTATGGGTATTCTTTGTCATCCACCGGTGGCATCATCGATAAACTATGAACCGAGGCCGTGGCCCATATACATTCAGAATGAGAGGCCACAATGTTCATCGGATTGGTAGTTTGCCTGAAAATGATTCGATTCCTAATTTTTGCTAGTTGTACATCTACGACACCGAGGAAGAGGTCAACAATTGAATAAATGCTATAACGTAAGTTCCTAATCCACTTTCATTACTTATTTTTATGTACATGTATTTATGATTTAACATTTCAGTTTTCTTTATATTGCTCTTTTCCTGTAAAAACAAAGGTGGCGACTGTAGTAAATTTAATGAGGAACTTATGTCACTATTGAAGGAGATGATTGATGAATATAACTCTCTATCCAGGTATTTCGTATGGTAAGGGACAAATTATCGTCGGACATAGAAGGTGATTATAGCATCAGAATAATCGCAAGAATATACACTGACGGTAGAACCTATAACCAACCAACTGCTTCAGAGGTAGCTACTTTAGTTGAAGGTGACATAGGACCTAGCATGGAACACCGTGACATTATTGTGGAAAAATCATGTTGACAGTTGCAGCGAATCTCTAAGTTGCACCCCCCATATCTTGCCTTACAATACCCTCTTTTGCTTCCTTATGACGAGGATGGGTTTCGTCCAAATATTTCGCATAGTGAAGCGTCAATTGGTACAAGCACGAGCCTAAAACCGTGTGGTGAGCTTACCTTACGTGAGTTCTTTGCTTTTCGGTTTCAAGACAGACCATTGGATATTGAATTTCCTACGTGGACATCAGCTTGCAATTTATATCAACAGATATGCGTTGATGGATATATGATGGTCGAGTCTCAAAGATTATCCTTCTTACGGTTCAACCAAAAATTGCTTAGGGTTGACAAATACAAGAATGTTGTTGAGCCATTGTCAATCGGTAGTCGTTACATTGTTTCGTCATCTTTCACACCTGGGGATGCTTTCATGAGATTGAAGTATCTGGGCAATACGGCTATTTGTAGGTGGTGTGCCTACCAGGACTTATTTATTATATTTACATGAATACAAAATGGCCTGAGGTTGTTCGATTCGTAAGTAAAAGGGGTCTTCGCTATGAAGATCGTCCAAATATTGTGTCCCGTATTTTTCAAGTGAATTAAGTTATAAAATTAATCCAATACTTTAAAGTCCGTGAAATCTTTGGAAGAACAAAACCAGGTCTGTATTTGCATTATTATTTTAAAATTTATTTTTTGTCCATCTGTGCATTATTGTTATAAATTATGATTTTTTTTTTCAAATCATTTTCAGTTGTGTACACTGTCAAATTTCAAAAGAGATGACTCCCCCATGCATACATCCTATTGTTTCTCCACCGAGATGACAAGTTTTCGGAGGTGGCTGACGTAGATAGACTCATCTCTGCTGAGATTCCCCACAAGAGGCAAAACCTCATATTACATGCTGTTGTATTGGAATTGATGATCCATGGTCCTTGCGGTGCATCAAATCCTCAATCACCGTGCATGTTAGATGGTGAATGCATTCAAAAATTTCCAAAGCCATTCAGTCGCAGGACCACAGTTGACAAGAACGACTTTCCTATTTATCAGAGAAGAGGTAATGACCGTACAATACTGAAAAATGGTGTGACCATTGATAATCGCTATAATTTGCCTTATAATCCTTACCTTATTGATAAATATTGTGCCCACATAAACGTGGAGTGGTGCAATCAAGGAAGGTCAATCAAATATTTGTTCAAGTATATCAATAAAGGGCCTGATCGTGTTGCAATGGAATCGTCCAATAGTTGTCGTAACAACCAAAATAAGCTCGGCCAGATTCAGAAGTTATACGATTGTCGATATGTATCTGCGTGTGAAGCTGTTTGGAGGATATTTGCATTTGATATCCATTATAGGACTCATGCAGTGGAAAATCTTCAATATCATCTTCTTGGAGAGCAAACTGTCACCTTTGAGGATGACGACCCCATTCATGAGGTTCTTGAGAACCCAAGTGTTGCAATGTCTAAATTTGTTGATTGGTTTTCATTGAATGCTAGAGATCCTGCTGCACGTGACCTACTACTATCTGAAATTCCTAAAAGGTACGTATGGGATAGAACTAAGAAGGAATGGAAGCATAGACAAAAGTCTTTTTGCAATTGGTAGGCTGCACCACATCCCCATAAAATGTGGTGAACTTTACTCCATGAGAACGATGTTGAACAATTCTAGGGGTGCAAGGTGTTATGAGGACATTCGCACTGTGAATGGTGTATGTTATCAAACTTTCTGAGAAGCGTGTTTTGCTCTTGGCTTGATCAGTGATGACACTGAGTATGTTAATGTCATTAAGGAAGCACATTATTGGGAATCAGGGACATATCTTTGGCACATGTTCACATCATTGCTGATATCTGAATCCATGTCTACACCTCATACCGTGTGGGAGGAAACATGGGATCTATTATCCGATTATTCTAGGCAAAGGAGGCTTCTATATATCGAATCCTACTAATTTCAACTATTGGACATCTTACTCCCTCAATTATTTTATATAGGTAGTTCTAGGTATTAATATTTTTTTTTAATTTATAGAAAATGCTCCCATAAATCAATGAAAGAATCGAAAATTATCGGAGAGGTGTAGATACCCACATTTTGACTGCTTGTGTCTATAGTAGTCTCCAACAAAACACCCAATGATGATCGGACGTAAACATGCTTTAATGCGCTCGAGTACGGACTTAGAATCAATAGTATCCGACGTGGGCACTCAACGGATTAAAAATCTCTCAAAACCGACCTCAAATTCAGACTCAGTGGGTCGTTTTCAATAAGATAAAGCTATTTTGAGCTGAAACTGTCACCGAAAATAAAACCGTCTTTTACGATCGAGTCAAAACCCAGTCAAAGTTGAAACCCGAGACGAAACCAGTCTCACGCTGCGTCCAAATGCATAAATTGAACCAAGACAAAACAATCAAATTATGAGTCAAAATATAATCCTATTTTTCCTTTTTTATCTCCACCCGTTCAGACCCATTCGATCGAGTGCCATAGAGCATCTCAATCGAGTAAACCCTAAAAAAACACTCAGCCCCATTTTTGAAGCCACTCGATCAAGTAGACCCTCAAAAAACACTGAGCCCCATTTTTGATACCACTCGATCGAGTGACCCTAGACGGGGTCTGAGTCTATAAATACTCCCCCATTTCACAACTTCTCACGACTTTTAACACATTCAACTTTTACAACTTTTACCAACTCCTCTTCAACACTCACCTCTACACATATTCCTCATACATTGAGTAGTCTACTATACTCACATAATCATACAAGCAATCCCGAGATCAAAAATCGTCAAAGACCGAGAGCATCCTCTCCCCAATCATACACCCTAACTCACCCTACATTCTCGACGCTCCCGTGCCTACGCCACCACTAGACGAGCCCGTGTTCCGAGAATAAAAGCATGTAGGTTGAGGATGTAAAAAAAAACCCGTCTTCTCTAATATTTAATCCTCATTTTTTTTTTCGTATACTAATTACTAAATATTAACATTTAATTTCCGTTCACTAACATCTACCACTTTATTTTTATGCATCTAACTTTTTAATTATCGTTCCTAACATTACTAACAATCTAACTACTAACTCGACTATAAAATACTCACCTTTAACGTACCGAATACAAAGATTGACGAGATAAGAAAACACGGACACAAGAGTATTGCACTCGCGTCGACGATCGCTTATCTCGTTACCTCGCGTAATTGGTTGTCTAGGGTGAGTCAACCCCCTAAAATGACTTTTACATTTCCGTCATATTAATACCATGTATATTAATATCAAACTATTTTCAAAACCGATTCGAGCGACGTCCAATGACGCTAAATCGATTGTCATCGGCTTAAAAGCCAAATTATGACATCGAAATGCAAAGGACTTAAGTTTAATGATGATGAATCGATGTTATCAATCGAGTATTTTCGATGATTGAATTAGCATGAAACCGATATTCATTCTAGTTCAATTATTTTCGATTCAACAAATTTAACTCTAAAATGATCGATACCGGTTCCGTAACCGAGCGTCGTGCATAACGAGTTATCGAGAAAAAAAGTTAGTGTATATTATTTAATATTTACATTTGGCTTAATTATTCCTCGATTCAAATTATCAATTTACGAAATGGGACATTTTTTAAACAAACTCTTCGCCTGCTGCAAAGGGCACTCCATCGAGTACCTAGAGGCCACTCGATCGAGTGACCCCCTCAAAAATGGGCAGGGGTCTCCATGAAGGGCACTCGATCAAGTCCTCTCAATGACTCGATCGAGTGACCCATGTAGGTCACCAACGTGAACCTAAAACGTGATACAAGTCTCGCTAAGTCATGTTTATGACTTTAAGTCGGCACGTGTTAATTCAATCACGTGTTTTCCTTTTCTAAACCCATACATTACAATCTACTCTATTTTATTACTCCTACGACTTTGAGCAATGTCATGTACGACTAGTCCTTCATCGACGACTCCTTAGTCGTATTTGATGTGCGATTAGTCTAGACATCAATATTTCGTTATGCTAAGTCGGGCCAAGACTCTAAGGCTCGGGATCGAGCTAGCACTATGCTATGGTCCCATACGCGAACGCGTATCAAAACCTTCGTCCTCCGATCAATATACAGTGCAATGTGTACTTGATCGAAGTTCGTCCATTTATTCGATTTACGGTTTCAATTTATGTCGTCTATTCCGTCTATAGTCATTTTTTTACCGTTGCTAATCCAATTATTTTTCATATTGCTTGTTGTATTGTGAATTCCGGGTTGTAATTCCGCCCGTGTAATTTGTAATTTATTTACGAGCTTTATTTTCGATGTTTGCCATTTATCGCATTTAAATGAACATCGCATGCTAAACCACTTCGACAAAAAATGAGATGCATTAAATGACGTAGTAACACGTATTATATTTTGTGTATCGTAAAACAATGTTTGCATAACATTTCGCCGAATCACTAGCGCGCGCATTCAAAAACCAATCAATATTTTAGTAGAGGCCGCTATGTGCGGGCGGGTTTGGGTGTCCTTGTGGGCTTCCCAACACATACCCTCACCCCTTACTCAGAACCTCACTTTCCGGATGCTCGAAACCGTTGGCATACGAGAGTCATTCGATATACGATACTTGATAACTCGGCGTCGGTATCGTAATGCAAAGGGACAAACCCAATAAGATCTAATACTAAAGCGGCATGTGCTTTGTGCACGATACGCCCAAGTATAGAGTGGGTTCGAACGGGCCCGAACTCCCATAAAGTTCGGTGGCGACTCCTATTTTGATTTAAATTTCGACCCGAGAATCATCTCATCACGAGAACATATCGCCGCCCAAACCCGCGCGTGGCCGCGTCGGGGTGGACCTACGTCATGTCCACAGGAGATGCAAAACAACTTATATAAAATAAGTTTTTTTTGCCAATCAAAACTACTTATATACAGTAATGGTGGGAGTATGTGGCAATGTATCATTTCAGTGCCCAAGTTTGCAAATTGCATTCCTTTTAAATTCTCTGTAATCATTATTTCGATAACATGTTCACATTAATTACTTTTTGTCTTAGATTTGGAGTTGTCTGATGAAGAGATCCATGACTTAGCCCTACTCGAGATCGAACCTTTACTGCAAAGCAATGGCAGCAGTTTGGCTAGATTTGATGGCATGCTCATTCCTGATGCAACAACAGTTTCCTACTTAGGTAACACGTTGGTTTGAGATGAATTATCGTATGATAGGGTTGCTTTGCGGCATGAATTTGAAATGACATTATTAACTGCCGATGAACCTCTGTATATGATGACATTATTAACGCTGTATCCGCGCAACTAAGCGTCGTTTTCTTTATGTATGCTTTTGGGGGTACAGGTAAAAAATTTATATGGCGCACTTTATGTGCCGATTTGCGAAGCAAATGTCAAATCGTGCTTCCTGTTCCGTCCAGTGGAATTGCGGCAACGTTAATCCCTGGAGGGAGAATAGCTCATTCCAGATTTGGCATTCCATATAATATTGTCGAGACTTCCACTTGCTCTAATATCAAGCCTGGTACGGATTTGACCGAGATTGTAATACCCCAATTTAGCCACGAGCCTTATCAAGACATTCCCGAATAAATAAAGGTGTTACCATCTCGATTTCCCGAGGTAGTAGCTCATCACAATATAATACGGGATGCCAAGCCGACCATGTGATTTAAGACATTACAACTCATTAACTATTACAACTATGTGTTACACAGCGGAAGCTATACAATCTATATAACAGGAATGTCTATGCATTCACCCGTGCTACGTCTGGCTCATAAGTCGCGCTCACCCCAATCCCGTACATGTATCCCAGCATCCAAACACATCACGATATACATAACCTGAATTATAGACTGCTCCCCAATTAATTGGAAATATCAATTGGATCATCACAGACATGTCAGACAAACACACCAGATCAGTTCACGATAACATTAAACAACATAGGTACAACCAGCATCACAACCATAAGTATCATCATCATCATCCTCATCCCTATTATCACTATCGCGACCGCAGTCACGCCCCGTCAGTCCGAGTGTGCACACCCCTACTAGGCTCTCCTAGGAGGAAACATTAGGGAAGGTCCCGAGATCAACCGGGCCTAGCTAGTCCTAGCTAGCTTCTCTCAATCGACACACAGCCGCAATATCAATAGGCACACAGCCGCAATATCAATAGGCCCACAGCCAAAATCTCAATTGGCACACAGCCGCAATCTCAATATAACCATTATATCCTTATATCATACAATATGCAAACATACAATGTAAACTGAGTAAGGATAACCTTACCTAGATAGCAGGTCACAACCACAAACAAGCGGGTTAAAAAAAACCTCCACTAAAACATTCATCACCTACAATCAATTGATATTAACATATAATTACTACTTAGATTGATCACGCTCTAAGTTGTTACTAGCATTAAAGACTTAATCTTTACTTCCGATTTTACAGCATTGTACTTTCTTGTTATAAAATTGATAGTTAAATAAATACTACTTCAATTAATACGAGACCAAATGTGTTAGAACCGTGATTGTCTTGTCTACCATTTATATTTTTATGACCTTCATCTAAATATCATCTTAACATTGACTTACAACCTGATCTCTACAGACTGACAGAATTCGTCGCATAAACACTATTGATGAATTACTAATACTAGACTAATCCTTTTAACTCCATTCCAACTTCTATTATCAACTAGACTCAATAAATTTAATGTTGGCTGAAATCCAAACTCAATTATGATATATAAATTCGTTTTTACACCAATTACTATATAGCATTACTGAATCAGTGATTCATAAATGACGGTTCACAAATAAATTCTCTAGAAGAAACGGTTTTGAATCTGATTACGAAATTTAACAGGCATAAAGTAGACTTGAAATAAACTAGGGTTTGTTCTTTATTTTTTTCTCAATTCGAAAAATAAACACGTCTATCAATGAACACAAGACAGTACTACGAATCTGAGAATTTCAGTAACTATTTCCTAATTAATGTCTTAATGTAATCTTCCACCTAATTCATATTGGGAATGGCACGACTAAATCCTAATTATACTTTTAAACAACGTTAAAATAAAATTAAGGAACTTACATGACTCAATCATATAAATGGATTGTTAGGATACGATTTGGGATCGAATCTTCTTCTCTCTTCCTATTTCTCTCTTCTTCTGGCCTCTCTTTCTTCTTGAGCGTGCATTATGAGTGAACGTACTTTAGGGTTGTGTGATGGGTGGGATTTGCCGTGGATCCCCGCCAACAAATAAAAACCAACTATTCCTAACACGTAGATAGGGCAAGTCGGGTCGAGTCCACGGGGACGATAGAGAGGTGTTCATAAGTGTAGTTTGTAGTGCCTTTTTCACTATGTTTTGGTCTCATTTCCTTGTGGAATCGCTCCATGGGAGCGATTTATGGGCTTCTTATGCTTCCTTTAGTTCGTTTCAGGTTCCCGAGACCGATTTGGAAGAGTTGGAGCGATTCCGACTCGATACATACACATTTTGGAGCCAACGAGATAAAGGAACGATGACTCGAGGCCTTGGAATCGACCCCGAGACCTTGGGACCCAATCCCGAGCCTCCGAGACCCGATCCCGAGTCCCGATAATAGAGGAGAAACCCATGAGAGGCAAGGAAGGACCAAAAAGCTCTTAAGGGAGGCCTACAAGACCCATCCCGGTCGGGAAGGCCTCATCCCGTCCGAGATGGGGTGCACATTTAGAGGTGCTACTGTGAGGAGCCCGTCCCGGCCGAGAAGGACTCATCCCGGTCGGGACCATCTCGTCCCGGGCGAGACCATCTCGTCCCGGGCGGGAAGGAGCAGAGGCAGCCGCGCATCACTTTCTTTCTTCTCCTTCATTCTTGTACCCATATATATACTTCCCTCTTGTATTGTTAACATATCTGATCATACCCTAAACTCTTTTAAGCCTCCATTAAGCATATAAACCCTAGACTTAGTGTTCCTTCATTAGATTAATCTTCCTTTAATCTTTGTTAATCCTTAGTTAATCTAGTGTAATTAGTTCTTGTATTAAGAAGTTCTCGAAGAATTCTCCAAGCTTGACATCCTTGGGGTTTATTTGGGTTCTTATTTATACAAGATTGCATCTTTTCATCATCTTGTTGTTGGTATAATCTTCCTTTCTCTTTGTGGACATGACGTAGGTCCACCCCGACGCGGCGAAGCGCGGGTTTGGGTAGGCGAATGAATCTCGTGGTAAGATTGTTCTCGGGTTCGAAATTTAAGTCAAAATGGAGTCGCCACCAAATTTTGTGGTTATTCGGAACCATACGAGCCCACTCTATGTCGTCATGGGCTATACACAACGTAAGCCCACTTCGATTTCAGAGTTTATGGGGCTCGTCCCTTTGCATTGCAATATCGATACCGTTTACACCGGCTTTCGTATATAGAATGACTCTCGTGCGCCAAGGGTTTCGGACATCCGGAAACCAAAGGTTCTGAGTAAGGGGTGAGGGTACGTGTTGGGAAGCCCACTAAGGACACCCAACCCCGCCCGCACATGGCGGCCTCTACTAAGACACCGTTCGTGTTCGTGTACGCGCGCTAGTAAATTGATTAAATGATATGCAAGCAGCGTTTTGTCTAAGCATGTGAATTTTGCGTTAACTACGTCATTTAATGCATCTTATTATTTGTCGAAATGATTTAGCATGCGAGGTTCATTTATAAAGCGTAAAAGCAGGTAAATAAACAAAGCTCGAAAATAAATAGAAATAACGTACAAATTACACGGGCGGAAATACAACCCGGAATTCACAATACAACATTACGTAAAGAAACGATAAGCGAAATAAAAATAACGCAATAAAAAGATAGAAACGGACCCGTATATAAACTAGACCGCGAAATATGTAGATGGACTAACCCCGATTAAATACGCATTATGTCGCATATTAAACGAAGGACGGGAACATGAGACTGTGGCATATTGCTAGCCTAATCTCACATCTCGTAGTCTTGTCCCGACTTATCACGTCAAAAGGTGGTCAAAGTCGTTCTACATGTCATGATGTGCATGGTTTTGAAAATGGGATAGTCACGTGATAGTCTTTACACGTGATGACTAAAGTCGATAAAAAGGTCGGGGCTTGAATTGTGGGTCAAACCCCTCGGTTTTGTGGGTTACAGGACCCACTCGACCGAGTTATGGTGTGACTCGGTCCAGTGCACGTTTAACGTGGCTACTGACCACTTTTTGGGGTGCTACTCGATCGAGTGGCCCATGGCACTCGATCGAGTGCCCCCTGTACGAAGCATGGCTCGTTTCGTTTTATGACTTAAAATCGATGAACGGTCAAACCAAATACAAATATCGCACGATTTGTATTTAATTCGGCCTCCGGTACTATAATCGTGTATGAACGATTATAATACCGTCACCGGAGTTTTAGGAAAACGTTTACGTTAGATTAGGGAATTTTGAATTAGTGACGAAATGCGTCCCTCTACGTCACGACATCGAAACTAACCCTTTCGGGTTATGTGATGTCGGTATTCGTGTCAACGGGTTTCGTACCAATTATGGAAAGGGAATTAAATCCGTTCAACTACGACCGATCACGGTCGCGTCACGCCCTTGAGTACATTGGGGCGGGGCTCCTCGAAAGGGCTCCACCTCCGTCGTTGCTCGTAAAGGGATTAGACGGACCTTGAGTGATCATCGCAGTCCAACGATTTCAAAACCGGTTTTTGATATTAATATGTATGTACGCGGTATTAGTAACATTAAAGATGATAAAAATGATGCGAAAATAAAAATGCGAAATATAAAAAGTTAGTGTTAGTGTTACTAGATCGATATGACTATAATACAAAATACGATGAATTAAATGAAAATGAAGCGAAATAAAAGAGATCGAGATGGGGTTTAGGACACCCTCAACATATATGCTAGGTATAGGACCTCGGAAATGGACTCGTGAATAGCGACGGGACGCCGGAGTATCGAGGATGTACGCGAGTTGTGGTGTGTACGTGTGTTGCGTCGGTTTATCGAGGGACAAGGCTCGGTTTTGTGACTAGTATGGCTTAGGGTTTCTAAGGCTATGTAGTGTAGAGTGTAGGGTGTACTTAGGGCTGAAAATGTAGGTTAAAATTCTGAAGAAAAAGTTTTGAAATGCATGGGGGGTGAAGCGGTATTTATAGACTTCACCCCTCGATATAGGGGCACTCGATCGAGTGGCCCTAGTGCACTCGATCGAGTGCCTTCGCAAACGGGCCAAACCCGGGTTCAAAAGGCTCCACTCGATCGAGTGGGGTCAATCCACTCGATCGAGTGGGTCAAACGGGTGAGACAAAATAGGGAAGTTTTGACTTGATTGATTTGTTTGTTGTGATTGACTTTTTTGAATTTTATTTTGTGCGCCAACTGAACTTGTCTGGTTTATGAGACGGTTTCGTCTTTGACCGGGTTTTGACCCGGTCGCCAAAAGACGGGATTTATCTTTGGTGTCGGTTTTGGCCCAAATTAGTCTCATTTTGCTCGGAACGACCCACTGGGACTGGATTTGAGGTCTGTTTTGTGAGATTTTTACTCCGTTGAAAGTCCATGTCGGATATTATGAATTCTGAGCCCAAATCCGAGTATACCAAGTCACGTTTGCGTCCGATCATCATCGGGTGTTTTTTGGAGACTACCATAGACACGTGGCAGTCAAAATGCGGGTGTCTACACTCTTGTTTATTGTTATTTATTCAAGTTTGAATCTTTACTTAGTGTTATTGTTCTTGTTTGTTCATATGGATGTTTGGATGTTTGTTTTGTTCTCCCTTGTTTATGTTAGTTCCACCTTGATAATGAGTGAGTAAATTATTTGTGGGGTTAGTATGGGGATTAAGGGTAGATTATGGGTGATTAGGGGTAAAGGTTACATCTTTGTTGTTAGACACATATTAGGCACTCTATGTGTTTGTTGATATGCTTGTGTGAGTTGTAGTGGTCATGCTTCCCATACTTGTGCTTATCTTCTCATTGTTTGTCTATTATGTGATCATGTTGAGAATAGTCGTTATCACGAGAGTGCGGACTAGGGTCTACGTAGAGAGAGCCCGGACCCACCTTGACATCGGTCTACGTAGCGAGAGCCCGGACCGACTCTAGCAACTAGGAGACACCTACACCCTTGATCACCCCAATTACCCATCTACACTTATGAACCCGACCTACCCCACTTCCTTTCATATTTGAGTTCATCCTCTTAGTTAGTCATCTTTCCATTAGTTTCATTGTTTAGTTTGTCTCTAGTTACTTCTCTTAATCTTGTTTTAGGTAGTTCATCATTAGTCTAGTTCTTACTTCTCCTCCACCATAGTTTTCCAATTATCGCTTTCTTTGTGTTTGTTTGGTGATTTAGTCTCGTTTTTAGGCCGACATAGTCTAGACCTTACTTTACCGTCCTGTGGATATCGACCCTACTTGCCCTAGCTACCCACTAGGTCTAGTCGGTTTATTGTTTGTTAGGACACACGACAAATCCTACCATCAATTTGGGGCCGTTGCCGGGGACGGTGCATTGTTTAGACTTAGTTTGCTTATTTCTAGACTTAGTTACCCTTTTTTGTGCTCTCCTATCTTCTCTTGTGCATTTTTTCTAGATTCTTCTAGTTTCTTTAGTTTATTTCTTCCTTTTTTTTTCCCTTTGTCTCTAGTTGTGCTTGTTTATTGTCGTTGCCTAGTGCCCATAAAGCACTAGATGTTCTCACGTTTGCTCTAGTGTGTAGTGTATGCCTAGGAGGGGAGGCGATTTCTTTCTCTTCAATCCAGAGCCGGAGAGACTCTTTCAAGCCTTTCGCCAACGAACGATTGATCGGGTTAGACACTCTCAACCGGGTACTAGCAATATCCATCAAGAGCAAGCTCAAGGATCCGACTTTAGCGAGTCACCTCGAGAGACGGCCGGAGGGACCTTCATCAATCCCTTCGGTAATTCTTCTCCTAATTCCTCCTCTTCATCTACATCAACACCGTCTACACCACCATCTTCTCCCTTATATCCAATCATGCCGAAGTTTTCATCTCACTCCACTTTTACCGAGGATGTCTTGCCGGGACCGAGTGCATTACCGGAAGCCTATACCGGGAATTTTGTGGCAAAGACTCAATTTATCCAACTTGTGGAGAGGATCCCATTTAGTGGTTTGCCCACCGATGACCCGCACAAACACATGGAGACCTTCTCCGATTATTGTGACGATATATCTCAAACCGGGGTTACTCAAGATCAAATTCGTTGGGTACTTTTCCCGTTCTCTCTTATTGGAAAAGCGAAGCAATGGATCAAGAGTCTTGATAGGGCAACCATGGGTATCAACACTTGGAAGAAGCTTGCCTTGGCGTTCTACCAAAAATTTTACCCTCCGGAGAAGACTAATTTGCTTAGGGCCTCCATCACCGGTTTCCAACAAAGGGATGAAGAAAGCCTTTATGAAGCTTGGGAGCGGTTTAAATCTTTGGTTAGGTCGCGCCCCCACCATGGACTCTCACAATGGTTCTTGGTGCAACAATTTTGGAATGGCCTTTACGAGGACTCGAGAGCTATACTTAATATGGGCTCCAATGGTAGGTTTACCGAGGTCGATGACGATCAAACTTGGGCGAGAATCGAAGTGATGGCGGTGCATAATTCGCAATACTCTAGGCCTAGGAAGGCACATCGAGGAGGTATGCATGAGGTCGATGCTATCACTAAGTTAAGCATTGACCTTGGAGGTCAATTGAAAACACACATGGAGACTATTGACAAAAAGCTCCAAAGCCACCTCAAGCAAGTCCAAGGCCCTAGTTACCCCAACCATCAATCGATTCAAGAAGTGAATGCTTTGGGGTTTGCACCTCCTTTGCCTTATTATGGAATGTGTGATACTTGTGGAATCGTTGGTCATGATCCTATGTGTGGACATGACGTAGGTCCACCCCGACGCGGCCACGCGTGGGTTTGGGTAGGCGAATGAATCTCGTGGTAAGATTGTTCTCGGGTTCGAAATTTAAGTCAAAATGGAGTCGCCACCGAATTTTGTGGTTATTCGGAACCATTCGAGCCCACTCTATGTCGTCATGGGCTATACACAAAGTAAGCCCACTTCGATTTCAGAGTTTATGGGGCTCGTCCCTTTGCATTATTATATCGATACCGTTTACACCGGCTTTCGTATATAAGATGACTCTCGTGCGCCAATGGTCTCGGACATCCGGAAACCAAGGTTCTGAGTAAGGGGTTAGGTTACGTGTTGGGAAGCCCACTAAGGACACCCAACCCCGCCCGCACAATGGCGGCCTCTACTAAGACATCGTTCGTGTTCGTGTACGCGCGCTAGTAAAACGACCAAATGATATGAAAACAGCGTTTTCGGGCTAAGCATGTGAATCATGTGTGAGCTACGTCATTTAATGCATCTAATTATGGTCGAAGTAATTTAGCATGTGATGTTCATTTAAATAAATAAATGGCAAACATCGAAAGTAGAAAACTCGTAAATAAATTACAAATTACACGGGCGAAATACAACCCGGAATTCACAATACAACGAGCAATAAAATAGAATAATTGAATTAAATAAGAAGAGCAATAAATAAATACACGACTCGACAAAGACCCGTATACAATAAATGCACACTAGTTCGTGAATTAGTTAGACATACGAACCTTAATTAATTACACATTATATTGCATATTAATCAAAGGACGGAGGTTCGAGACCTAGGTGTGGTGCTAACCCGATCTCGAACCTCTATGCCTTGTCCCGACTTATCACCTCGAGAAATGGAGTCTAAATTAATTATGTGTCGGATACGACTAAAGAGTCGTCGACATAATATTAATAGTGTGAGACCGTCGATCAAAATCGTTTTAGGTGTCGTGATATGCATGAGTTTTGAAAATTTGAATTACGTGATTGATTATGCACGTGTCGACTAAAAGTCGTAAAAAAAATGACGAGGCTCGAATGTTGCATTAGAGCTCTCGGTTTTCTGGGCTACAGGACCCACTCGATCGAGTCATGGTCTGACTCGGTCGAGTGTGTCTTTAACGTAGCTACTGTCCAGATTTTTGGGTGCTACTCGATCGAGTAGCCTACATACTCGGTCGAGTAGCCCCTGTACGAGTGACAACTCGTTTAGTTTTTTGATTTAAAATCGAAGGTTGGCCAAATCAAATACGAATATCGCACGATTTGTATTTAACTTGGCCTCCGGTACTATAATCGTGTATGTACGATTATAATACCGTTATCGGAATTTTATGAAAACGTTATTGTTTAGATTTAAGTTTTGAATTAGTAACGGAATTGCATCCCTCTACGTCACGACATCGAAACTAATCCTTTCGGATTATGTGATGTCGGTTTTTGTGTCAACGGGTTCCGCACTAATTGTAGAAATGGGACCAAATATGTTCAACTATGACCGATCACGATCACATCACGTCCTTGAGCACATTAGGGAGGCGCTCCTCGAAAGGGCGCCACCTCCGTCGTTACTCGTAAAGGAATTAGATAGACTTTAGGCGATCGTCACAGTCAAACGTATTCGAAACCGAGATTTTGATATTAGTATTTATATATACACGGTATAATAATGTTAGATGTTAGAATACGGAATTAAAGTGTTAGTATACAAAAATAAATAAAAAGTTAGTATGCACAAAATTAAAGGTTAGTGTTAGCGGTTAGTAATAATAATAATAATAATAATGACAATACAAATATATATACAAAAGAAACGAAAAAAGAAGAAGGGAGAAAGAGATGTCGGGATTTGAATTACACCCTCAACCTACATGCTTAATGGCCTCGGAAACGAACTTGTGGTAACGGCGTGAGCGCGGGAGTGTCGAGATATGTAGGGTGAGTTAGGGTGTATATGGTTAGGGAGAGGATGCTCTCGGGTCTTTGACGAGTTTTGATCTCGAGTTTGATTGTATGTATGTGTGTGTAGAGAGGATGTGAGTGTATAGGTTGAATATAGTAGAAATGTAGGGTTGAATGTTGTGTAAATGTGATGAAAAGATGGCTGAAATTATGATGTCAAAGTTGTATAATGTGATGGGTTGATGGGGTATTTATAGGAGAACCCCACGACCTAGGGTCACCCGATCGAGTGGCCCTAGTGCACTCGATCGAGTGCCCTTGCAAACGGCCAAACCCGGTTTTTGGCGCTCCACTCGACCGAGTGGGTCTATCCACTCGATCGAGTGGATCAAGCAAATCGAGCTATTTTAGGAAGAGGTTGACTTTGTTGATTTGTTTGTTTTTATTTGAATTTAGACTTGGCGCCAGCTTCTAGAAGCTGAATTTGGCTGATTTTTGTGTCGGATTCATCTTTGACCGGGTTTTGACCCGGTCGCCAAAAGACGGTTTTATTTCCGGTGTCGGTTTTGGCCCAAATTAGTCTCATTTTATTGGGAACGACCCACTGGGCCTGGATTTGAGGTCGGTTTTGAGAGATTTGCACTCCGCTAAAAGCCCACGTCGGATACTATTGATTCCGAGTCCGTATTCGAGCGTTAAGTCACGTTGACGTCCGATCATCATCGGGTGTTTTGTCGGGAACTGCTATAGACACTAGCAGGCAAAATGCGGGTGTCTACACTATGCATTGTAGAGGAAGTATTGAGCAAGTGAACGCCTTTCAAGCGTTCAAGCAAGGTGCCTCCTATTCTAATCAATACCAAGCTTCCAATCAAGTCCCTCAACAACAAGCCTTTCAACATCAACAACAACATCGTCCCTATGTTCCACCTCCCTTAAGGGACAACAATCAAGGTTATCAAGGTTATGTGGGTAATCCAAGACCCTTCAACAACTTCAATCAAAATAATCAAGGTACCTTCCATAACAACAATCAAGGGTTCGAACAAGGGAACTTCAATCAAGGGGGTTTCCAAGGAAACCAAAACTTTCAAGGACAACAAAACCACAACCAAGGCCTTAATCAAGGCAATTCCCATGGGTTCCAAGGGAACCATCAACAACAAGCTACACAAGGTAATCAACAACAAAGAAAGCCTAGGAGCCGGTCTCCTACTCATGATTATGGCATTCCTCTCGCCATCACCGATACTCCACATAATCCGTCATCTCCACCTCGGGAATTCGACATTCAAAAGACTATGACGGATATGCAAAAGAGTCAAATGGAGATGTCAAAAACCCATCAAGAGCTCTTTGCTTATATTCAAGGGGAAAATGCGGTAAGAGATGCCCGTTTGAAGATGCTTGAAACTCAAGTATCTCAACTTGCTTCGGGGAGCTCCTCAAGACAAAAGGGGCAACTACCTTCTCAAGGTGAAACACCGACATTTGAGCATGTAAATGCTATCACCACAAGGAGAGGTACATCTTATGACTCCCCTTCATTCCCTAGTGAGCAAGAGCCCATGCAAGAACCGACAAAGAAAATGGCATCTCCAATTCAAGAATGCTCAAGCTTTGATAATCCAATGGAGGAGCAAGTCCTTTGGGAGATCAAAAAACACATTGAAAACAAGCCCTCCCCACTTCAAGCACAAGAAAAGGGTAAAGGGAAAGTGTCAAGTGAGGAGTCCACCCCTATTGAGCAAAACAAGTACCAACTCAAGTTGCCTTTCCCAACAAGGCAAATGAAGACTAAAGTGGATGTCCAATTTGACAAGTTCCTTAACATTGTGAAGCAATTGGATGTGAGTGTCCCGTTCACCGAGTTACTTACCCAAATCCCGGCATATGGATAGTTCATGCGGGAAATCCTAGCTAGGAAGAGATCCATCGACAAGGAAGAGACGATAGCGTTCACGAGGATGGTGAGCGAGCTTATTCAAGGTTCCACGCTTCCAAAGTTGAAGGATCCGGGTAGTTTCTCGATCCCATGCACCATAGGCAACTATGAGATTGAGAGAGCTATGTGTGATTTGGGTACGAGTGTGAGCATTATTCCCTACACTATTTGTGAGAGATTAGGAATGAAGGAGCTCAAATGTACGTCCATTACACTCCAAATGGCCGATAAATCATTTAACCGACCATTAGGGATGTTAGAAGACGTGCCGGTACGAATCGGGAAATTCTTCATTCCGGTCGATTTCATCGTGCTCGATATGCCGGAAGATACCAACACTCCCATTATCCTTGGGCGCCCATTTCTACACACCACCGGTGCTATGATCGACGTGAAGAACGGTAGGATCACCTTCGAGTTGGGGGAAGAAAGGTTAGTGTTTGACCTCCAAGGCAACACTTTGCCCACCAACGATGAGTCTTGCAATATGATCCAAGCCACGAAAAACATCGATCTAGGGAGTGAGCCGGGACAAAGCTTGAAGAAGTACTCTTATGTACTTGAGGATGATGACTCCGATTTGGAGGAAGATGAGTACCCATATCATGGGCTTGATGACAAGTTGAAAAGCAAGGAGCAAGATGAGCCTCCCTTGGGGCCGCATGAGGACAAGTGGACATTTGGGTATATCCCAAAAGATCAAAAGTACAAGTTCAAGCCATTGAACTTGGAAGATCGGGATGCCCCGGGAACGTCAAGGCAAGGCCATGAAGAGCCTTGGTATGTGGACGGTTATATCTCGAGCTTGATTGAAGACTTTGCTAGAGCCTTCGACTTGTTCCTTCGTGCCCTAGATGGAGATGGAATCGGTTATTGTTGTTGAAAAAGAATGAAGAAAGCACCATCCTTGATTTGACGGAGTTCCACAAGAACCGTCCCATTGTATATATCTCTTTATTGTAATTCCTTTGGATTTTTGTGAATTCTTGTAATATTGGATTATTGATGAGCGATGCGAGGGAGAGAGTTTGATGTTGAGTTTGAGTTTGTTTGATAGGTATGAAGTGAAGACGATTCCTAGAGAGGAACGGCTATGATAGAGCTTGAATAGTAAGCATGAGGATCGGGTTTTTGAAGCTTGGAGTAAGCTTTTGGGCTTGTGGATGGTCAAGAAGACCCATCCCGACCGGGAAGAGGCTTCCCGACCGGGAATGGTGCGGCATCTCGACCGGGAAGGAGCCGTCCTGATCGGGATGGAGGTACGCAATTTCGAGCTCACTGAGGGTCCGTCCCGACCGGGAAGGGAGCGTCCCGACCGGGAAGGGAGCGTCCCGACCGGGACGGGTGTGCCATCCCGACCGGGATGGTCCCCTGCTTCTCTTTGTGCCTTTTCTTCGACGTTTGAATCCACCCAACCGTTGTATACCCCCTCCCAACCGCCCTAACTATCCTCGCTTTTATCATGTGCCCCATATACTTCATTTTCATACCCTCACTCCATTTCCTATCCACTTTACACCAACTCTCACATCAAGTCCCACCCCCTACCATTACTACCTCTACCGTGAGTTCTTCTCAAGTTCGAAGCGGGTTGACAACGATGAAGACAAGCAACGTACCTATAATAATCATTGAGGCGATGGAGCGAGTAAGTTGCTAACCGGTCGGTACGGCAACTATCCTTTCTTTTCCGTCTTTTATTGCTTGTTTTCCGCTTGTCTATCCCCTTCCCCTTGTGCACTTATGTGTCTTGGTGTCATGGAGGCCTTCGAGGCCTTAGTATGGTTGCTCCCGACTCTCGATGACGTGATTACGTCGAGAGTCAATCGATTAATCCAAATATACAAGATTTTCACCCTTTTTTAGGAATTAGTTGGATTTGGGCGGAATCCGGGCTAGGTGACTTGATTACACCTAGCCCTCCCCTCCCATTTCCTGTTATTTCTTTCTTTTTATTTTCTTCCCCCATCCATATCTTTTCTCGTCTCGGCCCATGGTGACTTGACTACACCCCGGCCGGACACATGCTACCCTTTCTACACTTTTCTTTTTGATTTTTAGCTTTGTTTTCGTAATTTCTTTTCTTTTCTTTTGTCTCTCCGCACACTATGATTGAGCATGAGGACATTGCTTGGTTTAAGTGTGGGGGAGCGATATTCTATCGTAGTTAGTTTTATTTTTGTAGTTTTCCGAAAAAAAATCTTTAAAAACCCTAAAAATTTGAAAAAAATTCACAAAAATCAAAAAGATTTTCTTTTGTGTGTTTTCCTTTTGTGTCTTTGTGTCGTGTATTTGTTGTATTGTGTGTGTTTTTGCCTCCTCTTTTCTTATAGGTTGCTTAAATCACCAATAGCTTTGGAGAGCTTTCAAGACTTCCGGTAACATATTATCCCTTTTTCTTCTTTATCTCTCGCGGAGTTTGGAGGAGATTGTGATGTTGTGTGCTCGGGTGGAGCTTTGTGAAGTTTGTGGGTGATTTGGTGATTTGTTTGGAAGCTAGGGGTGGTGTTTGTGTTGTTTATGTGTTTGTTTTGTTTTTGTTTTTGTTTTGTTATCTTTGTCTCTTTTTCTTTCGTTTTTGTCGCATCTTTGTTTTATGTGTGTAGTGGTGTCCAGTGTGTAAATGGTTTTCGAAAACCCGGTTTAGAGGCTAGTGTGTGAGTGTTTACTTTCCCTTTCTAGTAGTGTAAATCGAGTCTTGGACTTTGGTCTAGTAGAATGACCCTAAATCAATGATTTCGTTGGTCCTTTACCTTGAGTCCACCTAGCTTACTAGGGATTTACTACGGGATTTGCACTTTCGACCATTATGACCACCCACGGTGTGAAAGGTCTTGGTTACTGAGTCTCGTCCCTTAGGTGACCGTGTTTAGGATCGTTTGATTAGTCCAAGTTCTCCCCTTTTTGTGGGTTTGTAGGGAAATCGCAACCCCCGACTCACCCATTACCCTACCTCCTACACATATCCACACAATAAATTGCAATTTGTTGAATACTCTCTTTCTTGTTACACAAAGAAATGCCAAAAAGCCAAATCAACCCAAAAGGGCAAAGAAAAGAAAAAAAAAAGAAAGAAAAGAATGAAGAAAAAGAAAAGCCACAAAAGCCACAAAGAAAATAGAAAAGAAGAAAAAGAATTGGCATGGCAACAAACAATGGCGAAAATGCAAAAGAAAAGAGAAAATGCCAAAAGAAAACCCGTCTCACAAAAAGAAATCCCCACAAAATAAGCCTTTTTCCGACTTTTGCAGTAAAGAGCCTACCAAAGGACCGAGTCCCTAGGAAGGATGATAGCGGCAAAGATCGGTCTTCCTTCACTTTGCAATATTTTCCACCTTTTTACTTGGACGAGTTGGGCGGTTTTGGGCATGGGACGACCCTCTTGGCTCATCGCTAAAGGGGGCGGGGTCTCACTTACCTACAGTGTCAACTAACACCGTGGTTCATCTCTCTTCCACTCCGTCGATCGTCCCGTAGTACGTTCTTAGAAAGTTAGGAGGAATCTAGGTAAGTTACCAACGTTTTTGTTGCTTTGTTGTCATACTATTAGGGTTTAGTTCATCTCGATATTTATGATTAGCTTGGGAACATTGTCACTTGCCTCGAGTCCTAAACCGGTGTCTTTTCAACGCTTGTTTGAGGGAAGCGGTATTTGTTTTGTTTTGGGTGCAACCTTGTGTTTGTTTGTTTGTGTGCTTGTTTGTCTTTGTGTTTTGTGTCCGGTTGCATCCACGATTTTGTCGCAAGACCTTACTTGCCTTGCGGAGTGCACTTTTCCTCTAAGTGTACTCGCGTGAGTTGAAAGGGCGTAGGGTGCGCTAATACCCGCTCGGCTAGTTTAGTAGTTAGTATGTGCTTACTCGAGGGCGGGTAAGGGTTAAGTGTGGGGGAGTTGATAGGTGTAGTTTGTAGTGCCTTTTTCACTATGTTTTGGTCCCATTTCCTTGTGGAATCGCTCCTTGGGAGCGATTTATGGGCTTCTTATGCTTCCTTTAGTTCGTTTCAGGTTCCCGAGACCGATTTGGAAGAGTTGGAGCGATTCCGACTCGATACATACACATTTTGGAGCCAACGAGATAAAGGAACGATGACTCGAGGCCTTGGAATCGACCCCAAGACCTTGGGACCAATCCCGAGCCTCCGAGACCCGATCCCGAGTCCCGAGAATTGAGGAGAAACCCATGAGAGGCAAGGAAGGACCAAAAAGCTCTTAAGGGAGGCCTACAAGACCCATCCCGATCGGGAAGGCCTCATCCCGTCCGAGATGGGGTGCACATTTAGAGGTGCTACTGTGAGGAGCCCGTCCCGGCCGAGAAGGACTCGTCCCGGTTGGGACCATCTCGTCCCGGGCGAGACCATCTCGTCCCGAGCGGGAAGGAGCAGAGGCAGCCGCGCATCACTTTCTTTCTTCTCCTTCATTCTTGTACCCATATATATACTTCCCTCTTGTATTGTTAACATATCTGATCATACCCTAAACTCTTTTAAGCCTCCATTAAGCATATAAACCCTAGACTTAGTGTTCCTTCATTAGATTAATCTTCCTTTAATCTTTGTTAATCCTTAGTTAATCTAGTGTAATTAGTTCTTGTATTAAGAAGTTCTTGATGAATTCTCCAAGCTTGACATCCTTGGGGTTTATTTGGGTTCTTATTTATACAAGATTTCATCTTTTCATCATCTTGTTGTTGGTATAATCTTCCTTTCTCTTGTTTATTGTTATTTATTCAAGTTTGAATTTTTACTTAGTGTAATTGTTCTTGTTTGTTCATATGGATGTTTGGATGTTTGTTTTGTTTTCCCTTGTTTATGTTAGTTCCACCTTGATAATGAGTGAGTAGATTATTTGTGGGGTTAGTATGGGGATTAAGGGTAGATTATGGATGATTAGGGGTAAAGGTTACATCTTTGTTGTTAGACACATATTAGGCACTCTATGTGTTTGTTGATATGCTTGTGTGAGTTGTAGTGGCCATGCTTCCCATACTTGTGCTCATCTTCTCATTGTTTGTCTATTATGTGATCATGTTGAGAATAGTCGTTGTCACGAGAGTGCGGACTAGGGTCTACGTAGCAAGAGCCCGGACCCACCTTGTCATCGGTCTACGTAACGAGAGCCCGGACCGACTCTAGCAACTAGGAGACACCTACACCCTTGATCACCCCAATTACCCATCTACACTTATGAACCCGACCTACCACACTTCCTTTCATATTTGAGTTCATCCTTTTAGTTAGTCATCTTTCCATTAGTTTCATTGTTTAGTTTGTCTCTAGTTACTTCTCTTAATCTTGTTTTAGCTAGTTCATCATTAGTCTAGTTCTTACTTCTCCTCCACCATAGTTTTCCAATTATCGCTTTCTTTGTGTTTGTTTGGTGATTTAGTCTCGTTTTTAGGCCGACATAGTCTAGACCTTACTTTACCGTCCCCGTGGATATCGACCCTACTTGCCCTAGCTACCCACTAGGTCTAGTCGGTTTATTGTTGGTTAGGACACACGACAAATCCTACCATCAGGTGTCTAAACTAAGGTCGCCCAAATACAAGACTAGTTCAACTAGTCTAAGCTATGCATGAACGAAAAGAAGGGAATAAACTAAGACTATGTGTAGACACCCACATTTTGACTGCCAGGTGTCTATAGCAGTTTCCGACAAACACCCGATGATGATCGGACGCAAACATGCTTTAATATACTCGAAAACGGGCTCAAAATCATTGGCATTTGGCTTGGGCTTTTACGGAGTACATATCTCACAAAACCGACCTCAAAATCAGGCCCAATGGGTCGTTTCGAGTCAAATAAGACTAATTTGGGTCGATTCCGACACCAGGGGTAAAACCGTCTTTTAGCGACCGAGTCAAAACCCGGTCAAAAAAATTCTCGGGACACGCGAGTCAGCCGTGACACCTCACGTGGCTGATTCGAGCTCCAATACTACAAAAAATCAGCTACACAAAATATTAAACAAATCCGTTTAAAGATATATAGAATTCGATCTCAAGTAGGAATTCTATCCGAAAACCGAATCAAACACCCGACCGAGCGCAAGACACTCAGCCGAGCAGCCCTCTTCCAGACAGATTCCGCGGCTTCCTCTTCAAGAAACGGAATACTCGCTCATCTCAAATTCTTACATTCCCTATCCTAATCGGTATTTCTTGTCATACGAGCAAGGCTACCTCTTCTCCTATAAATAGGACCCTTTCGCATGCACATTAACACATCGATTATTCACACAACATATCAACTTTCCTAATCTCGATTACACACATCTATAAAACTCCTTACGTTTAGCATCGAGAAACCAATATTACATCTAAGATCCGAAGGAAACCGGCCCTTACACCCGTCACCCATCACCGAGCCACCATAACTCACCGACATCCACTCGACGCTCCTGTGCCCAAGCCACGTTCCGACGAGCTCCGATCCGAGTAAACTAAAACATGTAGATTGAGGGTGTAACCAAACCCGACTTCTCTATTTCTCTCTTCTCCCTCTCGTTTTCTTCTTTTTCGTCGTCCGGTTTTTTTTTCCCTTTACGGGTCTTCGGTCGTCCTTTTTTTATTACGGGTCATTCGTCGTTTTTTTTATTATTTCTAATATCGATATTACTAAAACTATTTTCATATAAACAAACATTCTTAAGAATACGATATCAACTCTATAGTCGAATATCGTATTAAAAGAATTAAATTAAATCTCGTCGATGCTAAAAAATCGTTACATTTTTTTACAAAATACAACGATTTTAACGCGGAGAGAATTAACATATTTTTTTCATCCTTTTCGTTCAAATTTTTTTCAAAACAATTTTACGAAACTTTTTTCTAAAAAAATTCATTCCGAATATTCGATATCGATTTCATAATCGAATATCGAATACGACGAATATCGAAAATATAAATCGAGTATAAATGAATTCGTATTTGTACGCGATTTATTAGCAATTTTCGAACAACAAGCAAACCGGGACAGACCCGCACGCGAGTCGCGCCCCTCCCAGGCGACTCGCGTGAGAGTCTGAAACCCGCGCTCTTTTTTTTAGCCTTTTTCGTTCATTTTTTTTATTATTCTACGAAACGATTTCTCAAAATTTACATCTTTCCTAAAACTATTCCGAGTATTTGATATCGATTACATAATCGAATATCGAATATAGCGAATATCGAAAATATTAAATCGAGTGCAAATTGTGCAATATTCGTACGCGATTTAATAAAATCATTGAATTTTCAAAAAATCAATTTCGAAAACAGGCCGGGATGCGAGTCGCGCACGTCCCGGGCGAGCAGCCTGCTCGGGCGAGTCGCGCCAGACTCAGGCGAGTCACGCGGCTGGCTGGAACGCGACACGTTCTTTTCGTTTTTTTATTATTTTCTCGAACATCGGTTTTTAGACAAAACAACGTCTTTTTAGCAATATTTTCAGATTTCGACTAATATTTTCTCGATCTCGCATATTCATTATATTTGCTATATTTTTATTCACAATTCGATACTAACTCGTTTGGTCATCCTTTGTAGCAAATTCATTCTTTTTTCGTCTTTTGTTTTATTATACTAAAACGAATCTCACATGCTAAATTCAACTTTGACGTTAAATTTTCATGCATTAAACCGACTTAGCAACCCATTCAATTCCTCGCATGCTTAGGAAAACAATAGTTTCATATCATTCATCGTATTACTAACGCGCGTATTTTAAAATCAAACGATATCTTAGTAGAGGCCGCTAATGTGCGGGCGGGGTTGGGTGTTCTTTGTGAACTTCCCAACACGTACCCTCACCCCTTACTCAGAACCTCGGTTTCCGGATGTCCGAAACCATTGGCAACGAGAGTCGTTCAATACACGGTATCCAATAATGTCGGTATCGGTATCAAATGTAAAGGGACGAACCCGATAAACTCTGACATCGGAAATGGGCCGTATTTTTTACACGGCCCACTACGACATAGAGTGGGTTCGAACGGGCCCGAACTCCCACAAAGTTCGGTGACGACTCCAACTTCGATTTAAATTTCAATTTGATCCATTCACATATGGAGATTCATTCGCCTCCTCAAACCCGCGCGTGGCCGGTCGGGGTGGACCTATGTCATGTTCACAATTTGGCGACTCCGCTGGGGATTAACTGATGTCTGACTTACCATCGGCATCCTCAGGGTGAGACTCGAATAGAAATTGTTTGACTAGTACAATACGCGTTTTAGTTTTACGGTTCATGCATAACCCCATATTTTCCCGGGCCGGTACTGGTGACCGACGTCCCACTATACCATCGATGTAATCCAAATTGGATATGTCGAAGGTGTCCATTAGCCGATTCGTATGGGTTTTACGGCATGTTCTAAGCTCAACTCGACTTAGGAAGTCCGCCCCGATTCTCAATAGGCTGTGTACACTGGTATAGACCCTTTCAGACTGACCGAGACTTAGAATTAGAGCATACATGGTGTCGTTATACTGTTTCCATGACAACGTGCTACCTGATTTACAAGTCTTTTTTTTCTTCAAAAACCGTCATTTTCAAAATAATTGCATCCTTTTCAAAATATCCAATTTTCAAAACCCGGGTCATATACCGAATTTAGGATTTACGATTTTACACAAAATATCCAGTGACGGGTCGCATCATAAGTCTTCAAGTCTTCTAGCGTCGAAACTCCGTCGATCTTATATCACGGATTTCTTCCCTATCCCAGTCCGCCTTATTTGACTAAGGCAAGGCCCACCTACGTAGGACATACTCCTACAAGGGTTGGCCCGTCTACACAATCGAGTCTAAAAGTCTGGGGAACGTCTCACGTGAACCTCCTTTCGAACAGGGTCCAGCCCACACAGATGGATCTTAAAGGAGGCCCACCTTTCATAGGACACCCGTCTAAGTGTCCTTTTCCGAGTCATTTCCTTCCTAGCATCCCTTCTTCCCTTGCTAGGGATGTACGTTTGTTCTAGGATTTGGGCTAGTTGCTGATTACGCGTTGTTCTTACAGACAGGCCGCCCTTCACCCGAACCATGTCGAAAGAAGCCATTGACGAGTTGACCGTTTCGTTGGCTAAGCTTCAAGACCAACTGACGAAAATGAGGGAGGACCAGATTGCCATCCTCACTCGGTAAGCGTCGTGGAACAGGGAACTCCTAACAGTGGAGTTGATGATGATGGACCGTTAGCTGAACTGGCCAGCCCGGTCCACAAACTGCAAGAACAGGTCCACACGACCACCAGCAACACCATCCACACGGAAAATGCTCGGGCTTATTCGCCCCTAAATGATGAATTGCCCGCTAATCTCAACTTGACGGGCCTACCCATGTTCGATGGGACTGAAGACCCGGTACTCCATATCCGGGCTTTTAAGGAGTTCATGGCGGTTAAGGGGCTCAAATCGACCATGTTCAAGCACCTCTTTGCTTCATCCTTGGACAAGCACCCGAGAGCCTGGTATTATAGGCTTGATTCCCAGAAGTACAAAACTTGGGACGATGTCGCAACGGAGTTTGCCCGAAACTATGCGGACAATACTGAGATCCAGACAACCATGCGTACTCTGGAGGTCATGGCCCAAGAGCCTAAGGAGGGTTTCACCAAATACCTCCAAAGGTGGAGGGCAGAAAGCATCAAGCTGGTGGACAAGCCCAGCGAAAAGGTGCTAGTGGAGGCCTTTGTGAAAAATCTCCTCCCATCTTACCGGATCCACCTCCGGTACGCCATCATACCCAATTTCGCCACCTTAACCGAGATGGGTCGAGAATCGAAGATGATTTAAGGTTAAGAGAGCCTTACTAAGGCCTCTACTAAGGGGTATCAAGGAGCCAGCTCGTCTTCTGGCAAGCCCGCAACTACAACTGCGGCCCGAAGCATCTTCGACGAGGTCAATTTGCTAGACACCTCGACCAAAAAGAATACTCCAGCCCGAGTATTCACTGACATAGGGACTACTTATGCCAACGCCTTACAAAGCCTATCTTCTAAGGGCCTGATCCAGCCGATAGGCCCAATGCCGGAGGTTCCTGTCGAAAAACGGTCCAAAAGCTACAACGCCCAGGCCTATTGCCACTATCACCGAGGCAACGGGCACGACACCGAAAAATGCTGGAAGTTGAAGCATCTCATTTAGGATCTCATCGAGAGTGGGAAGATACCACTGCCCAGCGATAAGCCCAGTAACAAAAACAACCCTCTTGCTACTCACACCATTTTTACTGGAGAAATAATCGATTGTACTCATCTCATTTCCCCTTTCATTCCTCAAATCAACGGGATATGGAAGGATGACGAAGATGATGTTTATTTGGCTAAGGGGGAAACCGTCCCCCCTATCGAAGAAATCCGGAAGGCCAGAACTAAGGCCCTGGCCGACACACACGTCATCACGGCCGGACCTTCGGCCCCAGGATCCGTCACTGAACCTGCCAGGATGGAATCTGCACCTGAAGAATCAAATGCTGACACGGCCTTGGTCAAGCAATTGAAGAGGGTCCGAACTGATCTCACTATATGGCAGCTTCTGGTCAGTTCTCAAGAGCATCGGGCAGCACTTACTAAGGCTCTCGATGAAATCAAAGTAGACTCGCTGGTTACCCCCACTGAAATGGTAGCCACTATTCTACCGCACCTCAAAGGCAAGCCCAAAGGAGAAGGCCCACTTATCACTTTCTCCGAGTCCGACCTTCCACCATTTGGGGCCACCCATAACTTGGCCCTATATATCACGGTGATCTTCCGGGGCAAGTATCTACCCATGACCCTAATTAATGACGGGTCAGCCGTGAATGTCCTTCCTTTAAGGACTGCAAAGGCTCTCGGCATTACCGAGGTTGACTACCTTCCTACTGCATAAACTATCCATGCTTTCGATGGGAGCCCGAAATCAGTTGTTGGGGCCGTCAAACTAACCATCATAACGGGCCCGATCGAAAAAGAGCTACAATTCCAAGTGATCGATGTCACTTCATCGTTCAACCTACTATTCAGAAGACCCTGGATCCACGCGGTCAAAGCCGTATCCTCCACTCTCCACAGAAAGGTCAAGTTACCTTTGCAAGATGGGGTCGTCACTCTCGAAGTTACCCCAATAGCCGTGTCGAGCTGTAATACGGAGGGCCCAACCGACCCACGAGGTTTCAATTTTGTGGGAATGATCGAGGAAGAGTATCTCTTTAGGACCTATTTCACCACCAGCATCGACATGATGCTGTAGAACTTGGGTTACCTACCGGGGGCTACTTCAAGGCCTGGTCTCCCGGCTGGCAAGATCATCGATGTCTTAAGCAATGAGGAGTCAAAATTCGGCTTAGGGTATGCCATAACTGATGGGAGGGATTCGTCACGTCCCAACCGTCAATAATATAACCGGCTATTCCTACGGTAGATAGGGCAAGTCGGGTCGAATCCACGGGGACGGTAATGTATAGCCTAGACTAAGGTCGCCTAAATACTAGACTAAGTCAACGGACTAAGCTAAACTAAACAATGATACAGGGGGAGAAAGCTAGACTAAGGCTAAGGAGAAAGCAAACAAAGGAGAACGGGCTAGGATTAGGTCGGGGTCAAAGGGGTAACGGAATGGTCAAGGGAGGACTAGAGTGAAGGAGGTAGTAGGGTGATCTAGGTAATGCCCGGGCTCTCGCAACTTGGACTCACCTAGAGGTTCCACCTAGAACCCAACTCGGCGATACAAAACACAACAAACGGGGTTCTAGCGCGCTATGGTCCTAGGTCGAATCCGGGCTCTCGCTACTTAGACCGGCCTAGGGGTCGTCCTCACCGGGCTCTCGCAACTTAGTGAGGGGACCGAACCCACAACAAACTAACACCCACAAAAGAAACGCAAGAAAAACAAGCACTCGTACAAACTTAGTCATTCAAGCAATTCCACAAACATGTGATGTGCATCAAACAAGAGGAAACCCAAATCTTCCACCAACATCTTTAACAAACCCTTAATCACCCAATTAACACCCTAATCACCTTACTAACCCTAGCAAGAACACTACTCTAACATAACTAATCCAGAATTAACACTAACAAGAAGAATCATCAAAGAAATAAAACAAACATCACAAACTAATGATAACAATGAACAAAGATTCAAACTTGATAAACAAAAATGGATTAAGAGTAAAAGGAGAAGAAGATTGTACCAAACTAGTGAAGAGGAAAGAACAAAACTTGCATTAATGAAGAAAACCCAAAACAAACACCCAAGGTTGTCAATCTTGAGTGGATCTTGAAGAATTCCCTTAATACAAGTACTAATCTAAGATTAACAACTAATTACCGACTAATCTACACTAATCTAATCTAATCTAACCTAAAGTAGTCTAGGGTTTTAAGGATATAACATGTGCATGGTGTCTTAATACAAGTGGGGGGGGTATATATAGGGTTAAAAATGGAAGGAAGAAGAAAGAAAACAAGCGCGGGTTACAGCAGGCCCGTCCCGGCCGAGACGGGTTGGTCCCGGTCGGGACGAGGTCGGTCCCGGTCGGGACGCCACCTTCCCGATCGGGATGGACCCAGGTCAGCAACCTCCTTGTTTGTGCGCTTCATCCCGAACGGGATGAGGCCATCCCGAACGGGATGATCCTTGTAGGCCTCCAATATGCACTTTTTGGTCCCTCCTTGCTTCTCATGGGCTTCTAACCGATTCTCGGGACTCGGGATCGGGTCTCTTAGGCTCGGGATTGGGTCCCAAGGTCTCGGGGTCGACTCCAAGGCATCGAGTGATCGTTCCTTTACTCCGTTGGCTCCAAAATGTGTATGTATCGAGTCGGAATCGCTCCAACTCTTCCAAATCGGTCTCGGGAACCTGAAACAAACTAAAGGAAGCATAAGAAGCCCCTAAACCGCTCCCAAGGAGCGATTCTACAAGGAAAATGGGACCAAAACACTACAAAATAGGCACTACAAACCACACTTATCAACTCCCCCACACTTAACCCTTACTCGCCCTCGAGTAAGCACATACTACTACTAAACTATCCGAGTGGGTATTAGCGCACCCTACGCCCCTTCAACTCACGCGAGTGCACTTAGAGGAAAAGTGCACTCCGCAAGGCAAGTTGGGTCTTGCGACAAAACTGTGGATGCAACCGGACACAAAACACATAAACAAACCAACACACAAACAAACACATAGACGGTTGCACCCAAAACAAAAGAAATACCGCTTCCCTCTAAAAGCGGTGAAAGAAGCACCGGTTTAGGACTCGAGGTAAATGACAACATTCCCAAGCTAGCAATACAAACCAAGGTGGGCTAAACCCTAATAGTATGACGATAAAGCAATAAAAACGTTGGTAACTTACCTAGGTCCTCCTAGCTTTCTAAAAACGTACTACGGGACGATCGGCGGAGTTGAAAAGTGAAGAACCACGGTGTTAGTCGACACTGTAGGTAAGTGAGACCCTGCCCCCTTTAGCGTGAGCCAAGAGGGTCGTCCTGTGTTCAAAACCGCCTAACTAGTCCAAGTAAAAAGATGGAAATATGCAAAATGAGGGAAGACCGACTAATGCCGCTATCATCCTTCCTCGGGACTCGGTCCTTTGGTAGGCTCTTCATGGCAAAAGTCGGAAAAAGGCTTATTTTTGTGGGGATTTCTTTTTGTGAGACGGGTTTTCTTTTGGCATTTTCTTTCTTCTTTTGCATTTTCGCTTTGTTTTGCCATGCCATTCTTTTTCTTCTTTTCTATTTTCTTTTGGCCTTTGTGCCTTTTCTTTTTCTTCATTCTTTTCTTTCTTTCATTTTTTTCTTTCTTTTTTTTTTCTTTTCTTTTCCCTTTTTGGCAAGATTTGGCATTTTTGGCATTTCATTGTGTAACAAGAAAGAGAGAATCAACAATTTGCATTTTATTGTGTGTGTATGAGAGGAAGGTAGGGAAATGGGTAAGTCGGGACGGGCCAAGACCCTTCAAACCCACAAAAAGTGGAGAACTTGGACTAATCAAACGATCCTAAACACGGTCACCTAGGGGACGAGACTCGGTAACCAAGGCCTTTTCACACCGTGGGTGGTCATAATGGTCAAAAGTGCAAATCCCGTAGTAAATCCCTAGTAAGCTAGGTGGACTCAAGGTAAAGGACCAACGACTTCATTGATTTAAGGTCATTCTACTAGACTAAAGCCCAAGACTCAATTTATACTACTAGAATGGGAAAGTAAACACTTGCACACTAGTCTCTAAACCGGGTTTTCGAAAAAATGTTTACACACAAGACACACAACACACACAAAATAAAGATACGACGAAAACGAACGAAAGAAAAAGAAGCAAAAGCAACAAAACAAAAACAAAACAAAACAAACACATACAAAACACACACCACCCCGAACTTCCAAATGAGCAACCAATCATCCACAAACTTTACAAAGCTCCACCCGAGCACACCACAACACATATCTCCTCCAAACTCCATAAGAAACAAAGAGGAAAAAGGGTTGAAAAGATGTTACCGGGTGTCTTGAAAGCTCTCCAAAGCTAGCGGTGATTAAGCGACCTATGAGAAAAAAGGGAGGCAAAACACGCACACAAAACAAATATACGACACAATGACACAAAAGGAAAACACACAAAAGAAAAATCTTTTAAATTTTTGTGAAATTTTTTCAAATTTTTAGGGATTTTTATGATTTTTTCGAAAAACTAAGAAAATAAAACTAACTATAATAGAATATCGCTCCCCCACACTTAAATCGAGCCATGTCCTCATGCTCGATCGTAGGGTGTGGAGAGACAAAAGAAAAAGAAAAAGAAACTACGAAAATAAAACTAAAAATCAAAAATAAAGTGAAGAAAAGGTAGAAGGTGTCCGGCCGGGGTGTAGTCAAGTCACCATGGGCCGAGACGAGAAAGAGATATGGATGGGGGAAGAAATAAAAAGAAGGAAATAAAAGGAAATGGGAGGGGAGGGCTAGGTGTAATCAAGTCACCTAGCCCGGATTCCGCCTAAATCCGACTAAATCCTCAAAAAAAGAAAGTGAAAATCTTGTAAAATTTGGATTTTGAAATGACTCTCGATGTAGTCACATCATCGAGAGTCGGGAGCAACAACTACCGAGGCCTCGAAGGCCACCAAGGTACCATGACGCAAGGGGAAGGGGGCAAACAAGAGAAAAGCAAGCAATAAAAGACGGAAAAGAAAGGATAGTTGCCGTACCGACCGGTTAGCAACTCACTTGCTCCATCGTCTCAATGATCAATATAGGCGCTTGCTTGTTGTCTTCGTTGTCATCCTCCTTCAAGCTTGATAAAACCGCATGGTTGGGGTAGTAATGGTGCGAGGGGGTGGGATTTGATGTGAATATCGGTCTAAAGTGAGGAGGAAATGAGGTTAAGGTATGTAAAAGAGGTACATGGGTGGTATGATATGAGAAAGGAAGGTAGGGAGGTTGGGAGGGTGTATACAATGAATGGGTGGGCTTAAATGTCGAAGAAGAGGCACCAAAAAGGAGTAAGGGACCATCCCGGTCGGGATGGATGGTCCCGGTCGGGAAGTCTCACTCATCCTGATCGGGAAGCTCTCGTCCCGGTCGGGATGACACTCCAGTGGACTCGATTTTTGGTACCCTCATCCCGATCGGGACGGCCCCATCCCGGTCGGGACGACACACCCTTCCCGGTCGGGAAGGGTCTTCATGACTCCCATGACCCCAAAAACCGAATCCCTTACTCACGATCCAAGCTCTATCACTAACCACTCCTTTCTAGGAGTCACCTTCACTTCACCTATCACAATAAACTCAAAATACACATCAAATTCACTCCCTCACATCGCTCATAAAAATACCAAAACAATTACAAGAATTCCACAAAAACAAAAGAGTCCTAGAAACAAAAATCACAAATACAAGCACAAGTACTCTAAAGAAGAGAGAAGGGGAATATACAACATGACGGTTCTTTTAGGAACTCCGTCAAACCTAGGATGGTGGACTCTTCTTCAACCGTAGCCGTCAAGGGCATGGAGGAGCAAGTCGAACGCGCTACCGACATCATAGTGAAGGCCCAAGAAGCGCTCGAGCTTAACCGACCTCCACGGCCTCCAAGGAGGAGGCAAGAAGTAGGAATCCCAAGACCCGACATCATCTTCAAAGTAGTCTCCGGGGTCTCTCCATCCTACGAGCTTCACCGACCTCTTCCTCCCTAAGCATTGCCTCCAATCACAAGCAAGCTTCATCTCCAAGAAACAAGGCACAAAAATCGGTTTTGGCCTCACTTCCTCGTTGCACACCCCCACACTTGCCTCAAGTTGTGGTTCCCCATCTTCATCACTCGGCCCCACATCATCTTGGAGGAGAGGATCGAAACGTCTACCGGCGGTTTCAATCTCTTCCAACCCATCTCTCGGTGTACTAGCAAGGGGCTCATGATGCCTATCCACGTTCTCGGACAAGGGCAACTCGAGGCTAACAATTTCACCTAACATCCTCACAAACTCTACCAACCCATCCAACTCACTATCCTCCTCCAATTCCTCACCAAGAATGCCTTCACCAAGAGTCATCTCCTCATTCGTCTCTTTTTGGGTAGACGATTGAGGTTCTTCAAAGCAAATCTCTCTATCAAAGGGAACTACATCGGCGGCTTCTTGATTAGGTTGCTCCTCTCTCTCAAGTGAGCACCCTCCATCTAAATGTGATGCTCGGGATAAAGACATTACGGTTTGAACCGCTAATGCATTTAAATGAGCATTCCTCGCCTCGTTTCCCCTTCGAATTTGGGCCAAGAGTTCATTATTCTTTTGCAATTGGATGGCCATTTCTTGCTGCATTTGAAGCATCGTTCGATGAAACTCCGAGCTTGGCATTTGTGGTCATTGGGGTCTTGTAAAGCTCCTTGAAAATCTTGATGATGCCCAAGGGGTGGGGCATCATATTTTTGGTAGCAAGGTTGAGGTGATTGGTAGTATTGTGGGTCATAGGGTTCATATTGTGGTTGGGGTGTAGGGTAATATGGTGGGTCTTGGGGGTATTGGCTTCCATATGGTGAATCTTGATTGAGCATGGTGGGTTCACAATCATAGCTCGAGTAATATCCACCATGGTCGTAGGAGTGATAATCATTCACTTGTTGGTAGCCATTTCCATAATCTTGAGGATCATACCCGTCTTGATTACCCCAAGAAGCTTGATTATGGTAGGGAGGCGTCATGTCATAGCTTTGGTTCATGGAAGAAGAGTGGTAGCTCATATCGGCTCCCGAGTGTGTGGAGTTTAGATCAAACCCCATGCTTGCTCGAAAATCGTAGTCCATACCCGGTTGGAAACCACTCATTCTAGCAACCGTCCGTTTAAGCGGCTCTGAGTTGCAAGAAGAAGATAATCACCACCTCTAAGCACAAACTGTAGACTAAGAACAAACGTGAGAAGTCTAGTCCTTTTTGGGAACTAGACAAGAGAGAAATAAACAACACACGCACAAGAAGCAAGGTAACAAAAAGAAAAAAAAGAAAACACAAACACAAAGACTAAGCCAAGCAAATAGGATAACAAAGTCCAAACTAGCACCATCCCCGGCAACGGCGCCAAATTGATGGGAGGGATTCGTCACGTCCCAACCGTCAATAATATAACCGGATATTCCTACGGTAGATAGGGCAAGTCGGGTCGAATCCACGGGGACGGTAATGTATAGCCTAGACTAAGGTCGCCTAAATACTAGACTAAGTCAACGGACTAAGCTAAACTAAACAATGATAGAGGGGGAGAAAGCTAGACTAAGGCTAAGGAGAAAGTAAACAAAGGAGAACGGGCTAGGATTAGGTCGGGGTCAAAGGGGTAACGGAATGGTCAAGGGAGGACTAGAGTGAAGAAGGTAGTAGGGTGATCTAGGTAATGCCCGGGCTCTCGCAACTTGGACTCACCTAGAGGTTCCACCTAGAACCCAACTCGGCGATACACAACACAACAAACGGGGTTCTAGCGCGCTATGGTCCTAGGTCGAATCCGGGCTCTCGCTACTTAAACCGGCCTAGGGGTCGTCCTCACCGGGCTCTCGCAACTTAGTGAGGGGACCGAACCCACAACAAACTAACACCCACAAAAGAAAGGCAAGAAAAACAAGCATTCGTACAAACTTAGTCATTCAAGCAATTCCACAAACATGTGATGTGCATCAAACAAGAGGAAACCCAAATCTTCCACCAACATCTCTAACAAACCCTTAATCACCCAATTAACACCCTAATCACCTTACTAACCCTAGCAAGAACACTACTCTAACATAACTAATCCAGAATTAACACTAACAAGAAGAATCATCAAAGAAATAAAACAAACATCACAAACTAATGATAACAATGAACAAAGATTCAAACTTGATAAACAAAAATGGATTAAGAGTAAAAGGAGAAGAAGATTGTACCAAACTAGTGAAGAGGAAAGAACAAAACTTGCATTAATGAAGAAAACCCAAAACAAACACCCAAGGTTGTCAATCTTGAGTGGATCTTGAAGAATTCCATTAATACAAGTACTAATCTAAGATTAACAACTAATTACCGACTAATCTACACTAATCTAATCTAATCTAACCTAAAGTAGTCTAGGGTTTTAAGGATATACAAGAGGGGGGGTATATATAGGGTTAAAAATGGAAGGAAGAAGAAAGAAAACAAGCGCGGGTTACAGCAGGCCCGTCCCGGCCGAGACGGGTTGGTCCCGGTCGGGACGAGGTCGGTCCCGGTCGGGACGCCACCTTCCCGATCGGGATGGACCCAGGTCAGCAACCTTCTTGTTTGTGCGCTTCATCCCGAACGGGATGATCCTTGTAGGCCACCAATATGCACTTTTTGGTCCCTCCTTGCTTCTCATGGGCTTCTCACCGATTCTCGGGACTCGGGATCGGGTCTCGTAGGCTCGGGATTGGGTCCCAAGGTCTCGGGGTCGACTCCAAGGCATCGAGTGATCGTTCCTTTACTCCGTTGGCTCCAAAATGTGTATGTATCGAGTCGGAATCGCTCCAACTCTTCCAAATCGATCTCGGGAACCTGAAACGAACTAAAGGAAGCATAAGAAGCCCCTAAACCGCTCGCAAGGAGCGATTCTACAAGGAAAATGGGACCAAAACACTACAAAATAGGCACTACAAACCACACTTATCAACTCCCCCACACTTAACCCTTACTCGCCCTCGAGTAAGCACATACTACTACTAAACTATCCGAGTGGGTATTAGCGCACCCTACGCCCCTTCAACTCACGCGAGTGCACTTAGAGGAAAAGTGCACTCCGCAAGGCAAGTTGGGTCTTGCGACAAAACTGTGGATGCAACCGGACACAAAACACATAAACAAACAAACACACAAACAAACACATAGACGGTTGCACCCAAAACTAAAGAAATACCGCTTCCCTCTAAAAGCGGTGAAAGAAGCACCGATTTAGGACTCGAGGTAAATGACAACATTCCCAAGCTAGCAATACAAACCAAGGTGGGCTAAACCCTAATAGTATGACGATAAAGCAATAAAAACGTTGGTAACTTACCTGGGTCCTCCTAGCTTTCTAAAAACGTACTACGGGACGATCGGCGGAGTTGAAAAGTGAAGAACCACGGTGTTAGTCGACACTGTAGGTAAGTGAGACCCTGCCCCCTTTAGCGTGAGCCAAGAGGGTCGTCCCGTGTTCAAAACCGCCTAACTAGTCCAAGTAAAAAGATGGAAATATGCAAAATGAGGGAAGACCGACTAATGCCGCTATCATCCTTCCTCGGGACTCGGTCCTTTGGTAGGCTCTTCATGGCAAAAGTCGGAAAAAGGCTTATTTTTGTGGGGATTTCTTTTTGTGAGACGGGTTTTCTTTTGGCATTTTCTTTCTTCTTTTGCATTTTCGCTTTGTTTTGCCATGCCATTCTTTTTCTTCTTTTCTATTTTCTTTTGGCTTTTGTGCCTTTTCTTTTTCTTCATTCTTTTCTTTCTTTCTTTTTTTTCTTTCTTTTTTTTTTCTTTTCTTTTCCCTTTTTGGCAAGATTTGGCATTTTTGGCATTTCATTGTGTAACAAGAAAGAGAGAATCAACAATTTGCATTTTATTGTGTGTGTATGAGAGGAAGGTAGGGAAATGGGTATGTCGGGACGGGCCAAGACCCTTCAAACCCACAAAAAGTGGAGAACTTGGACTAATCAAACGATCCTAAACACGGTCACCTAGGGGACGAGACTCGGTAACGAAGGCCTTTTCACACCGTGGGTGGTCATAATGGTCAAAAGTGCAAATCCCGTAGTAAATCCCTAGTAAGCTAGGTGGACTCAAGGTAAAGGACCAACGACTTCATTGATTTAAGGTCATTCTACTAGACTAAAGCCCAAGACTCAATTTATACTACTAGAATGGGAAAGTAAACACTTGCACACTAGTCTCTAAACCGGGTTTTCGAAAAAATGTTTACACACAAGACACACAACACACACAAAATAAAGATACGACGAAAACGAACGAAAGAAAAAGAAGCAAAAGCAACAAAACAAAAACAAAACAAAACAAACACATACAAAACACACACCACCCCGAACTTCCAAATGAGCAACCAATCATCCACAAACTTTACAAAGCTCCACCCGAGCACACCACAACACATATCTCCTCCAAAATCCATAAGAAACAAAGAGGAAAAAGGGTTGAAAAGATGTTACCGGGTGTCTTGAAAGCTCTCCAAAGCTAGCGGTGATTAAGCGACCTATGAGAAAAAAGGGAGGCAAAACACGCACACAAAACAAATATACGACACAATGACACAAAAGGAAAACACACAAAAGAAAAATCTTTTGAATTTTTGTGAAATTTTTTCAAATTTTTAGGGATTTTTATGATTTTTTCGAAAAACTAAGAAAATAAAACTAACTATAATAGAATATCGCTCCCCCACACTTAAATCGAGCCATGTCCTCATGCTCGATCGTAGGGTGTGGAGAGACAAAAGAAAAAGAAAAAGAAACTACGAAAATAAAACTAAAAATCAAAAATAAAGTGAAGAAAAGGTAGAAGGTGTCCGGCCGGGGTGTAGTCAAGTCACCATGGGCCGAGACGAAAAAGAGATATGGATGGGGGAAGAAATAAAAAGAAGGAAATAAAAGGAAATGGGAGGGGAGGGCTAGGTGTAATCAAGTCACCTAGCCCGGATTCCGCCTAAATCCGACTAAATCCTCAAAAAAAGAAAGTGAAAATCTTGTAAAATTTGGATTTTGAAATGACTCTCGATGTAGTCACATCATCGAGAGTCGGGAGCAACAACTACCGAGGCCTCGAAGGCCACCAAGGTACCATGACGCAAGGGGAAGGGGGCAAACAAGAGAAAAGCAAGCAATAAAAGACGGAAAAGAAAGGATAGTTGCCGTACCGACCGGTTAGCAACTCACTTGCTCCATCGTCTCAATGATCAATATAGGCGCTTGCTTGTTGTCTTCGTTGTCATCCTCCTTCAAGCTTGATAAAACCGCATGGTTGGGGTAGTAATGGTGCGAGGGGGTGGGATTTGATGTGAATATCGGTCTAAAGTGAGGAGGAAATGAGGTTAAGGTATGTAAAAGAGGTACATGGGTGGTATGATATGAGAAAGGAAGGTAGGGAGGTTGGGAGGGGGTATACAATAAATGGGTGGGCTTAAATGGCGAAGAAGAGGCACCAAAAAGGAGTAAGGGACCATCCCGGTCGGGATGGATGGTCCCGGTCGGGAAGTCTCACTCATCCTGATCGGGAAGCTCTCGTCCCGGTCGGGATGACACTCCAGTGGACTCGATTTTTGGTACCCTCATCCCGATCGGGACGGCCCCATCCCGGTCGGGACGACACACCCTTCTCGGTCGGGAAGGGTCTTCATGACTCCCATGACCCTAAAAACCGAATCCCTTACTCACGATCCAAGCTCTATCACTAACCACTCCTTTCTAGGAGTCACCTTCACTTCACCTATCACAATAAACTCAAAATACACATCAAATTCACTCCCTCACATCGCTCATCAAAATACCAAAACAATTACAAGAATTCCACAAAAACAAAAGAGTCCTAGAAACAAAAATCACAAATACAAGCACAAGTACTCTAAAGAAGAGAGAAGGGGAATATACAACATGACGGTTCTTTTAGGAACTCCGTCAAACCTAGGATGGTGGACTCTTCTTCAACCGTAGCCGTCAAGGGCATGGAGGAGCAAGTCGAACGCGCTACCGACATCATAGTGAAGGCCCAAGAAGCGCTCGAGCTTAACCGACCTCCACGGCCTCCAAGGAGGAGGCAAGAAGTAGGAATCCCAAGACCCGACATCATCTTCAAAGTAGTCTCCGGGGTCTCTCCATCCTACGAGCTTCACCGACCTCTTCCTCCCTAAGCATTGCCTCCAATCACAAGCAAGCTTCATCTCCAAGAAACAAGGCACAAAAATCGGTTTTGGCCTCACTTCCTCGTTGCACACCCCCACACTTGCCTCAAGTTGTGGTTCCCCATCTTCATCACTCGGCCCCACATCATCTTGGAGGAGAGGATCGAAACGTCTACCGGCGGTTTCAATCTCTTCCAACCCATCTCTCGGTGTACTAGCAAGGGGCTCATGATGCCTATCCACGTTCTCGGACAAGGGCAACTCGAGGCTAACAATTTCACCTAACATCCTCACAAACTCTACCAACCCATCCAACTCACTATCCTCCTCCAATTCCTCACCAAGAATGCCTTCACCAAGAGTCATCTCCTCATTCGTCTCTTTTTGGGTAGACGATTGAGGTTCTTCAAAGCAAATCTCTCTATCAAAGGGAACTACATCGGCGGCTTCTTGATTAGGTTGCTCCTCTCTCTCAAGTGAGCACCCTCCATCTAAATGTGATGCTCGGGAAAAAGACATTACGGTTTGAACCGCTAATGCATTTAAATGAGCATTCCTCGCCTCGTTTCCCCTTCGAATTTGGGCCAAGAGTTCATTATTCTTTTGCAATTGGATGGCCATTTCTTGCTGCATTTGAAGCATCGTTCGATGAAACTCTGAGCTTGGCATTTGTGGTCATTGGGGTCTTGTAAAGCTCCTTGAAAATCTTGATGATGCCCAAGGGGTGGGGCATCATATTGTTGGTAGCAAGGTTGAGGTGATTGGTAGTATTGTGGGTCATAGGGTTCATATTGTGGTTGGGGTGTAGGTTAATATGGTGGGTCTTGGGGGTATTGGCTTCCATATGGTGAATCTTGATTGAGCATGGTGGGTTCACAATCATAGCTCGAGTAATAGCCACCATGGTCGTAGGAGTGATAATCATTCACTTGTTGGTAGCCATTTCCATAATCTTGAGGATCATACCCGTCTTGATTACCCCAAGAAGCTTGATTATGGTAGGGAGGCGTCATGTCATAGCTTTGGTTCATGGAAGAAGAGTGGTAGCTCATATCGGCTCCCGAGTGTGTGGAGTTTAGATCAAACCCCATGCTTGCTCGAAAATCGTAGTCCATACCCGGTTGGAAACCACTCATTCTAGCAACCGTCCGTTTAAGCGGCTCTGAGTTGCAAGAAGAAGATAATCACCACCTCTAAGCACAAACTGTAGACTAAGAACAAACGTGAGAAGTTTAGTCCTTTTTGGGCACTATACAAGAGAGAAATAAACAACACACGCACAAGAAGCAAGGTAACAAAAAGAAAAAAAAGAAAACACAAACACAAAGACTAAGCCAAGCAAATAGGATAACAAAGTCCAAACTAACACCGTCCCCGGCAACGGCGCCAAATTGATGGGAGGGATTCGTCACGTCCCAACCGTCAATAATATAACCGGCTATTCCTACGGTAGATAGGGCAAGTCGGGTCGAATCCATGGGGACGGTAATGTATAGCCTAGACTAAGGTCGCCTAAATACTAGACTAAGTCAACGGACTAAGCTAAACTAAACAATGATAGAGGGGGAGAAAGCTAGACTAAGGCTAAGGAGAAAGTAAACAAAGGAGAACGGGCTAGGATTAGGTCGAGGTCAAAGGGGTAACGGAATGGTCAAGGGAGGACTAGAGTGAAGGAGGTAGTAGGGTGATCTAGGTAATGCCCGGGCTCTCGCAACTTGGACTCACCTAGAGGTTCCACCTAGAACCCAACTCGGCGATACACAACACAACAAACGGGGTTCTAGCGCGCTATGGTCCTAGGTCGAATCCGGGCTCTCGCTACTTAGACCGGCCTAGGGGTCGTCCTCACCGGGCTCTCGCAACTTAGTGAGGGGACCGAACCCACAAAAAACTAACACCCACAAAAGAAAGGCAAGAAAAACAAGCATTCGTACAAACTTAGTCATTCAAGCAATTCCACAAACATGTGATGTGCATCAAACAAGAGGAAACCCAAATCTTCCACCAACATCTCTAACAAACCCTTAATCACCCAATTAACACCCTAATCACCTTACTAACCCTAGCAAGAACACTACTCTAACATAACTAATCTAGAATTAACACTAACAAGAAGAATCATCAAAGAAATAAAACAAACATCACAAACTAATGATAACAATGAACAAAGATTCAAACTTGATAAACAAAAATGGATTAAGAGTAAAAGGAGAAGAAGATTGTACCAAACTAGTGAAGAGGAAAGAACAAAACTTGCATTAATGAAGAAAACCCAAAATAAACACCCAAGGTTGTCAATCTTGAGTGGATCTTGAAGAATTCCCTTAATACAAGTACTAATCTAAGATTAACAACTAATTACCGACTAATCTACACTAATCTAATCTAATCTAACCTAAAGTAGTCTAGGGTTTTAAGGATATAACATGTGCATGGTGTCTTAATACAAGAGGGGGGGTATATATAGGGTTAAAAATGGAAGGAAGAAGAAAGAAAACAAGCGCGGGTTACAGCAGGCCCGTCCCGGCCGAGACGGGTTGGTCCCGGTCGGGACGAGGTCGGTCCCGGTCGGGACGCCACCTTCCCGATCGGGATGGACCCAGGTCAGCAACCTCCTTGTTTGTGCGCTTCATCCCGAACGGGATGAGGCCATCCCGAACGGGATGATCCTTGTAGGCCTCCAATATGCACTTTTTGGTCCCTCCTTTCTTCTCATGGGCTTCTCACCGATTCTCGGGACTCGGGATCGGGTCTCGGAGGCTCGGGATTGGGTCCCAAGGTCTCGGGGTCGACTCCAAGGCATCGAGTGATCGTTCCTTTACTCCGTTGGCTCCAAAATGTGTATGTATCGAGTCGGAATCGCTCCAACTCTTCCAAATCGGTCTCGGGAACCTGAAACGAACTAAAGGAAGCATAAGAAGCCCCTAAACCGCTCCCAAGGAGCGATTCTACAAGGAAAATGGGACCAAAACACTACAAAATAGGCACTACAAACCACACTTATCAATAACCCTAGAAAACGTAGTCCAGGCCGGCATCCAAAAGGCCTGCAGCATTCTCAAGGGTACCTACATGGGCCCCTACAGCCCAAAACTGACCGATTACTTTGTCTCCCCAGTATTCGGAGCTATCCAAACGGGCCTCTATCAGCCCATCATAACTTATCCTGAGGTCAATTTGATCCCATATGATATCTTTGCTCTCATCCAGGCCGAATCAAAGGAAGGCACAGATAACACTGAGCCCATGCTCGAGCTCATGTTCGGAGAAAGCAAGATCATCCCAACTCCTAAGGAGGAATTGGTTAACCTAATCCTCCACAGCAGCATGTTCGATCCGACCAAGCTGATCTCCGAAATCGGCGCTAACACTGGAAAGAGGGCTTGGAGGAAGACGATCAAATGGACCGACAGCGAGGGTCGAATCAACAAGCTCACTATTGGCGAAGGGGACATGCAAGGCGCCGAGTCCGAATCCGAATCTGAGTCAGAGTCAGAGTCGGAGTATGGGTCTAAGTCTAGAGGGTCCAGTACATATTAGGTTCGAGTCTGTAACCCCTTTTCCTTTGGTCACACCTGTGGGAGTCTCGGAGTCTGTCCCGAGAGCACTCCCCATCCCGCCTCTGACCAACGATCAGATGGCTGCTCTATTTGAGCTATTTTCAAAATTCTCTATCAATAATAACGATAACCGTTCTGCTTACGACTTGTCTTATTTTCAAAATATTTTCAAAAATTTTATATGCAATGACATTGAGAAACCCGACGAACAGGTACCACTACCTCCGCATCTAGTCGAGCAACTCGAACAAAGGGAATCCCGAGATCCGGTCATTGAGGAAACTGACTCCATCAATGTAGGAACCCTTTAGAGCCTCAGATGCTTAAGTTAGGTTTATCCTTAGATCCCGAGGAGAAACAGCAATTCACGGATCTCCTCCATGAATTCAAAGACGTCTTCGCATGGTCCTACAAAGACATGCCGGGAATTGACCAGGAGATAGCCGAACACCGTATACCCATCAAAGACGGCTGTAAACCGGTAAAGCAAAAACTCCGAAGAATGAGGCCCGAATGGTCTCTCAAAGTCAAAGAAGAAGTCGACAAGCAATTCAAAGCGGGCTTTATTCAAGTGTCTGAATATCCAGACTGGGTCGCAAATATCGTACCGGTACCCAAGAAAGACGGAAAGGTATAGATTTCCGGGACCTTAATAAGGCCAGCCCGAAAGACGATTTCCCGTTGCCACACATCGACATACTGGTGGACAACACGGCCGATCATGCCCTTCTATCCTTTATGGACGGGTATGCCGGATACAATCAGATCAAAATGGCGGAAGAAGACATGAGTAAGACCACCTTCACTACCCCTTGGGGGACTTACTGTTACACCGTTATGCCATTTGGGCTTATCAATGCAGGTGCCACTTATCAACGGACCGCCACTACCTTATTACATGATTTGATGCACAAGGAAGTGGAGGTCTACGTGGACGATATGATCGTTAATTCCAAAGAACGAAACGGGCATATTTCGGCCCTCAGAAAGTTCTTCACCCGGTTACGCAAGTACAACATGAGGTTAAACCCTCAAAAATGCAGTTTCGGGGTAACATCGGGCAAATTACTGGGCCATATCGTCAACCAGCGTGGCATCGAGGTTGACCCAGCCAAAATCAAGGCCATTACCGAGATGCGGCCGCCTAAAACCGAAAAGGAGATTAGGGGGTTTCTCGGCAAAGTCCAATATATCAGCCGATTCATGTCAAAGCTAACCATGGTATGCGAACCCATTTTCAAGAAACTGAAGATAGGAGAACGGGTACTGTGGGACGACAAATGTCAAGCAGCTTTCGATAAGATCAAAGAGATTCTAGCATCTCCGCCGGTATTAATGCCACCTCAACACGGTCTGCCTTTGTCGTTATACCTAACAACGACCGAGACAGCCATGGGGGCTATGTTGGCCCATACAGTCGACTCAGAAGAACGAGCCATTTACTACATCAGTAAAAAGTTCCTAGAGTACGAATGCAAATATACGATGCTCGAAAAGACGTGCCTAGCTCTAGTTTGGGCCACTAAAAAGCTCCGACACTATATGCTTAGCCACGAAGTGCACGTGTTGTCTAGAATGGATTCAATCAAGTATCTGTTCGAAAAACCCATCCTCAATGGCAGGATATCTAGATGGACTTTAATGCTAGCTGAGTTCGACCTCAAATTCGTGCCATTGAAAGCCATCAAAGGTCGGGTAGTAGCCGAGTTCCTTGTCGATAGTCCGGTATCTGAAGAGGGACATACCGATACCTGGGCCTTCCCAGATGAAGATATATTCCATACTGACACGGAGACATGGGATCTATACTTTGATGGGGCATCCAACTTTCGAGGATTTGGTGTCGGAATTTTGCTAATATCACCGCAAGGAGAACACACTCCGTTGTCCATTAAATTGGATTTTGACGTGACTAACAACGCAGCCGAGTATGAAGCATGCATTCACGGATTGCAAGCCGCCACGGATTTAGGAGTAACAAACCTCCGGGTCCACGGTGACTCATCGTTAGTCATCAATCAAGCACTCCAGAAATGGAAAACTTGGAACGCAAATCTCGTAGCTTACCAAGCGCGAGTAAGGGTTCTCGAAAAACAGTTTCAAAAGGTAGAATACATCTATCTACCTCGGGAAGAAAACCAGTTTGCAGATGCGCTATCCAAATTAGCATCTTTACTGAATATCCCGGAACACATGACCAGCATGCCGATTTGCGTCGAAAGACGGTCCGAGCCGGCATACATCAATACTATTCAAGATATTGAAATAACTAATCCAGAACTTTGGTACCAGGCTGTTCTAACCTACTTAATGTCGGGAGAATATCCTCCGGGATCTGAAAACCGGGCCAAGAAAGCCCTACGAAGGTGGGCCACTCAGTTCATCCGCACGGACGATGGACAGTTGTACAAAAAGACGGCGCAGGGGGCTCTGCTCCTATGCATCGACAAAACGCAGGCCGAAAAGGTCATGGCCGAAGTACACGATGGCGAGAACGGCCCGCATATGAACGCCCATATGCTAGCTCGAAAAATCGCAAGACTCGGGTACTACTGGAATAGCATGGAAACCGACTGCCAGTTATATGTCGAACACTGTCATAACTGTCGGATCTTCGGCAACGTCTAGCATATGTCGTCATCCCTGTTGTATACCATGACTTCACCATGGTCATTTTTGACATGGGGAATTGATATAATCGGGAAGGTGAACCCTTCCGGGACGGGAGGTCACTGTTTTATTCTAGTGGCTATTGACTATTTTACTAAATGGGTCGAAGCCGAGTCATATCGTGTCTTGAACGCCAAGCACGTAGCAAAATTTATCCAAGATAAAATTATATGCCGATACGGGATCCCGCACGAATTCATTAGTGATCACGGGACCCATTTTCAAGCCAAAACCGCTACTTTGCTAGCAAAATATAAGATTCAAAGGCATACATCTTCACCTTACCGTCCCCAAACCAATGGAGCGGTAGAGGTAGCAAATAAAATAATTGTCACCATACTTAAAAAGATGGATGATAATTACCGGGATTGGCCCGATAAAATCCCTTTCGCCTTATGGGGGTACCGGACATCAATCCGCACCGCAACCGGAGCAACTCCATACTATCCGACATATGGGATGGAGGCGGTCCAGCCGGTCGAGCTTGAGATACCATCCCTGAGGATTCTACTCGAAAGTCAGGTGCCTGAAGCAGATTGGGTCCAAGCCCGATACGATTCGTTGATTCTCTTGGACGAACGACGATCCCGAGCCCTTAACAATATCCAAATATACCAAAAAAGGATACAACGGGCTTTCAACAAAAGGGTTAGGCCCAGAAATATCAAAGAGGGAGATCTTGTCCTAAAATCTGTTAGGGCTTTCCTACCAGTCGACCCAAGGGGAAAATTCAAACCCAATTCGGCCGGACCGTATCTAGTAAAGAAGGTTTTATCAGGAGGAGCAGTAATGCTGACAGACTTGGACGGGAACGAATTCGTCAACCCAACCAACTTGGACCAATTGAAGCGCTACTACCCCTAACCTTATCTCAATGTCATTTGCTAAAAGTTTATAAAAATTTGTCTTTTTATAAAATTTTCAAAAATTAAGCAAGTCAATAAGTTAGGATTACTTATCCTACTGTCGCACATCTCGAACTAATAGTCTTGATGTATTTCGAAAATTGTAAAACATCTACGTCTGAACTACGGTTGGTTTGACTCCACTAATCGTGGATACGTAGGCAACCCCTCAAAAGGGTACAACCACTGCAATAACAAAAAGACAGGAACAGTTTTCACTAATATGTCTTTTATTATTTCAAAAATGCCTCACGCAAAAAAAAACAACAAAAATCACACCACAAAAAAATAATAGTAGTACTTAAATAATAAAATCTAGGAGACTACTGCTCATACATCTTCCGCTTCCCTTTATCTTTTGGGTCACGCGGAGCCCGGGGTCGACGAGGCGGGGGCGAACGTTCCCGTATCACTAAGGGAACCTCTTTAGCCCGAGCCCGTTTCTTCGACAACGAATCTTCAGTTATCGTCACTGGCCCAAGCCGAACCCATACGTGTTCGGGAAGTCTGTCGCGTGGACCAAGTCGGTCCTTAACCGCCAGTCTCGGGCCGAGTCTCCTTTCCAAGTCCGTCTGGGGGCTCACTTTTCCCCGTGCACCTTTAGTACTGGACCCTTCAGTCTGAGTCCTAGTCTTCCCTTTTTGGCCTGACATCAGACGAACCATGGTAGCCGGGGTATCACCATCATCAAAAAAGCCTCGATTATCGTTAGCTTGTTCTCGACGCAGCAAGTCAAAGGCTTCGTCGGTCTTCAAAGCAGCACGGGCTTTAGCAGAGTCCGCCTTGGTCCACTTCACATAAGAATCGGATACCCAGATCGAGTGAAGAGTCTTGGAAACGGGCCAAGTTGCCCGGGTATACCACCTTTGCATCCAGGTGTCACACATCACATCCGTTAGCTGAGTAGATTCACTCATCATCGCCTCGATTTCCGGGATTCTATGGGCCCGACCATATTGCCTAAGTATGCGATCGGGGTAAAGATGGATTGTCTGCCTAAAAGATAGGATTAATTGATATCGGGCCCTATCCCTCAATTCTAAACCAGTCCAGACATAAATGGGCCACCAAGGTACGGTCCAACGGATCAATGGGCCTCCATGAAAAGATAGCAGCTCGTCCCAGAATGTTTGGGTAGTAAGACGAGAAAAGTCAACAGTCTGTCTTCTCGTCATCACTTGATTCGGGCGATATCGGCTTACGTCAAGAGGAGGATCCAGGATCGATAGCCTCTCAAATAGCCAAAGCTGAAAAGTCAAAAAAAAAAAAAAAAAAAAAAAAAAAAAAAAAACGAGAAAAACGGGAAAATCGAGAAAAAAAACCACGAAAACCGCGAGGAAATCGAAAACCGGAAAAAATCGAAAATTGCAAAAAAAATCAAAAGTTGCGAAAATCGAGGAAAAATCAGTTTACCTGTAGAAGACGGGTACTCCCAGTCAGCCGGATCGACGGATCCCTTTTACGATTATCCAAGCCCTGGATAATCTCCCCTGTAATTAGCCAAGCTGGGCTGTGCTCTGTCTCCATCAGGTCAGCCACCGTAAGAAGTCTGACATGGCCCATGCAAGATGACAAATCCATACGACCTTCGAAGGCATAAACATGGAGCATGCAAAAAGTAAAGGCCCTGCGGCTATATACCGGCCTGACCCGGACGTCATCTGGGTTCATAAATTTTTCAGTCAGGTCCATCAAGGAAATGGTATCGTCTTCTGTCATGCGAGATACATCCATATGAGAAAGTCCTAAAAATTCTCGTAATTCTCGTAATTTTCCATCCTCCTACAGCAGCGATTTTCTCAGGAATAGGACAAATTTCGCCTCGAGGAAAGCTGAAACGTGATAAGTATCGTCCAAGTAGGACAGGCAAGCATCCGAAAAGTGACGGTCCACTTTCATTTGACGGATCGTGAATAACTGGGTGACGCCATTCTGGTTCAGGATAACTTTATCTGCGTCTCTGAAAAGTCGGGACCAATCTTGCAGCATTCCAACTAATCGGTCGATACCCATAATGAATTTCTAAAAAGAGGAAATAAGTTTCTTAGGACTTGTTTTTTTCTTTGAAGGAAGAAGGGAATTGTGGGAATTATGAATAAATTATGAGCAAGGAGAGGGTATTTATAGCATGAAATCGGATTCTCCTCCTCATCTAAGGATTCCTAATCCCAGAAGATTTAGCATACAGGCCTTATCCTAGGATCTAGCTAAGTCATCCTGAGCATTCCTATTCCTTTTCGGAGTCAAAATACTTTAATCTTTCAAAACTCTTCCAAATTCAAAAATACAAAAAAATTCGAAAAAAAACTCATTCAAAATTTTATTCCTCAGCGCGAGTCATTTCTCCTAAAAATGTGTTACATGCAAAAATCATTGTACAGGACGACTCAAGCAAAACCGTGCAACCAACTCCCCAGCGGCATTTAACGGGATGAGCCCGTGTACGGGCACACCCAAGACTTATACGACAAGTCCAATTCCCCACGGAGTTATCACCATCAGCTCAGGTATGATTTCCAGCTTATGGCTGGCGAGCCCTTTCACGCAAGTCTAATGGACTTTAAACGACCCGACCGGAAGCTGCCAGGGTTTAATCTTTGATTGACCTAGTGGCTACTCAGACTTTCGCCCTTTCCAAGCCTCAGTCAGAGTGGGGGCTCTGTAGACACCCACATTTTGACTGTCAGGTGGCTATAGCAGTTTCCGACAAACACCCGATGATGATCGGACGCAAACATACTTTAATATACTCGAAAACGGGCTCAAAATCATTGGCATTTGGCTTAGGCTTTTACGGAGTACATATCTCACAAAACCGACCTCAAAATCAGGCCCAGTAGGTCGTTTCGAGTCAAATAAGACTAATTTGGGTCGATTCCGACACCATGGGTAAAACCGTCTTTTAGCGACCGAGTCAAAACCCGGTCAAAAATATTCTCGGGACACGCGAGTCAGCCGTGACACCTCACGTGGCTGATTCGAGCTCCAATACTACAAAAAATCAGCTACACAAAATATTAAACAAATCCGTTTAAAGATAGAATTCGATCTCAAGTAGGAATTCTATCCGAAAACCGAATCAAACACCCGACCGAGCGCAAGACACTCGGCCGAGCAGCCCTCTTCCAGCCAGATTCCGCGGCTTCCTCTTCAAGGAACGGAATCCTCGCTCATCTCAAATTCTTACATTCCCTATCCTAATCGGTATTTCTTGTCATACGAGCAAGGCTACCTCTTCTCCTATAAATAGGACCCTTTCGCATGCACATTAACACATCGATTATTCACACAACATATCAATTTTCTTATTCTCGATTACACACATCTATAAAACTCCTTACGTTTAGCATCGAGAAACCGATATTACATCTAAGACCCGAAGGAAACCGGCCCTTACACCCGTCACCCTTCACCGAGCCACCATAACTCACCGACATCCACTCGACGCTCCTGTGCCCAAGCCACGTTCCGACGAGCTCTGATCCGAGTAAACTAAAACATGTAGGTTGAGGGTGTAACCAAACCCGACTTCTCTATTTCTCTCTTCTCCCTCTCGTTTTCTTCTTTTTCGTCGTCCGTTTTTTTTCCCTATACGGGTCTTTGGTCGTCCTTTTTTTATTACGGGTCATTCGTCGTTTTTTTTTATTATTTCTAATATCGATATTACTAAAACTATTTTCATATAAACAAACATTCTTAAAAATACGATATCAACTCTATAGTCGAATATCGTATTAAAAGAATTAAATTAAATCTCGTCGATGCTAAAAAATCGTTACATTTTTTTTACAAAATACAACGATTTTAACGCGGAGAGAATTAACATCTTTTTTTCATCCTTTTCGTTCAAATTCTTTTCAAAACAATTTTACGAAACTTTTTTCTAAAAAAATTCATTCCGAATATTCGATATCGATTTCATAATCGAATATCGAATACGACGAATATCAAAAATATAAATCGAGTATAAATGAATTCGTATTTGTACGCGATTTATTAGCAATTTTCGAACAACAAGCAAAAACCGCTCAAAAGCCGCTCAACTAGTCCAAGTAAAAGGGTGGATAGGTTTGCAAAGTGAGGGAAGACCGACCATTACCGCTATCATCCTTCCTAGGGACTCGGTCCTTTGGTAGGCTCTTCACGGTAATAGTCGGTAAAAGGCTTATTTTTTAGGGGTGAGGATTCTTTTTTTGTGAGGTGATTTTCTTTGGCATTTTCTTTCTTTTGCATTTTTTTTTGCTTTTTGTGTTGCTATGCCATTTCTTTTTTCATCTTTTGTATTTTCTTTTTGACTTTTTGCCTCTTTTTTTTTCATTCTTTTCTTTCTTTCATTTTCTTTTTTTTTCTTTGTTTGCCCTTTTGGCTAGATTTGAGTTGTAGGCATTTCTTTTTGCAACTAAGAAAGAGATTTCAACAATTTGAAACTTTATTTTGTGGATATGTGTAGAAGGTAGTGAAATGGGTGAGTCGGGGAGCGTCCTTCCCTTCAAACCCACAAAAAGGTGGAAAACTTGGACTAATCAAACAATTTCAAACATGGTCACCTAAGAGACGGGACTCGGAAACCAAGGCCTTTTCACACTGTGGGTGGTCATAGTGGTCAAGATGCAAATCTCGTAGTAAATCCCTAGTAAGCTAGGTGGACTCAAGGTAAAGGACCAACGAAACGATTGATTTAGGGTCATTCTACTAGACTAAAGTCCAAGACTCGATTCATATTACTAGAAAGGGAAAGTAAACACTTGCACACTAGCCTCAAAACCGGGTTTTCGAAACCTTTTATTACGCACTAGACACAACTACACATCACAAAGCAAAGACGCGACAAAAACGAAAGAAAAAGAGACAAAGATAATAAAACAAAACAAAACAAAACAAAACAAAAACATAAAGAGAACAAACACCACCCCTAACTTCCAAACAACTCACCAAATCAACCTCAAACTCTACAAATCTCCACCCGAGCACACATCATCACAAATCTCCTCCAAACTCCACAAGAAACAAAGAGGGAAAAAGGAAAAAAGATGTTACCGGATGTCTTGAAAGCCCTCCAAAGTTAATGGTGATTAAGCGACCTACAAGGAAAAAGGGAGGCAAACACGCACAACACAACAAAAATACAACACAACGACACAAAAAGGAAAAGACACAAAAGAAAATCTTTTTGATTTTTATGAAATTTTTCAAATTTTTAGGGGTTTTTTTTAAGATTTTTCGAAAAAAAACTACGAAAATAAGACTAACTACACTAGGACATCGCTCCCCCATACTTAAACCGAGCAATGTCCTCGTGCTCGATCGATAGTATGTGGAGACACTAAAAAGAAAAGAAACTACGAAAATAAAGCTAAAATTCAAAAATAAAGGTGAAGAAAGGATAGAATGTGCCCGGCCGGGGTGTAGTTAAGTGACCAAGGGCCGAGACGAGAAAAGATATGGATGGGGGAAGAAATAAAAAGAAGGAAATAAAAGGAAATGGGAGGGGAGGACTAGGTGTAATCAAGTCACCTAGCCCGGATTCCGCCTAAATCCTACTAAATCCTACCAAAAAGTGAAAAAAAAAAAAAAAAAAAAGTGAAAATACTTGTAAATTTGTATTTTTCAATGACCCACGATGTAGTCACGTCATCGAGAGTCGGGAGCAATAATTACCAAGGCCCCGAGGGCCACCATGACAAGGGGAAGGGGAATATACAAAGGGAGACAAACAATAAAAGACGGAAAAGAAGCGAGAGTCACCTTACCAAACGGTTAGTAACTCGTAAGTCTCCATCGTCTCAATGTTCAATATCGGCACTTTGCTTGTCTTCTTCATTGTCAATCCCCTTCTTACTTGATGAGGTCGCATGGTTGAAGCATTAAGCTTGGAATGGTGTAATGAGGGTGGGATTTGAGGGTATATTCAGTGTAAAGTGAAGATAAGAGGGTATGTAAATGAAGTGTAGGGGTCATATGATAGGTGCAAGGGTAGGTAGGGAGGTTGGGAGGGGGTATAAAGTGGTTGGGTAGGCAAATTTATGGGAGCTGGGCTAACAAAAATGGCGAAAAAGGATAGCAGACCCGTCCTGGCCATGATGCCCATGATCACGGCCATAACCCCTCCTGGCCGTGACTTGGCCCCTCATGGCCATGAACGAGAGTAGTAGGCTGTGATTTTTGAACTTCTAGCACACGATCATGACAGCCTCCTCATGGCCATGTCTCCCTCGACATGGCCATGTTCCAACCCAAGTCTTCATTCACTATTAGCACACAGAGCCCTCCACCCAAATGCAAAATAATACCTCGGGATCCAAAGTACCGCCCCCTTAAGCTTACAAAAAGCTCAAAAACCGACTTCCTTGCCCAAGCTCCAAGCTTCTATCATCAACCACTCTTCTCAAAACTTCATCTCCACTATTAACCTAGCAAATAAACTCAATAAACACCATCAAAATCCCTCCCTCACATCACTCATCAAAATACCAAATTACAAGAATTCCACAAACACAAAAGAATAAGAAAGAGATATATACAAAGAGACAGTTCTTTTTGAACTCCGTCAAACCAAGGATGGTGGGCTCTTCATTCATTTTTCAATAACATCGTAAATAACTCCATCGCCATCAAGGGCACGAAGTAACAAATCAAAGGCTCTCGAGAAATCTTCGATCAAGCTAGTGGTATACCAATCCACACTCCAAGGATCATCACATCCTAATCTCGACGTTCCCGGGGCATCCCGATCTACTATGTTCAATGGCTTGAACTTGTACTTGCGATCCTTCGGTATATACCCAAACATCCATCTATCTTCATGTGGCCCCAAGGGAGGCTCAACTTTATTGTTTCCTTGTAACTTGTCCTCAATCTCACGACATGGGCATTCATCCGCCCCAAGCTCGGAATCATCATCTTCAATTCCATAGAAGTTGTTCTTCAAGATTTCACCCGACTCATCCCCTAGATCGATGTCTTTCATGGCATGGATCATATTACAAGACTCATCATTAGTAGGCAAGGTGTTGCCTTGGAGGTCAAACACGAGCTTCTTGTCGCCTAGCTCAAATGTGATCCTACCGTTCTTTACATCAATCATTGCACCGGCGGTATGTAGAAATGGGCGCCCAAGGATAATGGGAGTGATATCATCTTCCGGCATATCAAGCACGAGGAAGTCGACCGGAATGAAGAACTTCCCGATTCTTATTGGCACATCTTATAACATCCCCAATTGGACGGTTGAGTGAACGATCGGCCATTTGGAGTGTAATAGAAGTACACTTGAGCTCCTTCATCCCAAGTCGCTCACAAATGGAATAGGGGATGATGCTTACACTCGCACCCAAATCACATAGTGCTCTCTCAATCTTGAAGTTGCCTATGGTGCACGGGATCGAGAAACTACCCGGATCCTTCAACTTGGGAAGTGTAGAGCCTTGAATGAGCTCGCTTACCTCTCTTGTGAACGCTATGGTCTCTTCCTTGTCGACGGATCTCTTCCTAGCCAAGATCTCTTTCATGAATCTTCCATATGCCGGGGATTTGGGTAAGTAGCTCGGTAAAAGGGACACTCACATCCAATTTCTTCACAATATCTAGGAACTTGTCATATTGAACATCCACCTTGGTCTTCATTTGCCTTGTTGGGAAAGGCAACTTGATATGTACCTTGTCTTGCTCTTTAGGGTTGGACTTTTCAAATGACATTTTCCCTTTTCCCTTGTCTTTTCCTTGAAGTGGGGGAAGCTTGTCTTCATGGGTTTCTCAATCTCCCACAAAACTTGCTCCTCCATTGGATTTCCTAAGCTTGAATTGTCTTGAGGGGGGATACAACTTCTTTCATTGCTTGTTGCTCAATAGGGAATAAGGGGGAGTCATAAGATGAACCACTCCTCAAGGTAATAGCATTCACACGCTCAAATTTTTCCGGTTCACCTTGAGGAGGTAGTTGCCCCTTTTGCCTTGAAGAGCTACCCGACACAACTTGGGCTATTTGGGTTTCGAGCATCTTCATATGAGCATCTCTTGCTACGTTCTCCCTTTGAAGATGAACAAAGAATTCTTGTTGGTTTCTTAGCATCTCCATTTGGCTTCTTTGCATTTCTTGATTACTCCTTTGCACATCCAACATAGATTTTTGCATGTCGAAATCTCGGGGTGGATATTGTGGATTGTGTGGAGTATCGGTGAGGGCTAAGGGAGAGCCATAATCATGAATAGGAGACCGGCTCCTTTGCTTGCTTTCTTGTCGAGTACCTTGAGACCCTTGTTGTTGTTGATGGTTCCCTTGGAACCCATGAGAGTTGCCTTGATTAAGGCCTTGAGTGTTACCATGGTTATAGTTTTGATGTCCATGGTTGTGTTGGTTTCCTTGGAAACCACCTTGATGATTGAAGTTCCCTTGTTGGAACCCTTGATTGTTGTTGAAGGTACCTTGGTTATGTTGTTTGAAGTTGTTGAATGGCCTTGGGTTGCCAACATAATTATGGTAGCCTTGATTGTTGTCCCTTAAGGGAGGTGGAACATATGGACGGTGTTGTAGAGATTGTTGTTGGGAAGCTTGGAACATGTGGGGATAGGGGGCACCTTGCTTGAACGCTTAAAAGGCATTCACTTGCTCAATACTACCTCGACAATGTAGAGGTTTATGTCCAAATATCCCGCAAATATCCCATATCCCATAGTAAGATGTAGGAGATACAACTCCCAAAGCATTGACTTGTTGAGTTGAATGTTGGTGGGAGGCACTTGTGCTTTGACCTTGCTCAAAATGGCTTTGGAGCTTCTTGTCAATAGATTCCATGTGGGTTTTTAATTGAGCTCCAAGATCAATGCTTAATTGTGTAATGGCATCGATCTCGTATTTTCCCCCTCGATTCGCCTTTCTAGGCCTTGAGTATCGGGAGTTGTGCACCGCCATCTCCTCGATTCTTGACCAATTTTGGTCATCATCCACCTCGGTAAACCTTCCATTCTATCCCATGTTGAGTATGGCCCTTGAGTCTTCATATAACCCGTTCCAAAACTGTTGAACAAGGAACCACTGTGATAGACCATGGTGAGGACAAGAGCGGATCAAGGCTTTGAATCTTTCCCACGATTCATAGAGGCTTTCTTCATCACGTTGTTGGAATCCCGTGATAGAGGCTCTTAATAGATTTGTCTTCTCCGGGGGATAAAATTGTTGGTAGAAAGCTAAGGCTAGCTTCTTCCAAGTATCAATACCAAGAGTCGCCTTGTCTAACCCCTTGAACCATTGCTTAGCTTTACCGATCAAGGAGAATGGAAATAATACCCACCGGATTTGGTCTTGGGTTATTCCCGGTTGTGAGATAGCATCGCAATAATCCGAAAAGGTTTCCATGTGTTGATGAGGATCTTCGTTTGGTAACCCACTAAATTGACTTCTTTCGACCAATTGGATAAAGGGTGTCTTACCCACTAATATAATATGGGATGCCAAACCGACCATGTGATTTAAGACATTACAACTCATTAACTATTACAAATATGTGTTACACAGCGGAAGCTATACAATCTATATAACAGGAATGTCTATGCATTCACCCGTGCTACGTCTGGACTCATAAGTCGCGCTCACCCCAATCCCGTACATGTATCCCAGCATCCAAACACATCACGATATACATAACCTGAATTATAGACTGCTCCCCAATTAATTGGAAATATCAATTGGATCATCACAGACACGTCAGACAAACACACCAGATCAGTTCACGATAACATTAAACAACATAGGTACAACCAGCATCACAACCATAAGTATCATCATCATCATCATAATCCCTATTATCACTATCGCGACCGCAGTCACGCCCCGTCAGTCCGAGTGTGCACACCCCTACTAGGCTCTCCTTGGAGGAAACATTAGGGAAGGTCCCGAGATCAACCGGGCCTAGCTAGTCCTAGCTAGCTTCTCTCAATCGACACACAGCCGCAATATCAATAGGCCCACAGCCAAAATCTCAATTGGCACACAGCCGCAATCTCAATATAACCATTATACCCTTATATCATACAATATGCAAACATACAACGTAAACTGAGTAAGGATAACCTTACCTAGATAGCAGGTCACAACCACAAAAAAGCGGGTTAAAAAAAACCTCCTCTAAAACATTCATCACCTACAATCAATTGATATAAACATATAAGTACTACTTAGATTGATCACGCTCTAAGCTGTTATTAGCATTAAAGACTTAATCTTAACTTCCGATTTTACAGCATTGTACTGTCTTGTTATAAAATTCATAGTTAAATAAATACTACTTCAATTAATACGAGATCAACTGTGTTAGAACCGGGATTGTCTTGTATACCATTTATATTTTATGACCTTCATCTAAATATCATCTTAACATTGACTTACAACCTGATCTCTACAGACTGACAGAATTCGTTGCATAAACACTATTGATGAATTACTAATACTAGACTAATCCTTTTAACTCCATTCCAACTTCTATTATCCACTAGACTCAATAAATTTAATGTTGGCTGAAATCCAAACTCAATTATGATATATAAATTTGTTTTTACACCCATTACTATATAGCATTACTGAATCAGTGATTCATAAATGACGGTTCACAAATAAATTCTCTAGAAGAAACGGCTTTGAATCTGATTACGAAATTTAACAGGCATAAACTAGACTTGAAATAAACTAGGGTTTGTTCTTTAATTTTTTCTCAACTCAAAAAATAAACACGTCTATCAATGAACACAAGACAGTACTACGAATCTGAGAATTTCAGTAAGTATTTCCTAATTAATGTCTTTAATCTAATCTTCCACCTAATTCATATTGGGAATGGCACGACTAAATCCTAATTATACTCTTAAACAACGTTAAAATAAAATTAAGGAACTTACATGACTCAATCATATAAATGGATTGCTAGGATACGATTTGGGATCGAATCCTCTTCTCTCTTCCTATTTCTCTCTTCTTCTGGCCTTTCTTTCTTCTTGAGCGTGCATTATGAGTGAACGTACTTTAGGGTTGTGTGATGGGAGGGATTTGCCATGGATCCCCGCCAACAAATAAAAACCAACTATTCCTAACACGTAGATAGGGCAAGTCGGGTCGAGTCCACGGGGACGGTAGAGAGGTGTATAAACTAAGGTCGCCCAAATACAAGACTAGGTCAACTAGTCTAAGCTACGCATGAACGAAAAGAAGGGAATAAACTAAGACTATGACTAAGCTAGGTATAACAACTAAAGCTAAACGATACAATTAACTAAGGGAACAATGACTAAGATGACGGAGAAATCTAATAAGGAAAGAATAGGGTTAGGTCGGGTTCATAAGTGTAGTAGGATAGTTGGGAGATCGATGGTGCAAGGTTCGCCTAGTTACTAAGGTTGGTCCGCGCTCTCGCGTCAAAGCCAATGTCCGCACTCTCGTGTCAAAGACAAAATCCGAATACTTATGCAAGATGTTACCCAATACACAAGGATTCAACCACAAATCAATCACACAATGAGAAGAGGAAGACAAGCAAGAGGAGTATTTGCAACTACTACTCTAACAAGCATTTCAACAAACACATAGTGTGCAGATGGGAGGACTTGTCGTGGGTCCTACCGATCAAGTAATACCAACTAGACCTAACACGTAGCTAGGGTAAGTCGGGTCGAGTTCACGGAGACGGTTACGAGGTGTCTAGACTATGGTCTACTCAAAAACAAGGCTAAGTCACAAACAAACACAAAGAGGAACAAACTAACAAAGATTGACAAGAATTGATTAAATATTATGATGGGAAGGGTTGGAACTAGACTATGAATGAACTATGTGGAGCATGAACTAAATGAAACAATAAAGCTAAACAAAACAAGTAAACTAGAGAATTGATAGCTAACAAGGATGGAGAAATCAATATGGAAAGGAGTAGGGCTAGTTTGGGTTCATAAGTGTAGTAGGATAGTTGGGAGGTCAAGGGTGTAGGTTTCACCTAGTTACTAAAGTCGGTCCGCGCTCTCGCGTCAATGTCAAAGTCCGCACTCTCGTGTCAAAGACTAAACACGAATACTCATGCAAGATATTACCCAATACACAAGAATTCAACCACAAATCAATCACATAATGAGAAGATGAAAACAAGCATGAGAATCATGGCCACTACAACTCAAACAAGCAATTCAACAAACACATAGAGTGCTCAATATGTGACTAGCAACAAAGGATTCACCTTTACCCACAATCAAACCCTAATCATCCATAATCAACACTTAATCCCCCTACTAACCCCACAATAAGTCTACTCACACATAATCAAACTAATACTAACACTAAAAAGAGAAATCAACATAATAACCCTAGCATTCATAATGAAGAAGAAACTAGGAAGAACAATGAACAATGAATAAAGATTGAAACTTGAAAGATTAAACAAAGATTAAGAGTAAAGAGAATAAGAAGATTATACCTACTAACAAGAGGATGAAAAGATAAGAACTTGTATTAATAAGAAAAACCCAAATAAATCTCCCAAGGTTGTCAATCTTGGATGAATCTTGAAGAATTCCCTTAATACAAGGATTACAACCTAGATTAAGCTAAGTTTAATTAAAGATTAAGAAAAGATTAAGCTAATGAGAGGAGGAACTCTATCTAGGGTTTAGAATAATGTAGGATGTGCAAAAGTGCTTAAACAATACAAAGGGAGGGTATTTATAGGGTTGTAAGAATAAGGGGAATAAAGTGACAAAGTGCGAAGAGAAATAGGGGGCTCACGGCCATGATGAGAGGGCTCACGGCCATAAGGCACCCCCGTCATGGCCATGATGGTCATGGGTCACGGCCATGACGCCCTGCTGTAGCTTGCTTCCTCTCTTCTTTGCTTCCCAACTCACTACACGGCTATGTAGGCTTCTGACACGGCCATGTAGGCCCCTACTTGCTCCTCCTAGGCTTCTTATCGACTCTCGGTGCTCGGGAAGGGGCTCCAAGGGACTCGGGACCGAGTCTAAGCCACCGAATCATCGTCGCTTCTCTTCATTGGCTCCATATGTATCGGAAACGAAACGGAATCGTTCCACTTCTCCAAGATTGGTCTTAGGAACCTAAAATGAACTAGAAAAGGCGTAAGAAGCCTAGAAACCGCTCCAAAGAGCAATTCCAACGAGAGAAACCGGGACCAAACACAACAAATAAGCACTACAAGACACACTTATCATGTGCATAACTTGTGACTAATAACAAAGAATCCACCTTTACCCACAATCAAACCCTAATCATCCATAATCAACACTTAATCCCCCTACTAACCCTACAAAAAGTCTACTCACACATGTTCAAACTAATACTAACACAAAGAAGGGAAAACAACACAAGTAACAAAACATTCATAATGAAACTAGTAAAAACAATGAACAATGAACAAAACAATGAACAAAGATTAAAGATTGAAACTTGAATAATAAAAAAAGATTAAGAGAAGGGAAAAGAGAGATTATATCATACTAGAAGATGAATGGAAGAATGAAAACTTGCATAAAAGAGAAAACCCAAATACATCAACCAAGGTTGTCAATCTTGGTAGAGATCTTCAAGAATTCAATTAATACAAGGATTAAACTAGGATTAAGGATTAACTAAGAACTAATCTACACTAATCTAGGCTAATCTAACCTAAAGTAGTCTAGGGTTTAGTGGGTAATGAAGAACATAACATAAGATTACAAGAGGGGGGGTATATATAGGGTTACAATGAATAAGGAGAAGAAAAGAAGTGAGGCGAAGCTGCAGGTGGCCCATCTCGGCCGAGATGAGATGGTCTCGCCCGAGATGGGACCTATCTCGGCCGAGAAGACCCCCTTATTGCCCGAGACAGCCCATCAGTGGCTCGTCTTTGCTTGCACTCATTCCCGACCGAGAAGGCTACTCTTCCCGCCCGGGATGGGTCTTGTAGGCCTCCAATATGATCATAAAGGTCCCTCCTTGCTTCTCATGGGCTTCTCATTGACTCTCGGTGCTCGGGATCGAGTCTAAGGGGCTCGGGAATGGGTCCCAAGGTCTCGGGATCGAATCTAAGGCACCGAGTGATCGTTCCTTCTCTTCGTTGGCTCCACATGTGCAGGAAACGAGTCGGAATCGTTCCAATTCTCCATGAATGGTCTTGGGAACCTAAAACGAACTAGAAGAAGCATAAGTACCCCAGAAACCGCTCCTAAAGAGCGATTTCACAAGAGAAACCGGGAAAAAACACAACAAATAGGCACTACAAACTACACTTATCAACTCCCCCACACTTAACCCTTACTCGCCCTCGAGTAAGCACGAACTAACTACTAAACTAATAAAAACTAATATACTAGCCGAGCGGGTATTAGCGCACCCTACGCCCTTTCAACTCACGCGAGTACACTTAGAGGAAAAGTGCACTCCGCAAGGCAAGTAAGGTCTTGCGACAAAACTGTGGATATAACCGAACACGAAAACACACAAACAAACAAACAGACAATCGGTTGCATCCAAAAAGAAACAAATACCGCTTCCCTCTACAAAGCGGTGAAAGAAGCACCGGTTAAGGACTCAAGGCAAGTGACAACGTTCCCAAGCTAGTGACACAAATCGATATGGACAAAACCCTAATAGTATGACGACAAAGCAATAAAAACATTGATAACTTACCTAAGTTCCTCCTAACCTTCTAAGAACGTACTACGGGACGATCGGCGGGATGGAAAAAGGATGAACCACGGTGTTAGTCGACACTGTAGGTAAATGAAACACCACCCCCTTTAGCGATAAGCCAAGAGGGTCGTCCCATGCTCAAAAATCGCCCAACTAGCCCAAGTAAAAAGGTGGATAAGGTTTCTAAAATGAGGGAAAACCGATCATTACCGCTATCATCCTTCCTAGGGACTCGGTCTTTTGGTAGGCTCTTCACGGTAACGATCGGAAAAAAGGCTTATTTTGAGTGGATGAGAATCTTTTTGTGAGACGATTTTCTTTTGGCATTTTTTTTTCTCTTTTGCATTTGACTTTTGAGTTTCTATGCCATTTCTTTTTCTTCTTTTGTATTTTCTTTTTGATTTGTTATGCCTTTTATTTTTCTTCTTTCTTTTCTTTTTTTTTTCTTTCTTTTGACTTGGCTAGCCCTTTTGATGAATCATGTTTTGTAGGCATTTCTTGTAGCCAAGTAAGAACTTCATCAATTTTGCAATTTATTTGTGGAAAATGTGTAGAAGGTAGGGAAATGGGTGAGTAGGGCGCGCTTTCCCTTCAAACCCACAAAAAGGTGGAAAACTTGGACTAATCAAACAATTTCGAACATGGTCACCTAAGAGACGGGACTCGGCAACCAAGGTCTTTTCACACCGTGGGTGGTCATAATGGTCAAAATGCAAATCCCGTAGTAAATCCCTAGTAAGCTAGGTGGACTCAAGGTAAAGGACCAACGAAACTATTGATTTAGGGTCATTCTACTAGACTAAAGTCCAAGACTCGATTCATATTACTAGAAAAGGGAAAGTAAACACTTGCCCACTAGTCTCAAAACCGGGTTTTCGAAAACCTTTTTCTACACTAGACACAAACTACACAACACAAAACAAAGACGCAACAAAAACGAAAGACAATGAGACAAAGATGACAAAACAAAACAAAACAAACACACAAAGAGAACAAACACCACCCCGAACTTCCAAACAAGCCACCAAATCAACCTCAAACTCTACAAAGCTCCACCCGAGCACACATCATCACAAATTCTCCTCCAAACTCCACAAGAGATAAAGAGAAAAAAGGGATAAAAATATGTTACCGGATGTCTTGAAAGCCCTCCAAAGTTAACGGTGATTAAGCGACCTACAAGGAGAAAGGGAGGCAAAACACGCACAACACAACAAAAATACGACACAACGACACAAAAGGAAAAGACACAAAGGAAAAATCTTTTTGATTTTTGTGAAAAAAAATCAAATTTTTAGGGTATTTTTTAAGATTTTTTCGAAAAAACTACGAAAATAAAACTAAACTATGCTAGGATATCGCTCTCCCACACTTAAACCGAGCAATGTGCTCATGCTCGATCGTAGTGTATGGAGACACTAAAAAAGAAGAGAAACTACAAAAATAAAGCTAAAAATCAAAAAGAAAAGCAGAGGAAAGGGTAGAATGTGTCTGGCCGGGGTGTAGTCAAGTCACCATGGGCCGAGACGAGAAAATATATGGATCGGGGAAGAAATAAAAGAAGGAAATAAAACGAAATGGAAGGGGAGGACTATGTGTAATCAAGTCACCTAGCCCGGTTCCGCCCGAATCGACTAAATCCTACCAAAAAGAAAGAGAAATCAAAGAAAAAGTGAAATACTTGCAAATTTGGATTTTGAAATGACTCTCGAAGTAGCCACGTCATCGAGAGTCGGGAGCAATGACAACCAAGGCCCGAGGGCCACCATGACTCAAGAATGATAAGGGGAAGGGAACAAACAAAGGGAGACAAACAATAAAAGATGGAAAAGAAAGGATAGTTGCCGTACCAATCGGTTAGCAACTCACTCATTCCATCGTCTCAATGTTCGATATCGGCACATAGCTAGTCTTCGTCATTGTTATTCCTATTCATTCTCGCTACGGTTGCATGGTTGAAGTACTAGGCTTGCAATGGTATAAGAAGGTGAGATTTGATGTGAAACTCGGTATGTAGTGAAGATAAAGGTATATAAATAAAGTGTAGGGATCATATGATAGTCGCAAGGGTAGGTAGGGAGGTTGGGAGGGGGTATAAAGTGGTTGGGTGGGCTCAAATGTCGAAGAGAAGGCAAAAGGAGGAGCAGGGCACCATCCCGGTCGGGATGAACTTGATCCCGGTCGGGATCACACTCCAAAAAGCCCAATTTTCAGCACACTCATCCTGATCGGGATGACATCCTTCCCGGTCGGGAAGAGTCTTCTACCCCTTCATAAGCTTGATAGCTTCACCCACAAGGCCACCAATACAACGAGACTTAGAATCTCGTCCCCAAAAGCTTTGTCAAAATCTTCAAAAACCGATTACCTTGCCCAAGATCCAAGCTTCTATCATCAACTACTCTTCATAACTCTCCATCTTCACTATCAACCTATAAAATACGCTCAAAACATCCATCAAAATCCCTCCCTCACATTGCTCATCAAAAATTCCAAAATTACAAGGATCCCACAAAACAAACAAATCTTAGAAACAAAATCATAAATAACACAATTACAAACACAAAAACTAAAGAGAAGAGAGAAAGGGGAATATACAACATGACGGTTCTTAAGGAACTCCGTCAAACCGAAGATGGTGGACTCTCATTCTTCAACCATAGCCCTCAAGGACTCGGAGGAGCAAGTCAAACGCACGACCCACATCGTAATGAAGGCTCAAAGAGTGCCCGAGCCAAGCTATCCTCCAAAGCCTCCAAGGTGGAGGCAAGAAGTAGTAATCCAAAGACCCAACGTCATCTTTCATGTTGTCTCCGGGGTCTATCCATCCTACAAGCTTTATCGACCTCTTCCTCCCTAAGCACCGTCTCCTAGCACAACCAAGGCTTGAATTTCTAACACAAGGGTCAAAAGGGAGTTTAACCCTCTTCTTTTCATCAAGCAACCCAAAGTCATCAACAAGTTCCGGCCCAATATCTTCAAATCCTAAGACATCATTCTTCCCCACATCATCAATAAGAAGAGATTTGAAACTCATACAAGCGGTTTCAACCTCATCTAAACCAAGATCCAAATTACACACAAGGGGTTCACAATATTTTATTAGATTATCACATATGGGCGACTTGATTTCTTCATTCATGTCCCATGACTTCACAACACTTATCACCTCACTCAACTCATCCCGAAGTTCAACATCCTCAACAATAGGCTCATAAGAAGCGGCATGGAGCTCAAGAGGAGGGTAAGCGGAGGGGATTGAAGGTTCAACAAGTATAGAGGGGGTAGACTCTTGACTTTCCTCTATTATATCGATGTTTTCATCAATGAAACTCTTCAAATTCCCACTATCCTCACCCAATTCTTCACCAAACACTCCTCCATCAAGGATTATCTCCTCTTTCGCCTCTTCTTGGGTAGACTTTTGAGGTTCTTCAAAGGAAATTTCGCTTCCAAAAGGAGCTTCATCGGCGACTTCGTGATTAGGTTGCTCCCTTTGCTCAAGTGAGCACCCTTCATCTAGTCTTGACGTTCAAGATAAAAACATTACGGTTTTAACCGATAACGCATTTAATCGAGCATCCATCGCCTCGGTTTCCCTTTGATATTGGGCCATGAATTCCTCTTGGTTCTTTTGCATTTGAATGGTCATTTCTTGTTGGCTCCTTTGCGATTGAAGAATCAATTGATATAACTCCAAGTGGGGCATTTGGTGGTCATTGGGGTTTTGGAGTGCTACTTGGTAGTGAGGTTGAGGTGATTGGTAATATAGTGGGTTTTGGGGAAATTGGCTTCCATAAGGAGAAATATGATGAGGCATGGTGGGTTCACGATGGTAATTTGAGTAATAACCACCACGATCACAAGGTTGATAAGCACTCACTCTATGGAAGCCGTTTCCATATCCTTGAAGCTCATACCCACGGGTTTCTTGATTACCAAATGAAGCTTGGTGGTAGTTCGAAGACATCATGGCATAGTCTCGATTCATGGAGGAATAGGAGTAGCTTGTTGTAGCTTCTATGGGTGGGGAGTTTAGATCGAACCTCATGCTATACTCGAAAATCGTGGCTCGTACCCGGTTGAGGACCTCTCAATCTAGCAACCGTCCATTAAAGCGGCTCTAAGTCGTAAAGAAGAAGATGGTCACCACCTCTAGGCACAAACTGTAGACTAAGAGCAAACGTGAGAAGTCTAGTGCTTTTTGGGCACTAGACAAGAAGGAAATAAACATCGCACACACAAGAAGCAAGATAAAACAAAAAAAACTACAAAAACAAAGACAAAGTCAAGTAAATAGGCAAACAAAGTCTAAACTAGCACCGTCCTCGGCAACGGCGCCAAATTGATGGGAGGGATTTGCCGTGGATCCCCGCCAACAAATAAAAACCAACTATTCCTAACACGTAGATAGCGCAAGTTGGGTCGAGTCCATGGGGATGGTAGAAAGGTGTCTAAACTAAGGTCGCCCAAATACAAGACTAGGTCAACTAGTCTAATCTACGCTAGAACGAAAAGAAGGGAATAAACTAAGACTATGACTAAGCTAGGTATAACAACTAAAGCTAAACGATACAATTAACTAAGGGAACAATGACTAAGATGATGGAGAAATATAATAAGGAAAGAATAGGATTAGGTCGGATTCATAAGTGTAGTAGGATAGGTGGGAGATCGATGGTGCAAGGTTCGCCTAGTTACTAAGGTTGGTCCGCGCTCTCGCGTCAAAGCCAATGTCCGCACTCTTGTGTCAAAGACAAAACCCGAATACTTATGCAAGATGTTACCCAATACACAAGGATTCAACCATAAATCAATCACACAATGAGAAGAGGAAGACAAGCAAGAGGAGTATTTGCAACTACTACTCTAACAAGTATTTCAACAAACACATAGTGTGCATAACTTGTGACTAGTAACAAAGAATCTACCTTTACCCACAATCAAACCCTAATTATCCATAATCAACACTTAATCCCCCTACTAACCCTACAAAAAGTCTACTCACACATGTTCAAACTAATACTAACACAAAGAAGGGAAAACAACACAAGTAACAAAACATTCATAATGAAACTAGTAAAAACAATGAACAATGAACAAAACAATGAACAAAGATTAAAGATTGAAACTTGAATGATAAAACAAGATTAAGAGAAGGGAAAAGAGAGATTATACCATACTAGAAGATGAATGGAAGAATGAAAACTTGCATTAAAGAGAAAACCCAAATATATCAACCAAGGTTGTCAATCTTGGTAGAGATCTTCAAGCATTCAATTAATACAAGGATTAAACTAGGATTAAGGATTAACTAAGAACTAATCTACACTAATCTAGGCTAATCTAACCTAAAGTAGTCTAGGGTTTAGTGGGTAATGAAGAACATAACATAAGATTACAAGAGGGGGGTATATATAGGGTTACAATGAATAAGGAGAAGAAAAGAAGTGAGGCGGAGCTGCAGGTGGCCCATCTCGGCCGAGATGAGATGGTCTCGCCCAAGATGGGACCTATCTCGGCCGAGAAGACCCCCTTCTCGCCCGAGACGGCCCATCAGTGGCTCGTCTTTGCTTGCACTCCTTCCCGACCGAGAAGGCTACTCTTCCCGCCCGGGACGGGTCTTGTAGGCCTCCAATATGATCATAAAGGTCCCTCTTTGCTTCTCATGCGCTTCTCATCGACTCTCGATGCTCGGGATCGAGTCTAAGGGGCTCGAGAATGGGTCCCAAGGTCTCGGGATCGAATCTAAGGCACCGAGTGATCGTTCCTTCTCTTCGTTGGCTCCAAATGTGTAGGAAACGAGTCAGAATCGTTCCAATTCTCCATGAATGGTCTTGGGAACCTAAAACGAACTAGAAGAAGCATAAGTAGCCCATAAACCGCTCCCAAAGAGCGATTTCACAAGAGAAACCGGGACCAAACACAACAAATAGGCACTACAAACTACACTTATCATTATGTATAGGCTGTATATAATATGAATGAAAAAGGAATTGTGGGGGAAAGCGTAACCATTGTATGGGCATCGGGAATTGGGTTAAAAGAAACGGGTTAAACAACTACTCGTATATTAGAATGGACGCTCAGTTTAACCCACTTAACTACATAGATTGCGACTCATTAATCGAGACCTGATAGACTTAAAAGACGGGTATTACAATCTACCCTCCTTAAAAGAAACTTCGTCCCGAAGTTCACCTCCCGCTACGGAACGACTAACTATACCAACATGACCGACCAACTAATCAACGGCTGACTGATCGACCAATTACCAAACTAACATGTGTAGCGTAACTCGGGTAAGCGAGACGGGATATTACAGGTGTACTTGGTTATATACCACAGACGAATATTACAGGTAAACTGGGTACTATCTCGTCTATGTAGTGTACTAGTACAGTTTCACGTTATTTGAAGGGCTCGATGACTAATGTGGTATGAGTATCATCAAATGTTAAGAGATTCGATAACTTACGTGGTTTAAATGTATCGTAATGTGAATGTTATTCAAAAGTACCTGAATAATTGCAATTTGTTTCGAGTGTTATATGTTTCCTTGCCAATGTAATGTACAAATTGCCTTCATGTTAACTAGAATCGGCACCTAGAAGTTTAATGGTGTCGTGATGTGTTAATTGAGCTTTGGTGCATGTGAATCAAGTACGAGTTAATGAGAGTAATAGTCGAACAATGTAAGAATACTTGTGGTCCATTTCGAGTTAATTTGATGGACTTGCTTTATATCGATTTGAGTGGGTCTTTATTTTTTTACTCATCCTTCTCTCGTACTGGCGTAAATGAACTTGTCTATTAGTCGATTCTTGAAAACGTATGAGGTATATAAAATTATGTCGATCTGTTTATATTATAAAGAGCAACAACGTATTTATAAATGTGTCGTTTCTATTTCACCCTGATTAATACAATGTGTGATTGACAAGATTAAGTGTGAAATCGAAATTTGTTTATTACTTGAAATTGAGTACGTGTTATTAAAATGATATATCTGTGGTGTTGTATTCATTAAGGTGAATTTCTGTCAAAGATACTTGGATACTTGTGTTTCATTCTACGTTTCCCTGTCAATGTGCGTGATAGGTTCCGAGTCGTACCTTGTTGTCGATTTCTATTCTTGATGATTTAAATGCGTATTTATAAAAAAAAAAACCGTGTTAAGTTACTGACATACACATTTACAACACTTCATTAAACTTGACAATGTCTTTACTGAATTCCGTTTTGATGGCCTAAACAACATGCTTGTTAATTAACTGTGTCGAGATAATGTCGGAACAACTTACCACACCTTCGTTAACCTGAACAATGTGATACTGAATCGTTTTGCCTATTTACAGTGTCTATTTCACAAAATTTTGAAAAAGATACTCATATTTATTTTATGTCTAGTTGTTCATCGTAAAATTTCGTGATTTAATTTCAAGTCCTTCAGTCGATCGAATAAATAAATTGTGAACAGAGGTCAAAGTTTATCCACGAATTTGTCGATATTCAAGCTTTCCATTTTAAACCTTACTTAGAGATTTGAATCATCATTTGGAACTTTTATTGATGTCACTTTGAATAGTCTGTATAATGTGGAACTTAGTTTTGCTAAAAAAAAGGTGTTTCGAAACTCGATTTATAAATCGAGACTTTTCCAAGGTCAAAATCTATCAGCTAATGAAAATGACTCTGCAAATCACTGTTATGTTTTGAATTGGGAAATTGTGTTAACTGTGAAGTTGAATAGGAATGCCTTGTGTATCTAGACCCACTAATTTTACATTGTTTTGAGTTACGATGATTTAATTTTGATTTTTCTATCATGAATGCGATGTTCCGAGAACGTGTCTAAATCCACTAAATGATCATTATTTCGCCTTGTTCAAGGGAATGCGCTAAAGTGATAGTACCTACCTTATTTTATGATGTAATGAAGTCCACCTTATATACTAATGATGAATTACGGGTAAATTTGAGTTATAATAGGCCGTGTTCATTTGCCCCAACGAGGATCTTTTGGATTAAACATGTTATCGGATAAATGTCATGGTCATACGCTCCTTATGTGAGTTAGAATAACGTCGGGATGCATATCCGTCAGGTGGGAGTCATTTCAATGAGTCTAGCAAGGTCGATTTGCTAAATTACAGACCGAGTACACTACCTGTATCTGAGTAAACAAAACGCCAGATTTCATAGTTTGGTCGCAATAAATGTAATGAATTTCGACATGTTTGGTAAACTAATCATATGTTCATAATTGTCCGCGTACATCCGTGATGAGCGTCTGTCTTTAATTAACAAGTACATGTGGAGTGATTGTTGGTTTTAAGTCACATGCTAGTGTCAAAATAAACACCTATACAAACCCAAGACTGGATAAACTATTTAATTAGTTGTTAGTCCTGAGGAATGAATATCGCATGTCACTCGTCTAAGGGTCTGAGGCTAGTAACATGGTCATCTAAAAGTGTCCAGTCGTGTTATTGTTGTACCATGATAGTTATATTATTACTTGCTTAAATATTTTTCCTGCACGTATGTGTACATGTGAATCTGAACTTGTTAACGATACAACTGTGTCAACATGTTATCATAACATAGATTGGGAGTACGTGTCTTAATAATAAAACTGAGTCGTGAGATATAATGAAGAGACCAGATGTCATGAGAGTGCGTATCGTCATTTAAATTACTTGTAAGAATGTCCCGATAATGGTGTCTAACGAGTCTAATGGTATATATAAGAGTATAATACCAAAAGGGTGGAAAGAGAGTCACGATATTAAGACCCAATAAAGAAAGATAATAGGTACAATGACGGTACGAGGGTCTGGAATAATGAATAATAAGGGTCCAAGGCATATACGTGAGTTTGTTGTGTCATCACATATGATTCGTTGTCAAAAGGTCGGGTTATAGTACATGGTAGCAACGTGTCAATCCTGAGTCCGTGCAGTAGATTAGAATATCACAGGCTGCATGTTTTGAGCGTGGGTAAACCGTCCTTATGTGAACTAATTGTCTTACCTTCGGGATAGTTAAGGCGTCTAGATATATGTAAGAGTGTCTTGGAGTGAGAAATCACACAACTATATGAAGTTACAGGTTTATTAGATGTGACACGCCAGCATGTGAAATGAGTCATGACAAGTATAATGAGTAAAAACGCAATGGTACTAATAAGCAGTCTATTTTTTTTCCTGAAACTATGTTAAATGTGACATAGGAGAATCAGTATGCAATTACTCTATTGGTACTTATGTTGAACCACGAGAAAATCTAAGTGATGATGCCTGCAGTAATTAGTAAAAAGAGAATTTATGTTGTGAAATGTAGAGGAATGCAGAGTAAGACCACTCGCGACGAGTTGATGGGTGAGTAAGTTTGGGAATATAGATGAAACACGAGGAACTGTTGTACTAGACGTGATGCCAAAGGAGTTGGAGGTTTTGAAATGACAAAGTGATGCTTTGTAAATGAGAAATATGTTGAAAATTGCTACGATGGATCACATGAGTCGATTCCCGATATTACCAACTTCCTCACCTCTGGTCAGGGTTACAAGTATATTCGTTTGAAAATTTTACTGTGATGTCCTTTAATGATTGAGTATTGTCTTATATAAGAGAGTGGAAGAAACTGTGATCTCGTTAGTGTCAAGATAGTGTCATCATATATAAGATGTGTTGGGTAGCGTGAATAGGAGATCAGTGAACTTCGAGGCGAAGTTCCTTGTAAGGAGGGTAGGATGTCATACCCCGTTGTTTCCTATAATAAGTGTGTTTAATGATCGTGTCAGTCGTCGCGTAATAACTTGGAATGATTGTTGTTAATCACCAATGCATGAATAGTTATTCAGTAGTACGTAATGCAAGTACAAAAGTTAGTAATATGATGAGTCATGTGATGTATTCGATTAAGTGGGAATGGTGTGAGGTGTCGTTAGTCGGGAGCTATCGTTATTGGTTGGATCCTGAACTTCGGGACGAAGTTCATATAAGAGGGGTAGACTGTAATATTCGTCTATGGTATATAACCAAGTACACCTGTAATATCCCGTCTCGCTTATCCGCGTTACGCTACACATGTTAGTTTGGTAATTAGTCGATCAGTCAGCCGTTGATTAGTTGGTCGGTCATGTTGGTATAGTTAGTTGTTCCGTAGGAGGAGGTGAACTTCGGGATGAAGTTTCTTTTAAGGAGGGTAGATTGTAATACCCGTCTTTTAAGTCTATCAGGTCTCGATTAATGAGTCCCAATCTATGTAGTTAAGTGGGCTAAACCGAGCATCCATTCTTATATACAAGTAGTTGTTTAACCCGTTTCTTTTAACCCAATTCCCGATGCCCATACAATGGTTACGCTTCCCCCCACAATTCCTTTTTCATTCATATTATATACAGCCTATACACAACCCTAAAGTACGTTCACTCACAATGCACCCTCAAGAAAAAAGAAAGGCCAGGAGAAGAGAGAAATAGGAAGAGAGAAGAGGTTTCGATCCCAAATCGTATCCTATCAATCCATTTATATGATTGAGTCATGTAAGTTCCTTAATTTTATTTTAACGTTGTTTAAGAGTATAATTAGGGTTTATTCGTGCCATTCCCAATATGAATTAGGTGGAAGATTATATTAAAGACATTAATTAGGAAATAGTTACTAAAATTCTTAGATTCGTAGTACTGTCTTGTGTTCATTGATAGACGTGTTTATGTTTCGAATTGAGAAAAAATTAAAGAACAAATCCTAGTTTATTTCAAGTCTTGTTTATGCCTGTTAAATTTCGTAATCAGATTCAAAGCTGTTTCTTTTAGAGAATTTATTTGTGAACCGTCATTTATAAATCAGTGATTCAGTAATGCTATATAGTAATGAGTGTAAAAACAAATTTATATATCATAATTGAGTTTGGATTTCAGCCAACATTAAATTTATTGAGTCTAGTTGATAATAGAAGTTGGAATGGAGTTAAAAGAATTAGTCTAGTATTAGTAATTCATCAATAGTTTTTATGCGACGAATTCTGTCAGTCTGTAGAGATCAGGTTTTAAGTCAATGTTAAGATGATATTTAGATAAAGGTCATAAAATATAAATGGTATAAAAGACAATCACGGTTCTAACACAGTTGGTCTCGTATTAATTGAAGAAGTAGTTATTTAACTATGAATTTTATAACAAGACAGTACAATGCTGTAAAATCGGAAGTTAAGATTAAGTCTTTAATGCTAGTAACAGCTTAGAGTGTGATCAATCTAAATAGTACTTATATGTTAATCAATTGATTGTAGGTGATGAATGTTTTAGAGAAGGTTTTTTTTAACCCGCTTGTTTGTGGTTGTGACATGCTATCTCGGTAAGGTTATCCTTACTCAGTTTACGTTGTATGTTTGCATATTGTATGATATAATGGTATAATGGTTATATTGAGATTGCGGCTGTGTGCCAATTGAGATTTTGGCTGTGTGCCTATTGATATTGTGGTTGTGTGCCTATTGATATTGCGGTTGTGTGCCGATTGAGAGAAGCTAGCTAGGACTAGCTAGGCCCGGTTGATCTCAGGACCTTCCCTAATGTTTCCTCCTAGGAGAGCCTAGGAGGGGTGTGCACACTCGGACTGACGGGACGTGACTGCGGTCGCGATAGTGATAATAGGGATGATGATGATGATGACGATGATGATGATGATGATGATACTTATGGTTGTGATGTTGGTTGTACCTATGTTGTTTAATGTTATCGTGAACTGATCTGGTGTGTTTGTCTGACGTGTCTGTAATGATCCAATTGATAGTTCCAATTAATTGGGGAGCAGTCTATAATGCAAGTTATGTATATCGTGATGTGTTTGGATGTTGGGATACATGTACGGGATTGGGGTGAGCGCGACTTATGAGTCTAGACGTAGCACGGGTGAATGCATAGGCATTCCTGTTATATAGATTGTATAGCTTCCGCTGTGTAACCAGAGTTGTAATAGTTAATGAGTTGTAATGTCTTAAATCACATGGTCGGTTTGGCATCCCATATTATATTGTGATGAGCTACTACCTCGAGAAACCGAGATGGTAACACCTTTATTTATTCGGGAATATCTTGATAAGGCTCGAGATCGGTTCGGTCAAAGCTCCGTCAAAGCTTGACTCGTATGAGCTCGGCTCGGGCTCGAGCTCGGCTCATATCATTTATGAGTCGAACCGAGCAAGACCTGGCTCGGCTCGAATAGCTCGCGAGCGGCTCGATATTATTTTAAAACTACAGTTTCCTTTCCGCTACCTAAATCAAATATACCTTAAAAAAGAAAGTAAATTGTATATTGTTCAAGAAAAATAAAATAAATCGTAATTTACTCATATTACCTTAAATATTTTCCCGTATATTGTTAGTTGTTACCATAATTTACTCATATTACTAAACCAAATTAACCCTAAAGGCCTAAATATTTGCCCGTATATTGTTAGTTGTTTCATTAGTCAAAAACTCAAATAAGTTAAGCACTTAAGCTCCAGCCCAACCCATCATGCGAGTCGAGCTCAACTCGAGTCCGGAGTCGAGCCTTTTCCCGAGCCACGAGTCGAGTTAACGAGCTCGAGCTCGAACCTTTGTTTTTGAAGCTCGACGAGCTTGAGCTCGAGCCGAGACTCCCCGTTTTGTTTTCGAGCTCGAGTCGAGCAGCCCCAGGCTCGCGCTCAACTCGGCTCGTTTACACCCCTACACATTGCCAAAATCTCAATTTGCACACAGCCGCAATCTCAATATAACCATTATACCATTATATCATACAATATGCAAACATACAACGTAAACTGAGTAAGGATAACCTTAACTAGATAGCAGGTCACAACCACAAACAAGCGGGTTAAAAAAAACCTCATCTAAAACATTCATCACCTACAATCAATTGATATTAACATATAAGTACTACTTAGATTGATCACGCTCTAAGCTGTTACTAGCATTAAAGACTTAATCTTAACTTCCGATTTTACAGCATTGTACTGTCTTGTTATAAAATTCATAGTTAAATAAATACTACTTCAATTAATACGAGACCAACTGTGTTAGAACCGTGATTGTCTTGTCTACCATTTATATTTTATGACCTTCATATAAATATCATCTTAACATTGACTTACAACCTGATCTCTACAAACTGACAGAATTAGTCGCATAAAAACTATTGATGAATTACTAATACTAGACTAATCCTTTTAACTCCATTCCAACTTCTATTATCAACTAGACTCAATACATTTAATGTTGGCTGAAATCCAAACTCAATTATGATATATAAATTCGTTTTTACACCCATTACTATATAGCATTACTGAATCAGTGATTTATAAATGACGGTTCACAAATAAATCTCTAGAAGAAACGGCTTTGAATCTGATTACGCAATTTAACAGGATTAAACTAGACTTGAAATGAACTAGGGTTTGTTCTTTAACTTTTTCTCAATTCGAAACATATACACATCTATCAATGAACACAAGACAGTACTACGAATCTGAGAATTTCATTAACTATTTCCTATTTAATGTCTTTAATCCAATCTTCCACCTAATTCATATTGGGAATGGCACGACTAAACCCTAATTATACTCTTAAACAACGTTAAAATAAAATTAAGGAACTTACATGACTCAATCATATAAATGGATTGCTAGGATACGATTTGGGATCGAATCCTCTTCTCTCTTCCTATTTCTCTCTTCTCATGGCCTTTCTTTGTGAGTGGACGTACTTTAGGGTTGTGTATAGGATGTATATAATATGAATGAAAAAGGAATTGTGGGGAGAAGCGTAACCATTGTATGGGCATCGGGGATTGGGTTAAAAGAAACGGGTTAAACAACTACTCGTATATAAGAATGGACGCTCGGTTTAGCCCACTTAACTACATAGATTGCGACTCATTAATCGAGACCTGATAGACTTAAAAGACGGGTATTACAGAGCTGATAATGGGGGTAAGTCTCATTATATGGGATGAGGCACCCTGCATCCACAAACATTGTTTTGAGGCTCTTGATCGCAGTTTGAGAGATGTCATGTGTGTTGTGAGCCCACGGAATGCAGACCTTCCTTTTGGGGGTAAAGTTGTTGTCTTCGGCGGTGACTTTCGACAAATACTCCTAATTGTACCTAAAGAGGGTAGGTCTGATATCGTGCATGCAGCTTTATTTTCATCTGATTTTTGGTCATCCTGCAAGGTTAGTTCTCTTCTTTTCTTAATAGTTATCGAAATTTGTTGTCTGTCGTGCCCTTTACTTTTTAGTTTGACTCTATTTTTGTCCATGACTATAAACTAATTCTCTTTTGTTCCATATATTTATATAGGTGCTAAAACTCACTTAAAACATGCGTGTTCAAGTTGGTGGCTCTTCTTCTAATGCGCAAGAGATACAAGAATTCTCAGATTGGATCCTTAGAGTCAGCGATGGTGTAGAAGACAGACGCAACGACGGCGAGGTTGATGTGAAATTTCCAGATGAAGTTCTTATCAATAATGTCAATGATCATATTTCATCAATTGTATCCAACACATATCCTGACTTGGTGGATCGGCTATGGGATGATGTTTATTTGCAACAACGAGCGATATTGATTGGCACCTACCTACGAATTTGTTGAATTGATTAATGACTATGTATTATCTCCTCTTCATGGTCAAGAAGTGGTGCATCTAAGCTTCGATGAGGTATGTATGGATGAGATATTTACGGGTATATCGAGAACGATTTGTGCTGCCTTTGTCAACTTCAGCCTGAAACGGAGCGGCACCTTTTCTTCGACTGCTGTTACAACAGATGCGTTTTGAATGCTGTCTCTGTTGCTTCTGGGTCTCGCCTGTATCCGCAGCACATTTTTATCGCTAGAACGGGAACTGTCTTTGGCAGATTACGGTCTGCTATCTTGGTTGCTTGTTACTACTTGATTTGGATCCAACGTAATGCAGCCCTCTATGATGGAGTGCTCCTCCGCCAGGAAAGTATTGCGACTCGTGCTGCTGCTTGTGTGCGGAGTCGGATAAAGCTTAATCCTAAGGATTCTCTCGGAAATGAAGATATTCATTTTCTCCGATTGATAGGTGTAGACACCCACAATTTGACCGCCAGGTGTCTATAGTACTTTCCGACAAACACCCGATGATGATCGGAAGCAAACGTGCTTTGACGAACTCGGATATGGGCTCGAAATCATGGATATTTGGCTTAGGCTTATTAAGGAGTACAAATCTTACAAAACCAACCTCAAATCCAGGCCCAGTGGGTCGTTTTGAGTCAAATAAGACTAATTTGGGTCGATTCCGACACCAGGGGTAAAACCGTCTTTTAGCGACCGAGTCAAAACCAGGTCAAAAATATTCTCGAGACACGCGAGTCAGCCGTGACACCTCACGTGTCTGATTCGGTCTCCAATACCACGAAAAATCAGCTTCAAAAAATATTAAACAAATCCGTTGAAGGATAGAATTCGATCTCAAGTAGGAATTCTATCCGAAAACCAAAACAATTCACCAACCGAGCTCAAACACTCGGCCGAGATATCCAAAACAGCCAAAATACTCGGCCAACTCTCCCTTTCAGCCGAGATACTCTGTAATACCTCCCTTGTGACTCAGTATTAACACCCGAGTTGGCGGTGGCAACCCAAACCCATTGAGTTATGACTTTATAGAGGAATAAACTAGCAAAACTGATTGAAATGGGCCAATCCAGGTTTTTTAACCCACTTTTAATCAAATACTTCGAATATTACTTAGACCCACGTATAACCACCCTAATCACAATGGAGCAAACCCTAAACTACCTTCACTCACAATACACACTCAAGAAGAGAAAGGAGAAGAGGGAAATAGGAAGAGAGAAGAGGAGAAGAGGATTCGATCCCAAATCGTATCCTAGCAATTCATTTATATGATTGAGTCATGTAAGTTCCTTAAATTTATTTTAATGATGTTTAAGAGTATAATTAGGGTTTAGTCGTGCTTACCATTCCCAATACAAATTAGGAGGAAGATTATATTAAAGACATTAATTAGGAAATAGTTACTGAAATTCTCAGATTCGTAGTACTGTCTTGTGTTCATTAATATACGTGTTTATGTTTCGAATTGGGAAAAGGTCAAAGAAAAAACCCTACTTTATTTCAAGTCTAGTTTATGCCTGTCAAATTTCGTAATCAGATTCAAAGTCGTTTCTTCTACAGAATTTATTTGTGAACCGTCGTTTATAATTCACTGATTCAGTAATGCTATATAGTAATGGGTGTTAAAACGAATTTATATATCATAATTGAGTTTGAATTACAGCAAAAATTAAATTCATTGAGTCTAGTTGATAATAGAAGTTGGAATGGAGTTAAAAGGATTAATCTAGTATTAGTAACTCATCAATAACTTTTATGCGACGAATTCAGTCAGTCTGTAGAGATCAGGTTATAAGTCAATGTTAAGATGATATTTATATAAAGGTCGTAAAAGATAAATGGTAGACAAGACGATCACGGTTCTAACACAATTGGTCTCGTGTTAATTGAAGTAGTATTTATTTAATTATGAATTTTATAACAAGACAGTACAATGCTGTAAAATTGGAATTTAAGATTAAGTCTTTAATGTTAGTAACGGCTTAGAGCGTGATCAATCTAAGTAGTACTTATATGTTAATACCAATTGATTGTAGGTGATGAATGTTTTACAGGAGGTCTTTTAACCCGCTTGATTGTGCTTGTGACACGCTTGTAAAGGTAAGGTTTTCCTTACTTAGAATACGTTAATGTTATGATGCATGTATGAGTTACGAGTACGATGTGATATCGTGCTGATGAGAACGATGTTGAATAATGATGGTGGAATGATTGATGAATATTGATATATTGGAGTGAGGCTAGCTTTAGACCTAGCCGGGACCCTTGATCACGGTCTCCTCCCTGATTTCTCCTCGCGGGTTGTTGAACCTACGGGGGGTGTGCACACTCGGAATGAAAGGGCCTGCCAGAAGAGTTGAGATGATATTATTGATTGGTACCGGGATGGTCCTGAGAATGTTGAGATGAGATTATTGATTGGTACCGTGATGGTACTAAGATGTGGAGATGATATTGTTGATTGGTACCAATGATGGTACTGAGACGGTTGAGACTGGATATTTTATATTACGTACTTCTGTTATAATGCTAGCATGTTCTAACCGTACTCTCTGTCTATTGTCACCCTATTTTATTTGGGGACCTGCGACGATCCATTTGACATCTTCGGTCTTTTGGGGAGCAGTGCTAGTGTGCAGGTTGATGATGTGTGATGATTGTATTCGGGTTGACTATACGGGACGGGTCTGCGCTATCACTGAACACGTTTATATGTATTTTATAATCTTTTTAAGTTGTGCTTCCGCTGCTATAATTGTGCCACTGCACCCTGTAGATACGAGATTGTAATAATTCATTATTTAGTTTTAAATGATTGGTTTCTGAATTGTATTGTAATGGACTACTACCTCGGGTTATACCGAGATGGTAACAACTTTATTTACTTGGAAATGTGTTGATAAGGCTTCCAGGTAAATGGGGGTGTTACATACTCGGCTTCCCCACAAAGAAACGAGACTTTCGTTCCCTTTCGAACTTTCGCATCTCCTATCCAAATCGGTATTCCTTGTTGTCCAAGCAAGATACTTCTCCTAAAGCTCTGAGCCTATAAATAGGACCCTCCACTCAACATTGAAAAACAACAGTTATTAGTCATCCATATTCAACTATCGACATTCAAAATAATTTCATCTACGATCTCAAGCCAAAGAAGCATCAAAATACCAAAAAATAACCCGACGAACCCGACCCCACCATCCGGCCGAATCCGTCACCTCACACGTCAAAAAAAACGCACCACACCTTAACTCATCCACATCCTCTCGACGCTCCCGTGCCCAAGCCACTTTCCGACGAGCTCTATTCCGAGAAAACAAAGCATGTAGGTTGAGGGTGTAAATCAAACCCGACTCTTCTCTTTTCTCTCCCTCTTTCTCGTTTTTTTTCTAATTTTTGCGTCGTGTCGTCGGTCCTCGTTTAATATGGGTCGTTGTCGCATTTTTTTTTTCTAATAATCGATACTACAAAAACTATTTTTTTATATAACGTTCTTAAAATACGATATCAATTCTCTAGTCGAATATCGTATCTAACAAGAAACAAATCAATTAATTCTCGTTGATGCTAATAAAATCGTTACATCTTTTTAAACAAAATTCGACGATTTTATACGCGGAGAGAATCAACATCTTTTTCGTTCAAATTCTATTTTTTTTCTCTTTTCGTTCAAAACAAACTTTTTTTCGAAACCTTTTCTAAAAGCATTCCGACTATTCGATATCGATTCCATAATCGAATATCGAATACGACGAATATCGAAAATATAAATCGAGTATAAATTAATCCATATTTGTACGCGATTTATAAAAATTAACGATTTTCGACAAAATAAAAAAAAAGCGGACAGACCACCACGCGAGTCGCGCGCCTGTTAGGCGACTCGCGCGGTGGCCTGGATGGCCGAGACCCTTTTTCTCATTTTCTCGCTTTTCTATTTTTTCTCGGATCTTACATAAAAAGCGACTTTCGCGACATATTTCAATAAATACTTTTTTGACCTCGGTCAACGCGTGCTAATCCATCACGTGTCATTAAATCTTTTTCGAGTCATGCATATTATTGCATTTACATCTTTATTCAATTTTATTCAATCGTTACTAACTCGTTTTCTCGTGTTTGTAGCAATTTATTTATTTCTATTGTTTTATTAGACTAAAACAAACTTCGCATGCTAAAATAACTTTGACGTTATTAGTTTAATATGCATTAAACGACTTAGCAACCCATTTATTTTTCTCTCACATGCTTAGGAAAATAATGTTTGCATATCATTCAATCGTCGAACTAACGCGTGTACACCAAAAACGAACGATATCTTAGTAAAGGCCGCTAAGTGCGGGCGAGGTTACGTGTTCTTAGTGAACTTCCCAACACGTACCCTCACCCCTTACTCAGAACCATGATTTCCAGATGTCCGAATCCATTGGCAACGAGAGTCATTCAATACACGATATCCGATAATGTCGGTATCGGTATCGTAATGCAAAGGGACGAGCCCAATAAACTTTGACATCGGAAATGGGCCGTATTTTGTATACGGCCCACTACGACATAGAGTTGGCTCGAATGGTTCCGAATAACCACAAAATTCGGTGGCGACTCCTACTTCGATTTAAATTTCAATTTGACCATCTCATATGGAGATTCATCCCCAAACCCGCGCGTGGCCGCGTCGGGATGGACCTATGTCATGTCCACAATAGGTTATAACGTTTGAGCTGTGATAGCTTGTATATTGTTTTGTCTTGTCCTGATAAGCTATTGTTTGTACATATGCATTGTAAAGTCAATTTTGGTTGAATAAAATCTCACATTTCACCAAAAAAAAGAGATAGTTCCTGGCCAACCTAATATGCACTCCACTGAGTTCCTAAACAACATCAAGTACTCCGGGGTTCCTAACCATGAGTTACGCTTGAAGGTGAGTGTTATGGTCATGCTTATCCGAAACATGGATCAATTTCGTGGGTTATGTAACGGTACGCGCTTAATTGTGACTGATCTAGTGAACCGAGTTATTCAATGTAAGGTGCTAACGGGTAGCCATGCAGGTGATATAGTTTATATCCTGCGTTTGTCCCTTACATCGTCTGACACAAGCAAATTCCCAGTTTGGTTTACTCGGTGACAATTCTCAATTTCTATATGCTTCGCCATGACAATCAACAAAAGTCAAGGTCAATCGTTGGCACATGTTGGTCTTTATCTTGCCTAGCATGTCTTCACACATGGTTAATTATACATTGATTTTTCAAGGGTCACTAGCAAGAGTGTACTGAAAATTCATATTTTTGATAGCAATCAACACACTTCTGACACTACGACTAATGTGGTGTATCAAGAAGTTTTCCAATATTTGTAATCATATTTGTATATTTGCGTTAATATTTTCTTTTGACATTTGTTGCTATAGTTTCACATTTTCATGTTCATGTCATCCTCAATTGCTTATTTTATCGTTGATTTGTTCAAATTTGAATATTCTCGTAAACATTGTCTTCTCCATTTCTAAATCATTTTGATGTACATGTCATTCTCAATAAAGAACATTTGTAACTTTATTTTATTACTTATTTTGTGTACAATGATTTCGATATGGATTAACACAAACTTTTCGCTACTTAGTAATTTCCTTCGTCACAACATGTTTACTACCACCGTGCAATTTGCACGAATTTTAAACTAGTTATTAATTAATAAAACCAATACACTTAATTATCTCAAATATGAATTATGATTTGTTAGTCCTTAATCTAATTAGGGTTTAATTAAAAACTGAATACATTATTAGGGTTTCAAAAAGAAATTAAATACAAATTTAATCAATAAGATTATTTACAATAAGTATATATCAAAAAGTGAAGTTGTTAATAAAAATAACAAAATTACTTGTCTCACATGTGAATTATGATTCATAATCGTAAAGTTACTGAAAAAATTTGGTTAGTTTTTGAGGGGTTGAGAAAAGATGCAATTTGTTAGTTTTTGAGAAGATGATAAAGAGGTTTTTTTTCTTAGAGAAAGGGTAGTGAAAGAAAATATAATGAAAGATATCGCTTATTATATAAAGTAGGAGCAAATAACTCTCCCACATTAAGGCACGTGGGATGATGAGTAGGACGGCTTATGTGGATCCTAAGTGGCAGCCGACGTGGCACTTGGAAACAATCAAAAATTCAACCCAAAACTGTGTGTATGGCAATAACTGTAAAACAAAACCTCCATAAAAAAACTGTATGTATAATTAAAAAAAAAATCACCATCACCATTAACTTCCCCCACTATGGATAAAAAAACCACCATAATAACTCCCAACATTTTAACTCCCTCACTCTACAATATAATAAGGAAAAAAAACCTCCCGTTATCATAGTAACTTATCATCTCCTCCGACGCTTTATTCCCTACACTTCCTCTTTTCCCGTTCTTCTTCCACTCTCTTTCTCTTTCCCTTTCTTCATATTTTACTGGATTTCCAGCTTAATCAATCAATTAATTAAATAAATAAAAAATCTAAGCTCAGCTCACCTCTTTCAATCTCTTCTGAGAAAATTTATGGTGGGTTCTGCTTCATTAATTGAAATATGAAGTTTAACGAATGTGGGTATTGCTTGGATTCCTTAATTGGAGATTTGATGTCGTATTAAAAAGTCCTCATATGTGCTTAATTAATCAAATTAAAGTACTATATACACACAGTTTCATGAAAACATGCGGAGGGTTTGGAGGAAGTTACCTATATTCAACTTTCTTTTTGTTATTATTATATCGTATTTTAATTAATTGTCTGTGATTGAATGCAGAACGACAACATTGCGACATTTGACATAACTGAAGCACATTGTGCCGGAACCGATTATTTTCAAGAAAATTTGTGTTCAAGATGAAGAACCAGTCTGTATGAAGAACCGTATCATAGAAATATGATGTACTTGCCCTTCTTCATATTCAATGGTACTTTTTTAAGAGTTTCTGGCCTTAACATTGTTATGAATTTTCATTGTTTGTAGAATATATTCTCAGAGCAGGCAAATATATTAACAAAGTTCATGGAAGGAAAGTGCCTAATAAAGAAGGATATGGTAAGAATAGTTTCGTTAATCTGGTGTTATGTAGAAAGAGCAGCTCCTATTGAATGAAATTTTTGTATGTATGATTCATATAGTTGTTCTGAGTTTTAGCTAACTTTTTCTAATATTCTTTCAATCAAGGTGAGGAAAGATGGAAAATGATGGAGATAATAATCCAAATGTCGATCTTCTGGAGTATATGATATGCTGCTTATTTATTCTACAATTTTAACCTTGGTTATTCTCAAGGTAATATTAGCTTGAATACAGTATACTTCTGTTCTCTATACATTGCATCATCAATTAAAATAGTTGTGAAATTCGGAGCTCTTCATCTTCATGGCCGTCGATCAGGGCGAATTCAGAATCGAAATTTTGGGTAGCGAGTTCACCATTTCGCTTACTATATATAAAATGGTGTCTGTTTTACAAGCATTAAGGTAGCTAAAATTGATAATTTTAACCACTTTTTTTAAGTTTGGGGTAGCGAGTACTACCCTTTGCTACTAGCTGGATTCCCCTCTACGTCGATGGGTTAGGAGTCACGAGGTGGTGGGTAGAGTTACGGAGTGCATGAGAGAGGTGAATATGGAGGAAGAGGGGAGGGGGGAGGCGGTTAACCGAGTGAGTAGGATACGAGACTCGATAGATGGGCATGGGTGGGTGAAGGTAAATGTGAATGCGGGTGTGGCGGACGGTCGAGAAGTGGGGATAGGGGTCATCTGCAGGAGCGAGGACGGAGTTGTGAAGTGGGCGATGGCGAGCAAATGGTGGCAGCAAGTCGAAGCACGGGAGGCAGAAGCTTCGTCCTTGCTGTAAGGTGTCGTAGATGCTAGGCGAAGAGGACACACGAAGGTCATTTTCGCAAGTGATTACCAGGAGCCGATTGGTGCGGTGCAACATGCAAGGGATGGCCGGAACGAGTTCTTCGAGATGGTAGATGATATTCAAGCAAGTGTAATAAAACTTGAGCAAGCAAGGTGTTCATTTGTGAGTCGAAAGAATAACTCAGTAGCACGAGCTAACTCATGTTGTAATTCTAGCAGGTCGGAAAACTTGGGACGAAACACTCTCGAACTACTTTGAATGTTTTTTTAAGGTTGATTTGATCAATAATAATTAAACCGGTTTGGGGTTCTAAAAAAAAGACCTTAATCTCCTCCAACGTCATATGGAGCTGAATCAGGGAACACATGAAGATCAAATACTTCCTCTAGAGTGTTTAAAAATGTAGTGTTACGTAAGAGTAATGTTTGTAGCTTTGTATTGTAATTGTAATAGTTAATGTAGCTTTTCTTAATTGGGATTTTATGAAAATTATAGGTAATTTGCGAGACACTACCTAGCATTTAACTCTATTTGCGAAAAACTATCTAATATTTTATTTTTGTGATACACTACCTTAACTATTATGGGTGTTGTCAAATACTACTAATTGACAGTTGACAACCCCACCCAGGGCTTCCGTTCTGACAATTGGGTTTATTTTGGGGAAAGGGCAAAAAAGCAAAAGAAAATAAGGAAGCGGGAGAGGTGCAGATCTGCGTACAACATAGAACATACGGAGTAATTCCTTTCATTTTTTTAAAATAAGGTGGGTCCCACTGTGACGGAATTTAATGTTGGACACGAGGTACACAAACCGGACAGAAAACAGAGTGCAAAACGGAAGGCAACAACTTACACGAACCGAAATTGGGGCAGGCTACAAACCGAGTTCGGACAGGAAACAATACCGAGTTCGGACAGGCGACGGAAGAACTCAAGAACTATCAGCAAGCAGCGGGAACAGCAACGGACAGAAACGAAGACGAGAAGAGGTGGCAGTTTCGTGGTATGGAGACCACTTACTTGAAAACTAGATCGGCGCGACTCCGGTGGTTATCGCCTACAGTGCCGGTAGTTTCCCAAGGTGAACACTGCAGTTCAGAATCTCGACCACTCGAGTTTCAGAACTTTGGAACGAAAACTACTGTACCTAGGAACTTTGATTTTGCAGGAAACAGAAGGGAGAAGAGAGTATGAGTATTGGAAGTTGTGTTCTTTTTTTGTGTGATGAAAGAGATCAACAATCTCGGTATATATAGGCAGCAAAGGAGCCTGACAGGTTAAAAAATCCACAGCAATTAAGGCCATTAAAACGAGATCAGGCCTTAATTACGCCATTAAGACCTGTAACAGCTCTTTTGACTGAGCCAATTCACACACACAAATGAACCTGGACATGGGCCTAAGAATGTAGACACACAAAACATAAGCAGGCCCAAAAGGGTAAAAGTCGGGCACAGCCCGCACCGCAGGTGCTCTACCCAAACCCAAACCCAAACCCGAGACCGAGCCGGGCCGGGCCGCACGCGCGCGTGCGTGTGTGTTTAGCATAGCAGCCCAACACCCACCACCCTAAAAAGCCCACTCCTCTTCACACTTATAAGCCCAAGGGAGGAGAGTCCTTATAAGGACCTCCAAAGTTTCCTCCTCTTCCAATGTGGGATGGAAAAAGAAGAAAGAACCACAACTCCTCTTGCCATCTTCCAACAATCCCCCACAGATGGCAAAAGGGAAAAGAAAACGAAAGAAAAGCAAAGATTCCTGGGTAAGGAAGGGTTGGACACTTAGACGTTCAATGTCTTTCGACTTGAATTGACGTTTTAGTGAGGTGAGGCAACAACTTACTTACAATTAGTGAATATCTTTCGATTTGAATTCCTAACTGAGCTTCGGTTGAGACCCCCACAACACATGTCATACCTTCAAAAGTTTATTGTTCCGCAATTTCAAAGTGCAACGCTTTCATAACCATGCGTTTACCTTGGTTCTAGTGAGTGCTCTAGTGAAATTCACATTTTCCACTAGATGGTGGTGAAACCATCACACTCACATAGGTGGCTTAGTGCTTCTCAACAGCACATCTCATGTAAGCCATTAAGGACATAAATCCAACCTTTATTTACTTACATAGTCCATCGAGTGCGTCTCAAAGCACCACCAAAACTGGCTATGGATTATGTATCGCCATAGGAATGTAAGCTTTAAGTCCATCAAGATTCATCCTCTAATCTTGACTTAAGGACCTTAGCCCCATTCCCCTCGACGAGTCGAGAACTACTCTTCTCGGTAATCCTTTTGTGAAAGGATCTGCAAGATTGCGTTCAGACCTCACAAAGTCTATTGCAATCACTCCATTTTTCAGGAATTGTTTCACCACAGCATGCCTGATCCGAATATGTCTTTTCTTACCATTGTAGACATCATTCTTAGCAACGCCGATGGCTTCTTGACAATCACAGTGTAAGGAGACTGGTGCAACCTGTCCCCCCCCCCCCCCCCCCCCCCCCCCACACACACACACTGGTATGTCAGCTAGTAAGTTTCTCAACCAATCTGCTTCTTGACTTGCCAGCGCAATGAACTCGGACTCCATGGTGGAGGTTGCTATACAAGTCTATTTCGCAGACTTCCACGATATAGCTCCTCCCCCCAAGGTGAACACATAACCACTAGTGGAATTTGTTTCATCATTACCTTTAATCCAGTTCGCATCAGTAAATCCCTCTAACACAGCAGGAAATTTACCAAAATGTAGACATGAATTAACTGTTCCTTTCAAGTATCTTAGTAAACGATGAAGGGCATTCCAATGTTCATTATCAGGGTTATGTGTATACCGACTTAGCCTACTAACCGCATAAGCAATGTCAGGTCGAGTACAGTTCATAAGAAACATCACACTTCCTATAATTTTAGCATACTCTTTTTGGGTACACTCTCACCCAGATTCTTACACAGAGGTACACTAGCATCATAAGGAGTTCTAGCAGGTGTAACATCAAAACTATCAAATTTCTTCAACACTTTCTCAACAAAATGAGATTGACTTAAGGATATTCCAAATGAGTTTCTGATCAGTTTGACTCCAAGAATAACATCAGCTTCTCCTAAGTCTTTCATCTCAAAACGTGACGACAGAAATTGTTTGGTTTTATTTACAACAAATAAATTACTACCAATAATTAACATGTCATCAACATATAGGTGTGGACATGACGTAGGTCCACCCCGACGCGGCGAAGCGCGGGTTTGGGTAGGCGAATGAATCTCGTGGTAAGATTGTTCTCGGGTTCGAAATTTAAGTCAAAATGGAGTCGCCACCGAATTTTGTGGTTATTCGGAACCATACGAGCCCACTCTATGTCGTCATGGGCTTTACACAAAGTAAGCCCACTCCGATTTCAGAGTTCATGGGGCTCGTCCCTTTGCATTGCGATACCGATACCATCTATACCGGTAATCGTGTAAAGAATGACTCTCGTTCGCCAAGGGTTTCGGACATCCGGAAACCAAAGGTTCTGAGTAAGGGGTGAGGGTACGTGTTGGGAAGCCCACTAAGGACACCCAACCCCGCCCGCACATGGCGGCCTCTACTAAGACATCGTTCGTGTTCGTGATACGCGCGCTAGTAAAATAATGAAATGATATGCAAACAGCGTTTTGTCTAAGCATGCGAGTTTTGCGTTAACTACGTCATTTAATGCATCTAATTATTGGTCAGAATGGTTTAGCATGCGAGGTTCATTTATAAAGCGTAAAAGCAAATAATAAATAAAGCTCGGAAAAGAAAAAAAGCGTACAAGCTACACGGGCGGAAATACAACCCGGAATTCACAATACAACATTACGTAAAGAAATGAAATAAAAATAATGCGATATAATTAAAGGGACGGACCCGTATGTAAACTAGACCGCGGAAATATGTAGGCGGACTAAACTCGATTAAATATGCATTATGTCGCATATTAAACGAAGGACGGGAACATGAGACTGTGGCATATTGCTAGCCTAATCTCACGTCCCGTAGTCTTGTCCCGACTTATCACGTCAAAGTGGTCAAAGTCATTCTACGTGTCGTGATGTGTATAGTTTTGAAAATAGGATGGTCGGATGATGGTCTAAAGTCGATAAGAACGGGCTCGAAATATGTGTCCAAGCCCTCGGGTTTGCGGGTTATGAGACCCACTCGATCGAGTCATTGACTGACTCGGTCGAGTGTGTCATTAGCGTGGCTACTGACCACTTTTTGGGGTGCTACTCGATCGAGTGGCCTATGGCACTCGATCGAGTGCCCCCTGTACGAGAGGTGACTCGCTCGGTTTTATGACTTGAAATCGATGATCGGCCGAATCAAATACAAATATCGCACGATTTGTATTTGACTCGGCCTCCGGTACTATAATCGTGTATAAATGATTATAATATCGTCACCGGAGTTTTATGAAAACGTTTGTGTTAGATTAGGAAATTTGGAATTGGTGACGAAATGTATCCCTCTACGTCACGACATCGGGACTAACCCTTTCGGGTTACGTGATGTCGGTATTCGTGTCAACGGGTCTCGTACCAATTATGGAAAGGGAATTAAATTCGTTCAACTACGACCGATCACGGTCGCGTCACGCCCTTGAGTACATTGGGGCGGGGCTCCTCGAAAGGGCTCCACCTCCGTCGTTGCTCGTAAAGGGATTAGACGGACCAATAGTGATCATCGTAGTCCAACGTTTTAAAACCGGTTTTAGTATTAATATATATACACGGTATTAATAACATTAGTAAAAAAAGATGATAAAAAAAAGATGAAAAATGTAAAGAAGTTAGTGTTAGCGTTAGTGTTACTACGATGCAATGATGCAAAAATGTACATAAAAACGATATAGAAAAGAGATAGAAGAAGGGTTTAGGACACCCTCAACATACATGCTAGTATAGACCTCGGAAATGGACTCGTAAAATAGCGGCAAGGCTTGGGAGTATCGAGGATGTATGCGGGTTATGGTGTGTATGGGTGTGTGTGTTGCGTCGGTTTATCGAGGGACGAAAGCTCGGTTTTTGTGTGTTTTTGCTTAGGATTTCTAAGGCTTTGATGTGTGATGAAGTAGGGTTGAAGTGGGGTGAAATGTGGCTGAAATTGTAGGGTAAAAGTGTGATTGTAAAGTTCCTAAAATGCATGGGAATGAGTCGGTATTTATAGACGTTTCCCACGACCTAGGGGGCACTCGATCGAGTGGCCCTAGTGCACTCGATCGAGTGCTTTAGAAAATGGGCCAAGCCCAACTCGAAGCGCACCACTCGACCGAGTGGGCAATCCACTCGATCGAGTGGATCAAACAAAATCGAGATATTTGGGGAAGGTCTGACTTGTTTGTTTTGGTAGCTTTTTTGAATTTGATTTGTGCGCCAAAGTGATCTCAGCTGGTTTATGAGACGGTTTCGTCTTTGACCGGGTTTTGACCCGGTCGCCAAAAGATGGGAATTATTTTTGGTGTCGGTTTTGGCCCAAATTAGTCTCATTTGACTCGAAACGACCCAGTGGGCCTAAATTTGAGGTCTGTTTTGTGAGATTTTTACTCCGCTAAAAGTCCATGTCAGATATTATGAATTCCGAGCCCAAATCCGAGTATACTAAGTCACGTTGACGTCCAATCATCATCGGGTGTTTTTCGGAGACTACCATAGACACGTGGCAGTCAAAATGCGGGTGTCTACAGAGCCCCCACTCTGACTGAGGCTTGGACAAGGCGAAAGTCAGAGTAGCTACCAAGCCCGTTAAGACCTGGTAGACTTCCGGTCGGGTCGTTTATAGCCCAGTGGACTCACGTGAAGGGCTCGCCAGCCATAAGCAAAGGGTCATACCTGTCCTGTCGATGATAGCTTCGCGGGGAGTCAGACTTGTTGCATAAGTCCTGGGCGCGCCTATGTGTGGGCCCATCCCGTATTGTTTCGGGATAAATGCCGCCTCGGGCGTTCCGCTGGGGAAGTATATGAGCTGTTCGGGCTTGCTTCTGAAGCCTTGAGTCGTACTTAAGCTAATGGCAATGCTCCGTGGGGAGTAAAGCTTGCCTCCTGTGGGGAGTAGGTGTACCCGTATGCCGACACATCGCACTTTGGATGTAGCACTTCGGGGAAAAGCTAACTCCGTTGGGGGAATTAAATAGTTTCGCGGGGACTTGCTTCTGAAGTCTGGGGTGTACCTATATGCTGACACATAAGAACTTGTATGTAACACATAGGTAAAATGTTGACTCTCGCTGGGGAGAAAAGTAGCTGCGCGGGGACTTGCTTCTAAAGTCTTGGGTGTACCCGTATGCCGACACATCACGTCTTGGACGTAGCATTCCAGGAGAAACACCGTCTTTGTTGTTTCGTTGGGAAGCAATGCTGGTACCTGAAATGTTAGATACATAGGCAGAAATAGCAGGCATAGTATATAGCAAGATAGCACATAGGAAATGCAGTTAGCATCTATAGACTGGCTTGCGCTGGGGAAAATGATTTTTGCTTCATTTTGAAATCGAAGTCCTGAAAGTAACTCATGTGCTAGGAGATAGGTTTTCAAAATTGAAAGGGGTAGAAAAGAAATTCACAGTATAAATAGACCGAAATTTGACCTTGTCGAAAAGGATTTTATCAAATGGCTAAGTTTTGCAAATTTTAAAATGAGAATTTGAAGAGAGACATATCGACAGACTCGACTCTGGACGTGACAGGACGAGTTGACAGACACGACTGGACTTTCGAGGGTTGGACCGTGACTCGGTAGGGGGGTGGGCCACCTAAGATGACAAGACTCTTAAGCTTGCGCTATTCCATAGCCTAGGCGAGTGGCAACACGGTCGAACATCTAAAAGAGAAGGATCCGGTATAGGAGAACCGCAGTAGTCGTTAATAAGACTGTTACTGCACGGCATGACTTAGCAGTGGCAATTTTGTAGACTGATGTTCTTTTGGATCTTTGATTTTGGGTACAATCCCTGGTGTCGCTTCGAATCCCTGACGGATTCTCGTCTTCGACTGAGCCGAGTACTAGGACACACTAAAGAAAGGAGGCTAGTTTTTTGAAAGTCATTTGGATTATGTGAGTGGATGAAGGTCTTCTGCCTAAGAGAAGCCCCCAGGACGACAAAGCTAGCTGCTGAGAACATGACAGTGTCGTGACCGGAATGATGGTGCCCTTTTTTATTTGTGTGAATGTGGGTGGTTGTGCCTTTGTTGAAAGGCTGCCTACGTATTCACGTGTAGTGAAATCAAACCAAGCCGTAGTTCAGTGGTTTGGAAGATATGTTATGGTGCCTAGTTTATTAGGGCTTTGTGTGTAACTAACCATAGCGATGGTGTAGGCTAGGTGCATTCCCAATGATGTCTTGATCAAAGGGCTAGAATAGTTAGGATGTTGATCCTGTGACTGTGAGCATTCTCCGGGATAGCCCCCAGAGGTGGTGTGAACTATTTGGGCTGTTCTATGCCGACCGCAGGTTGAGTTCCCGTGTTTGGGGCTGGTAACTGGTTTGGATGTTTTTGGAAATGTGGGGCTAGGTCGTAAGTGGCCTGGATGCTTCGAAATCTGGAGCTCAGTTTTGTGGAGCTAAGGCTTCGAGGGTAAGGTATTGCAATGAGGTAGGAAGGGGGGAAGTTGAGTAAAAATGACTCGAACTTCGCTCGGGGTAGGTTTGATAATGCGGGATCTGATTTCCATGTCTGGCCCTAAATGGTTAGGGTGTATCCTATGGAGCTTGAATCCTCAAAATTCCGGGCTGTCTCTAGCCTAGGTCTCGGAAAGGTCTTGAGGGTTGTAATGTGGGAAGGCTAAGTGTGGTGTTAGCTGACCAGCTTGATTGTCTCTCCCCTATTTGACGGTATGGGTTTTGATGATGTTTTTGAATTGATCGTTCCCGGTCAAGGGACTTTCACTTGAGTTGACCGTTGACCACGGTCATGGGCATTTGAATTTTTTGTTTTTTTTTTGTTTTTTTTTTTGTTTTTTTTTGGGTTGACCTCTTAGCCCCGGTCGTGGGATTGACCGTATCTGGTCGGGGGATGCTGAGAGTTCTTTTTTTTTATGGCCAGCTCTTTTGTTTTGGGCCTTTTGCTTTTTTTTCTTGGACTCTTGATTTTTTTTTTTTTCGTCCAACTTTTTTTTTCTTTTTTTCACGGCTATCTCTCCCTTTGATGTTGTCGGTGGATATGGGGGTGGGCCCATCGGTTAGATTAGGCTTGTGGAGCTAAACCTTTGTAAGGTGTAAGCCTAGTTGGTGTTTGTGTGAGTGCAACTCGCGGTGGAGTACTCTATGGTAAGCATGGTGATTAAGATCTCGGTATTGTCATCATAATTCCGAGCAGGCTTAGTGGGAGCATCGTCCCGAGTTGGGTATTTTTGGCATCAAGTCAGACTAACGCCTAAGATAGGGATTGGTTAGTCTTATTGGAGGGTGTTTATTGTGGCAAATGGGCTTGCCTCCCGTCTTAAACCCAAACTAGGAGACTTCCTAGATTTATCATAGGATTCGATACGCTCCTGCTAAGGGTAGTTATGTGGCTGTCTATGCCAGACATGGAACAGGTAAAGGAAAACACGGGTCTCAGTTCCTGCAGTCATTATAGATGTGCCTATAATAGTCACGTGCATGTGCTCACAGTGTATGATGGTGTTCATCATGTTCTCGGAAACACATAAGGGAAGTATATATGAGAAATTGAAAAAAGCTGATTTTATTGGAATACGAAAAGAGGATAGAATACAGTTGACTCTGACTCTGACTTTGAAATTCAAAGAGATGGAACATCCTAGACTCGGACTCAGACTCGGACCCAAATCAAATCTGGACTCCTGGATGGGGTTGTCAGTAGTCTTCGGCTTCTAAGGACTCAAGTGGATGTCCAGTATAGCCTTCGGTAGAAGCTTCACCCAAATCTTCGTTATGTCGAAGATCGTCTTCAATCCTAGTGCCCATTTCGGTAAGCACAACAAAGTTTGAGATGCCGGCATACCTAAGATGGACGCGGTAGGAGGGTAGGAGGTTGTTGATGAATGCATCCACTAGTGTCTTCTCGCTGGCTTGTCTACCAGCTTAACACTCTCAGCCCGCCAACGTTGAAGGTATTTGGTGAAACCCTCTGTTGGCTCTTGGGCCATGACTTCTAAAGTCCGCATGGTAGTCTGAAGTTCGGTATTATCAGAATAGTTTTTAGCGAACTCGGTAGCCACATCTTCCCAAGTGGGGAATCTTTTTGCATTAAGCCTATAGAACCAGGCTTTTGAATATTTCCCGAGGGATGCGCCGAACAAATTCATGAACATGTCGGCCTTGACCCCCTTGATCGCCATAAATGCTTTGAAGGCTCGGAGGTGTAGTAATGGATCCTCCGTCCCTTCGAATATGGGTAACCCCTCTAAGTTGAGATGTGTTGGTAGTTTCTCACTGATGGGTGTATAGTCTCGGGAGTTCTCAATATGAATGTTATTCCCTTGAAGGGCGTGGAACTGTTGTTCGAGCTCACGCACCGTGCTGATCAGTTTGGCAAATGGCCCAGTATTTACCGATTCAGAATTGAAGTCTTGCCGTTCAATGACAGTTAAACGAGCATTCATGGCCTCTTGGTTGGTTTTCAGGAACCTTATATAGGTTTCGGTTATGGCCTGCCTACTAACCATTGTTTCCAGCGAAGCCTTTATTTCATTGATGGTGTTTTCCATGTCCCTATTCCCGGTTGTGGGTGCCATACTCTGCGAGAATACCCACGTAATCAGAAATGTTGCTTCGGAACCCAAATACGCCAAGGCATAGGAAATTGCGCGGGAGGAAAGACAACTCGGGTTTGACTCGGGTTAGACTCTCCTAAAAAAAGGTAAGGTGCAATTCTCGAAGCGACTGTGGTTAATCGCCCCGTCGGAGAATAGCCCCCAAGTGAGATTAAGGACTCTTATAGGACTCAGATGATGTGGCATCTAAGTGACTCAAAAGTGGGGTACGTGAGACAACACGTGTAAGACATGACCCTCAGAGCAACCGTGATTGATCGCTCTCCTAAAGGGTAGCCCCTCGAGTGAGATCGTAGGTTTTGCTAAGACTCGAGTGTCGGACGAGTGACCCTTAGATGTAAGGATCACGAACCTTTAGCTACAGGGCTATGCCTTGTAAAAGGTTGACTCGGCCTTGATGAAGGCAGACGGGTAAGGGAAGAAACTTGCGATGTAAGATCGGCGGAGTTTCGACGCTAGAGACCCTTGACTTGACTTGAATAAGGATGACCCTGTGATTAGGGTAGACCCTTAAGTTAAAGGATTTTTGAATTGGGATGACTCGACTAACGGATTGAAAGACGGGCGAAATTCCCCTAGGAAAGGTCGTGGGGACCGTCCTGTCGGAGGGAAAGATCACGTGGGACTTTCTAGTTAGGACTCGAGTGTTTAGACGAACCTTCCATTTACGAGTGTATGACTCGTGTTGGTCGGTTGTGCCTTTAGGATAAGGCGGACTAGGATGGGGAAGAAACCCGTGATGTAGGATCGACGGAGTTTCGACGCTAAAGACCTTCGACAAATTATGAAAAGACCCGACACACGGATTACGGTAGGTCCTATAATAAGGAAGGTTTTTTGAAAAATGATTGAATTTTGAAAATTGAGAGGACGGTCCTGAAATTGGTAGTGGGCCAATAGGACCGGGCATTATGAAATGTTAGAATGGTTGCGAGTAAATTCGCGTTTTGAAAAATTGGGAGACGGTCCCGTCTTTTGAAATTGGCAGCATGCCGACAAGACCGGTTTTTTGAAAAGTTGAATTTTTGGAATTTTGAAAATTTGAATATCGAAAATAAATTTCCGAAAATTTGAAAATCAAAAATAAGATCACGAGGATTGGAAACGGCATCTCGGAGATTTGAAAATCGAGAATGGAATCTCGAGGATTTGAAAATCGCGAATGGCATCACGAAGATTTGAAAATTGAAATCGAATTTTGAAAATTCAAAAATCGAATGGCGGATCGGAAATTCGAATTAAAATGGATAGCATGCCGGCTAAAAAAAAGACTTGTTTTGAGTCAAATCGTAAGTCTAATTTTCGGCAGCATTCCGAGTTTTTTGAAATTGGATATTTTGAAAAAACGGGTCCCGAAACGGACAGTATTTCGGGTTTTTCAAAATTCGGTGTTTTGGAAAGATGGGTCCCGAAACGGACAGTATTTCGGGTTTTTTGAATTTTGGTATTTTGGAAAGATGCAATTTTGAAATGACGGTTTTTTGAAAATTGACACGGAAACCAAGTAGCATGTAGTCGAACAAGCATTATAACGACGCTCATGTATGCTTTACACTAAGTCTCGGTCGGTCAAAATAGGGTCTATACCAACAACGATGGCTTTCTCGTGTGATGGACGGACTCCCTAAGCCGAGTTGGTCTTAGGACATGCCGCGAAACCGAGACGAGTTCCACCATCGATGTCTTTAGCGCACCCATGTAGGAATGCACCGTGGTATAGTGGGACGTCGGTTACAAGTAACTGGCCCGGGCAAATTTGGGTTATGCATGAATCATTAAACTAATGCGCGCACACTAATCTACGAACGATTTCTCTTCGAGTCTCACCCTAGGAACCCCGATGACATGTGGTACATCAGGTATCCCCAGCGGAGTCGCCAAATTGTGGACATGACGTAGGTCCACCCCGACGCGGCGAAGCGCGGGTTTGGGTAGGCGAATGAATCTCGTGGTAAGATTGTTCTCGGGTTCGAAATTTAAGTCAAAATGGAGTCGCCACCGAATTTTGTGGTTATTCGGAACCATACGAGCCCACTCTATGTCGTCATGGGCTTTACACAAAGTAAGCCCACTCCGATTTCAGAGTTCATGGGGCTCGTCCCTTTGCATTGCGATACCGATACCATCTATACCGGTAATCGTGTAAAGAATGACTCTCGTTCGCCAAGGGTTTCGGACATTCGGAAACCAAAGGTTCTGAGTAAGGGGTGAGGGTACGTGTTGGGAAGCCCACTAAGGACACCCAACCCCGCCCGCACATGGCGGCCTCTACTAAGACATCGTTCGTGTTCGTGATACGCGCGCTAGTAAAATAATGAAATGATATGCAAACAGCGTTTTGTCTAAGCATGCGAGTTTTGCGTTAACTACGTCATTTAATGCATCTAATTATTGGTCGGAATGGTTTAGCATGCGAGGTTCATTTATAAAGCGTAAAAGCAAATAATAAATAAAGCTCGGAAAAGAAAAAAAGCGTACAAGCTACACGGGCGGAAATACAACCCGGAATTCACAATACAACATTACGTAAAGAAATGAAATAAAAATAATGCGATATAATTAAAGGGACGGACCCGTATGTAAACTAGACCGCGGAAATATGTAGGCGGACTAACCTCGATTAAATATGCATTATGTCGCATATTAAACGAAGGACGGGAACATGAGACTGTGGCATATTGCTAGCCTAATCTCACGTCCCGTAGTCTTGTCCCGACTTATCACGTCAAAGTGGTCAAAGTCATTCTACGTGTCGTGATGTGTATAGTTTTGAAAATAGGATGGTCGGATGATGGTCTAAAGTCGATAAGAACGGGCTCGAAATATGTGTCCAAGCCCTCGGGTTTGCGGGTTATGAGACCCACTCGATCGAGTCATTGACTGACTCGGTCGAGTGTGTCATTAGCGTGGCTACTGACCACTTTTTGGGGTGCTACTCGATCGAGTGGCCTATGGCACTCGATCGAGTGCCCCCTGTACGAGAGGTGACTCGCTCGGTTTTATGACTTGAAATCGATGATCGGCCGAATCAAATACAAATATCGCACGATTTGTATTTGACTCGGCCTCCGGTACTATAATCGTGTATAAACGATTATAATATCGTCACCGGAGTTTTATGAAAATGTTTGTGTTAGATTAGGAAATTTTGAATTGGTGACGAAATGTATCCCTCTACGTCACGACATCGGGACTAACCCTTTCGGGTTACGTGATGTCGGTATTCGTGTCAACGGGTCTCGTACCAATTATGGAAAGGGAATTAAATTCGTTCAACTACGACCGATCACGGTCGCGTCACGCCCTTGAGTACATTGGGGCGGAGCTCCTCGAAAGGGCTCCACCTCCGTCGTTGCTCGTAAAGGGATTAGACGGACCAATAGTGATCATCGTAGTCCAACGTTTTAAAACCGGTTTTAGTATTAATATATATACACGGTATTAATAACATTAGTAAAAAAAGATGATAAAAAAAAGATGAAAAATGTAAAGAAGTTAGTGTTAGCGTTAGTGTTACTACGATGCAATGATGCAAAAATGTACATAAAAACGATATAGAAAAGAGATAGAAGAAGGGTTTAGGACACCCTCAACATACATGCTAGTATAGACCTCGGAAATGGACTCGTAAAATAGCGGCAAGGCTTGGGAGTATCGAGGATGTATGCGGGTTATGGTGTGTATGGGTGTGTGTGTTGCGTCGGTTTATCGAGGGACGAAAGCTCGGTTTTTGTGTGTTTTTGCTTAGGATTTCTAAGGCTTTGATGTGTGATGAAGTAGGGTTGAAGTGGGGTGAAATGTGGCTGAAATTGTAGGGTAAAAGTGTGATTGTAAAGTTCTTGAAATGCATGGGAATGAGTCGGTATTTATAGACGTTTCCCACGACCTAGGGGGCACTCGATCGAGTGGCCCTAGTGCACTCGATCGAGTGCTTTAGAAAATGGGCCAAGCCCAACTCGAAGCGCTCCACTCGACCGAGTGGGCAATCCACTCGATCGAGTGGATCAAACAAAATCGAGATATTTGGGGAAGGTTTGACTTGTTTGTTTTGGTAGCTTTTTTGAATTTGATTTGTGCGCCGAAGTGATCTCAGTTGGTTTATGAGACGGTTTCGTCTTTGACCGGGTTTTGACCCGGTCGCCAAAAGACGGGAATTATTTTTGGTGTCGGTTTTGGCCCAAATTAGTCTCATTTGACTCGGAACGACCCACTGGGCCTAAATTTGAGGTCTGTTTTGTGAGATTTTTACTCCGCTAAAAGTCCATGTCGGATATTATGAATTCCGAGCCCAAATCCGAGTATACTAAGTCACGTTGACGTCCAATCATCATCGGGTGTTTTTCGGAGACTACCATAGACACGTGGCAGTCAAAATGCGGGTGTCTACAATAGGCAGATAATCACACAGTCTGATCCAAACATCTTAGAGTACACACATGAATCAGAATTGTTAGTTATGTAGCCATCCTCAATCAAAGTGTTGTGAAATTTCTCATACCACTGTTTAGGTGCTTGTTTTAGACCATATAGCGATTTTCTCAATTTACACACCTTACTCTCTTGACCCTTTACCACAAACCCCTCGGGTTGAGTCATATAGATCTCTTCTTTTAGGTCACCATTCAAGAAAGCAGTTTTAATATCCATTTGATGAACAACAAGATCATGAATAGCAGCCAAAGCAATAAGAGTTCTAATGGTGGAAATCTTAGTCACAGGTGAATAGGTATCGAAATAATCAATATCTTTCTTTTGTGTAAATCCTCTCACTACAAGTCTAGCTTTGAACCTTTCTATTGTACCATCAGGTCTCAGTTTCCTTTTGAAAATCCATTTACTACTAATGGGTTTACTACCCTTAGGTAAATCTGTCAATTCCCAGGTCTGATTAAATGCAATAGAATCTAACTCATTTTTAATAGCTTCCTCCCAAAAAATAGCATCTATGGATCTCATAGCTTCATCATACGTTTTTGGGTCATCTTCTATCAAAAAAGCAGAAACGAATTCAAAGCAAGCACAGTCATCACTAGCATTTTCAGTTAAGAACGTTGTGATAAAATCATCTCCAAAATTCTTTTCAGTTCTAGGCCTTTTACTCCTTCTAGGTTCACTAGCATGATCATCAATAGTACTACTACTAGCATGCATAGAATTATCAACAGGATTAACAGGCATATCAAGCAATTCAGGAGGTGAATCAACAACTTTCTTTAAAGGGAAAACATGCTCAAAAAACTCGGCATCTCTTGCTTCAGAAATAGAACGATCATTCAATGACATGAATCTATAAGCAGCACTGTTTTGAGCATAACCAATGAAAATGCAGTCATATGTTTTAGATCCTATAGTCGGCCTCTTAAAACTCGGTAAACCAACTTTAGCCAAACACCCCCACACTTTAAGAAAGCTTAAGTTAGGGGCATAACCCTTCCAAAATTCATAGAGTGTCTTGTCTAATTTCTTATGAGGTACCCTGTTAAGAATGTGACAAGTTGAAAGCACCGCTTCCCCCCACATATCATCAGAAAGGCCAGAACTTAAGAGCATAGCATTCATCATTTCTTTTAAAGTTATGTTTTTACGTTCAGCTACTCCATTGGACTGAGGTTGGTAAGGTGGGCTAGACTCATGTATTAATCCATTTTTCTCGCAAAAATCTATTAAGTAATTAGAGCTATATTCACCACCTCTATCAGACCTGACTCTTTTAATCTTTCTGTCAAGTTGATTTTCTACCTCAGCTTTGTATTTAATAAACATTTCTTCAGCTTCACTTTTATTCTTAAGTAAATACACTTTAGTATATCTTGAGAAATCATCAATAAAAGTGACATAATAAAATTTACCTCCTCTACTCATAGTACTCTTGAAGTCAGCTAGGTCGGTGTGAATTAACTCGAGAAGACTCGTATGTCTGGTTTTAACAGGTTTACTAGGCTTCTTAGTAAACTTAGCTTCTACACAACTAGAACATTTAGTGAAGACTTCGGTGGTTAAAGAAGGAATAAGCGACATTGCTTTCAATTTTTTAACCGATTCATAATTCACGTGACCTAATCTAGCATGCCAAACATCAATAGACTCAGCGATATAAGCAGAAGCAGAAGTATTATTATTAATAGCAGAAGAGTCAATGTTCAAAATAAATAGTCCCCCACTGAGATAACCCTTGCCCACAAAATCCCCGTTGCGAGACATTACTACCTTGTCAGCCTCAAAAACAAGTTTCACACCAACTTTGTTTAACAAGGCACCAGACACTAGGTTTCTACGCAAAGTAGGGACATACAAAACATTATGAAGAGCAAGAGTTTTCCCAGAGGTAAGTTTAAGAAAAACCTTGCCTTTTCCTGTGATCAGCGCAGAGGAAGAATTACCCATGTAGACCTTCTCACCATCAGCCACATCTTCAAATTCAGCGAACAGGTCCTTGTTGGCACAGAGATGTCTTGATGCTCCTGTGTCCAAAATCCAGTCACTCGCGTTTGCCACAAGATTGGCCTCTACCACCACTGCAGCAATAACATCATCATCTGATTCAGCAATGTTGGCTTGAGCGGCATGACCAGCTTTCTTTTGAGGACACTGGAATGCTTTATGACCCGTCTGCCCATACACATAGCACACCACATTTGGATTCGGCTTGAAGATCTTGGGAACTGGTTTGGTGGAGTTTCCTTGATTCTTTCCCTTGGCACCTTGACCTTTCCCTTTTTGACCTTTGCCCTGACCCTGACTCTGACCCATCTTATTCTTACCCTTATTATTGCCATGAGATGGACCCCCGGCTTCAACAAGGTTAGCTTTGGTAGAGACAGATGACAAAAGGACCGACCTATCTTTTAAGCGATTTGCTTCCTCAGTTCTCATGTGACTTATAAGCTCTTGAAGTGAAAGATCTTTTTTCTTATGTTTTAAATGATTCCTATAATCACTCCATGACGCAGGAAACTTCTCTAACAAAACATTGGCTAAAAAGACCTCGTAAGTTTCATACCCTCATTTGTGACATCAGCACACAAATTTTCATAAACATGAACTTGTTCAATAATCGGTTTGTCATCTACAATATGAAACCCAAGCCACTGACCCACGACATACTTCTTTTTGCCCGCATCATCGGCCCCATATTTTTTCTCTAAAGCTTCCCAAATAGTTTTAGCAGATTTATGGACCATGAATAAATCAAACAGCGTGTTGGTCATATGATTAAGAAGATGATATCTAACCGCCTTATTATCTTTATCATATTTCTTAACTTTTTCCTCATTGGACTTAACTGTGGCTGCGGGAGGAGGTGTGGCCTCGGCCGCGGTGGACGCAACAATTAAAACGGGTTCGTCTTCAAACAAAACATAATCGATTTCCAATTGTTCGAAAACATTAAGAGTTTTTGAGACCACCTTTTATAATTAAGACCATCCAGCGGTTCCAATTTCGACAAATCAGCAGCAAACTTGGTTGAAACAACAGCCATAATAATTCATTTTCGAGGTTTGCGACACAAATTATAATCTAGTTTTCAAATTGTTGGACACGAGGTACACAAACCGGACAGAAAACAGAGAGTGCAAAACGGAAGGCAACAACTTACACGAACCGAAATTGGGGCAGGCTACAAACCGAGTTCGGACAGGCAACAATACCGAGTTCGGACAGGCAACGGAAGAACTCAAGAACTATCAGCAAGCAGCGGGAACAACAACGGACAGAAACGAAGACGAGAAGAGGTGGCAGTGTCGTGGTATGGAGACCACTTACTTGAAAACTAGATCGGTGCGACTCCAGTGGTTATCGCCTACAGTGCCGGTAGTTTCCCAAGGTGAACACTGCAGTTCAGAATCTCGACCACTCGAGTTTCAGAACCTTGGAACCAAAACTACTGTACCCAAGAACTATGATTTTGCAGGAGAACAGAAGGGAGAAGAGAGTATGAGTATTGGAAGCTGTGTTTTTTTTTTTGTGTGATGAAAGAGATCAACAATCTCGGTATATATAGGCAGCAAAGGAGCCTGACAGGTTAAAAAATCCACAGCAATTAAGGCCATTAAAACGAGATCAGGCCTTAATTACGCCATTAAGACCTGTAACAGCTCTTTTGACTGAGCCAATTCACACACACAAATGAACCTGGACATGAGCCTAAGAATGTAGACACACAAAACATAAGCAGGCCCAAAAGGGTAAAAGTCGGGCACAGCCCGCACCGCAGGTGCTCTACCCGAGCCCGAGCCGGGCCGGGCCGCACGCGCGCGTGCGTGTGTGTTTAGCATTGCAGCCCAACACCCACCACCCTAAAAAGCCCACTCCACTTCACACTTATAAGCCCAAGGGAGGAGAGTCCTTATAAGGACCTCCAAAGTTTCCTCCTCTTCCAATGTGGGATGGAAAAAGAAGAAAGAACCACAACTCCCCTTGCCATCTTCCAACATTTAACGGAAACCGTCAATTGGTAGTGTTTGACAACATCCATTAAAGTTAATGTAATGTTTCGCAAAAAATAACGGGTTATTAATATTATAACGGCTCAAATGACCTTTCATGTAGTTAATTGGAACTTAGAGGTGTCAAATGGTTCAATGAGGTCAATTTGGATTGTCATTTCGGGTCGGCCCGGGTCTGGGTTATTTCGGATTTCAAGCCTATTTCGGGTGACATGTTGTCGGGTCACTTTGGGTTTGAGTCACTTCGGGATGAGTCATTAAGGTTGGGTCATTTTTGTGTATGAGTCATTTGGGTTGATTATTTTTCGTGTATTAGTTATCTGAGTTGGGTCATTCTCGGGTATGAGCCATTTAGATCAGGTCATTAGCACTTTTAATATACTAATTTCACCAACATAAAGTATTTTACAAAGTGTTGAATTTATCCTGAAGTATTCTAAATTTCTTACTTATGAATCTTTTGTTTTGATGTAAGTAATAATACCAATATGATTTAACATCAATCTTTTCAGGTGGATCGGGTTCAAGTCATATTTAGACCAAGCTATTTTGGATTACTTTAGGGTTTCGAGTCAACTTTGCGAGGTTTAGATGAAAGTTTTTTTTTTTTGTTCAACGAAGAGCGCACTTAGTCGCATTACAATATAGGGGAGGGGGATTCGAACCTGAGACCTATTGTCTCAGAGCACCTAGCCTTAACCACTAGGTTAAGACATCTTTGGTTTCAGATGAAAGCATGTGATACACCTTTTTTTTAGATTTTCTCATGCAGTTTGCTTTTATTTTATTTATTCTATTTAACATGATATAGAGCTAAGACGAATATGCCTTCTTAAACATGAATTTTTGTAGTTCTAAAAGAAACATTGAAAAAACTTCCTTGGTGTTACTTTTTATAATCAATTACAATTATTACTTTTTAATTTTTTATAATGTTTGGATATAAGGGGATTAAAATGAATATTAAGTTCAAACAAATTTAATTTTTTTTCCATTTCACCTTTTTTCAAAATTAGTGAGAAAAATTAATATTTCGTATACGTTTTTTTTATAGCACAATTTTGTAGAGTAACACAATTTTTAAAAAAAGGCCTCATGTGAGTAGGTCTCACAATAGTTATAGTGTAAGATCGTCTCACGTGAAAGTTTGTACAAATTTTTAAAATAAATTTGTTTATTTGAAGGGACAACCACACAATTTGCCCTTGAATAAAAGCAATATTTTTTGCCAATCATTTTATTTATCTTTTTGACGCCATCCGTGCAATTTGCACGGGACAAAACTATGAAGTAGTAAAAGGTGGATATCATTTAGCAACTACGTTGTTTTAGAAGTGGAAAAATTTAAGTGAGAGAGTGAAATAAACACAAATGAATGGTAGGGTGGTGGAGGGGACCATTCTAAACCCTTAATAAAGTCACCCTATGCAAAAAAAAAAAGACGGTTTTACAAAACAAATCAAAATCGTTAAATTATCAAGTTTTAATAATGTAAGGAATCTTTTTTTTTCACCAAAAAAAATAAAAAATTAGTAATGTCAAAAAAAGTAATTAAGGGATGGACAAAGTTGTCTTTTCTCGTTAAAAAGCGCGGACGACACGACTGAAATGCGGACGACAAAGAACGACCCCCATAAAATGGAGGGAGTATTTTGTGGCCTTTCATACGTTACACTATTCGTAGTTTATCACTAAAACTTTGTATCCATTTATAGCAATATTTTTCTTTTTGAGTCTTTCTCAATATCTTATGCCACTTCAATTTGGTATTTACAAATATTGGTTGCAATCGATTTGTCATCCATATTCCCTACAAAAAAATTTCAAATTTCTTAATATTTATTCTTCGCCATGCTAATATATTTGTACTACTCATCGTCCCTGGTGGTACTTTTTTACAATTGCTTGTTACTCAATTATACTTAGAAATTACACATTTATGCCTCTCATTTTCCCTTTCCTTTCATTTTTTTAGATAACTCTTTAAATAAAAAAATCTCAAAACTCCAAAATTCATCTCTCTTCGCCACTCCACCACGCCGACGACCACTCTGGTCCACCGCGCCGACCACCCCTCCGGTCCACCGCGCCGACCACCACTCCGGCCATCTCAGTTGTTTTTCGGTTTTCCTAAAAGATGATCAATGTTATTATTTTTTCAAGATTAAAATTAAAATTAACTATAATTAATTAAAATTATAACAAAATTTAAAAGATAAAATCAATTCGATACTATTCGAATTACAAAATACAATTCAAATAATAATAATACAATTCAAATTCAAAAAAAACATATAAGACCTAAACCCTAAAATTCAATGTTACCCAATTAACCCTAAATCGAATTCCCTAATTAATGAATTTAAACTAATTTACGATAAAATATCGATTAACAAATTATGGTCCATATTTAATTCTCAAATAATTGATGGAATCGGTTTTAGAATTGACAAGAATTAATTTTGATGAAAAAATTTAGGGTTTAATTTAGGAGGAAAATAATAGAAAGAGAAAAGGGATAGTATTGAAAAATTTATAAAATTTTAGGAATAATTGAATAACATGCAATTATAAAAAAATAATTCCGTTCTTTTTTGGTATATGATTTGTGGTTGCCATTTCTTTTGTGGCCCAACATTTTTTCTTCTATTTTCATTTTCTTCACATATCCTTACCCTTCTTATTTTCTCCACAAAAGGAATGGGAGGAAGTATATTTTTCTCACTCGTATATAATTTCCTTCCAATCTTTGATTACGGTTAATAAATCTAAATTCTCTCAAACAAAATTGTTTTAATAAGAGATGTGCTTAACTTTGTGATTTGTCACGAGTATTACACTAGTATTATTAATTTCTAAGGATTTATGATTTGATGAAGTACCCCGCCCTGTTCATATCCAAAGGGTACGTATTCCCTTTCGGACAATCCAAATCCAATTGACTTTTTTCATTTTTAGTTCATTTTTTAGACCAAACAATCCTTATTCTTCTGACATATTTACACCATATGACTTGTACCGTGATAACCTCGTTAAGTACATTTTGGATAATTAAATGTTAATTTTCCCTAATCATTATAATTTTAATATTGTTTTAATATCTTCTTAATTTTTGTGCATAATAGAAACTTATCATTTGAATATTAACCGAATGAGTTTTTGAAAAACAAAATTATACTCTAAAACCATAATGTGTTTATAAATATTTTTGCCTAAAAACACTCCATTCTCTTCACAAAAATAAAAATAAAAGTACTGTACTTAGAGAGACTTATGAACATGCCGCTGAATTGAATATACACTTAAAGCGTCCCATCCTCTTCGATGTTATGGTCTGTCATTTATTATCCCCAGAATTAGAAAAATGATTCACAGATATCCTTTGAATTGGCCATTGGCCATGTTACACAAGCACAAAAGGGACAAAATGTTAAAACACTCGTAATCTAGAAAAAAAAGTCAACTGCAAATCATGCCATTAAAACGACACTTTCTCTTACATAATCATTTACCATTTGAAGGAAAAAATGGTTACCTGCTGAATGCCTATAAAAACCAAATCGAGAAAGACTTGAGAATGGAAATAATAAAACCAAATTAATTAATTAATAAAAAAAAAAACCTGAAGTGGGAAAAGAAAAAGAAAAAGAAAAAGAAAAAGAAAGAAAGAAAAAAAGAAATGAAGGAATGGTTGAAGAGAAAGGTGTGTGGAAAGAAAAGTAGAAATTCGGTGGAGCAAAATTCAACAGAAGGGACAAGCCAATATAGTCTCTCTAACGGTGTTCTACCTTCTCTTGGTGCTCGAAGTAACCGTGGCATCGCCCTCCGTCGTTTCACTCTTTCCCCCTTTTCTCCTCGTTATAGGTCCTCCCTCCATCCATCCCACCTCGCTTTTATTGTTGTTATTTTTTTTTTGCCCTTAGTATGTACCTAGTGTTAACGAGTAGCTAGTATGATTATTGCAGGTTCTGGGAGACGAGCCTAGTAGGTTTGGTGTTCTACACAGCATGGGTATCGCCATTTGAGTTTGGGTTCTTGAAAGAGCCGATAAGAGGGCTTGCAATAGCAGATAATGTGGTGAATGCGTTCTTTGGGCTTGATATAGTGTTGACGTTCTTTGTGGCATACGTTGACTCACAGACGTACCTCCTCATAAGCGACAGAAGAGAGATAGCTTGGAGGTACCTCAAAACTTGGTTCATTTTTGATACCATCTCAACTATCCCTTCTGAGTTTGTGGGTAAAGTCATTCCTGATAACATCCATGCTTATGGCCTCTTTAATATGCTTCGCCTTTGGCGTCTCCGCAGAGTTAGTCAAATGTTCTCCAGGTAATCAATCAATCAATTCACCACCTTCTTCTACCTATTTTCGTTTTTAATTGAGGCGACACCGGATTTTATTGGATTCCGGTTGAGTTGAGCTTTCTAGACACAACACCGACACAATGAACTTTATTAAATCAACTGCGTGGACGTATCTATTTTCGGTTTACTCACGTGAACTGAATTAATTGAGACATATAAAGTATGAATAATAAATTTAATAATGTTAGAAGTGAATTAAATAGAAGTGAAGTAGGAGTAAAAATAAGTCGGAAAAAATATGGTTTAATGGGGACTACACAAACTTGACACGTTATTTATTTGGATTGGATTGGATTGGATGTGTCTAATGAACAACACTTCTTCCTAAAGAAGGCGTCAAGGTTTAAGAGATAAAACTGGGAGAGACCAAAATCTGTGTACGCAAGAATATTGCTAGAAACGCAAATAGGCTTTATTTCTTTCTTTTTTACTACTGTATGATTCAAGATACCGTACTGTACAACATTTTATAAACAATTGTTTATAAATTACAACCTTAAAAAACTATTTTAAAAAATTGTTGCCTTTTAAAACATACTAGTATTTTGTTATATTTTGGTATCATAAATGATATTTGAGAGTAAAAATGGTAATTAAGTCGATAAAAATGTGATGTTTTACCACAATTAATGTAAATGAGTAATATACTATGTATATGCATATGAGGGTATGTTTTGGTGTTGTATGCACATCTCTTTCGACTCAATTAACCGTTTCCACTATAACAAAAAAGTTTTACTTGTATGAGGTAGTAGGTTTTGAAAATAATTTTATAAGTGATTTATAAAAAGGAGTAATGTATAGTTGTAACATACACCTTTAATAGGATACAAATACGGAGTATAATACTCCGTAGTTGAGTTGGTCATACCTTCGAATCATGTCACCTCCAATATCTCACAACTTGGTTCATCTATCAAAATGAAAATTGGAGCGAGTTCAAAACTAGAAATCATTGGCAAAGGCAGGGCCAAATTGAATACGAGAAGAATCAGGATATGCTTTTTTTAGCCACTCCTTTATGTTTACTTTTGGCAGTTCATTGTCTCCTTTGTTTGTGTGCTTTGTCCTTATGCCATCCCATCTTAACCTTTCTGGCTGTGGTCCATTCATTTTGCACATTCTGTCACGGTCTGTACCGGTCCAATTACTTGACTGATAAACGGTCCTACTTAAAAGGGGAGGAGTTTAATCAAGTACAAGTAACTATTTTCGAGAATTGGGTGCTTGATTGAAATGTAAAGTGAATGTATGTGAAGCAATTTAGAAGACAGTAGGAGATGCTATGACGTTGTTAGCTTAATAAAGAGTAGTAGCTACTGCACGGCTTTCATATTAACTCTCAGTGAATAAAAAAAGAAAGAAAGAGGGAAATAAATCGAGTTTGGGTATGTTATTGACCAATGTTGCTGGACATTGACAGATTGGAGAAAGATCGCAAATTTAGCTACTTTTGGATCAGATGCTGTAAACTAGTTTTCGTAAGTACTAGAATTTTCAAGTGATTAGAGTTTACTGCAGAAATATTTGCACACTGACTCAATTCTGGTGTGTAGGTGACCCTTTTCGCGGTTCATTGTGCTGGCTGCTTTTACTATTACCTGGCGGCCCATTACCCTGACCCGGCAAAGACATGGATAGCGCTTCAAATAGCAGACTTCCGTACTGCAAATCTAGGGCACTTGTATGTGACAACAATGTATTGGTCCATAACCACGCTTTCCACGACTGGCTATGGTGATCTTCACCCTGTGAATATAAGGGAGATGATCTTTGTTCTCTTTTACATGCTCTTCAATCTTGGCTTGACTGCTTACTTGATTGGTAATATGACCAACCTGGTGGTTCACGGGACTAGCAAAACTCGTAACTTTGTGAGTTTCATTTTAATCGTTTCCCTTTATCTCAACTCATTATCTTTGTCTAGGTGTATGGTCCAAGTAGCATAGCACACTGTCCTTTATTTGATGTGGTTAGTGAATGTTTTACAAATTCGCTGCGTACGGTCCATGATGGAACCCAAAGTAGCTCAAGAATATAGTCTTCTTATTAGCGTTTCTGGTGGGTATGTGCCAACATGTTATGGTACTACTTACGGAATACTAGCCAAACTTGATAATCCAATAACTTAGCCAAACTAGCCAAGCTAACCTGCACGCCCCGTCACTAGGTGGATATACACTAACTAGTGGGGTTTTTGTGGATGATAGAGGGACACAATTCAAGCAGCATCAAGTTTTGCGCAAAGGAATAGGCTTCCAGTACGACTCCAAGATCAAATGCTTGCTCACTTGTGTTTGAAATACAGAGCTGATTCTGAAGGACTTCAACAGCAAGAGATTCTTGAGTCCCTTCCTAAGGCTATCAAATCCAGTATTTCTCAGTTTCTCTTCTATCAATTGCTTGACAAGGTCTATCTATTTCGTGGTGTATCCAGTGACTTGCTCTTCCAACTGGTATGTTTTTATTTTGTGACGTCTAACCAAATTATGTGTTTTAATTTTCCATAAAGCCGGTTCTTATGCTGATAGGATTTCTACTCAAATTATCCTTGACTTCACCACTTTCTGATTTCGAAAATTTTGATGAATTGCATACTTCATTATCTCATATTTCAACTGTCAAGTTTGTTAACCTAACCTAGATGTAACACGTAAATCCTGACTTGTCTCTTGTTATAGGGTTTTATTGAAGGAATATACCTTAAAGACATTTCTTGCAATTACTTGTGTGCTTGGATTGGTGCTGGAAACTGTCTCCTGAAATCCCGCTTCCGCACTACTATAATTCTTCATTTACTGTTATCGTTCTTTTTTTTTGGTTGAGGATTTGGGTATCTTACGTATACCCCCTTTAGCTTGAATCACTCTAAGTAAAAGTTGTTATGTGTACTCGAGTACATTTGTTCAGGAACGGTGTTATCTGTACTACCTCTCATATAGTAAATTTGTTTTCCCTTTCGTCCTGTAAACCTTACTTTGAACCCGAACCACCTTAAACTGGAGTATGTGTTCTTTCTTGATCTTGAAATATTATGTTTTTTTCCCAATAAGGTTTCTGAGATGAAGGCTGAGTACTATCCGCCTAAAGAAGATGTGATACTACAGAATGAAGCACCCACGGATCTTTATGTTCTAGTGCATGGCGCCATGGTGAGTCACCTTTCATAGAACAGCCTAACAATAATGCTTAAAATATATATTTAACTCATCGTGATTTACTAAGTTTAGTTATATCAGTGATGAGGCTTTGTCGTATCACTGCAATTACCTTGCTCAGACTCGTTTAGATGCATCTGACATGGGTGTATATCCAAGTGTCTGACTCATCTATTTTTATGAAAATTCGACATATTTTGATTTAAATTGAAGAGTGAATAAATCACATGACACATCAATCAGCCTTCTTCATCTATGTTATTCCGACACTTCACTTAGGTGTCAGTTCGCGTGTCTCATTCTTATCGCGTCCGACACAACACGACACTTCGACACTTCACTTTAGACTAGAGAAAACTTTGCCCAAAATCGCCTCATTCGACACTCCGAGTCTCCTACACTTGCAAGACACATCACCTTGTTGGAGAGTGGGAGTAACACACAGTTAAAATTGCATAATACTTCATATGTGTTTTAAGGAGTGTTTTAATTATGCTTATGTTGTTAGTGGACTAATCTTGCTGTAAGACCATCATCAAAAACGATTTGTGCATCTGATTAATTGACTCGAACTCTTGCAGGAACTTGTTGTGAGCAAACATGGAAATGAGCAGGCAAGTTTGTGGTGATTATTTGATTATCTGAAACATACCAAATTGACAAAGCCTAGTAACCTAAATCCGAGTTTGACCCAAACTCGAAGTTGAGTGATCTGAAGCCACCTAACGCAAAACAAATATTTTGATAATAGATTTAGTTAGCTATTCAAGAATTGACAGAAACTTTAAGAGATTTTAGATGCCAGTCGATAACCTTATTAATTATTGAACCAAATACCCGCAACAGGATTATGTTTGTTATTCTTCAAAATAACTTTCGCACAAATTCTAATGATATATATATATATATATATATATATATATATATATATATATATATATATATATATATATATATATATATATGTGTGCAGATTATCAAAGAGGTCAAGTCAGGAGATGTGTGTGGAGAGATATGTGTTCTATGTTATCGACCCCAACTTTTCACAGTCCGCACCAAGAGGTTATGTCAGCTGCTGCGTTTGAATAGAATAGCTCTCCTTAATCTTGTACAAGCAAATGTGGGAGATGGAGCAATTATTATGAATAATCTCTTGGAGGTATGTTTCCCTTTACAATAAGTCTTAGAATGCTATCGGTGGCGGACGCCGAATTTCGATGTGTGGCACAATTTTTTTTTCTTCCGGAAAATTACTTCAATTTTGACAGTGCCTTTTTCCTTACAACAACTTTAATTTGTATTAACTTAAAAAAAATCCATGTATTCTTTCACAATCATAAGCCTAAAACCCAATCATTTCAGAATTTGATGGGAGGGCAGGTGCCTACCAAGGCTCTCCCCCAAATCTGCCTTATGCTATTCGTCAGTTCTAAGTTGCGAAAGAATTACGTAAAATGGCTCTCAATACTCTGAGAATGATATTGATGATTTAAACTTTTTATTATAATCTCTTATCTTAAAGGTAAATAAAGATGGATACATAGTTGCACCTCCTCATCAGAGTTTTTCGGATGATTGACGCATTGCGTTGTAAGTGTCAGCAAACCTAAGTTTGAAATACTCAAAATAAAACAAACATACAACAATCGAAATAAAAAATCTCATACTCTATGATTTGTTATTTGTGGTACTAAAATATAGAAGTTTGTGTTTTCAGACCTTTTGGGATTGTTTCTAATGTTAAGACTCATTTTGTTAAGGTATCAATCTGTTTTCCCAAAAAATATGCATTTGTGTTTGGTGACAACATTAATCTATTCGAGCAGGCATGGTGTTATGCAGTATTTAGATCCGAATGTTTAGAGTTCAAATTATGTGAGTTCAAATGGTGTTATACATGTATGACCGTGAAGCGTTTATTAGAACTTATAGATACTAGTCTGTATTCTGTAAATAGTCTAGTGAAGTTGTGCTTAAAAATACAAGACCAAGTTATGGTATGTGTTAGATGTAAAATGATAGGGAGTAGGCATGGTGCGATCTTTCCATCTAAGGACCTTTGATTTAGAGGGTTGGCAAGATGTCCTTAAACTCTAACTATAAGACAAATCGTAATTTTAATACTTGGCTGTGGAGTAGATTTTCTTCGAAGAATAAACTGCTTTAATTGTTCTCTTGAATGTTTATGTTTTATTTGTGAGAATTATAATTTCACCAGCACATTGCTGATAGTGATAAATGCTGCAAAACATCCTTAATTTACTAACGACGTGACTTTTTTTTGAGAAAACAGCATCTAAAAGGCCAGGATGATCCAATGATGCAAAATGTGCTACGAGATGTGGAGAAAATGGTAGGTCAAGGTCAAACAGATCTACCTCTGGGTTTATGCTTTGCAGCTGGACGAGGAGATAAGGCGTTGTTGCTACAGCTCCTAAGACAAGGTTCTGACCCCAATGAGCTAGACACCAATGGTCGCACTGCTCTGGTAACTCATACGCTTATTTCGACCTTTTTTTTTTTTTAATTGTTTCACAAGTTCTTGTAGAACTGATATACAGATTATAGAATGAGACTACTTAAGGGTGGGCTTGGCAAAAGGGACAATTAAATCAGGTTTAGTTTAGATCGGGTAATCTTGGGTATGTTGTGCATTTTGGGTTGGGTTATTTTGAGTTTCAAGTATTTTCTAGCTGTTCTGGCATCAGATCATTTCAACTATGGTTAAAAGGGTACAATTAGGAAAAAGCTGACTAGAAAAAGAGTACTCCCTATGATGCAGAGTCATTTATGTGAACGTTTAAGGGTTCGTCCTCTATTTTAGATTTTTAATGTGGAAATTTTAAGTGTAATAAAAATGTGGTTTCGAGTGATATTCTGATCATTTCATTTGGGTTTAATCAAATGTTGGATTATTCCCATCAGGTTATTAGGTCAATTTTGGATCATGTAGTTGTCCATTTTCGATCAAATTCGAATCTAAGTTTTGTCTAGTATAGAAAAAATGAAAATGGTTCAATATGTCGTTACTGAAGTAGACACATGGAGTAGTACTTATATTGACAAATCTAATGCTCCTAACAATGTCAGAATTTGCATAAATCGTAGGAAAACTCTAATTTATCTACTATGATTTTGTTTTGAGTCCGTTTTGCTCTTGTTTTGTCGATCTTCGTTTCCTTATCCCTTTCATATCGTCCATTTGTCGTCTATGCAACAGCATATTGCAGTTGCCCATGGAAATAAAGATTGCGCTAGTGACCTCCTCTCTTTCGGAGCAAATCCTAACATTAAAGGTATGTGGAAAAGCTGCACAACGATGCAGCATCCTTTATGCTCCCCCTCTCAACTATTTACCTTGACAAGAATCATTCAGTCTACTCTGTACTATGTTTTGTCGGCCTAGAGTTATGATGAAATAAAGTCTGTTACTCAGTTTAATACAGTGATACAAGTTTTAAACAAAAATTGTGCTCTCTTGCACGAGAGGAAGGTGTGTAATAGGTATAGCTCATCATATACCCATTGAGGAGTTTGGAATTTCGGATCCTCTCCATTTCCTATAAGACATGAATTCTTAATAAAAACTACTTCTATATTTATTCACTGAAAAAATACAGATTCTAACTCCAGAGGTAATACAGTCTACCCAAATCTAACTGCGCTGATATTGTTAATAACTATTACTACTGTCTTATCCATCTGCCAACACAATTTTGGTACGAATCTACCTTGTTGCATGCAAGATTTTATTCAGCTTTGTTATGAAGTTTGGTTGACATTCTATTGGTTGGATTGGATTATTTACCCTTTAATTTTCAGACTATGAAGGGAGTGTGCCACTTTGGGATGCAATAGTGGGGAAACATGAGTCCTTGATTCAGCTACTTGTGGACAATGGCGCATCTCTAGCTTCAGGGGACGTGCCTCAATACGCGTCCTACGCCATAGATCAAGACAATATAAAGATATTAGAGGACATTCTCAAGTATGATGGAGATTTAACCTCGGCCAACAGCACCGGAACCACACCCCTTCATGTTGCAGTTACCCACGGAAACACCCGACTGGTGAAATTTCTTCTCGATCAAGGGGCCGACATCGACAGAGCTGATGAGGATGGATGGACACCAAGGACTTTGGCCGATTTCCATGGCAATGAAGAGCTTATCGCGCTATTCAATTCTAAGAAGTTGGCTGACCTTGATACCTCCTCTGCTACAGCTGCGAAGAAGAAAGAGGGTCTTACTTTTCGGATCCAAAAATACCCGAGTACTGGTTCTATTCCTATTCCTCCAGAGGCCCCTGTGCTGATTCCGGTTGAGAAACATCCTAGACGTCGTGTTAACACATTTCAAAATTCTCTTTTTGGAGTTGTCTCAGCTGCAACCAGAGGTTAGATTCTGTAATTTAATTTCCTAATCATTCTCTTTTTGGAGTTGGTATTCTTCACACTACAGATTACATTTAAGTCTCTTATTTCGATCTTTATTACCATTTTCTTTCATGTCTGAGAACTTCATGCAGTAAAACTTTTGGTTGTTTGAAGAAACTCGAGAGATTTTAGAATCAAAGTCAACACCATATAACTTGTGCAGGTGAGGCAACAGCTGAGGAAGACAGTATGACAGAGTTGAAGGAGCATGAAAAACAAAGTGGGAGAGTAATACTGAGATGCCCAGGTAAAAGTGAGGCCAGAAAACTAGCCAGGTTGCCTGACACTATTCAGGAACTACTTCAAATTGGCAGTCAAAAGTTTGGATGTCACTGCATTCAAGTATTGACAGCAGATGGAGCTGAGGTTGATGAGATTGGCCTCATTAGAGATGGAGATCAACTCATTCTCGTCCACGCTGACAAAAATAAGGGGCCTCAGATCTCCTAAACACGACTCCTTCACTCCCTCGCTCACCTATTGCCCGTAAATGTGATGTGAAATGTCACATGGCCCTTCAAATGTACATGTTTCCAAGTGTGTTATAGAATGAATTCCTTCGAATTGAATGCTATGGAATATACCCTGTAGATATCAATGTAACTTCAAATTTTGTCTGACGTTAAAAATGTATTTCTATTGTGCATGTTTACACAAAAAAGAAAGAAAAGGAAAAAAGAAAGACTGTTTACATTTTCCCATGTTATGTCTACCACCTATTACCTACTATCATCACCGCTGCAATTTCATGCTTTGTGGAAGCCTTTATAGTAAGGTCACAATTGGACCCGTGCTCCAAATATTTTCATGCTTTCGTGCGGTAGTCGAATGATAAGTGATATTTTAGAGCACGAGGAGAGTCGAGTTATGAGTCATACAAAGAAAGAATGAAAAGAGCTAGAAGATAACAAGGACAAACTCAGGCTCTTGAATGCCCAAACAAACGTCTTGGCATCAAGAAAAGACGGATTGACGAGGGAAAGATGCACCCTAATATGAGACTCTAAACTCTTGACATCAAGAGAATATGGACCGGTGGGCACAATAGGAGCAACGGAGGGAGCAAAATGACGCTCAGTGGAACGAGGCCGACACCCGCTGTGAGTTATTATACTCCACCAATTAGCTAACTAGAAGTTAGTCATTAACCATAGAAGTGTTGCAGGAATGACCTCTGCAATTCAGATCACGCCTGCTATGGAGCCGAGCTCGACCTAGCAACAACGGCGGACTGGAACAGAGACTAGAGACTGAAGAATATAGAGAATTGTATTGAAGATGTAAATTGTATATTGAATGTAATGAATATGGTATTTATAGTTCCTAACAGTTTGTTAGATTGTTACAAGTTGTTATAGGTTTGTTACAATGTGTAACAACCAGCCACGTCACTATGTAACTATCTATCTAAATGACTACATCATTCGTCCCTCCTTGTAGAAGACTTGTCCTCAAGTCAGTTGCTTGAATGCTCCAAAATGAAGTTAGGATAAGCACTTTCAAACTCTTCTGCAAACTCCCATGTGGCTTCATGATCCTCACACCCTTCCCACCGGACTAAGTACCGAATACGCGCATGATTCTGATGCTTAACCGTCCTACGATTCAATATAGCCTTAGGAGTCATTCCCTCTTCAACGTCTTAGCTCTGCAACCAATCTGGTATATGTACTGCCATTGGAAGGATTCCCAAGGATTTCTTCAACTGAGATGCACGAAAAACATTATGTATCTGTGAAATGCTTGATAGCTTGAGACGATATGCTACTGGACCAATCTTAGCTTCAACCTGAAAAGGCCCCTAATATTTCCCTGCCAGTTTTTGGTTGGATCGATGTTGTACAGACTCTTTAATCCTGCAGTTTGAGCCACACCCAGTCATTCACCTTAAACTCTCTCTATCAGATCTGTGACTGTCAGCCATTTGCTTCATTCTATGCTGAGCTCTAAGAAAATGTTGTTTTAACCTTGCTATCATCCCTACCATCTTCAAGAGAGACCTGTCCACAGCCTCTACTCTAGATTCCCCTGCCAAATGTGGAAGGTGCAATGGTGGTGGCTAATTGTACGCCACTTCATAGGGGGTATACCTAGTAGTTGTATGATAGTGTGTGTTGAACCACCACTCTGCCAAAGGAAGCCACTTATTCCACTCTTTAGGAGATCCCCACACATACACCTCAAATAGGACTCTACATATCGGTTAACCACCTCAGTGGGTGGTATGCTGAAGACATCTTGAACTTAGTGCCCTGGATAGAGAAGAGATTCTGCCAGAATTGGCTCAGAAAAACTGAATCTTTATCACTGACTGTACTTCGGGGCCACCCATGTAGCTTGAACACATTGTGTATGTAAAGCTGGGCAACAAGGACAACAGTGTAAGGGTGTGACAAAGCAATAAAATGAGCACTCTTGCTTAATCTGTCCATGCACCACCACTAATATTACCTCCTTGCAATTGGATTTAGGGAGGCCTCCTATAAAGCCCATGGATATGTCTACCCACGCCTGGCCTCCTCTGGCATAGGGAGTGGTTGTAACAGCCCAGGATAAGCGACATATCGTATTTGGATGCTTGAAAGATTAGCCACACCCTCACAAATCGTGCCACATCTTTAGTTAATCAATTCTAGTAAAATAAACTTTTGACCCTCCTAAGGGTAATATCATGGCCAGAGTGTCCACCTTCTCTAGTGGAGTGTTGCCACTCTAGAATCTGAATTCTCAACTGCTTGTCTTGGCCAACTACTAATTTTCCCTTCTTTTGCAAAAAACCATCCTGCCAGGTGTAGTGCTTTACTGGCTGTTGTTGTTGAAGAGATTGAATTAATTGAGCGGTGTGAGGATCATTGCTACAGCTGGCTTGAATCCTCTGAGATAGGTCAGATGATGCCACTGAAATAGCAGCACAAAGAATATCCACTCCTTGTACTCTAGATATGGCATCCGCAGCTAGGTTCTCTTTTCCACTCCTGTACAAAATCTCATAGTCATAGCCCATCAATTTGGATAACCAAAATTGTTGAAATGTGGTAGAGATCTTGTATTGAAGGAGCCATTTTGGACTCTTTTGATCAATTTTAATAACGAAATGTTGACCAGATAAGTACTGCTCCCACTTCTACATGGCAAAGACAATGGCCAAGAGTTCCTTCTCATATACAGAGAGTTTTTGCCACTTAGGACCCAAAGCTCTGCTAATGTAGGCTAGAGGATGGTCCTCTTGCATCAAGACAACCCCTATACCATCCAGTGACGCATCAGTCTCCACAGTAAATGGTTTGGAAAAGTCAGGAACAGCCATAACTGGGGCTGAACACAGGCTAGTTTTGAGATAATTGAAAGCTGCCTCCGCTTATTGATTCCACATAAAAGCCCATTTCTTTAGTAAACTGGTCAATGGCTTGGTGAGAACAACATACAGACAGATAAACTTCCTGTAGTACCCAGCCAGGCCAAGAAAACTTCTAAGTTCATTGATATTTTTGGGCGTAGGCCAGTCCTTTACAACCTGTACCTTTCGAGAATCATTCTCCACACCCTTCCCCGAGATGAAATGCCCTAAATACTCCACTCTTTCCATAAAAAAGTCACACTTGGAAGCCTTAGCATACATGGTATTGGTCTGCATTAATTGGAAGACCTGTGTAAGATGGCCCCAATGTTCCTCCAAGTTTCTTTTGTACACTAAAATGTCATCGAAAAAGACCAACACACACTTCCTCAGGAGGGGCTTAAATACTGAATTCATCCAATATTGAAATGAGGCGGGAGCATTGGTGAGGCCAAAAGGCATCACCAAAAACTCATAGTGACCCTCATGAGTCTTGAACGCAGTCTTAAACACATCATCTGGGTGTAATCTTAGTTGATGATAGCAAGCCCTTAAGTCGAGCTTACTAAATACCGTAGCCCCTGCCAACTCATTTATCAACTCATCAATCACTGGTATGGGAAATTTTTCCTTCACAGTTTTTGAATTAAGAGATCTGTAATCCACACAAAGGTGCCAAGATCCATCCTTCTTGCCTACTAGCACTACAGGAGATGCAAACGGGCTGCAGCTATTTTGTACCACCCCATTGGCTACCATATCTTGAATCAATCGTTCATTGACATCCCTCTGTTTAATGGGGTATCTGTAAGGCGAATATTAACAGAAGTAGACCCTGGAATTAAGGGTATACGATGGTCAAACACACCTTGGAAGGAAGAAGTGTTGTAGGCTCCTTGAATACTGAAGCGAACTTTTGTAATATTTGAGTAAGCTCCTTTGGTTCCTTAGGCTTCACCTGGTGCTCCGTTTGATGTAAAGAGACCATCTGGGGTTAGTTATTAGGCAACTATTGCAACACACATAGTTGGGAAGCATTCTCAGTCAATTTCCATGAAGCCTCAAGTTCTAAGTGCTGGAATGGGTTAGGGGCAACTCCCTTCAGTCTCAGCTTGCCTTCTGCACTTTCAAACTCCATCACAAGTTTCTTAAAGTCCCACCTAACTGGCCCAAGGGTGCTTAACCACTACATACCCAACACCATATCACAGTTGCCTAAAGGGAAGAACATCACATCAGTAGTAAACCTTTGACGTTGTAAGGACCAAGAGAAAGCTTTAATGACATACTGACATGCCAGGTGATTACCATCAGCAACAGTTATAGACTGAGCTAGAATCTGTTCCAGTCTACAACCTAAACTCCTAGCCAAGTTGATATCCAAAAAATTATGGGTACTCACTGAATCAATGAGAATATGCACAAGTTTTTTTGCCTACCATACCAACAACACTCATTGTTTGAAAACCCCTTATGCCAGAGATAGCATGCATGTACAGATATGAAAGGATCTTCATCATCAATAAATGGCTGAGATTCCTCCTCCTCAGACACCAGTTCACTTTCTCCCTCACTGCCAAACACCTCTACTGTGAACAACCGGGTCTTCTTAAATTAACACTTATGATTTCTATTGTAAGGTTTGTTGCAATAATAGCATTCCCCTTTTGCCTGTTTTCCAGCCCTAATAGCAGCTGGAATGTAAGTTCTTGAGGCAGTTTTAGAGCCTTCCAAATTGTTTGTTGGTTTGGACAATTGACTCCCCTCGGCCACTGAACAAGAATTTGGCCTGCTAAACCCGTATGAAGGTCTAACACTGAGGGTTTCTTCCTGAAGCGGGCATACTCAATGCCCGGGGCCATATTTTGAGGTTTAAAGGCCTTCACATAAGGCTTCAAATTAGGTTTCAATCCCCCCACAAAGCAGTCCAAAAAGTAATCGGAAGGTAAACCTGGGTTATTTTTAACTAAAACACCTCTCAAGCGTCAAACTCATCTACATATCGATCTATGGATGTAATCTTCTACATCCTGTTAAACTTTTTCTACAATGTTTAAGGTCGATTCATCCCTAAATCTCACCATCAAATCCACCACAAACTCATCTCATGTCACCCCCTGTAGACACCCACATTTTGACCACCAGGTGTCTATAGTAGGTCCCACCAAACACCCGATGATGATAGGACGCAAACGTGCTTTAATGGACTCGGATATGGGCTCGAAATCATGGACATTTGGTTTAGGCCTATTACGGAGTACAAATCTTACAAAACCAACCTCAAATCCAGGCCCAGTGGGTCGTTTCGAGTCAAATGAGACTAATTTGGGTCGATTCCGACACCGGGGTAAAACCGTCTTTTTACGACCGAGTCAAAACCCGGTCGAAAAATATTCTCGAGACACATGAGTCAACCGTGACACTTCACACGGCTGATCCGGTCCCAAACACTGCAAAAATCATCTTCAAATAATATTAAACAAATCCGTTTAAGGATAAAATTCGATCTCAAGTAGGAATTCTATCCAGAAACCGAAACAGTTTACAACCCGAGCTCAGATACTCGGCCAAGACAGCCGAGATATCCCTGTTTCAGCCGAGTTGCTCGGCTTCTTCACCAAGAAACGAGAAGTTTATTCCCTTACGAACTCTCGTATTTCTTATCCAAACCGGTATTTCTTGCCACACAAGCAAGACTACCTCGACTCCTATAAATAGGACCTCATATTCAACACAAAATATACACATGAACCATCGATCAATACACCATAATTATTAGTCATACATATACTCGATATTTAGCAAAAAATATATTCTCGACATACGTCCGAAGGAATCCCGAAGTAGCTTCAAAAATCCGACGAAACCGACCCGTCCAAACCGGCCGAATCCAACGTCCCACACGACCAGAAATCCGCACCAACCTAACTCGTCCCGCATCATCTCGACGCTCCTGTGCCTAAGCCACTGTCCGACGAGCTCCATACCGAGAAAATAAAGCATGTAGGATGAGGGTGTAAATCAAACCCGATTCTCTCTTCTCTCTTCTTCTCCCCCACGTTTTTTTTTTATTATTATTTTCGTCGGTCGTTTTATATTTAATACGGGTCGTTTGTCGCATATTTTCTATTAATTTTAATAATCGATATTACAAAACTATTTTTTATGTAACGTTCTTAAAATACGATATCGATTTTCTAATCGAATATCGTATCTACAAGAACAAAATTAAATTAATTTTCGTTGATGCTAATAAAATCACTACCCTTTTTTTTAACAAAATTCGGTGATTTTAAACGCGGAGAGAATTAACATTTTTTCGTTCAATTTTTTTTTTAACGTTTTCGTTCCAAACAAACCTTTTTCAAAACCTTTTTTAAAAGCATTCTAACTATTCGATATCGATTTCATAATCGAATATCGAATACGACGAATATTGAAAATATAAATCGGGTATAAATTAATCCATATTTGTACGCGATTTATAAAAATTAACGATTTTCGACAAATAAAAAACCGGCAGCCGACCCGCGCGGCATCCGGTTCGCCGGTTCTTATTTTTTTTATTTCTTCGCTTTTCTATTTTTAATTCTTTTCGAACCTTATATTAAAAAGCGACTTTCGCGACATATTTCGATAAATACTTTTTTTCGACCTCGGTCAACACGTGTTAATCCATCACGTGTCATTAAAACTTTTTCGAGTCATGCATATTATTTATTCATGTCTTTATTCAATTTATTCATCGTTACTAACTCGTTTTCTCGTGTTTGTAGCTTTTTATTTGTTTTTATCGTTTTATTAGGCTAAAACGAACTCACATGCTAAGATAACTTTGACGTTATTAGTTTAATATGCATTAAACGACTTAGCAACCCATTTATTTATTTTTCTCACATGCTTAGGAAAATAATGTTTGCATATCATTCAACCGTCGAACTAACCCGTGTACACCAAAAACGAACGATATCCTAGTAAAGGCCGCTAAGTGCGGGCGGGGTTGGGTGTTCTTAGTGAACTTCCCAACACGTACCCTCACCCCTTACTCAGAACCGTGGTTTCCGGATGTCCGAAACCATTGGCAACGAGAGTCATTCAATATACGATTAACCGCTCCAGTCGGCATCGGTATCGATATGCAAAGGGACGAGCCCAATAAACTCTGACATCGGAAATGGGCCGTGTTTTGTATACGGCCCACTACGACATAGAGTGGGCTCGAATGGTTCCGAATAACCACAAAATTCGGTGGCGACTCCTACTTCGATTTAAATTTCAATTTGACCATCTCATATGGAGATTCATTCGCCTCCCCAAACCCGCGCGTGGCCGCGTCGGGGTGGACCTATGTCATGTCCACACCCCCTTATTGACAGATAGGTAACTGACTACCCAAGTTTTAGCCTTATCAAACATATTCAAAGAAGCAATGTCTACACACTGTTCTACAGGAATTCGACATAACGAAAAATAGCGAGAACATTTTTTAACCCACATAGAAGCATTCGATCAATCAAATTTAGGAAATTCGAGTTTAGGTACATACCCCATTGTTCTAGGTTGAACAATGTCAGAATTTGGCGTCGATTCTCCTGTTTTGAGACAATCTTGAATATCCTTCATCATCGCCATCATTTGATTGAATTGTTGCTCCAACTTCTGTGTTTGTACTGATTGTTCCGCCAATTGCGATTGCAAACCCTTGATTTGAGCGTCCATATTTGTCTTTTTAGTTCGTGTATGTGGCGCCAGGATTGCCACTGATACTAATGTTGCAGGAACGACCTTCCTCTACAATTCAGATCACGCCTGTTACGGAGCCGAGCTCGACCTAGAAAACAATAACGGACTGGAACAGAGACTAGAGACTGAAGAATATAGAGAATTGTATTGAAGATGTAAATTGTATATTGAATATAATGAATACAGTATTTATAGTTCCTAACAGTTTGTTAGGTTGTTACAAGTTTGTATAGGTTTGTTACAATGTGTAACAACCAACCACGTCACTATGTAACTAACTATCTAAATGACTACATCAAGAAGTTAGTTACATAGGTTGTTACATTCATCATTCTTGTACTCCAATTATCTAACTAGAAGTTAGTTAGTCATTAACCATAGAAGTTAGTTACATACCAGCTACTCACAATATTTACTAGAATTGTATGAGGATGCGGTTGCGGGTGAGGACATGTTCAGTTTGGTGGTCTCCCTCCATTATTGGCCATCAAGCTCCATGCAATCTTATTCTTATTTTCTACTTCATATATTGTACTTACAACATATTTATAACGCACACTAAATTTTGTTTTTCCAAATCTCAATTCTCAATTATTCTACCTAAGTCCCTCAAGAACTTAAACTTATATTTGTTGACTTCTGTAGCTATCTGTCGTAGGTAGGAATTTTATTTGTTAGAGCATGAGTAGGTGTAAAAAAAATTACAAATTAGAAAAAAAAAACAAATTGACTAAATCTTTTCCTTGCCATGTTCGAAACTTGCTAACCTTAAATTTTTTAGAATCAAAATCAATGGCTACTTCCACACCGACAAGGAGACAAAATTCACTATTGTGGAGATAATAATACAACAGTAGACTGTAATACACGCGCTTAATAGCTCCAGCTTGTAGAAGTTGAATCGTGAGTATTATTGATCACAAAGAGTTACATTTATACTAGCACTATTAGACTAGCTATCAAATACAATTAGAGTTGAGCAAACTAAATACAAAGACTAATAGAGATAAGTAATTACAAGTAGATAGACTATAGAATACAAAAGAGATAAAATAATATCTAATTAATAACTCTATCATCCCCGCAAAATGGACGGTCTAGAAGCAAGTCCAATTTTGGAGAGTAGCATTTGAAGTCGATCTCGAGGAATAGGCTTTGTTAAGGCATCAACTAATTGATCATTATTAACAATCGGGACGACTCGGTGAAAACCTGACTGCACCTTTTCACGTGGAAAATACAGTGGCGAATCCAGGATTTTCGGGATGGGGGTGATATAAAATTTAGAACGTAAAAAATATAAAACATGTTGCGTAAAATTAGAACGTAAAAATATAAAATATAAAAAATATAAATTTAGAACGTAAAAATATCAGGAACTCAATTGTTTAATTCAAAATATAATTTACACTAAGAGCGTGGAGGTAATAAAACACGACGTGTTTTCTCGCGTTGAAACCTATCTAATATATCATCAGTTTTCACTAGACGGAAAACATCTTTCTCGATAAATGTGACTAAACAATCATTCAATAGTTGATCACCCATACTATTTCTTAACTTGTTCTTCACATATGTCATTGCGGAAAAAGTTCGTTCCACATTTGCAGTTGCCACGGGAAGTATTAATACCAGCCTGATAAGAAGGTATACTAGTCCATATGAAACATGCTTATCTGTTTCAACAAGCATCATAGAAACTCGACCAATATCTTTCAAACCTTCAAATTTTACATCTTTCCGCACATCATCAATAAAATGATCAAGTTGAAACTCAAGTCTTAGCAGATCTGTACTTGAGAAATCTTCGGAATAAAACGTTGCGAGCTTAAGTATCTTTTCCTTATCAAAAGCCACAAATGAATCAATGGGGCTAAAACAAGACATACAAATTAGTAACTCTATATTCACCTCATCAAATCGATTATTTAAATCTTGAAGTTGCAAGTCAATGATACTTAAAAACATATCAATCCGAAACCGATGTAGATTTGTAACTTTCTCAAAGTAACGCATTGATCTTCCAGGAGGAACATAATAATCATCCATATTAGGAACCTTGATATCATTTTTTGAACAGAAAGAAGTAACGGTGCTAAGAAAATGTTCCCAACCATCATCTCTTACCTTTTGTAATCTTTCTTTAGTCAGTTGAACAAATCTCATAGCATTCACAATGTCTTGATCTTTCCTTTGCAAAGCTTGGCATAAGTCATCTGTATACCCAAATATAACTAGAATCAACCGAGCCATAAAGATAAATTGGAATGACTCAAAACTAAGCATTACCGTCTGCGCCTTTAGACGATCATCATTATGACCATTTTTCCCGATATCAAGAATTACTTCAAAGAGGGAAGGATATAAGGTAATAATATTCAAGATTGTTCTATAATATGATCCCCAACGAGTATCACACGGTCGAGGTAACGAAAACTCTTGATGTAGACCTTGTCCACTTGATATTTCACCAACTTCCAGTCCTTTTACAATCTTTTGAGCTTGAGCTACTCGAAGCATTTCTTTTCTTTTAGAAGAAACTCCTATAAGATTTAACAAAAAACCAACTTGTTCAAAAAACCACTTACAGTCGTGATTATCTTTAGCAACGACGACAACTGTCAGTTGAAGCTGATGGGCAAAACAATGAATATAATACGCAGACGGAGTCTCACTCATAATCAATGTTTTAAGACCATAAATGTGACCCTTCATATTACTGGCCCCATCATAACCCTGACCCCGAACTTTAGACATGCTCAATTTTTTATCCACAATCATTTTTGCTATCGCTTCCTTAAGTGACAAAGAACAAGTATCATCCACCTTTACCACCCCAAGAAAACGTTCACACACTCTTCCTTTTTTATCAACAAAATGTAAGCAAATAGCCAATTGCTCCTTATGAGATACATCGCTAGACTCATCCGCTAAGATACCAAAATAATCATCACCTTACTCTTGAAGAATAAGGCTAGTAGTTTCTTTGGCGCAAGAATGAATAAGCTCTTTCTGAATATCTCCACAAATCATTTTGGCGTTTTTAGGAGACTTTTTGAAGATTTTATTAACATTTTCATCCTTTTCTGCAAGCCAGTCTAAGAGTTCAAGAAAGTTCCCTTTATTGCTTGAAGTTTTGCTTTCGTCATGTCCACGAAACGCTAACCCTTGACGCAAAAGATATTTCACGCAATCGAGTGAATGTGTCAAACGGGCTTTATATAGAATACTATCTTCTTTGGTTGTCTTATTAAAGTTCTCAACAATTGAAGATTTTGGATTGACAAAAAAATCGTATTTCTCTTGAGCTAGTCGATGAGCACTACTAACACTCGGACCAATATGTTTCAAAAATCTCTCATTTGCTCGGTTCCAACCTCTAAATCCATCACTCAAAAATGAATCACCTCCGGGGTATGTGGTTTTATCCTTGAACAAGTAACACACAAAACAAAAGGCGGCATTTTTCTCCACACTATATTCAAGCCAATGATAACTGTCAAACCAACTAGACTGAAACCTATGCATACGTGGTTTAATTTCATTACCATAATTAGTTTGAGGGAAATCATGATTACGTGGTTGACAAGCCCCTTTTGCTATGAATTTTCTCCTCACCGAATCTTGATCATTAGGAGGGTAAGATGAGATAGGAAATCTCTTTCCCGTGTCATGCGGTAGAAGATCAATATCATAAACAAATTTATCTTCGACATTAATTTGATCATTTGTTGTTTCATTTTAGAGTGGAACTTCAAATTGATCAGAACGAGAGTCTTGGTCAACTGTCTCATCTTGAATAGGAGGTGTTTGATTATCAAACTCAACTTCAAGATCACTTACATGTGGTGAAGATGACGATGACGATTTTTGTGATTTGCGGCCAAAAAAATCCGACATGAGTCCACTTTTCAATTTATTCTTCTTCATCTAGTAATGAACATAATAAAATTTTGGTGGTAAGTTAAAAAGGTAACAACTTAAAATCAATTTAACACAAACTGTTTGTCTAATTGTCTTAGTTTAGTTTAGTTCATTTAAGTTTTATTCAATTCAAATCAATTTGTTTCAGTTCCAATAAGTCCAATACTTCACTTCAATTCAGTTCCGATTAGTTCAATGCTTCGGTTCAAATCAGTTCAAGTCAGATCATGACATCAGACCCGATCAGTTTAGTTCAATTCTAATCGACTAATCGGTTCAAAAAATAATTAAAAATAAAAAAACTAACTCATGTGACCAAACATTACTACGATTCAATTCTACACTCTACATGACTTAATTAATAAAAAAAAGTAGCTTGCCTTCTATATTTCTATGCCTATCAAGTTGTAACTATGCCTTTTTTTCAAATAAGTAATAAAAAAAAAGAATCTGTCTGCCTGTCTCCCACTCTTATTCCCCGGATTTCCCCCAATTTTATTCATTATTCAATTAATGTGATATTGTCACATACTGTCAGTCTAAATGTCTGACACAACATTACAACTCATAACTCATCAATACTCTCAACTCTTATAGTCTTATACTGATGTACTCATACCATTATACTACCAATTACCAAAAAAAAAATAAAGAAAAGTAGTCAGTACAACACCTCCACTTCTATGGAAGAGCAAATCAACAATTCAACACTCATCTAGTCATCTCCATTAATTCTCTAATCTCTACCCATATTCATATTATTCAATCCCAATTTTTCACACATAAAACATAGATTCATCCAAAAAAAGAATAAATAGGCAACCCAAAAATCAAAAATCCCAAACTCCAGAAACTTAACTAGAAATTCAATAATTAATATGCTATTCTAATTAGGGATCTTGAAATTGAGAGATAAACTGATAGAAAACATACTTTGTTGATGCAACATGCAATTGAATTAGGAATCTTCAGATAATCAGATCTTGAGTTGAGGAGAAGAAGGGTTGAATTATTGAAGAATGAAGACAGAAGACTTGAGTCGAAGATGGGAAGAATCAGAACTCGAAGTTCAGTCTTTCAGAGTAATAGAATATTTGAAGTCATTGAAGATATGTCAGACTATTGTCAGCAATAATGCAATATCAGTTATAAACATGATTTTTTTTGTGCTTAGTAGTCTCCGTCTTGCGCTCTCCCGAGTTTGGTGTGTATACGACTGTAGTCTGTAGGTATTCGGTTTTGACTTTTTTTTTCTTTTTTTTTTTAAAAATGGAGGTGAGCCGTCACCCCCATCACCCCCCTGGAGATCCGCCATTGGGAAAATAATAATCAATGGCAAGATGCTTCATTTTAGAGTGGAAGACCGAATTAGCAGTAAGACTGACAGTCCCAAGATTGTCACAATAAATGGCAGAAGAACTCGGGAGTGTCACCAAAATTTCAAGTAAGATATTAGACAACCAATTAAGCACGGTCGCGGCACTAACAATGACCCGATATTCGGCCTCGCTCGAGGAACGCGAGACCGAGGTTTGTTTCTTGGAACTCCAAGAAATAGGGTTGCACCGTTGCGGCCTAAGTAGACCATATAAGCACTTGTCGAGGTCCAGTCGGTACGATCTCCAGCCCAATCGAAATCTGATTAGGCGTGAAGGGCAAGGGGTGAATCACGGAAAATCATGATTCCATGAGTAGAAGTACATTCGAGATAACAGAGCAACCACTTAAGGGCGGTCCATTGCGTCGTAGTAGGGGAATTCATGAACTGAGATAAATTATTTACATCAAAAGCAATATCAGGACGAGTCAGGGACAAGTACTAGAGAGCACCGAGTAAAGCCCAAAATTCGGTCGGGTTATCAAGAGGGTCTGCTCCGTCAGTAAGTTTATGGCGTATATTCAGATCAAGTGGAGTAGTAGCAGGATTAACATTGGATAACTTGGCATGGGCCAAGACATCCAATGTATATTTGTGCTGACTTAGAAAGGGCCCGATCGGGCATGGTTGACATTCGACCCCGAGAAAGTAAGAGAGCTCACCAAGGTCATTAAGAGAAAAACGGTTCGCAAGAGATTTGATAAAAGATGTGACCGAGTCATGAGACGCACCTTTTATAATGATATCATCAACATAGACGAGAACATAGATCGGGTTAGTAGTAGGAAAAATAAAAACGGACGTATCCGTGACAGAATTGACGAAACCAAGTCCGAGGAGATGGGTTCCTAATTCCGTATACCATGCCCGGGGAGCCTGTAAGGCCATAAATGGCCTTTTTGAGTATGCAGATATGATCCGGGTGAATCGGGTCCTTAAACCCGGGCGGTTGGGACATTTAAACAGTTTCTTGGACGGTGCCTTGAAGGAAGGCATCATTTATGTCGAGTTGATAGAGGGGTCAACCCTTAGTTACAGCAAGACTTAATAGTAATCGAACCGTGGCGGGCTTAATAACTGGGCTAAATGTTTCAGTGTAGTCGAGACCAGGCCCGAAGATTCCTTTGTGAACTCCAGAGGCCCGAAGATTCTCGCCTAGTTTAAGATCTTAATTATCTAGGATCATTGATTATTTTCTTTCATCTTCCACCCTCTACTTCTTCCAATTCTTCTCTTATATATTCTCATCTTCATTCTTATGGTGAATCCTCGTTCTATTCTTCTACTTTATCATCTTCCTCTTGAGATTCTTTGGTTAGACCGAATTATGTCTTAGTGAACCTTTTGGAAGTTACAAATGTTTGAGGTTTAGTTAACCCCTTGTTACCTATGGTTTGAGGATTATGAGTTGTACCCTTTTATCTAGTCTAGTAAGCTTTTTGAGATTTGGTTTGAATGATATTAGTTAATTAATGGAATTAAGATTGTACCTTAATTGTTGACCTCGGGTTATAGGTTACCAGAACATATGGAGTACTTAGAGCCGAATATGCTTTTGGATAGAAAGAATATGGTATATTCTGTCTGATGAACACCTAATACCCAACCTAGAACCGAGTTAAGTGTAAATAATAATTTTACTTTATGGTACCACAACACTCAGGCTAAAATCTTAAACAATTAATTATGATCCCAAAGGTCCATGACTAGTCCATTAACTCAGTATTAGGTAGGAATAATCCCAACTCGGTCCAAGGTTGGGTATTAGGTATTCATCAGACAGAATATACCATATTTTTTTCTATCCAAAAGCATATTCGGCTCTAAGTACTCCATATGTTCTGGTAACCTATAACCCGAGGTCAACACTTAAGGTACAATCTTAATTCCATTAATTAACTAATATCATTTGAACCAAATCTCAAAAAGCTTACTAGACTAGATGAAAGGGTAAAACTCATAATCCTCAAACCATAGGTAACAAGGGGAGGCCATTTCAGGTCCTCGTGAATATTCTAGAAAATTTTGGCTGACATATGATGAAGGGAATTGTCGTCGATCCCAACACCAATTAACAACCGGCTAATCCTAGTGGATAGCTAGGGTAAGTCGGGATCGTATACACGGAGACGGTATTGCAAAGACTAGACTAAATTGGCCTAAAACGAGACTATGCTACCAAACAAGCACAAAGAGAGCGATAATTGGTAAACTATGGTGGTGGAAGAGGTAAGACTAGGCTAACAATGAACTAGCTAAAACAAGGCTAAATTAAATAACTAATGATCAAACAAACTAGCAAACTAAAGGAATTGATGACTAACTAAGAAGTTGAAATCAAATATGAAAAGAGGTGGGGTAGGTCGGGTTCTTAAGTGTAGTAGGGTAATTGGGGTGATCAAGGGTGTAGGTGTCTCCTAGTTGCTAGAGTCGGTTCGCGCTCTCGCGTCTAAACCTAGGTCAAGGTCGGTCCGGGCTCTCGCTACATAGACCAAAGTCCGCACTCTCGTGACTAAGACTATACCCTAACACAATCACACACTAGCCAAACAATGAGAAGAAGAGAAACAAGTATGAGAAGCATTGGCCACTACTACCCACACAAGCAAATCATCAAACACATGGTGTGCCCAATATGAGACTAGCAACAAAGATGTAACCTTTACCCCTAATCAAACCCTAATCACCCATAATCTACCCTTAATCCCCCTACTAACCCCACAAGAGAACTACTCACTCATTATGAGACTAGCAATAACATAAACAAGAGAAACTAAACCAAGCATCTAAACATCCATAATAAACAAACAATAACAATAACACTAAGTAAAGATTGAAACTTGAATAAATAACAAAGAACAAGAGTGGAGAAGATTATACCAACAACAAAATGAAGAGAAAGATGTAAACTTGCGTAAATAAGAACCCAAATCAACTCCAAGGATGTCAAGCTTGGATGAATCTTCAAGAACCCACTTAATACAAGATTAACTAAGCTAGATTAACAAAGATAAACTAAGGATTAAAGAGAGATTAAAACTAATGTGAGGAACACTAATCTAGGGTTTGAATGCTTAATGGAGGCTTAAGAGAGTCTAGGGTAAGATAAGATATGATAACAATACAAGAGGGAAGTATTTATATGGGTACAAGAATGAAGGAGGATGAAAGAAACAAGGCGCGGCTGCAGCACCACGGTCCTGACCGGGACGGATCGGTCCCGACCGGGACGGGCTGGTCCCGACCGGGACGGACCCAGGTCAGTAGCACTCGCTTTTGTGCACCTCATCCCGGACGGGATGAGGCCATTCCCGTCGGGGATGGGTCTTGTAGGCCTCCAATAAGCTCTTTTTGGTCCCTCCTTGCTTCTCATGGGTTTCTCATCGATTCTCGGGACTCGGGATCGGGTCTAAGAGGCTCGGGATTGGGTCTCGAGGTCTCGGGGTCGAATCCAAGGCACCGAGTGATCGTTCCTTCACTTCGTTGGCTCCAAAATGTGTATGTATCTAGTCGGAATCGTTCCAACTCTTCGTGAATGGTCTCGGGAACCTGAAACGAACTAGAGGAAGCATAAGTAGTCCATAAACCGCTCCCATGGAGCGATTCCACAAGGAAAATGGGACCAAAACACAGTGAAATAGGCACTACAAACTACACTTATCAACTCCCCCACACTTAACCCTTACTCGCCCTCGAGTAAGCACATACTATCTACTAAACTAGCCGAGTGGGTATTAGCGCACCCTACGCCCTTTCAACTCACGCGAGTACACTTAGAGGAAGAGTGCACTCCGCAAGGCAAGTAAGGTCTTGCGATAAAACTGTGGATGCAACCGGACACGAAACACATAAACAAACAAACATACAAACAAACAAATAATCGGTTGCACCCAAAAGAAAACAAATACCGCTTCCCTCAAACAAGCGGTGAAAGAAGCACCGGTTTAGGACTCGAGGCAAGCGACAACGTTCCCAAGCTAGCAATACAAACCAAGGTGAACTAAACCCTAATAGTATGACGATAAAGCAACAAAAACGTTGGCAACTTACCTAGATTCCTCCTAACCTTCTAAGAACGTACTACGGGACGATCGGCGGAGTGGAAAAGGGATGAAACACGGTGTTAGTCGACACTGTAGGTAAGTGAGACCCCGCCCCCTTTAGCGATGAGCCAAGAGGGTCGTCCCATGCCCGAAACCGCTTAACTAATCCAAGTAAAAAAAGGGGGAATTATTTGCAAAGTAAGGGAAGACCGACCATTACCGCTATCATCCTTCCTAGGGACTCGGTCCTTTGGTAGGCTCTTCACGGTAATAGTCGGGAAAAGGCTTATTTTGTGGGGTTAAGATCTTTTTGTGAGACGATTTTCTTTAGGTATTTTTCTTTCTTTTGCATTTTTGCTTTGTGTATTGCCATGCCATTTCTTTTTCTTCTTTTCTATTTTCTTTTTGGCTTTTTGTGCCTTTTCTTTTCCTTCAATCTTTTCTTTCTTTCTTTCATTTTCTTTGCCCTTTTGGCTTGATTTGATTGATAGGCATTTCCTTGCAACTAAGAAAGATAGATTTCAACAAATTGCAATTTATTGTGTGGATAAGTGTAGGAGGTAGGGTAATGGGTGAGTCGGGACGGACCCTTCCCTTCAAACCCACAAAAAGGGGAAAACTTGGACTAATCAAACAATCCCTAACACGGTCACCTAAGGGACGGGACTCGGCAACCAAGGCCTTTTCACACCGTGGGTGGTCATAATGGTCAAAATGCAAATCCCGTAGTAAATCCCTAGTAAGCTAGGTGGACTCAAGGTAAAGGACCAACGAAATCATTGATTTAGGGTCATTCTACTAGACTAAAGTCCAAGACTTGATTTATACGACTAGGAAGGGAAAGTAGACACTCGCACACTAGCCTCTAAACCGGGTTTTCGCAAACCTTTTTACACACAAGACACACCTACACACATAAAACAAAGACTCAACGAAAACGAAAGAAAAAAAAGAGACAAAAGGCAACAAAATAAAACAAAACAAGACAAGCACATGAACAAAACAAACACCACCCCGAACTTCCAAACAAGTCACCAAATCGACCACAAATATGCATCAAGCTCCACCCGAGCACACAACATCACAATCTCCTCCAAACTCTACAAGAGACAAAGGGGAAAAAGGGATAGAAGATGTTACCGGAGGTCTTGAAAGTTCTCCAAAGCTATCGGTGATTTAAGCAACCTATAAGGAAAAAGGGAGGCAAAACACGCACAACAAGACAAATATACGATACAAAGACATAAAAAGGAAAAACACACAAAAGAAAATCTTTTTGATTTTTGTGAAATTTTTTCAAATTTTTAGGGGTTTTTAAGATTTTTCAAAAAAGCTAAGAAAATAAAACTAACTACGCTAGAATATCGCTCCCCCACACTTAAACCAAGCAATGTCCTCATGCTCGATCGTAGTGTGCGGAGACACAAAAGAAAATAAAAGAAACTAAGAAAATAAAGCTAAAAATCAAAAAGAAAGCGAAGAAAAGGGTAGAATGCGTCCGGCCGGGGTGTAATCAAGTCACCGTGGGCCGAGAAAAGAAAAGATATGGAAAGGGGGGAAATAAAAAGAAGGAAATAAAAGGAAATGGGAGAGGAGGACTAGGTGTAATCAAGTCACCTAACCCGGATTCCGCCCAAATCCGACTAGATCCTAGAAAAAAAAGGGTGAAAAACTTGTAAATTTGGATTTTGAAAATGACTCTTGATGTAGTCACGTCATCAAGAGTCGGGAGCAATGACTACTAAGGCCTCGAAGGCCACCATGAAACCAAGGCACAAAAGTGTACAAGGGGAAGGGGACAAACAAGGGAAAACAAGCAACAACAAAAACGGAAAAGAAAGGATAATTGTCATACCCATTGGTTAGCAACTCACTCTCTCCATCGTCTTCAATGGTCAATAATTGCACTTTGCTTGTCATCATCATTGTCATCCCTCTTCAAGCTTGAAAGTATCGCATGATTGAGGTAGTAAGCTCGCAATGGTGTGAGGAGGTGAGATTTGATGTGAGGCTTGGTGTAAAGTGAGTAGGAAATGAAGTGATGGTATGCAAATGAAGTATATGGGTCATATGATATGAGCACGGAGAGGTAGGGAGGTTGGGAGGGGGTATACTATGGTTGGGTGGACTCGAATGACGAAGAAGAGGCATAAAGGGGAGTAGGGGACCATCCCGGTCGGGATAGATGGTCCCGGTCGGGATGCCTCACCCGTCCCGGTCGGGAAGCTCTCGTCCCGGTCGGGATGGCACTCCAGTAAGCTCGAATTTTGGTGCCCTTATCCCGATCGGGATGACTCCTTCCCGGTCGGGACGCCTACTCCTTCCCGGTCGGGATGCTTTCTTCTCGGCCGGGAAGAGCCTTCATCACCTCCATAACCCCAAAAGCTCATCCAAAGCTTCAAAAACCAATCCTCTTGCTCACAATCCAAGCTCTATCATGGCTATTCCTCACTAGGAGTCATCATCACTTCACCTATCAAACAAAGCTCAAAAGCATATCAAATTCTCTCCCTCGCAACACTCATCAATCAATCCAAATAACAAGAATATCACAAAACTCAAACTAACTACAAGAAAGAGATATATACAATGAGACGGTTCTTATGGAACTCCGTCAAACCAAAGATGGTGCACTCTTCAATCTTTTTCAACAACTCTATAGCCGATTCCATCTCCATCAAGGGCACGAAGCAACAAATCGAAGGCTCTAGCAAAGTCTTCAATCAAGCTTGTAATATAAGCATCCACAACCCAAGGTTCTCCATGACCTTGTCTCGACGTTCCCGGGGCATCCCGATCTTCTAAGTTCAATGGCTTGAACTTGTACTTTTGATCCTTCGGGATATACCCAAACGTCCACCTATCCTCATGTGGCCCTAAGGGAGGCTCACCTTTCTTCTTGTCATTGCACTTGTCTTCACATTCATGATGTGGGCACTCATCCGCCCCAAGCTCGGATTCATCGTCCTCAAGCTTATAGAAGTCACTCTTCAAGCTTTGTCCCGACTCTTCCCCTAAATCGACGTCTTTCGTGGCGTGGATCATATTGCAAGACTCATCGTTAGTAGGCGAGGTGTTGCCTTGGAGGTCGAACACGAGCTTTTCTTCGCCTAACTCAAATGTGATCCTACCGTTCTTCACATCGATCATGGCACCGGCGGTATGTAGAAATGGGCGCCCAAGGATAATGGGAGTGATAGCATTTTCCGGCATGTCAAGTACGAGGAAATCAACCGGAACGAAGAACTTTCCGATTCTTACCGGCACATCTTCCAATATCCCTAATGGTCGGTTGAGTGAACTATCGGCCATTTGGAGTGTAATGGAAGTACGCTTGAGGTCCTTCATCCCAAGTCGCAAACAAATAGTGTAGGGAATGATGCTTACACTCGCGCCTAAATCGCATAATGATTTCTCAATCTTGAAGTTGCCAATGGTGCATGGGATAGAGAAACTACCCGGATCCTTCAACTTGGGAAGCATAGAACCTTGAATAAGCTCGCTCACCACCCTCGTGAACGCTATGGTCTCTTCCTTGTCGATGGATCTTTTCCTAGCCAAGATTTCTTTCATAAATTTTCCATATGTCGGGATTTGGGTAAGTAGCTCGGTGAATGGGACACTAACATCCAATTTCTTCACAATGTTAAGGAACTTTTCGTAATGAGAATCCACCTTGGTCTTCATTTGCCTTGTTGGGAAAGGCAACTTGATATGGAACTTTTTTTGCTCGATCGGGGTAGACTTCTCAAATGACGCTTTCCCTTTACCCTTGTCTTTTCCTTGAAGTGGGGGGAGCTTGTCTTCATGGGGTTTTTCGATCTCCCTTAAGACTTGCTCCTCCATTGGATTTCCCAAGCTTGAATCTCCTTGAGTTGGAGACACAACTTCCTTCATTTGTTGCTCACTAGGAAGCACGGGAGGATTATAGGTAGCACCGCTCCTTAAGTTGATGGCATTGACATGCTCAAATTTCGGAGTTTCACCTTGAGGAGGTAATTGCCCCCTTTGTCTTGAAGAACTTCCCGAAGCAAGTTGAGATATTTGAGTCTCAAGCATCTTCATATGAGTTTTTGTTTCCTTGTTATCCATTAGAAGTTGAGCAATCATTTCTTGTTGGGATCTTTGTATCTCCATTTGGCTCCTTTGCATTTCTTGAGTACTCCTTTGCATATCCATCATAGATTTTTGCACGTTGAAATCCCGAGGTGGAGATTGTGGATTATGCGGAGTGTCGGTGAGGGCTAATGGAGTACCATAATCATGAATAGGAGACCGGCTCCTAGGCTTGCTTTCTTGTCTAGCACCTTGGGTTGCTTGTTGTTGTTGATGGTTCCCTTGGAACCCATGAGAGTTGCCTTGATTAAGGCTTTGATTGTTGTCATGGTTGTAATTTTGGTGTCCTTGGTTGTGGTTTTGGTGTGCTTGAAAGTTTTGGTTTCCTTGGAAACCACCTTGATTGAAGTTTCCATGTTGGAACCCTTGATTGTTGTTGAAGTTACCTTGGTTATGTTGCTTGAAATTGTTGAATGGTCTTGGATTACCCACATAACCTTGGTAACCTTGATTGTTGTCCCTTAAGGGAGGTGGAACATAGGGACGAGGTTGTGTAGCTTGTTGTTGAGAGACTTGATGGGAAGCTTGGAATGTATTAGAATAGGAGGCACCTTGCTTGAAAGCTTGGAAGGCGTTCACTTGCTCAATACTTCCCCGACATTGCATGGGCTCATGTCCAACTATCCCACAAGTATCGCACATCCCATAATAAGGTGTAGGATACACAACTCCCAAATCATTAATTTCATGAACCGAGTGTTGGTTGGAGGAGCTAGAGCTTTGAACTTGATTGAGGTGGCTTTGGAGCTTCTTGTCAATAGTCTCCATGTGAGTTCTTAATTGCGCCCCAAGGTCAATGCTCAATTGTGTAATGGCATCGACCTCGTGCCTACCTCCTTGATTCGCCTTTCTAGGTCTTGAGTATTGGGAGTTATGCACCGCCATCTCTTCAATTCTCGCCCAAGTTTGATCGTCATCGGTAAACCTACCATTGGAGCCCATGTTGAGTATAGCTCTTGAGTCCTCATATAGACCGTACCAAAACTGTTGGACTAAGAACCATTGTGAAAGTCCATGGTGGGGGCACGATCTAACCAAAGATTTAAACCGTTCCCAAGCTTCATAAAGGCTCTCTTCATCCCGTTGTTGGAAACCGGTGATGGAGGCCCTAAGCAAATTTGTCTTCTCCGGAGGGTAAAATTTTTGGTAGAACGCCAATGCAAGTTTCTTCCAAGTATCGATACCCATGGTTGCCCTATCGAGACTCTTAATCCAATGCTTTGCCTTTCCAATTAATGAGAATGGAAATAATACCCAACGGATTTGATCTTGTGTAACCTCGGTTTGAGAGATAGCATCGTGATAAGTGTGGTTTGTAGTGCCTATTTTGTTGTGTTTTGGTCCCATTTTCCTTGTAGAATCGCTCCTTGGGAGCGGTTTAGGGGCTTCTTATGCTTCCTTTAGTTCGTTTCAGGTTCCCGAGACCGATTTGGAAGAGTTGGAGCGATTCCGACTCGATACATACACATTTTGGAGCCAATGGAGTAAAGGAACGATGACTCGATGCCTTGGAATCGACCCCGAGACCTTGGGACCCAATCCCGAGCCTCCGAGACCCGATCCCGAGTCCCGAGAATCGACGAGAAACCCATGAGAGGCAATGAGGGACCAAAGAAGCTCTTAAGGGAGGCCTACAAGACCCATCCCGTTCGGGATGGCCTCATCCTGTTCGGGATGAGGTGCGCAAGAAGGATGGCTGCTGTGGGTTCGTCTCGGTCGGGACCAACCCGTCCTGGTCGGGATGATCCGTCCCGGTCGGGACCGGCCTGCTGCTGCACGCCTTCCTTTCTTTCTTCTCCTTTCCACTTGTAACCCTATATATACTCTTCCCTTGTTTTGTAAAGCATATGCACTTCATTAGACCTTAAACCCTAGACTACTTTAGGTTAGATTAGATTAGATTAGATTAGAGTATATTAGTCGGTAATTAGTGGTTAATCTTATATTAGTGCTTGTATTGAAGGAATTCTTGAAGAATCCACCAAGATTGACAACCTTGGGTGATGTATTTGGGTTTTCTCTTTTATGCAAGTTTTCATTCTTCCATTCATCTTGTTAGTAGGTATAATCTTTCTTTCTCTTCTCTTAATCTTGTTTTATCATTAAAGTTTCAATCTTTGTTAATTCTATTGTTCTTAGTTCATTGTTTTCACTAGTTTGTAGATGTTTGTTTTGTTTCTTATGTTGATTCCTATTGTTCTTGTTAGTTATATTATGAATATGTTAGAGTAGTGTTCTTGCTAGGGTTAGTAGGGTGATTAGGGTGTTAATTGGGTGATTAAGGGTTTGTTGGAGATGTTGGTGGAAGATTTGGGTTTCCTCTTGGTTTGGTGCACATCACATGTTTGTTGAAATGCTTGAATGACTAAGTAGTTGTGAATGCTTGTTTTTCTTGCCTTTCTCTTGTGGGTGATAGTTTGTTTGTGGGTTTGGTTCCCTCACTAAGTTGCGAGAGCCCGGTGAGGACGACCCCTAGGTCGGTCTAAGTAGCGAGAGCCCGGATGCGACCTAGGCCACCATAGCGCGCTAGAACCCCGTTTGTCATGTGTGTCGCCAAGATGGGTTATAGGATGAACCTCTAGGTAGGCCTAAGTTGCGAGAGCCCGGACCAACCTAGATTACCCTACTACCTCCTTCGCTCTAGTTATCCCTTGACCATTCCGTTACCCCTTTGACCCCGACCTAATCCTAGCCCGTTTCTTTGTTTGTTTCTCCGGCACCTTAGTCTTAGTCTAGGTTTCTCCCCTTCTATCATTCTCTAGTTTAGCTTAGCTCGTTGACTTAGTCTTGTTCTTAGGCGACCTTAGTCTAGGCTATACATTACCGTCCCCGTGGATTCGACCCGACTTGCCCTATCTACCGTAGGAATAGCCGGTTATATTATTGACGGTTGGGATTCCGCGACAAATCCCTCCCATCACATCGCACTAATCGGAGAAAATCTCCATGTGTTGGTGCGGGTCTTCGGTGCGCAAACCACTAAATTGGTTTCTTTCCACAAGTTGTATGAATTATGTCTTTGCCACAAAATTCCCGGTATAAGTATCCGGTAAAGCACTCGGTCCCGACAAGACATCTTCCGTAAAAGTGGAGTGAGATGAAAAATTCGGCATGATTGGATTTGCGGGAGAAGATGGTATAGACGGTGTTGATGTAGAACTAGACGGGGAACTAGGTGAAGAAGAATGGATAGATGAACCAAAGGGGTTTATGAACATCCCTTCGGCCGTCTCTCGAGGTGACTCGTTAAAGTCGGATCCTTGAGCTTGCTCTTGATGGGTGTTGCTAGCGCTTGGTTGAGAGATTCTAACCCGGTCAATTGTCCGTTGGCGAAAGGCTCGAAAGAGTCTTTCCGGCTCTGGATTAAAGAGAAAGAACTCGCCTCCCCTCCTAGGCATACACTACACACTAGAACAAACGTGAGAACACCTAGTGCTTTATGGGCACTAGGCAACGACAATAAACGAGCACAATCGAAAGACAAAGAGAAAAGGAAGCTAAGAAAACGAGAAAAATCTACAAAATATGCGCAAGAGATGATAGAAGAGCACAAATAAGGGTAACTAAATCTAGCTATAAGCAAACTAAGTCTAAACAATGCACCGTTCCCGGCAACGACGCCAAATTGATGGAGGGAATTGTCGTCGATCCCAACACCAATTAACTACCGGCTAATCCTAGTGGGTAGCTAGGGTAAGTCGGGATCGTATCCACGGAGACGGTATTGCAAAGCCTAGACTAAATTGGCCTAAAACGAGACTATGCTACCAAACAAACACAAAGAGAGCGGTAATTGGTAAACTATGGTGGTGGAAGAGGTAAGACTAGGCTAACAATGAACTAGCTAAAATAAGGCTAAATTAAATAACTAATGATCAAACAAACTAGCAAACTAAAGGAATTGATGACTAACTAAGAAGTTGAAATCAAATATGAAAAGAGGTGGGGTAGGTCGGGTTCTTAAGTGTAGTAGGGTAATTGGGGTGATCAAGGGTGTAGGTGTCTCCTAGTTGCTAGAGTCGGTTCGCGCTCTCGCGTCTAAACCTAGGTCAAGGTCGGTCCGGACTCTCGCTACGTAGACCAAAGTCCGCACTCTCGTGACTAAGACTATACCCTAACACAATCACACACTAGCCAAACAATGAGAAGAAGAGAAACAAGTATGAGAAGCATTGGCCACTACTACCCACACAAGCAAATCATCGAACACATGGTGTGCCCAATATGAGACTAGCAACAAAGATGTAACTTTTAACCCTAATCAAACCCTAATCACCCATAATCTACCCTTAATCCCCCTACTAACCCCACAAGATAACTACTCACTCATTATGAGACTAGCAATAACATAAACAAGAGAAACTAAACCAAGCATCTAAACATCCATAATAAACAAATAATAACAATAACACTAAGTAAAGATTGAAACTTGAATAAATAACAAAGAACAAGAGTGGAGAAGATTATACCAACAACAAAATGAAGAGAAAGATGTAAACTTGCATAAATAAGAACCCAAATCAACTCCAAGGATGTCAAGCTTGGATGAATCTTCAAGAACCCACTTAATACAAGATTAACTAAGCTAGATTAACAAAGATTAACTAAGGATTAAAGAGAGATTAAAACTAATGTGAGGAACACTAATCTAGGGTTTGAATGCTTAATGGAGGCTTAAAAGAATCTAGGGTAAGATAAGATATGATAACAATACAAGAGGAAAGTATTTATATGGGTACAAGAATGAAGGAGGATGAAAGAAACAAGGCGCGGCTGCAGCACCACGGTCCCGACCGGGACGGGCTGGTCCCGACCGGGACGTACCCAGGTTAGTAGCACTCGCTTTTGTGCACCTCATCCCGGACGGGATGAGGCCATTCCCGTCGGGGATGGGTCTTGTAGGCCTCCAATAAGCTCTTTTTGGTCCCTCCTTGCTTCTGATGGGTTTCTCATCGATTCTCGGGACTCGGGATCAGGTCTAAGAGGCTCGGGATTGGGTCCCGAGGTCTCGGGGTCGAATCCAAGGCACCGAGTGATCGTTCCTTCACTTCGTTGGCTCCAAAATGTGTATGTATCGAGTCGGAATCGTTCCAACTCTTCGTGAATGGTCTCGGGAACCTGAAACGAACTAGAGGAAGCATAAGTAGCCCATAAACCGCTCCCATGGAGCGATTCCACAAGGAAAATGGGACCAAAACACAGTAAAATAGGCACTACAAATTACACTTATCAACATAGATTAACCCTTGTTCCTTATGAATTAGATCGTTGATCGTTGATAAGCGTATAACCTACGAGTTTTGGAGTTGACTGGACTAAATTTGGATAGATCATTGTTAACCTTGAAGAATAGAAACATCTTGTATATTTAGAAGTCAGACTTATCGTGTTGTTTTGAGGAATACTTTAATGTCAATCATCTTGATGAATTTATAGTTCAGAACCCTTAGACCAACGAGATTGTGGCTTCGTTGAGTTATTAAACATTTTAGTGGTTTCACTGCTGCGATATGGAATTTTATGGAATTCTCAGAAACCTTAGTCGAATGACGTGTTTGAAAATGTGAGTATCTGTCATTACATATCAAGCTAAGTGTGTTTAATGTTTGGCGTACTTTCCTAACCTCTGTCTATTGATGATGTTAAGAATATGTTGATGATCATTTTTGAAGTTTTCGTGTCCGAACATTTAGAATTGGTGGATTTTGTTTAGTGTTCCTTACTCGAGAAATTTGAAGTATACCTCGATTTCAGACCTTATAAGCTTTGAATTTATGAGCCTTAGCAATTACGAATTTGGGTATGTTTTGATAACCGTTGGAATCTTAATTAGTGGATTTGTCTAAATCATTTGTGGATTCTTACCGTACTAATTGAAAGATTATATAAGTATGTAGGACTTAATTTTGGAGGTTATGGCAGTTGATAATTTTGGAGGTCGTAGATTGAGTTGGATCACCCAGTACCGATATTAGACTTAGTGTTATTTGATGGGAATTAAGAACCCGTGTTTGTGGGAGTCGTGCTAGGAATCTCGAGATGGTTAATTTCCTCTATAATCCTTGAGAGCTCTGTTAGACTCTCAACTTCGTTCTCCCTTCTGCTTCTCTTCAATTTTGTTACCGCAACTGCTGCTAATCCCTTAAAACCTTTATCGAGTTTGAAAACTCTTGTTTTTATTATCGTTTACCCTTGTCCTATTTATTCGTTATTCATTTTTTCGAACTCCCTATTTTATAAAAAGTTTGACTAGTTTAGAAGAAAAAAAAATAGATTATCGTGAAATTTAACATTTTTGAATTATAATTTAAGAACTTTATACTTCACTTTTGTTTTATCTTTGGTTGATATTTATATTTAGTTCTGTTTCAAAATTTCTTAATAATTTATTTTAAAATTATTTCGAAATTATTTCAATTTTTTATTTTCAAGCGATCGGAATTTTATGAAGAATTTGATTTTTCCAAATACTTCAATTTCTATAGGATTATTATGTAAAATATTTTAACATTGTCGGAATTATTTTGTATGTTCAGGTTTGATAACATTTTTGAAAACTTTCATAATTACTTTGATAACATTTTCGAAATTTTAACATTTTGAAATTAGTTTTCGTTTTATTGTTGTTGGACTTTTGAATATGTTATTGAAAATGTTTGACGACTGGTTTGATTCTTACTAACTACAAAATTTGATTTCTCAAAACTTAGTTTTGTTTCGTTATAAAACGAAATATTATCGAATTTCTTAAACAAAATATTTTGGTTACCCTATTTCCTTCGAGTTGGTTTACAAATGTTATTTGACGTCGTTATTTTATCAAATAACTTTACTTTACGATTTCATTAATTAAAAGATTTTAAACTTTGGGTAGCTTAGCCAAATATCTCTTGGAATAAATATTTGCATTCGATTTCGTGTCACTTTGAAAGTTGTAAATTTTTTCTTTTAAATCAAAATTTTTATGCGAAATTTGTATCCTCATCTTTTCGAGTAGGGTAATCTTGAGTCTTTTCTGCTTATTCTTAGTTTCGAGGAAGAAACTTTCTTTTAGTGGGGAGGATTGTAACACCTGCTATTTTCCTAGCGCTTTTATCTTTTTCGTTATGACTTCGTCATAACTCTATCACGTTTCGGCCTTCTGTTTCATCATTTATCCAAGCTTTAATTTTTATTTTCGAGTCAAATAATATTTATTTTTATTTTAAAAGATTTTAATTCTTTTAAACCTATTTATTTGATTTTCATTGTGAATTACTCCCTCCATTCAACTCCAATTTACCCATTTCTTTTTGCACAGTGCATTTATATCGTTAATTTCTTTCACTACGTATTTGTAAAATTTATAGTTTTTTTTATATTCTTGTTCTACTCGTCAAGATGAATCAAACAAGATCCCACATGATAATACTGTCTTATAGATCATGTAGAATTTTGATGATTCTTTTGGTTTTGGAATAGTGTCCAAAACCCAAATGGGTAAATTGGAGTTGAATAGAGGGAGTATTTATTTTTGCGCAAGGAGTTCTATTTTTCTACGAACTAGCGTTTTAAGCTTGGAATTGAGTTAATTATTTTTCCAAAAAATATCAAAACACTTTTATGTGATATTTCGAAATATTTTTATCTAAGAAGTTTTGACCTTTAATGATTTTATTACGAAGTTTCGTAAATAATTATTTTCCAACGCGAGGTTTACTCAAATTGCTTTGAAATACCTTTAATAATTTTACGATTCTTATTTTCATCAACTTACAATTATTTTGGAACCTTTCCCCACATTTTGGACCTTGACAACCCTTGTCGCACCCCTTACTACACATTTTTATTACTGATAAGTCTGTTTTGTAGTGCTTATTTGTTGTGTTTGGTCTCGGTTTCTCTTGTGGAATCGCTCTTCGGGAGCGGTTTCTAGGCTACTTATGCTTCTTCTAGTTTGTTTTAGGTTCCTAAGACCAATCATGGAGAATTGGAACGATTACGACTTGTTTCCGACACATTTGGAGCCAACGAAGAGAAGCGACGATCACTCGGTGGCTTAGACTCAATCCCGAGACCTTGGGACCCATTCCCGAGCCCCTTAGACTCGATTCCGAGCACCGAGAATGGATGAGAAGCCCATGAGAAGCAAGTAGGGACCCTTGAGATCATATTTGAGGCCTACAAGACCCATCCCGGTCGAGATGAAGGTCATCTCGGTCGGGATGAAGAAGCAAAGCAAAGACAGCCTACTGATGGCTCATCCCGGCCGAGAAGAAGGTCCTTCCCGGTCGGGACCACCATCCCGGTCGAGATCAACATCCTTCCCGGCCGGGACGGTGCAGCTACAGCCCCGTGTTCTTCTTTTCTTCTCCTTTGCTCTTGTAACCTTATAAATACCCTCCCTTTGTATTGTTTAAGCACCTTACACTACTCTACATTATTCAAAACCCTAGATAGCTTGTCCTAATCCCTAGCTTAGTTTTACATTAATCCTTCCTTAAACTTTTGTTAATCTTAGATTAATTTAGGTAGTTAATCTTGTATTAAGGATCTCTTCAAGAATCCATTCAATCTTTACAACATTGAAGGATGTTTTGGGTGTTCTTATAATACAAGTTCTCATCTTTTTATCCTCTTGTTAGTAGGTATAATCTTCTTATTCTCTTTACTCTTAATCTTTGTTTACTCTTTCAAGTTTTAATCTTTGATTATTACTCTTGTTCTTGCTAGTTTCATTATGAATAATGTTTTGTTGTTTGTGTTGATTTCTCTTGTTATGGTCAGGATTAGTTTCATTATGTGTGAGTAGACTTATTGTGGGGTTAGTAGGGGGATTAAGTGTTTATTATGGGTAATTAGGGTTTGATTGTGGGTAAAGTTGGATTCTTTGTTACTAGTCACATGTTAAGAGCACCATGTGTTTGTTGAATTGCTTGTTTGAGTTGTAGTGGCCATGATTCTCATGCTTGTTTTCATCTTCTCATTGTGTGCTTGATTTGTGGTTGAATCCTTGTGTATTGGGTAATATATTGCATGAGAATTCGGGTTTTGTCTTTGACACGAGAGTGAGGACATTGGTTTTGACGCGAGAGCGCGGACCAACCTTAGTAACTAGGCGAAACCTACACCCTCGATCTCCCAACTATCCTACTACACTTATGAACTCAATCTAACCCTACTCCTTCCCAATTTGATTTCTCCATCTCTTTAGTCAATCATTTCTCTAGTTTTATTGTTTCATTTAGCTTTAGTTGATCCTTTAGTTCATGTTTTACATAGTTCATTCATAGTGTAGTCTCATCCCTTCCTATCATCATATTTAATCAATTCTTGTCAATTCTTGTTAGTTTGTTCCTCTTTGTGTTGTTTTGGTAACATAGCCTTATTTTTAGGTAGACCATAGTCTAGACACCTCTTTACCGTCTCCGTGGATATCGACCCGACTTCCCTAGCTACGTGTTAGGTTTTGTTGGTATTACTTGTTGGTAGGGATCCACGGCAAATCCCTTCCATCAATTTGGCGCCGTTGCCGGGGACGGTGCATGTTTAGACTTAGTTTGCTTATTAGCTTGACTTAGTTACTCCTCTTGTGTTCTTTTTCTATACTTTGTGCATATTTTGTAGTCTTTTTCTTGTGTTTATTGTTTTCTTGTCTCTTTGTCTTCCGTTGTGCTCGTTTATTGTCTTTGCATAGTGCCCATAAAGCATTAGATGTTCTCACGTTTGTTCAAGTGTGTAGTGCATGCCTAGGAGGAGAGACGACTTCTCTCTCTTCAAACCAGAGCCGGAAAGACTCTTTAGAGCCTTTCACCAACGAACGATTGATCGGGTTAGGAACTCTCAACCGGGTACTAGAAATACCATTGAAGAACAAGCTCAAGGATCCGACTTGAACGAAGCACCACGAGAGACGGCCGAAGGGAATTTCATCAATCCCCTTGGTACATCTAGTAACTCTTCTCAACCTAGTTCTCCTTCTACGTCTACATCAACACCATCTACACCATCATCTCCCGCACATCCAACAATGCCTAAGTTCTCTTCTCATTCAACCTTTACGGAAGACGTTTTGCCCGGTCCAACCGCTTTACCGGCCGCATATGCCGGGAATTTTGTGGCTAAAATGCAATTTATCCAATTGGTTGAAAGAAGTCAATTTAGTGGGTTACCAACAGAAGATCCTCATCAACACACGGAAACCTTTTCGAACTATTGCGATGCTATTTCACAACCGGGAATTACCCAAGACCAAATCTAGTGGGTCCTATTTCCTTTTTCTTTGATTGGCAAGGCAAAGCAATGGCTCAAAGGTCTCGACAAGACGACTCTCGGTATAGACACTTGGAAGAAGCTAGCCTTAGCATTCTACCAACAATTTTATCCATCGGAGAAGACTAATCTATTGAGAGCTTCAATCACGGGGTTTCAACAACGTGATGAAGAAAGTCTCTATAAGTCGTGGGAAAGGTTTAAGGCCTTGATCCGTTCTTGTCCTCACCATGGTTTATCATAGTGGTTCCTTGTCCAACAATTTTGGAATGGGTTATATGAAGATTCAAGGGCCATACTCAACACGGGATCTAATGGAAGGTTTACCGAGGTAAATGATGATCAAACTTGGTCAAGAATTGAGGAAATGGCGGTTCACAACTCTCAATACTCAAGGCCTAGGAAGGCGAATTGATGGGAGGGATTTGCCGTGGATCCCTACCAAACAAGTAATAACAACCTAATCCTAACTGGGTAGATAGGGCAAGTCGGGTCGATATCCACGGGGATGGTAAAGAGGTGTCTAGACTAAGGTCACCCAAATACAAGACTAGGTCTCGAGATAAACTAGGCTAGAATGATAAGAAGGGAGAAGACTATGACTAGGAACGAACTAGGTATAACAACTACGGCTAAATGATTCAACTAACTAGAGAAACAATGACTAAGATGAAGAAATCAAACAAGGAAAGAGTAGGGTTAGGTCGGGTTCATAAGTGTAGTAGGATAGTTGGGAGATTGATGGTGCAAGGTTCACCTAGTTACTAAGGTTGGTCCGCGCTCTCGCGTCAAAGACAATGTCCGCACTCTCGTGTCAAAGACAAAACCCGAATACTTATGCAAGATGTTACCCAATACACAAGGATTCAACCACAGATAAATCACACAATGAGAAGAGGAAGACAAGCAAGAAAAGTATTTGCAACTACTACTCTAACAAGCAATTCATCAAACACATGGTATGCATAACATGTGACTAGTAACAAAGAATTCACCTTTACCCACAATCAACCCTAATCATCCATAATCAACACTTAATCCCCCTACTAACCCCAGAATATGTCTACTCACACATGTTCAAACTAATACTAACACAAAGAAAGGAAAACAACACAAGCATCACAACATTCATAGTGAAGAACAACAATTATGAACACTGATTAAAGATAAAGATGAAAACTTGAATGATAAAACAAAGATTAAACAAAAGGAGAAGAGAAATTATACCAAACTAGCAAGGATGAAAGATTGAAACTTGTAATAATAAGAAAACCCAAATACATCAACCATGGTTGTCAATCTTGATTGGATTCTTCAAGAATTCCCTTAATACAAGGATTAAACTAAGATTAAGGATTAACTAAAGACTAATCTACACTAATCTAAGCTAATCTAGGCTAAAGTATGTCTAGGGTTTCGTAAGATAGTGTATGGTAGTCTAAGGTGCTTAAACAATACAAAGGGAGGGTATTTATAGGGTTACACGAGCAAAGGCGAAGAAAAGAAGTGACGCGGAGCAGCAGGTGGGCCATCCCGGCCGAGAAGAGATGGTCTCGGTCGGGAAGAGACCCATCCCGGCCGGGAAGGCCCTCTTCTCGGTCGGGAAGGATGGTCAGTGACCGTGCTTCGCTTGTACTCTTCATCCCGATCGAGATGGCCTTCATCTCGACCGGGATGGGTCTTGTAGGCCTCAAATATGATCTCAAGGGTCCCTACTTGCTTCTCATGGACTTCTCATCGACTCTTGGTGCTCGGGATCGAGTCTAAGGGGCTCGAGAATGGGTCCCAAGGTCTCGGGATCGAGTCTAAGCCACCGAGTGATCGTCGCTTCTCTTCGTTGGCTCCAAATGTGTCGGAAACGAGTCGGAATTGTTCCAATTCTCCATGATTGGTCTTAGGAACCTAAAACAAACTAGAAGAAGCATAAGTAGCCTAGAAACCGCTCTCAAAGAGCGATTCCACAAGAGAAACCGGGACCAAACACAACAAATAAGCACTACAAAACACACTTATCAATTTGATTTGAAAAGTTATGTAACAACCCGGATTTTCAAGACTTTATAAATAAGTCTATAATAGGAAACAGCGGAAGACATGATACATATCCGAGTCATTACTATTCTCAACTAATTAGATTATTTTTTAATAATCCCCCTTTCCACTAACCAAATAATAATCTCCAAAATTTTCCCGCCTAATGCAAAATGGGCCTATTTTTGGGTTGGGCTTACATTGTCAACCGAATATCTATACAAGTCCACAATTACTATCCTCAAACCAAATAGAAGAAGTGATTGGTTAATATCTATATTTGATTAGGTTATAGTACAATTGCACGTGGTCTATCCTAAAACCAAATACTCTGTATCTATATTTGGTATAATTGCACAATTACCGAAGTAGTGATTAAAAACTTACCTTACTTAAAAAGATTTTTTAACGCACTTGGTAGAAATATTGGCATAATAAGCACTTAAAATTAGACAACGTACATTTTTGTCATAACTTGGGTTATGTCAACATAAGTCTGAAATTATTATCTGTCGTAATCATGTCTTAATCCATATTATTTTCTATTATTATTATTTTCTATAAATTGTACCTATTATTTTCTATATATTATGTCATATAATCCGTATATATGTCATATGGAGTAATTATTATATCACGTTATATTTCATCCCATATCAAGTTTCGTGTAATACCGATAATTGAAACCTCATATCAAGTTTCGTGTAATACCGATAATTGTATTTCTGAGTATCTTTGACAGTATAATTTCTAAAGGGTAATAGTATTAGAGTATCCTTAATAATATAACAATTATACGCATGTGATATATATCATGTGTTATGTGATATATACATGTGTTATTTGAGTCTATACTAGGAGTAGAAGATATTATTATAATTTCTATCTATTGTTATGATATGTCATACTATTATGATGTGCACAATCTTATTCCATATATCATATACTCCGTACAATCTTATTCTATATATCATGCTAATTGTTTGATTGATAAATTGTGAAATTAATTGATTGATTGATGTGATATGCTACCGTTTAATATCGTTGAATTAATTCCACTAACCAAATAACAATACTCCAAAATTTTCCCACCTACTACCATATGGGCCTATTTTTGGGTCATTTAGTGTATTTGGTTAAGCTTATATTGTCAAATAAATATCTACTAGATATGCTGCGTATAATCCTACTCCGTTATTAAGGCTAAATATATGCTAAATATAAGTTATATATATATATATATATCATATCATAATCATAATATCATATAAACCGTGCATCATTAAAAATATATGCTAAATATAGCCTCATGAATGATAAGACAAGTATATTTTACAATCTCTAAGATTTGTGTCAGTGTATACTAAATATCGAGAATGCATATATAATAGCGGAAATACATTTTATTTTTGTAATAATCATGACTGATATAAGATTGTAATTAAATATTATAATTGTAATCCCCTATTACCTAGAAGAATAAAAATTCTCAAAACTTTTCTTGCCTAAATTTTAAGCTCTCAATTTGGACAAAATCAATATAACAAATAAGGAAAAATCCACACTCAATTATCAATCATATCATATAAAGAATACTTACGGGTTAAATATTTAAAAACTAATAATAGGTGTATTGATGAAAACAAATTGTAGAAATAAAGTTGCTTAAATTTTTAAGCACAATTATGAACTATTTTTATGAACAAATGATATATACTAAAATTATAAAGAATAACTACATTAAAACATCAGGAGTATAGAATTATACTCTATTTGAAAATAAATTTAAAGTGAATATACATTTCACAATTTACACAAATTATTCTTATATTAAAAAAATATTTAAAAGAGAAATGATTATCTCGAGAAATATGAATGACAAATAAAACACAGAGGTAGTAATTTTTTGGACTACATATTTCATTATATTAGTTGAGGTCGTCATCTTGATTAATTATGTAATTTCAAATTATTTTTTTTATATCCAAATAAAATGATAAAAATCATGAAAAATTATCAAGTTTCTAATTAAAATTTACTTTGTATAAATAATTAACTAAAATAAATAAATTTCTAAAAATACCGTGCATGGGTTCTATACTAGTTATTAAAGTACTTAAATATTACATTTAATTATAACAATTTATGAAGAAATAGAAATACATTCGAGTCCCATCTTGATCAGCTATCTTCAACCTTGCCCGTATGAGGAATGGTCAGTCTCCCTTAATCTGACGATTATAATATTTTAAAAGAATTTCATAGAAAAACAAATCGTCAAGTGGGTAAATTATCAAAATTTAATATGAATAAAATATTAAATCAAACATAGATCAAATAACAGTACATAAATGCACAACCGATAACACATAACTTTTAGAAATTGTAAGAAATGTTTTAAGTGTCGTATTTATATTTTTTTAGAAAAGTTTTATCACGATATACCGGCCAATTATTGTACAAGTTTCGAATAATTTCGTATTTGATACTTGTACAATAATAATATACCGCCAATCACACCGATATCAGGGGGCTTACATTATTACCCCTGTTTACCGTGGTGACATAAACACGTTTAAAACAAAATTCGTCCTCTCATCTCCAGGGTCGAATGCCGGATACGTGGGGTTGTTACCCGCACCATGGACTACTCACCACCCGGCTGGTTATCCCCGCAGCCACGCTCCAATCGTCGACTCACGGAAACCCGGGTGCGATCCATCTAACACGTACGGGACTGATCAGGTCCCCACCTAAAGTATGGCCACACTCCCGCCTACTCTCGAGTCAATGTCAGCACAGCCAAAGACCCTTCGTACGCTACGGACGGTTTTATACGGTTAAGTTAAGCGCTATTCTTCCAAGTTATCTCTTACACAATAGAGACAACCTGCTTTCCTACTCAAAGAGATTTCGAATTAAGTCCTAAAAATGCCCAATAAAATAGAAAATCTTTTGAAATATATTTTTAAAACATTATGTGTTATTCAGCTCAATTCCATAAAATTTTCTTTTCTTGAGATTAGATACGGAGTGATAATATCCAAATAGCACATAGTCCAGTAAAGGTCTCCTTACGGGGTTGTCCCTATTTGTTGGCTGGGATTTGGCTAACGAACTTGGTTAATATGTCAAATGATTAGTATGACCATTTAGCGGAGTTTAACCAAGTTTTTAATCAATTGACTAAGGGATGGTTTTCAGTCCCTTGGGTACTCAATTGATTGAAAATCGCCTTTAATTCATTTAATTATAACTTATAATTCCAAATTGTGTATTTAAAGTAAACTTTTGACTCCAAAATATTGTAACTGAAATATAAGGATTATCTATTTATGAAAGGTTGTTTTTAAAACCCCCTTCTTTAAATATACATGCTAAGTTAGAGGAAAAGAAACCAAGATTGATCATTTAATAGAATCTCAAAGAATTGATAAAAACTTTTATCTGTATGTATAAAAGATGATAATTTGATAAATATGTCATTACTTCTGAAAAATGACAAAATTTAAAAAATAATTGACCGTTTTGACAAAGTCCCTTCAAAGTTGATATTTTATTTGAGACTCATTAAAATTCAAATCATGTCTCATAAATAAACTTTTCCTTTATTTTAAGAAATCTGTAACACTGTTTAGATGGATCTAGCGACATCGTGAGTCGGGCCTAAACGATTGTCAGGGTCCTAAAATTCTAACCTATTCACGAGAAAATAAGCTAGGTCTTTTAATATTACATTATTTCGGGATATCGTTAGTTAGGTCTCGCGAGTAATAATTAAATTACATTAGAGTCGAATAAAATAATCAATAAAATAAAATTATAAATTTTCTATGTTTCCCATAGTTAGTATAATAACAATAAAAATAAAATAAGATAAGATCAATTAACATATCTTCTTTAAGACGATAATAAAAATAGTTGTAAAATTTCTAACTATATCTAGTCTTACGCATTTTTATATACTATTTAAATTTCATATCTAAAATAATAGGTTTTCATAAAACAAAATTTATATTGAAATTAATAATTTATTATAATACTAATTTTGTTTCTTCTCCTAAAAATAAATAAATAATTAAAAATTAATAAGTCAAAAATTTAATAAAATTTGTAAAACTTGAACATTTCCTTTCTTTATTTCCTTTCATGCGTACGGTTCGTCCTCCTCTAGTTTCCCTATTAAATTTGGAAACTTAAAATTTTACTTCATATTTTATTTATAATATAAATTTAGGTATAAAGATTTATAGAACTAATAATCAACACATGCAATTAAGATTGTCAATAATATATATTCATGCAACAAAATTAACATGCAAGTCTATCATAATAATAAAATCAACCGTAGTAAAAATCAGAAAAACCAATTTGATAAAAAGAAAAGAAAGACAAACGAATTTTCTTTTAAAAAAAAAAGACGATTTACCCACCCCTTTAAAGGGATATCGGTCTGGATAAAACTCCGACTCTTAGCGGCCCAAAATAGCGATTTTGGGAATCACAACTCCTCCATGGTTCCTCCTTCTCATCATGTTTAATATCCTTTAAGGATAAAATTCAATCATTCCACCATACTACTTAATTTTAAAAAAAATATTTTTAAGCGGTTTATAACTAAAAATTGACATGCATGATGGTTAAGTTAATGAATATGAAATATAATAAATTAAGTTTATAAGAAAAGAGAAAAATTGTCAATAATACCTTATAAAATGAAGAATTGATTATGTTGAAAAAGGGTGAAGAAGAAAACGAGATGATGAATATAGGTTAGGAGCTCAAATTAAACTCCTTTTCTTTGGTTTCATGTCTTAAGGGAGATGAATTTCTAATGAAATTTTGATGAGAGCAAATGTGAATTAGGAGAGTGAATATGAGATTTAAATAAAAGAAAAAGTTTGGCATGCTTGGGTAAGGTGGACGGAGGATGGGGATCATAATATGGGTATGGTTAATTGAGGCCACATGTAAGGGTAGTAGGAGGTCCACGTGGGTCTCAATTTCGAGATTGTATACCGTTTTCTAATCGACAAATTTTTATTCTGTTAGAGTCGATTTTAAGTTGTATGGTTACAAAACTTTGAGATCCAAACATTTCAAATAATCTTAAATTGAAGTCGAAATTAGAATGAATTTCATAGTAAAAGGGGTGTAATTGGATGGATAAGACTTTGAGTAATAGGTCTGATCACGGGTTGATAATAACGCAAAATACTAGTATCATTTTAGAAGGATGGGTCGTTTTTGTCAAACGGGTTTGAGGTGTAGAAATTATTTAAATAGTTTAAGATGAAAATACGGCGAGTAAGAACGTAAAATTAATATATGAAGTGGAATAAGAAGGGAGTATGATAAACATGTTTCATATCGAACGTATTTGATAAGGTTCATTCCGATAAAATAAAGTATAATAACGTTTTGGGTCGAAAAATGCTTTACGTATGTTTTTAGTATTAAAGTATTTGAATATGGAAAACATTAATAATTTATATATTTAATTAATTTAATAATTTTTTTAAAAAAAATATGTCGTAAAATGTCAGGCTAGTATGTTGGAGTGCGCGAGAACGGAAGAGTTATGTTCGACTTAAGTTGTCTTAAGCTGAGTTGAATATACGATTCATATCTAAATAATAAAATGTAACCCGTAAAAATTTATTTTATCTTATTCTAAAAAGAAGTGTTAAAAATTTAAGAGAAATAAAAATATGAAAATTTTGACCATCCCACAGAAAGGGGTCAGGTAGTTTTCAAAACGTAACAAAATGTAACGTAAAAGAGAAAGAACTTATAAAAGATTTGTTAAAATACAGGGTGTTACAGTCTTACCCCTTAACAAAAAGTTTCGTCCTCGAAACTTGTAAAGTGCTAAAATATAAAGAATGATCTATGTTCCCTAATACAAGCCTTACTTCTACGAAATTGTCTGTTAAACCACATGCGAGTCTAATCCATAATCAGATGGTCATGTGCTTATATCCTCAAATGTATTATTTTTCGTATATCTTATCTCCTCAAATGTATTATTATTATTATTATTATTATTATTATTATTATTATTATTATTATTATTATTATTATTATTATTATTATTATTATCATTATCATCTTATATCCTCAAACGCATTATAATATTCTGACTAGATCATGACCCACAAACTCCAAAAATAATTTAGCCTCAATATATCTCCATGTATAACATTTCCTCGAGTATAACATTTCCTTGTCTTTTGACCCAAATTATTTCCAAAATTCTCAAAATTCATCTTTACTCCGTGTACATCCCATAAATATTATCTATCTTATATAATATGTGAATCTAGTTCCTTATAAGATGATGTACTATATCCTCGAGTATACCAAGCCATCTCAACTGCCAACTTAACCCATAAAATCCGTAGAATTATAAAACATATTTGCCTTGATACATTTTAAATGGCCATCTTAATCGTATAATCGCATGATCTTCTTGCAACCTTCTCATAGTTACACGTACAAGACCATCTCACTTCTAAGTTCCTCAAAATTATGTGTCCAAGCTTTCATGTATTATAAAATTAAAATTATATCTAATAAGCCCAAAATTTCCTCTTCTTATAATTCCCTTAGTCCATAATGTAGTTTGTCTTTAATCATTCTTATTAGCTTTCACCTCCACATATCACGATTGTCTGACTAAAACTCAAGCAGTTTAACAATACCATTCCACATCCCATGTTTAATATTTTCTCCAAATTAATATAAGTGTGAATTCCCTAATCATTCTAGAGACCATCATTTCCTTTATCACCGTTCTTCCAAAGTTTACATCAATCCTTAATGAAATTATTCTCAATACTTTAGTCTTTTCCCTTTCAACTACGAACTTCATTCTTTTAACTTCCTATTACTCAAATATTTTCTCGATCATTCCAAGGACTTATATTCAGAAAATCCTAAAATATCCTTAAATAGTGGTTCTACAAATTAATATCCATACCGAAGATGTCTTAACCTAGTGGTTAGGACTAGGTGCTCTGAGACAGTAGGTCTCAGGTCCGAATCCCCCCTCCCCTATATTGTAATGCGACTAAGTGCGCTCTTCGTTGAACCAAAAAAAAAAAACAAATTAATATCCATAAAACAATATCACATCCTATACCTATTCACCTTTAGACTATTGCTCAAGTATTCCTCAAAGAATATCATCTTTCTAGTTGAAATATGATTATATCACCCTCTATTATTCATCCACTAATCTCACATGTGCGATTATATCATGCTCTATCTCAGTTGAGCTTCCATATGGGTTAGGAGGGCTAGAAAAATTTAAAATTTAGAGTTTCTAGGAGAACAAAATTTCAACGGACTATATTTTAACGGTCAAGATAGAATCGGCTTTTAAACAAAGAGTATAATTAAGATAGAAAAACAAAAATGAATACATTTTAAATAAAATGTTTATTCAAAAATAAAATCCAAACTAAGTTAAGAGTGAATAAGATTCGCTGTTTATATCAAAGGGGAGAATGAAAACAAAATATTAAGGGTTATAAGAATCAAATGCTGGTTTATCAATCTAAAGAATATTATACTCAAGACTCAACATAAGTTATACTGAAATTAATGTTGGAATGACATTACTAATAAGAAAAGTATGTCTTATAAATATTGTGAAGGAATAAATGCTCCTTGGGATGAAGGAGGGTTCTATTTAAGGGATCTTATAGCATGGAACAAAGCAGTGGTTAGCCAATGGTTTTAGAAGTTTGTCATTATATGGTAAAAGAGGCATTTTGAAATAACTTGATTCAGTATTAGATCCTAGGAGCAAAGACAATTCGAGAGATAAAGAAAGAGGAACGATATACCCCAACTATGAAAAACATCCTAAGCATTAGGGGTGAAATTTATAAGACGGTGGGAAGTAAGGCAAAGGTTGTAAGGTTGGTGCAAAGCTCACAGGAACATGATAAGGTTTAGGCTTAATTGACATATGACTAGTTCGTGAGGGAAAAATGTAATAAGTGTCGGCTTAGGTGATCAATGGGCAAAAGGGTGATTCCAATTTAAAGCATGGAATCATAATATCGAGGACATGAAAAGGGAATTTTGCAATCGTACATTATGCAGAAAGAGGGGTTTCTTTTTTATAAATACCAACAAATGTTTTCTATGCATACAAGATGTTAAAAATTACTAACACTTATCGTTCAATGTGTTGTTGTGCAAACAAAATGTGACATGAGCTAAAGCAATGAATGTAAGTTGGGTGAGAATCTTCATATTGAATTGAAATGGAGTGTCGCAAGAAAACAGAAAGGAAGCACTATAAAAGTACAATTGACAATACACTACTTTAGCTGTTGCAGTTCACCATATACTTGGATTAAAAGAAACATTAGAATATTTACTAATATAGAAAGTCTGTGTAAAAATTAATAAATCCAATAAACTTCGCTAGACTGAGAGGTAAGGGATCAATGTGATCATGAATATGATAGGATGAATGTGTAGTCTGGTAAGATAGGTCTCTTGTATTTCCTAAATAGATGAATAAGAGAGTCAATAAACTTTCTTCCAAAAATAGTAGATATGGATTAGAAAGTTCTAATGAAGTGAGAGTAAAGGTAACAAGCTGGAGTGAATTTGGAAAGACGGACAAAAGTTCAAGTAATAAAGTGAGAATCCGAAAATACGATCGTAAGAAGATGGTGGTATAAAAATTTATAGCGAATTAAAAGAAACGAAGAAATATATACAATATCTTTCTGAAAATTTATTTAATACTCTGACGAATTGTAGGTAGGATGATGAGAGAAATAATAAATTGACAAAATTTTGAATTGAAACACGGTATGTGAAGATTTTCAAATTTTGTTATTAAAATAAGAGTGTCTTGAATTCTGAATCTACGACGTTAGTTATTTCCTATATTTAATTAATAATTTAGATATGTTATTTTATACCCTGCAACCAAAGTAACCAAGTTAGTATGGTAGGGTGCTAACCCACCAAGTTATATCACGAAACATTTGACACACATATATTATTATATATACGTTAGTATAACCAAGTTCAAGAAATTTCATCAGGGCTTGCTCCAGTTCCAAAAGTTGATGAAGAAATTGTCCTTCATTCGTTGCAGTCGCGTGATCTTCAGATCAATTGTTTCAGGTCCCGATAGTTGTTTAACTTAGTTCTATATACGTGCAAAAATTACTATTACAAAATATATAGAGTTTCCTATAATTATATAATGTGGAGTATTAAACAAATACATATAATAATATAAAACATATATTAATAATACTATAAAGAACTATATAATATGCACATAAGTATATAACATACACATAGTAAAACAAGTAACATTGTGCACATTACAATGTAAGAAGTCACATAAGTAAAAAAAAACAAGTAATGGTAAAATAAAAGTTACGGGTTCCTAAAACTAGGTCGATCCTTAGTTGTTTTATTTTTCCTTTTAAGTGATCTAGTTATTTTAACTTATTACCCTAAAATAGATGACTCGGTTCCGCTAGCCGAGTGAGTTGGGAGTATAAGACTCTATTACCAACTTAGTCGGGAGCTTTAAAGCTCTAGAGCAGACAAAGTCATCAGACCATGCTCTGATACCAACTGTAACAACCCGAATTTTCCAGACTTTATAAATAAGTCTATAATAGGAAACAGCGGAAGACATGATACATATCTGAGTCATTACTATTCTCAACTAATTAGATTACTTTTTAATAATTATTAAAGTACTTAAATATTACATTTAATTATAACAATTTATGAAGAAATAGAAATACGTTCGAGTCCCATCTTGACCAGCTATCTTCAACCTTGCCCGTCTGAGGAATGGTCAGTCTCCCTTAATCTGACGATTATAATATTTTAAAAGAATTTCATAGAAAAACAAATCGTCAGGTGGGTAAATTATCAAAATTTAATATGAATAAAATATTAAATCAAACATAGATCAAATAACAGTACATAAATGCACAACCGATACCACCTAACTTTTAGAAATCGTAAGTGTAGACACCCACATTTTGACCGCCAGGTGTCTATAGTAGTTTCCGCCAAACACCCGATGATGATCGGACGCAAACGTGCTTTGACGAACTCGGATATGGGCTCGAAATCATGGACATTTGGCTTGGGCTTATTACGGAGTACAAATCTTACTAAACCAACCTCAAATCCAGGCCCAGTGGGTCGTTTCGAGTCAAATAAGACTAATTTGGGTCGAATCCGGCACCAGGGGCAAAACCGTCTTTTAGCGATTGGGTCAAACCCGGTCAAATATATTTTTTTCCCGAGTCACACGAACAAGCTGTGACACCACACGTCCGTTTTGGACTCAAATACTACAAAAAATCAGCTTCGAAAATATTAAATAAATCCATTCAAGGATAGAATTCGATCTCAAGTAGAAATTCTATCCGAAAACCAAAACAATTTACCGACCGAGCTTAAACACTCGGCCGAAACAGCCCCAAGACAGCCGAGATACTCGGCTTCCCCACCAAGAAACGGGACTCTCGCTCCCTTTCAAACTCCTACGTTTCCTATCCAAACCGGTATTTCTTGTCACCTAAGCAAGAGTACCTCTCCTAGCTCCTATCGAGGACCTCTTCTATAAATAGGGCCCTCCCGTCAATTTCATACATCGTAAATTTACACAACCATTACACATCAATTATTCCCGCATACAACCTCGTTACGCTAAACAATTTCCGAGCAACCTCGACCCGACGAAACCGACCTCAAGCCGGCCGAAATCCGTCACCCCACACGACTAAACCAACACCCAAACTCATCCCACATCATCTCGACGCTCCCGTGTTTAAGCCACTTTCCGACGAGCTCTATTCCGAGAAAACAAAGCATGTAGGTTGAGGGTGTAAAATCAAACCCGACTCTTCCCCTTTTCTCTTCCTTTCTCCACGTTTTTTTTTGTGTCGTGTCGTCAGTCATATTCTTTTAATATGGGTCGTCGTCACATATTTTTTTTATACTTCTAGTATCGATGTTATAAAAATATTTTCGTAAAACAAACGTTCTTAAAATACGATATCGATTCTCTAATCAAATATCGTATTTAAACAAAAACTAAATTAAATCTCGTTGATGCTAAAAAAATCGTTACTTTTTTTAAAACAAATTCGACGATTTTCTACGTGGAGAGAATTAACATTTTTTTTTCGTTCAAGTTCTTTTTTTTTCTCTTTTCGTTCAAAACAAACTTTTTTTTAAAAAACCTTTTCTAAAAACATTCCGACTATTTTATATCGATTTCATAATCGAATATCGAATACGACGAATATCGAAAATATAAATCGAGTATAAATTAATCCATATTTGTACGCGATTTATAAAAATTGTCGATTTTCGAAAAACAAAAAAAATCGGACAGACTCCCACGTGAGTCGCACGCCCTCCAGGCGACTCGCGCGGAAGCCTGGATGGCCGACCCCTCCAGGCGATATTTTTTTTTTTTTTTTATTATTTTTTTTTTTCGTTTTTTCGTTTTCTATTCTTTTCGTTTCTTACATAAAAAGCGACTTTCGCGACATATTTTCAGATTTCGATAAATACTTTTTTCGACCTCGGTCAACACACGTGTTAATCCATCACGTGTCATAAATCTTTTTCAAAATCATGCATACCATTGTATTTACATCTTTATTCGATTTATTCAAACGTTACTAACTCGTTTTCTCGTGTTTGTAGCAATTTATTTATTTCTTTTGTTTTATTAGACTAAAACGAACTTCACATGCTAAAATAACATTGACGTTATTAGTTTAATATGCATTAAACGACTTAGCAACCCATTTATTTTTCTCTCACATGTTTAGGGAAAATAATCTTTGCATATCATTCAACCATCGAACTAACGCGTGTACACCAAAAACGAACGATATCTTAGTAAAGGCCGCTAAGTGCGGGCGGGGTTGGGTGTTCTTAGTGAACTTCCCAACACGTACCCTCATCCCTTACTCAGAACCATGGTTTTCCGGATGTCCGAATCCATTGGCAACGAGAGTTATTCAATACACGATATCCGATAATGTCGGTATCGGTATCTGATAAGTGCGGTTTGTAGTGCCTATTTTGTAGTGTTTTGGTCCCATTTCCTTGTAGAATCGCTCCTTAGGAGCGGTTTAGGGGCTTCTTATGCTTCCTTTAGTTCGTTTCAGGTTCCCGAGACCGATTTGGAAGAGTTGGAGCGATTCCGACTCGATACATACACATTTTGGAACCAACGGAGTAAAGGAACGATCACTCGATGCCTTGGAGTCGACCCCGAGACCTTGGGACCCAATCCCGAGCCTCCGAGACCCGATCCCGAGTCCCGAAAATTGATGGGAAGCCCATGAGAATCAAGGAGGGACCAAAAAGTTCTTATTGGAAGCCTACAAGACCCATCAAGGCAAATGAAGACTATGGTAGATACTCAATACGACAAGTTCCTTAACATTGTGAAGCAATTGGATGTTAGTGTCCCGTTCACCGAGTTACTTACCCAAATCCCGGCATATGGAAAATTCATGCGGGAAATCCTAGCAAGGAAGAGGTCCATCGACAAGGAAGAGACGGTAGCGTTCACGAGGGTGGTGAGCGAGCTTATTCAAGGTTCCACGCTTCCGAAGTTGAAGGATCCGGGTAGTTTCTCGATCCCTTGCACCATAGGCAATTTCATGATCAAGAATGCATTATGTGACTTGGGCGCGAGTCTGAGCATCATTCCCTACTCTATTTGTAGCCGACTCGGGATGAAGGAGTTGAAATGTACGTCCATCACACTCCAAATGGCCGATAAATCTCTTAACCGACCATTGGGAATGCTAGAGGATGTGCCGGTACGAATAGGGAAATTCTTCATTCCGGTCGACTTCATTGTGCTCCATATGCCGGAGGATGAAAACACTCCCATTATTTTTGGGCGCCCATTTCTACACACCGCGGGTGCCATGATCGATGTGAAGAACGGTAGGATCACATTTGAGTTAGGCGAGGAAAAGATAGTGTTCGACCTCCAAGGCAACACTTCGCCTACTAAGGATGAATCATGCAATATGATCCAAGCCAAGAAAGACATCGATCTAGGGGGTGAACCGGGACAAAGCTTGAAGAAGTACTCTTATGTACTTGAGGATGATGACTCCGATTTGGAGGAAGATGAGTGCCCAAATCATGGGCTTGATGACAAGTTGAAAAGCAAGGAGAAGGATGAGCCTCCCTTGGAGCCACATGAGGACCGGTTGACGTTCGGGTATATCCCGAAAGACCAAAAGTACAAGTTCAAGCCATTGAACTTGGAAGATCGGGATGCCCCGGGAACGTCAAGGCAAGGCCATGAAGAGCCTTGGGATGTGGTCAGTTACATTACGAGCTTGATTGAAGACTTCGCTAGGGCCTTTGACTTGTTCCTCCGTGCCCTTGATGGAGATGGAATCGGTCGTAGTAGTGTTGAAAAAGAATGAGGGTTGCACCACCTTGGTTTGACGGAGTTCCACAAGAACCGTCTCATTGTATATATCTTTTCATTGTAGTTCTCTTGGATTTTTGGTAAATTCTTGTAATTTTGGATTATCGATGAGAGATGTGAGGGAGAGAGTTTGATGTTGAGTTTGAGTTTGCTTGATAGGTATGAAGTGAGAATGCTTCCTAGAGAAGAATGGCTATGAAAGAGCTTGGGTTGTAAGCACGAGGATCGGATTTTTGAAGCTTGGAGCAAGCTTTTGGGATTGTGGAAGTTGAAGAAGGCCCATCCCAACCGGGATGAGGCGTCCCGACCGGGAAGGGTAAGGCATCCCGACCGGGAAGGGTGCCGTCCCGATCGGGATGGGTGTACCAAATTCCGAGCTTTCTGTGGGCCGTCCCGACCGGGACGAGTGAGGTATCCCGATCGGGATGGTCCTCTGCTCCCCCTTTGTGTTTCTTCTTCGGCAATCGAGTCCACCCAACCATTTTATACCCCCTCCCAACCTCCCTAGCTATCCTAGCCCTATCATATGCCCCATGTACTTCATTGTCATGCCCTCACTCCATTTCCTATCCACTTTACACCGACTCTCACATCAAATCCCACCCCCTACCATTACTACCTCTACCGTGAGTTCTTTTCAAGTGTGAAGCGAGATGGCATCCAAGAAGACAAGCCCCGTACCTTTAATGATCATTGAGGACGATGGAGTTCGTGAGTTGCTAGCATGTTGGTAAAGCAACTTCCCTTACTTTTCCGTCTTTTGTCTCTTGTTTTCTCTTGTTTACCCCCCACCTTCCCCTTGAGTCACGGTATCTTAGTGGCCTTCGAGGCCATAGTATGGTTGCTCCCGACTCCCGATGACGTGATTGCGTCGAGAGTCAATTGTTTAATCCAATTTTACAAGATTTTCACCCCTTTTTAGGAGTTAGTCAGATTTGGACGGAATCCTGGCTAGGTGACTTGATTACACCTAGCCCTCCCCTCCCATTTCCTTTTGTTTCCTTCTTTTTATTTTCTTCCCCCTTCCATATCTTTTCTTGTCTCGGCCCATGGTGACTTGATTACACCCCGGCCGGACGCTTTCTACCCTTTTCTCCATCTTTTCTTTTTGATTTTTAGCCTTATTTTCGTAGTTCCTTTTCCTTTTCTTTTGTCTCTCCGCACACTACGATTGAGCATATGAGGACATTGCTCGTTTTAAGTGTGGGGGAGCGATATTCTATCGTAGTTAGTTTTCTTTTTTTCCTTTTTTCGAAAAAACCTTAAAAACCCTAAAAATTTGAAATTTTTTCACAAAAATCAAAAAGATTTTCTTTGGTGTGTTTTCATTTCGTGTCATTGTGTCGTATATTTGTGTTATTGTGTGTGTTTGCCTCCCTTTTCCTTATAGGTTGCTTAATCACCGTTGTTTGGAAAGCTTTGAAGACATCCGGTAACATCTTCTGACCCTCTTTCCTTCTTTATTCCTTGTGATGTTTGGAGAAGGTTGTGTTGAGGTGTGCTCGGGTGGAGCTTGTACATACTTGTGGTGGATTTGATGACTTGTTTGGAAATTTGGAGTGGTGTTTGCTTTGTTTATGTGTTTGTCTTGTTTTGTTTTATTTTGTTGCCTTTTTTTTCTTTTTCTTTCGTTCTCGTTGAGTCTTTATTTTGTGTTATGTTTGTTGAGTCTTGTGTGTAAATGGTTTTCAAAAACCCGGTTTAGAGGCTAGTGTGTGAGAGTTTACTTTCCCTTCCTAGTTGTATAAATTGAGTCTTGGACTTAGGCCTAGTAGAATGACCCTAAATCAACGATTTCGTTGGTCCTTTACCTTGAGTCCACCTAGCTTACTAGGGATTTACTACGAGATTTGCATTTTGACCACTATGACCACCCACGGTGTGAAAAGGCCTTGGTTGCCGAGTCCCGTCCCTTAGGTGACCGTGTTTAGGATCGTTTGATTAGTCCAAGTTCTCCCCTTTTTGTGAGTATGAAAGGAAGATGTCGTCCCGACATACCCATTGCCCTACCTCCTACACATATCCACACAATAAAATGCAATTTGATGAATTCTCTCTTTCTTGTTACACAAGGAAATGCCAAAAATGCCAAATCTTGCCAAAAGGGCAAAGAAAATAAAAAGAAAGAAAAAAAATGAAAGAAAGAAAAGAAATGAAGAAAAATAAAAGGGCACAAAAGCCAAAAAGAAAATAGAAAAAAAGAAAAAGAAATGGCATGGCAACAAACAAATCAAAACATCGAAAAGAAAGAAAATGCCAAAAGAAAACCCGTCTCACAAAATGAAATCCCCACAAAATAAGCCTTTTTCCGACTTTCGCCGTGAAGAGCCTACCAAAGGACCGAGTCCCGAGGAAGGATGATAGCGGCATTAGTCGGTCTTCCCTCATTTTGCATGTTTTCCACCTTTTTACTTGGACTAGTTAGGCGGTTTTTGGACACGTGACGACCCTCTTGGCTCACGCTAAAGGGGGCGGGGTCTCACTTACCTACAGTGTCGACTAACACCGTGGTTCTTCACTTTTCCACTCCGCCGATTGTCCCGTAGTATGTTTTTAGAAAGTTAGGAGGACCTAGGTAAGTTACCAACGTTTTTGTTGCTTTATCGTCATACTATTAGGGTTTAGTCCACCTTGGTTTGTATCGCTAGCTTGGGAACGTTGTCACTTACCTCGAGTCCTAAACCGGTGCTTCTTTCACCGCTTTTTGAGGGAAGCGGTATTTGTTTTCTTTTGGGTGCAACCGATTATGTGTTTGTTTGTGTGTTTTGTGTCCGGTTGCATCCACGGTTTTGTCGCAAGACCCCACTTGCCTTGCGGGGTGCACTTTTCCTCAAAGTGCATTCGCGTGAGTTGAAAGGGCGTAGGGTGCGCTAATACCCATTCGGCTAGTATAGTAGTTAGTATGTGCTTACTCGAGGGCGAGTAAGGGTTAAGTGTGGGGGAGTTGATAAGTGTGGTTTGTAGTGTCTTTTTCACTATGTTTTGGTCCCATTTCCTTGTGGAATCGCTCCTTGGGAGCGATTTATGGGTTTCTTATGCTTCCTTTAGTTCGTTTCAGGTTCCCGAGACCGATTTGGAAGAGTTGGAGCGATTCCGACTCTATACATACACATTTTGGAGCCAACGGAGTAAGGGAACGATGACTCGATGCCTTGGAATCGACCCCGAGACCTTGGGACCCAATCCCGAGCCTCCGAGACCCGATCCCGAGTCCCGAGATTCGATGGGAAGCCCATAAGAGGCAAGGAGGGACCAAAAAGCTCTTACGGGAAGCCTACAAGACCCATCCCGTTTGGGATGAGGTGCGCTTTGAAGAAGGCCACTGCGAGCCCATCCCGGTCGGGACCAACCCGTCCCGATCGGGATGACAGGGCCGTCCCGGTCGGGATGATCCCGTCCCGATCGGGACGCTACAGGGGCAGCACGGGCTCTTTTCTTTCTTCTCCTTCATTCTTGTACCCATATATATACTTCCCCCTTGTAATGTTAAGACATCTTATCATAGTTTAGCATTCCTTAAGCCTCTCAAAAACCCTAAAACCCTAGATTTACTTTCACTCATTAGTTTTAATCTTCCCTTAATCTTAGTTAATCTTTAGTTAATCCTTGTAATTAGTTCTTGATTAAGGGGATTCTTGAAGATTGTTCCAAGTTTGACAACCTTGGGATTTTATTTGGGTTTCTCATTAATACAAGATTGCATCTTTTCTTCATCTAGTGTTGGTATAATCTTTTCATCCTTATTCTTTGTTATTTATTCAAGTTTCTATCTTTTTATATTGTGATTGTTATTGTTCTTGTTATTCATTATGGATGTTTGTTTTGTGATGATGTTTTCTCTTATTATTGTTGGTTTCTTCTTTATAATGAGTGAGTAGTCTTCTTGTGGGGTTAGTAGGGGGATTAAGGGTAGATTATGGGTGATTAGGGTTGATTAGGGGTAAAGGTTACATCTTTGTTGTTAGACTCATAATATGCACTCTATGTGTTTGTTGATATGCTTGTGTGAGTTGTAGTGGCGGCCATGCTTCCTGATAAGTGTCGTTTGTAGTGCCTATTCTGTAGTGTTTTGGTCCCAGTTTCCTTGTGGAACCGCTCCTTTGGAGCGGTTTATGGGCTTCTTATGTTTCCTTTAGCTCGTTTCAGGTTCCCGAGACCGTTCATGAAGAGTTGGAGTGATTCCGACTCAATACATATGCATTTTGGAGCCAACGAAGCTAAGGAACGATGACTCGATGCCTTGGAATCGACCCCGAGACCTTGGGACCCAATCCCGAGCCTCCGAGACCCGATCCCGAGTCCCGAGAATCGATGAGAAGGCCATGAGAACCAAGGAGGGACCGAAAAGTTCATATTGGAGGCCTACAAGACTATTCCCGATCGGGTATGGCCTCATCCCGATCGGGAATAAAGAGGAAAGCAAGGAGCGACTACTGTTGGGTGTTCCCGATCGGGAACATAAAATCCCGATCGGGATTCTCCACTTTCCCGATCGGGATTTCCTTTCCCGATCGGGATTGTCCGAGTTCAGCCCGTGTTCATTTCCTTTCAATTCCTTTCATTCTTAAACCCTTTATATACCCTTCTCTTGTAAGAAGACAAAAGATTATCATACCCTAGACTAGTTTAAGCCTAAAAAAACCCTAGATTGATTCTCACTCATTAGCTTTAATCTTCTCTTAATTTTAGTTAATCTTTAGTTAATCCTTTGTAATTAGTGCTTGTATTAAAGGATTCTTGGAGATTGTCTCAAGCTTGACAACCTTGGGATTGTATTTGGGGTTCTCATTAATGCAAGATTGTTCCTTTTCTTCATCTAGTGTTGGTATAATCCTTTCTCATCCTTGTTCTTTGTTATTTATACAAGTTTGAATCTTTTCTTAGTGTTATTGTTATTGTTCTTGTTTGGATTTGTCATTATGGATGTTTGGATGTTTGTCTTAGTTTCTCTTTTGATTGTTATTCTTCCTTTCATCATGAGTGAGTAGTCTTCTTGTGGGGTTAGTAGGGGGATTAGGGGTAGATTATGGATAATTAGGGTTGATTAAGGGGAAAGGGTGAATCTTTGTTGCTAGTCACATTGTGAGCACTCTAGGTGTTTGTTGTTATGCTTGTATGAGTAGTAGTGGCCAATGCTCCTTGTGCATGTGTTCATGAATCCATTGTTTGCCTATGATGTGGGAATGTTAAGAATAATCGTAGTTGCGAGAGCACGGATTAGGGTCTAAGTTGCGAGAGCCCGGACCCACCTTGACATCGGTTTAAGTTGCGAAAGCCCGGACCGACTCTAGACACTAGGAGACATCCATACCCTTGATCACCCCAATTACCCTTCTACCTCTATGAACCCGACCTACCCCACTTCTTTCCATATTTGAGTCATTTTCTAGTTAGACCGATCATTAGCATTGTTTAGCATCATTAGTCTAGTTCTTACTCCTCCTCCTCAATTGTTTCCTTTTATAGCTTTCTTTGTGTTTGTTCGTGTGACTTAGCCTAGTTTTAGTGGACCTAGTCTAGACCTTACTCTACCGTCCCTGTGGATATCGACCCTACTTGCCCTAGATACCCACTAGGAATAGGCGGTTTATTATTGACGGTTGGACTCACGGCAAATCCGTACCATCAATTTGGCGCCGTTGCCGGGGACGGTGCATTGTTTAGACTTAGTTTGCTTATTTCTAGACTTAGTTACCCCTCTTTGTGTTCTCCCATCTTCTCTTGTGTATATTCTCTTGATTTTTCTTCTTTCTTTAGTGTTATGTCTTCTTTTTCTCTTTGTCTCTAGTTGTGTTTGTTATTGTCGTTGCCTAGTGCCCATAAAGCACTAGGTGTTCTTACGTTTGTTCTAGTGTGTAGTGTATGCCTAGGAGGGGAGGCGACTTCTATCTCTTTAATCCAGAGCCGGAGAGACTCTTTCGAGCCTTTCGCCAACGGACGATTAATCGGGTTAGGATCTCTCAACCAAGTGCAAGCACCACTTATCAAGGGCAAGCCCAAAGAGCCGACTTGAGCATTTCACCTCGAGAGACGGCCGGAGGGACCTTCATAAATCCCTTCGGTGATTCTTCTCCTAATTCTCCCTCTTCATCTACATCAACACTCTCTACACCCCCATCCTCTCCCTTACATCCAAGAATGCCTAAGTTCTCCTCTCACTCCACATTCACCGAGGATGTCTTGCCGGGACCGAGTGCATTACCGGAAGCTTATACCGGAAATTTTGTGGCAAAGACTCAATTCATCCAACTTGTGGAGAGGAGCCCATTTAGTGGTTTGCCCACCGAAGACCCGCATCAACATATGGAGACCTTCTCCGATTATTGTGACGCTATATCTCAAACCGGGGTTACTCAAGACCAAATTCGTTGGGTACTCTTCCCGTTTTCTCTTATTGGAAAAGCAAAGCAATGGATTAAGAGTCTCGATAGGGCAACCATGGGTATCGACACTTGGAAAAAGCTTGGCTTGGCGTTCTACCAAAAGTTTTACCCTCCGGAAAAGACCAATATGCTTAGGGCCTCCATCACCGGTTTCCAACAAAGGGATGAGGAGAGTCTATATGAAGCTTGGGAGCGGTTTAAGTCTTTGGTAAGATCGTGCCCTCATCATGGACTCTCACAATGGTTCTTAGTACAACAATTTTGGAATGGACTTTATGAGGATTCGAGAGCCATTCTCAACATGGGCTCCAATGGTAGGTTTACCGAGGTCGATGACGACCAAACATGGACGAGAATCGAAGAGATGACGGTGCATAATTCGCAATACTCTAGGCCTAGGAAGGCAAATCGGGGAGGTAGGCACGAGGTTGATGCTATCACTCAATTGAGCATTGACCTTGGAGCCCAACTAAAAACGCACATGGAGACTATTGACAAGAAGCTCCAAAGCCACCTCAACCAAGTCCAAGGCTCTAGTTCATCCCACCATCAACCGATTCAAGAAGTGAATGCTTTGGGGTTCGTACCTCCTACACCTTACTTTGGGATGTGTGACACTTGTGGAATCGTTGGCCATGACCCTATGAGTTGTAGAGGGAGTATTGAGCAAGTGAACGCCTTTCAAGTGTTCAAGCAAGGTGCTTCTTTCTCTAATCAATACCAAGCTTCCCAACAAGTCCCCCAACAACAAGCGTTTCACCATCAACAACAACATCGTCCCTATGTTCCACCTCCCTTAAGGGACAACGATCAAAGTTACCAAGGTTATGTGGGTAACCAAAGACCCTTCAACAATTTCAAGCAAAATAACCAAGGCAACTTCAACAATAAGCAAGGGTTCCAACAAGGGAACTTCAATCAAGGATATCAAAACCACAACCAAGGGTTTCAAAATCACAATCAAGGAAATTCTCATGGGTTCCAAGGGAACCGTCAACAAGCAACTCACAATCAACAACAACAAAGCAAGCCTAGGAGCCGGTCTCCCATCCACGATTACGGTACCCCATTAGCCCTCACCGATACTCCGCATAATCCATCATCTCCACCACGTGATTTTGACATACAAAAGACTATGATGGATTTGCAAAAGAGCAATCAAGAAGTGAAGAACAATCAAATGGACATGTCAAGAAACCATCAAGAGCTCTTTACTTATGTTCGAGGGGAAAACGCTATGAGAGATACCCGGATGACGATACTCGAGAATCAAATAGCTCAACTTTCATCGGGAAGTTCCTCAAGGCAAAAGGGACAATTACCTTCTCAAGGCCAAGCACCGTCATATGAGCATGTAAATGCCATCACCACAAGGAGAGGTACATCCTATGACCCCCCTCCATTCCCTAATGATCAAGAGCCAATGCATGAACCAACAAAGAAATTGGCATCTCCAAGTCAAGAAGACTCAAGCTTTGATCGTCCAATTGAGGAACAAGTCTTATGGGAGGTCGAGAAGCCCCAAAAAGACAACCCTCCACCACCTCAAGAGAAAGAAAAAGGCAAAGGGAAAGTGTCGTTTGAGAAGTCTATCCCCATGGAGCAAAACAAGTACCAAGTGCAATTGCCTTACCCATCAAGGCAAATGAAGAGTAAGGAGGACTCTCAATATGATAAATTCCTTAATATCATGAAGAAGTTGGATGTCAATGTCCCATTCACCGAGTTACTTACCCAAATCCCGGCATACGGAAAATTCATGCGGGAAATCCTAGCAAGGAAAAGATCTATCGACAAGGAAGAGACGGTAGCGTTCACGAGGGTGGTGAGCGAGCTCATTCAAGGGTCCACGCTTCCGAAGTTGAAAGATCCGGGTAGTTTCTCAATCCCTTGCACCATTGGCAATTTTATGATCAACAATGCATTATGTGACTTGGGTGCGAGTGTGAGCGTCATTCCCTACACTATTTGTTGCCGACTCGGGATGAAGGAGTTGAAATGCACATCCATTACGCTCCGAATGGCCGACAAGTCTATTAACCGACCATTGGGAATGCTTGAGGATGTGCCGGTGCGAATAGGGAAATTCTTCATTCCGGTCCAGTTCATTGTGCTCGATATGCCGGAAGATGCAAGCACTCCCATTATTCTTGGGCGCCCATTTCTACACTCCGCCGGTGCCATGATCGATGTGAAGAGGGGTAAGATCACATTTGAGTTGGGTGAGGAAAAGATAGTGTTCGACCTCCAAGGCAACACTCCACCCACTAGTGATGAAACGTGTAAAGTGATCCATACCACGGAAGACATCGATCGAGGGAGAGAAACGGGACAAAGCTTGAAGAAGTACTCCTATGTACTTGAGAACTCCGATAGTGAGGAAGATGAGTGCCCGAATCACGGGCTTGGTGACAAGTTGCTGAGTGAAGAAAGTGATGAGCCGTCCTTGGGGCCGCATGAGGACCGGTGGACATTTGGGTATATCCCAAAAGACCGAAAGTACAAGTTCAAGCCATTGAACTTGGAAGATCGGGATGCCCCGGGAACGTCTAGGCAAGGCCATGAGGAGCCTTGGTTTGTGGATGGCTATATTTCGAGCATGATTGAAGACATCTCTAGGGCCTTCGACTTGTTCTTACGTGCCCTTGATGGAGATGGAGCCGGTTGGAGAGTTGATGAAAAAGAATGAAGATTTGCACCACCTTGGTTTGACGGAGTTCCACAAGAACCGTCACATTGTGTATATTTCTTACTCTTAGTTAGTTTGATTTTGGTGATAATCTTGTTGTTTAGACTATTTGATGAGAGTTGTGAGAGAGAGAATTTTATGTGTGCTTGAGTTTTCTTGATAGGTGAAGTTGATTTGAGCCCTAGAAAGGGTGGATTGTTGATAAGGCTTGGTTTGTGAGCGGGGAAGTCGGTTTTTGAAGCTTGTATCAAGCTTTTGGGTTCATGGAAGGTGAAGATGAAGAATCCCGATCGGGAAAGCCTTATCCCGATCGGGAATGTTGATGCCAAGAGTTCGGACTCACTGGAAGGTGATCCCGATCGGGAACACAAAATCCCGATCGGGAATTCACATACTCCCGATCGGGAATTCCCATCCCGACCGGGAAAGTCCTCTTCCCCATTTTGAGTCTTTTTCCTAGGCATTTGATTCCACCCATCCATAATACCCCCTCCCAACCTCCCTACTCCACTCTACTCCTATCACATGACCATGCACCTCACCTTACGTCGAAACCCACACACCCCTTACACCATTACTACCCCGACCGTGAGCTCTTGAATATGAAGCGAGATGGCAACTATGGAGACAAGCAACAAGGCCCTCATGATCATCGAGACGATGGAGCAAGTGAGTTACTAGCCGCTCGGTTTGGGTAACTATCCTTCCTTTTCCGTCTATTATCGCTTGCCTTTCCTTGTTTGCCCCCTTCCCTCGAGTCATGGAGTCTTAGTGGCCTTCGAGGCCCTAGTATGGTTGCTCCCGACTCTCGACGACGTGATTACATCGAGAGTCCATCGAAAAATCCAAATTTACAAGATTTTCACCGCTTTTTAGGAATTAGACGGATTTAGGCGGAATCCGGGTTAGGTGACTTGATTACACCTAGCCCTCCCCTCCCATTTCCTTTTATTTCCTTCTTTTTATTTTCTTCCCCCATCCATATCTTTTTCTTGTCTCGGCCCATGGTGACTTGATTACACCCCGGCCGGACACCTTCTACCTTTTCTCCACTTTATTTTTGATTCCTAGCTTTATATTCGTAGTTTCTCTTCTTTTTCTTTTGTCTCTCCGACACTACGATTGAGCATATGAGGATATTGCTCGATTTAAGTGTGGGGGAGCGATATTCTATCGTAGCTTGTTTTATTTTCTTTTTTTATCGAAAAATCTTGAAAAAATCCTAAAAATTTGAAAATTTTTCACAAAATCCAAAAAGATTTTTCCTTTTGTATGTTTTACTTTTGGGTCTTTGTGTAGTATATTTGTTTTGTGCGTGTGCTTTGCCTCCCTTTTCTCTTTTAGGTTGCCTAATCGCCGCCAACTTTGGAGAGCTTGCAAGAATCCCGGTAACCTCTATCCCTTTTCTTCTTTATCTCTTACGGAGTTTTGGAGGAGATTGTAATGTTGTGTGCTCGAGTGGAGCTTTGTAAAGTTGTGGATGATTTGGTGGCTTGTTTGGATGATCGGGGTGGTGTTTATGTTGATTATGTGTTTGTGTTGTTTTGTTTTGTTCGTTGTTTCCTTCTTCTTTCTTTCTTTCTTGTTGAGTCTTTGTTTTGTGGTATTTGTGTCTTGTGTGTAAACGGTTTTCGAAAACCCGGTTTAGAGGCTAGAGTGTGAGTGTCCATTTTCCTTTCCTAGTAGTATAAATCGAGTCTTGGACTTTAGTCTAGTAGAATGACCCTAAATCAATGAGTTCGTTGGTCCTTTATCTCGAGTCCACCTAGCTTACTAGGAATTTACTACGGGATTTGCACTTTTGACCATTATGACCACCCACGGTGTGAAAAGGCCTTGGTTACCGAGTCTCGTCCCCTAGATGACCGTGTTTAGGATTGTTTGATTAGTCCAAGTTATCCACTTTTTGTGGGTTTGAAGAGGGATCGCGACCCTCGACTCACTCATTTCCCTACCTCCTACACATATCCACACAATAAAATGCAAATTGTTGATTCTTCCTTTCTTGTTATTCAATGAAAGTGCCAAAAGATGCCAAATCTTGCCAAAAGGGCAAAGAAAAAGAAAAAGAAAGAAAAGAATGAAAGAAAGAAAAGAATGAAGAAAAAGAAAAGGCACAAAAGCCAAAAAGAAAATAGAAAAGAAGAAAAAGAATGGCATGGCAAAACAAAGCAAAAATGCAAAGAAAAGAGAAAATGCCAAAAGAAAACCCGTCTCACAAAAAGAAATCCCCACAAAAACAAGCCTTTTTCCGACTTTTTCCGTGAAGAGCCTACCAAAGGACCGAGTCCCGAGGAAGGATGATAGCGGCATTAGTCGGTCTTCCCTCATTTTGCATGTTTTCCACCTTTTTACTTGGACTAGTTAGGCGGTCTTGGACACGGGACGACCCTCTTGGCTCACGCTAAAGGGGGCGGGGTCTCACTTACCTACAGTGTCGACTAACACCGTGGTTCTTCACTTTCCATCTCCGCCGATCGTCCCGTAGTACGTTTTTAGAAAGTTAGGAGGACCTAGGTAAGTTACCAACGTTTTTGTTGCTCTATCGTCATACTATTAGGGTTTAGTTCACCTTGGTTTGTATTGCTAGCTTGGGAACGTTGTCGCTTACCTCGAATCCTAAACCGGTGTTTCATTCACCGCTTTTAGAGGGAACCGGTATTTGTTTTGTTTTGGGTGCAACCGATTATGTGTTTGTGTGTGTGTTTGTTTGTTTATGTGTTTTGTGTCCGGTTGCATCCACAGTTTTGTCGCAAGACCCAACTTGCCTTGCGGAGTGCACTTGTCCTCTAAGTGCACTCGCGTGAGTTGAAGGGGCGTAGGGTGCGCTAATACCCGCTCGGTTAGTTTGGTAGTTAGTTTGTGCTTACTCGAGGGCGAGTAAGGGTTAAGTGTGGGGGAGTTGATAAGTGTCGTTTGTAGTGCCTATTCTGTAGTGTTTTGGTCCCAGTTTCCTTGTGGAACCACTCCTTTGGAGCGGTTTATGGGCTTCTTATGTTTCCTTTAGCTCGTTTCAGGTTCCCGAGACCGTTCATGAAGAGTTGGAGTGATTCCGACTCAATACATATGCATTTTGGAGCCAACGAAGCTAAGGAACGATGACTCGATGCCTTGGAATCGACCCCAGACCTTGGGACCCAATCCCGAGCCTCCGAGACCCGATCCCGAGTCCCGAGAATCGATGAGAAGGCCATGAGAACCAAGGAGGGACCGAAAAGTTCATATTGGAGGCCTACAAGACTATTCCCGATCGGGTATGGCCTCATCCCGATCGGGAATAAAGAGGAAAGCAAGGAGCGACTACTGTGGGGTGTTCCCGATCGGGAACATAAAATCCCGATCGGGATTCTCCACTTTCCCGATCGGGATTTCCTTTCCCGATCGGGATTGTCCCAATTTAGCCCGTGTTCATTTCCTTTCAATTCCTTTCATTCTTAAACCCTTTATATACCCTTCTCTTGTAAGAAGACAAAAGATTATCATACCCTAGACTAGTTTAAGCCTCAAAAAACCCTAGATTGATTCTCACTCATTAGCTTTAATCTTCTCTTAATTTTAGTTAATCTTTAGTTAATCCTTTGTAATTAGTGCTTGTATTAAGGGATTCTTGGAGATTGTCTCAAGCTTGACAACCTTGGGATTGTATTTGGGGTTCTCATTAATGCAAGATTGTTCCTTTTCTTCATCTAGTGTTGGTATAATCCTTTCTCATCCTTGTTCTTTGTTATTTATACAAGTTTGAATCTTTTCTTAGTGTTATTGTTATTGTTCTTGTTTGGATTTGTCATTATGGATGTTTGGATGTTTGTCTTAGTTTCTCTTTTGATTGTTATTCTTCCTTTCATCATGAGTGAGTAGTCTTCTTGTGGGGTTAGTAGGGGGATTAGGGGTAGATTATGGATAATTAGGGTTGATTAAGGGGAAAGGGTGAATCTTTGTTGCTAGTCACATTGTGAGCACTCTAGGTGTTTGTTGTTATGCTTGTATGAGTAGTAGTGGCCAATGCTCCTTGTGCATGTGTTCATGAATCCATTGTTTGCCTATGATGTGGGAATGTTGAGAATAATCGTAGTTGCGAGAGCACGGATTAGGGTCTAAGTTGCGAGAGCCCGGACCCACCTTGACATCGGTTTAAGTTGCGAAAGCCCGGACCGACTCTAGACACTAGGAGACATCCATACCCTTGATCACCCCAATTACCCTTCTACCTCTATGAACCCGACCTACCCCACTTCTTTCCATATTTGAGTCATTTTCTAGTTAGACCGATCATTAGCATTGTTTAGCATCATTAGTCTAGTTCTTACTCCTCCTCCTCAATTGTTTCCTTTTATAGCTTTCTTTGTGTTTGTTCGTGTGACTTAGCCTAGTTTTAGTGGACCTAGTCTAGACCTTACTCTACCGTCCCTGTGGATATCGACCCTACTTGCCCTAGCTACCCACTAGGAATAGTCGGTTTATTATTGACGGTTGGACTCACGGCAAATCCGTACCATCACTTCCCATACTTGTGTTCATCTTCCCATTGCTTGTCTATTGTGTGAGCATGTTGAGAATAGTCGTAGTCACGAGAGTGCGGACTAGGGTCTAAGTTGCGAGAGCCCGGACCCACCTTGACATCGGTCTAAGTTGCGAGAGCCCGGACCGACTCTAGCAATTAGGAGACACCTATACCCTTGATCACCCCGATTACCCTTCTACTCTTATGAACCCGACCTACCCCACCTCCTTTCCATATTTGAGTTCATCTTCCTAGTTAGCCATCGTTCCTCTAGTTTATTTATTAGTTCGATCATTAGCTTAGTCATACTTCTCCTCCACCATAGTTTTCCATTTATCGTTTCTTTGTGTTTGTTTGGTAGCATAGTCTTGTTATAGGCCGACCTAGTCTAAACTCTGCCATACCGTCCTCGTGGATACGATCCCGACTTACCCTAACTACCCACTAGGTGTAATCGGTAGTTTATTTACAGTTAGGACCCACGACAAACCCTACCATCAGTATCATAATGCAAAGGGACGAACTCAATAAGCTCTGACATCGGAAATAGGCCGTATTTTGTATACGGACCACTACGACATAGAGTGGGTTCGAACGGGCCCGAACTCCCACAAAGTTCGGTGGCGACTCCTACTTCGATTTAAATTTCAATTTGACCATCTCATATGGAGATTCATTCGCCTCCCCAAACCCGCGCGTGGCCGCGTCGGGGTGGACCTATGTCATGTCCACAATTTGTCGACTCCGCTAGGGATCAACTGATGAGTCACTTACCATCGGCATCCCTAGGGTGAGACTCGAAAAGAAATCGTTCGAATAGTAATGTACACGTTTTAGTTCAATGGTTCATGCATAACCCAATTCTTTCCCGGGCCGGTTACTTGTGACCGACGTCCCACTATACCACGGTGCGTTCGTAAATGGGCGCGCTAAAGACTTCGGTGGCGGAACTCGCATGGGTTTTACGGCAGGTTCTAAGACCAACTCGGCTTAGGAAGACCGTCCTGATTTGCGAGAAAGCTATCGTCGTTGGTATCGACCCTCTTTCGACCGACCAAGACTTAGACTAAGAGCATACATGGTGTCATTATACTGTTTCCATGACTACGTGCTACTTGATCTATTTATCATCTTTTCAAAAACCGTCATTTTCAAAACTTGCATATTTTCAAATCATCCATTTTCAAAACCCGGAAAGCTACCGAATTTAGGACTTATGATTTTGACTCAAAATAGCCTATTTTTAGCCGGTATGCTGTCCAAACCTTTTAAAAAATCCGAAATCTCGGCCCGATAACGTTTTTTTTTTTTCGATTTTCAAAAAAAAATCGGGCCATCCTATCCAACTTCGTTCAGTTTTCAAATCCAAATTTTCCCTTTCAAAACTCTCTTCTTCTTAGGACTTCCCGTATTTAGTAGTGTCGGGTCTTGTCATAAGTTGTTAGAATCTCTAGCGTCGAAACTCCGTCGATCTTACATCACGAGTTTCTACCCCATCCCAGTCCGCCTTATTTGTCAAGGCACGGCCCTCCTACGTAGGATGAACCCCTACAAAGGGAAGCCCATTTACACACTCGAGTCTTAACAAAGTCTTTGATCCCGATTGGGGGGCTACCCCTCCACAGAGCGATCAATCACGGTTGCTCTAAGGGTCATGTCTTACACGTGTCTCACGTACCCCACTTTTGAGCCACTTAGATGTCACACCATCTGAGTCTTACTAGAGTCTTTAGTCTCACTCAGGGGTTGTCCTCCACCCGAGCAGTCAACCATGGTTACCTTAAGGGGTACCTTACGTCCATCCTACACCGGCGTCCTTATGATGCCTTCTTCGAGTCTCACCTATGCTACGAACACTCGAGTCACCTAGGGTTAGGTCACCACGGTTGGTCCGAGCACGCGACGCAGTCAAACACGGTCGCCCCATTTTTCGGACTAGCCCTTCTGCAGCTTGAGTCTAATTCGCGGTCATTACTTTGTCTAGGTCAACGTTCGAGTATCCCGATTCAAGAGTCTTAGTCATTCCCGTCACCCCGGGCCATGTCTAGTTTGACTCCCTCTCTTGCATTTGCGCAAAGCCGAGTTTAGGCGAGTCGTGGCACCTATCGCTCTCTCATCAAAGACCTTACCAAAAAAGAAACAACCAACCGGGCATCTGAAAGTCCGGATTTGATTCGAGTCTAAGTCTGAGTCCGAGTCTAGAATACCCTAAATCCTCATTTCCAAGTCAGAGTCAAAGTCATTTGCATTCTGTCCTCTTTTCAAATATCAATAAAATCAGCTTTTCTATTTCTCATATATACTTTCCTTATGTGTTTCCGAGAACATGATGAACACCATCATACACTGTGAGCACATGCACGTGACTATTATAGGCACATCTATAACGACTGCTGGAAATTGAGACCCGTGTTTTCCTTTTACCTGTTCCATGTCTGACATAGAAAGCCACATAACCACCCTTAGTAGGAGCGGTATCGAATCCTATGACAAATCTAGGTAGTCTTCTAGTTTGGGTTCAAGACGGGAGGCAAGCCTATTTCACACAATAAACACCCATCCAATAAGATCAACCAATCCCTACCTTAGGTGTTAGTCTGACACAGAAAAAAAAAAGAAAAAAACTGGACAAAAAAATCAAAAGTCCAAGGAAAAAAAAACAAAAGGCCAAGACAAAAAAGCAGGCCGAGGTTGAACGGTCAATCCGAGTAAAGAATCCCGTGACCGGGGCTAAGAGGTCTACCCAAAGAATTCAAAAACCCATGACCGTAGTTAACGATCAACTCAAGTGAAACGGTCAATTCAAAAATTATCAAAACCCATACCATCAACTAGGGGAGAAACAATCAAGCTGGTCAGCTAACACCACATCTAGCCTTCCCACATTACAACCCTCAAGACCTTCCCAAGACCTAGGCTAGAGACACCCCCGAATTTTGAGGATTCAAGATCCATAGGACACCCTAACCATTAGGGCAAGACATGGAAACCAGATCCCGCATTATCAAACCTGCCCGATCGAAGTTCGAGTCATTATTACTTGACTTCCCCCTTTCCTACCACATCGCAATACCTTACCCTCGAAGCCTTAGCTCCACAAAGTCGAGCTCCAGATTTCGAATCATCAAAGCCACATACGACCTAGCACCACATTTCCAAAAACATCTAAACCAGTTACCAGCCCAAACACAGGAACTCAACTTGCGGTCGGCATAGAACATGCCCAAATAGTGCACACCACCTCTGGGGGCTACCCCGGGGAACGCTCACAGTCACAGGATCAACATCCTAACTATTCTAGCCCTTTGATCAAGACATCACTGGGAATGCACCTAGCCTACACCGTAGCTATGGCTAGTTACACACAAAGTCCTAATAAGCTAGGCCTCATAATACATCTTTCAACACTGAACTACGGCTTGGTTTGATTTCACTACACGTGAATACGTAGGCAGCCTTTCAACAGCGGTACAACCACCCACTTTGACACATTCAATAAGCACCATCATTCCGGTCATGACACTGTCATGTTCTCAACAGCTAGCTTTGTCGTCCTGGGGGCTTCTCCTAGGCAGAAGTTCTCCATCCACTCACATAATCCAAATATTTTCAAACACTAGCTTTCTTTCTATAGAGTGTCCTAGTATTCGGCTTAGTTGAAGACGAGAATTTGTCAGGGACTCGAAGCAATACCTACTTCGGGAACATACCCCGAAACCAAAAAAAAATATTCAAAAGAACACCAGTCTACGGTATTGCTACCACAAAGCCCTGTCGTACGGAAACAATCTCATAACATATTTTTCCCATTCCGAGGATTCGACCATGTTGCCACTCACCTAGGCTACGGAATAACACAACTTAAGAGTCTTGTCATCTTAGGTGGCCCACCCCCTACCGAGTCACGGTCTAACCCTTAGAGAGTCCACTTCATGTCTCTCAACTCGTCCGGTCACGTCCAGAGTCGAGTCGGTCGGTAGGCCTCTCTCTTCATATTCTCATTTTAAAAATTTGCAAAACTTAGCCATTTGAGAAAATCCCTTTCCTAGTCACCACGGGAATTGGAATTTTTATCATACTTCATCTAGGCATACAGGCCTAACCGAAGGATTTTAGGAGTCCGTGTCAGAATCTGATCAGGAATCAAGTCATCCCAAGCATTCTTATTTCCAAAAAATTTTAAAAAATTTTCAGCATTTTCTTTCCAAAAATCAATCAAAAATCATTTCTTCCCCAGCGTGAGTCGGTGTTTTGCCTAGATATTACATGCAATCTGTTATGTATCAGTATACAGGTACACCCAAGACTCCCAAAGAATTCTCAAAGACTCCCCAGTGGAAAGTTCAAGCAACATTTTCATTAATCGGGATGTATCGACAAGCAGATACACTCAGAGCTTACAAGGCAAGCTCCCACACAATTCCAAGACGGGATGTATCTACAAGCAGATACACCCAGAGCTTACAAGGCAAGCTCCCACGCGATCCCAAGAAGGGATGTATCTACAAGCAGATACACCCAGAGCTTACAAGGCAAGCTCCCACACAATTCCAAGACGGGATGTATCTACAAGCAGATACACCCAGAGCTTACAAGGCAAGCTCCCACGCGATCCCAAGACGGGATGTATCTACAAGCAGATACACCCAGAGCTTACAAGGCAAGCTCCCACACAACTTCAAGACGGGATATGTCTGTAAACAGACACACTCAAGACTTTCCAGGCGAAGTCTCCGCGACATTATTGACATCTACCCAGGTATGATTTCTTTCTTATGGCTGGCGAGCCCTTCACGCAAGTCTAATGGACTATAAACGACCCGATCGGAAGTCTGCCAGGTCTTAATCCACGATTGGCCTGGTAGCTACTCTGACTTTCGCCTTGTCCAAGCCTCAATCAGAGTGGGGGCTCTGTAGACACCCACATTTTGACCGCCAGGTGTCTATCGTAGTTTCCGCCAAATACCCGATGATGATCGGACGCAAACGTGCTTTGACGAACTCGGATATGGGCTCGAAATCATGGACATTTGGCTTGGGCTTATTACGGAGTACAAATCTTACTAAACCAACCTCAAATCCATGCCCAGTGGGTCGTTTCGAGTCAAATAAGACTAATTTGGGTCGAATTCGGCACCAGGGGCAAAACCGTCTTTAAGCGACCGGGTCAAACCCGGTTAAAGATATTTTTTTCCCGAGTCACACGAACCAGCCGTGACACCACACGTCCGGTTTGGACTCAAATACTACAAAAAATCAGCTTCGAAAATATTAAATAAATCCATTCAAGGATAGAATTCGATCTCAAGTAGGAATTCTATCCGAAAACCAAAACAATTTACCGACCGAGCTCAAACACTCGGCCGAAACAGCCCCAAGACAGCCAAGATACTCGGCTTCCCCACCAAGAAACGGGACTCTCGCTCCCTTTCATACTCCTACGTTTCCTATCCAAACCGGTATTTCTTGTCACCTAAGCAAGAGTACCTCTTCTAGCTCCTATCGAGGACCTCTCCTATAAATAGGGCCCTCCCGTCAATTTCATACATCGTAAATTTACACAACCATTACACATCAATTATTCCCGCATACAACCTCGTTACGCTAAACAATTTCCGAGCAACCTCGACCCGACGAAACCGACCTCAAGCCGGCCGAAATCCGTCACCCCACACGACTAAACCGACACCCAAACTCATCCCACATCATCTCGACGCTCCCGTGTTTAAGCCACTTTCCGACGAGCTCTATTCCGAGAAAACAAAGAATGTAGGTTGAGGGTGTGAAATCAAACCCGACTCTTCCCCTTTTCTCTTCCTTTCTCCACGTTTTTTTTGTGTCGTGTCGTCGGTCGTATTCTTTTAATATGGGTCGTCGTCACATATTTTTTTTATACTTCTAGTATCGATGTTATAAAAATATTTTCGTAAAACAAACGTTCTTAAAATATAATATCGATTCTCTAATCAAATATCGTATTTAAACAAGAACTAAATTAAATCTCGTTGATGCTAAAAAAATCGTTACTTTTTAAAAACAAATTCGACGATTTTCTACGCAGAGAGAATTAACATTTTTTTTTCGTTCAATTTCTTTTTTTTTCTCTTTTCGTTCAAAACAAATTTTTATAAAAACCTTTTCTAAAAACATTCCGACTATTTGATATCGATTTCATAATTGAATATCAAATACGATGAATATCGAAAATATAAATCGAGTATAAATTAATCCATATTTGTACGCGATTTATAAAAATTGTCGATTTTTGAAAAATAAAAAAAAATCGGTCAGACTCCCACGCGAGTCGCACGCCCTCCAGGGTACTCGCGCGGAAGCCTGGATGGCCAACCCCTTTTTTTTTTTTTTTTTTTTTTTTTTTTTTTTTTTCGTTTTCTCATTTTTTTTCTTTTCGTTTCTTACATAAAAAGCGACTTTCGCGACATATTTTCAGATTTCGATAAATACTTTTTTCGACCTCGATCAACACGTGTTAATCCATCACGTGTCATAAATCTTTTTCAAAATCATGCATACCATTGTATTTACATCTTTATTCGATTTATTCAGACGTTACTAACTCGTTTTCTCGTGTTTGTAGCAATTTATTTCTTTCTTTTGTTTTATTAGACTAAAACGAACTTCACATGCTAAAATAACTTTGACGTTATTAGTTTAATATGCATTAAACGACTTAGCGACCCATTTATTTTTCTCTCACATGTTTAGGGAAAATAATCTTTGCATATCATTCAACCGTCGAACTAACGCGTGTATACCAAAAACGAACGATATCTTAGTAAAGGCCGCTAAGTGCGGGCGGGGTTGGGTGTTCTTAGTGAACTTCCCAACACGTACCCTCACCCCTTACTCAGAACCATGGTTTCCGGATGTCCGAATCCATTGGCAACAAGAGTCATTCAATACACGATATCCGATAATGTCGGTATCGGTATCATAATGCAAAGGGACGAACCCAATAAGTTCTGACATCGGAAATGGGCCGTATTTTGTATACGGCCCACTACGACATAGAGTGGGTTCGAACGGGCCCGAACTCCCACAAAGTTCGGTGGCGACTCCTACTTCGATTTAAATTTCAATTTGACCATCTCATATGGAGATTCATTCGCCTCCCCAAACCCGCGCGTGACCGCGTCGGGGTGGACCTATGTCATGTCCACAGTAAGAAACGTTTTAAGTGCCGTATTATTATTTTTTTAGAAAATTTTTATCACGATATACCGGCCAATTATTGTACAAGTTCCGAATAATTTCGTATTTGATACTTGTACAATAATAATATACCGCCAATCACACCGATACCAGGGGGCTTACATTATTACCCCTGTTTACCGTGGTGACATAAAAACGTTTAAAACAAAATTCTTCCTCTCATCTCCAGGGTCGAATGCCGGATACGTGGGGTTGTTACCCGCACCATGGACTACTCACCACCCGGCTGGTTATCCCCGCAGCCACGCTCCAATCGTCGACTCACGGAAACCCAGGTGCGATCCACCTAACAAGTACGAGACTGATCAGGTCCCCACCTAAAGTATGGCCACACTCCCGCCTACTCTCGAGTCAATGTCAGCACAGCCAAAGACCCTTCGTACGCTACGGACGGTTTTATACGGTTAAGCTAAGCGCTATTCTTCAGAGTTATCTCGTACACAATAGAGACAACCTGCTTTCCCGCTCAAAGAGATTTCGAATTAAATCCTAAAATGTATTCCCAATAAAATAGAAAATCTTTTGAAATATTTTTAAAACATTATGTGTTATTCATCTCAATTCTATAAAATTTTCTTTTCTTGAGATTAGATACGGAGTGATAATATCCAATAGCACATAGTCCAGTAAAGGTCTCCTTATGGGGTTGTCCCTATTTGTAGGCCGGGATTTGGCAAATGGACTTGGTTAATATGTCAAATGATTAGTATGACCATTTAACGGAGTTTAACCAAGTTTTTAATCAATTGACTAAGGGATGGTTTTCAGTCCCCCGGGTAGTTAATTGATTGAAAATCGTCCTTAATTCATTTAATTATAACTTATAATTCCAAATTGTGGAATTAAAGTAACCTTTTGACTCCAAAATATTGTAACTGAAATATAGGAATTATCTATTTATGAAAGATTGTTTTTAAAACCCTCTTCTTTAAATATACATGCTAAGTTAGAGGAAAAGAACCCAAGATTGACCATTTAATAGAATCTCAAAGAATTGATAAAAACTTTTATCTGTATGTATAAAAGATGATAATTTGATAAATATATCATTACTTCTGAAAAATGACAAAATTTAAAAATAATTGACCGTTTTGACAAAGTCCCTTCAAAGTTGATATTTTATTTGAGACTCGTTAAACTTCAAATCATGTCTCATAAATAAACTTTTCCTTTATTTTAAGAAATCTGTGACACTGTTTAGATGGATCTAGCGACATCGTGAGTCGGGCCTAAACGATTGCCAGGGTCCTAAAATTTTAACCTATTCACGAGAAAATAAGCTAGGTCTTTTAATATTACATTATTTCGGGGTATCGTTGGTTACGTCTCGCGAGTAATAATTAAATTACATTAGAGTCGAATAAAATAATCAATAAAATAAAATTAAAAATTTTCTATGTTTCCCATAGTTAGTATAATAACAATAAAAATAAGATAAGGTCAATTAACATATCTTCTTTTAGACGATAATAAAAATAGTTGTAAAATTTCTAACTATATCTAGTCTTACGCATTTTTATATACTATTTAAATTTCATATCTAAAATAATAGGTTTTCATAAAACAAAATTTATATTGAAATTAATAATTTATTATAATAATAATTTTGTTTCTTCTCCTGTAAATAAATAAATAATTAAAAATTAGTAAGTCAAAAATTTAATAAAAATTGTAAAACTTGAACATTTCCTTTCTTTATTTCCTTTCATGCGTACGGTTCGTCCTCCTCTAGTTTCCCTATTAAATTTGGAAACTTAAAATTTTACTTCGTATTTTATTTATAATATAAATTTAGGTATAAGTTTTATAGAACTAATAATCAACACATGCAATTAAGATTGTCAATAATATATACTCATGCAACAAAATTAACATGCAAGTCTATCATAATAATAAAATCAACCGTAGTAAATTATTATAACACATACACAAGTGCATCCACATGCAACAATAATATATATATATATATATATATATATATATATATATATATATATATATATATATATATATATATATATATATATATATATATATATATATATATATATATATATAGGTAGGTTTAAATAAGGTCCACAATTTTTTTAAGTCTATATTGAAGTTACAGATGACATACACTAAAGTTGCATTTGTATATATATCAATTTTGAACAAATGCAACTTTAGCGTATGTCATCTGTAACTTCAATATAGACTTAAAAAAATTGTGGACCTTATTTGAACCTACCTCTATATATATATATATATTCAGAAAAGCCAATTTGATAAAAAGAAAAGAAAGACAAACGAATTTTCTTTTGAAAAAAAAAAAGACGATTTACCCACCCAAGAGCAATTCATTTGGGTCGTCGGCGTTTCAGCTGGATCGTCGGCGCTTTATACGTGATTTTACCGTATTGCCCTTGTATAATAATCGTTAATATAATTAATTGGTTTTTGTATATAAATCTAATCTTACGTTTCGGAGTATTAATTTATCACGTAAATTGAACGGTTTATGTGACACGTTTCCCCATGTACCTCGGAAATCTTTTTCTAATAATCAATAATATAATTGATTGGTTTTTATTTAAGTCTAATTTTTTGTTTTCGAGTTTAAATTTGTCACAAATTTTCAATTTAACGGTTTTTCAATTTGTTGTTTGCGGCATGATTAGAGATTAGTTGACGGATTGTAGGGAGAATTTGTCGGGATAATCAAAAAACCCGGAAATAACATGAAACGGAGGCAAAACGTGAGTTTCTCACGTTTCACCGATCGGCAAAACGTAAGAAACTCACGTTTCACCGATCGGCAAAACGTGAGTTTCTCACGTTTCACCGATCGGCAAAACGTGAGAAACTCACGTTTTACCGATCGGTGAAACGTGAGAAACTCACGTTTTGCCGATCGGTGAAACGTGAGTTTCTTACGTTTTGCTGGGGTTAGCTCTTCTTCAAGGCAAAATTCTGATGATAGCTTGTCAGGCAGGACAATTGCATCGAAGATTAGTACACCCTCTGTCCCCAGTACTCCTCACCGCAACTTGCAACACTCTTCACCTTCAGTTAGTCTGTTTACTGTGGCCGATACCCTGCAGCGACCGTTACTTGGGCTCTCTAGGTCTGTTGGTTCGTCTTTTTTCTACGTCAAATTAAAAAAAGACCGTCACTAGAGAATCGAACGTCATGCGATGGTTATAATCGAACGTCAAGAATAGAGTAATGAAGTGTGGGGTGGTGGAGGGACCATAACCCATAAAATAGGACAAAAATTGCGGAGAAGACGGTTTTAGAAAAAACAAAAACCGCCACATTATCGAGTAATTAGTAATGTTAATATAATTGGTAACATTATTCAAAATGTAATTAGTAATGTTAATGAGGTAAGTTAAAGAAGGGGCAAATGCGTCAATTCACGTTATAAAGCGCCGACGATCCAGCTGAAACGCCGACGACAAGAAATAGCTCTTCTTTAAAGGGATATCGGTCTGGATAAAACTCCGACTCTTAGCGGCCCAAAACAGCGATTTTGCGAATCACAACTCGTCCATGGTTCCTCCTTCTCAGCATGTTTAATATCCTTAATATAAGCGGTTTATAACTAAAAATTGACATGCATGATGGTTAAGTTAATGAATATGAAATATAATAAATTAAGTTTATAAGAAAAGAGAAAAATTGACAACAATACCTTATAAAATGAAGAATTGATTATGTTGAAGAAGGGTGAAGAAGAAAACGAGATGATGAATATAGGTTAGGAGCTCAAATTAAACACTTTTTCTTTGGTTTCATGTCTTAAAGGAGATGAATTTCTAATGAAATTTTGATGAGAGCAAATGTGAATTAGGAGGGTGAATATGAGATTTAAATAAAAGAAAAGGTTTGGCATGCATGGGTAAGGTGGACGGAGGATGGGGATCATAATAAGGGTAATGGAGATTAGGAGTGAAGGGAGTAGTAAGTAGGATTAGGCTATTCAATAAGGTATGGTTAATTGAGGCCACATGTAAGGGTCGTAGGAGGTCCACGTGGGTCTCAATTTCGAGATTGTATACCGTTTTCTAATCGACAAATTTTTATTCTGTTAGAGTCGATTTTAAGTTGTATGGTTACAAAACTTTGAGATCCAAACATTTCAAATAATCTTAAATTGAAGTCTAAATTAGAATGAATTTCATAGTAAAAGGGGTGTAATTGGATGGATATGACTTTGAGTAATAGGTCTGATCACGGGTTGATAATAACGCGAAATACTTGTATCATTTTAGAAGGATGGGTCGTTTTTGTCAAACTGGTTTGAGGTGTAGAAATTATTTAAATAGTTTAAGATGAAAATAACGCGAGTAAGAACGTAAAATTAATATATGAAGTGGAATAAGAAGGGAGTATGATAAACGTGTTTCATATCAAACGAATTTGATAAGGTTCATTCCGATAAAATAAAGTATAATAACGTTTTGGGTCGAAAAATGCTTTACGTATGTTTTTAGTATTAAAGTATTTGAATATGGAAAACATTAATAATTTATATATTTAATTAATTTAATAATTTTTTTAAAAAAAAAATATGTCGTAAAATGTCGGGCTAGTATGTTGGAGTGCGCGAGAATGGAAGAGTTATGTTTGACTTAAGTTGTCTTAAGCTGAGTTGAATATACGATTCATATCTAAATAATAAAATGTAACCTGTAAAAATTTATTTTATCTTATTTTAAAAAGAAGTGTTAAAAATTTAAGAGAAATAAAAATATGAAAATTTTGACCATCCCACGGAAAGGGGTCTGGCAGTTTCCAAAACGTAACAAAATGTAACGTAAAAGAGAAAGAACTTAGAAAAGATTTGTTTAAATACGGGGTGTTACAAGTTATCCCCGGCAACGGCGCCAAATTGATGGGAGGGATTTGCCGTCAATCCTACCATACAAGTAAAACCAACTATTCCTAACTGGGTAGATAGGGCAAGTCGGGTCGAATCCACAGGGACGGGGTGTCGGACTAAGGTGTGCTACGGTCTAAGACTAGGTTCAGGACTAACTACACTAGGCGATGACTAAAGTAAACTAAAGACTAAGATAAACTAGCAACTAATGAATAAAGGAAGTGAATAAATCAACAAGAAGGAAACTAAGGCTAGCTCGGGTTCATGGGTGTCAAGGAGACCAAAAGGGAAAAAACGGGGTTACTAGCATGCTTTCGTAGCCTAGGTTCCGATCGGGCTCTCGCTACTTAAACGGCCTAGGGGTCATCCTCACCACGCTCTCGCTACAAATGAGGGAACCAAACCAACCAACCAAACAAACACACACAAGAGAAGAGGCAAGAAAAACAAGGATTGATCATCTCTAGTCTCACAAGCATTTCATCAAACATGTGGAGTGCAAGGTAAATGGGAAACAACAAAAACAACATCTAGTACCACCCATCTCACCCTAATCATCCCTAATCACACCCAATCCCCCTACTAACCCTAGGGGACAACTACTCACACATATCCAAACTAAAACAAACACAAACAAGAGAAACAATCACAAGAACAAAAGAAACATTCATAATGAAGAACAAGGATGAACAACAAACATAAACAAAGATGAAAACTTGAATAACAATAATGATTAAGAGAAAAGAGTAGAGAAGGATTATACCAAACTAAAAAGGATGAAAAGATGAGAACTTGTATATAATGAACACCCAAAACATCCACCAATGTTGTCAAGATTGAATGGATTCTTCAAGAGATCCCTTAATACAAGATTAACTAACTAGATTATGGACTAATTAATGACTAACCTACACTAATCTAAGCTAATCTAACCTAAAATAGTCTAGGGTTTAGTGGGTAATGTCTAACATAACATAAGATAGTGTAACAATACAAGAAGGGGAGGTTATTTATAGGGTTACAAGAGTAGAGGAATGAAAGGAAGCGAAACAACCCCAATCTGGGCCCTTCCCGGCCGGGAAGGATGTCATCCCGACCGGGAAGAGCATGATCCCGGCCGGGACCATGACCTTCCCGGTCGGGACCACCTCTTCCCGGTAGGGACCACCTCTTTCCGGTTGGGATGACCTCTTTCCCGGCCAGGAAGGGCCCAGATCAGGGCTGTTTCGCTTCCTTTCATTCCTCTACTCTTGTAACCCTATAAATACCCCCCTCTTGTATTGTTACACTATCTTATGTTATGCTAGACATTACCCACTAAATCCTAGACTATTTTAGGATAGATTAGCTTAGATTAGTGTAGATTAGTCCTTAATTAGTCCTTAATCTAGTTAGTTAATCTTGTATTAAGGGATCTCTTGAAGAATCCATTCAATCTTGACAACATTAGTGGATGTCTTGGGTGTTCTTTATATACAAGTTCTCATCTTTTCATCCTTTGTAGTTTGGTATAATCCTTATCTACTCTTTTCTCTTAATCTTAATTGTTATTCAAGTTTTCATCTTTGTTTATGTTTGTTGTTCATCCTTGTTCTTCATTATGAATGTTTCTTTTGTTCTTGTGATTGTTTCTCTTGTTTGTGTTTGTTTTAGTTTAGATATGTGTGAGTAGTTGTCCCCTTGGGTTAGTAGGGGGATTGGGCGTGATTAGGGATGATTAGGGTGAGATGGGTGGTACTAGATGTTGTTTTTGTTGTTTCCCATTTACCTTGCACTCCACATGTTTGATGAAATGCTTGTGAGACTAGAGATGATCAATCCTTGTTTTTCTTGCGTCTTCTCCTTTGTGTGTTTGTTTGGTTGGTTGGTTTGGTTCCCTCATTTGTAGCGAGAGCGTGGTGAGGATGACCCCTAGGCCGTTTAAGTAGCGAGAGCCCGATCGGAACCTAGGCTACGAAAGCATGCTAGTAACCCCGTTTTTCCCCTTTTGGTCTCCTTGATACCCATGAACCGGACCTAGCCCTAGTTTCCTTCTTGTTGAATTATTCACTTCCTTTATTCATTAGTTGCTTGTTTAGCTTAGTCTTTAGTCTACTTTAGCCATTACCTAGTGTAGTTAGTCTTGAACCTAGTCTTAGACCGTAGCACACCTTAGTCCGAAACCCCGTCCCTGTGGATTCGACCCGACTTGCCCTATCTACCCAGTTAGGAATAGTTGGTTTTAGTTGTATGGTAGGATTGACGGCAAATCCCTCCCATCAATTTGGCGCCGTTGCCGGGGATTTGCCCCGAATCCCGATTGATCAAAGTAAAAACCAACTAATCCTAAACTTGGTTAGTCGAGGGTAAGTCGGGTCGAATTCCTCAGGGACGGTCTAACTAGATAAGGGTCTCGGTCTAGGCAAGGTATTAGTCATAAGAGAAAAACTGTTTTTGGTAGGAAGAAGGTCTAAAGTCAAACAAACAAAAGAAATAAATACAATAAGTAAAACAAACTAGCGAGCTAAGCTACTCAAACAATAAGATAAAGAGAAATACAATAAAAAGGACTAGGGTCAAAGTCAACTAGGTAGCCTCAAGAGAATTAACGGAGCCCACAAACGAGTCGATAATGGTCGGTAATTGGGAAGATCAAGGGTCTCTCTCGAGTCTCTATCTACCCGGGACGGTCCTAATAACGGGCTCTCGCACTTATTACTAGGTCGACCCACCCCAAAGAAAGTTCGACACAATATAATTCACCCATCGCGGCCAAGACAAGTAAATCATACAAAAATCGCAATCAAAGGAGAACACCAACAATGAAAGACAAGATAATAAACCCACAACAATCCCCACAATCGAGACAAACCGAGTCTTCCTCAACCCTAGAAATTAACTACTCAAACATGATTAAATATAAACTAATTAAACTACCCACTACTCTAATCATAATAGTAAACATGAATAACTCATAAAGATGCAAACTTTAAACTAACTAAACAATAAAATTAACTTAAACTAATAAATAATAAAGATAAACAATAATGAAAAAGGAGAAGAAATGTATCAACTTGAAATGAAGAATATCATAATCGAAGGAGAAAATAGTGCAAAAAGAAGATTATCCCAAATAATTAATGATCAAACTAATGTAAGACAATGTAATAAAAGACTAAAATGAAATGAAAATGAAAGAGAAAACTAAATCCTATTATCTACTTTCTACTCTTCGGCACCTACCGTGCGGCGTCTTGCTGCTGCCTGCTCTCTTTCACTACCCTACTCCTACGGACTCCCTCCATTTCCTAATCTAATCTTCCTTTTCCCTTTCTTTTTTTCCCACCTGCTACATGTTCCAAAAACTCCAGCCCATTCTCCAAATCTCTCTCCTCCTTCATAATGGGCCAAATGTCCAAGCTTCTATTTGGTGGTAGGGCCATATCTTCCTCTTGATCCATTAGCTGCTTCTTTGTAGCTCAATTTCGAACCATTAATTAATGAAATTGAGTCTCACTTCCTTCTACAAACTTTTAGATCTCGAATTTAGCTTTCTGACGCATCTTTAATCACTTAATTCCGACGTCGTATGAGTGAGATATCGTCAACTCAAGACAGCCCGATCATGTTGGCCTTTGACTTTAATTTGCTTGACCCACTTTGTTCATTGACCCAGTTTTTCTCGTCTTTACTCGGTCATTTCTTCAGACGGTAGCTACAAAAATACACACGAGACAAGGCAATACCAAATTCTCGGAAAATAACAATTATTAAGATAATTATAACTAAAACGACTAATTAACACTTAATATCGTATAATAACCTATATTGAGCTATAACATCAATTAAGCACACAAAATTGACCTGAATAAGTAAATAAATGTGGGTAAAATAACGACTAAAAAGTCGATTATCCCCGGCAACGCCGCCAAATTGACAACAACCAAGGCTACCATGGTTATCAAGGCAATCAAAGGCCTTCCAACAACTTCCAACAACATAACCAAGGTGCTTTCAACAACAATCACGGGTTCCAAAATCAAGGGAACTTCAATCATCAAGGTGGTTTCCAAGGAAACCAACACTCTCAAGGACATCAAAACAACAACGAAGGTTACCAAAACCACAATCTTGGTAACTCTCAAGGCCTTAATCAAGGCAATTCTCATGGGTTCCAAGGGAACTTCCAACAATAAAAAGGGTCTCAAGGTACTCAACAAGAAAGCAAGCAAAGGAGCCGGTCTTCAATTCATGATTATGGCACTCCCTTAGCCATCACCGATACTCCACACAATCAATAATCTCCACCTCGTGATTTCGATACACAAAAGCAAATGTTGGAGATGCAAAGAAGTCAAATGGAGTTGCAAAGATCCCAACAAGAACTTATTGCCCAACTTCAAATGGAAAACAAGGAAACAAAAACTCATCTCAAGATGCTCGAAACCCAACTAGCTCAAGTTTCTTCGAGTAGTTCTTCAAGAGAAAGGGGTCAACTACCTCCTCAAGGTGTACCATCGAAATTTGAACATGTGAATGCTATCACCTTGAGGAGCGGTGCATCCTAAGATTCTCCCTTGTTTCCTAGTGAGCAAGAAGCAATGAAAGAAGTTGTATCTCCATCTCAAAGCAATGAAGGTTGGGGAAATCTCATGGAGGAGCAAGTCTTGTGGGAGGTTGAGAAACCTATTAAAGACAAGCTTCCCCCACCCCAAGAGAAAGACAAAGGAAAGGAGAAAATGTCAATTGAAAAGTCCAACCCAAATGAGAAAGACAAGATACATATCAAGTTGCCATTCCCAACAAGGCAAATGAAGACCAAGGTGGATGTTCAATTTGACAAGTTTGTCGATATTGTGAAGAAGTTGGATGTGAGCATCCCTTTCACCGAGCTAATTACCCAAGTCCCGACATATGGAAAATTCATGAGAGAAATCTTGGCTAGGAAGCGATCCTTTGACAAGGAAGAGACCATAGCGTTCACGAGAGAGGTGAGCAAGCTCATTCAAGGCTCTACACTTCCCAAGTTGAAGGATCCGGGTAGTTTCTCAATCCCGTCACCATAGGGAACTTGAGGATCGAAAGGGCGTTATGTGATTTGGGGGCGAGTGTGACATTCTCCCTTATTCTATTTGTGAGCGACTTGGAATGAAAGAGCTCAAGTGTACTTCTATTACACTCCAAATGGCCGATCTTTCACTTAACCGACCATTAGGGATGCTAGAAGATGTGCCACTAAGAATAGGGAAGTTCTTCATTCCGGTCGACTTCCTTGTACTTGATATGCCGGAAGATGCCATCACTTCCATTATCCTAGGCCGCCCATTTCTACATACCGCCGGTGCGATGATTGATGTAAAGAATGGTAGGATCACATTTGAGCTAGGCAACGAGAAGCTCGTGTTTGACCTTCAAGGCAACACCTCGCCTACAAATGAAGAGTCGTGTAATATGATCCACGCCATGAAAGACTTCGATCTAGGGGATGAGTCGTATGAAAGTTTGAAAGACAACTTGGGTGGAATTGATTATGATGATTCCGAGCTTGGGGCGGATGAATGCCCATGTGATGTGAGTGAAGATAAGCCGGTTGGTAAGAAGAAGGTTGAGCCTCCCTTGCACTAGTAGAAAAAGTGCTAACAACATCTGTGATAAGACACCGGTTGTAAGAAAAACGATACTAAAAGGTTGTAGGTGGTAGTGAGAAATTTATAAAAAGGACATTCAGACCGTTGTATGTATTAAACCGGTGTGAAAGGGTTGGGTAAAGAAAGTACCACCGGTTGTAAAGTGAAACCGGTGTGAAAGGGTACCCATTAACATCAGTTCATATTAGAACCGGTGGAAAATGGTGTAGGCTATTTGAATTACTACCAAGCACTACACCCTTTGCCAAATAATATACCAAAAAAATCAAATTAAACCAGAAGCGCACAACACTACACCTTTTATCTTCTTCTTTCTTCTTCGTGAACAGCAAACCAGACCACCAAACAGCGAACAACAAGCGGCGACAACCCAGTTAATAACCGGAAAAACCACCGACGACTACCTAGTAAATCGACGACGAAACCACCGCCGACAACCCAGTTAACCGGCGACCTCCACCAAGTATGTTATTTAGGGTTTTTTTTTTCAAATTTTCAACTTTGTAGTGCTAATCATATTTTTTGTCTTATGTCAGCCTTGATAATCAGGCAACATTTTTGTTTGCGATTCCAGTTTGCTAGCTCTTGATTGATTGATTAAAATTAGGAATACTAGGGTTAGGGTTTCATGTTTGTGTGACTTGTTTTTCCTGGTGAAGGGACTAAGGTTTGCTAGCTCTTGATTGTTTTTACTAGCTTTTGAATTTGGGTAAAATTCTGTGTTTTTGATAAGTTAGGGTTAGGGTTATGGTTATTCGTGTTTGTTTGATGCCGATTTATAATATTATTGTTGAAGTATGTTATCTACCTTCGTCTGTTTTGATTTGACGATTAGTTTCAGTTTTTTTAGTGTTTAATTAGACAGATTCACACTTAAAATTGTCTAAAACTCAGAGTACTTTAGATTTTTTTTTCTTTGTCTATTGTTCTTAATTATTTGTTTGTCTGGTTCCATTAATATGTGTAATTTTGTGCTTCATAGAAAGATGTTAGGGTTTGGGTTCTGGTTTTTTGGTTTTGAATTTTTTGTGGATAAAGATGTTTTAATTCTACTGGCTATGCATGTTATTAATTCGATGACTGCTTTTAGCCTCTTAGGGTTTTTCTGTGTTTAGTTTCACTGATTCGAGCTTATAATCGTCGAATTTGATGTATCAGTCTTCAACTTGTGCTTATTGATTCGTCTATTGTTCTTGGTTTTCTTTTAGTAGCCTAATCATAGTCATACATTAGTGATAACTAAATTAATACTACTCCGTATATACTAATATACGGAGTAGAAAACATGATGATGCAATAAAATGGATGTATATTTGGGAAGTTTTGAAGCCGAGCACTTTTCCTTTCTCTTATGTTTTTTTTGCTAATTATGTTACAAGTTAATTTCTGTTTTCTTGTATAATGATCCATTTAATATGGTAATTCACCTTACAAAAGATAGGTCTTGCAATTACATTTTGTTATGGTGATACCCGTGATTCGTCGCTTGCAATGTATGGCGTGATATGGAGCTGAATTGGTGGTCTAGCTAGATGGTGGATAGTTGATTAAACTCACAGATATATCGATGTCGTCCATGGCATTTTGTTATTCAATATGTGATCTGTGTGCTTGCTTCTAAGTACTATGGTGTCTTCTGAGTTCCAATCATTGATTAAGCTCTCTAAGTCGATCTTCATGTCGAATTATACTCCTTTGAGTGTTTAAGAGTGTTGCAGTAGGTTTGCATTGTTTGTAAGACCTTTGATCTTAGTAGAGTTACTCATTTTAAACAAGAAGAGAGGTTGAGATTAACTGAAGTGTCCATTTTTCTGTAAATTGATAGAAAGAAGATGCTGCACAGCAGCACCAGTTCATACTGCATGCAGCTTTGGACATAGTCCAGGACCTTGCATGGACAACAAGTGCGATGTGAGCCTCCGTTACTAGTCTTGTTTGTTTTTTTTCTACTTCTTTCCAGTCTATTGTTTCTGAATTATGTACTCACTATTTGACCACATTAGTCATGGTATTAAATCTCAGCTCGTCATTGTATTACGGTGCTGTGGCCTTATCTCAATCATTCTACAATAATGACGACCAATAATGTGCTAAATTGTGTCCGATCTAACTAATAAAACCTTTTTTTTTTATTTGGCGTGTGGCTTAGATCTAATACCATGACATTAGGTTCTATTTGTATGTTCTCATATTGTGATTACTTTTTCATCCTCTTTTCAGGTTCTTAAAAGCAATAGACAGATTCAATGATTTAGCGGTGTCTGTATATGTCACAGCTGGTCCTATCCTTAAATTTGACTATCTAGTTTTTCTTCCTCACCCTCTCGATTCATTTTGAGTAATCTCTATTAGTGGATTTTGGCTTCCTGTTAATATGTTGTGTAGTTTTTCTGATAAAAGTTATGTTTGTATGAAATTCTTATTTAAATGAATGGATGTTGGTCAAATGATGTTCACGGAGCTAGCTGCTCGTATGATAGGGTTGTTACTATTTAATATTCCGCATTCATTTTTGGCTTTCACATGACCATATTAATAAGAAGGTCACAAGTTGACATGCCCTTTGGAATCTATGTGGGTAAACATTTGTTTTGTTGAATAAAATCTACTATCCTACAATTAACAATTAGCACAAAAAAGTGATGTTTTATATCGGTAGTAGTTACTATCTTATGATTGTTCTGGCTTTTCACTATTCCAACTCATAAATAGTATTATGCTCATATAGTCAAATTTGTACGTTATTTTTTCAAGCTTATCGTGCAATCGTTTGTTTATTGCCTGAGGTATTCTGTTATATCTTTTGATCAATTCCCTCATTTATTTGGTTTGAACTAGTGTGTGCTGATAGTTATATACTTATATGGTTTACCATTTATTCTTTAACCTATTATCACATGCACGATTCATGCTTCTCCACGACTCCTGCAAAGAAGATGGGGTGAAAAGCTTTTTTCAGGAAATGCACAAGTTGTACATTAAGGTATGCTTTGTTTTCTTTCGCCTCTACATGTTAAACCATTGCTCCTAATTTTTTTTCTTTTGTGAGGAATCGACGTGGGTTTTTATATGCGTATTCTAACTTAAGACTACAAATTTGTAGGCTCTTCTGAATCCATATATGTATCGGGTTCTCGCATTGCATCATCATATTTCGACACAAAAGTACGAGCACTATCCAGAAGATACTTTTTGAAAAGTTTTGAATGTGGATATTATGTCATGAAATGGATGTACGACATAACCGTATCCTACTCTTTGAGTAAACAGAGCTTAGTGGAGGCACTTTCTTTCTATGAATAATTTTTTTGTTGTTTACCTATAATTGGAGACGATATCACTAATCCATTACTATTATTATTATTATTATTATTCAATTTTTTTTATTTATGTAGTGTGTTTTGAAATCAAGAATGACAGTTGAAGATATGGATCTAGTTCGAGAATTTTGGGCTCATAAATGTATCGAGGCCATTTAGTCTACTTAAAGAGAGTGTGTGGCGTCAAGAAGCTTAAATTGTGTAAGAATAGTTATTGATACGAAATGCTTATGAGCATGTAGGATATTGAAACTTCTTTCTTTAAATTAAGTCATAACTTATGTAAAATGGTTGTACGTCATTTCTATGGTATGTGTGGTTGTGGAAACATATGTGCCCGCTTTTGTGATATATAAGGATGTTGCATTGTGACTTAATTAGTGATGTTGTCCTACAATTGGCGCTGATTTGTAGTTACGGAGTAGATTGGCTGTAATATGAATTTGATGCGAAAAGATAACTCTTTAGCACCGGTTTTAAATTGAAATTGTTGAAAAAAATGCCACCCTTTCACACTGGTTTTAGGTTTTAGCGGGTGCAAAAGGTCTCCCTTTAACACCGGTTGAGAATTGTGACCGGTGTTAAAGGGTATCCCTTCACTTCGATTTTAAGTTCTGGCCGGTGTTAAAAGTTACCCTTTGGCACCGGTTACAATAAGCAACCGGTGTACAAAATTTTTTTGCACCGGTTTCACAACCGGTGTTAAAGGTACATTATCTATAACGCTAGTTCTAGGGGAACCTACAGAAAACGATGCTAAAGGGGGGTTTACAACCGGTGTGAAAGGGTATTATTCTACTAGTGTTGGGGCCTTGTGAAGATGAATGGTCATTTGGGTATATACCGAAGGATCGCAAGTACAAGTTCAAGCCGTTGAACTTAGTAGATCGGGATACCCCGGGAACGTCTAGGTTAAGTTGTGATGACCCTTGGAGTGGAGGTTGGTATTCCACAAGCTTGATCGAAGATTTCTCGAGAGCCTTCGTTTTGTTACTTCGTGCCCTTGATGGCGATGGAGTTATCTATAGTGTTGTTAAAAAATGAATGAAGAACCCCCATCCTTGGTTTGACGGAGTTCCAAAAGAACCGTCTCTTTGTATATATCTCTTTCTTATTCTTTTGTGTTTTGTGGAATTCTTGTGATTTGGTAATTTGATGAGCGATGTGATAGGTAATAGTGAAGATGAAGCTTTGAGAGAAGTAGTTGATGATAGAAGCTTGGATCTTGGGCAAGGAAGTTGGTTTATGAAGCTTTTGCCAAGCTTTTGGGGACGGGATTCGAGATCCCGAAGTATTGGATGACTTGTGGGTGGAGCTATCAAGAAGATTAAAGGACTAGAAGAGTCATCCCGACCGGAAAGGGTTTCATCCCGACCGAGATGATGTGTTCACGAAATCTGGGCTACTGACTAGCCATCCCGACCGAGAAGAAGAGCTTCCCGATCGGGAAGGCATGGTCCCGATCGGGAAGAGATGCTCCTGGCTGGGATGGTCTCCTGCAGCCTTGTTCGCCTTTGTTCCTTCATTTAAACCCCACCCAACCACTTTATAACCCCTCCCAACCTCCCTACCTACCCTTGCAACTATCATATGGCTCGTACACTTCATATATAGACCTTCATCTCATCTTCTCTTCACTACACATCGAGTTTCACATCAAATCCCACCTCCTTGTACCATTGCACGCCTAATACTCCAACCATGCAACCATATTGAGAAGGAAGAGGAATAACAATGATGAAGACAAGTAATGTGCCAATATCGAACATTGAGACGATGGAGACTTTTGAGTTGCTAACCGTGTGGTAAGGTGACTCTCCTTTCTTTTCCGTCTTTTATTGCTTGTCTCCCTTTGTATGTTCCCCTTCCACTTATCATTTTTGTGTCATGGTGGCCCTCGGGGCCTTGGTAGTCTTTGCTCCCGACTTCGATGACGTGACTACATCGAGAGTCATTTCAAAAATCCAAATTTACAAGCCTTTCCACTTTTTCTTTATTTTTCACTTTTTGGTAGAATTTAGTCGGATTTAGGCGGAATCCGGGCTAGGTGACTTGATTACACCTAGTCCTCCCCTCCCAGTTCCTTTTATTTCCTTCTTTTTATTTCTTTCCCCATCCATATCTTTTCTCGTCTCGGCCCATGGTGACTTGATTACACCCCGGTCGAACACATTCTACCCTTTCTTCGATTTTCTTTTTGATTTTTAGCTTTATTTTCGTAGTTTCTTTTCTTTTTAGTGTCTCCACACACTACCGATCGAGCATGAGGACATTGCTTGGTTTAAGTGTGGGGGAGCGATATCTTAGTCTAGTTTAGTTTTATTTTCGTAGTTTTTTCGAAAAATCTTACAAATTCCTAAAAATTTGAAACATTTTATAAAAATCAAAAAGATTTTCTTTTGTGTCTTTTCCTTTTGTGTCGTTGTGTTGTATTGTGCGTGCTTTGCTCCCCCGATTTCCTTGTAGGTGGCATTATCGTCGATAAGTTTCGAGAAGCTCAAGCACCCGGTATTATCCCCTCATTTCTATCTCCTTTTTTTTCCTTTTGTGGAGCTTGGAGGATGTTTTGTGATGGTGTGTGCTCGGGTGGAGCCTTTTGGAGATTTGTGGTTGATTGGTTGCTTATTTGGATGTTTCGGGGTGGTACTTGTCTTCCTTGTGTGATTGCCTCCTTTTCTTTTGTTTTGTTTTGTTTTGTTGTGTTTTTCTCGTTTTTTTTTTCATTTTTGTTGCGTCTTTATTTTGTGATGTGTAGTTTGTGTCTTGTGTAAAAATGTTTTCGAAAACACGGTTTTGAGGCTAGTGCGCAAGTGTTTACTTTCTCTTCCTGGTGATGTGAGTCGGGTCTTGGACTTTAGTCTAGTAGAATGACCCTAAATCAATAGTCTCGTTGGTCCTTTACCTTGAGTCCACCTAGTCTACTAGGGATTTACTACGGGATTTGCATTTCGACCACTATGACCACCCACGGTGTGAAAAGGCCTTGGTTGCTGAGTCCCATTCCTTAGGTGACCGTGTTCAAAATTGTTTGATTAGTCCATGTTTTCCACCTTTTTGTGGGTCTGAAGGGAAATTGCGACCCCCGACTTACCCATTTCCCTACCAACTACACATCTCCACAAATAAGTTGCAAATTGTTGAAATTCTCACTTGGTTGCAAGAAATGCCTACAAAACAAAACCATCCAAAAGGCAAGCCAAGTCAAAAGAAAGAAAAAAAGAAAAAGAAAGAAAGAAAAGAAAGAAAATAATGAAGAAAAAGAAAAGGCGCAACAAGTCAAAAACAAAATACAAAAGAAGAAAAAGAAGTGGCATAGCAACTCAAAAGTATACTTCAAAAGAAAGAAAATGCCAAAGAAAATCACCTCACAAAAAGAATCCTCACCCCTAAAAAATAAGCCTTTTTCCGACTATTACCGTGAAGAGCCCACCAAAGGATCGAGTCCCTAAGAAGGATGATAGCGGTAAATAGTCGGTCTTCTCTCACTTTGCAAACATCATCCACCTTTTTACTTGGACCAGTTGGGCAATTTTGAGCATGGGACGACCCTCTTGGCACATCGCTAAAGGGGGCGGGGTCTCACTTACCTACAGTGTCGACTAACTCTGTGGTTCATCCTTTTTCCACCCCGCCGATCGTCCCGTAGTACGTTCTTAGAAGGTTAGAAGGAACCTAGGTAAGTTACCAACGTTTTTATTGCTTTGTTGTCATACTATTAGGGTTTTGTTCATATCGATTTGTGTTATTAGTTTGGGAACGTTGTCACTTGCCTTGAGTCCTTAACCGGTGCTTCTTTCACCGCTTTGCAGAGGGAAGCGGTATTTATTTCTTCTTGGGTGCAACCGATTGCTTGTTTGTTTGTATGTTTGTTTGTTTGTGTGTTTTTGTGTCCGGTTGTATCCACAGTTTTGTCGCAAGACCTCACTTGCCTTGCGGAGAGCACTTTTCCTCTAAGTGTTCTCGCGTGATTTGAAAAGGCGTAGGGTGCGCTAGTACCCGCTCGGTTAGTAGTCTAGTTTCTTTCAGTTTTTAGTTAGTTCGTGCTTACTCGAGGGCGAGTAAGGGTTAAGTGTGGGGGAGTTGATAAGTGTGTTTTGTAGTGCTTATTTGTTGTGTTTGGTCCCGGTTTCTCTTGTGGCATCGCTCTTTGGGAGCGGTTTCTAGGCTACTTATGCTTCTTCTAGTTTGTTTTAGGTTCATAAGACCAATCATGGAGAATTGGAACGGTTCCGACTCGTTTCCGACACATTTGGAGCCAACGAAGAGAAGCGACGATAACTCGGTGGCTTAGACTCGATCCCGAGACCTTGGGACCCATTCCCGAGCCCCTTAGACTCGATCCCGAGCACCGAGAATCAATGAGAAGCCCATGAGAAGCAAGTAGGGACCCTACAAGACCCATCATGGTCGAGATGAAGGCCATCTCGGTCGGGATGAAGAAGCAAAGCAAAGACAGCCTACTGATGGCTCATCCCGGCCGAGAAGAAGGTCCTTCCCTTCCCGGTCGGGACCACCATCTCGATCGAGATCAACATCCTTCCCGGCCGGGAAGGTGCAGCTACAGCCCCGTGTTCTTTTCTTCTCCTTTGCTCTTGTAACCTTATAAATACCCTCCCTTTGTATTGTTTAAGCACCTTACACTACTCTACATTATTCTAAACCCTAGATAGCTTCTCCTAATCCCTAGCTTAGTTTTACATTAATTCTTCCTTAAACTTTTGTTAATCTTAGATTAATTTAGTTAGTTAATCTTGTATTAAGGATCTCTTCAAGAATCCATTCATTCTTGACAACATTGAAGGAGGTTTTGGGTGTTCTTATAATACAAGTTCTCATCTTTTTATCCTCTTGTTAGTAGGTATAATATTTTTATTCTCTTTACTCTTAATCTTTGTTTAATCTTTCAAGTTTTAATCTTTGATTATTGATCTTGTTCTTGCTAGTTTCATTATGAATGTTTTGTTGTTTGTATTGATTTCTCTTGTTATGGTTAGGATTAGTTTCATTATGTGTGAGTAGACTTATTGTGGGGTTAGTAGGGGGATTAAGTGTTGATTATGGTTAATTAGGGTTTGATTGTGGGTAAATGTAGATTCTTTGTTACTAGTCACATGTTAAGAGCACCATGTGTTTGTTGAATTGCATGTTTGAGTTGTAGTGGCCATGCTTCTCATGCTTGTTTTCATCTTCTCATTGTGTGATTGATTTGTGGTTGAATCCTTGTGTAATGGGTAATATCTTGCATAAGTATTCGGGTTTGTCTTTGACTCGAGAGTGAGGACATTGGCTTTGACGCGAGAGCGCGGACCAACCTTAGTAACTAGGCGAAACCTACACCCTCGATCTCCCAACTATCCTACTACACTTATGAACCCAATCTAACCCTACTCCTTTCCAATTTGATTTCTCCATCTCTTTAGTCAATCATTTCTCTAGTTTGCTTGTTTCATTTAGCTTTAGTTGATCCTTTAGTTCATGTTTTACATAGTTCATTCATAGTCTAGTCTCATCCCTTCCTATCATCATATTTAATCAATTCTTGTTAGTTTGTTCCTCTTTGTGTTGTTTTGGTAACATAGCCTTGTTTTTAGGTAGACCATATTCTAGACACCTCTTTACCGTCTCCGTGGATATCGACCCGACTTCCCTAGCTACGTGTTAGGTTTTATTGGTATTACTTGTTGGTAGGGATCCACGGCAAATCCCTCCAATCAATTACACATTTCATTTTATGAGGTTTAAGCTTTAGACATTTTATTTTCCTCACCCATTTATTTTGGCCTTAAACACAAACTCTTCACTTTCCCTATCCTCACCTTTTTGCCCAGCATATTCATGCACAATTGCATAGTTTCATCAAATTTTTAATTATCTTTAAGCCTAACCTCGTCACTATTCTTTCATAATTCATTTCACAAAAATATTCAAAGCAAATACTCTTCATTTCTTCTCCTTTGGCCATGGTTTCCAGCAGCAATTCCAGCCTCAAAATCGAGTCTTGATCGTCTCATTTTCATCTCCAAATTAATCGTTTTTCCTTTCCCTTCGTTAAGGTAATAATCAATGTTATTTCCGATCGTTATTTACCTTGATTCTATTAGTTCTCATGGTATTTTTGTACTATGTATGTCGTGTGATGTAGGATTCTTGGACGACCCCGAAGCCGACGAATTTATTGTAGACTCGGATTTGGAGTGAAGGTAACGTCGATGTTACTCGGCAATGTCTGATTTTATTTGTGTAATTGCATGTATATAATTATAATTTTATTTTTGACAATATATGTATGTCTCATATTCTGATAAATTTAAAGTCATAAAAATTTGCATGTTTCGGTATTTTTATCGCTTTCACGAGATTAACGATTAAATTGTTATATTGCTTTGTAATATCGTAATATTCGGCTTAAACATATAAAATATGAATATACTTTGTAAAAATGATGTTTTTGAATATTTTTATAATTTTGTATTTTTCTGATATATTAAGTATTGATTATTGAATTATTACCGTTTTCGAACAAAAATGATTAAAAGCCGTTTTGAATTCTTATACGTAAACATTTTATTACAATCTGAAATTTGGCGTGGATAAAATTTCTGAAGAAAAATAATTTATAAATTTCTTTATAATTTTTCAGAATTGTTAAGTGGACGAATTAATTAGTCATTTTAAAACATCGTTTATCGTTAAAACCGTGTTTGCTATTCTGAATTTTGATTTTGTCTACTGTTTTAAATCTGAGAAAAAATTGTTCCTGTTATTTTCTTGATAAAAATATATTTTTATGATTTTTAGTGCTTTAATAAAATATTAGGAAAGACAAGTTTTATTAAAAGAATCGTTAATTGTGGAAACGGGTTTTAAAAGATGGTTTTATTGAAATTTGTAAAATCTGGAATTTTGGAAATCTGGAAAATTTGATAGTTTCTAGAAAATCATAATTTTTAGGTTTAATAATATTTTTTGGGTATTTATACTTAAATCATTTTATAATTACTACTTTTATTAGTCGTTATTGTCGAGATTAGGCGATTAACGAGAAAATCCTTTGAGTTTAGAGATTCTGGAAAATTTATTCTTCTGGGCAGAATATCCAACAATATATTTTAGCTATTTTACATAATTTTTGTACTATTTTTTGAAGCCTTTAAATGATAGTACTGATTCTTGGATAAAATTACGATTTATCATTAAAATACTCCGTTTCAGCTAAATGAATTCCAGCAATTTTCAAAATATTGAAATCTGAAACTTTATAAGTTAAATCACCCCTTATCATATTCTAAATTTTTTTAATGGTTTAATGAAATAAAAGTCGTTAAAAGATTTATTTTAACATTTGCCGTAAAATCTTATTTATGCTTGTTTGTCGAAACTGTTAATAATTAGGGAATTCTAGTTTTATAAATTTTGGAAATACCCTAATTAGTAGTATTAAAATGTTTAAGATATTTTTAATCATTTTAAGAACACTTGTATGATATTTCAATAATTTCATAAACCCAATCGTTCTGGTTTTAAAAATTAATATCGTTAAGGCCGAAAGTATTAGTTTTATAAATCTATATCGTTTACTAAAATTGTTTTATTAGTATGAACTAATAATTTTGATAATTTAATATAATGCTATTTTTGTAAAGTTTCTAAGTATAAAAGTTTTCTAAAATAGAATGTTTCCTCTTTTGGAAGGTGATTCTTTTTCCCTTTTGTTCTCTTATTATTATAGCGATTATATCTTTTGAATGTCATTAATGATTGTGTTTTGGAGTTATGATAAGTGTAGGTTAGAGTAATACAGTCTAGGATGTACAGTTTTGCCATCAACTATAAGGTTGGTGTATCCATTTGGGATGCATTGGTTGTTGAACTGGACACATTTGGTGTCCAGGAGTATATGTGCATTGTTCCTTTAAGACAGATATCGCATTGTGTTAGTCGCCGTCAGTTGAACTGGATACATTTGGTGTCCAGGAGGGGTGTATATTACTTAAGCTAGGACCTCGCATTGATAAGTCGTCGTCCTATTATGGTTGAGTTGCCTAGTTAGAGACCTTGGATCTTCATTGCGTGTGAAGTTGGTGTCTGAGTTCTCGAAGCTAGTTTTTAGTATATCCCTAGTGAAAGTCTTGCCTTGTCTACACTAATTCTATCCATAACGCAATTTTAAATTTTTTTTATTATCGATATAATTTGGTTTGCAGGTTGACAAATATTTTACGTTTTCTCCGAAAAACTCATTTTTATTATATTGTTTCGATTCGTGATGTTTTTCACTGAAAGCTTATTTTTATTATGATTGAGTTTCTCGACCATTTGCCTTAGGATTCGTCATTTTTATTTCTCATTTTTTCAGGGGATTGATCATTCGAAGGGGCCTGTCTGCCACCCACACCAGAATAAATAGAGGATAGATATCACCTTTCGTTTTTCAAATGCATTGAAATGATTCCCTTCCTTAGTCCAAAGCACAAGTTCCCCAACAAAGGGGTTTTATGTCTATTACCAGTTCTTCCTCCCGAACTTTGGGATTGGGCACAGTATGAAAGATCTTGTAGAAGCACATATTCCTCCAGGAGGGCGGCTAGGACGGGGACGATAATAAGTCAATTTGTAATCTTTAATACCAACTTTAAATCCAACACTTGCTTTAGTCTCTGTTTGTGATCAAATAAAAATTGAAAACTATCCGGTAGATAAGAGATGTTTCAATGTTTTCCGTTTTTACTATTTTCATATAATAGTAATTACAGTTTTAAAATCTTGTAATATGGCTGGAAGAACGTTGTCGTTGCTCCTCACTGATTGTGGATGTTATTGTAGACACCCAGATTTGAACCTGGTGGCTGCAGAAGTGCCCGACAAACACCCAATGACGATCAGACTACAACGCGACGCGAGTTTGCGATATTTTAGATAGTTTTTCTATAGAACGGATCAAATAATTACTCGGAAAGATTAAATTAACATCAAGGCAGCCTTAGTCGTGTCATTACGGTTGCGTCGACATTAATTAGAGTCAATTCCGAAACCGGGGCCCCGAATCGGTCCCGAAATATGCAAAGTCAAACCCGAGTCAACACGTCGGCCCGAGCAAACCTCGAGACACGCGCCCGAGGCCCACCCGGCGCACGACGCACTAGGGTTAAAGGGAAGGCTTAACCTCCAAAAGAAAGACTAAGATATGCATCTTCTCCTTTTTGGAAAGTTTTGATATCGGATCTTCAAAACTTTGACAGCTCGAGCTCTGGCGCCTGAAGACTGAACTGCCTCACATCAGGCGTCTGAAGACTGAGTCGCTGGACACTGGGCATCCATATGGGCGACGAGGGCCGAAAAACACCCATAAATACCCCCCTCACCTAATTCATTCGACACAATTCAATTCTCTTCCCTCTTCACTCTTAAAGAGTTTCTCGCTAAGGGCTCGCACTCCGACACCCGCGGCAAACGATCCACTCGATCGTAGTTCCGATAAAGCGACATCGATGCTACTCCTCACCTTCGAGCACTCCACTCGATCCCGAGGTGCCTGTGTTCGACTAACTGTGGTCTAGTAAGGAATTCTGCCGGATTAGCCGCAGAATCAGACAATAGTAGCGGAGCTCTGCCGGAATAGCCACAGGAAGGGTCAACAGTAACGAAACTCTACCGAAATCACCAGGCAAGCTAGGAGGATCCGCCTTTTGAAGTCGAGTCGTCACTAGGTTGTCATCTAAACAAAACTTTACATTCTCGCACCTTTATTATTATTCACTACGATAATGCCAAACGTGGACACTAGGTCCACTACACATACTAAAACACGTAACGTGCCTACTTCAACCGCAAACGCTAAACTACACTATATAGACCCGAGTAATTCCGAGATCCGTTCTCAACTATCTATGCATTGTGTCCCGTTTAGTGTATAATCCAAGGGTGCAACTCCTCACAACGTGATTTACTTATATTCGCATTTACAGATTTTCGTATGACTTATTGCTTTATGACCTTATAATCGCATGCTAAATCCCTTAACACGGAATTCAAAACGTAAATAACCTAAAATTGGACAAAATGATGGTCGGGTTCCGTATTAGTCCCGGTGCTCACCTTATAAGGTTCGACGCATCCTTATTAATACCGAACCGACGCATCTTAAGCAGAATACCGGGTAAGGTATATCACGAGAACGACTAATATCTGTATTATCACGTTAAAACTAACTTTCTAATACCTTTAATATTAGTACTCTCTACTCTCCTATGTGCATCTTTTCATGGCCTGCTTGTCACGTGAAATCGCATGCAAATAATGTAAACACAACTACTTCGACGACAAAACTTACTTGTCCTTAAACAACCGACGTAGCAAAAGGTATAGGGTGAAAACAACGGATGTTACAGTATTTCCGCCACAACAAAAGAACAAAGTTATCAGCCCACTGATTGATTAGTAGAGGCCGCTATAGTGCGGGCGGGATTGGGTTTCGATGTCTATCGGATGTTGGCTTCCCAGGCCAATATGTAGCCTTACCCCTTACTCAGAATCGACGGTTTTCGGATGTCCGAAACCATTGGCAATGAGAGTCATTCCAGGCATGGAGTGCTTAAGGGTACAAGTCTTTATCTTTAGGTCCCGTGCCCCTCAGCTTTGAGCCGGGTAAGAATCAAAGTTGACGTGAATGATTTCCAAGTCCCCATAATTGACTCGGTGGCGACTCCACAAATCGGCAACGAATTCAGTTCACTAAAAAGGTCGCCTTACCAAACATATCAGCCTTTAAACATTTACAACCACGACTCGATCGATTCCAAACAGAAACACGAGTTCCCGCACCCGTCTAGTACAAGTCCGGAACGTCATCCGAATCGAGATCCGAAACATCGTCCCGTACGCGAGATCGGACTGACCCCCGACTGGGAGGTGGCCGCCGCCATACATTGTAAAACTGGGTCGATCCCGCGCGGGCGCGCGTGGGGCGCTGGGCGGTGCGGACGGATGTCCACGGTTATGTTTTTAACATGGCAGATATATGTGTTTCCTACGGGTGGTCTAGCGAGTAGTTACGGATCTTGCTTCTTTTTTGGTGAAATGTGAGTATTATTATTTCATTCACAATCAATATACAAGAGGGGAGTATAATAGAGGTGGGAACCTCGATATCACTCAAAGACGTAATTACTCATACAGCTCGAAACAAAAATTAGATCAACCTATGCAACACATCATTTTCCTGGTTGATTATAGTGGAGCTCAAGATTTCCTTAGCCTTACTTTTGACAGTCTCTTGGATGTACTTAGTCACGATCTCCGGACGCTTACCAGCCCCTTCCACTCTAGCATTATTTCTCCGTCCACACTGAATGTATGAATGTCGTGATTACCATGGAAGCCAACTTCTCATTAGCTTTGCAATTTTTGAACTCTTGGAACAAAGGTAGTTTACAGTCAGTCCACACCTCAATGTTCCATCGAACTCTGCTGCTGTAAGGGCCCTCTTTGAATAAATGTGCAGCAGTTTCAGTCTCCGCCACGCAGAAACATCACTTATAATCGTTGATGTACCCAATTTTGTACAGTTTTTCCTTCAAATTAAGTCCACCATGAAGAAGAACCCAAGTAATGAAGGAGTGTTTGTAACACCCTTGATTTTATAAATTTAAATTAATTTAAAATTATGTTCGATTTAACTCGTAATTCTTAAAATTATTATAAAACGAATTTATCGTTTAATCGTTTCAAACTCCTAAAATTCTATTTGTTTCGGAAACTCTTCTTATATTTAAAACGTAGTTTTATTTCTATTTCGATTTATTTTATACATTTAATTTAATTCTTATCGAAAGTCTATTTCGACGACTTAAATTCTAAATTCTTTTTATTTATTTTTATTTAAGCTCGATTTTCTATTTTCGGCTCGAGGCTCATTTATAATAAGTTTCGTCAAAACATTTATTACATTTTCTCGAGAAATCAATTTAATTTACTTTATCAATTTAATCATTTATTACTCTCCCCTTTCCTTCCTTTTATTTAACGTGTGCCTTCATGGCCTGATTCATTCCCCTTTTCTTTTTGTTTTCTCACTACACTAAACGTATTTCCTGCCTTTGCTTTTCTTATTTCCACCGCTTCATCCTCATCATTCATTCCTCTTGTTCATTTTTCACCTTCAACGTATCCCCTTCATTCATCTGCTTCAATCCCACCTTTTCGGCTCCTTTTCGTTCAGCCGGCTTCAGTAATCGAACCTTGATGATTTTTGCTTTTCCTCCTCTGTTCCAGTTGAGCCGTCCTTTGTTGCCTTGTTTTTTAAGGTAACTTGTATTCCATTCTCTCTAGTTCATTCTTGTGTCGTGGCTGGTTCGAACCCATACGTTGGGTAGTGTTTCACATGTCTTCTCCGCTTCTCCTTTTCTTAATTTTTTTTTCTCTGCTGCTGTCCGTTTGTTCATCATGTTGTTCTTCTCCTTCTTCTTCGTTTTCCTCTCTTCCTGTTGTTGTTATTACTGTTGCCGCTGCTAATTGTGTTGCGCACCTGCTCTGTCCTTATTCTATTATTTTTGTCGCTGCTGTCCTGTTTGTGTCGTTCCTCTTTTTCTCGTTTTCTTCTCCTTAATCTCCTTCTTCACCTCAATCTGTCCGTGTTACTGCATTGCTACTGATCCATCACTATTTGTTGCTTATGTGTGTTCGTCTCACTCGGTTCGCATTTCTCCATTTTCGGTCGCTGTTATGCAATTGATATACTCATATTCGTGCTTGTTTCTCATCAGTCTTGTTTGTACGTGACTGATGTTAGCGTTTTCGACCTCGATTCATCTTCTTTTCCTATATTCTATTCGTTAATTATGTCGCATTGCTGCTGTCCGTGCGTGCTGCTGTTAATATTGCTCTATGTTTGCTGTTTCTGCTGGCCTGGCATCGTTATCTGCCGTCGTTCTATCTCGTTGCTGCTACTGCCGTGGTCGGTGTTGTTGCTGTACAGTTCTATGGTTGTTGTTTTTCACTACTGTCATCGTTTTCGTTGTTCTGTTCGTGTCCCTCTTCTCTCCCTCATTTTTCTTCTACTTAACCTTCTTCTTCTTGTCGTCCTTCTTCGATTTTCATAATTTTGAATTCTGTTAATGTCGATGTCATTACTCGATTCTATCGACTTATACCTGTTGGAATTATGCTTCAAAAGAAGCAATTTGTTGTTTAAATTTTTGTGATGACATTAAACATATGTAATGGTGATGTAAGAAACTTGGATGCTTGGAGGCCAAGTAGTGACATCATCTCCATGACATCTTCTTCTTATGTCACACCATGACATCTATGGTGATGTGTAGTGCTTGGTGGACAAAGAGAAGAGCTTTGTGGCCAAGTATTTTGATCTATAAAAGCCATCAAATCCCATCATTTTAATCCATCCAAAATCATTCATCTACTTCTCTTATATCACAAAATATTCTCTCAAAAAAATGTTAGTAATATAATTTATAGTTTGTGTAAAATATTGGCAACGATTTTGGTTGTAACTCATCTACGGTCTGCATACACAAAGATCGTAGCGGTTGTGCAATCCTGGGGGTCGAATGTCAATGAGTCCGTGTGTAGTAGACGGGGCATAATCGACTTTAGGATAGTGACCTCAAGTCACGTCACAACCTTTCCTCTCAGATAAGATTATTCCTTTTTCCATCTTATTTATTTTTTCACTACTCGTCCAACAATCTAAAGTCGATTATTGCTCTTTTATTTTTTATTATGGCTAGTAGTGAAACATATGATGCAATTTCGTTAACATCTACCATGTTGACTAATCCCATAATTCCTGATATGTCAAAACTTGACCCATTTGACGAAAAAAACTATAAAATGTGGTCCGACAAAATGAACTTTTTTATGAGTAAAATACGGGTAGACTATACTCTGTTTAATATTCAAACCCCTGAAAATATCAGGAGGGATTTTGAGACGGATAATAAAACTTGTCGAGGAATGCTCCTTCATTATATAAATCCCGCCTTATTTGTGATATATAGCAAGTTTAAGTCGGCTAAGGAAATTTGGGAGGCTCTGAAATTAAAATATGGGAATGATGATTATGGGTCTAAGAAATATGCTTGTAGACGATGGCTAGCTTTCAAAATGTCTGATGATAAACCCGTCTTAGACCAAGTTCATGAATATGAAAATCTGTGTTCTGAAATTGCTTCCGAGGGAATGAAAATTTGTGAAATATTTCAAGCCATGCTTGACAAACTTCTCCCGTCTTGGCAAAATTTTGTCCACAATATGAAACACAAACAAAAAAAATTTTCCCTCCTCGAACTTGTGTCTCATATAAAAGTCGAGGAGCAGAATAGGATTTAGACCAAGAAAAAACGAGTTGAACACTCTTCCTCTACTGCTAATTTGGTCGAGTCTAGGAAAAATAATCATAAGGGGCAGAAAAATTCCCACAAAGGTCCTAACGAATATTATGGGCCTAAACAAACTGAACAGTTCAAGGAAAGTGGAAATAATAAAAGGGAATTTAAGGGAAATTGTTTCACATGTGGGAAAGTGGGTCATGTGTTCAAATTCTGTCCAAAAGGGTTTAACAACAAAAGCCGACAAAATAAGCCACAAGCACACCTAGTTGAGTCTGATTCAGAAGAAATCATAGCTGCTGTAGTATCTGAAGTCAATTTAGTTAGCAACCTGTCTGAATGGGTATTGGATACGGGTGATACAAGGCACATCTGCTTCGACAAGAACATGTTCAAGGAATATTCTAAGGTTCCCGGGAATGAGTGTGTATTTATGGGCAACTCTAGCTCCGTTAGGGTTCATGGAAAGGGCAAAGTAGTACTCAAACTAATCTCGGGAAAAACACTTGAACTCAACAATGTGCTGCATGTACCCGAAATTAGGAGGAATTTAATTTCTGGGTCACTTATGAACAAGGCTGGGGTCAAATTAACTTTTGAATCCGAGAAACTTGTACTCATTAGGAATGGAAATTTCGTTGGGAAGGGATTTTGTAATGGTGGTTTATTTGTCCTCGATGTTGAGACAATTAATAAGAATGTTCGTGCTTCTATTTATATTGCTGAGTCCGTTTATCTATGGCATTCTAGATTAGGACATGTGAATGTTGACTCGATTAAACGACTCAAAAAACAGAACCTCATACCTCAATTTAGTAGCACAAGTTTTGATAAATGTGAAGTATGTGTTGAGGCTAAACACGCAAAAGCGTCGTTTAATAAATGCGTAAAACGATCTAGTAGTCTCTTAGAACTGGTTCACTCTAACCTAGGAGATTATAGAAACTCAATGATTAGAGGTGGAAGCACTACTACCTTACGTTTGTAGATGATTTCTCTATACACCAAGGTCTATTTATTGAGTACAAAAGACGAGGCTGAGGAAAAATTCATGATCTACGAATCCGAGGTAGAAAATCAATTAGATCTAAAAATTTAGAGAGTTAGATCAGATAGAGGTGGAGAATATGATGGGAATCCACTAAAGAGATTTTGTGAGTCTAGTGGAATTATTCACGAATACACAGCACCTTATGCTCCACAACAAAATGGGAAAGCTGAGAGGAAAAACCGGTCACTAAAAAATATGATGAATGCAATGTTAATTAGTTCTAGTATGCCTGTCAACATGTGGGGTGAAGCAATGTAGTATGCGTGTCATATTCTCAATCGAGTTCCACACAAGAAAACTGGTAAAACACCCTATGAGTTATGGAAAGGTTATCCACCTAACCTTAATTATCTGAAAGTGTGGGGGTGTTTAGGTAAGATTGGTCTTCCGGATTTTCAAAGGAACAAAATTGGGCCCAAAACCGTTGACGCAATCTTCATTGGTAATGCCGCCAATAGTACTGCATATCGTCTGATTCTCAAGGATTCATCGGGTTTTGGACCCATTAGAGAGTCAAGAGATGTTGAATTCTTTGAGCACATTTTTCCCATGAAAAATAGTACGAGCACTAATGTGTCTGTTACACCTAGTGGTTCAACTTAGTCTTCTGCTGCTACAGAGGAAGTAGTAGAGCCTAGGAGAGGTAAACGTGACAGGACCCAAAGGAATTTTGGTCCAGATTTTGTCATGTTGATTGAGAATAAGTGTTTGAGTGAACATGAGGTGAGTGTCTTCATACTTGAAGAAGACCCGAAAACATACAAAGAGGGCAATCTGTGGACTCTACGTTTTGGTTGGAGGCCATAAATAGTGAAATTGATTCAATAATGAATAACCACACCTGGGTATTGACCGAGCTTCCAAGGGGTTGCAAAGCTTTGAGTAATAAGTGGGTTTTCAAACGAAAACTCGAAACAGATGGGTCAATTGATAAGTACAAGGCAAGATTAGTGGTTTGTGGAAATCGTCAAACAAAGGGGTTGGATTTCTTCGATACATATTCACCCGTGACTAAGGTAACCACAATTAGAGACTTGGTAGCACTTGCATCTGTTCATAACCTTGTCATACATCAGATGGATGTTAAGACTGCATTTTTAAATGGCGATTTGCACGAGGGAATTTACATGAAACAACCGGAAGGATGTGTGATCCCCGGTCAAGAACATAAGGTGTGCAAATTGGTCAAATCATTATATGGCTTGAAGCAAGCCCCAAAGCAATGGTATGACAAGTTCGATAAAACCATTACATCAAATGGCTTCCTGGTAAATGATTCTGATTCATGTGTGTATGCCAAAGATGATGAAAATGGCTGTGTGATAATATGTCTTTATGTGGATGACATGCTTATCTTTGGTACAAACATGAGGGTTGTAAATGAGACGAAGAAATTCTTGAGTTCATGCTTTGATATGAAAGATATGGGTGAAGCCGACGTAATTCTTGGTTTAAAGATCACGAGGACTGAATCTGGGTTGTGCTTGAGTCAATCTCATTACGTTGAGAAAATTCTGAAGAAATTCAATCAATTTGATAGCAAGCCGTTGCACACTCCCTATGATTCCAATATACATCTAACCAAGAATACCGGTTACAACGTGTCTCAAGAGGAGTACACGAAAGTGATCGGAAGTGTCATGTTTTTGTTGAATTGCACTAGACCCGACATAGCTTATACTATTAGTAGACTTAGAAGGTATATACATAACCCTAGCAGAGATCATTGAGATGCCTTGACAAGATTACTGAGATACTTGAAGGGCACCATAGATTGGGGATTACATTATCAGAGAACACCATGTGTGTTGGAAGGATATTGTGATGCCAACTGGGTATCTGGGAATGACGAGATACACTCTACTAGTGGCTATGTGTTTACTCTGGCTAGTGCTGTTGTATCGTGGAAGTCGGCTAAACAAACCTGCCTTGCGAAATCGACAATGAAATCTGAGTTCATTGCTTTAGCTTTGGCAGGAGAAGAAGCTGAATGGCTATGGGGCCTTCTAGCAGATATTCCTTTGTGGGGAAAGCCGACTCCTTCGATTTCCATGCACTGTGATTCTCAAGGTTCAATCAGGGTAGCTAACAATCAAGCGCATAATGGTAAAAAGAGACATATTCGCTTAAGGCATGGAATTGTGAGAAATCTGATCAGAGATAATGTGATATCACTCGAGTATGTAAAATGTTAGAGGAACATTACGGATCCTCTCACAAAAGGCCTTGGCAGAAAGATAGTGTTGAAGTCAGCACTGGGAACGGGTTTAAAGCATGTAATAGAGTAACTTGTGATGGATACCTGTCTTAACTAGCTTAAGTTCAACAGGTCAAACGAAGTCACAAGGAACTCTTCTGTGTAATACTGCGACCATTCCTAATAATATATTTGAGATGCAGTATTTTTTGTGTCTTTACTGACATTGTTTTAGGTTGAGCTTTCGCTCTTAATGAGTTCATAGACCTCGTATGGGTGGTTTGTATGAGGCAGACTTGATGGATTCACCGATTGTTTCAAAGATAAGCTTTTGCTCTTAATGAGTTCATAGTCCTTTGTATGGATGGTCTGTGAGAGGCAGACTTGATGAGCTCACCGATGTGAAAAAGGATGATTTTTTACTCTTAATGATTTTATAGTCCCTTGTGTGGATGGTCTGTGAGAGGCAGACTTGATAAACTCACCTACGTGAATGTGGGGAGGTTCTTGCCCTACTCCCAAGAGATCTTCAGACTTGGATCTCTACAGGCATTCATGAAATACCAGCATGTACTGTGTAATTACTTGGCTAGTCCAAGTAGAAGATATTTATACCAAAAAAATCCATGGGATGAGTTCATGGATGTCGCGAGTCTCTACCTTAATTTGAGATTAAGTAAGTACGCAACAGTCTTAGGGCCAACTCCATTCGAAGGTTCAAGGATTAGTTCCACCTGGGATGTCGGTTCAAGATCATTGTATTTCACTGGGTGCTGGTTAAAGTCCACAAGACACCAGCACCTTAACGCTAAATCTCTGTTGCCAATTTTCTCTCTTTCTTTTGCGTCTTCTTTTGAACCATGTGGGGGATTGTTTGAATTATGCTTCAAAAGAATCTATTTGTTGTTTAAATTTTTGTGATGACATTAAACATATGCAATGGTGATGTAAGAAGCTTGGATGCTTGGAGGCCAAGTAGTGACATCATCTCCATGACATCTTCTTCTTATGTCACACCTTGACATCTATGGTGATGTGTAGTGCTTGGTGGACAAGGAGAAGAGCTTAGTGGCCAAGTATTTTGATCTATAAATAGCCATCAAATCTCATCATTTTCATCCATCCAAAATCATTCATCTACTTCTCTTATGTCGCAAAATATCCTCTCAAAAAAATATTAGTAATATAATTTATAGTTTGAGTGAAATGTTGATAACGATTTTGGTAGTAACTCATCTATGGTCTTGCCTACACAAAGATCGTAGCGGTTGTGCAATCCTGGGGGTCGAATGTCAATGAGTCCGTGTGTAGTAGACGGGGCATAATCGACTTTAGGACAGTGACCTCAAGTCACGTCACAACCTTTCCTCTCAGATAAGATTTTTCCTTTTTCCGTCTTATTTATTTTTTCACTACTCACCAAACAATACCGTGTTCTCCTTGAGTGATTTCTGCTACGTTTTTCTGGCAGCTCTAGTCTTTTCCTACTTTCTCTATGTCGACTCCTTTGTTTCCGTGTCTACGTATTCGGATATCCGTGAGAGCCTCGAAGCTGGCTCGTAGTCACTAGACTGATAGAAGCCTGGACAAATGGATTGAAGCGATCAAGAGGCTAGTACCTCGACGTTTCCGACTCAAGGTAACTTTAGGACGTTACTCGATTTTATATCGTATGTTTGAGTAGTAGTATGTAGTAAATATTTTAACTTCGGTTTTCTAATTTTAGCTATTTATTATTTGCTAAAATTATTCTTTTTAAATTGTGTATTTTATAAATATTTTACAACTTTCGATATCGTTTTATAAATCGTTAGTAATTCAATTATTTACGATCGTTATAATATTTTGTTGGTTATCGTGACACTAGTAACTAAATAATATCGATTTCATATTTTCGTCATATTTCGTTAATTTATAATTTTAACTTAAAATCGTATTTTTATATTATAATCGAGATTTGTATACTTATTCAATAAATTAATTTTCATTTACGATTTATACTAATAAATGAGAAAATAGTTGATTTTGTTTAAATATATTTTTAGTCGAGACTTTTAGACACCCGCATTTTGACTGCCAGGTGTCTATGGCAGTTTCCAAAAAACACCCGATGATGATCGGACGCTAACGTGTTTCTACGCGCTCGGATACGAGCTCAAATCCATTAGTTGCTGGCTAACGCACTTACGGAGTACAAATCTCACAAAATCAACCTCAAATCCAGGTCCAGTGGGCCTTTTCCAATCAAATAAGGCTAATTTGGGCCGAAACCGACACCGGAAATAAAACCGACTTTTTAACGATTGGGTCAACCCCGGTCAAAGTCGTTTTCGAGACTTACGAAACAGCCATCAAAAGTCCAAGTCAAACACAAACCCATCAAAAACCCAAGTCACTTTCCAAAGCAATGGACCCGCGCAACCCAGCTGGGCCACTCGATCGAGTGCCCCACCCACTCGATCGAGTGGGCCTTATTCAGGCCCGACTGCAGGCGTATCGGGCCACTCGACCGAGTCAGACACCTACTCGGTCGAGTAACCCTAACCGGGGAACCCTAGCTTAGCCTATATAAACCCCCCATGCACACTCAATTACACATCTTTTCACAACCCTAAACAACTTTCACAATCCTTTGCAACCCTAATTCTACCCCAAGCAATACACTAGCAAACCCTAAACCTAGTTTTAGGAATCGAAACTCTAACCACCATAACTCGACCTCCATAAAACCTCGAAACTCCCGTGTTGAAGCCACGACTACGAGTCCGATCCGAGACATGAACATGTAGGTTGAGGGTGCCAAAACCCCCTTCTTTCCTTCTTCTCTTCCTCTCGTCATCTTCCTCCTTTTTCTCGTTTTTTTATTTATTTTCTTTATCGCATCATAATATCGATAATACCGTTAGTATCAAAACATTAAAATACTTGTCCATTAGATTCGATACCAATTCCATAATTGGATGTCGAATCTAGCGATCTAGTCACATAAATTAATTAACGCGATTTACTCATATCGCAATAGTTAATTTAAGACGACTAAAATCAATTTAATATTTTCACTCTAGTATTCTATATCGATTCAATAATCGAATATGGTATACAACGAATATTCAAATTCGGAATCGAGTATAAATCCCACAATATTTATATTCGGTTCAACAAAATCAGTGATTTATAAAAATCCGAATCGAGCATAAATCGTACAATATTTATGCCCAATTCGGTAAAATCGCCAAATTATCAAAATCAAGAGCAATTCCGAAATCATAACAAAATTGCAAACGAACCAGTAGTTCGTACAGGTGCCACTCGACCGAGTGCAATAGGCCACTCGATCGAGTGACATCACAAAAACCGAGCAGAATACGTTTTCCGACCTCTACTCGGTCGAGTCTCGCAATGACTCGATCGAGTGGCAACGTACTCGGCCGAGTTGGTCATTAACTTGGTCGAGTAGGGTCACGAAATCCAGACAGAACCTTTCTCAGAGGTCTACTCGGTCGAGTCCCTCAATGACTCGGTCGAGTGGCCCCTTTATCGCGTCAAACCGCGAGTCCTATAAGTTATTCGAAAATATCTTTTCATGACTTAGGTCAACACGTGCCTAATTAATCATGTGAAACATCTTTTCAAAACCATGCATTAGTTCATTTGCATCATTCTATATACAATTCGATATTTGCACAAACCGTTATTATTCGTTATGTCGTTACTAACAGTTTGTTGTTTCTTTTGTCAATTTTGTTTGTTTATTTTATTTTACTAAAATGAACCCACATGCAAAAATTCAACTTCGACGTTAGAATTAACTGCATTAAATCGACATAGAAACCCTTTCAATTCCATTCACATGCTTAGGGAAAATAATCTTTGCATATCATTTTCCCGTTCAACTAACGCGCGTATTGGAAAGTCATTCGAGATCTTAGTAGAGGCCGCTAATGTGCGGGCGGGGTTGGGTGTCCTTTGTGGGCTTCCCAACACGTACCCTCACCCCTTACTCAGAACTTCGGTTTCCGGATGCCCGAAACCGTTGGCGCACGAGAGTCATTCAATACACGATATCCGATAATGTCGGTATCGGTATCAAATGCAAAGGGACGAGCCCAATAAACTCTGACATCGGAAATGAGCCGTATTTTGTATACGGCCCACTATGACATAGAGTGGGCTCGAATGGTTCCGAATAACCACAAAATTCGGTGACGACTCCACATAGACCTAAATTTCAATTCAATCCATTCTCATATGGAGATTCATTCGTCTACCCAAACCTGCGCGTGGCCGCGTCGGGGTGGACCTATGTCATGTCCACAATTTGGCGACTCCGCTGGGGATTAACTGATGCGTGACTTACCATCGGCATCCTCAGGGTGAGACTCGAATAGAAATCGTTTGAAGAATACAATACGCGTTTTAGTTCTACGGTTCATGCATATTCCATATTTTCCCGGGCCGGTACTCGCGATCGACGTCCCACTATACCATTGATGTACTCCAATATGGATATGTCAAAAGGTGTCCATAGTCGATTCGAGTGGGTTTCGCGGCATGTTCTAAGATCAACTCGACTTAGGAAGTCCGTCCCGATCAACGTCTAGACTATGTACATTGGTATAGACCCTATATAGACCGACCGAGACTTAGTGTAAAGCATACATGGCGTCGTTATAATGCTTGTGTAACTACGTGCTACTTGGTTTCCAAGTCGTTTTCAAAAACCGTCTTTTTTCAATGATTGCATCTTTTTCAAACTATTCAATTTCAAAACCCGGGACACATACCGAATTTAGGACTTATGATTTTACTCAAAATAGCCTATTTTCTATCCGGTATGCTGCCCAATTCAAAACTCGAAAACGTTTTCGAACATTCAAAACCCGTGGCCCAATACCCTTTTCGTTTTTTCCGAAAATTGGGCCCTCAACCGAGTTTTCTCGGACCTTTCTAAAAAACAATCAATTTTCAAAACCTCCTTCTCCTTAGGACTTCCCGTATTTAGCAGTGTCGGGTCGTGTCTTAAGTTGTCAAGGTCTTTAGCGTCGAAACTCTGTCGATCTTACATCAGGAATTTCTTCCCTATCCCAGTCCGCCTTATTAGACTAAGGCAAGGCCCACCTACGTAGGACAAACCCCTACAAAGGAGGGTCCGTCAACACAATCGAGTCCATAAGCCTGGGGATGTCTCACGTGAACCTTCCTTCGAACAGGACTAGGCCCACCCGCCGAATCCTAAGGAAGGCCCACATTTCACAAGTCACCCGTCTAGGTGTCTTTTCCGAGTCATTTCCCTTTTTAGTCTTGTTCAGGATGTACTTTCTATTCCGGGATTTTGGGCTAGTTTCTGATTACGTGGTGTTCTTACAAACAGGCCACCCGAAACCAGATACCAACGCAAGATGGACGAATTGAAAAATGCTCTGGCCAAGATCGAGACTCAACTGACTACTATTCAGGCTAGCCAAGCAACGCTAGCCACCCACCTAAGTGCCGTAGAAAAGACGGCCCCAGTTGAAGGAGCTGAGCCCACTGGGCCCATAGTCGAATTGATCAGTGTTGTTCGTAGGCTCGAAGAGCAAGTCCACTTATCGACGAACAACTCGATCCACACCGAAAATGCTCGTACTTATTCACCTTTGAATGACGAGCTTCCTGCTAAGCTCAACCTTACGGGAATTCCTATGTTTGAGGGTACCGAAGACCCGGTCCACCACATCCGGGCTTTCAAGGACTTCATGGCTGATGGTTGGGATTTGTCACGTCCCTAACCGTCAATAAACTACCGATTACACCTAGTGGGTAGCTAGGGTAAGTCGGGATCGTATCCACGAGGACGGTATTGCAAGGGTTAGACTAGGTCGGCCTAAAACAAGACTAAATCACCAAACAAACACAAAGGAACAATAAATGGAAAACTATGATGGAGAAGAGATAAGAATTAGACTAACAATGAACTAACTATCAGAAGAGCTAAAATGGAATACTAAAGACTAACAAAACAATGAAACTATAGAAATGATGACTAACTAAGACGATGGATCAAATATGGAAAGGAAGTGGGGTAGGTCGGGTTCATAAGAGTAGATGGGTAATTGGGTGATCAAGGGTATAGGTGTCTCCTAATTGCTAGGGTCGATCCGGGCTCTCGCAACTTAGACCGATGTCAAGGTGGGTCCGGGCTCTCGCAACTTAGACCCTAGTCTGCGCTCTCGTGACTAAACTATTCTTAACATTTCCACATAATAGACAATCAATGAGAAGATGAGCACAAGTATGGGAAGCATGACCACTACAACTCATACAAGCATATCAACAAACACATAGAATGCCCACAATGGGACTAACAACAAAGATTCACCCTTTTCCCTTAATCAACCCTAATCATCCATAATCTACCCCTAATCCCCCTACTAACCCCACAAGAATACTACTCACTCATGATAAAGAACAAAACAACAATAACAAGAGCAAACATCATCACAAAACAAACATCCATAATAAATAACAAGAACAATAACAATCACAACATAAAAAGATAGAAACAAGATTAAATAACTAAGAACAAGAGTAAGAAAGATTATACCAACACTAGAAAGATGAAAAGATGCAATCTTGTATAAATAAGAACCCTAAATAAACCCCAAGGATGTCAAGCTTGGAGAATTCTTCAAGAACTTCTTAATACAAGAACTAATTACAATAGATTAACTAAAGATTAACTAAGATTAAAGGAAGATTAAAACTAATGAGTGAAAGTAAATCTAGGGTTTTAGGGTTTTGAAGAGGCTTAAGGAATGCTAAACTATGATAAGATATCCTTAAATTACAAGGGGGAAGTATATATATGGGTACAAGAATGAAGGAGAAGAAAGAAAATAGCTCGTGCTGCCCCTGTAGCGTCCCGATCGGGACGGGATCATCCTGACCGAGACGGCCCTGTCATCCCGATCGGGACGGGTTGGTCCCGACCGGGATGGGCTCGCAATGGCCTTCTTCAAAGCGCACCTCATCCCGAACGGGATGAGGCCATCCCGAACGGGATGGGTCTTGTAGGCTTCCCTTAAGAGCTTTTTGGTCCCTCCTTGCCTCTCATGGGCTTCCCATCGAATCTCGGGACTCGGGATCGGGTCTCGGAGGCTCGGGATTGGGTCCCAAGGTCTCGGGATCGATTCCAAGGCATCGAGTCGTCATTCCTTTACTCCATTGGCTCCCAAAAGGTGTATGTATCGAGTCGGAATCGCTCCAACTCTTCCAAATCGGTCTCGGGAACCTGAAACGAACTAAAGGAAGCATAAGAAGCCCATGAATCGCTCCCAAGGAGCGATTCCACAAGGAAAATGGGACCAAAACACAACAAATAGGCACTACAAACTACACTTATCAACTCCCCCACACTTAACCCTTACTCGCCCTCGAGTAAGCACAAACTAACTACTACACTAGCCGAATGGGTATTAGCGCACCCTACGCCCTTTCAACTCACGCGAGTGCACTTAGAGGAAAAGTGCACTCCGCAAGGCAAGTCGGGTCTTGCGACAAAACCGCGGATGCAACCGGACACAAAACACACAAACAAACAAACACACAAACAAACACTTAAACGGTTGCACCCAAAACAAAGAAAATACCGCTTCCCTCTAAAAGCGGTGAAAGAAGCACCGGTTTAGGACTCGAGGTAAGTGACAACGTTCCCAAGCTAGCAATACAAAACAAGGTGAACTAAACCCTAATAGTATGACGATCAAGCAATAAAAACGTTGGTAACTTACCTAGGTCCTCCTAACTTCCTAAAAACGTACTACGGGACGATCGGCGGAGTGGAAAAGTGAAGAACCACGGTGCTAGTCGACACTGTAGGTAAGTGAGACCCCGCCCCCTTTAGCGTGAGCCAAGAGGGTCGTCCCGTGTCCCAAACCGCCTAACTAGTCCAAGTAAAAAGGTGGAAAACATGCAAAATAAGGGAAGACCGACTAATGCCGCTATCATCCTTCCTCGGGACTCGGTCCTTTAGTAGGCTCTTCACGACAAAAGTCGGAAAAAGGCTTATTTTTGTGGGGATTTCTTTTTGTGAGACGGGTTTTCTTTTGGCATTTTCTTTCTTTTCGACGTTTTGATTTGTTTGTTGCCATGCCATTTCTTTTTCTTCTTTTCAATTTTCTTTTTGGCTTTTGTGTCTTTTTTTTTTTCTTCATTCTTTTTTTTCTTTCATTTTTTTTTGTTTTCTTTGCCCTTTTGGCTTGATTTGGCTTTTTGGCATTTCTTTGTGTAACAAGAAAGAGAGAATTCAACAATTTGCAATTTATTGTGTGTGTATGTGAGGAAGGTAGGGTAATGGGTAAGTCGGGGGTCGCGATTTCCCTTCAAACCCACAAAAAGGGGAGAACTTGGACTAATCAAACGATCCTAGACACGGTCACCTAAGGGACGAGACTCGGTAACCAAAGCCTTTTCACACCGTGGGTGGTCATAATGGTCAAAATGCAAATCCCGTAGTAAATCCCTAGTAAGCTAGGTGGACTCAAGGTAAAGGACCAACGAATTCATTGATTTAGGGTCATTCTACTAGACTAAAGTCCAAGACTCGATTTGTACTACTAGGAAGGGAAAGTAAGCACTCACACACTAGCCTCTAAACCGGGTTTTCGAAAACGGTTTACGCACAAGACACACAACACAACATAAAACAAAGACACGACGAAAACGAACGAAAGAAAAAGAAGCAAAAGCAACAAAACAAAACATGAACAAACAAACACCACCCCAAACTTCCAAACATATCACCAAATCAACCACAAGTGTGTACAAGCTCCACCCGAGCACACCTCAACACAACCTTCTCCAAACATCACAAGGAATAAAGAGGGAAAGAGGGTTAGAAAATGTTACCGGATGTCTTCAAAGCCATCCAAACAACGGTGATTAAGCAACCTATAAGGGAAAGGGAGGCAAAACACACACAATACAACAAAAACACGACATAAAGACATAAAGGGAAAACACACAAAAGAAAAATCTTTTTGATTTTTATGAAATTTTTTCAAAATTTTAGGGGTTTTTCAAAGATTTTTCGAAAAACTAAGAAAATAAAACTAACTACACTAGAATATCGCTCCCCCACACTTAAACCGAGCAATGTCCTCATGCTCGATCGTAGTATGCGGAGAGGCAAAAGAAAAGAAAAGAAACTACGAAAATAAAGCTAAAAATCAAAAAGAAAGGGGAGAAAATGGTAGAAGACGTCCGACCGGGGTGTAATCAAGTCACCATGGGCCGAGACAAGAAAAGATATGGAAGGGGGAAGAAATAAAAAGAAAGAAATAAAAGGAAATGGGAGGGGAGGGCGAGGTGTAATCAAGTCACCTAGCTCGGATTCCGTCCAAATCCGACCAATTCCTAAAAAGGTGTGAAAATCTTGTATATTGGATTTTTCGATTGACTCTCGATGCAATCACGTCGTCGAGAGTCGGGAGCAATCATACTATGGCCTCAAAGGCCACTAAGATCCCATGACTCAAGGGAAGGGGGCAAACAATGAAAAACAAGCGATAAAAAGACGGAAAAGTAAGGATAGTTACCCAAACCGAGCAGCTAGTAACTCACTTGCTCCATCGTCTCGATGATCATTAGAGGCTCGTCGCTTGTCCTCTCGGTTTCCATCTCGCTTCACACTGAAGAAGGACTCACAGGCGGGGAAGTAATGGTGCGAGGGGATGAAAATTTATGTGGATTTCGGTGTAAGGTGAGGTGTACGGGTCATATGATAGGAGTAAGGAGGAGTAGGGAGGCTGGGAGGAGGTATAATGGATGGGTGGAGTCAAACGCCTAAGAAAAGGCTCAAAGGGGAGAAAGGGGACCATCCCGGTCGGGATGGATGGTCCCGATCGGGTTGATAAACCCTTCCCGATCGGGAAGCTCTCGTCCCGGTCGGGAACGCACTCCAGTGAGTCCGAATTTTTGCACCTTCATCCCGATCGGGATGGCTCCTTCCCGGTCGGGATTCCTCATCCTTCCCGATCGGGAAGCCCTCTTCCCGGTCGGGATGAGTCTTCTTAACTTTCCCCAAACCCAGAAGCTTATCATAAGCTTCAAAAACCGACTTCCTCGCTCGCAAGCCAAACTCCATCATCAACCATTCCTTTCTAGGAATCACATGCACTTCACCTATCAAAAAAGCTCCAACACACATTAAATTCTCTCCCTCACTACGCTCATCAATCAATCCAAAGAACAAGAATATCACAAAACTCAAACTAACTACAAGTAAGAAATATATACAATGAGACGGTTCTTGTGGAACTCCGTCAAACCAAGATGGTGCACTCTTCACTCTTTTTCAACAACCTTGAAACCGATTCCATCCCCATCAAGGGCACATAGGAACAAGTCGAAGGCCCTAGCAAAGTCTTCAATCAAGCTCGATATATAACCGTCCACGAACCAAGGCTCTTCATGACCTTGCTTAGACGTTCCCGGAGCATCCCGATCTTCCAAGTTCAATTGCTTGAACTTGTACTTTTGATCTTTCGGGATATACCCGAACGTCCATCGATCCTCTTGTGGCTCCATGGGAGGCTCATCATTCTCCTTGCTTTTCAACTTGTCATCAAGCCCATGATATTGGCACTCATCCTTCTCCAAATCGGAGTCATCATCCTCAAGTACATAGGAGTACTTCTTCAAGCTTTGTCCCGAATCTTTCCCTCGATCAATGTTTTCCGTGGCATGGATCACATTACACGTGTCGGTCATAGGCGAAGTGTTGCCTTGGAGGTCGAACACTAACTCTTCGTTGCCTAGTTGAAAGGTAATCCTACCCTTCTTCACATCGATCATGGGACCGGAGGTGTGTAAAAATGGGCGTCCAAGGATAATGGGAGTGTTAGCATCCTCCGGCATGTCAACCACAATGAAGTCGACCGGAATGAAGAACTTCCCTATTCGTACCGGTACATCCTCTAGCATTCCCAATGGTCGGTTAAGAGATTTATCGGCCATTTGGAGTGTAATGGACGTACCTTTCAACTCCTTCATCCTGAGTCGGTAACAAATAGAGTAGGGAATGATGCTCACCCTCGCGCCCAAGTCACATAATGCATTCTTGATCATGAAATTGCCTATGGTGCAAGGGATCGAGAAACTACCCGGATCCTTCAACTTCGGAAGCGTGGAACCTTGAATAAGCTCGCTCACCACCCTTGTGAACGCTACCGTCTCTTCCTTTCGATGGACCTCTTCCTAGCTAGGATTTCCCGCATGAATTTTCCATATGCCGGGATTTGGGTAAGTAACTCGGTGAACGGGACACTAACATCCAATTGCTTCACAATGTTAAGGAACTTGTCGTATTGAGTATCTACCTTAGTATTCATTTGCCTTGATGGGAAAGGCAACTTGATTTGGTACTTGTTTTGCTCACTAGGGGTAGACTCTTCAAAGGACACTTTCCTTTTTCCCTTGTTTTTCTCTTGAAGTGGGGGAGGGTTGTCTTCTTGGGGTTTTTCAACTTCCCATAAAACTTGTTCCTCCATTGGATTATCAAAGCTTGATTCTTCTTGATTTGGAGACACAACTTCCTTCATTGCTTCTTGCTCACTAGGAAACACGGGAGGATTATAGGTGGCACCACTCCTTAAGGTGATGGCATTGACATGCTCAAAATTTGGAGTTTCACCTTGAGGAGGTAATTGCCCCCTTTGTCTTGAAGAACTTCCCGATGCAAGTTGTGATACTTGATTCTCAATCATCTTCATGTGAGTTTTCATTTCCTTGTTATCCATTAGAATTTGAGCAATAATTCCTTGTTGTGACATTTGTGTCTCCAATTGATTCCTTTGCATGTCTTGAGTACTCCTTTGCATATCCAACATTTGCTTTTGTATGTCGAAATTCCGAGGTGGAGATGACGGATTATGCGGAGTATCGGTGATGGCGAGAGGAATGTCATAATCATGAGTAGGAGACCGGCTCCTAGGCTTGCTTTGTTGTTGATTTCCTTGCGTAGCTTGTTGTTGACGGTTCCCTTGGAACCCATGAGAATTGCCTTGATTAAGGCCTTGGTTGTGGTTTTGTTGTCTTTAAAAGTTTTGGTTTCCTTGGAAACCGCCTTGATTGAAGTTCCCTTGTTGGAACCCTTGATTGTTGTTGTGAAAGGTACCTTGGTTGTTTTGCTTGAAGTTGTTGAAGGGTCTTGGATTACCCACGTAACCTTGGTAACCTTGAGTGTTGTCCCTTAAGGGAGGTGGAACATAGGGACGATGTTGTTGTTGATGTTGAAGTGCTTGTTGTTGAGGGACTTGATTGGAAGCTTGGTGTTGATTAGAGTAGGAGGCACCTTGCTTGAACGCTTGAAAGGCGTTCACTTGCTCGATACTCCCTCTACAATTTATAGGGTCATGACCAACGATTCCACAAGTGTCACACATCCCAAAATAGGGCAAAGGAGGTGCAAATCCCAAAACATTAACTTCTTGAATCGGTTGATGGTGGAAGGAACTAGTGCCTTGGACTTGGTTGAGGTGGCTTTGGAGCTTCTTGTCAATAGTCTCCATGTGTGTTTTCAATTGAGCTCCAAGGTCAATGCTTAACTTAGTGATAACATCAATCTCATGCATGCCTCCTCGATGTGCCTTCCTAGGCCTAGAGTATTGCGAATTATGCGCCGCCATCTCTTCGATTCTCGCCCAAGTTTGGTCATCATCGACCTCGGTGAACCTACCATTGGAGCCCATGTTAAGAATGGCTCTCGAGTCCTCATAAAGACCATTCCAAAATTGTTGAACTAAGAACTATTGTGAGACTCCATGGTGGGGGCACGATCTCACCAAAGACTTAAACCGCTCCCAAGCTTCATAGAGGGTCTCTTCATCCCGTTGTTGGAAACCGGTGATGGAGGCCCTAAGCATATTAGTCTTCTCCGGAGGGTAAAATTTTTGGTAGAATACCAAGGCAAGCTTCTTCCAAGTGTCGATACCCATGGTTGCCCTATCGAGACTCTTGATCCATTGCTTCGCCTGACCGATAAGAGAGAACGGGAAAAGTACCCAACGAATTTGATCTTGAGTAATCCCGGTTTGGGAGATAGCGTCACAATAATCGGAGAAAGTCTCCATGTGTTGGTGCGGGTCTTCGGTGGGCAAACCACTAAATGGGCTCCTCTCCACAAGTTGGATAAATTGAGTCTTTGCCACAAAATTCCCGGTATAGGCTTCCGGTAATGCACTCGGTCCCGACAAGACATATTCCGTGAAAGTGGAGTGAGATGAAAACTTTGGCATTCTTGGATATATGGGAGAAGATGGTGGTGTAGACGGTGTTGATGTAGATGAAGAGGGGGAACTAGGAGAAGAAGAGTTACCGAAGGGATTGATGAAGGTCCCTCCGGCCGTCTCTCGAGGTGACTCGCTAAAGTCGGTTTCTTGAGCTTGCCCTTGATGAGTATTGCTTGCACTTGGTTGAGAGATCCTAACCCGATTAATCGTCCGTTGGCGAAAGGCTCGAAAGAGTCTCTCCGGCTCTGGATTAAAGATATAGAATTCACCTCCCCTCCTAGGCATACACTACACACTAGAACAAACGTGAGAACACCTAGTGCTTTGTGGGCACTAGGCAACGACAATAAAAAAGCACAACTAGAGACAAAAAAGAAAAGAAAGCTAAGTAAAGAAGAGAAACTAGAAAATATTCACAAGAGAAGATGGGAGAGCACAAAGAAGGGTAACTAAGTCTAAAAGTAGGCAAACTAAGTCTAAACAATACACCGTCCCCGGCAACGGCGCCAAATTGATGGTTGGGATTTGTCACGTCCCTAACCGTCAATAAACTACCGATTACACCTAGTGGGTAGCTGGGGTAAGTAGGGATCGTATCCACGAGGACGGTATTGCAAGGGTAAGACTAGGTTGGCCTAAAACAAGACTAAATCACCAAACAAACACAAAGAAACAATAAATGGAAAACTATGATGGAGAAGAGATAAGAACTAGACTAACAATGAACTAACTATGAGAAGAGCTAAAATGGAATACTAAAGACTAACTAAACAATGAAACTATAGAAATGATGACTAACTAAGACGATGGATCAAATATGGAAAGGAAGTGGGGTAGGTCGGGTTCATAAGAGTAGATGGGTAATTGGGTGATCAAGGGTATAGGTGTCTCCTAATTGCTAGGGTCGATCCGGGCTCTCGCAACTTAGACCGATGTCAAGGTGGGTCCGGGCTCTCGCAACTTAGACCCTAGTCCGCGCTCTCGCGACTAAACTATTCTTAACATTTCCACATAATAGACAATCAATGAGAAGATGAACACAAGTATGGGAAGCATGGCCACTACAACTCATACAAGCATATCAACAAACACATAGAATGCCCACAATGCGACTAACAACAAAGATTCACCCTTTTCCCTTAATCAACCCTAATCATCCATAATCTACCCCTAATCCCCCTACTAACCCCACAAGAAGAATACTCACTCATGATAAAGAACAAAACAACAATAACAAGAGCAAACATCATCACAAAACAAACATCCATAATAAATAACAAGAACAATAACAATCACAACATAAAAAGATAGAAACAAGATTAAATAACTAAGATCAAGAGTAAGAAAGATTATACCAACACTAGGAAGATGAAAAGATGCAATCATGTATAAATAAGAACCCAAAATAAACCCCAAGGATGTCAAGCTTGGAGAATTCTTCAAGAACTTCTTAATACAAGAACTAATTACAATAGATTAACTAAAGATTAACTATGATTAAAGGAAGATTAAAACTAATGAGTGAAAGTAAATCTAGGGTTTTAGGGTTTTGGAGAGGCTTAAGGAATGCTAAACTATGATAAGATATCTTCACATTAAAAGGGGGAAGTATATATATGGGTACAAGAATGAAGGAGAAGAAAGAAAAGAGCCCGTGCTGCCCCTGTAGCGTCCCGATCGGGACGGGATCATCCCGACCGGGACGGCCCTCTCATCCCGATCGGGACGGGTTGGTCCCGACCGGGATGGGCTCGCAGTGGCCTTCTTCAAAGCGCACCTCATCCCGAACGGGATGAGGCCATCCCGAACGGGATGGGTCTTGTAGGCTTCCCTTAAGAGCATTTTGGTCCCTCCTTGCCTCTCATGGTCTTCCCATCGAATCTCGGGACTCGGGATCGGGTCTCGGAGGCTCAGGATTGCGTCCCAAGGTCTCGGGATCGATTCCAAGGCATCGAGTCGTCATTCCTTTACTCCATTGGCTCCCAAAAGGTGTATGTATCGAGTCGGAATCGCTCTAACTCTTCCAAATCGGTCTCGGGAACTTGAAACGAACTAAAGGAAGCATATGAAGCCCATGAATCGCTCCCAAGGAGAGATTCCACAAGGAAAATGGGACCAAAACACAACAAATAGGCACTACAAACTACACTTATCAATGGCGGTCAAAGGGGGGAAGTCAACTATGTTCAAGCATTTATTCCCTTCCTCCCTGGAGAAGCATCCCAAGGCCTGGTGTTACAGGCTCGACCCCAAGAAATACAAAACTTGGGACGATGTGGCGACCGAATTTGCCCGGAACTACGCCGATAACACTGAAATCCAGACTACCATGCGTACTCTGGAAGTCATGGCTCAAGAGCCCAAAGAAGGGTTCACAAAATATCTGCAAAGGTGGAGGGCCGAGAGTGTGAAGCTGGTCGACAAGCCCGGCGAGAAGGCCCTAGTGAAGGATTTCGTCAAAAACCTCCTCCCATCCTACCGGGTCCACCTCCGGTACGCTATCATCCCAAACTTTGCTGTCCTTACTGAAATGGGCACATGAATCGAGGATGACTTGAGACTAGAGAGCCTGACTAAGGCCTCTACCAATGGTTATCAAGGGACTAGTTCATCTACAAACAAGCCCACACCTGCAGCTGCAGCCCGTAGCATTTTCGATGAGGTAAATCTGCTCGACACCTCATCCAAAAAGAATACACCAAATCGGGTATCCACAGATATAGGGACTACCTATACTTATGCCTTACAAAGGCTATCGTCAAAGGGCCTGATCCAACCGATAGGCCCAACCGCAGAGCCTCCAGTAGAGAAGAGGCCCAAAACTTATAACGCCCAGGCCTACTGCCAGTATCATCGAGGTAATGGACATGATACTGAAAAATGCTGGAGACTAAAACATCTGATCCAAGATCTTATCGAGAGCGGGAAAATTCCGTTGCCCGGAGACAAGCCGAGCAACAAAGAAAACCCGTTCAGCGGCCATGCAATATTCACGGGGGAGGTAATCGATTGTTCTCACCTCATTTCCCCTTTTATCCCACAAATCAATGGGATATGGTTCGATGACGAGGATGATGTTTACCTGACCAAAGGGGAAGCTGTCCCTATTACCCTTGAAGAGGTCCGAAAGGCTAAGTCCAAGGCTTTAGCCACTAACCACCTTGCCACTGCTGGGCGCGCCACTCCAACACCCGTCAGTGAACCTGCAAGGACGGGGTCTACCCTCGAAGAGCCAAGCAATGACACGGCTTTAGTCCAACAACTGAAGAGGGTTGAACTGATCTGACTATATGGCAACTACTGGTTAGCTCACAGGCACATCGGGAAGCACTGACTAAGGCTCTCGATGAAATCATGGTCGATTCACAAGCTACCCCTGCTGAAATGGTAGCTACTATCATGCCCTACCTCAAGGGCAAGTCCAAGAAGAAAGGCCCACTCATAACCTTCTCTGAAGCCGATCTGCCACCGTTAGGGCCCAACCATAACCTGGCCCTATATATCACAGTCATCTGCAAGGGTAAGTACCTCCCGATGACCCTTATCGACGATGGATCAGCCGTGAATGTCCTACCGCTAAGGACTGATAGAGCCCTCGGCATCACCGATGCCGACTACCTCCCGACCGCACAAACGATCCAGGCTTTCGACGGAAGCCCAAAACCAGTCGCCGGGGCCGTTAAATTGAAAATCATAACAAGCCCAATCGAAAAGGAGTTTGAATTTCAGGTGATCGATGTCACCTCGTCTTTTAATCTGCTCCTGGGAAGACATTGGATCCATGCAGTCAAGGCCGTATCCTCTACCCTCCATCGAAAAGTCAAGGTGCCACTTAAAGACGGTATCGTCACACTGGAGGCAACCCCGATGACCGTGGCTAGCTGTATTGCCACAAGCCGGGCCAAACCACGAGGATTCGATTTCGTGGGCATGATCGAAGAGGAATATCTCTTCAAGCCTAACTTCACCACTAGCATCGACACGATGCTACAAAATCTGAGTTACCTACCCGGAGCCACTTCAAGGCCGCACCTTCCGGCGGGGAAAGTTATCGAAGTCCTAGACAACGGAGAATCTCGATTCGGTTTAGGATATATTATAAGCTCGGAAAATGTGGGACGGGCCAATACGATCAAATTCGTTACTCTCGTATTTGGGGCGATCCAAGTGGGCCTCTACCAACCCACCATCACATATCCCGAGACCAAAACGGGTCGGGAATGCAACTATATCCCCGATGATATATTCACCATTAACCAGGCCGAGTCCGAGAAAGGTGAGAGCGACTCCGAGCCCATGCTGGGGCTCTAATTTGGAGAAGACAAGACCGTCCCTGCTCCAAAGGACGATTTGGTCAACTTGATCCTTCGCAGCAATCGGTTCGACCCAACCAAGCTAATCACCGAGGTCGGTGCCAACGCCGAGACGAGGGCCTGGAGGAAGACCGTCAAATGGACCGACAGTCAAGGACGGGTCTACAAGCTGACCACCGGCGAGGGAGACATGTCGGATACTGAGTCCGAGTCTGAGTCAGAGTCGGAGTCTGAGTCTGAGTCTGAGTCCAGGTTTAGAGGGTCTGGTGCTAGAGTCGAGTCTGTAACCCCTCTTCCTTTAGCCACTGAGGTCTCGGGGCCTGTCCCAAGACCTCTCCCTATCCCGCCACTGACAAATGATCAGATGGCAGCTCTATTCGAGCTATTTTCCAAATTTACCATTAATAATAATATCGAAAACCGTTCTGCTTACGACTTGTCTTATTTCCAAAATTTTCTCAATTTCAAAAATTTTATATGCAATGACATTGAGAAACCCGACGAACAGGTACCCCTGTCTCCGCATCTGGTCGAGCATCTCGAACAAAGGGAATCCCGAGATCCGGTAATCGAAGAAACCGAGTCCATCAATGTGGGAACTACTTTAGAGCCCCAGATGCTTAAGTTGGGCCTATCCTTAAATCCCGAGGAGAGAAAACAATTCGCAGACCTCCTCCAGGAATTTAAAGACGTCTTCGCATGGTCCTACAAGGACATGCCGGGTATAGACCGGGAAATAGCTGAACACCGAATACCCATCAAAGATGGGTGGAGGCCGGTAAAGCAGAAGCTCCGAAGAATGAAGTCTGAATGGTCCCTCAAAGTCAAAGAAGAAGTAGACAAACAATTCAAAGCGGGCTTTATACAAGTGTCTGAATATTCAGACTGGGTTGCAAACATCGTGCCGGTATCCAAGAAGGACGGCAAGGTGCGAGTATGCGTGGACTTTCGGGACCTAAACAAGGCCAGTCCAAAAGACGATTTTCCGTTACCACACATCGACATATTGGTGGATAATACGGCCGATCATGCCCTTCTATCATTCATGGACGGGTATGTCGGATACTATCAGATTAAAATGGCATAAGAGGATATGAGTAAAACCACCTTCATTACATCTTGGGGTACTTACTGCTACACTGTTATGCCATTTGTACTTATCAACGCCGAAGCCACTTATCAACGGACAGCCACTACCTTGCTACATGACATGATGCATAAGGAAGTGGAGGTCTATGTGGACGATATGATTGTCAAGTCCAAGGACCGAAACGGGCATATCTCGGCCCTAAAGAAGTTCTTCACCAGACTACGCAAATACAATATGAGACTGAACCCACAAAAATGCAGTTTTGGGGTAACGTCGGGCAAATTACTGGGCCATATCGTTAGCCAACGTGGCATCGAGGTCGACCCAGCTAAAATCAAGGCCATCACCGAGATGCAACCACCCAAGACCGAAAAAGAAATAAGGGGGTTTCTTGGGAAAGTCCAATACATCAGCCGGTTCATTTCGAAATTGACCGTGGTATGCGAGCCCATTTTCAAGAAGCTAAAGATCGGGGAACAGGTGCTATGGGACGATAAATGTCAAGCGGCTTTCGAAAAAATCAAGGAGATTCTGTCTGCTCCGCCGGTATTAATGCCACCTCAACCCGGCTTGCCTTTGTCGTTATACCTAACAACGACCGAGACAGCCATGGGGGCTATGCTGGCCCAGACAGTTGATTCAGAAGAGCGGGCTATTTACTATATCAGTAAAGAGTTCCTCGAGTACAAATGCAAGTACACCATGCTCGAGAAAACGTGCCTAGGTTTGGTTTGGGCCACTAAAAATCTCAGACACTACATGCTTAGTCACGAGGTACATGTTTTATCCAAAATGGACCCTATCAAGTACCTATTCGAGAAGCCCATCCTCAGCGGCAGGATGTCCAGATGGACTTTAATGTTATCTGAGTTTGACCTCAAGTTTGTACCATTGAAAGCCATCAAAGGCCGGGTAGTAGCCGAATTCCTCGCTGATAGCCCGATATCTGAAGAAGGCCACACCGATACTTGGGCCCTCCCTGACGAAGACATATTCCATACCGATACCGAGACATGGGATCTGTATTTTGATGGACCATCCAACTTTCGAGGATTTGGGGTCGGAATTCTGTTAATCTCACCCCAAGGAGAACACAATCCTTTATCCATCAAATTGGACTTTGATGTGACCAACAACGCAGCCGAATACGAAGCATGCATTCACGGGTTACAAGCCATCGCTGATTTAGGGGTAACAAACCTCCGGGTCCACGGTGACTCATCACTGGTCATCAATCAAGCACTTCAAAAATGGAAAACTCGGAATGCCAATCTTGTGGCTTACCAAGCGCGAGTACGGGTTCTAGAGAAACAATTCCAGAAGGTAGAGTATATCTACCTGCCCCGAGAGAAAAATCAGTTTGCAGATGCACTTTCCAAATTAGCATCTTTACTGAACATCCCGGAGCACCTGACCATCATGCCGATCTGTGTTGAAAGACGGTCCGAGCCGGCCTATATCCATGTCATTCAAGATATCGAGATAACTGACCCAGAACCTTGGTATCAAGCCATCCTAACCTACCTGACAACGGGAGAATATCCCCGGAAGCTGAAAACCGGGCCAAAAAGGCTTTGCGAAGGTTGGCAACCCAATTTGTCCGTACAGACGACGGGCAGTTGTACAAAAAGACGGCGTAGGGGGCTCTCCTCCTGTGTATCAACAAAATGCAGGCCGAAAAGGTCATGGCCGAAGTCCACGACGGTGAAAACGGTCCGCATATGAACGCCCATATGCTATCCCGTAAAATCATGAGGCTCGGGTATTACTGGAACACCGTGGAGACAGACTGCCAGTTATACGTCAAACATTGCCATAATTGTCAGATCTTTGGCAATGTACAGCATATGCCGTCTTCCCTATTATATACCATGACATCACCATGGCCATTTTCGACATAGGGTATTGACATAATTGGGAAGGTACATCCTTCCGGGACGGGAGGTCATTGCTTCATCTTAGTGGCCATCGACTACTTCACCAAATGGGTCGAAGCCGAGTCATACCGTGTCTTGAACGCCAAGCACGTGGCCAAATTCATCCAAAACAAGACATATGCCGGTATGGGATCCCTCACGAATTTATTAGTGATCACGGGACCCACTTTCAAGCCAAAACTGCCGCATTGCTGGCAAAATATAAAATCCAAAGGCATACATCTTCACCCTACCGACCTCAAACAAATGGAGCGGTAGAAGCGGCCAATAAAACAATTGTCACCATACTTAAAAAGATGGCTAAGAATTATCGGGATTGGCCCGATAAAATACCCTTTGCCTTATGGGGGTATCGAACATCGATCCGCACCGCAACCGGAGCTACTCCATACTACCTGACATATGGAATGGAAGCAGTCCAACCAGTCGAGCTAGAGGTGCCGTCCCTCAGGATTCTACTTGTAAGCCAAGTACCTGAAGCAGATTGGGTCCAAGCCCGATACTATTCGCTAGTCCTTTTAGACGAACGGCGATCCCGGGCCCTCAACAACATTCAAATATATCAAAAAAGAATCCAACGGGCTTTCAACAAAAGGGTTAGGCCCAGGAACATCAAAGAAGGGGATTTGGTCCTGAAATCGGTTCGTGCCTTACTACCGGTTGACCCAAGGGGAAAATTCAAACCTAATTGGGCTGGGCCATACTTAGTCAAGAAGGTCCTATCAGGAGGAGCGGTGATGGTGACAGACCTGGACGGGAATGAGTTCGTCAACCCGACCAACTTGGACCAGCTGAAGCGCTATTACCCATAAACCCTTATCTCAATGTCATTTGCAAAAGTTTATAAAAATTTGCTTTTTATAAATTTTCAAAATTTTAGACAGGTCAATGAGTTAGAATTAACTATTCTACCGTCGCACATCTCGAATTTATAATCTTGATGTATTTCGAAAATTGCAAAAAAAATCAATCAAATCAAATTTTGAACTACGTTTGGTTTGATTCCGCTAATTGTGGATACGTAGGCAACCCCTCAAAAGGGTACAACCACTGCAATAACGAAAAGACGGGAACTGTTTTCAAATAATACGTCTTTTATTAATATCTCGATAAACTCGGGAATAACAAAAAAAAAAAAAAAAAACGCGCCAAACACGGCGGACAAAAAAAACAATACAAAAAAAATCACACCAAAAAAATAGTATTAATATTCAAATAATAAAATAAAGGAGATTTAGTATCCGGGCATTTTGCCCTTTTCTTTGTCCTTCGGGTCACGTGGGGCCCGAGGTCGCCGAAGCGGGGACGAGCGTTCCCTAATCATGAGGGGAACCTCTTTAGCTCGAATTCGTTTCTTTGACGACGGGTCTTCTATAACGGTTTTCGGTCCAAGTCGAGCCCGTACGCGTTCGGGCACTCTGTCTCGTGGGCCAAGTCGGTCCTGCACGGCCAGTCTTGGGCCAAGTCTCCTTCCCAAGTCCGTCTTGGGGCTCACCTTCCCCCGAGCACCTTTAGCACTAAACCCTTCAGCTTGAGTCTTAGCCTTTTTCTTCTGTCCTGACATTAGACCAACTAGGGTAGCCGGAGTGTCTCCTTCATCAAAGAATCCCCTGTTGTCTTTAGCTTGCTCCCTTCTCAGCAGGTCGAAGGCTTCGTCAACCTTCAAAGCAGCTCGGGCCTTGGCATCACCTGCTTTGGTCCACTTCACGTATGAGTCTGAAACCCAAATCGAATGGCGAGATTTGGAAACGGGCCAAGTGTGCCGGGTGTACCATCTCTGCATCACGTATCACACATCACGTCAGTCAGTTGGGTAGGGTCACTCACAACTGCTTCAATTTCGGGTATCCGTTGTGCCCGTCCGTACTGCCTTAGTATGCGATCCGGGTAGAGATGAACCGTCTGCCTGAAAGACAAGATTACTTGGTAACGAGCTCTGTCCCTTGGGTCCAAGCCGGTCCAAACATAGATGGGCCTCCACGGCACTACTCATCGAATGAGCCGACCACCATGGATTGATAATACCTCGTCCCAATATTTCTGACTAATTTGGCGAGAAAAATCAATGGCGCGTCTCCTCGTCATCAGTTGGTTATAGCGGTAATTGCTAGCATCAAGAGGAGGATCTATCACTGATAGCCTCTCATAAAGCCAAATATGAAAAAGGGAACAAAAGCATTAAATCCCGAGACGAAACAGGCGTCCGCCTGATGACACTCGATCGAGTGCCAAGATGACTCGATCGGGTGACATCACTGGGAGCGAACAGGGGGCTTTTTATCGAGGGCATTCGATCGAGTGCCAGGGTGACTCGATCGAGTGCCCACTGCAGCAGTCAAAATTCGCGAAAAATCTCGAAAAATTAAAAAAATCAAGAAATCGAGAAAAGAATAAAAAAATCCGACATACTTGCAGCAAGCGGGTGCTTCCGGTGAGACGGACGGACGAATCCCTTTTGCGAATGTCCATGCCTTGGATTATTTCACCCGTAATCAGCCAAGCCGGACTATGCTCCGTCTCCATTAAATCAACCACGGTTAATAGACGGATGTGACCCATACATGATAATAAGTCGATGTGACCCTCAAAGGCATAAACAAGGAGCATGCAGAAAGAAAAAGCCCTACGGCTGTGAATTGATCTCACCCGGACATCATGCGGGTTCATAAAATTCTCGGCCAGATCTATCAAGGAAACTGTGTTGTCATCCCGGGCCATCCGAGACACCTCATTATGGGAGAGACCTAAGAATTCTTGAAGCTTTCTCCTCAGGTTGTAGACCGAATATGGGACGGCGGGCCGAAGCATTGGGTTCCATCCTCCCACAGCTGCAATCTCCTCAGGTAAAGGGTAGACTTCGCCCCGAGGAAAAGCAAAGACATGATATATGTCGTCCCAATAAGCCAAGCATGCTTCCAAAAAGTAGCGATCAACTTGCATCTGACGGAAGGTATAAAGCTGGGCAATACCCGTTTGATTCAAGGCCACCCTATCGGCATCCCTAAATTGTCGGAACCATTCCTGCAGCATGACGCTCAACCTATCGATTCCCATGGCTGATTTCTTAAGAGGATAAAGAGACTTTCTTTTTTGCCTTAAGGGAAATAAAGAGACTTTCTTTAAAGAAGAGATTGATTTGTGATGGGAGTTATGAAGAAATCAAGTGCAAAGGAGGGCTATATATAGCATTAGCCTTGAAAACTTTTTAGAAAAGTTTCCTAATTCTAAACGGAACCAACCCACAAGCCTAGTCCCGATACTAGCACGGGAATATTCATCCCGAACATTCCTAATTTCTTTAGGAGTCAATCTTTTTTTCAAAAGTTTCCAAATTTCAAAAATTTCAAAATTTCAAGAATTTCGAAAATTCAAGCTTTCAAAAACAAAAAAACTTTTTTCCCAGCACGAGTCATTTTACTACCTACGTGTTACATGCATTTTTATGTGACTTATACAGGTACGGCTCAAACAGGGACATGCAACCCTCTAAATCTCCCCAGCATTTTCACGGGATGGGCCAACACACAGGCGCACCCAGGACTTACGCGACAAGTCCAAATGCCCCACAGAGGTATTATCAAGTGCAGGTATGATTTCTGTCTTATGGCTGGCGAGCCCTTCACGCGAGTCTAAGGGACTATAAACGACCCGAACGGAAGTCTACCAGGTCTTAACTGGCTTGGTGGCTACTCTGACTTTCGCCCTGTCCAAGCGTCAGTCAGGGTGGGGGCTCTGTAGACACCCGCATTTTGACTGCCAGGTGTCTATGGCAGTTTCCAAAAAAAACCCGATGATGATCGGACGCTAACGTGTTTCTACGCGCTCGGATACGGGCTCAAATCCATTATTTGCTGGCTAACGCACTCACGGAGTAAAAATCTCATAAAATCAACCTCAAATCCAGGTCCAGTGGGCCGTTTCCAATCAAATAAGGCTAATTTGGGCCGAAACCGACACCGGAAATAAAACCGACTTTTTAACGATTGGGTCAACCCCGGTCAAAGTCGTTTCCGAGACTTACAAAACAGCCATCAAAAGTCCAAGTCAAACACAAACCCATCAAAAACCCAAGTCACTTTCCAAAGTAATGGACCCGCGCAACCCAGCTGGGCCACTCGATCGAGTGCCCCACCCACTCGATCGAGTGGGCCTTATTCAGGCCCGACTGCAGGCGTATCGGGCCACTCGACTGAGTCAGACACCTACTCGGTCGAGTAACCCTAACCGGGGAACCCTAGCTTAGCCTATATAAACCCCCCATGCACACTCAATTACACATGTTTTCACAACCCTAAACAACTTTCACAATCCTTTGCAACCCTAATTCTACCCCAAGCAATACACTAGCAAACCCTAAACCTAGTTTTAGGAATCGAAACCCTAACCACCATAACTCGACCTCCATAAAACCTCGAAACTCCCGTGTTGAAGCCACGACTACGAGTCAGATCCGAGACAAGAACATGTAGGTTGAGGGTGCCAAAACCCTTCTTTCCTTCTTCTCTTCCTCTCGTCATCTTCCTCCTTTTTCTTGTTTTTTTCTTTTTTTTATTTATTTTCTTTATCGTATCATAATATCGATAATACCGTTAGTATCAAAACATTAAAATACTTGTCGATTTGTGTGGAATGTGAATGATGGTGGAATAAGGAAACCGAATATATAAGTGTACTGCACACAGCGTTGCCTGTCGCTTATCCCATCACCCCGATCATTTGATTATTGAAACAAGTTAACTTAAACAATAATCCGTTTTATTTCGTTTTCATCATTATTCAATTCGCATATTTGCATCAACTTTCAAAAACGAGCATTCTATTTAATAAGGGTCGAAACCCGTTGACGCGGATCCGACATCACAATCTGTAGGGACTTATCTCGATGTCGGAGAAGCCGAGGGAATCAAGTTTTCTAATTCAAAGCAAGGTGTCGATCCATTAGATTCAATACCAATTCCATAATTGGATGTCGAATCTAGCGATCTAGTCACATAAATTAATTAACGCGATTTACTCATATCGCGATAGTTAATTTAAGACGACTAAAATCAATTTAATATTTTCACTCTAGTATTCCATATCGATTCAATAATCGAAGATGGTATACAACGAGTATTCAAATTCGGAATCGAGTATAAATCCCACAATATTTATACTCGGTTCAACAAAATCAATGATTTATAAAAATCCGAATCGAGCATAAGTCGTACAATATTTATGCCCAATTCGGTAAAATCGTCAAATTATCAAAATCAAGAGCAATTCCAAAATCATAACAAAATTGCAAACGAACCAGTAGTTCGTACAGGTGCCACTCGACCGAGTGCAATAGGCCACTTGATCGAGGGACATCACAAAAACCGAGCAGAATACGTTTTCCGACCTCCACTCGGTCGAGTCTCGCAATGACTCGATCGAGTGGCAACGTACTCGACCGAGTTGGTCAGTAACTCGGTCGAGTAGGGTCACGAAATCCAGACAGAACCTTTCTCAGAGGTCCACTCGGTCGAGTCCCTCAATGACTCGGTCGAGTGGCCCCTTTATCGCGTCAAACCGCGAGTCCTATAAGTTATTCGAAAATATCTTTTCATGACTTAGGTCAACACGTGCCTAATTAATCATGTGAAACATCTTTTCAAAACCATGCATTAGTTCATTTGCATCATTCTATACAATTCTATATTTGCACAAACCGTTATTATTCGTTATGTCTTTACTAACAGTTTGTTGTTTCTTTTGTCAATTTTGTTTGTTTATTTTATTTTACTAAAATGAACCCACATGCTAAAATTCAACTTCGACGTTAGAATTAACTGCATTAAATCGACATAGAAACCCTTTCAATTCCATTCACATGCTTAGGGAAAATAATCTTTGCATATCATTTTCCCGTTCAACTAACGCGCGTATTGGAAAGTCATTCGAGATCTCAGTAGAGGCCGCTAATGTGCGGGCGGGGTTGGGTGTCCTTTGTGGGCTTCCCAACACGTACCCTCACCCCTTACTCAGAACCTCGGTTTCCCGATGTCCGAAACCGTTGGAGCACGAGAGTCATTCAATACACGATATCCGATAATGTCGGTATCGGTATCAAATGCAAAGGGACGAGCCCAATAAACTCTGACATCGGAAATGGGTCGTATTTTGTATACGGCCCACTACGACATAGAGTGGGCTCGAATGGTTCCGAATAACCACAAAATTCGGTGGCGACTCCACATAGACCTAAATTTCAATTCGATCCATTCTCATATGGAGATTCATTCGCCTACCCAAACTCGCGCGTGGCCGTGTCGGGGTGGACCTATGTCATGTCCACAAGACTATTTTCACTAATAATTTCTTATTCGTTTTCGATTGACTATTTTTATTAAAATCCTTATTATTTATTAATAAAAGCTATTTGTTAAAAATGATCTGAAAACTTTGTAAATATCTTTTCGTTTATAAAAATCGTTGACTCAATTAATTTTGAGATCGTTTATCTTAAAACATCTCTTTTCTAAAATTTATAATTTTAACTCGATTTCTTAATTATTTATAAAATACTATATATTGACTTATTATATTTTATTTATATTTTGAGTAACGAATTTAGAAATATATTAAAGTTACGATAACGACGATAATAATAAAATGTTAATTTCGTTAGAAATGCTATTTCTATACATTTCAGTTACTCTAATAATTTACATATTTTCTATAAAAACTGTTTCTATTTTAAGTAAGTTTCCAAAATTAGTAAGTTTCTATTTATAGAAAGTTTCCTTCCAAAATAAACTGTTTATTCCTTTTATCTTCATATTATTCATAATGATTATATCTCTTGTATATATCGATAATGGCTGCTTTGGAGTTATGAAATTAGGACAAGGGTGAGGTAGAGTAATATATTCTGGGGTTTACATTTTGCCATTAACAACTATAAGGCTGGTGTGTCTTTATGGGGCATACTGGTTTTTGAACCAAGCATATATGGTGTTCGGGAGTGTGTGTATATTTTGACCTTAAACTCGTGCCTCGCAGTGTAAGACGTGGCCGGGTGGAAGTGAGTATTTATGGTGCTCGGGAGGGGTGTGCTTATTATCTTAAACTAGGGTCACGCATTTATAAGTCGTCGTCCTATTATGGTTGAGTAGCCTAGTTAGAGATCAGAGTTTGATTTGTTTGAGCTAAGTTCTCGAAAATAGTTTTAGTATTCTCCTAGTGAAAGTCTAGCCGTCTACACTAATCCATAACGCCATTTTGAATATTTTTATTATTATCGATACATTTTGATTTGCAGGTTGGCAAATATTTGAAGTTTTCTTCTGAAAACTTGTTCTGATTCTACTGTTCCAATATTTTATGTTTTCTCCGAAAGCTTATTTTTATTATATCATTTAATGTTTTCCATTTTAATTATTTTGATATAATAATACTATTATTTTTTTTCCATATGATATGATATGGCTAGGAAAACGTTCGAGTTACTCTCCACTGACGTGGCTGTTATGTTTATAACGTGACCGGTATTTGCTGCTGGGTTTAGAGTGTGAGCTAGCGAGTAGTGGGAATCTTTCACTTTCTTCATTCATGTTTATTTATGGATTTGTAACCCTGTTTAGAGAATATTTATTTTAGCCCTTTTTTAAAAAAGGTGACCTATGTATTGACTGACCGTTCTTTTATTAAAATATAGAACATCAGTGTGTCTTAATCCTAAATCTACAGTGTTTCTGCCACTGTATTGCGTTAGAATTTCTAGGGGATTACAGTGTTTAGGAATGTTCCACTCGTTCCACACCACATAATACCACTCGGGTTTGGTATAATTGCCTTTAAGCCACCGTTATCCCCTTGTAATCGTGTAACCAAGTGGGTGAGCATTCCATATACCTTGAGTATATCCATCTTTTGAGTTTGTCCTTTGCGTTACAAATGTCCTCCAAGACCAGGTAGAGTCTGGTGGTAAGGGGGAATAGGTCTGCCATTCAGCCCCTTTCAAGTGATTGGAGTTAACCCATTTGATCCAAACGCAATCTTTTTGTTCACATATCCATTGGACGATTTGCTAACTGCTGCAAACGTTGCAACTTTGGTTTGGGACAACTTATCCAAAATCTTATCGAAAGTGCCAAGATTCCATTGCCTGGGGACAAAACGAGCAACAAGAACAATCCTTTCAGTTCCCACGCCATCTTTACCAGGGAAGTGATCGACTGTTCCCACCTTACCTGTCCTTTCATCCCACAAGTGAACGGGATATGGTTCGATGATCAAGACAATGTGTACCTTGTCAAACCCCATTACTAGTGAGAAAGTCCGAAAGGCTAGGTCTAAGGTCCTAACCAGTAACCATCTCACCCGCTCTGGTCGTCCCTACAGGCTACTAGCTTTAGGGACACCCCTATTTCGGCGACTGTCACTGATCCTGTCAGGAAGTCTTCCGGGAGGAGCCAACTACTCACGGATCTCGTGAAACGAATGAAGAAGACCCAAGTTGACCTCACTACATGGCAACTCCTAGTCAGCTCACAAGAACATTGAGAGGCAATTACTAAGGCTCTCGATGAAATCAAGATCGACTCTACAGTTACCCCTACTGAAATGGTAACTACTATTATGCCCCACCTGAAGGGCAAAACTAAGGAAGAAGGCCCGCTAATTACTTTCTTCGAGTCCGATCTACAATCATTTGAGGCTTCCCACAACTTAGCCCTATACATTACGGTGGTATGCCGCGGGAAATATCTCCCTATGACCCTAATCGATGATGGGTTTGCTGTCAACGTCCTTCCCCTAAGGCCGCTAAGGCTCTTGGTATTACCGAGACTGAGTATATCCCGACTGCTCAAACCATCCAAGCTTTCGATGGGACCCTGAAGTCGGTAGCTGGGGCCATCAAATTGACTATCATAACGGTCCCGGTAGAGAAAAAATTGGAATTCCAGGTGATCGACCTCACCTCTTCCTTCAACTTGCTTTTGGGAGGCCCGTGGATCAATGCTGTCAAAGCAGTATCCTCCACCCTGCACCAAAAAATCAAATTACCTCTGCATGATGACATTATTACCTTGGAGGCAACACCCGTGACCGTGGTCAGCTGCAATGCCAATAATCGCCTTGGTACAAACCTTTGGAGATTTGACTTTGTGGGGATGATTGAGGAAGACTTTGTCTTCAGGCCCTATTTCATTACCAACATTGATACAATGCTACAGAACTTGGGGTACTTTCCAGGGGCTACCTCTAGGTCATATCTTCCTGAAGATCATTGAGGTCCTTAAAAACGAGAACTCCCACTTCGGCCTAGGGTACGCCATGACACCGGGCAACATCGTCCGGGCAGGCACTGAAAATGCATGTAATCTTATTAAGGGTATCCCTTACAATCTCTACCATTTAGCTTGGTAGATTTCATAGGAACTCCCAAATATCTAAAGGGTAAAGAGCCTTCCACACATCCAGAAATGTGCACTATTTCATGTCTCAGTTCAGTAGGAACACCATTGAAGTAGACATTTGACTTTCTTGGACTCATTTTGAGCCCAAAGGTAGTGGAGAACTTGGAAAATGTCCTAAGAAGAAGCATGATGGATGGAATTTCTCCTTTGCAGAACAAAAGCAGATCATCTGCAAACATCAAGCTAGAGAGTTTTATGGGAGCACACAAAGGGTGAAACTTGAATCTCATCAAAGAAGTGGTGTGCTACAGCAATCTATTAAGGTATTCCATACATATGGTGAAGATGAGAGGAGATAATGGATCCCCTTGCCTTAGACCTCTCTTGCCTTTGAATAATCCAAAGGTGTCACCATTGAGGCTTAAGTTGTAGGAAACAGTTGAGACACATTCCAGGACCGACTTAGTGAATTTGGAAGGAAAATTGAGAGCTTGCAGCATTTGTTGAAGAAATCTCCATTCAATTGTATCACATGCCTTCTACAAATCGATCATAAACATACATCTTGGAGATACAGTCTTCCTACCATAGAGTTTGATTAAGTCCTGGCAAATCAGGATGTTTTCTAGTATTCTCCCTTGAATAAATCCACCCAGAGTAGGTGAGATTATTTCAGGAAGCACCTCAGCCAGACGAGTACATAAGAGTTTGGAAATGATATTGTAGACTATGTCGCAACAAGCTATAGGTCTGAATTACTAAACTGATTGAGACTTCTGAACTTTAGGAATAAGAGTAGTATTAGTAGCATTCATTAGTTTCAACATCCTCCCATTCCTAAAGAATTCATGAATAGCTTCACATACATCCCTCTCAATAATGTCCCAACTTTTCTTGAAAAAGAGACTAGAAAACCCATCAGGTCCTAGAGCCTTATCATTAGGTATGCTAAAACATACCTATTTGATTTCTTCATTACTAACAGGTCGTAGCAGTACATTCATATGGCCTTTTGTGCATATTGAGTGTTGTTGTACCACTGTCACACTGACTGGCACAGTCTGCTGTTGCATCCCAAGTAGGTTCTGATAGAATTGCAAAAGGTTGTGCTGAATACCAGATGTAATAGTCTGCATCACTCCTTGCATATCAGTAATTTTGGTTACCTGGTTATGATTTCTCAAAGCGCTGAGTACTCCATGGAACTAAGTTGTGTTTGCATCACCCTCCTTCGTCCAGTGAGCCTTAGCCTTCTGTTTTAGGTAAAGATATTCCCGGTGATCTAGTTGGATACTTACATTGTGAGCTTCAAACTCTTGTTGCATCAGCTGAGGATGACCAGGGCTCTGGATCAATGCCTGCTGATAGGCCAGGAGCTCGATCTTAGCAATGTCAGTAGCTCTCTTTATATCAGAGAATTTTGTTCTATTAAGCAACCTCAATGGGCCATTCACTGCTCTAAGTTTATGCACTAGCGTGTACATAGAGGTACCTTTCTTAGCAGGCTTTCAATGAGATTGTACAATCTCAGTAAACTGGGGATCAGTGGTCCACATATTTCAGAATTTAAATGACTTGTTTCGGTGATGAACTTTCTGATGTTTAGAGATAATGCAATGGGTATGATCGAAGGAACCTTCAGGCAAAAACTTAGCATGTATGAGAGGGAATTCCACAGTCCATGCTTGATTAATCAACACCCTATCAAGTTTGGAATAGACTTTATCCTCTGGTTTCTATTTATTTGACCAGGTAAAATTAGCCCCCTCAGAGGGACAATCAGTGAGGTCACTATGTAGTAAGCAATCCAAGAAAGGATCTCTTTATTTTTCCAAATTTGCAATGGCACATGCTTCTGTGGTTTCCCTCTCCTACATACTGTACTATCATATCAAAAATTTAGACACACACTAGTACACTTGGTAGGTCGCCATTCAAATGCCACAGGAATTTCAAAGAGATGACTTTTCTCATCCCTTACACGTATCTTCTCAAGACATTTCTGTCCCATTTGAACCTCTATAAGCACCTTTGCATACCCTAAGCGAGATCTATTTTCTATGACCTCAATCATTTTAAGATACTTATCAGCCCTACCTGCTATCTTAGGGATACTTGCACCCCAGAATTTTGAGTGGTAGTTTATGCAATTTGATCCAAGTTGGGACACTCTTCACTTCCTCTTTCTCTAAGTCTGTATCAGGCAGCAAACATTTGATGATAACTGGTTTGCTATCAAACATGTGTGTCCCTGCTGCAAGAACTACCTCCTGCAATGCCTTAGTGTTGAATCTAACCAAGAATACCCCATTAGGGAGAAATGATATGGAGTCCATCTTATGATGTTTCAAAATCCTCTTCATGTACCCTTGAAACACAAACCATGGAGGGTTAGCCAAGGATAAAGCCATATACGGCGTTCTACCAGTATGCAACTTCATCCTTAATGTCCTCCTCATTGAGATTCAGTATGTCATCATCATTTTCCTCCTCTACTATTTCAATAATCTTACGTCCATGACAATTAAACAATGGACATCCTTTTTTTTTTTAGTGAAATGTGAGTTGTATTCATCCAAAAAATAAGCTTTACAGGGCAATTGTTCTCTCTACATAGTGACCATAAAGATACTATATCGATTACAAAGAATAGACGGAGCCAACATCAATTCTAATTAGCAAATAAATCCTATCCTCCTAAGATAAGCAATATCTTCTGAGGAAGTGATCTTCAACTCTTTTTGCCTTGATTCTGACTCGAATAGCATTTATAATCTTTAGGGCGACAATTTCAGGCCGAGTCAAATGACCCTCTAATCGAGCTACATTCCGATGGTGCCTGACATAATAATAGCAGGCACATAAGATTGCCGATTGCAGTTTCGCGCTTGTAGAATTCGGATTCAATGACAAGATATATACTGCATATCAGGTCGAAACCCTGTATAATCTCGAACACGGTCCAAAATTCTGCTACAATATGAATAGTTGAAGAAAAGATGATTAATCGTCTCCACATCCTGACAACATATGCAGCATGTTTCTGTAAGAATATTTTATGCTATAATAATATTACGTGATATGTAATATATCTTCTCTATTATTATGCTAATATTTCTTCCCCATAATTGTGGTCTTATTGGAAATCGAATCTTAAGAGATATGCTATTACAATAATATCGGACTAAATAAGGAGTCTTTCCATATTTACTCAACCTTGATGGAAGGTCGAGATTACCATAATCTAAAACTCTAATAGGAATGTGGTCCTCTCTCTGCCTATATAATAGAGTCTTCCCCATCAGAAACTCTGTGCGTATTATTAAGATCAAACAACACTTATTACGTTATAGGACAAGACGGAGAAACCGTACCTATTAATTATGAAAGCGTACCAATTATTATTATTTTTATTATTATTTGAAGATCATATGAAGACGTATTATTATTATTCAAAGTCGTCTTATTATTTATGAAGTCGTCTTATAGAGATCTAATATCGTTCGTATTAGATTTCGACTTACTCCGTAATGAGGTATGTCTTAATCTCGTCTTAATTAATCTTTTGTGGCTTTCATGTTGTTCAAAGATTTATGGGAATTATGTTTTATTTATGTCATGTTAATAATATGCTAACATGTGGTATCAGAGCTTAGGTTATTGAACTCATGATTGTCCATTAATTAAGATTATTGGTATTATATTTATACGGAGAATATGTCAATTATGCATTCTCTCATTACCTCCATAAACATAGGTTCTTTGCTTGATTTTGTACAAGTTGTAACACGTGGCCTTATTTTAATCTGCATTACAATTTTGCATGTTAGTCATCATGTAATCATACATATGATTTTGTATTAAGCAAATAGAATGAACCTGAGATGATTAATGAATTAAGATCATGAACCATTTGATATTGATATTATGTATGAAAATTTTCCATATTCATGCAATTTTCCTTAATATATTCACATGAGCAAGTTGATGAATTATCGTATTATCTCCATAATGCATACATATGTCGCTTACGTATTCAATTAATCCATTATGTATACATGTTGCTTAATTATTTAATTTTTATGCACTAATTATGTATTGGATAAAAGTTTGAGTTTTTCGTAATAATAATAATTTGGACATAGTTAACGACTATGATATTGATGAATTGTTGTCAATTTACGTCATTATAATTGTTGTTGTTATGATGTACGGAAACTTTGATGAACATGATATTATCACTTAAAATTCTATTATTTGATGAGTAATCTCATGACAATATGATTATAATATACTCCGTATAATTACATGATTTACCGAAACATGGTTTCACCATATTGTTTATGCTCATTCGATATAATTTAATCGTTTGACTCATAATGATTTATGATAAGTTATAATTTCATATCCGGTTTTAGATAATGTAAATATGAAATTCTTATGGTTAAATTTCACCGCAGTGAATTTACAACTCAAGTTTGATTTTGACTTTAAGACAGTCATTATATCGTTCACACATATAAAAATATATATTTACTCACAGGTAGATTATATTGACATGTGTGACATTCTATTCGTTATATCGTTCACATATAAAAATATATATTTACCCGCAGGTAGATTATATTACCATGTGTAACATTCTATTTAATTTAAATATTTTAGTGACTATCCACAGAAGCACTATTATTAAAGACGTGTTGTTTCACATATTGAAGCCTTATTATCTATGTTGTCTTATTTTATCACAACTAAAGTTACCTAACCAAGTGAAATTTTATGATAACTCTGTTATTGAGCTTAATGGAACGAACAAACTACTCTGAACGAAAAGAGTAATTAATTTAACTTCACCTTGAAGTTGATGAAATTGGATACTTGTCTTCGCAAAGACAACCCGACTGACTTAACTTCTGAAATGATTGCTCAAATATCTTTCCATGAAACTTGGAAGAGATCTGACAGATTATTTATTTTATTCTTATGTTAGATAATTATAACCAACATCAAGACTTAAGAATTCATTGTATGGACTGAAACAAGCATTGAGACAATGATCATAAAGTTCGATAAAATCGTTAAAGATTTTAAAGAAAATATCGTTGATCTTTGCATAAATCTCAAGATCAGTGGGAGTAAGTTCATATATTTGATTCTATATGATGACATTTTATTAGCCAGAAACGATCTTGGTTTATTACATAAACCACAACTTATGTCTTAAATGGCTAAATAAAGAATATCCTTATGCATGTATCCCTGGTTGAGAACTTAATATATGTTCAGGTAAACCTGACATTATTTATGCTCACATATAGAAAATTAGATCACCCGCAGGTGACTGATTATTCAAATTCATATTTTGGGGATGTTATGTGATGGTAGGGATTTGTCACGTCCCCACCGTCAATAAACAACCGATTACACCTAGTGGGTAGCTAGGGCAAGTCGGGATCGTATCCACGAGGACGGTAAGGCAAAGTTTAGACTATGTCTACCTGAAACGAGACTAAATCACCAAACAAACACAAAGAAAGCGATAATTGGAAAACTATGGTGGAGGAAGGAGTAAGACTAAGCAATGATGAACTAGGCTAAAACAATGCTAAACAGAGCTAATGATCGAACTAATAAATAAACTAGAGTAACCGATGACTATCTAAGGAGTTGAATCAAATATGGAAAGGAAGTGGGGTAGGTCGGGTTCATAGGAGTAGAAGGGTAATTGGGGTGATCAAGGGTATAGGTGTCTCCTAATTGCTAGAGTCGGTCCGGGCTCTTGCAACTTAGACCGATGTCAAGGTGGGTCCGGGCTCTCGCAACTTAGACCCTAGTCGGGACTTTCGCGACTATGACTATTCTCAACATGACCACATAATAGACAAACAATGGGAAGATGAACACAAGTATGGGAAGCATGGCCACTACTACTCACACAAGCATATCAACAAACACATGGAGTGCCCACAATGTGACTAACAACAAAGATTCACCCTTTTCCCATAATTAACCCTAATCAACCATAATCTACCCCTAATCCTCCTACTAACCCCACAAAGAAGACTACTCACTCATGATGAAGAGAAAACCAACAATAACAAGAGAAATCAATACCACAAAACAAACATCCATAATGAATAACAAGAACAATAATACTAACAATATGAAAAGATTCAAACAAGATTAAATAAACAAGATTAAGAGTAGAGATGATTATACCAACACTAAGAAGATGAAAAGATGCAATCTTGTATAAATAAGAACCCAAAATCAACCCCAAGGATGTCAAGCTTGGAGAATTCTTCAAGAACTTCTTAATACAAGAACTAATTACAATAGATTAACTAAAGATTAACTAAGATTATAGGAAGATTAAAACTAATGAGTGAAAGTAAATCTAGGGTTTTAGGGTTGTAGAGAGGCTTAAGGAATGCTAAATTCTGATAAGATCCCTTAACAATACAAGAGGGAAGTATATATATGGGTACAAGAATGAAGGAGAGGAAAGAAAGTGATGCGCGGCTGCCAGCTCTTCGTCCCGACCGGGACGGGATCCTCCCGATTGAGACGGCGAGCCATCCCGACCGGGACGGGTGGGTCCCGACCGGGAAGGGCCCACAGTGGCCTTCTTCAAAGTGCACCTCATCCCGAACGAGATGAGGCCATCCCGAACGGGATGAGCCTTGTAGGCCTCCTTTAAGCTCCTTTTTGTCCCTCCTTGCCTCTCATGGGCTTCTCGTCGATTCTCGGGACTCGGGATCGGGTCTCGGAGGCTCGGGATTAGGTCCCAAGGTCTCGGGGTCGATTCCAAGGCGTCGAGTCATCGTTCCTTTACTTCGTTGGCTCCAAAATGTGTATGTATTGAGTCGGAATCGCTCCAACTCTTCCAAATTGTTCTCGGGAACCTGAAACGAACTAAAGGAAGCGTAAGAAACCCATGAGTCGCTCCCAAGGAGCGATTTCACAAGGAAATGGGACCAAAACATAGTGAAAAAGGCTCTACAAACTACACTTATCAACTCCCCCACACTTAACCCTTACTCGCCCTCGAGTAAGCACATACTAACTACTACACTAGCCGAATGGGTATTAGTGCACCCTATGCCCTTTCAACTCACGCGAGTGCACTTAGAGGAAAAGTGCACTCCGCAAGGCAAGTTGGGTCTTGCGACAAAGCCGTGGATGCAACCGGACACAAAACACACAAACAAACAAACAAACAAACAAACACTTAGACGGTTGCACCCAAAACAAAAGAAATACCGCTTCCCTCTAAAAGCGGTGAAAGAAGCACAGGTTTAGGACTCGAGGTAGGTGACAACGTTCCCAAGCTAGCAATACAAACTAAGGTGAACTAGACCCTAATAGTATGACGATAAAACAACAAAAACGTTGGTAACTTACATAGGTCCTCCTAAATTTATAAAAACGTACTACGGGACGATCGGCGGAGTGGAAAAGTGAAGAACCACGGTGTTAGTCGACACTGTAGGTAAGTGAGACCCCGCCCCCTTTAGCGTGAGCCAAAAGGGTCGTCCCGTGTCCAAAACCGCCTAACTAGTCCAAGTACAAAGGTGGAAAACATGCAAAATGAGGGAAGACCAACTAATGCCGCTATCATCCTTCCTCGGGACTCGGTCCTTTGTTAGGCTCTTCATGGCAAAAGTTGGAAAAAGGCTTATTTTTGTGGGGATTTCTTTTTGTGAGACGGGTTTTCTTTTGGCATTTTCTTTCTTTTCGACGTTTTGATTTGTTTGTTGCCATGCCATTTCTTTTTCTTCTTTTCTATTTTCTTTTTGGCTTTTGTGCCTTTTCTTTTTCTTCATTCTTTTTTTTCTTTCATTTTTCTGTCTTTTCTTTTCTTTGCCCTTTTTTGGCAAGATTTGGCTTTTTGGCATTTCTTGACAATTAAGAAAGAGAGAATCAACAAATTGCAATTTATTGTGTGATATGTATAGGAGGTAGGGAAATGGGTGAGTCGGGAGCGCGCTTTCCCTTCAAACCCACAAAAAGGGAGAACTTGGACTAATCAAACAACCCTAGACATGGTCACCTAAGGGACGAGACTCGGCAACCAAGGCCTTTTCACACCGTGGATGGTCATAATGGTCAAAAGTGCAAATCCCGTAGTAAATTCCTAGTAAGCTAGGTGGGCTCAAGGTAAAGGACCAACGAAATCATTGATTTAGGGTCATTCTACTAGGCTAAAGTCCAAGACTCAATTTATACAACTAGGAAGGGAAAGTAAACTCTCACACACTAGCCTCTTAACCGGGTTTTCGAAAATGGTTTACACACATGACACACAACACAACATAACACAAAATTAAAGACATGACGAAAACGAGAGGAAAAGAAACAAAGGCAACAAAAACAAAACATTACAAAACAAACATATAACAAACACCACCCCGATATTCCATACAAGTCACCAAAGCATCCCCCAATATGCACAAAGCTCCACCTGAGCACACAACATCACAATCTCCTCCAAACTCCACAAGGGACAAAGGAGAGAAAGAAGGGATAGAAGAGGTTACCGGATGTCTTTAAAGCTTTCCAACATTATCGGTGATAAAGCAACCTATAAGGAAAAAGGGAGGCAAACACGCACAATACGACAAATACACAACACAAAGACACTAAAGGAGAACACAAAAGAGAAAATCTTTTTGATTTTTGAGAAAAAATTTCAAATTTTTAGGGTTTTTAAGATTTTTTTTTTCGAAAAAATAAGAAAATAAAACTAACTATGATAGAATATCGCTCCCCCACACTTAAAACGAGCAATGTTCTCATGCTCGATCGTAGTGTACGGAGAGACAAAGAAAAAGAAAAAGAAACAACGAAAATAAAGCAAAAAAAATCAAAAAGAAAAGATGGAGAAAAGGGTAGAAAACGTCCGGCCGGGGTGTAATCAAGTCACCATGGGCCGAGACTAGAAAAGATATGGATGGGGGAAGAAAATAAAAAGAAAGAAATAAAAGGAAATGGGAGGGGAGGGCTAGGTGTAATCAAGTCACCTAGCCCGGATTCCGTCCAAATCCGACTAACTACTAAAAAAGGGGTGAAATCTTGTAGAATTGGATTAATCGATCGACTCCCCACATAATCACGTCATCGGGAGTCGGGAGCAACCATACTACGGCCTCGAAGGCCACTACGATACCATGACTCAAGGTGATTGGGGCAAATAAGAGAATACAAGCGATAAAAAGACGGAAAAGTAAGGATAGTTACCCAAACCGAGCGGTTAGTAACTCACTTGCTCCATCGTCTCGATGATCATTAGAGGCTCGTCGCTTGTCTTCTCGGGTGCCATCTTGCTTCACACTCAAGAAGAACTCACGGTCGGGGTAGTAATGGTGCGAGGGGATGGGATTTGATGTGAGATTCGGTGTAAAGTGGATAAGAAATGGAGTGAGGGCATGACAATGAAGTACATGGGGCATATGATAAGGCTAGGATAGCTAGGGAGGTTGGGAGGGGGTATAAAATGGTTGGGTGGACTCGATTGCCGAAGAAGAGGCACAACGGGGGGGCAGAGGACCATCCCGGTCGGGATGATCGATCCCGATCGGGTTACCTCACTCGTCCAGGTCGGGATGCCCTCATCCCGGTCGGGACGGGCCCACAGAAAGCTCGGAGTTTGGTACACCCATCCCGATCGGGACGGCACCCTTCCCGGTCGGGATGCCTCACCCTTCCCGGTCGGGACGCCTCATCCCGGTCGGGATGGGCCTTCTTCAACTTCCACAATCCCAAAAGCTTGCTCCAAGCTTCAAAAACCCGATCCTCGTGCTTACAACCCAAGCTCTTTCATAGCCATTCTTCTCTAGGAAGCATTCTCACTTCATACCTATCAAACAAACTCAAATTCAACATCAAACTCTCTCCCTCGTATCGCTCATCAATAATCCAATATTACAAAAATTCGCCAAGAAAAACCAAAGAAAATACAATACAAGGATATATACAATGAGACGGTTCTTGTGGAACTCCGTCAAACCAAGGATGGTGCTCTCTTCATTCTTTTTCAACATCCTCCAAACCGATTCCATCTCCATCCAGGGCACGAAGAAACAAGTCGAAGGCCCTAGCGAAGTCTTCAATCAAGCTCGAGATATAACCGACCACATACCAAGGCTCTTCATGGCCTTGCCTTGACGTTCCCAGGGCATCCCGATCTTCCAAGTTCAACGACTTGAACTTGTACTTTTGGTCTTTGGGGATATACCCAAACGTCCACCGATCTTCATGTGGCCCCAAGGGAGGCTCATCCTTCTCCTTGCTTTTCAACTTGTCATCAAGCCCATGATATGGGCACTCATCTTCCTCCAAATCGGAGTCATCATCCTCAAGTACATAAGAGTACTTCTTCAAGCTTTGTCCCGAATCTTTCCCTCAATCGATGTCTTCCGTGGCATGGATCACATTACATGTCTCGGTCATAGGCGAAGTGTTGCCTTGGAGGTCGAACACTAACTCTTCGTCGCCTAGTTGAAAGGTAATCCTACCCTTCATCACATCGATCACGGCACCGGCGGTGTGTAAAAATAGGCGTCCAAGGATGATGGGAGTGTTAGCATCCTCCGGCATGTCAACCACAATGAAGTCGACCGGAATGAAGAACTTCCCTATTCGTACCGGCACATCCTCTAGCATTCCCAATGGTCGGTTAAGAGATTTATCGGCCATTTGGAGTGTAATGGACGTACATTTCAACTCCTTCATCCCGAGTCGGCAACAAATAGAGTAGGGAATGATGCTCACACTCGCGCCCAAGTCACATAATGCATTCTTGATCATGAAATTGCCTATGGTGCAAGGGATCGAGAAACTACCCGGATCCTTCAACTTCGGAAGCGTGGAACCTTGAATAAGCTCGCTCACCACCCTCGTGAACGCTACCGTCTCTTCCTTGTCGATGGACCTCTTCCTAGCTAGGATTTCCCGCATGAATTTTCCATATGTCGGGATTTGGGTAAGTAACTCGGTGAACGGGACACTAACATTCAATTGCTTCACAATGTTAAGGAACTTGTCATATTGAGTATCTACCTTAGTCTTCATTTGCCTTGATGGGAAAGGCAACTTGATTTGGTATTTATTTTGCTCAATCGGGGTAGACTCCTCAAATAACACTTTCCTTTTTCCCTTGTCTTTCTCTTGAAGTGGGGGAGGGTTGTCTTCTTGGGGTTTCTCGACTTCCCATAAGACTTGCACCTCCATTGGATTATCAAAGCTTGATTCTTCTTGATTTGGAGACACAACTTCCTTCATTGCTTCTTGCTCACTAGGAAACACGGGAGGATTATAGGTGGCACCACTCCTTAAGGTGATGGCATTGACATGCTCAAAACTCGGAGTTACACCTTGAGGAGGTAATTGCCCTTTTTTCCTTGAAGAACTTCCCGATGCAAGTTGTGATACTTGATTCTCAATCATCTTCATGTGAGTTTTCATTTCCTTGTTATCCATTAGAATTTGAGCAATGATTCCTTGTTGTGACATTTGTGCCTCCAATTGACTCTTTTGCATTTCTTGAGTATTCCTTTGCATATCCATCATTTGCTTTTGTATGTCGAAATCCCGTGGTGGGGATGATGGATTATGTGGAGTATCGGTGAGGGCTAACGGAGTAACATAGTCATGAATAGGAGACCGACTCCTAGGCTTGCTTTGTTGTTGTTGATTTTGAGTTGCTTGTTGACGGTTCCCTTGAGAATTTCCTTGTTGTTGATGGTTCCCTTGGAACCCATGAGAATTGCCTTGATTGTGATTTTGGTAGCCTTGATTGTGGTTTTGGTTTCCTTGGAAATTTTGGTTTCCTTGTAAACCACCATGATTGAAGTTCCCTTGTTGGAACCCTTGATTGTTGTTGTGAAAGGTACCTTGGTTATTTTGCTGAAAGTTGTTGAAGGGTCTTGGGTTACCCACATAACCTTGATAACCTTGAGTGTTGTCCCTTAAGGGAGGTGGAACATAGGGACGATGTTGTTGTTGATGTTGAAAGGCTTGTTGTTGAGGGACTTGATTGGAAGCTTGGTATTGATTAGAGTAGGAGGCACCTTGCTTGAACGCTTGAAAGGCGTTCACTTGCTCAATACTTCCTCTACAATTCATAGGATCATGACCAACGATTCCACAAGTATCACACATCCCAAAATAAGGCAAAGGAGGTGCAAATCCCAAAGCATTTCACTTCTTGAAAGTGCCAAGATTCCATTGTCTGGGGAAAAACCGAGCAACAAGAACAATCCTTTCAGTTCCCACGCCATCTTTACCAGGGAAGTGATCGACTGTTCCCACCTTATCTGTCCTTTCATCCCACAAGTGAACGGGATCTGGTTCGATGATCAAGACAATGTGTACCTCGTCAAACCCCATTACTAGTGAGAAAGTCCGAAAGGCTAGGTCTAAGGTCCTAGCCAGTAACCACCTCACCCGCTCTGGTCGTCCCTACAGGCTACTAGCTTTATGGACACCCCTATTTCGGCGACTGTCACTGATCCTGTCAGGAAGTCTTCCGGGAGGAGCCAACTACTCACGGATCTCGTGAAACGAATGAAGAAGACCCAAGTTGACCTCACTACATGGCAACTCCTAGTCAACAAACAAGAACATCGAGAGGCAATTACTAAGGCTCTCGATGAAATCAAGAACGACTCTACAGTTACCCCTACTGAAATGGTAACTACTATTATGCCCCACCTGAAGGGCAAAACTAAGGAAGAAGGCCCGCTAATTACTTTCTTCGAGTCCGATCTACAATCATTTGAGGCTTCCTACAACTTAGCCCTATACATTACGGTGGTATGCCGCGGGAAATATCTCCCTATGACCCTAATCGATGATGGGTTTGCTGTCAACGTCCTTCCCCTAAGGCCGCTAAGGCTCTTGGTATTACCGAGACTGAGTATATCCCGACTGCTCAAACCATCCAAGCTTTCGATGGGAGCCTGAAGTCGGTAGCTGGGGCCATCAAATTGACTATCATAACGGTCCCGGTAGAGAAAAAATTGGAATTCCAGGTGATCGACCTCACCTCTTCCTTCAACTTACTTTTGGGAGGCCCGTGGATCAATGCTGTCAAAGCAGTATCCTCCACCCTGCACCAAAAAATCAAATTACCTCTGCATGATGACATTATTACCTTGGAGGCAACACCCGTGACCGTGGTCAGCTGCAATGCCAAGAATCGCCTTGGTACAAACCTTTGGAGATTTGACTTTGTGGGGATGATTGAGGAAGACTTTGTCTTCAGGCCCTATTTCATTACCAACATTGATACAATGCTACAGAACTTGGGATACTTTCCAGGGGCTACCTCTAGGTCATATCTTCCTGAAGATCATTGAGGTCCTTAAAAACGAGAACTCCCACTTCGGCCTACGGTACGCCATGACACCGGGCAACATCGTCCGGGCAGGCACTGAAAATGCATGTAATCTCATTAAGGGTATCCCTTACAATCTCTACCATTTAGCTTGGTAGATTTCATAGGAACTCCCAAATATCTAAAGGGTAAAGAGCCTTCCACACATCCAGAAATGTGCACTATATCATTTCTCAGTTCAGTAGGAACACCATTGAAGTAGACATTTGACTTTCTTGGACTCATTTTGAGCCCAAAGGTAGTGGAGAACTTGGAAAATGTCCTAAGAAGAACCATGATGGAAGGAATTTCTCCTTTGCAGAACAAAAGCAGATCATCTGCAAACATCAAGCTAGAGAGTTTTATGGGAGAACACAAAGGGTGAAACTTGAATCTCATCAAAGAAGTGGTGTGCTACAGCAATCTATTAAGGTATTCCATACATATGGTGAAGATGAGAGGAGATAATGGATCCCCTTGCCTTAGACCTCTCTTGCCTTTGAATAATCCAAAGGTGTCACCATTGAGGCTTAAGTTGTAGGAAACAGTTGAGACACATTCCAGGACCGACTTAGTGAATTTGGAAGGAAAATGGAGAGCTTGCAGCATTTGTTGAAGAAATCTCCATTCAATTGTATCATATGCCTTCTACAAATCGATCATAAACATACATCTTGGAGATACAGTCTTCCTACCATAGAGTTTGATTAAGTCCTGGCAAATCAGGATGTTTTCTAGTATTCTCCCTTGAATAAATCCACCCAGAGTAGGTGAGATTATTTCAGGAAGCACCTCAGCCAGACGAGTACATAAGAGTTTGGAAATGATATTGTAGACTATGTCGCAACAAGCTATAGGTCTGAATTACTAAACTGATTGAGACTTCTGAACTTTAGGAATAAGAGTAGTATTAGTAGCATTCATTAGTTTCAACATCCTCCCATTCCTAAAGAATTCATGAATAGCTTCACATACATCCCTCTCAATAATGTCCCAACTTTTCTTGAAAAAGTGACTAGAAAACCCATCAGGTCCTAGAGCCTTATCATTAGGTATGCTAAAACATACCTATTTGATTTCTTCATTACTAACAGGTCGTAGCAGTACATTCATATGGCCTTTTGTGCATATTGACTGTTGTTGTACCACTGTCACACTGACTGGCACAGTCTGCTATTGCATCCCAAGTAGGTTCTGATAGAATTGCAAAAGGTTGTGCTGAATACCAGATGTAATAGTCTGCATCACTCCTTGCATATCAGTAATTTTGGTTACCTGGTTATGATTTCTCAAAGCGCTGAGTACTCCATGGAACTAAGTTGTGTTTGCATCACCCTCCTTCGTCCAGTGAGCCTTAGCCTTCTGTTTTAGGTAAAGATATTCCCGGTGATCTAGTTGGATACTTACATTGTGAGCTTCAAACTCTTGTTGCATCAGCTGAGGATGACCAGGGCTCTGGATTAATGCCTGCTGATAGGCCAGGAGCTCGATCTTAACAATGTCAGTAGCTCTCTCTATATCAGAGAATTTTGTTCTATTAAGCAACCTCAATGGGCCATTCACGGCTCTAAGTTTATGCACTAGCGTGTACATAGAGGTACCTTTCTTAGCAGGCTTTCAATGAGATTGTACAATCTCAGTAAACTGGGGATCAGTGGTCCACAATTTCAGAATTTAAATGACTTGTTTCGGTGCTGAACTTTCTGATGTTTAGAGATAATGCAATGGGTATGATCGAAGGAACCTTAAGGCAAAAACTTAGCATGTATGAGAGGGAATTCCACAGTCCATGCTTGATTAATTAACACCCTATCAAGTTTGGAATAGACTTTATCCTCTGGTTTCTATTTTATTTGACCAGGTAAAATAAGCCCCCTCAGAGGGACAATCAGTGAGGTCATTATCTAGTAAGCAATCCAAGAAAGGATCTCTTTATTTTTCCAAATTTGCAATGGCACTTGCTTCTGTGGTTTCCCTCTCCTACATACTGTACTATCATATCAAAAATTTAGACACACACTAGTACACTTGGTAGGTCGCCATTCAAATGCCACCGGAATTTCCAAGAGATGACTTTTCTCATCCCTTACACGTATCTTCTCAGGACATTTCTGTCCCATTTGAACCTCTATAAGCACCTTTGCATACCCTAAGCGAGATCTATTTTCTATGACCTCATCCATTTTAAGATACTTATCAGCCCTACCTGCTATCTTAGGGATACTTGCACCCCAGAATTTTGAGTGGTAGTTTATGCAATTTGATCCAAGTTGGGACACTCTTCACTTCCTCTTTCTCTAAGTCAATATCAGGCAGCCAGCATTTGATGATAACTGGTTTGCTATCAAACATGTGTGTCCCTGCTGCAAGAACTACCTCCTGCAATGCCTTAGTGTTGAATCTAACCAAGAATACCCTGTTAGGGAGAAATGATATGGAGTCCATCTTATGATGTTTCCAAATCCTCTTCATGTACCCTTGAAACACAAACCATGGAGGGTTAGCGCCAAGGATAAAGCCATATACGGCGTTCTGCCAGTATGCAACTTCATCCTTAATGTCCTCCTCATTGAGATTCAGTATGTCATCATCATTTTCCTCCTCTACTATTTCAATAATCTTACGTCCATGACAATTAAACAATGGACATCCTTTTTTTTTTGGTGAAATGTGAGTTGTATTCATCCAAAAAATAAGCTTTACAGGGCAATTGTTCTCTCTACATAGTGACCATAAAGATACTATATCGATTACAAAGAATAGACGGAGCCAACATCAATTCTAATTAGCAAATAAATCCTATCCTCCTAAGATAAGCAATATCTTCTGAGGAAGTGATCTTCAACTCTTTTTGCCTTGATTCTGACTCGAATAGCATTTATAATCTTCAGGGCGACAATTTCAGGCCGAGTCAAATGACCCTCTAATCGAGCTACATTCCGATGGTGCCTGACATAATAATAGCAGGCACATAAGATTGCCGATTGCAGTTTCGCGCTTGTAGAATTCGCATTCAATGACAAGATATATACTGCATATCAGGTCGAAACCCTGTATAATCTCGAACACGGTCCAAAATTCTGCTACAATATGAATAGTTGAAGAAAAGATGATTAATCGTCTCCACATCCTGACAACATATGCAGCATGTTTCTGTAAGAATATTTTATGCTATAATAATATTACGTGATATGTAATATATCTTCTCTATTATTATGCTAATATTGCTTCCCCATAATTGTGGTCTTATTGGAAATCGAATCTTAAGAGATATGCTATTACAATAATATCGGACTAAATAAGGAGTCTTTCCATATTTACTCAACCTTGATGGAAGGTCGAGATTACCATAATCTAAAACCCTAATAGGAATCTGGTCCTCTCTCTGCCTATATAATGGAGTCTTCCCCATCAGAAACTCTGTGCGTATTATTAAGATCAAACAACACTTATTACGTTATAGGACAAGACGGAGAAACCGTACCTATTAATTATGAAAGCGTACCTATTATTATTATTATTATTATTATTATTATTATTTGAAGATCATATGAAGACGTATTATTATTATTCGAAGTCGTCTTATTATTTATGAAGTCGTCTTATAGAGATCTAATATCGTTCGTATTAGATTTCGACATACTCCGTAATGAGGTATGTCTTAATCTCGTCTTAATTAATCTTTTGTGACTTTCATGTTGTTCAAAGATTTATGGGAATTATGTTTTATTTATGTCATGTTAATAATATACTAACATGTGGTATCAGAGCTTAGGTTATTGAACTCATGATTGTCTATTAATTAAGATTATTGGTATTATATTTATACGGAGAATATGTCAATTATGCATTCTCTCATTACCTCCATAAACATAGGTTCTTTGCTTGATTTTGTACAAGTTGTAACACGTGGCCTTATTTTAATCTGCATTACAATTTTGCATGTTAGTCATCATGTAATCATACATATGATTTTGTACTAAGCAAATAGAATGAACCTGAGATGATTAATGAATTAAGATCATAAACCATTTGATATTGATATTATGTATGAAAATTTTCCATATTCATGCAATTTTCTTAATATATTCACATGAGAAAGTTGATGAATTATCATATTATCTCCATAATGCATACATATGTCGCTTACGTATTCAATTAATCCATTATGTATACATGTTGCTTAATTATTTAATTTTTATGCACTAATTATGTATTGGATAAAAGTTTGAGTTTTTCGTAATAATAATAATTTGGACATAGTTAACGAGTATGATATTGATGAATTGTTGTCAATTTACGTCATTATAATTGTTGTTGTTATGATGTACGGAAACTTTGATGAACATGATATTATCACTTAAAATTCTATTATTTGATGAGTAATCTCATGACAATATGATTATAATATACTTCGTATAATTACATGATTTACCGAAACATGGTTTCACCATATTGTTTATGCTCATTCGATATAATTTAATCGTTTGACTCATAATGATTTATGATAAGTTATAATTTCATATCCGGTTTTAGATAATGTAAATATGAAATTCTTATGGTTAAATTTCACCGCGGTGAGTTTACAACTCAAGTTTGATTTTGACTTTAAGACAGTCATTATATCGTTCACACATATAAAAATATATATTTACTCACAGGTAGATTATATTGACATGTGTGACATTCTATTCGTTATATCGTTCACATATAAAAATATATATTTACCCGCAGGTAGATTATATTACCATGTGTAACATTCTATTTAATTTAAATATTTTAGTGACTACCCACAGGAGCACTATTATTAAAGACGTGTTGTTTCACATATTGACGCCTTATTATCTATGTTGTCTTATTTTATCACAACTAAAGTTACCTAACCAAGTGAAATTTTATGATAACTCTGTTATTGAGCTTAATGGAACGAACAAACTACTCTGAACGAAAAGAGTAATTAATTTAACTTCACCTTGAAGTTGATGAAATTGGATACTTGTCTTCGCAAATTCAAGCCGACTGACTTAACTTCTGAAATGATTGCTCAAATATCTTTCCATGAAACTTGGAAGAAATCTGACAGATTATTTATTTTATTCTTATGTTAGATAATTATAACCAACATCAAGACGTAAGAATTCATTGTATGGACTACAAGCATTGAGACAATGCACCAGGTCCCGGCAAGACATCTTCCGTGAAAGTGGAGTGAGATGAAAACTTCAGCATTCTTCGATATACGGGAGAAGATGGTGGTGTAGACGGTGTTGATGTAGATGAAGAGGGGGAAGTAGGAGAAGAAGAGTTACCGAAGGGATTGATGAAGGTCCCTCCGGCCGTCTCTCGAGGTCACTCGCTAAAGTCGGCTCCTTGAGCTTGCCCTTGATGAGTATTGCTTGCACTTGGTTGAGAGATCCTAACTCGGTTAATCATCCGTTGGCGAAAGGCTCGAAAGAGTCTCTCCGGCTCTGGATTAAAGAGATAGAAGTCACCTCCCCTCCTAGGCATACACTACACACTAGAACAAACGTGAGAACACCTAGTGCTTTATGGGCACTAGGCAACGACAATAAACAAGCACAACTAGAGACAAAGAGAAAAAGGAAACTAAGAAAAGAAGAGAAACTAGAAAATATTCACAAGAGAAGATGGAAGATCACAAAGAAGGGTAACCACGTAGCACGTAGTCACATAAGCATTATAACGACGCCATGTATGCTCTATACTAAGTCTCGGTCGGTCTATAGAGGGTCTATACCAGTGTACATAGTCTAGACGTTGATCGGGACGGACTTCCTAAGTCGAGTTGATCTTAGAACATGCCGCGAAACCCACTCGAATCGACTATGGACACCTTTCAACATATCCATATTGGAGTACATCGACGGTATAGTGGGACGTCGGTCGCGAGTACCGGCCCGGGAAAATATGGGTTATGCATGAACCGTAGAACTAACACGCGTATTGTATTTGTCAAACGATTTCTATTCGAGTCTCACCCTGAGGATGCCGATGGTAAGTCACGCATCAGTTAATCCCCAGAGGAGTCGCCAAATTGTGGACATGACATAGGTCCACCCCGACGCGGCCACGCGCAGGTTTGGGGAGGCGAATGAATCTCCATATGAGAATGGATCGAATTGAAATTTAGGTCTATGTGGAGTCGCCACCGAATTTTGTGGTTATTCGGAACCGTTCGAGCCCACTCTATGCCGTAGTGGGCCGTATACAAAATACGGCCCATTTCCGATGTCATAGTTTATTGGGCTCGTCCCTTTGCATATTGATATAGATGCCGACTTGAGCGGTTAATCGTATATTGAATGACTCTCGTTTGCCAACGGTTTCGGGCATCCGGAAACCTAGGTTCTGAGTAAGGGGTGAGGGTACGTGTTGGGAAGCCCACAAAGGACACCCAACCCCGCCCGCACATTAGTGGCCTCTACTAAGAACTCGAATGACTTTCTAATACGCATGCTAGTAAAACGGGAAAATGATATGCAAAGATTTATTTTCCCTAAACATGCGAATGTAATTGAAAGGGTTTCTAAGTCAATTTAATGCAACTAAAATTAACGTCAAAGTTGTATTTTAGCATGCGGGTTCATTTAGTATAATAAACGAATAATAATTAAATTGACAAAAGAAACAGAAAACGCGTTAGTAACGATATAACGATATAACGAATAATAACGGTTTGCAAATATTGAATTGAATTAAAAAGATGCAAATATGAGGATGCATGATTTGAAAAGATAGTATACATGTGATTAATTATGCACGTGTCGGCCTAAGTCGAGAAATACTATCGGGTTTTAAAAATAGAACAATGTAAGACTCGTAATTTGAGTCGTTATGAGGTCACTCGATCGAGTGGTCGATGGACTCGATCGAGTGGACCCTAAAAAATTGATTCTGCTTTGCGTCAAAGACCGTACTCGGCCGAGTTATTGGCCAACTCGGTTGAGTACATAGCCACTCGACCGAGTCACTGTGAGACTCGATCGAGTGGTGGTCGTGGTTAGCATTCTGATCCAGTTTTGAGGTGCCACTCGACCGAGTGGGCTAGGCACTCGGTCGAGTGCCCTCTGCACGAATTAAAATTCGTTTGTAAAATCGTGTTTTATGTCGAAAATTGTTTTAAATTGATTATTGAGATGTGATTAAATTTTCTCCGCGTTAATAATGTCATAATTCTAAAGAATTGTTTTGACAATTATTTAGCATCAACGAAAATTGCCCTAAGTTGATTTAATGCGATTTAGAAAGATTGACTCTTTGATTAAATAAATAAAATAAAAAATTTGATTCCCACGACTTCTCTGACATCGAATAAATCCCTAGGGATTGTGATGTCGGATCCGTGTCAACGGGTTTCGACACTTGTTAAAGATTGATTTGAAAATTGATGGATGCAAGATGGATGATGATAACGAGAAATAATAATGAATTATTGTTTTAGTTAACTCATCTCAATAATCAAATAATCGGGGTATCGGAATAAGCGACCGGCAACGCTGTGTGCAGTACACTTGTATATTCGGGTTTCCTTATTCCGATATCCTTCTCATTCGACACAGATTGATAAGTATTTTAATATTTTGATGCAATAATGATAACAAGGTAAATAATAATGATAATAATCGTAATAACAATAATAATAATAATAATGATAATAAACGTAATAATAATAATAATAATAATAATAATAATAATAATAATAATAATAATAATAATAATAATAATAATAATAATAATAATAATAATAATAATAATACTAATAATAATAACGTAATAATAATAATAATAATAATAATAATAATACTGTAATAATAATAATAATAATAATAATACCGTAATAATAATAATAATAATAATAATACCGTAATAATAACAATAAACGTAAAAAAAGAATAAAAGAAGGAGATGAACGACGAGAGAAAAAGGGAAAAGAGAACGAGGTTTGTCACCCTCAACCTACATGTTCTTGTCTCGGAATAAGGCTCGTAAACGCGGCTATTACACGAGAGTCTTCGAGGTATATGGAGGCTAAGTTGTGGTGGCTCGGGTTGAATTCCTAAAACTAGGTTTAGGGTTTGCTAAAGTCGATTTTCCTAGGGTTTGTCTAGGGTTGCTTGAGGATGCACCAGGATTAGGGTTGTGAAGGTGTTTAGGGTTTGTAAAGGTTGTGTAGGGTTTGTAGGAGGCCAACTCGGTCGAGTGGCCCGTTATGCTAGCCGTCGGGCTCAAAATAGGCCCACTCGATCGAGTGGGAGGGTCACTCGATCGAGTGGCCCAGCTGGGTCGCGCAGATCGGTTCTTGGACCTTGGCTTTAATGGGTTTTGTGTTTGACTTGGACTTTTGATGATTGACGGGTTGTTTTGTGTGTCTCGGGATCGACTTTGACCGAGGTTGACCCAATCGTGAAAAGTCGGTTTTAATTCCGGTGTCGGTTTTGGCCCAAATTCGTCTTGTTTGACTCGGAATGATCCACTGGGCTTGGATTTGAGGTCTGTTTCGTGAGATTTGTACTCTGTAAGTGTGTTAGTCAGCGATTAATGGATTTGAGCCCGTATCCGAGCGCGTAGAAACATGTTAGCGTCCGATCATCATCGGGTGATTTTTGGAAACTAACATAGACACCTGGCAGTCAAAATGCGGGTGTCTACAGAGCCCCCACTCTGACTGAGGCTTGGACAGGGCGAAAGTCAGAGTAGCTACCAAGTCCATTAAGACCTGGTAGACTTCCGTTCGGGTCGTTTATAGTCCGTTGGACTCGCGTGAAGGGCTCGCCAGCCATACGATAGAGATCATACCTGCGCTCCATGGGGACTTTGAGCTTGCTACGTAAGCCCTGGGTGTGCCTGTGTGTTGGCCCATCCCGTGCTATCTCGAAAAAAATGCTGCTAGGGAGATTTGATGACTTGCATGTCCCTGTTTGAGTCGTACCTATATAAGTTACATAAAATGCATGCAACACGTAGGTAATAAAATGACTCGTGCTGGGGAAAATGACTCTTGAATTTTCGAAATTTTGAAATTTGAAAACTTTGAAATTTTGAAGTTTTTGAAATTGACTCCTAAAGAAATTAGGAAAGTTCGGGATGATTATTTCCACACTAGTATTGAGACTAGGCTTGTGTCTTGATTCTACTTGCAATTAGGAAACTTTTCCTAGATGCGATATGGAAAGGAATTTGCAAGGCTATTGCTATATATAGCCCTCCATGCTCTTGAACTTCTTCATAATTCCCATCACATGAAAGTCTTTTACTTCCCTTAAGGCAAAAAGAGAGTCTCTTTATCATTTTAAGAAATTTATCATGGGAATCGATAGGTTGAGTGCTATGTTGCAGGCATGGTCCCGACAGTTTAGGGTTGCCGACAGGGTGGTTTTGAACCAGACGGGTATAACTCAGCTGTACCCGTTCCGTCAGATGGTGGTCGATCGTTACTTTTTGGATGCGTGCTTGGCTTACTGGGATGACATATATCATGTCTTTGCTTTCCCTCGGGGCGAGATCTGCCCTCTACCTGAAGAGATTGCAGCTATAGGAGGATGGAACCCGATGCTTCGGCCTGCCGTCCCGTATTCAGTCTATGACCCAAAGAGGAAGCTGAGGGAAATTCTGGGGCTACCCATAACGAAGTATCCCGTATGATGGAAGGTGGCAATATTTCTCTGATCGACTTGGCTGAGAAATTCATGAATCCGCATGATGTCCGGGTGAGGTCGGCCCATAGTCGTAGGGCCTTTTCTTTCTGCATGCTCCATGTTTACGCTTTTGAGGGTCACATGGATTAGTTATCTTGCATGGGTAATGCCCGTCTTATAACGGTGGTGGATTTGATGGAGACGGAACATAGCCCGGCTTGGTTAATTACGGGCAAAATCATCCAAGGATTGGGCAATCGTAAAAGGGATCAGTCCGTTCGTTTCACCGGAAGCACCCGTTTGTTGCAAGTAAGTCGGATTTGTTTTATTCCTCGATTTTTTGAATTTTTTTTTCGAGAACTCGGCTACTGCAGTGGGCACTCGATCGAGTCACCCTGGCACTCGATCGAGTGCCTTTGCTGAAAGGCTTCTGTCCGTTTCCAGTGACGCCACTCGATCGAGTCATGCTGTCACTCGATCGAGTGTCGTCCGTTTTGTCTTCGAAATCTAATGCTTTTGTTCTCTTTTTTTTTTTTTTTTTTTTCAGATTTGGCTTTATGAGAGGCTATCGGTGATAGATCCCCCACATGATGCCAGTTCCTACCGCCATAACCAGCTGATGACGAGACGACGGACCATCGATTTTTCTCGCTTGATTAGCCAGAAGTATTGGGATGAGGTGCTATCCATCCATGATGGACGGTTGATTCGATGGGTCGTGCCATGGTGGCCCATCCCGGCTTGGTCAGATTTGGACACGAGGGAGGGAGCCCGTTACCATGTGATCTTGTCCTTCAACCAAACGGTTCATCTATACCCGGATCGCATACTAAGGCAGTATGGACGATCTCAGCGGATACCAGAAATAGAGGCAATTTTGAGTGATCCTACCCAATTGACGGATGTGATGTGCGACACGTGGATGCAAAGATGGTACACCCGACACACTTGGCTCGTTTCCAAATCTCGTCATTCGATCTGGGATTTAGATTCATATACCAAGTGGACTAAAGCAGGTGATGCTAAAGCCCGAGCTGCTTTGAAGGTGGATGAAGCCTTTGACCTGCTGAGGAGAGAACAGGCTAAAGACAACAGGGGGTTCTTTGATGAGGGGGACACTCCAGCTACCCTAGTTCGTCTAATGTCAGGGCAAAAGAAGAAAGCTAAGACTCAAGCTAAAGGGTCCGGTGCCAAAGGTGCTCGGGGGAAGGTGAGCCCCCAGACAGACTTGGAAAGGAGACTGGGCCCTAGACTAGCCGTGCAGGACCGACTTGGCCCACGGGATAGACTACCCGAGCATGTCCGGGCTCGACTTGGGCCAAAGACTGTGATTGAAGACCCGTCGTCAAAGAAACGGGCTCGTGCTAAGGAGGTTCCCCTTGTGATTAGGGAACGTTCATCCCCTCCTCGACGACCTCGGGCTCCACACGACCCGAAGGACAAGGGAAAGGGGAAGATGCCCGGATATTAGCTTCCGTATTTTATTATTTGAATATTACTATTATTTTTTTGGTGTGATTTTTTTTTGTATGCCGTGTTTGGCGTTTTTTTTTGTAGTTCCCGAGTTTATCGAGATATTAATAAAGACGTATTATTTGAATACTGTTCCCGTCTTTTCGTTTATTGCAGTGGCTGTACCCTTTTGAGGGGTTGCCTACGTATCCACAATTAGCGGAATCAAACAAGACGTAGTTCAAAATTTGATTTGATTGATTTGATTTTTTTGCAATTTTCGAAATACATCAAGATCATTTATTCGAGATGTGCGACGGTAGAATAATTAATTCTAACTTATTGACTTGTCTAAAATTTTGAAAATTTATAAAAAGACAAATTTTATAAATTTTTGCAAATGACATTGAGACAGGGGTTTATGGGTAATAGCGCTTCAGCTGGTCCAAGTTGGTCGGGTTGACGAACTCGTTGCCATCCAGGTCCGTTAGCATCACCGCTCCTCCTGATAGGATTTTCTTGACTAAATATGGCCCAGCCCAATTGGGTTTGAACTTTCCCCTTGGGTCCACCGGTAGTAAGGCACGAACCGATTTTAGGACCAAATCACCTTCTTTGATTTTCCTGGGCCTAACTCTTTTGTTGAAGGCCCGCTGGATTCTCTTTTGATATACTTGAATATTGTTGAGGGCCCGGGACCGCCGTTCGTCCAAGAGGACTAGCGAATCGTATCGGGCTTGGACCCATACTTGGCTTTCAAGCAAGATCCTTAGGGGTGGTACTTCTAGTTCGACCGGCTGGACTGCTTCCATTCCATATGTCAGATAATATGGAGTTTCTCCGGTTGCGGTGCGAATTGATGTTCGGTATCCCCATAAGGCGAATGGTATCTTGTCGGGCCAGTCTCGATAATTCTCAGCCATCTTTTTTAGTATGGTGATAATCGTTTTGTTGGCCGCTTCTACCGCTCCATTTGTTTGTGGTCGGTAAGGTAAAGATGTATGCCTCTGAATCTTGTATTTTGCCTGTAATGCAGTAGTTTCAGCTTGAAAGTAGGTCCCGTGATCACTGATAAATTCGTGCGGGATCCCATACCGGCATATAATCTTATTTTGGATAAATTTAGCCACGTGCTTGGCGTTCAAGACACGGTATGACTCGGCTTCTACCCATTTGGTGAAGTAGTCGATGGCCACCAAAATGAAGCAATGTCCTCCCGTCCCGGAAGGATGTACTTTCCCAATTATGTCTATACCCCATGTCGAAAATGGCCATGGTGATGTCATGGTATATAATAGGGAAGACGGCATATGTTGTACATTACCGAAGATCTGACAGTTATGGCAGTGCTTGACGTATAACTGACAGTCTGTCTCCATGGTGTTCCAGTAATACCCGAGCCTCATGATTTTACGGGATAGCATATGGGCGTTCATATGCGGACCGTTTTCACCGTCGTGGACCTCGGCCATGACTTTGTCGGCTTGTATTTTGTCGATGCATAGGAGGAGAGCCCCCTGTGCCGTCTTTTTATACAATTGCCCGTCATCGGTACGAACAAATTGGGTTGCTAGTCTTCGTAGGGCCTTTTTGGCCCGATTTTCAGCTTCCGGAGGATATTCTCCCGTTGTCAGGTATGTTAAGACGGCTTGATACCAAGGTTCTGGGTCAGTTATCTCGATATCTTGAATGGCATGGATGTATGCTGGTTCGGACCGTCTTTCAACACAGATTGGCATGCTGGTCATGTGATCCGGGATGTTCAGTAAAGATGCTAATTTAGAAAGTGCATCTGCAAACTGATTTTCTTCTCGGGGCAAGTAGATATACTCTACCTTTTGGAATTGTTTCTCTAGAACCTGTACTCGTGCTTGGTAAGCCACGAGATTGGCGTTCCGAGTTTTCCATTTTTGGAGCTCTTGATTGATGACCAATGATGAATCACCGTGGACCCGGAGGTTTGTTACCCCTAAATCAGCGGCGGCTTGCAACCCATGAATGCATGCTTCGTATTCGGCTGCGTTGTTGGTCACGTCAAAGTCCAACTTGATGGATAAAGGAGTGTGTTCCCCTCGGGGTGAGATTAGCAGAATTCCGACCCCAAATCCTCGGATGTTGGATGCTCCCTCAAAATACAGATCCCATGTCTCGGTATCGGTATGGATTATGTCTTCATCAGGAAAGACCCATGTGTCAGTCTGGCCTTCTTCGGATATTGGGCTGTCAGCGAGGAATTCGGCAACTACCCGGCCTTTGATGGCTTTTAGCGGTACAAACTTGAGGTCGAACTCGGACAGCATTAAAGTCCATCTTGACATCCTGCCGTTGAGGATGGGCTTCTCGAATAGGTACTTGATTGGATCCATTTTGGATAAAACATGTACCTCGTGGCTAAGCATGTAATGTCGGAGCTTTTTAGTGGCCCAACCAATGCTAAACACGTCTTTTCGAGCATTGTGTATTTGCATTCGTACTCGAGGAACTTTTTGCTGATGTAGTAAATAGCCCGTTCTTCTGAATCAACTGTCTGGGCCAGCATAGCCCCCATGGCTGTCTCAGTCGTTGTCAGGTATAGCGACAAAGGCAAACAGTGTTGAGGTGGCATTAGCACTGGCGGGGCAGACAGGATCTCCTTGATTTTGTCAAAAGCCATTTGACATTTGTCGTCCCATAGTACCCGTTCTCATATTTTTAGCTTTTTGAAGATGGGCTCACATACCATGGTTAACTTCGAAATGAAATGGCTGATGTATTGGACATTCCCGAGAAACCCCCTTATTTCCTTTTCGGTCTTGGGTGGCTGCATCTCGGTAATGGCTTTGATTTTAGCTGGGTCGACCTCGATGCCGCGTTGGCTAACGATATGGCCCAGTAATTTGCCTGACGTTACCCCAAAACTGCACTTTTGTGGGTTTAGTCTCATGTTGTATTTTCGCAGTCTGGTAAAGAACTTTCTTAGGGCCGTGATGTGCCCGCTTTGGTCTTTAGACTTAACGATCATATCGTCCACATAGACCTCCACCTTCTTATGCATCATGTCGTGTAATAAGGTGGTGGCGGTCCGTTGATAAGTGGCTCCTGCATTAATAAGCCCAAATGGCATGACGGTGTAACAGTAAGTACCCCAAGGTGTGATGAAGGTAGTCTTACTCATATCCTCTTCTGCCATTTTAATTTGATTGTATCCGGCATACCCGTCCATGAATGATAGAAGGGCATGGTCGGCCGTATTATCCACCAAAATGTTGATGTGTGGCAACGGAAAATCATCTTTTGGGCTGGCCTTGTTTAGGTCCCGGAAGTCTACGCATAGTCGCACCTTGCTGTCCTTCTTGGGTACCGGCACGATGTTTGCAACCCAGTCTGGATATTCAGACACTTGTATAAAACCCGCTTTGAATTGTTTATCGACCTCTTCCTTGACTTTAAGAGACCATTCGGGCTTCATTCTTCTGAGCTTCTGCTTTACCGGTCTGCACCCATCTTTGATGGGTATTCGGTGTTCAGCTATTTCTCGATCTATTCCCGGCATGTCCTTGTAGAACCATGCAAAGACGTCTTTAAATTCTACGAGGAGGTCTGTGAACTGTTGTCTCTCCTCTGGATCTAAAGATTGGCCCAACTTAAGCATCCTGGGCTCTAAAGTGGTTCCCACGTTGATGGACTCGGTTTCTTTGATTACCGGATCTCGGGATTTCCTTTGCTCGAGCTGCTCGACCAGATGTTGTGGTAGAGGTATCTGTTCGTCGGGTTTCTCAATGTCATTGCATATAAAACTTTCGAAATTGAGAAAATTTTGGAAATAAGACAAGTCGTAAGCAGAACTGTGTTCGTTATTATTATTAATGGTAAATTTTGAAAATAGCTCGAATAGAGCTGCCATCTGATCGTTGGTCAGTGGCGGGATAGGAAGAGGTCTTGGGACAGACCCCGAGACCTCGGTGGCTAGGGGAAGAGGGATTACAGACTCGACTCCAGCCCCAGACCCTCTAAACCTGGACTCAGACTCCGACTCTGACTCGGACTCGGACTCAGACTCGGTATCCGGCATGTCTCCTTCGCCGGCGGTTAGCTTGTAGACCCGTCCTTGACTATCGGTCCATTTTATAGTTTTCCTCCAAGCCCTCGTCTCGGTGTTGGTGCCGACCTCGGTAATTAGCTTGGTTGGGTCGAACCGATCGCTGCGGAGGATCAAGTTGACCAAGTCATCTTTCGGAGCAGGGACGGTCTTGTCTTCTCCAAATAAGAGCCCAGCACGGGCTTAGAGTCGTTTTCCCTTTTCTCGGACTCATCCTGGATAACGGTGAATATGTCATCGGGGATGTAGTTGCATTCCCGAGCCGTTTTGGTCTCGGGATATGTGATGGTGGGTCGGTAGAGGCCCACTTGGATGGCTCCGAAGACTGGAGTGACAAATTTGATTGCAGAGGCCCGGCCCACATCCTCCGTGCTTATAGTATATCCCAATCCGAGTCGGGATTCTGCGTTGTCTAGGACCTCGATGATCTTCCCCGCCGGAAGATATGGTCTTGAGGTAGCTCCGGGTAGGTAACCCAGTGTGGACATGACGTAGGTCCACCCCGACGCGGCCACGCGCGGGTTTGGGTTAGGCGAATGCACCTCCATATGAGAAGGATCGAATTGAAATTTAAGTCGAAATGGAGTCGCCACCGAATTTTATGGTTATTCAGAACCATTCGAGCCCACTCTATATCGCCATGGCCCATACACAAAGTATGGCCCATTTTGGTTTGAGAGTTTATTGGGCTCGTCCCTTTGCATATCGATATAGATGCCGACTTGGGCGGTTAATCGTATATTGAATGACTCTCGTTGCCAATGGATTCGGACATCCGGAAACCACGGTTCTGAGTAAGGGGTGAGGGTACGTGTTGGGAAGCTAACCCCGCCCGCTCTTAGCGGCCTCTACTAGGACATCGTTTGACTTTTTAATATGCGCGCTAGTAATTCGGTGAAATGTTATGCAAACAACATTTTACAAGATATAGAAATTGAATGGGTTGCTACGTCATTTAATGCATCTAATTTATTGTCAAAGTGATTTAGCATGCGAAGGTTCATTTAAAAGCGGTAAAACCCAAATAAATAAAGCAAGGCAAAAATAGATCGGTTACAAGTTACACGGGCGGAATACAACCCGGAATTCACAATACAACGGTACATAGTAAAATAACGATACATAAATACACGACTCGTCGAAGACCCGTATATAATAAATGCATGCTAAGTTGTGAAATTGTGTAGATGGACGAACCCCGATTGAAATACACATTATGTTGTGTATTAACCAAGGGACGAAAACATGGGATTTTGGCGTGTTGTTAGCCCGATCCCATATTTCGTAGTCATGTCCCGACTTGTCACGTCAAGGATTGATCTAAGTCGTTCTACGTGTCGTGATATGCGTGATTTTGAAAATAGGAGAGTCACGTGATGGTCTTTACACGTGATGACTAGGTCGATAAAAGGACGGGGCTCGAAGTGTGTGTGTTCAAGCCCTCGGTTTATGTGTTACAGAACTCACTCGACCGAGTCGTGATCTGACTTGGTCGAGTGCGTCCTTAGACGCAGCTACTGCCTGCTTTTATGGGTGCTACTCGATCGAGTCACCTTGACACTCGATCGAGTGCCCCTGTACGAATGAGTATTCGTTTCGTTTTATGATTTGAAATCGATGATCGGCTAAATTAAATACGAATATTGCATGATACGCATATAATTTAGCTTCCGGTATTATAATCATGTATGAATGATTTATAGTACCGTCACCGGAGTTTTAGGAAAACGTTTTATTGCTAGTTTAAGAATTTTGAATTAGTGACGAAAGATGTCCCTCTACGTCACGACATCGTAACTAACTCTTTCGAGTTATGTGATGTCGGTTTCGTATCAACGGGTTTCGTACTAATTGGAAATGGGATTAAATGCGTTCAACTATGACTTTAGATTGATTATCATAGTCCAACGCATCCAAAACCCGAGTTTTCATACTATAATATATATACGCGGTATTATGACGATAATGATGATAAAAAAAGATGATGTTAAAAAATGAAGACGCGAAAATATGATGATATTAATGCTAGTGTTATTACTACGACTATGATAATAAATATGATATGAAAACACGATAAATAAAAATGAAGATGAGACTAGAAAAAGAGATCAAGATGGGGTTTAGGACACCCTCAACATACATGCTTAGTAGGGACCTCGGAAATGGACTCGTAATAGCGGCACGGGCTTGGGAGTATCGAGGATGTATGCGAGTTATGGTGTGTATATGTGTGTGTGGTGGTTACCGAGGGACAGAGGGCTCGGGTTTTGTGTGTTTTTGCCTAGGATTGCTAGGGACGTAGTATGGGTGAGTATGTAGTTGCAAGAAGGGTGTCTAATACATGTGTTGTAAAGTTGTAAGTGTATGTAGGTTAAGGGTGTATGCTAAAAGCTTCAAAGTTGTGATGGATGAATCTTGAAGTGTGTGTTGTGCATGGGGTCATGGGGTATTTATAGGGGACTCGACGTATGGGTCACTCGACCGAGTGGCGCGGGTGCACTCGGTCGAGTGCCCTCGCGAATGCATCTGGACGGTTTCAAAGGGGTTCCACTCGGTCGAGTGGTCAATCCACTCGATCGAGTGGATCAATCAACCCGGGCTATTTTGGGCGTGATTGGCTTTGATTGATTTGTATTGATTTTGGATAAACTTGCCTCATTTTGGAAGGATTTGTGAATGATTTGGATAGGATCGTGAACCTGGTGCATGCATTCGGTCGTTCCTGTGTCGGGTTTGTCTTGACCGGGTTTTGACCCGGTCGCCAAAAGACGGGATTTTTGGTTGGTGTCGGTTTTGACCCAAATTAGTCTTATTTTGCTCGGAACGACCCACTGGGCCTGAATTTGAGGTCTGTTTTGTGAGATTTTTACTCCGCTAAAAGTCCGTGTCGGATATCATTGATTCTGAGCCCAAGTCCGAGTATACTAAGTCATGTTTGCGTCCGATCATCATCGGGTGTTTTTTGGAAACTGCTATAGACACCTGGCGGTCAAATTTTGGGTGTCTACAGAGCCCCCACTCTGACTGAGGCTTGGACAAGGCGAAAGTCAGAGTAGCTACCAAGTCAATTAAGACCTGATAGGCTTCCGTTCGGGTCGTTTATAGTCCGTTAGACTTGCGTGAAGGGCTCGCCAGCCATAAGTCAGAAATCATACCTGAGCTGCTGATAGTGTCTCCGTGGGGAATCGGACTTGTCGCCTAAGTCCTGGGTGTGCCTATATGTGGGCTCATCCCGTACCATTCCGGGAAAATGCCGCCTTGGGCTTCCGCTGGGGAGATTTTTAGAGGGTTGCATGTCCTTATTTGAGTCGTACCTGTAAAAGTCACATAAAACGTATGCAACACGTAGGTAGTAAAACGACTCGTGCTGGGGAAAATGATTTTTTTGAATTTTTTGAAATCTTTGAAAGTTTTGAAATTTTTGAATTTTTTTGTGAATTTTGACGGACTGCTCGGGATGACCAAATTCCTGTGTCTGTGAGGAAGAAACATGGGTCGGGCCTGTATGTTCTAGGCCCGCTTGGGCCAAGGAGGCATAGTTGTAGGGGATGCCCCAGGGTTTTGATGTTATAAATACGTCACCCTGGTTCCTCTTTTTTGTCACAATTCTCAAAAAGCTTCATCTTCTCTTTTAAAAGAAAACTTTTATTCCCCTCATGAAACTTAGCATGGGTATCGACCGTCTGATCAACATGCTGCAAGATTGGTCACACCGTTTTAGAGATGCGAGCAAGGTAGTTCTGAGGCAGTCGGGTATATTCCAACTGTTCACGTTTCGTCAGTTGCACGTGGACCGTCACTTCCTTGATGCCTGTCTGACCTTCTGGGATGACACCCATCATGTCTTCGCCTTCCCTCGGGGCGAAATCTGTCCCCTCCCCGAGGAAATTGCTGCTATAGGAGGGTGGAATCCGTTGCTCCGCCCTGCTGTCCCTTTCTCCGTTCGAGACCCTAGGAGGAAACTACGGGAATTTTTGGGGCTTTCTCACGCTGAAGTATCCCGCATGCTTGAGGGGGATACCGTTTCTCTGCTTGCCTTAGCTGAGAAGTTCATGAACCCGTATGACATCCGGGTTACGCCCATTCATAGCCGTAGGGCGTTCGCCTTCTGTATGCTGCACGTGTATGCCTTTGAAGGCCATATGGACCTGCTGTCTTGCATGGGTAGCGTTCGTCTTCTTGTTGTTGCCGATCTCATGGAGACGGAGTGCAGTCCCGCGTCGTTAATTACGGGGGAGATTATTCAGGGTTTAGACAACCGGAAGAGGGATGAGTCAGCCCGTTTCACGGGTAGTACCCGTCTGTTGCAGGTATATCGCTTTTCCTTTTTTTTTCGATTTTCGATTTTTTTTTTTTCTTTTTTTTCGCGATATACTGTTGCAGGGGACACTCGACCGAGTCACCTTGACACTCGATCAAGTGCCCTCGTAGAGGAGCGTTCTGCCACGTTTTAGGGGTGTCACTCGATCGAGTGACCCCGGCACTCGATCGAGTGCCCTTATGCGGACGCCTGAATTCGTCCAAAATCTCATAAGCGCTTCCTTTTTTGTTTTCAGCTTTGGCTACTTGAAAGGTTGTCCAAGATCGAGCCTCCCCCCAACCCGAGTGAGTATTGGTTCAACCAGGTGACGACGAGGAGACGGCCCACCGATTCATCTTGCCTCGTCACTCAGAAATATTGGGAAGAAGAGCTGACATTCCATCGTGGTCCGCTGATACGATGGGTGGTTTTATGGTGGCCGATTTATTCCTGGACGGGTTTGGCACCTGACGACAAGGCACGGTACCAGGTGATTCTGTCTTTTAGCCACACAGTTCACCTCTATCCCGACCGCATACTCAGGCAGTATGGGCGGACACAGCGTATCCCTGAGAATGAGGCGGTTGTAAGTGCACCTACCCCACTGACCGACATTTTGTGTGACACCTGGATTCAGAGATGGTATACTAGAGTTACTTGGTCCGTTCCCAAGCCGCTTCATTTTGCCTGGGTGTCTTATTCCTACGAGAAGTGGACCAAAGCCGAGACTGCTGAAGCTCGTGCTGCTCTGAAGATCGACGAGGCCTTCGACCTGCTTAGGCGAGAAAAAGTCAAAGACAACCGGGATTTCTTTGCTGAAGGGGAGACTCAAGCTCCCATAGTCCGTCTGAGGCCAAGTCAGAGAAGAAGAACTAGGACTCGAGATAGAGGGTCCAATGCTAGAGGTGTTCAGGGGGAGGTGAGCCCCCAGACCGATTTGGAGAGGAGACTAGGGCCGAGACTTTCAGCCCAGGACCGACTTGGTCCTAAGGATAGGTTGCCGGAGCATGTACGGGCTTGACTTGGGCCTGTGACTATAGCTGAAGATCCTCTGTCGAAGAAGAGGACTCGGGTTAAGGAAGTTCCCGTTGTCATTCGGGAACGCCCTCCCCCGCCGCCACCCCGGCGTCCGCGGGCCCCTCAAGACCCGAAAGACAAGGGTAAGGGCAAGATGCCCGGATACGATTAGTCTCTCTTTTATTATTATTTCAAATATTATTACTATTTTTGTAGTGTTTTTTTTTTGTGGCTTTTTGTAATTTTGAATTACCGAGTTTATCGGTGTTTTTTTTTTTGGAATAATAAAAATATTATTAGTGAAACCGTTTCTGTCTTTTTTCGTTATTGCAGTGGTTGTGCCCTTTTGAGGGGCTGCCTACGTATCCACAGTTAGTGGAATCAAACCAAACGTAGTTCGGGCGAAGATTTTGTGCAATTTTGAAATACACCAAGACTATGAGTTCAAGATGTGTGACAGTAGGATAAATAATCCTAACTTATTGACTTGCTTTATAAACTTTTGAAAAAAGTGTTTAAATACATTTTGCGAATGACATTGAGATAAGGTTTAGGGGTAGTAGCGTTTCAGCTGGTCTAGGTTGGTCGGGTTGACAAATTCATTTCCGTCCAGATCCGTCAGCATTACTGCTCCTCCTGATAGAACCTTCTTGACTAGGTATGGCCCAGCCCAATTGGGTTTGAATTTTCCCCTTGGGTCAACCGGTAGTAAGGCACGAACCGACTTTAGGACCAAATCGCCTTCTTTGATGTTCCTGGGCCTAACTCTTTTGTTAAAGGCCCGTTTGATTCTCTTTTGATATATTTGGATGTTATTGGGAGCCCGGGATCGCCGTTCGTCTAAAAGAACCAACGAGTCATATCGAGCTCGAATCCAATCTGCTTCGGGTACCTGGCTTTCTAGCAGGATCCGGAGGGAAGGTACTTCTAATTCGATTGGTTGGACCGCCTCCATCCCATATGTCAAATAATATGGGGTTGCTCCGGTCGCAGTTCGGATCGATGTCCGGTATCCCCATAGGGCGAAGGGTATTTTGTCGGGCCAATCCCGATAATTATCAGCCATCTTTTTGAGTATGGTGATAATTGTTTTATTAGCAGCTTCTACCGCTTCGTTTGTTTGGGGACGGTAAGGCGAAGATGTGTGCCTCTGGATTTTGTATTTTGCTAGCAAAGTAGCGGTTTCTGCTTGGAAGTGGGTCCCGTGATCACTGATAAACTCATGGGGGATCCCGTACCGGCATATGATTTTATTTTGGATAAATTTGGCCACGTGCTTGGCGTTCAAGACACGGTATGATTCAGCTTCGACCCATTTGGTGAAATAGTCGATCGCCACCAAAATAAAACAGTGACCTCCCGTTCCGGAAGGATTCACCTTTCCAATTATGTCAATCCCCCATGTCGAAAATGGCCATGGTGATGTCATGGTGTATAATAGGGATGACGGCATGTGTCGAATATTACCGAAAATTTGACAATTATGGCAGTGTTTGACATATGATTGACAGTCGGCTTCCATACTGTTCCAGTAGTATCCGAGCCTCATGATTTTTCGGGCTAGCATATGGGCATTCATATGCGGACCGTTTTCGCCGTCATGTACTTCGGCCATTACCTTTTCGGCCTGTGTTTTGTCGATGCATAAGAGTAAAGCCCCTTGTGCCGTCTTCTTGTATAGCTGACCGTCGTCCGTACGAATGAACTGGGTAGCCAGTCTTCGCAGGGCTTTCTTGGCCCGGTTTTCAGTTCCTGGTGGATATTCTCCCGTAGTCAAATAGGTTAGAACAGCCTGATACCAAGGTTCTGGATCGGTGATCTCAATGTCTTGAATGGCGTTGACATACGCCGGCTCGGACCGTCTTTCGACACAGATTTGCATACTGGGCATATGTTCCGGGATGTTTAGCAGGGATGCTAATTTGGAAAGTGCATCTGCGAACTGGTTTTCTTCACGTGGGAGGTAGATATACTCTACCCTCTGGAATTGTTTCTCTAGAATCCTTACTCGTGCTTGGTAAGCCACGAGATTGGCATTCCGAGTTTTCCATTTTTGAAGAGCTTGATTGATGACTAAGGACGAGTCCCCGTGAACCCGGAGATTTGTAATGCCCAAGTCAGTTGCTGCTTGTAACCCGTGGATGCATGCTTCATATTCGGCCGCATTGTTGGTTACATCAAAGTCTAATTTGATGGACAACGGGGTGTGTTCCCCTTGGGGTGAGATTAGGAGAATACCGACCCCAAAGCCTCGAAAATTGGATGCTCCGTCGAAATACAAGTCCCATGTTTCGGTGTCAGTATGGAATATGTCTTCATCAGGAAAGGCCCAAGTGTCGGTATAGCCCTCTTCAAATATCGGACTATCAGCGAGGAACTCGGCTACTACTCGGCCTTTGATGGCTTTTAGCGGAACGAATTTGAGGTCAAACTCAGCTAGCATTAGAGTCCATCTGGACATTCTACCGTTAAGAATGGGCTTTTCGAACAAATATTTGATCGGGTCCATTTTGGACAGGACATGTACCTCGTGACTGAGCATGTAGTGTCTGAGCTTTTTAGTGGCCCAAACCAGAGCTAGGCATGTCTTCTCAAGCATTGTGTACTTGCACTCGTATTCTAGGAACTTTTTACTGATGTAGTAAATAGCCCTTTCTTCTGAATCGACTGTCTGGGCCAGCATAGCCCCCATGGCTGTCTCAGTCGTTGTTAGGTATAACGATAGAGGCAAACCGGGTTGAGGTGGCATTAGTACCGGCGGAGCAGACAGGATTTCCCTGATTTTGTCGAAGGCCGCTTGACATTTATCGTCCCATAGCACCCGTTCTCCTATCTTCAGTTTCTTGAAAATGGGCTCACACACCATGGTTAGCTTTGAAATAAAACGGCTGATGTATTGGACTTTCCCGAGAAATCCCCTTATTTCTTTTTCGGTCTTGGGAGGTTACATCTCGGTGATGGCTTTGATTTTAGCTGGGTCGACCTCGATACCACGTTGGCTAACGATATGGCCCAGTAATTTGCCTGATGTTACCCCGAAACTGCATTTTTGAGGGTTTAACCTCATATTGTACTTACGCAAGCGGGTGAAGAATTTTCTTAGGACAGCGACATGCCCATCTCGGTTTTTAGACTTGACGATCATGTCATCGACATAAACTTCCACTTCCCTATGCATCATGTCATGTAATAAGGTCGTGGCTGTTCGTTGATAAGTGGCCCCGGCGTTAATGAGACCAAATGGCATAACGGTATAGCAATAGGTACCCCACGGTGTGGTGAAAGTGGTTTTACCCATGTCTGCTTCTGCCATTTTGATTTGGTTGTATCCGGCATACCCATCCATAAATGATAAAAGGGCGTGATCTGCTGTATTGTCCACCAATATGTCGATGTGTGGCAACGGAAAATCGTCTTTTGGGCTGGCCTTATTAAGGTCCCGGAAATCTACACATACCCGAACCTTGCCGTCCTTCTTGGGTACCGGCACGATGTTCGCAACCCATTCTGGATATTCAGACACTTGTAAAGCCCGCTTTGAATTGTTTGTCTACTTCTTCCTTGACCTTGAGAGACCATTCGGGCTTCATTCTTCGAAGCTTCTGTTTTACCGGCTTATACCCATCTTTGATGGGTATACGGTGTTCAGCTATTTCTCGGTCTATACCCGGCATGTCCTTGTAGGACCATGCAAAGACATCCTTGAATTCTTGGAGGAGGCTTGTGAGTTGTTGTCTCTCCTCGGGATCTAAGGATAACCCTATCTTAAGCATCTGGGGCTCTAAGGTTGTTCCCACATTGATAGACTCAGTTTCTTCGATTACCGGGTCTCGGGATTCCCTCTGCTCTAACTGCTCGATCAGATGTGGGGGTAGAGACACCTGTTCATCGGGTTTCTCAATGTCATTGCAAAAAGTATTTTTGAAAGTATTTTGGAAATAAGCCAAGTCATAAGCAGAACGGTTTTCGTTATTATTGATAGAGAATTTGGAAAACAGCTCAAAGAGAGCGGCCATCTGATCGTTGGTCAGAGGCGGGATTGGGAGTGCTCTCGGGACAGACCCCGAGGCTCCGGTAGCAGTGACTACAGGGAGAGGGGTTACAACTTGGACTCTAGCATCAGACCCCTTAGACTCGAGTACAGACTCGGACTCAGACTCTGACTCGGACTCAGACTCGGACTCAGAATCGGTGTCTGGTACGTCTCCTTCCCCGGTGGTCAGCTTGTAAACTCGGCCTTGACCGTCGGTCCACTTGACGGTCTTCTTCCAGCTTCTTTTCCCGGTATCAACACCGACTTCCGAGATCAGCTTCGAAGGGTCAAACTTGTTGCGTCGAAGGATCAGGTTCACCAAGTCTTCTTTGGGGTTCGGGACAGCTTTGTCTTCCCCGAATAGGAGTCCCAGCACGGGCTCGGCATTGTCAGTACCCTCTTTGGATTCAGCTTGGAGGAGGGCAAATATGTCATCTGGAATGTAGTTGCATTCCCGAGCTAGTGCAGCCTCGGGATGCGTGATGGTTGGTTGATATAGGCCAACTTGAATAGCTCCAAATACGGGTGTGACGAAGTAATCACTCAGCCTTGGGCTATAAGGACCCAAGTAGGTACCTTTGATGATGTTGCAGGCCTTCTCAATTCCTGCTCGGACCACATTTCCCGGGGTTATAGCATATCCCAAACCGAAGTGAGATTCCCCGTCATTCAGAACTTCAATAATCTTCCCAGCTGGAAGATATGGCCTCGAAGTTGCCCCCGGTAGGTACCCCAAGTTTTGTAGCATCGTGTCGATGCTCGTGGTGAAGTAGGGTCTAAAAAGGTATTCTTCTTCAATCATCCCTACAAAATCGAACCCCCAAAGGTCGGTGCGGTCCGTAGTGTTACAGCTAGCCACGGTCATTGGGGTTGCTTCTAAGGTGATAATACCGTCTTGCAGGGGCATTTTGATCTTTCGGTGTAGAGTAGAAGATACCGCCTTCACAGCATGGAGCCATGGTCTTCCTAGGAGTAGATTGAAGGAAGAGGTGACATCGATTACCTGGAATTCTAGCTCTTTCTCGATTGGGCCGGTCACAACAGTTAGCTTGACGGCCCCGGAAACTGCTTTTGGGCTTCCATCGAAAGCCTGGATAGTGTGGGCAGTTGGTATGTAGTCGGCCTCGGTAATCCCGAGGGCTTTGGCAGTCCTTAGCGGGAGAACATTCACCGTGGACCCATCGTCAACTAGGGTCATCGGAAGATACTTACCCCGGCAAATCACTGTGATGTATAGGGCCAGATTGTGAGAGGCCCCGAACGGTGGTAGGTCGGCATCTGAGAAGGTGATTGATGGGCCTTCTCCTTTGGGCGTGCTCTTGAGGTAGGGTAAGATAGTGGCTACCATTTCAGTAGGGGTAACCTGGGAATCGACCTTGATCTGATCGAGAGCCTTAGTAAGTGCCTCTCGATGTTCTTGTGAGCTAACCAAGAGTTGCCATATAGTGAGGTCAACTCGGGTCCTTTTCAATTGTTTAACAAGAGCCGTATCGGTGCTTGGTTCTTCAATGGCTTCTTCCGTCCTGGTAAGTTCAGTGACGGTTGCCTGGACTGAGCCGTCTTTGGTGAGGGAATTACCGGCTAAAGCTTTGGATTTAGCCTTCCTGACTTCTTCGAGGGTAATGGGGACGGCTTCCCCTTTGGTGAGGTATACATCTTCTTCATCATCGAACCAGATCCCATTGATTTGTGGGATGAAAGGAGAGATAAGATGAGAACAGTCTATCACCTCACCGGTGAAGATGGCATGAGAGCTAAAGGGGTTGTCCTTGTTGCTTGGCTTGTCCCCGGGTAGTGGTATTTTCCCGCTCTCAATCAAATCCTGAATTAGATGCTTCAGCTTCCAACACTTCTCGGTGTCATGCCCATTGCCTCGGTGATATTGGCAGTAGGCTTGGGCGTTGTAGCTCTTGGAGCGTTTTTCGACTGGGACTTCGGGAGTTGGGCCTATCGGCTGGACCAGGCCTTTGGAAGATAGCCTTTGTAAGGCGTATGTATTGGTAGTCCCTATATCAGTGAATACCCTATGAGGGACGTTTCTTTTGGATGAGGCATCCAAAAGGTTAACCGTGTCGAAGATGCTTCGGGTTGCGGCCGGAGGTTTAGTAGTGGATGAGGAAGCTCCTTGGTAACCCTTGTTAGAGGCCTTAGTCAGGCTCTCTTGCCTTAGATCATCTTCAATTCTCATGCCCATTTCAGTAAGAGTGGTGAAATTGGGTATGACAGCATACCGGAGGTGAACCCGGTAGGAAGGGAGGAGGTTCTTGACAAAGGCCTCCACTAAAGTCTTCTCACTGGGCTTATCGACCAGTTTGACACTCTCGGCCCTCCAGCGTTGGAGGTATTTGGTAAAGCCCTCCTTAGTTTCTTGGGCCATAACCTCTAGGGACCGCATAGTGGTTTGGATCTCGGTGTTATCAGCATAGTTCCGAGCGAATTCCGTAGCCACATCGTCCCAGGTTGAGAACTTCTTTGGGTCTAGTCTGTAGTACCAGGCCTTTGGGTGTTTCTCCAGAGATGCAGCAAAGAGGTTCTTAAACATAGAAGAGTCCACCCCCTTAATGGCCATGAACTCCTTGAAGGCCCGCACATGTAGTAGCGGGTCTTCAGTCCCTTCGAACATAGGTAGGCCCCTGAGATTCAAGTTTGCGGGCAGTTTGTCACTTACTGGGTTGTAATCCCGACTATTCTCCCGATGGATGTTGTTATTCCCGGTTAAGTAGACTTGTTCTTCCAATCGGCGGACCGAGCTAACTAGTTCAGTTAGGGGTTCCGTGACCCCGGTATTAGGAGTCCTTTGCTCCACTGTAGCTAAGCGAGCAACAATGGCCACTTGGCCGGCCCTCATTTCAGTTAGTTGGGCTTCGATGTCAGCTTGCTTCTCGATTATGGCATCTAGAGAGGTTTGAAGACTGTTCAAAGTGGCCATCCTTCGAGCGTGTCTGGTTGCCGGTGGCCTGTCTGTAAGAACACCACGTAATCAGGAACCGAACCCAGACATTGGAATTAAAACAAGTACATCCCGAGCGACCCGAAAGAAAAAAGGACTTTGAGAAAGACATCTAGTCGGATGACTCGTAGGTGATGTGACTTCCTTAAGATTTCGGCCTTGGTGAGCCTAGTCCCGTTCGAAGGAAGGTTCACGTGAGACTAAACCCCAGGCTTTGGACTCAATTGTGTAGACGGGCCCTCCTTTGTAGGAGTGTGTCCTACGTAGGTGGGCCATGCCTTAGTCAAATAAGGCAGACTGGGGTAGGGAAGAAACTCGTGATGTAAGATCGACAGAGTTTCGACGCTAAAGACTTCGACGACTTATGACATGACCCGACACTGCTAAATACGGGAAGTCTTAAGAAGAGGAAGGTTTCGAAATTTGATAGTTTTGGAAAACCCGAGAAAATCTCGGGGAAAGGCCCGATTTTTCGAGAAAAATCGGAAAGGGTATCGGGCCTTGGTTTTGATGGTTCGAAAATATTTTCGAGTTTTGAATTGGGCAGCATACCGGCTAGAAATAGGCTATTTTGAGTAAAATCATAAGTCCTAAATTCGGTATGTGTCCCGGGTTTTGAAATTTGGATATCTTGAAATTTGAAAATTTGAATGTTGGAAAAAAGAGTTTCCGACGATTTGAAAATTTGAAGATGAGATCCCGAAGATTTGAAAACGGCATCTCGAAGATTTGAAAGTTGAAAATGGCATCGCGAGGATTTGAAAATTGAATTTTGAAAATTCGAAAATCGAATAGTGGATCGGAAATTCGAATTTTGAAATGGGCAGCATGCCGGCTAAAAAAAATAGGCTTTTTTTGAGTCAAATCTTAAGTCTAAATTTCGGCAGCTTTCCGAGTTTTTGAGAATTTGAATATTTTTGGAAAGATGCATTTTTTTGAAATGACGGTTTTTGAAAACGACACGGAAACCAAGTAGCACATAGTCACGCAAGTATTATAACGACGCCATGTATGCTTTACACTAAGTCTCGGTCGGTCTGAATAGGGTCTATACCAGTGTTCATGGTCTAGTCGAGAAACGGGACGGTCTTCCTAACTCGAGTGGAATTTAGAACATGCCGCAAAGTCCATACGTGTCGACCATGAACACCTTTAACGTATCCAAGACTGAATACGTCGTGGTATAGTGGGACGTCGGTCACCAGTACCGGCCCGGGTAAATATGGGGTTATGCATGAACCGTAAAACTAAAACGCATATTGTACTCGTCAAACGATTTCTATTCGAGTCTCACCCTGAGAACTCCGATGGTAAGGCACACATCGGTTGATCCCCAGCGGAGTCGCCAAATTGTGGACATGACGTAGGTCCACCCCGACGCGGCCACGCGCGGGTTTGGGTTAGGCGAATGCACCTCCATATGAGAAGGATCGAATTGAAATTTAAGTCGAAATGGAGTCGCCACCGAATTTTATGGTTATTCGGAACCATTCGAGCCCACTCTATATCGCCATGGCCCATACACAAAGTATGGCCCATTTTGGTTTGAGAGTTTATTGGGCTCGTCCCTTTGCATATCGATATAGATGCCGACTTGGGCGGTTAATCGTATATTGAATGACTCTCGTTGCCAATGGATTCGGACATCCGGAAACCACGGTTCTGAGTAAGGGGTGAGGGTACGTGTTGGGAAGCCCACTAAGGACACCCAACCCCGCCCGCTCTTAGCGGCCTCTACTAGGACATCGTTTGACTTTTTAATATGCGCGCTAGTAATTCGGTGAAATGTTATGCAAACAACATTTTACAAGATATAGAAATTGAATGGGTTGCTACGTCATTTAATGCATCTAATTTATTGTCAAAGTGATTTAGCATGCGAAGGTTCATTTAAAAGCGGTAAAACGCAAATAAATAAAGCAAGGCAAAAATAGATCGGTTACAAGTTACACGGGCGGAATACAACCCGGAATTCACAATACAACGGTACATAGTAAAATAACGATACATAAATACACGACTCGTCGAAGACCCGTATATAATAAATGCATGCTAAGTTGTGAATTTGTGTAGATGGACAAACCCCGATTGAAATACACATTATGTTGTGTATTAACCAAGGGACGAAAACATGGGATTTTGGCGTGTTGTTAGCCCGATCCCATATTTCGTAGTCATGTCCCGACTTGTCACGTCAAGGATTGATCTAAGTCGTTCTACGTGTCGTGATATGCGTGATTTTGAAAATAGGAGAGTCACGTGATGGTCTTTACACGTGATGACTAGGTCGATAAAAGGACGGGGCTCGAAGTGTGTGTGTTCAAGCCCTCGGTTTTATGTGTTACAGAACTAACTCGACCGAGTCGTGATCTGACTCGGTCGAGTGCGTCCTTAGACGCAGCTACTGCCTGCTTTTATGGGTGCTACTCGATCGAGTCACCTTGACACTCGATCAAGTGCCCCTGTACGAATGAGTATTCGTTTCGTTTTATGATTTGAAATCGATGATCGGCTAAATTAAATACGAATATTGCATGATTCGCATATAATTTAGCTTCCGGTATTATAATCATGTATGAATGATTTATAGTACCGTCACCGGAGTTTTAGGAAAACGTTTTATTGCTAGTTTAAGAATTTTGAATTAGTGACGAAAGATATCCCTCTACGTCACGACATCGTAACTAACTCTTTCGAGTTATGTGATGTCGGTTTCGTATCAACGGGTTTCGTACTAATTGGAAATGGGATTAAATGCGTTCAACTATGACTTTAGATTGATTATCATAGTCCAACGCATCAAAAACCCAAGTTTTCATACTATAATATATATACGCGGTATTATGACGATAATGATGATAAAAAAAGATGATGTTAAAAAATGAAGACGCGAAAATATGATGATATTAATGCTAGTGTTATTACTACGACTATGATAATAAATATGATATGAAAACACGATAAATAAAAATGAAGATGAGACTAGAAAAAGAGATCAAGATGGGGTTTAGGACACCCTCAACATACATGCTTAGTAGGGACCTCGGAAATGGACTCGTAATAGCGGCACGGGCTTGGGAGTATCGAGGATGTATGCGAGTTATGGTGTGTATATGTGTGTGTGGTGGTTACCGAGGGACAGAGGGCTCGGGTTTTGTGTGTTTTTGCCTAGGATTGCTAGGGACGTAGTATGGGTGAGTATGTAGTTGCAAGAAGGGTGTCTAATACATGTGTTGTAAAGTTGTAAGTGTATGTAGGTTAAGGGTGTATGCTAAAAGCTTCAAAGTTGTGATGGATGAATGTTGAAGTGTGTGTTGTGCATGGGGTCATGGGGTATTTATAGGGGACTCGACGTATGGGTCACTCGACCGAGTGGCGCGGGTGCACTCGGTCGAGTGCCCTCGCGAATGCATCTGGACGGTTTCAAAGGGGTTCCACTCGGTCGAGTGGTCAATCCACTCGATCGAGTGGATCAATCAACCCGGGCTATTTTGGGCGTGATTGGCTTTGATTGATTTGTATTGATTTTGGATAAACTTGCCTCATTTTGGAAGGATTTGTGAATGATTTGGATAGGATCGTGAACCTGGTGCATGCATTCGGTCGTTCCTGTGTCGGGTTTGTCTTGACCGGGTTTTGACTCGGTCGCCAAAAGACGGGATTTTTGGTTGGTGTCGGTTTTGACCCAAATTAGTCTTATTTTGCTCGGAACGACCCACTGGGCCTGAATTTGAGGTCTGTTTTGTGAGATTTTTACTCCGCTAAAAGTTCGTGTCGGATATCATTGATTCTGAGCCCAAGTCCGAGTATACTAAGTCATGTTTGCGTCCGATCATCATCGGGTGTTTTTTGGAAACTGCTATAGACACCTGGCGGTCAAATTTTGGGTGTCTACACCCAGATTTTGTAGCATCGTGTCGATGCTAGGGGCGAAGTAGGGCTTGAAAAGATATTCTTCTTCAATCATGCCCACGAAATCGAAACCTCGTGGTTTGGCCCGGTTTGTGGCGTTGCAGCTCGCCACGGTCATTGGTGTTGCCTCCACGGTCATTGAAGTGGCATCTTGACTTTGCGATGGAGGGTAGATGTCACGGCCTTGACTGTGTGAATCCAAGGCCTTCCTAGCAGGAGGTTGAATGATGAGGTGCCATCTATCACCTGGAATTCTAGCTCCTTTTCGATTGGGCCCGTTATGATCTTCAATTTAATGGCCCCGGCGACTGGCTTTGGGCTTCCATCGAACGCCTGAATAGTTTGGGCCGTCGGGAGATAGTCGGCATCAGTGATGCCGAGGGCCCGGGCGGTCCTTAGTGGTAGGACGTTCACGCCTGATCCATCGTCGATAAGGGTCATGGGAAGGTACTTACCCTTGCAGATGACCGTGATGTATAGGGCCAGATTATGATTGGGCCCAAATGGAGGTAGATCAGCTTCAGAGAAGGTTATGAGTGGGCCTTCTTCTTTGGATTTTCCCTTAAGGTAGGGCATGATGGTGGCTACCATTTTAGCGGGGGTAGCTTCTGAGTCGACCTTGATTTCATCGAGAGCCTTAGTCAGTGCTTCCCGATGAGCCTGTGAGCTAACCAGTAGTTGCCATATGGTTAAGTCAGCTCGAACCCTCTTCATTTGTTGGACCAAGGCCGTGTCATTGCTTGGTTCCTCGGAGGTCGGTTCCGTCCTGGCAGGTTCAGTAACGGATGTTAGAGTGGCGCGCCCAGCAGTGGCGAGGTGGTTGGTGGCCAAGGCCTTGGACTTGGCTTTTCGGACTTCTTCTCTGGTGACGGGGACAGCTTCCCCTTTAGCCAGGTACACATCATCCTCATCATCAAACCATATCCCGTTGATTTGTGGGATAAACAGGGAAATGAGGTGAGAACAGTCAATTACCTCCCCCGTAAATATGGCATGGGCACTGAACGGGTTGTCTTTGTTGCTCGGTGTAGACACCCGCATTTTGACTGCCAGGTGTCTATGGTAGTTCCCAAAAATCACCCGATGATGATCGGACGCTAACATGTTTCTACGCGCTCGGATACGGGCTCAAATCCAGTAATCGTTGGCTAACACACTTACGGAGTACAAATCTCACCAAACGGACCTCAAATCCAGGCCCAGTGGATCATTCCGAGTCAAACAAGACTAATTTGGGCCAAAACCAACACCGGAATTAAAACCGACTTTTCACGATTGGGTCAACCCCGGTCAAAGTCGTTTCCGAGACACACAAAACAGCCATACAATCATCAAAAGTCCAAGTCAAACACAAAACCCATTAAAGTCGAGGTCCAAAAACTAATCTGCGCGATCCAGCTGGGCCACTCGATCGAGTGACCCTCCCACTCGATCGAGTGGGCCTGTTTCGAGCCCGACGGCTGGCATAACAGGCCACTCGACCGAGTTGGCCTCCTACTCGGTCGAGTAGCCCTAATCCGAGTGCCTTAGCTTGCCTATATAAGCACCCCCCATGCAACACAATTATCAATCTTTACAATCCCTTACAAACCCTACACAACCTTTACAACCCTAATACACCCTAAGAGCAATCCTACACTACATCCTCTACAAACCCTAGAAAAACCCTAGGAAAACCGACAAGAGCAAACCCTAAACCTAGTTTTTAGGAATTCAACCCGAGCCACCACAACTTAGCCTCCATATACCTCGAAGACTGTCGTGTCATAGCCGCGTTTACGAGCCTTATTCCGAGACAAGAACATGTAGGTTGAGGGTGACAAACCTCGTTCTCTTTTTCCTTTTTCTCTCGTCATTCATGTCTCTTTTTTTTATTCCTTTTTTATATTATTATTATTATTATTATTATTATTATTACGGTATTATTATTATTATTATTATTATTATTATTATTAATATTAATATTATTATTATTACGGTATTATTATTATTATTATTATTATTATTATGGTATTATTATTATTATTATTATTATTATTATTATTATTATTATGGCGTTATTATTATTATATTATTATTATTACGTTATTATTATTATTATTATTATTATTATTATTATTATTATTATTATTACGTTTGTTATCGTTATTATTTACCTTGTTATCATTATTGCATCAAAACATTAAAATACTTATCAATTTGTGTCGAATGAGAGGGATATCGGAATAAGGAAACCCGAATATACAAGTGTACTGCACACAGCGTTGCCAGTCGCTTATTCCGATACCCCGATTTTTTGATTATTGAGATGAATTAACTAAAACAATAATTCATTATTATTTCTCGTTATCATCATCCATCTTGCATCCATCAATTTTCAAATCAATCTTTAACAAGGGTCGAAACCCGTTGACACGGATCCGACATCACAATCCCTAGGGATTTATTCGATGTCAGAGAAGTCGAGGGAATCAAGTTTTTATTTTATTTATTTAATCAAGGAGTCAATCTTTCTAAATCGCATTAAATCGACTTAGGGCAATTCTCGTTGATGCTAAATAATTGTCAAAACAATTCTTTAGGATTATGACATTATTAACGCGGAGAAAATTTAATCACATCATAACAATCAATTTGAAGCGATTTTAAAAAACGATTTCAAAATCAATACGATTTCATACACGATTTTTAATCGCACAGAGGGCACTCGACCGAGTGCCTGATCCACTCGGTCGAGTGGCACCTCAAATTCAAGTCAGAACGCACGTCACGACCACCACTCGATCGAGTCTCACAGTGACTCGATCGAGTGGCCAGGTACTCGACCGAGTTGGCCAATAACTCGGTCGAATATGGTCAATAAAGCGGGACAGAAACACCTTTTAGGGGTTCACTCGATCGAGTCTATCGACCACTCGATCGAGTGACCCTACAACGACTAAAACATAAGTCGTACATTGTTCTACTTTTCAAACTCGATAGTATTTTAAGACTTACGTCAACGTGTGCTTAATCAATCACATGTATACTATCTTTTCAAACCATGCATCATCATATTTATATCATCTCATATTTGCACAAACCGTTATTATTTGTTATATCGCTATATCATTACTAACGCGTTTGTTGTTTCTTTTGTCAATTTATTTTTTTTGTTCGTTTATTGTACTAAATGAACCCGCATGCTAAAATACAACTTCGACGTTAATTTTAGTTGTATTAAATTGACATAGAAACCCACTTTTCGATTCCATTCGCATGTTTAGGGAAAGTAAATCTTTGCATATCATTTTCCCGTTTTACTAGCACACGTATTAGAAAGTCATTCGAGTTATTAGTAGAGGCCGTTAATGTGCGGGCGGGGTTGGGTGTCCTTTGTGGGCTTCTCAACACGTACCCTCACCTCTTACTCAGAACCTCGGTTTCCGGATACCCGAAACCGTTGGCGAGCGAGAGTCATTCAATACACAATATCCGATAACGTCGGTATTGGTATCATATGCAAAGGGACGAGCCCAATAAACTCTGACATCGGAAATGGGCCGTATTTTGTATACGGCCCACTACGACATAGAGTGGGCTCGAACGATTCCGAATAACCATAAAATTCGGTGGCGACTCCACATAGACCTAAATTTCAATTCGATCCTTCTCATATGGAGATTCATTCGCCTACCCAAACCCGCGCGTGGCCGCGTCGGGGTGGACCTATGTCATGTCCACAATTTGGCGACTCCGCTGGGGATTAACTGATGCGTGACTTACCATCGGCATCCTCAGGGTGAGACTCGAATAGAAATCGTTTGACAAATATAATACGCGTGTTAGTTCTACGGTTCATGCATAACCCATATTTTCCCGGGCCAGTACTCGCGACCGACGTCCCACTATACCGTCGATGTACTCCAATATGGATATGTTGAAAGGTGTCCATAGTCGATTCGAGTGGGTTTCACGGCATGTTCTAAGATGAACTCGACTTAGGAAGTCCGTCCCGATCAACGTCTAGACTATGTACACTGGTATAGACCCTCTATAGACCGACCGAGACTTAGTATAGAGCATACATGGCGTCGTTATAATGCTTATGTGACTACGTGCTACTTGGTTTCCGAGTCGTTTTCAAAAACCGTCAATTTTTCAAAATTGCATCTTTTTCAAACTATTCAATTTCAAAATCCGGGACACATACCGAATTTAGGACTTATGATTTTACTCAAAATTGCCTATTTTCTAGACGGTACGCTGCCCAATTCAAAACTCGAAAATACTTTCGAACTTTCAAAATCCTCGGCCCAATACCCTTTTTTTTTAGTTTTTTTTCTGAAATCGGGCCCTCAAACCGAGTCTACTCGGTCCTCTTGCAAAATCAATCAATTTTCAAAACCTTCCTCTTCTAGGACTTCCTGTATTTAGCAGTGTCGGGTCGTGTCTTAAGTTGTCGAGGTCCGTAGCGTCGAAACTCTGTCGATCTTACATCACGAGTTTCTTCCCCTTCCCAGTCCGCCTTATTAGACTAAGGCAAGGCCCACCTACGTAGGACAAACCCCTACAATGGAGGGCCCGTCAACAGAATCGAGTCTAAAGTCTGGGGATGTCTCACGTGAACCATCCTTCGAACAGGACTAGGCCCACTCGCCAAATCCTAAGGAAGGCCCACCTGTCGCAAGTCACCCGTCTAGGTGTCTTTTCCGAGTCAGTTTCCTCTTTTAGTCTTGTTCGGGATGTAATTTCTACTTCAGGATTTTGGGCTAGTTTCTAATTACGTGGTGTTCTTACAGACAGGCCACCCGTAACCCGACACCAACGCAAGATGGACGAGTTGAAGGACGCACTAGCTAAGCTCGAGAGTCAACTAACCTCCATCCAGACTAACCAAGCAGCGATAGTCACCCGTCTAAGTGCCGTGGAAAAAGCGGCCCCAGTCGAAGGAGCTGAGCCCAATGGGCCCATGGCCGAGTTGGTCAGTATCGTTCGTAGGCTCGAGGAACAAGTTCACCTATCAATGAACAACTCGATCCACACCGAGAATGCTCGCATTTATTCGCCCTTGGATAACGAGCTACCTGCTAACCTCAACTTAACGGGACTTCCTATGTTTGAGGGTACTGAAGACCCGGTCCACCACATCCGGGCTTTCAAAGACTTCATGGCAGTCAAGGGGGTGAAGTCAACAATGTTCAAGCACCTATTCCCCTCCTCTCTGGAGAAACACCCCAAGGCCTGGTTCTACAGGCTCGACCCCAAGAAATACAAGACTTTCGACGATGTGGCGACCGAGTTTGCTCGGAATTATGCCGATAACACTGAAATCCATACTACAATGCGTACTCTGGAGGTAATGGCCCAGGAGCCCAAAGAAGGGTTCACAAAATATCTGCAAAGATGGAGGGCCGAAAGTGTGAAGCTGGTCGACAAGCCCGGCGAAAAGGCCCTAGTAGAAGCCTTCGTCAAGAATCTACTCCCATCCTACCGGGTCCATCTCCGGTATGCTATTATCCCAAACTTTGTTGTCCTTACTGAAATGGGCACAAGGATCGAAGATGATTTGAGGTTGGAGAGCCTGACTAAGGCCTCTACCAAAGGCTATCAAGGGGCGAGTTCATCCACAAACAAGCCCACTCCTGCAGCTGCGACCCGCGGCATCTTTGATGAGGTAAACTTGCTCTACACCTCATCCAAAAAGAATACACCAAATCGGGTATTCACAGATATAGGGACTACCTATACTTATGCCTTACAAAGGCTATCTTCAAAGGGTCTGATTCAACCAATAGGCCCAACTCCAGAGCCTCCAGCAGAGAAGAGGCCCAAGTATTACAATGCTCAAGCCTACTGTCAGTATCACCGGGGCAACGGACATGATACTGAAAAATGTTGGAAGTTAAAGCATTTAATCCAAGATCTTATTGAGAGCGGGAAAATCCCGTTGCCCGGAGACAAGCCGAGCAACAAAGACAACCCGTTCAGTGCTCACGCAATATTCACAGGGGAGGTAATCGATTGTTCTCACCTCATTTGTCCTTTTATCCCACAAATAAATGGGATATGGTTCGATGACGAGGACGACGTATACCTAGCCAAAGGGGAGGCTGTCCCTATTACCCTCGAAGAAGTGCGAAAAGCCAAATCCAAGGCTCTAGCAACCAACCACCTCGCCGTTGCTGGGCGCGCCACCTCTACACCCGTCACTGAACCTGCCAGGACGGAATCCACCCTCGAAGAACCAAACAATGACGCGGCCTTGGTCCAACAAATGAAGAGGGTACGAGCAGACTTAACCATATGGCAATTACTGGTTAGCTCACAGGCTCATCGAGAAGCACTGACTAAGGCTCTCGATGAAATCAAGGTTGGTTCAGAAGCTACCCCCGTCGAAATGGTAGCTACTATCATGCCCTACCTCAAGGGCAAGTCCAAGAGCGAAGGCCCATTCATAACCTTCTCTGAAGCTGATCTACCTCCATTTGGGCCCAATCATAATCTGGCCCTATACATCACGGTCATCTGCAAGGGTAAGTACCTTCCGATGACCCTTATCGACGATGGATCAGCCGTGAACGTCCTACCACTAAGGACCGCCCAGGCACTCGGCATCACCGATGCCGACTATCTCCCAACGGCACAAACTATCCAGGCTTTCGATGGAAGCCCAAAACCAGTCGCTGGGGCCGTTAAACTGAAGATCATAACGGGCCCAATCGAAAAGGAGCTAGAATTCCAGGTGATAGATGTCACCTCATCCTTCAACCTCTTGTTAGGAAGGCCTTGGATCCACGCAGTCAAGGCCGTGACATGTACCCTCCACCGAAAAGTCAAGATGCCACTTAAAGACGGTATCATAACACTGGAGGCAACATCGATGACCGTGGCGAGCTGCAATGCCACAAACCGGGCCGAACCACGAGGTTTCGATTTCGTGGGCATGATTGAAGAAGAATATCTTTTCAAGCCCTACTTCGCCCTTAGCATCGACACGATGCTACAAAATCTGGGTTACCTACCCGGAGCTACCTCAAGACCATATCTTCCGGCGGGGAAGATCATCGAGGTCCTAGACAACGCAGAATCCCGACTCGGATTGGGATATACTATAAGCACGGAGGATGTGGGTCAGGCCTCTGCAATCAAATTTGTCACTCCAGTCTTCGGAGCCATCCAAGTGGGCCTCTACCGACCCACCATCACATATCCCGAGACCAAAACGGCTCGGGAATGCAACTACATCCCCGATGACATATTCACCGTTATCCAGGATGAGTCCGAGAAAAGGGAAAACGACTCTAAGCCCGTACTGGGGCTCTAATTTGGAGAAGACAAGACCGTCCCTGCTCCGAAAGATGACTTGGTCAACTTGATCCTCCGCAGTGATCGGTTCGACCCAACCAAGCTCATTATCGAGGTCGGCACCAACACCGAGACGAGGGCTTGGAGGAAAACTATAAAATGGACCGACAGTCAAGGACGGGTCTACAAGCTAACCGCCGGCGAAGGAGACATGCTGGATACCGAGTCTGAGTCCGAGTCCGAGTCCGAGTCAGAGTCGGAGTCTGATTCCAGGTTTAGAGGGTCTGGTGCTGGAGTCGAGTCTGTAATCCCTCTTCCCCTAGCCACCGAGGTCTTGGGGTCTGTCCCAAGACCTCTTCCTATCCCGCCACTGACCAACGATCAGATGGCAGCTCTATTCGAGCTATTTTCAAAATTTACCATTAATAATAATAACGAACACCGTTCTGCTTACGACTTGTCTAATTTCCAAAATTTTCTCAATTTCAAAAGTTTTATATGCAATGACATTGAGAAACCTGACGAACAGGTACCTCTACCACAACATCTGGTCGAGCAGCTCGAGCAAAGGAAATCCCGAGATCCGGTAATCGAAGAAACCGAGTCCATCAACGTGGGAACCACATTAGAGCCCCAGATGCTTAAGTTGGGCCAATCTTTAGATCCAGAGGAGAGACAACAGTTCACAGACCTCCTCCTAGAATTTAAAGACGTCTTTGCATGGTCCTACAAGGACATGCCGGGAATAGATCGAGAAATAGCTGAACACCGAATACCCATCAAAGATGGGTGCGGACCGGTAAAGCAGAAGCTCAGAAGAATGAAGCCCGAATGGTCTCTTAAAGTCAAGGAAGAGGTCGATAAACAATTCAAAGCGGGTTTTATACAAGTGTCTGAATATCCAGACTGGGTTGCAAACATCGTGCCGGTACCCAAGAAGGACAGCAAGGTGCGAGTATGCGTAGACTTCCGGGACCTAAACAAGGCCAGCCCAAAAGATGATTTTCCGTTGCCACACATCGACATTTTGGTGGATAATACGGCCGACCATGCCCTTCTATCATTCATGGACGGGTATGCCGGATACAATCAAATTAAAATGGCAGAAGAGGATATGAGTAAGACTACCTTCATCACACCTTGGGGTACTTACTGTTACACCGTCATGCCATTTGGGCTTATTAATGCAGGAGCCACTTATCAACGGACCGCCACCACCTTATTACACGACATGATGCATAAGGAGGTGGAGGTCTATGTGGACGATATGATCGTTAAGTCTAAAGACCAAAGCGGGCACATCACGGCCCTGGTATGTGAGCCCGGGCACATCTATGTGGACGATATGATTTCATTTCGAAGTTAACCATGGTATGTGAGCCCATCTTCAAAAAGCTAAAAATCTGAGAACGGGTACTATGGGACGACAAATGTCAAATGGCTTTTGACAAAATCAAGGAGATCCTGTCTGCCCCGCCAGTGCTAATGCCACCTCAACACGGTTTGCCTTTGTCGTTATACCTGACAACGACTGAGACAGCCATGGGGGCTATGCTGGCCCAGACAGTTGATTCAGAAGAACGGGCTATTTACTACATCAGCAAAAAGTTCCTCGAGTACGAATGCAAATACACAATGCTCGAAAAGACGTGTTTAGCATTGGTTTGGGCCACAAAAAAGCTCCGACATTACATTCTTAGCCATGAGGTACATGTTTTATCCAAAATGGATCCAATCAAGTACCTATTCGAGAAGCCCATCCTCAATGGCAGGATGTCAAGATGGAATTTAATGCTGTCCGAGTTTGACCTCAAGTCTGTACCGCTAAAAGCCATCAAAGGCCGGGTAGTTGCCGAATTCCTCGCTGACAGCCCAATATCCGAAGAAGGCCACACTGACACATGGGCTTTTCCTGATGAAGACATATTCCATTCCGATACCGAGACATGGGATCTGTATTTTGATGGAGCATCCAACTTCCGAGGATTTGGGGTCGGAATTCTGCTAATCTCACCCCGAGGGGAACACACTCCTTTATCCATCAAGTTGGACTTTGACGTGACCAACAACGCAGCCGAATACGAAGCATGCATTCATGGGTTGCAAGCCGCCGCTGATTTAGGTGTAACAAACCTCCGGGTCCACGGTGATTCATCACTGGTCATCAATCAAACGCTCCAAAAATGGAAAACTCGGAACGCCAATCTCGTGGCTTACCAAGCACGAGTACAGGTTCTAGAGAAACAATTCCAAAAGGTAGAGTATATCTACTTGCCCCGAGAAGAAAATCAGTTTGCAGATGCACTTTCTAAATTAGCATCTTTAATGAACATCCCGGATCACATGACCAGCATGCCAATCTGTGTTGAAAGACGGTCCGAACCAGCATACATCCATGCCATTCAAGATATCGAGATAACTGACCCAGAACCTTGGTATTAAGCCGTCTTAACATACCTGACAACGGGAGAATATCCTCCGGAAGCTGAAAATCGGGCCAAAAAGGCCCTACGAAGACTAGCAACCCAATTTGTTCGTACTGATGACGGGCAATTGTATAAAAAGACGGCACAGGGGGCTCTCCTCCTATGCATCGACAAAATACAAGCCGACAAAGTCATGGCCGAGGTCCACGACGGTGAAAACGGTCTGCATATGAACGCCCATATGCTATCCCGTAAAATCATGAGGCTCGGGTATTACTGGAACACCATGGAGACAGACTGTCAGTTATACGTCAAGCACTGCCATAACTGTCAGATCTTCGGTAATGTACAACATATGTCGTCTTCCCTATTATATACCATGACATCACCATGGCCATTTTCGACATGGGGTATAGACATAATTGGGAAAGTACATCCTTCCGGGACGGGAGGACATTGCTTCATTTTGGTGGCCATCGACTACTTCACCAAATGGGTAGAAGCCGAGCCATACCGTGTCTTGAACGCCAAGCACGTGGCCAAATTTATCCAATATAAGATTATATGCCGGTATGGGATCCCGCACGAATTTATCTGTGATCACGGGACCCACTTTCAAGCTGAAACTACTGCATTACTGTCAAAATACAAGATTCAGAGGCATACATCTGCACCTTACCGACCACAAATAAATGGAGCGGTAGAAGCGGCCAACAAAACGATTGTCACCATACTAAAAAAGATGGCTGAGAATTATCGAGACTGGCCCGACAAGATACCATTCGCCTTATGGGGATACCGAACTTCAATTCGCACCGCAACCGGAGCAACTCCATATTATCTGACATATGGAATGGAAGCAGTCCAGCCGGTCGAACTAGAAGTACCATCCCTAAGGATTTTGCTTGAAAGCCAAGTACCAGAAGCAGATTGGGTCCAAGCCCGATACGATTCGCTAGTCCTCTTGGACGAACGGCGGTCCCGGGCCCTCAACAATATTCAAGTATATCAAAAGAGAATCAGCGGGCCTTCAACAAAAGAGTTAGGCCCAGGAAAATCAAAGAAGGTGATTTGGTCCTAAAATCGGTTCGTGCCTTACTACCGGTGGACCCAAGGGGAAAGTTCAAACCCAATTGGGCTGGGCCATATTTAGTCAAGAAAATCCTATCAGGAGGAGCGGTGATGCTAACGGACCTGGATGGCAACGAGTTCGTCAACCCGACCAACTTGGACCAGCTGAAGCGCTATTACCCATAAACCCCTGTCTCAATGTCATTTGCAAAATTTTATAAAATTGGTCTTTTTATAAATTTTCAAAATTTCAGACAAGTCAATAAGTTAGAATTAATTATTCTACCGTCGCACATCTCGAATCAATGATCTTGATGTATTTCGAAAATTGCAAAAAAATCAAATCAATCAAATCAAATTTTGAACTACGTCTGGTTTGATTCCGCTAATTGTGGATACGTAGGCAACCCTCAAAAAGGGTACAACCACTACAATAAACGAAAAGACGGGAACGGTATTCAAATAATACGCCTTTATTAATATCTCGATAAACTCGGGAACTGCAAAAAAAAAAAAAAAAAAAAAAAAAACGCCAAACTCGGCATACACAAAAAAAATCACACCAAAAAATAATAGTAATATTCAAATAATAAAATAAGGAGGCTAATATCCGGGCATCTTCCCCTTTCCCTTTTCCTTCGGGTCGCGTGGAGCCCGAGGCCGTCGAGGTGGGGATGAGCGTTCCCTAATCACAAGGGGAACCTCCTTACCACGGGCCCGCTTCTTTGACGACGGGTCTTCAATCACAGTCTTTGGCGCAAGTCGAGCCCGAACATGTTCGGGTAGTCTATCCCGTGGGCCAAGTCGGTCCTGCACGGCTAGTCTAGGGCCCAGTCTCCTTCCCAAGTCTGTCTGGGGGCTCATCTTCCCCCGAGCACCTTTGGCACCGGACCCTTTAGCTTGAGTCTTAGCTTTCTTCTTTTGCCCTGACATTAGACGAACTATGGTAGCTGGAGTGTCCCCCTCATCAAAGAACTCTCTGTTGTCTTTAGCCTGTTCTCTCCTCAGCAGGTCAAAGGCTTCATCCACCTTCAAAGCTGCTCGGGCTTTAGCATCACCTGCTTTAGTCCACTTGGTATATGAGTCTGAAACCCAGATCGAATGACGAGATTTGGAAACGGGCCAAGTGTGCCGGGTGTACCATCTTTGCATCCACGTGTCGCACATCACATCCGTCAATTGGGTAGGATCACTCACAATTGCCTCTATTTCTGGTATCCGCTGAGATCGTCCATACTGCCTTAGTATGCGATCCGGGTATAGATGAACCGTTTGGTTGAAGGACAAGATCACATGGTAACGGGCTCCCTCCCTCGTGTCCAAACCTGACCAAGCCGGGATGGGCCACCATGGCACGACCCATCGAATCAACCGTCCACCATGGATGGATAGCACCTCATCCCAATACTTCTGGCTAATCAAGCGAGAAAAATCGATGGCCCGTCGTCTCGTCATCAGCTGGTTATGGCGGTAGGTACTGGCATCAAGTGGGGGATCTATCACCGATAGCCTCTCATAAAGCCAAATCTGAAAAAAAAAAGAGAACAAAAGCATTAGATTTCGAAGACAAAACGGACGACACTCGATCGAGTGACAGCATGACTCGATCGAGTGGCGTCACTGGAAACGGACAGAAGCCTTTCAGCGAAGGCACTCGATCGAGTGCCAGGGTGACTCGATCGAGTGCCCACTGCAGTAGCCGAGTTCTCGAAAAAAATTCAAAAAATCGAGGAATCAAAAAATAAAAATCCGACTTACTTGCAACAAACGGGTGCTTCCGGTGAGACGAACGGACTGATCCCTTTTACGATTGTCCAATCCTTGGATGATTTCGCCCGTAATTAACCAAGCCGGGCTATGTTCCGTCTCCATCAAATCCACCACCGTTATAAGACGGGCATTACCCATGCAAGATAACCAATCCATGTGACCCTCAAAAGCGTAAACATGGAGCATGCAGAAAGAAAAGGCCAGACCTCACCCGAACATCATGCGGGTTCATGAATTTCTCAGCCAAGTCGATCAGAGAAATACTGCCACCTTCCATCATACGGGATACTTCGTTATGGGATAGCCCCAGAAATTCCCTCAGCTTCCTCTTTGGGTCATAGACTGAATACGGGACGGCAGGCCGAAGCATCGGGTTCCATCCTCCTATAGCTGCAATCTCTTCAGGTAGAGGGCAGATCTCGCCCCGAGGGAAAGCAAAGACATGATATATGTCATCCCAGTAAGCCAAGCAAGCATCCAAGAAGTAACGATCTACCACCATCTGACGGAACGGATACAGCTGAGTTATACCCGTCTAATTCAAGACCACCCTATCAGCATCCCTAAACTCAACCTGTCGATTCCCATGATAAATTTCTTAAAAGGAATAAAGAGACTTTCTTTTGCCTTAAGGGATGTAAAAGACTTTCTTGTGATGGGAATTATGAAGAAAATCAAGAGCATGGAGGGCTATATATAGCAATAGCCTTGCAAATTCCTTTCCATATCGCTTCTAGGAAAAGTTTCCTAATTGCAAGTAGAATCAAGCCACAAGCCTAGTCTCAATACTAGTGTGGAAATAATCATCCCGAACTTTCCTAATTTCTTTAGGAGTCAATTTCAAAAATTTCAAAATTTCAAAGTTTTCAAATTTCAAAATTTCGAAAATTCAAGAGTCTTTTTCCCCAGCACGAGTCATTTTATTACCTACGTATTGCATGCATTTTATGTAACTTATACGGGTACGACTCAAACAGGGACATGCAAGTCATCAAATCTCCCTAGCAGCATTTTTTTCGGGATAGCACGGGATGGGCCAACACACAGGCACACCCAGGGCTTACGTAGCAAGCCCAAAGTCCCCACAGAGCGCAGGTATGATCTCCGCCTTATGGCTGGCGAGCCCTTCACGCGAGTCCAGTGGACTATAAACGACCCGAACGGAAGTCTACCAGGTCTTAACCGGCTTGGTAGCTACTCTGACTTTCGCCCTGTCCAAGCCTCAGTCAGAGTGGGGGCTCTGTAGACACCCGCATTTTGACTGCCAGGTGTCTATGGTAGTTTCCAAAAATCACCCGATGATGATCGGACGCTAACATGTTTCTACGCCCCCGGATACGGGCTCAAATCCATTAATCGTTGGCTAACACACTTACGGAGTACAAATCTCACCAAACGAACCTCAAATACAGGCCCAGTGGATCATTCCGAGTCAAACAAGACTAATTTGGGCCAAAACCGACACCGGAATTAAAACCGACTTTTCACGATTGGGTCAACCCCGGTCAAAGTCGTTTCCGAGACACACAAAACAACCATACAATCATCAAAAGTCCAAGTCAAACACAAAACCCATTAAAGTCGATGTCCAAAAACTGATCTGCGCGATCTAGCTGGGCCACTCGATCGAGTGACCCTCCCACTCGATCGAGTGGGAGGGTCACTCGATCGAGTGGGCCTGTTTCGAGCCCCACGGCTGGCATAACGGGCCACTCGACCGAGTTGGCCTCCTACTCGGTCGAGTAGCCCTAATCCGAGTGCCCTAGCTTGCCTATATAAGCACCCCCCATGCAACACAATTATCAATCTTTACAATCCCTTACAAACCCTACACAACCTTTAAGACCCTAATACACCCTAAGAGCAATCCTACACTACATCCTCTACAAACCCTAGAAAAACCCTAGGAAAACCGACAAGAGCAAACCCTAAACCTAGTTTTTAGTAATTCAACCCGAGCCACCACAACTTAGCCTCCATATACCTCGAAGACTCTCGTGTCATAGCCGCGTTTACGAGCCTTATTCCGAGACAAGAACATGTAGGTTGAGGGTGACAAACCTCGTTCTTTTTTCCCTTTTTCTCTCGTCATTCATCTCTCTTTTTTTTTATTCCTTTTTTATATTATTATTATTATTATTATTACGGTATTATTATTATTATTATTATTATTATTATTACGGTATTATTATTATTATTATTATTATTATTACGGTATTATTATTATTATTATTATTATTATTATTATTACGGTATTATTATTATTATTATTATTATTATTATTATTACGTTATTATTATTATTATTATTATTATTACGGTATTATTATTATTATTACGTTATTATTATTATTATTATTATTATTATTATTATTATTATTATTATTATTATTACGTTATTATCTTTATTATAATTATTATTATTAGTACGATTATTATTATTATTATTTACCTCGTTATCATTATTGCATCATAACATTGATAATATTGTTAGCATCAAAATATTAAAATACTTATCGATTTGTGTCGAATAAGAGGGATATCGGAATAAGGAAACCCGAATATACAAGTGTACTGCACACAGCGTTGCCGGTCGCTTATTCCGATACCCCGATTATTTGATTATTGAGATGAGTTAACTAAAACAATAATTCATTATTATTTCTCGTTATCATCATCCATCTTGCATCCATCAATTTCCAAATCAATCTTTAACAAGGGTCGAAACCCGTTGACACGGATCCGACATCACAATCCCTAGGGATTTATTCGATGTCAGAGAAGTCGAGGGAATCAAGTTTTTATTTTATTTATTTAATCAAAGAGTCAATCTTTCTAAATCGCATTAAATCAACTTAGGGCAATTTTCGTTGATGCTAAATAATTGTCAAAACAATTCTTTAGGATTATGACATTATTAACGGAGAAAATTTAATCACATCATAACAATCAATTTGAAGCGATTTAAAAAAACGATTTCAAAATCAATACGATTTCATACACGATTTTTAATCGCACAGAGGGCACTCGACCGAGTGCCTGATCCACTCGGTCGAGTGGCACCTCAAATTCAAGTCAGAACGCACGTCACGAGCACCACTCGATCGAGTCTCACAGTGACTCGATCGAGTGGCCAGGTACTCGACCGAGTTGGCCAATAACTCGGTCGAGTATGGTCAATAACGCGGGACAGAAACACCTTTTAGGGGTTCACTCGATCGAGTGACCCTACAACGACTAAAACATAAGTCGTACATTGTTCTACTTTTCAAACTCGAAAGTATTTTAAGACTTACGTCAACGTGTGCTTAATCAATCACATGTATACTATCTTTTCAAACCATGCATCATCATATTTATATCATCTCATATTTGCACAAACCGTTATTATTTGTTATATCGCTATATCATTATTAACGCGTTTGTTGTTTCTTTTGTCAATTTATTTTTTTTGTTCGTTTATTGTACTAAATGAACCCGCATGCTAAAATACAACTTCGACGTTAATTTTTGTTGCATTAAATTGACATAGAAACCCACTTTTCGATTCCATTCGCATGTTTAGGAAAAGTAAATCTTTGCATATCATTTTCCCGTTTTACTAGCACGCGTATTAGAAAGTCATTCGAGTTCTTAGTAGAGGCCGCTAATGTGCGGGCGGGGTTGGGAGTCCTTTGTGGGTTTCCCAACACGTACCCTCACCCCTTACTCAGAACCTCGGTTTCCGGATGCCCGAAACCGTTGGCGAACGAGAGTCATTCAATACACAATATCCGATAACGTCGGTATTGGTATCAAATGCAAAGGGACGAGCCCAATAAACTCTGACATCGGAAATGGGCCGTATTTTGTATACGGCCCACTACGACGTAGAGTGGGCTCGAACGGTTCCGAATAACCATAAAATTAGGTGGCGACTCCACATAGACCTAAATTTCAATTCGATCCTTCTCATATGGAGATTCATTCGCTTACCCAAACCCGCGCGTGGCCGCGTCGGGGTGGACCTATGTCATGTCCACACTCGGCTTGTCTCCGGGCAACGGGATTTTCCCGCACTCAATAAGATCTTGGATTAAATGCTTTAACTTCCAACATTTTTCAGTATCATGTCCGTTGCCCCGGTGATACTGACAGTAGGCTTGAGCATTGTAATACTTGGGCCTCTTCTCTGCTGGAGGCTCTGGAGTTGGGCCTATTGGTTGAATCAGACCCTTGGAAGATAGCCTTTGTAAGGCATAAGTATAGGTAGTCCCTATATCTGTGAATACCCGATTTGGTGTATTCTTTTTGGATGAGGTGTCGAGCAAATTTACCTCATCAAAGATGCTGCGGGTCGCAGCTACAGGTGTGGGCTTGTTTGTGGATGAACTAGCTCCTTCATAGCCCTTGGTAGAGGCCTTAGTCAGGCTCTCCAACCTCAAATCATCTTCGATCCTTGTGCCCATTTCAGTAAGGACAGCAAAGTTTGGGATAATAGCATACCGGAGATGGACCCGGTAGGATGGGAGTAGATTCTTGACGAAGGCTTCTACTAGGGCCTTTTCGCCGGGCTTGTCGACCATCTTCACACTTTCGGCCCTCCATCGTTGCAGATATTTTGTGAACCCTTCTTTGGGCTCTTGGGCCATTACCTCCGGAGTACGCATTGTAGTCTGGATTTCAATGTTATCGGCGTAATTCCGAGCAAACTCGGTCGCCACATCGTCCCAAGTCTTGTATTTCTTGGGATCGAGCCTGTAGAACCAGGCCTTGGGGTGTTTCTCCAGAGAGGAGGGGAATAGGTGTTTGAACATTGTTGACTTCACCCCCTTGACTACCATGAAGTCTTTGAAAGCCCGGATGTGGTGGACCGGGTCTTCGGTACCCTCAAACATAGGAAGTCCCGTTAAGTTGAGGTTAGCAGGTAGCTCGTTATCCAAAGGCGAATAAATACGAGCATTCTCGGTGTGGATCGAGTTGTTCGTTGATAGGTGAACTTGTTCCTCGAGCCTACGAACGATACTGACCAACTCGGCCATGGGCCCATTGGGCTCAGCTCCTTCGACTGGGGCCGCTTTTTCCACGGCACTTAGTCGGGTGACTATCGCTGCTTGGTTAGTCTGGATGGAGGTTAGTTGACTCTCGAGCTTAGCTAGTGCGTCCTTCAACTCGTCCATCTTGCGTTGGTGTCGGGTTACGGGTGGCCTGTCTGTAAGAACACCACGTAATTAGAAACTAGCCCAAAATCCTGAAGTAGAAATTACATCCCGAACAAGACTAAAAGAGGAAACTGACTCGGAAAAGACACCTAGACGGGTGACTTGCGAAAGGTGGGCCTTCCTTAGGATTTGGCGAGTGGGCCTAGTCATGTTCGAAGGAAGGTTCACGTGAGACATCCCCAGACTTTAGACCCGATTGTGTTGACGGGCCCCCCATTGTAGGGGTTTGTCCTACGTAGGTGGGCCTTGCCTTAGTCTAATAAGGCGGACTGGGAAGGGGAAGAAACTCATGATGTAAGATCGACAGAGTTTCGACGCTACGGACCTTGACAACTTAAGACACGACCCGACACTGCTAAATTCGGGAAGTCCTAGAAGAGGAAGGTTTTTGAAAATTGATTGATTTTGCAAAAGGACCGAGTAAACTCGGTTTGAGGGCCCAATTTCCGAAAAAAAAACGAAAAGTTATTGGGCCGCGGGTTTTGAAAGTTCGAAAGTATTTTCGAGTTTTGAATTGGGCAGCGTACCGTCTAGAAAATAGGCTATTTTGAGTAAAATCATAAGTCCTAAATTCGGTATGTGTCCCAGATTTTGAAATTGAATAGTTTGAAAAAGATGCAATTTTGAAAAATTGACGGTTTTTGAAAACGACTCGGAAACCAAGTAGCACGTAGTCATATAAGCATTATAACGACGCCATGTATGCTCTATACTAAGTCTCGGTCGGTCTATAGAGGGTCTATACCAGTGTACATAGTCTAGACGTTGATCGGGATGGACTTCCTAAGACGAGTTGATCTTAGAACATGCCGCGAAACCCACTCGAATCGACAATGGACACCTTTCAACATATCCATATTGGAGTACATCGACGGTATAGTGGGACGTTGGTCGCGAGTACCGGTCCGGGAAAATATGGGTTATGCATGAACCGTAGAACTAACATCGTATTGTATTTGTCAAACGATTTCTATTCGAGTCTCACCCTGAGGATGCCGATGGTAAGTCACGCATCACTTAATCCCCAGCGGAGTCGCCAAATTGTGGACATGACATAGGTCCACCCCGACGCGGCCACGCGCGGGTTTGGGGAGGCGAATGAATCTCCAAATGAGAATGGATCGAATTGAAATTTAGGTCTATGTGGAGTCGCCACCGAATTTTGTGGTTATTCGGAACCGTTCGAGCCCACTCTATGCCGTAGTGGGCCGTATACAAAATACGGCCCATTTCCGATGTCAGAGTTTATAGGGCTCGTCCCTTTGCATATTGATATAGATGCCGACTTGAGCGGTTAATCGTATATTGAATGACTCTCGTTTGCCAACGGTTTCGGGCATCCGGAAACCGAGGTTCTGAGTAAGGGGTGAGGGTACGTGTTGGGAAGCCCACAAAGGACACCCAACCCCGCCCGCACATTAGCGGCCTCTACTAAGAACTCGAATGACTTTCTAATACGCGTGCTAGTAAAACGGGAAAATGATATGCAAAGATTATTTTCCCTAAACATGCGAACGTAATTGAAAGGGTTTCTAAGTCAATTTAATGCAACTAAAATTAACGTCAAAGTTGTATTTTAGCATGCGGGTTCATTTAGTATAATAAACGAATAATATTTAAATTGACAAAAGAAACAGAAAACGCGTTAGTAACGATATAACGAATAATAACGGTTTGCAAATATTGAATTGAATTAAAAAGATGCAAATATGAGGATGCATGATTTGAAAAGATAGTATACATGTGATTAATTATGCACGTGTCGACCTAAGTCGAGAAATACTATCGGGTTTTGAAAATAGAACAATGTAAGACTCGTAATTTGAGTCGTTATGAGGTCACTCGATCGAGTGGTCAATGGACTCGATCGAGTGGACCCTAAAAAATTGATTCTGCTTTGCGTCAAAGACCGTACTCGGCCGAGTTATTGGCCAACTTGGTTGAGTACATAGCCACTCGACCGAGTCACTGTGAGACTCGATCGAGTGGTGGTCGTGGTGAGCATTCTGATCCGGTTTTGAGGTGCCACTCGACCGAGTGGGCTAGGCACTCGGTCGAGTGCCCTCTGTACGAATTAAGATTCGTTTGTAAAATCGTGTTTTATGTCGAAAATCGTTTTAAATTGATTATTGAGATGTGATTAAATTTTCTCCGCGTTAATAATGTCATAATTCTAAAGAATTGTTTTGACAATTATTTAGCATCAACGAAAATTGCCCTAAGTTGATTTAATGCGATTTAGAAAAATTGACTCTTTGATTAAATAAATAAAATAAAAAACTTGATTCCCTCGACTTCTCTGACATCGAATAAATCCCTAGGGATTGTGATGTCGGATCCGTGTCAACGGGTTTCGACCCTTGTTAAAGATTGATTTGAAAATTGATGGATGCAAGATGGATGATGATAACGAGAAATAATAATGAATTATTGTTTTAGTTAACTCATCTCAATAATCAAATAATCGGGGTATCGGAATAAGCGACCGGCAACACTGTGTGCAGTACACTTGTATATTCGGGTTTCCTTGTTCCGATATCCTTCTCATTCGACACAGATTGATAAGTATTTTAATATTTTGATGCAATAATGATAACAAGGTAAATAATAATGATAATAATCGTAATAACAATAATAATAATAATGATAATAAACGTAATAATAATAATAATAATAATAATAATAACGTAATAATAATAATAATAATAATAATAATACCGTAATAATAATAATAATAATACCGTAATAATAATAATAATAATAATAATAATAATAATAATAATAATAATAATACCGTAATAATAACAATAAACGTAAAAAAAGAATAAAAGAAGGAGATGAACGACGAGAGAAAAAGGGAAAAGAGAACGAGGTTTGTCACCCTCAACCTACATGTTATTGTCTCGGAATAAGGCTCGTAAACGCGGCTATGACACGAGAGTCTTCGAGGTATATGGAGGCTAAGTTGTGGTGGCTCGGGTTCAATTCCTAAAACTAGGTTTAGGGTTTGCTAAAGTCGATTTTCCTAAGGTTTGTCTAGGGTTGCTTGAGGATGCACCGGGATTAGGGTTGTGAAGGTGTTTAGGGTTTGTAAAGGTTGTGTAGGGTTTGTAAGGGATTGTAAAGATTGATAATTGTGTTGCATGGGGGGTGTTTATATAGGCAAGCTAGGGCACCCGGATTAGGGCTACTCGACCGAGTAGGAGGCCAACTCGGTCGAGTGGCCCGTTATGCCAGCCGTCGGGCTCGAAATAGGCCCACTCGATTGAGTGGGAGGGTCACTCGATCAAGTGGCCCAGCTGGGTCGCGCAGATCGGTTCTTGGACCTTGACTTTAATGGGTTTTGTGTTTGACTTGGACTTTTGATGATTGACGGGTTGTTTTGTGTGTCTCGGGATCGACTTTGACCGGGGTTGACCCAATCGTGAAAAGTCGGTTTTAATTCCGGTGTCGGTTTTGGCCCAAATTAGTCTTGTTTGACTCGGAATGATCCACTGGGCCTGGATTTGAGGTCTGTTTGGTGAGATTTTTACTCTGTAAGTGTGTTAGCCAGCGATTAATGGATTTGAGCCCGTATCCGAGCGCGTAGAAACATGTTAGCGTCCGATCATCATCGGTTGATTTTTGGAAACTACCATAGACACCTGGCAGTCAAAATGCGGGTGTCTACACTAATCAACCATAATCTACCCCTAATCCTCCTACTAACCCCACAAAGATGACTACTCACTCATGATGAAGAGAAAACCAACAATAATAAGAGAAATCAATACCACAAAACAAACATCCATAATGAATAACAAGAACAATAATACTAACAATATGAAAAGATTCAAACAAGATTAAATAAACAAGATTAAGAGTAGAGATGATTATACCAATATTAAGAAGATGAAAAGATGCAATCTTGTATAAATAAGAACCCAAAATCAATCCCAAGGATGTCAAGCTTGGAGAATTCTTCAAGAACTTCTTAATACAAGAACTAATTACAATAGATTAACTAAAGATTAACTAAGATTAATGGAAGATTAAAACTAATGAGTGAAAGTAAATCTGGGGTTTTAGGGTTGTAGAGAGGCTTAAGGAATGCTAAATTCTGATAAGATCCATTAACAATACAAGAGGGAAGTATATATATGGGTACAAGAATGAAGGAGAGGAAAGAAAGTGATGCGCGACTGCCATCTCTTCGTCCCGACCGGGACGGGATCCTCCCGATCGGGACGGCGAGCCATCCCGACCGGGACGGGTTGGTCCCGACCGGGAAGGGCCCACAGTGGCCTTCTTCAGAGTGCACCTCATCCCGAACGGGATGAGGCCATCCAGAACGGGATGAGCCTTGTAGGCCTCCTTTAAGCTCCTTTTTGTCCCTCCTTGCCTCTCATGGGCTTCTCGTCGATTCTCGGGACTCGGGATCGGCTCTCGGAGGCTCGGGATTAGGTCCCAAGGTCTCGAGGTCGATTCCAAGGCGTCGAGTCATCGTTCCTTTACTCCGTTGGCTCCAAAATGTGTATGTATTGAGTCGGAATCGCTCCAACTCTTCCAAATCGTTCTCGGGAACCTGAAACGAACTAAAGGAAGCATAAGAAACCCATGAGTCGCTTCCAAGGAGCGATTTCACAAGGAAATGGGACCAAAACATAGTGAAAAAGGCTCTACAAACTACACTTATCAACTCCCCCACACTTAACCCTTACTCGCCCTCGAGTAAGCACATACTAACTACTACACTAGCCGAATGGGTATTAGCGCACCCTACGCCCTTTCAACTCACGCGAGTGCACTTAGAGGAAAAGTGCACTCCGCAAGGCAAGTCGGGTCTTGCGACAAAACCGCGGATGCAACCGGACACAAAACACACAAACAAACAAACACACAAACAAACACTTAGACGGTTGCACCCAAAACAAAAGAAATACCGCTTCCCTCTAAAAGCGGTGAAAGAAGCACAGATTTAGGACTCGAGGTAAGTGACAACGTTCCCAAGCTAGCAATACAAACCAAGGTGGACTAGACCCTAATAGTATGACGATAAAGCAACAAAAACGTTGGTAACTTACCTAGGTCCTCCTAACTTTCTAAAAACGTACTAAGGGACGATCGGCGGAGTGGAAAAGTGAAGAACCACGGTGTTAGTCCACACTGTAGGTAAGTGAGACCCCGCCCCCTTTAGCGTGAGCCAAGAGGGTCGTCCCGTGTCCAAAACCGCCTAACTAGTCCAAGTAAAAAGGTGGAAAACATGCAAAATGAGGGAAGACCGACTAGTGCCGCCATCATCCTTCCTCGGGAGTCGGTCCTTTGGTAGGATCTTCACGGCAAAAGTCGGAAAAAGGCTTATTTTTGTGGGGATTTCTTTTTGTGAGACGTGTTTTCTTTTGGCATTTTCTTTCTTTTCGACGTTTTGATTTGTTTGTTGCCATGACATTTCTTTTTCTTCTTTTCTATTTTCTTTTTGGCTTTTGTGCCTTTTCTTTTTCTTCATTCTTTTCTTTCTTTCATTTTTCTGTCTTTTCTTTTCTTTGCCCTTTTTTGGTAAGATTTGGCTTTTTGGCATTTCTTGACAATTAAGAAAGAGAGAATCAACAAATTGCAATTTATTGTGTGATATGTGTAGGAGGTAGGGAAATGGGTGAGTCGGGAGCGCGCTTTCCCTTCAAACCCACAAAAAGGGAGAACTTGGACTAATCAAACAACCCTAGACATGGTCACATAATGACTAATCAAACAACTTGGACGAGACTCGGTAACCAAGGCCTTTTCACACCGTGGGTGGTCATAATGGTCAAAAGTGCAAATCCCGTAGTAAATTCCTAGTAAGCTAGGTGGACTCAAGGTAAAGGACCAACGAAATCATTGATTTAGGGTCATTCTACTAGGCTAAAGTCCAAGACTCAATTTATACAACTAGGAAGGGAAAGTAAACTCTCACACACTAGCCTCTAAACCGGGTTTTCGAAAACGGTTTACACACATGACACACAACACAACATAACACAAAATTAAAGACATGACGAAAACGAGAGGAAAAGAAACAAAGGCAACAAAAACAAAACATTACAAAACAAACATATAACAAACACCACCCCGATATTCCATACAAGTCACCAAAGCATCCCCCAATATGCACAAAGCTCCACCTGAGCACACAACATCACAATCTCCTCCAAACTCCACAAGGGACAAAGGAGAGAAAGAAGGGATAGAAGAGGTTACCGGATGTCTTTAAAGCTTTCCAACATTATCGGTGATTAAAGCAACCTATAAGGAAAGAGGGAGGCAAACACGCACAATACGACAAATACACAACACAAAGACACTAAAGGAGAACACAAAAGAGAAAATCTTTTTGATTTTTGTGAAAAAATTTCAAATTTTTAGGGTTTTTAAGATTTTTTTTTCCGAAAAACTAAGAAAATAAAACTAACTATGATAGAATATCGCTCCCCCACACTTAAACCGAGCAATGTCCTCATGATCGATCGTAGTGTACGGAGAGACAATGAAAAAGAAAAAGAAACTACGAAAATAAAGCTAAAAAAAATCAAAAAGAAAAGATGGAGAAAAAGGGTAGAAAGCGTCCGGCCGGGGTGTAATCAAGTCACCATGGGCCGAGACTAGAAAAGATATGGATGGGGGAAGAAAATAAAAAGAAAGAAATAAAAGGAAATGGGAGGGGAGGGCTAGGTGTAATCAATTCACCTAGCCCGGATTCCATCCAAATCCGACTAACTACTAAAAAAGGGGTGAAATCTTGTACAATTGGATTAAACGATCGACTCCCAACGTAATCACATCATCGGGAGTCGGGAGCAACCATACTACGGCCTCGAAGGCCACTACGATACCATGACTCAAGGTGATGGGGGCAAATAAGAGAATACAAGCGATAAAAAGACGGAAAAGTAAGGATAGTTACCCAAACCGAGCGGTTAGTAACTCACTTGCTCCATCGTCTCGATGATCATTAGAGGCTCGTCGCTTGTCTTCTCGGTTGCCATCTCGCTTCACACTCAAGAAGAACTCACGGTCGGGGTAGTAATGGTGCGAGGGAATGGGATTTGATGTGAGAGTCTGTGTAAAGTGGATAAGAAATGGAGTGAGGGCATGACAATGAAGTACATGGGGCATATGATAAGGCTAGGATAGCTAGGGAGGTTGGGAGGGGGTATAAAATGGTTGGGTGGACTCGATTGCCGAATAAGAGGCACAACGGGGGGGCAGAGGACCATCCCGATCAGGATGATCGATCCCGATCGGGTTACCTCACTCGTCCCGGTCGGGATGCCCTCATCCCGGTCGGGACGGGCCCACAGAAAGCTCGGAATTTGGTACATCCATCCCGATCGGGACGGCACCCTTCCCGGTCGGGATGGGCCTTCTTCAACTTCCACAATCCCAAAAGCTTGCTCCAAGCTTTAAAAACCCGATCCTCGTGCTTACAACCCAAGCTCTTTCATAGCCATTCTTCTCTAGGAAGCATTCTCACTTCAAGCTTTGTCCAGAATCTTTCCCTCGATCGATGTCTTCCGTGGCATGGATCACATTACATGTCTCGGTCATAGGCGAAGTGTTGCCTTTGAGGTCGAACACTAACTCTTCGTCGCCTAGTTGAAAGGTAATCCTACCCTTCTTCACATTGATCACGGCACCGGCGGTGTGTAAAAATGGGCGTCCAAGGATGATGGGAGTGTTAGCATCCTCCGGCATGTCAACCACAATGAAGTCGACCAGAATGATGAACTTCCCTGTTCGTACCGGTACATCCTCTAGCATTCCCAATGGTCGGTTAAGAGATTTATCGGCCATTTGGAGTGTAATGGACGTACATTTCAACTCCTTCATCCCGAGTCGGCAACAAATAGAGTAGGGAATGATGCTCACACTCGTGCCCAAGTCACATAATGCATTCTTGATCATGAAATTGCCTATGGTGCAAAGGATCGAGAAACTACCCGGATCCTTCAACTTCGGAAGCGTGGAACCTTGAATAAGCTCGCTCACCACCCTCGTGAACGCTACCGTCTCTTCCTTGTCGATGGACCTCTTCCTAGCTAGGATTTCCCGCATGAATTTTCCATATGCCGGGATTTGGGTAAGTAACTTGGTGAACGGGACACTAACATTCAATTGCTTCACAATGTTAAGGAACTTGTCGTATTGAGTATCTACCTTAGTCTTCATTTGCCTTGATGGGAAAGGCAACTTGATTTGGTATTTATTTTGCTCAATCGGGGTAGACTCCTCAAATAACACTTTCCTTTTTCCCTTGTCTTTCTCTTGAAGTGGGGGAGGGTTGTCTTCTTGGGGTTTCTCGACCTCCCATAAGACTTGCTCCTCCATTGGATTATCAAAGCTTGATTCTTCTTGATTTGGAGACACAACTTCCTTCATTGCTTCTTGCTCACTAGGAAACACGGGAGGATTATAGGTGGCACCACTCCTTAAGGTGATGGCATTGACATGGTCAAAACTCGGAGTTACACCTTGAGGAGGTAATTGCCCTTTTTGCCTTGAAGAACTTCGCGATGCAAGTTGTGATACTTGATTCTCAATCATCTTCATGTGAGTTTTCATTTCCTTGTTATCCATTAGAATTTGAGCAATGATTCCTTGTTGTGACATTTGTGCCTCCATTTGACTCTTTTGCATTTCTTGAGTATTCCTTTGCATATCCGTCATTTGCTTTTGTATGTCGAAATCCCGTGGTGGGGATGATGGATTATGTGGAGTATCGGTGAGGGCTAACGGAGTACCATAGTCATGAATAGGAGACCGGCTCCTAGGCTTGCTTTGTTGTTGTTGATTTTGAGTTGCTTGTTGACGGTTCCCTTGAGAATTACCTGGTTGTTGATGGTTCCCTCTGAACCCATGAGAATTGCCTTGATTGTGATTTTGATAGCCTTGGTTGTGGTTTTGGTTTCCTTGGAAATTTTGGTTTCCTTAGAAACCACCATGATTGAAGTTCCCTTGTTGGAACCCTTGATTGTTGTTGTGAAAGGTACCTTGGTTATTTTGCTTGAAGTTGTTGAAGGGTCTTGGGTTACCCACATAACCTTGATAACCTTGAGTGTTGTCTCTTAAGGGAGGTGGAACATAGGGACGATGTTGTTGTTGATGTTGAAAGGCTTGTTGTTGAGGGACTTGATTGGAAGCTTGGTATTGATTAGAGTAGGAGGCACCTTGCTTGAACGCTTGAAAGGCGTTCACTTGCTCAATACTTCCTCTACAATTCATAGGATCATGACCAACGATTCCACAAGTATCACACATCCCAAAATAAGGCAAAGGAGGTGCAAATCCCAAAGCATTCACTTCTTGAATCGATTGATGGTTTGGGACAACTTATCCAAGATCTTATCGAAAGTGCCAAGATTCCATTGCCTGGGAACAAACCGAGCAACAAGAACAATCCTTTCAGTTCCCACGCCATCTTTACCAGGGAAGTGATCGACTGTTCCCACCTTATCTGTCCTTTCATCCCACAAGTGAACGGGATCTGGTTCGATGATCAAGACAATGTGTACCTCGTTAAACCCCATTACTAGTGAGAAAGTCCGAAAGGCTAGGTCTAAGGTCCTAGCCAGTAACCACCTCACCCGCTCTGGTCGTCCCTACAGGCTACTAGCTTTAGGGACACCCCTATTTCGGCGACTGTCACTGATCCTGTCAGGAAGTCTTCCGGGAGGAGCCAACTACTCACGGATCTCGTGAAACGAATGAAGAAGACCCAAGTTGACCTCACTACATGGCAAATCCTAGTCAGCTCACAAGAACATCGAGAGGCAATTACTAAGGCTCTCGATGAAATCAAGATCGACTCTACAGTTACCCCTACTGAAATGGTAACTACTATTATGCCCCACCTGAAGGGCAAAACTAAGGAAGAAGGCCCGCTAATTACTTTCTTCGAGTCCGATCTACAATCATTTGAGGCTTCCCACAAGTTAGCCCTATACATTACGGTGGTATGCCGCGGGAAATATCTCCCTATGACCCTAATCGATGATGGGTCTGCTGTCAACGTCCTTCCCCTAAGGCCGCTAAGGCTCTTGGTATTACCGAGACTGAGTATATCCCAACTGCTCAAACCATTCAAGCTTTCGATGGGAGCCTGAAGTCGGTAGCTGGGGCCATCAAATTGACTATCATAACGGTCCTGGTAGAGAAAAAAATTGGAATTCCAGGTGATCGACGTCACCTCTTCCTTCAACTTGCTTTTGGGAGGCCCCTGGATCCATGCTGTCAAAGCAGTATCCTCCACCCTGCACCAAAAAATCAAATTACCTCTGCATGATGACATTATTACCTTGGAGGCAACACCCGTGACCGTGGTCAGCTGCAATGCCAAGAATCGCCTTGGTACAAACCTTCGGAGATTTGACTTTGTGGGGATGATTAAGGAAGACTTTGTCTTCAGGCCCTATTTCATTACCAACATTGATACAATGCTACAGAACTTGGGGTACTTTCCAGGGGCTACCTCTAGGTCATATCTTCCTGAAGATCATTGAGGTCCTTAAAAACAAGAACTCCCACTTCGGCCTAGGGTACGCCATGACACCGGGCAACATCGTCCGGGCAGGCACTGAAAATGCATGTAATCTCATTGAGGGTATCCCTTACAATCTCTACCATTTAGCTTGGTAGATTTCATAGGAACTCCCAAATATCTAAAGGGTAAAGAGCCTTCCACACATCCAAATATGTGCACTATTTCATGTCTCAGTTAAGTAGGAACACCATTGAAGTAGACATTTGACTTTCCTGGACTCATTTTGAGCCCAAAGGTAGTGGAGAACTTGGAAAATGTCCTAAGAAGAACCATGATGGAAGGAATTTCTCCTTTGCAGAACAAAAGCAGATCATCTGCAAACATCAAGCTAGAGAGTTTTATGGGAGCACACAAAGGGTGAAACTTGAATCTCATCAAAGAAGTGGTGTGCTACAGCAATCTATTAAGGTATTCCATACATATGGTGAAGATGAGAGGAGATAATGGATCCCCTTGCCTTAGACCTCTCTTGCCTTTGAATAATCCAAAGGTGTCACTATTGAGGCTTAAGTTGTAGGAAACAGTTGAGACACATTCCAGGACCGACTTAGTGAATTTGGAAGGGACATTGAGAGCTTGCAGCATTTGTTGAAGAAATCTCCATTCAATTGTATCATATGCCTTCTACAAATCGATCATAAACATACATCTTGGAGATACAGTCTTCCTACCATAGAGTTTGATTAAGTGATAAGTGTGGTTTGTAGTGCCTATTTTGTAGTGTTTTGGTCCCATTTTCCTTGTAGAATCGCTCCTTGGGTGCGGTTTAGGGGCTTCTTATGCTTCCTTTAGTTCGTTTCAGGTTCCCGAGATCGATTTGGAAGAGTTGGAGCGATTCCGACTCGATACATACATATTTTGGAGCCAACGAAGCTAAGGAACGATCAGTCGATGCCTTGGAGTCGACCCCGAGACCTTGGGACCCAATCCCGAGCCTCCGAGACCCGATCCCGAGTCCCGAGAATCGATGGGAAGCCCATAAGAACCAAGGAGGGACCAAAAAGATCATAATGGAGGCCTACAAGGCTCATCCCGTTCGGGATGGCCTCATCCCGTTCGGGATGAGGTGCACAAACAAGGAGGCTCCTGACCAGGGCCCATCCCGATCGGGAAGGTGGCGTCCCGACCGAGACCGACCTCGTCCCAACCGGGACCGTCCCATCTCGGCCGGGACGGGCCTGCTGTAACTCGCGCCTTGTTTTCTTTCTTCTCCCTTCCATTTGTAACCCTATATATACTCCCTTCTTGTAATTTTAAGACACCTTATGTTAGTTTAGCATTTCTTAAGCCTCCCAAAAATCCTAAAACCCTAGATTTACTTTCACTCATTAGTTTTAATCTTCCTTTAATCCTAGTTAATCTTTAGTTAACCCTTGTAATTAGTTCTTGTATTAAGAGGATACTTGAAGAATTCTCCAAGCTTGACCACCTTGGGTTTTGTTTGGGTTCTTATTTATACAAGATTCCATCTTTTCTTCATTCTAGTGTTGGTATAACCTTCTCCATCCTTGTTCTTAGTTATTTAATCTTGTTTTCATCTTTTTCATATTGTTATTGTTATTGTTTATTTATGATGAATGTTTGGATGTTTGTTCTAGTTTCTCTTGTGAATGTTAGTTTGTTCATGATAATGAGTGAGTAGATTACTTGTGGGGTTAGTAGAGGGATTAGGGGTAGATTATGGATGATTAGGGTTGATTAAGGGGAAAAGGTTGAATCTTTGTTGTTAGTCACATTGTAGGCACTCTATGTGTTTGTTGATATGCTTGTATGAGTTGTAGTGGCCATGCTTCCCATACTTGTGCTCATATTCTCATTGATTGTCTATTATGTGGAAATGTCGAGAATAGTTTAGTCGCGAGAGCGCAGACTAGGGTCTAAGTTGCGAGAGCCCGGACCCACCTTGGCATCGGTTTAAGTTGCGAGAGCCCGGACCGACCCTAACAACTAGGAGACACCTATACCCTTGATCACCCCAATTACCCTTCTACTCCTATGAACCCGACCTACCCCACTTCTTTCCATATTTGTGTTAATCCTCCTAGTTAGCCATCATTTAACCTAGATTACTTGTTAGTTTGATCATTAGCTTAATTCATCGTTAGCTTAGTCATACTTCACCTCTACCATTAGTTTTCCTTTTATCGCTTTCTTTGTGTCGTTTTGGTAGCATAGTCTCGTTTATAGGCCGACATAGTCTAAGCTTTGATATACCGTCCTCGTGGAATCGATCCCGACTTACCCTAGCTACCCACTAGGTTAGTCGGTGTTTTATTGATCGGTTAGGGACGTGACGAATCCCTTACCATCAATTTGGCGCCGTTGCCGGGGACGGTGCTAGTTTGGACTTTGTTTTCCTATTTGCTTGACTTTGTGTTTGTGTTTGTGTTTTTCTTTTTTCTTTTGGTTACTTTGCTTCTTGTGTGTGTGTGGTTTATTTCTCTCATGTCTAGTGCCCAAAAAGCACTAGACTTCTCACGTTTGTTCTTAGTCTACAGTTTGTGCTTAGAGGTGGTGACTATCTTCTTCTTGCAACTCAGAGCCGCTTAAACGGACGGTTTCTAGAATGAGTGGTTTCCAACCGGGTATGAGCTATGATTTTCGAGCGAGCATGGGGTTTGATCTAAACTCCCCACACATGGAAGCCGATATGAGCTACCACTCTTCTTCCATGAACCAAGGCTATGACATGACGTCCCCCTACCACTATCAAGCTTCTTGGGGTAATCAAGACGGGTATGATCCTCAAGATTATGAAAACGGCTACCAACAAGTGGACGATTATCACTCCTACGATCATGGTGACTATTACTCGAGTTATGATTGTGAGCCCACCATGTTCAATCAAGATTCACCATATGGAAGCCAATACCCCCAAAACCCACCATATTACCCTCCACCCCAACCACAATATGAGCCCCATGACCCAAAATACTACCAACCACCTCAACCTTGCTACCAACAATATGATGCCCCACCCTATGGGCATCATCAAGATTATCAAGTAGCTTTACAAGACCCCAACGACCGCCAAATGCCAAACTTGGAGTTTCATCAATCCATGCATCAAATGCAACAAGAAATGGCCATCCAATTGCAAAAGAATAAGGAACTCTTGGTCCAAATTCGAAGGGGAAACGAGGCGAGGAATGCTGATTTAAATGCATTAGCGGTTCAAACCGTAATGTCTTTATCCCGAGCATCATATTTAGATGGAGGATGCCCACTTGAGAGAGAGGAACAACCTAATTACGAAGCCGTCGATGTAGTTCCCTTTGATAGAGAGATTTGCTTTGAAGAACCTCAATCGTCTACCCAAGAAGAGACGAATGAGGAGATGACTCTTGGTGAAGGCATTCTTGGTGAGGAATTGGAGGAGGATAGTGAGTTGGATGGGTTGGTAGAGTTTGTGAGGATCTTAGTTGAAATTGTTAGCCTCGAGTTGCCCTTGTCCGAGAACGTGGATAGGCATTATGAGCCCCTTGCTAGTACACCGAGAAATGGGTTGGAAGAGATTGAAACCGACGGTAGACGTTTCGATCCTCTCCTCCAAGATGATGTTGGGCCGAGTGATGAAGATGGGGAACCACAACTTGAGGCAAGTGTGGGGGTGTGCAACGAGGAAGTGAGGCCAAAACCTCTTTTTGTGCCTTGTTTCTTGGAGATGAAGCTTGCTTGTGATTGGAGGCAATGCTTAGGGAGGAAGAGGTCGGTGAAGCTCGTAGGATGGAGAGACCCCGGAGACTACTTTGAAGATGATGTCGGGTCTTGGAATTCCTACTTCTTGCCTCCTCCTTGGAGGCCGTGGAGGTCGGTTAAGCTCGAGCGCTTATTGGGCCTTCACTACAATGTCGGTAGCGCGTTCGACTTGCTCCTCCATGCCCTTGAGGGCTACGGTTGAAGAAGAGTCCACCATCCTAGGTTTGACGGAGTTCCTAAAAGAACCATCATGTTGTATATTCCCTTCCTCTTCTTTGGAGTACTTGTGCTTGTATTTGTGTTTTATCTCTTGATTTTGGTAGTTTTGTGATATTCTTGTAATATTGGATTATTGATGAGCGTTGTGAGGGAGAGAATTTGATGTTTTGTTTGAGTTTATTGTGATAGGTGAAGTGAAGGTGACTCCTAGAAAGGAGTGGTTGATGATGGAGTTCGGTTTGCAAGCGAGGAAGTCGGTTTTTGAAGCTTATGATATGCTTTTGGGCTTGGGGAAGCAAAGAAGACTCATCCCGACCGGAAAGAGGGCTTCCCGACCGGGAAGGATGAGGAATCCCGATCGGGAAGGAACCATCCCGATCGGGATGAAGGTGCTGATAATCGGACTCACTGGAGTGCATTCCCGATCGGGAAGGGTTTATCAACCCGATCGGGACCATCCATCCCGACCGGGATGGTCCCCTTGACTCCACCCATCCACTATACCCCCTCCCAACCTCCCTACTCCTCCTTACTCCTATCATATGACTCCGTACACTTCACTTTACACACCGAGATCCACATCAAACCCCACCCCCCTCACACCTTTACCACCTCTACCATGCGGTTCTATCAAGCTTGAAGCGGGATAGCAAAGATGAAGACAAGCAAGTGCCTATATTGATCTATGAGACGATGGAGAGAGTGAGTTGCTAACCTATGGTATGGCAACTATCCTTTCTTTTCCGTTTTTGTTATTGCTTGTTTTCCTTTGTTTATTCCCTTCCCCTACTTTTGTGTCTTGATGTCATGGTGGCCTTCAAGGCCTTAGTATGGTTGCTCCCGACTCCCAATGACGTGATTGCGTCGAGAGTCAATCGATTAGTCCAATTTACAAGATTTTCACCCCTTTTTAGGAATTAGTCGGATTTGGACGGAATCCGGGCTAGGTGATTTGATTACACCTAGCCCTCCCCTCCCATTTCCTTTTTATTTCTTTCTTTTTATTTTTCTTCCCCCTTCCATATCTTTTTCTCGTCTCGGCCCATGGTGACTCGACTACACCCCGGCCGGACACCTTCTACCTTTTTCTCCACCTTGTTTTTTATTTTAGCTTTATTTTCGTAGTTTATTTTCTTTTCTTTTGTCTCTCCGCACACTACGATTGAGCATATGAGGACATTGCTCGATTTAAGTGTGGGGGAGCGATATTCTATCGTAGTTAGTTTTATTTTTCCCTTTTTTCAAAAAAACCTTTAAAAACCCTAAAAATTTGAAAAAATTTCACAAAAATCAAAAAGATTTTCTTTTGAGTCTCTTCCTTTCGTGTCGTTATGTCGTATTTCTGTCTTGTGTGCGTGTTTTGCCTCCCTTTGTCCTTATAGGTTGCTTTAATCGCCAATGACTTTGGAAAGCCCTAAAGACTTCCGGTAACATCTTATCCCTTTTTCTCCTTTATTCCTTGTGATGTTTGGAGAAGGTTGTGTTGAGATGTGCTCGGGTGGAGCTTTGTGCATATTGGTGGATGATTTGGTGGCTTGTTTGGAATATAGGGGTGGTGTTTGTTCTGTCTATGTGTTTTGTTTTGCCTTGTTTTGTTTTTGTAACCTTTGTTTCTTTTCCTTTCGTTTTCGTCATGTCTTCATTTTGTGTTGTGTTGCGTGTCTTGTGTGTAAATGGTTTTCGAAAACCCGATTTAGAGGCTAGAGTGTGAGTTTCTATTTTCCCTTCCTAGTTGTATAAATCGAGTTTTGGACTTTAATCTAGTAGAATGACCCTAAATCTATGAGTTCGTTGGTCCTTTACCTTGAGTTCACCTAGCTTACTAGGGATTTACTACGGGGTTTGCATTTTGACCATTATGACCACCCACGGTGTGAAAAGGCCTTGGTTACCGAGTCTCGTCCCTTAGGTGACCGTGTTTAGGATTGTTTGATTAGTTCAAGTTCTCCACTTTTTGTGGGTTAGAAGGGAAGGGCCCGTCCCGACTTACCCATTCACCTACCTCCTACACATTCACACACAAATAAAATGCAATTTGTTGATTCTCTCTTTCTTGATTGTCGAGAAATTCCAAAAATGCCAAATCTTGCCAAAAGGGCAAAGAAAAGAAAAAGAAAGAAAAAAATGAAAGAAAGAAAAGAATGAAGAAAAAAAAAGGCACAAAAGCCAAAAGAAAATAGAAAAGAAGAAAAAGAAATGGCATGGCAACAAACAAAGCAAAATGTCAAAAAGAAAGAAAAATGCCAAAGGAAAACCCGTCTCACAAAAAGAAATCCCCACAAAAATAAGCCTTTTTCCGACTTTTGCCGTGAAGAGCCTACCAAAGGACCGAGTCCCGAGGAAGGATGATAGCGGCATTAGTCGGTCTTCCCTCATTTTGCATGTTTTCCACCTTTTTACTTGGACTAGTTAGGCGGTGTTGGACACGAGACGACCCTCTTGGCTCACGCTAAAGGGGGCGGGGTCTCACTTACCTACAGTGTCGACTACCACCGTGGTTCTTCACTTTTCCACTCCGCCGATCGTCCCGTAGTACGTTTTTAGAAGGTTAGGAGGACCTAGGTAAGTTACCAACGTTTTTGTTGTTTTATCGTCATGCTATTAGGGTCTAGTTCACCTTAGTTTGTATTGCTAGCTTGGGAACGTTGTCACTTACCTCGAGTCCTAAACCGGTGCTTCTTTCACCGCTTTTAGAGGGAAGCGGTATTTCTTTTGTTTTGGGTGCAACCATCTATGTGTTTGTTTGTGTGTTTGTTTGTTTATGTGTGTTGTGTCCGGTTGCATCGACAGATTTGTCGCAAGACCCAACTTGCCTTGCGGAGTGCACTTGTCCTCTAAGTGCATTCGCGTGAGTTGAAGGGGCGTAGGGTGCGCTAATACCCACTCGGATAGTTTAGTAGTTAGTTTGTGCTTACTCGAGGGCGAGTAAGGGTTAAGTGTGGGGGAGTTGATAAGTGTGGTATGTAGTGCCTATTTTGTAGTGTTTTGGTCCCATTTTCCATGTAGAATCGCTCCTTGGAAGCGGTTTAGGGGCTTCTTATGCTTCCTTTAGTTCGTTTCAGGTTCCCGAGACCGATTTGGAAGAGTTGGAGCGATTCCGACTCGATACATACATATTTTGGAGCCAACGAAGCTAAGGAACGATCAGTCGATGCCTTGGAGTCGACCCCGAGACCTTGGGACCCAATCCCGAGCCTCCGAGACCCGATCCCGAGTCCCGAGAATCGATGGGAAGCCCATAAGAACCAAGGAGGGACCAAAAAGATCATAATGGAGGCCTACAAGGCTCATCCCGTTTGGGATGGCCTCATCCCGTTCGGGATGAGGTGCACAAACAAGGAGGCTCCTGACCAGAGCCCATCCCGATCGGGAAGGTGGCGTCCCGACCGGGAACGACCTCGTCCCGACCGGGACCATCCCGTCTCGGCCGAGACGGGGCTGCTGTAACCCGCGCCTTGTTTTCTTTCTTCTCCCTTCCATTTGTAACCCTATATATACTCCCTTCTTGTAATTTTAAGACACCTTATGTTAGTTTAGCATTTCTTAAGCCTCCCAAAAATCCTAAAACCCTAGATTTACTTTCACTCATTAGTTTTAATCTTCCTTTAATCCTAGTTAATCTTTAGTTAATCCTTGTAATTAGTTCTTGTATTAAGAGGATACTTGAAGAATTCTCCAAGCTCGACAACCTTGGGTTTTGTTTGGGTTCTTATTTAATCTTGTTTTCATCTTTTTCATATTGTTATTGTTATTGTTTATTTATGATGAATGTTTTGATGTTTGTTCTAGTTTCTCTTGTGAATGTTAGTTTGTTCATGATAATGAGTGAGTAGATTACTTGTGGGGTTAGTAGAGGGATTAGGGGTAGATTATGGATGATTAGGGTTGATTAAGGGGAAAAGGTTGAATCTTTGTTGTTAGTCACATTGTAGGCACTCTATGTGTTTGTTGATATGCTTGAATGAGTTGTAGTGGCCATGCTTCCCATACTTGTGCTCATATTCTCATTGATTGTCTATTATGTGGAAATGTCGAGAATAGTTTAGTCGCGAGAGCGCGGACTAGGGTCTAAGTTGCGAGAGCCCGGACCCGCCTTGGCATCGGTTTAAGTTGCGAGAGCCCGAACCGACCCTAACAACTAGGAGACACCTATACCCTTGATCACCCCAATTACCCTTCTACTCCTATGAACCCGACCTACCCCACTTCTTTCCATATTTGTGTTAATCCTCCTAGTTAGCCATCATTTACCCTAGATTACTTGTTAGTTCGATCATTAGCTTAGTTCATCGTTAGCTTAGTCATACTTCTCCTCTACCATTAGTTTTCCTTTTATCGCTTTCTTTGTGTCGTTTTGGTAGCATAGTCTCGTTTATAGGCCGACATAGTCTAAGCTTTGATATACTGTCCTCGTGGAATCGATCTTGACTTACCCTAGCTACCCACTAGGTTAGTCGGTGTTTTATTGATCGGTTAGGGACGTGACGAATCCCTTACCATCAATTTGGCGCCGTTGCCGGGGACGGTGCATTGTTTTGACTTAGTTTGCTTATTTCTAGACTTAGTTACCCTTCTTTGTGTTCTCCTACCTTCTCTTGTGAATATTCTTTAGATTTTTCTTCTTTCCTTAGCTTTATTTCTTCTTTTTCTCTTTGTCTCTAGTTGTGTTTGTTTATTGTCGTTACCTAGTGCCCATAAAGAACTAGGTGTTCTCACGTTTGTTCTAGTGTGTAGTGTATGCCTAGGAGGGGAGGCGACTTCTATCTCTTTAATCCAGAGCCGGAGAGACTCTTTCGAGCCTTTCGCCAACGGACGATTAATCGGGTTAGGATCTCTCAACCATGTGCAAGCACCACTCATCAAGGGCAAGCCCAAGGAGCCGACTTGAACATTTCACCTCGAAAGACGGCCGGAGGGACCTTCATCAATCCCTTCGGTGATTCTTCTCCTAGTTCCCCCTCCTCTTCTACATCAACACCGTCTACACCACCATCGTCTCCCTTATATCCAATCATGCCTAAGTTCTCTTCTCACTCAACCTTTACGGAAGACGTTTTGCCGGGTCCATCCACTTTACCGGAGGCATATACCGGGAATTTTGTGGCGAAAACGCAATTTATCCAATTGGTCGAGAGAAGTCAATTTAGTGGGTTACGAACCGATGATCCTCATCAACACATGGAAACCTTTTCGGACTATTGTGACGCTATTTCACAAACGGGAATAACTCAATACCAAATCCGGTGGGTATTATTTCCTTTCTCTCTTATTGGTAAAGCGAAGCAATGGTTCAAGGGGTTGGACAAAGCGAGACTTGGCATTGACACATGGAAGAAGCTAGCCTTAGCCTTCTACCAACAATTCTATCCCCCGGAGAAGACAAATCTATTGAGAGCTTCTATCACGGGTTTCCAACAACGTGATGACGAAAGCCTCTATGAATCGTGTGAAAGATTCAAAGCCTTGATCCGTTCTTGCCCACACCATGGTTTATCACAATGGTTCCTCGTACAACAATTTTGGAACGGGCTATATGAAGACTCGAGGGCCATACTCAAAATGGGATCTAACGGTAGGTTTACCGAAGTGGAGGATGACCAAACTTGGTCAAGGATTGAAGAGATGGAGGTTCACAATTCCCAATACTCTAGGCCTAGGAAGGCGAATCGAGGAGGTAGGCACGAGGTAGATGCCATTACACAATTGAGCATTGATCTTGGGGCTCAACTAAGAACTCACATGGAGACCATTGACAAAAAGCTCCAAAGCCACTTTAACCAAGTTCAAAGCTCTAGTTCCTCCCACCATCAACCGATTCAAGAAGTTAATGCTTTGGAGTTTGCGCCTCCTTTGCCTTATTTTGGGATGTGTGATACTTGTGGAATCGTTGGTCATGACCCTATGTATTGTAGAGGAAGTATTGAGAAAGTGAACGCCTTTCAAGCGTTCAAGCAAGGTGCCTCCTACTCTAATAAATACCAAGCTTCCAATCAAGTCCCTCAACAACAAGCCTTTCAACATCAACAACAACATCGTCCCTATGTTCCACCTCCTTTAAGGGACAACAACCAAGGTTACCAAGGTTACATGGGTAATCCAAGACCCTTCAACAACTTCAAGCAAAATAACCAAGGTACCTTTCACAACAACAATCAAGGGTTCCAACAAGGGAACTTCAATCAAGGCGGTTTCAAAGGAAACCAAGGCTTCCAATAACAACAAAACCACAATCAAGGCCTTAATCAAGGCAATTCTCATGGGTTCCAAGGGAACCATCAACAACAACAAGCAAATCAAAGTCATCAACAACAAAGCAAGCCTAGGAGCCGGTCTCCTATCCATGACTATGGTACTCCGTTAGCCCTCACCGATACTCCACATAATCCATCATCTCCACCACGGGATTTCGACGTACAAAAGTATATGATGGATATGCAAAGGAGTAATCAAGAGATGGCAAGAAATCAACAAGAGTTCTTTGCTTACGTTCAAAAGGACAACCAAGCAAGAGATGCTCATGCGAAGTCGATGGAAACCCGAATATCTCAACTTGCTTCGGAGATCTCTACAAGACAAAAGGGGCAACTACCTCCTCAAGGCGAAACACCAAAATTTGAGCATGTAAATGCTATTACTACGAGGAGTGCTACGTCCTATGAACCCCCTTTTTCCCCTAGTGAGCAAGAACCAAAACAAGAAGTCATACCCTCATCTCAAGACGATGCAAGCTATGAAAATCCAATTGAGGAGCAAGTTTTATGGGAAGTTGAAAAACCCCAAGAAGACAACCTTCCCACTCTTCAAGAGAAAGACAAGGGTAAAAGGAAAGTGTCCTTTGAAGAGTCCACCCCTATTGAGCAAAGCAAGTACCAAATCAAGTTGCCTTACCCATCAAGGCAAATGAAGACTAAGGTGGACACTCACTATGACAAGTTCCTCAACATCGTGAAGAAATTGGATGTTAATGTCCCGTTCACCGAATTACTTACCCAAATCCCGGCATATGGAAGATTTATGAGAGAAATCTTGGCTAGGAAGAGATCCGTCGACAAGGAAGAGACCGTAGCGTTCACGAGGGTAGTGAGCGAGCTTATCCAAGGTTCCACGCTTCCGAAGTTGAAAGATCCGGGTGGTTTTTCGATCCCTTGCGCCATAGGCAACTTCTTGATCAAAAATGTGTTATGCGACTTGGGCGCGAGTGTGAGCATCATTCCCTATTCTATTTGTTGCCGACTCGGAATGAAGGTGTTGAAATGTACGTCCCTCATCCTCCAAATGGCCGATAAATCATTCAATCGACCATTAGGAATGTTAGAGGACGTACCGGTACGAGTGGGGAAATATTTCATTCCGGTCGACTTCATTGTGCTTGACATGCCGGAGGATGCCAACACTCCCATTATTCTTAGGCGCCCATTTCTACACACCGCGGGTGCCATGATCGATGTGAAGAACAGTAGGATCACATTTGAGTTAGGCGAGGAAAAGATAGTGTTCGACCTCCAAGGCAACACTACGCCTACTAAGGATGAATCATGCAATATGATCCAAGCCAAGAAAGACATCGATCTAGGGGGTGAATCGGAACCAAGCTTGAAGAAGTACTCTTATGTACTTGATGATGATGACTCCGAGAGTGAGGAGGATGAGCGCCCATCTCATGGGCTTGATGAAAATTTGAAGTGAAATGATAAGAAAGAAGATGAGCCTCCCTTGGGGCCACATGAGAATCGTTGGACGTTTGGGTATATCCCGAAGGATCGCAAGTACAAGTTCAAGCCATTGAACTTAGTAGATCGGGATGCCCCGGGAACGTCAATGCAAGGTCATGAAGAGCCTTGGTTTGTAGACGGTTATATCTCGAGCCTAATTGAAGACTTTGCTAGGGCCTTCGACTTGTTCTTACGTGCCCTCGATGGAGATGGAATTGGTCGTGGTTGTCGAAAAAGATTGAAGAAAGCACCATCTTGGTTTGACGGAGTTCCACAAGAACCGTCTCATTGTATATAACTCTTCCTTGTAGTTAGTTTGTTTTTTTGTGAATTCTTGTTATTTGGATTGATTGATGAGCGTTGTGAGGGAGAGAGTTTGATATGTGTTTGAGTATTGCTTGATAGGTGATGTGAGAGTGCTCCTAGAGAAGAATGGCTATGGTATACCTTGGGTTGTAAGCACGAGGATCGGGTTTTTGAAGCTGGGAGCAAGCTTTTGGGATCGTGGAGGTTGAAGAAGACCCATCCCGACCGGGATGAGGCGTCCCGATCGGGACGGGTGTAGCATCCCGACCGGGAAGGAGCCGTCCCGATCGGGATGGGTGCACCACATTTCGAGCTCACTGTGGGCTCGTCCCGATCGGGATGAAGGCTTCCCGACCGGGACGGGTGAGGTAACCCGATCGGGATCGATCTTCCCGACCGGGATGGTCCTCTGCTCCCCCTTTGTGTTTCTTCTTCGGCAATTGACTCCACCCAACCATGTTATGCCCCCTCCCAACCTCCCTAGCTACCCTAGCCTTATCATATGCCCCATGTACTTCATTGTCATGCCCTCACTCCATTTCCTATTCACTTTACACCGACTCTCACATCAAATACCATCCCCTCCCACCATTACTACCCCGACCGTGAGTCCTTCTTGAGTGAGAAGCGAGATGGCAACCGAGAAGACAAGCGACGCGCCTCTAATGATCATCAAGACGATGGAGCAAGTGAGTTACTAGCCGCTCGGTTTGGGTAACTATCCTTACTTTCCCATCTTTTTATCGTTTGTCTTTCATCGTTTGCTCCCTTCCCTCGAGTCATAGGATCTTAGTGGCCTTCGAGGCCGTAGTATGGTTGCTCCCGACTCCCGACGACGTGATTACGTCGAGAGTCGATCGATTAATCCAATAGTACAAGATTTCACCCCTTTTTCGGATTTAGGCGGATTTAGGCGGAATCCGGGCTAGGTGACTTGATTACACCTAGCCCTCCCCTCCCATTTCCTTTTACTTCCTTCTTTTTTTTTTCTCCCCCCCCCCCCTCCATATCTTTTTCTCGTCTCGGCCCATGGTGACTTGACTACACCCCGGCCGGACACCTTCTACCTTTTCTTCGCTTTATTTTTAATTTTTAGCTTTATTTTCTTAGTTTCTTTTCTTTTTCTTTTGTCTCTCCGCACACTATGATTGAGCATATGAAGACATTGCTCGGTTTAAGTGTGGGGGAGCGATATTCTATCGTAGTTAGCTTTATTTTCCCCTTTTCTCGAAAAAACCTTTAAAAACCATAAAAATTTGAAAAATTTCACAAAAATCGAAAAGATTTTCCTTTTTGTGTGTTTTCCTTTTGTGTCTTTGTGTCGTGTATTTGTTTTGTTTTGTGTGTTTGCCCTCTTTTCCTTATCGGTTGCTTAAATCGCCGCTAATTTTGGAGAGCTTTCATGATGTCCGGTAACATCTTCTATCCCTTTTTCCTTCTTTGTCTCTTGCGGAGTTTGGAGGAGATTGTGATGTGGTGTGCTCGGGTGGAGCTTGTACATACGTGTGGTTGATTTGGTGACTTGTTTGGAAATTCGGGGTGGTGTTTATGTTTTGTATGTGTTCGTTTTGTTTTGTTTTTGTTTGTTGCTTTTGCTTCTTTTTCTTTCGTTCGTTTTCGTCGTGTCTTTATTTTGTGTTGTTTTGTGTGTCTTGTGCGTAAACCGTTTTCGAAAACCCGGTTTAGAGGCTAGTGTGTGAGTGTGTACTTTCCCTTCCTAGTTATATAAATCGAGTTTTGGACTTTAGCCTAGTAGAATGACCCTAAATCAATGAGTTCGTTGGTCCTTTACCTTCAGTCCACCTAGCTTACTAGGAATTTACAGCGGGATTTGCACCTTTGACCATTATGACCACCCACGGTGTGAAAAGGCCTTGGTTACCAAGTCTCGTCCCTTAGGTGACCGTGTTTAGGATCGTTTGATTAGTCCAAGTTCTCCACTTTTTGTGGGTTTGAAGAGGGATCGCGACCCCCGACTTACCCATTTACCTACCTCATACACATCTCCACACAATAAAATGCAAATTGTTTATTCTCTCTTTCTTGTTACACATCGAAATGCCAAAAATGCCAAATCTTGCCAAAAAGGGCAAAGAAAAGAAAGAAAAATAAAAAAAATTGAAAGAAAGAAAGAAAAGAATGAAGAAAAAGAAAAGGCACAAAAGCCAAAAAGAAAATAGAAAAGAAGAAAAAGAAATGGCATGGCAACAAACAAATCAAAACGTCGAAAAGAAAGAAAATGCCAAAAGAAAACCCGTCTCACAAAAAAAAAATCCCCACAAAAATAAGCCTTTTTCCGACTTTTGCCGTGAAGACCCAACCAAAGGACCGAGTCCCGAGGAAGGATGATAGCTGCATTAGTCGGTCTTCCCTCATTTTGCATGTTTTCCACCTTTTTACTTGGACTAGTTAGGCGGTCTTGGACACGAGATGACCCTCTTGGCTCACGCTAAAGGGGGCGGGGTCTCACTTACCTACAGTGTCGACTAACACCGTGGTTCTTCACTTTTCCACTCCGCCGATCGTCCCGCAGTACGTTTTTAGAAGGTTAGGAGGACCTAGGTAAGTTACCAACGTTTTTGTTGTTTTATCGTCATGCTATTAGGGTCTAGTTCACCTTAGTTTGTATTGCTAGCTTGGGAACGTTGTCACTTACCTGGAGTCCTAAACCGGTGCTTCTTTCACCGCTTTTAGAGGGAAGCGGTATTTCTTTTGTTTTGGGTGCAACCGTCTATGTGTTTGTTTGTGTGTTTGTTTGTTTATGTGTGTTGTGTCCGGTTGCATCCACAGTTTTGTCGCAAGACCCAACTTGCCTTGCGGAGTGCACTTGTCCTCTAAGTGCATTTGCGTGAGTTGAAGGGGCGTAGGGTGCGCTAATACCCACTCGGATAGTTTAGTAGTTAGTATGTGCTTACTCGAGGGCGAGTAAGGGTTAAGTGTGGGGGAGTTGATAAGTGTGGTTTGTAGTGCCTATTTTGTAGTGTTTTAGTCCCATTTTCCTTCTTATGCTTCCTTTAGTTCGTTTCAGGTTCCCGAGACCGATTTGGAAGAGTTGGAGCGATTCCGACTCGATACATACAAATTTTGGAGGCAACGAAGCTAAGGAACGATCACTCGATGCCATGGAGTCGACCCCGAGACCTTGGGACACAATCCCGAGCCTCCGAGACCCGATCCCGAGTCCCAAGAATCGATTGGAAGCCCATAAGAACCAAGGAGGGACCAAAAAGATCATAATGGAGGCCTACAAGGCTCATCCCGTTCGGGATGAGGTGCACAAACAAGGAGGCTCCTGACCAGGGCCCATCCTGATCGGGAAGGTGGCGTCCCGACCGGGACCGACCTCGTCCCGACCGGGACCATCCCGTCTCGGCCGGGACGGGCCTGCTGTAACCCGCGCCTTGTTTTCTTTCTTTTCCCTTCCATTTGTAACCCTATATATACTCCCTTCTTGTAATTTTAAGACACCTTATGTTAGTTTAGCATTTCTTAAGCCTCCCAAAAATCCTAAAACCCTAGATTTACTTTCACTCATTAGTTTTAATCTTCCTTTAATCCTAGTTAATCTTTAGTTAATCCTTGTAATTAGTTCTTGTATTAAGAGGATACTTGAAGAATTCTCCAAGCTTGACAACCTTGGGTTTTGTTTGGGTTCTTATTTATTCAAGATTCCATCTTTTCTTCATTCTAGTGTTGGTATAACCTTCTCCATCCTTGTTCTTAGTTATTTAATCTTGTTTTCATCTTTTTCATATTGTTATTGTTATTGTTTGTTTATGATGAATGTTTGGATGTTTGTTCTAGTTTCTCTTGTGAATGTTAGTTTGTTCATGATAATGAGTGAGTAGATTACTTGTGGGGTTAGTAGAGGGATTAGGGGTAGATTATGGATGATTAGGGTTGATTAAGAGGAAAAGGTTGAATCTTTGTTGTTAGTCACATTGTAGGCACTCTATGTGTTTGTTGATATGCTTGTATGAGTTGTAGTGGCCATGCTTCCCATACATGTGCTCATATTCTAATTGATTGTCTATTATGTGGAAATGTCGAGAATAGTTTAGTCGCGAGAGCGTGGGCTAGGGTCTAAGTTGCGAGAGCCCGGACCCACCTTGGCATCGGTTTAAGTTGCGAGAGCCCGGACCGACCCTAACAACTAGGAGACACCTATACCCTTGATCACCCCAATTACCCTTCTACTCCTATGAACCCGACCTACCCCACTTCTTTCCATATTTGTGTTAATCCTCCTAGTTAGCCATCATTTACCCTAGATTACTTGTTAGTTCGATCATTAGCTTAGTTCATCGTTAGCTTAGTCATACTTCTCCTCTACCATTAGTTTTCCTTTTATCGCTTTCTTTGTGTCGTTTTGGTAGCATAGTTTCGTTTATAGGCCGACATAGTCTAAGCTTTGATATACCGTCCTCGTGGAATCGATCCCGACTTACCCTAGCTACCCACTAGGTTAGTCGGTGTTTTATTGATCGGTTAGGGACGTGACGAATCCCTTACCATCATTAAGTCCTGGCAAATCAGGATGTTTTCTAGTATTCTCCCTTGAATAAATCCACCCAGAGTAGGTGAGATTAATTCAGGAGGCACCTCAGCCAGACGAGTACATAAGAGTTTGGAAATGATATTGTAGACTATGTCGCAACAAGCTATAGGTCTGAATTACTAAACTGATTGAGACTTCTGAACTTTAGGAATAAGAGTAGTATTAGTAGCATTCATTAGTTTCAACGTCCTCCCATTCCTAAAGAATTCATGAATAGCTTCACATACATCCCTCTCAATAATGTCCCAACTTTTCTTGAAAAAGAGACTAGAAAACCCATCAGGTCCTAGAGCCTTATCATTAGGTATGCTAAAACATACCTATTTGATTTCTTCATTACTAACAGGTCGTAGCAGTACATTCATATGGCCTTTTGTGCATATTGAGTGTTGTTGTACCACTGTCACACTGACTGGCACAGTCTGCTGTTGCATCCCAAGTAGGTTCTGATAGAATTGCAAAAGGTTGTGCTGAATACCAGATGTAATAGTCTGCATCACTCCTTGTATATCAGTAATTTTGGTTACCTAGTTATGATTTCTCAAAGCGCTGAGTACTCCATGGAACTAAGTTGTGTTTGCATCACCCTCCTTCGTCCAGTGAGCCTTAGCCTTCTGTTTTAGGTAAAGATATTCCCGGTGATCTAGTTGGATACTTACATTGTGAGCTTCAAACTCTTGTTGCATCAGCTGAGGATGACCAGGGCTCTGGATCAATGCCTGCTGATAGGCCAGGAGCTCGATCTTAGCAATGTCAGTAGCTCTCTCTATATCAGAGAATTTTGTTCTATTAAGCAACCTCAATGGGCCATTCACTGCTCTAAGTTTATGCACTAGCGTGTACATAGAGGTACCTTTCTCAGCAGGCTTTCAATGAGATTGTACAATCTCATTAAACTGGGGATCAGTGGTCCACATATTTCAGAATTTAAATGACTTGTTTCGGTGCTGAACTTTCTGATGTTTAGAGATAATGCAATGGGTATGATCGAAGGAACCTTCAGGCAAAAACTTAGCATGTATGAGAGGGAATTCCACAGTCCATGCTTGATTAATCAACACCCTATCAAGTTTGGAATAGACTTTATCCTCTGGTTTCTATTTATTTGACCAGGTAAAATAAGCCCCCTCAGAGGGACAATCATCAGTGAGGTCACTATGTAGTAAGCAATCCAAGAAAGGATCTCTTTATTTTTCCAAATTTGCAATGGCACATGCTTCTGTGGATTCCCTCTCCTACATACTGTACTATCATATCAAAAATTTAGACACACACTAGTACACTCGGTAGGTCGCCATTCAAATGCCACAGGAATTTCAAAGAGATGACTTTTCTCATCCCTTACACGTATCTTCTCAGGACATTTCTGTCCCATTTGAACCTCTATAAGCACCTTTGCATACCCTAAGCGAGATCTATTTTCTATGACCTCATCCATTTTAAGATACTTATCAGCCCTACCTGCTATCTTAGGGATACTTGTACCCCAGAATTTTGAGTGGTAGTTTATGCAATTTGATCCAAGTTGGGACACTCTTCACTTCCTCTTTCTCTAAGTCAATATCAGGCAGCCAACATTTGATGATAACTTGTTTGCTATCAAACATGTGTGTCCCTGCTGCAAGAACTACCTCTTGCAATGCCTTAGTGTTGAATCTAACCAAGAATACCCCGTTAGGGAGAAATGATATGGAGTCCATCTTATGATGTTTCCAAATCCTCTTCATGTACCCTTGAAACACAAACCATGGAGGGTTAGCGCCAAGGATAAAGCCATATACGGCTTTCTGCCAGTATGCAACTTCATCCTTAATGTCCTCCTCATTGAGATTCAGTATGTCATCATCATTTTCCTCCTCTACTATTTCAATAATCTTACATCCATGACAATTAAACAATGGACATCCTTTTTTTTTTTTGGTGAAATGTGAGTTGTATTCATCCAAAAAATAAGCTTTACAGGGCAATTGTTCTCTCTACATAGTGACCATAAAGATACTATATCGATTACAAAGAATAGACGGAGCCAACATCAATTCTAATTAGCAAATAAATCCTATCCTCCTAAGATAAGCAATATCTTCTGAGGAAGTGATCTTCAACTCTTTTTGCCTTGATTCTGACTCGAATAGCATTTATAATCATCAGGGCGACAATTTCAGGCCGAGTCAAATGACCCTCTAATCGAGCTACATTCCGATGGTGCCTGACATAATAATAGCAGGCACATAAGATTGCCGATTGCAGTTTCGCGCTTGTAGAATTCGGATTCAATGACAAGATATATACTACATATCAGGTCGAAACCCTGTATAATCTCGAACACGGTCCAAAATTCTGCTACAATATGAACAGTTGAAGAAAAGATGATTAATCGTCTCCACATCCTGACAACATATGCAACATGGTTTCTGTAAGAATATTTTATGCTATAATAATATTACGTGATATGTAATATATCTTCTCTATTATTATGCTAATATTTCTTCCCCATAATTGTGGTCTTATTGGAAATTGTATCTTAAGAGATATGCTATTACAATAATATCGGACTAAATAAGGAGTCTTTCCATATTTACTCAACCTTGATGGAAGGTCGAGATTACCATAATCTAAAACCCTAATAGGAATCTGGTCCTCTCTCTGCCTATATAATGGAGTCTTCCCCATCAGAAACTCTGTGCGTATTATTAAGATCAAACAACACTTATTACGTTATAGGACAAGACGGAGAAACCGTACCTATTAATTATGAAAGCGTACCTATTATTATTATTATTATTATTATTATTATTATTATTATTATTATTATTATTATTATTATTATTTGAAGATCATATGACGACGTATTATTATTATTCGAAGTCGTCTTATAGAGATCTAATATCGTTCGTATTAGATTTCGACTTACTCCGTAATGAGGTATGTCTTAATCTCGTCTTAATTAATCTTTTGTGACTTTCATGTTGTTCAAAGATTTATGGGAATTATGTTTTATTTATGTCATGTTAATAATATACTAACATGTGGTATCAGAGCTTAGGTTATTGAACTCATGATTGTCCATTAATTAAGATTATTGGTATTATATTTATACGGAGAATGTGTCAATTATGCATTCTCTCATTACCTCCATAAACATAGGTTCTTTGCTTGATTTTGTACAAGTTGTAACACGTGGCCTTATTTTAATCTGCATTACAATTTTGCATGTTAGTCATCATGTAATCATACATATGATTTTGTACTAAGCAAATAGAATGAACCTGAGATGATTAATGAATTAAGATCATGAACCATTTGATATTGATATTATGTATGAAAATTTTCCATATTCATGCAATTTTCCTTAATATATTCACATGAGAAAGTTGATGAATTATCGTATTATCTCTATAATGCACACATATGTCGCTTACGTATTCAATTAATCCATTATGTATACATGTTGCTTAATTATTTAATTTTTATGCACTAATTATGTATTGGATAAAAGTTTGAGTTTTTCGTAATAATAATAATTTGGACATAGTTAACGAGTATGATATTGATGAATTGTTGTCAATTTACGTCATTATAATTGTTGTTGTTATGATGTACGGAAACTTTGATGAACATGATATTATCACTTAAAATTCTATTATTTGATGAGTAATCTCATGACAATATGATTATAATATACTCCGTATAATTACATGATTTACCGAAACATGGTTTCACCATATTGTTTATGCTCATTCGATATAATTTAATCGTTTGACTCATAATGATTTATGATAAGTTATAATTTCATATCCGGTTTTAGATAATGTAAATATGAAATTCTTATGGTTAAATTTCACCGCAGTGAATTTACAACTCAAGTTTGATTTTGACTTTAAGACAGTCATTATATCGTTCACACATATAAAAATATATATTTACTCACAGGTAGATTATATTGACATGTGTGACATTCTATTCGTTATATCGTTCACATATAAAAATATATATTTACCCGCAGGTAGATTATATTACCATGTGTAACATTCTATTTAATTTAAATATTTTAGTGACTATCCACAGGAGCACTATTATTAAAGACGTGTTATTTCACATATTGAAGCCTTATTATCTATGTTGTCTTATTTTATCACAACTAAAGTTACCTAACCAAGTGAAATTTTATGATAACTCTGTTATTGAGCTTAATGGAACGAACAAACTACTCTGAACGAAAAGAGTAATTAATTTAACTTCACCTTGAAGTTGATGAAATTGGATACTTGTCTTCGCAAAGACAAGCCGACTGACTTAACTTCTGAAATGATTGCTCAAATATCTTTCCATGAAACTTGGAAGAGATCTGACAGATTATTTATTTTATTCTTATGTTAGATAATTATAACCAACATCAAGACTTAAGAATTCATTGTATGGACTGAAACAAGCATTGAGACAATGATCATAAAGTTCGATAAAATCATTACAGATTTTAAAGAAAATATCGTTGATCTTTGCATAAATCTCAAGATCAGTGGGAGTAAGTTCATATATTTGATTCTATATGATGATATTTTATTAGCCAGAAACGATCTTGGTTTATTACATAAACCACGACTTATGTCTTAAATGGCTAAATAAAGAATATCCTTATGCATGCACCCCCGGTTGAGAACATAATATATGTTCAGGTAAACCTGACATTATTTATGCTCACATATAGAAAATTAGATCACCCGCAGGTGACTGATTATTCAAATTCATATTTTGGGGATGTTATGTGATGGTAGGGATTTGTCACGTCCCCACCGTCAATAAACAACCGATTACACCTAGTGGGTAGCTAGGGCAAGTAGGGATCATATCCACGAGGACGGTAAGGCGAAGCTTAGACTATGTCTACCTAAAACGAGACTAAATCACCAAACAAACACAAAGAAAGCGATAATTGGAAAACTATGGTGGAGGAAGGAGTAAGACTAAGCAATGATGAACTAGGCTAAAACAATGCTAAACAAAGCTAATGATCGAACTAATAAATAAACTAGAGTAACCGATGACTATCTAAGGAGTTGAATCAAATATGGAAAGGAAGTGGGGTAGGTCGGGTTCATAGGAGTAGAAGGGTAATTGGGGTGATCAAGGGTGTAGGTGTCTCCTAATTGCTAGAGTCGGTCCGGGCTCTCGCAACTTAGACTGATGATGTCAAGGTGGGTCCGGGCTCTCGCAACTTAGACCCTAGTCGGCACTCTCGCGACTATGACTATTCTCAACATGACCACATAATAGACAAACAATGGGAAGATGAACACAAGTATGGGAAGCATGGCCACTACTACTCACACAAGCATATCAACAAACACATGGAATGCCCACAATGTGACTAACAACAAAGATTCACCCTTTTCCCATAATTAACCCTAATCAACCATAATCTATCCCTAATCCTCCTACTAACCCCACAAAGAAGACTACTCACTCATGATGAAGAGAAAACCAACAATAACAAGAGAAATCAATACCACAAAACAAACATCCATAATGAATAACAAGAACAATAATACTAACAATATGAAAAGATTCAAACAAGATTAAATAAACAAGATTAAGAGTAGAGATGATTATACCAACACTAAGAAGATGAAAAGATGCAATCTTGTATGAATAAGAACCCAAAATCAACCCCAAGGATGTCAAGCTTGGAGAATTCTTCAAGAACTTCTTAATACAAGAACTAATTACAATAGATTTACTAAAGATTAACTAAGATTAAAGGAAGATTAAAACTAATGAGTGAAAGTAAATCTAGGGTTTTAGGGTTGTAGAGAGGCTTAAGGAATGCTAAATTCTGATAAGATCCCTTAACAATACAAGAGGGAAGTATATATATGGGTACAAGAATGAAGGAGAGGAAAGAAAGTGATGCGCGGCTGCCAGCTCTTCGTCCCGACCGGGACGGGATCCTCCCGACCGGGACGGGATCCTCCCGACCGGGACAGCGAGCCATCCCGACCGGGAAGGGCCCACAGTGGCCTTCTTCAAAGTGCACCTCATCTCGAACGGGATGAGGCCATCCCGAACGGGATGAGCCTTGTAGGCCTCCTTTAAGCTCCTTTTTGTCCCTCCTTGCCTCTCATTGGCTTCTCGTCGATTCTCGGGACTTGGGATCGGGTCTCGAAGGCTCGGGATTAGGTCCCAAGGTCTCGGGGTCGATTCCAAGGCGTCGAGTCATCGTTCCTTTACTCCGTTGGCTTCAAAATGTGTATGTATTGAGTCGGAATCGCTCCAACTCTTCCAAATCGTTCTCGGGAACCTGAAACGAACTAAAGGAAGCATAAGAAACCCTTGAGTCGCTAATAAGGAGCGATTTCACAAGGAAATGGGACCAAAACATAGTGAAAAAGGCTCTACAAACTACACTTATCATTATGACACAAGGAATTGTACTCACAGTTGCTTTTTACCTCCACCATGGAAGCTGAATATGTGGCTTATTCCAAGGCTTTAATATAAGGAGCATGATTGCGTAATTATCGTGATAATAATGAAATTGCAATCTTTTTCTAGCTCCATGAATGATATGATATCAAAGGGATCAAAACACATGAACCTTAAATATTTTTACTGAAGCAAGATGTTAGATCACAGAATTAATGAGATCTCTTTAACGATTCTATACTTGCAATAATAATATTATTTCTGTTTTCCAATGTGTATACATTTATTATTGGAAGAATGATAACAGATGGTCTTTTTAAGACATTATGTGGACCATTACGTAAAACTCCGCTTATGGCTTAACTGTTCAAATCGTTGATGTAGTGGTACATGGAAGTAAATATGTTGCAGATTGACATGTGCACGCCATGACTTTCTTTAATGACTGAATTAGTCAAGGCACATATGATATCCGATTTAAGACATTATATGTTTTAGCATAGTATGCGCAACTTATATATTCTCTAAAGAACATTACAGATGTTCCAATCGACCAAGTGGGAGACTGTAAGAATATTTTATGCTATAATAATATTACGTGATATGTAATATATCTTCTCTATTATTATGCTAATATTTCTTCCCCATAATTGTGGTCTTATTGGAAATCGAATCTTAAGAGATATGCTATTACAATAATATCAGACTAAATAAGGAGTCTTTCCATATTTACTCAACCTTGATGGAAGTTCGAGATTACCATAATCTAAAACCCTAATAGGAATCTGGTCCTCTCTCTGCCTATATAATGAAGTCTTTCCCATCAGAAACTCTGTGCGTATTATTAAGATCAAACAACACTTATTACGTTATAGGACAAGACGGAAAAACCGTACCTATTAATTATGAAAGCGTACCAATTATTATTATTATTATTATTTGAAGATCATATGAAGACGTATTATTATTATTCGAAGTCGTCTTATTATTTATGAAGTCGTCTTATAGAGATCTAATATCGTTCGTATTAGATTTCGACTTACTCCGTAATGAGGTATGTCTTAATCTCGTCTTAATTTATCTTTTGTGACTTTCATGTTGTTCAAAGATTTATGGGAATTATGTTTTATTTATGTCATGTTAATAATATGCTAACAGTTTCGTCTTCTGCGCATCCGTGTTTATACAGTCTGCTCTTCGTATTTATGCCTTCGTACATGATCAGCCAGGATATGTAAGAATTTTTTGGAGTATTCCAAACATTCCATATAACCCAGCTCCAGGGAGGGGAATTCAAGATCGGGTTAAGCCAATCATACCCCTCTTTAACAGAATAGCCTTGAGGATTGCCGCACCATTGGTCTTCCTCATAAGCATCCGATAATTTATCCTTGACCTTGCAGATCGTTTTCCAATACCAGGAGACATCCACAGGAGGTTGGTACTCTGCCCAGTTCTTCCCTTTAATGTATATAGCATTCACCCATTTTATCCAAAGGCTATCTCGTTTCGTGAAAATCCAATCAACAAGTTTAGCTACAGCAGCGATATTCCAGCTGTGAGCCCTCTTAATGCCCAATCCACCATATTTCTTGGGGGTCGTGACCGTATCCCATGAAACCAGAGGGACTCGTCTATAATCTGCACTCCCGTCCCAAAAGAAATTCCTACAAATGCCTTCAATTCGATTGATAGCATGCTTCGGAATCACAAAAATCGAAGCCCAATAATTATGAAGGGTATTGAGTACTGAATTAACAAGGGTAGCTCTACCCACATAAGATAGCTTCTTAGCCCCGATACTTCTAACACGTCTGACCACCTTTTCGATCAGAGTATTGCATTCATTCCTGCTAATCTTACCCGTAAAATCTTTTTACTCAATCTCTTCGACATGAACAACATAGGATGACGCAATCTCTTCGACATTCTTTGATCATGGACTTTCTACTCCCTGCTGTAAGTGTTTTAACCGATTCATTAGATAAGAGGTGAGTATATGAACGAAGGGGGAGATGTCAACACGTCCTACATCATTACTACTACGGAGATTATATAATCAAGCATCTACCCAATCGTTAGAAGAGAACACGACATCTGGTTAGATGTACCTAGTAATCATCCCAAAGGTAAATAATGATATCGTTTGGCATTCTTATAATTTCATGTTCGTCCGGGAGGTTTGTTTGTTGTAATTTATAATTAAATAGAAAACCCGTATAAACCTGACCCTTAACACAGAAACCCGTATAAACCTGACCCTTATGATAAATGTATAAATCGTATAAACTCGGCCCGTATAAATCCGACCTGTATACACCCAACCATAATCCCCAAATTACTCTTTAAATCCAAAAAAGAAAAATCTGTTAGTTGAGGAACGAAGACCTTCCCCACCAACTATTTGATCTTGATCGATTATCATCAGTTTTAATTAGTTGGTATCTTCGTCATGTAAGAATAGTGAAAAATAATGTCCGTCAAACAGTCAAACTCTTTGTCATATTACTGAACGTACACAACCCTATAGACTTCTTCGGAATGGATAATGTATAGAAATCATTTTTATTGCTTCAATGTACGCATTCAATATTGATAATAAACCTTACGATACTTCAAATTTAAAAAGTAAGATAAATAGACTCTCGTAATTAATCACATGTATTACACTATAATCTTATACTTCGTACTACAAACTAAAGACGAAACTTGTAAGCGGTTTATAATCTTCGGTGAATATCAAAAATAAATTTATAAACATCACATTCGGTTAGGCAAAATATATTAGGCAAATATTTCAAAAATTTATGTTGTTCATCATGTGATCGTATAAATTGAAGTTTATGTATATTTGTGAAATATAGAGAAATTAAGGTCTTGCAATTTATATGTCTCCATAGTCCTATAGTCAAACAATTGAAATATGATGAGTCAGCATCGAAAAATATAAAATCTTATTGTGCACTACAAAAAAAACAAAAAATAATGTTAGGTAGAGTACTACGTACATCAATATAAGAACTCTTTTACCCACACTATGCTCTATCTATTTTTTTAAACAATTGCAATGTATTTAAAATTTTAAAAATTTTGGGAATCAAAAGGCAAGTGATGGGAAATAAGAAAATTTACTGGGAAGATTGAAAAATTAATTATATGTTGGTTATGTAAAATGTATTATGCTATTAATCTCTGCATATTTATTTTGATTATGTGAACCGCGTTATTTAAGTGATGGTTATTTTATACGGAGTATCAATAAATAGTAATTGCATAATACAATCAACATTATCGAGATACCAAGAAATTGTGGAAAATATATCACGTTCATTACAACTATTCTCATATGACACAGTCTTTTATTGTAAAAAACAGGTCATTAATTCGTTATATATTCAGTAAATTTTCTAAAGGATAAACTAAATTATGAGAATCGTTTATGTTGAAAGATTAATTATAACATGAAAACTACGGAGTATTATTTTCATTTTATTAAAAAAATACTCGTTTTTTTTAACTATTTCATAGTATAGACATTTGTTTCCGTATGATATTCTCATTATTCCGTATATAGACTCAAATTTATTTTACACGTATATGTTTCCATATGATATTCCGTATGATATTCTTGTTAAATTTCAAACGTATATTTCTATGTATATTTCTATTCCGTAAGATATTCCGTATATTTCGTACGAAATAAAATACTGAATTTTTTTTTAGGTGTTAATTCCGTATAATGTGTTAAAATACTTCATCTTAAGTTACGCAGTAATATATTTATGTAAATTTTTATGGTTTCAAGAAGTACAAATAATTAGAGAAATAGATACGGAGTAACGAAGAGTCGTTTTAATTGCATTTGAGAATGTCATGCTTATTCATACCTAGTCAATGGAAATAATGCATTGGGGACAGCAAATTCATTTAAGAGTTTTATTTTTTTTAAAATAATGATTTTTTTATAAGTTTTGATAGTGTCGGAGGTATATATATCTGCCCATAAGCAAAATTAAAATTGTAAATTAGTTTAATATATCATATGACCCGTGAAGAATCGCGGGATTAATTAAGCACGTGTCTTACTAATTTTTTTTTTTAGAGAATTTAGATTTATAAGACGTCGTAATTAGCGATTCAAAGGCAATTATTTAATTTTAATGATACGTAAATGAGAAAATTATGTGAAGGGACGGTTAATCGTACGGATATATTAGACGTTTAATTAGACCTGTCAAACGGGTCGGACGGGTCAAGTCTCGGGTCGAGTTATACAGGTCTGTCCAGGATACGGTCGGGTCGTATACGGGTCCTGTCGAATACAGATCGGGTCATACGTATGAGTGTATCAATCGTTAAAATTAGGGAGTTACAAAAAGTTAATGAGATTGTTTGCTTGGGAATTTGCAAAATTAGTGAGCATTGAGCATCATCGACAAAACAGTTGAGCATTCATAACTGAGTACTGAGTAGGAGTCTTATTGTGAAATAAATGTAAAATCCGTGAAACATAACATGATTATCCAACTATCTTACAAATTGTACACAACCATTAAGCATATTTATTTTACGTTTAAATATATTTGCCCTTCCGTCTCTATTAACAGGTTCAATATTGATATAAAGTTGAATATAACGTATAATATATAATTCTCAAACACCACTCAAATAAAATATACATTGAGTAACACTTAAATAAAATAATAAAATAAAATAACATAAAAATCTCAAAAAAAAACTTGGTACCTCTATGACTCTGTTACATTACCTGCAAGTGAAGTACACTCAAATGTGTTTAAAAAAGCATCTTACTCAAATGTTACATCAATATCTGTCACTATATCCGGTTGATGCCTCAAGGGTTCCTACTTCTTAAGACATAGCATAAATCAGTACTTGCTACGTAAATCATCAATGAACATAAAAAACATGGGAATTCAGGCGAAAAAATAAAATAACAAAAAGGCAAAACTTACCATCCCACATTCCGACCTTCGGCATCCTGTTCCATACATTAAAAAAAGACTAAACAATAGCAAATCTAAGACTAATTTTTGAATTAAAAAACAAATGCAAGTACACACATTAACAAACATCATCATTAACCTATGATTTGTTCAACAATCTTATACAATAACAAACCTGGATTTTTACCCCATTTTTTTTAAATAAAAATAAAATGTTACTCAAATGTGATCAAAAAAAATACCAATGAGATGATGATGATTTGTTTTAAATTGCCCTCCTCTCTTTTCTTCTACCTGAAAATTCACCAAATAATTTGAAGAAAAAAATAATCAGTTTTTAAAATACAATTGACCATTATAAGAATAAAATCAGAAAATTTAAACTCATATTGCTTGAGAACAGAGTAATCGACTACGGGTTGAAGTTTTTGATACAAATAAATTATCAATACTGTAAAACATAAAATTTCGAACCTGCGATAATTAAAATAACAGATACAAAATAATATGAGAACAAGAGTTTTATTTGATAATTGAAAGATTGCGTGTTACAACTTTCGTAGATCTCTTGATTCCATCTCAAAGGTTAGGGTTTTTATAGTTCTACGGAGGTCTTATCGACTTAGATCCGTAGGGGAAAGATGGAGTCTTGTTTGTGACTTATTCCATTTACCTACAATTTGGTAGTAGGATGACGGGGTCGTTTTGAGACTTGTTCCATCTGACCTTTTTCTAGACCTAAATAGATGCTCGTATTTATAGCCAAGTTGCTTGGAGAGGAAGTAAAGAATATTCTACAGTATCCTATGTTATTATCACAATATTTATTGATAATTATCTCTAAATACTAAAGATATTTGACATAAATAGATACCGAAATATATAAAATTTTGGTGTCTACAAATGCCCCCTCGAGACTTGTTGTGGTGACTTCGAAGTCGGTTGCAACTTTGTCTCGAAATTTGATAGAAGGACTTCAGGTTGATTTGTTTGCCCCCATGCCTTCTACAAATCTAGATCCTTCGAGATTGGAGATGAAGAGCGAAAATCTTCACGTCGGGTTCACCAATTTGTAAAACATAAAATTTCGAACCTGCGATAATTAAAATAACAGATACAAAATAATATGAGAACAAGAGTTTTATTTGATAATTGAAAGATTGTGTGTTACAACTTTCGTAGATCTCTTGATTCCATCTCGAAGGTTAGGGTTTTTGATAGTTCTACGGAGGTCTTATCGACTTAGATCCGTAGGGGAAAGATGGAGTCTTGTTTGTGACTTATTCCATTTACCTACAATTTGGTAGTAGGATGACGGGGTCGTTTTGAGACTTGTTCCATCTGACCTCCTTCTAGACCTAAATAGATGCCCGTATTTATAGCCTAGTTGCTTGGAGAGGAAGTAAAGAATATTCTACAGTATCCTAAAATATATCACAATATTTATTGATAATTATCTCTAAATACTAAATATATTTGACATAAATAGATACTGAAGTATATAAAATTTTTGTGTCTACAAATACATTGGGTAAGCTCCATATAAGTGATGTTATGTATACTAAGAAAATTAATGGTTAATAAAAATACAAAATAAAATCGACAAATTGAGTTCTTAGAACCCAATATAAAGAATAATAATTAAAACTCCCTTAAAAAAAATCTACTCATCATTAGTTGATTAATAACACACTAATAATGCAATTACATTATCTTGATTTTAGAAATACAAATTCATGATAAAAACTTATATTCACAAACAAAGTAATTGAAGAAGAACTTTGAACTAACAAAATCATTATATATTAATACATAATCTAATTCATATAGAAGAAACGGATTGAACCCAAAGTTCGAAACTATGAGGCAACGAAACACGAAGTAAAAAACAACAATATAGATCAATTCGATACCAAATTTGACCTCGCCAACCTTGCATTTTCATTTTTTTCCTAAATTCTAAGCCAATTGACGTTTAATATGCAACAATAATTGAAATTCTCACAAAAATGTATCAATAATTAATCCAAAAAAAACAATTGACCATCTAAAATTAAAAGAACAACAACCAAATTAAAGAAATTCAAGTCGAAAATTGATAAATTACCCAGAAAAGTTTAGAAAATTAACCTTAATGATATTTTTTGGCGTTAATCGATTGATTAAGTAGCGTTGGAGAAGAGCTGATGGAGATCTGGATTTCAATATGCAACAATAATTGAAATTCTCACAAAAAATGTATCAATAATTAATCCCAAAAAAATCAATTGATCATCTAAAATTAAAAGAACAGCAACCAAATTAAAGAAATTCAAGTTGAAAATTGATAAATTACCCAGAAAAATCTAGAAAATCAACCTTAATGATGAACTTCAAACAAAATATCCTGCTTTTGGGAACATCAAGCAAACGATTAATGAGCAGGATGAGTCTGTTTTTGCCCTGTATTAGGTAAAAAAAAGGGAACATCACAGATAAATTATGAGAAATTATAAATTACAAACAAAATCATCACAAATAAATACATAAATTATAAAGAAAATTGACATATGGAAATTATGAGGGGAAAAAACTCAAATCTTAAAAAACCGAGTAGATCGAAAGTGTTGATTAGATAAGTAGATAAATTATAAAGCACTACTTATCAATCAGACGTTTGAATCATTCAAACTGGGGAAACGAAGAGGAAGATATTGATTGCCTATGCTGTATTTTCGAGATGAACAATGAATGACATAGGATTTTGATGAAGAGGAAAAATTAGCAATTAAGAAGGTTGAATTAATCGGTGATGCGTTCTCGAGAAGGTTAGGTAACATTTACAACAACTTGCTTCGTGAAATGGTAAACAGTTGAAGAAAATTAATGGTGGGGAAGGGGAATGGTGGAGAATTGTGATGCATCGTGAACTGTTGCTGCAATTTAATTTGGGGTTTTTAATTTTCTGTAAGTAACCTACTCTACCAACCTCAAATCCAGGCCCAGTGGGTCGTTTCGAGTCAAATAAGACTAATTTGGGTCGAATCCGGCACCAGGGGTAAAACCGCCTTTTAATGACCGAGTCAAAACCCGGTCAAAAATATTCTCGAGACGCGCGAGTCAGCCGTGACACCTCATGTGGCCGATTCGGTCTCCAATACTACAAAAAATCAGCTTCGAAAGTATTAAATAAATCCGTTTAAAGATAGAATTCGATCTCAAGTAGAAATTCTATCCGAAAACCGAATCAGTTACCGACCAAGCTTTAAATACTCGGCCAAACCCCCCATTCAGCCGAGATTTCCTTGCTTCCTCCCCAAGAAACGAGACTTTCGTTCCCTTTCGAACTCTCGCGTTTCCTATCCAAACCGGTATTTCTTGTTGTCCAAGCAAGATACCTCTCCTAAACCTCTGCGCCTATAAATAGGACCCTCCATTCAACATTGAAGAGACGGTTAGCCACACAGTTTTTTAGTCATCCATATTCAATTATCGACATTCAAACAAATAATTCCATCTACGATCACAAGCAGAAATAGCATCGAAATACTGTCAAAATAACCCGACACATCCGACCTCACCATCCGACAAACCCGTCACCTCCCACGTCCAAAAACCGACACCTTAACTCATCCACATCATCTCGACGCTCCCGTGCCTAAGCCACCGTCCGACGAGCCTTATACCGAGAAAACAAAGATTGTAGGTTGAGGGTGTAAATCAAACCCGACTCTTCTCTTTTCTCTCCTTTTTTCTCGTTTTTCTCGTCTTTTTGCGTCGTGTCGTCGGTCCTTTTTAAATATGGGTCGTTGTCGCATTTTTTTCTAATAATCGATACTACAAAAAACTTTTTTTTTATAACGTTCTTAAGATACGATATCGATTCTCTAATCGAATATCATATCTAACAAGAACCAAATTAATTAATTCTCGTTGATGCTAATAAAATCGTTACATCTTTCTAACAAAATTCGACCATTTTATACGCGGAGAGAATTAACATCTTTTTCGTTCAATTCGTTTTTTTCTTCTTTTCGTTCAAAACGAACTTTTTTTCAAAACCTTTTCTAAAAACATTCCATCTATTCGATATTGATTCCATAATCGAATATCGAATACGACGAATATCGAAAATATAAATCGAGTATGAATTAATCCATATTTGTACGCGATTTATAAGAATTAACGATTTTCGACAAAAAAAAAAAACTCGACAGACCGCCAAGGGAGTCGCGCGCCTGTCTGGCGACTCGCGCGGTGGCCTGGTTGGCCGGGTCCTTTTTTTTCGTTTCCTCGCTTTTCTATTTTTTTTATTCTTTTCAAATCTTACATAAAAAGCGACTTTTGCGACATATTTCGATAAATACTTTTTTTGACCTTGGTCAACGCGTGCTAATCCATCACGTGTCATTAAATCTTTTTCGAATCATGCATATTATTTATTTACATCTTTATTCGATTTATTCACCGTTAATAACTCATTTTCTCGTGTTTGTAGCAATTTATTTTGTTTTTATTGTTTTATTAGACTAAAACAACTTCACATGCTAAAATAACTTTGACGTTATTAGTTTAATATGCATTAAACGACTTAGCAACCCATTTATTTATTTTTCTCACATGCTTAGGAAAATAATGTTTGCATATCATTCAACCGTCGAACTAACCCGTGTACACCAAAAACGAACGATATCTTAGTAAAGGCCGCTAAGTGCGGACGGGGTTGGGTGTTCTTAGTGAACTTCCCAACACGTACCCTCACCCCTTACTCAGAACCATGGTTTCCGGATGTCCGAATCCATTGGCAACGAGAGTCATTCAATACACGATATCCGATAATGTCGGTATCGGATATCGTAATGCAAAGGGACGAACCCAATAAACTCTGACATCGGAAATGGGCCGTACTTTGTGCACGGCCCACTACGGGATAGAGTGGGTTCGAATGGTTCCGAATAACCACAAAATTCGGTGGCGACTCCTACTTCGATTTAAATTTCAATTTGACCATCTCATATGGAGATTCATTCGCCTCCCCAAACCCGCGCGTGGCCGCGTCGGGGTGGACCTATGTCATGTCCACAATTTGGCGACTCCGCTGGGGATTAACTGATGAGTCACTTACCATCGGCATCCTCAGGGTGAGACTCTAAAAGAAATCGTTCGAATAGTAATGTACACGTTTTAGTTCAATGGTTCATGCATAACCCAATTCTTTCCCGGGCCGGTTACTTGTGACCGACGTCCCACTATACCACGGTGCATTCCTAAATGGGTGCACTAAAGACTTCGATGGCGGAACTCGCATGGGTTTTACGGCAGGTTCTAAGACCAACTCGGCTTAGGAAGACCGTCCTGATTTGCGAGAAAGCTATCGTCGTTGGTATAGACCCTATTCGACCGACCGAGACATAGATTTAGAGCATACATGGTGTCATTATACTGTTTCCATGACTACGTGCTACTTGATTTACTTGTTTTCTTTTTCAAAAACCATCATTTTCAAAAATTTGCATCCTTTTCAAACCTATCCATTTTTCAAAACCCGGAAAGATACCAAATTTAGGACTTATGATTTTGACTCAAATAGCCTATTTTTAGCCGGTATGCTGACCGAACCATTTCAAAAATCCGAAATCTCGGCCCGGTAACGGTTTTTTCGATTTTCAAAAAAATCGGGCCATCCAATCTGACCTTATTCGGTTTCTTTTCTAAATCCAAAATTTCCCTTTTCAAAACCTTCCTCTTCTTAGGACTTCCCGTATTTAGTAGTGTCGGGTCTTGTCATAAGTTGTTGGAGTCTATAGCGTCGAAACTCCGTCGATCCTACATCACGAGTTTCTTCCCCATCCCAGTCCGCCTTATTTGTCAAGGCATGACCCACCTACGTTGGATGAACCCATACAAAGGGAAGCCCGTTTACACACTCGAGTCTTAACAAAGTCTTTGATCCCGATTGGGGGGCTACACCTCAGCAGAGCGATCAATCACGGTTGCCCTAAGGGTCATGTCTTACACGTGTCTCACGTACCCCACTTAGGTGTCACACCATCTGAGTCCTACCAGAGTCTTTAGTCTCACTCGGGGGACTGTCCTCCACTTGAGCAGTCAAACACGGTCGCCCCATTTTCGGATTCACTCTTCTGCAACTTAAGTCTAATTCGCGGGCGTGACTTGGTCTAGGTCAACGTCCGGGTTTCCTGATCCGAGGATTTTAGTCATTTCTATCACCCCGGGTCGCGTCTAGTTTGACTCTCTCTCTCTTGCATTTGCGCAAAACGGAGTTTAGGCGAGTCGTGGCACCTGTCGAAGACCTTACCAAAAAAAAACAACCAACCGAGCGTCCGAGAGTCCGAATTTGATTTAAGTCCGAGTCTGAGTCCGAGTCTAGGATATATTATTTATTCCAAAGTCAAAGACAGAGTCAATTGTATTCTGTCATCTTTCCAAAATTCAATAAAATCAGCTTTTCTATTTCTCACTATGTGCTTTCCTTATGTGTTTCCAAGAACATGATGAACAACATCATACACTGTGAGCACATGCACGTGACTATTACAAGCACATCTATAATGACTGCAGGAAACCGAGCCCGTGTTTTCCTTTACCTATTCCATGTCTGGTATAGAAAAGCCACATAACTACCCTTAGCAGGAGCGATATCGAATCCTATGACAAATCTAGGTAGTCTCTTAGTTTGGGTTCAAGACGGGAGGCAAGCCCACTTCCCACAATAAACACCCTTCCAATAAGACTTGACCAATTCCTACCTCAGGTGTTAGTCTGACTAACAAAAAAAAAAAACTGGACGAAAAAAATCAAAAGTCCAAGAAATAAAGGAAAAAATGAGCGAAAAGAAATCAAAGGTCCAGGAAAGAAGCAAAAGGCCAAAACAAAAAAAAACAGGCCGTTATCAAAAAAAGAGAGGCAACCATGACCGAGGTTAAGCGGTCAATCCAAATCAAAAAAATCCAGTGACCGAGACTAAGAGGTCAACCAAAAAAAATATTCAAGAACCCATGACCGAAGTGAAAACGGTCAAATTCAAAATTATCAATACCCGTACCATCCAATAGGGAAGTGACAATCAAGCTGGTCAGCTAACATCACACTCAGCCTTCCCACATTACAACCCTCAAGACCTTCCCGAGACCCAGGCTAGAGACAGCCCGGAATTTTGAGGATTCAAGCTCCATAGGATACCCCTAACCATTAGGGCCAGACATGGAAACCAGATCCCGCATTATCAAAACTTATCCCGATCATCAAAGTTCGAGCCATTTTACTCGACTTCCCCTCGACATAAAAAAAATTCACAATCACCATACACAATCCCGAGAGCAAAACTCGTTAAAATCCCCGAGAGCAAAACTTGTTAAAATCCCCGAGAGCAAAACTCGTTAAAATCCCGTCCCAATTTCTCTCATCCAAACCAGTTACCAACCCCAAACTCGGGAATTCAACTTGCAGTCGGCATAGAACATGCCCAAATAGTTCACACCACCTCTGGGGGCTACCCCGGAGAATGTTCACAGTCACAGGATCAACATCCTAACTATTCTAGCCCTTTGATCAAGACATCATTGGGAATGCACCTAGCCTACACCATCGCTATGGCTAGTTACACACAAAGACCTAATAGACTAGGCACCATAACATATATTCCAATTCACTGAACTACGGCATGGTTGATTTCACTACACGTGAATACGTAGGCAGCCTTTCAACAGAGGCACAACCACCCACATTGACACGAATTCAAAAAAGCGCAATCATTCCGGTCACGACACTGTCATGTTCTTAACAGTTAGCTTTGTCATTCTAGGGGCTTCTCCTAGGCAGAAGTTCTCCATCCACTCACATAATCCAAAAACTTTCAAAAACTAGCCTCCTTTCTATAGTGTGTCCTAGTACTTTGCTCAGTCGAAGACGAGAATCTGTCAGAGACTCGAAACGGCACCTACTTTGGGAATATACCCCGAAACTGAAAAAATCCAAAAGAACACCAGTCTACAACATTGCTACTACAAAGCCCTGTCGCACGAAAATGGTCTCATTCCAAGGATTCGACCATGTTGCCACTCGCCTAGGCTACGGAATAGCGCAACTTAAGAATCTTGTCATCATAGATGGCCCACCCCCCTACAGATTCACGGTCCAAGCCTTAGAGAGTCCAGTTCGTGTCTGTCCTGTCACGTCCAGAGTCGAGTCTGTCGGCACGCTTCTCTCTCTAAATTCTCATTTTAAAATTTGCAAAACTTAGCCATTTGAGAAAATCCTTTTCGATAAGGTCAAATTTCAGTCTATTTAAACTGTAAATTTCTTTTCCATCTCTTTCGATTTTGAAAACCTATCTCCTAGAACGTAAGTTGCTTTCATGACTTCGATTTCAAAATCAAAGAAAAATCATTTCTTCCCCATCGTGAGTCGGTGTTTCGCCTAAATATTACATGCAAATTGTTATGTATAAGCATACAGGTACACCCAAGACTCCCGAAGAAATCTCAAAAATTCCCTAGTGGAAAAACTCAAGAGACATTTTTCGGGATGTATCTGTAAACAGATACACCCATAGCTTCCAAGGCAGGCTCCCACGACACTCCAAGATGGGATGTGTCTGACACACCCATAGCTTCCAAGGCAAGTTCCCACGCGAATCAAAGAAGGGATGCATCTACAGGCAGATACACCCAGGGCTTACATGGCAAGTTCCCCCGCGATTCCAAGACGGGATGCATCTACAAGCAGATACACCCAGAGCTTACAGGGCAAGTTCCCGCACAATTTCAAGACGGGATGTGTCTGTAAACAGACACACCCAAGACTTTTTAGGAAAAGTCCCCGCAACATTATTGACATCTACCCAGGTATGATTTCTATCTTATGGCTGGCGAGCCCTTCACGCAAGTCTAATGGACTCTAAACGACCCGATCGGAAGTTTGCCAGGTTTTAATCCTCGATTGGCCTGGTAGCTACTCTGACTTTTGCCTTGTCCAAGCCTCGGTCAGAGTGGGGGCTCTGTAGACACCCACATTTTGACCGCTAGGTGTCTATAGTAGTTCCCGCCAAACACCCGATGATGATCGGACGCAAACATGCTTTAATGGACTCGGATATGGGCTCGAAATCATGGACATTTGGTTTAGGCTTATTACGGAGTACAAATCTTACAAAACCAACCTCAAATCCAGGCCCAGTGGGTCGTTTCGAGTCAAATAAGACTAATTGGGGTCGAATCCGACACCAGGGGTAAAACCGTCTTTTAGCGACCGAGTCAAAACCCGGTCAAAAATATTCTCGAGACGCGTGAGTCAGCCGTGACACCTCACGTGGCTGATTCGGTCTCCAATACTACAAAAAATCAGCTTCGAAAGTATTAAATAAATCCGTTTAAAGATAGAATTATATCTCAAGTAGGAATTCTATCCGAAAATCGAATCAGATACCGACCAAGCTCAAAAAATTCGGCCGAACCCCCCATTTCTGCCGAGATTTCCTTGCTTCCTCCCCAAGAAACGAGACTTTCGTTCCCTTTCGAACTCTCGCGTTTCCTATCTAAACCGGTATTTCTTGTTGTCCAAGCAAGATACCTCTCCTAAACCTCTGCCCCTATAAATAGGACCCTCCATTCAACATTGAAGAGACGGTTAGCCACACAGTTTTTTAGTCATCCATATTCAATTATCGACATTCAAAAAAATAATTCCATCTACGATCACAAGCAGAAATAGCATCGAAATACTGTCAAAATAACCCGACGAATCCAACCTCACCATCCGACAAACCCGTCACCTCCCACGTCCAAAAAACCGACACCTTAACTCATCCACATCATCTCGACGCTCCCGTGCCTAAGCCACCGTCCGACGAGCCTTATACCGAGAAAATAAAGCATGTAGGTTGAGGATGTAAATCAAACCCGACTCTTCTCTTTTCTCTCCCTCTTTCTCGTTTTTCTCGTCTTTTTGCGTCGTGTCGTCGGTCCTTTTTGAATATAGGTCGTTGTCGCATTTTTTTCTAATAATCGATACTAAAAAAAACTTTTTTTATAGCGTTCTTAAGATACGATATCGATTCTCTAATTGAATATCATATCTAACAAGAACCAAATTAATTAATTCTCGTTGATGCTAATAAAATCGTTACATCTTTCTAACAAAATTCGACGATTTTATACGCAGAGAGAATTAACATCTTTTTCGTTCAATTCGTTTTTTTCTTCTTTTCGTTCAAAACGAACTTTTTTTCAAAACCTTTTCTAAAAACATTCCATCTATTCGATATCGATTCCATAATCGAATATCGAATACGACGAATATCGAAAATATAAATCGATATAAGAATTAACGATTTTCGACAAAAAAAAAAACTCGACAGACCGCCACGGGAGTCGCGCGCCTGTCAGGCGACTCGCGCGGTGGCCTGGTTGGCCGGGTCCTTTTTTTTCGTTTCCTCGCTTTTCTATTTTTTTTATTCTTTTCAAATCTTACATAAAAAGCGACTTTCGCGACATATTTCGATAAATACTTTTTTTGACCTTGGTCAACGCGTGCTAATCCATCACGTGTCATTAAATCTTTTTCGAATCATGCATATTATTTATTTACATCTTTATTCGATTTATTCACCGTTAATAACTCGTTTTCTCGTGTTTGTAGCAATTTATTTTGTTTTTATTGTTTTATTAGACTAAAACAACTTCACATGCTAAAATAACTTTGACGTTATTAGTTTAATATGCATTAAACGACTTAGCAACCCATTTATTTATTTTTCTCACATGCTTAGGAAAATAATGTCTGCATATCATTCAACCGTCGAACTAACCCGTGTACACCAAAAACGAACGATATCTTAGTAAAGGCCGCTAAGCGCGGGCGGGGTTGGGTGTTCTTAGTGAACTTCCGAACACGTACCCTCACCCCTTACTCAGAACCATGGTTTCCGGATGTCCGAATCCATTGGCAACGAGAGTCATTCAATACACGATATCCGATAATGTCGGTATCGGATATCGTAATGCAAAGGGACGAACCCAATAAACTCTGACATCGGAAATGGGCCGTACTTTTTGCACGGCCCACTACGACATAGAGTGGGTTCGAATGGTTCCGAATAACCACAAAATTCGGTGGCGACTCCTACTTCGATTTAAATTTCAATTTGACCATCTCATATGGAGATTCATTCGCCTACCCAAACCCACGCGTGGCCGCGTCGGGGTGGACCTATGTCATGTCCACACATAGTATAGATTATTATACTTATTATATGAAATATAAATCCCGTAAACATGTCTATAATCAAATGGAACAGAGAGAGTAGCAATTAATATCATAATTATAGCAGTCATACTATAGAAATCCCGTAAAAATATAATGCCTAAATAATAGCAAAACTCATTACCATATATTCATATATAAACATATCAACTAATCTATACTATAAATCAATGCCATAATCGTTTTACCAAAATCAATACCATAATCACATGCCTAATATAGTACTCCCTTTGTTCAAGTCGAACATTCCCTTATTTCTTTTTTGGACGTTTAATATTTCAAGCTTCTCATTTCCATTTTAGGTATCGTTTTAATATTAAACAAATACTTTCAACCTTATATATATTTACATAAATGCCACTGTTTACCATACATTTAATATAAACAAATACTTAACTTTTACATATTTTTACATTTAATATTGTACCACGATTAGACCATGGTTACCCATGGATATGATTTCTCTCCATAGAGGACCCTATCTGTTCCACCTCACTTTTTCTACTATATTTTCTCTCTTTTACTATAAAATACACGTACATTAGTGGATTAACTTTTATCTCCATAGAGGACCCATTCATCTCACCACATTTATCTTACCTTATAAATTTAATTTTTATATCATTTAATAAATTTATTTAAGGCAACTTCAACAATTAACTCACTAACTTACACACTAATTGCTCTCTCTTTCCGCTTTTTCTCAATCCTTCAAAATGGAGATTTTTGCTCAATCCTCCTCCAAGGATTGAGATTCCATTGATGTATCATTATTCTCACTCCATCCATCCTATGGATTAAGTCCAAATCCATTGCTAACCTTGCTCTTAATCTCATAATATATTTTGCAATCAAACGTTTCATATTAGATGACGGTGAAAAACATCATACTTATTTTATTTTTGGGGTGAAAGAGGGACAAAGCTCAGAGAATTTACTACTAGCAGTTGTTACACAGGAATAGTCACCCCAAATATGTCCTCCATAAGAAGAGGACGAAAAACCATCGTACGAGTACTTATTATCGTATGAGATTGATTCAACATAATAAACATTATCTTAATAATATAACACTCTGTTATGTCGTACTACCAAGAATTTCTTTTATCATCACAAAATTTTAAGTAAACAACCATGAATGTGCACGGGTTTACCCAATAATTCTAAACTATTACAAAAATGAATAGTGAGTACTGTAATAGCTATCTATTATACAGAGTATATTGTTAAAACACCTATTGATAAACATATAATAATTAAGGTGACTTAAGTATACCCGTGTATCTGCACGGGTTCTAAACTTGTGTATTGATATAGAGTGAGCCCAAATTTTTTTTTGTGATCTTTGAGCTTAAAATATATCCATATCCCACCCGTTTAATTTCGGGTGGATGGATATCCACAGGGTGACGATTTTACTGCCATCCTTATTTTTTGTTTTCATGTTCAAACCAACTATCAACACCCCCATGCTTTATGTTTAGTATAATTGTTATTTTTTGTTTTAGCTTTTGTATGACATTGTCCTGAGACAGCTAACTTCGTCGATGCCTTAGATCTGTCTATTTGACTTGATTTTTGGTCTGCAGGTGATTTTGGGCGTCTGGACTACTTTATTCATATTTCATGTCATTTCGTTATGTTTAGGTTATACTTTAGCTTCTCGCGTGATTCTTCAATTTTGTGCTAGTTTCTAGCTCTGTTAAATATTGTTCACTTATTCATACATTATTGGGTTGTGAGGTCCATCTCTTTGGTTTGACCCTTTTATTTGCTATATACTACGTTATTGTTGTACGTTAATAGTCTTGGGTTTTATAAATGTTATTGCATGATAAGGTTTACCTAGTACGACTTAAGCAAACATCCTTTTCATCAGTGGGGAGAGGGGTTATTAGTGGCTGACGCATCATATGTATCTTACGTCTGCCAGAGGCTAGCTAGCCACCGCATCGTTGTAAGTGCTTTTGGTTTTCATCATTTTTTGTTGTTTTTACTTTGGATATGAGCTTGGTTTTGAGACAGTTTTGCTTTGTGTCTCAGCTGGCGAATTTATCTGACGTTTTTCAGCCCCCAGGCTTTCCTTTGATGATGCTAAGGGTGGACGCGCAGGAGTGGAGTCTACGAAGCCTTTTCTTCCTTGTTCACTGGATCAACTAAAGGCCGGGATGGGTGGCGACCGGGTGTACCAGGTAAGTATCATTTATTCATTCGGCTTTTCGTTTGTCTAGTGGATTGAAACTAATGTGCTTGGTGTGTTGTTCGCGTATCCTCTGCTAGTCATCAGAGGTTGTAGCAGGCGGCCAATCGTTTCGGGCCTTTGCATCATGCAGAGCTCTTATCCCGCCTCGCAATTCGGCACGGCCTCATTCGGTACGTATTTTGTAGACAGTTTATCTAGTGGCTATGGGTGTTTGAACATTTTTGTGATATTTCTGGTTATCTGGTTGTTTTTGTAGGATGCTCCCGACATGGTGTCGCACTTGGAGACTTGGGTGCTCGAGCTCGAGTGGATACAACTAAGCTTCACCCGGTTGGTGCGTGCTCGAGACTACGAGATTAAAAATCTCAAGGAGTACCTGACTCGGTTCCAGAGCGAGTCCTCAAGGGAGGCTAAGGCCAGGGTGGACCCGGAGGTAGTCGAGGGTGTGGACATGACATAGGTCCACCCCGACACAGCCATGTGCTGGTTTGGATAGGCGAATGAATCTCGTGGCGAGATTGTTATCAGATTGAAATTTAAATCGAAGTTGGAGCCGCCAACAAACTTTATGGGAGTTCGGACCCGTTCAAACCCTCTCTATACTTAGGCGTATCGTGAACAAAGCACGACTTGCCATATAGTACTAGAGCATGTGGGGTTCGCCCCTTTGCATAACGATACCAATGTCAGATTATCGAATATCGTATATCGAATGACTCTCGTTGCCAATGTTTCGAGCATCCGGAAATCAAAGATTATGAGTAAGGTTTGAAGGTACGTGTTGGGAAGCTCGCGAAGGACACCCTACCCCGCCCGCACATAGCAGCCTCTACTAGGATATCGATCGATGTTCGTGTACACACGTTAGTAGGATGATGAAAATGTATGACAACCATTGTTCTAGGTTACATATGCAAATTACGTGTTCACTACGTCGTTTAATGCATCTTTAGGATTTGTCGGAGTTCAATTTATCATGTGGGTTCATTTAAAAGCGACAAATGCCACGCAATGAATTAAATAACTTGAAAGTAGAGATTAAAAGTTACAAGGGCATAATACAACTCGGAGTTCACAGTACAACAGGCATTTGTAATATCGATTTAGAAACGATAAACATAAGCTATAAACAGGCTCGTAAATAGAAACCTAACCAGAAACCGTAAACCGAATGATTGGACAAACTTCGATCAGTTACGCATTATGTTGCGTACTGATCAGGAGGCTCGGGCGCGTGAGCTCATGCGACCTGGAACTCAGGCACAGGGAGCTAAGCATCCCAGCCTACAGGCACGAGCACTGGGGCGCCCAAGTCGGCAGGTGTACGAGATCAAAGCTTGATACTAGCTTGATCCCAAGGACTTGAAGTCTCGCCTCGACTTATCCTAGTGAAGTCTGGCTGCCTTTTATTCATCGATTATCGAGTCCGACTAGGAAGTCCTCGATATAAGATTAATATTGTGAGGCTTTCACTCAAAGTCGTAAAGGGAAAACGATAATAGATTGAAAACTGATATGGGATGTGGACTTAAGAGAAAATATGTGATAGATTAACACGCATTGACTTGCATCACAGGTGTAGTTACCTAGGTGAAACTCGTATCTTTGTTTGACTACGTTAAAAGTCTACAATACCTCGTTTTTACCTTAATTGGGTACTTGTCCTTAATCGTCCTGATTTATTATTTGAATCGAATATATCGACTTAATACAAATAGCATAGCCTTCCGTATCGCGGCGTTATTGTCGGGTCTCGTGGACCGTACGACGCTCGGATTGACATAATTAGGTTTCGTATTAGCTCAATTTTCGGTGACTCTTTATACATGATGTTCAATTATAGAATCGACATCAAACATTTTGGAGTGACGATTATTAATGAAATAAAAACGGATAATGAAGGATTCCGCGATCATGTCATAACCCGAGGGTTAGGCGCTGATAAGTGTAGTTTGTAGTGTCTATTTTGTTATGTTTGGTCCCGGTTTCCCTTGTGAAATCGCTCTTTGGAGATTTTTCTGGCCTACTCATGCTTCTAGTTCGTTTTAGGTTCCCGAGACCGTTCGTGGAGAATTGGAACGTTTCCGGCTCGTTTCATGCACTTTTGGAGCCCACGAAGAGAAGGACGATCACTCGGTGCCTTGGATTCGATCCTGAGACCTTGGGACCCATTCCCGAGCCCCTTAGACTTGATCCCGAGTCTCGAGAATCGATGAGAAGCCCAAGAGAAGCAAGGAGAGACCAAAAAGATCATAATGGAGGCCTATAAGGTCCTTCCCGGGCGGGATAATGCCTTCCCGACCGGGAAGGAGTGTGCAAATGAAGCTGCTCCTGTTTTGGGGCCGTCCCGGTCGGGATCACTTTGTCCCGGTCGGGACCACTCCGTCCCGGTCGGGACCATCTCGTCCCGGTCGGGATGGGAGAGCTGCAGCCCGTGTTTGCTTCTTTTCTTCTCCTTCATTCTTGTAACCTTATAAATACTCCTCCCTTGTATTGTTTAACTATCTTAACATTACCCTAGACTCTCTTAAACTTCTCTACATTGTTTAAACCCTAGATTTAGTTCTCCTCTCATTAGCTTAATCATCCTTTAAACTTTTGTTAATCTTAGTTTAATCTAGCAATTAGTCTTGTATTAAGAAGATTCTTGAAGACTCATCCAAGATTGACAACCTTGGAGATTATTTAGGTTTCTTATTTATACAAGTTCTCATCTTTTCCATCCTTTGGTAGTTGGTATAAACTCTATTCTCTTATTCATTGTTTATTCATCAAGTTTGAATCTTTACATATTGTTTATTGTTATTGTTTGTTCATTATGGATGTTTTGATTATTATGTCTATTTTTCTTGTTAGTCTCAGTTTTGATTTCATCATGAGTGAGTATATTCCTTGTGGGGTTAGTAGGGGGATTAGGTGTGGATTATGGGTGATTAGGGTTTAATTAGGGGAAAAGGTTGCATCTTTGTTGCTAGTCACATATTGGGCACTCTATGTGTTTGTTGAATTGCTTGTGTGGGTAGTAGTGGTCAATGCTTCTCATACTTGTTCTCATCCTCTAATTGTTTGGCTAGTGTGTGATTGTGTTCAGGTTTAGTCTTTTACACGAGAGTGCAGACTTAGGTTTAGATGCGAGAGCGCAAACCGACCTTGACTTAGAATTTGACGCGAGAGCGCAATCCGAGTCTAGTAACTAAGAGGCACCTACACCCTTGATCACCCATTTATCCTTCTACACTTAAGAACCCGACCTAACCCTACTCCCTTCCATATTTGATTCATTCTTCTTGTTAGTTATCATTTCTCTAGTTCATTGTTTAGTTATCTTTAGTTGTTTCATTTAGTTTATATCATACATAGTACATTGTTAGCCCACTTTCATCATCTCCAACCATCGTAGTTATTTGTCAATTCTCTTCTCTTTATGTTTGTTTGGTAGCCTAGTCTCGTTTTTAGGTCGACCTAGTCTAGACTTTACAAGACCGTCCCCGTGGACACGACCCGACTTACCCTAGCTACCTGTTAGGTATAGTTGGACTCTATTTGTTGGTTGGGAACCGCGGCAAAAATGCCTACCATCAATTTGGCGCCGTTGCCGGGGACGGTGCATTGTTTAGACTTAGTTTACTTATAGCCAGACTTAGTTACCCTTCTTTGTGCCCCTCTTCTATCTCTTGTGCATATTTAGTAGTCTTTTTCCTTGTTTTTATCATTTCTTCTTTCTCTTTGTTTTTCGTTGTGTTCGTTTATTGTCTTTGCCTAGTGCCCATAAAGCACTAGGTGTTCTCACGTTTGTTCGAGTGCGTAGTGTATGCCTAGGAGGGGAGGCGATTTCTTTCTCTTCAATCCAGAGCCGGAAAGACTCTTTAGAGCCTTTCGCCAACGGACGATTGACCGGGTTAGAATCTCTCAACCAAGTCCTAGCAATACCAATCAAGAACAAGCTCAAGGATCCGACTTAGACGAAACACCGCGAGAGACCGCCGGAGGGACCTTCATCAATCCCTTCGGTACTTATAGTCCTAGTTCTCCTTCTACATCTTCTTCAACACCGTCTACACCATCATCTCCCTTACATCCAATTATGCCGAAGTTCTCATCTCACTCCACTTTTACCGAGGATATCTTGCCGGGACCGAGTACTTTACCGGATACATATACCGGAAATTTTGTGGTAAAGACACAATTCATCCAACTTGTGGAGAGAAATCAATTTAGTGGTTTTCCCACCGAAGACCCGCACCAACACATGGAGACCTTCGCTGATTATTGCGATGCTAGCTATCTCCCAAACCGGGATTACTCAAGATCAAATCCGTTGGGTACTTTTCCCATTTTCTCTCATTGGAAAAGCGAAGCAATGGATCAAGAGTCTCGATAGGGCAACCATGGGTATCGATACTTGGAAGAAACTTGCATTGGCGTTCTACCAAAAGTATTACCCTCCGTAGAAGACAAATTTGCTACGGGCCTCCATCACCGGTTTCCAACAACGGGATGAGGAGAGCCTTTATGAAGCTTGGGAACGGTTCAAATCTTTGGTTAGATCGTGCCCCCACCATGGACTTTCACAATGGTTCTTAGTCCAACAGTTTTGGAACGGTCTATATGAGGACTCAAGAGCTATACTCAACATGGGCTCCAATGGTAGGTTTACCGAGGTCGATGATGACCAAACTTGGTCAAGAATCGAGGAGATGGCGGTGCACAACTCCCAATACTCAAGGCCTAGAAAAGCGAATCAAGGAGGTAGGCACGAGGTCGATGCCATTACACAACTAAGCATTGATCTTGGAGCTCAATTAAAAACTCACATGGAGACTATTGACAAGAAGCTCCAAAGCCACCTCAATCAAAGCACTAGTTTCTCCAACCAACACTCGATTCATGAAGTTAATGCTTTGGGAGTTGTGTCTCCTACACCTTATTATGGGATGTGCGATACTTGTGGGATAGTTGGACATGAGCCTATACATTTTCGAGGTAGTATTGAGCAAGTGAACGCCTTTCAAGCGTTCAAGCAAGGTGCCCCTTATCCTCATATGTTCCAACCTTCCCATCAAGCTTCCCAACAACAATATCTACAACACCGTCCATATGTGCCACCTCCCTTAAGGGACAACAACCAAGGTTATATGGGCAACCCAAGGCCATTCAACAATTTGAAGCAACATAACCAAGGTAACTTCAACAACAATCAAGGGTTCCAACATGGGAACTTTAATCAAGGTGTTTTCAAGGAAACCAACACAATCAAGGATATCAAAACAACCAAGGTAACACTCAAGGCCTTAATCAAGGCAACTCTCATGGGTTCCAAGGGAACCATCAACAACAACAAGCAACCCAAGGTAATAAACAAGAAAGCAAGCCAAGGAGCCGGTCTCCTATTCATGATTATGGTACTCCATTAGCCCTCACCGATACTCCGCAAAATCCACAATCTCCACCTCGAGATGTCAACATGCAAACATAAATGATGGATGTGCAAAAGAGTAACCAAGAAATGCAAAGAAGCCAAATGGAGATGCTAAGAAACCAACAAGAATTCTTTGCTCATTTTCAAAGGGAGAACATAGGAAGAGATGCTCATATGAAGATGCTTGAGACTCAAATAGCTCAAGTTCCTTCGGGAAGCTCTTCAAGGAAAAAGGGGCAACTACCTCCTCAAGGTGAAATGGCGAAATTCGAGCATGTAAATGCTATTACCACGAGGAGTGGTGCATCTTATGATTCCTCATTATCCCCTAATGAGCAAGTACCGATTAAAGAAGTTGTACCCCCCTCTCAAGAGAATTCAAGCTTTGGAAATCCAATGGAGGAGCAAGTCTTATGGGAGATTGCGAAACCCCATGAAGACAAGCTTCCCCCACTTCAAGGAAAAGACAAGGGTAAAAGGAAAATGTCATGTGAGAAGTCCAAACTTAATGAGCAAGACAAGGTGCATATCAAGTTGCCTTTCCCAACAAGGCAAATGAAGACTAAGGTGGATGTTCAATTTGACAAGTTCCTAGACATTGTGAAGAAATTGGATGTGAGTGTCCCGTTTACCGAGCTACTTACCCAAATCCCGGCATATGGAAGATTTATGAAAGAAATCTTGGCTAGGAAGAGATCCGTCGACAAAGAAGAGACCATTGCGTTCACAAGAGTGGTGAGCGAGCTTACTCAAGGTTCTAATCTTCCCAAGTTGAAGGATCCGGGTAGTTTCTCGATCCCGTGCACCATAGGCAACTTCAAGATTGAGAGAGCACTATGTGATTTGGGTGCGAGTGTAAGCATAATTCCCTATTCCATTTGTGAGCGACTTGGGATGAAGGAGCTCAAGTGTACTTCCATTACACTCCAAATGGCCGATAGTTCACTCAACCGACCATTAGGGATGTTAGAGGATGTGCCGATAAGAATCGGGAAGTTCTTCATTCCGGTCGACTTCCTAGTGCTCGACATGCCAGAAAATGCTATCACTCCCATTATCCTTGGGCGCCCATTTCTACATACCGCCGGTGCTATGATTGATGTGAAGAACGGTAGGATCACATTTGAGTTAGGCGAAGAAAAGCTCGTGTTTGACCTCCAAGGCAACACCTCGCCTACTAATGATGAGTCGTGTAAAATGATCCACGCCATGAAAGACATCGATCTAGGGGATGAGTCGGGTAAAAGCTTGAAGAACGACTTCTATGAGCTTGAGGATGATGATTCCGAGCTTGGGGCGGATGAGTGCCCATATCATGAGTTTGAATACGAGTGCCAAAACAAAAAGAGAGATGAGCCTCCCTTGGAGCCACATGAAGATCGATGGACGTTTGGGTATATACCGAAGGATCGAATTGAAAGTACAAGTTCAAGCCATTGAACTTAGTAGATTGGGATGCCCCGGGAACGTCGAGACAAGGTGTTGAAGAACCTTGGAGTGTATGGTTATACTACAAGCTTGATCGAAGATTTCTCGAGAGCCTTCGATTTGTTTCTTCGTGCCCTTGATGGAGATGGAGTTGGCCAAGTGGTGTTGAAAAATGATTGAAGAATGCACCATCCTTGGTTTGACGAGTTCCAAAAGAACCGTCTCATTGTATATATCACTTCCTTGTAATCCTTTTTCGGTTTTGTGAATTTCTTGTAATTTGGTATTTTGATGAGCGATGTGAGGGAGGGATCTTGATGAATGTTATTTGAGCTTGTTCGTTAGGTGTGAAGTGAAGATGAAGTCTCGAGAAGAGTACATGATGATAGAAGCTTAGGTTTGAGAAAGGGAGTCGATTTTTGAAGCTTTGCACAACCTTTTGGGTTATGGAGGACAAGAAGATCCATCCCGGGCGAGAAGAGGCCATCCCGACCGTGAAGGAGCCATCTCGACCGGGATGAGGGTGCCAGAATTCTGGTTTTCTAGAGTGTCTTCCCGACCGGGACGAGTGTGTCATCCCGACCGGGACCATCCATCCCGACCGGGACGAACCCTGCTCCTCTTTTGGCCTCTTCTTTGTCATAAGAGTCCACCCAACCACTTTATACCCCCTCCCAACCTCCCTACCTATCCTTGCCCATATCATATGACCCTTATACCTCATTTACATACCCTCACCTCATTTTCTCTTAACTTTACACTGAGATTCACATCAAATCCCACCTTCTCACACCATTGCAAGCCATTGTACTTCAACCATGGAACCGTATCAAGAATGAAGAGAAATAACAATGACGAAGACTAGCTACGTGCCGATATCGAACTATGAGACGATGGAGCGAGTGAGTTGCTAACCGATTGGTACGGCAACTATCCTTTCTTTTCCGTCTTTTATTGCTTGTCTTCCTTTGTTTGCTCCCTTCCCCTTTTTGTGTCATGGTGGCCCCCGGGGCCTTGGTAGACATTACTCCCGACTCTCGATGACGTCACTACATCGAAATTCATTTCAAAATCCAAATTTATAAGTATTTTCACTTTTTCTTTGATTTTACTTTCCTTTTAGGATTTAGTCGGATTCGGGCGTAATCCGGGCTAGGTGACTTGATTACACCTAATCCTCTCCTCCCATTTCCTTTTATTTCCTTCTTTTTATTTCTTCCCCCATCCATATCTTTGCTCGTCTCGGCCCATGGTGACTTGACTACACCCCGGCCGGACACATTTTACCTTTTCTCCGCTTTTCTTTTTACTTTCTAGCTTTATTTTTGTAGTTTTTTTCCTTTCTTGGGTTCTCCACACACTACGATCGAGCATGAGAACATTGCTCGATTTAAGTGTGGGGGAGCGATATCCTATCGTAGTTAGTTTTATTTTCGTAGTTTATTCGATAAACCTTTAAAAACCCTAAAAATTTGAAAAATTTCACAAAAATCAAAAAGATTTTCTTTTGTGTCTTTTCCTTTTTGTGTCGTGCTTTTGTTGTGTTGCGTGTTTTGCCTCCCTTTTTCCTTGTAGGTTGCTTAATCACCGTTAACTTTGGAGGGCTTTCGAGACTTCCGGTAACATCTTTATCGCTTTTTCTTCTTTATCTCTTGTGGAGTGTGGAGGAGATTTGTGATGATGTGTGCTCGGGTGGAGCTTTGTAAAGTTTGATGATGATTTGGTTGCTTATTTGGAAATTCGGGGTGGTGTTTGTTCTCTTTATGTGTTTGTTGTGTTTTGTCTTGTTTTGTTGCTTTTGCCTCTTTTTCTTTCGTTTTCGTCGAGTCTTTGTTTTGTGTTGTGTAGTTGTGTCTAGTGTGTAAAAAGGTTTTCGAAAACCCGGTTTTGAGGCTAGTGTTTAAGTGTTTACTTTCCTTTTCTAGTAGTATGAATCGATCTTGGACTTTAATCTAGTAGGATGACCCTAAATCAATAGTTTCGTTGGTCCTTTACCTTGAGTCCACCTAGCTTACTAGGGATTTACTACGGGATTTGCATTTTGACCATTATGACCACCCACGGTGTGAAAAGGTCTTGGTTGCCGAGTCTTGTCCCTTAGGTGACCGTGTTTGGGATTGTTTGATTAGTCCAATTTCTCCACCTTTTTGTGGGTTTGAAGGGAAAGCGCGCTCCCGACTCACCCATTACCCTACCTCCTACACATATCCACAAAATAAAGTTGCAAATTGTTGAAATCATCTTTCTTTGTTGCAAAGAAATGCCTACAACTCAAATCTAGCCAAAATGGCAAAGAAAAGAAAAAGAAAGAAAATGAAAGAAAGGAAAGATTGAACAAAAAGAAAAGGCATAAAAAAAAAGCCAAAAAGAAAATACAAAAGATGAAAAAGAAGTGGCATAGCAACACACAAAGCAAAAATGCAAAAGAAAGAAAAAAATGCCAAAAGAAAACCGTCTCACAAAAAGAATCCCCACATCTCAAAAATAAGCCTTTTGCCGACTATTGCCGTGAAGAGCCTACCAAAGGACCGAGTCCCTAGGAAGGATGATAGCGGTAATGGTCGGTCTTCCCTCATTTTGCAATCGCATCCACCTTTTTACTTGGATTAGTTGAGCAGTTTTGGACATGTGCCGACCCTCTTGGCTCATCGCTAAAGGGGGCGGGTTCTCACTTACCTACAGTGTCGACTAACATCGTGGTTCATCCTTTTTCCATCCCGCCGATCGTCCCGTAGTACGTTCTTAGAAGGTTAGGAGGACCTACGTAAGTTATCAACGTTTCTATTGCTTTGTTGTCATACTATTAGAGTTTTTTTCATTTCGATTTGTGTTATTAGCTTGGGACCGTTGTCACTTGCCTTGAGTCCTAAACCGGTGCTTCTTTCACCGCTTTTTAGAGGGAAGCGGTATTTGTTTCTTTTTGGGTGCAACTTTGTGTTTGTTTGTTTGCATGCTTGTTTGTTTATGTGTTTTGTGTCCGGTTGCATCCACAGTTTTGTCGCAAGACCATACTTGCCTGGCGGAGTGCACTTTTCCTCTAAGTGTACTCGCGTGATTTGAAAGGGCGTAGGGTGCGCTAATACCCGCTCGGCTAGTTTAGTTGTTAGTTTGTGCTTACTCGAGGGCGAGTAAGGGTTAAGTGTATGGGAGTTGATAAGTGTAGCTTGTAGTGTCTATTTTGTTATGTTTGGTCCCGGTTTCCCTTGTGAAATCGCTCTTTGGAGCGGTTTCTGGGCTACTCATGCTTCCTTTAGTTTGTTTTAGGTTCCCGAGACCGTTCGTGGAGAATTGGAACGATTCTGGCTCGTTTCATGCACTTTTGGAGCCCACGAAGAGTAGGAACGATCACTCGGTGCCTTGGATTCGATCCCGAGACCTTGGGACCCATTTCCGAGCCCCTTAGACTCGATCGTGAGTCCCGAGAATCGATGAGAAGCCCTAGAGAAGCAAGGAGAGACCAAAAAGATCATAATGGAGGCCTACAAGGTCCTTCCCGGGCGGGATAATGCCTTCCCGATCGGGAAGGAGTGTGCAAATGAAGCTTCTCCTATTTTGGGGCCGTCCCGTTCGGGATCACTTCGTCCCGGTCGGTACCACTCCGTCCCGGTCGGGACCATCTCGTCTCGGTCGGGATGGGAGAGCTGCAGCCCGTGTTTGCTTCTTTTCTTCTCCATCATTCGTGTAACCTTATAAATACTCCTCCCTTGTATTGTTTAACTATCTTTACATTACCCTAGACTCTCTTAAGCCTCTCTACATTGTTTAAACCCTAGATTTAGTTCTCCCCTCATTAGCTTAATCTTCCTTTAAACTTTTGTTAATCTTACTTTAATCTAGCAATTAGTCTTGTATTAAGAAGATTCTTGAAGACTCATCCAAAATTGACAACCTTGGAGATTATTTGAGTTTCTTATTTATACAAGTTCTCATCTTTTCCATCCTTTGGTAGTTGGTATAAAATCTATTCTCTTGTTCATTGTTTATTCATCAAGTTTGAATCTTTACATATTGTTTATTGTTATTGTTTGTTCATTATGGATGTTTTGATTATTATGTCTATTTCTCTTGTTAGTCTTAGTTTTGATTTCATCATGAGTGAGTAGATTCCTTGTGGGGTTAGTAGGGGGATTAGGTGTGGATTATGGGTGATTAAGGTTTAATTAGGGGAAAAGGTTGCATCTTTGTTGCTAGTCACATATTGGGCACTCTATGTGTTTGTTGAATTGCTTGTGTGGGTAGTAGTGGTCAATGCTTCTCATACTTGTTCTCATCCTCTAATTGTTTGGCTAGTGTGTGATTGTGTTCAGGTTTAGTCTTTGACACGAGAGTGCGGACTTAGGTTTAGATGCGAGAGCGCAAACCGACCTTGACTTCGGATTTGACGCGAGAGCGCAATCCGAGTCTAGTAACTAAGAGGCACCTACACCCTTGATCACCCATTTATCCTTCTACACTTAAGAACCCGACCTAACCCTACTCCCTTCCATATTTGATTCATCCTTCTTGTTAGTTATCATTTCTCTAGTTCATTGTTTAGTTATCTTTAGTTGTTTCATTTAGTTTATATCATACATAGTACATTGTTAGCCCACTTTCATCATCTCCAACCATCGTAGTTTGTCAATTCTCTTCTCTTTATGTTTGTTTGGTAGCCTAGTCTCGTCTTTAGGTCGACCTAGTCTAGACTTTACAAGACCGTCCCCGTGGACACGACCCGACTTACCCTAGCTACCTGTTAGGTATAGTTGGACTCTATTTGTTGGTTTGAAACCGCGGCAAAAATGCCTACCATCAGGCGCCTGCCATGTGGCGCCCTAACCTCCAAGCGCCTGGGGTGGCGCGGCTCAAGTGTGAGGCGCCACCACCTATGCAAACTTTTGGCAGAAACTTTAGTCAGATGCGCTTGTTTTAAAAGATAATCGATACGGATCAAACCCTTTGCACTATTCGACATCGACATTGACAACGGGTCCATAATGTACGAATTGGCGTCATGGGACGTTTACTCCGAATCGATAACGACTGGTCCTTGTAGGCATTAGATCCTATGTATCTCGACATCGTTATTTGATCGTCGAGATCTACGTGTCGATACCATCATTGGACGCCCACTCGAGTCATGTTTAAATAGTTTTAATTATATATAAGCGGTAGTAATAGAACGAAAGTGTAAAACCGTTTTAGGGGGTTGACTCGCCTTAAACAACCAAATACGCTGGGTGACAACGAGATAAGCGACCAGCGACGCGAGTGCGATACTCTTGTGTTCGGATTTCCGTATTTCGTCGTCCTTAGTATTCGATACGTAGAAGGATAAGTACTTTATAGTAGGAAAGTTAGTAGTTAGGAGTTAGGAACGAAAAGTAAAAAATGTTAGGTGCTATTAATAAAATGTTGGTATAGTTAGAGTACGATAAATAACTAGTTTAGAGATTAGAAATGGGATTTGGACACCCTCAACCAACATTGCTTCGAGATACGGGCTCACGGAGTATCATCGTAGACACGGGGAGTGACTCAAGGTATATGTTGTGTGCCAAATTTGAACCGTTTTTCCTCCTATTTAGACCCTTTTTTCCTCCGTTTTACGAGATTTGAGTGCGATTATCGCCGTATTTTGCGTAATTCTCGCATTAGTGTCTCTCTTTTGCATTTTACGTGTTTTTGGTAGTTTTCTGTCTATTTTGATAGGATTTTCGACCGAAAACGCATCCGAGCTTCTATGAGCCTGAAAGAGAGAGACATTGTCCGAAAAGCAAAGCACACAACTGAAAGTTCGAGTAATCCAATTGATCAACAAAGAAGGAGACCAGAAAAGAGTCAGAGGACCACCGGGTGAAGTTTCGCCCGACGACATTTTTCCACCCCCAAAGATTTTCATGACTCTCCACCGGGCGAAATGACCAGGCGAAATTTCGCCACCGGGTGAAATTTCACCCGGTGGGATTATTATGTCAAGCCGCGGGGCGAAATTTCGCCCCATGAAGATGCAAAGAGTGAAGGTCTAGCTAAATGAAGAGAAATTGGATTTGGGCCTTCAAGTTTGTGCAACCCATTAAGAATAGTATAAATACTCCTCCTAGGGTTTAGTGTCACTCTTGTGCCTTGAGTGAGCCTTTAAGAGTAGGAGTAGTTTAGAGGATTTCTAGAGTAGTTTAGAGTATTCTTAGTAGTAGTAGTAGTATTAGTAGATCTACTTAGTATTAGTATAATTCTACTCCATAGTTAGTAATCAAGCATCCATCTTTGTTGAAGATTGTGTTTTATGTTGAAGATTCAAAGGTTTTGCAATGGTTTATGTGACAAGGCTCTTGTTTTATTTCTTGAAGATTCATATTTCTTGTATTGAAGATTGAAGATTTATGCATGGATTAGTGACAAATTCTTGTACTATTTCTTCCAAGATTCAATCTTTATGTTTATCTTCATCTTCCTCCTTAGTTCTCTCCATAGTTGGTAAATTCTTTCCTCTCCCTTTTCTCCATTAGTTTATGATTTTATCTTCTCCTTGTTAGTTTCTCTTTAGATTGTGTGTTAGTTAATTTCTCTCCTTAGTGTTAATTGTTAGTGTAGTTATTATGCATGCTTTAGTTATTTTATCCTTAGTTAATGTCTTGTTGTTTTTCATCATGACTAGTGAGTAGATTTTCTTGTTGGGGAATTAGGGAGGAGGATTTGGATTATTTGATTCGAGGGCTGTTGGTGGGTTGTTTAGTTGTTGATTATCAATTTTAAGGTTTTTGTGTCTTTGTTGACTTAGAATCGCGACTAGGCCGACCTTGACTCATTTCTACCAATATGGGGAAACTCGGGGTATAAATTACCTTAATTTGAGACTTACCCTTTCGCCGCGAAAGCGGGTTTAGGTAGGTTGGGTGAAGAAACCGAAAGGTGGCATTCTCCCTTTTTAACGTTGTAACTAAAACTCGATCCCGAGACTCTTAGACCCCATTTCCGAATCCCGACTCTCCCCAACACCTTTCCTATTATTGTCCCTAGCTTCGGTAGTGTAACTCGTTAGCAATAGTTCAACCTCTCTCGACCCAAAACCCCCATCTCAACCCCATTCACGATTAAACTCTAGACTTGACCAATATCGCTTAACCCTCTCCCTGTAGATCGATCCCGACCTACCACTACAACACTAGTTAGGTTTGTCGGTGTTAAAAATATTGTTTGCATGCGTGTCGACGACAGCGCGCATCAAAATGGCGCCGTTGCCGGGCAGACGGTGATTAGTTAATTGATTAAGTCTTTGTTTTATTGTGTTTGGATAATTGTTTCTTTTCCTTCTACCCTAGTACCGCTCGGTGCTAGGAGTCTCATCTTTGAATTGAGTTGTGTTCAGGAACAATCATATTTGGCATTGCTTATTCCATACCGGTGCAAGCGAGGAGATATTATTATTTCGGACTTCAAATCAACTAAAGTGAACCCTCATCCATATCTTACATCAACTTCTCACCCATCCAACATTCCCAAAACTCTTACAAGATTCCCTTTCCCTCTTCTCCCTTCAAAAATCACCTCCACAATCAAACATGCCTACTTTGAGATCTCACTCCCAACCCACTCATGAACAAACTTCTTCTCCCGTCGCATATGGAACCATACCCGATAACTTTGAGCTCAAGATTTCTTCAATTGCCATAGTCCAACAAGACACTTATCATGGGCTTCCACAAGAAGATGCTCTAGAACACATAGCGACGTTTAAAGAGAAGCTAGTTGGAATGAAATTAAATGGACTTACTTCATGCCAATTCCATAGGCTTTTGTTCCCCAAAACCCTTCGTGATGATGCTAGGAGATGGCTACAAAGCCACCACGATGATACCTTCCAAACTTCGAATCAATTAGCCAATGCATTTCTAGAAAAATACTATCCTCCTTCCAAGACCAATCAATATCGAATGGAGATTCAAACCTTCCGACAAGTTGATAATGAAAGCATAAGTGAGGCTTGGGATCGATTCCAAACTCTACAAAGGAAGTGCCCACACCATGGTATCCCTCATTTGCTTTTGCTCCAAACATTTTTCTATTCCTTATCCGCCGATGCAAGGGACATTCTTAACGCGACCACAAGGGGCGACTTTTTCTTACTCAATGAGGATGAATCCCATGAACTTCTTGATAAGATAGCTAAAAGTGGCATGTGTGTTAAGGAAACGCAAGAGGGTGAACCAAGTGGAGACTCAAAACCGTCAAAAGACATGGAGGCCACTCTTGAAGCGCAAATCGCTCAACTACTTGAGAGATTTGAAGCAATGGTTGCTAGGGACGCTTCCCAACCCGAAATGAGGCCCCCACCAAGAAGAGTCACACCACCAGGGAGAATCACCCAACCAAGAAGAATCACACCACCTAGGCGAACATCTATCTCGCCTCCAAAGCCATATAGGGTAGATATCCCATGTTATCATTGTGGAGAATATGATCACGATTCCAATTTTTGTGTGAAGAAGGAGTACGTTTATCAAGCAAACACTCAAGAAACATATGAAAAGTCTCAAACGAACAATCCTAATTTGGGGACCGGATTCTATTCCATGCCAAATCAAGGATCATATCCTTTTCCAAGAGCCCCCAATCAAAGGGTTTATCCTAATTCATATGGACCTCATTATCAACCGAGACGACCTCACACAAATCAATTCAATCAAGGCTATTTCTATCCTCAAGGACCACCTCGACCAAATTATGGTCCTCCTTTTGGAGCTTATCCACCTCCTAACCAAGGTCGTCCAAGGAACTTTCAAGGTAACTCTCAACCCTTCTATGACATTCAACAAACGATCAAGTTTCTATTGAAAGAAAATGCGTCAAATCGAGCTAGACTTGAAGCTCTAGTAGCACGTGCCACATCGCAAGCTCGAACTCCTCAAGAGCCGACCGATTCTTTCAATCAAGCTTCCGTGAATGCCATTAAGGTAGTAAGCAAAAAGAAACCGGTGAAATCTTTTGATCCACAAACTCTTGCATCTCATCCCCCAATCAATGAATTCGATGAGAAAGTGGTCAAGGATGTAACCGAAAAATCAAGAAGAGATCCATCAAAGTATCTTTTAGGAGACCTTGCATTTGTTATTGAACAAATTCCAATAGAGGACACAAATTTAGTCTCCAGAATCGAAGTACCTCCTTTGAATGACAAGCCACCAATCCCATTCAATGATCAAGCTTTGGGAATGATAACCTTCACCGACCTTATTGAAGACGTTGTCACAAGCACATCCATGCCTACCCCGTTCGATTACATCCCAGACATCATTTTGAAACCCGCCGAGAAGGAAAAAGCTCCCGTTTCTCCAAGGACCAACCCTAAAGCTACAATTCCTATCAAATTAGGAGATCCGGGTAGTTTTGCCATTCCATGCTCCATCGACCATGTCTTGATAGACCGGGCTTTGTGCGACCTTGGCGCTGACATTAGTTTGATGCCTTTAGCCTTTGCTCGTATTATTTATATTAAAGACTTGGATTACTTTCCCGTGAATGTGCAAATGGCCGATGGGACCACTAAGGAGCCCTATGGATTGGCCCGTAACCTCATGGTTAATGTGGGGAATTTATATATCCCCACCGACTTCGTCATTTTAGACATGCCGATTGACGAACGGATCCCTATCCTCTTGGGACGGCCTTTCCTAGCTACCGGTGGGGTGATTATCGATGTGAAGCTAGGACGTTTATCCTTCAATGTTGCTAACGAAACGGTTCAATTTGTGCTTCCCGCATTCCTTCCCGAAGATCCTCCTAATATGGAGTTTTGGAACCAAATGGTTGAATTCCCATCCAATGAAGAACCTTCTACCGAAGATCTTGACTACGATGATGAAGAAGACGACGGTGCCCTATTCATACCTGGTTCTACCTCCGACGAAGATATTCCTAAAGAATTTGCAATGCTTCCCAAGGTAGCACAACTTATGAGTATTCCGGAGTTTAGAGAAAAGCTCAAGATCGGTAATGTGGAATTTGAAGTGAATGATCAAGACCCTCCGGGTTGCTTTTCAAGCAACCCCGATTAAACTCAAACAATCAATTCGGTTTGGTGGTGTCCATAATAACCACCTTTGTAAATACTTGTATATTCTCATCCTTTTTATTTTCCCTCGAACAATAGATTTTAAATTTTTCCTTTTGGGAGTTTGTTTTCTTTTTGGTACCTGCAGGAGTTATGAAGATTTCTTATGGTTTTTTTGGGTTGCGCTACAAATGGTTACGAGAGTTTCCGTCCGTGTTACTATTACATGGACCGAGAGGAGTGACATTATCGAAGAACTAAGGATGTTTGGTCCAAGTCAAAGAAAAATTTTCGTAGCAAGAAGCTTATTCGGAGTGGAGGATCTCACCGGGCGACATTTCGCCCGGTGGAATTGTTGCCCGAGTCCGTCGGGTGAAACTTCACCCGGTGGCAACCTTGCTCAAAATTAAGGAATTGACGGAAAATCCGTCGGGCAAAATTTCACCCGGTAAAATCTCACCGGGCGAATTTTCGCCCTGCGGTAAAAATACATTGCGACTTGGGAATTGGCGGAAATGACGAAAATCGGTCCGAAGACCGTCGGGTGAAATTTCGCCCGGTGGAATCTGACCAGGCGAAAAATCACCCCGGGTAATATATACCCAGCCAAACCCACCCTTACCATCTTCATAATTCACTTTTCCTATCTCTCTCCTCAATCAAACCCCAAAAAAACCCCAAATCCTCCACCTTAAACCACCTCCAATCCATCCATTCCTTCACCAAAATTCAATTAAATCATATATTTCTCATCCTTATCACATTCCTTTCACCTTCTTGGAGTTTGTTTCGAGAAATTGTTCCGATTCCGACAAACCCCAAACCGAGACCGTCAACACATAATCGTCAAATTCAAGCATCAAGGATGAGGAGGGTAAAACAAATGGCAAGGAAAAGGATTTCTTCAATGCTTAATCGCAATTCGGGTTCAACATCTTCCTCAAGGTCCGAGGAGCAGGCTGAGGCTCGGGACGAATCTGTCCCGATGCCCGTTCAAACACAAAGCTCTATACCGCGTGAACAACCTGTTCCGCTTGAGGTACGTTACCCAAAAATCCATCGTTATTTCCGTGAACCTCTGTCTGGTCTCTATTTCGTTAAGAAAGCCCATGTTGATAAATGTAAAAAATTATGGGTCTGTCGTCTCGAGCCAACCCGTTGGGCAGCTCGAGATGTACTTGTTCGAATGGGTATAGAACCGCAAGTACAAACAATGTGCCAAAATCTTGGTCTGATTTTATGCCTCCGAGGAGGATACTTTTCAAAAGTTGACGTGTGAGTTTTTCGCAACTTTTGAGCTGAGTGGTGACGATAATACCAATATTAGTTTTCATCTGCGAGAAACTCTTTACGTCTTCAAGTTGAGGGATTTTGGTGCATTGCTCGGTTTACCTTCTTCTGTCCTTGGAAGGCCTAGGGCGGAACAGACTCAAGACGATAAATTTGGCCGAGATCGATTCTGGTTTAAAATAGCCCGCCAGAAGACTTTCAAGGGAGGAAAAATGCATTCTTTCTCTATCCGAAACTCCATCCTCCGGTATGTGGCGCGTATTATAGCTAATTCATTCTTGTCAAGCTATGATACGCATCACAACTGTAGTGCAATAGCTGTGCAGCTGTTAGAGGATGCGGTTTTGGAGAGAAGCCAGTCGATCGATATGTCCGAGGCTTTAGTTACTCACTTCGCACAGATTGCGAAGGGCGGCCGCAAGAGGATTTCTTGTGGCGGTGTTTTAACGATGCTAGATAAAGCCTTAGGCGTCGATTTTAGCGATTTGACGCCGGTTGACGGGGCGGGAATTTACATAGATGAAGTTTATTGTCCTTTCCTTGTGTGGCCCCAGAAAGGGGATTATAACAGTTTGTTTTTGTATAAGATTACTGAGTTGCGCGCTATTGCAATGCCTAGCCCTGAATGGGTAAGGCTAGATATTGAAGAGAACTTTGGCATGCCGAAGAGGTCCGGGGAGTACATTCGGGGTAGCATCCGAGGTAAGTTTTATCAGACTGAATACCCCGAGGGACCTTTAGATTTTGGCGACGATGATATAGAGGTTGTAGACGTGTCGGAGGAGGAACCGGAGGTTGAAACCTCTCGGGATGAGGGTCAAAGAACATTACTGTCATCATCATACGGACCCTCTTCCTCCCGCCAACCCGAACCCTAGACCTCGCAATTTTTCACCCCAAACTTCTCAGACTTTGAACCACACAGACACTCCACGTTCACCCAGTCTACCCTTGGTTTTCAGGAGGTCATTAACATGAGTCCTCCACGACACTCCTCGTTCTTCGGATCGGAGATAATTTTATAACCAATGGGGGGAAGTCTATGATCGTACACGTCAGACTTGGGAGAACTCGACCACCTCACTAAACCTGGCCCAGGACGCCTACAATGTGGCCCGGGATGCGCGCGATACTGCGCATAGTTTGTACTCATACTCTAGGGAAGGTTTTGAGTACGCCCGGACCAGTTTTGAGATGACTAGAGAGGCTGCTAGGGATGCCCAAGCAGCAAGGTTGGCGGCAGAGGAGAACCAAAGGATGTTGCAACAGCAGCAGCACTATTTTGATCGATTTTTCGGCATGCCTCCGCCAGGGTCTTACTACCCACCACCTCGTCCCCCAGGTTCTATGTGAGTGGTCGAGTGTTGTTAATGTTAGTGTGGGGGTGTTAGTTGTTGGTTGTCAGTCGTCATTAATCTGTTCTCTTGTCTCAGCTATCTTGATCACTGTCTGTCCTTGCAGCGCCAATATTTGGCATTTAATAATTATGTTGTTGGTAGATTTATAATTGGTTATTTTGTTGGTTTGAGAAATTGTCAGCCCCTCTGTGACCCTACCTGGGTCGTTACACATGTGAGGTTTATTGCAGGTGCCTTAGAGAAGAAGGACCTGATTGTTGCTCCCGGTCTTCGGTGACTTGATCGCACCAAGACCAATTGAAAAATCCAAAATTTTCTTTTTCTTTTAATTTTCCCGATTTGTGTGGAATCCGGGCGAGGTGACGTGATTACACCTACGCCCTTTCTCCACTTATCGATTTTTCTTCCTTTTCATTTTTCACTTCATTTTCTTTTCTTATTTTTCGATTTTTCTCTTTGGCTAGGGTCTAGGTGACGTGATTACACCTAGGCCCGCCGCTTCATTTTCGTTATTTTATCTTTTATATTTTCTTTTTCTCCGTTTTCATTTTTTTTCTTTTTATTCCCTTAATTTTTGAAAAATCAAAAAACATTAAAAATTCATCAAAAATCCAAAAACATTTGAAAAATCATAAAAATTCAAAAAAAAATCCCGTTCTTTTCTCTTTTTCTTCTTTTTTCGATTCCTCTCCTATTCGTGCATTGGGGGCAATGCACAGTTTTAGTGTGGGGGAGGGATCTACTATCCTTTTCTTTATTTTCTTTTTCATTTTTCCTTTAAAAACCAAAAATCCAAAAATTTTCGTTTTTGTGTCACTTGTATTGTCTTGCATTCTTCTTCTTGTAGGTACGCCGCCAACCATTTAGCATGGATACGTAAGGTAGCGGAAATGAAATAAAGACCGCGCGGTAATACTTTCTACCTTCGTTTTATCCCTTTCTCTTATGCATGGAGTTTGGGCACATATGCTATTTGGAGGTTCACTTGGTGAACATTTTGGAATTGGTGGTTGTGGATTGTGTTGACTTAATGGAGTATGGAGTGCTTGACTATACTTGTGCATTTTATTTTGTTTTGCTCTTTTCGTGTTTTTGTCATCTTTGTGTTCTTTTTATTTTGTGTATAGCTTGTCTAGGTAAAGTTTTTGAAAATCCGATTTTGAGATTAGGCCGAGTGTTTATTACTCCCTTGTTAGTGACCCTTTTTGATTTTTGGACATAATTCTAGTAGAATGACCTTGAACCAATTTTTGCATTGGATTTTTACCATTAGTCCATCTTTTCTACTAGGAGCCTACATCGGGATTTGCATTTGACCACCTTGACCACCCATGGAGTGATAAGGCCTTGGTTACCGTTCCCCATTCTCTTAGGTGACCTTACTTGAGAAGTCACTTTTAGTCCAAAATTTTCATTCTTTTATGGGTTCGGAGGGGATGCACACCCGACTAGCCTATTTCTCTACCATTCACCCATTTCCACAAATTAGTTTGCAAAAATATGCTTTACCTTGATCTCAAATGAATCATCTAGCCAAAAATGGGTTATCCGAAAGAAAAAGGGAAAAATGAAGAAGAAGGGCAAATCAATATCTGCCAAAAAAAGCACTCAATCGAAATAAGGGGAAAGAAAAACCGAAAAAGAAAATCAAAATCTTAAAAAAAAAAACGTTCCAAAACCCAAATAATCCTTTGGTTGACTTATTGCCGTGAAATGCCTACTAGACGACCGAGTCCCGAGAAAGGTATAGCGGTAATTTGGCAATCTTTACCATTTTGCAAACACTTATCCATCTTTTTGGTCTAATTGGCTTTCTCGAGTTTGGAACGACCCTCTAGGCTTAGCTTAGGAGACGGCGTAACACTTACCTACAGTGCTTACTAACTCCATGGTTCTCACTTATCCACTTCATTTATCGTCCCGTTGTAGGCGTCTTTAGTGGAATTAGAAGGACCTTGGTAAATTTTCAATGTTTTTATAGTTTGATTGTCATCCTATTAGGATATTGTCCATGTCAATTTGTGTTACTAACTTGGTAGTGTTCTCGCTTATCTTAAGCACAAATCGGTGCTTTCTCCGCCGTTTCGATGAGGGATTCGGTCATTTATTTTCTCTTTGGTTGCGACTATCTTTTCGTGTGTCTTTCTGGTTTTATGTGTTTGCGTGTTTGTTAGTCGCAACCCCAATTTTGAGGAAGACCCAACTTGCCTTGCATGGAGATACTCTACCTCATGAGTATCTTGATGTGAGTTGAAGGGACGGAGCGGGCCCGTTAATTGCCTCGTATCGGCTTAGTATAGTCTAGCTTAGTAGTAGTATCTAGTTTCTTTTTGGGTCTTTGCTCGAGGACGAGCAACAGTTTAGTGTGGGGGAATTGTTGTGTGCCAAATTTGGACCGTTTTTCCTCCCATTTAGACCCGTTTTTCCTCCGTTTTGCTAGATTTGAGTGCAATTATCGCCGTATTTTGCGTAATTCTCGCATTAGTGTCTCTCTTTTGCATTTTACGTGTTTTTGGTAGTTTTCTGTCTATTTTGATAGGATTTTCGACCGAAAACGTATCCGAGCTTCTATGAGCGTGAAAGAGAGAGACACGGTCCGAAAAGCAAAGCACACAACTGAAAGTTCGAGTAATCCAATTCACTTTTCTAGAGTGTCATATTCTTAATGAAAGAATAGTAAGCAGGATCAGAGGCATGGGAACTAAGAAACTTTCATACTCAGGTAGGCTTATTATGGTACAGGCCATCCTCACAGCAATACATCAATATTGGTCGAGGATTTTCATTTTACCGACTCCCACTATCAATCATATCACTAGTATATGCAGGAATTTCCTGTGGAGAGGAAATGAACATTATCAATCACCTCCGTTGGTGGCATGGGATGTAGTATGTCGACCAAAAGAGGAGGGCGGATTGGGGCTCAAGTATTTGAAGCTTTGGAATATGGCTTGTGTGGCAAAGTATGCTTGGTGGATCACTGTTAGGGCGGACCATTTATGGGTAAAATGGGTTCATGGTGTCTATATAAAAGGCCAGGAGTGGAAAGATTATAAACCCAATATTAATTCCAGTTGGACGTGGAGGAAATTGTGTTGGATAAAATCAATTTTCTTCATGAACAACTGCTTCCCTCATCTGTTAGAGCAAGGCGAAGATTATACTGTGCAGGTGGGATACAACTGGTTGGTAGATGTGCATCAGAAGGTCACCTGATCGAAGATGGTTTGGAATAGGCTTAGCCTTGCGAAACATGGTTATATTGCTTGGCTTATTAGTCGCAGACGACTACTGACGAATGACAGACTGGCAAAAATGCAGATGGTATTGGATAGGAAGTGCTACTTGTGTGCATATATGGAGGAATCACATAAACATCTTTTTTGAGGACTGCCCCTTCACCAAGAGTTGCTTCCGCCTGATTAGTTCTTGGGTTGGAAATATCATTCCAACAACGAATACTGGAGATTGGTGAAGATCTTTTAGACACAAATCCATAATTTTCAAACAGATAGTAGCAGCGGCTATAATTGGAGTGTGGTATTGTGTGTGGCAGGCTCGTAATCACAGCAGATTGCATCAATCCGTACCTTGCCCAGGAGTGGTATACAAGGAACTGCAATATGTAATTAGTGCGAAAGCTAGAGGATTAAGGAACCAAGAACATTGTTGTGGACATGACGTAGGTCCACCCCGACGCGCGGGTTTGGGTAGGCGAATGAATCCCGTGGTAAGATTGTTCTCGGGTTCGAAATTTATGTCAAAGTTAAAGTCGCCACCGAATTTTTGGGAATTCGGACCCATTCGAGCCCACTCTTTGTCGTCATGGACCGTACACAAAGTATGACCCATTTAGATTTCAGAGCTTATGGGGCTCGTCCCTTTGCATTGCAATAACGATACCATCTGCACCGGTTATCGTGTATAGAATGACTCTCGTGCGCCAACGGTTTCGGACATCCGGAAACCAAGGTTCTGAGTAAGGGGTGAGGGTACGTGTTGGGAAGCCCACTAAGGACACCCAACCTCGCCCGCACATAGAGACCTCTACTAAGATATCGTTAGTGTTCGTGTACGCGCGCTAGTAAAATGACTAAATGATATGCAAAAAGCGTTTTTGGCTAAGCATGTGAATTATTGGTTAACTACGTCATTTAATGCATCTAAATTATTGTCGGGGTTGTTTAGCATAAGAAGTTCATTTATAAAGCGATAAGCATCAAAATAAACAAAACTCGTAAATACGTACAAAATACACGGGCGGAAATACAACCCGACCAATAAAAAAATTGCAAACAATAATAAAATAGAATAAATGGAATATACAAAACGATAAATGATAACTAGAAACGGACCCGTATAAAATAAATATAAACTAGACCGTAATTTAAATAGATGGACAAACTTCGATTAAATACACATTATGTTGTGTATTAAACGAAGGACGGAGACATAGGACCTAGGCGTAATGCTAGCCCGATCCCGAACCTCGATGCCCTGTCCCGACTTATCACATCGAGAAACTAATGTCTAAATTAATCATGTGTCGGATACGACTAAAGAGTCGTCAACCCAAGATTAATAGTGAAAGAAAGTCGATCAAAGTTGTTTAAGTGAAGTGATATGCATGAGTTATGCCTGGACTCGATCGAGTGTGCCTTTAAGGTGGCTACTGCCCGGTTTTTGGGGTGCTACTCGATCGAGTGGCCCATGGCAGTCGGTCGAGTGCCCTCTGTACGAGGCATGGCTCGTTTCGTTTTTTATTTGTTTAAAGTCGATGGTTGACCTAGTTAAATAAAAATATTGCATTATTGAAATTTAACTCGGTTTTCAGTGCCATGATCGTGTACTATACGATTATGAGACCGTCATCGAAATTTTATGAAAATATGTTATTATGGGATTGAGAAATTTGATTAGTGACGAAATTGTAGCCCTCCGCGTCACGACATCGATACTAATCCTAACGGATTATGTGATGTCGGTTTTCGCACTAATCTTAGAAATGGAGTCCTACACGTTCAACTACGAACGACCACGATCTCGTTACGCCCTTGAGTACATTGGGGCGGCGCTCCTCGAAAGGGTGCTGATAAGTGTAGTTTGTAGTGCCTAATTGTTGTGTTTTGGTCCCATTTTCCTTGTGCAATCGCTCCTTGGGAGCGGTTTATGGGCTTCTTATGCTTCCTCTAGCTTGTTTCAGGTTCCCGAGACCATTCATGAAGAGTTGAAGCGATTCCGACTCAATACACACACTTTTTGGAGCCAACAAAGCGAATGAACGATCACTCGAGGCCTAGGAATCGACCCCGAGACCTTGGGACCCGATCCCGAGCCTCCGAGACCCGATCCCGAGTCCCGAGAATCGATGAGAAACCTATGAGAGGCAAGGAGGGACCAATAGGAGCTTAAAAGAGGCCTACAAGGCTCAACCGGATCCGGTTGGCCTCAACCGGTCCCGGTTGAGGTGCACAAAAGAGAGGTGTTCTGTGAAGGGTCCATCCCGACCGGGATGAGCCCAGTTCAGCCCGCAATTCATTATTTCATCTCCTTTCATTCTTGTACCCCTATATATACTTCCCTCCTGTATTCCTATCCTTCATGCACTTCATTAGACATAAAATCCTAGATTATTTTAGATTAGATTAGCTTAGATTAGAGTAGATTAGTCGGTAATTAGTTGTTAATCCTCGTTTACTCTTGTAATTTGGGAATTCTTGAAGAATCCAACCAAGATTGACAACCTTGGTTGATGAATTTGGGTTTTCTTCCATTTATGCAAGATTTCTTCCTTTCTTCCTCTCTAGTATGATATAATCTCCTTTTCCTTCTCTTTAATCTTTTTTTATTCATCCAAGCTTGAATCTTTATTATTGTTTGTTCTTGTTCTTGTTAGTTTGATTGAGTTTGTTTATGTATGTTTTGTTTCTTATGATGATTCCCCTAGTTCTTGTTAGTTGTAGTTTGATTATGTTAGAGTAGTATCTTGCTAGGGTTAGTAGGGTGATTAGGGTGTTATTTGGATGATTAAGGGATTGTTGGAGATGTTGGTGGAAGATTTGGGTTTCCTCTTGGTTTGATGCATATCACATGTTTGTTGAAATGCTTGAATGACTAGTATGTGCATATGCTTGTTTTCCTTGCTTTTCTCTTGTGGGTGATAGTTTGTTTGTGGGTTTGGTTCCCTCACTACGTAGCGAGAGCCCGGTGAGGACGACCCCTAGGTCGGTCTACGTAGCGAGAGCCCGGATGCGCCCTCGGCCACTATAGCGCGCTAGTAACCCCGTTTGTCATGTGTGTCGCCGAGATGGATTTTAGGTGAAACCTCTAGGTCGGTCTACGTAGCGAGAGCCCGGACCACACCTAGATTACCCTACTACTCCCTTCACTCTAGTTCTTCCTCGACCATTCCATTACCCCTTTGACCCCGACCTAATCCTAGCCCGTTTTCCTTGTTTGTTTTCCCTAGTCATAGTCTTAGCCTTCTTCCCCTTCTTATCACCGTAGTTTAGCTTAGTCCGTTGACTTAGTCTAGTAATCGGGTGACCTTAGTCTAGACGCCTCTTACCGTCCCCGTGGATTCGACCCGACTTACCCTATCTACCCTAGGTAGGATTAGCCGGTTATAAACTTGATCGGTTGGGACGTGACGAATCCCTACCATCAATTTGGCGCCGTTGCCGGGTACGGTGCTAGTTTGGACTTTGTTTTCCTAGTTACTTGACTTTGTCTTTGTGTTTGTGTTTTTCTTTTTTCTTTTTGTTACTTTGCTTCTTGTGTGTGTGTGGTTTATTTCTCTCTTGTCTAGTGCCCAAAAAGCACTAGGCTTCTCACGTTTGCTCTTAGTCTACAGTTTGTGCTTAGAGGTGGTGACCATCTTCTTCTTGCAACTCAGAGCCGCTTTAACGGACGGTTGCTAGGGTGAGAGGTTTCCAACCGGGTATGGACCACAATTTTCGAGCAAGCATGGGGTTTGATCTACTCCACACACTCGGGAGCCGATATGAGCTACTCCTCTTCTTCCATGAACCAAGGGTATGACATGACGTCCCCCTACCACTATCAAGCTTCTTGGGGTAATCAAGACGGGTATGATCTTCACGATTATGGAAATGGCTACCAACAAGTGAATGACTATCACTCCTACGATCATGGTGGCTATTACTCAAGCTATGATTGTGAACCCACCATGTTCAATCAAGATTCACCTCATGGAAGCCAATACGCCCAAACCCACCATAGTACCCTACACCGCAACCACAATATGAACCCCATGACCCACAATACTACCAATCACCCCAACCTTGCTACCAACAATATGATGCCCCACCCCTTGGGCATTATCAAGATTATCAAGGAGCTTTACAAGACCCCAATGACCACCAAATGCTGAACTTGGAGTTTCATCAATCGATGCTTCAAATGCAACAAGAAATGGCCATCCAATCGCAAAAGAATAATGAACTCTTGGCCGAAATCCTTAGGGAAAAGGAGAAATCTAAAGCTAGATTGAATGCCTTAACGGCTCAAACCCTAATGCTCTTGTCTCGATCTTCACAACATGATGAGGGATGTTCATTTGGGGAAGGGGAACAACCCAACGACGAGGCCGTTAATGAATTCCCTAGGAGGAGCGAGACTTGCTTTGAAGAACCTCAATCGTCTACCCAAAAAGAGACGAATGAGGATATGGCTCTTGGTGAAGGCATAGTTGGTGAAGAATTGGCGGAGGATAGTGAGTTGGATGGGTTGGTGGAATTTGTGAGGATGTTGGGTGAAATTGATTGCCTCGAGTTGCCCTTGTGCGATAATATGGATAAGCATCAAGAGTCCCTTGTAACTAAATCGAGCAATGATTTAGAAGAGATTTAAACCGCCGGTAGAAGTTTCGATTCTCTCCTCCATGATGATGTGGGGCCGAATGATGAAGATGGGGAACCACAACTTGAGGAAAGTGTGGGGGTGTGCAATGGGGAGATGAGGCCAAAGCCGCATTTTGTGCCTCGTTTCTTGGAAATGAAGCTTGCTTGTGATTGGAGGCGATGCCTAGGGAGGAAGAGGTCGGTGAAGCTCGTAGGATGGATAGACCCCGGAGAAAACTTTGATGATGACGTTGGGTCTTGGGATTCCTACTTCTTCCCTCCTCCATATTGGAGGCCGTGGAGGTTAGCTTGGCTCGTTTGCTTAGGCCTTCATTACGATGTCGGTCGTGCATTTGACTTGCTCCTCCAAGCCCTTGAGGGCTATGGTTGAAGAAGAGTCCACCATCCTAGGTTTGACGGAGTTCCTAAAGAACCGTCATGTTGTATATTCCCCCCTTCCTCTTCTTTAGAGTACTTGTGTTTGTATTTGTGTAGTTTTGTTTCTTGGATTTGTTTGTTTTTGTGGGATTCTTGTAATTGATTTGGTATTTTGATGAGCGATGTGAGGGAGTGAATTTGATGTGTATTTTGAGTTTATTGTGATAGGTGAAGTGAAGATGACTCCTTGAAAGGATTGGTTATCGATAGAGCTTGGAATGTGAGTAAGGGAGTCGGTTTTTAGGGCCATGGGAGTCATGAAGACCCTTCCCGATCGGGAAGGGTGTGTCGTCCCGACCGGGATGGGGCCGTCCCGATCGGGATGAGGGTGCCAAAAATCGGGTCTACTGGAGTGCCATCCCGACCGGGAAGGGAGCTTTCCGATCGGGACGGGTGTGACATCCCGACCGGGACCATCCATCCCGACCGGGATGGTTCCCTACTCCTTTTTGGTGCTTCTTCTTCGACATTTAAGCCCACCCAACCATTGTATACCCCCACCCAACCTCCCTAACCATCCTAGCTCGTATCGCATGACCCTTGTACCTCATTTACATACCTTCACCTCATTTCCTCCTCACTCTAGACCGACTTTCACATCAATTTCCACCCCCTCGCACCATTACTACCCCAACCATGCGGTTTTATCAAGCTTGAAGAAAGATGACAACGAAGACAACAAGCAAACACCTATATTGATCATTGAGACGATGGAGCAAGTGAGTTGCTAACCGGTCGGTACGGCAACTATCCTTTCTTTTCCGTCTTTTATTGCTTGTTTTTCCCTTGTTTATCCCCTTCCCCTTGTACACTTTTGTGTCATGGTGTCATGGTGGCCTTCGAGGCCTTAGTATGGTTGCTTCCGACTCTCAATGACGTGACTACATCGTGAGTCATTTTCAAAATCCAAATTTTTACAAGATTTTCACTTTCTTTTTTTGAGGATTTAGTCGGATTTAGGCGGAATCCGGGCTAGGTGACTTGATTACACCTAGCCCTCCCCTCCCATTTCCTTTTATTTCCTTCTTTTTTTAATTTTTTTTTATTTCTTCCCCCTTCCATATCTTTTCTTGTCTCGGCCCATGGTGACTTGACTACACCCCGGCCGGACACATTCTACCCCTTTTCTTCACTTTATTTTTGATTTTTATCTTTATTTTCGTAGTTTCTTTTTCTTTCTTTTGTCTCTCCGCACACTACGAACGAGCATGAGGACATTTCTCGGTTTCAGTGTGGGGGAGCGATATTCTAGCGTAGTTAGTTTTATTTTCTTAGTTTTTTCGAAAAAAGCTTTAAAAAACCCTAAACATTTGAAAACATTTCACAAAAATCAAAAAGATTTTCTTTTGTGTGTTTTCCTTTTATGTCTTTTTGTCGTATATTTGTTCTGTTGTTTGTGTTTGCCTCCCTTTTCCTTATAGGTTGCTTAATCACCGTTAATTTTGGAAAGCTTTGAAGACATCCGGTAACATCTTCTATCCCTCTTTCCCTCTTTATTTCTTGAGAAGTTGGAGAAGGTTGTGTTGAGGTGTGCTCGGGTGGAGCTTGTACATAGTTGTGGTTGATTTTGTGGCTTGTTTGGATGATCGGGGTGGTGTTCGTGTTGTTTATGTGTTCGTTTTGTTTTGTTTTTTTTTTGGTTTGTTGCTTTGGCTTCTTTTTCTTTCGTTCGTTTTCGTCGTGTCTTTGTTTTATGTTGTGTTGTGTGTCTTGTGCGTAAACCGTTTTCGAAAACCCGGTTTAGAGGCTAGTGTGTGAGTGCTTACTTTCTCTTCCTAGTAGTATAAATCAAGTCTTGGACTTTACTCTAGTAGAATGACCCTAAACCAATGATTTCGTTGGTCCTTTACCTTGAGTCCACCTAGCTTACTAGGGATTTACTACAGGATTTTCACTTTAGACCATTATGACCACCCACGGTGTGAAAAGTCCTTGGTTACCGAGTCTCGTCCCTTAGGTGACCGTGTTTAGGATCGTCTGATTAGTCCAAGTTATCCCCTTTTTGTGGGTTTGAAGGGAAATCGCGACCCCCAACTCACCCATTTACGTACCTCCTACACATATCCACACAATAAGTTGCAATTTGTTGAATTCTCCCTTTCTTGTCATACAAATAAAAGCCAAAAAGCCAAATCAAGCCAAAAGGGCAAAGAAAAGAAAAAAAAAAGAATGAAAATGAAAGAAAGAAAAGAATGAAGAAAAAGAAAAGGCACAAAAGCCAAAAAGAAAATAGAAAAGAAGAAAAAGAAATGGCATGGCCACAAACAAAGCAAAATGTCAAAAAGAAAAGAGAAAATGCCAAAAGAAAACCCGTCTCACAAGAATAAACCCCACAAAAATAAGCCTTTTTCCGACTTTTGCCGTGAGGAGCCTACCAAATGACCGAGTCCCTAGGAAGGATGATTGCGGCATTACTCGGTCTTCTCTCATTTTGCAATATTTCCACCTTTTTACTTGGACTAGTTAGGCGGTTTTCGGCATGGGACGACCCTCTAGGCTCATGGATAAAGGGGGCGGGGTCTCACTTACCTACAGTGTCGACTTACACCGTGGTTCATCCCTTTTTCCACTCCGGCGATCGTCCCGTAGTACGTTCTTAGAAATTTAGGAGGACCTAGGTAAGTTACCAACGTTTTTGTTGCTTTATCGTCATACTATTAGGGTTTAGTTCACCTTGGTTTGTATTGCTAGCTTGGGAACGTTGTCACATACCTCGAGTCCTAAACCGGTGCTTCTTTCACCGCTTTTCGAGGGAAGCGGTATTTGTTTTTCTTTGGGTGCAACCTTGTGTTTGTTTGTTTGTTTGTTTGTTTGTTTGTTTGTTTGTTTATGTGCTTGTTTGTTTTTGTATCTTGTGTCCGGTTGCATCCACAGTTTTGTCGCAAGACCCCACTTGCCTTGCGGAGTGCACTTTTCCTCTAAGTGCACTCGCGTGAGTTGAAAGGGCGTAGGGTGCGCAAATACCCACTCGGCTAGTTAGGTAGTTAGTATGTGCTTATTCGAGGGCGAGTAAGGGTTAAGTGTGGGGGAGTTGATAAGTGTAGTTTGTAGTGCCTAATTGTTGTGTTTTGGTCCCATTTTCCTTGTGGAATCGCACCTTGGGAGCGGTTTATGGGCTTCTTATGCTTCCTCTAGCTCGTTTCAGGTTCTCGAGACCATTCATGAAGAGTTGGAGCGATTCCGACTCAATACATACACTTTTTGGAGCCAACGAAGCGAAGGAACGATCACTCGAGGCCTAGGAATCGACCCCGAGACCTTGGGACCCGATCCCGAGCCTCCGAGACCCGATCCCGAGTCCCGAGCCTCCGAGACCCGATCCCGATTCCCGAGAATCGATGAGAAACCCATGAGAGGCAAGGAGGGACCAATAGGAGCTCAAAAGAGGCCTACAAGGCTCAACCGGATCCGGTTGGCCTCAACCGGTCCCGGTTGAGGTGCACAAAAGAGAGGTGTTCTGTGAAGGGTCCATCCCGACCGGGATGAGCCCAGTTCAGCCCGCAATTCATTATTTCATCTCCTTTCATTCTTGTACCCCTATATATACTTCCCTCTTGTATTCCTATTCTTCATGCACTTCATTAGACATAAAACCCTAGATTATTTTAGATTAGATTAGAGTAGATTAGTCGGTAATTAGTTGTTAATCCTAGTTTACTCTTGTAATTTAGGAATTCTTGAAGAATCGAACCAAGATTGACAACCTTGGTTGATGAATTTGGGTTTTCTTCCATTTATGCAAGATTTCTTCCTTTCTTCCTCTCTAGTATGATATAATCTCCTTTTCCTTCTCTTTAATCTTTTTTTATTCATCCAAGCTTGAATCTTTATTATTGTTTGTTCTTGTTCTTGTTAGTTTGATTGAGTTTGTTTATGTATGTTTTGTTTCTTATGATGATTCCCCTTGTTCTTGTTAGTTGTAGTTTGATTATGTTAGAGTAGTATCTTGCTAGGGTTAGTAGGGTGATTAGGGTGTTATTTGGATGATTAAGGGATTGTTGGAGATGTTGCTCGAAGATTTGGGTTTCCTCTTGGTTTGATGCATATCACATGTTTGTTGAAATGCTTGAATGACTAGTATGTGCATATGCTTGTTTTCCTTGCTTTTCTCTTGTGGGTGATAGTTTGTTTGTGGGTTTGGTTCCCTCACTACGTAGCGAGAGCCCGGTGAGGACGACCCCTAGGTCGGTCTACGTAGCGAGAGCCCGGATGCGCCCTAGGCCACTATAGCGCGCTAGTAACCCCGTTTGTCATGTGTGTCGCCGAGATGGGTTTTAGGTGAAACCTCTAGGTCGGTCTACGTAGCGAGAGCCCGGACCACACCTAGATTACCCTACTACTCCCTTCACTCTAGTTCTTCCTCGACCATTCCATTGCCCCTTTGACCCCGACCTAATCCTAGCCCGTTTTCCTTGTTTGTTTTCCCTAGTCATAGTCTTAACCTTCTTCCCCTTCTTATCACCGTAGTTTAGCTTAGTCCGTTGACTTAGTCTAGTAATCGGGTGACCTTAGTCTAGACGCCTCTTACCGTCCCCGTGGATTCGACCCGACTTACCCTATCTACCCTAGGTAGGATTAGCCGGTTATATACTTGATCGGTTGGGACGTGACGAATCCCTACCATCAGGTGCCACCTCCGTCGTGACTCGTAAAGGGATAAAACGGACTTTGGATGGTCGTCATTGATAAGTGTCATTTGTAGTGCCTATTTCGTAGTGTTTTGGTCCCATTTTCCTTGTGGAATCACTCCTTGGGAGCGATTCATGGGCTTCTTATGCTTCCTTTAGTCCGTTTCAGGTTCCCGAGCCCGATTTGGAAGAGTTGGAGTGATTCCGACTCAATACATACACATTTTGGAGCCAACGAGATAAAGGAACGATGACTCGAGGCCTTGGAATCGATCCCGAGACCTTGGGTCCCAATCCCGAGCCTCCGAGACCCAATCCCGAGTCCCGAGAGGCGACGAGAAGCCCATAAGATACAAGGAGGGACCCTAGAGCTCTTATTGAAGGCATACAAGACCCTTCCCGGTCGGGATAATAGCCTTCCCGATCGGGAAGGGAGGCACATTTAGAAGCGCCACTGTGGGTCCTTCCCGGTCGGGTTGAGCCCTTCCCGATCGGGATGGCAGAACCCTTCCCGATCGGGATGATCCGTCCCGGTCGGGATGGGCTACAGCTCACCCGCATTTCTTCTTTTCTTCTCCTTCATTCTTGTACCCATATATATACTCCCTTCTTGTAATTTTTAGACATCTTATCTTACCCTAGATTAGTTTAAGCCTCCATTATCATTCAAAACCCTAGATTATTGCTACTCTCATTAGTTTAATCCTCTCTTTAATCTTTAGATAATTATTGTAATTAGTCTTGGATTAAGGGATTCTTGAAGATTGTTCCAAGATTGACAACCTTGGGATTTTATTTGGGTTTCTCATTAATACAAGTTTTCATCTTTTGTTCATCCTATTGTTGGTATAATCTTTTCATCCTTAGGCTTTGTTATTTAATCAAGTATTCTTTCTTATTGTTATTGTTATTGCTATTGTTCTTGTTAATGATAATGGATGCTTGTTTTGTGACATTGATTTCTCTTATGATTGTTGGTTTTCTCTTAATAATGAGTGAGTAGTTTTCTTGTGGGGCTAGTAGGGGGATTAGGGGTAGATTATGGATGATTAGGGTTGATTAAGGGGAAAAGGTTACATCTTTGTTGTTAGTCACATTGTAGGCATTCCATGTGTTTGTTGATATGCTTGTGTAAGTTGTAGTGGCCATGCTTCCCATACTTGTGTTCATCTTCTCATTGATTGCTTATGTTGTGGAAATGTTGAGAATAGTTTAGTCGCGAGAGCGCGGACTAGGGTCTAAGTTGAGAGAGCCCGGACCCACCTTGACATCGGTCTAAGTTGCGAGAGCCCGGACCGACTCTAGCGAGTAGGAGACACCTATACCCTTGATCACCCCAATTACCCTCCTACCTCTATGAACCCGACCTACCCCACTTCTTTCCATATTTGTGTTAATCCACTTAGTTAGCCACCGTTCTTTTAGTTTATTTAGTAGTTCGTTCATTAGCTTAGTCATATCTCTTCTCCTTCATCATAATTTTCCTTTTTCATCTTCTTTGTGTTTGTTTGGTAATCTAGTCTTGTTGTAAGTAGACCTAGTCTAAGCTTTGATATACCGTCCTCGTGGATACGATCCCGACATACCCTAGCTACTCACTAGGTTAGTCGGTGTTATATTGATTGGCTAGGGACGTGACAAATCCCTACCATCAATTTGGCGCCGTTGCCGGGGACGGTGCATTGTTTAGACTTAGTTTGCTTATTTCTAGACTTAGTTACCCTTCTTTGTGTTCTCCCATCTTCTCTTGTGAATATTCTCTAGATTTTTCTTCTTTCCTTAGTTTTATTTCTCCTTTTTCTCTTTGTCTCTAGTTGTGTTTGTTATTGTCGTTGCCTAGTGCCCATAAATCACTAGGCGTTCTTACGTTTGTTCTAAGTGTGTAGTGTATGCCTAGGAGGGGAGGCGACTTCTATCTCTTTAATCCAGAGCCGGAGAGACTCTTTAGAGCCTTTCGCCAACGGACGATTAATCGGGTTAGGATCTCTCAACCGAGTGCAAGCAATACTCATCAAGGGCAAGCCCAAGGAGCCGACTTGAACATTTCACCTCGAGAGACGGCCGGAGGGACCTTCATCAATCCCTTCGGTGATTCTTCTCCTAGTTCCCCCTCTTCATCTACATCAACAATCTCTACACCACCATCTTCTCCCTTACATCCAAGAATGCCTAAGTTTTCCTCTCACTCCACTTTTACGGAAGATGTCTTGCCGGGACCGAGTGCATTACCGGAAGCCTATACCGGGAATTTTGTGGCAAAGACTCAATTTATCCAACTTGTGGAGAGGAGCCCATTTAGTGGTTTGCCCACCGAAGACCCGCACCAACATATGGAGACTTTCTCCGATTATTGTGACGCTATATCTCAAACCGGGGTTACTCAAGATCAAATTCGTTGGGTACTCTTCCCGTTTTCTCTTATTGTAAAAGCGAAGCAATGGATCAAGAGTCTCGATAGGGCAACCATGGGTATCGACAGTTGGAAAAAGCTTGCCTTGGCGTTCTACCAAAAGGTTTACCCTCCGGAAAAGACGAACTTGCTTAGGGCTTCCATCACCGGGTTCCAACAAAGGGATGAAGAGAGCCTATATGAAGCTTGGGAGCGGTTTAAGTCTTTGGTAAGATCGTGCGCCCATCATGGACTCTCACAATGGTTCTTGGTGCAACAATTTTGGAATGGACTTTATGAGGACTCGAGAGCCATTCTTAACATGGGCTTCAATGGTAGGTTTACCGAGGTCGATGACGACCAAACATGGGCGAGAATCGAAGAGATGGCGGTGCATAATTCGCAATACTCTAGGCCTAGGAAGGCACATCGAGGAGGCATACATGAGGTCGATGCTATCACCAAATTAAGTATTGACCTTGGAGCCCAATTGAAAACGCACATGGAGACTATTGACAAGAAGCTCCAAAGTCACCTCGACCAAGTCCAAGGCACTAGTTCATCACACCATCAACCGATTCAAGAAGTGAATGCTTTGGGGTTCGCACCTCCTTTACCTTACTATGGGATGTGCGATACTTGTGGAATAGTTGGACATGATCCTATGTATTGCCGTGGAAGTATCGAGCAAGTGAACGCCTTTCAAGCGTTCAAGCAAGGTACCTCTTACTCTAATCAATTCCAAGCTTCCCAACAAGTCCCCCAACAACAAGCCTTTCAGCATCAACAACAACATCGTCCCTATGTTCCACCTCCCTTAAGGGACAACAACCAAGTTTACCAAGGTTACATGGGTAATCCAAGACCCTTCAACAACTTCAAGCAAAACAACCAAGGTACCTTTCACAACAACAATCAAGGATTCCAACAAGGGAACTTCAATCAAGGCGGTTTCAAAGGAAACCAAGGCTTCCAACAACAACAAAACCACAATCAAGGCCTTAGTCAAGGCAATTCTCGTGGGTTCCAAGGGAACCGTCAACAAGCAACTCAAAATCAACAACAACAAAGCAAGCCTAGGAGCCGGTCTCCTACTCATGATTATGGCATTCCTCTCGCCATCACCGACACTCCACATAATCCATCATCCCCACCTCGAGATTTTGACATTCAAAAGACTTTGATGGAAATTCAAAGGAGTAATCAAGATATGCAAAAGAATACTCAAGATGTGCAAAAATGTCAAATGGATATGTTGAAAACCCAACAAGAGCTCTTTGCTTATGTTCAAGGGGGAAATGCGGTAAGAGATGCTCGTATGAAGATGCTTGAAACTCAAGTATCTCAACTTACTTCGGGGAGCTCTTCAAGACAAAAGGGGAAACTACCTTCTCAAGGTGAAACACCGATATTTGAGCATGTAAATGCTATCACCACAAGGAGAGGTACATCCTACAACCCCCCTCCATATCCGAATGAGCAAGAGCCGATGCAAGAACCGACAATGGAAATGACATCTCCGAATCAAGAAGAGCCAAGCTTTGACATGCCAATTGAGGAGCAAGTCTTATGGGAGGTCGAGAAACCTCAAGAAGACAACCCTCCTCCTCTTCAAGAGAAAGAAAAGGGAAAAAGGAAAGTGTCCTTTGAAGAGTCCACCCTTAATGATCAAAACAAGTACCAAATCAAGTTGCCTTACCCATCGAGGCAAATGAAGACTAAGGTGGACACTCATTACGACAAGTTCCTTAGTATTGTGAAGAAATTGGATGTTAGCGTCCCGTTCACCGAACTACTTACCCAAATCCCGGCATATGGAAGATTTATGAGAGAAATCCTAGCTAGGAAGAGATCCCTCGACAAGGAAGAGACCGTAGCATTCACGAGGGTGGTGAGCGAGCTCATACAAGGTTCCACGCTTCCGAAGTTGAAGGATCCGGGTAGTTTTTCGATCCCTTGCACCATAGGCAACTTCTTGATCAAGAATGCGTTATGTGACTTGGGCGCGAGTGTGAGCATCATCCCCTATTCTATTTGTTGCCGACTCGGAATGAAGGAGTTGAAATGTACGTCCCTCACCCTCCAAATGGCCGATAAATCATTCAATCGACCATTAGGAATGTTAGAGGACGTACCGGTACAAGTGGGGAAATACTTCATTCCGGTCGACTTCATTGTGCTCGACATGCCGGAGGATGCCAACACTCCCATTATTCTTGGGCGCCCATTTCTACACACCGCGGGTGCCATGATCGATGTGAAGAACGGTAGGATCACATTTGAGTTAGGCGAGGAGAAGATAGTGTTTGACCTCCAAGGCAACACCTCGCCTAATAGCGATGAGACATGCAATATGATCCAAACCAAGAAAGACATCGATCTAGGGGGTGAAACGGAACGAAGCTTGAAGAAGTACTCTTATGTACTTGAGGATGACGACTCCGATATGGAGGAAGATGAGTGCCCAATTTATGGGCTTGATGACAAGTTGAAGTGCAATGACAAGGAAGAAGATGAGCCTCCCTTGGGGCCGCATGAGGACCGGTGGACGTTTGGGTATGTCCCCAAGGACCAAAAGTACAAGTTCAAGTCGTTGAACTTGGAAGAGCAGGATTCCCCGGGAACGTCAAGGCAAGGCCATGAGGAGCCTTGGGATATGGTCGGTTATATGACATGCTTGATTGAAGACTTCTCTAGGGCCTTGGACTTGTTCTTACGTGCCCTTGATGGAGATGGAACTAGCTTTGGTTGTTGAAAAATATTAAGGAAAGCACCACCTTGGTTTGAAGGAGTTCCAAAAGAACCGTCTCATTGTATATATCTCTTTCTTGTAATTTGTTGGATTTTTGTGAATTCTTGTTATTTGGATTGATTGATGAGCGTTGTGAGGGAGAGAGTTTGATGTGTGTTTGAGTATTGTTTGATAGGTGAAGCGAGAACGCTCCTACAGAAGATTGGCTATGGTATACCTTCGGTTATAGGCACGAGGATCGGGTTTTTGAAACTTGGAACAAGTTTTTGGGATCGTGGAGGTCGAAGAAGACCCATCCCGGCCGGGATGAGGCGTCCCGACCGGGAAGGGTAAGACTTCTCGACCGGGAAGGGTGCCGTCCCGATCGGGAAGGGTGCACCTCTTTTCGTGCTTCCTGTGAGTCCTTCCCGACCGGGATGAAGGCGTCCCGACCGGGACAGGTGAGGTAACCCGATCGGGATCAACCTTCCCGACCGGGAAGGTCCTCTGCTCCCCCTTTGTGATTCTTCTTCGCAAATCGAGTCCACCCAACCGTTTTATGCCCCCTCCCAACCTTCCTAACTACCCTAGCCTTATCATATGCCCCATGTACTTCATTGTCATGCCCTCCCCTCCCATTTCCTTTTATTTCTTTCTTTTTATTTTTCTTCCCCATTCCATATCCTTTCCTCGTCTCGGCCCATGGTGACTTGACTACACCCCGGCCGGACACCTTCTACCTTTTTCTCCACGTTGTTTTTAATTTTAGCTTTATTTTCGTAGTTTATTTTCTTTTCTTTTGTCTCTCCGCACACTACGATTGAGCATATGAGGACATTGCTCGATTTAAGTGTGGGGGAGCGATATTCTATCATAGTAGTTTGATTTCATAGTTTTTCGAAAAAACCTTTAAAAATCCTAAAAATTTGAAATTTTTTCACAAAAATCAAAAAGATTTTCTCTTTTGTGTTTTCATTTTGTGCCTTTGTGTCGTACATTTGTTTTGTGTGCGTGTTTTGCCTTCCATTGTTCTTATAGGTTGCTTTAATCGCCAATGACTTTGGAAAGCTCTAAAGACTTCCGGTAACACCTTATCCCTTTTTCTCCTTTATTCCTTGTGATGTTTGCAGAAAGTTGTGTTGAGGTGTGCTCGGGTGGAGCTTTGTGCATAATGGCGGATGATTTGGTGGCTTGTATGGAATATAGGGGTGGTGGTTGTTTTGTCTATGTGTTTTGTTTTGCCTTGTTTTGTTTTGTTGCTTTTGTTCCTTTTCCTTTTGTTTTCGTCATGTCTTCATTTTGTGCTGTGTTGTGTGTCTTGTGTGTAAATGGTTTTCGAAAACCCGGTTTAGAGGCTAGTGAGTGAGTGTGTACTTTCCCTTTTTAGTAGTGTAAATCGAGTCTTGGACTTTAATCTAGTAGAATGACCCTAAATCAATGAATTCGTTGGTCCTTTACCTTGAGTCCACCTAGCTTACTAGGGATTTACTACAGGATTTGCACTTTTGACCATTATGACCACCTACGGTGTGAAAAGGCCTTGGTTACCGAGTCTCGTCCCCTAGGTGACCGTGTTTAGGGTTGTTTGATTAGTCCAAGTTCTTCCCTTTTTGTGAGTATGAAAGGAAGACGTCGCCCCGACATACCCATTACCCTACCTCCTACGCATATCCACACAATAAAATGCGATTTGTTGAGTTCTCTCTTTCTCATCACCCAAAGAATTGCCAAAAATGTCAAATCTTGCCAGAAGGGGCAAAGAAAAGAAAAAGAAAAAAAATGAAAGAAAGAAAAGAATGAAGAAAAAGAAAAGGCACAAAAGCCAAAAAGAAAATAGAAAAGAAGAAAAAGAAATGGCATGGCAACAAACAAAGCAAAAACGTCAAAAGGAAAGAAAATGCCAAAAGAAAACTCGTCTCACAAAAAGAAATCCTCTGAAACTAAGCCTTTTTCCAACTTTTGTCGTGAAGAGCCTACCAAAGGACCGAGTCCCTAGGAAGGATGATAGCGGCATTAGTCGGTCTTCCCTCATTTTGCATGTTTTCCACCTTTTTACTTGGATTAGTTAGGCGGTCTTGGACACGGGATGACCCTCTTGGCTCACGCTAAAGGGGGCGGGGTCCCACTTACCTACAGTGTTGACTAACACCGTGGTTCTTCACTTTCCACTCCGCCAATCGTCCCGTAGTACGTTTTTAGAAAGTTAGGAGAACCTAGGTAAGTTACCAACGTTTTTGTTGCTTTATCGTCATACTAATAGGGTTTAGTCCATCTTGGTTTGTATTGCTAGCTTGGGAACGTTGTCGCTTACCTCGAGTCCTAAACCGGTGCTTCTTTCACCGCTTTTAGAGAGAAGCGGTATTTCTTTTGTTTTGGGTGCAACCGATCATGTGTTTGTTTGTGTGTTTTGTGTCCGGTTGCATCCACAGTTTTGTCGCAAGACCCAACTTGCCTTGCGGAGTGCACTTGTCCTCTAAGTGCACTCGCGTGAGTTGAAGGGGAGTAGGGTGCGCTAATACCCACTCGGCTAGTTTAGTAATTAGTATGTGCTTACTCGAGGGCGAGTAAGGGTTAAGTGTGGGGGAGTTGATAAGTGTCATTTGTAGTGCCTATTTCGTAGTGTTTTGGTCCCATTTTCCATGTGGAATCGCTCCTTGGGAGCGATTCATGGGCTTCTTATGCTTCCTTTAGTCCGTTTCAGGTTCCCGAGCCCGATTTGGAAGAGTTGGAGTGATTCCGACTCAATACATACACATTTTGGAGACAACGAGATAAAGGAACGATGACTCGAGGCCTTGGAATCGACCCCGAGACCTTGGGTCCCAATCCCGAGCCTCCGAGACCCAATCCCGAGTCCCGAGAGGCGACGAGAAGCCCATAAGATACAAGGAGGGACCCTAGAGCTCTTATTAAAGGCATACAAGACCCTTCCCGGTCGGGATAATAGCCTTCCCGATCGGGAAGGGAGGCACATTTAGAAGTGCCACTGTGGGTCCTTCCCGGTCGGGTTGAGCCCTTCCCGATCGGGATGGCAGAACCCTTCCCGATCGGGATGATCCGTCCCGGTCGGGATGGGCTACAGCTCACCCGCATTTCTTCTTTTCTTCTCCTTCATTCTTGTACCCATATATATATACTCCCTTCTTGTAATTTTAAGACATCTTATCTTACCCTAGATTAGTTTAAGCCTCCATTATCATTCAAAACCCTAGATTATTGCTACTCTCATTAGTTTAATCCTCTCGTTAATCTTTAGATAATTATTGTAATTAGTCTTGGATTAAGGGATTCTTGAAGATTGTTCCAATATTGACAACCTTGCGATTTTATTTAGGTTTCTCATTAATACAAGTTTTAATCTTTTGTGCATCCTATTGTTGGTATAATCTTTTCATCCTTAGGCTTTGTTATTTATTCAAGTATTCTTTCTTATTGTTATTGTTATTGCTATTGTTCTTGTTAATGATAATGGATGCTTGTTTTGTGACATTGATTTCTCTTATGATTGTTGGTTTTCTCTTAATAATGAGTGAGTAGTTTTCTTGTGGGGCTAGTAGGGGGATTAGGGGTAGATTATGGATGATTAGGGTTGATTAAGGGGAAAAGGTTACATCCTTGTTGTTAGTCACATTGTAGGCACTCTATGTGTTTGTTGATATGCTTGTGTGAGTTGTAGTGGCCATGCTTCCCATACTTGTGTTCATCTTCTCGTTGATTGCTTATGTTGTGGAAATGTTGAGAATAGTTTAGTCGCAAGAGCGCGGACTAGGGTCTAAGTTGCAAGAGCCCGGACCCACATTGATATCGGTCTAAGTTGCGAGAGCCCGGACCGACTCTAGCGATTAGGAGACACCTATACCCTTGATCACCCCAATTACCCTCCTACCTCTATGAACCCGACCTACCCCACTTCTTTCCATATTTGTGTTAATCCTCTTAGTTAGCCATCGTTCTTTTAGTTTATTTAGTAGTTCGTTCATTAGCTTAGTCATATCTCTTCTCCTTCATCATAATTTTCCTTTTTCATCTTCTTTGTGTTTGTTTGGTAATCTAGTCTTGTTGTAAGTAGACCTAGTCTAAGCTTTGATATACCGTCCTCGTGGATACGATCCCGACTTACCCTAGCTACTCACTAGGTTAGTCGGTGTTATATTGATTGGCTAGGGACGTGACAAACCCCTACCATCAGTCATAGTCAAACTGTAGACACCAACATTTTAACCGCCAGGTGTCTATAGTAGGTCCCGCCAAACACCCGATGATAATAAGACGCAAACATGCTTTAATGGGCTCGCATATGGGCTCGAAATCATGGACATTTGGTTTAGGCTTATTAGGGAGTACAAATCTCACAGAACGGACCTCAAATCCAGGCCCAGTGGGTCGTTTCGAGTCAAATGAGACTAATTTGGGTCGATTCCGGCACCGGGGGTAAAACCGTCTTTTAGCGACCGAGTCAAACCCGGTCAAAGATATTTTTTTCCCGAGTCACACGAGCTGGCCGTGACACTACACGGATGATTCGGACTCAAACACCAAAAAAATCAGCTTCGAATAATATTAAACAAATCCGTTTAAGGATAGAATTCGATCTCAAATAGGAATTCTATCCGGAAACCGAATCAGACATCGACCGAGCATCGAAATACTCGGCCAAGATACCTCAGGACAGCCGAAATACCTCCCCACCAGCCGAGACTTTTGGCTTTTTCACCAAGAAACGAGAAGTTTATTCCCTTACGAACTCTCGTATTTCCTATCCAAACCGGTGTTTCTTGTCACACAAACAAGACCACCTCGATTCCTATAAATAGGACTTTATATCCGACACAAAAAACACAGCTTTGATACACAATATTTCAGCAACTCATACACGATTATTATAGCAAAAACAACCTCGAAATCCACATCCGAAGGAATACCGAAATAGTGTCCAAAAACCGACGAATCCGTCCCGTCACCCGGCCGAACCCACGCCTCACACACACACAAAAACGCTCCAAAAACCGACACCTTAACTCACCCGCATCATCTCGACGCTCCCGTGCCTAAGCCACTGTCCGACGAGCCTTATACCGAGAACGCAAAGCATGTAGGTCGAGGGTGTAAATAAAACCCGATTCTTCTTCCTTTCTCTCTCTTTCTCACGTTTTTTCTTCTTTTTTTTAGTTAGTTTTCGTCGGTCGTTTCATATTTTAATATGGGTCGTTCATCGCATATATTTTTCTAATATCAATATTATCGAAAAACTATTTTCATATTAACAAACATTCTTAAGATGCAATATCAACTCTATAGTTGAAGGTTGTAATAAAAGGAATTAAATCAAAACTCGACGATACAAAGTCGTTACATCTTTTTCTCCTTTTTTTTTGTTCAAACTTTTATTTTATTTTATTTTATTTTATTTTTTTACAAAACCTTTTTTAATTCATTCCGAATACTCGATATCGATTTCATAATCGAATATCGGGTACGACGAATATCGAAAACATAGATCGAATACAAATTAATTCATATTTTGTACGCGATTTATCAAAATTAGCAATTTTGAACAAAAAAATATAAAATCGGACAAACCCGCACGCGAGTCGCGCCACGCCCAGGCGACTCACGCACGGGCCTGAAACCCGAGTCGTTTTTTAGCTTTTTTTCGTTCGTTTTATTTTATTTATTATATGAAACGATTTCAAAATTTACATCTTTTCTAAAACTATTTCGAATATTTGATATTGATTTCGTAATCAACTATTAAATATAACGAATATCGAAAATATTAGATCGAGTGCGAATTATGCAATATTTGTACGCGGTTTAATAAAAACGTCGAGTCTTCGAAAATCGTCTCAAAAACCAGACCGACACGCGACTCGCCGGCATCCCGGACGAGCCGCGCGGCCGGCTGTCTCGACGCCCCCTTTTTCTCGTTTTTTTTTATTATTTTTCGAACTTAGTTTTTTTATACAAAACATCGTTTTTAACAATATTTTCCAGATTTCGAATTTTTTTTTTTTTTTTTTCGATCTCCTATACTTATTTGCTATATTATTTTCACAAACCGTTACTAACTCGTTTTTCTCGTGTTTGTAGCTTTTTATTTATTTTTATCGTTTTATTAGACTAAAACGAACTCACATGCTAAAATAACTTTGACGTTATTAGTTTAATATGCATTAAACGACTTAGCAACCCATTTATTTATTTTTCTCACATGCTTAGGAAAATAATGTTTGCATATCATTCAACCGTCGAACTAACTCGTGTACACAAAAAACGAACGATATCTTAGTAAAGGCCGCTAAGTGCGGGCGGGGTTGGGTGTTCTTAGTGAACTTCCCAACACGTACCCTCACCCCTTACTCAGAACCGTGGTTTCCGGATGTCCGAAACCATTGGCAACGAGAGTCATTCAATATACGATTAACCGCCCAGTCGGCATTGCTATCGATATGAAAAGGGACGAGCCCAATAAACTCTGACATCGGAAATGGGCCGTATTTTGTATACGGCCCACTACGACATAGAGTGGGCTCGAACGGTTCCGAATAACCACAAAATTCGGTGGCGACTCCTACTTCGATTTAAATTTCAATTTGACCATCTCATATGGAGATTCATTCGCCTCCCCAAACCCGCGCGTGGCCGCGTCGGGGTGGACCTATGTCATGTCCACAATTTGGCGACTCCGCTGGGGATTAACTGATGAGTCACTTACCATCGGCATCCCTAGGGTGAGACTCGAAAAGAAATCGTTCGAATAGTAATGTACACGTTTTACTTCAATGGGCCATGCATAACCCAATCTTTCCCGGGCTGGTTACTTGTGACCGACGTCCCACTATACCACGGTGCGTTCCTACTTGGACCCACTAAAGACATCGATGGTGGAACTCGTTTAGGTTTTGCGGCATGTCCTAAGACCCACTCGGCTTAGGGAGTCCGTCCTCAGTACGAGAAAGGCATCGTTGTTGGTATAGACCCTATTAGACCGACCGAGACTTAGACTAAGAGCATACATGGCGTCGTTATACTGTTTCCGTGACTACATGCTACTTGGTCCGTGTCTCATCCTTTTTCTAAAAAAAAAACCGTGTTTTCGAAAAAAACCTGCATCTTTTTTCGAAAACTATCCATTTTTCAAACCCGGAAAGCTGCCGAATTTAGGACTTATGATTTTGACTCAAAATAGCCTATTTTTTTAGCCGGTATGCTGTCCAATTTTTTTTTCAAAAATTCGAAATTCTCGGCCCGATAAATCGTTTTTTTTTCGATTTTCAAAAAAAATCGGGCCTTCCAATCCGACTTTGCTCGGTTTTCAAAATTCAAATCCTCTATTCAAACCTTCTTCTTCTTCTTCTTAGGACTTCCCGTATTTATCAGTGTCGGGTCTTGTCGTAAGTAGCAAGAGTCTATAGCGTCGAAACTCCGTCGATCTTACATCACGGGTTTCCACCCCATCCCAAGTCCGCCTTACTAGTCAAGGCACTGCCCACCTACGTAGGACAAACTCCTACAAAGGGAAGCCCACTTACACAATCAAGTCCAAAGTCTGGGGATTAGCTCACACGTAGGCCTTTCTTCGAACGGGACTAGGCCCACTATGCCGAAATCCTAAAGAAAGCCCACCGTCCATGAGTCACCCGTCTAGGAGTCAGTTTTTAGTCCGTTTCCAAGTCTAGTCGTTTTCTCGGGATGCACCTTTCTATCTGGGTCTGATTCTGATTACACGGTGTTCTTACAGACAGGCCACCTCACACCCGAACCATGACTAAGGACGCTATTGATCAACTGAATACTTCGTTGGCCAAGATCCAAGAGCAACTTGACTGAATTAGGGGTGATCAGATCGCCATTGTTACCCGGGTTAGCGCCATCGAACAGGACATGCCCAAGGACGAAGATGAAGCTCATGGGCCATTAGCCGAATTGACTAGCGCAGTCCTCAAACTGCAAGAGCAGGTCCATTTGTCGACCCACAACTCGATCCATACGGAGAATGCTCGAAGTTACTCTCCCTTGACCGACCAATTGCCTGCCAATCTCAATTTGACAGGCCTCCCGATGTTCGACGGAACAGAAGACCCGGTATTACATATCCGGGCCTTCAAAGAGTTTATGGCCCTAAAAGGAGTCAAGTCAGACATGTTCAAGCATCTGTTTGCCTTCTCGCTAGAGAAGCACCCGAGAGCCTGGTTCTATAGGCTCGATTCCAAGAAATACAAGTCTTGGGACGACGTTGCAACGGATTTCGCCCGGAACTACGCCAACAATACGGAGATCCAAACCACCATGCGCACCCTGGAAGTAATGGCCCAGGAGCCAAAGGAAGGGTTTACAAAGTACCTTCAACGCTGGAGAGCTGAAAGTGTCAAACTGGTCGATAAGCCCAGAGAAAAAGTCCTAGTTGAAGCCTTTGTCAAGAATCTCCTGCCCGCCTACCGGATCCATCTCCGGTACGCTATCATACCTAGCTTCGCGGTCCTAACCGAAATGGGAACGAGAATCGAGGATGATCTAAGGATGGAAAGCCTCACTAAGGCCTCCACCAAAGGATACCAAGGGGCCAGCTCATCAACAAGCAAGCCCGCATCCGCCACTGCCACTCGTAGCATTTTTGACGAGGTAAATCTACTTGATAACCCGTCCAAGAAGAATACGCCACCCCGACTATTCACCGACATAGGTACCACCTATGCGAATGCCTTTCAAAGGCTTTCATCAAAAGGCCTCATCGCCCCGATAGGCCCAACACCTGATCCTCCAGTTGAGCGTCGCTCCAAATTCTACGATGCCCAAGCCTACTGCAAATACCATCAGGGTAAGGGACACGATACCGAGAAATGCTGGAAACTGAAGCATCTTATCCGGGATCTCATTGAAAGCGGGAAAATCCCTTTACCCGGAGGCAAGCCCAACAATAAGGACAACCCGTTGGCCACTCACGCTATCTTCCCTGGAGAGGTTATAGACTGCTCACACCTCATTTCCCCGTTTACCCCACAAATCAACGGGATCTGGTGTGACGATGAAGACGACGTCTATCTCACTAAGGAAGAAGCAGTCCCTATCACATCCGAGGAGATCCAGAAGGTTAAGTCCAAAGCCTTAACCAGCAGTCAGGCCCTCATCATCACTGAACCATCGCCCAAAACGGAGGTTGTGCCGGAAGAGCCGCCAACTACTTAAAAGGCTCTGGTAAAGCATCTGAGCAAGACTCGAGTTGACCTCTCTATATGACAGCTCCTAGTTAGCTCTTAGGAACATCGAGAGGCACTCACTAAGGCCCTCGATCAAGTCAAGATCGACTCTATGGCTACTCCAGCTGAAATGGTAGCCACGGTTCTGCCCCACCTAAAGGGGAAAGCAAAAGAAGAAGGCCCGCTCATCACCTTCTCCAATGCTGATCTGCCATCATTTGGGCCAGCCCATAACATGGCTCTCTACATCACGGTAATCTGCCGTGGAAAATATCTGCCCATGACCCTCATTGACGACGGGTCCGCAGTCAGCGTCCTTCCCTTAAGGACCGCCAAAGCCCTTGGTATCACCGAGGCCGACTACATTCCTACAACCCAAACTATTCAGGCTTTCGACGGGAGTCCAAAGTCCGTAGCCGGGGCCGTAAAACTCACTATCATAACAGGCCCAATAGAGAAAGAGCTGGAATTTCAAGTGATTGACGTGACCTCTTCCTTTAACCTTCTTCTAGGAAGACCCTGGATCCACTCGACCAGGGCTGTGTCCTCTACTCTACATCGGAAAATCAAGCTACCTTTGCACGATACCGTCATCACTCTAGAAGCCACACCTATGACTGTGGCCAACTGCAACACCTCGGACCGCACCGATCTTTGGGGGTTCGACTTCATAGGGGCCATCAAAGAAGAATACCTTTTTCGACCCTACTTTACTGTTAGCATGGACCGGATGTTACAAAATCTGGGCTTCCTACCAGGGGTCACATCAAGGCCCGATCTCCCTGCAGGAAAAATCCTTGAAGTCCTTGACAACGGGAGAATTCAAACCGGTCTGGGCTACACCCTGACCCCGGAAAATATGGGCCAAACCGAAACCGGCAAAGTCATTTTCGTCACGCCGGTGTTCGAGTCCGTCCAAACGGGCCTATATCGGCCCCCAACCACACGCCCTGGGACCCACTTGGCCCAGGTCTGCAACTACATACCCGACGACATCTTCGCCCTCGTCCAGTCCGAAGATGCTAAGAATGCTGAGCCCGCACTGGGGCTACTTTTTGGGGAGGAGCTCGCGACCCCGACACCGAAGGAGGAGCTGGTTAGCCTCATTCTCCGTAGCCGCACCTTCGATCCATCCAAGCTGATCTCGGATGTCAGATCCGGGACAGGTAAGAGAGCCTGGAGAAAGACTGTCAAGTGGACTGACAGTCAAGGAAGAACTTTCAAGCTGATCACAGGGGAAGGAGAAATGCCAGAATCTGAGTCTGAGTCTGAGTCAAAGTCCGAGTCAGAGTCTGAGATCGAGTTTAGTAAGTCCGGTGCTAGGGTCAGTCCTGTAACTTCCCCTCTCCCTTTAGCTTTTCCTGGTTCTTCGGGGTCCGTCCCGGGCACCCTACCTATCCCGCCACTGACTAGCGATCAGATGGCAGCTCTTTTCGAGCTTTTCTCTCAATTCATGAATAATAAAAACCGTTCTGCTTACGACTTGTCTCATTTTCAAAAATTCCTAAATTTTCAAAATATTCTATGCAATGACATTGAGAAACCCGACGAACAGGTGACCTTACCTCCACATCTGATCGAGCAACTAGAGCAGAGGGAATCCCGCAATCCGGTAATCGAAGAAACCGAATCCATCAACGTGGGAACAACCTTAGAGCCTCAGATGCTTAAGATAGGGTTATCTCTAGATCCCAGGGAGAAACAACAATTCATCGATCTCCTTCAAGAGTTCAAAGACGTCTTCGCATGGTCCTACAAGGACATGCCGGGGATAGACCGCGAAATACCCGAGCACCATATACCGATCAAGGAAGGGTTCAAACCGGTTAAGCAGAAACTCCGACGCATGAGGCCCGAATGGTCCCTCAAAGTCAAGGACGAAGTCGACAAACAATTCAAAGCTGGGTTCATACGAGTCTCCGAGTATCCAGATTGGGTTGCGAACATCGTACCGGTCCCTAAAAAAGACGGTAAAGTGCGTGTCTGCGTGGACTTTCGGGATCTTAACAAGGAGAGCCCGAAAGACGATTTCCCGTTACCACACATCCATATACTAGTGGATAATACAGCTGATCATGCCCTTCTATCATTCATGGACGGGTATGCCGGGTACAATCAAATAAAAATGGCAGAGGAAGATATGGATAAGACTACCTTCATTACACCTTGGGGTACTTATGGCTATACCGTCATGCCATTTGGTCTCATTAATGCCGGGGCCACCTATCAACGAACCGCCACGACTTTATTACATGACATGATGCATAAAGAAGTGGAAGTTTACGTGGACGATATGATCGTCAAATCCAAGCACAGGGATGGTCACATCACCGCCCTGAGAAGATTTTTCACCCGATTACGCAAATACAACATGAGACTAAACCCTCAAAAATGCAGTTTCGGGGTAACCTCTGGCAAATTACTGGGTCACATCGTCAGCCAACGCGGTATCGAAGTCGATCCAGCTAAGATCAAGGCCATCACCGAGATGCAGCCTCCTAAGACCGAAAAGGAGATAAGAGGTTTTCTCGGAAAGGTCCAATACATCAGCAGGTTCTTTTCAAAACTAACCATGGTGTGTGAACCGATCATCAAGAAGCTGAAAATAGGGGAACGGTTACTATGGGACGACAAGTGTCAAAGACTTTGACAGAATCAAGGAAATCTTGTGTTCACCGCCGGTCCTGATGCCACCTCAACACGGTCTACGTTTGTCGTTGTACCTAACCACGACAGAGACGGCCATGGGGGCTATGTTAGCTCAAACAGTCAACTCCGAAGAACGAGCAATATACTACATCAGCAAAAAGTTTTTAGAGTACGAGTGTAAGTACACCATGCTCGAAAAGACGTGTTTAGCACTGGTCTGGGCCACTAAAAAGCTCCGACATTACATGCTCAGCTATGAGATACATATATTGTCGAGGATGGATCCGATCAAATATCTTTTCGAAAAGCCCATTCTCAACGGCAGAATATCAAGATGGACCCTGATGTTGGCGGAATTCGATCTAAAGTTCGTACCATTGAAAGCCATCAAGGGCCGAGTAGTAGCCGAATTTCTCGCTGACAGTCCCGTAACCGAAGAAGGGCACACCGACACTTGGTCCTTCCCATATGAAGATATTTTCCATACTGACACCGAGACATGGGATTTATACTTCGATGGGGCATCCAACTTCCGAGGATTTGGGGTCGGAATCCTCCTAATCTCGCAAAGAGGGGAACATACTCCTGTATCTATCAAATTGGACTTTGACGTCACCAATAACGCCACTGAGTATGAAGCATGTATCCACGGGCTACAAGCCGCCGTCGATTTAGGGGTCACAAACCTCCGAGTACACGGCGACTCATCACTGGTCATTAACCAAGCACTCTAAAAATGGAAAACCCGAAATGCCAATCTCATGGCCTACCAGGCACGAGTAAGGGATCTCGAGAAACAATTCCAAAGGGTAGAATACATATACCTACCTCGGGAAGAAAATCAGTTCGCAGACGCACTTTCAAAACTGGCGTCCTTACTAAACATTCCCGATCATATGGCCAGCATGCCGATTTGCGTCGAAAGACGATCCGAGCCAGCATATATCCATGACATCGAGGATATCGAGATACCCGATCCCGAGCCATGGTATAAAACGATCCAGACGTATTTGACAACCGGGGAGTATCCACCCGGGGCCGATAATCGAGCCAAAAAGGCCTTGCGTAGGCTAGCAACCCAGTTCGTCCGTACCGACGACGGGCAACTTTACAAAAAGACACCACAGGGGGCTCTCCTTTTATGTGTCGACAAGGGTAATGCTGAAAAGGTCATGGCCGAAGTACATGACGGCGAGTGTGGTCCTCACATGAATGCCCAGATGCTAGTCCGGAAGATCATGAGACTCGGATATTACTGGAACAGCATGGAAACCGATTGCCAGCTATATGTCAGTCATTGCCATAATTGTCAGATTTTCGCTAATGTACAGCACATGCCACCATCCCTGCTGTATACCATGACATCACCCTGGCCATTTTCGACGTGGGGAATCGATATAATCGGAAAGATAAACCCCTCGGGAACCGGAGGACCTGTTTCATTTCGGTAGCAATCGACTATTTCACCAAATGGGTCGAAGCGGAATCCTACCGTATTCTCAACGCCAGCCACGTTGCCAAATTTATCCAAAACAAGATAATATGCCGATATGGGATCCCTCATGAATTCATCAGTGACCACGGGACCCACTTTCAATCCGAGACGGCAGCTTTGTTAGCCAAATACAAGATCCAAAGACATACGTCTTCACCCTACCGACCCCAAACCAGTGGAGCGGTAGAAGCAGCTAACAAAACCATTGTCACCATACTCAAAAAGATGGCTGACAATTATCGAGACTGGCCCGATAAAATACCATTTGCCCTTTGGGGATATCGAACCTCGATTCGTACTGCGACCGGGGCAACACCGTATTATCTTACATACGGGATGGAAGCGGTCCAACCCGTCGAGCTAGAGGTACCGTCACTCAGAATCCTACTCGAAAGTCAAGTACCGGAAGCAGATTGGGTTCGAGCACGATATGACTCGTTAGTACTTCTAGACGAACGACGATCTCGCGCCCTCAATAACATACAGATCTACCAGAAAAGAATCCAACGGGCTTTCAACAAAAGGGTAAGGCCCAGGAACATCAAAGAGGGAGATCTGGTTCTCAAATCCGTACGAGCTTTATTACCAGTAGATCCAAGGGGAAAATTCAAACCTAACTGGGCCGGACCTTATTTGGTAAAGAAGATTCTATCGGGCGGAGCGGTAATGCTAACAGATCTGGACGGGAATGAGTTTGTCAACCCAACTAACCTGGACCAGCTAAAACGTTATTACCCTTAAACCCGTTTCTCTCAATGTCATTTGCAAGAGTTTATTAAATACATCTTTTCAAAATAAACTTTTAAAGACAAGTCAAAAGCTAGAATCACTTATTCTACTGTTATAAACATCTTGAACTAATAGTCTTGATGTATTTCGAAAATTGCAATTTAAAGTCTGAACTACGTTTGGTTTGATTCCGCTATTTGTGGATACGTAGGCAGCCCCTCAAATGGGCACAACCACTGCAATCGAAAAAAACAGGAACGGTTTCTAATAAACTTCCTTTATTTATTTCAAAAAATTCGATTACAAAAAAATCCAAAAAAAAACAACAAACAAATAGTAATAATATTAAATAATAAAAAATCTAAGACATTTTTCCCTTTCCCTTGTCCTTAGTCTCTTTTTCGGCCCACCGACGTCGACGTGGAGGTGAACGCTCCCGAATCACCAAGGAAATCTCCTTAACCCGGGCTCGTTTCTTCGAACTTGATTCCCCGGTCACCTCGGTCGGTCCTAGCCGGACCCGTGCCCTCTCGGGTAGCCGTTCCCGCGGCCCAAGCCTGTCTCGGACCGCTAGCTTAGGTCCGAGCCTTCTCTCTAAGTCACAAGCACCGGTCTCTTTAGCTCGAGTCTTAGTCTTTGACTTAGAACCTGACTCCGGCCCGACAAAGGTAGTTGGAGTTTCTTCTTCAAAGAACTATCTATTATCCTTCACCGATTCTCTACGGGCTAAGTCAAAAGCCTCATCGGTCTTTAAAGCTTCACGGGCCTCTTTAGATTCTTCAGAAGCCCATTTAAGATATGATTCAGAAATCCAAGCGGTCTGACAAGGGCGAGGTATAGTCCACATGACCCGGGTAAACCAGCGTTGTAACCACGTGTCACACATAGCGTCCGTCAATTGGACCGAAACGCTAATAATTGCTTCAGTTTCGGGAATCTGCTGAAATGAACCAAACTGCCTTAGAAGACGATCTGGGTAAATATGGACGGTCCAGTCCAAGGACAAAATCACCAGGTAACGGGCTTTATCTCTTTTAGCTAGGCCCGTCATCTTCGAGAGGAACCACCAGATCACGTTCCACCTAATCAAGGGCCCGCCATGGAATTTTAACTCTTCATCCCAATACTTCCGATTTATATGATGATTGGAGCTGATTCGTCGAGACCGTGAGCCTATCTGACAACTTCGATACCTGGATATGCTCGTCGGGGGCTCTATAATTGACAGGCGCTCGGATAACCAAATCTGCAAAAGTTTTCGAAAAGTCAAAAACTTTCGAAAAATCAAAAAAAATTCCGAAAAAAATTTTTAAAAAAAAATTTCGAAAAATTAAAAATTTTCGGAAATTTTAAAAAAAAAAATAAATAAAAAAATCTGAAATTCGAAAAATCAAAAATTTCGGAAATTTGAAAAAAAAAATAAAAAAAAAATTTTTTAGGAAATTTTTTTAAAAAAAAATTCGGACAAATTTTTCGAAGAAAAAAAAAAGAGAAAAAAAAGAGGTCAAATACCTGCAGAAGACGAATGCCGCCCGTTAATTGCCGATCTGGATCAAGTCTCCTCGCATCAAGGCCCATGATGATCTCCCCAGTTATCAGCCAGGCTGGGCTGTAACCTGCCTCCATTTGATCCACTATGTTGATTAGCCTGATCTCACCCAAACATGAGTCAGCATCCATCCGACCTTCGAAGGCATATCGATGCAGCATACAGAAAGCAAAGGCCCTACGCCTGTGGATAGGAGAGATTCTGGGACCATTGGGATCCATAAATTTATCAGCCAAGTCAAACAGGGAAACGGAATTTCCCTTCACCATACGGGAAGTCTCAGCATGGGACAACCCAAGAAAGTCCCTCAGCCTCCTCCATGGATCAGGGTAAAAAGGAGGAATAGCAGGATGAGCATTGGGGCACCAACCCCCTACAGCAGCAATCTCTTCGGGAAGGGGACATATTTCTCCCCGGGGAAAGGCGAAAACATGATGGGTAGTATCCCAAAAGGTCAAGCAAGCATCCAGGAAATGGGTATCCACCTTAAGTCGCTGAAGCGGGAACAAAGCTACAATTCCCATCTGAGTTAGCTGGACCTTATCTCCATCTCGAAAATCTTGGGCCCACGCGTGAAGCATCGCGGTCAGATGTTCGATACCCATGGCAGAAGGTTTTCTTTTATCTAAAAAGTCTAAAGGGATTTTTTAAGATGAGAAGGAAATATTTCAGGTTGGAATATGAGAAAATTAAGGGCAAGAACTCTCTATTTATAATAGAGAAATCTCCTCTCCTAGTCACCCCTGGAATAGGGATTTTTGCGATATTTCCTACTTTACCTAGGCATACAGACCTAACCAGGAGATTTTAGAAATCCGTGTCAGAATCTGATCAGGAATCAAGTCATCCCAAACATTCCTTTTCTTCCAAATTTTTTTTTAAAAAAACATTTTCCGCCATTTTCAAAAAAAAAAATCGGTTTTTTTTTTAAAAAAAAATCAGCCAAAAATCATTTTTCTCCCCCAGCACGAGTCGATGTTTTATCTGTACGTTGCATGCAAAACAGACAGGTATCCCAAGACTCCTCGAGAATTCTCAAAATTCTCAGTGAAAATTCAAGCAACATTTTCGCTGAGGAATCAGATGTATCAGTAAGAGGTACATCTGCAGCTTCTAATAGAGGCTCCCGCGCAATTCAAAGATGAGACGTATCAGTAAGCGGTACACCCATAGCCTCCAAGGCAAAACTACCATGCAATTTCAAGATGGAGATTGTCTGTAAACAGACAAACCCAAGACTTTTTTAGTAGAAAGTCCCCGCGCCGTTATTGACATCTATCCAGGTATGATTTCTATCCTATGGCTGGCGAGCCCTTCACGCAAGTCTAATGGACTCTAAACGACCCGATCGAAAGTCTGCCAGGTCTTAATCCTCGATTGGCCTGGTAGCTACTCTGACTTTCGCCTTGTCCAAGCCTCAGTCAGAGTGGGGGCTCTGTAGACACCCACATTTTGACCGCCAGGTGTCTATAGTAGGTCCCGCCAAACACCCGATGATGATAGGAAGCAAACATGCTTTAATGGGCTCGGATATGGGCTCGGATATGGGCTCGAAATCATGGACATTTGGTTTAGACTTATTAGGGAGTACAAATCTCACAGAACGGACCTCAAATCCAGGCCCATTGGGTCGTTTCGAGTCAAATGAGACTAATTTGGGTCGATTCCGGCACCGGGGGTAAAACCGTCTTTTAGCGACCGAGTCAAACCCGGTCAAAGATATTTTTTTCCCGAGTCACACGAGCTGGCCGTGACACTATACGGCTGATTCGGACTCAAACACCAAAAAAATCAGCTTCGAATAATATTAAACAAATCCGTTTAAGGATAGAATTAGATCTCAAATGGGAATTCTATCCGGAAACCGAATCAGACATCGACCGAGCATCGAAATACTCGGCCAAGATACCCCAGGACAACCGAAATACCTCCCCACCAGCCGAGACTTTTGGCTTCTTCACCAAGAAACGAGAAGTTTATTCCCTTACGAACTCTCGTATTTCCTATCCAAACCGGTGTTTCTTGTCACACAAACAAGACCACCTCGATTCCTATAAGTAGAACCTTATATCCGACACAAAAAACACAGCTTTGATACACAATATTTCAGCAACTCATACACGATTATTATAGCAAAAACAACCTCGAAATCCACATCCGAAGGAATACCGAAATAGTGTCCAAAAACCGACGAATCCGTCCCGTCACCCGGCCGAACCCACGCCTCACACACACACAAAAACGCTCCAAAAACCGACACCTTAACTCACCCGCATCATCTCGACGCTCCCGTGCCTAAGCCACTGTCCGACGAGCCTTATACCGAGAACGCAAAGCATGTAGGTTGAGGGTGTAAATCAAACCCGATTCTTCTTCCTTTCTCTCTCTTTCTCACGTTTCTTCTTCTTTTTTTTAGTTAGTTTTCGTCGGTCGTTTCATATTTTAATATGGGTCGTTCATCGCATATATTTTTCTAATATCGATATTATCAAAAAACTATTTTCATATTAACAAACATTCATAAGATGCAATATCAACTCTATAGTTGAAGGTTGTAACAAAAGGAATTAAATCAAAACTCGACGTTACAAAGTCGTTACATCTTTTTCTCCTTTTTTTTTTGTTCAAACTTTTATTTTATTTTTTTACAAAATCTTTTTTAATTCATTCCGAATACTCGATATCGATTTCATAATCGAATATCGGGTACGACGAATATCGAAAACATAGATCGAATACAAATTAATTCATATTTTGTACGCGATTTATCAAAATTAGCAATTTCGAACAAAAAAATATAAAATCGGACAAACCCGCACGCGAGTCGCGCCACGCCCAGGCGACTCGCGCACGGGCCTGAAACCCGAGTCGTTTTTTAGCTTTTTTTCGTTCATTTTATTTTATTTATTCTACGAAACGATTTCAAAATTTACATCTTTTCTAAAACTATTTCGAATATTTGATATTGATTTTGTAATCAACTATTAAATATAACGAATACCGAAAATATTAGATCGAGTGCGAATTATGCAATATTTGTACGCGGTTTAATAAAAACGTCGAGTCTTCGAAAATCGTCTCAAAAACCAGACCGACACGCGACTCGATGGCATCCCGGGCGAGCCGCGCGGCCGGCTGTCTCGACGCCCCCTTTTTCTCGTTTTTTTTTATTATTTTTCGAACTTAGTTTTTTTATACAAAACATCGTTTTTAACAATATTTTCCAGATTTCGATTAAATTTTTTTTGTTTTCGATCTCGTACACTTATTTGCTATATTATTTTCACAAACCGTTACTAACTCGTTTTTCTCGTGTTTGTAGCTTTTTATTTATTTTTATCGTTTTATTAGACTAAAACGAACTCACATGCTAAAATAACTTTGACGTTATTAGTTTAATATGCATTAAACTACTTAGCAACCCATTTATTTATTTTTCTCACATGCTTAGGAAAATAATGTTTGCATATCATTCAACCGTCGAACTAACTCGTGTACACAAAAAACGAACGATATCTTAGTAAAGGCAGCTAAGTGCGGGCGGGGTTGGGTGTTCTTAATGAACTTCCCAACACGTACCCTCACCCCTTACTCAGAACCGTGGTTTCCGGATGTCCGAAACCATTGGCAACGAGAGTCATTCAATATACGATTAACCGCCCAGTCGACATTGCTATCGATATGCAAAGGGACGAGCCTAATAAACTCTGACATCGGAAATGGGCCATATTTTGTATACGGCCCACTACGACATAGAGTGGGCTCGAACGGTTCCGAATAACCACAAAATTCGGTGGCCACTCCTACTTCGATTTAAATTTCAATTTGACCATCTCATATGGAGATTCATTCGCCTCCCCAAAACCGCGCGTGGCCGCGTCGGGGTGGACCTATGTCATGTCCACACTCGTGTTCCTTTACTTGAGAAAGGAGCACGAGTCATCTTGCCTAATAGGCAAGACTCGCGTACACCATAAGATTTGTAATCGAATGGTTTGAGAAGTTTCGTTGAAACAAGCCTCTTTATGCGTCGTTCGTTTATGTGTCCTAAACGACAATGCCAAAGGTAGGATTGATTAGGTTCACCCGTTTTGAGCTTCTTGTTTTCTACATGATATACATCATTAACATTATCTAGAACATAAATACCTCCGATAGACGTAGCTTTACCATAAACCATGCCATTAAATGAAAAAGTACAACAATTGTCCTTAATCATAAAGGAAAAACCTTCCATATCAAGTACGGAAATGGAGATAATGTTCTTAGTTAAAGTTGGTACGAAATAACAATTATTCAAATACAACTCAAAACCACTAGCTAGAGTGAGTACATAAGTGCCTACGGATATAGCGGCTACTCTAGCTCCATTTCCCATGCGTAGGTCCACATCACCCTTGGCTAGTGCTCGCACGTCCCTCAGCCCCTGTAAATGATTACAAAGATGAGAACCACATCCGGTATCTAATACCCAAGTGGAAGTGCAAGTATAGTTAATGTCTATCATATAGAGAGAAGTGAGGACAATACCTGACGGAGTCTCACTCTTGTCTTTCTTGTTCTTCAAATCCTTCAAATATTTGGGACAATTGCGCTTCCAATGTCCCTTGCCATTACAATAATAGCAATCGGCGTCGGCATGTTTGTTAACCTTAGCCTTAGGTTTGCTATTCACAATAGCTTTCCCTTTGTTCTTGTTTTTTCCTTGTCTCTTGAATTGGGTCTTACCCTTGTTTTTACCCTTTTGAACCCCTAGGTTGAGATTCTTCATTTTCATGGAGAGCATGTCTCTCTTCTCACTCCCACTAGCCTCCATGTCCCTCTCTGCTTGGTTGAGGAGTGCATGAAGCTCTTGGAAACTCTTGTCCATGCCATGCATATTATAGTTCACCCTAATTTGGGAGAACTAGGAGGGGAGTGAGTGAAGAATGCGACCTATCGCAAGCTTCTTGGGAATGCTACACCCTAGACGCTCTAGAGTGTCAATATGCTTAATCAACTTGAGCACATGGGGGCCAACTTTTTGACCCTTTTCTAGCTTACCCTCAAAGAATTTCATCATAGCCTCATATTGACGGATGTCGGGTGATTGAGAAAAAACCGTCGTAACCCTTGAGAATATCTCATATGCATTAAGTGTAATGTATTGAAGCTTGAGTTTTGGGGACAGTGTCCATATCAAGACATTCTTGATATCGTTAGATATCTTCAAAAACTCCTCATAGGCGGTCCTTTGTGCCGCGGTGGCTCTAGGACCGGGTTCATTGGGTGGTGGCTCGTTCAAGTAACGAAGGACGTTGTCGAACAACGCCGCACCTTTTATGGTAGACTCCCACTCGATGAAATTACTTCCATCGTCTTTCAAGATACATTTGTCCATAACGGACCTAAGCCAAGAATCCTTTCCAAGTTGAATGGTTGCATTGGTAGCCATAGCGAATTATAAACACTACAACAAAGTTTAGGATATATTAACATTCATTGTTATAGTATTTACTTGTAAAACAATTTTAATAAGTCACTCATATAATGACCCCTCACGAAATTATATAAGTGATTCCGAGACCCGCATTTAGATAAGAACTACCATCGCATGCAATCCTTATGTAAAAATGGTAAGTCATTACTCGACCAATTCTACCCTAGAACTCTCGGTTGACGGATTTCAACCAAATCCATCTCCTAGCCCCGAAATAACTCTTATCTCGTTGAGTCCAACCCAATCTTGGCATGTGATCTCATCACCGTACTTACCCAAGGTAAAAAGGGGTCCACGTTGTGGTTGCCCTAATGAACAAGGGGTTCATAGGTGCTTTAATTGGTAAGGCTAAATCTCAATTGTTACTATGCATGTGAGAGGTCTTGTCAATATTAAGTTACTAATCACTTATAAGTGAACTAAGTTGGTGATTACGTAAATTGGTGAATTGACAATCGACGAATAAAATGCATGATTGGCGATTTTGGTATGAGCGAATATAAAGCAAGCATCAAACAAAATAAATCCTAGTATGGCCATCTAGCTAATCTAATTAACTAGACTATTACAAAATCGGAAACCAACTCCTTGGTCCCTGGCCTCTTCAATGGAACACCTCCAAAACGCACTGTCTTTTTGTCCTACGTCTTGGGTAATCTCCGTCTTCATAATAATTAATTAGAAATGATACAAATGATACATAGCAATTCCTATTATACATTTGTATAAATAAAACTATTTATTATTACAAACGGGCGATACGAAATCGCAATTAATTACAACCAAATCGATATTCCCTTACATTACGGGTAATACCGATTAAAAGACTAGGCCATACTAGGTACAAACCTGCAAAATAATCAATAAAATGACATTTATTCATTCAACAATATTAAAATAGATAAAATGTTGAAAAAATCATGCCAAAATCGCCCTACTATTTATCAATTCAAGTTCATCCTAGCTCGGTTTTAATGGAATTTATCGATTTTTAGCCATTAAAAATCCTTAATCAACACTTAATTCTCAATTAAGCTCAAACTAATCTTCCAAACCAATTTGGAATTTCAAGAATTAGTCTCCACTAATTTGAAAATTAATAAATTAGTTTGAATTGATTTAATTTGCTAATTTAATCGGTAAATAGCTATTTTATGAAATAAATTCAAATTAAATCATAAAACACCCAAAAATAAAAATAAATTTTTTTGTACATTCTGGAACATTTCCAGAAACTCAAAAACAAAAATTTGTTCATAAAAAATTTCGAATAAATTTGGAACAAATAAATGCATGTTTATCGATTTTTATCCAATAAAAAAACAATAAACATCCCAAAAGAACAAAATAAATTTCAAAAATTTACAAATATGTCCTTAAACATATGATGAAATGTTGAAAAAATTATCATGCCCAAAAACAACATGCAACTATTTTTAGTTAACTTTTAACATCAAATAGGCATAAAAACTCAGTTTTTAAGGCATAAATGATTATAAATTAGCAAATTAATTCCAAAAATCCAAACTCGACCACAACCATTTTCAGGTCATTAGGTATGCATGTTCCCAAAAATTTCGTGTGAAACATATTTTTACACAAAATTTCCGGTTTTTACAAAGTTACCATATAATCCGAAAAAATGCCAAAAATCGACATGCATGCAACATCAAAGCTCTGATACCACTTGATAGGTTCATAAACCTCTAATTAGACTCCTCTAATTAGTTACTAAATTACTTATTAATTTAGTATATAAAGATCTAGTTACATGCATGAAATGTAACAACCCTGATTTTATAAATTTAAAATTAGATTAAAATTATGTTCATATTTTTATTTTTACGATTTAACTCGGCATTCTTAAAATTATTATAAAACGAATTTATCGTTTAATCGTTTCAAACTCCTAAAATTTTATTTATCTCGAAAAACTCTTCTTATATTTAAAACGTATTTCTATTTACGTTTCGATTTATTTTATACATTTAATTTAATTCTTATCGGAATTCTATTTCGGCGATTTTAATTATAAATTTTATTTATTTATACTTAAGCTCGAATTTCTATTTTCGGCTCGAAGTTAATTTATTTTAAGTTTCGTCAAAACATTTATTACCTTTCCTCGAAAAATTAATTTAATTCACTTTATCGAAGATTTATTATATATCGGGAAATACTATTTCATCGTCTAATTATTTATAAGCCTCGTTTTCGTCCCGAATACTTTATTTACTCATTTTATTTGACGGTCCGATTATTTATTTAATTTTATTGACTCGTTTTTGATTCAACTCGTGGGTCAGTCAACTTAGTTACGAAATTAGTTTCTCACCTTATATGTGATTCTTTCCACTTACCCCACTTAGTATTATCATTCTTCCCTCCTGTGACGTAACATTCATCCCACTTATTGATTCTCATCCCCCTTCCTTTTTTTTTTATTTACTGCCACCCCTCCACTCCCCATCCTCTTTTAATTCCCTTCTTTGAGCTTCCCCTTCATTCATCCCTTTAATTTACGTTTTCCTTACCTCTTTTCCTCTTGTTTTCCACTTCTTCGTTCCTGTTCTTCTTCCCCTGTTTAGTGTCCAACTCCAGCCAGCTTCCTTGTCTTCGTCCTCTTCGCCGCTTGAATTCGATGAGTGACCTGTTCTCCTTTTCTTCTTCTCCTTCTTTTTTATCCGTGTATCTTTGCTGTACTGTTCCCTGCTTTCCTCCTCTGCCTCATTTTGTTGTTATTCCTGCGGTCTGCTGCTGTTCGTTGTTGATGTTGCTACTGCTCGTTGCTGTTGAATTGTTGCTTCATCTATTCGTTTACTATTCCTTTTTGCCGCTGCTATTGCTGTCCGTATTGCTGCTGCTTTCTTCTCCTTTGCTTATTCTTCATCTTTCCGGTTGTTGTTTCTGTTTAATTGCGTTGCTGCTGCTATCCTGTTTTTGATTTGATGCTGGGTTGTGCGTTAGATACTCCTTCTCCATTTTCCTGTTCTTTTTCGTTTCTTTGATTCTGTCGTGTTATTGTTACTGCGCGTTGCTGCTGTTTGCTTGGTTCCGATGTCGATTTGCGGTGCCGTCATGTGTTTCGTTACTGCTTTTATTCTCATTTTTATCTTGTTTCGAGACCCGTCTTTCGTTCCTCTACTCTTAGAGTCTCGTTTCCCTCATTATGATGATACAGCTGCTGTTCGTCGTTCTAATCTATTCATTCCTTCATTTCGTTTTATTTTCATTGTCTCACATTTTGCTGCTCGTTCTTTTTCCGGGTTTCGTTCGTGCTACGTTCGTTGTCTTCTTCTTCTTCTTCTTCGCATCTTTCCGTCCTGTTTCGGTTTCGTCATCGGTTTGTTACTGCTGTCATATTGCTCTCTGTTATCTGAAGATCCTTTGCTGCTACATCTTACTACTGCGGTTGCGTTTCTGCTGTTGCTACTGTCGGTTTGATGCTGCTATTTTTTTTGTTGTCGTTTTGGTGTTATTCCTTCTTCTTCTTCCTATCATCTGTCTCCCTTCTTCTGTTCTCATTCTTCTCCTTCTTTTTCTACTGTTGTTTGGTTCTGTGCTATCCGTCGCTGCTGTTATAGTCGTTCGAATGGGTTTCATGAAAGGCCTCGGAGTTCTGTTGAATAGCAAGATCCGAGAACGACTTTTAGATTCAAAGGTTGGAGCTTGAGCTAATCAAGAAGGACGAATACGTATCCGTTTCGGACTCGACTCAAGGTAACTTTAGGACGTTACTCGATTTTATATCGTATGTTTGAGTAGTAGTAGTATGTAGTAAATATTTTAACTTCGGTTTTCTATTTTTAGCTATTTATTATTGCTAATTATATTAATTTTAATCGTATACCTTATAAATATTTTTATAACTTTCGATATCGTTTTATAAATCATTAGTAATTTAATTATTGACGATCGTTATAATATTTTGTTGGTTATCGTGACACTAGTAACTAAATAATAACGATTTCATATTTTTGTCATAATTCGATAATTTATAATGTTAACTCAAAATCTTATTTTTATATTATAATCTTGTTTAATCAATTAATTTCGTTTTACGATTTATACTAATAAATGAGAAAATAGTCGATTTTGTTTTAAATATATTTTTGGTCGAGACTATTTTCACTAATAATTTCCTATTTGTTTCCGATTGACTATTTTTATTAAAATCCGTATTATTTATTAATAAAAGCTATTTGCTAAAAATAATTTGAAACCTTTCTAAAATTCATTTCATTTATAAAACTCGTTGACTCAATTAATTTTGATATCGTTTTTTCTTTAAAACATCTCTTTTCTAAAATCTATATTTTTAACTCGATTTCCTAGTTATTTATAAAATACTATATATTGAATTATTATATTTTATTTATATTTTGAGTAACTAATTTAGAAATATAATAAAGTTACTATAACGACGATAATAATAAAATGTTAATTTCGTTAGAAATCCTATTTTTTATACGTTTCACTTATTTTAATAACTTACGTATTTTTATAACAATATTTCTATTTTAAGTAAGTTTCTAAAATTAGTAAGTTTCTATTTATGGAAAGTTTCCCCTTTTAATATAAAATGTATATTCCTGTTATCCTCATATAATTTATACTGATTATATCTTTTGTATATATTGATAATGGCTTGTTTTGGAATTATGGAATAAAGTCAAGTGTGGGGTTAGAGTAATATAGTCTGGGATGTACGTTTTTGCCATCAGCTATAAAGCCGGTGTGCCTATTTGGGGCACATTTGGTCGTTGAACTGGGCGTAGTTACGCCCAGGAGAGTGTATGTTTTGACCTTAAGCTAGATATCGCATCGTGTTAGTCACCGTCAGCTGAACTAGACATATTTATTGTCTAGGAGGGGTATGCACTACTTAAACCAGGACCTCACTGCACGCAATCCTGTTATAGTTGAGTTGTCTAGTTAGAGACTGGATTCTGTTATGAGTTAAGTCTACAGTTCTCGAAGCTAGTTTCCAGTATTATTCCTACTGAATGTCTAGCCTTGTGCACACTGATCGAATTTCCATAACGCCATTTTTGAATATTATTATTATCGATTGATTTTTGACTTGCAGGTTTGCATGTGCTTTAAGTTTCTCTGAAAACTTATTTTTATTATATCGTTTTTAATGTTTTCTCTTTTTAACTATTTTGATATAGTAATACTATTATTTTTCCATATGATATAATATGGCTGAGAGAACGTCCGAGTTACTCCCCACTGACGTGGCAGTTATGTTTATAACATGATAGGTATTTGCTGCTGGGTTTTGGGTGTGAGCTAGCGAGTAGCGTGGATCCTACTCTTTCTTCATTTCATGTTTATTTATGGATTTGTATAAACCTGTTTGGATAATTTTCTTTTAGCCCTTTTGTAAAAAGAGGTATTTGTATTGACTTACCATTTCTTTTAATAAGATGTAGTTTGTCAGTGTGTTTTAAATCCAAAATCTACAGTGTTTCCGCCATTGTATTGCGTTAGATTTTCTAGGGGATTACATGAGATAAAAATGACAAAACAAGATACAAGAAGAAATTTCCTTACATAAACAAATAGGAAATAATGGGCACAATAAGAAAACTCCTTTTCTTATTGTTCTTGAGCTTATATTAGTATGGATGATCCTCCAAAACTTGAATCTCCAAAGTAGAAGATCTCCTTCTAGTTGCACCAAGATTCAACCCAAAAATCACTATTATTATTAACTAGATAATAGTAGTGATGAACCTATACTAATATTATGAATATTACTACTTTAATAATAAGGATGAATATTAGTATATGAGAGTATTTTTGGAGAAGAGGAAAAGCATTCACTAAGAAAAGGATGGAACTCAAAAGAGAACAAAATGTTTCCTTATAATGAGCCCCAAAACCGGCCACCCCACCCTAAGGAAGACCAAATTGCTTTATTTTATTTGCATGCTTAAAGGTCTAGGGTCTATGATAATTATGACTATTATTCATGCATGCACATAAATAAGAACAACCATCATTGCTCTTATTTTTCTAGTGTGCCTTGTACATGTACATAAAATAGGTACATTTTATTTTTTTCATTTGTCTTACAAATGCTTATGTGTGACATGATTAATTATCATATATAATTGATCACATCAAATAAATATTATACTCTTAACTCTTTAAGTTGTACATTACTATTATATCTATATATAATAGGTCCCATAATAATAATAATCATTTAGCTAAATTTACAACTCCTTGTAAATATTAATAGCTAACCACTACCCTCAAAAGCATACAAAACCTCAACTAATTTAGTAATTAACTTCTAAATACAAAATTAGGTCTTATTTAATTGTATTAAAATAAGACGTAAACTTTATTCAGTCAATTATCGTATAATAGACTAATAAACTTAATCGGACTGAGTTCTAAACTCTATCTCCAATAAATAACTCTTATTACCAAGCATATATCAAATATATACGCAAGGAACTAATTAACTGCATCAAATACAAGAAATTAGTTTTCTATTTGGGTCTCATCCTATAGGTGTGACCGAAAGGGATCAGTTGATCACCGTCGTCTTACGACAATAACGTAAAACTCTAGTCAGCTGAGCGTTATCGATTTACGTTAATCAACTGACGTGGAGTATCAATGTATTAATCATCCCAAGTATATTCCGTCGATGAGATTTAATATATCAATGCACTATTGTGGAGGACACTTGCTCCAACAATCTCCCACTTGTCCGATACAAGTTGTGCATGTAGCCACTATATTGCGGAGGACTCCTACTCCATCAATATCTCCCACTTGTCTACACAAGTTGTGTGCTACTGATGGGCCGTATTTAGCCGTATTTATTACGACGGTTTTGGGGTATTTTGTGAGCTAAATCGGTTGTCTTGTATTGCATTTGTGTCAGTTTGGTATGAATGTAATACAGGCTAATTTGAAGATGTTAACCACTGGACCGTTGATTTGGGCTAAGAACGAAGGAAAAGGAAGCCCGCTTGAAGACCCGGAACGATAAGAATCGAAGAATGGAACGAAACAGTAACAGCTCGCCACGCGAGTCGCCCAGACACCATGCGAGTCGCGCGATCCTGCGAGTCGTGCGAGAGCTGTGCGGGTCGCGCGATGGCCTGTAACGCACGACGCATTCCGGCTTATTTTGTTTTAATTTATTACGTTTTAAGACTTGGATTTTAATTAGGAAACTTTATTATTACCTTAGGATATTTTTATTATTATTTTATTATTAGTAAACTTTTATTAGGTTAAGTTTAGCCTTAGTTTAGAGAATCATATCATTCACATCTAGTTTTTACAATCCATCAAGGAAGAAAAGGGAGAACTTTGAAGAACCCTAATTTTCCATCGCAAGTATGTGTAACTAATTTCTCTACTTAGATTCAAGCCTTTGAAACACTCGATAATCGTTTGTGAGTTTGAATGTTTTGATTGTTAACCTTGATTATTATGAATTGCTTTGTTATTAATTTTATGACTGTTGTTGTTGATTGCTAGGTGTACAACTAGTATTTAATTGCATCATTCTATCGTTAGTATCGTTAATTGAGTAGGATTTACTGATTAACTTTACATTAGTAACAACTTGGAATTAATATTGAACGGGATACGTTGATATTAGTACTTAGAAGCGATTCATATAAATATCTAAGGCACGATTGGATTGTACGTGCTATTTATTCTCTATCGAATTCTCAGATCTATATTGCTTCCGTCTAATTGAACCTAGAACTTGATTGTTTAGGTTGTTTTACGGTTAGGGTTAATTAAGAACGGGATTCGTTTTAGTTAACTATTCTTAAGATAATTGGACTTTCATGTTCACGATAGAGTAGTCATGGTTATTAATTGAAACCGTCTTACGATGATCAATCGCTGTTGAGTGTGGATTTGTGCTTGTGTCTAAAGTTCTTTCTCATCATTTGATTTAGTTAAGTTTTAATCTTTATCAATTTTAGTTGTTAGAAAATCATCCAAAACCCCCCCTTTGGTTACTACGGTCTTTAATTACGTTAGAGGTCGATTTCATCTACACCTTAGTTAGCAAAATTAGATTAATCTGATATTTGGTATATTGAACTATTAGAGGCGTTTAGGATTGATTGCATGTGTGGGTTGTGGAGTATTGTGGTATATGTTTTGTACCACCGGTGACATTTGTAGCACATGCGATCCGTTCTAGGATTGGAGAAATAAGGGGCGTTAGATATCGACATTAGCTTATCCTTATTTGCTAATGTCCCTTGTTTTGATGATTGGAGTCGATGATAGTAGTTTGGTATTAGGTGTGTTGATTCACTTGAACATTGGAGTTGATTTTCATTCAAATGGTGGATTAACTTGTGCATAGTCTCAGAATGAGGGAGTTTGGTGGAAGATGAGTGAGGGCCGGTGTGTAATGTTATTCCCGCGTACTTTGGACCGGTGACGGTTGTGTTTATTGTGTTCCTTGAGTTTTACTCGAGGACGAGTAAAGGTTCAAGCGTGGGGATATTTGATGGGCCGTATTTAGTCGTATTTATTACGACGGTTTTGGGGTATTTTGTGAGCTAAATCGGTTGTCTTGTATTGCATTTGTGTCAGTTTTGTATGAATGTAATACAGGCTAATTTGAAGATGTTAACCACTGGACCGTTGATTTGGGCTAAGAACGAAGGAAAAGGAAGCCCGCTTGAAGACCCGGAACGATAAGAATCGAAGAATGGAACGAAACAGTAACAGCTCGCCACGCGAGTCGCCCAGACACCATGCGAGTCGCGCGATCCTGCGAGTCGTGCGAGAGCTGTGCGGGTCGCGCGATGGCCTGTAACGCACGACGCATTCCGGCTTATTTTGTTTTAATTTATTACGTTTTAAGACTTGGATTTTAATTAGGAAACTTTATTATTACCTTAGGATATTTTTATTATTATTTTATTATTAGTAAACTTTTATTAGGTTAAGTTTAGCCTTAGTTTAGAGAATCATATCATTCACATCTAGTTTTTACAATCCATCAAGGAAGAAAAGGGAGAACTTTGAAGAACCCTAATTTTCCATCGCAAGTATGTGTAACTAATTTCTCTACTTAGATTCAAGCCTTTGAAACACTCGATAATCGTTTGTGAGTTTGAATGTTTTGATTGTTAACCTTGATTATTATGAATTGCTTTGTTATTAATTTTATGACTGTTGTTGTTGATTGCTAGGTGTACAACTAGTATTTAATTGCATCATTCTATCGTTAGTATCGTTAATTGAGTAGGATTTACTGATTAACTTTACATTAGTAACAACTTGGAATTAATATTGAACGGGATACGTTGATATTAGTACTTAGAAGCGATTCATATAAATATCTAAGGCACGATTGGATTGTACGTGCTATTTATTCTCTATCGAATTCTCAGATCTATATTGCTTCCGTCTAATTGAACCTAGAACTTGATTGTTTAGGTTGTTTTACGGTTAGGGTTAATTAAGAACGGGATTCGTTTTAGTTAACTATTCTTAAGATAATTGGACTTTCATGTTCACGATAGAGTAGTCATGGTTATTAATTGAAACCGTCTTACGATGATCAATCGCTGTTGAGTGTGGATTTGTGCTTGTGTCTAAAGTTCTTTCTCATCATTTGATTTAGTTAAGTTTTAATCTTTATCAATTTTAGTTGTTAGAAAATCATCCAAAACCCCCCCTTTGGTTACTACGGTCTTTAATTACGTTAGAGGTCGATTTCATCTACACCTTAGTTAGCAAAATTAGATTAATCTGATATTTGGTATATTGAACTATTAGAGGCGTTTAGGATTGATTGCATGTGTGGGTTGTGGAGTATTGTGGTATATGTTTTGTACCACCGGTGACATTTGTAGCACATGCGATCCGTTCTAGGATTGGAGAAATAAGGGGCGTTAGATATCGACATTAGCTTATCCTTATTTGCTAATGTCCCTTGTTTTGATGATTGGAGTCGATGATAGTAGTTTGGTATTAGGTGTGTTGATTCACTTGAACATTGGAGTTGATTTTCATTCAAATGGTGGATTAACTTGTGCATAGTCTCAGAATGAGGGAGTTTGGTGGAAGATGAGTGAGGGCCGGTGTGTAATGTTATTCCCGCGTACTTTGGACCGGTGACGGTTGTGTTTATTGTGTTCCTTGAGTTTTACTCGAGGACGAGTAAAGGTTCAAGCGTGGGGATATTTGATGGGCCGTATTTAGTCGTATTTATTACGACGGTTTTGGGGTATTTTGTGAGCTAAATCGGTTGTCTTGTATTGCATTTGTGTCAGTTTTGTATGAATGTAATACAGGCTAATTTGAAGATGTTAACCACTGGACCGTTGATTTGGGCTAAGAACGAAGGAAAAGGAAGCCCGCTTGAAGACCCGGAACGATAAGAATCGAAGAATGGAACGAAACAGTAACAGCTCGCCACGCGAGTCGCCCAGACACCATGCGAGTCGCGCGATCCTGCGAGTCGCGCGAGAGCTATGCGGGTCGCGCGATGGCCTGTAACGCACGACGCATACCGGCTTATTTTGTTTTAATTTATTACGTTTTAAGACTTGGATTTTAATTAGGAAACTTTATTATTACCTTAGGATATTTTTATTATTATTTTATTATTAGTAAACTTTTATTAGGTTAAGTTTAGCCTTAGTTTAGAGAATCATATCATTCACATCTAGTTTTTACAATCCATCAAGGAAGAAAAGGGAGAACTTTGAAGAACCCTAATTTTCCATCGCAAGTATGTGTAACTAATTTCTCTACTTAGATTCAAGCCTTTGAAACACTCGATAATCGTTTGTGAGTTTGAATGTTTTGATTGTTAACCTTGATTATTATGAATTGCTTTGTTATTAATTTTATGACTGTTGTTGTTGATTGCTAGGTGTACAACTAGTATTTAATTGCATCATTCTATCGTTAGTATCGTTAATTGAGTAGGATTTACTGATTAACTTTACATTAGTAACAACTTGGAATTAATATTGAACGGGATACGTTGATATTAGTACTTAGAAGCGATTCATATAAATATCTAAGGCACGATTGGATTGTACGTGCTATTTATTCTCTATCGAATTCTCAGATCTATATTGCTTCCGTCTAATTGAACCTAGAACTTGATTGTTTAGGTTGTTTTACGGTTAGGGTTAATTAAGAACGGGATTTGTTTTAGTTAACTATTCTTAAGAGAATTGGAATTTCATGTTCACGATAGAGTAGTCAAGGTTATTAATTGAAACCGTCTTACGATGATCAATCGCTATTGAGTGTGGATTTGTGCTTGTGTCTAAAGTTCTTTCTCATCATTTGATTTAGTTAAGTTTTAATCTTTATCAATTTTAGTTGTTAGAAAATCATCCAAAACCCCCCCTTTGGTTACTACGGTCTTTAATTACGTTAGAGGTCGATTTCATCTACACCTTAGTTAGCATAATTAGATTAATCTGATTCCCTTGGGTTCGACCCTTATTTCTACTTTACTACGTTTTAGTATTTAGATTTAAGTGATTATAAATTGTAATTTAAGGCATACGACTTTAGCCCGTCAGCTACCGATTCTCTTGTCTCTTTGATGTCACATCCTCCCACTCATCACAAGGTGTCTTTCAGGTCGCACTTGTGATTTAATTATAATTAGAGTGGTTTTCTCGATCTGGAGAATAACTGTCTGACCGGAAAATCTACCATAGATCTATTTCCGAGCGTGGCCACGCATTTCCAGTTACTTCTCCTCGAGTGGCCCAAGGATGTTTGTACCCAACGTGGGTGGACAATTCCTGTTGACCCATCTTATACTGTATAATGCAGATCACCATGACCCAGAAGTTGTCCATCAGCCTCCTTTCACGGTACGACCTAGGACAACAACCAAAGCCAATCGGAAACTGCACCGAATCAGATAAATGGTCGCCAGTCTAAAGAATCGACTCATAGGAATAAAATAGAAATCCCAGCCACGACCAGGCCTCAACTATTTTGATAAGGGACTCTATTGTGGTCACTGCCCGGCAGAGTGACAATCAGTCTGCCTATGTAAATGACCCCATGGTCTTGCTCCAACTTCACCGGAAAGTCAAGTTGCCCTTACAAGATAATGTCATCACCTTAGAGGCAACCTCTATAACCGTGGCTAACTGTAACACCACGGACCAATCGAACCTTTGGGGATTCTGATGGTGGGGAATTGCCGTGGGTCCCCACCGCCAATAAATAACCGGCTATACCTAGTGGGTAGCTAGGGTAAGTCGGGTCGTGTCCACGGAGACGGTATGGTAGAGTTTAGACTAAGTCAACCTAAAAACGAGACTAGGCTACCAAAACAACACAAAGAAAGCAATTGACAAACTATGATGGAGAAGAGGTAAGGACTAGACTAACAATGAACTAGCTAAAACAAGGCTAAATTAAATGACTAAAGATTAAACAAACTAGCGAACTAGAGAAAATGATGACTAACTAGGAGGATGAAATCAAATATGGAAGGAAGTGGGGTAGGTCGGGTTCTTAAGTGTAGTAGGGTAATTTGGGTGATCAAGGGTGTAGGTGTCTCCTAGTTGCTAGAGTCGGTCAGGGCTCTCGCTACGTAGACCGATGTCGAGGTAGGTTCGCGCTCTCGCGTCTAAACCCTAGTCCTCACTCTCGTGTCTACGACTATTCTCAACACAATCACATACTAGACAAACAATGAGAAGATGAGCACAAGTATGGGAAGCATTGGCCACTACTACTCACACAAGCAATTCAACAAACACATAGAGTGCCCAATATGTGACTACCAACAAAAGAGTCACCTTTACCGCTAATCAAACCCTAATCACCCATAATCTACCCTTAATCCCCCTACTAACCCCACAAGAACACTACTCACTCATTATGAGACTAGCAATAATATAAACAAGAGAAACTAAACCAAGCATCCAAACATCCATAATAAACAAACAATAACAATAATAATAAATAATGATTCAAACTTGAATAAATAACAAAGAACAAGAGTAAAGAGGATTATACCAACAACAAGATGATGAAAAAGATGTAAACTTGCATAAATAAGAAACCCAAATCAACTCCAAGGTTGTCAAGCTTGGATGAATCTTCAAGTATCCTCTTAATACAAGATTAACTAAACTAGATTAACAAAGATTAACTAAGGATTAAAGAGAGATTAAAACTAATGTGAGGAACACTAATCTAGGGTTTGAATGCTTAATGGAGGCCTAAGAGAGTCTAGGGTAAGATAAGATACATAAACAATACAAGAGGGAAGTATTTATATGGTTACAAGAGTGGAGGAGAAGGAAAGAATTAAAGGCGTGCAGCAGCTCCACGGTCCCGACCAGGACGGGCTGGTCCCGACCGGGACGAGCTGATTGATGGTAAAGATTTGTCGTGGATCCCAACCGTCAAATAAAACCAACTAACCTAACTAAGGTAGCTAGGGTAAGTCGGGTCGAATCCACAGGGACGAGAAGATGGACTAAGGTATGCTCGGGTCTAGGACTAGGTTCGAGACGAGCTAATCTAAGGGGAGGAGGCTAAGGCTATAACTATGGTAACAAAGAAAACAAACAAGGAGAACGGGCTAGGATTAGGTCGGGGTCAAAGGGGTAATGGAATGGTCGAGGGAGAACTAGAGTGAAGGGAGTAGTAGGGTAATCTAGGTGTGGTCCGGGCTCTCGCTACGTAGACCGACCTAGTGGTTTCACCTAGAACCCACCTTGGCGACACACATGACAAACGGGGTTACTAGCGCGCTATAGTGGCCTAGGTCGCATCCGGGCTCTCGCTACGTAGACCGACCTAGGGGTCGTCCTCACCGGGCTCTCGCTACGTAGTGAGGGAACCAAACCCACAAGCAAACTATCACCCACAAGAGAAGAGGCAAGAAAAACAAGCATATGCATCTACTAGTCATTCAAGCATTTCAACAAACATGTACCATGCATCAAACCAAGAGGAAACCCAATACTTCCACCAACATCTCCAACAAACCCTTAATCATCCATCATTAACACCCAAATCACCTTACTAACCCTAGCAAGAATCTACTCTAACATATCTATACTAAAACTAACACTAACAAGATGAATCAAAACAAGAACAAGAGGATGCATATGTAAAACCAACAAAGATGAAGAACAAAACAATAAACAAGAACTAAAGCTTCAAACTTGATTAATAAAACAAAGATTAAGAGAAAGGAAAAGAGATTATACCATACTAGAAGATGAAAAGAAGAAGAAAACTTGCATAAATGGAAGAACCCAAAACAATCAACCAAGGTTGTCAATCTTGGTGGAGATCTTGAAGAATTCCCAAATTACAAGCATTAATCTAGGATTAACGATAATCTAAAGACTAATCTACACTAATCTATGCTAATCTATGCTAAAACTATCTAGGGTTTTAGGGGAAGTATCTAACATGAAGAACCTAAGATTTACAAAACAAGGGAAGAGTATATATAGGGTTACAAGTGGAAAGGTGAAGAAAGAAAGGATGCGGGCTGCCAGATGGCCCATCCCGGCCGGGAAGGGGTGGTCCCGGTCGGGATGGGGTTGGTCCCGGTCGGGAAGACCTGCTCCCGGTCGGGATGGGCTGCAGACAGGAGCTTCTCTTTTGTGCACCTCAACCGGGACCGGTTGAGGTCATACCCGTCTGGGATGAGTCTTGTAGGCCTCCAATAAGAACTTTTTGGTCCTTCCTTGCTTCTCATGGGCTTCCCATTGATTCTCGGGACTCGGGATCGGGTCTCGGAGGCTCGGGATTGGGTCCCAAGGTCTCGGGGTCGATTCCAAGGCATCGAATCATCGTTCCTTTACTCCGTTGGCTCCAAAATGTGTGTATCGAGTCGGAATCGCTCCAACTCTTCCAAATCGGTCTCGGGAAAATGAAACGAACTAAAGGAAGCATAAGTAGCCCATAAACCGCTCCCAAGAAGCGATTCTACAAGGAAAATGGGACCAAAACAGTACAAAATAGGCACTACAAACCACACTTATCAACTCCCCCACACTTAACCCTTACTCGCCCTCGAGTAAGCACATACTATCTACTAAACTATCCGAGTGGGTATTAGCGCACCCTACGCCCCTTCAACTCACGCGAGTACACTTTAGAGGAAAAGTGCACTCCGCAAGGCAAGTCGGGTCTTGCGACAAAACTGTGGATGCAACCGGACACAAAACACACAAACAAACACATAATCGGTTGCACCCAAAAGAAAACAAATACCGCTTCCCTCTAAAAGCGGTGAATGAAACATCGGTTTAGGACTCGAGGCAAGTGACAACGTTCCAAAGCTAGCAATACAAACCAAGGTGAACTAAACCGTAATAGTATGACGATAAAGCAATAAAAACGTTGGTAACTTACCTAGGTCCTCCTAACTTTCTAAAAACGTACTACGGGACGATCGACGGAGTGGAAAGTGGAGAACCACGGTGTTTGTCGACACTGTAGGTAAGTCAGACCCCGCCCTCTTTGGCCATGAGCCAAGAGGGTCGTCCCATGCCCAAAACCGCCTAACTAGTCCAAGTAAAAAGGTGGAAATATTGCAAAATGAGAGAAGACCGACTAATGCCTCTTTCATCCTTCCTAGGGACTCGGTCCTTTGGTAGGCTCTTCACGGCAAAAAGTAGGAAAAAGACTTATTTTTGTGGGGTTAGGATCTTTTTGTGAGATAATTTTCTTTTGGCATTTTCTTTTTTTCTTTGCATTTTTGCTTTGTTTGTTGCCATGCCATTCCTTTTTCTTCTTTTATATTTTCTTTTTTTTGGCTTTTGTGCCTTTTCTTTTTCTTCAATCTTTTCTTTCTTTCATTTCTTTCATTTTCTTTTCTTTGCCCTTTTTTTTGGCTTGATTTAGCTTTTTTTGGCATTTCTTTGTGTAACAAGAAAGAGAGATTTCAACAAATTGCATTTTATTTGGTGGATATGTGTGGAAGGTAGGGGAAATGGGTATGTCGGGATGACGTCTTCCCTTCATACTCACAAAAAGGGGAGAACTTGGACTAATCAAACGATCCCAAACATGGTCACCTAAGGGACGGGACTCGGCAACCAAGGCCTTTTCACACCGTGGGTGGTCATAATGGTCAAAAATGCAAATCCCGTAGTAAATCCCTAGTAAGCTAGGTGGACTCAAGGTAAAGGACCAACGAAATCATTGATTTAGGGTCATTCTACTACACTAAAGTCCAAAACTCGGTTTATACTACTAGGAAGGGAAAGTAGACACCCGCACACTAGCCTCTAAACCGAGTTTTCGAAAACCTTTTACGCACAAGACACAACTACACACACAAAACAAGGACTCAACGAAAATGAAAGAAAAAGAGACAAAAGGCAACAAAATAAAACAAAACAAGACAAGCACATAAACAAAACAAACACCACCTCGTACTTCCAAACAAGCAACCAATCAACCACAAACTTTACAAGCTCCACCCTTGCACACATCATCATGAATCTCCACCAAACTCCACAAGAGGCAAAGAAGAAAAGGGATAAAAATGTTACCGGATATCTTGCAAGCTATCCAAAGTTAACGGCGGTTAGGCGATCTAAGAGAGAAAAGGGAGGCAAACACAAACAACAAAACAAATATACGACACAAAAACATAAAAGGAAAACACACAAAAGAAAATCTTTTTGATGTTTTGTGAAATGTTTTTCAAATTTTTAGGTATTTTTAAGATTTTTCGAAGAAACTAAGAAAATAAACTAAGCTATACTAGAATATCGCTCCCCCACACTTAAACCGAGCAATGTCCTCATGCTCGATCGTAGTGTGCGGAGAGACAAAAAGGAAAGAAAAGAAACTACGAAAATAAAGCTAAAAATCAAAAAGAAGACGAAGAAAAGGGTAGAAGGTGTCCGGCCGGGGTGTAGTCAAGTCACCATGCGCCGAGACGAGAAAAGTTATGGATGGGGGAAGAAATAAAAAGAAGTAAATAAAAGGAAATGGGAGGGGAGGGCTAGGTGTAATCAAGTCACCTAGCCCGGATTCCGCCAAAATCCGACTAAATCCTACAAAAAAGGGTGAAAAATCTTGTAAATTTGGATTTTGAAAATGACTCTTGATGTAGTCATGTCATCGAGAGTCGGGAGCAGTAGCTACCAAGGCCTTGAAGGCCACCATGACACCGTGACACGAAAGTGTAAACGGGGAAGGGGATAAACAAGGGAAAACAAGCTATAAAAGACAGAAAAGAAAGGATAGTTGCCGTACCCATGGGTTAGCAACTCACTCGCTCCATCGTCTCATAGATCAATATAGACACTTTGCTTGTCTTCGTCATTGTTATTCCTCTTCATTCTCGATAAAACCGCATGGTAGAGGTAGTAATGGTGCGAGGGGGGTGGGATTTGATGGGAAAGTCGGTGTAAAGTGGATAGGGGATGAAGTGAGGGTATGAAAATGAAGTATATGGGTGGTATGATATGAGAAAGGATAGGTAGGGAGGTTGGGTGGGGGTATACAATGGTTGGGTGGGCTTAAATGTCAAAGAAGAGGCACAATGGGGAGTAGAGGACCATCCCGGTCGGGATGACACACCCGTCCCGGTCGGGACGCTCCCTTTCCGGTCAGGACGGACCTCCAGTAAGCTCGAAAATACGCACCTCCATCCCGATCGGGACGACTCCTTCCCGGTCGGGATGCCTCACCCTTCCCGGTCGGGAAGCCACTTCCCGGTCGGGAAGGGTCTTCTTGACCTTCCACAAACCCAAAAGCTTACTCTAAGCTTCAAAAACCGACTCCCATGCTCACGATCCAAGCTCTATCATTAGCCATTCCTTTCTAGGAATCACCTTCACTTCACACCTATCAAATAAACTCAAACTCAACATCAAATTCCCTTCCTCACATCGCTCATCAAAATACCAAATTACAAGGATTCCACAAAAACTAACAACCCTAAAAACCAAAATAACCAAACAAACATAAACACAATTACAAGCACAAAAGAAAAGGGAAAATATATTTACACTAACTACTCTCACCAACAACGCCTCCATAGCCATCAAGAGCTCGAAGGAGTAAGTCAAATGCTCTAGCAACATCTTCATTTAAGCTCGCATGGCCGAGCCTAGCCACTTTCAAGAGTTTCCACGTCGGAGGTAAGAAGCGATCATCTTCATTAAGCTCGGGGTTTTCGTGATCTTCCGGGTCTTCGGAATCAACATAGCTACGACTCTTATGACCATCCGGTAGGTATAGTGGTCTAGATTCGTGCTCGGCAATATGATGCGGGAGATCAAACCCTAGGGGTGTCGCTTCTTCAACAGGGTCGAGAGTGGAACTCTTTTCCACCGCCCGACAAGGATCCTCTTCATCGACCATCTCAAAGAACAAGGGACTAGACATCGAGTGCGATAGTGGAGGAGAAGGCATCAAGTTTTCTTCATTGGAGGCTTTATGCTCCTCCAATTTCCCATACAAGGCAAGTTCCAAGGCATCTACTTCTTTCTCCCAAATATTGCGCTCCTTTTCACTCACCTTGTCTAGTTGGCCTAGAGGAGATATGTCTTCACTTGGCTTTGGATTGTCTAGTGGTTCATCACGAAGAAAATCGAACAAATCCAATTTGATAGCCAATACATCGGCTTCCCAAGAATTATCTTGTGAATCATGTTCACTCCCCTCCTCATTGTTGGCCCTTGAAGCCTCAACTCCCTCTATTCTTCCCCTATCTTCACCACCCAAGCAACACTCAACAATGGTCTCTTGATCGACCCTCTCTTCTTCATTTGTAGCTTCAAGGTTGGGTTGACTTTCTTGTGGAGACACCCAACCTTCTTGCCCAATTGAACCTTCCTCAACATGTTGTGGAGCTCGAGTGGCCGACATCGTGATATGAGCCATGAGTGCATTGATGCGAGCATCTTGCACCTCTATTTGGGCCTTGAGCTCCTCCCTAACCCCTTGTATTTGAGCCATCATCGCTTGTTGAGCCTTTTGCAATGGAATCATTGTCTCATGTTGACTCTTTTGCGTTTGGGCCAACATTTGACAAGTCTCAAAGTAGGGATTTTGTGGTTGTGGGTTATGTGAGGGTGTTTGGTAGTTGTTAGGATGTTGGAATGATCCTTGACAAGTTTCTTGGTAACCATAAGGAGGGCGATCATAAGGTTGTTGATGAGGTTGATATGGTTGGTGAAATTTCGGGACTTGGCCATTTGCCCCAAAGTTGTCCCGTGATGATTGATGGTAGCTTGTACGAGCCATGTCCATAACGTCGCTTTGGTACCTAGGATGAGCTAGAAGCACTTGAGCAAACGTTAGTAGCCTAGTGCTTGTGAGGCACTAGGAAGGTGGAATACCACACAAGAAATAGAACGGAGATGCACAAGGAGAAGAGAACACAAAAGTCAAGAACAATGTCCACAACTAAGCAATCAAAAGTCTAAACTACGCCGTCCCCGGCAACGGCGCCAAATTGATGGGAGGGATTTGTCGTGGATCCCAACCGTCAAATAAAACCAACTAACCTAACTAAGGTAGCTAGGGTAAGTCGGGTCGAATCCACAGGGACGAGAGGATGGACTAAGGTATGCTCGGGTCTAGGACTAGGTTCGAGACGAGCTAATCTAAGGGGAGGAGGCTAAGGCTATAACTATGGTAACAAAGAAAACAAACAAGGAGAACGGGCTAGGATTAGGTCGGGGTCAAAGGGGTAATGGAATGGTCGAGGGAGAACTAGAGTGAAGGGAGTAGTAGGGTAATCTAGGTGTGGTCCGGGCTCTCGCTACGTAGACCGACCTAGAGGTTTCACCTAGAACCCACCTTGGCGACACACATGACAAACGGGGTTACTAGCGCGCTATAGTGGCCTAGGTCGCATCCGGGCTCTCGCTACGTAGACCGACCTAGGGGTCGTCCTCACCGGGCTCTCACTACGTAGTGAGGGAACCAAACCCACAAGCAAACTATCACCCACAAGAGAAGAGGCAAGAAAAACAAGCATATGCATCTACTAGTCATTCAAGCATTTCAACAAACATGTACCATGCATCAAACCAAGAGGAAACCCAATACTTCCAACAACATCTCCAACAAACCCTTAATCATCCATTAACACCCAAATCACCTTACTAAACCTAGCAAGAATCTACTCTAACATATCTATACTAAAACTAACACTAACAAGATGAATCAAAACAAGAACAAGAGGATGCATATGTAAAACCAACAAAGATGAAGAACAAAACAATAAACAAGAACTAAAGCTTCAAACTTGATTAATAAAACAAAGATTAAGAGAAAGGAAAAGAGATTATACCATACTAGAAGATGAAAAGAAGAAGAAAACTTGCATAAATGGAAGAACCCAAAACAATCAACCAAGGTTGTCAACCTTGGTGGAGATCTTGAAGAATTCCCAAATTACAAGCATTAATCTAGGATTAACGATATTCTAAAGACTAATCTACACTAATCTACGCTAATCTATGCTAAAACTATCTAGGGTTTTAGGGGAAGTATCTAACATGAAGAACCTAAGCTTTACAAAACAAGGGAAGAGTATATATAGGGTTACAAGTGGAAAGGAGAAGAAAGAAAGGATGCGGGCTGCCAGGTGGCCCATACCGGCCGGGAAGGGGTGGTCCCGGTCGGGATGGGGTTGGTCCCGGCCGGGAAGACCTGCTCCCGGTCGGGATGGGCTGCAGACAGGAGCTTCTCTTTTGTGCACCTCAACCGGGACCGGTTGAGGTCATACCCGTCGGGGATGAGTCTTGTAGGCCTCCAATAAGAACTTTTTGGTCCTTCCTTGCTTCTCATGGGCTTCCCATCGATTCTCGGGACTTGGGATCGGGTCTCGGAGGCTCGGGATAGGTTCCCAAGGTCTCGGGGTCGATTCCAAGGCATCGAATCATCGTTCCTTTACTCCGTTGGCTCCAAAATGTGTATGTATCGAGTCGGAATCGCTCCAACTCTTCCAAATCAGTCTCGGGAACCTGAAACGAACTAAAGGAAGCATAAGTACCCCATAAACCGCTCCCAAGGAGCGATTCTACAAGGAAAATGGGACCAAAACACTACAAAATAGGCACTACAAACCACACTTATCACTGATCCCGACCGGGACGGACCCAGGTCAGTTGCTGCTTCAATTGTGCACCCCATCCCGGACGGGATGAGGCCTTCCCGACCGGGATGGGTCTTCTAGTCCTCAAATAAGAACTTTTTGGTCCCTCCTTGCTTCTCATGGACTTCTCACTGATTCTCGGGACTCGGGATCGGGTCTAAGAGGCTCGGGATTGGGTCCCAAGGTCTCGGGGTCGAATCCCAGGCATCGAGTGATCGTTCCTTCACTTCGTTGGCTCCGAAAAGTGTATGTATTGAGTCGGATTTGCTCCAATTCTTCACAAATGTACTCGGGAACCTAAAACGAACTAAAGGAAGCATAAGTAACCCATAAACCGCTCCCAAGGAGCGATTCCACAAGGAAAACGGGACCAAAACACAGCAAATTAGGCACTACAAACTACACTTATCAGATTCGATTTTGTAGGAATGATCGAAGAAGAGTATCTTTTCCGACCCTACTTCACAACTAGCAGCGATAAGATGCTACAAAAGTTAGGATATTTACCTGGGGCTACTTTAAGGCCACATCTTCCCGCTGGGAAAATTATTGAAGTCCTAAATGACGGGGGGTCTAGACTCGGCTTGGGGTACACTATGAACCCGGGAAATGTGGACCGGGAAAATATTATCAACTTTGTCCCTCCAGTATTCGGGGCTGTCCAGGTTGGTATGTACCAACCCAATACTACGCACCGTTTATAAGTGTATTTGTAGTGCCTAATTTGCTGTGTTTTCATCCCATCTTCCTTGTGGAATCGCTCCTTGGGAGCGGTTTATGGGTTACTTATGCTTCCTTTAGTTCGTTTTAGGTTTCCGAGACCATTTCTGAAGAACTGGAGCGAATCCGACTCGATACATACACTTTTTGGAGCCAACGAAGTAAAGGAACGATCACTCGATGCCTTGGATTCGACCCCGAGACCTTGGGACCCGATCTCGAGCCTCTTAGACTCGATCCCAAGCCTCGAGAATCGGTGAGAAGCCCATGAGAACCAAGGAGGGACCAAAAAGCTCAAAATGGAGGCCTACAAGGTCCTTCCCGGGCGGGATAATGCCTTCCCGACCGGGAAGGAGGGTGCAATTACATGAGCTGCTGCCACGAGCTCTTCCCGACCGGGACCACCACCTTCCCGGCCGGGAAGGCTGTGCTGTAGCCCGCGCTTCATTGTTTCTTCTCCTTTCCTCTTGGAACCCTATATATACCCCCCCTTGTAATCTTATGTTATGTTCTTCATTACCCATTAAACCCTAGACTACTTTAGGTTAGTTTACCCTAGATTAGTGTAGATTAGTCTTTAATTAGTCCTTAATCTTAGTTTAATCTAGTTAGACTACTCTTGTAATATTGGAATTCTTGGAGATTCTACCAATCTTGACAACATTGGTGGATGTTTTGGGTCTTCTTCTATACAAGTGTTCATCTTTTCCATTCATCTGGTTTGGTATAATCTTTCCTTTCTCTTTTCCTTTAATCTTTCATATTTAATCTTTCAAGTTTTAATCTTTGATTGTTGTTCTTGTTCTTGTTAGATTCATTATGTATGTTTGGATGTTTGTGTTGTTTCCTCTTGTTTATGTTAGTATTAGTTTGATAATGTGTGAGTAGACTTGTTGTGGGGTTAGTAGGGGGATTAAGTGTTGATTATGGATGATTAGGGCTTGATTGGAGGTAAAGGTGAATTCTTTGTTACTAGTCACATATTCAGAGCACCATGTGTTTGTTGAATTGCTTGTTAGAGTAGTGGTTGCAAATACTCCTCTTGCTTGTCTTCCTCTTCTCATTGTGTGATTGATTTGTGGTTGAATCCTTGTGTATTGGGTGACAACTTGCATATGTATTCAGGTTTTGTCTTTGACACGAGAGTGCGGACATTGGCCTTGACGCGAGAGCGCGGACCGACCTTAGTAACTAGGTGAAACCTACACCATCGATCTCCCAACTATCCTACTACACTTTTGAACCCGACCTAACCCTACACTTTCCTTATTTGATTTCTTCGTTACCTTAGTTGTAGTCATAGATTCATCCCCTTCTTATTGCCTTAGTCTAGTTTAGCTCGTTGACTTAGTCTTGTGTTTAGGTAGACCTAGTCTAGACACCTCTTACCGTCCCCGTGGATTCGACCCGACTTACCTTATCTACGTGTTAGGTGTAGTTGGTTATTATTTGACGGTGGGGATCCACTTGGCCAGGACTACAACTACATTCTGGATGACATCTTTGCCCTCATCCAATCTGAAGATGCCAACAATGCCGAGCTCGCGCTAGGGCTACTTTTCGGGGAAGAAGCCATAACCCCGACTCCAAAGGAAGACCTGGTCAACCTTATTCTTCGCAGCAATAGGTTTGACCCAACTAAGCTAATCTTGGATGTTGGCTCCGAGACGGGGAATAGGGCCTGGAGAAAGACGATCAAGTGGACCGACAGTCAGGGCCGAGTCTACAAGCTGATCACTGGAGAAGGAGACATGCCTGAGTCTGAGTCCGAGTCCGAGTCTGAGTCTGAGTCCGAGTCGGAGTCTTAGTCAGAGTTTGAGGATGATTCTAGAGAGTCCGGTGCTAGAGTCACTCCTGTAACCACCCCTCTCCCTTTAGTTACTCCTACTACCGGTGCTTCGGGGTCTGTCCCGAACACCTTATCTATCCTGCCACTGACCAATGATCAGATGGCTGCTCTTTTCGAGCTATTTTCAAAATTTTCAATCAATAATAATAACCGTTCTGCTTACGACTTGTCTTATTTTCAAAATGCTTCCAATTTCAAAAATGTTTTGTGCAATAACATTGAGAAATCCGACGAACAGGTACCCTTACCTCCACATCTGATCGAGCAACTAGAGCAAAGGGATACCCGGAACCCGTTAATCGAGGAAACCGAGTCCGTTAATATGGGAACAACCTTAGAACCTCATGTGCTTAAGATAGGGTTATCCTTAGATCCCGAGGAGAGACAACAGTTCACGAACCTCCTCCAAGAATTCAAAGATGTCTTCGCATGGTCCTACAAGGACATGTCAGGGGTAGACCGGAAGATAGACGAACACCACACACCGATCAATGACGGGTTCAAGCCGGTTAAATAGAAACTCCGCAGAATGAGGCCCGAATGGTCTCTCAAGGTTAAAGAAGAAGTCGACAGACAATTCAAGGTCGACTTCGTACAAGTGTCCGAATATTCGGACTGGGTTGCAAACATCGTGCCGATTCCTAAAAAGGACGGTAAGGTGCGTGTCTGCGTAGATTTTTGGGATCTTAACAAGGCAAGCCCGAAAGACGATTTCCCGTTGCCACACATCGACATACCGGTGGATAACACAGCTGATCATGCCCTTCTATCATTTATGGACGAGTATGCCGGGTATAACTAGATAAAAATGGCAGAAGAAGATATGAGTAAGACCACCTTCATTACACGTTGGGGTACTTACTGTTACACCGTTATGCCATTCGGTCTCATCAAGTCGGGGCTACATATCAACGGACCGCCACAACCTTATTACACGACATGATGCATAAGGAAGTTAAGGTTTATGTGGACGACATGATCGTCAAATCTAAGAACAGGGACGGTCAACATCACCGCCCTGAGAAAATTCTTTACCCGATTACGCAAATACAACATGAGGTTAAACCCTCAAAAGTGTAGTTTCGGGGTAACATCTGGCAAATTACCGGGTCATATAGTTAGCTAACGTGACATCGAAGTCGATCCAGCTAAAATCAAAGCCATTACCGAGATGCAACCTCCTAAAACCAGAAAAGAAATAAGAGGGTTTCTCGGGAAAGTCCAGTACATTAGCCGGTTTTATTCAAAATTAACCATGGTATGTGAACCAATTTTAAAGAAGCTGAAGATAGGGGAACGAATATTATGGGACGATAAATGTCAAATCGTCTTCGGTAAAATCACAGAAATCTTGTCTGCACCGCCAGTTTTGATGCGACCTCAACCCGGTTTGCCTTTGTCGTTGATAAGTGTGTTTTGTAGTGCTTATTCCTTGTGTTTTGGTCCCGGTTTCTCTTGTGAAATCGCTCTTTGGAGCGATTTCGAGGCTACTTATGCTCTTTTAGTTTGTTTTAGGTTCCTAAAATTAATCTTGGAGAGGTGGAACGATTCCGACACTACTAAAAACAGCTGAAATAGCGTCGGAAAGATTGTGTCGGATTTAATATCCGACGCAAATGGCATAACTGTGTCGGTTTGCGTCGGTTAATCCGATGCAAATATTTTGCGTGGGACTAACCGACGCTATCCGACTCCATAAAGAAGGCGCCAATAATTTTGGGTTGGCGCCACTATGTGAAGGAGTTTCCGTGGGATTAGCCGACGCAACCCGATCCAAATGGAAAGATTTGCGTCGGCTAATCCCACGCAAACGTTGTTTACTAAAAACTCCCAGTCAACAGAATTAATAGCGTTTGCATCGAATTAGACGACGCAATCAGACGCAATATTAAAATTTGCGTCGGCTAATCCGATGCAGCGTGTGTTGAAATAAAAAAAACAGAATTAATAGCGTTTCATCAAATTAGCCGACGCAAAGTTGAATATTGCATCTGATTGCGTCGGCTAATCCGATGCAGCGTGTGTTGAAATAAAATTAAAACCAGAATTAATAGCGTTGCATCGGATTAGCCGACGCAAAGTTTATTATTGCGTCAGATTGCGTCGCCTAATCCGATGCAGTATGCGTCAAAATAAAAAAATAAGTCAACAGAATTAATAGCTTTGCATCGGATTAGCCGACGCAAAGTTGAAAATTGCGTCTGGTTGCGTCGGCTAATCCGATGCAGCGTGTGTTGAATAAAAAAACCAGAATTAAATGTGTTGCATCGGATTAGCCGACGCAAATTTTAATATTGCGTCAGATTGCGTCGGCTAATCCTATGCAGTATGCGTCAAAATAAAAAAATAAGTCAACAGAATTAATAGCTTTGCATCGGATTAGCCGACGCAAAGTTGAATATTGCGTCTGGTTGCGTCGGCTAATCCGATGCAGCGTGTGTTGAATAAAAAAACCAGAATTAAATGCGTTGCATCGGATTAGCCGACGCAAATTTTAATATTGCGTCAGATTGCGTCGGCTAATCCGATGCAGTATGCGTCAAAATAAAAAAGTAAGTCAACAGAATTAATAGCTTTGCATCGGATTAGCCGACGTAAAGTTGAATATTGCGTCTGGTTGCGTCGGCTAATCCGATGCAGCGTGTGTTGAATAAAAAAAATCATAATTAAATGCGTTGCATCGGATTAGCCGACGCAAATTTTAATATTGTGTCTGGTTGCGTCGGCTAATCCGACGCAACATATGTTAAAATAAAAAAAAACGCGACAAACAGACACAATAACCCAACCCCATTATCTCTCTAAAATCGAAACCGGCGAACCCCAATCCCCAACCCCGAACGCGCACCACCCCCACCCATCTCCGGCGACTTTCCTCTGGCGCACAACCCAGATCCGGCACGCACATCCCATTTCCGGCGCACCACAGCCCATTTACGGCACGCACAACCCCCTAGGTTTCCCCTACCCATTTCCGGCGAACCCAACCCCCAACCACCGGCGAAGCGAACCCCACGAAACCCCCGACGAACCGACCCCGTTCCCGAACCCCCGCCGAACCGACCCCGTCCACGAACCCTACCCTGCCGGCGCGACTAAAACTCCGGCGAACCCCCGGCTAACCCGAACCCCCGACGTGCAACATCCCGACCCTAACCCGACTCAGGTATGGTCACTGTTTACTGTTAGTTCAATTAGTTTAATGTTTTGATTAGTTTAATTTTATTTAATTAGTTCAATTAATTTACTGTTTAATTGTTAGTTTACTATTTATTGTTTAATTTTTACTCAATTAGTTCAATTAATTAGATTAATTGTTAGTTAGTATGTTAGGTTTTGTTACTAAACTTTTTTGATTAAGTTAGATTAATAATTAGTTTAAAAATTATGGTGATTATGTATGGTTAATTAGTTAATTAGATTGTAGGGTGATTATGTTAATTAGGTTAGTTAGTTTAGTAATTAGGATAATTACGTTAATTAGTATATTAATTACGTTAATTAGTATATTAATTAGGTTAATTAGTATGTGAATTAGGTTAATTAGTATGTGAATTAGGTTAATTAGTATGTGAATTAGGTTAGATTTCGTTTTGTTGTTAGACCGTAATTGTAGTATGTCAATTAGGTTAGTTAGTATGTTAATTAGGTATTAGTGATTATTGTATTAGGTTAGAAATTGTGTTATTAGATTAGTAGTAGTAGTAGTAGTTTGTACTAGTATAATGAATTAGATTTGTTGAGATAGATGGTTAGTAGTATTAGTAGTAGATTAATTAGTAGTGTTAGTAGTACTACATTAGTAGTGCTAGTAGTAGTATTACTAATCTACTACTAATATTACATTAAAATACTTCATTACTACTACTAATGCTACTACTAATATTACTAATACTAATAACCTACTACTAATACTATGTACTACTAATACTACTACTAATCTAGTACAACAAATCTACTAACACTACTACTACTAATCTAGCTAATACTTTACTAATTTACTACTATTCTACTATACTACTACACAACTACCAATCTTCTTCTACTTCACAACTACTAATCTATTACTAATACTAATTTTCTTCTACTACTACTACTAATTTCCTACTTCTACTTTTACTACTACCACTACTACTTATTTTCTACTACTACCACAACTACTAATTTTCTACTACTACTACTACTACTACTACTACTACTACTACTACTAATTTTCTACTACTACCACTAATACTAATTTTCTACTACTACTACTACTACTACCACTAATTTCCTACTTCTACTTCTACTACTACCACTACTACTAATTTTCTACTACTACTACTACTACTACTACTACTACTACTACTACTACTAATTCTCTACTTTTACTACTACTACTACTAATTATCCACTACTTCTACTACTAATTTTCCACTACTATTACTACTACTACTATACTTCTACTACTAATTTTCCACTACTATTACTACTACTAAACTATTACTACTACTACTACTACTACTATACTAATACTACTAATTTTCTACTACTACTACTACTACTACTACTACTACTACTACTACTACTACTACTACTACTACTATTACTAATTTACTACTTCTACTTTTACTACTATTACTATTACTAGTTAGTGGTTGTAATTATAGTAAGTATTAATGTTTTGGATTACAGTGTTGAGATATGATTGCTGTTGTTATTTGTTTTCGTTGTGTACTGTGCATGAGCATTGTTTGAAATCTACTCAGACCTACCTAGTGCCCGTTCAAGATTTACTCATTAGGAGTAATTCTGGGACAGTCCCCGTTTTGGGACTGTTCTTGTGCCTTTCATGTCACTTAGGTGGTAAACATGAAATTGTATTGTGTTGGTAAGAGCAAAATTTGGTGACAATTCCCTCAATGTTCTTCGATTGCATATGTGGAGTTTTCATATATTCCACATTGTGCTTTTGGAGAACTGAGGCGAATTGCTGCCGAATTTTTCTTTTATCGACATTACACAATTTCGTGTTTATCAGTGACATGGAACGCACAAGAGTGGGTTTAGGTTGGAGTGATAAGGTCCCCGGTGATGAATCGTTTTTAAATTGATGGTTGTGAGAGTTCCAACTTATGGTGAAATTCGCGAACTTTTCTTCAAATTCCATGTTGTTGACTTCTTTCCCCACGCCATTTTGTTCATGTCTACATACCCTAATCATTCATAGTTCAATCCATATAGAATGAATAAAGTAGAACGGAGTTGGATTTACGAGAGACTGGCCGACAATAAGCGACCGAAAATAGAAGTTAGAGACGGTGTGGAGGAGTTCATCAAGTTTTCCTTAGATAATAACCCCCACTACACCAGCGAGCAGCTTAGGTGCCCATGTAGAAAATGTAAAAACCGTGCCTTAAAACATGAAGTAGATGTCAAACAGCATCTATACAAGCACGGTTTTGTTGAGAACTACTACGTGTGGACGTATCATGGTGAAAATGAAAGTAGTCGCCTGCAAGAACCTGTTCGCAAAAATCCGTACCGGGACATCGTAGAGGACGCACTGCGTACGACGGTTGAGGACATCATGGAGGAGGAACGTAACCCAGACAACTTAAGCGACGAAGAAGTACAACATGAACCCAACCCACAAGTCCTTTCCTTTTTCGAAATGCTAAAAAATGCTGAACTCCCAGTTTTTAGCGGGTGCGATATGAGTCTGTTGCAAGTCGCTTCAAGGATGCTGACTTTGAAGTGCGAGAGAAATATGGCCTTAAGACATTTAGACGGTTTAGGCGATATGACTTTGAAGTGCGAGAGCAAGGATGCTGAGTTTTGAAGTGTTATTTTCCTTGTGTTTGGTCCCGGTTTCTCTTGTGAAATCGCTCTTTTTAGCGGTTTCGAGGCTACTTACGCTTCTTCTAGCTTCTTTTATGCCCCTAAGACCAATCATGGAGATTTGGAACGATTCTGACTCGTTTCCGACACATTTGGAGCCAACAAAGAGAAGCAACGATCACTCGGTAGCTTAGACTCGACCCCGAGACCTTGGGCCCATTCCCGAGCCCCTTAGACTCGATCCCGAGTACCGAGAATCGATGAGAAGCCCATGAGAAGAAATTAGGGACCTTTGAGATCATATTTGAGGCCTACAAGACCCATCCCGGCCGAGATAAGGGCCATCTCGACCGGGATGAAGAAGGAAAGCGAAGACAGGCCACTGACCAGCCTTCCCGACCGAGAAGAAGGTCATCTCGGCCGGGATGGGTCCCTTCCCGACCGAGACCATCTCTTCCCGACCGGGATGGCGCACCTGCAGACCCGCGTGACTTTCTTTCAATTCCTTTGCTCTTGTAACCTTATAAATACCCTCCCTTTGTATTGTTTAAGGACCATACATTACCATACACTATCTTATGAAACCCTAGACATTCTTTAGCCTAGATTAGCTTAGATTAGTGTAGATTAGTCCTTAATTACTTTTTAATCTTAGTTTAACTCTTGTATTATGGGAATTCTTGAGGATCTCCACCAAGATTGACAACCTTGGTTGATGTATTTGGGTTTTCTTATTATTACAAGTTTCAATCTTTCTTCTTCACTAGTTTGGTATAATTTATCTTTTCCCTTCTCTTAATCTTTGTTTTATCATTCAAGTTTCATTCTTTTTATCTTGTTCATTGTTCATCCTTGTTTTCCATTATGAATGTTTTTGTTCTTGTGATTGTTTCTCTTGTTTATGCTTGTATGGGTGGTACTAGATGTTCTTTTTGTTGTTTCCCATTTACCTTGCACTCCACATGTTTGATGAAAAGCTTGTGAGACTAGAGATGATCAATCCTTGTTTTTCTTGTCTCTTCTCTTGTATGTATCTGTTTGGTTGGTTGGTTTGGTTCCCTCATTAGTAGCGAGAGCGTTGTGAGGATGACCCCTAGGCCGTTTAAGTAGCGAGAGCCAGATCGGAACCTAGGCTACGAAAGCATGCTAGTAACCCCGTCTTTTTATCTCCTTGACATCCGTGAACCCGACCTAGCCCTAGTTTCTTCTTATTGATTTATTTATTTCCTTTTGTTAGCCTTCCTTTTACGCGTTTTAGACCTAGTTTAGTCAATAACCATCACCCTAGTTTAGCTTGTCTCGGACCTAGTCTAGAAACATAGCACACCTTAGTTCGACACCCCGTCCCTGTGGATTCGACCCGACTTGCCCTATCTACTCAGTTAGGAATAGTTGGTTTTACTTGTTTGGTAGGATTGACGGCAAAATCCTCCCATCAGTCGTTATACCTAACAACGACCGAGACAGCCATGGGGGCTATGCTAGCTCAGACAGTTAACTCCGAAGAACGAGCTATCTATTACATCAGCAAAAAATTCTTAAGAGTATGAATGCAAGTACACCATGCTCGAGAAAACGTATTTAGCTCTGGTCTGGGCCACTAAGAAGCTCTGACACTACATGCTCGACTATGAGGTGGAAGTATCATCCAAAATGGATCCAATCAAGTACCTCTTCGAAAAGCTCATTCTCAATGGCAGGATGTCTAGATGGACTCTAATGTTGGCAGAGTTCGACCTAAAGTTCGTGCCGTTGAGAGCCTTTAAAGGCCGGATAGTAGCCGAGTTTCTCGTCGACAGTCCCGTGATTGAAGAAGGACACACCGACACTTGGTCCTTCCCAGATGAAGACATTTTCCATATGGATACTGAAACATGGGACTTATACTTCGACGGGGCATCCAATTTCCGAGGATTCGGAGTCGGAATTCTTCTAATTTCGCCAAAAGGGGAACACACTCCCGTATCCATCAAACTGGACTTTGATGTTACGAATAACGCCGCTGAGTATGAAGCATGCATCCACGGGCTAAAAGTCGCCGCCAATTTAGGGGTCACAAACCTCCGAATACACGGTGATTCATCCCTGGTCATTAATCAAGCACTTCAAAAATGGAAAACTCTAAACGCTAATCTCGTGGCCTACCAGGAACGAGTAAGGGATCTCGAGAAACAATTCCAAAAGGTGGAGTATATATATTTGCCTCGGGAAGAAAATCAGTTTGCATATGCACTTTCAAAATTGGCATCTTTGTTGAATATGCCCGATCACTTGACCAGAATGCCGATTTGTGTTGAAAGACGGTCCGAGCCGGCATATATCCACGAGATTGAGGACATCGATATACCTGATCCCGAGCCATGGTATCAAGCTGTACTAACCTACCTGACGACCGGGGAATATCCTCCCGGAAGTGACAATCGAGCCAAGAAAGCCTTACGAAGGCTGGCAACCCATTTTGTCCATACCGACGACGGTTAACTATACAAGAAGACAGCACAGGGGGTTCTTCTCCTTTGTATCGATAAAATTAAAGCCGAAAAGGTCATGGCCGAAGTACACGATGGTGAATGCGGTCCACACATGAATGCCCAGATGTTAGTCCAAAAAATCATGAGGCTCGGATACTACTGGAACAATATGGAAACCGACTGCCAGTTATACGTCAAGCATTGCCATAACTGTCAGATTTTCGCCAATTTGCAACATATGTCGTCATCCCTGTTGTATACCATGACGTCGCCTTGGCCATTTTCGACATGGAGTATCGACATAATCCGGAAGATAAATCCTTCGGGTACTGGCGAACACTGTTTCATTTCGGTAGCTATCGACTATTTCACCAAATGGGTCGAAGCTGAATCTTACCGAATTCTCAATGCCAAGCTTGTTGCCAAGTTTATCCAAAACAAGATATAGCATGTTGCCAAGTTTATCCTCATTCCTACTTCTTGCCTCCATATTGGAGGCCGTGGAGGTTAGCTAGGCTCGAGCGCTCCTTGGGCCTTCATTACGATGTCGGTCGTGCGTTTGACTTGCTCCTCCAAGCCCTTGAGGGCTATGGTTGAAGAATGAGAGTCCACCATCCTAGGTTTGACGAAGTTCATAAAGAACCGTCATGTTGTATATTCCCCCTTCCTCTTCTTTAGAATACTTGTGCTTGTATTTGTGTGCTTTGTCTCTTGATTTCTTTTAGTTTTGTGAAACTCTCGATCATTTGGATTGTTGATGAGCGATGTGAGGGAGGGAATTTGATGTGTGTTTGAGCTTTGTTTGATAGGTGAAGTCAAAGTGATTCCTAGAGAGGAATGGTTGATGATGGAACTTGGATTATGAGCAAGGAAGTCAGTTTTTGAAGCTTAGGATAAGCTTTTGGGTTTGTGGAAGGTCGAGAAGATCCATCCCGACCGGGAAGAGGGCTTCCCGACCGGGAAGGGTGTGGCATCCCGACCGGGAAGGAGCCATCTCGATCGGGATGAGGGTGCAATATTTCGAGGTTTCTGGAGGTCCGTCCCGACCGGGAAGGGAGCGTCCTGACCGGGACGGGTGTGTCATCCCGACCGGGACCAACCATCCCGACCGGGATGGTCGCCTCCTCCTCTTTGAGCCTCTTCGGCGATGTAGTTCCCTTTGGAGGAGAAACCCATGAGAGGCAAGGAAGGACCAAAAAGCTCTTAAGGGAGGCCTACAAGACCCATCCCGGTCGGGAAGGCCTCATCCCGTCCGGGATGGGATGCACATTTAGAGGTGCCACTGTGAGGAGCCCGTCCCGGCCGAGAAGGACTCGTCCCGGTCGGGACCATCTCGTCCCGGGCGGGAAGAAGCAGAGGCAGCCGCGCATCATTTATTCCTTCTCCTTCATTCTTGTACCCATATATATACTTCCCTCTTGTATTGTTAACACATCTTATCTTACCCTAGACTAATTTAAGCCTCCTTTAAGTATTCAAACCCTAAATTAGTGTTCCTCAAATTAGTTTTAATCTTCCTTTAATCTTTAGTTAATCCTTGTAATTAGTTCTTGTATTAAGAAGTTCTTGAAGAATTCTCCAAGCTTGACATCCTTGGGGTTTATTTTGGGTTCTTATATATACAAGATTGCATCTTTTTCTTCATCTTATTGTTGGTATAATCTTCTCTACTCTAATTCTTGTTTATTTAATCTAGTTTCAATCTTTTCATATTGTTATTGTTATTGTTCTTGTTCTTATTTGTCATTATGGATGTTTGGATTGTGATGTTGTTTTCTCTTGTTATTGTTGTTTTGTTCTTCATAATGAGTGAGTAGTCTTCTTGTGGGGTTAGTAGGGGGATTAAGGTTAGATTATTGGTGATTAGGGTTGATTAGGGGTAAAGGTTACATCTTTGTTGTTAGACACATAATAGGCACTCTATGTGTTTGTTGATATGCTAGTGTGAGTTGTAGTGGCCATGCTTCCCATACTTGTGTTCATCTTCTCATTGCTTGTCTATTGTGTGAACATGTTGAGAATAGTCGTCGTGATGAGAGTGCGGACTAGGGTCTACGTAGCGAGAGCCTGGACCCACCTTGACATCGGTCTACGTAGTGAGAGCCCGGACCGACTCTAGCAACTAGGACACACCTATACCCTTGACACCCAATTACCCATCTACACTTATGAACCCGACCTACCCCACTTCTTTCCATATTCGAGTTTATCCTCTTAGTTAGCCATCGTTTACTCTAGTTTGTTTGTTAGTTTGATCGTTAATATTGTTTAGCATTGTTTTAGCCTAGTTCATCATTAGCTTAGTTATACTTCTCCCATCATACTTTGTCAATTATTGCATTCTTTGTGTTCGTTTGGTAGCATAGTCTCGTTCTTAGGCCAACATAGTCTAAACCTTGCAATACCGTCCTCGTGGATACGATCCCGACTTGCCCTAGCTACTCACTAGGCTAGTTGGTTGTTTATTGACGGTTAGGGACGTGACGAATCCCTACCATCAATTTGACGCCATTTCCGGGGACGGTGCTAGTTTAGACTTTGTTTACCTAGTTACTTGACTTTGTCTCTGTGTTTGTGTTTTTCTTTTTTCTTCTTTTTGTTCCTTTTGCTTCTTGTGTGTGTGAGGTTTATTTCCCTCTTGTCTAGTGCCCAAAAAGCACTAGACTTCTCACGTTTGTTCTTAGTCTACAGTTTATGCTTAGAGGTGGTGACTATCTTCTTCTTGCAACTTAGAGCCGCTTTAACGGACGGTTGCTAGAGTGAGAGGTTTCCAACCGGGTATGAGCCACGATTTTCGAGCGAGCGTGAGGTTTGATCTAAACTCCACACACTCGGGAGCCGATATGAGCTACTCCTCTTCTTCTATGAACCAAAGCTATGACATGATGACTCCTAATTACTATCAAGCTTCTTGGGGGGATCAAGACTCTAGTGGGTATGAACTTCAAGGTTATGAAAACAGCTACCAACAAGTGCACGATTACCAATCCTACGATCATGGTGACTATTACTCGAGTTATCAATATGAACCCACCATGTTCAATCAAGATTCACCTTATGGAAGCCAATACCCCCAAATTCCACCTTATTACCCTCCACCCCAACCACAATATGAACCCCATGACCCACAATACTACCAATCACCTCAACCTCACTACCAACAATATGATGCCCCACCACTTGGGCATCATCAAGATTTTCAAGGAGCTTTACAAGACCCCAATGACCGCCAAATGCCAAACTTGGAGTTACATCAATCGATGCTTCAAATGCAACAAGAAATGGCCATCCAATCGCAAAAGAATAATGAACTCTTGGCCAAACTTTGAAGGGAAAACGAGGCGAGGGATGCTCGATTAAATGCAATATCGGTTCAAACTGTAATGCTTTTATCCCGAACATCACAATTAGATGAAGGAGGCCCACTTGAGAAAGAGGAGCAGCCTAACCATGAAGCCGCCGATGTAGTTCCCTTTGGAGGAGAGATTTGCTTTGAAGAACCTCAATCGTCTACCCAAAAAGTGACGAATGAGGATATGACCCTTGGTGAAGGCATCATTGGTGAGGAATTGGAGGAGGATAGTGAGTTGGATGGTTTCGTGGAATTTGTGAAGTTGTTGGGTGAAATTGATGAGCCCAAGTTGCCCATGTCCGAGAATATGGATAAGCATCAAGAGCCCCTAGCTAGTGAACCAAGCAATGATTTGGAAGAGATTGAAACCGCCGGTGGAAGTTTCGATTCTCTCCTCCATGATGATGTGGGGACAAGTGATGAAGATGGGGAACCACAACTTGAGGAAAGTGTGGGGGTGTGCGACAAGGAGATGAGGCCAAAGCCGTTTTTTGTGCCTCGGTTCTTGGAAATTGTAGACACCCGCATTTTGCCTGCTAGTGTCTATAGCAGTTCCCGACAAAACACCCGATGATGATCGGACGTCAACTTGACTTAAGACGCTCGAATACGGACTCTGAATCAATAGTATCCAACGTGGGCTTTTAGCGGAGTGCAAATCTCTCAAAACCGACCTCAAATCCAGGCCCAGTGGGTCGTTCCCAATAAAATGGGACTAATTTGGGCCAAAACCGACACCAAAAATAAATCGTCTTTTGGCGACCGGGTCAAAACCCGGTCAAAGACGAACCCGTCACATAAATCAGCCAAATTCAACTTCTCGAAACTGGCGCACAAATCTAAATTCAAAAAATCAATCAAATCAATCAAGTCAAATCCTTCCTAAAATATCTCGATTCACTTGATCCACTCGATCGAGTGGATTGACCCACTCGGTCGAGTGGAGCGTCATTCAGCAGATCAAGCCCGTTTTGAAGGGCACTCGATCGAGTGCACTAGGGCCACTCGATCGAGTGACCCTAGGCCGGGGGGTAAAGCCTATAAATACCCCCTTAACCCCATTCATTTCACTTGTTTTTTCAACCTACATTCACCCTCATACTCTTCACAAACAAGATTTTCCCATGCTAAAAACCCTACACTTCTACCCTAATCCATCTTCATCACTTCAATACTACAAATCCTAAGCAACCTTAGTCTAAAAATCGAGTTAGCATCCCTCGTAAAACCAATACACACACATACCTATTCAAAACCCCGAGATCAAAACTCGTCAAAGACCCGAGAGCATCCTCTCCCTAACCAAACATACCCTAACTCACCCTACATATCTCGACACTCCCGCGCACACGCCGCTACTACGAGTTCGTTTCCGAGGCCATTAAGCATGTAGGTTGAGGGTGTAATTCAAATCCCGACATCTCTTTCTCCCTTCTTCTTTTTCGTTTCTTTTATATATATTTGTATTATTATTATTATTATAAATTATTATTATTATTATTATTATTATTATTATTATTATTATTATTATTATTATTATTATTATTATTATTATTATTATTATTATTATTATTATTATTATTATTATTATTATTATTACTAACCACTAACACTAACCTTTAATTTTTGTGCATACTAACTTTTTATTTATTTTTGTATACTAACATTTTATTTATGTACTCTAACACTAACTTTTTTTTTATCGTTTACTAACACTTTAATTCCGTATTGTAACATCTAACATTATTATACCGTGTATATATACATACTAGTATTAAAATCTCGGTTTCGAATACGTTTAACTATGACGATCGCCTAAAGTCCATCTAATTCCTTTACGAGTAACGACGGAGGTGGCGCCCTTTCGAGGAGCGCCGCCCCAATGTGCTCAAGGACGTGATGTGATCGTGATCGGTCATAGTTGAACGTATTTGATCCCATTTCCAAGATTAGTGCGGAACCCGTTGACACGAAAACCGACATCACATAATCCGAAAGGATTAATTCCGATGACGTGACGTAGAGGGATGCAATTTCGTCACTAATCAAACTTTTCAATCACATAATAGCATATTTCATAAAATCCCGATAACGGTCTCATAATCGTATAATACACGTTTATGACATCGAGAACCGAGTTGAATTTAAATAATGCAATATTTTTATTTAACTTGGTCAATTATCGAATTCAAACAAATAAAAATGAAACGAGCCATGCCTCGTACAGGGGGCACTCGATCGAGTGCCATGGGCCACTCGATCGAGTAGCACCCAAAAATCTGGACAGTAGCTACTTTAAAGACACACTCGACCGAGTCAGACCATGACTCGATCGAGTGGGTCCTGTAGCCCAGAAATTCGAGAGCTTCAATGCAACATTTGAGCCTCGTCATTTTTTTACGACTTTTAGTCGACACGTGCATAACCAATCACGTAATTCTAATTTCAAAACTCATGCATATCACGACACCTAAAACAATTTTGATCGACGGTCTCGCACTATTAATTTTATGTCGACGACTCTTTAGTCGTATCCGACACATAATTAATTTAGGCTCCATTTCTCGAGGTGATAAGTTGGGACAAGGCATCGAGGTTCGAGATCCGGTTAGCACCACACCTAGGTCTCGAACCTCCGTCCTTTGATTAATATGCAATATAATGCGTAATTAATTAAGGTTCGTCCGTCTATCTAATTCACGATCTAGTGTGCATTTATTATATACGGGTCTTTGTCGGGTCGTGTATTTATTTATCACTCTTCTTATTTTATTCAATTATTCTATTTTATTGCTCGTTGTATTGTGAATTCCGGGTTGTATTCCGCCCGTGTAATTTGTAATTTATTTACGAGTTTTCTATTCTTGCCATTTATTTATTTAAATGAACATTACATGCTAAATCACTTTGACGTGAATCAAGATGCATTAAATGACGTAGCAAACCAATAATTCACATGCTTAGCCCGAAAACGTTGTTTGCATATCATTTAATTATTTTACTAGCGCGCGTACACGAACACGAAAGATGTCTTAGTAGAGGCCGCCATTGTGCGGGCGGGGTTGGGTGTCCTTAGTGGGCTTCCCAACACGTACCCTCACCCCTTACTCAGAACCTTGGTTTCCGGATGTCCGAAACCATTGGCGTACGAGAGTCATTTTATATACGAAAGCCGGTGTAAACGGTATCGATGTAACAATGCAAAGGGACGAGCCCCATAAACTCTGAAATCGAAGTGGGCTTACTTTGTGTATAGCCCATGACGACATAGAGTGGGCTCAAATGGTTCCGAATAACCACAAAATTCGGTGGCGACTCCATTTTGACTTAAATTTCGAACCCGAGAACAATCTTACCACGAGATTCATTCGCCTACCCAAACCCGCGCGTGGCCGCGTCGGGGTGGACCTACGTCATGTCCACAGAAATGAAGCTTGCTTGTGATTGGAGGCGATGCTTAGGGAGGAAGAGGTCGGTGAAGCTCGTAGGATGGATAGACCCCGGAGACAACTTTGATGATCACGTTGGGTCTTGGGATTCCTACTTCTTGCCTCCATATTGGAGGCCGTGGAGGTTAGCTAGGCTTGAGCGCTCCTTGGGCCTTCATTACGATGTCGGCCGTGCGTTTGACTTGCTCCTCCAAGCCCTTGAGGGCTATGGTTGAAGAATGAGAGTCCACCATCCTAGGTTTGACGGAGTTTATAAAGAACCGTCATGTTGTATATTCCCCCTTCCTCTTCTTTAAATACTTGTGCTTGTATTTGTGTGCTTTGTCTCTTTATTTCTTTTAGTTTTGTGAAACTCTTGATCATTTGGATTGTTGATGAGCGATCTGAGGGAGGGAATTTGATGTGTGTTTGAGCTTTGTTTGATAGGTGAAGTGAAAGTGATTCCTAGAGAGGAATGGTTGATGATGGAACTTTGATTATGAGCAAGGAAGTCAGTTTTTGAAGCGTAGGATAAGCTTTTGGGTTTGTGGAAGGTCGAGAAGATCCATCCCGACCGGGAAGAGGGCTTCCCGACCGGGAAGGGTGTGGCATCCCGACCGGGAAGGAGCCATCCCGATCGGGATGAGGGTGCAATATTTCGAGGTTTCTGGAGGTCCGTCCCGACCGGGACGGGTGTGTCATCCCGACCGGGACCAACCATCCCGACCGGGATGGTCCCCTCCTCTTTGAGCCTCTTCGGCGATGTAGTTCCCTTTGGAGGAGAAACCCATGAGAGGCAAGGAAGGACCAAAAAGCTCTTAAAGGAGGCCTACAAGACCCATCCCGGTCGGGAAGGCCTCATCCCGTCCGGGATGGGGTGCACATTTAGAGGTGCCACTGTGAGGAGCCCGTCCCGGCCGAGAAGGACTCGTCCCGGCCGAGAAGGACTCGTCCCGGCCGGGAACATCTCCTCCCGGGCTGGAAGATGCAGAGGCAGCCGCGCATCATTTATTCCTTCTCCTTCATTCTTGTACCCATATATATATACTTCCCTTTTGTATTGTTAACACATCTTATCTTACCCTAGACTAGTTTAAGCCTCCTTTAAGTATTCAAACCCTAGATTAGTGTTCCTCAAATTAGTTTTAATCTTCCTTTAATCTTTAGTTAATCCTTGTAATTAGTTCTTGTATTAAGAAGTTCTTGAAGAATTCTCCAAGCTTGACATCCTTGGGGTTTATTTTGGGTTCTTATTTATACAAGATTGCATCTTTTTCTTCATCTTATTGTTGGTATAATCTTCTCTACTCTAATTCTTGTTTATTTAATCTAGTTTCAATCTTTTCATATTGTTATTGTTATTGTTCTTGTTCTTATTTGTCATTATGGATGTTTGGATTGTGATGTTGTTTTCTCTTGTTATTGTTGTTTTGTTCTTCATAATGAGTGAGTAGTCTTCTTGTGGGGTTAGTAGGGGGATTAAGGTTAGATTATGGGTGATTAGGGTTGATTAGGGGTAAAGGTTACATCTTTGTTGTTAGACACATAATAGGCACTCTATGTGTTTGTTGATATGCTTGTGTGAGTTGTAGTGGCCATGCTTCCCATACTTCTGTTCATCTTCTCATTGCTTGTCTATTGTGTGAACATGTTGAGAATAGTCGTCGTCACGAGAGTGCGGACTAGGGTCTACGTAGAGAGAGCCCGGACCCACCTTGACATCGGTCTACGTAGCGAGAGCCCGGACCGACTCTAGCAACTAGGAGACACCTATACCCTTGATCACCCAATTACCCATCTACACTTATGAACCCGACCTACCCCACTTCTTTCCATATTCGAGTTCATCCTCTTAGTTAGCCATCGTTTACTCTAGTTTGTTTGTTAGTTTGATCATTAATATTGTTTAGCATTGTTTTAGCCTAGTTCATCATTAGCTTAGTTATACTTCTCCCATCATACTTTATCAATTATTGCATTCTTTGTGTTCGTTTGGTAGCATAGTCTCGTTCTTAGGCCAACATAGTCTAAACCTTGCAATACCGTCCTTGTGGATACGATCCCGACTTGCCCTAGCTACTCACTAGGCTAGTTGGTTGTTTATTGACGGTTAGGGACGTGACGAATCCCTACCATCAATTTGGCGCCGTTGCCGGGGACGGTGCTAGTTTAGACTTTGTTTACCTAGTTACTTGACTTTGTCTCTGTGTTTGTGTTTTTCTTTTTTCTTCTTTTTGTTCCTTTTGCTTCTTGTGTGTGTGAGGTTTATTTCCCTCTTGTCTAGTGCCCAAAAAGCACTAGACTTATCACGTTTGTTCTTAGTCTACAGTTTATGCTTAGAGGTGGTGACTATCTTCTTCTTGCAACTTAGAGCCGCTTTAACGGACGGTTGCTAGAGTGAGAGGTTTCCAACCGGGTATGAGCCACGATTTTCGAGCGAGCGTGAGGTTTGATCTAAACTCCGCACACTCGGGAGCCGATATGAGCTACTCCTCTTCTTCTATGAACCAAAGCTATGACATGATGACTCCTAATTGTAATCCCCTAGAAAATCTAACGCAATACAGTGGCGGAAACACTGTAGAGTTGGGATTAAACACACTGACAAACTATATCTTATTAAAGAAATGGTAAGTCAATACAAAGGCCACTTTTTACAAAAGGCTAAATAGAAAATTCTCCAAACGGGTTAATACAAAACCATAAATTACATAATGAAGAAAGAGTAGGATCCACGCTACTCGCTAGCTCACACCCAAAACCCAGCAGCAAATACCTGTCATGTTATAAACATAACAACCACGTCAGTGGGGAGTAACTCGGACGTTCTCCCAGCCATATTATATCATATGGAAAAATAATAGTATTATTATATCAAAATACTTAAAATGGAAAACATTAAATGATATAATAAAAATAAGCTTTCGAAGAAAACTTAAAATATTGGAACAATAAAATCAGAATAAGTTTTCAGAAGAAAATTTCAAACATTTGCCAACCTTCAAACCAAAATGTATCGATAATATAAATATTCAAAAATGGCGTTATATATGGATAGGATTAATGTAGAATCTAGACTTTCACTAGGACAATACTAAAAACTAGTTTCGAGAACTTAGTCAAAACAAATCAGACTTCGGTCTCTAACTAGGCAACTCAACTATAACAGGACTGCGTGCAGCGAGGTCCTGGCTTAAGTTGTTCACACCCCTCCTGGATACAAACCATATCCAGTTCAACCCGACGCGACTTACACGATGCGATATCTAAGTTTAAGGTAAACATACACCCTCCTGAACACAAACCATGCTCAGTTCAACGACCAATGTATCTCAACATAGACACACCAGCTTTATAGTTGATGGCAAAACGTACGGCCCAGACTATGTTACTCTAAACCCACACTTTTCCTTATTCCATAACTCCAAAACAAGCCATTATCGATATTGAGAATAAATAATCATTATAAATAATATGAAGATAAAAGGAAATAAACATTTTATATAAAAAGGAAACTTTTTAAAAATAGAAACTTAATAATTTTAGAAACTTACTTAAAATAGAAAGTCTTATAGAAAATACGTAAGTTATTAAAATAAGTGAGAATGCATAAAATAGTATTTCTAACGAAATTAACATCTTATTATTATCGTCGTTATCGTAACTTTATTATATTTCTAAATTCGTTACTCAAAATATAAATAAAATATAATAAGTCATTATATAGTATTTTATAAATAATTTAGAAAATCGTGTTAAAACAATAAATCTTAGAAAAGAGATACTTTAAGAAAAACGATATCAAAATTAATTGAGTGAACGAGTTTTTATAAATGAAATGGATTTTATAAAGGTTTCAAATTATTTTTAAGAAATAGCTTTGATTTATAAATAATACAAATTTTAATAAAAATAGTCAATCGGAAACAAATAGGAAATTATTAGTGAAAATAGTCTCGACTAAAATGTATTTAAAACTAAATCGACTATTTTATCATTTATTAGTATAAATCGTAAGACGAAAATTAATTTATTAAACATGTATACAAATTTTGATTATAATATAAAAATGCGATTTTGAGTTAAAATTATAAATTAACGGAATCTGAAGAAAATATGAAATCGTTATTATTTAGTTACTAGTGTCACGATAACCAACAAAATATTATATCGATCGTAAATAATTAAATTACTAATGATTTATAAACAGATATCGAAAATTATAAAAATATTGATAAGGCGAACGATTTAAAAATAATATTTAGCAAATAACAAATAGCTAAAATTAGAAAACCGGAGTTAAAATATTTACTACATACTACTACTCAAACATACGATATAAAATCGAGTAACGTCCTAAAGTTACCTTGAATCGGTATTCGAGTCGATATAGCACTTCCTTCAACCCGCTTTTCCAAGCTCCAATCACTATGATACTTGTTTTAAAACCACTTAATTCGAGGCCTTGAAGAAACGGAAACGAATGAGATTGGGACGAGGAGAAAAGGAAACAAAAGAGTCTGAAGGAAAAGAAAGAGCGTAAAGAGTAGAGGGACGGCAAACAAAGATAAGACCCGATATCAACTGAGAAACATGGATGATCATAAGTCGGATCGATCGAAATAGAGATCAAAACAGAATTGACACTCATACACACAAACAGCGACACTAAAGATCACAAAAATGAAGAAGAAGAGGGAAGAAAAACGAAGGAGACGAGAGCAGCAGAAGGAGAACCGGACAGCAGCCACAACAACCAACGAACAGTACGATAATAGCAGTAGCAACATCGAAACGAAGAGGGAAAAAGACAGAACATAGCAGCAGATGCAACAGGACAGTAGCAACAAAATTACCGTCAATACCAGTAGCAAAACGGAACATCAACAGAACCGACATGGAAGAAGAAGAAGAAGAAGAAGAAGAAGAAGAAGAAGAAGAAGAAGAAGAAGAAGAGGAGAAAAAGAAATGAAGACAGCAGACACACGTCAACTAACAGCAGCAAGAGAACCGTGAGCAGCATAATGGATCGAAAACAGCAAAAACAAATGAAGAAAATAGGAAGATTAAGAGTAATGGTGACACGAAATGGAAGGACGGAGGGCAAACAACAAAGATATCCATGGAATCGACAAGGTACGGAGTAGTAAACGCAGCAGTAACGACCCACAACAGGAGCAAGAAAAACGAACCATAACAGCAGGAACGACGAAGAAAAGAGAATGTCGACAACAACGAACAATAACAACATTATAGAACAGCAGCAATAACAAATCAGGCGGACGTCCGATTGATGATGACGGGTGAACGTAAAAGAAGAAGAAAACGAACAAAACCAGACCTGAATTAGTTAAACCGATGTCGAATATCAGCATGGCAGCAGCAACGTAGCAGTGTAGCAGTAGCAGCACCAGCATAATAGCAGCACCAGCAGCGGCGAAAGGACAGGAGAAACAAAGGGAAAATGAGGATGAACGAAGAAGAAAAATGAAGGGAAAGAAGGGGGAAGGCTGGACGATGATGAAGGCAGAAGGGAGGAATGAAAGATGAGGATGAAGCGGTTACATGAATGTGGAAGAACAAAAAAATTGAAATGGTGGTCAAGGGAATGAATGAATACAATAAGTGGGATGAATGAGGAGAATAAATGAATATAATAAGTGGGATGAATGAGGAGTTAAAGGCTGAAACAGCACACAAAGAAGCGGGTCAGAGATACGGATTATTTAAACGAATTGGGTAGGAGACAAATTCTGTAACCATAAGTTGACTGACCCACGAGACCGAATTGAAATCGAGTCAATAAAATTAATAAATAACAGGCCGTCAAATAAAATGAGTAAATAAAATATTCGAGATGAAAATTAAGCTTAAAGAGTTAAATAATTAGATGACGAAAATATATTTCCCGACAAATAATAAATTTTTCGATGAAATGAATTAAATTGATTTCTCGAGGAAAAGAAATAAATATTTTGACGAAAGTTTAGAAATAAAGAATTTCGAGCCGAAAATAGAATTTCGAGCCTAAATAAAAATAAATAAAAAGAATTTAGCCTTTAAATCGTCTAAATAGATTTTTGATAAGAATTAAATTAAATGTATAAAATGAATCGAAACAGAAATAAAAATATGTTTTAAATATAAGAGTTTCCGAGTTAAATAGAATTTTAGGAGTTTGAAACGATTAAACGATAATTTCGTTTCATAATAATTTTAAGAATTACGAGTTAAATCGTAAACAAAAAAAATACGAACAAAATTTTAATTTAATTAAATTTATAAAAATCACGGGTGTTACAATATTCCCCACTAAAAAGAAGTTTCGTCCTCGAAACTAACAAAAATATAATAATAGAATGGAAAACAAGGTTATATCACATGAACAAAATGAGAATGCTTAACCTGCATCACAATCTCGATTTTTAAAGATTTTACAACTTCAAACGTGATATGAAATCGAAAGCGAAGACAAAATTTATTTAAAGAAGGGTTGGGCTCAATTCCCGAACTTTAAAAGCGTTTAAATTGATAAAATCGCAGGTTAAAAATTATTTTATAAAATAATGACGATAAATAATATTTGTAAACGAACTCGAGGGGGAAGAGTACTCAAATATCTTCAAAACGACAGTAAAACGTTTTAATTAAGAAATTCGACAATACTTTGTTTTAAAAGCAAACAAAATTTGAGAAATCAAGTTTTGTAGTTAGTAAATGAGAATCAAGTCAGTCGATAAACATTTTCAATAATAGATTTAAAGTCTCCGACAGTAAAACAAAATTTGGACATACGAAGTTTTTCGAAAATATTAATTCGTTTTACATAATAATCTCATAGAAATCAAAGTATTTGTAATTAAGAAAGTTTTCATAAAATCTCGATCACTTGAAAATCAAAATTAAAATTTTAATCAATTTTGAAATACTTTAAAATAAAGTATTAAGGCATTTTGAAACAGGAATAAATATATGTTATAATCCAAAAATGAATATGAAAATGATGTTTCGAAACTTATAACTCAAAATGTTAAAATTTCATGAAAATTAAAATTTTAAAATTAGTCAAACTTTTCATAACAAAGGTTCGGGAAAAAAAAGGTAACCGGATAAGCAGAGTCAGAGTCAACGACAAATCGAAACAGAAATTTTCAAACCCGATAAAGAAGTCACAGGGATCGGCCAAAGGAGCAGGATTTAAGAGAAGTTAAGGGGAGGAACTAAATTGAGAGTCAAACGGAGCTCTCAAGGAATTACAGAAGAAGTTAAGTCCAATAATGCTAAGTCCAATAAGAGCTCTCAAGGAATTACATCTCGAGATTCCTAGTATGACCCCCCACAACACGGGTTCTTAATTTCCATTAAATAATGCTAAGTCCAATATTAGGCACTAGGTGGTACTACTCAGTCACAATCCCCAAAAATGTCTTACGTGACTATTCAATCGTTCAAACGACATGATACAATCCACAAATGTTTTAGAATTTAATCTCAATACTTAAAATTCCAACGATCGTCAAAATACACCTAAACTCTTGATCGATAAGGCTCCTAAATTCAATGCTCAAAGGTTAGAACTCGAGGTACACTTCAAATTTCTCGAGTAAGGGACAGTAAACAAGATCCACCAATTTAACAATGTTCGGGTACGAAATCCCCAAATAATCACCAACATAATCCTAACACCATAAACAGATAGGGATTAGGAAATACACCAGCCTAAGGTACACTCAACCTCAATATATAATAATAGATACTCACATCCTCAAAACACGTTGTTCAACTAAGGTTCCTGAGAAGTCCATCAAATGCCTGATTACAACAAGGCAACCACAAAATATTTAATAACTCAACGAAGCCACAATCTCGTTGGTCTAAGGTTCTGAGCTGAAAGTCCCAATAAGAAACACATGTATTATAATATTCCTCAAAAGAACATAATAACCAAAACTTCGATTGTGCAACATATTTCTTTTCTCACGGTTAACCACATTTTATCCAAATTTAGATCACTCAACTCCAAGGTTCATAGGTTACAACCTTACACAACGATCAACGATCTAATCTTTAAGAAACACGGGTAATCTATGTCAACCAAAATTTCTAACAACATTAATGAAAATCTTCAATGGTACCACAACACTTCGACTAACACTTTAAACAATACTCTAAGATCCCAAATATTCACGATGCATCCATCAATAAGCATCATGTAAGAATCCCAAAGTAATATTATTTGTTACACTTAGTTCGATTCTGGTTTAGGTACTAGGTATCCATCAAATATGATATATTCTTACTACTCCAAATATATATTCAACTCTAAGTACTTCAAAATAATCAAAGTAACCTATAACCCAAGGTTCAGTGTCTAATGTATCATCCCAATTCCATTAATTAACAATTGTCACTCGAATCAATTCTCAATAATTCCTTACTTGCTTAGAAGATAGGGTAGACTCACAATCCTCAAAACCAGGTAACAAGGGTTTACTAAACCTCAAACATCAATAACTTAACTCTCACGGGGTTTACTAAGACAAAATTGGTCACACCAAAGAATCTTAAGTGGGAAGATGGTAAAATAAGAGATTTAATCAAAGATTTATCACAAGAAAGAAGACGGGAATATATAAGAGAAGAATCGGAAGAAGTAGAGGAAGGAAGAAAAGAAGCGATGGTCCTAAATACTATGATTTAAAACGAGAGAGAATCTTCGGATCTCCAGAGTTCACGAGGGAACTAAATGGATTACTTCATCTTCTTATAGAGGAACGAGCACACAAGTCTTGGGTCACTCCATCTGGATCTACTGCAATTTCATGGAACAGGAATCTACTCGTGATCATCTAGCCTGTAGCTTGAGCAAACTAAATCTAGGCTGAAAGGTCACCATTGTATCTTCCTTGTAGCACAAAGTTGTCCACTCGAATCAGAAGGCGTTGAGAGTTTTAAGTAGGTCTTGTCCCGATCTGGAGCAGCATCACGACATCATCTTGTTCATTCATCTTCTTCCAGACAAAAGCAACAAATATTCAATGCTAATCAATGAGTTACAAGAACATATAAACCTAACAGTTAAGTCCTTATTTTGTTTCTACCCATCTCTCACTAATATTTAATTTCTTTAATGTTCAAATCATTTACGAGTATTTTTTCTAAAATCAGGTGTAAGCGTCGGGAGCAACAATGCTCTGATACCAACTGTAATCCCCTAGAAAATCTAACGCAATACAGTGGCGGAAACACTGTAGAGTTGGGATTAAACACACTGACAAACTATATCTTATTAAAGAAATGGTAAGTCAATACAAAGGCCACTTTTTACAAAAGGCTAAATAGAAAATTCTCCAAACGAGTTAATACAAAACCATAAATTACATAATGAAGAAAGAGTAGGATCCACGCTACTCGCTAGCTCACACCCAAAACCCAGCAGCAAATACCTGTCATGTTATAAACATAACAGCCACGTCAGTGGAGAGTAACTCGAACGTTCTCCCAGCTATATTATATCATATGGAAAAATAATAGTATTATTATATCAAAATACTTAAAATGGAAAACATTAAATGATATAATAAAAATAAGCTTTCGAAGAAAACTTAAAATATTGGAACAATAAAATCAGAATAAGTTTTCTGAAGAAAACTTCAAACATTTGCCAACCTGCAAACCAAAATGTATCGATAATATAAATATTCAAAAATGGCGTTATGGATAGGATTAATGTAGAATCTAGACTTTCACTAGGACAATACTAAAAACTAGTTTCGAGAACTTAGTCAAAACAAATCAGACTTCGGTCTCTAACTAGGCAACTCAACTATAACAGGACTGCGTGCAGCGAGGTCCTGGCTTAAGTAGTGCACACCCCTCCTGGATACAAACCATATCCAGTTCAACCCGACGCGACTTACACGATGCGATATCTAAGTTTAAGGTAAACATACACCCTCCTGAACACAAACCATGCTCAGTTCAACGATCAATGTATCTCAACATAGACACACCAGCTTTATAGTTGATGGCAAAACGTACGGCCCAGACTATATTACTCTAAACCCACACTTTTCCTTATTCCATAACTCCAAAACAAGCCATTATCGATATTGAGAATAAATAATGATTATAAATAATATGAAGATAAAAGGAAATAAACATTTTATATAAAAAAGGAAACTTTTTAAAAATAGAAACTTAATAATTTTAGAAACTTACTTAAAATAGAAAGTCTTATAGAAAATACGTAAGTTATTAAAATAAGTGAGAATGCATAAAATAGTATTTATAACGAAATTAACATCTTATTATTATCGTCGTTATCGTAACTTTATTATATTTCTAAATTCGTTACTCAAAATATAAATAAAATATAATAAGTCATTATATAGTATTTTATAAATAATTTTGGAAATCGAGTTAAAACAATAAATCTTAGAAAAGAGATACTTTAAGAAAAACGATATCAAAATTAATTGAGTCAACGAGTTTTTATAAATGAAATGGATTTTCTAAAGGTTTCAAATTATTATTAAGAAATAGCTTTGATTTATAAATAATACAAATTTTAATAAAAATAGTCAATCGGAAACAAATAGGAAATTATTAGTGAAAATAGTCTCGACTAAAATGTATTTAAAACTAAATCGACTATTTTCTCATTTTTTAGTATAAATCGTAAGACGAAAATTAATTTATTAAACAAGTATACAAATTTTGATTATAATATAAAAATGCGATTTTGAGTTAAAATTATTATTTATTTACTAGTGTCACGATAACCAACAAAATATTATAGCGATCGTAAATAATTAAATTACTAACGATTTATAAATAGATATCGAAAATTATAAAAATATTGATAAGGCGAACGATTTAAAAATAATATTTAGCAAATAACAAATAGCTAAAATTAGAAAATCGAAGTTAAAATATTTACTACATACTACTACTCAAACATACAATATAAAATCGAGTAACGTCCTAAAGTTACCTTGAATCGGTATTCGAGTCGATATAGCACTTCCTTCAACCCGCTTGTCCAAGCTCCAATCACTATGATACTTGTTTTAAAACCACTTAATTCGAGGCCTTGAAGAAACGGAAACGAATGAGATTGGGACGAGGAGAAAAGGAAACAAAAGAGTCTGAAGGAAAAGAAAGAGCGTAAAGAGTAGAGGGACGGCAAACAAAGATAAGACCCGATATCAACTGAGAAACATGGATGATCATAAGTCGGATCGATCGAAATAGAGATCAAAACAGAATTGACACTCATACACACAAACAGCGACACTAAAGATCACAAAAATGAAGAAGAAGAAGAGGGAAGAAAAACGAAGGAGACGAGAGCAGCAGAAGGAGAAACGGACAGCAGCCACAACAACCAACGAACAGTACGATAATAGCAGTAGCAACATCGAAACGAAGAGGAAAAAGGACAGAACATAGCAGCAGATGCAACAGGACAGTAGCAGCAGAATTACCGTCAATACCAGCAGCAAAACGGAACATCAACAGAACCGACATGGAAGAAGAAGAAGAAGAAGAAGAAGAAGAAGAAGAAGAAGAAGAAGAAGAAGAAGAGGAGAAAAAGAAATGAAGACAGCAGACACACGTCAACTAACAGCAGCAAGAGAACCGTGAGCAGCATAATGGATCGAAAACAGCAAAAACGAATGAAGAAAATAAGAAGATTAAGAGTAACGGTGACACGAAATGGAAGGACGGAGGGCAAACTACAAAGATATCCATGGAATCGACAAGGTACGGAGTAGTAAACGCAGCAGTAACGACCCACAACAGGAGCAAGAAAAACGAACCATAACAGCAGGAACGACGAAGAAAAGAGAATGTCGACAACAACGAACAATAACAACATTAGAGAACAGCAGCAATAACAAATCAGGCGGACGTCCGATTGATGATGACGGGTGAACGTAAAAGAAGAAGAAAATGAACAAAACCAGACCTGAATTAGTTAAACCGATGTCGAATATCAGCATGGCAGCAGAAATGTTGCAGTGTAGCAGTAGCAGCACCAGCATAACAGCAGCGGCGAAAGGACAGGAGAAACAAAGGGAAAATGAGGATGAACGTAGAAGAAAAATGAAAGGAAAGAAGGGGGAAGGCTGGACGATGATGAAGGCAGAAGGGAGGAATGAAAGATGAGGATGAAGCGGTTACATGAATGTGGAAGAACAAAAAAAATGAAATGGTGGTCAAGGGAATGAACGAATACAATAAGTGGGATGAATGAGGAGAATAAATGAATATAATAAGTGGGATGAATGAGGAGTTAAAGGCTGAAACAGCACACAAAGAAGCGGGTCAGAGATACGGATTATTTAAACGAATTGGGTAGGAGACAAATTCTGTAACGATAAGTTGACTGACCCACGAGACCGAATTGAAATCGAGTCAATAAAATTAATAAATAACATGCCGTCAAATAAAATGAGTAAATAAAATATTCGAGACGAAAATTAAGCTTAAAGAGTTAAATAATTAGATGACGAAAATATATTTCCCGACAAATAATAAATTTTTCGATGAAATGAATTAAATTGATTTCTCGAGAAAAAGAAATAAATATTTTGACGAAACTTTAGAAATAAAGAATTTCGAGCCGAAAATAGAATTTCGAGCCTAAATAAAAATAAATAAAAAGAATTTAGCCTTTAAATCGTCTAAATAGATTATTTTTGATAAGAATTAAATTAAATGTATAAAATGAATCAAAACAGAAATAAAAATATGTTTTAAATATAAGAGTTTCCAAGTTAAATAGAATTTTAGGAGTTTGAAACGATTAAACGATAAATTCGTTTCATAATAATTTTAAGAATTACGAGTTAAATCTTAAACAAAAAAAATACGAACAAAATTTTAATTTAATTAAATTTATAAAAATCACGGGTGTTACAACTTCTCTTCTTCTATGAACCAAAGCTATGACATGATGACTCCTAATTACTATCAAGCTTCTTGGGGGGATCAAGACTCTAGTGGGTATGAACTTCAAGGTTATGAAAACGGCTACCAACAAGTGCACGATTACCAATCCTACAATCATGGTGACTATTACTCGAGTTATCAATATGAACCCACCATGTTCAATCAAGATTCACCTTATGGAAGCCAATACCCCCAAATTCCACCATATTACCCTCCACCCCAACCACAATATGAACCCCATGACCCACAATACTACCAATCACCTCAACCTCACTACCAACAATATGATGCCCCACCACTTGGGCATCATCAAGATTTTCAAGGAGCTTTACAAGACCCCAATGACCGCCAAATGCCAAACTTGGAGTTACATCAATCGATGCTTCAAATGCAACAAGAAATGGCCATCCAATCGCAAAAGAATAATGAACTCTTGGCCAAACTTCGAAGGGAAAACGAGGCGAGGGATGCTCGATTAAATGCAATATCGGTTCAAACTGTAATGCTTTTATCCCGAACATCACAATTAGATGAAGGATGCCCACTTGAGAAAGAGGAGCAGCCTAACCATGAAGCCGCCGATGTAGTTCCCTTTGGAGGAGAGATTTGCTTTGAAGAACCTCAATCGTCTACCCAAAAAGTGACGAATGAGGATATGACCCTTGGTGAAGGCAACATTGGTGAGGAATTGGAGGAGGATAGTGAGTTGGATGGTTTGGTGGAATTTGTGAAGCTGTTGGGTGAAATTGATGAGCCCAAGTTGCCCATGTTCGAGAATATGGATAAGCATCAAGAGCCCCTAGCTAGTGAACCAAGCAATGATTTGGAAGAGATTGAAACCGCCGGTGGAAGTTTTGATTCTCTCCTCCATGATGATGTGGGGACAAGTGATGAAGATGGGGAACCACAACTTGAGGAAATTGTGGGGGTGTGCGACAAGGAGATGAGGCCAAAGCCATTTTTTGTGCCTCGGTTCTTGGAAATGAATCTTGCTTGTGATTGGAGGCGATGCCTAGGGAGGAAGAGGTCGGTGAAGCTCGTAGGATGGATAGACCCAGGAGATAACTTTGATGATGACGTTGGGTCTTGGGATTCCTACTTCTTGCCTTCATATTGGAGGCCGTGGAGGTTAGCAAGGCTCGAGCGCTCCTTGGGCCTTCATTACGATGTCGGCCGTGCGTTTGACTTGCTCCTCCAAGCCCTTGAGGGCTATGGTTGAAGAATGAGAGTCCACCATCCTAGGTTTGACGGAGTTCCTAAAGAACCGTCATGTTGTATATTCCCCCTTCCTCTTCTTTAGAATACTTGTGCTTGTATTTGTGTGCTTTGTCTCTTGATTTCTTTTAGTTTTGTGAAACTCTTGATCATTTGGATTGTTGATGAGCGATGTGAGGGAGGGAATTTGATGTGTGTTTGAGCTTTGTTTGATAGGTGAAGTGAAAGTGATTCCTAGAGAGGAATGGTTGATGATGGAACTTGGATTATGAGCAAGGAAGTCGGTTTTTGAAGCTTAGGATAAGCTTTTGGGTTTGTGGAAGGTCGAGAAGATCCATCCCCACCGGGAAGAGGGCTTCCCGACCGAGAAGGGTGTGGCATCCCGACCGGGAAGGAGCCATCCCGATCGGGATGAGGGTGCAATATTTAGAGGTTTCTGGAGGTCCGTCCCGACCGGGAAGGGAGCGTCCCGAACGGGACGGGTGTGTCATCACGACCGGGACCAACCATCCTGACCGGGATGGTCCCCACCTCCTCTTTGAGCCTCTTCTTCGGCATTTGACTCCACCCATCCATTGTATACCCCCTCCCAACCTCCCAACTCCTCCTTGTTCCTATCATATGACCCATACACCTCACTTTACACCGAGATCCACATCAATTTCCACCACCTCGCACCATTACTACCTCTACCATGTGGTTTTATCAAGTTTGAAGCGGGATAGCAATGATGAAGACTAGCTATGTGCTTGCATTGATCTATTAGACGATGGAGCGAGTGAGTTGCTAACCTATTAGTACGACAACTATCCTTTCTTTTCCGTCTTTTATAGCTTGTTTTCCTTTGTGTTTGTTCCCTTCCCCTTGTACACTTTTGTGTCATGGAGTCATGGTGGCCTTCGAGGCCTTGGTATATGTTGCTCCCGACTCTCGATGATGTGACTACATCGAGAGTCATTTTCAAAATCAAAATTTTACAAGATTTTCACTTTCTTTTTTGAGGATTTAGTTAGATTTAGGCGAAATTCGGGCTAGGTGACTTGATTACACCTAGCCCTCCCCTCCCATTTCCTTTTGTTTCCTTCTTTTTATTTCTTCCCCCATCCATATCTTTTCTTGTCTCGGCCCATGGTGACTTGACTACACCCCGGCCGGACGCATTCTACCTTTTCTTCAGTTTTCTTTTAGTTTTTTTTAGCTTTATTTTCGTAGTTTCTTTTGTTTCCTTTTGTCTCTCCGCACACTATGATCGAGCATGAGGACATTGCTCGATTTAAGTGTGGGGGAGCGATATTCTATCGTAGTTAGTTTTATTTTCGTAGTTTATTTGAAAAATCTTGAAAAAATCCCTAAAAATTTGAAAATATTTCATAAAAATCAAAAAGACTTTCTTTTGTGTGTTTTTCTTTTGTGTCTTTGTGTCGTATACGTGTTTTGTGTGCGTGTTTTGCCTCCCTTTTTCCTTATAGGTTGCTTAAATCACCGAATGATTTGGAGAGCTTTCAAGACCTCCGGTAACACTTTCTATCCCTTTTTCCCCTTTGTCTCGTGTGTAGTTTGGAGAAGATTGTGATGTTTTGTGCTCAGGTGGAGCTTTGTGCATATTGGTGGATGATTTGGTGACTTGTATGGAATATCGGGGTGGTGTTTGTTATATGTTTGTTTTGTTATGTCTTGTTTTTTGTTGCCTTTGTTTATTTTCCTCTCGTTTTCGTCATGTCTTTAATTTTGTGATGTGTTGTGTAGTTGTGACTTGTGTAAATGGTTTTCTAAAACCCGGTTTAGAGGCTAGGGTGCGAGTGTTTACTTTCCCTTCCTAGTAAATTGAATCGAGTCTTGGACTTTGGTCTAGTAGAATGACCCTAAATCAATGAATTCGTTGGTCTTTTACCTTGAGTCCACCTAGCTTACTAGGGATTTACTACGGGATTTGCATTTTGACCATTATGACCACCCACGGTGTGAAAAGGCCTTGGTTACCAAGTCTCGTCCCTTAGGTGACCGTGTTTAGGATCGTTTGATTAGTCCAAGTTCTCCCCTTTTTGTGGGTTTGAAGGGAAGGACGTTCCCCGACTCTCCCATTTCCCTACCTCCTACACATATCCACACAATAAATAGCAATTTGTTGAATTCTCTCTTTCTTGTTACACAAAGAAATGCCAAAAAGCCAAATCAAGCCAAAAGGGCAAAGAAAAGAAAAAGAAAGACAAAATGACAGAAAGAAAAGAAATGAAGAAGAAAAAAAAGGCACAAAAGCCAAAAAGAAAATAGAAAAGAAGAAAAAGAAATGGCATGGCGACAAACAAAGCAAAAATGTCAAAAAGAAAGAAAAATGCCAAAAGAAAATCGCCTCACAAAAAGATCCTAACCCCACAAAAATAAGCCTTTTTCCGACTTTTGCCGCGAAGAGCCTACCAAAGGACCGAGTCCCTAGGAAGGATGATAGTGGCATTAGTCGGTCTTCCCTCATTTTGCAATATTTCCACTTTTTTACTTGGATTAGTTGAGTGGTTTTGGACATGGGACGACCCTCTTGGCTTATGGCTAAAGGGGGCGGGGTCTCACTTACCTACAGTGTCGACTAACACCGTGGTTCATCTTTTTCCACTCCGCCGATCGTCCCGTAGTACGTTCTTGGAAAGTTAGGAGGAATCTAGGTAAGTTACCAACGTTTCTGTTGCTTTATCGTCATACTATTAGGGTTTAGTTCACCTTGGTTTGTATTACTAGCTTGGGAACGTTGTCACTTGCCTCGAGTCCTAAAACCGGTGCTTCTTTCACCGCTTTTTTAGGGAAGCAATATTTGTTTTTCTTTGGGTGCAACCTTGTGTTTGTTTGTGTGTTTGTTTGTTTGTGTGTTTTGTGTCTGGTTGCATCCACGGTTTTGTCGCAAGACCCCACTTGCCTTGCGGAGTGCACTTTTCCTCTAAGTGTACTCGCGTGAGTTGAAAGGGCGTAGAGTGCGCTAATACCCACTCGGCTAGTTTAGTAGTTAGTATGTGCTTACTCGAGGGCGAGTAAGGGTTAAGTGTGGGGGAGTTGATAAGTGTAGTTTGTAGTGCCTATTTCGTAGTGTTTTGGTCCCATTTTCCTTGTAGAATCGCTCCTTGGGAGCGGTTTATGGGCTACTTATGCTTCCTTTATCTCGTTTCAAGTTCCCGAGACCGTTCATGAAGAGTTGGAGCAATTCCGACTCAATACATACACTTTTTGGAGCCAACGAAGCTAAGGAACGATCACTCGATGCCTTGGAGTCGACCCCGAGACCTTGGGACCCAATCCCGAGCCTCCGAGACCCGATCCCGAGTTCCGAGAATCGATGGGAAGCCCATGAGAACCAAGGAGGGACCAAAAAGTTCATATTGGAGGCCTACAAGACTCATCCCCGACGGGTATGGCCTCAGCCCGTCCGGGATGAAGGAGCAATTGAAGGAGCTACTGTCTGTGACTCATCCCGACCGGGAGCAGATCTTCCCGGCCGGGACCGACCCCATCCCGACCGGGACCACCCCGTCTCGGCCGGGACGGGCCTGCTGCAGCTCCGCCTTGTTTTCTTTCTTCTCCTTTCCAATTGTAACCCTATATATACTCTTCCCTTGTTTTGTTAAGCTTATGTTCTTTATGTTAGACACTTCCCCCAAAACCCTAGATTATTTTAGCTTAGATTAGATTAGATTAGTCGGTAATTAGTCTTTAATCTTATTTTACTCTTGTATTATTGGATCTCTTGAAGAATCCATCCAAGATTGACAACCTTGGTGGAATTATTTGGGTTTTCTTCTATGCAAGTGTTCTCCTTTTCCATTTCCTTTGTAGTTTGGTACAATCTTCTCATCCTTTTACTCTTAATCCTTTATTGTTTATCAAGTTTGAATCTTTATTATTGTTTGTTTTTATTCTTGTTAGTTTGATTGAGTTTGTTTATGTATGCATTGTTTCTTATGATGATTCCTCTTGTTCTTGTTAGTTATAGTTGGATTATGTTTGAGTAGAGTTTTGCTAGCTTAGGGTTAGTAGGGTGATTAGGGTGTTTTATGGATGATTAAGGGATTGTTGGAGATGTTGGTGGAAGATTTGGGTTTCCTCTTGGTTTGATGCATATCACATGTTTGTTGAAATGCTTGAATGACTAGTATGTGCATATGCTTGTTTTCCTTGCTTTTCTCTTGTGGGTGATAGTTTGTTTGTGGGTTTGGTTCCCTCACTACGTAGCGAGAGCCTGGTGAGGACGACCCCTAGGTCGGTCTACGTAGCGAGAGCCCGGATACGACCTAGGCCAATATAGCGCGCTAGTAACCCCGTTTGTCATGTGTATCGCCGAGATGGGTTTTAGGTGAAACCTCTAGGTCGGTCTACGTAGCGAGAGCCCGGACCTCACCTAGATTACCCTACTACTCCCTTCACTCTAGCTCTTCCTCGATCATTCCATTACCCTTTTGACCCCGACCTAATCCTAGCCCGTTTTCCTTGTTTGTTTTCCCTAGTCATAGTCCTAGCCTTCTTCCCCTTCTTATCACCGCAGTTTAGATTAGTCCATTGACTTAGTCTAGTAATCGGGTGACCTTAGTCTCGACGCCTCTTACCGTTCCCGTGGATTCGACCCGACTTACCCTATCTACCCTAGTTAGAATTAGCCGGTTTATTTATTGATCGGTTGGGACGTGACGAATCCCTACCGTCATTAGGGCATCTTGCCCTTTCCCTTGTCTTTGGCTTCTTTTGTCGTCCACTAGCGACGACGTGAAGGCGAGCATTCCCGAATCACCACAGGAACCTCCTTGGCCCGGACTCGTTTCTTCGAACTCGAGTCCTCAGTCACCTCAGTCGGCCCAAGTCGGGCCCTCACCCGTTCTGGCAACCAGTCTCGTGCGCCCAGTCGGTCTCGAGCAGCCAGTCTCGGCCCTAGCCTCCTCTCTATGTCCGTCCGGGGGCTTGATTGTCCCTGAGAGCCGCTATCACCGGTCTCTTTAGCTCGAGTTTTACTTTTTGATTAAGAACCCGACTCCAATCGGACAAGGGTAGCAGGAGTCTCTCCTTCGTCAAAGAAACCTCTATTGTCCTTCACCATCTCCCTGCAAACTAAGTCAAAAGCTTTATCAACTTTCAACGCTTTACGGGCCTCCTCAGACTCCTCGAAAGTCCATTTCCAATATGATTCCGAAACCCAAACGGATTGGCAACGGCAGGGTATGGTCCACATGGCACGAGTAAACCAACGTTGTAACCATGTGTCACACACAGCGTCCGTCAGTTGAAGCGAAACGCTAATAATTGCTTAGTCTCGGGGATTCGCTGAGACGAACCGAACTGCCTCAGAATGCGGTCCGGATAAATATGGACTGTCCAGTCCAATTATAAAATCACCTGATAGAGGGCTTTGTCCCTCTTGGCTATGCCCGTCAGATTTGAAAGGAACCACCAAGTAACGGTCCACCTAATCAAGGGTCCACCATGAAATTTTAGCTCCTCGTCCCATTAAGCTCGGTTTATGTGATGGCTCGAGTTTATCCGCCGTTTCCTTGAGCAAATCTGGCTGTTGCGATATTTGGATATGCTCACCAGGGGCTCTATATGATCGACAAATGCTCGGATAGCCAAATATGATAAAAAGAAAAACGAATTTCCGTAAGCAAGTTTTGGCTCCGCTGACAAGCACTCGATCGAGTGTCACGCCTGACTCGATCGAGTGGACTAGCTGAAATCAGGCATATGGGTTTTATCGAGGTCACTTGATCGAGTGACGGGTTCACTCGATCGAGTGGCCCCTGTAGTTAGAATTTCGCCTAAAAAAATAGCGCGAGAAATATACCTTCAAAAGACGGGTACTCCCCGTCAATTGTCGGTCCGGGTTAAGTCTTCTAGCATCAAGGCCCGTAATGATCTCTCCGGTTGCTAGCCAAGTCGGGCTGTGACCCGTCTCCATCTGATCAACTATTTCGATCAACCTGATCTGGCCCAAGCACGAGTCGGCATCCATTTTTCCCTCAAAGACATATCGATGCAGCATGCAAAAGGCGAAAGCCCTACGCCTATGAGTGGGAGTAACTCTTACGCCACCAGAATTCATGAATTTGTCGGCCAGGTCAAACAAAGACACGAAATCTCCCCGAACCATGCGATCCGTCTCAGCATGAGACAAACCAAGAAAGTCCCTTAATCTCCTCATTGGGTCAGGATAAAACGGTGGAATAGCAGGACGAGCATTAGGGCACCAACTGCCAATAGCTGCAATTTCTTCAGAAAGAGGGCATAATTCTCCTCGGGGAAACGCGAAAACATGGTGGGTAGTATCCCAAAAGGATATGCAAGCATCCAGGAAGTGTGAATCAACCCTGAGACGTTGAAGTGGGAATAGAGCAGTAATTCCCATCTGAGTCAGCTGAATTCTTTCTTCATCCCGGAAATACTGGGACCACGCCTGAAGCATTGCAGTCAAATGTTCGATACCCATAGCAGGAACTTTTTCTTGGAAGTCAAAAGGATTTTTAGAAAAGAGAAGGAAGATTTGAGTTGAGATGTAAAAATTGAAACAAGGACCCTCTAGTTATAATAAGGGAATCATGTTGACATTCCTAACTGTCTTAGGAATAGGAATTCTTCAATCCTTTCTTAGCTCATACAGGCCAAACCCTTTTTCGAATCTGACACAGGAATCGAGTCATCCCGAGTATTCCTATTTTCAAGCAAAATCCAAATTCTCAAAGTTTTAAAAAAAAAATTCAGAAAGTCAAATTTCTTACTTCCCCAACGCAAGTCAGTCTATAAATGCTAATTGCATTTCCTATCTGCTATGTTTGCTATTTTTATCTGTATAACTAACATATCAGGTACCAGCTTGTGCTTCTCAAGGGAACATCAATTTTTTATCTCCCCAGCATGAGTTCACCTAAGTGGCGCATGCAATTTGGGATGTGTCTGCAAACGGGCACACCCAGGGCTTTATAGGCAAGCTCCCGCGTAACTCCGAATTGGGGATGTATCTGTAAATAGATACATTAGGAAAGCTCCCGCGCAGCTCCAGCATGTGATGTATCCGCATACAGGTACACCCAGGGCTTCGAAAACAAGTCCCCACAGAGCTATCCCAGATAACAGAACTCAGGTATGATTTCTATCTTATGGCTGGCGAGCCCTTTCACGCGAGTCTAATGGACTATAAACGACCCGACCGGAAGTTCTCAGGTCTAAATCCTCGATTGACCTAGTAGCTACTCTGACTTTTGCCTTGTCCAAGCCTCAGTCAGAGTGGGGGCTCTGTAGACACCACATTTGGCTGCTGGGTGTCTCTAGTAGTTTCCATCAAACACCCGATGATGATCGGACGTAAACATGACTTAATACGCTCGATTTTGGACTCAGAATCAATAGTATTTGGCGCGAGATTTTAGCGGAGTAAAAATCTTACCAAACAGACCTCAAATTCAGGCCCAGTGGGTCATTTCCAATCAAATGGGAGCCTAATTAGGGTCAAAACCGTCACCAAGGACAAAACCATCTCTTAGCGACCGAATCAAACCCCAGTCAAAGGCATTTCTGAGCCATAAAAAAATCAGTCGCGCAGCTTTGGAAGTCTGATTCGAAGTCAAATACCACGAAAACATCAGCTACGAAGAAGAACCAAGCAACCAAACTCTTCGTTAGAGATAAAATTTTATCTCTAAAAAGACTCCTACCCGACTCAAACCCACTCGATCGAGTGGACCGGCCCACTCGGTCGAGTAGGCTTATGAAACCAGCGGGAACCAGTACCAGACCGGGCACTCGATCGATTGTCATCCACCACTCGATCGAGTGGCCCCTTTTTCTATCCAAAACCGGAATTTCTTCCTATCCAAACCGGGTGTCTCCTCCCATCTAAAACCAAATTTTCCTATCCAAAGCGGGTGTTTCTTCTCATCCAAAACCGGGTACCTTTCCTAGCCAAAGCCGGATACCCTCTCCTATAAATACACCCCTTTTCAAACCTTCAAAAGACACAATCAACACCCCATAATTTCAAAGGTCCTTGGCAAACTATACACACATCTCGTCCCGACTTTTCCTCTAGAAATCCTATAGGAAACCCGTGAGAAACCGATCCAAAAATACAACACCTTAACTCCTCTTATATCCTCGTTACTCCCACGCAAGAGCCGTTACTACGAGTCCCTAATCGAGGTCGAAATTAGCATGTAGGTTGAGGGTGTTATAAATCCCGTCTTCTCTCTTTCTTTCTCCTCTTCCTCGTTATTCTCGTCTCGTCCGTCCGTCTTCTTATGTCTCGTCGCGTCATTTTTTTTATTTTTCTTTCGCTAATAATATCTATATTAATATTACTACTATCGTAATTAGCAATAAAACATTATCCTAAGGATGCGATATCGACTCTGTAGTCGAATATCGGATCCAAAGGAATCAATCAATAAACCATATTAAGCATGATCCCGTTGACGCCAAAATAATGGTCACATGGTCCGAAAAGACTAATTACGACATTACGACGCGGTGGGAATTATTTCGTCTTAATACAATCAAAAACGATTTATAAAAATCTTTTATAAAAATTCACTCTAAATATTGGATTTTGGTTCCGAAGTCAAATATCGAATATAACGAGTATCGAAAATTAAGTCGAGAATAAGTTGCCCAATACTTCTATGCGATTTAATAAACTATCGATTTAGAATTAAAAAGCAAATTCGAGATTAACAAAAACGGACAACAATCCGTACAAGGGGCACTCGACCGAGTGCCTATCCCACTTAGTCGAGTGGCACCCCAAAATCGAGGCAGAAACTTTTTTGAGGACCACTCGGTCGAGTCCTCCCTATGACTCGATTGAATGGCCCCTAGTACGTCAAAGCCACGAGTCCTTCTACATATCTCGAGCCCCGATAAAATTCCTTTAACGACTTCGGTTGTCACGTGTCAAAGTCCATCACGTGTTCACTTTTCAAAACCATGCATCATATCATATTTAAATCTTCTAATTTATTTACGTTCTGCAACTATCGCAATTGTCGCATATTATCGCTTGTTGTACTGTATTTCCGATTGGTTTGCTGCTCGTATTTTGTAATCTATTGTCGCACTTTTTTCATTGTTTGTTTTATTGTACTAAAACGAACCTCGCATGCTAAAATAACTTTGACGTTAGTTAAGATGCATTAAACGACGTAGTCAAACATAATTCACATGTTTAGTGAAAACGTTGTTTGCATAACATTCAACCGTCAAACTAACGCGCGTACACGAAAAACGAACGATATCTAAGTAGAGGCTGCTAAAAGTGCGGGCGGGGTTGGGTGTTCTTTGTGAACTTCCCAACACGTACCCTCACCCCTTACTCAGACCGTGGTTTCCGGATGTCCGAAACCATTGGCTTACGAGAGTCATTCAATACACGATTCCCGATAACGTCGGTATCGGTATCGCAATGCAAAGGGACGAACCCCATAAACTTTGAAATCGAAATGGGCAATACTCTGTGCATGGCCCACTAAGATATAGAGTGGGTTCGAACGGGTCCGAATTCCCACAAAATTCGGTGGCGACTCCAATTAGATTTAAATTACAATCTGAGATCCATCTTACCACGAGATTCATTCATCTCCCCAAACCCGCGCGTGGCCGCGTCGGGGTGGACCTGTGTCATGTCCACAACAGCTGATATAGAATTATGTACAATGATGTCCTAAGATGGATTATGTACAGCTGATATAGAATTATGTACAATGATGTCCTCAGTTGGGTTATGTACAACTAATATAGAATTATGTACCTTATATAATGATCCTAAGTCCTGCACATAATTATGAATACAGTGTACATTGTGTAAGTGAACGAGCATATAATTCCTTGATAATAAAGCACTGTGTTCATTTGGTTTCGTACGTGTCATAACAGTCTTTGGGACAGAGTCAGATTATAACTAATACAGTGTACATAATTATTTACGGAGATATATAGTGTACATTGTGTTTTTTAATTAAAAATGAGATATACATAATTATGAATACAGTGTATAGAACTTATGATTTGGTATCAGTAAATTTTCACTCTAAGATGTAACTAGATGAGTTATGTACAACTAATATAGAATTATGTATAATGATGTCTCAGATGGATTGTGTACCGCTGATATGAAAATATATACATTACGTAGTGAGTACATAACGAGTTATCAACGTAATTCAGCAGAGAATCTACGAAATTGACTAATTTAAAACAGACATATATATATATATATATATATATATATATATATATATATATATATATATATAGAGAGAGAGAGAGAGAGAGAGAGAGAGAGATAGAGAGTTAAGATTGGGTGAGAACCTATCTCTCAATGAGAACTGCGAGAACTATTTAGAACCATTAGATCTTATTCAGATCTAAGCCTGACATTATTCTTAAAAACATTCCCTCTTCCTTTAACAAAAAAACCAAATTCGTTTCTTTCTCTCTCTTCCTTCTCCTTTCCTTCATCAACCATGGCTGAAATTGAAGAAAAGAAATTCAACAAAATTCACCAAAAAACAAGAAAAGGCAGATGAAGCTTTGTTCATCAATGCAAATTCAGGAGGTTTGTTGTCTAATCTAAATAAATTAGGGTTTCGGTGTTCATAAAATTGGGGATTTATATACAGTTGGGGATTTCTTTAAATTAGAATTCATATTTTCTAAAACCATTAAATATGTCCACTTGATTCGAGATTTTTGTGTAATTATGGTTCTTGTATGTCAAATTAAGGGTTTGTGTGGAAGCTTTAATTGTTGTATATGTAGGTATTGTCGATTTCTTGCCTCTTGTGTGACGAAATTTAATCGTGTATATGCTTTTTCTGTTCTCCTGGTTGACACCGAGTGGGCGAGTAGCTAGGATTCTAGGAAGTAGGCTTATTAGTTCATCTTGTTATTTCACTCATTTTATGTTGTTTCTGCTGTTATCCTGTATTTCCAGTGTTATAGCTGTGGACATGACATAGGTCCACCTCGACGCGGCCACGCGTGGGTTTGGGGAGGCGAATGAATCTCCATATGAGAATGGATTGAATTGAAATTTAAATCGAAGTGGAGTCGCCACCGAACTTTGTGGGAGTTCGGGCCCGTTCGAGCCCACTCTATATCTCAGTGGGCCATACACAAAGTATGGCCCATTCGGATGTCTGAGTTTATTGGGCTCGTCCCTTTGCATTTGATACCGATACCGACGTTATCGGATACCGTGTATTGAATGAATCTCGTGCGCCAACGGTTTCGGACATCCGGAAACCGAGGTTCTGAGTAAGGGGTGAGGGTAGTGTTGGGAAGTTCACAAAGAACACCCAACCCCGCCCACACATTAGCGGTCTCTACTAAGATATCGTTTGATTTTGAAATACGCGCGTTAGTAATACGATGAAATGATATGCAAACATTGTTTTCCCTAAACATGCAAAAAATTGAATGGGTTGCTATGTCGATTTAATGCAACTAATTCTAATGTCAAAGTTATATTTAGCATGCGAGGTTCATTTTAGTACAATAAAATAAACAACGAAAATAAATCAACAAGAAAATTAACAAACTTGTTAGTAACGGTAAATAACGATAATAACGGTTTGCAAAGATATAAAATGATGTAAATGAGAAGATGCATGGTTTTGAAAAATAATATTTCACGTGATAGATTTGACACGTGTTGACCTAAGTCATAAAAAAAAGTATTATCGAGACTCGAATGGCATTGTAGGACTCACGGTTTTGGCGTGATAAAGGGCCACTCGATCGAGTCATTCAGGGACTGGACCGAGTGGACCTCTGAAAAGGCTTATGTCCGGATTTTGTAACGTCACTCGACCGAGTTACGAGTGAACTCGACCGTGTGCACGGCCACTCAATCGAGTCATTGCGAGACTCGACCGAGTGGTTGTCAAAATAACCTACTGTCTCGTTTTTGGGGTGCCACTCGACCAAGTGGACTAGGCACTCGATCGAGTGCCCACTGTACGAACTAGGGTTCGCTTTGCAATTCTTACTGATTTAGAAATTGGGTTTTAATTTTGGATAAATCGTTGATTCGGCTAAATCGGGCATAAATATTATATAATTTATGCTCGATTCGGATTTTGATACTCGTCGTATCCGATGTTCGATTATTGAATCGATATCGAATATTAGAGGGAAACTAAAAAAGATGCTATAAGTCGTTTAAATTAACTAAAACCATATAGATTTTCTCCGCGTTTATAGTGTCGTAATTAATTCTTATCGAATTAGATGACAACTATTTTAGCATCAACGAAAATCGTGTTAGTTAAATTATTTGACTAAATTGTTTAAATTCGACATCCAACTATTGAGTTGGTATCGAATCTAAAGAACGACTTTTTACTTGAATTGAAAGACTTGACTTGATTCCCTCGGCATCCCGACATCGTAATAAATCCTTGCGGATTGTGTGATGTCGGATCCGCGTCACCGGGTTTGGACCTTAATTAAAAAGAGTGTTTGTTTCGAAAATAGTTTTAAAATCGATGAAATATGCGATTAACGATGACATGAACAAAATTAAAAAAACTATTATTTATGTTGACTTACTTCAACAATCAAGCGCTAGGGGTGTCGGGATAAGCGACCGGCAACGTCGGGTGAAACACCCTTGTATATTCGGATTTCCTTATACCGTCATCATTCGCACTCGACACGAATCCGTAAGTATTTTAATATTTTTATACTAGTAATTATTATCGATATTATAGACGCGACAACGAAATAAAAATAAAACAAAAAAAGACGACGATGACGATGACGAGACGGACGGACGAGGAGAAAAAGGAAAGAGAGAAGAACGGGATTTTGCACCCTCAACCTACATGTTTCTTGTTCTCGGACGGGACTCATTAATTGTGGCTTGCACGTGAGTATCGAGATGTAAGTTAAGTTATGTGATTAGGGTTTGGATTCCTAGATGCTAGGGTTAGGATTTTTTTGGAAGTGTGAGATTAGATGAAGATTAGGGTTTTTTAGGGTTGTAAAAGTTGTTTGTCTAAAAGTTGTTCAAAGTTGCATGCATGAGGGAGTATATATAGGCCAAGCTCATCTACCCCGTCTAGGGTTACTCGATCGGGTGCCCTGATGGACTCGATCGAGTGCCCTACCTGAAAGAGGACCGCGGGTCTCTTCTTGGAAACGGCTTTGACCCGGTTTTAACCCGGTCGCTAAAAGACGGTTTTATTTCCGGTGTCCGTTTTGACCCAAATTAGTCTTATTTGATTGGAAATGACCCGCTGGGCCTGAATTTGAGGTCAGTTTTTTTGAGATTTCTACCCCGTAAAAATCCCAAGCGAAAACTAATGGTTTGGAGCCCATATCCGAGCACGTAGAAACACGTTTGCGTCCGATCATCATCGGGTGGTTTTTGGAAATTGCTATAGACACCTAGCAGCCAAATGTGGGTGTCTACATTAGCTGAAAAAGATACAGTAGCACTCTATTTCTCTACTCAGAAGTTCCCCCATGTCTCTAAACTGATCTTGATTTGCAAAGGGAGTAGTCCGCCTTAATTACACAATACAACACGATCATACTGATGAGGAGAATTGCAGTACACAAATTGCTTTTGATTCGTTAATTTAAGATGAGGAGATAACTATTGTTAATTTGAGAAGGAAAGTTAGACGCTACAATGTAATAGTTATTACACAAATTCTTGTATGAGACGGTCTCACAATAAGGTTATTGTATGTCTCACGATAACTTATCGTAAGACGGTCTTTCATGAGACTTGGTGTAGTTATTAGGTATCCTTAGATTTGATTAAATTAGGTAAGATAACTGGTGTAAGTTGTCCGTAGTTTAGGTGTGCAAAACGTATACCAATACCAACTTGAATGTGTAGTTTTTTCTACTCCATATTATTTTTTGTTGTCTTTTTTTATTTCTTGATTTCTAATTTTGTAGTAACGTCCGTCATAAAATTGATATCACTTAGTATAACATATACACGGTCAACATAGGAACCTAAGATATACACGGTCCGTCTATAAACTACTGTATTCATTCTATATATCTTATGGACTACAATTATTCAATTATGGTTCAAGTAGCACCTCACTGTTATGTACAGAGTAATAATTTTTCGGTTTTTCACAATTTTAGATTGGATCGATGTAGCCACGTTTCTTCTTAAAATTCACAAAGGGTACACCAAAAATGGGTACTCTAAAATTGAGAAAGGGTACACCAAAATAAAAAATGAGTACACTAAAATTGAAAAAAGATACGATAAAATTGAAAAATGATACACTAAAATTGAAAAAGGATATGCTAAAAGTGAAAAAACATACGCTAAAAGTGAAAAAGAGTACGCTAAAAGTGAAAAGGGGTACGCTAAAATTGAAAAAGTGTACACTAAAATTGAAATTGAAAAAGGGTACACTAAAATAGAAAAAAATGGTACGCTAAAATAAAAAAAAGAGTACGCTAAAACTGAAATTGTAAAATAGTACGATAAAGTGAAACAGGGTACGCTAAAATTGAAAAGGGTACACTAAAATTGAAATTGAAAAAGGGTACGCTAAAATAGAAAAAAGGGTACGCTAAAATAGAAAAAAGGATACAGTAAAATAGAAAAAGGGTACACTAAAATAGAAAAAAGGGTACGATAAAATTGAAATTGAAAAAGGGTAAGCTAAAATTGAAAAATAGTACGCTAAAATTGAAAAATGATACACTAAAATTGAAATTGAAAAACAGTTCGCTAAATAGAAAAAATGGTACGCTAAAATAGAAAAAAAAAATAAAAATAAAATAAAAAGTACGCTAAAAGTGAAAATAGGGAACGCCGAAATTGAAATTGAAAATTGGTACGCTAAAATTGAAATTGAAAAATGGTACGCTAAAAGTGAAAAGGAGTACGCTAAAATTTTAAAAAGGCACGCTAAAACTGAAAAAGGGTACACTAAAATTTAAATAGGGTATACTAAAATTGAAAAAGGGTACACCATAATGGAAAAAAAGGGTACGATAAAATTAAGAAAAGTTAATTCTAAAATTTAAAAAGGGTACAACAATATTGTCAAAGGGTACACTAAAATTGGAGCCAAAAATAATTAAACAAATGCTTTTCAGTTAGGCTTCTTGATTCACAACAATGCCAAAATCTAATTCTAATATTGTTGGTTCCGGTTCTTCTCAAAGAAAAAATCAACCCGAGACAATTTACTTAACAGTTGCAATCTTGTTCTTATCCCACCTTAAGAGTTCAACAATTTTCTCCTTCCTATACGATTCCAAACTCTTACTCTGAAAAGAAAATAAAAAATATTAACTACCCGACTACCGTAAATAATACTACAAATTACTACTTGTATTAGTCATGGTCAGTCGTAGTCACCCCCAAAACCTGTACCCTAGGAAGGGTGAGAGAACCCTGTCGTGGACGAGTTTAACGAGGGATAACCGGTTTAGACGGGACGGAAAAAGGTTTAGGGTTGGATTAGGCATCACCGCTTCGCAGTGCCGCCTAATCCAACCTTAAACCCTTTTCCTTAGTCATGGTCAGTCGTAGTCACCCCCAAAACTGTACCCTAGGAGGGGTGGGTGAACCCCGTCGTGGACGAGTGTACCGGGGGGGACAGTCGATAAAACTTAAATAAGGTCAAGTAATCCATAAAACTTCAATAATACCTTTTCGCACTTTACTTGAACCAACATCATCCCCTATCGTCACTTCATCTTTCTTTTTTTGGGCAATCAATTTTCTTGTGAAAACAAACAAAACAATTAAACAGGACAAAAGAAGAAATGAAAACAAAGAACAGTTAGAGCAATCAACAAGGAACAAGCTTCATATTATTCCTTTCCTATTCAATGAAAATCTATGAGTAATAATAAACTACCTTTGTGCACCTTCATGGAAGGTGCATCATCCAATATCAATTCATCTCGCTTTCTTTTGTGTGATCCGCTACCTACAACGGTACTTTTAACCTTCATGCCTGTGAGCAAAAAAAATGAAACAAAACAATTAAACAAAGAAAGTAGCTGATGATGTAAAGTGTAATTGATTAAGAATTACTGTATTAGGCTAGAATAAGTTTTAATGTCTAATCATAATTGGCATAAACAGCAAAATTTTGGGACAATAAGTCTGACCTACATAATATTTGTGAGCTAAATAATGAGTAATTCGAAATCGACCAGTTGTCTAATAAATTTGATAAATTTGGAAGTGGAAAACAAAAAATATATGAGTGGGTATGGGATCACCATCCGATCATGCTGGAGCTGGACCTCACTCCATTGATCTCCAAGCGACAATATCCGAACATATAAAGTGTAATTGATGGTGTTAGCTTAGAAAGTAGTTGGTGTTTTAGACAAAACACAATCCCTCGTGCACTCATCTACTCTTTTTCATTGTTAGCATATCTAGAAGGGGAGAAAGAGGTTCAATGTGAAGCTACTCCCAACTAAATTAGGAAAAAAAGTCCCTTTCGAAAGCGGCTAGTACACAGCCTCAAGGTGAGATCGTCCTATATAAGACCAAACAAAAACCGACATAACCTCGAGTGTTCCATCATATCACGCTTGTTATAGTCAAGAACATGTGTATCTTAGATACGAGACTATAATGCCGAAATATGATATAACTCGCAAACTTGAGGATTCAGTATCTATCTACGAGATGCATTTCAATGTCGATTTCAGTACATACCCAGAGCTTTCAACGACGTCTTTACTGGTTCGCCCTGAAGTTAGCATTTAGGAGAATATACCCTACAGTCTATAGCCAACTTCACCGTTTATGCAATACATACAATTACCGAGGTATTCAACAACGATTCATACAGTACACTAAAACCCCAATTTCACATACTTGAACATATAATTTCACAATTGAACCCTAAAAACAAGTTAAATTCAAAAATTAGGGTTGAAGAAAGTATAAAATCGTTAAAATCATAATAATCATAATAATCAGACCTAACTAATTCCATATTTCTGAGAATCGAATAACTCATCAACCCTAATTAATCTAGTTTAGCGAGATGATAAATTGCCCGATGATAACGATAAGTTGACAATAAATTGCAAAAACTAAACGATTGAATTGTTGGAATACCTGGAAATTAAGGCGATCGATGAGTTAAGAATACGAGGAAATGGCAAAATGGTGAAGACGATCGAAGTGAACGAAGTGAACGAAGGGAGATGAACTGGGTTTAGCTATATGAATGAAGGGAGAGAAAGGAATTAAAGGGGTGAGGGTTATCAGACAACACAAAATGAAAAAAAAAATGACTCAGACAAAACAAAATGAATCTCAGCCATCCATTCACATAATAGGATCTGATGGCTGGGAAGAGTTCTCATAATTCTCATTAAATGGGTGGTTCTCACATGGACCTAAATTTATATATATACACACATGAGGAACTTTTCGATATTAATCATTCGTTCTTAGATATTAATCAAAAATCTTTTGTGTCTTAAAAAAATACTTAATGACTTACCTAAGATTATCCCACATTATAATAAGGTGATAAATTCTATTATATAAATAAGAGTAATCATTTGTCCAAAATGATAATAAGGTGATCGAATTCTATTATATAAATAAGAGTAATCGTTCGTCCTTAATAACTTAGTTGGTAAAAAAACTTTTTTTTTAGTTTTAAAAAGAGCTCTTAAAACGAGCTCTTAAAAATCATAAACTTAATTAAGTAAAATTATCCCACACTTTTTGAGTCTTAAAAAAGTTCTTAACATTATAAACTTAATTGTTATACCATAGAGGCCATTCTATTTAAATAAAAATAGTAACTGAGTATGTTGTCTATCTTGTAATAATTATTAATTTGGCTCTTCAAAGTTGTTTGATTAGAGATCACAGTTTCCATAATTGTGAAAATCATTTAGGTGGGAAAATTGAAAATCATTTTTCTCCCTCGGTTTTTGTTTTAGTGAATGGGGAATGAATCTTTTGTACTAAATGAGAAACCAATGAAAAATAACTAGACACGTGTCAAGCTCTCCTTGCATAGTTTCCCGCCTAACCAAGTATTAGCTTCATCTATAGAAACAGTCTTCCATAAAATATAAATCAGACAATCATTAGCTTCATTTATAGAAATGATCTTGCATAAGTATAAGATCAAGGAACTATAGCAATGTTGGAAAATAATCTTGGGAAATAAAATAATTTCGTGACTCTCTTAAGTCTTAAGTATGCAGATTATAAAGTTTGAAAGATTACACAAATCAAATAATATCGTTTATATGTTAAGATTAATAGAGATTAAAGAGATTGAATGATTACGCAAATCAAATAATATCATGTATAGTGTAGCCTAAGATTAAAAGAAGTTTGAAAGGTTACGCAATAACCAAACAAATAAAATCATCGCTAATCTTCAAAAATTAAATAATTGCGCAAATCTTTATTATACTAAATGCCCTACCCAAATATAAAATAAGATAATCCCTCAAATACCTATTACTAGTTTGATGCTCATGCGATGCACGGGTGCAACAATAACTTTATAATATGATTGTTCTATTATCAGCTAATTATCTTCCTTTAATTCTGTTAATTTAATTTGATACCCAATCATGTTATTACAATCCACAAACCATGTTTTGCTAATACTCCATTATACTACTTTGGCAGAATTGGTCAGTCAATAATGTATATTGAGGCATTCCACTTACTTGAACCCTATTTCGACGGTTTCTAAAATCGAAATGAACAACCTTTGGGCTAGTCCTGAATACGGATCAATTAGAACATAAACATATGAAATTCAACATTAACTATGTCATATAATCTGAATCTATCCTATCATTATAATTTTTTTTAGTTAAAAAAGGTATAAATAAAGAAATACGCGTTCGAACTATTCATGACCCGTATTCTAACCATATATAACCCAACCCATAATCCATATTTGACCCGGCCTGCCAAACAGGACTAATGCCTACATTAATTATCTAGGTGAAACAAATGATGTTCATCAAAATACCGACACTTTTGTATGTCAGCAATATTAATATGTCTGTGACAACTCACATGAAAACTAAGTTTATCTATATCTTTTACTCTCTAACCATTTGATTTTCTGCATTGAATATATTGTATGTATGGTATCACCTCGCTCTAAATTCGACCCGACCCACAAACCCGTCCCACCCCATTTGTTGTTTTTAGAGTCATGAACCTGTTTTCTTACCCGAATCTTAAGGGCGTGGTTGGATAATAAAATGAGAGAGAAATCTAAGGGAGTGGAAAGGGAAAGGGTCTGGAAGGGGAGGGAGAATGGAGATGATACATTTTCCCTCAAAATTTTGTCTATTTTGGATAGAGTTGATCATGGGTCGTACCGTCCGATTGATACGTCCCGTTCGGCCCGCGAACACCTCCTAAACCCGCGTGTCCGTGGGTTAAAAGTTTACATTTAGCCCGGCCCATGTACGGCCCAAACCCACATATGATTGATTACCTTTAATTTTGGAGGGAAAATATTTTGCTTTGGAGGAGAGAGAAATGGAGGAATCCATTTTACTTTCACCTACAATCCGTACGTCCCATTTTGCTAACCAAACAAATGAACTTGTTTCGCTCACTTTCCTCCCCCTCACTTTCCTTCCAAATCAATCTTTCCAAACACACCCTAAATGACCTTATAATTTTGGACCATTAGCCTAAAATCCCAGCTCAAGTCAACATATTCATGTGCCTAAATTTTGCTAAAACTCTAGTTATTCGATATAATTAATTATTGTATATATTATCATTTTATTTTAATATATACTAGATTAAAGCCCATGCGCTGCACGGGTTAGTTAGCTTAATTACATTGATGATATGCATTCGTTAAATAAGAAATTTAATAAAACTATGTCATTACAAATCAAATGATCACATGATATTAGTAATCAAACTTAATTTCAACTGAGTTTATAGTCTTAAGAGCTCATTTTAGAACTCAAAAGAATACATTATTGCTCTTATTTATAATATAAAGTTTCATCACCTTATTATAATTTTTCGATGTGAGATTATTTTTACTTAAGTTTGTAGTCTTATTAAGAGACTTTTTAAGACTCAAAAGTTTTTTTGATTGATATCTAAGAACGAAAAGTTTTTTTGATTGATATCTAAGAACGAATGAAATTTTTGATTGATATCTAAGAACGAAAGATTAATCTTATTTTATATAATATAAGATTCTATTGACTCATCTTAATTTTTCGATATAGGATAATTTATTCAAGGTTTATAGTTTTAAGACCCAGAAAAACGCATGATTACTCTTATTTATAATATAGAATCATCACCTTATTTTAATTTTATTCGATGTGGGATAATTTTAGGTTTGTAGACTTTTTAAAAGCTTTTTAAGACTCAAAAGATTGTTGGTTGATATTTAAAACCGAAAGATTACTCATTTATGATATAAAATTTCATCACCTCATCATAAATTTTCGATACTTTTAAGCGCTATTTTTAAGATTAAAGAATTTTATTTTTTAAGACTCAAAAGAGAGGGATTATAATTTTTCGATGTGCGATAATTTTCTTAAGTATATAGTCTTAAGAGTTTTTTAAGACTCAAAAGATTTTGATTGATATCATATCTAAGAACAAATAATTAGTCTTATTTATAATATAGAAATCCATCACCTTATTATAATTTGTCGATGTATGATAATTTAACTAAAATTTGTAGTCTTATTTATAATATAAAATCATCATCGTACCTTATTTTAATTGTTCCGATGTGGGATAATTGTAACTTTGTAATCTTATTAAGACCTTTTTTTAACTCAAAATATTGTTGGTTGATATTTAAAAACAATTATTACTATTATTTAGTAGAAATTCATAACCTCATCATAATTTTTTTTTGATGTGCGAGAATTACTTAAGTTGGTTGATGTCTAAGGAAGAATTATTATTAGTTTTATTTACAATATAAATTTTCATCACCTTATTATAATTTTTGACTTAAGTGTATAGTCTTACGAACATTTTTAAGACTCAAACGATTTTTGTTTAATGAAACTTTATAATTTTTCGAATGTGAGATAATTTTACTTACGTTTATAGTCTTAATATATTTCTAAGACTCAAAAGATTTTTGGTTAATATCTAAGAGCACATGATTATCTTATTTATAATATAAAGTTTCATCACCTTATTATAATTTTTCGATGTGAGATTATTTTTACTTATGTTTGTAGTTTTATTAAGAGACTTTTTAAGACTTAAAAAGTCTTAAAAGATTGATATCCAATACTTTAATATTCGTGAGGGATATTTTAATAAAATGAGGCAAAAAATGGTGACCTAATGGAATATAATTTTTTTGATGTGAGATAATTTACTTAAGTTTATAGACTTAAGAGTGTTTTAAGACTCAAAAGAGAGGGGTATAATTTTTCGACGTGGGATAATTTACTCAAATTTATAGTCTGAAGAGTTTTTTAAGACTCAAAAAATTTTCATTGATATCTAAGAACAAATAATTAGTCTTATTTATAATATAGAAATCAATCACCTTATTATAATTTGTCGATGTGAGATAATTTAACTAAAATTTGTAGTCTTATTTATAATATAGAATCATCACCGTAGTTTGTAACTTATTTTAATTATTTCGATCTTGGTTCGATGTGGGATAATTTTAAGTTTGTAGTCTTATTAAGACCTTTTTTAAACTACCTCATCATAATTTTTCGATGTGTGATGTCTAAGAAATTTTTTTTATTAGTTTTATTTATAAATATAAAATTCTATCACCTTATTACAATTTTATATTTAAGTGTTATAATTTTTTATTTGGTGCTATATAATTTCTTATTTAAATGTATAGTCTTACCAACTTTTTTAAGACTCGAAAGATTTATGTTTGATGAAATTTTATAATTTTTCGAATGTGGGATAATGTTTGAAGTATTATTACTCTTATTTATAATCTAAATCTAAAATTTCAATATAAAATATAGGATAATTAATCGAGGTTTATAGTCTTAAGAACTCTTTTTTAGATTCAAAGGACTTTAGATAGATATCGAAGAACGAATGATTACTCTTATTTATAATATAAAGTTTGATCATCATATTAAAATTTGTCGATGTGGGATAATTTTACAACTGTTATATGTAATAAATTCATCACATAATGTGAAACAAATAATATGAAATTTATAGTCTAATGAAAGCATTTTTTACCACGAATCTAATTATTTCATTTTTATAATTTATTTTACGATAATGTTTTTAAAAATTGAACTCCAAAGGTTTTTACCTCAGAATTGTAAAACATCACCTTAATATAATAAATTAAATATTATAATAATTAAAAGATTCTCTAATTGATTTTTTTTATTTATTTATGATACTTTCCTATTTTGAGGTTTGATGAAACGGACCAATGAGATTCGAAAAAAGCCTAATATATATATATATATAGGATCTGGTGTAAACACAACAATTTGGTGTAAACACCCTAACAATCTGAACCGTTGATCTTAATCTTGATCAACGGTTCAGATTAGATGTCACAACCCAAACAAAACCCTCATTCCTCACTCTTGCATCTCTTTCTCTCTCTTCATTTTCAATTTTCGTCTCTTTCTCTCTCTACTGTGTTCTTCTTTCCGTCTTCTTCAAGCAACAAACCTTTCATCTCCACCATCATCGCTGTTCAATTTCTTCAGGTATTTCTACCGCGATTCCTTCTAGTCCTCTCATCATCATCATCATCATCATCATCATCATCATCATCATAGTTCCGTCCTAATTTCATCTGTTTCAGTTTGCTAATTTTTGCTAATTTTTCAGGTGATTTTCGTCAATTTCAGCCCTAATTTCATCCATTTCAGTTGCTTCAAGCTTTACCTCAACAATTCTTGAGCAGGAGTTCTCGCTGATTCTGGTATAAAACTTCGCACTGCATTTTAGACTTGACGAATGACGAGTTTAATTTCCGACTTCTCGTTTGTGTTTTGTTTGTTCTAAATCACGTTTCGTCATTATTTCTGCTTGATTTTTGTGAATTTGTTTCTATTACTGTGTATTTGTTATATTTTGCCTATCTGTTAGGGTTTGATAACAGTCATCATCATCTTCATCATTCCGCCCTAATTTCTTCAATTTCTTCACTCTGCTTCAATTTCTTCACTCTGTTTTTTGCCCAATTTTGGTATCTTCAACTAGTTATATCTTTATTTCGTTCAAAATGTACTACATTATGTTTATTTTGTTTCTAATTTTCTAATTTTGTTCTTAATTGCTGTTATTGATGAATGACAAGTTTCATTTAGCTTTCCGAGCTTTGTTAGGTTGAATTTTTGATAACGTGGTTCATTCCGACTTCGATTAATTCAGTTTATGCACTTATGATTCTAATTTCGTTGCTTAATCGCTTGTTTCTTTTTTTGTTCGCATGTATCTCAGAGATTTAGTGTTTTATTCCAAAGGCACACGAAAGGGAGCAGCGTATAGCACCACCGACCTCTAATGTCTCGGGTTCCTTGGAAGTTCTGTTTGTATTGAGATATGAGTCTATGACGAATGGTTGAGTCTATGACTGTTTGCATTGCTTTCTGTAGTTGTATCTTCTTCTTGGACATGGTGTATCACGTCAACGTACCCCGTATTGAATGAGGAGAATAAGAATGATAAATGCGAGAAAAGAATCCCGTCCAAAAGAATCTAAACCTTTGTGTCTGTACAAGTTCTCGCCTTTCCTTCCTGGATCGTCTCTGAACAAGATTCCACCTTATGTTTTATTCTTTTTTTTGTCCGACTTTTGTGGTTAAAACTTGTTAGCTTGTCGCAAGATCTCTTCACTGAGTACCTAAAGTTCTTAACTTTATCTGTCTCTCCCTTGGCAGTGACTGCAATTCTACTTACGTATGTCATGGGACAACGTTACATGGAAACCTCAAAGGTCATGCCCGCTGGGATCGTTGCTGCCATAAGGTAATCTACTTCACTGTTCTATACCGTCACTGCATTTCTGTGACTGCATCGTCCTGCAACTCTTGTTTGGTGTGTTTCTACTGTGGAAGAACTTTCGACTTTGTGCCTGATTAATATTCGCATACTTAAATTATGACAGTCATCAGAACTTACATCGCGTTTAGTTGAAGCATGAAAGAAACTGCAGGGGATAGGAAGCCCAAACAGCCACCTTCCCATGTCGATGCTGCAGACGTGCAGTAAATAGTTGTAGTTTGCAGGATTAGTTTTAACTAATATCCTATTTGTGCTTGCAGTGCTTTCATGACCGCGTTTTATGTATACAAGGTAGCAACGGGAGGCAACCATTTTCCTGCCAAGGCTGAATGATCGGTTTGTTGTAGACGATAACATGCCATTTACCAAGGGTGAACGAATGAATTCGTAGACATTAACATACACATACCATTTCTCTTCTCTTGGAAGTGTAATTGATATGCAATGTACTCTGTAGTATGTATCTGTGCTTTTGTGCATGGAAAGTTTTTGGCTTTCGCTTGTCGGTTGTCCTGTATTATACACTCTTCCTAAATTAAGATTTTGTGCACCTAATGTACTAATTTTGCATAGAAATGCAATGGTGAGTAATGTCGGCTCATCCATCTCCGACTCTCCGTATCAACGACCATGCCTTCTTGATCGTATACATCATACAATAAGCTTTCGATATAAAATTTTGGTGTCACATAGCTACGACGATGCTGCAATGACCGAAATCCCCAAAAAGTGAAAAAAAATAAAATAAATCACTTAACTAATCTTCGGTAAACAAGGGCTTATTTACAAGCTAATTATGAATTTCGAGTACATTAAGTAAAGTTTTGAGGTTCATAATTACAACAGACAACCCACTCAATTACGGGGTGATTATTGACTAATGACTATCCCAAGTTTACATCATATAGTAACCCAAACACATACATATATACACATACACATACTCCGTAAACAACATTCACATTACACCTTGAAGAGGATAACACGAAAACGACATTCGAAGGGAGAAGAACTAGAAAATAGTCGATCTTAAGCATATTAGCAACCGCAGCAGCGATAGCAGCTCCGGTGATAGCTAATTGCACAACTTGCTCGTGGGTAGTTTGAAACATACCAATGTTCCCCTGCACCTACAGAAGATAACAACAAACGTAATAAAGGGCCTGATGTTGCACTACTAAGTGGGGAAAGCGAGAAAAAAGATTAGACAGTAGTAATGTTGTTGGCACAACAAATGTGATCTAATTACATCAACCGGCAAACACAAAAAGCTAAGCTTACACCGACTAAACAAAGCTAGCAAGCTGCGATATATCAATGATCATATATAAATGATTACTCAAGTACTCTAATTACTCACACATATATATTCAACTATTCCAACATATATATTCAACTATTCCAACATATATATACTCAAGTACTCCAATTACTCCAACATATATACTCAGTTACTCTAACACATTTATTCAATTACTCCAACACATATATTCAACTATTCCAACATATGTATTCAATTATTCCAACATATATACTCAAGTACTCCAATTACTCCAATATATATACTCAGTTACTCCAACACATATATTCAACTATTCCAACATATATATTCAACTATTCCAACACATATAGTGAAGTACTCCAATTACTCCAACATATATACTTAGTTACTCCAACACATATATTCAATTACTTCCAACACATATATTCAACTATTCTAACACATATACTCAGTTACTTCAATTAGTCCAACACATATACTCAGTTACTCCAACACATATATTCAACTATTCCAACATATATATTCAATTACTTCAACACATATACTCAAGTACTCCAATTACTCCAACATGTATACTTAGTTACTCCAACACATATATTCAATTATTCCAACTTATATATTCAATTACTCCAACACATATACTCAAGTACTCCAATTACTCCAACACATATATTCAATTACTTCAACACATATTTTCAACTATTCCAACATATGTATTCAATTATTCCAACACATATACTCAAGTACTCCAATTACTCCAACACATATATTCAATTACTCCAATTACTCCAACGCATATATTCAATTATTCCAACTTATATATTCATCTATTCCAACACATATATTCATTTATAAAATTCTGAGATTACCTTCAAGTTGTTAAAGAATTCTGAAGGAAATCAAAAACCAATAGTTAAAAACGAATCCATGCTCAAAAACCGGATAGATTAACTTAAAAAACGAATAGGTATTGAATTATAACAACATTACCTTCATGTTCATCAACAATAGGTCCATGCTCGGTGGAATCCATGCTCATCAAAAAGGAATTTCTGAAAAATTGAACGAATTGAATTGCATTTCTGAAAATTGAATTGAATTGAACGAATTGTATACGACTTGAACGAATTCCGTATACAACTGAGCAAATTTTCGAGATAAAACGAATTAGGATGATAGGATGAACAAATTTTATATGATGAATTTTTGAGAGGAATTTTGGGGGTTTTTTGGGAGGAAACCTAAACCGAAGATAGAGAAAGAGAGGCAGGTTGTGTGTTTTTTTTTTGGGTTTTGTTATCTTCTGACAATTAATCTCAACCGTTGATCAAGATTCGATCAACGGTTCAGATTATTAGGATATTTACACCAAAATTGGTGTTTACACCAAATCCCACCTGTATATAGAAATATATATATATATATATATATATAGATTTAGGTTCATGTGAGAACCACTCCTTCAATGAGAACCATGAGAACTAATAACATTCATTAAATCAATTGATGATCCTACGTAGAACTCATTGTGGGACGCGGCTATAGCCCAGGTCCGAAACATTGGCTTAATTATTATTTTTGACATGAATTACTCAATTTCATCTTGTGTCTTAGTTGGTTGGGAATGGACCTACTGGTTAGGAGGTTATGGGTTCGAATACCCACACTTGCATTTGAAGTTTTTACTTAGCAGTCTAATAAATATACTTCCTAAATTTTAATTTTGGAAACAAATTTCAATTTTATTCTCATTTTTTTTAAATGTTTTAATTAAGGTAATATTTCGTTTTCATTCTCAATCTTTTTAAAAGGGTTTAATTGTGGAAATACATTTTAATTTCATCCTCAATCATTTTAATTAATAACTTGGATTTCAATTTTTTTCTCAATTTCATTCAATTTTAGCATTACCCTTTTTTCACTTTTAGCGTATCATTTTTCAATTTCAATTTTAGTGTACCATTTTTTTTCTATTTTAGCGTGCCCTTTTTTCTATTTTAGCGTACCCCTTTTCAATTTCAATTTTAGCATACCCTTTCTCAATTTTAGCGTATCCTTTTTCAATTTTAATGTACCCTATTTCAATTTTAGCGTACCTCTTTTCAATTTTAGCGTACCCTTTTTTTATTTGAGCGTACTCTTTTTCTTGTTTTAGCGTACCCTTTTTCAATTACAGTACAATTTTAGTGTACCCTCTTTCACTTTTAGTGTGCCATTTTTCTATTTTAGCGTACCCTTTTTCAATTTCAATTTTAGCGTACCCCTTTTCAATTTTAGATTACCCTTCTTCCATTTTAGTGTACCATTTTTCTATATTAGCGTACCCTTTTTCAATTTCAATTTTAACGTACCTTTTTCAATTTTAGCGTATCCTTTCTCAGTAAAGATTTAAGTTCATATGACGCCAAAGATCAAAGCTTCAAAAGATTGTCAGAACCTGAAACCACTGATTGACTTAATGAACGAGACCATCGGAATAAGTACTCCAACAACTTAACCACACAAAATTAAAAAAGAAACAAAACGGAATGAGACTGAACTGAGAAAATTAAGCCAAAAATCTTATCTTCAAAACATCAACATAAATTGTTGCCACTAATTGAATTACTGAACAAGATCGTCAAATTAGCAATGCTTCACATAGATTCAACTAACAATTTAACTAAAACAAACACACTAACAATTTCGTAAAAAACTAAGATGAAAGACATCAAATTGACCAAACTGTGATAACAAAACATTATTTCTAATGAATGCAAGGAAATCTGATAATTAACTGCATCACCTACAAACTGTGATAACAAAACTACGTAAATCTTTGAATTTACAGTTTCTGAATTCATCTTCTCTAGTAATCTGGGTAGTACAATCAACAAGATTAACCCTTTTCTTGAATCGTAACCAATAATCAATACCTAATTTACCCAGAATCGAATCTTGCTCTACTCTAGTTCTAGGGTTGGTGGTTTAATTGAAAAGTTTCAATGAAATAAAATTGAATTGTTGAAGTTATGAAGAATTCACCATGAATGATTCCAGCTCCGATCTACATGAGATCTAAGTTGAATTTGTTGATTTTAGTGATTTTGGTGATTTTGTTGAATTTGTTCTTCAATTAATGAAAGTCTAGAAGAAATGGAGTGAAGGAAGAGGGGATTTTATTTAGAGATCAGAGTGAATGAAGGGGAGTTGACCCCTGCAAAATTTTTATTTTTTTTGTTTAGAATATTAGCCGCATGATTTAAATAAGATCTAAGGGCTGCAAATTTTTTTTGTTTAGAATGTTACAATGAGAACTGTGAGCGGTTCTCACAGTTCTCATTGTAACATAGGTTCTCACCCGATCTTGACTATATATATATATATATATATATATATATATATATATATATATATATATATATATATATATATATATATATATATATATATATATATAGAGAGAGAGAGAGAGAGAGAGAGAGAGAGAGAGGTGGGATCAGGTGAGTCCACTTAAATATGTTGAGTCCGTGAGTCCTCATCTTAGCCCTTGATTCAATGTTAGATTAATGGACAAGATTTGATCTCATAATTAAGGAAATAACTATAATATCTATTAAATATATTTTCTTTCTCTCTCTTCCTTAATTATCTCAATACAAATTCTCTCTCCTATCCAATTTTTAATTGTCTCTTTTTCTCACCCAACACGTTTATTTAAAATTAAGTTTTTTTTCATCTTCAGCAAAAAATCATCTGTTCCCTTCTGCCATTATACGTATGTTACCATGTTACTGTCATAAATCATAAACTATGTTACTGTAACTCATACGTTGTGTTACTCTAATTTATGAACTGTGTTACTTTAACTCATAAAATCTGTTACGTTGCATAGTCTCTTGCAAAAACTGTTACTCTAACTCATACAATGTGTTACTTTAATTCATGAACTGTGTTACTTTAACTCATAAAATCTGTTACGTTGCATAGTAGTCTCTTGCAAAAACAGGAGTTCCAATTAACAAGAAGAACAATGTTTGTTTTTATTAAGATACTCCAAAACAAAAAGTGGTACAAGATTCCAACTAAATCAACTCCATTATAATTTCAATGTTTCACACTTGTTACTCATAATGTTCTACTTATAATTCCGCTTCTTCATCCTTCTCGTCCTCTCCGTCTTCTTCTTTTTCTTCTTCTTCATCATCATCTCAGAAGCTTTGATTTAATCTCACCACCGCACAATGGAGTAAACTCTCACCCACATCTCTACATCATTCATGTGCTTTTGCGTCTACTGAAAAACAATAACAATGCCAATAAACGTGACGGGAAAAAACAATTAAAACTTGAAATATGGATTAAAGTAACAAATAAGAAGAATTAAAGTAACAGATAAGAAGAATTAAAGTAACAGATGAAGTGCATTGAGGTAACATTGGATTAAATTAACAGAGGATGCTTATACACCAGGTATAAAGTAACAAAGGTCAGACATTAAAGTAACAGATAGTGTGAATTAAAGTAACAGATAATGCTTATCAAAATAACACCAGGTATAGGTTAATGCAAAAAATTTATATAATGATCAGAAATGAGAGTATGACGCAGTATCTTACTCTTTGATATTGTTTTCTATTTTGAAGTCATCACGTCCCATAATTATAGGATGCAATATCTTTCTTTTTTTTATATGGCGTTACTCTTTGATATTGTTTCCTATTTTGGTGGCAATCACGTCCCATTATTATAGGAAACAGTATCTTTTATTTTAATTTTTTTTATATGGCTTTACTCTTTGATATTGTTTCCTATTTTGTTGGCAATCACGTCCCACTATTATAGGAAACAAGATCTTTTTTATTATTATTTTAGTATGGCGGTTTAATATATCCCCATGACTCTTTAATGCGTTACAATAACAGACATTATTAACCAAAGTAACATCTCCAATGAATTAAAGTAACAGACCATAAAAGTAATAATACTCCATCCGTAGATGTTTGTCACTAAAGTAACAGACTCTCCACACTAAAGTAACGCAGTATGTGAATTAAAATAAACCAATATGTTTTCGTGTGCGCAGATTATGAATATGCAGTTCAAGGTAGAAAAGTAAAAATTAATAATCTAATATCATCAATGACTCCCATATACAATCCAGTATAAACTACAATGTATATATACTCACCGTTTGTGTTTACTACGATTTGCATATCAGCCATTGAATGAAAAGTAGAAGCCGGATTGATCGAACGTATAATACAGCGCGATGAAGACGATTACTTATTGAATGTGGTCTTGATTGTGTGGTTTTGAAGGAAGAATGAATGATTGAATGAGCGAGAGAACGATGAAGAACGATGAAGAAAGTAATGAAAACTGAATTGATGAACGAGAGAACGATGAAGCAATATATCTTTCTTTTTTTTTTTAACAAAAGAATGATGATGAACGAGAGAACGATGATGAATGAGAGAGTAAATGATTGAATGAATGTGAATGTGAATGATAGGTTACTGAATGATATTTTCCTTCCTATTTTGTTGGAAGAAGTATCTTTTTTTTTTTTTTTAAATAATATAGTGATTAATCTCGTCCCTTCATCCATCTTCCATCCAACGGATGGGATGAGGACTTAGGGACTCAACACTTATATAGGGACTCATTAGAACCTATCTATCTATATATATATATATATATTGATTTGTGTTTAATCTTAACTTGAATTATCTAGCAATTTTAGTACATTATTCTCTTGTACAGTTGTATTGTACATAGGTAGACTAACACAAATTCTTACTTTATATAGGGAGCAATTTTAGTACTTCCTCCTTCTATAAGTGTGCTACCCATTATATATTCATCTAGGTGATATAAAATAATCAAATGGATAGAACATTGATGGAAAGAGAAGTACATTACTAATTTACTAACTTAACTTGCGACGGGTCAAGTATTACCTACGTGGGGTAGTAAAAATAATGGCAAAATGGCTAGCAAATTACTACATGTTTTGTCTTATCTACCCACATGGGTAGTGATTACCGCGTCGCAAATTTGAGATGGATATGGCCGTCACAAGAAAGACTTGCTGGGAGACTAAAGTTATATTATCGTGTTAAATATTAACGTTATTATTAGACTTGACAAAACTTGACCTGACTTGTAAACCTGACCCGCCCAACCCGTTTATTGGTAGGTCTAGATTTGTGAACATGAAGTAGGTCCACCCCGACGCGGCCGCGCGCGGGTTTGGGTAGGCGAATGAATCTCGTGGTAAGATTGTTCTCGGGTTCGAAATTTAAATCAAAATGGAGTCGCCACCGAATTTTGTGGTTATTCGGAACCATACGAGCCCACTCTATGTCGTCATGGGCTACACACAAAGTAAGCCCACTTCGATTTCAGAGTTTATGAGGCTCGTCCCTTTGCATTGTTATACCGATACCGTTTACACCGGCTTTCGTATATAAAATGACTCTCGTGCGCCAAGGGTTTCGGACATCCGGAAACCAAAGGTTCTGAGTAAGGGGTGAGGGTACGTGTTGGGAAGCCCACTAAGGACACCCAACCCCGCCCGCACATGGCGGCCTCTACTAAGACATCGTTCGTGTTCGTGTACGCGCGCTAGTAAAACGACTAAATGATATGCAAACAGCGTTTTCGGGCTAAGCATGTGAATTATTGATTTGCTACGTCATTTAATGCATCTTGATTCACGTCAAAGTGATTTAGCATGTGATGTTCATTTAAATAAATAAATGGCAAACATCGAAAATAGAAAACTCGTAAATAAATTACAAATTACACGGGCGGAATACAACCCGGAATTCACAATACAACGAGCAATAAAATAGAATAATTGAATTAAATAAGAAGAGCGATGAATAAATACACGACTCGACAAAGACCCGTATACAATAAATGCACACTAGATCGTGAATTAGTTAGACGGACGAACCTTAATTAATTACGCATTATATTGCATATTAATCAAAGGACGGAGGTTCGAGACCTAGGTGTGGTGCTAACCCGATCTCGAACCTCGATGCCTTGTCCCGACTTATCACCTCGAGAAATAGAGTCTAAATTAATTATGTGTCGGATACGACTAAAGAGTCGTCGACATAAAATTAATACTGCGAGACCGTCGATCAAAATCGTTTTAGGTGTCGTGACATGCATGAGTTTCGAAAAATTAGGATTACGTGATTGATTATGCACGTGTCGACTAAAAGTCGTAAAAAAAATGACGAGGCTCGAATGTTTGCATTAGAGCTCTCGGTTTTCTGGGCTACAGGACCCACTCGATCGAGTCATGGTCTGACTCGGTCGAGTGCGTCTTTAAAGAAGCTACTGTCCACATTTTTGGGTGCTACTCGATCGAGTAGCCTATGTACTCGGTCGAGTGTCCCCTATATGAGGCATGGCTCGTTTAATTTTTATTTGTTTGAATTCGATAATTGGCCGAGTTATATAAAAATATTGCATTATTTAAATTCAACTCGGTTCTCGATGTCATAAAAGTGTATTATACGATTATGAGACCGTTATCGAGATTTTATGAAATATGTTATTATGTGATTGAAAAGTTTGATTAGTGACGAAATTGCATCCCTCTACGTCACGACATCGAAACTAATCCTTTCGGATTATGTGATGTCGGTTTTCGTGTCAACGGGTTCCGTGCTAATCATCGAAATGGGATCAAATACGTTCAACTAGGACCGATCACGATCACATCATGTCCTTGAGTACATTGGGGCGGCGCTCCTCGAAAAGGCGCCACCTCTGTCGTTACTCGTAAAGGAATTAGATGGACTTTAGGCGATCGTCATAGTCAAACGTATTCGAAACCGAGATTTTGATATTAGTATGTATATATACACGATATAATAATGTTAGATGTTAGAATACGGAATTAAAGTGTTAGTATACAAAAATAAAAGTTAGTGTTAGGATACATAAATAAAATGTTAGTATACAAAATAAATAAAAAGTTAGTATGCACAAAATTAAAGGTTAGTGTTAGCGGTTAGTAATAATAATAATAATAATAATAATAATAATAATAATAATAATAATAATAATACAAATATATATATATATATATATAAATATATATATATATATATATATATATATATATAAAAGAAACAAAAAAAGAAGAAGGGAGAAAGTCGGGATTTGAATTACACCCTCAACCTACATGCTTAATGGCCTCGGAAACGGACTCGTAGTAGCGGCGTGTGCGCGGGAGTGTCGAGATATGTAGGGTGAGTTAGGGTGTGTTTGGTTAGGGAGAGGATGCTCTCGGGTCTTTGGCGAGTTTTGATCTCGGGATTTTGAATATGTGTGTGTGTGTATGTGTGATGGATGTAGACTCGGTTTTTTGTGTAGTATCGCTTAGGGTTACTAAGGATTGAAGTGTGGAGAGGATGAATGAATTAGGGTCGAAAATGTAGGGTAGAATGCATGGAAAAAGCTTGTGAAATGAATGGGGTTAAGGGGGTATTTATAGGCTTCACCCCCCGACCTAGGGTCACTCGATCGAGTGGCCCTAGTGCACTCGATCGAGTGCCCTTCAAAACGGGCCTGGTTCAGCTGTTGACGCTCCACTCGACCGAGTGGGTCTATCCACTCGATCGAGTGGATCAATTAGGATCGAGCTATTTTGAGAAGGATTGACCTTGATTTGATTTGATTGATTTTTTGAATTTTGATTTGTGCGCCAGTTTTCGAGAATGTATTTGGCTGATTTGTGAGATGGTTTCGTCTTTGACCGGGTTTTGACCCGGTCGCCAAAAGACGGGATTTATTCTTGGTGTCGGTTTTGGCCCAAATTAATCTTATTTGACTCGGAATGACCCACTGGGCCTGGATTTTAGGTCTGTTTTGTGAGATTTTTACTCCGTTAAAAGTCCATGTCGGATATTATTGATTCCGAGTCCAAATCCGAATATACCAAGTCACGTTTGCGACCGATCATCATCGGGTGTTTTTCGGAGACTACCATAGACACGTGGCATTCAAAATGCGGGTGTCTACAAGATTCAAAACCTCTAAATCTTATATGTGACTCATATTTTAAATTACAAATTTATACAACTAATATTCAATTTAATACACTTGTTGGGAGACTAAAGTTGTATTATCGTGTTAAATACTAACGTTATTATTAGACTTGACAAAACTTGACCTGACATGTTAAACCCGTTTATTGGTAGGTCAATACTCAAGACCTCTAAATCTTAATCCATGACTCGATATTTTAAATTACAAATAGACTAATATTCAATTTAATACAACATTTTTTTATCTTTTGATAATAAAATAATTATTAAAATAGTTTTACAAATTCATTGAAATATAAACATTATAAACAAGGTCTATAAAATAATATTATTAAAATAAATAAAAAGTTAATATCAAAAATATTATTTTTACTTCAAAAAGGATAAAAAAGAATTGGCGTTTGAAACTATTTTTCACCTGTATTCTAACCATAACCCGTCTCGTGACCCGTATAACCAGACAGATATTTGAACCGACCTTTATTCTGACACGACATGTATAAAGTTATTTAAATAAATTATGTAGTTTAAAAATGTTTGAGACTACATGTCACTCGAAAAAAACTTCAATTATATTCATTTTGTTTTAAATTATTTAATCAATTATTCTATTTAAGTGTTTTAACTTCATTAAATTTTTGAATTAGTTAAAATAATTTAATCAAATTTGTAGTATTGAAACTTTTTAAACATTTGAATATGATAAATAATTTAAGTTTGTATTTAAGAATCCTAAAACTGTTGAAGACTATCAACGTCGCTAGAATGTCTCGTTTAACTATATTGATTGATTCAATGTAGTTAATTTTTTATTTTTACTGTATATATTAATCATTTTATTTGAATATGTTTTTGTATCTAATTTTAACTTAAATTATCTAACGCTCTTAGTAGAATGCTTGCTTACTTATATATCGTGAGAGTAAAGTTGTACTCTTGAGTTGAATGACTTGACTTGACTCATAAACCCGACTCATCCAACCCGTTTTTTCGTAGGTCAACACCTATAAATCTTGACCCACGATTCAAGTGTCATCAAACCTAGGAACGATATTATAAAAGGTAAAAAAAGTCGAAAAAATTATTTACTTTGTAATTTTTTCTAATATTTCGTATTAAAATTCATAGGAACGATAATTTTTTTGTTAAACAAAATGTAATGCTTTTTACGTAAAAATATAATTTCTCACACTTATTTTATCAAAAATGTAAATCTAATTCTATAACGATAATTTTATCTTAATAAAGTATACTCCTTATCTACTTATATATAGGAGAATTTTATCTTAATAAAATATATTCTGAACTGAATATGTGTATTTACTTATATTAATAGGTAATAAATATTAATATTAAAATAGTTATGAAACCGAACTGAATATGCGTTTCACGTGGTGTCTGTTAAAACTTTGTTGTTTTTCGAGGTGATAATTGATGATTTGTATAATGATAATTTTTTGAGTCTTAGGGTTGTTAGTATTGTTTTTTCTAATACTTAAATTCAAAGAAATTCTATTTATTAATCAATCAATATATATTGATTGATTGCGTATAACAAAGATTGAAGATATTTTCAAGTTGGTTGAAATCTTGAATGTACTTATTTAAGGACCGTAACACAACTACATACTACAATTCCCCAATTTTAGTTTGTCCTGCATATCCAAAAAAATGTCTTCGAAAATGAATACAATAAGGAAATCTCTCCAAATCGTGAATCGTGGAAGATCAAATGTCGCATCATAAGGCTATATACTGTTCCTGATTGGAATAAACTGGAAAAGCCAAGTCGCCTTGAGATGATCGTTATGGACCAAATGGTAAGATTTTCTTGAGTTATAGATATCAAATATTATTATTCCCGCTAGAAAAACACGTAATCAATCAAAATAATTAAGATATCTTATGTTTTCATTGACAAGGTGATAAAATTCATGCAATTGTGAAGGGAACTTTAATCCAAAAATATGGAAGTGTACTCAAGGAAGGAGAGAGTTTTACCATTGCAAACTTTGGTGTAATAAAAAACATACACAAGTTCAAAACATGTCACTACGAATACAAGATTAATTTCAATAGATTGACTACTATTAGAACTTTTGATGAAATTCTCGTACCTATTTATGGTTTCCAATTTGTGAATTTCAGTGATATCTTGACAATGCAAAGAAGACCCCTTCTTTTTTTTTCCAACGCGTCATCTATATATTACAATCCTCTAAGCGCCATAGATGTTAATCTATGTGCATTAGAGTTTCTACTTCTAGGAATGAATTGAAAAGAGCAACTGTAACACCCGTGATTTTTATAAATTTAATTAAATTAAAATTTGTTCGTATTTTTTTTGTTTACGATTTAACTCGTAATTCTTAAAATTATTATGAAACGAATTTATCGTTTAATCGTTTCAAACTCCTAAAATTCTATTTAACTCGGAAACTCTTATATTTAAAACATATTTTTATTTCTGTTTCGATTCATTTTATACATTTAATTTAATTCTTATCAAAAATCTATTTAGACAATTTAAAGGCTAAATTCTTTTTATTTATTTTTATTTAGGCTCGAAATTCTATTTTCGGCTCGAAATTCTTTATTTCTAAATTTTCGTCAAAATATTTATTTCTTTTCCTCGAGAAATCAATTTAATTCATTTCATCGAAAAAATTATTATTTGTCGGGAAATATATTTTCGTCATCTAATTATTTAACTCTTTAAGCTTAATTTTCGTCTCGAATATTTTATTTACTCATTTTATTTGACGGCCTGTTATTTATTAATTTTATTGACTCGATTTCAATTCGGTCTCGTGGGTCAGTCAACTTATCGTTACGGAATTTGTCTCCTATCCAATTCGTTTCAATAATCCGTATCTCTGACCCGCTTCTTTGTGTGCTGTTTCAGCCTTTAACTCCTCATTCATCCCACTTATTATATTCATTTATTCTCCTCATTCATCCCACTTATTGTATTCATTCATTCCCTTGACCACCGTTTCATTTTTTTTGTTCTTCCACATTCATGTAACCGCTTCATCCTCATCTTTCATTCCTCCCTTCTGCCTTCATCATCGTCCAGCCTTCCCCCTTCTTTCCCTTCATTTTTCTTCTTCGTTCATCCTCATTTTCCCTCTGTTTCTCCTGTCCTTTCGCCGCTGTTGGTGCTGCTGTTATGCTGGTGCTGCTACTGCTACACTGCTACGTTGCTGCTGCCATGCTGATAGTCGACATCGGTTTAACTAATTCACCCGTCATCATCAACCGGACGTCCGCCTGATTTGTTATTGTTGCTGTTCTTTAATGCTGTTATTGTTCGTTGTTGTCGACATTCTCTTTTCTTCGTCGTTCCTGCTGTTATGGTTCGTTTTTCTTGCTCCTGTTGTGGGTCGTTAATTCTGCGTTTACTACTCCGTACCTTGTCGATTCCATGGATATCTTTGTTGTTTGCCCTCCGTCCTTCCATTTCGTGTCATCGTTACTCTTAATCTTCCTATTTTCTGCATTCGTTTTTGCTGTTTTCGATCCATTATGCTGCTCACGGTTCTCTTGCTGCTGTTAGTTGACGTGTGTCTGTTGTCTTCATTTCTTTTTCTCCTCCTCCTCCTCTTCTTCTTCTTCTTCTTCTTCTTCTTCTTCTTCTTCCATGTCGGTTCTGTTGATGTTCCGTTTTGCTGCTGGTATTGACGGTAATTCTGCTGCTACTGTCCTGGTGCATCTGCTTCTATGTTCTGTCCTTTTCCCTCTTCGTTTCGATGTTGCTACTGCTATTATCGTACTGTTCGTTGGTTGTTGTGGCTGCTGTCCGTTTCTCCTTCTGCTGCTCTCGTCTCCTTCGTTTTTCTTCCCTCTTCTTCTTCATTTTTGTGATCTTTAGTGTCGTTGTTTGTGTGTATGAGTGTCAATTCTGTTTTGATCTCTATTTCAATCGATCCGACTTATGATCATCCATGTTTCTCAGTTGATATCGGGTCTTATCTTTGTTTGGCGTCCCTCTACTCTTTACGCTCTTTCTTTTCCTTCAGACTCTTTTGTTTCCTTTTCTCCTCGTCCCAATCTCATTCGTTTCCGTTTCTTCAAGGCCTCGAGTGGTTTTAAAACAAGTATCATAGTGATTGGAGCTTAGACAAGCGGGTTGAAGGAAGTGCTATATCAACTCGAATACCGATTCAAGGTAACTTTAGGACGTTACTCGATTTTATATCGTATGTTTGAGTAGTAGTATGTAGTAAATATTTTAACTCCGGTTTTCTAATTTTAGCTATTTGTTATTTGCTAAATATTATTTTTAAATCGTTCGCCTTATCAATATTCGATATCTATTTATAAATCATTAGTAATTTAATTATTTACGATCGATATAATATTTTGTTGGTTATCGTGACACTAGTAACTAAATAATAACGATTTCATATTTTCTTCAGATTCCGTTAATTTATAATTTTAACTCAAAATCGCATTTTTATATTATAATCAAAATTTGTATACTTGTTTAATAAATTAATTTTCGTCTTACGATTTATACTAATAAATGATAAAATAGTCGATTTAGTTTTAAATACATTTTAGTCGAGACTATTTTCACTAATAATTTCCTATTTGTTTCCGATTGACTATTTTTATGAAAATTTGTATTATTTATAAATCAAAGCTATTTCTTAAAAATAATTTGAAACCTTTATAAAATCCATTTCATTTATAAAAACTCGTTGACTCAATTAATTTTGATATCGTTTTTCTTAAAGTATCTCTTTTCTAAGATTTATTGTTTTAACACGATTTTCTAAATTATTTATAAAATACTATATAATGACTTATTATATTTAATTTATATTTTGAGTAACGAATTTAGAAATATAATAAAGTTACGATAACGACGATAATAATAAGATGTTAATTTCGTTAGAAATACTTTTTTATGCATTCTCACTTATTTTAATAACTTACGTATTTTCTATAAGACTTTCTATTTTAAGTAAGTTTCTAAAATTATTAAGTTTCTATTTTTAGAAAGTTTCCTTTTTATATAAAATGTTTATTTCCTTTTATCTTCATATTATTTATAATGATTATTTATTCTCAATATCGATAATGGCTTGTTTTGGAGTTATGGAATAAGGAAAAGTGTGGGTTTAGAGTAATATAGTCTGGGCTGTACGTTTTGCCATCAACTATAAAGCTGGTGTGTCTATGTTGAGATACATTGGTCGTTGAACTGAGCATGGTTTGTGTTCAGGAGTGTGTATGTTTACCTTAAACTTAGATATCGCATCGTGTAAGTTGCGTCGTGTTGAACTAGATATGGTTTGTATCCAGGAGGGGTGTGAACAACTTAAGCCAGGACCTCGCTGCACGCAGTCCTGTTATAGTTGAGTTGCCTAGTTAGAGACCGAAGTCTGATTTGTTTTCACTAAGTTCTCGAAACTAGTTTTTAGTATTGTCCTAGTGAAAGTCTAGATTCTACATTAATCCTATCCATAACGCCATTTTTGAATATTTATATTATCGATACATTTTGGTTTGAAGGTTGGCAAATGTTTGATGTTTTCTTCTGAAAACTTATTCTGATTTTATTGTTCCAATATTTTAAGTTTTCTTCGAAAGCTTATTTTTATTATATCATTTAATGTTTTCCATTTTAAGTATTTTGATATAATAATACTATTTTTTTTCCATATGATATAATATGGCTGGGAGAACGTCCGAGTTACTTCCCACTGACGTGGCTGTTATGTTTATAACATGACAGGTATTTGCTGCTAGGTTTTGGGTGTGAGCTAGCGAGTAGCGTGGATCCTACTCTTTCTTCATTATGTAATTTATGGTTTTGTATTAACCCGTTTGGAGAATTTTCTATTTAGCCTTTTGTAAAAAGTGGCCTTTGTATTGACTTACCATTTCTTTAATAAGATATAGTTTGTCAGTGTGTTTAATCCCAACTCTACAGTGTTTCCGCCACTGTATTGCGTTAGATTTTCTAGGGGATTACAGCAACAGTGAAAAAAAGTACACCCAGAGAAAATGTCATTGATGATCGGTGATAGCTCGGTTGTTGGCTGGGAGATTTCGACAATTTGAGATAACAGTAGAAGACAGTCAGACATAATGCAAATATGTCTAGTATCCTTCCTCTTGATCCATCGTATCGCCTGGAGGATAGCAATCCCTTCAGCAAGAATTGGAGATTCTGCCCTGAAAGACTGGTTTGCTTCCTCCCAATTATCTTCATCATTTTGGTACCAAGTCGATCCTCCCGCAGCACAAAAAGTAGATAGCCACCCCGCATCTACCTGCATTATGGTTCTTGAACAAACATCAGTTGACCCTGCCTGTTTGATTATCAAAAATTCCTTTGAAGATCGAAGAACTTGAAACTCTAATAGTTCGTCCAGAGTCTTTCCCTCGTCGACAGTGGAGACCATGGATGTTTCTGTTTCAGTCTTTTGTTCTTTTTATTCTTAGGAGCCATAAAAGTTGATCTCTTTATTGTTTCATTAATGAAGATATGTAGATCTTTGCAAGATGCCTCATATCTCTTCCAAAAACCGAAGGTAGAATTGCTCCATTCACTACAAGAAAAACAGTCCCGGGCGTCCACCTAGTGGGCACCGATAATGGACGCTATAAAGGGACGGGCGTCCACAAACAGACGCCAGAAAGCGGAAGCCACGACCGGTCGCCCATTTTTAAAACGGGCGTCCACTATTGGACGCCAAGGGAATTGACGACCGACAATGGACGCCATGGGTGACGACCGACTGTGGACGCCAAGTGTGCCTGGGTGGCGTCCACAGTCGGACGCCATGTTCCTTGAGTTGGCGACCGACTGTGGACGCCACCCAGGGACACTTTGCGTCCACAGTCGGACACCATTTCAACTTCCCCTGGCGTCTGTCATGGCGTCCGTTATTGGACGTTATTTACGTTGTTGCATGACCGTAAACATGCGTTCAATGTTTAGCCAAAACCTGCAAAATAAACCACAACCACAACTCTCAACCAACCACAAATGTCGACTATCCACAATACCGCAACCACAGTCACTCTCAGTCAACCAAAAGAGTTCATCTCTCGACTCATTTATGCTGAAAAAACTTATATAAAAAGATTGAACATACGGTTTGAAGGTACACAAGTCTAAACTAGTTCGAAGATACATAATCCTTAAATACAGTTACAACAACAACAACAACAAAAACAATCAACTAACTGTGAAGCTAGCTGCAGCACTAGAGTTACCACCATCCCCGTTAAAGGGGTCTCTGTCGTCTGGAGGGGATGGGGGACGACCTTGGTTGCATTTGTTAAACATGGCCCGAAACATGGCCATCTCAACCTCTATCTTCTTTATGTGCTCCGCCTGTGCCTTCAGTTGCTGTTGCTGCTCCGTTAGCTATTCCTTCATGGCCTCCTTCTCCGGGTCATGCTGCTGAGATCCGGCCGGCGTGTACTCCATTTGTGTGGAGGTGCTCAGACGCGATGTGGGAGGTGTGAAGTACATACCGTGTGCATTTCCTACACCGTACACACTTCCTTTCTTGTAACCCTTGATGACCTTGAACCAAGTCTCATTTGGGTCGACTTCCTCAACATCAGGGTCAGCCTTGAGTCTGTCCAGCTCTTCTTGGTAGGCGTCCTGCGTAGAGAAGAACGATTTCAATTTAAGTTATTATTAGATGAAATCATTGAAGATAGTTATCCACCACCTACAGTCGATTTAGTACTCACCCAGGTCGCCTGATCCTTTTTCGACTTAAAGGAAGTCCCTTTTTCATCGGTCTGCCCATGCATGTCGAAGAATAGCTCCGCCGCGGTTGGCTCCCTCCCGAGCTCAGCATGCAGCTATTAAATGAGTACGAACGTTAGGCGAATATAAATTATGCAAACGTAGTTTACGATTATTCAAGGAAGAGTACGGTATTAATTAGTAGAAATCATACTCTCTTGGCACGACTGAAAGAAGACTGAGAACCCCGATGATGTGTCGGGTTTACGCGGCCCTCACGGTCACAGTTCGCCAACTTGTTCCTTTGGGCAATTTCAGACCTCACCTTAAAGTCTTTCTTATCGTGGTAGGCAATCCATCTCTCCAACACCTCCCCTAAAATATGACGACCCAATATATTATTTAATACAGTGAAAGATTGAAGTTAGATTGTTTATTTGTTAAAATTGATTACCCTAAAAAAAATAACTAACACCTTTAAGGTCCTTCAACGGAGTCCCCCGCGTACGTCGTTTATTCATCACACAGGTGAAACGTCGTGTGCACGTTTCATTGTATCGGTCCCAGACCCTTCCATCAAACTCTGAGGCCCAACTAAACTTGAACTATACAGTCAAGACAGATTAATAATTAGTATGAAAAATATTTACAAAGTCCAGATTATAAAATAAAAACTCGGTAGCAAAAACAATCCACGTACCTTGAATTGGTTGAACCACCACTCTCGTATCTCCGCCGGTACCTGAGACCAACATGCATACCCTTGCCCTTTGTCGACCATGAAGCTGTTAGTACAGCCTTTGACGACCTGTTTGTGCAGAAACCTGCACCGAGTCGTGAAGCACATATATGTAATCAATCATACAAGATGTACTCCAAAACGGAATATGTTACAAAAGAATAATCAACATGTTAGATTATATTACCATGTGCCTGGTTGTTTGAGAACCATCCGACCGGCATCGTCCTTCTCTAGTTTCTCCTCTGGCCCCTGCTGCTCCCCCTCCTCCTCATGCTCAGCGGTCTGCTCCGGTCCCATTTCGAGGACCATCTCCTCCTCCTCCTTCTGCGTGGTGGACGTGTGAGCAGACCTACTACCCCCACCATGTTTCCTGGTCGATCTACCACCTGCCATTATCTTAACCTTCCAAAATATTAAACAATGTTAACAACAATTAGCCATGTAAACAACAATTACATTCTAACTTTATTCAAGTAAAATAGCCTACTATAGTAAACATCAATATAACTTATCCATGTAAACATGTAAACATCAATATAACTTACTACAACAACTCTAGCAGTCACCGTCGCTGTCGTTATTTTCTTCAGCCTCATCCTCGTCAGTCTGATCCTCCTCCTCGGTCTCCTCGCCCTCCACTTGATCGTCCTCTGAATTCTCTTCATCGTGTCCGTCATCCTCCTCAAGGATGTCCGGAACATCCCTAACCATGTAATCTCCTTGTCCATCATCATCGTCATCCTCAAAATCTTCCTCTGCCCCTTCATTCTGATCTTGTTCGGAGAATATGTTCTCTTCAATAGAAGATAAGCGTGTACCAGTTGAAGCAACATCTTCCTGGAACAGAGAACTGTCTATTTGTCCCCGTGGTTTAGTCGTAAAGACTGCCCACCATTGACTTTGATTTCTGTCATTTTTTGTGTAAGGAGAAGGAGCAAAATAGACTTGCTTCGCCTGATGCGCGAGTATGAACGGATCGTACGTAGGATACTTCCTTGTGTGATTAACTTCCACAATCTTGTAACGTTCATGCACTCGGGTCCCGTTCACGGAGCTGTCTTTCCACTCACACTTGAATTCCACAGCTCTATACCCTCGTTCTTTGCCAGCATAACACAACTCAAAAATATCCTCCAAAATACCATAGTACTCATCACCATCAAGAGATGACACACTCACACCAAAATTGCATCTAGCCTTGTTCTTCCCGTAGATGAATGTGTGAAAATTGAATCCATTCACCGAGTACCGGTTCCATGTTTTAACCACTCGCACTGGACCAAATGCCAAACTTCTAACCAAATCATCACGTATGTCTAAGGCAACTACGTGATCCTTGAGCCACTTCGGGAAATGTTTGTCGTGCTTACTCCAAACGTCATCAGGGTTCACGGCAGGGTTCGCAGCGACATATTCAGTTACAAATTGCTTCTCATAAGGCTCTAAGATCTCACAATTCGAGAGTAGGTAAAGGTGCGCTTGGTTGTACTCTTTCTCATCTAGTGCCCTAGAACCCTCAACGGATGAAGTTCCTTCATCGTCCTTCTTCTGAAAAAACTCGGGAATAGTGGGGTCAATGGACACCGAATGTCCTAGGTTCAGGTTCTTGGTTTTTGTTTGGACATCTTTATCGAAGTAGAGGGAGCAGAAGTTTGCAATCTCTTCTGTCAAATATGCATTACAAATAGAACCTTCTACCCTAGCCTTGTTACCAATTTTCTTCTTCAAATGATTCAGGAACCTAAATAGACAAGTTATATATTTCAATCAATACGAATTAGTTAAGCTTAATTTTTTTTAAATGAAGTTACTAAAAGTTACGTACCTTTCAAATGGGTACATCCATCTATACTGGACAGGTCCTCCAACCTTAGCCTCGTAGGGCAAGTGGACAGGTAGATGCTCCATGGAATTAAAGAACGACGGTGGGAAGATCATCTCAAGTTTGCATAGAATCTGCGGAAATTGATCCTCGAGCCGAGACATGTCCTCAATTGATACTGTAGAGGAACACAAATCTCGGAAGAACTGAGATATCTCAGTTATAGAATTCCACACCGTCGGTGGCAAAAGGTGCTTTAGTGATACCGGAAGCAACCTCTCCATGAAAACGTGACAGTCATGACTCTTTAACCCTTGCAGCTTCAGGTTCTTCAGATCAACACAGGGTTTGAAGTCGGAGGCGTACCCATCAGGGAACTTCAACTTCTCTACCCACTCCAACAACGCCTTTCTCTGAGCCTTGTCAAGTGTGAACAAGGCTCTCGGTTTCGACCCATCCTGTTTTATGTGCAGTTGAGGACGGTGACAGAAATTCTTCACATCTCGCCGGGAGCCTGTAGTGTCACAACTCTTCCCCTCCACATCCATCACCGTGTGAATCAACTGCTCGAAGAAGTTTTTCTCTATGTGCATCACATCTAAATTATGAAGAATTAACAAAGTCCTCCAATATGGTAGGTCGAAGAATATGCTACGTTTAAACCAACCATTTTTCAACTTTTTGAGGTCTTTGAACTCCTGCTCGGTTCCATCGACAGTGGACGGGTAATCAGAAATCAACTCCCATATTTCATCTCCGTGGAGTCGATCAGGTGCGTCATTAAGCACAATCTCACCCTTCTTGAATGCCTTCTTATTCTTTCTATATGGGTGACCTTCTGGTAGGAACTGCCGATGACAGTCAAACCAACTTATTTTACTAGAATTTGGAAGATAAAAACCTTTGCTCTCATCCATACAACACGAACATGCTTTCTGACCCGCAGTAGACCACCCCGAGAGCATACCGTACGCGGGAAAGTCATTTATAGTCCACAACAAAGCTGCCTTCAAGTGAAAGTTTTGTCTCAGAGAGACATCATAAGTTTCCACCCCTACCTCCACAGTTGTTTCAGTTCCTCAATAACAGGTTGCAAGTAAACATCCAAATGATTTTTCGAGTTTTTTGGTCCGGGCACAATAAGAGATACGTAGATGAAAGGCTGCTTCAAACACAACCAAGGAGGTAGGTTGTAAGGTGTGATCATCACTGGCCAGCAGGAGTACGACTTACCAAATTGGCCGAACGGTGCAAATCCATCAGTGCACAACCCAAGCCTTACATTTCGGGGTTCTAACGCAAAGTGGGGATGTAGTCTATCAAAACGCTTCCACTCCTCACCATCACTCGGATGACACATCTTCCCTAGTACCCTAATGTCCTCCTTGTGCCACCTCATTTGCTCCGCCATGGTTTTTGTGGCGTACAATTTCTGAAGCCTAGGTGCAATAGGGAAGTATGTAAGCTGACTTATTGGGATTGGTTTCTTACCCCTGACACCACTTTTCCCTTTTCTACCTCTCAAAACAATATCCCCCTCAACCATCTTATACCTACCCTTACCACATCTCCTACATTCATCAAGCATCGCATCATCCTTCCAAAATAGCATGCATCCATCTGGACAAGCATCAATCTTTTGATGCGGGAGTTGAAGTCCCTTCACAACCTTTTTGGTTGTGTAGAATGATCGGGTCATGATATTGTCTTTTGGAATAACTCTCTCGAGCAAGGCAGCAATACCATCGACACAAGCAAAGGGCAGGTTGAACTCACATTTAAGGCTAACTAACATAGACGCGACTTCTAACAAAGTCACATCGCACCCTCCGTATAACGGTTTCTCCGAAGCGTCCAACATGTCAAAAAACGCCTTTGCTCGTGGGTTAGGCTCTTGTGGGTTAGGTGAGTCTTGTGGGTTGGGTGAGTCTCATGGGTTAGATGAGTCGTCATTCGCATATGTGTTCTCGTTATTAAACAAGTTGCACTCCACAACATCAACTATCATACCTCTCAATCCCCCCTCATTTTGATGGTTTTCGGGTCCCTCAGACTGAGATGACTCACCATGACAAATCCAATAATAGTAATCGGGTGAAAAACCACTATAGATGACATGTTCCTTCACTACAAGGACCTCAAGAAATTTTAGGTTCTTGCATTTAGTATACGGACACCTAACATCCCCCCGCGATGCATAATCTATTGACTTTTTAGCTACCTCGACAAATGATTCAACACTCCTCAAAAATTCGACGGTGGGACATCTCTTCTTATCAAGTCTTCCCTCATACATCCATTTCCATTCAATTCTCTTCATTTTCTATTCAAAAAATATATATAATAAATTAAAGTTTATTTTTCCTAACTTCATTATAACATACTAAACAAAAATTTAATCACCAGTTAACTTAAACTTAATTTCTCTAACTAAGTTTCCTCAATTTAATCACTAATACGTCAAAGTAAACCAAAATGTCTTACTACTCTAGAATTGGCCTTACAAAAATCAGTCACCGATTTTAATAACAAATGTAATCACAATTTCATCGCAATTTACGAAAATCCTAACTCATTTTTCAATTTAATCCCAAAATAACCAAACGAAACACAAAAAATCATGGCCTAGCTCCGACAAAAACAGCTAAAACAGGTCAAATAAGGTCAAATTTTCGGATACAGATAACAAAACTCCGAAAGCACCACTAACACCTAATTACAACCCCGATCAAGATAGAAGTGGTTTCGGGAAAATCCGTCATTATTACGACACCTTTTGGTCCGTCCTAAGTGACACAAAAACTCACAGAATGCCCTAGAGGTCATTCTAGCTCAATTCAACCAAATTGATCAAACCCTAATCAAAATTGTGATGGGCAAAACTAATCAACCTAATCGAATTTGGCCTAAACTAATCAACCTAATCGAATTTGGCCTAAACTAATCAACCTAATCTAAATTTAGACCTAAACAATATTTACTAGCAAACTATCAATAAATAATGATAACAATAACTAAATATAATGAATAACAACTAAATAAGTAAGAAACATACCAAAGATTAGGAAAAAATTGAGGAGAGGAATAGAGGAATGGCGCGGCGAGGAGAGGAAGAGAGTTAGAGAGTGGTTTTTTTTAGAGACTGATGGGGGAGAGGGTGGTACGCCAGTATTTGTCGCCATAATACCTGGACGGGCGTCCACTATCGGACGTCATGGGTGGACGCTCGTTTTCCCAAAATGGCGTCCGACAGTGGACGCCATTTGGGGTAAATGGCGTCCGACTGTCGACGCCCGTAGACCTCAATTTCATCCTTCCCATTTTTAGGTCGGACGCCAATTTTGACGTCTGACTGTGGACGCCCTTCGGTTTTTTCCGACGCCATGTTGGCGTCCATATGCCAAGGACGCCAACCAGGTGGACGCCTGGAACAATTTTTCTTGTAGTGATTTCTTGAAGATAACCCCATTCCGAAAAAGCCATATCGAGTAAAGAGTATTGATAAAGTGAAGAAGACTTACTTGTGACATGTCAGACTTATTGAAATAATAAATCCATCCCATTATCCATTCCTGGATTGGTATACCCGAAGCTGCTTCCACTCTTATACCAATAGAGCTACTTGCCCAAAGTCTTGCTGTGATCGGACAATCTCTGAAAAGATGTTCCAAAGATTCTAAACCCACTTCAGTGCTATCCTCAGCAGCTTGTGCTAAAAAGTCAGTGCAAATCGCGTAACAAAACGGACCCGTTAAATTCCTTTTTTTCCTTTATTTTCCAATTGGCAAAGCAGAAGAAATCATTTTCCAAATGAAAGTTTTTCAGATCTGAGGTCCAGACAAATTCCAAATCAACTTTTTTCTATAGAATTCAGGGAATCTCTTTACCCCTTTTGTCGCTCTATTCCTATGGGTTGTGAATTTGTCATTCAATGTGATCCCTTCTCTGTATCCACTTTTGAGATTGTATCGGCCATCCACAGTCCTCCTCCAAACCGGTGTAATAGAAATATTATTCTTGGGAATATAGATGGCTCTAATCCTATCACACCAATCAGGGCTGAAGATCTTTTCCAATACAAGTGAATTCCAAGAGTGGTCAGAGGTAATCAAGTCGTTTAAAGACCAAGGTAACCCACACTCATTGCAAATACCATCAATACCCGTTTTGGGTACAGGGATACATCCTTGAACCCATCTATCTTGGAAAATACTAATGTTGTGGCTTGTCTTGTTGTCTGATGAGGCACCTCCCATATTCCATGAAAGTCCTTTCTCGATAATCACACTTCCCCACATAATGTCCTTCCAGCTCGTAGATGTGATCTTTTCCGTATAACATTCTCCCTTTTGAATCCAACTCTTAATTGGTCCAAATTTTCCTTCAAAGACACGTCTAAATAACGAACATTCCTGAGATAACAATCTCCATGCCATCTTTGCAAGTAGCGCCTGAATAACCATCGTGATGTCCCTAATACCAAGACCTCCCTCAGTCTTGGGCAGGGATAGGAATCTTGAGGCCCTCCAGAAAACCGTTCCACCTGTTCTAGTGCCCGCCCACCAAAAATGTGCTAAAAGAGAATTAATCTTTCTAGCAACACTTACCGGCATTTTGAATACCGATAGAAATAAACTTGAAAGGTTGGCAAGAACCGAGTGTATAAGGGTTAATCTACCAGCAGGGGATAAGAAAATTCCATTCCAAGACGAGATTCTCTTTCTGACTTTATCAAGGATCAAAGAGTGACTAATCGATTTTTTGTTGCTCCCAATATCCGGAATTCCTAAATAAGCACCCAGATCTTCACACATTTTAATGTCCAGGAGCAGCAAGCTTCTTTGTGTGAAAGCTAGGGAAAAATTCTCACTGCATAGAATTGAGGACTTTGCCTTATTGATGATTTGTCCCGACAGAACACAGTACCTCTGGATAATCTTGTAAAAAATAACCACATTATTCCATTCCTCTTTTAGGAAGAAGATTGAATCATCTGCAAAGAATAAATGTGATATAACTGGAGCTCTCTTCGCTATCCTAAATCCTTGGATACCTTCTCTTCCTGTCATTCCTCTGAGGTTTCTCGACAGGATTTCCGTGCATATAACAAAAAGATATGGAGATAACGGGATCTCCTTGTCTAAGTCCACATGATGGGTTGAAGAATTTAATAGGTTCTCCATTAAATAGGATCGAATACGATACCGTAGAAACACAGTTGAGACTTAAATCGACCCACTTGTTTAAGAAATTTAATCCAATCAGTGCTCCCCTCAAGAAGTTCCAATTTACTCGATCGTAAGCTTTGCTCATATCTGTCTTGATCGCCACCAATCCCACTTTACTCGATTTCTTCTTTTTGATGGTTCTAATACATTCATCTGCTATCAAGATGTTGTCAGAGATAGCTCTACCTGGAACAAATGCATTCTGAAACTCTCCGATTATGCTTCCCAATATCTTCTTCATTCTATTGGCGATGCACTTTGTAATAATCTTCATTATGACATTGCATAGACTGATCGGCCTAAACTGTTCCACCTTCTCCGGATTTGCAGATTTAGGAATCAACGTGATGAATGTCCTGTTCATTTTCTTTAGAATATAACCCGAATCTATCGTTGCCCTGACTGCTCTTGAGACTTCTTTCTTAACCACTTTCCAGTATTTCTTATAGAATTCACCCGGGATCCCATCAGGCCCAGGTGATTTATTAGCCCCCATTTGGAAGACTGCACTTCTAATCTCTTTATTTGAAAATTTACTCAGCAAATCATTACTCTCCTTCTCTGTAACCTTAGGGCCCGAGATTTCGAAGAAGTTACAATTATCAGCAAAAAATAACTTTGGATTGAAGGCAGAGTTTCTCAAACTTTGAACACCGAATTGAAATGGTCTTGAAATTCTTTAGTAATACATGGCTGATCTTGAGTCCATTGTCCCTGTTTATCCTTCATACAGTAAATGTAGTTCTTACTAGCTCTCTCTTTCATTCTGTTGAAGAAGTATCTAGTACATAAATCTCCCTCCTCAGCCCACTTAATTTTCGCTCTCTATTTCCAATATTTTGCTGCTGCTCTACTGAAGATAAGCAGATCTTCATGAGTTTTGTTCAACTCATTTGGGTCTTCACCATTAAATACCTCTTCTAGCTCCCTGCTTAAAATCGTGTCAAATTCATCCCACTTTCTATTCCATTCCATTCTTTTATCAGGTGCGCATTTCATTAGTTGCTTATTGATTCTTTCCGGCCTTCTCATAAGACTGAAATTTTTTGAGCCTTTGGTGGGTGATCCCCATTCCCTAATAATAGTGTCTTTACCCTCCTCTGTATCCAGACACCAAATTTCCACCTTGTATGGTCTTCTTCTTTTATCTTTCGTCAGGTCTGAGGCAAAGAAGATTGGAGCATGATCTGAAATCTGAATAGGTAAGTGGATAACACCAGAGTTGGGGTAGTTAATCAACCAATCCCTTGATGCATAAGCCTTATCTAGTCTTTCGAATACTCTGGCATCTCCATCCCTATTGTTGCTCCAAGTGAACTTCGGTCCCTTTAATGGAATATCAATGATCTGGTGTTGCATCTTCCACTTGACAAAGAAATCAAGGCCTTGAATGGTTCTACTTGATGCACTAATCTTGTCTTCAACCAAATCAACTTGATTGAAATCCCCCATCATAAGAAAGGGATGTTCCAAGTTTTCTAAGAAGAGCCCTAACTGTTCCCAGACCCATACTCTAAGGCTTACTACAACTTCTCCATACACCAAAACCAAGTAAAAAGGAAAGGCTAAGTTAATATTCGACTTAAGGATTACAAAGTCTGGACACTTAGCCACAAAAGGGAAACAAGAATAGTTCTTCCAACCAACAAAAAGGCCTCCACTAGAGCCTAAGGCATCCATGCCTTCAAAATGTCTGAACCCAAATGGGCGACAATAAGAGCAACCAAATCCACATTACACTTAGTTTCACAAAAGAAAATAAAGTCTAAGTCCTTATGACTACTAAAGATCGCTCTAATTTTTGAAATTGTCGGTGCGAGCGGGTCCGAGAGTTCCGACAATTCCATGAGAGTCCATTCATTTAAAGGAAGAAGATTGATCAGGTCCAATCTTCGAATCACCATGCTGAGATTGTTGTGGATTATCGCCATCCCTAGAGTCTTCCAAGTCATCATCTTCTTCTTTCCTTGAGCTAGTGCCTGCTTCAGTCATCCTTATCTTCTTACCCGGCGAACACATCACCTCTTCATCCTGCATTTCCCCCTCCTCTGTGCTTTGATCAGCTTTTCTTTTTTTGCTACCATCCTCTTCCACTATCCCTTTCATTTTGCCTTCATCCAATGGTTTTTCTGACGAACAGCCTTCCCCTGCCTGCCTTGCCTTTCTCCTTCTTTAATTTCTGCATTTTTTCCTTTTCTGATGAAATGTACAATTTCCATGTCTGGGAAGAAATTAGGATCTCCCAACCAATTGCCCAAATTCTTAATTGAGTCCCCCATGAGTTCCTCAATATCCTTCAGGTGTTGCCAAGTTCTTTCTGCCATCTCCATTTCTTCTCTATCCTCTGTAGTCATTTCATCATCCATAACCTGGTCCTGGACCTGTTCTGTCGCTTGCACCTCCTCAGTTGTAACATTTGTCCTTGTTTCTTCCTCTATTGCTGCTTGTTCCTCAACCTCCATTCTTTCTTCTGTCTCATTCCTTCTTACATAATTCCAGTTGTCAGTTCTTCTAGGTGAGAGTGGCCATTCTGGTGAGGAGTCAGGAGTTTCATCTGGGTCCCTACCTGCCACCCAGTCACCTTGTCTATTTGCTGCCTCTATGTTGGCCTCCTCTTCTGGATTCCCCACCTCATCCAACTCTTTGTCATTCAGAGTAGCAGTATCCTCAGCCACATGTTCCCCAATATCACCTCCTCTCATTTCATCCTCCCCCCTTCTTCCCTGTTCCTCTTGTGCAACATTGTTATCTTCCTCACCCCCAATCTCCTCGTCATCAATGTTAACATCATTATTGTCCCCATCTATATTTCCAGGGTCATGGAAAATAATAGGAAATCCCGTTGGACTAACAAATGTTTGTGTCAATCCCTCTTTCTCGTCCTCAAAGAATCCCCTAAATTCATGTGGTTCAATCCTTCTCCTTAAATTTTCTCTTATAATCCATTCTGGATTATCTACATCTTCTGCAGCCATGTGATTCATGGCCTTGATAAATGGGTCATCAAATGTAAACCCATGTGGAACATGGTTTCTATCCCCCATCACTCCACCAGTGCCATGAGCCCCTTCTCTATCAAACCTTCTTCTTATGTCACCTCTACCTTCACCCCTCAAATCATCAGCACCATCAATTTCCATATTATCTTGATTTTGATTTTGATTATCTCCCACCCCTTTTAATTCCTCTCTCATCCACACCAGCCCATCAAATGGAATATTCCTGTTAAAGAACCTCATCCCCGGATATATTCTACCCCCTGGTGTTGTTCCAATATCAAAGTCGACAAACCTATCTTCTGGTAAAGCATCCTGAATATCCCCAAAAAATCCTGCTGCAAAATCTATCCTAGTAGTAGCATATTCAACTTGTTTGGGAATAGCTCTTAGATCCAAATTAAACATGGAGTGATTACTCTCCGTTTGAAAGATAACAAAGCCCTTAGAGACTGTCCTTGCTAACATAGCATTCACCTGTGTAGAAATTTGGTTCGGTGTGTCCACACACCTATCAACTTTATGCCCTACCCTCCCACATCTAACTCAATATTTAAACACCTCCTCATATTTGAACTGGACCCAAACCAGTATCCCATTCTCACAGGCCAAAAAGAAACCAGGCATAAGGGGGTCACCAATTCTAATACCCACCCTAATGTGTATGAAGTCATTAGCTAGTACTGCTCCCATAGGTTCTACATGTGGTCTAAGCCCCAATACATTACCAAGTATTCTTCCTACATCCTCATTTAAAAATTCAAAAGGTAAGCCACAGACACGTACCCATATAAATGCTATAGGAAATGTTACCGTTCTGGGAACCATCTCCCTTCTCCAGTTTTTGAAGACCATAAGTCCTCCGAAGAAAGATGCCACTCCTTTTCTCAGAATGTCTCTTTTGTCCTCCTCCTCCTCGCAGAAGAACACGAATATATCCCTCTGTTTGAAAACTGAGATTAGACCTCTTGAGCGCCATTTAGCTTCCACTGATCTATTAATCTCAAAAGCCTCGAATCGCCTATAATCCACCATCTTTCCTAAAACACAGTTGCTGTAAAACCTTCTTGTGTTGCCCAAAATATCTGGATTCAGAGTTAGAATTGGCCCCGCCCTAGGCAGCCTCCAGGCTTCATTAAACTCTTCTTCGTGAGGGTCATCTAATCACTCCGGAATTTGTTGATCCGGGGGTAAACCTCCACCAAAATCTCTTAAATCATCTTCTTCCATATCATTGAATGGTTGGTTGATCCAACCATTAACCAGACCTCTACGCCTATCTCTATTCTCTTCCTCCCCTGATAAACTGCTGCTAGAGGAGGAAGAAATTACGATCAGCGGTGCATCCCTGATTCTGTCTTCAGGTCTTCCGTTAAAGAAACCATTTTGAAGTGGCTCCCTTCTTACCTCATTTGGGATATTTTTGTTACGATCATCCATGGTGAACCTATTATTAAACTTCTTTTTCTGATTTTTTTTCAAATTAGAAGGGAGAAAAAATTTGGATTTTCTACTGCCTTCACACCACAGGCCACCCATATTTATATAGAACCTTTAAAGAAAACTTGATGACTCGTATACTTCAATTTCTAGAACATGCAAGTGACTCTTCCACTTCTTTGCATGCAATCTCTGCTACCCGATTTTCTGATAAGTAGAATGATTGTGGTAGATGGAAAAATACTCAATCTATAGAGAAACACTCTTGCATGCAGCTTGCTTCTCTAAATACGAAAAGTCTACAGTAGGCAATAATTACCTAAGTAGACTTCAGCAAATCTGATTGGGGAGACTGATCTCCCTTGCTCCTTTCTTAAGAAAAGGAATTCTGTCTTTCTCTCCTCTAAATCTCGTCCCTTTTTGAGAATTGATTAGGGTTTTTAGGGTTTCATTCACCCCTTTTCCCCCTTTTTTTTCTTTGTTTTTAGAGAGAGAAAGTTCGGTAGTTTTTGATAATTCTTTTGTACAAGACCTCTTCCTTGAGTACATGTTTTCACACAAACTTTTAATCAAACAAAAATATAGACAATATGTCACTATTAGTATATGATATTATTAACCCGACATGAAACTTCTACGGAAGCCGTGCTTTTGCACGAGTCCTATACTAGTAAAGGAGTAAAGGATTACAGTATAAATAAACAAAAGATAATGTTAAATACAAACCTAAGATTGTATATAAATATTTAAAATCTTTCAATCCCTCATCTAATAAGAGAATAGAGATGACTAGGAATATGGTGAGATGTCAAGCTCTTGTGAATTTTTATCCCTCCAAAACACCCTTATCTCAATATGGAAACAAATGAATCCCTCTTATACTAAGAGGATAGAAGATGCTACAGCCTACAAATATGCTTACATACCACTCCGTCATTCAATTTTTTCCCTCTAAATCACTATTATTTCAATAAGAAAACAAATATTACTCTATAATACTTTGTATCTTAATTCAAGTCAAACTAAATATTTGTATAAATTGGATGAAAAAATCTCGAATAATTAATTTTTTTGTGTATGGACTATGAAAAAAAATAGACATTTATTATACAGATTTATTTTGTAACAAACAAAAGTGCCACAATTTATCGAATTCAAGTGTCAACGTAAAAAATTATAAAACATTTGATGAGTGGAAAAACTATATAAAATACTTTCAACTTTTTATTTTAATATATAAATAAAATATTTTCTTATCTGATACGAGTATTATGTCATCTTCTAATTTGTTAACAAAATTTATAACTGATTTGAATATATACGAGGATGTATTTTGATTCATGATGGTTGGTTCATGATTTTAAAAAAAATATAAAATATTACTTCCTTCGTTCATATTCAAACAACACATTTCATTTTTGCACAAGTTTTTAGGGTATCATTAAAAAACTATTAAAGTAAATTGCAAGGACCCCATCATCTACTTCATTAATAAATAGAACAAATGTAAGGTGGACCATACGAGGGACATTTTTTGTAAATAGAAAAGAGAGGTAAAGGTAAAAGTAGATTTGACAGGACTAAAAAGAAATAAGTGTAGTTTAATTTGGATATGAACGGAGGGAATATATTAGTTTTGTAAAAAAAAAGTGTTCCGTAAAATATATAAGTACGAAGTATTAAATAAGATTACTCAATTATTTTCGGCAGATTTAATTATTTTTTCAAATCAAAGTGTAACTATTAAAAATGTGAAAATTTAATAGGTTATCAATTAGATATTTATATGTAATCACTAAATATAAAATTTTAAATATACCGTGCATTACTGCGCGAGATCTGTACTAGTTTTAGTATAAATATACTTCCTCTGTCCCAATGAATTGTTTGCTTATTCCATATTGGAGCGTCTCAATGAATTTTTTGTCTTTCTATTTTAGGAATACTTTTTATATGTAATTTGACCATTTGGCTACACATGTCACTTTCTCATTAGGCAAACAATTCATTGGAACGGAGGGAGTATAAATTACACGTACAATTTCCTTATTTGATCTCTTAAATTAAATCAATATATATATATAAAGGCCGAACTTTTCGAGCGATATGATTGGTCCGTTGCATCAAAACTCAATTTAGCAAAGTATCATTAATAATAATAAAAAATTAAGTAGAGAATCTTTTAATTATTATAATAATACATTTAATCTATCATATTAATGTGATGTTTTATAATTTTCATCTTAAAATCTTTAAATTTCGTTTCAAAAAAATTTAACGTAAAAAAAATTATAAAAATGAAATAATTAGATTCTTGGTAGAAAATGCTTTCATTTGAGTATAAATTTCATATAATTTGTTTCATATTATTTGCTCGAAAAAGTGATGAATTTATTACATATAAAAATAGTAAAGTTTTCCCACATCGACAAATTATAATAAGGTAATGAAATTCTATATTATAAATAATAGTAATCATTCGCCCTTAGATATCCACCAAAAATCTTTTGAGTCATAAAGAACTCTTAAGATTATAACCTTAAATAATTATCCTACATCGAAAAATTATGATGAGATTACAGAATTCTATAATATAAATAAGAGTAATCATTGTTTTTGAATATCGACTAAAAAACTTTTGAGTCTTAAAAAACTCTTAATAAGACTACAAACTTAAAATTGTCCCACATCGAAACAATTAAAATAAGATGATGATTGTATATTATAAATATGAGTAATCATGTGTTCTTTTGGGTTTTAAAAGAAGTTTTTAAGACAGTAAATTACCTCACATCAAAAAAAAATTATGATAATGGAATTCTATATTATAAAAGACTAATCATTCGTTCTTAAAATCAAAAAAAACTTATAAGTCTTTGAAAATATCTGAATATAACTACAAACTTAAATAACATAATCTCACATCGAAAAATTATAAAAAAGATGATGAAATATATTATAAATAAAAAATAGGAGTACTTAATTCTACAATAAGACAATGAAATTCTATTCTACAAATAAAAGTAATTATTTCTCCAAACTATGACTAATAATTCGTTATAAGATATCTTCCAAAACTCAATTGAGTCTTAAAAAATCTCTTAAGATTATAAACTCAAGTAAAATTATTACAAGAGCTTTTAAGACTATATCTAAACTTAAGTCAAAATTATACTATATCGAAAAATTATGAGGTGAAGAAATTTGATATTATAAATAAGATAAATCATACGTTCTTAGATATAAAAAAAGGTTTTTTTAGTCTTACCAAAGTACTTGAGACTATAAACTTAGGTAAGATTATCCCACATCGAAAATTTATAACAAGGTGATCGAATTTTATTATATAAATAAGAGTACTCGCTCATTTTTAAGTTAGATATAAAAACAAACTCTTTTATTATTATAATTATCCTAACGTTGTCTCACAACGAAAAAATTATGATGATGTGATGAATTCTATATTATAAATAATAATCATTTGTTCTTGGATATCAGCTAAAAAAATTGAGTCTTAAAAATGCTCTTAGAAGCGTACGCTAATGGAAAAGAGAAATTATTCGTGTTTAGATATTAACAAAAATCTGAGTTCTAAAAAAAGTTTTTTAAGACTATAAACCTAAGTAGAATTAGCGCATATCAAAAAATTATGATGAGGTGAAGAAATTCTATATCACAAATAAGAAGACATCATTCGTTTTTAGATATTAACAAAAAAAATTGTCCCACATCAACAATTTATAATAAGGTGATAGAAATTCTATTATATAAAAATGGAGTAAATAAAGCAATCATTTGTTTTTAAATATCAACGAGAAATCTATTGAGTTCTAAAAGAACTTTTTAAGATTATAAACTTAATTAAAATTATCCGAGAAATCTTTTGAGTCATAAAAGAACATGTTAAGACTATAAGTTTATTTAAAATTATCTCACATCGAAAAATCATGATGGAGTGATGAAATTCTACATCATCAATAAGAGAAATTATTCGTTTTAGATATTAATCAAAAAAATTTTGAATTTTATAATACGTTTAAGGTTATAAATTGAAGTAAAAATTATCACACATCAAAAAAATTTAAAAAACTGATGAAATTTTATTATATAAATAAAAGTAATCATCGTCTTTAAATATCAATCAGAAATCTTTTGAGTCCTAAAAAGGTTCTTAAAACTATAAATTTAAATAGAATTATCACACATCCAAAATTATGATGAGATATCATAAATAAGAGAAATCATTCGTTTTAGATAATCATTTGTCCAAAAGTATACTCCGTAATAAGGTGATCGAATTCTAATATATAAATAAGAGTAATTGTTCGTCCTTAATAACTTAGATGGAAAAACAAACTCTTTTGGGTCTTAAAAAAATTCTTAAGACCATAAACATAATTAAGTAAAATTATCCAAGTCTTAAAAAACTCTTAAAACTATAAACTTGAGTAAAACTTCTCACATCGAAAAATTATTCCAAAGTCATGAATTTCATAGATATAAACAAAACTTAGGACTATGATAAACTTAAGTTAAAATTTCTCTTTTGAATCTTAAAAAAGCTCTTAAGACTATAAACGTGTGTGAAATTTTTCCACATCGAAAAATTATTATAAAGTTATGAATTTCATAGTATTTGCTCGAAAAAGTAATGAATCTATTACATATAGAAATGTAAAATCATCCCACATCGAAAAATTATATTAATGTGATAAATTTATATATTATAAATAAGAATAATCATTCGTTCTTGGATATCAACAAAAAAAATGTTTTGATCCTTAATCTCTTAAGACTATAAAATTATCTCACACGTTGCATACGGAGTCTCACAAATCTATATATATATATATATATATATATATATATATATATATAGAGAGAGAGAGAGAGAGAGAGAGGAGGGCTCCGGTGAGGCAGGGCAACTCCTTACACCCATAGAGGCAGCATCTGGACCATTAGATTAAGATTCTTAATTTATTTATGCCGTGATTCGTTTTTTGAATGCAGTAAATAGTCAAGAAACAACTGCAACATGTTCAATGATGGGCGATTCTAATATATTAGCTAAAATATTTCATTAATTCATTTTATTATAAAGTTATGAATTTCATATTATTTGCTCGAAAAAGTAATGAATCTATTACATATAGAAATGTAAAATCATCCCACATCGAAAAAATTTATTAATGTGATAAATTTCTATATTATAAATAAGAATAATCATTCGTTCTTGGATATCAACAAAAAAAATGTTTTCATCCTTAATCTCTTAAGACTATAAAATTATCTCACACGTTGCGTACGGAGTCTCACAAATCTATATATATATATATATATATATATATATAGAGGAGGGCTCCGGTGAGGCAGGGCAACTCCTTACACCCATAGAGGCAGCATCTGGACCATTAGATTAAGATTCTTAATTTATTTATGCCGTGATTCGTTTTTTTGAATGCTGTAAATAGTCAAGAAACAACTGCAACATGTTCAATGATGGGCGATTCTAATATATTAGCTAAAATATTTCATTAATTCATTTATTTTTCAATTTTAGTTTATATTATTTCATCAATTTAATTGGTCAAGTTTTCATAGAGACGTATCTTATATTGTTTGGTTCATATTGAAAGCAGTTGCTGCTTTGATGTACACAAGTTAATATCTGTTGTACATGTTGATAATGTTCATAATTAAAGCAGTTGCTGCTTTGGTGTAGATAACTGAGTAACTGTTGTACATGTTTAGAATTGTTCATAATTAAAGCAGTTGCTGCTTTGGTGTAGATAACTGAGTATCTGTTGTACATGTTGATAATGTTCATAATTAAAGCAGTTGCTGCTTTGGTGTAGATAACTGAGTATTTGTTGTACATGTTTAGAATTGTTCATAATTAAAGCAGTTGCTGCTTTGGTATAGATAACTGAGTATCTGTTGTACATGTTTAGAATTGTTCATAATTAAAGCAGTTGCTGCTTTGGTGTAGATAACTGAGTATCTGTTGTACATGTTGATTATGTTCATAATTAAAGCAGTTGCTGCTTTGGTGTAGATAACTGAGTATTTGTTGTACATGTTTAGAATTGTTCATAATTAAAGTAGTTGCTGCTTTGGTGTAGATAACTGAGTATCTGTTGTACATGTTGATAATGTTCATAATTAAAGCAGTTGCTGCTTTGGTGTAGATAACTGAGTATTTGTTGTACATGTTTAGAATTGTTCATAATTAAAGCAGTTGCTGCTTTGGTATAGATAACTGAGTATCTGTTGTACATGTTTAGAATTGTTCATAATTAAAGCAGTTGCTGCTTTGGTGTAGATAACTGAGTATCTGTTGTACATGTTGATTATGTTCATAATTAAAGCAGTTGCTGCTTTGGTGTAGATAACTGAGTATTTGTTGTACATGTTTAGAATTGTTCATAATTAAAGCAGTTGCTGCTTTGGTGTAGATAACTGAGTATCTGTTGTACATGTTGATAATGTTCATAATTAAAGCAGTTGCTGCTTTGGTGTAGATAACTGAGTATTTGTTGTACATGTTTAGAATTGTTCATAATTAAAGCAGTTGCTGCTTTGGTGTAGATAACTGAGTATCTGTTGTACATGTTGATAATGTTCATAGTTAAAGCAGTTGCTACTTTGGTGTATATAACTGAGTATCTGTTGTACATGTTTAAAATTGTTCATAGTTAAAGCAGTTGCTGCTTTGATGTACATAACTTAATATTTGTTGTACATGTTCAGAATTGTTCATAGTTAAAGCAGTTGCTCTGTTGCTGCTTTGATGTATATAACCTAATATCTGTTGTACATGTTTGGAATTGTTCATAATTTTGATGTAGAATTTAATATTATGTGTTAAATTTACATAGATACTCCTGAACCTAAGCAAGATTTGAAGATGCCAAGTTGTTCGAAAGACTTGAAACCTTATGTGGGTCAAATTTTTAAGGATTTGGAAGAAGCATTTCAATTTTATTCCAAGTACGCAACTGCTGGTGGCTTCATTCCTAGGAAGAGTACTGGACGCACTAGTCGTGGTATTGTTACATTGTCTGTAATAAAGAAGGTGATTATGAACATAAGGGACAACAGCAAAGAAGGGAGATAACAAGAATTCTTTGTATGGCCAGAATCATCTTGGACAGAACATCTGATGGGAAATATAAAATCACAGAATTTATTGAAGGACATAACCATCCTTTGAACACACCTTCGACGATGATGCACCTTAAAAAGGCAAGGAAACTCACCATTTTGCACAAAAAGATGATCATTGACAACGCCATGGTGAACCAAGGTGCCGTTAAAACATTCAGAATGTTCAAGCAGTTCGTAAAGGGTTATAAGTATGTAGGTGCATCGAAGGTTGATTTTAAAAATTTTGGTAGAGATATGAAGAAGTTCATCAAGGACTCTGATGGACAGATGTTCATTGAGATTCTTATGAAAAAGAAAGCCCTCTGTGACTCTTTTTATTTCGACTTTGATGTTGATGATGAACAAAGGATCACTCGTTTATTTTGGGCTGACCCTATAATGATAAAGAACTACATGTTATTTGGTGATATGGTGTCTTTCGACACTACGTATAAAATGAATAAGTACAACATGATCTTTGCTCCCTTCACGGGTATAGATCGTCACAAGAAATGTGTCACATTTGCTGCTGGCCTTGTTGAGAGAGAGAATGGTGAGAGCATTTCTTATTGCTATCTTTGTCATTTTTTTGTTTTGAAGATAATACGTGATGCAAATAAGCAATTTTATAATACTCTCTCCTCAATGCACATGCAGGTAACGGCTTTGCTTGGCTGTTTGAAAACTTTATAAAGGCAATGGGAGGTACTTTTCCTTCATTCATTATCACTGATCAGGATTTGGGAATTAAAGCTGGGGTGAAGGAGGTTTTTGGAAGCCACACATTTCACAGGTTGTGCATGTGGCACATCATGAAGAAAGTAACAGATAAAGTGGGTTCAAAAATATGCACTGAAACAGATTTTCTCAAGGATCTAAATGCTGCTGTTTGGGGTGAGGATGTAAACCCAACTCAGTTTGAACAGATGTGGCAGGATCTTATTACTAAGAACAATTTTGAGGAAAATGAGTGGCTTCAGGATATATTTGATATGCGAGAGAAGTGGATACCAGCTTACCACCGTGACCTGTTTCTTTCAGGGTTGATGAGGACAACTTCAAGGTCTGAGTCTGAGAATAACTTCTTCAACAACTTCAAGGTCTGAGTCTGAGAATAACTTCTTCAACAACTTCACGAATCCTCATCTGACACTTGTTGAGTTTTACATGAGGTTTGACAGTGCCATTGATGCCCAAAGATGGGAGCAGTCCAAGCTGATTGCTGAATCTAAGAGCACTTCTGCTGCTTTGATCAGTCTATTTTCTCTTGAAAAACATGCTTCTGAAATCTACACACGAACTGTCTTCTATGACTTGCAGGAAGAGTTAAAGGCATCCATGTACAATTGTGGTGTTGATGAGATTATAAAGGAGGATGGTGTTGAACATATATCTATACAGGATAACATCAAAAATAGGGTATATGTAGTTGACTATACACCTGCAGAAGAGAAAATTGTTTGTGCCTGCAAGATGTTCGAGCAGCGTGGATTGTTGTGTCGTCATGCTCTTTGGGTTTTGAAAGAAAGAGGTGCCAAAAGGATACCTAATTCATATCTACTTCCTCGTTGGAACAAGTTTGCAACATCCAAGGAAATGTTTGATGCAAATGGCACACTTCTTTCTGATTATCGGTCACCAGATGGAATAAAAACAAAGATTGCAGAATTATGGACTGAAATTTTTGATTGTGTGACTGTGGTTGAGAACAAGGAAGAGAAGGTGGATGAACTCTTAGAAGTAGTGAGAGCATTCAAAGAGAAGGTTGTGGAAGAAGGAACAAACCGGCGAAATGACAAGAGGTCTGAGATTGAGTTTTTGATGGGTGCCACTATTCCCACTGACATTAAGATCTTGCCTCCAAAACAGTGTAAAACTAAAGGTTCTGGAAGGCGACTTATTTCGTCTAAAGAAAAAGCCATGAAAGAACATAAGAAGCCTCCTCGGAAGTGCAATGCTTGTGGAGAGATGGGATACCATGATTCAAGAAATTGTCCTGGCAAAGTTTAATAATAATGCATTCTCTTAATTTTACTCAATTTTAATATATTCTAAATATAATAAATTGAAAATTGAAAATGATTTATTATATGAACATCTGTTATGACGTACATCTGTTTATTCATCAATTCTGTTTGTACCATGGTTTAAATTTATGTTCAGCAATTCTACTTATACAACAGATATAGATGGTTTAAACAGTGTCTGAATTGATGTACATAAGTTGATATCTATTGCACATGTTTACAATTAGTACATTGTCAAAGCACCGTCTGTTTTGATGTACATAACTTGATATCTGTTGCACATGTTCAAAATCTGTAAATAGTTAAAGGACCGTCTGTTTTGATGTACATAACTTGATATCTGTTGTACATGTTGATATTTTTACATAGTAAAAATAGTGTCTGTTTTGATGTACATAACTTGATATCTGTTGTACATGTTGATATTTTTACATAGTAAAAATAGTGTCTGTTTTGATGTACATAAGTTGATATCTGTTGCACATGTTTACAATTTATGCATAGTTATAACAGTATATGTTTTGATGTACATAACTTGGTATCTACTGCACGTGTTCAAAATCTGTAAATAGTTAAAGCACCGTCTGTTTTGATGTACATAACCTGATATCTGTTGTACATGTTGATATTTTTAGATAGTAAAAATAGTGTCTGTTTTGATGTACATAAGTAGATATCTGTTGCACATGTTTACAATTTATGCATAGTTATAACAGTATATGTTTTGATGTACATAACTTGATATCTGTTGCACATGTTCAAAATCTGTAAATAGTTAAAGGACCGTCTGTTTTGATGTACATAACTTGATATCTGTTGTACATGTTGATATTTTTACATAGTAAAAATAGTGTCTGTTTTGATGTACATAAATTGATATCTGTTGCACATGTTTACAATTTATGCATAGTTATAACAGTATATGTTTTGATGTACATAACTTGGTATCTACTGCACATGTTCAAAATCTGTAAATAGTTAAAGCACCGTCTGTTTTGATGTACATAACCTGATATCTGTTGTACATGTTGATATTTTTAGATAGTAAAAATAGTGTCTGTTTTGATGTACATAAGTAGATATCTGTTGCACATGTTTACAATTTATGCATAGTTATAACAGTATATGTTTTGATGTACATAACTTGATATCTGTTGCACATGTTCAAAATCTGTAAATAGTTAAAGGACCGTCTGTTTTGATGTACATAACTTGATATCTGTTGTACATGTTGATATTTTTACATAGTAAAAATAGGGTCTGTTTTGATGTACATAACTTGATATCTGTTGCACATGTTGATATTTTTACATAGTAAAAATAGTGTCTGTTTTGATGTACATAAGTTGATATCTGTTGCACATGTTTACAATTTATGCATAGTTATAACAGTATATGTTTTGATGTACATAACTTGGTATCTACTGCACATGTTCAAAATCTGTAAATAGTTAAAGCACCGTCTGTTTTGATGTACATAACCTGATATCTGTTGTACATGTTGATATTTTTAGATAGTAAAAATAGTGTCCGTTTTGATGTACATAAGTAGATATCAGTTGTACATATTAGTATTGATATTCTTATAAGTTGATATCTGTTGCAGATGCTCACAATTTATGCATAGTTATAACAGTATATGTTTTGATGTATATAACTTGTTATCTGTTTCCCACATGTTCAATGTTGTACATGTACAGTGAAGATGCAGTATACAATGTACATGGACAACTTTGTTATTATGGAAAATGATGCTTTTAACGCGTGGAGCATTTAATGACATACCTTCCCCAAAAAGTACCTTCCCCAAAAAGTACCTTCCCCAGTACAAATAAATTACAGTATAACATGTGGAGCATTTCAAATTAATGACAGTTTTTATATTCACAGTATAAAAACACATCCACACACACACAAACACCTACACCCACATCCATAATCCTTCTGTCTATGCGTTGAAAAATATTTATTATTTAATTTAATGAGTAATAAAGATGTTCATGGAGTTATTTCATCACGCACTATTCAAAATAAAATCTTTAGTTGATTCGTATTTAGTACCTCGGATGAATTGGTGCAAGTTCAAGTTTTGTGTTGATCTGTTATCAACACAGTGGTATGTGATACCGTTATAGTCCCTTGAATGGTACAAAGCCGTGAGGGTTTAACGTGTTGAATATACCCGGGTTGATTTCCTCGGATACTTCCTCTTGAGTCTTTACCCTCTTGTCAACTAGGATCATGAGTGGCTAACTACCATAGAGCCTGTTTGTCAACTAGGATCATGGGTGGTAAGATGTCAAACCCAATTCTCCAACACATCTTAGTTAACCATAAGGAGAGTGGAGATTTAATAGTCTCCCGAGAAGAAGCAAGGATAAAATCTGCCTGAATCACAAACAGAAAGTTTGTGACCATTGAGGTTGGGAGGAAAGCGAAAACTCCAATAGACGTCGTTCCTCTTTGTAGCCTTCTTCCTTCACTGAATTAATGTACCGTCTGTTTTAATGTACATAATTTGATATCTGTTGTACATGTTGATATTTTTACATATTTAAAGTAATGTCTATTTTGATGTACATAAGTAGATATCTGTTGTACATATTGAACATAAGGAATGCATAAAAGTTGATAAACGGGTGTACATAAGTTACTTTCTGAATAAACGGGAGTTCCTACCACAAGTCACAACCATAAGTAGACATTCCTAAAACAGTACTTATGAATGAAAATCCCAAAACATACAAATGGTTGGCTAATTAATCACTCCATAGAATAAGTCATTCAATCATGAAAATTTCTTCTTGGCTATAGAGAATTTTACTTAATCTACATCCTTTTAAATAATCTCTTAAAGAAAAATGTGATCTGTAATCTTCCTCTTCCGTAGATTCAATAATCTTCAAATGTTCATTTTCTTCAGATCCAAGTTGAAAGCTGTGCAATAATTTTCTAGCATGCATATTGTTCGTCAAATAACATCTACATCTCTTGGAAACTTCAATTCCATCTCTACGAACAGTAGTCATTCCTTTAATATGAGTTGTTCCCAATCTTCTATTATAATCTATATTCCATTTTGGTGCATCGGACCGTAATAGAAACATTTGGGACCACCTCTTGCAAACCATAGCCATGTTAGCTTTGTCATAATCAGAGGGAAGCCTTTGAAAGATTTTTTCCATGAAATCTTCATTGCACATTACTTCAATTGTTGATGAAAATCGTCTTCCATGTATTTCAACTTCATGATGATGATTATAAATGAAAGATAGATGATTAATTTTCTGTTCCTTGCTCTTATTAATGGTTGTTACTCTATCTTCAATTTCATTATTCTTCGCCCATCCCTTACACAATATTTTCATGGTTTTATTAATGAGATGAAGAGAAAAAGGTGAAATGGAAAGATGTATAAACAAGTACTGTAAAGTTGATACAATATTTCAACTTCAGATGTCTTTGAATTTACTGAATAGTCTTCGTATTAATTGCCTACCCCAGCTTGGTTCTTTACGCGTGGATATACATTACTTTACCAACCCCATCTCATACCTACCCCAGTTATACCTTCCCCACCTAGACTTTATTATTTCTTTAGATGGAATATGAATATATACATTATGTAGTGTAATATATGCATTAATTAGTGGAATATACTGTATGTCTTTTGATGTAAAGTGTGATGTAAATTGGAATATAAATTTAAATTTTAAAATACATAGTTAAAATAGTGTTTGTTTTGGTGTACATAAGTAGATATCTGTTGTACATATTGATATTTACATAGTAAAAATAGTGTTTATTTTGATGTACATAAGTTGATATCTATTGCACATGTTCGCAATTTATATGCATAGTTATAGTGTATGTTTTGATGTACATAACATAATATCTGTTGCACATATGTTCAAAGTTATAACAGTGTATAAAACAATGTACACTGTTATCTAGGAATTGGGGTCCGGGTAAGATACAATGTACAGTGAAGCATTTAATGACATATCTTCCCCAAAACATTACCTTCCCCAGTACAAATTAATGACAGTTTTTACATTGACGATATAAAAACATACAATTGTACTTGGACACGTTTGTCATTTTGGGAAAGGATGCTCTTGACCATCAGCATTTATATTCTCTCATATATACCTACACCAGTTATACCTTCCTCATGTATACCTTCTTTTTTTTCTAATTAATGACTTTTTGCCACATACAGTATAAATTGACGAAAGCACACCCACACCTACACCCACACCCACAATACATTCCTCTTTGCATTATTTAATTAGAAATAATTATAATTATCCATCAAATACCATGCAAATAAATTCTTTAGCTGATTTGTCTTTAGTAGCTTAGATGAATTAGTGCAAGTTAATGAACATATAATTTGCACCAATTCATCTGAGGTACTAAGGAAAAATTTGCTAAAGATTTTATTTGAAATGGAGTTGGGGTATTAAATACTCACAAAGGGAGTTTAGTCTTCTATGTTTTGTTGTTTTACTGTACATAATAGGTATAGCACTATCAAAGTATAGAGTAAGAGTATTATTTTAACCATAAAAAACTATTTTTAATATTCTAAAGTAATACTGACTGCAAAGTAATCATGACTTTTTCATACTCAACTACCCCAGGCGACTTTTCATTTCAAAGTATTGATTATGGTATACTCTATTAAGTTGTAGTACATAATGAATCAAAGTAATGTTACATAACTTACGATTTGTTGTATATAAGTTGTACTGCACATATTCAAAGGTATAGCACTGTCGATTCTATATTTAAAATATTATTAATGGTGTGTTTTAAAATTGTACATACTATGTACATAAAGTTATACTGTGTTGTACATAAACTTATACTGTGTATTGGTGTACATAAGTAAATGTGCGTTGTACATGATACATGTCTGAAAGCAGTGTTTCTTTTAAAGGATATATGTACATATAAAATGCTATACTTCAAGTATATATAAAGCAGTGTGTATTGTTTGAACTAAAGGTCAGTAAATTAAAGGTCAATATATTTTATTTATAAATAAAATATTTGATGGACTGGTTGCCCGACTCTAGATTATGGGCTGGTTGCTCATTAAATTTAACTTGTTTGAACTCCAATGTCAATATTGGGATTTCGCACTAAAATGAATTTGTATTACTTGATTAATTTCTTTATGTACAACATATAATACCCTATGTACACTAAAAATTACTTTATGTACACTCCAAATTCTAATGTCCTATGATGGTTAAAGCAGTGTCCGTTTTGATGCACATAAGTTAATATTTGTTGTACATGGTGAAAATTGTACATGGATAACTAGTTGAGATATGTACATCTCATATGAAATTATGTAAAATTGATAATGACCGTTTGCATTCTTTACCAACATCTACTCCTCTCTCTATGAACCTTAACATTGCATCAAAAGGGGTAGTGGAGATTTGAGGGATTTGAGAATTATTCCAAGCCCCTTGTTCATATCGATTGAACTGGAAGTTATTCACCAAAAATTACATGCATACTCAGTAAAGATCAGTACTACCAAGAACACATACGTCAAATACGTAATTAACATTCATACTATAATCAGTTCCTTCCAAAATGTAAGTGATCAATAATTGCAGTACAATACATCCAAAGTAGGATTAAAATTACAATCCGAGTTAACAGTAACTGCATATGGACAAAAATTCATATGCTTGCAAAATAACATCCATATCCTAGGGTTCCTCGATCACTTACCTAGATCATCTTTTCAAGGGTAGAAGTTTGGGTAAATCTGCCACAAGGCCTCCAGGCAGATCTCATAGTGGCAGATATCCGTCATGTCCGCCAAATATCCACCCTCTCCCCTCAACGTCAGGGGAACCATCCTGTAGTCTGTGTCCCTGGACAGATATTGGTCATCCATCCAAGAGGCAACCCAACAGCGAGGTCCGTCGTATGGATGAATCTGCATCCCCATTTCAGGTTTGCCTTTTCCGAAGTCTTCAAAGGCTCGTTACAGCTTATACGCGTGGAGGTAGTTCTGATAACCGCTCTTGAAACAAATTACTGCATCTCTGGTGAAGATCGGGCCATTTGGACTGGAAATCCACTTTAGCATAATCTTCTCCACCGGATAACCCAAGGCAGTTAACTTGTTCCTTAAACCAGTTAGTGATCTACTAGTATGTACAGTATATACTAATCTATGTACAACAAAACTACCAGTTATTTAATACAGTATGTAAATATTGTACTTAAATAATACAGTATGTATTAATCTATCCCAACAATTTATGTAAAATTAAAACAGTATAGATTTATCTATTAGTTATGTACAAAAACACAATTTATCTAATAAAAGCTTTGTATATGATTTCTTATTCAATGCATGTAAGTATTTATTACACAAATTAACCTGTTCCTTAAACCAGTTAGTGATCTACTGGTAACCTTGTTATCAACCACCTCAAATGGTAAATTTGCAATAATGCATTTAGGAGGGTACATCAGTTCTACATACATTTTTTTGGGTTTTTTTTTTTTTTTTAAAATTTTCAAAGTTTAAATACTCTCAATCTTAACTTGAGGAGTATATATATATAACTGATTGAAAGTCCACTCAACTCCCTTTGTAATTACTCATGCAATTTTGAGATATTTATTTATTGCATGATAGACACGTTTTAATTCACCCATGAAATACCTCATTTACCAAAGTTAATAATTGTGTCTAATAGAATCCAGAATTTATGTGTATACAGACTATTCACCTTTACTTCAATTTTATACATTGGTAAATCACTGCCTTATACATTAATAAGTTTCTTTGTACATAATCTGTCTTATATACATTTTATACATTGGTCAATTCTTTACTCTATACATTTTATACACATTTCACTCTCTTATACATTGAAATTTATGTACTACGAACCTTCTGTTTTGGTGCACATAATCTGTCTCAGAACATTAAAAAATTAAAAACTTGTGCTATAAAATCTCACATTCTCAACAAATTCTCAATTTGTCTCTCTGTTTCCCTCTCTTTTTGTGTGTCTCTCTCTGTATCCCTTTTTCTCTCTTCCTTTCTCAACAAAAGATGAATATTACATGTGTTGGAAAGATATACGATATTAGGCAACAACATAAACTGTGGTTTGCTTCTCAAAAGAAGGAGAAGTTGCCTTTTATATTTACCGATTCTCATGGACCTATTTCAAGTCCATATGTTGAATCACTTGAAAAGGTTTTTGAAAATGAAAATATAATGGAAATAATTTTCAGAAAGGTCAACCCTACTTTTAGAAAGAAAGAGTTTGCAAAATTGAGTCTTGTTTGCAAAAGATGGGCTCAAATACTTTTGGCACATCCTCATTCTCTTCTCTTAGAAATGGAGTACAGTATGAGTGTGCATGCAAGCATTAACAATGGATTACTTTCTCTTCATAGGAATGGTGTCTTGCTGTTAAAGGAATGCAGATGCTATCTGACTAAAGATCTGCTTTGTAGAGATATGCTACACTATATGCAACTTCGACTTGCATCTCCAAAAGATGTAGTTCATCTTCATGGTTCTTCTCTTGAAGATTTTCGTCGATCATCTACCTTTGCTGAATATCTGTTTGAGCCAACAAATTTTTATCCAGATATATAAGTGTATTTTGTTTTTTCCTTATACATGTAATGTTTGAACTATATGAAAGATGAATCTCAAGTTAATTTGAACTTATGTACACTTGTTATAAAATTATTTACTTATCACGCATTTTTATATGTATTTGTACATAAGGCTATGTTTGACGGATTGTGAGTGCTTCAGTAAACATAAATCTAATTAGAGTAACTTATGTACAACAATTATTGAAATATGTACACCATGTTCACGGTTATTACTATGACTAATATACATATGTAAAGCTGATGTGTAAGTATGTACATATAGTGTATATAATAGATATGATATACATAGTTTATATAAATGACATACTTTATATACATAGTGTATATAATTGTGTTCAACTGCCCCATAAATTTAATTAGAACAACTTATGATTTTATTCCAGTAATATGTAACTAGCTAAGTTATGTACAACAATTATAGAAATATGTACAACCTTGTTCTTGGTTATTACTATGACTAATATGTACAGTTGATATTTAAATATGTACATTATGTATTGATGACTAATATGTACTTGTTTCAATATGTACATTATTTTTAATATAACCGTATAAAAGCTTCTTATATATATATACAACCATGCCTTTTTTGATGTAAATAAGTTACTATATGTTGCACATGTTGGAATTTGTACATGGTTATAGAAATGTTTACTTTGATGTACATATGTACATTATGTATTGACAAAACTACCCGTATAAAAGCTTTTGATGTACATATTTTAAACAGGGTCTGTTTTGATGTACATAACATAATATCTGTTGTGTTTGTCAATTTTTTACATACTTAAAGTAGTGACTTTTTTATGTACATAAGTTAACATCTGTTGTACATGTCGACATTTTTACATATTTGTTGTGCATGTTGAAAATTTGTACAGTAATCAAAGCACTGCATGTTTGACACGTGCCAGATTATTAGTAATTAGTACAATAAATGGGGTAGTTGAATTTCACCTTTATAATCCACTTGCTCCCATCTTATTCACATCATCTACTTATTTTCACATCCAGCTCAGTCAATCTATTTTTATTTCGTTAATTAAATTTACATTATGAAATTTATATGCAAGGGGTGGTTGATAAATAACGAGGTTGAAGATAGATTAACTATAAACAACTCAAGGCAGCAGAAGTTGCATAATCTTTCCTTCATTTTCAATCAGTGTCATCAGTTTGAGACATGTGATAAACGATCTTCGTCAACAACCGAAGTTATGTGCAACGAAGATTGCATGTGGAAAATTTTCGAAAAACTTCCATCTTACGTTGATAAGGCTAACACGGCGATTGTCTGTAAAACATGGGCGCAGATGTTCCTATTACACTCTGATGCACCTCGATGGGTTGTTGATTACAATAGAAGCTTTACAACATTGATACGTGATGGAATGAATATTGTACTTAGAGGTGGAATTATTGTTTCAAAGAGATGCAGATGCTATCTGACAGATAATGTGCATGCACAAACAGTATTGCACTATTATCATTTCAAAACTATTGATTCTAAGGAAAATAAACACTTGGAAACTATTAAGTGTGCTAAAGAAGAAAGTGACCTATATAGATTAAAATTAATTACATTAGAAGAGTGCATGGATATGGATAAGTTATGCAAAATGTTGCGCAGTGGAAATTGATTTTAATGAAAATGATATTTTAATTCTGAAGTATATTAATTACCTTCATTTATTTATTAATTTGTATGTACATAACATAATATCTGTTGTATTTGTCAATTGTTTACATACTTAAAGTAGTGACTGTTTTGATGTACATAAGTTAACATCTGTTGTACATGTCGATATTTTTACATAGTTAAAACAGTGTCTGAATTCATGTACATAAGTTAACATATATTGTACATATCGATATTTTTACATAGTTAAAACAGTGTCTAAATTGATGTACATAAGTTGATATCTGTTGCACATGTTCACAATTTGTACATTGTCAAATTATTATATTAATTAATTAATTAATTAATTAATAATAATAATAATAAAGTACTCCGTATTAGACACATTATTTTGAAATATAGTACTAGTACTCAGTATTCCACTACTCTAGGACGTATTTATGACGTATTAGGACTTTTTGAAAATGACGTATTATTAAGAGTTTGGAAATAACTATTGAGAATTCCTATAATCACTTCAACAGTCATTTGACAACTACTAGTATTGCATAATTTGAACTATTTCACTTCAACTACTGAGAATTCCTATAATCACTTCAACTATTTCGATCATCTTCAACGATTATTTGGTGAGTGATATGTTCTTGATTCTTTGCATGCCATAACTACTGGTTTTTCGAACGATTTTGTGAAATTTACAGTAAAGTAAAATTGCAATCTTTTATTCTTTGGAGATTAGGTACATATGCAGTTTTGTTTGTTATGTTTTTGATTTTAAGAGTGATTTTGTTGAAAATTAGGGTTAAGTAATTCACGAGACAAGATGAAATCAAACCTGGAGAAGACTGCACCAAAGAGGAAAACCGATAAAAAGGAGAAAGGTACAATTTAAATTATGTACAATTTAAGGTATTTGTGTACAATTTAAATTATGTATAATGAAATTATACTGATTTTGTGTTCTTTATTCGTAGCTGAATGTAAAAGGAGGCGAACTGAAGAAAAGGATACAGACTCTAATAATTATGAAGAAACATCAGACAAACAATTATGTTTGATAACAGACGCACATAAAGGTATATTCATTAAATAGACTATTATGTTTCAATATTGTTTGAAAAGAACTTTTTTTATTTAGTATAGCTTTAAAAATTTACATACAATTTGTGTTTGAAGTTATGTGCATTGTGTAATGCGTTATGAACATACAATTTACAGGTATTGCTCCTAAAACTACAAAGAATAGGAGGAAGAGAGTTCTACATGCAATGAACGAAGTGCCATCATTGAAGACACGAATGTCCCCTGATGGTTTGGTTAGATTTCTAAATGATGATTTGTCAGAGAAACAGACTGCGGATATTAAAGAATTAGGGTTTGGGGATTTAATTGATTTGAAAGTAAAAGAAGTCCCGTGCAAGCTTGCTTATTGGCTTGTTACAAATTTCATTCCTGATTCAGCCACATTTAAAGATAATACATTTGATGTGACAAATCTTGATGTACATATTGCAACTGGGTTTCTTATGGGACCAGACAAGATTGTCCTTGCATCGTATGATGACCAAGACATGGAATACAAAAAACTTCTTAATGAATATAAGAATCAATTTGAAGGATCAAAGGTTACGGCCACTGCATTGAAATCCATCCTTAGTAATCAAAAGGATGGAGGTGATCTCTTCAAAAGGAACTTTATAGTTTATATCTGTTCTTATTTTATAGAAGGTACCAGTTCTGCAACTCCAAGTTTTAGGATATTGAAGTCTTTAGTTGACTTGTCATTGGTACCTACATATAATTGGTGCGAATTTTGCCTTAATGCCTTCATTGAGGCTGTTGATATGTGGAAGATGAACACAGCAGAGAAGGAGAAGTTTTTTGATGGACCTATAATGGTCTTTGTGTTCATATATTTGCAAAGAATGCGGTACAGAAACAGCACACCAGTCCGTGCTTTCCCAACAATGCTGTTTTGGACACAACAGTCCATTTCAAAGAGAATAATGGAAGAAGCAAAAAAATCGGGTACGTTTGGTAATGGTCTGGTTATCCCATTAGAGTCCCTTGATTGGTACAAGGGGGAGGAAGTAAAGGAAAGTATGAACAAAGAGGGACAGGAAGAAGGAGATTGGTTACAAAGTTTAATGCTGAAATCTGTTGAATTCACAAAAAATTTCAAGGGGTTCAAAGATGCTATAAATGTTGCAAAGTTTGCCTCCCCTCAATGCAAACCAATAACAAAATTGGAAATGTTGACCAATGATTTTGTTGAAAAACTTGTGACAATAACAGAACATGAAGAATTTGGTAAGAATTTTTCTTCAATTGGTTTTATCCCCATTCATTTGTTATAATATGTTGAATATACTACTTATGTTTCATCTTTTGCTTCAAAATAGGTGAGGAGGAACAAAATGAGAAGAATCCAGAAATACTGCATATGATACATAAGATGGCAAAAGATCTTACTTCTGTGAAAAAGACTGATCTTGAAAAGGACAAGATAAATGAAATGAATACTGTACTACTTCAGGAAAATGTTGATACTGCAGAAGACATCAATATTCATGATGATCCTATTTCTAGTCCTGTCAAGAATGACAGTGAAGATGTGTTGAATGTTGATGCTGCAGAAGACATCTGTACAGATGCTCCTATTTCTAGTCCTGTCAAAAATGACAGTGAAATTATTTCCGAGGAAAATGAAGATGTGTTCGATGCGGACACTGTGGAAAATGTTAATGCTGCAGAAGACATCTGTACAGATGCTCGTATTTCTACTCCTGTCAAGAATGACAGTGAAATTATTTCCGAAGAAAATGAAGATGTGTTTGATGTGGACACTATGGAAAATGTTAATGCTGCAGAAGACATCTGTACAGATGCTCGTACTTCTACTCCTGTCAAGAATGACAGTGAAATTATTTCCGAGGAAAATGAAGATGTGTTCGATGCGGACAATGTGGAAAATGTTGATGCTGCAGAAGACATCTGTACAGATGTTCGTATCTCTACTCCTGTTAATAATGACAGTGAAATTATTTCTGTAGAACACAAAGATTTTTTGAATGCACATACTGTGGAAAGTTTTGATGTGGATTTGGAAACTTCTGTTGTAAATGTGCATTTGGAATCTCTTACAAATCAAAACAAAGAAATTGATATACTTAAAAAAAAAAATTGAAGCACAGCAAAAGGGAAAACAAGGAGATGTAGCAGTCTTCAAATCTTCTTTTATTAATAGGAACATCAGCTGTTTGACCTCTCTCAAAGCTCAGCAGAAATATGTGTCAGACTATGTATTTGCACCAAGAAAGTCTTTGCAGTAAGTCTCATTAATCTTTTAAACAAGTTTCATATCTGTTCCTGTTTTGATGTACATAAGTTGATATCTATTGCACATGTTCACAATTTGTACATTGTCAAAGCACCATCTGTTTTGATGTACATAACTTGATATCAATTTGTGCATGGTTATAGCAGTGCCTATTATGATGTACATAAATTAATATATTTTGTACATAAGATTCATACCAGGTATAGCAAAACTAGTACACTAAATAATTTAATTTTTCAGGGATATTCTGTTTAAGTTTGGAAACATTGAACTTTCAAGAGGGGACCTGTCGATGATGGCAACCAGTGATACCCGAATCAATGAGTTAATTTTAAATTTCTGGTGCCTATTGATGAATGATTTGGAAAAACTATCACCGACATCATCTATCAAACGTGTGTATATGTCTCCTTTTCAAGAATATCAGGTAATGTTATGTATTCCATTCACATATGATAAAAACTGTTTTCACTCATGATTCTCTTCTAAACAATCACTACAATGTTTCAGGTTCCCACAAGTGAAATGGACGTTAATGATGTGCAACTGGTAATCAAAAAGATATTCTTTATAACTATTATTTATTTATTTATTTAATCATTCATTCATTGTGAGAACTAATAATGTGATTTTCTTCAAGGCACTTTTCTGCTTTAGATATACAGCAGGTTATGTTGTTTACTGTGCAAACTCAGTCTCGAAGAAATTTGAGATGATTCATTTTGGGTTTCATGAAGGAATTAACAGCAAAGAGATTGGTCTTGGAGCTAAAGAGATTTATGTGAGCATACTCTAGGCATTAATATTACACATTCTATGTTTGTGTTTTTTCGTTCATTAAAATTTTAGGCATTTATATATAAGTCTGTGCTCTTTTGTACATTAAAATTTATGTTATCTGGCCTGAATAATTGGCTTATATTTTCAGAGTGGTTATTTGAAGGAACATTTCAAACATAAAATCGAATGGGTGAATGAGTTTGATACCTATGAGTTGATCGAATATATTCCAGATTTCTCTAAAGATTTGGAAAGTAACAATGGCATTCTTTCAATGAGAATCATTGAAACATACAAAGGCAATAAAGACAATTATGCCGAAGAGTTCAAACCAGTAAGTTAAAAATCACAACACATTCATCACTGATACTAATCTATATGTTATTATTTTCCAATATACTAATGTTATCATGTGTAATGATTATGTATATGTGCAGTCCACCATTTCATACAATGATTACGTAAAGATGATGACAGTGTCGTATTGCCACAGAATACTAACTTCAGACAGGAATAAGCTGAAGAATACTGTGTTGAAGGAGGCAAAAAAAATGTTGTATGTATCTGATAGCTTGCTGTTGATAAGTCATAATTTGACATACATAGATTATTATATATTGTTTCGATTACAAAGTCATATTCTGTTCTATGACTTTTATCAGCTTGGAAGTGGAAAATTTAACAACAAAAAAATACAGCGATTCTCATATAGTTGAAAATTTCTTGAAAAAAGTAACAAAAAAGAATTTTGCTGGAAAGGGATTAGAGGACAAGCAGAAAGAATACGATGCCATGCTACGATCTTATAATAGGTAATACATTCTACCCTTTCCATTGTTTTTGAAATCATTCATCATAATTAATTAATTTTAAGGTTATTACTCCCACGTTGTGTGTTATTTTTACAGCGAAATCATTATACAAACTGAACGGATGTGTTTAAGCCGCATAGATATGCAAGCATTGTTATTTGCAGATGAGGAATTATTTGATATGGTAAGAAAATGTCTAACAAGTTTTAATCTTATAAATTCAAATGCTTCTAAATAAATCTAACAAGTTCCATTTTAATAGGCGATAGATTTGTATGGAATTTATATTACATTAGGAAGGAAGGATGTCGTATTCTTTCCAACAAAGGCAGGGGTAAGTATATCAAATTGGTGTACTTATTTTCGGTATTTAAGGTTACAGTTGTTTATTTGATGCTTATCTTTTGTTTCAGCAATTAGACCCAAAGAGCACTACTACTCTTGATACTCCGTACTGTACTGTATCATACATGCCTCATGATACGAAATCTATGAGAAAGGTACACCCAATGATTAAAGTATTAAAAGTTGACGATGATTAACTATAAAAAAAACTATGTTTATGACTGTGAAATGTGTACATTTTCAGATCTTTGTTCCAATTCACACCGAGCACCCGAATCATTGGATTTTACTTGTCTGTGATCTAGAAGATAAAAGGAATTACGTCCTTGATTCATGCAAGACAAAGTTTTACAGAAAAAGGAACAAGCATGTTGAAAAAGTAGTGTATAATGTTTCAAACATTTTACAAAACCACCCTGACTATGAATAAATTTCAAAACAAATGGGAAAATTTCAAGTGGAAGCGTTTAAAAATGCAGCGAAGCAAAACAATGAAGTTGATTGTGGTGTCTTTGTTATGAAATGGATAAAGGCATTGAATGACAAGAAGAAATGGACAAGTGAATCATACTTTAGAAATAACAAAGAATTTAGGCGTGAAACATGCTTGGATCTTTTGAAGTGGGAAAAGAACTATGTGACAAATTTCAGTGTTAAGGAAAAATATGAGATCTTATTTTAATTGTATGTAGAATTAGTTATATTACTGTAATAGACGATCTATTAATATGAAAATGGCAATCAATGGATTATTTGTTTATCATTGGATATGTTATGTACGCATCAAAATACAAATATGTACAAGGAACATCTCTAAGATAACCTTGGACGAAATATCTCTTGTAGATAGTAAACTTCACACAAGAAGCATGTCTTATGTTTTTGTATATTCGACTTATGTTCTCTAAATTCTATATTATGTACACTAAAAGTATTAATCTCTTACTGTATGTTTTCCAGTACACTTATGTACAAAATATAATATCTTATATACTTAGAATCTGTCTTATTTTCAATGAACATAACAGCATTATAAATCGAACATAGTACTCCGTATCTTAACAGGAGCCCGTTTATTATTTAATTAAAACCCAAAAAAGAATACTCAAAATTGGTATCTGACCTACTTCATAGCCACAAAAGAAAAAGAAAAAAAAAGCGATCTCTTAAGATCTTCCCCGAATTATCTTCAACAATTCAACGATTTCTGTAAGTTTATTCTAGATTATCTTTTCCGATTACCTTCGACATTGCGGTATATTGTTGTTTTTTGAAACGATTTTTTGAAGATTGGTATAAAATAATAGGCAGTATGCAATTACTTACGATTGTGTATAAAACGATTTCTTCTGACAGATTATTCAACTTGTGCAAATTAGGTTAACAAAAAAGATGAAAACAAATCGGGAGAAAACCGGAACAAAGAGGGAAGCTGCTCATAAGATCGAAGGTATATAAACTTATACAGTACTCCGTATTGAATCCCATACTCTCAATGTAAATGATGCATATTGATTTTTCGTTAATTATGTATAGTTGCATGTAAAAAGAGACGGGTAGAAGTAAACGATGATTCTAAGGATGATTCTAAGGATGCTCCTAATGATTCTAAGGATGATTCTAAGGATAATTCTGATGATTCTAAGGATTGTAGTTTTCAAACACCGAAATCACAATTACACTTACTCTCAGATGCGATTGTAGGTATGTACATTTGTTGTTTTAATTATCTGTTCTTAGAACTTGAACTTGTTACATATGCCCTCTATACATATCATTTAAATCTGTTTTGCTCACTCAAATTTACAGCTGTCATTAATAAGCCTACAAAACCTACAAAAAATAGAAGGAAGAGGGTTCTACATGCAGTGAATGAACTCCCATCATTGACCACAAGGATGTCCCTTGAAAGTTTGTTTAAATTTGTAAGAAATCTGTCAGACAAGCAAATTGAAGATATTAAGGAATTGGGGTTCGGGGATATAATTTCTCTAAATGTAAGAGAAGTCCCAGCCTAACTTGGTCATTGGCTTGTTTCCAATTTTGAACCTGATTCATCATCATATAAAGGTCAGACACTTCAGGTTACGAATTTGGATGTACACATAGCAACCGGGCTTCCTATGGGATCAAATGATATTGTATTAGCATCCTATGATGACAAGGATGTTAAATATAATCAATTAGTTGATGAGTCCAAGGAACAGTTTAAAGGTTCCAAGATAACAAACAATGTGTTACAATACGTGCTAACAACACAGACGGATGGGGGGGATCAATTCAAGAGGAACTTCATTGTTTGTCTTTGCTCTATTTTTATAGCGGGTAGCTGTTCTACAACCCCAAGCTTAAAGATATTGATGTCTTTAGGCGACTTATCATTGGTACGCACCATTAATTGGTGCAAATTTTGCCTTGATGCTTTCATTGAGGCCGTTGATATGTGGAAGATGAACACAGCTGAGAGAAACAAATGCTTTGATGGACCTATAATGGTCTTTGTGTTCATATATCTACAAAGAATGTGCTACAGAAACAGCACACCTGTTCGTTGTTTCCCGACAATGTTGTTCTGGACACAAGAATCCATTTCAAAGAGAATAATGGACGAAGCGAAGAAATCGGGTACATTCGGTAACGGCTTTGTCTTGCAATTACAACCGGTTGATTGGTACAAGGTGGATAACTCTAAAACCTGTACTGCAAATGTTTCTTCCGTAATGGAAAAAAAGAAGCTAGTGAAAGTGGCGGAGGAAATAAAAGATGAGAATGATGAGCCAAAGGAAGCAATACACTGGGTGCAGAATTTAATCAACAAATCTTCTCAGTTCTCAAAGTCTTTCAGGGGGCTGAAAGATGCAATAAAAGTTGCAAAAGTTGCCTCCCCTCAATGCAAACCACTACTAGACTTTGAAAATTTGGCAAATGAATTTATAAACAAACTTTCAGAAACGAGAAGAGAACAGCCATCAAAAGAGAATGGTAATATTTTTTTTATAATTACTTTTCTATCTATTTATAAATGTTTATAGAACTGTCTGTTTTGACGTACATAAGTTGATATCTGTTGCATAAGTTACTATGTGTTGCACATTTTGGAATTTGTACATGGTTAAAACAGTGTCTGTTCTTATGTATATAAGTTACTATTTGTTGCACATATTGAAATTTGTACATGGTTAAAACAGTGTCTGTTTTAATGTAGATAAGTTACTATGTGTTGCACATATTGAAATTTATACATGGTTAAAACACTGTCTGTTTTGATGTACGTAAGTTACTATGTGTTGGACATGTTGAAATTTGTACATGATTATAGAAGTGTCTGTTTTGATGTACATAAGTTACTATGTGTTGTATAATTATAACTTATATACAGTATTTATTTTTCATCTTTTACTACTTAGAATCTGGAGATAAATGGAAGGATGTTACTAATATTGCATCACAAGTTGTCAATGATGACAACACAAAAGAAGAACGCAAAATACCTTCTACTTGTCAAAAGGACTTCCCTACCTTCTCAGATGCAGACTTTGGTCTAGAAGAACTGACTCCACACGTATTAGAGATGTTAGATCAGATAGTAGAAGAATGAGGTACCAAAGATGAAGAAGAAGAAGAAGGAGAGAGACCCAATGATACCAAGATATAGTTTGTTGAACTCAGATGAGAGCTATCAACTCAGTCAAGATATTAACCTTGACATGTATTCTGACCCTCAAGATACACCTCAGATAAATGAAGATGTGGATAAAGAAAAAACTCCCACCATAAATGAACAAGTGTTCAATTACAAGAGTGTGTCAAATGTGGATATGAAGAATGTGGATGTGGAAGCTACTACTGAACAAATGTTAAATAACAAGCTTGTGGAGTTTGTGGAGAACATGGAATGTACTCCTGCACATGCAGTAGAAAAAGTTAACTTAGAAACTCCTTATGCTGTGAAAAATATCATTCGAAAGAGCCCAGATATTGTTGAAAACTTGGTCACTCCACAAATAGTGGGGAATGCATCTCAACAAGATGATGAAATGAATGAAAAAGAAATTGAAGCACAATACAAGAGGAAACAAGCAATACCAGATATTTTCAAATCCCCTTTCATACAAAGGAACATCAGCTTTTTAACCAATCTGAGTGCCGAAGAGAAATATGTGACAGACTATGCATTTGCATTAGATATCTCTCCAAGGTAAACAACTAATTTACATAGCTAAAGCACTGTCTGTTTTGATGTACGTAAGATACTATGTGATGCACATGTGTGAAATTTGCACATTATTAGACCAGTGTCTGTTTTGATGTAGATAAGTTACAACTTATTGTATATAACTCATACAACAGATGTACATAAGTAAAGCACTGAGAAGGTAGGGAAATGTGTTTAAATGCTAATAGTTTGAAAGTCATAGTTAAAATTGTTTCATATGAGTGATTGTTATACCAAAACTAATACACTAATTACTTTTTAATTTTACAGTGAACCTCTCTTTAAGTTTGAAACGATTCAGATTTCAAGGAGGCAGATGTTGATGATATCACAGTCTGGAAGTAATGTTGAGGAACCAATTTTAAATCTTTGGGGATTATTGATGAATGATTTGGAAAAGCTATCACCTCCATCATCCATAAAGCGTGTTTATATGTCTCCATTTAATAAATATGTGGTAATGGTATATATTCCATCAACAATGTCAACAGTGTAAATATATTTTTGGTCATGAATCTCTTCTAAACACTTCTTTAATGTTTCAGATTCCTACAAGTGAAATGCAATTGGATAATGTGCAATTAGTAAACAAATTGATACTCCTTATAACCTCCATTCATTCATTCATTCATTCATTCATTCATTCATTCATTCATTCTGTAAACTAATAGTGCAATCTTCTTCAAGGTCTTTTTCTGGACAACAGATTTACTGTAGACACCCACATTTTGACCGCCAGGTGTCTATAGTAGGTCCCGCCAAACACCCGATGATGATAGGACGCAAACATGCTTTAATGGACTCGGATATGGGCTCGAAATCATGGACATTTGGTTTAGGCTTATTACGGAGTACAAATCTCACAAAACTGACCTCAAATCCAGGCCCAGTGGGTCGTTTCGAGTCAAATGAGACTAATTTGGGTTGATTCCGACACCGGGGGTAAAACCGTCTTTTAGCGACCGAGTCAAACCCGGTCAAAGATATTTTTTCCCGAGTCACACGATCTGGCCGTGTCATTACACGTCCAATTCGGACTGAAACACTACAAAAATCAGCCTTCACAAATATTAAACAAATCCGTTTAAAGATAGAATTCGATCTCAAGTAGGAATTCTATCCGGAAACCGAAACAAAGTATCACCCGAGCTCAGATACTCGGCTGAAACAGCCGAGATACCTCCCCCACCAGCCGAGATTTTGGCTTTCCCACTAAGAAACGAGAAGTTTATTCCCTTACGAACTCTCGTATTTCCTATCCAAACCGGTGTTTCTTGTCACACAAGCAAGACCACCTCGATTCCTATAAATAGGACATCCCGTCCAACACAAAACATAAGGTTTTTAAGACAGAAAAATACCGGAAAAATCACAAATTTTCAGCAGCCAAAAACGCCGTCCAAAATCCCGACGTAATCCCGAAATAGTTCCAAGAATCCGACGAAACCAATCCCGTCACCCGGCCGAACCCACCCTCACACACACACACACACAAAAACGCTCCAAAAACCGACACCATAACTCACCCGCATCATCTCGACGCTCCCGTGCCTAAGCCACCGTCCGACGAGCCTCATACCGAGAAACTAAAGCATGTAGGTTGAGGGTGTAAATCAAACCCGATTCTTCTTCTTTCTCTCTCTCTCTCTCACGTTTTTCTCCTCCTTTTTCGTCCGTCTTTTTTTATTTTTTTTATTTTTCATCGATCGTTTCGCATTATTAATATGGGTCGTTTGTCGCATCATATTTTTATTTATTTTCGACGATAAAAACTATTTTTTATAACGTTCTTAAAATACGATACCGATTCTCTAATCGAATATCGTATCTACAAGAACTAAATTAAATTAATTTTCGTTGATGCTAATAAAATCATTACTTTTTTTTAACAAAATTCGATGATTTTTAATGCGGAGAAAATTAACATCTTTTTTTCGTTCAAAATTCTTTTTTTTCAATTTTCGTTCAAAAACGAGTTTTTCAAAACTTTTTTATAAAATCATTCCGACTATTCGATATCGATTTCATAATCGAATATCGAATACGACAAATATCGAAAATATAAATCGAGTATAAATTAATCCATATTTGTACGCGATTTATAAGAATTAACGATTTTTCGAACAAAAAAAAAAACCGGCAGACCACCACGCGGGTCGCGCGCCTGCCAGGCGACCCGCGCGGCGGCCTGGTTCGCCCGGCCTCCTTTTTCTCGTTTCTTCGCTTTTCTATTTTTAATTCTTTTCGATCATTATATTAAAATGCGACTTTCGCGACATATTTTAATAAATACTTTTTTTTTCGACCTCGGTCAACACGTGTTAATCAATCACGTGTCATAAAACTTTTCTAAAAATCATGCATATTATTTATTTACATTTTTATTTGATTTATTCATCGTTACTAACTCGTTTTCTCGTGTTTGTAGCTTTTTATTTGTTTTTATCGCTTTATTAGACTAAAACGAACTCACATGCTAAAATAACTTTGACGTTATTAGTTTAAACATGCATTAAACGACTTAGCAACCCACTTTATTTTTCTCACATGCTTAGGAAAATAATGTCTGCATATCATTCAACCGTCGAACTAACCCGTGTACACCAAAAACGAACGATATCCTAGTAAAGGCCGCTAAGTGCGGGCGGGGTTGGGTGTTCTTAGTGAACTTCCCAACACGTACCCTCACCCCTTACTCAGAACCATGGTTTCCGGATGTCCGAATCCATTGGCTACGAGAGTCATTCAATATACGATTAACCGCCCAGTCGGCATCGGTATCGATATGCAAAGGGACGAGCCCAATAAACTCTGACATCGGAAATGGGCCGTATTTTGTATACGGCCCACTACGACATAGAGTGGGCTCGAACGGTTCCGAATAACCATAAAATTCGGTGGCGACTCCTACTTCGATTTAAATTTCAATTTGACCATCTCATATGGAGATTCATTCGCCTCCCCAAACCCGCGCGTGGCCGCGTCGGGGTGGACCTATGTCATGTCCACAATTTGGCGACTCCGCTGGGGATTAACTGATGAGTCACTTACCATCGGCATCCCTAGGGTGAGACTCGAAAAGAAATCGTTCGAATAGTAATGTACACGTTTTAGTTCAATGGGCCATGCATAACCCAATCTTTCCCGGGCCGGTTACTTGTGACCGACGTCCCACTATACCACGGTGCGTTCCTACTTGGACCCACTAAAGACATCGATGGTGGAACTCGTTTAGGTTTTGCGGCATGTCCTAAGACCCACTCGGCTTAGGGAGTCCGTCCTCAGTACGAGAAAGCCATCGTTGTTGGTATAGACCCTATTAGACCGACCGAGACTTAGACTAAGAGCATACATGGCGTCGTTATACTGTTTCCGTGACTACATGCTACTTGGTCCGTGTCTCATCCTTTTTTTCAAAAAACCGTGTTTTCAAAAAAAAAGCTTGCACCTTTTTTCGAAAACCATCCATTTTTCAAAACCCGGAAAGCTACCGAATTTAGGACTTATGATTTTGACTCAAAATAGCCTATTTTTAGCCGGTATGCTGTCCAAACCTTTTCAATAATTCAAAAGTCGGCCCGATAAACCTTTTTTCCGATTTTCAAAAAGATCGGGCCGTCCAACCCGACTTTGCTCGGTTTTCAAATTCAAATCCTCTTTTCAAAACCTTCTTCTTCTTAGGACTTCCCGTATTTAGCAGTGTCGGGTCTCGTCATAAGTAGTAAGAGTCTATAGCGTCGAAAGTCCGTCGATCTTACATCACAAGTTTCCACCCCATCCCAAGTCCGCCTTACTAGTCAAGGCACTGCCCACGTACGTAGGACAAACTCCTACAAAGGGAAGCCCACTTACACAATCGAGCCCAAAGTCTGGGGATTAGCTCACACGTAGGTTTTTCTTCGAACGGGACTAGGCCCACTATGCCGAAATCCTAAAGAAAGCCCACCGTCCATGAAGTCACCCGTCTAGGAGTCGGTCTTTAGTCCGTTTCCAAGTCTAGTCGTCTTTCTCGGGATGCACCTTTCGATCTGGGTCCGATTCTGATTACACGGTGTTCTTACAGACAGGCCACCTCACACCCGAACCATGACTAAGGACGCTATTGATCAACTGAACAATTCGTTGGCCAATATCCAAGAGCAACTCGACCGAATTAGGGGTGATCAGATCGCCATTGTTACCCGGGTTAGCGCCATCGAACAGGACAAGCCCAAGGACGGAGATGAAGCTCATGGGCCATTAGCCGAATTGACTAGCGCAGTCCTCAAACTGCAAGAGCAGGTCCATGTGTCGACCCACAACTCGATCCATACGGAGAATGCTCGAACCTACTCTCCCCTAACCGACCAATTGCCCGCCAACCTTAACTTAACGGGCCTCCCGATGTTTGATGGAACAGAAGACCCGGTATTACATATCCGGGCCTTCAAGGAGTTTATGGCCCTAAAAGGAGTCAAGTCAGACATGTTCAAACATCTGTTTGCCTCCTCGTTAGAAAAGCACCCAAGGGCCTGGTTCTATAGGCTCGATTCCAAGAAATACAAGTCTTGGGACGACGTAGCAACGGAATTCGCCCGGAACTACGCCGACAATACGGAGATCCAAACCACCATGCGCACCCTGGAAGTAATGGCCCAGGAACCAAAGGAAGGGTTTACGAAGTACCTTCAACGCTGGAGGGCTGAGAGTGTCAAACTGGTCGATAAGCCCAGTGAAAAAGTCCTAGTTGAAGCCTTTGTCAAGAATCTCCTGCCCGCCTACCGGATCCATCTCCGGTACGCCATCATACCTAGCTTCGCGGTCCTAACTGAAATGGGAACGAGAATCGAGGATGATCTAAGGATGGAAAGCCTCACTAAGGCCTCCACCAAAGGATACCAAGGGGCCAGCTCATCAACAAGCAAGCCCGCATCCACCGCTACCACTCGTAGCATTTTTGACGAGGTAAATCTACTTGATAACCCGTCCAAGAAGAATACGCCACCCCGAGTATTCACCGACATAGGTACTACCTATGCGAATGCCTTACAAAGGCTTTCATCAAAAGGCCTCATCGCCCCGATAGGCCCAACACCCGATCCTCCAGCTGAGCGTCGCTCCAAATTCTATGATGCTCAGGCCTACTGCAAATACCATCAGGGTAAGGGACACGATACTGAGAAATGCTGGAAACTGAAGCATCTTATCCAGGATCTTATCGAAAGTGGGAAAATCCCTTTACCCGGAGGCAAGCCCAACAACAAAGACAACCCGTTGGCCACCACGCTATCTTCCCCGGAGAGGTTATAGACTGCTCACACCTCATTTCCCCGTTTACCCCACAAATCAACGGGATCTGGTGTGACGATGAAGACGACGTTTATCTCACTAAGGGAGAAGCAGTCCCTATCACATCTGAGGAGATCCAGAAGGTTAAGTCCAAAGCCTTAACCAGCAGTCAAGCCCTCATCACCACCGAACCGTCGTCCAAAACGGAGATTGTCCCGGAAGAGCCGCCAACTGCTGAAAAGGCTCTGGTAAAGCAGCTGAGCAAGACTCGAGTTGACCTCTCTATATGGCAACTCCTAGTTAGCTCTCAGGAACATCGAGAGGCACTCACTAAGGCCCTCGATCAAGTCAAGATCGACTCTATGGCTACTCCAGCTGAAATGGTAGCCACAGTTCTTCCCCACCTAAAGGGGAAAGCAAAAGAAGAAGACCCGCTCATCACCTTTTCCAATGCTGATCTACCATCATTTGGGCCAGCCCACAACATGGCTCTCTACATCACGGTAATCTGCCGTGGAAAATATCTGCCCATGACCCTTATTGACAACGGGTCCGCAGTCAACGTCCTTCCCTTAAGGACCGCTAAAGCCCTCGGTATCACCGAGGCCGACAACATTCCTACAACCCAAACTATCCAGGCTTTCGACGGGAGTCCAAAGTCCGTAGCCGGGGCCGTAAAACTCACTATCATAACAGGCCCAATAGAGAAAGAACTGGAGTTTCAAGTGATTGACGTGACCTCTTCCTTTAACCTTCTTTTAGGAAGACCCTGGATCCACTCGACCAGGGTTGTGTCTTCTACTCTGCATCGGAAGATCAAGGTACCTTTGCACGATACCGTCATCACTTTAGAAGCCACACCTATGACTATGGCCAACTGCAACACATCGGGCCGCACCGATCTTTGGGGGTTCGACTTCATAGGGGCCATCGAAGAAGAATACCTTTTCCAACCCTACTTTACTGTTAGCATGGACCGGATGTTACAAAATCTGGGTTTTTTACCAGGGGTCACATCAAGGCCCGATCTCCCTGCAGGAAAAATCCTTGAAGTCCTTGACAACGGGAGAATTCAAACCGGTCTGGGCTACACTTTGACCCCGGAAAATATGGGCCAAACCGGAACCAGTAAAGTCATCTTCGTCACGCCGGTGTTCGAGTCCGTCCAGACGGGCCTATATCGGCCTCCAACCACACGCCCTGGGACCCACTTGGCCCAGGTCTGCAACTACATACCCGACGACATCTTCGCCCTTGTCCAGTCCGAAGATTCTAAGAATGCTGAGCCCGCGCTGGGACTACTTTTTGGGGAGGAGCTCGCGACCCCGACACCGAAGGAGGAGCTGGTTAGCCTTATTCTCCGCAGCCGCACCTTTGATCCATCCAAACTGATCTCAGATGTTGGATCCGGGACAGGTAAGAGAGCCTGGAGAAAGACTGTCAAGTGGACTGACAGTCAAGGAAGGACTTTCAAGCTTATCACAGGAGAAGGAGAAATGCCAGAATCTGAGTCTGAGTCTGAGTCTGAGTCCGAGTCAAAGTCTGAGATCGAGTCTAGTGAGTCCGGTGCTAGGGTCGGTCCTGTAACTCCCCCTCTCCCTTTAGCTGTTCCTGGTGCTTCGGAGTCTGTCCCAGGCACCCTACCTATCTCGCCACTGACTAGCTATCAGATGGCAGCTCTTTTCGAGCTTTTCTCTCAATTTATGAATAATAACAACCGTTCTGCTTACGACTTGTCTCATTTTCAAAAATTCCTAAATTTTCAAAATATTCTATGCAATGACATTGAGAAACCCGACGAACAGGTATCCTTACCTCCACATCTGATCGAGCAACTAGAGCAGAGGGAATCCCGCAATCCGGTAATCGAAGAAACCGAATCTATCAACGTGGGAACAATCTTAGAACCTCAGATGCTTAAGATAGGGTTATCTCTAGGTCCCAGGGAGAAACGACAATTCATCGATCTCCTTCAAGAGTTCAAAGACGTCTTCGCATGGTCCTACAAGGACATGCCAGGGATAGACCGTGAAATAGCCGAGCACCATATACCGATCAAGGAAGGGTTCAAACCGGTTAAACAGAAACTCCGACGCATGACGCCCGAATGGTCCCTCAAAGTCAAAGAGGAAGTCGACAAGCAATTCAAGGCTGGGTTCATACGAGTCTCCGAGTATCCAGATTGGGTTGCAAACATCGTACCGGTCCCTAAAAAAGACGGTAAAGTGCGTGTCTGCGTGGACTTTCGGGATCTTAACAAGGCGAGCCCGAAAGACGATTTCCCGTTGCCACACATCGATATACTGGTGGACAACACAGCTGATCATGCCCTTCTATCATTCATGGACGGGTATGCCGGGTACAATCAAATAAAAATGGCAGAGGAAGATATGGATAAGACCACCTTCACTACACCTTGGGGTACTTATTGCTATACCGTCATGCCATTTGGTCTCATTAATGCCAGGGCCACCTATCAACGAACCGCCACGACTTTATTACATGACAGGATGCATAAAAAGTGGAAGTTTACGTGGACGATATGATCGTCAAATCCAAGCACAGGGACGGTCACATCACCGCCCTGAGAAGATTTTTCACCCGATTACGCAAATACAACATGAGACTAAACCCTCAGAAATGCAGTTTCGGGGTAACCTCTGGCAAATTACTGGGTCACATCGTCAGCCAACGCGGTATCGAAGTCGATCCAGCTAAGATCAAGGCCATCACCGAGATGCAGCCTCCTAAGACCGAAAAGGAGATAAGAGGTTTTCTCGGAAAGATCCAATACATCAGCAGGTTTATTTCAAAACTAACCATGGTGTGTGAACCGATCTTCAAGAAGCTGAAAATAGGGGAACGGTTACTATGGGACGACAAGTGTCAAGCAGCCTTCGACAGAATCAAGGAAATCTTGTCTTCACCGCCGGTCCTGATGCCACCTCAGCACGGTTTACCTTTGTCGTTGTACCTAACCACGATAGAGACAGCCATGGGGGCTATGTTAGCTCAAACGGTCAACTCCGAAGAACGAGCAATATACTACATCAACAAAAAGTTCTTAGAGTACGAGTGTAAATACACCATGCTCGAAAAGACGTGTTTAGCGCTAGTCTGGGCCACTAAAAAGCTCCGACATTACATGCTCAGCTATGAGGTACAGGTACTATCAAGGATGGATCCGATCAAATATCTTTTCGAAAAGCCCATTCTCAACGGCAGAATATCAAGATGGACCCTGATGTTGGCAGAATTCGATCTAAAGTTCGTACCACTGAAAGCCATCAAGGGCCGAGTAGTAGCCGAATTTCTCGCTGACAGTCCCGTAGCCGAAGAGGGACACACCGACACTTGGTCCTTCCCGGATGAAGATATTTTCCATACTGACACCGAGACATGGGACTTATACTTTGACGGGGCATCCAACTTTCGAGGATTTGGAGTCGGAATCCTCCTAATCTCGCCAAGAGGGGAACATACTCCCGTATCTATCAAATTGGACTTCGACGTGACTAATAACGCAGCCGAATACGAAGCATGCATTCACGGGTTGCAAGCCGCGCTGATTTAGGAATAACAAACCTCCGGGTCCACGGTGACTCATCATTAGTCATTAATCAAGCACTCCAAAAATGGAAAACCCGAAATGCCAATCTCGTGGCCTACCAGGCACGAGTAAGGGATCTCGAGAAACAATTCCAAAAGGTAGAATACATATACCTACCTCGGGAAGAAAATCAGTTCGCAGACGTACTTTCAAAACTGGCGTCTTTACTAAATATTCCCGATCATATGACCAGCATGCCGATTTGCGTCGAAAGACGATCCGCGCCAGCATATATCCATGACATCGAGGACATCGAGATACCCGATCCCGAGCCATGGTACAAGGCAATCCAGACGTATTTGACAACCGGAGAGTATCCACCCGGGGCCGACAGTCAAGCCAAAAAGGCCTTGCGTAGGTTAGCAACCCGGTTCGTCCGTACCGACGACGGACAACTTTACAAGAAGACGCCACAGGGGGCTCTCCTTTTATGTGTCGACAAGGGTAATGCTGAAAAGGTCATGGCCGAAGTACATGACGGCGAGTGTGGTCCTCACATGAACGCCCAGATGCTAGTCCGGAAGATCATGAGACTCGGATATTACTGGAACGGCATGGAAACCGATTGCCAGCTATATGTCAGACATTGCCATAATTGCCAGATTTTCGCTAATATACAGCACATGCCACCATCCCTGCTGTATACTATGACGTCACCCTGGCCATTTTCGACATGGGGAATCGATATAATCGGAAAGATAAACCCCTCGGGAACCGGAGGACACTGTTTCATTTTGGTAGCAATCGACTATTTCACCAAATGGGTCGAAGCGGAATCCTACCGTATTCTCAACACCAGCCACGTTGCCAAATTTATCCAAAACAAGATAATATGCCGATATGGGATCCCTCATGAATTCATCAGTGACCACGGGACCCACTTTCAGGCCGAGACGGCAGCCTTGTTAGCCAAATACAAGATCCAAAGACATACATCTTCACCCTACCGACCCCAAACCAATGGAGCGGTAGAAGCAGCTAACAAAACCATTGTCACCATACTCAAAAAAGATGGCTGACAATTATCGGGACTGGCCCGATAAGATACCATTTGCCCTTTGGGGATATCGAACCTCGATTCGTACTGCGACCGGGGCAACACCGTATTACCTTACATACGGGATGGAAGCGGTCCAACCTGTCGAGCTGGAGGTACCGTCACTCAGAATCCTACTCGAAAGTCAAGTACCGGAAGCCGATTGGGTTCGAGCACGATATGACTCGTTAGTACTTCTAGACGAACGACGATCTCGCGCTCTCAATAACATACAGATCTACCAGAAAAGAATCCAACGGGCTTTCAACAAAAGGGTAAGGCCCAGGAACATCAAAGAGGGAGATCTGGTTCTCAAATCCGTACGAGCTTTATTACCAGTAGACCCAAGGGGAAAGTTCAAACCTAACTGGGCCGGTCCTTATTTGGTAAAGAAGATTCTATCGGGTGGGGCGGTGATGCTAACGGATCTGGACGGGAATGAGTTTGTCAACCCGACTAACCTGGACCAGCTGAAACATACCCTTAAACCCGTTTCTCTCAATGTCATTCGCAAAAGTTTATTAAAAACGTCTTTTCAAAATAAACTTTTTTTAAGACAAGTCAAAAGCTAGAATTACTTATTCTACTGTTATAAACATCACGAACCAATAGTCTTGGTGTATTTCGAAATTTAAAGTCTGAACTACGTTTGGTTTGATTCCGCTATTTGTGGATACGTAGGCAGCCCCTCAAAAGGGCACAACCACTGCAATCGAAAAAACAGGAACGGTTTCTAATAAACTTTCTTTATTTATCTCAAAAAAAGTCCAATTACAAAAAATCCAAAAAAAAAAAACAACACATAAATAGTACTAATATTAAATAATAAAAAATCTAAGGCATCTTTTCCTTCTCCTTGTCCTTAGTCTCTTTTTCGGCCCACCGACGTCGGCGTGGAGGGGAACGCTCCCGAATTACCAAGGGAATCTCCTTAACCCGGGCTCGTTTCTTCGAACTTGATTCCCCGGTCACCTCAGTCGGTCCTAGCCGGACCCGTGCTCTCTCGAGTATCCTATCCCGCGGCCCAAGCCTGTCTCGGACCGCTAGCTTAGGTCCGAGCCTTCTCTCTAAGTCACTAGCACCAGTCTCTTTAGCTCGAGTCTTAGTCTTTGATTTAGAACTTGACTCCGGCCCGACAAAGGTAGTTGGAGTTTCCTCTTCAAAGAACCATCTATTATCCTTCATCGATTCTCTACGAGCTAAGTCAAAAGCCTCATTGGTCTTTAAAGCTTCACGGGCCTCTTTAGATTCTTCAGAAGCCCATTTAATATATGATTCAGAAACCCAAGCGGTCTGACAGGGGCGAGGTATAGTCCACATGGCCCGGGTAAACCAGCGTTGTAACCACGTGTCACACATAGCGTCCGTCAATTGGACCGAAATGCTGATAATTGCTTCAGTTTCGGGGATCTGCTGAAATGAACCAAACTACCTTAGAAGACGATCTGGGTAAATATGGACGGTCCAGTCGAAGGACAAAATCACCAGATAACGGGCTTTATCTCTTTTAGCTAGGCCCGTCATCTTCGAAAGGAACCACCAGATCACGTTCCACCTAATCAAGGGCCCGCCATGGAATTTTAGCTCCTCATCCCAGTACTTCCGATTTATATGATGATTGGAGCTGATTCGTCGAGACCGTGAGCCTATCTGACAGCTTCGATACCTGGATATGCTCGTCGGGGGCTCTATAATTGACAGGCGCTCGGATAACCAAATCTGCAAAAAATTTCGAAAAGTCAAAAACTTTCGATAATTAAAAAAAAAATCAAAAAAAATTCAAAAAAAAAAAATTTCGAAAAATAAAAAATTCGGAAGTTCAAAAAAAAAAAGGAAAAATCGGAAATTCGAAAAATCAAAAATTTCGGAAATTCGAAAAAAAAAAAAATCAAAAAAATTTTTTTCGGAAATTAAAAAAAAAAATTCGGAAAAATTTTCGAAGAAAAAACGAGAGGTCAAATACCTGCAGAAGACGAATGCCGCCCTTTAATTGCCGATCTGGATCGAGTCTCCTCGCATCAAGGCCCATGATGATCTCCCCAGTTATCAGCCAGGCTGGGCTATAACCTGCCTCCATTTGATCCACTATGCTGATTAGCCTGATCTCGCCTAAACAGGAGTCAGCATCCATCCGACCTTCGAAAGCATATCGATGCAGCATACAAAAGGCAAAGGCCCTGCGCCTGTGGATAGGAGAAATTCTGGGACCATTGGGATCCATAAATTTATCAGCTAGGTCAAACAGGGAAACAGAATTTCCCTTCACCATACGGGAAGTCTCAGCATGAGACAAACCAAGAAAGTCTCTCAGCCTCCTCCTTGGATCAGGGTAAAAAGGAGGAATAGCAGGATGAGCATTAGGGCACCAACCCCCTACAGCAGCAATCTCTTCAGGCAAAGGACATATTTCTCCCCGGGGAAAGGCAAAAACATGATGGGTAGAATCCCAGAAGGTCAAGCAAGCATCTAAAAAATGGGTATCCACCTTAAGTCGCTGGAGCGGGAACAAAGCTACAATTCCCATCTGAGTTAACTGGACCTTATCTCCATCTCGAAAGTCTTGGGCCCACGCGTGAAGCATCGCGGTCAGATGTTCGATACCCATAGCAAAAAGTTTTTTTTTATCTTAAAAAGTCTAAAGGAGATTTTTAAGATGAAAAGAAAATATTTCAGGTTGGAATATGGGAAGATTAAGAGCAATAACTCTCTATTTATAATAGGGAAATCTCCTCTCCTAGTCACCCCTGGAATAGAGATTATTTTGCAGTATTCCTACTTCACTTAGGCATACAGGCCTAACCAGGATTTTTAGAAATTCGTGTCAGAATCTGATCAGGAATCAAGTCATCCCGAACATTCCTTTTCTTCCAAATTTTTCAAAAAAAAAATTCCCCCATTTTCGAATTTTTTTTCGGTTTTTTCCAAAAAAAAATCGGCCAAAAATCATTTTTCTCCCCCAGCACGAGTCGATGTTTTATCTGTATGTTGCATGCAAAACAGACAGGTATCCTAAGACTCCCGGAGAATTATCAAAAGTTCTCAGTGAAGATTCAAGCAACATTTTCGCTAAGGAATCGGATGTATCAGTAAGCGGTACATCCACAGCTTCTAATAGGAGCTCCCGCGCAATTTCAAAATGGAAATTGTCTGCAACCAGACAAATCCAAGACATTTTTAGTAGAAAGTCCCCGCGCCATTATCAACATCTATCCAGGTATGATTTCTATCCTATGGCTGGCGAGCCCTTCACGCAAGTCTAAAGGACTCTAAACGACCCGATCGGAAGTCTGCCAGGTCTTAATCCTCGATTGGCCTGGTAGCTACTCTGACTTTCGCCTTGTCCAAACCTCAGTCAGAGTGGGGGCTCTGTAGACACCCACATTTTGACCGCCAGGTGTCTATAGTAGGTCCCGCCAAACACCCGATGATGATAGGACGCAAACATGCTTTAATGGACTCGGATATGGGCTCGAAATCATGGACATTTGGTTTAGGCTTATTACGGAGTACAAATCTCACAAAACTGACCTCAAATCCAGGCCCAGTGGGTCGTTTCGAGTCAAATGAGACTAATTTGGGTCGATTCCGACACCGGGGGTAAAACCGTCTTTTAGCGACCGAGTCAAACCCGGTCAAAGATATTTTTTCCCGAGTCACACGATCTGGCCGTGTCATTACACGTCCAATTCGGACTGAAACACTACAAAAATCAGCCTTCACAAATATTAAACAAATCCGTTTAAAGATAGAATTCGATCTCAAGTAGGAATTCTATCCGGAAACCGAAACAAAGTATCACCCGAGCTCAGATACTCGGCTGAAACAGCTGAGATACCTTCCCCACCAGCCGAGTTTTTGGCTTTCCCACTAAGAAACGAGAAGTTTATTCCCTTACAAACTCTCGTATTTCCTATCCAAACCGGTGTTTCTTGTCACACAAGCAAGACCACCTCGATTCCTATAAATAGGACATCCCGTCCAACACAAAACATAAGGTTTTTAAGACAGAAAAATACCGGAAAAATCACAAATTTTCAGCAGCCAAAAACGCCGTCCAAAATCCCGACGTAATCCCGAAATAGTTCTAAGAATCCGACGAAACCAATCCCGTCACCCGGCCGAACCCACGCCTCACACACACACACACAAAAACGCTCCAAAAACCGACACCTTAACTCACCCGCATCATCTCGACCCTCCCGTGCCTAAGCAACCGTCCGACGAGCCTCATACCGAGAAACTAAAGCATGTAGGTTGAGGGTGTAAATCAAACCCGATTCTTCTTCTTTCTCTCTCTCTCTCTCTCTCACGTTTTTCTCCTCCTTTTTCGTCTGTCTTTTTTTATTTTTTTTATTTTTCATCGATCGTTTCGCATTATTAATATGGGTCGTTTGTCGCATCATATTTTTATTTATTTTCGACGATAAAAACTATTTTTTATAACGTTCTTAAAATACGATACCGATTCTCTAATCGAATATCGTATCTACAAGAACTAAATTAAATTAATTTTCGTTGATGCTAATAAAATCATTACTTTTTTTTAACAAAATTCGATGATTTTTAATGCGGAGAAAATTAACATCTTTTTTTCGTTCAAAATTCTTTTTTTTCAATTTTCGTTCAAAAACGAGTTTTTCAAAACTGTTTTATAAAATCATTCCGACTATTCGATATCGATTTCATAATCGAATATCGAATACGACGAATATCGAAAATATAAATCGAGTATAAATTAATCCATATTTGTACGCGATTTATAAGAATTAACGATTTTTCGAACAAAAAAAACCGGCAGACCACCACGCGGGTCGCGCGCCTGCCAGGCGACCCGCGCGGCGGCCTGGTTCGCCCGGCCTCCTTTTTCTCGTTTCTTCGCTTTTCTATTTTCAATTCTTTTCGATCATTATATTAAAATGCGACTTTCGCGACATATTTTAATAAATACTTTTTTTTTCGACCTCGGTCAACACGTGTTAATCAATCACGTGTCATAAAACTTTTCTAAAAATCATGCATATTATTTATTTACATTTTTATTTGATTTATTCATCGTTACTAACTCGTTTTCTCGTGTTTGTAGCTTTTTATTTGTTTTTATCGCTTTATTAGACTAAAACGAACTCACATGCTAAAATAACATTGACGTTATTAGTTTAAACATGCATTAAACGACTTAGCAACCCACTTTATTTTTCTCACATGCTTAGGAAAATAATGTCTGCATATCATTCAACCGTCGAACTAACCCGTGTACACCAAAAACGAACGATATCCTAGTAAAGGCCGCTAAGTGCGGGCGGGGTTGGGTGTTCTTAGTGAACTTCCCAACACGTACCCTCACCCCTTACTCAGAACTATGGTTTCCGGATGTCCGAATCCATTGGCTACGAGAGTCATTCAATATACGATTAACCGCCCAGTCGGCATCGGTATCGATATGCAAAGGGACTAGCCCAATAAACTCTGACATCGGAAATGGGCCGTATTTTGTATACGGCCCACTACGACATAGAGTGGGCTCGAACGGTTCCGAATAACCATAAAATTTGGTGGCGACTCCTACTTCGATTTAAATTTCAATTTGACCATCTCATATGGAGATTCATTCGCCTCCCCAAACCCGCGCGTGGCCGCGTCGGGGTGGACCTATGTCATGTCCACAATTACCATCTATTATTCTTTACTGTTTAAACTCAATGACAAAATCATTTGAAATAATTCACTTTGGGTATCCTGAAGAAGTGACAGCCAACTGAACAGTTCTGAAGCTAAAGATAAATATGTGAGCACACTGATGTATTGTTTTTACTTTTTTGTACATTGAAAATTATTTCACCTTTGTTGAATACTTTGTTATATTTGCAGTGTAATTATTTCTCTGAAAAATTCAAGAATAAGATCAAATGGGCCAATCAAGTGACAGACTATGAAATAGCGGAATTTATTCCAGATTTTAGTCGTCATTTGGAAATTGACAATGGTATTTTGTCAATGAGGGTCATGGAAATGTACAATGGGGATAAAAATTATTTTGCCCAAATGTTCAAACCGGTAAACTTAATTATTCTACTTATATCATTGATACTATTTTATGTTTGACTATATTTCCATATATAAATGTTATTGATTAATGTATATGTTCAGAACAATGTTACATATGATAAGTATGTAAGGATGATGAAGGTGCGGTATTGTCACAAAATACTAACCTCCACCAGGAATCAGATGAAACATACTATTCTGAAAGATGCAAGAAAAATGTCAAGGAAACTTCTGTATGTTATAGACTTGCACTATGCTATCATATGACTACCATATATTGCACATAAAGCATAAATCATTAACATTTACTGTTTTATAACTTTTCTCAATAGGGCAGCGGAACTCCATGTGGAAAAAATATTCAGTGATGAAGAAATTATTCAAAAATTCTTAAAAGAAACAAAAAAAGAAGACCTTTGCAGGAAAGGCAAATGAGAAAAAGAAGGACTCATATGAAAACATTTTAATTTCATATAACATGTAATATATTCTATCCTGTCCAATGTTTTTTAATTCTTTCAGCATAATTAATTTTAAAATTGTTGATTATTTGAACTATGTTATCTTGCAGGGAAGAGGTTATGGAAACACAATGGATGAATGTAAGCCGAAAGGCGATGCAATCCTTGTTATTACCAAAAGAACAACTATATGATATGGTAAATGTTACACTAATATTATAAATTCAAATGCTGCCAAATCAATCTAACAAGTGTTCTTTTAATAGGCAATTGATATAGCTGGAATATATGCAACATTCAAGAGGAGCGATATACTATTCATTCCTACAAAATCAGGGGTAAAATATGTCAAAATTCCTGTACTTAAGTACTTTTTTGGTACATAATCATACAGTTGTTTACCTATTGTGTATCCATTGTTACAGGAATTAAACCCAGAAGTATTCTCTTCTCTGACAACGCCATACTGTACTGTATCATACTTGCCTGAAGATGGTAAATTCTTGAGAAAGGTATAACCATCTAATCTGTATACTCCTATACCATTAACACAGTTGAATTTTGTACATGGTTATAAAAGTGTCTGTTTTGATGTACTTAAGTTAATATGTGTTGAAAATATGTATTACATTACAATAACTATGAAATGTATACTTTTTCAGATCTTTATCCCAGTTCATATTGACACACCATTACACTGGATTTTGATTGTGTGTGATTTTGAAGACAAGAAGAATTACATCTTGGATTCAAGTAAAAGGAAGGGTAACAAAGCACGAATTGATGTTTGCCACAGAATAATGACAAATATCGCAATCATCATTCAAAACTACTCGGGCTATGAATACATCTCCAAAAAAATGATGACAAATCCAATGGAGTATGTCAAAAATGCAGCTCAACAAAGTAATGGATTTGATTGTAGTGTTTTTGTCTTGAAGTGGATAAATGCATTTCACGACAAGGAGAAATGGACAGACAAAGATTATTTTAATGACATCAATGACTTTCGTCGTCAAACATGCATAAATCTTATGAGGTGGGATAAGAACTTTGTTAAGGATTTTACAGTTGACAGAAAATATAAAATTCTATTTTAGCTGTGTGTATGTAAACAGTCAGTGATGTAAACATTACTCCATGACAAGAATTTATATAAACATCAACGTTTTTATAATCATTCTCAGGTGAGTTATGTACAGCTAATATGTACATATGTACATTACATAATGACCTATACACTGTACTTTGTAAATTGTTAAACGTAAAACAAAATTAACCTATAACGTTCTTCTGTAAATAGTCAAAAACATAAAATGTATAGAGTAATCTAAACATGTTTTGACGTACATAAATTGATATCTGTTGAATAAGTTACTATGTGTTGCACATTTTGGAATTTGTACATGCTTAAAACAGTGTTTGTTTTGATGTAGATAAGGTACTATGTGTTGCACATATTGAAATTAATACATGGTTAAAATAGTGTCTGTTTTGATGTACATAAGTTACTATGGTTAAAACAGTATCTGTTTTGATGCACATATTGATATTTATCAAGAAACTGAACCTTAAGAGTAGGATACCGCATAAGACGGGACGGAAAAGGGTTTAGGGTTAGATTAGGCGGACCCGCTTCGCGGATCCGCCTAATCCAACCCTAAACCCTTTTCCTTATTCAAGGTCACTAAACCCGCAAGAAACTGTACCCTAAGAGGGTATTGGTGAACCCTGTCGTGGATGTGATTCAAAGATGGGACACTAAACCTTAAGAGTAGGGTACCGCATAAGACGGGACGGAAAAGGGTTTAGCGTTGGATTAGGCGGACCCGCTTCGCGGATCCGCCTAATCCAACCCTAAACCCTTTTCCTAATTCAAGGTCACTAAACCCGCAAGAAACTGTACCCTAAGAGGGTATTGGTGAACCCTGTCGTGGATGTGATTCAAAGATGGGACACTGAACCTTAAGAGTTGGGTACCGCATAAGACGGGACGGAAAAGGGTTTAGGGTTGGATTAGGCGGACCCGCTTCTCGGATCCGCCTAATCCAACCCTAAACCCTTTTCCTTATTCAAGGTGACTAAACCCGCAAGAAACTGTACCCTAAGAGGGTATTGGTGAACCCTGTCGTGGATGTGATTCAAAGATAGGACACTGAACCTTAAGAGTAGGGTACCGCATAAGACGGGACGGAAAAGGGCTTAGGGTTGAATTAGGCGGATCCGCCTAATCCAACCCTAAACCCTTTTCCTTATTCAAGGTCACTAAATCCGCAAGAAACTGTACCCTAAGAGGGTATTGGTGAACCCTGTCGTGGATGTGATTCAAAGATGAGACACTGAACCTTAAGAGTTGGGTACCGCATAAGACGGGACGGAAAAGGGTTTAGGGTTGGATTAGGCGGACCCGCTTCGCGGATCCGCCTAATCCAACCCAAAACCCTTTTCCTTATTCAAGGTCACTAAACCCGCAAGAAACTGTACCCTAAGAGGGTATTGGTGAACCCTGTCGTGGATGTGATTCAAAGATGGGGTACTGAAACTTAAGAGTAGGGTACCGCATAAGACGGGACGGAAAAGGGTTTAGGGTTGGATTTAGTATCTGTACATTTTCAGTCTAAGATGTATATAGATGAGTTATGTACAACTAATATAGAATTATGTACAATGATGTCCTCAGATAAATTATGTACAGCTGATATAGAATTATGTACAGCTGATATAGAAATATGTACAATGATGTCCTCAAATGGGTTATGTACAGCTGATATAGAATTATGTACCTTATATAATGACCCTACGTCCTGTACATAATAATGAATACGGTGTACATAACTATTTAGGAAGATATACAGTGTAAATTTTTACAATCGCAACAAAATTTCTACTTTAAGATGTAACTAGATGAGTTATGTACACTAATATAGAATTATGTCTAGTGATGTCCTCAGATGGATTATGTACAACTGATATCAAAATATCAACATTATTCAGTGACAAATATGTACATCATAAGTTATCAAAATAATTCAGCAGAGAATCAGTACAGAATCTACGTAATTCTTGATAATCGATTGTCTACTTGGATCAGCAGGTTCATAATCAAACGATGAAGATCTGCAACGGAACTGATGAAGATGATCGAATGATTTGAATGAAAAAATAAACAAATTTCTAGAGAGAGAAAGTCGACTAATTCAAAAGGAAAGGAAGGAGATGGCGCGCGTTTGTTTTTGTGCTTAGAATTTTGATCAACCCTGGTCCGTTGATCTCAATCAGATCTAACGGCCCAGATGCTGCCTCAACGGTTGCAGGGAGTTAGGCTGCCTCAAAGGATCCCGAATCTATATATATATATATATATATATATATATATATATAGAATCTGGTGTAAACACACCAATTTGGTGTAAACATCCTAACAATCTGGACCGTTGATGTAATACTTGATCAACGACTCAGATTTAATCTTCAAAAGAGAACAAAACTTTCCCAAAGTCCCTCCCTTACCTCTCTTTTCTCTCTCCTCTCTTTCTTTGATACTCATGTAACCAAATTTTTCTCTAAAAATTTTGCTCTCAAAATTGAAATGCTTAATTTTTCCGGATAAATGCTCAATTATAAGTTCCTATTGCTAATCGTAATCTTAGATTGTAGATTACTTCAATTAATTCGTTATAGTTTTCCAGAAATTTATTCAATTCAATTAAATTTTTGATTAAAATTGCAATTTTTGTAGAAAATTCGTTCCTATTGCTCGATTTCCGAAAAATTGCTCAATTATAAGTTCTTGTTGCTTAATCGTAAGATTAGATTGTAGATTACTTCATTGAATTCGTTTTAATTTTCCAGAAATTCGTTCAATTTTATGCAAAATATATGCGTTCATTAGAATACTTGAATATATGCCTTGGAATACTTGAATATATACGCTGGAATACTTGAATATATACTCAATTATTCCAACACATATATTCAAGTATTCCAACACATATATTCAAGTATTCCAACATATATATTCAATTACTCTAACATATAAACTCAGTTACTCCAACACATATATTCAAGTATTCCAACATACATATTCAAGTATTCCAACATACATATTCAAATTTTTTCACCGACTAATACTGTTTTACAGCAGTCGATGATGAAGAAACAATGCAAGAACACAAGTTCAGAGATATCAAAACATCTACCGTGTCGGAATATCAGAAAGACGCATTTCAAAATGGTCGAACTTGCCGTATTTTAATTGTCGTATCCCATATGTAATTACACGTATAGAATTAAGCAGTTACTCCAACATGTTTGTTGATTATTCCAACAATCATTCAAATTATTTATTGAATCAATCAATTATTCATCCTCAATTACTTTAATGTCGTTATTTTAATGTTACAATCAGTTATTCCTATGTTCGACAATAGGTATTCAAACATACCAATTGCTGATGGAATCAATCAATTTTTAAATCTTCAATTACTCTAATGTCGTTGTTATTCCAATGCTTACAAGCAGTTATTCCTATGTTCGACGACTGTTACTCCAACATTTTACTAGTTGATTGAATCAATACATTTTTAATCTTCAATTACTCTAATGTCGTTGTTATTCTAATGCATATAAGCAGTTATTCCTATGTTCGACAACAACTACTCCAACATTAATTGTTGATTGAAACCACATGTAAAGAAATACATCTTATAAAAACTATTCTATTCTTCATGAGTTTTGAAACATCTCTCTATCTTAGGCATGAGCTCATCTTCTACCGTCCTTATCCAATTGTCGTTGGCACCCGGAGTCCAAGTCAAGCTTAGAGAATTCGTACTATTTTCAATAGTTGGTGTTGAGCATTGTTGTGAACTTTGTATTGTTGCTATCAACTGATTGAATGTCTGCAAACATATACAGGTACTCCAATATTCAAATTCAAGTACACTAATGCATATTCTCAAGTACTCTAATGCATATATTCAAGATTATGCAAAAACATACATTCAAGCACTCTAAAATTCCGTAGATTCAAATACCTATTTTAACCTTCCAATTCAGTTATTCCAACATACATGTTTAAGTACTCCAACATATATAAATTAAAGTATTCTAAAACATATAGTCAAGTACTCCATTGTATACGTATACTCAAGTATTTCAATTACTCCAAGACATATACTCAGTTACTCCAACATAAATATTCAAGTATTCCAACACATATATTTAAGTACTCTATTAAATTTTGAGATTCATATACTCAAGTACTCCAACTACTTTAAGACATATATTCAGTTATTCCAACATATATATTCAAGTATTCCAACATATATGTTCAAGTATTCCAACATATATATTCAAGTACTCCAGTTACTCCAACATATATACTCAGTTACTCCAACATATATATTCAAGTATTCCAGCATACATATTCAAGTATTCCAACATATATATTCAAGTACTCTAAAAATTTTGAGATTACCTTCAAGTTGATTCATGTCTTCTATGTTGAAATCGATATTCATCATAAAGAATTATGGAAGAATTCAAAACCGAATATATGTCGTGATAAATTACCTTAAAAAACGAATAGGCGTTCAAAACCAAATATGTATTGAAGTATAACGATATTACCTTCATGTTCATCAACAATAGGTTCATGCTTAGTGAAATTCATGCTCATCAAAAACGAATTTCGTATAAAATTTCTGGAAATTTGAATGAATTGAACAAATTTCCAAAAATTGAATGAATTGAATGAATTAATCTATAATCAAATCTTATGATTGAGCAATAGGAACATACGATTGAGCAATTTTCTGTTTAATTAGGCGTTTCAATTTGAAAGATATGATCAATTTTTGGGAGAAAATTTTTTGAAATAAAATTTGGGGGTTTATCAAACCCTAAAGAGAGGAGAGAGAAAGGGAGGAGAGAGAAACGCCTAATAAAAATTTGGGGGTTTTGTTATATTTTGAGAAATAATCTCGACCGTCGATCTTGCAAGATCTAACGGACCGAATTGTTAGCATATTTACACCAAATTTGGTGTTTACACCAAATTTGGTGTTTACACCAAATCCTACCTCTCTCTCTCTCTTTCTCTCTCTATATATATATGTGTGTGTGTGTGTGTGTGTGTGTGTGTGTGTGTGTGTGTGTGTGTGTGTGTGATCCGGTACGGAAACAATTAACCCGACTTCGGATTCGGGTTTTATGTTCAGAATGTTGTTGAGTTATTATTCGTCCGACTTCCTTCAACCTCTCCTTCCTCCCACTCCGGCGATCAGACCTTCCCGCAGATTGAGCCTGCTCCCTGCACAGTGAACGCACAGGGCCTCGGAGGTTGTCCGAGGGAACCCTCTCCGATGCCTAAGTCAGTCTGTGAAATGCCTTGATGAACCTAGTTCGTGAGGAGCTAGGTGGCGTTTTTAGAGTGAGAGTCTAGAAAGAGAAAATCCAACCCCTCTCAAGTGGGAAATGGGTGAGTATTTATACCTTCCCACAAGAGAGAGGAAGAGAAGTGGAGAGAGGAAGAATGGGTGGATACGGGGGTGACAAGTGGCTTCACCTCATCCACCCATTTTCCCTTACCTTAGGCGAAATAACGGAAGGGCCCTCGGCTTCCCCTGCTCGTATTGGGGGTCGGGACACCCTGAGGACCAGCAAGCAGGGGAGCTTGATTGCCCTGCTCGGCTAGCGGCACGGCCCTGCCGAGCAGGCACAAGCCTTAGAGTATTTTCAGCGGTCTTTTACAGGGTGGGCATGTTGGGCAACCCTTCCCCTACTCTTGGGGCGAATTATTCCGGGGTCTCATAGGCGGGCGACCCGCGGTATTTTGTTAACTCCTATCAATTGGCCCACGCCGGTCAGAGGGAAGCAGAGTTTCCCTTTGGCAGGCGTCTTACAGAATGGAATGGAGTTGACTTTTGAACTCCCTTGTATTTAATGCGTTGCTTGTTCCCGAGGTAGGAAGCCCAAGCGCATTGGTTATGACAAGGAGGGTTAGAATGTTCTTCTGGTAATGATTGTTTCTTTTTGCAAAGTGGGTTCTTGGGCAATGTGCGGATCTTATGATTGGCTACCCCTCTTACAGGGGTGGTTGGAGCGCCATTAATGGCGAGTTTCTTGCTTTTATATAAGCTCCGATCTCCCTCACCATTTTCGCACCTTTACTTCGCAATTTTTCTGTTATCTTCCTCCAAAATATTTGAGAGCCGATGTATTGGATCAGGAAAAGAGTTTTCCGATGTGGAATCTACGTAGAAATCCGCTGTTTCAGAGGACGCCGTCGTTTGAGATATGCTAAGAGAGCTCACCAGGTCCTTCGTAGAAGTGAAAGGAGGCGTTCCCGTTCTCGACGGGCGGTGGCCCTTTCCAGGTCTGGCAGGCATCCTGGGTCTTCTTCTGCTGGCCCACGCCTTAGGCGATGCACCCGAACTGGAGAGTGTTATGACAGGGGTTGCCATAACTGCTTTCTGTGGCTACATCCAGAGCAGTTTGTCCCAAACTGCCCTGAGCTTACCTCCTCCCCAGAGTCAGGCCCTTCCTCCCCCTTGGGGAGGGAGGTGGGTCGTGAACTCCCTGATGACACTAGAACGGTCCCCTTTGGTCATGACTGGGGAACAAGCAGCCGTGATTCCGAGGATAGCGAGGGTTAGGGCTATTCTTCAGGCGGTGTCGAGGACGACCTCCCTACTGATCCCTTCAAGAGCTCTGATGGCTGGGACTAGGGGTCTCCTCTGGATGACTACAGCCCTAAGAATTACTCCCCGGGCCCTGATGATGATTAGGCCTGCTCTGGATTTGCAGGCTAGTTAACTGGGGCAGAAATCAGGCCCTTGTACTTTTATTTGCATGTCTAGAATGTAACTTGCCCATTTTTGGGCTCTTTTTTTTCAAATTAATGAAAAATCAGGCGGCTTATTATTATCGTTTGTTTTTTTTTTTTGAAAGGGGATGACGTCACTGGGGGGTTAATTCTTTGACGCCTTTTTGTCTTCCCGAGGCTCTTCTTGGAAAGAGGTGGACAGTTGGTTGTTTAAAATGTGACACGTGGGGCAGTTTTATGGGGAGGTTTCTGCAAGAGGGACGACCTTTCAGTTGCCTGGGCCTATATAAGCCTTTCTCCTCCCCCTATTTCCCTCTTTCACATTCCTTCGAAACTTAAACCCTTCTTCATATTTCTTCACTCTCTTTGCTGCTGAGAATTTTATAAGACTAAGGAGCGCTTACCTTCGGATTTTCAAGCGACGGTCATCGTTCTAGGTTAGAATCTTACTCTAAATCTTCGTCTTTTCTTTTCCTCATACTTCTCCTTCATAAATCAGCATGTCTCGCGCTCGTGTTCTTACATTCGGTTCGTCGTTTGGGAGGACGGAGGGTAGAGAGGGGGGTAGAGCTGACCTAGCCTCCTCTTCCGGGGTTAGGCCCGGTGGGGGGACCACTTTGAGGGGGAAGAGGATGCCAACTCCCCCGAACCTGCTCCCTTCGACGTCGTCGATTCTGACGACGACGCACTGGAGGTAGACCCCTTCACAATTGCGGGTCCCCTTATTCCCAGGGAGAGAGGGAAAACATACTTCCTGGACAAAAACAAGTACCTGATCCCCTTGAAAACTTACCTCGAAGCTAAGAACCGAGACTTAATTATAGAGAGTGACGCTGCCGAGGAAATTGAGAAGTTTTATCACTTCGGGGAGGGGTACACTATTATAGTTCCCGGGGAGAAAGATACAGTATGCTGCCCTCCTGACGGCTATGTGGCCGTTTATCATAATAGCCTAGAATTCGGTCTGCAATTCCCTCTGCACCCCTTCTTGGAGGAGACCTTTAGGAGGATGAATGTGGCTATAGCCCAATTGACTGCTTCGGCAATTAGGTCACTAATAGCCTACACTTGGACCTGTATCTTCCATGGGGAGGGGCCTTCCATTGACGCCTTGCGTTTTATGGTTGGGCTGCAAATGGTGTCTTCATCAGGGGGAGATGGTTCCCCTGGGTACTGGTCCCTTCAAAGGCAGAAGAAATATGCTCTAGTTTGGCCGGCTTTAAGCAGCCTGAAAGACTGGAAGAACAATTTTTTGTATGTACATAGTGCTTCAGGGTGGCGGATTCCTAGGCACTTTAGGAATCATGTTCATACCCGTATGGAAACTCGTGAAGAGTACCATCCAGGCGTCGGGGGGAAAGCCCTGGAGGTAAAACTGAGCAAGATGGAAGAGAAGCTAGTCGAGAAGTTCGGGGTTGTTGTTGACAGGTCTGGCGTTTGTGGCCCTGACTTCTGGCTCTCTCATCCAGAGCTCATAGCCACAGATGAATACCTGCTCCCAGTGGGCCTGATCACTGGCCTTGAAGGTAGTTCAGGGGTTTTCACCGGCATGATTTTCCCGAGACTTTTATCCCTCTGTGCTTTCTTAACTGGTTGTTTGTTCGCCCTGCAGGCTCTGCTTCTCCCCTTTGGACAAGGAAGCAGATAAGGAGGCTCGGTTTGACCGAAGAGTTTGTCATTGCTTCGAAACGTCCCTCTCTTCCTTCAAATTTCAAGAAAGGGGAGAAGAATCTGATGAGGTTTGTGAAGGGTCTCTCTTCTGGGCGACGACTCCCTCTTCCTCCACGACTAAAGCCGGCGGCTTCTCCCTCTAGTGCCCAGGGTGGGGAGGTGGAAGTTACCTCTGAGGCCACCCCTTCTCCTGTCTGTAGGCAGGGTGATTCTCCTGATGGGACTCATATTTCCCAGGGGTCACGCCCCGCGGATTCTAAAGGAACTGGGGAGAGTGTTCCCTTGGAGCGTAGGAGGAAAAGGAATAGGGAACCTTCAGAGGCTGTGCCTATGGTTGACCTGGAGGCTGACGTGGAGACCCCCGAGGCCAAGCGCCCTGCTCGTGACATTCCAGGCACCCTTTTCTCGGAGGAAAATACAGAGTTTCACTATACTGCAGGCGATACTGTTGATGTGTCGGGCCTGCTTTCATACTCCGGCGCCGTTTTGGCAGATCGTCTTACTAAGTCTATAACCTCTACCTCCAACCAGATGATTCAATACATCCAACGCACCTCCAAGGTGTTGCAGGCCTCTGCTGAGCTAACGGCTCTTAGCCGCCTGAGCGATGAAGAGTTGGCTGTCACTCCTGGGGCCCCCCCTCCGGACCGTCAGGCTATGGTTGAAAGGGATGTCATTCTGATCAAATACTTGGGGGATAAGTTGGCGAAGCAGGAGAGCGAGCTGGAGGAGGCGAAGGGCCAGGCCAGTCAGTGGAAGCTTCAAGGGGAGAGGGCTGTAAGGGAAGCGTCCAAGTTAGAGGCGGAACTGAAGGAGAGCCGCCTGGCGATGGAGCGTGCTACAATATCCCTGGTCGAGATGGAGCACTTTAAGAGAAAAGCAGCTGATTTGGAGGAGAGTCTGTCTAAAGCTGACTCAGACTTCAAGCAGGCTCAGGGTGAATGGCAAAAAGAGAAGGATGCCATCCTAGAGGAGACTGAAACTGCGGTGGACATGAGCTTTGAGAATGGAGCCAACTCCTCCCTGGAGCTTGTTATGGAGGTAATTATGGAGATGTTCCCTGTTTTGGACGAGGATGCTTTTCGGAACCTCTATTCTACCAAAAACGAAGCTCGGGCAGCCAGACCACCTGAGGAGACTGCTGGTCCCAGCCAGGGTGTTCCTAATGCTTAGGCCTTTCTGTTGACAACTCTAACTCTTGTGCTGAGCCCTGATGTGGCCAGCTTATCTGTAATATTTTGGTTTCTTTGGATTTTCGTTTTGGTGCTTTTGTTAAACAATTTTACTTCTTCATGGATCTGCTTATGAATACCTTTTCCTTTTTTCTGTTTGTTTTGCCTCCCTTAGAATATGGCCTGCCCCCTGCCTACTTAGAGGCAGGAGGGGGGTCTGCGTTTTTTATACAAGGTTGGAGGGATTTCCCCTACTCCTTGTTCATTTTTGGCATGCGAAGCCTGGCCTGACCCTGGCTTCTTGTTTGAAGTCCAGGGCGCTTGCCCCCTGCCTGCCCAGAGGCAGGAGGGGGGCAGCGTTTTTTATACAAGGTTGGGGGGATTGCCCCCAGTCCTTATTCATTTTTGGCGTGCGAATCCTGGCCTGACTCTGGCTTCTTGTTCGAAGTCCAGGGGGCCTGCCCCCTGCCTGCCCAGAGGCAGGAGGGGGGTCTGCGTTTTTTATACAAGGCTGGGGGGATTGCCCCCAGTCCTTGTTCATTTTTGGCGTGCGAAGCCTGGCCTGACCCTGGCTTCTTGTTCGAAGTCCAGGGGGCCTGCCCCCTGCCTGCCTAGAGGCAGGGAGGGAGGCTTTTGCGTTTTTTATACAAGGTTGGGAAGCCTGCCCCCAGTCCTTGTTCATTCGGCACGTGGGGCCCGGCCTGACCCTGGCTTTTGATCAAAGTCTAAGGGGCCTGCCCCCTGCCTTCCCAGAGGTAGGCAAAGGGACTTAGAATTTTTGTTGGGGGTCCGTTTTCCTTGGTTCTGGCAACAGGGGGCCTCCCCCTATTGCCCCCTGCTCGTTTGTGTGTGAAAATGCAAGTTTGAACAGACAACGAGTATGGATTCGAAGTTCCTTTCATTTCTTTGCAAAAAAGCTAACATAAGTGTGGTCGGAGCCGTCGACATTCTTATTCTGACCGTTCTCCGCCAGTTTTCTGAAAACGAATTTTACTTAAGGCTTGCTAGACATAGCACTTTTTTAAAGTGTCGGCATTCCAGTGCGCGCTCAATTCTTGGCCTTCAAGGTTGGCGATTCTGTATGTGCCTGGCCCTAAAATCCGGGTCACCTGATATGGGCCCTCCCAGTTGGCACTCAGCTTGCCATGCTCTCTTGACCTTCCTACAACCTGCATTTTTCTTAGAACCAGGTCGCCCATCTGGAAGCTTCTCTCATGTACCTTCTTGTTGTATGCTTTCCTCATCCGCTGCTGGTAGGCGGCGATGTTGACGCTAGCCTCCTCCCTTACTTCGCTGACCAGGTCTAAGGCCTCGGCCATCGCCACTTCATTCTCCGCCCGGTCATACTGCAGGGATCGCAGGGTGGGAATTTTGGCTTCGACGGGTAGCAGGGCCTCTGCCCCGTAGACCAGGCCAAAGGGGGTCTGACCTGTGGACTCTTTTCGAGTGGTCCTGATTGACCAGAGTATACTTGGTAGCTCGTCAGCCCACCTGCCTTTAAGGTCATCTACCATCTTTTTGAGATCGTTCAGGATCTGTTTGTTGGCTGCCTCTGCCTGTCCGTTGGTTTGAGGGTGACAGACGACAGAGTAGGCAACTGCGACGCCATGGCCTTCCAGCCAGATCCTTAGAGGGTCATTGTCAAATTGCCTTCCATGATCAAACACCAATATTTTTGGTAAGCCGAATCTGGTGATGATATTCCTCCATATCACCTTCCTGACTGCAGGCTCAGTGATGTTCGGCACTGCCTCGGCCTCCACTCACTTGGTGAAGTAGTCGATTGCCACAATCAAAAATTTCCTGCCCCCGGTTGCCACTGCGAAGGGACCCAGTATATCCATCTCCCACTGGGCGAAGGGGATGGGGGATAGGATTGGCCTGAGCTCTTGGGCCGGGGCATGGATGGATGGGGCGAAGAGCTGGGATTTTCTGCACTTCCGAGTCAAGTCCTTTGCGTCGGCCAGAAGGGTCGGCCAGTAGTATCCTGCCCTCAGGGCTTTGTGTGCCAACGATTTTCCTCCTATATGATGACCACATATCCCTGAATGGATGTCATCCAGGACCTCTGCAGCCTGTCCTGCCTCTAGACACTTGAGCAGGGGTGATGAGAATGATTTCTTTTATAAGTCCTCTCCTATTAGTATGAACCACGCAGCTCTTGCCGGCATCTTTCTCTTTTGCACAGGGTCAGATGGTAAAACTCCGTATTTTTTGAATCGGATAATTGGGGTCATCCAATCCTCAGGCCCTGCCTTCTCGACAGCACTGATTGGCTGGCAGGGGGTGGTGGATTTTTCCTGGATGACGTCTTCCCAAACTGACCTTCGTATGTCTTGCAGGCTGGAGCTGGCTAGTTTCGACAGGGCATCTACCCGGTTGTTCTGGGACCGGGGGATCTGCCTGACTTCGTACGACTTTAGGCCTGACAACTCTCTCTTCACCTTCTCCAGGTAGGCGGCCATTGCCTGATCCCTGGCTTCATATTCTCCGTTAATTTGATTGGCGATGAGTTGGGAGTCTGTTGCCAGGACAATCCGCTCTGCTGCTGCAGCTTTGGCTAAATTAATGCCTGCGAGTACTGCCTCGTACTCGGCTTCGTTGTTTGATGCTGGGAAAACAAATCTGAGTGCGTGCTCAAAGTCAGCCCCTTCCGGGCTGGTTAACACGACTCCGGCCCCTGCACCATTAGCTGTGGAAGACCCATCGGTGTATACCACCCATTCACCGGCAGGCGGGCTGTCTTCCTCAGAATGGGAGCATTCTGCTAAGAAATCAGCCAGGGCTTGCGCTTTGATGGTTGTTCTAGATTGGTATGTTATTCCTAGTCCGCTCGGCTCGATGGCCCATTTTAGCAGCCTGCCCGATTTCTCGAACTTCTCCAGTACTTTCTCTAAAGGTTGGTCTGTCAGCACCACGACGGGGTGTGCGTCAAAGTATGGCCTTAATTTCCTGGCTGCTATGACAACCGCGTAGGCTGCTTTTTCGACCATTGGATAGTTCTTTTCCACTGCCCCCAGGGCATGACTTACAAAGTATATAGGCTGCTGGGCGCCTGCTTCTTCTCTTAAGATAACTGCGCTTACTGTCACATTAGTTATAGCAATGTAGAGGAAGAGTTTCTCCCCTGCTACTGGCGTCGCCAGGGTGGGGAGTTTCTTCAAATGTTCCTTCAACTGTTCGAAGGCTTCTTTTTGCTCATCCTCCCATTTAAACTGCTTGTTGCCCTTCAACACTTTGAAGAATGGAGTCGACTTGTCTGCTGACCTGGCAATGAAGCGTGCCAGGGCGGCCATTCTGCCTGTCCAACGTTGGATGTCCCTTATGGTTCTGGGTTCAGGAAGATCTAGAACAGCCTGAACCATCTCAGGGTTGGCGTCTATCCCTCGAGAGCTGACCATAAAACCTAAGAATTTGCCAGAGCGAACTCCGAACGTGCATTTCTTTGGATTGAGTTTCATCTTGTAGGGGCGCAGGGAGGAGAAAGTCTTCTGCAGGTCTGCGAAGTGTTCATCGTCTTCCTTGCTTTTCATAATAGCGTCGTCGACATAAGCTTCTAGGTTTCTACCTTTTTGATTTTCGAAAACCTTGTCGACCAGGCGCTGGTATGTGGCCCCTGCGTTTTTAAGCCCAAACGGCATCATTTTGTACATGTAGGTGCCTGAACTGGTGATGAAGGCACACTTCACCCTGTCCGGCTGCCATAAGTACACCTGATGATATCCTGAAAAGGCGTCCAGGAAGCTCAGCATGGAGTATCCACTAGTAGCGTCTACCAGTTGGTCAATCCTGGGGAGTGGGTAGCAGTCCTTCGGGCAGGCCTTGTTAAGGTTCGTAAAGTCCACACACATCCTCCATGCGCCCGAGGATTTCTTAACCATGACCACATTCGCTAACCACTCTGGATAGTCGCAAACCTCAATAAAATCTGCCTTCAGAAGTTTTTCAATTTCTTCTTTAATCGCCATGTCCTTCTCTGCGGACATATTTCGCTTTTTCTGCTTTACAGGGCGAGCGTCCGCGTTTACGTTCAGCCTGTGAACGATATATGCTGGATCGACCCCTGGCATCTCGTCTGCCGAGACTGGAATACATCCTTGTTATCCTTTAGTACCTTGATCAGTTCAGCCTGGTAGGACTCTTCCAGGTCAGCCCCTATGAGGACCTGCCTCCCTGGTTCTAGGTCCACCAGCATGCTCTCCCCCCCAGGTTCCAGGTGGTCGGTCGCCTGATGACCGACTGGGATCTCACCTTCCCTGCTGGGGGAACTGTCAGCTTTTCTCTTTCCTTTTCTTTCACTTTCATGAGTTTGCAGGGCCATGGAGTAGCACTGCCTGGCCGACTCCTGGTCTCCGTGGACTTTCCCTTCCATGCCAAAATCCGTTACATAAGCTACGGTGAGCGCTCTGATTGATACGGCTGCTTCAATCTCATCCAGGGTGGCCCTGCCAATCAGAGCATTGTACGCAGACCTTGCATCTACCACAACAAACGATGCCCTGATATTTCTGGCAGAGGTCCCCTCCCCGAATGTCACAGGCAGGTCTATAATTCCCATAGGCAGTATACCTGCCCCGCTGAACCCATACAATGATCCAGGGACAGGTCGCAGGTGCCTCTTTTCCAGGCCCATTTTAACGAAGGCATCCTTGTATAGCAGGTTCGTGTACGCGCCGGTATCAACCAGGCATCTCTGCACAATGTGGTTACTGATTTCCAGGGATAGTACCAAGGGGTCGCTATGGGGATACACCACTCGCCCTGCATCTTCAGGGGTGATGCTCAGCGTCATACCCCTCGGGCTTCCTGCCCTTTCAGCGTAACAGATTTGGTTTTTCAGTTCACGGATCTGCCTCTTCTTACTTCTCCTGCTGGTTTGGCCCTCTGCATCCCCTGATATCACATGGATTATCAGGCGGTTCTGCGCCGAGCCTTCAGGTTTTTCCGGTGTTTCCTTCTGAGTTTTATTCCTTGCTGCGTAGTTGGCCAGCCAGCCATTCCTGATTAGTTTTTCGATTTCATCCTTCAGGTGGCGGCACTCCTCGGTGGTGTGGCCTACGCAATCATGGAAGGTACAGAACTTCTTGGGGTCCCCCTTTGGCCTGCGTGGTTTGCTTGGACGGTTCCACTTGGCAGTCTCCTTTTCTAGTTCGAAAATCTCTGCCCTGGACTTGTTGAGGGCTGTATAGCTGTCGAATCTAGGTTGGTAGACTGTGCGCTCCCTTTTAGGGGTATCCCCTTCTTCGGTTCTCTGCTTCCCGGACTCGTTCCTGCCGCGTCCACCCTGCTGCCTGGTAGGGCATGCGGGGGTATCCGGCAGGCTGTGGAACTCTTCCTGCAGCATAAACCCTTCTGCGATTTTCCTGGCCTTGGCAAGAGTTTCTGGCTGGGCCCTGATCATCTGGTTTTTCATCTCTCCAGGGAGCAAGGAGTTAGTCAGCGCGTATGCTGCTGTCGGATCGTCAATTTCTTTTACTTGTTGGAACGACAGGTCAAATCTCTTCAAGTATTCTCTGACGGTTTCGCCCTTTTTCTGCCTGAGAGTCAGTAGGTCGAACCTCGTGAGACGTCGTCTCTTGTTTCCAGCATACTGGTCCAGGAAGGCCTCAGCCAACTCGATGAAGAAGCAGATTGACCTCTGCGGCAGGTCTCTAAATCAACCCTGGGCCAAGCCCACCAGAGTGGTTGGAAAAATCTTGCACCAAACCGCGTCGTCGGCATCATACATGCCCATATGACTCTCGTACGCTGCCAAGTGGTCCTCCGGGTCAGTCGTGCCGACAAATTTAACAGAGGGAATCTTAATTTTTGGGATGGGATGTCCCTGCACCTCAGGGTGAAGCGGGGTCTTGGTTGGCCTGCCTACCACCCTCGACCTGCTCCCGCCAGAGTAGTGACCGTGGTCATCCCTTCTGTCAGTGGTCGGTCTCCTACTTTCAGGGGAGCGGTACCTAGGTGGGCGCCTGCTTATCGCTTCGTCGTCCCTGGGAGGGGAATGATGTCGTGAGCGCTTCTTTTGAGCAGGCTTGATGTTATCATCCTGATGGTGCCTTGACCTTAGAGGTTGGCCATTGTTAAGTCTGGACTGCAGGCTTTGGGACAGTCCTGGTGCAGGCTGCGATTCTTCAACTGGTGTCAGCCTGGAGAACACATCTCCCTGTTTCTCCCCCAGGCGTTTGGACACTGGCTCCTTATGCTTCATACGATTCTTCAGGTCTTGGGATAAGCCCCTTCTTTCGCGAGCAGCCGTGGACTCTGTAGTGTTAATGGAGAACGCCTCTTGCTGCACAGGTGGTTCTTGATGGCCTCCTGTGACCCGCCTTTGCACCTGTGCATACGCCTGAGCTGTCTTCCTGGCCTTTCTCTGAATGTTTCTAGCGGCGGTCCGCTTTGAGCCCCCGGTTCCCTCTCCACTTTCAAAGTGGAGCAACCTGGGGGTCGTGGCGACCCTGCCTACCAGATCATCTGGAGTAAACTCCTGATTCAACATTGCTGAGAAAAAGCTGCAGTCTGCATCATCTGAGCAGGGGTGAGATTTAGAGTTTGCCTTGGGTATGCCCTCTGCTCTGCCGTGGCAGCTACCCCTTGACCTGGTGCTCCCTGGAGGCTGGCCCGCCCCATGCCTGAAATCGTGGCGGCGGGTGTTACCTCTAGCGGCATGCCATATAGGGGAGCGTTGGGTGGATTTGTTGGTCATGCCCCAGAACTGGCATCGAAAATTTCTGGCATGACCGTTTTAATTGGTTGATTAGTGTTTGAGAATGGTTGATTTGTGGGTAATTTCGTGGGTATAACCGTCGTTCCCCACAGACGGCGCCAAATTGTTCCGGTACGGAAACAATTAACCCGACTTCGGATTCGGGTTTTATGTTCAGAATGTTGTTGAGTTATTATTCGTCCGACTTCCTTCAACCTCTCCTTCCTCCCACTCCGGCGATCAGACCTTCCCGGCGGATTGAGCCTGCTCCCTGCATAGTGAACGCACAGGGCCTCGGAGGTTGTCCGAGGGAACCCTCTCCGATGCCTAAGTCAGTCTGTGAAATGCCTTGATGAACCTAGTTCGTGAGGAGCTAGGTGGCGTTTTTAGAGTGAGAGTCTAGAGAGAGAAAATCCAACCCCTCTCAAGTGGGAAATGGGTGAGTATTTATACCTTCCCACAAGAGAGAGGAAGAGAAGTGGAGAGAGGAAGAATGGGTGGATACGGGGGTGACAAGTGGCTTCACCTCATCCACCCATTTTCCCTTACCTTAGGCAAAATGACGGATGGGCCCTCGGCTTCCTCTGCTCGTATTGGGGGTCAGGACACCCTGAGGACCAGCAAGCAGGGGAGCTTGATTGCCCTACTCGGCTGGCGGCACGGCCCTGCCAAGCAGGCACAAGCCTTGGAGTATTTTTAGCAGTCTTTTGCAGGGTGGGCATGCTGGGCAACCCTTCCCCTGCTCTTGGGGCGAATTATTCCGGGGTCTCATGGGCGGGCGACCCGCGGTATTTTGTTAACTCCCATCAATAAAGTTTCATCACCTTATTATAATTTTTTGATGTGAGTTTATTTTTACTTAGGTTTGTAGTCTTATTAAGAGACTTTTTAATACTTAAATGTTTTTTTATTGATATTTAAGAACGAATCTTATTTATAGAATTCATCAATTTATCATAACTTTTCGATGCATGGTGGATACCGGCGCGTACAGGAACCTGCTATACAAGGATGCCTTCGATAAAATGGGCCTGGAAAAGAGGCACCTGCGACCTGCCCCTGGATCATTGTATGGGTTCAGCGGGGCAGGTATACTGCCTATGGGAATTATAGACCTGCCTGTGACATTCGGGGAGGGGACCTCTGCCAGAAATATCAGGGCATCGTTTGTTGTGGTAGATGCAAGGTCTGCGTACAATGCCCTGATTGGCAGGGCCACCCTGGATAAAATTAAAGCAGCCGTATCAATCAGAGCGCTCACCGTAGCTAATGTAACGGATTTTGGCATGGAAGTGAAAGTGCACGGAGACCAGGAGTCGGCCAGGCAGTTGATAAGTGTAGTTTGTAGTGCCTATTTTGTTGTGTTTTGGTCCCGTTTTCCTTGTGGAATCGCTCCTTGGGAGCGGTTTTTGGGTTACGTATGCTTCCTTTAGTTCGTTTTAGGTTCCCAAGACCATTTGTGAAGAATTGGAGCGAATCCGACTCGATACATACACTTTTTGGAGCCAACGAAGTGAAGGAACGATCACTCGATGCCTTGGATTCGACCCCGAGACCTTGGGACCCAATCCCGAGCCTCCTAGACTCGATCCCGAGACCCGAGAATCGGTGAGTAGCCCATGAGAATCAAGGAGGGACCAAAAAGTTCATATTGGAGGCCTACAAGACTCATCCCCGACGGGAATGGCCTCATCCCGTCCGGGATGAGGTGCACAATTGAAGAGCTGCTGCCACGAGTCCATCCCGACCGGGATGAGTTCATCCCGACCGGGACCACCTTATCCCGACCGGGATGACCCACTGGCAGCCCGCTTTTGCTTCTTTTCTTCTCCTTATTCATTTTAACCCTATATATACCCTTCCTCTTGTATTCTTATGTTATGTTAGACAATACCCATTAAACCCTAGAGTATTTTAGGTTATATTAGCTTAGATTAGAGTAGATTAGTCGGTAATTAGTCGTTAATCTAGTTAGCTAATCTTGTATTAAGGGAATTCTTGAAGAATCCATCCAAGATTGACAACCTTGGTTGATGTATTTGGGTTTTCTCATTAATGCAAGTTTTCATTCTTCCTTTCATCTTGTTAGTAGGTATAATCTTCTTTTCCCTTCTTTTAATCTTGTTTACTCATTCAAGTTTGAATCTTTGATTATTGTTTATTATTCTTGTTAGTTTCATTATGTATGTTTTGATGTTTGTGTTGATTTCTTTTGTTATGGTTAGGATTAGCTTCATTATGTGTGAGTAGACTTGTTGTGGGGTTAGTAAGGGGATTAAGTGTTGATTATGGATGATTAGGGTTTGATTGTGGGTAAAGGTGGATTCTTTGTTACTAGTCACATATTAAGAGCACCATGTGTTTGTTGAATTGCTTGTTAGAGTAGTAGTTGCAAATGCTCCTCTTGCTTGTCTTCCTCTTCTCATTGTGTGATTGATTTGTGGTTGAATCCTTGTGTATTGGGTGAAAACTTGCATAAGTATTCGGGTTTTGTCTTTGACACGAGAGTACGGACATTGGTCTACGTAGCGAGACCCCGGACCGACCTTAGTAACTAGGTGAAACCTACACCCTCGATCTCCCAATTATCCTACTACACTTATGAACCCGACCTAACCCTACCCTTTCCTTATTTAATTTCTTCGTTACCTTAGTCGTAGTCTTAGTCTCCTTCCCTTCTTATCATTGTTTTGTTTAGTTTAGCTCGTTTACTTAGTCTTGTGTTTAGGTAGACCTAGTCTAGACACCTCTTACCGTCCCCGTGGATTCGACCCGACTTACCCTATCTACCCTGTTAGGAATAGCCGGTTATTTATTGATCGGTGGGGATCCACGGAAAATCCCTACCATCAATTTGGCACCGTTGCCGGGGACGGTGCTAGTTTAGACTTTGTTTTCCTAGTTACTTGACTTTGTCTTTTGTGTTGTGTTTTTCTTTTTTTGTCCCTTTTGCTTCTTGTGTGTGTGAGGTTTATTTCTCTCTTGTCTAGTGCCCAAAAATCACTAGGCTTCTCACGTTTGCTCTTAGTCTACAGTTTGTGCTTAGAGGTGGTGACCATCTTCTTCTTTACAACTCAGAGCCGCATAAACGGACAGTTGCTAGATTGAGAGGTCCTCAACCGGGTACGAGCCACGATTTTCGAGCAAGCATGAGGTTTGATCTAAACTCCGCACCCATGGAAGCCGATATGAGCTACTCCTCTCCCTCTATGAACCAAGGGTATGACATGACGTCCCCCTACCACTATCAAGCTTCTTGGGATAATCAAGACACTCGTGGGTATGAATTTTAAGGAAATGGGAACGGTTACCAACAAGAGAATGCTTATCAATCATATGATCATGGTGGCTATTACTCAAGCTATCAATGTGAACCCACCATGTTTCATCATGATTTGCCGTATGGAAGCCAATTTCCCCAAAACCCACCACATTACCCTTCACCTCAACCACAATACGAACCCCATGACCCACAATACTACCAATCACCTCAACCTCACTACCAACAATATGATGCACCACTCCTTGGGTATCATCAAGATTTTCAAGGAGCATTACAAGACCCCTATGACCACCAATCGCCAAACTTGGAGTTGTATCAATCGATTCTTCAATTGCAAAGGAGCAACCAAGAAATGGTCATTCAAATGCAAAAGAATCAAGATGAATTCATGGCCCAATATCAAAGGGAAAACGAGGCGATGCATGCTCGATTAAATACGTTAACAGTTAAAACCTTAATGTTTTTATCCCGAACGTCGCAACTAGATGAAGGGTGCCCACTTGAGAAAGGGGAGAAACCTAATCACGAAGCCGCCGATGTAGTTCCTTTTGAGAGCAAGACTTTCTTTGAAGAACCTCAATCGTCTACCCAAAAAGAGACGAATGAGGATATGGCTCTTGGTGAAGGCATCGTTGGTGAAGAATTGGAGGAGGATAGTGAGTTGGATGATTTGGTGGAGTTTGTGAAGTTGTTGGGTGAAATTGATGGGCCCAAGTTGCCCATGTCCGAGAATGTGGATAAGCATCAAGAGCCCCTTATAAGTAAACCAAGCAATGGTTTGGAAGAGATTGAAACCGCCGGTAGAAGTTTCGATTCTCTCCTCCAAGATGATGTGGGGACGAGTGCTGAAGATGGGGAACCACAACTTGAGGAAAGTGTGGGGGTGTGCAACAAGGAAACGAGGCCAAAACCGCTTTTTGTGCCTCGTGTCAAGGACTTGAAGCTTGCTTGTGATTGGAGGCGATGCTTAGGGAGGAAGAGGTCGGTGAAGCTCGTAGGATGGATAGACCCCGGAGACAACACGAGTGATGATGTCGGGTCTTTTGGTGACTACTTCTTGCCTCCACCTTGGAGGCCGTAGAGGATAGCTTGGCTCGAGCACTCTTTGGGCCATCTTTATGATGTCGGTCGTGCGTTTGACTTGCTCCTCCAAGCCCTTGAGGGCTATGGTTGAAGAATGAGAGTCCACCATCCTCGGTTTGACGGAGTTCCTAAAGAACCGTCATGTTGTATATTCCCCTTTCTCTCTTCTCTTTAGTTTTTGTGTTTGTAATTGTGTTTTTTTTTATGATTTTGTTTCTAGGATTTGTTTGTTTTTGTGGGATCCTTATAATTTTGGTATTTTGATGAGCGATGTGACGGAGGGAATTTGATGTTGTATTTGAGCTCATTGTCATAGGTGTGAAGTAAAGGTGAATCCTAGAGAGGAATGGCTATTGATAGAGCATGGATTAAGAGCAAGGGAATCGGTTTTTGGAGCTTTGGATGAGCTTTTTGGGGTTATGGAGGTCATGAAGACTCATCCCGACCGGGAAGGGAGCATCCCGACCGGGAAGGAGCCATCCCGATCGGGTAAAGGTGCATAATTTCGAGTTTCCTGGAGTGCCATCCCGACCGGGAAGGGAGCTTCCCGACCGGGACCATCCATCCCGACCGGGATGGTCCCCTGCTTCCCATTTTGCCTCTTCTTCGTCTTGTGAGCCCACCCAACCACTTTATACCCCCTCCCAACCTCCCTACCTATCCTTGCACATACCATATGACCCATGTACCTCATTTACATACCCTCACCTCATTTTCTCTTCACTTTACACCGAGATTCACATCAAATCCCCCCCCCCCCTCACACCATTACTACCTCAACCATGCGATACTTGCAAGTTTGAAGTGGGATGACAATGATGACAACAAGCAAAGTTCCTTTATTGCTCATTGAGACGATGGAGCGAGTGAGTTGCTAACCGATGGGTACGGCAACTATCCTTTCTTTTCCGTCTATTATTGCTTGTTTTCCCTTGTTTATCCCCTTCCCCTTGTACACTTTTGTGTCATGGTGTCATGGTGGCCTTCGAGGCCTTGGTAGTTATTGCTCCCGACTCTCGATGACGTGACTACATCGAGAGTCCTTTTCAAAATCCAAATTTACAAGTTTTTCACCCTTCTTTTTGGGATTTAGTCGGATTTAGGCGGAATCCGGGCTAGGTGACTTGATTACACCTAGTCCTCCCCTCCCATTTCCTTTTATTTCCTTCTTTTTATTTCTTCCCCTATCCATATCTTTTCTCGTCTCGGCCCATGGTGACTTGACTACACCCCGGCCGGACACGTTCTACCCTTTTCTCCACTTTATTTTTGATTTTTAGCTTTATTTTTGTAGTTTCTTTTCTTTTGTGTCTCCACACACTACGATCGAGCATGAGGACATTGCTCAGTTTAAGTGTGGGGGAGCGATATTCTAGTATAGCTTAGTTTATTTTCGTAGTTTTTTCGAAAAATCTTAAAAATCTCTAAAAATTTGAAAAATTTTCACAAAAATCAGAAAGATTTTCTTTTGTGTCTTTTTCTTTTGTGTCATTGTGTCGTATTTTTGTTTTGTTGTGCGTGTTTTGCCTCCCGTTTTCCTTATAGGTCGCTCAAATCACCGATAGCTTTGGAGAGCTTTCAAGATGTCCGGTAACATCTTCTATCCCTTTTTCCTTCTTTGTCTCTTACGGAGTTTGGAGAAGGTTTGTGATGTTGTGTGCTCGGGTGGAGCTTTGTAAAGTGTGAAGTTGATTTGGTGGCTTGTTTGGAAATTCGGGGTGGTGTTTGTTTTATTTATGTGTTCGTTTTGTTTGTTTTGTTTTGTTGCCTTTTGTCTTTTTTTCTTTCGTTTTTGTCGAGTCTTTGTTTTGTGTGTTTAGTTGTGTCTAGTGAGTAAACGGTTTTCGAAAACCCAGTTTTGAGGCTAGTGTGCAAGTGTTTACTTTCCCTTTCTAGTAGTATAAATCGAGTCTTGGACCTTGGTCTAGTACAATGACCCTAAATCAATGATTTCGTTGGTCCTTTACCTTGAGTCCACCTAGTTTACTAGGGATTTACTACGGGATTTGCATTTTGACCATTATGACCACCCACGGTGTGAAAAGGCCTTGGTTGCCGAGTCCCGTCCCTTAGGTGACCATGTTTGGGATTGTTTGATTAGTCCAAGTTCTCCCCTTTTTGTGAGTATGAAGGGAAGACGTCGTCCCGACATACCCATTACCCTACCTCCTACACTTATCCACACAATAAAATTGCAATTTGTTGAAATCTCTCTTTCTTGTTGCAAAAAGAAATGCCCACGAATCAAATCAAGCCAAAAGGGCAAAGAAAAGAAAATGAAAGAAAATGAAAGAAAGAAAAAATTGAAGAAAAATAAAAGGCACAATAAGCCAAGAAAAAGAAAATAGAAAAGAAGAAAAAGAAATGGCATAGCAAAACAAAGCAAAAATATAAAAGAGAAAGAAAAATGCCAAAAGAAAACTCGTCCCACAAAAAGAAATCCCTCTCAAAAATAAGCCTTTTACCGACTATTAGCGTGAAGAGCCTACCAAAACACCGAGTCCCTAGGAAGGATGATAGCGGTAATGGTCGGTCTTCCCTCATTTTGCATTCATATTCACCTTTTTACTTGGACTAGTTAGGCGGTTTTGGACATGGGACGACCCTCTTGGCTCATCGCTAAAGGGGGCGGGGTCTCACTTACCTACAGTGTCGACTAACACCGTGGTTCATCCTTTTTTCATCCCGCCGATCGTCCCGTAGTACGTTCCTAGAAGGTTAGGAGGACCTAGGTAAGTTACCAACGTTTTTATTGCTTTATCGTCATACTATTAGGGTTTAGTTCATCTCGATTATGATTAGCTTGGGAACGTTGTCACTTGCCTCGAGTCCTAAACCGGTGCTTCTTTTACCGCTTGTTTGAGGGAAACGGTATTTGTTTTTCTTTGGGTGCAACCTTGTGTTTATTTGTTTGTTTGTTTTTGTGCTTGTTTGTTTTTGTGTCTTGTGTCCGGTTGCATCCACAGTTTTGTCGCAAGACCTTACTTGCCTTGCGGAGTACATTTTTCCTCTAGGTGTACTCACGTGAGTTGAAAGGGCGTAGGGTGCGCTAATACCCGCTCGGCTTGTTTAGTAGTTAGTATGTGCTTACTCGAGGGCGAGTAAGGGTTAAGTGTGGGGGAGTTGACAAGTGTAGTTTGTAGTGCCTATTTTGTTGTGTTTTGGTCCCGTTTTCCTTGTGGAATCGCTCCTTGGGAGCGGTTTTTGGGTTACTTATGCTTCCTTTAGTTCGTTTTAGGTTCCCGAGACCATTTGTGAAGAATTGGAGCGAATCCGACTCGATACATAGATTTTTGGAGCCAACGAAGTGAAGGAACGATCACTCGATGCCTTGGATTCGACCCCGAGACCTTGGGACCCAATCCCGAGCCTCCTAGACTCGATCCCAAGACCCGAGAATCGGTGAGAAGCCCATGAGAATCAAGGAGGGACCAAAAAGTTCATATTGGAGGCCTACAAGACTCATCCCTGACGGGAATGGCCTCATCCCGTCCGGGAAGAGGTGCACAATTGAAGAGCTGCTGCCACGAGTCCATCCCGACCGGGATGACCCACTGGCAGCCCGCTTTTGCTTCTTTTCTTCTCCTTATTCATTTTAACCCTATATATACCCTTCCTCTTGTATTCTTATGCTATGTTAGACATTACCCATTAAACCCTAGTATTTTAGGTTAGATTAGCTTAGATTAGAGTAGATTAGTGGGTAATTAGTCGTTAATCTAGTTAGCTAATCTTGTATTAAGGGAATCCTTGAAGAATCCATCCAAGATTGACAACCTTGGTTGATGTATTTGGGTTTTCTCATTAATGCAAGTTTTCATTCTTCCTTTCATCTTGTTAGTAGGTATAATCTTCTTTTCCCTTCTTTTAATCTTGTTTACTCATTCAAGTTTGAATCTTTGATTATTGTTTATTGTTCTTGTTAGTTTCATTATGTATGTTTTGATGTTTGTGTTGATTTCTTTTGTTATGGTTAGGATTAGCTTCATTATGTGTGAGTAGACTTGTTGTGGGGTTAGTAAGGGGATTAAGTGTTGATTATGGATGATTAGGGTTTGATTGTGGGTAAAGGTGGATTCTCTGTTACTAGTCACATATTAAGAGCACCATGTGTTTGTTGAATTGCTTGTTAGAGTAGTAGTTGCAAATACTCCTCTTGCTTGTCTTCCTCTTCTCATTGTGTGATTGATTTGTGGTTGAATCCTTGTGTATTGGGTGACAACTTGCATAAGTATTCGGGTTTTGTCTTTGACACGAGAGTACGGACATTTGTCTACGTAGCGAGAGCCCGGACCGACCTTAGTAACTAGGTGAAACCTACACCCTCGATCTCCCAATTATCCTACGACACTTATGAACCCGACCTAACCCTACCCTTTCCTTATTTAATTTCTTCGTTACCTTAGTCGTAGTCTTAGTCTCCTTCCCTTCTTATCATTGTTTTGTTTAGTTTAGCTCGTTTACTTAGTCTTGTGTTTAGGTAGACCTAGTCTAGATACCTCTTACCGTCCCCGTGGATTCGACCCGACTTACCCTATCTACCCTGTTAGGAATAGCCGGTTATTTATTGATCGGTGGGGATCCACGGCAAATCCCTACCATCAGTAGTGCTACTCCGTGGCCCTGCAAACTCATGAAAGTGAAAGAAAAGGAAAGAGAAAAGCTGACAGTTCCCCCAGCTGGGAAGGTGAGATCTCAGTCGGTCATCAGGCGTCCGACCACCTGGAATCTGGGGGGAGAGCATGCTGGTGGACCTAGAACCAGGGAGGCAGGTCCTCATAGGGGTTGACCTGGAAGAGTCCTACCAGGCTGAACTGATCAAGGTACTAAAGGATAACAAGGATGTATTTCAGTCTCGGCAGACGAGATGCCAGGGGTCGATCCAGCATATATCGTTCATAGGCTGAACGTAAACGCGGACGCTCGCCCTGTAAAGCAGAAAAAGCGAAATATGTCCGTAGAGAAGGACGTGGCGATTAAAGAAGAAATTGAAAAACTTCTGAAGGCAGATTTTATTGAGGTTTGCGACTACCCAGAGTGGTTAGCGAATGTGGTCATGGTTAAGAAATCGTCGGGCGCATGGAGGATGTGTGTGGACTTTACGAACCTTAACAAGTCCTGCCCGAAGGACTGCTACCCACTCCCCAGGATTGACCAACTGGTAGACGCTACCAGTGGATACTCCATGCTGAGCTTCCTGGACGCCTTTTCAGGATATCATCAGGTGTACTTATGGCAGCCGGACAGGGTGAAGTGTGCCTTCATCACCAGTTCAGGCACCTACATGTACAAAATGATGCCGTTTGGGCTTAAAAACGCAGGGGCCACATACCAGTGCCTGGTTGACAAGGTTTTCGAAAATCAAAAAGGCAGAAACCTAGAAGCTTATGTCGACGACGCTATTGTGAAAAGCAAGGGAGACGATGAACACTTGGCAGACCTGCAGGAGACTTTCTCCTCCCTGCGCGCCTACAAGATGAAACTCAATCCAAAGAAATGCACGTTCAGAGTTCGCTCTGGCAAATTCTTAGGTTTTCTGGTCAGCTCTCAAGGGATAGACGCCAATCCTGAGAAGGTTCAGGCTGTTCTAGATCTTCCTGAACCCAGAACCATAAGGGACATCCAACGTTTGACAGGCAGAATGGCCGCCCTGGCACACTTCATTGCCAGGTCAGCAGACAAGTCGACTCCATTCTTCAAAGTGTTGAAGGGCAACAAGAAGTTTAAATGGGAGGATGAGCAAAAAGAAGCCTTCGAACAGTTGAAGGAACATTTGAAGAAACTCCCCACCCTGGCGATGCCAGTAGCAGGGGAGAAACTCTTCCTCTACATTGCTGTAACTAATGTGACAGTAAGCGCAGTTATCTTAAGAGAAGAAGCAGGCGCCCAGCAGCCTATATACTTTGTAAGTCATGCCCTGGGGGCAGCGGAAAAGAACTATCCAATGGTCGAAAAAGCAGCCTACGCGGTTGTGATAGCAGCCAGGAAATTAAGGCCATACTTTGACGCACACCCCGTCGTGGTGCTGACAGACCAACCTTTAGAGAAAGTACTGGAGAAGTTCGAGAAATCGGGCAGGCTGCTAAAATGGGCCATCAAGCTGAGCGGACTAGGAATAACATACCATTCTAGAACAGCCATCAAAGCGCAGGCCCTGGCTGATTTCTTAGCAGAATGCTCCCATTCTGAGGAAGACAGCCCGCCTGCCGGTGAATGGGTGGTATACACCGATGGGTCTTCCACAGCTAATGGTGCAGGGGCCGGAGTCGTGTTAACCAGCCCGGAAGGGGCTGACTTTGAGCACGCACTCAGATTTGTTTTCCCAGCATCAAACAACGAAGCCGAGTACGAGGCAGTACTCGCAGGCGTTAATTTAGCCAAAGCTGCAGGAGCAGAGCGGATTGTCCTGGCAACAGACTCCCAACTCATCGCCAATCAAACTAACGGAGAATATGAAGCCAGGGATCAGGCAATGGCCGCCTACCTGGAGAAGGTGAAGAGAGAGTTGTCAGGCCTAAAGTCGTACGAAGTCAGGCAGATCCCCCGGTCCCAGAACAACCGGGCAGATGCCCTGTCGAAACTAGCCAGCTCCAGCCTGCAAGACATACGAAGGTCAATTTGGGTAGACGTCATCCAGGAAAAATCCACTACCCCCTGCCAGCCAGTCAGCGTTGTTGAGGAGGCAGGGCCTGAGGATTGGATGACCCCAATCATCCGATTCAAAAAATGCGGAGTTTTACCATCTGACCAAGTACAAAAGAGAAAGATGCCGGGAAGAGCTGCGTGGTTCATACTAATAGGAGAGGATTTATATAAGAAATCATTCTCATCACCCCTGCTCAAATGTCTGGGGGCAGGACAGGCTGCAGAGGTCCTGGATGACATCCATTCAGGGATATGTGGTCATCATATAGGAGGGAAGTCGTTGGCCCACAAGGCCCCGAGGGCAGGATACTACTGGCCAACCCTGCTGGCCGACGCAAAGGACTTGACTCGAAAGTGCAGAAAATGCCAGCTCTTTGCCCCATCCATCCATGCCCCGGCCCAAGAGCTCAGGCCAATCCTATCCCCCATCCCCTTCGCCCAGTGGGAGATGGATATACTGGGTCCCTTCGCAGTGGCAACCGGGGGCAGGAAATTTTTGATTGTGGCAATCGACTACTTCACCAAGTGGGTGGAGGCCGAGGCAGTGCCGAACATCACTGAGCCTGCAGTCAGGAAGGTGATATGTAGGAATATCATCACCAGATTCGGCCTACCAAAAATATTGGTGTTTGATCATGGAAGGTAATTCGATAATGACCCTCTAAGGGTCTGGTTGGAAGGCCACGGCGTCGCAGTTGCCTACTCTGTCGTCTACCACCCTCAAACAGATCCTGAACGGTCTCAAAAAGATGGTAGACGACCTAAAAGGCAGGTGGGCGGACGAGCTGCCAAGTATACTCTGGTCAATCAGGACCACTCGAAAAGAGTCCCTGGTCTACGGGGCAGAGGCCCTGCTACCCGTCGAAGCCAAAATTCCCACCCTGCGATCCCTGCAGTATGACCGGGCGGAGAATGAAGTGGCGATGGCCGAGGCCTTAGACCTGGTCAGCGAAGTAAGGGAGGAGGCTAGCGTCAACATCGCCGCCTACCAGCAGCGGATGAGGAAAGCATACAACAAGAAGGTACATGAGAGAAGCTTCCAGATGGGCGACCTGGTTCTAAGAAAAACGCGGGCTGTAGGAAGGTCAAGAGAGCATGGCAAGTTGAGTGCCAACTGGGAGGGCCCATATCAGGTGACCCGGATTTTAGGGCCAGGCACATACAGAATCGCCAACCTTGAAGGCCAAGAATTGAGCGCGCACTGGAATGCCGACACTTTAAAAAGTACTATGTCTAGCAAGTCTTAAGTAAAATTCGTTTTCAGAAAACTGGCGGAGAACGGTCAGAATAAGAATGTCGACAGCTCCGACCACACTTATATTAGCTTTTTTGCAAAGAAATAAAAGGAACTTCGAATCCACACTCGTTGTCTGTTCAAACTTGCATTTTCACACACAAACGAGCAGGGGGCAATAGGGGGAGGCCCCCCTGTTGCCAGAACCAAGAAAAATGGACCCCCCAACAAAAATTCTAAGTCCCTCTGCCTACCTCTGGGCAGGCAGGGGGCAGGCCCCCTGGACTTTGCTCAAAAGTCAGGGTCAGGCCGGGCCCCACGTGCCGAATGAACAAGGACTGGGGGCAGGCTTCCCAACCTTGTATAAAAAACGCAAAAGCCTCCCTCCCTGCCTCTGGGCAGGCAGGGGGCAGGCCCCCTGGACTTCGAACAAGAAGCCAAGGTCAGGTCAGGCTTCGCACGCCAAAAATGAACAAGGACTGGGGCAATCCTCCCAGCCTTGTATAAAAAACGCAGACTCCCCACTTGCCTCTGGGCAGGCCGCCTGGACTTCAAACAAGAAGCCAGGGTCAGGCCAGGCTTCGCACGCCAAAAATGAACAAGGACTGGGGGCAATCCTCCCAGCCTTGTATAAAAAACACAGACCCCCCTCCTGCCTCTGGGCAGGCCCTCTGGACTTTAACAAGAAGCCAGGGTCAGGCCAGGCTTCGCATGCCAAAAATGAACAAGGACTGGGGGCAATCCCCCCAACCTTGTATAAAAAACGCAGACCCCCTCCTGCCTCTAAGTAGGCAGGGGGCAGGCCATATCCTAAGGGAGGCAAAACAAATAGAAAAAAGGAAAAGGTATTCATAAGCAGATCCATGAAGAAGTAAAATTGTTTAACAAAAGCACCAAAACGAAAATCCAAAGAAACCAAAATATTACAGATAAGCTGGCCACATCAGGGCTCAGCACAGGAGTGAGAGTTGTCATCAGAAAGGCCTAAGCATTAGGAGCACCCTGGCTGGGACCAGCAGTCTCCTCAGGTGGTCTGGCTGCCCGGGCTTCGTTTTTGGTAGAATAGAGGTTCCGTAAAGCATCCTCGTCAAAAACAGGGAACATCTCCCTAATTACCTCCATAACAAGCTCCAGGGAGGAGTTGGCTCCATTCTCAAAGCTCATGTCCACCGCAGTTTCAGTCTCCTCCAGGATGGCATCCTTCTCTTTTCGCCATTCACCCTGAGCCTGCTTGAAGTCTGAGTCAGCTTTAGACAGACTCTCCTCCAAATCAGCTGCTTTTCTCTTATAGTGCTCCATCTCGACCAGGGATATTGTAGCACGCTCCATCACCAGGCGGCTCTCCTTCAATTCTGCCTCTAACTTGGACGCTTCCCTTACAGCCCTCTCCCCTTGAAGCTTCCACTGACTGGCTTGGCCCTTCGCCTCCTCCAGCTCGCTCTCCTGCTTCGCCAACTTATCCCTCAAGTTGTTGATCAGAATTACATCCCTTTCAACCATAGCCAGAAGGTCCGGAGGGGGGCCCCAGGAGTGACAGCCAACTCTTCATCGCTCAGGCGGCTAAGAGCCGCCAGCTCAGCAGAGGTCTGCAACACCTTGGAGGTGCGTTGGATGTATTGAATCACCTGGTTGGAGGTAGAGGTTATAGACTTAGTAAGACGATCTGCCAAAACGGCGCCGGAGTCTGAAAGCAGGCCCGACACATCAACATTATCGCCTGTAGTATAGTGAAACTCCGTATTTTCCTCCGAGAAAAGGGTGCCTGGAATGTCACGAGCAGGGCGTTTGGCCTCGGGGGTCTCCACGTCAGCCTCCAGGTCAACCATAGGCACAGCCTCTGAAGGTTCCCTATTCCTTTTCCTCCTACGCTCCAAGGGAACACTCTCCCCAGTTCCTTCAGAATCCGCGGGGCGTGACCCCTGGAAAATATGAGTCCCATCAGGAGAATCACCCTGCCTACAGACAAGAGAAGGGGTGGCCTCAGAGGTAACCTCCGCCTCCCCACCCTGGGCACTAGAGGGAGAAGCCGTCGGCTTTAGTCGTGGAGGAAGAGGGAGTCGTCGGCCAGAAGAGAGACCCTTCACAAACCTCATCAGATTCTTCACCCGTTTCTTGAAATTTGAAGGAAGAGAGGGAAGCTTCGAAGCAATGACAAACTCTTCGGTCAAACCGAGCCTCCTTATCTGCTTCCTTGTCCAAAGGCGAGAAGCAAAGCCTGCAGGGCGAACAAACAACCAGTTAAGAAAGCACAGAGGGATAAAAGTATCGGGAAAATCATGCCGGTGAAAACCCCTGAACTACCTTCAAGGCCAGGGATCAGGCCCACTGGAAGCAGGTATTCATCTGTGGCTATGAGCTCTGCATAAGGGAGCCAGAAGGCAGGGCCACAAACGCCAGACCTGTCAACAACAACCCCGAACTTCTCGACTAGCTTCTCTTCCATCTTGCTCAGTTTTACCTCCAGGGCTTTCCCCCTGACGCCTGATGGTACTCTTCACGAGTTTCCATACGGGTATGAACATGATTCCTAAAGTGCCTAGGAATCCGCCACCCTGAAGCACTATGTACATACAAAAAATTGTTCTTCCAGTCTTTCAGGCTGCTTAAAGCCGGCCAAACTAGAGCATATTTCTTCTGCCTTTGAAGGGACCAGTACCCAGGGGAACCATCTCCCCCTGATGAAGACACCATTTGCAGCTCAACCATAAAACGCAAGGCGTCAATGGAAGGCCCCTCCCCATGGAAGATACAGGTCCAGGTGTAGGCTATTAGTGACCTAATTGCCGAAGCAGTCAATTGGGCTATAGCCACATTCATCCTCCTAAAGGTCTCCTCCAAGAAGGGGTGCAGAGGGAATCGCAGACCGAATTCTAGGCTTTTATGATAAACGGCCACACAGCCGTCAGGAGGGCAGCATACTGTATCTTTCTCCCCGGGAACTATAATAGTGTACCCCTCCCCGAAGTGATAAAACTTCTCAATTTCCTCGGCAGCGTTACTCTCTAAAATTAAGTCTCGGTTCTTAGCTTCGAGGTAAGTTTTCAATGGGACCAGGTACTTGTTTTTGTCCAGGAAGTATGTATTCCCTCTCTCCCTGGGAATAAGGGGACCAGCAATTGTGAAGGGGTCTACCTCCAGTGCCTCGTCGTCAGAATCGACGACGTCGAAGGGTGCAGGTTCAGGGGAGTTGGCATCCTCTTCCCCCTCAAAGTGGTCCCCCCGCCCCACCCACCGGGCCTAACCCCGGAAGAGGAGGCTAGGTCAGCTCTACACCCCTCTCTACCTTTCGTCCTCCTAAACGACGGACCGAATGTAAGAACACGAGCGCGAGACATGCTGATTTATGAAGGAGAAGTATGAGGAAAAGAAAAGACGAAGATTTAGAGTAAGATTCTAACCTAGAACGATGACAGTTGCTTGAAAATCCGAAGGTAAGCGCTCCTCAGTCTTATAAAATTCTCAGCAGCAAAGAGAGTGAAGAAATATGAAGAAGGGTTTAAGTTTCGAAGGAATGTGAAAGAGGGAAATAGGGGGAGGAGAAAGGCTTATATAGGCCCAGGCAACTGAAAGGTCTTCCCTCTTGCAGAAACCTCCCCATAAAACTGCCCCACGTGTCACATTTTAAACAACCAACTGTCCACCTCTTTCCAAGAAGAGTCTCGGGAAGACAAAAAGGCGTCAAAGAATTAACCCCCTAGTGACGTCATCCCCTTTCAAAAAAAAAAAACAAACGATAATAATAAGCCGCCTGATTTTTCATTAATTTGAAAAAAAAAAAAAGCCCAAAAATGGGCAAGTTACATTCTAGACATGCAAATAAAAGTACAAGAGCCTGATTTCTGCCCCAGTTAACTATCCTGCAAATCCAGAGCAGGCCTAATCATCATCAGGGCCCGGGGAGTAATTCTTAGGGCTGTAGTCATCCAGAGGAGACCCCCAGTCCCAGTCATCAGAGCTCTTGAAGGGATTAGTAGGGAGGTCGTCCTTGACACCGCCTGAAGAATAGCCCTGACCCTCGCTATCCTCGGAATCACGGCTGCTTGTGTCCCAGTCATGACCAAAAGGGACCGTTCTAGCGCCATCAGGGAATTCACGACCCACCTCCCTCCCCAAGGGGGAGGAAGGGCCTGACTCTGGGGAGGAGGTAAGCTCAGGGAAGTTTGGGACAAACTGCTCTGGATGTAGCCACAGAAAGCAGTTTTGACGACCCCTGTCATAACACCCTCCAGTTCGGGTGCATCGTCTAAGGCGTGGGCCAATAGAAGAAGACCCAGGATGCCTGCCAGACCTGGAAAGGGCCTTCCTCTTAGCCGCCCGTCGAGAGCGGGAGCGCTCCTTTCACTTCTACGAAGGACCTGGTGAGCTCTCTTAGCATATCTCAAACGACGGCGTCGTCTGAAACAACGGATTTCTACGTAGATTCCACATCGGAAAACTCTTTTCCTGATCCAAGACATCGGCTCTCAAATATTTTGGAGGAAGATAACAGAAAAATTGCGAATTAAAGGTGCGAAAATGGTGAGGGAGACCGGATCTTATATAAAAGCAAGAAACTTGCCATTAATGGCGCTCCAACCACCCCTGTAAGAGGGGTAGCCAATCATAAGATCCGCACATTGCCCAAGAATCCACTTTGCAAAAAGAAACAATCATTACCAGAAGAACACTCTAACCCTCCTTGTCATAACCAATGCGCTTGGGCTTCCTACCTCGGGAACAAGCAACGCATTAAATACAAGAGAGTTCAAAAGTCAACTCCATCCCATTCTGTAAGACGCCTGCCAAAGGGAAACCCTGCTTCCCCCTGACCGGCGTGGGCCAATTGATGGGAGTTAACAAAATACCGCGGGTCGCCCGCCCATGAGACCCCGGAATAATTCGCCCCAAGAGCAGGGGAAGGGTTGCCCAGCATGCCCACCCTGGAAAAGACCGCTGAAAATACTCCAAGGCTTGTGCCTGCTCGGCAGGGCCGTGCCGCCAGCCGAGCAGGGCAATCAAGCTCCCCTGCTTGCTGGTCCTCAGGGTGTCCCGACCCCCAATACGAGCAGGGGAAGCCGAGGGCCCATCCGTCATTTCGCCTAAGGTAAGGGGAAATGGGTGGATGAGGTGAAGCCACTTGTCACCCCCGTATCCACCCATTCTTCCTCTCTCCACTTCTCTTCCTCTCTCTTGTGGGAAGGTATAAATACTCACCCATTTCCCACTTGAGAGGGGTTGGATTTTCTCTCTCTAGACTCTCACTCTAAAAACGCCACCTAGCTCCTCACGAACTAGGTTCATCAAGGCATTTCACAGACTGACTTAGGCATCGGAGAGGGTTCCTTCTCGGACAACCTCCGAGGCCCTGTGCGTTCACTGTGCAGGGAGCAGGCTCAATCCGCCGGGAAGGTCTGATCGCCGGAGTGGGAGGAAGGAGAGGTTGAAGGAAGTCGGACGAATAATAACTCAACAACATTCTGAACATAAAACCCGAATCCGAAGTCGGGTTAATTGTTTCCGTACCGGAACATTTATATTATAAACAAGAGTAATCATTCGGTTTTAAATTTCGACAAAATAACTTTTGAGTATTAAAAAAGATTTTAATATATAAGACTACAAACTTAAAATCATTCCACATTGAAAAATTATAGTGATGTGATGAACTTTTATATTATAATCAAGAGTAATGTCAGAGTATCATGTATTTTTTTTTCTTTTTAAAAAGAGCTCTTAAGACTATAAGCTTAAGTAATTATCTCACATCGAAAAATTATTACGAGGTGATGACTAATCATGTGTTCTTAAATATCAATAAAAAAAATTACGTCTTAAAAAATTTCTTAATAAGACTGCAAACTTAAGTAAAATAATCTCACATCGAAAAAGTATAATAAGGTGATAAAACTTTATATTATTATAAATAAGATAATTTCGTGCTCTTAGATATTAACCAAAAATCTAATGAGTCTTAAAAGTATATTAAGACCATAAACTTAAGCAAAACTATCCCACATTCGAAAAATTGTAAAGTTTTATCAAACAAAAATCTTTTGAGTTTTAAAAAATTTCTTAAGACTATACACTTAAGTAAAAAATTATAACAAGGTGATGAAATTTTATATTGTAAATTAGACTAAAAATAATTCTTCCTTAGACATCAACCATAATCAACTTTAAGTATTATGAATTTCTACTAAATAAGAATAATTATTATTTTTAAATATCAACCTGTAGACACCCGCATTTTAACTGCCACGTGTCTATGGTAGTCTCCGAAAAATACCCGATGATGATCGGACACAAACGTGACTTGGTATACTCGGACTTGGGCTCGGAATCAATAATATCCGACATGGACTTTTAACGGAGTAGAAATCTCACAAAACAAACCTCAAATTCAGGCCCAGTGGGTCGTTCCGAGCAAAATAAGACTAATTTGGGCCAAAACCGACACCAAAGATAAATCCCGTCTTTTGGCGACCGGGTCAAAACCCGGTCAAAGACGAAACCGCCTCATAAATCAGCCAAGTTCAGCTGGCGCACAAATCAGAATTCAAAAAAAACAATCAAATCAATCAAGGATAATCTTTCCTTATTTGTCTCGCCTAATTGATCCACTCGATCGAGTGGATTGACCCACTCGGTCGAGTGGAGCGCCTTAAACCGGGTTTGGCCCGTTTGCAAAGGCACTCGATCGAGTGCACTAGGGCCACTCGATCGAGTGCCCCTATGTCGTGGGATGAGGCCTATAAATACCGCTTCACCCCCATGCATTTCACAACTTTACACCCTACATTTCATCCTACATTTTCAGCCCTAATACACTCTACACTCTACGCTACAAACCCTTAGCAATCCTAGGCAAATATACACAAAAAAACCAAGCCCTTGTCCCTCGATAAACCGACGCAACACACACACGCACCCATACACACCATAACTCGCGTACATCCTAGATATTCCGGCGTCCCGTCGCTATTTACGAGTCCGTTTCCGAGGCCTATACCTAGCATGTATGTTGAGGGTGTCCTAAACCCCATTTCGATCTCTATTACTCCGTCATTTTGTTTACTTTATCGTGCTTTGTATTGTAATCATAATCGTAGTAACACTAACACTAGCACTAACGCTTATACTTTTGCATCTTTATTTTTGCATCATCATTTTACTACTAGCATTAATAATACCACGTATATATTACATGGAAGATATCACATACAATATTTAATATGGAATGTATGATCAAATTTTTTAAAAAAATTATAAACATATTGTATTCCGTTTTAACCAAATAGTTGCATTATCTTTGTTAATAGGAGATTGCACTATCCCGTACAATATTTTACATAGAATATAAAAATAGTTATAATTATTATTATATATCTTTCTGATCATATTCGTAAATCATATTCTTAACATTGATATAAAATTTAGTAACTATATAAAAATGGAATATATATTCTGATTGCTCTTACAAAGCCTGATACATAGTAAAAACTCACCGAAAATTCTCTATATACTACTCTAAGACAATAACAGTTACTAAAATTTTTCTCAAAAATGCACTAATTTAAATTGAGAAGTAAGAGAACATTTCACTAATAAATTCGCAAACTATTCATTTTCATTAATGTTAGAAATTGACAAAAAAAAAATCTTTTTATGAAAATAATTAGATAAATTTTAAGATATTATGTCATTAACCTTGAGAAAAAAATCAGTTATCTAAAAAAATTATTTTTGAAATGAGCTATTTACTTTAACTTTTACAAAGTTATACTCTCCCCGTCCCAATGAATTCTGTCTTTCTACTTTAGGAATATATATATATATATATATATATATATATATATATATTAGAAACCGGTTCTGAAAACGTTGGACTACGATGATCACCTAAGGTCCGTCTAATCCCTTTACGAGCCACGACGGAGGTGGAGCCTTTTCGAGGAGCCCCGCCCCAACGTACTCAAGGGCGTGACGTGACCGTGATCGGTCGTAGTTGAACGTATTTAATCCCATTTCTATAATTAGTGCGGAACCCGTTGACACGAAAACCGACATCACATAACCCGAAAGAGTTAGTTCCGATGTCGTGACGTAGAGGGAAGCATTTCGTCACTAATTCAAATTTTCTAGTGTAACGATAAACATTTTCATAAAACTCTGATAACGGTATTATAATCGTTTATACACGATTATAGTACCGGAGGCCGAGTTAAATACAAATCGTGTGATATTTGTATTTGATTTGGCCGACCATCGATTTCAAATCATAAAACAAAACGAATTATCATTCGTACAGGGGCTACTCGACCGAGTACGTATGCTACTCGATCGAGTAGCACCCAAAAAAATGGGCAGTAGCTACGTAAAAGGCACACTCGACCGAGTCACACCACGACTCGATCGAGTGGGTCCTGTAACCCAGAAAACCGAGGGCTTTGACAGACATTTCAAGCCCCGTCCTTTTATCGACTTTAGTCATCACGTGTAAAGACCATCACGTGACCTTCCTATTTTCGAAACCATGCACATCACGACACGTAGAACGACTTTGATCAATTTTTGACATGATAAGTCGGGACAAGACTACGGGATATGAGATCGGGCTAGTAATATGCCACAGTCTCATGTTTCCGTCCGTCGTTTAGTACACGACATAATGTGTATTTAATCGGGGTTAGTCCATTTACATAATTCGCGGTCTAGTTTACATACGGGTCCGTTCCTATCATTGTATTGCGTTATTTTTTATTTTGTTTATTATTTTTACGTAATGTTGTATTGTGAATTCCGGGTTGTATTTCCGCCCGTGTAACTTGTACGTTATTTTTATTTCCTTTCGAGCTTTATTTATTTACTTGCTTTATGCTTTATAAATGAACCTCGCATGCTAAATCATTTCGACCATAATCAAGATGCATTAAATGACGTAGCAAACCAATAATTCACATGCTCAACCAGAAAACGCTGTTTGCATATCATTTGGTCATTTTACTAGCGCGCGTACACGAACACGAACGATGTCTTACTAGAGGCCGCCATGTGCGGGCGGGGTTGGGTGTCCTTAGTGGGCTTCCCAACACGTACCCTCACCCCTTACTCAGAACCTTTGGTTTCCGGATGTCCGAAACCCTTGGCGCACGAGAGTCATCTTATATACGAAAGCCGGTGTAAACTGTATCGATATAACAATGCAAAGGGACGAGCCCCATAAACTCTGAAATCGAAGTGGGCTTACTTTGTGTATAGCCCATGACGACATAGAGTGGCCTCGTATGGTTCCGAATAACCACAAAATTCGGTGGCGACTCCATTTTTGACTTGAATTTCGAACCCGAGAACAATCTTACCACGAGATTCATTCGCCTACCCAAACCCGCGCGTGGCCGCGTCGGGGTGGACCTACGTCATGTCCACGATTTGGCGACTCCGCTGGGGATACCTGATGTACCACATGTCATTGGGGTTCCTAGGGTGAGACTCGAAGAGAAATCGTTCGTAGATTAGTGTGCGCGCGTTAGTTTAATGATTCATGCATAACCCAAATTTTACCCGGGCCAGTTAATTGTGACCGACGTCCCACTATACCACGGTGCATTCCTACATGGGTGCGCTAAAGACATCGATGGTGGAACTCGTCTCGGTTTCGCGGGATGTCCTAAGACCAACTCGGCTTAGGGAGTCCGTCCATCACACGAGAAAGCCATCGTTGTTGGTATAGACCCTATTTTGACCGACCGAGACTTAGTGTAAAGCATACGTAAGCGTCGTTATAATGCTTGTTTGACTACATGCTACTTGGTTTCTGTGTCAATTTTCAAAAAAAAACCGTCATTTCAAAATTGCATCTTTCCAAAAATACCCACTTTTCGAAAAACCCGAAATACTGTCCATTTCGGGACCCGTCTTTCCAAAACGCCCAAATTTGAAAAACCCAAAATGCTGCCCATTCCGGGACTCACCTTTTCAAAATATCCAATTTTCAAAACTCGGAATGCCGCCGAAATTTAGGATCAACGATTTGACTCAAAATATCCTTTTCTTTAGTCGGCATACTGTCCGATTTAACTCTCGAATTTCCGACACCGTTTTGATTTTCTGAATTTTCTTCGAAATTCTAATCTTGGTTTTTGAAATTCCGCTTTCCATTTTCGAATTATCGGAAATTCACCCTTTACATATTCTAACTTCAAACCTCCAACTTTCCTAAAATAGACCTTCCTTATTATAGGACCTACCGTCTATCCGTGTGTCAGGTCTTTGCATAGTACGTAGAGGGTTTATAGCATCGAAACTCCGTCGATCTTATATCACGAGTTTCCCCTCTTTTCCCGAGTCCGCCTTATTTGTCAAGGCACGACCAACCCGCGTGGGGCATACCCCTACAAAGGAAAGTCCGTCCATACACTCGAGTCAAAAGTCTGGGGAATAATCTCACGTGGACCTTCCTTCGAACGGGACTAGGCCCACTAAGCCAAAATCCTAAGGAAGTCATACCACCTACGAGTCATCCGTCTAAGTGTCTTTCTCGAGTCTTTTCCACTCAGTCCTTTTCTTTTGGGTCGCTCGGGATGTACTTTTTTTACGGTTCCAAGATCTGGGTTCGGTCTCTGATTACGTGGTGTTCTTACAGACAGGCCACCGGCAACCAGACACACTCGCAGGATGGAAGCTACTTTAGGCAGTCTGAAAACCTCTGTGGATGCCATGGTCGACAAACAGGCCGACATCGAAGCCCAACTGCATGAAATGAGGGCTGGTCAAATTGCTATCATCACTCGTTTGGCTGCGGTAGAGCAAAGGACTCCAAATACTGGGGTTACCACTACAAGAATAACTGTCCCGGGCGTCCACCTGGTGGTCACCGATAGTGGACGCTATAAGGCGACGGGCGTCCGCAAACAGACGCCAGAAAGCGGAAGCCACGCCTGGTTGCCCTTTTTTAAAACGGGTGTCCACTATTGGACGCCAGGACAAATGACGACCGACAGTGGACGCCAAGGTGGCGACCGACTGTGGACGCCAAGTGTCTCTGAGTGGCGTCCACAGTCAGACGCCTGGGGCCTGATGTTGGCGACCGACTGTGGACGCCACCCACGTACATCTCGCGTCCACAGTCGGACGCCATTATAGTTTCCCCTGGCGTCTGTCATGACGTCCGTTATTGGACGCTATTTACGCTGTTGCATGAACGTAAACATGCGTTCAATGTTTAGCCAAACCTGCAAAATAAACCACAACTCAACCACAAATGTCGACTATCCACAATACCTCAACCACATTCAAGCTCAGTCAACCAAAAGAGTTCATCTCTCGACTCATTTATGCTGAAAAAACTTATATAAAAAGATTTAACATACGGTTAGAAGGTACACAAGTGTAAAGTAGTTCAAAGATACATAATCCGTATATACAGTTAAAACAACAACAACAACAAACAATCAACTAACTGTGATGCTAGCTGCAGCACCAGAGTTACCGCCACCCCCGCTAAAGGGGTCTCTGTCGTTTGGAGGGGGTGGGGGAGGACCTTGGTTGCATTTCTGAAGCACGGCCTGAAACATGGCCATCTGTTCCTCAATTCTCTTGATGTGTTCTGCCTGGTCCTTCAGCTGCTGTTGCTGCGCTGTCAGCTGCTCCTTCATTTGCTCCTTCTCCGGATCGGGCTGCTGAGATCCGGCCGGCGTGTACTCCATTTGTGTGGAGGTGCTCAGACGCGATGTGGGAGGTCTGAAGTACATACCGTGTGCATTTCCCACACCGTACACACTTCCTTTCCTGTAACCCTTGACGACCTTGAACCAAATCTCGTTTGGGTCGACTTCCTCAACATCAGGATCAGCCTCGAGTCTCTCCATCTCTTCTTGGTAGGCGTCCTGCGTACAGAAGAACGATTTCAATTTAAGTTATTATTAGATGAAATCATTGAAGATAGTTATCCACCACCTATAGTTGATTTATTTGACATATTTAGTACTCACCCAGGTCTCCTGATCCTTTTTCGTCTTAAAGGAAGTCCCTTTGTCAGTGGTCTTCCCATGCATGTCTCGGAATAGCTCCGCCGCGTATGGCTCCCTCCCGAGCTCAGCATGCAGCTATTAGTGGAGTGTGAACGTTAGGCGAATATAAATTATGCAAACATAGTTTACGATTATTCAAGGAAGAGTACGGTATTAATTAGTAGAAATCATACTCTCTTGGCACGAGTGAAAGAAGATTGAGAACCCCGATGATGTATGGGGTTTGCGTGGCCCTCATACTCACAGTTCGCCAACTTGTTCCTTTGGGCAATTTCGGATCTGACCTTAAAGTCCTTCTTATCGTGGTAGGCGATCCATCTCTCCAAGGCCTCCCCTAAAATATGACGACCCAATATATTATTTAATACAGTGAAAGATTGAAGTTAGATTGTTTATTTGTTAAAATTGATTACCAAAAAAAACTAACACCTTTAAGGTCCTTCAGTGGAGTCCCCCGCGTACGTCGTTTATTCATCACACAGCAGAAACGTCGTGTGCACGTTTCATTGTACCGCTCCCAGACCCTTCCATCAAACTCTGAGGCCCAACTAAACTTGAACTACACAGTCAAGACAGGTTGGTAATTAGTATGAAAAATATTTACAAAGTCCAGATTATAAATTAAAAACTCGGTAGCAAAAACAATCCCCGTACCTTGAATTGGTTGAACCACCACTCTCGTACCTCCGCAGGTACCTGAGACCAATTTGCATACCCTTGCCCCTTGTCAACCATGAAGCTGTTAGTACAGCCTTTGACAACCTGTTTGTGCAGAAACCTGCACCGAGTCGAGAAGACCATATATGTAGTCAATCATACAAGATGTAGTGTATAAATGAATATTTATAGAAGAATAATCAACATGTTAGATTATATTACCAGGTGCAATAGGGAAGTACGTAAGCTGACTTATTGGGATTGGTTTCTTACCCCTGACACTACTTTTCCCTTTTCTACCTCTCAAAACAATATCCCCCTCAACCATCTTATACCTACCCTTACCACATCTCCTACATTCATCAAGCATCGCATCGTCCTTCCAAAATAGCATGCATCCATCTGGACAAGCATCAATCTTTTGATGCGGGAGTTGAAGTCCCTTCACAACCTTTTTGGTTGTGTAGAATGATCGGGTCATGATATTGTCTTTTGGAATAACTCTCTCGAGCAAGGCAGCAATACCATCGACACAAGCAAAGGGCAGGTTAAACTCACATTTAAGGCTAACTACCATAGACGCGACTTCTAACAACGTCACATCGCACCCTCCGTATAACGGTTTCTCCGAAGCTTCCAACATGTCAAAAAACGCCTTTGCTCGTGGGTTAGGCTCTTGTGGGTTAGGTGAGTCTTGCGGGTTGGGTGAGTCTCGTGGGCTAGGTGAGTCTCGTGGGTTAGGTTGAGTTAAACAAGTTGCACTCCACAACATCAACTATCATACCTCTCAATCCCCCCTCATCTTGATGGTTTTCGGTTCCCTCAGACTGAGATGACTCACCATGACAAATCCAATAATAGTAATCAGGTGAAAAACCACTATAGATGACATGTTCCTTCACTACAAGAACCTCAAGAAATTTTAGGTTCTTGCATTTAGTACACGGACACCTAACCTCCCCCCTCGATGCGTAGTCTACCGACTTTTTAGCGACCTCGACAAATGACTCAACACCCCTCAAAAATTCAACGGTAGGACATCTCTTCTTATCAAGTCTTCCCTCATACATCCATTTCCGTTCAATTCTCTTCATTTTCTATGTTCAAAAAATATATATAACATATTAAAGTTTAATTTCCCTAATTTAATTTATAACTTACTAAACGAATATTTAATCACTATTTAACTTAAACTTCATTTCTCTAACTAAGTTTCATCAATTTAATCACTAATACGTCAAAGTAAACCCAAATGTCTTATTAATTTAGAATTGACCTTACAAAAATTTAGTAAACCCAATTTTTAATTTGCAAATGTCGTATTAATTTTTAATTGACCTTACAAAAATTAGTCACCGAATTTAATCCCAATTTACAAAAACCCTAGCTAATTTATCAATGCAATCCCAATTCAACCGAACAAAACACAACAATTCATGGCTTAGGTCACACAGAAACAGCTTAAACAGGTCAAAAAAGGGTCAAATTTTCGGATGCAGATATCAAAATTCCGAAAGCGTCGCTAACACCTATTTACAACCCCGATCAGGATAGAAGTGGTTTCGGGAAAATCCGGCATTATTACGACACATTTTGGTCCGTCCTAAGTCACACAAAACCTCACGGAAGGCCCTAGAGGTCATTCTAGCTCAATACAACCAAATTGATCAAACCCTAGTCAAAATAGTGATGGGCAAAAATAATCTAACTAATCGAATTTGGGATAAACTAATCAACCTAATCGAACTTGGCCTAAACTAATCAACCTAATCGAAATTTAGACCTAAACGAAATTAACTAACAAACTATCAATAAATAACGCTAACAATGAAGAATAAGAACTAATTATAATGAATAGAAACGTAGTAAACTAAGAAAACGTACCACAAATTAGGAATAGAGGGTGAAAATTGGGAGAGTGTAGGCGATTGGGGTCGGCGGGTATAGAGGGAGATTCTAGAGAGAGTTTTTTTTTTTTAAGAAGTGAAGGGGGAGAGGGGGGTGAGCGGGTATTTGACGCCACACTCAACTCGACGGACGTCCACTATCGGACGCCACATGTGGACGCCATTTTGCTGAATATGGCGTCCGACAGTGGACGCCATTTGGGTTAAATGGCGTCCGCCTATGGACGTCCGTCGGCCTCAATTTTGTCCTCCCCAACTTCAGTCGGACGCCAAGTTTAACGTCCGACTGTGGACGCCCGTTTGACTTTTCGGACGCCATTTAGGCGTCCATATGCCCAGGACGCCAATCAGGTGGACGCCCGGGATAGTTTTTCTTGTAGTGTACGGAACCTTTGGCCGAGCTGGTTAGCTCAGTGCGCCAACTAGAGGAACAGGTTCACTTGACTGGGAGTAACAATATCCATCGGGAGAATAGTCGTGAGTATAACCCGTTAAGTGACAAGCTACCCGCAAACCTGAACCTCACCGGTTTGCCCATGTTTGAAGGGACTGAAGACCCGTTACTACATGTACGGGCCTTCAAGGAGTTCATGGCCATCAAAGGGGTGGACTCTACCATGTTCAAGAGCCTTTTTGCTGCGTCTCTTGAAAAGCACCCTCGGGCCTGGTACTACAGGCTAGACTCGAAGAAATACCCTACTTGGGATGATGTGGCCACCGAGTTTGCTCGGAACTATGCTGACAACACCGAGATCCAAACCACTATGCGATCTCTGGAGGTCATGGCCCAAAAGCCGAAAGAAGGTTTTACCAAATACCTTCAACGCTGGAGGGCCGAGAGCGTGAAACTGGTCGATAAGCCCAGTGAGAAGACTTTGGTGGAGGCTTTTGTCAAGAACCTCCTCCCCTCCTACCGGGTTCATCTCCGATATGCTGTCATACCCAATTTCACCACCCTTACTGAAATGGGTATGAGGATCGAAGATGACTTAAGACTGGAAGGCCTCACTAAGGCCGCTGCTAAAGGTTACCAAGGGGCTTCTTCCTCCACTACCAAGCCCCAAGCTGCAACCCGCAGCATTTTCGACGCGGTTAATCTACTAGATGCCCCGTCCAAGAAGAACACCCCACCTCGGGTTTTTACTGATATAGGTACTACCTATACTTATGCCTTACAAAGGCTATCCTCAAAAGGCCTAATCCAACCGATAGGCCCAACTCCTGATGTTCCGGTCGAGCGACGCTCCAAGAACTACAATGCTCAGGCCTATTGCCAGTACCACCGGGGCAATGGGCATGATACCGAGAAGTGCTGGAAGCTGAAGCACTTGATCCAGGACCTGATCGAAAGCGGTAAAATCCCGCTACCCGGAGATAAGCCCAGCAACAAGGAAAACCCTTTCAGCTCCCACGCCATCTTTACCGGGGAGGTGATTGATTGCTCTCATCTTATCTCTCCATTTATCCCGCAAGTGAACGGGATCTGGTTTGACGACGAGGATGACGTCTACCTCGCCAAAGGGGAAGCTGTCCCCATCACCTTCGAGGAGATTCGAAGGACTAAATCCCGAGTCCTAACCAGTAACCACCTTGGTCGTCCCTATCAAGCCACTAGCTCTAGGGACACCCCTATCCCGACAACCGTCACTGAGCCATTCAGGACGGAAGTCGCCCCCGAGGAACCAACTGTTGAGACGGCCCTCGTAAATCAGCTGAAGAAGACCCGAGTTGACCTCACTATATGGCAGCTCCTAGTCAGCTCACAAGAGCATCGAGAAGCACTTACAAAGGCTCTCGATCAAATTAAGGTTGACTCTTTGGTTACCCCTGCTGAAATGGTAGCCACGGTCCTGCCCCACCTGAAGGGAAAAGCCAAGGAAGGAGGTCCGATGATTACTTTCTCTAAGGCCGACCTACCACCATTCGGGGCCTCCCATAATCTGGCCCTCTACATTACGGTGGTTTGCCGAGGGAAATACCTCCCTATGACCCTGGTTGATGATGGGTCCGCTGTGAATGTCCTTCCTCTAAGGACCGCCAAAGCCCTCGGCATTACCGAGGCCGATTACATCCCGACTGCTCAAACCATCCAAGCCTTTGATGGGAGCCCAAAGTCGGTAGCTGGGGCTGTGAAACTGACCATCATAACAGGCCCGATAGAAAAGGAGCTCGAATTTCAGGTGATCGATGTCACCTCATCATTCAACTTGCTTCTAGGTAGGCCTTGGATCCACGCGGTCAAGGCAGTATCCTCCACCCTCCACCGAAAGATCAAGATGCCTCTGCTCAACGATGTTATTACCTTAGAGGCAACACCAATGACTGTGGCTAGCTGTAACGCCACGGGGCGCACGGACCTCTGGGGGTTCGATTTTGTGGGGATGATCGAGGAAGAGTACCTCTTTAGGCCTTACTTCACTACGAGTATCGACACGATGCTCCAAAACCTAGGGTACTTTCCGGGGGCTACCTCTCGACCCGATCTTCCAGCTGGGAAGATCATCGAAGTTCTCAAAGATGAAGAGTCCCACTTTGGTCTCGGGTATGCCATAACTCCCGACAATGTGGTCCGAGCAGGAATTGAGAAGGCCTGCAACATTATTAAGGGTATCCACTTGAGCCCTTATAGCCTACGGTTGGCTGACTACTTTGTCACACCGGTATTTGGGGCTGTCCAGGTTGGTCTATACCAACCCAATGCTATGCAGCTCGGGACCCACTTGGCCCGGGACTGCAACTATATTCCGGATGATGTGTTCGCCCTCATCCAATCCAATGGAGCTGAAGATGCTGAGCCCGCGCTAGGGCTACTATTTGGGGAAGACATCATGGCCCCAACTCCAAAGGAAGACCTGGTCAACCTGATCCTCCGCAGCAACAGGTTTGACGCGACCAAGCTGATCTCGGATGTTGGTTCCGAGACGGGAAACAGGGCCTGGAGGAAGACTGTCAAGTGGACTGACAGTCAGGGAAGGATCTACAAGCTGGTCACCGGAGAGGGAGACATGCCTGAGTCTGAGTCTGAGTCCGAGTCTGAGTCGGAGTCTGAGTCAGAGTCTGAGGTCGAGTCTAGGGAAGTCGGTGCTAGAGTCACTCCTGTAACCCCTCTCCCTTTTATCATTCCTGCTGCCGGCACTTCGGGGTCTGTCCCGAGTGCCCTACCAATTCCGCCACTGACCAATGATCAGATGGCTGCTCTCTTTGAGCTGTTCTCCAAATTTTCAATCAATAATAACAACCGTTCTGCTTACGACTTGTCTCTTTTAAATTCTGCTTTCAAAAATGATTTATGCTATGACATTGAGAAACCAGACGAACAGGTACCCTTACCTCCGCATCTGATCGAGCAACTAGAGCAAAGGGAGTCCCGAAACCCGGTGATCGAAGAAACCGAGTCCATAAATGTGGGAACAACTTTAGAGCCTCAGACACTTAAGATAGGTTTATCCTTAGATCCCGAGGAGAAACAACAGTTCATAAGCCTCCTCCAAGAGTTCAAGGATGTCTTCGCATGGTCCTACAAGGACATGCCGGGGATAGACCGGGAAATAGCCGAGCACCACATACCAAAGGACCGCTACCACTTTATTACACGACATGATGCATAAAGAGGTAGAAGTTTATGTAGACGACATGATCGTCAAATCCAAAGAACGGGACGGTCACATCACCGCCCTAAGAAAATTCTTCACTCGGCTGCGCAAGTACAACATGAGGCTAAACCCTCAAAAGTGCAGTTTCGGAGTAACATCAGGCAAATTACTGGGTCATATCGTTAGCCAACGAGGTATCGACGTCGACCCAGCTAAAATCAAAGCCATTACCGAGATGCAACCTCCCAAAACCGAAAAAGAAATAAGGGGATTTCTCGGGAAAGTCCAGTATATTAGTCGGTTCATTTCCAAGCTGACCATGGTGTGCGAACCAATTTTCAAGAAACTGAAAGTGGGAGAACGGGTACTATGGGATGACAAGTGCCAAGCTGCTTTCGACAAGATCAAGGAAATTCTGTCTGCTCCGCCGGTCTTAATGCCACCTCAACCCGGTTTGCCTCTGTCGTTATACCTAACGACGACCGAGACAGCCATGGGGGCTATGCTGGCTCAGACGGTTGACTCCGAAGAAAGAGCCATTTACTAAATCAGCAAGAAGTTTTTAGAGTATGAATGCAAATATACCATGCTCGAAAAGACGTGTTTGGCTCTAGTCTGGGCCACCAAGAAACTCCGACATTATATGCTCAGTTACGAGGTCCATGTGCTATCCAAGATGGACCCCATCAAATACATCTTCGAAAAGCCCGTTCTCAACGGCCGAATCTCTAGATGGACTTTAATGCTGGCAGAATTCGACCTGAAATTTGTGCCACTGAAGGCTATCAAGGGGCGAGTAGTAGCTGAATTCCTCGCCGACAGCCCGATAACCGAAGAAGGACACACCGACACCTGGTCCTTCCCAGACGAAGATATTTTCCATACTGATACTGAAACTTGGGACTTATACTTCGATGGAGCATCCAATTTTCGAGGGTTCGGAATCGGGATCCTCCTAATTTCACCAAAAGGAGAGCACACTCCCATCTCCATCAAGCTGGACTTTGATGTTACCAACAATGCAGCAGAATACGAAGCATGCATTTACGGGCTACAAGCCGCCGCCAATCTGGGGATCACAAATCTCCGGGTACATGGTGACTCATCCTTGGTCATTAACCAAGCACTCCAAAAATGGAAGACTCGAAATGCTAATCTCGTGGCCTACCAGGCACGAGTAACGGATCTCGAGAAACAATTCCAAAAAGTAGAGTGCATATACCTACCCCGGGAAGAGAATCAGTTTGCAGATGCACTCTCAAAATTGGCATCTTTACTAAACATTCCCGACCACGTGACCAGTATGCCGATTTGCGTCGAAAGACGTTCCGAGCCGGCGTACATCCACGACATTGAAGACATTGAGATAACTGATCCCGAACCATGGTATCAGGCTGTGTTAACGTACCTGACAAACGGAGAATATCCTCCCGGGACGGAAGGTCGAGCCAAGAAAGCCTTACAGAGGCTAGCCACCCAGTTCATCCGTACCGACGACGGTCAGTTATACAAAAAGACGGCACAGGGGGCTCTTCTCCTTTGTGTTGACAAATATAAGGCTGAAAAGGTTATGGCCGAAGTACATGATGGTGAGAACGGCCCACATATGAATGCCCACATGCTGGTCCGGAAAATCATGAGGCTCGGTTATTACTGGAATACCATGGAAGCCGACTGCCGGTTGTATGTCAAGCATTGTCATAACTGTCAAATCTTTGGCAATGTGCAACATATGCCGTCGTCAATGCTTTATACCATGACGTCACCCTGGCCATTCTCAACATGGGGTATTGACATAATCGGGAAAATAAATCCCTCTGGTACCGGTGGGCATTGCTTCATTTTGGTAGCTATCGACTATTTCACCAAATGGGTCGAAGCTGAATCATATCGCATTCTCAATGCCAAGCATGTCGCCAAGTTTATCCAAAACAAAATAATATGCTGATATGGGATCCATTCTGAATTTATCAGCGATCACGGGACTCATTTTCAAGCCGAGACTGCAGCCCTGCTAACCAAGTATAAAATCCAAAGGCATACTTCCTCGCCTTACCGCCCCCAAACAAATGGAGCAGTAGAGGCGGCCAATAAAACAATTGTCACCATACTCAAAAAGATGGCTGATAATTACCGGGACTGGCCCAATAAAATACCATTTGCCCTGTGGGGATACCGAACGTCAATTCGCACCGCAACCGGGGCGATGCCGTATTACCTAACCTATGGGATGGAGGCAGTCCAACCAGTTGAGCTGGAGGTACCGGCCCTCAGAATTCTGCTAGAAAGCCAAGTACCTGAAGCTGACTGGGTTCGAGCACGATATGACTTGTTGGTTCTACTAGACGAACGACGGTCTCGTGCCCTCAATAATATCCAAATCTACCAGAATAGGATCCAACGGGCCTTCAACAAGAGGGTAAGGCCCAGACACATTAAGGAGGGCGATCTAGTCCTTAAGTCTGTTCGAGCTCTACTACCAGTCGACCCAAGGGGAAAATTCAAACCCAATTGGGCTGGACCATATCTGGTGAAGAAGATCCTATCAGGGGGAGCAGTGATGCTGACGGACCTGGACGGGAATGAGTTTGTCAACCCAACCAACCTGGACCAGCTGAAGCGTTACTACCCCTAGCCTCTTCTCAATGTCATTAGCAAATTTTATAAAATCATTCTTTTCAAAAAGCAAGTCAATAAGCTAGAATTACTTATTCTACTGTCGCAAACATCTTGAATTAATAGTCTTGGTGTAATTCGAGATTGCAAATTTACTAAGCCTGAACTACGTTTGGTTTGATTCTGCTAATCGGGATACGTAGGCAACCCCTCAAAAGGGTACAACCAATGCAATCGAGAAAAGACAGGAGCGGTTTATTAATAAACTTCTTTTATTAATTCAAAAAAAAACCGATAAACTCGGGAAATTACAAAAGTGCAGGAATTCAAAAAAATAAATACAAGAAAAGGGCACACAACAAAAAATAATAATAATACTTAAATAATAATAATAAAGCTAAAGGACTCGGCATTTGGGGCATCTTGCGCTTCCCCTTGTCCTTGGCCTCCTTAGCCGTCCACTGGCGACGACGCGGAGGGGAGTGTTCCCGAATCACCACAGGAACCTCTCTAGCTCGGGCTCGTGTGTTTGAGCCCGAGTCCTCTATCACATCAATAGGCCCAAGTCGGGCCCTCCCGGACTCAGGGAGCCGGTCACGCGGACCTAATCAGTCCCGGGCCGCCAACCTCGGCCCAAGGCGTCTCTCCAAGTCAGTCTGCCCCCGAGTGCTGCTAGAACCGATTTCTTTAGATCGAGTCTTAGTTTGTGACTTAAGACCCGATTCCTCCCGGACTATAGCTTCAGGAATATCTCCCCCGGTGAAGAAGTCCCTATTGTCCTTCACCGTCTCGCGATGGACCAATTCAAAATCCTCATCGAGTTTTAAGGCTTTTCGAGCTTCCTCGGACTCCTCAGAAGTCCATTTCTGATAAGCCCGTGACACCCAAGCGGATTGGCAAGGGCTGGGTATAGTCCATGTAGGACGAGTGAACCATCTCTGCAACCAGGTGTCGCACATAGCGTCCGTCAATTGGAGCGAGACGCTGATAATGGCTTCAGTCTCAGGGATGCACTGAGACGAACCGAACTGTCTTAGGAGACGATCCGGGTAAATGTGAACTGTCCAGTCAAGGGACAAGATCACCAGGTAGCGAGCTTGGTCTCTCTTGGCCAGTCCAGCCAACTTCGAAAGAAACCACCAAGCAACGGTCCACCTGATCAAAGGACCCCCGTGGAACACCAGCTCCTCATCCCAGTAAGCTCGATCTATCCGATGACTCGAGCTTATCTTTCGCCTTCTTGAGCTAATCTGACTACTCCGATAATTTGGAATGCTCGGAGGGGTCTCTACGATTGATAGCCGTTCCGACAACCACACCTGAGAAGTGTACAAGCTTCATAAGCAATCGAGTGATCCGCTACAGCCCACTCGATCGAGTACAGCAGCTGACTCGATCGAGTAAGCCCTCCAAAAACAGGCAGTAGCTCATCGTGGGCGTCACTCGATCGAGTGACAGGTTCACTCGATCGAGTGACTTGCGTACTTCAGGTATTTCGCGTGAAAAAAAAAACGCGAGCTGTATACCTGCAGGAGACGGGTACTTCCTGTCAACCGTCGGGTTGGGTCGAGCCGCCTAGCATCCAGACCCATGATGATTTCCCCTGTGGCTAGCCAAGCAGGACTATGACCAGTCTCCATCTGGTCAACCACTCCAATTAGCCTGATTTGACCCATGCACGAGTCAAGTTCCATCAGCCCTTCGAAGACATAGCAGTGCAGCATGCAAAAGGCAAATGCCCTACGCCTATGAGCAGGGGTGGCCCTCACATCTCGAGGGTTCATAAACTTATCATCCAGATCGAATAGGGAAACGCTATCTCCCCGCACCATCCGATTTGTCTCAGCATGAGACAAACCCAAGAATTCCCTCAACCGTCTCCTTGGATCCGGGTAGAACGGAGGAATAGCTGGCTGAGCAGCAGGGCTCCAACCACCTATAGCCGCAACCTCCTCGGGTAAAGGGCATATTTCTCCCCGCGGGAACGCGAATACGTGATGGGTGGTGTCCCAAAACGACAAGCAGGCGTCCAGGAAATGCGAGTCAACTATTAGACGTTGGAAAGGGAATAAATTGACAATTCCCATCTGGGTCAGTCGGACCTTTTCCTCATCCCGAAAATATTGGGACCATGCGAGAAGCATAGCTGTCAAGTGATCGATACCCATGACAAGAATTTCTAGCTTTCTTGAAAGTCTAAAAGATTTTGAGAAGGAAAAGAAGAATTTTAGTTGAGATGCAGAAAACTGAAGCGGGGATTCTCATATTTATAATGAGAAAACCTAACTGAAAACCTAACTACTCTGCCTCCTCAGCAAACTGGGCCCTATGCGCGCGCAGGCCTGATTTCAAACTAGAACCCAGAATAGGAATCAAGCCATCCCGAGCTTTCCTAAGAGTCTCTAAAATTTTTCTGTGATAAAATTTCTTCGCGATAAAATTTTTTCAAAATTTTGTCCTTTCAAAAATTCAAATATTTTTATCTCCCCAGCACGAGTCAGTGTTTCGCCTATGTGTTACATACAAGTTGTTATGTGTCAGCATACAGGTACACTCCCGACTTCAGAGGCAAGTCTCCGCGAAACTATTAAACTCCCCAACGAAGTCAGCTTTTCCCGGGTATGCTACATCCAAGGCGTGATGTGTCGGCATACGGGTACACCTACTCCCCAAAGAGGCCAGCTTTATTCCCCACGGAACATCTTCATCAGCTCAGGTACGACTCAAGGCTTCAAAAGTAAGCCCGTACAGCTCACATATTTCCCCAGCGGAACGCCCGAGGCGGCATTTTCCCCGAAATGATACGGGATGGGCCCACATATAGGCGCGCCCAGGACTTATGCTACAAGTCGGACTCCCCGCGAAGCTATCATCATCAGGACAGGTATGACCCTCTGCTTATGGCTGGCGAGCCCTTCACGCGAGTCTACTGGACTATAAGTGACCCGACCGGAAGTCTACCAGGTCTTAACGGGCTTGGTAGCTACTCTGACTTTCGCCTTGTCCAAGCCTCAGTCAGAGTGGGGGCTCTGTAGACACCCGCATTTTGACTGCCACGTGCCTATGGTAGTCTCCGAAAAACACCCGATGATGATCGGACACAAACGTGACTTGGTATACTCGGACTTGGGCTCGGAATTAATAATATCCGACATGGACTTTTAACGGAGTAGAAATCTCACAAAACAAACCTCAAATTCAGGCCCAGTGGGTCGTTCCGAGCAAAATAAGACTAATTTGGGCCAAAACCGACACCAAAGATAAATCCCGTCTTTTGGCGACCGGGTCAAAACCCGGTCAAAGACGAAACCGCCTCATAAATCAGCCAAGTTCAGCTGGCGCACAAATCAGAATTCAAAAAAAACAATCAAATCAATCAAGGATAATCTTTCCTTATTTGTCTCGCCTAATTGATCCACTCGATCGAGTGGATTGACCCACTCGGTCGAGTGGAGCGCCTTAAACCGGGTTTGACCCGTTTGCAAAGGCACTCGATTGAGTGCACTAGGGCTACTCGATCGAGTGCCCCTATGTCGTGGGATGAGGCCTATAAATACCGCTTCACCCCCATGCATTTCACAACTTTACACCCTACATTTCATCCTACATTTTCAGCCCTAATACACTCTACGCTACAAACCCTTAGCAATCCTAGGCAAATATACACAAAAAAACCGAGCCCTTGTCCCTCGATAAACCGACGCAACACACACACGCACCCATACACACCATAACTCGCGTACATCCTCGATACTCCGGCGTCCCGTCGCTATTTACGAGTCCGTTTCCGAGGCCTATACCTAGCATGTATGTTGAGGGTGTCCTAAACCCCATTTCGATCTCTATTACTCCGTCATTTTGTTTACTTTATCGTGCTTTGTATTGTAATCATAATCGTAGTAACACTAACACTAGCACTAACGTTTATACTTTTGCATCTTTATTTTTGCATCATCATTTTACTACTAGCATTAATAATACCGCGTATATATATATATATATATATATATATATATATATATATATATATATATATATATATATATATATATATATATATATATATATATATATTAATATTAGAAACCGGTTCTGAAAACGTTGGACTACGATGATCACCTAAGGTCCGTCTAATCCCTTTACGAGCCACGACGGAGGTGGAGCCCTTTCGAGGAGCCCCGCCCCAACGTACTCAAGGGCGTGACGTGACCGTGATCGGTCGTAGTTGAACGTATTTAATCCCATTTCTATAATTAGTGCGGAACCCGTTGACACGAAAACCGACATCACATAACCCGAAAGAGTTAGTTCCGATGTCGTGACGTAGAGGGAAGCATTTTGTCACTAATTCAAATTTTCTAGTGTAACGATAAACATTTTCATAAAATTCCGATAACGGTATTATAATAGTTCATACACGATTATAGTACCAGAGGCCGAGTTAAATACAAATCGTGCGATATTTGTATTTGATTTGGCCGACCATCGATTTCAAATCATAAAAAGAAACGAATTATCATTCGTACAGGGGCTACTCGACCGAGTACGTATGCTACTCGATCGAGTAGCACCCAAAAAAATGGGCAGTAGCTACGTAAAAGGCACACTCGACCGAGTCACACCACGACTCGATCGAGTGGGTCCTGTAACCCAGAAAACCGAGGGCTTTGACACACATTTCAAGCCCCGTCCTTTTATCGACTTTAGTCATCACGTGTAAAGACCATCACGTGACCTTCCTATTTTCGAAACCATGCACATCACGACACGTAGAACGACTTTGATCAATTTTTGACATGATAAGTCGGGACAAGACTACGGGATATGAGATCGGGCTAGCAATATGCCACAGTCTCATGTTTCCGTCCTTCGTTTAGTACACGACATAATGTGTATTTAATCGGGGTTAGTCCATTTACATAATTCGCGGTCTAGTTTACATACGGGTCCGTTCCTATCATTGTATTGCGTTATTTTTTATTTTGTTTATTTTTTTTTACGTAATGTTGTATTGTGAATTCCGGGTTGTATTTCCGCCCGTGTAACTTGTACGTTATTTTTATTTCCTTTCGAGCTTTATTTATTTACTTGCTTTACGCTTTATAAATGAAGCTCGCATGCTAAATCATTTCGACCATAATCAAGATGCATTAAATGACGTAGCAAACCAATAATTCACATGCTTAGCCCGAAAACGTTGTTTGCATATCATTTGGTCATTTTACTAGCACGCGTACACGAACACGAACGATGTCTTAGTAGAGGCCGCCATGTGCGGGCGGGGTTGGGTGTCCTTAGTGGGCTTCCCAACACGTACCCTCACCCCTTACTCAGAACCTTTGGTTTCCGGATGTCCGAAACCCTTGGCGCACGAGAGTCATCTTATATACGAAAGTCGGTGTAAACGGTATCGATATAACAATGCAAAGGGACGAGCCCCATAAACTCTGAAATCGAAGTGGGCTTACTTTGTGTATAGCCCATGACGACATAGAGTGGGCTCGTATGATTCCGAATAACCACAAAATTCGGTGGCGACTCCATTTTTTACTTAAATTTCGAACCCGAGAACAATCTTACCACGAGATTCATTCGCCTACCCAAACCCGTGCGTAGCCGCGTCGGGGTGGACCTACGTCATGTCCACACAACCAACAATATTTTGAGTATAAAAAAGGTGTTAATAAGACAAAAAATTTAAAATTATCCCACATCGAAACAATCAAAATAAGGTACGGTGATGATTCTATATTATAAATAAGACTACAAATTTTAGTTAAATTATCCCACATCGACAAATAATAATAAGATGATGGATTTCTACATTATAAATAAGACTAATTATTTGTTAGACTATATACTTAAGTAAAGTATCGCACATCGAAAAATTATATACTCCCTCTCTTTTGAGTTTTAAAAAAGTTTTGAGACTATAATAGGACGATGAAATTCTATTATAAATAAAAGTAACAATTTCTCCAAATTATGATGAGATGAAAAAATTCTATATTATAAACAATTATCACATATCGAAAAATTATAATGAGGTGATAGAACTCTACGTAACCAACAATCTTTTGAGACTTAAAAAACAGTTCCTAAGACTAAGACTATAGTTAAAGTTGTAATTCTATATATTATAAATAAGAGTAATTATTCCTCTATAAATAAAAGTTCTGAATTAGACTATATCTAAACTTAAAAAAAATTAAGTAAAATTATCTCACATTGAAAAATTATAATAAGGTGAATTTTTTTATTATATAAATAAGACTAATCATTCATCAAAAACTTATCCTCTCTATATTAAATCAGAAACCAAGAAACAGTTTTCAAGGCCACCTCCATTCTCCATTTCAAAATAAGTCCCATTTTTTACACTTTTAGATTTCTACCACTTCACTTCTATATCCTTCACCCACTTTCACTTCAGCAATTGCAATCAATTCTCACCCACCTCAATCCAACAACCCGGCTCATTAAATGCTTTGAGGCATCATTAATCTTCCCATTCTCGGTTTTGATGCATCATTAATCGGTTGTTTACTGCTCCGTCATCAGCGATTAATCCCCCTTATTATTGAATAAGGATAATTAATGATCCCCCTCGATTGCCGTCTACATGGGTATCAGATCAATCTTTCACCGGAAATGGGGATTTAATTAATTGGCGTCTCATCGTCTTCACTCACCTTCCTCGGTCACTTCTATGAATCGACTATATATTATGTTAAGCAGGTTAGTTGATTTTCCATCTCATCCCGTCATCGTTCCTGCAATCCGAAATTCTTACCCAGTTGTTTTATCTTCGTTCTCTGTTTTCATATCTTTATCGATCGCTCTTTAGTTCAATATGTGTGACATATGCAGTGTTTCAGTTGTTTCAATATGAGGCAATTGCAATCAAATCTCAACCACCTCAATCCAACAACCCGGCTCATTAAATACCTTGATTCATAATTAATCTTCCCATTCTCGGTAATCAGGAACATTAATCAGTTGTTCAATGCTCCGTCATCAACGATTAATCCCCTTCGTTATTGATTCAACTTCTTTTTATCAAAAATCTGATTTTATTGATGATAATGATAATTGAATTTTAAAAAATCTGACTTCTTTTTCAATTTATTTCGTGAATTTCCAGGTAGAAGAAAGGAGAAGAAGGCAGCAAAAAAGCAAGGCATCATGAGGACCATAATTTAATTGGTAATTATTTTGATTTTTTTTTTGGTGAATTTCCGTTTTCTTAAGAAAAAAGATGAGGTAAAACCGTAAAAGTTCAAGTTCTTCTTTATTGTAAGATTGTTGAACAAATCATGGGTTTATGATGCATGTTTGTTATGTGTGTACTTGCGATTTATGTTGTAGGTTTTATGTTTATTCAAAATATGACGATATAGATTGTGATGTTAATTTTTTATAAGGGCATTTTTTTTGTTAATTTTTGATAAGGAAGTTTTTTTTTTCCAGGTGATGATGAACGAAGATATATAGTGAATTTCGTAGAGATATTTTAGGTATTAAAGTCCATTAATTTTTTTATAACTATTTGAAAATTTATTTAATTAGTTTTGTGTGATATATCTCAAACGATGGTATATATGAACTTTTATAAAAGTTAATAACTTTTCAATTGTGATTATTTCTAATTTTGATTATAGTTATAATATTGTGCTATTTTCTAATTTTTTTTTCCTGGTTATGATTTCTAATTTTTATGATTAGTTATGATTTCTGATTTCTGATTATTTCCAATTGTTATGATTTCTAACTTTTACAGTTATGATTTCTAATATTTCCAATTGTGATTATTTTTAATTACCGATTATCACAAATTATGCTGCATAATTATGTATAGTAAAATTTTTAAAAAGAAAGGTAGTACGAAGTATATAGTAACATTGCCTATGAATTGTCTACGAATCATAATATATTATTAGAGTATAAAAAAACGTCTTTTCAATCATATTTTCCGTATGGAATAATTTCTTATCAATCATACGAGTATTTTTTAAGTATGGTAATTATTCCATATAAATTGATATTTTAATTTTTCATGATAATTATTTGATTGACAATCTTGCCATAATTGAGTTATTAACATATGTTCATTTAATATCGAGTTATGATTTCTAATATTTCTAATTGTGATTATTTTTAATTATCGAGGATCACAAATTATGCTCCATAATTATGTATTTCAACAATTTTAAAAAGAAATGTAATATAGAGTACATATAGTAACATTGCATACGAATTGTCTATGAATCATAATATATGATTAGAGTATAAAAAAAACGTCTTATCAATCATATTTTCCGAATGGAATGATTTCTTATCAATCATATTTTTATGTATGGTAATTATTCCATATAAGTTGATATTTTAATTTGTCATGATAATTATTTGATTGATAATTTTGACATACTCTTATATCTCTTAACATAAATGATTTTCATAATTCAGTCTATCGTTTAAAAAATTTACTGGATACATAATGAATTAATGACCTATTTTTAAAATAAAAGACGGGGGTCATATGAGAATAATTGTGATTAACGTGATACATTGTCCATGATTTCTTGGTATCTCGATAATGTGAATTGTATTATGCAATTACTATTAATACTCCGTAAAAAATAACCATCAATTAAATAACACATTTCACATAATCATAATAAATATACGGACATTAACTAATAACATATTCTAACCTGTAATTAATTCTTCAACCTTCCCCGTAAATTTCTCATTTTCCATCACTTGCATTTTGATTCCCCAAATTTTTTAATTTTAAATACTTTGCAATTTTTTTTAAAACAATTATTTCTAATATTCTAATTTTAACTTTTCTTTTTTATATTCTAATCGCATATTTGTATATTTTCTTAGTTGGTACCGTTTTAATTTTATTTGGTATCAAATTTTTTTGTGTATAGCAATTGTTAATTGTTGACTTTTTTTTTGAAGAAAGTGTAGAAGTAAAATTTATTCTTTGTATCTCTAGGGAAATTTTAATTCTCAACTCTTCCCATGATTTTGTGTTTGACTTTTGAGGCCAAGTTGACTTGAATCATATGGAGTAGAACACAAATTGAAATCAGCGTTATACGTCCTTATTATCGCATTTACGGGTTGCATATTAAACACATTACTTATACGATTCGAGTTTAAACGAATTTCGGATCAAATGGTTTATTAACGCACATTAAAAACATTAATTATATGGGTTGAATTTACGAGTAATAATAAATGAAGCTTTTGAAAAAAAAAAAAAACAAAATGAAATTATTTAGAATAACAACCCATTTCTTGATTATAGGGAGTAGAACCCTTGAAAACAAGAAATTGCATTTATATAACTCAATTTTTCATCTTTGACCTATAAGTACCGTCTTCGGGTCAAATACTGAGAAAACGGTTTATTAACGCATATTAAAAATATTAACTATAAGGATCGAGTTTATTTATATTGATTTTGAGACGGGTTTCGGGTCAAATACGTGTTATTATCGCATTTACGGGTTGCATATTAAACACATTACTTATACGATTCGGGTTTAAACGGATTTCGGATCAAATGGTTTATTAACGCACATTAAAAACATTAATTATACGGGTTGAATTTACGAGTAATAATAAATGAAGCCTTTGAAAAAAAAACAAAATGAAATTATTTAGAATAACAACCCAATTCTTGATTATAGGGAGTAGAACCATTGAAAAGAAGAAATTGCATTTATTTAACTCAATTTCTCATCCTTGACCTATAAGTACCGTCTTCGGATCAAATACGGGTTACATGAAATTGCATTTACACAGTTTTGGTTTGCTTTCGGGTTAAACACGGGTTTAAAGGGATTTCGTGAAAAAATGGTATACGCATGTTAAAAATATTAACTATATATAAGGGTCGGGTTTATATGGATTTTGAGACGGGGTTCGGGTCATATACGCGTTATTATCGCATTTACGAGTTATTAACGCACAATTATCGCATTTACGAGTTATTAACGCAATTGAAGAATGTATACTGTCTTCAATTTTCTAAAGTGCAAATACAATTTTATTCTTAGTTTTTAAATTTCATTTAAAAAAAATACGAGTAGATACGTAGTATTGGTAAGATTAAACATGTTTTTGATATATTGACGATATATTCCCTCCATATTTTAGAATTAGCGCCCACTATCTTTTTCCTTTCATAAATTTTGACTCTAATTCATTGGAAACGTATTGCGATTTGATTTTTTTTCTTGATGTGGTTTGTAGTTAGCATTGAGTTCCCGAAAGTTAGAAGGCCGAGGATGCTACAAGACGTGTCCTTCCCGTGATATTTTTATTTTTAGTAAAAATAAAAAATATACCCGTGGATTTTTCACGGGTGTTACACTATTATTTGTTGAAATACTTTTACAAAGTTTTTGTAGATACGGTGTAACTAATTTGAATAAGATTGAAAATATGAACAATATAAGAGTCAAATTGTCATACGGAGTATTAAATAAATCATACGGAGTATTTCTTTTATGGACTGGTTTGAATCCTATTTATGACCGCTTAATCAGCTCTACATTATGTTGTCTTTGACAACACGCAACAAATAGTACTTTTCACACGATTAGAAGTGCATTCATTTATAACGATATATTTTTTAAATAATTGTAGATAAACTTTCAGTATAATTAATAGTACGAAGTAATTAATACAGAGTAACATTTCACTATAATCAAACGAACTCAAAATATTCATTATAATTATTTCACTATAATCAAACTATATTTAAGACGGGTCAAACGATATAGTATTTAACTATTTTAGTTTTGTTTATGAGTAGATTTGATTGTACTTTATATAATTAGTAACGTATGAAATAAAGAATAAATTATTTTATTATATCAACAAAATTAATCTTTAAGATGATTATGTTTTAAAAACTAACTCACATATTGATGATCACACTCTTTCGCGTGATTTAAAAATCGCTTCCTTCATCTTTAAATATCAATAAAAATGGACAACCCGTGAAATTTTTCACGGGTAACACACTAGTACTTCATTAAAAGGATCAAATTCGATTATATACGGGAATTCAATTCACGTGAAGTGTGAATTCCAGGATTGCAACCAAACACATATTTGCAAATTCATGGGATGTTAACGTGGGAAGTAAATTCCTGGGAAATACAACTTCCTACAGGAACTTACTTCCCAGATGAAACAAACGAGCCCTAAAAAGTAATCGTCTATCCTTTAACTTAGATATAATTTTATATCATAAATGAGTAATCTTTCGGTTTTAAATATCAAACAACAATCTTTTGAGTCTTAAGACTACAAACCTAAAATTATCTCACATCGAAAAAATTAAAATAAGGTGATGATTTTATATTATAAATAAGAGTAATCGTGCGTTTTTCGGGGTCTTAAAAGCGGATCTTAAAACTATAAACCTTGAGTAAATTATCCTATATCAAAAAACTATGATGAGGCGATAGAATCTTATATTATAAATAAGATTAATCTTTTGTTTTTAGATATCAACCAAAAAATTTATTCGTTCTTAGATATCAATCAAAAAAAACTTTTGAGTCTTAAAAAATCTCTTAATAAGATAACGAACGTAAAATTATTTCCACATTGAAAAATTATAATAAGTTGATGAAATTTTATACTCCATTATAAATAAGAGTTGTCATGTATTATTTTAAGTTTTAAAATAAACTATTAAAACTATAAACTTAGCTGAAATTAAGTTTGATTACTAATATCACGTGATCGATCATCTTATTTATTACTGTATAATTATAATGACATAGATTGATTAAGTTTCTTATATAACGAATATACTCATCAATGTAACGGGCTTTAATCTAGTTTATACGATACTTGGTGTCGTTATCATTGTCGCTAAAAATCGATCGTACATCATCTAAGGTTGTACGGAGTATATATCATTTTCCATAAATAAAAACAGATGAGGAGGACAGGGTCTCCAACATCTCTCCACCGTGTGGCCGCCGCTTCCGCCATGTCCAGCCGTCCGCCGGTAATGTTCCCTCTCTATTCCTTTCAATGTATTCTATTTCCCCCTCCTTCCTTCCTCTGATTCAATCTCCTCTCTTTATTCCGCCGCAGTTCCGTCGTCCCAACTCCCACCGCACTCTATCACCCGCCGCCACCACCAACAGCTACAACTATAACTATAACCATAATTACAAGGCTGTAGGCTATACTTACGTTACTCCGATCCACAATCATCCAAATAATAATAATAATAATAATAGTAATAATATGATTGGGAATATGTATAATTATAATTATAATGCTTTAGGTCATACTTATCGTACGGCTCATCACAATTATCGCTATAATAATAATGATCCTCATCACAGTTACCCAAATAACCGTCATGTGGGCGGTGGTGGTGGTGGTGGTTTAGGAGCTAGAGCTGCACCGCCTTATCCCGCCCACCGGCCCAAGCATGCTGATTTTCGTGCCTGGGAGTTTGCTAAGGACCCTCCCCCTCCTAACGCTGGTATTTTCTTCCTTCTTTGTACCTCCTTTTTCTAGGATTCCTTCCACTTGTTCATCCTAATTTCGCGACTTTTAGTTCTTTGTCCCACATTCTCACCCTTTATGTAACTTCAACCCGTTTGAATGATTTTTTCCACACTATAGTGTGTGTGCGCGCGTTTGTTAAATTAACTCGTCCGTACATTAACAAGATATATGGTCAACTATGCAAATCGTTAAGATTTATATGACATCCACGCCAAGCACAATAAGATACTCCTAGGAGTGTGTAGATTCGATTTTTATATACAAATACCTGGGTACTTGTGTTTGATGTATTTGTGCATTAGTGGTACGTTTGGATTGAAAGATTTTGAGAGAAAGGGAGGGGAGGGACACAGAGGGAAATGAAAACATGTATTTGCATAACGAAATGGGATGAAGGGATTTGGAGGGGGAAGGGTCCTTCCTCAAGCCAGCTTATTTCCCTAGCAATATAGGCAAGATTTGGATGTTGAACTCCATTTTCCCTTCCCTTCCTTTCTCTTCCTTCCTTTTCCATCCTATTTTTGTATCCAAACACACCCTAAAGAAAATTATTATGCAAAAAGCGGAATGGATGAGACTAATAAAGTACACAATACCATTTATACTTCCCCGTTTTATCTTCACAGACACACACAGTGATTGGTTTACAACTACTTTTAGTCATTATTTTTTGCCCCACTTTGTGAATATTTGTGAGGGGTATTTTCGATGAAATGGGACAAAAAATAGTGAACGGAGAGAGTATTAATTTGTCGTGGCTAAAACTTGCTATTTAGGTTTTCATTATTTGTTGACTCGTGATCATCTTTGGTACAACTACGTTTTTTCCCGTCTTAGAGAAAATTCAGGGCTTGTTTGGACCTGCATGTAAATGAAGGAGAGGAAGAGCAAGGAATTTAAAATACCTCAAAATTTAGCATTTGAGGATGGAGGGATTCGGACGGAAACTTTTTCCCTCCAAGCCAAAATAAAATCTTTTCACCATAGGAAAGATGTTGAGGGAAATGGTATCCAATCACTCCTACAGTCCTACCCTAGTCCCCCCTCCCCTTTCCTTTCCATGTAACTCCCTTGATCCCTTCCTACCTCCTACTTTGTTATCCAAACGTGGCCTTAGAATAGTCCTTTTAGGAAGGCTAAGGCCTTGTTTTTGCTGTATAGTAGTATAGTAAAAATGGAGGAAAGGGGTAAAAGGAGGAGGTGAGTAAAGGGGCTATGAAATGTGGGAGCTTTTCTTCCGTATCTTTCCTTTGTTAGAGGAGACATAATTTGTTGGAGGGAAATGGAGTGATTTCATTTTCTCTAACCCCCCAAATCTCTTCACCGCCACTTTTCTAACCAAACAAGGGAAATTGTCTCCCTCCTAATCCCTCCCCCCCCCCCATCCTTTCCCTCCAAATCTTCAAATCCAAACAAAGGGTAAGAGTGTCTTAGTTTGAGGGAGAGCATTATCCGTTAAAATAGTTTTCTCTATTTTCCTTGCTTGGTTTGTAAGAAAAGATTAGACTCCTCCCAAGAAAACTTATTTTCCATTTGTACACATTCAACTCCAATCTGTTCCTCCATTCCTTTTTCTAATCATATTGTGTATACAAAGCCAAAGAATTCAAATTCGGAACTGTTCAGTCTGATATTTTTTCCCTCAACAAAATGGATCCAAAGTTGATGTGATTGACTGTTGCCAGAATTGGTGTCATATTTTGCAGAGCGGTTTGTTGTGCTCTCATATAATATACTTGCTGACAACTTGGCTAACAGCCATCGCAAGCTTTATTTTCATATCCCACGTCTGTTTATGAGTTGGAAATGGCGGAAGGCCAACATACTTTTCGAGCTTAAATTGTGGTCTGCTGACATAATGTGCTTTCAGGTGACTCTCATTCAGATGTATTATTATATTTTATTTTCGATGCACTACACCTTTGTTTTTTCAAACACTCATATACCCTTAAGTTTCTAGAATGATTTTAAATACCCCATAATTAGTTTGGCGTAGATCACTCTTAGTATCATAACTAGTTTAGTCCCTGTGTAAGGTTTTAGGCTTTTATCACTGAACTTAATTGCGGAATGAGATCCTGAATTATGATCATTTTTTATTAGTCTTTTGATAGAAAAACATATTTTTCACATTTGATGTACGTATATTAAAATTTAATTTCATTTAACATTTTGTAGATAAAGATTAAGCGAGGGTGAGTTCTTTGTTAATGGGGTGAGTTAATGAAGCTTTAGTTAGCCCAATATTTAGGTGGGAATTTTTTAATGAGGGCTTGACACATGTCCTGGTTTCTCATTAGTATATAGAAGATTCAAGTTCTTTTTTAACAGGTTACTTTTTATCATGAAAAGATGCTTATTGACTAGTAAAAGATGATCATGTCATGTTTCCTAGAATTATAAACGAGTAACCAATTACAAGTGTCTAAACATAATCTAAAAAAGAGGCGAAATTGAGCGTTTAGGTTGTCTGAAGAACTTTCATGAGTTTGGGGACATATATAAGATGATTTTGAAAACCCGGTAGTATAGTTAGAGTTCCATAAAACCACGGGGGTACACATCACAGCCCCGAAAGTTTTTCTTTGTTTTTTGTAAAAAAAATACTTTTCTCCATGTATTGATTAATTCTCGAAGGGAAATTCTCTTCTCGGCTCTGTCATTGTACTTTATTTAACCAAGCTTGGTATTGCGTTACTCTTTTTCTCTATCCTAGATTCCTAGTTAAGTTCGGGAATATCTTTTCAGGAGGTGGACAAATTCCAAGAGCTAGAGGAGGACTTGATGGTTCGCGGATACAGTGGCATTTGGAAGGTTGTCACAAACATGAATACACTTCTTTTCACTTGCTACTGCGCTATTGATAGGTGTTTTGTTTGACAGTAGCTTCTATCAGCGCACATGCCCAAAATTGAAAATAAAGTTTCGACTAGAAGGGAGAAAGTATATCCTCTAAGACACCTGAATATCTTCTTGCCTTCGTCGTGAGGTCTAGTTTTTTGGTTATAAAAAGTAGAGATGTTTAATTGGATTATATCTTGTGAGAAGATCTACGTTTTCTTAATCCCCCTATGAGTATGATTATATAATTGAAATTACACACTATTTGTAGGGAAAGCTAATAGGCTGATGTTTTTGAAAGTTTTCATGCAGTTATGTTGTAGTACTCCATATGGCTGATATGACTACTGAGAATCTGAGATGTAGTCATGTAGCAGCTTCTAATGCATTGTATTCATTAAAGCAATTTATGTGAACACTATACTAGCTTTCGATTTTCTGTACCTTAATTATGATTTTATGTTATACATATCTGTTTCATAAAGAATTGTGTCTGCTCCCTGAAGTTTGCTTTTGAGGGGTCTGTTTCTAAAAGAAGTATACTACTGAAGTACAAAAACAATGAGCTACTGGAAGCAGAGTGTTTTGAGCCCAATCGTTTGAGATTTGATGCTGATGTATTCTGATTGTATATTGCTATTATTGTGATCGTATGTCCTTTTGGTTAATAGCTATATGATTTCTAATGTATTAGATGCGCACGGGCGAGCCAGTCGATGGGTGTGCTCTCTTCTTTCGGACGACAAGGTGAGGAGCTATTAAAAGCAAAGTATTTGACCTATTGGTGATTATGCTCCTTTTAGTTGAAAAGTTCGTGCACTTTTGTTAATATTGTACTGTTGTCTCTGTTTTTGTGAAATACTTAAATGCAATTTTGTGACACATGTTTGATAATGGGATTAGATTCAAGTTGGTGTTTGAGGACTGCATTGAATTCAATAAACATGGAATGCGGGATAATGTTGCTCAAATTTGTGTATTAGAGGTGAGTTACAGCTATATAGGAGTAATATTTTATTTCTCTTATTATATTGAAGTATCACTAGCTCCCTTTGTCCGGAAAAAATTCTTGATTGCCATTATTCTGTATTTTTAACTTTGTGCAGTCACTAACTTGGGACAACAATGGCAGCCAGTTATCTTCTTCTTTGGGGTAATGTTTGCCTTTCGAACATCTTAGTAAAAAATGGCCGTCATGTTTTGTCTTAGTCCCATGCATAGTTGGGAAGATTTTGATGCAAAGATCCCTTAATTGTACTATTGGATTGCTCTCATGTAATCCCCTGTTCACTAAAACAAAAATCAATGGGCAATATAATCTTTTCGACTTTCCCTCCAAAATCCTACTCCTTCATTATCTAAATTGGGCTTGACAAATAAGTTTCTATCCAAATTCTTAGAAGCCCAATTGTTAAACATTTATCCATACAATAACCAAAATCTTTATTACCTCTATCAATTCTACTTATCACATATATTGGAGAAAAAAATAATTGTAACATAATAAATAAAAATCTATTCCATACTTTTTAATATATATGTCAAATGGGTCGAATCGGTTAAGTCATACGGGATGAGAAAATTACGTATCGGGTCAAATAAATGTCATTGGTCGGGTTAAGGTCAGAATACTGTGCACATATAATTTTCGATGCCCAACATTTTATCAATTAAAAATACAAGTAGTTTTTTAGTATTAATCGTATTTAATAGGGTTATTTCATAACAATAATACCAACTATGGGGTGCTTCTTATATTAATACAAACTATACGTAATCCCGTTTTAATATCAACTATCCTCTCATTAATCTCTCTTTATAACCAATGCCTTTTTTTACCTGTAAAACCGGTAATTGTGACCTGCTAGGTTTTGGTGCGCCTCTTCTTCTTCTTCCACTTTATATTCATCAAATTAAAAGTCATTCTCCATTATCAACCTTCAAAACCTTCCATTATCAACCTTCAAAACCCTCATTGATACAATGAGATGTGGTTATTCATCTGGATCCTTCTCTAATTCGTATCCTTCAAATGTCAGATTTTTTTTGTAAATGTCAGATGCTCTAATTTATTTACCAAAATTTCAAAAAATTTAAGAAAAGCAATGGCAATAGGAGATGTCGAGTTCAACAATGGCGAGAGAAGAGTACGTAGTAACGAGAGAGGAAGTGTACAGAGTATGGTGGGAGGGGGACTTTAATTCAAAAAGAAATTAAAAAGGGAACCAGCCCATCAGGTAGCCAGTAACTTGTTCTAAAGAGAGATTAATGTGGGGATAGTTCATATTAAAATGGGATTACGTATAGTTGGTATTAATATAAGAAGTATCCCCATAGTTGGTATTATTGTTATGAAATAACCCTATTTAATATCACTAAAGTTATTATTTTTATAAGTAAAAAATCGTAAAATACTATATTATTCGATAAATAGTTTATCATTAAATGCTATAAAATTTATATAAATTTATTATTTTTTATTACTTTTGTAATTTATAATATTAAAGTTGATAAGTTTTTTATTATTATTTAAAATATAATATATGATAATTTTAATGACACATCATGGATAATCCAGGTCGGGTTTTGACGAAACATTTTGGGTTCAAGCTAAACGGATCACGGATTAAAATTTAGGGTCTTACTCTTGAATCTAAAATAATGAGTCAAGTTTACGAGTCGAGTCAAATTTTGACAGATATATAAATTTAAAAATCCACTTCTAATCATAATCCCTAAAACTTAGAAACAAATTGTTTTCCTTAAAATATTCTACTAAACGCTAAATTTACAAAGTTTTGTTTAGTCTTTTCTAATATAGGTACGATAATTAATAAACATAACGAAAATAGTAAGGTTGAATGTGATCTAAAATTTAAAATATTTTTCATACTTAAAAAAAGCGTGAACATTATATTATATTGTATATTATATGAGTGACCCCGTTACTACTTTTATACTTATTTCATCCAAATAGATTATTTACTCTATACAGAAAGACAAGATAGTGACTAATTTAATACGCATTTCATCATAATAAAATGTTACTCTATACATAAAAAAAGATAATGAGAAAATAATTGTTTTTATTATGCTGAAAAACAAAAAGTAAAGGTAAATTTCTTTTAAAAATAAAAACGCAAACGGTCGACTAAACACTCAAAAAAAGGGTAAGTTATTATTGACTCAAACGATGGGAATATAATTAATTTTGTAAGTCACTAACCTATTCATATAAACAAATCAATTAAAAAACCGTGCGTAGGCACGAGTTTTGCACTAGTGAAATAACAACTATCAGTCTTTTTGGTCTCCCTATCTCAAAATTGCAGCTGCAGGATTTTATCTAGTACCTAGCTCTAGTATTTTTTTTCTTACGTGTGCAGTTCAGTTCGGCAGTTGTTACTTTGCTTTTGAGTTTGTCTCCATTTCCCTTCCAAAAGCGCTTCATTGTTTTAAATTGTATTTCTCATTTTTTTTCCCCTAAACTTATACATACTCTACATGTTTCCGTGTTTGCGTATTTTTTCTGGTTAAACGACTTGAAGGAAATAGCTTCTAAGAAATATTGTAATAATGCAAATGCAGTTCAAGTGTTCCAAATAGAGTTGTTGTATGTAACATTCATGTGCTGTACAACCCAAGAAGGGGAGAAATGAAACTTGGCCAGGTATGTGGCTCTACTGTCTTTCACATTCTTCACATAACTTGTTTCTTTCATATTGAACATTGCATTTGGGTGTTTCGAAACTCACACATGATAGCTAATAATACAATTATTATGGGAGATGCTCTGCCCTAGAGATATCATATTGGAACTCATGGCTAGTGGAGTTTGACAGCACATGTTTCTTAGCTCTAAAAGGTGCGAGCTGGACCTAGGCAATGAGGCACGAAGTGTGAGTGGCACATGTTTCTTCGACATGAGGTTTTCCATGGATTTGAAAGAGAGCTAACTTGTAAAAGGAGTAAAAGATGTAAGTAATATGGCTAAGTGAACTGCATAACAAACACACTATTTGTAAAAGATTTGGAAAATGTGTAGTAGTGCGCCTTGCTAGCCGCACCTTATCTACAAGGCACACTTGTGATGCATAGAGTTTTTCTTGACAAGTGTCTTACTCAGCCCTGGGTTTAGATGCGTATAGCCGTATAAGGCGTGCTTATGGTAGCAATTCAAGTTTCCGGCATCTCATGGGCTCATTCTGCACGTTCATGCTTTGGTTATGACTTATGACAGATTACTACCTGCATGAAGAAAATGTTTTATTTTACATCCCGCATAACACCCAGCTATGTTTCAGTTCACGGATGGAGGGACTGTTTCTGCTGTATAGATTGCATGACAACTTTCCATTTCCGTGTGTAATGAATTCTTTGCCCATGATTCTTTCTGTTGTCGTGGTTTGACAATCAAAAGTGCCATTAACCCCTTTTCCAAGTTTCTTACTGAAGTGTCGGAACTTGCATTGTTTTTGTCAGTGGGGCAAGGCAAAAAGGATTAGATCATACTCCGTAGTTGTTACATTTGTCTAACAAAAATTATACTGTATTAGCCTGTTGCTTCTAAAAGATTAATAAATGCCGCTCTATGCAGGTGAGAATGCTTCTTGAAAAGGCTCAAGCAGTATCAAAGACATGGGATGATGCTCCAATTGTCCTATGTGGGGATTTTAATTGTACACCAGAGGTAGATCAGGGCTATGTGTAGCTACTATTGTTTTGTCATTAAACTCAGTTAGATCACACATTTTTCTAATTACAGCATCATGCTTCCCTTTGCCAGAGTCCGTTGTACAACTTCATATCACAACAGAAGGTATAGTTGGAATCAGCTCACTTCCTTACTATTCATAAATATCTTGCGGCTGTTAAGGTAACAAATATTTTGCTGGTCAGCTTGATATTTCTCAAGTAGATAGAGACAAAGTTTCAGGACAGGCCTCAGCTGAAATCCATTCACCATCCAGATCATATAGCCATCACTCCAGGTTGACCCTTTCATCCCCTGTTACATACTTTTTAATAAACTTTTCCTCAGATGTGCATGTTGAACACTTGCCGACTTTCTCAGGGGACAGCCAGCTGGTAATATTGCTAATTCGTTGACTACCTCAAACGATATATTGGAGAAAAACAAGAACGATAATGACAAGCTTAACTCTCAGCTAGATGATAACTCGTGTAGTTCTTCCCCTGAATCTGTCAAGGTGAACTCAATGATTGTGTCAAGTCTCACCAGTGATCTGAGTTCCCAGTCAGTTGACGGCCTAAACATGTCTTCAGCTTTCAACTGTGACAAAATGGGTGAAAAACTGAATGGCCTATCAATAACGGAGATAAATGAGTCATTAGGAGACAATAAAAATTTGGTCGAAGACAGAGAAGACATTTTGCCTATGTTGCACAGTGGCGAAGATGTCTCTCCTTCTAATTTTGGTAAGTTCATCTGTTTATTTACCATCAGTTACTAATTATCATCGACTGCTGAACTGGTTTCTGATAGCATGTCTCTGTGTTCCAGGTGAGGTCGTATTCAAGACAGATATAACTCTGCCGGATAAACCGATATACAACCCATCTTTGTGGACGGCAATGGAGATAGCCACAGCCACTGGCAATACCAACAACACTATCCCTGAACACACATTAAAGCTTCGAAGCACATACTCAGAAGTGGTGGTAGGTTTACTGCTTTTGTGTTCAATGATACTGTGACGTAATCTAGAAGTTGCTGGTTGTATTTACATTGTTAATATATGATGCACTAATAGTTACTCCTTCCATTCCACTCATACTATACATATTCTATTTAAGTTCATCCCGTTTATTTCTATCTCTTTCTAATTTAGTCCAACATTTTACTTCTAGAAAGACTAAATTACCCTCAATTGTGAATCAAAAATTTGAACCACGAATACTACTCCACTCATTGTAGAGCGTAGATGGGTAAATTCATTACTATACCCCACATGTTTTTGCCCTTCCTAAATTACTGTGCAAAAACTAAATGTATATTATTGACTCGAATGGAGGGAGTCATATTTATTTCCTAATTCACTCTCTGAAACACTTAACCTACGAGAGTCAAAGAGTCCTTTTTTTCTCCCAAGTTAAGTGAAGTTTCACCTATTTTGTCCAAGAGATTTTAGACATTCTATAGACACTGTAATCTGCAACTTAGCACAGATTCTAGTTGTCGTATTTGATCATTGACAAAAATAATGTACTTTTGAGTTCAACTTGTTCGGGGATTCATATATTTTGAAGAAGCAGTTTTCATCATGGCTCCGGGTCATCTGTAAATGGTGTGTTTTCAACTAACAGATAAGGTGCAATTCCAAGCCTCTTACATAATATAAACGAGAGGCATGTGGGTATTACTATTGTCTATGTTACCCACACTCCGAGACATTTGTCAGAGTGTCGGATACGTAATTAATTTTTTTTATGATATGTGGACAGTGGACTTTGTCAACGGTGTCTTGACCAACAAAGTGGAAACGACACGACACGTCGCTTTTTACAAAAGTCATGAAGGACCAAGATTATTAATTTGAAAAAATTACACGAGGAGATAAAATTCACGTGAAGATTAAGAATATTATGACTAACACTGACCCATGTGGGTAATCTTTTTATCTCTCTCCCTTTCATGTTAAACGTGTCAGTGTTGTGTCCAAAACTGACGTGTTAGACACGTGTCACGTGTCGTGTCTAATGCAGTGTCATGACAGAACTGGAATCTGGCGTGTTTGAGTAACACATGTTATTGCTATTGTACGTTTGTACAGTGGCAGATTGAGTGAAAACACATCTGCTTGTTGATGTCATACTTTGGAGCGTTAATTACATCGTAATCCCCTTATACTCTTATTTCTGCTGTCAATTTCCTTTTTGATCCTAACAAAGGCAACCATGCATAATGTGCACTATGTTTCTGTTTCTATGGTGGCCAGTAGATCTCAATAGAGCCAATAACTACTTTATCTTTTCTTTCTTTAATGTTCTCTAGGATTCTTCCGGGACAAGAGACCAATATGGGGAGCCATTGGTGACTAGCTATAATTGTTGTTTTATGGGAACTGTCGACTACATATGGTTAGTATACCTTTATATCATCTTTGTTTAACCTCTACTTTTGAGATTTAATAGCTACATGTCCAATTTATTTGTTTCTTCTCTGAGATTCTTGAGTATAAATCGCTGTTGTGATAACGGTCTCATGGAATGGCCCTCAACTCGTCCGGCGTGCTCCCTATAGCGGGTATTGCGTTGATATTTATTCCACTGGCTTTTCTAAATATAGTAATGCGGTTGATTTGTCTATATAGATACAATAAGAATATACTTCCTCCGAGTTCCTACGATCTTCCCTTTTTTCGGGTGGAAAACAAGGAGGAAGTATTATATTATTAAAAGAGATAAAGTGGATTGAAAAAGTATGAGATAGAAATGTACGGAGTAATAATGAAAAGTAGTTTAGATAATCTATTACACCCACATCCGATTAACAAATTAATTTTTTTTACATCAGTCCGTAACTAAGAAAATGCACATCTGGGTTACAATTTTTTACACAAAAAAATTACATTGTCGTAATTGACGTTTTTTTTCTTCGCCATCGGATTAAAACCACCTTACAACTTATGCAAAGCCTTAGCAGCTAAGTTATGTGCATGGGTGTTAAAGGTTTCGATTAACAAACTTAATAGCTAAACAATGAACCAAAGCTGTTTCCGAATGAAAGGAGTAGATTAGATCTCGACCATGGTGATGAGCTTCAACATCCGCCAATTGCAAAACCAGTTGAAGACAATTCATTTCGAGAGTCACATGGACAAAACCAATACTTCTTGCCCACTTTAGAGCCTTAATTGCTTCAATGGCTTCCGCTTGAAGAGCTGACTCTTGTCTCGAATGTTTGTCTATACTAATCCAGCCAACAGAAGCAACACCCGATGGAAGCCAACCTGCATCTACAACAATGGAGTGATTAGCCAAACAACATTTGAGTTTCGGATACTTAACCACCGGCATTCCAAGTCGGAAACTATATCCCGATTCATATCTGGCATTCCTTTCTTTTTCTTCAGATCTTCCCAAAGATCATTTAAGGCTCCCAACTAGGCTTGATGAGTAGCTAATAACCCTGATATAGTGTTTGATTCTCCTCTGAAAATAACTCCATTTCTGAAAACCCAAATCCTATAAAGAACGTTGAATGAATTGAAACAGTTCGAAAAATTTATCATCTGTGCGAAAAAGCTTTATGGTCTGTTCCATGAGCCAGTCTGAAAACACCGTATTCTCGTCATTTAACGTAATACTTCCAAAAACAGTATTTCTCTAGAGCATTTTACTAACAGTGCAGTCACGGAACAAGTGACTTATTGATTCTGTAATTGAGGATGATTCATCCTCCTCCTCCAGGCAAAGCACACAGTGATAAGGTCCCGTCAATGTCCTCTTTTCTCTGTCAGGTCATACTGGAAGTGAATTACTCTCTCTATCCTTTATGTTTCTTCCCGCTTTTTAATATTTGTGAGGAAATTGAAATGGGAAGAAACATAAAGGACGGAGGGAGTAGTTAATATTTTCCAATAGAAGATTTTCCACGAACCCGGCCCCAGAAGATTTTCCACGAAGCCGGCTCCGGAAGTTTCCACTAGAACTTTTTGGAAAACAATGGCATCATCTTAACCATATTCTTGGCTCGTAAATGACATTCTTGAATCTCCGAATCCTTTTCATAGTAGCCACTTTTAACACCGTAGATGCGTGCTCCAGTAGCTACTTTCCTGTTTAGCAGATTCAGGTATTGAATCTAACACAACCCAATCTAAATCACAACCAATAGAGGCAACCAACACATCCAAAAACATCACAACACCCTACCGTCACCATAACCAACAAAGCACAACCAAGACGCCCTATTAACAACATACCATCAAATCAAAATGAACATAAGACGAATTAGGGGTAGATCTAGGGATAAACCTTCCCTAAACTTCAGGAGCGGGCTTGAATAGGGGCTGTTACGCCTGTCAAGGGGCCAGGAATGGGACAATTTCTGGACACCAACGCTTCCCCTCGGGTGAGGCCCGTCAGACACCAGGGTGACACGGTTCCAAGAACCGGGTCCCAACTCGGAAGGGGGCCTCCTAAGCGCTGAACACAGTATATGAAAAATTGAAAATATTGGCCATAATGTAATCATATAGTGATGGTATCCCAGTGGGAAGTTCCCTGAAATGGTTTCTTGTGTTGGGCCCTGAAGATTGGGCTTCGAATCTCAAGGAGGCCAATAAATTTTTTTTTTTTCTGTTTAGTACATACCTCATAATTTTTGGTAATTTTGTTACTCCGTATTTTAGTTTTTTCGGTCGTCGTTCTTAAAGTATTTAAAATACGGAGTATACGGCCTTTGATATAGATATCAATTTTTGTTATAATTTGTGAATGATTTATTGATTTATAATGTCGTCTTATAAAAACGAAAGAATACTTGAAATACCGTATCTATGGATCGTTACTTGTAAATCTAAATTTTTTTATAACTAACTGACTATTATAAATAATAATAATTCGTGATATATGTGGATCATACCACTATTAAATTTAAAAGTTTAAAAGTTAATTTCGATTTGGGCATCTATAGTACGTATTATTTTTCAATAATCTAAAATATGAAAGACCGTCTAGGATAGAGGGCCTCCAAAAATATTTGACACAGGGCCGTCAAATATCATTTGACGGCCCTGCCTCGGGTGTCCATAAACGGCGTCCTTTTTGGCCTCAACACGGGTAGCACAGGGACGCCTATTGTGACAGCCATGTTGAATGGTCTCCCCTTGCATGTTGGACAGACTCCTTCATCGGATTCTTCTTCAACCGTAGTCCTCTTCCTCTCTCCATCAGGCGGCTGAGAATGAATAAATTAGTGGATGGGATTGGGAAGTTTCCGGCAATGAGTGGACGGGGTTGGTGTGGTTGGGTCAACGGTAGGGGAATAAAGAAATTAATGACAGACTAATACAGCTTCTAAGAGTATATTAGGGTTTGTAATTAAGGTTAAAAAGGTCAACATAGTTCTTCCCGTTCATAGAAGTGTTGTGATTCGAGTGAAAGAGCTACAAAAAATAAGTGTTATAATTCCAATGAACGAGAGGGAGTATATCATTTATTTAATTACTTCGTATATTTTTGCAATTTAAAACGCAAACTAATAATAATAATTTGTTAATTGTATTTCAAATATTATACATAGTATATAAATATAAATATAAATATGAATACTTTAATAATATCTACTATATCATTTATCTTTGACCCATTGAGTTGGGCTTCGACCCTCAATTAATGGGTCAGACCGAGCTCGGGTCGCTGACATGCTGGCCAAGATTTACGGGCCTTGACCCCGGAAAAAGGGGACGTGACGGGCAGATATTGATAGTTCTGTGTTTGACATACAGGAGATCCGAAGGCCTCCAAACTGTTAAGGCGCTTGCTCTTATCCGGAAAGATGTGATGCAACAATGTGGAGGATTCCCAACAAAGGTGCACTTGAAAATATATATGCATTTGATGTACTTACTTTATTGGTGATATAGATCCCAGTGTAGTCCCAAAAGGTTTATTTTTTTGGCATTTTAAACTCCTGACCTAAAATTGATAGGGCAAATATGAAGAGAGACTAGTTGGCCATTATTTGAATGGGTACAGTATGAAAAGTCCAAAAGATTAATTGCAGTTCCAAGCTAGGCATTTGCCTTTATTTTTGCCTTTTGTGGTACATAAAAGAGGAATTCAATTGTCAAGCACGTATAATGCTGTTTACTGTGTTTTAGTCCTCCCACATGCAGTCATCATTCATCATCCATTAAACCGGAATGGAATTGGAGGGAGGAAATCATTAATGTGGTTGTAGAGTTTTGGAGGGCATGCTCACATCACTTTGTAGTTACGTGAAGACCTTATTTATTGGGTTCTTTCACACATTTTCTTGATGTTAGAGATTTGGTTAGCATCATCTACTTTTAGATGGATTTAAGCTGGTTTAGGTCCACAGGAGTTTCAAACCTCTTATCTCATGTGTTTTAGCATGCTGTGTTCGAACTCGAGCACTCTAATTAGCTCAGGTCCTTGTTGATTTAAATGCTCACAATGTATATTGAAATGAAGATTCTGTAAGAGCTTAATTGTTGTGAAGTGTGTGCTGTATTTATTACAGAAATGGGGAAGTGATCACATTGCCTTGGTTTCGGAACTGGCATTCATCAAGTATTCAGGTGATATAGCCGAAACTTAGGCTGAGGGTAGCTGATATGACCTTCAAGAAGTTCAGGACATCAAAGTTACTCTGAGTGAACGGCGGTCTGGTTCTGTTCAAGACACACACGGGAGGTTGGGCATTAATTTAGACAGTTACACAAAAAGTTAGTGTAGAGTAACACATACTACCTCTGTTCAATTTTAATCTTCTTACTTTCCTTAAGAGGATTGTCCATCTCTAAACTTCTTACTTACAATATTTTCTCTTTTGGTTGATTTTTGTGGTCCATTTCATTTCTACTCCACATCTTCTCTCAACTTTCATTTTCCAACTTTGATCACAGAGAACTTGTTGTCTTGTCATTGTGATTTATGCATCTCAAATCATTTTCAATCTATTGTTCCTTTCTTTTCAATCTCTTATAATTAATTAGATTTAAAACCCATGCAATGTATGGAGTCCCATAAATAATATGGTGTTATAAGATCCGAGCTCTCTCCAATTCTATATAATGAACTATGTGTGATCGTTCGTGTTCAAAATCTATCTCACAAATATAGATATATGAAATCAAGGAATCAAAGTACCTTATTCTTAAGTCAATTATACCGTCTATTCAATTAGATGTGGCAATTGAGTGGGTTGAGTAGGTTGCGTGTTCAAAATTCATCTCACAACTATAGATACTTCCTCTAACTTTTTAAGTTCTTTCCGTTTGATTATTTTAATCTCTCTCAAATGATAATCTAAGAGCAACAAAAATGAAATCTAGAGAAAATAACATCAAGAAAATAAATAAAATTGCAATCAACCAAACAAACCATAAAACAATCTAAGAATGATAAATAAAGACGATCAAAACAAAACAAAATGGAAGAACAATATTAAATCTAGTCTAGAGATTAGGGAGAGGAAAGAAATATACCAACTATGAAGATCAACAATAATAAGGAAGATTGCATAAATAAATAAGATGAAGCTTGATGGAGAGGACAAAAGATTTGTCACTAATCCTTTAATAATTTCCAAGAATTTTCAATAAAAACTTGAATTCTACAAAGCTTGAATGTAAATCTAGAGAATTGATGGAGAAATTGATAAAAACTATGAAGATATACTACTATCTAGGCTAAGGAAATTGTAGAGAATTAATAAACTACTACTAGAATGGTCTACTAAAATGGATGGTAAGTATTGAGATAAACGAGTTGTCTTAGGCAACTAACTAGGGTATACATATATATAGTAAAGCCTTGATGGATTCTTAAGCTCAAGCCCAAATCCAACTTTTTGCTCCATTAGTGAGACTTTCATCCTTTGAGATCTACCATGCACAAGTCAATACCACCGAGTGAAACTTATCACCCGGTGAACTTCTTCCAGTTTTGCGATTTTCGGCCATCTTTACTGTCGGGCAAAACTTCAACTGGCGGGTAAAAGTTTCGCCCGATGGTGAAACTTTTCTGAAGATCTTCGGGGAGGTAAAATTGTCGTCGGGCGAAACTTCGCCGGGTCATTTCTCATCGGGTGAAACTTCAGCTGATGGTTTTCTGGCCTCTTTTCTTGTTTCATTCTTTGTCGTTTGATTGGATGACTTTGAACTCTAAGTCTTGTGCTTTGCTTTTTGGACGATATTCTCCTCTCTTGTGCTCGTGGAAGCTCAATCATGCTTTCGGTGCCAAATCCTATCAAAATCGATAGGAAAACTACCAAAAACACGTAAAATGCAAAAGAGGGACGCTAATGCGAGAAATACTTAAAATTATGGCGACAATCGCACTCTAATCTCGCAAAACAAGGGAAAAACAAGGCTAAATGAGAGGAAAAAAGGTAAATTTAGCACACATCAGCGAAAAATTCATATGATGAATCAGACATCTAATAATATGCATTTTCCCATATTGTAAACGTAAAAACTAATAATATGTAGCATCTTAATGACTTCCATGACGTTTCCAGTATAAATTACAAAGCATATACTTACCGTTTGTGTGTTCTACGATTTGCTTATCCGCCATCGAATGAAAAGTTTAAGCCGGATTGATCGAACGTAAGTTGTAGCGACGCGAAGAAGAAGATGAATGATTGAATGTGTTCGTAAGTGGCAGTGGCACGAAGAAGAATTTCAATGATCGAACGAGAGAATGATGAACGTGAGTTCTGTTATGAATGAATAACAGTATGAATGATACGTTACTGGATTATATTCCTTTTTACTTTATGGAAGCAGTATCTTTTTTTTTTTATTATAGTGATGGATCTCGTCCGTCCATCCATCTCCCAACCAATGGATGGGATGATGACTTAGGGACTCATAAGAACCTCTCTCTCTCTCTCTCTCTCTCTCTCTCTCTCTCTCTCTTGGATGAATGGTAAAGACAAGTTTGTCACCCATTGTTGCAGATACTTGAAATCTTGACTCGATAGATTCAAGTTGAAATTTCTGTAAATTAAGGTTAATTATCATCCAATGAAAACTCAAATAAGGTTTTCCATCAAAGAGTACATCATTCTACCATGATATCATTATCTCATTTGATTTTGTATGAATGTGGTACATGATTGTAGATACTCAAGATTTAGTGAGAGTATGAAAGTATATCAAGTTTTATACCCTTTCAGTAAATGGGACTAATGCAGTCTCATTGATGTCCTTAAGGAAAAAATTCATTTAGAATACACAGTATTACTTAAATCCATATACTTCAAGATATTTTCATGTGTTTAAGTAATAAGGTATAATTAAACTTAGTTTGTACATGTTTTAATATTGTGTACATTCTACAGATATTAAGGGAGTACAGTAGGATATTAAGATCCACTATGGACAGCCAAACGTATTGTTTGTCATTTATATTTGTTGCAAAACAATGATATCATATAGGAGATCGGTTCAGGTTGAGATCATTCGTTATTTCGACTCCTATTTGGTCATGCTTATTTGTCACAAGGCTGCAAATTAAGTTCGGTATTGAAAGACCATTTAAGTTATTTGTGACAAAATGACGGTTATTATAGTTTCAAATAACAATACAAGTGATGCGTTGTTATAGAAACGATTCAGAGTGAAAGGCGTCTGAGATATGTTCGTACAAACTTCATTTTTGCATATCCGCTTATTAAGGAATTACCGCCCACGGTCTTTCTTGAGCATATTGCTCAAATGGGTGTTTCGGTTATAAGGATATTTAGGTTAAGTGATAGTTTGTCACATTAGACACATTTATGTACGATTATTCAGTTATGCAGAAATAAGGTTTACAGTTTTCGGTTTAACTTTGTCTTATTGGTTGATCTCAGTATCTCACTAAGATTTATGGTGGACCAGTTGGAAATATGCATATTTTGATCACATTCAGTTGTTGTTTTCATGTTACACTCCTATACTAGATTCATGTCGTTAGTCATGTTGACATATGTGATCATTGATGGGTCCTGTCAACAAACCGTGGCAAAGGCCGCTTTGGTTCTATGTTGATATGATTGATGGACCGAATTGCTTAAAACGGTTAGAATGTTTGATAGCATTTTTGAGCTCATCAGGTTATATTGTAAATACAATTATCAGGTGTCACACATGTATAGATGTATTTGGCCCAAGTGGGAGATTGTAAGAATTATGGGCCTAAATACAATATACGTGGACAAATTATTTACTCGGGTAATAATTGTATTTATGCGCTATATATTAAAGTAAAGCCAAAATATAATATGATCTGCATGCTACGATGTATTATTTACGGGCTTATATATTCGTCTTAAAAAGTATGGGTCAGACTATTATCTTCAAGTACAGATACCCATTAGGTTTTCTAATGTTCGATGGATGCATTAGATTTAGGAGGCTATATATAGCCACCAGGGTTATGGTCCCTAGTAGCACACAATTACCTAATTTCTCCGCCCTCCATCAGTAGAGAGATCCATATGGTTTGTGTGTCTACTAGAAGACCTAATCCTGAAGACTGTCATAACGTAAGTTATGTTTTATCAGTATTATCAGGTACGCTTCCGCTACAACTAATTATAGTTTATTATCGATTAATTTAGTACTAGTATAGACCCCGTGCAATGCACGGTATTTATAATATATTTATCTTATAGAATATTTCATTTAAGATTTAAAATAAAAAATTTATTATTTTATTTTTACTATTTATCGACTGTATAATTTAGAAATAGAAAAATATTTTTTAAATTTCAAAACTAATCAAAATATTTAAGTAATGTCTTGAAATTTACGGAGTATTAAATAACGTGTAATTAATGAAAATATTGTTTATATTTTTTATATACTCGATTTATATCATCTCACATATCGAGATACCCACTTCTCTCTTTAACATATCATAAAATACATAAATATTTATCAAGAATTGTATAATAATGAACTTTTTTTTAATGGTTAGCACGCCGTGATACGTTCTCTTTGGGTAAAAAAACTATTCAATTTTTTATTAGAAAATTAAAAAATAAATTAAAAATGGAATGTCTTAGGTGTAAGACTTATATTATGTAATTTGTTAAACTTTTTATATGGATTTTAATAGTATATTCCGTATTTTGTAGTCTCTCCTACCAAAATAATCATTCTATATGATAATTATAATCCTCACATTTTAATAAATGAAAAGATCTTAGTGTATCGAGTGAGTATATACTCCTTCCGTCCCGATGAATTGTTTGTCTTTGCTTTTGGCACAAAGGGAAAAAGTCCAATGATGAAGTGACATGTGAAACCAAATTCATGAGGAGGTCAAATTAAATATATATATATATATATATATATATATATATATATATATATATATATATATATATATATATATATATATAGAAAAGGGATCAAGGAAGTTTGGTGAAAAGTGGGAAGTTGGGAAGTTGTGTTGTTGACCCTTGATCTTAGGTTGAATGAATGGCTTAGATGGATGATGTATTAAAAAAAAAAAGGACAACAAACTGACAAGCAACAGTGGAGAGAGGGAAGCAACCCTCTCCCTCAATCACACTTCGCAGCAATGTGTATTGTAGCAAGCGTCACAACAGTTGCGTTTCACCATCATCCATGTTATAAAAAGCCTATCTAGCATGTTATAAATCCTATTCTCATGGCACAAATAACAAAACTAGACGCATTAAGGATCGATACTAACATATCCCAATTATTCCAATTCACTATTCTCATGTGAAAATTCAAATCTTGTTTCGGTTCTCTAAATTAAAACCCGACTCTCGTCGTAATTAAAATTGAGTGGAAATTAATCGATAAAGATACAAACTTTTAGGCATGATTCATATGAAAACATCCAACTTTCGTTGTAATGACAATCTAGACTCAAACCTAGCAATTCAAACTAATCAATCAATTATTAAGCACAACCGCAACAAACCCAATTCAATAATTCAACAAAGCGCGATTAAAGTCAGATCAAAGCATCAATAACCCATATTATCGGCTCACCGAGCCCTAGATAAAAAGACTACTCACAATTCATAATAAAAATAACAATCAACAAATAAAATAAAGAGTAGAGAATTAGAAAAACTTAGTCTTGAATAATAATGAACAAAATGATGAACGATCGTTTCTTCAAAGTCTTCGAATAATTAAACTAGAATTGCATAAATCTAATAAAATTGAATAGGTTTTTGTGTATCTATAGTCTAGGAATAATATGGTTCTTCTAATAATAATAAGCATCAAATATAAGTAGGATAGAATAGGGGGGAGATCAAGAGTCACGCGGGTAGTTATTCGCTAGTAGCGGCACATTTCGCTACTAGCGGCACTTTGGAAGCTCCACAAATTGCATGAATTCTGATGAAGCCTCTACTAGCGGCAGTTTTGCTCTTCATCATCCGCTAGTAGCGGCACTTCAAAATTCTTTATTCTCTCTTCTTTGCTTTTCCTTTGATTTCCTTTTCTTCTTTTCTTCATGCGATCTTCAATATAACCCGGCATTCGACACGTGTAACACCAATATAATCCGGGCATAACACAAGAATTTCTCGGCTCTTCAAAATAGCTAGAACCGTCATCAAAAATCACATATTCACTCAAATCATGCAAGATCATCGGAAATCAATCAAATATCACTATATCGTCCAAAATCCACTCTTAAACACTATAAATATGACGATATATACTCACAAGTAGTGCTAAAAATAGCACTTAACAAATTCCCCCATGCTAAACCTTTACTCGTCCTCGAGTAAACTCAAAAGGCATAAGACGATATCAATGCAAGGTCTAGCTAACTCCCTCACTCACAAATGGTTAGCTCACAACTTCCTTCTTATATCGCCCTCACTACCTACTCCGAAATCGTCTAGCTTAGCATGGTCAACACCAAAAGATAAATCAAGGAGTCAAGTCAGTGTATGACTCCCCCATGCTAGCTCAAAAACACTCTCGATAAGAAGCCAATAATATCAACATCAATAAACATCAATTCACAATCATAACCAAAAATAGGATCACAGCAACCAACGATCCCCAACACACAATCCAATTCCAACACAAAATTACGACGCCAAAAAATGATCCTAATCCTAACCCTTACCTCCAAACGCCGTCTTCTTATGTCGCCGACCGCCATGATGTTTACTATTTGCCCATAGTACGGGATATTATGGCCCCTTTTCTTTCTTGCGGCTCTTTTTTTTTCCTTTTTTTTTCTTTATTCTTTTTTTTCATTTTTCACTTTTTTTTTTTCATTTTTTCTTAATCCCTCATTTTGCCTAGGCCGCCCTTTCGGGTTTTCAACCTAGCTTTTTCTTCTTATTTTTTTTATGTACTCACTTTTTCCACTCTCAACCTCAATGTTGCCTAGAACGTCTGCCCTTGCAGATTTTCATTCTAGCGAGGCCTCCCATTTTTTTTTTGCCTAAGCCGCCCTTTCAGGTTTTCGACTTAGCGGGATTTTTTTTTTCTTTTTTCTTTCTTTTTTTTTTAATTTTTTTTTGAAAATAAATATATACAAAAGTGAAATATCCCTCCCCCATGCTTGAATCGAGCAATGTCCTCAATGCGACAAAGACAAAAATAGGAAAGAGGGGACAAATCACCTATCATGAAGAATCAGAGGAGTCTCCAGAAGGTTGACGAGAGCCACTACGTGCCTCCCGACGACTGTTAATAGCGCTCCTCTCGGCCGCCAACTCTGCATAAAATTGCTCCGAAGGGGAAGTGTATGTGTTAGGATGTCTAGCCGATAAAAACTTGTCGAAACCTCGACACAACTCTAGCACTTCCCGCATAGCTAACCCTTGTTCCGCCCGCCAATCATCGACCTCTAATCTCCACATGTCGGACTCCCTAGAAGATGAAGCATGTGTGAATGAGGGAGAGGGTCTCTCGGTCGCAATTTCATCATCACTGCCATCCATAGCATCATCATCATTTTCTAGAACACGCTTCGCTACCCTTTTGTCACCCGGCTCCAAGAGAGTAAGTGGGTCACGTGGTATATATAAATCGATGGTCCTTGGCCCGGTAGGAATAGATTGCTCCGTAGAACGAGGCAATCGTAAGTAAGGTGAAGCTTTCGGACCACGTCTCCATAAAAAATAACCACGGGCCACCGAATCTTGAAGCATAAATGTACGCTCCAATGTATCAAAATCGAGCAAATGACCTCCCGTCACCGGTGTAACTGTGCTAGGAATAGTGACTCCCAAATGGGTAAGTATTAATGTAACCATGCCACCCATGCTAATTTTTCCTTTAACATTCTTCCTACACTTAAGGCAGCTCGATACAAACAGGTCAACCCAATCAGGCACCATCAAAGCTTCGGGCATCAACACTCACAAGTAATTAAGGCATTCCATTTTCCCCGCACCTTCACAATTTTTTCCTTTTTTTTTTTTCTCCTTTTCCCTTTTTTTCTTTTTTTTTTCCTTTTTTTTTTCCTTTTTCTTCTTTTTTTTTTCCTTTACATAAATAAAACGGAAAAAAAAAAAAATACATACGTAACTTGGGTTGCCTCCCAAGAAGCGCTTGTTTAACATCATTAGCTTGATGCATACTTTTGTAATGTAATTCTTAAGAAGATGCAGTCAAAGCTCTTAGAAGTCGATCATAAACCTGTGAATGCGACTTAGATAGCTGTGAATAACAACATGTTAAACAATCGACAAAGACCCCATCAAAAGATCGTATGAACTTATCATACATTTTTGAGGAACTATTATCATGCAAAAACACATCTATCCATGTTAGAGTCCTGAGTTCATCAAACTTTGTAGCATGAGATTTGGAGAATGAGACACCATCCTCAATATCACAAAGTAAAGACACAATATCATTAATAACCATCTTAGAAATTTCAGGAGGCCTACCTTTATCTATTCCAAAACTATCGCAAAGAGAAGGTGATCGACACCAAGCAAACTCCTTCATACTTATGGAATTATAAGAGGGTAATGAGCTTAGACAAGGTGGAGGATAAAGGAGAGGAAAAGATGGAACCATATTAAGGGGATTATATTTGAAAGATGGATATGAAGTACAACCATAAAGAGTGATATTAGAATGGTTGTGAGGAACAAATTCTTCCCTGTAATCACAATCCTCAACTTCCTCCTCGGCCAAAAACCCCTCGATAGGATGGTAAATTTCATTCACGCTCCTATCATGCTCAATTTTATTATTTACAAGCTCACAGTTATCACTAGTTTCCACATAAATATTGTCTTTAACATACAAAGAAAAAGATAAATTTGGCTTACCACCGTCACGAGATAGCCAGTCATAGAATTTCAATGCTTCATCAGCGGACCTAAAAGGAAAATTTCCATTAGAAAAGTCAAGCATTGATTGTGTACAACTATTGATACCTTTCTCTATTGTTAGACATAGCTCTTCGTCGCTAAAGCCATGACCATCCAGTGAGACAAGATATTGTTTAAGTCGATCAAGGTAAGCCCAAAATTCTTCATCTTCATATTGTGGAAAACCAAGATAAAACATAATTAAAGAAAAATAACGTAGTCTAACAAATAAAAAAACTAAGCTAATATTAATCCATTACCTCCCCGGCAACGGCGCCAAAAACTTGTTACGTTTTATTTTATAGTTCCGCAAGCGTACGGGTATTGTAGCATACGGGTCGATCTCAGGGAGGTGAATGATTAAGTACTAGCTAATTTCTGACTCAAGTTATCTACGTCGAATAAATAAGGTGTCGATTGTATAACTAATTTTTACAAACAAGATGCAATAAATCGAGATGGATTCAATACTAGGAAGACCTAGGGCAATGGTTCACCATTAACATGGATTATCGATGCAATCAAAATGTGACGCAGCGTTGTCAAATTACCGTCTTGGGTGAGACTAGCATTCCAATTTTAATCAATACTTTAAATTCTCCGTCGAGACATAAAAAGCCTATCTAGCATGTTATAAATCCTATTCTCATGGCACGAATAACAAAACTAGACACATTAAGGATCGATACTAACATATCCCAATTATTCCAATTCACTATTCTCATGTGAAAATTCAAATCTTGTTTCGGTTCTCTAAATTAAAACCCGACTCTCGTCGTAATTAAAATTGAGTGGAAATTAATCGATAAAGATACAAACTTTTAGGCATGATTCATATGAAAACATCCAACTTTCGTTGTAATGACAATCTAGACTCAAACCTAGCAATTCAAACTAATCAATCAATTATTAAGCACAACCGCAACAAACCCAATTCAATAATTCAACAAAGCGCGATTAAAGTCAGATCAAAGCATCAATAACCCATATTATCGGCTCACCGAGCCCTAGATAAAAAGACTACTCACAATTCATAATAAAAATAACAATCAACAAATAAAATAAAGAGTAGAGAATTAGAAAAACTTAGTCTTGAATAATAATGAACAAAATGATGAACGATCGTTTCTTCAAAGTCTTCGAATAATTAAACTAGAATTGCATAAATCTAATGAAATTGAATAGGTTTTTGTGTATCTATAGTCTAGGAATAATATGGTTCTTCTAATAATAATAAGCATCAAATATAAGTAGGATAGAATAGGGGGGAGATCAAGAGTCACGCGGGTAGCTATTCGCTAGTAGCGGCACATTTCGCTACTAGCGGCACTTTGGAAGCTCCACAAATTGCATGAATTCTGATGAAGCCTCTACTAGCGGCAGTTTTGCTCTTCATCATCCGCTAGTAGCGGCACTTCAAAATTCTTTATTCTCTCTTCTTTGCTTTTCCTTTGATTTCCTTTTCTTCTTTTCTTCATGCGATCTTCAATATAACCCGGCATTCGACACGTGTAACACCAATATAATCCGGGCATAACACAAGAATTTCTCGGCTCTTCAAAATAGCTAGAACCGTCATCAAAAATCACATATTCACTCAAATCATGCAAGATCATCGGAAATCAATCAAATATCACTATATCGTCCAAAATCCACTCTTAAACACTATAAATATGACGATATATACTCACAAGTAGTGCTAAAAATAGCACTTAACAATATATATATAGAAAAGGGATCAAGGAAGTTTGGTGAAAAGTGGGAAGTTGGGAAGTTGTGTTGTTGACCCTTGATCTTAGGTTGAATGAATGGCTTAGATGGATGATGTATTAAAAAAAAAAAGGACAACAAACTGACAAGCAACAGTGGAGAGAGGGAAGCAACCCTCTCCCTCAATCACACTTCGCAGCAATGGAGAGAGGGAAACATTCATTCCTCAATCAAACTCTCCCTTCCTCATTACTTCCCTCCTTTTCAGTTCATTTCCCTAATTCAATTCATCTCTCTTTGACAAAACTCCATCAAATAAGCTCCATTAATAACTCCGACCATACTCCGTCAACAACTCCGATCATACTCCGTTTTTAACACAACATGACGGATAATTATACCAAGGTATGTTTATGCATAAACTTTGATATCTTCATTTTTTTAGCTTCTTTTTCATCTTCATCTTCATCTTCGATCATCTTCATCTTCTTCAAACTTCTTTTTATTTTTCATATCTTTTTTTTTTGGTATTTATAAAATTATTCATCTTCATTATCTAAAAAAAAGAACAACTTCATCTTTAAGATGGAGTTTGAAGATGAAGTTGTTATTTTTTTGTGGGATGAATGGAGCTTGAAGATGAAGATGAACAAGTCATTTAGTGCGTAATGTTTTTGCAGAATTGCAAAATCACACTCATTATGCTGTACAGTCACACTCATTATGTTGTAGAATCACGCAGATGTACACTCATTGTAGTCACATATTCAGTTGTATAGTCATACTCATTATGCTGTATAGTCACACTCGCTATGTTGTAGAATCACGCAGCTGTAGAATACCTTGGGATTAAGGTATCATTCGTTGAATCATCTTCATCTTCATGCTTGTTTTATTTTTCATACTTTTTTTTTGTATTTATAAAATTATTCATCTTCATTATCCAAAAAAAAAATGAAGGTTGAATATGGATGAATGAATGTTGAATATTTAATCAATGTTTAGATATTTCATTTTTTTAAAGTCATAGTCGTTCATTCATCCATATATATTCAACTTTCATTTTTTTTTTGTGGATAGTGAAGATGAATAATTTTATAAATACAAAAAAAAGTATGAAAAATAAAACAAGCATGAAAATGAAGATGGTTAAACGCATGATACCTTAATCCCAAGGTATTCTACAGCTACGTGATTCTACAACATATATAATGAGTGTGACTATGCAACATACTGAGTGTGACTGTACAACTTAAAGTTTGTGACTATACAACTTAAAGTGTGTGACTTTTTTCAGGTATTTTTAATCTACGTTCAAGTTTCCACGTTCGTCAAATTCCTACTTTCGAACCTCTATGATTTTCAGGTATTGTTTTTATCTTTTTAGAGCATCTTTAAAATAATTAATCATCTTCATCCTCATGCTTGTTTTATTTTTCATTCCTTCTTTTTTTTTGGTATTTATAATATTATTTATCTTCATTATTCACAAAAAAAAATGAAGGTTGAATATGGATGAAAGAAAGTTGAGTATTTAATGAATGTTTAAATAATTTGCTCTGATTCATATGTATAATCATCTTTCTAATTATGAATGTGACTTTGATAATGATGATTGAAGAATAATTGACTGTATGACTTTTATTTTCCATTATACGGTTTCAGTTTTGTAGTCACACACTTTAGGTTGTACAGCCAGACTCATTATATTGTATAGTCACACTCATTATATTGTAGAATCACACAAATTCTTACAGTGATTAGTGTATGTAATCATCTTTGCTAATGATGATTGAAGTATAAATAAGTACGAGTATAATTTAGTTGTATAGTCACAGAGATTATGTTGTAGAGTCACACAATTAAAGTTGTACATTCACACTCATTATGCTGTACAATCATGCAGTTGTAGAGTCATTGTAGTCATATATTCAGTTGTGTTGTGTGATTTAGATTGATTGTGTGTTTTGTTGCAGCGAAATAGTTGATGGAAAGAGGAATGTTGGTAAAAGGGGCGGTGGGAAGAAAGTCGTGGAAGATACAACGACCGACCACGTAATTGGACAATGTATTGTTGCGCACGTACCGGAGACCATCGTTAAGCTCTTGTGTGTTTATGTGAGATAAAATATTTGCTTTAGGATGAACGTACTATGTGTAAATGATGTTTGGTGGGTTAGAATGTTTTTATGTTTGACGTACTATATGTAAAGGATGAACTTTGTCCAATGTAAATATATTTTTCATCGCTATTTTCTGGTTTCATAATTAATCACGCGAGGTCTATAGCAAAATCACTTATCCTTCCACCTGTGTGACTATACAACATAATCTCTGTGACTATACGACTAAATTATACTCGTACTTATTTATACTTCAATCATCATTAGCAAAGATGATTACATACACTAATCACTGCAAGAATTTGTGTGATTCTACAATACAATGACTCTACAACTACATGATTGTACAGCATAATGAGTGTGATTGTACAACTTTAACTGTGTGACTATACAACATAAACTGTGTGATCCTAAAACATAATGACTGTGATCTTACAACATAACGAGTATGACTATACAACTTCAACTGTGTGACTATACAACATAATCTCTGTGACTATACAACTAAATTATACTCGTACTTATTTATACTTCAATCATCATTAGCAAAGATGATTACATACACTAATCACTGCAAGAATTTGTGTGATTCTACAATATAATGAGTGTGACTATACAATATAATGAGTGTGACTGTACAACCTAAAGTGTGTGACTACAAAACTGAAACCGTAAAATGAAAAATAAAAGCCATATAGTCAATTATTCTTCAATCATCATTTGCAAAGTCACATTCATAATTAGAAAGATGATTATACATACGATTCAGAACAAATTATCTAAACATTCATTAAATATTCAACCTTCATTTTAATCTTCGCAACAATACATTGTCCAATTACGTGATCGATCGTTGTATCTTCCACGACCTTCTTCTTCCCACCGCCCCTTTTACCAACATTCCTCTTTCCACCAATCATTTCGCTGCAACAAAACACACAATCAATCTAAATCACACATACAACTGAATATGTGACTACAATGAGTGTACAACTGCGTGATTGTACAACATAATGAGTGTGACTATACAACTTTAACTGTGTGACTGTACAACATAAACGATGTGATCCTACAACATAATGAGTATGACTATACAACTTCAACTGTGTGACTATACAACATAATCTCAGTGACTATACAACTAAATTTTTACATTAATTAAATATTCAATCTTCATTCATTCATATTCAACCTTCATTTTAATCCATATTTAATATTCATTTTTTTTTTGGATAATGAAGATGAATAATTTTATAAATACAAAAAAAAAGTATGAAAAATAAAACAAGCATGAAGATGAAGATGATTCAACGAATGATACCTTAATCCCAAGGTATTCTACAGCTGCGTGATTCTACAACATAGCGAGTGTGACTATACAGCATAATGAGTATGACTATACAACTGAATATGTGACTACAATGAGTGTACATCTGCGTGATTCTACAACATAATGAGTGTGACTGTACAACATAATGAGTGTGACTGTACAGCATAATGAGCGTGACTTTGCAATCTGCAAAACATTACGCACTAAATGACTTGTTCATCTTCAAGCTCCATTCATTCCACAAAAAAATAACAACTTAATCTTCAAACTCCATCTTAAAGATGAAGTTGTTCTTTTTTTTAGATAATGAAGATGAATAATTTTATAAATATCAAAAAAAAAGACATGAAAAATAAAAAGAAGCATGAAGATGAAGATGAAGATGAAGCACGAAAATGAAGATGAAGATGAAGATGAAGATGATGAAGATGAACATACCTTCGTATGATGATCGAAGTTACTGACGGAGTATGGTGGGTTAAAAACGCAGTATGGTCGGAGTAGTTGACGGAGTATGGTCGGAGTTATTAATGGTGATTATTTGTTGGGGTTTTGTTAGAAAGAGATAAATTGAGTTGAGAAATGAATTGAAAATAAAGAGTTTGGGAAGTGTATGAGGGAAGTAATGTAGGGATTGATTTGGGTGAGGGGATGTTCCCTCTCTCCACTGCTGCTATGTCAGTTGATTGTCTCTTTTTTTTTTTTTTTTAAATAATTGAACCCATCCATGCACCATCCATCTTAGGATGAATGGATGGGTGGGATTAACACTAAGGGAGAGTTAGGGAGTTATTAACTTCCCTGATCCTCCCTCTATATATATATAGATAGATAGAGAGAGAGAGAGAGAGAGAGAGAGAGAGAGAGAGAGAGAGAGAGAGAGAGAGAGAGAGAGAGAGAGAGAGAATGGATCAAATAAGTTCACCACATGTACACCACATGTAATTAAGTCTATATTAAAGTTACAGATGATATACGTTAAAGTTACATTTTTTCAGAATTGATATGTAACTATAACATTCAGCTCTTTTATCACTTCAAGTGATAAAGTGCAACTTTAACACTCATCTCGTGTAACTTTAATCACCTTTTGTGCAACTTTAACCCTGGAACTTATGAACTTATAAGAGTTCTTGGCCTTATGTGAACCTCTCTCTCTCTCTCTCTCTCTATATATATATATATATATATATATATATATATATATATATAGTCGAGATCGGGTGAGAACTCATACTATGGTGAGAACTGTGAGAACCCCTTTTATTTCAGCCTTTATTTTTTTTTTACGTAAAATCTAAATTGAAGTTGGCAGGGTCTCTCTCTTCTTTCCCTCTATTCCTTCGCCCCCTTCCTTCATCAATTCACCAAAAATTGAAGAACAATTTCAACAAAATTCACCAAAAATCAAGAAAACGCAGATTAAGCTTCATTCATAAATTCAAATCAATTAAACGAGGTTTATTATCTAATCTGAATAAATTAGGGTTAGAGTTTTGATTTCAGTCGATTTCAGTTTTGATTTGATGATTGATTTTAGTTTTTTCTTTGTTTAATTCTATCGATTCCAGCTTAAAATCGTTAATTAGAGTGCTAGAATTGTTCTTAAAAAAAAGGAACGTTGAGCTGACATGGTTCATGTACGGAGTATTACTGTTCTTCCCCAATTTGCGATCAACTTCTCCCGCCATTCCTTTAATAATCAACCTTCTGAATCATCAATCAACTGTCATTCCTTTAATAATCAACCCTTTTACTGCCATTCTTTTTTTGATGTTAGATTTTTCATCTATTGTTGTTGCGGTTGTTATTCAATTAGATTCAATGATTCGATTTGATTATATTTGTCCTCATTCTTCCTCAACCCACTTTCATTCATAATTCTTCTCAAATTCTCAAACTTTATTGTTTTTATTAATGGTGGTTTAGATAAAAAAAAGTTGTTGCTGTAAAAGGGTAAGTAAAAGGGTTTGTCTGATCCAATTAGATTATTGTTCTTAACTGTTCGATTAATTCTACTGATTCGATTTCAGTTTTTTTTTTTTTTTTTTTTTTTTTTTTTTTTTGTTTTTTTTTTGTTTTGTTGTTGTTGTTGTTGTTGTTGTTTGATTGCCTGGTAGAATGTGCAACATTAGTGCGAATTGTCAAAGAGTACACTAAAATAGAAAAAGGTACGCTAAAATAGAAAAAAGGTACGCTGAAATAGAAAAAGGGTACGCTAAAATGGAAAAGGGTACCCTAAAATTGAAATAAGGTACGTTAAAATTGAAAAAAGGTATACTAAAATTGAGAAAGAGTACGCTAAAATTGAAATTGAAAAGGGGTACACTAAAATAGAAAAAAGGCACACTAAAATAGAAAAAATGGTACGCTAAAATTGAAAGTGAAAAAGGATATGCCAAAAGTGAAAAGGGTATGTTAAAAGTGAAAATGGTACGCTAAAATTGAAAAATGGTACGCTAAAATTGAAAAATGGTACGCTAAAATTTTAAAATGGTACGCTAAAATTTTAAAATGGTACGCTAAAATTGAAGAAGGGTACGCGAAAATTTAGAAAGAGTAAGCTAAAACTGAAAAAGGGTACGCTAAAATTAAGAAAACGTATTCTACAATGTAAAAAAGGTACAACAACATTGTCAAAGGGTACATTAAAATTGGACCAAAATTGGAGCCAAAAATAATTAAACAAAGGGTTTTCAATTAGGCTTCTTGATTCACAACAATGCCAAAATCTAATTCTAATATTGCTGGTTCCGATTCTTCTCAAAGAAAAAATCAACCCGGAACAATTTTCTTAAGAGTTGCAATCTCGTTCTTATCCCACCTTAAGAGTTCAACAAATTTCTCCTTCCTATACGATTCCAAACTCTCACTCTGAAAAGAAAACAACAAATATTAACTACCCGACTACCGTAAATAATATCACAAATTATTACTTGTATCAATAGATGATGCAGCAGCAGTAGTAGTGATTGTAGAGTTGAAGAAACGTAAGGAAATTGGGGAAGCTAATTAAGGTGATCAGAAATTAAGAAGACTTTCTTGCTTGGTTGTTAGCTTCATGCACGTGATGATTTGGATCGTGGAACTAATTAACATGGTCTTCTTGATTCAACTACACTAGTATATTACTCACATAAGAGTTCTCACAGTTCTCATTGAAGGAGGGGTTCTCACATGAACCTAAATATATATACTTCCTCCATTTTCTTTTTATCTTCCCAATTTCCTTTTTTGGCCACTTTTTTTTATTTTCCCATTTCATTTCTTTCCATTTTTGTCCATAATTTTTACAATACTACCCTTACTATTTACAACGCTTTACACCTTTATTCTTTCCTATTCACACACACTTACCATTCTACCCTCAACATTTCTTAAATTTATCATTTTATATTCATTACAAAAAAAATTGTGCCAAAAGTAAATGGGAAGATAAAATAAAAATGGAGGAAGTATATATATATATATATATATATATATATATATAGAGAGAGAGAGAGAGAGAGAGAGAGAGATAGGTTCTAATGAGTCCCTATATAAGTGTTGAGTCCCTAAGTCCTCATCCCATCCGTTGGATGGGATGAGGATGGATGGACAAGATGCATCCTAATATTTTGTATTAAAAAAAAAAAAAGTAAAAAGAAAAAAAAGAGAGGAAGATTTACTATCCTAAAATAACTCCCATGATTTTAGGAAACAATAACTCCCATAATCACAATCATTCCTCATTCATTCATTCATTCATTCACGTTACAGGTTCATTATCAAAACCTCAAAAAAAAAAAAAACGCTCCCATCGATCATCACGTTCATTCATTCATTCAATTAAATCTGTGCTCGAAATTCCGTTACTATGAATTCAATGATCGCGACATCTTCATTAACTGTTGATAAACAATTCATCGAGTATAACAATGGTGAGTTTCGATATTGCTTTCATGTTTTGCGTCAATTTTTATTCATTATTTTGATTAATTTGCGTCAATTTGTGTTCATGGTTTGCGTCAATTTTCATGTTGATATTGTTTTCATGGTCGTGTTATTCATCATAGATTCATATGCAAATCGTAGAACACACAAACGGTGAGTATATATGTTTTGTAATTTATACTGGAATCGCCATGAAAGTCAATAAGATGCTACTCAATTATTAGTTTTTACGTTTACAATATATTGAGTTATTGTAGTTCATATACTGCGTTACTTTAGTGTAAAGCATCTGTTACTTTAATGTCTACCATCTGTTACTTTATATGTCGTGTTACTTTAATACACTCCAGTTGTTACTTTAGTGTTTTTCATCTGTTATTGTAGTGCATTGCAGTGTTCTAAGAATAAAACTGCCATATTAAAAAAAATAAAAAAAAAGATATTGTTTCCTATAATAATGGGACGTGATTGCCACCAAAATAGGAAACAATATCTCCTAAAATAACTCCCATGATTTTAGGAAACAATAACTCCCATAATCACAATCATTCCTCATTCATTCATTCACGTTACAGGTTCATTATCAAAACCTTAAAAAAAAAACGCTCCCATCGATCATCACGTTCATTCATTCATTCAATCAAATCTGTGCTCGAAATTCCGTTACTATGAATTCAATGATCGCGACATCTTCATTAACTGTTGATAAACAATTCATCGAGTATAACAATGGTGAGTTTCGATATTGCTTTCATGTTTTGCGTCAATTTTTATTCATTATTTTGATTAATTTGCGTCAATTTGTGTTCATGGTTTGCGTCAATTTTCATGTTGATATTGTTTTCATGGTGTTATTCATCATAGATTCATATGCAAATCGTAGAACACACAAACGGTGAGTATATATGTTTTGTAATTTATACTGAAATCGCCATGAAAGTCATTAAGATGCTACTCAATTATTAGTTTTTACGTTTACAATATATTGAGTTATTGTAGTTCATATACTGCGTTACTTTAGTGTAAAGCATCTGTTATTTTAATGTCTACCATCTGTTACTTTATATGTCGTGTTACTTTAATACACTCCAGTTGTTACTTTAGTGTTTTTCATTTGTTATTGTAGTGCATTGTAGTGTCCTAAGAATTTTGGAAACTGCCATATTAAAAAAAAATAATAAAAAAAAAGATATTGTTTCCTATAATAATGGGACGTGATTGCCACCAAAATAGGAAACAACATCAAAGAGTAACGCCATATAAAAAAAAGAAAAAAAATACTACTTCCTATAATTATGGGACGTGATGACTTCAAAATAGGAAACAGTATCAAATAGTAATATACTGCGTCATACTCTCATTTTTATCATTATATGAATTTTTTGCACTAACTTATATCTGGTGTTATTTTAATGAACATTATCTGTTAATTTAATTCATACTATCTGTTACTTTAATGTCTGACCTCTGTTACTTTATATCTGGTGTATAAGCATACTCTGTTAATTTAATTCAATGTTACTTCAATGCACTTCATCTGTTACTTTAACTCTTGTTATCTGTTACTTTAATCCACATGAATGATGTAGGGATGTGGGTGAGAGTTTCCTCTATTGTGCGGTGGTGAGATTAAATCAAAGCTTCTGAGATGATGATGAAAAAGATGAAAAAGAAGAAAGACGGAGAGAACGAGAAGGATGAAGAAGAAACAGAATTATAAGTAGGACATTATGAGTAACAAGTGTGAAATATTGGAATTGTAATGGAGTTGATTTAGTTGGAATCTTGTACCACTTTTTGTTTTGGAGTATCTTAATAAAAACAAACATTGTTCTTTTTGTTAATTGAAACTCCCGTTTTTGCAAGAGACTACTATGCAACGTAACTGATTTTATGAGTGAAAGTAACACGGTTCATGAATTAAAGTAACACATTGTATGAGTTAGAGTAACAGTTTTTTGCAAGAGACTATGCAACGTAACAGATTTTATGAGTTAAAGTAACACAGTTCATGAATTAGAGTAACACATTGTATGAGTTAGAGTAATAGTTTTTGCAGGAGAATATATTAAACAACGTAACAGATTTTATGAGTTAAAGTAACGCAGTTCATGAATTAAAGTAACACGTTATATGAGTTAAAGTAACATAGTTTATGGATTATGGCAGTAACATAGTAACATACGTACAATGGCAGTAGGAAAATAATGATTTTTTGGTGAAAATGAAAAAACTTAATTTTGAAAAAACTTGTTGTATGAGAGAAAAAACATTTAAAAAGATTGATAAGAGAGATAAAAGATTTTTATTGAGATAATTAAGGAGGAGAGAGAAATGATATATTTACCAAATTTGTTAGTTATTTCCTTAATTATGAGATTAAATCTTGTCCATTAATATAACCTTGAATCAAGGGCTAAGATGGGGACTTACGGACTCAACATATATAAGTGGACTCACCTGATCCCACCTATATATATATATATATATATATATATATATATATATATATATATATATATATATATATATATATATATATATATATATATATTCCTAATGTAGAAAGACAGAATTCATTGGGACGGGGAGAGTATAACTTTGTAAAAGTTAAAGTAAATAGCTCATTTCAAAAATAATTTTTTTAGATAACTGATTTTTTTCTCAAGGTTAATGACATAATATCTTAAAATTTATCTAATTATTTTCATAAAAAGATTTTTGTTTGTCAATTTCTAACATTAATGAAAATGAATAGTTTGCGAATTTATTAGTGAAATGTTCTTTTACTTCTCAATTTAAATTAGTGCATTTTTGAGAAAAATTTTAGTAACTGTTATTGTCTTAGAGTAGTATATAGAGAATTTTCGGTGAGTTTTTACTATGTATCAGGCTTTGTAAGAGCAATCAGAATATATATTCCATTTTTATATAGTTACTAAATTTTATATCGATGTTAAGAATATGATTTACGAATATGATCAGAAAGATATATAATAATAATTATAACTATTTTTATATTCTATGTAAAATATTGTACGGGATAGTGCAATCTCCTATTAACAAAGATAATGCAACTATTTGGTTAAAATGGAATACAATATGTTTAAAATTTTTTTAAAAAATTTGATCATACATTCCATATTAAATATTGTATGTGATATCTTCCATGTAAAACATGTGATTTTCGTAATCAATGTAATCAATCAAATTTCCTTAATTAAATACTTTCTGTGGTGTATAGCTTGATATGTGATGTAGTGATATTTAAATCAGTAAGATGTTAGAGTGTAGTTGGAGGGGAGAAGGGTGACACACATGAGGTTAAGGGTTCGATTCGCAATTAGCTCATTGGGTTTGTCTGTCCTTCTTTGACATACATCCAAGCCCTCCAAGGCTCCAACCTAAACAAATCCGCTCCAAACTCTATCTGCACTCTTAGTAGCATGTTATTATGCTATTTGGACACAAAGGAACAATGTCTGAATTGAGCACACTCTTGTAATACCAGAAGTCTTAGCCAGGCAGGTTGCATCTACTGATAAGGCTAAAGTCGTATCACCTTAATCAAAATAATCCTAACGAACAACTAACAGGTAGCTAGCAGTAAGTAAGGGTCGAATCCACAGAGAGACGGACGATTACCGCTAATTATCTATAAGTCGATTCTAAACTATTCTAATTCCGGTTTGTTTGATTTGAATTTTATCTAAACTAAAGCAATAATGTAAATTAATCGAGGCTCTAACAATATTAAAAGGATCTAGGGTCTTACGGTTCACTATGTAATTAAATTGGGTAAAGTTAATTAATTCTTCAAGCAATCAATCACAGTTATTTAGGGCAAAGACACGGCCTTTCGGATCTTATGTCAACCTTAGGATAGATTCTGACGGGCTCTCACAACTTACCAGATTATCCTACCCACTTACTTGTAAGTCTACCCTTACCAGGCTTTCGATCTTAGGTTCGGGTTTCTAAACATTCGACTAGTTCAACGTCTCAAACTAATCAAACAATAATACAAGACAAGTAGTAAGGCAATAACATATGAATGAGCAATTAAACAAATAATTAATCTTACATCCCCAATTCAATTAACATAGATCCCCTTCAACCCTAGATAAACAAATTAGCAACTCATACTAAAACATAAAGCAATAAAGAAATTAAGCATAATAAAAGACAATATGAAACTAAGAGAAAAGAGAAAAATATCAATTACGTAGAGCTGAAAGATTAACGATCTAAAAGTAGGATTACAAACTAGAAGAATTCTAATGCTAATAAAAACTAAACTAAACTAAGAATATGAAAGTGTAAACTAAACTACTGAATGAGAAAGTGAGAAAGTGTCTTCTTAAATCTAACCCCAAGGAGGGTATATATACTAATAAGAAGGAGTCTAACATCTTCTCCTTTCCTAAATAATAAGTAAAAAATAACAAGCTAAGAATATTACGTAAGATAAGAGTTATGGTAAGTTACGAAGTCTAATAACTGAAAATTCCGCGAAACAGCTTCAAACCGATCGGTTTGGGTCTGAACCGAGCGGTTTGGGTTCATCCCGAGCGGTTCGGGTTCCTCTGCACTGCGCGATGAATTTGAAATGCTTGCTGTTTCTTTGTTACTTATCGGAATTAGACGTGTGATATACCGTTGGAAAGCTAAGAGAAAGATCTTTCCAACGCCATCTGAATCAGCTCAATTGGAGTTGTAGAACTCAATATATGCACGTTTGAAGTTGACCTTGTTTTAGCGATCGTTCTTTCATCTCGATTTGCATTTGTTTGAGCTTTCCAACTTATTTCTTTGTCTTTTCTTATTGTTTCTTCACTCACGTCCTTCTCCAAGTATTCACTTAATATCCTCTAACTTTTATCACTTCTTCCTTGTAGATTTCATGGCTCGACTCTCGTCGTTGCCCAAAATATAGCACAATCGCCTTCATTTGTTTCGTTTCCTACAAAATGTAAACAAAATACCCGGCATAACAAAGAAGGATGAAAAGTTAGAAAAACAACTCCTAGGATACATAAAATGAACCAAAATAAAGGAAAAGTTGGGGTGAAATATGTATACAAAATGAGTTCATCATCTACCACTAGAAGTAGGATTAAGTTTGACTCTGATAATGTTTTCTTGAATGAAGACATCCATAATCTCAAGAGTATTGGTTACAGCTGCTAGTTGTTAGCTTTGTAATCTATTTCTTATGCCTTTTAATCTCCCAATTTTTGATTAATGGAACTATTTACGTTTCACCCAAAAAACTGCCTTGGTGTTGGTTTTAGATTGTATCTTGCAACAGTTTTTGGTTTGGTATGAAAAATCACTAACCTGTCAAACAACAAATTATGTCTATAATACAAAAGTTATAGAAGAATCTAATTAGGGCTTAATTATAAATTAAACAAAAAAAACAATCAATAAAATAACATATAGTTCGTGTATTAAAAAATGAAATTATTAACAAAAACAAATTTATTTGTTCCACATGTGAATTATGATCTATGATCCAAATGTTCTTTGAAGAATTTGGTAAGGTTTTGACTTTTGATGGATGAGAAGAGATGGAATTTGTTAGATTTAAGGGAAATGGAAAAGAGAGACTATTTTAAGAGAAACGGTAGCTTAGGGAGGAAAAAAAATAATGGAAAAATTGGGTATAAGGTAGTTAATTAAAAGACGGTATTATTTAGCAACTATGATATTTAATGTTTAGTTATTTAATTGCAATTATTCAAATTGTAAAATAAATGTAGATATTGATTTTAAAAATAAAAAAAATAATGTAAGTTTAAAGTTGATCAAGGTGGCAAAGATGAAATGAAAGTGAGGATAAAGGTATTTTTATAGTGAATTTGAAATCTGAATCGACGATGAAGAAAGAAACTTTATTGTAAAGTCAAAGTGATTGAGTTTGTAGTCTTAAAGATAGTATGCGGATAAATTAAGCATTATAAACTTCTCTTTGGACTCATACTCGTTTTTTTTTTGTCTTTGACGAGGCACACATATTTTTTTCTCAAGCACTTGATGACTTGTTAAAACTAACGACGACCTCAACCAACTACATTTTGGACTAATACTCGGTAAACTGCCACTTGATTTCCTCTCCTATTAAAAAAAAAAAATTAGCCGGTATGCTATGCATACGCGCGCCTATATAATAGTAGTACACTTCTCCTTCATTAACAATAAATCTTCATCAGATAAATCGATCTCTGATCTACCGCCATTCAAAGTTTCTCCTCCACAAAGTCATATAGTATATCTCTAAAACTGGGGCTAGCTGGTGGTCCGAACCCAAAATATTTCGTCCTTCGAAGAGCCTTAAAATGAAATGCAAATGTCGTCTCAAGTACAAGTTGATCAAAATCATAAAGTTGCCAACTAGAGCACTTTGTAAAGCAAGGGACGCCTACGTTCGAACCATGAACAATTGCGCAGAAAAGGGAACCTATGATGGCTTAGGGTGGGGTGGGCCGGTGTACAATGACCCAACGCCTAGGAGCCTATCCACAACAACAATGAGGTCCGGTACTGGTGCCATGGACCGTGATCTCAAAGAGCTTGTACGAGCAGCATCGACAGGCGGCTTGGGAAATAGAGTTCAGATGACGACGACTCACCTAATTCCAAAACGTGACAGTACTACTAGTTTGATATGTGCAAGGCCATCAATGCAAAATCAAAAGGCGAGTTCGGGTTGTTACAAGGGGATGCCAAGGAGTGGAAGTGTTGTTATGGCTAAGATTGAAGAAGATCATCCGGCTAATGTTTAGTGTTATCTATACATACAAATACAAGTGTTAGTTAATTTCGAACATGAATGAGCGACTGAAGTAATATGAAAATCGTAGTCGTTACATACATTTCCTATAAAACACACAAAAAGAGAAAGTAGGATTAATTGTGATCTACTCAAACCTAGGAAGGTACAAGTCCACTGTGTGTCGTTTGTGTTTTGGTAAATAAAAAATTGCTTTATGTGTTTTGTGGTTTCATTTCTTCTCTTATTTTCCTTGCATTATCTGATAATTAATAAGAATATTAATGATAGTTTGTTGGATCTCAATCACCATGTTGAAGTGGTTGAGGTTCGACTATTAATAATATTCCTACTATTAATTATCTTACTCATTTTAAATTCATTTAAATCATTTGATTAAAATATATCTCACATATATTCAATTTTTCGTAGATTTTCAGTAGATGGGAGGTAGTATATTCTTGATGAGTCCCACAATATTAGTGTCCGTCATTTTTCCTCTACAACATTTGTGATGGAAAAGAGTACTAATTAAAAGACGAAATCTAAGTCTTTGATGTACTTTCATTCGTATTATATGTTGTGTATGTAATTGCCTGATATTGAATACTTCCACGTTTTTGTTAGCAAGTTGAAACCAAATGGGAGTTTTAAATAATTGTTGATCATCAATGTCACTCAACTACTCACGTTGCCCCATGACTACAACTAGGCCACTTTTATTAACGAGTAAAACCCCAACTATCAAGTTAAGTAGATTTGATAATAAATTTTGGGATAATTCGCGGAAAATAATCTCAACTATCGTGCGTCTTCTCATGATAATCTGAACAATATTTTAACTCACTGTAAACTCAACTTCGAACATCATCGTCTTAAAATAGACTAGGTAATCGATTACCTGTTAACCGGGTCACTTGAAGAAGATGAAAGTAATTGATATTGTGATTAATAATCAAACGTGTGAAGGATACACCAACTATATACAAATCTTATGCACTAATCAAGGAACTATATCCTATCATATCTCCTAAACTTAGGTAACAAAATATACTAGAGATAATATAATACACAAATACAATATACATAGGATAGTATGATATAACCAACCATATCTCCTCAATACTCCCCCTCAAGTTGGAGTAGTCGGTAACACAACTCCCAACTTGGACTGAAGATAGCAAAAAGCATCCCCTGCCAAGGCTTTCGTAAAAAGATCAGCAATTTGCTCTTTACTCCGAATGTGTGACGTTGTGATCGTGCCTTGAACAAGGTGATGTCGAATAAAATGACAATATATCTCAATATGTTTAGTCTGATCATGAAAGACCGGATTCTTTGCTATATGTAAAGCCGCTTGATTGTCACAGAAAAGAGCCATAGGTTGAGTATGAACAATCCCCAATGAATTAAGAAAAGATTTCACCCAAATGACTTCACTGGTCAAGCCCGCTAAAGCTCTATATTCGGATTCGTCCGATGATCGACTTCGCAACTATGGTTTGTTTTTTAACCTTCCACGAAATGGGCGAAGTACCCAAGGCTATATAATAACCACTGATGGATCGTCTAGATAAGGGACATTTTGCATAATCCGAGTCTGAAAATCCTCGAACACTTAAGTCACAATCCCGTTTCGGAATAATTCCCTTACTAGGAGCTCCTTTGATATAGCGTATAGCTCTCAATACGGCGTCGAAGTGCTCTTGTCGCGGGGCATGAACAAATTGTGAAAGAATATGAACGACATAAATTAAATCGGGTCTTGTAATTGTTAAATAAATAAGCTTCCCAACTAACCTCCTATACTTCATAGGATCGTGCAAAAGTCGCCCGTTAGCTAGAGCTAAATTATGTTTCGGTTGGATCGATGTATCAATTGGCTTCGCACCTTCCAAACCTGCTTCTTTCACGATGTCAATCACATATTTACGTTGACTAAGAAATAACCCCTTTGATCCCGTTGCAACCTCGATTCCTAAGAAATACTTAATTCTCCCGAGATCTTTTATACCAAAACTATGGTCTAAGAAGCGCTTCAACCAAGTACTAGCTTCCTCATTGCCACTGACAACTATCATGTCATCCACATAAACAACTATCTCGAGAAAAACTCCATTTTTGTTGTAAGTAAAAAGAGAGTAATCGGCCATAGATTGTTCAAAACCATACCTTTTTAAAGACGTTGTCGGTTTCTCAAACCAGTTCCTTGACGCTTGCTTTAAACCGTACAATGATTTGTTGAGCTTGCGTACTTTATTTGGGCCTCCTTTGTCGAATCCCGGTGGCAATTTCATGTACACTTCTTCATTCAAATCTCCATGAAGAAATGCGTTATTTACGTCTAACTGAGCAATGGACTATCCCTTCGCAATGGCAACGGCTAATAGACATCGGACACTCGTCATTTTCGCAACCGGCGCAAAGGTCTCATGATAATCAACACCTTTGATTTGAGTGTAACCTTGTTCAACTAACCGAGCTTTATATCTTTCAATGGTTCCATCCGCCTTATACTTGACTTTGTAGACCCATCGACATCCTATGGGTCGTTTGTTTTTAGGCAACTCAACAATTGACCACGTACCATTGTTTTCAAGGGCTTCGTATTCTTTTAACATTGCTTCTCACCATTCACGCACTGGTGCCGCCTCGACATAACTTTGCGGTTCGACAATTTCGTCAATTTATCTTAAGAAGCTCCTGTGAGTATTAAAAAAACAATTCGTAGTTACATAATTAACCAAGGGATAACGAGTACCTTTTGTGGATTTTGATTGGTCCGGGTGAGCTGGAATTGCGGGGTCTATGATCCGAGTCGACTTACAAAAGTAATCTTTCTTCCAGTATGGTTCGATTTTCTCCCGTGCACCACGTCCCATTGGCTCGGTATGCCCTTGATTTTCCTGGTTTTGTGTAGTTTCGGTCTGTTCGACATTTTCAGGAGTGTCTCCTCTCAAGTTCTCGACATTTTCAACAACATTGTCATGCTCTCTCAAATCCTCCTGGTGGTGTGTAGTTTGATCAAAAACTTCATCCAAAATAATGTTATTTGGTGCCTCTCCCATTTGTGACGTGTTTGGCTCAATATTTTTTTTTCACTCTCATTAATTGTATGAATATCAGCAAAGGGAAAAACGTGCTCATAAAATGTCACATCTCGGCTCTAAAAAATGTGACATTTTTTAAGGTCATACACTCTCCACCCTTTTTTACTCGACGGATACCCAACAAAAACACATCGTGTACCCCGCTCTTTAAATTTATCTTTTGGTCTCTCTTTATTGTGTACGTAACATAAACTTCCGAAAACTCGTACATTATCAAGGTTTGGTTTGTGGCCATGTAACACTTCGTGGGGTGTTTGCCCATTTAAAACATGGGTTGGAGTCCTGTTTATTAAGTACGCTGCGGTGACAATACATTTCCCCCAAAATTCAATAGGTAAACTACCTTGAAAACGTAAAGGCCGAGCTTTCTCTAAAATATGTCTATGTTTCCGTTCCACTCGCCCATTTTGCCGAGGTGTATCTACATTGCTAGTTTGAAAAACAATCCCATGTTCCCCGTAATATTCTTTTAATGGTCCGGAGAGAAATTCCGTTCCATTGTCACTTTCGACAATTTTAACTTATTTTTCAAACTGGGTTTTTACCATGTTGCAAAAATGAATCATCAATTGATTTACCTCACCTCGATCCTTCATAAGGTAGACCCAAACAGCTCTACATTTATCGTCTACAATGGTGAGAACATATTTTGCACCACTCAAGCTTTTAACATGATAATCACCCCAAATGTCGCAATGAATAAGTCCAAATAAAACATCATTCCGTTTATTGTTCAACTTAAAAGGGGACCGTGTTTGTTTAGCACGACAACACGGATCACAAATGTCCTTTGAATTCCAATTCAAATTAAAACCAAGTAAACTAGAGAAGAGAGGTAAAATACTAGTCGAAAGATGACCAAGCCTCTTGTGCCAAAGTCGTGCATCACCAATAGCATTCACCCGTGCAACCAGCTTGTCTCGACTTGGCTTGAAATAATTAGTAGACCCCGTCTTCATGCTCACCCTGTCCAATCTTCATCCTCGTAGATAGGTCCTGTATCACACAATGGTCAATATAAAAGGTTACTACGCAAGCGTTTTCTTTAACTAGTTGTTGGACGGAAATTAAATCACAATTTAAAGACGGGACATAAAGAACATCCTTAAGAACAAAATTGTCACACAAAACAATTTTGCTATGTTCATGCGCCACAATTTTGGAACCGTTTGGGAGCCCGACTGTAGACGGCGTACCGCTGTGAATATTTTCTAGCAAATCTCGTCGACCCGTCATGTGGTGCGACGCACCACTATCAAGAAGCCAACTGTCACAATTTTTATTAATTGTACCTTCATTTTTATTGCTACCTTCATTTTTCGCCAATAGAGTACGAAGTTGTGTTAATTTTCCAAGGTCAGATTCCCATTATTTCCTTCATCCACAACTCCTGCCGTGTTTGCTCTTTGATAACTACCATGGCCTCCTCGACTTCTACCACGCCGTCCTCGGCCTCTCCCACTGTTTTGATTTCCAGGTTTATTCCAGCAATTCTCTTCTGCGTGCCACGGTTTTCGGCAATACCCACAATGGAAGATATCTTGCTCATCTTTCTCAGATGTGTTACCATTACCTCGACCACGAGTACTGCTCTCTGTGATCTTAACCGCCATAGCCGAGGTTGCCTCAAGAACTTCTTCTTTGCCTTTCGTCACGGCTTTATGTCGTCCCTCTCTCAATACTGATACGGGTTAAGTCGCGTACCGATATCAAAATAATCCTAAATACAACTAACTGATAGATAGTGATAAATATGGTCGATTCCACAGGGAGGCAAATTGAATTTATAAGTCGGTCGATTACAAGGTCCAATTCACAAAGTGCGATTTAGTTGAGTTGTTTTAGACTAACAGACTACAGCAGACAATAAACTATGATGCTAAAAGAGAAAACTAAAATTAAAACAGTAAACTAGTATGCAGATGAAAATAATAAAATTGATGGAAGAAAGACACCAGAGTTACAAGATCATTATAAACCAAGATAAGCATAAATACAATAATCAAACAAACGACTGATACGAACTAAAGGGTATAGACACGATCCTCTCAGATCACTAGTCGCCCTAGAAGTCACCTAACGGGCTCTCGCTACGTATCAGGGAATTCTATCGATTACAACGAGTCTTATCCTTTCCAGGGCTTTCGCTACGTAGGTTGGGATTACGAGATACAAACAATCAATTAAGGCCTATAATTAATTATTCGTCATTGAGATGTTACAAGAGCGATAAAGTTCATAAAAGCCGATTTATTTAGCTACTGCATAAATACAGATACTGATTTTTAAGTCACCTATAACTCTAGTGAAAACGAAATTAGCTACTCATGTTTACACTGACAATTACTATACTAATAATGATGATAAAATCGGAATACGACATGATAACAGTATGAATTGAGAACTATAAAAAAAAATACAGAATTAGCAGAATTACAAAACTACTGGAAAAGAGAGAAATAAGAATTAATAAAATTAAAAAGAAAGAGGAACTAATTATGCTAAAATAATGAAATCTAAAAAGAGACAGAAAAGCAAAATCTAGCACTACTGGAAGAGGGAGATAGGGAAGAAAGAGAAATTTACCCAAATAGAGAGACTGTAGAAATAAAGAAGAAGAATAAGAAGAAACCGAAGAAATAATAACACTGAATAATTCCCAAAGTACTTGAATTAATTGCTGAAGGTCGATTACAGAAAGGTTCGAAATAAAAACTAATTGTGTTTTGATTACAGAGAGAACAAGGAAGAAGATGAAGCAGAAGATATATTCCTGGAAAGATAGATGCCCTAGATCATAAAATTAAAGCTGTATTCAAATTGTTCAAGCCCTCAATAACTGCCCTTAATTCACTCAAACCACCCCATTAACTTAGGAAGGAATGAAGTAGTGGAAGAACTGCGTAAGAGGGGGAATGTGGGTAACGTCAAAATAGCTGAATTAGTCTTTGGAGTAGCATCCCATTCTGCAGACTTGGATTTTATGTTGGTAGACTTGAGATCCAAGTCTGCAGACTGAGTTATTCAGTCTAGGCCTTCAACAGACTTCTCCTCAGTCTACGGACTGTCTGCTTGATAAGTGTAGTTTGTAGTGCCTAATTTGTTGTGTTTTGGTCCCGTTTTCCTTGTGGAACCGCTGTTTGGAGCGATTTCTGGGCTACTTATACTTCCTTTAGTTCGTTTTAGGTTCCCAAGACCGTTCATGGAGAATTGGAACGATTCCGACTCGTTTCATACACTTTTGGAGCCAACGAAGAGAAGGAACGATCACTCGGTGCCTTGGATTCGATCCGGAGACCTTGGGAACCATTCCCGAGCCCCTTAGACTCGATCCCGAGCTCCGAGAATCAAGGAGAAGCCCATGTGAAGCAAGGAGGGACCTAGGAGCTCTTATTGGAGGCCTACAGAGCCTTCCCGACCGGGACCAAGTGCCCTCTCGATCGGGAAGGAGAGCACGTTTAAGAGGGCTGCTGTTTAGGCCTTCCCGGCCGAGACCATGATCCGTCTCGGTCGGGACCGCCTTCCCGGCCGAGACCATGAACCGTCTCGGTCGGGACGGGCGTGCTGTAGCCGCGCCTCTTCTTTTCATTTCCCTTCATTCTTGTAACCTTATAAATATTTCTCCCTTGTATTGTTTAAGCATCTTACATTACATTAGACTATTTTAGACCTCTCTTCAACATTTAAAACCCTAATTAGCCTCTCTTCATCTCTAGTTTAGTTTTATATTAATCTTTAGTTAATCCTAGTTTAATCTAGTTGATTAGTCTTATATTAAGGGATTTCTTCAAGATTCATCCAAGATTGACAACCTTGGGAGTTTCATTTGGGTTTATCTTTTCAATACAAGTTCTCATCTTTTTCATATTCTTGCTAGTTTGGTATAATCATCTTCTCCTCTTTACTTTTAATCTTTGTTACTCTTTCAAGTTTGAATTTCTATTCATTGTTTATTGTCCTTGTTAGTTCATTATGAATGTTTGGATGTTTATGTTGATTACTCTTATTTATGTTAGTATTAGTTTGATAATGAGTGAGTAGACTCCTTGTGGGGTTAGTAGGGGGATTAAGTGTGGATTCTGGGTGATTAGGGCTTGATTGTGGGTAAAGGTGATTCCTTTGTTGCTAGTCACATATTGGGCATACTATGTATTTGTTGTATTGCTTGTGTGGGTAGTAGTGGCCAATGCTTCTCATACTTGTTTCCCTCTTCTCATTGTTTGACTAATTTGTGATTGAATCCTTGTGTTTTGAGTAGCATCTAGCATGAGTGTTCGGGTCTAGTCTTCGACACAAGACCGGACTTTGGCTTTGGCGCGAGAACGCAAACCGACCTTAGTAATTAAGTGACACCTACACCCTTGACCTCCCAATCATCCTATTACACTTATGAACCCGACCTAATCCTACTCCTTTCCATATTTGATTCATCCTTCTAGTTAGTCATCATTTCTCTAGTTCGTTTGCTTAGTTAATCTTTAGTTGTTTCATTTAGCTCATATCATACATAGTACATTGTTAGTCCACTTTCTTCATCTTCAACCATCATAGTTTGTCAATTCTCTTCATCTTTGTGTTTGTTTGTGTGACTTAGCCTTGTTCTTTAGGTAGACCTAGTCTAGACAACCTTAACCGTCTCCGTGGACACGACCCGACTTACCCTAGCTACCGTTAGGAATAATTGGTTAATATTGATTGGTAGGACCCACGGCAAAATCCTTACCATCAATTTGGCGCCGTTACCGGGACGGCGTATGTTTAGACTTAGTTTACTTATTAGCTAGACTTAGTTACCCTTCTTTGTGCTCTTCTTCTATCTCTTTTGCAAATTTAGTAGTCTTTTTCCTTGTGTTTTTTTATCATTTTCTTTCTTCTTTGTCTCCCGTTGTGCTTGTTTATTGTCTTTGCCTAGTGCCCCTAAAGCACTAGGTGTTCTTACGTTTGTTCGAGTGTGTAGTGTACGCCTAGGAGGGGAGGCGATTTCTTTCTCTTCAATCCAGAGCCGGAAAGACTCTTTAGAGCCCTTCGCCAACGGACGATTGACCGGGTTAGAATCTCTCAACCAAGTGCTAGCAATACCAATCAAGAACAAGCTCAAGGTTCTGACTTGAACGAGATACCTCGAGAGACGGCTGAAGGGAATTTCATCAATCCTTTCGGTACTTCTAGTCCTAGTTCTCCTTCTACATCTACATCAACACCGTCTACACCAACATCTCCCGCATATCCAATCATGCCTAAGTTCTCTTCTCATTCAACCTTCACGGAAGACGTTTTGTCTGGTCCAACCGTTTTACCGGAGGCATATACCGGCAACTTTGTGGCAAAAACGCAATTCATCCAATTGGTCGAAAGAAGTCAATTTAGTGGGTTACCAAACGAAGATCCTCATCAACACATGGAAACCTTTTCGGATTATTGCGATGCTATCTCACAAACGGGAATAACCCAAGACCAAATCCGATGGGTATTATTTCCATTTTCCTTGATCGGTAAGGCTAAGCAATGGTTCAAGGGGTTAGACAAGGCGACTCTTGGTATTGATACTTGGAAGAAGCTAGCCTTAGCTTTCTACCAACAATTTTATCCCCCGGAGAAGACAAATATATTGAGAGCCTCTATCACGGAATTCCAACAACGTGATGAAGAAAGCCTCTACGAATCGTGGGAAAGATTCAAAGCCTTGTTCTGCTCTTGTCCTCACCATGGTCTATCACAATGGTTCCTAGTTCAACAGTTTTGGAACGGGTTATATGAAGACTCAAGGGCCATACTCAATATGGGATCGAATGGAAGGTTTACCGAGGTGGATGATGACCAAACTTGGTCGAGAATCGAGGAGATGGCGGTACACAACTCCCAATACTCAAGGCCTAGAAAGGCGAATCGAGGAGGAAGGCACGAGATCGATGCCATTACACAATTAAGCATTGATCTAGGAGCTCAATTAAAAACCCACATGGAATCTATTGACAAGAAGCTCCGAAGCCATTTTGATCAAGGTCAAAGTGCAAGTGCCTCCCACCAACATTCTACTCATCAAGTCAATACTTTGGGAGTTGTATCTCCTACATCATACTATGGGATATGCGATATTTGCGGGATAGTTGGACATGAGCCTATACATTGTCGAGGTAGTATTGAGAAAGTGAACGCCTTTCAAGCGTTCAAGCAAGATCCTCACATATTCCAAGCTTCCCATCAAGCTTCCCAACAACAATCTCTACAACACCGTCCATATGTGCCATCTCCCTTAAGGGACAACAACCAAGGTTACCAAGGTTATATGGGCAACCCAAGGCCATTCAACAACTACAAACAACATAACCAAGGTAACTTCAACAACAATCAAGGGTTCCAACAAGGGAACTTCAATCAAGGTGGTTTCCAAGGAAACCAACACAACCAAGGACATCAAAACTACAACCATGGCAACACGCAAGGCCTTAATCAAGGCAACCCTCATGGGTTCCAAGGGAACCATCAACAACAACAAGAAACCCAAGGTAATCAACAAGAAAGCAAGCCAAGGAGCCGGTCTCCTATTCATGATTATGGTACTCCCTTAGCCCTCACCGATACTCCGCACAATCCACAATATCCACCTCGAGATTTTGACATGCAAAAATCTATGTTGGATGTGCAAAAGAGTAACCAAGAAATGCAAAGAAGCCAAATGGAAATGCTAAGAAACCAACAAGAATTCTTTGCTCATCTTCAAAGGGAGAATATAACAAGAGATGCTCATATGAAGATGCTCGAAACCCAAATAGCTCAAGTTGCTTCGGGAAGCTCTTCAAGGCAAAAGGGACAACTACCTCCTCAAGGTGAAACGGCGAAATTTGAGCATGTGAATGCTATTACCTTGAGGAGTGGTTCGTCTTATGACTCCCCCTTATTCCCTAGTGAGCAAGTACCAATGAAAGAAGTTGTATCTCCATCTCAAGATAAAGCAAGTTCGGGAAATCCAATGGAGGAGCAAGGTTTGTGGGAGATTGAGAAACCCCATGAAGACAAGCTTCCCCCACCTCAAGGAAAAGACAAAGGAAAAGGGAAAATGTCATTTGAAAAGTCCAACCTTAATGAGCAAGACAAGGTACATATCAAGTTGCCTTTGCCAACAAGGCAAATGAGGACCAAGGTGGATGTACAATATGACAAATTCCTAGACATTGTGAAGAAATTGGATGTGAGTGTCCCGTTTACCGAGCTACTTACCCAAATCCCGGCATATGGAAGATTTATGAAAGAAATCTTGGCTAGGAAGAGATCCGTCGACAAGGAAGAGACCATAGCGTTCACGAGAGAGGTGAGCGAGCTTATTCAAGTTTATACGCTTCCCAAGTTGAAGGATCCGGGTAGTTTCTCGACCCCATGCACCATAGGCAACTTGAAGATTGATAGAACATTATGTGATTTGGGTGCGAGTGTAAGCATCATTCCCTATTCCATTTGTGAGCGACTTGGGATGAAGGAGCTCAAGTGTACTTCTATCACACTCCAAATGGCCGACCGTTCACTCAACCGACCTTTGGGGATGTTGGAAGATGTGCCATTAAGAATCGGGAAGTTCTTCATTCCGGTCGACTTCCTTGTACTTGACATGCCGAAAGATGCTATCACTCCCATTATCCTTGGGCGCCGATTTCTCCATACCTCCGGTGCTATGATTGATGTAAAGAATGGTAGGATCACATTTGAGCTAGGCGACGAGAAGCTCGTGTTTAACCTCCAAGGCAACACCTCGCCTACTAATGATGAGTCTTGTAATATGATCCACGCCATGAAAGACATTAATCTAGGGGATGAGTCGGGTGAAAGCTTGAAGAACAACTTCTATGGAATTGAAGATGATGATTCCGAGCTTGGGGCGGATGAATGCCCATATCATGATATTGAGGAGAAGTTAAAAGGCAAGAAGAAAGTTGAGCCTCCCTTGGGGCCACATGAAGATAGATGGACGTTTGGGTATATACCGAAGGATCGCAAGTACAAGTTCAAGCCCTTGAACTTAGTAGATCGGGATACCCCGGGAACGTCAAGGCTAGGATGTGATGATCCTTGGAGTGGAGGTTGGTATTCCACAAGCTTGATTGAAGACTTCGCGAGAGCCTTCGATTTGTTTCTTTGTGCCCTTGATGGCGATGGAATTGGCCATAGTGTTCTTGAAAAATGATTGAAGAATGCACCATACTTGGTTTGATGGAGTTCCAAAAGAACCGTCTTATTGTATATATCTCTTTCTTGTAATTCTTTTTAGTCTTGTAAACTTCTTGTAATTTGGAATTTTATTGAGTGATGTGAGGGAAGGGATTCTAATGATTATTCTGAAGTTGTGTAGGATGATTGAAGTTTGAAGGGTGATTATGTGAGTTTTGGAGGTGAACGCTTGAAGCGATCTTGGGAGCGGTTCTATTATTGATTTTTGGAGCTTTGATGAAGCTATGTGCTTAGATGAATATTCGCAAATCAAGAGAAGCTCCACTTTTATCTCCCATGATTAGCATCAAGTATTGCATGCTCGGTCTTCTATTTTTCCTACAAGTGTCGGCTCGGTGGAATTTTTATTGGAAGACGGGAGCTAGATGGTCATTTTTGAGCTTAGAATAAGCTTTTGGGGACGGGATTTCGGATCCCGAGTTGTTATTTGTGGATTGGGAGGAAGGTTTGGTGAGTTCTTATTGAAAGGAAGCTTCAAAGACATCCCGGGCGAGAATGTCTCATCTCGGACGAGACGATGTCTCATCCCGGGCGAGACCGACCCTTCTCGGTCGGGATGAGTGGGAAAAAGAACCCATCTACTGACAGCCCATCTCGGGCGGGACGAGACCGTCTCGGTCGGGACGGATAGTGCATCCCGGGCGAGACCGAGCCATCTCGGTAGGGACGAAGTGACAAAAATACTCAGCTACTGAGAGCTCGTCCCGGGCGAGACGAGCCCATCTCGGGCGAGACGAAGACTCGTCCCGGGCGAGACGAGCCCTTCTCGGCCGAGACGAATCTAGCGCAGTTTGTTTTTTCTCCTTGCAGCCCGAACCCACCCTTTCATATTAAGCCCGCCCCACCCCACTCCTTCTCACACAAATACCCAACCCCAACCCAACCCATTCCCTCATACTAACTCATCTTCAACCTTCTTCATCTTCCATAACACTAAATAAACCCCAACTTCATTCAAAACCCCATAAATCCTCAAATACTCCATCAAATCTCATCAAATCACTTCCTAAACACTCCAAAATCAGTTTCCATCACATTAACAACTGTCCTAGACCCATTTTTTTACCATTAAAACCCCCAAAAACTGAAAAAATCAAGTTTTTTATCCCCATTTTCCCCCAAATCCGAAAATTGGGGGTTTTCTCCCAAATTTGATTGAACTCTTTAGGGTGTGTTTTGGAGGCTTATTACACCATTTTAAGCTTCTATTGGGTGTTTTTGTGGGTTCTAGCTAGTGTTTTTGGGTAAAATTCGAGTTTGGGTGTTTACCATTTTTGAAGCTTCTTCATCTTCAATGGCTCCAAAAAAAGGAAAGTAGGGTGATTCAAAGCAAGAAAAGGAAAAGTGCATCCACATTAAGACCCGAAGGCGAGCCCGAAGTGGAGGTCGAAGTTAGGAATCGGAAATTCCTTGCAATCCGGATTTTCCTAATCTTGTCTTTGGCTCGGAATTGCAAAGGGAGCAGTTCATTAAGCTTCTTGGTAAGCCTTTTGAGCCTACTAGATTTCTTTGTAGAATCATACTTAGAAAATTAGGCATTCTTAGGCAAACTAGAGAGTTTTTTGAGGGTATGGGCTTGGAGTTGTTGTTCAATATGCATGAATTGACTTACAAGCAACTCACTCTAGAGTTCGTCAGCATTTTTACTCTAAACACTAGAGTCGACCCTCCCCGAGTTGCTTTTCGGTTGAACAATATTGATTACCACTACACCCTACAACAATTTGGTGACATTTTTGGCCTTCCCCCCTCTCCTAGTGGTAGCATACTGTGGACATGACATAGGTCCACCCCGACGCGGCCACGTGCGGGTTTGGGGAGGCGAATGAATCTCCATATGAGATGGTCAAATTGAAAATTAAATCGAAGTAGGAGTCGCCACCGAACTTTGTGGGAGTTCGGGCCCATTCAAACCCACTCTATGTTGTAGTGGGCCGTATACAAAATACGGCCCATTTCCGATGTCAGAGCTTATTGGGTCCGTCCCTTTGCATTATGATACCGATACCGACATTATCGGATATCGTGTATTGAATGACTCTCGTTGCCAATGGATTCAGACATCCGGAAACCATGGTTCTGAGTAAGGGGTGAGGGTACGTGTTGAGAAGTTCACTAAGAACACCCAACCTCGCCCGCACTTAGCGGCCTTTACTAAGATATCGTTCGTTTTTGGTGTACACGCGTTAGTTCGACGGTTGAATGATATGCAAAGATTATTTTCCCTAAGCATGTGAGAGAAAAAAAAAGGGTTGCTAAGTCGTTTAATGCATCTTAAACTAATAACGTCGAAGTTATTTTAGCATGTGAAGTTCGTTTTAGTCTAATAAAACAAAAGATGAAAAATAAATTGCTACAAACACGAGCAAACAAGTTAGTAACGGTTCATAAATCGAATAAAGATGTAAATACGATAATATGCATGATTTTGAAAAAGGTTTATGACACGTGATGGATTAACACGTGTTGACCGAGGTCGAAAAAGTATTTATCGAAATCTGAAAATATGTCGCGAAAGTCGCTATTTTATGTAAGAAACGAGAAGAATAAAAAAACGAGAAAACGAAAAAAAGGGTCGATTTTCCAGGTTCTCGCGCGAGTCGCCTGGGAGGGGCGCGACTCGCGCGGGAGTCTATCCCGGTTTTTTTATTTTCGAAAATCGTCAATTTTTATAAATCGCGTACAAATATGGATTAATTTATACTCGGTTTATATTTTCGATATTCGTCGTATCCGATACTCGATTATGAAATCGGTATCAAATAGTCGGAATGATTTTTTTTAAAAAAGATAAAAAAGTTTGTTTGAAAAGAATTTGAACGAAAAGAAAAAAAAATGTTAATTCTCTCTGCGTAAAAATCGTCGAATTTTGTTTAAGAAAAGGATGTAACGATTTTATTAGCATCAACGAGATTTAATTTACTTCTTGTTAGATACAATATTCGATTAGAGAATCGATATCGTATTTTAAGAACGTTTGTTTTATGAAAATATTTTTGTAATATCGTTAATAAATAAAAAAATGCGACAACGACCCATAAAAAAATAGACCGACGATATGAGACAAAAAAACGAAAAAAACGGGAAAAAGGAAGAGAAAAAAAGAGAAAGAATCGGGTTTGATTTTACACCCTCAACCTACATGCTTTGTTTTCTTGGAAAAGAGCTCGTCGGAAAGTGGCTTAGGCACGGGAGCGTCGAGATGTGTGGGTGAGTTTAGGATGATGATGTATGAATGTGGATGTCGATGGTAGATAATTCTGTGTTTTTGTAGATGAATGATGTGTCGGAATAATTGATATAATTGATGGGAGATAGTTGATTGATAATTGATGTTTTGTGTTGAATATGAAGGTCCTATTTATAGGTGAAGTCCTTGATAGAAGCTAGGAGAAGTACTCTTGCTTAGGTGACAAGAAATACCGGTTTGGATAAAAAAACGTAGGAGTTTGAAAGGAACGAGAGTCCCGTTTCTTTGTGAGGAAGCCATGTCTCGGTTGTTTTGGGGCTGTTTTGGCCGAGTGTTTGAGCTCGGTCGGTAAATTGATTTGGTTTTCGGATAGAATTTCTACTTGAGATCGAATTCTATCCTTGAATGGATTTATTTAATATTTTCGAGGCTGATATTTTGTAGTATCTGAGCCTAGCCGAACTGATGAGGTGTCACGGCTGGTCCGTGTACCTCGGGAAAAAATATCTTTGACCGGGTTTGACCCGGTCGCTAAAAGACGGTTTTGCCCCTGGTGCCGGATTCGACCCAAATTAGTCTTATTTGACTCGAAACGACCTACTGGGCCTGGATTTGAGGTTGGTTTAGTAAGATTTGTACTCCGTAATAAGCCCAAGCCAAATGCCAATGATTTTGAGCCCATATCCGAGTCCATTAAAGCATGTTTGCGTCCGATTGATAAGTGTAGTTTGTAGTGCCTAATTTGTTGTGTTTTTGTCCCATTTTCCTTGTAGAATCGCTCCTTGGGAGCGATTTATGGGTTACTTATGCTTTCTTTAGTTCGTTTTAGGTTCCCGAGACCATTCATGAAGAATTGGAACGATTCCGACTCGTTTCATACGCTTTTGGAGCCAACGAAGTGAAGGAACGATTACTCGATGCCTTGGATTCGATCCCGAGACCTTGGGACCCATTCCCGAGCCCCTTAGGCTCGATCCCGAGTCCCGAGAATCGATGAGAAACCCATGAGAGGCAAGGAGGGACCTTAAAGATCATATTGGAGGCCTACAAGACTCATCCCCGACGGGAAGGACCTCATCCCGTCCGGGATGAGGTGCACAAATGCGATAGCTGCTGTTATGGGTCCATCCCGACCGGGATGAGTTCATCCCAACCGGGACCACCTCATCCCGACCGGGATGAGCCCAGTTCAGACCCGCGCTTCATTGTTTCTTCTTCTTTCCTCTTGTAACCCTATATATACCCTTCCTCTTGTATTCTTATAAAATGTTCTTCATTACCCACTAAACCCTAGACTAGTTTAGCAGAGATTAGTATAGATTAGTGTAGATTAGTTCTTAGTTAATTGTTAATCTTAGTTTAATCCTTGTATTAAGGGAATTCTTCAAGATTCAGCCAAGATTGACAACCTTGGAAGATTGTTTTGGGTTTTCTCTTTTATACAAGTTTTCATTCTTGCTTTCATCTTCTAGTATGGTATAATCTCTTTTCCTTTCTCTTAATCTTTGTTTTATTATTCACGTTTCAATCTTTACATCTTGTTTATTGTTTTGTTCATCATCCTTGTTAGTTTTACATATGTATGCTTTTGTTTTTGTTTTGGTTTTTCTTGTTAGTGTTAGTTTTAGCATAGATATGTTTGAGTAGACTCTTGCTAGGGTTATTAGGGTGATTGGTTGTGATTGTGGATGATTAGGGTGAGATGGGTGGTACTAGATGTTGTTTTTGTTGTTTCCCATTTACCTTGCACTCCACATGTTCGATGAAATGCTTGTGAGACTAGAGACGATCAATCCTTGTTTTTCTTGCATATTCTCTTGTATGTGTGTGTTTGGTGGGTTGGTTTGGTTCCCTTATTACGTAGAGAGAGCCCGATGAGGACGACCCCTAGGTCGATTACGTAGTGAGAGCCCGATAGGCGGTACCTAGGCTACGAAAGCATGCTAGTAACCCCGTTTTTCCCCTTTTTGCCTCCTTTGCATCCATGAACCCGACCTAACCCTAGTTTTCCTTCTTATCGTTATCCTCGCTTCCCTTAGTCATTAGTTACTTGTTTTGTCTTCCTTTTCCATGTTTTAGACCTTAGCCTAGTCCTTAGCCTCCCCCTAGATTAGCTTGTCTCGAACCTAGTCTTTGACCGTAACACCCATTAGTCTAAACGCATTTTCCGTCCCTGTGGATCGACCCGACTTGCCCTAGCTACCCTATTTAGGTTACTCGGTATTATTTGGTGGCGGGATCGACGACAAATCCTCCCATCAAATTGGCGCCGTTGCCGGGGACGACGTAGTTTAGACTTTTGTTTGCTTAGTTGTGGACTTTGTTCTTGATTTTTGTGTTTTTAGGCACTAGGATACTAACGTTTGCTCAAGTGCTTCTAGTTCATCCTAGGTATCAAAGCAACGTTATGGAAATGGCACGTCCTAGCTTCCATCAATCGTTACGGAGCAACTATGGGGCAAATTGCCAAGTCCCAAAATTTCACCAACCATATCAACCTCATCAACAATCTTACGAACGCCCTCCGTATGGTTACCATTAAAGTTGTCAAGGATCATTCCAACATCCTAACAACTACCAAATACCCCCACATGACCCACAACCAAAAATCCCCAATTTTGAAACTTGTCAAATGATGATTCAATTGCTAAAGGGTCAACAAGAGGCGATAACTCTAATGCAAAAGAGTCAACAAGAGATGATGGTTCAATTACAAGGGGTTAGGGAGGACTTTAGGGCCCAAAAAGCGGTGCAAGATGCTCGAATCGATGCACTTATGGCTCATATCACGATGTTGGCCACTCGAGCTCCACAAATTGTTGGGGAAGGTTCATTTGGGCAAGAAGGTCGGGTGTCTCCACAAGAAAGTCAACCCGATCATGAAGCTACGAATGAAGAAGAGAGGGAGAATCAAGAGATCATTGTTGAGTGTTGTTTGGATGGTGAAGATATGGGAAGAATAGAGGAAGTTGAAGCTTCAAGGGTCGACAATGAGGAGGGGTGTGAACATGATTCTCAAGGTAACTCTTGGGTAGCCAATGTATTGGCTATTAAATTGGATTTGTTCGATTTTCTTCGTGATGAACCGGATCTTGACAATCCAAGGCCAAGTGAAGAGATAACCCCTCAAGACCAAATTTGCAAGGCGAGTGAAAAGGAACGTAATACTTGGGAGAAATAAGTAGATGCCTTAGAACTCGCCTTGAATGGGAAATTGGAGGAGCCAATTGCCTCCAATGAAGAAAACTTGATGCCTTCTCCTTCTCTATCGCACTCGATTTCTAGTCCCTTGTTCTTTGAGACGGTTTATGAAGAGGATCCTTGTCGGGCGGTGGAAGAGAACTCTACTCTCGACCCCGTAGAAGAAGCAATCCCCTTAGGGTGTGATCTCCCACATCATAACACCGAGCATGACTTTAGACCACTATACCTACCGGATGGTCATAAGAGTCGTTGCTATCATGGTTCGGAAGACCCGGAAGATCACGAGAACCCCGAGCATAATGAAGATGATCGCTTCTTGCCTCCGACTTGGAAGCTCTTGAAAGTAGCTAGGCTCGGCCATGTGAGCCTCAACGAAGATGTTGCTAGGGCATTTGACTTACTCCTCCGAGCTCTTGATGGCTATGGAAGTGTAGTTGGTGGGAGTAGCTTAGTGTAAATATCTTTTCCCTTTTCTTTTGTGCTTGTGTTTGTGTATATGTTTGTTTGGATATTTTGGTTTTTAGGATTGTTAGTTTTTGTGGAAGCCTTGTAATTTTGGAATCTTTGATGAGCGATGTGAGGGAGGGATTTTGATGATTGTTTTGAGCTTATTTGATAGGTGTCAAGTGAAGATGAACCGAAGAGAGGAATGGTTGTGGATAGAGCTTGGATTTTGAGCTAGGGAGTCGGTTTTTGAAGCTTTGGATAAGATTTTGGGGTTATGGAGAGTTAGAAGACTCTTCCCGGGCGAGAAGAAGGCTTCCCGACCGGGAAAGGTGAGGCATCCCAACCGGGAAGGAGCCGTCCCGATCGGGATAAGGGTGCATAATTTCGAGTTTCCTGGAGTGCCATCCCGACCGGGAAGGGAGCTTCCCGACCGGGACGGGTGAGGCATCTCGACCGGGACCACCCATCCCGACCGGGATGGTCCCCTTCTCCTCTTTTGGCCTCTTCTTTGACATTTGAGCCCACCCTACCACTTTATACCCCGTCCCAACCTCCCTACCTTTCCTTGCACATACCATATGTCCCATGCACCTCATTTGCATACCCTCACCTCATATTGATGGTAGGGATTTGTCACGTCCCTAACCGATCAATAAACTACCGATTACACCTAGTGGGTAGCTAGGGTAAGTCGGGATCGTATCCACGAGGACGGCAAGGCGAAGTTTAGACTAGGTCGGCCTAAATCAAGACTATGCTACCAAACAAACACAAAGAGGCGATAAATGGAAAACTATGGTGGAGGATAGGTAGGAACTAGACTAATGATGAACTAACAAGTAAACTAGAGTAAACTATGGCTAACTAAGGAGGATGAACTCAAATATGGAAAGAAAGTGGGGTAGGTCGGGTTCATAGGAGTAGAAGGGTAATTGGGGTGATCAAGGGTATAGGTGTCTCCTAATTGCTAGAGTCGGTCCGGGCTCTCGCAACTTAAACCGATGTCAAGGTGGGTCCGGGCTCTCGCAACTTAGACCCTAGTCCGCACTCTCGCGACTACGACTATTCTCAACATTTCCACATAATAGACAATCGATGAGAAGATGAACACAAGTATGGGAAGCATGGCCACTACAACTCACACAAGCATATCAACAAACACATAGAGTGCCTACAATGTGACTAACAACAAAGATTCACCCTTTCCCCTCAATCAACCCTAATCATCCATAATCTACCCCTAATCCCCCTACTAACCCCACAAGTAATCTACTCACTCATTATCAATGAAAAACTAACAATAATAAGAGAAAACAACTTGAACATCCAAACATCCATAATGAACAATAACAATAACAATAAACAAAATATAAAGATTCAAACTTGATTAACAAACTAAGAACAAGAGTAAATAAGAGAAGAAGATTATACCAACAAACAATGGATGAAAAATAAGAGAACTTGTATTGATAAGAAACCCAAATAAAATCCCAAGGTTGTCATGCTTGGAACAATCTTCAAGAATCCCCTTAATCCAAGAACTAATTACAATGATTAACTAAAGATTAAAGAGAGAATTAAACTAATGAGAGTAGCACTAATCTAGGGTTTTGAATGTTAATGGAGGCTTAAACTAGTCTAGGGTATGATAATCTGTCTTAACATTACAAGAAGGGAGTATATATATGGGTACAAGAATGAAGGAGAAGAAAAGAAAAGAAGTCGTGCTGCCAGCTCTTCGTCCCGACCGGGACGGATCATCCCGACCGGGACGGCCCTGTCATCCCGATCGAGACGGTTTGGTCCCGACCGGGATGGGCTCACAGTGGCACCCTTTAACGTGCACCCCATCCCGAACGGGATGGGTCTTGTAGGCCTCCCTTAAGAGCTCTTTGGTCCCTCCTTGCCTCTCATGGGTTTCTCGTCGATTCTCGGGACTCGGGATCGGGTCTCGGAGGCTCGGGATTGGGTCCCAAGGTCTCGGGGTCGACTCCAAGGTATCGAGTCATCGTTCTTTAGTTTCGTTGGCTCCAAAATGTGTATGTATTGAGTCGGAATTGCTCCAACTCTTCCAAATCGGTCTCGAGAACCTGAAACGAACTAAAGAAAGCATAAGAAGCCCATGAACCGCCCCTAAGGAGCGATTCCACAAGGAAAATGGGACCAAAACACAACAAATAGGCACTACAAACTACACTTATCAACTCCCCCACACTTAACCCTTACTCGCCCTCGAGTAAGCACATACTAACTACTACACTAGCCGAATGGGTATTAGCGCACCCTACGCCCTTTCAACTCACGCGAGTTCACTTAGAAGACAAGTGTACTCCGCAAGGCAAGTCGGGTCTTGCGACAAAACCGCGGATGCAACCGGACACAAAACACACAAACAAACAAACACACAAACAAACACTTAGATGGTTGCACCCAAAACAAAAGAAATACCGCTTCCCTCTAAAAGCGGTGAAAGAAGCACCGGTTTAGGACTCGAGGTAAGTGACAACGTTCCCAAGCTAGCAATACAAACCAAGGTGGACTAAACCCTAATAGTATGACGATAAAGCAACAAAAACGTTGGTAACTTACCTAGGTCCTCCTAACTTTCTAAAAACGTACTACGGGACGATCGGCGGAGTGGAAAAGTGAAGAACCACGGTGTTAGTCGACACTGTAGGTAAGTGAGACCCTGCCCTCTTTAGCGATGAGCCAAGAGGGTCGTCCTATGCCCAAAACCGCTCAACTAATCCAAGTAAAAAGGTGGAAATATTGCAAAATGAGGGAAGACCGACTAATGCAGCTATCATCCTTCCTCGGGAGTCGGTCCTTTGGTAGGCTCTTCACGGCGAAAGTAGGAAAAAGGCTTATTTTTGTGGGAATTTCTTTTTGTGAGACGGGTTTTCTTTTGGCATTTTCTTTCTTTTCGACGTTTTGATTTGTTTGTTGCCATGCCATTTCTTTTTCTTCTTTTCTATTTTCTTTTTGGCTTTTGTGCCTTTTCTTTTTCTTCATTCTTTTCTTTCTTTCATTTTTCTTTCTTTTTTTTTTCTCTGCCCTTTTGGCAAGATTTGGCATTTTTGGCATTTCTTGACAATTGAGAAAGAGAGAATCCATCAAATGCATTTTATTGTGTGGATATGTGTAGGAGGTAAGGTAATGGGTATGTCGGGACGACGTCTTCCCTTCATACTCACAAAAAGGGGAGAACTTGGACTAATCAAACGATCCTAAACACGGTCACCTAAGGGACGAGACTCGGTAACCAAGGCCTTTTCACACCGTGGGTGGTCATAATGGTCAAAATGCAAATCCCGCAGTAAATCCCTAGTAAGCTAGGTGGACTCAAGGTAAAGGACCAACGAATTCATTGATTTAGGGTCATTCTACTAGACTAAAGTCCAAGACTCGATTTGTACTACTAGGAAGGGAAAGTAAGCACTCACACACTAGCCTCTAAACCGGGTTTTCGAAAACTGTTTACACACACGACACACTTACACACATAAAACAAAGACACGACGAAAATGAAAGAAAAAGAAGCAAAAGCAACAAAACAAAAACAACACAAAACGAACACATACACAACACAAACACCATCCCTATCTTCCAAACAAGCCACCAAATCCACCACAAGTATGTACAAGCTCCACCCGAGAACACCTCAACACAACCTTCTCCAAACATCACAAGGGATAAAGAGGGAAAGAGGGTTAGATGATGTTACCGGATGTCTTCAAAGCTTTCCAACATTATCGGTGATTAAAGCAACCTATAAGGAAAAAGGGAGGCAAACACACACAATACGACAAATACACAACACAAAGACACTAAAGAAAAAGACACAAAAAGAAAATCTTTTTGATTTTTGTGAAATTTTTTCAAATTTTTAAGTATTTTTAAAGGTTTTTCGAAAAAGGGAAAAAATAAAACTAACTACGATAGAATATCGCTCCCCCACACTTAAACCGAGCAATGTCCTCATATGCTCAATCGTAGTGTGCGGAGAGACAAAAGAAAAGGAAAAGAAACTACGAAAATAAGGCTAAAAATCAAAGAATAAGGTGAAGAAAACGGTAGAAGGTGTCCGGCCGGGGTGTAGTCAAGTCACCATGGGCCGACACAAGAAAAGATATGGATGGGGGAAGAAAATAAAAAGAAAGAAACAAAAGGAAATGGGAGGGGAGGGCTAGGTGTAATCAAGTCACCTAGCCCGGATTCCGTCCAAATCCGACTAACTACTAAAAAAAAAGGGGTGAAATCTTGTACAATTGGATTAATCGATCGACTCCCGACGTAATCACGTCGTCGAGAGTCGGGAGCAGCCATACTACGGCCTCGAAGGCCACTACGATACCATGACTCAAGGGAAGGGGGCAAACAATGAAAAACAAGCGATAAAAAGACGGAAAAGGAAGGATAATTACCCAAACCGAGCGGCTAGTAACTCACTTGCTCCATCGTCTCAATGATAATTAGAGGCTCGTCGCTTATCTTCTCGGTTGCCATCTCGCTTCACTCTCAAGAAGAACTCACGGTCGGGGTAGTAATGGTAGGGGGTGGGATTTGATGTGAGAGTCGGTGTAAAGTGGATAGGAAATGGAGTGAGGGCATGGCAATGAAGTAAATGAGGTATATGATAAGGCTAAGACAGCTAGGGAGGTTGGGAGGGGGCATAAAATGGTTGGGTGGAGTCAATTGTCGAAGAAGAAACACAAAGGGGGAGTAGAGGACCATCCCGGTCGGGATGGTTGGTCCCGGTCGGGTTACCTCACTCGTCCCGGTCGAGAAGCCTTCATCCCGGTCGGGACGGACCCACAGCATGCTCGAAATTTGGTACACCCATCCCGATCGGGACGGCACCCTTCCCGGTCGGGATGCCTCACCCTTCCCGGTCGGGACGCCTCATCCCGGTCGGGATGGACCTTCTTCAACTTCCACAATCCCAAAAGCTTGCTCCAAGCTTCAAAAACCCGATCCTCGTGCTTACAAGCCAAGGTATATCATAGCCATTCTTCTCTAGGAAGCATTCTCACTGCACCTATCAAACAATACTCAAACACACATCAAACTCTCTCCCTCACAACGCTCATCAATCAATCCAAAAACAAGAATTCACAAAAATCCAACTAACTACAAGAAAGAGATATATACAATGAGACGATTCTTGTGGAACTCCGTCAAACCAAGGTGGTGCTTTCTTCAATCTTTTTCAACAACAATGACCGATCCCATCTCCATCAAGGGCACGTAAGAACAAGTCGAAGGCCCTAGCAAAGTCTTCGATCAAGCTTGTTATATAGGCATCCACATACCAAGGTTCTCCATGACCTTGCATCGACGTTCCCGGGGCATCCCGATCTTCCAAGTTCAATGGCTTGAACTTGTACTTTTGATCTTTCGGGATATACCAGAACGTCCACCGATCCTCATGTGGCTCCAAAGGAGGCTCATCCTTCTCCTTGCTTTGCAACTTGTCATCAAGCCCATGATTTGGGCTCTCATCTTCCTCCAAATCGGAGTCATCATCTTCAAGTACATAGGAATACCTCTTCAAGCTTTGTCCCGGTTCACCCCCTAGATTGATGTCTTTCTTGGCTTGGATCATATTGCATGACTCATCCTTAGTAGGCGAAGTGTTACCTTGGAGGTCAAACACTATCCTTTCCTCGCCTAACTCAAATGTGATCTTACCGTTCTTCACATCGATCATGGCACCCGCGGTATGTAGAAATGGGCGCCCAAGGATGATGGGAGTGTTGGCATCTTCCGGCATATCGAGCACGATGAAGTCGACCGGAATGAAGGATTTCCCTATTCGTACCGGCACATCCTGTAGCATTCCCAATGGTCGGTTAAGAGATTTATCGGCCATTTGGAGAGTAATGGATGTACATCTCAACTTCTTCATCCCGAGTCGGCAACAAATAGAATAAGGAATGATGCTCACACTCGCGCCCAAGTCACATAATGCATTCTTGATCATGAAGTTGCCTATGGTGCAAGGGATTGAAAAATTACCCGGATCCTTCAACTTCGGAAGCGTGGAACCTTGAATAAGCTCGCTCACCACCCTCGTGAACGCTACCATCTCTTCCTTGTCGATGGACCTCTTCCTAGTTAGGATTTCCCGCATGAATTTTCCATATGCCGGGATTTGGGTAAGTAGTTCGGTAAACGGGACACTAACATCCAATTTCTTCACAATGTAAAGGAACTTGTCATATTGAGTATCCTCCTTGGTCTTCATTTGCCTTGATGGGAAAGGCAACTTGATTTGGTACTTGTTTTGCTCAATAGGGGTGGTGATAAGTGTAGTTTGTAGTGCTTATTTTGTTGTGTTTTGGTCCCATTTTCCTTGTGGAATCGCTCCTTGGGAGCGATTTATGGGTTTCTTATGCTTCCTTTAGTTCGTTGGGAGGATAGTGAGTTTGATGGGTTGGTAGAGTTTGTGAGGATGTTGGGTGAAACTGTTAGCCTTGAGTTGCCCTTGTGCGATAATTTGGACAAGCATCAAGAGCCCCTTGCTAGTACACCGAGAGATGGTGTGGAAGAAATTGAAACCGCCGGAAGAAGTTTCGATTCTCTTCTCCATGATGATGTGGGGCCGAGTGATATAGATGGGGAGCCACAACTTGAGGCAAGTGTGGGGGTGTGCAACGAGGAAGTGAGGCCAAAACCGCTTTTTGTGCCTTGTTTCTTGGAGATGAAGCTTGCTTGTGATTGGAGGCAATGCTTAGGGAGGAAGAGGTCGGTAAAGCTCGTAGGATGGATAGACCCCAGAGACGATTTGAAAGATGATTTTGGGTCTTGGGATTCCTACTTCTTGCCTCCTCCTTGGAGGCCGTGGAGGTTAGCTAGGCTCGAGCGCTTCTTGGGCCTTCATTATGATGTCGGTAGCGCGTTCGACTTTCTCCTCCATGCCCTTGAGGGCTACGGTTGAAGGAGAGTCCACCATCCTAGGTTTGACGGAGTTCCTAAAAGAACCGTCATGTTGTATATTCCCCTCTCCTCTTCTTTAGAGTACTTGTGCTTGTATTTGTGATTTTTGTTTCTTGGACTCTTTTGTTTTTGTGGGATTCTTGTAATTGTTTTGGTATTTTGATGAGCGTTGCGAGGGAGTGAATTTGATGTGTATTTTGAGTTTATTGTGATAGGTGAAGTGAAGGTGACTCCTAGAAAGGAGTGGTTAGTGATAGAGCTTGGATCGTGAGTAAGGGAGTCGGTTTTTGGGGTCATGGGAGTCATGAAGACCCTTCCTGACCGGGAATGGTGTGTCGTCCCGACCGGGATGGGGCCGTCCCGATCGGGATGAGGGTGCCAAAAATCGAGTCCACTGGAGTGTCATCCTGATCGGGAAGGAGGCTTCCCGACCGGGAAGGGTTTATCAACCCGATCGGGATCATCCATCCCGACCGGGATGATCCCCCACTCCTTTTTGGTGCTTCTTCTTCGACATTTAAGCCCACCCAACCATTGTATACCCCCTCCCAACCTCCCAACCTTCCTTTCTCATATCATACCACCCACATACTTCATTTTCATACCTTCACTTCATTTCCTCTTCACTTTACACCGTGATTCACATCAAATCCCACCCCCTCGCACCATTACTACCTCTACCATGCGGTTCTATCAAGCTTGAAGCGGGATAGCAATGATGAAGACAAGCAAGTGCCTATATTGATCTATGAGACGATGGAGAGAGTGAGTTGCTAACCTAGGGTACGACAACTATCCTTTCTTTTCCGTTTTTGTTGTTGCTTGTTTTCCTTTGTTTTTTCCCTTCCCCTTGTACACTTTTGTGTCTTGATGTCATGGTGGCCTTCGAGGCCTCGGTAGTTGTTGCTCCCGACTCTCGATGATGTGACTACGTCGAGAGTCAATCGAAAAATCCAAAGTTTTACAAGATTTTCACTTTCTTTTTTGAGGATTTAGTCGGAATCCGGGCTAGGTGACTTGATTACACCTAGCCCTCCCCTCCCATTTCCTTTTATTTCCTTCTTTTTATTTCTTCCCCCATCCATATCTTTTCTTGTCTCGGCCCTTGGTGACTTGATTACACCCCGGCCGGACCCCTTCTACCTTTTTCTTCACCTTATTCTTTGATTTTTAGCTTTATTTTCGTAGTTTCTTTTCTTTTTCTTTTGTCTCTCCGCACACTACGATTGAGCATATGAGGACATTGCTCGGTTTAATTGTGGGGGAGCGATATTCTAGCATAGTTAGTTTTATTTTCTTAGTTTTTTCGAAAAAATCTTAAAATCCTAAAAATTTGAAATTTTTTCACAAAAATCAAAAAGATTTTCCTTTTTGTGTGCTTTCCTTTTATGTTTTTTGTATCGTGTTTTTGTCGTATTGTGCGTGTTTGCCTCCCTCTTTCCTTATAGGTTGCTTAAATCACCAATAGCTTTGGAGAGCTTTCAAGACTTCCGGTAACATCTTTATCCCTTTTTCTTCTTTATCTCTTGCGGAGTTTGGAGGAGATTGTGATGTTGTGTGCTCGGGTGGAGCTTTGTAAAGTTGTGGTTGATTTGGTGGCTTGTTTGGATGATCGGGGTGGTGTTTGTGTTGTGTATGTGTTCGTTTTGTGTTGTTTTTGTTTTGTTGCTTTTGCTTATTTTTCTTTCGTTTTCATTGTGTCTTTGTTTTGTGTGTAGTTGTGTCTTGTGCGTAAAAGGTTTTCGAAAACCCGGTTTAGAGGCTAGTGTGCGAGTGTCTACTTTCCCTTCCTAGTAATGTAAATCGAGTCTTGGACCTTAGCCTAGTAGAATGACCCTAAATCAATGAATTCGTTGGTCCTTTACCTTGAGTCCACCTAGCTTACTAGGGATTTACTGCGGGATTTGCATTTTGACCATTATGACCACCCACGGTGTGAAAAGTCCTTGGTTACCGAGTCCCGTCCCTTAGGTGACCGTGTTTAGGATTGCTTGATTAGTCCAAGTTCTCCCCTTTTTGTGGGTTTGTAGGGAAATCGCGACCCCCGACTCTCCCATTCACCTACCTCCTACACATATCCATTCAATAAAATTGCAATTTGTTGATTTCTACCTTTCTTGTTACAAATTGAAATGCCTAAAAGCCAAATCTTGCCAAAATAGGGAAAAGAAAAGAAAAAAAAGAAAAATGAAAAGAAAGAAAAGAATGAAGAAAAAGAAAAGGCATAAAAGCCAAAAGAAAATAGAAAAGAAGAAAAAAAAAGAAATGGCATGGCAACAAACAAATCAAAACGTCAAGAAGAAAGAAAATGCCAAAAGAAAACCCGTCTCACAAAAATAATCCCAACATCTTAAAATAAGCCTTTTTCCGACTTTTGCCGTGAAGAGCCTACCAAAGGACCGAGTCCCTAGGAAGGATGATAGCGACATTAGTCGGTCTTCCCTCATTTTGCATGTTTTCGACCTTTTTACTTGGACTAGTTAGGCGGTTTTGGACACGGGACGACCCTCTTGGCTCACGCTAAAGGGGGCGGGGTCTCACTTACCTACAGTGTCGACTAACACCGTGGTTCTTAACTTTTCCACTCCGTCGATCGTCCCGTAGTACGTGTTTAGAAAGTTAGAAGGACCTAGGTAAGTTACCAACGTTTTTATTGCTTTATCGTCATACTATTAGGGTTTAGTTCACCTTGGTTTGTACTGCTATCTTGGGAACGTTGTCACTTACCTCGAGTCCTAAACCGGTGCTTCTTTCACCGCTTTTAGAGAGAAGCGGTATTTGTTTTTCTTTTGGGTGCAACCGATTATGTGTTTGTTTGTGTGTTTGTTTGTTTGTGTGTTTTGTGTCCGGTTGCATCCACAGTTTTGTCGCAAGACCCAACTTGCCTTGCGGAGTGCACTTGTCCTCTAAGTGCACTCGCGTGAGTTCAAGGGGTGTAGGGTGCGCTAATACCCACTCGGATAGTTTAGTAGTAGTATGCCCTTAGTCGAGGGCGAGTAAGGGTTAAGTGTGGGGGAGTTGATAAGTGTAGTTTGTAGTGCTTATTTTGTTGTGTTTTGGTCCCATTTTCCTTTTGGAATCGCTCCTTGGGAGCGATTTGTGGGTTTCTTATGCTTCCTTTAGTTCGTTTCAGGTTCCCGAGACCGATTTGGAAGAGTTGGAGCGATTCCGACTCGATACATACACATTTTGGAGCCAACGGAGTAGAGGAACGATGACTCGATGCCTTGGAATCAACCCCGAGACCTCGGGGCCCAATCCCGAGCCTCCGAGACCCGATCCCGAGTCCCGAGAATCGACGAGAAACCCATGAGAGGCAAGGAGGGACCAAAGAGCTCTTAAGAAAGGCCTACAAGACCCATCCCGTTCGGGATGGCCTCATCCCGTTCGGGATGAAGTAAACATGAAGCGCGGCTACTGTGAGCCCATCCCGATCGGGAAGGTCCTTCCCGACCGAGAAGGATGGCCCATCCCGATCGGGACCAAGCCTTCCCGACCGGGAAGGGTCAGTTACAACCCGCATTGTTTCCTTTCTTCTCTTTTCCACTTGTAACCCTATATATACCCCCCTCTTGTATTAAGACACTATCTTATGTTATATTCTTCACTTCTCCTTAAACCCTAGACTACTTTAGGTTAGATTAGATTAGATTAGTGTAGATTAGTCGGTAATTAGTAGTTAATCCTAGATTAGTGCTTGTATTTTGGATCTCTTGAAGAATCCACCAAGATTGACAACCTTGGTGGAATTGTTTGGGTTTTCTTCTATACAAGTGTTCTCCTTTTCCATTTCCTTTGTAGTATGGTATAATCTTCTCTTTCTTTTTACTCTTAATCCTTTATTATTCATCAAGTTCTCATCTTTAGTTCATGTTTATTGTTTTCACTAGTTTGTTTGTGTATGTTTGGTTGTTTGAGTATGTTTACCTTGTTTATGTTGGTTTTTACTTTAGATATGTTAGAGTAGTGTTCTTGCTAGGGTTAGTAGGGTGATTAGGGTGTCAATTGAGTGATTAAGGGATTGTTGGAGATGTTGGTGGAAGATTTGGGTTTCCTCTTGGTTTGGTGCACATCACATGTTTGTTGAAATGCTTGATTGACTAGTAGATGCATATACTTGTTTTTCTTGCCTTTCTCTTGTGGGTGATAGTTTGTTTGTGGGTTCGGTTCCCTCACTAAGTTGCGAGAGCCCGGTGAGGACGACCCCTAGGTCTATCTACGTAGCGAGAGCCCGGATTCGACCTAGGCCACCATAGCGCGCTACAACCCCTTTTGTCATGTGTGTCGCCGAGATGGGTTATAGGTGAAACCTTTAGGTCGGCCTAAGTTGCGAGAGCCCGGACCAACCTAGATTACCCTACTACCTCCTTCGCTCTAGTTATCCCTTGACCATTCCGTTACCTCTTTGACCCCGACCTAATCCTAGCCCGTTCTCCTTAGTTGTTCTTCTTAGTCATAGTCTAGCCTCCTCCCTTCTTATCATTCTCTAGTTTAGCTCGTTGACTTAGTCTCGTATTTAGGCGACCTTAGTCTAGGCTATACATTACCGTCTCCGTGGATTCGACCCGACTTGCCCTATCAACCGTAGGAATAGCCGGTTTATTTATTGATCGGTTGGGATTCCGCGACAAATCTCTTACCAATCAGGTGGATTCCTCAAATGACACCTTCCTTTTACCCTTGTCTTTCTCTTGAAGTGGGGGAGGGTTGTCTTCTTGGGGTTTTTCAATTTCCCAAAGAACTTGCTCCTCCATTGGATTATCAAAGCTTGGTTTTCCTTGAGTCGGAGATGCCATTTCCATTGTCGGTTCTTGCATTGGCTCTTGCTCACTAGGATATGGAGGGGAGTCATAAGATGTACCTCTCCTTGTGGTGATAGCATTTACATGCTCAAATGTCGGTGTTTCACCTTGAGAAGGTAGTTGCTCCTTTTGTCTTGAGGAGCTCCCCGAAGCAAGTTGAGATACTTGAGTTTCAAGCATCTTCATACGAGCATCTCTTACCGCATTTTCCCCTTGAACATAAGCAAAGAGCTCTTGTTGGGTTCCTGACATATCCATTTGACATTTTTGCACATCTTGAGTATTCTTTTGCATATCTTGATTACTCCTTTGCATTTCCATCAAAGTCTTTTGAATGTCAAAATTCCGAGGTGGGGATGATGGATTATGTGGAGTATCGGTGATGGCGAGAGGAATGCCATAATCATGAGTAGGAGACCGGCTCCTAGGCTTGCTTTGTTGTTGTTGATTTTGAGTTGCTTGTTGACGGTTCCCTTGGAACCCTTGAGAATTACCTTATTGTTGATGATGGTTCCCATGGAACCCATGAAAGTTGCCTTGATGATGGCCTTGATTGTTGCCGTGGTTGTGGTTTTGATACCCTTGAAAATTTTGGTTTCCTTGGAAACCGCCTTGATTGAAGTTCCCTTGTTGGAACCCTTGCTTGTTGTTGAAGTTGCCTTGGTTATTTTGCTTGAAATTGTTGAAGGGTCTTTGGTTACCCACATAACCTTGGTAACCTTCATTGTTGTCCCGTAAGGGAGGTGGAACATAGGGACGATGTTGTTGTTGATGTTGAAGTGCTTGTTGTTGAGGGACTTGATTGGAAGCTTGGTATTGATTAGAGTGGGAGGCACCTTGCTTGAACGCTTGAAAGGCGTTCACTTGCTCAATACTTCCTCTACAATTCATAGGATCATGACCAACGATTCCACAAGTATCACACATCCCAAAATAAGGGAAAGGAGGTGCAAACTCCAAAGCATTCACTTCTTGAATCGGTTGATGGTGGGAGGAACTAGTGCCTTGGACTTGGTTGAGGTGGCTTTGGAGCTTCTTGTCAATAGTCTCCATGTGTGTTTTCAATTGAGCTCCAAGGTCAATGCTTAACTTAGTGATAGCATCAACCTCATGCATGTCTCCTCGATGTGCCTTCCTAGGCCTAGAGTATTGCGAATTATGCACCGCCATCTCTTCGATTCTCGCCCAAGTTTGGTCGTCATTGACCTCGGTAAACCTACCATTGGAACCCATATTAAGAATAGCTCTTGAGTCCTCATAAAGACCGTTCCAAAATTATTGAACCAAGAACCATTGTGAGAGTCCATGATGGGGGCACGATCTCACCAAGGATTTAAACCGCTCCCAAGCTTCATATAGGCTCTCTTCATCCCTTTGTTGGAACCCGGTGATGGAGGCCCTAAGCAAATTCGTCTTTTTCGGAGGGTGAAACTTTTGGTAGAACGCCAAGGCAAGCTTTTTCCAAGTATCGATCCCCATGGTTGCCCTATCGAGACTCTTGATCCATTGCTTCGCTTTTCCAATAAGAGAAAACGGGAAGAGTACCCAACGAATTTGATCTTGAGTAACCCCGATTTGAGATATAGCGTCACAATAATCGGAGAAGGTCTCCATGTGTTGGTGCGGGTCTTCGGTGGGCAAACCACTAAATGGGCTCCTCTCCACAAGTTGGATAAATTGAGTCTTTGCCACAAAATTTCCGGTATAGGCTTCCGGTAATGCACTCGGTCCCGGCAAGGCATCTTCCGTAAAAGTGGAGTGAGAAGAAAACTTCGGCATTCTTGGATATATGGGAGAAGATGGTGGTGTAGATGGTGTTGATGTAGATGAAGATGGGGAACTAGGAGAAGAAGAGTTACCGAAGGGATTGATGAAGGTCCCTCCGGCCGTCTCTCGAGGTGACTCGCTAAAGTCGGCTCCTTGAGCTTGCCCTTGATGAGTATTACTTGCACTCGGTTGAGAGATCCTAACCCGATTAATTGTCCGTTGGCGAAAGGCTCGAAAGAGTCTCTCCGGCTCTGGATTAAAGAGATAGAAGTCGCCTCCCCTCCTAGGCATACACTACACACTAGAACAAACGTGAGAACACCTAGTGCTTTGTGGGCACTAGGCAACGACAATAAACAAGCACAACTAGAGACAAAGAGAAAAGAAAGCTAAGAAAAGAAGAGAAACTAGAAAATATTCACAAGAGAAGATGGAAGAGCACAAACAAGGGTAACTAAGTCTAGAAATAAGCAAACTAAGTCTAAACAATGCACCGTCCCCGGCAACGGCGCCAAACTGATGGTAGGGATTTGTCACGTCCCTAACCGATCAATAAACTACCGATTACACCTAGTGGGTAGCTAGGGTAAGTCGGGATCGTATCCACGAGGACGGCAAGGCGAAGTTTAGACTAGGTCGGCCTAAATCAAGACTATGCTACCAAACAAACACAAAGAGGCGATAAATGGAAAACTATGGTGGAGGATAGGTAGGAACTAGACTAATGATGAACTAACAAGTAAACTAGAGTAAACTATGGCTAACTAAGGAGGATGAACTCAAATATGGAAAGAAAGTGGGGTAGGTCGGGTTCATAGGAGTAGAAGGGTAATTGGGGTGATCAAGGGTATAGCTGTCTCCTAATTGCTAGAGTCGGTCCGGGCTCTCGCAACTTAAACCGATGTCAAGGTGGGTCCGGGCTCTCGCAACTTAGACCCTAGTCCGCACTCTCGCGACTACGACTATTCTCAACATTTCCACATAATAGACAATCGATGAGAAGATGAACACAAGTATGGGAAGCATGGCCACTACAACTCACACAAGCATATCAACAAACACATGGAGTGCCTACAATGTGACTAACAACAAAGATTCACCCTTTCCCCTCAATCAACCCTAATCATCCATAATCTACCCCTAATCCCCCTACTAACCCCACAAGTAATCTACTCACTCATTATCAATAAAAAACTAACAATAATAAGAGAAAACAACTTGAACATCCAAACATCCATAATGAACAATAACAATAACAATAAATAAAATATAAAGATTCAAACTTGATTAACAAACTAAGAACAAGAGTAAATAAGAGAAGAAGATTATACCAACAAACAATGGATGAAAAAGAAGAGAACTTGTATTAATAAGAAACCCAAATAAAATCCCAAGGTTGTCAAGCTTGGAACAATCTTCAAGAATCCCCTTAATCCAAGAACTAATTACAATGATTAACTAAAGATTAAAGAGAGAATTAAACTAATGAGAGTAGCACTAATCTAGGGTTTTGAGTGTTAATGGAGGCTTAAACTAGTCTAGGGTATGATAATCTGTCTTAACATTACAAGAAGGGAGTATATATATGGGTACAAGAATGAAGGAGAAGAAAAGAAAAGAAGTCGTGCTGCCAGCTCTTCGTCCCGACCGGGACGGACCTGTCATCCCGATCAGGACGGGTTGGTCCCGACCGGGATGGGCTCACAGTGGCACCCTTTAACGTGCACCCAATCCCGAACGGGATGAGGCCATCCCGAACGGGATGGGTCTTGTAGGCCTCCCTTAAGAGCTCTTTGATCCCTCCTTGCCTCTCATGGGTTTCTCGTCGATTCTCGGGACTCGGGATCGGGTCTTGGAGGCTCGGGATTGGGTCCCAAGGTCTCGGGGTCGACTCCAAGGTATCGAGTCATCGTTCGTTGTTCCAAAATGTGTATGTATTGAGTCGGAATTGCTCCAACTCTTCCAAATCGGTCTCGGGAACCTGAAACGAACTAAAGGAAGCATAAGAAGCCCATGAACCGCCCCCAAGGAGCGATTCCACAAGGAAAATGGGACCAAAACACAACAAATAGGCACTACAAACTACACTTATCACATATTCTATTCACTTTACACCAAATTTCACATCAAATCCCACCTATCATACCATTACTACCTCAACCTTGCGTTATTATCAAGTTTGAAGCGGGATGACAATGACGAAGACAAGCAAAGTGCCTATATTGATCTATGAGACGATGGAGCGAGTGAGTTGCTAACCGATGGGTACGGCAACTATCCTTTCTTTTCCGTCTTTTGTCGCTTGTTTTCCCTTGTTTGTCCCCTTCCCCTTGTACACTTTTGTGTCATGGTGTCATGGTGGCCTTCGAGGCCTTGGTAGTTATTGCTCCCGACTCTCGATGACGTGACTACATCGAGATTCATTTTAAAATCCAAATTTACAAGTTTTTCACCCTTTTTTTTGTAGGATTTAGTCGGATTTAGGCGGAATCCGGGGCTAGGTGACTTGATTACACCTAGTCCTCCCGTCCCATTTCCTTTTATTTCCTTCTTTTTATTTCTTCCCCCATCAATATCTTTTCTCGTCTCGGCCCATGGTGACTTGACTACACCCCTGCTGGACACATTCTACCCTTTCTTCACTTTTCTTTTTGATTTTTAGCTTTATTTTCGTAGTTTCTTTTCTTTTCTTTTGTGTCTCCATACACTAAGATCGAGCATGAGGACATTGCTCGGTTTAAGTGTGGGGGAGCGATATTCTAGTATAGCTTAGTTTATTTTCGTAGTCTTTTCGAAAAATCTTTAAAAACCCTAAAAATTTCACAAAAATCAAAAAGATTTTCTTTTGTGTCTTTTAAAATTTTTAAATCTTTATTTGTGTCGTTGTGTCGTATTTTTGTTGTGTTGTGTGGTTTTGCTTCACTTTTTTCCTTATAGGTTGCCTAATCACCGTTAGCTTTGGAAAGCTCTCAAGACATCCGGTAACATCTCTTCACCCCTTTTCCCTCTTTGTTCCTTGTGGAGTTTGGAGGAGATATGTGAAGTTGTGTGCTCGGGTGGAGCTTTGTGCATATTTGTGGTTGATTTGGTGATTTGTTTGGAGGTTTGGGGTGGTGTTTGTTCTCGTTATGTCTTTGTGTGTTTGTTTTGTTTTGTTGCCCTTTTGTCTCTTTTTCTTTTGTTTTCGTCGTGTCTTTGTTTTGTGTGTGTAGTTGTGTCGAGTGTGTAAAAAGGTTTTCGAAAACCCGGTTTAGAGGCTAGTGTGCAAGTGTTTGCTTTTCCTTTCTAGTAGTATGAATCGAGTCTGGGACCTTAGTCTAGTAGAATGACCCTAAATCAATGATTTCGTTGGTCCTTTACCTTGAGTCCACCTAGCTTAGTAGGGATTTACTACAGGATTTGCATTTTGACCATTATGACCACCCACGGTGTGAAAAGGCCTTGGTTGCCGAGTCCCGTCCTTTAGGTGACCATGTTTGGGATTGTTTGACTAGTCCAAGTTCTCCCCTTTTTGTGAGTATGAAGGGAAGACGTCGTCCCGACATACCCATTTCCCTACCTTCTACACATATCCACACAATAAAGTTGCAAATTTGTTGAAATCTCTCTTTCTTGTTGCAAAAAGAAATGCGTGCCTACAACTCAAATCAAGCCAAAAAGGGCAAAGAAAAGAAAAAGAAAGAAAATGAAAGAAAGAAAAGATTGAAGAAAAAAAAAAGAAAAGGCACAAAAAGCTAAAAAGAAAATAGAAAAGAAGAAAAAGAATTGGCATAGCAACGCAAAAAGCAAAAATGCAAAAGAAAGAAAAAATGCCAAAAGAAAACCGTCTCACAAAAAGAATCCCCACATCTCAAAAATAAGCCTTTTACCGACTATTACCGTGAAGAGCCTACCAAAGGACCAAGTCCCTAGGAAGGATGATAGCCGTAATGGTCGGTCTTCCCTCATTTTGCAATCTTATCCACTTTTTACTTGGACTAGTTAAGTGGTTTTGGACATGGGACGACCCTCTTGGCTCATCGCTAAAGGGGGCGGGGTCTCACTTACCTACAGTGTCGACTAACGCCGTGGTTCATCCCTTTTCCATCCCACCGATCGTCCCGTAGTACGTTCTTAGAAGGCTAGGAGGACCTAGGTAAGTTACCAACGTTTTTATTGCTTTATCGTCATACTATTAGGGTTTAGTTCATCTTGGTTTGTATTGCTAGCTTGGGAACTTTGTCACTTGCCTCGAGTCCTAAACCGGTGTTTCATTCACCGCTTTTTAGAGGGATGCAGTATTTATTTCTCTTTGGGTGCAACCGTTTATTTGTTTGTTTGTGTGTTTGTTGTTTATGTGTTTTTGTGTCCGGTTGCATCCACAGTTTTGTCGCAAGACCTCACTTGCCTTGCGGAGTGCACTTTTCCTCTAAGTGTACTCGCGTGAGTTGAAAGGGTGTAGGGTGCGCTAATACCTACTCGGCTAGTTTAGTAGTTAGTATGTGCTTACTCGAGGGCGAGTAAGGGTTAAGTGTGGGGGAGTTGATAAGTGTAGTTTGTAGTGCCTAATTTGTTGTGTTTTGGTCCCATTTTCCTTGTAGAATCGCTCCTTGGGAGCGATTTATGGGTTACTTATGCTTTTTTTAGTTCGTTTTAGGTTTCCGAGACCATTCATGAAGAATTGGAACGATTCCGACTCGTTTCATACGCTTTTGGAGCCAACGAAGTGAAGGAACGATCACTCGATGCCTTGGATTCGATCCCGAGACCTTGGAACCCATTCCCGAGCCCCTTAGGATCGATCCCGAGTCCCGAGAATCGATGAGAAACTCATGAGAGGCAAGGAGGGACCTTAAAGATCATATTGGAGGCCTACAAGACTCATCCCCGACGGGAAGGACCTCATCCCGTCCGGGATGAGGTGCACAAATGCGATAGCTGCTGTTATGGGTCCATCCCGACCGGGATGAGTTCATCCCGACCGGGACCACCTCATTCCGATCGGGATGAGCCCAGTTCAGACCTGCGCTTCATTGTTTCTTCTCCTTTCCTCTTGTAACCCTATATATACCCTTCCTCTTGTATTCTTATAAAATGTTCTTCATTACCCACTAAACCCTAGACTAGTTTAGCATAGATTAGCATAGATTAGTGTAGATTAGTTCTTAGTTAATCGTTAATCTTAGTTTAATCCTTGTATTAAGGGAATTCTTCAAGATTCAACCAAGATTGACAACCTTGGAAGATTGTTTTGGGTTTTCTCTTTTATACAAGTTTTCATTCTTGCTTTCATCTTCTAGTATGGTATAATCTCTTTTCCTTTCTCTTAATCTTTGTTTTATTATTCAAGTTTCAATCTTTAGATCTTGTTTATTGTTTTGTTCATCATCCTTGTTAGTTTTACATATGTATGCTTTTGTTCTTGTTTTGGTTTCTCTTGTTAGTGTTAGTTTTAGCATAGATATGTTTGAGTAGACTCTGGCTAGGGTTATTAGGGTGATTGGTTGTGATTGTGGATGATTAGGGTGAGATGGGTGGTAATGTTGTTTTTGTTGTTTCCCATTTACCTTGCACTCCACATGTTCGATGAAATGCTTGTGAGACTAGAGACGATCAATCCTTGTTTTTCTTGCATATTCTCTTGTATGTGTGTGTTTGGTGGGTTGGTTTGGTTCCCTCATTACGTAGCGAGAGCCCGATGAGGACGAGCCCTAGGCCGATTACGTAGCGAGAGCCCGATTGGCGGTACCTAGGCTACGAAAGCATGCTAGTAACCCCGTTTTTCCCCTTTTTGCCACCTTTGCATCCATGAACCCGACCTAACCCTAGTTTTCCTTCTTATCGTTATCCTCGCTTCCCTTAGTCATTAGTTACTTGTTTTGTCTTCCTTTTCCATGTTTTAGACCTTAGCCTAGTCCTTAGCCTCCCCCTAGATTAGCTTGTCTCGAACCTAGTCTTTGACCGTAGCACCCATTAGTCTAAACGCATTTTCCGTCCCTGTGGATCGACCCGACTTGCCCTAGCTACCCTAGTTAGGTTACTCGGTATTATTTGGTGGCGGGATCGACGACAAATCCTCCCATCACCGATCATCATCGGGTGTTTGGCGGAAACTACTATAGACACCTGGCGGTCAAAATGTGGGTGTTTACACATACCCGCCGACTTTAATGTAGTCGATGTTTGGAAATGTATAACCGGTCTAACCCTCATTGATTTTCGACGGTTGTCTAGCCGTCATGTCCACCATCCGGTTGTGCGTATTTGGCATCGTGTTATTGCGGGTACAATATTTGGGAGGCCCGAAATGAGCACCTTCACTCAACAAGAGTTGACAATACTAGGTGCTTATTTGAATATCAAGAGCAAACCTAGGTTTGAAACCGACCTTCCCCTTGCTTTGGCGAAACATTTTCAAAAGATTAGTAAGGCGGGGAAAAATATGAGTGAAATTGTTCTCGGGGGGCTTATTACACACGTGGCTAAGGCGATTGATCAAAATTTTAGTGAGAAAGAGTTGACCCCCGTACCGGAGGACACGACCATAGACGAGGACTGTTTAGCTAGGTATCATATGTGGATTACCTATGAGAGGGAACATAAGAGGTATACATGGAATACCTCGGGTCGGCCACACTTCACTTTACCATGCGATACGCTACCGACCCTTAAGCTTATGAAACATTCCATCGTCCCGGTCCAAGAGCTTAACCTATTAGTGCAGGGTGCGGTAGGTGACCCCGGTGCTTCTTCCTCCTGTACCCCGCTTCCACGTCCAAGTGTGGCACAACAACAACCAACCCAACAACAACAACAACAACAACAACAACAACAACAAAGCAATACCCAACACTACCCCTTTTACACTTCACCCCCGGTCTTTATTGATGTCCCTCAGTATGCACCATACACCCCCTTTGCCTACCCTTCGCCCCCGGCCAATCCATCTATGACCGCTATACTTAATGCTCTACACATTGGGCAATATGAGAAGAGGAGGGACGATTACTATGCTCAATACCCTGGGTATCATCTTTTGGCTCAACAAGGGTATATAAATCCGCAAGGCTATCTCCCATCGTGGTATAGGGCCGAATACTTTCCGAACTACGTTAATCCTAGTAGTAGTGGCGCTATGATGGATGATGAGGAGTTTGAGGCCGAAGATGCCTTTGATGTTAATAGGGGGGAGGGTAATCGTGAAGAAGAAGAAGGTAGTGATGAAGAAGATGATGATAACAATGGAAGTGAGGAGGGGGATGATGATGAGCAAGATGACTATTGATTATTGAAACGATGGAGATGCGTTAGTTCCTAAACTTTGGTATGGCAACTTTCTTTTCTTTTCCATTTTTGATGCTCGTCTATTTTATTTCTCCCTTGTTATGAGTGTTTTGTTGGCCCTCGAGGCCTTTGTGGTGATCGCTCCCGATTCTCGATGACGTGATTACATCGAGAATCATTTGAAAAATCCAAATTTACAAGTCTTTTCTTTTCTTTCTTTATTTTGTTTTTCCTTTCGTAGGAATTAGTCGGATTTAGGCGGAATCCGGGCTAGGTGACTTGATTACACCTAGTCCTCCCCACCCATTTCCTTTTATTTTCTTATTTTTATTTCTTCCCCCATCCATATCTTTTCTCGTCTCGGCCCATGGTGACTTAACTACACCCCGGCCGGACACATTCTACTTTTTCTTCGCTTTTCTTTTTGATTTGTAGCTTTATTTTTGTAGTTTCTTTTCTTTTCTTTAGTGTCTCTATACACTACGATCGAGCATGAGGACATTGCTCGGTTTAAGTGTGGGGGAGCGATATTCTAGTATAATTTAGTTTTATTTTCGTAGTCTTTTAGAAAAATCTTAAAAAACCATAAAAATTTGAAAAATTTCACAAAAATAAAAAAGATTTTCTTTTGTGTGTTTTCCTTTTTATGTCGTTGTATCGTATATTTGTTTTTTTGTGCGTGTTTTGCCTCCCTTTTTCCTTGTAGGTCACCTAATCGCCGTTAACTTTGGAAGGCTTTCAAGACATCCGGTAACGCCTTTTATCCCTTTTCCCTCTTTACCTCTTGTGATGTTCGGAGGAGATTTGTGATGATGTGTGCTTGGGTGGAGCTTTGTAAAGTTTGATGTTGGTTGGTTGCTTATTTGGAAATTCGGGGTGGTGTTTTGTTCTCTTTATATGTTTGTTTTGTTTTATTTTGTTTTGTTGCCTTTGTCTCTTATTCTTTCGTTTTTGTCATGTCTTTGTTTTGTGATGTGTAGTTGTGTCTAGTGTGTAAAAAGGTTTTCGAAAACCCGGTTTTGAGGCTAGTGTGCAAGTGTTTACTTTCCCTTTCTAGTAGTATGAATCGAGTCTTGGACTTTAGTCTAGTAGAATGACCCTAAATCGATAGTTTCGTTGGTCCTTTACCTTGAGTCCACCTAGTCTACTAGGGATTTACTACGGGATTTGCATTTTGACCATTATGACCACCCATGGTGTGAAAAGGCCTTGGTTGCCGAGTCCCGTCCCTTAGGTGACCGTGTTCGGGATTGTTTGATTAGTCCAAGTTCTCCACCTTTTTGTGGGTTTGAAGGGGGATCGCGACTCCCGACTTACCCATTACCCTACCTCCTACACATATCCAAAAAATAAAGTTGCAAATTGTTGAAATCATCTTTCTTAGATGCAAAAAGAAATGCTTACAACTCAAATCTAGCCAAAAGGGCAAAGAAAAGAAAAAGAAAGAAAATGAAAGAAAGAAGAGATTGAAGAAAAAGAAAAGGCACAAAAAGCCAAGAAAAAGAAAATACAAAAGATGAAAAAGAAATGGCATAGCAACACAGAAAGCAAAAATGCAAAAGAAAGAAAAATGCCAAAAGAAAACAGTCTCACAAAAAGAATCCCCACATCTAAAAAATAAGCCTTTTTCCGATCGTTACCGTGAAGAGCCTACCAAAGAATCGATTCCCTAGGAAGGATGATAGCGGTAATGGTCGGTTTTCCCTCATTTTGCAATCATATCCACCTTTTTACTTGGACTAGTTGAGCGGTTTTGGGCATGAGACGACCCTCTTGGCTCATCGCTAAAGGGGGCGGGGTCTCACTTACCTACAGTGTCGACTAACACCGTGGTTCATCCTTTTTCCATCTCGCCGATCGTCCCGTAGTACGTTCTTAGAAGGTTAGGAGGACCTAGGTAAGTTACCAACGTTTTTATTGCTTTGTTGTCATACTATTAGGGTTTAGTTCATTTCGATTTATATTATTAGCTTGCGAACGTTGTCACTTGCCTTGAGTCCTAAACTGGTGCTTCTTTCACCGCTTTTTAGAGGGAAGTGGTATTTATTTCTTTTTGGGTGCAACCGATTACTTGTTTGTTTGTATGTTTGTTTGTGCGTGTGTTTTTGTGTCCGGTTGCATCCATAGTTTTGTCGCAAGACCTTACTTGCCTTGCGGAGTGCACTTTTCCTCTAAGTGTACTCGCGTGAGTTGAAAGGGCGTAGGGTGCGCTAATACCCGCTCGGTTAGTAGTCTAGTTTCTTTTAGTTTTTAGTTAGTTGGTGCTTACTCGAGGGCGAGTAAGGGTTAAGTGTGGGGAGTTGATAAGTGTAGTTTGTAGTGCCTAATTTGTTGTGTTTTGGTCCCGTTTTCCTTGTGAAATCACTCTTTGGAGCGATTTCTGGGCTACTTATACTTCCTCTAGTTCGTTTTAGGTTCCCAAGACCGTTCATGGAGAATTGGAACGATTCCGACTCGTTTCATACACTTTTGGAGCCAACGAAGAGAAGGAACGATCACTCGGTGCCTTGGATTCGATCCGGAGACCTTGGGAACAATTCGCGAGCCCCTTAGACTCGATCCTGAGCTCCGAGAATCAAGGAGAAGCCCATGTGAAGCAAGGAGGGACCTAGGAGCTCTTATTGGAGGCCTACAGAGCCTTCCTGACCGGGACCAAGTGCCCTCTCGGTCGGGAAGGAGAGCACGTTTAAGAGGGCTGCTGTTTAAACCTTCCCGGCCGAGACCATGATCCGTCTCGGTCGGGACCGCCTTCCCGGCCGAGACCATGAACCGTCTCGGTCGGGACGGGCGTGCTGTAGCCGCGCCTCTTCTTTTCATTTTCCTTCATTCTTGTAACCTTATAAATACTTCTCCCTTGTATTGTTTAAGCATCTTACATTACATTAGACTATTTTAGACCTCTCTTCAACATTTAAAACCCTAATTAGCCTCTCTTCATCTCTAGTTTAGTTTCATATTAATGTTTAGTTAATCCTAGTTTAATCTAGTTGATTAGTCTTGTATTAAGGGATTTCTTCAAGATTCATCCAAGATTGACAACCTTGGGAGTTTCATTTGGGTTTATCTTTTCAATACAAGTTCTCATCTTTTTCATATTCTTGCTAGTTTGGTATAATCCTCTTCTCCTCTTTACTTTTAATCTTTGTTACTCTTTCAAGTTTGAATCTTTATTCATTGTTTATTATCCTTGTTAGTTCATTATGAATGTTTGGATGTTTATGTTGATACTCTTATTTATGTTAATATTAGTTTGATAATGAGTGAGTAGACTCCTTGTGGGGTTAGTAGGGGGATTAAGTGTGGATTATGGGTGATTAGGGCTTGATTGTGGGTAAAGGTGATTTCTTTGTTGCTAGTCACATATTGGGCATACTATGTGTTTGTTGTATTGCTTGTGTGGGTAGTAGTGGCCAATGGTTCTTATACTTGTTTCCCTCTTCTCATTGTTTGACTAATTTGTGATTGAATCCTTGTGTTTTGAGTAGAATCTAGCATGAGTGTTCGGGTCTAGTCTTTGACACGAGAGTGCGGACTTTGGCTTTGGCGCGAGAGCGCAAACCGACCTTAGTAATTAAGTGACACCTACACCCTTGACCTCCCAATCATCCTATTACACTTATGAACCCGACCTAACCCTACTCCTTTCCATATTTGATTCATCCTTCTAGTTAGTCATCATTTCTCTAGTTCGTTTGCTTAGTTAATCTTTAGTTGTTTCATTAAGCTCATATCATACGTAGTACATTGTTAGTCCACTTTCTTCATCTTCAACTGTCATAGTTTGTCAATTCTCTTTATCTTTGTGTTTGTTTGTGTGACTTAGCCTTGTTCTTTAAGTAGACCTAGTCTAGACAACCTTAACCGTCTCCGTGGACACGACCCAACTTACCCTAGCTACCATTAGGAATAGTTGGTTAATATTGATCGGTAGGACCCACGGAAAAATCCTTACCATCACTGCTGCACTTTCTCAGTCTATAGACTTGTTTCCCAGTCTATAGACTTGTGTTTTAGTCTACAGCTTTCTTACTTCCTTCTTCTCAGTCTATAGACTCACAATCTAGTTTATAGACTTGCTTCCTTCTTCTTGATCTACAACGAATCGGTTTCAGAGCTTTAAGATTTTTGATGAAATTTTTAGCTCTTTTAACTACTCCGTCTCGATTATCTGCAAAACAACAAAAGAATACCTGAGTAGCACATATGAGAGAAAATAGCGTAATCCGACTTCTAAAATTAATAAAATGACACGGAAATGCGTGCCGAAATAGGTGAAAAATCGAATAGGAACGACACGCATCAAATACCAGGGTGTAAGCCCTACTTAGAGAAGCAACTTCATCATCTATTATTAGGTTTGATCGGATATGTCCGTAAAGACTTGTGTCGAGTCCCATAAGAAACTGGTGTACCTTCTCCTCTTCGCGCTCCTTGAGCATCTCGTTAGCCGCCCCGCAAGTGCACGGAGGAACTTTGCTATAACCTGCTAACTCGTCCCATATTGTCTTCAGATTTGTGTAATATTGAACCACAGACTGATCTTTCTTTTGCTTGCATTCGCTTAATTCCGCCTTCAATTGATGCACTCTAGGGGCGTTTCCGGCAGCATACCGCTCTTTTAATTCCTTCCAAACCTCCATGATAGTACCCGAAAAGTTAATATTGGCGTGCAAATCCTCATTGATCGAACACCTTATCCATGCTTTAAGCATAGCGTTGCACTGTCGCCACGCTACTGCTTCGAGAGACTCCTCTTGACCATCGGGCGTGACAGGCTTCTTGATTTTGCCTTCTATAAACACCAATTTCTTTTTCGCGTCAAGAGCATTTTTTACTGCATCGACCCATAAATCGTAATTTTCTCCATTAAATTTCTTGGGAGTTAATGATAAACTCGTGCTTTCATTTGGATGAAGATAAAGTGGAGAAGATGGTGGAATGAATTCCACCTTTGGTGCGCTCGATGCACTTCCTCCCGTCATGGTTGTAATGATTGTGTGAGACTTTTTTTTTCAGGATCAAAGAACCTGCTCTGATACCATGAAGAAGATGAAAGTAATTGATATTGTGATTAATAATCAAACGTGTGAAGGATGCACCAACTATATACAAATCTTATGCACTAATCAAGGAACTATATCCTATCATATCTCCTAAACTTAGGTATCAAAATATACTAGAGATAATATAATACACAAATACAATATACATAGGATAATATGATATAACCAACCATATCTCCTCAATATCACTTATATTTATTTTTTTACGAGATTGTAAAAACAAAAATTAATATGCTAAACTCATTAAAGAAGGGACGTGCCATATACACGCAATTAACTTTTTTTGTACACACATTTTCCGTGTTTAACCTTCTCATTCCCCTCCTTCCCTAATCAATTAGAGACAAAAAAAAGTTAATAGCCTCCCTTCAACCCCACCACCACCCCATTGCCACCTTTCCCCGGCGTCCCCAGCCCACCACCGACACACACCACTGCACGACCCTAGACACCACTACAACGATCTCCCCTGACCTCAACAACTCACCACCATCATAATCACTCGGAGGTTCTAGTTTTCTTGCAGCTTTCCAACTCGGCCAAATGAAGAAATAAAATTGGAATGAGGTAATTTAATAAGGTGGTCACCAGAAGTCGAATGGTGGTTGGAGCAGGATACGACGTGGGTATAGAGCAGAGGCGGTAGAGGAGGGCAGGTGGTGCGTTAGTCAGCTGTGCATTGCCGAGAAAGTTGGCGGTGGGCGAATTGCACTAGTATAGGTACGAGCAGAAAATGAAAGGGATGGAGGAAAATGGGGGAAAGTTGAGGAGGAAAGCACAAATTTAAGCGCACTAAGTACAAGCAAAAACAATGATACATTATGAACCCACCTCCAACTCTAGTTGGACGTGGAGAAGGATCTGTAAAATTAAGAATGAGCTGAAGGACTTGTATAATAGCTCGGGTTGGAAGGATGATAGATACACGATTCAGCAGGGGTATGGGACATTTATGGGTGTGCAAGATCAGGTTAACTGGCATGTTTTGGCTTGGAACAGGCTAAGTCTACCTAAGCATCGGTTCATCTGCTGGTTAGCTATGCATAAGCATCTGCTAACTCAAGTAAGGTTGCAGATGTTTGGAGTAACGACAACAGGAGTGTGTTGGTGCTGTGCGGCAGGGACTGAATCGAATGCACATCTGTATTTTGATTGTGTTTACAGTAAGCGGTGTTTGACGCTTGTACTGGATTGGTTGGGTGTGCAGCTCCAAGGCGATGTGATTAAAGCTGTGTTGCAGTGGAGATGCAAGTCGTTATTTCAGAAGAAGATTACAATGGCAGCTATTAATAGTGTAATATTTTTCATTTGGATGGCTAGAAATCAGGCCCGGGTAGACAACCAACTCGTGACTCCGTTTAGGATTCTTAAGCAGGTGAAGGAATGTATCCATTATCGATTACAAGACCAAGCTTTTAAGAATTGTGTAATTACCCATAGGAAATGGTTAGAAGGGATTGAGTTATAGATAGTGAGGAGAAATAGAACATTGTATGGTGCAAAATTTCAAGTTAATATTAATGAGAATCACATTACACCAAAAAAAAACACTGATACAAGGCACATATTTGGCAAACCTTCTTATGAACTGAACTTCCTCCGTTGTTGCAGTAGCTAAGCTCCGTAGAATGAAGATAGAGATGAGTGGATAAGGATGTGAGGTGTAAATAGAAATGTGTGTTATGTATTGACTTAATGTTAATTTACAAGGAGTTATGTATATATATATACAAGAATGTGTAACTAACTCCACCTAAGTATGACATCATCAAGTAACTAATCTCATAACAACCTAATAACCTCCTATATTCTCATAGCCTCCCCTCAAGCTGGATTGGATGAAATTGTATACAATCCTAGCTTGGAAGCAAAGAAATGATGTTGTGATGTTCCCAATGGCCTTGTCATGATATCAGCTAACTGAACTCCCGTCCTAACGAAAGTAGGATAAAGAAACCCTTCAAGATATTTGTCTCGAACGATGTGACAATCGACCTCCTGATGCTTCGTTCTTTCATGGAAAACCGGGTTTTGAGTAATGTGTATTGCCGCTTTATTATCGCAAAATAGAGGAACTGGCAAATGTGTATCAATCTTTAAATCTCTCAGCATTGCCACTAACCAGACTAATTCTGCAGATGCATAGGACATGCTCCTGTACTCTGCCTCTGTACTACTTGTTTTGGTTAAAATTTACCGGGTTACGATTCAAGTTGCGGGTTAAAGCGATCGGGCTAACACTTACGAATTAATGAAAAGATTGAATCTACGAATGCAAAAACAAGGAAAGAACACAGAGAGACACGAGAATTGGTGACGCGGAAACCCAATGTGGGAAAAACCGCGGGGGGACTCGGAATCCCGCCAAATATCTACTATGAACGATGAGAACGAATAATTAATACAAATGCGTGTTTTGGACTATCGGAGAGTGTATTTGCTAGTATGCTCTTTTTGAGTTAAAGTTTACTGGAAAGTGAGTTGAATGATCCCCTTGTTGTCGTTGTTGCGCTTATATTTGCTTTGTTGCCTTCAACCTCTTCCTTCTTCTTCTCCTCATTTCCCTCCTCCTCTGGTGGAACAGCCCCTAGGATTTAGGGAGTTGTTGTTGACTGGGTCTACTGCTTGGGGCGTGGGTTTATCCTTGGGCTATACTCGGCCTATTTCAAGGCTTGGTTGCTGCTTAATTGGCCCATTGTCATTACTAGGACTTGCCATCGGGTTGACTCGTTGATTCCGGTTTGTGTTGGACTTACGACTTTCCCGACTTTGACTTTTGACTTTCGAGTGTTATTCCGTAATTTCCTCGTATTCAACCCTTTGACCTTTCGGCTGAAGATATGCCACGTCATCTATTGAGGATGCGAAATTTATCCCAAACAATTGCCCCCAAATTTCCGACTAAGCTCATCTTAGGCGGGAATTTCCGTTTATGTTCGTTGCTTATAGCTCTGGTGATGATTTTTTCCTTCGTAAAGTTTGTCTTTCAGTCTACTTCTTGTTTCCCTAACCGACTCTTTTTCTTCCCTCATGATGACTTTATTCCCCTCCCCCTCATTATTGCTCGCACTTCCCCATACTACCTCCTCTTCTTTACTCCACTTACTCTTCCTCTCTCTATACTTTCCCCTACTCCCTCTAACTTCTCTCTAAACTGAAATCCCTTTCAAAATTCAAAACCGATTTTACTTTTCCGCTTTCCTGCCATCCGCTACCGCCATTGTGCCGTATCTTTTCTTGTGATCAGGTTACTTTCTTTCCCTCTCACTCATTATTTTCATCTCGTCCATGGCTCCCAAACCAAGTCATAGCAAATCCCCTATCCTTCCTTCATCTTCGTCGCCGTCATCGCCGGCGCTGTTCTCTCCCTCCTCTACTCTAGGTTTGAAACATTCTTGTGATTCCAACTTTACTGATGGCGATCTTCCTTTCATTAAAGAGATTTTTGGCTTTGGTGAAGAGGTGGTGGTTCATATCCCTTCTCCTGGGCAACAAGCAGACTTCATCCGGCCAGGGTGGGTCAGCATGTACGCCTATCCATTTCTTCTAGGCCTGCGTTTCCCTTTTCCCCCCCTTGTTCAAGAATTTTGTCAATTGGCCCCCCATACCTGGTGGGTACTGTTGTCTTTTCGTGTTCTGAACTGCAGCTATCAGAGAAAATTCTCCTTGGGCGACGTCTGTGCCTTATTCCAGGTGAGGCCCCTGGGATGTAGCCAAGTGACAAAGCGCGTGAAAGACAAATGTTTTCCCGGTATAAATTTCCCAGCCAATCCTCCTGAGGCGGAATGGTTCAAAGATTTCCTCTTTGTGAAGGCTGATTCCCTCTCCCCTCTTCCTCACGATTATCTCTTTTCTGAGTGGGGGTCTGCTACAGGTACTTGTCGTGTCCCCAATCCTCAGGTCTTCTTGCACACTTACGGTTCTTACTGATTTCGTGTTGTAGGTTTACAACAGCCTAAGGAAGTGACGACAATTCTAGACGTTGCCGCTCAACTTTCCGGTCTAAGTCCGGAGCAACGCGCCTTCAATAACCTCTTCGTCCCATCCCGAAACGGTGCTTGTCCTCCTTTCGCGGTTGTCATGTCTCCTGGTAAGGAGCGTTCTACTAAGTCGACCGATATGTACTTTGTTCTCCTCCTGATGTGGAACTTGTTTTGCGTTTCTGACTTCATTAGGCAATTCAAAAGCTCCGATGACCTTGGACCGGGTTAGAGCTAAAAGGAAGAGCATGGCCACCCGTTCTTCCTCTAGGAGAGGTTCCGGTTCTTCCCCCGCTCCTTCTACCAGCTCTAAGAGGAAGCGCAGTCTTTCTCCCTCAGCACGGGTTGGTTCTGCGGAGGAGGCTCCTGTGATTAATGTACCTGACTCTCCTCCGCCTTCTCTTCCATATTCTGCAGAGTGTGGTCCTGATGACATACTACTGCCCTTTCCCAAGGATTTTGGGACCATCAGGCATCTAACTGATCTATCTCCCCTAGACCAGCTTCCCTTTCCAGGTTCCGAGGTCGTACTGGCCAGAGAACCTCTCATTGAGGTGGCTACCCATGTGGTTGCACATGCCTTTGAGGTAACCTTACTTTCCTGATTCTTGAATTTACCCAATTTTGATGGTGTTACTGATTGCCATGGTGTTGATCAGACTCTTCAAATGGGCCTCTTCCTGAAGGGTGGTGTGTCCAATCTTAGAGAATTGGGGAGTCGGGTCCAGTCTGACAATGCTCGTCTGTTGGGAGAGGTTAGCCAGGCCAAGGAGGAAGCTGCCAGGTTGAAAGAGGAGTTGGGTCAGGCCCACAGACTGCTGGCTGAGAAGAGGGAGCATAAGGCTGCTGTGGAGGAGGTGAAGGCGGAGCTTGCCCAGGCTCAGAGTGTCAACTCTGGTCTTTAGGAGAAGGTGGCTGAGCTGCAGGAGAACATGGAGGGTGCCCTGAGCTGGTCAGCTCTGAGTACTGAAATTCAGATGGTTAGAGACTATGCTGAAGGGAAGCACGAAAGCTGGGACCTGGCCGCTCTGGAGGCGCGGACGAAAGCGGAGTTCCCTGCGGGCTTCAACCTGGAGATGCTTGCTGGAGGCGAGGAGGAAGCAGTGGATGAGTCGGTTTCCTCTCCTCCAGCGGCTCAGGAGGCACTAGGGCAGGTGGATGCTGGTGTTGAGGTCGCTGTGACGGTGGGGCCCCTTGCTAGCCTTCCTCCTGAGGGAGATGATATCTAGGCTGTTCAGCCTATTACTTTCTGTTGTTCTTGCCCTGCGTGGCATTAAAAATATTTTGTTAAAAATTTGATCTGTTCGAAATTTTATTTCTGCTCAGGGGAGCAGAATATCCGAATTTTACCTCTGCTCAAGGGAGCAGAGTGTTTTGAACTTGCTTAGATACAATGTTTTTTATTGCACTTATTTGCTTACTTTGCGATGTTTCTGTGTCTGATTTGTTTGCTTTGTTTTGATTGCTGTCATCTGTTGTATGCATGCCTTTGTTTGTGTGGTCAACCTCTGATAGGTGGTGGCCTGGGATTTTGTTTACCCACTCAGTCGGAGGTGCCACGCTTTGCGTGGGTGCTGAGTGGTGCAGGAGACTTGTAATGTCCTGGTTGTAGGCACTCAGCACATATACACTCCACCAGATCAGTTGCCAATATTAGTTGAAAAAGAAATTGACAAAAGATGGTAAAAATGTCATGTTTAGAGATATTGCGTGGGAAAGAATTATATTTTCAAAAGTATGTGTAGGGAAAAATCCAATTTTGGAGGCGCATAAAAATGGAAATCAAACTTTGCAAACATGTGAAAAGGGACTTATACCTGCAAAGTGTGTGAAAATTTACAATTTGAAAAAACATCTGAGAGGAAACTCGAAATTTGAGGGTGTGTGTCAAAATAAAATTAAATCCTGAGAGCACATAAAAAAGGTTTCAAAATTTTAAGATATGTAAAAATTGAATTAAGTTTTTGAGTCATGCGAAAATCAAATTAAATCTTGAGGCATACGAAAATGAGCTAGGTCTTGAGATTTTCTCAGAAGAAACTTGAATTTTTGAGGGTATGTGAAAATTAAATTTTATCAAAATTTTGCAACCAGAAGAATATTTTGAAGGACAAAATAGAGTTAAAAAGACAAAAGATGAGATTGAACCTGGGCTCTGGTGGAGGTGTATCCGGCAGATTGAATGCCTTGTTTCTGGCGACAATGGCCTGTGCTCTTGGTGACTTTTACTTAGAAGAAGTACTTTTTCAGATGCACTATGTTCCAAGGTTTTTGGATGATTTCCCCTTCCATGGTCATAAGTCGGTAAGCTCCATTTCCAACTATCTTCTCCACCTGGTAGGGTCCTTCCCAATTGTAGGCGAATTTTCCTGCCTGCTGGTTTCTGGTGTTTTGGAATACCTTCCTGAGGACCAGGTCTCCTTCCTGCAGGATTCTGATCTTGACATTCTTGTTGTAGCTTCTGGCGACTGTTTATCTGTAGGAGGCCATTCTGATCTGAGCATCAGTTCTGAGTTCATCTATAGTGTCCAAGCTGTTCGCCATTTCCACCTGATTTCTTTCTTGTGTTATGCAGCCATATCTATGAGTAGGTATCCTCACTTCTGAAGGGATAACCGCCTCAACACCGAAGACCAAGCTAAAAGGCGTCTGCCCTGTAGCCACCTTAGGCGTAGTCCTGTCGGACCACAATACCAAGGGGAGCTCCTCTGCCCATTTGCCCCTGCTTCCTCAAGCCTCCTCTTCAAGTTATCCATCACAATTTTATTACTGGATTCTGCCTGACCATTAGACTAGGGGTTTTTGGGGGTGGACTTGTTTAGAGTGATATTCCACCTGGCGCAGTAGGCCTCCATCTTGTTGCCAATAAACTGGGATCCGTTGTCGCAGATAATCTCTGAGGGAATACCAAACCTGCAGATAATATTTTCATAAAGGATATAACCTGCTTCTCAGTCACCTGAGGAAATGCTTCTGCTTCTATCCACTTGGAGAAGTAGTCGGTCATGGCAAGCATAAAGACTTTGTTTCCTGGTGCTCTTGGCAATTTGCCCACGATATTCATCCCCCATTTCATGAAAGGCCATGGAGAAATTATGGGGTGCAACGGTTCTGCTGGCTGGTGGTTGACCGGTGCATGTCTTTTGCAGGCGTCACATTTCTTAACATATTCTCTAGCGTCTTTGCGCATTGTTGGCCAATAGTAGCCCTGGCGAAGTGCTTTGTTGGATAGACTCTTGCCCCCTGCATGATTTCAAACTCACCACTGTGGAGATCATGCATAACCACTTCTGCCTCCTCCTGGCTTAGGCATCTCAGGTATGGTCCGGCGGTTGATCCCTTAAATATCACGCCATTAATGAGGGTATATCTGGATGCTTTCATCCTGAAACTTCGGGCTTCTTTATTGTCTGCTGGCAGGACATCACTTTGCAGCCATTCTCTGTAGGGTTTCCTCCAGTCGGCGATTTCTTCTTGTTCTGCTGTGGTGCTGCAGATTCTTGCTTCCTGTGACCACTGCAGTCCCTCACATGGTGAACTTTCTACTTCTTCTGGGGATTCGTGTCCCTATGCGCCTTTCCAAATTGCTGGCTCCAGTACGTGGACTATGGGTATGGTGGATACTACTCCTGGCTTGAAGGTTTCCCCCAGAGTTGCTAGGGCGTCTGCTTCCACGTTCTGATTCCTTAGAACTTGGCTGATTGAGAATTCTGTGAATCTCAGGGAGAGATCTTTTGCCACTTCAAGGTAAGCCATCATCTTGGAGTCTTTCGACGCGTATGAGCCGTTCATGTGTTTGACTATCAACTGGGAATCACCGTACACCTCCAGTCGCTTGATTTTGAGATCTAGAGCTAGCTGGAGACCCAAGATCAAAGCCTCGTACTCTGCTTCATTGTTCGTTGTCCGAAATTCGTATCGTATCGCTTGAACTATGAGATCCCCCTGGGGTGACCTGAGGACCAATCCCGCTCCAGATCCTCTCAAGTTTGAGGCGCCATCTACGTTGAGCTTCCACACCTGTTCGCCCTTGTCTTCCTCCAGGAGAATGATGTCTTTCTCTGCCTGTGTCTGCAGCGCTGGGCTGAAGTCAGATATGAAATCTGCTAATGCTTGGGACTTGATTGCTGTTCTGGGGACAAAATTCAGGTCGAAGCCACTCAAGTGCATGGACCACTTAGCCATCCTTCCTGACAACTCGGGTTTTCTCATAATAGTTTTTAGCGGGTAATTTGTTATTACAGATATAGCGTGTGATTCAAAATAAGGACACAGTTTGTATGATGCTGTAACAAGTGCAAGTACAAGTTTTTCAAGGGACTTGTACCTGGTCTCTGCAGGAAGCAGAGACTTAATAACATAGTAGACAGGATGTTGTGCTCCTTCATGTTCCCTTACCAACACGGCACTTACCGCCACCTCAGTCACTGACAGGTATAGAAAGAGTGGCTCTCCAGGTTCTGGCTTTGACAGGAGTGGTGGAGTACTTAGATAGTGTTTCAACTCGTTGAACGCTTTCTCATGCTCCTCCGTCCAGTCGAACCTCTAAGCCTTCGTCAGGATGTCATAGAACAGCCTACAACTGTCTGAGGATCTGGAGATGAACCTGTTTAGAGCTGCAATTCTTCCAGTCAATCGCTGCACATCTTTTGGCTTCTATGGAGACTCCAATTGTAGGATGGCTTTGATCTGCTCTGTACTGGCTTCGATTCCCCTCTGCGTGACCATATACCCCAGAAATTTCCCACATGACACTCCAAATGTCACTACTACAAATGAGCACTTGGGCCACGGCTGAATTCGTGGCAAAAGTGCTAAATTTCCGTGGCTAAAGTACTTTGCCACGGAAAAACCATCCGTGGCGCAAGTGGCTGTGGCAAACAAATAGCCACGGGAAAAAAAAAGTGTGGCAAGTATTGATTTTATTGCCACGGAGTCTCCCGTGGCTAGAATAAATTTTTTGCCACGGATTATCTCGTGGCTAATTATGTTTGTGGCGAAATATTTATTCCGGTGACAAAATATATAATAAATTAAATAAATTAATAATTGTAAGAAATTTTTACCCCTATACACTACTACAAATGTTGTCATAGACATCAGACTTTTAGACTAATAGACATCATAGGCGCAACTGATGTTAAGTTAGCACTCATCTATTGTGAAAAGTTTATACAGCAATTTTAAAACTCATGTCTATTAATATAATAGACATCAAATTTTTAAATATCCGTTGTGTACGTAACTTATGCACATCATATTATTTCCAAACTCTGATGTCTATGGAGCATAAATACATCACACTTTTGCCAAACTAATGTCTATTTAAGTAACATAGACATCCACTCTTCAAGCATCAGATGTTTAATTCACATGCTTTGACATCTATTTTCCTTTTATCTGAAGTCTATCTCACAATATACATCTAAGTAATGTTAAGTGATTCATATACACATAAACATCGTAACTGAGAAACGCTGATTTCGTAACATCGTAATACAAAACTGTTTCATCTTTGAAAAGTCATCATTTCATTATCAATAATAATCAAATGGTAAATCGTCGTAAGTGTATTCCAAATATATCAATACATCCAATCCATCATAAAATCTATGACTACAAATTATCCGAAGATTAAATATTAAGATAGTAGTCCGCCCATAAGTCTCGAATCTCGTCGATTTCCTCTTGAGAATATGATATAGTGTCTTGAAAATATTGGAAGTTAAACAATTTAGACAATATAAGAATATAATTTAATAAGCGTATAATTTTTTTAAAAATAAAATTAGATTAGCATACATAAAAATATATGTGAAACAATAGTTCTCACCTCATCTATAGCTCTTATCGGATTAGCACGAGTGACAATTTCAATCATGTACCTCATTATGCAATTGCCGGATTCGTGCATACTTGACTGGCGAGGACACTAAAACAACATACACAAAATAAAATCAATGAAAAAGTCACAGTTATGCGTATTAAGTAAAGCAAAAAACCATCACATTTTTACTAACATTTACACCAAGTTTCACCCACATCGGCAATTTTGTACTCTTTCTAGTGCCTCCATTATAGCCGTATACTCGTATAGACCTATAATAAATAAGTAAAATGAAAAAGAACAAGAAAAAAAAGTGAGAGCTCTACAAGTACAAATGTAGTTTTTAGGTGAACAATGTGAAAAAAAATAGACACGAACTCACGTATTAATTAAAGTTTTGATTCCTGGAGGCTGTAAGCGTCCTAATGGGTCAAACCAATATACATAATTATGCTCAACGATATCTAATACAGCAAGCATCCAATGTTCCCTGTATCAATACAATCAGCTTAATCAATATCGATGAAATCACCAATATTGAATTTTTTATATCTATAATTAAACAAAGACAATATTACTAAAAAAGTACTTACTCTTTGTAATATGGAGCCAAGTAAATCTGTTTTCTCCCTTTATTCATCCAATCAGATACATATGTTGCTGATTCATCGGCATCATGACCTATCGAAGATATCATTTGCGGACAAAGGAACCCATATATATTTGTGTCGCAAATACTACGTAAGTACCTATAATATACAGAAGAATTAAATCTTTATTACTACCTTAGAAATTCTCTCAATTTTGAATAAAGAGTATATACTTACATAAGGAAAGTTTGAATGCAAGCTACATTGAGGTTTCCCATATGCAACAGTTGACTGAAGTCATCCTTGGTGAGAGAAATAGTATTCTCATAGCCCATAATATCCTTACTCAAAGTAAGATTGGATATTTCACCATCATCCATCATACTTACTACCTTAGACAACAATTTTCTAGATCCGTTGTTTTTATCCAACGTTTCTTTTCCAACATTGTTTGATGTAGCAAATGACTCATTGGATTTGGTTTTAGTACTGTGCACTTTCATCGAGTTCTCACTTTCGGGCTTTTCTGGGTTTCCTTTCTTCAACTTCATTGACTTCTCGGTTCTTGTTTCATGATGTGTCTTCAATTTAAAAGGTAAAAATACATATTATAATTACATACCATACATGTGTTTAGCAATAGAAAGTTATATATAGATGGCAACATTATACATTTTGATGGTGAGGTTAATGCAACTTAATGTTGATGCAAAAGCATTACAACAGCCTGTGTGCTTTGCCCTGCTATGCAAACAGCACATACGTAGCACATGGAACGTGATGTTATTTTTTCGAATCGTATATAGAACTGGTAAAACTTCAAACCATCTGACATGCTCACAAACACACCTGAAATCTCATAGGATGAACAAATTCCTATCTTTCTATCAGCATTTCTTTATTATTTCAATTCCTATTATACGCACAAATTCGGTATCTTCCCTTCTTACTGTTCATTCGACAACCAATTCTACACGTTTCCTAAAGCAAATCATTTAACTTATAACCATTTCAATTAATGTAAGTGCAAGTTCAGAAATACCTTCGGAAGCCCAATAATGATTAGAGTTTTTGGCCATCGAACAAAAGAACCAATTGCCTCGCCCACAGTTGAAAATTCTTCGGTTGGCAGAGGTAATGGTACATCCTCCTCCCCCTCCATTACAACTTCAATTGACACCCTCAACTCGTTCTCACGAAATGCCACACCATGAGATCTAGAATTCTGAGTTGGAGTCCGAAAAACTCTTCCGAGTGCCACCTTTTGCATCCCAATGTGATTCACAGCAAGCTCACATTCAAGTCCCTTAGAAAAAAAACCCACAAATTATACTCCAAATATTGCATCTGAAATATAATAGTTAGACCTTTTGGTAGAAATATACTTAATTACCTTTTCCGGTATATCAGCAAATGGATCAACTTCATGGACTTCGTAATTATATTTCCCACTTTTATTGGTCATATGTAAAATATTATCAGTTTCAATCGAATCACTAATGTTTCCACTTTTGCTAGATATTTCAAAAGCATCTAGTGCTCTCTTCCCGACGATAGACTCAAACTTCTTTAGCATATCACTGCTTACTTTCTCTGTGATTAACTGAGTTAACGTGTCTAAGAACTCCTTGGATATTCCTTGACCTCGATTATATGAGTATTTACCAAAGTACTGTTTATGACCCACCGTTCCACCAACACCTCTCACACGACCATAATGCTCGTCGGTTCCAAGTGCTTTAGTAAGTATGTCAACCTTTCCATTAGGGGCAAATTCTCCTTGTGCGACCTGCTCTTTAACTGAATGCTGTAAAAAAAAATCAATGATTGACTTTAAGGCAATTTAAAATCACATTTGTCTTATGAAGAGCTTAAGTACTTACAATTTTTTCAATCGCTAATTCAGTCCCTAGATTAAGACATTCACCATCTTTGTTAAGTCTTCCCTCTATCCATAAATCACCTCGTTCTATGGTTAGAGGGGATTGATCATCCGATTTATCCCTTAACCTTTTAGCAAGCAACTTCTTTTCTAGATTACATCTTGCCTTTCGATATCCTCCACGTGACATTCTATGCGGATATGCATTCTTCTTTTGTTTCTCTGCCGCAATTTTACTTGCCACCTTTTACAAAAATAAAATTAGTTCACTGTCAATGTATACATCGAATAAAAAGAAGCTGTAATTATTACTTCGTGATATTACATAAAATAAGGCAACGAGTCACCTGAAATTTGGTAGTCATACGTGTCTCTTTAAATCTCTTCCAAACATCAGCTTTGATGTACGAATATTTGTGTAGTGGATCATCGTCAGTAGGCAACTTTCTCTTTTTTAGTGGCTTTTTGTAAACATATAAGGAAGTCAATGTCGACTTGAAGTTTGTCCACCTACTATTGGCCATAGTGACAACTTGCTGCTTCTTTGAAAGTGGAATGTTGAAAATAGTCTACTAGGCAAGGGACAAAAGTTACAAATTATAATAAAAGACTTAATCGATCACATCAATACTCATCAATATCAAACTTACCAAAACATCATCCCAAATCTTCTCTTTGATGTCAACTTTAACATGCTTCCATGTGGGAATATCAATTGGCACTTTTGTGCGTGCTAGTACCCCGATGTAGCTTCTATACTTATCACCAATCTTTCCCACTGCCTCACCGAGGTCATCGAACTCAACATCCAGCTTTTTTCCTGCATCTCGTAAAGCAATGACACTACAAGAAAAACTGTCCCGGGCGTCCACCTGTGTGGCGTCCTGGGCATACGGACGCCTACATGGCGTCCGAAAAGTCAAACGGGCATCCACAGTCGGACGCTAAACTTGGCGTCCGACTGTATTTGGGGAGGACAAAATTGAACCCAAATGACGTCCGCAGGCGGACGCCATTTAACCCAAATGGCGTCCACTGTCGGACGCCATATTCAGCAAAATGGCGTGCGAATGTGGCGTCCGATAGTGGACGCCCGTTGAGTTGAGTGTGGCGTCAAATACCCGCTCACCCCCCTCTCCCCCTTCATTTGTTAAAAAAAAAAACTCTCTCTACACTCTCCCTCTACGCTCGCCGACCCATTTCTCTCCCATTTTTCATCCTTTATTCCTAATTTTGGTACGTTTTCTTAGTTTATTTCGTTTCTATTCATTATAATTAGTTCGTATTCTCCATTATTAGCGTTATTTATTGATAATTTGTTAGTTAATTTCGTCTAGGTCTAAATTTCGATTAGGTTGATTAGTTTAGGCCAAGTTCGATTAGGTTGATTAGTTTATCCCAAATTCGCTTAGTTAGATTATTTATGCCCATCGTTATTTTGACTAGGGTTTGATCAATTTGGTTGAATTGAGCTAGAATGACCTCTAGGGTCTTCCGTGAGGTTTTGTGTGACTTGAGACGGACCAAAAGGTGTCGTAATAATGCCGGATTTTCCCGAAACCACTTCTATCCTGATCGGGGTTGTAAATAGGTGTTAGCGGCGCTTTCGGAATTTTGATATCTGCATCCAAAAATTTGACCCTTTTTTGACTTGTTTAAGCTGCTTCTGTGTGACCTAAGGCATGAATTATTGTGTTTTGTTCGGTTGAACTGGGATTACATTGATAAATTAGCTAGGGTTTTTGTAAATTGGGATTAAATTGTGATTAAATTCGGTGACTAATTTTTGTAAGGTCAATTAATAATTAATAAGACATTTGCAAATTAAAAATTGGGTTTACTAAATTTTTGTAAGGTCAATTCTAAATTAATAAGACATTTGGGTTTATTTCGACGTATTAGTTAGAGAAATGAAGTTTAAGTTAAATGGTGATTAAATATTCGTTTAGTAAGTTATAAATTAAAGTAGGGAAATTAAACTTTAATATGTTATATATATTTTTTGAACATAGAAAATGAAGAGAATTGAACGGAAATGGATGTACGAGGGAAGACTTGATAAGAAGAGATGTCCAACAGTCGAATTTTTGAGGGGTGTTGAGTCATTTGTCGAGGTCGCTAAAAAGTCGGTAGACTATGCATCGAGGGGGGAGGTTAGGTGTCCGTGTACTAAATGCAAGAACCTAAAATTTCTTGAGGTCCTTGTAGTGAAGGAACATGTCATCTATAGTGGTTTTTCACCCGATTACTATTATTGGATTTGTCATGGTGAGTCATCTCAGTCTGAGGGAACCGAAAACCATCAAGATGAGGGGGGATTGAGAGGTATGATAGTTGATGTTGTGGAGTGCAACTTGTTTAACTCACCTAACCCACGAGACTCACCTAGCCCACGAGACTCACCCAACCCACAAGATTCACCTAACCCACAAGAGCCTAACCCACGAGCAAAGGCGTTTTTTGACATGTTGGAAGTTTCGGAGAAACTGTTATATGGAGGGTGCGATGTGACTTTGTTAGAAGTCGCGTCTATGGTAGTTAGCCTTAAATGTGAGTTCAACCTGCCCTTTGCTTGTGTCGATGGTATTGCTGCCTTGCTCGAGAGAGTTATTCCAAAAGACAATATCATGACCCGATCATTCTACACAACCAAAAAGGTTATGAAGGGACTTCAACTCCCGCATTAAAAGATTGACGCTTGTCCAGATGGGTGCATGCTATTTTGGAAGGACGATGCGATGCTTGATGAATGTAGGAGATGTGGTAAGGGTAGGTATAAGATGGTCGAGGGGGATATTGTTTTGAGAGGTAGAAAAGGGAAAAGTAGTGTCAGGGGTAAGAAACCAATCCCAATAAGTCAGCTTACGTACTTCCCTATTGCACCTAGGCTTCAGAAATTGTACGCCACAAAAACCATAGCTGAGCAAATGCGGTGGCATAAGGAGGACATTAGGGTACTAGGGAAGATGTGTCATCCGAGTGATGGTGAGGAGTGGAAGCGTTTTGATAGACTACATCCCCACTTTGCGTTAGAACCCCGAAATGTAAGGCTTGGGTTGTGCACTGATGGATTTGCACCGTTCGGTCAATTTGGTAAATCGTACTCTTGCTGGCCAGTGATGATCACACCTTACAACCTACCTCCTTGGTTGTGTTTGAAGCAACCTTTCATCTTCCTATCTCTTATTGTTCCCGGACCCAAAAACCCGAAAAATTATTTGGATGTTTACTTGCAACCTGTTATTGAGGAACTGAAACAACTGTGGGAGGTAGGGGTGGAAACTTACGATGTCTCTCTGAGACAAAACTTTCAGTTGAAAGCAGCTTTGTTGTGGACTATAAACGACTTTCCCGCGTACGGTATGCTCTCGGGGTGGTCTACTGCGGGTCAGAAAGCATGTCCGTGTTGTATGGGTGAGAGCAAAGCTTTTTATCTTCCAAATTCTAGTAAAATAAGTTGGTTTGACTGTCATCGGCAGTTCCTACCATAAGGTCACCCATATAGGAAGAATAAGAAGGCGTTCAAGAAGGGTGAGGAGGTGCTTGACGACGCACCTGATCGACTCCCAGGAGATGAAATATGGGAGTTGATTTCTGATTACCCGTCTACTGTTGACGGAACCGAGCAGGAGTTCAAAGACCTCAAGAAGTTGAAAAATGGTTGGTTTAAACGTAGCATATTCTTCGAACTACCATATTGGAGGACTTTGTTAATTCGTCACAATTTAGATGTGATGCACATAGAGAAAAACTTCTTCGAGCAGTTGATTCACACGGTGATGGATGTGGAGGGGAAGAGTTGTGACACTACAGGCTCCCGGCGAGATGTCAAGAATTTCTGTCAACGGCCTCAACTGCACATAAAACAGGATGGGTCGAAACCGAGGGCCTTGTTCACACTTGACAAGGCTCAGAGAAAGGCGTTGTTGGAGTGGGTAAAGAAGTTGAAGTTCCCTGATGGGTACGCCTCCGACTTCAAACGCTGTGTTGATCTTAAGAACCTGAAGCTTCAAGGGTTAAAGAGTCACGACTGTCACGTTTTCATGGAGAGGTTGCTTCCGGTGTCACTAAAGCACCTTCTGCCACCGACGGTGTGGAATTCTATAACTGAGATATCTCAGTTCTTCCGAGATTTGTGTTCCTCTACAGTATCAATTGAGGACATGTCTCGACTCAAGGATCAAATTCCGCATATACTATGCAAACTTGAGACGATCTTTCCACCGTCATTCTTTAATTCCATGGAGCATCTACCTGTCCACTTGCCCTACGAGGCTAAGGTTGGAGGACCTGTCCAGTATAGATGGATGTATCCATTTGAAAGGTAAGTAACTTTTAGTAACTTCATTTAAAAAAAATAAGCTTAACTAATTTGTATTGATTGAAATATATAACTTGTTTATTTAGGTTCCTGAATCATTTGAAGAAGAAAATTGGTAACAAGGCTAGAGTAGAAGGTTCTATTTGTAATGCATATTTGACAGAAGAGATTGCAAACTTCTGCTCCCTCTACTTCGATAAAGATGTGCAAACAAAAACCAAGAACCTGAACCTAGGACATTCGGTGTCCATTGACCCCACTATACCCGAATTTTTTCAAAAGAAGGACGATGAAGGAACTTCATCCGTTGAGGGTTCTAGGACACTAGATGAGAAAGAGTACAACCGAGCGCACCTTTACCTACTTTCGAATTGTGAGATCTTAGAGCCTTATGAGAAACAATTTGTAACTGAATATGTCGCTGCGAATCCTGCCGTGAACGCTGATCACGTTTGGAGTAAGCACGACGAACATTTCCCCAAGTGGCTCAAGGATCACGTAGTTGCCTTAGACATACGTGATGATTTGGTTAGAAGTTTGGCATTTGGTCCAGTGCGAGTGGTTAAAACCTGGAACCGGTACTCGGTGAACGGGTTCAATTTTCACACATTCAACTACGGGAAGAACAAGGCTAGATGCAATTTTGGTGTGAGTGTGTCATCTCTTGATGGTGATGAGTACTATGGTATTTTGGAGGATATTTTTGAGTTGTGTTATGCTGGCAAAGAACGAGGGTATAGAGTTGTGGTATTCAAGTGTGAGTGGAAAGACAGCTCCGTGAATGGGACCCGAGTGCATGAACGTTACAAGATTGTGGAAGTTAATCACACAAGGAAATATCCTACGTACGATCCGTTCATACTCGCGCATCAGGCGAAGCAAGTCTATTTTGCTCCTTCTCCTTACACGAAAAATGACAGAAACCAAAGTCAATGGTGGGCAGTCTTTACGACTAAACCACGGGGACAAATAGACAGTTCTCTGTTCCAGGAAGATGTTGCTTCAACTGGTACACGCTTATCTTCTATTGAAGAGAATATATTCTCCGTACAAGATCAGAATGAAGGGGCAGAGGAAGATTTTGAGGATGACGATGATGATGGACAAGGAGAGTACATGGTCAGGGATGTTCCGGAGAACCTTGAGGAGGATGACGGACACGATGAAGAGAACTCAGAGGACGATCAAGTTGGGGGCGAGGAGACCGAGGAGGAGGATCAGACTGAGGAGGATGAGGCTGAAGAAAATAACGACAGCGACGGTGACTACTAGAGTTGTTGTATGTTTAAATGTTTACATGGTTAAGTTATTTTGATGTTTACTATAGTAGGCTATTTTACTTGAATAAAGTTAGAATGAAATTGTTGATGACATGGCTAATTGTTGTTGACATTGTTTAATTTTTTGATAGGTTAATATAATGGCAGGCGATAGATCGACTAGGAGACGTGGTGGGGGTAGTAGGTCTGCTCACACGTCCACCACTCAGCAGGAGGACGAGGAGATGGTCCCCGAAACGGGACCAGAGCAGACCGCTGAGCAGGAGGAGGAGGAGCAGCAACAGGGGCCAGATGAGGAGCTGGAGAAGGACGAGGAGGGGCGGTATGTTCTCAAACCAACAGGCACATGGTAATATAATCTAACTTGTTGATTATTCTTTTGTAAATATTCATTTTTGTACTACATTTTGTATGATTGACTGCATATATGGTTTTCTCGACTCGGTGCAGGTTTCTGCACAAAGAGGTCGTCAAAGGCTATACCAACAGCTTCATGGTCGACAAAGGGCAAGGGTATGCTAATTGGTCTCAGGTACCGGCTGAGATACGAGAGTGGTGGTTCAACTAGTTCAAGGTACGTGGATTGTTTTTGCTCCCGAGTTTTTATTTTATAATCTGGACTTTGTAAATATTTTTCATACTACTTATTAATCTGTCTTGACTGTATAGTTCAAGTTCAGCTGGGCCTCAGAGTTTGATGGAAGGGTCTGGGAACGGTATAATGAAACGTGCACACGACGGTTCGCCTGTGTGATGAATAAACGACGTACGCGGGGGACTCCGTTGAAGGACCTTAAAGGTGTTAGTTATTTTTTTTTGGATAATCAATTTTAACAAATAAACAATCTAACTTCAATCTTTCACTGTATTAAATAATATATTGGGTCGTCATATTTTAGGGGAGGCGTTGGAGAGATGGATTGCCTACCACGATCAGAAAGAGTTTAAGGTGAGGTCCGAAATTGCCCAAAGGAACAAGTTGGCGAACAGTGACCATGAGGGCCACGCAAACCCGACATATCATCGGGGTTCTCAGTCTTCTTTCACTCGTGTCAAGAGAGTATGATTTCCACTAATTAATACCGTACTCTTCCTTGAATAATCGTAAACTACGTTTGCATAATTTATATTTGCCTAACTTTCGTACTAATTTAATAGCTGCGTGCTGAGCTCGGGAGGGAGCCAACCGCGGCGGAAATATTTTACGACATGCATGGGCAGACCGATGAAAAAGGGACTACCTTTAAATCGAAAAAGGATCAAGCGACCTGGGTGAGTACTAAATCGACTGTAGGTGGTGGATAACTATCTTCAATGATTTCATCTAATAATAACTTAAATTGAGATCGTTGTTCTGTACGCAGGACGCCTACCAAGAAGAGATGGCGAGACTCGAGGCTGATCCTGATGTTGAGGAAGTCGACCCAAACGAGATTTGGTTCAAGGTCGTCAAGGGTTATAGGAAAGGAAGTGTGTACGGTGTGGGAAATGCACACGGTATGTACTTCAGACCTCCTACATCGCGTCTGAGCACCTTCACACAAATGGAGTACACGCCAGCCGGATCTCAGCAGCCCGATCCGGAGAAGGAGCAACTGAAGGAGCAGGCAGAACACATCAAGAAAATGCAGGAACAGATGGCCATGTTTCAGGCCATGTTCGACAAATGCAACCAAGGTCCTCCCCCACCCCCTCCAGACGACAGAGACCCCTTTAGCGGGGGTGGCGGTAACTCTGGTGCTGCTTCACAGTTAGTTGATTGTTTGTTGTTGTTGTTGTTTTAACTGTATATACGGATTATGTATCTTTGAACTACTTTACACCTGTGTACCTTCAAACCGTACGTTAAATCTTTTTATATAAGTTTTTTCAGCATAAATGAGTCGAGAGATGAACTCTTTTGGTTGACTGAGCTTGAATGTGGTTGAGGTATTGTGGATAGTCGACATTTGTGGTTGAGTTGTGGTTTATTTTGCAGGTTTTGGCTAAACATTAAACGCATGTTTACGGTCATGCAACAGCGTAAATAGTGTCCGATAACGGACGTCATAGCAGACGCCAGGGGAAACTATATTGGCGTCCGACTGTGGACGCGAGAAGTACGTGGGTGGCGTCCACAATCGGTCGCCAGATTCAGGCCCCAGGCGTCCCACTGTGGACGCCACTCAGAGACACATGGCGTCCACAGTCGGTCGCCAGCTTGGCGTCCACTGTCGGTCGTCATTTGTCCTGGCGTCCAATAGTGGACGCCCGTTTTAAAAAAGGGCGACCAGGCGTGGCTTCCGCTTTCTGGCGTCTGTTTGCGGACGCCCGTCGCCTTATAGCGTCCACTGTCGGTGACCACCAGGTGGACGCCTGGGGCACCTTTTCTTGTAGTGTGAGTTCCTTCATAAGCACCACACTTTTCCCTTTTGTTTCTTTGAATACATTTCCGATATCAGAGTTGGGTGAAGATTCCGTAAAGGAAGACATAATAACTTGTATCATATTTAAAAAAAACTCAACATCAGATACATGATCTGTATCATCATTTCCGATATCAGAGGTTTTAAATTTCAGTGCTGGTTGTAATCTTCTTTAGAAAGGACATGAAAAACTAGATGTCATAGTATTCTTGTTAGGGCTGGGTACTTGGTTTGGACTCAATTAATCATAATCATGCCACCCACGGCTCCTCTTCCTATTTGCTTCAATTAATATTATACGGAGTGTTTATTAATGATAATATAACCAGTCGTGTGTTGTGTGTAGTGTGTTAAACCAGACAAAGTATATAGCAGCTTTGATTTTGTTGTTGTTCTTATGCTTACTTCTCTAATCAATCATCACATACTCCTTAGCTGTTGGCGCATGTCCTTTTGTTGTCTCAATGTGCCCCTCACAATGTTACTACATTCTGCAGCTACCTCTACCAGTACAGTGCCAATGCAATTAATGGCCCACCATGGAATTTGCTCTTACTGAAATGGTAATACAGATACCTCTAATTCTAGAATCTAGATCCTCTGTCCACCCCATTCTTCTACGGAGTATTTAACTAATAATTAATGATAATACAGTAACAACACGATCTTTTATTTCACCTCTTTTTACTTAATTTAACTCAAGCAGGGAGCCTTCAAGGAATGTCCATCTTTTATTTACTCACCAGAAGTGATTTCTAAAAGCAAGGACGACATACACAGTTATCAGTTGTTGTTAGAGGAAATGATGGACCCAAGGAGAAAGCAGCTACTATTGACACTCAGGAACAACTATCCCATTCCCATGAAGCTGTGAATGATAAGCCTGCTTTTGAAGCCGATGCAAGTCTCAATTTTCTGAGAGAAAAGTTGTCTGTTGCTCTCCTAAATGTCAGCATCAAGGATGATTTAGTTAAGCAGCATTCCAAAGTAGCTGAGGAAGCCGTCTTAGGTATTTCAACTTAAACACTGACTTGTTACACTGACTTAACAATGAATTATTAAAATGTAACGTGAAAAAATGGAGCTAAATGTTTTTAATATTTTTTTCATTTTAAAACAAGGGTATATAGAATTTATTCGGGATTATAGTCTAATGCCAACTTCTCATCTCATTGTTGTGAATTCGGGGAATGCTCAAACATGGAGGTTACTTTTGGAAAAATGCAAACCTCTAGGGGTTGCCTTCTTGTCATAGACAATTCTCCTCTTTTTAGTTATGCGAGTAATTCTTAATTTCTTATAGAGATGTGGACAATGCAGTTCTTTGTAATGTATTCTCTTTGTTACTTTTCAGGTGGCACAAACACAACAACGAACAAGGTGATTCCTGTTTTCATTTCTAGAATATGTTCTGGATGTTTTGTGTTGTAAAATGTTATCTCATACATGTATATGCTCCGAGCCCAAAGTCAGCATATACCGTACTCCTTAGAAGGTATGTAAAGTTGGTATCACCTGCCACACTCTCATTCTGCAACAAGGGGTCATGTCTGACATGGTTCGGAGTGTTGATTACGTCTATTTTGGAGGATTTTTTTTTGTAGTTTTTCAGTTCTAAAGTAAGGTGTCATCTTTAGTTCACACATTCTTGTATAAGACCTTCTATGATTAGCAAAGTGTATAATGTATGGAAAATTCGTGATTTAGGAATATTTGGTTTATATATATATGTGTGTGTGTGTGAGAGATTGTTTTTTTTTAATTTATGAATTTTATCAAAGAGGACGGTTCAGTACAATAACCATTCTATTTGTAATTACAGTAAACATCACGATTCCACTGACTGGTGTGCTATTTTTGAAGACTTAAATAGACGGTTCCTCCTTCAACCGCCTATTTGTAATCAATTAAATAGGACGGTTTGACCTTCTTTGAACCGCGCTATTTGATTTAATAGGACGTTGACCTAAAGGACGGTTCCTTATCCCATATACGATGGTTAAGAACCATCCTATTTAATCTTAATTGTAGTAGTGCTTAAACCCAATAAAAACGGTCGAACCACAATTTGACAGGTCCATATAAATAATTAGAAACATAGTTGTAATGCACCAAACATTTGGACTACTTTGGAGTAATAGACTGTGTTATACAAGCTGTCAGCTGTGTACTATATAGTGTTTTGTACGAATAGACATCAGTTATAAAATATTAGGTGACTATAAATGGAACAAGTACATAATAATCAATGGGCATGAGATTTCACAATGATATGATGTCTATATATCTATAATAGACATCGTATATTTCAAATAATCTGATGTATAAATCTTATACATCATATTTTTAAAAATCACATGTATATTAGGTGATGTCTATGATGACTTTTGTAGTAGTGATAGTAGTCACATTTGGAACGGTTACTAGCTTTACAATTGATTCATTCCAATATTATTTAATTTCACCATACGCATCTCGAAGAGCCTTCCCAGGAGGTCACCCATCTTAACACTACTCTCACTCAAGCACGCAGCTTCCCAGGAGGTCACCCATCTTAACACTACTCTCACTCAAGCACGCTTAACTGCGGAGTTCTCATGGGCCAACTACCAGAAATGAAATTGAACTTTATTGACCTAATCATTGGTTTGAATTCTTTTAAAGTGATTTTTTTTTTCAAACTCCATTTTCTTTTGAGTAATTAAATTTTTTCCCCAATGATTTACCTATTATGATTAAAAAATTATTATTCCGGAAAAAAAAGGTTCGAAGTTGATTTTCGGACTCATGATTTCATTAATTTATCGATATTTTTATTTTAGTTTCTATTTTCCACGTTCTTTTATTGCTAGTTCTTTCGATATGTTTTTTTCTTTTTCGTTATCGGTCGTTATTTTATTTCATCAGTTTTTTATCTCATTACGTTTCCTTTAGCCTATTTCAAGTTTTACCCGAATTTTATTTTTCATTAAGTAAATTTTATTTTAAATTTATTTTCTTAAATATCTTCCAAATAATATTACAGAACAGTTACCGAATTAAACAGTTGACGATAAATTAATTTTTGATTTTCTCACTATTAATCCTTAATTATTAAATTTTCTTACTTGTATTTGTTAATTATTTGACTTTCTCACTTATACCTCTCTTTCTTTTTAAAATTATTTTGACTGGTTATTGAACTTAGGCATGACTCTCTAATACGTTAATCTTTCTTTCAAACCAAACAACTTGAAAGACAATTAATTTATAAAAACAATTATTGTTTTCGCAGTCTGTTTTAATTCCATAAAAAAAATATAGACCGATAAGAATTCTTAAATACGAGTTTAATAAAGCGGTTTTTTTCACACTGAAAATATTGTAAGAAAATCAATAATTTGGAAAAAAAAAATCATGCTCTGTCACTTTTTTTAAAGTTTTTTGTCTTGAAAAGAAGTGTATTACATGTGGAAAAATTAATTAATTAAGCGGTAAAAATGAAAGAGTCTTAAATAATAGTAGACATCTTAATGATGAATGATCAATCACATACTAATTTTACATGATATGCTATTTATGCCGCATTTTAGCTAGCATATATTACACTATATAAATGTTAGCTGTCATTCAAAAGTCATACTTAAGATTATAAAATTTTAATAAAACATATTGTCAAATTAAGAGAAATCAATTTCTTTACAAATGTTGATTAATAAAAAATAACCAAATTAGACAACGAAAGTTTTCTTGTATTTCATTTTACAAAAAATCTATTTTTTTTCTTAAAACTAAATAAAATAATACGAAATTTTTTTATTAATAAAATATTTTCAAATTTAATTTTTTTTCTTCATATTATCTTTAGCTTTTAATTTTAATGAATTTTTTAAGATAAATATTTGACACTCGGCTTAACTTGAAAGTAATTTGATTAAAGTTCGGAGAACCATTATCCACATGCGTTTATTACATTTGTGGCTAAAAAATAATTTTGCCACGGAAGTTAATTATGTGGTGGCTAAATAATATTTACCACTGAACAAATTCGTGGCTAAATATATTTTTGCCACGGGTGTGGCATTTTTCGTGGCAAGAGTGATTATTGGCCACGACTTTTATAAAATTCGTGGCGCAAGTGACTTTTTGCCACGGGAAAAAATGTTCACGTGGCATATTTTTTTTCCCAAGTAGTGAATCAAATTTTTCCCGTGGCTAGGTCAAATTTAGCCACAAATAACAAATTTTCGTGGCATAATTCGTGGCGCAAGTGTCAATTTGTTGTAGTGTGTGCACTTGGAAGGATTTAACTTCATCTTGTATTCCCTCAGGGTGCTGAAAGCGTCTTCCAGGTGTGCCGTGTGCTGTGATGCATGCTTGGATTTGACGACCATGTCGTCAATATACACCTCCATTGTATTGCCAATTTGCTTCTTGAACATCATGTTAACCAGCCTCTGGTAGGTGGATCCTGCATTCTTCAGACCAAAAGGCATAACACTGTAACATTAAATACCTCTCTTAGACCTGAACGTGGTTTTCTCCTGATCTGCTGGGTGCATCTTGATTTGGTTGTATGCACTCCATGCATCGAGGAAGGTTAACATCTCATGACCTGCTGTGGCATCCACCATGGCATCTATATGTGGCAGGGGGAATGGGTCTTTTGGATATGCCTTGTTCAGGTCGGTGAAATCGACGCACACTCTCCACTTGCCATTCTTCTTTGGAACCACCCCTACGTTGGATAACCATTCTGGGTACTTTACTTCCCTGATTTTTTCGGCAGCCAGCAGGTTATCTACCTCCTGATTTATGACTTAATTCCTTTCTGGGGCGAACTTCCTCCTCTTCTGTTGGATTGCTTTGTAACTTGGGTCCACGCTTAACCTATGGGTTATGATACTCGGATCTATCCCTACCATATCATCATGGGACCAAGCAAAACAATCCATGTTAGTTTTTAATAATTCAATAAGGTTTTGTCGGATATTACCTGTGCATTCTGATCCGATTAGCACTTTTCGCTCTGGATGTTGCTTGTCTAAGTTGACTTCATCTATCTCCGCCTGAGGTGGCTCTAAGTATTCTTGCAGAGGTAGGTGAAGGCTATGTAGTTGCTATGCTGGAGGACTTGCTGTCTTCTTTAGCGCCACTCTGTAGCAGTCTTTGGCTTCCCTTTGATCACCGCTGATCTTCTGCACTCCCCAGGGTGTGGGGAACTTCAAACATTGGTGGTAGGTGGAAGTGATTGCTTTCATCTCATGTATTCATGGCCTTCCCAGGATCACGTTGTAAGTGGAAGGACCATCAATGACTAAGTACCGCACCTTTTTATTCACTCCTCCCGCATAGCTAGGTAGGAATTGTGATCTCCCCTAAGGAGTATTTGGTTTCTCCACTGAAGCCTATTAGGGGGACCGCCTTTTTGCTTAGGTCCTCCTTGCTAAACCCCAAGTTCTGCAGGGTCTCCAGCATGATTAAGTTGACTGAGCTTCCGGTGTCGACCAATATTTTCCTCACAGTGCTATTTTCCTCACAGTGCAGTTCCCTATGGAGAGCGTGATAATTAGGGCATCATGGTGGGACTCTGGGGAGGGTTCTGCATCAGATTCATCAAAGGTGACGGCTGGAAGATCTTGGCAACCGATTCTGCAGGAGTGTTCGGGCCTGTCTCCTCTGGATTGGGAAGCGTGCCTTTTTGCTGCTGAATAAGTTAGTCCGCACAACTCTGATCCTCCTGTGATCACATTGACAACTCTGGTGCACAATGGAGGAGGGGAAGGCAACACTTGGTCTGCTGCATTTACCCTGCTGGAGCCTCTGGATACTAGGTGATCCAGGTTTCCCTGATCATAATGGAATTTCACTTCCTTTCTGAGGAGGACACATTCGTCGGTGTTGTGTCCAATGTCGTCATAGAACTCACACCTCTTGCTGGCGTCCCACGGTCATTAGCGTACTCTTGTCTCCTGGGCCACCTGGCTTTTCGTCCCAACTCCTTCAAGGCTATGAGTAAACCAGCAAGGTTGGTAGAGAACCAGTACTCGCTTATTTTAGGTGGGAGTCCTGGGCTCTCCTTCCAATCTTTTTCTTCAGAGATCTTGTGTATATTTCTGTCGTAGGGCTTTGATCTTTCGCCTCTTTTCTCTGCTGGTGTCTTCCTGGAGACATGCTCAGAACCATATGTAGCCCTTCTGGGGCCTGAATCTTCTTCCAGTCTGATGGCTACCATTGCTTTGGTTTGCACATCTTCGAATGTAGCGCAAGGATACTTGGTGAGATCTTTGTAAAGATCCGAATCCTGGAGGAGCCCTTGACGGAAGGCTTCTATGGCGGTGACCACGTCACACCTGGGAATAGTCACTTTCTCCCTGTTGAATCTGTTGAGGAAATCTCGTGTGGACTCCTCGAATTTCTGCACCACCCGATACAGATCGCTAGTTTGCTTCTCTGGCTTTCTGCTGCTGGCGAACTGCTGGTTGAAGGCGTTGACCAGATCAGTAAAGGAGGTGATACTTCTATTAGGCAGGCCAACGAACGAGTAGAGGGCTACTCCTGAGAGAGTGGAACCAAACCCTTTGCACAAGCATGCTTCCTTCAGGGGCCACGTAGATGTGATCTAGGGGGTCTGCAGTGCCATCATAGAGTATCATGGCTGGTGGCACAAAGCCCTTAGGCACAGCAACGCAGGCTAGATCATCAGTGAATGGCGAGTCTACATAGCTGTCTTTGGCAGCTCTCTCCAAGGGGCGTGACATTCAAGGAATTTTGCTGATCAGATCCCTCAACTCCTTCAGTTTTTGATACTGCTGGTCTGCAGCACTGTTGGTTCCTGCAAGAGGGTTAGAAGCAGGAGGGAAAAAACTGAAGGGTGTACTTCCTGTCTGGGGTCCTCCAAGGTGCAGATTGCTTGGAGGAGGCGGCGGGAGAGATGCAGCTACTGTAGGTCCGGACTGCCACTCTGGTGCCTGCTGAAACGAGGTTCTGGACGGCCAGGTTACTCCACGGTGCGGACTGTTGCCGGGTTGACTGGCATTCCCGGCTGAAATCCCGGCGTCTGCTGGTTGGGAGTAGATGCTGTCCACGCTCCTCCAGAGGGTTGGTTATTGGACAAGGGGTGCATCCCTAGTGAATGCGTTGGTTGCCATCCTGGCGCCTGGTGGGCTGGGGAACCTGCAAGGGACAATGAATTAGTCTCTCGGTTTTCAGTGCCGAAGAAGAGATTACCTGTGATGTGCGATCTGTTGGGTGTGGGCCCATGGGTTAGGTAGCCTAGCCCTTGTGGCAGAACGGTTTGGCTGGGCGGTGATAGTTCCAGATCCAGCCTGGTGACCAGCACTTGGGGAATCGCCCTGGAGGTTTGCCCACTGGTGACGGGTTCTCTGTGGAAGCTTGATTCTCCTCTAGATATCATAGGCAGAATTTCTGGTGGCGGCTGGACTGGCACAGATGGTGATTTTGATGTCGCCTTTATCTGAGCCCTGATGTCCCGGTTGTCCTTCTGCAAGGTCTTCACCGCTTGCTGCAAAGTGTTGATCCCTTGGAGTATCTCCATCATGGGATCTGGTGCTGATGGTATTTTGGAGATATCTCCAAACAACCCTCCATGGGCCGGCGTCTTGGATGACGCACCCTCCTTACTAATTCTGAAGAGGTTGGGTGTTTTTGATGTTGGGGGCCCCTTAGGTGGTTTGGAGGTCGTTGGTGCATGCCCTGTCGCCAGGCTAGTAGGAGTTGCATGGGTGGATGATGCGGCGAGCGGGCTTGCGGTCCCAGAAGATGGCGTTTCTCCAACAGGCTGGGTGGAGGCATCTTGGCTGTTGATGAGGTCTTGACCGGATCCAGACATGACGGTATGTAGGTCGATTAACAGTATGATTTGGCTAGTAAACGATCACTTTGCCCCACGGTGGGCGCCAAATTGTTTTGGTAAAAATTTACCGGGTTACGATTGAAGTTGCGGGTTAAAGTGATCGGGCTAACACTTACGAATTAATGGAACGGATTGAATCTACGAATGCAAAAACAAGGAAAGAAAATAGAGAGACACGAGAATTGGTGACGCAGAAACCCAATGTGGGAAAAACCGCGGGGGAGTCGGAATCCCGCCAAATATCTACTATGAACGATGAGAACGAATAATTAATACAAATGCGTGTTTTGGACTATCGGAGAGTGTATTTGCTTGTATGCTCTTTTTGAGTTAAAGTTTGCTGGAAAGTGAGTTGAATGATCCCCTTGTTGTTGTTGTTGCGCTTATATTTGCTTTGTTGCCTTCAACCTCTTCCTTCTTCTTCTCCTCATTTCCCTCCTCCTCTAGTGGAACAGCCCCTAGGATTTAGGGAGTTGTTGTTGACTAGGTCTACTTCCTTGGGCGCGGGTTTATTGTTGGGCTATACTCGGCTCATTTCCAGGCTTGGTTGCTGCTTGGCCCATTGTCATTACTAGGAGTTGCCATCGGGTTGACTCGTTGATTCCGGTTTGTGTTGGACTTACGACTTTCCCGACTTTGACTTTTGACTTTCGAGTGTTATTCCGTAATTTCCTCGTATTCAACCCTTTGACCTTTCGACTGAAGATATGCCACGTCATCTTTTGAGGATGCGAAATTTATCCCAAACACTACTTCAACTTACAGTCTTCTGTAAGTAATCGAAGATATTTTGAAACTTAGTTCTTATTTTAATTCTATCAGTTGGTGTTTTACGAAACGTGATTGTAATGGTGTAGCACATGAACTTGCACACGTTACACTAGTTGGTTCTTCTCATGTTGTTTGGTGCGATGGGCTTCCGCCTACTGCTAGCTGCATCGCTTCTTCTGAATTAGTTAAGTTATTCCCGGTTGGGAGATTCAAAAAAAAAAAAAAAACTTACAGTCTTCTGCTTCTTGGTTTTCCAAGAGATGAGCGAAGAACCAAGAAATATGGCATACCCACTAACGGATCTACGACTGAAAGCACAAGTAGAATATTCTGAATTGCTATAAGCTATAACATCCATAGGACTATCTACGGAATAAAACAGCCCAGTATTGATGGATCCCTTCAGGTAACGGACTACATGAATTGCTGCCTGCATATGGGGCTATCTAGGCTAATGAATGAACTGGCTCAGATGTTGAATTGAGAACGAAATATCTGGCCGTGTTAAATTGAGATAAAGTAAACGCCCAATCAACCTTCTATATACCTCAGGATCCTATAGGAGAGTTCCTGTATCAGTAGAAAGTTTGAGACCTTGAACCATAGGAAAATCAGCTGAAGTTGCATCAAGCATGTTTAGATCAGTGAGAATATATAAAATGTACTTCCTTTGATTGAGCATTATCCCTTTCTCATTACACACCATTTCTAAACCCAGAAAATAGTGCATCAACCCCAAATCTTTGATTATAAATTTCGAGTCTAAACTCCGCTTGGTCTGCTCAATCCCAGCAATTTCATCTCCTGTGAGCAAAATGTCGTCAACGTAAACTAATGCCACCAAAAACCCTGAGAACTGGCACGCATGAACATAGAATAATCTTCCCTCGACTGCATAAAATTAAGGGACTTGAGATGTTTTGTTAGCTCAATATTCCATTGCCTCGAAGCCTGTTTCAGTCCATAAATGGACTTCTTGAGCATACACACAAGGCCAGGTGCTCCTTTTGAATATCCCTCTGGTACTGTCATGTATATTTCATCTACGAACCTATGAATAAATGCATTATTTACATCAAGCTGATGTAAAGACCAATTCCTTGCAGCTGCGACAACAATTAGACTTCTCACAGTAGTGAACTTTGCTACTGGTGAGAATGTATGCTTATAATCCTTGTTTTTAATATGATTGTAACCCTTTGCAACTAATCGTTCTTTGTATCTTTCTATTGATCCATCCGGGTTGTGTTTAATCTTGAAATCCCATTTTGAACCAATAGCTTTATGCCCTTTGGGAAGTGGAACCAAGTCCCATGTTTGATTAACTTCAAGTGCTGCAAGTTCCTTAGACATAGCTTCAATCCAATGGGGATCAAATTGTGCTTGAGCATAAGTAGATGGTTCATGAACTTGCAAAACATTGGCTAAAGAAGCAGTATAATCAGGATCAAAATCTTTTATATCCTGAATGATTTCAGCATGAAATGATAAAGAAGAAAAATCAGGGATTTTAGCATTAATATCATGAGCAGACGGCAGATCTTGATGCCCTAGTAACTTGAGATAACATCGAAAATCTTTCAATTTTGTGGATGGTTGCCTGATTCTGGTAGATTTTTGCACCGGTGGATCAAGAATATTGTGATTTTCAGCAGATAAATGAGAAGATGATTGAGAAGATGACTGATGTTCAGCAGATTCAGGTACATCAATATCATTGGCAATTCTTCAATGTTAGGAGTAACCTGAATAAGACCTCATATGGCGATTTCCACTGAAGCAAGGGAGTAGGCATCTTCTTTATAAGGTAAGTAGCCACTAGAACTGAATCACCCCAGAATTTTAATGGTAAGTTAGCATGAAGCATCAAGGATCTTGTTGTTTCAATAAGGTGGCGGTGTTTGCATTCTACCCTCCCATTTTGTTGAGGTCTCCCCACCACACTGCGCTAATAAAAAATCCCCTCCTGCTTAAAAAATTTATAACAGGTATGCTGATCAAATTTTGTACCGTGATCAGTACGAATTGATTTGATTTTGCAGCCAAATTGAGTTGACTCCATTCTTATAAAACCAGTAATAATATGAGGGACCTGATCCTTATGCTGGATCAAAAAAGTCCAAGTGCAACGTAAGCAATCATCTAAGACCGTAAGAAAGGATCTTGCTCCACCCAAACATGGAATTTATACAGACCCCAAAGATCCATATGGATCAAATCAAAACAATGAGTAGCGTGAGAAATGCTTCTGGTGAAAGGTAACCAGTGATGTTTGGATAGAATGCAGGTTTCCCAAAAAAAAAATCTTGCATATTCACAGAATTTCCAAGTAGATGTTTCAACTTATCAATTGAAGTATGTCCTAATCTGGCATGAAGTAGTTCAGTATCACACAGTTTCTTAGTTGAATTGGCTACCTGCTTATTACATTCCACATTATTATGTAAGACAGTATGTTGTTCCGCTATTGAAGTTGCGTACAGCAGGTAAAGACCACCATCCTTCTGTGCAAATGCCTTTGTGAACTTACTTGAAAGGTCCTGAAAAATGTACACATCCTTAGAAAAGATGACCTGAAGTGATGAATGCTCTAAAAGACGGCTAACAGACAATAGATTCTGTTTAAAATCCTCAACCAAGAACACATTCTGCAATGTTATATGTGCATTTATCCTCATTTTGCCAGCTTTAGATGCCAATTTAATAGAACCATCAGGTAACCCAACTCTGATGGGTCTATGAAGTATGTAAATATCATGTAATAACCCAATATATGGAGTCATGTGGTCTGAAGCTCTGGTATCAACAATCCATTTATTCATAGAAGGATGAACTTGAGAATCAGTTAGATGAAGACAAGACACAATACCTGTAGAGCTTAGTGCCAGACCTTGGTTGTCAGCTAAAGACTTCAAAATGCGCTGATATATGAAGTTTGCCATTTCACTGACCATGCTATGGTCCATTCCAACTTGTATTCCTCCTGAAGTTCCTGCAACACTTGCATTATGATCATAAGCCAGAGGAGTATGTTCGGAAGCTTCTTGTTCCTTCACAACATCAACATTATGTGCAACCCTCCTGTGAGAATCTTGCCCAATCTAAGCGTCATAAGGTTTTCCACCCTTCCTCTTGTATTTCTTACTATTAGGGTTGGAGAAGCAGTACTCAGAAACATGACCTTTCTTCAAACAATGTGAGCATGTTTTGAGCCTGTGACAATCAGCCACTTCATGACCTTTCTTTAAACAATTAGTGCAGTGTTTTTCACTTGATTCTGACTCATATTTAGGTCTCTTCCCCCTGTTTCCCCCAGTAAACTGTGCAGCATAGGCACTAGTTTCAGCTAATATATACACAGCCTCACTGATTTGCTTTTGTTTCTCAACCTTTTGCAAAAGGAAGAAGGCCTTATTAAGAGGGGGTATGGGTTCCATGGTCAACACATTGGTTTTAACACCTTCATAGGTCGCATTAAGTCCCATGAGGAATTGAATGAGTTTCGTTTCAGATTCTCTGTCCAGAATTCTCTTTAACAGCTTAATAGAGCATACATCCATTGCTCCACAAGTACACAAGGGGATGGGATCTATACTATCAAGAGTCTCCCAGGTTCGTTTCATCCTACTATAGTACTCGACCAAAGGTGCATTAGCTTGTGTTGTATCACTCAATTCCTTCCTTAATTGATAGATTTCTACACTGTTAACTAGACCATATCTCTCACTTAACTCAATCCAAAGATCTTTTGCACTTCTAGCATATTCAACAGTCTCATGTATGTCTCTAGACAGTTAATTCAGAATCCATTTAACAACCATATAATCACATCTTATCCATTGATGATGTGTTTTATCAGCTTTATTAGGTTGTTTACAGGTTTCGTCAACAAAAGCGTCCTTGTTTTTAGCAATTAACGCAATGTACGCATCACGTTTCCATGATATAAAACCAATTCCATTAAATTGTGTCGAAACAAGCTGAAGTGTAAGTTGATCGGACGAAGAAAGATATAAAGGATCATCGAAACACGAATAATTGTTCAAAGTAGCAGAATTTGCAGAATCAATTGTCATGATTGTAAAAGAAGTAGCAAGAATGAATTAACCAATTCACCGCAGAAATATAAGCAATTGCTCAGAAATCGAAGGAATTTCGCCAAAAACACAATCAATTACGGATAATGTTGAACAATTACGCAAAATCTCAAGAAATTCAATCAATTGTAGAAATTATTGAACAATTTGCAATAAACATAGGATAACGAGAGAAAGCGGAAGAAGAAAAATTCGGAAAGATTGTACCGAACGTTGATGATATGAGAGTAAGCAGAATACTTGCAGAAAAAAGAGAAAACTGAATCACAAGACCGTCTTGCTCTGATACCATATGAACCGAACTTCCTCCATTGTTGCAGTAGCTAAGCTCCGTAGAATGATGATAGAGATGAGTGGATAAGGATGTGAGGTGTAAATAGAAATGTGTGTTATGTATTGACTTAATTGTTCGGGCCAAAAATTTGCACCTTTGGAATACAACGTGGCATGCTACGAGTGGACGGTCAAAAGGTCAAAAGTCAAAGGTCAACAACAAAAGGGTCCACGGTCCACGGGTGAAGGTCAAAACCGAAGACTAAAGAACGGAAGACAAAAACAGTCAAAGATCGTCAAGTCAAACAGACCCGGAGTAATACACAATGATGGGCCGAGCAAATCACAAGAGTAAACAAAACGGCGGGCCACACAACAAAAATGGCCCATCAGAAAAAGAAAGGAACCTAGCCCACACAAGAAGAGAGGAGGCAACAGCTACTCCTACAAATCAGGAAACCCTCCTACATACAAAGGAGAGGAGGAGAAGAATGAGGAGTTGACTGTAACAGCCATAACAGTCATTGGGCATTGAAGAGCAATAATTGCTCCACATTAAAGGGGCAATGAAGACGTTAGAGAGAGGGGAGCCATATATAAAGGAAAGAGAGGAAGAAGGGAGAGAGATCCCGACACACCGACTCCAACACACACAAGACCAAAACTCTAGCAATCATCTATAGATAAACATTCCTATTTGTATTCTCTTCTTCATTCTTTTTCCATTCATAGTGAAACTTTGGTGGGATTCCGACTCCCCCCGCGGTTTTTCCCACATCGGGTTTCCGTGTCACCGAAACTTTGTGTGTCGTCCCTTTTTCTTTCATTGTCCTTTGCTTGCTAGATTCGTTCGATTTCGTCGACTCGTAGTTATAGGACGATCACTTTAATCCACAACCGAAATCGTAGACCCGGTAAATTTTTACCAAAACAATTTGGCGCCCACCGTGGGGCAAAGTGATCATTTCTATAAGCCAAATCCTACAGTGAAGCAATTCCGTATCGCCATGTCCGGATCCGATCGAAGTCCCTCCAGCAGTGAAGGAGCATCAACCCAGTCCATTGGAGGAGGATCATCCCCAGGATCAGCAGAGCCAATTCTCACGCCCCTCACTCTGGCAATTCCCACTAGCCTGACGGTAAAACCCACGCTATCAGCGTCTAGGCCCCCTCCGACGCCTAAAACTTTTGGGGTCAGTAGCTCCTCCAAGGCCAGAAAGGAGAGCATACCAACCAGAACCTCGACTCCAGGAGGATTCATGGGAGAAGCTTCCAGTGGCGCGACCAGACCTGATGCAAAGTATGCTCCAGGGAATTAATGCTCTGCGCCAAGCAGTAGAAACCCTGCAGAAAGGACAACCAAGATATCAAGGCTCGGATCTCGACAGCAGACAAGACTCCAGTTTCTTCGCTCCAGATGTCACCAGAGATGCTGCCCCTAATGCCTAGGGGAGAACCCAGCACCCGCAGGGAATCAAAAACTGGCAGAAAGGCCACCAGAGAAGTCCCCTCAGAGTTGGTCACCAGAATGGAGCTAGGATTGGCTCCACCAGGCCCAGTTATTGAACCCCAAGGGTTGGGTTACCTAACCTATGGCCCCACACCCGGCAGATCTCGTACCTCAGGTAACCCATCGAAAGTCCGGAAATTAACCCGCTACCTTTTGTAGGCACCCCCGTCCATCAGGCGCTAGGATGACAAATTGCAACCCCACCCGGGATGACCACCTTATCTAGCAACCAGGCCTCTGGAGGAGTGTGGACTACCCCAGACCAGCAAACACCGGGATGGCAGCCAGGAGCCTTAGTCAACCTGGCTACCGCCAACAACCCGTACGCTTGAACCAGCTGGCCACCCAGAGTCCCACTCCAGCAGGCACCAGAGTGGCAGCCCAGACCCATGACAGCAGCATCACCTTTACTTCCTCCTCCTAGCAGTCAACACCCTGGAGGACCTCATGCAGGGAGTATTTCTTTCAGTTTTTCTCCTCCTGCTTCTAACCCTCTTGCAGGAACAGTCAGCACAGCAGATCAGCAGTACCAGGAACTGAAGGAACTAAGGGACCTGATTAACAAAATTCCTGGAATGCCACGCCCCCTGGAAAGAGCAGCAAGAGATAGCTATGCAGATTCACCCTTCATCGACGATCTAGCCTGTGTTGCTGTACCTAAGGGCTTCTTGCCACCAGCCATGATGCTTTATGACGGCACCGCAGACCCCTTAGATCAGATCAACCATTACAAACAGAAGATGATGGTGGTGACCGCTACGGGGCCCCTGAAGGAAGCCTGCATATGCAAGGGGTTTGGCTCCACTCTGTCAGAAGCAGCCCTCCATTGGTTCGTCAGTCTGCCTAACTGAAGCATCGCCTCCTTCGCTGACCTGGTCATCAATGCCTTCAACCAGCAATTTGCCTGCAGCTGGAAACCAGAGAAGCAGACCAGTGACTTGTATCGGGTGGTGCAGAAGTTCGAGGAATCCACGCGCGACTTCCTCAACAGATTTAACAAGGATAAAGTAACCATTCCCAGATGTGATGTAGCCACCTCCATAGAAGCCTTCCGCCAAGGGCTCCACCAGGATTCAGACCTCTATAAGGATCTTACAAAGTACCCATGTGCCACGTTCGAGGATGTGCAGACCAAGGCAATGGCAGCCATCAGGCTAGAAGAAGATTCAGGCCCCAGAAGAGCTACATATGGTTCTGAACACGTCTCCAGAAAGGCGCCAGCAGAAAAGAGGGGTGAGAGATCGAAGCCCTACACCAGAAACGTGAGCAAGGTTTCCGAGGAGAAAGACTGGAAGGACAATCCTGGATTGCCACCCAAAGTAAGTGAGTATGGGTTCTCTACCAATCTTGCTCGGGTACTCAAAGCTCTAAGGGAGTTAGGACGCAGAGTCAGGTGGCCCATGAGACAGGAGTACACCAATGACCGAAGGGACACCAGCAAGAGTTGCGAATTCCACGACGACATTGGACACAATACGGATGAGTGTGTCCAGCTCAGGAGAGAGGTTAAGTTCCAGTATGATCAGAGGAACCTGGACCACCTCGTGTCCAGAAACTCCAGCAGGATAAATGCAGCAGATCAAGTATTACCTTCTCCACCGCCAATATGTACCAGGATTGTCAATGTTATCACAGGAGAATCAGAATTATGCGGGCTGACCTACTCACCAGCCAAGAGGCATGCTTCTCAGACCAGAGGAGACAGACCAGAGCACTCCTGCAGAATCAATTGCAAAGATCTTCCAGCCGTCACCTTTGACGAAACTGATGCAGAATCTACTCCAGAAATGCACCATGACGCATTGATAATCACTCTCTCCATAGGGAATTGCACCGTGAAGAAGATTCTAGTGGACACCGGGAGCTCAGTCAACCTCATCATGTTGGAAACCCTCCAGAACATGGGGCTCAGCGAGAAGGACCTAACTAGGAAGGCGGTTCCCTTGATAGGTTTCAGTGGAGAAACCAAGCACTCTCTAGGAGAAATCACCATTCCTACTTATGCTGGAGGAGTGAATAAACAAGTATGGTACCTAGTCATTGATGGACCCTCCACCTACAACGTGATTCTAGGAAGGCCTTGGATCCATGAGATGAAGGCGATTACCTCAACCTACCACCAGTGCCTGAAGTTCCCTACACCCTGGGGAGTGCAGAAGATCAGTGGAGATCAGGAGGAGGCGAAAGACTGCTACAAGGTGGCTCTCAAGAAAACCGCAAGTCCTCCAGCATAGCAGTTAAAGAGCCTTCACCTGCCTCTGCAGGGGTATGTCGAACCACTTCAGGCGGAGATAGATGAAGTCAACTTGGACAAACAACACCCGGAGCGGAAAGGGCTAATTGGATCCGAGTGCAGAGGTAGTATCCGCCAAAATCTCATTGAATTGTTAAGAACTAACATGGATTGTTTTGCTTGGTCACATGATGACATGGTAGGTATAGACCCCAGCATTATAACCCACAGGCTAAGTGTGAATCCCAGCTACAAGCCAGTCCAGCAGAAGAGGAGGAAGTTTGCCCCAGAAAGAAATCAAGTCATAAACCAAGAGGTAGACAGTCTGCTGGCTGCTGGAAAAATCAGGGAGGTGAAGTATCAAGAATGGCTGTCTAACGTGGTGGTGGTCCCAAAGAAGAATAGCAAGTGGAGGGTGTGCGTCGATTTTACCGACTTAAACAGAGCATGCCCAATAGACCCATTTCCCCTGCCACATATAGACGCCATGGTAGATGCCACAGCAGGTCATGAGATGATGACTTTCCTTGATGCATGGAGTGGGTACAACCAGATCAAGATGCATCCAGCAGATCAGGAGAAAACAGCATTCAGGTCTGAGAGAGGTATCTATTGTTACAATGTTATGCCTTTTGGTTTGAAGAATGCAGGGTCCACCTACCAGAGACTAGTTAAAAAGATGTTCAAAAGGCAAATTGGGGACACGATGGAGGTATATATTGACGACATGGTCGTCAAGTCAAAGCAAGTTTCACAACATACGACGCACTTGGAAGATACCTTCAACACCTTGAGGGAATACAAGATGAAGTTGAATCCTTCAAAGTGCACGTTTGGAGTGTCGTGTGGGAAGTTTCTGGGCTACATGGTCACCCAGAGGGGAATCGAAGCTAGCACGGAGCAGATCAAAGCCATCCTCTAGCTGGAATCCCCGCAGAAACTTAAGGACGTCCAACGCCTGACCGGGAGAATCGCTGCTCTGAACAGATTCAAATCCAAGTCCTCAGATAGGTGCAGATTGTTCTATGATATACTGAAGAAGGCCCAAAGGTTTGATTGGACAACAGAGCACGAGAAGGCGTTCAGCGAGCTGAAGCACTACCTCAGCACTCCACCTCTGCTGTCAAAACCAAAACCTGGAGAACAACTCCTCTTGTACCTGTTAGTAATCGAGGTAGCAGTTAGCGCGGTATTAGTTTTAGAGCAAGAGGGAGCGCAACACCCGGTATATTATGTCAGTAAGTCTTTGCTTCCTGCAGAGACCAGGTACACTTCCCTTGAAAAACTTGTACTAGCACTTGTTACAGCTTCCTATAAACTGCGACCTTATTTTGAATCACATGTTATCTATGTAATAACGAATTACCCGCTAAAAACTATTATGAGAAAACCTGAGTTGTCAGGAAGAATGGCCAAGTGGTCGATGCACCTGAGCGGTTTCGACCTGAAGTTTGTCCCCAGAACAGCAATAAAGTCCCAGGCGTTAGCAGACTTCATATCCGACTTCAGCCCAGCACTGCAGACTCAGGCAGAGAAAGACATCCCCCTCATGGAGGAAGATAAGGGTGAACAGGTGTGGAAGCTAAATGTGGACGGCGCCTCCAACATGAGAGGATCTGGAGTAGGATTAGTTCTCAAGTCTCCTCAGGGGGATCTCGTAGTCCAGGCAATGCGCTGCGAGTTCTGAACAACAAACAACGAGGCAGAATATGAAGCTCTAATCTTGGGTCTCCAGATGGCTCTGGACCTCAAAATCAAGCGCCTGGAGGCATACAACAATTCCCAGCTAATAGTCAACCACATGAATGGTTCGTATGCAGCTAAGGACTCCAAGATGGTGTCTTACCTTGAAGTAGCAAAGGAGCTCTCCCTTAGGTTCGTAGCCTTCTCAATCAACCAAGTCCCTAGGGACCAGAACGTGGAAGCAGACGCCCTAGCCACCCTGGGGGCAACCTTCAAACCAGGCGTAGTTTCCACCATACCCATTTTCCATGTACTAGAGCCAGCAGTTTGGATAGGCACACAGGAACACCAGATGCTGAGGGAGGAGGACAACTCACCAGACCAGGGACTGCAGTGGCTGCAGGAAGCAGGAGTCTGCAGCACCTCAGCAGAACAAGAAGGAATCCCAGACTGGAGAAAACCCTACCAAGAATGGCTGCAAAATGACATTCTGCCAGCAGATAGGAAAGAAGCCAGGAGCTTTAGAATGAAGGCATCTAGGAGGTAGAAGTTGTTATGCATGACCTCCACAGTGGAGAATGTGGAAATCATGCAGGGGGCAAGAGTCTATCCAACAAGGCACACCGCCAGGGTTATTACTGGCCGACGATGCGTAAGGACGCCAAGGAATACGTTAGGAAGTGCGATGCCTGCCAAAGACATGCACCAGTCAACCACCAGCCAGCAGAACCATTGCACTCAGTAATTTCTCCCTGGCCCTTCATGAAGAGGGGGATGGATATTGTTGGCAAGTTACCAAGAGCTCCAGGAAACAAAGTCTTCATGTTGGCCATGACAAACTACTTCTCCAAGTGGATAGAAGCAAAGGCATTCCCTCAGGTGACCGAGAAGCAGGTTATATCCTTCATTAAACGTAACATTATCTGCAGGTTTGACATTCCTTCAGAAATCATCTGCGACAACGGATCCCAGTTGTAACACCCCGTGTTTTTTACCATTTTAGTTATTTATAATTACGATTAATATTAATAAATCGAGTCTCGACAAACTATTTTATATAGTAATATTCAATTCTTTTACCTTTGGAACCTTTCTATTTCACTTCATTGTTTGCAAAACTGAAATTTCTATCGTTATCGAAATTCTGTGCGATTTCGTAAAACGGTTCCTATTTTCTCATACGTACTCCGATTGAGGCGTTTCAAAAGCCTAACTTTATTAATTTTCCAAGATCTACACAATGGTGATATTCAAAATTACAATTTATAAGTTCATCATAAAAATATTGTACTGGACAGCTCCTTTACTACGAAAATCGTCACCCGACGAATCGTTTCTCAACATTCGATTTCCGTACTTCTTTCCTAACCATTGTGTGACCAAATAAACTCATAAATATCACCCTAAGGCATGCCATACCGTCACTTTGAATTCCAAGCCTCAAAATATGCTTTTCTAATCAAAAACACCAAATAGGGTATGTACCTCTTAAAGTATGCTTAGCTACTTTTGGTAATTGTCAAGTTCTTGTCCACCCTTTGCTCCCCCATCTAATGCACGACTTGTGTGCTTATAACCAGCCATTTTCTCTTCATTTACTCATCCATTCACTCACTTAAACACTCCTTCAAAGATCCATCTAAAACCAAAGAAAATCATACAAGTTCTTTTAAGTTCTAAGGTGTTCACACCACCATATCTCAAGAGCACATACTCTTTCTTTTCCTTACCTTATACTCTTTATTTTTAAGTCTTATTCCTATTATATTTACTAACTTACTTTGTTTGTGTGTCCTTCTAACTTATTCATGAAGAGGAGCAAGAGAAAGGGGGCTTCGATCTTAGTATATTTGATTTCATAGTTGATCCGGAGAATTGCTAATAGGTAACCTAACTTTTCTTCGCCCTCAAATCTCGTAGTATAGTGTTTAGACTCTAACTAACATATAACATCATGTTTAGGACTAAATCATTAGATCACCAAGTTTAAAGTTAACTATTTGTTGATTTATCACTTGACAATACATGCTGTAAAATGGATTCTGTGATGTATGATGTATGTTCATGATTTTTCTGTGTAAAATATGTTTCGAATTAGCCTTCAATTCCTTCATTAAAGTTGTAGATCTGAATGTCTATAATATGATTAAAATATGAAAAGTAATTTTTTATGAAAATATATATTTAGAAATGATTTATTTCGTAAACTGGTACTGTATGATTTTATGTACTGTCTGAGAAAATGATATGTTTCGTGATGTTAAACGTTTCTTTTGGATATGGAAAATTTATGTTACATTCCTGATGATGCCTAGAATGTGTATGTCAAATTTCATATAAATCCATCATATATATTTTCATTTATAAAATTTGTACTAAAATGGGTCAGATCTGGAAAGAATATTTTATTTAAGAACATTTATAAAATATTTTAATCTAAATTTCTGGGTATAAGTTATTTACAAGTATAGGTATCCAAAATAAAATATTTTGGTTCACTTTAATGATGTTTAAGTATTTTAAATGATTTAAAAGAAAGTATTGAAAATCGTACTGTTTTCGTTTTTAATTTGTTAAAAATAATAAACCTTATTATTTTTGAAAAATGACTTTATATCTGGAAACCTAACTTATAAAAGTATGTTGAGTATGAAAATCGAAACTTAAAAATAACATTTGAAAAATGACTCATTTAGTATCCTTAATAATATTATCGATTTCGTTATTACTTAAAGTTACTTTTGCAAAACTCTACGTTTTGAGAAATACGATACCTAATAAGGTTAAAAATGATTTTTATAATTATTATTGATTTATTTGATGTTTGAAATATTTTACTAAGTATAAATAGGCTTTAAGAGATAAGTATACTTGTACAAATACGAAACCGTATAAAAATACTAAATACGTACACTTAAACAATAAATGTACTAAATACTTGTGCCCAAAAAGTATAGAGTACTAAAAGACGAATAACCCAAAAGTACTAAGTTAAACAGTGCTTAAATGTGCAAAACAACACTTAAACTTTATAATAAGCACTTAAGGATTTATTAGTGACTAAGTCAAAACTAAGGGATGACTAGTCTATCTTGGTCAAACTTTGGCTTTCCAAGTCAACATAGACCAAGTCAAGATAAAGGACCCCATCTTAAATAATGTACTTAGAAATAATTGAATCTTTAATCAAATCTCAACTAATGAACGCTTCAAATAATATATCTCAAATAAAATGTTCCAAATCTCTTACATCAGTATACTAAAACTATCAGTTAAGATAAATTTTACGACGATTGATAATATTTGTTAATCTTAAAATCGACATACTTAAATTCCATAGGAACAACTGTACTTCTAGTCGGTGTGTTACCTAAGCTGGTGATCAGACACGTTTTCACGAACGATGTTATCGATACCAATCATGGTGAAAATGAACATGTGCCCTGGCAGTACCCTCTGAGTCGTCTTCACCATTCCATGTTGTAATGACTTGTTCCGAGTCAATACAGAGCCCACAGACCGGTCATCCTTATGGAACCCGGTATTGTTTCATCCCTCTGGACATCAGACATGTGCCCCACGATGACCGCTGAGCTCGATATTCCAGAGACTCTGTCTTTATAAGACACCCAAATTCAGCCTACGTTTCGTGTTGGGCGCTATCTTGGTAAAGTTTAGAAGGCGATGCGATAGAAGACAGCTTCGAAAGTAGACTACGACACTCGGAGTCACTGCTCATGGGAGGCCATGATACATCCTGCCGGTGCGAGAAAATGCTAAGAAGTAAATGGCCAGCCAGCTCTTTATGAGTTTGTCGGTAGAGTAGTAGTCGTCCAGTTGCCATTGAGGTGCTCGGTTGTGTAAAGGTTCTCTTTCCCGAGACCAAGAGTATGGATTGGGTGTGTGCACATACATAGACAAGGGCACTGATCAGCTCTCACTCTCTATATCGGATATCTTTGGGGGCGGAATACCTTCCGACCTTTGCCTTAGCAGTGTATGGGACATGTTCGGTTTAGCGGGGCCTCTGAATCCATGCACTTGCAGTCCTTCTTCTCCGTATGTTAGTCGACTAAACCGAGTCAATTTAGGTGTTCGATCCTATTGAGCACTAGGGGTGAGATGTAAACCTCCTAGTATCGATATGATTGGCGGGATTGATGTTCCCATCCGCATTTATGGTGAGATGCAAGCCTTAAGTGTGCATGAGACATTAGTAGTCACGTCCCGTGCATTATGTGAAAGGAAACCATTGTTTTTAAAAGTAAATGACTACAGTTTTCTAAATCACATGTGCTATTATGCTTTGTTACTGTTCTATACTCTTATGACTAATGATGTGATTGAAATGCTTGATGATGGGAAGTGATGTTTTGTTATATGTCTTGCTTGAATATTGATTAAGATTTATATTATGTTCCATACGATTTGTATTATGTATGTCTTACTCTATTTTCACATGACACTTCTATGAGACTCTGTCTTTATAAGACACCCAAATTCAGCCTACGTTTCGTGTTGGGCGCTATCTTGGTAAAGTTTAGAAGGCGATGCGATAGAAGACAGCTTCGAAAGTAGACTACGACACTCGGAGTCACTGCTCATGGGAGGCCATGATACATCCTGCCGGTGCGAGAAAATGCTAAGAAGTAAATGGGCAGCCAGCTCTTTATGAGTTTGTCGGTAGAGTAGTAGTCGTCTAGTTGCCATTGAGGTGCTCGGTTGTGTAAAGGTTCTCTTTCCCGAGACCAAGAGTATGGATTGGGTGTGTGCACATACATAGACAAGGGCACTGATCAGCTCTCACTCTCTATATCGGATATCTTTGGGGGCGGAATACCTTCCGACCTTTGCCTTAGCAGTGTATGGGACATGTTCGGTTTAGCGGGGCCTCTGAATCCATGCACGTGCAGTCCTTCTTCTCCGTATGTTAGTCGACTAAACCGAGTCAATTTAGGTGTTCGATCCTATTGAGCACTAGGGGTGAGATGTAAACCTCCTAGTATCGATATGATTGGCGGGATTGATGTTCCCATCCGCATTTATGGTGAGATGCAAGCCTTAAGTGTGCATGAGACATTAGTAGTCACGTCCCGTGCATTATGTGAAAGGAAACCATTGTTTTTAAAAGTAAATGACTACAGTTTTCTAAATCACATGTGCTATTATGCTTTGTTACTGTTCTATACTCTTATGACTAATGATGTGATTGAAATGCTTGATAATGGGAAGTGATGTTTTGTTATATGTCTTGCTTGAATATTGATTAAGATTTATATTATGTTCCATACGATTTGTATTATGTATGTCTTACTCTATTTTCACATGACACTTCTATGAGACTCTGTCTTTATAAGACACCCAAATTCAGCCTACGTTTCGTGTTGGGGGCTATCTTGGTAAAGTTTAGAAGGCGATGCGATAGAAGACAGCTTCGAAAGTAGACTACGACACTCGGAGTCACTGCTCATGGGAGGCCATGATACATCCTGCCGGTGCGAGAAAATGCTAAGAAGTAAATGGGCAGCCAGCTCTTTATGAGTTTGTCGGTAGAGTAGTAGTCGTCCAGTTGCCATTGAGGTGCTCGGTTGTGTAAAGGTTCTCTTTCCCGAGACCAAGAGTATGGATTGGGTGTGTGCACATACATAGACAAGGGCACTGATCAGCTCCCACTCTCTATATCGGATATCTTTGGGGGCGGAATACCTTCCGACCTTTGCCTTAGGAGTGTATGGGACATGTTCGGTTTAGCGGGGCCTCTGAATCCATGCACTTGCAGTCCTTCTTCTCCGTATGTTAGTCGACTAAACCGAGTCAATTTAGGTGTTCGATCCTATTGAGCACTAGGGGTGAGATGTAAACCTCCTAGTATCGATATGATTGGCGGGATTGATGTTCCCATCCGCATTTATGGTGAGATGCAAGCCTTAAGTGTGCATGAGACATTAGTAGTCACGTCCCGTGCATTATGTGAAAGGAAACCATTGTTTTTAAAAGTAAATGACTACAGTTTTCTAAATCACATGTGCTATTATGCTTTGTTACTGTTCTATACTCTTATGACTAATGATGTGATTGAAATGCTTGATGATGGGAAGTGATGTTTTGTTATATGTCTTGCTTGAATATTGATTAAGATTTATATTATGTTCCATACGATTTGTATTATGTATGTCTTACTCTATTTTCACATGACACTTCTATGAGACTCTGTCTTTATAAGACACCCAAATTCAGCCTACGTTTCGTGTTGGGCGCTATCTTGGTAAAGTTTAGAAGGCGATGCGATAGAAGATAGCTTCGAAAGTAGACTACGACACTCGGAGTCACTGCTCATGGGAGGCCATGATACATCCTGCCGGTGCGAGAAAATGCTAAGAAGTAAATGGGCAGCCAGCTCTTTATGAGTTTGTCGGTAGAGTAGTAGTCGTCCAGTTGCCATTGAGGTGCTCGGTTGTGTAAAGGTTCTCTTTCCCGAGACCAAGAGTATGGATTGGGTGTGTGCACATACATAGACAAGGGCACTGATCAGCTCCCACTCTCTATATCGGATATCTTTGGGGGCGGAATACCTTCCGACCTTTGCCTTAGCAGTGTATGGGACATGTTCGGTTTAGCGGGGCCTCTGAATCCATGCACTTGCAGTCCTTCTTCTCCGTATGTTAGTCGACTAAACCGAGTCAATTTAGGTGTTCGATCCTATTGAGCACTAGGGGTGAGATGTAAACCTCCTAGTATCGATATGATTGACGGGATTGATGTTCCCATCCGCATTTATGGTGAGATGCAAGCCTTAAGTGTGCATGAGACATTAGTAGTCACGTCCCGTGCATTATGTGAAAGGAAACCATTGTTTTTAAAAGTAAATGACTACAGTTTTCTAAATCACATGTGCTATTATGCTTTGTTACTGTTCTATACTCTTATGACTAATGATGTGATTGAAATGCTCGATAATGGGAAGTGATGTTTTGTTATATGTCTTGCTTGAATATTGATTAAGATTTATATTATGTTCCATACGATTTGTATTATGTATGTCTTACTCTATTTTCACATGACACTTCTATGAGACTCTGTCTTTATAAGACACCCAAATTCAGCCTACGTTTCGTGTTGGGCGCTATCTTGGTAAAGTTTAGAAGGCGATGCGATAGAAGACAGCTTCGAAAGTAGACTACGACACTCGGAGTCACTGCTCATGGGAGGCCATGATACATCCTGCCGGTGCGAGAAAATGCTAAGAAGTAAATGGGCAGCCAGCTCTTTATGAGTTTGTCGGTAGAGTAGTAGTCGTCCAGTTGCCATTGAGGTGCTCGGTTGTGTAAAGGTTCTCTTTCCCGAGACCAAGAGTATGGATTGGGTGTGTGCACATACATAGACAAGGGCACTGATCAGCTCCCACTCTCTATATCGGATATCTTTGGGGGCGGAATACCTTCCGACCTTTGCCTTAGGAGTGTATGGGACATGTTCGGTTTAGCGGGGCCTCTGAATCCATGCACTTGCAGTCCTTCTTCTCCGTATGTTAGTCGACTAAACCGAGTCAATTTAGGTGTTCGATCCTATTGAGCACTAGGGGTGAGATGTAAACCTCCTAGTATCGATATGATTGGCGGGATTGATGTTCCCATCCGCATTTATGGTGAGATGCAAGCCTTAAGTGTGCATGAGACATTAGTAGTCACGTCCCGTGCATTATGTGAAAGGAAACCATTGTTTTTAAAAGTAAATGACTACAGTTTTCTAAATCACATGTGCTATTATGCTTTGTTACTGTTCTATACTCTTATGACTAATGATGTGATTGAAATGCTTGATGATGGGAAGTGATGTTTTGTTATATGTCTTGCTTGAATATTGATTAAGATTTATATTATGTTCCATACGATTTGTATTATGTATGTCTTACTCTATTTTCACATGACACTTCTATGAGACTCTGTCTTTATAAGACACCCAAATTCAGCCTACGTTTCGTGTTGGGCGCTATCTTGGTAAAGTTTAGAAGGCGATGCGATAGAAGATAGCTTCGAAAGTAGACTACGACACTCGGAGTCACTGCTCATGGGAGGCCATGATACATCCTGCCGGTGCGAGAAAATGCTAAGAAGTAAATGGGCAGCCAGCTCTTTATGAGTTTGTCGGTAGAGTAGTAGTCGTCCAGTTGCCATTGAGGTGCTCGGTTGTGTAAAGGTTCTCTTTCCCGAGACCAAGAGTATGGATTGGGTGTGTGCACATACATAGACAAGGGCACTGATCAGCTCCCACTCTCTATATCGGATATCTTTGGGGGCGGAATACCTTCCGACCTTTGCCTTAGCAGTGTATGGGACATGTTCGGTTTAGCGGGGCCTCTGAATCCATGCACTTGCAGTCCTTCTTCTCCGTATGTTAGTCGACTAAACCGAGTCAATTTAGGTGTTCGATCCTATTGAGCACTAGGGGTGAGATGTAAACCTCCTAGTATCGATATGATTGACGGGATTGATGTTCCCATCCGCATTTATGGTGAGATGCAAGCCTTAAGTGTGCATGAGACATTAGTAGTCACGTCCCGTGCATTATGTGAAAGGAAACCATTGTTTTTAAAAGTAAATGACTACAGTTTTCTAAATCACATGTGCTATTATGCTTTGTTACTGTTCTATACTCTTATGACTAATGATGTGATTGAAATGCTCGATAATGGGAAGTGATGTTTTGTTATATGTCTTGCTTGAATATTGATTAAGATTTATATTATGTTCCATACGATTTGTATTATGTATGTCTTACTCTATTTTCACATGACACTTCTATGAGACTCTGTCTTTATAAGACACCCAAATTCAGCCTACGTTTCGTGTTGGGCGCTATCTTGGTAAAGTTTAGAAGGCGATGCGATAGAAGACAGCTTCGAAAGTAGACTACGACACTCGGAGTCACTGCTCATGGGAGGCCATGATACATCCTGCCGGTGCGAGAAAATGCTAAGAAGTAAATGGGCAGCCAGCTCTTTATGAGTTTGTCGGTAGAGTAGTAGTCGTCTAGTTGCCATTGAGGTGCTCGGTTGTGTAAAGGTTCTCTTTCCCGAGACCAAGAGTATGGATTGGGTGTGTGCACATACATAGACAAGGGCACTGATCAGCTCTCACTCTCTATATCGGATATCTTTGGGGGCGGAATACCTTCCGACCTTTGCCTTAGCAGTGTATGGGACATGTTCGGTTTAGCGGGGCCTCTGAATCCATGCACTTGCAGTCCTTCTTCTCCGTATGTTAGTCGACTAAACCGAGTCAATTTAGGTGTTCGATCCTATTGAACACTAGGGGTGAGATGTAAACCTCCTAGTATCGATATGATTGGCGGGATTGATGTTCTCATCCGCATTTATGGTGAGATGCAAGCCTTAAGTGTGCATGAGACATTAGTAGTCACGTCCCGTGCATTATGTGAAAGGAAACCATTGTTTTTAAAAGTAAATGACTACAGTTTTCTAAATCACATGTGCTATTATGCTTTGTTACTGTTCTATACTCTTATGACTAATGATGTGATTGAAATGCTTGATAATGGGAAGTGATGTTTTGTTATATGTCTTGCTTGAATATTGATTAAGATTTATATTATGTTCCATACGATTTGTATTATGTATGTCTTACTCTATTTTCACATGACACTTCTATGAGACTCTGTCTTTATAAGACACCCAAATTCAGCCTACGTTTCGTGTTGGGGGCTATCTTGGTAAAGTTTAGAAGGCGATGCGATAGAAGACAGCTTCGAAAGTAGACTACGACACTCGGAGTCACTGCTCATGGGAGGCCATGATACATCCTGCCGGTGCGAGAAAATGCTAAGAAGTAAATGGGCAGCCAGCTCTTTATGAGTTTGTCGGTAGAGTAGTAGTCGTCCAGTTGCCATTGAGGTGCTCGGTTGTGTAAAGGTTCTCTTTCCCGAGACCAAGAGTATGGATTCGGTGTGTGCACATACATAGACAAGGGCACTGATCAGCTCCCACTCTCTATATCGGATATCTTTGGGGGCGGAATACCTTCCGACCTTTGCCTTAGGAGTGTATGGGACATGTTCGGTTTAGCGGGGCCTCTGAATCCATGCACTTGCAGTCCTTCTTCTCCGTATGTTAGTCGACTAAACCGAGTCAATTTAGGTGTTCGATCCTATTGAGCACTAGGGGTGAGATGTAAACCTCCTAGTATCGATATGATTGGCGGGATTGATGTTCCCATCCGCATTTATGGTGAGATGCAAGCCTTAAGTGTGCATGAGACATTAGTAGTCACGTCCCGTGCATTATGTGAAAGGGAACCATTGTTTTTAAAAGAAAATGACTACAGTTTTCTAAATCACATGTGCTATTATGCTTTGTTACTGTTCTATACTCTTATGACTAATGATGTGATTGAAATGCTTGATAATGGGAAGTGATGTTTTGTTATATGTCTTGCTTGAATATTGATTAAGATTTATATTATGTTCCATACGATTTGTATTATGTATGTCTTACTCTATTTTCACATGACACTTCTATGAATCCATGATCTATGCTTTACTGTATTATTCACATGATACTCATATGATGTATGTATTACTTTATTCTATATAACCTACATGTCTTATATATTTAAATTGATTCGCATGTTAATTGAAATCACTTCATGTGTATCTCACATTGTATACATGTCGATTTGTAATGTGACATGCCTGCTTATCTGTTAATTAGATAACCTAAACGTTGTACTACATTGATTATTCGGGGCCGTCTTAGAAGGACGGTTAGGTTTCTCCCACTAAGTGGGACTTGTATATTTAAATATGCATTCAGGTTGACGAACCCTCAAGACTGGACATGGGGGCATGCGTGAGTGCAAGAGATACAGTGTGGCAGATGAGAGTGTCAAACTATAAATCTTGTAACACAAATTTTGTCAGACTATTGTATTTAGAAATTTGTAATTCGGGTTTCAGTGGTTGTATTTTAACAAACGGTTCATTTATCGGTAAAAGACTCACTTGAGTCGATGGTTTTAAATTTTTATCCCTTTTTACGACTTAATTATTTTCCGCCTTGTTAATTAATGTCATTAGAAGAACCGGGTTGTTACAGTTGGTATCAGAGCGACCTTGAGACCGTGTGTAACTATGTGCGATGCATATTTACATCACCTATCGAGGGAACGCGCCTGGAGCTCATGACACGTGTCTAGAGTGTCTAAAGTGTCTAAAACATGTAGAACATTTAAGATCACTAAATGAGAGATTCACTAGCATAACCCTAGGATCAAATAATATACTTGGGTAGAATATATAAATGGGTAGAGCTACTAAGGATTACCCGTACCGTCCGATTTAGGTTTTGGCCCCTCGTGTTGTTTTCATGTGCTATCTGAATAGTTGTATGTACATTGATTATCTAACCTTAGCCAATTGGCTAGTTTTAATTTACTTGTGATCAACGCGATGACCAAAATAAAGCACTTGCAACCATCGAGAGCTCAAGACCGGTAGAACACCATTGCAAGCACAAATGGACGCATCTTCAAAATCAATTATAGTTTCAAAATCAAGTTGGATCATGTTGAAGAATCGAGTGAAGTTATGCAGACGAGATGTAATATACAAGAAGATAAAGTGCAGACGTAAGATAGCAGTCCTCGAGTCTTATTTAGGTGTCGACTTAGACTTGACCGAGACTCTACCTACCTATATAGCTCATACATCGGAGATCATTTGTTAGCCTAAATTATAGTCATGGAAATGAACCCTTCTTGCCCATATTCATTTCACGGTAACACCTTACACCACATCTAATTCATTTTTCTAGCTTATCCTTATTTTCTACCTTTGCCCCCACTTTCTTCATCTAACCAAGCAACGATTTGAGTTCAATTCCGAACTATCTTCAATCCTTCCGTCGAAATTCTTAAACATCACATACGAAACTTTCCTTCATGCCTAACATCCATACCTTCATAAATCGATGAACACCTTTTACTTTTTTATTATTATTAATTTTTTTGGTTAAATTGTTCACCAATCAGATCCAACATTTGAACCTATATCAGGATGCATAGACAAAAGTCATTTAAAGCCTAACACTTGAACTATCCTTGAACAAACTTCTAATCTTTTCTAAAGGAGTTTTAACCTCAACTGATCCCTTCTCTTTTGTTTCTAAACTCATTTCGATCCCTTCGTGAACTAGTTCTTAGGTCTGACTACTCATCCTGAGTCAGACAAGAAGTCTTTCGCTTATTTCACCTTCGCATTTTATTGCTCAGCTAAACTTAGTCTGAAATATTCCTATCTGATGGAACCTTTCATATTTACCGTTCTATCTTATTTCTTTCTCATTTCTTCAGCTTGCTTCTTATTCTTTTAGATTGCTATCAAACTACATGTATGCTAACATCATCAATATTCATCGTCTTTTATCTCTACCTTGTTACTATTTCCTCTTTCCAAGTTTGTCATAACCGTTGACTATGGAGATAAACTTCAATACTCTCAGTTATTATTCTCATCAGCCCAATTCAAAATTCTTAAATATTTATTCTTTCAACCCATTTTCTAAGTACATTTCTATGTCTTGAATGAGCCACTGTTAAAACTTATCAGAGCGCAGTGGAAGCACGATGAAGTGATGAACCCATAAACCACTCAGAATGGACATAGTTATACCAAGGATTCTCACAAGTATAATGTACTTGGAAGTATCCAATATCCTTTTAAACCAACCACACTAGGATCACCCAATCTTTACCCTTTTAGTCAACCTATCATTATTGGACCTAGGAACCTATTGATTTTTGGAATGACTAATGTTTTTGAGTGTTGATCTTGGATTCAATGATTTTGAGAATTCTTAATTTTAACCAAAGATTGGGAGGTTTAGAGATCGTAACTTGAGGATACTAAAGAATAACAGAAGATTGGAAGATTTAAGGTTGTAAGCTAAGGAAAGATAAGAAAGAATGAAATTTATGGAAATCTAATTCACATACATAGTGACTACTTGATGAGAAATTAAGTCATACAGATTTTTGTGGAATTTAGAACCCTTGTATTTTCAATGTTTTTGCGGGTTATGTTAGCCAACAGACGAGTTTTGTAGATGAGTAACTATTACTAATAACAATAGAGTATTGACCTTTATGAAAAGATATCGGGGAAAGGAACTAGTAAAGAGTACTAAGGGATAGAATTTAACAATGCATGTGGTAGTTATTTTGAGGACTAAGAGAATTTTATGAAAATTTTGAAGAATCAAACTTGTAATCCAATGATAAGATGCATAGTTCCGACTGAACGAATTTGTGGAACTCTTTGGTAAATCATGAATAGCTTTAGAATTGGTAAATCGAGGTCAATAGCCAATGATTGTATAGAGAACCTCATTATCTGAGGACGTGTAACTTGAGTGGGGTAGACTTCCAATGAATTTGTTAATTATAATTTTTAAATTCGAGGATATAGATGAAACCTCATAAAAATTATTGGGATTGTTTAAATAAAAATTAGATGTAAGGTTGTGTAACCTTTAGAGAAAAATCCTTGATGAATGGAAACACCTATGGATCCTACCTTACTGGTTATCAGGAATTAACTGGAAGAATTAAGTTAATCAGTATAATTGAGCAAATAAAGGATATTCTTATACTATTGGAGATGTATACCTACGCGAGATATAATCATATGAAATACTTGAGGAATAATATGCCGAGAGTTTAAGGAACCAAACTTCTGAATATAAAGGTTAGAGAAACAACTGGAGGAAAAAAAACACAATTTGAGGATTATCTAGAAAGGAATGTAGAATGACGAAGTTACTAAGAATAGAGACATGAGTGACCCAATCTAACATGGTTCTTGATTGATGATGTGTTGTTTCCATTATCAGTTAAATCACGCCATATCAATTTTCGTTTGGAATACTTTCTAGCTACTCCTTAAACTAAGCCTTTCATGGATCAGTGATGTTCCCATTATGATCCTATACATTCCTATTCGAATTATTATCTAGAGTCGTGGTAACACTTCTTATCCCGACTTCGTACCACAATAGAACCTATGCAAATCTTCAACCATGACCTTTTGGTGTTGAACTCTGCTTTGCCTGTTATCTGAAACCTCATAGGTTATTTGAAAACTCACTAATACTTCTACTCTTCTTATTGAGGAGTACATCAATAACGTATCTATCTCGATCCTTACCTTGCTTTTTCCTTTGAAAAATAAACTTTGCTAGAAATTGTCTGATATAAACTCAAATTATCTTCTCGTTCCTTCTATCGGACGAGAAACCCTTTGGTTAGTTGGAACAATGTTCTATTGAGAGTCACCTCCCTTACCTCTTTTATGCAACGAACCAAATGATAATTTTTGGTTTAACTTACCACTTGTTTTCATATACGTTCTTTTGTGAAACCTAATCCCACTTCTTTGATCAACTGTACCTATATACTTTCATTGAACTTTTCTATGCATCTCCGATCGAATTAACCCAACCAACTAGAATATTGTTATTAACCTTTGACCGGACGATTTAGTACTTAGACGAGTAGAGGTAACGTTGGAACTACTGGGAGAAAGAGCACGACTTCACCAGGATCGTATAGAAGAAAGACTCGTAATATGATGAGCCTATTCAATGTTGATCCAGAAGAAAATCACCAAGAAGCATAGATTTCAGAAACCTGATCAGGGACGATATCATCAAAGAAGACCTATTAGATCAATGTGCGAACCTTGGACTGAAGCGTTGCTAACCTAGTTTTTGTTTTTGTTCTGCCCGACCACTTGCCGACCTTAGAATACTCTTAGGAATTGGAACCTTAAGTCAAGTTATCAGTGTGTGTCTTACGTGTAATCCTCTTTAAGCGATAACCTATCGTGAGACATAGCCTATAATTTTCCAGTCAAAATTTTAACTACCCCGTTATAACAAAGTTAGAACACCTTTGAGGTCGAGAGATATTCGAGATGTCATTACCTTATATTTGTGGAATTAGGTGTTCGAAAGAAGTATGAGAACGATCAATGATCAAATTATTTGAGGATTTCCTTTATTGACTTCAAAAGCTTTTTCGGAGAATAGCTTGTGAACAAGCCTTAGTAGATCTCTAGAAATTTCAGGATTTGCTGATTTATAACCTATAATTTTTGGAATCCCTATGAAAATTATATCTATTTTGGTGACTTATTTTTGTTTTGGATGATGGATGATAATATTACAACCCCGAATGTTGTAATTATGACGGGCACTTCAAAACCCACAGATTGTCAATTTGATGTTTTGGAATAACCTACCAATCGAGGAATCAAGAAACAAGGAAACAATTTAAAAAATTTAGTAACTTTATAGAAATCAATACAAGAGTTTTCGACTAATGCTAAGAGCTTATCACTGAAAGAACTAAGCAACTCTAGGAGATCAACTCTTTAGATGATAAATATTGAGAGTGCCATGAGAACCATGAATTTTGATATGATTGATAGTGGAGTATTTACGAGTGAAAGTCCAGATTGATATAATTGATTCGCATGTTAATTGAAATCACTTCATGTGTATCTCACATTGTATACATGTCGATTTGTAATGTGACATGCCTGCTTATCTGTTAATTAGATAACCTAAACGTTGTACTACATTGATTATTCGGGGCCGTGTTAGAAGGATGGTTAGGTTACTCCCACTAAGTGGGACTTGTATATTTAAATATGCATTCAGGTTGACGAACCCTCAAGACTGGACATGGGGGCATGCGTGAGTGCAAGAGATACAGTGTGGCAGATGAGAGTGTCAAACTATAAATCTTGTAACACAAATTTTGTCAGACTATTGTATTTAGAAATTTGTAATTCGGGTTTCAGTTGTTGTATTTTAACAAACGGTTCATTTATCGGTAAAAGACTCACTTGAGTCGATGGTTTTAAATTTTTATCCCTTTTTACGACTTAATTATTTTCCGCCTTGTTAATTAATGTCATTAGAAGAACCGGGTTGTTACACCAGTTTATTGGCAACAAGATGGAGGCCTACTGTGCCAGGTGGAACATCACACTAAGCAAATCTACCCCCCGAAATCCTCAGTCTAATGGTCAGGCGGAGTCTAGCAACAAAATTGTGATAGACAACCTGAAAAGAAGGCTGGAGGAGGCAGGGGGCAGGTGGGCAGAGGAACTCCCCTTGATGCTGTGGTCTGACAGAACCACACCCAAAGTAGCTACAGGACAGACGTCTTTCAGCTTGGTCTTTGGTGCTAAGGCGGTCATTCCTTCAGAAGTACGAGTGCCCACCCACAGATATGGTTGCATAACAGAGGAAAGGAACCAGGTGGAGATGACAAATAGCTTGGACACCATAGACGAGCTCGGAATAGATGCTCAGATAAGGATGGCCTCCTACAGACAAATAGTCGCCAGAAGTTACAACAAGAATGTCAAAGTCAGGGTTCTGCAAGAGGAAGACCTAGTTCTCAGAAAAGTCTTCCAGAACACAAGGAACCAGCGAGCAGGAAATTTCGCCTACAACTGGGAAGGACCCTATGAAATGGAGAAAGTAGTGGGGAACGGAGCCTACCGACTTATGACCATGGAGGAGAAAATCATCCAAAAGCCATGGAACATCGTAAACCTAAAGAAATACTTGTTCTAAGTGGGCCACAGCCGCCAGCAATCTGGGCCACTGCCGCCAGAAACATGGGCTACAGCCGCCAGAAATGTGGCATCTATTCTGCCAGGTGCACCTCCACCAGAACCCAGGTTTAATCTTTTCAAACCTTGCGAACATATATTTAAACTTTCCTTTTGTCCTTCTATCTGTTTTGCTTTCTTTTCGCAAAATTTAAAAGTCAGATGTTTCATCTTCAAGTATGCCTTTAGAGTTTGACTCTCTCCTTTAATGTCATCAAAATTTGATTTTCTTTTTCCATATGTCATCAAAATTTGATTTTCTTTTGCATCAAAGTTTAATTTTCTTTTCATACGTCTTCAAAATTTAATTTTCTTTTCATACGTCTTCAAAATTTAATTTTCTTGTCACATGTCTTCAACATTTAATTTTCTTTTTATACGTCTTAGAAATTTAATTTTCTTGTCACATGTCTTCAAAATTTAATTTTCTTTTCATATATTTTCGAAATTCGATTATCTTTTCACATGTCCTCAAAATCGTATTTTCTTCCTTCACATATTTTCAAAAGTTTGATTTCCTCCCGCATATACCTTCAAACATTGCATCTTTACCATCTTTCGTCAGCTTTTTCAACCAAAACTGGTGACCAATCTGGTGGAGTGTATAATTTCTACAGAAGGCGTGTGTCTTGTGACTAAGTGCCTATAACCGGGACATTACAGTCTCCTGCGCCACTTAGCACCCACGCAAAGCGTGGCACCTCCGACTGAGTGGGCGAACTAAATCCCCAGCCACCACTATATCAAAGGTCGACCATACAAACATAAGGCATGCATACAACAGAAGGTAGTAAGACAAAACTACAACAAACGATTACAATCAAACGCAAACAATTACGATCAAAAGCAAACGATTACGATCAAAAGTTAAACATAAGAGTGCCACAGTATTCTACAGACACTTTGCTCCCCTGAGCAAAGATAAAAGTAATACATAATTTTTTGCAAACACTAACAAATCAGAAGTTCATGCCACACATGATTCACAAGCCGAAAACAGAGTACAACAAAAGGGGAGTAACGTCACTCCAACAAAACTTGGACCGCAGCCTGGACATCCTCTTCTGGTGAAGGAGGAAGAGAACTGTAGCAGATCCTCCTGCAGAAACCTGGGTCTCTAATTAGCAGCAACAGAACCTCTCCCAGATCATCAATGACATCTTCCTGGTCCACACTCTCTTGCCCATCAGCCTCCTAGTCAGCAATGGGGAAATCAAGGGACTCCTTCAGATCCTCCGCCTCCACATCAGAAAGAGCATCCAGGTCAGGCGCCACAGGAAATTCCCCATCCAATCGCTTCTTCTCTACAACCAGATTCCTCCGCCAACAATCTGCGAACCAAGTCCAACTTTTTCAGAGAACCTTTTTCTAGCACAGACCTGGGACCAGGAAGTAGAATATGATCCAGAAAAGTCATATCCTCTGCAGACTTACCGAAGCCTTCAGGAAATTTGAGCGCCACTCCAGCAGAAACATCATCAACGGATCTAGGGGCAGAATAAGAGTGAGACTCAGAAAGATCTGCCACCGGGGGTTCACTTTCTGCAGGAGTAATTTCTGAGAGAGGGGACGGATTACGCCTTCTCCTAGAACCAGCAAGGCCAGCAGAAGCAGAACCATCTGCCTACAACTAATCAAACGAAAATTCCCGCCTAAGGTGAGCTTAGTCGGAAATTTGGGGGCATTTGTTCGGGCCAAAAATTTGCACCTTCGGAATACAACGTGGCATGCTGCGAGTGGACGGTCAAAAGGTCAAAAGTCAAAGGTCAACAACAAAAGGGTCCACGGTCCACGGGTGAAGGTCAAAACCGAAGACTAAAGAACGGAAGACAAAAACAGTCAAAGATCGTCAAGTCAAACAGACCCGGAGTAATACACAATGACGGGCCGAGCAAATCACAAGAGTAAACAAAACGGCAGGCCACACAACAAAACTGGCCCATCAGACAAAGAAAGGAACCTAGCCCACACAAGAAGAGAGGAGGCAACAGCTACTCCTACAAATCAGGAAACCCTCCTACATACAAGGAAGAGGAGGAGAAGAATGAGGAGTTGACTGTAACAGCCATAACGGTCATTGGGCATTGAAGAGCAATAATTGCTCCACATTAAAGGGGCAATGAAGACGTTAGAGAGAGGGGAGCCATATATAAAGGAAAGAGAGGAAGAAGGGAGAGAGATCCCGGCACACCGAATCCAACACACACTACACCAAAACTCTAGCAATCATCTATAGATAAACATTCCTATTTGTATTCTCTTCTTCATTCTTTTTCCATTCATAGTGAAACTTTGGTGGGATTTCGACTCCCCCCGCGGTTTTTCCCACATCGGGTTTCCGCGTCACCAAAACTTTGTGTGTCGTCCCTTTTTCTTTCATTGTCCTTTGCTTGCTAGATTCGTTCGATTTCGTCGACTCGTAGTTATAGGACGATCACTTTAACCCACAACCGAAATCGTAAACCCGGTAAATTTTTACCAAAACAATTTGGCGCCCACCGTGGGGCAAAGTGATCATTTCCTATAAGCCAAATCCTACAGTGAAGCAATTCCGTATCGCCATGTCCGGATCCGATCGAAGTCCCTCCAGCAGTCAAGGAGCATCAACCCAGTCCATTGGAGGAGGATCATCCCCAGGATCAGCAGAGCCAATTCTCACGCCCCTCACTATGGCAATTCCCACTAGCCTGACGCTGAAACCCACGCTATCAGCGTCTAGGCCCCCTCCGACGCCTAAAACGTCTGGGGTCACCAGCTCCTGCAAGGCCAGAAAGGAGAGCATACCAACCAGAACCTCGACTCCAGGAGGATTCATGGGAGAAGCTTCCAGTGGCGCAGGGTCACCAGACCTGATGCAGAGTATGCTCCAGGGAATCAATGCTCTGCGCCAAGCAGTAGAAACCCTGCAGAAGGACAACCAAGATATCAAGGCTCGGATCTCGACAGCAGACAAGACTCCAGTTTCTTCGCTCCAGATGTCACCAGAGATGCTGCCCCTAATGCCTAGGGGAGAACCCAGCACCCGCAGGGAATAAAAAACTGGCAGAAAGGCCACCAGAGAAGTCCCCTCAGAGTTGGTCACCAGAATGGAGCTAGGATTGGCTCCACCAGGCCCAGTTATTGAACCCCAAGGGTTGGGTTACCTAACCTATGGCCCCACACCCGGCAGATCTCGTACTTCAGGTAACCTATCGAAAGTCCGGAAATTAACCCTCTACCTTTTGCAGGCACCCCCGTCCATCAGGCGCTAGGATGGTAAATTGCAACCCCACCCGGGATGACCACCTTATCCAGCAACCAGGCCTCTGGAGGAGTGTGGACTACCCCAGACCAGCAAACACCGGGATGGCAGCCAGGAGCCTTAGTCAACCTGGCTACCGCCAACAGCCCGTACGCTGGAACCAGCTGGCCACCCAGAGTCCCACTCCAGCAGGCACCAGAGTGGCAGCCCAGACCCATGACAGCAGCATCACCTTTACTTCCTCCTCCTAGCAGTCAACACCCTGGAGGACCTCATGCAGGGAGTATTTCTTTCCGTTTTTCTCCTCCTGCTTCTAACCCTCTTGCAGGAACAGTCAGCACAGCAGATCAGCAGTACCAGGAACTGAAGGAACTAAGGGACGTGATTAACAAAATTCCTTGAATGCCACGCCCCCTGGAAAGAGCAGCTGATAAGTGTAGTTTGTAGTGCCTATTTGTTGTGTTTTGGTCCCATTTTCCTTGTGGAATCGCTCCTTTGGAGCGATTCATGGGCTTCTTATGCTTCCTTTAGTTCGTTTCAGGTTCCCGAGGCCGATTTGGAAGAGTTGGAGCGATTCCAACTCGATACATACTTATTTTGGAGCCAACGGAGTAAAGGAACGATCACTCGAGGCCTTGGAGTCGATCCCGAGACCTTGGGACCCAATCCCGAGCCTCCGAGACCCGATCCCGAGTCCCGAGAATCAACGAGAAGCCCATGAGAGGCAAGGAAAGGCCAAAGAGCTCTTGAGGGAGGCCTACAAGACCCATCCCGTTCGGGATGGGGTGCAACTTTGAGATGGCTGCTGTGAGCCCATCCCGGTCGGGACCAACCCGTCTCGGTCAGGATGACAGGGCCGTCCCGATCGGGATGATCTGTCCCGGTCGGGAAGATACATGGGCAGCGCGACTCTTTTATTTTCTTCTCCTTCATTCTTGTACCCATATATATACTCCCTTCTTGTGAGATTAAGACATCTTATCTTACCCTTGACTAGTTTAAGCCTCCATTAACATCCAAAACCCTAGAATATTGCTACTCTCATTAGTTTAATCTTCTCTTTAATCCTTAGTTAATCATTGTAATTAGTTCTTGGATTAAGGGATTCTTGAAGATTGTTCCAAGCTTGACAACCTTGGGATTGTATTTGGGTTTCTCATTAATACAAGTTTTCATCTTTTTCATCATATTATTGTTGGTATAATCCTCTCTACTCTAATCCTTGTTTATTTAATCTTGTTTAAATCTTTTTATATTGTTATTGTTATTGTTCTTGTTATTCATAATGAATGTTTGGATTGTGAGTTTGTTTTCTCTTATGATTGTTAGTTTGACCATGTTAATGAGTGAGTAGTTTCTTTGTGGGGTTAGTAGAGGGATTAGGGGTAGATTATGGATGATTAGGGTTGATTAAGGGGAAAAGGGTGAATCTTTGTTGTTAGTCACATTGTGGGCACTCTATGTGTTTGTTGATATGCTTGTATGAGTTGTAGTGGCCATGCTTCCCATACTTGTGCTCATTCTTCTCATTGATTGTCTATTATGTGGAAATGTTGAGAATAGTTTAGTCGCGAGAGCGCGGACTTGGGTCTAAGTTGCGAGAGCCCGGACCCACCTTGACATCGGTCTAAGTTGCGAGAGCCCGGACCGACTCTAGCGATTAGGAGACACCTTTACCCTTGATCACCCCAATTACCCTTCTATTCCTATGAACCCGACCTACCCCACTTTCTTTCCATATTTGATCCATCGTCTTAGTTAGTCATCATTCCATTAGTTTTCCTCGTTTAGTTAATCATTAGTCTAGTTTCTTTATCTTCTCCATCATAGTTTTCCATTCATCGCTTCTTTGTGTTTGTTTGGTAATCTAATCTCGTTGTAGGCCGACCTAGTCTAAACCTTGATATACCGTCCTCGTGGATACGATCCCGACTTACCCTAGCTACCCACTAGGTTAGTCAGTGTTTTATTGATCGGTTAGGGACGTGACAAATCCCTTACCATCAATTTGGCGCCGTTGCCGGGGACGGTGCATTGTTTAGACTTAGTTTGCTTATTTCTAGACTTAGTTACCCTTCTCTGTGTTCTCCCATCTTCTCCTGTGAATATTCTCTAGTTTTTCTTCTTTTCTTAGCTTTCTTCTATCTTTGTCTCTAGTTGTGCTTGTTTATTGTCGTTACCTAGTGCCCATAAAGCACTAGGTGTTCTTACGTTTGTTCTAGTGTGTAGTGTATGCCTAGGAGGGGAGGCGACTTCTATCTCTTTATTCCAGAGCCGGAGAGACTCTTTCGAGCCTTTCGCCAACGGACGATTAACCGGGTTAGAATCTCTCAACCGAGTGCAAGCAATACTCATCAAGGGAAAGCCCAAGGAGCCGACTTTAGCGAGTCACCTCGAGAGACGGCCGGAGGGACCTTCATCAATCCATTCGGTAATTCTTCTCCTAGTTCCCCCTCTTCATCTACATAAACACCGTCTACACCACCATCTTCTCCCTTATATCCAATCATGCCGAAGTTTTCATCCCACTCCACTTTTACCGAGGATGTCTTGCCGGGACCGAGTGCATTACCGGAAGCCTACACCGGAAATTTTGTGGCAAAGACCCAAGTTATCCAACTCGTGGAGAGGAGCCCATTTAGTGGTTTGCCCACCGAAGACCCGCACCAACACATGGAGACTTTCTCCGATTATTGTGATGCTATATCTCAAACCAGGGTTACTCAAGATCAAATTCGTTGGGTACTTTTCCCGTTTTCTCTTATTGGAAAAGCGAAGCAATGGATCAAGAGTCTCGATAGGGCAACCATGGGGATTGATACTTGGAAAAAGCTTGCCTTGGCATTCTACCAAAAGTTTTACCCTCCGGAAAAGACGAATTTGCTTAGGGCCTCCATCACCGGGTTCCAACAAAGGGATGAAGAGAGCCTATATGAAGCTTGGGAGCGGTTTAAGTCTTTGGTAAGATCGTGCCCTCATCATGGACTCTCACAATGGTTCTTGGTGCAACAATTTTGGAATGGTCTTTATGAGGACTCGAGAGCCATTCTTAACATGGGCTCCAATGGTAGGTTTACCGAGGTCGATGACGACCAAACATGGGCTAGAATCGAAGAGATGGCGGTGCATAATTCGCAATACTCTAGGCCTAGGAAGGCACATCGAGGAGGCATACATGAGGTCGATGCTATCACCAAATTAAGCATTGACCTTGGAGCTCAATTGAAAACACACATGGAGACTATTGACAAGAAGCTCCAAAGCCACCTCAACCAAGTCCAAGGCACTAGTTCCTCCGACCATCAACCGATTCAAGAAGTGAATGCTTTGGGGTTGGCACCTCCTACACCTTATTTTGGGATGTGTGACACTTGTGGAATCGTTGGTCATGACCCTATGAATTGTAGAGGGAGTATTGAGCAAGTGAACGCCTTTCAAGCGTTCAAGCAAGGTGCCTCCTACTCCAATCAATACCAAGCTTCCAATCAAGTCCCCCAACAACAAGCACTTCAACATCAACAACAACATCGTCCCTATGTTCCACCTCCCTTACGGGACAACAATGAAAGTTACCAAGGTTATGTGGGTAACCAAAGACCCTTCAACAATTTCAAGCAAAATAACCAAGGTAACTTCAACAACAAGCAAGGGTTCCAACAAGGGAACTTCAATCATGGTGGTTTCCAAGGAAACCAAAATTTCCAAGGAAACCGAAACTTTCAAGGACAACAAAACCACAACCAAGGCCTTAATCAAGGAAACTTTCATGGTTTCCAAGGGAATCATCATCAACAACAAGGTAGTTCTCAAGGGTTAAGCAACGCAAAATCAACAACAACAAAGCAAGCCTAGGAGCCGGTCTGCTACTCATGATTATGGCATTCCTCTCGCCATCACCGACACTCCACATAATCCATCATCCCCACCTCGGGATTTTGACATTCAAAAGACTTTGATGGACATGCAACAAGGTCAAATGGACATATCAAGAAACCATCATGAGCTCTTCACTTATATTCAAGGGGAAAACGCGATGAGAGATACCCGTATGAAGATACTTGAGACTCAAGTATCTCAACTCGCTTCGGGGAGCTCCTCAAGGCAAAAGGGGCAACTACCTTCTCAAGGTGAAACACCGACATTTGAGCATGTAAATGCTATCACCACAAGGAGAGGTACCTCTTATGACTCCCCTCCATATCCTAATGAGCAAGAGCCGATGCAAAAACCGACAATGGAAATGACATCTCCAAATCAAGAAGAGTCAAGCTTTGACATTCCAATTGAGGAGCAAGTCTTATGGGAGGTCGAGAAACCCCAAGAAGACAACCCTCCCCCACTTCAAGAGAAAGACAAGGGAAAAAGGAAAGTGTCCTTTGAAGAGTCCACCCCAATTGAACAAAACAAGTACCAAATCAAGTTGCCTTTCCCGTCAAGGCAAATGAAGACTAAGGTGGACACTCAATACGACAAGTTCCTTAGTATTGTGAAGAAATTGGATGTTAGTGTCCCGTTTACCGAGTTACTTACCCAAATCCCGGCATATTGTAAATTCATGAAAGAAATCTTGGCTAGGAAGAGGTCCATCGACAAGGAAGAGACGGTAGTGTTCACTAGGGTGGTGAGCGAGCTTATTCAAGGTTCCACGCTTCCGAAGTTGAAGGACCCGTGTAGTTTCTCTATCCCATGCACCATCGGCAATTACAAGATCGAGAGAGCTATGTGTGATTTGGGTGCGAGTGTGAGCATTATCCCCTACACCATTTGTTAGCGATTAGGGATGACGGAGTTGAAATGTACGTCCATTACACTCCAAATGGCCGATAAGTCTCTTAACCGACCATTGGGAATGTTAGAGGATGTGCCGGTGCAAATAGGGAAGTTCTTCATTCCGGTCGACTTCATTGTGGTTGACATGCCGAAGGATGCTAACACTCCCATCATCCTTGGACGCCCATTTTTACACACCGCCGGTGCCGTGATCGATGTGAAGAAGGGTAGGATTACTCTTCAACTAGGCGACGAGGAGTTAGTGTTTGACCTCCAAGGCAACACCTCGCCTATGACCGAGACATGTAATATGATCCATGCCACGGAAGACATCGATCGAGGGAAAGATCCGGGACAAAGCTTGAAGAAGTACTCTTATGTACTTGAGGATGATGACTCCGAGAGTGAGGAGGATGAGAGCCCACATCATGGGTTGGATGACAAGTGCAATGACAAGGAAGAAGATAAGCCTCCCTTGGGGCCATATGAGGATCGTTGGACGTTTGGGTATGTCCCGAAGGATCGCAAGTACAAGTTCAAGCGATTGAACTTAGTAGATCGGGATGCCCCGGGAACGTCGATGCAAGGCCTTGAAGAGCCTCGGGATGTGGTCGGTTATATCTCGAGCTTGATTGAAGACTTCTCTAGGGCCTTCGACTTGTTCCTACGTGCCCTTGATGGAGATGGAATTGGTTTGGAGGTTGTTGAAAAAGATTGAAGAAAGCACCACCTTGGTTTGACGGAGTCCCACAAGAACCGTCTCTTTGTATATATCCTTGTATTATATTTTCTTTGGATTTTTGTGAATTCTTGTTATTTGGATTATTGATGAGCGCGGCGAGGGAGAGAATTTGATGCTTGAGTTGAGTTTGTTGGTTAGGTGAAGTGAAGATGATCCCTAGAGAGGATTGGCTATGATATACCTTGGGTTGTAGGCACGAGGATCGAGTTTTTGAAGCTTGGAGCAAGCTTTTGGGATTGTGGAAGTTGAAGAGGATCCGTCCCGGCCGGGATGAGGCGTCCCGACCGGGACGGGTGTGGCATCCCGACCGAGAAGGAGCCGTCCCGATCGGGACGGGTGTGGCATCCCGACCGGGAAGGAGCCGTCCCGATCGGGATGGGTGTACCAAGATTCGAGCTCACTGTGGATCCGTCCCGACCGGGATGAGGACGTCCCGACCGGGACGAGTGAGGTAACCCGATCGTGGGCTACAGTCGCCAGAAACGTAGCATCTATTCTGCCAGGTGCACCTCCACCAGAACCCAGGTTTAATCTTTTCAAACCTTGCGAACATATATTTAAACTTTCGTTTTGTCCTTCTATCTGTTTTGCTTTCTTTTCGGAAAATTTAAAAGTCAGATGTTTCATCTTCAAGTATGCCTTTACAGTTTGTCTCTCTCCTTTCATGTCATCAAAATTTGATTTTCTTTTTCCATGTGTCATCAAAATTTGATTTTCTTTTGCATCAAAGTTTAATTTTCTTTTCATACGTCTTCAAAATTTAATTTTCTTGTCATACGTCTTCAAAATTTAATTTTCTTGTCACATGTCTTCAACATTTAATTTTCTTTTTATACGTCTTCGAAATTTAATTTTCTTGTCACACGTCTTCAAGATTTAATTTTCTTTTCATATATTTTCGAAATTCTATTATCTTTTCACATGTCCTCAAAATCGTATTTTCTTCCTTCACATATTTTCAAAAGTTTGATTTCCTCCCGCATATACCTTCAAACATTGCATCTTTACCGTCTTTCATCAGCTTTTTCAACCAAAACTGGTGACCAATCTGGTGGAGTGTATAATTTCTACAGAAGGCGTGTGTCTTGTGACTAAGTGCCTACAACCGGGACATTACAGTCTCCTTCGCCACTTACCACCATCGCAAAGCGTGGCACCTCCGACTGAGTGGGCGAACTAAATCCCCGGCCACCACTATATCAAAGGTCGACCATACAAACATAAGGCATGCATACAACAGAAGGTAGTAAGACAAAACTACAACAAACGATTACAATCAAACGCAAACAATTACGATCAAAAGCAAACGATTACGATCAAAAGTTAAACATAAGAGTGCCACATTATTCTACAGACACTTTGCTCCCCTGAGCAAAGGCAAAAGTAATACGTAATTTTTTGCAAACACTAATAAATCAGAAGTTCATGCCACACAGGATTCACATGCCGAAAGCAGAGTACAACAAAAGGGGAGTAACGTCACTCCAGCAAAACATGGACCGCAGCCTAGACATCCTCTTCTGGTGAAGGAGGAACAGAACTGTAGCAGATCCTCCTGCAGAAACCTGGGTCTCTGATGAGCAGCAACAGAACCTCTCCCAGATCATCAACGACATCCTCCTGGTCCACACTCTCTTGCCCATCAGCCTCCTGGTCAGCAATGGGGAAATCAACGGACTCCTTCAGATTCTCCGCCTCCACATCAGAAAGAGCATCCAGGTCAGGCGCCACAGGAAGTTCCCCATCCAATCGCTTCTTCTCTACAACCAGATTCCTCCGCCAACAATCTGCGAACCAAGTCCAACTCCTTCAGAGAACCTTTTTCTAGCACAGACCTGGGACCAGGAATAAGCATATGATCCAGAAAAGTCATATCCTCTGCAGACTTACCGAAGCCTTCAGGAAATTTGAGCGCCACTCCAGCAGAAACATCATCAACGGATCTGGGGGCAGAATAAGAGTGAGACTCAGAAAGATCTGCCACCGGGGGTTCACTTTCTGCAGGAGTAATTTCTGAGAGAGGGGACGGATTACGTCTTCTCCTAGAACCAGCAAGGCCAGCAGAAGCAGAACCATCTGCCTACAACTGAAGCAAACGAAAATTCCCGCCTAAGGTGAGCTTAGTCGGAAATTTGGGGGCATTTGTTCGGGCCAAAAATATGCCCCTTCGAAATACAACGTGGCATGCTACGAGTGGACGGTCAAAAGGTCAAAAGTCAAAGGTCAACAACAAAAGGGTCCACGGTCCACGGATGAAGGTCAAAATGGAAGACTAAAGAACGGAAGACAAAAACAGTCAAAGATCGTCAAGTCAAACAGACCCGGAGTAATACACAATGACGGGCCGAGCAAATCACAAGAGTAAACAAAACGGCGGGCCACACAACAAAACTGGCCCATCAGACAAAGAAAGGAACCTAGCCCACACAAGAAGAGAGGAGGCAACAGCTACTCCTACAAATCAGGAAACCCTCTTACATAAAAGGGAGAGGAGGAGAAGAATGAGGAGTTGACTGTAACAGCCATAACGGTCATTGGGCATTGAAGAGCAATAATTGCTCCACATTAAAGGGGAAATGAAGACGTTAGAAAGAGGGGAGCCATATATAAAGGAAAGAGAGGAAGAAGGGAGAGAGATCCCGGCACACCGACTCCAACACACACTAAACCAAAACTCTAGCAATCATCTATAGATAAACATTCCTATTTGTATTCTCTTCTTCATTCTTTTTCCATTCATAGTGAAACTTTGGTGGGATTCCGACTCCCCCCGCGGTTTTTCCCACATCGGGTTTCCGCGTCACCAAAACTTTGTGTGTCGTCCCTTTTTCTTTCATTGTCCTTTGCTTGCTAGATTCGTTCGATTTCGTCGACTCGTAGTTATAGGACGATCACTTTAACCCACAATCGAATTCGTAGACCCGGTAAATTTTTACCAAAACAATATGGCGCCCACCGTGGGGCAAAGTGATCATTTCCGATAAGCCAAATCCTACAGTGAAGCAATTCCGTATCGCCATGTCCGGATCCGGTCCCTCCAGCAGTCAAGTAGCATCAACCCAGTCCATTGGAGGAGGATCGTCCCCAGGATCAGCAGAGCCAATTCTCACGCCCCTCACTCTGGCAATTCTCACTAGCCTGACGCTGAAACCCACGCTATCAGCGTCTAAGCCCCCTCCGACGCGTAAAACTTCTAGGGTCACCAGCTCCTGCAAGGCCAGAAAGGAGAGCATACCAACCAGAACTTCGACTCCAGGAGGATTCATGGGAGAAGCTTCTAGTGGCGCGGGGTCACCAGACCTGATGCAGAGTATGCTCCAGGGAATCAATGCTCTTCGCCAAGCAGTAGAAACCCTGCAGAAGGACAACCAAGATATCAAGGATCGGATCTCGACAGCAGACAAGACTCCAGTTTCTTCGCTCCAGATGTCACCAGAGATGCTGCCCCTGATGCCTAGGGGAGAACCCATGTAATCCCCTAGAAATTCTAACGCAATACAGTGGCGGAAACACTGTAGAGTTGGGATTAAAACACACTGACAAACTATATCTTATTAAAAGAAATGGTAAGTCCATACAAAGGCCTCTTTTTACAAAAGGGCTAAAGGTAAAAATCTTCAAACGGGTTTATACAAATCCATAAAACGTGAATGAAGAAAGAGTAGGATCCACGCTACTCGCTAGCTCACACCCAAAACCCAGCAGCAAATACCTGTCATGTTATAAACATAACAGCCACATCAGTGGGGAGTAACTCGGACGTTCTCCCAGCCATATTATATCATATGGAAAAATAATAGTATTACTATATCAAAATAATTAAAATGGAAAACATTAAATGATATAGTGAAAATAAGCTTTCGGAGAAAACTTAAAATATTGGAATAATGAAATCAGAACAAGTTTTCAGAAGAAAACTTAAAATATTTGCCAACCTGCAAATCAAAATGTGTCGATAATAATAAAAATATGAACAAAATTTTAATTTAATTTAAATTTATAAAAATCATGGGTGTTACAGTCTTCCCCACTAAAAAGAAGTTTCGTCCTCGAAACTTATATAAAGATAAGGATAGAATGGAAAACAAATTTATATCATTTGAACAAAATGAGAATGCTTAACTCGCATCACAATCTCGGTTTTAAATTTTTACAACTTCGAACGTGATATGAAATCAAATTCGAAGACAATTTATTTCAAGATGAGTTGGGTTCAGGCACCCAAAGTTTAAAATCATTTAAATTAATTAAATCGTAAGTTAAAAAAAATATTATTTTATTAAATAATGACGATAAATAATATTTGTAAACGAACTCGAGGGGAAGAGTACCTAAAAACAACAGTAAAATGTTTTAATTAAGAAATTCGACAATATTTTGTTTTAAGACAAAACAAAAATTTGGGAAATCAAGTTTTATAGTTGGTAAATAAAAATCGAACTAGTCCCCAAACATTTTTAATAACAAATTTAAAGTCTATCGACAATACAATAAAGACTTAAGCCATACGATGTTTTTTGAAAATGTTAATTGTTTTACATAATAATCTTATAGAAATCAAAATATTAGCAATTATGAAAGTTTTCATAAAATCTCGATCACTTGAAAATTAATATCAAAAATTTTAAACAATTTCGAAATACTTAAAGTAAATTATTAAGGCATTATGGAACATGACCAAAAATAAACAAAACGAAATACAAAGTTTTGAAATTTATAACTCAAAATGTTAAAATTTCATGAAAATCGAAAATTTTAAATTAGTCAAACTTTACATGACATAAGTTCGGGGAAAATGATAAACAGATAAATAGAGTCAAAGTCAACGACAAATCGAAACAAAAGTTTTCAAACCCGATAAGGAACTTAAAGGGATTGGCTGAAGAGACGTAGCAAGATTTAAGAAAAGCTAATTGGAGGAACGAAATTGAGAGTAAAACAGAGCTCTCAAGAAAATACAAAGGAAGTTAACCATCTCGAGATTCCCGGTACGACTCCCACAACACGGTTCCTAATTTCCAGCAAATACGTTAAGTCCAATATTAGGCGCTAGGTGGCACTACTCAGTCACAATCTCCAAAAATGTCTTACGTGATTATCTAATCGTTCAAATGACACGATACTATTCCACAATTGTTTTACAATCTAATTTCATCAATTAAAATTCCAACGATCAACAAAACAGACCCAAACTCTTGATCGATAAGGCTCCTAAATTCAAAGCTCATAAGGTTTGAACTCGAGGTATAAATACTCCAAATTTCTCGAGTAAGGAACACTAAACAAGATCCACCAATTTAGCAATGCTCGGGTATGAAATCCTCAAAAATGACTACCAACATAATTATAATGCCACAAGTACAGAAGATGGGAAAGTACAGTAAATCCTCAACACGCTCAAACCTATAGGTAATGGCGCAAACAATCACATCTTCAAATACGTCATTCGACTAATGTTTCTAGGAGTCCATCAAATTTCATATCGACCACGAAATTAATCACCAAAATATTTATTAACTCAACGAATCCACAATCTCGTTGGTCTAAGGGTTTTGAACTATAAATCCATTAAGATGATTGACATCAAGGTATTCCTCAAAACAACACCATAAACCGTGATTGTGTAAGATAACTCTCTTCTTCAAGGGTAAAACAATTTGTCCAAGTTAGATCACTCAACTCCAATGTTCATAGGTTACAACCTTGAACAACGATCAATGATCCAATCCTTAAGAAATACGGGTAATCTATGTCAACCAAAGTTTCTAACGATATTAATGAAAACCTTTAATGGTACCACAACACTTAGGGTAACACTTTTAACAATACTCTATGATCCCAAATATTCACGATGCATCCATTAAATAAGCATTAGGTAAGAATCCCAAAGTAATATTATCAGGTACACTTAGTTCGGTTCTAGGTTAGGTACTAGGTATCAATCAAATATGACATACTCTTACTACTCCAAAATATATTCAGCTCTAAGTACCCCAAAATAATCAAATTAACCTATAATCCCAAGGTTCAGTGACTAAAGTATCAACCTAATTCCATTAACCTAAATTGTACCATTCAAATCAATCCTCAAATTTTCTCACTTGCTTAGAAACTATGATACAACTCACAATCCTCAAACCATAGGTAACAAGGGTTCACTAAACCTCAAACATCTATAACTTTCCACGGGGTTCACTGGGACGGAAATTGGTCTAACCAAAGAATCTGAAGAGAAAGATGGTAGAATAGGATAATAGAACAAGGATTCACCAAGCGAATGAAGATGAGAATATATAAGAGAAGAATTGAAAGAAGTAGAGGCAGGGAGAGAAGAAATAATGATCCTAGATTACTAAGATCAAACGAGAGGGGAATCTTCGGACCTCTAAGGTTCCACAAAGGAAAAACACGGGATACCTTCATCATCTCGTAGGGATACGAGCACACTGGTATTGGGTCGCTCCATCTGGATCTACTACAACAACACGGATCATGAATCTACTCTTGATCGTAGCTTGAGCAATCTAAATTTGAGCTGAAGGGTCACCATTATATCTCTCCTTGTAGCACAAAGTTGTCCTCTCGAATCAGCAAGCGTTGAGAGTTCTAAGCAGATCTTGTCCCGATCTGGAGCGGCATCACGTCAGCATCTTGTTCAGTCATCTTCCTCCAGACAAAAGCAACAAATATTCAATGTTAATCATTGAGTTACAAGAACATATAAACCTAACAGTTAAGTCCTTACTTTGTTTCTACCCATCTCTCACTAATATTTCTTTAATGTTCAAATCATTTACTGGTATTTTCCCTAGAATTAGGTATAAGCGTCGGGAGCAACAATGCTCTGATACCAACTGTAATCCCCTAGAAATTCTAACGCAATACAGTGGCGGAAACACTGTAGAGTTGGGATTAAAACACACTGACAAACTATATCTTATTAAAAGAAATGGTATGTCAATACAAAGGCCTCTTTTTACAAAAGGGCTAAAGGTAAAAATCTTCAAACGGGTTTATACAAATCCATAAAACGTGAATGAAGAAAGAGTAGGATAAACGCTACTCGCTAGCTCACACCCAAAACCCAGCAGCAAATACCTGTCATGTTATAAACATAACAGCCACATCAGTGGGGAGTAACTCAGACGTTCTCCCAGCCATATTATATCATATGGAAAAATAATAGTATTACTATAACAAAATAATTAAAATGGAAAACATTAAATGATATAGTGAAAATTAGCTTTCGGAGAAAACTTAAAATATTGGAATAATGAAATCAGAACAAGTTTTCAGAAGAAAACTTAAAATATTTGTCAACCTGCAAATCAAAATGTATCGATAATAATAAAAATATGAACAAAATTTTAATTTAATTTAAATTTATAAAAATCAGGGGTGTTACAACCCAGCACCCGCAGGGAATCAAAAAATGGCAGAAAGGCCACCAGAGAAGTCCCCTCAGAGTTGGTCACCAGAATGGAGCTAGGATTGGCTCCACCAGGCCCAGTTATTGAACCCCAAGGGTTGGGTTACCTAACCTATGGCCCCACACCCGGCAGATCTCGTACCTCAGGTAACCCATCGAAAGTCCGGAAATTAACCCGCTACCTTTTGCAGGCACCCCCGTCCATCAGGCACTAGGATGGCAATTTGCAACCCCACCCGGGATGACCACCTTATCCAGCACCAGGCCTCTGGAGGAGTGTGGACTACCCCAGATCAACAAACACCGGGATGGCAGTCAGGAGCCTTATTCAACCTGGCGACCGCCAACAGCCCGTACGCTGGAACCAGCTGGCCACCCAGAGTCCCACTCCAGCAGGCACCAGAGTGGCAGCCCAGACCCATGACAGCAGCATCACCTTTACTTCCTCCTTCTAGCAGTCAACACCCTGGAGGACCTCATGCAGGGAGTATTTCTTTCAGTTTTTCTCCTCCTACTTCTAACCCTCTTGCAGGAACAGTCAGCACAGCAGATCAGCAGTACCATGGACTGAAGGAACTAAGGGACCTGATTAACAAAATTCCTGGATTGTCACGCCCCCTGGAAAGAGCAGCAAGATATAGCTATGCAGATTCACGCTTCATCGACGATCTAGCCTGTGTTGCTGTACCCAAGGGCTTCGTGCCACCAGCCATGACGCTTTATGACGGCACCGCAGACCCCCTAGATCACATGAACCAGTACAAACAGAAGATGATGGTGGTGACCGCTACGGGGCCCCTGAAGGAAGCCTGCATATGCAAGGGGTTTGGCTCCACTCTGTCAGAAGCAGCCCTCCATTGGTCCGTCAGTCTGCCAGGTGGACACCAGGACACCAGGAACAAGCGAGCAGGAAAGTTCGCCTACAACTGGGAAGGACACTATCAAGTGGAGAAAGTAGTGGGGAACGGAGCCTACCGACTTATGACCATGGAGGGGAAAATCATCCAAAAGCCATGGAACATCGTACACCTAAAGAAATACTTCTTCTAAGTGGGCCACAGCCGCCAGAAACATGGGCTACAGCCGCCAGAAACGTGGCATCTATTCTGCCAGGTGCACCTCCAGCAGAACCCAGGTTTAATCTTTTCAAACCTTGCGAACATATATTTAAACTATCCTTTTGTCCTTCTATCTGTTTTGCTTTCTTTTCGCAAAATTTAAAAGTCAGATGTTTCATCTTCAAGTATGCCTTTACAGTTTGTCTCTCTCCTTTCATGTCATCAAAATTTGATTTTCTTTTTCCATGTGTCATCAAAATTTGATTTTCTTTTGCATCAAATTTTAATTTTCTTTTCATACGTCTTCAAAAATTTATTTTCTTGTCATACGTCTTCAAATTTTAATTTTCTTGTCACATGTCTTCATCATTTAATTTTCTTTTTATACGTCTTCGAAATTTAATTTTCTTGTCACATGTCTTCAAGATTTATGTTTCTTTTCATATATTTTCGAAATTCTATTATCTTTTCACATGTCCTCAAAATCGTATTTTCTTCCTTCACATATTTTCAAAAGTTTGATTTCCTCCCGCATATACCTTCAAACATTGCATCTTTACCATCTTTCGTCAGCTTTTTCAACCAAAACTGGTGACCAATCTGGTGGAGTGTATAATTTCTACAGAAGGCGTGTGTCTTGTGACTAAGTGCCTACAACCGGGACATTACAGTCTCCTGCGCCACTTACCACCATCGCAAAGCGTGGCACCTCCGACTGAGTGGGCGAACTAAATCCCCGGCCACCACTATATCAAAGGTCGACCATACAAACATAAGGCATGCATACAACAGAAGGTAGTAAGACAAAACTACAACAAACGATTACAATCAAACGCAAACAATTACGATCAAAAGCAAACGATTACGATCAAAATTTAAACATAAGAGTGCCACAGTATTCTACAGACACTTTGCTCCCCTGAGCAAAGACAAAAGTAATACATAATTTTTTGCAAACACTAACAAATCAGAAGTTCATGCCACACAGGATTCTGAAGCCGAAAACAGAGTACAACAAAAGGGGAGTAACGTCACTCCAACAAAACTTGGACCGCAGCCTGGACATCCTCTTCTGGTGAAGGAGGAAGAGAACTGTAGCAGATCCTCCTGCAGAAACCTGGGTCTCTGATGAGCAGCAACAGAACCTCTCCTAGATTATCAACGACATCCTCCTAGTCCACACTCTATTGCCCATCAGCCTCCTGGTCAGCAATGGGGAAATCAAGGGACTCCTTCAGATCCTCCGCCTCCACATCAGAAAGAGCATCCAGGTCAGGCGCCACAGAAAATTCCCCATCCAATCGCTTCTTCTCTACAACCAGATTCCTCCGCCAACAATCTGCGAACCAAGTCCAACTCCTTCAGAGAACCTTTTTCTAGAACAGACCTGGGACCAAGAAGTAGCATATGATCCAGAAAAGTCATATCCTCTGCAGACTTACCGAAGCCTTCAGGAAATTTGAGCGCCACTCCAGCAGAAACATCATCAACGGATCTGGGGGAAGAATAAGAGTGAGACTCAGAAAGATCTGCCACCGGGGGTTCACTTTCTGCAGGAGTAATTTCTGAGAGAGGGGACGGATTACGCCTTCTCCTAGAACCAGCAAGGCCAGCAGAAGCAGAACCATCTGCCTACAACTGAAGAAAACGAAAATTCCCGCCTAAGGTGAGCTTAGTCGGAAATTTGGGGGCTTTTGTTCGGGCCAAAAATTTGCACCTTTGGAATACAACGTGGCATGCTACGAGTGGACGGTCAAAAGGTCAAAAGTCAAAGGTCAACAACAAAAGGGTCCACGGTCCACGAGTGAAGGTCAAAACCGAAGACTAAAGAACGGAAGACAAAAACAGTCAAAGATCGTCAAGTCAAACAGACCCGGAGTAATAGACAATGACGAGCCGAGCAAATCACAAGAGTAAACAAAACGGCGGGCCACACAACAAAACTGGCCCATCAGACAAAGAAAGGAACCTAGCCCACACAAGAAGAGAGGAGGCAACAGCGACTCCTATAAATCAGGAAACCCTTCTACATACAAGGGAGAGGAGGAGAAGAATGAGGAGTTGACTGTAACAGCCATAACGGTCATTGGGCATTGAAGAGCAATAATTGCTCCACATTAAAGGGGCAACGAAGACGTTAGAGAGAGGGGAGCCATATATAAAAGAAAGAGAGGAAGAAGGGAGAGAGATCCCGGCACACCGACTCCAACACACACTACACCAAAACTCTAGGAATCATCTATAGATAAACATTCCTATTTGTATTCTCTTCTTCATTCTTTTTCCATTCATAGTGAAACTTTGGTGGGATTTCGACTCCCCCCGCGGTTTTTCCCACATCGGGTTTCCGCGTCACCAAAACATTGTGTGTCGTCCCTTTTTCTTTCATTGTCCTTTCCTTGCTAGATTCGTTCGATTTCGTCGACTCGTAGTTATAGGACGATCACTTTAACCCACAATCGAAATCGTAGACCCGGTAAATTTTTACCAAAACAATTTGGGGCCCACCGTGGGGCAAAGTGATCATTTCCTATAAGCCAAATCCTACAGTGAACCAATTCCGTATCGCCATGTCCGGATCCGATCGAAGTCCCTCCAGCAGTCAAGAAGCATCAACCCAGTTCATTGGAGGAGGATCGTCCCCAGGATCAGCAGAGCCAATTCTCACGCCCCTCACTCTGGCAATTCCCACTAGACTGACGGTGAAACCCACGCTATCAGATTCTATGCCCCCTCCGACGCCTAAAACTTTTAGGGTCACCAGCTTCTCCAAGGCCAGAAAGGAGAGCATACCAACCAGATCCTCGACTCCAGGAGGATTCATGGGAGAAGCTTCCAGTGGCGCGGGGTCACTAGACCTGATGCAGAGTATGCTCCAGGGAATCAATGCTCTGCGCCAAGCAGTAGAAACCCTGCAGAAGGACAACCAAGATATCAAGGCTCGGATCTCGACAGCAGACAAGACTCCAGTTTCTTCGCTCCAGATGTCACCAGGGATGCTGCCCCTGATGCCTAGGAGAGAACCCAGCACCCGCAGCGAATCAAAAACTGGCAGAAAGGCCACCAGAGAAGTCCCTCAGAGTTGGTGACCAGAATGGAGCTAAGATTGGCTCCACCAGGCCCAGTTATTGAACCCCAAGGGTTGGGTTACCTAACCTATGGCCCCACACCCGGCAAATCTCGTACCTCAGGTAACCCTCTCTCCAGCATCGAAAGTCCGGAAATTAACCCGCTACCTTTTGCAGGCACCCCCGTCCATCAGGCGCTAGGATGGCAATTTGCAACCCCACCCGGGATGACCACCTTATCCAGCAACCAGGCCTCTGGAGGAGTGTGGACTACCCCAGACCAACAAACACCGGGATGGCAGCCAGGAGCCTTATTCAACTTGGCGACCGCCAACAGCCCGTACGCTGGAACCAGCTGGCCACCCAGAGTCCCACTCCAGCAGGCACCAGAGTGGCAGCCCAGACCCATGACAGCAGCATCACCTTTACATCCTCCTCCTAGCAGTCAACACCCTGGAGGACCTCATGCAGGGAGTATTTCTTTCAGTTTTTCTCCTCCTGCTTCTAACCCTCTTGCAGGAATAGTCAGCGCAGCAGATCAGCAGTACCAGGGACTGAAGGAACTAAGGGACCTGATTAACAAAATTCCTGGAATGCCACGCCCCCTGGAAAGAGCAGCAAGATATAGCTATGCAGATTCACCCTTCATCGACGATCTAACCTGCGTTGCTGTACCCAAGGGCTTCGTGCCACCAGCCATGACGCTTTATGACGGCACTACAGACCTCCTAGATCACATCAACCAGTACAAACAGAAGATGATGGTGGTGACCGCTACGGGGCCCCTGAAGGAAGCCTGCATATGCAAGGGGTTTGGCTCCACTCTGTCAGAAGCAGCCCTCCATTGGTTCGTCAGTCTGCCAGGTGGACACCAGGACACCAGGAACCAGCGAGCAGGAAAGTTCGCCTACAACTGGGAAGGACACTATCAAGTGGAGAAAGTAGTGGGGAACGGAGCCTACAGACTTATGACCATGGTGGGGAAAATCATCCAAAAGCCATGGAACATCGTACACCTAAATAAATACTTCTTCTAAGTGGGCCACAGCCGCCAACAATCTGGGCCACTGCCGCCAGAAACATGGGCTACAGCCGCCAGAAACGTGGCATCGATTCTGCCAGGTGCACCTCCACCAGAACCCAGATTTAATCTTTTCAAACCTTGCGAACATATATTTAAACTTTCCTTTTGTCCTTCTATCTGATTTGCTTTCTTTTCGCAAAATTTAAAAGTCAGATGTTTCATCTTCAAGTATGCCTTTAGAGTTTGACTCTCTCCTTTCATGTCATCAAAATTTGATTTTCTATTTCCATGTGTCATAAAAATTTGATTTTCTTTTGCATCAAAGTTTAATTTTCTTTTCATACGTCTTCAAAATTTAATTTTCTTTTCATACGTCTTCAAAATTTTATTTTCTTGTCACATGTCTTCAACATTTAATTTTCTTTTTATACGTCTTCGAAATTTAATTTTCTTGTCACATGTCTTCAAGATTTAATTTTCTTTTCATATATTTTCGAAATTCGATTATCTTTTCACATGTCCTCAAAATCGTATTTTCTTCCTTCACATATTTTCAAAAGTTTGATTTCCTCCCGCATATACCTTCAAACATTGCATCTTTACCATCTTTCGTCATCTTTTTCAACCAAAACTGGTGACCAATCTGGTGGAGTGTATAATTTATACAGAAGGCGTGTGTCTTGTGACTAAGTGCCTACAACCGGGACATTACAGTCTCCTGCGCCACTTAGCACCCACACAAAGCGTGGCACCTCCGACTGAGTGGGCGTACTAAATCCCCGGCCACCACTATATCAAAGGTTGACCATACAAACATAAGGCATGCATACAACAGAAGGTAGTAAGACAAAACTACAACAAACGATTACAATCAAACGCAAAAAATTACGATCAAAAGCAAACGATTACGATCAAAAGTTAAACATAAGAGTGCCACAGTATTCAACAGACACTTTGCTCCCCTGAGCAAAGCCAAAAGTAATACATAATTTTTTGCAAACACTAACAAATCAGAAGTTCATGCCACACAGGATTCACAAGCCGAAAACAGAGTACAACAAAAGGGGAGTAACGTCACTCCAGCAAAACTTGGACCGCAGCCTGGACATCCTCTTCTGGTGAAGGAGGAAGAGAACTGTAGCAGATCCTCCTGCAGAAACCTGGGTCTCTGATGAGCAGCAACAGAACCTCTCCCAGATCATCAATGACATCCTCCTGGTCCACACTCTCTTGCCCATCAGCCTCCTGGTTAGCAATGGGGAAATCAATGGACTCCTTCAGATCCTCCGCCTCCACATCAGAAAGAGCATCCAGGTCAGGCGCCACAGGAAATTCCCCATCCAATCGCTTCTTCTCTACAACCAGATTCCTCCGCCAACAATCTGCGAACCAAGTCCAACTCCTTCAGAGAACCTTTTTCTAGCACAGACCTGGGACCAGGAAGTAGCATATGATCCAGAAAAGTCATATCCTCTGCAGACTTACCGAAGCCTTCAGGAAATTTGAGCGCCACTCCAGCAGAAAGATCATCAACGGATCTGGGGGCAGAATAAGAGTGAGACTCAGAAAGATCTGCCACTGGGGGTTCACTTTCTGCAGGAGTAATTTCTGAGAGAGGGGACGGATTACGCCTTCTTCTAGAACCAGCAAGGCCAGCAGAAGAAGAACCATCTGCCTACAACTGAAGCAAACGAAATATCCCGCCTAAGGTGAGCTTAGTCGGAAATTTGGGGGCATTTGTTCGGGCCAAAAATTTGCACCTTCGGAATACAACGTGGCATGCTACGAGTGGACGGTCCAAAGGTCAAAAGTCAAAGGTCAACAACAAAAGGGTCCACGGTCCACGGGTGAAGGTCAAAACCAAAGACTAAAGAACGGAAGACAAAAACAGTCAAAGATCGTCAAGTCAAACAGACCCGGAGTAATACACAATGACGGGCCGAGCAAATCACAAGAGTAAACAAAACGGCGGGCCACACAACAAAACTGACCCATCAGACAAAGAAAGGAACCTAGCCCACACAAGAAGAGAGGAGGCAACAGCTACTCCTACAAATCAGGAAACCCTCCTACATACAAGGGAGAGGAGGAGAAGAATGAGGAGTTGACTGTAACAGCCATAACGGTCATTGGGCATTAAAGAGCAATAATTGCTCCACATTAAAGGGGCAATGAAGACGTTAGAGAGAGGGGAGCCATATATAAAGGAAAGAGAGGAAGAAGGGAGAGAGATCCCGACACACCGACTCCAACACACACTACACCAAAACTCTAGCAATCATCTATAGATAAACATTCCTATTTGTATTCTCTTCTTCATTCTTTTTCAATTCATAGTGAAACTTTGGTGGGATTCCGACTCCCTCCGCGGTTTTTCCCACATCGGGTTTCCGCGTCACCAAAACTTTGTGTGTCGTCCCTTTTTCTTTCATTGTCCTTTGCTTGCTTGATTCGTTCGATTTCGTTGACCCGTAATTATAGGACGATCACTTTAACCCACAACCGAAATCGTAGACCCGTTAAATTTTACCAAAACACACTTAATGTTAATTTACAAGGAGTTATGTATGTGTGTATGTGTGTGTGTGTGTGTGTGTGTGTGTGTGTGTGTGTGTGTGTGTGTGTGTGTATACAAGAATGTGTAACTAACTCCGCCTAAGTATGACATCATCAAGTAACTAATCTCATAACAACCTAATAACCTCCTATATTCTCATACATCTCTTTTTAAAGAGTCAAGGATTGGTTGCTCAAGTGTTCTGCGACTTCCATATTCAAATGAATGAAAAGAGCAGACTTAAAAGGTGCGAGAGTATAAGGTTCTCAATGATGGCATACCTTAAAATTTTGACCTGCATCTCAATCTGACCATACCTAATCCATAATTTTCGACAATTATATTGTATTGTCATTACTCTAATGACACAAGTATACCCGTACAACCTTATATCAACTGCATTAGATGGTTATGTCTAGCTTTTAAAGAAGTGTTCAAACTTCAAAACACAAGGCTACATGAAATTAACGAAGCTTTAACTTGAGAATAATTTGTTGTATGTAAATGTGATACAAGTACATTATTTTAAACCGTCAATAAGGGAGTACATTAAAAGAAAAATAAGACCAAAAGAGTTTTGCTTCCATTATTAAGAAAAAAACAAATCAAATGAAAGGAATACCCCTTCCTTCCTCGGATCTCTGCAAATGAGAAAAATACTCCTACACATGTGATGGCCCTGAATATACAAAAGCTGACAGTGATTGCACAACACCATGCATTCTGCCTGCACTGGAATATGGTGAAATGACGGGACTAGCATCTAAAGTTACATGATTTCCGATCAAATGACAAGCTATGCCGCCTTTGCCGGCCATGTCGCTTGGGCAGACATAATGATACCAACGATAACACCAAACAACCCAAGGGCACTGCCAAAAATCTCTATTACTAAGATTTTCACAAAAAGGGAGGAATTCTGAGCATCAGAGAGAGCACAACTGCTTCCAATTACACCCACACATATCCTGTCGCATACCACATACAACTCCGAAAATCAGATATATTAACAAACTGCAGACTACAACACTCAACAAAATGTTATTCCCAAAATAGGTGGGATTGACTAACATGAATCATGAGTCAACATCTAAAATCATTAATGACAACTATTAAAAAATAAGGAATGAGACATAATAACTAGGTCTAATCCGAGAACTAAATCAAATTTATTTTCATTTAGTTGCCCTCTTCTTTGAGCCAATTCCCATCTTTGGTACAGTGAGATTTACTAAGGGTTGTTTTTTTACAACTACACGCCCTACATTAGTCCAAAACATTACAATATTTAACAACTACAACCTGTTGGCTTGCTCCCATCAAAATCAAACTACAACCTGTTGGCTTGCTTCGTAGTCGTAGTAGTAGTGGTAGTGGTAGTGGTAGTGGTAGTGGTAGTGGACTAGTGGTAGTGGTAGTGGTAGTGGTGGTGTTGGTGGTAGTAGTGGTAGTAGTATTTAGTAATGAAGTTGTTTGCGATTAAAGAAAGATTAAGAAAGAATTAAATTTTATTGTTGAGAACTTAATGAAGAAGAGTAAAGACGTTATTTGAAGAAGAGGGGAATGTGATAGGCACATTGAGGCAATTTTGGTATTTTAATCGGGTTTTGAAGAAGGTTATAGTTTAAAAAAATAAAATAGAAAGGTATGTATTGTAAAGTTTTGAACTAATGTACTCCGTATTCCTTGCTTGATCATTCTTTTGCATTTGAGCCATCATAGAGTCTTGGGTCTTAGCCATCATCTGCAACATATTTCTAAGCTCGACCATCTTACTAGAACTCGAAGATGAGTTACCTTAGCTTGAGCTTGTGCGGATGATTGACCCAAATTCTGTTGACTAGTACCATGATTCTGATGAGAATTCCCGAAGTTTTGATTAATATACCAAAATTTTGTTGGTGACCCGATTGAGGTCGTTGCTGATAGTTTTTCGGATTTTGGAAATTCCTTTGATTATTGAAATTTTACTGGTTCTGAAAATTTCCTTGATTCCGGAAATTTTGTCGGTTGTGCGGGGCAACATAAGTCTTTGGGGGATGCGGGTTCAACACATTAGTGCTCCGATAAGATAAGAGAGACGCATCATAGCCTGGTTGATTCATATATGGATAATGCGGGCGCATGGAATGGAATGCATTCACTTGTTCTATAGAGCCTAAACAATCTTGAGCTTGGTGGTCCGCGTCACCACATCGAACACATGCATAATCTTGCATGGCATGCACTTAATGCATGTCCCCTCCCCCTTGAGAATTCGATGCTTCATAGGAATCGAACCTCTTAGCTAAAGGAGCTAATTGAATAGCCACGACATTAGAGGACCCACTATCACCGGAATTGGATCGCGTATTACCACGTGGACTACTCCAACGAGAGTGGTGAGATGCCATTTCTTCAATGGTTTGCCAAGCTTTATCGTTGTCCACGTTACATTAGAACCGCCCTTTGCATGTCGAATCAAGAGTACTCCGGCAATCATCATATAGCCCATTATAAAATTGGTTGCAAAGAAACAAAACCTCAAAACCATGGTGCGGACATTCTTTCACAAGCTTCTTGAAGTGCTCCCACGATTCATAAATATTTTCATTCGGAGTTTGACAAAAATTGGTGATTTGACTTCGGAGCATGATCGTCTTTTGTGGCGGATAATAATTCTTGTAGAAGGCAAGGGCAAGAGAATTCCAATCAGTGATCACCTCGGTGACTTTATCAAGATCAGTAATCCACTCCCTAGCGGAATCCCGTAATGAGAACATGAAGAGCGTCTCCATGAGTTGTTCTTGAGTTATCCCGGCCGGAAGTGGAATCGAGGAGCAATAGTCGGTAAAAATCTTCATATGCTTGTGAGGATCCTCCTTAGGGTCACAACCAAATTGATTCTTCTCCACCAAAGTAATAAAGGCGGGTCGAATCTCGAATGTACCTCGAGTGGCAATTGGTCGTTTAACTAACTTAGGAAGAGCAGTTTGCTCGGGCTCCAAATGACTACAAAGCTTCGGCATTTTTATGATCGGAGGTGGTAAAATGGTCTCAGACTTAGATTGATTTTCCTCTTCAAAGGACTGATTCTCAGCTATAATTTTGGTATGAATAGCTTCCAAAGTCTCAAGATCGGGAGCTGCGGAAATCTCTCTCCAAAATTTTCGTCGCTTACGAAATGTTTTCTCGGGTTTAGGATCGAACGGACTAAGCTTTGATGACCAGAAAGACCTGGGCATAAGCAAAAACTACAATAGGAGAGTGAGATCAATCTCAAGGAGTTTCAATTCCTTAAGACGAAAGAGAGCAAAAAAGAAACAAGCTAAAAAACAAGAAAAACCATTTCCCCGGCAACGGCGCCAAATTTGATATGGCGTAAGTCGTCTCACCAAATCAAGATAAACCTAATGCTACTAACTAGAAGGTAGTGGCAAGTAAGGTATCGTATCCACAGGGAAGCGGTTGAATTCGTCTAATACCTATGGCGATTCTAAGATGCTCTAAACGGTTGTTTGATAGAAATATATAAAATATTACTAAAATGCGATAATAAATAATAGAATCTAACAATGAGATGGAAACTAAGGTCACGGGTTCACGATAGATGTTCGACAATTATGCGACAATAATAATAAGGGTTATTTAATAGCAATAATACTGACTATTGGACGTATTCCAATAACAATACCAATTACAGTTAATCCCGGAATAATACATCGAATTGAAGTATTCTAATGATAATGGTATAGTGGACCGGTTACCTGAATAACCGGTCCACCTCCCATTAAGTGCCTAATTTAATTCCTACAGTCACCATTACCATTTACTTCACTCTTCTTTTACTTATCACTCTCCCTTGAGGATGAATCTAGACCTGATAAGAGGAAGAAATTTGGTACAACAATTGTGAAGGACAAAACAGATTTCACAAAACTTAGTGGACTGTTTATTAAAACATAAACATAAACTCCCGACTTGGACCTAGAAACACTAATCGAATAAATATAAACCCAGAAAATAAACCTAATCAAAATAAAATCTCAAATTGTCGAAATTTGCAGAAAGATAAAATAGTATTTGATTGACCAAGTGAATTGTGCTAAATTTGGAAATTAGAAGCGAATCAAGTCCCGAATTGGACCCAAAAATCATAGTCGAAACGATAATCGAATAAATACGAACCCATGAAAAAAAACCCTAATTGAAACCAAAACCCCAAATTTGTACAAAATAAAACAAATTAGCAATGCTTAAAATCGAAAAGATAGTAGCTGGGAGTTGAACGAGACAGAGAATCAGAGATGGGGCGATAATTAATTTCGATGGTTTGATTGATGATCACATTAAACAATGCTCCGTATGTCTTATTTTAAATTAATGAAGTTTATGTTTATGCCTTGATAGAGAGCTCATTATTAGATTTAACGAGGAGAGGAGGGTAATGGAAATCAAGACTTTTTTAAAAAAATTTGCAAAGTTGCCATTAAAGACAAGGATTTAAGTAGGAGGGAGATGAAGAAGGAGGGTGATTGTGGATTGAATAGATTGAAGTAGCAGGTTACTTTTCAGGAAAGTTACCTACTATTGCAGGTAACATATGCAACTATACCATTATCTTTAGAATATTCCAATTCGATGTATTACTCTGGGATTAACTGTAATTGATATTATTATTGGAATACGCTCAATAGTTAGTATTACTGCTATTAAATAACCCTAATAATGAACACAAAAGCATGCTAGTAGGCTATAACACATCCTCTCGAATCGTATCAACCTAGGAAGGATCTAACGGGCTCTCGCAACTTATTAGACACCCTACCAAATCGCGGATGACCTAATCCTAATTCGGCTTTCGCAAAAGAACTAGAATTTCCCAAACAGATTAAAATGTTGTGGCCTTTAAAAGATTAATCGACAAATAAAACACGCGAAAATGTCACTAGCATAATTATGAGTTTAGTATCGAAGTAAGTAAATCGAGTAATAACCCATCGATTCCCCTCGACCCTAGCGAGAAAATTAGCTACTCATAATAATTACGAAACAACAATTTGCATATATAAAATTCATGATAAAAAGGCAAGTAAATCTAACGATAAACAAACGAGAATCTAGTGAACTAAACGGAACAACAATTTCTAAATAGAGAAAATTACGACGAACTAAGTAATTCACGATGAAGATTGAAACAAAAAATTAAGAATTGCATAAACAAATTTACCGAAATCGAGTACGAGTTTGAGATGGAGTATGGAATCCTAATAGTCACAAGTAGTTTTCTAATGGAAAATAATTCCAAGTTATGAAGTGATGATCCAGCAAAAATCAAATCTCCCCTAGTAATAGAAAGTGGGCAGAAAACAACTAGGTGTGCGTGGCGGACGGCCGCCAGGGGGCCGGTCACATGCAGGGACCGAGGTACATACTAAAATCAAGCCTAAAATATTCAAAACCAAGTGATGTACACTCAAGGTCGGTTGTAACACCCGCAAGTTTTCTCACTCTTTTATTTGTTTCATTATGATTATATCGTAACTCTGTAATATTTCGTCTAACTACATTTTTCCCATTTTGAGGTCTCTTTCATTATCGAACCTAAAATTGTTTATTTTCGTAAAAGGATTTTAATTAATTATTTTACTACGCGATTTCATAAATAATTATTTTCTAATGCGTTTTTAATCCGATTTCTTCGTAAACGTTTATATTATTTTACGAACCTTCTTTTATCGACTTGAAAAATATTTCTGTACACCTTATACCAACACTACATATTATTTTATCCTATTTATTTTAAGCGGAAATTTATCACATCGATTCATTGCTTGTTCTTTCCATCTCAACCATCTCTTTTCCTAGTTGAGTTAAGAGTCTGACTTGATAATTCCTATCTTTTAGCTTTCTAATTTCTCTTTATATTCTCATTCATTCATTCTAATCTATTTTATTCACAACACAAGTTTCTTTTCTTCTCCATGTATTACGTTAAACTTCCTCCTTTTTGTTCATCAATCCGAGCCTACTTCGTCTCTAATTCTTTCCAATCTCGAGGGTAATTTAATTACTCTTATTCGTTCTTCATCTCTTTTTCTCCTTTCTATTCACCTAATGTGGTTTTAATACCATATGTTTAATTATTTCGTAGGCTATCGTGCTAGATCCGATGAAGACGATTATTTAATTAATTCGGATCTCGGTTAAGGTAACATTGACACGTTACTCGGTATTAAGTGATATTATTGTTTTAGTTGCATGTATAGAAATTAGATTTTTGTTAGACAATATATATATGTCTCATTTTTAATAACAAAGGCTTTAAAATCGTAAATTTTCACATCTTTCGTTATTTTAAATCGTTTTTACAAGATTTGCAAATAAGTCTTTCTTTTAATTATTAAAAAGTATTAAAAGGCCGAGACTAAAAAATACAAATAATAATTAATTTTATAATTTTCGTCATTTTTGATATAAAGTGTCAAATTGAAAGTTTTATTGTTTTTAAAGTTTTTAATAAAGTTACAGCATGTTTCAGAATCTGATAGTGTTTTTGTGTGAATTAATAATCTATTTTAAATACTTTATTTCCAAAAACTTTGAAAAGAGACTACTATTTATTTTAAGTCTAATTTCTTCCTATTTAAGTTTGTAAATTAATTCCAAGTATTTTGGTCACAATAAATTGTTTATGAACAAGTGTCAAATTAATCCGCGATTCTGTCAGTTGTGATAAGATCTAAGTTGAAACATATGTTAACCATTTTATTTAATATTGATAATTTACGTACAGGAACTATAAAAAAGTCTAGTTAATGTTTCCAATTGGATTATATTTAAAATCAATTTTTAAACGTCTTTTATTAAAGAAATACAATCGAGTGTCTAATTCTGACAATTTTTAAGTATACGAACAAAAACCCATGTTTTATTCGGAATTTGGATTTTCTTCAGAAATAGAAGTTGTAATTAAGTTTCAAATGTTTTTAACCCCACTATTTTTACGTTATTTTGATTTTTAATGATTTAATTACGAATTTTATAGTAAGACAGTTCAAATCTGAAAAATCTGTCAATTTGTTATTTAAATACTTTTAATTACTTAAACTTCAACCTTTTTAAAAATAATTATGATTGTGACTTGACTTAACTTTTAATATTGAATTATACATATATATGATAAATATAAAGTTTACGTCTCGAGGCCAATATTAACTATTTTATTTAACTCCTATTTTAATCGATTTCTATTTATTATAATACCTACTTTTGGAAAGTTATTATTTTAAGAAATTTTCTATTTTTATAAAGTTTTCTCTTTTGAAAAACAAAATATATTTTTATTGAATTTCGATAATGGCTTTATTTTGAAGTTATGGAATAAGGAAAGTGTACGGGTAGGGTAATAAAGTCTAGAGTATACGTTTTGCCATCAGCTATAAGGATAGTGTATCCGAGCGGGATGCATTGGTTGTTGAACTGGGCATGTTCTTGTTCAGGAGTGTATGTTCATTTTGACCTTAAGCTCGTACCTCGCATGTAAGACGCCGTCGGGTTGAACTGGGCACACTTGGTATTCCAGGAGGGGTGTGCATATTTACTTAAGCTAGGACCTCGCATTGATAAGTCGTCGTCCTATTATGGTTGAGTAACCTAGTTAGAGATCGAAGTTTGATTTGTTTGAACTAAGTTCTCGAGACTAGTTTAGTATTCTCCTAGTGAAAGTCTATTCTGTTGCACTGATTCGTATCCCTAACGCCGTTATTATTATTGATTGATATTGACTTGGAAGTTGGCAATCATTTTAAATTATTTTACTATATCGTTTTAAACGTTTTCCATTTTGAACTATTTTGATATAATAGTAATTATGCTTTAATGTCATGTAATATGGCTGGGAGAACGTCGTCGTTACTCCCCACTGAATTGTGGTTGTTATGTTTATAACATGACAGGTATTTTGCTGCCGGGTTTGGGTGTGCGCTAGCGAGTAGCATGAATCCTACTCCACTTCATTTATAATAATTTTTTGGATTGTTAAACCTATTTGGAGATTTTTTTTATTTTAGTCATTTTGTAAAAGTGGCATTTGTATTGACTGACCGTTCTTTTTGTAAAATATAGAACATCAGTGTGTTTTAATCCCAATCTACAGTGTTTCCACCACTGTATTGCGTTAGAATTTATAGGGGATTACACCGGTGCACAGGGGGACTGTCCTCTATAGGGTGGCGCGCACATCGTCTTTGAAACATGGATTGGACCGCTTCCGATGGCCTAATGAGTCGACTCTTCTCAGGTTCTTCTTCGCCTAAACGACTTATGGTACGGGTATTGTTCCGGGATCATTCTTCTAACCATATAAGAGTGTAAATGCACATAAAGACCTGAAATCATGTAGAATCTACAAAAACACTCACTCAAAGCAAAATGTTAGAAGATACAGCTCTAACGAGCGCGTTTCGACCGGAAAGGACAACGAAATCGAGGGAATAAAGCTTTATAAACACGACACATCAGTCACCATACTCAAAATGATGGCTGATAATTACCAAGACTGGACCGATAAGATACCTTTTTCTCCATGGGGATACCGGACGTCGACCCGCACCGTAACCGGTGTCACGCCCTATTACCTGACATACGGGATGGAAGCATTCCAGCCCGTCGAGTTGGAAGTACCATCCTTCAGGATTCTATTAGAAAGTCAAGTACCTGAAGCCAATTGGGCCCAAGTGTGATATGACTCGCTAGTTCTATTGGACGAACGGCGGTCCCGTGCCCTCAATAATATTCTGGTTTACCAGAAAAGAATACAACGCGCCTTCAACAAAAGAGTCATGCCAAGAAATATCAAATAAGGGGATTTGTTCTTCAAATATGTTCGAGCTCTTTTACCAGTTGACCCCAGGGGAAAGTTCAAACCCAACTAGGTCTGTGAAGCTGGCGGACTTTGATGGGAATGAATTTACCAATCCTACCGACCTAGACCAGCTAAAACGTTACTACCCCTGATCCTTTCGCAATGTCATTTGCAAAAGTTTATTAAAATTATCTTTATAAACATAAACTTTTCGAAAAAGCAAGTCAATAAGCTAAGATTATTTATCCTACTGTCGCGTACATCTCGAACCACTAGTCTTGATGTATTTCAAGATTGCAAATTTGTACAAAGTTTGAACTACATTTGGTTTGATTCCACTAACTATGGATACGTAGGCAGCCCCTCAAAAGGGCACAACCACTGCAATCGCAAAAAAAGACAGGAACGGTTTAATTAATAAACTTCCTTTATTATTACAAAAAAAACCCGATAAATTTGGGAAATTCAATTACAAAAATTCAAAATTCAAAAAAGCACACGACACTACAAATAAATAGTAGTACTACTTAAATAATAAATATAAGGACTCGAGTATTCAGGGCATCTTGCCCTTACCCTTATCCTTGGCATCCTTAGTCGTCCACTGACGACAAGATTGAGGCGGACGCTCCTGAATCACCACAGAAACCTCCTTGGCTAGGACCCATTACTTCGAGAGTGGAAACTCAGCCACAGTATTCGGCCCGAGTCGGGCCCTCACATGTTCCAGCAGCCTGTCGCGCGGGCCCAATCGATCCTTGGCCGCTAGTCGTGGCCCAAGCCTCTTCTCTAAGTCAGTTTGGGAGCTCAATCGCCTCCACACGCCTCTAGCACTGGAGTCCTTAGCCCGAGTCTTAGTTTTAGACTTAAGACCCGACTCTAATCGAACCAAAGTAGCAGGAGTCTCCCCTTCATCGTAGAAACCCTTGTTATCCTTTGTCGTCTCCCGGCGAACCAAGTCGAAGGCCTCATCGACCTTCAAGGCCTTACGGGCCTCCTCCGACTCCTCGGAACTCCACTTCCGACATGACTCGGAAACCCAAGCACAGTGGCAAGGGTTGAGTATGGTCCAAATGACATGGGTGTGCCACCGCTGTACCCATGTATCGCATATCGCGTCCGTCAATTGGAGCGGGACGCTGATGATAGCCTCAGTCTCAGGGATCCTCTGAGTCCAACCGAACTGCCTCAGAATGTGGTCCGGGTAAATATGAACGGTTCAATCAAGTGACAGAACCACAAGGTGATGAACCTGATCCTTCTTAGCTAGCCCCGTCAGTCTAGAAAGGAACCACTAGGCAACGTTCCACCTAATCAGAGGACCTCCGTGGAATATGAGCTCCTCGTCCCAATAAGTCTGGTTTATGTCATGAGTTGGACTTATGCATCGCTTCCAAGCTAACTTGGCTGCTACGGTACTTAAGCACCTCCAGGGGAGGCTCCATGATCAACAACCATTCGTACAGCCAAACCTGACAGGACGAATTTATTAGTTTCCGCAAGCAAACATAGGGTCCGCTAGAGAGCACTCGATCGAGTGCCAGGACTGACTCGATCGAGTGACTCCCCTAAAAACAAGCAGGTGTTTGTCGTCAAGGTCACTCGATCGAGTGACCGCTTTACTCGGTCAAGTGACCCTTTTATATGAGGTATTCGCGAAAAAAAAAGAGAGATATGTACCTGCAGAAGATGGATGCTACCCGTCAATTGTCGATCCGGGTCAACTTTCCGAGCGTCGAGGCCCATAATAATCTCTCTAATTATCAGCAAAGCCGGGCTATGATCAGTTTCCATCTGGTCTACTACGCCGATAAGCAAAATCTGACCCATGCACGAGTCAGCTTCCATCCGCCCTTCGAAGGCATAACGATGCAGCATACAGAAGGCAAAGGCCCTACGCCTGTGAGAAGCGATAATTCTCACATCCCTGGCATTCATAAATTTCTCAGCCAAGTAGAACAGGGAAACGGAATTCCCTTGCACCATCTGATATGCCTCAACATGAGACAGACCCATAAATTCCATTAACCTCCTCCTCGGGTCAGGATAGTACGGAGGAAGGGCAGGACGGGGAGGACGGGCAGGACGGGCAGCGGGACACCAACCGCCCACAGCAGCTATCTCCTCGGGAAGAGGGCATATCTCCCCCCGAGGGAACGCAAACACGTGATGGGTAGTGTCCCAAAATGTTAAGCTAGCATCCAAGAAGTGTGAATCTACGTTGAAACGCTGCAATGGGAATAAAGCAGCAATTCCCATCTGATTTGCTAAACCTTTTCCTCGTCCCTAAAGCATTGGGACCATACCTGAAGCAGCGCGGTTAAATTTTCAATACCCGTGGCAAATATTCGAATCTTTTCTTGAGAATTTGAGGAATTTTAAGAAGAAGAATATAGAGATGGGTGTAGGATGCAAAAAGTGAAGCAGAGGGTCATGTATTTATAACACAAAACCCTGACAGCCTCCACATTGGCGGGCATCTTTAGCACACGTGGGCCTGCGCGCGCCAGCCCGATCTAATCTTTAGCTCTTTCAAACCTGATATAGGAATCGAGTCATCCCGAGGATTCCTACTTCAAAAAAAATTCAAAGTTTTCGAAATTTTCGAAAAACATCGAATTTTTTACTCCCCAGCAGAACCGAACCGGTGTCTCACCTCAATGCTACATTCAGAGTATTATGTGAATGGATACAAGTACAACCATAACTTCGAAGACAAGTCCAAATCCCCACGGAGCTATTATCATCAAACAGGTATGACCCTCTACTTATGGCTGGCGAGACCTTCACGCGAGTCAAATGGACTATAAACGACCCAACTGGAAAGCTGCCAGGTCGTAATCCTCGATTGTCCTGGTGGCTACTCTGACTTTCACCTTGTCCAAGCCTCAGTTAGAGTGGGGGCTCTTTAGACACCCGCATTTTGACTGCTTGTGTCTATAGTAGTCTCCAACTAAACACCCGATGATGATCGGACGTAAACATGCTTTAATGCGCACGAATACAGGACTCGGAATCAATAGTATCCGACGTGGGCACTTAGTGGAGTACAAATATCTCAAAACCGACCTCAAATTCAGACTTAGTGGGTTGTTTCCAATAAAATAAAGCTATTTTGAGCTGAAACCACCACCGGAGGTAAAACCGTTTTATGCAACCGAGTCAAAACCCGATCAAAGTCAAGACCCGAGACGTAACCAGCCTCACGCTGCGTCTAAATACACAAATGAACAAAGATAAAGCTAACCAAATCAATGGGTCAAACAAAATCCCAACTTTCCTAAAAATACTCCACCCCGCTAGACGCACTCGATCAAGTGCCTAAGGGCCACTCGATCGAGTGCACCCCCAAAAAACAACCAGGGACCCTACAGTAGGCCACTCGATCGAGTGACCCATAGCCGGGGGGTAAAATCTATAAATACCCCCCCCCCCTTGGCTCATCATTGGAAAAACCTTTTTCAACTTTTCACAACCTTCAAAACCCTCATTTTCCACCAACTTTGAGAGCTTTGCACACATAAAACCATCCCGAGACCAAGCCTCCCGACAATCGAGAAAATCGTCTCCCTAATCACACACCCCAACTCACCCTACATTCTCGACCGCTCCCATGTCTACGCCGCCACTTGACGAGCCCGTGTTCCGAGACCTTAGCATGTAGGTTGAGGGTATACCAAATCCTGTCTTCCCTAATCTCTATTCTCCTTTTCATTTTTTTCTATACTAAAATTTAACTCCTAACTTTTACTTATCGTTTCTACTAACATTTAATTTCCGATTACTAACCACTAACATTTCCTTTTCGCATCTAACTTTTTATTTATCGTGCAATCTAACAATCTAACATTTATTATCGCTTTGTTTTTATATTGTTTATATACAATACCGTGTATACTATAATTTAACAAAATTATTTTCAAACCGATTCGAGCAACGTCCAATGACGCTAAATCGATCGCCGTAGGCTTAAAAGCCAAATTACGACGTCGAAACGCGAAGGACATAAGTTTCGTGACGACGAATCAATTTTTTTCAATCAAGTACATTCGATAATTGAACACCGTCTAAAGTCTGTTATAATCCTCCGAAAAGTTGTACTGGAGGTGGCGCCCTTCGAGGCGCGCTGCCCTAGACACTTAAGGGTTAGGGCGCCTTATAGCGTACACATAACTGTCGGATTGTAACGGGATTGTGATAGTTCATTATCGGGCGTATTCGACGCCATTTTCAAATGTCACTCTAAAAGCCCGATGTCGACTCCGTAGTTGAACGTCGTGCATAAAAGAGTTATCGACAATTGAATTAGCATGAAACTCGTTGACGACGAATCGATCGTCAAGGATCGATAACGACATCGTGAAGCGAAGGGAATCGATATTCGTACCAGTTCAGTTAATTTTGATTTCACAAGTTTCGCTCTAAACGCTTTATAATGGTTCCATAACCAAGTGCCGGGCAGGAAAAGTCATCGGGAGTCGAACTAGTATAAACTATTTATTGTTTATAGTTGGTTCGACTACGCCTCGATTCGAACCATAAGTTCACGAAATGGGTTGATACAAAACGAGTTATCACCCGTTACAGAGGGCACTCGATGGAGTGCCTAAGGGCCACTCGATCGAGTGACACCCTCAAAAATGGGCAGGGAGTTTTCACTTAGGCCACTCGATCGAGTCCCCTTAATGACTCGATCGAGTGATCTTTGTAGGCCTCCAACGAGAGCGTAAAGGTGATACAAGGTCCCATCAAGCCATGTTTATGACTTTAAGTTGACACGTGCTAATTCAATCACGTGTTTTCCTTTTCAAAACCCATACATTATATCCTATTCTATCTCGTCACCTTTAATTTACGACTTTGAGTAATGTCTCGTACGACTAGTCCTACATCGACGACTCCCTAGTCGTATTCGATATGTGATTGGTCGAGGCATTTCCATTTCGTTATGATAAGTCGAGACAAGACTTCGAGGCCCGGGATCAAGCTAGCACTACGCTTCGGTCTCGTACGCTAAACGTGTATTAAAGTCTCCGTCCTCCAATTAATACACAATGCAATGTGTAGGCGATCATAGTTCGTCCAACTATTCGATTTGCGGTTTCAATTACGTTTTCTATTTACGGGTCCGCTTATAGATTATATTTACCATTACTAATCATTTTATTATCGCAAATTTTTCCGAGTATTGTGAATTCTGGGTTATATTTCCGTGTAATTTGTAATTTATTTTAGAGTTTGTTTATTTTCGATGTTTGCCATTTATCGCTTTCTAAATGACCATCACACGTTAAAATTCAACTTCGACATAATTTAAGATGCATTAAACGACGCAGCTAAACACGTATTTCGCATGCGTAACCAAAAATGTTGTTTGCATATCATTTAATCGCCTTACTAATACGCGTACACGAAAACCGAACGATTTCCTAGTAGAGGCCGCTAAGTGCGGGCGAGGTTGGGTGTCCTTTGTGGGCTTCCCAACACGTACCCTCACCCCTTACTCAGAACCTTTGGTTTCCGTAAGCCCAAAACCGTTGGCGAACGAGAGTCATTCGATACACGATACCCGATAACTCGCCATCGGTATCGTTATGCAAAGGGACGAACCCCATAAGCTCTAGTACTAAAGCGGGCCATGCATTTTGCGCGATACACCTAAGTACAAAATGTGTTCGAACGGGTCCGAACTCCCACAAAGTTCAATTTAAATTTCGACCCGAGAACAATCTTACCACGAGATTCATTCGCCTACCCAAACCCGCGAATGACCGCGTCGGGGTGGACCTATGTCATGTCCACTATAAGCGACTCGAGTAATGCGCGTAGGTGAACGACACGGAAATGAGGCCTTTGACTTACGTGTGTTTGCAGTCATCGAGTTTTGGGACTCATGTGCTTTTAGAATTTTGGTGTATTTGGCGAAACGCCTAACGGACTCGGATCTCTTAAAGTGAGATGATTTGACACAAACCTCGGGGTGAGATTTAAAGAGGTCTCTCGAGATGAGATGACCCAAAATGTAAAACCTAGGGTAGAGGTGAATTTAGTAATTAGCACAGATAGTTAATCACACGGTTGTACGACATAAGGAGTTGATCTCGATCCTAGCTCGTAATCAAAGGATTTTGATATTCTCATAAAAGGATATATTTGAAAAACGAGTTTTTGAAAGTGGGAGTTTTGAAATCGACATTACGACGGTTAAGTGACATTGTTTATGATATGTCGGAAAGCGTTGCCATGCAGGTGTCAAGAGTTCGTACGTTGAAAAATTGACGATATTGACGACGTGAAATTGTGATTTTGCAAAATGACAGTGTTTGAAGAATCGGTTTTGAAGAGATGTGTAAAACACGGGGTTGCATTGCTATCAAGATTTCTATTAGAAGTTCGATGTTTATGATGTAGATGATGTTTTTGAGAAAAGATGATGACCATAGTGGTGTTTTAAAATGGAGTTTGTGTAGCTAAATTCTCGTTACGGGAATTTAGGCGGTGATAGTGGTGTTTTGAAAGGTTTCTTGGAAAAAATGAGGGTGTGACCGCGTTCGATGCTTTTAATCCATTGATTGGAATTTGGCGGTGGTAACGATATGTGTACAAAATGTTTCGTGAACGGAAAATGTAAGTGTGTTAGGTACCTTGATTTCATTAATTGAAATTTTGGCGATAGTAACAGTATGTGTAAGGTGTTTTGAAAAGGAAAATGTAACCGTGTTAGGCACCTTGATTTTATTGATTGAAATTTTAGCGATAGTAACGATATGTTAAAGTTTGATGATGGTGAGTTTTAATTTGGCCAGCATAACGACGCTAAATTTTTTATTTTTTTTTGGAAAATAGAGTGTGAATTTGACTAGAGTGATGGTGCAAAGGTGGGTTCGAAAATAATGGGTGTGAGATTGCCAGAGCAATGGCGCTAAAACGCTTTTCTTGAAAAATGTCTTTTCGGAAACAAAGTTTAGGTGTAGTTGAATATGTTGTCGCGGTTTAATCCGGAATTTAATGTCTTATTTTGGTTGTCACAACACGCTACACATCTAGACAAGCATACACTCATGCAGGATGCAGACGCAGATAGGCTAGGGTAGGCTACCGTCCACGAAAAGTCCTCACTTGGGCCGGGACGAGTCACCCTGAGTGAGGATGAGCGTTGCCATGTGTAGACACCCGCATTTTGACTGCCAGGTGTCTATGGCAGTTTCAAAAAAACACCCGATGATGATCGGACGCTAACGTGTTTCTACGCGCTCGGATATGGGCTCAAAACCATTAGTTGCTGGCTAATGCACTTACGGAGTACAAATCTCACAAAACTGACCTCAAATCCAGGCCCAATTGGTCGTTTCCAGTCAAACAAGACTAATTTGGGTCAAAACCGACACCGGAAATAAAACCGACTTTTAGCGATTGGGTCAACCCCCGTCAAAGTCGTCTCCGAAACATACAAAACAGCCACATAAGTACCAAAAGTCCAAGTCAAACTCAAAACCAATAAGACATCCAAAGTCACGGTCCAAAGCCCGGATCTCGCGACCCAGTTGAGCCACTCGACCGAGTCAAGGGGCTACTCGGTCGAGTAACCCTAGATGGGGTACCTAGGTCTTGCCTATATAAACACCCCATGCAACACAACTTTAGACATCTTTTTTTACAAATTTTAAAACCCTAATACTACACTAGCAAACCCTAAACCTAGCTTTAGAAATCAAAACCCTAACCACCACAACTTAGCCTACATACTCGAAACTCCCGTGCAAGCCGTCACTACGAGTCCCGTCCGAGCATAAGAAACATGTAGGTTGAGGGTGCCAATTCCCGTTCTTTTCTTCTCCTTTCTCCTTTTTCTCGCGTCGTGCGTCGTTTCGTCGTTGTCGTTGTTTTTTTTTATTATTTCATTTGCGTTCTAAAATCGTTAATATCGCTAGTATTAAGATATTAAAATACTTGTGAATTTGTGTCGAGTGTAAGTGATGGTGGGATAAGGAAACCCGAATATACAAGTGTACTGCACACAGCGTTGCCGGTCGCTTATCCCATCACCCCGATCACTTGATTATTGAAACAAGTTAACTTAAACAATAATTCGTTTTATTTCGTTTTCATCATCATTCAAATCGCATATTTGCATCAATTTTCAAAACAAGTATTTTATTTAATAAGGGTCGAAACCCGTTGACGCGGATTTGACATCACATAATCTCTAGGGATTCATTACGATGTCGAAAAAGCCGAGGGAATCAAGTATTTCAATTCAAGCAAAGCGTCGATCTTTTAGATTCGATACCAATTCCATAATTGGATGTCGAATCTAACGATCTAGTCAAGTAAATTAATTAATGCGACTTTTCATTGATGCTAAAATAATCGTCACACAATTCGTTAGAATTACGGCATTATTAAATGCGGAGGAAATTTACTCATATCGCGATAGTTAATTTAAGACGACTAAAATCAATTTACTTTTTATTTTCACTCTAGTATTCCATATCGATTCAATAATCGAATATGGGATACAACGAGTATTCAAATTGAGAATCGAGTATAAATCCCATAATATTTGTATCCGATTCAACAAAATCAATGATTTATAAAATCCGAATTGAATATAAATTGTACAATATTTATGCCCGATTCGGTAGAATCATCGAATTATCAAAAATTAAAAGCAATTGCAAAGCGAATTACAATTCGTACAGGGGGCACTCTACCGAGTGCCTAGCCCACTCGGTCGAGTGGCACCCCAAAAATCGAAACAGAATGCATTTTCGACCTCCACTCGGTCGAGTCTCACAGTGACTCGGTCGAGTGGCAGTGTACTCGGTCGAGTTGGTCAATAACTCGACCGAGTAGGGTCTAAAACATGGGACAGAAGCGTTTTCAGAGGTCCACTCGGTCGAGTCCTTCAATGACTTGCTTGGTCGAGTGGCCCTTTATCACGTCAAGATCGTGAGTCCTACATTGTCTTTTAGTTTCGATAATATTTTTTATGACCTAGGTCAACACGCATTAATCAATCACGTGGAATATCTTTCCAAAACCATGCATCATCTCGTTTACATCATTCAATAATTTACAAACCATTATTATCATTACAAACCGTTACTAACCGTTTGTTTTTCTTGTCAATTTTGGTTGTTTATTTTATTGTACTAAAATGAACCCACGTGCTAAAATTCAACTTCGACGTTCGAATTAATTGCATTAAATCGACATAGAAACCCTTTCAATTTCATTCACATGCTTAGGGAAAACAACGTTTGCATAAGCATTTTTCACCGAATTACTAACGCGCGTATTATAAAGTCATTCGAGATCTTAGTAGAGGCCGCTAAGTGTGGGCGGGGTTGGGTGTTCTTTGTGGGCTTCCCAACACGTACCCTCACCCCTTACTCAGAACCTCGGTTTCCGGATGCCTGAAACCGTTGGCGCACGAGAGTCATTCAATACACGATATCCGATAATATCGGTATCGGTATCAAATGCAAAGGGACGAGCCCAATAAACTCTGACATCGGAAATGGGCCGTATTTTGTATACGGCCCACTACGACATAGAGTGGGCTCGAACGGGTCCGAACTCCCACAAAGTTCGGTGGCGACTCCACTTCGATTTAAATTTCTATTCGACCCATTCTCATATGGAGATTCATTCGCCTACTCAAACCCGCGCGTGGCCGCGTCGGGGTGGACCTATGTCATGTCCACAGTTTGGCGACTCCGCTGGGGATTAACTGATGCGTGACTTACCATCGGCATCCTCAGGGTGAGACTCGAATAGAGATCGTTTGACTAGTACAATACGCGTTTTAGTTCTACGGTTCATGCATAACCCATATTTTCCCGGGCCGGTACTCACGACCGACGTCCCACTATACCGTTGATGTACTCCAATATGGATATGTCAAAAGGTGTCCATAGTCGATTCGAGTGGGTTTTGCGGCATGTTCTAAGATCAACTCGACTTAGGAAGTCCGTCCCAATTAACGTCTAGACTATGTACACTGGTATAGACCCTCTATAGACCGACCGAGACTTAGTGTATAGCATACATGGCGTTGTTATAATGCTTGCCTGACTACATGCTACTTGGTTTCTGAGTCGTTTTTAAAAAAAAAAACCATCCTTTTTCAAAGATTGCATCTTTTTTCAAACTATCCAATTTCAAAACCCGGGACGCATACCGAATTTAGGACTTATGATTTTAGTCAAAATAGCCTATTTTCTAACCGGTATGCTGCCGATTTCAAAACTCGAAAATAATTTCAAACTTTCAAAACCGAGGCCCGATACACTTTCCGGTTTTCTCGAAAAATCAGGCCTTTCCCCGAGTTTTCTCGGGTTTTCTAAAACGATCAATTTTCAAAACGTTCCTCTCTTTAGGAGTTCCCGTATTTAGCAGTGTCGGGTCGTGTCTTAAGTTGTCAAGGTCTTTAGCGTCGAAACTCCGTCGATCTTACATCACGAGTTTCTTCCCTCTCCCAGTCCGCCTTATTAGACTAAGGCAAGGCCCACCTACGTAGGACATATGATGGGTAGGGATTTGTCGCGGAATCCCAACCTAGAGGTTCCACCTAGAACCCATCTCGGCGACACACATGACAAACGGGGTTCTAGTGCGCTATGGTGGCCTAGGTCGCATCCGGGCTCTCGCTACTTAGACCGACCTAGGGGTCGTCCTCACCGGGCTCTCGCAACTTAGTGAGGGAACCGAACCCACAAACAAAATATCACCCACAAGAGAAAGGCAAGAAAAACAAGTATATGTATCTACTAGTCAATCAAGCATTTCAACAAACATGTGATGTGCACCAAACCAAGAGGAAACCCAAATCTTCCACCAACATCTCCTACAATCCCTTAATCATCCAATTAACACCCTAATCGCCCTACTAACCCTAGCAAGAATACTATTCTAACATAATCAAACTAATACTAACAAGAACAAGAGGAATCAACATAAGAACAAGAGCATACATCTACAAACTCAACCAAACAAACAAGAACAAGAACAAACAATAATAAAGATTCAAACTTGAACAACATAAACAAGATTAAGAGAAAGGGAAAAGGATTATACCAAACTAGAGGATGGAAGGAAGAATAAGAACTTGTATAAAAGAGAAAACCCCAAAATAATCATCCAAGGTTGTCAAGCTTGGTGAAGATCTTCAAGAATTCCTTAATACAAGAGCTAATATATGATTAACAACTAATTACCGACTAATCTATACTAATCTAGTCTAATCTAACCTAAAGTAGTCTAGGGTTTAAGGTCTAATGAAGTGCATAACATCAGATGGTGTCTTAATACAAGAGGGGGGTATATATAGGGTTACAAGTGGAAAGGAGAAGAAAGGAGCATTCACGGGTCTGAACTGGGCTCATCCCGGTCGGGATGAGTTAGTCCCGATCGGGATGAGGTGGTCCCGATCGGGATGAACTCATCCCGGTCGGGATGGACCCAAGACAACATGTCTTCCTTTTGTGCACCCCAACCCGGACGGGATGAGGCCTTCCCGACCGGGGTGGGTCTTGTAGGCCTCCAATAAGAACTTTTTGGTCCTTCCTTGATTCTCATGGGCTTCCCATCGATTCTCGGGACTCGGGATCGGGTCTCGGAGGCTCGGGATTGGGTCCCAAGGTCTCGAGGTCGACTCCAAGGCATCGAGTGATCGTTCCTTTACTCCGTTGGCTCCAAAATGTGTATGTATCGAGTCGGAATCGCTCCAACTCTTCCAAATCGGTCTCGGGAGCCTGAAACGAACTAAAGGAAGCATAAGAAGCCCCTAAACCGCTCCTAAGGAGCGATTCTACAAGGAAAATGGGACCAAAACACCACAAAATAGGCACTACAAACCGCACTTATCAACTCCCCCACACTTAACCCTTACTCGCCCTCGAGTAAGCACATACTATCTACTAAACTATCCGAGTGGGTATTAGCGCACCCTAAGCCCCTTCAACTCACGCGAATGCACTTTGAGGAAAAGTACACTCCGCAAGGCAAGTCGGGTCTTGCGACAAAACTATGGATGCAACCGGACACCAAACACACAAACAAACAAACACACAAACAAACACATAATTGGTTGCACCTAAAAGAAAAACAAATACCGCTTCCCTCAAAAAGCGCTGAATAAAACACCGGTTTAGGACTCAAGGTAAGTGACAACGTTCTCAAGCTAGCAATACAAACCAAGGTGAACTAAACCCTAATAGTATGACGATAAAGCAATAAAAACGTTGGTAACTTACCTAGGTCCTCCTAACTTTCTAAAAATGTACTACGGGACGATCGGCGGAGTGGGAAGTGAAGAACCACGGTGTTAGTCGACACTGTAGGTAAGTGAGACCCCGCCCCCTTTAGCGTGAGCCAAGAGGGTCGTCCCATGGCCAAAACCGCCTAACTAGTCCAAGTAAAAAGGTGGAAATATGCAAAATGAGGGAAGACCGACTAATGCCGCTATCATCCTTCCTAGGGACTCGGTCCTTTGGTAGGCTCTTCACGGCAAAAGTCGGAAAAAGGCTTATTTTGAGAGGTAGGGGTTATTTTTGTGAGTCGGGTTTTCTTTTGGCATTTTCTCTTTTCTTTTGCATTTTTGCTTTGCTTTGCCATGCCATTCTTTTTCTTCTTTTCTATTTTCTTTTTGGCTTTTGTGCATTTTCTTTTTCTTCATTTCTTTTCTTTCTTTCTTTTCTTTTCTTTGCCCTTTTGGCTTGATTTGACTTTTTGCATTTCTTTGTGTAACAAGAAAGAGAGAAATTCAACAAATTGCAATTTATTGTGTGATTTGTGTAGAAGGTAGGGAAATGGGTATGTTGGGATGACGTCTTTCCCTTCATACTCACAAAAAAAGGGGAGAACTTGGACTAATCAAACGATCCCAAACATGGTCACCTAAGGGACGAGACTCGGTAAGCAAGGCCTTTTCACACCGTGGGTGGTCATAATGGTCAAAATGTAAATCTCGTAGTAAATCCCTAGTAAGCTCAGTGGACTCAAGGTAAAGGACCAACGAAATCATTGATTTAGGGTCATTCTACTAGATTAATGTCCAAGACTCGATTTACACTACTAGGAGAGGAAAGTAGACACTCGCACTCTAGCCTCTAAACCGGGTTTTCGAAAACCATTTACGCACAAGACACACAACACAACACAAAACAAAGAAACGACGAAAATGAAAGAGAAAGAGACAAGAGGCAACAAAACGAAACAAAATAAAATAAACACATAAACAACATAAATACCACCCCGATATTCCATACAAGTCACCAAATCATCCACCAATATGCACAAATCTCCACCCGAGCACACAACATCACAATTTCCTCCAAACTCCACAAGAAATAAAGAGGGAAAAGGGATAGAAGATGTTATCGGATGTCTTCAAAGTCTTCCAAAACTAATCGGCAAAAGCAACCAATAAGGACAAAGGGAGGCAAGCAACAAAACAAATACACGACACAAAGACACAAAAGGAAAACACACAAAAGAAAATCTTTTTGATTTTTGTGAAAAAATTTCAAATTTTTAGGGTTTTTAAAGATTTTTTTAGGAAAGCTATGAAAATAAAACTAACTACGAAAGAATATCGCCCCCCCCACACTTAAACTGAGCAATGTCCTCATATGCTCAATCATAGTGTGCGGAGAGACAAAAGAAAAGGAAAAGAAACTACGAAAATAAAGCTAAAAATAGAAGAATAAAGTGAAGAAAAGGGTAGAAGGTGTCCGACCGGGGTGTAGTCAAGTCACCATGGGCCGAGACAAGAAAAAGGTATGGAAGGGGGGAAAAAATAAAAAGAAGGAAATAAAAGGAAATGGGAGGGGAGGGCTAGGTGTAATCAAGTTACCTAGCCCGAATTCCGCCTAAATCCGACTAAATCCTCAAAAAGAAAGAGTGAAAAACTTGTAAAATTTGGATTTTGAAAATGACTCTCGATGTAGTCACATCATCGAGAGTCGGGAGCAACAACTACCGAGGCCTCGAAGGCCACCATGACATCAAGACGCAAAAGTGTACAAGGGGAAGGGAATAAACAAAGGAAAACAAGCAACAACAAAAACGGAAAAGAAAGGATAGTTGCCGTACCATAGGTTAGCAACTCACTCTCTCCATCGTCTCATAGATCAATATAGGCACAAAGCTTGTCTTCATCATTGCTATTCCTCTTCATGCTTGATAAAACCGCATGGTTGAGGTAGTGGGCTTGTAATGGTGTGAGGGGGTGGAAATTGATGTGAAAGTCGGTCTAGAGTGAGGAGGAAATGAGGTGAAGGTATGTAAATGAGGTACAAGGGTCATGCGATACGAGCTAGGAAGGTTAGGGAGGTTGGGTGGGGGTATACAATGGTTGAGTGGGCTTAAATGTCGAAGAAGAAGCACCAAAAAGGAGTAGGGGATCATCCCGGTCGGGATGGATGATCCCGGTCGGGTTGATAAACCCTTCCCGGTCGGGAAGCCTCCTTCCCGATCGGGATGACACTCCAGTGGACTCAATTTTTGGCACCCTCATCCCGATCGGGACGGCCCCTTCCCGGTCGGGACGACACACACCCTTCCCGGTCGGGAAGGGTCTTCATGACCTCCATGACCCCAAAAACCGACTCCCTTACTCACGATCCAAGCTCTATCGACAACCAATCCTCTCAAGGAGTCATCTTCACTTCACCTATCACAATAAACTCAAAATACACATCAAATTCACTCCCTCACATCGCTCATCAAAATACCAAAACAATTACAAGAATCCCACAAAAACAGAAGAGTCCTAGAAACAAAAATTACAAATACAAGCACAAGTACTCTACAGAAGAGGAGAGGGGAATATACAACATGACGGTTCTTTAGGAACTCCGTCAAACCTAGGATGGTGGACTCTCCTTCAACCGTAGCCCTCAAGGGCATGGAGGAGCAAGTCGAACGCGCTACCAACATCATAGTGAAGGCCCAAGAAGCGCTCGAGCCTAGCCAACCTCCACGGCCTCCAAGGAGGAGGCAAGAAGTAGGAATCCCAAGACCCAAAATCATCTTTCAAATCGTCTCCGGGGTCTATCCATCCTACTAGTACAAAAATGGCTTGTGGCTTCGGTTAAAAAGGACAAATGGCTTCGGTTATATGGGCGTTGTAAATCAAGGCGTAGCATTAAGTCTATATGTTTTGGCTTCGGTTATATGGCGGAGCAAAAAATATTTATGGCAACGGTTATTTACATAAACCGAAGCCAAAAAGACAGTAAAGGCTTCGGCCGTTGAGTTGAACCGAAGCCAAAAGTGAGTAACGGCAACGGTTAACTGTGACAACCGAAGCCAAAACTAAGTTAAGGCTTCGGGTAAAAATACCAACCGAAGCCATAAGTTGGGGATGAGGCTTCGGTTAAAGTAACAACCGAAGCCAAAAGTTCGGTAAACGATTCGGTTAAAAGTAGCAACCAAAGCCAAATAAAGTGAAAAAGGCTTCGGCTGAACCTAAATTTAAGCGTTGCCTTTTTTTAGATATTGTATTTTCTTTGGCAACAAATGACATGCTCTAATGTGTGATTTAATTACACATTAAAAACTGTATTATAAACCAATCATGTGATGATACAGTAACAATTGATTAGCATCTAGAAAGAAATTCTTTAATATTAAAATAAATTTATCTAAATAACCAATTCAATGTACCAAAAAAATACGAATTAAATATGTGACGATAATAGTGAACAAAAGATTTCGTCTACTTAAGAACAATAAGCCATCCACCGTTCAATATACCTTACAAAAACTATAACGTAGCTAAAGATAGTTGTCCATAAAATACGTTGCCCACAAGTCTTGAACTTCATCTATCTCTTCAGCTGTATAAGGAACCTCCGATCCAAACCACTGCAAATATACCAAAGATATGTATATATATATTATAAAAATATATAAATAATAACATGAGTTTAATTGTTGGATATGATGTATAAAATAAACTTCATTCATGAAATGTATACCTTTTTAGGATGTTTTATGTTTCGATAATGTCTAACTACATCTAGCATGTAACGCATCACGTAATATCCGCATTCGGTGCTTCCAATTTGCTGATGACACTATAAACATAATATTAGTACAAGTTAACCTCATAAACATCTATGACAACCGTAAATGTTGTGGATACATTGATCACAATAAAAGAATAAAAAATTAACAATAAAAATTACTTACATCAATGTTCTTCCATTTTATTGACGAGCCTGGTCTCAATGTTGAACCACCTGTAGCCATGAAAACTCGAAATGCACTACGCCTCGACGAAAAGAAATGGTATGTTATTATTACTCGAGTGATTAAAAAGAAAGAAATTAATGTAAAATCTAGTACAAGTGCTGATAATATGTTGGTCCATATAGACTTACATCTGTACCACGCGTTTGAAAGATAAGTCACGCTTTCTGCGACTTTGTGGATCACAAAAATAAGCCTCGTGAATAGACGGACAAAGCATTACCAACATCCAGTGCATTCTATAAATACGAAATAAAATGGTCATTGGAAAATATGACTACACAAGAATTATATTTTATAGGCTAAGATACATACCCATTACAAAAAGGGGCAAATATAACGTCAACACCACCCATCTTAAGTAAGCTGCATTCTACATACTTCATTACATCATTGTTGCGAGCATTGTCTTCCCCGACTTGGGACATGATTGTTGGACATAAAAATCCAACTGAAAAAGAACCTTCATGCTTCTTTTCTTCAGAGAGACTTTTTAAGAACCTTACATATTCAAACATAAATGTAAATTCCAAGTTCAATAATTATTACTCCCTCCAATTTTCTATATTTTCTTCTCATTTCAATAAAATAGTGTTCACGATAATAGGAAGTAGGTTGAAAAAAAAGAGGTCGTATATATAGGAAAAAAAAGTGTACAAACTTACATTATGAACACTTGAATACATGACATATTCAAAAATGTCTTCCGAAATAGTTGATTAATATCATCTTCAGTCACAACAATTGGTATGTCGTTTGGAAGATTAAACACGCACTTTGGCAACATCACGTCAAACACCTTTACTTCGGGACTCATTAAAGTAAGAAGGGCCTCTAACTTTTGACATTCGGAACCCATATTTGATTCATGCGTATGAAACAAAGGTTTCGAAGGCGACTTGATACTAACACTTTTAGACATTTGTTTCCCCTCATTAAGGACAAAATCATCAAGTATATCATCAGTGAGAGGCATCTTTAAAAGAAAGTCAAAAAAAGAAACGTTAAAAGAAAAAAGAGAACATGTACGTAGACAAATTGATAAAAGGATTGTATTTTACCTTCGCAATTGTGATGAGGCTCTTTGGCCACTGAACAAAACTTCCTATGGCATCTGCTACTCGTTCAAGGTATTGTATGGGAATAGGAAGTGGGGCATTACCTTCAACAACTTGATCAATAGACACTCTGGCATTACCGCAACTAATTGGGATCCCATGAATGAGTTGATTGCTATCTTTAGATGGGTAAATAGTGGCTATGGCAACGGTAAAGGTTTTTCCATCATGAAGACAAGCGAGTTGACACTTAGTTGGCTCCTGAATACATGTTAAAGCCCAAAATATTCAAGTATTCAAGTATTTTGATTTTCCAGGAGAAAGTATAATGTGGATTTGTTTGATGATAGGTGATACCTAATAAACATTGAATTAAGAAATAAAAGGATGGGAGTTGGTCTCGTTGTTTAGTGGATAGCATAATGAAGCTTCATTTTATCGTAAGAAATAAAACATCAGTGTTTGGACAGTGTCACAAATAGCTCCAATGTTAGTGTCCTACACTATCAGACTATCAGTACATCATCTTTTTGTTTTGATTGTCAATATTTAAACATAAGTAAGAGTATTTTAAGTAAGAAATAGATTCGTAAGCTAAGAGTAAGTGAAATGAGTACCTTTATGTCTTTGTCCTCAATTTTAGGAGCGTCATCGTTCATCTCGAACATATTATCCGGATTTGCCGAGTGACAGCTACTTTGGGGCTCTTCCAAAGGCTCTTTTAAGCCAAGTTGCTTTAATATCCCTATAGTCTCTTGACGGATCTCTTTGCGAATTATATGGCTTAAGGTCTCCATTGTCTCCTTTCGTACCGTTTCTTTTATCATAATTACTTCTTCAGCAGTAAACCCAATAGCCTTTTGTGATGTCCGGCGAGACGTTCCGAACACGTCCTTGATAGTAACTCCTCCTCCAAATCCTCTTACTCGACCCGGATGCTCCTTCTTATTTAGACTACGTGATAAAATGTCATCATATCTGTCGGGAACAAATTCTCCAGAATCTACTTTCTTTCGCCAGTCATCCTAAAGTGTAGAAAAATATGAAAGTATTTAATACAAATAAAAACCAACAACCTCAATTAACTAAGCATTCCAAGTTATTTCTTTAATTAATTTTTTTCACCAAGAACTAACCATTCTTTCAGAAACTTCCTTGGTCTTCTTATTTGGAATATCACCATCTGATTTAGTTCTTCCTTTAACCCAATGCCAACTATGGTCAATAATCATAGAGTTAGTAGACATCGCTGACGATGGAGATTTAGAACATTCTTTAGCTACCCATTCAGGAACCCTAAGGTTGTATCCTCGCCTACCCATCACATGAGGATGCTCGTTATGCTTTACGCTTTCGATAGCTTTCCTACTCTTCTCCTTCAAAAAAAATACGAACAAGATTAGAAGAATAAATTGTAGAGGGATATTTACATATCTTACATAGCGTAATACTCCCTCCGTCTCGTTCATTTGTTTACGTGCCTCTACGATAAAATATATCTCTTAATGAATATAAAAGGTGAACATAAAGAAAGAAACGGAGGGAGTACATATTTACTTTAATAAATTTAAACTATATTAAAAAAATGGACTATCACAAAGATAACCTTAAACTCATCGGTGTCTCGAGTTTGTTTGAATTTCTCCCATGCTGCAGGCTCAATGAAACTATAACAGTCAGTCGGTGAGTCATACTTTGGATGCTTGCTCCGTATAAATCTTGTAGTCAATTTTGACTTGAAATTTCTCCACTTAGTCCCACAAGAGGATAGCACAAAATCTTTGTGTGTATCGTTAATAAGAAATTTGGCCTACACCAAATTGATAAAGTAAAAAGTTGAGTCGGTTATATTACCTAATTCTCAAAAAAAATTAATGGGAGGAGGTTTTTTATTAGTACAAAAACTACACACCTTAATATCCTCCCATAGCAAGTTTTTGATGCCAATTTCCACATCTTTATCCCAATCATTGAGATTTATGCCCACTTGACAACGAGCCCTCTTACCACAGTAGTTTGCAAACTTGATAGCATATTACCGGGTCGGAAAACCAGTTGTATCCCACTCTAGAGGAAAAGGGCATTTATCTTCCAAATCGTCTAACTTTGCAGGTCCTCGAGTCCGTTTCTTTGTAGTAGCTTCGATCTTATCTCCACTATCTTCACTAAAGTTATCATTATTGAGCCCCTCCATGAATATAAATCTAGATATTAAAATGACAAATGTAAAATGTTAGAAACAATTGCAATTATCACATCATTGAAGTTGTGTATGTAGTTAATAGCTTATCTAGCTATTATTATTATGACAGAATTTTACAGCGTCAATACTTTGTAAATACTTGATATAATTCTGAAATGTAAGCAGTAGCTGGCAGTAGTGTGACCCTGCAACTTATAATGTTGATGTTACACGCTCCGCCACATTTTTTTGGCAATAAGCTTCACAAAAAATCAACCAAACATCCAGATTTCAAAAACTTCCAGCAATATGTCAAGCTCCAACCATGGACGAATAATCAAAAAGTATATAGCCAGAGACGATGATACACCACTTAAGATCAAACGAGTTGGCCAAATCCATAACATACTAACACAATCAAACAAAAAATATGAATAAAAGTAAAAGAACACAGCACAAATCAGAAAATAATAACAGGCAGCTAGGATTCAAAAAAAATCCAATAATAGTAGCAAACAACGCTCAAAATATGTGAAAATCAGATAACCAAAGAGTAAACATAGTAAAAGCAAAACCAATTGTTCAAATTGAAAATAAACAAAAAAAACATAAAGCAATCAATATTAGTCTTATGCTTGATCTTTGTCTTCCCAAATCCCCTCATTATGATCAACTCGTACATATTCGGCCTCCAAATTATGTTTAATGGTAACTGGAGGCAAACCATCGGAAAATGGGAGAATATCGTCAAATTGATCGTACTCCTCTTCATCCACGACATCTTCAACTCCTAGAATACGTCTCTTACCTTGAAGTACAACACACCACTTATCATCTATAGGATCCACAATATAAAACACTTGCTTTGCCTGTGAAGCCATTATAAGTGGCTCATTCTTCTTATCCAACTTGCTAAAATCAACCAATGTAAAGCCATTCTCATCCACACGAACACCTTTCTTACTATCAGCCCATTTTCATTTCAATAATGCAACTGTAAAGGTTCTGTAATGAAGCTCCCATATATCCTCAATAATGCCATAATATGACATTTGTGTATGAACAGGTGAACTACCTGTCCTTTTGCTGAATTCGATTGAAGAAGCAACCACGGTAACTCCACTATTTTGCATTGTACTTTTACCATCTTGACGTTGAGTATAAAAACAATATGCATTAATATCATAACCTTCAAACGATTTCGCTTCATGGTTTGGGCCGTAAGCTAACCATTTGATAGTCTCATTCACACCATTAGGGTTCGCGGTCAACTCATTAAGTACTTTATCTCTAAACCACTTTCCAAAAAACTTATTATGCTCTTCAACCAACCATTTCTCGCTCTTCAAAGGATGTTGCTCTCTTAATATTGTCACGTGTTCCTCTGCGTAAGGATCGACTTTTCTGATATGTTCTAGGACAACAAAGTGAGCATTTTTTGTTAAGAAGAAGATAATTCAGCAGGGGCAGATATGTAATGAGCATCATCACTCTATCCTTAATCAGACTGTGACGCAAGATGAAATTAAGCAAGCCATATTCAGCATTCCTGATGACAAGTCTCCCGGACCAGACGGGTATTCAAGTAAGTTTTTTAAAGACGCCTGGCATATTGTTGGTGATGAGATTACTGATGCTATTGCGGATTTTTTAAAAATGGATGCCTTCTCAAGTAGCTCAATACGACTTCGGTTACCCTCATTCCTAAGATGGAGAGACCAAAGAATGTAATGCAATGTAGACCGATTGCTTGTTGCAATGTTGTCTATAAAGCAATTTCTAAGATCCTTTGCTCGCGATTATCGGCTGTTCTCCCAGACATTATCTCCCCGGCTCAGGGTGGCTTCATTAAAGGAAGAAGCATTATAGAGAATATCCTAATCTGTCAAGACATTATTCGTCTATATAATAGGAGAAATGGTTCTCCTAGATGTCTCTTTAAAATTGACATCCAAAAAGCGTATGATACAGTTGAATGGACCTTCCTCCATCAATTATTGATTATGCTAAATTTTCCTCAAGGATTCAGGGACATCATTATGCAATGTGTCACTACGGCCACCTATACGATGAATTTGAATGGGAATTGTTTTGGCTTTTTCCCTGGTAAGAGAGGCCTCCGACAGGGTGATCCGTTATCGCCGCTCCTTTTCACCATGTGTATGGATTATCTGACCAGACTGCTGAAATACACTACCAGTAATATGCTTTTCAGCTTTCATCCTTTATGCAAAAATTTAAGGCTTTCAAATCTTATGTTTGCGGATGATTTACTACTTTTCTCGAAGGGGGATGCTAAATCCATGATGCTACTTTTGCGTACCTTTGCTACTTTCTCGGACACTTCTGGATTAAGAATGAGTAAAGGGAAATCGAGCGTCTACTTTAATGGTGTAAATACTAATTTAAAGGCAGATATTATCAATATTTCGGGATGTACTGAGGGTTCTCTCCCTTTTCGGTATTTGGGAGTGCCTATTAAGACATCCAAGCTTACCATTCTTGACTGCCAACCGCTCGTTAAAAAAATAGTGGAGAGGATTAGACGATTGGGAGCCAAAAAACTTTCCTATGCAGGTCGGCTAATCCTAGTCAAAAGTGTTCTGTCTACCCTACACAATTACTAGGCTACTATCTTCATCCTCCCTACTGCTGTGATGAAACAGATAGATGCTATTTGTAGGAATTTCCCATGGGATGGGAAGGCTGATTACCATAGAGTTCCTATGGTATCTAGGGATAAATTGTGTGTCCCTTATAGAGAAGGGGGACTGAATCTGAATCAGTCCGCGGTTTGGAATAAAGCTGCGATTGGAAAAATGGCTTGGTGGATCTCTAGTAATCAAAATAGACTTTTGGTACAATGGATTCATCAAATTTATTTAAAGGGGGAAGCTTGGGAAGAATACTGTCCAAAATCGGACTCATGTTGGTATTGGAATAAAGTTTGTCAGGCTCGTGATTCCCTGCAGCCCGCGTATAGCAGCAGTGCTATGGATATTCAGGGAGCGAACTGTTTCACTATTGCCAAGGCGTATAAGTGGATGAGGAGCAGGCGTGAGAGAGTCGACTGGTGTGTTTGCGTTTGGACCAAATGGTCTATACCCAAGCACAGACTGATTGCTTGGTTGATTCAACAGAATGGACTGAACTTGATGTCCAGACTCCATAAAATCGGGATTACAGATGACGACAAATGCATCTGCTGTGGAGAACAATCTGAAACAATTCAGCACCTGTTCGGTGAGTGTAAATACACCATCCGAGTGCTCGATACTGTCCGCGAGAAAGTCGCAGTAATGGCTCACCTACAGATGCAGATTGACTGGAGGAAAAAAATGAAGGGAACGAAGATGCAGCGAGCGATCAAAAATGGCTTACTCAACTCGATATCATATCATATATGGATTCAAAGAAATAGTGCTAGAGTTGATGGACAGATCATTCGGCCTGAAGTACTGGCAGCTCGTATTATAAAGGAGTTTGGAGAGTTTTGTAAGAACAAATGCAATCAAAATTTTAATTCCAAAGATAGAAATTTCCTATTGAGCCTTATTTAGCCTACCGATGTAATTATGATATTGTAAATCGTTTTTATATCAATATACTTACCATTACCCAAAAAAAAAAAGTGAGCATTTTTGAGATCTTGAGTACTAAGTGAGATCCGTTTTGCTCCGATAGTACCTTTACCCTCGAGCCTGCCTTCATGTCGAGACTTTGGAAGTCCAAATTTCTGCACACCTCCTAGATAGTCGGTGCAAAATCTAATAACCTCCGCCGCTATATATCCTTCTACGATACTAGCATCTGGCCTGTATCTATTTGTCGTGTACCCCTTTAAAATACCCATATAACGCTCAAATGCATACATATCTCTCAAATGAACAGGACCCAAGAGCTTAGTCTCCCTAAATAAATGGACAACCAAATGTTCTGAAATATCAAAGAAAGAAGGAGGAAAATACATCTCCAATTGACACAAAGTCTCGACAATATCAGCTTGCAACTTGTCTAGGGTGTCAGGTTCAATCGTCTTGCTATAAATTGCATTAAAGAAAAAACAGAGTCTTGTGATTTCCACTCGCACATGTTTAGGCAAAACAGAGCGAATTGCGATAGGCAAAAACTGTTGCATTATTACGTGGTTATCATGAGATTTTAGTCCCACCAACCGCAAGTCCTTCATTGAAACAAGATTCTTCATATTTGAAGAATATCCATGCGGTACCTTAATACCACGAAGACATTCACATACAACTGATTTTTCTTTCTTAGACAGAGTGTAGCAAGCCGGGGCAAGATACACACGCTTGCCATCTTCTTGCGGCACCAACTCTTTTCTTGTTCCCATTTCTTCGATGTCCTTCCTTACCTTGTACCCATCTTTGGTCTTTCCGGGGATATTCAGTAAAGTTCCAATAAGGCTTTCAGCAACATTCTTTTCCACATGCGTTATGTCTATACAATGTCTCACAGACATGTGTTGCCAATATGGAAGACTCCAAAATATGGACTTTTTCTTATATCTCGCATTTTTAAGAAATACATTCGGCTTCCCAAAAACAACATCGATATCTCTTACTTGATTATATACTTGGTCTCCCTCCAATGGAATAGGAGCCATTTCTTTCTCAGTTTCTCCATTAAACACTTTTTTCATCCTGCGATAAGGGTGATGTCGAGGCAAAACTCTTCGATGACCCATATAAACATTCTTCTTACAGTGAGTGAGTCGAGGAGCTACAGTACTTTCTTTGCATATCGGGCAAGCTTTTTTTCCTTTGTTTGAATAGCTAGACAAATTGCCGTACGCCGGAAAATCATTTATGGTGCACAATAACATAGCACGTAAATTAAAATATTCTTTAGCATGTGCATCAAACACTTTGACCCCTTCAGACCACAATATTCGCAAATCATCAATGATGGGTGCTAGATAAACATCTATATCATTACCTGGTTGTTTTGGTCATTGAATAAGAAGTGATAACATCAAGTACTTTCGCTTCATACACAAATAAGGAGGTAAGTTATAAATACAAAGAAGAACCGGCCATGTGCTATGCTGAATACTCAAAGTAGAGAAGGGGTTCATTCCATCCGTGGAAAGACCGAGTCTTAGATTCCTATCTTCTTTGCCGAATTCCGGAAAAATTCTATCTATAGTTCTCCATTGCGGGGCATCTACCGGATGTCTAAGTTTTCCATCATTTTTTCTTGAATCTACAGGCCACCTTAATTTCTTAGCGTCGTTTACATTAGCAGATAGACGTTTGAACCTTGGTATAATAGGTAGATACCACACCACTTTTGCTGCAGACCCTTTCGTCTTGTCAGTATCGTAGTCCTTGTCCTTTACTCGGTATCGTGATGTCCCACAAGTTGGACACTTATGCAGATCCTTATATTGGTTACGATACAAAATACAATCGTTTGGACATGCATGAATTTTTTCATAGTCACATCCAATCGGGCACAAAACGTTCTTCGCCTCGTACGTGGATTTTGGAAGAACATTATTACCAGGAAGCATCTCTGCAAAGAGCTCTAAGAAGGCCGTAAATCCCTTATCAGTCACTTTATGTTCCACTTTTAAAGACATTAGTTTCATCGAACTGGATAAACGAGTGAATTTATCACAGTTAGGATACAAAGGCTTCTCCTTATCACTGGCCAACCTCTCAAAAGTACGTGGATCATCGTCAAAATTAGCTTCGACATCTTCAATTAATTCGTCCATTTGGTCCCTTTCAATATCCTCATTAGCATTTTCTTCGGGATCATGTCCACTTGTTTCTGGTTCTAGTCCACTTGGTTCTAATTGGTTAAGATCTAAGGGCTCACCATGAAAAATCCACCGTGTATAATTTTTCATAAATCCACGTAAAACTAAGTGATCCACACAAATACTAGGACTAGAAACTTTCTTCAAATTTAGACAATCTATGCAAGGACATAATATGCGTGTCTCTCCTTTCCTAACAGCATTTTCTAAAGCGCATTTCACAAATTCAGTTTGCACCAAATTACGAAATTCAAGAGTTGAACGTTTCATAGTATAAATCCAACTTCTATCCATATCTATAAACAAAAAAAATGAATCAATTACAAACTTTATAAACACATTCTTAAATTGAAGGAAACATCATCTTAACACGAATCGATAACAAGAATAATTTCTTATTTTATAGGTGATAAAACCAATTAATATTAAGAAAAATAAAAAATTATTTGGAAAGTATATATTGACGTGTTTAAATTACGAATGCAATCTATACTTCAGCTATGGTTGCTGATATTATGATGAATGTGTTATTGTGTGTCAATGCTAGGCTATGTTATAGAGAATCAAGATGCTTTTGATCAATAATAGGATGCTACTGTTTTGTTTAGAATTGATAGATATTGAGTTCAGATCAACAAGGCTGCTTTTATTTAGAATCAATATGCTTTTGATCAAAGTTGTTTTGTTCAGAATCAATAGATGTTGCACTCATGATATATTCTAGTTATGGATTGTAATATAATGGGTTTTGTATGCAAAAACAAGCAAGATTAAAGGAGAACAAAAGATAATAGAACCCGGAAAGCAAAATTGAGGACTAAAGATTTTCAAATTGATTATCAGATTGACATTTTTTTTAATAAACTAAAGATGAGCATTCAATTGAGGACTGCTACAAGGTGAAAACCGATACATTTTGCAAGATTTGTGTGGAATCTTATTGCAATTTTTATATATAAGCGGAAGTATACTAACCCGGTAGTGCTAAAATGTGTTGGTTGCCAACTTCCCCTATCTATTTACTTTCAGCCAAATTAACTTGCAACTACAGTATCAAATTGAGTTTTTTTTCGTAGTATTATTTGATGCTACTCCTGACACCCATACAGGTACACCATGATATAGTAGATCTTATCTTAGCCAGAAAAAAAAACGAATTGACTAGAACAACATCGAATGTCGTAAGCTTGAAATCCTCCATAATAATTACTGTATAATTCCATATATTCAGCATCTAAATTTTAGAATAATCGGCAGCTAGGATTTTCACAAAAAATCGTTAGGAACGAATATGTAGAAACAAATCTAAATATTCAAATTCTTAGAAAATAGAATGTAATTATGCTTGTAATATTTATTTTGGCTCTTCACTTCGTATTTTTAGCATTAGTATAGCTCTTTGTATGCTCTGTATTTAGTACAGGTTATCCCACCACCCTCTGCTACCCACGGTAGCACCTCCCTGCAAGCCTACCACTCTCTTTTATTAACCCTCCACCCACTGTAACCATGGGCGACAATGACACCAAACAAACCCGTCCAAATTATCACCTGGTCTATACCGTCACTAACATAAAAATCAACACAAAATTAGCAACTCAGCGAACCAAAATCAAAGAGAACATCAAAAACCCGACTTGACAGATTCAAAAAGTCGAGCATTAACGCAATCGAATTAACTGTTTTGGTGATGATGGTGACGAACTACGTCCCTACCCCAATTTAATTGAGGTCTCTAATCTGAGTTTTTGTGTAACAATTGGTAGTTTAAACAAGCTAAAAATGATGGCGTCTGATGAAAAGTTTACCAATATCATTACTCCTAGTTGGTACTAAACAACCTAAGTACTCGGATATTAAGTAGCCGGATCAATATTACGTGGTAGTTAATACGAAACAATTAATCACTCGGCTGTGGATTTAATTAATCACGCAGAATGTATTGTAAATTAATCAGTTGACGGCAAACAAAAATAATGGGAAAGACAAAACACAATTAATCGATGATAACTGCTAATTGATGATATAACTCTTACCAATATACTGGCGGAGCAGTGGTGGTGTGCGAAGAATTGACAGTCGGAGTTCGATCAGCAGAGAGTCGAGCGTCGGTAGTTGAAATTGGGAGTAATTGATGATAAAAAAAAACACAAAAAATATTGAATTTGTTAGTATATTTAATCTCCCTCACTGAGATTTTGTAATTGGGAGTAATTGAGTTAGTAGAAGGATAAATGAGTTGGGCGGCAGATCAACTCAATCACCCGCACTGATCGAGATTTTATATTATTTATTGATTTATTGATATTATGGGTATGAATTGCCTTATTAGTAAGAATTAAATTGGAAATTTTTTTTATATACAATTATATTTATTTATGTTAACAATAAAAGGTTACGGTTCCTTAATTACAGTTGTTGCCATTTATAATTACTTATGGTGACGGTTAAAAACTCAACCGAAACCTTTTATATTTTGTTACGGTTCTTGATTAAACCCGTTACCCTTTATAACCACGTTTGACTACGGTTTATAAATTCAACCGAAGCAATTTATATTTGGCTACGGTTTTTTTTGTACAACCATAGCCATTTATAAATCCTATTCCTACGGTTACTTGTGGTTACGGTTATTATATGGAACCGTAACCTTTTCAACAAACCAAATGTCTTTTTTGTACTAGTGCATCATTCAAATCGCATATTTGCATCAATTTTCAAAACAAGTATTTTATTTAATAAGGGTCGAAACCCGTTGACGCGGATCTGACATCACATAATCTCTAGGGATTCATTACGATGTCGAAAAAGCCGAGGGAATCAAGTATTTCAATTCAAGCAAAGCGTCGATCTTTTAGATTCGATACCAATTCCATAATTGGATGTCGAATCTAACGATCTAGTCAAGTAAATTAATTAATGCGACTTTTCATTGATGCTAAAATAATCGTCACACAATTCGTTAGAATTACAACATTATTAAATGCGGTGGAAATTTACTCATATCGCGATAGTTAATTTAAGACGACTAAAATCAATTTACTTTTTATTTTCACTCTAGTATTCCATATCGATTCAATAATCGAATATGGGATACAACGAGTATTCAAATTGAGAATCGAGTATAAATCCCATAATATTTGTATCCGATTCAACAAAATCAATGATTTATAAAATCCGAATTGAATATAAATTGTACAATATTTATGCCCGATTCGGTAGAATCATCGAATTATCAAAAATCAAAAGCAATTGCAAAGCGAATTACAATTCGTACAGGGGGCACTCTACCGAGTGCCTAGCCCACTCGGTCGAGTGGCACCCCAAAAATCGAAACAGAATGCATTTTCGACCTCCACTCTGTCGAGTCTCACAGTGACTCGGTCGAGTGGCAGTGTACTCGGTCGAGTTGGTCAATAACTCGACCGAGTAGGGTCTAAAACATGGGACAGAAGCGTTTTCAGAGGTCCACTCGGTCGAGTCCTTCAATGACTTGCTTGGTCGAGTGGGCCTTTATCACGTCAAGATCGTGAGTCCTACATTGTCTTTTAGTTTCGATAATATTTTTTATGACCTAGGTCAACACGCGTTAATCAATCACGTGGAATATCTTTCCAAAACCATGCATCATCTCGTTTACATCATTCAATAATTTACAAACTATTATTATCATTACAAACCGTTACTAACCGTTTGTTTTTCTTGTCAATTTTGGTTGTTTATTTTATTGTACTAAAATGAACCCACGTGCTAAAATTCAACTTCGACATTAGAATTAATTGCATTAAATCGACATAGAAACCCTTTCAATTTCATTCACATGCTTACGGAAAACAACGTTTGCATAAGCATTTTTCACCGAATTACTAACGCGCGTATTATAAAGTCATTCGAGATCTTAGTAGAGGCCGCTAAGTGTGGGCGGGGTTGGGTGTCCTTTGTGGGCTTCCCAACACGTACCCTCACCCCTTACTCAGAACCTCGGTTTCCGGATGCCTGAAACCGTTGGCGCACAAGAGTCCTTCAATACACGATATCCGATAATATCGGTATCGGTATCAAATGCAAAGGGACGAGCCCAATAAACTCTGACATCGGAAATGGGCCGTATTTTGTATACGGCCCACTACGACATAGAGTGGGCTCGAACGGGTCCGAACTCCCACAAAGTTCGGTGGCGACTCCACTTCGATTTAAATTTCAATTCGACCCATTCTCATATGGAGATTCATTCGCCTACCCAAACCCGCGCGTGGCCGCGTCTGGGTGGACCTATGTCATGTCCACAGTTTGGCGACTCCGCTGAGGATTAACTGATGCGTGACTTACCATCGGCATCCTCAGGGTGAGACTCAAATAGAGATCGCTTGACTAGTACAATACGCGTTTTAGTTCTACGGTTCATGCATAACCCATATTTTCCCGGGCCGGTACTCACGACCGACGTCCCACTATGCCGTTGATGTACTCCAATATGGATATGTCAAAAGGTGTCCATAGTCGATTCGAGTGGGTTTCGCGGCATGTTCTAAGATCAACTCGACTTAGGAAGTCCGTCCCAATCAACGTCTAGACTATGTACACTGGTATAGACCCTCTATAGACCGACCGAGACTTAGTGTATAGCATACATGGCGTTGTTATAATGCTTGCCTGACTACATGCTACTTGGTTTCTGAGTCGTTTTAAAAAAAAACCATCCTTTTTCAAAGATTGCATCTTTTTTCAAACTATCCAATTTCAAAACCCGGGACGCATACCGAATTTAGGACTTATGATTTTACTCAAAATAGCCTATTTTCTAGCCGGTATGCTGCCCATTTCAAAACTCGAAAATAATTTCAAACTTTCAAAACCGAGGCCCGATACACTTTCCGGTTTTCTCGAAAAATCAGGCCTTTCCCCGAGTTTTCTCGGGTTTTCTAAAACGATCAATTTTCAAAACGTTCTTCTCTTTAGGAGTTCCCGTATTTAGCAGTGTTGGGTCGTGTCTTAAGTTGTCAAGGTCTTTAGCGTCGAAACTCCGTCGATCTTACATCACGAGTTTCTTCCCTCTCCCAGTCCGCCTTATTAGACTAAGGCAAGGCCCACCTACGTAGGACATATGATGGGTAGGGATTTGTCGCGGAATCCCAACCGTCAATAATATAACCGGCTAATCCTACGGTAGATAGGGCAAGTCGGGTCGAATCCACGGGGACGGTAATGTATAGCCTAGACTAGGTCGGCCCAAATACTAGACTAAGTCAACGAGCTAGGCTAAACTACTATGATAAGGAGGGGAGAAAGCTAGGCTATGACTAAGGCTAAGGAGAAAGCAAACAAAGGAGAACGGGCTAGTATTAGGTCGGGGTCAAAGGGGTAATGGAATGGTCGAGGGAGAGCTAGAGTGAAGGAGGTAGTAGGGTGATCTAGATTGGTCCGGGCTCTCGAACTTAGACCCACCTAGAGGTTCCACCTAGAACCCATCTCGACGACACACATGACAAACGGGGTTCTAGTGCGCTATGGTGGCCTAGGTCGCATCCGGGCTCTCGCTACTTAGACCGACCTAGGGGTCGTCCTCACCGGGCTCTCGCAACTTAGTGAGGGAACCGAACCCACAAACAAACTATCACCCACAAGAGAAAGGCAAGAAAAACAAGTATATGTATCTACTAGTCAATCAAGCATTTCAACAAACATGTGATGTGCACCAAACCAAGAGGAAACCCAAATCTTCCACCAACATCTCCAACAATCCCTTAATCATCCAATTAACACCCTAATCGCCCTACTAACCCTAGCAAGAACACTACTCTAACATAATCAAACTAATACTAACAAGAACAAGAGGAATCAACATAAGAACAAGAGCATACATCTACAAACTCAACCAAACTAACAAGAACAAGAACAAACAATAATAAAGATTCAAACTTGAACAACATAAACAAGATTAAGAGAAAGGGAAAAGGATTATACCAAACTAGAGGATGGAAGGAAGAATAAGAACTTGTATAAAAGAGAAAACCCCAAAATAATCATCCAAGGTTGTCAAGCTTGGTGAAGATCTTCAAGAATTCCTTAATACAAGAGCTAATCTATGATTAACAACTAATTACCGACTAATCTACACTAATCTAGTCTAATCTAACCTAAAGTAGTCTAGGGTTTAAGGTCTAATGAAGTGCATAACATCAAATGGTGTCTTAATACAAGAGAGGGGTATATATAGGGTTACAAGTGGAAAGGAGAAGAAAGGAGCATTCACGGGTCTGAACTGGGCTCATCCCAGTCGGGATGAGTTGGTCCCGATCGGGATGAGGTAGTCCCGATCGGGATGAACTCATCCCGGTCGGGATGGACCCAAGACAGCATGTCTTCCTTTTGTGCACCCCATCCCGGACGGGATGAGGCCTTCCCGACCGGGGTGTGTCTTGTAGGCCTCCAATAAGAACTTTTTGGTCCTTCCTTGATTCTCATGGGCTTCCCATCAATTCTCGGGACTCGGGATCGGGTCTCGGAGGCTCGGGATTGGGTCCCAAGGTCTCGGGGTCGACTCCAAGGCATCGAGTGATCGTTCCTTTACTCCGTTGGCTCCAAAATGTGTATGTATCGAGCCGGAATCGCTCCAACTCTTCCAAATCGGTCTCGGGAACCTGAAACGAACTAAAGGAAGCATAAGAAGCCCCTAAACCGCTCCTAAGGAGCGATTCTACAAGGAAAATGGGACCAAAACACTACAAAATAGGCACTACAAACCGCACTTATCAACTCCCCCACACTTAACCCTTACTCGCCCTCGAGTAAGCACATACTATCTACTAAACTATCCGAGTGGGTATTAGCGCACCCTAAGCCCCTTCAACTCACGCGAATGCACTTTGAGGAAAAGTGCACTCCGCAAGGCAAGTCGGGTCTTGCGACAAAACTGTGGATGCAACCGGACACCAAACACACAAACAAACAAACACACAAACAAACACATAATCGGTTGCACCCAAAAGAAAAACAAATACCGCTTCCCTCAAAAAGCGGTGAATAAAACACCGGTTTAGGACTCAAGGTAAGTGACAACGTTCTCAAGCTAGCAATACAAACCAAGGTGAACTAAACCCTAATAGTATGACGATAAAGCAATAAAAACGTTGGTAACTTACCTAGGTCCTCCTAACTTTCTAAAAATGTACTACGGGACAATCGGCGGAGTGGGAAGTGAAGAACCACGGTGTTAGTCGACACTGTAGGTAAGTGAGACCCCGCCCCCTTTAGCGTGAGCCAAGAGGGTCGTCCCATGGCCAAAACCGCCTAACTAGTCCAAGTAAAAAGGTGGAAATATGCAAAATGAGGGAAGACCGACTAATCCGCTATCATCCTTCCTAGGGACTCGGTCCTTTGGTAGGCTCTTCACGGAAAAAGTCGGAAAAAGGCTTATTTTGAGAGGTAGGGGTTATTTTTGTGAGTCGGGTTTTCTTTTGGCATTTTCTCTTTTCTTTTGCATTTTTGCTTTGCTTTGCCATGCCATTCTTTTTCTTCTTTTCTATTTTCTTTTTGGCTTTTGTGCCTTTTCTTTTTCTTCATTTCTTCTCTTTCTTTCATTTTTTTTTCCTTTTCTTTTCTTTGCCCTTTTGGCTTGATTTGACTTTTGGCATTTCTTTGTGTAACAAGAAAGAGAGAAATTCAACAAATTGCAATTTATTGTGTGATTTGTGTAGAAGGTAGGGAAATGGGTATGTTGGGATGACGTCTTTCCCTTCATACTCACAAAAAAAGGGGAGAACTTGGACTAATCAAACGATCCCAAACACGGTCACCTAAGGGACGAGACTCGATAACCAAGGCCTTTTCACACCGTGGGTGGTCATAATGGTCAAAATGCAAATCCCGTAGTAAATCCCTAGTAAGCTAGGTGGACTCAAGGTAAAGGACCAACGAAATCATTGATTTAGGGTCATTCTACTAGATTAAAGTCCAAGACTCGATTTACACTACTAGGAGAGGAACGTAGACACTCGCACTCTAGCCTCAAAACCGGGTTTTCGAAAACCATTTACGCACAAGACACACAACACAACACAAAACAAAGACACGACGAAAATGAAAGAGAAAGAGACAAGAGACAACAAAACGAAACAAAATAAAATAAACACATAAACAACATAAACACCACCCCGATATTCCATACAAGTCACCAAATCATCCACCAATATGCACAAAGCTCCACCCGAGCACACAACATCACAATTTCCTCCAAACTCCACAAGAAATAAAGAGGGAAAAGGGATAGAAGATGTTACCGGATGTCTTCAAAGCCTTCCAAAACTAATCGGCGATTAAAGTAACCTATAAGGACAAAGGGAGGCAAGCACACACAACAAAACAAATACACGACACAAAGACACAAAAGGAAAACACACAAAAGAAAATCTTTTTGATTTTTGTGAAAAAATTTCAAATTTTTAGGGTTTTTAAAGAATTTTTTAGGAAAGCTATGAAAATAAAACTAACTACGAAAGAATATCGCCCCCCCCACACTTAAATCGAGCAATGTCCTCATATGCTCAATCATAGTGTGCTGAGAGACAAAAGAAAAGGAAAAGAAACTACGAAAATAAAGCTAAAAATCAAAGAATAAAGTGAAGAAAAGGGTAGAAGGTGTCCGGCCGGGGTGTAGTCAAGTCACCATGGGCCGAGACAAGAAAAAGGTATGGAAGGGGGGAAAAAATAAAAAGAAGGAAATAAAAGGAAATGGGAGGGGAGGGCTAGGTGTAATCAAGTCACCTAGCCCGGATTCCGCCTAAATCCGACTAAATCCTCAAAAAGAAAGAGTGAAAAACTTGTAAAATTTGGATTTTGAAAATGACTCTCGATGTAGTCACATCATCGAGAGTCGGGAGCAACAACTACCGAGGCCTCGAAGGCCACCATGACATCAAGACACAAAAGTGTACAAGGGGAAGGGAATAAACAAAGGAAAACAAGCAACAACAAAAACGGAAAAGAAAGGATAGTTGTCGTACCATAGGTTAGCAACTCACTCTCTCCATCGTCTCATAGATCAATATAGGCACAAAGCTTGTCTTCATCATTGCTATTCCTCTTCATGCTTGATAAAACCGCATGGTTGAGGTAGTGGGCTTGTAATGGTGTGAGGGGGTGGAAATTGATGTGAAAGTCGGTCTAGAGTGAGGAGGAAATGAGGTGAAGGTATGTAAATGAGGTACAAGGGTCATGCGATACGAGCTAGGAAGGTTAGGGAGGTTGGGTGGGGGTATACAATGGTTGGGTGGGCTTAAATGTCGAAGAAAAAGCACCAAAAAGGAGTAGGGGATCATCCCGGTCGGGATGGATGATCCCGGTCGGGTTGATAAACCCTTCCCGGTCGGGAAGCCTCCTTCCCGATCGGGATGACACTCCACTCCAGTGGACTCAATTTTTGGCACCCTCATCCCGATCGGGACGGCCCCATCCCGGTCGGGACGACACACCCTTCCCGGCCGGGATGGGTCTTTATGACTCCCATGACCCCAAAAACCGACTCCCTTACTCACGATCCAAGCTCTATCGATAACCAATCCTCTCAAGGAGTCATCTTCACTTCACCTATCACAATAAACTCAAAATACACATCAAATTCACTCCCTCACATCGCTCATCAAAATACCAAAACAATTACAAGAATCCCACAAAAACAAAAGAGTCCTAGAAACAAAAATCACAAATACAAGCACAAGTACTCTAAAGAAGAGGAGAGGGGAATATACAACATGACGGTTCTTTAGGAACTCCGTCAAACCTAGGATGGTGGACTCTCCTTCAACCGTAGCCCTCAAGGGCATGGAGGAGCAAGTCGAACGTGCTACCAACATCATAGTGAAGGCCCAAGAAGCGCTCGAGCCTAGCCAACCTCCACGGCCTCCAAGGAGGAGGCAAGAAGTAGGAATCCCAAGACCCAAAATCATCTTTCAAATCGCCTCCGGGGTCTATCCATCCTACGAGCTTCACCGACCTCTTCCTCCCCAAGCATCGCCTCCAATCACAAGCAAGCTTCATCTCCAAGAAACAAGGCACAAAAAGCGGTTTTGGCCTCACTTCCTCGTTGCACACCCCCACATTTTCCTCAAGTTGTGGTTCCCCATCTTCATCACTCGGCCCCACATCATCTTAGAGAAGAGAATCGAAACTTCTACCGGCGGTTTCAATCTCTTCCAAGTCATTGCTTGGTGTACATATAAGGGGCTCTTGATGCTTATCCTCATTATCGGACATGGGCAACTCGAGGCTATCAATTTCACCCAACAACTTCACAAACTACACCAAACCATCCAACTCACTATTCTCCTCCAATTCCTCACCAATGTTGCCTTCACTAAGGGTCATATCCTCATCCATCTATTTTTGGGTAGACGATTGAGGTTCTTCAAAGCAAATCTCTCCTCCAAAGGGAACTACATCGGCGGCTTCATGGTTAGGTTGCTCCTCTTTCTCAAGTGGGCACCCTTCATCTAATTGTGATGCTCGGGATAAAGACATTACGGTTTGAACCGATAATGCATTTAATTGAGCATTCCTCGCCTCGTTTCCCCTTCGAAGTTGGGCCATTAATTCATTTTGTTGTTTTTGAATTTGAATGGCCATTTCTTGGTTGCTATTTTGCAATTGAAGAAGCGATTGAAACACCTCCATGTCGGGCAATTGTTGATCATTGGGGTCTTGTAAAGCTCCTTGAAAATCTTGATGATGCCCAAGGGGTGGGGCATCATATTGTTGGTAGCAAGGTTGGGGTGATTGGTAGTATTGTGGGTCATGGGGTTCATATTGTGGTTGGGGTGAAGGGTAATATTGTGAGTTTTGGGGGTATTGGCTTCCATGAGGTGAATCTTGGTCGAACATGGTGGTTTCACATTCATAGCTTGAGCAATAGCCACCATGATCGTAGGAGTGATAGTCATTCACTTGTTGGTAGCCATATCCATATTCTTGAGGATCATACCCGTCTTGATTACCCCAAGAAGCTTGATTATGGTAAGGGGACGTCATGTCATAGCTTTGGTTCAAAGAAGAAGATGGGTAGCTCATATCGGCTTCCATGTGTGAGGAGTTTAGATCAAACCCCATGCTCGCTCGAAAATCGTAGCTCATACCCGGTTGGAAACCACTCATTCTAGCAACCGTCCGTTAAAGCGGCTCTAAGTTGCAAGAAGAAGATAGTCATCACCTCTAAGCATAAACTGTAGACTAAGAACAAACGTAAGAAGCCTAGTGCTTTTTGGGCACTAGAAAAGAGAGAAATAAACTTCACACACATAAGAAGCAAAGAAACAAAAAGAAAAAAGAAAAACACAAACACAAAGACAAAGTCAAGTAACTAGGAAAACAAAGTCCAAACTAGCACCGTCCCCGGCAACGGCGCCAAATTGATGGGAAGGGATTTGTCGCGGAATCCCAACCGTCAATAATATAACCGGCTAATCCTACGGTAGATAGGGCAAGTCGGGTCGAATCCACGGGGACGGTAATGTATAGCCTAGACTAGGTCGGCCCAAATACTAGACTAAGTCAACGAGCTAGGCTAAACTACTATGATAAGGAGGGGAGAAAGCTAGGCTATGACTAAGGCTAAGGAGAAAGCAAACAAAGGAGAACGGGCTAGGATTAGGTCGGGGTCAAAGGGGTAATGGAATGGTCGAGGGAGAGCTAGAGTGAAGGAGGTAGTAGGGTGATCTAGATTGGTCCGGGCTCTCGCAACTTAGACCCACCTAGAGGTTCCACCTAGAACCCATCTCGGCGACACACATGACAAACGGGGTTCTAGCGCGCTATGGTGGCCTAGGTCGCATCCGGGCTCTCGCTACTTAGACCGACCTAGGGGTCGTCCTCACCGGGCTCTCGCAACTTAGTGAGGGAACCGAAACCACATACAAACTATCACCCACAAGAGAAAGGCAAGAAAAACAAGTATATGTATCTACTAGTCAATCAAGCATTTCAACAAACATGGGATGTGCACCAAACCAAGAGGAAACCGATATCTTCCACCAACATCTCCAACAATCCCTTAATCATCCAATTAACACCCTAATCGCCCTACTAACCCTAGCAAGAACACTACTCTAACATAATCAAACTAATATTAACAAGAATAAGAGGAATCAACATAAGAACAAGAGCATACATCTACAAACTCAACCAAACTAACAAGAACAAGAACAAACAATAATAAAGATTCAAACTTGAACAACATAAACAAGATTAAGAGAAAGGGAAAAGGATTATACCAAACTAGAGGATGGAAGGAAGAATAAGAACTTGTATAAAAGAGAAAACCCCAAAATAATCATTCAAGGTTGTCAAGCTTGGTGAAGATCTTCAAGAATTCCTTAATACAAGAGCTAATCTATGATTAACAACTAATTACCGACTAATATAAACTAATCTAATCTAATCTAACCTAAAGTAGTCTAGGGTTTAAGGTCTAATGAAGTGAATAACATCAGATGGTGTCTTAATACAAGAGAGGGGTATATATAGGGTTACAAGTGGAAAGGAGAAGAAAGGAGCATTCACGGGTCTGAACTGGGCTCATCCCGGTCGGGATGAGTTGGTCTTGATCGGGATGAGGTGGTCCCGATCGGGATGAACTCATCCCGGTCGGGATGGACCCAAGACAGCATGTCTTCCTTTTGTGCACCCCATCCCGGACGGGATGAGGCCTTCCCGACCGGGGTGGGTCTTGTAGGCCTCCAATAAGAACTTTTTGGTCCCTCCTTGATTCTCATGGGCTTCCCATCGATTCTCGGGACTCGGGATCGGGTCTCGGAGGCTCGGGATTGGGTCCCAAGGTCTCGGAGTCGACTCCAAGGCATCGAGTGATCGTTCCTTTACTCCGTTGGCTCCAAAATGTGTATGTATCGAGTCGGAATCGCTCCAACTCTTCCAAATCGGTCTCGGGAACCTGAAACGAACTAAAGGAAGCATAAGAAGCCCCTAAACCGCTCCTAAGGAGCGATTCTACAAGGAAAATGGCACCAAAACACTACAAAATAGGCACTACAAACCGCACTTATCAACATACTCCTACAAAATATGGTCCGTTTACACATTCGAGTCCAAAGTCTTGGGATGTCTCACGTGAACCTTCCTTCGAACAGGACTCGGCCCACCCGCCAATTCCTAAGAAGGCTCACCTTTCACAAGTCACCCGTCTAGGTGTCATTTTCGAGTCATTTCCCTTTTTAGTATTGTTCGGGATGTACTTTCTTTTCCGGGATTTGGGCTAGTTTCTAATCACGCGGTGTTCTTACAGACAGGCCACCCGAGACTAGATACCAACGCAAGATGGACGAATTGAAAGACGCTCTGACCAAGATCGAGACTCAACTGACTACCATCCAGGCTAGCCAAGCAACGCTAGCCACTCGCCTGAGCGCCGTAGAGAAGACGGCCCCTGTCGAAGGAGCTGAGCCCACTGGGCCCATAGCTGAACTGATCAGCGTTGTTCGCAGGCTCGAGGAACAAGTTCACTTATCCACAAACAACTCGATCCACACTGAAAATGCTCGTTCCTACGCACCTTTGAATGACGAGCTACCAGCTAACCTCAACCTTACGGGAATTCCGTTGTTTGAGGGTACTGAAGACCCGGTCCACCACATCCGGGCTTTCAAAGATTTCATGGCGGTCAAGGGGGTGAAGTCTACCATGTTTAAGCACCTATTCCCTTCCTCCCTCGAAAAGCATCCAAAGGCATGGTTCTACAGGCTCGATTCGAAGAAATATAAGACCTGGGATGATGTGGCGACCGAATTTGCTCGGAATTATGCCGACAATACTGAGATCCAGACTACAATGCGTACTCTGGAAGTCATGGCCCAAGAACCCAAAGAAGGGTTCACAAAATATCTGCAAAGATGGAGGGCCGAGAGTGTGAAGCTGGTCGACAAGCCCAGTGAGAAGGTTCTGGTGGAGGCTTTTGTCAAGAACCTCCTCCCATCCTACCGGGTCCACCTTCAGTATGCTATCATCCCAAATTTCGCTGTCCTTACTGAAATGGGGACAAGGATCGAGAATGACCTAAGGTTAGAAAGCCTGACTAAGGCCTCTACCAAAGGCTATCAAGGGGCCAGTTCATCTGTAAACAAGCCCACAACTGCAGCTGCAACCCGCAGCATTTTCGATGAGGTTAACTTCCTGGATACCTCATCCAAGAAGAATATTCCAAATCGGGTATTCACGGATATAGGGACTACCTATACCTATGCTTTATAGAGGCTATCTTCCAAAGGCCTTATCCAACCCATAGGCCCAACTCCCGAGCTTCCAGTGGAGAAAAGGCCCAAGAGCTACAATATTCAAGCCTATTGCCAGTATCACCGGGGTAATGGGCATGACACGGAAAAATGTTGGAAGCTGAAACATCTGATCCAAGATCTGATTGAAAGCGGGAAAATACCGTTGCCCGGAGACAAGCCAAGTAACAAGGAAAATCCATTCAGCGCCCATGCTATATTCACGAGAGAGGTAATCGACTGTTCACACCTCATTTCCCCTTATATCCCACAAATCAATGGGATATGGTTCGATGACGAGGACGATGTGTGCCTAGCTAAGGGGGAAGTTGTCCCCGTCACCAGAGAGAAGATCCGAAAGGCTAAGTCCAAAGCTTTAGCCACCAACCACCTCGCCACCGCTGGGCGCTCTATTCCAACACCCGTCACTGAACCTGCCAGGACGGGATCTGCCCTCGAAGAACCAAGCAATGACACGGCTCTGGTCCAACAATTGAAGAGGACTCGAGCTGACTTAACCATATGGCAACTGCTAGTTAGCTCGCAAGCACATCGGGAAGCACTGACTAAGGCTCTCGATGAAATCAAGGTCGACTCTCAAGCTACCCCTGCTGAAATGGTAGCCACTATCATGCCCTACCTCAAGGGAAAGTCCAAGAATGAAGGCCCACTCATAACCTTCTCTGAGTCCGATCTGCCACCATTTGAGCCCAATCATAATCTGGCCCTGTACATCACGGTCATTTGCCGAGGCAAGTACCTCCCGATGACGCTTATCGACGATGGATCTGCCGTAAATGTCCTTACCCTAAGGACCGCTAGGGCCCTCTGCATCACTGATGCCGACTATCTCCCAACAGCATAAACTATCCAGGCTTTCGACGGAAGCCCAAAGCAGGTAGCCGGGGCCGTTAAGCTGACAATCATAACGGGCCCGATCGAAAAAGAGTTGGAGTTTCAGGTGATCGATGTCACCTCGTCCTTCAACTTACTACTAGGGAGGCCTTGGATCCATGCAGTCAAGGCCGTATCCTCTACCCTCCATAGAAAAGTCAAGATGCCACTCAAGGATGGTGTCATCACACTGGAGGCGACCCCCATGACCGTGGCTAGCTGTAATGCCACAAGCCGGGCCGAACCACGAGGATTCGACTTCATGGGTATGATCGAAGAAGAATATCTTTTCAGGCCTTACTTAACCACTAGCATCAACACGATGCTACAAAATCTGGGTTACCTACCCGGAGCCACTTCAAGGCCACACCTTCCGGTTGGGAAGGTTATCGAGGTCTTGGACAACGAAAAGTCTCGATTCGGTTTGGGGTATACTATGAGCCCGGAAAATATGGGTCGGGCAGATACAATCAAGTTCGTCACTCCCGTATTTGGGGCGATCCAAGTGGGCCTCTACCAACCCACAATCACATATCCCGAGACCAAAACGGCTCGGGAATGCAATTTCATCCCCGATGATATATTCACCATCGTCCAGGCCGAGTCCGAGAAAGGTGAAAGCAACTCCGAGTCCGTGCTAGGGGTCCTATTTGGTGAAGACAAGGCCGTCCCCGCTCCAAAGGACGATTTGGTCAACCTGATCCTCCGCAGCAATCGGTTTGACCCAACAAAGCTAATCTCCGAAGTTAGTGCAAACACCGAGAAAAGGGCCTAGAGGAAGACCATAAAATGGACCGATAGTCAAGGACGGGTCTACAAGCTGATTACCGGCGAGGGAGACATGCCAGACATCGAGTCCGAATCCGAGTCTGAGTCAGAGTCAGAGTCCGAGTCCGAGTCCAAGTCTAGAGGGTCTGGTGCTAGAGTCGAGTCTGTAATCCCTCTTCCCTTAGCCACTTCCACTGAGGTCTCGGGGCATGTCCCAAGACCTCTCCCTATCCCGCCACTGACCAATGATCAGATGGTCGCTCTTTTCGAGTTGTTCTCAAAATTTACCATTAATAATAATAACGAAAACCGTTCTGCTTACGACTTGTCTTATTTCCAAAACTCTTGCGATTTCAAAAATTTTATATGCAATGACATTGAAAAACCCAACGAACAGGTACCTATGCCTCCGCATCTGATCGAGCAACTCAAACAAAGGGAATCCCGACATCCGGTAATCGAAGAAACCGAGTTCATCAACGTGGGAACCACTTTAGAGCCCTAGATGCTTAAGTTGGGCTTATCTTTAGATCCCGAGGAGAGAAAACAATTCACGGACCTCCTCCAGGAATTTAAAGACATGTTCGCATGGTCCTACAAGGACATGCCGGGGATAGATCGGGAAATAGCTGAGCACCGAATACCCATCAAAGATGGGTGCAAGCCGGTAAAGCAGAAGCTCCGAAGGATGAAGCCCGAATGGTCCCTCAAAGTCAAAGAGGAAGTAGACAAGCAATTCATAGCGGGCTTTATACAAGTGTCTGAATATCCAGACTGGGTCGCAAACATCTTGCCGGTACCCAAGAAGGACGGCAAGGTGCGGGTATGTGTGGACTTTCAGTACCTTAACAAGGCTAACCCAAAAGACGATTTCCCGTTACCAGATATCGACATATTGGTGGATAACACGGCCGATCATGCCCTTCTATCATTCATGGACGGGTATGCCGGATACAATCAGATTAAAATGGCAGAAGAGGATATGGGTAAGACCACTTTCATTACACCATGGGGGACTTACTGTTACACCGTCATGCCGTTTGGGCTTATCAATGCTGGGGCCACTTATCAATGAACCGCCACCACTTTGTTACATGACATGATGCATAAAGAAGTGGAGGTCTACGTGGACGATATGATCGTCAAATCCAAAGATCGAAGCGGGCATATCACGGCCCTAAGAAAGTTCTTCACCCGGCTACGTAAATACAACATGAGACTGAACCCACAAAATTGCACTTTTGGGGTAACGTCGGGCAAATTACTGGGCCATATCGTTAGCCAACGCGGCATCGAGGTCGACCCAGCTAAAATCAAAGCCATCACCGAGATGCAACCACCCAAGACCGAAAAAGAAATAAGGGGGTTTCTCGGGAAAGTCCAATACATCAGCCGGTTCATTTCAAAACTAACCATGGTATGTGAGCCCATTTTCAAGAAACTGAAGATAGGGGAACGGGTACTGTGGGACGACAAATGTAAAGCGGCTTTCGACAAAATCAAGGAGATTCTGTCTGCTCCGCCGGTATTAATGCCACCTCAACCCGGTTTGCCTTTGTCGTTATACCTAACAACGACCGAGACAGCCATGGGGGCTATGCTGGCTCAGACAGTTGATTCGGAAGAACTGGCTCAGACAGTAAAAAGTTCCTCGAATACGAATGCAAGTACACGATGCTCGAGAAGACGTGCCTAGCATTGGTTTGGGCCACTAAAAAGCTCCGACATTACATGCTCAGTCACGAGGTACATGTATTATCCAAAATGGATCCTATCAAGTACCTGTTCGAGAAGCCCATCCTCAACGGCAGGATGTCCAGATGGACTTTAATGTTATCTGAGTTCGATCTCAAGTTTGTATCATTAAAAGCCATCAAAGGCCGGGTAGTAGCCGAGTTCCTCGCTGATAGCCCGATATCCGAAGAGAGCCACACCGATACTTGGACCTTTCCTGATGAAGACATATTCCATACCGATACCAAGACATGGGATTTGTATTTTGATGGGCATTAATGGTGGGATTCGTCGTCGGTCCTACCGTCAATAAATAACCGGCTAATCCTAGTGGGTAGTTAGGGTAAGTCGGGTTGTGTCCACGGAGACGGTATTGCGAAGTCTAGACTAAGTCGATCTAAGAACGAGACTAGGATACCAAAACAAAACAAAGAAGACAATAATTGACAAACTATGATGGTTGAGGAGGAGTATGAACTAGACTAATAACGAAATAGCTAAAACAAGACTCAATGGAATAACTAGAGACTAACTAAACTAGCAAACTAGAGAAATGACGACTAAGTAGGAGGATGAACCAAGTATGGAAAGGAGTAGGGTTAGGTCGGGTTCTTAAATATAGAAGGGTAATTGGGTGATCAAGGGTGTAGGTGTCTCCTAGTTGCTAGAGTCGGTCCGGGCTCTCGCTACGTAGACCAATGTCGAGGTAGGTTCGCGCTCTCACGTCTAAACCCTAGTCCGCACTCTCATGCCTGCGACTATTCTCAACATAATCACATACTAGACAAACAATGAGAAGATGAGCACAAGTATGGGAAGCATTGGCCACTACTACTCACACAAGCAATTCAACAAACACATAGAGTGCCCAATATGTGACTAGCAACAAAAGAGTCACCTTTAGCCCTAATCAAGCCCTAATCACCCATAAGCTACCCTTAACCCCCCTACTAACCCCACAAAGAGACTACTTACTCATTATCAAACTAACCATAACATAAACAAGAGAAAACAACATAATAAACCAAACATCCATTATGAACAACAAGAACAATAACAATATATAAAGATTCAAACTTGAATAAATAACAAAGAACAAGAGTAAAGAGGATTGTACCAACAACAAGATGATGAAAAATATGGAAACTTGCATAAATAAGAAACCCAAATCAACTCCAAGGTTGTCAAGCTTGGATGAATCTTCAAGTATCCTCTTAATACAAGATTAACTAAACTAGATTAATTAAGGATTAAAGAGAGATTAAAACTAATGTGAGGAACACTAATCTAGGGTTTGAATGCTTAATGGAGGCCTAAGAGAGTCTAGGGTAAGATAAGATACATAAATAATACAAGAGGGAAGTATTTATAAGGTGTGGACATGACATAGGTCCACCCCGACGCGGCCACGCGCGGGTTTGGGTAGGCGAATGAATCTCCATATGAGAATGGATCGAATTGAAATTTAGGTCTATGTGGAGTCGCCACCGAATTTTGTGGTTATTCGCAACCGTTCGAGTCCACTTTATGTCGTAGTGGTCCGTATACAAAATACGGCCCATTTTCGATGTCAGAGTTTATTGGACTCGTCCCTTTGCATTTGATACCGATACCGACATTATCGGATATCGTGTATTGAATGACTCTCGTGCGCCAACGGTTTCGGGCATCCGGAAACCGAGGTTCTGAGTAAGGGGTGAGGGTACGTGTTGGGAAGCCCACAAAGGATACGCAACCCCGTCCGCACATTAGCGGCCTCTACTAAGAATTCGAATGACTTACAATACGCGCGTTAGTAAAACTGGAAAATATGCTTATGCAAACATTGTTTTTCCTAGGCATGTGAATGAAATTAAACGGGTTTCTAAGTCAATTTAATGCAATTAATTCTACGTCAAAATGGAATTTTAGCATGCGGGTTCATTTAATGCAATAAACAAACAATAATTAAATTGACAAAAGAAATAGCAAACGCGTTAGTAACGATGTAACGATATTTAACGGTTTATGCAAATATGAGATGAGATGATGCAAATATGATGATGTATGTTTTGAAAAGGTAGTAATACACATGATTGATTAAATACGTGTTGACCTAAATCACAAATTACTACCGAATTTTGAAAATAGAATAATGTACGATTTATTGTGTTAATCGTTATGGGTCGCTCGATCGAGTAGTCGATGGACTCGATCGAGTGGACCTGTAAAAGACGATTCTGTTTTGCGCTACAGACCGTACTCGGCCGAGTTATTGACCAACTCGGTCGAGTATGTAGCCACTCGACCGAGTCACTGTGAGACTCGATCGAGTAGGCGTCGTAAAGGCATTCTGACTTGATTTTATGATGTCACTTGATCGAGTGACTAAGGCACTCGGTCGAGTGGCACCTGTACGAACTTGGTTCGTTTGCAATTTAATTGTCGATTTTGAAATTGCTTTTGATTTTTGAGAGTTCGACGATTTTACCGAAGCGGACATAAATATTGCACAATTTATGTTCGACTTGGATTTTATAAATCACGAATTTTGTTGAACCGAGTATAAATATTGTTGAATTTATACCCGATTCTAAATTTGGAGTACTCGTTATATCCCATATTCGATTATTTGATTCGGTATGAGATATTAGAGTGAAATAATAAAAAAAAAAATTGAATTTTAGTCGTTTTAAATTAATTATCGTGATATGAACAAATCATGTTAATTAATTCATGTGACTTGATATCCAATTATGAATCGACGCTTTACTTTCAATAAAAAAGGACTTGATTCCCTCGACTTCTCCGACATCGAAATAAATCCCTGGGGATTGTGATGTCGTATCCGTGTCAACGGGTTTCGACCCTTATTAAAATTGATTTTAAAGAAATTGATGAATGCAAAATTAAAGATGATGATAACGAGAAATAATAACGAATTGTTGTTTAAGTTAATTTATCTCAATAATCAAATAGTCGGGGTATCGGGATAAGCGACCGTCAACGCTGTGTGCAGTACACTTGTATGTTCGTGTTTTCTTATCCCGGTATCCTTCTTATTCAACACAAATCGATAAATATTTTAATGATTTTATATTAATAATATTATCGATATTATGACGCAACGAACGAAATAAATAAATAAACGAAAAAAGACGGAGAAAAAGGAGACGGACGACGAAGAGAGGAAGGGAAGAAAAGAGAGGGTTTTGACACCCTCAACCTACATGTTCTTGTCTCGGTGCAGACTCGTAACCGTGGCTTCAACATAAGAGTCTTCGAGGTTTTACGTAGGTTAAGTTGTGGTGGCTCGGGATTGATTCCTAAAACTAGGTTTAGGGTTTTTGCTAGTGTAGAATTGCTAGGGTTTGATTAGGGTTTGCAATTGACGTTGTATGTGTGTGTAGGGTTGCTCTAGGGTGTATTAGGGTTGTTGAGGTTGTGAAAAAGTTGTTATTATGTGTTGCATGGGGTTGCTTATATAGGCAAAGCTAGGGCACTTTGGTGTCTAGGGTTTTGTGCCTTGACGGACTTGATTTGATGGCCCGTTTGGAGGTGGACCGTGGGTGAGCTACTCGGAAACGGCTTTGACCGGGTTTTAATCCGGTCGCTAATAGTCGGTTTTATTTCCGGTGTCGATTTTGACCCAAATTAGTCTTGTTTGACTCGGAATGATCCATTGGGCCTGGATCCGAGGTCCGTTTGGTGAGATTTGTACTCCGTAAGTGTGTTAGTCAACGATTAATGGATTTGAGCCCGTATCCGAGCGCATAGAAACACGTTAGCGTCCGATCATCATCGGGTGTTTTTTGGAAACTGTCATAGACACCTGGCGGTCAAAATGCGGGTGTCTATACAGCCCCCACTCTGACTTAGGCTTGGACAAGGCGAAAGTCAGAGTAGCTACCAAGCCCGTTAAGACCTGGTAGACTTCCGGTCGGGTCGTTTATAGTCCGTTAGACTCGCGTGAAGGGCTCGCCAGCTGCAAGACAGAAATCATACCTGAGCTTGATGATTGTGCTCCGTGGAGAATTTGGGCTTGTCGCGTAAGCCCTGGGTGTGTCTGTGTGTTGGCCCATCCCGTGCTATCCTGGAAAATGCTGCTGGGGAGATTTGATGACTTGCATGTCTTTGCTTGAGTCATACCTGTATAAGTTACATAAAAATGCATGCAACACGTAGGTAGTAAAATGACTCGTGCTGGGGAAAATGATTCTTGAAGTTTTTGAAATTTTTAATTTGAAATCCTGAAAGCAATCACGAGTTAGGTTTTCAAAATGGAAAGGGGTAGAAAAGAAATTCGCAGTTTAAATAGACTGAAATCTGACCTTGTCGAAAAAGATCTTTTTTTTCAAATGGCTAAATTTTTGCAAATTTCAAAGTGGAATCTGAAGAGAGGGACCTACCGACAGACTCGACTCTGGATACGACAGGATGAGTTGACGGACACGGATTGGACTCTCTAAGGATTGGACCGTGATTCGGTAGGGTATTGGGCCGCCTAACAAAACTCTTAAGTCGCGCTATCCTGTAGCCTAGGCGAGTGGCAACACGGTCGCACATCGAAATGGGATAGATATGCTATGGGGGGATTGCAGTAGCCTGTAATGAGACTGTGTTAGTCTGGTGCCCTTTTCCTATTTTAGGATACTTTTCCAAAGTGGGTGATGCCTCGAGTTCTGACAGATTCTTGTCTTTGACTGAGCCGAGTACTAGGACACACTACCGAAAGGAGGCTAGATTTTGAAAGTATTTATCTGGATTTTGTGAATGGATGAAGGCCTCTTGTCTAAGAAAAGCCCCCCAGGACGACAAAGCTAGCTACTGAGAACATGACAGTGTCGTGACCGGAATGATAGTGCTTTTCGAATGTGTATCAATGTGGGTGGTTGTGCCCCTGTTGAAAGGCTGCCTACGTATTCACGTGTGGTGAAATCAAACCAAGCCGTAGTTCAGTGGCGGAAGATGTATTATGGTGCCTATTCTAATAGGACCTTGTGTGTAACTAGCCATAATGACGGTGTAGGCTAGGTGCATTCCCAGTGATGTCTTGATCAAAGGGCTTGAATGGTTAGGATATTAATCCTGTGACTGTGAGCGTTCTCCGGGGTAGCCCCCAGAGGTGGTGTGAACTATTTGGGCATGTTCTATGCCGACTGCAAGTTGAGTTCCCGTGTCCGGGGGTGGTAACTGGTTTGGATGTGAAAAATTGGGATGGGATTTTAACGAGTTTTACTCTCGGGGATTTTAACGAGTTTTGCTCTCGGGGATTTTTACGAGTTTTTCTTTCGGAGATTTTAACGAGTTTTGCTCTCGGGGATTTTTACGAGTTTTGCTCTCGGGGATTTTAACGAGTTTTGCTCTCGGGGATTTTAACGAGTTCTGCTCTCGGGGATTTTAACGAGTTGTGCTCTCGGGGATTTTAACGAGTTTTGCTCTCGGGGATTTTAACGAGTTTTGCTCTCGGGGATTTTTACGAGTTTTGCTCTCGGGGATTTTAACGAGTTTTGTTCTCGGGAGTTGATGTATTTGGGAATGTGGTGCTAGGAAGTAAATGGTCTTGATGACTCGAAATCTGGAGCTCGGTTCTGTGGAGCTAAGGCTTCGAGAGCCGGTTTGATAATGAAGTAAATGGCCTTGATGACTCGAAATCTGGAGCTCGGTTCTGTGGAGCTAAGGCTTCGAGAGCCGGTTTGATAATGAAATAAATGGCCTTGACGACTCGAAATCTGGAGCTCGGTTCTGTGGAGCTAAGGCTTCGAGAGCCGGTTTGATGATGCGGGATCTGGTTTTGATGTCTAGCCCTAATTGTTAGGGGTATGCTATGGAGCTTGAATCCTCAAAATTCCGGGCTGTCTCTGGCCTGTGTTTCGGGAAGGTCTTGAGGATTGTAATGTGGGAAGGCTGAGTGTGGTGTTAGCTGACCATCTTGATTGTCACTCCCCTATTGGATGGCATGGATAATTTTGAATTTGACCGCACCACGGTCGAAGGATTTTCACTTGAGTTGACCGTTGACCATGGTCATGGGTATTGATAATTTTGACCGTACCCTGGTCGTGGGGCTTTCACTGGAATTGACCGTTGACCACGGTCATGGGTATTCTGAAGTTTTTGATGATGTCCTGCTTTTTTTGTTTTGGCCTTTTGCTTTTTTTTTTTCATTTTTTCTCATGGACTTTCGATTTTTTTTTTGTCCAGTTTTCTTTTTTTTGCTGGCCTGTTTTTTTTTGTTTTGGCCTTTTGCTTTTTTTTTTTTGCCGGTCAGACTAACACCTAAGGTAGGGATTGGTCAGTCTTATTGGAGGGGTATTTTATTGTGGGAAATGGGCTTGCCTCCCGTCTTGAATCCAAACTAGGAGATTACCTAGATTTGTCATAGGATTCGATACCGCTCCTGCTACGGGTAGTTATGTGGTTTATCTATACCAGACACGGAGTAGGTAAATGGAAAACACGGGCTCGGTTTCCTGCAGTCATTATAGATGTGCCTATAATAGTCACGTGCGTGTGCTCACAGTGTATGATGGTGTTCATCATGTTCTCGGAAACACGTAGGGAAAGTATATATGAGAAGGAATATTGAAAGTTGATTTTATTGAATTTTGAAAAAGAGGACATAATACAATTGACTCTGACTTTGACTTTGACTTCGAAGGGAATATTACATCCTAGACTCGGACTCAGACTCGGACTCAAATCAGATCCGGACTCTTGGGTGCATGAGAGGTAGATTGGATGCTTCGGTCATCGGGCCCTGTGTAGTCCACGAGGGGCTTTGCAAGTGACAGTGTTTCCAAAACGGGAGTCTTCCCGGCATCGAGGAAGTCTTGAATGAGGTGTTTCAGCGTCCAGCATTGTTCTGTATCGTGTCCCCTCCCCCTGTGGAATTTGCAGTAGTGCTCGGCGTTCCATGCTTTGGAACGTTTCTCCACAGGTGGGTCGGCTGTTGGGCCTATAGGTAGCACTAGGCCCCTCGGAACCAACTTCTGAAAAGCGACGGTGTAGGACATATCCAAGTGGGTAAATGTCCTTTCCTTTGACTGGTTCTTGATTTTTGGAGAGGTGACTTGAGGATTACCTCTCTCGGCCTTGTCATCTTGAGGACATCGGACAGTTTCGTAAAATTGTTCACCCTTCAAATGGCTCAATTGGGTGATCGGCCGCCTTGCCTGCTCTAACTGTGTTAAACGAGATCGGGCTTTACAAGGTCTTCTTCGATGGTGGTTACCCTGGAACTTAGGTTATCTAGGGCAGTATTGATTTTCGAGAAGATGTTGTTAATGGAGCAAGATAGCATAATCATACTCCCCTGGATATCCCCTTTCTTGACGGCGTGGGATTTGTTGTGGTTTGGTAGTGTCTCGTTCATAGGGTCCCTGATCGGAAGAAACGACGGGTGTTAGAACTTGCCTAAACTCGGCTTTGCGCAAGAGGGAGAGTCAAACTAGACACGGCCCGGGGCGACGGGTCGACAAAGACTCTCGGACCGGGATACTTGAATGTTGACCTAGACGAGGTAACGACCGCAAATTAGACTCGAGCTGCAGAAGGGTGAGTCCGAAAATGGGGCGACCATGTTTGAGCTGGGTTAGACCCTCCTAAGACGAGTGTGTAGGGTGCGATTCTTAGAATGACTGTGATTAATCACTCCGTCGGAGAATAGCCCCCAAGTGAGACTAAGGACTTAGATGGTGTGACACCTAAGTGACTCGAAAGTGGAGTACATGAGACACGTGTAAGACATGACCCTTAGGGCAACCGTCATTGATCACCCTGCTAAGGGGTAGCCCCCGAGTTGGATTGACAATTTTGTTAAGACTCGATTGTTGACGAGTGACCCTTAGACGTAAGGACCGTGAACCTTTTGTTATAGGGCTATGCCTTGTAAAAGGTTGACTCGGAAAAGACACCTAGACGAGTGACTTGTGCAAGGTGGGCCTTCCTTAGGATTCGGCGAATGGGCCTAGTCTTATTCGAAGGAAGGTTCACGTGAGACATCCCCAGACTTTTGGACTCGAGTGTGTAGACGGGCCTTCCTTTGTAGGAGTATGTCCTACGTGGGTGGGCCTTGCCTTAGTCTAATAAGGCGGACTGGGGTAGGGAAGAAACTCGTGATGTAAGATCGACAGAGTTTTGACGCTATAGACCTTGACAACTTAAGACACGACCCGACACTGCTAAATACGGGAAGTCCTAGAAGTGGAAGGTTTTGAAAATTGATGATTTTTGAAAAGGGACCGAGTGGACTCGGTGAATGGCCCAAATTTCCGATAAAGAGGACGAAAAGTCATTGGGCCACGGGTTTTGAAAGTTCGAGTTTTGATTTGGGCAGCATACCGGCTAGAAAATAGGCTATTTTGAGTAAAATCATAAGTCCTAAATTCGGTATGTGTCCCGGGTTTTGAAATTGAATAGTTTGAAAAAGATGCAATTTTTGAAAAAAGATGGTTTTTGAAAACGACTCGGAAACCAAGTAGCACGTCGATGGTGGTTACCTTGGAACTTAGGTTATCTAGGGCAGTATTGATTTTCGAGAAGATGTTGTTAATGGAGCAAGATAGCATAAGCATACTCCCCTGGATATCCCCTTTCTTGACGGCGTGGGATTTGTTGTGGTTTGGTAGTGTCTCGTTCATAGGGTCCCTGATCGGAAGAAACGACGGGTGTTAGAACTTGCCTAAACTCGGCTTTGCGCAAGAGGGAGAGTCAAACTAGACACGGCCCGGGGCGACGGGTCGACAAAGACTCTCGGACCGGGATACTTGAATGTTGACCTAGACGAGGTAACGACCGCAAATTAGACTCGAGCTGCAGAAGGGTGAGTCCGAAAATGGGGCGACCATGTTTGAGCTGGGTTAGACCCTCCTAAGACGAGTGTGTAGGGTGCGATTCTTAGAATGACTGTGATTAATCACTCCGTCGGAGAATAGCCCCCAAGTGAGACTAAGGACTTAGATGGTGTGACACCTAAGTGACTCGAAAGTGGAGTACATGAGACACGTGTAAGACATGACCCTTAGAGCAACCGTGATTGATCGCCCTGCTAAGGGGTAGCCCCCGAGTGGGATTGACAATTTTGTTAAGACTCGATTGTTGACGAGTGACCCTTAGACGTAAGGACCGTGAACCTTTTGTTATAGGGCTATGCCTTGTAAAAGGTTGACTCGGAAAAGACACCTAGACGGGTGACTTGTGCAAGGTGGGCCTTCCTTAGGATTCGGCGAATGGGCCTAGTCTTGTTCGAAGGAAGGTTCACGTGAGACATCCCCAGACTTTTGGACTCGAGTGTGTAGACGGGCCTTCCTTTGTAGGAGTATGTCCTACGTGGGTGGGCCTTGCCTTAGTCTAATAAGGCGGACTGGGGTAGGGAAGACACTCGTGATGTAAGATCGACAGAGTTTTGACGCTATAGACCTTGACAACTTAAGACACGACCCGACACTGCTAAATACCGGAAGTCCTAGAAGTGGAAGGTTTTGAAAATTGATGATTTTTGAAAAGGGACCGAGTGGACTCGGTGAATGGCCCAAATTTCCGATAAAGAGGACGAAAAGTCATTGGGCCACGGGTTTTGAAAGTTCGAGTTTTGATTTGGGCAGCATACCGGCTAGAAAATAGGCTATTTTGAGTAAAATCATAAGTCCTAAATTCGGTATGTGTCCCGGGTTTTGAAATTGAATAGTTTGAAAAAGATGCAATTTTTGAAAAAAGATGGTTTTTGAAAACGACTCGGAAACCAAGTAGCACGTCGATGGTGGTTACCTTGGAACTTAGGTTATCTATGGCAGTATTGATTTTCGAGAAGATGTTGTTAATGGAGCAAGATAGCATAAGCATACTCCCCTGGATATCCCCTTTCTTGACGGCGTGGGATTTGTTGTGGTTTGGTAGTGTCTCGTTCATAGGGTCCCTGATCGGAAGAAACGACGGGTGTTAGAACTTGCCTAAACTCGGCTTTGCGCAAGAGGGAGAGTCAAACTAGACACGGCCCGGGGCGACGGGTCGACAAAGACTCTCGGACCGGGATACTTGAATGTTGACCTAGACGAGGTAACGACCGCAAATTAGACTCGAGCTGCAGAAGGGTGAGTCCGAAAATGGGGCGACCATGTTTGAGCTGGGTTAGACCCTCCTAAGACGAGTGTGTAGGGTGCGATTCCTAGAATGACTGTGATTAATCACTCCGTCGGAGAATAGCCCCCAAGTGAGACTAAGGACTTAGATGGTGTGACACCTAAGTGACTCGAAAGTGGAGTACATGAGACACGTGTAAGACATGACCCTTAGAGCAACCGTGATTGATCGCCCTGCTAAGGGGTAGCCCCCGAGTGGGATTGACAATTTTGTTAAGACTCGATTGTTGACGAGTGACCCTTAGACGTAAGGACCGTGAACCTTTTGTTATAGGGCTATGCCTTGTAAAAGGTTGACTCGGAAAAGACACCTAGACGGGTGACTTGTGCAAGGTGGGCCTTCCTTAGGATTCGGCGAATGGGCCTAGTCTTGTTCGAAGGAAGGTTCACGTGAGACATCCCCAGACTTTTGGACTCGAGTGTGTAGACGGGCCTTCCTTTGTAGGAGTATGTCCTACGTGGGTGGGCCTTGCCTTAGTCTAATAAGGCGGACTAGGGTAGGGAAGAAACTCGTGATGTAAGATCGACAGAGTTTTGACGCTATAGACCTTGACAACTTAAGACACGACCCGACACTGCTAAATACTCGAAGTCCTAGAAGTGGAAGGTTTTGAAAATTGATGATTTTTGAAAAGGGACCGAGTGGACTCGGTGAATGGCCCAAATTTCCGATAAAGAGGACGAAAAGTCATTGGGCCACGGGTTTTGAAAGTTCGAGTTTTGATTTGGGCAGCATACCGGCTAGAAAATAGGCTATTTTGAGTAAAATCATAAGTCCTAAATTCGGTATGTGTCCCGGGTTTTGAAATTGAATAGTTTGAAAAAGATGCAATTTTTGAAAAAAGATGGTTTTTGAAAACGACTCGGAAACCAAGTAGCACGTCGATGGTGGTTACCTTGGAACTTAGGTTATCTAGGGCAGTATTGATTTTCGAGAAGATGTTGTTAATGGAGCAAGATAGCATAAGCATACTCCCCTGGATATCCCCTTTCTTGACGGCGTGGGATTTGTTGTGGTTTGGTAGTGTCTCGTTCATAGGGTCCCTGATCGGAAGAAACGACGGGTGTTAGAACTTGCCTAAACTCGGCTTTGCGCAAGAGGGAGAGTCAAACTAGACACGGCCCGGGGCGACGGGTCGACAAAGACTCTCGGACCGGGATACTTGAATGTTGACCTAGACGAGGTAACGACCGCAAATTAGACTCGAGCTGCAGAAGGGTGAGTCCGAAAATGGGGCGACCATGTTTGAGCTGGGTTAGACCCTCCTAAGACGAGTGTGTAGGGTGCGATTCTTAGAATGACTGTGATTAATCACTCCGTCGGAGAATAGCCCCCAAGTGAGACTAAGGACTTAGATGGTGTGACACCTAAGTGACTCGAAAGTGGAGTACATGAGACACGTGTAAGACATGACCCTTAGAGCAACCGTGATTGATCGCCCTGCTAAGGGGTAGCCCCCGAGTGGGATTGACAATTTTGTTAAGACTCGATTGTTGACGAGTGACCCTTAGACGTAAGGACCGTGAACCTTTTGTTATAGGGCTATGCCTTGTAAAAGGTTGACTCGGAAAAGACACCTAGACGGGTGACTTGTGCAAGGTGGGCCTTCCTTAGGATTCGGCGAATGGGCCTAGTCTTGTTCGAAGGAAGGTTCACGTGAGACATCCCCAGACTTTTGGACTCGAGTGTGTAGACGGGCCTTCCTTTGTAGGAGTATGTCCTACGTGGGTGGGCCTTGCCTTAGTCTAATAAGGCGGACTGGGGTAGGGAAGACACTCGTGATGTAAGATCGACAGAGTTTTGACGCTATAGACCTTGACAACTTAAGACACGACCCGACACTGCTAAATACCGGAAGTCCTAGAAGTGGAAGGTTTTGAAAATTGATGATTTTTGAAAAGGGACCGAGTGGACTCGGTGAATGGCCCAAATTTCCGATAAAGAGGACGAAAAGTCATTGGGCCACGGGTTTTGAAAGTTCGAGTTTTGATTTGGGCAGCATACCGGCTAGAAAATAGGCTATTTTGAGTAAAATCATAAGTCCTAAATTCGGTATGTGTCCCGGGTTTTGAAATTGAATAGTTTGAAAAAGATGCAATTTTTGAAAAAAGATGGTTTTTGAAAACGACTCGGAAACCAAGTAGCACGTCGATGGTGGTTACCTTGGAACTTAGGTTATCTATGGCAGTATTGATTTTCGAGAAGATGTTGTTAATGGAGCAAGATAGCATAAGCATACTCCCCTGGATATCCCCTTTCTTGACGGCGTGGGATTTGTTGTGGTTTGGTAGTGTCTCGTTCATAGGGTCCCTGATCGGAAGAAACGACGGGTGTTAGAACTTGCCTAAACTCGGCTTTGCGCAAGAGGGAGAGTCAAACTAGACACGGCCCGGGGCGACGGGTCGACAAAGACTCTCGGACCGGGATACTTGAATGTTGACCTAGACGAGGTAACGACCGCAAATTAGACTCGAGCTGCAGAAGGGTGAGTCCGAAAATGGGGCGACCATGTTTGAGCTGGGTTAGACCCTCCTAAGACGAGTGTGTAGGGTGCGATTCCTAGAATGACTGTGATTAATCACTCCGTCGGAGAATAGCCCCCAAGTGAGACTAAGGACTTAGATGGTGTGACACCTAAGTGACTCGAAAGTGGAGTACATGAGACACGTGTAAGACATGACCCTTAGAGCAACCGTGATTGATCGCCCTGCTAAGGGGTAGCCCCCGAGTGGGATTGACAATTTTGTTAAGACTCGATTGTTGACGAGTGACCCTTAGACGTAAGGACCGTGAACCTTTTGTTATAGGGCTATGCCTTGTAAAAGGTTGACTCGGAAAAGACACCTAGACGGGTGACTTGTGCAAGGTGGGCCTTCCTTAGGATTCGGCGAATGGGCCTAGTCTTGTTCGAAGGAAGGTTCACGTGAGACATCCCCAGACTTTTGGACTCGAGTGTGTAGACGGGCCTTCCTTTGTAGGAGTATGTCCTACGTGGGTGGGCCTTGCCTTAGTCTAATAAGGCGGACTAGGGTAGGGAAGAAACTCGTGATGTAAGATCGACAGAGTTTTGACGCTATAGACCTTGACAACTTAAGACACGACCCGACACTGCTAAATACTCGAAGTCCTAGAAGTGGAAGGTTTTGAAAATTGATGATTTTTGAAAAGGGACCGAGTGGACTCGGTGAATGGCCCAAATTTCCGATAAAGAGGACGAAAAGTCATTGGGCCACGGGTTTTGAAAGTTCGAGTTTTGATTTGGGCAGCATACCGTCTAGAAAATAGGCTAATTTGAGTAAAATCATAAGTCCTAAATTCGGTATGTGTCCCGGGTTTTGAAATTGAATAGTTTGAAAAAGATGCAATTTTTGAAAAAAGACGGTTTTTGAAAACGACTCGGAAACCAAGTAGCACGTAGTCACACAAGCATTATAACGACGCCATGTATGCTCTATACTAAGTCTCGGTCGGTCTATAGAGGGTCTATACCAGTGTACATAGTCTAGACGTTGATTGGGACGGACTTCCTAAGTCGAGTTGATCTTAGAACATGCCCCGAAACCCACTCGAATCGACTATGGACACCTTTTGACATATCCATATTGGAGTACATCAACGGTATAGTGGGACGTCGGTCGTGAGTACCGGCCCGGGAAAATATGGGTTATGCATGAACCGTAGAACTAAAACGCGTATTGTACTAGTCAAGCGATCTCTATTTGAGTCTCACCCTGAGGATGCCGATGGTAAGTCAAGCATCAGTTAATCCCCAGCGGAGTCGCCAAATTGTGGACATGACATAGGTCCACCCCGACGCGGCCACGCGCGGGTTTGGGTAGGCGAATGAATCTCCATATGAGAATGGATCGAATTGATATTTAGGTCTATGTGGAGTCGCCACCGAATTTTGTGGTTATTCGGAACCGTTCGAGCCCACTTTATGTCGTAGTGGTCCGTATACAAAATACGGCCCATTTACGATGTCAGAGTTTATTGGGCTCGTCCCTTTGCATTTGATACCGATACCGACATTATCGGATATCGTGTATTGAATGACTCTCGTGCGCCAACGGTTTCGGGCATCCGAAAACCGAGGTTCTGAGTAAGGGGTGAGGGTACATGTTGTAAAGCCCACAAAGGACACCCAACCCCGCCCGCACATTAGCGGCCTCTACTAAGAATTCGAATGACTTACAATACACGCGTTAGTAAAACTGGAAAATATGCTTATGCAAACATTGTTTTTCCTAGGCATGTGAATGAAATTAAAAGGGTTTCTAAGTCAATTTAATGCAATTAATTCTACGTCAAAGTGGAATTTTAGCATGCGGGTTCATTTAATGCAATAAACAAACAATAATTAAATTGACAAAAGAAATAGCAAACGCGTTAGTAACGATGTAACGATATTTAACGGTTTATGCAAATATGAGATGAGATGATGCAAATATGATGATGTATGTTTTGAAAAGGTAGTAATACACATGATTGATTAAACACGTGTTGACCTAAATCACAAATTACTACCGAATTTTGAAAATAGAATAATGTACGATTTATTGTGTTAATCGTTATGGGTCGCTCGATCGAGTAGTCGATGGACTCGATCGAGTGGACCTGTAAAAGACGATTCTGTTTTGCGCTACAGACCGTACTCGGTCGAGTACGTAGCCACTCGACCGAGTCACTGTGAGACTCGATCGAGTAGGCGTCGTAAAGGCATTCTGACTTGATTTTATGATGTCACTCGATCGAGTGACTAAGGCACTCGGTCGAGTGGCACCTGTACGAACTTGGTTCGTTTGCAATTTAATTGATGAGTTTGAAATTGCTTTTGATTTTTGAGAGTTCGACGATTTTACCGAAGCGGACATAAATATTGCACAATTTATGTTCGACTTGGATTTTATAAATCGCGAATTTTGTTGAACCGAGTATAAATATTGTTGAATTTATACCCGATTCTAAATTTGGAGTACTCGTTATATCCCATATTCGATTATTTGATTCGGTATGAGATATTAGAGTGAAATAATAAAAAAAAAAATATGAATTTTAGTCGTTTTAAATTAATTATCGTGATATGAACAAATCATGTTAATTAATTCATGTGACTTGATATCCAATTATGAATCGACGCTTTACTTTGAATAAAAAAGGACTTGATTCCCTCGACTTCTCCGACATCGAAATAAATCCCTAGGGATTGTGATGTCGGATCCGTGTCAACGGGTTTCGACCATTATTAAAATTGATTTTAAAGAAATTGATGAATGCAAAATTAAAGATGATGATAACGAGAAATGATAACGAATTTTTGTTTAAGTTAATTTATCTCAATAATCAAATAGTCGGGGTATCGGGATAAGCGACCGTCAACGCGGTGTGCTGTACACTTGTATGTTCGTGTTTTCTTATCCCGGTATCCTTCTTATTCGACACAAATCGATAAATATTTTAATGATTTTATATTAATAATATTATCGATATTATGACGCAACGAACGAAATAAATAAAAAAACGAAAAAAGACGGAGAAAAAGGAGACGGACGACGAAGAGAGGAAGGGAAGAAAAGAGAGGGTTTTGACACCCTCAACCTACATGTTCTTGTCTCGGTGCAGACTCGTAACCGTGGCTTCAACACAAGAGTCTTCGAGGTTTTACGTAGGTTAAGTTGTGGTGGCTCGGGATTGATTCCTAAAACTAGGTTTAGGGTTTTTGCTAGTGTAGAATTGCTAGGGTTTGATTAGGGTTTGCAATTGACGTTGTATGTGTGTGTAGGGTTGCTCTAGGGTGTATTAGGGTTGTTGAGGTTGTGAAAAAGTTGTTATTGTGTGTTGCATGGGGTTGCTTATATAGGCAAAGCTAGGGCACTTTGGTGTCTAGGGTTTTATGCCTTGACGGAGTTGATTTGATGGCCCGTTTGGAGGTGGACCGTGGTTGAGCTACTCGGAAACGACTTTGACCGGGTTTTAATCCGGTCGCTAATAGTCGGTTTTATTTCCGGTGTCGATTTTGACCCAAATTAGTCTTGTTTGACTCGGAATGATCCACTGGGCCTGGATCCGAGGTCCGTTTGGTGATATTTGTACTCCGTAAGTGTGTTAGCCAACGATTAATGGATTTGAGCCCGTATCCGAGCGCATAGAAACACGTTAGCGTCCGATCATCATCGGGTGTTTTTTTTTGGAAACTGCCATAGACACCTGGCGGTCAAAATGCGGGTGTCTACATAAGGTTACAAGAATGAAGGAGGAGAAAAGAATAAGTCTCGCGCAGCAGCGCCACGGTCCCGACCGGGACAGACCCAGGTCAGTAGCTTCGCTAAATGCGCACCTCATCCCGGACGGGATGAGGCCTTTCCCGTCGGGGATGAGTCTTGTAGGCCTCCAATATGATCTTTTTGGTCCCTCCTTGGTTCTCATGGGCTCCTCACCGATTCTCGGGGCTCGGGATCGAGTCTAAGAGGATCGGGATCGGGTCCCAAGGTCTCGGGGTCGAATCCAAGGCATCGAGTGATCGTTCCTTCACTTCGTTGGCTCCAAAAAGTGTATGTATCGAGTCGGATTCGCTCCAATTCTTCACAAACGGTCTCGGGAACCTAAAACGAACTAAAGAAAGCATATGTAACCCATAAACCGCTCCCAAGGAGCGGTTCCACAAGGAAAACGGAACCAAAACACAGCAAATTAGGCACTACAAACTACACTTATCAACTCCCCCACACTTAACCCTTACTCGCCCTCGAGTAAGCACAAACTAACTACTAAACTAGCCGAGCGGGTATTAGCGCACCCTACGTCCTTTCAACTCACGCGAGTACACTTAGAGGAAAAGTGTACTCCGCAAGGCAAGTAAGGTCTTGCGACAAAACCGTGGATGCAACCGGACACAAAACACATAAACAAAGAAGCATACAAACAAACAAACACAAGGTTGCACCCAAAGAAAAACAAATACCGCTTCCCTCTAAAAAGCAGTGAAATGAAACACCGGTTTAGGACTCAAGGCAAGTGACAACGTTCCCAAGCTAGCAATACAAACCAAGATGAACTAAACCCTAATAGTATGACGATAAAGCAACAAAAACGTTGGTAACTTACCTATGTCCTCCTAACTTTTTAAGAACGAACTACGGGACGATCGGCGGGATGGAAAAAGGATAAACACGGTGTTAGTCGACACTGTAGGTAAGTGAGACCCCGCCCTCTTTAGCGATGAGCCAAGAGGGTCGTCCCATGCCCAAAACCGCCCAACTAGTCCAAGTAAAAAGGTGGATAAAATTGCAAAGTGAGGGAAGACCGACCATTACTGCTATCATCCTTCCTAGGGACTCGGTCCTTTGGTAGGCTCTTCACGGTAATAGTCGGTAAAAGGCTTATTTTTGTGGGGTTAGGATCTTTTTGTGAGACGATTTTCTTTTTGGCATTTTCTTTCTTTTGCATATTTGCTTTGTGTATTGCTATGCCATTTCTTTTTCTTGTTTTCTATTTTCTTTTTGGCTTTTTGTGCCTTTTCTTTTTCTTCAATCTTCTCTTTCTTTCATTTTCTTTCATTTCTTTGCCCTTTTGGCTTGATTTGAGTGATAGGCATTTCTTTGCAACTAAGAAAGATGATTTCAACAATTTGCATCTTATTTTGTGGATATATTTAGGAGGTAGGGGAATGGGTTAGTCGGGACGGCGCCTTCCCTTCAAACCCACAAAAAGGGAAGAAACTTGGACTAATCAAACAATTCCGAACTCGGTCACCTAAGTGACGAGACTCGGCAACCAAGGCCTTTTCACACCGTGGGTGGTCATAATGGTCAAAATGCAAATCCCATAGTAAATCCCTAGTAAGCTAGGTGGACTCAAGGTAAAGGACCAACGAAATCATTGATTTAGGGTCATTCTACTAGACTAAAGTCCAAGACTCGATTTACACTACTAGAAAGGGAAAGTAAACACTCGTACCCTAGCCTCTAAACCGGGTTTTCAAAAACCGATTTACACTCAAGATACAACTACACAACACAAAACAAAGACGCAACGAAACGAAAGAAAAAAAGACAAAAGGCTACAAAACAAAAAATAAAACAAAACAAACATACAAAGGGAACAAACACCACCCCTAACTTCCAAATAAGCAACCAACCAACACCAAACTTTACAAAGCTCCTCCCGAGCACACATCATCACAAATCTCCTCCAAACATCACAAGAGGTAAAGAGGAAAAAGGGATAAAAGGCGTTACCGGATGTCTTGAAAGCCTTCCAAAGTCAGCGGCGATTAGGCGATCTAAGAGGAAAAGGGAGGCAAAACACGCACAACAAAACACATATACGATACAACGACATAAAAAGGAAAACACACAAAAGAAAATCTTTTTAATTTTTTTCGAAAATTTTTCAAATTTTTAGGGATTTTTCAAGATTTTTCGAAAACTACGAAAATAAAACTAACTATGATAGAATATCGCTCCTCCATACTTAAACTGAGCAATGTTCTCATGCTTGATCGTAGTGTGTGGAGACACAAAAGAAAATAAAAGAAACAACGAAAATAAAGCTAAAAATCAAAAAGAAAGCGGAGAAAAGGGTACAATGTGTCTGGCCGGGGTGTAGTCAAGTCACCATGGGCCGAGACGAGGAAAGATGGATGGGGGAAGAAAATAAAAAGAAAGAAATAAAAGGAAATGGGAGGGGAGGACTAGGTGTAATCAAGTCACCTAGCCCGGATTCCGCCCAAATCCGACTAAATCCTAAAAAAAGGGTGAAAAACTTGTAAATTTGGATTTTTCAAATGACTCTAGATGTAGTCACGTCATCGAGAGTCGGGAGCAACAACTACCAAGGCCTCGAAGGCCACCATGACACCATGACACAAAAGTGTACAAGGGGAAGGGGACAAACAAGGGGAAACAAGCAACAACAAAAACGGAAAAGAAAGGATAGTTGTCGTACCCATAGGTTAGCAACTCACTCTCTCCATCGTCTTCATGATCAATAATTGCACTTTGCTTGTCATCATCATTGGCATCCCTCTTCAAGCTTGAAAGTATCGCATGGTTGAGGTAGTAAGCTTGCAATGGTGTGAGGAGGTGAGATTTGATGTGAGGGTCGGTTTAAAGTGAGTAGGAAATGAAGTGAGGGTATGCAAATGAAGTATATGGGTCATATGATATGAGCGCGGAGAGGTAGGGAGGTTGGGAGGGGGTATACAATGGTTGGGTGGACTCGAATGACGAAGAAGAGGCATAAAGGGGAATAGGGGACCATCCCGGTCGGGATGGATGGTCCCGGTCGGGATGCCTCGCCCGTCCCGGTTGGGAAGCTCCCTTCCCGGTCGGGATGGCACTCCAGTATACTCTAAATATGGCACTCTCATCCCGATCGGGATGGCTCCTTCCCGGTCGGGATGCCTTATCCTTCCCGGTCGGGATGCTCTCTTCATGGCCTCCAAAACCCCAAAAGCTATTCAAAGCTTCAAAAACCCATTCCCTTGCTCACGATCCAAGCTCTATCGATAACCAATCCTCTCTAGGAGTCATCTTCACTTCACCTATCACAATAAACTCAAATACAACATCAAATTCTCTCCCTCACATTGCTCATCAACAATCCAAATAACAAGAATATCACAAAAACTCAAAGAAGCTACAACAAGAAAGAATTATATACAATGAGACGGTTCTTGTGGAACTCCGTCAAACCAAGGATGGTGCAATCTTCAATTCTTTTTCAACCACACTATAACCGATTCCATCTCCATCAATGGCCCGAAGAAACAAATCGAAGGCTCTAGCAAAGTCTTCAATCAAGCTTGTGATATAAGCATCCACAACCCAAGGTTCTCCATGACCTTGTCTTGACGTTCTCGGGGCATCCTGATCTTCTAAGTTCAATGGCTTGAACTTGTACTTTTGATCCTTCGGGATATACCCAAACGTCCACCTATCCTCATATGGCCCCAAGGGAGGCTCATCTTTCTCCTTGCCTTTCAAATTGTCATCAAGCACATCACATGGGCATTCATCAGCCCCAATCTCGGAGTTGTCATCCTCAAGCTCATAGAAGTCATTCTTCAAGCTTTGTCCCGATTCTTCCCCTAGATCGATGTCTTTCGGGGCGTGGATCATATTACAAGACTCATCGTTAGTGGGCGAAGTGTTGCCTTGGAGGTCAAACACTAGCTTTTCTTCGCCTAACTCGAAGGTGATCCTACCGTTCTTCACATCGATCATAGCACCGGCGGTATGTAGAAATGGGCGCCCAAGGATAATGGGAGTGTTAGCATCTTCCGGCATATCGAGCACGATGAAGTCAACCGGAATGAAGAACTTCCCGATTCGTACCGGCACGTCCTCTAACATCCCCAATGGCCGGTTAAGAGATTTATCGGCCATTTGGAGTGTAATGGACGTACATTTGAGCTCCTTCATCCCTAGTCGCTCACAAATTGAATAGGTAATGATGCTAACACTCGCACCCAAATCGCATAGTGCTCTTTCAATCTTGTAGTTGCCTATGGTGGATGGGATCGAGAAACTACCCGGATCCTTCAACTTGGGAAGCTTACAACCTTGAATAAGCTCGCTCACTACCCTCGTGAACGCTATCGTCTCTTCCTTGTCGATGGATCTCTTCCTAGCCAAAATCTCTTTCATAAATTTTTCGTATGCCGGGATTTGGGTAAGTAGCTCGGTGAATGGGACACTAACATCCAATTTCTTCACAATGTTAAGGAACTTTTCGTATTGAGAATCCACCTTGGTCTTCATTTGCCTTGTTGGGAAAGGCAACTTGATATGGAACTTTTTTTGCTCAATCAGGCTAGACTTCTCAAATGACACTTTCCTTTTACCCTTGTCTTTTCCTTGAAGCAGGGGAAGCTTGTCTTCATGGGGTTTTTCGATCTCCCCTAAGACTTGCTCCTCCATTGGATTTTCCTTGCTTGAATTGCCTTGAGAGAAGGGTGTAACTTCTTGCATTGGTTCTTGCTCACTAGGGGCTAAAGGGGAATCATAAGATGTACCACTCCTCGTGGTAATAGCATTTACATGCTCAAATTTCGGTGTTTCACCTTGAGGAGGTAGTTTTCCCTTTTGTCTCGAAGAGCTTCCCGAAGCAAGTTGAGATATTTGAGTCTCAAGCATCTTCATATGAGCATCTCTTGCTATGTTATCCCTTTGAACATGAGCAAAGAACTCTTGATGGTTTCTTGCCATCTCCATTTGGCTTCTTTGCATTTCTTGAGTACTTCTTTGCATATCCATCATAGATTTTTGCACGTTGAAATCCCGAGGTGGAGATTGTGAATTATGCGGAGTGTCGGTGATGGCTAGAGGAATGCCATAATCATGCATAGGAGACCGACTCCTAGGCTTACTTTCTTATCTACTCCCTTGAGTTGCTTGTTGTTGTTGATGGTTCCCTTGGAACCCATGAGAGTTTCCTTGATTAAGGCCTTGATTGTTGCCATGGTTGTAGTTTTGGTGTCCTTGTTTATGGTTTTGATGTCCTTGAAAGTTTTGGTTTCCTTGGAAACCACCTTGATTGAAGTTCCCTTGTTGGAACCCTTGATTGTTGTTAGAGTTACCTTGGTTATGTTGCTTAAAATTGTTGAATGGTCTTGGATTACCCACATAACCTTGGTAACCTTGATTGTTGTCCCTTAAGGGAGGTGGAACATAGGGACGAGGTTGTAGAGCTTGTTGATTGGAAGCTTGTTGGGAAGCTTGGAACATATTAGGATAGGAGACACCTTGCTTGAACGCTTGAAAGGCGTTCACTTGCTCAATACTTCACCGACAATGTATAGGCTCATGTCCAACTATCCCGCACATATCACACATCCCATAATAAGGTGTAGGAGACACAACTCCCAAAGCATTAATTTCTTGAATCGAGTGTTGGTTGGAGGAACTAGAGCTTTGAACTTGATTGAAGTGGCTTTGGAGCTTCTTGTCAATAGATTCCATGTGGGTTCTTAATTGAGCCCCAAGGTCAATGCTTAGTTGTGTAATGGCATCGACCTCGTGCCTACCTCCTCGATTTGCCTTTCTAGGCCTTGAGTATTGGGAGTTGTGCACCGTCATCTCCTCGATTCTTGCCCAAGTTTGATCGTCATCGACCTCGGTAAACCTACCATTGGAGCCCATATTGAGTATAGCTCTTGAGTCCTCATATAGACCGTTCCAAAACTGTTGGACTAAGAACCATTGTGAAAGTCCATGGTGGGGGCACGATCCAACCAAAGATTTGAACCGTTCCAAAGCTTCATAAAGGCTCTCCTCATCCCGTTGTTGGAAACCGGTGATGGAGGCCCTTAGCAAATTTGTCTTCTCCGGAGGGTAAAATTTTTGGTAGATGATGCGCGTCGAATTGACGTCTATCCAACGCGGTCAAACAATATTTGTAAACCCCGGAATACTACTACGTAGTAGCGGCAAGTCGGGGATCGATCCACAGGGACGATCGAGGGGTAGTCGGTCAAGTCAAAGTCTAGGAGTGATTGGGTCGAGAAGGGGGGTTTTGGGTCGAGAGAGGTCATGAGAGGACGAGAAAGGTCAAGAGAGGTCGAGAGATCGTAGGCTAGAGTCAATAAGTAGGAAAGGTGTTGGGGAGAGTCGGGATTCGGAAATGGGGTCTAATAGTCTCGGGATCGAGTTTTTGTTACAACGTTAAAAAGGAGAGTGCCACCTTTCGGTATCCTCACCCAACCTACCTAAACCCGCTTTCGCGACGAAAGGGTAAGTCTCAATTTAAGGTAATTTCTACCCCGAGTTTCCCCATATTGGTAGAAATGAGTCAAGGTCGGCCTAGTCCCGATTCTAAGTCAACAAAGACACAAAAACCCTAACATCGATAATTAACAAGTAAACAACCCACCAACATCCCTTGAATAAAATAATCCAAATCCTCCTCCCTAATTCCCCAACAAAGAAATCTACTCACAATTCATCATGGAAATCATTTCAACATGCATATTAATTATATCTAAACAAGATAATGATGAGAAAACAACATAAAAACTAAATTAGATATTAGGGAGTGGAAGAGAATTACACCAACTATGTAGATCTATAGGAAATAAGAGGATTGCATAAGTAAAGATTGAATCTTTGATGAATAAAGTGAAGAACTTGTCAATAATCCTTCATTAAACCCAACAAATCTTCAAATAAAACTTGAATAATCTTCTTACAAACTTGAGATCTAGATAATTGTTGATGGAAATTATGTAGATCTACTATTAATTACTATGTAAACTACTAGAATTTTGGAGGATTTCTACTAGAATACTACTAAACTACTACTAATGGATGGTGTAATAGGATGGTGAAAGGATGTAATGTCTTCCCTCCTTAGCACAATGGAGAGGTGACTTGGGCAATAAACTAGGGTAACATATATATAGTAATCTCTTAATGGGTATTTAACCTAAAGCCCAAATCTAATCCTTGCCCATTAGTGAGACTTTGTCCTTTGAGATGCAACTTTGCCCAATGAGTCTTCATGGGGTGAAACTTCACCCTGCGGTTGACGACATTAGCACCACCGGGTGAAATTTCACCCGGTGAGATTTTCTTCTCGAATCGCCATTTTTTACGCTTTTCTCCATCGGGCGAATTTCACCCGGTGGGCAAAATTTCGCCCGGTCGTTTCGCCCGGTCATCTCATAGGGTGAAATTTCACCCTATGAACTTTTCGTCCAAAATGGCAATCTGGGGAGGAACACCGTCGGGCGAAATTTCGCCCGGTCAAATTCTCATCGGGTGAAATTTTGCCCTGTGACTTCAGAGGGCCATAATTCTCTTGTTTGATCTTCGATTGGGGCGTGTGATATGTCGTTGGAAAGCTAAGAAGATAAGCTTTCACCTCCAACTGAAATTGATTCGATCCGAGGTATAGAACTCTATATATATCCATTTGAAGTTCGACCTCTCCGGTGAAGATGCACAATGGACTTGAAGTTTTTCCTTTTTGCTCAAGGTTTCAGCTCTTGGGTTTGGACTTTGGATTTTAAGTTGTGTGCTTTGCTTTTCGGATGATCTCCCTCTCTCTCTCATGCTCATAGGAGCTCGGACACGTTTTTGGTCGAAAATCCTATCAAAATAGACAGAAAACTACCAAAAACACGTAAAACGCAAAACAGAGACGCTAATGCGATAATTACTCAAAATACGGCGATAATCGCACTTTATCCTCGCAAAACAAAGGAAAAACGGGTCTAAATGGGAGGAAAAACGGTCCAAATTTGGCACACAACAATTCCCTCACACCAAACCGTTGCTCGTCCTCGAGCAAAGACCCAAAAAGAAATTAGCTACTACTACTAAGCTAGACTATGCTAAGCCGATACGAGGCAATTAACGGGCCCGCTCCGTCCCTTCAACTCACATCGGAATACCCATGAGGTAGAGTACTCCCATGCAAGGCAAGTTGGGGCTTGCTCAAAATGGTGGATGCGACTAAACACACAAAAACACATAACACGAAAGAATAGACGCATCCAAAACAAAAATAAAACACCGAATCCCTCATCGAGACGGCGGGGAAAGACACCAATTACTTACCTAAAGCAACAATAAACTTCCAAGATAAATCACCCACGTGAATAAGGACCAAAGCCTAATACTATGACAATTAAGCAATATAAATGTTGATAACTTAGCTAGGTCCTTCTAATCTTCTAAAGGGGTACTACGGGGCGTATAATGGAGTGGAAAAAGTGAACCATGGATTCGTTCGACACTGTAGGTAGGTGCAGTCCCGCTCTCTTTGGCTAAGGCCAAGAGGGTCGTTCCAAACTCGAATTTCCTAAATTAGCCCAAACAAAAAGGTGGAGTGTTTACAATTATTGGGTGGATCGACTCATCACCGCTATCTTCCTACCTCGGGACTAGGTCCTCTAGTTTGCACTTCACGGCGATGAATCGATCAAAGGGCTTTTTTTTTTCAAGGAGACGTTTTTGACGATACGATTTTTTTCATTTGAAGCTCCTTTTCTTTCTCCTTTGTTTTTCTTTTTCATGGTTTTGTCATGTTTTTGTGCCCTTTTTTCTCTTGGTTTGGTTTGCCCATTTTGGCTTTTTGATGTGCTTCGAAACCAAGTTTTGAGGTTATTTTTGTGTAAACTTATTGTGGTGATGTATGGGTGAAAGGATAAATAGGTACCCGGAAACGCGCGCGCCGTCACCGAATAACCCACAAAAAGGCGAATAAAATTTGGACTAAAGGTGCAATGGTCATTCGAGCAAGGTCACCTAGAAGACAGGATGCGGAAACCAAGGCCTGACTCCTCCATGGGTGGTCAAGGTGGTCAAATGCAAACCCCGAAGTAAACCTCTAGTAGAAAAGGTGGACTCAAAGCTAAAGGATCAACAAATTCATTGCCTAAGAGTCATTCTACTAGACTAAGGTCCAAAATCTACAATGGGTTATCTACAATGGAATGTAAACTCTTGCAATAAGTTCGTAATCGGGTTTTCGAAAACTTTTAATCCTAGACACGCTATACAAAAGCAAAAGGAACACACGAAAAAGAAAAGGCAAATAAAATAAAACACGAGTAAAGTCATGCACTTCGTACTCCATCGACATTCAAGCACAAAAATCAACCACAACACCCAAAATGCTCATCTCTTCGAGAGCCTCCCAATAGCAACAACCTAATTCCTCCACGAAAGTAAAGAAGAAAGCGAAAAGGAAGGAAGTTACCTAGCGAGTTTCTTTCATAACTCTTCAAATTGTGCTATCAAGGTGGTGGTTACCTATAAGAGTAGAGAACAAAACTATACAAGGGACACGAAAACATAACGAAAACGAGAAAAGAAAAAGGGAAAAAGAAAAGGAAAATAAAAAGAAAATGTTTTTGGTTTTTCGAAATTTTTCAATTTTTATGGTTTTTTGAAAGGTTTTTGATAGTTAGATCCCTCCCCCACACTAAAACTGTGCATTGTCCTCAATGCACAAGTAGGGGAAAAGATCAAAAAGGATGAAAAAGAAAAATAAGAAAAATCTTTTTGGATTTTTAAAATTTTAAAATATTTTTGGATTTTTCAAAAAATTTTGAAGAAAGAAAACAAACGAAAAGAAAATGATAAAAGGGTGGCGGGCCTAGGTGCAATCACATCACCTAGACCCTAGCCAAGTGACTAAGAAAATGAGAATAAAATAAAAGAAAAGAAACTAAATTAAAAGAAAGGATGGAAAATAGGCGTAGGTGTAGTCACATCACCTAGCCCGGATTAAGAAAAATTTGAGAAAACGAAAAGAATTAGGATTTTCAAAAGGTCAATGGCGTAATCACATCGCCTAATGACCGGGAGCAATACCAAGGCCGCTTTGGCCGCAACAATCGAACAATGGGACAACTTGCAAAGTTATGTTAGAGGTAAAAAAATCACAATGATCAAGGAATAAGAGGAATAAGAACGGAATCAACCAAAGGAAATGCAATTATAGATGATTAAGGACTCACTGACCCAGCCCACATACAAATACACGACACACACGCACACACCACCGACTCCAGGAGAGGGTCTAGTCTGAGCGATCGTCCGACGCAAATGAAGCGCTAGGAGACCCATAGAAAAAGGGTATACCCTCGGAGGATGACTCGGGAGAAAACTCCTCCGGACCGTCGCTAAGCGAGAGGGAAAAGTCGGATTCAATCTCACAAAGGTCATAGATCGTACGACCTTTGGGCAACTTATAGTGTGCATACTCCCAAACTCCCCTTCCTCCCGACTCAGTCTTGGTCAGTCGGAATTCACCAGGACCCAAGGGTAGGTCCCAATTTTTGTGAACATGGATAGTGGTTCGGTGTGTGTTCGGAACTATTAAAGCTCTTCCATGGCTAATGTAGACGAGGCGCTGATGAGGTACATGAAAAATCCAAGTCGGAAAATAGGCCTCGTCAAGCCATATGGAATCGTCTAGTGGGGTGAGGTGGTCGGTCGAATAACCTAATTTGTTTGCAATTACGGTCACGAGACCTCCACAATCTAAGGAGGGGCGTTGGGTAACAATGATACGGTGGAAATGCAACGCCACGACAAGTGGTAGGTCTAAGGGGTTAGGGTTACCGAACAAAGAGTCACAGATCAATTGCAGGACACACACATTAAGAGTATAAATATTATCGGACGAGGGTAGCAAGCAGTGGGAGAGCATCTCGCAAAAATAGCGAATTGCGGGGTTACGGATTTCGGAGGCAAAGGATAAATTAGCCTCGTAACCCCCTTTACAGCGTGATATGTGCTTCCAAAGATCTCTCCTAGATACACATGCTTGTACGTTGCTCGAGGGTGCACTATGTCCGGTACCCGATGAGGGTAGGCCTAACACTAGGCCGAACTCGGAAATAGTTAAACGATGGGGTTTGTCGAATAGTCTAAATTTAATCGCTCTAGGTGTGGTCAGATTGTCGATGGCGAAAGTTCCTAGGAACTCGCAAGTAAGGTCCTTATAGGTGAAGGCCGCGAGGCTAAGGAGCTTGCTAGTCCTGGTCCTCGACGATAACTCTTTAATATCGTCTACTATTCCTAGATTGGTCATTGTGTGGGGATAAGGCCACCTAGTGCTCTGAAAGATATTTTCAGAGAAGGTCCGAGACAAAGAAGTATTTATACAAGGTAAATTCATAGGCTTAGAAGACTTAGAAGAATATGAACGTTTAGAAGGATTAGAAGTCGATGCCATACCTTGTTTACGCGCGGCTCGTTGAGCTCTTGTCTCCATAGTGATGACCTTGCAAGAATAATCCCCAAAAAACTTGAACTTCACCTCTTCAAAGAACCCAAATATAAACACCTAAGATGTGGATGAAATTATGAATGGAGGCTTAAATGTGGTTGGGGTGTATGGAAGGTGGTTTGATGTGTTTATGATGGGTGAAAATGTGGAGTGAATTGTGGGATAAATAGGGTGATATAAATAAGGGTGATTGAGGAGGGAAAGTGAAAGTTTTAAAGTGGGTGGTAAAATTTGGTATAAAAATTTTTGGAGGGAAAGTTATGTGGGATATTTGGGAAGGAGGGAATTGATATTGTAGTGAGGAAATATGTTATAGGTGATTGACGTTCAAGCTCATGCCGCCGGGTGAAATTTCACCCGTTCAAGCACCACCGGGTGAAATTTCACCCGGCGGTATTCCGTCATGAAAATCGATTTTACCAACTTTTTTCCACCGGGTGAAATTTCACCCGGTGAAAATCTCACCGGGCAAAATTTCGCCCGGTGGTGTCTTCATTAGTTCTGGCAGCTCTGGCAGTTTTTCGTAGGGCGAAACTTCGCCCGGTCAAATCTCACCGGGCGAAATTTCGCCCGGCGGTCTTGATTGCTTCCTTTTTCTGCCTTGTCATTCCATGGTTCTTCAATAATCACCTAAAATTTCAAATAACAACACGACTCATATTACATAATCAATATCTCCCACAAACATGCTTGTGGTCTTCAAATTAAGCTCCATAACTTCTCCAAAAGCTTGATCTTCATCCAAATAATTGCTACTTGACGAAATCCAAGTTCATCCATTGTTCTCGAGCTAACAAAGCTAACAAACACAAAGAAATATAATACATATATACAAGGTGGTTGTTGAGGATACCACCAAACCTACATCGAATCGAGAGGAGGATAACCAATGCTCCCGAACGGGAGCTCACCAAGTTTCTCGGTAATAAAGGTCTCACGAACGTGACCGGCATGATAAATTTTTATGCGTTGTCCATTAACCATAAACTTCCCGGTTTTCGGGCTTGAGATTTCAATTGATCCAAATGGTTGCACTTTGGTCACCTCGAATGGATCCGGCCATTTCAATTTCAACTTACCGAGAAAAGACTCATTCGAATTTTCAAGTAAATAGCAATTCAACGCTCTTAGAAGTAGATCAAACAATCTTGCATGGAACTCAAAGAAATGACAATATGAAGCATTGATGCACAAAGATAGCACATAAACATAAGAGGTCAAAGCAAATAATAGAGTATCCATCATGCCTCTATGTTCAAAAGACGCTTTCATGTCATTGTTAAACTCCTTATGTGAGTGAGGAAGGAATATCAAAGAGGATGGAGGATACATGGGGTAGGAACCATTCAAGTCTAGCTCAAATGAGGCTTGTAAATAGGTAAGGAGAGACATTTTATCAATAAGGTGAGGGTAAAAGAAGTCATCCTTAGACAATACCTCAATAATGATCTCATTAGAGCTCTCCTCATTCTTTCCATTATCACTCAAAGTCTCATGCTTCTCAATAAAGTGGGTCTTGGGAGCTTCTCCACAATTCGCTCCATCATCAAGCATCTCACCCTCTTCACTTCTAACTCCCTCTATCATGCGCTCAAATAGAGGATTATGCATCGCAACCTCACATAAGCTCTCAATTGCCGGATTTTCAAAGGTGTTGGTCATGGAAAGCTCAATAGGCTTATCACAAGTAGTTGTAGGTATGTCCTCAGGTTTACTCTCATCATCAACAAAGTGGGGGATGCAATCATTCTCAAGGGAAAGAACGGGGTTCTCAACCTCTATTAAGACACAATCATCATCCCTCTTCATGTCAAGAACATCACAAGACATACTCACAATTTCCTCATTATAAGGCTCATCAACATCCTCAAAATTCTCAACAAGCGTCTCCTCAATAACCTCATCACCAACACATCTCCTACTCCCAAAATTATCATCAAGTGTCATATTTAAAGGCTTGGAGCTCATATCATGTTGCATAGAAGAGGAGTTAATTAGCTCAAGCACATCATTATTATAAGACACATTGACATCATCACAATTCTTACATGACTCCATAAGATTATTATCAAGAGCGTCATCATCAATGAAATGCAAAGGAGTATCATGCACAACACATGTATTCAAAGGGAGTGGGGGAGCATGTTGGGATTGAACAATAAGTACATCATCTTCTTCATCCTCTTCTTCCTCTTCATTTATTATATCCAAATTAGAAAAGGGTGGAGGTGAAGAGGAAGCATTAAACTCGTGTTTCACATCATCACAAATGGCATAAGGTGAAGAACCATGCAAACTATTCACAAAAATTGGAGAAGAGTTAACAAGAGAGGATTGAACATTGCAAACAAGAGAGGAAGATTCAACTCTCGGTTCTCTCAAAGGTGTCACTCTCCCATATCCCTCACGAGCATCGGTTCTAGCCACTTTCTCAAGCAATAATCTCGCCTCATCATCTCCTAATTCATAAAAGTTACCACCGGCCGAATTATGAATCAATTCTCTAACGTGTTCAAGCAAGTTGTCAAAGAATATTATGGTGGTTAGCCAAACCGGAATCCCATGGCGTGGGCAATATCACTACAAAAAACGAGCCGGAATTGCGTCGGACAAATCCGACGCAAATTGAAGATTGCGTGGGATTAACCGACGCAATCGGCCGCCGTTATATTTTGACGCAAAATTTTTTTTTGCATCGGCTAATCCGACGCATGGAATTTGCGTCGGCTATTACGACACGAAGAAATGGAGGTCAACACCCCTGTCAATGGGCTTTGCGTGGGATTAGCCGGCGCAAAGTCAACAGAATATTTGACTTTGCGTCGGCTAATCCCACGCAAAGCCTCTCAGTCAAATCCCAGTCAATGGGTTTGTGTGGGATTAGCCGACGCAAAGTCAACAGAATGTTTGACTTTGCGTCGGCTAATCCCACGCAAAGCCTCTCAGTCAGATCTCAGTCAATGGGTTTGCGTGGGATTAGCCGGAGCAAAGTCAAACATTCTGTTGACATTGCGTCGGCTAATCCCACGCAAACCCATTGACTGAGATCTGACTGAGAGGCTTTGCGTGGGATTAGCCGACGCAAAGTCAACAGAATGTTTGACTTTGCGTCGGCTAATCCCACGCAAAGCCTATTAACAAAAAAACCGTTTCTTTGTTTTCAGCTCCCCGTATGCGCGAAATAAAACAAGCTGCAATTAACCAACCCACTCCTACAACAAACGACAACAACACCACATCCCAAACAAAAGTCCATCAATAACTCCAATCAAAGCTCTCGTACATGTCTTCTTCACAAAACTCCACAAAATGAAACAAACATAAACTAGTATACTGTTATAGAAAATGAAAATATTACAAAGACAACCAGCGCTAGGTTCAGAATTCTATCTAGGAGTTGGTAAAATATATACACACAATGCAACCAGAATCTAAACAAGTAACATAAGAGAGCGGAACTACCTACGAAAGGGACTCAATCTGCTCCGACCCAAAGGGATGACCATCGTTGTTGTCGTCATCGTCGCGCCTAGTCATGCGTGGTCCTCCACCGCATCCCTCGTTCCCCATGGCGAACCGTTCCCTCATGAACTGAATAAACTGGTCCTGCTCTTCGCACCTCTTCTCCAATGTCTTCAGGCGCTCTTCGTGTCTTTCGAATTTATCTTCCATACGCTCGTTGAGTGTGCGTTCCTGTGAGGTGGCGGTGGGGAGGTATGTGTCCGCAGATACCTCCTTACCACGGTTCAAGCATGGGCGAAAGAGCTCTTTCGCCACGTTACCTATCCCCCAAAACCTTTTCTTCGAGTTGTAGCCACCTGTCACATCGTGGAAGATCTTCAAGGTGTTGGGTGCTTGATCAAAGGCGCGTGCCTCCTCCACCGCTTTCTCGTAGCTCTCCTGAAACAGCAACATGAAACAGTGTTATAACTTTAGGAACACATACTATCACATCGTAATTTTCATGCCTAGTATAGTTTTTAAAAACATTACTACTACTCACAACGATCTCCGGTCCTCTAGGGTCAATCCACTTGCCGTCTTTCCCCTTCTTCGTCTTCTCCATGAGCTGGACCGGGGTTGCAGATGGGCCCTTCATATAACAGTGTTAAAATTTTCAGCATTTACTTACCAATAGTATATATTGAATTATACTCAAATTTTTTACTTGTGTTATAAGCACTTACCAACTGCGCGAAGGCTGTTGCTGCACTCCTACTTCCAAGGCAGCTAGTGGGTTTGGCCACCCCGTCCACCTGCCCACCTCTCCTGTTCGACGACTTAATCGCCGATTTCTTCTTTAAGCTTGGGTCGGCAGCGTTCTTCTTCAATATCTCCCACTTCTCTTGCGGAATCCAGTCCGCCTTCTCGACCCTCGGGACAGCTCGCTGGAATAAGTCGGTTATCTTCTTCTTAATCCGACTCTCATAATCCGACCTGAGGTCGTACCCCAGGTCTATACGCACTCTCTTCTGTTTGTCAAAAAAAAGATTCGTTAGCTACAATTGAATGTATAAATCGTGCAACGAAAACCTTAGAAACACAGACGAGGTAATTACCGCGAAGTGCATATACATCGCTTCCCGAGCTTCCGGTGGCGCCTCCGTCCAGCTACGGTAGGCGCCAGGGGTGTACGCATACGTCATGACTACGGAATCCTGCATATAATCAGAGTACTTCTTGTCGTCCCACCTACACAAGTCAATTATGATAATGTGAAGCAAATAAATGAGTGAAAATATAGAAAAGAACCGGTTACAACAACTAAAACTCACCAAGTAGCGGAAGGCACTTTCTGCCGTGATAGGTACGATTTCCCAGGCGTGGTAACGTAGACCGTCGCCCCGACTTCCTGGACAACGTCCACACCTAGGATGACAGGAGACCTAGGCACGTCCTCCTCCATATGGTCACCATGGCTGCTGCCCCCCGTCAGCATCTCACTGCTACCTGCCATAATCACGTCTACAAAATATGTTTGCGCAAAGTTAAACTGTAGAGTCAGTTCGTTTAGGGTAAAGCAGGAATTTCATTAAGTACCAAAATAGTCTTCAATTACAAATAAATAAATTACAACTTATGCGAATAAGATACAAACAACTACATAATTGCTAATTATCGTCACTGTCACTGTCACTGTCCGCGTCGGTGTGCGGTTCAATGAACCCCTCGTCCCCGTCTTCATCATCATCGTCCCAGACAGTATTCACCTCATCACCGTCATCTTCATCGTCGATGACCATGTCGTCGTCCTCATCACCCTCTCCCTCAGGAACAATCCAGTCGGCAAACTCGTCGTCCTCCCCTACAGCACCAGCAACTTCAACTACATATTCTTCTTCATTGACGTCAGTGTCTTCGATCAGATTTGATGACATCGGCTGATTATTACCAAACACACTCTCTTGGTAGACGTCATCGTCGATGATAGGATTATCAACTTGTGATCTTGCCTTGATTTTGAAAACCGCAGACCAATTCGTACTCTTTTTTCCCTTTGGGTAAGGTGCATAGCAGACTTGATCGACTTGATACGCCAACACAAAAGGGTTGTGCCCTCGCAGTTTTCTCGTCAGGTCGACATCCACAAGATTGTAGTTTTCATGAACAGTGACTCCGTGCGGGGAGTTTTCGATCCAGTCCCATTTGAACAGTATGGCCTTGCAGTTTTTGTGGCTGTCGTAGTACTCTAGCTCGATCACCTCGATTAGTGTTCCATAGTAATCTGACCCTTCGGTGGACAACACACATACGCCGTTACTTTTGGTCAGTTTTGGAACATCAACACCCTCGACAAACGCACGGAACTTGTACCCGTTAATTGTATATCGCCTCCAAGTTCTGACTCGTGAAGACGGCCCAGTGACTAGAGGTCTTACAATGGGATCCTCCAGCGCTTCAGGCTATTGTCAACATAAAATTCATCGAAAAACAATGCAATTAAATTTTGTACCAAACACATACACAATTTATAATGATCAAGCAAATAGCATTTCAACATACTTGAGTACGTAGCCATGAGGGAAACAGTGACTCATATGCCACCCAAACATCTTCAGATGTTGTCACTCCCGCATGTTCTGCCATAATGAAAGCCTCGAATTTCCTGAAATGGTCAGCAGTTGTACTTAATCACACATACTACCAATTATGAGGAGGGTATGTTGTACGTGAGTTACTTACTCCTCGTACGGTCTGATTACAGGGCCACAGTTTCTCAGAACGTAGGAGTGTGCCTGCTTGTACTCAACATCGGTCAACCACCTCTCCTTACATTTTCCAGTGGTACTTCCAACATCAGACTGAAAGGGTTCCACCTATATTTGGTGGTCTTCAGTCTGATGCGCACCCACGTCTAGGTCTTTGGCTTTTGTGTCAACGTGCTCTTCGAAGTAGAAGGAGCAGAAGTTTGATGTCTCCTCTAACAAATACGCGTTGCATATTGAACCCTCAACACGTGCTTTGTTACCATTTTTTTTTTTCAGATGGTTTAAGAACCTACAAATTAAAATATTAGCTCTCATGTAAGACTTAATTGGTAATCAATGCACGGGAAACCACACTAAGGAGAGTTGAGGACGTTACCTTTCGAATGGGTACATCCACCTGTACTGAACAGGACCGCCAACCCTTGCCTCATACGGCAAATGAAGTGGGAGATGCTCCATCGAGTTGAAGAATGACGGAGGGAATATTTTCTCCAACTTGCAAAGGATCTCGGGAATACTATTCTCAAGTCGATTCATGGACTCGACTGACACCATAGTGGAACACAAATCTCGGAAGAACTGACTGATCTCTGTCAATGCATTCCACGTGTTCATTGGCAGCAGCTGCTTCAAAGCTACTGGCATCAAGCGCGACATAAACACGTGACAGTCGTGGCTTTTCATGCCATGCAAAATTAACTTGGACTGGTCCACACACCGGGATAAGTCGGATGCGTAACCATCCGGAAACTTCAAACCACTCACCCAATCGCACAAAGCCTTCCTATCATTTTTGTCCATAACAAAGGACGACGATTTGGGTCGCCCAAGACACAGTTCCTTGAAATCTGCTTTGCCTTTTGGTCCGAAGGCTGTCTTGTTCGGTACATCCATCACGGTGTTGATAATCTGCTCAAAGAAATTCTTCTCGATATGCATAACATCAAGGTTGTGTCTGATAAGCAGAGTGTGCCAGTACGGAAGTTCCCAGAACATGCTCTGCTTCCACCAACCTTCCTTCTTGTCCTTCAATTTTTTCAACTGTTGGTGGGTAGCGTGTACTATTGTAGGGTACTTCTGCACATCTGTCCATATCTCATCGCCTGTTAACCGTTTACATGCGATCCTAGTTTCATCAGGTTGTTTCTTCAGGAAACTCTTACAGTTATGCCTAAATGGATGGTCGGAAGGTAGAAATTGTCTGTGACAGTCAAACCAAGATACCTTTCCGCTATTTTTAAGCCAAAAGGATTTTTGATCCTTCGCTTGACAGTAAGGACAAGCACGGTAACCCGCTGTACTCCAACCAGACAACTTCCCGTAAGCTGGGAAGTCGTTGATGGTCCACATTAGTGCAGCTCGTAAATTGAAACTAGTTTTCCTCGACACATCGTACGTGTAAATCCCATTATCCCACAAACTTTTTAACTCTTCAACAAGTGGTTGGAGATACACGTCCATATTGGCTTTCGGGTTCTTAGGGCCAGGAGCAATAAGTGACAGGAGCATAAATTGTCTCTTATTGCATAACCACGGCGGTAGGTTGTACGGTGTCAAAATAACCGGCCAACATGAGTACGACTTGCCGAACTGCCCGTAGGGTGAGAAACCATCTGTGCACAAACCCAAACGTATGTTGCGCGGCTCTTTCGCAAACTCGGGATGTTTGATATCAAATGTCTTCCAAGCTTCAACATCGCTAGGGTGTGTCATCATACCACTAACTCTGATTTTGGAGTTACTGTGGTGCCAACTCATCTCGCCCGCAATTTTCTTTGTCGCATACAGTCTTTGCAGCCTCGGATCAACTGGGAAGTAAGTCAAGACCTTAGTTGGTACTCTCTTCCCCCTAGTATTTTTTGTTCGACTCTTGTACCTCCCGGATCCACATTTCCTACACGCGTCGAGGTCCGAATCTCCCTTCCAGAACAGCATGCATCCATTGGGACACGAGTCTATCTTTTCATGGGGGAGTTGGAGGCCCTTCAACAAATTTTTAACCTCGTAGAAATTATTTGCCATGACATTCTCCTTAGTGCCTCGTAGAAGGTCAATTAGCAGTTTGATCCAACCGTCTAAATGTCTTAAGGCCATGTTGCTCTCGCACTTCAAAGTCTCCATCCTTGAAGCGACTTGCAACAGACTCATATCGCACCCGCTGAAACTGGGAGTTCAGCATTTTTTAGCATTTCGAAAAAGGAAAGGACTTGTGGGTTAGGTTCATGTTGTACTTCTTCGTCGCTTAAGTTGTCTGGGTTACGTTCCTCCTCCATGATGTCCTCAACCGTCGTACGCAGTGCGTCCTCTACGAAGTCCCGGTACGGATTTTCGCGAACAGGTTCTTGCAGGCGACTACTTTCATTTTCACCATGATACGTCCACACGTAGTAGTTCTCAACAAACCGTGCTTGTATAGATGCTGTTTGACATCTACTTCATGTTTTAAGGCACGATTTTGACATTTTCTACATGGGCACCTAAGCTGCTCGCTGGTGTAGTGGGGGTTATTATCTAAGGAAAACTTGATGAACTCCTCCACACCGTCTCTAAATTCTATTTTCGGTCGCTTATTGTCGGCCAGTCTCTCGTACATCCAACTCCGTTCTACTCTATTCATTCTATATGGATTGAACTATGAATGATTAGGGTATGTACACATGAACAAAATGGCGTGGGGAAAGAAGTCAACAACATGGAATTTGAAGAAAAGTTCGCGAATTTCACCATAAGTTGGAACTCTCACAACCATCAATTTAAAAACGATTCATCACCGGGGACCTTATCACTCCAACCTAAACCCATTCTTGTGCGTTTCATGTCACTGATAAACACGAAATTGTGTAATGTCGATAAGAGAAAAATTCGGCAGCAATTCGCCTCAGTTCTCCAAAAGCACAATGTGGAATATATGAAGACTCCACATATGCAATCGAAGAACATTGAGAGAATTGTCACCAAATTTTGCTCTTACCAACACAACACAATTTCATGTTTACCACCTAAGTGACATGAAAGGCACAAGAACAGTCTCAAAACGGGGACTGTCCAAGAATTACTCCTAATGAGTAACTCTTGAACGGGCACTAGGTAGGTCTGAGTAGATTTCAAACAATGCTCATGCACAGTACACAACGAAAACAAATAACAACAGCAATCATATCTCAACACAGTAATCCAAAACATTAATACTTATTATAATTACAACCACTAACTAGTAATAGTAATAGTAGTAAAAGTAGAAGTAGTAAATTAGTAGTAGTAGTAGTAGTAGTAGTAGTAGTAGTAGTAGTAGTAGTAGTAGTAGTAGTAGTAGTAGTAGTAGTAGTAGTAGAAAATTAGTAATAGTGGTAGTAGTAGAAAATTAGTAGTAGTGGTAGTAGTAGTAGTAATAGTTTAGTAGTAGTAATAGTAGTGGAAAATTAGTAGTAGAAGTATAGTAGTAGTAGTAATAGTAGTGGAAAATTAGTTGTAGTAGTAGTAGTAAAAGTAGAAAATTAGTAGTAGTGGTAGTAGTAGAAAATTAGTAGTAGTGGTAGTAGTAGAAGTAGAAGTAGAAGTAGGAAATTACTAGTAGTAGTAGTAGTAGTAGAAAATTAGTATTAGTGGTAGTAGTAGAAAATTAGTAGTAGTAGTAGTAGTAGAAAATTAGTAGTAGTGGTAATAGTAGAAAATTAGTAGTAGTGGTAGTAGTAAAAGTAGAAGTAGGAAATTAGTAGTAGTAGTAGTAGTAGTACAAAATTAGTATTAGTGGTAGTGGTAGAAAATTAGTAGTAGTGGTAGTAGTAACAGTAGAAGTAGGAAATTAGTAGTAGTAGTAGTAGTAGAAAATTAGTATTAGTAATAGATTAGTAGTTGTGAAGTAGAAAAAGATTGGTAGTTGTGTAGTAGTATAGTAGAATAGTAGTAAATTAGTAAAGTATTAGCTAGATTAGTAGTAGTAGTGTTAGTAGATTTGTTGTACTAGATTAGTAGTAGTGTTAGTAGTACATAGTATTAGTAGTAGGTTATTAGTATTAGTAATATTAGTAGTAGCATTAGTAGTAGTAATGAAGTATTTTAATGTAATATTAGTAGTAGATTAGTAATACTACTACTAGCACTACTAATGTAGTACTACTAACACTACTAATTAATCTACTACTAATACTACTAACCATCTATCTCAACAAATCTAATTCATTATACTAGTACATACTACTACTACTAATCTAATAACACAATTTCTAACCTAATACAATAATCACTAATACCTAATTAACATACTAACTAACCTAATTAACATACTACAATTACCGTCTAACAATAAAACGAAATCTAACCTAATTCACATACTAATTAACCTAATTCACATACTAATTAACCTAATCAATATACTAATTAACCTAATTAACCTAATGACTAAACTAACTAACCTAATTAACATAATCATCCTACAATCTAATTAACTAATTAACCATACATAATCATCATATAATCTAATTACCATAGTTATTATACTAATTATTAATCCAACTTAATCAAAACAGTTTAGTAAAGTAATTGAGTTAAAATTAAGTAAAAATTAATCTAATTAATTTAACTAATTGAGTAAAAATTAAACAGTAAACCGTAAACTAACGATTAAACCGTAAACTAATTGAAGTAATTACGTAAAATTAAACTAATAAAAACATTAACCTAATTGAACTAACAGTAAACAGCAACATACCTGAGATTTGGGGGGTCGGGTTAGGGTTTTTCGGGGCTAGGTCGGGTTAGAGTACGCCGGGGGGTCGGGGCAGCCTTCGCCGGATTCTGGTACGCCGGCAGGGTCGCGCTTGGGGGGGGGGGGGGGGGGGTTCGCCGGCAATTTCGTCGCGCGTGGGGGTGGGGGTGCGCCGGCGAAGTCTGTCGGGGGTTCAGGGTTCGTTCGCCGGATGATGGGTTGCCGCCGGCAGGGTTCGCCGGATCTGGGTTTATGGGACTTAGGGTTTCGATTTTGTTTTGGGATCGAACTACGGTGATGGTGCCGGATCTGGGTAGGACGGGGGTCGCCGGAGATTTCAGCGTCGCCGGTGTGGTCGTCGTTTGCCGTCGTCGTCTTCTTCGTCGTCGTCTTTTTGGGGGAGTTGGGGGAGCGGGTTTATGTTCTGAACATAAATCGCATTATTTTTTTTTATATTAACAGGTGCTGCATCGGAATAGCCGACGCAGACCGACGCAGGTTTCAAGTTTGCGTCGGCTATTCCGATGCAGACCTCGATATTTTTTTTTATATTAAAAACGTTGCGTGGGATTAACCAACGCAGACCAACGCAATATTCAAGTCTGCGTCGGCTAATCCGATGCAAAACATTTAATTCTGGTTTTTTTTTATTTAAACACATGCTGCATCGGATTAGCCGACGCAATCAGACGCAATATTAAACATTGCGTCGGCTAATCCGATGCAAAGCTATTAATTCTGTTTTTACTTTGACGCATACTGCATCGGAGTAGCCGACGCAATCAGACGCAATATTATAATTTGCGTCGGCTAATCCGATGCAACGCTATTAATTCTGTTGACTAGATTTTTTTAATTTTGACGCACCCTGCATCGGATTAGCCAACGCAATCAGACGCAATATTAAAATTTGCGTCGGCTAATCCGATGCAAAGCTATTAATTCTGTTGGCTAAATTTTTTTAATTTTGACGCACCCTGCATCGGATTAGCCGACGCAATCAGACGCAATATTAAAATTTGCGTCGGCTAATCCGATGCAAAGCTATTAATTCTGTTGACTAGATTTTTTTAATTTTGACGCACCCTGCATCGGATTAGCCGACGCAATCAGACGCAATATTAAAATTTGCGTCGGCTAATCCGATGCAAAGCTATTAATTCTGTTGGCTAAATTTTTTTAATTTTGACGCACCCTGCATCAGATTAGCCGACGCAATCAGACGCAATATTAAAATTTGCGTCGGCTAATCCGATGCAAAGCTATTAATTCTGTTGACTAAGTTTTTTTTTTTGACGCAGGCTGCATCGGATTAGCCGACGCAAATTTTGTTTTTGCGTCTGGTTGCGTCGGCTAATCCCACGCAAAACCTTTCACATAGTTGCGCCAACCCAAAATTATTGGCGCCTGTATCATGGAGTCGGATAGCGTCGGCTAGTCCCACGCAATGTTATTGCATCGGATTAGCCGACGCAAATTGACACAGTTACGCCAGTTGCGTCGGATTTACAATCTGACGCAACTTATCCGACGCTATTTCCGCTGTTTTTAGTAGTGTATGTCCATAAATCTCGAAATCTATCCCAAGCATCACTTAAACACTCAAACTCACCTTTTTCAAAGATAATGATCTCTCGTCTAAGTTTATTGGTCTTGTGATATGGGAAGAAGTGGTTTAAAAAGGCTTGAACAAGTTCATCCCAAGTACAAAATGTGTTTGGAGGATAAGAACGTAGCCATTTCTTGGCTTTACCTCCAAGGGTGAAAGGAAAAGTTAAGAGTTAAAAGGTGTTGATTGGCAAACCATTCCTCTTCGCAACTAAACAATTTGTATGAAATTCCGTAAGGTGGTCAAGCACATTTTCATTAGGCAATCCCCAAAACATATCTCTTTGAAGCACCGTGATAAACACTTGATCCACTTCAAATTTCGCTCTATCCTCATCTCTAATGGTAATAGGTGAGGTAACCATGTGGTCATAGAGTCTACTATGGTCGGCAAAGGTCGTCATGAGAGAAATAGATGAGATTGATCAACGAATGAGGTGAATGCAAGAGACAAGCAACACGAACACCAAGAAGCACACAAAAGGACTAACCTTTTTTATTTTATTCGTTTTTTTTTTTTGTTTTTTTGTTTTTTTTGTTTTTTTTGTTTTGTTTTTTTTTATTTTTACCCAAACACAATGACAAAAACTCAACTAACTTATCACCGTCCCCGGCAACGGCGCCATTTTGATGCGCGTCGAATTGTCGTCTATCCAACGCGGTCAAACAATATTTGTAAACCCCGGAATACTACTACGTAGTAGCGGAAAGTCGGGGATCGATCCACAGGGACGATCGAGGGGTAGTCGGTCAAGTCAAAGTCTAGGAGTGATTGGGTCGAGAAGGGGGGTTTTGGGTCGAGAGAGGTCAAGAGAGGTCGAGAAAGGTCAAGAGAGGTCGAGAGATCGTAGGCTAGAGTCAATAAGTAGGAAAGGTGTTGGGGAGAGTCGGGATTCGGAAATGGGGTCTAATAGTCTCGGGATCGAGTTTTTGTTACAACGTTAAAAAGGAGAGTGCCACCTTTCGGTATCCTCACCCAACCTACCTAAACCCGCTTTCGCGACGAAAGGGTAAGTCTCAATTTAAGGTAATTTCTACCCCGAGTTTCCCCATATTGGTAGAAATGAGTCAAGGTCGGCCTAGTCCCGATTCTAAGTCAACAAAGACACAAAAACCCTAACATCGATAATTAACAAGTAAACAACCCACCAACATCCCTTGAATAAAATAATCCAAATCCTCCTCCCTAATTCCCCAACAAAGAAATCTACTCACAATTCATCATGGAAATCATTTCAACATGCATATTAATTATATCTAAACAAGATAATGATGAGAAAACAACATAAAAACTAAATTAGATATTAGGGAGTGGAAGAGAATTACACCAACTATGTAGATCTATAGGAAATAAGAGGATTGCATAAGTAAAGATTGAATCTTTGATGAATAAAGTGAAGAACTTGTCAATAATCCTTCATTAAACCCAACAAATCTTCAAATAAAACTTGAATAATCTTCTTACAAACTTGAGATCTAGATAATTGTTGATGGAAATTATGTAGATCTACTATTAATTACTATGTAAACTACTAGAATTTTGGAGGATTTCTACTAGAATACTACTAAACTACTACTAATGGATGGTGTAATAGGATGGTGAAAGGATGTAATGTCTTCCCTCCTTAGCACAATGGAGAGGTGACTTGGGCAATAAACTAGGGTAACATATATATAGTAATCTCTTAATGGGTATTTAACCTAAAGCCCAAATCTAATCCTTGCCCATTAGTGAGACTTTGTCCTTTGAGATGCAACTTTGCCCAATGAGTCTTCATGGGGTGAAACTTCACCCTGCGGTTGACGACATTAGCACCACCGGGTGAAATTTCACCCGGTGAGATTTTCTTCTCGAATCGCCATTTTTTACGCTTTTATCCACCCGGTGGGCAAAATTTCGCCCGGTCGTTTCGCCCGGTCATCTCATAGGGTGAAATTTCACCCTATGAACTTTTCATCCAAAATGGCAATCTGGGGAGGAACACCGTCGGGCAAAATTTCGCCCGGTCAAATTCTCATCGGGTGAAATTTTGCCCTGTGACTTCAGAGGGCCATAATTCTCTCGTTTGATCTTCGATTGGGGCGTGTGATATGTCATTGGAAAGCTAAGAAGATAAGCTTTCACCTCCATCTGGAATTGCTTCGATCTGAGGTCTAGAACTCTATATATATCCATTTGAAGTTCGACCTCTCCGGTGAAGATGCACAATGGACTTGAAGTTTTTCCTTTTTGCTCAAGGTTTCAGCTCTTGGGTTTGGACTTTGGATTTTAAGTTGTGTTCTTTGCTTTTCGGACGATCTCCCTCTCTCTCTCATGCTCATAGGAGCTCGGACACGTTTTTGGTCGAAAATCCTATCAAAATAGACAGAAAACTACCAAAAACACGTAAAATGCAAAACAGAGACGCTAATGCGAGAATTACTCAAAATACGACGATAATCGCACTTTATTCTCGCAAAACGAAGGAAAAACGGGTCTAAATGGGAGGAAAAACGGTCCAAATTTGGCACACAACAGTAGAACGCCAACGCAAGTTTCTTCCAAGTATCGATACCCATGGTTGCCCTATCGAGACTCTTGATCCATTGCTTTCCTTTTCCAATGAGAGAGAACGGGAAGAGTACCCAACGGATTTGATCTTGAGTAACCCCGGTTTGAGAGATAGCATCCCAATAATCGGAGAAGGTCTCCATGTGTTGGTGCGGGTCTTCGGTGGGCAAACCACTATATTGGTTTCTCTCCACAAGTTGGATGAATTGTGTCTTTGCCACGAAATTCCCGGTATAAGTATCCGGTAGAGCACTCGGTCCCGGCAAAACATCCTCGGTGAAAGTGGAGTGAGATGAAAACTTCGGCATATTTGGATGTAAGGGAGACGATGGTGTAGACGGTGTTGAAGAAGATGTAGAGGGGGAACTAGGACTAGAATTACCGAAGGGATTGATGAAGGTCCCTCCGGCGGTCTCTCGCGGTGACTCGTTCAATTCGGATCCTTGAGCTTGCTCTTCAATGATATTGCTAGTACCCGGTTGAGAGTGCCTAACCCGATCAATCGTCCGTTGGCGAAAGGCTCTAAAGAGTCTCTCCGGCTCTAGATTGAAGAGAAAGAAATCGCCTCTCCTCCTAGGCATACACTACACACTTGAACAAACGTAAGACCACCTAGTGCTTTTTGGGCACTAGGCAAAGACAATAAACGAACACAACGAAAAACAAAGAGAAAAGAAAGCTAAGAAAACGAAAGAAACCTACAAAATATGCACAAGAAATCATAGAAGAGCACAAAGAAACGTAACTAAGTCTAGCTAGAAGTAAACTAAGTCTAAACAATGCACCGTCTCCGGCAACGGCGCTAAATTGATGGTGGGATTCGTCGTCGGTCCTACCGTCAATAAATAACCGGCTAATCCTAGTGGGTAGCTAGGGTAAGTCGGGTCGTGTCCACGGAGACGGTATTGCGAAGTCTAGACTAAGTCGACCTAAGAACGAGACTAGGATACCAAAACAACACAAAGAAGACAATAATTGACAAACTATGATGGTTGAGGAGGAGTATGAACTAGACTAATAACAAAATAGCTAAAACAAGACTAAATGGAATAACTAGAGACTAACTAGACTAGCAAACTAGAGAAATGACGACTAACTAGAAGGATGAACCAAGTATGGAAAGGAGTAGGGTTAGGTCGGGTTCTTAAGTGTAGAAGGGTAATTGGATGATCAAGGGTGTAGGTGTCTCCTAGTTGCTAGAGTCGGTCCGGGCTCTCGCTACGTAGACCAATGTCGACGTAGGTTCGCGCTCTCGTGTCTAAACCCTAGTCCGCACTCTCATGCCTACGACTATTCTCAACATGATCACATACTAGACAAACAATGAGAAGATGAGCACAAGTATGGGAAGCATTGGCCACTACTACTCACACAAGCAATTCAACAAACACATAGAGTGCCCAATATGTGACTAGCAACAAAAGAGTCACCTTTAGCCCTAATCAAGCCCTAATCACCCATAAGCTACCCTTAACCCCCCTACTAACCCCACAAAGAGACTACTTACTCATTATCAAACTAACCATAACATAAACAAGAGAAAACAACATAATAAACCAAACATCCATTATGAACAACAAGAACAATAACAATATATAAAGATTCAAACTTGAATAAATAACAAAGAACAAGAGTAAAGAGGATTGTACCAACAACAAGATGATGAAAAATATGGAAACTTGCATAAATAAGAAACCCAAATCAACTCCAAGGTTGTCAAGCTTGGATGAATCTTCAAGTATCCTCTTAATACAAGATTAACTAAACTAGATTAATTAAGGATTAAAGAGAGATTAAAACTAATGTGAGGAACACTAATCTAGGGTTTGAATGCTTATTGGAGGCCTAAGAGAGTCTAGGGTAAGATAAGATACATAAATAATACAAGAGGGAAGTATTTATAAGGTTACAAGAATGAAGGAGGAGAAAAGAATAAATCTCGCGTAGCAGCACCACGGTCCCGACCGGGACGGGCTGGTCCCGACCGGGACGGACCCAGGTCAGTAGCTTCGCTAAATGCGCACCTCATCCCGGACGGGATGAGGCCTTTCCCGTCGGGGATGAGTCTTGTAGGCCTCCAATATGATATTTTTGGTCCCTCCTTGGTTCTCATGGGCTCCTCACCGATTCTCGGGGCTCGGGATCGAGTCTAAGAGGATCGGGATCGGGTCCAAAAGTCTCGGGGTCGAATCCAAGGCATCGAGTGATCGTTCCTTCACTTCGTTGGCTCCAAAAAGTGTATGTATCGAGTCGGATTCGCTCCAATTCTTCACAAACGGTCTCGGGAACCTAAAACGAACTAAAGGAAGCAAAAGTAACCCATAAACCGCTCCCAAGGAGCGGTTTCACAAGGAAAACGGGACCAAAACACATCAAATTAGGCACTACAAACTACACTTATCAGGCATCCAACTTCCGAGGATTTGGGGTCGGAATTCTATTGATCTCACCCCGAGGGGAACACACTCCTTTATCCATCAAATTGGACTTTGACGTGACCAACAACGCAGCCGAATAAGAAGCATGCATTCACGGGTTGCCAGCCGCCGCAGATTTAGGGGTAACAAACCTCCGGGTCCACGGTGACTCCTCATTGGTCATCAATCAAGCACTCCAGAAGTGGAAAACTAGGAACGCCAATCTCGTGTCATACCAAGCAGGGGTAAGGGTTCTAGAGAAACAATTCCAGAAGGTGGAATATATCTACCTGCCTCGGGAAGAAAATCAATTTGCAGATGCACTTTCCAAATGAGCATCCCTGCTAAATATACCAGACCATCTTACCAGCATGTCAATCTGTGTTGAAAGGAAGTCTGAGCCGGCCTATATCCACGTCATCCAGGATATCGAGATAACTGACCTAGAACCTTGGTATCAAGCCGTCCTAACCTACTTGGCAACGGGAGAATATCCCCCGGGAACTGAAAACCGGGCCAAGAAGGCCTTGCGAAGGTTGGCGACCCAATTTGTTCGTACAGACGACGGACAATTATACAAAAAGACGGCACAGGTGGCTCTCCTCCTATGTATCGACAAAATACAGGCCGAAAAGGTTATGGCCGAGGTACACGATGGTGAAAACGATCCGCATATGAACGCCCATATGCTAGCCCGAAAAATCATGAGGCTCGGGAATTATTGGAACACCATGGAAACGGATTGCCAATTATACATCAAACACTCCATAACTGTCAAATCTTTGCTAATGTACAGCATATGCCATCTTCCTTATTATATACCATGACGTCCCCGTGGCCATTTTCGACGTGGGGTATTGACATAATTGGAAAGGTGCACCCTTCCGGGACGGGAGGTCATTGCTTCATTCTGGTGGCCATCGACTACTTCACCAAATGGGTCAAAGCCGAGTCATACCGTGTCCTGAACGCCAAGCACGTGGCAAAATTCATCCAGAATAGATCATCTACCGATACGGGATCCCATACGAGTTCAAGAGTGATCACGGGACCCACTTTCAAGCTGAAACCGCTACTTTGCTGGAGAAATACAAAATTCAGAGGCATACATCTTCACCTTAGCGACCCCAAACAAATGGAGCGGTAGAAGCGGCCAATAAAACCATTGTCACCATACTTAAAAATATGGCTGAGAATTATCGGGATTGGCCCGACAAAATATCCTTTGACTTATGGGGGTATCGGACGTCAATTCGCACCGCGACTGGAGCAACTCCATATTATCTGACATATGGAATGGAAGCGGTCCAACCAGTCGAGCTAGAGGTGCCATCCCCCAGGATTTTACTTGAAAGCCAAGTACCTGAAGCAGATTGGGTCCAAGCCCGATACGATTCGCTAGTCCTTTTAGACGAACGGCGATCTCGGGCCCTCAACAATATTCAAATATATCAAAAGAGGATCCAACGGGCTTTCAACAAAAGGGTTAGGCCCAGGAACATCAAAGAAGGGGATCTGATCCTAAAATCGGTTCGTGCCTTACTATCGGTTGACCCAAGAGAAAAATTTAAACCCAATTGGGCTGGGTCATACTTAGTCAAGAAGGTCCTATGGGGAGGAGTGGTGATGCTGACAGACCTAGACGGGAACGAGTTCGTCAACCCGACCAACTTGGACCAACTGAAGCGCTATTACCCATAAACCCTATCTCAATGTCATTTGCAAAAATTTATAAAAATCTGTCTTTTTGTAAATTTTCAAAATTATAGACAAGTCAATAAGTTAGAATTAATTATTCTACTGTCGCACATCTCGAATTAATAATCTTGATGTATTTCGAAAATTGCAAAAATCAATAAACTTTTGAACTACGTTTGGTTTGATTCCGCTAATTGTGGATACGTAGGCAACCCCTCAAAATGGGCACAACCACTGCAATGACAAAAAGACGGGAACAGTATTCAATAATAAGTCTTTTATTAAGTCTCGATAAACTCGGGAATTACAAAAAAAAAAATGCCAAATCGGCACACACCAAAAAATAATAATAATACTCAAATAATAAACTAAGGAGACTAATATCCGGGCATTTTACCCTTCCCTTTGTCCTTTGGGTCACGTGGAGCCCGAGGTCGCCGAGGTGGGGGCGAGCGTTCCCGAATCACGTGGGGAACCTCCTTAGCTCGAACTCGTTTCTTTGACAACGGGTCTTCTGTAACAGTCTTCGGCCCAAGTCGGGCCCGCACATGCTCGGGTAGTCTATCCCGTGGGCCGAGTCGGTCCTGCACAGCTAATCTTGGGCCTAGTCTCCTCTCCAAGTCAGTCTGGGGGCTCACTTTCCCCCGCGCACTTTTAGCACTAGACCCTTCAGCTTGAGTCTTAGTCTTCTTTTTCTGACCTGACATTAGGCGAACTAGGGTGGCCGGAGTGTCTCCTTCATCAAAGAAGCCCCTGTTGTCCTTAGCCTGCTCCCTTCGCAGCAAATCGAAAGCCTCATCAACCTTCAGAGCAGCTCGGGTTTTGGCATCACCTGCTTTAGTCCACTTCATATAGGAGTCTGAAACCAAGTTCGAGTGGCGAGATTTGGGAATAGGCCAAGTATGTCGGGTGTACCATCCTTGCATCCACGTATCGCACATCACATCAGTCAGTTGGGTAGGATCACTCACAACTGCTTCGATTTTGATGATTCGCTGGATCCGTCCATACTGCCTTAGTATGCGATCCGGATAGAGATGAACCGTTTGCCTAAAAGATAGGATTACTTGGTAACGGGCTCTGTCCCTCGGATCCAAGCCGGTCCAAACGTAGATGGGTCACCACGGCACTACCCATCGAATTAACCGACCACCTTGGAAAGATAACACCTCGTCCCAATACTTCTGAGTAATCTGACGAGAAAAATAAATAGCCCGTCTCCTCGTCATTAGTTGATTGTGACGGTAGTTGCTGGCATCAAGGGGAGGATCTATCATCGATAACCTCTCGTATAGCCAAATCTGAAAAGGGAAACAGAAACATGAGTTCCCAAGGCAAAATAGGTGTCCGCCTGATGACACTCGATCGAGTGCCAGGGTGACTCGGTCGAGTGGCATCCCTGGAAACGAACAGGGGGCTTTTTACGAAGGCACTCGATCGAGTGCCAGGGTGACTCGATCGAGTGCCCACAGCAGCAGTTAAAATCTCGAAAAAAATTTAAAAAATCGAGAAATCGAGAAAAACAAAAAATCCGACATACTTGCAGCAAGCGGGTGCTTCCGGTGAGACGGACGGATGAATCCCTCTTACGATTGTCCAAGCCTTGGATTATTTCACCCGTAATCAGCTAAGTCGGGCTGTTCTCCGTCTCCATTAAATCAACCACGGTCAAGAGACGGATGTTTCCCATGCATGATAATAAATCCATGTGACCTTCAAAAGCATAGACATGGAGCGTACAGAAAGAGAAGGCCCTACGGCTATGAATCGACCTGACCCTAACATCATGCGGGTTCATAAATTTCTCGGCCAGATCAATTAAGAAAACTCTGTTGTCGTCTTCAACCATCCGGGATACCTCGTTGTGAGAAAGCCCTAAGAATTCTCGAAGCTTCCTCCTTGGGTCGTAGATCGAGTGTGGGACGGCAGGACGAAGTATCGGATTCCATCCTCCTACGGCGGCAATCTCCTCAGGTAGAGGGCATACTTCGCCCCGAGGAAAGGCAAAGACATGATATATGTCATCCTAATAAGACAAGCAGGCATCCAAGAAGTAGCGATCAACCTGCATCTGACGGAATGTATACAGTTGGGCAATACCCGTCTGGTTCAAAGCCACCCTATCGCCATCCCTAAAGCGTCGGGACCATTCTTGCAACATGACGGTCAATCGATCAACACCCATGGTTAAAATTCTTGAGAAGAATAAGGAGCTTTCTTTTTAAGAAGGATGATTTGTGAGGAAATTATGAAGAAAATCAAAGACAAGGAGGGCTATATATAGCATCAACCTTACAACTTTCTTTCCTAATCTCTCCTTGCACAATAGTTTCCTAATCCTAAACGGAATCAACCCATAAGCTTAGTCCCGATACTAGCACGGAAATATTCATCCCGAACTTTACTAATTTCTTTAGGAGTAAAAAATTTCCAAAAATTCCAAATTTCAAAATTTCAAAATTTCAAAAATTTCAAAAATTCAAAAAATTTCAAAAATTCAAAAATTCAAAAAATCTTTTCCCCAGCGCGAGTCATTTTACTACCTACGTGTTGCATGCAAATTTTATGTGACTTATACAGGTACGACGCGAGCAAGGACATGCAGCCCACTAAATCTCCCCAGCGGAAGCCCAAGGCGGCATTTACACGGGATGAGCCCATATACAGGCGCACCCGGGACTTACACGACAAGTCCAATTCCCCAGCTGATAGCCCGAGGCGGCATTTTCCCCGGAATAGCACGGGATGGGCCGACACATTGGCACACCCAGGACTTATGCGACAAGTCCGACTCCCCGCGGAGGTATTATCAGTAGCTTAGGTATGACTCCTATCTTATGGCTGGCGAGCCCTTCACGCGAGTCTAACGGACTATAAACGACCCGATCGGAAGTCTACCAGGTCTTAATTGGATTGGTAGCTACTCTGACTTTTGCCCTGTCCAAGCCTCAGTCAGAGTGGGGGCTCTGTAGACACCCGCATTTTGACTGCCAGGTGTCTATGGTAGTTTCCAAAAAACACCCGATGATGATCGGACGCTAACGTGTTTCTACGCGCTCGGATATGGGCTCAAAACCATTAGTTGCTGGCTAATGCACTTACGGAGTACAAATCTCACAAAACTGACCTCAAATCCAGGCCCAGTGGGTCGTTTCCAGTCAAACAAGACTAATTTGGATCAAAACCGACACCGGAAATAAAACCGACTTTTAGCGATTGGGTCAACCCCCGTCAAAGTCGTCTCTGAAACATACAAAACAGCCACATAAGTACCAAAAGTCCAAGTCAAAATCAAAACCCATAAGACATCCAAAGTCACGGTCCAAAGCCCGGATCTCGCGACCCAGTTGAGCCACTCGATCGAGTGCTCAACCTACTCGATCGAGTGGGCCTTATTCAGGCCCGACTGCAGGCACACCGGGCCACTCGACCGAGTCAAGGGGCTACTCGGTCGAGTAAGCCTAGACGGGGTACCTAGGCCTTGCCTATATAAACACCGCATGCAACACAACTTTAGACATCTTTTTTAACAACTTTTAAAACCCTAATTCTACCATAATACTACACTAGCAAACCCTAAACCTAGCTTTAGGAATCAAAACCCTAACCACCACAACTTAGCAAACATACTCGAAACTCCCGTGCAAGCCGTCACTACGAGTCTCGTCCGAGCATAAGAAACATGTAGGTTGAGGGTGCCAATTCGCGCTCTTTTCTTCTCTTTTCTCCTTTTTCTCGCGTCGTGCGTCGTTTCGTCGTTGTCGTTGTTTTTTTTTTATTATTTCATTTGCGTTCTAATGTCGTTAATATCGCTAGTATTAAGATATTAAAATACTTGTGAATTTGTGTCGAGTGTAAGTGATGGTGGGATAAGGAAACCCGGATATACAAGTGTACTACACACAGCGTTGCCGGTCGCTTATCCCATCACCCCGATCACTTGATTATTGAAACAAGTTAACTTAAACAATAATTCGTTTTATTTCGTTTTCATCATCATTCAAATCGCATATTTGCATCACTTTTCAAAACAAGTATTTTATTTAATAAGGGTCGAAACCCGTTGACGCGGATCCGACATCACATAATCTCTAAGGATTCATTACGATGTCGGAAAAGCCGAGGGAATCAAGTATTTCAATTCAAGCAAAGCGTCGATCTTTTAGATTCGATACCAATTCCATAATTGGATGTCGAATCTAACGATCTAGTCAAGTAAATTAATTACTGCGACTTTTCGTTGATGTTAAAATAATCGTCATACAATTCGTTAGAATTACGACATTATTAAACGCAGAGGAAATTTAATCATATCGCGATAGTTAATTTAAGACGACTAAAATCAATTTACTTTTTATTTTCACTCTAGTATTTGTAGACACCAGCATTTTGACTGCCTGGTGTCTATGGCAGTTTCCAAAAACACCCAATGATGATCGGATGCTAACATGTTTCTACGCGCTCAGATATGGGCTCAAAACCATTAGTTGCTGGCTAATTCACTTACGGAGTACAAATCTCACAAAATCAACCTCAAATCCAGACCCAGTGGGCCGTTTCCAATCAAATAAGGCTAATTTGGGCCGAAACCGACACTGGAGATAAAACCGACTTTTAGCGACTGGGTCAACCCCGGTCAAAGTCGTTTCCGAGACATACAAAATAGCCATTCAAACATCAAAAGTCCAATTCAAACACAAAACCCATCAAATATCCATGGTCACGGTCCAAAACAAGAGACCCGCGCGACCCAGCTGGGTCACTCGATCTAGTGCCCCATCCACTCGATCGAGTGGGCCTGTTTCAGGCCCAACTGCAGGCACAACGGCCCACTCGACCGAGTCAGATGGTTACTCGGTCGAGTAACCCTGACCGGGGAACCCTAGGCTTTCTCTTTTACACATCTTGAAAAACCCTAATTCTACCTCTAATCAAACCCTAAGCACTACACTAGCAAACCCTAAACCTAGCTTTAGGAATCGAAACCCTAACCAGCATAACTCAACCTCCATAAACCTCGAAACTCCCGTGTTAAAGCCACGACTACGAGTCTTATCCGAGACAAGAACATGTAGGTTGAGGGTGCAAAACCCCTTTTCTTCTTCTCCTCTCTCGCCTTTCTCGCGTCTTTTATCGTCATAAGGGTCGTTTTTTTATTTTCTTATCGTTGTCATCGCATCATAATATCGATAGTATAGTTAGTATTAAAACATTAAAATACTTGTCAATTTGTGTCGAGTATGAGGGATGTCGGAATAAGGAAACACGAATATACAAGTGTACCGCACACAGCGTTGCTGATCGCTTATTCCGACACCCCGATTACTTGATTATTGAGACAAGTCAATTTAAAAAATAATTCGTTATTTTTTTTGTTTTCGTCGTCATTAATCGCGCATTCATCAATTTTAAAACCAATTTTCAAAACAAGTTTTTCAATAAGGGTCGAAACCCACTAACGTGGATCCGACATCTCACAATCCCTAGGGATTTATTTCGATGTCGGAGAAGCCGAGGGAATCAAGTCCTCTAATTCAAGCAATTTTCTTTTATTTTCAGTCTAGTATTCCATATCGATTCAATAATCGAATATGGGATACAACGAGTATTCAAAATTAGAATCGAGTATTAATCCTGTAATATTTATATTCGATTCCACAAAATCAATGATTTATAAAATCCGAGTCGAGCATAAATTGTACAATATTTATGTCTGATTCGGTAGAATCATCGAATTATCAAAAACCAAAAGCAATTTCAAAATCAATAATAAAATTGCAAGCGAACCTGGTTCGTACAGGTGCCACTCGACCGAGTGCCTCCGCCACTCGATCGAGTGACATCACAATTTACCGAGCTGAATGCTCTTTCGACCTCTACTCGGTCGAGTCTCATAGTGACTCGATCGAGTGGCGACGTACTCGGCCGAGTTGGTCAATAACTCGGTCGAGTAGGGTCACGAAATCCGGGACAGAACACTTTTTAAGGATCCACTCGGTCGAGTCCCTCAATGACTCGGTCGAGTGGCGTTTTATCACGTTAAACCGTGAGTCCTACAATAGCAATCGAGTCTCGTTAACCGTTTTTTGTGACTTAGGTCAACACGTGCCTAATTAATCACGTGAAACATCTTTTCAAAACCATGCATTAACACATTTGCATCATTCTATGCAATTCAAAATTTGCACAAACCGTTAATATCATTATACCGTTACTAATCGTTTGTTGTTTTTTTTGTCAATTCTGGTCGTTTATTTTATTGTACTAAAATGAACCCACATGCTAAAATTCAACTTTGACGTTAGAATTAATTGCATTAAATCGACATAGAAACCTTTTCAATTCCTCACATGCTTAGGGAAAATAATCTTTGCATATCATTTTCACCGTTTAACTAACGCGCGTATTCAAAAGTCATTCAAGATCTTAGTAGAGGCCGCTAAGTGCGGGCGGGGTTGGGTGTCCTTTGTGGATTTCCAAACACGTACCCTCACCTCTTACTCAGAACCATGGTTTCCGGATATCCGAATCCATTGGCACACGAGAGTCATTCAATACACGGTATCCGATAATGTCGGTACCGGTATCAAATGCAAAGGGACGAGCCCAATAAACTCTGACATCGGAAATGGGCCGTATTTTGTATACGGCCCACTACGTCATAGAATCGGTTCGAACGGGCCCGAACTCCCACAAAGTTCGGTGGCGACTCCACTTCGACCTAAATTTCCATTCGATCCATTCTCATATGGAGATTCATTCGCCTACCCAAACCCGCGCGTGGCCGCGTTGGGGTGGACCTATGTCATGTCCACAATTTAGCGACTCCGCTGGGGATTAACTGATGCGTGACTTACCATCGGCATCCTCAGGGTGAGACTCGAATAGAAATCGTTTGACTAGTACAATACGCGTTTTAGTTTTACCGTTCATGCATAACCCATATTTTCCCGGGCCGGTACTCGCGACCAACGTCCCACTATACCGTTGATGTACTCCAATATGGATATGTCAAAAGGTGTCCATAGTCGATTCGAGTGGGTTTCGCGGCATGTTCTAAGATCAACTCGACTTAGGAAGTCCGTGCCGATCAACGTCTAGACTATGTACACTGGTATAGACCCTCTATAGACCGACCGAGACTTATTGTAAAGCATACATGGCATCGTTATAATGCTTGCCTGACTACATGCTACTTGGTTTCTGAGTCGTTTTCAAAAAACCGTCTTTTTTCAAAGATTGCATCATTTTCAAACCATCCAATTTCAAAACCCGGGACGCATACCGAATTTAGGACTTACGATTTTACTCAAAATAGCCTATTTTCTAGCCGTTATGCTGCCCAATTCAAAACTCGAAAACATTCGAACTTTCGAAATCGAGGCCCGATGCACTTTCCGATTTTCTCGAAAAATCGGGCCTCTCCACCGAGTTATCTCTGAATTTTCAAAACACAATCAATTTTCAAAACCTTCCACTTCTTAGGACTTCCCGTATTTAGCAGTGTCGGGTCGTGTCTTGAGTTGTCAAGGTCTTTAGCGTCGAAACTCTGTCGATCTGACATCACAAGTTTTTCCCCTATCCCAGTCCGCCTTATTAGACTAAGGCAAGGCCCACCGACGTAGGACATACTCCTACAAAGGAGGGCCCGTTTACACAATCGAGTCCAAAGTCTGGGGATGTCTCACGTGAACCTTCCTTCGAACAGGACTCCGCCCACCCGCCGATTCCTAAGAAAGGCCCACTTTTCACAAGTCACCCGTCTAGGTGTCTTTTTCTGAGTCATTTCCCTTTTTAGTCTTGTTCGGGATGTACTTTCTATTCCGGGATTTTGGCTAGTTTCTGATCATGCGGTGTTCTTACAGACAGGCCACCCGAGACTAGATACCAACGCAAGATGGACGAATTGAAGGATGCTCTGACCAATATCGAAACTCAACTGACTACCATCCAGGCTAGCCAAGCAACGCTAGCCACTCGCCTGAGCGCCGTAGAGAAGACGGCCCCTGTCGAAATAGCTGAGCCCACTGGGCCCATAGCCGAATTGATCAGTGTTGTTCGCAGGCTCGAGGAACAAGTTCACCTATCAACGAACAACTCGATCCACACTGAAAATGCTCATACTTATTCGCCTTTGAACAACGAGCTACCGGCCAACCTCAACTTGACCGGAATTCCTATGTTTGAGGGTACTGAAGATCCGGTCCACCATATCGGGGCTTTCAAGGACTTCATGGCGGTCAAAGGGGTGAAGTCCACCATGTTCAAGCACTTATTCCCTTCCTCCCTGGAGAAGCATCCTAAGGCCTGGTTTTACAGGCTCGATCCTAAGAAATACAAGACTTAGGACGATGTGGCGACCGAATTTGCTCGGAATTACGCCGATAACACTGAAATCCAAACTACAATGCGTACTCTGGAAGTCATGGCTCAAGAGCCCAAAGAAGGGTTCACAAAATATCTGCAAAGGTGGAGGGCCGAGAGTGTGAAACTGGTCGACAAGCCCGGCGAGAAGGCCCTAGTGGAGGCTTTCGTCAAAAACCTCCTCCCATCCTACCGGGTCCACCTCTGGTATACTATCATCCCAAACTTTGTTGTCCTTACTGAAATGGGCACGAGGATCGAGGATGCCTTGAGACTAGAGAGCCTGACTAAGGCATCTACCAAAGGTTATCAAGGGGCTAGTTCATCTACAAACAAGCCCACATCTGCAGCTGCAGCTAGCAGCATCTTCGGTGAGCTAAATCTGCTCGATACCTCATCCAAAAAGAATACACCAAATCGGGTATTCACAGATATAGGGACTACCTATACTTATGCCTTACAAAGGCTATCTTCAAAGGGCCTGATCCAACCGATAGGCCCAACTCCCGAGCCTCCAGTAGAGAAGAGGCCCAAAAGTTATAACGCCCAGGCCTACTGCCAGTATCATCGGGGTAACGGACATGATACTGAAAAATGCTGGAGACTAAAACATCTGATCCAAGATCTGATCGAGAGCGGGAAAATCCCGTTGCCCGAAGACAAGCCGAGCAACAAAGAAAATCCGTTCAGCGCCCATGCAATATTCACGAGAGAAGTAATCGATTGTTCTCACCTCATTTCCCTTTTTATCCCACAAATCAACGGGATATGGTTCGATGACAAGGATGATGTTTACCTGATCAAAGGGGAAGCTGTCCCCATTACCTTTGAAGAGGTCCGAAAGGCTAAGACCAAAGCTTTAGCCACTAACCACCTCGCCGCAGCTGGGCATTCTACTCCAACAACCGTCACTGAACCTGCCAAGACGGAGTCTACCCTCGAAGAACCGAGCACTGATACGGCCCTGGTCCAGCAACTAAAGAGGGTTCGAGTTGACTTAACCATATGGCAACTACTGGTTAGCTCACAGGCACATCGGGAAGCACTTACTAAGGCTCTCGATGAAATCAAGGTCGATACACAGGCTACCCCCGCTGAGATGGTAGCCACTATCATGCCCTATCTCAAGGGCAAGTCCAAGAACAAAGGCCCGATCATAACCTTCTCTGAATCTGATCTACCACCATTTGGGCCCAATCATAATCTGGCCCTATACATCACGGTCATCTGCCGAGGCAAGTATCTCCCGATGACGCTTATCGACGACGGATCCGCCGTAAATGTCCTTCCTCTAAGGACCGCTAGGGCCCTCGGCATCACCGATGCCGACTATCTCCCGACAGCACAGACCATCCAGGCTTTCGATGGAAGCCCGAAACCGGTTGCTGGGGCCGTTAAACTGACCATCATAACGGGCCCAATCGAAAAAGAGTTGGAGTTTCAGGTGATCGATGTCACCTTGTCCTTTAACTTACTACTAGGAAGGCCTTGGATCCATGCAGTCAAGGCCGTATCCTCTATCCTCCACCGAAAAGTAAAGATGCCGCTCAAAGACGGTGTCATCACATTGGAGGCGACCCCCATGACCATGGCTAGCTGTAATGCCACAAGCCGGGCCGAACCACGAGGATTCAATTTCGTGGGCATGATCGAAGAGGAATATCTCTTCAAGCCTTACTTCACCACTAGCATCGACACGATCCTACAAAATCTGGGTTACCTACCCGGAGCCACCTCAAGGCCGCACCTTCCGGCAGGGAAAATCATCGAGGTCCAAGACAACGGAGAGTCTCGGCTCGGATTGGGATATACTATGAGCTCGGAAAATGTGGGTTGAGCCGATACAATCAAGTTCGTCACTCCCGTGTTTGGGGCGATTCAAGTGGGCCTCTACCACCCCACCATCACATATCCCGAGACCAAAACGGCTCGGGAATGCAACTACATCCCTGATGATATATTCACCATTATCCAGGCCGAGTCCGAGAAAGGTGAAAGCAACTCCGAGCCGGTGCTGGGGCTCCTATTTGGAGAAGACAAAGCCGTCCCCACCCCAAAGGACGATTTGGTCAACCTGATCCTCCGCAGCGATCGGTTTGACCCAACTAAACTAATCACCGAAGTCGGTGCCAACACCGAGAAAAGGGCCTGGAGGAAGACCATAAAATGGACCGACAGCCAGAGACGGATCTACAAACTGACCACTGGCGAGGGAGACATGCCGGATACTGAGTCCGAGTCTGAGTCAGAGTCGGAGTCTGAGTCTGAGTCTAGGGGGTCCGGTGCTAAAGTCGAGTCTGTAATTCCCTTTCCCTTAGCCACTTCCACTGAGGTCTCGGGGACTGTCCCAAGACCTCTCCTTATCCCGCCACTGACCAACGATCAGATGGCCGCTCTTTTCGAGCTATTTTCAAAATTTATCATTAATAATAATAACGAAAACCGTTCTGCTTACGACTTGTCTTATTTCCAAAACTTTCTCAATTTCAAAAATTTTATATGCAATGACATTGAGAAACCCGACGAACAGGTATCACTGCCTCCACATTTGGTGGAGCAGCTCGAACAAAGGGAATCCCGAGATCCGGTAATCGAAGAAACCGAGTCCATCAACGTGGGAACCACTCTAGAGCCTCAGATGCTTATGTTGGGCCTTTCTTTAGATCCCGAGTAGAGAAAAGAATTCACAGACCTCCTCCAAGAATTAAAAGACGTCTTCTCATGGTCCTACAAGGACATGCCGGGTATAGATCGGGAAATAGCTGAACACCGAATACCCATCAAAGATGGGTGCAAGCCGGTAAAGCAGAAACTCCGAAGGATAAAGCCCGAATGGTCCCTTAAAGTCAATGAGGAAGTAGACAAACAATTCAAAGCAGGCTTTATACAAGTGTCTGAATATCCAGACTGGGTTGGAAACATCGTGCCAGTACCCAAGAAGGACGGCAAGGTGCGGGTATGCGTGGACTTTCGGGACCTAAACAAGGCCAGCCCAAAAGACGATTTTTTGTTACCACATATCGACATATTAGTGGATAACACGGCCGATCATGCCCTTCTATCATTCATGGACGGGTATGCCGGATACAATCAAATTAAAATGGCAGAAGAGGATATGAGTAAGACCACCTTCATTACACCATGGGGGACTTACTGTTACACCGTTATGCCATTTGGGCTCATCAATGTCGGGGCCACTTATCAACGGACCGCCACTACTTTGCTACATGACATGATGCATAAGGAAGTGGAGGTTTATGTGGACGACATGATCGTCAAGTCCAAAGATCAAAACGGGCACATTTCGGCCCTAAGAAAATTCTTTACCCGACTGCGCAAATACAACATGAGGCTGAATCCTCAAAAGTGCAGTTTCGGGGTAACATCAGGCAAATTACTGGGCCATATCGTTAGCCAACGCGGCATTGAGGTCGACCCAGCTAAAATCAAAGCCATCACCTAGATATAACCACCCATGATCGAAAAAGAAATAAGGGGGTTTCTCGGGAAAGTCCAATACATCAGCCGGTTCATTTCAAAACTAACCATGGTATATGAGCCCATTTTCAAGAAACTGAAGATAGGGGAACGGGTACTATGGGACGACAAATATCAAGCGGCTTTCGATAAAATCAAGGAGATTATGTCTGCTCCGCCGGTACTAATGTCACCTCAACCCGGTTTGCCTTTGTCGTTATATCTAACGACGACCGAGACAGCCATGGGGGCTATGCTGGCCCAGACAGTCGAAACAGAAGAACGGGCTATTTACTACATCAGTAAGAAGTTCCTCGAGTACGAATGCAAGTACACAATGCTCGAGAAGACGTGCCTAGCATTGGTTTGGGCCACTAAAAAGCTCCGACATTATATGCTCAGTCACGAGGTACGTGTATTATCCAAAATGGATCATATCAAGTACCTGTTCGAGAAGCCCATCCTCAATGGCAGGATGTCCAGATGGACTTTAATGTTATCTGAGTTAGATCTCAAGTTTGTACCATTGAAAGCCATCAAAGGCCGGGTAGTAGCCGAATTCCTCCCTGATAGCCCGATATCCGAAGAGGGCCACACCGATACTTGGGTCTTTCCTGATGAAGACATATTCCATACCGATACCGAGACATGGGATTTGTATTTTGATGGGGCATACAACTTCCGAGGATTCGGAGTCGGAATTCTGTTGATTTCACCCCGAGGGGAACACACTCCTCTATTCATCAAATTGGACTTTGACGTGACCAACAACGCAGCCGAATACGAAGCATGCATTCACGGGTTACAAGCCGCCGCTGATTTAAGGGTAACAAACCTCCGGGTCCACGGTGATTCATCATTGATCATCAATCAAGCACTCCAGAAATGGAAAACTCGGAACACCAATCTCGTGGCTTACCAAGCACGAGTAAGGGTTCTAGAGAAACAATTCCAGAAGGTGGAATATATCTACCTGCCTCGGGAAGAAAATCAATTCGCAGATGCACTTTCCAAATTAGCATCCCTGCTAAATATACCGAACCATCTTACTAGCATGCCAATCTGTGTTGAAAGACGGTCTGATACGGCTTATATCCATGCCATTCAAGATATCGAGATAACTGACCCAGAACCTTGGTATCAAGCCATCCTAACCTACTTGGCAACGGGAGAATATCCCCCGGGAACTGAAAACCGGGCCAAGAAGGCCTTGCGAAGATTGGCGACCCAATTTGTTCGTACAGACGACGGGCAATTGTACAAAAAGACGGCGCAGGGGGCTCTCCTCCTATGTATCGACAAAATACAGGCCGAAAAGGTTATGGCCGAGGAACACGACGGTGAAAACGGTCCGCATATGAACGCCCATATGCTATCCCGTAAAATCATGAGGCTCGGGTATTACTGGAACACCATGGAAACAGACTGCCAGTTATATGTCAAACACTGCCATCACTGTCAGATCTTTGGCAATGTACAGCATATGCCGTCTTCCCTATTATATACCATGACATCACCATGGCCATTTTCGACATGGGGTATTGACATAATTGGGAAGGTGCATCCTTCCGGGACGGGAGGTCATTGCTTCATTTTAGTGGTCATCGACTACTTCACCAAATGGGTCGAAGCTGAGTCATACCGTGTCTTGAACGCCAAGCACGTGGCCAAATTCATCCAGAATAAGATCATCTGCCGATATGGGATCCCTCATGAATTTATCAGTGATCACGGGACCCACTTTCATGCCGAAACCACTACTTTGCTAGCGAAATACAAAATTCAGAGGCATACATCTTCACCTTACCGACCCCAAACAAATGGAGCGGTAGAAGCGGCCAATAAAACAATTGTCACCATACTTAAAAAGATGGCTGAGAATTATCGGGACTGGCCCGACAAGATACCTTTTGCCTTATGGGGGTATCGAACTTCAATTCGCACCGCGACCGGAGCAACTCCATATTATCTAACATATGGAATGGAAGCAGTCCAACCAGTCGAGCTAGAGGTGTCATCCCTCAGGATTTTACTTGAAAGCCAAGTACCGGAAGCAGATTGGGTCCAAGCCCAATATGATTCGCTATTCCTTTTAGACGAACGGCGATCCCGGGCCCTCAACAATATTCAAATATATCAAAAGAGAATCCAACGGGCTTTCAACAAAAGGGTTAGGCCTAGGAACATCAAAGAAGAGGATTTGGTCCTAAAATCGGTTCGTGCCTTACTACCAGTTGACCCAAGAGGAAAATTCAAACCCAATTGGGTTCGGCCATACTTAGTCAAGAAGGTCCTATCAGAAGGAGCGGTAATGGTGACAGACCTGGACGGGAACGAGTTCGTCAACCCAACCAACTTGGACCAGCTGAAGCGCTACTACCCATAAACCCTATCTCAATGTCATTTGCAAAAATTTATAAAAATCTGTCTTTTTATAAATTTTCAAAATTATAGACAAGTCAATAAGTTAGAATTAATTATTCTACCGTCGCACATCTCGAATTAATAATCTTGATGTATTTCAGATTTTGCAAAAATCAATCAATCAAATCAAATTTTGAACTATGTTTGGTTTGATTCCGCTAATTGTGGATACGTAGGCAACCCCTCAAAAGGGTACAACCACTGCAATAACGAAAAGACGGGAACGGTATTAAATAATACGTCTTTTATTAAAGTCTCGATAAACTCGGGAATTACAAAAAAAAACGCCGAAACCGGCACACACACAAAAAAAAATCACACCAAAAAATAATAGTAATACTCAAATAATAAATAAAGGAGACTAATAGCCGGGCATCTTGCCCTTCCCTTTATCCTTCGGATCGCGGGGAGCCCGAGGTCGCCGGGGCGGGGGCGAGCGTTCCCGAATCACGAGGGGAACCTCCTTAGCACGAACCCGTTTCTTCGACAACGGGTCTTCTATTATTGTCTTCGGCCCAAGTCGGGCCCGCACATGCTCAGGTAGTCTGTCCCGTGGGCCAAGTCGGTCCTGCACGACTAATCTCGGGCCTAGTATCCTCTCCAAGTCAGTCTGGGGGCTCACTTTCCCCCAAGCACCTTTAGCACTAGACCCTTCAGCTCGAGTCTTAGTCTTCTTCTTTTGGCTTGACCTTAGTCGGACCATAGCAGCCGGGGTGTTTCCTTCCTCAAAAAAGTCCCTATTGTCTTTAGCCTGCTCCCTTCGCAGCAAATCAAAAGCTTCATCAACCTTCAGAGCAGCTCGGGCTTTGGCATCGCCTGCTTTAGTCCACTTTATATATGAGGTTGAAACCCAAGTCGAATGGCGAGATTTGGAAACGGGCCAAGTGTGCCGGGTGTACCATCTTTGCATCCACGTATCGCACATCACATCAGTCAGTTGGGTAGGGTCACTCACAACTGCTTCAATTTCTGGTATCCGTTGAGCCCGTCCATATTGCCTTAGTATGCGGTCCGGGTAGAGATGAACCGTTTGCCTGAAAGACAAGATCACTTGGTAACGAGCTCTGTCCCTCGGATCCAAGCCGGTCCAAACGTAGATGGGCCACCACGGCACAACCCATCGAATTAGCCGCCCACCATGGATTGGTAGCACCTCGTCCCAGTATTTCTGAGTAATCTGGCGAGAAAAATCAATGGCCCGTCTCCTCGTCATCAGTTGGTTATGGCGGTAGTTGCTGGCATCAAGGGGAGGATCTATCACCGATAGCCTCTCGTATAGCCAAATCTGAAAAAGGAAACCAAAACATGAGATCCCGAGACGAAACAGGCGTCCGCCTGATGACACTCGATCGAGTGCCAGGATGACTCAATCGAGTGGCATCCCTGGGAGCGAACAGGGGGCTTTTTACGAAGGCACTCGATCGAGTGCCAGGGTGACTCGGTCGAGTGCCCACTACAGCAGTCAGAATCTCGGAAAAAAATTAAAAGTCAAAGAAATCGATAAAAAAATAATAAAAATCCGACATACTTGCAGCAAACGGGTGCTTCCGGTGAGACGGACGGACGAATCCCTCTTGCGATTGTCCAATCCTTGGATTATTTCACTCGTAATCAGCCAAGCCGGCCTGTGCTCCGTCTCCATTAAATCAACTACGGTCAAGAGACGGATATGACCCATACAGGATAACAAGTCCATGTGACCCTCAAAGGCATAAACATGGAGCATGCAAAAAGAAAAGGCCCTACGGCTGTGAATTGGTCTAACCCGGACGTCATGCGGGTTCATAAAATTCTCAGCCAGATCAATCAAAGAAACTGTGTTGTCGTCCCGGGCCATTCGGGACACCTCATTATGGGAGAGGCCTAAAAATTCTCGAAGCTTCTTCCTCAAGTCGTAGACCGAATATGGGACGGCGGGTCGAAGTATTGGGTTCCATCCTCCTACCGCAGCAATCTCCTCAGGTAAAGGGTAGACTTCGCCCCGAGGAAAGGCAAAGACATGATATATGTCGTCCCAATAAGATATGCATGCATCCAAGAAATAACGATCAATCAACATCTGACGGAACGGGTACAACTAGGAAATACCCGTCTGGTTAAGAGCCACCCTATCTGTGTCCCTAAAGCGTCGGGACCATTCCTGCAACATCACAGTCAACCTATCGATCCCCATGGCTACTCTTTTTGAAGGGAATAAGGAATTTTCTTTTAAAGGAGAGATTGTAACGGGAGTTATGAAGAAATCAAGGACAAGGGAGGGCTATATATAGCATTAGCCTTGCAAACCTCTTTCCATATCACTTTTTAGGAAAAGTTTCCTAATTCTAAACGGAATCAACCCATAAGCCTAGTCCCGATACAAGCACGGAAATATTCATCCCGAACTTTCCTAATTTCTTTAGGAGTCAATTTTTTCCAAAAATTTCCAAATTTCAAAAAAATTTCAAAATTTCAAAAATTTCGAAAATTCAAGCTTTAAAAAATCATTTTTCCCCAGCACAAGTCATTTTACTACCTACGTGTTGCATGAATTTTTATGTGACTTATACAGGTACGACTCAAACAGGGACATGCAACCCTCTAAATCTCCCCAGCATTTTCACGGGATGGACCTACACACAGGAGCACCCAGGACTTACGCGACAAGTCCAAATTCCCCACGGAGGTACTATCATCAAGCTCAGGTATGGTTGGTGAGCCCTTCATGCGAGTCTTATGGACTATAAACGACCCGACCGGAAGTCTACCAGGTCTTAATCAGCTTGGTAGCTACTCTGACTTTCGCCCTGTCCAAGCCTCAGTCAGAGTGGGGGCTCTGTAGACACCCGCATTTTGATTGCCAGGTGTCTATGGCAGTTTCCAAAAACACCCAATGACGATCGGACGCTAACATGTTTCTACGCGCTCGGATATGGGCTCAAAACCATTAGTTGCTGGCTAATGCACTTACGGAGTACAAATCTCACAAAATCAACCTCAAATCAAGGCCCAGTGGGCCGTTTCCAATCAAATAAGGCTAATTTGGGCCGAAACCGACACCGGAGATAAAACCGACTTTTAACGATTGGGTCAACCCCGGTCAAAGTCGTGTCCGAGACACACAAAACAGGCATTCAAACATCAAAATTCCAATTCAAACACAAAACCCATCAAATATCCAAGGCCACGGTCCAAAACAAGAGACCCGCGCGACCCAGCTGGGCCACTCGATCGAGTGCCCCATCCACTCGATCGAGTGGGCCTGTTTCAGGGCCGACTGCAGGCACAACGGGCCACTTGACCGATTTAGCTGGTTACTCGATCGAGTAACCCTAACCGGGGAACCCTAGGCTTGCCTATATAAACACCTCCATGCACAACCTTTTACACATCTTGAAAAACCATAATTCTTCCTCTAATCAAACCCTAAGCACTACACTAGCAAACCCTAAATCTAGCTTTAGGAATCGAAACCCTAACCACCATAACTCAACCTCCATAAACCTCGAAACTCCCGTGTTAAAGCCACGACTACGAGTCTTATCCGAGACAAGAACATGTAGGTTGAGGGTGCAAAACCCCTTTTCTTCTTCTCCTCTCTCGCCTTTCTCGCGTCTTTTATCGTCATAAGGGTCGTTTTTTTATTTTCTTATCGTTATCATCGCATCATAATATCGATAGTACCTTTAGTATTACAACATTAAAATACTTGTCAATTTGTGTCGAGTATGAGGGATGTCGGAATAAGGAAACCCGAATATACAAGTGTACCGCACACAGCGTTGTCGGTCGCTTATTCCGACACCCCGATTACTTGATTATTGAGACAAGTCAATTTAAATAATAATTCGTTATTTTTTTGTTTTCGTCGTCATTAATCGCGCATTCATCAATTTTAAAACCAATTTTCAAAACAATTTTTTTAATAAGGGTCGAAACTCACTGACGTGGATCCGACATCTCACAATCCCTAGGGATTTATTTCGATGTCGGAGAAGCCGAGGGAATCAAGTCCTCTAAATCAAGCAATTTTCTTTTATTTTCACTCTAGTATTCCATATCGATTCAATAATCGAAGAGTAACTAATTCTATAATAAGACTATTATACAAATAAAAGTAACCATTCTTCCAAATTATGACTAATCATTCGTTATTAGATATCTTACAAAACTCAATTGAGTCATAAAAATCTCTTAAGAATATAAACTCAAGTAAAATTATTACAAGAGTTTTAAGACTATATCTAAACTTATGTCAAAATTATTCTATATCGAAAAATTATTAGGTGATGATGGCATTGGATATTGTAAATAAGATAAATCATTCGTTCTTAGATATCAAAAAAAATTTTTTTACTCTTACAAAAGTACTTTAGACTATAAACTTAGGTAAGATTATCCCACATCGAAAAATTATAATAAGGTGATCGAATTTTATTATATAAATAAAAGTAATCGTCCATTCTTAAGTTAGATATATAAAAACAAACTCTTAATTATTATAATTATCCTAACGTTGTCTCACATCGAAAAATTATGATGATGTGATGAAATTCTGTATTATAAATAATAATCATTTGTCCTTGGATATCAGCTAGAAAAAATTTTAGTCATAAAAATGCTCTTACGACCGTAAGCTGATGGAAAAGAGAAATCATTCGTGTTTAGATATTAACAAAAATCTGAGTTCTAGAAAGAGTTTTTAAGACTATAAACCTAAGTTGAATTATCGAATATCAAAAAATTATGATGAGGTGATAAAATTCTATATCACAAATAAGAGACATCATTCGCTTTTAGATATTAACCAAAAAAAATTGTCGTATAAAAACTCTTAAACCTATAAATTTAAGTAAAATTATCCCACATTGAGAAATTATAATAAGGTGATAGAAATTCTACTATATAAATACGAAGTAAAATCAATCATTTGTTTTTAGATATCAACGAACTTTTTAAGATTATTATTCCACTTTTTTCTACTAGTGCATGAAAGAACTTTTTAAGATTATAAACTTAATTTGTAACACCCGCTATTTTCCTAGCATTTTTTTATCCTTTCCGTTATGCCTTCGTCATAACTCTGTCACTTTCGGCCTTGTGTTTCATCATTTTTCCAACTTTAATTTCATTTTCGAGTTTAATGATATTTATTTTATTTTTAAAAGGTTTTAATTCTTTTAGATCTATTTATTGGATTTTCTTCGTAAACTAATTAATTTTCCGCGATGAATTCTATTTTTCTACGAGTTAGCGTTTTTAAGCTCGGATTTAAATTATTTCTTTTCCTACAAGTGTCTGAATATATTTATATAATATTTTCAACCTAGAAATATTTTTATTTACGAAAAGTTAGCCATTAATAATTTTATTACGAAATTTCGTAAATAAGTATACCTTCTTACGCGAGGTTTACTCGAATTGCTTTGAAATTTCTTTAACTATTTTACGATTCTTCTTTTTATCAACTTAAAAATTAATTGAGACCTTTTCCCCATATTTTGGACTGACAAAGCTTCTTGTCACAATTTTACTACGTTTCATTTTATCATGTTAAACCGTAAACGTAAGATTATTTTCTTTTCATTGAATCGATGCATTATTACTCAAACTTTTCACACTCCTCCTCTTGATTTTTGGCCGGCACATAGTGACTATTTTCACATAGTTTTCATCACCCATTTTAATTTCATTTAACCTTAAGAAACCATCCATTCTCCCTTCATTCATTCTTTTAAAAAATTTTATTCATCACCTTTTTCCTCTCCTTTGGCCTTGAGTTTCAGCATATTTTCCAGCCTAGATTTGACTCAAAATCGAGTCTTGATCGCCCCATTTTCATCTCCAAATTAATCGTCTATCTTTTCCCTTCGTTAAGGTAATAATCGATGTTATTTCCGATCGTTATTTACCTTGTTTCTTTTAATTTTATCATGGTATTTTTGTACCATGGATGTCGTGTGATGTAGGATTCTTGGTCGACCCCGAAGCCGACGAATTTATCGTAGACTCGGATTTGGAGTGAAGGTAACGTCGGTGTTACTCGGTATTACTTGATTTTATTTGCGTAATTGCATGTATATTTTTATAATTTTAGTTTTGAAAATATATGTATGTCATATAATTGTTAGAATATTTAATAATATTCGTGTGGCCTAAGTGTTTCGGTTTAAATATAAATTAAGTTCATATTAAATATTACGAGACTTTAATATAAAAGACGACACCGTGATGGATCGGTTTCGATTAATGTACTTAAAGTCGGGAATTACTATTCCTTCCGACCTTACCCAGTATCAAAAGACGTCTTTTCGCGAAAAGGTGTGAATGGTTTGATTTGAGATCAAACACGTATCTCTTGGCTTGTATTTATATATCAAGCAAGATGTACGTACTATCTCAATCCACAAAAAATAAAAGGAATAAAACACACAATTACAGACATTGAAAGACAGAGTTCCATCTCCATCATCAAGGAACATTAAAGAAGGGTTAAGGAGGAGAATCGATCGTATTTTCTTATTATATATTGAGTGCGTCTGATAGACATGGACCAAGGTTAGTCCTTACTGTTAATCAATTGTATTGGGTTGAATTAAATCAAATCTATAACGATTATTGTGGGACAGAATTCATTATCGATTCATAAAGTATTACTTACATTTGGTATCAGAGCCAAGTTAGATTTGATTAATTTACCCGTAAAATCATACAGAGTACGTTTTTTTTTTTATTGATTACGTATGTATAATTGTACGCCTGAATTCTCTGCCGTATGGAGTAAAAATTTCTGCAATTATAGATGTCTGATGTTTGTTTAATATGGACACGTAATGTATTTCATATATGATTGTTTTTTCTCCATATGAAACATGATAGTATGTATTACTGCCGTAATGATGAATTTTTTTACAAAGAAAATTCTCTGCCGTAATAATGATGTTATTGTTGTTATAGTATTAATAATATTTTACTGACTGCCGTAATAATGATGTAACTATTGTTGATGATAGTTTTGTTATTGAAGGCAAATATTATTAGATGCACTACGCATGAATGATTGATGCTGCTTGTTTGTATGGCATATAGTATAATTTTGCCTTTCTATTGATTTTTGCCTGACATGTTTCGTAAAATATTAAATTGCCTTATGAACTACAGTAAAATTCTTTTAATGTTTATTCCGCTGTCCGCTGTTTCATCTGTCTATTCTTTTTACAAAGAAAATTCACTATCTTTATGTAATAGTACTTCTCATGGCCATTGATTCATGAGTTTTGTCTGACAGTATAAAATTATCTATAAAGAATTATACCGCATTATTGTACCAAATATGTATTAATGGTCATATGATTGTTTTGTACTATGGACTTGTGATGAACATTTTGTGTTATGAATTATTAACGCATTATGATATAAATTTGCCATTATAGTTAAAATGTTTATATTGTATGTGACATGTTAGTCACCAAAGTGGCCTTGTTATATTAAATTTAGACATTTTAAAAATAAAAGTTATGTAATTGATCATGATTAAAAAGATGTTAAAATGATATTATAGTTCGATTGATCAATTGGTTTATTATCTATATTTTAGGAGATCACCCAAAGGTGGGTCATTAAATATAGTTGATAATATAAAAGGATTAATTATTCATAATTGGGTCTAATAGTGTGTATATCCAAAGATAGCATTCTTATTTGACTTGTATATGTTATAGTTAATTGTTAAAGTATATATATATATTAACATCAATGAAAGTTACTTGTATTTAATATGTTGCCCAAAGGTCATTTAAATACATGTATAAAATGTTTATATGATATTGTTTGAATCTGTATGAAAGTATTTCAAAGCACTAATAGGTAATCATGTATAAATGTCGCAGCTTCTCCTAATATGTTTGCATCTGCTAGCTCTGTCGTCAAGTTTAATGGGCTTAATTATGATGAATGGGCTGAAAAGATCCGGTTTACACTGGGTATAATGTCATTAGACATTGCCATCCTCACAGATGAAGAACCTGCAACCATTAATGATGGTAGCTCCGAAGCCGAGAAATGTCGTTATCAGGCTTGGGAGCGATCTAATAGGTTGAGCTTAGACCTTATGACGATGACAATGGCCGATAACATTAAGCCGTTTATGCCCAAGACAGAGAAAGCAAGGGAATTCATGCTCAAAGTAAAGGAATGTTCACAGTCGGATTTAGCTGACAAGTCAATTGTAGGCAGCTTAATGAGTGAGCTGACTGCGAAAAAGTTTGACTGGTCTCAGCCGATCCATGATCATGTGACACATATGTCTAACTTGGCAGCAAAGTTGAAGACCTTGGGGATGACGGTTAGTGATTCATTCTTGGTTCAATTCATCATTAACTCTCTACCTTTTGAGTTTGGTCAGTTCCAGGTGAATTATAACACCATTAAAGATAAGTGAAACTTTCAAGAATTAAAGGCCATGCTCATACAAGAAGAGGGGAGATTAAAGAAGATGAAGGAACAAGCAATTCATCTCCTAGGTCATGACGGTGCCAGCAGCAGCAAGGATAAACCGGGTAAAAATGGTAGGAAGGGAAAGTCTTTCTTTAAAGGACCGGAAAGTGCTATCCAAAAGGAAAAGAAGTGTCACTTTTGCAAGAAAGTTGGACATTTCAAGAAGGATTGTCCTAAAAGAAAGGCATGGTTCGAAAAGAAAGGTAAACATTATAGCTTTGTTTGCTTTGAATCAAATCTTATAGAAGTACCTAATAATACTTGGTGGTTAGATTCAGGTGCTACCACTCACGTTTCTCATATTAAACAGGGATACCATATGATCCGGCCCATAAGAGGAGCTGAACAGTTCGTGTCCATGGGAAACAGGATGAAAACACGGATTGAGGGCATTGGGACTTACAGAATAATCTTAGACACTGGTTGTCATATAGATCTTACCGATTGTCTCTATGTTCCTGATTGTGCACGTAATCTTGTATCGTTAAGTAAAATGGATAATTTAGGTTTTAATTTCAAGTTTGGACGTGGTGTATTTTCGTTGTACCGAAATGATTACTTTTACGGTAGTGGTACTTTGATTGACTCACTTTATAGGTTTGATCTTGATGTTAAATTTTCTGATTCCCTGTTTTATGTTGAAAATCAAGGTATTAAACGTAGTGCATCGAATGAAAATTCAGCTCTCTTGTGGCATCAAAGGCTAGGTCACATATCCAAAGAAAGGTTAACGAGGTTGATGAAAAATGAAATTCTACCTCAATTGGATTTTAGTGATTTAGATGTATGTATAGACTGTATTAAAGGTAAACAGACTAAACATACAGTAAAGAAGCCAGCTACAAGAAGCTCTCAGCTATTAGAGATTATACACACTGATATCTGTGGACCTTTTGACATTCCGTCTTGGAGTGGCGAAAAGTACTTTATCACCTTTATAGATGACCTATCACGGTATGGTTTCACTTATCTACTGCACGAAAAGGCTCAATCTGTGGATGTCCTTAAGATATTCATTGATGAGGTAGAAAGGCAGCTAGAAAAGAAAGTAAAGATTGTGAGGTCGGATAGGGTGGTGAGTTTTATGGTAGGTTCACTGAAAATGGACAATGTCCTGGTCCATTTGCAAAGTTACTTGAAAGTCGAGGCATTTGTGCACAGTATACAATGCCCGGTACACCTCAGCAGAACGGTGTTGCTGAAAGGCGAAATCGTACTTTAATTGAAATGGTTAGGAGCATGTTAAGTAATTGTTCCTTACCTTCTTCCTTATGGATCTATGCGTTAAAGACTGCAACCTATGTTTTGAATCGGGTTCCTAGTAAAGTAGTTCCTAAGACTCCTTATGAACTATGGACGGGAAGGAAACCGAGCTTAAGACATCTTCGAGTCTGGGGCTGCCCAGCTGAAGTAAGGTTGTACAATCCGAATGAAAGGAAGCTAGATCCTAGGACAGTCAGTGGATTTTTCATTGGCTATCCTGAAAAGTCAAAGGGGTATATTTTTTACTGTCCTAACCACAGTACGAGAATAGTAGAGACCGGAAACGCTAGATTCATTGAGAATGGTCAAACTAGTGGGAGTATTGAATCACGAAAGGTGGACATTAAAGAAATTCAGGAAGAAGTTCCTTCTCCTGAAGTTGCACCTGAAATTGTTGTTCCAGTTGTGCAATCACAATCAAATGACATAATGGAACAACAACAAAATAACGTGCAAAACCCACAAAATGACAATAACAATGATGATCAAGTCACAAATCAAGGGGAGAATAATATGTCATGTGAACAATTAAGGCGATCTGTAAGAGAAAGAAGATCAGCCATTCCAGATGACTACCTGACATATAACATTGAGGTTGATTGTGACTTAAGCATTATGAAGGATCCCGTCTCATTCCGTAAGGCCATGGAAAGTGACAATTCTGAAAAGTGGTTTGATGCCATGAAAGAAGAGATGAAATCAATGGATGACAACAAAGTTTGGGACTTAGTTGTGTTACCTAAGGGTTCTAAGACCGTTGGCTCGAAATGGGTCTATAAGACCAAAACAGACTCTAAAGGTAACATTGAAAGGTATAAGGCCCGACTAGTTGCCAAAGGTTTCACTCAAAAGGACGGTATTGACTATAAAGAAACTTTCTCTCCAGTATCAAAGAAAGATTCTTTAAGAATTGTCTTGGCTTTGGTAGCTCATTATGATCTTGAGCTTTACCAAATGGATGTAAAGACCGCCTTTCTAAATGGTGAGCTTGAGGAAGAAGTGTACATGAACCAACCCGAGGGGTTTACATCCCCGGGTAATGAAGATAAGGTGTGTAGGCTGAGAAAGTCGATATATGCACTAAAACAAGCTTCCAGACAGTGGTATTTAAAGTTTAATGATACCATTACGTCATATGGGTTTGTAGAGATCATCGTTGATCGGTGTATCTACATTAAGATCAGTGGGAGTAGATTCGTTATTTTAGTCTTATATGTTGACGATATTTTACTTGCTGCAAATAATCTAGGCATGTTACATGACGTAAAAAAATATCTATCTAAGAACTTTGAAATGAAAGATATGGGCGAGGCATCCTATGTGATCGGAATTGAAATTTTTCGTAATAGATCACAAGGATTGTTAGGATTGTCTCAGAAAGCTTACATTGATAAAGTTCTAGAGAGATATAGAATGAGTGAATGTTCTGCAGGGATAGTTCCTGTACAGAAAGGGGACAAGTTCGGTACAATGCAATGTCCCAGTAATGAATTGGAACGAAATGAAATGAAGAATATTCCTTATGCATCTGTGGTAGGAAGTTTGAATTATCTTCAAACATGTACTCGACCAGACATCAGCTTTGTTGTTGGAATGTTGGGTCGATTTCAATGTGATCCCGGAATGGACCATTGGAGAGCAGCGAAGAAAGTCCTTAGGTACTTGCAAGGCACCAAGGAGTTCATGCTTACGTACAAGAGATCCGATCATCTTGAGGTGATTGGTTATTCAGATTCTGATCATGGCAGGTGTACTGATAGTCGAAAATCGACATCTGGCTATGTATTTCTTTTAGCTAATGGGGCAATATCATGGAGGAGTAAGAAGCAGTCTATTATTGCTACTTCTACTATGGAAGCTGAATTTGTGGCATGCTTTGAAGCCTCTGTTCATGCATTGTGGCTACGGAACTTTATTTCAGGACTTGGGATTATCGATAGTATAGCCAAGCCGCTGAAAATTTATTGTGATAATACCGCAGCCGTCTTCTTCGCTAAGAACGATAAGTACTCCGATGGTGCTAAGCACATAGAATTAAAGTATTTATCGGTCAAGGAGGATGTCAAGAAACAAAGAGTGTCAGTTGAGCATATAAGAACGGATATGATGGTGGCAGATCCATTAACTAAAGGATTACCACCCAAGGCGTTCCTTGGCCATGTTGAACGTATGGGTGTTATAGATAGAGCCTTGCTATTGTAAAGATAATATGCCTATTATGAATATGACATCTAGAATTCACTAATTGTTTGTTTCTGCTTTTACGAACATGTTGTCATTAAAGTGTAGGTATACATTACAGTTATTAGACTACATGTGACTAATAGTGAGAATTAAGGTTTTTCTCAACTTAAAGATTACTTAGATTTGGAATTGATTCGTGATACATGGAAGGAATCATGTCGATTAATATATGACGTATGACCGCCATGATTCGATTAGTTCTAACTCGATTAAGGAAATGAAAGTTAATGAACTTAAATATCAAAGTGCACATTATGGTTATTTAACCATTAAAGTCAACACATAGGCCAAGTGGGAGAATGTTAGAATATTTAATAATATTCGTGTGGCCTAAGTGTTTCGGTTTAAATATAAATTAAGTTCATATTAAATATTACGAGACTTTAATATAAAAGACGACACCGTGATGGATCGGTTTCGATTAATGTACTTAAAGTCGGGAATTACTATTCCTTCCGACCTTACCCAGTATCAAAAGACGTCTTTTCGCGAAAAGGTGTGAATGGTTTGATTTGAGATCAAACACGTATCTCTTGGCTTGTATTTATATATCAAGCAAGATGTACGTACTATCTCAATCCACAAAAAATAAAAGGAATAAAACACACAATTACAGACATTGAAAGACAGAGTTCCATCTCCATCATCAAGGAACATTAAAGAAGGGTTAAGGAGGAGAATCGATCGTATTTTCTTATTATATATTGAGTGCGTCTGATAGACATGGACCAAGGTTAGTCCTTACTGTTAATCAATTGTATTGGGTTGAATTAAATCAAATCTATAACGATTATTGTGGGACAGAATTCATTATCGATTCATAAAGTATTACTTACAATAATCTGGAAAAGTTTTAAAAGTTTAAAATTTGCATGTTTCGGTATTTTTATCGCTTTTACGAGATTGACGATTAAATCATCATATTAATTTGTAAAATCGTAATATTCGGCCTAAACTTGTAATATATGATTATATTCTGTAAAAATGAGGTTTTTGTTGATTTTTAATAATTTGGTATTTTTCTGATATTTTAGATATCGATTATTGAGTTATTACCGTTTACAGACAATAACGATTAAAAGCCAATTTTTAGTTCTAATACTTAAATATTTTATTTGAATCTGAAATTTGACGTGGGTTAAATTTCTGGTGAAGAATAATTTTCTGAATTTTTTTCATAATTTTTAGGAATTTTTAAGTGGGCGAATTAATTAATCACTTTAAATCATCGTTTATCGTTAAAACCGGGTTTGTCGTTCAAATTCTTGATTTCTGGTCTTTTGATTGAATCTGGAAAATAATATGTTTCTGATGGTTTCAAAATAAAATGTAATTTTATGATTTTTAGTGCTTTAATAAAATGTTAGGAACGATAAGGTTTATTAATGGAATCGTTAATTGTGAAAACGGGTTTTAAAGACGGTTTTAATGGGATTTATTAAATCTGGAATTTTGGAAATCTAGAAAAATTAGTAATTTCTGGAAAATCATGATTTTTAAGTTTAATAATAATTTTTGGATATTAATACTTAAATCGTTTTGTAATTTCCATTTATCATTATTGTCGAGATTAGACGATTAACGAGAAAACCCTTTAAAAACCGAGTTTAAGGATTCTGGAAAATTTTCTTTTCTGGACAGAATGTTCAAAAATATATTTTAGCTATTTTACGTAATTTTTGTACTATTTATTAAAGTCTTTAATTAGTAGTAATGATTTTTTTGGACAAAATTACGATTTATCGTTAAAATGACCCGTTACACCTAAAAGAATTTTTTTTCCAGCCATTTTGAAAATATTTAAATCTGAAACTTTAAGAGTTAAATCATCCCTTAACATACTCAAAATATGTTCAATGGTTTAATTAAATAAAAGACGTTAAACTATTTAATTTGACATTTGCCGTAAAATCCTATTTATAATCGTATTGTCGAAACTAATAATAATTAGGGAATTCTAGCTTTGTAAATTTTGAAACCACCCTGATTAGTAGTATTATAATGTTTAAGAGATTTTTAATCATTTTATAACACTTGTATGATATTTTAATAATTTCATAAACCCAATTTTCTCGTTTTAGAAAATAATATCGTTAAGGCCGAAAGTATTAGTTTTATAAATCTATATCGTTTACTAAAAATGTTGTGTTAGTATAAACTAATATTTTTGCTATTTTGATATGATACTATTTTTAGTAAAGTTTCTAAAAATAGAAAGTTTCCTAAAATATAAATTTTCCTCTTTTAGAATATAATGGTTACTTCTTTTGTTCTCTTATTATTATAATGGTTAAATCTTTTGAATATCGATAATAGCTTTGTTTTGGAGTTATGGAATAAGGACAAGTGTGAGGTTGGAGTAATATATTCTGGGGTTTACGTTTTTATCATCAACTATAAGGCTGGTGTGTCTTTATGGGGCACACTGGTTGTTGAACCGAGCATATATGGTGTTCGGGAGTGTGTGTATATTTTCTTAAGCTCGTGCCTCGTAGTGTAAGACACCGTCGGGTTGAACTGAGTATTTATGTTGCTCGGGAAGGGTGTACATATCATCTTAAACTAGGGTCACGCATTTAAAGTCGCCGTCCTATTATGGTTGAGTAGCCTAGTTAGAGAGCGAAGTTTGATTTGTTTGAACGAAGTTCTCGAAGCTAGTTCTTAGTATTCTCCTAGAGAAAGTCTAGTCTTCATCACTAAACCTATCCATACATAACGCCATTTTGACTATTTTTATTATTATCGATATAATTTGGTTTGCAGACTGGCAAATATTTTATGTTTTCTTCGGAAAATGTGTTTCTATTATATTGTTTCGATACATGAAGTTTTTCACTGAAAGTTTATTTTATTATGATGTTTTACTGCTTTACGTTTTTACTAATTTTCTATAATAGTAATTACAGTTTTAAAATACTGTTATACGGCTGGGAGAACGTTGACGTTACTCCCCACTGATTGTGGCTGTTATGTTTTAACATGGTAGGTATACGTGTTCCGAGTGTGGGCTAGCGAGCAGGGTGGATCCTGCTTGTTTATTTTAATAATTATGTCTTATGGATTGTTCAAACCCCTTTTGTGGATTCTTTTAAATTTTGGCCATTTTATTTTAGGCCTATTGTTTGACTTTAGCATTTTACTTTTACTCAGACATAGTTACAGTGTGTTTTAATCCCGACTCTAGAGTGTTTCTGCCACTGTATCGCGCTAAATTTTTCTAGGGGATTACATAATTAAAATTATCCCACATTGAAAAATTATGATGAGTTCATGAAATTCTACATCATCAATAAGAAAAAATTATTCGTTTTAGATATTAATCAAAAATCTTTTGAATCTTATAATAATTCTCTTAAGGCTATAAATTGAAATAAAAATTATCGGAAAAATTGATAAGAATGGTACCACCTTTGTAACATCTTCCACAAATGATACCACCTTTCAATAATCCAAAAATGATATCACCTTTATTTGTACACTATCTTCTTAAAACAGGTCTCCTATAAAATTGACTTGTAATAGCAGGTAACATGACTTGCATTTTAATATGAATGTCGAATTTCATGGACGGTAATTTTATCATCTTAATATCATTACAACAAACTTCTATCCTCTTTTTCTTGTAAGTCATTGCAATAAAAAATAATTTTTTGTAAGTAAAAAATTACCGTATCACAAGCAAAACCATATAACTGTACTTATTTGTAGACAACTCCTAAAAATTACGAAATATAATTTATACTCCCATACGCGATATAGTAACAACGGTCTGTCGTATTCTAAAAAACACCAAATGATAGTCTCGTACATTTCCGATGGGCTGTCAAATGACGTCGACAACTTGTCGAAATTCAAACGACAGTCTGTTGTTTTCCTACGTCGGCCCATAAATGACAGTATCGGGTCAACGGGTCAGCTACGACCTCGACAATAACGTAAACCCATACCCAAACCCTTTTTTTTAAAGGAGATCCGTACCTGACCCAAACTCATCGGGTCTGGAAAAATGAGACTCAAACCCAACTCATTTAGGGATTTGGACAATCGAGATAGAACCTGACACATACCGGTCCGGTCTCAGAGTGCACAAAATATTGGCGACGGTCTCCGGTCCAGTCCATACTTTAAAAAATAATATTTTTACAGCTCTGTCTGATCTAACCCGAACCTTAAAGAGTCTGGCCTGGTCTGGGTCCCCTTCTAACCGGTTAGGTCTCCGGCTTTGGATTTTTTTGGGATGATCGATCTTTGGCTATCCGGTCTTGTCTGGTCTGGGTTTGGACCGTAAACACCCACAGACCCATTTAGGCGCGACCCGCTGGCCTGGGTGTTGGTCCCCGCTGGCCTGGGTGTTGGTCCGGTCCTAAACCCACAGTGATTTTGGGTAATATTTCGGGTTCAGTCCTAGAAATATTAGTTTAGAAAAATTGGTAGGAAAATTGGGTATGAAAATGAGTAATAACTTATTAAAGTGCAGGTTTAGTAATTTATTAACCTGCTGAGCAGGTAACAGTTTTTTGGTACTACTTAAATAAAATGGTGTTAAAAGGTGATATAATTTTAGGATTATTAAAAGGTGGTATCATTTGTGGAAGATGTTATAAAGGTGGTATTATTCGTATCAATTTTTCCAAAAATTATCCCACATCAAAAAATTATTAAAAAGTGATGAAATTCTATTATATAAATAAAAGTAATCATCGTCTTTAAATATCAATCAGAAATCTTGTGAGTCCTAAAAAGAGTTATTAAAACTATAAATATAAGTATAATTATCACACATCGAAAATTATGATGAGATATAATAAATAAAAGAAATCATTCGTTTTAGATAATCATTTGTCCAAAAGTATACTCCATATATAATAAGATGATCGAATTCTAATATATAAATAAGAGTAATCGTTTGTCCTTAATAACTTAGATGAAAAAACAAACTATTTTGGGTCTTAAAAAAAATTCTTAAGACCATAAGCTTAATTAAAGTAAAATTATCCTACACTTTTGAGTCTTAAAAAAACTCTTAACAATAAACTTCAGTAAAATTTCTCACATCGAAAAATTATTACAAAGTCATGAATTTCATAGATATAAATTAAACCAAACATCTTTTGAGTTTTAGAAAAGCTCTTAGGACTATAATAAACTTAAGTAAAAAATTTCTCTTTTGAGTCTTTAAAAAGCTCTTAAGACTATAAACGTGTGTGAACTTTTCCCACATCGAAAAATTATTATAAAGTTATGAATTTCATATTACTTACTCGAAAAAGTAATGAATCTATTACATATAGAAAAAGTAAAATCATCTCACATCGAAAAATTATATTAAGGTGATAAATTATTATATTATAATTAAGAATAATCATTCGTTCTTAGATATTGTTCCGGTTAGGAAACAATCAACTCCGAATCGAATTCGAATCTAGCTTAAATCGTGCTCTTTGGATCTTGCTTAGCTTCCACGCCTCACTTTCCTCTTCTCTAGCATCGGACCCTCCCGGCGGATCGGGTCTGTCACACCTGCACAGGGAGCGCACAGGGGCCTCGAAAGTGTTCGAGGAAACCCTCACCAATGCCTAAGTTAGTCCGTGTATGCACTTAAGAAACCTTGTTCCTGAGGAACAAGGTGGCGTTTTTTAGAGTGAGATTCTAGTGAGAGAAATTCATTACCCCCTTTATGAGAGAACATAGTGAGGTATTTATAGGTTTCCATAAGAGAGAGAGAGAGAGAGAGAGAGAGAGAGAAAAGGGGAAAAGAGGGGCGTGTTCTTAATAAACTTAAGGAAAAGAGGTTCCTCAATCCCCCTGGAGAAAGTGTAGTAGGGCTCGGCCCGGCCGCCCGGGGGTCGGCCCTCAGGGCCGACCTGATGGAAAGTTGGTCGGCCACCCTCAGAAGTGTTCCCCCTGGGGGTCTGCCGGACAGATCCGACCAATGGCTCCGGCAATGGGCTTTCTGACGGTCCGGGCTCAATCAGGGTCGGGTCAAGCCTGGGTCTCCGGTTGATGGGCGACCCGCAACAGATAGCTGACCCCATCAATTGCCACTCGGCAGCTGGGGGAGCAGGGCTCCTGCTGGCTGTCGATGTTCATCTGCGCAAGTGGGAAGCTGTCGCGTCGCTTCACCCGCATTAAATGTTGTGCTTATTCCCTAGACGGGCAATCTCATTTATTTCGGGCAAAAGAAGCGTCAAAATATCCTCCCCTGATGATTACTTTTCCAGAAAATCCCTCGAGACGCGCGCTTCAGCGACACTTGTCGCGTCTTTCTGGGACGGTTGAGACTTCATTAACTGCCTTGCTTCTTCCCTTTCTCATGGATATAAAAGGGAGGGTCATTTGCCCCAGTTTCTCAAACTTATTGAATACTTCCATTGCCCCATTTTCCTTAGTAACAATGGTTTGGATAGCAGGTAAGGTTTTTAAAAGAGGCGTCCTTACTAACGCCACCAGGTACGTAGGTCATGCCCCATTGTTCAAGCATCCTCGGTTGGTGTGGAGGATTATTGATCGGTGTAAGTTGATAGCTCGTCGGCCCCTCTTATGCCCCTGGGGCTAGTGAGCTGCCGGTAACCATACGCCGTCCAAGGAAGGCCTCCTTCTATATGAGGCCGAAGCCTGACACCTGCACCCTGGTGGGAGGCTGCGACTACCGGGGCTGCCGCCGGTGCTTCCCCTGGTTGAGGTCGGAAAATGCTGACCCCGACCTTCACGACTCCGGGTCCCCTCCTTTTACCCCCAGAAAATCGAATGGTGACCTCGGTTATCCTGAGGGCACCAAGCTTGCCAGCTTTGGTGAGGACTGGGATGTCAGCAACCATGCTTCGGATGATAGTGAAGGCAGGGGCAGCTCCGTAGGTAGCGGGATGAAGGAAAGTGATGAGGAGCGAGATGACGACCCTATGGACATCTCTGGTGACCGTGACTGAGGGTCTGATGATGTTGGTTGCAATAGCTCTAGGGACTATCCCTTTCCGAGCTCTGATGACGACTAAAGCTCCTTCTGACCCTCTGTTTAGCCGACCCAGGCTCTAGGCATATTTTGGTTTCTCATGAATTGTTTTGATCTGTACTGACTTGTAATTCCGACCTTTTGGTCTTTCTTAATGAAGAATCACGACTTTTGTTTTTGTGTTTGTTACCCCTTTTTTTAATGACGTAACGTGACTCTTCCACTTCCCGACTTTTTTGATTTTCAATGTCTTGGGATGTGATGGATGGGTCAGTTTGGGGAGTGACACGTGTAAGGGTTTTATGGGAAGGGCTCCGACAAGGGTTCTGATAATGGGGGCTCTTCAGTTCTCCCATTCTGGTTTATATAAACCCCTTTCTCCCTTCATTCCCCTTTTTTGATCCTCTAAACTCCAAACCTCCATCTCATTTAAATCTTCATCTTCCTCGCTTGAATCTTCATCGTTCTTCGAGTGAATTTGCTATAGGCTGCCCAAGCATCTACCTCAGCCAAATTTGAAGATTCGAATAGGTTAGAATTCGAACCCTAGCTTTTCACTTTCTTTTCCTTCTTGCCCATTTTGGATTTTCCTGGAAAAATGACGCAAAATCGCCGCAGGGTGTTGCTGTTCTCCGACCCTTCCACTGGTGCTCCGGTGGAGGATGACGAGGAGACTTGTATTAGCCGCCCTTCTTCCTCCACCGGCCCAGATGTTATCGTGGCGTGGGCACCACCTTCAACGGTGCCTCCAAGGCCCCCTCTCATTGATGAAAGCGGGGGCGCAAGCTCCCCTAAGCCTGCTCCTTTCCATATCCCGGACATGGACTCTGAGGCCCTGGAAGTTGACCCACTTACCATTGCCGGCCCCTTAAGGGCGAGGGTAGCTGAGGGCACTTACATCTTGGATAAGGAAAAATACAGGGTGCCTCTCCATATGTACCAAGAGCCGGGGCCGCGTGCGGAGATCCTAATTAGAAATGCTGCTGAGGTCATAGCGAACTTTTATGATTTTAGGTCGGAGTATTCGGTCATCGCCACGGGAGAGAAGGACACGGTGTGCAACCCTCCGATGGAATGTATTGTCGTCTACCATAAATGTCTGGAGTTTGGGCTTTGATTCCCTCTCCACCCCTTTCTTGAAAAGGCTTTCTAGCGTATGAACATGGCCATCGCTCAGCTGACGGCGGTGTCCATCCGGACCCTCGTGTCATACGTCTGGTTTGCTTGTTTGAAGGGTATGAGCCCTCCATTGACGCCTTTAGATTCATGATGGGCCTGTAAATGGTCTATTCAACAGAAGGCCCCTCAGGCTACTTCTCTATATATAGGATTAAGGCTTTTCACCAGTTTGGCTGGCGCTAACCAGCATCAAACAGTGGAAGAATAACTTTCTATATATCGGGCGTGAAGGGGGGTGGTCTATTCCTTGCCACTTTAGAAACAACGTTCACACCCACCTAGAGACCATCGAGGAGTATCATCCTGAGGTTGGGGGAAAGGCTCTGGAGGTGAAGCTAACGCCAGAGGAGAAGAAAATAGTTAAACTCTTTAAGTGTGAAAGATAAGGGAACACCGTGGCCTCGTGTAGGTGGCTTCCTCTGGCAGAACTCATAGTGACCGACGAGTTTTTGACCCCTGTGGGGCTAAACCCTGCGCGCCTCAAAGGTAGCTGGGGGCTTCCTACACGTGTATTGTCCTTTAGATTTTACTGACATGCTAACCCCTTTGCCGCTTTTATTGTTTTTGCAGATACCTATGGTACTTTCTGGACCATTCCGCACTTACGCGCTCTTGGACTTGATACCAAATACAATCCTATCGCCTCTCGCCCTGTTGCTCCTTTAAAATACAAGAAAGAGAGCCTTATGGGACATGTGAAGAGCATATCGGCGTGGAAGGCCCGATTTCCTCCCAGGGGGTCTTTTGGCCGTGCTTCGACGCCGACGGCTGTAGCTAGGCCGGCCCAGAGGAGTTAAGGTCTTGAGGCGACACGTCCATCTGCCGTCAGATGTGAGGGTTTCTCTAACCCAGATCGTTCTTCTGATGCTGCTGCTGCTACTGTGATGCCTACATGATGGTAGGGATTTGTCACGTCCCTAACCGTCAATAAAACAACCGATTACACCTAGTGGGTAGCTAGGGTAAGTCGGGATCGTATCCACGAGGACGGTATTGTAAAGTTTAGACTAGGTCGGCCTACAAACGAGACTATGCTACCAAACAAACACAAAGAAAGCTATAATTGGGAAACTATGATGGAGAAGAGATAAGAACTAGACTAATGATTAACAAGAAACAAACTAAACAACGAAACTAATGGAATAATGAATAACTAAGAGAATGAACTCAAATAAGGAAAGAAGTGGGGTAGGTCGGGTTCATAGGTGTAGACGGGTGATTGGGGTGATCAAGAGTAATGGGTGTCTCCTAGTTGCTAGGGTCGGTCCGGTATCTCGCAACTTAAACCGATGTCAAGGTGGGTTCGGGCTCTCGCAACTTAAACCCTAGTCCGCGCTCTCGCGACTAAACTATTCTCAACATTTCCACATAATAGACAATCAATGAGAAGATGAACACAAGTATGGGAAGCATGGTCACTACAACTCACACAAGCATATCAACAAACACATAGAGTGCCCACAATGTGACTAACAACAAAGATTCATCCTTTTCCCTTAATCAACCCTAATCATTCATAATCTACCTCTAATTCCCCTACTAACCCCACAAGATCACTACTCACTCATTATCATGGTCAAACTAACAATCATAAGAGAAAACAAACTCACAAACCAACCATCCATTATCATTAACAAGAACAATAACAATAACAATATGAAAAGATTCAAACAAGATTAAATAAACAAGATTAAGAGTAGAGATGACTATACCAACACTATGGAGATGAAAAGATGAAATCTTGTATAAATAAGAACCCAAATAAAACCCAAGGTTGTCAAGCTTGGAGAATTCTTCAAGTATCCTCTTAATATAAAAACTAATTACAAGGATTAACTAAGGATTAACAAAGATTAAAGGAAGATTAAACTAATGAGTGAAAGTAAATCTAGGGTTTTAGGGTTGTAGAGAGGCTTAAGGAATGCTAAACTATCATAAGATATGTTACTAATACAAGAAGGGAGTATATATATGGGTACAAGAATGAAGGAGAATGAAATAAAAGAGTCGCGCTGCCCCTGTAGCGTCCCGACCGGGACGGGATCATTCCGACCGGGACGTCCCTGTCATCCCGATCGGGACGGGTTGGTCCCGACCGGGATGGGCTCACAGTGGCACCCTTTAATGTGCACCCCATCCCGAACGGGATGAGGCCATCCCGAACGGGATGGGTCTTGTAGGCCTCCCTTAAGAGCTCTTTGGTCCCTCCTTGCCTCTCATGGGTTTCTCGTCGATTCTCGGGACTCGGGATCGGGTCTCGGAGGCTTGGGATTGGGTCCCAAGGTCTCGGGGTCGAATCCAAGGCATCAAGTCATCGTTCCTTCGTTTCGTTGGCTCCGAAATGTGTATGTATTGAGTCGGAATTGCTCCAACTCTTCCAAATCGGTCTCGGGAACCTGAAACGAACTAAAGGAAGCATAAGAAGCCCATGAACCGCCCCCAAGGAGCGATTCCACAAGGAAAATGGGACCAAAACACAACAAATAGGCACTACAAACTACACTTATCAACTCCCCCACACTTAACCCTTACTCGCCCTCGAGTAAGCACATACTAACTACTATACTAGCCGAATGGGTATTAGCGCACCTTACGCCCTTTCAACTCACGCGAGTGCACTTAGAGGAAAAGTGCACTCCGCAAGGCAAGTGAGGTCTTGCGACAAAACTGTGGATGCAACCGGACACAAAACACAAAAACAAACAAGCACACAAACAAATAAACAAACAAACAAACACTAGGTTGCACCCAAAGGAAAACAAATACCGCTTCCCTCTAAAAGGGGTGAAAGAAGCACCAGTTTAGGACTCGAGGTAAGTGACAACGTTCCCAAGCTAGCAATACAAACCAAGGTGGACTAAACCCTAATAGTATGACGATAAAGTAACAAAAACGTTGGTAACTTACCTAGGTCCTCCTAACTTTCTAAAAACGTACTACGGGACGATCGGCGGAGTGGGAGTTGAAGAACCACGGTGTTAGTCGACACTGTAGGTAAGTGAGACCCCGCCCCCTTTAGCGTGAGCCAAGAGGGTCGTCCCGTGTCCAAAACTGCCTAACTAGTCCAAGTAAAAAGGTGGAAAACATGCAAAATGAGGGAAGACCGACTAATGCCGCTATCATCCTTCCTAGGGACTCGGTCCTTTGGTAGGCTCTTCACGGCAAAAGTCGGAAAAAGGCTTATTTTTTTGGGGATTTCTTTTTGTGAGACGGGTTTTCTTTTGGCATTTTCTTTCTTTTCGACATTTTGATTTGTTTGTTGCCATGCCATTTCTTTTTCTTCTTTTCTAATTTTCTTTTGGCTTTTGTGTCTTTTCTTTTTTTCTTCATTTCTTTTCTTTCTTTCATTTTTTTCTTTCTTTTCTTTTCCTTGCCCTTTTTGGCAAGATTTGGCTTTTTGGCATTTTCATTGTATAACAAGAAAGGTAGAAATCAACAATTTGCAATTTATTGTGTGGAGATATGTAGGAGGTAGGTGAATGGGTAAGTCGGGGGTGCGCATCCCCTTTCAAACCCACAAAAAGGGAGAACTTGGACTAATCAAACAATCCTAAACACGGTCATCTAAGGGACGGGACTCGGCAACCAAGGCCTTTTCACACCGTGGGTGGTCATAATGGTCAAAATGCAAATCCCGTAGTAAATTCCTAGTAAGCTAGGTGGACTCAAGGTAAAGGACCAACGAATTCATTGGTTTAGGGTCATTCTACTAGATTAAAGTCCACGACTCGATTTACACTACTAGGAAGGGAAAGTACACACTCACACACTAGCCTCTAAACCGGGTTTTCGAAAAATTGTTTACACACAAGACACACAACACACACAAAATGAAGACTCAACGAGAACGAAAGAAAAAGAAGCAAAAGCAACGAAACAAAAACAACACAAAAGGAACACATACACAACACAAACACCACCCCGATATTCCACACAGGTCACCAATCAACCACAAACTATGTACAAGCTCCACCCGAGCACACCTCAACACAACCTTCTCCAAACATCACAAGGAATAAAGAGGGAAAGAGGGTTAGAAGATGTTACCGGATGTCTTCAAAGCCTTCCAAACAGCGGAGATTAAGCAACCTATAAGGAAAAGGGAGGCAAAACACACACAAACAACAAAAACACGACACAAAGACAAAAAAGGAGAACACACAAAAGAAAATCTTTTTGATTTTTGTGAAATTTTTTCAAATTTTTAGGGTTTTTAAAGGTTTTTTCGAAAAAGGAAAAAAATAAAACTAACTACGATAGAATATCGCTCCCCCACACTTAAACCGAGCAATGTCCTCATATGCTCAATCGTAGTGTGCCGAGAGACGAAAGAAAAGGAAAATAAACTACGAAAATAAGGCTAAAAATTAAAATGAAAAGATGGAGAAAAGGGTAGAAAGCGTCCGGCCGGGGTGTAATCAAGTCACCATGGGCCGAGACAAGAAAAGATATGGACGGGGGAAGAAAATAAAAAAAGAAGGAAACAAAAGGAAATGGGAGGGGAGGGCTAGGTGTAATCAAGTCACCTAGCCCGGATTCCGTCCAAATCCGACTAACTCCTAAAAAGGGTGAAAATCGTGCATATTTGGATTAATCGATTGACTCTCGACGTAATCACGTCGTCGGGAGTCGGGAGCAACCATACTACGGCCTCGAAGGCCACTAGATACCATGACTCAAGGGAGAGGGGTAAACAATGAAAAACAAGCGATAAAAAGACGGAAAAGTAAGGATAGTTACCCAAACCGAGCGGCTAGTAACTCACTTGCTCCATCGTCTCGATGATCATTAGAGGCTCGTCGCTTATCTTCTCGGTTGCCATCTCGCTTCACACTTGAAAAGAACTCACGGTAGAGGTAGTAATGGTAGAGGGTGAGATTTGATGTGAGAGTCGGTGTAAAGTGGATAGGAAATGGAGTGAGGGCATGACAATGAAGTACATGGGGCATATGATAAGGCTAGGGTAGCTAGGGAGGTTGGGAGGGGGCATAAAACGGTTGGGTGGACTCGATTTGCGAAGAAGAAACACAAAGGGGGAGCAGGTGCCCGTCCCGGTCGGGAAGATCGGTCCCGTTCGGGATGTCTCACCCGTCCCGGTCGGGACGCTTCCTTCCCGGTCGGGATGGACCTCCAGTGAGCTCGAATTTGTGCACCCCCATCCCGATCGGGATGACTCCCTCCCGGTCGGGATGCCACGCCCGTCCCGGTCAGGACGCCTCTTCACGGCCGGGATGGGTCTTCTTCAACTTCCACAATCCCAAAAGCTTGCTCCAAGCTTCAAAAACCCGATCCTCGTGCTTACAAGCCAAGGTATATCATAGCCATTCTTCTCTAGGAAGCATTCTCACTTCACCTATCAAACAATACTCAAACACACATCAAACTCTCTCCCTCACAACGCTCATCAATCAATCCAAATAACAAGAATTCACAAAAATCCAAAGCAATTACAATAAAGAGATATATACAATGAGTCGGTTCTTGTGGAACTCCGTCAAACCAAGGATGGTGCTTTCTTCAATCTTTTTCATCAACCATGACTAATTCCATCTCCATTAAGGGCACGTAAGAACAAGTCGAAGGCCCTAGAGAAGTCTTCAATCAAGCTCGTAATGTAACCGACCACATCCCAAGGCTCTTCATGGCCTTGCCTAGACGTTCCCGGGGCATCCCGATCTTCCAAGTTCAATGGCTTGAACTTGTACTTTTGGTCTTTCGGGATATACCCGAACGTCCACCGATCCTCATGTGGCTCCAAAGGAGGCTCATCCTTCTCCTTGCTTTGCAACTTGTCATCAAGCCCATGATTTGGGCACTCATCTTCCTCCAAATCGGAGTCATCATCCTCAAGTACATAAGAGTACTTCTTCAAGCTTTGTCCCGGATCTTTCCCTCGATCGATGTCTTCTGTGGCATGGATCACATTACACGTCTCGGTCATAGGCGAAGTGTTGCCTTGGAGGTCGAACACTAACTCTTCGTCGCCCAGTTGAAAGGTAATCCTACCCTTCTTCACATCGATCACGGCACCGGCGGTGTGTAAAAATGGGCGTCCAAGGATGATGGGAGTGTTAGCATCCTCCGGCATGTCAACCACAATGAAGTCGACCGGAATGAAGAACTTCCCTATTCGTACCGGCACATCCTCTAACATTCCCAATGGTCGGTTAAGAGACTTATCGACCATTTGGAGTGTAATGGATGTACATTTCAACTCCGTCATCCTTAATCGCTCACAAATGGTGTAGGGAATAATGCTCACACTCGCACCCAAATCACACATAGCTCTCTCGATCTTGTAATTGCCGATGGTGCATGGGATAGAGAAACTACCCAGGTCCTTCAACTTCGGAAGCGTGGAACCTTGAATAAGCTCGCTCACCACCCTTGTGAACGCTATTGTCTCTTCCTTGTCAATGGACCGCCTCCTAGCTAGGATTTCCCGCATGAATTTTCCATATGCCGGGATTCGGGTAAGTAACTCGGTGAATGGGACATTCACATCCAATTTCTTCACGATATTAAGGAACTTGTCGTATTGAGTATCCACCTTAGTCTTCATTTGCCTTGATGGGAAAGGCAACTTGATTTGGTACTTATTTTGCTCAATGGGGGTGGATTCTTCAAAGGACACTTTCCTTTTTCCCTTGTCTTTCTCTTGAAGTGGGGGAGGGTTGTCTTCTTGGGGTTTCTCAACTTCCCATAAAACTTGTTCCTCCATTGGATTATCAAAGCTTGATTCTTCTTGAGTTGGAGATGCCATTTCCTTTGTCGGTTCTTGCATTGGCTCTTGTTCATTAGGGAATGAAGGGGAGTCATAGGATGTACCTCTCCTTGTGGTGATACCATTGACATGCTCAAAATTTGGAGTTACACCTTGAGAAGGTAGTTGCCCCTTTTCCCTTGAGGAGCTCCCCGAAGCGAGTTGAGATACTTGAGTCTCAAGTATTTTCATACGGGCATCTCTCGTCGTGTTTTCCCCTTGAATATAAGTGAAGAGCTCATGATGGTTTCTTGACATGTCCATTTGACTCTGTTGCAAATCTTGATTGCTCCTTTGTATTTCCATCAAAGTCTTTTGAATGTCAAAATCCCGAGGTGGGGATGATGGATTATGTGGAGTGTCGGTGATGGCGAGAGGAATGCCATAATCATGAGTAGGAGACCGGCTCCTAGGCTTGCTTTGTTGTTGTTGATTTTGAGTTGCTTGTTGACGGTTCCCTTGGAACCCTTGAGAATTACCTTGTTGTTGATGATGGTTCCCTTGGAACCCATGAAAGTTGCCTTGATGATGGCCTTGATTGTTGCCATGGTTGTGGTTTTGATACCCTTGAAAATTTTGGTTTCCTTGGAAACCACCTTGATTGAAGTTCCCTTGTTGGAACCCTTGCTTGTTGTTGAAGTTGCCTTGGTTATTTTGCTTGAAATTGTTGAAGGGTCTTTGGTTACCCACATAACCTTGGTAACCTTCATTGTTGTCCCGTAAGGGAGGTGGAACATAGGGACGATGTTGTTGTTGATGTTGAAGTGCTTGTTGTTGAGGGACTTGATTGGAAGCTTGGTATTGATTAGAGTAGGAGGCACCTTGCTTGAACGCTTGAAAGGCGTTCACTTGCTCAATACTCCCTCTACAATTCATAGGGTCATGACCAACGATTCCACAAGTGTCACACATCCCAAAATAGAGCAAAGGAGGTGCAAATCCCAAAGCATTCACTTCTTGAATCGGTTGATGGTGTGAGGAACTAGTGCCTTGGACTTGGTTGAGGTGGCTTTGGAGCTTCTTGTCGATAGTCTCCATGTGTGTTTTCAATTGAGCTCCAAGGTCAATGCTTAATTTGGTGATAGCATCGACCTCATGCATGCCTCCTCGATGTGCCTTCCTAGGCCTAGAGTGTTGCGAATTATGCACCGCCATCTCTTCGATTCTCGCCCAAGTTTGGTCGTCATCGACCTCTGTAAACCTACCATTGGAGCCCATATTAAGTATAGCTCTCGAGTCCTTATAAAGCCCATTCCAAAATTGTTGTACCAAGAACCATTGTGAGAGTCCATGATGAGGGCACGACGTAACCAAAGATTTAAACCGCTCCCAAGCTTCATATAGGCTCTCTTCATCCCTTTGTTGGAACCCGGTGATGGAGGCCCTAAGCAAATTGGTCTTTTCCGGAGGGTAAAACTTTTGGTAGAACGCCAAGGCAAGCTTTTTCCAAGTATCGATACCCATGGTTGCCCTATCGAGACTCTTGATCCATTGCTTCGCTTTTCCAATAAGAGAGAACGGGAAAAGTACCCAACGAATTTGATCTTGGGTAACCCCGGTTTGGGATATAGCGTCACAATAATCGGAGAAGGTCTTCATATGTTGGTGCGGGTCTTCGGTGGGCAAACCACTAAATGGGCTCCTCTCCACAAGTTGGATAAATTGAGTCTTTGCCACAAAATTCCCGGTATAGGCTTCCGGTAATGCACTCGGTCCCGGCAAGACATCTTCCGTGAAAGTGGAGTGAGATGAGAACTTCGGCATGATTGGATGTAAGGGAGAATATGGTGGTGTAGACGGTGTTGATGTAGATGAAGAGGGGGAACTAGGAGAAGAATTACCGAAGGGATTGATGAAGGTCCCTCCGGCCGTCTCTCGAGGTGACTCGCTAAAGTCGGCTCCTTGGGCTTGCCCTTGGTGAGTATTGCTTGCACTTGGTTGAGAGATCCTAACCCGGTTAATCGTCCGTTGGCGAAAGGCTCGAAAGAGTCTCTCCGACTCTGGATTAAAGAGATAGAAGTCGCCTCCCCTCCTAGGCATACACTACACACTAGAACAAACGTGAGAACACCTAGTGCTTTGTGGGCACTAGGAAACGACAATAAACAAGCCTAACTAGAGACAAAGAGAAAACAAAGCTAAGAAAAGAAGAGAAACTAGAAAATATTCACAAGAGAAGATGGGAGAACACAAAGAAGGGTAACTAAGTCTAGAAGTAAGCAAACTAAGTCTAAACAATGCACCGTCCCCGACAACGGCGCCAAATTGATGGTAGGGATTTGTCACGTCCCTAACCGTCAATAAAACAACCGATTACACCTAGTGGGTAGATAGGGTAAGTCGGGATCGTATCCACGAGGACGGTATTGTAAAGTTTAGACTAGGTCGGCCTACAAACGAGACTATGCTACCAAACAAACACAAAGAAAACTATAATTGGGAAACTATGATGGAGAAGAGATAAGAACTAGACTAATGATTAACTAGAAACAAACTAAACAACGAAACTAATGGAATAATGACTAACTAGGAGGATGAACTCAAATAAGGAAAGAAGTGGGGTAGGTCGGGTTCATAGGTGTAGACGGGTGATTGGGGTGATCAAGGGTAATGGGTGTCTCCTAGTTGCTAGGGTCGGTCCGGGCTCTCGCAACTTAAACCAATGCCAAGGTGGGTCTGGGCTCTCGCAACTTAGACCCTAGTCCACGCTCTCGCGACTAAACTATTCTCAACATTTCCACATAATAGACAATCAATGAGAAGATGAACACAAGTATGGGAAGCATGGCCACTACAACTCACACAAGCATATCAACAAACACATAGAGTGCCCACAATGTGACTAACAACAGAGATTCATCCTTTTCCCTTAATCAACCCTAATCATTCATAATCTACCCCTAATCCCTCTACTAACCCCACAAGATCACTACTCACTCATTATCATGGTCAAACTAACAATCATAAGAGAAAACAAACTCACAAACCAACCATCCATTATCATTAACAAGAACAATAACAATAACAATATGAAAAGATTCAAACAAGATTAAATAAACAAGATTAAGAGTAGAGATGATTATACCAACACTATGGAGATGAAAAGATGAAATCTTGTATAAATAAGAACCCAAATAAAACTCAAGGTTGTCAAGCTTGGAGAATTCTTCAAGTATCCTCTTAATACAAAAACTAATTACAAGGATTAACTAAGGATTAACAAAGATTAAAGGAAGATTAAACTAATGAGTGAAAGTAAATCTGGGGTTTTAGGGTTGTAGAGAGGCTTAAGGAATGCTAAACTATCATAAGATATGTTACTAATACAAGAAGGGAGTATATATATGGGTACAAGAATGAAGGAGAATGAAATAAAAGAGTCGCGCTGCCCCTGTAGCGTCCCGACCGGGACGGGATCATTCCGACCGGGACGGCCCTGTCATCCCGATCGGGACGGGTTGGTCCCGACCGGGATGGGCTCACAGTGGCACCCTTTAACGTGCACCCCATCCCGAACGGGATGAGGCCATCCCGAACGGGATGGGTCTTGTAGGCCTCCCTTAAGAGCTCTTTGGTCCCTCCTTGCCTCTCATGGGTTTCTCGTCGATTCTCGGGACTCGAGATCGGGTCTCGGAGGCTCGGGATTGGGTCCCAAGGTCTCGGGGTCGACTCCAAGGCATCAAGTCATCGTTCCTCAGTTTCGTTGGCTCCGAAATGTGTATGTACTGAGTCGGAATTGCTCCAACTCTTCCAAATCGGTCTCGGGAACCTGAAACGAACTAAAGGAAGCATAAGAAGCCCATGAACCGCCCCCAAGGAGCGATTCCACAAGGAAAATGGGACCAAAATACAACAAATAGGCACTACAAACTACACTTATCACTACACCGTCGGCCGAGGAGGCTGAGGAAGTAGTCTCCCCCTTGACCAGGAAGAGAAAAGATAAGGAGCCTATGACCACCGAGCAACTGATTGACTTGGAAGCCGAGATCATCATACCTCAGCCCAAGCGCCATGCCCCCAGCCTCCCTGAGACGCTTTATGGTCAAGGGAATGTGGAATGGAACTATGCGATGGACAACATTGACGCCTTTGCTCTTCTTTCAGACTCCTCAACAGTTACCTTGGATCAGACTGCCAAGGTGCTGTGGCATGCTTGTGCCCGGGCCCAGCAGCTTCTCTATCGCTGCTCTATGGTCTTCCAGGCGTCCGCCGAGCTGGCAGCCCTCAATCGTCTAAGCGATGAGGAGCTGACCATCACTCCAAGGTCCTCCTTCTCTGATCATATTGCCGTGGTTGAGAGAGACATCGCGCTTATAGCCGACCTGAGGAACAAGCTGGCTGAGAGCAAGAGCGAGCTGAAAGAGTCCCAGCGTCAATCGGCTGGCTGGAAGGAGCAGGGGGAGAGGGCCCTGAAGGAAGCATCAGATTTGGAAACTAAGCTGGGACAAACGAAGAAGCATTCGGCAGAGCTGGGAGGGGGTCTTAAAGAATTTGCCGATCGCTTATCTGAGGTGGAGTCTAAGCTGACGGTGACCCGGGACAAGTGCCAAGAACTGAAAACTCAGAAGGAGAACTGGCTGAAGGAGAAAGCGGAGATTGTGAAAGAGGCTGATGAAAAGGTAGACCAGGGCTTTGCTGAACCTACCAACTCAGTCGCTAACTTATGTGTGGAAGTTATCAGGGAGCTGGTGCCAGATTTTGATGAGGAGGCCAACAATCAGCTATACACTGCCAAGGACGAGGCCATGATCAACGAGCCTTCGCAGAAGGGTCCTGATGGGTCATCCATCGTACTCTGCCCAGGAAGCACCTCCTGCATAAGATTTAGGGCAGTCGTCCTCTGAAGGCTCATGCCCTTACCCTTGAAGAATTTGAGCCTTGTGTCTCCTTTCTGCGCCTTTCATATCTTTTCTTCAATCTAAGTTTTTGTGCGCGCCGAGCCGGAATTTGGCCGTCTGCCGGTATTTGTGTATTCTCTTAATTTCTTGTCCTTTGAACTTGTTTGCAAACTTGGTTGTAAGCTCTTCTGAACTCTACTTACTTTGGTTGACTTTGTCAATCTTTTTATCAATCTTTGTTCTCTCTTATGTCTGATTTTATCTCACCCACCTTCCTAGAGGTAGGTAGGGGGGATGCCCCTTGCCTGCTTGGAGGTAGGTAGAGGGATTTATGCTTTTTTATGTAAGGTTGAATGCTTATCAGACCTTGTTAGTTTGGCTTTTACGCCCGACCTGTCCCTGACTTCTATTCGAAGTTAGGAGACCTGCCCCCTGCCTCCCTAGAGGTAGGCAGAGGGATTCATGTTTTTATAAAAGACTGAATGTGTGTATCAGGCCTTGTTGGTTCGGCTTTGACGCCCGGCCTGTTCCTACTACTGGTCGAAGTCAGGGGGCCTGGCCCCTGCCTGCCTGGAGGTAGGTAGAGGGACTTATGTTTTTCATACAAGGCTGAATGTGTATCATGCCTTGTTAGTTTGGCTTTGATGCCTGGCCTGTCGCTGACTTCTGGTCGAAGTCAGGGGGCCTGGCCCCTGCCTTCCAGGAGGTAGGCAGAGGGACTTTTGTTTTTGTTGAGGGGTCCATTTTATCAGGGTTTTGCAATAGTGGGGCTCTCCCCTTATTGCCCCTTGCTCGTTTTTGTGTGAAATGCAAATCCAACAGACAACGAGTATAAACAGAAGATAGATCTTTCATTTCTTGAAAAAAAAACTAACAGTTTGGACGGAGCTGTCGACAATGTTTTCTGATTGTCCTCCGTTGATTTTAGGGAACTTTTTTTTTAAAAAAAAAAACTTCTGGAACCTTGGCTAAGCATAGTATTTCTTGAGAGTGTCTATATTCCAATGCGACGCAAACTCTTGTCCCTCAACGTTGGCGAGCCTGTAGGTGCCGGGGCCCATGACCTGAGTGATTTGGTAGGTACCCTCCCAGTTGGCGCTTAGCTTGCCATGCTCTCTTGCCTTCTCAATTGCTTGGGTTTTTCGTAAGACTAGGTCTCCTACCTGGAAACTTATCGTACTTACTTTCTTGTTGTAAACTCTTCTCATCCTCTGCTGGTATGCTGCGACGTTTGAGCTGTCCTCTTGTCTCACCTCACCTACTAGGTCGAGGGCTTCGGTCATTCCAGCCTCATTACTGGGTCTATCGAACAGCTGAGACCTGAGAGTTGGGATCCTGACTTTAATGGGCAGAAAGGCATCGTCACCATAGACCAGCCCGAAGGGGGTATGTCTGGTGGACTCTTTTCTGGTTGTTCTTATTGACCACAAAATGCTCGGAAGCTCGTCTGCCCATCTTCCCTTGAGGTCATCTACCATCTTTTTCAGCCCATTTAAAATTTGCTTGTTGGCAGCCTCAACCTGGCCATTGGTCTGCGGGAGACATACAGCAGAGTAGGCAACTATTATCCCATGACCTTCTAGCCAGGTCCTTAGAGGGTTATTGTCGAACTGGTTGCCGTGGTCAAATACCAGTACTCTGGGCAGGCCGTACCGTGTGATAACGTTCCTCCAGATGACCTTCCTGACCGCTGGTTCGGTGATGTTTGGGACTGCCCCTGCCTCCACCCATTTGGTGAAGTAGTCGATCACCACAATAAGAAATTTTTTACCCCCAGTTGCAACAGTGAAAGGACCGAGGTATCCATTCCCCACTGATTAAAGGGGATGGGGAAAAGAATTGGCCGGAGGTCTTGTGCTGGGGCATGTATTACTGGTGCAAAGAGCTGGCACTTCCTGCATTTGGAGGCTAAGTCTTTTGCGTTGGCCAACATGGTAGGCCAGTAGTATCCTGCCCTTAGTGCCTTGTGAGCAAGGGTTTTTCCTCCGATATGGTGTCCGCAAATTCCCGAGTTGATATCATCTAGGACCTCAGCTGCTTGTTCTGCCCCCAGGCACTTGAGTAGGGGTGAAGAGAATGACTTCCGGTACAACTCACCCTCAACTAGTATGTACCAAGCAGCTTTCGACGACATCCTCTTTTGTTGCGCAGGGTCTTCGGGCAGGGTTCCGTCCCTTTTGAATCTGATAATTGGCGTCATCCAGTTTTCGGACTCTGACCCTTCAAACACATTGACCTGCTGGTGGGGTTCCGTTGATCTTTCTTGTATCACATCTACCCAGACCGACCTCTTGATGTCCTGTAGGCTAGAGCTTGCTAGCTTGGATAAGGCATCAACTCGGTTGTTTTGCGACCTGGGGACCTACTTGACCTTGTAGGACTTGAGTTTTGACAACTCCTACTTCACCTTCTCTGGATATGAGACCATGGTCAGGTCCTTGGCCTCTTACTCCCCATTGATCTGGTTGACAATGAGCTGGGAGTCGGTGGCGAGTATGATTCTTTCTGCTCTGGCGGCCACAACTAGATTAACGCATGCTAGGACAGCCTCGTATTCAGCCTCTTTATTGGACACTGGGAAGGTGAATCTATGTGCATGTTCGAAGTCGACCCCCTCAAGACTAGTTAGCACGACCTCTGCCCCCGCACCGTTGGCCGTGGGTGAGCCATCCGTGAATACCTGCCATTCTCCAGCGGGGAGGGGAGGGGGTGGGTGGTGGGGTTGGGGGGTCACCTTTCTCCGAGTGGGAGCACTCAGCGAGGAAGTCTGCCAGGGCCTGGGTCTTGATGGCGGCTCTGGGCTGGTAGGATATACCTAGGCCGCTTGGTTCTATGGCCCATTTTAACAGTCTTCCGGTTTTTTCGAACTTCTCGATGAACTTTTCTAGGGGTTGGTTGGTGAGTACAATGATGGGGTGTGCATCGAAATATGGTCGGATTTTTCGTGCTGTTATCACCACCGCGTATGCCGCCTTTTTGACTACCGGATAATTCTTCTCGACTGGTCAGAAGGCATGACTTATGAAATAGATCGGTTTTTGAGTTCCTGCCTGATGGGAAGGATTCGTCACGTCCAAACCGATCAATAAATAAACCGGCTATTCCTACGGTAGATAGGGCAAGTTGGGTCGAATCCACGGGGACGGTAATGTATAGCCTAGACTAAGGTTGCCTAAATACGAGACTAAGTCAACGAGCTAAGCTAAACTAGAGAATGATAGAAGGGGAGAAAGCTAGACTAAGACTAAGGCTAAGGAGAAAGCAAACAAGGAAAACGGGCTAGGATTAGGTCGGGGTCAAAGGGGTAAGGGAATGGTCGAGGGAGAATTAGAGCGAAGGAGGTAGTAGGGTGATCTAGGTTGGTCCAGGCTCTCGCAACTTAGACCCACCTAGAGGTTCCACCTAGAACCCATCTCGGCGACACACATGACAAACGGGGTACTAGCGCGCTATGGTGGCCTAGGTCGCATCCGGGCTCTCGCTACTTAGACCGACCTAGGGGTCGTCCTCACCGGGCTCTCGCAACTTAGTGAGGGAACCGAACCCACAAACAAACTATCACCCACAAGAGAAAGGCAAGAAAAACAAGTATTTGCAACTACTAGTCATTCAAGCAATTTAACAAACATGTAATATGCACCAAACCAAGAGGAAACCCAAATCTTCCACCAACATCTCCAACAAACCCTTAATCACCAAATTAATACCCTAATCACCCTACAAATCCTAGCAAGAACACTACTCTAACATAATCAAACAAATACTAACAAGAACAAGATGGATCAACAAAAGAAACAAAACAAACATCTACAAACTAGTAATAACAATGAACAAGAACAAAACAATCAACTAAAGATTAAAACTTGAATAACAAAACAAAGATAAAGAGAAAGGAAAAGGATTATACCAAACTAGAGGATGGAAGGAAGAATAAGAACTTGTATAAAAGAGAAAACCCAAAATAATCATCCAAGGTTGTCAAGCTTGGTGAAGATCTTCAAGAATTCCTTAATACAAGAACTAATCTATGATTAACTACTAATTATCGAATAATCTACACTAATCTAATCTAATCTAACCTAAAGTAGTCTAGGGTTTTAGGAGAGGTGAAGAATATCACATATCATATTGTCTTAATACAAGAGGGGGGTATATATAGGGTTACAAGTGGAAAGGAATTGAAAGAAACAAGGTGGAGCTGTAACTGACCCTTCCCGGTCGGGAAGGCTTGGTCCCGATCGGGATGGGCCATCCTTCCCGGTCGGGAAGGACCTTCCCGATCGGGATGGTCTCACAGTAGCCGCGCTTCATGTTCACTTCATCCCGAACGGGATGGGTCTTTGTAGGCCTCCCTTAAGAGCTCTTTGGTCCCTCCTTGCCTCTCATGGGTTTCTCGTCGATTCTCGGGACTCGGGATCGGGTCTCGGAGGCTCGGGATTGGGTCGCGAGGTCTCGGGGTCGATTCCAAGGCATCGAGTCATCGTTCCTCTGCTCCGTTGGCTCCAAAATGTGTATGTATCGAGTCGGAATCGCTCCAACTCTTCCAAATCGGTCTCGGGAACCTGACACAAACTACAGGAAGCATAAGAAACCCATAAATCGCTCCCAAGGAGCGATTTCACAAGGAAAATGGGACCAAAACACAACAAAATAAGCACTACAAACTACACTTATCACTGCCTCTTTCCTCAGGATAACTGCACTTACAGTTCAGTTGGTAACAGCTATGTACAGGAAGAGTCCCTTCCCTGTGACTGGCCTAGCTGAGGTCGGTAGTTGCTTCAGGTGTTGTTTCAGCAGCCCAAACGCTTCCCTCTGTTCCAGCTTCCCATTTGAACTGTTTGTTCCCTCTTATGACTTTGAACAAAGGTGTTGTTTTATCGGTAGACCTGGCTATGAACTGCGTCAGGGCGGCCATTCGGCCATTCGGCCAGTCAGCCGTTGTATGTCCCTGATTGTTTTGGGTTTTGGTAGGTCTTGGATGACTTTTACCTTCTTAGGGTTGGCGTCAATACCTCGGGCGCTGACCAAGAATCCGAGGAACTTTCCCGACCGAACCCCAAAGATGCATTTCTTGGGGTTGAGCTTCATCTGGTAGGCTCAGAGTAAGGTAAAATTTTCCCTTAGATCCTCCAGATGTTCCTCGTCCCCCTTGCTCTTCACTATTGCATCATCAACATACTATTGATCCACCAGGCGTTAGTAGGTAGCACCCGCATTCTTGAGGCCGAAGAGCATCATTCTGTACATGTATGTCCCGACGCTTGTGATGAACACACATTTCACCCTGTCCGGCTACCATAGGTATACTTGGTGGTATTCTCAGAAGGCGTCGAGGAAACTCAGCATCGAGTGTCCGCTGGTAGCGTCGACCAGTTGGTTGATTCTTGGTAGAGGGTATCAGTCTTTTGGGCACGCCTTGTTGAGATTCGTGAAGTCAACACACATTCTCTAGGCCCGCGACGCTTTCTTCACCATAACGACATTGGCCAGCCACTCGGGATAATCACAACTTTCAATGAATTCGGCCTTCAGAAGTTTTTCAATCTTCTCCTTGATGGCCTGGTCCTTCTCAGCTGACATATTTCTCTTTTTCTGCTTGACTGGCCTGGCGTTTGGGCTGACATTTAACTTGTGTACAATATGGTTTGGGTCTACCCCCGACATTTCGTCGGCTGAATATGCGAAGACATTCCTGTTATCCTGTAACACTTCGATCATTTTCTTCCTGTAGGGTTCTTCTAGATCGGTGCCGACGAGTACCGGTCTTCCAGGTTCTAGCTCTACCAACATGCTCTCACCCCTAGGTTATGGGCGATCAATCGGCTTTTCAATAGTTAGCTGGTCGGCCGGAATCTCTCTTTTCTTGGTGGTGGAGTTACATACTTTCCTCTTTCCTTTCTCGTTAGCCTTGTGACCCTGTAGGGCTACCGAGTAACATTGACGAGCTGACTCCTGGTCACCATGTATTTTGCCCTCTATGCCAAAGTCGGTAACATAAGCTACCGTCAGCGCTCGGATGGAAATAGCGGCCTCAACCTCATCCAAAGTGGCTTTGCCAATCAGGGCGTTTTAGGCTGACTTCGCTCGACCACAACCAAGGACGCTCGGATATTTCGGACCAAGATGCCTTCTCCGAATGTGAAGGGTAGTTTGATGAAGCCCATTGGGATGATGCCTGCACCGCTGAACCCATATAGGGATCCCGGGGCATGCTTCAGGTGCCTGGTCTCAAGGCTCATCTTTTCGAATGCATCGTTGTAAAGCAAGTTTTTGTACGCACCTGTATCCACCATACATTTCTTGACAATATGGTTGTTGATGACCAGGGATAAGAATAACGGGTCGCTATGCGGGTATACAACTCATCCTTCATCCTCCGGGGTTATACTAAGTGTCAGAGTGGTCGGGGTCTCGGCTTTTTCTGCGTAGCAGATTTGGTTATGAAGCTCGCGCATCCGCCTTTTCCGACCTCTGCGACTCGTCTGACACCCTGTCTCGCCTGACACCACGTGGATGACCAACCGATCCTGTCTTGACCCCTCCGGCCTTTCGTTCGGTGTCTTTTGGTTCTTTGTTCTGGCTGCATGGGAGGCCAGCCAACCATTCCTGATAAGATTTTCAATCTCATCCTTCAGGTGCCGACATTCTTCGGTAGTATGCCCGATGCTATCATGGAATGTGCAGAACTTCTTTGGGTCATCCTTAGAGTGACAGGGCTTGTTTCGGAGGTTCCATTTTGCCGCCTCTTTTCCCAGCTCCAAGATTTCGGCCATTGATTTGTTGAGAGCAGTATAGCTATCAAATTTGAGTTGATAGGGTATACGCTCTTTTCTAAGGGCGTTACTTTCCCCGGCCTTCTGCTTGCCAGCTGACTCTCCCCTGCCACGGGTGTTCTGTGTTGCCGCCTGGGGCCGGTTTGATGCCGGCGGGGTGTCGTGTAAGCTGTGGAACTTTTCTTGAAGCATAAAACCCTCAACTATTTTTCGGGCCCTGGCCAAGGATTCAAGCTAAGTGCGAATGAGCTGGTTCTTCATTTCTCCGTGCACAAGGGAGTTAGTCAGAGCATATGCCGCGGTGGGATCGTCGATTTCCCTCACCTGCTGGAAAGCAAGGCCAAACCTCTTCAGATATTCTTTAATGGATTCACCCTTCCTCTGATTCAGCGTTATTAAGTCGAAGCGGGTGAGCCTACGCCTTTTATTTCAAGCGTATTAGTCTAAAAAGACTGTTGTGAGTTCTTCAAATGTATAGATGGATTCTCGAGGCAGGTCTCAGAACCATCCCTAAGCGAGCCCTACTAAGGTCGTTGGGAAGATCTTACACCAGGTGGCGTATTTTCTATCGTACATTACCATGTGACTTTCATACGTAGCCAGGAGGTTCCTGGGTTGGTGATTTCGTCGAACCTGACCATCGACATCTTTATCTTGGGAATCGGGTAATTCTGGACATTCGGGTGAAGTGGTGTCTTAGTGGGTCTACCGAAGATCCTTGTCCGGCTCCCTTCCGAGTGTAGTTATAATCCCCCAGGTCTTCCCACCTGCTCGGGGTCGGGAGCTTACCACTCGGGGAGCGGTGCCTTGGGGTGTGCCTGCTTATGGCCTCATTCCACCTTTCAGGGGATTGGGGTCGGGATCTCGAGTGTTTGTCCTGAGGTGGCTAAGGAGGTCCAGCTTCCGGGCCACCCTTTGTCCCTGAAGCTTGGTGGTGCCTCGGCTCAATCGGCTGACCTTGGTTGAGTCTAGCCTGCATGCTTTTCGATAGCTGATGGTAGGGATTTGTCGTGTATTCTAACCAACAATAAACTACCTATTACACCTAGTGGGTAGCTAGGGTAAGTCGGGATCGTATCCACGAGGACGGTATTGCAAGGGTTAGACTAGGTCGGCCTAAAACAAGTCTAAATCACCAAACAAACACAAAGAAACGATAATTGGAAAACTATGGTGGAGGAGAAGCAAGAACTAGACTAATGATGAACTAACTATGGGAAGAGCTAAAATGGAATATTAGAGACTAACTAAACAATGAAACTATAGGAATGATGACTAGCTAAGATGATGAACTCAAATATGGAAAGGGAGTGGGGTAGGTCGGGTTTATAGGAGTAGATGGGTAATTGGGGTGGTCAAGGGTATAGGTGTCTGATAAGTGTGATTTGTAGTGCTTATTTTGTAGTGTTTTGGTCCCATTTTCCTTGTAGAATCGCTCCTTGGGAGCGGTTTAGGGGCTTCTTATGCTTCCTTTAGTTCGTTTCAGGTTCCCGAGACCGATTTGGAAGAGTTGGAGCGATTCCGACTCGATACATACACATTTCGGAGCCAACGGAGTAAAGGAACGATCACTCGATGCCTTGGAGTCGACCCCGAGACCTTGGGACCCAATCCCGAGCCTATTAGACTCGATCCCAAGACCCGAGATTCGGTGAGAAGCCCATGAGAAGCAAGGAGGGACCATAGAGAGGATATTGGAGGCCTACAAAGCCTTCCCGACCGAGACCAAGTGCCATCTCGGTCGGGAAGAGGTGCACGTTTAAGGAGGTTACTGTGAAGAGCCGTCTCGGCCGAGACCAACCTTGTCTCGTTCGGGACCACCCCTTCCCGATCGGGACCACCCCGTCTCGGCCAGGACGGGCCTGCTGCAGCTCCGCCTTGTTTTCTTTCTTCTTCCTTCCACTTGTAACCCTATATATACCCTTCCCTTGTTATATATAGATTATGCACTTCATCAGACATTAAACCCGAGATTATTTTAGCATAGATTAGATTAGATTAGAGTAGATTAGTCGGTAATTAGTTGTTAATCCTAGATTAGTCCTTGTATTAAGGAATTCTTGAAGATCTTCACCAAGATTGACAACCTTGGATGATTATTTTGGGTTTTCTCTTTTATACAAGTTTTCATTCTTCCTTTCATCCTCTAGTATGGTATAATCTCTTTTCCTTTCTCTTTATCTTTGTTTTGTATTCAAGTTTGAATCTTTAGTTCTAGATTATTGTTTTATTCTTCATACTTGTTAGTTTGTATATGTTTGTTTTGTTTTCTTTTGATTATCCATCTTGTTCTTGTTAGTTATAGTTTGATTATGTTAGAGTAGTGTCCTTGATAGGGTTAGTAAGGTGATTAGGGTGTTAATTGGGTGATTAAGGGGTTGTTGGAGATGTTGGTGGAAGATTTGGGTTTCCTCTTGGTTTGGTGCATATTACATGTTTGTTGAAATGCATGATTGACTAGTAGTTGCAAATACTTGTTTTTCTTGCCTTTCTCTTGTGGGTGATAGTTTGTTTGTGGGTCCGGTTCCCTCACTAAGTTGCGAGAGCCCGGTGAGGACGACTCCTAGGTCGATCTAAGTAGCGAGAGCCCGGATGCGACCTAGGCCACTATAGTACGTTAGAACCCCGTTTGTCATGTGTGTCGCCAAGATGGGTTATAGGATGAACCTCTTGGTAGGTCTAAGTTGCAAGAGCCCGGACCAACCTAGATTACTCTACTACCTCCTTCACTCTAGTTCTCCCTTGACCATTCCGTTACCCCTTTGACCCCGACCTAATCCTAGCCCATTTTCCTAGTTTGTTCTCCTTAGTCATAGTCTAGCCTTCTCCCCTCCTTATCATTCTCTAGTTTAGCTTGTTGACTTAGTCTCGTATTTAGGCGACCTTAGTCTAGGCTATACATTACCGTCCCCGTGGATTCGACCCGACTTGCCCTATCTACCGTAGGAATAGCCGGTTATATTATTGACGGTTGGGATTCCGCGACAAATCCTTCCCATCAATTTGGCGCCGTTGCCAGGGACGGCGTAGTTTAGACTTTTGTGTGCTTAGTTTTAGACTTTGTTCTTGATCTTTGTGTTCTTTTCTCCTTGTGTATCTCTGTTTTATTTCTTGTGTGCTACTCTCCCTTCCTAGTGCCTCAAAAGCACTAGGGTACTAACGTTTGCTCAAGTGCTTCTAGTTCATCCTAGGTATTAAAGTAACGTTATGGACATGGCGCGTCCAAGCTACCATCAATCATCATGGGACAACTTTGGGGCAAATGGCCAAGTCCCGAAATTTCACCAACCATATCAACCTCATCAACAATCTTATGAACGCCCTCCTTATGGTTACCAAGAAAGTTGTCAAGGATCATTCCAACATCCTAACAACTACCAAACACCCTCACATAACCCACAACCACAAAATCCCTACTTTGAGACTTGTCAAATGTTGGCCCAAACGCAAAAGAGTCAACATGAGACAATGATTCTATTGCAAAAGACTCAACATGCGATGATGGCTCAAATACAAGGGGTTAGGGAGGAGCTCAAGGCCCAAATAGAGGTGCAAGATGCTCGCATCAATGCACTCATGGCTCATATCACGATGTCGGCCACTCGAGCTCCACATCATGTTGAGGAAGGTTCATTTGGGCAAGAAGGTCGGGTGTCTCCACAAGAAAGTCAACCCAATCTTGAAGCTACAAATGAAGAAGAGAGGGTCGATCAAGAGACCATTGTTGAGTGTTGCTTGGGTGGTGAAGATAGGGGAAGAATAGAGGAAGTTGAAGCTTCAAGGGTCGACAATGAGGAGGGGAGTGAACATGATTCTCGAGATAACTCTTGGGGAGCCGATGTATTGGCTATCAAATTGGATTTGTTCGATTTTCTTCGTGATGAAGCACTAGACAATCCAAAGCCAAGTGAAGACATACCTCCTCTAGGCCATATAGACAGGGTGAGTGAAAAGGAGCGCAATATTTGGGAAAAAGAAGTGGATGCCTTAGAACTCGCCTTGAATGGGAAATTGGAGGATCCTAGAGCCTCCAATGAAGAAAACTTGATGCCTTCTCCTCCTTTACCGCACTCGATGTCTAGTCCCTTGTCTTGTGAGACGGTTGGTGAAGAGGACCCTTGTCGGGCGGTGGAAAAGAGTTCCACTCTCGACCCCGTAGAAGAAGCGACACCCCTAGGGTGTGATCTCCCGCATCATATTGTCGAGCACGACTCTAGACCACTATACCTACCGGATGGTCATAAGAGTCGTTGCTATCATGGTTCCGAAGACCCGGAAGATCACGAGAACCCCGAGCATAATGAAGATGATCGCTTCTTCCTTCCGACTTGGAAGCTCTTGGAAGTGGCTAGGCTCGGCCATGTGAGCTTAATTGAAGATGTTGCTAAAGCATTTGACTTACTCCTTCGAGCTCTTGATGGCTATGGAGGCATAGTTGGTGAGAGTAGCTAGTGTAAATATTTTTTCCCTTTTCTTTTGTGCTTGTATTTGTGTTTATGTTTGTTTGGATATTTTGGTTTTTAGGATTGTTAGTTTTTGTGGAATCCTTGTAATTTGGTATTTTGATGAGCGATGTGAAGGAGGGAATTAGATGTTGAGTTTGAGTTTATTTGATAGGTGTGAAGTGAAGGTGATTCCTAGAAAGGAATGGCTAATGATAGAGCTTGATCGTGAGTAGGGGAATCGGTTTTTGAAGCTTTGGTGAAGCTTTTGGGGTTTTGGAGGTCAAGAAGACCCATCCCGGGCGGGAAGGGAGCTTCCCGACCGGGACGAGTGTGTCATCCCGACCAGGAAGGAGCCGTCCCGATCGAGATGAGGGCACCATATTTCGAGTCTCCTGGAGTGTCATCCCGACCGGGAAGGGGGTTTCCCGACCGGGATCATCCATTCCGACCGGGATGGTCCCCTACTCCTTTTTGGTGCCTCTTCTTCGACATTTAAGCCCACCCAACCATTGTATACCCCCACCCAACCTCCCTACCTATCGTTTCTCATATAATACCACCCATATACTTCATTTTCATACCCTCACTTCATCCCCTATTCACTTTACACCGACTTTCCCATCAAATCCCACCCCCCTCACACCATTACTACCTCTACCATGCGGGCTTATCGAGATTGAAGAGGAATAGCAATGATGAAGACTAGCTATGTGCTTACATTGATCATTGAGACGATTAAGTGAGTGAGTTGCTAACCCATGGGTACGACAACTATCCTTTCTTTTCCGTCTTTTATAGCTTGTTTTCCCTTGTTTACCCCCTTCCCCGTTTACACTTTCGTGTCACGGTGTCATGGTGGCCTTCAAGGCCTTAGTAGCTATTGCTCCCGACTCTCGATGATGTGACTACATCAAGAGTCATTTTCAAAATCCAAATTTACAAGATTTTTTACCCTTTTTTGTAGGATTTAGTCGGATTTAGGCGGAATCCGGGCTAGGTGACTTGATTACACCTAGCCCTCCCCTCCCATTTCCTTTTATTTCCTTCTTTTTATTTCTTCCCCCATCCATATCTTTTCTTGTCTTGGCCCATGGTGACTTGACTACACCCCGGCCGGACGCCTTCTACCCTTTTTTTCGCTTTATTTTTGATTTTTAGCTTTATTTTCGTAGTTTATTTTCTTTTTCTTTTGTCTCTCCGCACACTACGATCGAGCATGAGGACATTGCTCGGTTTAAGTGTGGGGGAGCGATATTCTAGCGTAGTTAGATTTATTTTCGTAGTTTTCCGAAAAATCTTTAAAAATCCTAAAAATTTGAATTTTTTTTCACAAAAATCAAAAAGATTTTCTTTTGTGTGTTTTGCTTTTGTGTCGTATATTTGTTTTGTTGTGTGTTTTGCCTCCCTTTTCCTTATAGGTTGCTTAATCACCGTTAGCTTTGGAAATCTTTCAAGACGTCCGGTAACACCTTTTATCCCTTTTTCCTCTTTACTTCTTGTGATGTTTGGAGGTTTGTGATATGGTGTGCTCGGGTGGAGCTTTGTAAAGTTTGCGGTTGATTTGGACGCTTGTTTGGAAGTTCGGGGTGGTGTTTGTTTTGTTTGTGTGTTTGTTCTATTTTGTTTTGTGTTGTTATCTTTTGTCTCTTTTTCTTTCATTTTCGTCGTGTCTTTGTTTTGTGTGTGTAAGTGTGTCGTGTGTGTAAACGGTTTTCGAAAACCCGGTTTAGAGGCTAGTGTGCAAGTGTTTACTTTCCCTTTCTAGTAGTATAAATCGAGTCTTGGACTTTATTCTAGTAGAATGACCCTAAATCAATGATTTCGTTCGTTTCTTACCTTGAGTCCACCTAGCTTACTAGGGATTTACTACGGGATTTGCATTATTGACCATTATGACCACCCACGGTGTGAAAAGGCCTTGGTTACCGAGTCCCGTCCCTTAGATGACCGTGTATGAAATTTGCTCGATTAGTCCAAGTTCTCCCCTTTTTGTGAGTATGAAGGGAAGACGTCGTCCCGACATACCCATTTCCTTACCTTCTACACATATCCACACAATAAACTTGCAAATTGTTGAAATCGTCTTTCTTAAGTTGCAAAGAAATGCCTACAATTCAAATCAAGCCAAAAGGGCAATGAAAAGAAAAAGAAAGAAAAGATTGAAGAAAAAGGAAAGGCACAAAAGCCAAAAAGAAAATAGAAAAGAAGAAAAAGAAATGACATGGCAACAAACAAAGCAAAACACGCAAAAGAAAGAAAAATGCCAAAAGAAAACCCGTCTCACAAAAAGAATCCCTACATCTCAAAATAAGCCTTTTACCGACTATTACCGTGAAGAGCCTACCAAAGGACCGAGTCCCTAGGAAGGATGATACCGGTAATGGTCGGTCTTCCCTCACTTTGCATATATTTCCACCTTTTTACTTGGACTAGTTAGGCGGTTTTGGGCATGGGACGACCCTCTTGGCTCATCGATAAAGGGGGCGGGGTCTCACTTACCTACAGTGTCGACTAACACCGTGGTTCATCCCTTTTCCACTCCCCCGATCATCCCGTAGTATGTTCTTAGAAAGTTAGGAGGACCTAGGTAAGTTACCAACGTTTTTGTTGCTTTATCGTCATACTATTAGGGTTTAGTTCACCTTGGTTTGTATTACTAGCTTGGGAACGTTGTCACTTGCCTTGAGTCCTAAAACCGGTGCTTCTTTCACCGCTTGTTTGAGGGAAGCGGTATTTGTTTTCTTTTGGGTGCAACCGATTATGTGTTTGTTTGTGTGCTTGTTTGTCTTTGTGTTTTGTGTCCGGTTGCATCCACGGTTTTGTCGCAAGACCCCACTTGCCTTGCGGAGTGCACTTGTCCTCTAAGTGTACTCGCGTGAGTTGAAAGGGTGTAGGGTGCGCTAATACCCACTCGGCTAGTTTGGTAGTTAGTATGTGCTTACTCGAGGGCGAGTAAGGGTTAAGTGTGGGGGAGTTGATAAGTGTAGTTTGTAGTGCCTATTTGTTGTGTTTTGGTCCCATTTTCTTTTTGGAATCACTTCTTTGGAGCGATTCATGGGCTTCTTATGCTTCCTTTAGTTCGTTTCAGGTTCCCGAGACCGATTTGGAAGAGTTGGAGCGATTTCGACTCTATACATACACATTTTGGAGCCAACGAAGTGAAGGAACGATGACTCGATGCCTTGGAATCGACCCCGAGACCTTGGGACCCAATCCCGAGCCTCCGAGACCCGATCCCGAGTGCCGAGAATCGGCGAGAAACCCATGAGAGGCAAGGAGGGACCAAAGACCTCTTAAGGGAGGCCTACAAGACCCATCCCGTTCGAGATGGCCTCATCCCGTTCGGGATAGGGTGCGATATTGAGAAGGCTGCTGTGAGCCCATCCCGGTCGGGACCAACCCGTCCCGATCGGGATGACAGGCCGTCCCGGTCGGGATGATCCCGTCCCGGTCGGGACGCTACAGGGGCAGCTTGCGACTCTTTTCTTTCTTCTCCTTCATTCTTGTACCCATATATATACTTCCTCCTCGTAATGTTAAGACATCTTATCATACCCTAGACTAATTTAATCCTCCATTAGACTTTCAAAACCCTAGATTAGTGTTCTCATATTAGCTTTAATCTTCCTTTAATTATTAGTTAATTCTTGTAATTAGTTCTTGTCTTGTATTAAGAGGATACTTGAAGAATTCTCCAAGCTTGACAACCTTGGGTTTTATTTGTGTTCCTATTTATACAAGATTGCATCTTTTCATCTTCATAGTGCTGGTATAATCATCTCTACTCTTAATCTTGATTATTTAATCTAGTTTGAATCTTTTCATATTGTTATTGTTGTTATTGTTGTTATTCATTATGGATGTTTGTTTTGTGAGTTTGTTTTCTCTTATGATTGTTAGTTTGACCATGATAATGAGTGAGCAGTGATCTTGTGGGGTTAGTAGGTGGATTAGGGGTAGATTATGGATGATTAGGGTTGATTAAGGGAAAAGGGTGAATCTTTGTTGTTAGTCACATTGTGGGCATTCTATGTGTTTGTTGATATGCTTGTATGAGTTGTAGTGGCCATGCTTCCCATACTTGTGCTCATCTTCTCATTGTTTGTCTATGATGCGGAAATGTTGAGAATAGTTTAGTCGCGAGAGCGCGGACTAGGGTCTAAGTTGCGAGAGCCCGAACCCACCTTGACATCGGTCGAAGTTGCGAGAGCCCGGACCGACTCTAGTAGCTAGGAGACAACTATACCCTTAATCACCCAAATTACCCATCTACTCTTATGAACCCGACCTACCCCACTTTCTTCCATATTTGATCCATCGTCTTAGTTAGTCATCATTTCTATAGTTTCATTGTTTAGTTAGTTCTCATAGTTACTTCATCATTAGTCTAGCTATCTCTTCTTCTCCATCATAGTTTTCCAATTATAGCTTTCTTTGTGTTCGTTTGGTAGCATAGTCTCGTTTGTAGGCCGACATAGTCTGAACTTTACAATACCGTCCTCGTGGATACGATCCCGACTTACCCTAGCTACCCACTAGGTGTAATCGGTTGTTTTATTGACGGTTAGGGACGTCACAAATCCCTACCATCTGTGTCTCCTAGTTGCTAGGGTCGGTCCGGGCTCTCGCAACTTAGACCGATGTCAAGGTGGGTCCGGGCTCTCGCAACTTAGACCCTAGTCTGCACTCTCGTGACTATGACTATTCTCAACACTTCCACATAATAGACAAACAATGAGAAGATGAACACAAGTATGGGAAGCATGGCCACTACAACTCACACAAGCATATCAACAAACACATGGAGTTCCCACAATGTGACTAACAACAAAGATTCACCCTTTTCCCTTAATCAACCCTAATCATCCATAATCTACCCCTAATCCCCCTACGAACCCCACAAAGAAACTACTCACTCATAGTTAAGAGAAAACCAACATTAACAAGAGGAATTAGAACAAGCATCCAAACATTCATCACAAACAAAGAATAACAATAACAATATGTAAAAGATGAAACTTGATTGAATAACAAAGAACAAGAGTAAAGAAAGATTATACCAACACTATGGAGATGAAAAGATGCAATCTTGTATAAATAAGAACCCAAATAGAATCCCAAGGTTGTCAAGCTTGGAACAATCTTCAAGAACTTCTTAATACAAGAACTAATTACAAAGATTAACTAATGATTAAAGGAAGATTAAAGCTAATATGAGAACACTAATCTAGGGTTTTGAAAGTCTAATGGAGGCTTAAACTAGTCTAGGGTATGATAAGATGTCTTAACATTACAAGGGGGAAGTATATATATATATGGGTACAAGAATGAAGGAGAAGAAAGAAAAGAGCCCGTGCTGCCCCTGTAGCGTCCCGACCGGGACGGGATCATCCCGACCGGGACGGCCCTGTCATCCCAACCAGGACTGGTTGGTCCCGACCGGGATGGGCTCACAGTGGCCTTCTTCAAAGCGCACCTCATCCCGAACGGGATGAGGCCATCCCGAACGGGATGGGTCTTGTAGGCCTCCCTTAAGAGCTCTTTGGTCCCTCCTTGCCTCTCATTGGTTTCTCGCCGATTCTCGGGACTTAATATCGGGTCTCGAAGGCTCGGGATTGGGTCCCAAGGTCTCAGGGTCGATTCCAAGGCATCGAGTCATCGTTCCTTTACTCCGTTGGCTCCAAAATGTGTATGTATAGAGTCGAAATCGCTCCAACTCTTCCAAATCGGTCTCGGGAACCTGAAACGAACTAAAGGAAGCATAAGAAGCCCATAAATCGCTCTCAAGGAGCGATTCCACAAGGAAATGGGACCAAAACATAGTGAAAAAGGCACTACAAACTACACTTATCAACTCCCCCACACTTAACCCTTACTCGCCCTCGAGTAAGCACAAACTAAGTACTAAACTAGCCGAGTAGGTATTAGCGCACCCTACGCCCTTTCAACTCACGCGAGTACACTTAGAGGAAAAGTGCACTCCGCAAGGCAAGTCGGGTCTTGCGACAAAACTGTGGATGCAACCGGACACAAAACACACAAACAAACAAACACACAAACAAACAAATAATCGGTTGCACCCAAAAGAAAACAAATACCGCTTCCCTCAAAAAGCGGTGAAAGAAGCACCGGTTTAGGACTCGAGGTAAGTGACAACGTTCCCAAGCTAGCAATACAAACCAAGGTGGACTAAACCCTAATAGTATGACGATAAAGCAACAAAAACGTTGGTAACTTACCTAGGTCCTCCTAACTTTCTAAAAACGTACTACGGGACGATCGGCGGAGTGGAAAAGTGAAGAACCACGGTGTTAGTCGACAATGTAGGTAAGTGAGACACCGCCCCCTTTAGCGTGAGCCAAGAGGGTCGTCCCGTGTCCAAAACCGCCTAACTAGTCCAAGTAAAAAGGTGGAAAACATGCAAAATGAGGGTAGACCGACTAATGCCGCTATCATCCTTCCTCGGGACTCGGTCCTTTGGTAGGATCTTCACGGCGAAAGTCGGAAAAAGGCTTATTTTTGTGGGGATTTCTTTTTGTGGGACGATTTTCTTTTTGGCATTTTCTCTTTTCTTTGCATCTTTTTTTTTCTTTGTTTGTTGCCATGCCATTTCTTTTTCTTCTTTTCTATTCTCTTTTTGGCTTTTGTGCCTTTTCTTTTTCTTCATTTCTTTTTTCTTCTTTTCTTTGCATCTTTCTTTTCTTTGCCCTTTTGGCTTGATTTGACTTTTGGCATTTCTTTGTGTAACAAGAAAGAGAGAAATTCAACAAATTGCAATTTTATTGAGTGGATGTGTGTAGGAGGTAGGGGAATGGGTATGTCGGGACGGCGCCTTCCCTTCAAACCCACAAAAAGTGGAGAACTTGGACTAATCAAACAATCCTAAACACGGTCACCTAAGGGACGAGACTCGGTAACCAAGGCCTTTTCACACCGTGGGTGGTCATAATTGTCAAAGGTGCAAATCCCGTAGTAAATCCCTAGTAAGCTAGGTGGACTCAAGGTAAAGGACCAACGAAATCATTGGTTTAGGGTCATTCTACTAGAGTAAAGTCCAAAACTCGATTTATACAACTAGGAAGGGAAGGTAGACACTCGCACACTAGCCTCTAAACCGGGTTTTCGAAAACCATTTACACACACGACACACTTACACACATAAAACAAAGACACGACGAAAATAAAAGAGAAAGAAACAAAAGGCAACAAAAACAAAACATGAACAAACAAACACCACCCCAAACTTCCAAACATATCACCAAATCAACCACAAGTAAGTACAAGCTCCACCCGAGCACACCTCAACACAACCTTCTCCAAGCATCACAAGGAATAAAGAGGGAAAGAGGGTCAGAAGATGTTACCGGATGTCTTCAAAGCTTTCCAAACAACGGTGATTAAGCAACCTATAAGGAAAAGGGAGGCAAAACACACACAATACAAAACAAATATACGACACAACGACACAAAAGAAAAAGACACAAAAAGAAAATCTTTTTGATTTTTGTGAAATTTTTAGGGTTTTTAAGATTTTTTCGAAAAACTTAGAAAATAAAACTAACTACGATAGAATATCGCTCCCCCACACTTAAACCGAGCCATGTCCTCATGCTCGATCGTAGTGTGCGGAGAGACAAAAGAAAAAGAAAAGAAACTACGAAAATAAAGCTAAAAATCAAAAAGAACGGGGAGAAAATGGTAGAAGATGTCCGGCCGGGGTGTAATCAAGTCACCATGGGCCGAGAGAAGAAAAGATATGGAAGGGGGAAGAAATAAAAAGAAAGAAATAAAAGGAAATGGGAGGGGAGGGCTAGGTGTAATCAAGTCACCTAGCCCGGATTCCGTCCAAATCCGACTAATTCCTAAAAAGTTGTGAAAATCTTGTATATTGGACTTTTTGATTGACTCTCGACGCAATCACGTCGTCGAGAGTCGGGAGCAATCATACTATGGCCTCGAAGGCCACTAAGATCCCATGACTCAAGGGAAGGGGGCAAACAATGAAAAACAAGCGATAAAAAGACGGAAAAGTAAGGATAGTTACCCAAACCGAGCGGCTAGTAACTCACTTGCTCCATCGTCTCAATGATCATTAGAGGCTCGTCGCTTATCTTCTCGGTTGCCATCTCGCTTCACACTCAAGAAGAACTCACAGTAGAGGTAGTAATGGTAAGGGGTGAGATTTGATGCGAGAGTCGGTGTAAAGTGGATAGGAAATGGAGTGAGGGCTTGTCAATGAAATAAATGAGGCATATGATAAGGCTAGGATAGCTAGGGAGGTTGGGAGGGGGCATAAAATGGTTGGGTGGAGTCAATTGTCGAAGAAGAAACACAAAGGGGGAGTAGAGGACCATCCCGGTCGGGATGGTTGGTCCCGGTCGGGTTACCTCACTCGTCCCGGTCGGGACGCCCTCATCCCGGTCGGGACGGACCCACAGCATGCTCGAAATTTGGTACACCCATCCCGATCGGGACGGCACCCTTCCCGGTCGGGATGCCTCACCCTTCCCGGTCGAGACGCCTCATCCCGGTCGGGATGGGCCTTCTTCAACTTCCACAATCCCAAAAGCTTGCTCCAAGCTTAAAAAACCCGATCCTCGTGCTTACTACCCAAGCTCTATCATAGCCAATCCTCTCTAGGAATCATCTTCACTTCACCTAACCAACAAACTCTACTCAAGCATCAAATTCTCTCCCTCGCCTCGCTCATCAATAATCCAATATTACAAGAATTCACAAAAATCCAAAGAAATTACAATAAGAGAATATATACAATGAGACGGTTCTTGTGGAACTCCGTCAAACCAAGGATGGTGCATCTTCATTATTTTTCAACAACCATGACCAATTCCATCTCCATCAAGGGCACGTAAGAACAAGTCGAAGGCCCTAGCAAAGTCTTCAACCAAGCATGTCATATAACCAACCACATCCCGAGACTCTTCATGGCCTTGCCTCGACGTTCCCGGGGCATCCCGATCTTCCAAGTTCAATGGCTTGAACTTGTACTTTTGGTCTTTCGGGATATACCCGAACGTCCACCGGTCATCATGTGGGCCCAAGGGAGGCTCATCTTCTTCCTTGTCATTGCACTTGTCATCAAACCCATGATATGGGCACTCATCTTCCTCCAAATCGGAGTCATCATCCTCAAGTACATAAGACTACTTCTTCAAGCTTTTTCCCGGTTCACCTCCTAGATCGATGTCTTTCTTGGCTTGGATCATATTGCATGACTCATCGCTAGTAGGCGAAGTGTTACCTTGGAGGTCGAACACTATATTTTCCTCGCCTAACTCAAATGTGATCCTACCGTTCTTCACATCAATCATGGCACCCGCGGTGTGTAGAAATGGGCGCCCAAGGATAATGGGAGTGTTGGCATCCTCCGGCATGTCAAGCACAATGAAGTCGACCGGAATAAAGAATTTCCCGACTCGTACCGGTACGTCTTCTAACATTCCTAATGGTCGATTGAATGATTTATCGGCCATTTGGAGGGTGAGGGACGTACATTTCAACTCCTTCATTCCGAGTCGGCAACAAATAGAATAGGGAATGATGCTCACACTCGCGCCCAAGTCACATAACGCATTCTTGATCAAGAAGTTGCCTATGGTGCATGGGATCGAAAAACTACCCGGATCCTTCAACTTCGGAAGCGTGGAACCTTGGATGAGCTCGCTCACCACCCTTGTGAACGCTACGGTCTCTTCCTTGTCGACGGATCTCTTCCTAGCTAAGATTTCTCTCATAAATATTCCATATGCCGGGATTTAGGTAAGTAGTTCGGTAAACGGGACGCTAACATCCAATTTCTTCACGTCGTTAAGGAACTTGTCATAGTGAGTGTCCACCTTAGTCTTCATTTGCCTTGATGGGAAAGGCAACTTGATTTGGTACTTGTTTTGCTCAATAGGGGTGGACTCTTCAAAGGACACTTTCCTTTTTCCCTTGTCTTTCTCTTGAAGTGGGGGAGGGTTGTCTTCTTGGGGTTTCTCGACCTCCCAAAGGACTTGCTCCTCCATTGGATTATCAAAGCTTAAGCTTTCTTGAATTGGAGATGCCATTTTCCTTGTCGGTTCTTGCCCTGGCTCTTGCTCACTAGGAGATATGGGAGGATTATAGGTAGCACCGCTCCTTAAGGTGATGGCGTTAACATGCTCAAAATTAGGAGTTTCACCTTGAGGAGGTAGTTGCCCCTTTTGTCTTGAGAAGATCCCTAAAGAAAGTTGAGCTACTTGAGTCTCAAGCATCTTCATACGGGTATCTCTTACCGCGTTTTCCCCTTGAATATAAGTGAAGAGCTCTTATTGATTTCTTGCCATATCCATTTGACTTTTTTTGCACATCTTGAGTATTCTTTTGCATATCTTGATTACTCCTTTGCATTTCCATCAAAGTCTTTTGAATGTCAAAATCTCGAGGTGGGGATGATGGATTATGTGGAGTATCGGTGATGGCGAGAGGAATGTCATAATCATGAGTAGGAGACCGGCTCCTAGGCTTGCTTTGTTGTTGTTGATTTTGAGTTGCTTGTTGACGGTTCCCTTGGAACCCTTGAGAATTACCTTGTTGTTGATGATGGTTCCCTTGGAACCCATGAAAGTTGCCTTGATGATGGCCTTGATTGTTGCCATGGTTGTGGTTTTGATACCCTTGAAAATTTTGGTTTCCTTGGAAACCCCCTTGATTGAAGTTCCCTTGTTGGAACCCTTGCTTGTTGTCGAAGTTTCCTTGGTTACTTTGCTTGAAATTGTTGAAGGGTCTTGGGTTACCCATATAACCTTGGTAACCTTCATTGTTGTCCCGTAAGGGAGGTGGAACATAGAGACGATGTTGTTGTTGATGTTGAAAGGCTTGTTGTTGAGGGACTTGATTGGAAGCTTGGTATTGATTAGAGTAGGAGGCACCTTGCTTGAACGCTTGAAAGGCATTCACTTGCTCAATACTTCCTCTACAATTCATAGGATCATGACCAACGATTCCACAAGTATCACACATCCCAAAATAAGGCAGAGGAGGTGCAAACTCCAAAGCATTCACTTCTTGAATCGGTTGATGGTGGGAGGAACTAGTGCCTTGGACTTGGTTGAGGTGGCTTTGGAGCTTTTTATCAATAGTTTCCATGTGTGTTTTCAATTGAGCTCCAAGGTCAATGCTTAACTTAGTGATAGCATCAACCTCATGCATGCCTCCTCGATGTGCCTTCCTAGGCCTAGAGTATTGCGAGTTATGCACCGCCATCTCTTCGATTCTCACCCAAGTTTGGTCGTCATCGACCTCGGTAAACCTACCATTGGAGCCCATATTAAGTATAGCTCTTGAGTCCTCATAAAGACCGTTCCAAAATTGTTGAACTAAGAACCATTGTGAGAGTCCATGATGAGGGCACGATCTTACCAAAGACTTAAACCGCTCCCAAGCTTCATATAGGCTCTCTTCACCCCTTTGTTGAAACCCGGTGATGGAGGCCCTAAGCAAATTTTTCTTTTCCGGAGGGTAAAACGTTTGGTAGAAAGCCAAGGCAAGCTTTTTCCAAGTATCTATCCCCATGGTTGCCCTATCGAGACTCTTGATCCGTTGCTTCGCTTTTCCAATAAGAGAGAACGGGAAAAGTACCCAACGAATTTGATCTTGAGTAACCCCGTAGCGTCACAATAATCGGAGAAGGTCTCCATATGTTGGTGCGGGTCTTCGGTGGGCAAACCACTAAGTGGGCTCCTCTCCACAAGTTGGATAAACTGAGTCTTTGCCACAAAATTCCCGGTATAGGTTTCCGGTAATGCACTCGGTCCCGGCAAGACATCCTCGGTAAAAGTGGAGTGAGATGAAAACTTCGGCATGATTGGATATAAGGGAGAAGATGGTGGTGTAGACGGTGTTGATGTAGATGAAGAGGGGGAACTAGGAGAAGAAGAGTTACCGAAGGGATTGATGAAGGTCCCTCCGGCCGTCTCTCGAGGTGACTCGCTAAAGTCGGCTCCTTGAGCTTGCCCTTGATGAGTATTGCTTGCACTTGGTTGAGAGATCCTAACCCGGTTAATCGTCCGTTGGCGAAAGGCTCGAAAGAGTCTCTCCGGCTCTGGATTAAAGAGATAGAAGTCACCTCCCCTCCTAGGCATACACTACACACTAGAACAAACGTGAGAACACCTAGTGCTTTATGGGCACTAGGCAACGACAATAAACAAGCACAACTAGAGACAAAGAGAAAAGAAAGAAATAACACTAAGGAAACAAGAAAAGTCTAGAGAATATGCACAAGAGAAGATATAAGAGCACAAAGAAGGGTAACTAAGTCTAGAAATAAGCAAACTAAGTCTAAACAATGCACCGTCCCCGGCAACGGCGCCAAATTGATGGTAGGGATTTGTCGTGTATCCTAACCAACAATAAACTACCTATTACACCTAGTGGGTAGCTAGGGTAAGTCGGGATCGTATCCACGAGGACGGTATTGCAAGGGTTAGACTAGGTCGGCCTAAAACAAGACTAAATCACCAAACAAACACAAAGAAACGATAATTGGAAAACTATGGTGGAGGAGAAGCAAGAACTAGACTAATGATGAACTAACTAAGAGAAGAGCTAAAATGGAATACTAGAGACTAACTAAACAATGAAACTATAGGAATGATGACTAGCTAAGATGATGAACTCAAATATGGAAAGGGAGTGGGGTAGGTCGGGTTCATAGGAGTAGATGGATAATTGGGGTGATCAAGGGTATAGGTGTCTCCTAGTTGCTAGGGTCGGTCCAGGCTCTCGCAACTTAGACCGATGTCAAGGTGGGTCCGGGCTCTCGCAACTTAGACCCTAGTCCGCACTCTCGTGACTACGACTATTCTCAACACTTCCACATAATAGACAAACAATGAGAAGATGAACACAAGTATGGGAAGCATGGCCACTACAACTCACACAAGCATATCAACAAACACATGGAGTGCCCACAATGTGACTAACAACAAAGATTCACCCTTTTCCCTTAATCAACCCTAATCATCCATAATCTACCACTAATCCCCCTACTAACCCCACAAAGAAACTACTCACTCATAGTTAAGAGAAAACCAACATTCACAAGAGGAATTAGAACAAGCATCCAAACATTCATCATAAACAAACAATAACAATAACAATATGTAAAAGATGAAACTTGATTGAATAACAAAGAACAAGAGTAAAGAAAGATTATACCAACACTATGGAGATGAAAAGATGCAATCTTGTATAAATAAGAACCCAAATAGAATCCCAAGGTTGTCAAGCTTGGAACAATCTTCAAGAACTTCTTAATACAAGAACTAATTACAAAGATTAACTAATGATTAAAGGAAGATTAAAGCTAATATGAGAACACTAATCTAGGGTTTTGAAAGTATAATGGAGGCTTAAACTAGTCTAGGGTATGATAAGATGTCTTAACATTACAAGGGGGAAGTATATATATGGGTATAAGAATGAAGGAGAAGAAAGAAAAGAGCCCGTGCTGCCCCTGTAGCGTCCCGATCGGGACGGGATCATCCCGACCGGGACGGCCCTGTCATCCCGACCGGGACGGGTTGGTCCCGACTGGGATGGGCTCACAGTGGCCTTCTTCAAAGCGCACCTCATCCCGAACGGGATGAGGCCATCCCGAACGGGATGAGGTCATCCCGAACGGGATGGGTCTTGTAGGCCTCCCTTAAGAGCTCTTTGGTCCCTCCTTGCCTCTCATGGGTTTCTCGCCGATTCTCGGGACTCGGGATCGGGTCTCGGAGGCTCGGGATTGGGTCCCAAGTTCTCAGGGTCGATTCCAAGGCATCGAGTCATCGTTCCTTTACTCTGTTGGCTCCAAAATGTGTATGTATAGAGTCGGAATCGCTCCAACTCTTCCAAATCGGTCTCGGAAACCTGAAACGAACTAAAGGAAGCATAAGAAGCCCATAAATCGCTCCCAAGGAGCGATTCCACAAGGAAATGGGACCAAAACATAGTGAAAAAGACACTACAAACTACACTTATCAATAGCCCTTTTGTTTTCTGCCATTTTTTGGCTGGAGTTATCCTGTGAAACACCCCGGCTCGCTTTGGCCCAGGCGGGCTATGAAAGGTTCCTCGGCTTTAGGCAATCTCACATGCCCTGCCACAAGGACCCTTTTTCAGCGAATGCGGTTGACTCTATGGTATGGACTGATCCGTTCTTTCCCTGAGGCTCTATCTCTTGTGTGCCAACCAGCAAACGCTTTTTGGCCTGAACGTAACCTCTGGCAGCTATCTTAGCCTTGTGCTGGATTCTTCAAGCGGCGGCTTGCATGGCTTGGGCGGGAGTGAGTTCTAGGTTCACCCCTTGCTTTGCCTCCTGCCTTCTCGCGGGCGCTGCCCCCTTACAAGGAGTACCACGAGTCGTGGCCTGCCCGCCCCCAGAGGGTGGCGGCTGGCGTGACTTCCCGTGGCATTATGGGAATTTCGTAATGCAAGACCGTGGCTTGCCCCGTTGGATCTGTACCCGTCTCGACCTCTTCGATCTCGTGCATCTTTTGATGGCTTTTTGTCCTTTCAGGATTTCTAACTCGACTATCCCCACAGATGGCGCCAAATTGTTCCGGTTAGGAAACAATCAACTCCGAATCGGATTCAGATCTAACTTAAACCGTGCTCTTTAGATCTTGCTTAGCTTTCACGCCTCACTTTCCTCTCCTCTAGCGTTGGACCTTCCCGGCGGATCAGGTCTATCACACCTGCACAGGGAGCGCACAGGGGCCTCAGAGATGTCCGAGGAAACCCTCTCCGATGCCTAAGTCAGTCCTTGTATGCACTTAAGAAACCTTGTTCGTGAGGAAAAAGGTTACGTTTTTTAGAGTGAGATTCTAGTGAGAGAAATTCATTACCCCTTTATGAGAGAACATAGTGAGGTATTTATAGGTTTCCACAAGAGAGAGAGAGAGAGAGAGAGAGAGAGAGAGAGAGAAAGAGAAAAAGGGGAAAGAAGGGCGCATGCTCCACACGTGCCCCTTACCTTAGGTGGGATCAGGAGGGTATGATGAATCATCCTTTGGGGTCGGCAGGGTCATCCCCAGGGTTGGAATGACCGAGGGTTCCACAATCCCCCCCTGAAGGAAGTGCAGGAGGGCTCGGCCTGGCCTCCCCGGGGGGTCAGGCCTCATGTTGGATTCTTCTAGCGGTGGTTCGCTTCGTTCCCCTTGCGCCAATGGAATTTGGATATTGCAGGCACCTTCGGGTCGTTGCTAGTCCGCCAACCAGATCCTCGGGCGTAATATTTTTTTTTAGCATTGCTGTGAAGAAAGCGGCGGCTTGCATGGCTTGGGCGGGAGTGAGTTCTAGGTTCACCACTTGCTTTGCTTCCTGCCTTCTCGCGGGCGCTGCCCCCTTACAAGGAGTACCACGAGTCGTGGCCTGCCCGCCCCCCAGAGGGCGGCGGCTGGCGGCTGGCATGACTTCCCATGGCATTATGGGAATTCCGTAATGTAAGATCGTGGCTTGCCCCGTTGGATCTGTACCCGTCTCGACCTCTTCGATCTCGTGCATCTTTTGATGGCTTTTTGTCCTTTCAGGATTTCTAACTCGACTATCCCCACATATGGCGCCAAATTGTTCCGGTTAGGAAACAATCAACTCCGAATCGGATTCGGATCTAACTTAAACCGTGCTCTTTGGATCTTGCTTAGCTTTCACGCCTCACTTTCCTCTCCTCTAGTGTTGGACCTTCCCGGCGGATCAGGTCTATCACACCTGCACAGGGAGCGCACAGGGGCCTCGTAAATGTCCGAGGAAACCCTCTCCGATGCCTAAGTCAGTCAGTGTATGCACTTAAGAAACCTTGTTTGTGAGGAAAAAGGTTACGTTTTTTAGAGTGAGATTCTAGTGAGAGAAATTAATTACCCCTTTATGAGAGAACATAGTGAGGTATTTATAGGTTTCCACAAGAGAGAGAGAGAGAGAGAGAGAGAGAGAGAGAGAAAAAAAAGGGGAAAGAAGGGCGCATGCTCCACACGTGCCCCTTACCTTAGGTGGGATCAGTAGGGTATGATGGATCATCCTTTGGGGTCGGCAGGGTCATCCCCGGGGTTGGAATGACCGAGGGTTCCACAATCCCCCCTGAAGGAAGTGCAAGAGGGCTCGGCCTGGCCTCCCCGGGGGGTCAGGCCTCATGCTGGATTCTTCTAGCGGTGGTTCGCTTCGTTCCCCTTGCGCCAATGGAGTTAGGATATTGCAGGCACCTTCGGGTCGTTGCTAGTCCGCCAACCAGATCCTCGGGCGTAACCTTTTTGTTTAGCATTGGTGTGAAGAAAGCGGCTGCTTGCATGGCTTGGGCGGGAGTGAGTTCCAGGTTCACCCCTTGCTTTGCCTCCTGCCTTCTCGCGGGCGCTGCCCCCTTACAAGGAGTACCACGAGTCGTGGCCTGCCCGCCCCCTAGACGGCGGCGGCTGGCGTGACTTCCCGTGGCATTATGGGAATTCCGTAATGCAAGATCGTGGCTTGCCCCATTGGATCTGTACCCGTCTCGACCTCTTCGATCTCGTGCATCTTTTGATGGCTTTTTGTCCTTTGAAGATTTCTAACTCGACTATCCCCACAGATGGCGCCAAATTGTTCCGGTTAGGAAACAATCAACTACGAATCGGATTCGGATCTAGCTTAAACCGTGCTCTTTGGATCTTGCTTAGATTTCACGCCTCACTTTTCTCTCCTCTAGCGTTGGCCCTTCCCGACAGATCGGGTCTTTCACACCTGCACAGGGAGCGCACAGGGGCCTCAGAGATGTCCGAGGAAACCCTCTTTGATGCCTAAGTCAGTCCGTGTATGCACTTAAGAAACCTTGTTCGTGAGGAACAAGGTGACGTTTTTTAGAGTGAGATTCTAGTGAGAGAAATTCATTACCCCTTTTTGAGAGAACATAGTGAGGTATTTATAGGTTTCCACAAGATAGAGAGAGAGAGAGAGAGAGAGGGGAAAAGAAGGGCGCATGCTCCACACGTGCCCCTTACCTTAGGTGGGATCAGGAGGGTATGATGAATCATCCTCGGGGTCGGCAGGGTCATCCCCGGGGTTGGAATGACCGAGGGGTCCACAATCCCCCCTGGAGGAAGTGCAGGAGGGCTCGGCATGGCCTCCCCGGGGGGTCAGGCCTCATGGCCGGCCTGAGGGAAAGTTGGTCAGCCACCCTCAGAAGTGTGCCCCTGGGAGTCGGTCGGACGGATCCGATCGGTGGCTCCGGCATTGGGCTCTCTGACGCTCCAGGCTCAATCAGGGTCGGGTCGAGCCTGGGTCTCTGGTTGATGGGCGACCCGCAGCGGATAGCTGACCCTATCAGATATCAACAAAAAAAACTTTTAATCCTTAATCTCTTACGACTATAAAATTATGTAAAATTATCACACATCGAAAAATTATGATGAGCTGATTAAATTCTATATAATAAATAAGAGTAACCATTCGTCGATAGATATTAACCAAACACCTTTTAAGTCTCCATCTCACATTGAAAACTTATATAATATGGCGATGAATTTTTATTATATAATTCGTCCTTAAATATCGACGAAAATTAAAGAGCGTTTTAGGCTATAAAATTAAGTAAAATTATGTCAATGAAAGACTAACGTCGTATGTATAAATTAAATATTTCTCCCTTCTATAATTGTAGTTATAAGTAAAATGTGAGGTTAATATAGTAAAAAGGTGAACCAAATAAAAAATATTTGTGATGGGAAGAAGATAAGAAAGACAAACGAAAATAGAATATGGAAGAAGATAGAAGAAAGGAGGAAGTACTCCATAGTATAATTGTAACACATTAAAAGATTATTATAAGGGGATGATCATATATATGATTGTAAATTGAAGTCATTATTGGTTCTTAGATATCAACTACCAACCTAAATATTTACCGAGTATTTTCTTAAAGAGACATATTACGAGTTTTAAATACAATGCATGATATAATTTAATTTGACGTTTACCGCATGTATGACCTCCTAAAAAACACATTCACGTATGTGGATAGTATTCCTTTACTATTAAACATTCTTACCTTAGACTTACTTTCTACTGTTGCGTAGTCTCACAAATTTATGCGATGCTCTAACTTTTTGTCATTATCATTGTCACTAAAAATCGGCCCGTGCATCGCATAAGCTTTCCACTAGTTAATGAAATAAGAGGGAAAAGTTGTGGAAAGTGGACGTAAAACAAGTCAAGGTTCTCAAAACTGGCATGTCATAGTTTAGACATTGTCATGTCGTCTAATTAATGGAGCGTCAGACGAATAATTGGGATTAGGTTACGTTTCATGAAGTTAATCAACTATAGGAGGGGTACATGCACTACAAAAAATTGACACCTGCGCCACGAATTATGTCACGGGAATTTGTTATTTGTGGCTAAATTTTAGCTAGCCACGGGAAAAATTTTATTCACTACTTTGGAAAAAAATATGCCACAGGAACATTTTTTTCCCGTGGCAAAAATTCACTTGCTCCACGAATTTTATTAAAGTCGTGGTGTGGACATGACATAGGTCCACCCCGACGCGGCCACGCGCGGGTTTGGTGCGGCGAATGAATCTCGTGGTAAGATTGATCTCGAATTGAAATTTAAATCGAAGTTGAGTCGCCACCGAACTTTGTGGGAGTTCGGGCCCGTTTGAACCCACTCTATGTCGTAGTGGGCCGTGCACATAGTACGGCCCATTCCGATTTCAGAGTTTATGGGGTTCGTCCATTTGCATTGCGATACCGATACCGACATTATCGGATATCGTGTATTGAATGACTCTCGTATGCCAACGGTTTCGGACATCTGGAAACCATGGATCTGAGTAAGGGGTGAGGGTACGTGTTCGGAAGTTCACAAAGAACACCCAACCCCGCCCACAATTAGAGGCCTTTACTAAGATATCGTTCGTTGTTTCTGTACGCATGTTAGTTTGACGGTTGAATGATATGCAAAGAGCGTTTTGACTAAACATGTGAATTATGTTTGACTACGTCGTTTAATGCATCTAAATTAACGTCAAAGTTGTTTTAGCATGCGATGTTCATTTTAGTACAATAAAATAAACAACGAAATAAAAAGCGACAACGATTACAATATATGAGCGGCATACCACCCGTAAATACAATGCAACCAACGATATAATACAACAATCGCGATAAAGAAGCAAACGAGTTAGAAGAAATAAACACGACACGACGCGGTTTTGAAAAGACTAGATTCACGTGTTGACCAAAATCATTTGAAAAAGGTTTGTCGAGATCTGTAGCGTGCAAGACGCGTTTATGTAGGCGTAATTGGGGCTACTCGGCCGAGTCATGGAAGGACTCGGTCGAGTATCCCTTGAAAGAAGCTTCTGCCCGACTTTTGGAGTGTCACTCGATCGAGTGGCTATGGCACTCGATCGAGTGCCTCCTGTTCGAGTGGTGACTCGATTTGCAAGTTTCGAAATTGCTTTTAATTTTTGAAAATCGATAATTTTGCTAAGTCGTGTAAAAATACGGCACAATTTATACTCGACTTAAAATTTTCAAAGCTCGTAAATATTTGATATTCGACTACGAAATCGAGATCCAATACTTTTGATTATAATAAAAGATGTTTTTAGAAATTGTTTTTGAATCAAAATAAATCCCTCCGCGTTGTAATGTCGTATTAATCTTTTTAGGACTATGAGACGATTATTTCGGCATCAACGAGATTATGCTTAAAACAGTTTTAATGATTGATTCCTTTCAGATCCGATATTCGACTACAGAGTCGATATCGAATCCTTAGGGACGACCCTTTATTGAAAATAGTACGATAATATCGATATTAGGAACGACAAAATGAAATATAAAAAAACGCGACGATGACCCGTATAAAAGATGGACGGACGAGAGAAAGAGAAAGGGGAGAAGTCGGGATTTGTAACACCCTCAATCTACATGCTTGATTATCTCGAAAATGGACTCGTAATAGCGGCCTAGGCGCGGGAGCGTTAAGATGTATATAGGTGAGTTATGGTGTGTATGGTTAGGAAGGGGATTTGGCGAGTTTTGCTCTCGGGATTGTATATGGTTTGCCTAAAATTGCCTAAAATTTCGGGTTAGTATTTGGATGTCGGGATGTTATGGATGAATTTTTGTTATTGTGTTGTGTAAGAGGGTGTATTTATAGGGGAGGTTTTCTGGCTTGGATGGGAAGAAACTCCTGTTTTGGATAGGAAAAGGCTTGCTTCGGGAGGAAGAAACAAGCGGTGTGTATGGAATAGGATTCCGACTTTGAGTAGGAAAAGGTTGCTTGTAAGCGAAGAAAATATCGGTTGGGGTGAAGTAGGCTTCCGGTTTTGGCTAATTTTGTGAGTCCACTCGATCGAGTGAGCTGGTCCACTCGATCGAGTGGGTCTAGCCGGGTGGGAGATTCCTTTTGGTGATCGATTTTGATCTCTTATGGAATTGTTTAATCCTTTTTGTAGCTGATTTTTGTAAGGAATCTGACTTCGAATTGGCTTCTCGAATGTCGCGTCAGATATTTTTTGCTCGGGAATGGCTTTGACCGGGGTTTGACTCGGTCGCAAAAAGACGGTTTTGCCCTTGGTCTCGGTTTTGACCCAAATTAGTCTCATTTGACTGGAAACGACCCACTGGGCCTGAATTTGAGGTCGGTTTGATGATATTTTTACTCCGCTAAAAGCTCGTGCCAACTACTATTGATTCCGAGTCCAAAATCGAGCGTATTAAGTCATGTTTACGTCTAATCATCATCGGGTGTTTTTCTGAAACTGCTATAGACACCTGGCGATCAAATGTGGGTGTCTACAGAACCCCCACTCTGACTGAGGCTTGGACAGGGCGAAAGTCAGAGTAGCCACCAGGCCAATTAAGACCTGGCAGACTTCCGATCGGGTCGTTTATAGTCCATTAGACTTGCGTAAAAGGGCTCGCCAGCCATAAGATAGAAATCATACCTGATTGGACGCTAATAGTTTTGTGGGGACTTGCCTAAGAAGCCTTGGGTGTGTCCGTTTGCAGACACATCTCATCTTGGAGCTGCGCGGGAGCTTGCCTAGGAAGCTATGGGTGTGTCCGTTCGCAGACACATCCCGATTCTTTAGTAGAAATGTCGCCTGAGCTTTCCACTGGGGAGTTTTTGCGAGGAGAGTTCCTTCTCGATGTCTGGGTGTACCTGTATGATGCGGACACATAGCAATTCGTATGTAACATTTAGGCGAAATACCGACTCATGCTGGGGAAGTAAAAACTTGATGTTCCTTTGGGAAGCACAAGCTGGTACCTGAAATATTAGATATATACAGGCAGAAATAGCAAATATAGCAGACAGCAAGATAGCATACAGGAAATGCAGTTAGCATCTATAGACTGACTTGCGCTAGGGAAAAAGATTTTTGTTTCATTTTGAAATCGAAGTCCTGAAAGCAACTCACGTGCTAGGAGATAGGTTTCCAAAATTGAAAGGGATAGAAAAGAAATTTGCAGTTTAAATAGGCTGAAATTTGACCTTATCGAAAAGGATTTTCTTAAATGGCTAAGTTTTGTAAATTTTAAAATGAGAATTTGAAGAGAGAGGCCTACCGACAGACTCGGCTCTGGACGTGACAGGACGAGTTGACAGATGCGAACTGGACTCTCTAAGGGGTAGGACCGTGACTCGGTAGGGGGTGGGCCACCTAAGATGACAAGACTCTTAAGTTGCGCTATTCCATAGCCTAGGCGAGTGGCAACACGGTCAAACTTCAGAATGGGAAAGATGTTATGAGACTATTTCTGTACGATAGAGCTTAATAGTAGCAATGCCGTAGACTGGTGTTCTTTTGGATTTTTGTTTCGGGGTATATTCCCAAGGTAGGGTGCAGCTTCGAGTCCTTGACATATTCTTGTCTTCGACTGAGTCGAGTACTAGGACGCACTATAGAAAGGTGGCTAGATTTTGAAAGTCTTTTGGATTATGTGAGTGGATGGAGAACTTCTGCCTAGGAGAAGCCCCCAGGATGACAAAGCTAGCTGCTGAGAACAGGACAGTGTCGTGACGGAATGATGGCGCTTTTTGAATTTGTGTCAATGTGGGTGGTTGTGCCTTTGTTGAAAGGTTGCCTACGTATTCAAGTGTAGTGAAATCAAACCAAGCCGTAGTTCAGTGATTAAAGGATATATTATGGTGCCTAGTTTATTAGGGCTTTGTGTGTAACTAGCCATAGCGATGGTGTAGGCTAGGTGCATTTCCAATGATGGCTTGATCAAAGGGCTAGAACAGTTAGGATGTTGATCCTGTGACTGTGAGCGTTCTCCGGGGTAGCCCCTAGAGGTGGTGTGAACTATTTGGGCATGTTCTATGCCGCCCGCAAGTTGAGTTCCCGTGTTTGGGGTTGGTAACTGGTTTGGATATTTTTGGAAATGTTGTGCTAGGTAGTAAGTGGGTTTGATGATTCGAAATCTGGAGCTCGATTTTGTGGAGCTAAGGCTTCGAGGTTAAAGTATTGTAATGTGGTAGGAAAAGGGGGAAGTCGAGTAAAAATGACTCGGACTTCGATCAGGGTAGGTTTGATAATGCGGGATCTGGTTTCTGATTCCATGTCTGGCCCTAATGGTTAGGGGTATCCTATGGAGCTTGAATCCTCAAAATTCCGGGCTGTCTCTAGCCTAGGTCTCGAGAAGGTCTTGAGGGTTGTAATGTGGGAAGGCTAAATGTGGTGCTAGCTGACCAACTTGACTGTTTCTCCCCTATTTGATAGTATGGGTATTGTAATTTTTGAATTGATCGTACCCCGGTCAAGGGACTTTTACTTGAGTTGACCGCTAACTACGGTCATGGGTTTTTTGAATTTTTTTTGGTTGACCTCTTAGCCCCGGTTTTGGGATGTTGAGAATTGTTTTGATCATGGCCAGCTCTTTTATTTTGGCCATTTGCTTTTTTTCTTGGACTTTTGATTTTTTTTTTCTATCGGTCACACTAGCACCTAACGTAGGGATTGGTTGAAAAAAGGACAGAATACAGCTGACTCTGACTCTGGCTTTGAAAATTAGGATGTAAGGTATCCTAGACTCGGACTCAGACTTAGACTCGAATCAAATCCGGACATTCGGATGCTCAGCTGGTTGTTTCTCTTTTTGTAGGGTAAGGTCCTCGACAGGTGCCACGACTCGCCTAAACTTGGTTTTCGCAAATGCAAGGGAGGGAGTCAAACTAGAAACGACCCGGGGTGACTGGAATGACTAGGATTCTCGGATCGGGATATTCGAACGTTGACCTAGACAAAGTAACGACCGCGACTTGGAATCGAGATGCGGAAGGGTGAGTCCGAAAACGAGGCGACCGTGTTTGACTGCGTCACGTTCTCGGACCAACCGTGGTGACCTAACCCTAGGTGACTCGAGTATTCGTAGCATAGGTACGACTCGAAGAAGGCATCATAAGGACACCGGTGTAGGATGGACGTGGGGTACTCCCTAGGGTGACCATGGTTGACTACTCGGGTGGAGGACAGCCCCCGAGTGAGACTAAAGACTCTGGTAAGACTCAGATGGTGTGACATCTAAGTGGCTCGAAAGTGGGGTACGTGAGGCAACACGTGTAAGACATGACCCTTAGAGCAACCATGATTGATCGCTCTGCTGCTGAAGGTAGCCCCCAAGTGGGATCGAAGGTTTTGTTAAGACTCGAATGTCGGATGAGTGACCCTTAGATGTAAGGACCACTAACCTTTTGTTGTAGGGCTATGCCTTGTAAAAGGTTGACTCGGCCTCGAGGAAAGGTAAACGGGGTAAGGGAAGAAACTTGCGATGTAAGATCGACAGAGTTTCGACGCTAGAGACCCTCGACTCGACTTGAATAAGGACAACCCTGTGATTAGGGTAGACCCTTAAGTTAAAGAATTCAAGAATTGGAATGACTCCACTAACGGATTGAAAGGTGGGCGAAATTCCCTTAGGAAAGGTCGTGGGGACCGTTCTGCTTTAGGGAAAGGTCACGTGAGACTTTCTAGTTAGAACTCGAGTGTAGACGAACCTTCCATTTACGAGTGTATGACTCGTGTTGGTCGGTTATGCCTTTATGATAAGGCGGACTAGGATGGGGAAGAAACCCGTGATGGATCGACATAATTTCGACGCTACTGACCTTCGACAAATTACGGAAAGACCCGACACACGGATAACGGTAGGTCCTAGAATAGGAAGGTTTTGAAAGAGTCGATTTCCTAAAATAAGGAAGGTTTTTTGAAAAGGATTGAATTCAGAGAAAATTGGAAGACGGTCCCGACTTTTGAAATTGGCAAAAATGCCGTCGGGCCCGAAGTTTTTGAAAATTTGAAAATTTTGAATTTTGAAATGGGCGGCATACCGGCTAGAAATAGGCTGTTTTGAGTAAAATTATAAGTCCTAAATTTAATAGCTTTCCAGATTTTTTGAAAAGTTGAATATTTGAAATTTTGAATATCGAAAATAAATTTCCGAAAATTTAAAAATTGAACATAAGATCCCCGAAGATTTGAAAATCGAAAATGGCATCTCGGAAATTCGAAAATTGAGAATGGCATCTCGAAGATTTGAAAATTGAAATTGAATTTTGAAAATTCGAAAATCGAATGGTGGATCGGAAATTCGAATTTTGAAATGGGCAGCATGCCGGCTAGAAAATAGGCTTGTTTTGAGTCAAATCTTAAGTCTAAATTCGACAGTTTTCCGAGTTTTTGAAAACTGGATATTTTTGAAAAGATGGGTCCCGAAATGGTATTTCGGGTTTTGAAAATTGGATGATTTTGAAAAGATGCATTTTTGAAATAACGGTTTTTTTTGAAAAAGATGACATGTAAATCATGTAGCATGTGGTCACGGAAGCAGTATAACGACACCATGTATGCTCTTAATCTAAGTCTCGGTCGGTCGAAATAGGGTCTATACAAAACAACGACGGCTTTCTCGTAAATCAGGACGAACTTCCTAAGCAAAATTGGACATAGAACATGGCGTAAAACCCATACGAGTTTCCCCATCGGAGTCTTTAGTGCACCCATTTAGGAATGCACCGTGGTATAGTGGGACATCGGTCACAAGTAACCGGCCCGGGAAACAATTGGGTTATGCATGAACCATCGAACTAAAATGCGCACATTACTAATCGAACGATTTCTTTTTGAGTCTTGCCCTGAGAATCCTGATGACAAGTGGTACATCAGGTATCCCCAGCGAGTCGCCAAATTGTGGACATGACATAGGTCTACCCCGACGCGGCCACGCGCGGGTTTGGGGCGGCGAATGAATCTCGTGGTAAGATTGATCTCGAATTGAAATTTAAATCGAAGTTGAGTCGCCACCGAACTTTGTGGGAGTTTGGGCCCGATCGAACCCACTTGTAGACACCCGCATTTTGACCGCCAGGTGTCTATGGCAGTTTCCAAAAAACTCCCGATGATGATCGAACGCTAACATGTCTCTATGCGCTCGGATACGAGCTCAAATCCATTAATCGTTGGCTAACACACTTACGGAGTACAAATCTCACCAAACAGACCTCAAATCCAGGCCCAGTGGATCTTTCCGAGTCAAACAAGAATAATTTGGGCCAAAATCGACACCGGAATTAAAACCGACTTTTCACGATTGGGTCAACCCCGGTCAAAGTCGATTCCGAGACACACAAAACAACCCGTCAATCATCAAAAGTCCAAGTCAAACACAAAACCCATTAAAGTCAAGGTCACGGTCCAAAGTCAACAGACCTGCGCGATCCAGTTGGGCCACTCGATCGAGTGACCCACCCACTCGATCGAGTGGGCTTGTTTCAAGCCCGACGGCTGGCATCACGGGCCACTCGACCGAGTTGGCCCTCTACTCGGTCGAGTAACCCTAAACCGGGTACCCTAGTTTTTCTATATAAACAACCTCCATGCACAACTTTACACATCTTTTTACAATCTCTTACATCCCTAATACATCCTAAGAGCAATCCTACATTACATCCTTTACAAACCCTAGACAAACCCTAGGAAAATCGACATTAGCAAACCCTAAACCTAGTTTTAGGAATTCAACCCGAGCCACCACAACTTAGCCTCCATACACTTCGAAGACTCTCGTGTTGTAGCCGCGTTTACGAGCCTTATTCCGAGACAAGAACATGTAGGTTGAGGGTGACAAAACCTCTTTCTTCTTCTCTCCTTCCTCTCGTCGTCCATCTTCTTTCTTTCATCTTGTTCTTTCGTTTTTTTATTTTATCTTATCGTTATTATCGCATCCTAATATCATTAATATCGATAGTATTAACATCAAAACACTAAAATACTTATCGATTTGTGTCGAATAAGAAGGATATCGGAAAAAGAAAACACGAATATACAAGTGTACTGCACACAGCGTTGACGGTCGCTTATTCCGGTATCCCGATTAGTTGATTATTGAGATAAGTTAACCTAAACAATAATTCGTCATTACTTTATCATCATCATCATCAATTTTGCATTCATCAATCTTCTAAAATCAATTTTAACAAGGGTCGAAACCCGTTGACACGGATCCGACATCACAATCCTTAGGGATTTCTTTCGATGTCGGAGAAGTCGAGGGAATCAAGTTTTTTTTTTTATTATTCAAGTAAAGCATCGATTTTAGATTCGATACCAATTCCATAATTGGATATCGAATCTAACAATCAAGTCATATGAATTAATTAACGTGATTTATTCATATCACGATAATTAATTCAAAGCGACTAAAATTAATCCATCTTTTTATTTTTCACTCTAAATATCCCATATCGATTCAATAATCGAATATGGGATATGATGAGTATTCAACTTTAGAATCGGACATAAATTCAACAATATTTATATTCGGTTTAACGAAGTCAATGATTTACAAAAAACCCGAATCGAGCATAGGTTATGCAATACTTATGCCCAATTCGGTAAAACCGTCGATTCATCAAAAATCTAAAGCAATTTCGAAAATCAATATAAAATTGCAAACGAACCAAGTTCGTACAGATGCCGCTCGACCGAGTGCCTTAGTCACTCGATCGAGTGACATCACAAAATCGAGTCAGAACGTTAATTACGACCCCCACTCGATCGAGTCTCACAGTGACTCGGTCGAGTGGCGATGTACTCGACCGAGTCAGTCAATGACTCGGCCGAGTATGGTCCATAACGCAAAGCAGAATCGTCTTTTGCGGGTCTACTCGATCGAGTCCGTCGACCACTCGACCGAGTAGCCCCATAACGATCAACACAACAAATCGTACATTATTCTATTTTTCAAACTCGATAGTATTTTGCGATTTAGGTCAACACGTGCTTAATTAATCACGTGTATACTATCTTTTCAAACCATGCATCTCATATTTGCACCTTTTCATCTCATATCATATTGCACAAACCGTTATTATACATTACATCGTTACTAACGCGTTTATTTTTTTTTCTTTTGTCAATTTAATTATTGTTCGTTTATTGTACTAAATGAACCCACATGCTAAAATTCCACTTTGACGTAGAATTAAATTGCATCTAATTGACTTAGAAACCCGTTTCAATTCCATTCACATGTTTAGGGAAAATAAATCTTTGCATATCATTTTCCCGTTTTACTAACGCGCGTATTGTAAGTCATTCGAATTCTTAGTAGAGGCCGCTAATGTGCGGGCAGGGTTGGGTGTCCTTTGTGGGCTTCCCAACACGTACCCTCACCCCTTACTCAGAACCTCGGTTTCCGGATGCCCGAAACCGTTGGCGAACGAGAGTCATTCAATACACAATATCCGATAACGTCGGTATTGGTATCAAATGCAAAGGGACGAACCCAATAAACTCTGACATCGGAAATGGGCCGTATTTTGTATACGGACCACTACGACATAGAGTGGGCTCGAATGGTTTCGAATAACCATAAGATTCGGTGGCGACTCCACATAGACCTAAATTTCAATTCGATCCTTCTCATATGGAGATTCATTCACCTCCCCAAACCCGCGCGTGGCCGCGTCGGGGTGGACCTCTGTCATGTCCACAATTTGGCGACTCTACTGGGGATTAACTGATGCTTGACTTACCATCGGCATCCTCAGGGTGAGACTCGAATAGAAATCGTTTGACAAATACAATACGCGTTTTAGTTTTACGGTTCATGCGTAACCCATATTTTCCCGGGCCGGTACTCGCGACCGACATCCCACTATACCGTTGATGTACTCCATTATGGATATGTCAAAAGGTGTCCATAGTCGATTCGAATGGGTTTCGCGGCATGTTCTAAGATCAACTCGACTTAGGAAGTCCGTCCCGATCAACGTCTAGACTATGTACACTGGTATAGACCCCCTATTGACCGACCGAGACTTAGTATAGAGCATACATGGCGTCGTTATAATGCTTGTGTGACTACGTGCTACTTGGTTTCCGAGTCGTTTTCAAAAACCGTCTTTTTTCAAAGATTGCATCTTTTTCAAACTATTCAATTTCAAAACCCGGGACACATACCGAATTTAGGACTTATGATTTTACTCAAAATAGCCTATTTTCTAGACGGTATGCTGCCCAATTCAAAACTCGAAAATACTTTCGAACTTTCAAAACCCGCGGCCCAATAACTTTTCGTTTTTTCGGAAATTGGGCCCTCAAACCGAGTTTTCTCGGACTTTTTCAAAAACAAAACATCAATTTTCAAAACCTTCCACTTCTAGGACTTCCCGTATTTAGCAGTGTCGGGTCGTGTCTTAAGTTGTCAAAGTCTATAGCGTCGAAACTCCGTCGATCTTACATCACGAGTTTCTTCCCCTTCCCAGTCCGCCTTATTAGACTAAGGCAAGGCCCACCTACGTAGGACAAACCCCTACAAAGGAGGGCCTGTCAACACGATCGAGTCTAAAGTCTGGGGATGTCTCACGTGAACCTTCCTTCGAACAGGACTAGGCCCACTCGCCAAATCCTAAGGAAGGCCCACCTTTCGCAAGTCACCCGTCTAGGTGTCTTTTCCGAGTCATTTCCCTTTTTAGTCTTGTTCGGGATGTACTTTATATTTCGGGATTTTGGGCTAGTTTCTGATTACGTGGTGTTCTTACAGACAGGCCACCCGTGACTAGACATCAACGCAAGATGGATGAATTGAAGGATGCTCTCGCCAAGCTCGAGACTCAACTAACTTCCATCCAGGCTAAACAAACAACGTTAGCCACCCGACTGAGCGCCGTAGAGAAGACGGCCCTTTTGAAGGATCCGAGCCCAATGGGCCCATGGTCGAGCTGGTCAGTATTGTTCGTAGGCTCGAGGAACAAGTCTCCCTATCGACGAACAACTCGATCCACACCGAGAATGCTCGTACTTATTCACCTTTAGATAACGAGCTTCCTGCTAACCTCAACTTAACGGGACTTCCTATGTTTGAGGGTACCGAAGACCCGGTCCACCACATCCGGGCTTTCAAAGACTTCATGGCGGTAAAGGGGGTGAAGTCAACTATGTTCAAGCACTTTTTCCCTTCTTCCTTGGAGAAACACTCTAAGGCCTGGTTCTACAGGCTCGACCCCAAGAAATACAAGACTTGGGATGATGTGGCGACCGAATTTGCTCGGAACTACGCCGATAACACTGAAATCCAGACTACAATGCGTACTCTGGAGGTAATGGCCCAAGAGCCCAAAGAAGGGTTCACAAAATATCTGCAAAGGTGGAGGGCCGAGAGTGTGAAGCTGGTCGACAAGCCCGGCGAGAAGGCTCTAGTGGAAGCCTTCGTCAAAAATCTACTCCCATCCTACCGGGTCCATCTCCGGTATGCTATTATCCCAAACTTTGCTGTCCTTACTGAAATGGGCACAAGGATCGAAGATGATCTAAGGTTAGAGAGCCTGACTAAGGCCTCTACCAAAGGATATCAAGGGGCTAGTTCGTCCACAAACAAGCCCGTACCTGCAGCTGCAACCCGCAGCATCTTCGACGAGGTACATCTGCTCGACACCTCAACCAAAAAGAATACACCAAATCGGGTATTCACAGATATAGGGACTACCTATACCTATGCCTTACAAAGGCTATCTTCAAAGGGTCTGATTCAACCAATAGGCCCAACTCCAGAGCCTCTAGTAGAGAAGAGGCCCAAATACTACAATGCTCAAGCCTACTGTCAGTATCACCGTGGCAACAGACATGATACTGAAAAATGTTGGAAGTTAAAGCATTTAATACAAGATCTTATCGAGAGCGGGAAAGTCACGTTGCCCGGAGACAAGCCGAGCAACAAATAAAACCCGTTCAGCGCCCATGCCATATTCACAGGGGAGGTAATTGATTGTTCTCACCTCATTTCTCCTTTTATCCCACAAATCAATGGGATATGGTTTGATGACGAGGACGATGTATACTTAGCCAAGGGGGAAGCTGTCCCCATCACCCATGAAGAGGTCCGAAAAGCCAAATCCAAGGCTTTAGCCACCAACCACCTCGCCACTGCTGGGCGCGCCACTCCTACACCCGTCACTGAACCAGCCAGGATGGAATCCACCCTCGAAGAACCAAGCAATGACGCGGCCTTGGTCCAACAAATGAAGAGGGTTCGAGCTGACTTAACCATATGGCAACTACTGGTTAGCTCACAGGCTCATCGAGAAGCACTGACTAAAGCTCTCGATGAAATCAAGGTTGATTCAGAAGCTACCCCCGCTGAAATGGTAGCTACTATCATGCCCTACCTCAAGGGCAAGTCCAAGAACGATGGCCCACTCATAACCTTCGCCGAATCTGATCTACCGCCATTTGGGCCCAATCACAATCTGGCCCTATACATCACGGTCATCTGCAAGGGTAAGTACCTCCCAATGACCCTTATTGACGATGGATCAGCCGTGAACGTCCTACCCCTAAGGACCGCCAGGACCCTCGGCATCACTGATGCCAACTATCTCCCGACAGCGCAAACTATTCAGGCTTTCGATGGAAGCCCAAAACCAGTAGCTTGGGCCGTTAAACTGAAGATCATCACAGGCCCAATCGAAAATGAGTTGGAGTTTCAGGTGATAGACGTCACCTCATCATTCAATCTCTTACTGGGAAGGCCTTGGATCCACGCAGTCAAGGCCGTGACATCTACCCTCCACCGAAAAGTCAAGATGCCACGTAAAGACGGTATCATAACACTGGAGGCAACACCGATTACCGTGGCAAGCTGCAACGCCACAAACCGGGCCGAACCACGAGGTTTCGATTTCGTGGGTATGATTGAAGAAGAATATCTTTTCAAGCCCTACTTCGCCCCTAGCGTCGACACGATGCTACAAAATCTGAGTTACCTACCCGGAGCTACCTCAAGACCATATCTTCCGGCGGGGAAAATCATCGAGGTCCTAGACAATGCAGAATCCCGACTCGGATTGGGATATACTATAAGCTCGGAGAATGTGGGTCGAGCCTCTGCAATCAAATTTGTCACTCCAGTCTTCGGAGCCATCCAAGTGGGCCTCTACCGACCCACCATCACATATCCCGAGACCAAAACGGCTCGGGAATGCAACTACATCCTCGATGACATATTCACCGTTATCCAGGATGAGTCCGAGAAAAGGGAAAGCGACTCTGAGCCCGTGCTGGGGCTCTTATTTGGAGAAGACAAGACCGTCCCTGCTCCGAAAGATGACTTGGTCAACTTGATCCTCCGCAGCGACCGGTTCGACCCAACCAAGCTCATTACCGAGGTCGGCGCCAACACCGAGACGAGGGCTTGGAGGAAGACTATAAAATGGACCGACAGTCAAGGACGGGTCTATAAGCTAACCGCCGGCGAAGGAGACATGCCGGATACCGAGTCTGAGTCCGAGTCAGAGTCGGAGTCTGAGTCCAGGTTTAGAGGGTCTGGTGCTGGAGTCGAGTTTGTAATCCCTCTTCCCTTAGCCACCGAGGTCTCGGGGTCTGTCCCAAGACCTCTCCCTATCCCGCCACTGACCAATGATCAGATGGCAGCTCTATTCGAGCTATTTTCCAAATTTACCATCAATAATAATAACGAACACCGTTCTGCTTACGACTTGTCTTATTTCCAAAATTTTCTCAAATTCAAAAATTTTATATGCAATGACATTGAGAAACCCGACGAACAGGTACCTCTATCACAACATCTGGTCGAGCAGCTCGAGCAAAGGGAATCCCGAGATCCGGTAATCGAAGAAACCGAGTCCATCAACGTGGGAACCACTTTAGAACCCCAGATGCTTAAGTTGGGCCAATCTTTAGATCCAGAGGAGAGAAAACAATTCACGGACCTCCTCCTAGAATTTAAAGACGTATTTGCATGGTCCTACAAGGACATGCCGGGAATAAATCGAGAAATAGCTGAACACCGAATACCCATCAAAGATGGGTGCAAACCGGTAAAGCAGAAGCTCAGAAGAATGAAGCCCGAATGGTGATAAGTGTAGTTTGTAGTGCCTATTTTGCTTTGTTTTAGTCCCATTTCCTTGTGAAATCGCTCCTTGGGAGCGATTCATGGGCTTTTTATGCTTCCTTTAGTCCGTTTCAGGTTCCCGAGACCGACTTGGAAGAGTTGGAGCAATTTCGACTCAATACATACACATTTTGGAGCCAACGAGATAAAGGAACGATGACTCGAGGCCTTGGAATTGACCCCGAGACCTTGGGACCCAATCCCGAGCCTCCGAGACCCGATCCCGAGTCCCGAGAATCGATGGGAAGCCCGTGAGAGGCAAGGAAGGACCAAAGAGCGTTTAAGGAAGGCATACAAGACCCATCCCGTTCGGGATGGCCTCATCCCGTTCGGGATGGGGTGCTACATTAAGAGGGCTGCTGTGAGCCCATCCCGGTCGGGACCATCCCGTCCCGGTCGGGATGACAGGGCCGTCCCGATCGGGATGATCCGTCCCGGTCGGGACCGTGATGCTGCTGCGCGACTCTTTTTCTTTCTTCTTCTTCTTCATTCTTGTACCCATATATATACTCCCTTCTTGTAATTTTAAGGGATCTTATCATACCCTAGATTAGTTTAAGCCTCCATTAACATTCAAAACCCTAGATTATTGCTACTCTCATTAGTTTTAATCCTCTCTTTAATCTTTAGATAATTATTGTAATTAGTCTTGGATTAAGGGATTCTTGAAGATTGTTCCAAGATTGACAACCTTGGGATTGTATTTAGGTTTCTCATTAATGCAAGTTTTCATCTTTTTCATCATATTATTGTTGGTATAATCTTCTCTACTCTAATCCTTGTTTGTTTAATCTAGTTTCAATCTTTTTATATAGTTATTGTTGTTAGTTGTTCACCATGAATGCTTGGGTGATTAGTTTGTTTTCTCTTATGATTGTTAGTTCAACCATGTTAATGAGTGAGTAGTTTCTTTGTGGGGTTAGTAGGGGGATTAGGGGTAGATTATGGATGATTAGGGTTGATTAAGGGGAAAAGGTCACATCTTTGTTGTTAGTCACATTGTGGGCACTCTATGTGTTTGTTGATATGCTTGTATGAGTTGTAGTGGCCATGCTTCCCATACTTGTGCTCATATTCTCATTGATTGTCTATTGTGTGGAAATGTCGAGAATAGTTTAGTCGCGAGAGCGCGGACTAGGGTCTAAGTTGCGAGAGCACGGACCCACCTTGGCATCGGTTTAAGTTGCGAGAGCCCGGACCGACCCTAACAATTAGGAGACACCTATACCCTTGATCACCCCAATTACCCTTCTACTCCTATGAACCCGACCTACCCCACTTCTCTCCATATTAGTGTTAATCCTCCTAGTTAGCCATCGTTTACCCTAGATTACTTGTTAGTTCGATCATTAGCTTAGTCATATCTCTTCTCCTCCATCATAGTTTTCCTTTTCATCTTCATTGTGTTTGTTTCGTGATCTAGTCTCGTTGTAGGCCGACATAGTCTAAAACTTGATATACCGTCCTCGTGGATACGATCCCGACTTACCCTAGCTACCCACTAGGTTAGTCGGTGTTATATTGATCGGCTAGGGATGTGACAAATCCCTACCATCAATTTGGCGTCGTTGCCGGGGACGGTGCATTGTTTAGACTTAGTTTGCTTATTTCTAGACTTAGTTACCCTTCTTTGTGTTCTCCCATCTTCTCTTGTGAATATTCTCTAGATTTTTCTTCTTTCCTTAGTTTTATTTCTTCTTTTTTCTCTTTGTCTCTAGTTGTGTTTGTTTATTGTTGTTACCTAGTGTCCGTAAAGAACTAGGCGTTCTTACGTTTGTTCTAGTGTGCAGTGTATGCCTAGGAGGGGAGGCGACTTCTATCTCTTTAATCCAGAGCCGGAGAGACTCTTTCGAGCCTTTCGCCAACAGACGATTAACCGGGTTAGAATCTCTCAACCGAGTGCAAGCAACACTCATCAAGGGTAAGCCCAAGGAGCCGACTTGAACAATTCACCTCGAAAGACGGCCAGAGGGACCTTCATCAATCCCTTCGGTGATTATTCTCCTAGTTCCCCCTCTTCATCTACATCAACACTCTCTACACCACCATCTTCTCCCTTACATCCAAGAATGCCTAAGTTTTCCTCTCACTCCACCTTCACGGAAGATGTCTTGCCGGGACCGAGTGCATTACCGGAAGCCTATACCGGGAATTTTGTGGCAAAGACTCAATTTATCCAACTTGTGGAGAGGAGCCCATTTAGTGGTTTGCCCACCGAAGACCCGCACCAACACATGGAGACCTTCTCCGATTATTGTGACGCTATATCTCAAACCGGGGTTACTCAAGACCAAATTCGTTGGGTACACTTCCCGTTTTCTCTTATTGGAAAGGCGAAGCAATGGATCAAGAGTCTCGATAGGGCAACCATGGGTATCGACACTTGGAAAAAGCTTGCCTTGGCGTTCTACCAAAAGTTTTACCCTCCGGAAAAGACGAACTTGCTTAGGGCCTCCATCACCGGGTTCCAACAAAGGGATGAAGAGAGCCTATATGAAGCTTGGGAGCGGTTTAAGTCTTTGGTGAGATCGTGCCCTCATCATGGACTCTCACAATGGTTCTTGGTGCAACAATTTTGGAATGGACTTTATGAGGACTCGAGAGCTATTCTTAACATGGGTTCCAACGGCAGGTTCACCGAGGTCGATGACGACCAAACATGGGCGAGAATCGAAGAGATGGCGGTGCATAATTCGCAATACTCTAGGCCTAGGAAGGCACATCGAGGAGGCATGCATGAGGTCGATGCTATCACTAAGCTAAGCATTGACCTTGGAGCTCAAATTAAAACACACATGGAGACTATTGACAAGAAGCTTCAAAGTCACCTCGACCAAGTCCAAGGCACTAGTTCCTCACACCATCAACCGATTCAAGAAGTGAATGCTTTGGGGTTCGCACCTCCTTTACCTTACTATGGGATGTGCGATACTTGTGGAATAGTTGGACATGATCCTATGTATTGCCGTGGAAGTATCGAGCAAGTGAACGCCTTTCAAGCGTTCAAGCAAGGTACCTCTTACTCTAATCAATTCCAAGCTTCCCAACAAGTCCCCCAACAACAAGCCTTTCAACATCAACAACAACATCGTCCCTATGTTCCACCTCCCTTAAGGGACAACAACCAAGGTTACCAAGGTTACATGGGTAATCCAAGACCCTTCAACAACTTCAAGCAAAATAACCAAGGTACCTTTCACAACAACAATCAAGGGTTCCAACAAGGGATCTTCAATCAAGGCGGGTTCAAAGGAAACCAAGGTTTCCAACAACAACAAAACCACAATCAAGGCCTTAATCAAGGCAATTCTCATGGGTTCCAAGGGAACCGTCAACAAGCAACTCAAAATCAACAACAACAAAGCAAGCTTAGGAGCCGGTCTCCTACTCATGATTATGGCATTCCTCTCGCCATCACCGACACTCCACATAATCCATCATCCCCACCTCGAGATTTGGACATTCAAAAGACTTTGATGGAAATTCAAAGGAGTAATCAAGACATGCAAAAAAATACTCAAGATGTGCAAAAATGTCAAATGGATATGTCGAAAACCCAACAAGAGCTCTTTGCTTATGTTCAAGGGGAAAATGCGGTAAGAGATGCTCGTATGAAGATGCTTGAAACTCAAGTATCTCAACTTGCTTCGGGGAGCTCCTCAAGACAAAAGGGGCAACTACCTTCTCAAGGTGAAACACTGATATTTGAGCATGTAAATGCTATCACCACAAGGAGAGGTATATCCTAAAACTCCCCTCCATATCCTAATGAGCAAGAGCCGATGCAAGAACCGACAATGGAAATGACATCTCCAAATCAAGAAGAACCAAGCTTGGACAATCCAATTGAGGAGCAAGTCTTATGGGAGGCCGAGAAACCCCAAGAAGGCGACCCTCCCCTTCTTCAAGAGAAAGACAAGGGAAAAAGGAAAGTGTCCTTTGAAGAGTCCACCCCAATCGATCAAAACAAGTACCAAATCAAGTTGCCTTATCCATCAAGGCAAATGAAGACTAAGGTGGACACTCATTACGACAAGTTCCTTAGTATTGTGAAGAAATTGGATGTTAGTGTCCCGTTCACCGAATTACTCACCCAAATCCAGGCATATGGAAGATTTATGAGAGAAATCTTAGCTAGGAAGAGATCCGTCGACAAGGAAGAGACCGTAGCGTTCACGAGGGTGGTGAGCGAGCTTATCCAAGGTTCCACGCTTCCGAAGTTGAAGGATCCGGGTAGTTTTTCGATCCCTTGCACCATAGGTAACTTCTTGATCAAGAATGCGCTATGTGAATTGGGCGCGAGTGTGAGCATCATTCCCTATTCTATTTGTTGCCGACTCGGAATGAAAGAGTTGAAATGTACGTCCTTCACCCTCCAAATGGCCGATAAGTCATTCAATCGACCATTAGGAATGTTAGAAGACGTACCGGTACGAGTGGGGAAATACTTCATTCCAGTCGACTTCATTGTGCTTGACATGCCGGAGGATGCCAACACTCCAATTATTATTGGGCGCCCATTTCTACACACCGCGGGTGCCATGATCGATGTGAAGAACGGTAGGATCACATTTGAGTTAGGCGAGGAAAAGATAGTGTTCGACCTCCAAGGCAACACTACGCCTACTAAGAATGAATCATGCAATATGATCCAAGCCAAGAAAGACCTCGATCTAGGGGGTGAACCGGAACAAAGCTTGAAGAAGTATTCTTATGTACTTGATGATTATGACTCCGAGAGTGAGGAGGATGAGTGCCTATGTCATGGGCTTGATGACAAGTTGAAGTGCAATGACAAGGAAGAAGATGAGCCTCCCTTGGGGCCGCATGAGGACCGGTGGACGTTTGGGTATATCCCCGAAGACCAAAAGTACAAGTTCAAGTCGTTGAACTTGGAAGAGCGGGATGCCCCGGGAACGTCAAGGCAAGGCCATGAGGAGCCTTGGGATGTGGTCGGTTACATTAAGAGCTTGATTGAAGACTTCTCTAGGGCCTTCGACTTGTTCTTACGTGCCCTTGATGGAGATGGAACTAATTTTGGTTGTTGAAAAAGATTGAAGAAAGCACCACCTTGGTTTGACGGAGTTCCACAAGAACCGTCCCATTGTATATATCTTTTTCTGTGAGTCCGTCCCGACCGGGATGAAGGTGTCCCGACCGGGACGGGTGAGGTAACCCGATCGGGATCAACCTTCCCGACCGGGATGGTCCTCTGCTCCCCCTTTTGTGATTCTTCTTCGCAAATCGAGTCCACCCAACCATTTTATGCCCCCTCCCAACCTCCCTAGCTACCATAGCTTTACCATATGCCCCATGTACTTCATTGTCATACCTTCACCTCATTTCCTCTTCACTTTACACCTTGATTCGCATCAGATTCCACCCCCCTCACACCTTTACCACCTCTACCATGCGATGTTATCGGATATGAAGCGGAAAAGCAATGATGAAGACAAGCAAGCGCCTTTATCGATCTATGAGACGATGGAGAGAGTGAGTTGCTAACCTATGGTACGGCAACAATCCTTTCTTTTCCGTTTTTGTTGTTGCTTGTTTTCCTTTGTTTATTCCCTTCCCCTTGTACACTTTCGTGTCTTGATGTCATGGTGGCCTTCGAGGCCATAGTTTGGTTGCTCCCAGCTCCCGACGACGTGATTACGTCGAGAGTGAGTCGATTAGTCCATTTTACAAGATTTTCACCCCTTTTTAGGAGTTAGTCGGATTTGGACGGAATCCGGGCTAGGTGACTTGAATACACCTAGCCCTCCCCTCCCATTTCCTTTTTATTTCTTTCTTTTTATTTTTTCTTCCCCCTTCCATATCTTTTCTTGTCTCGGCCCATGGTGACTTGACTACACCCCGGCCGGACACCTTCTACCCTTTTCTCCACTTTTCTTTTTGATTTTTAGCTTTATTTTCGTAGTTTCTTTTCTTTTTCTTTTGTCTCTCCGCACACTACGATCGAGCATAGTTTTTCTAGGATAGTTAGTTTTATTCTAGTATAGTTAGTTTTATTCTAGTATAGTTAGTTTTATTTTCTTAGTTTTTCGAAAAAAATCTTCAAAAAGCCTAAAAATTTGAAAAATTTCACAAAAAAAATCAAAAAGATTTTTCTTTTGTGTGTTTTCCTTTTGTGTCTTTGTGTCTTATATTTGTTTTGTTTGTGTGTGTTTTGCCTCCCTTTTCCTTATAGGTTGCTTTAATCACCGTTAACTTTGGAAGGCTTTCAAGACTCCCGGTAACATCTTATCCCTTTTTCTTCTTTACCTCTTGCGGAGTTTGGAGGAGATTGTGATGTTGTGTGCTCGGGTGGAGCTTTGTAAAGTATGGTTGATTTGGTGGCTTGTTTGGATGATCGGGGTGGTGTTTATGTTATGTATGTGTTTATTTTGTGTTGTTTTTGTTTCGTTGCTTTTACTTCTTTTTCTTTCGTTCATTTTCGTCGTGTCTTTGTTTTGTGTTGTGTTGTGTGTCTTGTGCGTAAACCGTTTTCGAAAACCCGGTTTAGAGACTAGTGTGCAAGTGTTTACTTTCCCATTATAGTAGTATAAATCGAGTCTTGGGCTTTAGTCTAGTAGAATGACCTTAAATCAATGAATTCGTTGGTCCCTTACCTTGAGTCCACCTAGCTTACTAGGGATTTACTACGGGATTTGCACTTTTGACCATTATGACCACCCACGGTGTGAAAAGGCCTTGGTTACCGAGTCTCGTCCCCTAGGTGACCGTGTTTAGGCTCGTTTGATTAGTCCAAGTTCTCCACTTTTTGTGGGTTTGAAGGGTCTTGGCCCGTCCCGACTTACCCATTTCCCTACCTTCCTCGCATACACACACAATAAAATGCAAATTGTTGATTCTCTCTTTCTTGTTACACAATGAAATGCCAAAAATGCAAAATCTTGCCAAAAAGGGAAAAGAAAAGAAAAAAAATGAAAGAAAAAAAAAATGAAAGAAAGAAAAGAATGAAGAAAAAAAAGGCACAAAAGCCAAAAGAAAATAGAAAAGAAGAAAAAGAATGGCATGGCAAAACAAAGCGAAAATGCAAAAGAAGAAAGAAAATGCCAAAAGAAAACTCGTCTCACAAAAAGAAATCCCCACAAAAATAAGCCTTTTTCCGACTTTTGCCGTGAAGAGCCTACCAAAGGACCGAGTCCCGAGGAAGGATGATAGCGGCATTAGTCGGTCTTCCCTCATTTTGCATATTTCCATCTTTTTACTTGGACTAGTTAGGCGGTTTTGGACACGGGACGACCCTCTCGGCTCACGCTAAAGGGGGCGGGGTCTCACTTACCTACAGTGTCGACTAACACCGTGGTTCCTCACCTTACTACTCCGCCGATCGTCCCGTAGTACGTTTTTAGAAAGTTAGGAGGACCTAGGTAAGTTACCAACGTTTTTATTGCTTTATCGTCATACTATTAGGGTTTAGTCCACCTTGGTTTGCATTGCTAGCTTGGAAACGTTGTCACTTACCTCGAGTCCTACACCGGTGTTTCATTCACCGCTTTTAGAGGGAAGCGGTATTTCTTTTGTTTTGGGTGCAACCGTCTATGTGTTTGTTTGTGTGTTTGTTTGTTTATGTGTTTTGTGTCCGGTTACATCCACAGTTTTGTCGCAAGACCCGACTTGCCTTGCGGAGTGCAGTTTTCCTCTAAGTGCACTCGCGTGAGTTGAAGGGGCGTAGGGTGCGCTAATACCCATTCGGCTAGTTTAGTAGTTAGTGTGTGCTTACTCGAGGGAGAGTAAGGGTTAAGTGTGGGGGAGTTGATAAGTGTAGTTTGTAGTGCCTATTTTGCTTTGTTTTAGTCCCATTTCCTTGTGAAATCGCTCCTTGGGAGCGATTCATGGGCTTCTTATGCTTCCTTTAGTCCGTTTCAGGTTCCCGAGACCGACTAGGAAGAGTTGGAGCGATTCCGACTCAATACATGCACATTTTGGAGCCAACGAGATAAAGGAACGATGACTCGAGGCCTTGGAATCGACCCCGAGACCTTGGGACCCAATCCCGAGCCTCCGAGACCCGATCCCGAGTCCCGAGTCCCGAGAATCGGTGGGAAGCCCGTGAGAGGCAAGGAAGGACCAAAGAGCGTTTAAGGAAGGCATACAAGACCCATACCGTTCGGGATGGCCTCATCCCGTTCGGGATGGGGTGCTACATTAAGAGGGCTGCTGTGAGCCCATCCCGGTTGATACCATCCCGTCCCGGTCGGGATGACAGGTCGTCCCGATCGCGACCGTGATGCTGCTGCGCGACTCTTTTTCTTTCTTCTCCTTCATTCTTGTACCCATATATATACTCCCTTCTTGTAATTTTAAGGGATCGTATCATACCCTAGATTAATTTAAGCCTCCATTAACATTCAAAACCCTAGATTATTGCTACTCTCATTAGTTTTAATCCTCTCTTTAATCTTTAAATAATTATTGTAATTAGTCTTGGATTAAGGGATTCTTGAAGATTGTTCCAAGATTGACAACCTTGGGATTGTATTTGGGTTTCTCATTAATGCAAGTTTTCATCTTTTTCATCATATTATTGTTGGTATAATCTTCTCTACTCTAATCCTTGTTTATTTAATCTAGTTTCAATCTTTTTATATAGTTATTGTTGTTAGTTGTTCACCATGAATGCTTGGGTGATTAGTTTGTTTTCTCTTATGATTGTTAGTTCAACCATGTTAATGAGTGAGTAGTTTCTTTGTGGGGTTAGTAGGGGGATTAGGGGTAGATTATGGATGATTAGGGTTGATTAAGGAGAAAAGGTCACATCTTTGTTGTTAGTCACATTGTGGGCACTCTATGTGTTTGTTGATATGCTTGTATGAGTTGTAGTGGCCATGCTTCCCATACTTGTGCTCATATTCTCATTGATTGTCTATTGTGTGGAAATGTCGAGAATAGTTTAGTCGCGAGACTGCGGACTAGGGTCTAAGTTGCGAGAGCCCAGACCCACCTTGGCATCGGTTTAAGTTGCGAGAGCCCGGACCGACCCTAACAATTAGGAGACACCTATACCCTTGATCACCCCAATTACCCTTCTACTCCTATGAAGCCGACCTACCCCACTTCTTTCAATATTAGTGTTAATCCTCCTAGTTAGCCATCGTTTACCCTAGATTAGTTGTTAGTTCGATTATTAGCTTAGTCATATCTCTTCTCCTCCATCATAGTTTTCCTTTTCATCTTCTTTGTGTTTGTTTGGTGATCTAGTCTCGTTGTAGGCCGACATAGTCTAAACCTTGATATACCGTCCTCGTGGATACGATCCCGACTTACCCTAGCTACCCACTAGGTTAGTCGGTGTTATATTGATCGGCTAGGGACGTGACAAATCCCTACCATCAAATGGTCTCTTAAAGTCAAAGAAGAGGTCGATAAACAATTCAAAGCAGGCTTTATACAAGTGTCTGAATATCCAGACTGGGTTGCAAACATCGTGCTGGTACCCAAGAAGGACGGCAAGGTGCGGGTATGCGTAGACTTCAGGGACCTAAACAAGGCCAGCCCAAAAGACGATTTTCCGTTACCACACATCGACATTTTGGTGGATAAAACGGCCGACCATGCCCTTCTATCATTCATGGACGGGTATGCCGGATACAATCAAATTAAAATGGCAGAAGAGGATATGAGTAAGACTACCTTCATCATACCTTGGGGTACTTACTGTTACACCGTCATGCCATTTGGGCTTATTAATGCAGGAGCCACTTATCAACGGACCGCCACCACCTTATTACACGACATGATGCATAAGGAAGTGGAGGTCTATGTGGACGATATGATCGTTAAGTCTAAAGACCGAAGCGGGCACATCACGGCCCTAAGAAAGTTCTTTACCAGACTGCGGAAATACAACATGAGACTAAACCCACAAAAGTGCAGTTTTGTGGTAACGTCAGGCAAATTACTGGGCCATATCGTTAGCCAACGCGGCATCGAGGTCGACCCAGCTAAAATCAAAGCCATTACCGAGATGCAGCCGCCCAAGACCGAAAAGGAAATAAGGGGGATTCTCGGGAAAATCCAATACATCAGCCGTTTCATTTCGAAGTTAACCATGGTATGTGAGCCCATCTTCAAAAAGCTAAAAATCGGAGAACGGGTACTATGGGACGACAAATGTCAAATGGCTTTTGACAAAATCAAGGAGATCCTGTCTGCCCCGCCAGTACTAATGCCACCTCAACACGGTTTGCCTTTGTCGTTATACCTAACAACGACTGAGACAGCCATGGGGGCTATGCTGGCCCAGACAGTTGATTCAGAAGAACGGGCTATTTACTACATCAGTAAAAAGTTCCTCGAGTACGAGTGCAAATACACAATGCTCGAAAAGACGTGGTTAGCATTGGTTTGGGCCACTAAAAAGCTCCGACATTACATGCTCAGTCACGAGGTACACGTGTTATTCAAAATGGATCCAATCAAGTACTTATTCGAGAAGCCCATCCTTAACGGCAGGATGTCAAGATGGACTTTAATGTTATCCAAGTTCGACCTCAAATTCGTACCATTAAAAGCCATCAAAGGCCGGGTAGTTGCCGAATTTCTCGCTGATAGCCCAATATCCGAGGAAGGCCACACTGATACATGGGCCTTTCCTGATGAGGACATATTCCATACCGATACCGAGACATGGGATCTGTATTTCGATGGAGCATCCAACTTCCGAGGATTTGGGGTCGGAATTCTATTAATCTCACCCCGAGGGGAGCACACTCCCTTATCCATCAAATTGGACTTCGACGTGACCAACAACGCAACCGAATACGAAGCATGCATTCACGGGCTGCAAGCCGCCGCTGATTTAGGGGTAACAAACCTCCGGGTCCATGGTGATTCATCATTGGTCATCAATCAAGCACTCCAAAAATGGAAAACTCGGAACGCCAATCTCGTGGCTTACCAAGCGCGAGTACGGATTCTAGAGAAACAATTCCAGAAAGTCGAATATATTTACCTACTCCGAGAGGAAAATCAGTTTGCAGATGCACTTTCCAAATTAGCATATTTACTGAACATCCCAGATCACCTGACCAGCATGCCAATCTGTGTCGAAAAGCGGTCCGAACCAGCATACATCCATGCCATTCAAGATATCGAGATAACTGACCCAGAACCTTGGTATCAAACCGTCTTAACATACCTGACAACGGGAGAATATCCTCCGGAAGCTGAAAATCGGGCCAAAAAGGCCCTACGAAGATTAGCAACCCAATTTGTTCGTACTGATGACGGGCAATTGTATAAAAAGACGGCACAGGGGGCTCTCCTCCTATGTATCGACAAAATTCAAGCCGAGAAGGTCATGGCCGAGGTCCACGACGCTGAAAAAGGTCCGCATAGGAACGCCCATATGCTATCCCGTAAAATCATGAGGCTCGGGTACTACTGGAACACCATGGAGACAGACTGTCAGTTATACGTCAAGCACTGTCATAACTGTCAGATCTTCGGTAATGTACAGCATATGCCATCTTCCTTATTATATACCATGACATCACCATGGCCGTTTTCGACATGGGGTATAGACATAATCGGGAAAGTACACCCTTCCGGGACGGGAGGACATTGCTTCATTTTGGTGGCCATGATGGTAGGGATTCGTCACATCCCTAACCGATCAATAAAACACCGACTAACCTAGTGGGTAGCTAGGGCAAGTCGGGGTCGTATCCACGAGGACGGTATATCAAAGTTTAGACTAGGTCGGCCTACAACGAGACTAGATTACCAAAACAAACACAAAGAATGATAATTGGAAAGCTAATGAGGGAGGAGGAGTAAGAACTAGACTAATGATGCTAAACAATGCTACTAATCAAACTAACAAGTAAACTAGAGTAAACTATGGCTAACTAAGACGATGAACTCAAATATGGAAGGAAGGTGGGGTAGGTCGGGTTCATAGGAGTAGAAGGGTAATTGGGGTGATCAAGGGTAAAGGTGTCTCCTAATCGCTAGAGTCGGTCCGGGCTCTCGCAACTTAGACCGATGTCAAGGTGGGTCCGGGCTCTCGCAACTTAGACCCTAGTCCGCGCTCTCGCGACTAAACTATTCTCAACATTTCCACATAATAGACAATCAATGAGAAGATGAGCACAAGTATGGGAAGCATGGCCACTACAACTCATACAAGCATATCAACAAACACATAGAGTGCCCACATTGTGACTAACAACAAAGATTCACCCTTTTCCCTTAATCAACCCTAATCATCCATAATCTACCCCTAATCCCCCTACTAACCCCACAAGAAGACTACTCACTCATCATTAAGAGAAAACCAATAATAATAAGAGAAATCAATGTCACAAAACAAGCATCCATTATCATTAACAAGAACAATAACAATAACAATAACAATAAGAAAGAAACTTGAATAAATTACAAAGACTAAGGGTGAAAAGATTATACCAACAATAGGATGAAGAAAAGATGAAAACTTGTATTAATGAGAAACCCAAATATAAACTCAAGGTTGTCAATCTTGGAACAATCTTCAAGAATCCCTTAATCCAAGACTAATTACAATGATTAACTAAGGATTAAAGAGAGAATTAAACTAATGAGAGTAGTACTAATCTAGGGTTTTGAATGTTAATGGAGGCTTAAACTAGTCTAGGGTAAGATAAGATGTCTTAATATTACAAGAAGGGAGTATATATATGGGTACAAGAATGAAGGAGAAGAAAAGAATAAGCACGTGCTGACAGCTCTTCGTCCCGACCGGGACGGACCATCCCGACCGGGACGGCTCTATCATCCCGATCGGGACAGGTTGGTCCCGACCGGGATGGGCTCACAGTGGCACCCTTCAACGTGCACCCCATCCCGAACGGGATGGGTCTTGTAGGCCTCCCTTAAGAGCTCTTTGGTCCTTCCTTGCCTCTCATGGGCTTCTCGTCGATTCTAGGGACTCGGGATCGGGTCTCGGAGGCTCGGGATTGGGTCCCAAGGTCTCGGGGTCGACTCCAAGGCATCGAGTGATCGTTCCTTTACTCCGTTGGCTCCAAAATGTGTATGCATCGAGTCGGAATCGCTCCAACTCTTCCAAATCGGCCTCGGGAACCTGAAACGAACTAAAGAAAGCATAAGAAGCCCATGAATCGCTCCAAAGGAGCGATTCAACAAGGAAAATGGGACCAAAACACAACAAATAGGCACTACAAACTACACTTATCAACTCCCCCACACTTAACCCTTACTCGCCCTCGAGTAAGCACATACTAACTACTACACTAGCCGAATGGGTATTAGCGCACCCAACGCTCTTTCAACTCACGCGAGTACACTTAGAGGAAAAGTGCACTCCGCAAGGCAAGTGCGGTCTTGCGACAAAACTGTGGATGCAACCGGACACAAAGCACACAAACAAACAAACACACAAACAAACACCTAGATGGTTGCACCCAAAACAAAAGAAATACCGCTTCCCTCTAAAAGCGGCGAATGAAACTCCGGTTTAGGACTCGAGGTAAATGACAACGTTCCCAAGCTAGAAATACAAACCAAGGTGGACTAAACCCTAATAGTATGACGAAAAAGCAACAAAAACGTTGGTAACTTACCTAGGTCCTCCTAACTGTCTAAAATGTACTACGGGACGATCGGCGGAGTGGAAAAGTGAGGAACCACGGTGTTAGTCGACACTGTAGGTAAGTGAGACCCCGCCCCCTTTAGCGTGAGCCAAGAGGGTCGTCCCGTGTCCAAAACCGCCTAACTAGTCCAAGTAAAAAGGTGGAAATAATGAAAAATGAGGGAAGACCGACTAATGCCGCTATCATCCTTCTTAGGGACTCGGTCCTTTGGTAAGCTCTTCACAGCAAAAGTCGGAAAAAGGCTTATTTTTGTGGGGATTTCTTTTTGTGAGACGGGTTTTCTTTTGGCATTTTCTTTATTTTCGAGATTTTGATTTGTTTGTTGCCATGCCATTTCATTTTTCTTCTTTTCTATTTTTTTTTCTTTTGGCTTTTGTGCCTTTTCTTTTTCTTCATTTCTTTTCTTTCTTTCATTTTTATCTTTCTTTTTCTTTTCTTTGCCCTTTTGGCTTGATTTAGCTTTCTTGGCAATTCTTTGGGTGATGAGAAAGAGAGAACTCAACAAATTGCATTTTATTGTGTGGATATGTGTAGGAGGTAGGGTAATGGGTATGTCGGGACGACGTCTTCCTTTCATACTCACAAAAAGGGGAGAACTTGGACTAATCAAACGATCCTAGACACGGTCACCTAGGGGACGAGACTCGGTAACCAAGGTCTTTTCGCACCGTGGGTGGTCATAATGGTTAAAAATGCAAATCCCGTAGTAAATCCCTAGTAAGCTAGGTGGACACAAGGTAAAGGACCAACGAAATCATTGATTTAGGGTCATTCTACTAGGCTAAAATCCAAGACTCGATTTACACTACTAAAAAGGGAAAGTAAGCACTCGCACGCTAGCCTCTAAACCGGGTTTTCGAAAACGGTTTACAATCACAAGACACACAACAAAACACGAAACAAAGACACGACGAAAACGAACGAAAGAAAAAGAAACAAAAAGGCAACAAAATAAAACAAAACAAGGCAAACACATAAACAAAGCATACACCACCCCGAATTTCCAAACAAGTCATCAAATCCACCACAAGAATGTACAAGCTCCACCCGAGCACACCTCAACACAACCTTCTCCAAACATCACAAGGAATAAAGAGGGAAAGAGGGTTAGAGGATGTTACCGGATGTCTTCAAAGCTTTCCAAACAACGGAGATTAGGCAACCTATAAGGAAAAGGGAGGCAAAACACACACAATACAAAACAAATATACGACACAACGACACAAAGGAAAAAGACACAAAAAGAAAATCTTTTTGATTTTTGTGAATTTTTTTTCAAATTTTTAGGTATTTTTTTAAAGGTTTTTCGAGAAAGGGAAAAATAAAACTAACTACGATAGAATATCGCTCCCCCACACTTAAACCGAGCAATGTCCTCATATGCTCAATCATAGTGTGCGGAGAGACAAAAGAAAAAGAAAAGAAACTAAGAAAATAAAGGTAAAAATAAAAAAATAAAAAAAAAAGGTGAAGAAAAGGTAGAAGGTGTCCGGCCGGGGTGTATTCAAGTCACCATGGGCCGAGACGAGAAAAAGATATGGAAGGGGGAAGAAAAAATAAAAAGGAAGGAAATAAAAGGAAATGGGGGGGAGGGCTAGGTGTAATCAAGTCACCTAGCCCGGATTCCGCCTAAATCCGACTAACTCCTAAAAAGGTGTGAAATTTTTGTAAAATTGGATTAATCGATTGACTCTCGACGCAATCACGTTATCGGGAGTCGGGAGCAACCATACTATGGCCTCGAAGGCCACTAAGATACCGTTACTCAAGGGGAAGGGGGGCAGATAAGAGAATACAAGCGATAAAAAGACGGAAAAGTAAGGATAGTTACCCAAACCGAGCGGTTAGTAACTCACTTGCTCCATCGTCTCGATGATCATTAGAGGCTCGTCGCTTGTCTTCTCGGTTGCCATCTCGCTACACACCCAAGAAGAACTCACGGTAGGGGTTGTAACGGTAAGGGGTGGGATTTGATGCGATAGTAGGTGTAAAGTGGATAGGAAATGGAGTGAGGGCATGACAATGAAGTACATGGGGCATATGATAAGGCTAGGGTAGCTAGGGAGGTTGGGAGGGGGCATAAAACGGTTGGGTGAAGTCAATTGTCGAAGAAGAAACACAAAGGGGGAGTAGAGGACCATCCCGGTCGGGATGGTTGGTCCCGATCGGGATGGTTGGTCCCGATCGGGTTACCTCACTCATCCCGGTCGGGACGTCCTCATCTCGGTCGGGACGGATCCACAGTGAGCTCGAATCTTGGTACACCCATCCCGATCGGGACGGCTCCTTCCCGGTCGGGATGCCACACCCGTCCCGGTTGGGATGCCTCATCCCGGTCGGGATGGGCCTTCTTCAACTTCCACAATCCCAAAAGCTCGCTCTAAGCTTAAAAAACCCGATCCTCGTGCTTACAACCCAAGGTATATCATAGCCATTCTTCTCTAGGAGCATTCTCACTTCACCTATCAAGCAATACTCAAACACACATCAAACTCTCTCCCTCACAACGCTCATCAATCAATCCAAATAACAAGAATTCACAAAAATCTAACTAACTACAAGAAAGAGATATATACAATGAGACGGTTCTTGTGGAACTCCGTCAAACCAAGGATGGTGCATCTTCATTCTTTTTCAACAACCACGACCAATTCCATCTCCATCAAGGGCACGTAAGAACAAGTCGAAGGCCCTAGAGAAGTCTTCAATCAAGCTCGAGATATAACCGACCACATCCCGAGGCTCTTCAAGGCCTTGCATCGACGTTCCCGGGGCATCCCGGTCTACTAAGTTCAATGGCTTGAACTTGTACTTGCGATCCTTCGGGATATACCCAAACGTCCAACGATCCTCATGTGGCCCCAAGGGAGGCTCATCTTCTTCCTTGTCATTGCACTTGTCATCCAACCCATGGTATGGGCTCTCATCCTCCTCCAATTCGGAGTCATCATCCTCAAGTACATAAGAGTACTTCTTCAAGCCTTGCCCCGGTTCACCCCCTAGATCGATGTCTTTATTGGCTTGCATCATATTGCATGTCTCATCGCTAGTAGGCGAAGTGTTGCCTTGGAGGTCGAACACTATCTTTTCCTCGCCTAACTCAAATGTGATCCTACCGTTCTTCACATCGATCATGGCACCCGCGGTGTGTAGAAATGGGCGCCCAAGGATGATGGGAGTGTTTGCATCTTCCGGCATATCGAGCACGATGAAGTCAACCGGAATGAAGAACTTCCCAATTCTTACCGGCACATCCTCTAGCATCCCTAATGGTCGATTGAGAGATTTATCGGCCATTTGGAGTGTAATGGATGTACATTTCAACTCCTTCATCCCGAGTCGGCAACAAATAGAGTAGGGAATGATGCTCACACTCGCGCCCAAGTCACACAATGCATTCTTGATCATGAAATTGCCTATGGTGCAAGGGATCGAGAAACTACCCGGGTCCTTCAACTTCGGAAGCGTGGACCCTTGAATAAGCTCGCTCACCACCCTCGTGAACGCTACCGTCTCTTCCTTGTCGATGGACCTCTTCCTAGCCAAGATTTCTTTCATGAATTTACCATATGCCGGGATTTGGGTAAGTAACTCGGTAAACGGGACACTAACATCCAATTTCTTTACAATACTAAGGAACTTGTCATATTGAGTGTCCACCCTAGTCTTCATTTGCCTTGATGGGAAAGGCAATTTGATTTGGTACTTGTTTTGCTCAATTGGGGTGGACTCTTCAAAGGACACTTTCCTTTTTCCCTTGTCTATCTCTTGAGGTGGGGGAGGGTTGTCTTCTTGGGGTTTCTCGACCTCCCTATAAGACTTGCTCCTCAATTGGATTATCAAAGCTTGACTCTTCTTGATTTGGAGATGCCATTTCCATTGGCGGCTCTTGCGTTGGCTCTTTCTCATTAGGATATGGAGGGGAGTCATGAGAGGTACCTCTCCTTGTGGTGATAGCATTTAGATGCTCAAATGTCGGTGTTTCACCTTGAGAAGGTAGTTGCCCCTTTTGCCTTGAGGAACTCCCCGAAGCGAGTTGAGATACTTGAGTCTCAAGTATCTTCATACGGGTATCTCTCATCGCGTTTTCCCCTTGAATATAAGTGAAGAGCTCATGATGGTTTCTTGATATGTCCATTTGACCTTGTTGCATATCCATCAAAGTCTTTTGAATGTCGAAATCCCGACGTGGGGATGATGGATTATGTGGAGTGTCGGTGATGGCGAGAGGAATGCCATAATCATGAGTAGGAGACCGGCTCCTAGGCTTGCTTTGTTGTTGTTGATTTTGAGTTGCTTGTTGACGGTTCCCTTGGAACCCTTGAGAACTACCTTGTTGTTGATGATAGTTCCCTTGGAACCCATGAAAGTTTCCTTGATTAAGGCCTTGGTTTTGGTTTTGTTGTCCTTGAAAGTTTCGGTTTCCTTGGAAATTTTGGTTTCCTTGGAAACCACCATGATTGAAGTTCCCTTGTTGGAACCCTTTCTTGTTGTTGAAGTTACCTTGGTTATTTTTCTTGAAATTGTTGAAGGGTCTTTGGTTACCCACATAACCTTGGTAACTTTCATTGTTGTCCCGTAAGGGAGGTGGAACATAGGGACGATGTTGTTGTTGATGTTGATTTGTTTGTTGCTGAGGGACTTGATTGGAAGCTTGGTATTGATTAGAGTAGGAGGCACCTTGCTTGAACGCTTGAAAGGCGTTCACTTGCTCAATACTCCCTCTACAATTCATAGGGTCATGACCAACGATTCCACAAGTGTCACACATCCCAAAGTAAGGTGTAGGAGGTGCGAACCCCAAAATGTTCACTTCTTGAATCGGTTGATGGTGGGAGGAACTAGTGCCTTGGACTTGGTTGAAGTGGCTTTGGAGCTTCTTGTCAATAGTCTCCATGTGTGTTTTCAATTGAGCTCCAAGGTCGATGCTTAATTTGGTGATAGCATCGACCTCATGTATGCCTCCTCGATGTGCCTTCCTAGGCCTAGAGTATTGCGAATTATGCACCGCCATCTCTTCGATTCTCGCCCATGTTTGGTCGTCATCGACCTAGGTAAACCTACCGTTGGAGCCCATGTTAAGAATGGCTCTCGAGTCCTCATAAAAACCATTCCAAAATTGTTGACTTAAACCGCTCCCAAGCTTCATATAGGCTCTCTTCATCCCTTTGTTGGAACCCGGTGATGGAGGCCCTAAGCAAATTGGTCTTTTCCGGAGGGTAAAACTTTTGGTAGAACGCCAAGGCAAGCTTTTTCCAAGTGTCGATACCCATGGTTGCCCTATCGAGACTCTTGATCCATTGCTTCGCTTTTCCAATAAGAGAGAATGGGAAAAGTACCCAACGAATTTGATCTTGAGTAACCCCGGTTTGAGATATAGCGTCACAATAATCGGAGAAGGTCTCCATATGTTGGTGCGGGTCTTTGGTGGGCAAACCACTAAATGGGCTCCTCTCCACAAGTTGGATAAATTGAGTCTTTGAAACAAAATTCCCGGTATAGGCTTCCGGTAATGCACTCGGTCCCGGCAAGACATCTTCCGTGAAGGTGGAGTGAGAGGAAAACTTAGGCATTCTTGGATGTAAGGGAGAAGATGGTGGTGTAGACGGTGTTGATGTGGATGAAGAGGGGGAACTAGGAGAAGAAGAATCACCAAAAGGATTTACGAAATTCCTTTCGGCCGTCTCTCGATGTGGATTGTTCAAGTCGGCTCTTTGGGCTTGCCCTTGATGAGTATTGCTTGCACTCGGTTGAGAGATCCTAACCCGATTAATCGTCCGTTGGCGAAAGGCTCGAAAGAGTCTCTCCGGCTCTGGATTAAAGAGATAGAAGTCGCCTCCCCTCCTAGGCATACACTACACACTAGAACAAACGTGAGAACACCCAGTGCTTTATGGGCACTAGGCAACGACAATAAACAAGCACAACTAGAGACACAGAGAAAAAGAAGAAATAAAACTAAGGAAAGAAGAAAAATCTAGAGAATATTCACAAGAGAAGATGGGAGAACACAAAGAAGGGTACTAAGTCTAGAAATAAGAAAACTAAGTTTAAACAATGCACCGTCCCCGGCAACGGCGCCAAATTGATGGTAGGGATTCGTCACATCCCTAACCGATCAATAAAACACCGACTAACCTAGTGGGTAGCTAGGGCAAGTCGGGGTCGTATCCACGAGGACGGTATATCAAAGTCTAGACTAGGTCGGCCTACAACGAGACTAGATTACCAAAACAAACACAAAGAACGATAATTGGAAAGCTAATGAGGGAGGAGGAGTAAGAACTAGACTAATGATGCTAAACAATGCTACTAATCAAACTAACAAGTAAACTAGAGTAAACTATGGCTAACTAAGACGATGAACTCAAATATGGAAGGAAGGTGGGGTAGGTCAGGTTCGTAGGAGTAGAAGGGTAATTGGGGTGATCAAGGGTAAAGGTGTCTCCTAATCGCTAGAGTCGGTCCGGGCTCTCGCAACTTAGACCGATGTCAAGGTGGGTCCGGGCTCTCGCAACTTAGACCCTAGTCCGCGCTCTCGCGACTAAACTATTCTCAACATTTCCACATAATAGACAATCAATGAGAAGATGAGCACAAGTATGGGAAGCATGGCCACTACAACTCATACAAGCATATCAACAAACACATAGAGTGCCCACAATGTGACTAACAACAAAGATTCACCCTTTTCCCTTAATCAACCCAAATCATCCATAATCTACACCCCTAATCCCTCTACTAACCCCACAATAAGACTACTCACTCATCATTAAGAGAAAAACCAACAATAATAAGAGAAATCAATGTCACAAAACAAGCATCCATTATCATTAACAATAACAATAACAATAACAATAACTATAAGAAAGAAACTTGAATAAATAACAAAGACTAAGGATGAAAAGATTATACCAACAATAGGATGAAGAAAAGATGAAAACTTGTATTAATGATAAACCCAAATACAATCCCAAGGTTGTAATTCTTGGAACAATCTTCAAGAATCCCTTAATCCAAGACTAATTACAATGATTAACTAAGGATTAAAGAGAGAATTAAACTAATGAGAGTAGTACTAATCTAGGGTTTTGAATGTTAATGGAGGCTTAAACTAGTCTAGGGTAAGATAAGATGTCTTAATATTACAAGAAGGGAGTATATATATGGGTACAAGAATGAAGGAGAAGAAAAGAAGAAGCCCGTGCTGACAGCTCTTCGTCCCGACCGGGACGGCTCTATCATCCCGATCGGGACGGGTTGATCCCGACCGAGATGGGCTCACAGTGGCACCCTTCAACGTGCACCCCATCCCGAACGGGATGGGTCTTGTAGGCCTCCCTTAAGAGCTCTTTGGTCCTTCCTTGCCTCTCATGGACTTCTCGTCGATTCTCGGGACTCGGGATCGGGTCTCGGAGGTTCGGGATTGGGTCCCAAGGTCTCGGGGTCGACTCCAAGACATCGAGTGATCGTTCCTTTACTCCGTTGGCTCCAAAATGTGTATGCATCGAGTCGGAATCGCTCCAACTCTTCCAAATCGGCCTCGGGAACCTGAAACGAACTAAAGGAAGCATAAGAAGCCCATGAATCGCTCCAAAGGAGCGATTCCACAAGGAAAATGGGACCAAAACACAACAAATAGGCACTACAAACTACACTTATCAGGCCATCGACTACTTCACCAAGTGGGTAGAAGCCGAATCATACCGTATCTTGAACGCCAAGCACGTGGCCAAATTTATCCAAAATAAGATCATATGCCGATACGGGATCCCACATGAATTTATCAGTGACCACGGGACCCATTTCCAAGCTGAAATCATTGCATTACTGGCGAAATACAAAATTCAGAGGCATACATCTTCACCTTACCGACCACAAACAAATGGAGCGGTAGAAACGGCCAACAAAACAATTGTCACCATACTAAAAAAGATGGCTGAGAATTATCGAGACTGGCCCGACAAGATACCTTTTGCCTTATGGGGATACCGAACTTCAATCCGCACTGCAACCGGAGCAACTCCATATTACCTGACATATGGAATGGAAGCAGTCCAACCGGTTGAGCTAGAAGTACCATCCCTAAGGATTTTACTTGAAAGCCAAGTACCCGAAGAAGATTGGGTCCAAGCCCGGTACGATTCGCTAGTCCTCTTGGACGAACGGCGGTCCCGGGCCCTCAACAATATTCAAGTATATCTAAAAAGAATCCAACGGGCTTTCAACAAAAGGGTTAGGCCCAGGAAGATCAAAGAAGGAGATTTGGTCCTAAAATCGGTTCGTGCCTTACTACCGGTTGACCCAAGGAGAAAATTCAAACCCAATTGGGCTGGGCCATATTTAGTCAAGAAAATCCTATCGGGAGGAGCGGTGATGCTAACGGACCTGGATGGCAACGAGTTTGTCAACCCGACCAACTTGGACCAGCTGAAACGCTACTACCCATAAACCCCTATCTCAATGTCATTTGCAAAAATTTATAAAAATTTGTCTTTTTATAAATTTTCAAAATTTCAGACAAGTCAATAAGTTAGAATTAACTATTCTACCGTCGCAAATCTCGAATCAATGATCTTGATGTATTTCGAAAATTGCAAAAGAAAAAAAATCAAATCAATCAAATCAATTTTGAACTACGTCTGGTTTGATTCCGCTAATTGTGGATACGTAGGCAACCCCTCAAAAGGGTACAACCGCTGCAATATCGAAAAGACGGGAACGGTTTCAAATAATATGTCTTTTATTAATATCTCGATAAACTCGGGAATTACAAAAAAAAAAAAAAAAAAAAAAAAAAAAAAAAAAAAAAACGCCAAACACGGCATACACAAAAAAAATCACACCAAAAAAATAATAGTAATATTCAAATAATAAAATAAGGAGACTAATATCCGGGCATCTTCCCCTTTCCCTTGTCCTTTGGGTCGCGTGGAGCCCGAGGTCGTCGAGGTGGGGACGAGCGTTCCCTAATCACCAGGGGAACCTCCTTAGCACGGGCCCGCTTCTTTGACGACGGGTCTTCGATCACAGTCTTCGGCCCAAGTCGGGCCCGCACATGTTCGGGTAGCCTATCCCGTGGGCCAAGTCGGTCCTGCACGGCTAGCCTAGGGCCCAGTCTCCTTTCCAAGTCTGTCTGGGGGCTCACTTTCCCCCGAGCACCTTTAGCACCGGACCCTTTAGCTTGAGTCTTAGCCTTCTTCTTTTGCCCTGACATTAGACGAACTAGGGTAGCTGGAGTGTCTCCCTCATCAAAGAACCCCCTGTTGTCTTTAGCCTGTTCTCTCCTCAGCAGGTCAAAGGCTTCATCCACCTTCAAAGCAGCTCGGGCTTTAGCATCACCTTCTTTAGTCCACTTGGTATATGAGTCTGAAACCCAAATCGAATGCCGAGATTTGGAAACGGGCCAAGAGTGCCAGGGTGACTCGACCGAGTGCCCACTGCAGTAGCCAGATTCTCGAAAAAAATTCAAAAAATTGAGGAAAAAATAAAATTCGACGTACTTGCAGCAAACGAGTGCTTCCGGTGAGACGAACGGACGAGTCCCTTTTGCGATTATCTAATCCTTGGATGATTTCGCCTGTGATTAACCAAGCCGGACTATGTTCAGTCTCCATCAAGTCCACCACGGTTATGAGACGGGCATTACCCATGCAAGATAACCAGTCCATGTGACCTTCAAAAGCGTAAACATGGAGCATGTAGAAAGAAAAGGCCCTACGGCTATGGGCTGACCTCACCCGGACATCATGCGGGTTCATGAATTTCTCGGCCAAGTCGATCAGAGAAATATTGCCACCTTCCATCATACGGGACACTTTGTTATGGGATAGCCCCAGAAATTCCCTCAGCTTCCTCTTTGGGTCATAGACTGAATACGGGACGGCGGGCCGAAGTATCGGGTTCCATCCTCCTATAGCTGCGATCTCCTTAGGTAGAGGGCAGATTTCGCCCCGAGGGAAAGCAAAGACATGGTATATGTCATCCCAGTAAGCCAAACAAGCATCCAAGAAGTAACGATCTACCACCATCTGACGGAACGGGTACAACGGAGTTATACCTGTCTGGTTCAAAACCACCCTATCGGCATCCCTAAACTGACGGGACCACGCCTGCAACATAGCACTCAACCTGTCGATTCCCATGATAAATTTATTAAAAGGATAAAGAGACTTTCTTTTTGCCTTAAGGGAAGTAAAAGACTTTCTTGTGATGGGGATTATGAAGAAAACCAAGAGCATAGAGAGCTATATATAGCATTAGCCTTGCAAATCTCTTTCCATATCATTTCTAGGAAAAGTTTCCTAATTACAAACGGAATCGAGCTACAAGCATAGTCCCGATACTAGCTCGAAAATAATCATTCCGAACTTTCCTAATTTCTTTAGGAGTCGATGTCAAAAATTTCAAAAATTCAAAATTTTCAAATTTCAAAATTTCAAAAACTTCAAAAATCATTTTTCCCAGCACGAGTCATTTTACTACCTACGTGTTGCATACGTTTTTATGTGACTTATATAGGTACGACTCAAGCGAAGATATGCAAGTCATCAAATCTCCCCAGCAGCATTTTCTGGGATAGCACGGGATGGGCCAACACACAGGCACACCCAGGGCTTACGCGACAAGCCCAAATTCCCCACGGAGTACAATCATCAAGCTCAGGTATGATTTCTGTCTTGCGGCTGGCGAGCCCTTCACGCGAGTCTAACGGACTATAAACGACCCGACCGGAAGTTTACCAGGTCTTAACAGGCTTGGTAGCTACTCTGACTTTCGCCCTGTCCAAGCCTCAGTCAGAGTGGGGGCTCTGTAGACACCCGCATTTTGACCGCTAGGTGTCTATGGCAGTTTCCAAAAAACACCTGATGATGATCGGACGCTAACATGTCTCTATGCGCTCGGATACGGGCTCAAATCCATTAATCGTTGGCTAACACACTTACGGAGTACAAATCTCACCAAACAGACCTCAAATCCAGGCCCAGTGGATCTTTCCGAGTCAAACAAGAATAATTTGGGCCAAAACCGACACCGGAATTAAAACCGACTTTTCACGATTGGGTCAACCCCGGTCAAAGTCGATTCCGAGACACACAAAAAAACCCGTCAATCATCAAAAGTCCAAGTCAAACACAAAACCCATTAAAGTCAAGGTCACGGTCCAAAGTCAACGGACCTGCGCGATCCAGTTGGGCCACTCGATCGAGTGACCCACCCACTCGATCGAGTGGGCTTGTTTCAAGCCCGACAGCTGGCATCACGGGCCACTCGACCGAGTTGGCCCTCTACTCGGTCGAGTAACCCTAAACCGGGTACCCTAGTTTTTCTATATAAACAACCTCCATGCACAACTTTACACATCTTTTTACAATCTCTTACAACCCTAATACATCCTAAGAGCAATCCTACATTACATCCTTTATAAACCCTAGACAAACCCTAGGAAAATCGACATTAGCAAACCCTAAACCTAGTTTTAGGAATTCAACCCGAGCCACCACAACTTAGCCTCCATACACCTCGAAGACTCTCGTGTTGTAGCCGCGTTTAAGAGCCTTATTCCGAGACAAGAACATGTAGGTTGAGGGTGACAAAACCTCTTTCTTCTTCTCTCCTTCCTCTTGTCGTCCATCTTCTTTCTTTCATCTTGTTCTTTCGTTTTTTTATTTTATCTTATCGTTATTATCGCATCCTAATATCACTAATATCGATAGTATTAACATCAAAACACTAAAATACTTATCGATTTGTGTCGAATAAGAAGGATATCGGAATAAGAAAACACGAATATACAAGTGTACTGCACATAGCGTTGACGGTCGCTTATTCCGGTATCCCGATTATTTGATTATTGAGATAAGTTAACCTAAACATTAATTCGTCATTACTTTATCATCATCATCATCAATTTTGCATTCATCAATCTTCTAAAATCAATTTTAACAAGGGTCGAAACCCGTTGACACGGATCCGACATCACAATCCCTAGGGATTTCTTTCGATGTCGGAGAAGTCGAGGGAATCAAGTTCTTTTTTTTATTATTCAAGTAAAGCATCGATTTTAGATTCGATACCAATTCCATAATTGGATATCGAATCTAACAATCAAGTCATATGAATTAATTAACGTGATTTATTCATATCACGATAATTAATTCAAAGCGACTAAAATTAATCCATCTTTTTATTTTTCACTCTAAATATCCCATATCGATTCAATAATCGAATATGGGATATGATGAGTATTCAACTTTAGAATCGGACATAAATTCAACAATATTTATATTCTGTTTAACGAAGTCAATGATTTACAAAAAACCCGAATCGAGCATAGGTCATGCAATACTTATGCCCAATTCGGTAAAATCGTCGATTCATCAAAAATCTAAAGCAATTTCGAAAATCAATATAAAATTGCAAACGAACCAAGTTCGTACAGATGCCACTCGACCGAGTGCCTTAGTCACTCGATCGAGTGACATCACAAAATCGAGTCAGAACGTTAATTACGACCCCCACTCGATCGAGTCTCACAGTGACTCGGTCGAGTGGCCATGTACTCGACCGAGTCAGTCAATGACTCGGCCGAGTATGGTCCATAACGCAAAGCAGAATCGTCTTTTACGGGTCTACTCGATCGAGTCCGTCGACCACTCGACCGAGTAGCCCCATAACGATTAACACAACAAATCGTACATTATTCTATTTTTCAAACTCGATATTATTTTGTGATTTAGGTCAACACGTGCTTAATTAATCACATGTATACTATCTTTTCAAACCATGCATCTCATATTTGCACCTTTTCATCTCATATCATATTGCACAAACCGTTATTATTCATTACATCGTTACTAACGCGTTTATTTTTTTTCTTTTGTCAATTTAATTATTGTTCGTTTATTGTACTAAACGAACCCACATGCTAAAATTCCACTTTGACGTAGAATTAAATTGCATTAAATTGACTTAGAAACCCGTTTCAATTCCATTCACATGTTTAGGGAAAATAAATCTTTGCATATCATTTTCCCGTTTTACTAACGCGCGTATTGTAAGTCATTCGAATTCTTAGTAGAGGCCGCTAATGTGCGGGCAGGGTTGGGGGTCCTTTGTGGGCTTCCCAACACGTACCCTCACCCCTTACTCAGAACCTCGGTTTCGAGATGCCCGAAACCGTTGGCGAACGAGAGTCATTCAATACACAATATCCGATAACGTCGTTATTGGTATCAAATGCAAAGGGACGAGCCCAATAAACTCTGACATCGGAAATGGGCCGTATTTTGTATACGGACCACTACGACATAGAGTGAGCTCGAATGGTTCCGAATAACCATAAAATTCGGTGGCGACTCCACATAGACCTAAATTTCAATTCGATCCTTCTCATATGGAGATTCATTCGCCTCCCCAAACCCGCGCGTGGCCGCGTCGGGGTGGACCTATGTCATGTCCACACCACTCTATGTCGTAGTGGGCCGTGCACATAGTACGGCCCATTCCGATTTCAGAGTTTATGGGGTTCGCACCTTTGCATTGCGATACCGATACTGACATTATCGGATATCGTGTATTGAATGACTCTCGTATGCCAACGGTTTTGGACATCCGGAAACCATGGATCTGAGTAAGGGGTGAGGGTACGTGTTGGGAAGTTCACAAAGAACACCCAACCCCGCCCGCACTTAGCGGCCTTTACTAAGATATCGTTCGTTGTTTGTGTACGCGTGTTAGTTTGACGGTTGAATGATATGCAAAGAGCGTTTTGACTAAACATGTGAATTATGTTTGACTACGTCGTTTAATGCATTTAAATTAACGTCAAAGTTGTTTTAGCATGCGATGTTCATTTTAGTACGATAAAATAAACAACGAAATAAAAAGCGACAACGATTACAATATACGAGCGGCATACCACCCGGAAATACAATGCAACCAACGATACAATACAACAATCGCGATAAAGAAGCAAACGAGTTACAAGAAATAAACACGACACGACGCGGTTTTGAAAAGACTAGATTCACGTGTTGACCAAAATCGTTTGAAAAAGGTTTGTCGAGATCTGTAGCGTGCAAGACGCGTTTATGTAGGCGTAATTGGGGCTACTCGGCTGAGTCATGGAAGGACTCGGTCGAGTATCCCTTGAAAGAAGCTTCTGCCCAACTTTTGGAGTGTCACTCGATCGATTGCCTCGTGTTCGAGTGGTGACTCGATTTGCAAGTTTCGAAATTGCTTTTAATTTTTGAAAACCGATAATTTTGCTAAGTCGTGTAAAAATACGGCACAATTTATACTCGACTTAAAATTTTCAAAGCTCGTAAATATTTGATATTCGACTACGAAATCGAGATCCAATACTTAGAGTGATTATAAAAAAAGATGTTTTTAGAAATTGTTTTTGAATCAAAATAAATCCCTCCGCATTGTAATGTCGTATTAGTCTTTTTAGGACTATGAGACGATTATTTCGGCATCAACGAGATTATGCTTAAACAGTTTTAATGATTGATTCCTTTCAGATCCGATATTCGACTATAGAGTCGATATCGAATCCTTAGGGACGACTCTTTATTGAAAATAGTACGATAATATCGATATTAGGAACGAGAAAATAAAATAAAAAAAACGCGACGATGACCCGTATAAAAGACGGACGGACGAGAGAAAGAGAAAGGGGAGAAGTCGGGATTTGTAACACCCTCAATCTACATGCTTGATTATCTCGAAAACGGACTCGTAATAGCGGCCTAGGCGCGGGAGCGTTAAGATGTATATAGTTGAGTTATGGTGTGTATGGTTAGGGAGGGGATTTGGCGAGTTTTGCTCTCGGGTTTGTATATGGTTTGCCTAAAATTGCCTAGAATTTCGGGTTAGTATTTGGATGTCGGGATGTTATGGATGAATTTTTGTTATTGTGCTGTGTAAGAGGGTGTATTTATAGGGGAGGTTTTATGGCTTGGATGGGAAGAAACTCCTGTTTTGGATAGAAAAGGGCTTGCTTCCTGAGGAAGAAACAAGCGGTGTGGATGGAATAGGATTCCGACTTTGAGTAGGAAAAGGTTGTTTGTAAGGGAAGAAAATATCGGTTGGGGTGAAGTAGGCTTGCGGTTTTGGCTAATTTCGTGAGTCCACTCGATCGAGTGAGCTGGTCCACTCGATTGAGTGGGTCTAGCCGGGTGGGAGACTCCTTTTGGTGATCGATTTTTATGTCTTATGGAATTGTTTAATCCTTTTTGTAGCTGATTTTGGTAAGGAATCTGATTTCGAATTGGCTTCTCGAATGTCGCGTTAGATATTTTTTGCTCGGGAATGGCTTTGACCGGGGTTTGACTCGGTCGCAAAAAGAAGGTTTTGCCCTTGGTCTCGGTTTTGACCCAAATTAGTCTCATTTGACTGGAAACGACCCACTGGGCCTGAATTTGAGGTCGGTTTGGTGAGATTTTTACTCCGCTAAAAGCTCGCGCCAACTACTATTGATTCTGAGTCCAAAATCGAGCGTATTAAGTCCTGTTTACGTCCGATCATCATCGAGTGTTTTTCGGAAACTGCTATAGACACCTGGCGGTCAATTGTGGGTGTCTACACATGGCCAATAATCACTCTTGCCACGAAAGATGCCACACCCGTGGCAAAAATATTTTTAGCCACGAATTTGTCCAGTGGCAAATATTGTTTAGCCACAACATAATTAACTTTTGTGGTGAAATTATTTTTTAGCCACAGATTGAATAAACGCATGTGGCTAATGGTTCTCCAAACTTAATCAAATTACTTTCAGGTTAAGCCGAATGTCAAATATTGATCTTAAAAAATTCATTAAAATTACAAGTTAAAGATAATATGAAAAAAAAATATTAAATTTGAAAATATTTTATTAATAAAAAAAATTGGTATTATTTTATTTACTTTTAAGACAAAAAATTGATTTTCTTATAAAATTAAATACAAGAAAACTTTGGTTGTCTAATTTGTTGATTTTTTACTAATCATCATTTTTGAAGTAATTGATTTCTTTTAATTTGAAAATATGTTTTATTAAAATTCTGTAATGTTAAGTGTGACTTTTGAAAGACAATTAACATTTAAATAGTGTAATATATGGTAGCTAAAATGCGACGTACATAGCATATCAAGTAAAATAAGTATCTGATTGATCATCCATCATTGAGACGTCTAATATTATTTAAGACTCTTTCATTTTACCGCTTAATTAATTAATTTTTTCACGTATAATACACTTCTTTTGAAGACAAACAAACTTAAAAAGTAAGTGACTAAGCATGAATTTTTTTTTCAAATTGTTGATTTTCTTACAATATTTTTAACGTGAAAAAAACCGCTTTATTAAACTTGTATTTAAGAATTATAATCAGTCTATATTTTTTATGGAATTAACTTTGATTGCGAAAACATTATTTTTTTTGTAAATTAATTGCCTTTCAAGTTGTTTGGTTTGGAAGAAAGATTATTGTATTAGAAAGTTGTGGCTAAGTTCAATAAGCAGTCAAAATAATTTTTCAAAAAAAGTGAGTTATAAGTGAGAAATCAAATAATTAACAAATACAAGTAAGAAAATCTAATAATTGAGGACTGATAGTGAGAAAATCCAAAATTAATTTATCGTCAAATGTATAATTCAATAACTGTTCTGTAATATTATTTGGAAGATATTTTAAAAAATGAATTTAAAATAAAATTTATTTAATGAAAAATAAAATTCGGGTAAAACTTGAAGTAGGCAAGAGGAAACTCAATGAGGATAAAGAAATGATAAAATAAAATAACGACCGATAACGAAAAGAAAAAAAAACATATTGAAAGAACTAGCAATAAAAGAAAGTGGAAAATAGAAACTAAAATAAAAATATCGATAAACTAATAAAATCATGACTCCGAAAATCGACTTCGAAACTCTTTTTTTTTCCCGGAATAATAACTTTTTAATCATAATATGTAAATCATTGGGGAAAAAAATAATTAAAGTAAATGTTAGTTTGTGGAAAAAAAAACATCACTTTAAAAGAATTCAAACCAATGATTATGTCAATAAAGTTCAATTTCATTTCTGGTTGTTGGCCATGAGAACTCCACAGTTAAGCGTGCTTTAGTGAGAGTAGTGTTAAAGATGGGTGACCTCCTGGGAAGGCTCTTCGACGATGCGTATGGTCAAATTAAATAACATTGGAATGACTCAGCTGCTATAAAGCTAGTAACCATTTCACATGTGACTACTATAGGGGTAGAGAATTCTTACTGTTATTAATTTATTTAATTTATTATATATTTTGTCACCGGAATAAATGTTTCGCTACAAACATAATTAGCCACGGGATAATCCGTGGCAAAAAATTAATTCTAGCCACAAGAGACTCCGTGGCAATAAAACCAATACTTGCCACGCTTTTTTTTTCCCGTGGCTATTTGTTTGCCACGGCCACTTGCGCCACGGATGGTCTTTCCGTGGCAAAATACTTTAGCCATGAAAATTTAGCACTTTTGCCACGAATTCCGCCGTGGCCCAAGTGCTCATTTCTAGTAGTGATGATAGAAAACATAAAAACAAGAGGATACAACGTAGAAAAACACTAAAAATAAAGTGTTCAACCCTTTATAGATTTTTTTCCCTCATTTTAATTTCAAGACGGGTTAAGGGATATTATTGAAATCTGAAAGAACAAATGTATCTATACAACATCAGAAAGTGTTATCCCACGTCTGCTTACCTATTTCCGTAAGAAAACGAGTTAACTCGTGGGCAACCTTATAACGACCATTCTAAACAAATAAATATATGAATTAAGTGCTTGATTTCATCTACTATCAGAAGGAAATTGCTTTGAACACGTTGCTCATCCTCGAGTGTTTCGGTCAGCTCCTTACAGTCACTTTCGATCATCAAACGTTGACATCATCTTTGTATCGTTTCACGCATACCTCCAAGAATGGCTTCCACCTCCACTTCTCTCGTCTCCATTTCCTCTCTGCCTCTATGCGCCACCACCCATTAGACATCGCCAACATCCCTTAACATAACACACCGTAATCCCTTCCCCATCTTCTCTTCGTCCACGCGTCATAATTTCTATGAAGCCTGACTTGGCTTCCTCCATCCCCTCGCCGCCATTATTCCAGCTCTTCCACCCAGCGCATCGTCATCCATCTCTCGCATGCGATCATCTACCCGCCGCACCACCTTCCAACAATTGGGTTGCTTTTGCTTAAAGATCCAGTTGTTTCGAACCACCCAAACAGACAAACATTCCACCATTACCATCCCTCGCTCCCTGTCCACCATATCTTTCCATATATCGTCTACCCACTCCTTCACCCTTACCATTTCATGCCCATTTTCCTTCTTTGTCTCCATCCTCATCTCATCCCATAACCCTTATATCCCATCCACGCCCCTTAACAAGGTGAAGACATAGTCTCCACCTCGCAATCACAAATCGAGAAAGTAACATTTAAATGGCGAAGTCTAGAAGCAATATTACCTTTGGTCTGGAGCCCATCGCTATATATTGCAAAATAAACGTTCTGACTTGCAGTTGAAGTTTAGCTTTCCAGATTTTGTTCCATAACCATTGCTTCTTCTCGATACTCAAATTAAAGTCCATTGCTCCTCTACCCACTTACCCATGAACAATTTGTATGCTGATTTCACACTATAACACCTCTTGTTTTTCGAGATACAACACCACGTGTCTTCCATTAACATCTTTGGCAGAGATGCAAATAATATCATGTCCGACATGTATGAATAACCCTTATATTTTACTTATATTCCTCCCTATCCCCTTCGAGTTGAGTAGTTCATTTAAAGTCATCTTCATGCTTGCTGTCCCACATGGTGTTTGATAAGACGCGCCTTGAGTGATCCCCTTGAGCCATCAAATGATCTTTATATACCTAAGTTGTGAACCCATCCCCAACTTGCCCCCTAACCCCACAAATCACCACTATTTTAACTTCCCAAATTCTGCACTAAGTATAGCTCGGTTTCTGCCCAATTCCGCCCTAACAAACGATCCACTCGCGAAATAGTGTTCCCTCAGCACCCGACTCATCAAGCAATTAGTTTCCGTCAACAAACGCCACACCTATTTACCTAATAAAGTCTTATTAAACGAGTGATAATCCCAAAGGCCTGAACTCCCCCATCTTCTTTGGTTTGCATAGATTTCGCCACGCTACCCAAGGAATTTTCTGATGCCCATTATTCGAACCCCACCAAACATTGAGACCATAGACCACAATTTCTCACAAAAGTTACTAAGAAGCTTGAAGAGACTCATACCGTAAGTAGAGACTTATTGGTATGGACATGACATAGGTCCACCCCGACGCAGCCACGTGCGGGTTTGGGTATGCGAATGAATCTCGTGGTAAGATTGATCTCGGGTTGAAGTTTAAATCGAAGTTAGGAGTCGCCACCGAATTTTATGGGAATTCGGACCCGTTCGAACTCACTCTACACCTAGGTGTTTCGTGCACAAAGCACGACCCCCTTTTGGTGGTAGAGCTTATGAGTTCGTCCCTTTGAATTACGATACCGATGCCGAGTTATCGGATATCGTGCATCGAATGACTCTCGTATGCCAACGGTTTCGGATATCCGGAAACCGTGGTTCTGAGTAAGGGGTGAGGGTACGTGTTGGGAAGCCCACGGAGGACACCTAACCCGCCCGCTCTTTAGCGGCCTCTACTAAGATACCATTCGTGTTCGTGTATGCGCGTTAGTAAAATGACTAAATGTTATGCAAACGACGTTTTCGGCTAAGCATGCGAATTACGTGTGAGCTACGTCATTTTAATGCATCTAAATTATCGTCGAAGTTGTTTAGCATGTGATGTTCATTTAAGGCAATAAATGGCAAACATCGAAAATAGAAAACTCGTAAATAAATTACAAATTACACGGACGGAATACAACCCGGAACTTACAATACAACGAGCGATAAAATAATAATCGGAGCGATCGGAAATGTAATGATACTAATGAACGGATTAGAATGAAAATGAAATGCATGTGTTTGAAAGATAAGCTCGTTGTAGACTTGACACGTAACGACTAAAAGTCATAAAAGAGAATTTGATTAGGCTTACGGTATTTAGAAGGTTCACGGTTTACACATGATACAAGACACTCGATCGAGTCATGGGAGGGACTCGATCGAGTGCCCCTCGTGGAGACCTTCTGCCTGTTATTTTAGGGGTCACTCGATTGAGTGAGCCAAGGCACTCAATCGAGTGCCCTCTGTTCGAGGTGCTACTCGATATCGAAAGGTGGTGGATTCGAATTAATTGATTTTGAAATCGACATGTAATTACACTAAATTTAAATATTGTCCAATTTATATTAGTGTAAATTTCGATGCTCGTCCTACTCGACATTCGGTTATAGAACCGTTATCTGGTAGTTAAAGCGAAATTTTGCGAATTTGAATTTGATCGGACTAAAACGAATATTGATTCCCTCCGCGTCATAATGTCGTAGTCGATTCTTTCGGATCGTGTGACAATTAATTCGGCATCAACGGGTTTCGTTCTAATCCCAAAAATGGTATCGGACGCGTTCAACTACGTTCGACCACGATCACGTTACGCCCATAAGTCCTTGGGGCGGCGCTTCTCGAAAGGGTGTCACCACCGTCGCGACTTGTAAAGGGATTAAACGGACTTGGAGCGGTAGTCATAGTTAAACGCGTTCAATCCGAAAAAGGTTTATAAATTTATATGTACGCGGTATTTATTTAGTTACGACGATAATAAATAAACAATAATAAAAATGTTAGTAAACCAAAATTAAAATGGTTAGTAGCGAAAAAAAAAAATGTTAGTAACGGAATAGAAATGTTAGTATTAATATCGTTATTATCGATTAATTAGTATACGTATACATATATATATATATATATATATATATATATATATATATATATATATATATATATATATATATATATATATATATATAGAAAAGGGATCAAGAGAGTTTGGTGAAAAGTGGGAAGTTGTGTTTTTGGCACTTGATCTTGGGTTGAATGGATGGCTTAGATGGATGATGTGTAAAAAAAAAAGGGGGAAAGGAGACAGCAAACTGACAAGCAGCAGTGGAGAGAGGAAGCAACCCTCCCCTCAATCACACTTCGCAGCACTGGAGAGAGGGGAGCATCCTCTCCTCAATCAAACTCTCCCTTCTTCATTACTTCCTTCCTCTCCTTTTCAATTCATTTCCCTAATTCAATTTATCTCTCCCTAACAAAACTTCATCAAATAAGCTCCATTAATAACTCCGACCATACTCCGTCAACAACTCAAATCATACTCCGTTTTTAACACAACAAGACGGATAATTATACCAAGGTATGTTTATGCATAAGCTTTGATCATCTTCATTTTTTTTAGCTTCTTCTTCATCCTCATCTTCATCTTCGATCATCTTCATCTTCTTCAAACTTCTTTTTTATTTTTCATATTTTTTTTTTGGTATTTATAAAATTATTCATCTTCATTATCTAAAAAAAACAACTTCATCTTTAAGATGAAGTTTGAAGATGAAGTTGTTCTTTTTTTGTGGGATGAATGGAGCTTGAAGATGAAGATGAAGATGAACAAGTCATTTAGTGCGTAATGTTTTTGCAGAATTGCAAAGTCATACTCATTATGTTGTACAGTCACACTCGCTATGTTGTAGAATCACGCAGCTGTAGAATACCTTGGGATTAAGGTATCATTCGTTGAATCATCTTCATCTTCATGCTTGTTTTATTTTTCATATTTTTTTTATTTATAAAATTATTGATCTTCATTATCCAAAAAAATGAAGGTTGAATATGGATGAATGGATGTTGAATATTTAATGAATGTTTAGATATTTTCATTTTTTTAAAGTCATAGTCGTTCATTCATCCATATATATTCAACTTTCATTTTTTTTGGATAGTGAAGATGAATAATTTTATAAATACAGAAAAAAAGAGTATGAAAAATAAAACAAGCATGAAAATGAAGATGGGTAAACGCATGATACCCTAATCCCAAGGTATTCTACAGCTGCGTGATTCTACAACATAATGAATGTGACTGTACAACTTAAAGTGTGTGACAATACAACTTAAATTGTGTGACTTTTTTCAGGTATTTTTTTTAATGAATGAAGGTTGAATATGGATGAAAGAAAGTTGAATATTTAATGAATGTTTAAATAATTTGCTCTGATTCATATGTATAATCATCTTTCTAATTATGAATGTGACTTTGATAATGATGATTACAAGCTGCTCCCTTAATCAGAAGCTACCCCCAAAATAGTCACCAACTTTATTCGGTATAGTCACAAATATTGAGGTGTACAATCGCGTGATATGAGATGCACAGTCACACATGTTGATGTGTACAACCACACGCTATAAGGCGTACAGTCACACACTTTATGATGTACAGTCACACACTTTATTCGGTATAGTCACAAATATTGAGGTGTACAATCGCGTGATATGAGATGCACAGTCACACATGTTGATGTGTACAACCACACGCTATAAGGCGTACAGTCACACACTTTATTCCGTATAGTCACACTCATTATGCTGTACAATCATGCAGTTGTAGAGTCATTGTAGTTATATATTCCGTTGTGTTGTGTGATTTAGATTGATTGTGTGTTTTGTTGCAGCGAAATAGTTGGTGGAAAGAGGAATGTTGGTAAAAGGGGCGGTGGGAAGAAGAAGGTCGTGGAAGTGTGGACATGACGTAGGTCCACCCCGACGCGGCGAAGCGCGGGTTTGGGTAGGCGAATGAATCTCGTGGTAAGATTGTTCTCGGGTTCGAAATTTAAGTCAAAATGGAGTCGCCACCGAATTTTGTGGTTATTCGGAACCATACGAGCCCACTCTATGTCGTTATGGGCTATACACAAAGTAAGCCCACTCCGATTTCAGAGTTTATGGGGCTCGTCCCTTTGCATTGCGATACCGATACCATCTACACCGGTAATCGTGTAAAGAATGACTCTCGTTCGCCAAGGGTTTCGGACATCCGGAAACCAAAGGTTCTGAGTAAGGGGTGAGGGTACGTGTTGGGAAGCCCACGAAGGACACCCAACCCCGCCCGCACATGGCGGCCTCTACTAAGACATCGTTCGTGTTCATGATACGCGCGCTAGTAAAATAACGAAATGATATGCAAACAGCGTTTTGTATAAACATGCGAATTTTGCGTTAACTACGTCATTTAATGCATCTAATTATGGTCGAGTTGAGTTAGCATGCGAGGTTCATTTATAAAGCGTAAAAGCAAATAATAAACAAAGCTCGAAAAAAAGGAAGTAAAAAGCGTACAAGCTACACGGGCGGAAATACAACCCGGATTTCACAATACGACATAAACAAAATAACGTAAAGATAAAAAAGGACCCGTATGAAAGCTAGACCGCGAAATATGTAGATGGACTACCCCGCTTAAATACGTATTATGTTACGTATTAAACGAAGGACGGAAATATGAGATTGTGACGTATTGCTAGCCTAGTCTCACATTCCGTAGTCTCGTCCCGACTTATCACGTAAAAGTGGTCAAAGTCGTTCTACGTGTCATGACATGTGTAGCGTTTTGAAAAATAGTGAAGGGTCGGTCAATGGTCTAAAGTCGATGAGGACGGGGCTCGGAATATGTGTCCAAGCCCTCGGGTTTCTGAGTTGCCAGACCCACTCGACCGAGTCATTGATTGACTCGACCGAGTGCGCCATTAACGTGGCTACTGCCCATATTTTGGGGGGTTACTCGATCGAGTGCCTTATGGCACTCGGTCGAGTGCATCATTAATGGGGCTACTGCCCTGTTTTTGGGGTGCAACTCGATCGAGTGGCCTATGGCACTCGGTCGAGTGCCCCCTGTACGAGCATTGATTTGCTCGGTTTTATGACTTGAAATCGATGATCGGTCGAGTCAAATACAAATATCGCACGATTTGTATTCGACTCGGCCTTCGGTACTATAATCGTATATGATGATTATAATACCGTCACCGGAATTTTTATGAAAACATTTGTGTTAGATTACGAAACTTTTGAATTAGTAACGAGATGCATCCCTCTACGTCACGACATCGAAACTAACCCTTTCGGGTTACGTGATGTCGGTATTCGTGTCAACGGGTCTCGTACCAATTATGGAAATGGAATGAAATTCGTTCAACTACGACCGTTTGCGATCGCGTTACGCCCTTGAGTACATTGGGGCGGGGCTCCTCGAAAGAGCTCCACCTCCGTCGTTGCTCGTAAAGGGATTAAACGGATCTAAGGCAAACATCGTAGTCAAACGGATTTTAAACCGAAATTTGATACTAGTTTTAAATATACACGGTATTAATAATATAATGAAGATAAAAACGATATAAAACGAAAATGTAAAAAAGATGTAAAAAAAAATGTTAGTGTTAGTGTTGTGACAACTACGATTACGATACGAAAACATGATGAATTAAATGAAAATAAAGCGAGACAAAAGAGATTAGAAAGGGATTTAAGACACCCTCAACATACATGCTAGTAGAAAACTCGGAAATAGGCTCGTGAACAGCGACAATGCTTAGGAGTATCGAGTACGTATGTGAGTTATGGTGTATATGGATGTATATGTGTGTATGTGTGTCGATTTCCGAGGTATAGAGGCTCGGAAATGGTGTTTTTGCTTAGGGTTTGTAGTGTAGGTGTGTAGGGTTGTAGTAGGGTTGAGAGTGACTGAAATTTGTAGGGTTGAAGGTTGAAAAAAAGTTCTGAAAAAAAAGTTGGCAAATGCATGGGAATGAGTCGGTATTTATAGATGTTTCCCACGACCTAGGGGCACTCGATCGAGTGGCCCTAGTGCACTCGATCGAGTGCCTTAGAAAATGGGCCAAGCCCAGTTCGAAGCGCCCCACTCGACCGACTGGGTCAATCCACTCGATCGAGTGGATCAGTTGGGTGAGAAAAATAAGGAAGACTTGGTCTTTGTTGGTTGGGCTTGTTTTTTGAATTCGAATTTGGGCGCTTAAATGATTTCAGCTGATTTCTGAGACGGTTTTGCCTTTGACCGGGTTTTGACCCAGTCGCCAAAAGACGGGAAATATTTTTGGTGTCGGTTTTGGCCCAAATTAGTCTTATTTGACTCGGAACGATCCGCTGGGCCTGAATTCGAGGTCTGTTTTGTGAGATTTTACTCCGCTAAAAAGTCCATGTCGGATGTTATGAATTTCGAGTCCAAGTCCGAGTATACTAGTCACGTTGACGTCCAATCATCATCGGGTGTTTTTTCGGAGACTACCATAGACACGTGGCAGTCAAAATGCGGGTGTCTACAGAGCCCCCACTCTGACTGAGGCTTGGACAAGGCGAAAGTCAGAGTAGCTACCAGGCCAATCGCAGATTACGACCTGGCAGCCTTTCGGTCGAGTCGTTTATAGTCCAGTAGACTCGCGTGAAAGGGCTCGCCAGCCATAAGATAGAAATCGTACCTGTGCCAGACACATGTCCTGGGGCATACTTGCATGTGGAGAACGCCGCCTCGGGCGTTCCGATGGGGAAATATGTGAGCTTGTACGAGCTTGCTTTCGAAGCCTTGAACCGTACTTGAGCTGAAAAATGCTCTGTGGGGAGTGAAGGTTGCTTCTTTCGGGGAGTTGGTGTACCCGTATGCCGACACATCGTACTTCGGATGTAGCACACCGGGGTAAAGCTAACTCCGTTGGGGAAATCAAATAGTTTTGCGGGGACTTGCCTTTTGAAGTCTGGGGTGTACCTGTATGCTGACACATAACAACTCGCATGTAACATGTAGGTAAAATGTTGACTCTCGCTGGGGAGAAAAAAGATTGAAAATTTTGGAAAGACAAAAATTTTGACGCGAAGAAATTTTAGAAAGTATTAGGAAAGCTCGGGACAGCTTGATTCCTATTCTGGGTTCAAGTTTGAAATCAGGCCTGCGCGCGCATGGGGCCCAGCTGGATGAGGAGGCAGTAGCAGTTAGGTTTCAGTTAGGCTTCTCCATTATAAATATAGGAGATTTCTGCTTCAGTTTCTGCATCACAACTCAAATTCTCCTTCTCCTTTCTCAAAATCTTGTAGACTTTTAAGAAAGCTAAAAAATTCCTATTATGGGCATCGATCACTTGACTGCCATGCTTCTCGCCTGGTCCCAATACTTTCGGGACGAGGAGAAGGTTAGGCTAACTCAAATGGGGATAGTCAATCTGTTCCCCTTCCAACGTCTAATAGTGGATTCGCACTTTTTGGATGCCTGTCTGTCGTTTTGGGACACCACCCATCACGTGTTTGCATTCCCGAGGGGCGAGATGTGCCCCTTGCCCGAGGAGATCGCGGCCATAGGCGGTTGGGGCCTTGCTATTCAGCCCGCCATTCCCCCGTTCTACCCGGATCCGAGGAGGCGTTTGAGGGAGTTCCTGGGTTTGTCTCATGCTGAGGCAAACCGAATGGTGCAGGGAGATAACGTCTCCCTATTTGATTTGGCCGACAAGTTCATGAACCCACGGGACGTGAGGGCCACCCCTGCTCATAGGCGTAGGGCATTCGCTTTCTGCATGCTACACTGCTATGTCTTCGAGGGGCTGATGGAGCTTGACACATGCATGGGTCAAATCAGGCTGATCGGAGTGGTTGACCAGATGGAGACTGGTCATAGCCCTGCTTGGCTAGCCACTGGGGAGATTATTACGGGTCTGGACGCTCGACGGCTTGACCCAACTCGACCGTTGACGGGGAGCACCCGTTTTCTTCAAGTATGCACCTCGATTTTCTTTTTTTTTTTTTTTTTCGCGCGAATTTCCTGATTCACGTAAGTCACTCGATCGAGTGAACCTGTCACTCGATCGAGTGGCACTTTCATCGGGCTACTGCCTGTTTTTGACAGGCTTACTCGATCGAGTCAGCTTTTGCACTCGATCGAGTGGGTCGTAGCGAATTGCTCCGTTGCTTATGAAGCTTGTATATGCCTTTCAGATATGGTTGTCGGAACGACTGTCAATCATAGAGACTCCTCCGAGCATTTCCAGTTATCGGAGTAGTCAGATCAGCTCTAGGAGGCGGAAGATAAGCTCGAGTCACCAGATAAACCGAGCTTACTGGGATGAAGAACTGGCATTCCACGGGGGTCCTTTGATCAGGTGGACCGTTGCTTGGTGGTTTCTTTCGAAGCTAACTGGATTGGCCAAGAGGGACCAAGCCCGATATCTGACGATCTTGTCCCTAGACTGGACGGTTCATATTTACCCGGACCGCCTCCTAAGGCAGTTCGGTTCACCTCAGCGCATCCCTGAGAAGGAAGCCATTATTAGCGTCCCGCTCCAATTGACGGACGCTATGTGCGACACTTGGTTGCAACGATGGTTCACTCGTCCCACATGGACGATACCTAGCCCTTGCCAATCCGCTTGGGTATCACGGGCTTACCAGAAGTGGACTTCTGAAGAGTCCGAGGAGGCTCGCAAGGCCTTAAAAGTTGACGAGGCCATCGAATTGGTGCAGCGCGAGTCGGCGAAGGATAACAGAGAGCTCTTCGCCGGGGAAGACACTCCTGGAGCTAAAGTCCGGGAAGAATCGGGTCATAAGTCACATACTAAGACTCGATCTAAAGAAGTCGGTTCTAGCAGTACTCGGGGGCAGACCGACTTGGAACGACGACTTGGGCCGAGGTTGGCGGCCCGGGACCGACTTGGTCCGCGTGACCGGCTCCCTGAGCCGGTCAGGGCTCGACTTGGGCCCATTGAGGTGATGGAGGATTCGGGCTCACACAATCGAGCCCGAGCTAGAGAAGTTCCCGTAGTGATTAGGGAGCGTTCTCCTCCGCGTCGTCGCCAGTGGACGACTAAGGATGCTAAGGACAAGGGGAAGGGCAAGATGCCCTAAATGCCGAGTCCTTAGATTTATTATTATTTAAGTATTATTATTATTTTTATTGTGTGCCCTTTTTTTGTATTTATATTTGTTTTGAATTCCTGCACTTTGTAATTTCCGAGTTCATCGGGATATATTTTTTTGAATGAATAAAAGAAGTTTATTATTAAACCGCTCCTGTCTTTCTTGATTGCATTGGTTGTGCCCTTTTGAGGGGTTGCCTACGTATCCGCGATTAGCAGAATCAAACCAAACGTAGTTCAGGCATAGGAAATTTGCAATCTCGAATTACACCAAGACTATTGGTTCAAGATGTTTATGACAGTAGAATAAGTAATTCTAGCTCATTGACTTGCTTTTTGTAAAAAATGATTTTGATAAAATTTGCTAATGACATTGAGAAATGGGCTAAGGGTAGTAACGCTTCAGCTGGTCCAGGTTGGTTGGGTTGACAAACTCGTTCCCGTCCAGGTCCGTTAGCATCACTGTTCCCCCCGATAGGATCTTCTTCACCAGATATGGCCCAGCCCAATTGGGTTTGAATTTTCCCCTTGGGTCAACCGGTAGTAGAGCCCGAATAGATTTAAGGACTAGATCGCCCTCCCTGATGTGTCTGGGCCTTACTCTCTTGTTGAAGGCCCGTTGGATCCTCTTCTGGTAGATTTGGATATTATTGAGGGCACGAGACCGTCGTTCGTCTAGTAAAACCAACGAGTCATATCGTGCTCGAACCCAGTCAGCTTCGGGTACTTGACTTTCTAGCAGGATTCTGAGGGACGGTACCTCCAGCTCGACTGGTTGGACTGCCTCCATCCCGTAGGTTAAGTAATATGGTGTTGCCCCGGTTGCGGTGCGAATTGACGTTCGATATCCCCATAGGGCAAAAGGTATTTTGTCGGGCCAGTCCCGGTAATTGTCAGCCATCTTTTTTAGTATGGTGACAATTGTTTTATTAGCCGCCTCTACTGCTCCATTTGTTTGGGGACGGTAAGGCGAGGAAGTATGCCTTTGGATTTTATATTTGGTCAGTAGGGCCGCAGTCTCGGCTTGAAAATGAGTCCCGTGATCACTGATAAATTCAGCGGGAATCCCATATCGACATATTATCTTGTTTTGAATAAACTTGGTGACATGCTTGGCAGTGAGAATGCGATATGATTCAGCTTCGACCCATTTGGTGAAGTAGTCGATAGCTACCAAAATGAAGCAATGCCCACCGGTACCCGAGGGATTTATTTTCCCGATTATGTCGATACCCCACGTTGAGAACGGCCAGGGTGACGTCATGGTATAGAGTAGTGATGACGGCATATGTTGTACATTGCCAAAGATTTGACAGTTATGACAATGTTTGACATACGACCGGCAATCGGCTTCCATAGTATTCCAGTAATAACCTAGCCTCATAATTTTCCGGACCAGCATGTGGGCATTCATATGTGGGCCGTTTTCACCGTCATGTACTTCGGCCATAACCTTTTCAACCTTATACTTGTCAACACAAAGGAGAAGAGCCCCCTGTGCCGTCTTTTTGTACAGTTGTCCGTCGTCGGTGCGGATGAACTGGGTGGCTAGCCTCCGTAAGGCTTTCTTGGCTCGACCTTCCGTCCCGGGAGGATATTCTCCGTTTGTTAGGTACTTTAACACGGCTTGGTACCACGGTTCGGGATCGGTTATTTCGATGTCTTCAATATCACAAATGTATGCCGGCTCAGACCGTCTTTCGACGCAAATCGGCATACTAGTCACGTGGTCGGGAATATTCAGTAAAGATGCCAATTTTGAGAGTGCATCTGCGAACTGATTTTCTTCCCGGGGTAGGTATATATATTCTACCTTTTGAAATTGTTTCTCGAGATCCCGTACTCGTGCCTGGTAGGCCACGAGATTAGCATTTCGAGTTTTCCATTTTTGAAGTGCTTGGTTAATGACCAAGGATGAGTCACCATGTACCCGGAGATTTGTGATCCCCAGATTGGCGGCGGCTTGTAGCCCGTAAATGCATGCTTCGTACTCTGCTGCATTATTAGTAACATCAAAGTCCAGTTTGATGGAGACGGGAGTATGTTCCCCTTTTGGTGAAATTAGGAGGATCCCGACTCCGAACCCTCGAAAATTAGATGCACCATCGAAGTATAAATCCCAAGTTTCAGTATCAGTATGGAAAATATCTTCGTCTGGGAAGGACCAAGTGTCGGTGTGTCCTTCTTCGGTTATCGGGCTATCGGCGAGAAATTCAGCTACTACTCGACCTTTAATAGCCTTTAACGGTACAAACTTTAAGTCGAACTCTGCCAACATTAGAGTCCATCTAGAGATTCGGCCGTTGAGAACGGACTTTTCGAAGATGTATTTGATGGGGTCCATCTTGGATAGCACATGGACCTCGTGACTGAGCATATAATGTCGGAGTTTCTTGGTAGCCCAGACTAGAGCCAAACACGTCTTTTCGAGCATGGTATATTTGCACTCATACTCTAAAAACTTTTTGCTGATGTAGTAAATGGCTCTTTCTTCGGAGTCAATTGTCTGAGCCAGCATAGCCCCCATGGCTGTCTCGGTCGTCGTTAGGTATAACGACAGAGGCAAACCGGGTTGAGGTGGCATTAAGACTGGCGGTGCAGACAGAATTTCCTTGATCTTGTCGAAAGCGGTTTGGCACTTGTCATCCCATAGTACCCGTTCTCCCACTTTCAGTTTCTTGAAAATTGGTTCGCACACCATGGTTAACTTGGAAATGAACCGACTGATGTACTGGACTTTCCCGAGGAATCCCCTTATTTCTTTTTCGGTTTTAGGAGGTTGCATCTCGGTAATGGCTTTGATTTTAGCTGGATCGACTTCGATACCTCGTTGGCTAACGATATGACCCAGTAATTTGCCTGATGTTACCCCGAAACTGCACTTTTGAGGGTTTAACCTCATGTTGTATCTGCGCAATCGGGTGAAGAATTTTCTTAGGGCGGTGATGTGACCGTCCCGTTCTTTGGATTTGACGATCATGTCGTCTACGTAAACTTCTACCTCTTTATGCATCATGTCGTGTAGTAAAGTGGTAGCAGTTCTTTGATATGTGGCCCCGGCATTAATGAGACCGAAAGGCATGACGGTATAGCAGTAAGTACCCCAAGGCGTGGTGAAGGTAGTCTTACTCATGTCTTCTTCCGCCATCTTGATTTGATTATACCCGGCATATCCGTCCATGAATGATAGAAGGGCATGATCGGCCGTGTTATCCACCAGTATGTCGATGTGTGGTAACGGAAAATCATCTTTCGGACTCGCCTTGTTAAGATCCCGAAAATCTACACATACCCGCACCTTACCGTCCTTTTTAGGAACCGGCACGATGTTTGCCACCCAGTCCGGATACTCGGACACTTGTATGAAGCCGGCTTTGAATTGTTTGTCGACTTCTTCTTTTACTTTAAGAGACCACTCGGGCCTCATCCGACGAAGCTTTTGTTTGACCGGCTTGCACCCATCTTTGATTGGTATGTGGTGCTCGGCTATTTCCCGGTCTATCCCCGGCATGTCCTTGTAGGACCATGCGAAGACATCTTTGAACTCTTGGAGGAGGCTTATGAATTGTTGTTTCTCCTCGGGATCTAAGGATAACCCTATCTTAAGTGTCTGAGGCTCTAAGGTTGTTCCCACATTTATGGACTCGGTTTCTTCGATTACCGGGTTTCGGGACTCCCTTTGCTCTAGTTGCTCGATCAAATGCGGAGGTAAGGGTACCTGTTCGTCTGATTTCTCAATGTCATAGCATAAAACATTTTTAAAAGCAGAATTTGGAAGAGACAAGTCGTAAGCAGAACGGTTGTTATTATTGATTGAAAATTTGGAGAACAGCTCAAAGAGAGCAGCCATCTGATCATTGGTCAGTAGCGGGATAGGTAGGGCACTCGGGACAGATCCCGAAGTGCCAGCAGCAGGAATAATAAAAGGGAGGGGGGTTACAGGAGTGACTCTAGCACCAACTTCCCTAGACTCGACCTCAGACTCTGACTCAGACTCCGACTCAGACTCGGACTCAGACTCAGACTCAGGCATGTCTCCCTCTCCGGTGACCAGCTTGTAGATCCTTCCCTGACTGTCAGTCCACTTGACAGTCTTCCTCCAGGCCCTGTTACCCGTCTCGGAACCAACATCCGAGATCAGCTTGGTCGGGTCAAACCTGTTGCTGCGGAGAATCAGGTTGACCAGGTCTTCCTTTGGAGTTGGGGCTACGGTATCTTCCCCAAATAGTAGCCCTAGTGCGGGCTCAGCATCTTCAGCTCCGTTGGACTGGATGAGGGCGAACACATCATCCGGGATGTAGTTGCAGTCCCGGGCCAAGTGGGTCCCGAGCTGCATAGCATTGGGTTGGTATAGACCAACCTGGATAGCCCCAAACACCGGCGTGACAAAGTAGTCAGCCAACCGTGGGCTATAAGGGCTCAAGTAGATACCCTTAAGGATGTTGCAGGCCTTTTCGATCCCTGCTCGGACAACATTGTTAGGGGTGATGTCATAACCGAGACCAAAGTGAGATTCTTCGTCTTTGAGAACCTCGATGATCTTCCCAGCTGGAAGATCGGGTCGAGAAGTAGCCCCCGGAAAATATCCTAAGTTTTGGAGAATCATGTCGATACTCGTAGTGAAGTAAGGCCTAAAGAGGTACTCTTCCTCGATCATTCCCACAAAATCGAACCCCCAGAGGTCCGTGCGTCCCGTGGCGTTACAGCTAGCCACAGTCATTGGCGTTGCCTCTAAAGTGATGACATCGTTAACCAGAGGCATCTTGATCTTTCGGTGGAGGGTGGAGGACACCGCCTTGACCGCGTGGATCCAAGGCCTACCCAGGAGCAAGTTGAACGATGAGGTGACATCGATCACCTGAAACTCGAGCTCCTTCTCTATCGGGCCAGTGATGATGGTCAGTTTCACGGCCCCAGCTACCGACTTCGGGCTCCCATCGAAGGCTTGGATGGTCTGAGCAGTCGGAACATAGTCAGCCTCGGTAATGCCGAGGGCTTTTGCGGTCCTTAGAGGAAGGACGTTCACAGCAGACCCGTCATCAACTAGGGTCATGGGAAGATATTTTCCTCGGCAGACCACCGTGATGTAGAGGGCCAGGTTATGGGTGGCCCCGAATGGTGGTAGGTCGGCCTCGGAGAAAGTGATTACCGGTCCTTCTTCCTTAGCCTTGCCCTTTAGATGGGGCAAGATCGTGGCTACCATCTCAGCGGGGGTAACCAAAGAGTCGACCTTAATTTGATCGAGAGCCTTTGTAAGTGCTTCTCGATGTTCTTGAGAACTAACCAAGAGTGGCCATATAGTGAGGTCAACTTGGGTCTTCTTCAATTGTTTCACAAGAGCCGTTTCAACAGTTGGCTCTTCAGAGGCGACTTCCGTAATGACGGTTGTCGGGATAGGGGTGTCCCTAGAGCTAGTGGCTTGAAAGGGACGACCAAGGTGGTTACTGGTTAAGACTCGAGATTTAGTCTTTCGAATCTCCTCGGCGGTAATGGGGACAGCTTCCCCTTTGGCGAGGTAGACGTCTTCCTCGTCGTCGAACCAGATCCCGTTCACTTGCGGGATAAATGGGGAGATAAGGTGGGAGCAATCAATCACCTCCCCGGTAAAGATGGCGTGGGAGCTGAAAGGATTCTCCTTGTTACTGGGCTTATCTCCGGGCAGCGGGATTTTACCGCTTTCGATCAGGTCTTGAATCAAGTGCTTCAGCTTCCAGCACTTCTCGGTGTCATGCCCATTGCCTCGGTGGTATTGACAATAGGCTTGAGCATTGTAGTTCTTGGAGCGTCGCTCAACCGGAACTTCGGGAGTTGGGCCTATCGCTTGGATTAGGCCTTTCGAGGACAGCCTTTGTAAGGCATAAGTATAGGTCGTACCTATATCAGTGAAAACCCGAGGTGGGGTGTTTCTCTTGGACGGGGCATCTAGTAGATTGACCGCGTCGAAAATGCTGCGGGTTGCAGCTTGAGGCTTGGTTGTGGAGGAAGAAGCCCCTTGGTAACCTTTAGCAGCGGCCTTAGTGAGGCCTTCCAGTCTCAGATCGTCTTCAATCCTCATACCCATTTCAGTAAGGGTAGTGAAATTGGGTATGACGGCATATCGGAGGTGAACTCGGTAGGATGGGAGGAGGTTCTTAACAAAGGCCTCCACTAAAGTCTTCTCACTGGGCTTGTCGACCAGTTTCACGCTCTCGGCCCTCCATCGTTGAAGGTATTTGGTAAAACCTTCTTTTGGCTCTTGGGCCATAACCTCCAGAGATCTCATTGTGGTTTGGATCTCGGTGTTGTCAGCATAGTTCCGAGCGAACTCGGTGGCCACATCATCCCATGTAGGGTATTTCTTCGGGTCTAGCCTATAGTACCAGGCCCGAGGGTGCTTTTCAAGAGACGCAGCAAAGAGGTTCTTGAACATGTTGGAGTCCACCCCTTTGATGGCCATGAACTCCTTGAAGGCCCGTACATGTAGTAACGGGTCCTCAGTCCCTTCGAACATAGGCAAACCGGTGAGGTTCAGGTTTGCAGGCAGCCTGTCACTTAGCGGGTTATACTCCCGACTGTTTTCCCGGTGAATGTTGTTACTCCCAGTTAAATGCACTTGTTCTTCCAGTCGGCGGACCGAGCTAACCAGTTCAGCTAAAGGTCCGGTAGTCCCGGTAGTAGGAGTCCTGTGCTCCACCGAGGCCAATCGAGTGACGATAGCAACTTGCCCAGCCCTCATTTCATTCAGTTGGGCATCAATGTCGGCCTGCTTCTCGATCATGGAATCAACGGAGGCTTTCAGTTCAGCTAAGGCAGTTTCCATCCTGCGAGTGTGTCTGGTTGATGGTGGCCTGTCTGTAAGAACACCACGTAATCAGAAACCGAACCCAGTCTTGGAATCAAAGGAAACAGCACATCCCGAGCGACCCAAAAAGAAAGGACTGAGCGGAAAAGACTCGAGAAAGACATCTAGACGGATGACTCGTGGGTGGTATGACTTCCTTAGGATTTCGGCTTTGTGGGCCTAGTCCCGTTCGAAGGAAGGTTCACGTGAGATTACTCCCCAGACTTTTGACTCGAGTGTATGGACGGACTTTCCTTTGTAGGGGTATGCCCTACGCGGGTTGGTCGTGCCTTGACAGATAAGGCGGACTTGGGAAAGGGGGGAAACTCGTGATATAAGATCGACAGAGTTTCGACGCTATAAACCCTCTACGTATTATGCAAAGACTCGACACACGGATAGACGGTAGGTCCTATAATAAGGAAGGTTTATTTTAGGAAAGTTGAAAGTTGAGGTTTGAATGCAAAATGAAGGAATTTCCGAAAGTGTTGAAAACTGAAAACGAAATTTCGAAAACCGAGATTAGAATTTTGAAAAGGAAAATTCCGAAAATCAAGGTGGTGGGGGTGGAAATTCGAGAATTAAAACGGACAGCATGCCGACTACAGAAAAGGATATTTTGAGTCAAATCGTTGATCCTAAATTTCGGCGGCATTCCGAGTTTTGAAAATTGGGTATTTTCAAAAGGTGAGTCCCGAAATGGGCAGCATTTCGGGTTTTTCAAAATTGGGCGTTTTAGAATGACGGGTCCCGAAATGGACAGTATTTCGGGATTTTTTTTCGAAAAGGTGGGTATTTTTGGAAAGATGCAAATTTGAAATGACGGTTTTTTGAAAAATTGACACGGAAACCAAGTAGCACGTAGTCAAACAAGCATTATAACGACGCTTATGTATGCTTTACACTAAGTCTCGGTCGGTCAAAATAGGGTCTATACCAACAACGATGGCTTTCTCGTGTGATGGACGGACTCCCTAAGCCGAGTTGGTCTTAGGACATGCCGCAAAACCGAGACGAGTTCCACCATCGATGTTTTTAGCGCACCCATGTAGGAATGCACCGCGGTATAGTGGGACGTCGGTCACAAGTAACCGGCCCGGGCAAATTTGGGTTATGCATGAATCATTAAACTAATGCGCGCACACTAATCTACGAACGATTTCTCTTCGAGTCTCACCCTAGGAACTCCGATGACATGTGGTACATCAGGTATCCCCAGCGGAGTCGCCAAATTGTGGACATGACGTAGGTCCACCCCGACGCGGCGAAGCGCGGGTTTGGGTAGGCGAATGAATCTCGTGGTAAGATTGTTCTCGGGTTCGAAATTTAAGTCAAAATGGAGTCGCCACCGAATTTTGTGGTTATTCGGAACCATACGAGCCCACTCTATGTCGTTATGGGCTATACACAAAGTAAGCCCACTCCGATTTCAGAGTTTATGGGGCTCGTCCCTTTGCATTGCGATACCGATACCATCTACACCGGTAATCGTGTAAAGAATGACTCTCGTTCGCCAAGGGTTTCGGACATCCGGAAACCAAAGGTTCTGAGTAAGGGGTGAGGGTACGTGTTGGGAAGCCCACGAAGGACACCCAACCCCGCCCGCACATGGCGGCCTCTACTAAGACATCGTTCGTGTTCATGATACGCGCGCTAGTAAAATAACGAAATGATATGCAAACAGCGTTTTGTATAAACATGCGAATTTTGCGTTAACTACGTCATTTAATGCATCTAATTATGGTCGAGTTGAGTTAGCATGCGAGGTTCATTTATAAAGCGTAAAAGCAAATAATAAACAAAGCTCGAAAAAAAGGAAGTAAAAAGCGTACAAGCTACACGGGCGGAAATACAACCCGGATTTCACAATACGACATAAACAAAATAACGTAAAGATAAAAAAGGACCCGTATGAAAGCTAGACCGCGAAATATGTAGATGGACTACCCCGCTTAAATACGTATTATGTTACGTATTAAACGAAGGACGGAAATATGAGATTGTGACGTATTGCTAGCCTAGTCTCACATTCCGTAGTCTCGTCCCGACTTATCACGTAAAAGTGGTCAAAGTCGTTCTACGTGTCATGACATGTGTAGCGTTTTGAAAAATAGTGAAGGGTCGGTCAATGGTCTAAAGTCGATGAGGACGGGGCTCGGAATATGTGTCCAAGCCCTCGGGTTTCTGAGTTGCCAGACCCACTCGACCGAGTCATTGATTGACTCGACCGAGTGCGCCATTAACGTGGCTACTGCCCATATTTTGGGGGGTTACTCGATCGAGTGCCTTATGGCACTCGGTCGAGTGCATCATTAATGGGGCTACTGCCCTGTTTTTGGGGTGCAACTCGATCGAGTGGCCTATGGCACTCGGTCGAGTGCCCCCTGTACGAGCATTGATTTGCTCGGTTTTATGACTTGAAATCGATGATCGGTCGAGTCAAATACAAATATCGCACGATTTGTATTCGACTCGGCCTTCGGTACTATAATCGTATATGATGATTATAATACCGTCACCGGAATTTTTATGAAAACATTTGTGTTAGATTACGAAACTTTTGAATTAGTAACGAGATGCATCCCTCTACGTCACGACATCGAAACTAACCCTTTCGGGTTACGTGATGTCGGTATTCGTGTCAACGGGTCTCGTACCAATTATGGAAATGGAATGAAATTCGTTCAACTACGACCGTTTGCGATCGCGTTACGCCCTTGAGTACATTGGGGCGGGGCTCCTCGAAAGAGCTCCACCTCCGTCGTTGCTCGTAAAGGGATTAAACGGATCTAAGGCAAACATCGTAGTCAAACGGATTTTAAACCGAAATTTGATACTAGTTTTAAATATACACGGTATTAATAATATAATGAAGATAAAAACGATATAAAACGAAAATGTAAAAAAGATGTAAAAAAAAATGTTAGTGTTAGTGTTGTGACAACTACGATTACGATACGAAAACATGATGAATTAAATGAAAATAAAGCGAGACAAAAGAGATTAGAAAGGGGTTTAAGACACCCTCAACATACATGCTAGTAGAAAACTCGGAAATAGGCTCGTGAACAGCGACAATGCTTAGGAGTATCGAGTACGTATGTGAGTTATGGTGTATATGGATGTATATGTGTGTATGTGTGTCGATTTCCGAGGTATAGAGGCTCGGAAATGGTGTTTTTGCTTAGGGTTTGTAGTGTAGGTGTGTAGGGTTGTAGTAGGGTTGAGAGTGACTGAAATTTGTAGGGTTGAAGGTTGAAAAAAAGTTCTGAAAAAAAAGTTGGCAAATGCATGGGAATGAGTCGGTATTTATAGACGTTTCCCACGACCTAGGGGCACTCGATCGAGTGGCCCTAGTGCACTCGATCGAGTGCCTTAGAAAATGGGCCAAGGCCATTTCGAAGCGCCCCACTCGACCGAGTGGGTCAATCCACTCGATCGAGTGGATCAGTTGGGTGAGAAAAATAAGGAAGACTTGGTCTTTGTTGGTTGGGCTTGTTTTTTGAATTCGAATTTGGGCGCTTAAATGATTTCAGCTGATTTCTGAGACGGTTTTGCCTTTGACCGGGTTTTGACCCGGTCGCCAAAAGACGGGAAATATTTTTGGTGTCGGTTTTGGCCCAAATTAGTCTTATTTGACTCGGAACGATCCGCTGGGCCTGAATTCGAGGTCTGTTTTGTGAGATTTTACTCCGCTAAAAAGTCCATGTCGGATGTTATGAATTTCGAGTCCAAGTCCGAGTATACTAGTCACGTTGACGTCCAATCATCATCGGGTGTTTTTTCGGAGACTACCATAGACACGTGGCAGTCAAAATGCGGGTGTCTACAGGAAGATACAACCACCGACCACGTAATTGGACAATGTATTGTTGCGCACGTACCGGAGACCATCGTTAAGCTCTTGTGTGTTTATGTGAGATAAAATATTTGCTTTAGGATGAACGTACTATGTGTAAATGATGTTTGGTGGGTTAGAATGTTTTTATGTTTGACGTACTATATGTAAAGGATGGACTTTGTCCAATGTAATATATTTTTATCGCTATTTTCTGGTTTCATAATTAATCACGCGAGGTCTATAGCAAAATCATTTATCCTTCCACCTGTGTGACTATACAACATAATCTCTCTGACTATACAACTAAATTATACTCGTACTTATTTATACTTCAATCATCATTAGCAAAGATGATTACATACACTAATCACTGCAAGAATTTGTGTGATTCTACAATTCAATGACCCTACAACTGCATGATTGTATAGCATAATGAGTGTGACTGTACAACTTTAACTGTGTGACTATACAACATAAACTGTGTGATCCTACAACATAATGACTGTGATCCTACAACATAACTAGTATGACTATACAACTTCAACTGTGTGACTATACAACATAATCTCTGTGACTATACAACTAAATTATACTCGTACTTATTTATACTTCAATCATCATTAGCAAAGATGATTACATACACTAATCACTGCAAGAATTTGTGTGATTCTACGATATAATGAGTGTGACTATACAATATAATGAGTGTGACTATACAACCTAAAGTGTGTCACTACAAAACTGAAACCGTAAAATGGAAAATAAAAGCCATATAGTCAATTATTCTTCAATCATCATTAGCAAATTCACATTCATAATTAGAAAGATGATTATACATACGATTCAGAACAAATTATCTAAACATTCATTAAATATTCAACCTTCATTCATTCATATTCAACCTTCATATTAATCTTCGCAACAATACATTGTCCAATTACGTGGTCGATTGCTGTATCTTCCACGACATTCTTCTTCCCACCGCCCCTTTTACCAACATTCCTCTTTCCACCAATCATTTCGCTGAAACAAAACACACAATCAATCTAAATCACACATACAACTGAATATGTGACTACAATGACTGTACAACTGCATGATTGTACAACATAATGAGTGTGACTATACAACTTTAACTGTGTGACTGTACAACATGAACGGTGTAATCCTACAACATAATGACTGTGATCCTACAACATAACGAGTATGACTATACAACTTCAACTGTGTGACCGTACAACATAATCTCTGTGACTATACAACTAAATTATAACATTCATTAAATATTCAACCGTCATTCATTCATATTCAACCTTCATTTTAATCCATATTTAATCTTCATTTTTTTGGATAATGAAGATGAATAATTTTATAAATACAAAAAAAGGTATGAAAAGTAAAACAAGCATGAAGATGAAATGATTGTGAAGGTATTCTACAGCTGGGTGATTCTACAACACAAAGAGTGTGACTATACAACATAATGAGTGTGACTATACAACTGAATATGTGACTACAATGAGTGTACAGCTGCGTGATTGTACAACATAATGAGTGTGACTATACACACTACTACAAATGTTGTCATAGACATCAGACTTTTAGACGAATAGACATCATAGGCGCAACTGATGTTAAGTTAGCACTCATCTATTGTGAAAAGTTTATACAGCAGTTTTAAAACTCATGTCTATTAATATAATAGACATCAAATTTTTAAATATCCTTTGTGTACGTAACTTATGCACATCATATTATTTCCAAACTCGGATGTCTATTGAGCATAAATACATCACACTTTCGCCAAACTAATGTCTATTTAAGTAACATAGACATCCGCTCTTCAAGCATCAGATGTTTAATTCACATGCTTTGACATCTATTTTCCTTTTATCTGAAGTCTATCTCACAATATACATCTAAGTAATGTTAAGTGATTCATATACACATAAACATCGTAACCGAGAAACGCTGATTTCGTAACATCGTAACCCAAAACTGTTTCATCTTTGAAAAGTCATCATTTCATTATCAATAATAATCAAATGGTAAATCGTCGTAAGTGTATTCCAAATATATCAATACATCCAATCCATCATAAAATCTATGACTACAAATTATCCGAAGATTAAATATTAAGATAGTAGTCCGCCCATAAGTCTCGAACCTCGTCGATTTCCTCTTGAGAATATGATATAGTGTCTTGAAAATATTGGAAGTTAAACAATTTAGACAATATAAGAATATAATTTAATAAGCGTATAATTTTTTTTAAAATAAAATTAGATTAGCATACATAAAAATATATGTGAAACAATAGTTCTCACCTCATCTATAGCTCTTATCTGATTAGCACGAGTGACAATTTCAATCATGTACCTCATTATGCAATAGCCGGATTCGTGCATACTTGACTGGCGAGGACACTAAAACAACATACACAAAATAAAATCAATGAAAAAGTCACAGTTATGCGTATTAAGTAAAGCAAAAAACCATCACATTTTTACTAACACTTACACCAAGTTTCACCCACGTCGGCAATTTTGTACTCTTTCTAGTGCCTCCACTATAGCCGTATACTCGTATAGACCTATAATAAATAAGGAAAATGAAAAAGAAAAAGAAAAAAAAAGTGAGAGCTCTACAAGTACAAATGTAGTTTTTAGGTGAACAATGTGAAAAAAAAATAGACACGAACTCACGTATTAATTAAAGTTTTGATTCCCGGAGGCTGTAAGCGTCCTAATGGGTCAAACCAATATACATAATTATGCTCAACGATATCTAATACAGCAAGCATCCAATGTTCCCTGTATCAATACAATCAGCTTAATCAATATCGATGAAATCACCAATATTGAATTTTTTATATCTATAATTAAACAAAGACAATATTACTAAAAAAGTACTTACTCTTTGTAATATGGAGCCAAGTAAATCTGTTTTCTCCCTTTATTCATCCAATCAGATATATATGTTGCTGATTCATCGGCATCATGACCTATCGAAGATATCATTTGCGGACAAAGGAACCCATATATATTTGTGTCGCAAATATTACGTAACTACCTATAATATACAGAAGAATTAAATCTTTATTACTACCTTAGAAATCTACTAATTGTAATGTACTTGTTTTTCACTCTTATTATTAATTGGAATATCCTTCCATCTTAGGCCATGTTCTTTCTAGCTCATATTCAAGCACTTTCAGTTGAGTCGTTCATTTCAGTTCAATTCAGTCACATTCAATTAACTTCAGACACATTCAGTTCAATTAAGCTATTGGAAGTTTACCGCTAAGCTCACGAAAAAGAAAACTCTCAAAAGAAAACCCTCAAAAGAAAACATACATAGTGATAGCTCTCATTTTGACAGAATAAACAGAAAGACGGAGTACGATCATTGTACGTAGAGAAAATTTATGTACTTGTAAGATAAATTATTGGGGATGTATTGATTTGGGTAAAAGGTAAAGAAATGATACCGGAGTAAGACGAAAATTGTCCGGGAAAGCCTTGCGGTGGGTAGCACGAACAGAGCAGCAAGCTTTTATATGTTACCAAACTTCCTCTACCTACGTGAACAAGAATAAAAGAGTTTGAATTCTAGTTGTTACTTGTTTCATGAATTTGATAAATAGCATTGAAGGATTACATTATGTATGGAAATTAATACAAATAAACACTAATGTTTTAAAATTAAAAGAAAATACACACCATGGCATATGGGACAAGAGCTAATAATAGTCAACTCCTCAGTTTTAATACTTCGTAATTTGCATCATAAATAAAGGGGCTAGCCTCCAAGGACAAAGAATAGACAAGCCAAACAAACACTCTTTATGTAGAATTGACCAAAAAACCCGACTCGAGACCGACCCAACACCCCATTTGAACACCAGTGTTACACTTGTTCCCGAATTGACCCACCCAACCGAAACTAAACACGATGTTTATTCTAACACCTGAGTCTGACCCAACACTTACAATTTTTTAGCGTTCAATTCCACTTACAATTTTTAATTAAACCATAAGTCTATCCAACATTGGTCCCTAGATGAGATAGGCTTCCTCATACCAAACTGAAACCTCCACTTAACCTACTGTATTACCCGATGTGCCACAATCTGTGACATTAACATTTTGATTTTCTATAATACATTAGAATTACCAATGAAAAAACAAAAATTAATAACAAAAACAAAGAATCATTCACATAATCTGCCATGACATGAAAGAGGATATCAATTTAACCCAAAAAATCTTAATACTCTAAACCCTAAATTTATGAAATTAAATTAATCAGGAAAAATTACTTATGAGTCGATGGTGCGTTAATCATTGTTGCAGGAGTCTTATTAATTTGTGAACAATTGAACTATTGATGTAGGGAATTATATAGGAGCAAGAAACAACACGGTGGAGGGAGATATTAGGAGAGGAAGAATAGGAAAGAGGTATTAGTAAATTGGGAAGAATAGGAAAGAGGTATTAGGAAAGAGCAAGAAACAACACGGGAATGTTTAGGAAATAAATTTCAGTGGAGGGAAAATATTAGTAAAAGAAGTATTTGGGCGGTAGTTTAGAATTAAAGAAAGTAAATTCGGAGAAGTAAATGTTAAAGGCGCGGTATATTTAGAGGTCTCACTCGGGTTGGTTATGGGTCGGGTAAAGACAGGTCGGGTCATCTCAGGTCAATTACGGTAAAATAAGGAATCAGGTGAATGTGTTGGATTCAAACTAAGTCATTAATAATTTTTAATTTCGAATGTTAGATACATGAATTTAAAATAATACATGAATTGGGTTACGGGTCAAGTCAGGTCGGGTCACAAGTCGGTTTGGGTCTTGTCATTTTGGGTCCTATCGGGTTCGCAGTTAGCCTTTGGGTCGGGTCAGGTTGGATTTGGTTCATAGTATTTCGGGTTGTATCGGTTATCAGTTTGTCATTGGGTCAAGTTGGGTTGGTTTCGGTTCATCAAAAGTTCAGTTTCTATTGGGTCGGGTTTTGGGTCGTTGGTCGCATCGGTTTCGCGGGTCGGGTCAGCTTTTGGCAACTCCAGGTAGTAAGTACATTAGAAATTAAACTGCCAAATGTAATGGGTTTGGGCAAGTAAATACGAGTTAAGATTCGAGTTAGGTCGGAATATGGATCGATGACGTGCCCTTAATATTTTAATAATTTTAACGACATGTCATCTCATTCGAGTCACAGTTAAACTTTACAGACCTTCACTACTACAATTTTGATATTACAAGACGCCCAAAATAGAATGCTTATATAAGGAACCGTCCTATATATCATGATAAATTTTGGCGCCTCATGACCCTGGTTAAATAGCACGGTTGAGCAAAAGACCCATCCTTTTATTTTTACTATTAGCGCGGTTGGTCAATGAAACCGTCCTAATTAATAAAAAAGCACGGTTATATGTTAAACCCGTCCTATTAAAATATTTTAATAGCGCGTTTATATATTAAGCCCATCCTATTAAAATATAGGACTCGTCTTATTCAATAGAATATCAGAATTATACATTTTCTATTCAATATAGGACCCCTCCCATAGAGTCACGAAAAAATCAAAAATCACAAAATAGAAGAACCCTAAACACGAAGAACGAAGAGCGAAGAACGACACTCAGAAGACGAAGACGCACAAAAGAAGACATGAAGAAGAAGACGCACAGACGAACCCTAAACACGAAGGTACCAAATCACTAATTTCATCCATTTTCGTTTTTGTATTTGTGTCACTATTTATCATAAAGTAGTCAATAAATAACTTAAATGATACGAGTAACTTTTAAGGTCTGTCGCACGATATAACTGTAGTACAGAGTATACTATAATTTGTGTTTAGTGTATTCTCGATATTTGTTTTCAACTAAGTAAATATTTTCTCGATCCATTTCATTAATTTTTTTAATTAATCTAGTGAGAGGATATCCAAAAACACCTCAAATAGTCAAATTCTGTCTCCATCTCTCTCTGGATTCTCTCGATTTTCTCTTACTTTGAAAGCTCACACCCGAAGCTCCATTAATGGCGAACAACAATCTTCCTCAAAGAATCATCAAGGTATCTCTTCGATCTTCTTCGATTGATCTCTTTATCTTTCGTCTGCCTACTTTAATTTTGCTTTTAATTCGATTCTTGTCGAAAATTGTAGTGTCAGGGTTTCCTGTCGTTTCAATTTTTTTTGATTCGCTTTGTAGGAAACTCAGCAACTTCTTAGCGAGTCAAGTTTGTTGTAGGTTTTCGCCGCCTTTGATTTTCAATTAAATTTGTGCGTTATTGTATTTGATTTAGAACTTTCTCGTGTACGTGAAATTTTAAGTTTATTTTATGATTTGATCAAATATTGTTCCGATTTTGATGGTAGCTAGTCTTGCTTCGGACCGTCTTAGAGCTTATACTTCGTTTTTGATGTTCAATTGAATTGGAGCTTTATGTTTCTGTGATTTTATTATATTCAGAACATTGTTGTGTATGTGAATTTTTTTGTAGTTTATCTTATCATCTGATCAAAGATTGTTAATTGTTTGACGTGTAGCTAGTCTTGCTTTAGACTGTCTTATAAGATAGCCGTGGAAAGAGGCCGTTTTAACCTTCAGATAGTATCAAACAATATTTTGCATTTGACAAGATACAATGATATTTGCTCTAAATGATTTTTGTACTTTATTCCGAAACAGGCTTTCTTAACTTAGAGACGTCTCAAATGAGATTTTTCAGTTGGTGTTATATGATGATTTTAGCTTTAAATGATTTTTTTATACTAGTTTCAGCGTGGCCTTCTTTCGTTGGATGCTTGGTTTAAGACCTTGGTATGTTCAATAACTTGAAATTTGCATTTGTTTATGCGAAATCATTACGTGTTGCTTAAGACCGTTCTTAGCCATAGTGAATCATTATATGAACCACATAGACGGGTGTGTCTGGCTGTTGCTTTGGAACTAAGAGAGGACGATGATTGAATTTATTGTCTGTTTGAATCATTATATTTATCTTTGCGCGTAGCTCCGGAATAAATGCTTCCTCATCGGAAGAAAATATGCGCTACTTCAATGTAATGATCCTTGAACCTTCTCAATCTCCTTATGAAGGTATATATGCATTTTTTTTTTCTTTTGCTATCTTTATTTCATCTCTTTGTATTACATCATTTTGGTATTGTTTGAGGTTTTAAATTTCAGTGCTGGTTGTAATCTTCTTTAGAAAGGACATGAAAAACTAGATGTCATAGTATTCTTGTTAGGGCTGGGTACTTGGTTTGGACTCAATTAATCATAATCATGCCACCCACGGCTCCTCTTCCTATTTGCTTCAATTAATATTATACGGAGTGTTTATTAATGATAATATACCCAGTTGTGTGTTGTGTGTAGTGTGTTCAACCAGACAAAGTATATAGCAGCTTTGATTTTGCTGTTGTTCTTATGCTTACTTCTCTAATCAATCATCACATACTCCTTAGCTGTTGGCGCATGTCCTTTTGTTGTCTCAATGTGCCCCTCACAATGTTACTACATTCTGCAGCTACCTCTACCAGTACAGTGTCAATGCAATTAATGGCCCACCATGGAATTTGCTCTTACTGAAATAGTAATACAGAATACCTCTAATTCTAGAATCTAGATCCTCTGTCCACCCCATTCTTCTACGGAGTATTTAACTAATAATTAATGATAATACAGTAACAACACGATCTTTTATTTCACCTCTTTTTACTTAATTTAACTCAAGCACGGAGCCTTCAAGGAATGTCCATCTTTTATTTACTCACCAGAAGTGATTTCTAAAAGCAAGGACGGCATACACAGTTATCAGTTGTTGTTAGAGGAAATGATGGACCCAAGGAGAAAGCGGCTACTATTGACACTCAGGAACAACTATCCCATTCCCATGAAGCTGTGAATGATAAGCCTGCTTTTGAAGCCGATGCAAGTCTCAATTTTCTGAGAGAAAAGTTGTCTGTTGCTCTCCTAAATGTCAGCATCAAGGATGATTTAGTTAAGCAGCATTCCAAAGTAGCTGAGGAAGCCGTCTTAGGTATTTCAACTTAAACACTAACTTGTTACACTGACTTAACAATGAATTATTAAAATGTAACGTGAAGAAATGGAGCTAAATGTTTTCAATATTTTTTCATTTTAAAACAAGGGTATATAGAATTTATTCGGGATTATAGTCTAATGCCAACTTCTCATCTCATTGTTGTGAATTCGGGGAATGCTCAAACATGGAGGTTACTTTTGGAAAAATGCAAACCTCTAGGGGTTGCCTTCTTGTCATAGACAATTCTCCTCTTTTTAGTTATGCGAGTAATTCTTAATTTCTTATAGAGATGTGGACAATGCAGTTCTTTGTAGTGTATTCTCTTTGTTGCTTTTCAGGTGGCACAAGCACAACAACGAACAAGGTGATTCCTGTTTTCATTTCTAGAATATGTTCGGGATGTTTTGTGCTGTAAAATGTTATCTCATACATGTATATGCTCCGAGCCCAAAGTCAGCATATACTGTACTCCTTAGAAGGTATGTAAAGTTGGTATCACCTGCCACACTCTCATTCTGCAACAAGGGGTCATGTCTGACAGGGTTCGGAGTGTTGATTACGTCTATTTTGGAGGAATTTTTTTTTGTAGTTTTTCAGTTCTAAAGTAAGGTGTCCTTTTTAGTTCACACATTCTTGTATAAGACCTTCTATGATTTGCAAAGTGTATAATGTATGGAAAATTCCTGATTTATGAATATTTGGTTTATATGTGTGTTTTTTAATTTATGAATTTTATCAAAGAGGACGGTTCATTACAATAACCATTCTATTTGTAATTACAGTAAACATTCTATTTGTAATTACAGTAAACATCACGATTCCACTGACTGGCGTGCTATTTTTGAAGACTTAAATAGGACGGTTCCTCCTTCAACCGCCTATTTGTAATCAATTAAATAAGACGGTTTGACCTTCTTTGAACCGCGCTATTTGATTTAATAGGACGTTGACCTAAAGGGCGGTTCCTTATCCCATATAGGATGGTTAAGAACCATCCTATTTAATCTTAATTGTAGTAGTGCTTAAACCCAATAAAAACGGTCGAACCACAATTTGACAGGTCCATACAAATAATTAGAAACATAGTTGTAATGCACCAAACATTTGGACTACTTTGGAGTAATAGACTGTGTTATACAAGCTGTCAGCTGTGTACTATAGTGTTTTGTACGAATAGACATCAGTTATAATAATATTAGGTGACTATAAATGGAACAAGTACATAATAATCAATGGGCATGAGATTTCAAAATAATATGATGTGTAACACCCGCTATTTTTCCTAACGTTTTATCCTTTCTGTTACTCTGTCACATTTTGGCCTTATGTTTCTTCATTTTTCCAAGCTTCATTTTTATTTTTGAGTCAAAAGGATATTTATTTTATTTCAAAATATTTTAATTCTTTTAAATCTATTTATTTGATTTTCTTCGTTAATTAATTATTTTTCCGCGAGGAATTTTATTTCTCTAGGAATTGACGTTTTGAAACTCGGATTTAAGTTATTCTTTTTCCTAAAAATGTTTGAATGCATTTATATAATATTTTCAACTAATAAATATTTTTATTTACAAAAATTAAGCCATTTATGATTTTAATACGAAGTTTCGTAAATAATTATTTTCTAACGCGAGGTTTACTCGAATTGCTTTGAAATGCTTTTAAAAATTTTACGATCCTTATTTTTATCAACCTAAAACTAAAAAGAGACTCTTTTGGACCGTGACACCATGTAGTCACACCTTTGATTACAACTTTTATTTACATAACACTTTATGTTTTAACTTTAAGTAAAAAGATATTTTTCTCTTTAATTGATTTAGATGCTTAAATTACAAATTTTTCATGCTACCATCTCATTCACTCTTGGCTGAAATTTTTGAGGTTTGTACCTAGTTTTCATCACCCTTATTATTATCTCCATTTAAGCAAAAACCATCCATTTCTTTTACATTGATTTTTTCATAAAAAAAAAAAATATTACAACATCTTTTTTCCTCCTTCATTTATGGCCGTGACACTCCTCTCCTCTCCTAGGCTGACTTTTGTTTAATTCGAGCCTCGATCGCATCATTTTTATCGTCAAAATAATGCTCTTTCCGATCCCTTCGTTAAGGTAATAAACGATGTTGTTTTCGATTGTTATTTACCTTGATTTTCTTAGTTTTCTCATGGTATTTTTCCACCATGCTTTTCATGTGTTGAAGGATTTTTGAGTGATCCCGAAGCCGACGAATTTATAATCGACTCGGATTTGGATTAGAGGTAACGTCGATGTTACTGGGTATTGCATGATTTTATTTGTGTAATTGCATGTATATTATTATAATTTTATTTTTGACAATATATGTATATCATATAATCTGGAAAATTTTTAAAAGTTGAAAATTTGCATGTTTCGGTATTTTTATCGCTTTTACGAGATTAACGATTTAGTTGTTATATTAATTTGTAAAATCATAATATTCGGCCTAAACATGTAATATATGTTTATATTCTGGAAAATGTTGTTTTTGATGTTTTTTTAACAATTTAGGATTTTTCTGATATTTTAAATATCGATTATTGGATTATTACCGTTTACGGACAAAAACGATTAAAAGCCGATTTTTAGTTCTAGTACCTAAACATTTTATTTTAATCTGATTTTTGGCGTGGTGAAACTTTCTGGTGAAATAGAATTTTCTGAATGTTTTCATAATTTTTCGGAATTGTTAAGTGGATGAATTAATTAATCACTTTAAATCATCGTTTATCGTTAAAACCGTGTTTGTTGTTTAAATTCTCGAATTCTGGCCTTTGGTTTGAATCTGGAAAAAAAATGTGATTCTGATAATTTCATATTAATATATATATTTTTATGATTTTTAGTGCCTTAATAAAATGTTAGGAACGATAAGTTTATTAATGAAATCATTAATTGTGAAAACGGGTTTAAATGACGGTTTTGTTGGAATTTGTTAAATCTGGAATTTTGGAAAAATCTGAAAAATTTATATTCTGGAAAATCATGATTTTTAATTTTAATAATAATTTTTGGATATTAATACTTAAATCGTTTTGTAATTACTATTTTTATTAATCGTTATTGTCGAGATTAGACGATTAACGGGAAAACGCTTTAAAAACCGAGTTTTATGATTCTGGAAAATTTTCTTTTCTGGACAGAATGTCCATAAATATGTTTTAACTATTTTACGTAATTTTTGTACTATTTATTAGAAGTCTTTAATTAATAATTATGGATTTTCGGACAAATTGTGCTTTATCGTTAAAATTCTTCGTCTTACATAAAAGAATTATTTTTCCAGCAATTTTGAAAATATTTAAATCTGAAACTTTAAGAGTTAAATCATCCCTTAACATACTCTAAATATATTCATTGGTTTAATTAAATAAAAGACGTTAAAGATTTAATTTGACCTTTTGCCGTAAAATCCTATTTATAATCGTATTGTCGTAACTAATAATAATTAGGGAATTTTAGTTTTATAAATTTTGAAAACACCCTAATTAGTAGTACTAAAGTGTTTAAGACATTTTTAATTATTTGTAAACACTTGTATGGTTTTTCAATAATTTCATAAATCTAAATACTCTCACTTTGATAAGTAATATCGTTAAGGCCGAAAGTACTAGTTTTTATAAATCTATATCGTTTACTAAAATGTCAAATTAGTATAAACTAATATTTTTATTATTTTGATATAATGCTATTTTTAGTAAAGTTTCTAAAAATGGAAGTTTCCTAAAATAGAAAGTTTCCTCTTTTAGAATATAAATGTTTACTTCTTTTATCCTCATATTATTTATATTGATTATATCTTTTGAATATCGATAATGGCTTTGTTTTGGAGTTATGGAATAAGGACAAGTGTGAGGTTAGAGTAATATATTCTAGGGTTTACGGTTTTGCCATCAACTATAAGGCTAGTGTATCAGGAATCGGTACATTGGTTGTTGAACCGGGTGACAGGTATCCCGGGAGTTGTGTACATTTTGACCTTAAGCTTAGGCCTCGCAGTAAGTCGCCGTCATAAGTTGAACTGGGTGACAGGTAATCCCAGGAGGGGTGTGCATTGTCTTAAACTAGGGCCACGCATTTATAAGTCGCCGCTCTATTATAGTTGAGTAGCTTAGTTAGAGATCGACGTTTGATTTGTTTGAACTAAGTTCTCGAAGCTAGTTTTTAGTATTCTCCTATTGAAAGTCTAGCCGTCTACATTACTCCTATCCATAACGCCATTTTGAATACTTTTATTATTATCGATATATTTTCATTTGCAGGTTGGCAAATGTTTTATGTTTTCTTCGGAAAACTCATTTTATTTATATTGTTTCGTTACGTGAAATTTTTCACTGAAAGCTTATTTTTAATATGCTGTTTTACTATTTTCCATTTTTACTATTTTTCTATAATAGTAATTACAGTTTTAGAATCCTGTTATACGGCTGGGAGAACGTTGGCGTTGCTCCCCACTGATTGTGGCTGTTATGTTTTTAACATGGCAGGTATATGTGTTTTCCTTCGGGTGGGCTAGCGAGCAGTTATGGATCCTGCTTGTTTTAATCAGATCACTGTATTATGGATTGTTAAAACCCTTTTTATGGATTTTATTTATTTATTTATTTTTGTAGCCATTTTTTATTTTATGGCTTATGTATTGACTTACCATTTTTATTTAATCAAGACATAGCTACAGTGTGTTATAATCCCACTTCTACAGTGTTTCCGCCACTGTATTGCGTTAGAATTTCTAGGGGATTACATGATGTCTATATATCTATAATAGACATCGTATATTTCAAATAATCTGATGTATAAATCTTATACATCAGATTTTTTAAAAATCACATGTGTATTAGGTGATGTCTATGATGACTTTTGTAGTAGTGACAACTTTAACTGTGTGACTGTACAACATAAACGGTGTGATCCTACAACATAATGACTGTGATCCTACAACATAACGAGTATGACTATACAACTTCAACTGTGTGACTATATAACATAATCTATGTGACTATATGACTAAATTATAACATTAATTAAATATTCAATCTTCATTCATTCATATTCAACCTTCATTTTAATCCATATTTAATCTTCATTTTTTTTTGGATAATGAAGATAAATAATTTTATAAATACAAAAAAAAAAAGGTATGAAAAGTAAAACAAGCATGAAGATGAAGATGATTCAACGAATGATACCTTAATCTCAAGGTATTCTACAGCTGCGTGATTCTACAACATAGCGAGTGTGACTGTACAACATAATGACTATAATGACTATACAACTGAATATGTGACTACAATGAGTGTACATCTGCGTGATTCTACAACATAATGAGTGTGACTGTACAGCATAATGAGTGTGACTTTGCAATTCTGCAAAAACATTACACACTAAATGACTTGTTCATCTTCATCTTCAAGCTCCATTCATCCCACAAAAAAAGAACAACTTCATCTTCAAACTTCATCTTAAAGATGAAGTTGTTCTTTTTTTTAGATAATGAAGATGAATAATTTTATAAATACAAAAAAAAAGACATTAAAAATAAAAAGAAGCATGAAGATGAAGATGAAGATGATGAAGAAAAAGAAGCATGAAGATGAAGATGAAGATGAAGATAATGAAGATGAAGATGAAGATGAACATACTTTCGTATGATGATCAAAGTAACGCAATATGGTCGGAGTAGTTGACGGAGTATGGTCGGAGTAGTTGACGGAGTATGGTCGGAGTTATTAATGGTGATTATTTGTTGGAGTTTTGTTAGAGAGAGATGAATTTAGTTGAGAAATGAATTGAAAATGAGGGGATTGAGAAGTGTATGAGGGAAGTAATGGAGGGATTGATTTGGGTGAGGGGATGTTTCCCTCTCTCCACTGCTGCTGTGTCAGTTTTTTTTTTTTTTTTATTTTTTTTACTTGAACCCCATCCATCCACCATCCATCTTAGAATGAATGGATGGAGGGGATTAACACTAAGGGAGAGTTGGAGAGTTAGCAACTCCCTTGATCCCCCCCTATATATATACATAGGTGGGTTCCGGTGAGGCAGGGTAACTCCTTACACCCATTGAGGCACAATCTAGACCATTAAATTAAGATGTGACATACATCCAAATAAGTTTATATACACTAAAAAAACTCATTATATACGTTATTAAACTCACTATATACACACACTTAAGAACTCAATATATACAGTCAAAAAAATATTATATACACTGAAATAAAAAAATGTTATATACACTCAAATAGTTATTATGTACACCAATTAATCAACAATGAAACATACATCAAAATAACTGTTATAAACACTAAAAAAACTCATTATATACGCTATTAAACTCACTGCATATGTATACACTTAAGAACTCAATATATACAGTAAAAGAATTGTTATATACACCCAAATAATTAATATGTACATCAGTTAATCAACAATGGAACATACATCAAAATAACTGTTATATACACTAAAAAACTCATTATATACGCTATTCAACTCACTACATATATATATATACACTTAAGAACTAAATATATATACAGTAAAATAGTTATTGTTATATACACTCAAATGGTTATTATGTACACCAATTAATCAACATATATACATTGAAATAATTGGCATATGTACTTAATTATTTGATATAATAGAATTGTTATATACCTTAAAACAATTATTATGTACACTGAAATTGTTTTTATATACACCAATTTTATTTTAAATTCCGATTTTTTTTTTTCGGAATTTTTTTTTTTTTGGAAAAAAAACTCCGATTTTTTTTTTGGAAAAAAATTTTCCGAATTTTTTTTCCTGAAAAATATCGATTTTTTTTCCCCGGGAAAAAAATTTGGGGAATTTTTTTTTTATGTATGAGTTTTTGTTTTAATCTTAGCCTTTATTTTGATTTTAATCTAATGGTTGAGATTGTGCCTCAATGGGTGCGGCGAGTTGAGCTGCCTCAAAGGATCCTAGATCGATATATATATATATATATATATATATATATATATATATATATTGCATCTCGTGAGTCCCCCTATCTTAGGTGAGTCTGTCCCGCAATTCTCCACCAATGGATCTGACTCAAATGAAGGGCGGAGATTACTCCTAACTCACTTTATTTAAACCTCCATCCCTATCAGCAGCCATCACCCTACTTAAAGACCACTTCCTCTCTCCAAATAATAAACACGTCCGTATTAACTTTCTAATTACATATTGCTTTAATTTAACCGAATTTCCACTGAAATCTCATTGTTCATGTCATCCATTAATTAATACTTCAAAATTGCAGCATATATGAAGATTTAATTTTCAAGTGAGATCAATGGTAAATTCATTAAGTGGGTCACTTACATCAATGAGTTTATCGTTACGTCGTTGATTGTTACAGTAAGAGGTTCGTATGTTACCCTAACACTGTTACAGTAATATTTTTACCGCAACACTATTACATTAAAATTGTTACCGTAACACAGTTACACGTTATAATAATATTGTTACTATAACACTTCAACACTGTTATAGTTTACCGTAATTTACAGTAAGTTATAATAATATTGTTACTGTAACACTTCAACACTGTTACAGTTTACCGTAATTTACAGTAAGTTATAATAATATTGTTACTGTAACACTTCAACACTGTTACAATTTACCGTAACAGAGTTACTGTAACATTGTTACTTTACAAAAACCATTCGAAACATTATCTAGTTCATTGTACTAGTAAAATCAAAGGCAAAGTACATATTTCACCATGACGACAATTGTCAATTAACAATTTTGTTTAAGTAAAGTGGTAAACTATGAAAGAACAATTGCAAGATTTCGACAAACAATAATGGGCGGACATAAAAACAGGAAGAACAACAAAATAAATAGCTACGAAGACTAATTAATCGAAAATCAACAACTTCAAAATAACAATTTAAAATTATGTAGCAACATCAATCACACCAAAAACTTGTAACAAAATATGGTGCAAATTAAATTTCATCGATTTATTAGTTTTCATTCTTTGACATAGGGAAGCAAAAAATCGTAGCTGAAGATCTTTAGTTGCCTTTTCTGAATATTAGTGAAGATTGTAGGAAGGAATTTTTTTTTCTAATAGTATAATGAATGAGAGTCAAGGTGGTAGAAGACTAGGAGGGGAGAAACGTATATGAATATTTTTTAATCCATCAAATTAGTAGGGGACGTGGTTGAATGACAGCCCTTGGATCTCTTAGATCCAATGGTCTAAGATCGCGGGACGGACTCATTTAAGATGAGAGACTCACCGGATCCTCACTCTCTCTCTCTCTCTCTCTCTCTATATATATATATATATATATATATATATATTTATATATATATAATGATAAAAAGAAGAAGGGAGAAAGGGATGTCGGGATTGAATGTTACACCCTCAACCTACGTGCTTTTACTTCTCGTAATAAGGCTCGTCAAATGGTGGCAAAGTTACGGGAGCGTCGAGATACGTAGGGGAGTTATGGTGTGTACGGTTTGTAGAGATGGATTTGGCGAGTTTTGCTCTCGGACTTTGACGAGTTTTGATCTCGGGATTAGGGTTATACGTGTATGTGTATGTTGATGCAAAATGGCGGCTGAACATGTGTAGGTTTTTAGGTGGTAGAAAGGTTGAAAAAAAGTTGTCAGATGTTGTGGGGTGACGGAGTATTTATAGAGAAATACCTCGATTTAAGGCTACTCGATGAAGTGGTGTAAGTGCACTCGATCGAGTGCCCGATTTAGGGCCGGTTCGGCCGGTTCACAGCCTTACTCGATCGAGTGGGCCTGAACCACTCGATCGAGTGGGTCAAACCGGTTGGAGGCTAAATAGGGGAGGATTTGTTGACTTTTTTTGAATTAATTTGGTAGTTGTACTTCCTTATAGAAGCTCACTTGGCTGGTTTTTGGGTCGGATTCGTCTTTGACCGGGTTTTGACCCGATCGCTAAAAGCCGGTTTTATTTTCGGTGTGGGTTTTGACCCAAATTAGTCTTATTTGATTTGAAACGACCCACTGGGCCTGAATTTGAGGCCGGTTTTGTGAGATTTGTACTCCGTTAAAAGCCCACGCCATACATTATTGATTTCGAACCCATATTCGAGTGTGTTAAAGCGCGTTTGCGTCCGATCATCATCGGGTGTTTTGTCGGGAACTGCTATAGACACTACCAGGCAAAATGCGGCTATCTACAGAGCCCCCACTCTGACTGAGGCTTGGACAAGGCGAAAGTTAAAGTAGCTACCAAGCCAATCGAAGATTACGACCTGGCAGCCTACCGGTCGGGTCGTTTATAGTCCATTAGACTCGCGTGAAAGGGCCTGCCAGCCATAAGAAAAGGGTCATACCTGTTCTGATGATAATAGCTCCGTGGGAAGTCGGACTTGCCTTTGAAGTCCTAGGTGTACCTGTATTTGCACGTAATATTTAGGTGAAACACCGACTCACGCTGGGAGTAAAGTAGCTGCGCGGGGACTTGCTTCTGAAGTCTTGGGTGTACCCGTATGCCGACACATCACATCTTGGATGTAGCATTCCATGAGAAACACCGCCTTTGTTCTTTCGTTGGGAAGCACTAGCTGGCACCTGAAATGTTAGATACATAAGCAGAAATAGTGGGCATAGTATATAGCAAGATAGCACATAGGAAATGCAGTTAACATCTATAGGCTGGCTTGCGCTGGGGAAAATGATTTTTGCTTCATTTTGAAATCGAAGTCCTGAAAGCAACTCAAGTGTTAGGGGTAGAAAAGAAATTTTCAGTTTAAATAAACTGAAATTTGACCTTGTCGAAAAGGACTTTCTCAAATGGCTAAGTTTTGGGAATTTCAAAGCAGGGATTTGAAGAGAGAGACATACCGACAGACTCGACTCTGGACGTGACCGGACGAGTTGACAGACATGACTTGGACTCTCAAAGGGGTTGGACCGTGACTTGGTAGGGGTGGGCCACCCAAGACGACAAGACTCTTAAGTTGTGCTATTCCATAGCATAGGCGAGTGATAATATGGTCAAACTTCAAACTGGCAAGGATCCGGTATAGGGGAATTGCAGTAGTCTGTAATGAGACTGTTTCTGCAAAACTCAGCAATAGCAGTGCTTATAGACTAGTGCTCTTTTGAATTTTTTGGTGTTGGGGTACATTCTCAAAGTGGGTGTTGCTTTGAATCCTGACAGATTCTCGTCTTCGACTGAGCCGAGTACTAGGACACACTATAGAAAAGTGGCTAGATTTTGAAAGTCTTGGATTTTGTGAGTGGATGGAAATTTTCTGTCTAAGAGAAGCCCCCAGGACGACAAAGCTACCTATTGAGAACGTGATGGTGTCGTGATAGAAATGACGGTGCTTTTTGAATTTGTGTCAATGTGGGTGGTTGTGCCTTTGTTGAAAGGCTGCCTACGTATTCACGTGGAGTGAAATCAAACCAAGCCTTAGTTCAGTGGATTGGAAGATATATGATGGTGCCTAGTTTATTAGGGCTTTGTGTGTAACTAGCCATAGCAATGGTGTAGGCTAGGTGCATTCTCAATGATGTCTTGACCAAAGGGCTAGAACAGTTAGGATGTTGATCCAGTGACTGTGAGCGTTCTTCTGGGTAGCCCCCAGAGGTGGTGTGAACTATTTGGGCATGTTCTATGCCGACCGCAGGTTGAGTTCCCGTGTTTGGGGTTGGTAACTGGTTTGGATGTTTTTGAAAATGTGGAGCTAGATCGTAAGTGGCTATGATGTTTAGACATCTGGAGCTTGATTTTGCATGTGGAGCTAAGGCTTCGAGGGTAAGTTACTGTAATGTGGTAGGAAAGGGGGAAGTCGAGTAAAAAATGACTCGAACTTTGATCGGGGTATGTTGGATAATGCGGGATCTAGTTTCCAAGTCTGGCCCTAATGGTTAGGGTGTATCCTATGGAGCTTGAATCTTCAAACTTCTAGGGCTGTCTCTTAGCCTAGGTCTCGGGAAGGTCTTGAGGGTTGTAATGTGGGAAGGCCCAGTATGGTGTTAGCTGACCAGGTTGATTTTCTCTTCCCTTTTTGATGGTATAGGTATCGATAATTTTTGAATCGACCGTACCCCGGTCAAGGAACATTCACTGAGCTGACCGTTGACCACGGTGATGGGTATTTGATTTTTTTTTTTTTGGGTTGACCTCTTAGCCCCGGTCGTGGGATTCTTCATTTGAGTTGACCGTGCCCGGTCAAGGGATTAACCGTATCTGGTCGTGGGATATTGATCATGGCCATCTATTTTGTTTTGGCCTTTTGCTTTTTCCTTGGACTTTTGATTTTTTTTGTCCAACTTTTTTCTCTTTTTTTGTTTTTTGTTGATGGTCAGACTAACACCTAAGGTAGGGATTGGTCGGTCTTATTGGAAGGGTGTTTATTGTGGGAAATGGACTTATCTCCCATCTTGAATCCAAACTAGGAGACTACCTAGATTTGTCATAGGATTCGATACTGCTCCTACTAGGGGTAGTTATGTGGCTTTCTATACCGGACATGGAACATGTAAAGGAAAACACGGGCCTCAGTTCCTGCAGTCATTATAGACATGCCTTTAATAGTCACGTGCATGTGCTCACAGTGTATGATGGTGTTCATCATGTTCTCGGGAACACATAAGGAAAGCATATATGATAAATAGAAAAGCTTATTTTATTGAATTTTGAAAAGAGGACAGAATACAGTTGACTCTGACTTTGAAATTGAAAGAAATAGAACTCCTAGACTCGGACTCAGACTTAGACTTAAATCAAATCTGGACTCTTGGATGAGATTGTCAGTAGTCTTCGGCTTCTAAGGACTCAAGTGGATGTCCAGTATAGCCTTCGGTAGAAGCTTCACCCAGATCTTCGTTATGTCGAAGATCGTCTTCAATCCTAGTGCCCATTTCGGTAAGCACATCAAAGTTTGAATGTCGGCATACCTAAGATGGACGCGGTAGGAGGGTAGGAGGTTGTTGATGAATGCCTCCACTAGTGTATTCTCGTTGGGCTTGTCTACCAGCTTAACACTCTCAGCCCGCCAACATTGAAGTTATTTGGTGAAACTCTCTGTTGGATCTTGGGCCATGACTTCTAAAGTCCGCATGGTAGTCTGAAGTTCAGTATTATCAGAATAGTTTTTAGAGAACTCGGTAGCCACATCTTCCCAAGTTGGGAATCTTTTTGTATTAAGCCTATAGAACCAGGCTTTTGGATATTTCCCGAGGGATGCGCCGAACTAATTGATGAACATGTCGGCTTTGACCCTCTTGATTGCCATGAATTGTTTGATGGCTCGAAGGTGTAATAATGGATCCTCCGTCCCTTCGAATATGGGCAACCCCTTTAAGTTGAGATCCTTTGGTAGTTTCTCACTGATGGGTGTATAGTCTCGGGAGTTTTCAATACAAATGTTATTCCCTTGAACGGCGTGGAACTGTTGTTCGAGCTCACGCACCATGCTGATCAGTTTGGCAAATGGCCCAGTATTTAACGACCCAGAATTGAGGTCTTGTCGTTCAATGACAGTTAAATGAGCATTTATGGCCTCTTGGTCGGCTCTCAGGAACCTTATATGGGTTTCAATTATGGCTTGCCTACTAACCATTGTCTCCAGCAAAGCCTTCATTTCATTGATGGTGTTTTCCATGTCCCTATTCCCGGTTGTGGATGCCATACTCTGCGAGAATACCCACGTAATCAGAAATGTTGCTTCGGAACCCAAACACACCAAGGCATAGGAAGTAGCGTGGGAGGAAAGACAACTCCGGTTTGACTCGGGTTAGACTCCCTTAAGACAAATACGTAGAGTGCGATTCTCAGAGGGACTGTGATTAATCACTCCGTCGGAGAATAGCCCCCAAGTGAGAATAAGGACTCTTATAGGACTCACATGGTGTGGGATCTAAGTGACTCAAAAGTGGGGTACGTGAGACAACACGTGTAAGACATGACCCTTACAGCAACCGTGATTTATCGCTCTACTGAAGGGTAGTCCCCGAGTAGGATTGAAAGTTTTGTTAAGACTCGAGTGTCGTACGAGTGACCCTTAGATGTAAGGATCACGAACCTTTTGCTACAGGGCTATGCCTTGTAAAAGGTTGACTCGGCCTCGAGGAAAGGCAGACGGGGTAAGGGAAGAAACTTGCGATGTAAGATCGGCAGAGTTTCGACGCTAGAGACCCTTGACTTGACTTGAATAAGGATAGACCCTGTGATTAGAGTAGACCCTTAAGTTACAGGACTCTTGAATTAGGATGGCTCAACTAACGGATTGAAAGACGGGCGAAATTCCCTTAGGAAAGGTCGTGGAGACCGTCCTGTCGGGGGGAAAGGTCACGTGGGGCTTTCTAGTTAGGACTCGATCAGTGTTTATATGAACCTTTCATTTACGAGTGTATGACTCGTGTTGGTCGGTTATGCCTTTAGGATAAGGCAGACTAGGATAGGGAAGAAGCCCTTGATGTAGGATCGATGGGGTTTCGACGCTAATGACCTTCGACATATTATGAAAAGACCTAACACACGGATTATGGTAGGTCCTAGATCGAAAGGTTTTAAAAAAAAATTATTGAATTTTGAAAATTGAGAGAATGGTCCTGAGATTGGCAATGGGCCAATAGGACTGCGCATTTGAAATGTTAGAATGGTTGCAAGTAATTTCGCGCTTTGGAAATTAGAGAACGTTCCCATCTTTTGAAATTGGCAGCATGCCGACAGGACCGAGTTTTTTTGAAAAGTTGAATATTTGGAATTTTGATAAATTTAATATCGAAAATGAATTTCCGAAAATTTGAAAATCGAAAAAAAGATCCCGAAGATTTGAAAATCGAAAATGGCATCTCGGAGATTTGAAAATCGAGAATGAAATCTCGAAGACTTGAAAATCGCGAATGGCATCACGAAGCTTTGAAAATTGAGATTGGATTTTGAAAATTCGAAAATCGAAAGGGAATCGAAAATTCGAAATTTGAAATGGGAATCATGCCGGCTAAAAATAGGCTATTTTGAGTCAAATCGTAAGTCTAAAATTTGGCAGCATTCCGAGTTTTTGAAATTCATATTTTCGAAAGATTCATTTTTGAAATGATGGTTTTTCAAAAATGACACGGAAACCAAGTAGCACGTAGTCAAGCAAGCATTATGACGACACCATGTAATCCCCTAGAAATTCTAACGCAATACATTGGCGGAAACACTGTAGAGTTGGGATTAAAACACGCTGACAAACTATATCTTATTAAAAGAAATGGTAAGTCAATACAAAGGCCTCTTTTTACAAAAGGGCTAAAAGAAAAATCTCCAAACAGGTTAATACAAAACCATAAATTTTATATATGAAGAAAGAGTAGGATCCACGCTACTTGCTAGCTTACACCCAAAACCCAGCAACAAATACCTGTTATGTTATAAACATAACAGCCACGTCAGTGGGGAGTAACTCGGACGTTCTCCCAGCCATATTACATCATATGGAAAAATAATAGTATTATAATAACAAAATACTTAAAATGAGAAAACATTAAAAACGATATAATAAAATAAGTTCTCGGGGGAAACTTAAAACATTTGCCAACCTGCAAATCAAACCAATCGATAATAATAATCATATTCAAAACAGGCATTATGGAAATTCGATCAGTGTGCACAAAGCTAGACTTTCACTAGGATAATACTGGAAACTAGCTTCGAGAACTGTAGACTTAACTCATAACAGAATCTAGTCTCTAACTAGGCAACTCAACTATAACAGGATTGCGTGCAGCGAGGTTCTGGTTTAAGTAGTATACACTCCTCCTGGATACCAAATGTATCAAGTTCAACTGACGGCGACTAACACGATGCGATATCTAGCTTAAGGGCACAATGCACACTCTCCTGGGCGAAACTACGCCCCGTTCAACGACCAAATGTGCCCCAAATGGGCACACCGGCTTTATAGCTGATGGCAAAAATGTACATCCTAGAATATATTACTCTAACCCCACACTTGATTTTATTCCATAACTCCAAAACAGCCATTATCGATATTCAAAAGATACAATCATTATAAATAATATGAAAGTAAAAGAAATAAACATTTTATATTAAAAGGGGAAACTTTCTATAAATATAAACTTACTAATTTTAGAAACTTACTTAAAATAAAACGTTTTATAGAAAATACGTAAGTTATTAAAATAGGTGAAATGTATAAAAATAGCATTTCTAACGAAATTAACATTTTATTATTATCGTCGTTATCGTAACTTTATTATTTTTCTAAATTCGTTAATAACTCAAAATATAAATAAAATATAATAAGTCATTATATACTATTTTATAAATAATTGAGGAAATCGAGTTAAAACAATAAATCTTAGAAAAGAGATATTTTAAGAAAAACGATGTCAAAATTAATTGAGTCAACGAGTTTTATAAATGAAATGAATTTTACAAAGGTTTCAAATTATTTTTAAGAAATAGCTTTGATTTATAAATAATACAAATTTTAATAAAAATAGTCAATTGGAAACAAATAGGAAATTATTAGTGAAAATAGTCTCGACTAAAATGTATTTAAAACTAAATCGACTATTTTCTCATTTATTAGTATAATAAATCATAAAACGAAAATTTAATTTATTAAACAAGTATACAAATCTCGATTATAATATGAAAATACGATTTTGAGTTAAAAATTAGAAATTAACGAAATATGACGAAAATATGAAATCGATATTATTTAGTTACTAGTATCACGATAACCAACAAAATATTATAACGATCATAAATAATAAAATTACTAATGATTTATAAAACTATATCGAAAACTTGTAAAATATTTATAAAGCATATGATTTAAAATTAATAATAGAGTAATTTAAAAATTACTCCCTTTTAAAATATCAATTTTAAAATTTACTCCATTTTGAAACTTTTATTAAAAATAACTCCCAAAATCTAACAAAAGTTCAAAAATTGCTCCCAAATTTATTTTTAGGACGAAAATACCCTTAGCTAGAGTGTGAGGTGAAGTAATGTGGCATAAAAAAGTTAGGGGCATTTTCGTCCAAAAAATATATTTTGAAGCAATTTTTCAACTTTTGATAGATTTTGGGAGTTATTTTTAACAAAAATTTCAAAAGGGAGTAAATTTTAAAATTGGTATCTTTAAAGGGAGTAATTTTTAATTTACTCTTAATAATATTAGCAATAATAAATAGCTAAAAATAGAAAACCGAAGTTAAAACTATTTACTACATACTACTACTCAAACATACGATATAAAATCGAGTAACGTCCTAAAGTTACCTTGTGCGATAACTCGCCAATGCACTTCTTGCTCCAATCGCTTAAATACTCGTCTTACCAAAAGACTTCGAGGCTCCAACATAAATCGAGACACAGAAACTGAAACAAAGAAATCGGATAAGGAATAATGCTGAAAAAGAATAGATGTGACATGAAACGTACAACAACGACCATAGTTGCAGCGCAGCAACTGTCAAGAGTAGCATCGAAAGAGCAACATAACCAGCAGCAAACATCGTGGCAGCAGCAGCAAAGAAGAAGAAGAAGAAGAAGAAGAAGAAGAAGAAAATGAAGGGAAGAAAAGGAACGGAGAAGAAGAACTGATATCACGGTAGTAGTAGAAGTAGGGAGAAAAGAGGGTTAGATCTTATCTGAAACAAAGAACAGAAGCTGTGTCGCGACAAGAACGTCACTGTCCTAAAGTTGATTTATGCCCCGTCTGCTACACACGGCCTCAATGGCACTAAACTCCCAGGATTCCACAACTATACCGTAACTTCAGTGTAGGTGGAGAACGGTTGAATACAGCCAAGAACGTTTGCCAATAATTTAACCGGAACAGAGAGAAGTATGTAAAGTGAGTATGAGTATGAGAATGAATTTTTTGTTCTTGTTTTCTCCTTTTGAGTTTTGAGGCATTGATTTATATAGTGGTGAATTAACATAGTAAATAACGATTTCACCATAGAAAATGATGTATGTGGGAGACTTCACAATCAATTATGGAAGACCGCATGAGTCAATAGTGAAAAATGCATAATTAGTTTGGAAATACGTTCCAAGACTAATTCCCAATATTTGCTTCTTTTCAAGCATCAAATCCAACAATCCCCCACATGATTCAAAAGAAGAAAAAAAAAGGAAAAAACATTGGCAAACGAAGATTTGGTGTTTAGATGTTCAGTGTCTTGTGGACTTTAACTGACACCCAGTGCGTACAAAAACCTAAAACCATCATTTAGAGGTGGATCGAAGCCTTTAACCTCCTAACGATATTGGTAAAAGGTTAGTTGTCCACTTATCGTACTCAAATCAGGGCTAGTATTCGCACCATCCATGAACTCATCATGAACGCCAACTGTATATCGTAAGATTTTTACTTGGACTTCCCAAGTGCTCTCCAAATGAATCCTGGTAATTCATGAATGCCTCTAGAGATCCTAAAGCCAAAGGATCTCTTGGGGTTTAGAGCAATAATCCTCCACATTTACATAGGTAAATTCATCAGGTTTGACTGTCACAAACCATCCGCTAGGACTATGAATTTATTAAGAGCCGTAGCTCAGCCTTGAAAACACTAGACAGTATATCTTAGAATGAAAATAAACATATGTCACATAAACATGTTACAAAGGAAATGGTTGTGACATTATAACTCGAGTTCACTGTGACTTCGTTTGACCGCATTTGACCTTAGCTGTACTAAGTTGGGTATCAATCACAGTTTACTCCTTAATAGGCTTTAATCCCATTTCCTGTGCTGTCTCCAACACAACTCAAACAATGGCCGTTGACGAGAGGATCTCAATATCTTCTCGATTTAACATATTCTCGAGAAATCATATACTCTTGTGGTATCACACATATCGATGATCACCATTTCACAATGCCTCAACATTTGACAATACCTCAATGTAGCTTTTGATAATTATGATGGAGTTTGTATCTCCCCCACATTGGATAATGTACTGATCGGCCTCTTCGCCACTCAGCCCATTCACCTGACAATTTAAGCAATTTCATGCTTAGATTTCACGGTGCTTTAATATACTCATATGATGTAGCAATCAATAGAAACCCAAACTTGGTACTATTATAACTACACTTTTTATTCACTCAATACCCAATTCCATGCAAATTTTGAACAATCATGGAATCTCCATCATAAAAAACATAAACACTTATGAATCTAGCTCTTGATCAAGATAATTGTCCACAGGCAAAAACATATTCAATTATTTTGCTTAAGTAAATTGAAAAACTACATCATCATGATCACATCATGTCTCTCAATTTAACGATAGAGAGAAATTCGTCACAATTAGCTGTATGTTACACCTTTATAATTGACCATCAATCATTATATTCATAAGCATAGGTAATAAACAACAAATATTATCAACATGCGTATGATATATATATTTATGAATTATAACCCGTGGTTTTATGTAACACTACTCGTGAAACCCTTTGTAAACCACATTTGATCAAACTCAAATAATGTAGCCAATTATAATACCAATTTCATTTGAAAAAATTAAATGAGTGTAAGAACTATGCATGAATTACGTTTAATCCAAAATCAAAATTTCATGCTTAAAACTAGCTTTTATGACGAATATCGTTTTCATAAGTGTTATTAGACTCATGTCCAAAAGGAGAGGCAATCAACAAAGAATTCATATACATACTTGACTTTCTCAAATATGAACTCACACAATCAACAACAAATTGTGTCTGGATATACAAATTCAATCTTCCAAATATAACTACATAAATATAATACAACCATAGAAGTGTCTCAACAATACCAACGTGAGAACCATGACCACCTTTTGTAACATATGCTCACAACTCATTGTCCATGCATGTAATTTCATTTAACACATACATAGAAATTGCTCATGGACACAATGATATCGTCAACCTCTTTTAGAGCGTTACTCATTTCAAACACTACTAAAAACAGCGGAAATAGCGTCGGATAAGTTGCGTCGGATTGTAAATCCGACGCAACTGGCGTAACTGTGTCGATTTGCGTCGGCTAATCCGATGCAATAACATTGCGTGGGACTAGCCGACGCTATCCGACTCCATGATACAGGCGCCAATAATTTTGGGTTGGCGCCACTATGTGAAAGGTTTTGCGTGGGATTAGCCGACGCAACCAGACGCAAAAACAAAATTTGCGTCGGCTAATCCGATGCAGCCTGCGTCAAAATAAAAAATTTAGTCAACAGAATTAATAGCTTTGCATCGGATTAGCCGACGCAAATTTTAATATTGCGTCTGATTGCGTCGGCTAATCCGATGCAGTGTGCGTTAAAATTAAAAAAATTTAGTCAACAGAATTAATAGCTTTGCATCGGATTAGCCGATGCAAATTTTAATATTGCGTCTGATTGCGTCGGCTAATCCGATGCAGTGTGCGTCAAAATTAAAAAAATTTAGTCAACAGAATTAATAGCTTTGCATCGGATTAGCCGACGCAAATTTTAATATTGCGTCTGATGGCGTCGGCTAATCCGATGCACGGTGCGTCAAAATTAAAAAAATTTAGTCAACAGAATTAATAGCGTTGCATCGGATTAGCCGACGCAAATTATAATATTGCGTATGCTTGCGTCGGCTACTCCGATGCAGTATGCGTCAAAGTGAAAACAGAATTAATAGCTTTGCATCGGATTAGCCGACGCAATGTTTAATATTGCGTCTGATTGCGTCGGCTAATCCGATGCAGCATGTGTTTAAATTAAAAAAAACCATAATTAAATGTTTTGCATCGGATTAGCCGACGCAGACTTGAATATTGCGTTGGTCTGCGTCGGTTAATCCCACGCAACGTTTTTAATATAAAAAAAAATATCGAGGTCTGCATCGGAATAGCCGACGCAAACTTGAAATCTGCGTCTGGTTGCGTCGGCTATTCCCACGCAAATTGTTTGATATAAAAAAAAAAATAGGCAACAACTAAACAGACCCCAAACCCGACACCCCAATCTCGCTCACCCCAATCTCGCTCTCGCTCCAATCTCGCAAACCCCAAACCCGACACCCCAAACCCGACTCCTTCCCTCTTTCCGGCGAGCCTTCACGCGCGACCCCGAACCCCATAAACCCTCCGGCGAACCCGAATCCCAGCCCCTCCGGCGAACCGAAATCGAAACCCTAAATATTCCTGCTCTGTCCGGCGAACCCAGAAACCGACGAGTCCTTCCCTCTTTCCGGCGAGCCTCCACGCGCGACCCCGAATCCCATAAACCCTCCGGCGAACCTGAATTCCAGCCCCTCCGGCGAACCGAAATCGAAACCCTAAATCTTTCTGCTCCGTCCGGCGAACCCAGAAACCGACGAACCCAGAAACCGACGAACCCAGAAAAACCCTAAACCGACCCCCCTTCAATTCTCAGGTATGATACTTAGTACTTAATTAAGTTAATTGTTTTGATTCGCTGTAATGGTCTCGGATTTTGCTGTCTCGTTTCTAGCATTACGGATGTACACGTATTTTTGTTTCTGGTTAACTGTGGTTGTGGATGTGTTGGCTGATGATGATATGAGGTTGAGTTGTGTCCTGTATCAGAAATTGTGGTGTTAAGATGCTGGACTCGGATTTTCTGGTCTCGTTTTTGACGTTAAGGAATTACTCGTATTTTTCTTGCTGGCTATCTGTGGTTGTGGCTGTTTTGATTGACGATGATATGATGTTGAGTTGTGTTCTGTAGCGGAGATTGAGGTGTTAAGATGCGCTACAAATATGTATTTAATCTAATACATATATGCTGTGCAATTCTTTGCAACGTTTCGAGAATTTCTCTCTGATTTTGTGACAATGAACTTCATACAGTAGAACCGCTGAAGACGGGCACAACGTAAATGAAATAATACTACTCCGTAGCATTTTCTATACTAAAAAATCACTAATCCAGTAGCTAGCTGGTTCAGTGACCATTTGACATGACCTTAGCTACTCAAATGGCAATTGGGGCTAAACATCAATACATACTTAGGCACAGAAACAAATAAATACAGATCAGGGCTAGTAAAATGATACGAGTACTACTACTCCAATATATATATATGTACAATACTTCTACTACTATAAGCTAGTAGATTCCAATCTTACTACACTACTACTACTACTACTACTACTACTACTACTACTACTAATTTAATATTTCTACTTTCACTACTACTACTAAACTACTACTACTACTATTAATAATTTACTACTACTTTTACTACTACTACTAAACTACTACTACTACTAATTTCCTATTTCTACTTTTACTACTGCTACTACTACTACTAAACTACTACTAATACTACTACTACACTACTACTACTACTACTACTAATTTACTACTACTACTACTACTACTACTACTACTACTACTAATTTACTACTTCTACTTTTACTACTACTACTACTACTACTACTAAACTACTACTACTACTACACTACTACTACTACTACTACTATACTACTACTACTACTACTACTAATTTACTACTTCTACTTTTACTACTACTACTATACTACTAGTACTACTATACTACTACTACTACTAATTTACTACTACTTTTACTAATACTACTACTAAAGTACTAAACTACTACTACATAAACAATACTAAAAAAAGGGGAAATTCGTTTTGTTTCTTAAATTTCAGCAGTTAGTGGTTGTAATTATAGTAAGTATTAATGTTTTGGATTACTGTGTTGAGATTTCATTGTTGTTGTTATTTGCTTTCGTTGTGTCCTGTGCATGAGCATTGTTTGAAATCTACCCAGACCTACCTAGTGCCCGTTCAAGAGTTACTCATTAGGAGTAATTCTTGGACAGTCCCCGTTTTGGGACTGTTCTTGTGCCTTTCATGTCACTTAGGTGGTAAACATGAAATTGTGTTGTGTTGGTAGGAGCAAAATTCGGTGACAATTCCCTCAATGTTCTTCGATTGCATATGTGGAGTTTTCATATATTCCACATTGTGCTTTTGGAGAACTGAGGCGAATTGCTGTCGAATTTTGCTCTTATCGACATCACACAATTTCGTGTTTATCAGTGACATGGAACGCACAAGAATGGGTTTAGGTTGGAGTGATAAGGTCCCCGGTGATGAATCATTTTTAAAGTGATGGTTGTGAGAGTTCCAACTTCAACTGAAATTCGCGAACTTTTCCTCAAATTCCATGTTGTTGACTTCTTCCCCCACGCCATTTTGTTCATGTGTACATACCCTAATCATTCGTAGTTCAATCCATATAGAATGAATAGAGTAGAACGAAGTTGGATGTACGAGAGACTGTCCGACAATAAGCGACTGAAAATAGAATTTAGAGACGGTGTGGAGGAGTTCATCAAGTTTTCCTTAGATAATAACCCCCACTACACCAGCGAGCAGCTTAGGTGCCCATGTAGAAAATGTCAAAACCGTGCCTTAAAACATGAAGTAGATGTCAAACAGCATCTATACAAGCACGGTTTTGTTGAGAACTACTACGTGTGGACGTATCATGGTGAAAATGAAAGTAGTCGCCTGCAAGAACCTGTTCGCGAAAATCCGTACCGCGACTTCGTAGAGGACGCACTGCGTACGACGGTTGAGGACATCATGGAGGAGGAACGTAACCCAGACAACTTAAGCGACGAAGAAGTACAACATGAACCTAACCCACAAGTCCTTTCCTTTTTCGAAATGCTAAAAAATGCCGAACTCCCAGTTTTCAGCGGGTGCGATATGAGTCTGTTGCAAGTCGCTTCAAGGATGCTGACATTGAAGTGCGAGAGAAACATGGCCTTAAGACATTTAGACGGTTGGATCCAACTGCTAATTGACCTTCTACGAGGCACTAAGGAGAATGTCATGGCAAATAATTTCTACGAGGTCAAAAATTTGTTGAAGGGCCTCCAACTCCCCCACGAAAAGATAGACTCGTGTCCGAATGGATGCATGCTGTTCTGGAAGGGAGATTCGGACCTCGACGCGTGTAGGAAATGTGGATCCGGGAGGTACAAGAGTCGAACAAAAAATACTAGGGGGAAGAGAGTATCAACTAAGGTCTTGACTTACTTCTCAGTTGGTCCGAGGCTGCAAAGACTGTATGCGACAAAGAAAATTGCGGGCGAGATGAGTTGGCACCACAGTAACTCCAAAATCAGAGTTAGTGGTATGATGACACACCCTAGCGATGGTGAAGCTTGGAAGACATTTGATATCAAACATCCCGAGTTCGCAAAAGAGCCGCGCAACGTACGTTTGGGTTTCGTGATGGATTAAATACACTATTTTAAAATAGTGTATTTAATCCATCACGAAACTCTTGGGAAAGAGACATATCTACACATTCAACGACTTTTATCACTTCCCCCACATGTTGGCACATTATACGAAAGTGACAACATAACAACTAAAAGAATAAACTCATAAACTCACTTCAGAAAGTGATTTCATACTCACATATATAGTCATGAAATAAATAAATCTTAATCAAATTCAACAACATTTGTTTATTCACTCAAACAAAATTGTCATATGATGATAAATATATATAGTAAAATAATAATAATAATAATAATAATTTGGGCGTACCTTTGGGGTTATATACGGCTCTTAATCACACTATTGATTAATCATGGCTCTCTTTATTGCTGCTACTTCTTAACAGTACCATACATAACATATTATAACAAACATGTATAAATGTATATATAATACGTATTCATTCCATCCTTTCAAAGTTTGAAAATTTTTCCAAACAACTTTTAAACTTATTAGATAGCATATTCATCGAACCCATGCAAGATCTCATCGCATAATAACTTCTAGGATCATGTCTAATATCTAGTACTCCATATAAATAGTGGGAATGCAATGAAAGTAAATAAAGCCAAAGAGATGTCTAGAAATAAGCAATTGAAAAGTTGAAAAATAACTATAGTTTATCATACCTAACATTGTTGGAACAACATACACCGAATACTTATACTCGTATAACGCATGAAAACTATTGCCAGGTTTCAAAGAATTACCAATAAATTATTCAATTCACATATATACAAGAAAATAAATGTTCATTGTTTTTGTCATCTAGCCACTTATCTTACTGCTTTACATTTAATGGACTTGCGTATAGAAAAGGTAATACCACTACATGCATGAAATATCAGAGTGCTAATATGTGCTACTAATTTAGATCCGACTTTGTTTATACAATTATACAAAATATGTAACATGCAAAAATCCTATGTCAACAAACTCAAACATTCTTATGATTACTAGAAGTACTCAAACAATGATTATCACCTCAAGGGCTCAAACTAAGGTTTCATATAAAAAGGAAAAAAAAAAAAAAACCGATATCATTAGTCATTATGAAACCAAAAAGATTTAAAATTAAATCAACTTTAGATTGATATCACGGTAGTAGTAGAAGTAGGGAGAAAAGAGGGTTAGATCTTATCTGAAACAAAGAACAGAAGCTGTGTCGCGACAAGAACGTCACTGTCCTAAAGTTGATTTATGCCCCGTCTGCTACACACGGCCTCAATGGCACTCAACTCCCAGGATTCCACAACTATACCGTAACTTCAGTGTAGGTGAAGAACGGTTGAATACAGCCAAGAACGTTTGCCAATAATTTAACCGGAACAGAGAGAAGTATGTAAAGTGAGTATGAGTATGAGAATGAATTTTTTGTTCTTGTTTTCTCCTTTTGAGTTTTGAGGCATTGATTTATATAGTGGTGAATTAACATAGTAAATAACGATTTCACCATAGAAAATGATGTATGTGGGAGACTTCACAATCAATTATGGAAGACCGCATGAGTCAATAGTGAAAAACGCATAATTAGTTTGGAAATACGTTCCAAGACTAATTCCCAATATTTGCTTCTTTTGAAGCATCAAATCCAACAAGACCTAAACAGGAAAAGCGAAACAACAACACACTGGACAATAACAGCAGTACAATATCAGGTCGTGAATAGCAGTTGCAAGAGATCGATTAACACGGCATTAGCAGAAGAGGAACAGAGACAAACAACGGAAAAGGGAAAAGGACAGCATCTGCACAAAACGAAATGGAGACAGAAACACAAGGACCGCAACAACGACAACAACCGAACAGAATAGAAGAGGAAGAAGAAGAAGCAAGCAGGTCACGACAGAATAAGCACACGACAGAAACAGCAGCAATGTTGACAACAATAGCAACCAAAGATGAAGGAAAGAGGAAGAAAAGAAGACGACGAGGCAAGGAACGAAACTCGATAAAAACGAGCAGGTAGCGGGACGAGAATGAAACGACAAGCAGCAAAACGAACCAAATCACGACGACACAGCAGCACCCACCGAAACTGATCTAGAAAGACAACAACAGCGCAGAAGCACGACAAATAAAAAGGAATAAGGAAGGGATAAAAACGAACCACAGCAGCAGCAGCAGCAGCGGTACGCAGCAGCAGGATGCAACACAGAAGCTACAAATCAGTGAAGAAGAAGAAGAAAAGAAGAGGAAGAGAATAGAGCAGCAGCTGCCCAGACGCAAAAAGGAGACGGAGAAAACAAGGAGAAAGTGAAGAAGAAATAAACTGAAGAGGGGAACGAAGAGGTGCGTGACTGACATAGTCAAGCGGTGGAATGGAAGCTAAAAAGAGGAAAACGGGAGGTGTACGTTAAATGGGCAAAAAGAAATGAATGAAGAGGATAGGTTCAAGCGGTGGAAAATAGGATGATGGGGTTTAACGTAGGAATTTGGAAAGGGGAAATGAATCAGCACCTCTAAAAAAATCTGGTATTAATGAATTCCGTAACGAATCGGGTTGAATCGGCACCTTTAAATGAATCGGGTTGACTGACTCACGAATCAGATTAAAATGAATTAATAAAATTATTAAATAATCGGGCCGTCAAATAAAACGAGTAAATAAATTATTCGAGACAAAAATGAAGTTTATAGAGAAAAAAAATAAAATAATTATACGACAAAATAGTATTTCCCGATAAGTAATAAATCTTCGATAAAGAGAATTAAATTGATTTCTCGAGGAAAAGAAATAGATGTTTTGACGAAATTATAAAATAAATGAACTTCGAGCCGAAAATAAAAAATTCGAGCTTAAAAATAAATAAATAAAAAGAATTAAGACTTTAAATCGTCGAAATAGACTTTCAATAAAAATTAAATTAAATGTATAAAATGAGTCAAAACAGAAATAAAAATATGTTTTAAATATAAGAAGAGTTTCAGAGACAAATAGAAATTTAGGAGTTTGAAACGATTAAACGATAAATTCGTTTTATAATAATTTTATGAATTACGAGTTAAATCGTAAATAAAATAAAAATACGAATATAACTTTGATTTAATTTACTTTATAAAATCAGGGGTGTTACAATTTTCCCCACTAAAAAGAAGTTTTGTCCTCGAAACTTATAAAAACATAATAATAATAGAAAAGAAAACAAAGTTATATCATTTGAACAAAAGGAGATTGCTTAACTCGCATCACAATCTCGATTTAAAAATTTTCATAGCTTCAAACATGATATGAAATCGAAATCGAAGACAGAATTTATTTCAAGAAAGTTGGGCTCAATTCCCAAAGTTTAAAATCATTAAAAACAATAAAATCGCAAGTTAAAAATTATTTTATAAAATAATGACGATAAATAATATTTGTAAACAAACTCGAGGGTGAAAGGTACCCAAATATTTTCAATGCAACAGTAGAACGTTTTGATTAAGAAATTCGTCAATATTTTGTTTTAAAACCAAACAAAAATTCGAGAAATCAAATTTGTAGTTAGTAAATAAAAATCAAACCACTCGTCAAACATTTTCAATAACAAATTTAAAGTCTAACGACAATAAAATGAAATTTAGACGTACGAAGTTTTTCGAAAATATTAAATCATTTTACATAATAATCTTATAGAAATCAAAATTTTAGCGATTATGAAAGTTTTCGAAAAATTCGAACGCTTGAAAATAAAAGTTTGAAACACTTTAAAAATAAATTATTAAGGCATTTTGAAACGGAAGTAAATGTAGATTTTAACCAAAAACGAAAAAGAAAACAAAGTTTTGAAATTTATAACTCAAATGTAAAATTCCACGATAGCCCAAAATTTCAAAATAGTCAAACATTTCATAACATAGGTTCAGAAAAATGGTAAACGGATAAATAGAGTCAGAGTCAACGACAAATCGAAACAGAAATTTTCAAACCCGATAAAGAAATCGAAAGGGATTGGCCGAAGAAGTAGCAGGATTGAAGAAAACTAAGGGAATGACGAAATTGAGAGTCAAAAAGAGCTCTCAAGGGTTAGAGAATAAATTAAACGTCTCGAGATTCCCGGTACAACTCCCACAACACGGGTTCCTAATTTCCATCGAATAACGTTAAGTCCAATATTAGGCACTAAGTGGTACTACTGGTCGCAATCCCAAAAATGTCTTACGTGACTATCCAATCATTCAAACGACACGATACCAATCCACAATTGTTTTACAATCTAATCTCATCAATTAAAATCTCAACGGCCATCACAACACACCCAAACTCGCAATCGATAAGGCTCCTAAATCCAAAGTTCATAAGGTTTGAACTCGAGGTGTACTCCAAATTTCTCGAGTAAGGAACTCTAAAAAAGGTCCACCAATTTAACAATGCTCAGGTACGAAATCCTCAGATAATCACCAACATACTCTTAACACCATAAACAGATAGGGATTAGGAATTACACCAACCTAAGGTACACTCAACCTCAATAAATAATAACAGATACTCACATCTTCAAACACATTGTTCAACTAAGGTTCCTGAGAAGTCCATCAAATGCCTGATTACAACAAGGCAACCCCAAAATATTTAATAACTCAATGAAGCCACAATATCGTTGGTCGAAGGTCCTAAACTGAAAGTCCCAAAAAGATGATACGTATTATAGTATTCCTCAAAACGACACAATAAGCCCAAATCACGATTGTGTAAGATAATTTTCTTCTTCAATATTAAGAATAATTCATCCAAGTTTAGATAACTCAACTCCAAGGTTCGAAGGTTACAACCTTAAACAACGATCAACGATCTAATTCTTAAGAAACACGGGAGATCTATGTCCACCAAAATCTCTAACGACATCATTGAAAACCTTCGATGGTACCTCAACACTCAGGTTAGCACTTTAAACAGTACTCTATGATCCCAACTATTCACGATGCATCCACCAAATAAGCATTAGGTAAGAATCCCAAAGTAATATTATCAGTTATACTTAGTTCGGTTCTAGGTTAGGTACTAGGTATCCATCAAATATGACATACTCTCAATACTCCAAAATATATTCAACTCTAAGTACTCCAAAATAATCAGGATAACCTATAACCCAAGGTTCAGTGTCTAAAGTATCGTCCTAATTCCATCAATCCACAATTTATCATTCAAATTGATCCTCAAAAGCTTACTAAGATAGATAACATGGTAAAACTCACAATCCTCAAACCAAGTAACAAGGGTTTACTAAACCTCAAACATCTATAACTTAACTCTCACGGGGTTTACTAAGACAGAATCGGTCACACCAAAGAATCTCAAGAGGGGAGACGGTAAAATAAGAGAATCAATCAAAGATTTATCACAAGAATGAAGACGAGAATATATAAGAGAAGAATTAGAAGAAGCAGGAAGAAAAGAATCAATGATTCTAGATGATAAAGACCTAAAACGAGAAGAGAATCTTCGAGCCTCCAAGGTTCCACAAAGGAATTCGCGGAATATCTCCATCTTCTGGTAGAGGAACGAGCGCACTAGTATTGGGTCGCTCCATCTGGATCCAAGGAAATTTTCACATCTGGGTCAGCACCGTCACGAAACTGGAACCTACTCTTGATCATCTGGCCTGTAGCATAAGTAAGCTGAACCGAAGCTCAAAGGTCACCATCGACATCTTTCTTGGAGCACCATGTTGTCCATCCGAGTCAAAAGGCGTTGAGAGTTCTAAGCAGGTCTTGTCCCGATTTAGAGCAGCATCATATCAATGTCTTGTTCATTCATCTTCTTCCAGACAAAAGCAACAAATATTCAATGCCAATCATTGAGTTACAAGAACATATAAACCTAACAGTTAAGTCCTTATTTAGGTTTCTACCCATCTCTCACTAATATTTCTTTAATGTTCAAATCATTTACGAGTATTCTTCCTAGAATCAGGTGTAAGCGCCGGGAGCAACAATGCTCTGATACCAACTCTAATCCCCTAGAAATTCTAACCCAACACAGTGGCGGAAACACTGTAGAGTTGGGATTAAAACATGCTGACAAACTATATCTTATTAAAAGAAATGGTAAGTCAATATAAAGGCGTCTTTTTACAAAAGGGCCAAAAGAAAAATCTCCAAACAGGTTAATACAAAACCATAAATTATATAATGAAGAAAGAGTAGGATCCACGCTACTCGCTAGCTCACACCCAAAACCCAGCAGCAAATACCTGTCATGTTATAAACATAACAGCCACGCCAGTGAGGAGTAACTCAGACGTTCTCCCAGCCATATTATATCATATGGAAAAATAATAGTATTATTATATCAAAATACTTAAAATGAGAAAACATTAAAAACGATATAATAAAAATAAGTTTTCAGCGAAACTTAAAGCACTTGCCAACCTGCAAGTCAAAATCAATCGATAATAATATTCAAAACTGGCGTTATGGAAATTCGATCAGTGTGCACGAGGCTAGACTTTCACTAGGATAATACCGGAAACTAGTTTCGAGAACTGAAGGCTTAATTCATAATAAAATCCAGTCTCTAACTAGGCAACTCAACTATAATTAGACTGCGTGCAGCGAGGTCCTGGTTTAAGTAGTATACACCCCTCCTGGACACCAAATGTATCCAGTTCAACTGAAGGCGACTAACACGATGCGATATCTAGTTGTAGACACCCGCATTTTGACTGCCAGGTGTCTATGGCAGTTTCCAAAAAACACCCGATGATGATCGGAGGCTAACGTGTTTCTACGCGCTCGGATACGGGCTCAAATCCATTAGTTGCTGGCAAACGCACTTACGGAGTACAAATCTCACAAAATCAACCTCAAATCCAGGCCCAGTGGGCCGTTTCCAATCAAATAAGGCTAATTTGGGCCGAAACCGACAACGGAAATAAAACCGACTTTTAGCGATTGGGTCAACCCCGGTCAAAGTCATTTCCGAGACATACAAAACAGCCCCTCACAACATCAAAAGTCCAAGTCAAACACAAACCCATCAAAAAACCCAAGTCACGGTCCAAAGCAATGGACCCGCGCGACCCAGCTGGGCCACTCGATCGAGTGACCCACCCACTCGATCGAGTGGGCCCATATTCAAGCCCGACTGAAGGCATAACGGGCCACTCGACGGAGTCAGCTGGTTACTCGGTCGAGTAACCCTAACCGGGTGCCCTTGCCTTTGTCTATATAAGAAACCCCATGCACACACAATTACACATCTTTTTTACAACCTCTACAACCCTAATCGATCTTGCAAAAACCCTAATTCTACCTCTAATCAAACCCTAAACACTACACTAGAAAACCCTAAACCTAGTTTTAGGAATCAAAACCTTAACCACCATAACTCAACCTCCATAAACCTCGAAGCTCCCGTGTTAAAGCCGCAACTACGAGCCTCATCCGAGACAAGAACATGTAGGTTGAGGGTGCAAAAACCCCGTTTCTTCTCTTCTCTCCCTCCTTCTCGCGTCACGTCGTCGTCGTCTTCATAAGGGTCGTATTTATTTATTTATTTAATCGTTATTATCGCATCCTAATATCAATAATATCGTTAACATTAAAACATTAAAATACTTGTCGATTTGTGTCGAGTGTGAATGATGGTGGGATAAGGAAAACCGAATATACAAGTGTACTGCACACATCGTTGCCGGTCGCTTATCCCATCACCCCGATCATTTGATTATTGAAACAAGTTAACTTAAACAATAATCCGTTTTATTTCGTATTCATCATTGTTCAAGTCACATATTTGCATCGATTTTCAAAAACAAGCATTCTATTTAATAAAGGTCGAAACCCGTTGACGCGGATCCGACATCACAATCTCTAGGGATTTATTTCGATGTCGGAGAAGCCGAGGGAATCAAGTCTTCTAATTCAAAGTAAGGTGTCGATCCATTAGATTCGATACCAATTCCATAATTGGATGTCGAATCTATCGATCCAGTCACATAAATTAATTAACGCGATTTACTCATATCACGATAGTTAATTTAAGACGACTAAATCAATTTATTATTCCCACTCTAGTATTCCATATCGATTTAATAATCGAATATGGGATACGGTGGGTATTCAAATTCGGAATCGAGTATAAATCCCACAATATTTATATTCGGTTCAACAAAATCAATGATTCATAAAAAATCGGAATCGAGCATAAGTCATACAATATTTATGCTCGATTCGGTAAAACCGTCGAATTATCAAAAATCAAAAGAACTTTCAAAATCAATAATAAAATTGCAAGCGAACCTGGTTCGTACAGGTGCCACTCGACCGAGTGCTTCGGCCACTCGATCGAATGACATCACAACTTAGCAAGCAGAATGCTCTTTCGACCTCTACTCGGTCGAGTCTCATAGTGACTCGACCGAGTGGCGACGTACTCGGCCGAGTTGGCCAATAACTCGGTGGAGTAGGGTCACGAAATCCGGGACAGAATACTTTTTAAGGATCCACTCGGCCGAGTCCCTCAATGACTCGGTCGAGTGGCCCTTTATCACATTAAAACGTGAGTCCTACAATAGCATTCAAGTCTCATTAACCGCTTTCTTGTGACTTAGGTCAACACGTGCCTAATTAATCATGTGGAACATCTTTTCAAAACCATGCATTAATCCATTCACATCATTCTATAAAATTCAATATTTGCACAAACCGTTATTATTCGTTATATCGTTACTAACCGTTTGTTGTTTCTTTTGTCAATTTTTGCTTGTTTATTTTATTTTACTAAAATGAACCCGCATGCTAAAATTCAACTTCGACGTAGAATTAATTGCGTTAAATTGACATAATAACCCTTTTTTTCAATTCCTCACATGCTTAGGGAAAATAATCTTTGCATATCATTTTCTCGTTCAACTAACACGCGTATTGGAAAGTCATTTGAGATCTTAGTAGAGGCCGCTATGTGCGGGCGGAGTTGGGTGTCCTTTGTGGGCTTCCCAACACGTACCCTCACCCCTTACTCAAAACCTCCGTTTTCGGATGCCCGAAACCGTTGGCGCACGAAAGTCATTCAATACACGATATCCGATAATGTCGGTATCAGTATCAAATGCAAAGGGACGAGCCCAATAAACTCTGACATCGGAAATGGGCCGTATTTTGTATACGGCCCACTACGACATAGAGTGGGCTCGAATGGTTCCAAATAACCACAAAATTCGGTGGCGACTCCACTTCGACCTAAATTTCAATTCGATCCATTCTCATATGGAGATTCATTCGCCTACCCAAACTCGCGCATGGCCGCGTCGGGGTGGACCTATGTCATGTCCACAATTTGGCGACTCCGCTGGGGATTAACTGATGCGTGACTTACCATCGGCATCCTCAGGGTGAGACTCGAATAGAAATCGTTTGACAAATACAATACGCGTTTTAGTTCTACGGTTCATGCATAACCCATATTTTCCCGGGCCGGTACTCGCGACCGACGTCCTATTATACCGTTGATGTACTCCAATATGGATATGTCAAAAGGTGTCCATAGTCGATTCGAGTGGGTTTCGCGGCATGTTCTAAGATCAACTCGACTTAGGAAGTCCGTCCCGATCAACGTCTAGACTATGTACACTAGTATAGACCCTCTATAGACCGACCGAGACTTAGTGTAAAGCATACATGGCGTCGTTATAATGCTTGCCTGACTACATGCTACTTGGTTTCCGAGTCATTTTCAAAAACCGTCTTTTTTTCAAAGATTGCATCTTTTTTCAACCTATCCAATTTCAAAACCCGGGACGCATACCGAATTTAGGACTTACGATTTTACTCAAAATAGCCAATTTTCTAGCCGGTATGCCGCCCATTTTGAAACTCGAAAATATTTCCGAACTTTCAAAACCGAGGCCCGATACACTTTCCGATTTTCTCGAAAAATCGGGCCCCTCCACCGAGTTTTCTCGAAATTTTCAAAACAATCAATTTTCAAAACCTTCTTCTCCTTAGGACTTCCCGTATTTAGCAGTGTCGGGTCGTGTCTTAAGTTGTCAAGGTCTTTAGCGTCGAAACTCTGTCGATCTTACATCATGAGTTTCTCCCCCATCCCAGTCCGCCTTATTAAACTAAGGCATGGCCCACCTACGTAGGACATACTCCTACAAAGGAGGGCCCGTCTACACAGTTGAGTCCAAAAGTCCGGGGATGTCTTACGTGAACCTTCCTTCGAACAGGACTCGGCCCACTCGTCGATTCCTAAGGAAGGCCCATTTTTCACAAGTCACCCGTCTAGGTGTCTTTTTCCGAGTCATTTCCCTTTTTAGTCTTGTTCGGGATGTACCTTCTATTCCGGGATTTCGGGCTAGTTTCTGATTACGTGGTGTTCTTGCAGACAGGCCATCCGAGACTAGATACCAACGCAAGATGGACGAATTGAAAAATGCTCTGGCCAAGATCGAGACTTAACTGACTACTATCCAGGCTAGCCAAGCAACGCTAGCCACCCGCCTAAGCGCCGTAGAAAGACGGCCCCTGTTGAAGGAGCTGAGCCCATAGCCGAATTGATCGGTGTTGTTCGCAGGCTCGAGGAACAAGTTCACCTATCAACGAACAACTCGATCCACACTGAAAATGCTCGTACTTATTCGCCTTTGAATGACGAGCTACCGGCCAACCTCAACTTGACGGGAATTCCTATGTTTGAGGGTACTGAAGACCCGGTCCACCACATCCGGGCTTTCAAGGACTTCATGGCGGTCAAAGGGGTGAAGTCCACCATGTTCAAGCACCTATTTCCTTCCTCTCTAGAGAAGCATCCTAAGGCCTGGTTTTACAGGCTCGATCCCAAGAAATACAAGACCTGGGATGACCTAAATTTCAATTCGATCCATTCTCATATGGAGATTCATTAGTCTACCCAAACCCGCGCGTGGCCGCGTCGGGGTGGACCTATGTCATGTCCACACTAGCTTAAGGACACAATGCAAACCCTCCTGAACACAAACCATGCTTAGTTCAACAACCAATGTGGCCCATAAAGACACACCAGCCTTACAGTTGATGACAAAAATGTACATCCCAGACTATATTACTCTAACCCCACACTTGTCTTTATTCCATAACTCCAAAACAAGCCATTATCGATATTCAAAGATATACTCATTATGAGGATATAAGGAATAAACATTTTATATTAAAAGGGAAACTTTCCATAAATAGAAACTTACTTAAAATAAAAATTTCGTTATAGAAAATACGTAAGTTTTTAAGATATGTGAAATGTATTAAAAATAGCATTTCTAACGAAATTAACATTTTATTATTGTCGTCGTTATCGTAACTTTAATATATTTCTAAATTCGTTACGCAAAATATAAGTAAACTATAATAAGTCAATATATAGCATTTTATAAATAATTAGAAATTCGAGTTAAACTATAAATTTTAGAAAAAAGATATTTTAGAAAAAACGATAGCAAAATTTATTGAGTCAACGAGTTTTATAAACGAAATGAGATTTATAAATATTTCAAATTATTTTTAGCAAATAGCTTTTATTAATAAATAATACGGATTATACTAAAAATAGTCCATTGTAAACAAATAAGAATTTATTAGTGAAAATAGTCTCGACTAAAAATATATTTAAAACTAAATCGACTATTTTCTCTTTTATTTGTATAAATCGTAAAACAAAAAGTAATTTATTAAACAAGTATACAAATCTCGATTATAATGTAAAAATACGATCTTGAGTTAAAATTAGAAATTAACGAAATAAGACGAAAATATGAAATTGTTATTATTTATTTACTAGTGTCACGATAACCAACAAAATATTGTAACTGTCGTAAATAATTAAATTACTAACGATTTATAAAACGATATCGAAAGTTGTAAAATATTTATAACGCATACGATTTAAAATTAATATAATTTGCAAATAATAAATAGCTAAAATTAGAAAACCGAAGTTAAAATATTTACTACATACTGCTACTCAAACATACGATATAAAATCGAGTGACGTCCTAAAGTTACCTTAAGTCGACACCCAAAACGAACTCGTACATGTCCTTCTTGGTCAACCCAAGCTTCAAATCAGAAGAAATATCGTCCTTAAGCTCCAAGTTGTAGAACCGCTAGTCTTTAGTTGCATGATTCACCACGACGATCGAAAAGACAAAACAAAAGAATGAGACGAGCGAAATTGACATAAGACGGAAACAGAATAGATTTGATATGATCGAATTATCAGGACTAGAGGTGAAGGGAAGATTAGGAAGAACGGAGAAGGGAAAGGATAAAGGGAAGAAACGGAGTCACGACGTCGAAACAAATCCGGAAGAATAACAATAGAACGAAAAGTAGTAGCGGCATCAATAATACGCAAATAACAACAATAAGGTGGTGATGTACAGCAGCGGACGTCAAAAACAACAACAAAAATGACGAAAACAACAATCAGTAACGACAAAAACGACATGAACAACAACAACAAACGTGGCAGCAGAGAATCAGATCCCGAACCAGGAACAAAGGACAACAAACGACAACTTTACCGAAATCGAAAACGAGAGTAAACAGAGAAGAAACCAACCAGCAGAACGCAACAACAACGGAAAGAAAACAGCGAAGAAGGAAGAAGAAAACAACGAGGACAGCAATTGACAACAACCATCAGCAGTGAAACGAACAAGCGCAACAGCAGCACATATGCAAAGAAGAATAAGAAAAGAATAAAGGAAGAAGAAGAAGAAGTACACAGCATAAGGACAGAGCAGACAACAGCAACACGCACAACCGCAGAACAGTAAACGCAACTGCAGTAGAAAAGAAGAACGAAAAAGAGAAGAAGAAGACGAAGAGAACGAATTACCTATCCGAATCAGACGACACCGGAACCGACATCGAAGCCGAGATAAGAACAGCAGTAATCACGACAGTAATAAAACACGGCAGCAACGAACAACAAATGCCACGCAGAAGGTGAAAGAAAACTAAAAAGGAAGAAGAAGAAAGAAGAAAGACGATCAAATAATTAGACGATCAAATAGTATTTCTCGATAAATAATAATGTTTCGATAAAGCGAATTAAATTGATTTCTCGAAGAAATGTAATAAATGTTTTAACGAAACTTAATATAAATGAACTTCTAGCCGAAAATAGAAATTCGAGCTTAAATATAAATAAATAAATAACAATTAGAATTTAAATCTTCGAAATAGATTTACGATAAGAATTAAATTAATTTTATAAGATAAATCGAAACAGAATTAAAAATATGTTTTAAATATAAGAAGTGTTTCCGAGTCAAAAAGAATTTTAGGAGTTTGAAACGATTAAACGATAAATTCGTTTTATAATAATTTAAGAATTACGAGTTAAATCGTAAATAAAATAAAAATACGAACATAACTTTTAATTTAATTTATAAAAATCAGGGGTGTTACATGCTATCTCGTCTTGGGTGCGTTGTTTTAGTAGTTTAATTCTTTGATATGGACCTTTTGCTTAAGTGTTTTAGTGGCGATATAGTCGTGGTTTTAATATCCTTGGCGGACGGTTGTGTTGATTTCGGTTTTGCTTTAGGTATTCCTCAGAGGGCTGAATTGAATGCTTAGGGATTTGTTTCGGGTTGATTTGATTGTTCAGATTGTTTTGGGATTTATATAAAATTGAGCTGAATTGAGGTGAGTGCTACCAGGGACTCACTTTGAATTTAATTGAATTGATTTTGAGTGCTACCAGGGACTCATTTAAAATGATTTTGAATTGAATTGGATTGAGTGCTACTAGGGACTCATCCAAAATCGGATTTTGAGCGCTACCAGGGGCTCATTGAATTGTCTTGACTTGATTTGAATTGGGATGAGTGCTACCAGGGACTCATCCAAAATCGGATTCTGAACGCTACCAATGACTCATTGAATTGAACTGAGTGCTACTAAGGACTCGTTTAAAATTGGTTTTGAGCACTACAAGGAGCTCGTTTAAAATTGAATTGAATTAAATTACGTGTTACCAGGGACTCATTTAAAATTTAATTGAATCGAGTGCTACCAGGGACTCATTGAATTAAACTGAGTGCTACTAGGGACTCGTTTAAAATTGGTTTTTGAATTAAAGTGAGTGCTAGCAAGGAGTCATTTAAAATTGAATTGATTCTGACTGCTACCAGGGACTTTTTTAAATTGGTTTTGAGCGCTATAAGGGGCTCATTTAGATTGGTTTTGAGTGCTACAAGGGGCTCATTTAGATTGGTTTTGAGCGCTACAAGGGGCTCATAGAATTGAATTGAGTGCTACTAGGGACTCATTCAAAATTGAACTGAAATTGAGCGCTACCAGGGGCTCATTGAATTGATATGAGTGCTACTAGGGACTCGTTCAAAATTAAACTGAAATTGTGTTCTGAATGCTTTGGGGGTTCGTTAGACTCACGGGTTTAAAATTTACCTTTAGAATGCTTTGGGATTCGTTAGGTTCACGGGTTTAGAATTTACCTTCAGAATGCTTTGGGATTCGATTGAGTTTGTTTTGTTCAGATATCATGCTTAGATTGTCATGTGCTTCGGTACGAGTGGTCTTATTAGCTAGGTTTTGAGGTTTGCTTTATCGGTTAGGGGTAGTAAACTGTCCCATTCCTGCTTATTTTTTTTAGTATAGGAGGGTGCGTCTTACGGCTATTGGTTACCATGTCCAAGTTGTTTTCGTCTTTGCTTTGGGCTGAACAGTCAGGCGCGGGTCCTACGATGATTAGGTGGGTTCTCGAGGGCCCTAGGTTAGATAGTGACGAGGTCAAGGGCTGGATCGGAGACTGTTTAGCATGAGGCTTATAGTGCGCCCCATGTTCTGGTGAGCTCGTACATTACCGACCACTTCGAGAGGGTGGCGGTACTAGAGGGTCGAGTGCTCAACACACCGGTGCAGGATGCCCTTCTGTGGTTGTGGCACTTTCTAGGATCGACCCACTTCTCGGATAAAGGCGAGAGGTTTAGTACTTGGATTTTACCTTTCCTTGCTGATTTCGATCAGCTTGGTCGTTTTCATTGGGTGACCGCGGCTTTCGAGGAGATGACCCGTTGCTTACAAGTCATGGTGAGGCCACTGAAGGGGGACTCAGGCTCCGCTTTACCCATCCTCCGTCCAGGTCTTGTGCTGGAGGTTAGTTATTGCCCCCGTATTCGGTTTTGAGGTTTCACCTCGTTGGGTTTGGTTTTGCTAATGATGTTTTTGGGTTTTTGTCAGCTTGGATTTATCCCTGATTCCCTCGATTGGCACCTACGACGGTGCGTGCTCGTGTGGTTAGGTTTCCGGCGGGGATTTAGTGGAGGTTGGCTCAGGCCAAGAGTACGACGAGTCACTACTCGTCGGAGAATGTGCTGGTGAACCAGCTGCGCATCGAGGTTGTAAGTTTCTTTCTTACGGTTTGTTTTTAAATAGTATCCCCTAAGACTAGGGTTGTTGAAATGTCGGTTTTGGTTTTATCGTTTGTTTTGTCCTATGGTTTAGTGTTTGCTTTCATTTTGAACAGTTCGCTTTTCTTTCAGCTGACCGATCCGACTGATGCTGTTCAGCCCCCAAACTTCCCCATGACGCTTCTTAGAGTCGATGCGGCTAGGGTAGCCTTTATAGAGCCTCTTCCCCCCGTCTTTTGTTGAGGAGATGGAGGTTGGGATGGAGCGGCGTGACCGGGTGTACCGGGTAAGTTTCAGGGTTTGCCTTGACCTCGGCTCTTGAGGGTTAGGTTTTGTGTGACTAATTTGTTCGGTTTTGTTTTTCAGGTTTCGTCGGTTTCCCATTAGCGGTTGTGACAGGCTGCCAACTGCTTTCGGGCCTATCCCTCGACGGCCTCTCGTGATACTTCGGGGTCTCGATCGGTGAGTATGCGTTCCTAGGGTTGGCTTTCTAGGCTAGTTGTTTCTTTTCCTAAAGTATAGGTGTATTTGCAGGATATTCCGGATATGGTGAGGCAGCTGGAAACTCAGGTGACCGAGCTCGAGGCGGAAGAGACCAAGTTGCTGCAATTCCTGTAATCTGGGATAACGAGATTGCCAAGCTTAAGAAGCGCCCGGACTCAGGGCGAGACCTCGGCGCGGGGTGAGGCTAGGTTCGGGACCGAGGCGGAGAGGGAGGCTGAGGCTGAGGCTGAAGGTCATGCTACGGGCGCTACCAAGGATGTTGGAGGGATTCCCGAGATAGCTACCCTAGATATGTTGTCGGGCAAGGATGGCAGGAGTCTCCTCTTTTTGAGCTGGAGGATCTAGGCTTGGATGATGACATTGGTGAGTTTGTGATAGATATAGGCGGAGCTTCTAGGGATCCTCCCTAGTTTGTAAACACGGTCCGTGTTTGGACTTGTATAGTTTGTATATTTTAGACTTTTAGTATTTCAATTTATTTGTTAGCCTTGCGTTTTGTTTTTCTTTTGAAATGTTGACTTAGATGACAAGTAATCACTTCAAGTTTGGTTTGTTTGCGATTTCTTCGTAGTTTAGGACGTTTTAGAATGCGTTGAGATTGCATTAGAGTACGAAAATGCTTTTTCGGGATTCTTAAAATGCGTTAGTTTGAGCCGGGATTTGGATCAAGTAGTACGTCGATTAAAATGTTTGACTCAAGACGTGTAAAGATGTAAGAAATGTGCTTTGAAGATAAAGTGTTTTGACTGAGTGCGTTGGGAGGCAAACGTGATTGTCCCGACATTCGTGTTTACAAAAAGAAAGAAGTTAGACTACTTTTTGAAAAAAAAAGTTAGACCACTTTTGTATGATAATGCCGTACTAGGCTACAGACACGGATTGACAATGCCATTAAAGGCTACAACACGCCTAGGTGGGATACCTTATCCCCCTAAAAAGAAAATAAAAAGGACGTCTAAGTCTAGTGGATCCGACGGGTGAAATGTGTTGTCCGTGTGGACCTGTAACTCTTGCGCGGGTATTTCGGCTTTTGGAAAGGGGTTTAGCGACTTCAGGAGGTCGTTCCTGACGTCCGGGGTTGTCGGATGTGAGAGAAAGGTTAAGGATTGTGGAGATGACTGTACTACAGAATAAGAAAGCTATGTGGGCATATATCGCTAAGCGCCCAACCAAAGACGGCGTTACCAATGATAGTGTTCGTCAGTTCATCTAAATGAGGCGAGACCGACAAGACCCATATTGAAAATGTGAGTGAGGAGGGGAAATGGGATCGGCTGGACTCGCCTTTGGCTGAGATGACGGAGACTTGTGTTCAGAGGGTCTATGGTGAGAGACCCGAACAAGCATATCCGAACGGTAAGAGAAAGGGAAAGTTGGACCGGTAGAGCCCAGTCGTTTAGTATTATGTTGTATTAATTGATATTATGTGGCGTATTAGTACTAGTTTTTTGTAGGGTTTTGACACGTTGTCATTTTTCGGGGTAGTCGGATTTTGATGCTCGATGTAAAGGGCCTCGATAAAGGTTTGATTCAATTGATGTTGCATTAATGAGAAGCACATTTTTTTTGTTATTTTTTTTGTGGCGGCTCACAACTCGTTTCTTCATTTTACCCGGAGCGTCCTTTCAAGTTTTCACTCCGTCCTAGGCTCGTCATATTTTCTATTTTTTTTACGATGGCTCGCAACTCGTTTCTTCATTTTGCCCGGGGCGCCCTTTCGGGTTTTCACCCCGTCCTCGGCTTGCCGTTTGTGCATCGTCATTGGAATCACTCGTTAACCGGAACGCGGGGAAGAGGTTTCGATTTGCATGTGAATCGAGTTATCGATTTTGTCACTTTTGCTGGTTGTACCCTTGGAAGGGTTGCCTACGTATCCGCGTTTAGACGGAATCAAACCATGTTCGTAGTTCATTATAGATGTGAGTGATTTTTTTTTTGGTCAAATGTGAGTGTAATTATATAAACAATCAGAACCAATTACAGATAATCCACAAATCCGAGGAGCACCAAGGATAAAATGGAACCAAAAAAACCAAGTGACCAATCTCTTATCCCACATTTAAAATGAGCACGAAGCAAAACAAACTTAGGGGGTACAGTAACAAAACGTCGTCAACTAGCTCAGCTCTTCACCCGACATCATCAATCGGAGTCTCTCCTTTAAATCCTGATGGATATTATATGCCACAGTCTCAGGCGTTTGAAGAACGCCCTTGACTCTCGCTTTGTTTCTCTGGTGCCAAACGTGGTAATAATAGGCAGTGATCACCATAGCGTCCCTTTTCCATTTAATGTCCTTCGCTTGAGCCTGTAGCATTTCTATTCTCATAACCAGACCATACCAACCGTGAATAGCATCCAGGATCTTCCTTGTTTATGCACAATCGACAAAAATATGTTCGATTGTCTCTTTCCAGGCCTGACAGGGGCAACAACTATCCTCCTCGATGCAACCCATTGTCTCAATTTGCTTTTAGTCTTCATGCCATTGTTCATTGCCATCCAGGCAGTCATCGCGTGCTTGGGGATATTCCAATTGTTCCAAACCACACGAGTCCAATCTTTCAAATTACTCGAAGTACGAAGCCATTCATACCCGCTTTTGACAGTATAGACAGGAGTAGCAGTCCATATCTTGTCGCTATACCCTTCCTTCAGTTTGTCTTTGACTCGACATATACTCTTCCAGTTCCAATTGTCACCCGATTTAGGAACATAGTCGTCCTAGTCACTACTCTTCAGATAAACTTGATTGATCCATTTGATCCAGAGCTTTTCTGGTTGGGAGTATACCCAATTCACAAGCTTGCCAACGGCTGCCATGTTCCAAATCCCAACCTATTTTACATTTAATCCCCCTTTATCTTTTGGCAGTGTAATGTTATCCCAAGCAATCGGAGGAACTCTTTGATACTCCGTTGTACCTGCCCACAAGAAATTTCTGTATGGCTTCCACTCGTTTAACAATTGATACTGGAAGAATAAAAATAGATGCCCAGTAACAGTGAATCGAGTTAAGGACCACATTAATCAACATGACTTTGCCGGCATATGATAATTTCCTTGCCCTAATGCTCCTAATTCTAGCCACTATTTTTTCAATCAATATTTGGCATTTTTTTTTGATAAACTGTGATTATATATATATATCAGGATCAAAAAACGGATTTACATGGGGAGACAATCAATCATTCTGAAAACATATCTAAGCTATGGCTCAGATCATTACACCGAACAATTTGGCATTCTTTCTTGTTTAGTCTTCCAGGTTTAATAGGAATGCCCAGATACTTACAAGGCATGTCCCTCTCCTTGAAACCGGTAACAGAAACGATTTCCTCAGCCAAGTTCCTATCCACGCCATTGAAGAAAACTTCGGATTTACTGCTATTTTTTTCCAGCCCCGTGGTCTCAGAAAATGTAGTAAAATTTTTCATAAGTAGTAGGATGGACTGAGCATTACCTTTACAGAACATGAGTAGATCATCCGCAAACATAAGATGAGTAATCTTGAGCTGGGTACATAGAGAGTGATATTGAAAACTGTGTTTATCCGTGGCATATTTGAGAGTTCTAGTCAGATATTCCATACAAAGAGTAAAAAGGAGAGGTGATATGGGATCACCTTGTCGCAGTCCTCTTTGTCCTCTAAAGTATCCGAATGAGTTTCCATTAATAGTGATAGAGTACGACGTAGTTGTAACACAGCTCATAATTTGCATAATGACCAATGGAAGGAAATTAAGGGCATGTAACATTTGCTCGAGGAAATCCCACTCCACCGAATCATACGCCTTTTGAAGATCAATCTTGAATAGACATCCCGGGGACGAGCTCTTCCTGTCATATAGTTTAACCAAGTCCTGATATACAAGGATATTCTCAATAATTGATCGACCCTGAATAAACGCACCTTGTGTATCCTCAACAATATCAGGTAGCACTTTAGCCAGCCTATTATAGAGCACCTTTGAGATGATCTTGTAGATAACATTATAACAGGGCGATATTGAGTTACATTTGAAGGCATGTCGACTTTAGGGATCAAGGACAGGTTCGTAGCATTTATCTTGTAACACCCCGTATTTTTAACAATCTTTTATAAACTTTTTATTTTTACATTATATTTTGTTGGATTTAAGAAACTACTAGACTCCCTTCCGTAGGATGGTCAAAACTTTCATATTTATATTTCACCAAATTTTCTCAATTTAACCCTTCGTTTTAAAATTTAAAGGTCATTTTATTATTTATTTATTATTTAAATATATTAATTAATCATATGTATAATGTTTTCAGCTCAGCTTAAGACAACTTAAGTCGACCATAATCCCTTCATTGGTTCATACACTCGCGCATCCCAATACACATTTTGAAGATGGAAGTGAGTACTATGACTCCCGAGAAGAAGTTAGAGACAAATTCAGCGTACAAACATTAATATCACGTTACTAGTATTATTCCTTTTAATATCACGTTATTTTTTACTATACATATTTCCTTATTAACCTAAATCGCGTCCGACGACAACCATTTTCTACATATTATACTACATACTACGTAGGATATTTCGCCTTAGTAGTACGTATTAGCTATATACTAATATTACTACATATTACCTACGTGGTTAGTATAACTCGTAACCGGACCTAGTCATCAAAATTAGTTGACTCTATACGAATACCCTGTCCGTATTACACGATTTATTTAATTTAATTTCCATTTAATTAGAGGCTTTCCGATTTTAGAATTTATTGTCGTCTTTATTGAAAATAGTTACCAATGTTCAAATCAAACCGTATAAATAAATCGAGTTAATTATAAGACGATATTCTAACCCGAAATTTGAGACCCAAAATTAGGGCCCTCTTAAACCGACTCACTTACACTTTTTGTAAGCTTAAACCTACACTTTTCTATCTAATCTCATTTATATACTCCTCCCCTAACCAATCATTCATCCTCTTCAACCCTTCATCGGTGAAAATCAAAAGAAAACCCCCCAAAGAAATGTAAATAGATCTTTCAAGTCATTCTTCGTCTTGATTCGATTGACGGAAACTCAATTGACACACCCGAGATATCCGAGTTCCATTCCTCCATTTTCTCTTTTGCCATAAGGTAATTGTAATAATCTCGTTTTTACAAAAATTAAGTTTTTTATCCATATACATAAAGAAAAATAATACATATATCTATAAAGATATATATTTTGATCTAAATACTTCATGCATGTCAATTTTAAAAAGGGATTTTATTTAAAAACAATAAATACTCTAAAGTATCACATTAAAAATGAATTTAGTTTTATAGTATATTAAGTGAAACTAATTGATTATTTTATTTATTTTTTTATCACTTTGACGATGGTGTTCCTACCGTGAAGAGGAGAATGAAGATGGAGGAAGTCGAAGCCGATTATCCCGACCCATCAAGAGTCGTCACAAGACCCGAGATTTTGACTACGCCGAAATTCCTTCCTCGAGGTGGGTAAATCGTCAAACTTTTTTTTAAAAAAATAAAAATAATAATAATAATATATCCGTTTTCTTAAAATTTAATTTTCTTTTAAAATTCTTCTTTGGATCTACGGTGCATGTAATAAGTATGATTAGTATGCGGGTTATCTACATGTAAATCGTTTTGCATGTTAATTAATCGCATGAAAGAAAGTTGAGAATCTTTAATTGGTTGAACATTGGAAGATCGGAAGTTTTGAGTAACTAACTATAAGGTTGAGTCTTACAATTATCTTAATTCAAGAATCATTGAAATACTTTAAGGAATAAATTATGATTATAAATGATGGTATGTATTTTATATAAAAAAAAACAAACTTGTGTTTCGAGGGAATAAATCAAGATTATAGGAAATTAGGAAATTATTGGTATGTATGTTCATTAAAACCTGAATTTTATTTAGTAGGTTAATTGTGTAGGAACTGGTTACCTATTTTATTTTCTTTGTTGTTTCTATTTATCTTAATTTTATTTTTATTGTCTTTATTCTATAGTCTTATGGAGTTAAGTATTATTTTAAGAGCAACTAAATTCAAATCGAATATTGTGACGAGGACTTAGGTCTAGGGACCTTCCCGAAAGAATATTTGGTGTCTTAAATAAAAGTCAAAGACGACATGTAGACTATGTTTACTATTACCATATGAAGTATGTTAAATGATCTATTTGATACTAATATAGTTGTCTGTCGATTAATAATTATATGAGTAATTTCTGTTTTATGTCGTTTTATAACTAATATAATTTCATTTAATTATTACTTACTAGACTTGACCAACGCTACTCCAAAAATGATGTATTATTAAATGACTTAGCTTTTTTTTCCACAAGTAGGTTAAGGTATTAGGACCCTGACAATCGTTAGGACTGACTCACGATATCGCTATCTTGATCCACATATTTCTTACAAGTCAGTGCTCTATCGTATTTTAGCAAATTAAAAAAAAATAATTTATCATTTGAGACACGGTTTGACTTTTTAACAAGTTTAAAATAAAATGGGCGTCACCCAAATATTCGTTATTTACTTTTCAAAGAGTTTCATCAAAAGTAATGTTAGTAAGTTTTTCAAAATACGGGACACATTTATCAAACAGTTGAAAATTGTTAATCAATTCTTCATGATTTTTTTAAATAATTAATATTAAAATATTTTTCTTTTAAATATCGTGTATTTTGTAAACATGAGTTTTTAAGACAATTTTTATAAATAGTTTCTCCTTATATTTCAGTTATAATATTTTGGAGTCAAAAGTTTTAGATAACTAAATTAAATCAAGGGGCGATTCTCAATCAATTGGCTGCTCTGGGGACTAAAAAACCGTTCCTTAGTTTAATTGATTAGACTTAGTTAAACTCCGTTAAATGGTCATAATAACCATTTACCTTATTAACCTAGTTCGTTAGCCAAATCCCGGCATACAAATAGGGACAACCCCGTAAGGAGACCTTTATTTGACTACGTGCTATTTGGCTATTATTACTTTGTATCTAATTTCAAGAAAAGGAAATTTATGGAATTCAAGTTGGATAACACATAATGTTTTAAAAATGTATTTCAAAAGATTGTATATTTTATTGGGCATTTTTAGGACTTTATTCGAAATCTCATTGAGCGGGAAAGCAGGTTGTCTCTATTGTGTACGAGATAACTTGGAAGAATAGTGCTTAGCTTAACCGTAAAAAACCGTCCGTAGCGTACGAAGGGTCTTTGGCTGTGCTGACATTGACTCGAGAGTAGGCGGGAGTGTGACCACACTTTAGGTGGGGACCTGATCAGTCTCGTATGTGTTAGGTGGATCGCATCCGGTTTTCCGTGAGTCGACGATTGGAGCGTGGCTGCGGGGATAACCAGCCGGGTGGTGAATAGTCCATGGTGCGGGTAACAACCCCACGTACCGGCATTCGACCCTGGAGATGAGAGGACGAATTTTGTTTTAAACGTGTTTTTGTCACCACGGTAAACAGGGGTAATAATGTAAGCCCCCTGGTATCGGTGTGATTGGCGGTATATTATTATGTTCAAGTATCAAATACAATACTTATTCGGAACTTGTACAATAATTGGCACGTATATCGTGATAAAACTTTTCTAAATATTAATACGGCACTTAAAACATTTCTTACAATTTCTAAAGTTATGTGTTATCAGTTGTGCTTTTATGTACTGCTATTTGACCTATGTTTGATTTAATATTTTACTCATATTAAATTTTGATAATTTACCTACCTGACGAGTTGTTTTTCTATGAAATTCTTTTAAAAATATTTTAATCGTCAGATTAAGGGAGACTGACCATTCCTCAGACGGGTAAGGTTGAAGATAGCTCAAGATGAGACTCAAATGTATTTCTATTTCTTCATAAATTGTTACAATTAAATGTAATGTTTAAGGACTTTCATAATTATTGTAAAGTAATCTAATTAGTTGAGAATAGTAATGACTCGGATATGTGTCATATCTTCCGCTGTATCCTATTATAGACTTGTTTATAAAGTCTGGAAAAATCCGGGTTTTTACAGTTGGTATCAGAGCATGGTCTGACGACTTATCTGCTCTAGAGCTTTAAAGCTCCCGACTAAGTTGGTAATAGAGTCTTATACTCCCAACTCACTCGGCTAGCGGAATCGAGTCATCTATTTTTAGGATAATAAGTTGAAAGTAACTAGATCACTTGAATGAAAAATTTAAAAGGGTAGAAACAACTAAGGACCGACCTAGTTTTAGAAACCCGTAGCTTTTGTTTTATATAGTACTTGTTTTTGAGTTATGTGACGTACATTGTAATTTGTACTTATGTAGTTATGTGCGTGTTAAATAGCTATGTGTATTAAATAGTCCTTAATTGTACTATCAATATGTGTCGTATTATGATATATATTTGTCTAATATATTATATAGTTATAAGAAATTATATATTACTTAATAGTAATTTTTATTTACATGTATATATAACTAAGTTCATCTCATGAAGACCCCCCAGGAGAAGATTATCACGTTGTCATTATGAAAGAAAGTCTATTGCGTCATCAAGTAGTTTTAGAGACCGTAGTAATTTTGAGATGCAATCTTCTTAACTTAGGTTATAATAACGTGTGTCTTGATCCGTGTTGGTGGGTTAACTCTCTGTCATACTAACTTGGTTACTTTGGTTGCAGGGTATAAAATAATATATCTAAATTATTAATTAAATATAAGAAATAGCTAACATAGTATTCAAGACACCTTTATTTAATAACAAGATTTGAAAATCTTCACATACCGTGTTTCATTTCAAAATTTTGTTAAGTTATTAATTCTCTCATCCTACCTACAATTCGTCATAGTATTAAATAAATTCTTGGAAAAATGCATGTTTTCTTCGTTTCTTTTAATTCGCTATAATTATTTTTACACCACCATCTTCTTATCGATCGTATTTTTTGATTCTTACTTTATTACTTGAACCTTTCTCCGTCTTTCCAAATCCACTTATGTTTGATACCTTTGCTTTCATTTCATTAGAACTTTCTAATCCATACTATTATTTTTGCAAGAAAGTTTATCGACTATATTATTTATCTGATTAGGGAATACGAGAGACCTATATATCTTACTGGACTACATATTCATCGCATCATATTTATACTCAAATCTATCCCTTTTCTTCTTTGTCTACCAAATACTTCAACTTTTATTCAAGTTATTGGTTTCCTTCGTACACTTCATTTCAAATCAACCTTAAGATCATCGGTTCTTTCTTTAACTTGCATCCATTATTTTAGCTCATGCCACAATTTCTTTACCTAAGGACTTTTGAAAAATAAGTGTGAGTGACTTTCACATCTTGTCTACATACAACACGTGTTGGTTATTAAAAAAAAACATTTTCTATGCATATTGACCACTAATGCAAACTTCCCGTGTCTTGCGATTGATGTTATGAATCCGTGTTTTGGAATAATCTTTTACCCCTTGATCATCTGAGCCAACACTTATTACATTGCTTTTTCATTAACCAGTCATATGCCAAAAGGTATCATGATTCTGTCAGCTTTGCACCAACCTTACAACCTTTGCCTTACTTTCCACCATCTTTAAAATTTCACTCCTAATGCTTAGGATGCTTTTCATGGTTGGGGTATATCGTTTCTCTTTCTTTATCTCTCAAATTGTCTTCGCTCCTATATAAGATGTAATATTAAGTCCGTCTATTTGAAATGTTTCTTTTACCATTAACAAAATTCTTAAACCATCGATTGACCACTGCTTTGTTCCATGTTGTAAGATCCTTATATTGAACCCTCCTTCGTCCCAATGAACACTTATTCCCTCACAATATTTTTAAGACATGCTTCTCTTATCAGTAATGTCATTCCAAAAGTAAATTCAGTATAACTTATGTTGTCTCTGTAGCATAATATTCTTCTGATTGATAAACCAGTATTTGATTCTTATAATCCTTAATATTTTGTTTTCATTCTCCCTTTGATATAAACAGTGGGTCTTATTCACTCTTAACTTAATGTGAATTTTATTTTGATTGAAAATTTTATTAAAAATGTGTTCATTTTTGTTTTTCTATCTTCATTATACTCTTTATTTAAAAGTTGATTCTATCTTGACCTTAAAATATAATTCTTTGAAATTTTAATCTCCTACAAACTATGAATTTTAAGAATTTCTAACCCTCCTACAGTTCTACCCCATTTGGAACCTTATTTGAGATGTGACATTAATGGATGAATAATAGAGGGTGATATAATCATTTTTCGAATGGAGAGATGATATTCTTCGAGGAGTACTTGAACAATAGTGTAAAGGTGAATAGGTAATAAGATGTGGTATTGTTTTATGGATATTAATTTGTAAAATCACTATTTAAGGATATTTAAGGTTTTTCTGAATATAAGTCCTTGGATTGAGAACATGTTTGAGTAATATGAAGTTAAAAGAGTGAATCTTGTAGTTGAAAGGGAAAGATTGAAGTATTGAAAATAATTTCATTATGGATTGATGTAAACTTTGGACGAACGGTGATAAAGAAGATGATGGTTTCTAGAATGTTTAGGGGATTAACAATTATGTTAATTTGGAGAAAATATGAAACATGAGAAGTGGAATGGTATCGTTAGAATACCTGGGTTTTAGTCAGACGATCGTGGTATATAGAGGTGAAAACTAGTAAGAATGATTAGAGACAAATTACATTATGGACTAATGGAATTATAAGAAGAGAGAATTTTGGGCTTATTAGATATAGTTTTAATTTGATGATTATACATTCTCTTTAAGATTATGGAATTATATATGGAAGTTCGGAAATATAATTATAAGGAACTTAGAAGTGAGATGGTCTTGTACATGTAACTATGAGAAGATTGTAAGGAGATCATGCGATTATACGGTTAAGATGACCATTTAAAATGTATCAAGGCAGATATGTTTTATAATTCTATGAATTTTATGAATTAAGTTGGCAGTTGAAATGACTTGATAAACCCGAGAATATAGTAAATCATCTTCTAATGAACTAGATTCACATATTATATAAGATAGACAATAATTTATGGGATGTACAAGGAGTAAAGATGAATTTTGAGAATTTTGGAAATAACCTAGGCCAAAGGACGAGGAAATATTATACTCAAGAGAGTTGAAATGTTATACTTGAGGAAATATTATACATAGAGAGATATATCGAGGCTAAATTATTATTTGGATTTTGTGGGTCATAATCCAGTCAGAATATTTATAATGGATTTGAGGATATAAGATGATAAGAATAATAATACGGAGTAATACATTTGAGGATATGAACATATCGTCGGATAATGGATTAGACTCATGTAGTATGACTGTTAATTTGGTGGGAGTGAGGTATCCAGTAGGAAACCTATATCATCCTCGATAATTTTCGTACCTTACAAGTTTGGAGGACGAAACTTTTTGTTAGGGGGTAAGACTGTAACACCCCGTACTTTTAACAATCTTTTATAAATTTCTTATTTTTACATTATATTTTGTTGGATTTTAGAAACTACTAGACTCCCTTCCGTAGGATGGTCAAAACTTTCATATTTGTATTTCACCAAATTTTCTCAATTTAACCCTTCGTTTTAAAATTTAAAGGTCATTTTATTATTTATTTATTATTTAAATATATTAATTAATCATATGTATAATGTTTCAGCTCAGCTTAAGACAACTTAAGTCGACCATAATCCCTTCATTGGTTCATACACTCGCGCATCCCAATACACATTTTGAAGATGGAAGTGAGTACTATGACTCCCGAGAAGAAGTTAGGGACAAATTCAGCGTACAAACATTAATATCACGTTACTAGTATTATTCCTTTTAATATCACGTTATTTTTTACTATACATATTTCCTTATTAACCTAAATCGCGTCCGACGACAACCATTTTCTACATATTATACTACATACTACGTAGGATATTTCGCCTTAGTAGTACGTATTAGCTATATACGAATATTACTCCATATTACCTACGTGGTTAGTATAACTCGTAACCGGACCTAGTCATCAAAATTAGTTGACTCTATACGAATACCCTGTCCGTATTACACGATTTATTTAATTTAACTTCCATTTAATTAGAGGCTTTCCGATTTTAGAATTTATTGTCGTCTTTATTGAAAATAGTTACCAATGTTCAAATCAAACCGTATAAATAAATCGAGTTGATTATAAGACGATATTCTAACCCAAAATTTGAGACCCAAAATTAGGGCCCTCTTAAACCGACTCACTTACACTTTTTGTAAGCTTAAACCTACACCTTTCTATCTAATCTCATTTATATACTCCTCCCCTTACCAATCATTCATCCTCTTCAACCCTTCATCGGTGAAAATCAAAAGAAAACCCCCCAAAGAAATGTAAATAGATCTTTCAAGTCATTCTTCGTCTTGATTCGATTGACGGAAACTCAATTGACACACCCGAGATATCCGAGTTCCATTCCTCCATTTTCTCTTTTGCCATAAGGTAATTGTAATAATCTTGTTTTTACAAAAATTAAGTTTTTATCCATATACATAAAGAAAAATAATACATATATCTATAAAGATATATATTTTGATCTAAATACTTCATGCATGTCAATTTTAAAAAGGGATTTTACTTAAAAACAATAAATACTCTAAAATATCACATTAAAAATGAATTTAGTTTGATAGTATATTAATTGGAACTAAATGATTATTTTATTTATTTTTTTATCACTTTGACGATGGTGTTCCTACCGTGAAGAGGAGAATGAAGATGGAGGAAGTCGAAGCCGATTATCCCGACCCATCAAGAGTCGTCACAAGACCCGAGATTTTGACTACGCCGAAATTCCTTCCTCGGGGTGGGTAAATCGTCAAACTTTTTTTTAAAAAATAATAATAATAATAATAATATATCCGTTTTCTTAAAATTTAATTTTCTTTTAAAATTCTTCTTTGGATCTACGGTGCATGTTGTAAGTATGATTAGTATGCGGGTTATCTACATGTAAATCGTTTTGTATGTTAATTAATCGCATGAAAGAAAGTTGAGAATCTTTAATTGGTTGAACATTGGAAGATCGGAAGTTTTGAGTAACTAACTATAAGGTTGAGTCTTACAATTATCTTAATTCAAGAATCATTGAAATACTTTAAGGAATAAATTATGATTATAAATGATGATATGTATTTTGTAAAAGAAAACAAACTTGTGTTTCGAGGGAATAAATCAAGATTATAGGAAATTAGGAAATTATTGGTATGTATGTTCATTAAAACCTGAATTTTATTTAGTAGGTTAATTGTGTAGGAACTGGTTACCTATTTTATTTTCTTTGTTGTTTCTATTTATCTTAATTTTATTTTTATTGTCTTTATTCTATAGTCTTATGGAGTTAAGTATTATTTTAAGAGCAACTAAATTCAAATCGAATATTGTGACGAGGACTTAGGTCTAGGGACCTTCCCGAAAGAATATTTGGTGTCTTAAATAAAAGTCAAAGACGACATGTAGACTATGTTTACTATTACCGTATGAAGTATGTTAAATGATCTATTTGATACTAATATAGTTGTGTGTCGATTAATAATTATATGAGTAATTTCTGTTTTATGTCGTTTTATAACTAATATAATTTCATTTAATTATTACTTACTAGACTTGACCAACGCTACTCCAAAAATGATGTATTATTAAATGACTTAGCTTTTTTTTCCACAAGTAGGTTAAGGTATTAGGACCCTGACAATCGTTAGGACTGACTCACGATATCGCTATCTTGATCCACATATTTCTTACAAGTCAGTGCTCTATCGTATTTTAGCAAATTAAAAAAAAATATTTATCATTTGAGACACGGTTTGACTTTTTAACAAGTTTAAAATAAAATGGGCGTCACCCAAATATTCGTTATTTACTTTTCAAAGAGTTTCATCAAAAGTAATGTTAGTAAGTTTTTCAAAATACGGGACACATTTATCAAACAGTTGAAAATTGTTAATCAATTCTTCACGATTTTATAAATGGTTAATATTAAAATATTTTTCTTTTAAATATCGTGTATTTTGTAAACATGAGTTTTTAAGACAATTTTTATAAATAATTTCTCCTTATATTTCAGTTATAATATTTTAGAGTCAAAAGTTTTAGATAACTAAATTAAATCAAGGGGTGATTCTCAATCAATTGGCTGCTCTGGGGACTAAAAAACCGTTCCTTAGTTTAATTGATTAGACTTAGTTAAACTCCGTTAAATGGTCATAATAACCATTTAACTTATTAACCTAGTTCGTTAGCCAAATCCCGACATACAAATAGGGACAACCCCATAAGGAGACCTTTATTTGACTACGTGCTATTTGGCTATTATTACTTTGTATCTAATTTCCAGAAAAGGAAATTTATGGAATTCAAGTTGGATAACACATAATGTTTTAAAAATATATTTCAAAAGATTGTATATTTTATTGGGCATTTTTAGGACTTTATTCGAAATCTCATTGAGCGGGAAAGCAGGTTGTCTCTATTGTGTACGAGATAACTTGGAAGAATAGTGCTTAGCTTAACCGTACAAAACCGTCTGTAGCGTACGAAGGGTCTTTGGCTGTGCTGACATTGACTCGAGAGTAGGCGGGAGTGTGGCCACACTTTAGGTGGGGACCTGATCAGTCCCGTATGTGTTAGGTGGATCGCATCCGGTTTTCCGTGAGTCGACGATTGGAGCGTGGCTGCGGGGATAACCAGCCGGGTGGTGAATAGTCCATGGTGCGGGTAACAACCCCACGTACCGGCATTCGATCCTGGAGATGAGAGGACGAATTTTGTTTTAAACGTGTTTATGTCACCACGGTAAACAGGGGTAATAATGTAAGCCCCCTGGTATCGGTGTGATTGGCGGTATATTATTATTGTACAAGTATCAAATACAATACTTATTCGGAACTTGTACAATAATTGACCAGTATATCGGGATAAAACTTTTCTAAAAATTAATACGGCACTTAAAACATTTCTTACAATTTCTAAAGTTATGTGTTATCAGTTGTGCTTTTATGTACTGCTATTTGACCTATGTTTGATTTAATATTTTACTCATATTAAATTTTGATAATTTACCTACCTGACGAGTTGTTTTTCTATGAAATTCTTTTAAAAATATTTTAATCGTCAGATTAAGGGAGACTGACCATTCCTCAGACGGGTAAGGTTGGAGATAGCTCAAGATGAGACTCAAATGTATTTCTATTTCTTCATAAATTGTTACAATTAAATGTAATGTTTAAGGACTTTCATAATTATTGTAAAGTAATCTAATTAGTTGAGAATAGTAATGACTCGGATATGTATCATATCTTCCGCTGTATCCTATTATAGACTTGTTTATAAAGTCTGGAAAAATCTGGGTTTTTACAGTTGGTATCAGAGCATGGTCTGACGACTTATCCGCTCTAGAGCTTTAAAGCTCCCGACTAAGTTGGTAATAGAGTCTTATACTCCCAACTCACTCGGCTAGCGGAATCGAGTCATCTATTTTTAGGATAATAAGTTAAAAGTAACTAGATCACTTGAATGAAAAATTTAAAAGGGTAGAAACAACTAAGGACCGACCTAGTTTTAGGAACCCGTAGCTTTTGTTTTATATAGTACTTGTTTTTGACTTATGTGACGTACATTGTAATTTGTAATTATGTAGTTATGTGCGTGTTAAATAGCTATGTGTATTAAATAGTCCTTAATTGTACTATCAATATGTGTCATATTATGATATATATTTGTCTAATATAGTTATAAGAAATTATATATTACTTAATAGTAATTTTTATTTACATGTATATATAACTAAGTTCATCTCATGAAGACCCCCCAGGAGAAGATTATCACGTTGTCATTATGAAAGAAAGTCTATTGCGTCATCAAGTAGTTTTAGAGACCGTAGTAATTTTGAGATGCAATCTTCTTAACTTAGGTTATAATAACGTGTGTCTTGATCCGTGTTGGTGGGTTAACTCTCTGTCATACTAACTTGGTTACTTTGGTTGCAGGGTATAAAATAATATATCTAAATTATTAATTAAATATAAGAAATAGCTAACATAGTATTCAAGACACCTTTATTTAATAACAAGATTTGAAAATCTTCACATACCGTGTTTCATTTCAAAATTTTGTTAAGTTATTAATTCTCTCATCCTACCTACAATTCGTCATAGTATTAAATAAATTCTTGGAAAAATGCATGTTTTCTTCGTTTCTTTTAATTCGCTATAATTATTTTTACACCACCATCTTCTTATCGATCGTATTTTTTGATTCTTACTTTATTACTTGAACCTTTCTCCGTCTTTCCAAATCCACTTATGTTTGATACCTTTGCTTTCATTTCATTAGAACTTTCTAATCCATACTATTATTTTTGCAAGAAAGTTTATCGACTATATTATTTATCTGATTAGGGAATACGAGAGACCTATATATCTTACTGGACTACATATTCATCGCATCATATTTATACTCAAATCTATCCCTTTTCTTCTTTGTCTACCAAACACTTCAACTTTTATTCAAGTTATTGGTTTCCTTCGTACACTTCATTTCAAATCAACCTTAAGATCATCGGTTCTTTCTTTAACTTGCATCCATTATTTTAGCTCATGCCACAATTTCTTTACCTAAGGACTTTTGAAAAATAAGTGTGAGTGACTTTCACATCTTGTCTACATACAACACGTGTTGGTTATTAAAAAAAAACATTTTCTATGCATATTGACCACTAATGCAAACTTCCCGTGTCTTGCGATTGATGTTATGAATCCGTGTTTTGGAATAATCTTTTACCCATTGATCATCTGAGCCAACACTTATTACATTGCTTTTTCATTAACCAGTCATATGCCAAAAGGTATCATGATTCTGTCAGCTTTGCACCAACCTTATAACCTTTGCCTTACTTTCCACCATCTTAAAAATTTCACTCCTAATGCTTAGGATGCTTTTCATGGTTGGGGTATATCGTTTCTCTTTCTTTATCTCTCAAATTGTCTTCGCTCCTATATAAGATGTAATATTAAGTCCGTCTATTTGAAATGTTTCTTTTACCATTAACAAAATTCTTAAACCATCGATTGACCACTACTTTGTTCCATGTTGTAAGATCCTTATATTGAACCCTCCTTCGTCCCAATGAACACTTATTCCCTCACAATATTTTTAAGACATACTCTTATCAGTAATGTCATTCCAAAAGTAAATTCAGTATAACTTATGTTGTCTCTTGAGCATAATATTCTTCTGATTGATAAACCAGTATTTGATTCTTATAATCCTTAATATTTTGTTTTCATTCTCCCTTTGATATAAACAGTGGGTCTTATTCACTATTAACTTAATGTGAATTTTATTTTGATTGAAAATTTTATTAAAAATGTGTTCATTTTTTTTTTCTATCTTCATTATAGTCTTTATTTAAAAGTTGATTCTATCTTGACCTTAAAATATAATTCTTTGAAATTTTAATCTCCTACAAACTATGAATTTTAAGAATTTCTAACCCTCCTACAGTCCTACCCCATTTGGAACCTTATTTGAGATGTGACATTAATGGATGAATAATAGAGGGTGATATAATCATTTTTCGAATGGAGAGATGATATTCTTCGAGGAGTACTTGAACAATAGTGTAAAGGTGAATAGGTAATAACATGTGGTATTGTTTTATGGATATTAATTTGTAAAACCACTATTTAAGGATATTTTAGCTTTTTCTGAATATAAGTCCTTGGATTGAGAACATGTTTGAGTAATATGAAGTTAAAAGAGTGAATCTTGTAGTTGAAAGGGAAAGATTGAAGTATTGAAAATAATTTCATTATGGATTGATGTAAACTTTGGACGAACGGTGATAAAGGAGATGATGGTTTCTAGAATGTTTAGGGGATTAACAGTTATGTTAATTTGGAGAAAATATGAAACATGAGAAGTGGAATGGTATCGTTAGAATACCTGGGTTTTAGTCAGACGATCGTGGTATATAGAGGTGAAAACTAGTAAGAATGATTAGAGACAAATTACATTATGGACTAATGGAATTATAAGAAGAGAGAATTTTGGGCTTATTAGATATAGTTTTAATTTGATGATTATACATTCTCTTTAAGATTATGGAATTGTATATGGAAGTTCGGAAATATAATTATAAGGAACTTAGAAGTGAGATGGTCTTGTACATGTAACTATGAGAAGATTGTAAGGAGATCATGCGATTATACGGTTAAGATGGCCATTTAAAATGTATCAAGGCAGATATGTTTTATAATTCTATGAATTTTATGAATTAAGTTGGCAGTTGAAATGACTTGATAAACCCGAGAATATAGTACATCATCTTATAATGAACTAGATTCACATATTATATAAGATAGACAATAATTTATGGGATGTACATGAAGTAAAGATGAATTTTGAGAATTTTGGAAATAACCTAGGCCAAAGGACGAGGAAATATTATACTCGAGAGAGTTGAAATGTTATACTTGAGGAAATGTTATACATAGAGAGATATATCGAGGCTAAATTATTATTTCAATTTTATGGGTCATAATCCAGTCAGAATATTTATAATGGATTTGAGGATATAAGATGATAAGAATAATAATACGAAGTAATACATTTGAGGATATGACCATATCGTCGGATAATGGATTAGACTCATGTAGTATGACTGTTAATTTGGTGGGAGTGAGGTATCCAGTAGGAAACCTATATCATCCTCGATAATTTTCGTACCTTACAAGTTTGGAGGACGAAACTTTTTGTTAGGGGGTAAGACTGTAACACCCCGTACTTTTAACAATCTTTTATAAATTTCTTATTTTTACATTATATTTTGTTGGATTTTAGAAACTACTAGACTCCCTTCCGTAGGATGGTCAAAACTTTCATATTTGTATTTCACCAAATTTTCTCAATTTAACCCTTCGTTTTAAAATTTAAAGGTCATTTTATTATTTATTTATTATTTAAATATATTAATTAATCATATGTATAATGTTTTCAGCTCAGCTTAAGACAACTTAAGTCGACCATAATCCCTTCATTGGTTCATACACTCGCGCATCCCAATACACATTTTGAAGATGGAAGTGAGTACTATGACTCCCGAGAAGAAGTTAGGGACAAATTCAGCGTACAAACATTAATATCACGTTACTAGTATTATTCCTTTTAATATCACGTTATTTTTTACTATACATATTTCCTTATTAACCTAAACCGCGTCCGACGACAACCATTTTCTACATATTATACTACATACTACGTAGGATATTTCGCCTTAGTAGTACGTATTAGCTATATACTAATATTACTCCATATTACCTACGTGGTTAGTATAACTCGTAACCGGACCTAGTCATCAAAATTAGTTGACTCTATATGAATACCCTGTCCGTATTACACGATTTATTTAATTTAACTTCCATTTAATTAGAGGCTTTCCGATTTTAGAATTTATTGTCGTCTTTATTGAAAATAGTTACCAATGTTCAAATCAAACCGTATAAATAAATCGAGTTGATTATAAGACGATATTCTAACCCAAAATTTGAGACCCAAAATTAGGGCCCTCTTAAACCGACTCACTTACACTTTTTGTAAGCTTAAACCTACACTTTTCTATCTAATCTCATTTATATACTCCTCCCCTTACCAATCATTCATCCTCTTCAACCCTTCATCGGTGAAAATCAAAAGAAAACCCCCCAAAGAAATGTAAATAGATCTTTCAAGTCATTCTTCGTCTTGATTCGATTGACGGAAACTCAATTGACACACCCGAGATATCCGAGTTCCATTCCTCCATTTTCTCTTTTGCCATAAGGTAATTGTAATAATCTTGTTTTTACAAAAATTAAGTTTTTATCCATATACATAAAGAAAAATAATACATATATCTATAAAGATATATATTTTGATCTAAATACTTCATGCATGTCAATTTTAAAAAGGGATTTTACTTAAAAACAATAAATACTCTAAAATATCACATTAAAAATGAATTTAGTTTGATAGTATATTAAGTGGAACTAATTGATTATTTTATTTATTTTTTTATCACTTTGACGATGGTGTTCCTACCGTGAAGAGGAGAATGAAGATGGAGGAAGTTGAAGCCGATTATCCCGACCCATCAAGAGTCGTCACAAGACCCGAGATTTTGACTACGCCGAAATTCCTTCCTCGGGGTGGGTAAATCGTCAAACTTTTTAAAATAAAAATAATAATAATAAAAATAATAATATATCCGTTTTCTTAAAATTTAATTTTCTTTTAAAATTCTTCTTTGGATCTACGGTGCATGTTGTAAGTATGATTAGTATGCGGGTTATCTACATGTAAATCGTTTTGCATGTTAATTAATCGCATGAAAGAAAGTTGAGAATCTTTAATTGGTTGAACATTGGAAGATCGGAAGTTTTGAGTAACTAACTATAAGGTTGAGTCTTACAATTATCTTAATTCAAGAATCATTGAAATACTTTAAGGAATAAATTATGATTATAAATGATGATATGTATTTTGTAAAAGAAAACAAACTTGTGTTTCGAGGGAATAAATCAAGATTATAGGAAATTAGGAAATTATTGGTATGTATGTTCATTAAAACCTGAATTTTATTTAGTAGGTTAATTGTGTAGGAACTGGTTACATATTTTATTTTCTTTGTTGTTTCTATTTATCTTAATTTTATTTTTATTGTCTTTATTCTATAGTCTTATGGAGTTAAGTATTATTTTAAGAGCAACTAAATTCAAATCGAATATTGTGACGAGGACTTAGGTCTAGGGACGTTCCCGAAAGAATATTTGGTGTCTTAAATAAAAGTCAAAGACGACATGTAGACTATGTTTACTATTACCATATGAAGTATGTTAAATGATCTATTTGATACTAATATAGTTGTGTGTCGATTAATAATTATATGAGTAATTTCTGTTTTATGTCGTTTTATAACTAATATAATTTCATTTAATTATTACTTACTAGACTTGACCAACGCTACTCCAAAAATGATGTATTATTAAATGACTTAGCTTTTTTTTCCACAAGTAGGTTAAGGTATTAGGACCCTGACAATCGTTAGGACTGACTCACGATATCGCTATCTTGATCCACATATTTCTTACAAGTCAGTGCTCTATCGTATTTTAGCAAATTAAAAAAAAAATATTTATCATTTGAGACACGGTTTGACTTTTTAACAAGTTTAAAATAAAATGGGCGTCACCCAAATATTCGTTATTTACTTTTCAAAGAGTTTCATCAAAAATAATGTTAGTAAGTTTTTCAAAATACGGGACACATTTATCAAATAGTTGAAAATTGTTAATCAATTCTTCATGATTTTATTAAATGGTTAATATTAAAATATTTTTCTTTTAAATATCGTGTATTTTGTAAACATGAGTTTTTAAGACAATTTTTATAAATAGTTTCTCCTTATATTTCAGTTATAATATTTTGGAGTCAAAAGTTTTAGATAACTAAATTAAATCAAGGGGCGATTCTCAATCAATTGGCTGCTCTGGGGACTAAAAAACCGTTCCTTAGTTTAATTGATTAGACTTAGTTAAACTCCGTTAAATGGTCATAATAACCATTTAACTTATTAACCTAGTTCGTTAGCCAAATCCCGGCATACAAATAGGGACAACCCCGTAAGGAGACCTTTATTTGACTACGTGCTATTTGGCTATTATTACTTTGTATCTAATTTCAAGAAAAGGAAATTTATGGAATTCAAGTTGGATAACACATAATGTTTTAAAAATATATTTCAAAAGATTGTATATTTTATTGGGCATTTTTAGGACTTTATTCGAAATCTCATTGAGCGGGAAAGCAGGTTGTCTCTATTGTGTACGAGATAACTTGGAAGAATAGTGCTTAGCTTAACCGTATAAAACCGTCCGTAGCATACGAAGGGTCTTTGGCTGTGCTGACATTGACTCGAGAGTAGGCGGGAGTGTGGCCACACTTTAGGTGGGGACCTGATCAGTCCCGTATGTGTTAGGTGGATCGCATCCGGTTTTCCGTGAGTCGACGATTGGAGCGTGGCTGCGGGGATAACCAGCCGGGTGGTGAATAGTCCATGGTGCGGGTAACAACCCCACGTACCGGCATTCGACCCTGGAGATGAGAGGACGAATTTTGTTTTAAACGTGTTTATGTCACCACGGTAAACAGGGGTAATAATGTAAGCCCCCTGGTATCGGTGTGATTGGCGGTATATTATTATGTACAAGTATCAAATACAATACTTATTCGGAACTTGTACAATAATTGGCACGTATATCGTGATAAATTTTTTCTAAAAATTAATTCGGCACTTAAAACATTTCTTACAATTTCTAAAGTTATGTGTTATCAGTTGTGCTTTTATGTACTGCTATTTGACCTATGTTTGATTTAATATTTTACTCATATTAAATTTTGATAATTTACCTACCTGACGAGTTGTTTTTCTATGAAATTATTTTAAAAATATTTTAATCGTCAGATTAAGGGAGACTGACCATTCCTCAGACGGGTAAGGTTGGAGATAGCTCAAGATGAGACTCAAATGTATTTCTATTTCTTCATAAATTGTTACAATTAAATGTAATGTTTAAGGACTTTCATAATTATTGTAAAGTAATCTAATTAGTTGAGAATAGTAATGACTCGGATATGTATCATATCTTCCGCTGTATCCTATTATAGACTTGTTTATAAAGTCTGGAAAAATCCGGGTTTTTACAGTTGGTATCAGAGCATGGTCTGACGACTTATCTGCTATAGAGCTTTAAAGCTCCCGACTAAGTTGGTAATAGAGTCTTATACTCCCAACTCACTCGGCTAGCGGAATCGAGTCATCTATTTTTAGGATAATAAGTTAAAAGTAACTAGATCACTTGAATGAAAATTTTAAAAGGGTAGAAACAACTAAGGACCGACCTAGTTTTAGGAACCCGTAGCTTTTGTTTTATATAGTACTTGTTTTTGACTTATGTGACGTACATTGTAATTTGTAATTATGTAGTTATGTGCGTGTTAAATAGCTATGTGTATTAAATAGTCCTTAATTGTACTATCAATATGTGTCGTATTATGATATATATTTGTCTAATATATTATATAGTTATAAGAAATTATATATTACTTAATAGTAATTTTTATTTACATGTATATATAACTAAGTTCATCTCATGAAGACCCCCCAGGAGAAGATTATCACGTTGTCATTATGAAGGAAAGTCTATTGCATCATCAAGTAGTTTTAGAGACCGTAGTAATTTTGAGATGCAATCTTCTTAACTTAGGTTATAATAACGTGTGTCTTGATCCGTGTTGGTGGGTTAACTCTCTGTCATACTAAGGCCCTGTTCTTTTCGGCTAAAACAGGGCTGAGCTGAGCTGAGCTGGTCTGATAAGAGCTGAGCTGGTCTGATAGGAGCTGAGCTGGACTGATAGAAGCTGAGCTGAGCTGAGCTGAATTAAAAGGAGCTGAAACTAATAACTACTTATATAAATTATCTAATAATATTTTAAAAAATGAGAAAAAATATAAAAAATTATAACACTAAATAATAATAATAATAATTAATAAATTAATTATAATAATAATAATAATAATAATGATAATGATAATAATAATAATAATAATAATAATAATAATAATAATAATTAATTAATTAATAATAATAGTAATGATAATAACAACAACACCATAGTACTCACTCCAATTAATTTGATTTCTACTGATGTTTTTTTAGTACTTGACAATAGAAAATGTTTGGCATATATCTTTGATTACGTAATATACAAGATTTTAAATTTTCATATTCTTAAATCTTACTCCCTCCGTCCTTTATGTTTCTTCCCGTTTTAATAAAATACTCCTCACAAAACTTAAAAAGTGGGAAGAAACATAAAGGACGGAGGGAGTAATACAATACAAATAATAGTCATTTGTTATATTGTGTGTGTGAGTAGTAAATATTTGAATGTAATATTTATTTCAAGACCTCAAAATATTATGGAGTACATAATAATATTAATAATTTTTATAATAACAATGATGAATAAAAAATAGAAAATAATAATAATAACGATAATAATAACAATGACGATGATGATGACGACAATGACGATGAATTTGTTATTATTATTATTAACATTAAGAGATACAAGTAATAAAAATAACAACAACAATAATATTATAATTATCATTATTATTATTTTTTATGAAAAGAAACTTGCATTAATATCGAAATGCAAAAATAATAATAACAACAACAACAATAATAATCATAATAACTTAGTGTAATTTGTTTCGATCTTAATGCAACTTCAGTTTCATAATTTTTTTTTTTTATTTTTTTTTTGGGAGTGGGGGCCCAGATAGTATCTCGGCTTCCCTCTAACTTCTTGTAATTTGTTCTGGTGTTTAATACAAGTTCCGTTTTAAAAAAAAATATATGATAATAATAATAATAATATTATTATTATTATTATTATTATTATTATTATTATTATTATTATTTATTTATTTATTTTAGGAGCTGAAAATATTAGAGCAGGGCTGAAAATATTAGAGCTGAGCTGAGCTGAGCTTATAGAAGCTGGACTGAGCTGATACGAGCTGGGCTGAGCTGATAGAAGCTGAGCTGGTCTGAAACGGGCTGAAAATAAGCCGAAAAGAACGGGGCCTAACTTGGTTACTTTGGTTGCAGGGTATAAAATAATATATCTAAATTATTAATTAAATATAAGAAATAGCTAACATAGTATTCAAGACACCTTTATTTAATAACTAGATTTGAAAATTTTCACATATCGTGTTTCATTTCAAAATTTTGTTAAGTTATTAATTCTCTCATCCTACCTACAATTCGTCATAGTATTAAATAAATTCTTGGAAAAATTCATGTTTTCTTCGTTTCTTTTAATTCGCTATAATTGTTTTCACACCACCATCTTCTTATCGATCGTATTTTTGGATTCTTACTTTATTACTTGAACCTTTCTCCGTCTTTCCAAATCCACTTATGTTTGATACCTTTGCTTTCATTTCATTAGAACTTTCTAATCCATACTATTATTTTTGCAAGAAAGTTTATCGACTATATTATTTATCTGATTAGGGAATACGAGAGACCTATATATCTTACTGGACTACATATTCATCGAATCATATTTATACTCAAATCTATCCCTTTTCTTCTTTGTCTACCAAACACTTCAACTTTTATTCAAGTTATTGGTTTCCTTCGTACACTTCATTTCAAATCAACCTTGAGATCATCGGTTCTTTCTTTAACTTGCATCCATTATTTTAGCTCATGCCACAATTTCTTTACCTAAGGACTTTTGAAAAATAAGTGTGAGTGACTTTCACATCTTGTCTACATACAACACGTGTTGGTTATTAAAAAAAAAAACATTTTCTATGCATATTGACCACTAATGCAAACTTCCCGTGTCTTGCCATTGATGTTATGAATTCGTGTTTTGGAATAATCTTTTACCCCTTGATCATCTGAGCCAACACTTATTACATTGCTTTTTCATTAACCAGTCATATGCCAAAAGGTATCATGATTCTGTCAGCTTTGCACCAACCTTACAACCTTGCCTTACTTTCCACCATCTTAAAAATTTCACTCCTAATGCTTAGGATGCTTTTCATGGTTGGGGTATATCGTTTCTCTTTCTTTATCTCTCGAATTGTCTTCGCTCCTATATAAGATGTAATATTAAGTCCGTCTATTTGAAATGTTTCTTTTACCATTAACAAAATTCTTAAACCATCGATTGACCACTACTTTGTTCCATGTTGTAAGATCCTTAAATTGAACCCTCCTTCGTCCCAATGAACACTTATTCCCTCACAATATTTTTAAGACATGCTTATCTTATCAGTAATGTCATTCCAAAAGTAAATTCAGTATAACTTATGTTGTCTCTTGAGCATAATATTCTTCTGATTGATAAACCAGTATTTGATTCTTATAATCCTTAATATTTTGTTTTCATTCTCCCTTTGATATAAACAGTGGGTCTTATTCACTCTTAACTTAATGTGAATTTTATTTTGATTGAAAATTTTATTAAAAATGTGTTCATTTTTGTTTTTCTATCTTCATTATACTCTTTATTTAAAAGTTGATTCTATCTTGACCTTAAAATATAATTCTTTGAAATTTTAATCTCCTACAAACTATGAATTTTAAGAATTTCTAACCCTCCTACAGTCCTACCCCATTTGGAACCTTATTTGAGATGTGACATTAATGGATGAATAATAGAGGGTGATATAGTCATTTTTCGAATGGAGAGATGATATTCTTCGAGGAGTACTTGAACAATAGTGTAAAGGTGAATAGGTAATAAGATGTGGTATTGTTTTATGGATATTAATTTGTAAAACCACTATTTAAGGATATTTTAGTTTTTTCTGAATATAAGTCATTGGATTGAGAACATGTTTGAGTAATATGAAGTTAAAAGAGTGAATCTTGTAGTTGAAAGGGAAAGATTGAAGTATTGAAAATAATTTCATTATGGATTGATGTAAACTTTGGACGAACGGTGATAAAGGAGATGATGGTTTCTAGAATGTTTAGGGGATTAACTGTTATGTTAATTTGGAGAAAATATGAAACATGAGAAGTGGAATGGTATCGTTAGAATACCTGGGTTTTAGTCAGACGATCGTGGTATATAGAGGTGAAAACTAGTAAGAATGATTAGAGACAAATTATATTATGGACTAATGGAATTATAAGAAGAGAGAATTTTGGGCTTATTAGATATAATTTTAATTTGATGATTATACATTGTCTTTAAGATTATGGAATTATATATGGAAGTTCGGAAATATAATTATAAGGAACTTAGAAGTGAGATGGTCTTGTACATGTAACTATGAGAAGATTGTAAGGAGATCATGCGATTATACGGTTAAGATGACCATTTAAAATGTATCAAGGCAGATATGTTTTATAATTCTATGAATTTTATGAATTAAGTTGGCAGTTGAAATGACTTGATAAACCCGAGAATATAGTAAATCATCTTCTAATGAACTAGATTCACATATTATATAAGATAGACAATAATTTATGGGATGTACAAGGAGTAAAGATGAATTTTGAGAATTTTGGAAATAACCTAGGCCAAAGGATGAGGAAATATTATACTCGAGAGAGTTGAAATGTTATACTTGAGGAAATGTTATACATAGAGATATATCGAGGCTAAATTATTATTTGGATTTTGTGGGTCATAATCCAGTCAGAATATTTATAATGGATTTGAGGATATAAGATGATAAGAATAATAATACGGAGTAATACATTTGAGGATATGACCATATCGTCGGATAATGGATTAGACTCATGTAGTATGACTGTTAATTTGGTGGGAGTGAGGTATCCAGTAGGAAACCTATATCATCCTCGTTAATTTTCGTACCTTACAAGTTTGGAGGACGAAACTTTTTGTTAGGGGTAAGACTGTAACACCCCGTACTTTTAACAATCTTTTATAAATTTTTTATTTTTACATTATATTTTGTTGGATTTTAGAAACTACTAGACTCCCTTCCGTAGGATGGTCAAAACTTTCATATTTGTATTTCACCAAATTTTCTCAATTTAACCCTTCGTTTTAAAATTTAAAGGTCATTTTATTATTTATTTATTATTTAAATATATTAATTAATCATATGTATAATGTTTTCAGCTCAGCTTAAGACAACTTAAGTCGACCATAATCCCTTCATTGGTTCATACACTCGCGCATCCCAATACACATTTTGAAGATGGAAGTGAGTACTATGACTCCCGAGAAGAAGTTAGGGACAAATTCAGCGTACAAACATTAATATCACGTTACTAGTATTATTCCTTTTAATATCACATTATTTTTTACTATACATATTTCCTTATTAACCTAAACCGCGTCCGACGACAACCATTTTCTACATATTATACTACATACTACGTAGGATATTTCGCCTTAGTAGTACGTATTAGCTATATACTAATATTACTCCATATTACCTACGTGGTTAGTATAACTCGTAACCGGACCTAGTCATCAAAATTAGTTGACTCTATACGAATACCCTGTCCGTATTACACGATTTATTTAATTTAATTTCCATTTAATTAGAGGCTTTCCGATTTTAGAATTTATTGTCGTCTTTATTGAAAATAGTTACCAATGTTCAAATCAAACCGTATAAAAAAATCGAGTTGATTATAAGACGATATTCTAACCCAAAATTTGAGACCCAAAATTAGGGCCCTCTTAAACCGACTCACTTACACTTTTTGTAAGCTTAAACCTACACTTTTCTATCTAATCTCATTTATATACTCCTCCCCTTACCAATCATTCATCCTCTTCAACCCTTCATCGGTGAAAATCAAAAGAAAACCCCCCAAAGAAATGTAAATAGATCTTTCAAGTCATTCTTCGTCTTGATTCGATTGACGGAAACTCAATTGACACACCCGAGATATCCGAGTTCCATTCCTCCATTTTCTCTTTCGCCATAAGGTAATTGTAATAATCTTGTTTTTACAAAAATTAAGTTTTTATCCATATACATAAAGAAAAATAATACATATATCTATAAAGATATATATTTTGATCTAAATACTTCATGCATGTCAATTTTAAAAAGGGATTTTACTTAAAAACAATAAATACTCTAAAATATCACATTAAAAATGAATTTAGTTTGATAGTATATTAAGTGAAACTAATTGATTATTTTATTTATTTTTTTATCACTTTGACGATGGTGTTCCTACCGTGAAGAGGAGAATGAAGATGGAGGAAGTTGAAGCCGATTATCCCGACCCATCAAGAGTCGTCACAAGACCCGAGATTTTGACTACGCCGAAATTCCTTCCTCGGGGTGGGTAAATCGTCAAACTTTTTTAAAAATAATAATAATAATAATAATATATCCGTTTTCTTAAAATTTAATTTTCTTTTAAAATTCTTCTTTGGATCTACGGTGCATGTTATAAGTATGATTAGTATGCGGGTTATCTACATGTAAATCGTTTTGAATGTTAATTAATCGCATGAAAGAAAGTTGAGAATCTTTAATTGGTTGAACATTGGAAGATCGGAAGTTTTGATTAACTAACTATAAGGTTGAGTCTTACAATTATCTTAATTCAAGAATCATTGAAATACTTTAAGGAATAAATTATGATTATAAATGATGATATGTATTTTGTAAAAAAAAAAAAACAAACTTGTGTTTCGAGGGAATAAATCAAGATTATAGGAAATTAGGAAATTATTGGTATGTATGTTCATTAAAACCTGAATTTTATTTAGTAGGTTAATTGTGTAGGAACTGGTTACCTATTTTATTTTCTTTGTTGTTTCTATTATTTTATTTTATTTTTATTGTCTTTGAACTTCAAGTTTCGAGGACGAAACTTCTTTTTAGGAGGTTGAATTGTAACACCCAGAATTTTCGGACATAATTATTTATTACATTTCATATATTCTAATATCCGAAATTATTTATTTAATTCAATTCCTATAATTTTTCTATTCGGATATTCCCTTTTCCGGTTTAATTGTCCGAAAACCGCATCCTTGTAACCTTTTGTCGTTTAGCTTGGAATGTGGGCCAAGGCTAACCCATCCTTGCTTCCCATGTTCGGATTGATGATGGAGCATTGGGATTTGGGCCCAAGTAGGGTTTGCCCATGATCTTGCCTTTATATAGGTGATTAGGGTGAGAGTTTCACCTCTTCTTCTCATTTGCAAACCCTAATTCTAGGTTTTCACCCTCTCCTCTCTTCTTTTCCTCCTAGCCACGCCTCGTACCTCCTCCTTATCCATACTTTCGTGCCTCCTCCTCTTCATTAAGGAGTTGATCTTCATCCCTTTCGAATCCTAATCGATCCTAGCGCAATCCTTTGCATTGTTTTGTAAGTTTCACTCCCTTTCGCGCTAGTTTTTCGTAATTGTTTTTAGTAGTGTTTAATTAGGGTTTTGTTTGGTATTGGCACGTGATGAGACTTTAGGCCTATGCTATATAGGAGGAAGTAAGTGGCAAGGAAACTTTGCCTATAAATAGAAAGGTCCCCGTAAATTTTACAACATCAATCATCCCTTTTACTACTACCCGTATTCAATTACTTAAGTAAGTAAGTAATTACTACTCCTCGAACCTTTCATCTTATTACTCTATTTTACTTACTGTACTTATTATTTTACTTTTTATTATTTTAGTAAGGTCAGAATCTAACTGATTTATTTTCTTTTGTATGGGTAAAGGTATTGTTCTAGGAGGAGAGAAAATTCCCAACTTCGACGATATCATTGACCCAGACAATCTTTAGCTTTTAATATAATTAATAAATAGTAGCTATTAAGGTAACCAAACTTTTCTTCTAACAACATTTTGTATATATAAGTATATGGTGTTACTAACTTAATAAATTGTTCACTTAAATATTTAGGCTTATTTGTATGACTAAATTACTTATGTATATAAAAATGTTACGTGATATTTTATTCATGTTATATATTTCGTTTATGACTAAATTTAACTTGACTAAATTATCAATTGTTAAATTTATTTATCATCTTTACATTTCTGTTTATTTGAGAAACTGGTAAAATGTTTAAAAGAACCTAAAGAAGGTAAAATTTACTTACGATATGTTAAATTCATGTTAATTGTACTTTTATGTGTCAGTTATGTTCTTATACTTTTTTTGTGTGGATATGTAAGTTGTATTTATCAAAGAATCATTCAAAGGTACATTACGGAGACATCAATTTAGAGATAAATGAACTATCTCTAGGATTGAAATCAAATAGTATTTTTTTTAAAAGACGAAAAAACCCTAGTGAGAGAGAGGAGAGAGAAGGCGATTTGGAGGCTCCGGCACGATGGCCAAGGCTCCGGCTGCCTCCCCTACTCCGATCAACATCACTCGGCGGAAGAATAAACGAAATTCTAAGGACACAGGTAACACAAGTAAGGAGCGAATTATGAAACCTCCCATGGACGTCATATTGAAAGAGAGATCGATACAAGACGTTATGGGAGGAGTCCCACCATAAGATCTTGCAGAACTGAGAATGATACGATTGATTCCCATGATGCTGAAGAGATAACTCCAGAACAAAACCTTGATACTGTCAGGGATGAAGATGATGGTGGACGATGATTTACCAAACAGGGGAAGAAATCTATCCCATGCTCTAAGGAAGTACCAATGCTACAAATTACCCAAGAGGACGTTCAGCCTGAATTAGACCACTGGACGAACGCGGTATATGGATACATAGTGGGTGCTAATCCGCCTTGGCACATCCTCGAGGGATTTCTGAAGAGAATATGGAAACATCATGTATTAGATAAAATCTCTTTCTTACCAAACAGAATCTTCCTCGTCAGATTTCAGAAGGAGGAAATGAAGAATGCCGTCCTAAATGCAGGATATTTCCTCTTCGACATCAAACCAATGATCCTCAGACCATGGGGTCCTGACATAGACTTACACGATGCGATATCTAAGTTTAAGGGCACAATGCACACTCTCCTGAACACAAACCATGCTCAGTTCAACAACCAATGTGTCCCATAAAGACACACCAGCCTTACAGTTGATGGCTAAACGTACTTCCCAGACTATATTACTCTAACCCCACACTTGTCCTTATTCCATAACTCCAAAACAAGGCCATTATCGATATTCAAAAGGATATAATCATTGTAAATAATAAGAGAACAAAAGAGAAAAAGAATCGCCTTCCAAAAGAGGAAACTTTCTATTTTAGGAAACTTCTATATTTAGAAACTTTACAAAAATAGCATCATATCAAAATAGCAAAAATATTAGTTCAGACTAATAAAACATCTTTAGTAAAAGATATAGATTTATAAAACTAATACTTTCGGCCTTAACGATATTAATTGTTAAAGTAAGAACATTTGAGTTTATGAAATTATTGAAATATCATACAAGTGTTTATAAAATGATTAGAAATGTCTTAAATATTTTAATACTACTAATTAGGGTGTTTTCAAAATTTATAAAACTAAAATTCCCTAATTATTATTAGTTTTCCAACAATACGAACATAAATAGGATTTTACGGCAAATGTAAAAATAAATCTTTTAACGTCTTTTATTTAATTAAACCATTAAAAAAAATTAGAATATGATAAGGGGTGATTTAACTATCAAAGTTTCAGATTTAAAATATTTTCAAAATTGCTGGAAAAATAATTCTTTTAGGTAAGACGAAGCATTTTAACGATAAATCGAAATTTTGTCCAAAAATCATTAGTATTATTTAAAGAATTTAATAAATAGTAAAACAATTACGTAAAATAGCTAAAATATATTTTTGGACATTCTGTCCAGAAAAGAGAATTTTCCAGAATCCTTAAACATGGTTTTTAAAGGGTTTTCTCGTTAATCGTCTAATCTCGACAATAACGATTAATAAAAATAGTAATTACAAAACGATTTAAGTATTAATATCCAAAAACTACTATTAAACACAAAAATAATGATTTTTCATAAACTACTATTTTTTCCAGATTTAAACAAAAGACCAGAAATCGAGAATTTAAACGACAAACACGGTTTTAACGATAAACGATGATTTAAAGTGATTAATTAATTCCCCAACTTAACAATTCCGAAAAATTATGAAAAAATTAAGAAAATAATTTTTCATCAGAAAGATTATCCACGTCAAATTGCAGATTAAAATAAAATGTTTAAGTGCTATAAATAAAAATCGGTTTTTAATCGTTTTTGTTCGTAAACGGTAAAATTCAATAATCGATATCAAAAATATCAGAAAAATACCAAATTATTAAAAATCATTAAACACTTCATTTCTAAAAAATATAATCATATATTACAAGTTTAGGCCGAATATTACGATTTTACAAATTACTACAACAATTTAATCGTTAATCTCGTAAAAGCGATAAAAATATCGAAACATGCAAATTTTTAACTTTTAACAATTTTCCAGATTATATGACATACATATATTCTCAAAAATGAAATATAAAATATACATGCAATTACACAATTAAAATCACGAAATACCGAGTAACATCGACGTTACCTCTAATCCAAGTCGGAATCGATAATATACTCGCCGACCTCGGGATCGTCCAAAAATCCTATAATACACGAAAATCATGGTATAAAAATACCATGAGAAAAACTAAGAAAATCAAGGTGAATGACGATCGAAAACAACATCGATTATTACCTTAACGATAGGCTCGGAAAGAGGATTAATTCGACGATAAAGATGAGACGATTAGGACTTGAATTAAGCAAGAACCAGCCAAGGAAAGGAGAATGAATGTATTCGGCCAAGGGAAAGGAAAGATGATGTTGTAACAATTTTTTTTAATGCACAAATGAATGTAAAGGAGAGAGGAATGGTTTTAAGCATAAATGGAATTAAAATGGATGAAGAATCAAATGTGGTATCATCAATGTGGAATCCAATGAGGAATCCAATGAGGTTAAGATGGAGTGTGAAGAGTTTGAGCAATAATGCAACAATTAAATGAGAAGGAAAATAATCATATCTTTTCGGTTTACGTAATAAAATGTATCGTATTAATAAAACGTAGTAAAATTGTGACAAGAATCTTTGTCGGTCCAAAACACGAGGAAAAAGGTCTCAAATAATTTATAAATTGATAAAAGAATAATCATAAAATAGTTAAGGCATTTCAAAGTAATTCGAGTAAACCCCGCGTAAGAAAATACTTATTTTCGAAGCTTCGTAATAAAATCACTAATGGTTAAATCTTTGTAAATAAAAATATTTACTCGTTGAAAAAGTTATAAAAATATATTTAGACATTTGTAGAAAAAGGAATAACTCAAATCCGAGCTTAAATACGATGGGTAATAAAATTCCTCGCGGAAAAATAAATAGTTTACAAAGAAAATTAAATAAATAGATTTAAAAGAATTAAAATCTTTTAAATAAAAATAAATATCATTAAACTCAAAATGAAAATAACGCTTGGAAAAAGATGAAACATAAGGTCAAAATGTGACAGAGTTATGACGAAGTCATAACGAAAAGGATAAAAATGATAGGGAAAATAGCGGGTGTTACAATCCTCACCACTAAAAGAAAGTTTCTTCCTCGAAACTAAGAATAAGCAGAAAAGAAACAAGATTACCCCACTCGGAAAGATGGGGATACAAACCTCGCATAAAAATTTTGCTGTAAAATAAACTTTTACAACTTTTAAAGTGATATGAAATCAAATGCAAATATTTATTTCAAGAGAAATTGGGCTAAGCTACCCGGAATTTGAAATCTTTTAATTAGTGAAATTGTAAAGTAAAGTTATTTGATAAAATAACGACGCTAAATAACATTTGTAACGAGCTTGAAAAAAATAGGGTAACCAAAACATTTTCAAAACAAAAGTAAAACAATTTGATTAAGAAATTCGATAATATTTCTTTTTCTGATGAAACAAAATTTAGTTTGGAGAAATCAAATTTTGTAGTTAGTAGAAATCAAACCAGTTGTCAAACATTTTCAATAACAGATTCAAAAGTCCACCAACAATAAAACAAAAACCAATTTTAAAAATCGTTAAAATTTCGAAAATGTTATCAAAGTAATTATGAAAGTTTTCAAAAACGTTATCAAACTTGAACATACAAAATAATTTCGACAATGTTAATACGTTTACAAAATAATCCTATAGAAATTGAAGTATTTGAAATATGAAAGTCTTTATAAAATTCTGATTGCTTGAAAATAAAAATGAAATAATTTCGAAATAATTTAAAATAAATTATTAAGGCTTTTTGAAATAGGTCTAAATATAAATATCAACCAAAAATAAAACAAAAATGGAGTATAAAGTTCTTAAATTAAAATTCAAAAATGTTAAATTTCACGATATCCGAAAAGTTTTAGTCAGTCAAACTTTTTACAAAACGACAATTTCACAATCATAAACTATAACTCAAAATGCTAAAATTTTACGATAATCCATATTTGTTCACTAGTCAAATTTTTATAAAATAGGAAGTTCAAATAAAAGAAATGGTTAACGAGTAAATAGAACAAGGATAAAATAAATTAACACAAAAGTTTTCGAAATCGATAAATGTCAAAGGGGTTGGCAGCAGTTGGGTTAACAGAATTCAAGAGAAGCAGAAAGGAAAACGAAGTTGAGAGTCAGACAGAGCTCTCAAGGATTATAGAGGAAATTAACCATCTCGAGATTCCTAGCACGACACCTACAAACACGGGTTTCTAATTGGTCCATCAACTAACGCTAAGTCCAATATCGGTACAGGGTGATCCTACTCAATCTACAACTTCCCAAATTGTCAACTACCACGACCTCCAAAATTAAGTCTTACATACTTATATAATCTTTCAATTGGTATGGTAAGAATCCACAAATGATTTAGACTAATCCATTAATTAAGATTCCAACGGTTATCAAAACACACCCAAACTCGCAATCGATAAGGTTTCTAAACTCGAAGCTCATAAGGTTTGAACTCGAAGTATACTCCAAATTTCTCGAGTAAGGAACACTAACAAGGTCCACCAATTTAACAAGGCTCGGGTACGAAATCCTCAAAAATGATCATCAATATATTTATAATGCCGCAAGTACAGGAGTTAGGAACGTATTACAAATCCTCAAACACGCTCAAATCCATAGGTAATAGCGGACACTCACATCTTCAAATATGTCATTCGACTAATATTTCTAGGAGCCCATCAAATTTTAAATCACCACGGTGCAACCACAATATATTTAATAACTCAACGAAGACACAATCTCGCTGGTCAAAGAGTTCTCACCTGAAAGTCCCAATAAGATGATATGTATTATAGTATTCCTCAAACAACACAATAAATCCAACCACTAATTGTGTAATATGTTTCTCTTCTTCAAGGTTAACAATGATCTATCCCAAAATTTAGGTCATTCAACTCCAAAGTTCGTAGGTTACAACCTTACATCAACGATCAACAATCTATTCCATAAGAAACAAGGTTTAATCTATGTCCACCCAAAATTTACTAAACATTAACGAGGACTTGAAATGGTACCACAACACTTAGGCTAACATCTTAAACGATACTCTAAGATCCCAAATATTTACGATGCATCCACCAAATATGCATTAGGTAAGAATTCCAAAGTGATATTATCAGTTACACTTAGTTCGGCTCTAGGTTAGGTACAAGGTATCCATCAAATATGACATACTCTTACTACTCCAAAATATATTCAGCTCTATGTACTCCAAATTAATTAAAGTAACCTATAACCCAAGGTTCAGTGTCTTAAGTACCAACCTAATTCCATTAATCGACAATTTATCATTCAAATCGATCCTCAAAAGCTTACTAAGATAGATAACCGAGTATACTCACAATCCTCAAACCATGTAACAAGGGTTTACTAAACCTCAAACATCTATGACTTTTCACGGGGTCCACTGAGACGGAATTTGGTCAAACCAAGAATCTCAAGAGGAAAGATGGTAAAGTAAGAAAATTAGTCGAAGATTTGCCTCAAGAATAAAGGCAAGAATTTAGAAAAAAAAAAGAGTTGAAAGAAGTGGAGGAAGAAGGAAAAGAATGATGATCCTAGATAACTAAAATCTAAAATAAGACGGAAATGTTCGGACCTCTAAGGTTCCACAAAGGAAATCGCGGGATATCCTCATCATCTCGTAGAGATACGAGCATACTGGAATTGGGTCTCTCCATCCGCATCCAAAGTGATTTCACATCTGAGTCTGTTGCACCGTCACAGAACTAGAATCTACTCTTGATCATCTGGCCAGTGGCTTAAGCGAACTAAACCGGAGCTGAAGAGTCACCATCGGCATCTTTCTTGGAGCACCAAGTTATCCACTCGAGTTAGCAGGCGTTGAGAGTTCTAAGAAGGTCTTGTCCCGATCTGGAGCAGCATCATGTCAACCTCTTGTCCACTTATCTTCTTCTCGGACAAATAAAACAAATATTCAATGCTAACCATTGAGTTTCAGGAACAGGAAAGCTAAACAAATAAGTCCTTACATGTTTCTACCCATCTCTAATAATATTTTTTTTTACTGTTTAAAGAATTTACTGGTATTTTCCCTAATTTCAGGTGTAAGCGTTGGGAGCAGTGATGCTCTGATACCAACTGTAATCCCCAAGAAATTCTAACGCGATACAGTGGCGGAAACACTGTAGAGTCGGGATTAAAACACGCTGAAAACTATGTCTTAGTAAAATTAAAATGGTAAAGTCAAACAATAGGCCTTAAATAAAATGGCCAAAATTAAAACAATCCACAAAAGGGGGTTTGAACAATCCATAAGACATAATTATTAAAATAAATAAGCAGGATCCATAACTGCTCGCTAGCCCACCCGAAGAAAAACACATATACCTGCCATGTTAAAAACATACCAGCCACAATCAGTGGGGAGCAACGTCAACGTTCTCCCAGCCGTATAACATGATTTTAAAACTGTAATTACTATTATATGAAAATAGTAAAAATAAAAATCATTAAAAGATTATAAGGAAAATAAGCTTTCAGTGAAAAACTTCACGTAACGAAACAATATAATAAAAATGAGTTTTCCGAAGAAAACATAAAACACTTGCCAACCTTCAAATCAAAATTATATCGATAATAATAAAAATAGTCAAAATGGCGTTACGGAAATTCGATCAGTGTGCACAAGGCTAGACTTTCACTAGGATAATACTGGAAACTCTTTTCGAGAACTGTAGACTTAACTCATAAAAGAATCCAGTCTCTAACTAGGCAACTCAACTATAACAGGACTGCGTGCAAGGAGGTCCTGGTTTAAGTAGTATACACCCCTCCTGGATACAAACCATATCCAGTTCAACCCGACGCGACTTACACGATGCGATATCTAAGTTTAAGGGCACAATGCACACTCTTCTGAACACAAACCATGCTCAGTTCAACAACCAATGTGTCCCATAAAGACACACCAGCCTTACAGTTGATGGCAAAACGTACATCCTAGACTATATTACTCTAACCTCACACTTGTCCTTATTCCATAACTCTAAAACAAGGCCATTATCGATATTCAAAAGGATATAATCATTGTAAATAATAAGAGAACAAAAGGGAAAAAGGAACGCCTTCCAAAAGAGGAAACTTTCTATTTTAGGAAACTTCTATATTTAGAAACTTTACAAAAATAGCATCATATCAAAATAGCGAAAATATTAGTTCAGACTAATAAAACATCTTTAGTAAAAGATATAGATTTATAAAACTAATACTTTCGACCTTAACGATATTAATTGTTAAAGTAAGAACATTTGAGTTTATGAAATTATTGAAATATCATACAAGTGTTTATAAAATGATTAGAAATGTCTTAAATATTTTAATACTACTAATTAGGGTGTTTTCAAAATTTATAAAACTAAAGTTCTCTAATTATTATTAGTTTTTCAACAATACGAACATAAATAGGATTTTACGGCAAATGTAAAAATAAATCTTTTAACGTGTTTTATTTAATTAAACCATTAAAAAAAATTAGAATATGATAAGGGGTGATTTAACTATCAAAGTTTCAGATTTAAAATATTTTCAAAATTGCTGAAAAAATAATTCTTTTAGGTAAGACGAAGCATTTTAACGATAAATCGAAATTTTGTCCAAAAATAATTACTATTATTTAAAGACTTTAATAAATAGTAAAAAAATTACGTAAAATAGCAAAAATATATTTTTGGACATTCTTTCCAGAAAAGAGAATTTTCCAGAATCCTTAAACACGGTTTTTAAAGGGTTTTCTCGTTAATCGTCTAATCTCGACAATAACGATTAATAAAAATAGTAATTACAAAACGATTTATGTATTAATATCCAAAAACTATTATTAAACTTAAAAACAATGATTTTTCAGAAACTACTATTTTTTCCAGATTTAAACAAAAGACCAGAAATCGAGAATTTAAACGACAAACACGGTTTTAACGATAAACGATGATTTAAAGTGATTAATTAATTCCCCAACTTAAGAATTCCGAAAAATTATGAAAAAATTCAGAAAATGATTTTTCATCAGAAATATTATTCACATCAAATTTCAGATTAAAATAAAATGTTTAAGTGCTAGAAATAAAAATCGGTTTTTAATCATTTTTGTTCGTAAACGGTAAAATTCAATAATCGATATCAAAAATATCAGAAAAATACCAAATTATTAAAAATCATTAAAAACTTCATTAAATATAATCATATATTACAAGTTTAGGCCGAATATTACGATTTTACAAATTACTACAACAATTTAATCGTTAATCTCGAAACATGCAAATTTTTTACTTTTAAAATTTTTCCAGATTATATGACATACATATATTGTCAAAAATGAAATATAAAAATATCATGCAATTACACATTTAAAATCACGAAATACCGAGTAACATCGACGTTACCTCTAATCCAAGTCGGAATCGATAATATGCTCGCCGACCTCGGGATAGTCCAAAAATCCTATAATACACAAAAATCATGGTATAAAAATACCATGAGAAAAACTAAGAAAATCAAGGTGAATGACGATCGAAAACAACATCGATTATTACCTTAACGATAGGCTCGGAAAGAGGATTAATTCGACGATAAAGATGAGACGATTAGGACTTGAATTAAGCAAGAACCAGCCAAGGAAAGGAGAATGAATGTATTCGGCCAAGGGAAAGAAAAGATGATGTTGTAACAAATTTTTTTTAATGCACAAAAGAATGTAAAGGAGAGAGGAATGGTTTTAAGCATAAATGGAATTAAAATGGATGAAGAATCCAATGTGGTATCATCAATGTGGAATCCAATGAGGAATCCAATGAGGTTAAGAGGGAGTGTGAAGAGTTTGAGCAATAATGCAACAATTAAGTGAGAAGGAAAATAATCATATCTTTTCGGTTTACGTAATAAAATGTATCGTATTAATAAAACGTAGTAAAATTGTGACAAGAATCTTTGTCGGTCCAAAACACGAGGAAAAAAGGTCTCAAATAATTTATAAATTGATAAAAGAATAATCATAAAATAGTTAAAGGCATTTCAAAGTAATTCGAGTAAACCCCGCGTAAGAAAATACTTATTTACGAAGCTTCGTAATAAAATCACTAATGGTTAAATCTTTGTAAATAAAAATATTTACTCGTTGAAAAAGTTATAAAAATATATTTAAACATTTGTAGAAAAAGGAATAACTCAAATCCGAGCTTAAATAAGATGGGTAATAAAATTCCTCGCGGAAAAATAAATAGTTTACGAAGAAAATTAAATAAATAGATTTAAAAGAATTAAAATCTTTTAAATAAAAATAAATATCATTAAATTCAAAATGAAAATAAAGCTTGGAAAAAGATGAAACATAAGGTCAAAATGTGACAGAGTTATGACGAAGTCATAACGGAAAGGATAAAAACGATAGGGAAAATAGCGGGTGTTACAGGGTTCTTGGATGATGGGGGGCGATTTCAATTGTGTTCTCAAGCCTGATGAAAGGTTTGGGGGAAACTTCTTACTTGCTGAAGCTATGCCCTTTCAATCTTGCATTGACGATTGCGATTTAACGGATAGCGCTGCCTGTGGATCTTACTACACCTGGAATAACAAACAGAAACCAGAGGACAGAGTCTTTTCCAGATTGGACAGGTGCTTGGTCAATCAAGATTGGATGTCTACCAGAGAGAAGTATATAGCGCACTTCCTTCCGGAGGGTCTCTTTGATCATTGCCCATGTCTTATTACGAAGGGAAGAGGAGATAATGCTAGGAAAAGATCGTTCAAATACTTCAATATGTGGAGTAAAGCTCCAAACTTTAAAGCCATTGTCAATGAAAGCTGGCAATGTAATCCCCTAGAAAATCTAACGCGATACAGTGGCGGAAACACTGTAGAGTCGGGATAAAAACACATTGTAACTATGTCTTAGAAAAATTAAAATGGTAAAGTCAAACAATAGGCCTTAAATAAAATGGCCAAAATTTAAAACAATCCACAAAAGGGGTTTGAACAATCCATAAGACATAATTATCAAAATAAACAAGCAGGATCGACACTGCTCGCTAGCCCACACCCGGAACACGTATACCTGCCATGTTAAAACATAACAGCCACAATCAGTGGGGAGCAACGTCAACGTTCTCCCAGCCGTATAACAGGATTTTAAAACTGTAATTACTATTATAGAAAAATAGTAAGAAAACAGAAAACAGTAAAAAATTATAATGAAATAATTTTTCAGTGAAAAACTTCACGTATCGAAACAATATAATAAAAATGAGTTTTCCGAAGAAAACATAAAGTATTTGCCAACCTGCAAATCAAAATTATATCGAAATATTCAAAATGGCGTTATGGATAGAATTAGTGTAGACGGCTAGACTTTCACTAGGAGAATACTAAAATCTAGCTTCGAGAACTTAGTTCAAACAAATCAAACTTCGATCTCTAACTAGGCTACTCAACCATAATAGGGCGGCGACTTATAAATGCGTGACCCTAGTTTAAGATAATATGCACGCCCCTCCCTAGCACCATAAATACTCAGTTCAACCCAACGGCGTCTTACACTGCGAGGCACGAGTTTAAGGTCAAAATGTACGCACACTCCCGAACACCATATACGCTCGGTTCAACAACCAGTGTGCCCCATAAAGACACACTAGCCTTATAGTTGATGGCAAAAACATAAACCCCCAGAATATATTACTCTAAACCTCACACTTGTTCTTATTCCATAACTCCAAAACAAGCCATTATCGATATTCAAAAATAAATATAATCAATATAAATAACATGAGGATAAAAGGAATAAACATTTTCAATAAAAATGGAAACTTACTAATTTTAGGAACATTACTAAAAATAGCGTCATAACAAAATAGCAAAAATATTAGTTCACAACATTTTTAGTAAACGATATAGATTTATAAAACTAATACTTTGAGCATTAACGATATTAATTTCTAAAACGAGAACAATTGGGTTTGTGACATTATTAAAATATCGTACAAGTGTTATAAAATGATTAAAATGTCTTAAGCATTTTAATACTACTAATCAGGGTGTTTTCAAAAGTTACAAAGCTAAAATTCCCTAATTATTATTAGTTTCGACAATACGATTATAAATAGAATTTTACGGCAAATGTTAAATAAATCATTTAACGTCTTTTATTTAATTAAACCATTGAATATATTTAGAGTATGTCAAGGGATGATTTAACTCTTAAATTTTCAGATTTAAATATTTTCAAAATGGCTGGAAAAATAATTCTTTTAGGCGAAACGAACCAGTTTAACGACAACTCGTAATTTTGCCCAAAAATCATTACTACTAATTAAAGGCTTTAATAAATAATACAAAAAATACGTAAAATAGCCAAAGTACATTTTTGGACATTCTTTCCAGAAGAATAATTTCTCCAGAATTCTTAAACTCGGTTTTTAAAGGGTTTTCTCGTTAATCGTCTAATCTCGACAATAACGGTTAATAAAAATGGAAATTACAAAACGATTTAAGTATTAATATCCAAAAATTATTATTAAACTTAAAAATCATTATTTTACAGAATATACCAATTTTTCATATTTTCCAAAATTCCAGATTTAAGAAATTCAAACAAAACCGTCATTTAAAACCCGTTTTCACAATTAACGATTTCATTAATAAAACTTATCATTCCTAACATTTTATTAAAGCACTAAAAATTATAAAATTACATTTTATCATGAAATCATCTGAATCATATTTCTTTCAGATTTAATCAAAAGACCAGAAATCGAGAATTTAAACGACAAACGCGGTTTTAACGATAAACGATGATTTAAAGTGATTAATTAATTAATCCACTTAACAATTCCGAAAATTTTTGAAAAATTTCAGAAAATTCTATTTCATCAGAAAGTTTTACCACGTCAAAAACCAGATTAAAATAAAATGTTTAGATACTAGAACTAAAAATCGGCTTTTAATCGTTTTTGTCCGTAAACGGTAATAATTCAATAATCGATAACAAAAATATCAGAAAAATACCAAATTATTAAAAATCATCAAAAAAAATCATTTTTACAGAATATAAAAACATATTACATGTTTAGACCGAATATTACGATTTTACAAATTAATATGACGATTTAATCGTTAATCTCGTAAAAGCGATAAAAATATCGAAACATGCAAATTTTCAACTTTTAAAATTTTTCCAGATTATATGACATACATATATTGTCAAAAATGAAATGTAAAAATTATACATGCAAATACACAATTAAAATCATGAAATACCGAGTAACATCGACGTTACCTCTAACCCAAATTCGAGTCGATTATAAATTCGTCGGCTTCGGGATCATTCAAAAATCCTTCAACACAAGAAAAGCATGGTGGAAAAATACCATGAGAAAACTAAGAAAATCAAGGCAAATAACGATCGAAAACAACATCGATTATTACCTTAACGAAGGGATCGGAATGACAATTATTTAGGAGATGAAAACGAGACGATCGAGACTCGATTAGAGACTAAATCTGGCTGGAAAGGGTGCTGGAAAATATCAGCCAAGATGAGAAAATGAGAGGAAAAGAGAGAGTTTTTGCCTTGAATATTATTTAGTGGTTGAATGAATTAAACTAATGAAGAGTTTATGAATGAATGTGACTTATAAAAAATGTAAAAAAAAGGTGAATGTACCACTAAAACACATGGCTAAAATGGATGAATAAGAGAGTGAAAAGTCTATGCATGAGTCATCAAATTTAATGGATGAGAAAAATAATATCTTAATCCTTTAATCATTTTATAAAATGAAATGTTTATAAAAGAAAGTGTAATGGTGGTGTGTGATAAGGGTCACGGTCCAAATGATTCAAGGTGAGTCCAAAATAAGTCATAAGTCGATAAAAATAAGGATCGTAAAATTATTAAAGGCATTTCATAGCAATTTGAGTAAATCTCGCGTAAGAAATCAATTAATTACGAAACTTCGTAATAAAATTATTAAATGATAGATTTTCATAAATACAAATTTTTTCTTAGTTAGAAATATTATATAAACGTATTTGGGCCCTTTAAGAAAAATAAACAACCCAAATCCAAGCTTAAAATGATAGTTCGTATAAAAATGGGATTCTTTGTGAATTAAATAAATAGTTTGCGACAAAAATTTAATAAATAGATTTATTATAGGAAAATAAAATATTTAAAATATTTTAATGAAAATAAATAATATTTGACTCGAAAATTTTATGAAATTTGAAAATGAAGGATACTGAAGGCAGAAAAAAATCACAGAGTCATGATGGAGTCATAACAGAATAGATAACAACGCCTAGAAAATTAGCGGGTGTTACAATCCTCCCCACCAAAAGAAAGTTTCGTCCTCGAAACTAAGAATAAGCAGAAAGGAGTCAAGATTACCCCACTCGAAAAGATGAGGATATAAATTTCGCATAAAAATTTTGATGTAAAAGAAAATTTTACAACTTTTAAAGTGATATGAAATCAAATGCAATTATTTATTCCAAGAGAAATTGAGCTAAGCTACCCGGAATTTGAAGTCCTTTAATTAGTGAAATCATAAAGTAAAATTATTTGATAAAATAACGTTGTTAAATAACATTTGTAAATGAAGTCGAAAGAAATTGGGTGACCAAACATTTTCAAAACAAAAGTAAAACAATCTGATTAAAAATTTCCACAATATTTCTTTTTATGATGAAACAAAATTTAGTTTGGGAGAAATCAAATTTTGTAATTAGTAAACATCAAGTCAGTCGTCAAACATTTTCAATAACAGATTCAAAAGTCCTCCAAAAAAAACGAAAACTAATTTCAAAATGTTAAAATTTCGAAAATGTTATCATAGTAATTATGAAAGTTTTTTTTAAGAAAAATGTTATCAAACCTTAACACTCAAAATAATTTCGACAATGTTAAAACATAGTTTTACATAATAATCTTATAGAAATGGATGTATTTTGGAAATATGAGACTCTTCATAAAATTCCGATTGCTTGAAAATCAAAAATAATTTCGACATAATTTAAAATAATTTATTAAGGCATTTTGAAATAGAACTAATATAAATATCAGCCAAAGATAAAACAAAAGTAAAGTATAAAGTTCTTAAATTGTAATTCAAAAATGTTAAATTTCACGATATCCGAAAAGTTTAATTTAATCAATTTTTTTTTACAAAACGGGGAGTTTCATAAATAGAAATAACTCAAAATGTTCAAATTTCACGATAACCCAAAATGTTAAATTGCTCAAAGTTTTTACAAAATGAGGAGTTTTAGAATTTGAAATTATGCTTCAAAATGTTAAAATTTCACAAAAATCAAAATTTTTTTAAATTAGTCAAACTTTTTATAAGTTCGGGGAAATGATGAACGGATGAATAGAGTCAAGGATAAACAATAAATTAAAATAAGAGTTTTCAAAATCGATAAAGGTCAAAGGGATTGGCAGGAGTTACCGTAACAGAATTCAAGAGAAGCAGAAAGGAAGACGAAGTTGAGAATCAAAAAGAGCTCTCAAGGATTATAGAAGAAATTAACCATCTCGAGATTCCTAGCATGACTCCCATAAACACGGGTTCCTAATTCCCATCAAATAACGCTAAGTCCAATATCAGTACAGGGTGGTCCTACTCAATCTACAACCTCCAAAATTAAGTCTTACATACTTATATAATCTTTCAATTAGTATAGTAAGAATCCACAAATGATTTAGACTAATCCTAATTAAGACTCCAACGGTTATCAAAACGTACCCAAACTCGTAATCACTAAGGTTCATAATTTAAAGCTCATAAGGTCTGAACTCGAGGTATACTTCAAATTTCTCGAGTAAGGAAGACTAAATAAAATCCACCAATTAACAATGTTGTGGACATGACGTAGGTCCACCCCGACGCGGCGAAGCGCGGGTTTGGGTAGGCGAATGAATCTCGTGGTAAGATTGTTCTCGGGTTCGAAATTTAAGTCAAAATGGAGTCGCCACCGAATTTTGTGGTTATTCGGAACCATACGAGCCCACTCTATGTCGTCATGGGCTATACACAAAGTAAGCCCACTCCGATTTCAGAGTTTATGGGGCTCGTCCCTTTGTATTGCGATACCGATACCATCTATACCGGTAATCGTGTAAAGAATGACTCTCGTTCGCCAAGGGTTTCGGACATCCGGAAACCAAAGGTTCTGAGTAAGGGGTGAGGGTACGTGTTGGGAAGCCCACTAAGGACACCCAACCCCGCCCGCACATGGCGGCCTCTACTAAGACATCGTTCGTGTTCGTGATACGCGCGCTAGTAAAATAATGAAATGATATGCAAAGAGCGTTTTGACTAAAGCATGCGAATTTTGCGTTAACTACGTCATTTAATGCATCTTATTGTTGGTCGAAATGGTTTAGCATGCGAGGTTCATTTATAAAGCGTAAAAGCAAATAATAAATAAAGCTCGAAAGGAAATAAAAGCGTACAAGCTACACGAGCGGAAATACAACCCGGAATTCACAATACGACATAAACAAAATGACGTAAAGCAAAGATAAAAGAGACCCATATGTAAACTAGACCGCGAAATTATGTAGATGGACTACCCCGCTTAAATACGTATTATGTTACGTATTAAGCGAAGGACGGAAATATGAGATTGTGGCGTATTGCTAGCCTAGTCTCACATTCCGTAGTCTTGTCCCGACTTATCACGTAAAAGTGGTCAAAGTCGTTCTACGTGTCATGACATGTGTGGCGTTTTGAAAAATGATGAAGGGTCGGTCGATGGTCTAAAGTCGATAAGAACGGGGCTCGGAATATATGTCCAAGCCCTCGGGTTTCTGAGTTGCCAGACCCACTCGACCGAGTCATTGATTGACTCGACCGAGTGCGCTATTAACGTGGCTACTGCCCATTTTTGGGGGGTTACTCGATCGAGTGCCTTATGGCACTCGGTCGAGTGCGTCGTTAATGGGGCTACTGCCCGGTTTTTGGGGTGCAACTCGATCGAGTGGCCTGTGGCACTCGGTCGAGTGCTCCCCGTTCGAGTAGTGATTTGCTCGATTTTATGGCTTGAAATCGATGATCGGCCAAGTCAAATACAAATATCGCACGATTTGTATTCGACTCGGCCTCCGGTACTATAATTGTGTATGAACGATTATAATACCGTCACCGGAGTTTTTATGAAAACGTTTGTGTTAGATTATGAAACTTTAAATTAGTAGCGAGATGCATCCCTCTACGTCACGACATCGAAACTAACCCTTTCAGGTTACGTGATGTCGGTATTCGTGTCAACGGGTCTCGAACTAATTTTGGAAATGGAGTTAAATTGTTCAACTACGACGAATCACGATCACGTCACGCCCTTGAGTACATTGGGGCGGGGCTCCTCGAAAGGGCTCCACCTCCGTCGTTGCTCGTAAAGGGATTAGACGGATCGAATCTGATCATCGTAGTTCAACATTTCAAAACCGACTTTTGATATTAGTATTATATACGCGGTATTATTAGAGTTAGTAACGATATAAAAATGATGCAAAATTAGAAATGCGAAAAGATGAAAAAGTTAGTGTATGTGTTAGTGTTACTACGATGCAATAATGCAAAAATGTACATAAAAACGATATAGAAAAGAGATAGAAAAAGGGTTTAGGACACCCTCAACATACATGCTAGTATAGACCTCGGAAATGGACTCGTAAAATAGCGGCAAGGCTTGGGAGTATCGAGGATGTATGCGAGTTATGGTGTGTATGGATGTGTGTGTGTATTACGTCGGTTTTTCGAGGGACGAAGGACTCGGTTTTTGTGTGTGTTGCTTAGGGTTGCTAAGGCTTGATGTGTAGGTATGTAGGTTAGATTGTGGCTGAAAAATGTAGGGCAAAGTATGTGTCAAAAGTCTTGAAAATGCATGGGAATGAGTCGGTATTTATAGACATTTCCCACGACCTAGGGGGAACTCGATCGAGTGGCCCTAGTGCACTCGATCGAGTGCCTTAGAAAATGGGCCAAGCCCAGCTCGAAGCGCTCCACTCGACCGAGTGGGCAATCCACTCGATCGAGTGGATCAAACAAAATCGAGATATTTGGGGAAGGTTTGACTTGTTTGTTTTGGTAGCTTTTTTGAATTTGATTTGTGCGCCAAAGTGATCTCAGCTGGTTTATGAGACGGTTTCGTCTTTGACCGGGTTTTGACCCGGTCGCCAAAAGACGGGAATTATTTTTGGTGTCGGTTTTGGCCCAAATTAGTCTCATTTGACTCGGAACGACCCACTGGGCCTAAATTTGAGGTCTGTTTTGTGAGATTTTTACTCCGCTAAAAGTCCATGTCGGATATTATGAATTCCGAGCCCAAATCCGAGTATACTAAGTCACGTTGACGTCCAATCATCATCGGGTGTTTTTCGGAGACTACCATAGACACGTGGCAGTCAAAATGCGGGTGTCTACAGAGCCCCCACTCTGACTGAGGCTTGGACAAGGCGAAAGTCAGAGTAGCTACCAAGCCCGCTAAGACCTGGTAGACTTCCGGTCGGGTCGTTTATAGTCCAGTAGACTCGCGTGAAGGGCTCGCCAGCCATAAGCAGAGGGTCATACCTGTTCTGATGATGATAGCTTCGCGGGGAGTCAGACTTGTAGCATAAGTCCTGAGCGCGACTATATGCGGGTCCATCCTGTATCCTTTCGGGGAAAATACCGCCTCGGGCGTTCTGCAGAGGAAGTATATGAGCTGTTCGGGCTTGCTTTTAAAGCCTTGGGTCACATTTGATGATGATGCTCCGTGGGGAGTAAAGCCTGCCTCTTTTGGGGAGTAGGTGTACCCGTATGCCGACACATCGCACTTTAGATGTAGCACACCGGGGAAAAGCTGACTCCGTTGGGGGAATTAAATAGTTTCGCGGGGACTTGCTTCTGAAGTCTTGGGTGTACCTATATGCTGACACATAACAACTTGTATGTAACACATAGGTAAAATGTTGACTCTCGCTGGGGAGAAAAGTAGCTGCGCGGGGACTTGCTTCTGAAGTCTTGGGTGTACCCGTATGCCGACACATCACGTCTTGGACGTAGCATTCCAGGAGAAACACCGCCTTTGTTGTTCCGTTGGGAAGCACTAGCTGGTACCTGAAATGTTAGATACATAGGCAGAAATAGCAGGCATGGTATGTAGCAAGATATCACATAGGAAATGCAGTTAGCATCTATAGACTGGCTTGCGCTGGGGAAAATGGTTTTTTTGCTTCATTTTGAAATCGAAGTCCTGAAAGCAACTCACGTGCTAGGAGATAGGTTTTCAAAAGGGGTAGAAAAGAATTTTGCAGTTTAAATAGACCGAAATTTGACCTTGTCGAAAAGGATTTTCTCAAATGGCTAAGTTTTGCAAATTTCAAAACAAGAATTTTGAAGAGAGACATACCGACAGACTCGACTCTGGACGTGACAGGACGAGTTGACAGACACGACTTGGAATTTCGAGGGGTTGGACCGTGACTCGGTAGGGGGTGGACCACCTAAGACGACAAGACTCTTATGCTGCGCTAATCCATAGCCTAGGCGAGTGGCAACACGATCGAACGTCGAAATGGGAAGGATGCGGTATAGGAGAACCGCAGTAGTCGTTAATAAGACTGTTACTGCACGGCATGACTTAGCAGTGGCAATGTTGTAGACTGATGTTCTTTTGGATCTTTGATTTTGGGTACAATCCCTGGTGTCGCCTCGAATCCCTGACGGATTCTCGTCTTCGACTGAGCCGAGTACTAGGACACACTAAAGAAAGGAGACTAGTTTTTTGAAAGTCATTTGGATTATGTGAGTGGATGAAGGTCTTCTGCCTAAGAGAAGCCCCCAGGACGACAAAGCTAGCTGCAGAGAACATGACAGTGTCGTGACCGGAATGATGGTGCCCTTTTTTATTTGTGTGAATGTGGGTGGTTGTGCCTTTGTTGAAAGGCTGCCTACGTATTCACGTGTAGTGAAATCAAACCAAGCCGTAGTTCAGTGGATTGGATGATATTATTATGGTGCCTAGTTTATTAGGGCTTTGTGTGTAACTAGCCATAACGATGGTGTATGCTAGGTGCATTCCCAGTGATGTCTTGATCAAAAGGCTAGAACAGTTAGGATGTTGATCCTGTGACTGTGAGCATTTTCCGGGGTAGCCCCCAGAGGTGGTGTGAACTATTTGGGCATGTTCTATGCCGACCGCAGGTTGAGTTCCCGTGTTTAGGGATGTTTTTTGGAAATATGGAGCTAGGTCGTAAGTGGCTTTGATGACTCGAAATGATCTGGAGCTCGATTTTGTGGAGCTAAGGCTTCGAGGGTAAGGTATTGCAATGTGGTAGGAAAGGGGGAAGTCGAGTAAAAATGACTCGAACTTCGCTCGGGGTAGGTTTGATAATGCGGGATCTGATTTCCATGTCTGGCCCTAAATGGTTAGGGTGTATCCTATGGAGCTTGAATCCTCAAAATTCCGGGCTGTCTCTAGCCTAGGTCTCGGAAAGGTCTTGAGGGTTGTAATGTGGGAAGGCTAAGTGTGGTGTTAGCTGACCAGCTTGATTGTCTCTCCCCTATTTGACGGTATGGGTTTTGATGATGTTTTTGAATTGATCGTTCCCGGTCAAGGGACTTTCAATTGGGTTGACCGTTGACCACGGTCATGGGTATTTGAATTTTTTTTTTTTTTTTTTTTTTTGGGTTGACCTCCTGGCCCCGGTCGTGGGATTGACCGTATCTGGTCGGGGGATGCTGAGAGTTCTTTTTTTGATGGCCAGCTCTTTTGTTTTGGGCCTTTTGCTTTTTCCTTGGACTTTTGATTTTTTTTGTCCAACTTTTTTTTTTTCACGGTAATCCCCTCCTATGGTGTTGTGGGTGGATATGGGGGTGGGCCCATCGGTTAGATTAGGCTTGTGGAGCTAAACCTTTGTAAGGTGTAAGCCTAGTTGGTGTTTGTGTGAGTGCAACTCGCGGTGGAGTACTCTATGGTAAGCATGGTGATTTGGATCTCGGTATTGTCATCATAATTCCGAGCAGGCTTAGTGGGAGCATCGTCCCGGGTTGGGTATTTTTGGCATCAAGTCAGACTAACGCCTAAGATAGGGATTGGTTAGTCTTATTGGAGGGTGTTTATTGTGGGAAATGGGCTTGCCTCCCGTCTTAAACCCAAACTAGGAGACTTCCTAGATTTATCATAGGATTCGATACCGCTCCTGCTAAGGGTAGTTATGTGGCCGTCTATGCCAGACATGGAACAGGTAAAGGAAAACACGGGCCTCAGTTCCTGCAGTCATCATAGATGTGCCTATAATAGTCACGTGCGTGTGCTCACAGTGTATGATGGTGTTCATCATGTTCTCGGAAACACAAAAGGGAAGCATATATGAGAGACTGAAAAAAAGCTGATTTTATTAAATTGAAAAGAGAGGACAGAATACAGTTGACTCTGACTCTGACTTTGAAATTGAAAGAGATAGAACATCCTAGACTCGTACTCAGACTCGGACTCAAATCAAATCTGGACTCTTGGATGAGGTTGTCAGTAGTCTTCGGCTTCTAAGGACTCAAGTGGATGTCCAGTATAGCCTTCGGTAGAAGCTTCACCCAAATCTTCGTTATGTCGAAGATCGTCTTCAATCCTAGTGCCCATTTCGGTAAGCACAGCAAAGTTTGAGATGCCGGCATACCTAAGATGGATGCGATAGGATGGTAGGAGGTTGTTGATGAATGCATCTACTAGTGTCTTCTCGCTGGGCTTGTCTACCAGCTTAACACTCTCAGCCCGCCAACGTTGAAGGTATTTGGTGAAACCCTCTGTTGGATCTTGGGCCATGACTTCTAAAGTCCGCATGGTAGTCTGAAGTTCGGTATTATCAGAATAGTTTTTAGCGAACTCGGTAGCCACATCTTCCCAAGTGGGGAATCTTTTTGCATTAAGCCTATAGAACCAGGCTTTTGGATATTTCCCGAGGGATGCGCCGAACAAATTGATGAACATGTCGGCTTTGACCCCCTTGATCGCCATAAATGCTTTGAAGGCTCGGAGGTGTAGTAATGGATCCTCCGTCCCTTCGAATATGGGTAACCCTTCTAGATTGAGATCCGTTGGTAGTTTCTCACTGATGGGTGTATAGTCTCGGGAGTTTTCAATATGAATGTTATTCCCTTGGGAGGCATGGAACTGTTGTTCGAGCTCACGCACCGTGCTGATCAATTTGGCAAATGGCCCAGTATTTACCGATTCAGAATTGAAGTCTTGCCGTTCAATGACAGTTAAACGAGCATTCATGGCCTCTTGGTTGGTTTTCAGGAACCCTATATGGGTTTCGGTTATGGCCTGCCTACTAACCATTGTTTCCAGCGAAGCCTTTATTTCATTGATGGTGTTTTCCATGTCCCTATTCCCGGTTGTGGGTGCCATACTCTGCGAGAATACCCACGTAATCAGAAATGTTGCTTCGGAACTCGAACACGCCAAGGCATAAGAAATAGCGCGGGAGGAAAGACAACTCGGGTTTGACTCGGGTTAGACTCTCCTACAAAAATGTAAGGTGCGATTCTCGAAGCGACTGTGATTAATCACTCCGTCGGAGAATAGCCCCCAAGTGAGACTAAGGACTCTTATAGGACTCAGATGGTGTGGCATCTAAGTGACTCAAAAGTGGGGTACGTGAGACAACACGTGTAAGACATGACCCTCAGAGCAACCGTGATTGATCGCTCTCCTAAAGGGTAGCCCCCCGAGTGAGATTGTAAGTTTTGCTAAGACTCGAGTGATGGACGAGTGGCCCTTAGATGTAAGGATCACGAACCTTTTGTTATAGGTCTATGCCTTGTAAAAGGTTGACTCGGCCTTGATGAAGGCAGACGGGTAAGGGAAGAAACTTGCGATATAAGATCGGCAGAGTTTCGACGCTAGAGACCCTTGACTTGACTTGAATAAGGATGACCCTGTGATTAGGGTAGACCTTTAAGTTAAAGGATTTTCGAATTGGGATGACTTCGACTAACGGATTGAAAGACAGACGATATTCCCTTAGGAAAGGTCATGAGGACCGTCCTATTAGAGGGAAAGATCACGTGAGACTTTCTAGTTAGGACTCGAGTGTATGGACGAACCTTCCATTTACGAGTGTATGACTCGTGTTGGTCGTTTGTGCCTTTAGAAAAAAGGCGGACTAGGATGGGGAAGAAACCCGTGATGTAGGATCGACGGAGTTTCGACGCTATAGACCTTCGACAAATTATGAAAAGACCCGACACACGGATAACGGTAGGTCCTAAAATAAGGAAGGTTTTTGAAAAGATGATTGAATTTTGAAAATTGAGAGGACGGTCCAGAAATTGGTAGTGGGCCAATAGGACCGGCATTTTGAAATGTTAGAATGGTTGCGAGTAAATTCGCATTTTGAAAAAAAATTGGGAGACGGTCTCGTTTTTTGAAATTGGCAGCATGCCGACAGGACCGAGTTTTTTTTTTTGAAAAGTTGAATATTTGGAATTTTGAAAATTTGAATATCGAAAATAAATTTCCGAAAATTTGAAAATTGAAAATGAGATCCCGAAGATTTGAGAATCGAAAACGACATCTCGGAGATTTGAAAATCGAGAATGGAATCTCGAGGATTTGAAAATCGCGAATGGCATCACGAAGATTTGAAAATTGAATTTTGAAAATTCAAAAATCGAATGGTGGATCGGAAATTCGAATTGAAATGGATAGCATTCCGGCTAAAAAAAAAGCTTGTTTTGAGTCAAATCGTAAGTCTAATTTTCGGCAACATTCCGAGTTTTTTTGAAATTGGATATTTTGAAAAGACGGGTCCCGAAACGGACAGTATTTCGGGTTTTTCAAAATTTGGTATTTTGGAAAGATGCAATTTTGAAATGACGGTTTTTGAAAAATGACACGGAAATCACATAGCATGTAGTCAAACAAGCATTATGACGACGCTCATGTATGCTTTACGCTAAGTCTCGGTCGGTCAAAATAGGGTCTATACCAACAACGATGGCTTTCTCGTGTGATGGACGGACTCCCTAAGCCGAGTTGGTCTTAGGACATGCCGCGAAACCGAGACGAGTTCGACCATCGATGTTTTTAGCGCACCCATGTAGGAATGCACCGCGGTATAGTGGGACGTCGGTCACAAGTAACCGGCCCGGGCAAAATTTGGGTTATGCATGAATCATTAAACTAACGCGCGCACACTAATCTACGAACGATTTCTCTTCGAGTCTCACCCTAGGAACCCCGATGACATGTGGTACATCAGGTATCCCCAGCGGAGTCGCCAAATTGTGGACATGACGTAGGTCCACCCCGACGCGGCGAAGCGCGGGTTTGGGTAGGCGAATGAATCTCGTGGTAAGATTGTTCTCGGGTTCGAAATTTAAGTCAAAATGGAGTCGCCACCGAATTTTGTGGTTATTCGGAACCATACGAGCCCACTCTATGTCGTCATGGGCTATACACAAAGTAAGCCCACTCCGATTTCAGAGTTTATGGGGCTCGTCCCTTTGCATTGCGATACCGATACCATCTATACCGGTAATCGTGTAAAGAATGACTCTCGTTCTCCAAGGGTTTCAGACATCCGGAAACCAAAGGTTCTGAGTAAGGGGTGAGGGTACGTGTTGGGAAGCCCACTAAGGACACCCAACCCCGCCCGCACATGGCGGCCTCTACTAAGACATCGTTCGTGTTCGTGATACGCGCGCTAGTAAAATAATGAAATGATATGCAAAGAGCGTTTTGACTAAAGCATGCGAATTTTGCGTTAACTACGTCATTTAATGCATCTTATTGTTGCTCGAAATGGTTTAGCATGCGAGGTTCATTTATAAAGCGTAAAAGCAAATAATAAATAAAGCTCGAAAGGAAATAAAAGCGTACAAGCTACACGGGCGGAATACAACCCGGAATTCACAATACGACATAAACAAAATGACGTAAAGCAAAGATAAAACAGACCCATATGTAAACTAGACCGCGAAATTATGTAGATGGACTACCCCGCTTAAATACGTATTATGTTACGTATTAAGCGAAGGACGGAAATATGAGATTGTGGCGTATTGCTAGCCTAGTCTCACATTCCGTAGTCTTGTCCCGACTTATAACGTAAAAGTGGTCAAAGTCGTTCTACGTGTCATGACATGTGTGGCGTTTTGAAAAATGATGAAGGGTCGGTCGATGGTCTAAAGTCGATAAGAACGGGGCTCGGAATATATGTCCAAGCCCTCGGGTTTCTGAGTTGCCAGACCCACTCGACCGAGTCATTGATTGACTCGACCGAGTGCGCTATTAACGTGGCTACTGCCCATTTTTGGGGGGTTACTCGATCGAGTGCCTTATGGCACTCGGTCGAGTGCGTCGTTAATGGGGCTACTGCCCGGTTTTTGGGGTGCAACTCGATCGAGTGGCCTGTGGCACTCGGTCGAGTGCTCCCCGTTCGAGTAGTGATTTGCTCGATTTTATGGCTTGAAATCGATGATCGGCCAAGTCAAATACAAATATCGCACGATTTGTATTCGACTCGGCCTCCGGTACTATAATCGTGTATGAACGATTATAATACCGTCACCGGAGTTTTTATGAAAACGTTTGTGTTAGATTATGAAACTTTGAATTAGTAGCGAGATGCATCCCTCTACGTCACGACATCGAAACTAACCCTTTCGGGTTACGTGATGTCGGTATTCGTGTCAACGGGTCTCGAACTAATTTTGGAAATGGAGTTAAATATGTTCAACTACGACGAATCACGATCACGTCACGCCCTTGAGTACATTGGGGCGGGGCTCCTCGAAAGGGCTCCACCTTCGTCGTTGCTCGTAAAGGGATTAGACGGATCGAATGTGATCATCGTAGTTCAACATTTCAAAACCGACTTTTGATATTAGTATTATATACGCGGTATTATTAGAGTTAGTAACGATATAAAAATGATGCAAAATTAGAAATGCGAAAAGATGAAAAATTTAGTGTATGTGTTAGTGTTACTACGATGCAATAATGCAAAAATGTACATAAAAACGATATAGAAAAGAGATAGAAAAAGGGTTTAGGACACCCTCAACATACATGCTAGTATAGACCTCGGAAATGGACTCGTAAAATAGCGGCAAGGCTTGGGAGTATCGAGGATGTATGCGAGTTATGGTGTGTATGGATGTGTGTGTGTATTACGTTGGTTTTTCGAGGGACGAAGGACTCGATTTTTGTGTGTGTTGCTTAGGGTTGCTAAGGCTTGATGTGTAGGTATGTAGGTTAGATTGTGGCTGAAAAATGTAGGGCAAAGTATGTGTCAAAAGTCTTGAAAATGCATGAGAATGAGTCGGTATTTATAGACATTTCCCACGACCTAGGGGGCACTCGATCGAGTGGCCCTAGTGCACTCGATCGAGTGCCTTAGAAAATGGGCCAAGCCCAGCTCGAAGCGCTCCACTCGACCGAGTGGGCAATCCACTCGATCGAGTGGATCAAACAAAATCGAGATATTTGGGGAAGGTTTGACTTGTTTGTTTTGGTAGCATTTTTGAATTTGATTTGTGCGCCAAAGTGATCTCAGCTGGTTTATGAGACGGTTTCGTCTTTGTCCGGGTTTTGACCCGGTCGCCAAAAGACGGGAATTATTTTTGGTGTCGGTTTTGGCCCAAATTAGTCTCATTTGACTCGGAACGACCCACTGGGCCTAAATTTGAGGTCTGTTTTGTGAGATTTTTACTCCACTAAAAGTCCATGTCGGATATTATGAATTCCGAGCCCAAATCCGAGTATACTAAGTCACGTTGACGTCCAATCATCATCGGGTGTTTTTCGGAGACTACCATAGACACGTGGCAGTCAAAATGCGGGTGTCTACAAATGTTCGGACACGAAATCCTCAAAAATGATCACCAACATATTTATAATGTCACAAGTACAGAAGTTGGGGAAGTACAATAAATCCTCAAACACGCTCAAACCTATAGGTAATGGCGCAAGCACTCACATCTTCAAACACGTCATTCGATTAATGTTTTTGAGAAGTCCATCAAATTTCTAAGCGTAATGGTGCAACCACAAAATATTTAATAACTCAACGAAGCCACAATCTCGTTGGTCTAAGGTTCTGAACTATAAACCCATTAAGATGATTGACATCAAAGTGTTCCTCAAAACAACGCGATAAATCCAACCTCTAATGACAATATGTTTCTCCTTTTCAAGGTTAACAACAATTTATCCAATTTAGATCACTCAACTCCAAAGTTCATAGCTTACAACCTTAAACAATGATCAACGATCTAATCCTTTAGAAACACGGGTAATCTATGTTAACCAAAATTTGTAACGGGATTAATGAAAACCTTTGATGGTACCACAACACTCAGGTTAACACTTTAACCAACACTCTATGATCCCGAATATGCACGACGCATCCATCAAATAAGCATTAGGTAGGAATCCCAAAATACTATTATTTACACTTGACTAGGTTCTATGTTGAGTATTAGGTATCCATCAAAATATGATATAATTCTCACTATCCAAAAATTTACTAAACTCTTAGTCCTCTATACGATCAAGTAATTCATAACCCAGGCTTGATCAATCTCTATGGTACAATCCTAATTCCGTTAATCACCTAATATCATTCAAATCAATGCTCAAAAGCATACTGGATTAGATAACAGGGCACAACTCACAATCCTCAAACCATTGGTAATAAAGAGTTAACTAAACCTCCAACATATTTAACTTCTAAAAAGGTTTACTAAGATATAATTCGGTCTAACCAAAGAATCTCAAGAGGGGAGATGGTAAAGTAGAAGAATAGAACGAGGACTCACCATAAGAATGAAGATGAGAATATAAAAGAAGAATTGGAAGAATCAGAGGGTGAAAGATGAAAGAAAAGAATTAGTGATCCTAGATAATTAAGATCTTAAACAAGAGAAGAATCTTCGGACCTCCGCAGTACACAAAGGAATCTCGCTGGATTTCTTCAACTTCAAGTAGAGGAACAAACACTCTAGTAATAAGTCGCTTCATCTGGATCCAAAGTGATTTTACATCTGAGTCTACTGCACCGTGATGGAACTAGAGCCTACTATTGATCATCTGGACTGTAGCTGAAGCAAACTGAATCGGAGCTGAGAAAGATCACCATCGACATCTTCCTTGGAGCACCAAGTTGTCCACTCGAGTCGGCAGGCGATGAGAGTGCAAAGTAAGTCTTGTCCCGATCTGGAGCAGCATCATGTCAACATCTTGTCCACTCATCATCTTCTTCTTGGACATATAAAACAAATATTCAATGCTAACCATTGAGTTCAGGAACAGATAATCTTAACAGTTAAGTCCTTATTTGTTTCTACCCATTTCTAACAATATTTTTATTTACTGTTTAAATAATTTACTGGTATTTTCCCTAATTTCAGGTGTATGCGTTGGGAGCAGTGATGCTCTGATACCAACTGTAATCCCCTAGAAAATCTAACGCGATACAGTGGCGGAAACACGGTAGAGTCGGGATAAAAAAAACATATTGTAACTATGTCTTAGAAAAATTAAAATGGTAAAGTCAAACAATAGGCCTTAAATAAAATGGCCAAAATTTAAAACAATCCACAAAAGGGGTTTGAACAATCCATAAGACATAATTATCAAAATAAACAAGCAGGATCGACACTGCTCGCTAGCGCACACCCGGAACACGTATACCTGCCATGTTAAAACATAACAGCCACAATCAGTGGGGAGCAACGTCAACGTTCTCCCAGCCGTATAACAGGATTTTAAAACTGTAATTACTATTATAGAAAAATAGTAAGAAAACAGAAAACAGTAAAAAATTATAATGAAATAATTTTTCAGTGAAAAACTTCACGTATCGAAACAATATAATAAAAATGAGTTTTCCGAAGAAAACATAAAATATTTGCCAACCTGCAAATCAAAATTATATCGATAATAATAAAAATATTCAAAATGGCGTTATGGATAGAATTAGTGTAGACGGCTAGACTTTCACTAGGAGAATACTAAAAACTAGCTTCGAGAACTTAGTTCAAACAAATCAAACTTCGATCTCTAACTAGGCTACTCAACCATAATAGGGCGGCGACTTATAAATGCGTGACCCTAGTTTAAGATAATATGCACGCCCCTCCCTAGCACCATAAATACTCAGTTCAACCCGACGGCGTCTTACACTGCGAGGCACGAGTTTAAGGTCAAAATGTACGCACACTCCCGAACACCATATACGCTCGGTTCAACAACCAGTGTGCCCCATAAAGACACACTAGCCTTATAGTTGATGGCAAAAACATAAACCCCAGAATATATTACTCTAAACCTCACACTTGTTCTTATTCCATAACTCCAAAACAAGCCATTATCGATATTCAAAAATAAATATAATCAATATAAATAAAATGAGAATAAAAGGAATAAACATTTTCAATAAAAATGGAAACTTACTAATTTTAGGAACATTACTAAAAATAGCGTCATAACAAAATAGCAAAAATATTAGTTCACAACATTTTTAGTAAACGATATGGATTTATAAAACTAATACTTTCGGCCTTAACGATATTAATTTCTAAAACGAGAACAATTGGGTTTGTGACATTATTAAAATATCGTACAAGTGTTATAAAATGATTAAAATGTCTTAAGCATTTTAATACTACTAATCAGGGTGTTTTCAAAAGTTACAAAGCTAAAATTCCCTAATTATTATTAGTTTCGACAATACGATTATAAATAGAATTTTACGGCAAATGTTAAATAAATCATTTAACGTCTTTTATTTAATTAAACCATTGAATATATTTAGAGTATGTCAAGGGATGATTTAACTCTTAAATTTTCAGATTTAAATATTTTCAAAATGGCTGAAAAAAAAATTCTTTTAGGCGAAACGGACCATTTTAACGACAAATCGTAATTTTGCCCAAAAATCATTACTACTAATTAAAGGCTTTAATAAAAAATACAAAAATTACGTAAAATAGCCAAAGTACATTTTTGGACATTCTTTCCAGAAGAATAATTTCTCCAGAATCCTTAAACTCGGTTTTTAAAGGGTTTTCTCGTTAATCGTCTAATCTCGACAATAACGGTTAATAAAAATGGAAATTACAAAACGATTTAAGTATTAATATCCAAAAATTATTATTAAACTTAAAAATCATGATTTTCCAGAATATACCAATTTTTCATATTTTCCAAAATTCCAGATTTAAGAAATTCAAACAAAACCGTCATTTAAAACCCGTTTTCACAATTAATGATTTCATTAATAAAACTTATCATTCCTAAAATTTTATTAAAGCACTAAAAATTATAAAATTAAATTTTATCATGAAATCATCAGAATCATATTTTTTTTCAGACTTAATCAAAAGACTAGAAATCGAGAATTTAAACGACAAACGCGGTTTTAACGATAAACGATGATTTAAAGTGATTAATTAATTCATCCATTTAACAATTCCAAAAAATTATGAAAAATTTCAGAAAGTTCTATTTCATCAGAAAGTTTCACCACGTCAAAAACCAGATTAAAATAAAATGTTTAGATACTAGAACTAAAAATTGGCTTTTAATCGTTTTTGTCCGTAAACGGTAATAATTCATTAATCGATAACAAAAATATCAGAAAAATACCAAATTATTAAAAATCATCAAAAAAATCATTTTATAGAATATAAACATATATTACATGTTTAGACCGAATATTACGATTTTACAAATTAATATGACGATTTAATCGTTAATCTCGTAAAAGCGATAAAAATATCGAAACATGCAAATTTTCAACTTTTAAAATTTTTCCAGATTATATGACATACATATATTGTCAAAAATGAAATGTAAAAATTATACATGCAAATACACAATTAAAATCATGAAATACCGAGTAACATCGACGTTACCTCTAACCCAAATTCGAGTCGATTATAAATTCGTCGGCTTCGGGATCATTCAAAAATCCTTCAACACAAGAAAATCATGGTGGAAAAATACCATGATAAAACTAAGAAAATCAAGGCAAATAACAATCGAAAACAACATCGATTATTACCTTAACGAAGGGATCAGAGTGACAATTATTTAGGAGATGAAAACGAGACGATCGAGACTCGATTAGAGACTAAATCTGGCTGGAAAGGGTGCTGGAAAATATCAGCCAAGATGAGAAAATGAGAGGAAAAGAGAGAGTTTTTGCCTTGAATATTATTTAGTGGTTGAATGAATGAAACAAATGATGAGTTTATGAATGAATGTGACTTATAAAAAATGATAAAAACAAGGTGAATGCACCACTAAAACACATGGCTAAAATGGATGAATAAGAGAGTGAAAAGTCTATGCATGAGTCATCAAATTTAATGGATGAGAAAAAAAATATCTTAATCCTTTAATCATTTTATAAAATGAAATGTTTATAAAAGAAAGTGTAATGGTGGTGTGTGATAAAGGTCACGGTCCAAATGATTCAAGGTGAGTCCAAAACAAGTCGTAAGTCGATAAAAATAAGGATCGTAAAATTATTAAAGGCATTTCATAGCAATTTGAGTAAATCTCGCTAAGAAATCAATTAATTACGAAACTTCGTAATAAAATCATTAAATGATAGATTTTCATAAATACAAATATTTTCTTAGTTAGAAATATTATATAAACGTATTTGGGCCCTTTTAGAAAAATAAACAACCCAAATCCAAGCTTAAAATGATAGTTCGTATAAAAATGGGATTCTTTGTGAATTAAATAAATAGTTTGCGACAAAAATTTAATAAATAGATTTATTATAGGAAAATAAAATATTTTAATGAAAATAAATAATATTTGACTCGAAAATTTTATGAAGTTTGAAAATGAAGGATACTGAAGGTAGAAAAAAATCACAGAGTCATGATGGAGTCATAACAGAATAGATAACAACGCCTAGAAAATTAGCGGGTGTTACAGGCAACAAGAGATCAAAGGTTCTAAACTGTTTTACAATTCTAAGAAATTGCAGATGCTTGAAAAACCCCTAAAGGATTTGAACAAAGACCACTTCTCAGACATTGAGAAGGCAGTCGACATCGCTCAGACTGCTCTTTACTCTATCTAAAAAAGACTCCATCTTGCGCCCAACTGTGCGGACCTTCGGCTGCAGGAGGAACAAGCAGCAAGTAATTTTGCTAGAATCCATGACGCGCGCATGGATTTCCTAAAACAGAAAACCCAATGTGAATGGTTAAAGGATGGAGACCAAAACACTAAGTTTTTTCATGGAGCTTTAAGAAGCAGAAGGAATACAAATACTATCAACCAAATCCAGGATATTAATGGCACGACGCATACAGATTCAGATGGGATTCAAAGAGCCTTCTTGGAGTACTATACACAGCTGTTGGGGGAAAATAAAGCTGTAACTCCAATTAGCCGGAATGTCATTCACCAGGGGCCGATTTGCAAAGAACACCACTGTAATTTACTGGAGAGACCGATTGATGATGAGGAAATAAAGAACTCTTTTCAGTATTCCGGATGACAAATCCCCTGGGCCCGATGGCTACTCGAGCAGATTTTTCAAGGACTGCTGGGACGTAGTTGGTTCTGAGGTCACCGAGGCCATTAAATATTTCTTCTCAGCTGGTCAAATACTTAAACAAATTAACACCACTACTATCACTCTGATCCCCAAGATGGAACGACCTTCCTCGGTATCACAGTTTAGGCCTATAGCCTGTTGTAATATTATTTACAAGATCATTGCTAAGCTGCTATGCTCTCGACTTGCTGAGATCCTCCCGGATATCATCTCTCCTTCTCAAGGAGGATTCATTAAAGGCAGAAGCATTCTCGAGAACATCCTTATTTGCCAAGACATTATTCGATTATACAACAGAAAGATCGTTTCTCCGAGATGTGTCTTTAAAATCGATCTTCATAAAGCCTATGATACAGTAGAATGGAATTTTATTGACCAAATGACGGAAATGATGATGATGCCGCCTAGGTTCAGGAATTTAGTGATGCAATGCGTCACTACTGCTTCTTACAGCCTTAATCTTAATGGTGAGAACTTCGGGTTCTTCCCTGGGCGACGCGGTCTTAGACAGGGAGACCCTCTGTCCCCTCTCCTTTTCACTCTATGCATGGAGTACCTGTCGAGAGTCTTGGGCTATGCTACTGCTCATTATCCCTTCAAATACCACCCCTTATGCAAGCCTATGAAGCTCACTAGTCTCATGTTCGCAGACGATCTTCTTCTTTTCTCGAAAGGGGATATTCAATCTATGATGGTTCTCCTGATGTCCGTCTCCTCATTCTCTACTGCGACGGGACTTAAGATGAGTAACGGTAAATCCAATGTCTATTTTAATGGTGTCTCGAACGAGGTGAAAAATGCGATATTATAGGTATCAGGCTGCTCCGAAGGCAATATGCCCTTCAATTATTTCGGAATACCGATCAAACCCTCCAAGCTGTCTATACTGAAATGCCAACCTATAGTACAAAGACTTATGGAGCATATCAGGAAACTTGGTGCGAGGAAGCTTTCCTACGCCGGTAGGGTGATTCTGATCAAGAGTACCCTTGCTACTCTTCATACTTATTGGGCATCGATCTTCATTATCCCCTCGGCTGTTATGAAACAAATAACTATATGCAGAAATTACCTTTGGGATGGAGGGATTGATTACCAAAGATCTCCCATGGTTGCTTGGGACAAAATATGTAAGCCTTATAATGAAGGGGGCCTCAATCTTTGTCAGAACGCCATTTGGAATAAGGCTTCTATCGGGAAACTAGCGTGGTGGGTTAGTAGTTGCCAAAACAAATTATGGGTACAATGGGTACATCACGTGTACCTGAAGGGGAAAAATTGGGACGATTAGCAACCTAATACAGACACGAGTTAAGCTTGGCGTAAAATATGTCAAGCTAGAAGCAGTCTCAGTTAATTTTTTGATTCTAATAAGCAGGCAGGGAAGGTCTACTGTATTGCTACTGCGTACGATTGGCTGAGGGAAAAACGATCTCATGTCACCTGGCATAATCATATTTGGACGAGATGGACGCTTCCAAAGCACAGTTTCATCGCGTGGATGCACCAACACCAGACTTTTTTCGTGAAAGACAGGCTTCATAATCTCGGAATAGCTGATGATAATCTTTGCTGTTTGTGCGCTGCTGAACCGGAGACTATTGAGCACCTGTTTAACAGTTGTGAATATAGCAAGCGACTTACTGCTGATGTGAAAAGAATGTGCGGCTGGAGCTGCAGCATTGAGATTAATGAGCAAGGAAGGAACCGACTTAAGGGATCAAAACTTCAAAAGGCTATTAAAAATGGGGTGATTAATGCCTTGATCTACCATATATGGAACCAACGGAATAAAAGCAGGATGGAACAACAATTGATTAAACCCGACGTCCTAGCGGCTAAAGTATCCAAAGAATTTAAGGATTTTTGTAAAAATAAGAGAGTCGACAATTTTGTCAATAAGGACTTCAATTTCATTATGCGCCTCTTGAGGCCTTTGTAAATTTCATGATGTAAATCCGTTCATCAATATACTTACCCTTTACCAAAAAAAAAAATTATCTCTAGGATTGAGTATCCCTTTCTGAATACTACTAAATACATTTGGAGTTCCATCTTAATATTCTTAGCCACTATTTGAGGTCGTAAAAGCACCCCCTCCATCCTACTCTTGTTCCTTTTCTCCCAAATATTATAGATCGTAGCATTTAACACGTTATTTGCCACTGCCCGCTGGAGTTTGCTTCCTCTCATCCTATTTCGCTATTCATTTGTCACCTTGGTTTGATAGTCCTGTTCAGTCCAGTTTGCCATACTCAACAAAATTGTCCTGCTGTAGTCACATGCGCAGAACAGATGCTCAACCTCTTCTGCCTGCTCGCCACAAAAGCAGCATAAATCGTCATTCGTCAGGTTGAGTTAGTGTAGTTTTATTTTCGTGTTCATGGTTCTCTGTTGATGTAACACCCCCATTTACGTAGGAGCCTTACCAGACATTCCCAAGTAAATAAAGACGTTACCATCTCGGTTCCCCGAGGTAGTAGCTGATTACAATAGAATATGAAATGTCAAAATGGCCACATGATTTAGACATTACAACTCATTAACTATTACAACTCTGGTTACACAGCGGAAGCTACACCTTCTATAAAAACGGGAATGCCTATACATTCACCCGTACTACGTCTAGACTCATAAGTCGCGCTCAACCCAATCCCGTACATGTATCCCAGCATCCAAACACATCATAATATACATAACCTGCATTATAGACTGCTCCCCAATTGATCGGAAATATGAATCAGATCATAACAGACACGTCAGACATACACACCAGGTCAGTTTACGATAACATTAAATAACATCAGTACAACCAACATCACAAACATCAGTATCAGTATCAGTATCAGTATCAGTATCATCATCATTCCTATTATCTACCGCGACCGCAGTCACGCCCCGTATGTCCGAGTGTGCACACCCCTCCTAGCCTCTCCTAGAAGGAAACATTAGGGAAGGTTCCGAGATCAACCGGGCCTAGCTAGTCCTTGCTAGCTTCTCTCAATTGGCACACAGCCAAAATTTCAGTAGGCACACAGCCTCAATCTCAATAGGCACACAGCCTTAATCTCAATAGGCACACAGCCTCAATATCAATATCATCATTATACCATTATATATCATAGAACATGCATACATACAACGTAAACTGAGTAAGGATAACCTTACCTAGTTATCAAGCCACCACCACATCGGTAGTAGTATTCACCACGAAAACTCGTCAAAATCCAATCCTAGTAAAATATTGTATACTTTAATTAATATCGAACCTAACGTAGTTACTATAAAAGAAACTGATATCAACCCAACTAGATGATTAAATGAAACCGACCCGACCTAACTAAGCTAAATTATGAAGACCGACCAAACCTAGCCAAAATATAAGATAAAACCGACCTGAACTAACCAACTATAACACCAACCATACATACTAGCAATATATAACACGACAACAACAACAAACTTCACCCCGACTTCACCAACAGCCCGACGGCAATAATAACACCACCACAACGTCAACATCCGCAGTCCCAACAATAACCACAGCCCGACATCCACAACGGCTAATTACTTTGTCTAAGGCTCATGAAACACAACAGAAAACGGAGAAATAGAGGAATGACGCCAGAGGCAACGAATCGGTACGAACCTTACGAATACTTATACCACCACCACCACCATTGATGATGTTGTTCACGTTCATAACCACCTACCCACGTGTAGTGTAATAACCATCACACACTCCATCCCGAGTCCCTTACGCGAATTGAAAGACGGGGACAACGAATGAATTGAAAGGGAGTATGAGATGATGGTGCGGTGTGCAGTTTTGGGTATGGAATTGGCATCTGCAAGTTAAAAGGTGAAGAGGTGGTGTGCATCATCCACGATGCTAATAGGTTAATCTAAATACTCTAGGTAAATAAATAATAAATGGGTATGTTATACGTGCTTACTAAATGGGCTATTAGATTATACGGGTAATAAGTTGGTTTATTAGATTACTAAATGGGTTATACTATAATATACGGGTATTCGAAATCGGTTAAACAATATGGGTTGACTACAAATCTATACTACTACCCATTAATGATACCAGAATTAGGAAAACTCGTAATACACGACGGGTATTACAATCTACCCTCCTTATAAGAAACTTCGTCCCGAAGTTCGTCTCTCATTACAAAACGACTAACTATATCAACCTAACTGATCAACCAACCACCAACCTAACAAGAGTAACATAACGTAAATAATCAAGACTGGGTATTACAGTCTACCCTCCTTATAAGGAACTTCGTCCCGAAGTTCAGGATCCACCCAATAACACACCTCTCGACTAACAAACATTTCCTATGATTTACACTTGTTCGACTACTTTACCTGACTCATCACATGACTAACTATTGTACCTGTCTTACGTACTACTAATTAACGATATATGCGCACTTAAAACTAAAGACAACCAATCCAACTTATCACGCACGGACTTACATGGTCACTAAGAAAAGATACAATTGGAAATTAAAATAATGGATATGACATCCTACCCTCCTAATAACACATGTACTTAACTAACGACAACAACGATCATTAAGCACCTATAGCGCACCTATCATAGGAAATGACGGGGTATGACATCCTACCCTCTTTATAATCAATATTACGTCCCCACAACCTCAAACATAGGCCGAATAGTTAGCATATCAAAATTTTTTATACCACGTTAAGATCGTAAGACATTGACTATGCCATTTCCTTCATTCAACGCGTGCGCGATCCTTACCATTAAGAACACAATCCATCCAAAGCTAATGATAGCTGTTCAGATCGTTTATCAAGTCACGAGGACCTCACAGTTCATGACATCATTATTATACTAGACACTGGACATGACTCACATTTTACCCACATTATACCGATAGTCGATTGAACGTAACGTTTAAATGACAAATCTCATTAATAACCACAAACATGACCACGTCCCTGGAGAAGGGGTAGCCAAATGGTAGTGACTCGTACACAACCTACTTATTCCGCTTTCAACTAGTCTCAGACTGAAATATCAGTCACCATACTCATAAATGTCATACTCATAAATATCATAGTCACCTTACTGACCTTAACAATTTCTAGTACAAACGGCCAAACATCAACATCTCAGACACCCGTCTAGTCATACCAATCCTCACCAACACTTCTTAGCTCCTTTCAAATGTTCAATAAATAAATAAATAAATAAATAAAATTCGAAAGCCCAGACTTGTGGAAACGGACATGACTACACCAACAATTCGTGCACATTTCCAACTATTTCAAATTACACCATCACCGACCTTAACACACAAGGACATAGCGCTAGATTCACATATTATAATCAGTTTAACCCAATTAGATAATTTGGTCCCGCCAACCATTACATCGTTATATAATACACCAAACAAGACTCATAACGCACATTTCAGCAACCATTATTCCAACACTCGAGTAACATTTCGGCTTAATGACATAATCGCATTAAATAATACTGAAGTGAAACAAGTTAGATTACATGAAGGCAGTTTGCATGATATTCAAAACATGTCTGTAAATGACATTCTATCTTTCTCCATAGACTCAAAACCACGGTGTTACTTCTATGGTTTTATCATATTAGAGTACACATCAACAACAATACAACCAGTTAAAACCGCAAGGCTTCTACATACTATAGGCAAGGTTATATAACCCGTGTCAAATAGTGTTCAATAATCTTATTGTCAGGCGATTTATTCGACTTTTATTTGTGATAGACCCATAACTAATATATATCTACTCATATTTATGACTCCATACAACTATCTTAGTCATTCACGTTACTTAATCATCTATTATTAAATATAGGAATGAATCACTAAGGATATGCAACAGTAATTAAGAATGAGAGAGCCTTTATAATGTTAACTTTTAACTCACTAAGATTATTTACTTATCATATTCAGTACACAGTTTACACATGTAAATCTTTTCAGGCTCAGATATATATGTAGGAACTAGGCTGATCCATCATTAGCACCACAAGATTTGAAATCATGACTCAAAACAATAAGGTTTTCGAGGTAAGACAACCACATAGCCTACACAAATCTAAATGAGCGAGTAAATAACTTCTGGAATCTAACACAGATAAATGGTGACATATATTTCAACAGAATACCCAATTAGGATTGTCACATAGGCATAATAAAACATGGACTAAATGCACGAACGACCCAATAAGAATATACAAGAGTAAGCAACACCATACACAATTGAGTACTCGGTTCGCAGTTTAGTGATTCAACTTAATTTTACTCCTTAATATTATGACCCTTACTCATTAGATATGTCCAAAACAGTAAATATGTTCTTTTATCACATAATCAATTGATAATCATAACACAAGTTATCCACAACAACACGTTGAAGCCACTATTTTCTATGTCATTGTAATAACACGCCAGCAGTCTCGACATCTTATGACTCGTAATTATCCTTATTTCATCAAGCGTATATAAACATCACTCCATAATACTATGCATTAACGCAACATAGAATCATTTTAAAGTATTCATGCAAGTGATAAGTGTCATTTGTAGTGCCTATTTCGTAGTGTTTTGCTCCCATTTTCCTTGTTGAATCGCTCCTTGGGAGCGATTTATGGGCTTCTTATGCTTCCTTTAGTTCGTTTCAGGTTCTCGAGACCGATTTGGAAGAGTTGGAGCGATTCCGACTCGATACATACACATTTTGGAGCCAACGGAGTAAAGGAACGATGCCTCGATGCCTTGGAACCGACCCCGAGACCTTGGGACCCAATCCCGAGCCTCCGAGACCCGATCCCGAGTCCCGAGAATCGATGGGAAGCCCATGAGAAGCAAGGAGGGACCAAAAAGTTCATATTGGAGGCCTACAAGGCTCATCCCGGACGGGTATGGCCTCATCCCGTCCGGGATGAAGGAGCAAAAAGAGAAGCTGCTGTCTGTGGACCATCCCGATCGGGAAGGTGGCGTCCCGACCGGGACCGACCTCTTCCCGACCGGGACCACCCCGTCTCGGCCGGGACGGGCCACTGCTACCCCGCGCCTTGTTCCTTTCCTCTTCTTTCATTCTTAAACCCTATATATACCCTTCCTCTTGTAATATTATCTTATGTTATATCCTTAAAACCCTAGACTACTTAGGTTAGATTAGATTAGTGTAGATTAGTCGGTAATTCGTGGTTAATCCTAGATTAGCTCTTGTATTAAGGGAATTCTTCAAGATCCATTCAAGATTGACAACCTTGGGTGTTTGTTTTGGGTTTTCTTCATTAATGCAAGTTTTGTTCTTTCTTCTTCCTCTAGTTTGGTATAATCCTCTTCTCCTTTTACTCTTTATCTTGTTTTAATCATCCAAGTTTTAATCTTTGATTGTTGTTTATTGTTTTCACTAGTTTATAGATGTTTGTTTTGTTTCTTATGATGATTCATTTAAACCATCCAGAATAGAAATCAACAAGGTACGACTCAGAACATATGAAACTGACAAGGAAGCATATAAACTCGAAATGAAACAGAAATGCTCAAGTGTCTTTGACAGAAATTCGCATTAAAGAATATAACACCACGGATAAACATTTTAATAACACGCTGTACTCAAATTTAGTTAATAAACAGAATTCAATTTCACACTTTATCTTGTCAATTACACATTGAATAAATGAGGTGAAATAAAACGACACAATTATATATACATTATTGTTCCATATAATACAAACATATTGACATAATTCCATATACAACATACTCTTTCCAATAGACAAGTTCATTTACGCTATTACGAGAAAAGGATGAGGACCAATAAGGACACCACTCCGATCAATATAAAGCAAGTAACTCACATTAACTCAAAACGGACCTGCCTCGCGTGTTCTTACATTGTTTGACTATTTGTCTCATTAATTCGTACTTGATTCACATGCAACAAAGCTCCATTAACACGTCCTGACACTATTAACCTAGTTAGCATGAAGGCAGCTAGTACATTACATCGGCAAGGAAGCATATAATAATTGAAATGAAGCAAAAGTATCCCAGTACTTTGAAGAAACATTCACATGAACTCGCGCTTAAACTACGTACGTAGGTTATTGACCCTTTTGATATATTACGATATTCATACCATCACAAGATATCAACCCCATTTTCCCAATGTGAGACGACTCCAGTATATTATTCTCTAAGATAGACACATTAACACCAAAACGACTAATTGAAACACGTTTACCACGTACGACCAACTACGTACAAAGACCTAGGTGTCGTCTCCAACGTTACTACCAATCCTGACTATGTCCTTACTCTCACCCAGGGGGTGATTGACCCTTACCTCAACCTTGATTCTACGTACTGTATCAAATAGCTCATATGGTCCCGTACTAATTACTATACCTTGATAACATCACGTACTTGTCACATCTCACCTTATGTTGCTCACAATATCATATGCATCAAATCGCGCAATCAATTATCACAGACATTCATCACAAAACATTCATTGCATCACAACGTATCCCCTCCTATTGTACCCCATCTCATTTCTCCCACGCGGTTACCGGGTCAAGACCAGGAGGGCCAGAGGTGGTATAAGGACGTCTCCTCAATCGAGTTTTAGAGGGGCTCCTGATGGTCCATCACCGGGGTTCATTTGTATTTTCCTAGGTTCATTTATTCAGGCTCCAGGATCGATCGCTCTGATACCACTTTGTAACACCCCCATTTACGTAGTAGCCTTACCAGACATTCCCAAGTAAATAAGGACGTTACCATCTCGGTTCCCCGAGGTAGTAGCTGATTACAATAGAATATGAAATGTCAAAATGGCCACATGATTTAGACATTACAACTCATTAACTATTACAACTCTGGTTATACAGCGGAAGCTACACCTTCTATAAAAACGGAAATGCCTATACATTCACCCGTACTACGTCTGGACTCATAAGTCGCGCTCAACCCAATCCCGTACATGTATCCCAGAATCCAAACACATCATAATATACATAACCTGCATTATAGACTGCTCCCAGATCGAAAATATCAAGCAGATCATCACAGACACGTCAGACATACACACCAGGTCAGTTTACGATAACATTAAATAACATCAGTACAACCAACATCACAAACATCAGTATCAATATCATCATCATCATTCCTATTATCTATCGCGACCGCAGTCACGCCCCGTCAGTCCGAGTGTGCACACCCCTCCTAGGCTCTCCTAGAAGGAAACATTAGGGAAGGTCCCGAGATCAACCGGGCCTAGCTAGTCCTTGCTAGCTTCTCTCAATTGGCACACAGCCAAAATTTCAATAGGCACACAGCCTCAATCTCAATAGGCACACAACCTTAATCTCAATAGGCACACAGCCTCAATATCAATATCATCATTATACCATTATATATCATAGAACATGCATACATACAACGTAAACTGAGTAAGGATAACCTTACCTAGTTAGCAAGCCACCACCACATCGGTAGTAGTATTCACCACGAAAACTCGTCAAAATCCAATCCTAGTAAAATATTGTATACTTTAATTAATATCGAACCTAACGTAGTTACTATAAAAGAAACTGATATCAACCCAACTAGATGATTAAATGAAACCGACCCGACCTAACTAAGCTAAATTATGAAGACCGACCAAACCTAGCCAAAATATAAGATAAAACCGACCTGAACTAACCAACTATAACACCAACCATACATACTAGCAATATATAACACGACAACAACAACAAACTTCACCCCGACTTCACCAACAGCCCGACGGCAATAATAACACCACCACAACGTCAACATCCGCAGTCCCAACAATAACCACAGCCCGACATCCACAACGGCTAATTACTTTGTCTAAGGCTCATGAAACACAACAGAAAACGGAGAAATAGAGGAATGATGCCAGAGGCAACGAATCGGTACGAACCATACGAATACTTATACCACCACGACCACCATTGATGATGTTGTTCACGTTCATAACCACCTACCCACGTGTAGTGTAATAACCATCACACACTCCATCCCGAGTCCCTTACGCGAATTGAAAGACGGGGACAACGAATGAATTGAAAGGGAGTATGAGATGATGGTGCGGTGTGCAGTTTTGGGTATGGAATTGGCATCTGCAAGTTATAAGGTGAAGAGGTGGTGTTTATCATCCACGATGCTAATAGTTTAATCTAAATACTCTAGGTTAATAAATAATAAATGGGTAGGTTATACATGCTTACTAAATGGGCTATTAGATTATACGGGTAATAAGTTGGTTTATTAGATTACTAAATGGGTTATACTATAATATACGGGTATTCGAAATCGGTTAAACAATATGGGTTGACTACAAATCTATACTACTACCCATTAATGATACCAGAATTAAATAGGAAAACTCGTAATACACGACGGGTATTACAATCTACCCTCCTTATAAGAAACTTCGTCCCGATGTTCGTCTCTCGTTACAAAACGACTAACTATACCAACCTAACTGATCAACCAACCACCAACCTAACAAGAGTAACATAACGTGAATAATCGAGACTGGGTATTACAATTGACGTATCCAAGCTATCACTCTATGCTTAGGAATTGTCCATTTATTCCACACAAGCCTATACCATTCCACTTCCTCCTCCTTATCTCTAATCCATTGATAACCTTAGGCTGCTGTATAAGGACTAGCATCTGTCCATTCCCCATCTTCCGACCCACCTTTAAATTTCTCTTTCATTTTGCAGAGTCGTTTCTACCCCCACCCCACATCAGACGGTGGACTGTACTGTATCCATTGTTGGAGTTTTAGGTAGACTTCATTGACCCACGGGACCCAAAGTTTAGTTGGATGCTTCGCTACCCATCATACTAGCTTGCCTATCACCGCTTTATTCTAGTTGGAGCATTGCATCATATTCAAGCCAACTTCTTTGTATGGAACACATACCCTCTTCCATGAAACAAGTGGAGATCTACTGTAAGTAGTCCTCCCCCCCCCAAATACGTCCTGCAAACTCCTTCAACTTCTTTGATAATTCCTGACGGAAGCAGAAATATGCTCGCCCAGTAGTTATGTAATGTAGAGAGTACAGACTAGACCAACACCAATCGACCTACATATGATAATTTTCTAGCACCCAGACGTCTAATTCGTTCAGTCACATTAAGAACCAATGGCTGGCAATCTCGAATAGTGAGCCTCAAGGATTTAATAGGCACCCCCATGTATTTGAAAGGGAGCGATCCAGCTTTACAGCCCGAGACAACCAATATTTCTTGTTTCGTTATTTGCTGAAGGAAATCCCACTCCACCAAATCATACGTCTTTTGAAGATCAATCTTGAATAGACATCTTAGGGACGAGCTCTTCCTGTCATATAGTTGATCGACCCTGAATAAACGCACCTTGTGTATCCTCAACAATATCAGGTAGCACTTTAACCAGCCTATTACAGAGCACCTTTGAGATAATCTTGTAGATAACATTACAACAGGCAATAGGGCGATACTGAGTTACATTTGAAGGCCTGTCGACTTTAGGGATCAAGGACAGGTTCGTAGCATTTATCTGTTTAAAAATCTGACATGTCCTGAAGAACTCTTGAACGACATTACATATCTCTGGACCTACGTAATCCCAAGAAACTTGGTAGAAGCCACTGGTATAGCCATCGGGTTTGGGGGCCTTGTCCTTCGGTATGGAAAAAACAATGTTCTTAATTTCTTCATCTTTCACCTGCAGTAGCATGATGCTACAATGCTCATTTGAACACTTTTTTCCCTTGTTTATAATAGATCTTCTTACCGGCCTGACAAGTTTTGATTTACCAGGCAAGTCAGCATAAAATCTCAGGAAAGCAGCCTGAATGTCTTTGCTGGTATTGCAAACTCTGCCTCTTGCATCATCAATTCGGGTGACTCTATTTTGTTGTTGTCTTTGTTTAAGACACATATGAAAGTACGCAGAGTTGGAATCACCCTCTTTCAACCAGTGGGTCTTGGCTTTTTGTCTCAAAAAACTGTCCCTTGCCTGCTGTAGCTTCCTGACATCTCTCAGTAGGTTGTTCTCCTTTTCGATGAGATCTCCATCTGTAGGATTAGCCTTAATCATATCTTGAATTTGGTCTAGAGCTGCAGCAGCAGAGCTAAACTGCTCTTCAATGTTATCGAAACTCTCCCTATTTAAGAGTTTGAGCATTGGTTTTAGGGCCTTTAATCTTTTAACAACACGAAACATCGGCACATCGTCCACCTCACTATCCTATTGCTTCTGAACAGTGTCGTGATAGGAGGCAGCCAAGGTCCACATATTGAAGAACTTGAAGCTCCTCTTCTAATCATACTCAATAGAGGATGCACTTACTACACAAGGAGTATGGTCAAAGATTCCTTCGTTATGAAAATGAGCCACCATCTCAGGAAATAAGTCACTCCAATTCGGGTTGATTAGGAACCTATCCAATCTACTAAATTTTCTAGTCCCTACCTCCTGTTTATTTGTCCACGTAAAAAACGCACCAGTAGCAGTAATATCCATCATATTACATTCCTCAAGGCATTCAACAAATTCTTCCATATCTTCCTCTTTAGTTTGTCCCCCCAACCTCTCTTCTCTAGCTACAACAGTATTAAAATCACTTGCGAGACACCAAGGACCACTATTCCCAGCAGCGAATCTTTTCAGGCTTGCCCAAAGACTCTTCCTATCACACCCTTCATTTTTTTTGTTAAATGGTAAAAATTGAATTAAAGAATCTAGTATACATGATGTGTTTGACCCACAGGTCACGCGTTACATAGCAATTTTATCGATCCAATTCTTATCTTTACTAGTGAGATCAGTACTATTACAATTTCGAATTTTATGATTCGTCTCATGTCTAATCCGATTTACCACATAATCCGGCCTATGAATGAGACCTTCGGTCCTCGCTTTATTTCTCTCATGCCAAATGCTATATATTGCTGCGTTTATGATAGCATTCAGCACCTGTCTACGCATCTTCGATCCTCTTCTCTTCAATCTCCACTCTTGCAGCCCCGTGCACGAGATATCCACGTCCAACCAGTCATTAATTAGCTGTATCACACGCTTACTGTACTCGCATTCATTTTTTTTTGGTAAAATGTGAATTATATTACTAATCAAATGTACAGATTACAATCAAGGTATCAGAACAGTTTTAGGCTCCCGAACATAGCATAATACAAGTACAATTTAAATAATTCCCCATTTCTGAAGCCACTCCTTTTTGTATCTAGTACTATTGGATGTTACTTTGCTCCTGATTCTCTTCTTAGCATACCTTATTATCTCGTCAACGATCAAGCTCGGTTTCTTCAGTCGAAAATCCATTCTATCCAAGTTCCTTTGGGTCCAGATTTCATATTGACAAACGGTCTAAGCAACTACAGCAGCTTTGTAGATAATGTTATTGTTGTACTGCATTCACAAAAGAGATGCGTTAAAAGTCTCATCAGCAGCTGCAAAAATGCAGCAGTCCGCGTCTGAACTCAGCTGTAATCTGCGCAATCTATCTCTGGTATATAGCGCCTCATGGTGAAACATCCAACAGATTATACGGTGTTTAAGTGTCGTCTATTTGTTCCAGATCAAGCTCCACCAGTTCACAAGCTCTCCTTTGTCCCTAATCCACTTATAACCCTTCCTGATGGAATACCTCTTACCCACATCATCCTGCCATTCATTATCGATATATGCTGGCTTAAGTATCTCTTTAACTTTACAAACCTTCTTCCAAGTCCACGTTGAGTCCGTACCATGTTCGTATGCAAGACAATCTTTTCCTTTGAGATATCCTTGGTGCACCCATTTCACCTATAACGTATCCGCGTTGCTGTATATCCACCAAACCATTTTGCCCAAGGCCGCCTTGTTCCACACACTATCATCCTTTAAGCCCAATCCTCCTTCTTGAATCGGCTTGTAGATTTTTTTCCGTACTCCGTACTCCTTCTTGAATCGGCTTGCCCAAACCTTAGAGGCTCTCTCGTACTCCGTACTCCTGTCCCACAAGAAATTCCGACATAAATTTTCTATATTCTTGATTACTCCTGAGGAAATTATGAATATCGAGGCCCATTAGTTGTGTAAAGTCTTAAGGACAGCTTGAATAAATACTAAACGACCTGCATAAGACCATTTTTTTGCACCAACCATTATAATTTGCTCAATTATATAATCAATAAGGGGTTTGCAGTCTTTGGCGTTCAACTTAGACGGTTTGATGGGGACACCTAAGTACCGGAATGGAAGCTGACCCTCCACGCATCCTGAGACAGCTACCACGTCTTCCTTTATCTGCACAGAAACTCCATTAAAGTAAACATTTGATTTCCCCGGACTCATTTTAATACCAGAGGCCTGTGAGAACGTGGCATAGGTCCTGAGAATGATCATGATTGATTTAATATCCCCTTTGCAAAATAAGAGTAAATCATCAGCAAACATTAGGCTACTCAGCTTCTTCAGACCACATAGAGGGTGGACTGAAATCACTACTATTCGTAGTATGAGTAAGTAGTCTGGTAAGGTACTCCAAACAAATAGTAAAGAGTAGGGGGATAAAGGATCTCCCTGTCTTAATCCTCTCTTCCCTTTAAAGAAACCAAAAGAGCATCCATTCAAGTTAAGCGAGAAGGAAGCAGAAGAGACACATTGCGTAATCAAATCGCTGAACTGAGGAGGGAAGTCCAGCGCAATCAGCATTTGCTCGAGAAAAGTCCATTCCACGGTGTCATAAGCCTTTTGTAAAGCAATTTTGAAGATACAACGCGGAGATGCCGATTTCCATCCATAAAGCTTGATGAGATCCCGACAGATTAAGATGTTCTCTAGGATATTCCGTCCCTGAATAAATCCGCCTTGAGTTTTATATATAATGTGAGGAAGAACCAAGGCCAACCTATTGCATAGCAATTTCGAAATACATTAGTAGACCATGTTACAACATGCAATCGGATGGAATTGCTGTACTGAATCAGGTCTGGTCACTTTAGGGATGAGTGTCAATGTAGTATTATTAATCTGTTTCAATAATTTTCCGTTCCTGAAGAACTCCAATACGTCCTCACACACATCATCACTAATCGTTTCCCAAGTTGCCTTGAAGAACTTGCTAGAATATCCATCTGGCCCGGGTGCTTTATCATTAGGGATCGAAAAGAATACCTCTTTAATTTCCTTACGGGTCACAGATTTCATGAGCTGACGGTGGTGATCAGTATTGCACACCAGCCTCTCCTGAACAATCCGCTTGCAAACCTTGGATGTCGGAGAGTTAGTCCCCAAGAGATTCATATATAACCTAAGGAAACTCTCCTGAATCGCATCAGAATCAGTTTGCCTGACATCCTACATATCCCTTATCTGAATCACATGATTCCTAGACCTCCTGACTCTTAGAACGCTGTGGAAGTATGCTGTATTGGCATCACCTTCCGCCATCCAATGTGCTTTCGCATATGATCTCTCACCAGGAGGCTCATGTGACCTTTGTGTATGCGTTTAATGGCATTCAAGAGAGAGAGGTGTTGTGGGATAAACTAGCTGATATTGTTGCTACTATCTCTGGTCCTTGGGCTGTCGGGGGCAATTTCAATTGTGTCCTTACACCTGAGAAAAGATTGGGAGGAGGTTTCAAACCTGAGGAAGATGCTCTATTTCAAAATTGCTTGATGAATTGTGATCTAATTGATACTCCTGCTGATGGAGCCTTCTATACTTGGAACAACAAACAAGCTCCCGAGGACAGAGTCTACAGCCGTCTAGATCGTTTGCTTATTAATCAGAAGTGGAGTAAACAGTACCCTGACATGATAGCTTCTTTTCTCCCTGAGGGTAAGTTCGATCATTGTCCATGCTTAGTGAGGAAAGCATGATCTCACATTGCGAGCAGGAAGTCATTCAGATTCTACAATATGTGGGTCTTGGACCCTGAGTTCAATGATATTGTTAAGGATAAGTGGGGTGTGAAATGTTATGGCACAAAGATGTTCATTCTAGTCAATCGACTTAGAGCACTGAAATTTCATCTCAAGAAAATCCGTTACAATAGATTTTCTGATGTCGAAAGGAGTGCTGATGTTGCTAAAGTTGCTCTGCGACAGATTCAGGAACAGCTTGTTCAAAATCCTCAGGATGCTAATCTTATCATTTAGGAAAGGAATTCTTTGAAGGAGTTTGTCAGGCTAGAACAGATGATGGTAGGGGATTTATCACGTCCCCAACCGTCAATAAATAAACCGGCTAGACCTAATGGTAGTTAGGGTAAGTCGGGATCGTATCCACGGAGACGGTATTGCAAAGCATAGACTATGTCTACCTAAAACAAGACTAAATCACCAAACAAACACAAAGAAAGCTACAATTGATAAACTATTATGATTGGAGATGAAGGAAGTGGACTAACAATGACTATCTAGAACGATGCTAAAATAGGATAGCTAATGATCGAACTAACAAATAAACTAGAAGAAACGATGACTAACTAAAAGGATGAACTCAAATATCGAAGGGAGTGGGGTAGGTCGGGTTCATAGGAGTAGAAGGGTAATTGGGGTGATCAAGGGTATAGGTGTCTCCTAGTTGCTAGAGTCGGTCCGGGCTCTCGCTACGTAGACCGATGTCAAGGTGGGTCCGGGTTCTCGCTACGGAGACCCTAGTCCGCACTCTCATGACTACGACTATTCTCAACATGACCACATAATAGACAAACAATGGGAAGAAGAACACAAGTATGGAGAGCATGGCCACTACTACTCACACAAGCATATCAACAAACACATGGAGTGCCCACAATGTGACTAACAACAAAGATTCACCCTTTTCCCTTAATCAACCCTAATCAACCATAATCTACCCCTAATCCTCCTACTAACCCCACAAGAAGACTACTCACTCATGATGAAGAACAAAACAACTATAACAAGAGGAAACAACATCACAATCCAAACATCCATAATGAATAACAAGAACACTAACAATAACAATATAAAAAAGATCGAAACTAGATTAAATAAACAATAACAAGAGTAAAGAAAGTTATACCAACAATAAGATGAAGAAAAGATGGTATCTTGTATAAATAAGAACCCAAATAAACCCCAAGGATGTCAATCTTGGAGAATTCTTCAAGAACTTCTTAATACAAGAACTAATTAAACTAGATTAACTAAAGATTAAAGGAAGATTAAAGGGAGATTAAGATTAATGTGTGTAGAACTAATCTAGGGTTTTGGAGGCTTAAAAGAGTCTAATGTATCATAAGATGTGTTAATAATACAAGACAGAGGTATATATATGGGTACAAGAATGAAGGAGAAGAAAGAAAAGAGGTTCGCGCTGCCAGCTCGTGGTCCCGACCGGGACGGGCCGGTCCCAACCGGGACGGGGTATCATCCCGACCAGGACGGGTTGGTCCCGACCGGGACGGACCCACAGTGGCCTCCTCTTTAGCGCACCTCATCCCGAACGGGATGAGGCCATTCCCGGTAGGGATGAGTCTTGTAGGCCTCCTTTAAGCTCCTTTTGTTCGCTCCTTGCTTCTTATGGGATTCCCATCGATTCTCGAGACTCGGGATCGGGTCTCGGAGGCTCGGGATTGGGTCCCAAAGTCTCGGGGACGATTCCAAGGCATCGAGTCATCATTCCTTTACTCCGTTGGCTCCAAAATGTGTATGTATCGAGTCGGAATCGCTCCAACTCTCCCAAATCGGTCTCGGGAACCTGAAACGAACTAAAGGAAGCATAAGAAGCCCATAAATCGCTCCCAAGGAGCGATTTCACAAGGAAATGGGACCAAAACATAGTGAAAAAGGCACTACAAACTACACTTATCAACTCCCCCACACTTAACCCTTACTCGCCCTCGAGTAAGCACATACTAACTACTAAACTAACCGAGTGGGTATTAGCGCACCCTACGCCCTTTCAACTCACGCAAGTGCACTAGAGGGCAAAGTGCACTCCGCAAGGCAAGTGGGGTCTTGCGACAAAACTGTGGATGCAACCGGACACAAAACACATAGACAAACAAACATACAAACAAACAAGTAGACGGTTGCACCCAAAAGAAAAGAAATACCGCTTCCCTCAACAAAGTGGTGAAAAGACACCGGTTTAGGACTCAAGGCAAGTGACAACGTTCCTAAGCTAGCAATACAAACCAAGGTGAACTAAACCCTAATAGTATGACGATAAAGCAACAAAAACGTTGGTAACTTATCTCGATTCCTCTTAACTTTCTAAGAACGTACTACGGGACGATCGGTCGAGTGGAAAAGGGATGAACCACGGTGACAACGTGACAACGTTCCTAAGCTAGCAATACAAACCAAGGTGAACTAAACCCTAATAGTATGACGATAAAGCAACAAAAATGTTGGTAACTTATCTCGATTCCTCCTAACATTCTAAGAACGTACTACGGGACGATCGGTGGAGTGGAAAAGGGATGAACCACGGTGTTAGTCGACACTGTAGGTAAGTGAGACCCCGCCCCCTTTAGCGATGAGCCAAGACGGTCTTCCCATGCCCAAAACCGCCCAACTAGTCCAAGTAAAAAGGTGGAAAAATTTTGCAAAGTGAGGGAAGACCGACCATTACCGCTATCATCCTTCCTAGGGACTCGGTCCTTTGGTAGGCTCTTCACGGTAATAGTCGGTAAAAGGCTTATTTTGAGATGTAGGGATTCTTTTTGTGAGACGATTTTCTTTTTGGCATTTTTCTTTCTTTTGCATTTTTGCCTTGTTTGTTGCCATGCCACTTCTTTTTCTTCTTTTCTATTTTCTTTTTGGCTTTTGTGCATTTTCTTTTTCTTCATTCTTTTCTTTCTTTCATTTTTCTTTCTTTTCTTTTCTATGCCCTTTTGGCTTGATTTGACTTTTTGCCATTTCTTTGTGTAACAAGAAAGGGAGAATTCAACAAATTGCAATTTATTGTGTCGGATGTATAGGATGTAGGGTAATGGGTGAGTCGGGACGGCGCCTTCCCTTCAAACCCACAAAAAGGGGAAAACTTGGACTAATCAAACGATCCTAAACACGGTCACCTAAGGGACGAGGCTCGGTAACCAAGGCCTTTCAACACCGTGGGTGGTCAAAATGGTCAAAAGTGCAAATCCCGTAGTAAATTCCTAGTAAGCTAAGTGGACTCAAGGTAAAGAACCAACGAATTAATTGACTTAGGGTCATTCTACTAGAGTGAAGTCCAAGACTCGATTTATACAACTAGGAAGGGAAAGTAAGCACTTGCACACTAGCCTCTAAACCGGGTTTTCGAAAACGGTTTACACACATGACACACAACACAACACAAAACAAAGACATGACGAAAACGAACGAAAGAAAAAAAAAGACAACAAAACTAAACAAAATGAAATAAATACATAAACAACATAAACACCTCCCCGATCTTTCATACAAGTCACCAAATCATCCACCAATATGCACAAAGCTCCACCCGAGCACACAACATCACAATTTCCTCCAAACTCCACACGAGACAAAGGGGAAAAAGGGATAGAAAGTGTTACCGGAGGTCTTGAAAGCTCTCCAAATCATTCGGTGATTTAAGCAACCTATAAGGAAAAAGGGAGGCAAAACACGCACACAAAACATATATACGACACAAAGACAAAAAAGGAAAACACACAAAAGAAAATCTTTTTGATTTTTATGAAAATTTTTCAAATTTTTAGGGATTTTTTTTTTCAAGACTTTTCAAATAAACTACGAAAATAAAACTAACTATGATAGAATATCTCTTCCCCACACTTAAACCGAGCAATGTCCTCATGCTCGATCATAGTGTGCGGAGAGACAAAAGGAAAGAAAAGAAACTATGAAAATAAAGCTAAAAATCAAAGAAAAAAGTGAAGAAAAGGTGTAGAAAGTGTCCGGCCGGGGTGTAGTCAAGTCACCATGGGCCGAGACAAGAAAATATATGGAGGGGGGAAGAAATAAAAAAAAGGGAATAAAAGGAAATGGGAGGGGAGGGCTTGGTGTAATCAAGTCACCTAGCCCGGATTCCGCCCGAATCCGACTAAATCCTAAAAAGAAAGGTGAAAATCTTGTACACTTGGATTTTTCGATTGACTCTCGATGTAGTCACGTCATCGGGAGTCGGGAGCAACCATACTAAGGCCTCGAAGGCCACCATGACATCAAGACACATAAGTGTACAAGGGGAAGAGGATAAACAAGGGGAAAACAAGCAATAAAAGACGGAAAAGGAAGGATAGTTGCCGTACCGACCGGTTAGCAACTCACTTGCTCCATCGTCTCAATGATCAATATAGGCGCTTGCTTGTTGTCTTCGTTGTCATCCTTCTTCAAGCTTGATAAAACCGCGTGGTTGGGGTAGTAATGGTGTGAGTGGGGGTGAGATTTGATGTGAGAGTCGGTGTAAAATGGATAGGAAATGATGTAAGGGTATGAAAATGAAGTATATGGGGCATATGGTAAGGAAAGGATAGTTAGGGAGGTTGGGAGGGGGAATACAACGGTTGGGTGGACTCAAACGTCGAAGAAAAGGCACAAAAGGGAGCAGGGGACCATCCCGGCCGGGATGGATGGTCCCGGTCGGGATGTCTCACTCGTCCCGGTCGGGAAGCCTTCATCCCGATCGGGATGGCACTCCAGGAAGCTCGATAATGTGCACCCTCATCCCGATCGGGATGGCTCCTTCCCGGTCGGGATGCCGCACCCTTCCCGGTCGGGATGAGTCTTCTTGACCATCCACAATCCCAAAAGCTTACTCAAAGCTTCAAAAACCCGATCCTCATGCTTACTATCCAAGCTCTAACATAGCCATTCCTCTCTAGGAATCGTCTTCACTTCATACCTATCAAACAAACTCAAACTCAACATCAAACTCTCTCCCTCGCATCGCTCATCAATAATCCAATATCACAAAGTTCACAAAAATCCAAAGGAATAACATGAAAGAGACATATACAATGAGACGGTTCTTGTGGAACTTCGTCAAATCAAGGATGGTGCTTTCTTCATTCTTTTTCAACAACAATAACCGATTCCATCTCCATCTAGGGCACGAAGGAACAATTCGAAGGCTCTAGCAAAGTCTTCAATCAAGCTCGAGATATAACCGTTCACAGACCAAGGTTCTCCATGACCTTGCATCGACATTCCCGAGGCATCCCGATCTTCCAAGTTCAATGGCTTGAACTTGTACTTTTGATCTTTCGGGATATACCCGAACGTCCATCGATCCTCTTGTGGCTCCAAGGGAGGCTCATCCTTCTCCTTGCTCTTCAACTTGTCATCAAGCCCATGATATGGGCACTCATCTTCCTCCAAATCGGAGTCATCATCCTCAAGTACATAAGAGTACTTCTTCAAGCTTTGTCCCGGATCACCCTCTAGATCGATGTCTTTCGTGGCTTGGATCATATTGCAAGACTCATCGTTGGTGGGCGAAGTTTTGCCTTGGAGGTCAAACACTAACCTTTCTTCCCCCAATTCGAAGGTGATCCTACCGTTCTTCACGTCGATCATAGCACCGGCGGTGTGTAGAAATGGACGCCCAAGGATAATGGGAGTGTTGGCATCTTCCGGCATATCGAGCACGATGAAATCGACCGGAATGAAGTACTTCCCGATTCGCACCGGCACGTCCTCTAACATTCCTAATGGTCGGTTGAATGATTTATCGGCCATTTGGAGTGTAATGGACGTACACCTAAGCTCCTTCATCCCTAATCTCTCACAAATGGTGTAGGGAATAATGCTCACACTCGCACCCAAATCACACATAGCTCTTTCGATCTTGTAATTGCCAATGGTGCATGGGATAGAGAAACTACCCGGATCCTTCAACTTTGGAAGCGTGGAACCTTGAATAAGCTCGCTCACGACCCTTGTGAACGCTATCGTCTCTTCCTTGTCGATGGATCTCTTCCTAGCTAGGATATCCCGCATGAATTTTCCATATGCCGGGACTTGGGTAAGTAACTCGGTGAATGGGACATTAACATCCAATTGCTTCACAATGTTAAGGAACTTGTCAAATTGGACATCCACCTTAGTCTTCATTTGCCTTGTTGGGAAAGGCAACTTGATTTGGTACTTGTTTTGCTCGATAGGGGTGGACTTCTCACATGACACTTTCCCTTTACCCTTGTCTTTCTCTTTAAGTGGGGGAGGGTTGTCTTCTTGGGGTTTTTCAATTTCCCATAGGACTTTCTCCTCCGTTGGATTATCAAAGCTTGAGCTTTCTTGAATTGGAGATGTCATTTTCTTTGTCGGTTCTTGCATTGGCTCTTGCTCACTAGGGAATGGAGGGGAGTCATAAGATGTACCTCTCCTTGTGGTGATAGCATTTACATGCTCAAATGTCGGTGTTTCACTTTGAGAAGGTAGTTGCCCCTTTTGTCTTGAGGAGCTCCCCGAAGCAAGTTGAGATACTTGAGTTTCAAGTATCTTCATACGAGCATCTCATACCGCGTTTTCCCCTTGAACATAAGCAAAGAGCTCTTGTTGGGTTCTTGACATGTCCATTTGACTCTTTTGCATCTCTTGAGTACTCCTTTGCACTTCCGTCATAGTCTTTTGAATGTCGAAATCTCGAGGAGGATATGACGGATTATGCGGAGTATCGGTAAGGGCTAACGGAGTGCCATAGTCATGAATATGAGACCGGCTCCTAGGCTTGTTTTCTTGATGGTTAGCTTGAATTACTTGTTGTTGTTGATGGTTCACTTGGAACCCATGAGAATTGCCTTGATTAAGGCCTTGGTTGTTGCCATGGTTGTGGTTTTGTTGTCTTTGAAAGTTTTGGTTTCCTTGGAAACCACCTTGATTGAAGTTCCCTTGTTGGAACCCTTGATTGTTGTTGTGGAAGGTACCTTGGTTGTTTTGCTTGAAGTTGTTGAAGGGTCTTGGATTACCCACATAACCTTGGTAACCTTGGTTGTTGTCCCTTAAGAGAGGTGGGACACAGGGACGAGGTTGCATAGCTTGTTGTTGAGGGACTTGATTGGAAGCTTGGTATTGATTAGAGTAGGAGGCACCTTGCTTGAACGCTTGAAAGGCGTTCACTTGCTCAATACTTCCTCTACAATGCATAGGATCATGACCAACGATTCCACAAGTATCACACATTCCATAATAAGGCAAAGGAGGTGCAAAACCCAAAGCATTCACTTCTTGAATCGATTGATGGTTGGGGAAACTAGGGCCTTGGACTTGGTTGAGGTGACTTTGGAGCTTCTTGTCAATAGTCTCCATGTGTGTTTTCAATTGAGCTCCAAGGTTAATGCTTAATTTGGTGATAGCATCGACCTCATGCATACCTCCTCGATGTGCCTTCCTAGGCCTAGAGTAGTGCGAATTATGCACCGCCATCTCTTCGATTCTCGCCTAAGTTTGGTCGTCATCGACCTCGGTAAACCTACCATTGGAGCCCATATTAAGTATAGCTCTCGAGTCCTCATAAAGGCCATTCCAAAATTGTTGTACCAAGAACCATTGTGAGAGTCCATGATGAGGGCACGACCTAACCAAAGATTTAAACCGCTCCCAAGCTTCATAAAGACTCTCTTCATCCCTTTGTTGGAACCCGGTGATGGAGGCCCTAAGAAAATTAGTCTTTTCCGGAGGGTAAAACTTTTGGTAGAACGCCAAGGCAAGCTTTTTCCAATTATCGATCCCCATGGTTGCCCGATCAAGACTCTTGATCCATTGCTTTGCCTTTCCGATTAATAAGAATGGAAATAATACCCAACGGATTTGGTCTTGTGAAACCCCGGTTTGGGAAATAGCATCGCAATTATCGGAGAAGGTCTCCATATGTTGGTGCGGGTCTTCGGTGGGCAAACCACTAAATGGGCTCCTCTCCACAAGTTGGATGAATTGAGTCTTTTCCACAAAATTCCCGTTATAGGCTTCCGGTAATGCACTCGGTCCCGGCAAGACATCTTCCGTAAAAGTGGAGTGAGATGAAAACTTCGGCATAATTGGATATAAGGGAGAAGATGGTGGTGTAGACGGTGTTGATGTAGATGAAGAGGGGGAACTAGGACTAGAAGAGTGGATAGATGAACCAAAGGGATTTATGAATATCCCTTCAGCCGTCTCTCGAGGTGACTCGCTAAAGTCGGCTCCTTGAGATTGCCCTTGATGAGTATTGCTTGCACTTGGTTGAGAGATCCTAACCCGGTTAATCGTCCGTTGGCGAAAGGATCGAAAGAGTCTCTCCAGCTCTGGATTAAAGAGATAGAAGTCGCCTCCCCTCCTAGGCATACACTAAACACTAGAACAAACGTGAGAACACCTAGTGCTTTATGGGCACTAGGCAACGACAATAAACAAGCACAACTAGAGACAAAGAGAAAAGAAAGCTAATAAAACAAGAATAACTAAAAAATATGCACAAGAGATGATGGGAGAACACAAAGAAGGGTAACTAAGTCTAGAAGTAAGAAAACTAAGTCTAAACAATGCACCGTCCCCGGAAACGGCGCCAAATTGATGGTAGGGGATTTGTCACGTCCCCAACCGTCAATAAATAAACCGGCTAGACCTAACGGTAGTTAGGGTAAGTCGGGATCGTATCCACGGAGACGGTATTGCAAAGCTTAGACTATGTCTACCTAAAACAAGACTAAATCACCAAACAAACACAAAGAAAGCTACAGTTGATAAACTATTATGATTGGAGAAGAAGGAAGTGGACTAACAATGACTATCTAGAACGATGCTAAAATAGGATAGCTAATGATCAAACTAACAAATAAACTAGAAGAAACGATGACTAACTAAAAGGATGAACTCAAATATGGAAGGGAGTGGGGTAGGTCGGGTTCATAGGAGTAGAAGGGTAATTGGGGTGATCAAGAGTATAGGTGTCTCCTAGTTGCTAGAGTCGGTCCGGGCTCTCGCTACGTAGACCGATGTCAAGGTGGGTCCGGGCTCTCGCTACGTAGACCCTAGTCCGCACTCTCGTGACTACGACTATTCTCAACATGACCACATAATAGACAAACAATGGGAAGAAGAACACAAGTATGGGGAGCATGACCACTACTACTCACACAAGCATATCAACAAACACATGGAGTGCCCACAATGTGACTAACAACAAAGATTCACCCTTTTCTCTTAATCAATCCTAATCAACCATAATCTACCCCTAATCCTCCTACTAACCCCAAAAGAAGACTACTCACTCATGATGAAGAACAAAACAACTATAACAAGAGGAAACAACATCACAATCCAAACATCCATAATGAATAACAGGAACACTAACAATAACAATATAAAAAAGATTGAAACTAGATTAAATAAACAATAACAAGAGTAAAGAAAGTTATACCAACAATAAGATGAAGAAAAGATGGTATCTTGTATAAATAAGAACCCAAATAAACCCCAAGGATGTCAATCTTGGAGAATTCTTCAAGAACTTCTTAATACAAGAACTAATTAAACTAGATTAACTAAAGATTAAAGGAAGATTAAAGGGAGATTAAGATTAATGTGTGTAGAACTAATCTAGGGTTTTGGAGGCTTAAAAGAGTCTAATGTATCATAAGATGTGTTAATAATACAAGAGGGAGGTATATATATGGGTACAATAATGAAGGAGAAGAAAGAAAAGAGGTTCGCGCTGCCAGCTCGTGGTCCCGACCGGGACGAGCCAGTCCCGACCGGGACGGGGTGTCATCCCGACCGGGACGGACCCACAGTGGCCTCCTCTTTAGCGCACCTCATCCCGAACGGGATGAGGCCATTCCCGGTAGGGATGAGTCTTGTAGGCCTCCTTTAAGCTCTTTTTGGTCCCTCCTTGCTTCCCATGGACTTCCCATCGATTCTCGGGACTCGGGATCGGGTCTTGGAGGCTCGGGATTGGGTCCCAAAGTCTCGGGGTCGATTCCAAGGCATCGAGTCATCATCCCTTTACTCCGTTGGCTCCAAAATGTCTATGTATCGAGTCGGAATCGCTCCAACTCTCCCAAATCGGTCTCGGGAACCTGAAACGAACTAAAGGAAGCATAAGAAGCCCATAAATCGCTCCCAAGGAGCGATTTCACAAGGAAATGGGACCAAAACATAGTGAAAAAGGCACTACAAACTACACTTATCAACAAATACAATTAATGTACTTGCAGCAGAAGGCGAAAGCGCATTGGATGGCGGAAGGTGATGCACTGATGCCAATACAGCATACTTCCACAACGTTCTTAGAGTCAGGAGGTCTAGGAATCATGTGACTCAGATAAGGGATATGCAGGGTGTCGTGCAAACTGATCCTGATGCGATTCAGGTGAGTTTCCTTAAATTCTATATGAATCTCTTGGGGACTAACTCTCCGACATCCAAGGTTTGCAAGCGGATTGTGCAGGAGGGGCTGGTGTACAATAATGGTCACCACCGTCATCTCATGAAATATGTGACCCGTGAGGAAATTAAAGAGGTATTCTTTTCGATCCCTAATGATAAAGCACCCGGGCCAGATGGATATTCTAGCAACTTCTCAAGGCAACTTGGGAAACGATTGGTGATGATGTGTGTGAGGCCGTATTGGAGTTCTTCAGGAACGGAAAATTATTGAAACAGATTAATAATACGACCTTGACACTCATCCCTAAAGTGACTAGACCTGATTCAGTACAGCAATTCCGTCCGATTGCGTGCGGTAACACGGTCTACAAATGTATTTCGAAATTGCTATGCAATAGATTGGCCTTGGTTCTTCCTCACATTATATCTAAAACTCAAGGCATATTTATTCAGGGACGGAATATCCTGGAGAACATCTTAATCTGTCAGGATCTCATCAAGTTTTATGGACGGAAATCGGCATCTCCGGGGTGTATCTTCAAAATTGACTTACAAAAGGCTTATGACACCGTGGAATGGACTTTTCTTGAGCAAATGTTGATTGCGCTGGACTTCCCTCCTCAGTTCAGTGATTTGATTATGGAATGTGTCTCTTCTGCTTCCTTCTCGCTTAACTTGAATGGATGCTCTTTTGGTTTCTTCAAAGGGAAGAGAGCATTAAGACAGGGAGATCCTTTATCCCCCCTACTCTTCACTATTTGTATGGAGTACCTTACCAGACTACTTACTCATACTACGAATAGTAGTGATTTCAGATTCCACCCTCTATGTGGTCTGATGAAGCTGAGTAGCCTAATGTTCGCTGATGACTTACTCTTATTTTGCAAAGGGGATATTAAATCGATCATGATCATTCTCAGGACCTATGTCACGTTCTTACAGGACTCTGGTCTTAAAATAAGTCCGGGGAAATCGAATGTTTACTTTAATGGAGTTTCTATGTAGATAAAGGAAGACGTGGTAGCTGTCTCAGGATGCGTGGAGGGTCAGCTTCCATTCCGGTACTTAGGTGTCCCCATCAAACCGTCTAAGTTGAACGCCAAAGACTACGGACCCCTTATTGATTATATAAATGAGCGAATTAGAATGGTTGGTGCAAAAAAAATTGCTTATGTAGGTCGTTTAGTATTTATTCAAGCTGTCCTTAAGACTTTGCAGAACTACTAGGCCTCGATATTCATGATTCCTTCAGGAGTAATGAAGAAAATAGAAAATCCATGTCGGAATTTCTTGTGGGACGGGGGTACGGAGTACAAGAGAGCCCCTAAGGTTTCGTGGAAAAAAATCTGCAGGTCGATTCAAGGAGGATTGGGCTTAAAGGATGATAGTGTGTGGAACAAGGCGGCGTTGGGCAAAATGGTTTGGTGGATATACAGCACCGCAGATACGTTATGAGTGAAATGGGTGCACCAAGTATATCTCAAAAGAAAAGATTGGCTTGCATACTGTAGACACCCAGATTTGGACCTGTAGACACCCAGATTTGGACCTGGTGGCTGCAGAAGTGCCCAACAAACACCCGATGACGATAGGACTGCAACGCGACGCGAGGTCGCGGTGTTTCAGGTAGTTTTTATATAGAACGGATCAAATAAATTACTCGGGCAAATTAAACTAACATGATGGCAGCCTTAGTCGTGTCGTTACGGTAGCATAGACACTATTAGAGTCCATTCTGACACTGGGACCCCGAGTCGGTCCCGAAACTCGAGCCGAGTCAACACCGCGCCAAGTGAACCTCGGGATGCACACCCGAGGCCCACCAATTTCACGGCGCTAGGTCAAGGAAGGGAAACCTTAACCCCCAAGATACATATTATACACCCGTCCCACGATTTTGGAAAGTATCAAAATCGTGTCTTCAAAACTCCAACCGCCCCACCTCACGCGCCTTGGTCTCCCCACGCCTAAGCCCAGGCGCCTGAGTCTTGGTGTGCCTCAGCTCAGGCGCCTATATGGGCGACAAGGGCCGAAAACACCTATAAATACCCCCCTTCACGCTCTCATTTCGACACACAATTCTCATTCCTCTCTTCCCCCTCTGTACTCTCGCTAAAGACTCGCACTCCGACATCCGAGGCAAACGATCCACTCGATCGTAGTTCCGATAAAAAGCGACATCGACGCTACTCTTCACCTGCGAGCACCCCACTCGATACCGAGGTGCCTGTGTTTGACTAGCTCAAATCTAGTAGCGAAGCTCTGCCGAATTAGCCGCAGAATCGGTCCATAGTAACGAAGCTCTGCCGGAGTAGCCGCAGGAAGGGTCAACGTTAATGGAGCTTTGTCGGAGTTACAGGTCAAGCTAGGAGGATCCACCTGTTGATCGAGTCGTCACTAGGTTGCCATCTAAACAAAACTTTCCATATTCGTACTTTCTATTCTTATGCACTACGATAACACTAGATGTGGGCACTAGGCCCACAAACATCTACTAAAATACATAACGTCCCAACTTCAACCGCAAACACTAAAACACACTAAATAGACCCGAGTAATTCCGAGATCCGTTCTCAAACTATCTATGCATCGCGTCCCGTTTAGTGTATACTCCGAGGGTGCAACTCCTCACTATGTGATTTACTTACATTCGCATTTACAGTTTTTTGTATGATTTATTCCTTTTATAACCTTATAATCGCATGCTAAATCACCTAACACAGAATTCAAAACGTAAAACAACTAAAATTGAACAAAGTGATGGTCGGGTTGCGTATTAGTCCCGGTGCTCGCCTTATTGGGTTGGACGAATCTTTATTAATACCGATCCGACGCATCTTAAGCAGAATACCATGTAAGGTATACCAAGAGAATGACTAATATTCGTATTATCGCGTTAAAACTGATTTGCTAATACGTATAATACTAGTACTCTCTACTCTCCTACGTACATCTTTTCATGGCCTGCTTGTCACGTGAAATCGCATGCAAAGAATGTAAACACAACTGCTTCGACGGCAAAACATACTTCTCCTTAAACAACCGACATAGCAAAAGGTTTAGAGTTAAAACAACGGATGTTACTGTATTTCCACCACAACAAAAGAACTAGGATATCAGCCCGCCGATTGATTAGTAGAGGCCGCTATAGTGCGGGCGGGATTGGGTGTTGACATCTATCGGATGTTGGCTTCCCAATACGTACCCTCACCCCGTACTTAGAATCGACGGTTTCCGGATGTCCGAAACCATTGGCAATGAGAGTCATTCCAGGCATGCAGTGCTTAAGGGTACAAGTCTTTATCTTTAGGTCCCGTGCCACTCAACTTTGAGCCGGCAAGAGATTAAAGTTGACTTGAACGGTTTCCGAATCCCCATAATTAACTCGGTGGCGACTGCACAAATCAACGACAAATTCAGTTCACTAAAAAGGTCGCCTTACCAAACAAAACGGCCTTTAAACATTTACAACCACAACTCGATCGATTCCCAAACGGAAACACGGGTGCCCCCACCCGTCTAATACAAGTCGGGATCGTCATCCAAATCGAGGTCCGACACTTCGCCCCGTACGCGAGATCGGACCGGCCCCAACAGGGAGGGGGCCGCGTGGGTGGCCGCCGCCACACGTTGAAAATTGATGGTAGGGATTTTGTAGCGGAATCCCAACAGTCAATAATATAACCGGCTATTCCTACGTTAGATAGGGCAAGTCGGGTCGAATCCACGGGGACGGTAATGTATAGCCTAGACTAAGGTCGCCTAAATACGAGACTAAGTCAACGGACTAAGCTAAACTAGAAATGATAAGGAGGGGAGGAAACTAAGACTATGACTAAGGCTAAGGAGAAAACAACTAAGGAAAACGGGCTAGGATTAGGTCGGGGTCAAAGGGGTAACGGAATGGTCGAGGAAGAACTAGAGCGAAGGAGGTAGTAGGGTGATCTAGGTTGGTCCGGGCTCTCACAACTTAGACCCACCTTGAGGTTCCACCTAGAACCCATCTCGGCGACACACAATACAAACGGGGTTCTAGCGCGCTATGGTGGCCTAGGTCGAATCCGGGCTCTCGCTACTTAGACCGACCTAGGGGTCGTCCTCACCGGGCTCTCGCAACTTAGTGAGGGAACCGTACCCACAAACAAACTATCACCCACAAGAGAAAGGCGAGAAAAACAAGTATTTGCAACTACTAGTCAATTATGCATTTCAACAAACATGTGATGTGCATCAAACAAAGAAGAAACCCAAATCTTCCACCAACATCTCCAACAATCCCTTAATCATCCAATTAACACCCTAATAACCTTACTAACCCTAGCAAGACACTACTCTAACATAATCAAACTACAACTAACACAAACAAGAGGAATCATCACAAACATCAAAACAAACATAAACAAACTAGTGAAAATGATGAACTATGAACAAAAGATGAGAACTTGATGAATAATAAAGGATTAAGAGTAAAAGGAGAAGAAGATTATACCAAACTACAAGCGAAATGGAAAAGGAGAACACTTGCATAGAAGAAGACCCAAACAATTCCACCAAGGTTGTCAATCTTGGATGGATTCTACAAGAATTCCTTAATACAAGAGCTAATCTATGATTAACTACTAATTATCGACTAATCTACACTAATCTAATCTAATATAACCTAAAGTAGTCTAGGGTTTAGTGAAAATAATGAAAGGCCCCTATAACATTACAAGAGGAAGGGTATATATATAGGGTTTAAGAATGAAAGGAGAAGAAAAGAAAGGAAGGCGTGCAGCAGCAGGCCCGTCCCGGCCGAGACGGGGTGGTCCCGGTCGGGACGAGGTCGGTCCCGGTCGGGATGGACCCTCAGTAGGCTCATCTTCGTTTCCTCCTTCATCCCGGACGGGATGAGGCCATACCCGTTCGGGATGAGCCTTGTAGGCCTCCAATATGAACTTTTTGGTCCCTCCTTGCTTCTCATGGGCTTCCCATCGATTCTCGGGACTCGGGATCGGGTCTCGAAGGCTCGGGATTGGGTCCCAAGGTCTCGGGGTCGATTCCAAGGCATCGAATCATCGTTCCTTTACTCCGTTGGCTCCAAAATGTGTATGTATAGAGTCGGAATCGCTCCAACTCTTCCAAATTGGTCTCGGGAACCTGAAACGAACTAAAGGAAGCATAAGAAGCCCCTAAATCGTTCCCAAGGAGCGATTCTAAAAGGAAAATGGGACCAAAACACTACAAAATAGGCACTACAAACCACACTTATCAACTCCCCCACACTTAACCCTTACTCGCCCTCGAGTAAGCACATACTAACTACTATACTAGCCGAATGGGTATTAGCGCACCCTACGCCCCTTCAACTCACGCGACTACACTTAGATGAGAAGTGCACCCCGCAAGGCAAGTCGGGTCTTGCGACAAAACTGTGGATGCAACCGGACACAAAACACACAAACAAACAAACACACAAACACACAAACAAACACACAATCGGTTGCACCCAAAAGAAAACAAATACCGCTTCCCTCTAAAAGCGGTGAATGAAACACCGGTATAGGACTTTAGGTAAGTGACAACGTTCCCAAGATAGCAATACAAACCAAGGTGGACTAAAGCCTAATAGTATGACGATAAAGCAACAAAAACCTTGGTAACTTACCTAGGTCCTCCTAACTTTCTAAAAACTTACTACGGGACGGTCGGCGGAGTGGAAAAGTGAAGAACCACGGTGTTAGTCGACACTGTAGGTAAGTGAGACCCCGCCCCCTTTAGCGTGAGCCAAGAGGGTCGTCCCATGTCCAAAACCGCCTAACTAGTCCAAGTAAAAAGGTGGAAATATGCAAAATGAGGGAAGACCGACTAATGCCGCTATCATCCTTCCTCGGGACTCGGTCCTTTGGTAGGCTCTTCACGGCAAAAGTCGGAAAAAGGATTATTTTTGTGGGGATTTCTTTTTGTGAGACGGGTTTTCTTTTGGCATTTTTTTTCTTTTCGACGTTTTGATTTGTTTGTTGCCATGCCATTTCTTTTTCTTCTTTTCTATTTTCTTTTTTGGATTTTGTGCCTTTTCTTTTTCTTCATTCTTTTCTTTCTTTCATTTTTCTTTCTTTTCTTTTCTTTGCCCTTTTTTGGCAAGATTTGGCTTCTTGGCATTTCTTGACAATTGAGAAAGAGAGAAATCAACAATATGCAATTTATTTGTGTGGAATGTCTAGGAGGTAGGTGAATGGGTGAGTCGGGGAGCGTCCTTCCCTTCAAACCCACAAAAAGGGGAAAACTTGGACTAATCAAACGATCCTAAACACGGTCACCTAAGAGACGAGGCTCGGTAACCAAGGCCTTTTCACACCGTGGGTGGTCATAATGGTCAAAGGTGCAAATCCCGTAGTAAATCCCTAGTAAGCTAGGTGGACTCAAGGTAAAGGACCAACGAACTCATTGATTCAGGGTCATTCTACTAGATTAAAGTCCAAAACTCGATTTATATAACTAGGAAGGGAAAATAGACACTCACACACTAGCCTCTAAACCGGGTTTTCGAAAACCATTTACACACAAGACACAAATACACACACAAAGAAAGACTCAACGAGAACGAAAGAAAAAGAAGTAAAAGCAACGAAACAAAAACAACACAAAATGAACACATACACAACACAAAATGAACACATACACAACACAAACACCACCCCGATCATCCAAACAAGCCACCAAATCAACCACACTTTACAAAGCTCCTCCCGAGCACACAACATCACAATCTCCTCCAAACTCCGCAAGAGGTAAGAAGAAAAAGGGATAGGATGTTACCGGGAGTCTTGAAAGTCTTCCGAAGTTAACGACGATTAAAGCAACCTATAAGGGAAAGGGAGGCAAAACACGCACACAAAACAAATATACGACACAATGACAAAAAAGGAAAACACACAAAAGAAAATCTTTTTGATTTTTGTGAGAATTTTTCAAATTTTTATGTTTTTTTAAAGATTTTTCGAAAAACTAAGAAAATAAAACTAATTATGATAGAATATTGCTCCGCCACACTTAAACCGAGCAATGTCCTCATATGCTCAATCGTAATGTGCGGAGAGACAAAAGAAAAAGAAAAGAAACTACGAAAATAAAGCTAAAAATCAAAAAGAAAAGTGGAGAAAAGGGTAGAAGGTGTCCGGCCGGGGTGTAGTCAAGTCACCAAGGGCCGAGACAAGAAAAGATATGGATGGGGGAAGAAATAAAAAGAAGGAAATAAAAGGAAATGGGAGGGGAGGGCTAGGTGTAATCAAGTCACCTAGCTCGGATTCCGCCTAAATCCGACTAAATCCTCAAAAAGAAAGAGTGAAAAACTTGTAAAAATTTGGATTTTTCGATTGACTCTCGACGTAATCACATCGTCGGGAGTCGGGAGCAACCACTACCGAGGCCTCGAAGGCCACCATGACATCAAGACACATAAGTGTACAAGGGGAAGGGGATAAACAAGGGGAAAACAAGCAATATAAGACGGAAAAGAAAGGGTAGTTGTCCTACCGACCGGTTAGAAACTCACTCGCTCCATCGTCTCAATGAACAATATAGGTACGTTGCTCGTCTTATCGTTGCCATCTCGCTTCAAACCCGAGAAGAACTCATGGTAGAGGTAGCAATGGTAGGGGGGGTGAAAATTTATGTGGATTTCGGTGCAAGGTGAGGTGTACGGGTCATATTAAAGGAGTATGGAGAAGTAAGGAAGTTGGGAGGGGGTATAATGGATGGGTGGAGTCAAACGCCTAAGAAAAGGATCAAAAGGGAGAAAGGGAACCATCCCGGTCGGGATGGATGGTCCCGATCGGGTTGATATACCCTTCCCGATCGGGAAGCTCTCGTCCCGGTCGGGAATGCACTCCAGTGAGTCCGAATTTTAGCACCTTCATCCCAATCGGGATGGCTCCTTCCCGGTCGGGATTCCTCATCCTTCCCGGTCGGGAAGCCCTCTTCCCGGTCGGAATGAGTCTTCTTGGCCTTCCCCAAGCCCAAAAGCTTATCATAAGCTTCAAAAACCGACTTCCTTGCTCTTAAACCAAACTTAGTCATCAACCATTCCTTTCTAGGAATCACATGCACTTCACCTATCAAACAAAGCTCATATACACACATCAAATTCGCTCCCTCACATCGCTCATCAAAAATCCAAATGACAAGAATATCACAAAACAAAAGAGTCTTAGAAACAAAAATCACAAATACAAGGACAAGTACTCTAAAGAGGAGAAGAGGGTAGTATACAACATGACGGTTCTTTAGGAACTCCGTCAAACCTAGGATGGTGGACTCTTCTTCAACCGTATCCCTCAAGGGCATGGAAGAGCAAGTCGAACGCGCTACCGACATCATAGTGAAGGCCCAAGAAGCGCTCGAGCCTAGCCAACCTCCACGGCCTCGAAGGAGGAGGCAAGATGTAGGAATCCCAAGACCCAACGTCATCTTCAAAGTTGTCTCCGGGGTCTATCCATCCTACGAGCTTCACCGATCTCTTCCTTCCTAAGCATTGCCTCCAATCACAAGCAAGCTTCATCTCCAAAAAACAAGGCACAAAAAGCGGTTTTGGCCTCACTTCCTCGTTGCACACCCCCACACTTGCCTCAAGTTGTGGTTCCCCATCTTCATCACTCGGCCCCACATCATCTTGGAGAGGAGAATCGAAACTTCTACCGGCGGTTTCAATCTCTTCCTAACCATCTCTCGGTGTACTAGCAAGGGGCTCTTGATGCTTGTCCAAATTATCGCACAAGGGCAACTCGAGGCTAACAATTTCACCCAACAACTTCACAAACTCCACCAAATCATCCAACTCACCATCCTCTTCCAATTCCTCACCAATGTTGCCTTCACCAAGGGTCATCTCCTCATTCGTCTCTTTTTGGGTAGACGATTGAGGTTCTTCAAAGCAAATCTCTCTATCAAAGGAAACTACATCGGCGGCTTCGTAATTAGGTTGCTCCTCTCTCTCAAGTGGGCACCTTCCATCTAAATGTGATGCTCGTGATAAAGACATTACGGTTTGAACCGCTAATGCATTTAGTTGAGTATTCCTCGCCTCGTTTCCCCTTCGAATTTGGGCCATTAATTCCTCTTGTTGTTTTGCAACGGCGCCAAATTGATGGTAGGGATTTTGTCGCGGAATCCCAACCGTCAATAATATAACCGACTATTCCTACGTTAGATAGGGCAAGTCGGGTCGAATCCACGGGGACGGTAATGTATAGCCTAGACTAAGGTCGCCTAAATACGAGACTAAGTCAACGGACTAAGCTAAACTAGAAATGATAAGGAGGGGAGGAAACTAAGACTATGACTAAGGCTAAGGAGAAAACAACTAAGGAAAACGTGCTAGGATTAGGTCGGGGTCAAAGGGGTAACGGAATGGTCGAGGAAGAACTAGAGCGAAGGAGGTAGTAGGGTGATCTAGGTTGGTCCGGGCTCTCGCAACTTAGACCCACCTAGAGGTTCCACCTAGAACCCATCTCGGCTACACACATGACAAACGGGGTTCTAGCGCGCTATGGTGGCCTAGGTCGAATCCGGGCTCTCGCTACTTAGACCGACCTAGGGGTCGTCCTCACCGGGCTCTCGCAACTTAGTGAGGGAACCGGACCCACAAACAAACTATCACCCACAAGAGAAAGGCGAGAAAAACAAGTATTTGCAACTACTAGTCAATCATGCATTTCAACAAACATGTGATGTGCATCAAACCAAGAGGAAACCCAAATCTTCCACCAACATCTCCAACAATCCCTTAATCATCCAATTAACACCCTAAGCACCTTACTAACCCTAGCAAGACACTACTCTAACATAATCAAACTACAACTAACACAAACAAGAGGAATCATCACAAACATCAAAACAAACATAAACAAACTAGTGAAAATGATGAACTATGAACAAAAGATGAGAACTTGATGAATAATAAAGGATTAAGAGTAAAAGGAGAAGAAGATTATACCAAACTACAAGGGAAATGGAAAAGGAGAACACTTGCATAGAAGAAAACCCAAACAATTCCACCAAGGTTGTCAATCTTGGATGGATTCTTCAAGAATTCCTTAATACAAGAGCTAATCTATGATTAACTACTAATTATCCACTAATCTACACTAATCTAATCTAATATAACCTAAAGTAGTCTAGGGTTTAGTGAAAATAATGAAAGGCCCCTATAACATTACAAAAGGAAGGGTATATATATAGGGTTTAAGAATGAAAGGAGAAGAAAAGAAAATAAGGCGTGCAGCAGCAGGCCCGTCCCGGCCGAGACGGGGTGGTCCCGGTCGGGACGCCATGGTCCCGGTCGTGATGGACCCTCAGTAGGCTCATCTTCGTTTCCTCCTTCATCCCGGACGGGATGAGGCCATACCCGTTCGGGATGAGCCTTGTAGGCCTCCAATATGAACTTTTTGGTCCCTCCTTGCTTCTCATGGGCTTCCCATCGATTCTTGGGACTCGGGATCGGGCCTCGAAGGCTCGGGATTGGGTCCCAAGGTCTCGGGGTCGATTCCAAGGCATCGAATCATCGTTCCTTTACTCCGTGGGCTCCATAATGTGTATGTATAGAGTCGGAATCGCTCCAACTCTTCCAAATCGGTCTCGGGAACCTGAAACAAACTAAAGGAAGCATAAGAAGCCCCTAAACCGCTCCCAAGGAGCGATTCTACAAGGAAAATGGGACCAAAACACTACAAGATAGGCACTACAAACCACACTTATCAACTCTCCCACACTTAACCCTTACTCGCCCTCGAGTAAGCACATACTAACTACTATACTAGCCGAATGGGTATTAGCGCACCCTACGCCCCTTCAACTCACGCGAGTACACTTAGAGGAGAAGTGCACCCCGCAAGGCAAGTCGGGCCTTGCGACAAAACTGTGAATGTAATCGGACACAAAACACACAAACAAACAAACAAACACACAATCGGTTGCACCCAAAAGAAAACAACTACCGCTTCCCTCTAAAAGCGGTGAATGAAACACCAGTTTAGGACTCGAGGTAAGTGACAACGTTCCCAAGCTAGCAATACAAACCAAGGTGGACTAAACCCTAATAGTATGACGATAAAGCAACAAAAACGTTGGTAACTTACCTAGGTCCTCCTAACTTTCTAAAAACTTACTACGGGACGATCGGCGGAGTGGAAAAGTGAAGAACCACGGTGTTAGTCGACATTGTAGGTAAGTGAGACCCCGCCCCCTTTAGCGTGAGCCAAGAGGGTCGTCCCATGTCCAAAACCGCCTAACTAGTCCAAGTAAAAAGGTGGAAATATGCAAAATGAGGGAAGACCGACTAATGCCGCTATCATCCTTCCTCGGGACTCGGTCCTTTGGTAGGCTCTTCGCGGCAAAAGTCGGAAAAAGGCTTATTTTTGTGGGGATTTCTTTTTGTGAGACGGGTTTTCTTTTGGCATTTTCTTTCTTTTCGACGTTTTGATTTGTTTGTTGCCATGCCATTTCTTTTTCTTCTTTTCTATTTTCTTTTTTGGCTTCTGTGCCTTTTCTTTTTCTTCATTCTTTTCTTTCTTTCATTTTTCTTTCTTTTCTTTTCTTTGCCCTTTTTTGGCAAGATTTGGCTTTTTGGCATTTCTTGACAATTGAGAAAGAGAGAAATAAACAATTTGCAATTTTGTTATGTGGAATGTGTAGGAGGTAGGTGAATGGGTGAGTCGGGGAGCGTCCTTCCCTTCAAACCCACAAAAAGGGGAAAACTTGGACTAATCAAACGATCCTAAACACGGTCACCTAAGGGACGAGACTCGGTAACCAAGGCCTTTTCACACCGTGGGTGGTCATAATGGTCAAAGGTGCAAATCCCGTAGTAAATCCCTAGTAAGCTAGGTGGACTCAAGGTAAAGGACCAACGAACTCATTGATTCAGGGTCATTCTACTAGATTAAAGTGCAAAACTCGATTTATATAACTAGGAAGGGAAAATAGACACTCACACACTAGCCTCTAAACCGGGTTTTCGAAAACCATTTACACACAAGACACAAATACACACACAAACAAAGACTCAACGAGAACGAAAGAAAAAGAAGTAAAAGCAACGAAACAAAAACAACACAAAATGAACACATACACAACACAAACACCACCCCGATCATCCAAACAAGCCACCAAATCAACCACACTTTACAAAGCTCCTCCCGAGCACACAACATCACAATCTCCTCCAAACTCCGCAAGAGGTAAGAACAAAAAGGGATAAGATGTTACCGGGAGTCTTGAAAGCCTTCCGAAGTTAACGACGATTAAAGCAACCTATAAGGGAAAGGGAGGCAAAACACGCACACAAAACAAATATACGACACAATGACAAAAAAGGAAAACACACAAAAGAAAATCTTTTTGATTTTTGTGAGAATTTTTTAAATTTTTATGGTTTTTTAAAGATTTTTCGAAAAACTAAGAAAATAAAACTAATTATGATAGAATATCGCTCCCCCACACTTAAACTGAGCAATGTCCTCATATGCTCAATCGTAGTGTGCGGAGAGACAAAAGAAAAAGAAAAGAAACTACGAAAATAAAGCTAAAAATCAAAAAGAAAAGTGGAGAAAAGGGTAGAAGGTGTCCGGCCGGGGTGTAGTCAAGTCACCAAGGGCCGAGACAAGAAAAGATATGGATGGGGGAAGAAATAAAAAGAAGGAAATAAAAGGAAATGGGAGGGGAGGGCTAGGTGTAATCAAGTCACCTAGCCCGGATTCCGCCTAAATGCGACTAAATCCTCAAAAAGAAAGAGTGAAAAGCTTGTAAAAATTTTGATTTTTCGATTGACTCTCGACGTAATCACATCGTCGGGAGTCGGGAGCAACCACTACCGAGGCCTCGAAGGCCACCATGACATCAAGACACATAAGTGTACAAGGGGAAGGGGATAAACAAGGAGATAACAAGCAATATAAGATGGAAAAGAAAGGATAGTTGCCGTACCGACCGGTTAGAAACTCACTCGCTCCATCGTCTCAATGAACAATATAGGCACGTTGCTCGTCTTCTCGTTGCCATCTCGCTTCAAATTCGAGAAGAACTCATGGTAGAGGTAGCAATGGTAGGGGGGGTGAAAATTTATGTGGATTTCGGTGCAAGGTGAGGTGTACGGGTCATATGATAGGAGTAAGGAGGAGTAGGGAGGTTGGGAGGGGGTATAATGGATGGGTGGAGTCAAACGCCTAAGAAAAGGCTCAAAAGGGAGAAAGGGAACCATCCCGGTCGGGATGGATGGTCCCGATCGGGTTGATATACCCTTCCCGATCGGGAAGCTCTCGTCCCGGTCGGGAATGCACTCCAGTGAGTCTGAATTTTAGCACCTTCATCCCGATCGGGATGGCTCCTTCCCGGTCGGGATTCCTCATCCTTCCCGGTCGGGAAGCCCTCTTCTCGGTCGGAATGAGTCTTCTTGGCCTTCCCCAAGCCCAAAAGCTTATCATAAACTTCAAAAACCGACTTCCTCGCTCTTAAACCAAACTTAGTCATCAACCATTCCTTTCTAGGAATCACATGCACTTCACCTATCAAACAAAGCTCATATACACATCAAATTCGCTCCCTCACATCGGTCATCAAAAATCCAAATGACAAGAATATCACAAAACAAAAGAGTCTTAGAAACAAAAATCACAAATACAAGCACAAGGACTCTAAAGAGGAGAGGAGGGTAGTATACAACATGACGGTTCTTTAGGAACTCCGTCAAACCTAGGATGGTGGACTCTTCTTCAACCGTAGCCCTCAAGGGCATGGAGGAGCAAGTCGAACGCGCTACCGACATCATAGTGAAGGCCCAAGAAGCGCTCGAGCCTAGCCAACCTCCGCCGCCTCCAAGGAGGAGGCAAGAAGTAAGAATCCCAAGACCCAACGTCATCTTCAAAGTTGTCTCCGGGGTCTATCCATCCTACGAGCTTCACCGATCTATGTATAGAGTCGGAATCGCTCCAACTCTTCCAAATCGGTCTCGGGAACCTGAAACGAACTAAAGGAAGCATAAGAAGACCCTAAACCGCTCCCAAGGAGTGATTCTACAAGGAAAATGGGACCACAACACTACAAAATAGGCACTACAAACCACACTTATAAAAAAACCGGGACGAACCCGAGCGGGCGCGCGCGGGGCTCCGGTCGGTGCGGATGGACGTCCACAAACGGCCTTTAAACATTTACAACCACGACACGATCGATTCCCAAACGGAAACCCGGGTGCCCCCCACCCGTCTAGTACAAGTCCGGATCGTCATCTAAATCGAGGTCCGACACTTCGCCCCGTATGCGAGATTAGACTGGCCCCCGGCAGGGAGGGGGCCGCGTGGGTGGCTGCCGTCACACGTTGAAAAACCGGGTCGGTCCCGCGTGGGTGCACGCGGAGCGCTTGGCGGTGCGGACGGACGTCTACAGTTTGGCGACTCCGCTGGGGATTTGGAAACACGTTTCTAGTGGTGGTGTAACTTGAACGAGGTCGGTGAAGCTCATTTCTTAGTTCTTAGTTTTGGTCACTACAGGTTTTTGGCTCTAAAAAGCCCACCCTAACCGATATCAGGACCAATCGACCTCTTCGCTGTAAGATCTTTAGGGACACGCGGAGAGATCCTTGATTGACGCTCCGTCCGGCTAACGCGTATCCCGCGGGTATAATAAGCAGATAGTTCTGCACGAACGGTATGACACGCATCTCCCCAGATCATTGTCAATGCCTAAGTAAAGACTATTCGTGGGCGGTAGCCTACCCTAACCTACTCGTGTTTGCATCCTGCATGAGTGTATCCATTCCTAGTTATGTGTAGCGTGTTTGAACAATCCAACCCAAATAAAACACTAAAAATCTGGATTCAACCACGCAAACATATTCAACCGCACCCAACTCCATGTTCAAAAATATCTCATCTTTTCAAAACAACCTCTTAAACGCCGATACTCCGATCAAATCATGATTTCTAAAAGAAAAAAAAAACGTTTTGAAACGCCATCGTCATGGCAAATTTTACACTCAACATCTTCGAACAAAATATATTTTCAAACGTCATCACGTGGCTAAAGTAAAACCCGTCTAACAACAAATACCGTTATGCCACCAAGACTCCCGATTAATGGGATCAAGGTACACCAAACGGGTACATTTTATTTTCAAAAAGGAATTTTTTTTACACATACCGTTAACACAACCAAAACATCGATTAATGAAGTCAAGTAATCCAAAATGGTTACACTCCCCGAAACGCTTTTCACGATACATTCTTCCCCACCGTCAAATGCTAGTTAGTGTAACCGACAAATGTGGGTCACTAGTTTCAAAAAGTTGTTTAAAAAAAATGCTATTCATCACCTAAGTTCTTTAGTAAGAATTTAGTTATGCCCTTAGAGCACCGTTGTTAGACTTCTTACACCGCAAACATCGAACTAGCTAATTAATAGTAGTCTCGATAAAAGCATCACGTTATGATCTTCAAAACCGGTTCCCCTAAGAACCATGCTCTTTTCAAAAACAAAAAAAATAAACTTTTGCACCTTTGTTATTGCCGGATTCCCCACACACCCACATAGCAACACATTTTGCGATGTCACCACATCATCGTCACCCTAATTTTATAAAATCATTTTTTTCAAAAAAAAGAGGAGTGACTTCCCTCTGCAAGTATCGGTCGTTTTAAAAAAAATATATATAAATTTTTTTTGACCCTGAGCCGGGATCGCGATCAATTTCTTACGTCATACAACCGTGTGATTAACTGTCTGTGTTAGTTACTAGGATCACCCCTACTCAAGGTTTTACATTTCGGGTCGTCTCATTTCGAGAAGTCCTCTTTATGCCTCACCTCCGAGGATTGTGTCAAATCGTCTCGTTACATAGATTTAAAATTCCTTAGGCGTTTCGCCGAATACACCGAGAGTCTAAGGCACCTGAGTCCCTAAGCCAATAACCGCACACGCGCGCGAGTCAAGGGTCTTATTCCCGTGTCGCTGTACTAGGAGCATTCCTCGAGTCTCTAAGTCATCCAGTGGATCCGATATGACATTTTAATCCTTTCCCACTAGAATCACTCCCCAACATGTCGGTAAATTCAAGCGCCATCGAAAGCATCCGCAACGATGTCTGATAAATGTAGTTTGTAGTGCCTATTTTACTGTGTTTTGGTCCCATTTTCCTTGTGGAATCGCTCCTTGGGAGCGGTTTATGGGCTACTTATGCTTCCTTTAGTTCGTTTCAGGTTTCCGAGACCATTTGTGAAGAGTTGGAGCAAATCCGACTCGATACATACACTTTTTGGAGCCAACGAAGTAAAGGAACGATCACTCGATGCCTTGGATTCGACCCCGAGACCTCGGAACCCAATCCCGAGCCTCTTAGACCCGATCCCGAGTCCCGAGAATCGATGAGAAACCCATGAGAAGCAAGGAGGGACCAAAAAGAGCTTATTTGAGGCCTACAAGGCCCATCCCGGTCGGGATGGCCTCAACCCGTCCGGGATGAGGTGTGCCTTTAGCGAAGCTACTGACCTGGGTCCGTCCCGGTCGGGACCAGCCCGTCCCGGTCGGGATCAAGCATAACACCGCGGTATGTTATCAATAACACCAGGCTGTGTTATTGCCCGTCCCGGTCGGGACCGATCCGTCTCGGTCGGGACCGTGGAGCTGTAGCACGCAACTCATTGTTTCATCCTCCTTCACTCTTGTAACCCTATATATACCCTTCCTCTTGTATTCCTATGTTAGGTTCTTCATTACCCACTAAACCCTAGACTACTTTAGCATAGATTAGCATAGATTAGTGTAGATTAGTCTTTAGTTTATCGTTAATCTTAGTTTAGCTCTTGTATTAAGGGAATTCTTCAAGATCCATCCAAGATTGACAACCTTGGGTGATTGTTTTGGGTTTTTCTTATTAATGCAAGTTTCAATCTTTCCTCTTCACTAGTTTGGTATAATCTTCTCATCCTTTTTACTCTTAATCTTGTTTATTCATCCAAGTTTTAATCTTTGTTCATTGTTATGTTTATTGTTCATTGTTTTCACTAGTTTCTTTATGTATGTTTTGTTGTTTGAGTTGATTCATCTTGTTCTTGTTAGTTTTTCCTTTAGATATGTTTGAGTAGACTCTTGCTAGGGTTAGTAGGGTGATTTGGGTGTTTAATGGGTGATTAAGGGTTTGTTGGAGATGTTGGTGGAAGTTTTGGGTTTCCTCTTGGTTAGATGCATGGAACATGTTTGTTGAAATGCTTGAATGACATGTAGATGCATAAGCTTGTTTTTCTTGCCTTTTCTCTTGTGGGTGGTGGTTTGCTCGTGGGTTTGGTTCCCTCATTACGTAGCGAGAGCCCGGTGAGGACGACCCCTAGGTCGGTCTACGTAGCGAGAGCCCGGACGTGACCTAGGCTACGAAAGCACGCTAGTAACCCCGTTTGTCATATGTGTCGCTAAGATGGGTTCTAGCAAGAACCTCTAGGTCGGTCTACGTAGCGAGAGCCCGGACTACACCTAGATAACCAGACTACCCCCTTCACCTTAGCTCCTCCTTGACCATTCCATCACCCCTTGAACCCGACCTAATCCTAGCCCCTTTTCTTATTTGTTTTCTCCGTCACCTTAGTCGTAGTCTTAGCCTTCTCCCCTTCCTATCATTCTAGTTTAGCTTAGTTCGTTGACCTAGTCTCGTTTTTAGGTGACCTTAGTCTAGACGCCTCATTACCGTCCCCGTGGATTTGACCCGACTTACCATATCTACCGTTAGGAATAGCGGTTATTTATTGATCGGTGGGGAACCACGGCAATTCCCTACCATCAATTTGGCGCCGTTGCCGGGGACGATGCTAGTTTGGACTTTGTTTTCCTATTTACTTGACTTTGTTTTTTGTTTTTGTGTTTTTCTTTTTTGTTTTTGTTCCTTTGCTTCTTATGTGTGTGAGGTTTATTTCTCTCTCGTCTAGTGCCCAAAAAGCACTAGGCTTCTCACGTTTGCTCTTAGTCTACAGTTTGTGCTTAGAGGTGGTGACCATCTTCTTCTTGCAACTTAGAGCCGCATTAACGAACGGTTGCTAGATTGAGAAGTCCTCAACCGGGTACGAGCCGAGATTTCGAGCAAGGATGAGGTTTGATCTAAACTCCGCACACTCGGGAGCCGATATGAGCTATTCCTCTCCCTCTATGAACCAAGGGTATGACATGACGTCCCCCTACCACTATCAAGCTTCTTGGGTAATCAAGACACTAGTGGGTATGAACTTCAAGGATATGGGAACGGTTACCAACAAGTGAACGCTTATTAATTCTATGATCATGGTGACTATTACTCAAGCTACCAATGTGAACCCACCATGTTTCATCATGATTCACCATATGGAAGCCAATATTCCCAAAACCCACCACATTACCCTCCACCCCAACCACAATATGAACCCCATGACCCACAATACTACCAATCACCCCAACCTTGCTACCAACAATATGATGCCCCACTCCATGGGTATCATCAAGATTTTCAAGGAGCATTACAAGACCCCAATGACCACCAATCGTCAAACTTGGAGTTGTATCAATCGATTCTTCAATTGCAAAGGAGCAACCAAGAAATGGCCATTCAAATGCAAAAAGATCAAGATGAATTCATGGCCCAATATCAAAGGGAAAATGAGGCGAGGGATGCTCGATTAAATGCATTATCGGTTCAAACTGTAATGTTTTTATCCCGAACGTCACAATTAGATGAAGGGTGCCCACTTGAGAAATGGGAGCAACCTAATCACGAAGCCGCCGATGTAGTTCCCTTTGGAAGAGAAATTTGCTTTGAAGAACCTCAATCGTCTACCCAAAAAGAGACGAATAAGGATATGACCCTTGGTGAAGGCAACATTGGTGAAGAATTGGAGGAGGTTAGTGGGTTGGATGAGTTGGTGGAATTTGTGAAGTTGTTGTGTGAAATTGACAAGCCCAAGTTGCCCATGTCCGAGAATGTGGATAAGCATCAAGAGCCCCTTGTAAGTAAACCAAGCAATGATTTGGAAGAGATTGAAACCGCCGGTAGAAGTTTCAATTCTCTCCTCCAAGATGATGTGGGGACAAGTGATGAAGATGGGGAACCAGAACTTGAGGAAAGTGTGGGGGTGTGCAACAAAGAGATGAGGCCAAAGCCGTTTTTTGTGCCTCATGATGAAGACTTGAAGCTTGCTAGTGGTTTGAGACGATGCTTAGGGAGGAAGAGGTCGGTGAAGCTCGTAGGATGGATAGACCCCGAAGACAACATGAATGATGACGTTGGGTCTTGGGATTCCTACTTCTTGCCTCCACCTAGGGGGCCATGGAGGATTGCTTGGCTCGAGCACTCTTTGGGCCGTCTTTATGATGTCGGTCGAGCGTTTGACTTGCTCCTCCAAGCCCTTGAAGGCTATGGTTGAAGAATGGGAGTCCACCATCCTCGGTTTGACGGAGTTCCTAAAGAACCGTCATGTTGTACATTCCCCTACCTCTCTTCTCTTTAGTTTGTGTTTGTAATTGTGTTTATTGTCATTTTGTTTCTAGGACTCTTTGTTTTGTGATATTCGTGTTATTTGGATTGTTGATGAGCAATGTGAGGGAGGGAATTCGATGTTGTATTTTGAGTTTATTGTGATAGGTGTGAAGTGAAGGTGATTCCTAGAGGGGAATGGTTGATGATAGAACTTGGATTGTGAGCAAGGAAGTCGGTTTTTGAAGCTTAGGATAAGCTTTTGGGGTTTCTGGAAGGTGAAGAAGATCCATCCCGACCGGGAAGAGGACTTCCCGACCGGGAAGGAGTAGGCGTCCCGACCGGGAAGGAGTCATCCCGATCGGGATATGGGCACCAAAATTTGAGCTTACTGGAGCGTGATCCCGACCGGGACGAGAGCTTCCCGACCGGGACGGGTATGTCATCCCGACCGGGACTATCCATCCCGACCGGGATGGTCCCCGACTCCCCCTTATCCCTCTTCTTCGACATTTGAGTCCACCCAACCATTGTATACCCCCTCCCAACCTCCCTTCTTCTCCTTGTTCCTATCATACGACCCTTGCACATTATTTGCATGCCATCACTTCATTTCCTCTTCACCTTACACCGAGATTCACACCAAACCCAACCTCTTCACACCATACTACCTCAACCATGCAATACTTTCAAGTATGAAGTAGGATGACAATGAAGAAGACAAGCAAAGTGCTTTTATAGACCATTGAGACGATGGAGCAAGTGAGTTGCTTACCGATAGGTACGGTAACTATCCTTCCTTTTCCGTCTTTTGTTACTCGTTGCCCTTTCTATACTCACCTTCCCGTTTGTCTTGGTGGCCTTCGAGGCCTTGGTAGTTGCTGCTCCCGACTCTCGATGACGTGACTACATCGAGAGTCATTTTCAAAATCCAAATTTGCAAGTTTTTCACCCTTTTTCTTTAGGATTTAGTCGGATTTGGGCGGAATCCGGGATAGGTGACTTGATTACACCTAGTCGTCCCCTCCCATTTCCTTTTATTTCCTTCTTTTTATTTCTTCCCTCATCCATATATTTTCTCGTCTCGGCCCATGGTGACTTGACTACACCCCGGCCGGACACATTCTACCCTTTCTTCACTTTTCTTTTTGACTTTTAGCTTTATTTTCGTAGTTTCTTTTCTTTTCTTTTTTGTCTCCGCACACTATGATCGAGCATGAGGACGTTGCTCGGTTTATGTGAGGGGGAGCGATATTCTAGCGTAGTTAGTTTTATTTTCGTAGTTTTTTCGAAAAAAATCTTAAAAATCCCTAAAAATTTGAAAAAATTTCATAAAAATAAAAAAGATTTTCTTTTTGTGTCTTTTTCTTTTGTGTCCTTGTTTCGTATATGTGTTTTGTTGTGCGTGTTTTGCCTCCATTTTTCCTCCAAGGTCGCCTAATTGCCACTAGCTTTGGAGAGCTTTCAAGACTCCCGGTAACATCCTTATCCCTTTTTCTTCTTTATCTCTTGCGGAGTTTGGAGGAGATTGTGATGTTGTGTGCTCGGGTGGAGCTTTGTAAACTTGTGGGTGATTTGGTGACTTGTTTGGAGATTTGGGGTGGTGTTTGTCTCATTACGTGCTTGTTTTGTTATGTTTTGTTTTTTTGTTGCCTTTTGTCTCTTTTTTTTTCTTTCATTTTCGTTGAGTCTTTGTTTTATGTTATGTAGTGTGTTATGTGTATAAATGGTTTTCGAAAACCCGGTTTAGAGGCTAGTGTGCAAGCATTTACTTTCCCTTTCTAGTAGTGTAAATCGAGTCTTGGACTTTAGTCTAGTATAATGACCCTAAATCAAGGATTTCGTTGGTCCTTTACCTTGAGTCCACCTAGCTTACTAGGGATTTACTACGGGATTTGCATTTTGACCATTATGACCACCCACGGTGTGAAAAGGCCTTGGTTGCCGAGTCCCGTCCCTTAGGTGACCATGTTTGAAATTTGCTCGATTAGTCATAGTTTTCCCCTTTTTGTGGGTTTGAAGGGAAGGACGCTCCCCGACTCTTCCATTACCCTACCTCCTACACATATCCACACAATAAATTGCAATTTGTTGAAGTCTCTCTTTCTTAGTTGCAAAGAAATGCCTATCTATCAAATCAAGCCAAAAAAAGGGCCAAAGAAAGAAAATGAAAGAAAGAAAAGATTGAAGAGAAAGAAAAGGCACAGAAAGCCAAAAAGAAAATAGAAAAGAAGAAAAAGAAATGGCATAGCAACACAAAGCAAAAATGCAAAAGAAAGAAAAATGCCAAAAAGAAAATCGTCTCACAAAAAGATCTCAACCCCACAAAAATAAGCCTTTTACCGACTATTACCGTGAAGAGCCTACTAAAGGACCGAGTCCCTAGGAAGGATGATAGCGGTGATGGTCGGTCTTCCCTCACTTTGCAAATATTTCCACCTTTTTACTTGGACTAGTTGGGCGGTTTCGGGCATGGGACGACCCCCTTGGCTCATCGCTAAAGGGGGCGGGGTCTCACTTACCTACAGTATCGACTAACACCGTGGTTCTTCCCTTTTCCATTCTGCCGATCGTCCCGTAGTACGTTCTTAGAAAGTTAGGAGGACCTAGGTAAGTTACCAACGTTTTTGTTGCTTTATCGTCATACTATTAGGGTTTAGTTCATCTCGATTTGTATGATTAGCTTGGGAAAGTTGTCACTTGCCTCGAGTCCTAAACCGGTGCTTCTTTCACCGCTTGTTTGAGGGAAGCGGTATTTGTTTTCTTTTGGGTGCAACCGATTATTTGTTTGTTTGTGTGTTTGTTTGTTTGTGTTTTGTGTCCGGTTGCATCCACGGTTTTGTCGCAAGACCTTACTTGCCTTGCAGAGTGCACTTTTCCTCTAAGTGTACTCGCGTGAGTTGAAAGGGCATAGGGTGCGCTAATACCCACTCGGCTAGTTTAGTAGTTAGTATGTGCTTACTCGAGGGCGAGTAAGGGTTAAGTGTGGGGGAGTTGATAAATGTAGTTTGTAGTGCCTATTTTACTGTGTTTTGGTCCCATTTTCCTTGTGAAATCGCTCCTTGGGAGCGGTTTATGGGCTACTTATGCTTCCTTTAGTTCGTTTCAGGTTCCCGAGACCATTTGTGAAGAGTTGGAGCAAATCCGACTCGATACATACACTTTTTGGAGCCAACGAAGTAAAGGAACGATCACTCGATGCCTTGGATTCGACCCCGAGACCTCGGAACCCAATCCCGAGCCTCTTAGACCCGATCCCGAGTCCCTAGAATCAATGAGAAACCCATGAGAAGCAAGGAGGGACCAAAAAGAGCTTATTTGAGGCCTACAAGGCCCATCCCGGTCGGGATGGCCTCAACCCGTCGGGGATGAGGTGTGCATTTAGCGAAGCTACTGACCTGGGTCCGTCCTGGTCGGGATCAAGCATAACACCGCGCTGTGTTATCAATAACACCAGGCTGTGTTATTTCCCGTCCCGGTCGGGACCGATCCGTCTTGGTCGGGACCGTGGAGCTGTAGCACGCAACTCATTGTTTCATCCTCCTTCACTCTTGTAACCCTATATATACCCTTCCTCTTGTATTCCTATGTTAGGTTCTTAATTACCTACTAAACCCTAAACTACTTTAGCATAGATTAGCATAGATTAGTGTAGATTAGTCTTTAGTTTATCGTTAATCTTAGTTTAGCTCTTGTATTAAGGGAATTCTTTAAGATCCATCCAAGATTGACAACCTTGGGTGATTGTTTTGGGTTTTTCTTATTAATGCAAGTTTCAATCTTTCCTCTTCACTAGTTTGGTATAATCTTCTCATCCCTTTTACTCTTAATCTTGTTTATTCATCCAAGTTTTAATCTTTGTTCATTGTTATGTTTATTGTTCATTGTTTTCACTAGTTTCTTTATGTATGTTATGTTGTTTGAGTTGATTCATCTTGTTCTTGTTAATTTTTCCTTTAGATATGTTTGAGTAGACTCTTGCTAGGGTTAGTAGGGTGATTTGGGTGTTTAATGGGTGATTAAGGGTTTGTTGGAGATGTTGGTGGAAGTTTTGGGTTTCCTCTTGGTTAGATGCATGGAACATGTTTGTTGAAATGCTTGAATGACATGTAGATGCATATGCTTGTTTTTCTTGCCTTTTCTCTTGTGGGTGGTGGTTTGTTCGTGGGTTTGGTTCCCTCATTACGTAGCGAGAGCCAGGTGAGGACGACCCCTAGGTCGGTCTACGTAGCGAGAGCCCAGACGTGACCTAGGCTACGAAAGCACACTAGTAACCCCGTTTGTCATATATGTCGCTCTGATGGGTTCTAGCAAGAACCTCTAGGTCAGTCTACGTAGCGAGAGTCCGGACTACACCTAGATAACCCGACTACCTCCTTCACCTTAGCTCCTCCTTGACCATTCCATCACCCCTTGAACCCGACCTAATCCTAGCCCCTTTTCTTTTTTTTTTCTCCGTCATCTTAGTCGTAGTCTTAGCCTTCTCCCCTTCCTATCATTCTAGTTTAGCTTAGTTTGTTGACCTAGTCTCGTTTTTAGGTGACCTTAGTCTAGACGCCTCATTACCGCCCCCGTGGATTCGACCCAACTTGCCCTATCTACCGTTAGGAATAGCCGGTTATTTATTGATCGGTGGGGAACCACGGCAGTTCCCTACCATCAATGTCAGTGCCCTAACCAAGTTGGCTCTCAACATCCATACTTCAATAACCCGTTTGACCTTCTCCGTCCGTTACATCGATAGTTGCCTCAGTTTCCTTGAGAGTAGGGATACCGAAAGCGAGACAAACGCTAACCCGAGCAACTACAATGCCCTGAAGTCTGCCCAGGATAGATTATCCCAATGCTCCTTCTGATCAAAGCTCCGATCAAAGCTTCCTAAAGTCTATACGAAAGGAGCACCAAGACCTTACGAGACCACATCCAACACAGTAGGTAGGTCACCGAAAAGGTTTACTCCAATCAAACAATCTTACGCCGAAGTTCTTAAGTGCCTAGCCGATCAAGGGTTACTCTCACCTTTGGGTCCCACTCCGGACCCACCAGTCGGCAGACAAAGCAAAAGTTGTACCCTAATGCTTATTCCCAATATCACCAAGGTAACGAGCACGATACCGAATATTGCTTTCGGCTTAAGCATGTCATACAAGACATGATCGAAAACGGGACGATTCCTCTCCCTCCACCCGAGAAACCAAACAACACCAAGAACCCTCTTAGCATCCACGCACTCTTCGGTGATGCCATCGATTATCCCCACCTCGACCCTATAGAGGAGAATGTCCAAAATATTAAGGAAGATCCTGACAACCCGTGGACACCCTCCGAGACGAGTAAATCTGTGTTTGAGTCAGAGTCTAGTTCGTCTTATGGCCTAGACCTCATAGTATAACAAATGTCTTTTGTTTTTTTCTTCGAGTCAAGAGGTGCGAGGGGATCTGTCCTCCACCTCCCTGAAAATAATACCTCGGGCGCATAGCCCGCTCATTACTATGAATAAAAAGAAATAAACTTTTCTTCCTTTATAATGCGCCTCGACAATCGCTTGATTTAAAACATATATTTCTCGCTTACGACTCGATGCAATTCCATTTATCGATAACAATAAAACATACCTCAAAGCAACGAGGAATTACAAGAACCGAGACCCCGTGTTCCTTTTTTACCTATTCCGTGCCTGGTATAGAAAGCCACAAACTATCCCTTAGAACAAGCATTACTGAATCCTATGACAAATCTGGATAGCCTCTTAGCTTGTGATCAAAGACGAATGGCAAACCCATTTCCCACAGTAAATATCCCTCAAATAAAGACCAACCAATTCCAACCATAGGTGCTAGTCCGACAAAATAAAAGAGTCTGAAATGGCCTAAAGGAGCCAAAGGAAAAAACGAAACTAAGGGCAAGCCAAACCGGTCCAATTCAATGGTCAAGACCAAACTCAGTGGTCGAAATCAAATCCCAATCGCTCAACTCAACTTCAAGTGCGAAGTCCGAACAAAAAAAAAGAGAAAAAGAAAAATGAACAGGCCAGTCAGCTAGCACCCAAATACTAGCCTCCTTACATTACATGTAACATCCCTAATTTTTGGACATAATTATTTATTACATTTCATATATTCTAATATCCGAAATTATTTATTTAATTCAATTCCTATAATTTTTCTATTCGGATATTCCCTTTTCCGGTTTAATTGTCCAAAAACCGTATCCTTGTAACATTTTGTCGGTTTAGCTTGGAATGTGGGCCAAGGCTAAACCATCCTTGCTTCCCATGTGTGGATTGATGATGGAGCATTGGGATTTGGGCCCAAGTAGGGTTTGCCCATGATCTTGCCTATATATAGGTGATTAGGGTGAGAGTTTCACCTCTTCTTCTCATTTGCAAACCCTAATTCTAGGTTTTCACCCTCTCCTCTCTTCTTTTCCTCCCAGCCACGCCTCATACCTCCTCCTTCTCCATACTTTCGTGCCTCCTCCTCTTCATTAAAGATTTGATCTTCATCCCTTTCGAATCCTAATCGATCCTAGCGCAATCCTTTGCATTGTTTCGTAAGTTTCACTCCCTTTCACGCTAGTTTTTCGTAATTGTTTTTAGTAGTGTTTAATTAGGGTTTTGTTTGATGTTGGCATATGATTGTTGATGGTATAGACGAGGAGATGTGCCCGTGGGAAGACGTTTATATCGTTGAAGAAAAGATCGTTGATTAAATCGCAAATTGGTAACTAGATGTGATTCTTTTCGTGTTTATGCATTTTGAATGTGTTGTGTGATTTTAATGATTTGTAACATGAGTTAATTGATTTATGTAGTATCTTTATTCATGATTTAAAGAGTCTAATTAATTAGTGTGTTAATTGAACGATTTATTATTTCTTTAGATCTATAATTGTCGTTTGCGCTTATATTAGAATTGTTAGATCTAATCCGTTGTAACATCTAAAATTCGTACGTGAGCCGCTTGGCCTCTCCGTTTGGATATCCTAGGGTTGTTTCATCGAATGCTTTAGGGTTCCAACCCTAAGTATTAGATGACTCGTCCTATTATCACCCAATGTTGAGGTTAGGGTTGAGGTTAATCTAACCTTGATTGAAGATCATGTAACTTTATTGGAAAGTTACTATTCAACTTCACTTAAGGTTAAGGTAACTTCAATGCGGGGTTATAGTCTCGATGGGGATCAATTTAAGTGACTCCACGAGGTTATGATCAAGGTTAAGGTAACCTTAGTTGAGGTTTACGTAACTTTATTGGAAAGTTACTATACAACTTCACACGAGGTTAATGTAACCTTATTGCGAGTTATAATCTCACGGAGGTTAACGTAACCTCACGAGGTTATAACAAGGTTAATGTAACCTTACTTGAAGTCAACTAACTTCAATGGGAAGTTACGATACCCTTCACTTGAGGATTACGTAACACCGTTACGAAGCTATAATCTCACTGAGTTTGGGGTAACCTCAAAAGGTTATAGTCGAGGTTATTGTAATCTTAACTTGAAGTTGACGTTATATTAGTTATACTATGACACCACCTTCTGGTTGACGTTATATACATAACTTCAGTTTAGTAGACAAGGTTAATGTAGCCTTACCTTGACCTTGAATACTAATACACGTTAGATGTTCAGGGTTATAGTACGTTAGACCTTAACCCTAATACTATTTGAAGGTTATAGTCAGTTGTACTATAACTTCACTATGTTATCGTTGTTTGATTACTTCTATAATCGTTCCTTTAGAACAATCAGTTACATTGTTCTACGTTTGAGTCGTGATGTTTATCACGAATGGTTAATTCTTGGTATAGTCTGTTACACTATCTAGGGCCTAATTTTCCCTGGTATAGTCAGTGACACTATACTAGGTTTGATTACTACATCGTGCAGTCAGTTACACTGCACTATGTAAAAGTCGTGAGGTTGCTCACGCAGTTGGTAGTCAGTTACACTGTGCAACGTACATGATAGTTAGTGATATAGATGACGGTAGTATCAGTTACATACTATCGGAATGAACCAATACTGCTCGCAAGAGGTTTAATTGGTCTATGTTCGGTGGGTCCAGATTCGTCAGTTACACGTTCTGGATTCCCGTGTGTCGTTCGACGTACAGTTACTGCATCGAGAGCTCTGGCCAGGTCTTAGACATATAGTCGTCAGTTACACGCTATACATAGTACCGTGGAGTATCGGTTACATACTTCACAAAACGGAGGGTCAGTTACACGCTCCGTGTCAGAGGGTCAGTTACACGCTCTGACTAGTTAGAGTATCAGTTACATACTCTAGCCGGTGTTCATTCTATGTCTTATACATCTTTGTATGAAGTCTGTTGTTACTTACTCCGACTTGTATGGATGGATACATAGTATCTATCTCGATCGTTATGATTATTTATGGATCGAATTAAATTATATGACCGTGTCTAATAACATGTTGGTCATGTGTATTGATATCTTCACATGTCGTTTGATTATGTTATCTCTCATTATTATTGCTATTCATGTTCAACTTGTTATAACCATGACTGGGAGAACATCTAGTTGCTCTCCACTGACTGTGGACCCCCCCTTTCAGGTCTTTCGAGATGATGTTGAATGTGATGATGTTGGGGAAGACCTGTGGAGAGAGACCTTTACTTAAGTTTCTTTTGATTTTCATTTTGAACATTTTTGAATAATGTAATAGTTTGACTGTCGAGATAGTAATGATTCGGATTTGGTCGGGTGTTTCCGTCACCCTTGACCCTATTATTTATACTATTGATATTATTAATTACTTTTTAAAAATCCGGGTTATTACAGTTGGTATCAGAGCAAACACGCTCCCAACTTTCGCTTAATCATTAAAAGAATAACTTGAGTTAGTAATTGAGTGAGAGTAAATGGGGGTAGAAACAATTAAGGATTTATTTGTTTATGCCTTAGTGTTTCATATCGTTATTAGTTGTATTACAAGTGTTAATCATGTACTTGCATATTTATGTTTTAACCTTTCGTCTCGTTATTAATTGTGTTACATGTGTTGTTTGTATTTTTGATTGTTCATGCCTTAATGTCTATCGTTATTAATTGCATTAAGTGCATGGTTTGTGTAAAGACGTTTTCAAGCATGCTTTGTTGACTTGAATCACGGTTATCTTTGGAAAAATGTCTCTTTAATGTTACATACGTATCATACGTTTGGTTATATGTTTGTCAAAATTTTAATCCTTGATAACCCGAGCTTTACTCTTCTCGTACTGTTATCCTTTTGGATCACTTGGTGGTGCCGTCTCTTCTTAAGGTAACTTTGAGAGTTTTCCTGTTGTGATTTAGTCTTGAGTTAATAAGTTAGAATTGATTGTATTTGGAGATGTTCAAGTATTAAAGAAAAGAGCAACTATTATAAAGAGTTTGGTCGCGAATAAGTCTAATTTAGAATTAAAGGTTGTGAGATGATGTTTCTTTTGGGATTAGAGATCGTTGAGAAGAATTTTACTTTGGGAATAGAGGTTGTTATGACGATGTTCACTTTGGGATTATAGGTGTTAAGTCCTTTTATTTTTGAGAAAATCCTTATGATGATATTGAGTGTTTGTGTATGGTGTAAGATGTACGACTACGGTTTCAGGATTTTGCAAGGAGTGAGACATATGACGAATACATATATCTTATGGTATATTATTTGGGAGTATTGCGACTTATGCCTGTAATTAATAGAATATTGAAATTTGTTTTAAGGAAATAGGTTATGTGGGTTACTTATTGATTAAGAACATGATGATGGTACTGAATTCAAGGTTATTGTGGATTTACATTGAATGATGAGAATTTTGGGAACTAGGCTTGTCATGAATGAGAATATCATATTCGAGGAGTAAGAAACGTTAATGGCAATCAGTGTGTGATGAAAAGAATTTATGATTTATCTATTGATGAGCTATTTAATGATCATACCTTTTAAGGATCAAGTGGAAGGCAAGAAGTATGACTTATGAACTTATGAGATGTTAATGTTTAAAGCGTTGATTTCGGAAACAACCATATTGAAGATGGAGGTAATAGATCGTGATATTGTCATTTTAGGATGCAGAGGATTTCTATGGTGTTATTTGTTATGTATGGTTAGATGAAGGTCTTGAGAGTTAATTGTCTTGAGAGTTGATTTTATGAGGAACATAATGATTATAAGGGGACAGTTACTTAGAGATTTGTCGGTCTTGAGGTATTATGGTAATGTGATTAAAGGTTGTTGCGAGACGAAGATACCTTGAGCGATGATTGTACGAGAATTGTATGACCCTTGCTTTTCATGCTTTACTTATATTATTAAGGTGTCGTCTTTGGGTAGATAAAATTGTTTTCGTCTATCCTTGTCTCCTTGATCGCATCAACCGTCCCTCTCATATTTTCATACCAACCAAAAGTTTCCTTTTATATTTGTCCTTTTTATGTTTGATCTTCCGATACCCTCTATCTGATTATTATTCAACCCGAACTTTCTCTTCCTTCAACCTTTTTGTAATTTCCCTTTCGCCTTGATGTCACATTGTGCTGCAACTTCTCAAATTTTTTCCTTGTGGTATTGCACAAAAATATTTCATTTTGTTCGCGTGCTGGTTTTTCTTTTATGATAATGTGAAAACTTTTGATTCCTTCTTCATAACTACTTGTGATCATCTCATAGTGGAAGTTTGGATTCTTTGGCGAGAAATGTTTATACTTTGAGTTTGAGGTTGGGAGTATAGAACATAGTATAGAGTATGAATTGGGGTAATATATGGTGCTTTGGAAGTGTTGTATTTAAGGTCATATACCGAGCTCAGAGAGTATGAGGATTTTATTACATTAAGGGTACATGGATATTAATTTGTTCTTTTGGAAGCTATATAGAAAATTTTGGAGATAAGGTGTTTCATTTAAGTGCACGAGTCATTTATTGAAGGACATAGATTTAGGCATTCCTTTGATGGACTTTTAAGGTTAAAATATTTATTGAGGGATAGCAAATTGTAATTAAAAATTGAGGTTATAAGCTTGGTTGTTATATTGATGATGAGATTTGTATGGTGATATTATGATTCAATGCTTTTGTGGAATTGCATTATCAATGGACTAGTAATATTGTGTTACATTGAGTACTAGCTTGACTAAAGGTGTATGATTCTTTGGGTGCCTATGAATAATGTGATCAGATGTGTTCAAAGGAAGTGATTGGATTTTGTGCGTGTGGCTAATAATTATGCCATGAGATTGAGGTTGCATTGAGTTTGTGATAGTTATAATCAGATTTAAGGTCGTAAATTTGTGGATTTGGACAGTAATACATATACCGAGAAGATTTGTGATATTATATTAAAGGATTTTGAGCATTAGAGTTGTGGATGATAGTAATCACTACTTACTTTGAGGATATTAAAGTAGTGATAGTTCTAATGGATCTAGTGAAAACATAAGAGTTTTCTAGGTCATTCAGAAGATATTTTTCGTTTAAAGATTATCTATATGGAACTCTGGTCGATTTCATCTTTTGTGGTGTATAGTAATAAGTTCGTACAAATGATGAGAGAGCACATATGTTTTGGAATGATGGCTGATTTTTGTGGATAATGTTTGAAATAAATGGAGTAGAAGTTGGTAATTCATGGGATAAGATGTTGTACATCGATGAGTATTACTTAAGGGTATTGAGAATACTTGGTGAACGTAAGGCAATCATTGATATTATGGGATCTGAGATGTAATGTATTTATGAGAGTTAACCACAAGCTTAAGGTGATGCTTGTGTGGAAATGTTAAGCAGCCTTACAAGACTAAGTCATATCCCGATAAAATAGACTATTTATTTGGAAGATGGTATTGATTTAGCGATTATTTTGGGTTGTGATTATTTGGGATTAATGTGATTGAGGTTATAAAGTGGATAATGATTATTTAACATTGAGGACTTAAGATACACTTTTGTGGTTTGAATGTTTATAAGGATCAGAGTGCGCAGCGGTTTGGATTCCGAGACGACTTGTGGTGATGATCACTTGTAATTCTTATATTCTTTTGATCTTGTCTTTGAACTTCAATTTTCGAGGACGAAACTTCTTTTTAAGGGGGTGGATTGTAACACCCCGAATTTTTGGACATATTTATTTATTACATTTCATATATTCTAATATCCGAAATTATTTATTTAATTCAATTCCTATAATTTTTCTATTCGGATATTCCCTTTTCCGGTTTAATTGTCCAAAAACCGTATCCTTGTAACCTTTTGTCGGTTTAGCTTGGAATGTGGGCCAAGGCTAACCCATCCTTGCTTCCCATGTGTGGATTGATGATGGAGCATTGGGATTTGGGCCCAAGTAGGGTTTGCCCATGATCTTGCCTATATATAGGTGATTATGGTGAGAGTTGCACCTCTTCTTCTCATTTGCAAACCCTAATTCTAGGTTTTCACCCTCTCCTCTCTTCTTTTACTCCTAGCCACGCCTCATACCTCCTCCTTCTCCATACTTTCGTGCCTCCTCCTCTTCATTAAAGATTTGATCTTCATCCCTTTCGAATCCTAATCGATCCTAGCGCAATCCTTTGCATTGTTTCGTAAGTTTCACTCCCTTTCGCGCTAGTTTTTCGTAATTGTTTTTAGTAGTGTTTAATTAGGGTTTTGTTTGGTGTTGGCACGTGATTGATGATGGTATAGACAAGGAGATGTGCCCGTGGGAAGACGTTTATATCGTTGAAGAAAAGATCGTTGATTAAATCGCAAATTGGTAACTAGATGTGATTCTTTTCGTGTTTATGCATTTTGAATGTGTTGTGTGATTTTAATGATTTGTAACATGAGTTAATTGATTTGTGTAGTATCTTTATTCATGATTTAAAGAGTCTAATTAATTAGTATGTTAATTGAATGATTTATTATTTCTTTAGATCTATAATTGTCGTTTGCGCTTATATTAGAATTGTTAGATCTAATCCGTTGTAACATCTAAAATTCGTACGTGAGCCGCTTGGCCTCTCCGTTTGGATATCCTAGGGTTGTTTCATCGAATGCTTTAGGGTTCCAACCCTAAGTATTAGATGACTCGTCCTATTATCACCCAATGTTGAGGTTAGGGTTGAGGTTAATCTAACATTGATTGAAGATCATGTAACTTTATTGGAAAGTTACTATACAACTTCACTTAAGGTTAAGGTAACTTCAATGCGGGGTTATAGTCTAGTTGGGGCTCAATTTGAGTGACTCCACGAGGTTATGATCAAGGTTAAGGTAACCTTAGTTGAGGTTTACGTAACTTTAACGGAAAGTTACTATACAACTTCACACGAGGTTAATGTAACCTTATTGCGAGTTATAATCTCACGGAGGTTAACGTAACCTCACGAGGTTATAACAAGGTTAATTTAACCTTACTTGAAGTCAAGTAACTTCAATGGGAAGTTACGATACCCTTCACTTGAGGATTACGTAACACCGTTACGAAGCTATAATCTCACTGAGGTTGGGGTAACCTCAAAAGGTTATAGTCGAGGTTTTTTTAATCTTAACTTGAAGTTGACGTTATAGTAGTTATACTATGATACCACCTTCGGGTTGACGTTATATACATAACTTCAGTTTAGTAGACAAGGTTAATGTAGCCTTACCTTGACCTTGAATACTAATACACGTTAGATGTTCAGGGTTATAGTACGTCAGACCTTAACCCTAATACTATTTGAAGGTTATAGTCAGTTGTACTATAACTTCACTATGTTATCGTTGTTTGATTACTTCTATACTCGTTCCTTTAGAACAATCAGTTACATTGTTCTACGTTTGAGTCGTGATGTTTATCACGAATGATTAACACTTGGTATAGTCTGTTACACTATCTAGGGCCTGATTTTCCCTGGTATAGTCAGTGACACTATACTAGGTTTGATTACTACATCGTGCAGTCAGTTACACTGCACTATGTAAAAGTCGTGAGGTTGCTCACGCAGTTGGTAGTCAGTTACACTGTGCAACGTACATGATAGTTAGTGATATAGATGACGGTAGTATCAGTTACATACTATCAGAATGAACCAATACTGCTCGCAAGAGGTTTAATTGGATTATGTTCGGTGGGTCCAGATTCGTCAGTTACACGTTCTGGATTCCCGTGTGTCGTTCGACATACAGTTACTGCGTCGAGAGCTCTGGCCAGGTCTTAGACATATAGTCGTCAGTTACACGCTATACATAGTACCGTGGAGTATCGGTTACATACTTCACAAAACGGAGGGTCAGTTACACGCTCCGTGTCAGAGGGTCAGTTACACGCTCTGACTAGTTAGAGTATCAGTTACATACTCTAGCCGGTGTTCATTCTATGTCCTATACATCTTTGTATGAAGTCTGTTGTTACTTACTCCGACTTGTGTGGATGGATACATAGTATCTATCTCGATCGTTATGATTATTTATGGATCGAATTAAATTACATGACCATGTCTAATAACATGTTGGTCATGTGTATTGATATCTTCACATGTCATTTGATTATGTTATCTCTCATTATTATTGCTATTCATGTTCAACTTGTTATAACCATGACTGGGAGAACATCTAGTTGCTCCCCACTGATTGTGGACCCCCCCCTCCTTTCAGGTCTTTCGAGATGATGTTGAATGTGATGATGTTGGGGAAGACCTGTGGAGAGAGACCTTTACTTAAATTTCTTTTGATTTTCATTTTGAACACTTTTGAATAATGTAATAGTTTGACTGTCGAGATAGTAATGATTCGGATTTGGTCGGGTGTTTCCGCCACCCTTGACCCTATTATTTATACTATTGATATTATTAATTACTTTTTAAAAATCCGGGGGTTGACACACGGGAACCCAGAACGTGTCACTAACGAATCTGGACCCACCGAACATAGACCAATTAAACCTCTTACGAGCAGTATTGGTTCATTCCGATAGTATGTAACTGATACTACCGTCATCTATATCACTAACCATCATGTACGTTGCACAATGTAACTGACTGCCAACTGCGTGAGCAACCTCACGACTTCTACGTAGTACAGTGTAACTGACTGCACTATGTAGTAATCAGACCTAGTATAGTGTCACTGACAATACCAGGGAAAATCAGGCCCTAGATAGTGTAACAGACTATACCAAGTATTAATCATTCGTGATAAACATCACGACTCAAACGTAGAACAATGTAACTGATTGTTCTAAAGGAACGAGTAAAGAAGTAATCAAACAACGATAACATAATGAAGCTATAGCACAACCGACTATAACCTTCAAATAGTAATAGGGTTAGGGTCTAACGAACTATAACCCTGAACATCTAACGTGTATTAGTATTCAAGTTCAAGGTAAGGCTACATTAACCTTGTCTACTAAAGTGAAGTTATGTATATAACATCAACCCGAAGGTGGTGTCATAGTATAACTACTATAACATCAACTTCAAGTTAAGATTACATTAACCTCGACTATAACCTTGTGAGGTTACCTTAACCTCAGTGAGATTATAGCTTCGTAACGGTGTTATATAATCCTCAAGTGAAGGGTATCGTAACTTCCCATTGAAGTTACTTGACTTCAAGTAAGGTTACATTAACCTTGTTATAACCTCGTGAGGTTACGTTAACCTCCGTGAGATTATAACTCGCAATAAGGTTACATTAACCTTGTGTGAAGTTGTATAGTAACTTTCCAATAAAGTTACGTAAACCTCAACTAAGGTTACCTTAACCTTGATCATAACCTCGTGGAGTCACTTAAATTGATCCCCATCGAGACTATAACCCCGCATTGAAGTTACCTTAACCTTAAGTGAAGTTGTATAGTAACTTTCCAATAAAGTTACATGATCTTCAATCAAGGTTAGATTAACCTCAACCCTAACCTCCACATCGGGTGATGATAAGACGAGTCATCTAACACTTAGGGTTGGAACCCTAAAGCCATCGATGAAACAACCCTAGCATCTCCAAACGGAAAGGCCAAGCGGCTCGCGTACGAATTTTAGATGTTACAACGGATTAGATCTAACAATTCTAATATAAGCGTAAACGACAATTATAGATCTAACGATAATAATAAATATTCAATTAACATGCTAATTAATTAGACTCTTTAAATCATGAAAAAAGACACAACACAAATCAATTAAATCATGTTACAAATAATTAAAATCACACAACACATTCAAAATGCATAAACACGAAAAGAATCACATCTAGTTACCAATTTGCGATTTAATCAACGATCTTTTCTTCAACGATAAAAAAGTCTTCCCACGGGAAAATCTCCTTTTCTATACCATCATCAATCACGTGCCAACACCAAACAAAACCCTAATTAAACACTACTAAAAACAATTACGAAAAACTAGCGCGAAAGGGAGTGAAACTTACGAAACAATGCAAAGGATTGCGCTAGGATCGATTAGGATTCGAATGGGATGAAGATCAACTCTTTAATGAAGAGGAGGAGGCACGAAATTATGGGGAAGGAGGAGGTATGAGCGTGGCTAGGAGTAAAAGAAGAGAGGAGAGGGTGAAAACCTAGAATTAGGGTTTGCAAATGAGAAGAAGAGGTGAAACTCTCACCCTAATCACCTATATATAGGCAAGATCATGGGCAAACCCTACTTGCGCCCAAATCCCAATGCTCCATCATCAATCCACACATGGGAAGCAAGGATGGGTTATCCTTGGCCCACATTCCAAGCTAAACCGACAAAAGGTTACAAGGATACGGTTTTTTGGACAATTAAACCGGAAAAGGAAATATCCGAATAGAAAAATTATAGGAATTGAATTAAATAAATAATTTCGGATATTAGAATATATGAAATATAATAAATAATTATGTCCAAAAATTCGGGGTGTTACATTAAAACCCTTAAGACTTTCCCGAGACACTTGTTAGGAAATAGTCCGGAATTTTGAGGATTCAAGCTCAGTAGGATAATCCCAACCATTAGGGCCAGTATGGAAATCAGATCCCACGTAATCTACAACCCACCCGATTGAAGTCTGAGTCATTTTTACTCAGCTTCCCCTTTCCTACCACATTGCATAACCATAGCTCATAGCTCTAACTCCACAAAAATCAAGCTCCAGATTTTGATCTATCGAAACCACTTACTACCTAGCTCCACATTCCAAAACCATCCAAGCCTGTCACCCTGCCCCTAACACGGTAACTCGGTAATTGTCACTTTCAAGAAGTTACACCCAATAACTCCGCCTTAGTTCTTTAACTAGGGCGAATACACTCTAAACATCTCACATCATTAATTGGCATGACGAGTCTAAAGCAAAATCACTCACATCTAGAAAGAACTACGAACATGGTTTGATTCAGTCTAAACACGGATACGTAGTCAACTCTTCCAAGGGTACAACCAACAACCAAATAACAAATCGATTACTCGATTCACATGCAAACCAGACCCCCTTTTCCACGCTCCAGTTAATGAGTTATTTAAAATGATGAAGCACAAAAGACGAGCCGAGGACGGGGTGAAAACCCAAAAGGGCGCCTCGGGCAAAATGAAGAAACGAGTTGCGAGCCGTCGTTGAAAAAAAAATATTAAAAAAAGGGTTATTTAACGATAATAATATCAACTGTAGGGCATCTTCCCAAAATAATACCAATTTCAATAAATCCGAGAATAATACGTATTATTAGAGTAGTTAAACAAGAGTAGTATAAGTGACTTTATAACCTGCTACATCGGGTCACCTAATTAATGTTTAACCTGCTACTTATCCTCCATCCTCCTCCTTAGACCCGGATAACGGGTGAACTGTGTCGGGTCACCTTCGGGTCAGGTCACTTTCAGGTTATAATAATCGGGTTGACTTCGGGTCGGGTCGGATAATTTCGGGTTTGGGTCATTCTCAGGTTTGTTATTTTCAACTTTTTAGGGATATCGACTAGTTTTCTAATAATAGTCGGGTCAGTTTCGGGTTAGCTCGGGTCAAAATCATGCTTCAGGTTGGGTGTCGGGTCAGTTTCAGTTTGGCTTATTCGGGTCGGGTCAGTTTTCTCAAGTCTATTCCTCCTTACTTCTCTCCTTCATCCTCTTTCTCCATTACCTTTCATCCTTCTTCCGTTTTTTCTATACGTTTTGTTTAGATTAACGTGTTGATTTTGGTGTAAGATTGTGTTGTTAAGTAGATTTGGTGAGGTTGAAGGAAGAGGAAGACCGAAGATGTTAATAATGTTTAATGCCTCGTATACTGAGTAAGTGAAAAAGAGTGAACATGAAACAAATTAAAGGCGAAAAAGCAAGGTGAACGAGTTCTACCGTTAACTGGTCATCTATACTACTCCGATTTAACTACTCCAAAAATACGTATTATTCTCAGATTTATTAAAATTGGAATTATTTTCGGAAGACGCTCTATTGTTGATATTATTGCTGTTAAATAAAATTAAAGGTGAAAAAGGAAGGTGGAAGGGTTCTACAGGTAACCGGTCACCCATACTACTCTCGTTTAACTACTTCAGCAATTCGTATTATTCTCAGATTTATTAAAATTGATATTATTTTGGGAAGACACCCTATAGTTGGTATTACTGTTGTTAAATAACCCTAAAAAAAAGGAAAAAGACAAAACAAAAGGTGAGCCGGGGACGGAGTGAAAACCCGAAAGGGCGCTCCGGGCAAAATGAAGAATTGAGTTGCGAGCCACCACAAAAATAATTAAAAAAGAAAAATGTGCTTCTCATTAATAAAAAAAATCAGTTAAATCAAGCCTTTGTCGAGGCCATTTACATCAAGCGTCTGAAACCCGGACATCCCGGAAAGCAACAACGTGTCAAAACTCTACAAAAAACTAGTACTAATACGCCACATAATATCAATTAATACAACATAGTAGTAAACGGTTGGACTCTACCGGTCCAACTTCTCCTTTCCCTTGCCATTCGGGTGTGCTTGCTTGGGTCTCTCACCATTGACCCTCCTAACGCAAGCTTCCACCTCCCTAGCCAAAAGCGGGCCCAACCAATCTCACTTCCCCTCCTCACTCACATTTTCAATATGGGTCTTGTCTGTCTCGGCTCGTGTAGATGAACTGACGAACACTAGGATCGGTAACGCCGTCTTCGGTCGGGCACTTAACGATATTAGCCCACATAGTTTCCTTATTCTGTAGTACGATCATCTCCATAATCCTTAACCTTTCTCTCACATTCGACGACCCCGGGCATTAGGAACGACCTCCTGAAATAGCTAAACCTCTTTCCAAAAGCCGAAATGCCCGCGTAAGAGTGGCAGGTCCACACGGACAACACATTTCACCCGTCGGATCCATCAGACTTAGACGTCCTTTTTTTTTTTTTTTTTAGAGGGATAAGCTACCCCACCTAGGCGTGTTGTAGCCCTGAATGACATCGTCAATTCGCATATGTGGCCCAGTACGGCTTTGTCACTAAGATATAAAAAGTGGTCTACCTTTTTTCAAAAATTGGTCTAACTTTTTTCTCTTTTTGCCTCATTTTAAACATGAATGTCAAGTCAGTCACATTTGTCTCCTAACACCGAACACGCACTCGGTCAATACACTTTCGCTACAAAGCATTTGATACATTTTTACACGTCTCGAGTCAAACGTTTTAATCGACGTACTACCTGATCTGATTCCCGGCTCAAACTAATGCATTTCAAAACATCCGAAAGGAACTGTTTTCATACTCTCATGCAACGCCAACACGCCTTAAACTAGGTCAAATCGCAAACGAATAACGCAAAAAGTGATTACTTGTCAATCTAGCTAAACAATTAGCCAAATAAAATCACAAGACTAATCCAACTAATACTACAATTTAAACCAAATATACCACATATACAAAACCATACACGAATCGAGGCTAAGGAGGACCCCTAGAAGCCGCGCCAATGGCCATCACGACCTCACAAATGTTGTCATCCAAGTCTAGATCCTCCAAGTCTATAAGAGGAGACTCACTACCATCCATCCCCAACAGCATATCTGGGGTAGCTGTCTCGGGGGTTCCTCCAACCTCCTCGTTAGCACCCGTAGCCTCTGCCTCAGCCTCGGTCTCCCTCTCGATCTGATGCCTAGCCTCACCCTGTGTAGAGGTCTCGCCCCGAGACCGAGCCAGCTCCTCCTTTAGGAAGGCGATCTCGTCAGCCCGAGATTGGAGGAGCCGCTGCAACTCGACCTCTCTCGCCTCGAGCTCGGTCACCCGAGTCTCCAGCTGTTCCACCATGTCCGGGACATCATGCAAACACACTCAAACATTAGGAAAACACGCAAGCAGCCTAGAAAACCACCCTAGTAATGCAAGTTTACCGATCGAGGCTCCGAAGTATCATGGGGAACCCTCGAGGCATAGGCCCGGAAGCAGTTGGCGGCCTGCCACAACCGCTGATGGCAAGCCGACGAAACCTGAGAGTTAGAACCATAAAGGTTAGATAAGCCAATCCTGAACCTTAGAACACAAATCAAAAACAAAAGCCAAAAAATTACCCGATATACCCGGTCAAGCCACTCTATCCCGGCGTCCATTTCCTCAGCAGAAAACGCGGGGAGAGGCTCGGTAAAGGGTATCCCAGCCGCATCCACCCTAAGCAACGTCAAGGGAAAATCTGGGGGCTGGATTTCATCAGCCGGATCGGCCAGCTGAAAAGATGGCAGATTGGTCAGTCAAAGGGCAAATAAATAATAAACCGCAAAACAAACCTTAGAACCAAAGATTAGAACATTACCACGAGGCGGTACCAGGCTAGCCGCCGGGTGACGTGAGATCAATAGGAGGCACCAGGCACCAAGAGCGCATCGCCTCCTTCTCCGTCCCTATCCTCGAGGACCTTTGCGGCGGTTGGTGGTCTGAACATGGTCCGGGGAGGATCAACCGGCACCCTAAAATCATCGTACAGACACTGACGCACCAACCGCTCGCCCAGATACCAAACCGGGCGAAACAACGCGGGAAGGAGCATCCTCCTATAACTCCGCAGCCTCAGCTCCGCAGTCACATACCCAGGCACGCCCTCATAACCGGCCCAAGGGCGGGCCACAAACTACACAAATAGAACCAACATCCTAATGAATCCCAAACCTTGGGGCTATTGAACAAAATAGGCTATAAGAAGAAAATTTACATCCTCGAGGCCTAACTTGTTAACCAGCGCATTCTCCATCGGGTAGTGGCTGATTGTGCTCTTAGGCTGAGCCAGCTTCTACTTGATTCCCGCCGGAAATCCCTTTGGGTGAACCCGCACTGACTTAGGCGCCAAACACTGGAAATAGGAATAGATCCAAGCCTGTAAAATCGCAAAACAAACTTAGCGAAACCAAGCCGAGAATAAGTTAACTCGAAACACAAAAGCAAAAAGAGCAACTAGCCTCCAGTATAAGGCCCAGACCCACAATGGGCACAGCTGAGGCCGACTCTATCACCAACGGCCTCACCATGACTTGCACGCAACGAGTCATCTCCGCGAAAGCCGCGGTTACTCAATCGTAGCGTCCTAGCTGAGTCAGGTCAGCTAGGAAAGGCAAAATCCTAGTACTTAACCTCTCGCCCTTGTCCGAGAAGTGGGTCGACCTTAGGAAGTACCACAACCACAACCGGGCATCCTGCTCCGGCGTGTTGGGTTCTCGACCCTCTAACACCGCCACTCGCTCGAAGTGATCTGTAAGAACTCACCAAAGCATGAGGCGCACTATATGCCTCACGCGGCAAACAATCCCCGATGAGGCCCTGCACCTCATCACTATCTAGACTAGGGCCTTCGGTGGCCCACCTAATCCTATCCGGCCCAAAGGCAGACCGCTAATCATCCCAAAATCCTCTAGGATCATCGCGACCTCCCCAAAAACCACGTGGAAGGTCGAGGTAGTATCATGAAAGCGATCTATCATCACCCTAATCACCATAAGGTTGCACTTAGTCTTGCAATCCACTAGTTGGACCCACTGCTCGACCACGGGACCCAGAGTAGTCCTCGTGATAATCCCCTTCGCAGCGGGGGTCAACTTCTAAAAATAGATATCGAGACACGTAGTAAAGCTCAAGAAAGTCCTCATCGGACCTGGGGACTGCAAACCCCAAATAATACAAGTATAAACAAAACAGGCTTAGCCTAACCCGAGCAAAAATGAAACCTGAGGCATAACTAACAAACACGAATAGGACGCTCACCAGGCCCCGCACGATACGGTGAGAAATGTGAACTTAAAAATGAAACATCAGCTTATGACCGTCCTAGTCTCGAGCCCAATCGGGATCTCCGTAGACAACCTCCTCATCCTCCGGTACAGGAACCAGGACATGAACCCTCCTAGCCACGGTCTCTGGAAGCTTACGCTTCTTCACTCTATCGAAATCACCCTCATTAATAGTCTCGGGATCACGTCGCTGGGACAAGATACTCCGATGTCTCCTGCGAATTCCTCGAGTCTGTGAACTCACCCCAACAACCTAGCACCATCTCTAACTGTAAAACAACCAAAAGCATACCCTAGTCAGGCTAAAACAGCTTAAACATGTCAAAATAGGGTCAAAATCTCGGATAGGAATATCAGAACTCCGGAAAAGCCGCTAGCACGCATTTTCGATCTAGGTCACAATGGAAGTGGTTTCGGGAAAATCCGGCATCGTTACGACACCTTTTGGTCCGTCTTAAGACACAAAACCTTACGGAGGGTCCTAAAAGTCATCCTAGCCCATAAGAATCGACAAGAGAGCTACCCACATCCTCACAAACAGTATTTGAACAAAATTACGCGAAATAAACACGGGAATAATCGGGAAATGGTCCTTAACCCTAGCATTCCAAACACATTTCCATAAGGAGCCATTGTCGCACCTCGAACATCCTCATCAAGCTTATAACTACTTCAACACGCTCTAATCGACCTTAATTTAATAACGAGATTAAAGCACAAGCACCAAAACTTAGTGAATAAAAAACACCCAAATCGATTTTCTAGGGTTTTCAACAAAACCAACTCATAATCAATAAAATCAAGGAAACCCGACATTAAACAAGCAAAGAGCACTTACCCGGAGATGACATTGTCTTAAATAGCGGAAATCGAAACAAAATTTGGCAAGAAAAGTCGAGAAGTCGAGTTTAGGGCGAAAGGGGCGACGCGTTCGAATTGTGTGAAATGAAACGATCGCCCCAATTTTCGATTACTTAAACAGACCCGGACCGCGAAACCCTGACCACCCCAAGTGACGCGCCTGAGTCCTTGCTCGGTGGGGGCTAGGCGCCTGAAGACTAGGCCGCAGACAGACACGCGTCTAAGTGGCTCAATACAGACTAAAGCGAAACAAACGAGACTCAAGGTTCGTGATGGTAGGTGAATTGCCGTGGGTTCCCTACCGTCAAATAGAGTCCAACTAATCCTAACGGGTAGCTAGGGTAAGTCAGGTCGTGTCCACGGAGACGGTTATAGGTGTCTAGACTAGGTCTACCTAAAAACGAGGCTAAGTCACAAACAAACGCAAAGATGACGAGAATTGACAAACTTTGATGGTGGAGAGGTATGAAACTAGACTAGCAATGCACTATGTATGACATAAACTAATTGAAACAACCAAGATTAACTAAGCAAATAAACTAGAGAAATGATCAACTAAAGGGATACAGAAATCAAATATGGGAAGGATTAGGGTTAGATCAGGTTCATAAGTGTAGTAGGATGATAGGGAGGTCAAGGGTGTAGGTTTCACCTAGTTACTAAGGTCGGTTTGCGCTCTCGTGTCAAAACCTAAGTCCGCACTCTCGTGTCAAAGACTAGACCCGAATACTCATGCAATATATTACCCAAACACAAGCATTCAACCACAAATTGATCACAAAATGAGAAGATGAAAACAAGCATGAGAAGCATGGCCACTACAACTCAGACAAGCAATTCAACAAACACATAGAGTGCTCAACATGTGACTAGTAACCAAGATTCCACCTTTTCCCTTAATCAAACCCTAATTACCCATAATCCACACTTAATCCCCCTACTAACCCCACAAAGACTCTAGTCACTCATAATCAATCTAATGCTAACAATGATAAGAGAAATCAACATAAACAACAAAACATTCATTATGAACAAACAAGAGCAATGAACAATATGTAAAGATTAAAACTTGAAAGATTAAACAAAGAACAAGAGAAAAGAGATTATACCACTACAAAGAGGATGAAAAAGATGAGAACTTGTATTAATAAGGACACCCAAAAATCTCCACCAAAAGTTGTCAAGAATTGATGGATTCTTCTAGAGATCCTTAATACAAGACTAATTAACTAAATTAATCTAAGATTAACAAAAAAGTTTAGAGAAAAGATTAAGCTAATGAGAGGAGGAACTAAATCTAGAGTTTTGAATAATATCTAGAGGTCTAAGATGAGGTATGGTAATGTAGGATACTTAAACAATAAAAGGTAGAAGTATTTATAAGGTTACAAGAGTGAAGGAGAAGAAAAGGAAGTCACACCTACAGCTACTCCATCCCGGTCGGGAAGGATGGTCCGGGTCGGGACGGCCTAAACAGAAGGCTATTCTTTCGTGCACTCCTTTCCGACCGGAAAGGATGCTCTTCCCGCCCGGGAAGGGTCTGTAGGCCTCCATTATGAGCTATAAGGTCCCTCCTTGCTTCTCATCGATTCTCAGAGCTCGGGATCGAGTCTAAGGTGTTCGGGAATGGGTCCCAAGGTCTTGGGATCGAACCTAAGGCACCGATCGAGTGATCGTTCCTTCTCTTCATTGGCTCCAAAAGTGTAGAAAACGAGTCGAAATCGTTCCAATTCTCCATGAATGGTCTTGGGACCTAAAGCGAACTAGAAGAAGTATAAGTAGCCCAGAAATCGCTCCAAAGAGCGATTTGACAAGGGAAAACAGGACCAAACACAACAAATTAGGCACTACAAAGTACACTTATCAACTCCCCCACACTTAACCCTTACTCGCCCTCGAGTAAGCACCAACTAACTAAAAACTACAAAAAACTAGACTACTAACCGAGTGGGTATTAGCGCACCCTACGCCCTCTCAAATCACGCGAGTACACTTAGAGGAAAAGTGCACTCCGCAAGGCAAGTAAGGTCTTGCGACAAAACTGTGCATGCAACCGGACACAAAAACACACAAACATACAAACAAACAAGTAATCGGTTGCATCCAAATGGAAACAAATACCGCTTCCCACAAACAAGCGATGAAGAGACACCGGTTAAGGACTCAAGGCAAGTGACAACGTTCCCAAGCTAATAACACAAATCGAAATGGACTAAACCCTAATAGTATGACAACAAAGCAAAAAAAAAACGTTGGTAACTTACATAGGTCTTCCTAACCTTCTAAGAACGTACTACGGGACGATCGGCGGGATGGAAAAATGATGAACCACGGTGTTAGTCGACACTGTAGGTAAGTGAGACCCCGCCCCCTTAGCGATTAGCCAAGAGGGTCGTCCCATGCCCAAAACCGCTCAACTAGTCCAAGTAAAAAGGTGGATATGATTGCAAAATGAGGGAAGACCGACCATTACCGCTATTATCCTTCCTAGGGACTCGGTCCTTTGGTAGGCTCTTCACGGTAATAGTCGGTAAAGGCTTATTTTTGAGGGGTGAGGGTTCTTTTTGTGAGGTGATTTTCTTTGGCATTTTCTTTCTTTTGCATTTTTTTCTTTTTGTGTCGCTATGCCATTTCTTTTTCTTCTTTTGTATTTTGTTTTTCACTTTTTGTGCCTTTTCTTTTTCTTCATTCTTTTCTTTCTTTCATTGTCCTTTTGGCTAGATTTGAGTTGTAGGCATTTCTTTTTGCAACTAAGAAAGAGATTTCAATAATTTTCAACTTTATTTTGTGGATATGTGTAGGAGGTAGGGGAATGGGTGAGTCGGGGAGCGTCCTTCCCTTCAAACCCACAAAAAAGGTGGAAAACTTGGACTAATCAAACAATTTCAAACATGGTCACCTAAGAGACGGGACTCGGCAACCAAGGCCTTTTCACACCGTGGGTGGTCATAATGGTCAAAATGCAAATCCCGTAGTAAATCCGTAGTAGACTAGGTGGACTCAAGGTAAAGGACCAACGAAACTATTGATTTAGGGTCATTCTACTAGACTAAAGTCCAAGACTCGATTCATACTACTAGAAAGGGAAAGTAAACACTTGCACACTAGCCTCAAAACCGGGTTTTCGAAAACCTTTTTACACACTACACATACACATCACAAAACAAAGACGCGACAAAAACGAAAAAAAAAGAGACAAAGACAACAAAACAAAACAAAACAAAACAAAACAAACACTACCCCGAACTTCCAAACAAGCTACCAAATCAACCTCAAACTTTACAAAGCTCCACCCGAGCACACATCATCACAAATCTCCTCCAAACTCCATAAGAGACAAAGAGGAAAAAGGGATAACAGATGTTACCGGATGTCTTGAAAGCCCTCCAAAGTTAACAGTGATAAGGTGACCTAAAAAGAAAAAGGGAGGCAAACACACACAACACAACAAATATACTACACAACGACATAAAAAGGAAAACACACAAAAGAAAATCTTTTTGATTTTTGTGAAAATTTTCAAATTTTTAGGGATTTTTAAGATTTTTCGAAAAAACTAAGAAACTAAAACTAATCTAGACAACGATATCGCTCCCCCACACTTAAACTGAGCAATGTCCTCATGCTCGATCGTAGTGTATGGAGACCCTAAAAAAAGAAGAGAAACTACGAAAATAAAGCTAAAAATCAAAAAGAAAAGCGGAGGAAAAGGTAGAATGTGACCGGCCGGGGTGTAGTCAAGTAACCATAGGCGGAGACGAGAAAAGATATGGATGGGGGAAGAAATAAAAAGAAGGAAATAAAAGGAAATGGGAGGGGAGGACTAGGTGTAATCAATTCACCTAGCCCGGATTCCGCCCGAATCCGATTAAATCCTAAAAATTGAAAAATAAAGAAAAAGTGAAAAGGTTTGTAAATTTGGATTTGGAAATGACTCTCGACGTAGTCACATCATCGAGAGTCGGGAGCAATGACTACCGAGGGCCACCATGACACAAAAAGGTGGAAGGGAAATACAAAGGAAGACAAGCAATAAAAGACGGAAAAGAAAGGATAGTTGCCATACCAATCGGCTAGCAACTCACTCGCTCCATCGTCTCAATGTTCGATATCGGCACATAGCTAGTCTTCGTCATTGCTACTCCTCTTCATTCTCGATATGGTTGCATGGTTGAAGTAGTAAGCTTGCAATGGTATAAGGAGGGGAGATTTGGTGTGAAACTCGGTGTATAGTGAAGAGAAAATGAGGTGAGGGTATGTAAATGAAGTGTATGGGTCATATGATGTGTGCAAGGGTAGGTAGGGAGGTTGGGAGGGGGTGTAAAGTGGTGGGGTGGGCTCATATGACAAAGAAGAGGCAAAAGGAGGAGCAGAGCGCCATCCCGGTCGGGATGGATGGTCCCGGTCGGGATGACACACCTTTCCCGGTCGGGAAGCTCCCTTCCCGGTTGGGATCACACTCCAGAAACCCTAATTTTTGGTACACTCATCCCGATCGGGATGACATCCTTCCCGGTCGGGATGGATCATCCTTCCCGGTCGGGATGGATCATCCTTCCCGGTCGAGATGCTCTCTTCTCGGCCGGGAAGAGTCTTCTTGCCCTTCACAACCTTGATAACTTCACCCAAGGCTTCAAAAACTGACTCCCTTGCTCAATATCCAAGCTCTATCAATAACCACTCCTCTCTAAGATTCATCTTCGCTTCACACCTATCGAATAAGCTCAAAACATCCATCAAAATCCCTCCCTCACATCGCTCATCAAAATACCAAATTACAAGAAATTCACAAAGCTCAAAAGAATAAGAAAGAGATATATACAATAAGACGGTTCTTTTGGAACTCCGTCAAACCAAGGATGGTGCATTCTTCAATTATTTTTCAACAACACTATAGCCAATTCCATCGCCATCAAGAGCACGAAGCAACAAATCGAAGGCTCTCGAGAAATCTTAGATCAAGCTAGTGGTATACCAATCCACACTCCAAGGTTCTTCACAACCTTGTCTAGAAGTTCCCGGGGTATCCCGATCTACTAAGTTCAACGGCTTGAACTTGTACTTGCGATTCTTCGGTATATACCCAAACGGCCAATCATCTTCACAAGGCCTCAATGGAGGCTCAACTTTCTTCTTTCCTTGCAACTTGACTATATTCATGCGTGTATAACATGCATGCTCAAATGCATGAACACGCATTTTTTTTTAAAACAAATTTGTAAGACGTAATTACGTTCCGTAGTCTTGTTCATGACCTCGTGTAACGAAATTTTAAATTGCTATATAAAAATTTCGATAAATCATTTCAAATTTTATGAGACAAGAAAATGTCAGAATGACAGATTACTGTTAAAATATTTTCAAGTCTTAAACTTTGTTTAATGAAAGATATTTTTTTATAGGTTTATTAAACACGGAATGTTACAGGGGCGATGTTTCGGACCTAGATTCGGATGACGATTTAGACTTGTACTAGACGGTGCGGGCACCCGTGTTTCTGTTGGAATCGATCGAGTCGTTGTTGTAAATGTTTAAAGGCTGATATGCTTGGTATGGCGACCTTTTTTTGGAGTCGCCACCGAGTTAATTATTGGGACTCGGAAACCGTTCAAGTCAACTTTGATACTTAACCGGCTCAAAGTTGAGTGGCACGGGACCTAAAGATAAAGACTTGTTCCCTTAAGCACTCCATGCCTAGAATGACTCTCATTGCCAATGGTTTCGGACATTCGGAAACTGTCGATTCTGAGTAAGGGGTGAGGGTACGTATTGGGAAGCCAACGTTCGCCAGACATTGACACCCAATCCCGCCCGCAGGTAGCGGCCTCTACTAATCAATCAGTGGGCTGATAACTTGATTCCTTTGTTGTGGTGGAAGTAGTGTAACGTCCGTTGTTTTAACCCTATTTCTTTGCTATGTCGGTTGTTTAAGGACAAGTAAGCTTTGTCGTCGAAGTAGTTATTTTACATTCTTTGCATGCAATTTCACGTGACAAGCATGCCATGAAAAGATGGACATAGGTGAGTAGAGAGTACTAATATTATACGTATTAGCAAATCAGTTTTAACGTGATAATACGGATATTAGTCGTTCTCGTGGTATACCTTACCTGGTATTCTGCTTAAGATGCGTCGGCTCGGTATTAATAGGGATGCGTTGAACCGTGTAAGGTGAGCACCAAGACTAATACGGAACCCGACCATCGTTTTGTTCAGTTTTGTCTTATTTACGTTTTGAATTCCTTGTTAGGTGATTTAGCATGCGAGTATAAGGACATAAAAGCAATAAATCATACGAAAGTTGTAAATGAGAATCTAAGTAAATCACGTAGTGAGGAGTTGCACACTCGGAGTATACGCTAACCGGAACACGATGCATACATAGTTGAGAACGGATCTCGGAATTACTCGGGTCTGTTTAGGGTGTTTTAGTATTTGTGGTTGAAGTTGGGACGTTACGTGGTTTAGTACGTGTTATGGACCTAGTGTTCACATTTGACATTATCGTAGTGACGGTTCGACTTCGAAAGGTGGATCCTCCTAGCTCGCCTTGTGATTCCGGCAAAGTTCCGTTACCATTAGATACCAATCATCCTTGGGTTATAGGTTACATGATTTTATAGAGTACTTAAAGTTGAAGGATCTTTTGGAGTAGCAAGAGTATATCTTATTTTGATGGATACCTAATACCTAATCTAGAACCGAACTAAGGGTAACTTACCTAACACTTATTTGATGGATGCATCGTGAATATTTGGGAATCATAGAGTATTATTTAAAGTGTTAGCTTTAGTGTTATGGTACCATTACAAGTTTTCAGTAATGTCGTTAGAAATTTTGGTTGATATAGATCACTAGTGTTTCTTAAGGATTAGATCGGTGATTGTTGTTTAAGGTTGTAACCTAATGTAGACACCTAGTGATGGGAGGACTTGCCATTGGTCCTACCGATCAAGTATACCTACTAGACCTAACTAGTAGCTAGGGAAGTCGGGTCGATATCCACGGAGACGGTTATAAGGTGTCTAGACTATGGTCCACTCAAAAACAAGGCTAAGTCATTAAAACAACACGAAGAGAAGGAGAATTGACTAACTATAAAGATGGAAAGGGGTGAAACTAGACTAACAATGAACTAGGTATAACAAGGACTAAAAGGATTAACTAAAACTAAATAGAAACAATGAACTAGAAGAATGATTGCTAATAAAGATGGAGAAATCAAATATGGGAAGGAGTAGGGTTAGTTTGGGTTCATAAGTGTAGTAAGATGATTGGGAGGTCAAGGGTGTAGATTTCACCTAGTTACTAAGGTCGGTCCGCGCTCTCGCGTCAAAGACTAAACCCGAATACTCATGCAAGATATTATCCAATACACAAGAATTCAACCACAAATCGATCACAAAACGAGAAGATGAAAACAAGCATGAGAAGCATGGCCACTACAACTCAAACAAGCAATTCAAAAAACACATAGAGTGCTCAACATGTGACTAGTAACAAAGGATTCATCTTTACCCTTAATCAAACCCTAATCACCCATAATCCACACTTAATCCCCCTTCTAACCCCACAAAGAGTCTACTCACTCATAATCAAACTAATACTAACAATAATAAGAGGAAACAACACAAACATCCATAATGAAACTATCAAGAACAAGTACAATAATCAAAGATTGAAACTTGAAAGATTAAACAAGGATTAAGAGTAAAGAGAATAAGAAGATTATACCTACTAACAAGAAGATGAAAAGATAAGAACTTGCATTAATAAGAAAACCCCAAAACAAATCTCCCAAGGTTGTCAATCTTGGATGAATCTTGAAGAATTCTCTTAATACAAGACTAATTACTAAGATTAATCTAAGATTAACAAAAGTTTAAGGAAAGATTAAGCTAATGAGAGGAGGAAGTCTATCTAGGGTTTAGAATAATGTAGAGTAGTGTAAGATGCTTAAACAACACCAAGGGAGGGTATATATAGGGTTATAATGAATAAGGAGAAGAAAAGAAGTGACGCGGGGCATCAGGTGCTCAATCTCGGGCGAGAAGAGGGCATCTCGGCCGAGATGATGTGGTCTCGACCGAGATGGTGGTGATCTCGGCCGAGATCATACTCCAGTGGCTCGGTTTTGCTTGTACTCTTCATCCCGACCGAGATGGCCCTTATCTCGGCCATGATGGGTCTTGTAGGCCTCAAATATGATCTCAGGGGTCCCTCCTTGCTTCTCATGGGCTTCTCATCGATTCTCAGTGCTCGGGATCGAGTCTAAGGGGCTCGGGAATGGGTCCCAAGGTCTCGGGATCGAATCTAAGCCACCGAGTGATCGTTCCTTCTCTTCGTTGGCTCCAAATGTGTAGGAAACGAGTCGGAATCGTTCCAATTCTCCATGATTGGTCTTGGGAACCTAAAACGAACTAAAAGAAGCATAAGTAGCCCACAAACCGCTCCAAAGAGCGATTTCACAAGAGAAATCGGGACCAAACAAAACAATAGGCACTACAAACTACACTTATCACCTGGATTTGGACCTGGTGGCTGCAGAAGTGCCCAACAAACACCCAATGACGATAGGAATGCAACGCGACACGGATTCGTGATGTTTCAGTTATTTTTTTTATATAACGGATCAAATAAATTACTCGGGCAAATTAAACTAACATGATGGCAGCCTTAGTCGTGTCGTTATGGTCGCATATACACTAATTAGAGTCAATTCTGACACCGGGACCCCGAGTCGCTCCCGAAACACGAACCGAGTTAACACCGCGCCAAGCGAACCTCGGCATGAACACCCGAGGCCCACTAAACCCACGGCGCTAGGTCAAGCCGCGGGAACCCTTAGGCTCCAAGTTAAGTATCACACTCCTCCCACTCGGTTTTGGAAAGTATCAAAATCGTATCTTCAAAACTCCAACCGCCCCGCCTCACGCGCTTGAGACTCCCCGTGCCTAAACCCAGGCGCCTGAGTCTCGGTGCGCCTCAGCTCAGGCGCCATATGGGTGACGAGAGCCGAAAATACCTATAAATACCCTCCTTCATGCCCTCATTTCGACACATCTCTCAATCTTCTCTTCTCCCTCTAAAGTCTCGCTAAGGGCTCGCATTCCGACACCCGAGGCAAACGATCCAAACATTTGTAGTTCCGAAAAAAAAGCGACATCGACGCTACTCCTCACCTTCGAGCACCGCACTCGATACCGAGGTGCCTGTGTTCAACTAGCCCAAGACTAGTAACGAAGTTCTGCCGGATTAGCCGCAGAATCGGTCCATAGTAACGAAGCTCTCCCGGAGTAGCCGCGGGAAAGGTCAAACGGTAACGGAGCTCTGCCGGAGTCACTGGTCAAGCTAGGAGGATCCGCTTGTTTATCTAGTCGTCACTGCCATCTAAACAAAACTTTCCATATTCATACTTTCTATTATTATTCACTACGATAATATTAGACGTGGACACTAGGTCCACACACACTTACTAAAATACGTAACGCTCCAACTTCAAACCGCAAACATTAAAACACACTAAATAGACCCGAGTAATCCCGAGATCCGTTCTCAAACTATCTATGCATCGAGTCCCGTTTAGTGTATACTCCGAGGGTGCAACTCCTCACAACGTGATTTACTTACATTTGCATTTACAGTTTTTGGTATGATTTATTGCTTTAATGACCTTTCAATCGCATGCTAAATCACCTAACACGGAATTCAAAACGTAAAATAACTAAAATTGGACAAAGTGATGGTCGGGTTCCGTATTAGTCCCGGTGCTCGCCTTGCTAGGTTCGATGCATCTCTATTAATACCGAACCGACGCATCTTAAGCAGAATACCAGGTAAGGTATACCACGAGAACGACTAATATCCGTATTATCGCGTTAAAACTGATTTGCTAATACATATAATATTAGCACTCTCTACTCTCTTACGTGCATCTTTTCATTGCCTGCTTGTCACGTGAAATCGCATGCAAAGAATGTAAACACAACTACTTTGACGACAAAACTTACTTGTCTTTAAATAACCGACATAGCAAAAGGAATAGGGTTAAAACAACGGATGTTACAGTATTTCTACCACAACAAAACAACTAGGATATTGGCCCACCGATTGATTAGTAGAGGCCGCTATAGTGCGGGCGGGATTGGGTGTTGACATCTATCGGATGTTGCCTTCCCAATACGTACCCTCACCCCTTACTCAGAATCGACGATTTCCGGATGTCCGAAACCATTGGCAATGAGAGTCATTACAGGCATGGAGTGCTTAAGGGTACAAGTCTTTATCTTTAGGTCCCATGCCACTCAACTTTGAGCCGGCAAGGGATCAAAGTTGACTTGAACGGTTTACGAGTTCCCATAATTGACTCGGTGGCGACTCCACAAATCGGCAACAACTCCAGTTCACTAAAAAGGTCGCCTTACCAAACAAATCGGCCTTTAAACATTTACAACCACGACTCGATCGATTCCAAATAGAAACACGGGTGTCCCCCACCCGTCTAGTACATGTCCGGATCGTCATCCGAATCGAGGTCCGACACTTCGCCCCGTACGCGAGATCGGACCGGCCCCCGGTAAGGAGGGGGCCGCGTGGGTGACCGCCGCCACACGTTGATAAACTGGGTCGGTCCCGCGCACGGCACCGGGCGGTGCGGACGGACGTCCACAGTTTGGCGACTCCGCTGGGGATTTGGAAACAAGTTTCCAGCGATGGTGTAACTTGAACAAGGTCAGTGAAGCTCATTTCTTAGTTCCTAGTTGTGGTCACTACAGGTTTTGGCCCTAAAAAGCCCACCCTAACCGATATCAGGACCCATCGACATCTTCGCGGTAAGATCTCTAGGGACACTCGGAGATATCCTAGATTGACGCTCCGGCCGCCTAACGCGTATCCCGCGGGTATAATTAACGGATATTTTTGAAGAAACGGTATGACACTCGTCTCCCCAGATCATTGTCGATGCCTAAGTAAAGACTATTCGTGGGCGGTAGCCTACCCTAAACTACCCTTTTCTGCATCCTGCATGAGTGTATGCATTCTTAGTTCTGTGTAGCGTGTTTGAACAAACCACCCCAAATAAAACACTAAGATCTGAATTCAACCACGCCAACATATTCAACCGCACCCAATTCCGTTTTTGAAAAATATTTCATCTTTTCAAAACAACCTCCTAAACACCGATACTCCGATCAAATCATGATTTTAAAAAAATACAAACATTTTCAAATGCCGTCGTCGTTTACACTCGACATTTTCAAACAAAATATATTTTCAAACGTCATCACGTGGCTAAATTAAAACCCGTCAAACAATAAATACCGTTAATACTACCGAGACTCCCAATTAATGGGATCAAGGTGCACCAAACGGTTACATTTTATTTTTTAAAAAAAAGTTTTCGCACACATACCGTTAACACAACCAAAACATCGGTTAATGAAGTCAAGGAGTCAAAAACGGTTACATCCTCAAAATACTTTTCACAATACATCCTTCCCCACCGTCAAATGCCAATTAAGGCAACCGACAAACGTGGGCCATTTGTTTCAAAAGTTTTTCTAAAAACACTATCCATCACCTCAGTTCTTTAACAAGAATTTAGTTACACCCTTAGAACACCGTCGTTAGACCTCTTACACTGCAAATATCGAACTAGCTAACTATTAGTAGTCTCGATAAAAGCATCACGTTATCATTCTCAAAATTGGTTACCCTAAGAACCATGTTCCTTTAAAAAAACAACGTTTTGTGTCTTTGTTATCACCGGATTTCCGACACACCCACATAGCAATACATTTTACGTCACAAACGATGTCACCACACCATCGTCACCCCAATTTTACAAAATCTTTTTTTTTTTCAAAAAAAAGAAGAGATTTCTCCTCTGCGAGTATCGGTCGTTTTCGAAAAAAAAACAATTCTTTGATCCTGAGCCGGGATCGCGATCAACTACTTACGTCGTACAACCGTGTGATTATTTGTTTGTGTTAGTTACTAGGATCACCTCTACTCGAGGTCTTACATTTTGGGTCGTCTCATTTTGAAAAGTCCTCTTTAAACCTCATCTCCGAGGTTTGTGTCAAACCATCTCATCACAAAGATCTAAGATTCCCTTAGGCGTCTCGCCAAATACACTAAGAGTCTAAAGCACCCAAGTCCCTAAATCAGTGACCGCACGCACTCGCGAGTCAAGGGCCTCATTCCCGCGTCGCTCAATTATGAGCATTCCTCGAGCCTTTAGATTATCGAGCGGATTCGACCTTATGCTCCTATTCTGCTTCACTAGACCCAAGAATGGCGCCAAGCAACAATGAAAGCTGCACCGATCAGCTGAACGCACTGATGAACATGGTTCATGGGGTACTGGGGATAGTGTCATCAATCTCCTCCTCCATCGACGATGTTAGACGTCGCCTCGACACCTTGGAAGGACCTGAGAGGAAACCCCGGGAAGGAGCGATGGGCATGGAACTGGTGCTTAGTGGGGATCCGTATATCGAATACGCCAGGCTCGCGCGCGCTGTCGAACCTCAATGCCTTCGCCGTCCTTTTTAGGCAAATCACCGAATTGGGTGAGTCCTACGCTGAAGCCTTCCGGAAATTGCAAGAGGCCTGACTATTATGGCCAGTGGGACCCACCCAAGACCCACCTATAGAGAAGAGGGTAGCAAGTTGGAATCCCAATGCTTACTGCCTTTACCATCAGGGCCGGGGGCATGAAACCCAAATGTGCACTGAACTCATGCATGAAGTGCAGAACCTGACCGATAAAGGGGTCTACGTCCCCGTAGGGTGTCTTCAAAGAAGGTTTGGCTCCAGGTATCAAGAGAGCGACTCGCGTGAGCACCGAGAGCCCCATCCACGAAGGTTCCTCTGAGGACCATATTACCAGTTCTAGTCAGAGTCTAGTTCATCTTAGGGCCTAGGCTTAAGTAATAATAATAAATGTCTTGTTTTTTTCCTTATCGAGTTCGAGGGGGTGCGAGGAACATGTCCTCCACCTCCCCCCAATACAAAATCACGAGCATCTAGCCCGTTTACCAGTATCAATAAAACGACTTTCCTTTTTACAAACATGCCTCGACAATCGCTCAATCTTCTATCAACAGTTTACTTAAAACGCTTAAGAACTCGAAATTATGCCAACTATCGATGACAACTAACTAAAACGCAAAGGCTATAACAAACGACCCACTTAGCTTCACCCTAAAGGCGAAACCGGGAACCACAATCCTAGGCTTAGCCCGTCATCAACCCTCTGATCAAGCAATAATAAACCTACAGCGAACGAACATTCATCAAACCAAACATCCCCAACATAACCAAATACGAAGCCTGCCTAGTAGGTCTAAAAGCAGCCATATCTCTAAGAGTAAAAAACCTTAGAGTACACGGAGATTCGTCCTTAGTAGTCAAGCAAACCACGGGAACCTGGAAGGTTTGTAGTGAAATCCTAACCCCATACCAAACCAAAGTGGAAACAATGTCCCGGAAGTTCACCGAAATCGACTTCATACATATACTCCACGAGGGAAACCAATTCGCTGACGTCTTATCCAAACTACCATCCCTGATAAACATGCCCGATCACCCTTTTTCTATGCCGATCTGCGTAGAGAAAAGCGAAGAACCGGCCTACATCCATAACCTCGAAACCAATGATACCCCCGAAGAGCCTTGATACAAAACAATCATAGACTTTAAAACCCATGGGTCGTACCCGCCTAACACTGACACCAAGAACAAAAGAGCCCTACGAATACAAGCCACCCACTATGTTCTGAATCAAGGGCTACCATACAAACAAACCCCACAAGGAGTCCTCCTTAGGTGCATAAACAAAAACTAATCCAAGAGAGTCATGAAAGAGGTACATGTCGGAGAGTGCGGACCCCACATGAGTGCATACCTACTGACCCGAAAAATAATGAGTCTGGGCTATTATTGTATTACCTTAGAGGCCGACTGTCGACATCATGTCCGTCACTGCCACAATTGCCAAATATTTGCTAACGTCCAACACCTACCCCCGTATCCTCTACACACAATAGCCACACCCTGTCCCTTCTCTACTTGGGGAATAGATATCATAGAAAAAGTACACCCATCCGGGACCGGCGGACACTGCTCTATACTAGTGGTCGTCGATTATTTCACCAAATGGGTAGAAGCCGCCTCTTACACCGTACTAACCTCAAAACAAGTAGTGAAATTCTTACCGAATAACATCATCTGCCGCTACGGTATACCCCACGAGATCATCAGTGACCAGGGGGCTCACTTCAGGGAGGACATCCAAAAACTCCTCGACAAATACAAAAACCAAAGACACAAGCCATCACCCTATAGACTGCAAACAAACGGGGCCGTAGAAGCAGCCAACAAAACCATAACCACAATCCTTAAGAAAATGATAGATAATTATCGGGATTGGCCAAACATCCTATAAGACACACACTGGAGCCACACCCTATTACCTAACCTATGGCTCCGAAGCCGTCCAACCCGTAGAGCAATAAGTACCGTCGCTAAGGATATTGGCCGAAAGCGGCATTCCCGAGGAGGAATGGAATCAAAAACGATATGACGAGCTAGTACTCCTAGACGAGCGTAGGATACATGCCTTATCCAACGTACAAGCCTACCAACAACGCATCCAACGAGACTTTAGTAAACGAGTGAAATCCCGAAACATACACGAAGGAGATTTAGTGATCAAATCTATTAGAACACCCCTTCCCGTTGACCCTAGAGGGAAATTCAAACCAAACTGGGCGGGCCCCTACCTCGTTAAGAAAATACTCTCGGGGGGCGCCGTGATCCGCACCGACCTAGACGGTCAAGAGTTCTCAACCCCGACCAACATGAATCAACTCAAACGATATTACCCGTAGACACCCTGGCAACAATATCCCAACCTCCGACTTATGAGGAAACAAAAAAAATCAAGTTTCGCATCAATAATTGGCATAAACGACTCTAAAGCAAAATCACTCACATTTCTTTAAGAACTACGAACATTGTTTGATTCCGTCTAAAAGCGGATACGTAGGCAACCTTTCTCCTGGTACAACCAAACAAACAAACAAACAAAAAATCGATTAATCGATTCATGTATAAACCGGGACTCCCTCCACGACCCGGCCAATGAGTGATTTTAAAGTGACGAAGCATAAACGACGAGCCGAGGACGGGGTGAAAACCCGAAAGAGCGCCCCGGGCAAAATGAAGAGACGAGTTGCGAGCCGTCGTCAAAAAAAATGATGACGAGCCGAGGACGGGGTGAAAACCCGAAAGGGCGCCCCGGGCAAAATGAAGAAACGAGTTGCGAGCCGTCAAAAACAAAAAAAAAAACAAAAAAAAAGGGTGAGCCGAGGACGAAGTGAAAACCCGAAAGGGCGCTCCGAGTAAAATGAAGAATCGAGTGCGAGCCACCACAAAAAAAATATAACAATGTGCTTCTCATTAATAGCAAATTCGGTTAAATCGAGCCTTTGTCAAGGCATTTACATCGAGCGTTTGAAATCCGGACACCCCGGAAAATAACAACGTGTCAAAACTCCACAAAAACTAGTACTAATACGTCACATAATATCAACTAATAAGACATAATACAAGCGGCTGGGCTTTACCGGTCCAACTTTATTTCCTTCTCCTTGCCATTTGGGGGTGCCTGCTTGCGTTTCTCGTCCTCGATTTTCTGAAGGCAAGCTTCTAACGCCCCAGCCAAACGCGGGCCCAGCCAATCCAACTTTCCTTCCTCTTCCACACTTTCAATATGAGTCTCGTTAGTCTTGGCCCGTTTAGATGAACTGACGGGACTAGGACGGTCCCACGGTCTTTGGATAGGCACTTAGCAATGGTCTCTCGAGTCTCCTCCTCACCTCTTAGCGGCTCTGTCTTCCTAGATTTTAAGTTGCTCTGTCCTGACGGGTGTTCACTAACCCCCTGCCGGACGAGAGCATTGTCGGTCGATCGAACAACGGGACGCAATAATTTCTGCTCCCAAGACACCCTGAACTCCCTAAGCAAATCCTCCGTCCATGGGTCACAACTAGAAACAAGCTTAGCGTCCTTTGGAATAGAAAGGTTGGACACCCATTTGATGTGACAACAAGCCCGGATAAATATAAACCTGATCCCTCATGGATAATACTAACAAAGCCCACGTCGAAGACGAAAATGGAAACCCGGTACGCGCACTAATATTCCACCATGGGACAGACCACCTGATGACAACATCTCGTTTGACCAAATAGGAAAGCCAATCCTTTTCCTCGGGACTTTTACTCCACGCCTGCACCATCTTCCGGTCCGTGAAACCCCTGTAACTATAATCTTTAAAACACCGGGGAGGAACGACCAAACCAAGCTGCTCCTGCAACCAAACCTGTACAAACCACTACAAAACATCACAACCACCAAAACAGAAGCAAAAAAAGGGGGGGAAACAAAACAAAAAACACACCTGTAAGATGATCCTAGAACCCCGAGAAGGTGTCCCCTGTAACCGGGCACTGGAATCAAGACCTACAACAAGCTCACCCAAAATAAGCAAAGAGGGTGATCGCCCATGTTCCATTGCCGCTACCACATCCAAAATACAAGGATTACCCCAACCTTCACGTGACCGCGCATCCTCAAAAAGGTAATAGCAAGCAATAGCAATGTTAAAAGCACGCCTACGTGCTAAGGCCGATATATGACGAGAGCCAACCTGTGAGAATGTCGTCTCTTCCAAAGTAACCTTTAACCTCCTCTAATGAAGAAAGGTCCAAAAAGTGGTAAAACCGCTCCACGTAAGCATCATCCCCATAGGGAACACAAGGGCGAACCGAGCTCCACCCACCTATAGCATCTATCTCTTCGGGCAAAGGACAAATTTTACCCCCGGGAAAGACGAAAGCATGGCGTTTCGGGTCCCAAAACGTAGAACATGCCCGTAAGAAGTTATCTTGTACCTTGACCCGACATAGCGCAACAACCGTTGACAAACCATCATTTGAACTAACCTCGGGGTCACATTTCTTAAAAGAACCTGCCCACTCGGTTAGGATATTCCCGAAACCCGACATGACCCTAGATATAAGTGTGCTAGACTCTACGGATATTCTAATATGTCTAAAACAAGCACCCACAACCCGCATATATAGCCCTAATTCCACAAGAATTAGGAAACCACGAAAAATTTCCATAACCCGGGCTCGAACCGCACCGGCCCATGCGCCCGATTTTCCGGCCGCTCGAGCCCAAGCGGCTCGGATCCTGGTAGCCTTATCTCAAGCGCCTACAGCCAGGCAGGCGAGGTCCCGAACAACCCAAGGATAGAGATTTTGACCCCGCACTATCACCACAGCTATCATCCTATGCCTCGGACATCGGGAACGACCTCCCGAAGTCACTAAAACCCGCCCCGAAAAACGAGATACCCATGCAAGAGCTACAGGGACGCGAGCTCCCTCGTCGGACGCATGACACTTGGGCGTTTTTTTTGTTTTTTTTTAGGGGGATAAGCTACCCCACCTAGGCATGTTGTAGCCTTTTAACGATTATCGTCAAGTCGCGTCTGTAGCCTAACAAGGCAATTTTATGAATATATAAAAGTGGTCTAACTTTTTTTTTCAAAAGTCGCCCAAGTTTTAACTTCGGTCTCGTTCTAAAAGTCCACGCTCATCTCTTAACACATTCGGTCAAAGCACATTAATATTTTACATATCGAGTCAAAACATTTTAATGGACGTACTACTTGATCCAATTCCCGGCTCAAACTAACGCATTTCAAAACATCCGAAAGGAACTGTTTTCATACTCTCATGCAATGCTAACACCCCCTAAACTAGGTCGAATGGCAAACAAATGAACGCAAATGGTGATTACTTGTCAATCTAGGTAAATAAATTCTCCAAACACAAGACTAATCCAACTAGTTCAGGTACTAAAAATTTAAAACGAATATACAGAATATACAAATTCGTACACAAATCAAGCCTAGGGAGGACCCCTAGAAGCCGTGCCAATGGCCATCACGACCTCACAAATGTTGTCATCTAAACCTAGGTCCTCCAAGTCTATAAGAGGAGACGCACTACCATCCATCCTCGATAGCATATCTAGAGTAGCTGTCTCAGGGACCCCTCCAGTCTCCTCGGTAACACCCATAGCCTCATCAGCCTCAGTCTCCCTCTCGATCCGACGCCTAGCCTCACCCTGTGTAGAGGTCTCACCCCGAGATCGAGCCAGCTGCTCTTTAAGGAAAGCGATCTCGTCAGCCGGAGATTGCAGGAGCCGCTGCGACTCAGCATCTCTCGCCTCGAGCTCGATCACCCGAGTCTCCAGCTGTCCCACCATATCCGGGACATCCTGCAAACGCACTAAAACATTAGGGGAACACGCTAGCAGCCTAAAAAACCACCCTAGTCACGCAAACTCACCGATCGAGATCCCAAAGTGTCACGGGAAACCCTCGAGGCATAGGCCCGGAAGCAGTTGGCGGCCTACCACAACCGCTGATGGCAAGCCGACGAAACCTAAGAGTTGAAACCATAAAGGTTAGATAAGCCAATCCTAAACCTTATAACCCAAATCGAAAACAAAAGCCAAGACTTACCCGGTATACCCGGTCACGCCATTCTATCCCGGCGTCCATTTCCTCAGCAGAACACGGGAGGAGAGGCTCGGTAAAGGGTATCCCAGCCGCATCCACCCTAAGCAGCGTCAGGGGAAAATCCGAGGGCTGGATTTCATCAGCCGGATCGGCCAGCTGAAAAGACGGCAGATTGGTCAGTCAAAGGGCAAAGAAATAATAAACCGCAAAACAAACCTTAGAACCAAAGATTAGAACATTACCACGAGGCGGTACCAGGCTAGCCGCCGGGTGACGTGATCAATAGGAGGCACCAGGCACCAAGAGTGTATCGCCCCCTTCTCCGTCCCTATCCTCGAGGACCTCTGCGGCGGTCGGTGGTCTGAACATAGTCCGGGGAGGATCAACCGGCACCCTTAAATCGTCGTACAGATACTGACGCACCAACCGCTCCCCCAGGTACCAAACTGGACGAAACAACGCAGGAAGAAGCATCCTCCTATAACTCGGAGGCCTCAACTCCGCAGTCGCGTACCCAGGCACGCCCTCATAATCGGCCCAAGAGCGGGCCACAAACTACACAAATAGAACCAACATCCTAATGAATCCCAAACCTTGGGGGCTATCGAACAAAATAGACTATAAGAAGAAAACTTACATCATGGAGGCATAACTTGTTAACCAGTTCATTCTCCGTCGGGTGATGGCTGATTGTGCTCTTAGGCTGAGCCAGCCTCCACTCGATTCCAACCGGGAATATCTTCGGGTGAACCCGCACCGTCTTAGGTGCCAAACACGGGAAATAGGAATAGATCCAAGCCTGTAAAATCCCAAAACAACCTTAGCAAAACCAAGCCGAGAGTATTATGTTCCTGATGACGTCTTTTATGTGTATGTCACATTTCATATAAATCCATCATATAATTTCCTTTATAAAATTTGTACTAAAATGGGTCAGATCTGGAAAGAAGATTTTATTTAAGAATATTTTAAAAGTATTTTAATCTGAATTTCTGAGGATACATTATGTACAAGTATAGGTATCTAAAATAAAATTTTGGTTCACTTTTATGATGTTTAAGTATTTTAAACGATTTAAAAGGAAGTATTGAAAACCGTACTATTTTCGTTTTTAATTTGTTAAAAATAATAAACCTTATTATTTTTGAAAAATGACTTTAAATATGGAAACCTAACTCATAAAAGTATGTTGAGTACGAAAATTGAAATTTAAAAATAACAGTTTAAAAAAGACTCATTTGGTATCCTTAATAATATTATCGATTTCGTTATTACGTAAAGTTATTTTTTTTAAACTCTAAGTTTTGAGAGATATGATACATAATAAGGTTAAAAATGATTTTTATAATTATTATAGATTTATTTGATGTTTGAAATATTTTACTAAGTATAAATTGGCTTTAAGAGATAAGTATACTTGTACAAATACGAAACCATATAAAAATACTAAATACGTACACTTGAACAATAAATGTACTAAATACTTGTGCCCAAAAAGTGTAGAGTACTAAAAGATAAATAACCCAAAAGTACTAAGTTAAACAATGCTTAAATGTGCAAAATAACACTTAATTTTATAATAAACACTTAAGGACTAAGTAGTGACTACGTCAAAACTAATGGTTGCCTAGTCCATCTTGGTCAAACTTTGTTTTTTTAAGTCAACATAGACCAAGTCAAGATAAATGAATCCATCTTAAATAATGTACTTAGAAATAATTGGATCTTTAATCAAATTTCAACTAATGAACGCTTTAAATAATATATCTCAAATAAAATGTTCCAAATCAGTATACTAAAAACTATCAGTTAAGATAAATTTTACGAAAATTGATAATGTTCGTTAATCTTAAAATCGACATACTTAAATTCCATAGGAACAATGTTATCGACACCAATCATGGTGAAAATGAACATGTGCCCTGGCAGTACCCTCTGAATTGTCTTCACCATTCCATATTATAATGACTTGTTCCGAGTCAATACACAGCCCCCAGACCGATCATCCTTATGAAACCGGGTATTGTTTCATCCCTCTGGTCATCAGACATGTGCCCGACAATAACCATTGAGCTCGATATTCCAGAGACTTTGTCTTTATAAGACACCCAAATTCAGCCCTGTAAGCCCAGTAATTTGACATCCTGCAAAATTTACAAAAATACAAAACTATCTCACTTAGTGGGAGTAACCTAACCGTCCTTCTACACGGCCCCGAATAATCAATGTAGTACAATCTTTAGGCTATCTAATTAACAGATAAGCAGGCATGTCACATTACAAGTCGACATGTATACAATGTGAGATACACATGAAGTGAGTTTAGTTTAACATCTAAACATAACGGCATGTGATATGAATTATGATAAAGCATACATTATGTGAGTAGCGTGTGAAAAGTAAAACAGTAAAATATACATCATGTGAGTAGCATGTAAGAAGTAAAACAGTAAATCATACATCATGTGAATGACATGGGAGAAATATACAGTAAGCATACATCTTGTGAATAACATAAGAAACAAAATGGATATATCATTATCGAGCATACGTCATGTGAATCCACTCATTCAGCATGTAACTGGTGAAAAACGACAAGTATATCACTTTTGAACATATGTGTTCATTCAAACTAATTTATCAAGTGGCTTTAGAACAATAAGGAGCCATACAGAAACATGTAATTTAGAAAACTGTAGTCATTTAGTTTAAAAACAAAGGTTTCCTTCACACACAACGCACGGGACGTGACTACAAATGTCTCATGCATACTTAAGGCTTGCATCTCACCATAAGTGCGGATGAGATCATCACTCCCGCCAATCATATCGATACTAGGAGGTTTACATCTCACCCCTAGTGCTCAATAGGATCGAACACCTAAATTGACTCGGTTTGGTCGATTGACATACGGAGAAGAAGGACTGCAAGTGCATGGAATCAGAGGCCCCGCTAAACCGAACATGTCCCATACACTGCTAAGGCAAAGGTCGGAAGGTATTCCGCCCCCAAAGATATCCGATATAGAGAGTGAGAGCTGATCAGTGCCCTTGTCAATGTATGCGCACACACCCAATCCATACTCTTGGTCTCGGGAAAGAGAACCTTTACACAACCGAGCACCTCAATAGCAACTGGACGACTACTACTCTACCGACAAACTCATAAAGAGCTGGCTGCCCATTTACTTCTTAGCATTTTTTCGCATCGGCAGGATGCATCATGGCCTCCCATAAACAGTGACTCTGAGTGTCGTAGTCTACTTTCGAAGCCGTCTTCTATTGCATCGCCTTCTAAACTTTACCAAGATAGCGCCCAACACGAAACGTAGGCGAAACGTGTGCAAGTGAGAAGTAGTCTTGCTTAATTTTGAGTTTTTTGTTAACCTGTCCACATGTAACCCTAAACAATATCAAGCTCGTACTTTAGTTGTAATTCGTTTTATGATATTGTAAGTGACGATCGGTTCTTGTATTAATGATAGACTCACTCGGAGTTAACATTTTTAATTTTTACCACTTTTTACGACTTAGTTATTTTCCGCCTTGTTAATTAATGTCATTAGAAGAACCTGGTTGTTACAATAGTCTTAAGAATGCTTTTTAGGACTCAAAAGATTTCTTGTTGATATCTATAGGCGAACGATTCCTTTTATTTATATAATGGAATTTCAACGTCTTATTATAATTTCTTAATGTGGGATAATTTTATTTCAATTTATAGCCTTAAGAGTTGTTATAAAACTCATCAAAATATTTTTCTAGTTAATTTTTAAAATGAATTATTTCTCTTATTTATAATATAGTATTAAATTTCATCAACTCATAATAATTTTTCGATTTGTGATAATTCTACTTAAATTTATAGTTTTAAGTACTATTTTTAGGACTTAAAAAATTTCTCATTGATATCTTAAGACAATGATTACTTTTATTTATATTATAGAATTTCATCACCTTAATGCAATTTTTCGATATTGGATAATTTTAATTCAATAATCTATAGCCTTTAGAGCTATTTTAATACTCAAAAGACTTTTTTATTAATATTTAAAAATGAATAATTTCCCTTATTGATGAGGTACAAATCCAGCACCTCCATCATAATTTTTCGATGCAGGATCTCTTTGAAAAAAGTCTTTTATGTTATATATATATATATATATATATATATATATATATATATATTGCTTACTTCACCTTACTATAATTATTCGATGTGGAATAATTTTACTATATTTATTGAGTGCGTAATTGTGGACATGACGTAGGTCCACCCCGACGCGGCCACGCGCGGGTTTTGGGTAGGCGAATGAACCTCCATATGAGAAGGATCGAATTGAAATTTAAGTCGAAATGGAGTCGCCACCGAATTTTATGGTTATTCGGAACCATTCGAGCCCACTCTATATCGCCATGGTCCATACACAAAGTATGGCCTATTTTGGTTTGAGAGTTTATTGGGCTCGTCCCTTTGCATATCGATATAGATGCCGACTTGGGCGGTTAATCGTATATTGAATGACTCTCGTTGCCAATGGATTTGGACATCCGGAAACCACGGTTCTGAGTAAGGGGTGAGGGTACGTGTTGGGAAGCCCACTAAGGACACCCAACCCCGCCCGCTCTTAGCGGCCTCTACTAGGACATCGTTTGACTTTTTAATATGCGCGCTAGTAATTCGGTGAAATGTTATGCAAACAGCGTTTTAGCTAAGCATGTGAATTAAATGTGAGCTACGTCAATTTAATGCATCTAATTTATTGTCGAAGTGGTTTAGCATGCGAGGGTTCATTTAAAGGCGGTAAAACGCAAATAAATAAAACAAAGCAAAAATAAATCGATTACAAGTTACACGGGCGGAATACAACCCGGAATTCACAATACGGCGTACAATGAAATAGAATAATCGAAATATACAATTGAAATGACGAGCAATAATTGTAAACGGACCCGTGTATAAACTAGACCGTGAATTTGTGTGGGTGGACGAACTTTAATTAGTTACACATTATATTGCGTATTAATCAAAGGACGGAGGTTCGAGACCTAGACGTGGTGCTAGCCCGATCTTGAACCTCGATGCCTTGTCCCGATTTATCACCTCGAGAAATTGAGTCTATACTAATTTTACATCGGATACGACTAAAGAGTCGTCGACATAAAATTAATAATGTGAGACCGTCGATCAAAATCGTTTAAGTGAAGTGATATGCATGAATTTTGGAAAAGCTACGTGATTGACTTTACACATGTCGACTAGGTCGCTTTTAAAAAGACGAGGCTCGAATGATATAAAAAGAGCTCTCGGTTTCCCGGGCTACAGGACCCACTCGACCGAGTTGTGACCTGACTCGGTCGAGTGTACCATTAAACGTGGCTACTGCCCATGATTTAGGGTGCTACTCGATCGAGTAGCAGATGTACTCGGTCGAGTGGCACCTGTACGAGTTGTGACTCGTTTGTTTTAATGTGCTTTAAATCGATAATTGGCCGAGTGAAATAAAAATATTGACGGATTTAAATTTAACTCGGTTTGTCGGTATTATAATCATGTCTTATATGATTATAATACCGTTATCGGAATTTTGCAAAAAGGTCGTTGTTAGATAAAAATTTGATTAGTGACGGAATTGCGTCCCTCTACGTCACGACATCGATATTAATCCTTACGGATTATGTGACGTCGGTTTTCGTGTCAACGTGTTCCGTACTAATCTTTGAAATGGATTCATACGCGTTCAACTACGAATGATCGGGATCGTGTTAATAAAAGAACCTTAAAAAAATGATCATCGTAGTCAAACGAGTTCGGATCCGAGTTTTGATATTATTATATATATACACGGTACATACGATATTATAGTAAAATATAATAACGATAATTAAATGCGAAAAGTAAAATGTTAGTGTTAGTAAAAATGTCGTTACTATCGACTAAATATAATACTATAGCATAAATGAATGTACATAAAAAGGAACGAGAAGAAAGGAAGAAGAAGGAGAAATCGGTGTTGAATTGTTACACCCTCAACCTACATGCTCTTGCTTCTCGGGATACGGTTCGTCTAATGGCGGCAATGGCGCGGGAACGTCGAGATATGTAGGAGGAGTTGATGGTGTGTATATGGCTCTTGGTTTGTATGGATTTTTACGAGTTTGTGCTCTCGAAATGCATGCAAGGATGACGGTGTTTATGGCTGAAAAATGTATGCAAAGGGGTTGTGTAAGAGTTGATTCTTGTGTAAAGTTGTGGGAGAAAAGTTGTTGGGAAAAGTTGTGATGGATGCCCGTTGTTTGTGTCAAAGGTTGACGAGTATTTATAGGGAGCCCCGACATAGGGTCACTCGACCGAGTGGCGCGGGTGCACTCGGTCGAGTGTGCTCGTGAATGCACCTGGACCATTTTTGTGAGGCTCCACTCGATCGAGTGGTCAATCCACTCGACCGAGTGGATCAATTAGGCCGTGCTAAATAGGGAATGATTAGCCTTTGATTGCTCTTGATTGATTATGTTTGATTTGGCTGATTTTTGGATTGTGGCGCAAGTTTCGAGACGTATCCGGTCGCTTTTTGTGTCGGGTTTGTCTTGACCGGGTTTTGACCCGGTCGCTAAAAGACGGGAATTATTTTTGGTGTCGGTTTTGGCCCAAATTAGTCTTGTTTGACTCGGAATGACCCACTGGGCCTGGTTTTGAGGTTGGTTTTGTGAGATTTGTATCCCGTTAAAAGCCCATGCCGAACATTATTAATTTCGAGCCCGTATCCGAGCGGATTAGAACACGTTAGCGTCCGATCATCATCGGGTGTTTTTTGGAAACACCTATAGACACTTGGCGGTCAAATTTTGGGTGTCTACAGAGCCCCCACTCTGACTGAGGCTTGGACAAGGCGAAAGTCAGAGTAGCTACCAAGTCAATTAAAACCTGGTAGGCTTCCGTTCGGGTTGTTTATAGTCCATTAGACTCGCGTGAAGGGATCGCCAGCCATAAGTTAGAAATCATACCTGAGCTGATGATGATAACTCCGTGGGGAATCGGACTTGTCGCATAAGTCCTGGGTGTGCCTATATGTGGGCTCATCCCGTACCATTCCGAGGAAAATGCCGCCTTGGACTTCCGCTGGGGAGGTTTAGAGGGTTGCATGTCCCTGTCTGAGTCGTACCTGTATAAGTCACATAAAATGTATGCAACACGTAGGTAGCAAAAATGACTCGTGCTGGGAAATAAAGTTTTTTGAATTTTTGAAAGTTTTGAAATTTTTGAACCTTGAAATCGAAATCCTGAAAGCAACTCACATGCTAGGTTTTCAAAATGAAAGGGGTAGAAATGAAATTTGCAATTTAAATAGACCGAAATTTGACCTTGTCGAAAAGGATTTTCTCAAATGGCTAAGTTTTGCAAATTTTAAAATGGGAATTTGAAGAGAGAGGTATACCGACAGACTCGACTCTGGACGTGACCGGACGAGTTGACAGACACGAATGAACTCTCGAGGGATTGGACCGTGACTCGGTAGGGGGGTGGGCCACCTAACAAGACTCTTAGGTTGCGCTACTCCGTAGCCTAGGCGAGTGGCAACATGGTCGAATCCTCAGAATGGGAAGGATGCGTTATAGGGGAACTGCAGTAGTTCGTAATGAGACTGTTGTAGTCTAGTGCTCTTTTGGATTTTTGTTTTGGGGTATATTCCCAAGGTGGGTATTGCTTCGAGTCCTGATAGGTTCTCGTCTTCGACTGAGCCGAGTACCAGGACACACTATAGACAGGAGGCTAGTTTGAAGTCTTTTGGATTATGTGAGTGGATGGAGAACTTCTGTCTAAGAGAAGCCCCCAGGACAACAAAGTAGACTGTTGAGAACAAGACAGTGTCGTGACCGGAATGATGACGCTTTTTGAATGTGTGTCAATGTGGGTGGTTGTGCCCTTGTTGAAAGGCTGCCTATGTATTCACGTGTAGTGAAATCAAACCAGGCCGTAGTTCAGTGGATTGGAAGATATATTATGGTGCCTAAGCTAATAGGACTTTGTATGTAACTAGCCATAGCGATGGTGTAGGCTTGGTGCGTTCCCAATGATGTCTTGATCAAGGGGATAGAATAGTTAGGATGTTGATCCTGTGGCTGTGAGCGTTCTCCGGGGTAGCCCCCAGAGGTGGTGTGAACTATTTGGGCATGTTCTATGCCGACTGCAAGTTGAGTTCCCGTGTTCTTTATTTGGATGAGAAGAGTTGGGATGGGATTTTAACGAGTTCTGCTCTCGGGGATTTGACGAGTTCTGCTCTCGGGGATTTTTAACGAGTTCTGTTCTCGGGATTTTTAACGAGTTCTGTTCTCGGGATTTTTAACGAGTTCTGTTCTCGGGATTTTTAACGACTTCTGTTCTCGGGATTTTTGATGAATTTTGATCTCGGGTCTTTGGTGAGTTTTGATCTCGGGTCTTTGATGAGTTTTGATCTCGGGTCTTTGATGAGTTTTGATCTCGGGTCTTTGATGAGTTTTGATCTCGGGTCTTTGGTGAGTTTTGATCTCGGGTTTGTGTATGGTGATTGTGAATTCTGTTATGTAAAGGGGAAGTTGAGAAAAATAGCTCGAACTTCGATTGGGATAGGTTTCGATAATGCGGGATCTGGTTTCCATGTCTGGCCCTAATGGTTAGGGGTATCCTATGGAGCTTGAATCCTCAAAATTCCGGGCTGTCTCTGTCCTGGGTCTCGGGAAGGTCTTGAAGGTTGTAATGTGGGAAGGCTGAGTGTGGTGTTAGCTGACCAGCTTGATTGAGTATTGATAACTTTGAATTTGACCGTTTTCACTACGGTCATGGGTTCTTGAATATTTGTTGGCTGACCTTTTAGCCCCGGTCATGGTTTTTTTTAATTTTTTTTGGGTTGACCTCTTAGCCCCGGTCGTGGGATTCTTCATTTGGATTGACCGCTTTAGCCTCGGTGAAGGGTGCCCCTTTTTTTTTGACGATGGCCTTTTTTTTTTTGGCCTTTTGCTTCTTTCCTGGACTTTTGTTTTTTTTTTCGTCCATTTTTTTTTTTTTTTTTTTTTTCGGCTACCCCTCCGATGGTGTTGTGGGCGGATATGGGGGTGGGCCCATCGGTTGGATTAAGCTTGTGGAGCTAAACCTTTGTAAGGTGTAAGTCTAGTTGGTATTTGTGTGAGTGTAACTCATGGTGGAGTACTCTACGGTAAACATGGTGGTTTGGATCTCGGTATTGTCATCATAATTCCGAGCAGGCTTGGTGGGAGTATCGTCCCAAGTTGGGTATTTTTGGTCAGACTAACACCTAAGGTAGGGATTTGTTAGTCTTATTGGAGGGGTGTTCTATTGTGGGGAGATGGGCTTGCCTCCCGTCTTGAACCCAAACTAGGAGACTACCCGGATTTGTCATAGGATTCGATATGCTCCTGCTAAGGGTAGTTTTGTGGCTTGCTATACCAGACATGGAACAGGTAAAGGAAAACACGGGTCTCAGTTCCTGCAGTCATTATAGATGTGCCTATAATAGTCACGTGCATGTGCTCACAGTGTATGATGGTGTTCATCATGTTCTCGGAAACACATAAGGGAAGCATATATGAGAGATTGAAAAAGCTAATTTTATTGGATTGAAAAAAAAAGGACAGAATACAGTCGACTCTGACTCTGGAATTGAAAGAAATAGAACATCCTAGACTCGAACTCAGACACGGACTCAAATCAAATCTGGGCTCTTGGATGCATGGGAGGTAGATTGGATGCTTTGATCATCGGGCCCTGTGTAGTCCATGAGGGGCTTTGCAAGTGACAATGTTTCCAAAATGGGAGTCTTCCCGGCATCGAGGAAGTCTTGGATGAGGTGTTTCAGTTTCCAGCATTGCTCTGTATCGTGTCCCCTCCCTCTATGGAATTTGCAGTAATGATCGGCGTTCCATGCTTTGGAGCGTTTTTCTGAAGGTGGGTCGACTGTTGGGCCTATTGGTAATATTAGGCCCTTCGAAACCAACCTCTGGAAAGCGACGGTGTAGGACATATCCAAGTGGGTAAATGTCCTTACTTCTGACTGGTTCTTGATTTTCGGAGAGGTGACTTGGGGGTTACCTCTCTCGGTCTTGCCATCTTGAGGGTATCGGACAGTTTCGTTAGAATGTTCACCCTTCAAATGGCTCAGTTGCGTGATCGGCTGCCTTACCCGCTCTAGCTGTGTTAGACGGGATCGGGTTCTTACAAGGTCTTCTTCGATGGTGGTCACCCTGACATTTAGGTTATCTAGGGCGGTATTGATTTTTGAGAAGATATTGTTAATGGAGCAAGACAACATAAGCATACTCCCCTGGATATCCCCTTTCTCGACGGCGCGGGATTTGTTGTGGTTTGATAACGCCTCATTCATAGGGTCCCTGATCAGAAGAAACGACAGGTGTTAGAACTCGCCTAAGCTCGGTTTTGCACAAGAGGATGAGTCAAACTAGGCATGGCCCGGGGTGACGGGTGGACAAAGATTCTTGGACTGGGATACTCGAACGTTGACCTAGACGAGGTAACGACCATCGCTTGGACTTGACGATGAGACTCAAGCTGCACGAGGGTGAGTTTGAAAATGGGGCGACCGTGTGTGACCGCGTCGCGTGCTCGGACCAACCGCGGTGACCTAAACCTTCAGGAGACTCGAGTGTTCGTAGCATATGTACGACTTGAAGAAGGCATGATAAGGACGCCGGTGTCGGATGAATGTAAGGTACTCCTTAAGGTGACTGTGGTCTAATGCTCGGGTGGAGGACAGCCCCCAAGTAAAACTAAAAACTCTGATAGGACTCAGATGGTGTGGCATCTAAGTGACTCAAAAGTGACACACGTGGGACTCCACGTGTAGGACATGACCCTTAGAGCAACCGTGATTGATCGCTCTGCTGAAGGGTAGCCCCCGAGTGGGGTTGAAGATTTTGTTAACACTCGAGTGTCGGACGAGTGACCCTTAGACGTAAGGACCGTGAACCTTTTTTTATAGGGCTATGCCTTGTAAAAGGTTGACTCGGAAAAGACATCTAGACGGGTGACTCGTGAAAGATGGGTTTTTCTTAGGATTCGGCGAGTGGGCCGAGTCCCGTTTGAAGAAAGGTCAACGTGAGACATCCCCAGACTTTGGACTCAATTGTGTAGACGGGCCCTCCTTTGTAGGAGTGTGTCCTACGTAGGTGGGCCATGCCTTAGTCAAATAAGGCGGACTGGGGTAGGGAGGAAACCCGTGATGTAAGATCAACGGAGTTTCGACGCTAAAGACCTTCGACGACTTATGACATGACCCGACACTGCTAAATACGGGAAGTCTTAAGAAGAGGAAGGTTTTGAAATTTGATAGTTTTGGAAAACCCGAGAAAATCTCAGGGAAAGGCCCGATTTTTCGAGAAAATCGGAAAGGGTATCGGGCCTTGGTTTTGATGGTTTGAAAATATTTTCGAGTTTTGAATTGGGCAGCATACCGGCTAGAAAGTGGGCTATTTTGAGTAAAATCATAAGTCCTAAATTCGGTATGTATCCCGGGTTTTGAAAATTGGATATCTTGAAATTTGAAAATTTGAATGTTGGAAAAAAGAATTTCCGACGATTTGAAAATTTGAAGATGAGATCCCGAAGATTTGAAAATCGAAAACGGCATCTCGAAGATTTGAAAGTTGAAAATGGCATCGCGAGGATTTGAAAATTGAATTTTGAAAATTCGAAAATCGAATGGTGGATCGGAAATTCGAATTTTGAAATGGGCAGTATGCCGGCTAAAAAAATAGGCTTGTTTTGAGTCAAATCTTAAGTCTAAATTTCGTCAGCTTTCCGAGTTTTTGAAAATTTTAATATTTTTGGAAAGATGCATTTTTTTGAAATGACGGTTTTTGAAAACGACACGGAAACCAAGTAGCACATAGTCACGTAAGCATTATAACGACGCCATGTATGCTTTACACTAAGTCTCGGTCGGTCTGAATAGGGTCTATACCAGTGTTCATAGTCTAGTCGAGAAACGGGACGGTCTTCCTAACTTGAGTGGAGCTTAGAACATGCCGCAAAGTCCATCCGAGTCGACCATGAACACCTTTAACGTATCCAAGGATGAATACGTCGTGGTATAGTGGGACGTCGGTCACCAGTACCGGCCCGGGAAAATATGGGGTTATGCATGAACCGTAAAACTAAAACGCATATTGTACTCATCAAGCGATTTCTATTCGAGTCTCACCCTGAGAACGCCGACGGTAAGCCACACATCGGTTGATCCCCAGCGGAGTCGCCAAATTGTGGACATGACGTAGGTCCACCCCGACGCGGCCACGCGCGGGTCTTGGGTAGGCGAATGAACCTCCATATGAGAAGGATCGAATTGAAATTTAAGTCGAAATGGAGTCGCCACCGAATTTTATGGTTATTCGGAACCATTCGAGCCCACTCTATATCGCCATGGTCCATACACAAAGTATGGCCTATTTTGGTTTGAGAGTTTATTGGGCTCGTCCCTTTGCATATCGATATAGATGCCGACTTGGGCGGTTAATCGTATATTGAATGACTCTCGTTGCCAATGGATTCGGACATCCGGAAACCACGGTTCTGAGTAAGGGGTGAGGGTACGTGTTGGGAAGCCCACTAAGGACACCCAACCCCGCCCGCTCTTAGCGGCCTCTACTAGGACATCGTTTGACTTTTTAATATGCGCGCTAGTAATTCGGTGAAATGTTATGCAAACAGCGTTTTAGCTAAGCATGTGAATTAAATGTGAGCTACGTCAATTTAATGCATCTAATTTATTGTCGAAGTGGTTTAGCATGCGAGGGTTCATTTAAAGGCGGTAAAACGCAAATAAATAAAACAAAGCAAAAATAAATCGATTACAAGTTACACGGGCGGAATACAACCCGGAATTCACAATACGGCGTACAATGAAATAGAATAATCGAAATATACAATTGAAATGACGAGCAATAATTGTAAACGGACCCGTGTATAAACTAGAACGTGAATTTGTGTGGGTGGACGAACTTTAATTAGTTACACATTATATTGCGTATTAATCAAAGGACGGAGGTTCGAGACCTAGACGTGGTGCTAGCCCGATCTTGAACCTCGATGCCTTGTCCCGATTTATCACCTCGAGAAATTGAGTCTATATTAATTTTACATCGGATACGACTAAAGAGTCGTCGACATAAAATTAATAATGTGAGACCGTCGATCAAAATCGTTTAAGTGAAGTGATATGCATGAATTTTGGAAAAGCTACGTGATTGACTTTACACGTGTCGACTAGGTCGCTTTTAAAAAGACGAGGCTCGAATGATATAAAAAGAGCTCTCGGTTTCCCGGGCTACAGGACCCACTCGACCGAGTTGTGACCTGACTCGGTCGAGTGTATCATTAAACGTGGCTACTGCCCATGATTTAGGGTGCTACTCGATCGAGTAGCAGATGTACTCGGTCGAGTGGCACCTGTACGAGTTGTGACTCGTTTGTTTTAATGTGCTTTAAATCGATAATTGGCCGAGTCAAATAAAAATATTGACGGATTTAAATTTAACTTGGTTTGTCGGTATTATAATCATGTCTTATATGATTATAATACCGTTATCGGAATTTTGCAAAAAGGTCGTTGTTAGATAAAAATTTGATTAGTGACGGACTTGCGTCCCTCTACGTCACGACATCGATATTAATCCTTACGGATTATGTGACGTCGGTTTTCGTGTTAACGGGTTCCGTACTAATCTTTGAAATGGATTCATACGCGTTCAACTACGAACGATCGGGATCGTGTTAATAAACGAACCTTAAAAAAATGATCATCGTAGTCAAACGAGTTCGGATCCGAGTTTTGATATTATTATATATATACACGGTACATACGATATTATAGTAAAATATAATAACGATAATTAAATGCGAAAAGTAAAATGTTAGTGTTAGTAAAAATGTCGTTACTATCGACTAAATATAATACTATAGCATAAATGAATGTACATAAAAAGGAACGAGAAGAAAGGAAGAAGAAGGAGAAATCGGTGTTGAATTGTTACACCCTCAACCTACATGCTCTTGCTTCTCGGGATACGGTTCGTCTAATGGCGGCAATGGCGCGGGAACGTCGAGATATGTAGGAGGAGTTGATGGTGTGTATATGGCTCTTGGTTTGTATGGATTTTTACGAGTTTGTGCTCTCGAAATGCATGCAAGGATGACGGTGTTTATGGCTGAAAAATGTATGCAAAGGGGTTGTGTAAGAGTTGATTCTTGTGTAAAGTTGTGGGAGAAAAGTTGTTGGGAAAAGTTGTGATGGATGCCCGTTGTTTGTGTCAAAGGTTGACGAGTATTTATAGGGAGCCCCGACATAGGGTCACTCGACCGAGTGGCGCGGGTGCACTCGGTCGAGTCTGCTCGTGAATGCACTTGGACCATTTTTGTGAGGCTCCACTCGATCGAGTGGTCAATCCACTCGACCGAGTGGATCAATTAGGCCGTGCTAAATAGGGAATGATTAGCCTTTGATTGCTCTTGATTGATTATGTTTGATTTGGCTGATTTTTGGATTGTGGCGCAAGTTTCGAGACGTATCCGGTCGCTTTTTGTGTCGGGTTTGTCTTGACCGGGTTTTGACCCGGTCGCTAAAAGACGGGAATTATTTTTGGTGTCGGTTTTGGCCCAAATTAGTCTTGTTTGACTCGGAATGACCCACTGGGCCTGGTTTTGAGGTTGGTTTTGTGAGATTTGTATCCCGTTAAAAGCCCATGCCGAACATTATTAATTTCGAGCCCGTATCCGAGCGGATTAGAACACGTTAGCGTCCGATCATCATCGGGTGTTTTTTGGAAACACCTATAGACACTTGGCGGTCAAATTTTGGGTGTCTACAGAGCCCCCACTCTGACTGAGGCTTGGACAAGGCGAAAGTCAGAGTAGCTACCAAGTCAATTAAGACCTGGTAGGCTTCCGTTCGGGTTGTTTATAGTCCATTAGACTCGCGTGAAGGGATCGCCAGCCATAAGTTAGAAATCATACCTGAGCTGATGATGATAACTCCGTGGGGAATCGGACTTGTCGCATAAGTCCTGGGTGTGCCTATATGTGGGCTCATCCCGTACCATTCCGAGGAAAATGCCGCCTTGGACTTCCGCTGGGGAGGTTTAGAGGGTTGCATGTCCCTGTCTGAGTCGTACCTGTATAAGTCACATAAAATGTATGCAACACGTAGGTAGCAAAAATGACTCGTGCTGGGAAATAAAGTTTTTTGAATTTTTGAAAGTTTTGAAATTTTTGAACCTTGAAATCGAAATCCTGAAAGCAACTCACATGCTAGGTTTTCAAAATGAAAGGGGTAGAAATGAAATTTGCAATTTAAATAGACCGAAATTTGACCTTGTCGAAAAGGATTTTCTCAAATGGCTAAGTTTTGCAAATTTTAAAATGGGAATTTGAAGAGAGAGGTATACCGACAGACTCGACTCTGGACGTGACCGGACGAGTTGACAGACACGAATGAACTCTCGAGGGATTGGACCGTGACTCGGTAGGGGGGTGGGCCACCTAACAAGACTCTTAGGTTGCGCTACTCCGTAGCCTAGGCGAGTGGCAACATGGTCGAATCCTCAGAATGGGAAGGATGCGTTATAGGGGAACTGCAGTAGTTCGTAATGAGACTGTTGTAGTCTAGTGCTCTTTTGGATTTTTGTTTTGGGGTATATTCCCAAGGTGGGTATTGCTTCGAGTCCTGATAGGTTCTCGTCTTCGACTGAGCCGAGTACCAGGACACACTATAGACAGGAGGCTAGTTTGAAGTCTTTTGGATTATGTGAGTGGATGGAGAACTTCTGTCTAAGAGAAGCCCCCAGGACAACAAAGTAGACTGTTGAGAACAAGACAGTGTCGTGACCGGAATGATGACGCTTTTTGAATGTGTGTCAATGTGGGTGGTTGTGCCCTTGTTGAAAGGCTGCCTATGTATTCACGTGTAGTGAAATCAAACCAGGCCGTAGTTCAGTGGATTGGAAGATATATTATGGTGCCTAAGCTAATAGGACTTTGTATGTAACTAGCCATAGCGATGGTGTAGGCTTGGTGCGTTCCCAATGATGTCTTGATCAAGGGGATAGAATAGTTAGGATGTTGATCCTGTGGCTGTGAGCGTTCTCCGGGGTAGCCCCCAGAGGTGGTGTGAACTATTTGGGCATGTTCTATGCCGACTGCAAGTTGAGTTCCCGTGTTCTTGATTTGGATGAGAAGAGTTGGGATGGGATTTTAACGAGTTCTGCTCTCGGGGATTTGACGAGTTCTGCTCTCGGGGATTTTTAACGAGTTCTGTTCTCGGGATTTTTAACGAGTTCTGTTCTCGGGATTTTTAACGAGTTCTGTTCTCGGGATTTTTAACGACTTCTGTTCTCGGGATTTTTGATGAATTTTGATCTCGGGTCTTTGGTGAGTTTTGATCTCGGGTCTTTGATGAGTTTTGATCTCGGGTCTTTGATGAGTTTTGATCTCGGGTCTTTGATGAGTTTTGATCTCGGGTCTTTGGTGAGTTTTGATCTCGGGTTTGTGTATGGTGATTGTGAATTCTGTTATGTAAAGGGGAAGTTGAGAAAAATAGCTCGAACTTCGATTGGGATAGGTTTCGATAATGCGGGATCTGGTTTCCATGTCTGGCCCTAATGGTTAGGGGTATCCTATGGAGCTTGAATCCTCAAAATTCCGGGCTGTCTCTGTCCTGGGTCTCGGGAAGGTCTTGAAGGTTGTAATGTGGGAAGGCTGAGTGTGGTGTTAGCTGACCAGCTTGATTGAGTATTGATAACTTTGAATTTGACCGTTTTCACTACGGTCATGGGTTCTTGAATATTTGTTGGCTGACCTTTTAGCCCCGGTCATGGTTTTTTTTAATTTTTTTTGGGTTGACCTCTTAGCCCCGGTCGTGGGATTCTTCATTTGGATTGACCGCTTTAGCCTCGGTGAAGGGTGCCCCTTTTTTTTTGACGATGGCCTTTTTTTTTTTGGCCTTTTGCTTCTTTCCTGGACTTTTGTTTTTTTTTTCGTCCATTTTTTTTTTTTTTTTTTTTTTCGGCTACCCCTCCGATGGTGTTGTGGGCGGATATGGGGGTGGGCCCATCGGTTGGATTAAGCTTGTGGAGCTAAACCTTTGTAAGGTGTAAGTCTAGTTGGTATTTGTGTGAGTGTAACTCATGGTGGAGTACTCTACGGTAAACATGGTGGTTTGGATCTCGGTATTGTCATCATAATTCCGAGCAGGCTTGGTGGGAGTATCGTCCCAAGTTGGGTATTTTTGGTCAGACTAACACCTAAGGTAGGGATTTGTTAGTCTTATTGGAGGGGTGTTCTATTGTGGGGAGATGGGCTTGCCTCCCGTCTTGAACCCAAACTAGGAGACTACCCGGATTTGTCATAGGATTCGATATGCTCCTGCTAAGGGTAGTTTTGTGGCTTGCTATACCAGACATGGAACAGGTAAAGGAAAACACGGGTCTCAGTTCCTGCAGTCATTATAGATGTGCCTATAATAGTCACGTGCATGTGCTCACAGTGTATGATGGTGTTCATCATGTTCTCGGAAACACATAAGGGAAGCATATATGAGAGATTGAAAAAGCTAATTTTATTGGATTGAAAAAAAAAGGACAGAATACAGTCGACTCTGACTCTGGAATTGAAAGAAATAGAACATCCTAGACTCGAACTCAGACACGGACTCAAATCAAATCTGGGCTCTTGGATGCATGGGAGGTAGATTGGATGCTTTGATCATCGGGCCCTGTGTAGTCCATGAGGGGCTTTGCAAGTGACAATGTTTCCAAAATGGGAGTCTTCCCGGCATCGAGGAAGTCTTGGATGAGGTGTTTCAGTTTCCAGCATTGCTCTGTATCGTGTCCCCTCCCTCTATGGAATTTGCAGTAATGATCGGCGTTCCATGCTTTGGAGCGTTTTTCTGAAGGTGGGTCGACTGTTGGGCCTATTGGTAATATTAGGCCCTTCGAAACCAACCTCTGGAAAGCGACGGTGTAGGACATATCCAAGTGGGTAAATGTCCTTACTTCTGACTGGTTCTTGATTTTCGGAGAGGTGACTTGGGGGTTACCTCTCTCGGTCTTGCCATCTTGAGGGTATCGGACAGTTTCGTTAGAATGTTCACCCTTCAAATGGCTCAGTTGCGTGATCGGCTGCCTTACCCGCTCTAGCTGTGTTAGACGGGATCGGGTTCTTACAAGGTCTTCTTCGATGGTGGTCACCCTGACATTTAGGTTATCTAGGGCGGTATTGATTTTTGAGAAGATATTGTTAATGGAGCAAGACAACATAAGCATACTCCCCTGGATATCCCCTTTCTCGACGGCGCGGGATTTGTTGTGGTTTGATAACGCCTCATTCATAGGGTCCCTGATCAGAAGAAACGACAGGTGTTAGAACTCGCCTAAGCTCGGTTTTGCACAAGAGGATGAGTCAAACTAGGCATGGCCCGGGGTGACGGGTGGACAAAGATTCTTGGACTGGGATACTCGAACGTTGACCTAGACGAGGTAACGACCATCGCTTGGACTTGACGATGAGACTCAAGCTGCACGAGGGTGAGTTTGAAAATGGGGCGACCGTGTGTGACCGCGTCGCGTGCTCGGACCAACCGCGGTGACCTAAACCTTCAGGAGACTCGAGTGTTCGTAGCATATGTACGACTTGAAGAAGGCATGATAAGGACGCCGGTGTCGGATGAATGTAAGGTACTCCTTAAGGTGACTGTGGTCTAATGCTCGGGTGGAGGACAGCCCCCAAGTAAAACTAAAAACTCTGATAGGACTCAGATGGTGTGGCATCTAAGTGACTCAAAAGTGACACACGTGGGACTCCACGTGTAGGACATGACCCTTAGAGCAACCGTGATTGATCGCTCTGCTGAAGGGTAGCCCCCGAGTGGGGTTGAAGATTTTGTTAACACTCGAGTGTCGGACGAGTGACCCTTAGACGTAAGGACCGTGAACCTTTTTTTATAGGGCTATGCCTTGTAAAAGGTTGACTCGGAAAAGACATCTAGACGGGTGACTCGTGAAAGATGGGTTTTTCTTAGGATTCGGCGAGTGGGCCGAGTCCCGTTTGAAGAAAGGTCAACGTGAGACATCCCCAGACTTTGGACTCAATTGTGTAGACGGGCCCTCCTTTGTAGGAGTGTGTCCTACGTAGGTGGGCCATGCCTTAGTCAAATAAGGCGGACTGGGGTAGGGAGGAAACCCGTGATGTAAGATCAACGGAGTTTCGACGCTAAAGACCTTCGACGACTTATGACATGACCCGACACTGCTAAATACGGGAAGTCTTAAGAAGAGGAAGGTTTTGAAATTTGATAGTTTTGGAAAACCCGAGAAAATCTCAGGGAAAGGCCTGATTTTTCGAGAAAATCGGAAAGGGTATCGGGCCTTGGTTTTGATGGTTTGAAAATATTTTCGAGTTTTGAATTGGGCAGCATACCGGCTAGAAAGTGGGCTATTTTGAGTAAAATCATAAGTCCTAAATTCGGTATGTATCCCGGGTTTTGAAAATTGGATATCTTGAAATTTGAAAATTTGAATGTTGGAAAAAAGAATTTCCGACGATTTGAAAATTTGAAGATGAGATCCCGAAGATTTGAAAATCGAAAACGGCATCTCGAAGATTTGAAAGTTGAAAATGGCATCGCGAGGATTTGAAAATTGAATTTTGAAAATTCGAAAATCGAATGGTGGATCGGAAATTCGAATTTTGAAATGGGCAGTATGCCGGCTAAAAAAATAGGCTTGTTTTGAGTCAAATCTTAAGTCTAAATTTCGTCAGCTTTCCGAGTTTTTGAAAATTTTAATATTTTTGGAAAGATGCATTTTTTTGAAATGACGGTTTTTGAAAACGACACGGAAACCAAGTAGCACATAGTCACGTAAGCATTATAACGACGCCATGTATGCTTTACACTAAGTCTCGGTCGGTCTGAATAGGGTCTATACCAGTGTTCATAGTCTAGTCGAGAAACGGGACGGTCTTCCTAACTTGAGTGGAGCTTAGAACATGCCGCAAAGTCCATCCGAGTCGACCATGAACACCTTTAACGTATCCAAGGATGAATACGTCGTGGTATAGTGGGACGTCGGTCACCAGTACCGGCCCGGGCAAATATGGGGTTATGCATGAACCGTAAAACTAAAACGCATATTGTACTCATCAAGCGATTTCTATTCGAGTCTCACCCTGAGAACGCCGACGGTAAGCCACACATCGGTTGATCCCCAGCGGAGTCGCCAAATTGTGGACATGACGTAGGTCCACCCCGACGCGGCCACGCGCGGGTCTTGGGTAGGCGAATGAACCTCCATATGAGAAGGATCGAATTGAAATTTAAGTCGAAATGGAGTCGCCACCGAATTTTATGGTTATTCGGAACCATTCGAGCCCACTCTATATCGCCATGGTCCATACACAAAGTATGGCCTATTTTGGTTTGAGAGTTTATTGGGCTCGTCCCTTTGCATATCGATATAGATGCCGACTTGGGCGGTTAATCGTATATTGAATGACTCTCGTTGCCAATGGATTCGGACATCCGGAAACCACGGTTCTGAGTAAGGGGTGAGGGTACGTGTTGGGAAGCCCACTAAGGACACCCAACCCCGCCCGCTCTTAGCGGCCTCTACTAGGACATCGTTTGACTTTTTAATATGCGCGCTAGTAATTCGGTGAAATGTTATGCAAACAGCGTTTTAGCTAAGCATGTGAATTAAATGTGAGCTACGTCAATTTAATGCATCTAATTTATTGTCGAAGTGGTTTAGCATGCGAGGGTTCATTTAAAGGCGGTAAAACGCAAATAAATAAAACAAAGCAAAAATAAATCGATTACAAGTTACACGGGCGGAATACAACCCGGAATTCACAATACGGCGTACAATGAAATAGAATAATCGAAATATACAATTGAAATGACGAGCAATAATTGTAAACGGACCCGTGTATAAACTAGAACGTGAATTTGTGTGGGTGGACGAACTTTAATTAGTTACACATTATATTGCGTATTAATCAAAGGACGGAGGTTCGAGACCTAGACGTGGTGCTAGCCCGATCTTGAACCTCGATGCCTTGTCCCGATTTATCACCTCGAGAAATTGAGTCTATATTAATTTTACATCGGATACGACTAAAGAGTCGTCGACATAAAATTAATAATGTGAGACCGTCGATCAAAATCGTTTAAGTGAAGTGATATGCATGAATTTTGGAAAAGCTACGTGATTGACTTTACACGTGTCGACTAGGTCGCTTTTAAAAAGACGAGGCTCGAATGATATAAAAAGAGCTCTCGGTTTCCCGGGCTACAGGACCCACTCGACCGAGTTGTGACCTGACTCGGTCGAGTGTATCATTAAACGTGGCTACTGCCCATGATTTAGGGTGCTACTCGATCGAGTAGCAGATGTACTCGGTCGAGTGGCACCTGTACGAGTTGTGACTCGTTTGTTTTAATGTGCTTTAAATCGATAATTGGCCGAGTCAAATAAAAATATTGACGGATTTAAATTTAACTTGGTTTGTCGGTATTATAATCATGTCTTATATGATTATAATACCGTTATCGGAATTTTGCAAAAAGGTCGTTGTTAGATAAAAATTTGATTAGTGACGGACTTGCGTCCCTCTACGTCACGACATCGATATTAATCCTTACGGATTATGTGACGTCGGTTTTCGTGTTAACGGGTTCCGTACTAATCTTTGAAATGGATTCATACGCGTTCAACTACGAACGATCGGGATCGTGTTAATAAACGAACCTTAAAAAAATGATCATCGTAGTCAAACGAGTTCGGATCCGAGTTTTGATATTATTATATATATACACGGTACATACGATATTATAGTAAAATATAATAACGATAATTAAATGCGAAAAGTAAAATGTTAGTGTTAGTAAAAATGTCGTTACTATCGACTAAATATAATACTATAGCATAAATGAATGTACATAAAAAGGAACGAGAAGAAAGGAAGAAGAAGGAGAAATCGGTGTTGAATTGTTACACCCTCAACCTACATGCTCTTGCTTCTCGGGATACGGTTCGTCTAATGGCGGCAATGGCGCGGGAACGTCGAGATATGTAGGAGGAGTTGATGGTGTGTATATGGCTCTTGGTTTGTATGGATTTTTACGAGTTTGTGCTCTCGAAATGCATGCAAGGATGACGGTGTTTATGGCTGAAAAATGTATGCAAAGGGGTTGTGTAAGAGTTGATTCTTGTGTAAAGTTGTGGGAGAAAAGTTGTTGGGAAAAGTTGTGATGGATGCCCGTTGTTTGTGTCAAAGGTTGACGAGTATTTATAGGGAGCCCCGACATAGGGTCACTCGACCGAGTGGCGCGGGTGCACTCGGTCGAGTCTGCTCGTGAATGCACTTGGACCATTTTTGTGAGGCTCCACTCGATCGAGTGGTCAATCCACTCGACCGAGTGGATCAATTAGGCCGTGCTAAATAGGGAATGATTAGCCTTTGATTGCTCTTGATTGATTATGTTTGATTTCGCTGATTTTTGGATTGTGGCGCAAGTTTCGAGACGTATCCGGTCGCTTTTTGTGTCGGGTTTGTCTTGACCGGGTTTTGACCCGGTCGCTAAAAGACGGGAATTATTTTTGGTGTCGGTTTTGGCCCAAATTAGTCTTGTTTCACTCGGAATGACCCACTGGGCCTGGTTTTGAGGTTGGTTTTGTGAGATTTGTATCCCGTTAAAAGCCCATGCCGAACATTATTAATTTCGAGCCCGTATCCGAGCGCATTAGAACACGTTAGCGTCCGATCATCATCGGGTGTTTTTTGGAAACTGCTATAGACACCTGGCGGTCAAATTTTGGGTGTCTACAGTAATAAATTCATCACTTTTTTTTCGAGAAAATAATATGAAATCTTGTTTAAAATATAGAATTTCATCACATCATAATTTGACGAATGACTATTCTCATTTATAATATAGAATTTTATCACCGCATCATAAATTTTTGATGTGGGATTATTTTCTACATGGTGTAATTCCTATGTTTTTAACTTTTATATATGGTACCGCTGCACTTTTATAATCACATATGGTACCCATCACTTTTAGTGTATTATGTCTCTATACTTTTAATGACATTTCCCGTTCCTAAAAGTGAGGGGTACCATGTGTGATTATAAAAGTGCAGGGGTAACATGTAGAAAAGTTAAAAACATGGGTACCATGTAGAAAATCCTTTATTATAATTTTTCGATGAAATTCCATCACTTTATCATAATTATGACGAATTATTGCTTTTATTTTTATATAATAAATTTCGATAATCTTATTATAATTTTTCGATGGGAGATAATTTTACTTAATTAAATTTGTAGCTTTAAAGGTTCATTTTAAGAACCAAAAGAGTTTGTTTTTATATCTAAGTTAAGGACGGGTGGATTACTCTTATTTATTTAATAAAATTCGCACCTTATTATAATTTTTGGACGAATGATTACTCTTATTTATATGATAGAATTTCTTCACCTTATTATGATTTTTTGATGTGGAATAATCTTAGCTAAGTTTATTGTCTTAAGTACTTTTTAAGGACTCAAAAGACCTTATTTTTATACTCATAAGAACTAATGATCAATCTTCTTATTTATAATATAAAATTACATCACCTAATCATAACTTTCGATGTGGAATAATTTTGTACTTAAGTTTATAATTTTAAAAGTTTTTTTTAAGTAAACTCTATCATAATAATTTTTTATAATACTATATAGAATCATTTTTTATAATACATGTTTTAAGTTGATATCTAAGAACGAATGATCACTCTTATTTATATAGAATTTCATTACCTCATCATAATTTTTCGATGTGAGATAATTTTACATAAGTTTATAGTTTTCTGAGCTTTTTTAGGATTCAAAAGATTGTTGGTTGAAATTATCACCTTATTATTATAATTAATTAAGATTTAATTATAATCTTAATCTTAAGAGTTCTTCAAGACTCAAAAGAATTTTTGAGTCTTATTTATAATATAGAATTTCATCACCTTATTATAATTTGTCGATGTGTGATAACTTTATTATTTTTATATGTAATAAATTTATCGCTTTTTCAAGCAAATACTATGAAACAAATTATATGAATTTTATACTCAAATGAAAACATTTTCCACCACGAATCTAATTATTTCATTTTAATAATTTTATTTACGATAATTTATTGTTAAACAAAATTTAATGGTTTTAAGACGAAAATTATAAAACATCACAATAATATGATGGATTAAATATATTATTATAATGATTAAAAAACTGTCTACTTGATTATTTTATTATTAATGATACTTTCCTAAGTTGAGTTTTGATGCAACGGACGAATCATATCGCTCGAAAAGTTCCTCCTATATATATATATATGTTTATATATTGATTTATGTTGCATCGCTGCTGTCTTCATTGCTGTCTGTGTATGGTGCTCCTGCTGCTCTATTTTCTGTTGTTCGTTGTATGAATGTGTGCATCGTAGTTCTACTCGTTCTTTTGCGTGTGTACTGTTGTTGTTGTTTTACTGTTCGATGACGGTTTTAGATGATCAGGTTGTTGCTGCTACGCATCTCTTGTTGCTGTTCGTATATTGCTGATGTTCGTGTCTGTTTTCGTTCTCTATTTCGTTCCTCCATTCATCATACTCCGTTCTCACAATATTCTTTCCGTCCTTCTCTTTTTTTTTTTGGTGAAATGTAAAATTTTTATCAAAGGGTAACAAATTGTCTTCCTTACATCATCAAGCTATGAATCCAATCCTTGTCTTTACTAGAGTCTAAATGTTTACAAGATGTGCTCAATTTTAGTTTAAACTCCTCCTTAATCTGTCTCAGAACAATGCTAGGCCTCGTTACATAACTCTTGCCTTGTTTCGTTGATTCCATACGTGATAGATTATTGCATTAGTAACTCCATTTATCAGCCCCCTCCTTAGCTTACTCCCTCTTCTCGCCAAACGCCAGCCCGTAGCTCCACCTACAAGTATCTTCAGTTTTGTCCACTCATTCACCAGCCCCAGCAGCTGCGAGCTGTAGTCACAGCCAAAAAATAGGTGGTCTAGGGTCTCACTTTTAATCCCGCATAAGCAACACATATCCTCATGAACAACACCAATTCTGAGCAGTTTTGTTTTAGTATTCATTGCCCCATGTTGGTACATCCAATTCTCGAACTTATGCTTAGGGATAGTCCACTCATTCCACACGAGATATGTCCATTGAACCTTGTTAGCTGCCCCCCTCAAGCATTCATACGTTTTACTGATGGAGTATTCCTGCAGCAGTCCTACATTCCAGATTTTGGGGCAAATTTTGATCTCGTCTTTCATTTTGCAAACCTTCTTCCAAGTCCACGGTACATCAGTTGATGGGCTGTAATTCTGCCATTCATTTCCTTTCAGGTATATATGATTAACCCATTGAACCCAAAGCTTCTCCGGTTTCCTGTGTACCCACCATGCTAGTTTACCTACCGCTGCTTTATTCCATACCAGATCATCTTTAATGCCTAAGCCACCCTCTTTGATAGGTCTGCAAGCTTTGTCCCAAGCAAAGCCACTTTTCTGGGTAATTTGATTACCCATTCTTCCTCTTCATTCTACTCTTCCTATGGTTCTTATACCATATGTTCATCTATTTCCGTAGGATTTCGTGAGGACCCAGACGAGGACTTGTACTGGATTGTTTTGGAATATCGACCCAAGGTAATTTTAGGACGTTACTCAATTTTATATCGTATGTTTGAGTAGTAGTATGTAGTAAATATTTTAACTTCGGTTTTCTAATTTTAGCTATTAATTATTTGCTAATAATATTATTTCTAAAATTTTGTACCTTAAAAATATTTTACAACTTTCGATATAGTTTTATAAATTGTCAGTAATTTAATTATTTATGATCGTTATAATATTTTGTTGGTAATTGTGATACTAGTAACTAAATAATATCAATTTCATATTTTCGTCATATTTCGTTGATTTCTAATTTTTAACTTAAAATCATATTTTAATACAATAAGCAAGATTTGAGGACTTGTTAATTAACTTAATTTCGTCCTACGACTTATATTAATAAATGAAAAAATAGTCGATTTTGTTTTAAATATATTTTTAGTCGAGATTATTTTCACTAATATTTTCATATTTGTTTACAATTGACTATTTTTAGTGAAATTCATATAATTTTTAATAAAACTATTTGCTAAAAATAATTTGAAACCCTTGTGCAATTATCTTAAACTAGGGCCACACATTTATAAGTCGTCGTCCTATTATGATTGAGTAGCCTAGTTAGAGATCGAAGTTTGATTTGTTTGAATAGAGTTCTCGAAGCTAGTTTTTAGTATTCTCCTAGTGAAAGTCTAGCCTTCATCACTAATCCTATCCATAACTCCATTTTTGAATATTATTATTATCGATTTATTTTCTCTTGCAGGTTGGCAAGTGCTTTAAGTTTCGCTGAAATCTTATTCTTATTATATCGTTTTAATGATTTCTCATTTTAAATATTTTGATATGATAATACTATTATTTTTCCATATGATATAATATGGCTGGGAGAACGTCCTAGTTACTCTCCACTGATGTGACTGTTGTGTTTATAACATGATAGGTATTTGCTGCTGGGTTTTGGGTGTGAGCTAGCAAGTAATGTGGATCCTACTCTTTCTTCATTCATGTTTATTTATGGATTTTTGTAACCCTGTTTGGAGAATATTTATTTTAGCCATTTTGTAAAAAGTGACCTTTGTATTGACTGACTGTTCCTTTATTGAAATATAGAACATCAGTGTGTTTTAATCCCAAATCTATAGTGTTTCCGTCACTGTATTGCGTTAGCTTTTTTAGGGGATTACAGGGAGACAAGTGTAATTATTTTGACGCTCATGTTTAAAATGAGGCAAAAAGAAAAAAAAAATTAGACAACTTTTGAGAAAAAAAAGTAGACCACTTTTTATATCTTTCAATGGTAATGCCGTACTGGGCTACAGGCGCGAATTGACGATGCCACTCGGGGCTACAACACGCCTAGGTGAGGTAGCTTATCCCCCTAAAAAAAATATGAAAAAAAACGTCTAAGTCTGGTGGATCATATGGACGAAAATGTGTCGTCCGTGTGGACCTATCATTCTTGCCCGGGGTTTGTAACAAACTCTTTGGCTTTTGGAAAGGGGTTTAGTGACTTCAGGAGGTCGTTCGTGACATCCGGGGTTGTCAAGTGATAGTTGATGGTGTAAGGTATGGCTAACAACGTAATGTTTAGACCTTGGTAAGCTTAATGGTCGAACGTGTCAACGCCTGGGCCTGGGAGGCTTGATACCGCAACGCTTAGGCTCGGGCGGCCCAGTCTTCGGGCGCCTGGGTTCAGGCGGCCCGATTCTCAGTTATGGAAATTTCCCGTAATTTCCTAATTGATGTGCGATTAAGGCTATATATGCAAGTTATGGGTACTCGTTTTAGACATACTAGATTACCCATAGTATCTCCATAGCTTCTTTATATTATTTTTAGTTATGTCGGATTTTGGGTTTCTCCTAACCGAGTAGATGGGCCGTCTTTGGAAAGGTGACCTTGAGGTTTTCCCAGGTGACGGTTTGTCTATTGTTACTGTGCTAAAATAGGTTAAGGTGCAAGATGACTTCTTGTCGGCATGTTCTAACTTTTATGATATTAAGAACCTTGTTTTGCTTTCCCGGGAGGTAATGTTTGTCCTCTTCCTGATTATTTGGATGCTATAGACGGGTGGTGTTCGGTTCGACCTTGTATACCCCTTGGAGATGATACTCTCGTCGAACGATTCCGTCATTTTTTGGACATTTCTTTGGAGGAGGCTAAGGCTTCTTTGGGGAAGGTGGTATTGACCTAAAGTTACTTGTTAGGACATTATCACAGACAGGGTCTTGTGATATTTCGCCTTTGGGCTGTAAATGGGCTCTTAATATCGTTGTGGCATGCTATTATCTTTTCAAGGACGCATCGGTGCGTGATGGCTGGGGTAGCCCTTTGGTTTTGGATGTAGGGGTGGGAATGGAGCATGGGCGATCACCCTCTTTGCTTATTTTAGGTGAGCTTATAAAGGGTCTCAACACCCGTGCGCGAATACTTCGTGTTCCCTTTCGGGGTTCTAGGATCATTTTGCAGGTATGTTGGGGGTACCACTTTCCTTTTTCGAAACCTGCCTTAGTTCGAAAGTTTGACGCTAAGTTGTGATTTGCGCAGGTTTGGCTACAAGAGAGGCTAGGTTTGATCGAGCCCCCTCGGTCCGTTATGGGCTACAGGGGTTTCATTGGTCGGAAGATGGCGCAACCATGGAACAATGGTTACCCCGAGGAAGGATGGCATTCCTACTTGAAGGTTAAGGGGCGGATTGACATTTGATGGACAATCTTGTGGTGGCGTATCAGTGGACAAGTTGGGTTTTCGTTCTCGTCGTCGACTCATATTATGCAGATACTGTCCTTAAGTGATGAGGTTTATATTTACCCGGGAGAATTAACACGCCAAATAAGTGTGAGGCTAGCTGCATCAGAGGATACTACTGATGCGACTAAGTCTTATCGGTGGACGAAAAGTTCTCTCAGGGAGTTTGGAATGTCTTGGAGACAGAGGTGTTCACGTCCCGTCCCTATAGCAAATGTTCGACCCCCTTCTACAACTGTTTCCTTTTGTTCGTTTTATTTGAGGAGCTTACGGACATCCGCCGAGGGAAGGCAAGTCGAATGTTGGGAAGACCGTGATGCTACATGATAAGGAGGCGACTCGAGTTAATGTCAGTTAGCGCTCGACCAAAGATAGTGTTACCGATCCTAGTGACGTCAATTCATCTAAACGGTCCAAGACTGACAAGACCCATATTGAAAGTGTGGGTGAGGAGGGGAAATAGGATTGGCTGGACTCGCCTTTGGCTAAGATAAAGGTGGAAGCCTGTGTTCTGAGGGTCTATGGTGAGAGACCCAAAGAGGCACTTCCGAATGGCAAGGGGAAAAGAAAGTTGGACCGGTAGAGCCCAGCCGTTTAGTATTATGTTGGTTTAATTGATATTATGCAGCGTATTATATTAGTACTAGTTTTTGTAGGGTATTACTTGACAAGTTGTCATTTTCCGGGTAGCCGGATATTGGATGCTCGATGTAAAGGGGCCTCGATAAAAGCTTGATTTAATTGATTTTGTATTAATGAGAAGCACATTTTTTTTGTGGTGGCTCGCAACTCGATTCATCATTTTACCCGGAGTGCCCTTTTGGGTTTTCACTCCGTCCTCGTCTCACCTTTTGTTTTTTCTTTTTTTTTATCTTTCTTTTTTTTTTATCTTTTTTTTACGGTTCGGAACTCGTTTCTTCATTTTGCCCTGGGCGCCCTTTAGGGTTTTCCCCCCGTCCTCGGCTCGTCGTTTGTGCTTCATCATTGAAATCACTCGTTAATCGGAAAGTAGGGGGGTTCCGATTTGCATGCGAATCGAGTAATCGATTTAGTTATTTTTGTTGGTTGTACCCTTGGGGGGGGGGGGTTACCTACGTATCCGCGTTTAGACGAAATCAAACAATGTTCGTAGTTCGTAAAATGTGAGTGATTTTGCTTTAAACTCGTTATGCCAATTATCGACGTGAGATGTTTAGGGTGTTTTACATAGGTTTTCATCCTATTTTAAGAACTTAGATGAAGCGATCGGGTCTGACCCCTCGAAAGTGACAATTACCGAGATATCGCGTTTAGGTGAGGGCGACTGGTTTGGATGGTTTTAGAATGTGGAACTAGGTAGTGAGTGGCCTTGACGAATCAAAATCTGGAGTTTGATTTTTGTGGAGTTAAGGTTATGGGGTTACGGCTTCGTAATGTGGTAGTGTTGTGTGCCAAATTTGGACCGTTTTTCCTCCCACTTAGACCCGTTTTTCATTCGTTTTGCGAGAATAAAGTGCGATTATCGCCGTATTTTGAGTAACTCTCGCATTAGCGTCTCTGTTTTGCATTTTACGTGTTTTTGGTAGTTTTCTGTCTATTTTGATAGGATTATCGACCAAAAATGACTCCGAGCTCCTATGAGCATGAGAAAGAGAGGGAAACCGTCCGAAAAGCAAAGCACACAACTTAAAATCCAAAGTCCAAACCCAAGAGGTGAAACCCTGAGCAAAAAGGAAAAAGTATAGTCCATTGTGCATGTTCACCGGAGAGGTCGAACTTCAAATGGATATATATGGAGTTCTAGAGCTCCGATCGAAGCGATTCTAGTTGGAGGTGAAAGCTTATCTTCTTAGCTTTCCAACGACATATCACACGCTTCAATCGAAGATCAAATGAGAGAGTTATGGCTCTCTGTAGTCACAGGGCAAAATTTCACCCGATGAAAATTTGACCGGGCGAAATTTCGCCCGACGGTGTTCCTCCCCAGATTGCCATTTTGGACGAAAAGTTCATAGGGTGAAATTTCACCCAATGAGATGACCGGGCGAAACGACCGGGCCAAATTTTGCCCACCGGGTGAAATTTCGCCCGATGGAGAAAAGTGCCAAAAATGGCGATTCGAGAAGAAAATCTCACCGGGTGAAATTTCACCCGGTGGTGCTAATGTCGTCAACCGCAGGGTGAAGTTTCACCCCATGAAGACTCATTGGGCAAAGTTGCATCTCAAAGGACAAAGTCTCACTAATGGGCAAAGATTAGATTTGGGCTTTAGGTTAAATACCCAGTAAGAGATTACTATATACTCCCTCCGTTCCAATGGATTGTTTGCCTTTGTTTTTGGCACCAAGGAGAAGAGAACCAATGGGGAAGTGACATGTGGAGCCAAGGGTCAAATTACATATTAAAATCATTCCTAAAATAGAAAGGCAAACAATTCATTGAGACGCTCCAATATGGAATACGCAAACAATTCATTGGAACGGAGGGAGTATATGTTACCCTAGTTTATTGCCCAAGTCACCTTTCCATTGTGCTAAGGAGGGAAGACATTACACCCTTTCACCATCTTATTACACCATCCATTAGTAGTAGCTTAGTACTATTCTAGTAGAAATCCTCCAAAATTTTTAGTAGTTTACATAGTAATTAATAGTAGATCTACATAATTTCCATCAACAATTATCTAGATCTCAAGTTTGTAAGAAGATTATTCAAGTTTTATTTGAAGATTTGTTGGGTTTAATGAAGGATTAGTGACAAGTTCTTCACTTTATTCATCGAAGATTCAATCTTTACTTTGCAATCCTCTTATTTCTTATAGATCTACATAGTTGGTATAATTCTCTTCCACTCCCTAATCTCTAATTTAGTTTTTATCTTGTTTTCTCATCATTATCTTGTTTAGATCATATTATTGATGTTAGTTTCATTAGATCTCTTATGCATGTTGAGGAGGATTTGGATTATTTTATTCAAGGGATGTTGGTGGGTTGTTTACTTGTTAATTATCGATGTTAAGGTTTTTGTGTCTTTGTTGACTTAGAATCGCGCCTAGGCCGACCTTGACTCATTTCTACCAATATGGGGAAACTCGGGGTAGAAATTACCTTAAATTGAGACTTACCCTTTCGTCGCGAAACCGGGTTTAGGTAGGTTGGGTGAGGAAACCGAAAGGTGGCACTCTCCATTTTAACGTTGTAACAAAAACTCGATCCCGAGACTATTAGACCCCATTTCCGAATCCCGACTCTCCCCAACACCTTTCCTACTTATTGACCCTAGCCTACGATCTCTTGACCTCTCTCGACCCAAAACCCCCCTTCTCGACCCAATCACTCCTAGACTTTGACTTGACCGACTATCCCTCGACCGTCCCTGTGGATCGATCCCGACTTGCCGCTACTACGTAGTAGTATTTCGGAGCTTATAAATATTGTTTGACCGCGTTGGATAGGCGACAATTCGACGCGCATCAAACTGGCGCCGTTGCCGGGGACGGTGATCAGTTAGTCAAGTTTTAGTTTATTGTGTTTGAAAAAAAAACAAACAAACATAAACAACAACAACAACAACAACAACAAAAAAACAAATAAAATAAATAAGGCTAGTCTTTTTGTGTGCTTCTTGGTGTTCGTGTTGCTTGTCTCTTGCATTCATCTCATTTGTTGATCAATCTCTTTTATGTCTCTCATGACGACCATAGACGATCATAGTAGACTCTATGACCACATGTTTACCTCACCTATTACCGTTAGAGATGACGATAAAGCGAAATTTGAAGTGAATCAAGTATTTATCACGGTGCTTCAAAGAGACATGTTTTGGGGATTGCCTAATGAAAATGTGCTTGACCACCTTACGGAATTTCACACAAATTGTTTAGTTGCGAAGAGGAATGGTTTGCCAATCAACACCTTTAAACTCTTAGCTTTTCCTTTCACCCTTGGAGGTAAAGCCAAGAAATGGCTACGTTCTTATCCTCCTAACACATTTTGTACTTGGGATGACCTTGTTCAAGCCTTTTTAAACCACTTCTTCCCATATCACATGACCAATAAACTTAGACGAGAGATCCTTACCTTTGAACAAGGTGAGTTTGAGTGTTTAAGTGATGCTTGGGATAGATTTCGAGATTTATTGACATATTGCCCACGCCATGGGATTCCGGTTTGGCTAACCACCATAATATTCTTTGACAACTTGCTTGAACACGTTAGAGAATTGATTCATACTTCGGCCAGTGGTAACTTTTATGAATTAGGAGATGATGAGACGATATTATTGATTGAGTAAGTGGCTAGAACCGATGCCCGTGAGGGATATGGGAGAGGGACACCTTTGAGAGAACCGAGAGTTGAATCTTCCTCTCTTGTTTGCAATGTTCAATCCTCTCTTGTTAACTCTTCTCCAATTTTTGTGAATAATTTGCATGATTCTTCACCTTATGCCATTTGTGATGATGAGAAACATGACTTTAATGCTTCCTCTTCACCTCCACCACTTTCTAATTTGGATATAATATATGAAGAGGAAGAAGAGGATGAAGAAGATGATGTGCATATTGTTCAATCCCAACATGCTCCCCCACTCCCTTTGAATACATGTGTTGTGCATGATTCTCCATTGCATTTGATTGATAATGATGCTCTTGATAAGGATTTTATGGAGTCATGTAAGAATTGTGATGATGTCAATGTGTCTTGTAATGATGATGTGCTTGAGCTAATTAAATCCTCTTCTATACAACATGATATGAGCTCCAAGCCTTTAAATGTGACACTTGATGATAATCTTGGGAGTAGGAGATGTGTTGGTGATGAGGTTATTGAGAAGACTCTTGTTGAGAATTTTGAGGATGTTGACGAGCCTTATAATGAAGAAATTGTGAGTATGTCTTGTGATGTTCTTGACATGAAGAGGGATGATGATTGTGTGTTAACAGAGGTTGAGAACCACATTCTTTCCCTTGAGAATGATTTCATCCCCCACTTTGTTGATGATGAGAGTAAACGTGAGGACATACCTACAACTACTTGTGATAAGCCTATTGAGCTTTCCATAACCAACACCTTTGAAAATCCGACAATTGAGAGCTTATGTGAGGTTGCGATGCATAATCCTCTATTTGAGCGCATGATAGAGGGAGTTAGAAGTGAAGAGGGTGAGATGCTTGATGATGGAGCGAATTGTGGAGAAGCTCCTAAGACCCACTTTATTGAGAAGCATGAGACTTTGAGTGATAATGGAAAGAATGAGGAGAGCTCTAATGTGATCATTATTTAGGTATTGTCTAAGGATGACTTCTTTTACCCTCACTTTCTTGATAAAATGTCTCTCCTTACCTATTTACAAGCCTCATTTGAGCTAGACTTGAATGGTTTCTACACCATATATCCTCCATCCTCTTTGATATTCCTTCCTCACTCACATAAGGAGTTTAACAATGACATGAAAGCGTCTTTTAAACATAGAGGCATGATGGATACTTTATTATACGCTTTGACCTCTTATGTTTATGTGCTATCTTTGTGCATCAATGCTTCATATTGTCATTTCTTTGAGTTCCATGCAAGATTATTTGATCTACTTCTAAGAGCATTGAATTTCTATTTACTTGAAAACTCGAATGAGTCTTTCCTCGGTAAGTTGAAATCGAAATGGCCGGGTCCATACGAGGTGACCAAGACACAACCATTTGGATCAATTGAAATCTCAAGCCCGAAAACCGGGAAGTTTATGGTTAATGGACAACGCTTACAGATTTATCATGCCGGTCACGTTCGTGAGACCTTTGCTACCGTGGAAGTTGATGAGCTCCCGTTGAGGAGTGTTGTTTAACCCTCTCAATTTGATGTAGGTTTGGTGGTATCCTCAACAACCACCTTGTATATATGTATCATATTTCTTTGTGTTTGTTAGCTTTGTTAGCTTGAGAACAATGGATGAACTTGGATTTCGTCATGGAGCAATTATTTGGATGAAGATCAAGCTTTTGGAGAAGTTATGGAGCTTAATTTGAAGACCACAAGCATGTTTGTGGGAGATATTGATTGTGTAATGTGAGTCGTGTCATTATTCGAAATTTAGGTGATTATTGAAGAACCATGGAATGACAAGGCAGAAAAAGGAAGCAATCAAGACCGCCGGGCGAAATTTCGCCCGGTGAGATTTGACTGGGCGAAGTTTCGCCCTACGAAAAACTGCCAGATCTGCCAGAACTAATGAAGATACCACCGGGCGAAATTTTGCCCGGTGAGATTTTCACCGGGTGGAAATTTTTTTGGCAAATCGATTTTCATGTCGAAATACCGCCGGGTGAAATTTCACCCGGTGGTGCTTGACCGGGTGAAATTTCACCCGGCGGCATGAGCTTGAACGTCAATCACCTATAACATATTTCCTCACTACAATTTCAATTCCCTCCATCACATTTACCACACATAACTTTCCCTCCAAAAAATTTTACACCAAATTTTGCCACCCACTTTAAAACTTTTACTTTCCCTCCTCAACCACCCTTATTTATATCACCCTTTTTATCCCACAATTCACTCCACATTTTCCCCCATCATAAACACATCAAACCACCTTCCATACCCCAACCACAATCATACCTCCATTCCATCCCATCTTTGGTGATTATTTTGGGTGCTTGAAGAGGTGAAGCTAAAGTTTTTGGGAATATTCTTGCAAATCTATTATTATGGAGACAAGAGCAAGGTGAGCCGCTCGTAAACAAGGTATGGCTTTGACTTCTGCACCTTCTAGATCTTCTACATCTTCTAAGTCGTCTAAGCCTACAAATTTGCCTTGTCTTATTACTTCTGTAGCACGAACCTTCTCTGAAAAGATCTTTCAGAGCACTAGGTGGCCTTGTACCCACACAATGACCAATCTAGGGATAGTAACGATATTAAAGAGTTATCGTCAAAGACCGGAACTAGCAAGATCCTTAGCCTCACGACCTTCACCTATAAAGACCTTACTTGCGAGTTCCTCTTGCAATTGATTTGTGACTCTTTGTTGGGTAACCCTAACCCTTTAGATCTACTACTTGTCGTGGCGTTGCACTTCTACCGTATCATTATTACCCAACGCCCCTCCTAAGATTGTGGAGGTCTCGTGACCGTAATTGCAAACAAATTGGGTTATTCGACCGACCACCTCACCCCACTAGACGATTCCATATGGCTTGACGAGGCCTATTTTCCGACTTGGATTTTTCATGTACCTCATCAGCGCCTCGTCTACATTAGCCGTGGAAGAGCTTTAATAGTTCCGAACACACACCGAACCACCATCCATATTCACCAAAATTGGGACCTACTCTTGGGTCCCGGTGAATTACGACTGACCGAGACCGAGTCGGGAGGAAGGGGAGTTTGGGAGTATGCACACTATAAGTTGCCCAAAGGTCGTACAATCTACGACCTTTGTGAGATTGAATCCGACTTTGCCCTCTCGCTTAGCGACGGTCCGGAGGAGTTTTCTCCCGAGCCATCCTCCGAGGGTATACCCTTTTTCTATGGGTCTCCTAGCGCTTCATTTGCGTCGGTCGATCACTCAGACTAGACCCTCTCCCGGAGTCGGTGGTGTGTGTGTGTCTTGTGTATTTGTGTGTGGGTTGGGTTGGTGAGTCTCTAATAATCTATAATTGCATGTCCTTTGGTTGATTATGTTCTTATTCCTTTTATCCTATTGTCATTGTGATTGATTTATCTCTAACATAACTTTGCAAGCTGTCCCATTGTTCGATTGTTGCGGCCAAAGCGACCTTGGTATTGCTCCCGGTCATTAGGCGATGTGATTACGTCATTGACCTTTTGAAAATCAAAATTCTTCTCATTTTCTCAAATTTTTCTTAATCTGGGCTAGGTAATGTGACTATACCTACGCCCACTTTTCATCATTTCTTTTAATTTCTTTTCTTTTCTTTTATTCTCATTTTCTTAGCTACTTGGCTAGGGTCTAGGTAATGTGATTGCACCTACGCCCGCCATCCTTTTATCGTTTTCTTTCTTCAAATTTTTTAAAAAATCCAAAAACATTTGAAAATTATAAAAATCTAAAAAGATTTTTCTTATTTTTCTTTTTCTTTTTCCATCCTTTTTGATCTTTTCCCCTACTCGTGCATTGAGGACAATGCACAGTTTTAGTGTGGGGGAGGGATCTACTATCCTTTTGTTTTTCAAAAATCTTTCAAGAAAACCATAAAAATTGAAAAATTTCGAAAAACCAAAAATATTTTCTTTTTATTTTCCTTTTCTTTTTCCCTTTTTCCTTTTTGTTTTCGTTATGTTTTCGTGTCCTTTGTATAGTCTTGTTCTCTACTTTTACAGGATAACCACCACCTTGATAGCACAATTTGAAGAGTTATGGAAACAACCCGCTAGGTAACTTCCTTCCTTTTCGCTTTCTTCTTTACTTTCGTGGAGGAGTTAGGTTGTTGCTATTGGGAGGCTCTCGAAGAGATGAGCATTTTGGATGTTGTGGTTGATTTTTGTTCTTGAATGTCGATGGAGCACGAAGTGCATGACTTTACTCATGTTTTCTTTTATTTGCCTTTTCTTTTTCGTGTGTTCCTTTTACTTTTGTATAGCATGTCTAGGATTAAAAGTTTTCAAAAACCCGATTACGAACTTATTGCAAGAGTTTACATTCCATTGTAGATAACCCATTGTAGATTTTGGACCTTAGTCTAGTAGAATGACTCTTAGGCAATGAATTTGTTGATCCTTTAGCTTTGAGTCCACCTTTTCTACTAGAGGTTTACTTCGGGGTTTGCATTTGACCACCTTGACCACCCATGGAGGAGTTAGGCCTTGGTTTCCGCATCCCGTATTCTAGGTGACCTTTCTCGAATGACCATTGCACCTTTAGTCCAAATTCTCCATTTTTTGTAGGTTATCCGGGGATGGCGCGCGAGTTTCCGGGTACCTATTTATCCTTTCACCCATACATCACCACAATAAGTTTATACAAAAACTTGGTTTCGAACCACATCAAAAAGCCAAAATGGGCAAACCAAAGCAAGAGAAAAAAGGGCACAAAAACATGACAAAATTATGAAAAAGAAAAACAAAGGAGAAAGAAAAGGAGCTTCAAAAGAAAAAAATCGTATCGTCAAAAACGTCTCCTTGAAAAAAAAAAGAAAAAGAAAAAAAAAAGAAAGCCCTTTGATCGATTCATCGCCGTGAAGTGACAACTAGAGGACCGAGTCCCGAGGTAGGAAGATAGCGGTGATGAGTCGATCCACCCAATAATTGTAAACACTCCACCTTTTTGTTTGGGCTAATTTAGGAAATTCGAGTTTGGAACGACCCTCTTGGCCTTAGCCAAAGAGAGCGGGACTGCACCTACCTACAGTGTCGAACGAACCTATGGTTCACTTTTTCCACTCCGTTATACGCCCCGTAGTACCCCTTTAAAAGATTAGGAGGACCTAGCTAAGTTATCAACATTTATATTGCTTAATTGTCATAGTATTAGGCTTTGGTCCTTATTTACGTGGGTGATTTATCTTGGAAGTTTATTGTTGCTTTAGGTAAGTAATTGGTGTCTTTCCCCGCCGTCTCGATGAGGAACTCGGTGTTTTATTTTGGCTTTGGATGCGTCTATTCTTTAGTGTTATGTGTTTTTGTGTGTTTAGTCGCATCCACCATTTTGAGCAAGACCCAACTTGCCTTGCATGGGAGTACTCTACCTCATGGGTATTCCGATGTGAGTTGAAGGGACGGAGTGGGCCCGTTAATTGCCTCGTATCGGCTTAGCATAGTCTAGCTTAGTAGTAGTAGTAGTAGCTAACTTCTTTTTGTGTCTTTGCTCGAGGACGAGCAACGGTTTAGTGTGGGGGAATTGTTGTGTGCCAAATTTGGACCGTTTTTCCTCCCATTTAGACCCGTTTTTCCTTCGTTTTGCGAGAATAAAGTGCGATTATCGCCGTATTTTGAGTAATTCTTGCATTAGCGTCTCTGTTTTGCATTGTACGTGTTTTTGGTAGTTTTCTGTCTATTTTGATAGGATTTTCGACCAAAAACGTGCCTGAGCTCCTATGAGCATGAGAGAGAGGGAAACCGTCCGAAAAGCAAAGCACACAACTTAAAATCCAAAGTCCAAACCCAAGAGGTGAAACCCTGAGCAAAAAGGAAAAAGTATAGTCCATTGTGCATCTTCACCGGAGAGATCGAACTTCAAATAGATATAAATAGAGTTCCAGACCTCGTATTTAAGCGATTCCAGTTGTAGGTGAAAGCTTATCTTCTTAGCTTTCCAACGACATATCACACGCCCCAATCGGAGATTAAATGAGAGAGTTATGGCTGTCTGAAGTCACAGGGCGAAATTTCACCCGATGAGAATTTGCCCGGGCGAAATTTTGCCCGACGGTGTTCCTCCCCAGATTGCCATTTTGGACGAAAAGTTCATAGGGTGAAATTTCACCCTATGAGATTACCGGGCGAAATTTCGCCCACCGGGTGAAATTTCGCCCGATGTAGAAAAGCGCCAAAACGAGAAGAAAATCTCACAGGGTGAAATTTCACCCGGTGGTGCTAATGTCGTCAACCGCAGGGTGAAGTTTCACCCCATGAAGACTCATTGGGCAAAATTGCATCTCAAAGGACAAAGTCTCACTAATGGGCAAGGATTAGATTTGGGCTTTAGGTAAATACCCATTAAGAGATTAGTATATGTATGTTACCCTAGTTTATTGCCCAAGTCACCTCTCCATTGTGCTAAGGAGGGAAGACATTACACCCTTTCACCATCCTATTACACCATCCATTAGTAGTAGTTTGGTAGTATTCTAGTAGAAATCCTCCAAAATTCTAGTAGTTTATATAGTAATTAATAGTAGATCTACATAATTTTCATCAACAATTATCTAGATCTCAAGTTTGTAAGAAGATTATTCAAGTTTTATTTGAATATTTGTTGGGTTTAATGAAGGATTAGTGACAAGTTCTTCACTTTATTCATCAAAGATTCAATCTTTACTTATGCAATCCTCTTATTTCTTATAGATCTACATAGTTGGTATAATTCTCTTCCACTCCCTAATCTCTAATTTAGTTTTTATGTTGTTTTCTCATCATTATCTTGTTTAGATCATATTATTGATGTTAGTTTCATTAGATCTAATTAATATGCATGTTGAAATGATTTCCATGATGAATTGTGAGTAGATTTCTTTGTTGGGGAATTAGGGAGGAGGATTTGGATTACTTTATTCAAGGGATGTTGGTGGGTTGTTTACTTGTTAATTACCGATGTTAAGGTTTTTGTGTCTTTGTTGACTTAGAATCGCGACTAGGCCGACCTTGACTCATTTCTACCAATATGGGGAAACTCGGGGTAAAAAATACCTTAAATTAAGACTTACCCTTTCGTCGCGAAAGCGGGTTTAGGTAGGTTGGGTGAGGAAACCGAAAGGTGGCACTCTCCTTTTTAACGTTGTAACAAAAACTCGATCCCGAGACTATTAGACCTCATTTCCGAATCCCGACTCTCCCCAACACCTTTCCTACTTATTGACCCTAGCCTACGATCTCTCGACCTCTCTTGACCCAAAACCCCCCTTCTCGACCCAATTACTCCTAGACTTTGACTTGACCGACTACCCCTCGACCATCCCTGTGGATCAATCCCGACTTGCCGCTACTACGTAGTAGTATTTCGGAGTTTATAAATATTATTTGACCGTGTTGGATAGGCGACAATTCGACGCGCATCAGGTAGGATAGGGGAAGCCGAGTAAAAATGACACGGACTTCAATCGGGCGGGATAAATTATGTGAGCTGTGATTTCCATGTCTGGCCCTAATGGTTTAGATTATCCTATTGAGCATGAATCCTCAAAATTCCGGACTGTCTCCTAACAAATGTCTCGGGAAGGTCTTAAGGGTTGTAATGAAGGGAGGCTAATATTTGGTGCTAGTTGACCGGTCTGTTCACTTTTACTCTTTGTTCGGACTTGTATTTGAAATCGAATTGGATGGTTGGGATTTGATTATGACCATTGAGTTAGGTCTTGATCATTGAATTGGGTGGATTTAGCTTGGCCTTGCTTTTATTTTTATTTTCTTTTTCTTTGGCTCGTTTTGGCCATTTCAGACTTCTTTTTCTTTTTGTGACACTAGCATCTATGGTAGGAATTGGTCGGTCTTTAATTGACGGAAGTTTATTGTGGGAAATGAGTTTGCCCTCCGTCTTTGATCATAAGCTAAGAGACTATCTAGATTCATCATAGGATTAAGGAATGCTCACTTTAAGGGTTAGTTTGTGGATTTCTACACCAGACATGGAATAGGTAAAAAGAACACGTGATCTCGATTCTTGCATCTCCTCACTATTTTGAGGAGTCGATAATTGCATGGGATGTTGTTTAAACGTGATGAGCCATAAGCGAAAGCATTTGCATTACTGTTTAATTAAATCAAGCATTATCGAGGCTCGTAATAGAGAAGAAAGAACCGCTTTTATTGATAAACTTCAAAAGGAGTGACGTTTAGACAGGACTAGGGAGGTCGGGACATGTCCCCGTACCTCAGACTCAATATAACAATGACTCTAGAAGGGAAATAACAATACTATGACTTGACCCTACTATGACATTGACCTAGGCTCGGGGCCTTCTTCTTAGGCTTAGATCCTTATGAAGTCTTTTGGGGATGCGACCCTTGATGGGTGTTTTGGACTTATTTCTGTTGATGGATTGTCGAGGGGTTCGAAATAGCTCGTGACAACCACGTATGTGACTATCTCACCCTCGGTGTTCCTAAAGGTGAAATCCGCTTTTTGTCGTTTTGAGGGAGGGAATGTGTCTTCCTCGATCATGTTTTGGATTGCGTGTTGCAATGCAAAACACGCTTCAGTGTCTTGTCCGTTGCCTTGGTGATATAAGCAATAGGCATTAGGACTCCATGTTTTGGATCGTTTGTCGACCGGTGGGCCTGGAGTCGGGCTCATGGGTGAGAGTAGTCCTTGATCGACCAAATATTTAAGTGTCTCGGTGTAAGATAAGTTAATTCGGGTAAACTCTCTTCGTGATGTCTTTAGTTTGTTGGATATGGTTTTATAAGGTCCTGAGGTTTTTCCCATATCGACTTTAGGAAGTTTCGCTTCGGCGGAACATTGGGATGATCTACCCTGGGTAAGTTCTTGGGCATGGTAATTGCCTGGATTGGCATTTGTTTCGCTTTTCGTGTCCCTACTCTCAAGGAAATTGAGGCGACTATCAATGTGACGGACGGAGGAGGTTAAACGGGTTACCAAAGCATGGATATTGCGAACCAATTCGGTAAGGGTGTTGACTTCGTTGCGGATGCTTTCGATGGCATTTGAATCTACGGACATGTTGGGGAATGATTCTACGGGGAAGGGTCGAAAAATCATAACGGATCCATCCGACGACCAAAAGAGAGACTTGTGATGAGACCCTTGATTTGCGCATGTTTGCGGTCATTGAAATAGGGACTCGGGTGGTTTGGACTATTGGTGTGTTCGGCGTAGCGCGTAATAGACTTGTATCTCTAGAATGAGACGATTCGACATGAATCTCGGGAGCGAGAATTAAAGAAGAGGACTTCTCGAGACGAGACGACCCAAAATGTAAGACCTCGAACGGAGGTGACCCTAGTAACTAACACAGATAGTTAATCACACGGTTGTACGACGTAAGGAATTGCTCTCGAACCCGGCTCAAAATCAAAGAGTTTTGATGTGTTCGAAAATGGATGGATTTTGAAAATAAACCCTTTTTTTCGAAAGTTGGAGTCTTTGTGAAATCAGTATGGTGACGGTTTAGTGAAATCGCTTGTGGTCTGTCGAAAAGTGCTGCTATGTGAGCGTCGAGGACTCGACGATAGCAGAAGTGCAAATTGCAATTTTGTAAAAGCGCGGTTGTGGAAGAACCGGTTTTGAGAAAAATTGTTACGTCGCATTTTTTATCGAGACTACTATTAAGTAGGAGTTCGAAGTTCGCGGTGTAGAGAGTGTTCGTGAGAGAACGTGGTGTCTGTGATGGTGTTTTCGTTGGTGTGACCAAATTCTTAAAGAATTTAGGTGGTGAAAGCGTTTGTAGAAAAACCTTTAAAACGTGCGACCGCATTCATCGATTTCATTGATTGGAATTTCGATGATGGTGATGGTACGTGTGTGATGCTTTGCAAGTGTAACCGTGTTGAGTTCCTCGACCTCATTAATTGAAGTTTTGGTAACGTTAACGGCATGTGCAAAAAAAAAAACGTTTTGAAAAATAAAATGTAACCGTTTCACATGCTTTGGTCCCATTGGTTGGGAACCTTGCGATAGTAACGGTATGTTTGTGAATGTTTTGAAAGCAAAATGTAACCGTATAAGGTACCTTGATCCCACTGGTTGGGAGTTTGGTAATAGTAACGGTACGTCGTTGTTGTTTGAAAATGACGGGTTTCATTTTGGCCAAGGTAATGGCACTTTAAAGATGATTTTAGAAAATGGTGAGTGTGAAATCGGTCATGGTGACGATGCTAAAGTGCTTTTTTTTCAGAAAATAAGTTTAAATTTGACCTGAGTAACGGTGCTTAAAAAGATGATTTTGAACAGATGTTCTTTTTTGAAAACGAAGTTTGGTGCGGTTGAATATGTTGTCGTGGTTGAATCCGGATTTTAATGTTTTATTCGGGTTGTCAAACACGCTACACATAACTAGGAATGCGTACACTCATGTAGGATGCAGACAGGGGTAGGTTAGGGTAGGCTACACTACAACAAAAATCCCTTTTCACAGCGATTATTTCGTGTCGATTGGAAAATCAACATATTTAACCCATGATTGCGCATGTAATTGATCCCTTATGCCAACAAATAGAAATCAACGCTAATACACTTGTTGTAATCAACACTAATACATGATTACAATAAAACATATTCCTTAACCAATACTAGAATAAGCCTAAACGGAATCATTAATAAGTAATCATTTAAGTATTCCCAATGATGTCTTTGGTTAAAGAAATCAATTATCCCATACAAGTGATCTCTTATCTACTAACAAAGACACCCTTTTAAATTTTCTAAGCAAATTCAATCTAATACAAAGACATCATATGTCAAAAACAAAAAATGATTTCTAAACAAAATAAATTTATACAAAGATATCATTTTAAAAAAAAAAATGAGTTCGAAGGCAAATAAATTTAATACAAAGACACCATTTTCCCCAAAAAAAAATGATTTCAAATTAAGTCATTGAATAAGTCTGCTAATAATGCAAAACCCCCTTCTCAATTTCTCATTTCTCTTAAATTTTTTTTGCCCCTTTCTCTCGAACCCTAATCAACCTCCACAACTTTGACCACCACCGCCGTGGTAAACTCACTCGTTTTCTCCTCCTATTCCGACTCGCCTTTTTCTGACTCACCTCCTCCTCCTCCTCCTCATCTTATCCCTAACCGACCCGACTCCGTTTACCTCAAATCGAAACCCGACTCTAACGGTAATATAGTGTGGTTCATGGTACTGCTACGATTCTCCTCCTTGTGGTTCGCATTCTACGATTACTGTCAACACTAATGATGTTGCTCATCATTCTCAGCTCATTTTACAGGTTTCTTTCTTTCTATGTAATTTGATTTGGTTCGGTTATCACTTTTGACGCGATGGTTGTTCTTTAATTCTATAGTTTTTACGTGAATGATCTAGAATTCGATGTTTAAGAGTGTTGTTTTGTGTAGAAACTTGAAATTGTGTTGATGATGTGAAATTAGGCGATTAATTGTGAAGAAAGTGTGAGAAATTTAGCTCCGTTTCGAATTTCGATTCGGCTTATCGTTTTATATGTTGTTCAATGTAATGTTTTTCCGCGACGAAGGTGATTGATATGAAGGAAGTTATTAGGAAGGTGATTGATTCGGTTTTGTTGATTTAGTATTGATTGAGCTAATATGATTATGTACTCCCTACGTTTTTGAGCAATTTGATTGCATACTTATCTATTTATGCAATTTGATTGTATACTCCCTCTGTACTCTCTGCGTTTTTGAGCAATTTGGGGTGAAGAAGGGGTTTTATGGGGTCTACAAGTTCTATGTGATGTGTGTGGGTGGGTCGTTGGGAACTCATCAGGCCTCCATTTCTGGAATTCAAAATGGGTTGATGGTATGAGGCTGTAACCCAGAGGGACTGGACAGTGAAGGAGAATGGGCCGACGTTAAAGTCTTGCTAGTCCAACAAACGAATAATAAGTGGGATATCGATAGGCTTAAGACCATTTATTTAGAAGAACAACTCCTTACATCTGCTGCCATCTATATAACAGATGTAGTATCACGTGAAGTTCTATATTGGAAGCACACAAAATCAGGTAGGTACACTGTCAAATCCGCCTATTATCTTCTTTATGACGCTACTGTTACACCAAAGGATTTGATGCGGGTAGATGGCGGTACTACCTCCTCCTTTACTAAGATACTTTGGTCTCTTGCCATCCCACCAAAGTGGAAGATCTATATATTGAAGGTTATGGTTACCTGCTTATCCATTGATATTAAATACCAAGAAACAAATCTACACTTGAATAGTACCTACCTTTTGTTTGATGTGAGTGGATACCACTTTGAAACAATGGAATATCTACTGAGCGAATTTGCACAAAGAATGTGGTTAGGTGACCCTAACTTGGATATTCGGAGGCACATATCATTTCAGAGTTGGATGATGAATTGGGTGAAATATATTACAGTAGCATAATTATCTGTTTTATGATTGTACCAATTATCATTTCTTGGTCTACAATAAGTACAATTCTATATGTTTGTAGTGATTGAGTACAATTTAAAACACGACTTATGATTTATGATTCGTAATTGTGATTGTTATCTTATTAATTTGGCTGATATATTCACTCTGTGGCATAAAATAATTATTACTCTTTTTGTGTCTGTGGGAATGATGTGATGTGACAGATGAATGTAGTAGACGGAAGAATGCATTATCAGTTTGATGAGAATAGGAGGAGATACTTGGATGCATTCGCGGGAATTGGAACTGTAAGCTGCGGTTATTGGCACCCTGAAATAGTCGATGCAATCGTAAAGCAAACGCTGCGTATACAGCACACGACTATCTTGTACTCTGCCATTGCTGATTTTGCTGAGGCTTTGCCTTCTAAATTACATGGTGATCTTAAGGTATCTACCTTAATTTTTCTCTTCCGATCCTTACCTTTTCTTGCTTGGGTTCACACTTCACTCCACTACTGTACAAAGCTTTTAAGTACGTGGCTAAATATACATGGATGTAACAAATACATTACTTGTTTTTAGTGGTTGGTTCACGATGAATTATATGTTCAAATTACAACATATGATTTCTTTGCCCCTTTTTGTAGTAGTTAACTACTAAACCTAAACATAAAATCTCATAAACACATCTCGTTTTCCTCGTTTTCCTTTCATCGAAAAATCTGCACTTCTTCACCCCCACACCCTACTTCACCACTCTACACACCACCACCATCGTCTTCTACATCACGCCGCCGCTTCTTACCGCTACTCACCTCTTGTTCGACCGCCTTACCCATTTATGTGTTTATGTTTCTTTTCTCTTTTCTTTTTTTATTGATTAAGGTTATTCGATTCAGCTTATCTGTTTGCTTGTTTGGGCGAAAACTTCGGGCAAGTTGCCGCTGATTTGAAGAAGATACCCTCTTCAGATGGACGCTTGATTGATTATTTTCTTGATTTTATTAGGAATGTTCAATTTGATTGTTGATTGATAATTTTGCAGGATTTTTTAGGGTTTATGTCTTGTGCAAGTAATTCTAAGCTAACATTCAAATAACAAGGAATTTGATAGATAGGAAATACTCCGTATAGATGAAGCATGATATTTTTTTGCTTTTACCTTCATGTTATTGAAAATTTTCTTCTGTTTGTGTTATTCGGGAAATTACGCTTTGATTTCTAAAGTGTGATTTCTGCAATTAATCGAGGTATCTCACAATTCGGAACTGTGTACTCTTTCTTGCTGAATTTATAGCATTGATTTTCCACACTCATTGTTCATAATCGCATTGAATTTTCATAATTAACTGTTTAGTTGTAATTATCCAATAATTTGTTGTTTATGTGAAGAATTAAATGGTTTAAGTTTTTTATGAATGAAATGTTGATATGATCATGTGATCAATATTACAAATCAACAGGTAGAATGGATACGAACGATATATTGATATTAGGGAGTTAATGCCACTTGATGCACGCCAGCAGCTGTTTGCACCGGTTTCTGGTTGCAGTTGTATGAAAATTCTTGAAGCTGATAATTTTGATTTGGATTGCTTCTAGTCTTTTACTAGTATGATTTGATTATTCTCTTAAATATTTTTCCATTGTATATTGTTTGTGTTTTGGTTGTACATCAGTGTCTCAAGTAATTGTAAGTTGGTATTCTTAAATGCTATTATAAGTAAGACGCCTTGATATCGGTGATATTTGGTGACTGTAGGAGGAGGAAGAGGAGGAGGTGATGGAATCACGAAGGAGGTGACTATATATATGATGTTACAGAGTCTATTTTAGCCTCAAATGCTATAAATATCCTTTTAGCCGACCTACATCGAAACGTTATATATGAGTTCGTGAATATTAAGTCTTTGTTTTATTTTTATACCTATTGATATATTTTAATCCTACTAATTAAACTTGTTCAAACGCAGGACGGTTTAACTAGGGACGAAATTGCGAGGAATCAGTTTGAGGGTTTTTTTTCCGAGGCGCGACTACTTTAACATAATTCAGAGCTTTGCATTGGTGGCCGAAGACGTAGGATTTTTTTTACGTTGTCAAAAGTTTGTTTGCTCTTATTTTGTACCTTTTTATATTATATTAATTTAGTCGAAGTTGGATATATAAAATTTGGGAATTTATAAGCAATATAAAAATACATTTTTTTAACTTGTTCTTTCTCTTTATTTTCACACTGCATTTGAGAGATAGATGCGATGATATTTCGTATCGAATGAAATTGGTTCCAAATTTACTACTTATATGGTTGCATTTAATAGTACTTATCGTGTCGAATACAATTGCAATAATTGTCACTAAATGACACTTTATTGTACTTACCGTGTCAAATACAATCGCTACAATTATTATGAGGTAATATCAAATTATATTACCGCATCAATAATAAACGACACAAAAATTACCACTAAAGCTTCTCTTCTTTCGCGTCGATTTTTACAAACTAACCCAGCAAATAGATTATTCGCTACGAAAAGCTACGGCAACGCCGCATACCACCTCGAATACACATTCGATGGGGAAATATTTCGCGTCGAATAGAATCGCCACGAAATACCAAAATAATCGCCGCGAAAAGGTCATTTTGTTGTAGTGCTACCGTCCACGAATCGTCTTCGCTTAGGTGACGACAGGTCACCTAGGGATGTGAGTGTCATATCGTTTGCTCAACACCACCCGTTTGGTACATCCATGGGATGCATGGCTGCCTTAGACGACCGGAACGTCAATCGAAGGTCTCTCCGCGTGTTCGAAAGGATCTTACCGCGAAGAGGTCGATTGGTCCTAATATCGGTTGGGGTGGGCTTTTTTGGGCCAAAACTTGTAATGACCACAAAAAGGAACTAGGAAATGAGCTTCACTGACCTCGTTCGAGTTACAACACCGCTGGAAACTTGTTTCCAAGTCCCCAGCGGAGTAGCCAAACTGTGGACGCCCGTCCGCACTGCCCAGCGCCCCGCGCGCGCATGTGCGTGGCCACCCATGTGGCCCCCTCCCGCGGGGGCTGGTCCGATCTCGCGTACGGGTGCCTTGATTTGGTTGACGATTCAGGTAGTACTAGACGGATGCGAACACCCGTGTTTCCGTTAGAATCAATCAGGACGTAGTTTTAAATGTTTAAAGGCCGATATGTTTGGTAATATGACCTTTTTAGTGAACCGAATTTGTTGCTGATTTGTTGAGTTGCCACTGAGTCAACTATGGGGACTCGGAAAACGTTCAAGTCAGCTTTGACCCTTAGCCGGCTCAAAGCTGAGTGGCACGGGACCTAAAGATATAGACTTGTACCCTTAAGCACTCCATGCCTGGAGTGACTATCATTGCCAATGGTTTCGGACATCCGGAAACCGTCGATTCTAAGTAAGGGATGAGGGTACGTATTGGGAGGCCAATGTCCGATAGACATCGACACCCAATCCCGCCCGCACAGAGCGGCCTCTACTAATCAATTGGGGGGCTGATAACTTTGTTCTTTAATTGTGGCGGAAGTGCGATAACATACGTTGTTTTAACCCTATGTCTTTGCTATGTCGGTTGTTTAAGGACAAGTAAGATTATTGTCGTCAAAGTAGTTGGTTTACATTCATTGCATGCGATTTCACGTGACAGCAGACCATGAAAAGATGCACGTACGAGAGTAGAGAGTACTAAGTAATAGAAAATCAATTTTAACGTGATAATACGGATATTAGTCTTTCTTGTCGTATACCTTACCTGGTATTCTGCTTAAGATGCGTCGATTCGATATTAATAGGGATGCATCGAACCACGTATGAGGGGTGAGCATTGGGATTAATACGGAACCCGAGCATCTCTTTGTTCAGTTTTAGCTTGTTTACGTTTGAATTCTGTGTTAGGTGATTTTGTGTGCGATTATAAGGTCATAAAAGCAGTAAATCATGTGAAAGTGGTAAATGCGAAATGTAAGTAAATCATGTAGTGTGGAGTTGCACCCTCGGAGTGTACACTAAACGAGACACGATGCGTAGATGGTTGAGATTGGATCTCATAACTACTCTGGTTTAGTTAGGGTGTTTTAGTATTTGTGGTGGAAGTTGAGGACGTTACGTATGTTCATAACATGCCATAGACCTAGTGTCCATACTAGTCAGACATGACGTTATCCTAGTGCATAAATAAAGATTACGAAATTTAAAGTTTTGTTTAGATGACAACCTAGTGACGATACATCTTCGAGGCGGATCCTCCTAGCTTGTCCTGCAGTGAATCCGGTAGAGCTTCGCTACTGTATTGGGAGGCGACTAGTCGAGCACGGGTGCTCCTCTTTGTTCGAAACAAGTAGGGTGCTCGAGGGACGACGAGGAGTGGTGGCGATTTGCGTATCGGGACAAACGATCGAGTGGATCGTATTTAGTGTCAGAGTGCGACCTAAGCTTAGAGAGAACTCGTAAGGAGTGAGATGTAGAAGAGAATTCGAGTTGTTGTGTGTTGAATGAACGAAATGAGGGGGGTATTTATAGTTTTCCGCGCAGTTCAAATTGACCTTTCGGACGCTTGGAGTCTTGCGCACCGGAATTGAGTCGCCTGGTGTCATGCGCATCAGGATTGAGTAGCCTGGTGTGAGGCGCCTGGAATTTTAAAGATCCGATTTTTAAACTTTCCAAAACGGAGAAGATGCGTATATTTGATTTACTTGGGGATTAAGACTTCCCATTAACCCTAGAGTGTTGAACGCCGGGTGGGACTCGGGCGCGTGTCTCGAGGTTCGCTCGGCCCGACGTGTTGACTCGGATTTGACTTTGTATATTTCGAGACCGATTCGGGGCCCCGGTGTTAGAATTGACTCTAATTAGTGTCGACACGACCATAATGACACGACTAAGACCATTTTGACGTTGAATTAATATTTCCGAGTAATTATTTGATCCGTTCTATAGAAAAACCATTTAAATCATCGTAATCTTGCGTCGCGTTGCTGCACGATCGTCATCGGGTGTTTGTCGGGCACCCCTGCAACCACCAGGTCTAAATATGGGTGTCTACACCTTGGTGTCATTCGCTTGTTGGAGTATTCGATGTTGGGACTCGTGTTGATAATTAGCACTGAGCCATCGTTTTTAGTCTTGTCCGTTGTGATTTCTTTGCTTACGGACAAGCAAATGTATGGTTTGGGGGAATTTGATGAACTCATTTTGTAAATATATTTAACCCCAACTTTTCTTTTATTTTGGTTTGTTTTATGTGTCCTAGGAGTCATTTTTCTAGCTTTTTATCCTTGTTTTTTATGCCGGGTATTTTGTTTATGTTTTGTAGGAAACGAGACAAATGAAGGCGATGGAGCTATATTTTGGGCAATGACGAGAGTCGAGCCATGAAATCTACAAAGAAGAAGTGATAAAACTTAAAGGATACTAAGTAAATACTTGAATAAGGACGTGGAGTGAAGAAACAATAAGAAACGACAAAGAAATAAGTTGGATAGCTCCACAGAATTCAAATCAAGAAGAAAGAGTGATCTCTAAAAAAAGGGTAAACTTCAAACATGAATATCTTGAGTTCAACCTCTCCGATCAAGGTGATTCAGGTGGCGTTGGACAGATATTTCTTTTAGCTTTCCAACACTATATCACACGTTCTTATCCGAGATTTAACAAAGAAATAACAAGCATTTCAAGTTTGTCGCGCAATGTTGAGACACCTGAACCGGCTGGAACGGACCCAAACCGGTCGAGAACGTGGCCAGGTGAACAGGTACCATCTTACGCACCAAACATGGAAAATAAGAATATATCCAAGCCTGCAAAATCCCGAAGCATGTGTTACAAATCAAGCAAAGGACAAAATAGCACTATGTTATCAAACATTAACAAAATGACGTACCTCTAGCACGAGACCTGAACCCACAATGGGTATCGCCGAACCCATGGCCACCTTCTGCGGCCTCACCATCGCCAGCAAAGTCCGTTGTCACCCAGTCAAAGTGTCCCAGCTGACCGAAATCAGCTAGGGACGGCAAAATCTTTGTACTAAACCTCTCACCCTTGTCAAAAAACTGGGTGGAGCCGAGGAAGTACCATAACCACAAGCGGGCATCCTGCACAGACGTGTTAGGCGCCTGACCCTCCAACACGTGCAACCTCTTGAAGTGATTGGTGATATAAGAACACGCCAAACTGTGAGGCGAGCTGTACGCCGAAGGCTCTAAGCAATCACCGATCCAACCCTGATGGGAGGATTGTTCGTGAATCTCGACACCAAGTAAACCAACTAATCCTAACAAGTAGCTAAGGTAAGTCGGGTCGATCCACAGAGACGGAATAAGAGGTTAGACTAAGGTTTACCTAAATACAAAACTAGGTCACAAGGTCACAAGAAAGGGGGTAACTAAAGAGAATTGATTACTAGCACAATCGCTAGGCTAGGAAACAAGCGAGGATGAACAAACTAAGACATTGAAGGGGATAAAACTATAACTATGAACGAACTAGGTATAACATGAACTAAATGATTCAACTAAAACTAAGATGAAACAACAAACTAGTATAACAATGCCAAATATGATGAAGAAATCAAATATGGGAAGAGTAAGGTTAGGTCGGGTTCATAGGTGCAATAGGATAGTTGGGAAATCGAGGGTGTAAGTTTCACCTAGTCACTAAGGTTGGTCCGCGCTCTCGCGTCAAAAACAAACCCGAGAATTCATGCTAGCTATTACCCAAAACATGAAGAATCAATCACAAGTCAAGCATACAATAAGAAGGAGGAAACTAGCAAGAGTAGTATGGCCACTTCTACCCTAATAAGCATTTCATCAAACACATGGCATGCATAACAAGTGACTAGCAACAAAGGATCCACCTTTACCCACAATCAATCCCTAATCACCCATAAACAACACGTAATCCCCCTACTAACCCCACAAGAATCTACTCGCACATATTCAAACTAAAACTAACACAAATTAGAGAAAAACATCAAGAGAGCAAGAACATTCATAATGAGGATGAAACAGGGATAAACAATAAACAATGGTTAAAGATTAAAACTTGAATAACAATGAAAGATTAAGAGAAAACAGAAAAGAAGGATTATACCAAACTGCAAAGGAGGTGAAAAGATGAAAACTTGCATATATAGAGAAAACCCAAAATAAATCCCCCAAGGTTGTCAATCTTGGTAGAGTCTTCAAGAATTTCCTTAATACAAGAGTAATTGCTAAGATTAAACTAAGATTAACAAAAGATTAAGAAAAAATTAATGAGAAACTAAGCTAATGATGAAGGTTTTCTATCTAGGGTTTAGTCTAATGTCCGGTGCTTAAAACAATACAAGAGGGGGCATATATAGGGTTTCACGAGTGAAGGGAGGCGAAAGAATGAAGACGGGTGTAGCTGGGTCCTTCCCGCCCGGAAAGGGGGTGATCGCGGTCGGGAGGAAGATGGTTTCGGACAGGACGACAGTGGTCTCGGCCGGGATGGCCCCACAGCAGCTCCAGTCTTCTCGTCTCTTCATCCCGGTCGTGATGGGTCTTTCCCGGCCGTGATGGGTCCTTATTTGCTCTTCCTAGGCTTCTTATCGATGCTCGGTGCTCGGGATATCATCAAGTGGGCTCCATGGGACTCGGGATCGAGTCTAAGTCACCAAATCGTCGTCGCTTCTCTTCATTGAATCCATATGCGCTGGAAACGAGTCGGAATCGTTCCATTTCTCCAAGATAGGCCTTAGGAACCTAAAACAAGCTAGAAGAAGCGTAGTTAGCCTTGAAACATCTCTAAAGAGCGATTCCACAAGAGAAAACGGGACCAAGCACGAGATATAAACAATATAAATCACACTTATCAACTCCCCCACACTTAACCCTTGCTCGCCCTCGAGTAAGCACGAACTAACTACTAAACTAATAAAAACTAAAATACTAGCCGAGCGAGTATTAGCGCACCCTACGCCCTTTCAACTCACGCGAGAAAACTTAGAGGAAAAGTGCTCTCCGCAAGGCAAGTGAGATCTTGCGACAAAACTGTGGATACAACCGAACACGAAAACACACAAACAAACAAATAAACAGACAAACAATTGGTTGCATCCAAAAAGAGACAAATATCGCTTCCCTCAACAAAGCGGTGAAAGAAGCACCGGATAAGGATTCAAGGCAAGTGACAATGTTCCCAAGCTAATAACACAACTCGATATGGACAAAATCCTAATAGTATGATAACAAAGCAATAAAAACGTTGGTAACTTACCTAGGTCCTCCTAAGCTTCTAAGAACGTACTACGGGAGGATAGGCGGGATGGAAAAAGGATGAAACACGGAGTTAGTCGACACTGTAGGCAAAGTGAAACCCCGCCTCCTTTAGCGATAAGCCAAGAGGGTCGTCCCACGCTCAAAAATAGCTCAACTACTGCAAGTAAAAAGGTGAATATGGTTGCAAAATGGGGGAATACCGACCATTACTGCTATCATCCTTCCTAGGGACTCGATCCTTTGGTAGGCTCTTCACGATAACAATCGGTAAAAGACTTATTTTTTAGGGGGTAAGATATTTTTGTGAAGCGATTTTCTTGGCATCTTTCTTTTGTATTTTGCTTTTGATTTGCTATGCCATTTCTTTTTTTCTTTTGTATTTTGTCTTTGATTTGTTGTGCCTTTTTTTTTCTTCTTTCTTTTCTTTCTTTTCTTCCTTGGTTTGCCCTTTTAGCCAAATTTTGTATTGTATGCACGCATCACAACCAAGCAAGTATAGAAACCTCGATTTGATGCAACTTATTTGTGGAAATGTGTAGAAGGTAGGGAAATGGGTGAGTAGGGCGCGCTTTCCCTTCAAACCCACAAAAAGGGGGAAAACTTGGACTAATCAAACAATTATGAGCACGGTCACCTAAGAGAACGGGACTCGGAAACCAAGGCCTTTTCACTCCGTGGGTGGTCAAAGTGGTCAAAATGCAAATCCCGCAGTAAATTCCTAGTAGACTAGGTGGACACAAGGTAAAGAACCAACGAAACTATTGATTTAAAGTCATTCTACTAGACTAAAGTCCAAGAATCGATTTATATCACTAATAAGGGAAAGTAAACACTTGCGCACTAGCCTCAAAACCGGGTTTTCGAAAACCTTTTCTACTCTAGACTCGCAAACTATACAAGACAAAACAAAACAAAACAAAACAACCGAACAACGAAAAAAAACAAACACCACCCCGAAACTTCCAAACGAGCAACCATGTCAACCACAACCTCCAAAAAGCTCCACCCGAGCATACACCATCACAAAACATCCTCCAAACTCCACAAAAAGGAAAAAGGAGAAAGAGATAGAAGAATAATACCGGATGTCAAGACCTTTTCGAAACTTATCGACGATCATGCAATCTACAAGGAAATGGGGAGGCAAAACACACACAACACAACAAAATATACGACACAAAGACACAAAAGAAAAAAACACAAATGAAAATCCTTTTGGTTTTTATGAAAATTTTCAAATTATTAGGAATTTTTAAGATTTTTTGAAAAAACTACGAAAATAAAACTAAACTAGACTAGAATATCGCTCCCCCACACTTAAACCGAGCAATGTCCTCATGCTCGATCGGTTGTGTGTGGAGACACTAAAAAAGAAGAGAAAAAGGAAAAATAAAACTAAAAACAAAAAATGAAAGTGAAGAAAGGGTAGAGTGTGTCAGACCGGGGTGTAATCAAGTCACCAAGGGCCGAGACGAGAAAAAATATGGATGGGCGAAGAAATAAAAAGAAGAAAATAAAAGGAAATGGGAGGGGAGGGCTAGGTGTAATCAAGTCACCTAGCCCGGATTCCGCCCGATTCCGAGTAAACTCTACCAAAAAGGGAATAAAGATAAAGAAAGAGTGAAAAAGAACTTGTCAATGCAATTTGGATTTTAAATAGATTCTCGATGTAGTCACGTCATCAAGAATCGGGAGCAACAACCACAAAGGCCCGAGGGCCACCATGACACCAAATGCATAAAGGGAAGGGTAACATAGAAAGAGAGACTAGCAATAAAAGACGAAAAAGAAAGGAGATTCGCCTACCAAACGGTTAGGAACTCAATCATCACCATCGTCTCAATGATCGTTATCGGCAACTTGCTTGTCTTCATCATCGTTATTCCTCTTCATCCTAAATGCAGTCGCATGGTTGAAGTATCGGGGTTGTAATGGTGTAATGAGGTTGGGATCTGAGGGGAAACTCGGTGTATTGTGATGAGAAGTTGAGATGAAGGTGTATACTTGAAGTGTAAGGATGAAATGATAATGGCAAAGGTGAGTAGGGAGGTTGGGAGGGGGTATAAAGTGGTGGGGTGGGGCTTAAATGAAGAAAGGAAAGCAAAGGAGGGTTGCAGGACCCTTCCTGGTCGTGATGATACTCATCACGGTCGGGAGGAGTCCTTCCCGGTTGGGAAGACCTTGATCCCGGTCGGGATGGGTAGTCAGAGGGTAGTCTTTTGCAGTGCAACTTGTCCCGGGCGTGATGATGCTCATCCCGGGCGTGATGGCCTCTCCAGCTCTTTATTCCTCAATAGCACACCCAAAAGGCAAATAATACTTCGGGATCTAGAATTCCGTCCCCAAAATCTTGTCAAAAGCTCAAAAACCGACTTCCTCCACCAAGCTTTAAAGCTTCTATCATCCATATCCGTTTCTAGTTCTTCATCTTCACTTCAAACTTATCAAGTAAGCTCAAAAACCTCCATCAAAGATCCCTCCCTCACATCTCTCAAGAAAAATTCAAATGACAAGAGCTCTACACAACAAATCAAACATAGAAACAAACCAACAAATCACACAAATACAACTACAAAAACTCAAAAGAATAGGAAAGCGATATATACAACACGACGGTTCTTGAGGAACTCCGTCAAACCAGGGGTGGTTGATTTTCATTATTTGTCATCATGATTGCACATAACTCCATAGCCTTCAAGGGCACGGAGCAACAAGTCGAAAGCTCTCGAGAAGTCTTCGATATAACTTGTGGAGTACCAACCTACACTCCAAGGTTCTTCACAACCTTGCCTCGACGTTCCCGGGGCATCCCAATCTACTAAGTTCAACGGCTTGAACTTGTACTTGCGACCCTTCGGGATATACCCAAACTTCCATTCAACTTCCTAGGACCTCAAGTGAAGCTTGACTTTGCTCTTACCAAGCAACTTATCCACATCAACATTACATGGGCATTCATCCACCCCAAACTCCAAAGTATCATCATCTAACACATGGTCAAGGGGAGATTTGGAACTCAAGCAAGTGAGTTCACTCATCTCCAAGCTACTCTCTAGCTCTTCACAATCAAGCTTACCAAAGTTCTTCAAGTTTTCACACAAGGTAACCAAATTGTTTACCTCGTCAAGCTTTTCACCCGACTCATTCCCTAACTCGATGTCTTTGACAGCATGGACCATATGACATGATTCTTCATTTGTAGGCGAGGTGTTGCCTTGAAGGTCAAACACAAGCTTCTCGTCGCCTAACTCAAAAGTGATCCTACCCTTCTTGACATCGATCATTGCACCGGCGGTATGTAGAAATGGGCACCCAAGGATAAAGGGAGGGGGGGGGGGTTGCATCTTCCGGCATATCGAGTACAAGGAAGTCAACCGGAATTAAGAATTTCCCGATCCTTAATGGAACATCCTCTAACATTCCTAATGGTTGATTAAGTGAACGATCGACCATTTGGAAGGTGATCGAGGTACACTTGAGCTCTTTCATTCCAAGTCGCTCACAAAAAGAGTAAGGAAGAATGCTTACACTTGCCCCCAAATCACATAACGCCCTCTCGATCTTCAAATTCTCGATGGTGCATGGGATTGAGAAACTACCCGGATCCTTGAGCTTAGGTAAGGTGGAACTTTGAATAAGATCACTCACCTCTCTTGTAAACGCTATGGTCTCTTCCTTGTCCAAGGCTCTCTTCCTAGCCAAGATTTCCCTCATGAACTTTCCATAGGCTGGGACTTGGGTAATTAGCTCGATGAAAGGGATGCTCACATCTAATTTCCTCACAATATCAACGAACTTATCAAAGTGAACATCCGCCTTTGTCTTCAATTGCATTGATGGGAATGGCAACTTGATGTTGATCTTTTCAAGTTTATTAGGTTTGGATTTTTCATTTGACACTTTCTTCTCTGCTTTGTCTTCTTCTTGGCGTGGGGGAATCTTGTCTTCAATAGGTTTTTCAACTTCCCACAAGACTTGCTCCTCCATGAGATTTCCCCAATTTTCATTTCCTTGAGATGGAGATTCCACTTCTTTCATGGCTTCATGTTCATTAGGAAACAAGGGAGAATCATAGGATGCACCGCTCCTAAAAGTAATAGCATTCACGGATTCAAATTTCGTTGGCACACCTTGAGGAGGTAGTTGACCCTTTTGCCTTGAAGAACTACCCGAAGCAACTTGAGCTAGTTGGGTTTCGAGCATCATCACATGAGTACTTGTTGCCTTGCTTTCCCTTAGAAGTTGAGCATAAAGTTCTTGTTGGGTTCTTTGCATCTCCAATTGGCTTCTTTGCATCTCCAAAATTGTCTTTTGCATGCCAAAATCCCGAGGCAGAGATTGTTGGTTATGTGGAGTATTAGTGAGGGTTAGGGGAAAACCATAGTTATGAGTTGGAGATCGGCTCCTTGGCTTGTTTTCTTGTTGAGTATTTTGGAACCCTTGTTGGTTTTGAAAGTTCCCTTCGAACCCTTGAGAGTGTATGTTTCCTTGGAAACCACCTTGATGATTGAAGTTCCGTTGATTTTGGAATCCTTGATGATTGTTGAAGGCACCTTGGTTATGGTAAGCATTTTGTTGTTGGAAATTGTTAAAAGGCCTTTGATTGCCTTGATAACCCTGGTAGCCTTGGTTGTGTCCCTTAAGGGAGGAGCAGCATACGGTAGACGGTGTTGTTGTTGAGCTTGTTGTTGGGAAGCTTGGAACATATGAGGATTCGGCACATATTGAGCCTTGTAAGTAGAGTATGGGGCACCTTGCTTGTATGCTTGAAAAGCATTCACTTGCTCAATGCTACTTCGACAATGTTGATGCTCATGTTCATATATCCCATAAATCTCACATATCACATAATAAGAGGTTGGGGACACCATCCCCATAGCATTAACTTGATGGATAGAATGTTGGTTGGAGGAACTTCTGCCTTGACTTTGAATTAAGTGACTTTTGAGCTTCTTATCAATAGTATCCATGTGCATCATCAATTGAGCCCCAAGATCGCACTAAGTTGTGAGATTGCATCAACCTCATGCCTTTCCCCTCTATTTACCTTTCTAGGCCTAGAATATTGAGAATTGTGCACCGCCATTTCTTCAATCCTAGCCCATGTTTGGTCATCCTCGACCTCGGTGAACCTTCCATTAGAACCCATGTTGAGTATAGCTCTAAAATCTTCATATAAACCATTCCAGAATTGTTGGACAAGAAACCATTGGGACAACCCATGATGGGGGCAAGAACGGACCAAGGCCTTAAACCTTTCCCATGACTCATAAAGACTCTCCTCATCCCATTGTTGAAAACCGCTGATGGAGGCTCTTAGCAAGTTTTTCTTCTCGGGAGGGTAGAACTTTTGGTAAAAGGCTAATGCAAGCTTCTTCCATGTATCAATTCTCATGGCCGCCTTATCGACACTCTTAAACCATTGCTTAGCTTTTCCAATAAGAGAGAACGGGAAAAGAACCCATCGAATTTTATCTTGAGTAATCCCGGTTTGAGAAATAGCATCGCAATAATCGAAGAATGTCTCCATTTGTTGGTGCGGGTCTTCGGTGGGCAAACCACTAAATTGGTTTCGCTCCACAAGTTGAATAAATTGTGTCTTTGCCACAAAATTTCGGGCATAAGCGGCCGGTAGAGTGCTCGGTCCCGGCAAGACATCTTCGGTGAAAGTGGAGTGAGATGAGAACTTGGGCATGTTTGGATGTGCGGGAGATGACAGTGTAGAGCTTGATATAGATGTTGGAGGAGAACTAGGTGGAGAAGAGTGACTAGATGTACCAAAGGGATTGATGAAGGTCCCTTCGGTGGTCTCTCGAGATGCTTCGTTTAAGTCAAATCCTTGAGTTTGCTCCTCAATGTTAGTGCTAGTACTCGGTTTACAATTTCTAACTCTAGCAATTGTCCATTGGTGAAAGGCTCTAAAGAGTCTTTCCGACTCTGGATTGAAGAGAAAGAAGTCGCCTCCCCTCCTACACCCTTGGAACAAACGTGAGAACACCAAGGGCTTTATGGGCACTAGGTAGAGACAATAAACGCACACAACAAAAGACAAAGAAAGAAAAATACACAATAAAAACACGGACAAAGACAACAAAATATGCAAAATGGATAAAAGAAGAACACAAAATGGTAACTAAGTCAAGCAAATAAGCAAACAAAAATCTAAACACACACCGTCCTTGGCAACGACGCAATATTGATGGTGGGATTCGTCGTGAATCCTGACACCAAGTAAACCAACTAATACTAACAAGTAGCTAGGGTAAGTCGGGTCGATCCATGGAGACGGAATAAGGGGTTAGACTAAGGTTTACCTAAATACAAGACTAGGTCATAAGGTCACAAAAAGGGGGGTAACCAAAGAGAATTGATTACTAACACAATCTCTAGGCTAGGAAACAAGGATGAACAAACTAAGACATTGAAGGGGATAAAACTATAACTATGAACGAACTAGGTATAGCATGAACTAAATGATTCAACTAAAACAAAGATGAAAGAACAAACTAGTATAACAATGACAAATATGATAAAGAAATCAAATATGGGAAGAGTAAGGTTAGGTCGGGTTCATAGGTGCAATGGGATAGTTGGGAAATCGATGGTGTAAGTTTCACCTAGTCACTTAGGTTGGTCCGCGCTCTCTCTTCAAAAACAAACCTGAGAATTCATGCAAGCTATTACCCAAAACATGAAGAATCAATCACAAGTCAATCATACAATAAGAAGGAGGAAACTAGCAAGAGTAGTATGGCCACTTCTACCCTAACAAGCATTTCATCAAACACATGGCATGCATAACAAGTGACTAGAAACAAAGGATCCACCTTTACCCACAATAAATCCCTAATCACCCATAATCAACACCTAACCCCCCCCCCCCCTACTAACCCCACAAGAATCTACTCACACATATTCAAACTAAAACTAACACAAACTAGAGGAAACATCAAGAGAGCAAGAACATTCATAATGAGGATGAAACAAGGATGAACAACAAACAATGGTGTGGACATGACGTAGGTCCACCCCAACGCGGCCACACGCGGGTTTGGGTAGGCGAATGAATCTCCATATGAGAATGGATCGAATTGAAATTTAAGTCGAAATGGAGTCGCCACCGAACTTTGTGGGAGTTCGGACCCGTTCGAGCCCACTCTATGTCGTTACGGACCATACACAAAGTACGGCCCACTTCGATTTCACAGTTTATTAGGCTCCTCCCTTTGCATTGCGATACCGATACCGTCACTACCGGTTATCGTGTATTGAATAACTCTCGTACGCCAACGGTTTCGGGCTTCCGGAAACCGAGGTTCTGAGTAAGGGGTGAGGGTACGTGTTGGGAAGCCCACTAAGGACACCCAACCCCGCCCGCACTTGGCGGCCTCTACTAAGACATCGTTTGACTTACTAATATGCGCGTTAGTAATCCGGTGAAATGTTATGCAAACAACGTTTTACAAGATATAAAAATTGAATAGGTTGCTATGTCATTTTAATGCATCTTGATTCACGTCAAAGTGCTTTAGCATGCGATATTCATTTAAGGCAATAAATGGCAAACATCGAAAATAGAAAACTCGTAAATAAATTACAAATTACACGGGCGAAATACATCTCGGAATTCACAATACAACGAGCAATAAAATAGAATAATCGAATTTAGGAAACGGTAAATATTAACTATAAACGGACCCGTAAATAGTAAATATAAGCTAGACCGTAAATTGAATAAATAGACGAACTTCGATTAAATACACATTATATTGTGCATTAAACGGAGGACGGAGACTTTAATACGCGTTCGCGTATGGGACCAAAGCGTGGTGCTAGCTCGATCCCGAGTCTCGATGCCTTGTCCCGACTTATCATATTGAAAGATTGATGTCTAGACTTGTTATGCATCGGATACGACTAAGGAGTCGTAGACACAAGACTAGTCGTATAAGACGTTAGTCAAAGTCGTGAAAGTAATAAAATAGAATAAAATGAATGGGTTTTGAATAAGTAGGCACGTGATTGACTTTACATGTGTCGACCGAAGTCATAAAATATTTGACGAGGCTTACGGTATTTAGAAGGCTCACGGTTTAGGCATGATACAAGACACTCGATTGAGTCATGAGGAAGACTCGATCGAGTGCCCCTCGTGGGGACCTTATGCCTGTTATTTGAGATGTCACTCAATTGACTGAGCCAAGGCACTCGATCGAGTGCCCTCTGTTCGAGGTGCTACTCGATTCGGAAAAAGTGGCGATTCTGATTTATTAATTTTGAAATCGACATATAATTACACTAAATATAAATATTGTTCAATTTATATTAGTGTAAATATCGATGGCTCGTCATACTCGACATTCGGTTATAGAACCGACATCTAGTATTTAGAGCGAATTCGCAAAATCGAGTTTGATCGGGCTAGAACAAGTATCGATTCCCTCCGCGTCATAATGTCGTAATCAATCCTTTCGGATAGTGTGACAATTAATTCGGCGTCAACGGGTTTCGTCTTAATCCGATTTGTCGATGATTCTTTTAGAATAATATTTTGAATGAAATAGGGTCGGACATATTGAACGAAGAATCTCCACGATCTATTACGCCCTTAAGTGTTTAGGGCGGCGTACCTCGAAGGTCGCCACCTCCAATACAACTTGTAAAGAGATTAAATAGACTTTAGGCGGAATTCGTAATTAAACATATTCGACCCGAATATTCGACCGTCGTTGCGAACATAAGTCCTAGGCATTTTAATATCGTAACTTGGCCTTAAGGCCTACAATCATTAATTTAGCCTCAACGGACGTTGCTCGGATTGTTTTGAAAATAGTTTTGTTAAATAATTATACGCGGTATTATATAAGACGGAATATAAATAACGGTAATCAAATGTTAGATTGTTAGATTGGTTAGTATGTGAATAATGAAAATGTTAGATGTTAATTGACATAAAATAAAATGTTAGTGTACAAAAATATAAAATGTTAGTATACATAAAATTAAAAGTTAGTATGTTAGTATAATAATAATAATAATAATAATAATAATAATAATAATAATAATAATAATAATAATAATAATAATAATAATAATAATAATAATAATAATAATAATAATAATAATAATAATAATACATAGCGAGGGGTGCGAGGGGTGCGATTTAGGGCTGGGGGTAGGGTTTTTTACTTGCTGCCGCCACGCGCCGCCGTTGGCCGTCCCACCGGCACCTTTTTCTCGACCGGTCGCCGGAACCTCTCGTCCTGGCCGTGCGTGGTCGTCGTTTGTCCCTGTCCACTGCGTTGATAGAGGCTGCTGCGGGTTGCTCTGCTGCGTGGTGCTGCGGGTTGCTCTGCTGCGTTGGGTTCGCTCTTCTGACGTCGTCGGCCACCCATATCAGGCGTGCGTCGCCGGCAACCCATTTCAGGCGTGCGTGCAATTGTGTGCGTAATTGAGCAGGTTGCTGCCGCTGTGTTCTTGCGTCTGGGTTGCCGGGCTCGGCCGGTCACCGGTGTGGTTTTGGCCGTCGTCCTGGGCATTATGTGCGTGGGTCTTTCGGGTTCGGATTCGCCGGGCTGATCGCGGCTCTTTCATTGCGGTGGTTAGGTTTCTTCTGTTTGTTTTTTCTTCTTCGGTTTTCTTTTGCCTTCTTGTTGGCGTTGCTTCGTTGTTTTGCTTTCGTTTGGTCTGGGTTTCTATTTTTGGGTTGTTTCTGCGTGTCGGTGTTTCTGTCTCGGTATGCCTGACCTTGTGCGGTTCCACTGTCCTTTTGTGGGCCTCGGTAGATGTAAGGATGGTTGGGGTAAGGGTTTTGTTAAAACTTCTCTACTTTTCCATCTCCGTGATCATCACTGTAAGGGAGGTGGCTGGGATGAAACGCGACAATCTCTTGCTTCTTTATTTATTTTTTTGGCCGCTGAGTCTACTTTTCGGCGGATGGGTATTTGGCTGTGTGAGGTTTGCTTTCGGACACATACTCATAACAAAGGCTGTCGGCACGACGCAGAGCCCTTTGTTGAGGCCCCTAATTGTGGTGATGGTGTTATCCGCTATGTTCTTTACGGTTTTCCCCGACCATCTGCCCCTACAGTTTCGTCTTCTTGTGGTGTTGTTGATCCCCCGGTTGTTGGATTTAACTTGACCTCTCTTGATTATCTGTTGGCTAAGGGGTTACGTACTGTTAAATCCATCCCTCCGAAGTGTCGTTTAGGGTTTTCTCGGGTTTTTCGGGGTGCTCTTGATGATGTCGCTGCCTCTCCTCGTGATCTCACGTGTTGGATCACTTTGCTTGCGCTGCCTCTTTGCATACTTAAGACTTTCTCCCCTCGGAGTAACCTTGAGTGTCGATCTGCTATTCGACGGTAGCGTCAGGAGGAGAGTATTTCTGCTGCCATTCGTTCTTGGGATGAGCCGGGTGGTCGTTTATCGCTCCTACGGGATACTCTGGCTGAGGTTGCTCCTTCTTTTAGTGTGAATGAGGATCTCGACTTGAGTGAGGTCAATGTTAGGCAGTGTCGTAGGAAGATTTGTGATGGGCATTACACTGCTGCTGTTCGTGTGTTTTCTTCTTCTAGTGTCGCTCCTTACACCGATGGTACTCTTGTGGCTTTGAAGGATAAGCACCCCGTCGTCCATTCTCCCGCTTTACCATCCCTGCCTGATAATCACCACTCCCTTGTCGCATCCGCGTCGGTGGTTTTGGATATGATTAGAGGGTTTCCTCGTGGCACTTCTTGTGGGAGGGACGGTTTTCGTGCCCCACACCTTTTGGATTGTTTGAGTGGGGCCGCAGTTGCTGTTTCGGACGATTTGATCGCTTCTGTCACTCGGGTGGTTAATCTCTTTCTCGAGGGCAGTTGTCCGCAGGTCCTCGGGGAGTATATTGCTAGTGCTCCACTTACCCCGCTTGTTAAGCCAGGTGGCGGTATTCATCCTATTGTTGTTGGTACGATTTGGAAACGCCTTGTCTCTAAGGTTGGTGCTTTCCTGGTCGGCCCGACGTTGAGTGGCTATTTTTCTGGTCTTCAGTTTGGAGTTGGGGTATCTGGGGGGGCGAGGCTATTTTGCATTCCTTGAACCGGCTTGTTGAGGATCGGGGTGATGAGGTGGGTCTTTCCATGCTCTTGGTGGATTTTCAGAATGCTTTTAACATGGTTGATCGTGAAATCATGTTACGAGAGGTTCGTTTCCACTTCCCTGTTCTCTCCCGGTGGGTGGAATTTTGTTATTCTAGTCCTGCCCGATTATATTATGGCGAGCACAGCCCGTGGTCTTGTCAGGGGGTCCAGCAGGGTGATCCTTTGGGTCCTCTGCTTTTTTCTTTGGTGTTACATCCCTTGGTTTGTAAAATCCGGGACTCTTTCGATTTGAGGCTGCAGGCATGGTACTTGGATGATGGCACCATAGTTGGGGATACCTTGGTTTTGGGGAAGGTTTTGGAGATGATTTTGGATGATGGTCCTCATTCGGGACTTCATCTTAATGTCAGTAAAACCGAGATTTTTTGGCCTTCGGAAGATTCTAGGAGTAGGCTCCCTGGTGTCTTTCCCCCTTTTATCGCCAGACCGATGCGTGGTGTCAAAGTCCTTGGTGGGCCTGTTAGTGCGAGTCATGATTTCTGCAGTGAGCTCGTGATGAGTAGAGTGACCAGAACTATCGCGCTTATGGGTTCTGTCGCTCTGCTTGATGATCCGCAGTGTGAGTTGCTGTTGCTCCGGGCCTGTACTGGTATCTCCAAACTTTCTTTTTCTTTGCGTACTTGCCCACCGTCTGTTTTTGAGTCGGCTCAGCTTGTTTTTGACGCAGCTCTTCGTTCTCATTTAGAACGTGTTGTTATTGCGTCTGGGCCGGGATTTGGGGATTGGCAGTGGCGGCTTGCCACCCTTCCCTTTTCCTTTGGGGGGCTTGGGGTGTATGCTGCCGGAGATGTCCTACATTATGCTTTTGTGGCATCCTGACTGCAATCTGCGGGTTTGCAGGCTACGCTGCTTCGCGCTGCGGGCATACTGACTCCTGGCCTGACTTTCGATGCGGCCTTGTGTAGGCTTAAGGAGGTTTTGGGTTCTGTTGAGTGTAATCCAAGTGAGATCGCTGCCCCTAAACTTATGAAGTCCTTGGCAGATATATATTTCACGAGGGTTGTGGCTACTGCGGAATCAGATTTCTCCTTGACCTCCCGTCAGGTCGCCTTATGGAAGTTTCAGCAAGGTCGTCAAGCTTCTGATTGGCTCCGCGCTGTCCCTATTTCTGGACTGGGCCAGACTATGAACGGTCGGACGTACCATTGTGTGCTTAGCTATCGGTTGGGCATTCCTTTGTTTTCTGTACCTGGGCCTTGTTCTGCCTGCTCCCGGGTTTTTGCGACGATATTTTTGGAGACCATGCTGTGTCTTGCGCGGGTGTTGTCGGTATTAAACATCAACATAACCTCGTTCGTGACACTCTTTTGGATATCTGTTTCCGTTCCGGGGTCTCGGCTGGGAAGGAGATCGATATTGGCTTGATTGATGATCGTGACAGATCCTTGTGTCCTGCAGATTTGCTTCTTTATTCGTGGGACGGGGGGCGTGACATTTGTGTAGATCTTACCGGGTCTTCTCCTTTAACTCAGTCCGGGGTCTCTGATTTCGCGTTAAGTACAGGGACCTATGCTCGGGGCTTGGGTATGGGTTTTTTCCTTTTTCCTTTTCCTCGCTGGGGGAATTGGAGGCGGATGCTGTCGGCTTACTTAAGAGGATTCAAAAAATTTCGGTAGCACAGGATGCCGGAGCCTGCGCTGCTCCTTTTATTTTTACCAGACTTAGCTTCGCTATAGCTAAGGGGGTGGGAGCCCAGATTGTATCACGATTACCCACCAATTTTTTGTAAACTGCTGTTTGATTCATCAATAAAATTCGGCATTTATAATAATAATAATGATAATAATAATAATAATACATATACATATACATATACATATACATGTACATATAGATGTGTGTATATATATATATAATCGAAAAGAAAAGAGAAAGGAGAAAGAGGTGATGGGATTGAATGTTACACCCTCAACCTACGTGCTTTTGCTTCTCGGAATAGGGCTCGTCAAATGGTGGCAAGGGCGCGGGAGCGTCGAGATACGTAGGAGGAGTTGATGGTGTGTATGGTTTGTAGAGGTGGATTTTAACGAGTTTTGCTCTCGATCTTTTACGAGTTTTGATCTCGGGGTTGGTTTATGTATGTGTATGTGTAGAGAAGATGAATTGCTAAGGTTGAATGTATGATGAATGTGATAAGTTGTGTAAAACTTGTAATTATGATGGGTGAAAAGGTTGGAAAAAGTTGATGTAAAAGTTGATGAAGAAAAGTTGTTGAATGCTTAAGGAAAAAGTTGTGAAGTGTTGAGGGTTGATGGGGTATTTATAGGAGAAGCATCACGACCTAGGGTCACTCGATCGAGTGGCCCTAGTGCACTCGGTCGAGTGCCCTTTAGGACGAATCTGGTCCGGTTTTTGAGGCTCCACTCGACCGAGTAGGTCAATCCACTCGATCGAGTGGATACGGGTGGCGAGCCTAAATAGGGAAGGATTTGTTGACTTGTTTGAATGAGATTTGTTTGTTGGACAAGCTTCTAGAAGCAAACTTGGTTGTTTTTTGTGGCGGATTCGTCTTTGACCGGGTTTTGACCCGGTCGCTAAAAGACGATTTTATTTCTGGTGTTGGTTCTGACCCAAATTAGTCTCATTTTATTGGTAACGGCCCACTGGGCCTGAATTTAAGGTTTGTTTTGTGAGATTTGTACTCCGCTAAAAGCCCATGCCAGACATTACTGATTCCGAGCCCATATTCGAGCGCGTTAAAGCACGTTTGCGTCCGATCATCATCGGGTGTTTTTTGGAAACTGCTATAGACACCTGGCAGTCAAAATGCGGGTGTCTACAGAGCCCCTACTCTGACTGGGGCTTGGACACGGCGAAAGTCAAAGTAGCTACCAGGCCAATCGAGGATTGAAACTTGGCAGACTTCCGGTCGGGTCGTTTATAGTCCATTAGACTTGCGTAAAAGGGCTCGCCAGCCATAAAATAGAAATCATACCTGAGCTGATGATAATACCTCCGTGGGGAATTTGAACTTGTCGCGTAAGTCCTGGGTGCGCCTATATGTGGGCCCATCCCGTGTTATTCCGGGGAAAATGCCGCCTCGGGCTATCTGCTGGGGAATCGGACTTGTCGTATAAGTCCCGGGTACGCCTATATATGGGCCCATCCCGTGTTGATTCGATAGAAGATGCCTTCTTGGGCTTTCTGCTGGGGAGATATGTGAGCTGCACGGTCTTGGGTTGTACCTGTATAAGTTACACAAAATTTTGCATGCAACACGTAGGTAAAACACGTATGACTCGCGCTGGGGAATGATTTTTGCTTAGTTTAGAAATCGAAGTCCTGAAAGCAACTCACATGCTAGGAAATAGGTTTTCAAGACTGAAATGGGTAGAAATGAAATTTGCAATTTAAATAGATCGAAATTTGACCTTGTCGAAAAGGATTTTTCTCAAATGGCTAAGTTTTGCAAATTTTAAAATGAGAATTTGAAGAGAGAGGTATACTGACAGACTCGACTCTGTACGTGACCGGACGAGTTGACAGACACGACTAAACTCTCGAGGGGTTGTGACTCGGTAGGGGGGTGGGCCACCTAACAAGACTCTCAAGTTACGTTATTCCGCAGCCTAGGCGAGTGGCAACATGGTCGAAGTCGAAATGGGAACGATCTGTTATAGGGGAATGGCAGTAGTCTGTAATGAGATTGTTGTAGTCTAAAGCTTCCTTTTGAATTTTTGGTTTTGGGGTATATTCCCAAGGTGGGTATTGCCTCGAGTCCTGACAGATTTTCGTCTTCGACTGAGCCGAGTACTAGGACACACTAATAGAAAGGAGGCTAGATTTGAAAGTCATTTGGATTATGTGAATGGATAGAGAACTTCTGCCTAGAAGAAGCCCCCAGGACAACAAAGCTAGCTACTGAGAACATGACAGTGTCGTGACCGGAATGATAGTGCCTTTTGCATTTGTGTCAGTATGGGTGGTTGTGCCTTTGTTGAAAAGCTGCCTACGTATTCACGTGTAGTGAAATCAAACCAAGCCGTAGTTCAGTGAATGAAAGATATATTATGGTGCCTAGTCTAATAGGACTTCGTGTGTAACTAGCCATATTGACGGTGTAGGCTAGGTGCATTCCAAATGATGCCTTGATCAAGGGGATAGAATAGTTAGGATGTTGATCCTGTGACTGTGAGCGTTCTCCGGGGTAGCCCCCAGAGGTGGTGTGCACTATTTGGGCATGTTTTATGCCGACCGTAGGTTGTGATCCCGTGTTTGGGGTTGGTAACTGGTTTGGATATTTTTGGAAATGTGGAGCTAGGTCGCAAGTGGCTTTGATGTTTTGACATCTGTAGCTCGATTTTGTGGAGCTAAGGTTTCGAGGGTAAGGTATCGTAATGTGGTAGGACAGGGGGGAAGTTGAGTAAAAATGACTCGAACTTCGATCGGGGTAGGTTTGATAATGCGGGATCTGATTGCCATGCCTGGCCCTAATGGTTAGGGTGTATCATATGGAGCTTGAATCCTCAAAATTCCGGGCTGTCTCTAGCCTAGGTCTCGAGAAGGTCTTGAGGGTTGTAACGTGGGAAGGCTAAATGTGGTGTTAGCTGACCAGCTTGGTTGTTTCTCTCCTATTTGATGGTATGGGCATCGATAATTTTTGAATTGACCGTACCCCGGTCAAGGGACTTTCACTTGAGTTGACCGTTGACCATGATCATGAGAGTTTTTTTTGGGTTGACCTCAAAGCCCCGGTCATGGCATTCTTGATTTGAGTTGACTGTGCCCCGGTCAAGGGATTGACCGTATCTGGTCAAGGGATGTTGAGATTTCTTTTTTGGTCATGGCCAGCTCTTTTGTTTTGGGCCTTTTGCTTTTTTTCCTTGGACTTTTTGATTTTTTTTGTCCAACTCTTTTTTTTTTTCACGGTAATCCCCTCCTATGGTGTTGTGGGTGGATATGGGGGTGGGCCCATCGGTTGGATTAGGCTTGTGGAGCTAAACCTTTGTAAGGTGTAAGCCTAGTTGGTATTTATGTGAGTGCAACTCATGGTGGAGTACTCTACGTAAACATGGTTGTTTGGATCTCGGTATTGTCATCATAATTCCGAGCAGGCTTGGTGGGAGCATCGTCCCGAGTTGGGTATTTCTGGCATCAAGTCTATAGAGTCACGATGCTTCTTTTTTCTCTTTTGGTCGGACTAACGCCTAAGGTAGGGATTTGTCGGTCTTATTGGAGGGGTGTTTATTGTGGGGGGATGGGCTTGCCTCCCGTCTTGAACCCAAATTAGGAGACTACCAAGATTTGTCATAGGATTCGAGACCGCTCCTGCTAAGGGTAGTTTTGTGGCTTGCTATACCAGACATGGAACAGGTAAAGGAAAATACTTGTCTCAGTTCCCTGCAGTCATTATAGATGTGCCTATAATAGTCACGTGCATGTGCTCACAGTGTATGATGGTGTTCATCATGTTCTCGGAAACACATAAGGAAGTATATAGTAGGGATAGAATATTGAAAGCTGATTGAATTTTGAAAAGATTACAGAATGCAAAAGACTCTGACTCTGATTTGGAAATGAGGATGTAGGGTATCCTAGACTCGAACTCAGACTTAGACTCGCATCAAATCCGGACATACGGACGCTCGGTTGGTTGTTTCTTTTTTTTGTAAAGTCTTTGATTGGAGAAAATGACTGGTGCCACGACTCGCCTAAACTGGACCTTGCGCAAATGCAAGAGAGGGAGTCAAACTAGACATAGCCCAGGGTGACGGGTAGACAAAGATTATCGGACCGGGATACTTGAACGTTGACTTAAACGAGGTAACGACCCTGGCTGGGACACGACGATGAGACTCAAGCTGCACGAGGGTGAGTCCGAAAGTGGGGCAACCGTGTTTGACCGCATCCCGTGTTTGGACCAACCGTGGCGACCTAAACCTTTGGGAGACTCGAGTGTTCGTAGAATAGGTTCGACTCAAAGAAGGTATTATAAGGACGCCGGTGTATGATGAGCGTAAGGTACTCTTAGGGTGACTGTGGTCGAATGCTCGGGTGGAGGACAGCCCCCAAGTGAGACTAAAAGACTTTGACTGGACTCAGATGGTGCGGCATCTGAATGACTCGAAGGTGACACACGTGAGACACCCCGTGTAGGACATGACCCTTAGAGCAACCGTGATTGATCGCTCTGTTGAAAGGGTAGCCCCCGAGTGAGACTGAGGACTCTAATGGGACTCAGATGGTGTGGCATCTAAGTGACTCAAAAGTGGGGTACGTGAGACAACACGTGTAAGACATGACCCTTAGAGCAACCGTGATTGATCGCTCTGCTGAAGGGTAGTCCGCGAGTGAGATTGTAGGCTTTTCTAAGTGTAGACACCCGTATTTTGACTGCCAGGTGTCTATGGCAGTTTCCAAAAAACACCTGATGATGATCGGATGCTAACATGCTTCTACGCGCTCGGATGTGGGCTCAAAACTATTAGTTGCTGGCTAATGCACTTACAGATACAAATTTCACAGAACCAACCTCAAATCCAGGCCCAGTGGGTCGCTTCCAATCAAATAACGCTAATTTGGGCCGAAACCGACACCGGAAATAAAACCGACTTTTAGCTATTGGGTCAACCCCGGTCAAAGTCGTTTCTGAGACATACAAAAAAGCTATTCACAACATCAAAAGTCCAAGTCAAACACAAACCCATCAAAAAACCCAAGTCACGGTCCAAAGCAATGGACCCGCGCGACCCAGCTGTGCCACTCGATCGAGTGCCCCACCCACTCGATCGAGTGGGCCCATATTCAAGCCCGACTGCAGGCGTAACGGGCCACTCGACCGAGTCAGCTGGCTACTCGGTCGAGTAACCCTAACCGGGTGCCCTTGCCTTTGCCTATATAAGCAACCCCATGCACACTCAATTTCACAACTTTACAACCCTAATCAAACTTAGACACAACTTTTCACAACCTCTACAACCCTAATCGATCTTGCAAAAACCCTAATTCTACCTCTAATCAAACCCTAAGCACTAGCAAACCCTAAACCTAGTTTTAGGAATCGAAACCCTAGCCACCATAACTCGACCTCCATAAACCTCGAAGCTCCCGTATTAAAGCCGCAACTACGAGCCTCATCCGAGACAAGAACATGTAGGTTGAGGGTGCAAAAACCCCGTTTCTTTTCTTGTCTCCCTCTTTCTCACGTCACGTCATCATCGTCTTCATAAGGGTCGTATTTTTTTATTTTATCGTTATTATCGCATCCTAATATCAACGATATCGTTAACATTAAAACATTAAAATACTTGTCGATTTGCGTCGAGTGTGAGTGATGGTGGGATAAGGAAAACCGAATATACAAGTGTACTGCACACAGCGTTGCCGGTCGCTTATCCCATCACCCGATCATTTGATTATTGAAACAAGTTAACTTAAACAATAATCCGTTTTATTTCGTTTTCATCATTATTCAAGTCGCATATTTACATCGATTTTCAAAAACGAGCATTCTATTTAATAAGGGTCGAAACCCGTTGACGCGGATCCAACATCACAATCTCTAGGGATTTATTTCGATGTCGGAGAAGCCGAGGGAATCAAGTTTTCTAATTCAAAGCAAGGTATCGATCCATTAGATTCGATACCAATTCCATAATTGGATGTCGAATCTAGCGATCTAGTCACATAAATTAATTAACGCGATTTACACATATCGCGATTGTTAATTTAAGACGACTAAAATCAATTTAATATTTTCACTCTAGTATTCCATATCGATTCAATAATCGAATATGGGATACAACGAGTATTCAAATTCGGAATCAAGTATAAATCCCACAATATTTGTATTCGGTTCAATAAAATCAATGATTCATAAAAAACCCGAATTGAGCATAAGTCATACAATATTTATGCTCAATTCGGTAAAACCGTCGAATTATCAAAAATCAAAACCAATTCCAAAATCAATAATAAAATTGCAACCGAACCTGGTTCGTACAGTTGCCACTCGACGGAGTGCCTCGGCCACTCGATCGAGTGACATCACAACTTAGCGAGCAGAATGCTCTTTCGACCTCTACTCGGTCGAGTCTCATAGTGACTCGATCGAGTAGCGACGTACTCGACCGAGTTGGCCAATAACTCGGCCGAGTAAGGTCTAAAACGCAAAGCAGAAACCTCTTTTAGAGGTCCACTCGATCGAGTCTATCGACCACTCGATCGAGTGACCTCATCACGACCAATACCGTGAGTCGTACATCTTATTTTTAAACTCGATAGTATTTTATGACTTGGGTCGACACGTGTCTAATTAATCACGTGTATTACTATCTTTTCAAACCATGCATCATCTCGCTACATCATTCAATCTTATTCAATAATTTGCAAACCGTTATTATCATCATCTCGTTACTAACCGTTTGTTCTTTTGTCAATTTAATTCTTGTTTATTTTATTGTACTAAAATGAACCCGCATGCTAAAATACAACTTTGACGTTAATTTTAGTTGCATTAAATTGACATAGAAACCCTTTTTCAATTCCATTCACATACTTAGGGAAAATAATCTTTGCATATCATTTTCCCGTTCAACTAACACGCGTATTGGAAAGTCATTCGAGATCTTAGTAGAGGCCGCTAATGTGCGGGCAGGGTTGGGTTTCCTTTGTGGGCTTCCCAACACATATCCTCACCCCTTACTCAGAACCTTGGTTTCCGGATGCCCGAAACTGTTGGCGCACGAGAGTCATTCAATACACGATATCCGATAATGTCGGTATCGGTATCAAATGCAAAGGGACGAGCCCAATAAACTCTGACATCGTAAATGGGCCGTATTTTGTATACGGCCCACTACGACATAGAGTGGTCTCGAACGGTCCGAACTCCCACAAAGTACGGTGGCGACTCAACTTCGACCTAAATTTCAATTCGATCCATTCTCATATGGTGATTCATTCGCCTACCCAAACCCACGCGTGGCCGCGTCGGGGTGGACCTGTGTCATGTCCACAATTTGGCGACTCCACTGGGGATTAACTGATGCGTCACTTACCATCGGCATCCTCAGGGTGAGACTCGAATAGAAATCGTTTGACAAATACAATACGCGTTTTAGTTTTACGGTCCATGCATAACCCATATTTTCCCGGGCCGGTACTCGCGACCGACGTCCCACTATACCATTGATGTACTCCAATATGGATATGTCAAAAGGTGTCCATAGTCGATTCGAGTGGGTTTCGCGGCATGTTCTAAGATCAACTCGACTTAGGAAGTCTGTCCCGATCAACGTCTAGAATATGTGCACTGGTATAGACCCTCTATAGACCGACCGAGACTTAGTGTAAAGCATACATGGCGTCGTTATAATGCTTGTGTGACTACGTGCTACTTGGTTTCCGAGTCGTTTTCAAAAACCGTCTTTTTTCAAAGATTGCATCTTTTTCAAACTATTCAATTTCAAAACCCGGGACACATACCGAATTTTGGACATATTATTTTACTCAAAATAGCCTATTTTCTAGCCGGTATGCTGCCCAATTCAAAACTCAAAAACGTTTTCAAACTTTCAAAACCCGTGGCCCAATACCCTTTTCGTTTTTTCCAAAAATTGGGCCCTCAACCGAGTTTTCTCGGATCTTTCTCAAAAACAATCAATTTTCAAAACCTCCTTCTCCTTAGGACTTCCCGTATTAAGCAGTGTCGGGTCGTGTCTTAAGTTCTCAAGGTATTTAGTGTCGAAACTCTGTCGATCTTACATCACGAGTTTCTCCCCTACCCCAGTCCGCCTTATTAGACTAAGGCAATGCTAACCTACGTAGGACAAACCTCTACAAAGGGGGGCCCGTCAACACAATCGAGTCCAAAGTCTGGGGATGTCTCACGTGAACCTTCCTACGAACAGGACTAGGCCCACCCGCCGAATCCTAAGGAAGGCCCACATTTCACAAGTCACCCGTCTAGGTGTCTTTTCTAAGTCATTTCCCTTTTTTTTAGTCTTGTTCGAGATGTACTTTCTATTCCGGGATTTCGGGCTAGTTTCTGATTATGTGGTGTTCTTACAGACAGGCCACCCGAAACCAGATACCAACGCAAGATGGACGAATTGAAAAATGCTCTGGCCAAGATCGAGACTCAACTGACTACTATCCAGGCTAGCCAAGCAACGCTAGCCACCCGCCTAAGCGCCGCAGAAAAGACGACCCCAGTTGAAGGAGCCGAGCCCACTGGGCCCATAGCCGAATTGATCAGTGTTGTTCGCAGGCTCGAGGAACAAGTTTACCTATCAACGAACAACTCGATCCACACTGAAAATGCTCGTACTTATTCACCTTTGAATGACGAGCTTCCTGCTAACCTCAACCTTACGAGAATTCCTATGTTTGAGGGTACTGAAGACCCGGTCCACCACATCCGGGCTTTCAAAGACTTCATGGCGGTCAAAGGAGTGAAGTCAACTATGTTCAAGCATTTATTCCCTTCCTCCCTAGAGAAGCATCCTAAAGCATGGTTTTACAGGCTCGACCCCAAGAAATACAAAACTTGGGACGATGTGGTGACCGAATTTGCCCGGAACTACGCCGATAACCCTGAAATCCAGACTACAATGCGTACTCTGGAAGTCATGGTTCAAGAGCCCAAAGAAGGGTTCACAAAATATCTGCAAAGGTGGAGGGCCGAGAGCGTGAAACTGGTCGACAAGCCCGGCGAGAAGGCCCTAGTGGAGGCTTTCGTTAAAAACCTCCTCCCATCATACCGGGTCCACCTACGGTATGCTATCATCCCAAACTTTGCTGTCCTTACTGAAATGGGCACGAGAATCGAGGATGACTTGACACTAGAGAGCCTGACTAAGGCCTCTACCAAAGGTTATCAAGAGGCTAGTTCCTCTACAAACATGCCCACACCTGCAGCTGCAGCCCGCGGCATTTTCGATGAGGTAAATCTGCTCGACACCTCATCCAAAAAGAATACAACAAATCGGGTATTCATAGATATAGGGACTACCTATACTTATGCCTTACAAAGGCTATCTTCGAAGGGCCTGATCCAACCAATAGGCCCAACTTCAGAGCCTCCAGTAGAAAAGAGGCCCAAAACTTATAACGCTCAGGCCTACTGCCAGTGTCATCGGGGTAACGGACATGATACTGAAAAATGCTGGAGGCTAAAACATCTGATCCAAGATCTTATCGAGAGCAGGAAAATCCCGTTGCCCGGAGACAAGCCGAGCAACAAAGAAAATCCGTTCAGCGCCCATGCAATATTCACGGGGGAAGTAATCGATTGTTCTCACCTCATTTCTCCTTTTATCCCACAAATCAACGGGATATGGTTCGATGATGAGGATGATGTTTACCTGACAAAAGGGGAAGCTGTCCCCATTACCCTTGAAGAGGTCCGAAAGGCTAAGCCCAAAGCTTTAGCCACTAACCACCTCGCCGCAGCTAGGCGTTCTATCCCAACAACCGTCACTGAACCTGCCAGGACGGAATCTACCCTTGAAGAACCGAGCATTGACACGGCTTTGGTCCAACAACTGAAGAGGGTTCGAGCTGATCTGACTATATGGCAACTACTGGTTAGCTCACAGGCTCATCGGGAAGCACTGACTAAGGCTCTCGATGAAATCAAGGTCGACTCACAGGTTACCCCTTCTGAAATGGTAGCCACTATTATGCCTTTTCTCAAAGGCAAGTCAAAGGAAGAAGGCCCGCTCATAACCTTCTCTGAAGCTGCTCTGCCACCGTTTGGGCCCAATAATAATTTGGTCCTGTACATCACAGTCATCTGCAGGGGTAAATACCTCCCGATGACGCTTATCGACGACGGATCCGCCGTAAATGTCCTTCCTCTAAGGACCGCTAGGGCCCTCGACATCACCGATGCCGACTATCTCCCAACAGCACAAACGATCCAGGCTTTCGACGGAAGCCCAAAACCAGTCGCCGGGCCGTTAAATTGAAAATCATAACGAGCCCAATCAAAAAAAAGTTGGAATTTCAGGTGATCGATGTCACCTCGTCTTTTAATCTGCTTCTGGGAAGGCCTTGGATCCATGCAGTCAAGGCCGTGTCCTCTACCCTACATAGGAAAGTCAAGATGCCACTTCAAGATGGCATCATCACGCTAGAAGCTACTCTTATCACCGTGGCTAGCTGTAATGCCACAAGTCGGGCCGAACCACGAGGATTCGACTTCGTTGGTATGATCGAGGAGGAATATCTTTTCAGGCCCTAGTTCGCTACTAGCATCGACATGATGCTACAAAATTTGGGATACCTGCCGGGGGCTACCTCGAGACCATACCTTCCAGCTGGGAAGATCATCGAGGTCCGAAATGATGGCGAATCACAGTTCGGGTTAGGGTATGCTTGTAATCCCCTGGAAAATCTAACGCGATACAGTGGCGGAAACACTGTAGAGTCGGGATTAAAACACACTGTAACTATGTCTTAGTAAAATTAAAATGGTAAAGTCAAACAATAGGCCTTAAATAAAATTGCCAAAATCTAAAACAATCCACAAAAGGGGTTTGAACAATCCATAAGACATAATTATCAAAATAAACAAGCAGGATCCACACAGCTCGCTAGCCCCCACCCGGAACACGTATACCTGCCATGTTAAAACATAACAGCCACAATCAGTGGGGAGCAACGCCAACGTTCTCCCAGCCGTATAACAGGATTTTAAAACTGTAATTACTATTATAGAAAAATAGTAAGAAAACGAAAAACAGTAAAAACATTATAATGAAAATAAGTTTTCGGTGAAAAACTTCACGTATTGAAACAATATAATAAAAACGAGTTTTCCAAAGAAAACATAAGACATTTGCCAACCTGCAACCAAGTTATATCGATAATAATAAAAATAGTCAAAATGGCGTTATGGATAGGAGTAGTGTAGACGGCTAGACTTTAACTAGGAGAATACTAAAAACTAGCTTCGAGAACTTAGTTCAAACAAATCAAACTTCGATCTCTAACCAGGCTACTCAACCATAATAGGACGGCGACTTATAAATGCGTGGCCCTAGTTTAAGATAATGTGCACACCCCTCCCAAGCACCATAAATACTCAGTTCAACCCGACGGCGTCTTACACTGCGAGGCACGAGTTTAAGGTCAAAATGTACACACACTCCCGAACACCATATATGCTCGGTTCAACAACCAGTATGCCCCATAAAGACACACCATCCTTATAGTTGATGGCAAAATCGTAAACCCCAGAATATATTACTCTAACCTCACACTTGTCCTTATTCCATAACTCCAAAACAAAGTCGTTATCGATATATTTAAGAGATATAATCGTTATAAACAAAAAGAGAACAAAAGAAGTAACCATCGTATTGCAAAAGAGAAAACTTTCTATTTTAGGAATCTTATAATTTTTAGAAACTTTACTAAAAATAACATTACATTAAAATAGCGAAAATATTAGTTCATATTAATACAACATTTTTAGTAAACGATATAGATTTATAAAACTAATACTTTCGGCCTTGACGATATTAATTGTAAAAGTGAGAACATTGGGTTTATGAAATTATTGAAAAACCATACAAGTGTTTACAAAATAATTAAAAATATATTAAACACTTTTGTACTACTAATTAGGGTGTTTCCAAAATTTATAAAACTAAAATTTCCTAATTATTATTAGTTTCGACAATACGATTATAAATAGGATTTTACGGCAAATGTCAAATTAAATCTTTTAACGTCTTTTATTTAATTAAACCATTGGATACATTAAGAGTATGTTAAGAGATGATTTAACTCACAAAGTTTCAGACTTAAATGCTTCCAAAATGGCTGGAAAAATAATTCTTTTAGGTAAGACGAAGCATTTTAACAATAAATCACAAGTTGTCCAAAATCAATACTTATTAGTTAAAGACTTTAATAAATAGTACAAAAATTACGTAAAATAGTTAAAATATATTTATGGACATTTTGTCCAGAAAAGAAAATTTCCAGAATCCTAGAACTCGGTTTTTAAAGGGTTTTCTCGTTAATCGTCTAATCTCGACAATAACGATTAATAAAAATAGTAATTACAAAACGATTTAAGCATAAATATCCAAAAATTATTATTAAAATTAAAAATAATGATTTTCCAGAATATACAAATTTTTCATATTTTCAAAAATTTCAGATTTTACAAATTCCACAAAACCGTCCTTTAAAACCCGTTTTCACAATTAACGATTTCATTAATAAAACTTATCATTCCCAACATTTTATTAAAGCACTAAAAATCATAAAATTATATTTTATCATGAAATCATCATAATCATAATTTTTTTCCAGATTAAATCAAACGACCAAAAATCGAGAATTTAAACGACAAACGCGGTTTTAACGATAAACGATGATTTAAAGTGATTAATTAATTCATCCACTTAACAATTCCCAAAATCTATGAAAAAATTCAGAAATTTGTATTGCATCATAAAGTTTCACCGCGTCAAAAATCAGATTTAAATAAAATGTTTCAGTACTAGAACTAAAAATCAGTTTTGAATCATTTTTGTCCGTAAACGATATAATTCAATAATCGATATCAAAACTATAAGAAAAATACCAAATTATTAAAAATCATCAAAAACATCATTTTTACAGAATATAAACATATATTACATGTTTAGGCCGAATATTACGATTTTAAAAATTAATATGACGATTTAATCGTTAATCTCGTAAAAGCGATAAAAATACCGAAACATGCAAATTTTCAACTTTTAAAAATTTTTCCAGATTATATGACATATATATATTGTCAAAAACAAAATTATAATTATATACATGCAATTACACAAATAAAATCATGCAATACCGAGTAACATCGACGTTACCTCTAATCCAAATCCGAGTCGATTATAAATTCGTCGGCTTCGGGATCATTCAAAAATCCTTCAAAACATGAAAAGCATGGTGGAAAAATACCATGAGAAAACTAAGAAAATCAAGGAAAATAACGATCGAAAACAACATCGATTATTACCCTAACGAAGGGAAAGGAAAGACCATTAATTTGGAGATGGAAAAGGGACGATCAAGACTCGATCTTGAGACAAATATTGGCTGGAATTAGTGCTGGAAACCATGTCCAAAGGAGAGGAAATGAAGAGTATTCGCCTTGAATAAATTGGTGAATGAATGAATAAAAGAGTATAAAAGGTTTATGCATAAATGAGACTTTAAAATTGATGAAAACAAGGCTACACTAACTTGATAAAACCAGCCAAATGAAGTGTGTATGGAGTATTAAAAGTTTATTCTTAATTCACCCAAAATAAATGAGAAGAAAGAAAATATCTAAAAGCTTAATCCATGTTATAAAATAAAATATAGTAAAAATGTAATGTAGTGTGTGACATGGGAGTCATGGTCCACACAAGGAAAATATGAGTCCAAATTAGTTGTAGATTGATAAAAATAAGGATCGTAAAATTATTAAAAGCATTTCAAAGCAATTCGAGTAAACCTCACGTTGACAAATAATTATTTACGAAACTTCGTAATAAAATCGTTAAAGGCTAAATTTTCGTAAATAAAAATATATTTTAGTTGAAAATATTATATAAATGTGTTTAGACATTTTTAGGTAGAGGAAAATCTTAAGTCCAAGCTTAAAAACGTCAAATCGAAAAAAAATAGAATTACTCGCGAAAAATAAATTAGTTGACGAAGAAAATCAAATAAATAGATTTGAAAGAATTAAATCTTTAAAAATTAAAAATTAAAATCATTAAACTTAAAAAATAAAAATAAAAATAGAGCTTAGTAAATGATGAAATATGAGGCCGAAAAGCGATAGAGCGAGTTAGGATGGAGTCCTAACGGAAAGAATAAAAATGCTTAGAAAAATAGCGGGAGTTACAATCCTTCCCACTAAAAGAAAGTTTCGTACTCGAAACTAAGAATAAGAAGAAAGGAATCAAGATTATCCCACTAGAAAACATGAGGATACAAATTTCGCATAAAAATTTTGCTGTAAAAGAAAATCTTACAACTTTCAAAGTGATATGAAATCAAATGCAAATACTTATTTCGAAAGGAATTTTGGCTAAGCTACCTGGAGATGAAAATCTTTTAATTAGTGAAATCGTAAAGTAAAGTTATTCGATAAAACAATGACGTCAAATAACATTTGTAAACAAACTCGAAGAAAATAGGATAACCAAAATATTTTCAAAATGAAAGTAAAATATTTTGATTAAGAAATTCGATAATATTCCTTTCTGATGAAACAAAATTTAGTTATGAGAAATCAAAAGTAGTCAGTAAAAATCGAACCAGTCGTCAAAAATTTTCAATAACAGATTCAAAAGACCATCAACAATAAAACAGAAACTAATTTCAAAAGGTTAAAATTTCGGAAAGGTTATCAAAGTAATTGTGAAAGTTTTCAAAAATGTTATCAAATTTGAACGTACAAAATAATTTCGACAATGTTAAAACGTTTTATGTCATAATCAAATAGAAATCGAAGTTTTTGGGAATATGAAAGTTGTGGACATGACGTAGGTCCACCCCGACGCGGCGAAGCGCGGGTTTGGGTAGGCGAATGAATCTCGTGGTAAGATTGTTCTCGGGTTCGAAATTTAAGTCAAAATGGAGTCGCCACCGAATTTTGTGGTTATTCGGAACCATACGAGCCCACTCTATGTCGTCATGGGCTATACACAAAGTAAGCCCGCTTCGATTTCAGAGTTTACGGGGCTCGTCCCTTTGCATTGCAATATCGATACCGTTTACACCGGCTTTCGTATATAGAATGACTCTCGTGCGCCAATGGTTTCGGGCATCCGGAAACCAAAGGTTCTGAGTAAGGGGTGAGGGTACGTGTTGGGAAGCCCACTAAGGACACCCAACCCCGCCCGCACAATGGCGGCCTCTACTAAGACATCGTTCGTGTTCGTGTACGCGCGCTAGTAAAATGATTAAATGATATGCAAACAGCGTTTTCGGGCTAAGCATGTGAGTTATTGGTTAACTACGTCATTTAATGCATCTTATTACTTGTCGAAGTGGTTTAGCATGCGAGGTTCATTTATAAAGCGTAAAAGCAAGTAAATAAACAAAGCTCGAAAATAAATAAATAACGTACAAGTTACACGGGCGGAAATACAACCCGGAATTCACAATACAACGTTACATAAAAATAATGAACGATATAAAGAAAGCAATATAATGATAGAAACGGACCCGTATATAAACTGGACCGCGAAAATATGTAGATGGACTAACCCCGATTAAATACGCATTATGTCGCATATTAAACGAAGGACGGGAACATGAGACTGTGGCATATTGCTAGCCTAATCTCACATCTCGTAGTCTTGTCCCGACTTATCACGTCAAAGTGGTCAAAGTCGTTCTACGTGTCGTGATGTGTATAGTTTTGAAAATAGGATACTCACGTGATAGTCTTTGCACGTGATGACTAAAGTCGATAAAAAGGTCGGGGCTTGAATTGTGGGTCAAACCCCTCAGTTTTGTGGGTTACAGGACCCACTCGACCGAGTTATGGTGTGACTCGGTCGAGTGCACGTTTAACGTGGCTACTGACCACTTTTTGGAGTGCCCCTTGTACGAAGCATGGCTCGTTTTGTTTTATGACTTGAAATCGATGAACGGTCAAACCAAATACAAATATTGCACGATTTGTATTTAATTCGGCCTCCGGTACTATAATCGTGTATGAACGATTATAATACCGTCACCAGAGTTTTAGGAAAACGTTTACGTTAGATTAAGAAATTTTGAATTAGTGACGAAATGTATCCCTCTACGTCACGACATCGGAACTAACCCTTTCGGGTTACGTAATGTCGGTTTTCGTGTCAACGGGTTTCGTACCAATTATGGAAAAGGAATTAAATCCGTTCAACTACGACCGATCACAGTCGCGTCACGCCCTTGAGTACATTGGGGCGGGGCTCCTTGAAAGGGCTCCACCTCCGTCGTTGCTCGTAAAGGGATTAGATGGACCAAAAGTGATCATCGTAGTCCAACGTTATAAAACCGATTTTTGATACTAGTTTACGTATACACGGTATTATTAACGTTAATGACGATAAAATAATACAAAAAACGAAAATATGAAAGGTACAAAAATGCTAGTGTTAGTGTTACTATGATTACAAAGATGATGCGAAAATACGATAAATAAAGCGAAAATGAGACTAGATAAGAGAGATTAAAACGGGGTTTAGGACACCCTCAACATACATGCTTAGTAAGGACCTCGGAGATGGACTCGTAACAGCGGCACGGGCTCGGGAGTATCGAGGATGTATGAGATTTGTGGTGTGTATGGATGTGTATGTGTATGTGTCGGTTTATCGAGAGACGAGAGCTCGGTTTTTGTGTGTTTTTGGCTTAGGATTTCTAAGGCTTGGATGTGTAGGATGGTAGTGTTGAAGTAGGGTAAATGTAGCTGAAAAATATAGGGTAAAAGTGATTCAAAAGTTCTGAAATGCATGGGGGGGTGAAGCGGTATTTATAGACTTCACCCCTCGACATAGGCGCACTCGATCGAGTGGCCCTAGTGCACTCGATCGAGTGCCTTCGCAAATGGGCCAAACCCGGGTAAAAAAGGCTCCACTCGATCGAGTGGGGTCAATCCACTCGATCGAGTGGGTCAAACGGGTGAGATAAATAAGGGAAGAATTGATTTTGTTGTTGTGATTGATTTTTGAATTTATTTTGTGCGCCTAATCTGAACTTGGCTGATTTATGAGACGGTTTCGTCTTTGACCGGGTTTTGACCCGGTCGCCAAAAGAAGGGATTTATCTTTGGTGTCGGTTTTGGCCCAAATTAGTCTCATTTTGCTCGGAACGACCCACTGGGCCTGGATTTGAGGTCTGTTTTGTGAGATTTTTACTCCGCTAAAAGTCCATGTCGGATATTATGAATTCCGAGCCCAAATCCGAGTATACCAAGTCACGTTGACGTCCGATCATCATCGGGTGTTTTTCGGAGATTACCATAGACACGTGGCAGTCAAAATGCGGGTGTCTACAGAGCCCCCACTCTGACTGAGGCTTGGACAAGGCGAAAGTCAGAGTAGCTACCAAGCCCGCTAAGACCTGGTAGACTTCCGGTCGGGTCGTTTATAGTCCAGTAGACTTGCGTGAAGGGCTCGCCAGCCATAAGCAGAGGGTCATACCTGTCCTGATGATGATAGGTTCACGGGGAGTCAGACTTGTAGCATAAGTCCGCACCATTTCAGGAAAATGCCGCCTCGGGCGTTCCGCTGGGGAAGTACGTGAACTGTACGGGCTTGCTTCTGAAGCCTCGAGTCGCACTTGAGCTGATGATGATGCTCCGTGGGGAGTAAAGCCTGCCTTTTTGGAGAGTAGGTGTACCCGTATGCCGACACATCGCACTTTGGATGTAGCACACCGGGGAAAAGCTGACTCCGTTGGGGAAATTAAATAGTTTCGCGGGGACTTGCTTCTGAAGTCTGGGGTGTACCTGTAAGCTGACACATAACAATTTGTATGTAACACGTAGGTAAAATGTTGACTCTCGCTGGGGAAAAAAAGATTGAATTTTTTTGAAAGGACAAAATTTTTTAACGCGAAGAAATTTTATCAAAATTTTTTCTTTTAGAAACTCTTAGGAAAGCTCGGGACAGCTCGATTCCTATTCTTGGTTCTAGTTTGAAATCAGGCCTGCGCGCGCATAGGGCCCAGCTTGCTGAGGAGGCAGGGTAGTTAGGTTTTCTGTTAGGATTTCTCATTATAAATATGAGAATCCCTGCTTCAACTGTTTACATCCCAACTCAAACTCTTCTTTCCTCTATCAAAATCTTTTAGACTTTTAAGAAAGTTAGAAATTTCTGTCATGGGTATCGATCACTTGACTGCTATGCTGCTTGCTTGGTCCCAGTATTTTCGGGACGAAGAAAAGGTCCGGCTGACCCAGATGGGGATAGTCAATTTATTCCCTTTTCAGCGTCTGATAGTTGACTCGCATTTTCTGAACGCCTGTCTGTCATTTTGGGACACCACCCATCACGTGTTTACATTCCCGAGGGGCGAGATGTGTCCTTTGCCCGAGGAGATTGCGGCCATAGGCGGCTGGGGTCTTACTGTTCAGCCCGCTATTCCCCCGTTCTACCCGGATCCGCGGAGGAGATTAAGGGAGTTTTTGGGTTTGTCTCATGCTGAGGCAAATCGGATGGTGCAGGGAGATACCGTCTCCCTATTTGATCTGGCTGACAAGTTCATGAATCCACGGGACGTAAGGGCCACCCCTGCTCATAGGCGCAGGGCATTCGCCTTTTGCATGCTGCATTGCTATGTCTTCGAGGGGCTGATGGAGCTTGACTCATGTAGGGGTCAAATCAGGCTAATTGGAGTGGTTGACCAGATGGAGACTGGTCATAGCCCTGCTTGGCTAGCCACTGGGGAGATCATCATGGGTCTGGATGCTAGACGGCTCGACCCGACCCGACGGTTGATGGGGAGTACCCGTTTCCTGCAGGTATACCTCTCCATTTTTTTTCACGTTTCATGCTAATTTCCTGATTTTCGCAAGTCACTCGATCGAGTGGACCTGTTACTCGATCGAGTGACACTCATACCGGGCTACTGTCTGTTTTTGACAGGCTTACTCGATCGAGTCAGCTGCTGTACTCGATCGAGTTGGCTGTAGCGGACCACTCAATGGCTTACGAAGCTTGTGTATGCTTTTCAGATATGGTTGTCGGAACGTCTGTCAATCATAGAGACTCCTCCGAGCATTCCCAATTATCGGAGTAGTCAAATTAGCTCAAGGAGGCGAAAGATAAGCTCGTATCATCAAATAACCCGAGCTTATTGGGATGAAGAGCTGGTATTCCACGGAGGTCCCTTGATCAGGTGGACCGTCGCTTGGTGGTTTCTTTCGAAGTTGACCGGACTGGCTAAGAGAGACCAAGCCCGGTACCTGACGATCCTGTCCTTAGACTGGACAGTTCATATTTATCCGGATCGTCTCCTAAGACAGTTCGGTTCGTCTCAACGCATCCCTGAGACTGAAGCCATTATCAGCGTCCCGCTCCAATTGACGGACGCTATGTGCGACACCTGGTTGCAACGATGGTTCACTCGTCCTACATGGACTATACCCAGCCCTTGCCAGTCCGCTTGGGTGTCACGGGCTTATCAAAAATGGACTTCTGAGGAGTCTGAGGAAGCTCGAAAGGCCCTGAAGCTCGAGGAGGCCTTTGAATTGGCTCATCGCGAGTCGGCGAAGGATAACAGGGACTTTTTCACCGGGGAATACATTCCTGAGGCTACAGTCCGGGGAGAATCGGGTCTTAAGTCACAAACTAAGACTCGATCTAAAGAAGTCGGTTCTAGCAGCACTCGAGGGCAGACCGACTTGGAACGACGACTTGGGCCGAGGTTGGCGGTCCGGGACCGACTTGGTCAGCGTGACCGGCTCCCTGAGCCCGTTAGGGCTCGACTTGGGCCTATTGATATGACAGAGGAGTCGGGCTCAAACAATCGAGCCCGAGCTAGAGAAGTTCCCGTGGTGATTCGGGAACGCTCCCCTCCGCGTCGTCGCCAGTGGACGGCTAAGGAGGCTAAGGACAAGGGGAAGGGCAAGATGCCCTGAATGCCGAGTCCTTAGATTTTGTTATTATTTAAGTATTATTATTATTTGTTGTGTTCCCTTTTTTTGTATTTTTTTTTATTCCTGCATTTTTGTAATTTTTCGAGTTTATCGGGATTTTTTTTTTGAATTAATAAAAGAAGTTTATTATAAAACCGCTCCCGTCTTTTCTTGATTGCATTGGTTGTGCCCTTTTGAGGGGCTGCCTACGTATCCGCGATTAGCAGAATCAAACCAAACGTAGTTCAGGCATAGGAAATTTGCAATCTCGAATTACACCAAGACTATTGGTTCAAGATGTTTATGACAGTAGAATAAGTAATTCTAGCTCATTGACTTGCTTTTTGTAAAAAAAATGATTTTGATAAAATTTGCTAATGACATTGAGAAATGGCTAAGGGTAGTAACGCTTCAATTGGTCCAGGTTGGTTGGGTTGACAAATTCATTCCCGTCCAGGTCCGTCAGCATCACTGCTCCCCCTGATAGGATTTTCTTCACCAGGTATGGTCCAGCCCAATTGGGTTTGAATTTTCCCCTCGGGTCAACTGGTAGTAGAGCTCGAATAGACTTAAGGACTAGATCGCCTTCCTTAATGTTCCTGGGCCTTACCCTTTTGTTGAAGGCCCGTTGGATCCTCTTCTGGTAGATTTGGATATTATTGAGGGCACGAGACCGTCGTTCGTCTAGTGGAACCAGTGAGTCATATCGTGCTCGAACCCAGTCAGCTTCGGGTACTTGACTTTCTAGCAGAATTCTGAGGGACGGTACTTCTAGCTCAACTGGTTGGACTGCCTCCATCCCGTAGGTTAGGTAATATGGTGTCGCCCCGGTTGCGGTGCGGATTGACGTTCGATATCCCCATAGGGCAAAAGGTATTTTGTCGGGCCAGTCCCGGTAATTATCAGCCATCTTTTTTAGTATGGTGACAATTGTTTTGTTAGCCGCCTCTACTGCTCCATTTGTTTGGGGACGGTAAGGCGAGGAAGTATGCCTTTGAATTTTATATTTGGTCAGCAGGGCCGCAGTCTCGGCTTGAAAGTGAGTTTCGTGATCACTGATAAATTCAGAGGGAATGCCATATCGACATATTATCTTGTTCTGGATAAACTTGGCTACATGCTTGGCATTGAGGATGCGATATGATTCAGCTTCGACCCATTTGGTGAAATAATCGATAGCTACCAAAATAAAGCAATGCCCACCGGTACCCGAGGGATTTATTTTCCCGATTATGTCGATACCCCACGTTGAGAATGGCCAGGGTGACGTCATGGTATACAGCAGTGATGACGGCATATGTTGCACATTGCCAAAGATTTGACAGTTATGACAATGTTTGACGTACGACCGGCAATCGGCTTCCATGGTATTCCAATAATAACCGAGCCTCATGATTTTCCGGACCAGCATGTGGGCATTCATGTGTGGGTCGTTCTCACCATCGTGTATTTCGGCCATAACCTTTTCAGCCTTATACTTGTCAACACAAAGGAGAAGAGCCCCATGTGCCGTCTTTTTGTACAGTTGCCCGTCGTCGGTGCGGATGAACTGGGTGGCTAGCCTCCGTAAGGCTTTTTTGGCTTGACCTTCCGTCCCGGGAGGGTATTCTCCGTTTGCTGGCTCGGACCGTCTTTCGACACAAATTGGCATACTGGTCACGTGGTCGGGAATATTCAGTAAGGATGCCAATTTTGAGAGTGCATCTGCAAACTGATTCTCTTCCCGGGGTAGGTATATGTACTCTACCTTTTGGAAGTGTTTCTCGAGATCCCTTACTCGTGCCTGGTAGGCCACGAGATTAGCATTTCGAGTCTTCCATTTTTGAAGCGCTTGGTTAATAACCAAGGATGAGTCACCATGTACGCGGAGATTTGTAATCCCCAGATTGGCGGCGGCTTGTAGCCCGTAAATGCATGCTTCGTACTCTGCTGCATTATTGGTAACATCAAAGTCCAGCTTGATGGAGACGGGAGTATGTTCCCCTTTTGGTTAAATTAGGAGGATCCCGACTCCGAACCCTCGAAAATTAGATGCTCCATAGAAGTATAAATCCCAAGTTTCAGTATCAGTATGGAAAATATCTTCGTCTGGGAAGGACCAAGTGTCGGTGTGTCCTTCCTCGATTACCGGGCTATCGGCGAGAAATTCAGCTACTACTCGACCCTTGATAGCTTTTAATGGTACGAACTTTAGGTCGAACTCTGCCAGCATCAAAGTCCATCTAGAGATTCGGTCGTTGAGAACGGGCTTTTCGAAGATGTATTTGATTGGGTCCATTTTGGATAGCACATGGACCTCGTGACTGAGCATATAATGCCGAAGTTTCTTAGTGGCCCAGACTAGAGCCAAACACGTCTTTTCGAGCATGGTATATTTGCACTCATACTCTAAAAACTTCGTGCTGATGTAGTAAATGGCTCTTTCTTCGGAGTCAACTGTCTGAGCCAGCATAGCCCCCATGGTTGTCTCGGTCGTCGTTAGGTATAACGACAGAGGCAAACCGGGTTGAGGTGGCATTAAAACTGGCGGTGCAGACAGAATCTCCTTGATCTTGTCGAAAGCAGTTTGGCACTTGTCATCCCATAGTACCTGTTCTCCTACTTTCAGTTTCTTGAAAATTGGTTCACACACCATGGTTAGTTTGGAAATGAACCGACTGATGCACTGGACTTTCCCGAGGAATCCCCTTATTTCTTTTTCGGTTTTGGGAGGTTGCATCTCGGTAATGGCTTTGATTTTAGCTGGGTCGACTTCGATACCTCGTTGGCTAACGATATGACCCAGTAATTTTCCTGATGTTACCCCGAAACTGCACTTTTGAGGGTTTAACCTCATGTTGTATTTGCGCAATCGGGTGAAAAATTTTCTTAGGGCGGTGATGTGACCGTCCCGTTCTTTGGATTTGACGATCATGTCGTCTACATAAACTTCTACCTCTTTATGCATCATGTCGTGTAATAAAGTGGTAGCAGTCCTTTGATATGTGGCCCCGGCATTAATGAGACCGAAAGGCATGACGGTATAGCAGTAAGTACCCCAAGGTGTGGTGAAGGTAGTCTTACTCATGTCTTCTTCCGCCATCTTGATTTGATTATACCCGGCATACCCGTCCATGAATGATAGAAGGGCATGGTCGGCCGTGTTATCCACCAGTATGTCGATGTGTGGTAACGGAAAATCATCTTTCGGGCTCGCCTTGTTAAGATCCCGAAAATCTACACATACCCGCACCTTACCGTCCTTTTTAGGAACCGACACGATGTTTGCCACCCAGTCCGGATACTCGGACACTTGTATGAAGCCGGCTTTGAATTGTTTGTCGACTTCTTCTTTTACCTTGAGAGACCACTCGGGCCTCATTCGGCGGAGCTTCTGCTTGACCGGTTTGCACCCATCTTTGATTGGTATGTGGTGCTCGGCTATTTCCCGGTCTATCCCCGTCATGTCCTTGTAGGACCATGCGAAGACATCCTTGAACTCTTGGAGGAGGCTTACGAACTGTTGTTTCTCCTCGGGATCTAAGGATAACCCTATCTTAAGTGTCTGAGGCTCTAAGGTTGTTCCCACATTTATGGACTCGGTTTCTTCGATCACCGGGTTTCGGGACTCCCTTTGCTCTAGTTGCTCGATCAGATGCGGAGGTAAGGGTACCTGTTCGTCTGGTTTCTCAATATCATAGCATAAAACATTTTTAAAAGCAGAATTTGAAAGAGACAAGTCGTAAGCAGAACGGTTGTTATTATTGATTGAAAATTTGGAGAACAGCTCAAAGAGAGCAGCCATCTGATCATTGGTCAGTGGCGGGATAGGTAGGGCACTCGGGACAGACCCCGAAGTGCCAGCAGCAGGAATAATAAAAGGGAGGGGGTTACAGGAGTGACTCTAGCACCGACTTCCCTAGACTCGACCTCAGACTCAGACTCTGACTCTGACTCAGACTCCGACTCAGACTCGGACTCAGACTCAGGCATGTCTCCCTCTCCGGTGACCAGCTTGTAGATCCTTCCCTGACTGTCAGTCCATTTGACAGTCTTCCTCCAGGCCCTGTTTCCCGTCTCGGAACCAACATCCGAGATCAGCTTGGTCGGGTCAAACCTGTTGCTGCGGAGGATCAGGTTGACCAGGTCTTCCTTTGGAGTTGGGGTTATGGTGTCTTCCCCAAATAGTAGCCCTAGAGCGGGCTCAGCATCTTCAGCTCCGTTGGATTGGATGAGGGCGAACACGTCATTCGGGATGTAGTTGCAGTCTCGGGCCAAGTGGGTCCCGAGCTGCATAGCATTGGGATGGTATAGACCAACCTGGATAGCCCCAAACACCGGTGTGACAATGTAGTCAGCCAACCGTGGGCTATAAGGGCTCAAGTAGATACCCTTAAGGATGTTGCAGGCCTTTTCGATCTCTACTCGGACAACATTGTCGGGGGTGACGGCATAGCCGAGACCAAAGTGAGATTCTTCGTCTTTGAGAACCTCAATGATCTTCCCAGCTGGAAGATCGGGTCGAGAGGTAGCCCCCGGAAAGTATCCGAGGTTTTGGAGCATCATGTCGATACTCGTAGTGAAGTAAGGCCTAAAGAGGTACTCTTCCTCGATCATCCCCACAAAATCGAACCCCCAGAGGTCCGTGCGACCCGTGGCGTTACAACTAGCCACAGTCATTGGTGTTGCCTCTAAAGTGATGACATCGTTAAGCAGAGGCATCTTGATCTTTCGGTGGAGGGTGGAGGACACCGCCTTGACCGCGTGGATCTAAGGCCTACCCAGGAGCAGGTTGAATGACGAGGTGACATCGATCACCTGGAATTCGAGCTCCTTTTCTATTGGGCCGGTTATGATGGTCATTTTCACGGCCCCAGCTACCGACTTTGGGCTCCCATCGAAAGCTTGGATGGTCTGAGCAGTCGGGATATTGTCAGCCTCGGTAATGCCGAGGGCTTTTGCAGTCCTTAGAGGAAGGACATTCACAGCGGACCCATCATCAACCAGGGTCATAGGGAGGTATTTTCCTCGGCAAACAACCGTAATGTAGAGGGCCAGATTGTGGGAGGCCCCGAATGGTGATAGGTCGGCCTCAGAGAAAGTGATCGTCGGACCTCCTTCCTTAGCTTTGCCCTTTAAGTGGGGCAGGACCGTGGCCACCATCTCAGTAGGGGTAACCAAAGAGTCAACCTTAATTTGATCGAGAGCCTTTGTAAGTGCCTCTCGATGTTCTTGAGAACTAACCAGGAGTTGCCATATAGTGAGGTCAACTCGGGCTTTCTTCAATTGTTTCACGAGAGCCGTCTCAGCAGTTGGCTCTTCAGGGGCGACTTCCGTAATGACGTTTGTCGGGATAGGGGTGTCCCTAGAGCTAGTGGCTTGGTAGGGACGACCAAGGTGGTTACTGGTTAGGACTCGGGATTTAGTCTTTCGAATCTCCTCGGCGGTGATGGGGACAGCTTCCCCTTTTGCGAGATAGACATCATCTTCGTCATCGAACCAGATCCCGTTCACTTGCGGGATAAATGGAGAGATAAGGTGAGAGCAATCAATCACCTCCCCGGTAAAGATGGCGTAGGAGCTGAAAGGGTTCTCCTTGTTGCTGGGCTTATCTCCGGGTAGCAGGATTTTACCGCTTTCAATCAGGTCCTGAATCAAGTGCTTCAGCTTCCAGCACTTCTCGGTATCATGCCCATTGCCCCGGTGGTATTGGCAATAGGCTTGGGCATTGTAGTTCTTGGAGCGTCGCTCGACCGGAACTTCAGGAGTTGGGCCTATCGGTTGGATTAGGCCTTTTGAGGATAGCCTTTGTAAGGCATAAGTATAGGTCGTGCCTATGTCAGTGAAAACCCGAGGTGGGGTATTCTTCTTGGACGGGGCATATAGTAGATTAACCGCGTCGAAAATACTGCGGGTTGCAGCTTGAGGCTTGGTAGTGGAGGAAGAAGCCCCTTGGTAACCCTTAGCAGCGGCCTTAGTGAGGCCTTCCAATCTTAAGTCATCTTCGATCCTCATACCCATTTCATTAAGGGTGGTGAAATTGGGTATGACAGCATATCGGAGGTGAACCCGGTAGGATGGGAGGAGGTTCTTGACAAAAGCCTCCACCAAAGTCTTCTCACAGGGCTTATTCTCCCGATGGATATTATTACTCCCAGTCAAATGGACTTGTTCCTCTAGTCGGCGTACTGAGCTAACTAGATCAGCCAGAGGCCCCATAGTCCTGGCATTTGGAGTCCTGTGCTCCACCGCAGCCAATCGAGTGACGATGGCAACTTGTCCAGCCCTCATTTCATTCAGTTGGGCGTCGATGTCGGCTTGTTTGTCAACCATGGCGTCCACAGAGGTTTTCAGATCAGCTAAAGCAGCTTCCATTCTGCGAGTGTGTCTGGTTGATGGTGGCCTGTCTGTAAGAACACCACGTAATCAGAAACCGAACCCAGTCTTGGAATCAAAGGAACAGGTACATCCCGAGCGACCCAAAGGAAAGGATTGAGTGGAAAAGACTCGAGAAAGACATCTAGACGGATGACTCGTGGGTGGTATGACTTCCTTTGGATTTCGGCTTTGTGGGCCTAGTCCCGTTCGAAGGAAGGTCCACGTGAGATTACTCCCCAGACTTTTGACTCGAGTGTATGGACGGACAATCCTTTGTAGGGGTATGCCCTACGCGGGTTGGTCGTGCCTTGACAAATACGGCGAACTCGGGAAAGGGGGGAAACTCGTGATATAAGATCGACAGAGTTTCGACGCTATAAACCCTCTACATACTATGCAAAGACCCGACACACGGATAGACAGTAGGTCCTATAATAAGAAAGGTTTATTTTAGGAAAGTTGAAAGTTTTGGAAAGGTTGAGGTTTGAATGCAAAAATGAACGAATTTCCGAGAGTTTTGAAAACTGAAAACGGAATTTCGAAAACCGAGATTAGAATTTTGAAAAGGAAAATTCCGAAAATCAAGGGGGTGGAAATTCGAGAAGTAAAACGGACAGTATGCCGACTACAGAAAAGGATATTTTGAGTCAAATCATTGATCCTAAATTTCGGCGGCATTCCGAGTTTTGAAAATTGGATATTTTGAAAAGGTGAGTCCCGAAATGGGCAGCATTTCGGGTTTTTCAAAATTGGGCGTTTTAGAATGACGGGTCCCAAAATGGACAATATTTCGGTTTTTTCGAAAGGTGGGTATTTTTGGAAAGATGCAATTTTGAAATGACGGTTTTTTGAAAAGTGACACCGAAACCAAGTAGCACGTAGTCAAACAAGCATTATAACGACGCTTATGTATGCATTACGCTAAGTCTCGGTCGGTCAAAATAGGGTTTATACCAACAACGATGGCTTTCTTGTGTGATGGACGGACTCCCTAAGCAGAGTTGGTCTTAGGACATGCCGCAAAACCGAGACGAGTTCCACCATCGATGTCTTTAGCGCACCCATGTAGGAATGCACCGTGGTATAATGGGACGTCGGTCACAAGTAACCGGCCCGGGCAAATTTGGGTTATGCATGAATCATTAAACTAATGCGCGCACACTAATCTACGAACGATTTCTCTTCGAGTCTCACCCTAGGAACCCCGATGACATGTGGTACATCAGGTATCCCCAGCGGAGTCGCCAAATTGTGGACATGACGTAGGTCCACCCCGACGCGGCGAAGCGCGGGTTTGGGTAGGCGAATGAATCTCGTGGTAAGATTGTTCTCGGGTACGAAATTTAAGTCAAAATGGAGTCGCCACCGAATTTTGTGGTTATTCGGAACCATACGAGCCCACTCTATGTCGTAATGGGCTATACACAAAGTAAGCCCGCTTCGATTTCAGAGTTTACGGGGCTCGTCCCTTTGCATTGCAATATCGATACAGTTTACACTGGCTTTCGTATATAGAATGACTCTCGTGCGCCAAGGGTTTCGGGCATCCGGAAACCAAAGGTTCTGAGTAAGGGGTGAGGGTACGTGTTGGGAAGCCCACTAAGGACACCCAACCCCGCCCGCACAATGGCGGCCTCTACTAAGACATCGTTCGTGTTCGTGTACGCGCGCTAGTAAAATGATTAAATGATATGCAAACAGCGTTTTCGGGCTAAGCATGTGAGTTATTGGTTAACTACGTCATTTAATGCATCTTATTACTTGTCGAAGTGGTTTAGCATGCGAGGTTCATTTATAAAGCGTAAAAGCAAGTAAATAAACAATGCTCGAAAATAAATAAATAACGTACAAGTTACACGCGCGGAAATACAACCAGGAATTCACAATACAACGTTACATAAAAATAATGAATGATATAAAGAAAGCAATATAATGATAGAAACGGACCCGTATATAAACTAGACCGCGAAAATATGTAGATGGACTAACCCCGATTAAATACGCATTATGTCGCATATTAAACGAAGGACGGGAACATGAGACTGTGGCATATTGCTAGCCTAATCTCACATCTCGTAGTCTTGTCCCGACTTATCACGTCAAAGTGGTCAAAGTCGTTCTACCTGTCGTGATGTGTATAGTTTTGAAAATAGGATAGTCACGTGATAGTCTTTGCACGTGATGACTAAAGTCGATAAAAAGGTCGGGGCTTGAATTGTGGGTCAAACCCCTCGGTTTTGTGGGTTACAGGACCCACTCGACCGAGTTATGGTGTGACTCGGTCGAGTGCACGTTTAACGTGGCTACTGACCACTTTTTGGGGTGCTACTCGATCGAGTGGCCCATGGCACTCGATCGAGTGCCCCCTGTACGAAGCATGGCTCGTTTTGTTTTATGACTTGAAATCGATGAACGGTCAAACCAAATACAAATGTTGCACGATTTGTATTTAATTCGGCCTCCGGTACTATAATCGTGTATGAACGATTATAATACCGTCACCGGAGTTTTAGGAAAACGTTTACGTTAGATTAGGAAATTTTGAATTAGTGACGAAATGTATCCCTCTACGTCACGACATCGGAACTAACCCTTTCGGGTTACGTAATGTCGGTTTTCGTGTCAACGGGTTTCGTACCAATTATGGAAAAGGAATTAAATCCGTTCAACTACGACCGATCACGGTCGCGTCACGCCCTTGAGTACATTGGGGCGGGGCTCCTCGAAAGGGCTCCACCTCCGTCGTTGCTCGTAAAGGGATTAGACGGACCAAAAGTGATCATCGTAGTCCAACGTTATAAAACCGATTTTTGATACTAGTTTACGTATACACGGTATTATTAACGTTAATGACGATAAAATAATACAAAAAACGAAAATATCAAAGGTACAAGAATGCTAGTGTTAGTGTTACTATGATTACAAAGATGATGCAAAAATACGATAAATAAAGCGAAAATGAGACTAGATAAGAGAGATTAAAACGGGGTTTAGGACACCCTCAACATACATGCTTAGTAAGGACCTCGGAGATGGACTCGTAACAGCGGCACGGGCTCGGGAGTATCGAGGATGTATGAGAGTTGTGGTGTGTATGGATGTGTATGTGTATGTGTCGGTTTATCGAGAGACGAGATCTCGGTTTTTGTGTGTTTTTGGCTTAGGATTTCTAAGGCTTGGATGTGTAGGATGGTAGGGTTGAAGTAGGGTAAATGTAGCTGAAAAATGTAGGGTAAAAGTGATTCAAAAGTTCTAAAATGCATGGGGGGGTGAAGCGGTATTTATAGACTTCACCCCTCGACATAGGGGCACTCGATCGAGTGGCCCTAGTGCACTCGATCGAGTGCCTTCGCAAATGGGCCAAACCCGGGTAAAAAAGGCTCCACTCGATCGAGTGGGGTCAATCCACTCGATCGAGTGGGTCAAACGGGTTAGATAAATAAGGGAAGAATTGATTTTGTTGTTGTGATTGATTTTTGAATTTATTTTGTGCGCCTAATCTGATCTTGGCTGATTTATGAGACGGTTTCGTCTTTGACCGGGTTTTGACCCGGTCGCCAAAAGACGGGATTTATCTTTGGTGTCGGTTTTCGCCCAAATTAGTCTCATTTTGCTCGGAACGACCCACTGGGCCTGGATTTGAGGTCTGTTTTGTGAGATTTTTACTCCGCTAAAAGTCCATGTCGGATATTATGAATTCCGAGCCCAAATCCGAGTATACCAAGTCACGGTTACGTCCGATCATCATCGGGTGTTTTTCGGAGACTACCATAGACACGTGGCAGTCAAAATGCGGGTGTCTACAGAGCCCCCACTCTGACTGAGGCTTGGACAAGGCGAAAGTCAGAGTAGCTACCAAGCCCGCTAAGACTTGGTAGACTTCCGGTCGGGTCGTTTATAGTCCAGTAGACTTGCGTGAAAGGCTCGCCAGCCATAAGCAGAGGGTCATACCTGTCCTGATGATGATAGCTTCGCGGGGAGTCAGACTTGTAGCATAAGTCCGCACCATTTCAGGAAAATGCCGCCTCGGGCGTTCCTCTGGGGAAGTACGTGAACTGTACGGGCTTGCTTCTGAAGCCTCGAGTCGCACTTGAGCTGATGATGATGCTCCGTGGGGAGTAAAGCCTGCCTTTTTGGAGAGTAGGTGTACCCGTATGCCGACACATCGCACTTTGGATGTAGCACACTGGGGAAAAGCTGACTCCGTTGGGGAAATTAAATAGTTTCGCGGGGACTTGCTTCTGAAGTTTGGGGGTGTACCTGTATGCTGACACATAACAATTTGTATGTAACACGTAGGTAAAATGTTGACTCTCGCTGGGGAGAAAAAGATTGAATTTTTTTGAAAGGACAAAATTTTTTAACGCGAAGAAATTTTATCAAAATTTTTTCTTTTAGAAACTCTTAGGAAAGCTCGGGACAGCTCGATTCCTATTCTGGGTTCTAGTTTGAAATCAGGCCTGCGCGCGCATAGGGCCCAGCTTGCTGAGGAGGCAGGGTAGTTAGGTTTTCTGTTAGGTTTTCTCATTATAAATATGAGAATCCCTGCTTCAACTTTTTATATCCCAACTCAAACTCTTCATTCCTCTCTCAAAATCTTTTAGACTTTTAAGAAAGTTATAAATTTCTGTCATGGGTATCGATCACTTGACTGCTATGCTGCTTGCTTGGTCCCAGTATTTTCGGGACGAAGAAAAGGTCCGGCTGACCCAGATGGGGATAGTCAATTTATTCCCTTTTCAGCGTCTGATAGTTGACTCGCATTTTCTGGACGCCTGTCTGTCGTTTTGGGACACCACCCATCACGTGTTTACATTCCCGAGGGGCGAGATGTGTCCTTTGCCCGAGGAGATTGCGGCCATAGGCGGCTGGGGTCTTACTGTTCAGCCCGCTATTCCCCCGTTCTACCCGGATCCGCGGAGGAGATTAAGGGAGTTTTTGGGTTTGTCTCATGCTGAGGCAAATCGGATGGTGTAGGGAGATACCGTCTCCCTATTTGATCTGGCCGACAAGTTCATGAATCCACGAGACGTAAGGGCCACCCCTGCTCATAGGCGCAGGGCATTCGCCTTTTGCATGCTGCATTGCTATGTCTTCGAGGGGCTGATGGAGCTTGACTCATGCAGGGGTCAAATCAGGCTAATTGGAGTGGTTGACCAGATGGAGACTGGTCATAGCCCTGCTTGGCTAGCCACTGGGGAGATCATCATGGGTCTGGATGCTAGACGGCTCGACCCGACCCGACGGTTGATGGGGAGTACCCGTTTCCTGCAGGTATACCTCTCGATTTTTTATTTTTTTTTCACGTTTCATGCGAATTTCCTGATTTTCGCAAGTCACTCGATCGAGTGGACATGTCACTCGATCGAGTGACACTCATACCGGGCTACTGCCTGTTTTTGACAGGCTTACTCGATCGAGTCAGCTGCTGTACTCGATCGAGTTGGCTGTAGCGGACCACTCAATGGCTTACGAAGCTTGTGTATGCTTTTCAGATATGGTTGTCGGAACGTCTGTCAATCATAGAGACTCCTCCGAGCATTCCAAATTATCGGAGTAGTCAAATTAGCTCAAGGAGGCGAAAGATAAGCTCGTACCATCAAATAACCCGAGCTTATTGGGATGAAGAGCTGGTATTCCACGGAGGTCCCTTGATCAGGTGGATCGTCGCTTGGTGGTTTCTTTCGAAGTTGACCGGACTGGCTAAGAGAGACCAAGCCCGGTACCTGACGATCCTGTCCTTAGACTGGACAGTTCATATTTATCCGGATTGTCTCCTAAGACAGTTCGGTTCGTCTCAGCGCATCCCTGAGACTGAAGCCATTATCAGCGTCCCGCTCCAATTGACGGACGCTATGTGCGACACCTGGTTGCAACGATGGTTCACTCGTCCTACATGGACTATACCCAGCCCTTGCCAGTCCGCTTGGGTGTCACGGGCTTATCAAAAATGGACTTCTGAGGAGTCCAAGGAAGCTCGAAAGGCCCTGAAGCTCGAGGAGGCCTTTGAATTGGCTCATCGCGAGTCGGCGAAGGATAACAGGGACTTTTTCACCGGGGAATACATTCCTGAGGCTACAGTCCGGGGAGAATCGGGTCTTAAGTCACAAACTAAGACTCGATCTAAAGAAGTCGGTTCTAGCAGCACTCGAGGGCAGACCGACTTGGAACGATGACTTGGGCCGAGGTTGGCGGTCCGGGACCGACTTGGTCCGCGTGGTGATTCGGGAACGCTCCCCTCCGCGTCGTCGCCAGTGGACGGCTAAGGAGGCTAAGGACAAGGGGAAGGGCAAGATGCCCTGAATGCCGAGTCCTTAGATTTTGTTATTATTTAAGTATTATTATTATTTGTTGTGTGCCCTTTTTTTTGTTTTTTTTTTATTCCTGCATTTTTGTAATTTTTCGAGTTTATCGGGATTTTTATTTGAATTAATAAAAGAAGTTTATTATAAAACCGCTCCTGTCTTTTCTTGATTGCATTGGTTGTGCCCTTTTGAGGGGCTGCCTACGTATCCGCGATTAGTAGAATCAAACCAAACGTAGTTCAGGCATAGGAAATTTGCAATCTCGAATTACACCAAGACTATTGGTTCAAGATGTTTATGACAGTAGAATAAGTAATTCTAGCTCATTGACTTGCTTTTTGTAAAAAAAATGATTTTGATAAAATTTGCTAATGACATTGAGAAATGCCTAAGGGTAGTAACGCTTCAATTGGTCCAGGTTGGTTGGGTTGACAAATTCATTCCCGTCCAGGTCCGTCAGCATCACTGCTCCCCCTGATAGGATTTTCTTCACCAGGTATGGTCCAGCCCAATTGGGTTTGAATTTTCCCCTCAGGTCAACTGGTAGTAGAGCTCGAATAGACTTAAGGACTAGATCGCCTTCCTTAATGTTCCTGGGCCTTACCCTTTTGTTGAAGGCCCGTTGGATTCTCTTCTGGTAGATTTGGATATTATTGAGGGCACGAGACCGTCGTTCGTCTAGTGGAACCAGTGAGTCATATCGTGCTCGAACCCAGTCAGCTTCGGGTACTTGACTTTCTAGCAGAATTCTGAGGGACGGTACTTCCAGCTCAACTGGTTGGACTGCCTCCATCCCGTAGGTTAGGTAATATGGTGTCGCCCCGGTTGCGGTGCGGATTGACGTTCGATATCCCCATAGGGCAGAAGGTATTTTGTCGGGCCAGTTCCGGTAATTATCAGCCATCTTTTTTAGTATGGTGACAATTGTTTTGTTAGCCGCCTCTACTGCTCCATTTGTTTGGGGACGGTAAGGCGAGGAAGTATGCCTTTGGATTTTATATTTGGTCAGCAGGGCCGCAGTCTCGGCTTGAAAGTGAGTCCCGTGATCACTGATAAATTCAGAGGGAATGCCATATCGACATATTATCTTGTTCTGGATAAACTTGGCTACATGCTTGGCATTGAGGATGCGATATGATTCAGCTTCGACCCATTTGGTGAAATAATCGATAGCTACCAAAATAAAGCAATGCCCACCGGTACCCGAGGGATTTATTTTCCCGATTATGTCGATACCCCACGTTGAGAATGGCCAGGGTGACGTCATGGTATACAGCAGTGATGACGGCATATGTTGCACATTGCCAAAGATTTGACAGTTATGACAATATTTGACGTACGACCGGCAATCGGCTTCCATGGTATTCCAATAATAACCGAGCCTCATGATTTTCCGGACCAGCATGTGGGCATTCATGTGTGGGCCGTTCTCACCATCGTGTATTTCGGCCATAACCTTTTCAGCCTTATACTTGTCAACACAAAGAAGAAGAGCCCCATGTGCCGTCTTTTTGTACAGTTGCCCGTCGTCGGTGCGGATGAACTGGGTGGCTAGCCTCCGTAAGGCTTTTTTGGCTCGACCTTCCGTCCCGGGAGGGTATTCTCCGTTGGTTAGGTATTTTAACACAGCTTGGTACCACGGTTCGGGATCAGTTATCTCAATGTCCTTGATGTCGCAAATGTATGCTGGCTCGGACCGTCTTTCGACACAAATTGGCATACTGGTCACGTGGTCGGGAATATTCAGTAAGGATGCCAATTTTGAGAGTGCATCTGCAAACTGATTCTCTTCCCGGGGTAGGTATATGTACTCTACCTTTTGGAATTGTTTCTCGAGATCCCTTACTCGTGCCTGGTAGGCCACGAGATTAGCATTTCGAGTCTTCCATTTTTGAAGCGCTTGGTTAATGACCAAGGATGAGTCACCATGTACCCGGAGATTTGTAATCCCCAGATTGGCGGCGGCTTGTAGCCCGTAAATGCATGCTTCGTACTCTGCTGCATTATTGGTAACATCAAAGTCCAGCTTGATGGAGACGGGAGTATGTTCCCCTTTTCGTGAAATTAGGAGGATCCCGACTCCGAACCCTCGAAAATTAGATGCTCCATCGAAGTATAAATCCCAAGTTTCAGTATCAGTATGGAAAATATCTTCGTCTGGGAAGGACCAAGTGTCGGTGTGTCCTTCCTCGATTATCGGGCTATCGGCGAGAAATTCAGCTACTACTCGACCCTTGATAGCTTTTAATGGTAAGAACTTTAGGTCGAACTCTGCCAGCATCAAAGTCCATCTAGAGATTCGGCCGTTGAGAACGGGCTTTTCGAAGATGTATTTGATTGGGTCCATTTTGGATAGCACATGGACCTCATGACTGAGCATATAATGCCGAAGTTTCTTAGGGGCCCAGACTAGAGCCAAACACGTCTTTTCGAGCATGGTATATTTGCACTCATACTCTAAAAACTTCGTGCTGATGTAGTAAATGGCTCTTTCTTCGGAGTCAACTGTCTGAGCCAGCATAGCCCCCATGGTTGTCTTGGTCGTCGTTAGGTATAACGACAGAGGCAAACCGGGTTGAGGTGGCATTAAAACTGGCGGTGCAGACAGAATCTCCTTGATCTTGTCGAAAGCAGTTTGGCACTTGTCATCCCATAGTACCTGTTCTCCTACTTTCAGTTTCTTGAAAATTGGTTCACACACCATGGTTAGTTTGGAAATGAACCGACTGATGTACTGGACTTTCCCGAGGAATCCCCTTATTTCTTTTTCGGTTTTGGGAGGTTGCATCTCGGTAATGGCTTTGATTTTAGTTGGGTCGACTTCGATACCTCGTTGGCTAACGATATGACCCAGTAATTTGCCTGATGTTACCCCGAAACTGCACTTTTGAGGGTTTAATCTCATGTTGTATTTGCGCAATCGGGTGAAAAATTTTCTTAGGGCGGTGATGTGACCGTCCCGTTCTTTGGATTTGACGATCATGTCGTCTACATAAACTTCTACCTCTTTATGCATCATGTCGTGTAATAAAGTGGTAGCAGTCCTTTGATATGTGGCCCCGGCATTAATGAGACCGAAAGGCATGACGGTATAGCAGTAAGTACCCCAAGGTGTGGTGAAGGTAGTCTTACTCATGTCTTCTTCCGCCATCTTGATTTGATTATACCCGGCATACCCGTCCATGAATGATAGAAGGGCATGGTCGGCCGTGTTATCCACCAGTATGTCGATGTGTGGTAACGGAAAATCATCTTTCGGGCTCGCCATGTTAAGATCCCGAAAATCTACACATACCCGCACCTTACCGTCCTTTTTAGGAACCGGCACGATGTTTGCCACCCAGTCCGGATACTCGGACACTTGTATGAAGCCGGCTTTGAATTGTTTGTCGACTTCTTCTTTTACCTTGAGAGACCACTCGGGCCTCATTCGGCGGAGCTTCTGCTTGACCGGTTTGCACCCATCTTTGATTGGTATGTGGTGCTCGGCTATTTCCCGGTCTATCCCCGGCATGTCCTTGTAGGACCATGCGAAGACATCCTTGAACTCTTGGAGGAGGCTTACGAACTGTTGTTTCTCCTCGGGATCTAAGGATAACCCTATCTTAAGTGTCTGAGGCTCTAAGGTTGTTCCCACATTTATGGACTCGGTTTCTTCGATCACCGGGTTTCGGGACTCCCTTTGCTCTAGTTGCTTGATCAGATACGGAGGTAAGGGTACCTGTTCGTCTGGTTTCTCAATGTCATAGCATAAAACATTTTTAAAAGCAGAATTTGAAAGAGACAAGTCGTAAGCAGAACGGTTGTTATTATTGATTGAAAATTTGGAGAACAGCTCAAAGAGAGCAGCCATCTGATCATTGGTCAGTGGCGGGATAGGTAGGGCACTCGGGACAGACCCCGAAGTGCCAGCAGCAGGAATAATAAAAGGGAGGGGGGTTACAGGAGTGACTCTAGCACCGACTTCCCTAGACTCGACCTCAGACTCTGACTCAGACTCCGACTCAGACTCGGACTCAGACACAGGCATGTCTCCCTCTCCGGTGACCAGCTTGTAGATCCTTCCCTGACTGTCAGTCCACTTGACAGTCTTCCTCCAGGCCCTGTTTCCCGTCTCGGAACCAACATCCGAGATCAGCTTGGTCGGGTCAAACCTGTTGCTGCGGAGGATCAGGTTGACCAGGTGTTCCCTTGGAGTTGGGGTTATGGTGTCTTCCCCAAATAGTAGCCCTAGAGCGGGCTCAGCATCTTCAGCTTCGTTGGATTGGATGAGGGCGAACACGTCATCCGGGATGTAGTTGCAGTCCCGGGCCAAGTGGGTCCCGAGCTGCATAGCATTGGGTTGGTATAGACCAACCTGGATAGCCCCAAACACCGGTGTGACAATGTAGTCAGCCAACCGTGGGCTATAAGGGCTCAAGTAGATACCCTTAAAGATGTTGCAGGCCTTTTCGATCCCTGCTCGGACAACATTGTCGGGGGTGACGGCATAGCCGAGACCAAAGTGAGATTCTTCGTCTTTGAGAACCTCAATGATCTTCCCAGCTGGAAGATCGGGTCGAGCGGTAGCCCCCGCAAAGTATCCGAGGTTTTGGAGCATCATGTCGATACTCGTAGTGAAGTAAGGCCTAAAGAGGTACTCTTTCTCGATCATCCCCACAAAATCGAACCCCCAGAGGTCCGTGCGACCCGTGGCGTTACAGCTAGCCACAGTCATTGGTGTTGCCTCTAAAGTGATGACATCGTTAAGCAGAGGCATCTTGATCTTTCGGTGGAGGGTGGAGGACACCGCCTTGACAGCGTGGATCCAAGGCCTACCCAGGAGCAGGTTGAATGACGAGGTGACATCGATCACCTGGAATTCGAGCTCCTTTTCTATTGGGCCGGTTATGATGGTCAGTTTCACGGCCCCAGCTACCGACTTTGGACTCCCATCGAAAGCTTGGATGGTCTGAGCAGTCGGGATATAGTCAGCCTCGGTAATGCCGAGGGCTTTTGCAGTCCTTAGAGGAAGGACATTCACAGCGGACCCATCATCAACCAGGGTCATAGGGACGTATTTTATTCGGCAAACCACCGTAATGTAGAGGGCCAGATTGTGGGAGGCCCCGAATGGTGATAGGTCGGCCTCAGAGAAAGTGATCGTCGGACCTCCTTCCTTAGCTTTGCCCTTTAAGTGGGGCAGGACCGTGGCCACCATCTCAGTAGGGGTAACCAAAGAGTCAACCTTAATTTGATCGAGAGCCTTTGTAAGTGCCTCTCGATGTTCTTGAGAACTAACCAGGAGTTGCCATATAGTGAGGTCAACTCGGGCTTTCTTCAATTGTTTCACAAGAGCCGTCTCAGCAGTTGGCTCTTCAGGGGCGACTTCCGTAATGACGGTTGTCCGTATAGGGGTGTCCCTAGAGCTAGTGGCTTGGTAGGGACGACCAAGGTGGTTACTGGTTAGGACTCGGGATTTAGTCTTTCGAATCTCCTCGGCGGTGATGGGGACAGCTTCCCCTTTTGCGAGATAGACATCATCTTCGTCATCGAACCAGATCCCGTTCACTTGCGGGATAAATGGAGAGATAAGGTGCGAGCAATCAATCACCTCCCCGGTAAAGATGGCGTGGGAGCTAAAAGGGTTCTCCTTGTTGCTGGGCTTATCTCCGGGTAGCGGGATTTTACCGCTTTCAATCAGGTCCTGAATCAAGTGCTTCAGCTTCCAGCACTTCTCGGTATCATGCCCATTGCCCCGGTGGTATTGGCAATAGGCTTGGGCATTGTAGTTCTTGGAGCGTCGCTCGACCGGAACTTCAGGAGTTGGGCCTATCGGTTGGATTACGCCTTTTGAGGATAGCCTTTGTAAGGCATAAGTATAGGTCGTACCTATGTCAGTGAAAACCCGAGGTGGGGTATTCTTCTTGGACGGGGCATCTAGTAGATTAACCGCGTCGAAAATACTGCGGGTTGCAGCTTGAGGCTTGGTAGTGGAGGAAGAAGCCCCTTGGTAACCCTTAGCAGCGGCCTTAGTGAGGCCTTCCAATCTTAAGTCATCTTCGATCCTCATACCCATTTCAGTAAGGGTGGTGAAATTGGGTATGACAGCATATCGGAGGTGAACCCGGTAGGATGGGAGGAGGTTCTTGACAAAAGCCTCCACCAAAGTCTTCTCACTGGGCTTATCGACCACTTTCACGCTCTCGGCCCTCCATCGTTGAATGTATTTGGTAAAACCTTCCTTCGGCTCCTAGGCCATAACCTCCAAAGATCTCATTGTGGTTTGGATCTCGGTGTTGTCAGCATAGTTCCGAGCGAACTCGGTGGCCACATCATCCCAAGTAGGGTATTTCTTCGGGTCTAGCCTGTAGTACCAGGCCCGAGGGTGCTTTTCAAGAGACGCAGCGAAGAGGTTCTTGAACATGGTAGAGTCCACCCCTTTGATGGCCATGAACTTCTAGAAGGCCCGTACATGTAGTAACGGGTCTTCAGTCCCTTCGAACATGGGCAAACCGGTGAGGTTCAGGTTTGCAGGCAGCTTGTCACTCAGTGGGTTATACTCACGACTATTCTCCCGATGGATATTATTACTCCCAGTCAAATGGACTTGTTCCTCTAGTCGGCGTACTGAGCTAACTAGATCAACCAGAGGCCCCATAGTCCCGGCATTTGGAGTCCTGTGCTCCACCGCAGCCAATCGAGTGACGATGGCAACTTGTCCAGCCCTCATTACATTCAGTTGGGCGTCGATGTCGGCTTGTTTGTCAACCATGGCGTCCACAGAGGTTTTCAGATCAGCTAAACCAGCTTCCATTCTGCGAGTGTGTTTGGTTGATGGTGGTCTGTCTGTAAGAACACCACGTAATCAGAAACCGAACCCAGTCTTGGAATCAAAGGAAAAGGTACATCCCGAGCGACCCAAAGGAAAGGATTGAGTGGAAAAGACTGGAGAAAGACATCTAGACGGATGACTCGTGGGTGGTATGACTTCCTTAGGATTTCGGCTTTGTGGGCCTAGTCCCGTTTGAAGGAAGGTCCACGTGAGATTACTCCCCAGACTTTTGACTCGAGTGTATGGACGGACTTTCCTTTGTAGGGGTATGACCTACGCGGGTTGGTCGTGCCTTGACAAGTAAGGTGAACTCGGAAAAGGGGGGAAACTCGTGATATAAGATCGACAGAGTTTGACGCTATAAACCCTCTACATACTATGCAAAGACCCGACACACGGATAGACGGTAGGTCCTATAATAAGGAAGGTTTATTTTAGTAAAGTTGAAAGTTTTGGAAAGGTTGAGGTTTGAATGCAAAAATGAACGAATTTCCGAGAGTTTTGAAAACTGAAAACGGAATTTCGAAAACCGAGATTAGAATTTTGAAAAGGAAAATTCCGAAAATCAAGGGGTGGAAATTCGAGAAGTAAAACGGATAGTATGCCGACTACAGAAAATGATATTTTGAGTCAAATCGTTGATCCTAAATTTTGGCGGCATTCCGAGTTTTGAAAATTGGATATTTTGAAAAGGTGAGTCCCGAAATGGGCAGCATTTCGGGTTTTTCAAAATTGAGCGTTTTAGAATGACGGGTCCCGAAATGGACAGTATTTCGGTTTTTTCGAAAGGTGGGTATTTTTGGAAAGATGCAATTTTGAAATGACGGTTTTTTGAAAAGTGACACGGAAACCAAGTAGCACGTAGTCAAACAAACATTATAACGACGCTTATGTATGCATTACGCTAAGTCTCGGTCGGTCAAAATAGGGTCTATACCAACAACGATGGCTTTCTCGTGTGATGGACGGACTCCCTAAGCCGAGTTGGTCTTAGGACATGCCGCAAAACCGAGACGAGTTCCACCGTCGATGTCTTTAGCGTACCCATGTAGGAATGCACCGTGGTATAGTGGGACGTCGGTCACAAGTAACCGGCCCGGGCAAATTTGGGTTATGCATGAATCATTAAACTAATGCGCGCACACTAATCTAGGAACGATTTCTCTTCGAGTCTCACCCTAGGAACCCCGATGACATGTGGTACATCAGGTATCCCCAGCGGAGTCGCCAAATTGTGGACATGACGTAGGTCCACCCCGACGCGGCGAAGCGCGGGTTTGGGTAGGCGAATGAATCTCGTGGTAAGATTGTTCTCGGGTTCGAAATTTAAGTCAAAATGGAGTCGCCACCGAATTTTGTGGTTATTCGGAACCATACGAGCCCACTCTATGTCGTCATGGGCTATACACAAAGTAAGCCCGCTTCGATTTCAGAGTTTACGGGGCTCGTCCCTTTGCATTGCAATATCGATACCGTTTACATTGGCTTTCGTATATAGAATGACTCTCGTGCGCCAAGGGTTTCGGGCATCCGGAAACCAAAGGTTCTGAGTAAGGGGTGAGGGTACGTGTTGGGAAGCCCACTAAGGACACCCAACCCCGCCCGCACAATGGCGGCCTCTACTAAGACATCGTTCGTGTTCGTGTACGCGCGCTAGTAAAATGATTAAATGATATGCAAACAGCGTTTTCGGGCTAAGCATGTGAGTTATTGGTTAACTACGTCATTTAATGCATCTTATTACTTGTCGAAGTGGTTTAGCATGCGAGGTTCATTTATAAAGCGTAAAAGCAAGTAAATAAACAAAGCTCGAAAATAAATAAATAACGTACAAGTTACACGGGCGGAAATACAAACCGGAATTCACAATACAACGTTACATAAAAATAATGAACGATATAAAGAAAGCAATATAATGATAGAAACGGACCCGTATATAAACTAGACCGCGAAAATATGTAGATGGACTAACCCCGATTAAATACGCATTATGTCGCATATTAAACGAAGGACGGGAACATGAGACTGTGGCATATTGCTAGCCTAATCTCACATCTCGTAGTCTTGTCCCGACTTATCACGTCAAAGTGGTCAAAGTCGTTCTACGTGTCGTGATGTGTATAGTTTTGAAAACAGGATAGTCACGTGATAGTCTTTGCACGTGATGACTAAAGTCAATAAAAAGGTCGGGGCTTGAATTGTGGGTCAAACCCCTCGGTTTTGTGGGTTACAGGACCCACTCGACCGAGTTATGGTGTGACTCGGTCGAGTGCACGTTTAACGTGGCTACTGACCACTTTTTGGGGTGCTACTCGATCGAGTGGCCCATGGCACTCGATCGAGTGCCCCCTGTACGAAGCATGGCTCGTTTTGTTTTATGACTTTAAATCGATGAACGGTCAAACCAAATACAAATATTGCACGATTTGTATTTAATTCGGCCTCCGGTACTATAATCGTGTATGAACGATTATAATACCGTCACCGGAGTTTTAGGAAAACGTTTACGTTAGATTAGGAAATTTTGAATTAGTGACGAAATATATCCCTCTACGTCACGACATCGGAACTAACCCTTTCGGGTTACGTAATGTCGGTTTTCGTGTCAACGGGTTTCGTACCAATTATGGAAAAGGAATTAAATCCGTTCAACTACGACCGATCACGGTCGCGTCACGCCCTTGAGTACATTGGGGCGGGGCTCCTCGAAAGGGCTCTACCTCCGTCGTTGCTCGTAAAGGGATTAGACGGACCAAAAGTGATCATCGTAGTCCAACTTTATAAAACCGATTTTTGATACTAGTTTACGTATACACGGTATTATTAACGTTAATGACGATAAAATAATACAAAAAACGAAAATATGAAAGGTACAAAAATGCTAGTGTTAGTGTTACTATGATTACAAAGATGATGCAAAAATACGATAAATAAAGCGAAAATGAGACTAGATAAGAGAGATTAAAACGGGGTTTAGGACACCCTCAACATACATGCTTAGTAAGGACCTCGGAGATGGACTCGTAACAGCGGCACGGGCTCGGGAGTATCGAGGATGTATGAGAGTTGTGGTGTGTATGGATGTGTATGTGTATGTGTCGGTTTATCGAGAGACGAGAGCTCGGTTTTTGTGTGTTTTTGGCTTAGGATTTTTAAGGCTTGGATGTGTAGGATGGTAGGGTTGAAGTAGGGTAAATGTAGCTGAAAAATGTAGGGTAAAAGTGATTCAAAAGTTCTGAAATGCATGGGGGGGTGAAGCGGTATTTATAGACTTCACCCCTCGACATAGGGGCACTCGATCGAGTGGCCCTAGTGCACTCGATCGAGTGCCTTCGCAAATGGGCCAAACCCGGGTAAAAAAGGCTCCACTCGATCGAGTGGGGTCAATCCACTCGATCGAGTGGGTTAAACGGGTGAGATAAATAAGGGAAGAATTGATTTTGTTGTTGTGATTGATTTTTGAATTTATTTTGTGCACCTAATCTGAACTTGGCTGATTTATGAGACGGTTTCGTCTTTGACCGGGTTTTGACCCGGTCGCCAAAAGATGGGATTTATCTTTGGTGTCGGTTTTGGCCCAAATTAGTCTCATTTTGCTCGGAACGACCCACTGGGCCTGGATTTGAGGTCTGTTTTGAGATTTTTACTCCGCTAAAAGTCCATGTCGGATATTATGAATTCCGAGCCCAAATCCGAGTATACCAAGTCACGTTGACGTCCGATCATCATCGGGTATTTTTCGGAGACTACCATAGACACGTGCGGGTGTCTACAAAAGTCTTCATAAAATTCCGATCGCTTGAAAAAAAAAATTGAAATAATTTCGTAATAATTTAAAATAAATCATTAAGGCATTTTTGAAACAGATCTAAATATAAATATCAACCAAAGATAAAACAAAAGTGAAGTATAAAGTTCTTAAATTATAATTCAAAAATATTTTTCACGATATCCGAAAAGTTTAAGTTTGTCAAACTTTTTACAAAATGGGGATTTTCACAGCTAGTAATTATAACTCAAAATGTTAAAATTTCACGATCACCCAAAAATGTGAAATTGCTCAAAGTTTTTACAAAATCGGGAGTTTTAAAATTTGAAATTATGCTTCAAAATGTTAAAATTTCACGAAAATCAAAAATTTTAAATTAGTCAAACTTTTCATAAGTTTGGGGAAATGATGAACGCATGAATAGAGTCAAGGATAAACAATAAATTAAAATAAGAATTTTCAAAATTGATAAAGGTCAAAGGGATTGGCAGGAATTACCGTAACAGAATTCAAGAGAAGCAGAAAGGAAGACGGAGTTGAGAATATAAAAGAGCTCTCTAGGATTATAGAAGAAATTAACCACCTCGAGATTTGTAGCACGATAACCACAAACACAGGTTCCTAATTCCCATCAAATAACGCTAAGACCAATATCAGTACAGGGTGGTCCTACTCAATCTACAACCTCCAAAATTAAGTCTTACATACTTATATAGTCTTTCAATTAGTATAGTAAGAATCCACAAATGATTTAGACTAATCCTTTAATTAAGATTTCAACGGTTATCAAAATATACCCAAACTTGTAATCACTAAGGCTCATAAATTCAAAGCTCATAAGGTCTAAACTCGAGGTATACTTCAAATTTCTCGAGTAAGGAACACTAAATAAAATCCACCAATTCACAATGTCCGAACACGAAAACTTTAAAATGATCATCAACATATTTTTTAACATCATCAATAGACAGAGGTTAGTAAAGTACGCCAAACCTTAAACACACGCAGCCTGACATGTTACGACAGATACTCACATCTTCAAACACGTCATTCGACTAAGGTTTCAGAGAATTCCACCAAATTTCATATCGTAAAAGCGAAACCACTAAAATATTTGTTAACTCAACGAAGCCACAATCTCGTTGGTCTAAGGGTTCTGAACTGTAAATCCATCAAGGTGATTGGCCTTAAAGTATTCCTCAAAACAACGCGATAAATCCAACCTCTAATGGCAATATGTTTCTCCTTTTAAAGGTTAACAATGATCTATCCAAAATTTAGATCATTCAACTCCAAATTTTGTAGGTTACAACCTTACATCAACGGTTCACAAAATAATCCATAAGAAACAAGGTTAATCTATGTCAACCAAAATTTATTAAACAATAACGAGGACTTGAAATGGTACCACAACACTCAGGCTAACATCTTAAATAGCGATTCATGATCCCAAAATTCCACGATTAGTCCATTAAGTCAACATTAGGTAGGAATCCCAAGTAATATTATTATTTACACTTGACTAGGTTCCATGTTGGGTAATAAGTATCCATCAAAATATAATATAATTCTCACTATCCAAAAATTTACTCAACTCTTAGTCCTCTATACGATCAAGTAATTCATAACCCAAGCTAGATCAATCTCTATGGTACAATCCTAATTCCATTAATTATCTATTACCATCCAAATCAAACCTCAAAAAGCTTTCTAGACTGGATTAAATTTGTATAACTCACAATCCTCAAACCATAAGTAATAGGGGGGGTTTACCAAACCTCAAACATCTATACCTTCCAAAAGGTTCACTAAGGCAGAATTTAGTCTAACCAAAGAATCTCAAGAGGAAGATGGTAAAATAGAAGAATAGAACAAGGACTCACCATAAGAATGAAGATGAGAATATAAGAGAAGAAAAACAGTGGGTGGAAGATGAAAGAAAAGAATCAATGATCCTAGATACTTCAGATCACGAACCAGAGGAGAATCTTGGTCCGAAGAGTTCATTGGGGAACTCGCTGGATTTCTTCAACTTCAAGTAGAGGAACAAACACACGAGTATTGGGTCGCTCCATCTGGATCCAAAGTGATTTCACATCTGAGTCTGCTGCACCGTGATGGAACTAGAATCTACTATTGATCATCTGGCCTGTAGCTTAAGCAAACTGAACCGGAGCTGAAAAGTCACCATCGACATCTTTCTTGGAGCACCAAGTTGTCCACTCGAGTCAACAGGCATTGAGAGTGCTAAGTCTTGTCCCGGTTTGGAGCAGCATCAAGTCAACATCTTGTCCACTCATCGTCTTCTTCTTGGACATATAAAACAAATATTCAATGCTAACCATTGAGTTTCAGGAACAGGAAAGCTAAACAAATAAGTCCTTACTTGTTTCTACCCATCTCTAATAATATTTTTATTTACTGCTTAAATAATTTACTGGTATTTTCCCTAATTTCAGGTGTAAGCGTTGGGAGCAGTGAGGCTCTGATACCAACTGTAATCCCCTGGAAAATCTAACGCGATACAGTGGCGGAAACACTGTAGAGTCGGGAATAAAACACACTGTAACTATGTCTTAGTAAAATTAAAATGGTAAAGTCAAACAATAGGCCTTAAATAAAATGGCCAAAATCTAAAACAATCCACAAAAGGTGTTTGAACAATCCATAAGACATAATTATCAAAATAAACAAGCAGGATCCACACTGCTCGCTAGCCCACACCCGGAACACGTATACCTGCCATGTTAAAACATAACAGCCACAATCAGTGGGGAGCAACGCCAACGTTCTCCCAGCCATATAACAGGATTTTAAAACTGTAATTACTATTATAGAAAAATAGTAAGAAAACGGAAAACAGTAAAAACATTATAATGAAAATAAGTTTTCAGTGAAAAACTTCACGTATCGAAACAATATAATAAAAACGAGTTTTCCAAAGAAAACATAAAACATTTGCCAACCTGCAACCAAATTATATCGATAATAATAAAAATAGTCAAAATGGCGTTATGGATAGGAGTAGTGTAGACGGCTAGACTTTCACTAGGAAAATACTAAAAACTAGCTTCGAGAACTTAGTTCAAACAAATCAAACTTCGATCTCTAACTAGGCTACTCAACCATAATAGGACGGCGACTTATAAATGCGTGGCCCTAGTTTAAGATAATGTGCACACCCCTCCCGAGCACCATATATGCTCGGTTCAACAACCAGTATGCCCCATAAAGACACACCAGCCTTATAGTTGATGGCAAAATAGTAAACCCCAGAATATATTACTCTAACTTCACACTTGTCCTTATTCCATAACTCCAAAACAAAGTCGTTATCGATATATTTAAGAGATATAATCGTTATAAACAATAAGAGAACAAAAGGAGTAACCATCGTATTCCAAAAGAGGAAACTTTCTATTTTAGGAAACTTATAATTTTTAGAAACTTTACTAAAAATAACATTATATTAAAATAGCGAAAATATTAGTTCATACTAATACAACATTTTTAGTAAACGATATAGATTTATAAAACTAATACTTTCGGCCTTAACGATATTAATTGTAAAAGTGAGAACATTGGGTTTATGAAATTATTGAAAAACCATACAAGTGTTTACAAAATAATTAAAAATATCTTAAACACTTTTGTACTACTAATTAGGGTGCTTCCAAAATTTATAAATATTATTAGTTTCGACAATACGATTATAAATAGGATTTTACGGCAAATGTCAAATTAAATCTTTTAACGTCTTTTATTTAATTAAACCATTGGATACATTAAGAGTATGTTAAGGGATGATTTAACTCACAAAGTTTCAGATTTAAATGCTTCCAAAATGGCTGGAAAAATAATTCTTTTAGGTAAGACGAAGCATTTTAACAATAAATCACAAGTTGTCCAAAATCAATACTTATTAGTTAAAGACTTTAATAAATAGTACAAAAATTACGTAAAATAGTTAAAATATATTTATGGACATTTTGTCCAGAAAAGAAAATTTCCAGAATCCTAGAACTCGGTTTTTAAAGGGTTTTCTCGTTAATCGTCTAATCTCGACAATAACGATTAATAAAAATAGTAATTACAAAACGATTTAAGCATAAATATCCAAAAATTATTATTAAAATTAAAAATCATGATTTTCTAGAATATACAAATTTTTCAGATTTTCAAAAATTTCAGATTTTACAAATTCCACAAAACCGTCCTTTAAAACCCGTTTTCACAATTAACGATTTCATTAATAAAACTTATCATTCCCAACATTTTATTAAAGCACTAAAAATCATAAAATTATATTTTATCATGAAATCATTATAATCATAATTTTTTTCCAGATTAAATCAAAAGACCAAAAATCGAGAATTTAAACGACAAACGCGGTTTTAACGATAAACGATGATTTAAAGTGATTAATTAATTCATCCACTTAACAATTCCCAAAATCTATGAAAAAATTCAGAAATTTATATTGCATCATAAAGTTTCACCGCGTCAAAAATCAGATTTAAATAAAATGTTTAAGTACTAGAACTAAAAATCAGTTTTTAATCGTTTTTGTCCGTAAACGATATAATTCAATAATCGATATCAAAACTATAAGAAAAATACCTAATTATTAAAAATCATCAAAAACATCATTTTTACAGAATATAAACATATATTACATGTTTAGGCCGAATATTACGATTTTACAAATTAATATGACGATTTAATAGTTAATCTCGTAAAAGCGATAAAAATACCAAAACATGCAAATTTTCAACTTTTAAAAATTTTTCCAGATTATATGACATACATATATTGTCAAAAACAAAATTATAATTATATACATGCAATTACACAAATAAAGTCATGCAATACCAAGTAACATCGACGTTACCTCTAATCCAAATCCGAGTCGATTATAAATTCGTCGGCTTCGGGATCATTCAAAAATCCTTCAAAACATGAAAAGCATGGTGGAAAAATACCATGAGAAAACTAAGAAAATCAAGGAAAATAACGATCGAAAACAACATCGATTATTACCCTAACGAAGGGAAAGGAAAGACCATTAATTTGGAGATGGAAAAGGGACGATCAAGACTCGATCTTGAGACAAATCTTGGCTGGAATTACTGCTGGAAACCATGTCCAAAGGAGAGGAAATGAAGAGTATTCGCCTTGAATAAATTGGTGAATGAATGAATAAAAGAGTATAAAAGGTTTATGCATAAATGAGACTTTAAAATTGATGAAAACAAGGCTACACTAACTTGATAAAACCAGCCAAATGAAGTGTGTATGGAGTATTAAAAGTTTATTCTTAATTCACCCAAAATAAATGAGAAGAAAGAAAATATCTAAAAGCTTAATCCATGTTATAAAATAAAATATAGTAAAAATGTAATGTAGTGTGTGACATGGGAGTCATGGTCCACACAAGGAAAATATGAGTCCAAATTAGTTGTAGATTGATAAAAATAAGGATCGTAAAATTATTAAAAGCATTTCAAAGCAATTCGAGTAAACCTCACGTTGACAAATAATTATTTACGAAACTTCGTAATAAAATCGTTAAAAGCTAAATTTTCGTAAATAAAAATATATTTTAGTTGAAAATATTATATAAATGTGTTTAGATATTTTTAGGTAGAGGAAAATCTTAAGTCCAAGCTTAAAAACGTCAAATCGAAGAAAAATAGAATTACTCGCGAAAAATAAATTAGTTTACAAAGAAAATCAAATAAATAGATTTGAAAGACTTAAATCTTTAAAAATTAAAAATAAAAATCATTAAACTTAAAAAATAAAAATAAAAATAGAGCTTAGTAAAATGATGGAATATGAGGCGGAAAAGCGATAGAGCGAGTTAGGATGGAGTCCTAACGGAAAGAATAAAAATGCTTAGAAAAATAGCGGGTGTTACAATGCTATAACCCCAGAAAATGTAGTCCGGGCCGGTATTCACAAGGCCACCAACATCCTTAAGGGTACTTACATAGGCCTTTATAGCCCGAAGTTAACTGACTACTTCGTCAATCCCGTGTTTAGGGCGATCCAAGTGGGCCTCTACCAACCCACCATCACATATCCGGAGACCAAAACGGCTCGGGAATGCAACTTCATCCCTGATGTTATATCCACCATCGTCCAGACCGAGTCCGAGAAAGGTGAAAATAATGCCGAGCCCGTGCTGGGGCTCCTCTTTGGAGATGACAAGGCCGTCCCTGCTCCAAAGGACGATTTGGTCAACTTGATCCTTCGCAGTGATCGGTTCGACCCAACTAAACTAATCACCGAAGTCGGTGCCAACAGCGAGACAAGGGCCTGGAGAAAGACCGTCAAATGGACCGACAGCCAGGAACGGATCTACAAGCTGACCACCGGCGAGGGAGACATGCCGGATACTAAGTCTGAGTCTGAGTCAGAGTCGGAGTCTGAGTCTAGGGGGTCTGGTGCTAAAGACGAGTCTGTAACCCCCTTTCTCTTAGTCACGTCCACTGAGGTCTCGGGGCCTGTCCCAAGACCTCTCCCTATCCCGCCACTGACCAATGATCAGATGGCAGCTCTATTCGAGCTATTTTCCAAATTTACCATTAATAATAATATCGAAAACCGTTCTGCTTACGACTTGTCTTATTTCCAAAACTTTCTCAATTTCAAAAATTTTATATGCAATGACATTGAGAAACCCGACGAACACATACCTCTGCCCCCGCATCTGATCGAGCAGCTCGAACAAAGGGAGTCCCGAGACCCGGTAATTGAAGACACCGAGTCCATCAACGTGGGAACCACTTTAGAGCCCCAGATGCTTAAGTTGGGCTTATCTTTAGATCCTGAGGAGAGAAAACAATTCACAGACCTCCTCCAAGAATTTAAAGACGCCTTCGCATGGTCCTACAAGAACATGCCGGGCATAGACCGGGAAATAGCTGAACACCGTATACCCATCAAAGATGGGTGCAAGCCGGTAAAGCAGAAGCTCCGAAGAATGAAGCCCGAATGGTCCCTCAAAGTCAAAGAGAAAGTAGACAAACAATTCAAAGCGGGCTTTATACAAGTGTCTGAATATCCAGACTGGGTTGCAAACATCGTGCCGGTACCCAAGAAGGACGGCAAGGTGCGAGTATGCGTGGACTTTCGGGACCTAAACAAGGCCAGTCCAAAAGACGATTTTCCGTTACCACACATTGAGATATTGGTGGATAACACGGCTGATCATGCCCTTCTATCATTCTTGGATGGGTATGCCGGATACAATCAAATTAAAATGGCAGAAGAAGATATGAGTAAGACCACCTTCATTACACCTTGGGGCACTTACTGCTACACTGTTATGCCATTTGGGCTCATCAATGCCGGGGCCACTTATCAGCGGACCGCCACTACTTTGCTACATGACATGATGCATAAGGAAGTAGAGGTCTATGTGGACGACATGATCGTCAATTCTAAGGACCGAAGCGGGCACATTTCGGCCCTAAGAAAATTCTTCACCCTGCTACGTAAATACAACATGAGACTGAACCCACAAAAATGCAGTTTTGGGGTAACGTCAGGTAAATTACTGGGCCATATCGTTAGCCAACGCGGCATCGAGGTTGACCTAGCTAAAATCAAGGCCATCACCGAGATGCAACGACCCAAGACCGAAAAAGAAATAAGGGGGTTTCTCGGAAAAGTCCAGTACATCATCCGTTTCATTTCGAAACTAACGATGGTATGTGAGCCCATTTTCAAGAAGCTGAAGATCGGGGAACGGGTGCTATGGGACGACAAATGTCAAGCGGCTTTGATAAGTGTCATTTGTAGTGCCTATTTGGTAGTGTTTTGGTCCCGTTTTCCTTGTGGAATCGCTCCTTGGGAGCGATTTATGGGCTTCTTATGCTTCCTTTAGTTTGTTTCAGGTTCCCGAGACCGATTTGGAAGAGTTGGAGCGATTCCGACTCGATACATACACATTTTGGAGCCAACGGAGTAAAGGAACGATGCCTCGATGCCTTGGAATCGACCCCGAGACCTTGGGACCCAATCCCAAGCCTCCGAGACCCGATCCCGAGTCTCGAGAATCGATGGGAAGCCCATGAGAAGCAAGGAGGGACCAAAAAGTTCATATTGGAGGCCTACAAGGCTCATCCCGGACGGGTATGGCCTCATCCCGTCCGGGATGAAGGAGCAAAAAGAGAAGCTGTTGTCTGTGGACCATCCCGATCGGGAAGGTGGCGTCCCGACCGGGACCAACCTCGTCCCGACCGGGACCACCCCGTCTCGGCCGGGACGGGCCACTGCTACCCCGCGCCTTGTTCCTTTCCTCTCCTTTCATTCTTAAACCCTATATATACCCTTCCTCTTGTAATATTATGGGATACACTTCGTTAGACATAAAACCCTAGACTACTTTAGGTTAGATTAGATTAGATTAGTGTAGATTAGTCGGTAATTAGTAGTTAATCCTAGTTTAGTACTTGTATTAAGGGAATTATTCAAGATCCATCCAAGATTGACAACCTTGGTGGTTTGTTTTGGGTTTCTCTCATGAATGCAAGTTTCAATCTTTCTTCTTCACTAGTTTGGTACAATGTCCTCTTCCTTTTTACTCTTTATCATGTTTAATCATCCAAGTTCTCATCTTTAGTTCTTGTTTATTGTTTCCGCTAGTTTGTTTGTGTATGTTTGGTTGTTTGAGTTTGTTTACCTTGTTTATGTTGGTTTCTACTTTAGTTATGTTAGAGTAGTGTTCTTGCTAGGGTTAGTAGGGTGATTAGGGTGTTAATTGGGTGATTAAGGGATTGTTGGAGATGTTGGTGGAAGATTTGGGTTTCCTCTTGGTTTGGTGCACATCACATGTTTGCTGAAATTCTTGATTGACTAAGTAGATGCAAATACTTGTTTTTCTTGCCTTTCTCTTGTGGGTGATAGTTTGTTTGTGGGTTCGGTTCTCTCACTAAGTTGCGAGAGCCCGGTGAGGACGACCCCTAGGTCGGTCTAAGTAGCGAGATCCCGGATTCGACCTAGGCCTATATAGCGCGTTAGAACCTCGTTTGTCATGTGTGTCGCCAAGATGGGTTATAGGATGAACCTCTAGGTGGGTCTAAGTTGCGAGAGCCCGGACCAACCTAGATCACCCTACTACCTCCTTCGCTCTAGCTTTCCCTCGACCATTCCGTTACCCCTTTGACCCCGACCTGATCCTAGCCCGTTTTCCTTAGTTGTTTTCATCGTGACCTTAGTTATAGTCTAGTTCTTCTCCCCTCCTATCATTCTTGTTTTAGCTTAGCTTGTTGACTTAGTCTTGTATTTAGGCGACCTTAGTCTAGGCTATACATTACCGTCCCCGTGGATTCGACCCGACTTGCCCTATCTACCGTAGGAATAGCCGGTTATTTTATTGACGGTTGGGATTCCACGACAAATCCCTCCCATCAATTTGGTGTCGTTGCCGGGGACGGTGCTAGTTTAGACTTTGTTTTCCTATTTGCTTGACTTTGTCTTTGTGTTTGTGTTTTTCTTCTTCTTTTTGTTACTTTGCTTCTTGTGTGTGTGCGGTTTATTTCTCTCTTGTCTAGTGCCCAAAAAGCACTAGACTTCTCACGTTTGTTCTTAGTCTACAGTTCGTGCTTAGAGGTGGTGACTATCTTCTTCTTGCAACTTAGAGCCGCTTTAACGGACGGTTGCTAGAATGAGTGGTTTCCAACCGGGTATGAGCTACGATTTTCGAGCGAGCATGGGGTTTGATCTAAACTCCACACACTCGGGAGCCGATTTGAGCTACCCCTCTTCTTCCATGAACCAAAGCCATGACATGACGCCCCCCTACCATTATCAAGCTTCTTGGGGTAATCAAGATGGGTATGATCCTCAAGAGTATGGATATGGCTACCAACAAGTGAATGATTATCACTCCTACGACCATTGTGGCTATTACTCGAGCTATGATTGTGAACCCACCATGTTCAATCAAGATTCACCGTATGGAAGCCAATTTCCCCAAAACCCACCATATTACCCTCCACCCCAACCACATTATGAACCCTATGACCCACAATACTACCAACCACCCCAACCTTGCTACCAACATTATGATGCCCCACCCTTTGGGCATCATCAAGATTATCAAGGAACTTTAAAAGACCCCAATGATCACCAATTACCCGACACGGAGGTGTTTCATTCTATGCTTCAAATGCAAAGGAGCATCCAAGAAATGGCCATTCAATTAAAAAAAGAACAAGACGAATTAATGGCCCAAATTCGAAGGGGAAACGAGGCGAGGAATGCTCATTTTGAATGCATTATCGGTTCAAACCGTAATGTCTTTATCATGAGCATCACGTTTTGATGAAGGGTGCCCACTTGAGAGAGAGGAGCAACCTAACCATGAAGCCGCCGATGTAGTTCCCTTTGGAGGAGAGATTTGCTTTGAAGAGCCTCAATCGTCTACCCAAAAAGAGACGAATGAGGATATGACCCTTGGTGAAGGCATTCTTGGTGAGGAATCGGAGGAGGATAGTGAGTTGGATGGGTTGGTGGAATTTGTGAGGATGTTGGGCGAAATTGTTAGCCTCGAGTTGCCCTTGTGCGATAATTTGGACAAGCATCAAGAGCCCCTTGCTAGTACACCGAGAGATGACCTGGAAGATATTGAAACCGCCGGTAGAAGTTTCGATTCTCCTCTCCAAGATGATTTGGGGCCGAGTGATGAAGATGGGGAACCACAACTTGAGGCAAGTGTGGGGGTGTGCATTGAGGAGATGAGGCCAAAGCCGATTTTTGCGCCTTGTTTCTTGGAGATGAAGCTTGCTAATGATTGGAGGCAATGCTTAGGGAGGAAGTGGTCGGTGAAGCTCGTAGGATGGAGAGACCCCGGGGACAACTTTGAAGATGATTTTGGGTCTTGGGATTCCTACTTCTTGCCTCCTCCTTGGAGGCCGTGGAGGTCGGTTAAGCTCAAGCGCTTCTTGGGCCTTCACTATGATGTCGGTAGCGCGTTCGACTTGCTCCTCCATGCCCTTGAGGGCTACGGTTGAAGAAGAGTCCACCATCCTAGGTTTGACGGAGTTCCTAAAAGAACCGTCATGTTTTGGTCCCGTTTTCCTTGTGGAATCGCTCCTTGGGAGCGATTTATGGGCTTCTTATGCTTTCTTTAGTTTGTTTCAGGTTCCCGAGACCGATTTGGAAGAGTTGGAGCGATTCCGACTCGATACATACACATTTTGGAGCCAACGGAGTAAAGGAACGATGCCTCGATGCCTTGGAATCGACCCCGAGACCTTGGGACCCAATCCCAAGCCTCCGAGACCCGATCCCGAGTCTCGAGAATCGATGGGAAGCCCATGAGAAGCAAGGAGGGACCAAAAAGTTCATATTGGAGGCCTACAAGGCTCATCCCGGACGGGTATGGCCTCATCCCGTCCGGGATGAAGGAGCAAAAAGAGAAGCTGCTGTCTGTGGACCATCCCGATCGGGAAGGTGGCGTCCCGACCGGGACCAACCTCGTCCCGACCGGGACCACCCCGTCTCGGCCGGGACGGGCCACTGCTACCCCGCGCCTTGTTCCTTTCCTCTCCTTTCATTCTTAAACCCTATATATACCCTTCCTCTTGTAATATTATGGGATACACTTCGTTAGACATAAAACCCTAGACTACTTTAGGTTAGATTAGATTAGATTAGTGTAGATTAGTCGGTAATTAGTAGTTAATCCTAGTTTAGTACTTGTATTAAGGGAATTATTCAAGATCCATCCAAGATTGACAACCTTGGTGGTTTGTTTTGGGTTTCTCTCATGAATGCAAGTTTCAATCTTTCTTCTTCACTAGTTTGGTACAATGTCCTCTTCCTTTTTACTCTTTATCATGTTTAATCATCCAAGTTCTCATCTTTAGTTCTTGTTTATTGTTTCCGCTAGTTTGTTTGTGTATGTTTGGTTGTTTGAGTTTGTTTACCTTGTTTATGTTGGTTTCTACTTTAGTTATGTTAGAGTAGTGTTCTTGCTAGGGTTAGTAGGGTGATTAGGGTGTTAATTGGGTGATTAAGGGATTGTTGGAGATGTTGGTGGAAGATTTGGGTTTCCTCTTGGTTTGGTGCACATCACATGTTTGCTGAAATTCTTGATTGACTAAGTAGATGCAAATACTTGTTTTTCTTGCCTTTCTCTTGTGGGTGATAGTTTGTTTGTGGGTTCGGTTCTCTCACTAAGTTGCGAGAGCCCGGTGAGGACGACCCCTAGGTCGGTCTAAGTAGCGAGATCCCGGATTCGACCTAGGCCTATATAGCGCGTTAGAACCTCGTTTGTCATGTGTGTCGCCAAGATGGGTTATAGGATGAACCTCTAGGTGGGTCTAAGTTGCGAGAGCCCGGACCAACCTAGATCACCCTACTACCTCCTTCGCTCTAGCTTTCCCTCGACCATTCCGTTACCCCTTTGACCCCGACCTGATCCTAGCCCGTTTTCCTTAGTTGTTTTCATCGTGACCTTAGTTATAGTCTAGTTCTTCTCCCCTCCTATCATTCTTGTTTTAGCTTAGCTCGTTGACTTAGTCTTGTATTTAGGCGACCTTAGTCTAGGCTATACATTACCGTCCCCGTGGATTCGACCCGACTTGCCCTATCTACCGTAGGAATAGCCGGTTATTTTATTGACGGTTGGGATTCCACGACAAATCCCTCCCATCAATTTGGTGTCGTTGCCGGGGACGGTGCTAGTTTAGACTTTGTTTTCCTATTTGCTTGACTTTGTCTTTGTGTTTGTGTTTTTCTTCTTCTTTTTGTTACTTTGCTTCTTGTGTGTGTGCGGTTTATTTCTCTCTTGTCTAGTGCCCAAAAAGCACTAGACTTCTCACGTTTGTTCTTAGTCTACAGTTCGTGCTTAGAGGTGGTGACTATCTTCTTCTTGCAACTTAGAGCCGCTTTAACGGACGGTTGCTAGAATGAGTGGTTTCCAACCGGGTATGAGCTACGATTTTCGAGCGAGCATGGGGTTTGATCTAAACTCCACACACTCGGGAGCCGATTTGAGCTACCCCTCTTCTTCCATGAACCAAAGCCATGACATGACGCCCCCCTACCATTATCAAGCTTCTTGGGGTAATCAAGATGGGTATGATCCTCAAGAGTATGGATATGGCTACCAACAAGTGAATGATTATCACTCCTACGACCATTGTGGCTATTACTCGAGCTATGATTGTGAACCCACCATGTTCAATCAAGATTCACCGTATGGAAGCCAATTTCCCCAAAACCCACCATATTACCCTCCACCCCAACCACATTATGAACCCTATGACCCACAATACTACCAACCACCCCAACCTTGCTACCAACATTATGATGCCCCACCCTTTGGGCATCATCAAGATTATCAAGGAACTTTAAAAGACCCCAATGATCACCAATTACCCGACACGGAGGTGTTTCATTCTATGCTTCAAATGCAAAGGAGCATCCAAGAAATGGCCATTCAATTAAAAAAAGAACAAGACGAATTAATGGCCCAAATTCGAAGGGGAAACGAGGCGAGGAATGCTCATTTTGAATGCATTATCGGTTCAAACCGTAATGTCTTTATCATGAGCATCACGTTTTGATGAAGGGTGCCCACTTGAGAGAGAGGAGCAACCTAACCATGAAGCCGCCGATGTAGTTCCCTTTGGAGGAGAGATTTGCTTTGAAGAGCCTCAATCGTCTACCCAAAAAGAGACGAATGAGGATATGACCCTTGGTGAAGGCATTCTTGGTGAGGAATCGGAGGAGGATAGTGAGTTGGATGGGTTGGTGGAATTTGTGAGGATGTTGGGCGAAATTGTTAGCCTCGAGTTGCCCTTGTGCGATAATTTGGACAAGCATCAAGAGCCCCTTGCTAGTACACCGAGAGATGACCTGGAAGATATTGAAACCGCCGGTAGAAGTTTCGATTCTCCTCTCCAAGATGATTTGGGGCCGAGTGATGAAGATGGGGAACCACAACTTGAGGCAAGTGTGGGGGTGTGCATTGAGGAGATGAGGCCAAAGCCGATTTTTGCGCCTTGTTTCTTGGAGATGAAGCTTGCTAATGATTGGAGGCAATGCTTAGGGAGGAAGTGGTCGGTGAAGCTCGTAGGATGGAGAGACCCCGGGGACAACTTTGAAGATGATTTTGGGTCTTGGGATTCCTACTTCTTGCCTCCTCCTTGGAGGCCGTGGAGGTCGGTTAAGCTCAAGCGCTTCTTGGGCCTTCACTATGATGTCGGTAGCGCGTTCGACTTGCTCCTCCATGCCCTTGAGGGCTACGGTTGAAGAAGAGTCCACCATCCTAGGTTTGACGGAGTTCCTAAAAGAACCGTCATGTTTTGGTCCCGTTTTCCTTGTGGAATCGCTCCTTGGGAGCGATTTATGGGCTTCTTATGCTTCCTTTAGTTTGTTTCAGGTTCCCGAGACCGATTTGGAAGAGTTGGAGCGATTCCGACTCGATACATACACATTTTGGAGCCAACGGAGTAAAGGAACGATGCCTCGATGCCTTGGAATCGACCCCGAGACCTTGGGACCCAATCCCAAGCCTCCGAGACCCGATCCCGAGTCTCGAGAATCGATGGGAAGCCCATGAGAAGCAAGGAGGGACCAAAAAGTTCATATTGGAGGCCTACAAGGCTCATCCCGGACGGGTATGGCCTCATCCCGTCCGGGATGAAGGAGCAAAAAGAGAAGCTGCTGTCTGTGGACCATCCCGATCGGGAAGGTGGCGTCCCGACCGGGACCAACCTCGTCCCGACCGGGACCACCCCGTCTCGGCCGGGACGGGCCACTGCTACCCCGCGCCTTGTTCCTTTCCTCTCCTTTCATTCTTAAACCCTATATATACCCTTCCTCTTGTAATATTATGGGATACACTTCGTTAGACATAAAACCCTAGACTACTTTAGGTTAGATTAGATTAGATTAGTGTAGATTAGTCGGTAATTAGTAGTTAATCCTAGTTTAGTACTTGTATTAAGGGAATTATTCAAGATCCATCCAAGATTGACAACCTTGGTGGTTTGTTTTGGGTTTCTCTCATGAATGCAAGTTTCAATCTTTCTTCTTCACTAGTTTGGTACAATGTCCTCTTCCTTTTTACTCTTTATCATGTTTAATCATCCAAGTTCTCATCTTTAGTTCTTGTTTATTGTTTCCGCTAGTTTGTTTGTGTATGTTTGGTTGTTTGAGTTTGTTTACCTTGTTTATGTTGGTTTCTACTTTAGTTATGTTAGAGTAGTGTTCTTGCTAGGGTTAGTAGGGTGATTAGGGTGTTAATTGGGTGATTAAGGGATTGTTGGAGATGTTGGTGGAAGATTTGGGTTTCCTCTTGGTTTGGTGCACATCACATGTTTGCTGAAATTCTTGATTGACTAAGTAGATGCAAATACTTGTTTTTCTTGCCTTTCTCTTGTGGGTGATAGTTTGTTTGTGGGTTCGGTTCTCTCACTAAGTTGCGAGAGCCCGGTGAGGACGACCCCTAGGTCGGTCTAAGTAGCGAGATCCCGGATTCGACCTAGGCCTATATAGCGCGTTAGAACCCCGTTTGTCATGTGTGTCGCCAAGATGGGTTATAGGATGAACCTCTAGGTGGGTCTAAGTTGCGAGAGCCCGGACCAACCTAGATCACCCTACTACCTCCTTCGCTCTAGCTTTCCCTCGACCATTCCGTTACCCCTTTGACCCCGACCTGATCCTAGCCCGTTTTCCTTAGTTGTTTTCATCGTGACCTTAGTTATAGTCTAGTTCTTCTCCCCTCCTATCATTCTTGTTTTAGCTTAGCTCGTTGACTTAGTCTTGTATTTAGGCGACCTTAGTCTAGGCTATACATTACCGTCCCCGTGGATTCGACCCGACTTGCCCTATCTACCGTAGGAATAGCCGGTTATTTTATTGACGGTTGGGATTCCACGACAAATCCCTCCCATCAATTTGGTGTCGTTGCCGGGGACGGTGCTAGTTTAGACTTTGTTTTCCTATTTGCTTGACTTTGTCTTTGTGTTTGTGTTTTTCTTCTTCTTTTTGTTACTTTGCTTCTTGTGTGTGTGCGGTTTATTTCTCTCTTGTCTAGTGCCCAAAAAGCACTAGACTTCTCACGTTTGTTCTTAGTCTACAGTTCGTGCTTAGAGGTGGTGACTATCTTCTTCTTGCAACTTAGAGCCGCTTTAACGGACGGTTGCTAGAATGAGTGGTTTCCAACCGGGTATGAGCTACGATTTTCGAGCGAGCATGGGGTTTGATCTAAACTCCACACACTCGGGAGCCGATTTGAGCTACCCCTCTTCTTCCATGAACCAAAGCCATGACATGACGCCCCCCTACCATTATCAAGCTTCTTGGGGTAATCAAGATGGGTATGATCCTCAAGAGTATGGATATGGCTACCAACAAGTGAATGATTATCACTCCTACGACCATTGTGGCTATTACTCGAGCTATGATTGTGAACCCACCATGTTCAATCAAGATTCACCGTATGGAAGCCAATTTCCCCAAAACCCACCATATTACCCTCCACCCCAACCACATTATGAACCCTATGACCCACAATACTACCAACCACCCCAACCTTGCTACCAACATTATGATGCCCCACCCTTTGGGCATCATCAAGATTATCAAGGAACTTTAAAAGACCCCAATGATCACCAATTACCCGACACGGAGGTGTTTCATTCTATGCTTCAAATGCAAAGGAGCATCCAAGAAACGGCCATTCAATTAAAAAAAGAACCAGACGAATTAATGGCCCAAATTCGAAGGGGAAACGAGGCGAGGAATGCTCATTTTGAATGCATTATCGGTTCAAACCGTAATGTCTTTATCATGAGCATCACGTTTTGATGAAGGGTGCCCACTTGAGAGAGAGGAGCAACCTAACCATGAAGCCGCCGATGTAGTTCCCTTTGGAGGAGAGATTTGCTTTGAAGAGCCTCAATCGTCTACCCAAAAAGAGACGAATGAGGATATGACCCTTGGTGAAGGCATTCTTGGTGAGGAATCGGAGGAGGATAGTGAGTTGGATGGGTTGGAGGAATTTGTGAGGATGTTGGGCGAAATTGTTAGCCTCGAGTTGCCCTTGTGCGATAATTTGGACAAGCATCAAGAGCCCCTTGCTAGTACACCGAGAGATGACTTGGAAGAGATTGAAACCGCCGGTAGAAGTTTCGATTCTCCTCTCCAAGATGATGTGGGGCCGAGTGATGAAGATGGGGAACCACAACTTGAGGCAAGTGTGGGGGTGTGCATTGAGGAGATGAGGCCAAAGCCGATTTTTGCGCCTTGTTTCTTGGAGATGAAGCTTGCTAATGATTGGAGGCAATGCTTAGGGAGGAAGAGGTCGGTGAAGCTCGTAGGATGGAGAGACCCCGGGGACAACTTTGAAGATGATTTTGGGTCTTGGGATTCCTACTTCTTGCCTCCTCCTTGGAGGCCGTGGAGGTCGGTTAAGCTCAAGCGCTTCTTGGGCCTTCACTATGATGTCGGTAGTGCGTTCGACTTGCTCCTCCATGCCCATGAGGGCTACGGTTGAAGAAGAGTCCACCATCCTAGGTTTGACGGAGTTCCTAAAAGAACCGTCATGTTGTATATTCCCCTCTCCTCTTCTTTAGAATACTTGTGCTTGTATTTGTGTGTTTTGTTTCTTGGATTTCTTTGTTTTTGTGGGATTCTTGTAATTGATTTGGTATTTTGATGAGCGATGTGAGGGAGAGAATTTGATGTTTTGTTTGAGTCTATTGTGATAGGTGAAGTGCATGTGATTCCTAGAAAGGAATGGTTGATGATGGAGTTTGGTTTGCGAGCGAGGAAGTCGGTTTTTGAAGCTTATGATAAGCTTTTGGGCTTGGGGAAAGCAAAGAAGACTCATCCTGACCGGGAAGGATGAGGAATCCCGACCGGGAAGGAGCCATCCCGATCGGGATGAAGGTGCAAAAAACCGGACTCACTGGAGTGCATTCCCGACCGGGACGAGAGCTTCCCGATCGGGAAGGGTTTATCAACCCGATCGGGACCATCCATCCCGACCGGGATGGTCCCCTTTCTCTCCACCCATCCATTATACCCCCTCCCAACCTCCCTACTCCTCCTTACTCCTATCATATGACCCGTACACCTCACCTTGCACCGAGATCCACATCAATTTCCACCCCCTCGCACCATTACTACCTCTACCATGCGGTTTTATCAAGTTTGAAGCGGGATGGCAATAAAGAAGACAAGCTACGAGCCTATAATGATCATTGAGACGATGGAGCGAGTGAGTCACTAGCCGTTTGGTTTGGGTAACTATCCTTACTTTCCCGTCTTTTATCGCGTGTTTTCTCTTTTTTGCCCCCTTTCCCCTTGAGTCATGGTATCTTGGTGGCCTTCGAGGCCTCGGTAGTTGTCGCTCCCGACTCTCGATGATGTGACTACATCGATAGTCATTTCAAAATCCAAATTTTACAAGTTTTTCACTCTCTCTTTTTGAGGATTTAGTCGGATTTAGGGGGAATCCGGGCTAGGTGACTTGATTACACCTAGCCCTCCCCTCCCATTTCCTTTTATTTCCTTATTTTATTTCTTCCCCCATCCATATCTTTTCTTGTCTCGGCCCATGGTGACTTGACTACACCCCGGCCGGACACCTTCTACCCTTTTCTCCACTTTTCTTTGATTTTTAGCTCTATTTTCGTAGTTTCTTTTCTTTTTCTTTTGTCTCTCCGCACACTACGATTGAGCATATGAGGACATTGCTCGGTTTAAGTGTGGGGGAGCGATATTCTAGCATAGTTAGTTTTATTTTCTTAGTTTTTTCAAAAAATCTTTAAAAAATATAAAAATTTGAAAAATTTCACAAAAAAATCAAAAAGATTTTTCTTTTGTGTGTTTTCCTTTTGTGTCTTTGTGTCGTGTATTTGTTTTGTTTTATGTGTTTGCCCTCTTTTCCTTATAGGTTGCTTAAATCGCCGCTAATTTTGGAGAGCTTTCATGATGTCCGGTAACATCTTCTATCCCTTTTTCCTTCTTTGTCTCTTGCGGAGTTTGGAGGAGATTGTGATGTGGTGTGCTCGGGTGGAGCTTGTACATACGTGTGGTTGATTTGGTGGCTTGTATGGATTATCGGGGTGGTGTTTGTCTTATATTTGTTTTGTTATGTTTTGTTCTTGTTGCCTTTGTTTCTTTTCCTTTCGTTTTCTTTGTGTCTTCGTTTTGTGTGTGTTGTGTGTCTTGTGTGTAAACGTTTTTCGAAAACCCGGTTTAGAGGCTAGTGTGCGAGTGTTTATTTTCCCTTCCTAGTTGTATAAATCGAGTCTTGGACTTTAGCCTAGTAGAATGACCCTAAATCAATGATTTCGTTGGTCCTTTACCTTGAGTCCGCCTAGCTTACTAGGGATTTACTACGAAATTTGCACCTTTGACCATTATGACCACCACGGTATGAAAAGGCCTTGGTTACCGAGTCTCGTCCCCTAGGTGACCGTGTTTAGGATTGTTTTGATTAGTCCAAGTTTTCCCCTTTTTTTGTGGGTTTGAAGGGAAGGACGCTCCCCGACTTACCGATTCACCTACCTTCTACACATATCACACAATAAAGTGCAATTTGTTGATTCTCTCTTTCTTAATTGTCGAGAAATGCCAAAAAGCCAAATCTTGCCAAAAAAAAGGGGCAAAAGAAAAGAAAAGAAAGAAAAAAATGAAAGAAAGAAAAGAATGAAGAAAAAGAAAAGGCACAAAAGCCAAAAAGAAAATAGAAAAGAAGAAAAAGAAATGGCATGGCAACAAACAAACAAATCAAAATGTCGAAACAAAAAGAAAATGCCAAAAGAAAACCCGTCTCACAAAAAGAAATCCCCACAAAAATAAGCCTTTTTCCGATTTTTGCCGTGAAGAGCCTACCAAATGACCGAGTCCCGAGAAAGGATGATAGCAGCATTAGTCGGTCTTCCCTCATTTTGCATATTTCCATCTTTTTACTTGGACTAGTTAGGCGGTTTTAGACATGGGACGACCCTCTTGGCCCATGGCTAAAGGGGGCGGGGTCTCACTTACCTACAGTGTCGACTAACACCATGGTTCTTCACTTTTCCACTCCGCCGATCGTCCCGTAGTATGTTTTTAGAAAGTTAGGAGGACCTAGGTAAGTTACCAACGTTTTTGTTGCTTTATCGTCATACTATTAGGGTTTAGTTCACCTTGGTTTGTATGTCTAGCTTGGGAACGTTGTCACTTGCCTCGAGTCCTAAACCGGTGCTTCTTTCACCGCTTGTTTGAGGGAAGCGGTATTTGTTTTCTTTTGGGTGCAACCGATTATGTGTTTGTTTGTGTGTTTGTTTGTTTATGTGTGTTGTGTCCGGTTGCATCCGCGGTTTTGTCGCAAGACCCAACTTGCCTTGCGGAGTGCACTTGTCCTCTAAGTGCACTCGCGTGAGTTGAAGGGGCGTAGGGTGCGCTAATACCCACTCGGATAGTTTAGTAGTAGCATGTGCTTACTCGAGGGCGAGTAAGGGTTAAGTGTGGGGGTTGATAAGTGTCATTTGTAGTGCCTATTTCGTAGTGTTTTGGTCCCATTTTCCTTGTGGAATCGCTCCTTGGGAGCGATTTATGGGCTTCTTATGCTTCCTTTAGTTCGTTTCATGTTCCCGATACCGATTTGGAAGAGTTGGAGCGATTCCGACTCGATACATACACATTTTGGAGCCAACGGAGTAAAGGAACGATGCCTCGATGCCTAGGAATCGACCCCGAGACCTTGGGACCCAATCTCGAGCCACCGAGACCCGATCCCGAGTCCCGAGAATCAATGGGAAGCCCATGAGAAGCAAGGAGGGACCAAAAAGTTCATATTGGAGGCCTACAAGGCTCATCTCGGACGGGTATGGCCTCATCCCGTCTGGGATGAAGGAGCAAAAAGAGAAGCTGCTGTCTTTGGACCATCCCGATCGAAAAGGTGGCGTCCCGACCGGGACCGACCTCGTCACGACCGGGACCACCCTGTCTCGGCCGGGACGGGCCACTGCTACCCCGCGCCTTGTTCCTTTCCTCTCCTTTCATTCTTAAACCCTGTATATATCCTTCCTCTTGTAATATTATGGGATACACTTCATTAGACATAAAACCCAAGACTACTTTAGGTTAGATTAGATTAGATTAGTGTAGATTAGTCGGTAATTAGTAGTTAATCCTAGTTTAGTACTTGTATTAAGGGAATTATTCAAGATCCATCCAAGATTGACAACCTTGGTGGTTTGTTTTGGGTTTCTCTCATGAATGCAAGTTTCAATCTTTCTTCTTCACTAGTTTGGTACAATATCCTCTTTCTTTTTACTCTTTATCATGTTTAATCATCCAAGTTCTCATCTTAAGTTCTTGTTTATTGTTTCCGCTAGTTTGTTTGTGTATGTTTGGTTGTTTGAGTTTGTTTACCTTGTTTATGTTGGTTTCTACTTTAGTTATGTTAGAGTAGTGTTCTTGCTAGGGTTAGTAGGGTGATTAGGGTGTTAATTGGGTGATTAAGGGATTGTTGGAAATGTTGGTGGAAGATTTTGGTTTCCTCTTGGTTTGGTGCACATCAGAAGTTTGTTGAATGCTTGATTGACTAAGTAGATGCAAATACTTGTTTTTCTTGCCTTTCTCTTGTGGGTGATAGTTTGTTTGTGGGTTCGGTTCCCTCACTAAGTTGCGAGAGCCCGGTGAGGACGACCCCTAGGTCGGTCTAAGTAGCGAGAGCTCGGATTCGACCTAGGCCTATATAGCGCGTTAGAACCCCGTTTGTCATGTGTGTCGCCAAGAAGGGTTATAGGATGAACCTCTAGGTGGGTCTAAGTTGCGAGAGCCCGGACCAACCTAGATCACCCTACTACCTCCTTCGCTCTAGCTCTCCCTCGACCATTCCGTTACCCCTTTGACCCCCACCTGATCCTTGCCCGTTTTCCTTAGTTGTTTTCGTCGTGACCTTAGTTATAGTCTAGTTCTTCTCCCCTCCTATCATTCTTGTTTTAGCTTAGCTCGTTGACTTAGTCTTGTATTTAGGCGACCTTAGTCTAGGCTATACATTACCGTCCCCGTGGATTCGACCCGACTTGCCCTATCTACCGTAGGAATAGCCGGTTATTTTATTGACGGTTGAGATTCCACGACAAATCCCTACCATCAGGCTTTCGACAAAATCAAGGAGATTCTGTCTGCCCCGCCAGTACTAATGCCACCTCAACCCGGCTTGCCTTTGTCGTTATACCTAACAACGACCGAGTCAGCCATCGGGGCTATGCTGGCCCAGACAGTTGATTCAGAAGAACAGGCTATTTACTACATCAGTAAAAAGTTCCTCGAGTACAAATGCAAGTACACAATGCTCGAGAAGACGTGCCTAGCATTGGTTTGGGCCACTAAAAAGCTCCGACATTACATGCTCAGTCACGAGGTACATGTATTATCCAAAAAGGATCCTATCAAGTACCTATTCGAGAAGCCCATCCTCAACGGCAGGATGTCCAGATGGACTTTAATGTTATCTGAGTTTGACCTTAAGTTTGTACCATTGAAAGACATCAAAGGCCGGGTAGTAGCCGAATTCCTCGCTGATAGCCCGATACCCGAGGAAGGCCACACCGATACTTGGGCCTTTCCTGACGAAGACATATTCCATACTGACACTGAAACATGGGATTTGTATTTTGATGGAGCATCCAACTTCCGAGGATTTGGGGTCGGAATTCTGTTAATCTCACCCCTAGGGGAACACACCCCTCTATCCATCAAATTGGACTTTGACGTGACCAACAACGCAGCCGAATACGAAGCATGCATTCACGGGTTGCAAAACGCCGCTGATTTAGGGGTAACAAACCTCCGGGTCCACGGTGACTCCTCACTGGTCATCAATCAAGCGCTCCAAAAATAGAAAACTCGGAACGCCAATCTCGTGGCTTACCAAGCACGGGTAAGGGTTCTAGAGAAGCAATTCCAGAAGGTAGAGTACATCTACCTGCCCCGGGAAGAAAATCAATTTGCAGATGCACTTTCCAACTTAGCATCCCTGCTAAATATACCGGACCATTTTACCAGCATGTCAATTTGTGTTGAAAGGCGATCCGAGCCGGCTTATATCCATGCCATTCAAGATATCGAGATAACCGATTCAGAACCTTGGTATCAGGCCGTCCGAACGTACCTGACAACGGGAGAATATCCCCCGGAAACTGATAACTGGGCCAAGAAGGCTTTGCGAAGGTTGGCAACCCAATTTGTTCGTACAGACGACGGGCAGTTGTACAAAAAGACGTCGCAGGGGGCTCTCCTCCTATGTATCGACAAAATACAGGCCGAAAAGGTTATGGCTGAGGTCCACGATGGTGAAAACGGTCCGCATATGAACGCCCATATGCTATCCCGTAAAATCATGAGGCTCGGGTATTACTGGAACACCATGGAAACAGACTGCCAGTTATACGCCAAACACTGCCATAACTGTCATATCTTTGGCAATGTACAACATATGCCGTCTTCCCTATTATATACCACGACATCACCATGGCCATTTTCGACATGTGGTATTGACATAATTGGGAAGGTGCGTCCTTCCGGGACGGAAGGTCACTGCTTCATATTAGTGGCCATCGACTACTTCACCAAATGGGTCGAAGCCGAGTCATACCGTGTCTTGAACGCCAAGCACGTGGCCAAATTTATCCAAAATAAGATAATTTGCCGATACGGGATCCCACACGAATTCATCAGTGATCACGGGACCCCCTTTCAAGCTGAAACCGCTGCATTGCTGGCGAAATACAAAATTCAAAGGCATACATCTTCACCTTACCGACCCCAAACAAATGGAGCGGTAGAAGCGGCCAATAAAACAATTGTCACCATATTTAAAAAGATGGCTGAGAATTACCGGGATTGGCCCGACAAAATACCTTTTGCCTTATGGGGGTATCGAACTTCAATTCGCACCGCGACCGGAGAAACTCCATATTATTTGACATATGGAATGGAGGCAGTCCAACCGGTCGAGTTAGAGGTGCCATCCCTCAGGATTTTGCTTGAAAGCCAAGTACCTGAAGCGGATTGGGTCCAAGCCCGATACAATTCGCTAGTCCTTTTAGACGAACGGCGATCCCGAGCCCTCAATAATATTCAAGTGTATCAAAAAAGAATCCAACGGGCTTTCAACAAAAGGGTTAGGCCCAGGAACATCAAAGAAGGAGATCTGGTCCTAAAATCGGTTCGTGCCTTACTACCGGTTGACCCAAAAGGAAAATTCAAACCCAATTGGGCTGGGCCATACTTAGTCAAGAAGTTCCTATCAGGAGGAGCAGTGATGCTAACAGACCTGGACGGGAATGAGTTCGTCAACTCGACCAACTTAGACCAGCTGAAGCGTTATTACCCATAAACACTATCTCAATGTCATTTGCAAAATTTATAAAAATCTGTCTTTTTATAAATTTTAAAAATTATAGACAAGTCAATAAGTTAGAATTAATTATTCTACCGTTGCACATCTCGAATTTATAATCTTGATGTATTTTGAAAATTGCAAAAAAAATCGATCAAATCAAACTTTGAACTACGTTTGGTTTGATTCCGCTAATTGTGGATACGTAGGCAACCCCTCAAAAGGGTACAACCACTGCAATAACGAAAGGACGGGAACGGTATTCAATAATACGTCTTTTATTAAAGTCTCGATAAACTCGGGATTACGAAAAAAAAAATGCCGAAGTCGGCCCACACACGTACAAAAAAAATCGCACCACAAAAATAGTATTAATACTCAAATAATAAAATAAGAAGACTAATATCCGGGCATCTTGCCCTTCCCCTTGTCCTTTGGGTCGCGTGGAGCCCGAGGTCGCCGAGGCGGGGACGAGCGTTACCTAATCACGAGGGGAACCTCTTTAGCTCGAACCCGTTTCTTTGACGACGGGTCTTCTATAACGGTCTTCGGTCCAAGTCGAGCCCGTACGTGTTCGGGCAGTCTGTTTCGTGGGCCAAGTCGGTCTTGCACAGCTAATCTTGGGCCCAGTCTCCTTTCCAAGTCCGTCTGGGGACTCATTTTCCCCCGAGCACCTTTAGCGCTAGACCCTTCAGCTTGAGTCTTAGCCTTCTTCTTTTGTCAAGACATTAGATGAACTAGGGTAGCCGGAGTGTCTCCTTCATCAAAGAACCCCCTGTTGTCTTTAGCTTTCTCCCTTCTCAGCAGGTCGAAGGCTTCGTCAACCTTCAAAGCAGCTCGGGCCTTGGCATCACCCGCTTTGGTCCACTTCACGTATGAGCCTGAAACCAAAATCGAATGACGAGATTTGGAAACGGGCCAAGTGTGCCGGGTGTACCATCTTTGCATCCACGTGTCGCACTCACATCAGTCAGTTGGGTGGGGTCACTCACAACTGCTTCAATTTCTGGTATCCGTTGAGCCCGTCCATACTGCCTTAGTATGCGATCTGGGTAGAGATGAACCGTTTGCCTGAAAGATAAGATTACTTGATAACGAGCTCTGTCCCTCGGATCCAAGCCGGTACAAACGTAGATGGGCCACCACGGCACAACCCATCGAATTAGCCGCCCACCATGGAGCGATAGCACCTCGTCCCAATATTTCTGAGTGATTTGGAGAGAAAAATTGATAGCCCGCCTCCGTGTCATCACTTGGTTGTAGAAGTAGTTGCTCGCGTCAAGCGGAGGATCAATCACTGATAGCCTCTCATAAAGCCAAATATGAAAAAGGAAACAAAAACATGAGTTTCCATGACGAAATAGGCATCCGCCTAAGGGCACTCGATCGAGTGCCAGGGTGACTCGATCGAGTGGCACTTCTAAACGCAGAACAGGGGGTTTTTACGAAGGCACTCGATCGAGTGCCGGGGTGACTCGATCGAGTGCCCACTACAGTAGCCAAATTCTCGAAAAAATTCAAAAATCGAGAAATCAAAAAAAAATAATAGTAAAAATCCGACATACTTGCAGCAAGCGGGTGCTTCCGGTGAGACGAACGGACGGATCCCTCTTGCGATTGTCCAAGCCTTGGATAATTTCGCCCGTAATCAGCCAAGCTGGGCTACGCTCCGTCTCCGTTAAATCAACCACAGTCAAGAGACGGATATGACCCATACACGACAACAAGTCCTTGTGACCCTCAAAGGCATAAACATGGAGCATGCAAAAAGAAAAAGCCCTACGGCTGTGAATTGGTTTTACCCGGACGTCGTGCGGGTTCATAAACTTCTCGGCTAGATCGATCAAGGAAACTGTGTTGTCATCCCGGGCCATTCGAGACACCTCATTATGGGAGAGGCCTAAGAATTCTCGAAGCTTCCTCCTCAGGTCGTAGACTGAATATGGGACGGCGGGCCGAAGCATTGGGTTCCATCATCCCACAGCTGCAATCTCCTCAGGTAAAGGGCAGACTTCGCCCCGAGGAAAACCAAAAACATGATATATGTCGTCCCAATAAGCCAAGTATGCATCCAAAAAGTAGCGATCAACTTGCATCTGACGGAAGGTATAAAGCTGGGCAATACCCATCTGGTTCAAGGCCACCCTATCGGCATCCCTAAATTGCCGGGACCATTCCTGCAGCATGACGCTCAACCTATCGATTCCCATGGCTGATTTCTTAAGAGGATGAAGAGACTTTCTTTTTGCTTTAAGGGAAATAAAGAGACTTTCTTTAAAGAAGAGATTGATTTGTGATGGGAGTTATGAAAAAATCAAGGGCAAAAGAGGGCTATATATAGCATTAGCCTTGCAAACCTCTTTCCATATCACCTTTTAGGAAGAGTTTCCTAATTCCAAACGGAATCAACCCACAAGCCTAGTCCCGATACTAGCACGGAGATATTCATCCCGAACTTTCCTAATTTCTTTAGGAGTCAATTCTTTTCAAAAAATTCCAAAATTTCAAAAAATTTCAAAATTTCAAAATTTCAAGAAATCTCAAAAATTTCGAAAATCAAGCTTTCAAAAAATCATTTCCCCCAGCACGAGTCATTTTACTACCTACGTGTTTCATGCATTTTTTATGTGACTTATACAGGTACGACTCGAGCAAGGACATGCAAGCCATTAAACCTCCCCAGCAGCATTTTCCCGGGATAGCATGGGATGGGCCTACACACAGGCGCACCCAGGACTTATGCGACAAGTCCAAATTCCCCATGGAGTACTATCATCAAGCTCAGGTATGATTTCTGTCTTATGGCTGGCGAGCCCTTCACGCAAGTGTAATGGACTATAAACGACCCGAACGGAAGTCTACCAGGTCTTAGTGGGCTTGGTAGCTACTCTGACTTTCGCCCTATCCAAGCCTCAGTCAGAGTGGGGGCTCTATAGACACCAGCATTTTGACTTCCAGGTGTCTATGGCAGTTTCCAAAAAACAACCGATGATGATCGGACGCTAACATGCTTCTACGCGCTCGGATGTGGGCTCAAAACTATTAGTTGTTGGCTAATGCACTTACAGATACAAATTTCATAGAACCAACCTCAAATCCAGGCCCAGTGGGTCATTTCCAATCAAATAAGGCTAATTTGGGCCGAAACCGACACCGGAAATAAAACCGACTTTTAGCGATTGGGTCAACCCCGGTCAAAGTTGTTTCCGAGACATACAAAAATGCTATTCACAACATCAAAAGTCCAAGTCAAACACAAACCCATCAAAAAACCCAAGTCACGGTCCACAGCAATGGACCCGCGCGACCCAGCTGGGCCACTCGATCGAGTGCCCCACCCACTCGATCGAGTGGGCCCATATTCAAGCCCGACTGCAGGCGTAACGGGCCACTCGACCGAGTCAGCTGGCTACTCGGTCGAGTAACCCTAACCGGGTGCCCTTGCCTTTGCCTATAAGCAACCCCATGCACATTCAATTTCACAACTTTACAACCCTAATCAAACTTAGACACAACTTTTCACAACCTCTACAACCCTAATCGATCTTGCAAAAACCCTAATTCTACCTCTAATCAAACCCTAAGCACTAGCAAACCCTAAACCTAGTTTTAGGAATCGAAACCCTAGCCACCATAACTCAACCTCCACAAACCCGAAGCTCCCGTATTAAAGCCGCAACTACGAGCCTCATCCGAGACAAGAACATGTAGGTTGAGGATGCAAAAACCCCGTTTCTTCTCTTCTCTCCCTCTTTCTCACGTCACGTCGTCATCGTCTTCAAAAGGGTCGTATTTTTTTATTTTATCGTTATTATCGCAACCTAATATCAATGATATCGTTAACATTAAAACATTAAAATACTTGTCGATTTGTGTCGAGTGTGAGTGATGGCGGGATAAGGAAAACCGAATATACAAGTGTACTGCACACAGGGTTGCCGGTCGCTTATCCCATCACCCCGATCATTTGATTATTGAAACAAGTTAACTTAAACAATAATCCGTTTTATTTCGTTTTATTCATTATTCAAGTCGCATATTTACATCGATTTTCAAAAACGAGCATTCTATTTAATAAGGGTCGAAACCCGTTGACGCGGATCCGACATCACAATCTCTAGGGATTTATTTCGATGTCGGAGAAGCCGAGGGAATCAAGTTTTCTAATTCAAAGCAAGGTGTCGATCCATTAGATTCGATACCAATTCCATAATTGGATGTCGAATCTAGCGATCTAGTCACATAAATTAATTAACGCGATTTACTCATATCGCGATAGTTAATTTAAGATGACTAAAAACAATTTAATATTTTCACTCTAGTATTCCATATCGATTCAATAATCGAATATGGGATACAACGAGTATTCAAATTCGGAATCAAGTATAAATCCCACAATATTTGTATTCGGTTCAATAAAATCAATGATTCATAAAAAACCCGAATTGAGCATAAGTCATACAATATTTACGCTCAATTCGGTAAAACCGTCGAATTATCATAGTGAAAAGAAATTTCAAAATCAATAATAAAATTGAAAGCGAACCTGGTTCGTACAGGTGCCTCTCGACCGAGTGCCTCGGCCACTCGATCGAGTGACATCACAACTTAGCGAGCAGAATGCTCTTTCGACCTCTACTCGGTCGAGTCTCATAGTGACTCGATCGAGTAGCGACGTACTCGACCGAGTTGGCCAATAACTCGGCCGAGTAAGGTCTACAACGCAAAGCAGAAACCTCTTTTAGAGGTCCACTCGATCGAGTCTATCGACCACTCGATCGAGTGACCTCATCACGACCAATACCGTGAGTCGTACATTCTTCTTTTTAAACTCGATAGTATTTTATGACTTGGGTCGACACGTGTCTAATTAATCACGTGTATTACTATCTTTTCAAACCATGCATCATCTCGCTACATCATTCAATTTTATTCAATAATTTCCAAACCGTTATTATCATCATCTCGTTACTAACCGTTTGTTCTTTTGTCAATTTAATTCTTGTTTATTTTATTGTACTAAAATGAACCCGCATGGTAAAATACAACTTTGACGTTAATTTTAGTTGCATTAAATTGAAATAGAAACCCTTTTTCAATTCCATTCACATGCTTAGGGGAAATAATCTTTGCATATCATTTTCCCGTTCAACTAACACGCGTATTGGAAAGTCATTCGAGATCTTAGTAGAGGCCGCTAATGTGCGGGCGGGGTTGGGTGTCCTTTGTGGGCTTCCTAACACGTACCCTCACCCCTTACTCAGAACCTCAGTTTCCGGATGCCCGAAACCGTTGGTGCACGAGAGTCATTCAATACACGATATCCGATAATGTCGGTATCGGTATCAAATGCAAAGGGACGAGCCCAATAAACTCTGACATCGGAAATGGGCCGTATTTTGTATACGGCCCACTACGACATAGAGTGGGCTCGAACGGGTCCGAACTCCCATAAAGTTCGGTGGCGAATCCACTTCGACCTAAATTTCAATTCGATCCATTCTCATATGGAGATTCACTCGCCTACCCAAACCCGCGCGTGGCCGCGTCGTGGTGGACCTATGTCATGTCCACACTAAGACTCGAGTGTCGGACGAGTGACCCTTAGATGTAAGATCACGAACCTTTAGCTATAGGGATATGCCTTGTAAAAGGTTGACTCAGGCTCGAGGAAAGGCAGACAGGGTAAGGGAAGAAACTCACGATGTAAGATCGGCAGAGTTTCGACGCTAGTGACCCTTGACTTGACTTGAATAAGGATAGACCCTGTGATTAGGGTAGACCCTTAAGTTAAAGGATTCTTGAATTGGGATGACTCGACTAACGGATTGAAAGACGGGCGAAATTACCTTAGGAAGGGTCGTGAGGACCGTCCTGTTAGTGGGAAAGTTCGCGTGAGACTTTCTAGCTAGGACTCGAGTGTGTAAACAGGCTTTCCTTGGTAGGGGTATGCCCTACGTAGGTGGGCCATGCCTTAGTCAAATAAGGCGGATTGGGATAGGGAGGAAACCCGTGATGTAAGATCAACGGAGTTTCGACGCTAAAGACCTTCGACGACTTATGACAAGACCCGACACTGCTAAATACGGGAAGTCCTAAGAAGAGGAAGGTTTTGGAAAGGAATTTTTTTTTTTTTGAGAAAATCCGAAAAAAAAAAAAAAAACTCGGTGGATGGCCCGATTTTTTCGAAATTAGGAAAAGTGCATCGGGCCGCAACTTTGAAGGTTCGAAAATATTTTCGAGTTTTGAAATGGGTAGATACCGGCTAGAAATAGGCTATTTTGAGTAAAATCATAAGTCCTAAACTCGGTATATTCCCGGGTTTTGAAATTGGATAGTTGAAATTTTGAAAATTTGAATATCGAAAAAAAAAAGAATTTCCAACGATTTGAATATTGAAGATGAGATCCCGAAGATTTGAGGTATCTCAAAGATTTGAAAATTGAAAATGGCATCACGAGGATTTGAAAATCGAAATTGAATTTTGAAAATTCGAAAATCGAATGGTGGATCGGAAGTTCGAATTTTGAAATGGGCGGCATGCCGCCTAGAAAATAGGCTTGTTTTGAGTTAAATCGTAACTCCTAAATTTCGGCAGCTTTCCGAGTTTTTGAAAATTGGATATTTTTTTGAAAAGATGCATTTTTGGAATTTCGGAATTTTGAATATCCAAAATGAATTTCCGAAGATTTGAAAATCGAAAGAGGATCCTGACTTTTAAATTTGGCGAAAATGCCGTGAGGCCCAAATATTTTGAAAAGTCGAAAAAATAATTTGAATTTTTGAAATGGATAGCATACTGGCTAAAAATAGGCTTGCTTTGAGTTAAATCGTAAGTCCTAATTTCGGTGGCACTCCGGTTTTTGAAAATTGAATATTTTTGAAAAGATGCATTTTTTTTGAAATGACGGTTCTTGAAAACGACACGGAAACCAAGTAGCACATAGTCACGTAAGCATTATGACGATACCATGTATGCTTTACACTAAGTCTCGGTCGGTCTAAATAAGGTCTATACCAGTGCACATAGCCTAGACGAGAATCGGGACGGACTTCCTAAGTCGAGTTCAGCTTAGAACATGTCGCGAAACCCATATGAATCGACTATGAACACCTTTGACGTATCCAAGTCGGAGTACATCACGGTATAGTGGGACGTCGGTCGCTAGTACCGGCCCGGGAAAATAGGGGTTATGCATGAACCGTAAAACTAAAACGTGTATTGTACTAGTCAAACGATTTCTATTCGAGTCTCACCCCGAGGATGCCGATGGTAAGTCACACATCAGTTAATCCCCAGCGGAGTCGCCAAATTGTGGACATGACGTAGGTCCACCCCGACGCGGCCACGCGCGGGTTTGGGTAAGCGAATGAATCTCCATATGAGAATGGATCGAATTGAAATTTAAGTCGAAATGGAGTCGCCACCGAACTTTGTGAGAGTTTGGACCCGTTCGAGCCCACTCCATGTCGTTATGGACCATACACAAATTACGGCCCACTTCGATTTCAGAGTTTATTGGGCTCGTCCCTTTGCATTGTGATACCGATACCGTCACTACCGGTTATCGTATATTGAATGACTCTTGTGCGCCAACGGTTTCGGGCATCCGGAAACCGAGGTTCTGAGTAAGGGGTGAGGGTACGTGTTTGGAAGCCCACTAAGGACACCCAACCCCGCCCGCACTTGGCCGCCTCTACTAAGACATGTTTGACTTACTAATATGCGCGTTAGTAATCCGGTGAAATGTTATGCAAACAACGTTTTACAAGATATAAAAATTGAATAGGTTGCTATGTCATTTTAATGCATCTTGATTCACGTCAAAGTGATTTAGCATGCGATATTCATTTAAGGCAATAAATGGCAAACATCGAAAATAGAAAACTTGTAAATAAATTACAAATTACACGGGCGGAATACAACCCGGAATTCACAATACAACGAGCAATAAAATAGAATAATCGAATTTAGGAAACAGTAAATATTAACTATAAACGGACCCGTAAATAGTAAATATAAGCTAGACCGTAAATTGAATAAATGGACGAACTTCGATTAAACACACATTATATTGTGCATTAAACGGAGGACGGAGACTTTAATACGCGTTTGCTTATGGGACCGAAGCGTGGTGCTAGCTCGATCCCGGGTCTCGATGCCTTGTCTCGACTTATCATATTGAAAGATTGATGTCTAGACTAGTCATGCATCGGATACGACTAAGGAGTCGTAGACACAAGACTAGTCGTATAAGATGTTAGTCAAAGTCGTGAAAGTAATAAAATAGAATAAAATGTATGGGTTTTGAATAAGTAGGCACGTGATTGACTTTACACGTGTCGACCGAAGTCGTAAAATATTTGATGAGGCTTACGGTATTTAGAAGGCTCACGATTTAGGCATGATACAAGACACTCGATCGAGTCATGAGGGAGACTCGATCGAGTGCCCCTCGTGGCGACCTTCTGCCTGTTATTTGAGATGTCACTCGATCGAGTGAGCCAAGGCACTCGATCGAGTGCCCTCTGTTCGAGGTGCTACTCCATTCGGAAAAAGTGGCAATTCCGATTTATTAATTTTGAAATGGACATATAATTACACTAAATATAAATATTGTCCAATTTATATTAGTGTAAATATCGATGGCTCGTCATACTCGACATTCGGTTATAGAACCGACATCTAGTATTTAGAGCGAATTTGCAAAATCGAGTTTGATAGGGCTAGAACAAATATCGATTCCCTCCGCATCATAATGTCGTAATCAATCCTTTCGGATACTGTGACAATTAATTCGGCGTCAACGGATTTCGTCTTAATCCGATTTGTCGATGATTCTTTTAGAATAATATTTTGAATGAAATGGGGTCGGACATATTGAACGACGAATCTCCACGATCTATTACGCCCTTAAGTGTTTAGGGCGGTGCACCTCGAAGGGCGCCACCTCCAATACAAATTGTAAAGAGATTAAATAGACTTTAGGCGGAATTCGTAATTAAACATATTCGACCCGAAAATTCGACCGTCGTTGCAAACTTAAGTCCTAGGCATTTTAATATCGTAACTTGGCCTTAAGGCCTACGATCAATAATTTAGCCTCAACGGACGTTGCTCGGATCGTTTTGAAAATAGTTTTGTTAAATAATTATACGCGGTATTATATAAGACGGAATATAAATAACGGTAATTAAATGTTAGATTGATAGATTGGTTAGTATGCGAATAATGAAAATGTTAGATGTTAATTGACATAAAATAAAATGTTAGTGTACAAAAATATAAAATGTTAGTATACATAAAATTAAAAGTTAGGATGTTAGTATAATTAATAATAATAATAATAATAATAATAATAATACATATACATACATACATACATACATACATACATACATACATACATACATACATACATACATACATACATACATACATACATATATATATATATATATATATAATCGAAAAGAAAAGAGAAAGGAGAAAGAGGTGATGGGATTGAATGTTACACCCTCAACCTACGTGCTTTTGCTTCTCGGAATAGGGCTCGTCAAATGGCAGCAAGGGCGCGGGAGCGTCGAGATACGTAGGAGGAGTTGATGGTGTGTATGGTTTGTAGAGGTGGATTTTAACGAGTTTTGCTCTTGGTCTTTTACGAGTTATGTATCGGGGTTGGTTTATGTATGTGTATGTGTAGAGAAAATGAATTGCTAAGGTTGAATGTATGATGAATGTGATAAGTTGTGTAAAACTTGTAAATGTGATGGGTGAAAAGGTTGGAAAAAGTTGATGTAAAAGTTGATGAAGAAAAGTTGTTGAATGCTTAGGGAAAAAGTTGTGAAGTGTTGAGGGTTGATGGGGTATTTATAGGAGAATCCCCATGACTAGGGTCACTCGATCGAGTGGCCCTAGTGCACTCGGTCGAGTGCCCTTGAGGACGAATCTGGTTCGGTTTTTGAGGCTCCACTCGACCGAGTAGGTCAATCCACTCGATCGAGTGGATAAGGGTGGCGAGCCTAAATAGGGAAGGATTTGTTGACTTGTTTGAATGAGATTTGTTTGTTGGACAAGCTTCTAGAAGCGAACTTGGCTGTTTTTTGTGGCGGATTCGTCAAAACCCGGTCGCTAAAAGACGGTTTTATTTCCGGTGTTGGTTTTGACCCAATTTAGTCTCATTTTATTGGAAATGGCCCACTAGGCCTGAATTTAAGGTCGGTTTTGTGAGATTTGTACTCCGCTAAAAGCCCATGCCAGACATTACTGATTCCGAGCCCATATTCGAGCGCGTTAAAGCACGTTTGCGTCCGATCATCATCGGGTGTTTTTTGGAAACTGCTATGGACACCTGGCAGTCAAAATGCGGGTGTCTACAAATGGATAAAGATTAAAACTTGAATAACAATGAAAGATTAAGAGAAAATAGAAGAGAAGGATTATACCTAACTGCAAAGGAGATGAAAAGATGAAAACTTGAATATATAGAGAAAACCCAAAATAAATCCCCAAAGGTTGTCAATCTTGGTAGAGTCTTCAAGAATTCCCTTAATACAAGAGTAATTGCTAAGATTAAACTAAGATAAAAAAAGATTAATGAGAAACTAAGCTAATGATGAAGGTTCTCTATCTAGGGTTTAGTCTAATGTCCGGTGCTGAAAACAATACAAGTGGGGGTATATATAGGGTTTCACGAGTGAAGGGAGGCGAAAGAATGAAGACGGGTGTAGCTGGGTCCTTCCCGGCCAGGAAGGAGGTGATCCTGGTCGGGAGGAAGGTGGTCCCGGTCGGGAGGACACTGGTCTCGGCCGGGATGGCCCCACAGCAACTCCAGTTTTCTCGTCTCTTCATCCCGGTCGTGATGGGTCCTTCCCGGCCGTGATGGGTCCTTATTTGCTCTTCCTAGGCTTCTTATCGATGCTCGGTGCTCGGGATATCATCAAGTGGGCCCCATGGGACTCGGGGTCGAGTCTAAGTCACCGAATCATCGTCGCTTCTCTTCATTGAATCCATATGCGCTGGAAACGAGTCGGAATCGTTCCATTTCTCCAAGATAGGCCTTAGGAACCTACAACAAGCTAGAAGAAGCGTAGGTAGCCTTGAAACCGCTCGAAAGAGCGATTCCACAAGAGAAAGCGGGACCAAGCACGGGAAATAAACAATACAAATCACACTTATCAAACCCCTAACGTCAACACTATCTAACCTAGGGCCCTTCGATACCCACTTGATCGTCTCCGGACCCCAAGGCAATCCCGTGATCATCCCGAAATCCTCCAAAGTCGTCCTGACTTCTCCAAACGACATGTGGAAAGTCGAGGTAGTATCGTGAAAGCGATCTACCATCGCCTTAATCACCATCAGGTTACTCCGAACCTGACAACCCACTAACCTAGCCTAGTGTTCGACACAAGGGCCCAAAGGTGTTCCCCTTATCAACCTCTTAGCCTCAGGGCTCAGCTTCTGCGAAAAATAACTCAAGGTACCTCATGTACCCCGAGAACGTCCTCATCTGACCGAGGAACTTTAAAAAGCAAATGGCGAAACAAAGTAAATCCCGTTAAACAAGCGAAAATGCATTTACGAAATCAAGCAACACCTAAAAATCCAAAAGAGCAAATTGTGTCGTTGATAGTACGGACCGATACGTGCAAATCCAAGCGGAACACCTGCTGACGCCCGCTCCAATCTGTCGTCCAAGCAAGGTCGACGTAAGCAATTTCCTCTACCGCATGCACTACCCTAGGACTCCGCTGCCTCCAGTTAACATAACAGGAAGCTTCCTCCTCTGAATTCGATTGTAATCCTCCTTGTTGATCGCACCGGGCTCAAGCCGAAGCTGGTGTAAACTCTGCCTCCGCCTACGAACGGTCCTATAAGTCGACGTACTCACCTCATGAACCTCCCGCTCCCTATCCGTTAAAGGCGCCTCAACAGGACGCCCTGCATCGTCTCCAGCTGATGGGAGGGATTTGTCGTGGAACCCCAACCGTCAATAAAATAACCGGCTATTCCTACAGTAGATAGGGCAAGTCGGGTCGAATCCATGGGGACGGTAAATTAAAGTCTAGACTAAGGTCGCCTAAATACTAGACTAAGTCAACGAGCTAAGCTAGAGAATAATGAGAAGGGAGGAGACTAGACTATGACTAAGGTAACGACTAAGGAAAACGGGCTAGGATTAGGTCGGGGTCAAAGGGGTAACGGAATTGTCAAGGGAGGACTAGAGTGAAGGAGGTAATAGGGTAATCTAGGTTGGTCTGGGCTCTCGCGTCTTAGACTCACCTAGAGGTTCCACCTAGAACCCATCTCGGCGACACACAACACACTCGGGGTTCTAGCGCGCTATGATCCTAGGTCGAATCCGGGCTCTCGCTACTTAGACCGGCCTAGGGGTCGTCCTCACCGGGCTCTCGCAACTTAGTGAGGGGACCGAACCCACAACAAACTAACACCCACAAAGAAAGGCAAGAAAACAAGCATTTGTACATACTTAGTCATTCAAGCAATTCAACAAACATGTGATGTGCATCAAACAAGAAGAAACCCAAATCTTCCACCAACATTTCTAACCAACCCTTAATCACCCAATCAACACCCTAATCACCTTACTAACCCTAGCAAGATCACAACTCTAACATAATCCAACTACAACTAACACTAACATGGAGAATCATCATAAGAAATAAAACAAACATAAACAAACTAGTGAAAACTATTAACTACAATCAAAGATTGAAACTTGAATAACATAAATAAAGATTAAGAGGAAAAGGAAGAGATTATACCAAACTAATGAAGGAGAAAGAACAAAACTTGCATTAATGAAGAAAACCCAAAACAAACATCCAAGGTTGTCAAGCTTGGAGAAGATCTTGAAGAATTCCCTTAATACAAGTACTAATCTAAGATTAACTACTAATTATCGACTAATCTACACTAATCTAATCTAATCTAACCTAAAGTAGTCTAGGGTTTTAAAGAGATAACCTAACATGGTGTCTTAATACAAGAGGGGGGTATATATAGGGTTACAAATGGAAAGGAGAAGAAAAGAATTGAAGGCGGGCGAGCTGGAGCTTTTCCCGGTCGGGAAAGAAATTCCCGATCGGGATTATGGGAATTCCCGATCGGGATTTTATGTTCCCGATCCGGAACAGCCCCCAGTAGCTGCACTTCGTTCCTCCTTCATCCCGGACGGGATGAGGCCATACCCGTCCGGGAAGAGTCTTGTAGGCCTCCAATTTGAACTATTTGGTCCCTCATTGGTTCTCATGGACTTCCCATCGATTCTCGGGACTCGGGATCGGGTCTCGAAGGCTCGGGATTGGGTCCCAAGGTCTCGGGGTCGATTCCAAGGCATCGAGTCATCTTTCCTTAGCTTCGTTGGCTCCAAAATGTGTATGTATTGAGTCGGAATCGCTCCTACTCTTCATGAACGGTCTCGGGAACCAGAAACGAACTAAAGGAAGCATAAGTAGCCCATAAACCACTCCAAAGGAGCGATTCCACAAGGAAAATGGGACCAAAACACAGCAATTAGGCACTACAAACGACACTTATCACCAGCTGAAAACAAGGCAAAACAAATATTTTAGGTCAAATCAAACAGCTTAAAACAGGTCAAATCACGCCTAAAATTTGCAAGCAAGCTAACAAACTTCCAAAAAAGCACCCTAACACATATTTTCAGTCACGATCACAGTAAAAGCAGTTTCGTGAAAATCGGGCACCATTACGACCTCATTTGGTCCGTCGTAAGCCTCACGGTCTCACACAAAAGGACCTAGAATACGTTAAGTTTCGACATACAAGGAATACATAACCCCCTAAACAAGGAGTCGACAAGTTAATGGAAATCAAACATAGGAACGATCGAGAAATCGACCCTCAACCCTAGCATATTCGGATTTTGGCCATGGGAAGCCATTAAAGGACCTTCAAGCTTCTAACTCAAGCTGATAATCACTTCTACAAGCTCTATACTACCCCAAGTTGTGATTAAAAGCAAAAGCAAGCATCAAATCGTGAAAAAATGAAACCCCTAAATCGATTTCTAAGGTTATGCAATTTCGACCTAAATCAAGCACAAATCAAGCATAAAATCCACATAGGTGAGTAAAGAACACTTATTGAGGTCGACATTATCGAGATCGGTGAAGAATCAAGCTCGAAAGTAACCAAAAATAGTGAGAATGGAGATAATAGATTAAGGTAATGTCGCGTCTGAGTTCGAAGCGAATGAACAGAACACCCCATATTTCTCTTTCGGACCGTGGGAGCTGAGCCGCAATAGCTCCCGCGCCTCACTATTCAGCCGCAAGAACCCTCACGCTCGAATATGAAGGCGTAAAGGGGCTCGCGCCTAATCTGCTAGCCCAAAGAAGATCCTAACACGATCAGCAGTTCCCCGGAATCTGGTTACGCATATTTCAAGTCTTCCAAGCAAAAACGAAGCAACTACGACCATCTTTCAAATCCCCAGCGGACCCCATACAGAACAGGTCTCCGTGCAGTTCTATCCATTAAGCAAAACGAAAAATCCCCCGGCGGTACCTATCAACTCAAGCAAAGCTTCTCCTATACCAAAGACGAATGTCTACACCTAGCAAAAAAATGAGATGCAAACCCATTTTCCCAACAAGTATAAGTTCGCACAACCGAGTTGTACCCCCAGCTGAAAAACCTATTAACCTAAACTCCAAACCCATCATCGAGAAACGAGCAAAAGCAAAACACAAAGCAAAGGCACCACAGATTCATTTCAACTTAGCCACCCGAAAGGGATCAATATAATTCAACGTAGCCACCTGAAAGGAATCAATACAATTCAACGCAATCAGCCGAAAAGGATTAAATAAGAAGCAAGTTATGTTATACATCTTGTGATAATTCTTGCAATTTTCACCCTTACCTTAATTTCCGATTCCCCGACTCTCCCTAATGCCTTTCCTATTAGTTGTTTCTTGCTTTAGTTTCCTCTCTCTCGTCTAGTTAGTCTAGCTCCTCTCGACCAAAACTCCCCCTTTCTCAACCCCAATCACTCCTAGACTTAGACTTGACCGACTACCCTCGACCGTCCCTGTGGATCGATCCCGACTTGCCGCTACTACGTAGTAGTTAGTTGGAGTTTATAAATATTGTTTGACCGCGTTGGATAGGCAACGGATCTGACGCGCATCACCTACCCACACCACCTCGAGGCCAACAGACAACACACAAGAGCAGGGAAAAGAATCGCGTACACAACCGTGAATAAAAGTGCCAAAATATCAGAAAGAGATTAGAGCTGATCAGGCCCTTGTCACATACATGCGCACGTACCCCCTAACACAACTCTCGGACTCCCGCAGGTCCTCATTGATAGCCGGTGACTACTACTCTAACGACAATCCATCCACACGCAGCTTCAGGATGTGATGTTCGTACTGTCATAGCAGAAGCTATCTGAGCAATCTCCCATCACGTCGATCTCTAAACCTCGGCATAATATTGCCCAACTGATGCACGAGCGTCGCGACCCGCATAGTGAAACGATATTTTTAGTCCCAATAGCTACTCTGTAGTAGTGGTAAGTCGGGGTCGAACCACAGGGAGGCGGAGTAATGTTTGTCTGTCAAGTCTAGTATCAATTGTGATTGGGGTCGAGAAGGGGGATTTTGAAACGAGATAAACTAAACTAATGCAAGCGAATCAAATAACTAAAACAAGAAACAGTGATGATAAAGGCGTTAGAGACAGTCGGGGAGTCGGAAATTAAGATAAGGATGCAAACATTGCAAGAATTATCACAAGATGAATAAGGAAGGTACCACCTTTCGATTTTTCTACCAACCTAGCCTAAACTCGCTTTCGCGACGAATAAACTGAAGTCTCAAGATGGAACTACCCAAACCCCGAGTTTCCCCATATTGGTTCGGGTGAGTCAGGTCAACCTAGTTGATCAGGCTAAGTCAATCAAGACACAACAATCCCAATCAAGACAAATCACTCTCAGATGCATTAGTTTCACAAAATAAAATCCGAATCTAGAATTCCTCCTCCCCTAGCCCCCTAACTAAAATCTACTCACTACCAATACTAAACATAATAAAACAAACAATAAGGAGACTAAAAGAAAGACAAAACATGATGATTAAAAAGGAATGAAAATTAATCTAACACAAAGAAAAGGAAATTACTACCTAAATGATGACTAAACAAAAAAAATAAACAACAAGGCAAAACAAAGGAAACAAATACTAGAAGGAAAATGATGGAAACAAACAAAAGAGAGAGAAAAAACAAGGAATTACTAACAATGGGATTTAAACAACACAAACATAACTTGAACAAAGGCAAACAACAAATAAATAACAAGAAATTAAAGGGGAAACTAATTAAGAAGGCGAGAAAGAGGAAAAGAAAGTACCAACTATGGAAGAAATACGCTAAAGAAGAAGATGAAGATTAACATAAATATGAAGCTTCAAGAAATAATAAAAAGATCTTGTCACCAAATCCTTGCAAAACCCTTAAATCTTCAAAGTAAAACCCAAATCTTCAACAAAGATGATAACTTGATTGTAAAGGGAAGATGAAATTAATCTAAAACTAAGGAAACTTTCTAAATCTAAGGAGTTTTTCTAAGGAAACTACTACAATGGAGATCCACTAAACTAATGGAGCTCTACTAAAAACTACCCTAATCTAAGGAGACACACTTAAGACACAAATTGAAATGAAAACCTAGGGTTACTATATAAACTAAACCCTTAATGGGCCACACAACTTAAGGCCCAAATCCTATTCTTCTTCCTTTAGTTAGACCTTCACCCTATGCATCTTCACATGACACAACTTCACCCTGCGATTAATTGGCATCCACGAGCTAACACCGACGGGTGAGACTTCACCCGGTCACTTCACCCGGTGAAACTCTTCCCAGTTTGCAATTTTGGCACTCCTTTACCGTCGGGCGAAACTTCACCCGGTGGGCGAAAGTTTCGCCCGGTCATTTCGCCCGGTCGTGAGTGTTCACAAAAAACTTCGGGGAGGTGGAAAATGCCGTCGGGCGAAATTTTGCCCGGTGGTGACTCATCGGGTGAAACTTCACCAGATGGTTTTCTGCCTCTTTTTCGGTCTTTTTCTTTGCCGATTGATTGGATTACTTGAACTTTCAGTCGTGTGCTTTGTTCTTCGGACTGTATCCCTCTATTTCATGCTCATAAAGCTTTGACATGTATTTGGTCGAAAATCCTATCAAAATAGACAGAAAACTACCAAAAATACGTAAAATACAAAAGAGAGATGCTAATGCGAGAAATACTCAAAATAAGGCGATAATCGTACTCTAATCTCGCAAAACTGAGGAAAAATAGGTCTAAATGGGAGGAAAAAGGTCCAAATTAGACGCACAACAATTCCCTCACACTAAACCGTTGCTCATCCTCGAGCAAAGACCCAAAAAGAAATTAGCTACTACTACTAAGCTAGATTATGCTAACCCGCTACAATGTAATTAACGGGCGCACTCCTTCCCTTCAACTCACATCGAAATACCCATGAGGTAGAGTACCTCCATTGATAAGTGTAGTTTGTAGTGCCTTTTTGTTGTGTTTTGGTCCCATTTTCCTTGTGGAATCGCTTCTTTGGAGCGTTTCATGGGCTTCTTATGCTTTCTTTAGTTCGTTTCAGGTTCCCGAGGCCGAATTGGAAGAGTTGGAGCGATTCCGACTCAATACATACACATTTTGGAGCCAACGAGATAAAGGAACGATGACTCGAGACCTTGGAATCGACCCCGAGACCTTGGGACCCAATCCCGAACCTCCGAGACCCGATCCCGAGTCCCGAGAGTCGGTGGGAAGCCCATGAGAGGCAAGGAAGGACCAAAGAGTGTTTAAGGAAGGCATACAAGAACCATCCTCTTCGGGATGGCCTCATCCCGTTCGGGATGGGGTGCTATATTAAGAGGGCTGCTGTGAGCCCATCCCGGTCGGGACCATCCCGTCCCGGTCGGGATGACAGGGCCGTCCCGATCGGGATGATCCGTCCCGGTCGGGACCGTGAACTGGCAGCGCGACTCTTTTTCTTTCTTCTCCTCCATTCTTATACCCATATATATACTCCCTTCTTGTAGTTTTAAGGGAGATTATGTTACCCTACATTAGTTTAAGCCTCCAAAAACCCTAGATTTACTCTCAAACATTAATCTTAATCTCTCTTTAATCTTAGTTAATTCTTAGTTAATCTAGAGTAATTAGTTCTTGGATTAAGGGATTCTTGAAGATTGTTCCAAGATTGACAACCTTGGGATTGTATTTGGGTTTCTCATTAATACAAGTTCTCTTCTTTTTCATCCATTGTTTGTTGGTATAATCTTCTTCTCTTATTTAATCTTGTTCTTAGTTTGTTAATCAAGTTTGAATCTTTATAATTTGTTTATTGTCATTGTTATTGTTCATCATGGATGTTTGGATGTTTATGTTGTTTCCTCTTATTATTGTTAGTTTTTCATTGATAATGAGTGAGTAGATTACTTGTGGGGTTAGTAGGGGGATTAAGGGTAGATTATGGGTGATTAGGGTTGATTAGGGGTAAAGGATTCATCTTTGTTGTTAGACTCATTATAGGCAATCTATGTGTTTGATGTTATGCTTGTGTGAGTTGTAGTGGCCATGCTTCCCATGCTTGTGTTCATCTTCGCATTGCTTGTCTATTGTGTGAGCATGTCGAGAATAGTCATAGTCACGAGAGTGCCGACTAGGGTCTAAGTTGCGAGAGCCCGGACCCACCTTGACATCGGTCTAAGTTGCGAAAGACCGGACCGACTCTAGCAATTAGGAGGTTCCTACACCCTTGATCACCCAATTCACCCTTCTACTCTTATGAACCCGACCTACCCCACTTCCTTTTCATATTTGATCCATCGTCTTAGTTGTTCTTCGTCTTTTTAGTATTGTTTAGCTTCGTTTTAGTCTAGTTCATCGCTAGCTTAGTCATACCTCTTCCACCACCATAGTTTACCATTTATCGCCCTCTTTCTGTTCGTTTGTGTGACTTAGCCTAGTTGTTAGCGGACCTAGTCTAGACCTTACTCTACCGTCCCCGTGGATATCGACCCCACTTGCCCTAGCTACCCACTAGGAATAGTCGGTTTAATATTGACGGTTAGGACCCACGGCAAAAAACCCTACCATCAATTTGGCGCCGTTGCCGGGGACGGTGCATTGTTTAGACTTAGTTTGCTTATTTCTAGACTTAGTTACCCTTCTTTGTGTTCTCCCATCTTCTCTTGTGAATATTCTCTAGATTTTTCTTCTTTCCTTAGTTATATTTCTTCTTTTTCTCTTTGTCTCTAGTTGTGTTTGTTATTGTCGTTGCCTAGTGCCCATAAAGCACTAGGTGTTCTTACGTTTGTTCTAGTGTGTAGTGTATGCCTAGGAGGGGAGGCGACTTCTATCTCTTTAATCCTGAGCCGGAGAGACTCTTTCGAGCCTTTCATCAACGGACGATTAATCGGGTTAGGATCTCTCAACCAAGTGCAAGCACCACTCATCAAGGGCAAGCCGAAGGAGCCGACTTGAACATTTCACCTCGAGAGACGGCCGGAGGGACCTTCATCAATCCCTTCGGTGATTCTTCTCCTAGTTCCCCCTCTTCTTCTACATCAACACCGTCTACACCACCATCGTCTCCCTTATATCCAATCATGCCTAAGTTCTCCTCTCACTCAACCTTTACGGAAGACGTTTTGCCGGGTCCATCCACTCTACCGGAGGCATATACCGGGAATTTTGTGGCGAAAACGCAATTTATCCAATTGGTCAAGAGAAGTCAATTTAGTGGGTTACCAACCGAAGATCCTCATCAACACATGGAAACCTTTTCGGACTATTGTGACGCTATTTCACAAACAGGAATAACTCAAGACCAAATCCGGTGGGTATTATTTCCTTTCTCTCTTATCGGTAAAGCGAAGCAATGGTTCAAGGGGTTGGACAAAGCAAGACTTGGCATTGACACTTGGAAGAAGCTAGCCTTAGCCTTCTACCAACAATTCTATCCCCCGGAGAAGACAAATCTATTGAGAGCCTCTATCACGGGTTTCCAACAACGCGATGATGAAAGCCTCTACGAATCGTGGGAAAGATTCAAAGCCATGATCCGTTCTTGTCCACATCATGGCTTATCACAATGGTTCCTCGTACAATAATTTTGGAATGGGCTATATGAAGACTCGAGGGCCATACTCAATATGGGATTTAACGGTAGGTTTACCGAAGTGGAGGATGACCAAACTTGGTCAAGGATTGAAGAGATGGCGGTGCATAATTCACAATATTCAAGGCCTAGGAAGGCAAATCGGGGAGGTAGGCATGAGGTTGATGCCATTACACAATTGAGCATTGATCTTGGGGCTAAACTAAGAACTCACATGGAGACCATTGACAAAAAGCTCCAAAGCCACCTCAACCAAGATCAAAGCTCTAGTTCCTCCAACCAACACTCGATCCATGATGTAAATGCTTTGGAGTTTGCACCTCCTTTGCCTTATTTTGGAATGTGTGATACTTGTGGAATCGTTGGTCATGATCCTATGCATTGTAGAGGGAGTATTGAGCAAGTGAACGCCTTTCAAGCGTTCAAGCAAGGTGCCTCCTACTCTAATCAATACCAAGCTTCCAATCAAGTCCCTCAACAACAAGCCTTTCAACATCAACAACAACATCGTCCCTATGTTCCACCTCCTTTACGGGACAACAATGAAAGTTACCAAGGTTACGTGGGTAACCAAAGACCCTTTAACAACTTCAAGCAAAATAACCAAGGTAACTTCAACAACAAGCAAGGGTTCCAACAAGGGAACTTCAATCAAGGTGGTTTCCAAGGAAACCGGAACTTTCAACAACAACAAAACCACAATCAAGGCCTTAATCAAGGCAATTCTCATGGGTTCCAAGGGAACCATCAACAACAAGCAAATCAAAGTCATCAACAACAAAGCAAGCCTAGGAGTCGGTCTCCTATCCATGACTATGGTACTCCGCTAGCCCTCACCGATACTCCACATAATCCATCATCTCCACCACGGGATTTCGACGTACAAAAGTATATGATGGATATGCAAAGGAGTAATCAAGAGATGGCAAGAAATCAACAAGAGTTCTTTGCTTATGTTCAAAAGGACAACCAAGCAAGAGATGCTCATGCGAAGTCGATGGAAACCCGAATATCTCAACTTGCTTCGGAGATCTCTACAAGACAAAAGGGGCAACTACCTCCTCAAGGCGAAACACCAAAATTTGAGCATGTAAATGCTATTACTACGAGGAGTGGTACATCCTACGAACCCCCTTTTTCACCTAGTGAGCAAGAACCAAGACAAGAAATCATACCCCCCCTCTCAAGATAATGCAAGCTTTGACATTCCAATTGAGGAGCAAGTCTTATGGGAGGCCGAGAGACCTCAAGAAGACAACCCTCCTCCTCTTCAAGAGAAAGACAAGGGAAAAAGGAAAGTGTCCTTTGAAGAATCCACCCTTAATGATCAAAACAAGTACCAAATCAAGTTGCCTTACCCATCGAGGCAAATGAAGACTAAGGTGGACACTCATTACGACAAATTCCTTAGTATTGTGAAGAAATTGGATGTTAGTGTCCCGTTCACCGAATTACTTACCCAAATCTCGGCATATGGAAGATTTATGAGAGAAATCCTAGCTAGGAAGAGATCCGTTGACAAGGAAGAGACCGTAGCGTTCACGAGGTTGGTGAGCGAGCTCATACAAGGTTCCACGCTTCTGAAGTTGAAGGATCCGGGTAGTTTTTCTATCCCTTGCACCATAGGCAACTTCTTGATCAAGAATACGTTATGTGACTTGGGCGCGAGTGTGAGCATCATTCCGTATTCTATTTGTTGCCGACTCAGAATGAAAGAGTTGAAATGTGCGTCCCTCACCCTCCAAATGGCCGATAAATCATTCAATCGACCATTAGGAATGTTAGAGGATGTACCGGTACGAGTAGGGAAAATCTTCATTCCGGTCGACTTCATTGTGCTTGACATGCCGGAGGATGCCAACACTCCCATTATTCTTGGGCTCCCATTATTCTTGGGCGCCCATTTCTACACACCGCGGGTGCCATGATCGATGTGAAGAACGGTAGGATCACATTTGAGTTGGGCGAGTAGAAGATAGTGTTTGACCTCCAAGGTAACACTTCGCCTACTAGCGATGAGACATGCAATATGATCCAAGCCAAGAAAGACATCGATCTAGGGGGTGAACCGGAACAAAGCTTGAAGAAATATTCTTATGTACTTGAGAATGAAGACTCCGATATGGAGGAAGATGAGAGCCAAATTCATGGGCTTGATGACAAGTTGAAGTGCAATGACAAGGAAGAAGATGAGCCTCCCTTGGGGCCGCATGAGGACCGGTGGACGTTTGGGTATATCCCTAAGGACCAAAAGTATAAGTTCAAGTCGTTGAACTTGGAAGAGCGGGATGCCCCGGGAACGTCAAGGCAAGGCCATGAGGAGCCTTGGGATGTGGTCGGCTACATTACGACCTTGATTGAAGACTTCTCAAGGGCCTTCGACTTGTTCTTACGTGCCCTTGATGGAGATGGAAGTGTTTAAGGTTGTTGAAAAAGAATGAAGAGTGCACCACCTTGGTTTGACGGAGTTCCACAAGAACCGTCTCATTGTATATATCTCTTTCTTGTAGCTAGTTGAATTTTTGTAAATTCTTGTTATTTGGGTTGATTGATGAGCGTTGTGAGTGAGAGAGTTTGATGTGTGTTTGAGTATTGATTGATAGGTAAAGTGAGAACACTCCTAGAGAGGATTGGCAATGATATACCTTGGGTTGTAGGCACAAGGATCGGGTTTTTGAAGCTTGGAGCAAGCTTTTGGGATTGTGGAAGTTGAAGAAGGCCCATCCCGGCCGGGATGAGGCGTCCCGACCGGGATGGGTGTGGCATCCCGACCGGGAAGGAGCCATCCCGATCGAGATGGGTGTACCAAGATTTGAGCTCACTATGGATCCGTCCCGACCGGGATGAGGACGTCCCGACCGGGACGAGTGAGGTAACCCGATCGGGATTAACCATCCCGACCGGGATGGTCCTCTACTCCCCTTTTGTGTTTCTTCTTCGACAATTGACTCCACCCAACCGTTTTATGCCCCCACCCAATCTCCCTAACCACCCTAGCCCTATCATATGCCCCATGTACTTCATTGTCATGCCCTCACTCCATTTCTTATCCTCTTATCCGCTTTACACCAACTCTCACATCAAATCCCACCCTCTACCATTACTACCTATACCGTGAGTTTTCTTCAACTGTGAAGCGAGATGGCAACCGAGAAAGAAAGCGACGAGCCTCTAATGATCAACGAGACGATGGAGCAAGTGAGTTACTAGCCGCTCGGTTTGGGTAACTATCCTTACTTTTCCATCTTTTTATCGCTTCTTCTTCATTGTTTGCCCCCTTCCCTTGAGTCTCGGTGTCTAGTGACCCTCGAGGCCATAGTTTGGTTCCTCCCGACTCCCGACGACGTGATTACGTCGCGAGTCAATCGATAAATCCAATCTTACAAGACTTTCACCCCTTTTTAGGAGTTAGTAGGATTTGGACGGAATCCGGGCTAGGTGACTTGATTACACCTAGCCCTCCCCTCCCATTTCCTTTTTATTTCTTTCTTTTTATTTTTCCTCCCCCTTCCATATCTTTTTCTCGTCTCGGCCCATGGTGACTTGACTACACCCCGGCCGGACACCTTCTACCTTTTTCTCCACTTTGTTTTTAATTTTAGCTTTATTTTCATAGTTTATTTTCTTTTCTTTTGTCTCTCCGCACACTACGATTGAGCATATGAGGACATTGCTCGATTTAAGTGTGGGGGAGCGATATTCTATCATAGTTAGTATTATTTTCCCTTTTTTCTAAAAAATCTTTAAAAACCATAAAAATTTGAAAAAATTTCACAAAAATCAAAAAGATTTTCTCTTTTGTGTTTTCATTTTGTGTTTTTGTGTCGTATATTTGTTTGTGTGCGTGTTTTGCCTCCCTTTTTCCTTATAGGTCGCTTATTCGCCGCTAGCTTTGGAGAGCTTTCAAGACACCCGGTAACATCTTTTCAACCCTTTTTCCTCTTTATTTCTTGTGGAGTTTGGAGGAGATATGTGTTGTGGTGTGCTTGGGTGGAGCTTGTACATATTTGTGGTGATTTGTTGACTTGTTTGGAAATTCGGGGTGGTGTTTGTGTTTTGTATGTGTTCGTTTTGTTTTGTTGCTTTTACTTCTTTTTCGTTCGTTTTCGTCGTGTCTTTGTTTTGTGTTGTGTTGTGTGTCATGTGCGTAAACCGTTTTCGAAAACCCGGTTTAGAGGCTAATGTGTAAGTGTGTACTTTCCCTTTTTAGTAGTGTAAATCGAGTCTTGGACTTTAGCCTAGTAGAATGACCCTAAATCAATGAATTCATTGGTCTTTTACCTTGAGTCCACCTAGCTTACTAGGGATTTACTGCGGGATTTTCACTTTTGACCATTATGACCACCCACGGTGTGAAAAGGCCTTGGTTACCGAGTCTCGTCCCTTAGGTGACCGTGTCTAGGATTGTTTGATTAGTCCAAGTTATCCACTTTTTGTGGGTTTGAAGGGAAGGGCCCGTCCCGACTTACCCATTCACCTACCTCCTACGCATCCCCACACAATAAAACGCAATTTGATGATTTCTACCTTTCTTGTCATACAATGAAAATGCCAAATCTTGCCAAAAAAAGGGCAAGGAAAAGAAAAAGAAAGAAAAAAATGAAAGAAAGAAAAGAAATGAAGAAAAAGAAAAGGCACAAAAGCAAAAAAAAAAAAAAAAGAAAAATAGAAAAGAAGAAAAGAAGAAAAAGAATGGCATGGCAACAAACAAATCAAAATATCGAAAAGAAAGAAAATGCCAAAAGAAAACCCGTCTCACAAAAAGAAATCCCCACAAAAATAAGCCTTTTCCCGACTTTTGCCGTGAAGAGCCTACCAAAGGACCGAGTCCCTAGGAAGGATGATAGCGGCATTAGTTGGTCTTCCCTCATTTTGCATGTTTTCCACCTTTTTACTTGGACTAGTTGGGCGGTCTTGGACACGGGACGACCCTCTTGTCTCACGCTAAAGGGGGCGGGGTCTCACTTACCTACAGTGTCGACTAACACCGTGGTTCCTCACTTTTCCACTCCGCCGATCGTCCCGTAGTACGTTTTTAGAAAGTTAGAAGAACCTAGGTAAGTTACCAACGTTTTTATTGCTTTATCGTCATGCTATTAGGGTTTAGTCCACCTTGGTTTGTATTGCTAGCTTGGGAACGTTGTCACTTACCTCGAGTCCTAAACCGGTGTTTCATTCACCGCTTTTAGAGGAAAGCGGTATTTCTTTTGTTTTGGGTGCAACCTTGTGTTTGTTTGTTTGTTTGTTTTTGTGCTTGTTTGTTTTTGTGTTTTGTGTCCGGTTGCATCCGCGGTTCTGTCGCAAGACCCAGCTTGCCTTGCGGAGTGCACTTGTCCTCTAAGTGCATTCGCGTGAGTTGAAGGGGCGTAGGGTGCGCTAATACCCATTCGGATAGTTTAGTAGTTAGTGTGTGCCTACTCGAGGGCGAGTAAGGGTTAAGTGTGGGGGAGTTGATAAGTGTAGTTTGTAGTGCCTTTTTGTTGTGTTTTGGTCCCATTTTCCTTGTGGAATCGCTCCTTTGGAGCGTTTCATGGGCTTCTTATGCTTTCTTTAGTTCGTTTCAGGTTCCCGAGGCCGAATTGGAAGAGTTGGAGCGATTCCGACTCAATACATACACATTTTGGAGCCAACGAGATAAAGGAACGATGACTCGAGACCTTGGAATCGACCCCGAGACCTTGGGACCCAATCCCGAGCCTCCGAGACCCGATCCCGACTCCCGAGAGTCGGTGGGAAGCCCATGAGAGGCAAGGAAGGAAGGCATACAAGACCCATCCCGTTCGGGATGGGGTGCTACATTAAGAGGGCTGTTGTGAGCCCATCCCGGTCGGGACCATCCCGTCCCGGTCGGGATGACAGGGCCGTCCCGATCGGGATGATCCGTCCCGGTCGGGACCGTGAACTGGCAGCGCGACTCTTTTTCTTTCTTCTCCTTCATTCTTGTACCCATATATATACTCCCTTCTTGTAGTTTTAAGGGAGATTATGTTACCCTACATTAGTTTAAGCCTCCAAAAACCCTAGATTTACTCTCAAACATTAATCTTAATCTCTCTTTAATCTTAGTTAATTCTTAGTTAATCTAGAGTAATTAGTTCTTGGATTAAGGGATTCTTGAAGATTGTTCCAAGATTGACAACCTTGGGATTGTATTTGGGTTTCTCATTAATACAAGTTCTCTTCTTTTTCATCCATTGTTTGTTGGTATAATCTTCTTCTCTTATTTAATCTTGTTCTTAGTTTGTTAATCAAGTTTGAATCTTTATAATTTGTTTATTGTCATTGTTATTGTTCATCATGGATGTTTGGATGTTTATGTTGTTTCCTCTTATTATTGTTAGTTTTTCATTGATAATGAGTGAGTAGATTACTTGTGGGGTTAGTAGGGGGATTAAGGGTAGATTATGGGTGATTAGGGTTGATTAGGGGTAAAGGTTTCATCTTTGTTGTTAGACTCATTATAGGCACTCTATGTGTTTGATGTTATGCTTGTGTGAGTTGTAGTGGCCATGCTACCCATGCTTGTGTTCATCTTCCCATTGCTTGTCTAGTGTGTGAGCATGTCGAGAATAGTTATAGTCACGAGAGTGCCGACTAGGGTCTATGTTGCGAGAGCCCGGACCCACCTTGACATCGGTCTAAGTTGCGAGAGCCCGGACCGACTCTAGCAATTAGGAGGCACCTACACCCTTGATCACCCAATTCACCCTTCTACTCTTATGAACCCGACCTACCCCACTTCCTTTTCATATTTGATCTATCGTCTTAGTTAGTCTTCGTCTTTTTAGTATTGTTTAGCTTCGTTTTAGTCTAGTTCATCGCTAGCTTAGTCATACCTCTTCCACAACCATAGTTTACCATTTATCGCCCTCTTTGTGTTCGTTTTTGTGACTTAGCCTAGTTTTTAGCGGACCTAGTCTAGACCTTACTCTACCGTCCCCGTGGATATCGACCCCACTTGCCCTAGCTACCCACTAGGAATAGTCGGTTTAATATTGACGGTTAGGACCCACGGTAAAAAACCCTACCATCATCCATGCAAGGCAAGTCGGGTCTTGCGCAAAATTGGGGATGTAACTAACACACACACAAACACATAAAACAAAGAAGACACACAACAGAAAGATAGTCGCAACCAAAGAGAAAATAAATCACCGAATCCCTCATCGAAACGGCTGAGAAAGCACCGATTTTAAACTTAATACAAACAAGAATACTACCAAGTTAGTCACCCAAATTGACATGGATAAAACTCTAATAAGATGACAATCAAACAATAAGAACATTGAAAATTTACCAAGGTCCTTCTAATTCCACTAAAGATGCTTACAACGGGACGATAAATGGAGTGGAAATGTGAGAACCACGGAGTTAGTAAGCACTGTAGGTAAGTGTTATCCCGTCTCCTAAGCTAAGCCTAGAGGGTCGTCCCAAACTGGAGAAAGCCAATTAGACCAAACAAAAAGTGAACAAGTGTTTGCAAAATGGTAAGGATTGACTAATCACCGCTATTTTCCTTCCTCGGGATTCGGTCCTCTAGTAGGCATTTCACGTCAAATAATCAACCAAGGGATTTTGGAGTTTGGGAACGATTTGTCGAGGTTTTGATTTTCTTTTCGGTTTTCTTTCTTTCCCCGTTATTTCGGTCGTGGGCTTTTTTTTTTGCCCTTCTTCATTTTTCCCTTTGCTTTTGAGTAACCCATAATTGGCTAGATGGTTCATTTGAGATTCAAGGTAAAGCATGTTCTTGCAAACTTATTTGTGGAAATGGGTGAATGGTAGAAAAATAGGCTAGTCGGGTATGCATCCCCTCCGAACCCACAAAAAGATGGAAATTTGGACTAAAAAGTGGCTTCTCAAGTAAGGTCACCTAACAGAACGGGAAACGGTAACCAAGGCCATATCACTCTATGGGTGGTCAAGGTCGGTGGTGTTCCTACAAGAAGAAGAATGCAAAGCAGTACAAGTGACACAAAAACAAAAATAAAATAAAAGAGAATTAAGAAGAAGAGAAAAAGAAAAGGGAAAATTTTAATTTTTCGGATTTTTTTGGGGGTTTTTTTAAGGAATAATGAAAAAAAAAGGGAGAAAATGATAGTAGATCCCTCCCCCACACTAAAACTGTGCATTGTCCCCAATGCATAAATAGAGGAAGAATCGAAAAAGAAGAAAAAGAGAAAAGAACGGAAAATCATTTTGAATTTTTATGCTTTCTTCAAATGTTTTTGTATTTTTCAAAATGAAGAGAATAAAAAGAAAGGAAATGAAAATGGAGAAAAAGAAAATAGAAGCGATAAAAATAAAGAAAATGATAAACAGAACAAATGAAGTGGCGGGCGTAGGTGTAATCAAGTCACCTAGACCCTAGCCAAAAAGAAAAATCGAAAAATAATGACAAAACGAAATAAAATAAGGAAAATGAAATAAAATAAAAATAAGAAAAGAAAATGAAGTGAAAATAAAAGAAGAAAATGAAAATGAAAAAGGAAAAAGGAGAAAAATCGATTAGGAGAGAAAGGGCGTATGTGTAATCACGTCACCTCGCCTCGATTCCGCACAAATCGGGAAAAAAATAAAGAGAAAGAAAGTGAAAATTTGGATTTTTCAATTGGTCTTGGTGCGATCAATTCACCAAAGACCGGCAGCATACAATCAGGTCCTTCTCTCATCAAGGTACCTGCAATAAAACCTCACGTGTGTAACGACCCATGTAGGGTCACGGAGGGGCTGACAACTCACCAATCCAACAAAAATTATATCACCACAAATAACATTTCATGGGGCAAAACTTCACCCTGCGGTTGACGAGTTAGCACCACCGGGTGAAATTTCACCCGGTGAGATTTTCTTCTCATTTTGCGATTTTTGGCGTTTTCCTCCATCGGGCGAAATTTCACCCGGTGGGCGAAATTTCGTCCGGTCATTTCGCCCGGTGGTGAGTGTGCACGAAAATCTTTGGGAGGTGGAAAATGTCGTCGGGCAAAACTTCGCCCGGTGGTGACTCATCAGGTGAAACTTCATCAAAGACCGGCATTATACAATCAGGTCCTTCTCTCATCAATGTACCTGCAATAAAACCTCACGTGTGTAACGACCCAAGTAGGGTCACGGAGGGGCTGAAAATTCACCAATCCAATAAAAATTATATCACCACAAATAACCATCGGGTTGACAACTCACCAATCCAACAAAAATTATATCACCACAAATAACCAACAATCATAAATCATCAAATGCCAAAAATTGGCGCTGCAGAGACTGACAAAGAATTACTGATAACAGGAGAAATGACTACCGACGACTGACAACTGACACCCCCCCACACTAGCACTAACAACACTCGACCACTCACATAGGATCTGGGGGACGAGGTGGTGGGTAGTAAGACCCAGGCGGAGGTATACCAAATAAACGATCAAAGTACTGTTGCTGCTGTTGCAACATCCTCTGGTTTTCCTCCGCCGCCAACCTCGCTGCTTGGGCATCCCTAGCAGCGTCCCTGGCGTTATCGTAGCCATCTCGGGCCCAATCAAAAATGTCTCTAAAGTAGGTGTAGGAGTTATAGGCAGTATCGCGCGCATCGCGAGCTAGGTTATAGGCACTATGGGCCAAGTTGAGTGATGTGGTGGAATTCTCCCAAGTATGACGTGTACGATCATAAACTTCCCCCCATTGGTTATAAAATTCCTCCGATCCAAAGAACGAAGAATGTCTCGGAGGACTCATGTTAACGTCCTCCTGAAAACCGGGGGTAGACTGGGTGAAAGTGGAGTGTCTATGTGGTGCGAAGTCTGAAAAGTCGGTGGTGAAGAACTGGGAGGTCTGAGGTTCGGTCTGGTGGGAGGAAGAGGGTCCATGGGATGATGATGGTAACGCTCTCTGACCCTCATCCCGGGAGGTTTCAACCTCCAGTTCCTCCTCCGACACATCTACTACCTCTACGTCGTCATCACCGTAGTCTAAAGGTCCAGCAGGGTAATTAACTTGACGGAACTTACCACGGGAGTGATAAGTGTAGTTTGTAGTGCCTAACTTGTTGTATTTGTTCTTGTATTTCCTTGAGAAATCGCTCTTTGGAGCGGTTTCGGGGCTACTTATACTTCTTCTAGCTCGTTTTAGGTTCCCGAGACCATTCATGAAGAATTGGAACGATTCCGACTCGTTTCATGCACTTTTTGGAGCCAACGAAGAGAAAGAACAATCACTCGGTGCCTTGGATTCGATCCCGAGACCTTGGGACCCATTCCTGAGCCTCTTAGACTCGATCCCGAGCCCCGAGAATCGATGAGAAGCCCATGAGAAGCAAGGAGGGACCAAAAAGATCATATTGGAGGCCTACAAGGCCCTTCCCGGGCGGGATAGTGGCCTTCCCGACCGGGAAGGGATGCACAAATTGAACAGCTCCTGTTTTGGGGTTGTCATCGATGGGACCACTTCGTCCCGGACGGGACCACTTCGTCCCGGACGGGACCATCTCATCCCGGACAGGATGGGCAAGCTGCAGCACGAGACTCTTCATTTCATTCTCCTTCACTTTTGTAACCTTATAAATACTTCCCCCTTGTATTGTTTAAACATCTTTACACTACATTAGACTATCTTAGGCTTCTCTTCAACATTGAAAACCTTAATTAGCTTCTCTTCATCTCTAGTTTAGTTTCATATTAATCTTTAGTTAATCTTTGTTTAATTTAGCAATTAGTCTTGTATTAAGGAGATTCTTGAAGACTCATCCAAGCTTGACAACCTTGGAGATTATTTGGGTTTCTTATTAATTCAAGTTCTCATTTTTTTATATTCTTGCTAGTTTGGTATAATCCTCTTCTCCTCTTTACTTTTAATCTTTGTTTATCTTTCAAGTTTGAATCTTTACATATTGTTCATTGTTCTTGTTTGTTCATAATGGATGTTTTGATGTTTATGTTGATTTCTCTTGTTAGTCTTAGATTTAGTTTCATTATGAGTGAGTAGATTCCTTGTGGGGTTAGTAGGGGGATTAAGTGTGGATTATGGGTAATTATGGTTTGATTAGGGGAAAAGGTTGAATCTTTGTCACTAGTCACATGTTGAGCACTCTATGTGTTTGTTGAATTGCTCCAATGATTCTCATGCTTGTTTTCATCTTCTCATCTTGTAATCAATTTGTGATTGAATGCTTGTGTTTTAGGTAATACTTTGCATAGGTTTTCGGGTCTAGTCTTAGACACGAGAGTGCAGACTTAGGCTTTGGCGCGAGAGCAAAACCGACCTTATTTGCATGGAGAAACCTATACCCTTGACTTCCCAATTATCCTACTACACTTATGAACCCGACCTAACCCTACTCCCTTTCATATTTAAGTTCTCCTTCTCCTTAGTCTTTAGTTGTTTTATTAGTTCTTGTTATAGTTAGTTCATTGTTAGCCTAGTTCATACCTCTTCAACCATCATAGTTAATCAATTCTAGTCTCTTTGTGTTTGTTTGTGACTTAGCCTAGTTTTAAGTGGACCTAGTCTAGACACCTAAAGCCGTCTCCGTGGATATCGACCCGACTTACCCTAGCTACCCACTAGGTATAGTTGGTTAATATTGATCGGTGGGGGACGCGGCAAAACCCCACCATCAGGGAGCTATCCCGAATGCATTCCCCTGACCTTTTCGGCTTGCCGAAATTCTCCTCAACATCGAGCCTAACCCACTCGGGATTAGGCATCTCAATAGCTCGCAAATCAGTAATCTTACACAGAAAAAAACTGTTATAATCCCCATTTTGGGCCAAACAAGAAAAGAGCAATAAACCTCGTCGTCTAAATAATTCCCCACTCCGATTACTGGCGTCATGTCACTAAAATCGACGTCCAAAGCTCTAGCTATCATCGTGACTACGCCACCACAAGAGATTTTCTTGTGGTTTCCCTTCGCAACCTGGGCGAAATGCGTAGCTAGGGCCTCGGACATGTCGATCGAAGGGCCTCTATTCAGAACCGCATCCTCTAACAGTTACACGGCTGTGGCACTACAGTTATGGTGCGTATCATAGCTCGACAGAAAGGAATTGGCTATGATACGCGCCAAATATTTGAGGATGGGGTTCTGGATGGAGAATGAACGCATCTTTGCCCCCTTGAAAGTCCTTTGGCGGGCAATTTTAAATCAAAATCGATCACGGGCAAATTTTTCATCTTAGTTTGCCCCGCCCAAGGCCTTCCAAGGACAGATGTCGGTAAACCAAGAAATGCACCAATATCTTTCAAGGGAAAGACATACAACGTCTCTCGCAACTGAAAAGTGACGGTGAGGTCATCACCACCACCCAACTCAAAAGTTGCGAAAAACTCACACGTCAATTTTTGAAAAGTTTCCTCCGTAGAGGTGTAAAATTTAATCAGTCCAAGATTTTTGCACATTGCTCGGACCTGTGGTTCAATACCCATTCGCTGAAGAACATATATCCCAAGCTGCCCAACAAGTTGGCGCGATGCGACAAACCCAAAATTTCTTAAACTTTTCTAATTGGGATTTCTTAGCGAAACTAACACCAGACTCAGAATGACGGAAATTACGACGAATTGAAGGGTAGTGTACCTCTAGCGGAACAAGTTGTTCGCGCAGGACGGGGCTTTGTGTTTGAACGGACATCGGGACGGATTTGTCCCTAAGAGAACGTCAAACCCGAATGACGATTGAGCATAGATGACAACCTTTTTCTTGTCGTTTGCTTGATTCTCTTCATAATTGATGATTGAATTAGGTGATTAAAGGGATGGAGGTTAGGGTTTGGTGTTATCAAAATTGGAACGTGTTATCAAAAAGAATTCAAAGAGGATATTAGGAATTCGGTAGGGTTGAAGAATATGGAATTAGATTAGATTTTAGTGAAGAAATTGGGTGATTAGGAGGGATTTAGAGTGGTAGGATTTACGAGTTTTTGGGGTTTATTTAAGGAGAGAGACAGAGAAAAAAAAAGGTGAAATAATGAAGAAGAAAGGAGGGTGCGTGTTTGGGAATAAGGGTGGTGCGGCGTGGAGTTTCACCCGACGGTCTTCGGACCGTTTCTCGTTAATTGCGCGTAGTTTCAGCGTCGGGCGAAATTTCGCCCGGTGAGATTCCATCGAGTGAAATTTTACCCGGCGGTATTCCGTCAATTCCCAAGTCGCAAATAAGTTTGCCGTCGGGCGAAATTTCGCCCAGTGAGATTCCACCGGGTGAAATTTTACCCGGCGGATTTTCCGTCAATTCCTTTAATTTCAGCAAAGTTGCCATCAGGTAAAGTTTCACCCGGTAAGATCATTCACTTCAAAATAGGACTTTTCTGTGAAAATTCTCTTCGACTTGGTCAAAACCATCCTTAATCCTTCGACAAAACCAATCTTCTCAATCGATTTATTAGCTACACAGAGAAAAACTCTCATAATCATTTGTAGCATAACCCAAAATCTCCAAAAGAAATCTTCATAATTCCTGCAAATACCATAAGAAGCAAGCTCCAAAAGAAAACTCCAAAGGTTATTGTTTGAGGAAAATAAAAGGAGATAAGAATATACAAATATTTACAAGGTGGTTATTATGGATACCACCAAACCGAATCAAATTGTTTGAGCTTAGTCAGGGTTGCTTCAGAAGCAACCCGGAGTACCATGTTTCTTGTTCTTGAAGATAACGCCACCAACCATACACTCTCTCCTTGGCCTTGGCAAACCCATAAGGCGAGCTACCTCCGGTAGCATCCTCCACCCATTAATAACTTCTTCTTCGGGGGCTTGAACAAGTATAAGCAAAACGCCATCATCATCACTATCGTCATGGTGGACTTCTTCTTTTGATGGTTCCTCGGTGGCATAGTCAAATATCGGTGCAAAGTTCAATGGATTAGAATTTTGGTAATTATCTTGTGCTAGAAATTCGTCATTGGTTGGTATTACCACCATATGGTCCCACAATTCCTTTCCGAAAGGGATATTTGGCAAGAAGGCGGGCAATACAAATTGAATGGTGTTATTACCAACATTGAAAGATAATTTCCCTTTTTTCACATCGATAATCATTCCGCCGGTTGCTAGGAAAGGCCTTCCTAATAAGATAGGATTGCTTTCTTCAACGGGCATGTCAAGAACCACGAAATCGGTAGGTATGTATAAAGGACCTACCTTAACCATAAGATTTCGTGCTAACCCAATTGACGCTTTCGTAGTACCATCGGCCATCTGAACGTTAAGCGGAAAGTGTACCATCCTTGGAATATCGATTGTTTGAGCAATGATCAATGGCATAAGGCTAATGTATGTCCCTAGATCACATAATGCTCGATGTATTTCAACATAGTCGCTCAAACAAGGTATAGAGAAGCTACCGGGGTCACCAAGTTTAGTAGGAATGGTAACTTTTGGGGTGACCCTGGGTAGTGGTGGAGTTTCCTTCTTCATGGTAGAAATCAAGATCATATCCCTTATATACTCGGTCGGAGTTGGCATGGAGGTACTAGTTTCTAAATTCTCTATCAAATCGGTGAAGGTTATACACTCCATAGCTTGGCCATTTGAGAGGTTTTGAGGCTTATCATTCAAGGGTGGTACTTCAATTCTAGAGACTAGGTTCATGTTTTCTATTGGAATATGTTCAATGACGTAGGTAAGGTCTCCTACAAGCTAAGGTATTTGGATGGATCTCTTCTTGGTCTTTCGGTTACTCCCTTGACTACATTCTCATCGTATTCATTGATTGAGGGATGAGATGTAAGAGTTTGTGGATCAAAGGGTTTCACCGGTCCCTTTTTGCTCAATACCTTAATAGCATTCACAGATGCTTGATTGGAAGAATTGGTCGGTTCATGAGAAAATCGAGCTTGCGAGGCGCCATGTGCCTCTAAAGCTTCAAGTCTAGCTCGATTTGATGCATTTTTTTCCAATAGAAACTTGATCGTTTGTTGAATGTCATAAAAAGGTTGAAAGTTGCCTTGAGAATGCCTTGGAGGACCTTGATTATGTGGAGGATAGATTCCGAAGGGAGGACCATAGCTAGGTCGAGGTGGTCCTTGAGAATAAGAATAACTTTGATTGAATTGATTTGCATGAGGAGGTCTTGGTTGATAGTAGAACCCATATGAATTAGAATAAACCCTTTAATTGGGGGCTCTTGGAATTGCATGATCTTGACAAGGATATGATTCTTGAGTTGGCGTGGAACAAGATCCGGTTCCCCAATTACGGTTTTTAGTGTAAGATTTTTCATAGGTTCCTTGGGTATTGGCTTGATATACATTCTCTTACCTCATACAAAGATCAGAATCATTATCATATTTTCCACAATGATCACATGGAATTTCAACTCGATATAGCTTTGGAGGTGAGATAGATGTTCGCCTTGGTGGTGTGACTCTTCTTGGTGGGGTGATTCTCCTTGATGGGGGCCTCATCTCGGGCTGAGAAGCGTCTTTAGCAACCATTGCTTCAAATCTCTCAACTAGTTGGGCGATTCATGCCTCAAGAGTGGCCTCCATGTCATTTGACGATTTTGACTTTTCACTTGACTCACCACCTTGTATTTCCTTAGCACACACGCTACTTTTGGCTATCTTCTCGAGAAGCTTATGGGATTCAACCTCGTTGAGTAAGAAAAAGTCGCCTCTTGCGGCTATATTGAGATTCTCCTTTGCATCAGCCAATAGAGAATTAAAAAATGTATGGAGCATAAGCCAATGAGGAATACCATGGTGTGGGCACTTTCTTTGTAATGTTTGAAATTGATCCCAAGCTTCACTTACGTTCTCATTTTCTTGTTGTTGAAATGTTTGAATTTCCCTTCTAAATTTGTTGGTCTTGGATGGCAAGAAATATTTCTCAAGGAAAGTGTTGCATAAGTGCTTCCAAGTGTAAAAGGTATTGTTAGGGAAACTTTTAAGCCACCTCCTTGCTCCATCACGCAATGTTCGGGGAAAAAGAATCCGGTGTAATTGACACTTGGTAACACCTTCAAGCTTGATTCCAATAAGACTTTCCTTGAAAAGACAAACATGTTCTATCACATCTTCATCCGGCAATCCTCGAAAAGTATGTTGTTGGATTGGATTGATGATGGAAGGTTTGAGCTCAAAATTCTCCGGGATGGCCCCGATGAAGATGGGAGAAGAAATTTCTTCATTGGATGGTTGAGAATGGGACCCAAGTGTAGCCATACTTGAATCCTTGGATGTTGGTTGAACAAAGATTGGGTGTTGAGGAATGAAGAAATTGGTGGAAGATCACAATGTCAATTCGTTGCTTCGGCAAACAAGATTTTCAAGAGGCTCGCTCTCCAAATGGGGATCAAGCAACCTAAATCAAAAGTATACCAAGCAAAAACTCAAAAAACAATGAGCCTCCTACCACCTAATGACACTATGGTAGGAGGAAGGGAAAATGAAGCTAGAATAATTAACCAAACACAATAAACTAAAACTCTACTAACTGGTCACCGTCCCCGGCAACGACACCATTCAAAGACGGGACAGCTGCTGCGGCTGATCAGTTTTCGAGGTCCGGAGTTGGAAAACATTCCAAAACGAAAAGATACGTAATCAGGAGATATTTTAGTCGCGTGACTTGCTTCCTAAGGCGTCTCAGCGTGCGTATGGGCCTGCCTCGGGTTCGAGTCCGGTTTGACTTGCTGTGTCAGGTTTGACTTTGCATTTTCGGACCGATTCGGGGCCCCGGAGTCGGAATTGACTTTAGTTAGTGTTGACGCGATCGGAACGACTCCACTAAGACCGTCTAAATGTTGAATTAATTTTTCCGTGTAATTATTTGATCTGTTCTATAGAAAAATTATTGAAACATCATAAAATCGTGTTGCGTTGCAGTCCCATCATCATCGGGTGTACTGTTTGTTAGACACTCCATTAGCCACCAAGTATAGATCTAGGTATCTACTGAAACCCCCACATTGACTGAGGCTTGGACAAGGCGAAAGTCTAAGTATAGCCGCCCAGGTCAACCGAGGATTACAACCTAGTGGCAATCTGCTTGTGTCGTTTTAAGTCCGTTAGACAACGTGCTAGTGCTCGTCAACCAATGCTAGAAATCATACCTGACCTCTGTGCTCGCGATTACTATTGTAGTTTTGTTCTAGATTTGCTTACTTTTGGTTTGATTTGAGGAGTTATTGTAGTTGGTTTGTATCTTGATCTTCGGAATAGGACTCATGCTTGAGTTTGCTCCTCGCCTTTGCATAGTTGGTTGAATCTTTAAGATAGACCCCATGCTTGAGTCTTTCCCTGGTCTTGTCATAATTTTATGAATCTTTGAGATAGACCCCGTGCTTAAGTCTGTCTCTACTCTAGTCATAATTGGTTGAATCTTTATGATAGACTCCATGCTTGAGTCTGTCTCTGGTCTGGACATAATTGTATTCTTTGGAACATATCCTGCCTATCCCTGGTCTTTGCTTATTGTATTCTTTGGAACAGATTCTGACTATTTCTGGCCTTTGCATATTGTATTCTTTGGAATAGATTCTGACTCTTCCTGTTGGACTTTACATATTGTTTTCTTTGGAACAGATTTTGTCTGTTCCTGGTCTTTGCATATTGTATGAAGTGGAACCCGTGCTTGAGTCTACTTCTGAGTAGCTGAAATTTTGTGAGACGAATCCCTTGTAATAAGTTCTTCTCGGAGGGAGGTACCACCTTTCGGTTTCCCTACCAACCAAGCCTAAGCCCGCTTACGAGACGAATTAACTAAGGTCTCAAGACGAAATTACCCAAACCCCGAGTTTCCTCATATTGGTCCGGGTGAGTCAAGTCAACCTAGGTGATCAAGCTAAGTCAAACAAAACACAACAATCTCATCAAGACAATATCACCCTCAAATGCAATAATCTCACAAAATAAAACATTTTTCTAGAATTCCTCCTCCCCTAGCCCCCTAACTAAAATCTACTCACTACCCATAATAAAACTAACACTAAGGAGGAAAATAAACAAACACACAAACTATGGATAAACAAACTAAGGAGAGTGAAAAACAAACAAATTAAACAATGAAAATCTACACTAACATAAAGAATGACAAGACAAACAATGGATTAACAAGAAACTAAAAACAAGACTAATTAATGGAGAAAGGGAGAGGAAAGAAACTACCAACAATGGAGAGACTAAAGGACAAGATGAAGATTAACATTAAAGATTAAATCTTGGAAGAAATAATACACGAACTTGTCACCAATCCTTGCAAAACCCTTGAATCTTCAACATAAAAGCACAAATCTTCAACTAATATAAGAACTTGATGGTGAATGTATGAGTAGAATTAATCTAATACTAATAAGATCTACTAAGTTTTTAGAGATTTTTACTAAGAAAGCTTACTACAACTACTACTACTACTAAGGAGATCCTCTACCCTACTCCTAATCTAAAGAGGCACACTTAAGGCTCAAGTTGAAATGAAACCCTAGGTTAAGTATATATAGTAATCCTTAATGGGTCACACAATCTTAAGGCCCATAATCCATTTCCTCTTCTTTTAAGCTAGACCTTCACCCTTTGCATCTTCATGGGGGAAAACTTCACCCTGCTGTTGACGAGTTAGCACCACCGGGTAAAATTTCACCCGGTGAGATTTTCTTCTCATTTTGCGATTTTTGGCGTTTTCCTCCATCGGACGAAATTTCGTCTGGTCATTTCGGCCGGTGGTGAGTGTCCACGAAAATCTTCGGGAGGTGGAAAATGTCGTCGGGCGAAACTTCTCCCGGTGGTGACTCATCGGGTGAAACATCACCCAATGATCCTTCCGCTTTTTTTCCGGTCTCTTTCTTTGTCGATCAAATGGATTACTTGAACTTTCAGTTGTGTGCTTTGCTCTTTGGACTGTATCTCTCGCTTTCGTGCTCATAGAAGCTCGGATACGTTTTCAATCAAAAATCCCATCAAAATAGACAGAAAACTACCAAAAACACGTAAAATGCAAAAGAGAGACACTAATGCGAGAATTACGCAAAATACGGCGATAATCGCACTCTAGTCTCACAAAACGGAGGAAAAACGGGTCTAAATGGGAGAAAAAATGGTCCAAATTTGGCACACTACTATAGGATTCCGCGAGTTACCGTCTACATCATTAGTAGTCTATTCTCCCCCGCGATTAGAGTTCTAAATCAAATCATAGCTGTTGTTCGATCCTATTGAGCACTAGGGGTGAGATTTAAACCTCCTAGTATCGATATGATTGGCGGGAATGATGTTTCCATCCGCACTTATGGAGAGATGCAAGCCTTAAGTGTGAATGAGACATTAGTAGTCATGTCTCGTACATTATGTGAAAGAAAACCATTGTTTTTAAAAGTAAATGACTACAGTTTTGTAAATCACATGTGTTAGTATGCTTCGTTACTGTTCTATACTCTTATGACTAATGATGTGATTGAAATGCTTGATAATGGGAAGTGATGTTTTGTTATATGTCCTGCCTGAATATTCATATGATTTGTATTATGTATGTCTTACTCTATTTTCACATGACACTTCTATGAATCCATGATCCATGCTTCACTGTATTCTATTCACATGATACTCATATGACGTATGAATTTATTCTATATAACCTACATGTCATAAATATTTAAATTGATTCGCATGTTAACTGAAATCACTTCATGTGTATCACACATTGTATACATGTCGATTTGTAATGTGACATGCCTGCTTATCTGTTAATTAGATAACCTAAACGTTATACTACATTGATTATTCGGGGCCGTGTTAGAAGGACGGTTAGGTTACTCCCACTAAGTGGGACATGTATATTTAAATATGCATTCAGGTTGACGAACCCTCAAAACTGGACATGGGGGCATGCATGAGTGCAAGAGATACAGTGTAGCAGATGAGAGTGTCAAACTATAAATCTTGTAACACAAATTTTATTAGACCAATGTATTTAGAAATTTGTAATTCGTTTTTCAGTTGTTGTATTTTAACAAACGGTTCATTTATCGGTAAGAAGACTCACATGAGTCGACGGTTTTTAATTTTTACTCCTTTTTACGACTTAATTATTTTTCCACCTTGTTAATTAATGTCATTGGAAGAACCGGGTTGTTGCAGACGCGACTTAACAATAACCATTGAAGGCTACAACACGCCTAGGTGGGGTAGCTTATCCCCTTTAAAAAAATGAAAAGACGTCTAAGTCTAGTGGGTCCGACCTGTGAAACGTGCTGTCCGTGCAACCTTGTTGCTCTTATGCCGGTATTTCGGCTTTCGAGAAGGGTTTTGGTTACTTCGGGCAGTCGTTCCCGATGCTCGGGATTGTTAGGTGGTGGTTGTGGTGATAACTTGGGTTTGACGTCTTGTTTTTTTTTGGCTTATGGGGAAGCTGGTGTCTTGGGAACAAACGCCTGAATTGAGGCAGTTGAGCTTCGGGTCGCTTGGGCTCAGGCGGCTGGAGATTTGATCACTTGGGCTTGAGCGGCCCAGATCCTGTTTATGGAAATTTTTGTAGTTTCCTAATTGTTGTGGGGTTAGTGCTATATATGCGGCTTATGGGTGATTGTTTTAGACATACTAAAATACTCATAGTGTGTCTATAGCTACTTTGTATTACTTGGAGTAATGTCGGGTTTCGGGAATCTTTCGACCGAGTGGGCGAGTCATTTCAAGAAATGTGATCCCGAGGTTGGTCCAAGTGATGGTTTCTCCGTGGTTATCGCGTTAAGGCAGGTTAAGGTGCAAGATGACTTCTGGTTAGCATGCACTAAGTTTTGGGATGTAAAAAGGTATGTCTTTGTTTTTCCCGGGGGTCGGGTTTGCCCTCTTCTTGAGGAGTTAGACGCTATAGGCGGGTGGTCCTCGGTTCGACCGTGTGTGCCTTTGGGAGATGATGCTTTTGTGGAACAGTTTCGTCACTTTCTGGACTTTTCCCCATTAAAGGAGGCCAACTTTTTCTTTGGGAGGGATGGTATTGACCTAAAGCTACTATTTAGGACGTTTTCACCGATGGGTTCCCGTGATGTTTCACATCTAGCTTGTAGACGGGCTTTCAATATTGCGGTGGCGGGTTATTATCTTTTCGAGGATGCGCTAGTGCATGACGGTTGGGGTAACCCTTGGGTTTTGGACGTTGTAATGGGGATGGAACATGGACGGTCGCCCTCTTTACTCATTTTAGGCGAGCTTATTCTAGGTCTTGACGCTTGTGCCCGGCTGCATCGGGCTTTTTTTTGGGGTTCTAGAATAATTTTGCAAGTATGTGGGATGTTATTTTTTTTGTTTGTTGTTGTTTTTTTTCTCGTGGTTGTTTTGTTTGTGTTGTATTGTTTGAAACCTACTATAGTTCGAAGATGCGACATCGTGTTGGGGTTGGCGTAGGTTTGGCTACAGGAAAGGTTCGGTTTGGTTGACCCTCCTCGGTCCGCTAAGGGTTATAGCTATAAAGGCTTTGCGGGTCGCAAGATGGTGGAGGAGTGGAGCGCTGGTTATACCGAAAAAAAAATGGCATTCCTATTTGGACAATAGGCAAGTGGCTATCAGATGGACGGTCTCATGGTGGTAGATTAGTAGACAAGCCGGGTTTCCTTTTTCGTCCTCGACTCAGGTTATGCTAATATTATCCTTAAGGGACCCAGTTTACATTTATCCAGGCGAATTTTCGAACCAAATAAGAGGAAGACCTACCACCTCGGATTTTACTAAGGGTGTTCTTAGCTTCGACTCGTTGACTGAGAATTCGTTCAGGGAGTTTAGGGCGTCTTCGGAACAGAATTTTACACGTTCCCTTGTTATAGAGAGTGTTTGACCGACCGACACTACCTTCTTCCGGCGGGCGGTTTATGAACACCCGTCAGGGCAGAGCAAGTCGAATGTTAGGAAGACCGCGGTGCTAGAGGATAAGGAAGCAACTCAAAGGGACGTCACTGAGCGCCTGACCGAAAACAGTGTTACCGATCCTAGAGTCGTCAGTTCATTTATACGGGCCAAGATCGACGAGACTCGTGTTGTGAGTGATGAGAGAAAGTATAATTGGCTGGGCTCGCCTTTGGCTAGGGTGGTAGAGGCTTGTGTTAGGAGGGGTCGATGGTAAAAACCCGAACAAGCAAACCCCGATGGCGAGGGAAAAAAAGAAAAAGTTGGACTGGTAGAGCTGATGGGCGGGATTTGTCGCGGATCCCGCCGTCAAATAATAACCAACTAACCTAACTAGGTAGCTAGGGCAAGTCGGGTCGATCCACAGGGACGGAAATGGGTTTCGACTAATGGGTGCTACGGTCTAGGACTAGGTTCAAGACAAGCTAATCTAGGGGATAGACTAATGACTAAACTAGGTCTAAAACAAAGAAAAGGAAGACAAACAAGTAACTAATGACTAAGGGAAGCAAGAATAGCAATAAGAAGGAAAACTAGGGCGAGGTCAGGTTCATGGGTGCAAAGAAGACAAAAAGGGGAAAAACGGAGTCACTAGCATGATTTCGTGGCCTAGATTCTACCGATCAGGCTCTCGCTATGTAATCGGCCTAAGGGTCGTCCTCATCGGGCTCTCGCTACGTAATGAGGGAACCAAACCAACCCACCAAATACACACATACAAGAGAATATGCAAGAAAAACAAGGATTGATCGTCACTAGTCTCACAAGCATTTCATCGAACATGTGGAGTGCAAGGTAAATGGGAAACAATAAAAACAACATCTAGTACCACCCATCTCACCCTAATCATCCACAATCACAACCAATCACCCTAATAACCCTAGCAAGAGTCTACTCAAACATATCTAATCTAAAACTAACACTAACAAGAGAAACCAACATAAAAACCAAAACAATCATAATGAAACTAGTGAAAACAATGAACTATGAACAATACAATGAACAAAGATTAAAACTTGGATGAATAAACAAGATTAAGAGAAAGGATTAAGAAGATTATACCTACTAACAAGAGGATGAAAGATTGAAACTTGCATTAATAAGAAAAACCCAAAAAAATCACCCAAGGTTGTCAATCTTGGTGGAGATCTTGAAGAATTCCCTTAATACAAGGATTAAACTAAGATTAACGATTAACTAAGAGCTAATCTACACTAATCTATGCTAATCTATGCTAAACTATGCTAGGGTTTTTGGGTAATGTCTAACATGAAGAACCTCCCATAAGAATACAAGAAGAAGGGTATATATAGGGTTACAATGAGTAAGGAGAAGAAAAGAGTTGACGCGGGCCTGAACTGGGCTCATCCCGGTCGGGATGAGGTGGTCCCGGTCGGGATCAAGCATAACACCGGGCTGTGTTATCAATAACACCAGGCTGTGTTATTGATCTTCCCGGTCGGGAAGGGTTCTTCCCGGTCGGGACGGCCAGGTCAGTAGCCTACGCAATTGTGCACCTCATCCCGGACGGGATGAGGCCCTTCCCATCGGGGATGAGTCTTGTAGGCCTCCAATATGATCTTTTTGGTCCCTCCTTGGTTCTCATGGGCTTCTCACCGATTCTCGGGGCTCGGGATCTAGTCTAAGAGGCTCGGGATCGGGTCCCAAGGTCTTGGGGTCGAATACAAGGCATCGAGTGATCGTTCCTTCACTTCGTTGGCTCCAAAAAGTGTATGTATCGAGTCGGATTCGCTCCAATTCGTCACAAATGGTCTCGGAAACCTAAAACGAACTAAAGGAAGCATAAATAACCCATAAACCGCTTCCAAGGAGCGATTCCACAAGGAAAACGGGACCAAAACACAGCAAATTAGGCACTACAAACTACCCTTATCAAGAGCCCAACCGTTTTGTACTATGTTCTATTAATTTGTATTATGTGGCGTATTAGTACTCGTTTTTGTGGTGTTTTGGACACGTTTTCGTTTTCCGGGATAATCGGATTTCAGATGCTTTATGTAAAGGCCTCGACAAAGGCTCGACTTAACCGATTTTTGTTGTTAATGAGAAGCACATTTATTTTTATATATGTATTATTTTTTTGCGGTGGCTCGCGACTCGATTCTTCATTTTACAAGGAGCGCCCTTTCGGGTTTTCACTCCGTCCTCGGCTAACCCTTTGTTTTGCTCTTTTTTTTTTACGGCTCGCAACTCGTTTCTTCATTTTGCCTGGAGCGCCCTTTCGGGTTTTCACTCCGTCCTCGGCTCGTCATTTTTTTTATTTTTTTTAACGACGACTCGCAACTCCTTTCTTCATTTTACCCGGGGCGCCCTTTCAGGTTTTCATCCCGTCCTCGGCTCGTCGTTTGTCCTTCATCATTAGAATCACTCGTTCATCGAAACACTAAAAAAAAGGGTTCTGGTTTGTACGCGAATCGAGTAATCGATCTTGTCATTTTTGTTGGTTGTACCCGGAGAAGGGCTACCTACGTATCCGTGTTTAGACGGAATCAAACCATGTTCGTAGTTTATAGATGTGAGTGATTTTGCTTTAGACTCGCTATGCCGATTATCGATGCAATTTTTTTCCTTTTTTTTTAACGCTTTGCGTGGGTTTTCACCCTAAGTCGGAGATCAGGATGGGGTTGTTGGGATGTTTAAGGGTAGTATCGCTTGAGTAGGTCCATGTTGGTTGGGGTTGAGAACTCTTGGCCGTCTAGATCGGTAAGGATTACGGCGCCCCCCGTGAGTATTTTCTTGATGAGGTAGGGGCCCGCCCAATTTGATTTGAACTTCCCTTTGGGGTCGATGGGAAGGGGTGCTCTAATGGATTTGACTACCAAATCTCCCTCATGTATGTTTCGGGATTTGACTCATTTGTTAAAGGCTCGTTGTATGCGTTGTTGGTAGGCTTGCACGTTGGATAATGCATATATTCTACGCTCATCTAGGAGTAGTAGGTCATCGTAACGTTTTTGGTTCCACTCTTCTTCGGGGATGCCGCTTTCGGATAGTATCCTTAGCGATCATATTTCTAGCTCTTTGGGTTGCACGACTTCGGAGCCGTATGTTAGGTAGTAAGGCGTTGCTCCGGTGGGTGTTCGATAGGATGTTCGGTATCCCCATAATGCGAAGGGTATTTTGTTTGGCCAATCCCGATAGTTGTCTATCATTTTCTTGAGGATTGTGGTAATGGTTTTGTTTGCTGCCTCTACGGGACCGTTGTTCTGACGGTCTTTAGGGTGAGGATTTTTATCTTTGGATTTTGTATTTGTCGAGGAGTTTTTGGGTGTCAGCCCTGAAATGAGCTCCCTGATCACTGATGATTTCGTGGGGTATTGCCGTATCGGCAAACGATGTTATTTTGTAGGAACTTAACTACTTGTTTGGAGGTTAATGTGGTGTAAAAGGCGGCTTTTACCAATTTGGTAAAGTAATCGACGACCACCAGTATATAAAATAGTGTCCGCCAGTTCCGGATGGGTGTACCTTTCCTATGATGTTAATTCCCCAGGTGGAGAAGGGCTATGGGGTTGTTATGGTGTGGAGTGGGTATGGCGGTAGGTGTTGGATGTTGGCGAATATTTGGCAGTTATGGCAGTGGCGAACATGATGCCGGCAGTCTGCTTCTAAGGTGACCCAATAATAGCCTAGTCTCATTATTTTTCGGGCTAATAGTTGCGCACTAATGTGGGGTCCGCATTCCCCGTCATGTACCTCTTCCATGACTCTTTCGGACTGGGTTTTGTTTATGCATCTAAGGAGTATTCCTTGTGGAGTTCGTTTGTACAATAGTCCTTGGTTTAGGACGTAATGGGTTGCTTGTATTCGTAGGGCTCTTTTGTTTTTGGTGTTTCTGTTGGGTGGGTATGATCCGTCAGTTTTGAAGTCTACGACTGCTTTGTACTTAAGTTCTTCGGGGGTCTCGTCGGTTTCGAGGTTGTGGATGTAGGCGGGTTGTTCACTACTTTCTACGCAAATAGGCATAGAGAAGAAGTTGTCGGGCATGTTTATTAGTGAGGCTAGCTTGGATAAAGCATCGGAGAATTGGTTTTCTTCATGGGGTATGTGTATGAAGTCGATTTCGATGAATTCCCGGGATATTATTTTATTTCGGTTTGGTACGGGGATAGGCTTTCACTGTAGACTTTCCAGGTGCCTGTGGCTTGGTTGACTACTAGGGACGAATCTCCATGTACTCTAAGGTTTTTAACTCCTAGAGTTACGACGACTTTTAGCCTTTTTAGGCAGGCTTCATATTCAGCTGCGTTGTTGGTAACTGGGAATTCTAGTTTGGACTGATATGGGTATGTAGTCACCTATTGGTTATCGGGGTGTTACGGGTTGAACCTAGGGCAATTGTTCCTAATCTCTTTTTAGGGTGAAGTTGTAGTGGGCCTGCTCGTTGTAGCCCTTTATGCTTCAAATAATCGGTATCAACAAACGGCATAGTATCGAGTTTTAAGCGAGAGAGTATGTTATTAAAAGAAAATCAAGCGATTGTCGAGACATGTTTGTAAAAAAGAGTTGTTTTATTGATGTATTAATAACAGGGCTAGGTGCCCGTGATTTTAATTGATGGGGGAGGTGGTGGACATCTCCCTTCACACTTCCCGGACTCGATAAGAAAACATTTATTATTACTTGTAAGTCTAGGCCCTTAGATGAACTAGACTTGTTGTCCTTAGGGGACAGCTACTACAACCCAGTCACATTGCGACGCTGACCTCACATGCTCTTCGGGTCTCAGCGTCTGTCATAACCTTCTGAGGACGTTCCTCTTGAGCGGTGTTTGGAGGTGGTTCTTAGGGGCGGTTCGTTGAGCGGTTTGAAGTGGCTTGTGACAACTACCAACGTTATTATTTCCCCCTCAGCCACCGAGAAGGTGAAATCTGCCTTCTGCCGCTTCGCGGGGGAGAATGTCCCTGCCTCAATCAGTTCTTCAATGACATGTTTCAATGCGAAACATGCCTCGGTGTCATGCCCATTTCCTTGATGTAATAGGCAGTAAGCATTAGGACTCCAAGTTTTGCTTCGTTTACCGACCGGTGGGTCCGGAGTGGGACCCTGGAAGGTGAGGAATCCCTGATCAACTAGGTGTTTGAGAGTTTTGGTGTACAAATAAGTTGATTTTGGTAAATTCCTTTCGAGGTATTCTGGCTTTGCTGGGTAGTATTTTGTGAGGCATCGAGGTTATTTCTTTGTTGGCCTCGGGTGATCTTGCCCGTACGGAGTACCTGGGTGATCCGTTCGGGGTGTGGGTATGGTAATTGATCGAACTGGCATTTGGTTCGCTCTCTGTGCCCCCGCTTTCAACTAAATTGAGGCGGCTATCTATCAATGTGATGCACGAAGCTAGTCAGGCGGTCTATTGAGGTGTGGACATCATGAACCACTTTAGTTAGGGTATTGACATCAATGCAGTGGTTTTCGATTACTCCCGCATCTGAGGACATGTTGAAGAAGCAATCTCTGCAGGATAACGTCGGAGGTCCGGACAGATTTGTCGGACGACATAGAGACTAGAGGAATGCCCGTAACTGAGAGACACGGAAATGAGACCCTTGATTTGCGCGTATTTGCGGTCATCGGTTTAGGGCCTCGGGTGCTTTAGAGTCTCGATGTGTTCGGCGGAGCGCCTAATGAATTCATGTCTCTAAAACGAGATGAATTGACACAAATCTCAGAGGTGATATTTAAAGAGGACATCTCGGGATGAGACGACCCATATTGTAAGACCTCGAATAGAGGTGCCCTAGTAGCTAACACAGACAATTAATCACACGGTTGTACGACGTAATTGATCGCAATCCCGGCTCAGGATCAAGGAGTTTTGATGTTTTTTGTTTTTGAAATTGAACAGGTCTTTGAAAAGAAAACATTTTCTTTTGAAAGGGAGGGTTTGTAAAATCGGTGTTACGATGTTGTGGTGACATCGTTTATGACGCGAAAAGGTGTTGCTATGCACGCATCGAGGATTTGACGATAGCAAAAGTGTAAAATTGTGGTTTTTCAAAAGAATCATGGTTCTTAAGGGAACCGGTTTTGAAAATAATGATGTCGTGCCTTTTATCTAGACTACTATTAATTAGTTAGCTCGATATTTGCGGTGTAGACGGTGTTCGTGACAAAACGTGATGTTCGTGACGGTGCTTCGGAAGGTGTTACTAAATCCTTATTACGGAATTTAGGTAGTGAATAGTGTTTTTAGAAAAACATCTAAAACGAGTGACCCACGCTCGTCGGTTGCATTAACTAGCATTTGATGGTGGGGGTGGGGTGTTGTAAAAACAAACATTTTTAGGGTATAACCGTTTTGGTCTCCTTGACTTCATTAATTGAAGTTTTGGTTGTGCTAATGGTATGTGCAAGAAAACATTTTTTTTTTAATAAGATGTAACCGTTTAAGGTACTTTGGTCCCATTAATCGGGAGTTCGGTGGTACTTGCCGTTGACGGGTTTTACTCTGGCCAAGGTGAGGGCGCTCAAAAGGGTTTTTTTTTTAAAGTAGTGAGTGTAAAATTTGTCGTGATGATGGTGTTTAAAAGGCTTTTGAAAATAATTCTAATTTGGCCAGAGTATCGACGCTGAAAAGGCAGTTTTGAAAAGAAGATGTTCTTTCTTTTTTCGAAAACGAAGTTGGGTGCGGTTAAATATGCTGTCGTGGTTGAATCCGGATTTTAATGTTTTATATGGGTTGTGCAAACACGCTACACATAACTAGGAATGTGTACACTCATGCACGATGCAGAAACGGGTAGGTTAGGGTAGGCTACCACCCACGAATGGCCTTTGCTTAGGTGACGACAGGTCACCTGGGGAGATGAATGTCGTACCGGCAGCTTAGAACCATTCGCTTAGTATATCCGCGGAATGTGCGTTAGGTGGCCGGAGCGTCAACCGAGGATCTCTCCGCGTGTCCATAAGGATCTTACCGCGAAAAGGTCTATTGGTCCTAATATCGGTTACGGTGGGCTTTTTAGGGCCAAAACCTGTAGTGACTACAACAGGAGACTAGGAAATGAGCTTCACCAACCTCGTTCAAGTTACACCACCGCTGGAAACTTGTTTCCAAGTCCCCAGCGGAGTCGCCAAACTGTGGACGTTTGTCCACACCGCCAGGCGCCCCGCGCGAGACCGACACGGTTTCATCACGGCGGCCACCCACGTGGTCCCCTTCCGATCGGGGGCCGGTTCGATCTCGCGTTCGGGGCAAAGTGTCGGACCTCGATTCGGATGATGATCCGGACTTGTACTAGACGGGTGCGGGATCCCGTTTTTCCGTTGGGATCGATCAAGTCGTGGTTGTAAATGTTTAAAGGCTGATATGTTTGGTAAGGCGACCGTTTTAGTGAACCGAATTCGTTGATGATTTGTGGAGTCGCCATCGAGCCAATTATGGGGACTCGAAAACCGTTCAAGTCAACTTTGATCCCTAACCGGCTCAAAGTTGAGTGGCACGGGACCTAAAGATAAAGAGTTGTACCCTTAAGCACTCTATACCTGGAATGACTCTCATTGCCAATGGTTTCAGACATCCGGAAACCTTCGATTCTGAGTAAGGGGTGAGGGGTACATATTGGGAAGCCAATGTCCACTAGACATCGACACCCAATCCCGCCCGCACGTAGCGGCCTGCTAATCAATCGGTGGCCGGGATGATAACTGTGTTCCCTTGTTGTGGTGGAAATACTGTAACAACCGTTGCTTTAACCCTATGTCTTTTCTATGTCGGTTGTTTAAGGACAAGTAAGTTTTTTCGTCGAAGTAGTTATGTTTACATTCTTCGCATGCGATTTCACGTGACAAGCAGGCCATGAAAAGATGCACATAGGAGAGTAGAGGATACTAATATTACATGTATTAGCAAGTCACTTTTAACATGATAATACAGATATTAGTCGTTCTCGTGGTATACCTTACCCAGTATTCTGCTTAAGATGTGTCGGCTCGGTATTAATAGGGATGCATCGAACCATGTATGGTGAGCACCGGGACTAATACGGAACCCAACCGTCACTTTGTTCAATTTTAGCTTGTTTACATTCTGAATTCTGTGTTAGGTGATTTAGCATGCGATTATAATGTCATAAAAGCAATAAATCATACGAAAGCTGTAAATGCGAAATATAAGTAAATCACATAGTGAGGAGTTGCACCCTCGGAGTATACGCCAAGCGGGACGTGATGCATAGATAGTTGACAACGAATCTCGAAATTACTCGGGTCTATTTAGGGTACTTTAGTGTTTATGGTTGAAGTTGGGACATTACGTATTTTAGTAGGTGTCGTGGACCTAGTGTCCACATTCGACATTACCGTAGTGCATAATAAAAGTACAAGAATGTAAAGTTTTGTTTAGATGACAACCTAGTGACAGTTCGACTTCGAAAGGCGGATCCTCCTATCTTGCCTGGTGATTTCGGCAGAGTTCCGTTACCGTTGACCCTTCCTGCGGCTAATCCGGCAGAACTCTGTTACTATTTGTAGGTTTTGTGGTTTATCCGGCAGAACTCCATTGCTAGACTAGGAGTAGCTAGTCGAACACAAGCACTTCGGGATCGAGTGGGGTGCTCGAAGGTGAGGAGTAGCGTCGATTTCACTTATCGGGACTACGATCAAGTGGATCGTTTGCTTTGGGTGTCGGAGTGCGAGCCCAAGCGAGAAACGCTTATCGAGTAAAGAGAGAAGGGAAGATGAGGTGTGTCGAATGAAGGGGGTGGAGGGGGGTATTTATAGTCATTTTGGCTCACGTCGCCTGGATGGACGCCTGAACCCAGGCGCACCAGAACTCAGGCACCTGGGACCCTGCGTATGAGTTCTAGGACGCGTCACGTGAGGCGCTCGGAGTTTTGAAGATACGATTTTGATACTTTCCAAAATCGAGAGTGTGCATATCATTCATACCTTGGAGGTTAAGCATCCTCCCTTGACCTAGCGCGCCGTTGCGTCGAGTGGGCGTCGGGTGTGCATCCTGAGGTTCGCTTGGCGCTGTGCTGACTCGGTTCGTATTTCGGGACCGATTCGGAGTCCCGGTGTCGGAATTGACTCTAATTAGTGTCTATGCGACCGTAATGACACGACTAAGCCTGCCTTGATGTTAATTTAATATTTTCGATTAATTATTTGATCCGTTCTATAGAAAAACTATCTAAAACATCGCAAACTCGCGTCGCGTTGCAGTCCGATCGTCATCGGGTGTTTGCTGGGCACTCCCACAGCCACCAGGTCCAAATCTGGGTGTCTACAATTACCATTTCTAAGGACTCGGAAAATAATAAAGTTAGACTTTTGAAACACCTCAATCGGGTTTTGTATGAGAAAACAAGAACATTTTTTACGAAATCGCGTAGAATTGCGATAACGATAGAAATTATTATACAAACTGTAAAATAGAATAGAAATGTTTCAAAGGTCTTTTGAGATGATATTATTGTGTAAATAGTTTGTCGATGCTCGATTTATTAATATTAATCGTTAATAGAAAATAATAAAATAGTCGAATATTCTAGGTGGTATGGTAAATTTCATTTTATTTATTTTTTGTTTCAAAAAGGTAATAATTGACAATTTTGCCTACGTTAAGTAATTTTGTTCAATATTATGCTAGTCAAATTAGTATTATACTATGATAGATCCCACGCAAACGCACGGTTTTTGAGTTACGGGGTTCATGTAGTGGTATCAATTAAGTTTTACTACGTATTATTATTAAAAATAAGTTTGAGTTTGAAATATATTTTTGTAATGATTTGTTTTTAAGCTCATTTCGAGAAAGTATTTTTAGAAGGTCATATATTTATAACGTTAGATTAACTTTGAACTTAAAAAATATTGATTATTACTAACAGACACATAATATATCTTGCAGTATGCACACCATAATGTACATTTTCAATACACCACATTATATGTTAAAAAGAAAGTTAAGTTATCACGTACATATATAATATATAAAGTAAATCTCATATACTAATTACCCAATGAAGTATATCTTATTACCTAATATATATTATATCTTTCATTTATAAATCACCAAATACGGAGTATATTGTAATTTATACCTGTGGACATGACATAGGTCCACCCCGACGCGGCCACGCGCGGGTTTGGGGAGGCGAATGAATCTCCATGTGAGATGGTCAAATTGAAATTTAAATCGAAGTAGGAGTCGCCACCGAATTTTGTGGTTATTCGGAACCATTCGAGCCCACTCTATGTCGTAGTGGGCCGTATACAAAATACGGCCCATTTCCGATGTCAGAGTTTATTGGGCTCGTCTCTTTGCATTACGATACCGATACCGACATTATCGGATATCGTGTATTGAATGACTCTCGTTGCCAATGGATTCGGACATCCGGAAACCATGGTTCTGAGTAAGGGGTGAGGGTACGTGTTGGGAAGTTCATTAAGAACACCCAACCCCGCCCGCACTTAGCGGCCTTTACTAAGATATCATTCGTTTTTGGTGTACACGGGTTAGTTCGACGGTTGAATGATATGCAAACATTATTTTCCTAAGCATGTGAGAAAAATAAATAAATGGGATGCTAAGTCGTTTAATGCATATTAAACTAATAACGTCGAAGTTATTTTAGCATGTGAAGTCATTTTAGTCTAATAAAACAATAAAATAAATAAATTGCTACAAACACGAGAAAACGAGTTAGTAACGATTGAATAAATTGAATAACGATATGAATAAAAAATATGCATGATTTAAAAAAATATTTAATGGCACGTGATGGATTAACACGTGTTGACCAAGGTCGAAAAAAGAGTATTTATCGAAATATGTCGCGAAGGTCGCTTTTTATTTAAGGTTCGAAAAGAATAAAAAATAGAAAAGCGAGGAAACGAAAAAAAGAAGGCCCGGCGAACCAGACCGCCGCGCGGGTCGCCTGACAGGCGCGCGACCCGCGTGGTGGTCTGCCGGTTTTTTTTTGTTTGTCGAAAAATCGTTAATTTTTATAAATCGCGTACAAATATGGATTAATTTATATTTTCGATATTCGTCGTATTCGATATTCGATTATGAAATCGATATCGAATAGTCAAAATGATTTTAGAAAGAGTTTTAAAAAAAAATTGTTTTTGAACGAAAAGAAAAAAAAAAGATTTTTTACGAAAAAAAAATGTTAATTCTCTCCGCGTTTAAAATCATCAAATTTTGTTTTTTAAAAAAAAGTAATGATTTTATTAGCATCAACGAGAATTAATTAATTTAGTTCTTGTAGATACGAAATTCGATTAGAGAATCGGTATCGTATTTTAAGAACGTTATATGAAAAATAGTTTTATAGTATCGATACTATAGAAATAAAAAATATGTGACAAACGACCCATATTAAAATACGAAAAGACCGACGACACAAAAAAGAAGAAAAACGTGAGAAAGAGGGAGAGAAAAGAGAAGAATCGGGTTTGATTTACACCCTCAACCTACATGCTTTATTTCTCGGTATCAAGCTCGTCGAACGGTGGCTTAGGCACGGGAGCGTCGAGAGGATGCGGATGAGTTAAGGTGTCGGTTTTTTGGACGTGTGATGGGACGGGTTACGGCCGGATGATGGGGTCGTTTCGTCGGTATTTCGAGGCTTCTTCGGGAATACGTCGGGATTTGCTTTGGACTATTTTTACTAGATATCGAGGATGTGTGGGTAATAGATCTATGATGTGTGTGAATGTGTCGGGATTATTGGTGTTGTTTTTGTGTTGAATGGAGGGTCCTATTTATAGGAGTGGAGGTTTAAGAGAGGTATCTTGCTTGAACAACAAGAAATACCGGTTTGGATAGGAAACGCGAGAAGTTGAAAGGAATGAGGAGTTCGTTTCTTGGTGGGGAAGCAAGGATCTCGGCTGGTTGGGGGGTTTTGGCCGAGTATTTGGAGCTCGGTCGGTATCTGATTCGGTTTTCGGATAGAATTCCTACTTGAGATCGAATTCTATCCTTAAACGGATTTGTTTAATACTTTTTGAAAGCTGATTTTTGTGGTGTTTGGGACCGAATCAGCCGCGTGAGGTGTCACGGCTGACTCGAGAATATTTTTGACCGGGTTTTGACTCGGTCGTAAAAAGACGGTTTTACCCCTAGTGCCGGAATCGACCCAAATTAGTTTTATTTGACTCGAAACGACCCACTGGGTCTGGATTTGAGGTTGGTTTTGTAAGATTTGTACTCCGTAATAAACCTAAACCAAATGTCCATGATTTTGAGCCATATCCGAGTCCATTAAAGCATGTTCGCGTCCGATCATCATCGGGTGTTTGGCGGGACCTACTATAGACACCTATCGGTCAAAATGTGGGTGTCTACAGAGCCCCTGATGGGAGGGATTTGTCGTGGAACCCCAACCGTCAATAAAATAACCGGCTATTCCTACGGTAGATAGGGCAAGTCGGGTCGAATCCACGGGGACGGTAAAGTAAAGTCTAGACTAAGGTCGCCTAAATACGAGACTAAGTCAACGAGCTAAACTAAAGAATGGTAGAGAGGGAAGGAGACTAGACTATGACTAGAGGGAATAAACTAGGAGAACGGGCTAGGATTAGGTCGGGGTCAAAGGGGTAACGGAATGGTCAAGAGAGGATTAGAGTGAAGGAGGTAGTAGGGTAATCTAGGTTGGTCCGGGCTCTCGCATCTTTGACTCACCTAGAGGTTCCACCTAAAACCCATCTCGTCGACACTCAACACACTCGGGGTTCTAGCGCGCTATGGTCCTAGGTCGAATCCGGGCTCTCGCTACTTAGAAAGACCTAGGGGTCGTCCTCACCGGGATCTCGCAACTTAGTGAGGGGACCGAACCCGCAACGAACTAACACCCACAAAGAAAGGCAAGAAAACAAGCATTCGCACATACTTAGTCATTCAAGCAATTCCACAAACATGTGATGTGCACCCAACAAGAGGAAACCCAAATCTTCCATCAACATCTCTAACAATCCATTAATCACCCAATTAACACCCTAATCACCTTACTAACCCTAGCAAGAACACTACTCTAACATGATTATACTAAAACTAACAAGAACAAGATGAATCAACATGAGAAAACAAAACAAACATCACAAACTAATGATAACAATGAACAAAGATTCAAACTTGATAAACAAAAATGGATTAAGAGTAAAAGGAGAAGAAGATTGTACCAAACTAACAAGAGAATGAAAAGGAGAACACTTGCATAGAAGATAACCCAAATTCATCCACCAAGGTTGTCAATCTTGGATGGATTCTTCAAGAGATCCAATATTACAAGCTTAAACTATGATTAACTACTAATTATCGACTAATCTACACTAATCTAATCTAATCTAACCTAAAGTAGTCTAGGGTTTAGTGGATATAAGAGTGCATAACCTCATGTCTTAATACAAGAGGGGTATATATAGGGGTACAAATGGAAGGGAGAAGAAACAAAGCTGGCGCGGGTGAGCTAGAGCTTTTCCCGGTCGGGAAAGAAATTCCCGATCAGGATTATGGGAATTCCCGATCGGGATTTTATGTTCCCGATCCGGAACAGCCCCCAGTAGCTGCACTTCGTTCCTCCTTCATCCCGGACGGGATGAGGCCATACCCGTCCGGGAAGAGTCTTGTAGGCCTCCAATTTGAACTATTTTGTCCCTCCTTGGTTCTCATGGACTTCCCATCGATTCTCGGGATCGGGTCTCGAAAGCTCGGGATTGGGTCCCAAGGTCTCGGGGTCGATTCCAAGGCATCTAGTCATCTTTCCTTAGCTTCGTTGGCTCCAAAATGTGTATGTATTGAGTCGGAATCGCTCCAACTCTTCCAATTCGGTATCGGGAACCTGAAACGAACTAAAGGAAGCATAAGAAGCCCCTAAACCGCTCCCAAGGAGCGATTCTACAAAGAAAATGGGACCAAAACACTACGAATAGGCACTACAAATGACACTTATCAGCCCCCACTCTGACTGAGGCTTGGACAAGGCGAAAGTCAGAGTAGCTACCAGGCCAATCGAGGATTAAGACCTGCCAGACTTCCGATCGGGGCGTTTAGAGTCCATTAGACTTGCGTGAAGGGCTCGCTAGCCATAAGATAGAAATCATACCTGGATAGATGTCAATAATGTCGCGGGGATTTTCTATAGAAAATCTTGGGTATGTTTGTTTACAGATAATCCCATCTTGGAATTGCGCGGGAGCTTGCCTTGGAGGCTATGGGTGTACCTGTTTACAGACACGTCCCATCTTAGAATTGTGCGGGTGCCTTCAATGGAGGCTATGGGTGTACCTGTTTACAGACATGTCCCATCTTAGAATTACGCGGGTGCCTTCATTGGAGGCTATGGGTGTACCTGTTTACAGACACGTCCCATCTTAGAATTGCGCGGGAGCCTGCATTGGAGGCTACGGGTGTACCTGTTTACAGATACATCCGAAAAATGTCGCATGTGCTGTTCCACTGGAGAATTTTTGAGAATTCCTTGGGAGTCTTGGATGCACCTGTCTGTACATAACAAACTGCATGTAATATTTAGGCAAAACACCGACTCACGCTGGGGAAGAAATGATTTTTGATTGATTTTTGAAAAGAAAATGCTGAAAATTTTTGAAAATTTTTGGAAACGCTGAAGATTTTTGAATTTTTTTGGAAATTAGAATGCTTAGGATGACTTGATTCCCGATAAGATTCTGACACGGACTTCTAAAATCCTCTGGTTAGGCCTGTATGCCTAGATGAAGTGTGATAAAAATTCCTATTCCCGGGGTGACTAGGAAAGGGATTTTCTCAAATGGCTAAGATTTGCAAATTTTAAAATAAGAACTTGGAGAGAGACATGCCGACAGACTCAACTCTGGACGTGACCGGACGAGTTGACAGACACGACTGGACTCTCGAGGGGTTGGACCATGACACGTTAGGGGATGGGCCACCTAACAAGACTCTTAAGTTGCGCTATTCCGTAGCCTAGGCGAGTGGCAACATGGTCGAATCCTCAAAATGAGACCGTTTCGGTACGACAGGGCTTTGTGGTAGCAATGCCGTAGACTGGTGTTCTTTTGAATTTTTTTAGTTTCGGGGTATGTTCCCAAAGTAGGTATTGCTTCGAGTCCCTGACAAATTCTCGTCTTCAACTGAGCCGACTACTAGGATACTCGATAGAAAGGAGACTAGTTCTTGAAAGTCTTTGGATTATGTGAGTGGATGGAGAACTTCTGCCTAGGAGAAGCCCCCGGGACAACAAAGCTAGCTGTTGAGAACATGACAGTGTCGTGACCGGAATGACGGTGCTTTTTTAATGTGTCAATGTGGGTGGTTGTACCTCTATTGAAAGGCTGCCTACGTATTCACGTGTAGTGAAATCAAACCAAGCCGTAGTTTATTAGGGCTTTGTGTGTAACTAGCCATAGCAATGGTGTAGGCTAGGTGCATTCCCAATGATGTCATGATCAAAGGGCTAGAATGGTTAGGATGTTGATCCTGTGACTGTGAGCGTTCTCCGGGGTAGCACCCAGAGGTGGTGTGAACAATTTGGGCATGTTCTATGCCGACTGCAAGTTGGATTCCCGTGTTTGGGGTTGGTAACTGGTTTAGATGTTTTTGGAAATGTGATGCTAGGAAGTAAGTGGCTTTGATGATTCGAAATCTGGAGCTCGATTTTGTGGAGCTAAGGCTTCGAGGGTAAGGTATTGTAATGTCGTAGGAAAGGGGGAAGTCGAGTAATAATGACTCGAACTTCGATCGGGGTAGGTTTGATAATGCGGGATCTGATTTCCATGTCTGGCCCTAATGGTTAGGGTATCCTATGGAGCTTAAATCCTCAAAAATCCGAGCTATCTCTAGCCTAGGTCTCGGGAAGGTCTTGAGGGTTGTAATGTGGGAAGGCTAAATGTGGTGCTAGCTGACCAGCTTGATTGTTTCTCCCCTATTTGATGGTATGGATTTTGATAATTTTGAATTGACCGTTTCACTTGAGTTGATCGTTAACTACGGTCATGGTTTTTTGAATTCTTTGGGTTGACGTCTTAGCCCCGGTCAGGGGATTCTTCATTTGGGTTGACCGTGTCTGGTCAAGGGATGTTGATAATTCTTTTTTTGATCATGGCCAGCTTTTTTGTTTTGGCCTTTTGCTTTTTCCTTGGACTTTTGATTTTTTTTGTCCAACTTTTTTTGTCGGTCTAAAACATAAGGTACGGATTGGTTAGTCTTATTGGATGGGTGTTTATGGTGGGAAATGGGCTTGCCTCCCGTCTTGAACCCAAACTAGGAGACTACCTAGATTTGTCGTAGGATTTGATACCGCTCCTGCTAAAGGTAGTTTTGTGGCTTTCTATGTTAGACATGGAATAGGTAAAAGGAAAACACGGGTCTCGATTTCCTGCAGTCATTATAGATGTGCCTATAATAGTCACGTGCATGTGCTCACAGTGTATGATGATGTTCATCATGTTCTCGGAAACACATAAGGAAAAATATGAGAAAATAGAAAAGCTGATTTTATTGAATTTTGGAAAAGAGGACAGAATGCAAAAGACTCTGACTCTGATTTGGAAATGAGGATGTAGGGTATCCTTGACTCGGACTCAGACTTAGACTCGAATCAGATCCGGACTCGGATGCTCGGTTGGTTGTTTTTGTAAGGTCTTTGATTGGAGAGATCGACAAGTGTCACGACTCGCCTAAACTCAGCTTTGCGCAAATGCAAGAGAGGGTGTCAAAATAGACATGGCCCGGGGTGACGGGATGACAAAGACTCTTGGATCGGGATACTCGAATGTTGACCTAGACAAAGTAACGACCGCGAATTAGACTCGAGCTGCATAAGGGTGAGTCCAAAAATGGGGGCGACCGTGTTTGACCGTGTCGCGTGCTTGGCCCAACCGTGGTGACCTAACCCTAGGTGACTCGAGTGTTCGTAGCATAGGTTCGACTCGGAGAAGGCATCGTAAGGACGCCGGTGTAGGATGAACATAGGGTACCCTTAAGGTGACCGTGGTCGACTGCTCGGGTGAAGGACAGCCCCCAAGTGAGACTAAAGACTCTGTTAGGACTCAGATGGTGAGACATCTAAGTGACTCAAAAGTGGGGTACGTGATACACGTGTAAGACATGACCCTTAGAGCAACCGTGGTTGATCGCTCTGCTGAAAGGTAGCCCCTGAGTGGGACTGAAGACTGACTCCTAGACGGGTGACTCGTGGATGGTGGGTCTTCCTTAGGATTTGGCAAAGTGGGCCTAGTCCTGTTTGAAGGAAGACCTACGTGTGAGCTATTCCCCAGACTTTGGACCCTAAAGTGTAAATGGGCTTCCCTTTGTAGGGGTTTGTCCTACGTAGGTGGGCCGTGCCTTGACAAATAAGGCGGACTGGGATGGGTTAGAAACTCGTGATGTAAGATCGACGAAGTTTCGGCGCTAGAGATTCTTATGACAAGACCCGGCACTACTAAATACGGGAAGTCCTAAGAAGAAGAAAGTTTTGAAAGAGAATTTGGATTTGAAAACCGAGCAAAGTCAGATAGGATGGCCCGATTTTTTGAAAATCGAAAAAAAGTTATCGGGCCGAGATTTCGGATTTTTGAAAAGGTTTGGACAGCATACCAGCTAAAAATAGGCTATTTTGAGTCAAAATCATAAGTCCTAAATTCGGTAGCTTTCCGGGTTTTGAAAAATGGATAGTTTTGAAAAGATGCAAATTTTGAAAACGACGGTTTTTGAAAAGACGAACAAAGAAAATCAAGTAGCACGTAGTCATGGAAACAGTATAATGACACCATGTATGCTCTTAGTCTAAGTCTCGGTCGGTCGAATAGGGTCTATACCAACGACGATAGCTTTCTCGCAAATCAGGACGGTCTTCCTAAGCCGATTTGGTCTTAGAACCTGCCGTAAAACCCATGCGAGTTCTACCATCGAAGTCTTTAATGCACCCATTTAGGAATGCACCGTGGTATAGTGGGACGTCGGTCACAAGTAACCGGCCCGGGAAAGAATTGGGTTATGCATGAACCATTGAACTAAAACGTGTACATTACTATTCGAACGATTTCTTTTCGAGTCTCACCCTAGGGATGCCGATGGTAAGTGACTCATCAGTTGATCCCCAGCGGAGTCGCCAAATTGTGGACATGACATAGGTCCACCCCGACGCGGCCACGCGCGGGTTTGGGGAGGCGAATGAATCTCCATATGAGATGGTCAAATTGAAATTTAAATCGAAGTAGGAGTCGCCACCGAATTTTGTGGTTATTCGAAACCATTCGAGCCAGCTTTATGTCGTAGTGGGCCGTATACAAAATACGGCCCATTTCCGATGTCAGAGTTTATTGGGCTCGTCCCTTTGCATTACGATACCGATACCGACATTATCGGATATCGTGTATTGAATGACTCTCGTTGCCAATGGATTCGGACATCTGGAAACCATGGTTCTGAGTAAGGGGTAAGGGTACGTGTTGGGAAGTTCAGTAAGAAAACCCAACCCCGCCCGCACTTAGCGGCCTTTACTAAGATATCGTTCGTTTTTGGTGTACACGGGTTAGTTCGACGGTTGAATGATATGCAAACATTATTTTCCTAAGCATGTGAGAAAAATAAATAAATGGGTTGCTAAGTCGTTTAATGCATATTAAACTAATAACGTCGAAGTTATTTTAGCATGTGAAGTCGTTTTAGTCTAATAAAACAATAAAATAAATAAATTGCTACAAACACGAGAAAACGAGTTAGTAACGATTGAATAAATTGAATAAAGATATGAATAAAAAATATGCATGATTTAAAAAAAGATTTAATGACACGTGATGGATTAACACGTGTTGACCAAGGTCGAAAAAAGAGTATTTATCGAAATATGTCGCGAAGGTCGCTTTTTATGTAAGGTTCGAAAAGAATAAAAAATAGAAAAGCGAGGAAACGAAAAAAAAGAAGGCCCGGCGAACCAAGCCGCCGTGCGGGTCGCCTGATAGGCGCGCGACCCGCGTGGTGGTCTGCCGGTTTTTTTTTGTTTGTCGAAAAATCGTTAATTTTTATAAATCGCGTACAAATATGGATTAATTTATACTTGATTTATATTTTCGATATTCGTCGTATTCGATTATGAAATCGATATCGAATAGTCAGAATGATTTTAATTAGAAAGAATTTTAAAAAAAATTGTTTTTGAACAAAAAGTAAAAAAAAAAAAACGAAAAAACAAATATGTTAATTCTCTCCGCGTTTAAAATCATCGAAATTTGTTTTTTAAAAAAAAGTAATGATTTTATTAGCATCAACGAGAATTAATTAATTTAGTTCTTGTAGATACGATATTCGATTAGAGAATCGGTATCGTATTTTAAGAACGTTATATGAAAAATAGTTTTATAGTATCGATTATTAGAAATAAAAAATATGTGACGAACGACACATATTAAAATACGAAAAGACCGACGACAAAAAAAAAGAAGAAAAACGTGAGAAAGAGGGAGAGAAAAGAGAAGACTCGGGTTTGATTTACACCCTCAACCTACATGCTTTATTTTCTCGGTATGAAGCTCGTCGAACGGTGGCTTAGGCACGGGAGCGTCGAGATGATGCGGATGAGTTAAGGTGTCGGTTTTTTGGACGTGTGATGGGACGGGTTTCGGCCGGATGATGGGGTCGTTTCGTCGGTATTTCGAGGCTTCTTCGGGAATACGTCGGGATTTGCTTTGGACTATTTTTACTAGATATCGAGGATAAGTGGGTAATAGATCTATGATGTGTGTGAATGTGTCGGGATTATTGATGTTGTTTTTGTGTTGAATGGAGGGCCCTATTTATAGGAGTGGAGGTTTAGGAGAGGTATGTTGCTTGAACAACAAGAAATACCGGTTTGGATAGGAAACACGAGAAGTTGAAAGGAATAAGGAGACAGTTGCTTGGTGGGGAAGCAAGGATCTCGGCTGGTTGGGGGGTTTTTCCGAGTATTTGGAGCTCGTTCGGTATCTGATTCGGTTTTCGGATAGAATTCCTACTTGAGATCGAATTCTATCCTTAAACGGATTTGTTTAATACTTTTTGAAAGCTGATTTTTGTGGTGTTTGGGACCGAATCAGCCGCGTGAGGTGTCACGGCTGAGTCGTGTGTCTCGAGAATATTTTTGACCGGGTTTTGACTCGATCGTAAAAAGACGGTTTTACCCCTGGTGCCGGAATCGACCCAAATTAGTTTTATTTGACTCGAAACGACCCACTGGGCCTGGATTTGAGGTTGGTTTTGTAAGATTTGTACTCCGTAATAAACCTAAACCAAATGTCCATGATTTCGAGCCCATATCCGAGTCCATTAAAGCATGTTCGCGTCCGATCATCATCGGGTGTTTGGCGGGACCTACTATAGACACCTGGCGGTCAAAATGTGGGTGTCTACAATACCCGTATTATATTTATTCCTTACCCCTATTACTCCATCCTTCTATTATACGGAGTAATTCATATTGCGTAAGGAGTAGTAATTTTTATGGCCTAGATATTAAGAATTGTGATTATAAGAAATATGTATGGCCCACTACTAACCCAGACCATACATTCTACTGGGCCACTAGTAACATCGGATATTAATTAGAGGAAATATATTTTGAGCGGGAAAATGGGAGAAAGAGAAGATGACAAGTCATCTTTTTTCTAGCCCTTTAGTATATAAGGGATTCGTAGTATTTAATACGGACCCGAAACTGCCCAATAACCCAACCCAGATCACAAATGAACTAATAATATGCGACTCAAAACTGATCTGATCCACCTCAGTATCTTTACCAAACACGACCCTAACCCAACTAAATTGACTCATTTAGGTCATATTTTACCATGGTGGAAACTCTCTCCATGAGGTATCATTGAGAAAAAGTGAATTTTTTACAATGGATAAAATCTCCATTCACTTGGAGAAAAGTGGAATTCTCCACACTGTAGGAGAACTACACGGAGAGTTTTTTTTTGGTAAATTTTAAGTAGTATTAAATCAATCGGGCAAAAAAATGTACATGGTGAGTCGGAAAAGACCTATAAAAGACTCATAAGCCATCTCCTATCACATTGTGTTACTCGACCCTTAATCCATTCAATAATTCCAATACAAATATCCGACTTAAATCGAAGAAACAATGTCGAAGGCCTCACTAATTGTCCTTCTAACCGGCCCCGATTCCTTTGCCCCCACACGATATGCACAGCAGCAGCACATACTGCCCATGCCACTTCCTTCTTCATTATTGTTTCATGAAGTAAACAGCATCCTTGCAGCGTGTCAGGAAATGAAATGCTCACCCATTCCTGCAAAAGCAGCAGTAGTCTTCTACTATAATCACAGTTGAAGAATAGATGATCCATAGTCTCCGATTCCGCTTCACACACACAACAGGAGTCCGTTGCAACAAGCCAAAATCGAAAAAGTTTCACCCTGCTGTTCAGAGCCCCCCTACACGCCAACCAAACAGCAAATTGATGCTTAGGTAGAGTCTTATTACACCACACCATTCGAGCCCAGTTCCCCTCCGGATATTTCGTTCGCATAATCTCATACCCCTCAGCAATGGTGTAGACACCCACATTTGGCCGCTAGGTGTCTATAGCAGTTTCCAAAAAAATACCCGATGATGATCGGACGCAAACATGCTTTAATATACTCGAATATGGGCTCAAAATCGTTAGTATTTGGCTTGGGTTTTTTACGAAGTACAAATCTCACAAAACCGACCCCAAATTTAGGCTCAGTGGGTCATTTCCAATCAAATAAGACTAATTTGGGTCAAAACCGACACCAAGGGCAAAATCGTCTGTTAGCGACCGAGTCAAACCCCAGTCAAAGACATTTCCGAGACATAAAAATCAGTCACGCGGCTTTGGAAATCCAATTCAAAGTCAAATACCACAAAAATCAACTACAAGGAGGAACTAAAACTCTCCCTTAAAGATAAAACTCTCTCTAAAATAGTCCTCCCACCCGTCTAGACTCACTCGATCGAGTGGATCAACCCACTCGGTCGAGTAGGCTCGTAAAACCAGCAGGAACCGGTATCAGACCGGGCACTCGATCGAGTGTCATGCACCACTCGGTCGAGTGGTCCCTTTTCCTATCCAAAACCGGAATCTATTCCTATCCAAACCGGGTGTTTCCTCCCATCTACAACCGGCTTTTACTATCCAAAGTTGGTGTTTCTTCTCATCTACAACCGGTTTTTCCTATCCAAAGTGGGTGTTTCTTCTCATCCAAAACCGATACCTTTTCCTATCCAAAGTCGGGGTACTCTCCTATAAATACACCCCTTTGCAAACACAATAATATACGACAATACACAACAATTCACAACCAGAAAATTCAGCAATCCTATACTTTTACAAGCCCAATTTTTCCTCTAGAAATCCTTTAGGAAACTCGAGATCGAAACTCGTCAAAGACCCGAGAGCAAAACTCGTCAAATCCCTTCCCAATTATACACACCATAACTCTCCTGTATACATCCGCGCCTAGGCCGCTATTACGAGTCCGTTTTCGAGATAATTTAGCATGTAGGTTGAGGGTGTTACAAATCCTGTCTTCTACTTTTTTTCACTTCTTTTTTCTCGTTCTTCTCGTCGTCCTAGTCACGTTTTTTTTCTTTATCTTATTTGTCTTTTCTTGTTTCTAATATCGATATTATCGTACTATTTTCAAAAAGCATTATATCCTAGGATACGATATCGACTCTATAGTCGAATATCGGATCTAAATGAATCAGTCAATAAACCATATTAAGCATGATCCCATTGACGCCGAAATAATGGTCACATGGTCCGAAAAGACTAATTACAACATTACAAAGCGGAAGGAATTATTTCGTCTTAATACAATCAAAACGATTTACAAACATCTTTTTCAAAATTCACTCTAAATATTTGATATTGATTCTATAATCAAATATCGAATATGACGAGTGTCGAAAACTAAATCGAATGTAAATCATATCATATTTTCACGCGATTTAGCAAAATTATCGATTTTAGAACCAAAAATAAATTCACGGACAGCAGTCCGTACAAGGGGCACTCGATCGAATGCCTAGCCCACTCGATTGAGTGGCACCCCATAATTCGGGCAGAAAGTTTTTTTCGAGACCACTCGATCGAGTCCCTTAATGGCTCGATCGAGAGGCTCCTGGTATGTCAAAACTGCGAGTCTTTCAACTATTTTCGAGCCCCGATAAAATTCTTTCAACGACTTCGGTCGTCGTGTGTCATCAATCACGCGTTCGCCTTTTCAAAACCATGCATCGCACCATAATTACATCTTCTAACTCATTACGCTCCGTTATTATCGCAATTGTTGTATATTATCGTTTGTGGCATTGTATTTCCGGGTGGTATGCCACTCGTATGTTGTAATCTATTGTCGCACTTTTTTTTCGATGTTTGTTTTATTATACTGAAACAAACCTCGCATGCTAAATAACTTTGACGTTAGTTTAGATGAATTAAACGACGTAGTCAAACATAATTCACATGTTTAGTCAAAACGCTGTTTGCATAACATTCAACCGTCAAACTAATGCGCGTACACGAAAAAAGAACGATATCTAAGTAGAGGCCGCTAAGTGCGGACGGGGTTGGGTGTTCTTTGTGAACTTCCCAACACGTACCCTCACCCCTTACTCATAACCATGGTTTTCGGATGTCCGAAACTGTTGGCATACGAGAGTCATTCAATACACGACTTCCGATAATGTCGGTATCGGTATCACAATGCGAAGGGACGAAGCCTATATACTCTGAAATCGGAATGGGCCGTACTCTGTGCATGGCCCACTAAGATATAGGTGGGTTCGACAGGTCCGAATTCCCACAAAATTCGGTGGCGCTCCAATTGGATTTAAATTTCAATCCAAGATCGATCTCACATGATATTCATTCGCCTCCCTAAATCCACGCGTGGCCGTGTCGGGGTGGACCTATGTCATGTCCACAAATGGAGTACTGTCTAGATTTTCCCTTCCATTGCCCCGTCTGGAATTGAGATTTGAGAATCTCTTTAACTTCACATATCTTCTTCCAACCTAAAGAAACCGATGTACCTGGCTTATAATCATTCCAATCCTGCCCCTTCAAATAAAACTTATGCACCCATGTAACCCACACTCTCTCCTTATGTTCATACAACCAATATACTAATTTACCGACTGCAACCATGTTCCATGGCACCAACTGACGCAAACCCAAACCGCCCTCCTTCTTGGGACAAAAAACCTTCTCCCATGCAACTAAAGATATTCTTTTATAAGTGTCCTTACCTTCCCAGAGGAAGTTTCGACATATGCCATCAATACAAGCAATCACACACTTAGGCAAAATAAATACCATGGCCCAATAAACATGTATCTGAGACAAAACCGATTGAATCAACATCAATCGTCCCGTATAAGATAATTTCTTAGCCCCAATACTTCGAATACGTCCAACAATCCGCTCCACTAACTTAGCACAATCGCTCTTGGACAAGGAGAGTTGTGTGTGGGGCATAGGTGAGTATGATGATAGAAAAGTGCATGCAACGTATATATTCTTACCAATTTCTAGAGCATGCAACGTATATATTTTTCACAACAAAAATGTACGACTACTTTTTTTATTTTGAATTGATCAATTATTATTTCCCTCATAGAATTTCCCATATATACCTGTTAATTTAGACCTATTATTGTGTACAATTTTCTATACAATTTGCTATCATTTACGAAATGAGTACTAATAAGAACAATAATAATAATCCTAATCCATTTTTAGTTAATCAATATGATCCATCATATTTACAGTTTCTTGCTTTTCAAAATATGTCTAGTAATTATCATAATAATCGCCCCCTGTGGACATGACATAGGTCCACCCCGACTCGGCCACGCGCGGGTTTGGGTAGGCGAATGAATCTCCATATGAGAATAGATCGAATTGAAATTTAGGTCTATGTGGAGTCGCCACCGAATTTTGTGGTTATTCGGAACCATTCGAGCCCACTCTATGTCGTAGTAGGCCGTATACAAAATACGGCTCATTTCCGATGTCAGAGTTTATTGGGCTCGTCCTTTTGCATTGCGATACCGATACCGACATTATCGGATATCGTGTATTGAATGACTCTCGTGCGCCAACGGTTTCGGGCATCCGGAAACCGAGGTTCTGAGTAAGGGGTGAGGGTACGTGTTGGGAAGCCCACAAAGGACACCCAACCCCGCCCGCACATTAGCGGCCTCTACTAAGAATTTGAATGACTTACAATACGCGCATTAGTAAAACGGGAAAATGATATGCAAAGATTTATTTTCCCTAAACATGTGAATGGAATTGAAACGGGTTTCTAAGTCAATTTAATGCAATTAATTCTATGTCAAAGTGGAATTTTAGCATGTGGGTTCATTTAGTACAATAAACGAACAATAATTAAATTGACAAGAGAAATAACAAACGCGTTAGTAACGATGTAATGAAATAACGAATAATAACGGTTTGCGCGAATATCGAATGAGATGAATGATGCAAATATGAGATGTATGTTTTGAAAAGATAGTATACACGTGATTAATTAAGCACGTGTTGACCTAAATCGCAAAATACTATCGAGTTTGAAAAATAAGAGAATGTACGACTCGCGTTTTAGTCGTTATGTGGTCACTCGATCGAGTGGTCAATAGACTCGATCGAGTAGACCTTTAAAAGAGATTTCTGTTTTGCGCTTATGACCGTACTCGGCCGAGTTATTGACCAACTCGGTCGAGTACATGGCCACTCGACCGAGTCACTGTGAGACTCGATCGAGTGGTGGTCATAATTAGCATGCTGACTCGATTTTAGGGTGTCACTCGATCGAGTGACTAAGGCACTCGGTCGAGTGGCACCTGTACGAACTTGGTTCGTTTGCAATTTAATTATTGATTTTGAAATTGCTTTTGATTTTTTGGTAATTCGACGGTTTTACCGAATCGGACATAAATATTGCACAATTTATGTTCGACTTGGTTTTTTTATAAATCGCAAATTTTGTCGAACCGAATATAAATATTGTTGAATTTATACCCGATTCTAAAGTTGAATACTCATCATATCCCATATTCGATTATTGAATCGATATGGGATATTTAGAGTGAAAAATAAAAAAGATGGATTAAATTTAGTCGCTTTGAATTAATTATCGTGATATGAATAAATCACGTTAATTAATTCATATGACTTGATTGTTAGATTCGATATCCAATTATGGAATTCACCTAAAATCGACGCTTTACTTGAATAAAAAAAAAATTGATTCCCTCGACTTCTCCGACATCGGAATAAATCCCTAGGGATTGTGATGTCGGATCCGTGTCAACGGGTTTCGACCCTTATTAAAATTGATTTTAGAAAATTGATGAATGCAAAATTGATGATGATGATAACGAGAAATAACAGCGAATTGTTGTTTACGTTGATTTATCTCAATAATCAAATAGTCGGTGTACCGGGATAAGCGACCGACGACGCGTGTGCAGTACACTTGTATATGCGGTTTTCCTTATCCCGGTATCCTTCTTATTCGACACAAATCGATAAATATTTTAATGTTTTGATATTAGTAGTATTATCGATATTATGATGCAATGAATAAAATAAAAAAATGGAAAAAAGATGGAGAAGAGGAGGACGGACGACGAGAAGAGAGGGAGAAGAAAAGAGGGTTTTGACACCCTCAACCTACATGTTCTTGTCTCGGTGCGGACTCGTAACCGTGGCTTCAACACAAGAGTCTTCGAGGTTTTATGTAGATTAAGTTATGGTGGCTTGGGATTGATTTCCTAAAACTAGGTTTAGGGTTTTTTTGCTAGTGTAGGATTACTAGGTTTTTTTGATTAGGGTTTGTAAGGATTTAGTGTGTGTATGATTTCTCTAGGGTTTTTGAGGTTGTAAAAAAGATGTGTAAAAGTGTGCATGGAGGTTGCTTATATAGAAAAAACTAGGGCACCCGGTTTAGGGTGACTCGACCGAGTAGAGGGCCAACTCGGTCGAGTGGCCCGTGATGCCAGCCGTCGGGCTCGAAATAGGCCCACTCGATCAAGTGGGTGGGTCACTCGATCGAGTGGCCCAGCTGGGTCGCGCAGGTCTGTTGACTTTGGACCGTGATTTGTGTTTGATGGGTTTTGTGTTTGACTTGGATTTTTTTAGGGTTATATGGCTGTTTTTGTGTGTCTCGGAAACGACATTGACCGGGGTTGACCCAATCGTGAAAAGTCGGTTTTAATTCCAGTGTCGGTTTTGGCCCAAATTAGTCTTGTTTGACTCGGAATGATCCACTGGGCCTGGATTTGAGGTACGTTTGGTGAGATTTGTACTCCGTAAGTGTGTTAGCCAACGATTAATGGATTTGAGCCCGTATCCGAGCGCATAGAAGCATGTTAGCGTCCGATCATCATCGGGTGTTTTTTGGAAACTGCCATAGACACCTGGCGGTCAAAATGCGGGTGTCTACAGAGCCCCCACTCTGACTGAGGCTTGGACAGGGCGAAAGTCAGAGTAGCTACCAAGCCCGTTAAGACTTGGTAGACTTCCGTTCGGGTCGTTTATAGTCCATTGGACTCGCGTGAAGGGCTCGCCAGCCATAAGGCAGAGATCATACCTGCGCTCCGTGGGGACTTTGGGCTTGTCACGTAAGCCCTGGGTGTGCCTGTGTGTTGGCCCATCCCGTGCTATCCCGGAAAATGCTGCTGGGGAGATTTGATGACTTGCATGTCCCTGTTTGAGTCATACCTGTATAAGTTACATAAAAATGCATGCAACACGTAGGTAGTAAAATGACTCGTGCTGGGGAAAATGATTCTTGAATTTTTGAATTTGAAATCCTGAAAGCAATCACGAGCTAGGTTTTCAAAATGGAAAGGGATATAAAAGAAATTCGCAGTTTAAATAGACTGAAATTTGACCTTGTCGAAAAAGATCTTTTTTTCAAATGGCTAAATTTTGCAAATTTCAAAGTGGAATTTGAAGAGAGGGGCCTATCGACAGACTCGACTCTGGACACGACAGGACGAGTTGACTGACACGGACTGGACTCTCTAAAGGTTGGACCGCGACTTGGTAGGGGTGTGGGCCGCCTAACAAGACTCTTAAGTTGCGCTATCCCGTAGCCAAGGCAAGTGGCAACACGGTCGCACATCGAAATGGGATAAATATGCTATGGGGGGATTGCAGTAGCCTGTAATGAGACTGTTTTAGTCTGGTGCCCTTCTGGATTTCCTATTTTTGGATACATTTCCAAAGTAGGTATTGCCTCGAGTCCTGACAGATTCTTGTCTTCGACTGAGCCGAGTACTAGGACACACTACAGAAAGGAGGCTAGATTTTGAAAGTATTTATCTGGATTTTGTGAGTGGATGGAGGTCTTCTGTCTAAGAAAAGCCCCCAGGACAACAAAGCTAGCTACTGAGAACATGACAGTGTCGTGTCCGGAATGATAATGCTTTTCGAATGTGTGTCAATGTGGGTGGTTGTGCCTCTGTTGAAAGGCTGCCTACGTATTCACGTGTGGTGAAATCAAACCAAGCCGTAGTTCAGTGGATTGAAAGATATATATGGTGCCTAGTCTAATAGGACTTTGTGTGTAACTAGCCATAATGACAACGTAGGCTAGGTGCATTCCCAGTGATGTCTTGATCAAAGGGTTTGAATGGTTAGGATATTAATCCTGTGACTGTGAGCGTTCTCCGGGGTAGCCCCCCTGAGGTGGTGTGAACTATTTGGGCATGTTCTATGCCGACTGCAAGTTGAGTTCCCGTGTTTAGGGTTGGTAACTGGTTTGGATGTTTTTGGAAATGTGGTGCTAGGAAGTAAATGGCCTTGATGAATCGAAATCTGGAGCTCGGTTCTGTAGAGTTAAGGCTTCGAGAGCCGGTTTGATAATGAAGTAAATGGCCTTGATGACTCGAAATCTGGAGCTCGGTTCTGTGGAGCTAAGGCTTCGAGAGCCGGTTTGATAATGCGGGATCTGGTTTCCATGTCTTGCCCTAGAGGTTAGGGGTATCCTATGGGGCTTGAATCCTCAAAATTTTGGGCTGTCTCTAGCCTGGGTCTCGGGGAGGTCTTGAGGGTTGTAATATGGGAAGGCTGAGTGGGGTGTTAGCTGACCAGCTTGATTGTCACTCCCCTATTGGATGGCATGGATAATTTTGAATTTGACCGTACCCCGGTCAAAGGATTTTCACTTGAGTTGACCGTTGACCACAGTCATGGGTATTTGATTTTTGATTGACCTCTTAGCCGCGGTCATGGGTTTTGATAATTTTGACCATACCTTGGTCGTGGGGCTCTCACTTGAATTGACCGTTGACCACGGTCATGGGTATTCTGAATTTTTTGATGATGGCTTGCTTTTTTTTTTGGCCTTTTGCTTTTTTTTTCATGGACTTTCGATTTTTTTTTTTGTCCAGTTTTCTTTTTTTTATGGCCTTTGTTTTGGCCCTTTCTTTTTTTCTTTCTTTTTTTGCCGGTCAAACTAACACCTAAGGTAGGGATTGGTCAGTCTTATTGGAGGGGTGTTTTATTGTGGGAAATGGGCTTGCCTCCCGTCTTGAACCCAAACTAGGAGATTTCCTAGATTTGTCATAGGATTCGATACCGCTCCTGCTACGGGTAGTTACGTGGTTTTTCTATACCAGACACGGAATAGGTAAAAAGAAAACACGGGCTCGGTTTCCTGCAGTCATTATAGATGTGCCTATAATAGTCACGTGCGTGTGCTCACAGTGTATGATGGTGTTCATCATGTTCTCGGAAACACACAAGGAAAGTATATATGAGAAAGAATATTGAAAGCTGATTTTATTGAATTTGAAAAGAGGACAGAATACAGTTGACTCTGACTCTGACTTTGACTTTGACTTTGGAATAGAACATCCTAGACTCAGACTCAGACTCGGACTTAAATCAAATCCGGACTCTTGGGTGCATGAGAGGTAGATTGGATGCTTCGGTCATTGGGCCCTGTGTAGTCCACGAGGGGCTTTGCAAGTGACAATGTTTCCAAAATGGAAGTCTTCCCGGCATCGAGGAAGTCTTGAATGAGGTGTTTCAGCTTCCAGCATTGTTCTGTATCGTGTCCCCTCCCTCTGTGGAATTTGCAGTAATGCTCGGCGTTCCATGCTTTGGAACGTTTCTCCACAAATGGGCCGGCTGTTGGGCCTATAGGTAGCACTAGGCCCTTTGAGACTAACCTCTGGAAAGCGACGGTGTAGGACATATCCAAGTGGGTAAATGTCCTTTCCTTTGACTGGTTCTTGATTTTTGGAGAGGTGACTTGAGGGTTACCTCTCTCGGCCTTGCCATCTTGAGGGTATCGGACAGTTTCGTAAGAGTGCTCACCCTTCAAATGACTCGGTTGGGTGATTGGCTGCCTTACCCGCTCTAGTTGTGTTAGGCGGGATCGGGTTCTTACAAGATCTTCTTCGATGATGGTTACCCTTGAATTTAGGGTATCTAGGGCAGTATTGATTTTCGAAAAGATGTTGTTAATGGAGCAAGATAGCATAAGCATACTCCCCTGGATATCCCCTTTCATGACGGCGTGGGATTTGTTGTGGTTTGGTAGTGTCTCGTTCATAGGGTCCCTGATCGGAAAAAACGGCAGGTGTTAGAACTCGTCTAAGCTCGGCTTTGCGCAAGAGACAGAGTCAAACTAGACATGGCCCGGGGTGACGAGTCGACAAAGACTCTCGGACCGGGATACTTGAATGTTGACCTAGACGAGGTAACGACCGCAAATTAGACTCGAGCTGCAGAAGGGTGAGTCCGAAAATGGGGCGACCATGTTTGACTTGGGTTAGACCCTCCTAAGACGAACGTGTAGGGTACGATTTTCGGAGTGACTGTGATTAATCACTCCGTCGGAGAATAGCCCCCAATGTGAAACTAAGGACTCGGATGGTGTGGCATCTAAGTGACTCAAAGGTGGGTTATGTGAGACACGTGTAAGACATGACCTTTAGGGCAACCGTGATCGATCGCCCTGCTAAGGGGTAGCTCCCAAGTGGGATCGAAGATTTTGTTAAGACTCGATTGTGGGACGAGTGACACTTAGACGTAAGGACCACGAGCCTTTTGTTGTACGGCTATGCCTTGTAAAAGGTTGACTCGGAAAAGACACCTAGACGGGTGACTTGTGAAAGGTGGGCCTTCCTTAGGATTTGGCTATGTGGGCCGAGTCCCGTCCGAAGGAAGGTCCACGTGAGACATCCCCAAACTTTTAGACTCGAGTGTGTAGACGGGCCTTCCTTTGTATGAGTATGTCCTACGTAGGTGGGCCTTGCCTTAGTCTAATAAGGCGGAATGGGATAGGGAAGAAACTCGTGATGTAAGATCGACGGAGTTTCGACGCTAAAGACCTTGATAACTTAAGACTCGACCCGACACTGCTAAATATGGGAAGTCCTAAAGAGAAGAAGGTTTTGAAAATTGATTGCTTTGAAAATTCCGAGATAACTCGGTGGAGAGGCCCGATTTTTCGAAAAAATCGGAGACTGCATCGGGCCTCGGTTTTGAAAGTTCGAAAGTATTTTTTGAGTTTTGAATTGGGCAGCATACCGTCTAGAAAATAGGCTATTTTGAGTAAAATCATAAGTCCTAAATTCGGTATGTGTCCCGGGTTTTGAAATTGAATAGTTTGAAAAAGATGCAATCTTTGAAAAAAGACGGTTTTTGAAAACGACTCGGAAACCAAGTAGCACGTAGTCACACAAGCATTATAACGACGCCATGTATGCTCTATACTAAGTCTCGGTCGGTCTATAAAGGGTCTATATCAGTGTACATAGTCTAGACGTTGATCGGGACGGACTTCCTAAGTCGAGTTGATCTTAGAACATGCCGCAAAACCCACTCGAATCGACTATGGACACCTTTTGACATATCCGTATTGGAGTACATCAACGGTATAGTGGGACGTCGGTCGCGAGTACCGGCCCGGGAAAATATGGGTTATGCATGAACCGTAAAACTAAAACGCGTATTGTATTCGTCAAACGATTTCTATTCGAGTCTCACCCTGAGGATGCCGATGGTAAGTCACGCATCAGTTAATCCCCAGCGGAGTCGCCAAATTGTGGACATGATATAGGTCCACCCCGACGCGGCCACGCGCGGGTTTGGGTAGGCGAATGAATCTCCATATGAGAATGGATCGAATTGAAATTTAGGTCTATGTGGAGTCGCCACTGAATTTTGTGGTTATTCGGAACCATTCGAGCCCACTCTATGTCGTAGTAGGCCGTATACAAAATACGGCTCATTTCCGATGTCAGAGTTTATTGGGCTCGTCCTTTTGCATTGCGATACCGATACCGACATTATCGGATATCGTGTATTGAATGACTCTCGTGCGCCAACGGTTTCGGGCATCCGGAAACCGAGGTTCTGAGTAAGGGGTGAGGGTACGTGTTGGGAAGCCCACAAAGGACACCCAACCCCGCCCGCACATTAGCGGCCTCTACTAAGAATTCGAATGACTTACAATACGCGCATTAGTAAAACGGGAAAATGATATGCAAAGATTTATTTTCCCTAAACATGTGAATGGAATTGAAACGGGTTTCTAAGTCAATTTAATGCAATTAATTCTACGTCAAAGTGGAATTTTAGCATGTGGGTTCATTTAGTACAATAAACGAACAATAATTAAATTGACAAGAGAAACAACAAACGCGTTAGTAACGATGTAATGAAATAACGAATAATAACGGTTTGCGCGAATATCGAATGAGATGAATGATGCAAATATGAGATGTATGTTTTGAAAAGATAGTATACACGTGATTAACTAAGCACGTGTTGACCTAAATCGCAAAATACTATCGAGTTTGAAAAATAAGAGAATGTACGACTCGCGTTTTAGTCGTTATGTGGTCACTCGATCGAGTGGTCAATAGACTCGATCGAGTAGACCTTTAAAAGAGATTTTTGTTTTGCGCTTATGACCGTACTCGGCCGAGTTATTGACCAACTCGGTCGAGTACATGGCCACTCGACCGAGTCACTGTGAGACTCGATCGAGTGGTGGTCATAATTAGCATTCTGACTCGATTTTAGGGTGTCACTCGATCGAGTGACAAAGGCACTCGGTCGAGTGGGACCTGTACGAACTTGGTTCGTTTGCAATTTAATTATTGATTTTGAAATTGCTTTTGATTTTTTGGTAATTCGACGGTTTTACCGAATCGGACATAAATATTGCACAATTTATGTTCGACTTGGTTTTTTTATAAATCGCGAATTTTGTCGAACCGAATATAAATATTGTTGAATTTATACCCGATTCTAAAGTTGAATACTCATCATATCCCATATTCGATTATTGAATCGATATGGGATATTTAGAGTGAAAAATAAAAAAGATGGATTAAATTTAGTCGCTTTGAATTAATTATCATGATATGAATAAATCACGTTAATTAATTCATATGACTTGATTGTTAGATTCGATATCCAATTATGGAATTCACCTAAAATCGACGCTTTACTTGAATAATAAAAAAAAGAACTTGATTCCCTCGACTTCTCCGACATCGGAATAAATCCCTAGGGATTGTGATGTCGGATCCATGTCAACGGGTTTCGACCCTTATTAAAATTGATTTTAGAAAATTGATGAATGCAAAATTGATGATGATGATAACGAGAAATAATAGCGAATTGTTGTTTACGTTGATTTATCTCAATAATCAAATAGTCGGGGTACCGGGATAAGCGACCGACGACGCGTGTGCAGTACACTTGTATATGCGGTTTTCCTTATCCCGGTATCCTTCTTATTCGACACAAATCGATAAATATTTTAATGTTTTGATATTAGTAGTATTATCGATATTATGATGCAATGAATAAAATAAAAAAACGAAAAAAAGATGGAGAAGAGGAGGACGGACGACGAGAAGAGAGGGAGAAGAAAAGAGGGTTTTGACACCCTCAACCTACATGTTCTTGTCTCGGTGCGGACTCGTAACCGTGGCTTCAACACAAGAGTCTTCCAGGTTTTATGTAGATTAAGTTATGGTGGCTCGGGATTGATTTCCTAAAACTAGGTTTAGGGTTTTTTTTGCTAGTGTAGGATTACTAGGTTTTTTTGATTAGGGTTTGTAAGGATGTAGTGTGTGTATGATTGCTCTAGGGTTTTTGAGGTTGTAAAAAAGATGTGTAAAAGTGTGCATGGAGGTTGCTTATATAGAAAAAACTAGGGCACCCGGTTTAGGGTGACTCGACCGAGTAGAGGGCCAACTCGGTCGAGTGGCCCGTGATGCCAGCCGTCGGGCTCGAAATAGGCCCACTCGATCAAGTGGGTGGGTCACTCGATCGAGTGGCCCAGCTGGGTCGCGCAGGTCTGTTGACTTTGGACCGTGATTTGTGTTTGATGGGTTTTGTGTTTGACTTGGATTTTTTTAGGGTTATATGGCTGTTTTTGTGTGTCTCGGAAACGACTTTGACCGGGGTTGACCCAATCGTGAAAAGTCGGTTTTAATTCCGGTGTCGGTTTTGGCCCAAATTAGTCTTGTTTGACTCGGAATGATCCACTGGGCCTGGATTTGAGGTACGTTTGGTGAGATTTGTACTCCGTAAGTGTGTTAGCCAACGATTAATGGATTTGAGCCCGTATCCGAGCGCATAGAAGCATGTTAGCGTCCGATCATCATCGGATGTTTTTTGGAAACTGCCATAGACACCTGGCGGTCAAAATGCGGGTGTCTACACCCCCCTAATTTTCAGGCACCGAATATTAGCCAGAATCCGCATTCCAACAATCTATTTTACCAATCTTCTCAAAATTTCGGGGTGAACTCCTATTTTGCTACACCAAATCTTAATTTTGGTGGTAATGGGCAACTGAGTTACGAGCAAATGAGTTACGATGGTGATCATGTAACTCGTTTGTCACAAGATGAAAATACTATTGTGGAGAGAAACGAGTACGTGGATGAGTCTAATATCATGTAGGGCTCTCGTATCATCTTACATGCGACTGTCAACTGATGGATCAATTGGAACGGGGCATCGTGTTTCAAAATTTTGGTCGAGAGTGAGGAACTTGTTTGAGGAGGCGTGACAATCAAACCCTGGTGCAATCAAAGAGCGTAATGTCGGCATGCTTACTAATCGATGGTCCCGAATTTCGGCTGGTGTACAAAAACGGGTGGGTCAATATGAGAGAGCTAAAAGAAGAGGTGCTAGTGGGATGAATGAGAATGACATTCTATCTAAGGCTCGTTCATTTTCTAAGAAAGATGCAGTATGTGAGAGGCAATGGTATTTTCTTAAGGAATACCCGAGATGGGAAACGGTTATTTGCGAGCAATAACAATCACCACAACAATCGGAGGGAAAAAATGCCGACACAACTGCTTCTGATAGTAGCGGGAAAAGGAGTCGTGCAAATGAGGAAGACTATCCCGAAACAGGAAACGAAGGTCAAAGCAGCCGTCCGTCGAGAATGAAGGCGCAATAGCGAAAGAAGGGGAAGTCTAAAGCTGTTGATGAAGAAGATCAAATTATTGTTAAAGAAATCCAAGAGATTACTGGTATAATGAAGAAGAAGGTGCTAGACTCGACGAGGAAAACCGATGCGGAAATAAGTCATCAAAAATGGCTGCAAAAGATGAAGTTATATGAATATTTATGTAATAGAATCGACTTGAATGCAGTGAAGGAGGAGCGCAAGAACCAGCTGTTCCTAGAACTCAATGATATCTAGTCATCTAGACGTGGACTTCACAAATAAATTAGATAATTTAGTTTAATGTAATTCGTAATTGTGGAATCTAAAGTTTGAGGTTTTTTTTAATGTTATTTATTTGTTGTTTGACTCTTATTTCTTTAGTTCGGTTATATATTTCATAATTTCTATTTTAAAAAAGTTTGAATTTCTATTTTTAAAAAGTGAAACCCCCTCTAAAATTTCAAACAACTATAATTCCAACGGATCTAGGTCAAACGACTATAATTCCACCGCATATATTTCAAACGACTATATTTGCAACGGATATATTTCAAAAGATTATAATTCCAACGACTATATTTCAAGCGACTATAATTCCAACAGATATACTTCAAACGACTATTTTTCCAACGGTTATATTTCAAACGACTATAATTCCACTAGATATATTTCAAACGACTATATTTGCAACAAATATATTTCAAACGACTATATTTCCAACGTATATATTTCAAACGACTATAATTTCAACGGATATATTTCAAACGACTATATTTCAATGGATATATTTCGAATGACAATAAATATCCCTTATATTGTTCAAAAATTAATACACCCACTTAGCAAGAACACTTGTACATTTCAACAAACCCTAACACCAAATTACCATTGACCTTTTATAACCAAAAAATATGGTTTCTTCAGCTGACAATTTAGAGGAGGATGATGCGGCTTGTCTTTCTCTTATATCGTTATGGAGACGTTTGCGAAAGAAACGCAAACCTCGTAGAAACCGACCTCATAAGAGGCGTCGAATTGAAAGAAACCGAGAAGAAGACTATAATCAACTTTACAATGACTACTTCTCCCCGCAGCCGTATCCTAATTATGTGTTTCGTCGTCGTTTCCGCATGAGAAAACACGTATTCCTACGTGTGTTGGAAGGCGTGAAAGCGTACAATCCTTTTTTCCATCAATTACCGGATTCAACTGGTAGGTTGGGCATTTCAGATTTGCCGAAATGTACTGCTGCAATCCGGTTGCCAGCATATGGAGAGGTTGCCGATAGAGTTGATGAGTACTTGAGGCTTAGCCCAAGCACAGCAAGGACCGCACTTCATGAATTCACGGACGCAGTAATAGCTCAATTTAGAGAAGTGTACATGAGAAGTCCGACAACCGAAGACTTAAAAGAACTATTGCAAGTGAATAAGACAAGACGCCAGGATTCCATGGTATGATTGGTTTGATCGATTGTATGCATTGGACTTGGAAAAACTGTCCTACTGCATGGAAAGGTCAATATCAAGGAAGAAGTGGAACTGCTTCGGTGATTTTAGGAGCAGTTGCTTCGAAAGATTTGTGGATATGGCACTGCTTTTTCGGCCTACCAGATACACTGAACGACTTAACTGTACTTTATCGATCTCACATATTTGATGATTTTTTTTAAATGGAAGATCCCCTACTGTTGAGTATGTCGTCATTGGACGTCGTTATGACACCCTATATTATCTGACCGATGGTATTTATCCAAATTGGTCCGCGTTTATGAAGTCAATTTCGCTGCCACAAACACCAAAGGAATGCCTATTTGTGGAGCAACAAGAGAGTGTTCGAAAAGATGTGGAGCGTGCTTTTGGGGTCTTACAAGCAAGGTGGGCCATCAATCGGCATCCTGCTATGACTTGGGATAAAGAGATGCTAACAAAAATTATGAAAATTTGCATCATAATGCACAACATGATTGTAGAAGACAAGAGATACTCATATTCGTCGTATGATGATCCAAATAAATACAGTGACGAATCAGATGAAGATGTAACCACTGTTGAATTATCTCAACATTCTATAGAGTATGTCAACAAAGTCGAAGAATATATCGCTAAACGGACTCACTTGTAAGAAAGCTCCATTAATTTAACACTTAGAACTGATTTGATGGAACACATTTGGAAAAAAAAGGAGCGTCGAGAAAGTAGCGATTAAGACCAACTTCTACGAGTAGTATTTTATATTTATGTCATTTCGATCATTTTATATTTATGTTTCAAATAAGTATTTTTTTTAGTAGTTATATATCATTTGGACCTGTGTGTTTCATATAATGCAATGTAATTCAATTTTAATGTTATGTATTAATGTTTCATTCAAAATTCGAATAGCTATACTCCAAAAAATGATTTATCTGTCAGTACATAATTCGAATTTGCTGATTTGGATTACACCCCAACGATTATAGTGAAATCTAACGGCACTATTACCAACGACTATATTTTAAACGAGTATATTGGAAACAGCTATATTACCAACGGCTACATTTGGAACGTCTTTACTTACTTGCAATTGGTTCTCTATATAAGGTGATACTTTGAACTCTACATTTACTCACATCCAACCTTCTCTATCATTTCCATTCTTTTGCTTATCATATATTCACATCTATCAAATTACCCAAAAATGGCTATATGGGATGATAAAGTTAGAGAGTATCAAAGAGAAATTGACATGATAAAGAATCATGCTTCTCACTTTCTTGCTCGTTTGAAACTTGTCATGCCAGAAACGGTGTACATGAATATGATACATTGTGAACCACCATTAACGATGCTGAGCTCTATCATATCCGGAAACGCGAGTTATGTGTTGATACATCTGTTTTGAGCAATGCCACATTAAGTAATATTATCCGTTTTTATTTTGATGAATCATAGTTGGAAAGATAACTTATATTCTACATGATTAAATACGAGCTGTTTTTTATTACATTATTTCAGATACTTGTAGTTCCAAAGACGAAGAACGTCGCAAAATAAGGAAAGAAGTTGTCGAAATTATTAATCGCATGTTGGACGTAATGAATTCTGACACTTTGTTTGATCTACTATCTGGGGCTGGTAGATTTTTCATTCCACGTGAGCGTCTTCATTATTGTGACGTATATGATGACGTTACCATGGAGGAAGAACAAGAATATTTACGTGATCAAGATGTACCGGCAGACGGACTTAATTACGATTCTGACGAGTGGTTAGGAAGTGAATATGATGACTCTGATTGATTTTAATTGTTGTAATATGTTTATGTACCCAGTCATTGTTGTTTACTAAATGTTTTTCGTTTAATGTAACGTTCGTACTTATTAAAAAAAAATCCAGTCTTTATATTGAATGTTTGTGATTAATAAAGGTACCGTAATTTGCTAAAAAATGTGTACAGTTCCTATTTTGCTCTAACCTTAGGCCAATTTTATCTGGCAGAAATACTCAACGGGAAAATACGTAAAAATTAAATGAAAACGAATCTTTTTTTTTTAATTTCACAGTGCACTAAATTTAATTAATCAGCTAATTATAATATAATCAAAAATGTTAATTATAATAAAAGATAATTGAGAATGAGTTGGGGTAAATAGATAAAAATGTGTTGTGAAAGGTGTGGGTCCCATAATGGAGAGATTGATGGAGAAAAATAGTATCCAATGTAATTGAAAATTTTTGAATGGATAAAAAAAAAATGGACAAAAAGGTTTACTCATGGTAAAACATGCTCTTACAATCTCTTCCGACAACAACAAAAAAAACTTGCATTTGTAAAAATAAGAGTAGGAGTGGTGAAAATGAACAAGTAAAGGAGAAAATGCCCTACTACATTTCGTCGTCGGCATTTCAGCCAGGCCGTCGGCGCTTTATACGTGAATTTACTCTTTTACCCTTCCATAATTGTGATTAATGATATTAATAAAGTTTCTTAATTAATGTAATTATTATTTCCCGACTAAATTAAAAATACGGTTTTGTACTTTTGAACGGTTTTTGAGACACGTGTCTCAACGTAACTCATTTACCCTTCTATAATTGTGATTAATGATTTTAATTAAGTTTCTTAATTAATGTAATTATTATTTCCCGACTCATTTAAAAATACGGTTTTTTGAACTTTTGAATGGTTTTTGAGACACGTGTTTCAATGTAACCCGGGAATATGTTTAGGAAATTTATATATAAACTCCCCTTCTCCTCACAATTCACTTTCACTTCTTTCTCTCTCTCTAAAATAATTCCTTAAAAATTCACTTTTCAAATATAAAAACGCTTCCACTCCCACTTCAAATCCGTAGTCAAGTAAGTAGATCTATCTATTTTATATTACTTTTTAGTTAGTATTTGATTATTTTAGGTCGATTAGTTTGATTATAATTAGTATTAGGTTGATAGTTTAGGTTCCCCGTAGCTATTATTTGCTTGATTAATCCATGTAATACCCGATTTGAGTAGTTATGGTTTACTATGTTCGATTTTGGTTTCGATTTTTGTGAATTTGGGATCGATTTCCGCGAAGAGGGGCGCGTTTTCTGGGTTGAAATCTCGATTTTGGGCTGCTGTAAGTTGTTCTGGGCGTCCAAAAATGGCGCCTGGGAGGTCTCCTAGGCGCCCAAAAATGGCGTCTGGGGGGTCTCTTGGGCGCCCAAAAATGGCGTCTGGGAGGTCTCCTGGGCGCCCAAAACTGGTGCCTGGGGGGTCTCTTGGGCGCCAGTTTCTGGCATCTGGGGGGCCTCTTGGGCGCCATTTTTGGGCGCCTGGGCCATTTTTCGTGTTTTTTTTATTTATTTTTTTACGTTATACTCTATGATATCCGTCTCTTTTGTTTTTGTTTTTCGATAAATGTTAATGTGGGTTCGTATTTTTCTATTTGGGTATTTTGTGTGTGCCTTCTCACAACATGGGGACCTCCCCATTTTATTTATTTTTTTAGGAGGGAGTTTTGTTTGTTATTGTTATTGACTTGAATTGAATTGAATTGGGTTAGTTGATTAGTAGTTGATTATTGAATTGAATTGGGTTGTTGTTTTTACGAAAATTGTTTATATGTGACTCGTTCGTTTGTATTTTTGCCATGTGGGTTTTGGTTTTAATGTTTGATGTTTACAAAAATTTCGGTTTTGAAATATTTGACAAATTGTTTAATGAAAAAAATATTGGATCTTTAGCTAAAAAATATCAATTTAGCTTAAAAAATAGCTAAAAAAGTTCAATTTAGGTGAAAAACTTGTAATCGTTATCTTTGGCTAAAATCGGCTACCCTTTGAAAGTTAATAGTTTACTATCTTCAGCTACAATCGGCTACCCAATTGAGATTACGACGAATACTAATTTCAAGGTTACTAGTGTTTACTAAAAAACAAGTTTCCTTTAAAGGCTAATTTTAGCTACATAAATTAAGTAATCGACGACCCGCATCGAGATAACAAATCGTAGGTAACATTAATGGAAAAAAATTAGCTAAATATTAGCTAAAAATGACTGTACTACTTTTAAATTTTAATATTATTATTAACAACTAATATATTTTCCTTTTATCATCGTGTGAAATTGAAAATATTTTTGAAACTAGTTAATGTTATCATGAGCTTAAAGTAATATCAATTTAGACGAGATTGAAAATAGGTAACAAAATAATTTGAAAATAATTTAGTTGAGAAGAATATACGTTATCATTAATTTGATTTTTCAAATAAATTTTATATATGAATTTCAACTCCCAATATCGGTTGTTCGAACACTGTTTCATTTACAAAATAGTACAAGAACGTGAAAGTATTTTCTTATTATTATGAAAGTAACATAGTTTCATTTTAAGACCGTGTCGAATTTATAAAATAAGATGGCTTATAAGGGGAAGAGTAGTCGGGTCGACGATAGGATTGTCACTGCGTCCACTCGTGCTAGGGGTAGGCCGCGGCCGCCACCTACCGGCCCACCAGAGCCATTGTTTACCACGGAGCCACTGTAGACGACTGCTGCGTATGGGGAGGGTGGGTCTTCGTCTCAGGGGGGACATAGTTTCCTGTTCCACGTTTCCGTATCACGAGCGGTAACCGTGATGGTTCGTCGGAGGGAACCGAGAGCAGTGGTGTCCCCGAGCCATCCAGGTCGTCGCAGTCTGCCGACCTAGACATGGAGTTCGATGAGACGAAGAGACAACACGTTTTTCCGGACGACTTCTCAAAGCAGCACGCCGAGGAGAGGGAGAGGAGACGGACACCGAGACATCGCGGAAGGGTAAGGCTGTTGTCTACAAGAAGGGGCCTGGAGGTACGTTCCAGGGGAGTGTAGGTCTTTCGGGCTCGAGCGCCCCCAACGTCCACGGAGCAACACTTCGTGGCGTCTGTAGGGACCTAGTCCCGGAGGTCCCATCGATCCATCGGTGATCCCAAGCTTCGGGGGTCATGTTGCGCGTTTGCTTTGGTCAGAGCCAGAGCACACACTGACTCTGTTGAAGACCTAGAACCATCCTAGGATTGTGAGGGAGTTGGAATCGTTCGACGTCAGACAGGAGATAGTGGATGTTGTCCGACAGTCTGGCCTGATGCATCTACAGGCGTGCATTCTACACCATTTGGATGCACCGCTCTTTACAGCATTCGTCGAGAGGTGGCAGCCGGATACGAACACATTCCACATGTCGTTCGGTGAGATGACTATTATGTTGCACGATGTCGCTAGGATCTTAGGACTCCCTATCGAGGGTGAGCCATGCGTGGTTCGTAATGACACTGGGGGTCTAGCCGATAGGATGGCCGCTGTGGGGAACTTCTTTAGGATGAGTGATGCAGGTGAAGGCACCCCCGGGGGGAGGGGGTCCTCCCATTTACAGGAGCGGGGGGTATTAGCAAGGGCCGTGCATGAGAAGATGCGCACTGGGATCCGGGAGCAGACTATGCAGGGTTACTTGATCACGTTGCTGGCGGAGTTTCTCTTCTTGGAGTATTCCCACTAACGAACAGCTTGGACTCGGTCAGTCGTTTTGCGTGGGGTGCTGGTACGTTGGCGTACCTGTATAGGAATTTGGGGATGGCTTCGAGGGAGGGGTGCGCCACGATGGCTGGGTGTTTGGCGTTGCTACAGGTCTGGATCTATGAGTACTTCCCCGACTTTAGGCCGGGGGCACCGATCCCGATTATGTCGACTTCTCCATGTGCGACTGCGTGGGTAGGCATCGGGAAACCAGCGGCGCATGAGAGCAAGCTGTTGGCGTACTGACATTCACTTGATCGACTGACAGCAGATCGGGTCACCTGGGAGCCTTTCCTGAAGAACGCTCACACGTCGCACCGTTCTACTACCTTCTACGGGACACTGCGCTTTATGGACATTGTTGAGCCTTACCAGACAGACCAGGTCATCAGACAGTTAGGCTACGTCCAGACAGTACCCGAGTCGATGCCTACGCCGGTTAGGGAGCATCGACCAAGCACGGGGGTGGGGTGTACCTTGTTGAGTTCGGTACGAGGTACGACGACAACCCTTGGAAGAGTTTCGGGGTTAGTCGCGCCGACCAGAGGAGGCTCTCGCGGCCGATGGACTACTCGGGGGAAGTGGCTCAGGATTACCACGCTTGGTACACGAGAGTCTCTCATCCAAGGTTCATACCACCATCCCCCGCCGAGGTGCAGGAGTAGGCAAGACTCGCTGGGGGATCACAGCAGGTATTACGTTTGTATTTTGGTGTGTAAAAATGTTTAATTGCGGGTTTATGTATATTAACCTCGTCCACTTTGTTTCAGGTCGCAGTTTCATTGATGAAGCGCTTTTCTGCAGCTTAGCACTTTCTGGACGACCTAGAAGCCCGACATGCGTACCTTGACCAGCTGTTGGAGTCGTTTCGTCCCGTCTTACCCCACCCGGGTGAGCGCCCACCCCGATCCAAGGGGAAACGAGGTCAATGTTGAGTGATTAACTTTTATGTGTAATTTGTTTATGTTTGGAGTGTTGTGGATTTCATGTCTTCCTGAATATTCGTTTCTTTTTATGTTTCGGATGATTTGGACATTTATTTGTTTCTAATTAGTGAGATTGGACTTTCGTTACGAGACTTCCAGTCGCCCCAACAACAGCAGTAGCACGCATGCTTACTAAAATCGGAAATAATTTCGCGAGTATCTACGAAAAAATTACAAATAAATACAATACTGGTCTAAAAGTTGTACATAATACACGACAAGACTGATTTAATATTTATAGTCATTGGGATCACGACAATATTTATACAATACTGGTCTAAAAGGTAAAAGGGTTGTTCACACCACCTGGCGCATTCGGATCAATCTGAGCCCTTGGGAAGTACTCATTCCACTCAGTGACCCACCTGTCGCGACGATCCTGGAAAATGGAAGGATAATGTACCGTAGTACCGTCCTGAGCGCATTCCCAAAGGAAATGTGTAGGAGGCATCGGGCAATCGTCTGACATTCTCAACCTGAGCCAGTGACCTCCCCCGTGTTCAACGTGCATTATTCACATTACGCCGAACGGGACATGGTTACCTGGCATGCCCCGAAATGGGTAGTAGGTACCGCAGTCGAGGGATTGGGATACTCGACATATAACCCAGTTGTTTATGGTGGCAAAACCGTATAAATCGCATTCGTGGAGATAATGGTCCCTTCCTACCGGGTGGGGGTCGTCGTACCTACACGACGCATGGCGCCTTTTCGACCGTTGTCATCGTAGGACAAGTACACATTGTCGTACATGGGGGACTGGATGTGCTCCAACAAGTAGAGCTCCCTGTCCCCGATGATTTTCCGGGGTTCGGATTCGGAGAAGGATCAAGTAGAGCTGATTCCTCGGGACGTAATGTTGAATTCAGCACATCAATGTAATGTCGCCACATACTTGGATCGCTCTGACTTATTTCCAATCAACCCGTCAAGCTAAAATCTGTCACTAACGGGCATAGCTTCCTCCCCGGCGAAGTCGAGCGTCCTCCAAAACACATGCACGTCGGTCAACTGCACTACGGAATTCCGCGCCATCAACCCGGCAAGTTCACATGCGCACGGCAAACCCTTGGACGTTCTCAATACACACCGACAGTCATCAAAAACCCGATCGACCAACTCGTGCATCCTAGTCAGTTCCCCAGTCAGTAAGGTCAACGCCTTACGACTTACCCGGAGTCTCAAGTTCATGAAAATCGGGGGTACAGTAGTTGATCGCTTCCTGCGGGAGGTCTTCAACTTCTTACGCAGTTTCAACTGCTGACGACCAATTAGCCTGTCAATCCTAACGAACAACCGATCTAAGGAAGCTGTCGACGTGCCAAGAGCCTTCTTCAAAGCCGCATGTGCAGATTCAACGACGGATGTGGTGGTGTTGCCAAAGTGGAGGTATCGATCAGTGTACGCATGATTCCATTGGCTGTAATTACGCCAAACGTTACCAATGTAATGAGGAATTCCCGACAGCCTCCACTTCAAATTCATGTCGTTACATTTTATTTGAAGGTCCGCGAGACTTGTAGAATACAGGAAAGGGTACCACACTGCATGCATGAAGGTCGCTACTCAGTCTTTCTGACCCTCAAACCTTTCCAAGGCACGTTATTCCACACAGTTAGATATGTGCCACGTGCAGAGCAGATTATGGGTCTGCGGAGCCGGAAAGACATTCGATACCGCCGCCATCAAAGCCTGAGCCTTATCTGTCACAATCACGTTCGGTGCCCAGTCCCCAATGAGTAGCTTCACCTTATGAAGCACCCAAGTATAGGACAACGTGTCCTCATGTCGAAGTAGGGCGTAGGCTATCAGAAAAGATTTCCCAACGTGTGTCACCCCGACCATCTCCACTAACTTCATATCGTACGTGTTCGTCTTGAAGGTCGCATCGATAGTGACTACGTAAGACCACGTACGAAACAGTTTAACGGACTCGGGTGAGCCATGAATATACGTTCCACGACGCTCGTAATCTCGTTCTCAAATAAGAAGTGGACGTAGAGAGCCCAACGCGCTAGTACCATCATCTGCTCGATGACATTACGACCTTCCCTTGCCTCCGCCCTCAACTTCGCCCCCATATTATATATTGTCTCGATCGAGGGGCGTGGTTTCTCCAGATTTCTCTGATGAAGGCCCTCGTGTATTTGGGCCGGTGTCAAATGGTCACAAAGACCGTTCAGGACGTACTCTTTCTCAGCCTAATCAAGGCGGCTAGACTTCTGTGCCCGTCATCGTGAACCCGTAACGGGTGGTTGTGCGTGCCACATGGACCGATGGCTAAAATCCATCATTCCTTGTCTAAGCTCTCGCACGCCTTCACCCAAAACTTACAACCGATCTTCTGAGAATTCCTGGAACCTACTCCCGGTTTTCCGTTACGATTGCATTTGAAGTAATTATGACGAAGATGGTTCGGGTTCACATTACTCTGCGTTTTGTTGCTCGCTTTCACCAAAGTGAACCCAAGAGCCAAAGCTATCTCCTTAGCGTAGTTGAATGCCGGATTCGAACTACCGAATGCTGGCCCAAAAATAAAACAAACGCGATAGTCAATACCGTCGCCACCAAAGTCCTCCTGATACACCGACAAAATATTACAGGTTAGTTACAGAATAGACGATCAACAAATTTCCCTATTCTAAACTTACAAACTGAAGTGCCGTCAACAAAGTCTAACGTACTAACGTAGAAACTAAACATAGTTTGGCGTCCAACGAGTACGATTTTATTTAGTATTTTCCGCAAAAACAAACGATGAAAACGAATATAACTCCACTAACGAACGATGGAAACGAATATAACTACACTAAGGATTGATGAAAAGAAATATAACTCAAATTTGTATACTCATCCCCTTTCCACTAACCAAATAACAAAACTAATAAGTTTTCCCGCCTACTTTGTTGGGCCACTTACTGGACTCCTCTTAATTGGGTCATATCATGTTTTTTATTAGTTGGTTTATCTCTATGGGCTATTCTATTTTTATTATAAATAACAAATGTTATATCACGTTATCTAATTAAGGCGGCGGTCATTTAATTGTTGGCAATTAAGACGGTTGCGAACATGATATAATATGATTACATGATGGAATTTATGGCATAATATTTATATTATATCACATCATGTAATGCATAAATTCTATATATAGTGCATAAATTTCTTATAACATGCATCTATATTATTTTCCATATATTATCCCATAAATTTTATCAACAATCCATCTATATATTTTCCATATATTGTGGACCTTATTTGAACCTACTTCTATATATATATATATATAAAGGAGGAAGTTTTCGAGCGATATGATTGGTCCGTTGCATCAAAACTCAATTTAGGAAACTATCATTAATAATAAAAAAAATCAAGTAGAGAATCTTTTAATTATTACAATAATATATTTAATCTATCATATTAGTGTGATGTTTTAAAATTTACATCTTAAAACCGTTAAATTTCGCTTAACAAAAAATTATCGTAAATAAAATTATAAAAATGAAATAATTAGATTCGTAGTGAAAAATGTTTTCATTAGAGTATAAATTTCTTATTATTTGCTCGAAAAAGTGATGAATTTATTACATATGAAGATATTAAAATTATCCCACATCGACAAATTATAATAAGGTGATGAAATTATATATTATAAATAATACGTAGTAATCACTGTTTTCATCGACCAAAAAACTTTTCAGTCTTGAAAAAACTCATAATAAGAATACAAACTTAAAACTGTCCCACATCGAAACAATTAAAATAAAATGATGATTCTATATTATAAATAAGAGTAATCATGTGTTCTTTTGGGTCTTAGAAGGAGCTCTTATAAATAAGAGTAATCATGAGTCTATATTATAAATAAGACTAAACATTCGTTCTTAAATATCGATAAAAAAAACTTTTGAGTCTTAGAAAATATCTTAGTAAGACTACAAACTTAAGTAACATAATTTCACATCGAAAAATTAAAACAAGGCGATGAAACTCTTTATTATAAATAAGAAATAAGAGTAATCAATTCTATAAGAAGACGATGATTTTTTTTTTATTAAATAAAAGTAAGCATTCCTCCAAATTATGATGAGATGATGAAATCCTATGTTGTAAATAAGTGTAATCTTTCGTCCTTAAATATGACTAATCATTCGTTATTAGATATCTTCCAAAACTCAATTGAGTCTTAAAAACCTCTTAAGACTATAAACACAAGTAAAATTATCACAAGAGTTCTTAAGACTATATCTAAATTAAGTCAAAATTATTCTATATCGAAAAATTATGAGGGGATTGTAGGGGGGGATTTTAACTGCATTCTTACTCCCGAAGAGAGATTAGGTGGGGGTTTCAGCCATATTGCTGCAGACCACTTCAAAGATTGCATCCTTTATTGTGATTTACTAGAGTGCCCATCGACAGGCTCGTATTACACTTGGTCGAATAAGCAGAAACCTGAGGATAGGGTGTACTCGAGATTGGATAGGGTTCTCATCAATCAGGAGTGGCAGAATATTTTTCCAGACCTGCAAGCTACATTCCATCCTGAAGGCACATATGATCATACTCCGTGCTTCATTCAGCCTGTGCAGGTTGTTCAGCTCAAGAAAAGGCCGTTTAGGTTCTCAAATATGTGGCCATCTCACGATACATGTCCTTCCCTTGTTCAAACGCATTGGATGCAGAATTATGAGGGTACTAGGATGTTTATTCTTGCTCAGAAGCTCAAAACGCTGAAACCCCATCTCAAATTGCTCAATAGGATGTGCTTTTCAGATGTGGAGAACAAAACTGAGTACGCAAGATGCAAACTCTTGGAGTATCAGCGGGCACTGATTTCGGACTCTAGTAACATTGATTATTTGCTGCAGATGGAACATGATGCTCATGTGAAGTGTACTGAACTGGAGAAGCTCCAATTTATCTATCTACGACAAAAAGCCAAAGCCCGCTGGATGAAAGAAGGAGATGCAAATATGACTTACTTCCATGGAGTGATACGTAATCGGAGGGCGATGAACACAGTACAACAAACTACTGATCAGAATGGAATAGTTCACAATGAGCCTGAGAGTATACAGCAGAGTTTTTTAGACATTTATCACGATCTTTTGGGGTCGTCCCATGCTACTAGTGCTGTCAATAATGCCATTGTTCGACAGGGTCCGATATGTGATGCTGATCATCATGCACTCCTGCAAAGCCCTGTAACGAATGAGGAAATTAGGGACATTGCGTTTGGTATTCCCGACGATAAAGCACCTGGACCGGATGGTTATTCTAGCAAGTTTTTTAAGACAAGTTGGGATATTGTTGGCACCGATGTATGTGAGGCAGTCCATGAGTTTTTCAGGAATGGCAGGCTCCTTAAACAGTTGAATTCCACTACAATCACGCTGATTCCAAAGGTCTCGAAGCCTCAAACAGTTCAGCAATTTCGGCCGATAGCCTGCTGTAATATGGCATACAAAATTATTTCTACACTTATGTGCAGCCAGCTAGCAAAGGTACTCCCTCACATTATCTCTCCCACCCAAGGTGGATTCATCCAAGGACGGAATATTGTTGAAAATATTTGGATCTGTCAAGACCTTATTAAGTTGTATGGGCGGAAATCCGTTTCTCCGAGATGCCTTTTCAAAGTGGATTTACAAAAAGCTTATGACTCGGTTGAATGGGTCTTCCTTGATCAAATGCTTCGAGCATTGAATTTTCCCGAGGATTTCTCCAGGCTCGTTTTGGAATGTGTGACCACCGCTTCTTATTCACTTTCTATTAATGGAGAGAGTTTTGGGTTTTTCATGGGTAAAAGGGGTTTGCGACAAGGAGACCCTCTTTCTCCTCTTTTATTCACGATATGCATGGAATACTTGTCGAGACTGCTAGCGCACACCACAGCCACTATGGGATTTAAATTCCATCCGTTGTGCGCCCCTCTTAAGCTTTCTAGTCTCATGTTCGCAGATGACCTTCTTCTGTTCAGTAAGGGCGACACCCAGTCTATTATGATCCTTCTCAGAACATTTGCAACGTTTTCGGCCTCCTCAGGCCTAAAGATGAGCCCGGGAAAATCAAACGTCTACTTTAATGGGGTCGATGAAGCCATTAGACGGGAGATCGCCCAGGTCTCGGGTTGTACTGAAGGCTCCTTGCCTTTCAAGTACCTCAGTGTCCCGGTTAAATCCACGAAATTGAACGCTAAGGATTGTAGACCGCTGATTGATAAGATTATGGACAGAATACGTTCCTTGGGAGCTAGGAAACTGTCATATGCTGGTCGCCTTGTGCTCGTGAAGGCTGTCCTGAAGTCCCTTGATAAGTGTAGTTTGTAGTGCCTATTTGTTGTGTTTTGGTCCCATTTTCCTTGTGGAATCGCTCCTTTGGAGCGATTCATGGGCTTCTTATGCTTCCTTTAGTCCGTTTCAGGTTCGCGAGGCCGAATTGGAAGAGTTGGAGCGATTCCGACTCAATACATACACATTTTGGAGCCAACGAGATAAAGGAACGATGACTCGAGACCTTGGAATCGACCCCGAGACCTTGGGACCCAACCCCGAGCCTCCGAGACCCGATCCCGAGTCCCGAGAATCGGTGGGAAGCCCATGAGAGGCAAGGAAGGACCAAAGAGTGTTTAAGGAAGGCATACAAGACCCATCCCGTTCGGGATGGCATCATCCCGTTCGGGATGGGGTGCTACATTAAGAGGGCTGCTGTGAGCCCATCCCAGTCGAGACCATCCCGTCCCGGTCGGGATGACAGGGCCGTCCCGATCGGGATGATCCGTCCCGGTCGGGACCGTGATGCTGCTGCACGACTCTTTTTCTTTCTTCTCCTTCATTCTTGTACACATATATATATATACTCCCTTCTTGTAATTTTAAGACATCTTATCTTACCCTAGATTAGTTTAAGCCTCCATTATCATTCAAAATCCTAGATTATTGCTACTCTCATTAGTTTTAATCCTTTCTTTAATCCTTAGTTAATTATTGTATCTAGTCTTGGATTAAGGGATTCTTGAAGATTGTTCCAAGATTGACAACCTTGGGATTGTATTTGGGTTTCTGATTAATACAAGTTTTCATCTTTTCTTCATCTATTGTTGGTATAATCCTTTCAACCTTAGTCTTTGTTAATAATTCAACTTCTTTCTTATTGTTATTGCTATTGTTCTTGTTAATGATAATGGATTCTTGTTTTGTGACATTGATTTCTCTTATGATTGTTGGTCTTCTCTTTTTAATGAGTGAGTAGTCTTCTTGTGGGGTTGGTAGGGGGATTAGGAGTAGATTATGGATGATTAGGGTTGATTAAGGGGAAAAGGTTACATCTTTGTTGTTAGTCACATTGTAGGCACTCTATGTGTTTGTTGTTATGCTTGTGTGAGTTGTAGTGGCCATGCTTCCCATACTTGTGTACATCTTCTCATTGATTGCTTATTTTGTGGAAATGTCGAGAATAGTTTAGTCGCGAGAGCGCGGACTAGGGTCTAAGTTGCGAGAGCCCGGACCCACCTTGGCATCGGTTTAAGTTGCGAGAGCCCGGACCCACCTTGGCATCGGTTTAAGTTGCGAGAGCCCGGACCGACCCTAACAACTAGGAGACACCTATACCCTTGATCACCCCAATTACCCTTCTACTCCTATGAACCCGACCTACCCCACTTCTTTCCATATTTGTGTTAATCCTCTTAGTTAGCCATCATTTCCGTTAGTTTTATCGTTTAGTTAATCCCTAGTGTTAGTCTAGTTCTTACTCTTCCTCCTTAATAGTTTTCAATTTATCGCTTCTTTGTGTTTGTTTGATAATTTAGTCTCGTTTTAGGCCGACCTAGTCTAAACCTTGATATACCGTCCTCGTGGAATCGATCCCGACTTACCCTAGCTACCCACTAGGTTAGTCGGTGTTATATTGATCGGCTAGGGACTTGACAAATCCCTACCATCAATTTGGCGCCGTTGCCGGGGACGGTGCATTGTTTAGTCTTAGTTTGCTTATTTCTAGACTTAGTTACCCTTCTTTGTGCTCTCCCATCTTCTCTTGTGAATATTCTCTTGATTTTTGTTCTTTCCTTAGTGTTATCTCTTCTTTTTCTCTTTGTCTCTAGTTGTGTTTGCTATTGTCGTTGCCTAGTGCCCATAAAGCACTAGGTGTTCTTACGTTTGTTCTAGTGTGTAGTGTATGCCTAGGAGGGGAGGCGACTTCTATCTCTTTAATCCAGAGCCGGATAGACTCTTTCGAGCCTTTCGCCAACGGACGATTAATCGGGTTAGAACCTCTCAACCGAGTGCAAGCAATACTCATCAAGGGCAAGCCCAAGGAGCCGACTTGAACATTTCACCTCGAGAGACGGCCGGAGGGACCTTCATCAATCCCTTCGGTGATTCTTCTCCTAGTTCCCCCTCTTCATCTACATCAACACTCTCTACACCACCGTCTTCTCCCTTACATCCAAGAATGCCTAAGTTCTCCTCTCACTCCACATTCACCGAGGATATCTTGCCGGGACTGAGTGCATTACCGGAAGCCTATACCGGGAATTTTGTGGCAAAGACTCAATTTATCCAACTTGTGGAGAGGAGCCCATTTAGTGGTTTGCCCACCGAAGACCCGCACCAACACATGGAGACCTTCTCCGATTATTGTGACGCTATATCTCAAACCGGGGTTACTCAAGATCAAATTCGTTGGGTACTCTTCCCGTTTTCTCTTATTGGAAAAGCGAAGCAATGGATCAAGAGTCTCGATAGGGCAACCATGGGGATCGATACTTGGAAAAAGCTTGCCTTGGCGTTCTACCAAAAGTTTTACCCTCCGGAAAAGACGAACTTGCTTAGGGCCTCCATCACCGGGTTTCAACAAAGGGATGAAGAGAGCCTATATGAAGCTTGGGAGCGGTTTAAGTCTTTGGTAAGATCGTGCCCTCATCATGGACTCTCACAATGGTTCTTGGTGCAACAATTTTGGAATGGTCTTTATGAGGACTCGAGAGCCATTCTCAACATGGGCTCCAATGGTAGGTTTACCGAGGTCAATGACGACCAAACATGGGCGAAAATCGAAGAGATGGCGGTGCATAATTCGCAATATTCTAGGCCTAGGAAGGCACATCGAGGAGGCATGCATGAGGTCGATGCTATCACTAAGCTAAGTATTGACCTTGGAGCTCAACTTAAAACGCACATGGAGACTATTGGCAAGAAGCTCCAAAGTCACCTCAACCAAGTCCAAGGCACTAGTTCCTCACACCATCAACCGATTCAAGAAGTGAATGCTTTGGGGTTCGCACCTCCTTTACCTTACTACGGGATGTGCGATACTTGTGGAATAGTTGAACATGAACCTATGTATTGCCGTGGAAGTATCGAGCAAGTGAACGCATTCCAAGCGTTCAAGCAAGGTACCTCTTACTCTAATCAATTCCAAGCTTCCCAACAAGTCCCCCAACAACAAGTCTTTCAACATCAACAACAACATCGTCCCTATGTTCCACCTCCCTTAAGGGACAACAACCAAGGTTACCAAGGTTACATGGGTAATCCAAGACCCTTCAACAACTTCAAGCAAAATAACCAAGGTACCTTTCACAACAACAATCAAGGGTTCCAACAAGGGAACTTCAATCAAGGCGGTTTCAAAGGAAACCAAGGCTTCCAACAACAACAAAACCACAATCAAGGCCTTAATCAAGGAAATTTTCATGGGTTCCAAGGGAACCGTCAACAAGAAAATCAAAATAAACAACAAAGCAAGCCTAGGAGCCGGTCTCCTACTCATGATTATGGCATTCCTCTCGCCATCACCGACACTCCACATAATCCATCATCCTCACCTCAGAATTTCGACATTCAAAAGACTTTGATGGATATGAAACAAGGTCAAATGGAGATGTCAAAAACCCATCAAGAACTCTTTGCTTATATTCAAGAGGGAAACGCGTCAAGAGATGCCCGTATGAAGATGCTTGAAACCCAAGTATCTCAACTTGCTTCGGGGAGCTCCTCAAGGCAAAAGGGGCAATTACCTTCTCAAGGTGAAACGCCGACATTTGAGCATGTAAATGCTATCACCACAAGGAGAGGTACATCCTATAACCCCCCTCCATATCCTAATGAGCAAGAGCCAACACAAGAACCGAACATGGAAATGACATCTCCAAACCAAGAATAATCAAGCTTGGACCATCCAATTGAGGAGCAAGTCTTATGGGAGGCCGAGAAACCCCAAGAAGACAACCCTCCCCCTCTTCAAGAGAAAGAAAAGGGAAAAAGGAAAGTGTCCTTTGAAGAGTCCACCCCGATTGACCAAAACAAGTACCAAATCAAGTTGCCTTACCCATCGAGGCAAATGAAGATTAAGGTGGACACTCATTACGACAAGTTCCTTAGTATTGTGAAGAAATTGGATGTTAGTGTCCCGTTCACCGAATTAATTACCCAAATCCCGGCATATGGAAGATTTAAGAGAGAAATCCTAGCTAGGAAGAGATCCGTCGACAAGGAAGAGATCGTAGCGTTCACGAGGATAGTGAGCGAGCTTATCCAAGGTTCCACGCTTCCAAAGTTGAAGGATCCGGGTAGTTTTTCGATCCCTTGCACCATAGGCAACTTCTTGATCAAGAATGCGTTATGTGACTTGGGCGCGAGTGTGAGCATCATTCCGTATTCTATTTGTTGCCGACTCGGAATGAAAGAGTTGAAATGTACGTCCCTCACCCTCCAAATGGCCGATAAATCATTCAATCGACCATTAGGAATGTTAGAGGATGTACCGGTACGAGTAGGGAAATACTTCATTCCGGTCGACTTCATTGTGCTTGACATGCCGGAGGATGCCAACACTCCCATTATTCCTGGGCGCCCATTTCTACACACCGCGGGTGCCATGATCGATGTGAAGAACGGTAGGATCACATTTGAGTTGGGCGAGGAGAAGATAGTGTTTGACCTCCAAGGCAACACTTCGCCTACTAGCGATGAGACATGCAATATGATCCAAGCCAAGAAAGACATCGATCTAGGGGGTGAACCGGAACAAAGCTTGAAGAAGTGCTCTTATGTACTTGAGGATGACGACTCCGATATGGAGGAAGATGAGTGCCCAATTCATGGGCTTGATGACAAGTTGAAGTGCAATGACAAGGAAGAAGATGAGCCTCCCTTGGGGCCGCATGAGGACCGGTGGACGTTTGGGTATGTCCCCAAGGACCAAAAGTACAAGTTCAAGTCTTTGAACTTGGAAGAGCGGGATGCCCCGGGAACGTCAAGGCAAGGCCATGAGGAGCCTTGGGATATGATCGGTTATATGACATGCTTGATTGAAGATTTCTATAGGGCCTTCGACTTGTTCTTACGTGCCCTTGATGGAGATGGAACTAATTTTGGTTGTTGAAAAAGATTGAAGAAAGCACCACCTTGGTTTGACGGAGTTCCACAAGAACCGTCTCATTGTATATATCTTTTTCTTGTAGTTAGTTGGATTTTTGTGAATTCTTGTCATTTGGATTGATTGATGAGCGTTGTGAGGGAGAGAGTTTGATATGTGTTTGAGTATTGATTGATAGGTGAAGTGAGAACGCTCTTAGAGAGGATTGGCGATGATATACCTTGGGTTGTAGGCACGAGGATCGGATTTTTGAAGCTTGGAGCAAGCTTTTGGGAATTGTGGAAGTTGAAGAAGACCCATCCCGGCCGGGATGAGGCGTCCCGACCGGGACAGGTGTGGCATCCCGACCGGGAAGGAGCCGTCCCGATCGGGATGGGTGTACCAAGATTTGAGCTCACTGTGGGTCTGTCCCGACCGGGACGGGTGAGGTAACCCGATCGGGATCAGTCTTCCCGACCGGGATGGTCCTCTGCTCCCTCTTTGTGATTCTTCTTCGCAAATCAAGTCCACCCAACCGTTTTATGCCCCCTCCCAACCTCCCTACTCCTCCTTATTCCTATCATAAGACCCATACACCTCCCTTTACACCAAGATCCACATCAAATCCCACCCCCCCTCACACCTCTACCATGCGATGTTATCGAGAATGAAGCGGAAAAGCAATGATGAAGACAAGCAAGCGCCTTTATTGATCTATGAGACGATGGAGAGAGTGAGTTGCTAACCTATGGTATGGCAACTATCCTTTATTTTCCGTTTTTGTTATTACTTGTTTTCCTTTGTTTATTCCCTTTGTGTCTTGATGTCATGGTGGCCTTCGAGGCCTTGGTGTTGATTGCTCCCAACTCCCGACGACGTGATTACATCGAGAGTCAATCGATTAGTCCAATTTACAAGATTTTCACCCCCTTTTTAGGAGTTAGTCGGATTTGGACGGAATCCGGGCTAGGTGACTTGATTACACCTAGCCCTCCCCTCCCATATCCTTTTACTTCCTTCTTTTTTTGTTTTCTTCCCCCCCTCCATATCTTTTTCTCGTCTCGGCCCATGGTGACTTGACTACACCCCGGCCGGACACCTTCTACCTTTTCTTCGCTTTATTTTTAATTTTTAGCTTTATTTTCTTAGTTTCTTTTCTTTTTCTTTTGACTCTCCGCACACTATGATTGAGCATATGAGGACATTGCTCGGTTTAAGTGTGGGGGAGCGATATTCCATCATAGTTAGTTTTATTTTTCTCTTTTCTCGAAAAAACCTTTAAAAAACCCTAAAAGTTTGAAAAAATTTCACAAAAATCAAAAAGATTTTCTCTTTTTTGTGTTTTCATTTTGTGTCTTTGTGTCGTATATTTGTTTCTGTGCCTGTTTTGCCTCCCTTTGTCCTTATAGGTTGCCTAATCTCCGTTGTTTGGAAAGCTTTGAAGACATCCGGTAACATCCTCTAACCCTCTTTCCCTCTTTATTCCTTGTGATGTTTGGTGAAGGTTGTGTTGAGGTGTGCTCGGGTGGAGCTTGTACATTCTTGTGGTGGATTTGGAGACTTGTATAGATGATTGGGGTGGTGCTTGTTATTTGTTTTGTTTTGTTCATGTTTTGTTGCTTTTGCTTCTTTTTCTTTCGTTCGTTTTCGTCGTGTCTTTATTTTGTGTTATGTTGTGTTGTGTGTAAACCGTTTTCGAAAACCCGGTTTAGAGGCTAGTGTGTGAGTGCTTACTTTCCCTTCCTAGTAGTATAAATCGAGTCTTGGGCTTTAGTCTAGTAGAATGACCTTAAATCAATGAATTTGTTGGTCCTTTACCTTGAGTCCACCTAGCTTACTAGGAATTTACTACGGGATTTGCACTTTTGACCATTATGACCACCCACGGTGTGAAAAGGCCTTGGTTACCGAGTCTCGTCCCCTAGGTGACCGTGTTTAGGATTGTTTTGATTAATCCAAGTTCTCCACTTTTGGTGGGTTTGAAGGGAAGGACGCTCCCCGACTCACCCATTACCCTACCTCCTACACATATCCACAAAATAACTTGTAATTTGTTGATTCTCTCTTTCTTGTTATACAATGAAAATGCCAACAAAGCCAAATCTTGCCAAAAAGGGCAAAGAAAAAAGAAAAAAAAAAAGAAAAGAAAGAAAAAAATGAAAGAAAGAAAAGAAATGAAGAATAAGAAAGGGGCACAAAAGCCAAAAAGAAAATAGAAAAGAAGAAAAAGAAAGGGCATGGCAACAAACAAAGCAAAAACGTCGAAAAGAAAGAAAATGCCAAAAGAAAACCCGTCTCACAAAAAGAAATCCTCACAAAAATAAGCCTTTTTCCGACTTTTGCCGTGAAGAGCCTACCAAAGGACCGAGTCCCGAGGAAGGATGATAGCGGCATTAGTCGGTCTTCCCTCATTTTGCATGTTTTCCACCTTTTTACTTGGACTAGTTAGGCGTTCTTGGACATGGGATGACCCTCTTGGCTCACGCTAAAGGGGGCGGGGTCTCACTTACCTACAGTGTCGACTAACACCGTGGTTCTTCACTTTTCCACTCCGCCGATCGTCCCGTAGTACGTTTTTAGAAAGTTAGGAGGACCTAGGTAAGTTACCAACGTTTTTGTTGCTTTATCGTCATACTATTAGGGTTTAGTCCACCTTGGTTTGTATTGCTTGCTTGGGAACGTTGTCACTTACCTCGAGTCCTAAACCGGTGTTTCATTCACCGCTTTTTGAGGGAAGCGGTATTTCTTTTGTTTTGGGTGCAACCATTTATGTGTTTGTTTGTATGTTTGTTTGTTTGTGTGTTTTGTGCCCGGTTGCACCCACAGTTTTGTCGCAAGACCCAACTTGCCTTACGGAGTGCACTAGTCCTCTAAGTGTACTCGCGTGAGTTGAAAGGGCGTAGGGTGCGCTAATACTCATTCGGCTAGTGTAGTAGTTAGTTTGTGCTTACTCGAGGGCGAGTAAGGGTTATCCCTTCATACATATTGGGCTACGACTTTCATTTTCCCCTCCTCTGTTACTAAGAACATTGAGAACTTGTGCAGGAACTTCCTTTGGGACGGAGGTACGGAGTACAAAAGAGTGCCTAATGTTAGTTGGGAGAAGATTTGTCGCCCTATCTCTGAAGGGGGATTGGGGATTAAAGATGAAGCTGTATGAACCGCGCTGCTATTGGTAAGCTTGCTTGGTGGATCTTTATTAAAGCAGAGACCCTTTGGGTCAGGTGGGTCAGTCACATATACCTGAAAGACACGTCTTGGGAGGAGTATGAGCCTCCTGCGGACGTCCCTTGGACTTGGAAGAAAATTTGCAAGACCAAAAGCCTTTTTAAGGACGGTTTTGTGAATGGTACTTGGAATAATGTACCCCATAAGGGGTATACGATCAGGAAAGGCTATGACTACTTGAGATATCCAGCGCCTAAGGTAACCTGGCATGCTTATATTTGGAATTCCTGGACAATCCCGAAGCACCAATTCATTTGTTGGATGTTTCAACACAATGGCCTGAATACCCGTTCGAAATTGGCGAGACTTGGAGTGGCTAACACGGACAGCTGCTGTATTTGTGAGGAAGAGACTGAAACCCCGGAACACCTATTCTTTGACTGTCGATATGGCAGGCGCGTGGTCCGTTTGATCAGTGAGTGGACTGGAATTCAGATTCCCTATGATAATATCGACATTTGGAGAAATGCGAGGAGAGGCTCGTCTACCCGTCGAGCGATTATCAATGGCATCTTGAATGCTATGATTTATAATGTTTGGTCCCAAAGGAATAAAGCAAGAATAGAGCAGCACCTCATGAAACCGGAATGCATCGTCTCGAATATTAAGAAAGAATTCCGACTAGTTTTTTCTGATTCTTGTGCCTCATCTGTGAGGGACAAAAACTTGATTGATAAATTATTGATGTAAGATGGGCTTTGCCCATACATTTTGATCACTTATAATATATTTTACATTTTACCAAAAAAAAAATTATGAGGGGATAGAATTTGATATTATAAATAAGATTAATCATTCATTCTTAATTATCAAAAAAAAGTTTTTTGAGTCTTACAAAAGTACTTGAGACTATATAAACTTAGGTAAGATTTTCCACATTGAAAAATTATAATAACGTGATCGAATTTTATTATATAAATAAGAGTAATCGCTCATTCTTAAGTTAGATATAAAAAGAAACTATTTTATTATTATAATTATCCTAACGTTGTCTCACATCGAAAAATTATGATTAGGTGATGAAAGTCTATATTATAAATAATAATCATTTGTCTTGGGATTTTAGCTAAAAAAAAATTTGAGTCTTAAAAATGATCTTAGGACCGTAAGCTGATAAAAAAGAGAAATCATTCGTGTTTAGATATATTAACCAAAAATCTGAGTTCTAAAGATTTTTTAAGACTATAAATCTAAGTAAAATTATCGCAAAATTATGATGAGGTGATGAAATTATATATCAGAAATAAGAGACATCATTCGTTTTTAGATATCAACAAAAAAATGTCTTATAAAAGCTCTTAAAGCTATAAATTTAAGTAAAATTATCCCATATCGAGAAATTATAATACGGTGATGAAATTCTACTAAATAAATACGAAGTAAACCAATCATTCTTCTTTAGATATCAACGAGAAATCTTTTGAGTTCTAAAAGAACTTTTCACTACAAGAAATAGTTCATATAGCTACGAACCACGCGCGACTGAATAATTCAGTCGTTAATTTAGCGACTGAAAGTACAACGCGAGACCAATATTAGTCGCTGGACCAGGAGACGGATTTTTAAAAAATTAATTATCCTTAGCGACAGAAATCCGTCGCTAAAATAACGGACGCGCGACAGATATCTATCGCTAAATCAATGAACTAGCGACAGAAATCAGTCGCTAAATCTGAGACCTAGGGACTGATATCTGTCCCTAAAAAAAAGGCGCGCGACAGATATCTGTCGCTAATGCTGCTGGAATTTTTTTAAGTAAACGAACACCCCCCCCCCCCCGGTACACTCTCTTATTTCGCTCTCTCTCTCTTTAAAAACCCTCCCCCCTCTCTTTAAAACTCGACCCTTCTCCATTCCTCCTCATTCCTTCTTCAATTCTCTCATTTTTCTTAAGGTATGTTTATCTATCTATATTTAGTTTTAATTATTTATTAATTTCTATTTTTATAGATATAAATAAATTAGTTATTGGGTTAGATAGTTTTTTAGTTGTCGGAATATTTAGTGTAGTTAGAATGTTAATCGCCCAATAGGTTCCCCAATTTGAAATAGGTTGATTGTTAGTATAGAATCTTAATTACCTTAAAGAAGGCACCACCCCAGCTGACGTGGCACACTCCACAACTCACAAAAGCTCGCTCTGAGCTCTCACGTTAAATGGACAAAATCGTCCTATCAACCCATTCTCCATCTCTTTTTTATTTTAGGGGCAAGAACGTCATTCCCTTCATGTATATATACCCGTATATTTTTCGTATTTAGTATATATATACGCCCACTATACGTTTGTTTTATATTCTTACTATTTCGTATTTAGTATGTTTAGTATATATTTTACGTATTTAGTATTTAGTATTTTATATTTATTATTTCGTATTTAGTATACAATAAAACTATACGTTTATTTTATATTTTATATTTATTATTTAGTATACTTATTTATTTTCCTAATATAATGTTGTATCTTCCCTTATATAATTAATTTAAAATATATAACTTTATATATTAACATATAATTACATATACTTTAATATATGTACTTTAACATTCGTTACATATAATTATACATATTCATATACATTTATGTATTTTAACATTCTAACGTATTCATATACATATACACATTCTAACATATACATATATGTATACATATACATATACTAACATGTTCGGCCGTTAAAACAATAATATTTTATATTAGTGTACATATGCAATAATTTTTTAGACTAAAATGAATTTAGTATTTAGTATTTTATATTTATTATTTCGTATTTAGTATGCAATAAAACTATACGTATATTTTATATTTTACGGTTTTATGTATACGCTTACTATAATGTTATTTATTTTCATAATATAATGTTGTATCTTTCCTTATATAATTCATTTAAAATATATAATTTTATATATTAACATATAATTACATATACTTTAATATATGTACTATACGGTTATGTATCCTAAAATATGCACTTTAATGCATATACTTTAATACATGTACTTTAATATCCTAAAATATGTACTTTAATATATGTACTATACGGTTATATGTACTTTAATACATATACTATACGTTTATTTTATATTTTACGGTTATGTATCCTAAAATATAAGTAAAACATATTAGGATTTTATACCTAAGTAGTATTTTATTTTATTTAGTATTACGCCCGTTGTCACCCTAATTATATGGTTAGGTGAAATCACGGATTATATGATTACCCGTGATAATATATTAGTTTAATAAGTATCCTAAAATATAAGAATATTTTAAAATAAGTATCCTAAATTAATACGTATAACCATAAAAGTAATAGGTATTAATAGAAGGATATCTTAAGTATATGGTTAGATATAGCCATAAAAGTAATAGGTATATTGTTAGTTATTTAGTAGTACTATGATACTATGATACCCGTGATATAATCATGGTTATTTAGTATCTTATGGTTACTAGTATCTTATGGATATTCAATACAGTTATTTATCTAGATAATATATCAACCAATATTCCTTATTTTGTGCATATTCCGTAATTAATCCTTCTCATTCGTATAATTAGGTAATTTTTGCAATTTTTGTGTAGTTTAGTCAATATTGAATTCCTTCATTCATATTGTAACTTTGTTAAATATTTACAATATTTTTGTAATTATGTTAAGATATTGGAATGAAATACTATGATAATATCTCAACCAATATTCCTTATTCTGTGCTTATTCCGTGATTATTTCTTCCTATTCGTATAAGTAGGTAATTTTTTGTAATTTTCTCGATTGTAATGCTATGATAATATCTCACACTTCCGATATATATATACACACTTTCATAAAAAAAAAGGAATATTTCTTAATATTAGCCCTATTATTCCGGAATATACACATACTCACATTATCCATCTATAAATACTCTCTTCGTCTTCAATTGTCAAATATCATACGCAACTCCATCTTCAAACGGTCAATAAAAACTTCCTATTAACACCATGTCGACTAATATTTAACTAATATCTCAAAACTCGAACAAGGGATCCGAAGATACTAAAATAAATGATTGTGAGGGTACACCGCTGGACAAGACCTCTTGGTATCCTACTTGAGATCGAACAAGGGCTTGCTTGTTGATGAGCTGGCCCCTTGGTATCCTTTGGTGGAGGCCTTAGTGAGGCTTTCCATCCTTAGATCATCCTCGATTCTCGTTCCCATTTCGGTTAGGACCGCGAAGCTAGGTATGATAGCGTACCGGTGATGGATCCGGTAAGCGGGCAGGAGATTCTTGACAAAAGCTTCAACTAGGACTTTTTCACAGGGCTTATCGACTAGTTTGACACTTTCAGCCCTCCAGCGTTGAAGGTACTTTGTAAACCCTTCCTTTGGTTCCTGGGCCATTACTTCCAGAGTGCGCATCGTGGTTTGGATCTCCGTATTGTCGGCGTAGTTCCGGGCGAATTTCGTTGCTACGTCGTCCCAAGACTTGTATTTCTTGGAATCGAGCCTATAGAACCAGGCTCTCGGGTGCTTCTCTAGCGAGGAGGCAAACAGATGCTTGAACATGTCTGACTTGACTCCTTTTAGGGCCATGAACTCTTTGAAGGCCCGGATATGTAATACCGGGTCTTCTGTTCCGTCGAACATCGGGAGGCCCGTCAAATTGAGATTGGCGGGCAATTGGTCGGTCAGGGGAGAGTAGGTTCGAGCATTCTCCGTATGGATCGAGTTGTGGGTCGACAAATGGACCTGCTCTTGCAATTTGAGGACTGCGCTAGTCAATTCGGCTAATGGCCCATGAGCTTCATCTCCGTCCTTGGGCTTGTCCTGTTCGATGGCGCTAACCCGGGTAACAATGGCGATCTGATCACCCCTAATTCGGTCAAGTTGCTCTTGGATCTTGGCCAACGAAGTGCTCAGTTGATCAATAGCGTCCTTAGTCATGGTTCGGGTGTGAGGTGGCCTGTCTGTAAGAACACCGTGTAATCAGAATCGGACCCAGATCGAAAGGTACATCCCGAGAAAAACGACTAGACTTGGAAACGGACTAAAAACCGACTCCTAGACGGGTGACTCATGGACGGTGGGCTTTCTTTAGGATTTCGGCATAGTGGGCTTAGTCCCGTTCGAAGAAAGGCCTACGTGTGAGCTAATCCCCGGACTTTGGACTCGATTGTGTAAGTGGGCTTCCCTTGGTAGGAGTTTGTCCTACGTAGGTGGGCCATGCCTTGACTAGTAAGGCGGACTTGGGATGGGGTGGAAACCTGTGATGTAAGATCGACGGAGTTTCGACGCTATAGACTCTTACTACTTATGACGAGACCCGACACTGCTAAATATGGGAAGTCCTAAGAAGAAGAGGGTTTGAAAAGAGGATTTGAATTTTGAAAACCGAGCAAAGTCGGGTTGGACGGCCCGATATTTTTTGAAAATCGGAAAAAAGGTTTATCGGGCCGAGATTTTGAATTTTTGAAAAGGTTTGGACAGCATACCGGCTAAAAATAGGCTATTTTGAGTCAAAATCATAAGTTCTAAATTCGGCAGCTTTCCGGGTTTGAAAAATGGATGGTTTTCGAAAAAAAGGTGCAAGTTTTTTTTTTGAAAACACGTTTTTTTTTTTTTGAAAAAAAGGATGAGACACGGACCAAGTAACATGTAGTCACGGAAACAGTATAACGACGCCATGTATGCTCTTAGTCTAAGTCTCGGTCGGTCTAATAGGGTCTATACCAACAACGATGGCTTTCTCGTACTGAGGACGGACTCCCTAAGCCGAGTGGGTCTTAGGACATGCCGCAAAACCTAAACGAGTTCCACCATCGATGTCTTTAGTGGGTCCAAGTGGGAACGCACCGTGGTATAGTGGGACGTCGGTCACAAGTAACCGGCCCGGGAAAGATTGGGTTATGCATGGCCCATTGAACTAAAACGTTTACATTACTATTCGAACGATTTCTTTTCGAGTCTCACCCTAGGGATGCCGATGGTAAGTGACTCATCAGTTAATCCCCAGCGGAGTCGCCAAATTGTGGACATGACATAGGTCCACCCCGACGCGGCCACGCGCGGGTTTGGGGAGGCGAATGAATCTCCATATGAGATGGTCAAATTGAAATTTAAATCGAAGTAGGAGTCGCCACCGAATTTTGTGGTTATTCGGAACCGTTCGAGCCCACTCTATGTCGTAGTGGGCCGTATACAAAATACGGCCCATTTCCGATGTCAGAGTTTATTGGGCTCGTCCCTTTGCATATCGATACCGATGCCGACTGGGCGGTTAATCGTATATTGAATGACTCTCGTAGCCAATGGATTCGGACATCCGGAAACCACGGTTCTGAGTAAGGGGTGAGGGTACGTGTTGGGAAGTTCACTAAGAACGCCCAACCCCGCCCGCACTTAGCGGCCTTTACTTAGATATCGTTCGTTTTTGGTGTACACGGGTTAGTTCGACGGTTGAATGATATGCAAACATTATTTTCCTAAGCATGTGAGAAAAATAAATAAATGGGTTGCTAAGTCGTTTAATGCATATTAAACTAATAACGTCAAAGTTATTTTAGCATGTGAGTTCGTTTTAGTCTAATAAAACGATAAAAACAAATAAAAAGCTACAAACACGAGAAAACGAGTTAGTAACGATGAATAAATTGAATAAAGACATGAATAAATAATATGCATGATTTTAGAAAAGATTTGATGACACGTGATTGATTAACACGTGTTGACCGAGGTCGAAAAAAAAGTATTTATTAAAATATGTCGCGAAAGTCGCATTTTAATATAAAGTTCGAAAAGAATTAAAAATAGAAAAGCGAAGAAACGAAAAAAAAAGGGACTCGGCCGAGCAGGCTGCCGCGCGAGTCGCCTGACAGGCGCGCGACTCGCGTGGCAGTCTGTCCGGGTTTTTTATTTTGTCGAAAACCGTCAATTTTTATAAATCGCGTACAAATATGGATTAATTTATACTCGATTTATATTTTCGATATTCGTCATATTCGATATTCGATTATGAAATCGATATCGAATAGTCGGAATGATTTTATAAAAAGTTTTGAAAAACTTGTTTTTTGAACGAAAATTGAAAAATGAATTTTGAACGAAAAAAGATGTTAATTTTCTCCGCGTTAAAAATCATCGAATTTTGTTAAAAAAAAGGTAATGATTTTATTAGCATCAACGAAAATCGATTTAATTTAGTTCTTGTAGGTACGATATTCGATTAGAGAATCGGTATCGTATTTTAAGAACGTTATAAAAAAAGTTTTTATCATCGAAAATAAATAAAAATATGATGCGACAAACGACCCATATTAATAATGCGAAACGATCGATGAAAAAAAAAATTAAATAAAAAAGACGGACGAAAAAAGAAGAGGAAGACGTGAGAGAGAGAAAGAAAAAGGAGAAGAATCGGGTTTGATTTACACCCTCAACCTACATGCTTTGCGTTCTCGGTATAAGGCTCGTCGGACGGTGGCTTAGGCACGGGAGCGTCGAGATGATGCGGGTGAGTTAAGGTGTCGGTTTTTGGAGCGTTTTTGTGTGTGTGTGTGTGGGGCGTGGGTTTGGCCGGGTGACGGGACGGATTCGTCGGTTTTTGGACACTATTTCGGTATTCCTTCGGATGTGGATTTCGAGATTGTTTTTGCTATAATAATCGTGTATGAGTTGCTGAAATATTGTGTATCAAAGCTGTTTTTTTTGTGTCGGATATAAGGTCCTATTTATAGGAATCGAGGTGGTCTTGTTTGTGTGACAAGAAACACCGGTTTGGATAGGAAAGACGAGAGTTTGTAAGGGAATAAACTTCTCGTTTCTTGGTGAAGAAGCCAAAAATCTCGGCTGGTGGGGAGGTATTTCGGCTGTCCTGGGGTATCTCGGCCGAGTATTTTGATGCTCGGTCGATGTCTGATTCGGTTTCCGGATAGAATTCCTACTTGAGATCGAATTCTATCCTTAAACAGATTTGTTTAATATTATTTGAAAGCTGATTTTGTGGTGTTTGAGTCCGAATCAGCCGTGTAGTGTCACGGCCAGCTCGTGTGACTCGGGAAAAAATATCTTTGACCGGGTTTGACTCGGTCGCTAAAAGACGGTTTTACCCCCGGTGTCGGAATCGACCCAAATTAGTCTCATTTGACTCGAAACGACCCACTGGGCCTGGATTTGAGGTCCGTTTTGTGAGATTTGTACTCCCTAATAAGCCTAAACCAAATGTCCATGATTTCGAGCCCATATCCGAGCCCATTAAAGCACGTTTGCGTCCTATCATCATCGGGTGTTTGGTGGGACCTACTATAGACACCTGGCGGTCAAAATGTGGGTGTCTACAGAGCCCCCACTCTGACTGAGGCTTGGACAAGGCGAAAGTCAGAGTAGCTACCAGGTCAATCAAAGATTAAGACTTGGCAGACTTCCGATCGGGTCGTTTAGAGTCCATTAGACTTGCGTGAAGGGCTCGCCAGCCATAAGATAGAAATCATACCTGGATAGATGTCGATAACGGCGCGGGGACTTTCTACTAAAAAAGTCTTGGATTTGTCTGGTTGCAGACAATTTCCATCTTGAAATTACGCGGGAGCCCCTATTAGAAGCTGCGGATGTACCGCTTACTGATACATCCGATTCCTCAGCGAAAATGTTGCTTGAATTTTCACTGAGAACTTTGAGAATTCTCCGGGAGTCTTGGGATACCTGTCTGTTTTGCATGCAACATACAGATAAACATCGACTCGTGCTGGGGGAGAAAAATGATTTCTTGGTTGATTTTTTTTTTTTTTTTTGGAAAAAAAAACCGATTTTTTTTTTTTTGAAAATGGCGAAAAAATCTTTTTTTGAAAAGTATCGGAAGAAAAGGAATGTTTGGGATGACTTGATTCCTGATCAGATTCTGACACGGATTCCTAAAAATCTGGTTAGGCCTGTATGCCTAGGTGAAGTAGGGAATACTGCAAAAATCCCTATTCCAGGGGTGACTAGGAGAGGAGATTTCTCTATTATAAATAGAGAGTTCTTGCCCTTAATCTTCTCATATTCCAACCTGAAATATTTCCTTCTCATCTTAAAAATCCCTTTAGACTTTTTAGATAAAAGAAAACCTTCTGCCATGGGTATTGAACACCTGACCGCGATGCTTCACGCGTGGGCCCAAGATTTCCGAGATGGAGATAAAGTCCAGTTAACTCAGATGGGAATTGTAGCTTTGTTCCCGCTCCAGCGACTTAAGGTGGATACCCATTTCCTGGATGCTTGCTTGACCTTTTGGGATACTACCCATCATGTTTTCGCTTTTCCCCGGGGAGAAATATGTCCCCTTCCCGAAGAGATTGCTGCTGTAGGGGGTTGGTGCCCCAATGCTCATCCTGCTATTCCTCCTTTTTACCCTGATCCAAGGAGGAGGCTGAGGGACTTTCTTGGGTTGTCCCATGCTGAGACTTCCCGTATGGTGAAGGGAAATTCCGTTTCCCTGTTTGACTTGGCTGATAAATTTATGGATCCCAATGGTCCCAGAATTTCTCCTATTCACAGGCGTAGGGCCTTTGCCTTCTGTATGCTGCATCGATACGCTTTCGAAGGTCGGATGGATGCTGACTCATGTTTAGGCGAGATCAGACTAATCAGCATAGTGGATCAAATGGAGGCAGGTTACAGCCCAGCCTGGCTAATAACTGGGAAGATCATCATGGGCCTCGATGCGAGGAGACTTGATCCAGATCGGCAATTAACGGGCGGCCTTCGTCTTCTGCAGGTATTTGACCTCTTTTTTTCTTTTTTCTTCGAAAATTTTCCGAAAAATTTTTTTTAAAAATTTCCGAATTTTTTTTTTTTTTTAAAAAAATTTCCGAATTTTTTTTTTTTTTTTTTCGAATTTCCGATTTTTTTTTTCGAAAATTTTTTTTAAATTTTTTTTCGAAATTTTTTGATTTTTCGAAAGTTTTTGACTTTTTGAAATTTTTTGCAGATTTGGTTATCCGAGCGCCTGTCAATTATAGAGCCCCCGACGAGCATATCCAGGTATCGAAGCTGTTAGATAGGCTCACGGTCTCGACGAATCAGCTCCAATCATCATATAAATCGGAAGTACTGGGATGAGGAGTTAAAATTCCATGGCGGGCCCTTGATTAGGTGGAACGTGATCTGGTGGTTCCTCTCGAAGATGACGGGCCTAGCTAAAAGAGATAAAGCCCGTTACCTGGTGATTTTGTCCTTGGACTGGACCGTCCATATTTACCCAGATCGTCTGCTAAGGCAGTTTGGTTCATTTCAGCAAATCCCCGAACTGAAGCAATTATTAGCGTCTCGGTCCAATTGACGGACGCTATGTGTGACACGTGGTTACAACGCTGGTTTACCCGGGTCATGTGGACTATACCTCGCCCTTGTCAGACCGCTTGGGTTTCTGAATCATATCTTAAATGGGCTTCTGAAGAATCCAAAGAGGCTCGTGAAGCTTTAAAGACTGATGAGGCTTTTGACTTAGCCCATAGAGAATCGATGAAGGATAATAGATGGTTCTTTGAAGAAGAAACTTCAACTACCTTTGTCGGGCCGGAGTCAGGTTCTAAGTCAAAGACTAAGACTCGAGCTAAAGAGACCGGTGCTAGTGACTTAGAGAGAAGGCTCGGACCTAAGCTAGCGGTCCGAGACAGGCTTGGGCCGCGGGAACGGCTACCCGAGAGGGCACGGGTCCGGCTAGGACCGACTGAGGTGACCGGGGAATCAAGTTCGAAGAAACGAGCCCGGGTTAAGGAGATTCCCTTGGTGATTCGGGAGCGTTCACCTCCACGTCGACGTCGGTGGGCCGAAAAAGAGACTAAGGACAAGGGAAAAGGAAAAATGCCTTAGATTTTTATTATTTAATATTAGTACTATTTGTGTTTTTTTTTAGATTTTTTTTGTAATTGAATTTTTTTTGAGATAAATAAAGAAAGTTTATTAAAAACCGTTCCCGTTTTTCGATTGCGGTGGTTGTGCCCTTTTGAGGGGCTGCCTACGTATCCACAAATAGCGGAATCAAACCAAACGTAGTTCAGACCTTAAATTGCAATTTCGAAATACATCAAGACTATTGGTTCAAGATGTTTATAACAGTAGAATAAGTAATTCTAGCTTTTGACTTGTCTTAAAAGTTTATTTCGAAAAGATGTTTTTAATAAACTTTTCCGAATGACATTGAGAAAAATGGGTCAAGGGTAATAACGTTTCAGCTGGTCCAGGTTAGTTGGGTTGACAAACTCATTCCCGTCCAGATCTGTTAGCATCACCGCTCCACCCGATAGAATCTTCTTTACCAACTAAGGCCGGCCCAGTTAGGTTTGAACTTTCCCCTTGGGTCTACTGGTAATAAAGCTCGTACGGACTTGAGAACTAGATCTCCTTCTTTGATATTCCTGGGCCTTACCCTTTTGTTGAAAGCCCGTTGGATTCTTTTGTGGTAGATCTGTATGTTATTGAGGGCCCGAGATCGTCGTTCGTCTAGAAGTATTAACGAGTCATATCGTGCTCGAACCCAATCGGCTTCCGGTACTTGACTTTCAAGTAGGATTCTGAGTGACGGTACCTCCAGCTCGACAGGTTGGACCGCTTCCATCCCGTATGTAAGGTAATACGGTGTTGCCCCGGTCGCAGTACGAATCGAGGTTCGATATCCCCAAAGGGCAAATGGTATCTTATCGGGCCAGTCCCGATAGTTGTCAGCCATCTTTTTGAGTATGGTGACAATGGTTTTGTTAGCTGCTTCTACCGCTCCATTGGTTTGGGGTCGGTAGGGTGAAGACGTATGTCTTTGAATCTTGTATTTAGCTAACAAGGCTGCCGTCTCGGCCTGAAAGTGGGTCCCGTGGTCACTGATGAATTCATGAGGGATCCCATATCGGCATATTATCTTGTTTTGGATAAATTTGGCAACGTGGCTGGCGTTGAGAATACGGTAGGATTCTGCTTCGACCCATTTGGTGAAATAGTCGATTGCTACCAAAATGAAACAGTGTCCTCCGGTTCCCGAGGGATTTATCTTTCCGATTATATCGATTCCCCATGTTGAAAATGGCCAGGGTGATGTCATGGTATACAGCAGGGATGGTGGCATGTGCTGTACATTAGCGAAAATCTGGCAATTATGGCAATGTCTGACATATAGCTGGCAATCGGTTTCCATGCTATTCCAGTAATATCCAAGTCTCATGATCTTCCTGACTAGCATCTGGGCATTCATGTGAGGACCACACTCGCCGTCATGTACTTCGGCCATGACCTTTTCAGCATTACCCTTGTCGACACATAAAAGGAGAGCCCCCTGTGGTGTCTTTTTGTAAAGTTGCCCGTCATCGGTACGGACGAACTGGGTTGCTAGCCTACGCAAGGCCTTTTTGGCTCGATTATCGGCCTCGGGTGGATACTCCCCGGTTGTCAAATACGCCTGGATCGATTTATACCACGGCTCGGGATCGGGTATCTCGATATCCTCGATGTCATGGATATATGCTGGCTCGGATCGTCTTTCGACGCAGATCGGCATGCTTGTCATATGATCGGGAATATTTAGTAAGGACGCCAGTTTTGAGAGTGCATCTGCGAACTGATTTTCTTCCCGAGGTAGGTATATGTATTCTACCCTTTGGAATTGTTTCTCGAGATCCCTTACTCGTGCCTGGTAGGCCATGAGATTTGCATTTCGGGTTTTCCATTTTTGGAGTGCTTGGTTAATGACCAGTGATGAGTCGCCGTGTACTCGGAGGTTTGTGACCTCTAAGTCGGCGGCGGCTTGTAGCCCGTGGATGCATGCTTCATACTCAGCGGCGTTATTGGTGACGTCAAAGTCCAATTTGATAGATACGGGAGTGTGTTCCCCTCTTGGCGAGATTAGGAGGATTTCGACCCCAAATCCTCGGAAGTTGGATGCTCCGTCGAAGTATAAATCCCATGTCTCGGTGTCAGTATGGTAAATATCTTCATCCGGGAAGGACCAAGTGTCGGTGTGTCCTTTTTCAGTTACGGGACTGTCAGCGAGAAATTCGGCTACTACTCGGCCCTTGATGGCTTTCAATGGTACGAATTTTAGATCGAATTCTGCCAACATCAGGGTCCATCTTGATATTCTGCCGTTGAGAATGGGCTTTTCAAAAAGATATTTGATCGGATCCATCCTTGACAGTACCTGTACCTCATGGCTGAGCATGTAATGTCGGAGCTTTTTAGTGGCCCAAACTAGTGCTAAACACGTCTTTTCGAGCATGGTGTACTTACACTCGTACTCTAAAAACTTTTTGCTGATGTAGTATATTGCTCGTTCTTCGGAGTTGACCGTTTGAGCTAACATAGCCCCCATGGCTGTCTCTGTCGTGGTTAGGTACAACGACAAAGGTAAACCGTGCTGAGGTGGCATCAGGACCGGTGGTGAAGACAAGATTTCCTTGATTCTGTCAAAGGCTGCTTGACACTTGTCGTCCCATAGTAACTGTTCCCCTATTTTTAGCTTCTTGAAGATCGGTTCACACACCATGGTTAGTTTTGAAATGAACCTGCTGATGTATTGGACCTTTCCAAGAAAACCTCTTATCTCCTTTTCGGTCTTAGGAGGTTGCATCTCGGTGATGGCCTTGATCTTAGCTGGATCGACTTCGATACCGCGTTGGCTGACGATGTGACCCAGTAATTTGCCAGAGGTTACCCCGAAACTGCATTTCTGAGGGTTTAGTCTCATGTTGTATGTGCGTAATCGGGTGAAAAATCTTCTCAGGGCGGTAATGTGACCGTCCCTGTGCTTGGATTTGACGATCATATCGTCTACGTAAACTTCCACTTCCTTATGCATCATATCATGTAATAAAGTTGTGGCGGTTCGTTGATAGGTGGCCCCGGCATTAATGAGACCAAATGGCATAACGGTATAGCAATAAGTACCCCAAGGTGTAATGAAGGTGGTCTTATCCATATCTTCCTCTGCCATTTTTATTTGATTGTATCCAGCATACCCGTCCATGAATGATAGAAGGGCATGGTCAGCTGTGTTATCCACCAGTATATCGATGTGTGGTAACGGGAAATCGTCTTTCGGGCTCGCCTTGTTAAGATCCCGAAAGTCCACGCAGACACGCACTTTACCGTCTTTTTTAGAGACCGGTACGATGTTCGCAACCTAATCTGGATACTCGGAGACTCGTATAAACCCAGCCTTGAATTGTTTGTCGACTTCTTCCTTGACTTTAAGGGACCACTCGGGCCTCATGCGTCGGAGTTTCTGCTTAACCGGCTTGAACCCTTCCTTGATCGGTATATGGTGCTCGGCTATTTCACGGTCTATCCCCGGCATGTCCTTGTAGGACCATGCGAAGACGTCTTTGAATTCTTGAAGGAGATCAATGAATTGTTGTTTCTCCCCGAGATCTAGAGATAACCCTATCTTAAGCATCTGAGGTTCTAAGGTTGTTCCCACGTTGATGGATTCGGTTTCTTCGATTACCGGATTGCGGGATTCCTTCTGCTCTAGTTGCTCGATCAGATGTGGAGGTAAGGATACCTGTTCGTCGGGTTTCTGTCATTGCATAGAATATTTTGAAAATTTAGGAATTTTTGAAAATGAGACAAGTCGTAAGTAGAACGGTTGTTATTATTCATAAATTGAGAGAAAAGCTCGAAAAGAGCTGCCATCTGATCGCTAGTCAGTGGCGGGATAGGTAGGGTGCCCGAGACAGACCCCGAAGCACCAGGAAAAACTAAAGGGAGAGGGGAAGTTACAGGACCGACTCTAGCACCGGACTCACTAGACTCGATCTCAGACTCTGACTCGAACTCAGACTCAGACTCAGACTCAGATTCTGGCATTTCTCCTTCCCCTGTGATTAGCTTGAAAGTCCTTCCTTGACTGTCAGTCCATTTGACAGTCTTTCTCCAGGCTCTCTTACCTGTCCCAGATCCAACATCCGAGATCAGTTTGGATGGATCGAAGGTGCGGCTGCGGAGAATGAGGCTGACTAGCTCCTCCTTCGGTGTCGGGGTCGCGAGCTCTTCCCCGAAAAGTAGCCCCAGCGCGGGCTCAGCATTCTTAGCATCTTCGGATTGGACAAGGGCGAAGATGTCGTCGGGTATGTAGTTGCAAACCTGGGCCAAGTGGGTCCCAGGGCGTGTGGTTGGAGGCCGATATAGGCCTGTTTAGACGGACTCGAACACCGGTGTGACGAAGATGACTTTACCGGTTTCGGTTTGGCCCATATTTCCCGGGGTCAGGGTGTAGCCCAGACCGGTTTGAACTCTCCCGTTGTCAAGAACTTCAAGGATTTTTCCTGCAGGGAGATCGGGCCTCGATGTGACCCCTGGTAGGAAGCCCAGATTTTGTAACATCCGGTCCATGTTAACAGTAAAGTAGGGTCGGAAAAGGTATTCTTCTTCGACGGCCCCTATGAAGTCGAACCCCCAAAGATCGGTGTGGCCCGAGGTGTTGCAGTTGGCCACAGTCATAGGCTTGGCTTCTAGAGTGATGACGGTATCGTGCAAAGGTAGCTTGATCTTCCGATGCAGAGTAGAGGACACAGCCCTGGTCGAGTGGATCCAGGGTCTTCCTAGAAGAAGGTTAAAGGAAGAGGTCACGTCAATCACTTGAAACTCCAGCTCTTTCTCTATTGGGCCTGTTATGATAGTGAGTTTTACGGCCCCGGCTACGGACTTTGGACTCCCGTCGAAAGCCTGGATAGTTTGGGTTGTAGGAATGTAGTCGGCCTCGGTGATACCGAGGGCTTTGGCGGTCCTTAAGGGAAGGACGTTGACTGCGGACCCATCGTCAATAAGGGTCATGGACAGATATTTTCCACGGCAGATTACCGTGATGTAGAGAGCCATGTTGTGGGCTGGCCCAAATGACGGCAGATCAGCATTGGAGAAGGTGATGAGCGGGCCTTCTTCTTTTGCTTTCCCCTTTAGGTGAGGCAGAACCGTGGCTACCATTTCAGCTGGAGTAGCCATAGAGTCAATCTTGACTTGATCGAGGGCCTTAGTGAGTGCCTCTCGATGTTCCTGAGAGCTAACTAGGAGTTGCCATATAGAGAGGTCAACTCGAGTCTTGCTCAGCTGCTTTACCAGAGCCTTTTCAGTAGTTGGCGGCTCTTCCGGGACAACCTCCGTTTTGGGCGGTGGTTCGGTGATGATGAGGGCATGACTGTTGGTTAAGGCTTTGGACTTAACCTTCTGGATCTCCTTTGATGTGATAGGGACTGCTTCTCCCTTAGTGAGATAGACGTCGTCTTCATCGTCACGCCAGATCCCGTTGATTTGTGGGGTAAACGGGGAAATGAGATGTGAGCAGTCTATGACCTCTCCGGGGAAGATAGCGTGAGTGGCCAACGGGTTGTCTTTGTTGTTGGGCTTACCTCCGGGTAAAGGGATTTTCCCGCTATCGATGAGATCCTGGATAAGATGCTTTAGTTTCCAGCATTTCTCGGTATCGTGTCCCTTACCCAGATGGTATTTGCAGTAGGCTTGAGCATCGTAGAATTTGGAGCGACGTTCAACTGAAGGATCAGGTGTTGGGCCTATCGGGGCGATGAGGCCTTTTGATGAAAGCCTTTGTAAGGCATTCGCATAGGTAGTACCTATGTCGGTGAATACTCGGGGTGGCGTATTCTTCTTGGACGGGTTATCAAGTAGATTTACCTCGTCAAAAATGCTACGAGTGGCAGCGGTGGATGTGGGCTTGCTTGTTGATGAGCTGGCCCCTTGGTATCCTTTGGTGGAGGCCTTAGTGAGGCTTTCCATCCTTAGATCATCCTCGATTCTCGTTCCCATTTCGGTTAGGACCGCGAAGCTAGGTATGATAGCGTACCGGAGATGGATCCGGTAAGCGGGCAGGAGATTCTTGACAAAAGCTTCAACTAGGACTTTTTCACAGGGCTTATCGACTAGTTTGACACTTTCAGCCCTCCAGCGTTGAAGGTACTTTGTAAACCCTTCCTTTGGTTCCTGGGCCATTACTTCCAGAGTGCGCATCGTGGTTTGGATCTCCGTATTGTCGGCGTAGTTCCGGGCGAATTCCGTTGCTACGTCGTCCCAAGACTTGTATTTCTTGGAATCGAGCCTATAGAACCAGGCTCTCGGGTGCTTCTCTAGCGAGGAGGCAAACAGATGCTTGAACATGTCTGACTTGACTCCTTTTAGGGCCATGAACTCTTTGAAGGCCCGGATATGTAATACCGGGTCTTCTGTTCCGTCGAACATCGGGAGGCCCGTCAAATTGAGATTGGCGGGCAATTGGTCGGTCAGGGGAGAGTAGGTTCGAGCATTCTCCGTATGGATCGAGTTGTGGGTCGACAAATGGACCTGCTCTTGCAATTTGAGGACTGCGCTAGTCAATTCGGCTAATGGCCCATGAGCTTCATCTCCGTCCTTGGGCTTGTCCTGTTCGATGGCGCTAACCCGGGTAACAATGGCGATCTGATCACCCCTAATTCGGTCAAGTTGCTCTTGGATCTTGGCCAACGAAGTGCTCAGTTGATCAATAGCGTCCTTAGTCATGGTTCGGGTGTGAGGTGGCCTGTCTGTAAGAACACCGTGTAATCAGAATCGGACCCAGATCGAAAGGTACATCCCGAGAAAAACGACTAGACTTGGAAACGGACTAAAAACCGACTCCTAGACGGGTGACTCATGGACGGTGGGCTTTCTTTAGGATTTCGGCATAGTGGGCTTAGTCCCGTTCGAAGAAAGGCCTACGTGTGAGCTAATCCCCGGACTTTGGACTCGATTGTGTAAGTGGGCTTCCCTTGGTAGGAGTTTGTCCTACGTAGGTGGGCCATGCCTTGACTAGTAAGGCGGACTTGGGATGGGGTGGAAACCTGTGATGTAAGATCGACGGAGTTTCGACGCTATAGACTCTTACTACTTATGACGAGACCCGACACTGCTAAATATGGGAAGTCCTAAGAAGAAGAGGGTTTGAAAAGAGGATTTGAATTTTGAAAACCGAGCAAAGTCGGGTTGGACGGCCCGATATTTTTTGAAAATCGGAAAAAAGGTTTATCGGGCCGAGATTTTGAATTTTTGAAAAGGTTTGGACAGCATACCGGCTAAAAATAGGCTATTTTGAGTCAAAATCATAAGTTCTAAATTCGGCAGCTTTCCGGGTTTGAAAAATGGATGGTTTTCGAAAAAAAGGTGCAAGTTTTTTTTTTTGAAAACACGGTTTTTTTTTTTTGAAAAAAAGGATGAGACACGGACCAAGTAACATGTAGTCACGGAAACAGTATAACAACGCCATGTATGCTCTTAGTCTAAGTCTCGGTCGGTCTAATAGGGTCTATACCAACAACGATGGCTTTCTCGTACTGAGGACGGACTCCCTAAGCCGAGTGGGTCTTAGGACATGCCGCAAAACCTAAACGAGTTCCACCATCGATGTCTTTAGTGGGTCCAAGTGGGAACGCACCGTGGTATAGTGGGACGTCGGTCACAAGTAACCGGCCCGGGAAAGATTGGGTTATGCATGGCCCATTGAACTAAAACGTGTACATTACTATTCGAACGATTTCTTTTCGAGTCTCACCCTAGGGATGCCGATGGTAAGTGACTCATCAGTTAATCCCCAGCGGAGTCGCCAAATTGTGGACATGACATAGGTCCACCCCGACGCGGCCACGCGCGGGTTTGGGGAGGCGAATGAATCTCCATATGAGATGGTCAAATTGAAATTTAAATCGAAGTAGGAGTCGCCACCGAATTTTGTGGTTATTCGGAACCGTTCGAGCCCACTCTATGTCGTAGTGGGCCGTATACAAAATACGGCCCATTTCCGATGTCAGAGTTTATTGGGCTCGTCCCTTTGCATATCGATACCGATGCCGACTGGGCGGTTAATCGTATATTGAATGACTCTCGTAGCCAATGGATTCGGACATCCGGAAACCACGGTTCTGAGTAAGGGGTGAGGGTACGTGTTGGGAAGTTCACTAAGAACACCCAACCCCGCCCGCACTTAGCGGCCTTTACTAAGATATCGTTCGTTTTTTGTGTACACGGGTTAGTTCGACGGTTGAATGATATGCAAACATTATTTTCCTAAGCATGTGAGAAAAATAAATAAATGGGTTGCTAAGTCGTTTAATGCATATTAAACTAATAACGTCAAAGTTATTTTAGCATGTGAGTTCGTTTTAGTCTAATAAAACGATAAAAACAAATAAAAAGCTACAAACACGAGAAAACGAGTTAGTAACGATGAATAAATTGAATAAAGACATGAATAAATAATATGCATGATTTTAGAAAAGATTTGATGACACGTGATTGATTAACACGTGTTGACCGAGGTCGAAAAAAAAGTATTTATTAAAATACGTCGCGAAAGTCGCATTTTAATATAAAGTTCGAAAAGAATTAAAAATAGAAAAGCGAAGAAACGAAAAAAAAAGGGACTCGGCCGAGCAGGCTGCCGCGCGAGTCGCCTGACAGGCGCGCGACTCGCGTGGCAGTCTGTCCGGGTTTTTTATTTTGTCGAAAACCGTCAATTTTTATAAATCGCGTACAAATATGGATTAATTTATACTCGATTTATATTTTCGATATTCGTCATATTCGATATTCGATTATGAAATCGATATCGAATAGTCGGAATGATTTTATAAAAAGTTTTGAAAAACTTGTTTTTTGAACGAAAATTGAAAAATGAATTTTGAACGAAAAAAGATGTTAATTTTCTCCGCGTTAAAAATCATCGAATTTTGTTAAAAAAAGGTAATGATTTTATTAGCATCAACGAAAATCGATTTAATTTAGTTCTTGTAGGTACGATATTCGATTAGAGAATCGGTATCGTATTTTAAGAACGTTATAAAAAAAGTTTTTATCATCGAAAATAAATAAAAATATGATGCGACAAACGACCCATATTAATAATGCGAAACAATCGATGAAAAAAAAAATTAAATAAAAAAGACGGACGAAAAAAGAAGAGGAAGACGTGAGAGAGAGAAAGAAAAAGGAGAAGAATCGGGTTTGATTTACACCCTCAACCTACATGCTTTGCGTTCTCGGTATAAGGCTCGTCGGACGGTGGCTTAGGCACGGGAGCGTCGAGATGATGCGGGTGAGTTAAGGTGTCGGTTTTTGGAGCGTTTTTGTGTGTGTGTGTGTGAGGCGTGGGTTTGGCCGGGTGACGGGACGGATTCGTCGGTTTTTGGACACTATTTCGGTATTCCTTCGGATGTGGATTTCGAGATTGTTTTTGCTATAATAATCGTGTATGAGTTGCTGAAATATTGTGTATCAAAGCTGTTTTTTTTGTGTCGGATATAAGGTCCTATTTATAGGAATCGAGGTGGTCTTGTTTGTGTGACAAGAAACACCGGTTTGGATAGGAAAGACGAGAGTTTGTAAGGGAATAAACTTCTCGTTTCTTGGTGAAGAAGCCAAAAATCTCGGCTGGTGGGGAGGTATTTCGGCTGTCCTGGGGTATCTCGGCCGAGTATTTTGATGCTCGGTCGATGTCTGATTCGGTTTCCGGATAGAATTCCTACTTGAGATCGAATTCTATCCTTAAACAGATTTGTTTAATATTATTTGAAAGCTGATTTTGTGGTGTTTGAGTCCGAATCAGCCGTGTAGTGTCACGGCCAGCTCGTGTGACTCGGGAAAAAATATCTTTGACCGGGTTTGACTCGGTCGCTAAAAGACGGTTTTACCCCCGGTGTCGGAATCGACCCAAATTAGTCTCATTTGACTCGAAACGACCCACTGGGCCTGGATTTGAGGTCCGTTTTGTGAGATTTGTACTCCCTAATAAGCCTACACCAAATTTCCATGATTTCGAGCCCATATCCGAGCCCATTAAAGCACGTTTGCGTCCTATCATCATCGGGTGTTTGGTGGGACCTACTATAGACACCTGGCGGTCAAAATGTGGGTGTCTACAATATAGTTTTAGTAAGTTATATTATTTGTACATAGTAATCTGCATTACATATTTTGGGCAAATTATTTCAATATTATGATGTCAATTTCTAACTTTCTACTATTATATGTCTGCAGATATGACGTTGGGCAGCAGACTGCGGTATGGTAGTTCGAGCAGCAACAGCAACAGAGATCAGCAGCAGCAGGAGGACCAACAAGAGAACTGGTGGGAGGAGGATCACCAAGTGGAGAACGAGGAGGAGGTGAACAACAATGAGCAACCATAACAACCGCAACAGGATCAAGGGCTTCGATATACCGACGATGGGCGCCTAATTATTAACCCGGAGAACACATGGTGAGACGTCGTTGTATTTCCTTTTTTTTGTGAGACATTATCTTATTTCACTCTTTGGTGTAGGTTTCGTACTCGTGCGGTGGTGACTGGTGTGAAGGATAGTTTCATGAAGGAATTGACTACTTACTGCACGAGTTGGACCAAGGTGCCTTTGTGGCAACGGGAGAAGTGGTTTGCCAACTTCAAGGTACACCAATTTCTGATTTTTAATAATTATCTGTTACTGTTTACAGATTACTAATACAATGACAACAAACGATCTTGCAGTTGAAACACTTTTACAATGAGGGTCTCGAGGTGGCTGTGAGAGACAGATACATGGATGTCGCGGTCGACAGACACAGAGACATGATGTATAAGATGGCGAGCGATGAAAAGTTACAGAAACACCTTAAAGGTTCGATTACTCAATTAGCGTTAGTACTTGAATAGAAAGTTGTATATATCTTCAAAACACTTATTGATCTCAAAGTGTATAAATTGTAGGTGACGCCATCCAACAGTTCCAAACAGCCCGCTCCGACCCGAAGTTCCTTAAAAGATCCGTCCAGGCGAAAAAGAACAAGAGGCGGGGAGGGGACCCCGAGGTGAGGCGGAGCGCACCCACTACGGTGGGTCGCAGTCGATGCACCAGAGGGCCATGAATGTTAGTATTTCCTTAGCTTTGATTTTTATTTTGGATTCTTATTTAATGTTTTCATTATAAATATAAATGAGAAATCTACATGTACTGTCAACATGTGAAGAAGAAAATCGGAGAATTCCCTCCGCCTGTGCACCTATTTCTCGACACGAAAAGCAAGGGGGACGATGCTACCGGTCGAACATTCGCCACGAAGAAGGATATGGACACTTGGGTAAGTTTCAAACATAAGACTTCGTTACTTTTTTTTCTTCACACAACCCACCTAATCATGACTTCAATTTCTTTCAGAGATCGTATTTGGAGGCCACTAGAGCGCCCGAGAATGAAGGTGTGGACCCGAGCACGATTTGGTTCAGAGTCGCAGAGGGATACCGCAAGGGAGCGGAGGGACACCACACAATGTTCGGGGGGGGGGGATGCAACCTCGACGGAGTGTGTACCATCCGAAATGGCTGAGATGAGGTCGGAAATCGAAGAGGAGAGGGCACTACGGGCGGCTATGGCTGAGAGGCTGAAGGAGCAGGATGAGAGGCTGAAGATGCAGGAGTCCGTTAACCTACAAATTCTGGAAGAGCTACGGCGTCTTAGGAACACGCAGCAGTATAACTGCAACTCCGACCCCACTCCCCGATTCCCGGATCCTAGAGACCCCTTCGGTGATGATGGTAGTGGTGCGTTAGCTAGTTTCCCTATTAGGTGAGTAGATTGAAAACAGTTTGTAGTTTCTGAATGCTTGTTGAAAAAATAGTTTGTAACAACACTTTTAATTTAGTGTATTCATAACGTTTGCTTACTTGGTTGCCAATTTTGGAGTGTGAAGCTTGCGTAACGTTTGGAACAACGTTTGGAATGATTGAAATGATGTTTGGGATGTATTGTGATTGTTGGTTTGTTTTATTGTGCAGATTTTGGCTAGAAAAATAATAAATACAACCGGCCTATTTCAGGTACGGCAGCGACTGATATCAGTAGCTAAATTTTTATTTAGGGACTGAAATTAGTCGTTGTAGGATGCCACGTCACACCCTTTAGCGACTGATTTCAGTCGCTAACTGACGCTCTTAGCGACTGAAATCAGTCGCTAAAACGAGGCCATAGCGACTGATTTCAGTTGCTAAATTTAGCGACTGATTTCAGTTGCTAAATTTAGCGACTGATTTCAGTCGCGCGTTTTTTTAGCGACTGAAATCAGTCGCTAGATGCGACTGTTAACAGTCGCGTGTCTCTTTTTAGCGACAGATGACAGTAGGTAAGCTCAGTCGCCACTGACTTTAACTCTTGTAGTGTTTTTAGGATTATAAGCTTAAGTAAAATTAGGATGAAGTGATGAAATTTTATTATATAAAATTAAATACAATGCACGCGTATAATTTAATTTGACGTTTACCGTAGGTATGACCTCTCAAAAAACATATTCGCGCTAGTATACTTTTATTATTAGACATACTTTTGCCTTCGACTTACTTTCTACTGTGCGTAGTCTCACAAATTTATGCAATCCTCTAACTTTGGTGTCATTATCACTGTCACTAAAAATCGGCTCGTGCATCGCACGGGCTTTCCAACTAGTAATAATATCAAACATTCAAAATAAGAAACATTTTAAAGGCGGGTTTTGTTTTCTCTGACCTAAAAAACACGTCTCCTCTTCAGAGAAACCCGACTCTTGTACATAAGAATACTCTACTAACGAACGTGCCAGGGACACAAAATCTAAAATTTCATTGACATTTCGTATAATAATAATTCAAAACATCTAAGCACCCTAGTCATGAAATAAATCAATACGAATATCGTAACGCATTTATGAAATTAAAATTTTGTATAATTTCATAATTTCGTATACAAACAATACGGATACTAAACATCTAAACATTTAGTCATGAATTTCGCATAATAATAATTCTAATAATATTCATAATAATCCTAATCATATAAACATTTCGTATAATTTCATAATAATAATTCTAAATAACGACACCTGAGTCACGATATAAACATTTATCGAAAAACAAAAAAAACGATACGGATATCGTAACGTATAACGTAAAACAAAAACTAAAAAAAAAACCCCAAAAACTGGCGCCCAAGAGACCCCCAGGCGCCATTTTCTGCGCCCAAGAGACCCCCCAGGCGCCAGTTTCTGACGCCCAAAACTGGCGCCCAAGAGACCCCTCAGGCGCCAGTTTCTGGCGCCCAGGACAATTTTCCGCGCTCCAGTTCTATTTACAATAACGAAAATGGATCACAACATCGATTTCAACAAGAAATCGAGCACGCAAACGACATGTTACACAACAAAATGCGATTTCTTACGCTAAACTAACACACATTCCTCACAAATTATAATCAAAAGAGAGAAAAAAAAAAGGAGAGATAATCTCTTATTTATTAAAAGAACAACCAATATAGTGAAGGTGACATAAGCAAATAGTATAGATTTGGTATAGGTTGATGTCGTGACGACATCACTTCAAAAAAACTACACTTTTGATATTTTGCTTGAATAACTACCCCATCATATAGAATAATTATCTTCTAAAACTTGTCATCTCATAAAAAACGTGTTCCGCTCAAGGAAACAATTAACCCGACTTCGGATTCGGGTTATGTATTTGGAATGTCGATGAGTCACAGATCGTCCGATTTCCTTTAGCCTCTCCTTCTTCCCACCTCTATGATCAGACCTTCCCGGCGAAGCGGGCCTGCTCCCTGCACAATGAGCGCACAGGGCCTCGGAGGTTGTCCGAGGGAACCCTCTTCGATGCCTAAGTCAGTCTGTGAAGTGCCTTAATGGACCTAGTTCGTGAGGAGCTAGGTGGCGTTTTTAGGAGTGAGAGTCTAGAGAGAGAAAATCCAACCCCCTCTAAGTGAGAAATGGATGGGTATTTATACCTTCCCACAAGAGAGAGAGAGGAGGAGGGGAAAAGAGCGGGAGAATGGGTGGATGGCAAGGTGACACGTGGATCTGTTTCATCCACCCATTCTCTTTTACCTTAGGCAGAATGACGGAGGGACCTCTGGCGACCCCTGCCCTGCCTTTCAGGGGGAAGACCCCCTGAAAGCAGACGAGCAGGGGAGGACGAAGCTGTTTCCTTGGAATTTTTGGGTGATTGCACCCTAGCGACCTTATGGCAGGCTGTCTTATTCTTCAGGGTCGGGTCGTCAACGGGCCTAATTGGCAGGCGACCCATTGCAGGTGACCGACCCCCATCAAAACGGTTTGAAACAAACTACTCTATGATATTTTGCTTGAAAAACTACCCCCATCAAATAGAATAGTTATTTTCTAAAATATGTCATATCCCATAAAAAACGGTTTGAAACAAAATGCTCCACTTCCCTCTTTTCATTCAAAAAACTCTCATTTTCCCTTCCATCATCTCTCGACTACTTTACTGGACAACCATGAGTATCTCTATTCTCTCACAGTAAATTTTAAATAATATGAGTAGAGGTGTCAACGATAAGAGCCGGCTCGTAGAGCCCTCGGAATCGGCTCGGCTCAAGCTCGGTCAAAACGAGCTCGAGCTCGAGCCGAGCTTGTTCAAATCCGAGCCGAGCCCGAGCTCAGTAAGGCTCGGCTCGGAAGCTCGTTTGGGCTCGTTTTTTTAGTTTTTTATGTTATAAGTTTAATAATTTTAAATTCTACTAATTCAAAATATATGTTTATTTGATATTCATAATTATTATACTTTAAAATTTTGTAACAATATTTTTTTGTCTTTTAAAAAAGTTATTTTTAATTATATATATTTATAAAGCGATTAAAAAATATAAAGGTAAACGAGCTCGAGCTTTTTACGAGCCGAGTTCGAGCTTCAATTATTTGAGCTCGACGAGCTTCGAGCCGAGCTCGAGCTCGAGTTCAAATTTACGAGCCGAACCCGAGCCCACCCGAGCTCGAGCTCAGATCGGCTCGTTTACACCCCTAAATATGAGTGATTTATTAGTGAGTGATCGGTTTCATTAATGCATGTAGTTTTTTGATGTCATGATTTAACTTGAAAATTACATTTTTTATTTGCTCTGCAAAAATTAGACCTATCGAACGGGTAGGAACGGTCGGATTTCGGGTTTGAATAAAATACGAGTCAGAAAACCTTAATTGTCTTTACTTTCTCTAAGTCTGAGTTAAATTCTCTCTTTCCTTTTCAAGTCATGAATACGTGGCTCATATTAACACCACAATTTCTTGTATGAGACGGTCTCACGATAAGTTTATCGTGAGACGGTTTAACATGAGACTAACTATATTAACACATTCATTCCTCTCCCTTCCTCCTTCATTTTTGAGCACACATTCTCACACCCTTATTTTCTCCCCAAAAACCCTAGGGGAACATATCTCAGACTCGGAGATTTTTTTTTATTTTTTTTTATCATAAATGCATTTTTATTCTTAATTTTCTTAATTATCTAATCTAATATATGATATTAGTAAGAATAAACATGTTTTATTTAATATAGTTTTAATATACATTGATATAACATGTCTGTAGAAAGTATTGATATTGTTATTTGAAAATTATTACACGTATATGACAAATCTTGATTTGTTTTATTGAATTATTTTGATAATTATAATAATATTTTGATAAAAATATGATTTATAACATACACTCTGTATAAGAATTTTATTTCTTGAAATTTTGAAAATAAATAAATATTTCTTGCTACTACTTTTGAGATTTTTTTGTCTATAATATTAATATTTTTTAATTTACCTATTTTCGGGTCGGGCCACAAGTCTGACGGGTTTTGACCCAGAACATTCGGGTCATTATAGGGTCGAGTCACTTTCGGGTTCGGGTAATTTGAAGACGGATTTTTTGGGTTGTTTTCGAGCGGTTTTCGGGGTGGGTCGTTATTTTTTGACAGGTTTGGTTGCATTACATTTTTTGAGATGAACATATGCTTTTATGTTAGAGTTTTACCGTCCTACGTAAATTTTTAGGTAACATTACGTAAAATGTGACAAATATATTAATACTCCATAACCATCTATGCAAAATTTGCATGGGTTAATACTAGTATAATCAAAAATGTACTAACCGCAGGTCGATCCATTTCGAGCGAAGTGGGGTCTCTAGAAAAATCGGATTTCTCGAAAAAAAAAGACGATTTTTTTTAGTGAGAGAAAATAATATTAAATTTGGTGAGTGGGGTGTGAGTGGATATATATAATACCCACAAAATAATAACATAATAACGGAACTGTTTGAAAAAAATTAAAAACCGCTTCATTAACGAGTTTCATTAACTAATCCAATTTCTAAAATTACATTAAATTAGTTAACTAATCTAATTAAGATAATGACAAGATCGTCTTTTACATTAAAAAACGCCGACAATCTCGCTGAAATGACGACGAACAAAAACAGCGCTCCAGAAGTACAAATTCAGTAAGAGAGAGAAGTGTGACCTGGTGGCTTGCAGAAGATCACAAGAATTCCAGAAGACCATAACTATATTGCTTATAATCCACTCATCAGTCATCATTCCCCCCCACCAAGTATATAGGTCTTTCTTACCCCCTCAAAACCCAGAAAACCACTTCAAAATCAAACCCATAAACTTCAAATCACTCTTTCTTAGAAATCTCCTTCCACCTAGGGGAAAATGGCCTGTTTATCAAGGTCAGCAGTCTCAGTTGCAGCAAATACATGGTGCAGTAGCTCATTTTCACTGAAGAAACATCATTCATATCCCAAATTGGGTCGAATTGATGCCTTCAAATCCAGAACTAAAGCTTCCTCTACTGGTGATGCTGAAGATTGCAATGTTGAGGAATGTGCTCCTGATAAAGAGGTCTCTATCCTTTTTACCTATCTTTTTTGTGTGTGTGTGTTTCGTAATGCGGTTTTCATGGGAGTTCTTTTCTGTTATTTTTGTTCTTTGATTAATACCTTGATTGTAGTTGCATATGAATGAGATTATTATTATTCTTATTGGTGTTGATATGATTTCAGAAAAAAAAATAAGTGTCCTATATCCTATACTGTAGATAATAGCTTCGTCTTGTTCTACACTTTATTACTAAGTCTTAGGGCTAGCTTGGAGTGGGGGTAATCGTTATAATGTATTGAAATCGAAAGAAGGGAGGAAATTAAGTGATGATAGTGGAAATATAATGATGGTGAAAGAAATGTTACCCCATGCCTTCTAATTCACCCTTATGAAAGACTGAGGATGTTGTTGTACCATATTGACTGAAACTGATCCGACTACCAGGCACTGGTGACTCAGATATGTCTCTGGAGGGTAAAGTAAAGGAGTAGAGCTGAAACTAATAAGTAGAGCTGAGCCTGTGATCGATCATAGGATGACTAATGTAGTGGCACGGAATCAACAGGTAGGGAAAATTAGCGTGGAATGGTTGGCTGGAGAAAAGACGAGGGTTGTCGGTACATTCCCACCTCGTAAAAAGGGATGGACAGGTTATGTGGAGAAAGACACTGCTGGTCAGACAAATATATACTCGGTTGAGGTTAGTCATCTCAAGTTACCATGTAACCCTGTGTATGGTGATTTTAGCATAACTACAACAAATAATTGTGACTATCATTATGTCCCTCTTTAGTATTACGGAGTATGTCTTATTGATGTTTCCAGGTTCTTACTCCTTATAATTATTGTACTCTTATGGGTGAGGAATCATCCGAAGAGGAGTAAGGCCCCTGTCTTTTCAGATTATCAGCTCATTTTAGTTCAATTCAATCAACTTCAGCTTAGTTAAGCCCAATTAAGTTCATTTTGTCTGGCTAACTTCACTTCAGTTCACATAAGCCCGCTTCAAAGAACAGGGCAGAAGAGGACAATCCAATAATGCTCGATCACTTTATTATGTACTCCAAAGTTGAGCCCTGAGTTCTTAAACTGCTCATATTGAGAAAGAAAGAGATATACAAATTAGTTGTAAATGATGGCCGCATTAGAATGTTGAAGCTGATTAAGCAGTTATGAGGCTTATAACACTTGTTAAACTCAATCTGATTTGATAGGCACAACTCCTGCAGTTTAGAGGAAAAAATATTGGTACTAAATGTTTGTAAATTTATTACAAATGATATTTAACGATTACAGTCTTATATTCCAAACATCTCTCTTCATTATTACAAACTCACGGATATTTTTCCCGTCTATAATCTTGAGTCATGCAGCTCATGCTGTCGCCAACAATTGAGTGTGAGCCTGTTAAGAATATCCTTCGATACTATTTTAATATTTGAAATTTCGTAATTCTCTTCTGCTTGCCAGTTTTGTAGCCTTGTAAATATCGACTTAGCATATTGGTATGATTAGGAAATGACAGATTCTTAGATTTTTGTATGAATAACCAATGTGTCATTGTCCCAAATTGTGAATAGAAATCATCCATTTCTCAAACTCTAACAGTGACACACATACTCGAGTTGCCAGACTTATTCCATCTGAAACCTCACTTTCATTTTGCAGCCTACGGTTTACGTGTCTGAGAGTGCGATAAGCTCTGGAACGGCAGGTTCTTCTTCAGATGGGGCAGAGAACACAGCAGCCATTGTAGCGGGTATTGCCTTAATATCTGTTGCAGCCGCGTCTTCAGTTCTCCTTCAAGTCGGTAAAAACCCTCCTGAGATTCAACCCACAATTTATTCTGGACCATCACTCAGCTACTATATAACCAAGTTTACGCCCGCGGAAACTGTTCAACCTTCTGAACCTAGCCCAATAGAGAGTCCCCCAATATCGAGTCCATCTACCATAGAGTCCCAAAACTCGGTGGAAGAGGTACCACAAGAACAAGCTCCTGTCGAATCTGAAAATGCAGAGAGAGTGATCCCTCAGGGAGAGGTAATAGTTGATTCTGGAAATCAAGTAGTTTCTCCCAGTATGGATGTGAATAATGTCTTAGCTGAGTCAAGCTAAACCTTGGCCTTCCAACTTTGTTGAAATCCTTATTATCTATTTTTGGGGTCATATAATGTAAAGCTAAAGCTACTGTTAGTATGTTTGATGCACACGTTTATATATCTCAAAACAAAATTGCGGGCAAGGCAGTAATGATACCTATCTGCGGCAGACAGACTTTACACATTCTATTTTGGTGATTTGGTCTACCTGAGCAAGCAGTTGTGTGATGGAAAATAAGCGTGGTCTCTCTAGTGCATTGGCATCTTGATCCGAAAATAATAAGTATATAATTAATTATTTAGGAAATCATTAGTATGAATTTTCGATAGTTAGTCTTTTTCCATATTTACGAATATATTTGAAATAAGCATCTAATTAGTTTATTTTCAAGTGATATTTAGAAATTATATTATGCTATAATATTATTTCCATACTTAAAGATTAGTTCATTCTAGTCATATATATATATATATATATATATATATATATATATATATATATATATATATATATATATGAGTCTTTGTATTCGTTATTAAAATGAAGTTTATGAATAAGAATTTTGAACCTTTGCGATGCAATTGTGTTTATCGGTTCGACGAGTTTCGATCCAAACTTTGTCATTGTTTGACGCGTATCAGACATTAACCCGGGTAACAATTAATAGGTCTTAATTGTTCTCACCATTATTCGTCCTATAGGTCTAGGTCGAGTAAATATTCCTTCTCTCTCACAAAATAAAACATCCCAAAAAGTCTTCCGGTACGTTACACATAGGAAAGCCGTAATTTTCGTATCATAAGTGGTATCAGAGCTTCGAATCTTGATTTTTCTTAAAATCGAGACGGTCCTAAGGCGTGTCAAGACCAAGTTATTGGTTGAAGTTCTGGTTGCGATTGGAATTCAAAGGTTAAACTCGAGCAAGGTAGTTTGAGGGTTAATCGGTTTTGATTGTCAACTGGTTGTTTGTTGAAGCTCTGATTTTTGTTCAGAAAAAAAATTAAAAATATTGTTACTGTTCACGTGTACTGTTCACAGAGGGAAAAAAAAGAAAAAAAATGTTGGAAATATTTTCGTTGGAAAATACAGACAAGGAAAGTGTGGCTTTTGATCCAACATTGCCACCGATTTTTGATGATTATGGAGATGAAGAAGCCATCGTTACTCATGTCAAGGAGCCGTGTTTTACACTTGATTATGGATCTGGGTTCAATCTAACTTCTAAGCCAAATAAATACATGGTTGATCCTATTGGGTTTATTCAAGATCAAGTTTGTTATTTGTTTAACAATGCGGCTCATGAAAAATTGTTTACACTTGTGCGCGAAGGGTGGTGGGGTGGATGGCACAAGAGATTTCTATGATCAAGAAGAAGAACCGAGATAAAGGTTAGCGTCGAGGTTGGTTCAAGTTTATTGGTGACGAGTGTGTTCGTATTTGACCCTGGCGGCTTGAAATTACAAGAATTGAGGGCAATTCTCTTCAAAGGAGGAGGGGATGATCCGAAAATAATAAGTATCTAATTAATTATTTAGGAAATCATTAGTATGAATTTTCGATAGTTAGTCTTTTTTCATATTTACAAATATATTTGGAATAAGTATCTAATTAGTTTATTTTCTAGTAATATTTAGGAATTACATTATGCAATAATATTATTTCCATACTTAAGCTAAGATTAGTTTATTCTAGTAGTATAAATATGAGTCTTTTTATTCGTTATTAAGAATGAAGTTTATGAATAAGAATTTTTGAACCTTTGCGTTCCAATTGTGTTTATCGGTTCGACGAGTTTCGATCCAAAGTTGTTATTGTTTGACGCGTATCAAACATTAACTCGGGTAACAATTAATAGGTCTTAATTGTTCTCACCATTATTCGTCCTATAGGTCTAGGTCGAGTAAATATCCCTTCTTTTCTCAAAACAAAACCCTCAAAAAAGTCTTCCGCTACGTTGCACATACGAAAGTCGTAATTTTCGTATCATAAGTGGTATTAGAGCGTAATTTTCGTATCACATCTTCTGAAGCAAAGGGAGCGAACTTCCAAGTATTGATTGGAACAAAGAAAATAGTGCTCAGAGTTTACATGTCTTTACTGCGATGTATGATGTATAACATGTATGCCAAGTCCTGTGCGTCTTGTTTTAAAACAACCATATTTACTTGTAGTTTTTAAGGTCCTTGTGGTGGTACCAAAAAAGGAATGAGTGATAACAAGGCCGTTATAGTGGTAATAAACCAGGAATAAGCAAGGTGGTGGTTAGTGGTTACTCTTAAAATTGAAATTTTTGCTTCTCTCTCTAAAATAGAAAACCTCCTCCTTCTCTGTAAGAAAAGTCACCAAACCCTACTTTTCCACCGCCTCCCTCTTGCTCACCACCTCTCAACCCCATCGTCTACCTCTGGCCGGATATAAGGTTGTTTCTTGATTCAGCTTCGGCCACCCAACAATGCTAATAACCTCCTTCCTCATCAGACTCTTTTTTATCCGTTAGTTGCCGCCGTTTCAGATTTCGACGCCGATGTGATCCGTTGCTTCACTCGCTCTTTCGCACCGCCCGACTGTCGATTTCAGGATTAGTATTTGATGGCCTTTCTTTTGTCTCTGCTTCTTGATGTAGTCCCATGTCCTCTTGGGTTTGTTTTTCCTCTTCTACTTTACCTTCCCCTTCATCCCTAATTAGATTGTAGGTGTTAGTCGGAGAGTGTTCCCCTTCCCTTCGCCGCCTCCCTCACTCTTCGATCATCGACTTTATTTTGGGTCTGGATTGGGTTGGTTTGTCTAGTTTTGTCTCTCCCGGTTACTAGAAGGTTCCTTCCTTCCCCTTGCTCCCTTCCCCATCTTCTAGAACTGTCTCTTTTTATTTTGATGGTTAGTTGTTTTCTTTATGTTAAATGGTCTCTAATTCTAAGCTTGTTAGGAGAGCTTTTTTTCTTGTCCTTTGTGAGCTGTTGCCATGGTAGGTTTTGTGAGGTGTGTGAGGTGGGTTACACCAAAGTCGTTGGCTGTCTTGCGGCTTTGCTTGTGGATTCTCTTTGTTGATGGGTTGTTTCAATTAGGGTTGTTGTGGATGTGGTTTGGGTATTGAGAGTGGTCGAGTCAATGGAGGCTTTCTTCCAATAAGTACCCCATGTTTCTTTATCCTTCTTTTTCCATAAATTCGTGCTTAAGTTGTATTCTAATTACCTTTCTCGTCCCTTTGTTTAAGGTCTTTTGTAAGGTTGTTGTATATAGAAGATTGGTTGATGACTGTACTTGCTCTCCTTTATCAGCAAGTTGTACTCTTCAAGCTGCTGGAATTATGTTTGTTGGGTTCTTGATGGTAGGATTTGTCGTGTATCCTAACCAACAATAAACTACTGATTACACCTAGTGGGTAGCTAGGGTAAGTCGGGATCGTATCCACGAGGACGGTATTGCAAGGGTTAGACTATGTTCACCTAAAACGAGACTAAATCACCAAACAAACACAAAGAATGCGATAATTGGAAAACTATGGTGGAGGAGAAGTAAGAACTATACTAACAATGCTAAACAATGTTAATGATCGAACTAACAAATAAACTAGAGTAAACAATGACTAACTTAGAGGATGAACTCAAATACGGAGAAAAGTGGGGTATGTCGGGTTCATAGGAGTAGAAGGGTAATTGGGGTGATCAAGGTTAATGGGTGTCTCCTAGTTGCTAGGGTCGGTCCGGGCTCTCGCAACTTAAATCGATGCCAAGGTGGGTCCGGGCTCTCGCAACTTAGACCCTAGTCCGCGCTCTCGCGACTAAACTATTATCAACATTTCCACATAATAGACAATCAATGAGAAGATGAGCACAAGTATGGGAAGCATGGTCACTACAACTCATACAAGTATATCAACAAACACATAGAGTGCCCACAATGTGACTAACAACAAAGACTCACCCTTTTCTCTTAATCAACCCTAATCATCCATAATCTACCCCTAATCCCCCTACTAACCCCACAAGATTACTACTCACTCATGATAAAGAGAAAACCAACAATAATAAGAGAAAACAATATCACAACCCAAACATCCATAATGATTAACAAGAACAATGACAATAACAATATAACAAGATTCAAACTAGATTATATAAACAAGAACAAGAGTAGGGATGATTATACCAACACTAGATGAAGAAAAGATGCAATCTTGTATAAATAAGAACCCAAATAGAATCCCAAGGTTGTCAAGCTTGGAACAATCTTCAAGAACTTCTTAATACAAGAACTAATTACAAAGATTAACTAATAATTAAAGGAAGATTAAAACTAATGAGTGAAAGTAAATCTAGGGTTTTAGGGTTGTAGAGAGGCTTAAGGAATGCTAAACTATGATAAGATATCTTAACATTACAAGGGGGAAGTATATATATGGGTACAAGAATGAAGGAGAATGAAATAAAAGATGCGTGGCTGCCCCTGTAGCGTCCCGACCGGGACGGGGTCATCCCGACCGGGACGGCGTGGTCCCGACCGGGACGGGTTGGTCCCGACCGGGACGGGCCCAGGTCAGCAGCCCTCTCATTTGCGCATCCCATCCCGAACGGGATGATGCCTTCCCGACCGGGATGGGTCTTGTAGGCCTCCCTTAAGAGCTTTTTGGTCCTTCCTAGCCTCTCATGGGTTTCTCCTCAATTCTCGGGACTCGGGATCGGGTCTCGGAGGCTCGGGATTGGGTCCCAAGGTCTCGGGGTCGATTCCAAGGCCTCGAGTCATCGTTCCTTTATCTCGTTGGCTCCAAAATGTGTATGTATCGAGTCAGAATCACTCCAACTCTTCCAAATCGGTCTCGGGAACCTGAAACGAACTAAAGGAAGCATAAGAAACCCATAATCGCTCCCAAGGAGCGATTCCACAAGGAAATGGGACCAAAACATAGTGAAAAAGGCACTACAAACTACACTTATCAACTCCCCCACACTTAACCCTTACTCGCCCTCGAGTAAGCACATAATAACTACTACACTAGCCGAATGGGTATTAGCGCACCCTACGCCCTTTCAACTCACGCGAGTGCACTTAGAGGAAATGTGCACTCCGCAAGGCAAGTGGGGTCTTGCGACAAAACCGCGGATGCAACCGGACACAAAACACACAAACAAACAAACACACAAACAAACACTTAGACGGTCGCACCGAAAACAAAAGAAATACTGCTTCCCTCTAAAAGCGGTGAATGAAACACCGGTTTAGGACTCGAGGTAAGTGACAACATTCCCAAGCTAGCAATACAAATCAAGGTGAACTAAACCCTAATAGTATGACGGTAAAGCAACAAAAACGTTGGTAACTTACCTAGGTCCTCCTAACTTTCTAAAAACGTACTACGGGACGATCGACGGAGTGGAAAATTGAAGAATCACGGTGTTAGTCGACACTGTAGGTAAGTGAGACCCCGCCCCCTTTAGCGTGAGCCAATAGGGTCGTCCCGTGTCCAAAACCGCCTAACTAGTCCAAGTAAAAAGGTGGAAAACATGCAAAATGAGGGAAGACCGACTAATGCCGCTATCATCCTTCCTAGGGACTCGGTTCTTTGGTAGGCTCTTCACGGCAAAAGTCGGAAAAAGGCTTATTTTTGTGGGGATTTATTTTTTTGTGAGACGGGTTTTCTTTTGGCATTCTTTCTTTTCGACGTTTTGATTTGTTTGTTGCCATGCCATTTCTTTTTCTTCTTTTCTATTTTCTTTTTCGCTTTTGTGCCTTTTCTTTTTTCTTCATTTCTTTTCTTTCTTTCATTTTTCTTTCTTTCTTTTCTTTTCTTTGCCCTTTTTGGCAAGATTTGGCTTTTTGGCATTTTCATTGTATAACAAGAAAGGTAGAAATCAACAATTTGCAATTTATTGTGTGGAGATGTGTAGGAGGTAGGCGAATGGGTAAGTCGGGACGGGCCCTTCCCTTCAAACCCACAAAAAGTGGAGAACTTGGACTAATCAAAACAATCCTAAACACGGTCACCTAGTGGACGAGACTTGGTAACCAAGGCCTTTTCACACCGTGGGTGGTCATAATGGTCAAAAGTGCAAATCCCGTAGTAAATCCCTAGTAAGCTAGGTGGACACAAGGTAAAGGACCAACGAATTCATTGATTTAGGGTCATTCTACTAGAGTAAAGTCCAAGACTCGATTTATACTACTAGGAAGGAAAAGTAAGCACTCACACACTAGCCTCTAAACCGGGTTTTCGAAAACCATTTACACACAAGGCACACAACAAAACACGAAACAAAGACACGACGAAAACGAACGAAAGAAAAAGACACAAAAAGGCAACAAAATAAAACAAAACAAGACAAACACATAAACAAAGCACACACCACCCTGAATTTCCAAACAAGTCATCAAATCCACCACAAGAATGTACAAGCTCCACCCGAGCACACCTCAACACAACCTTCTCCAAACATCACAAGGAATAAAGAGGGAAAGAGGATTAGAGGATGTTACCGGATGTCTTCAAAGCTTTCCAAACAACGGAGATTAAGCAACCTATAAGGAAAAGGGAGGCAAAATACACACAATACAAAACAAATATACGACACAACGACACAAAAGAAAAAGACACAAAAAGAAAATCTTTTTGATTTTTGTGAAATTTTTTCAAATTTTTAGGATTTTCAAGATTTTTCGAAGTAACTACGGAAATAAAACTAACTACGATAGAATATCGCTCCCCCACACTTAAACCGAGCAATGTCCTCATGCTCGATCGTAGTATGCGGAGAGACAAAAGAAAGAAAAAGAAACTACGAAAATGAAGTTAAAAATCAAAAATAAAGTGAAGAAAAGGGGTAGAATGTGTCCGGCCGGGGTGTAGTCAAGTCACCATGGGCCGAGACGAGAAAAAGATATGGATGGGGGAAGAAATAAAAAGAAAGAAATAAAAGGAAATGGGAGGGGAGGGCTAGGTGTAATCAAGTCACCTAGCCCGGATTCCGTCCAAATCCGACTAACTACTAAAAAAGAAAGTGAAAATCTTGTAAATTGGATTTTTCGATTGACTCTCGACGCAATCACGTCGTCGAGAGTCGGGAGCAATCATACTATGGCCTCGAAGGCCACTAAGACCCCATGACTTAAGGGAAGGGGGCAAACAATGAAAAACAAGCGATAAAAAGACGGAAAAGTAAGGATAGTTACCCAAACCGAGTGGCTAGTAACTCACTTGCTCCATCGTCTCAATGATCATTAGAGGCTCGTCGCTTATCTTCTCGGTTGCCATCTCGCTTCACACTCAAGAAGAACTCACGGTAGAGGTAGTAATGGTAAGGGGTGGGATTTGATGCGAGAGTCGGTGTAAAGTGGATAGGAAATGGAGTGAGGGCAAGTCAATGAAATAAATGAGGCATATGATAAGGCTAGGATAGCTAGGGAGGTTGGGAGGGGGCATAAAATGGTTGGGTGGAGTCAATTTTCGAAGAAGAAACACAGGGGGGGGGGGGGGGTAGAGGACCATCCCGGTCGGGAAGGCCTCATCCCGTTTGGGATGGGGTGCACAAATGAGAGGGCTGCTGACCTGGGCCCGTCCCGGTCGGGATGACCCCGTCCCGGTCGGGACGCTACAGGGGCAGCCGCGCATCTTTTATTTCATTCTCCTTCATTCTTGTACCCATATATATACCTCCCCCTTGTAATGTTAAGATATCTTATCATAGTTTAGCATTCCTTAAGCCTCTCTACAACCCTAAAACCCTAGATTTACTTTCACTCATTAGTTTTTTAATCTTCCTTTAATTATTAGTTAATCTTTTTAATTAGTTCTTGTATTAAGAAGTTCTTGAAGATTGTTCCAAGCTTGACAACCTTGGGATTCTATTTGGGTTCTTATTTATACAAGATTGCATCTTTTCTTCATCTAGTGTTGGTATAATCATCCCTACTCTTGTTCTTGTTTATTTAATCTAGTTTGAATCTTGTTATATTGTTATTGTCATTGTTCTTGTTAATCATTATGGATGTTTGGGTTGTGATATTGTTTTCTCTTATTATTGTTGGTTTTCTCTTTTTCATTAGTGAGTAGTAATCTTGTGGGGTTAGTAGGGGGATTAGGGGTAGATTATGGATGATTAGGGTTGATTAAGGGAAAAGGGTGAGTCTTTGTTGTTAGTCACATTGTGGGCACTCTATGTGTTTGTTGATATGCTTGTATGAGTTGTAGTGGCCATGCTTCCCATACTTGTGCTCATCTTCTCATTGATTGTCTATTATGTGGAAATGTTGAGAATAGTTTAGTCGCGAGAGCGCGGACTAGGGTCTAAGTTGCGAGAGCCCGGACCCACCTTGGCATCGATTTAAGTTGCGAGAGCCCGGACCGACCCTAGCAACTAGGAGACACCCATTAACCTTGATCACCCCAATTACCCTTCTACTCCTATGAACCCGACCTACCCCACTTTTCTCCGTATTTGAGTTCATCCTCTTAGTTAGTCATTGTTTACTCTAGTTTATTTGTTAGTTCGATCATTAGCATTGTTAGTATAGTTCTTACTTCTCCTCCACCATAGTTTTCCAATTATCGCATTCTTTGTGTTTGTTTGGTGATTTAGTCTCGTTTTAGGTGAACATAGTCTAACCCTTGCAATACCGTCCTCGTGGATACGATCTCGACTTACCCTAGCTACCACTAGGTGTAATCGGTAGTTTATTGTTGGTTAGGATACACGACAAATCCTACCATCAGTTCCATCACCCAAGTGTATGAGATTTATCTCCATAGATGGAAGACTTCACGATCTTACCATTTCTCTTTTCTTTCTACGTTCGTTTTACAAGAGCATAAGTACACTTAGGTACTTGCTTGTCACTCCGATTTTTGTAAGCTTTGACTAAACTTGGAGGTCAGCGGCAATGATAATATCAGACAAAGTGTTCTTGCCCATGTGGACGTCCGTCCGCACCGCCCGACGCCCCACGCGCGCCCGCGCTGGACCTACCCTATTTTTCAATGTATGTCGGTGGCCACCCACGCGGCCCCCTCCCGGTCGGAGGCCGGTCCGATCTCGCATACGGGGCGATGTGTCGGACCTCGATTCAGATGACGATCCGGACTTGTACTAGATGGGTGCGGGCACCCGTGTTTTTCGTTTGGAATCGATCGAGTCGTGGTTGTAAATGTTTAAAGGCCGATATGTTTGGTAAGGTGACCTTTTTAGTGAACTGAATTCGTTGCCGATTTTTGGAGTCGCCACCGAGTCAATTATGGGGACTCGGAAACCGTTCAAGTCAACTTTGATCCTTAACTGGCTCAAAGGTGAGGGGCACGGGACCTAAAGATAAAAACTTGTACCCTTAAGCACTCCATGCCTAGAACGACTCTCATTGCCAATGGTTTCGGACATCCGGAAACCGTCGATTCTGAGTAAGGGGTGAGGGTACGTATTGGGAAGCCAACATCCGATAGACATCGACACCCAATCCCGCCCGCACTATAGCGGCCTCTACTTACTAATCAATCGGTGGGCTGATAATTTCGTTCTTTTGTTGTGACGGAAATACTGTAACATCCGTTGTTTTCACCCTATACTTTTTGCTACGTCGGTTGTTTAAGGACAAGTAAGTTTTGTCGTCGAAGTAGTTGTGTTTATATTCTTTGCATGCGATTTCATGTGACAAGCAGGCCATGAAAAGATGCACATAGGAGAGTAAAGAGTACTAATAATATAGGTATTAGCAAATTAGTTTTAACGCGATAATACGGATATTAGTCGTTCTCGTGATATACCTTACCTGGTATTCTGCTTAAGATGCGTCGGTTCGGTATTAATAGAGATGCGTCGAACGATTCATGGCGAGCACCGGGACTAATACGGAACCCGACCATCACTTTGTTCAGTTTTAGTTGATCTATGTTTTGAATTCCATGTTAAGTGATTTAGCATGCGATTATAAGGTCATAAAAGCAATAAATCATACGAAAAACTGTAAATGCGAATATAAGTAAATCACGTTGTGAGGAGTTGCACCCTCGGCGTATACACTAAACGAGACACGATGCATAGATAGTTGAGAACGGATCTCGGAATTACTCGGGTCTATTTAGTGTGTTTTAGTGTTTACGGTTGAAGTTGGGACGTTACGTGTTTTAGTATATGTTATGGACCTAGTGTCCATGTTTGACATTATCGTAATGCATAATAAAGCTACGAAAATGTAAAGTTTTTTTTAGATGATAACCTAGTGACGACTCGACTTTGACAGGGGGATCCTCCTAGCTTGCCCGGTGATTTCGGCAGAGTTCCGTTACCGTTGACCCTTCCTGCGGCTACTCCGACAGAGTGATAAGTGTATTTTGTAGTGCCTATTTTGTTGTGTTTGGTCCCTTTTTACCTTGTGAAATCGCTCGTTGGAGCGGTTTCTGGGCTACTCATGCTTCCTTTAGTTCGTTTTAGGTTCCCGAGACCGTTCATGGAGAATTGGAACGATTCCGACTCGTTTCATACACTTTTGGAGCCAACGAAGAGAAGGAACGATCACTCGGTGCCTTGGATTCAATCTCGAGATCTTGGGACCCATTCCCGAGCCTCTTAGACTCGATTCCGAGCCCCGAGAATTGACGGGAAGCCCATGAGAAGCAAGGAAGGACCTTAGAGACTATAATGGAGGCCTACAAGGTCCTTCCCGGGCGGGAAGAGTACCCATCCCGCCGGGAAGGAGTGCGTGTTTACATAGGCTGCTGTTTAGGTCGTCCCGACCGGGAAGGATGGTCCATCCCGACCGGGATCAATCCTTCCCGACCGGGATGGAGTAGCTGTAGCCGCGTGACTTTCTTTTCTTCTCCTTCACTCTTGGAATCTTATAAATACTCCTCCATTGTATTGTTTAAGGATGGGACATTACCATACATTATTATAAACCCTAGATAGAGTGCCTCCTCTCATTAGCTTAATCTTTTATTTAATCTTTTGTTAATCTTAGTTTAATCTAGTTGATTAGTCTTGTATTAAGGGATTTCTTGAAGATTCATCCAAGATTGACAACCTTGGGAGTTTCATTTGGGTTTATCTTTTCAATACAAGTTCTCATCTTTTTCATATTCTTGCTAGTTTGGTATAATCCTCTTCTCCTCTTTACTTTTAATCTTGTTAATCTTTCAAGTTTGAATCGTTACATATTGTTCATTGTTCTTGTTTGTTCATAATGGATGTTTTGATTATTATGTTGATTTCTCTTGTTAGTCTTAGATTTAGTTTCTTTATGAGTGAGTAGTTTCCTTGTGGGGTTAGTAGGGGGATTAAGTGTGGATTATGGATGATTAGGGTTTGATTATGGGTAAAGGTAATTCCTTTGTTGCTAGTCACATATTGGGCACACTATGTGTTTGTTGTTTTGCTTGTGTGGGTAGTAGTGGCCAATGCTTCTCATACTTGTATTCCTCTTTTCATTGTTTGACTAATTTGTGATTGAATGCTTATGTTTTGAGTAGCATCTAGCATGAGTGTTCGGGTCTAGTCTTAGACACGAGAGTGTGGACTTAGGCTTTGGCGCGAGAGCGCAAACCGAACTTAGTAACTAAGAGGCACCTACACCCTTGATTACCCAATTACCCTACTACACTTAAGAACCCGACCTAACCCTACTCCCTTTCATATTTGAGTTCTCCATCTCCTTAGTCTTTAGTTGTTTCTTTAGTTCTTGTTATAGCTAGTTCATTATTAGTCTAGTTCTTACCTCTTCAACCACCATAGTTTGTCAATTATCGTCTTCTTTGTGTTTGTTCGTGTAGCTTAGTCTCGTTTTTAGGTCGACTTAGTCTAGACATTACATAACCGTCTCCGTGGACACGACCCGACTTACCCTAGATACCGTTAGGATTAGTTGGTTAATTATTCGACGGTGGGGGATGCGGCGAGAACTTACACCATCACAGAGCTCCGCTATTATTGGCTGGTTCTGCGGCTAATCCGGCAGAGCTTCGTTACTAGACTATAGCTAGTCGAACACAGGCGCCTCGGGATCGAGTGGAGTGCTCGAAGGTGAGGATTAGCGTCGATGTCGCTTTTATCGGAACTACGATCGAGTGGATCGTTTGCCTCGGGTTTCGGAGTGCAAGCCCTTAGCGAGAAACTCTTTATGAGTGAAGGAGGAAGAGAATTGAAGAAGTTGTGTGTCGAAATGAGGGGATGGTGTGGGGGGGGGGGGGGGGGGCTATGTATAGGTGTTTTTGGCCCTCATCACCCAGATAGGCGCCTAAGGTCAGGCGCACCAAAACTCAGGCGCCTGGGTTTAGGCGTGTGAAGACTCAGGCGCGTAAGGTGAGGCGCTCGGGATTTTGAAGATACGATTTTGTTACTTTCCAAAACCGAGAAGCGGGTATATAATTCGTGGCTTAGGTACTAAGTCTCCCCCATCTTCACCTAGCACCATGATGCTTAGCGGGCCTCGGGTGTGCATCCCGAGGTTCGCTTGGCGCGGTGTTGACTCGGTTTGAGTTTCGGGACCGACTCGGGGTCCTGGTGTCAGAATTGACTCTAATTAGTGTCTATGCAACTGTAACGACACGACTAAGGCTGCCAATATGTTAGTTTAATTTTTCTTTGTAATTTATTTGATCCGTTCTATAGAAAAACTATCTAAAAGATCGCGAATCCGCGTCGCGTTGTAGTCCGATCGTCATCGGGTGTTTGTTGAGCACTTCTGCAGCCACCAGGTCCAAATCTGGGTGTCTACAGAAGCCCCCACTTTGACTGAGGCTTGGACAAGGCGAAAGTCAAAGTATAGCCACCCAGGTCAATCGAGGATTACGACCTGGTGGCTGTCCGGTCGGGTCGTTTTAAATCCATTGGACTACGTGTTGAGGCTCGCCAGCCAAGGCTTAGAAATCATACCTGACATCTTCGCCTCCGGTTGCTTGCTTGGGCCCGGGCCGGTGCCTATCATCTTGTTCTCATTTCTTCATGCTCGTGTGTTTTACCTTTTCGGATTACTTAAAAGTTTGTTCAATTTTGAATGCCTTGTTTGAGTGACGCGTTTAAGCGTGGATGCGAAAAAATGTTCGTATGTGTTGGCTTTCGTTTGAACAAATGTCTTTGGGATGCTTATGAACCCTTGGACTTAATAAAACGTTCGAGGGCGTCAGTCTCCACTCGAGCGGGCGTCTTCGGGATGCCTATGACCCCTTGGACAAAATAAAGCGAGGTAAAATGTTCGAGGGCGTCAGTCTCCACTCGAACACTTGTCTTCGGGATGCCTATGACCCCTAGGACAAAATGAAACAAGATAAACTATTCGAGGGCGTCCGTGTCCACTCGAATAACTGTCTTTCGGGATGCCTATGACCCCTAGGACAATACAAAGCAATACAAAATGCTCGAGGGTGTCAGTGTCCACTCGAACACCTGTCTTCGGGATGCCTTTGACCCCTAGGACAAAACAAAACGATATAAACTATTCGAGGGCGGCGTCGATCTCCACTCGAATAGCTGTCTTTCGGGATGCCTATGACCCCTAGGACAAAACAAAACATTCGAGGGTGTCCGTCTCCACTCGAATGAAAAATGCCGTGGAGGAATTAGACTCCTTCGAGGGCGTTGGTCTCCACTCGAATTAATTTGCTGTGGAGGTGTAAGACTCCTTCGAGGGCGTTGGTCTCCACTCGAATTAAATTGCTGTGGAGGTATAAGACTCCTTCGAGGGCGTTGGTCTCCACTCGAATTAAATTGTTGTGGAGGTATAAGACTCCTTCGAGGGCGTTGATCTCCACTCGAATTAAATTGCTGTGGAGGTATAGGACTCCAATGCCCATCGGATAACTAAGACCCGTAAGGCAAAAGTTGCTGTGGAGGTATAGGACTCCAATGACTCTCGGATAACTAAGATCCATTAGGCAAAAATTGTTGTGGAGGTACAGGACTCCAATGCCTCTCGGATTACTAAGACCCGTTAGGCAAAAATTGCTGTGGAGGTATAGGACTCCAATGCCTTTCGGATAACTAAGAACCGTTAGGCAAAAATTGCTGTGGAGGTATAGGACTCCAATGGCTCTCGGATAACTAAGACCCGTTAGGCAAAAAAAATTGATGTGGAGGTATAGGACTGCAATGCCTCTCGGATAACTGAGACCCGTTAGGCAAAAGTTGTTGTTGTTTATTTGTTTTAGTTAAGTGACTTTTGTTTTGCGGGTTTGTCTTATTTTGTTCGGGTTTGCTTTTGCTTTGCTTTGCTTTGTTATGCATTTGGGATTCTTTCGGAGTTTGCTTAGATAGGCTCGGTTTGGTTCGTTTTATTACCTTCTCGAGTGCAGCGTTCATGCTAAGTGTGGTTCTTATGCTTGTTTCATTATCGTGCTTTATCGATATCGATTAGTAATTGCTTCGTCATTGTTATTTTGCTTGTTATAAAGGGTGCGTGTTTCGTGTATATTAGATGTTAAGCCTCATTTTTTTCCGTCTTAGTCTGTGCTAGACTGTTCAGACGCGCATTAATCTGCGCCCCAATCTTCAGGCGCCTAGCCCTCAGCAATTCAGGTTTTGACCGCGTCACTTGAGGCGGTCGGGCTTCTGTGGGTCAGGTTTGTTTAAGTTGGCGAAGGTTGGGGCGATTCGTTCATTCGTCCCAAAAACCAAACGCGTCGCCTCATTCGCCCCAATATCGCCTTTTTGATTTATCTAGCCAAATTCCGTCACGATTTTCAATATACGTGAGAATGTCGACTCCGGGTAAGCGTTCTTCGTTCATTTATTGTCGGTTTTGCTTGATTTGGTTGATTGTGAATGTGGACATGACATAGGTCCACCCCAACGCGGCCACGCGCGGGTTTGGGGAGGCGAATGAATCTCCATATGAGAATGGATCGAATTGAAATTTAAATCGAAGTTGGAGTCGCCACCGAACTTTGTGGGAGTTCGGACCTGTTCGAACCCACTCTAGGTCGTAGTGGGCCGTGTACAAAATATGGCCCATTCCGATTTCAGAGTTTATTGGGTTCGTCCCTTTGCATTTGATACCGATACCGACGTTATCGGATATCGTGTATTGAATGACTCTCGTGCGCCAATGGTTTCGGACATCCGGAAACCGAGGTTCTGAGTAAGGGGTGAGGGTACGTGTTGGGAAGTTCACAAAGAACACCCAACCCCGCCCGCACATTAGCGGCCTCTACTAAGATATCGTTTGATGTTTTAATACGCGCGTTAGTAGTTCGGTTAAATGATATGCAAACAGTATTTTCGACTAAACATGTGAATTATGTTTGATATATGTCGTTTAAATGCATCTAAATTTACATCAATGTTGTTTTAGCATGCGTGATTCGTTTTAGCATAATAAAACAAGAGATGAAAAGAAATTGCTAAAAAGATGAACAAACGTGTTAGTAACGATTGAATAAAAAATATAAAGACGATGATATGCATGATTTTGAAAAGTTTACTACACGTGATGGATTAAACACGTGTTGACCGAGGTCAAGAAAAATAAAATACGTCGAGAAAACCCGCTGTTTCGTTAAAGAAACGATGTTCGAAAAATTAGAACGAAATTGATTTGTGCCACGTTTTCAGGAGATCACGCGAGTCGCTTAGGAAGAGCGCGACTCGCGCGAGGAGGCCGCTCGCCCGGGATGCACACGGCTCGCGTTCCGGGCTGTTTTCGAAATTGATTTTCGGAAAATTTATAGCTTTATTAAATCGCGTACAAATATTGCATGATTTATACTTGATTTAATTTAGCGATATTTGTTATATTCGATTTTCGATTATGAAATCGATATCAAATATTCGGAATAGTTTTTTAGAAAAGATAGAAAAAAGGTTTTTGTAAATCGTTTAAAATAAATTAAACTAAAAAAACGATGTTTGATTCTCTCCACATTAAAAATCATCGTGTTTAGTTTTATGAAACCATGTGACGATTCTTTAGCATCAATGAGATTAATTTAGTTCTTTTTTGGTACGATATTCGATTAGAGAATTGATATTGTATTTTAAGAACGTTTGTTTTATATGAAAATAGTTTGTAGTATTGATATTAGGAAAAAAAAATGCGACGATGACCCAAAAAAAAGATGACCGACGACAAGACGAAAAAAGAAAGACGAGAGAAGAGAAGAGAGAAAGGAGAAGTCGGGTTTGATTTTACACCCTCAACCTACATGCTTTGTTTACTCGGAACGAGGCTCGTCGGAATGTGGCTTAGGCACGGGAGCGTTGAGTTAATGTCGGTGAGTTATGGTGGTTTTGGTCGTGTAGGGTGTCGGGTAAGAGGCGGCCGGTTCTAAGGCTAAAGCGGCGTGATCTCGGGTTGTAATATCGGTTGTTTGATGCTATGTGTGTGTATGCTATTGCTAATGAATGTGTGTCGGGAATTATGTTGTTGTGAATTGTGATTGATGTGTGTGTTTTATGTGTCGATGATGGATGAATATTGTGTTGTGAGAGGGTCCTATTTATAGTAGTGGTCCTCGATTGAAGCTAAGAGAGGTAACCTTGCTTGGGTGATAAGAAATACCGGTTAGGATAGGGAAGGTAAGCAATTCGAGTAGAACGAGGATTCCGTTTCTTGGTGGAGAAGGCATTGAGCCGGCTGGAATGAGAGTACTCGGCCGAGTACTCCTTGTGCTCGGTGGAGTGCACGGTCGGGAATCCTATTGGGGATCGAATTCTATCCTTAATCGGAATTGTTTAATATTTTGTAGTTGATTTTTTGTAGTGTTCGACCTCAAGCCGGATTTGTGGGATGGCACGGCTGGTTCGTATGTCGGTCAAATATCTTTGACCGGGTTTTGACTCGGTCGCTAAAAGACGGTTTTGCCCCTGATGTCGGACTCGACCCAAATTAGTCTTATTTGACTCGAAATGACCCACTGAGCCTGAATTTGAGGTTGGTTTCGTGAGATAATGTACTCCGTAAAAAGCACAAGACAAATGCCAATGATTTCGAGCCTATATTCGAGTACGTTTATTGGGCTCGTCCCATGGCCGATGTCAGAGTTTATTGGGCTCGTCCCTTTGCATTGCATACCGATACCGTCACTACCGGTTATCGTGTATTGAATGACTCTCGTGCGCCAACAGTTTCGAGCATCCGGAAACCGAGGTTCTGAGTAAGGGGTGAGGGTACGTGCTGGGAAGCCCATGGAGGACACCCAACCCCGCCCGCACATTAGCGGCCTTTACTAAGATATCGAATGATTTTTGAATACGCGCGTTAGTTGAACGATGAGATGTTATGAGGAATTGAATGGGTTTTTATGTCAATTTAATGCAACTAAAATTAACGTCAAAGTTGTATTTTAGCATGCGGGTTTATTTTAGTGCAATAAAATAAATGAGAGTTAAATCGACAAAAGAACAAACGGTTAGTAACGGTATAACGAATGATAACGGTTTGCAAATTATTGAATGATATTGAATAATGTAAACGTGATGCATGATTTTCGAAAAAAGTAGTAATACACGTGATTAATTTGACACGTGTTGACCTAAGTCACAAAAATATTATCGAAACTAGAAAACGATGTAGGACTCACGGTTTTGTCGTGATAAAGGGCCACTCGATCGAGTCATTGTAGGACTCGACCGAGTGGACTTCTAAAAACGCTCATGTCCCGTATATTGGACCCTACTCGATCGAGTTATTGACCAACTCGACCGAGTACGCTGCCACTCGACCGAGTCACTGTGAGACTCGACCGAGTGGAGGTCGAAAATGCATTCTGTTTCGGTTTTTTGGGGTGCCACTCGACCGAGTGGGCTAGGCACTCGGTCGAGTGCCCCCTGTACGAACTAGGGTTCGTTTGCAATTCGTTATTGATTTTGAAATTGCTCTTTGATTTTGATGATTCGATGAATTGGGCATAAGTATTGCATAATTTATGTCCAATTCGTATCTACGATTCTCGTCGTACCCGATATCCGCTTATTGAAGCGGTATCGAATACTTGAGTGAAATTTGAAGAAAAAAAAGCTATAAGTCGTTTTAAGCCAACCAAAGCGATATGAGTTTTCCTCCACGTTTATAGTGTCGTAATTCTAACGAATTAAATGACATCTACGTTAGCATCAATGAAAAATCGAATTCGTTAGATTATTTGACTAGATCGTTAGATTCGACATCCAATTATGGAATTGGTATCGAATCTAAAAGATCGACGATTTGCTTGAATTGAAAGACTTGATTCCCTCGGTTTCTCCGACATCGAAATAAAAATCCCTAGGGATTGTGAGATGTCGGATCCACGTCAACGGGTTTCGACCCTTATAAAAAAGTAGTTGTTTCGAAAGTAGTTTGTAATTGATGCGAATATGCGATTGAAGGATGATGAGAACGAAAAAAAAAATTATTATTTAGGTTGACCCGTTTCAATAATCAAGTAATCGAGGTGTCGGGATAAGCGACCGACAACGCTGTGTGCAGTACACTTGTATATTCGGGTTTCCTTATTCCGACATCCCTCATACTCGACACAAATCCACAAGTATTTTAATATCTTTTAGTACTAGCGGTATTAATGATATTAGGACGCGAATAAAATAAAAAAAATGAGACAACAACGACGATAAAGACGACGCACGACGCGAGAGAGAAGGAGAAGAGAGAAAATATGGGGTTTTGGCACCCTCAACCTACATGTTTCTTATGCTCGGACGGGACTCGTAGTGGCGGCTTGCACGGGAGTTTCTAGTATGTAGGCTAAGTTGTGGTGGTTAGGGTTTCGATTCCTAAAGCTAGGTTTAGGGTTTGCTAGTATAGGGTTAGGGTTTGATTAGGGTAGAATTAGGGTTTTATGGATGATTCCAAAGTTGTGTGAAGTGTGTGCATGGGGGTGTATATATAGGCATTGCCCATGTACCCCGTCTAGGGTTACTCGACTGAGTAACCCCTTGACTCGGTCGAGTGGCCCAAGCGCCTGCAGCCGGGCTTGAATAAGGGCCCACTCGATCGAGTGGAGCTGACACTCGATCGAGTGGGTCATCTGGGTCGAGTGGTCCGGGCTTTGGACCTTGAATTGGATATTTTGTGGGTTTTGCTTTTGAGTTGGACTTTTTGATGTTTGTGTGGCTGTTTTTTGTGTGTCTCGGAAATGACCTTGACCGGGGTTGACCAAATCGCTAAAAGTCGGTTTTATTTCCGGTGTCAGTTTTGACCCAAATTAGTCTTGTTTGACTGGAAACGACCCACTGGGCCTGAATTTGAGGTCAGTTTTGTGAGATTTGTACTCCGTAAGTGCATTAGCCAGCAACTAATGGTTTTGAGCCCATATCCGAGCGCGTAGAAACACGTTAGCGTCCGATCATCAACGGGTGTTTTTTGGAAACTGCCATAGGCACCTGGCAATCAAAATGCGAGTGTCTACACCAAGCCAAATGCCAATGATTTCGAGCCCATATTCGAGTACGTTAAAGCATGTTTGCGTCCGATCATCATCGGGTGTTTGTCGGAAACTGCTATAGACACCTAGCGGTCAAAATGTGGGTGTCTACAGAGCCCCCACTCTGACTGAGGCTTGGACAAGGAAAAAGTTAGAGTAGCTACCAGGCCAATCAAAGATTAAGACCTGGCAGACTTCCGGCCGGGTCTTTTATAATCCATTAGACTTGCGTGAAAGGGCTCACCAGCCATAAGATAGGATTCATACCTGAGTTCTCTTGTCATGAGTAACTCCGTGGGGAATTTGGACTTTTCGTGTAAGTCTCAGGTGCGCCTATATGTGGGCCCATCCCGTGAAAATTGCCGCCTTGGGCCTTTCGCTGGGGAGATATGTGAGCTGCACGGTCTTGAATCGTACCTGTATAAGTTACATAAAATTTTGCATGCAACATGTAGGTAAAAGACGTCTCGCGCTGGAAAAAAACTTGATATTCCTTTGGGAAGCCGAGTTGGTACCTGAAATGTTAGATATACAGGCAGAAATAGCAAATAGCAAGATAGCATACAGGAAATGCAGTTAGCATCTATAGACTGACTTGCGCTGGGGAAAATAATTTTTGCTTCATTTTGAAATCGAAATCCTGAAAGCAACTCACGTGCTAGGAGATAGGTTTTCACAATTGAAAGGGGTAGAAAAGAAATTTGCAGTTTAAATAGGCTGAAATTTGACCTAGTCGAAAAGGATTTTCTCAAATGGCTAAGTTTTGCAAATTTTAAAATGAGAATTTGAAAAGAGAGGCCTACCGACTGACTCGACTCTGGACGCGACATGACGAGTTGATAGACATGACTCGGATTCTCGAGGGGTTGGACCGTGACTCGGTAGGGGGTGGGCCACCTAAGATGACAAGACTCTTAAGTTGCGCTATTCCGTAGCCTAGGCGAGTGGCAACATGGTCGAACATCAAAATGGGAAGGATGTGCTATATGGGAATTGAAATAGCCTGTTATGAGACTATTTCTGCATGACAGCAACTATGCCGTAGTCTAGTGCTCTTTTGGATTTTTCGTTTCGGGGTATATTCCCAAGGTGGGGGTTGTTTCGAGTCCCCGATAGATTCTTGTCTTCGACTAAGCCGAGTGCTAGGACACACTATAGAAAGGAGGCTAGATTTTGAAAGTATTTGGATTATGTGAATGGATGGAGAACTTCTGCCTAGAAGAAGCCCCCAGGATGACAAAGCTAGCTGTTGAGAACATGACGGTGTCGTGCCCGGAATGATGGTGCTTTTTTAATGTGTGTCAATGTGGGTTGTTGTGCCTCTGTTGAAAGGCTGCCTACGTATTCACGTGTAGTGAAATCAAACCATGCCGTAGTTCAGTGTTGGAAGATATATTATGGTGCCTAGTCTAATAGGACTTTGTGTGTAACTAGCCATAACAATGGTGCAGGCTGGGTGCATTCCCAATGATGTCTTGATCAAAGGGCCAGAATGGTTAGGATATTGATCCTGTGACTGTGAGCGTTCTCCGGGATAGCCCCTAGAGGTGGTGTGCACTATTTGGGCATGTTCTATGCCGATCGCAAGTTGAGTTCCCGTGTTCGGGGTTGGTAACTGGTTTGGATGTGAAGAATTGGGATGAGATTTGACGAGTTCTGCTCTCGGGGATTTGACGAGTTCTTCTCTAGGGGATTTGACGAGTTTTGCTCTCGGGGATTTGACGAGTTTTGCTCTCGGGGATTTGACGTGTTTTGCTCTCGGGATTGTGTGTGATTAGGTAAGGGATTTGAGGAGTTTTGCTCTCGGGATTGTGTATGATTAGGTTCGGAATTTGACGAGTTTTGCTCTCGGGATTTGACGAGTTTTGCTCTCGGGGATTTGACGAGTTTTGCTCTCGGGGATTTGACGAGTTTTGCTCTCGGGGATTTGACGAATTTTGCTCTCGGGTTTGCGTATGGTGATTGTGAATTCTGTTATGTAAAGGGGAAGTTGAGTAAAATGGCTCGAACTTTGATTGGGATAGGTTTTGATAACGCGGGATCTGGTTTCCATGTCTGGCCCTAATGGTTAGGGGTATCCTATGGAGCTTGAATCCTCAAAATTCCGGGCTGCCTCTAGCCTGGGTCTCGGGAAGGTCTTGAGGGTTGTAATGTGGGAAGGCCAAATGTGGTGTTGGTTGACCAGCTCGATTATCTCTCCCTTATTTGATGGTATGAATTTTGACCGTACCCTGGTCATGGGACTTTCACTTGAATTGACCGTCGATCATGGTCATGGGTTTTGATGGTAGTTCTTTTTGATCATGGCCAGCTCTTTTGTTTTGGGCCTTTTGTTTTTTTTTTTTTCTTTTGGCCTTTTAGTCCCGGTCATGGGTGTTTCTTTTGCCTGCTTTTTATTTCGGCTCTTGCTTTTTCGTGGACCTTTGTTTTTTTTTGTCCAGTTTTTTTTTTGTTTTTTTTCGGTTAGTCAGACTAACACCTAAGGTAGGGATGGTCAGTCTTATTGGAGGGGTATTTATTGTGGGTAATGGGCTTGCCACCGTCTTGAACTCAAACTAGGAGACTACCTAGATTCGTCATAGGATTCAATACCGCTCCTGCTAAGTGTAGTTTTGTGGCTTTCTATGTCAGACATGGAACAGGTAAAGGGAAAACACGGGTCTCAATATCCTGCAGTCATTATAGATGTGCCTATAATAGTCACGTGCGTGTGCTCACAGTGTATGATGGTGTTCATCATGTTCTCGGAAACGCATAAGAAAAGTATATATGAGAAATAGAAAAGCTGATTTTATTGAATTTTGAAAAAGAGGACAGAATACAACTGACTCTAACTTTGACTTTGGAATAAATAGTATATCCTAGACTCAGACTCAGACTCAGACTCGGACTTAAATCAAATCCGGACTCTTGGATGCATGAGAGGTAGATTGGATTCTTTGGTCATCGGACCCTGTATAGTCCATGAGGGGCTTTGCAAGTGACAATGTTTCCAAAACGGGAGTCTTCCCAGCATCGAGGAAGTCTTGAATGAGGTGTTTCAGTTTCCATCACTGCTCGGTATCGTGTCCCCTCCCTCTGTGGAATTTGCAGTAATGCTCGGTGTTCCATGCTTTGGAGCGTTTTTCCAAAGGTGGGTCGGCTGTTGGGCCTATAGGTAGTATTAGGCCCTTCGGAACCAACCTCTGGAAAGCGACGATGTAGGACATATACAAGTGGGTAAATGTCCTTTCCTTTGACTGGTTCTTGATTTTTGGAGAGGTGACTTGAGGGTTACCTCTCTCGGTCTTGCCATCTTGAGGGTATCGGACGGTTTTATAAGAGTGTTCACCCTTCAAATGGGTCGGTTGGGTGATTGATTGCCTTACCCGCTCTAGTTGTGTTAGACGGGATCGAGTTCTTACAAGGTCTTCTTCGATGGTGGTCACCCTGGCATTTAGGTTATCTAGGGCGGTATTGATTTTTGAGAAGATATTGTTAATGGAGCATGACAGCATAAGCATACTCCCCTAGATATCCCCTTTCTCGACGGCGCGGGATTTGTTGTGGTTTGGTAGCGCCTCACTCATAGGGTCCCTGATCGGAAGAGACGACATGTGTTAGAACTCGCCTAAACTCGGTTTTGCGCAAATACAAGAGAATGAGTCAAACTAGACGTGGCCCGGAGTGACAGAAATGACTAAAATTATCGAATCGGGAAACCCGGACGTTGACCTAGACCAAGTGACGACCGCGAATTAGACTTAAGCTGCAGAAGGGTGAATCCAAAAATGGGGCGACCGTGTTAGAACGTGCCACGTGCTCCGACCAACCGTGGTGACCTAACCCTAGGTGACTCGAGTCTTGAACGAGTGACCCTTACACGTAAGGATCACGAACCTTTTGTTATAGGGCTATGCCTTGTAAAAGGTTGACTCGGCCTTGAGGAAAGGCAGACGGGGTACGGGAAGAAACTTGCGATGTAAGATCGGCAGAGTTTCGACGCTTGAGACCCTTGACTCGACCCGAATAAAGACGGCCCTGTGATTAGGGTAGACCCTTAAGTTAAAGGACTTTCGAATTGGGACGACTCGTCTAACGGATTGAAAGATAGGCGAAATTCCCTTAGGAAAAGTCGTGGGGACCGTCCTGTTAGAGGGAAATATTGCGTGAGACTTTCTAGTTTAGACTCGAGTGTGTAAACGGGCTTTCCTTGGTGGGGGTATGTCCTACGTAGGTTAGCCTTTCCTTAGTCAAATAAGGCGGACTGGGATAGGGAGAAAACTCGTGATTTAAGATCGACGGAGTTTCGACGCTAAAGACCATCGACGATTTATGACAGGACCCGACACTGCTAAATACGGGAAGACCCAAGAAGAGGGAAGTTTTAGAAAAGGAGTTTTGGAGAAAACCCCAAGAAAACGGTGGATGGCCCGAGTTTGGAAATCGGAAATGTGTCATCGGGCCGCGATTTTGAAGTTTCGAAAATATTTTTTTAAGTTTTGAAATGGGCAGTATACCGGCTAGAAATAGGCTATTTTGAGTAAAATCATAAGTCCTAAATTTGGTATACTTCCCGGGTTTTGAAAAATGATTGAACCTTGAAAATTGAGAAGATGGTCCTGAAATTATCAGTGGGCCAATAGGACCGGGTTTTTGAAAAGTCGAATATTTGAAACTTTGAAAATTTGAATATCGAAACAAAAAGAATTTCCGACAATTTGAAAATTGAAGATGAGATCCCGAAGATTTGAAAATCGAAAACGGCACCTCAAAGATTCGAACATCGAGAATGACATCTCGAAGATTTGAAAATTGAAATAGAATTTTGAAAATTCGAAAAATCGAATGGTGGATCGGAAATTCGAATTTTGAAATAGATAGCATGCCGGCTAGAAAATAGGCTTGTTTTGAGTCAAATCTTAAGTCTAAATTTCGGTAGCTTTCCGAATTTTTGAAAATTGAATATTTTTGGAAGGATGTATTTTGAAAAAAGACGGTTTTTGAAAACGACACGGAAACCAAGTAGTATATAGTCACGCAAGCATTATAACGACACCATGTATGCTCTATACTAAGTCTCGGTCGGTCTATAAAGGGTCTATACCAGTGTACATAGCCTATCCGAGAATCGGGGTGGACTTCCTAAGTCGAGTTGAGCTTAGAACATGCCGTAAAACCCATACGAATCGACTATGGACACCTTTGACATATCCAATTTGGACTACATCAATAGGATAGTGGGACGTCAGTCACCAGTACCGGCCCGGAAAAATATGGGGTTATGCATGAACCGTAAAACTAAAACGCGTATTGTACTAGTCAAACAATTTCTATTCGAGTCTCACCCTAAGGATGCCGATGGTAAGTCACGCATCAGTTAATCCCCAGCGGAGTCGCCAAATTGTGGACACGACATAGGTCCACCCCGACGCGGCCACGCGCGGGTTTGGGGAGGAGAATGAATCTCCATATGAGAATGAATCGAATTGAAATTTAAATCGAAGTTGGAGTCGCCACCGAACTTTGTGGGAGTTCGAGCCTGTTCGAACCCACTCTATGTCGTAGTGGGCCGTGTACAAAATTGACCCATTCCGATTTCAGAGTTTATTGGGTTCGTCCCTTTGCATTTGATACCGATACCGACGTTATCGGATACCGTGTATTGATTGACTCTCGTGCTCCAACGGTTTTGGACATCCGGAAACCGAGGTTCTGAGTAAGGGGTGAGGGTACGTGTTGGGAAGTTCACAAAGAACAGCCAACCCCTCCCGCACATTAGCGGCCTCTACTAAGATATCGTTTGATGTTTTAATACGCGCGTTAGTAGTTCGGTTAAATGATATGCAAACAGTATTTTCGACTAAACATGTGAATTATGTTTGATATATGTCGTTTAAATGCATCTAAATTAACGTCAAAGTTGTTTTAGCATGCGAGATTCGTTTTAGCATAATAAAACAAGAGATGAAAAGAAATTGCTAAAAAGATGAACAAACGTGTTAGTAACAATTGAATAAAAAATATAAAGACGATGATATGCATGATTTTGAAAAGTTTACTATACGTGATGGATTAAACACGTATTGACCGAGGTCAAGAAAAATAAAATACATCGAGAAAACCCGCTGTTTCGTTAAAGAAACGATGTTCGAAAAATTAGAACGAAATTGATATGTGCCACGTTTTCAGGAGATCACGCGAGTCGCTTAGGAAGAGCGCGACTCGCGCGAGGAGGCCGCTCGCCCGGGATGCACACGGCTCGCGTTCCGGGCTGTTTTCGAAATTGATTTTCGGAAAATTTATAGCTTTATTAAATCGGGTACAAATATTGCATGATTTATACTTGATTTAATTTAGCGATATTTGTTATATTCGATTTTCGATTATGAAATCGATATCAAATATTCGGAATAGTTTTTTTAGAAAAGATAGAAAAAAGGTTTTTGTAAATCATTTAAAATAAATTGAACTAAAAAAACGATGTTTGATTCTCTCCACGTTAAAAATCGTCGTGTTTAGTTTTATGAAACCATGTGACGATTCTTTAGCATCAATGGGATTAATTTAGTTCTTTTTTGGTACGATATTCGATTAGAGAATCGATATCGTATTTTAAGAACGTTTGTTTTATATGAAAATAGTTTGTAGTATTGATATTAGAAAAAAAAATGCGACGATGACCCAAAAAAAAGATGACCGACGACGACAAGACGAAAAAAGAAAGATGAGAGAAGAGAAGAGAGAAAGGAGAAGTCGGGTTTGATTTTACACCCTCAACCTACATGCTTTGTTTACTCGGAACGGGGCTCGTCGAAATGTGGCTTAGACACGGGAGCGTCGAGTTAATGTCGGTGAGTTATGGTGGTTTAGGTCGTGTAGGGTGTCGGGTAAGAGGCGGCCGGTTCTAAGGCTAAAGCGCCGTGATCTCGGGTTGTAATATCGGTTGTTTGATGCTATGTGTGTGTATGCTATTGCTAATGAATGTGTGTCGGGAATTATGTTGTTGTGAATTGTGATTGATGTGTGTGTTTTATGTGTCGATGATGGATGAATATTGTGCTGTGAGAGGGTCCTATTTATAGGAGTGGTCCTCGATTGAAGCTAGGAGAGGTACCTTACTTGGGTGATAAGAAATACCGGTTAGGATAGGGAAGGTAAGCAATTCGAGTAGAACGAGGATTTCATTTCTTGGTGGAGAAGGAATTGAGCCGGCTGGAATGAGAGTACTCGGCCGAGTTCTCTTTGTGCTCGGTGGAGTGCTCGGTCGGGAATCCTATTTGGGATCGAATTTTATCCTTAATCGGAATTGTTTAATATTTTGTAGTTAATTTTTTGTAGTGTTCGACCTCAAGCCGGATTTGTGGGATGGCACGGCTGGTTCGTATGTCTCGAAAATATCTTTGACCGGGTTTTGACTCGGTCGCTAAAAGACGGTTTTGCCCCTGGTGTTGGACTCGACCCAAATTAGTCTTATTTGACTCGAAATGACCCACTGAGCCTGAATTTGATGTTGGTTTTGTGAGATATGTACTCTGTAAAAAGCCCAAGCCAAATGCCAATGATTTCGAACCCATACTCGAGTACATTAAAGCACGTTTGCGTCCGATCATCATCGGGTGTTTGTCGGAAACTGCGATAGACCCCTGGCGGTCAAAATGTGGGTGTCTACAGTGAGTTTGTTTTGTTAAAACCCTAAAAAATTGATTTGGGGGTTTTTAATTTGCTAAGTTTTGATGCTTGTACTTATTCCCGTTGTTAAATTAGGGTCGATTAGAGCTTGTTAGGCTGATTGTAAGTTGACTAGGGGATTTCGAGGTACGACAATGGCTCCCTATAGTGATAGGTTCGAGATGCTAGGGTTAGGGACCGTTTTCCCGGATATTCCCGCATTTGTTTTGCATAATCTTGCTCAATTAGTGTTTGTGAGGATATGGGTAGCTCCCTTGTCAATTTTTATGGGCTAGGATGGCTCTTAGGGCCTTCCATGAAGTTTTGCGTGTTTTGCGACGAACCAAAAGGTGTCATAACGATGCCGGATTTTCCCGAAAGCACTTCCTTCGTGACCGGGATCGAAAATGGGTGTTAGCAGCCTTTTCGGAATTTTAATATCCTTATCCGAATTTTGACCCTATCTTGACCTGTTTAAGTGCTTCAGCCTGACCTGAGGCATGGGTTTTTTGTGTTTTGTTTGATTTCACAGCTAGAGGTGATACCGAGCGTCCCGAGGGAGCTTCCATGGTTGGTGCCAGTGGCGAGGCCGCCAGACGAGCTCACAGACTCCTCGCGGGATTCGCAGGAGATGACGGAGCATTTCATCTCAGCGTCGTGATCCAGAGGCCATAAATGAGGCCGATTTTGATAGGGTGAGGAAGCGTAGGCTTCCCGAGACAGTTTCTAGGAGGGCCCATGTTCCGGCTCCCGTACCGGAGAATGAGAAGATTGGTTACAAGGATCCCGAGTGGGCTCGGGACTGGGATGCTCACCGGTTGTTGTTTTGTCCTGGCCAACACGTTTCTCACCGCATAGTGCAGGGTCTGGTGAGTGTCCTATTCGTGTTTATTAGTTTTGTTTTGGATTTTGGCTCGGGTTGGGTTTGGTTTGTTTCTCTTATACTTGTATTACTTTGGTTTGCAGTCCCTAGGTCCGATGAGGACTTTCTCGGGCTTTACTACATGTCTCGAGATTTATTCTCGAATGTTGACCCCCACGATAAAGGGAATTATCGCGAGAACTGCTCTAGGTCCTGTGGTCGAGCAGTGGGTCTGGTTGGTGGGTTCCAAGACTAAGTGCAACCTTATGGTGATTAGAGCGATGGTAGATCGCTTTCATGATACTACCTCGATCTTCCATATGTCATTTGGGGAGGTCGGGATGACTTTAGAGGATTTCGGGGTGATTACTGGTTTTCCCTAGGGTCCGGAGAGGATTAGATGGGCTGCTGAAGGCCCTAGGCTAGATAGTGATGAGGTGCGGAGCCTCATCGGGGATTGTTTGGAGCGTGAGGCATATAGTGCGCCTCATGCTTTGGTGAGCTCGTACATCACCGATCACTTCGAGCGGGTGGCGGTGTTAGAGGGTCGAATACCAACACGCCGGAGCAGGATGCCCGGTCGTGGTTGTGGTACCTCCTAGGATCGACCCACTTCTCGGATAAGAGCGAGAGGTTCAGTACTAGGATTTTGCCTCTCCTGGCTGATCTGACACAGCTAGGACGTTTTGATTGGGTAACCGCAGCTTTTGCGGAGATGACTCGCTATTTGCAAGTCATGGTGAGGCCGTTGGAGGTGGAGTCGGCCTCAGCCTTGCCCATCGTGGGTCCAGGCCTTGTATTGGAGGTTAGTTGCTATTCCCGCCTTTGTATTTTAGGTTCTGCTTAGTTTTGGCTTAGTTTTGCTAGAGGTGTTTTGGGATTTTGCAGGCTTGGATCTATTCCTACTTCCCTTGTTTGGCACCTAAATCGGTACGGGTTCATCCGACGAGATTCCCTGCGGGGATCGAGTGGAGGCTGGCTCAGCCTAAGAGTACAATCAGCCATTACCCGTCGGAGAACGTGCAGGTCAACCAGCTACGCCTCGAGGATGTAAGCTTTCTTTTTATGCCCTGCTTTATTTGGCGTTTATCGTGGGTTTAGGGTTGTTGAAGTGCTAATTTTATTTGTGCAGTTTGTGGCCCGCCCTTGGGCCAATTATGAGGGCGTGCCTGGGTATGTGGCTACGGAGTTGAGGCCTCGGAGCTATAGGAGGATGCTTCTTCCTGCGTTGTTTCGCCCAGTTTGGTATCTGGGCGAGCGGTTGGTGCGTCAGTGTTTGTATGACGATTTCAGGGTGCCGGTTGATCCTCCCCGGACCATGTTTAGACCACCGACCACCGCAGAGGTCCTCGAGGGTAGGGATGGAGAAGGAGGCGATGCGTTCCTGGTGCCTCCTATCTATCTCATGTCAGCCAGCGGCTAGCTTGCCTCCGCCTCGTGCTAAGGTTTTAATCTTTGATTCTAAGGTTTGTTTCATGGTTTAGCATTTACATGCCCCTGACCGACCGATTTGCTGCTCTCTCAGCCGGTCGATCCGGCTGATGCTATTCAGCCCCCAGAATTCCCCTTGACGCTGCTTAGGGTGGATGCGGCCGGGATAGCTTTCACTGAGCCTCTCCCCCTGTGTTGAAACACCCTACATTGATTGAAGATGTCCTATTTATGAGCTCTGCTTAAAGGGATTTGAAGTACTACTCATATGAACAAAGTGCACTTTCTTTTCTGGTCATCCATACAAAAGAACTCTGCGGTTAACCGTGCTTGACTGGGAGGAAGCTTAGGATGGGTGACCTCCTGGGAAGGTTTCCGGGATGCGCATAAGTGAGGAGAAAATGCGCTGGAAAGGACTCGTGTTGGTCTGTGAGACCAGCACAAAGCCTGGCGGGCTACCGCGGTTAACATTTCCGGTCCTAGGATTGGGCCTGCGTGTTACACGTGTTCTGCCAAGGACACTGGGATAGAGTGGCGTGACCGGGTATACCGAGTAACTTCCGTGGTTTCACCTTTCAGGTTTCATCAGTTTGCCATCAGCGTTTGTGGAAGGCCGCCAACCGCTTCCGGGCCTATGCCTCGACGGTTTCCTGTGACACTTTGGGACCTCGATCGGTGAGTTTGCGTGACTAGAGTGGCTTTCTAGGATGTTTGCGTGTTATCCTAATGCTTAGGTGTACTTGTAGGATGTCCCGGATATGGTGGGGCGGCCCGAGACTCGGGTGACCGAGCTGAGGCGGAGGCGGAGGCGGAGGCGGTTGAGGCGCGACAACTCCTGCAATTTCGGGCCGACGAAATTTCTCACCTTAAGGAGCAGCTGGCTCGGTCTCAGGGCGAGCCCTCCGCGCAGGGTTAGGGTAGGCATCAAATTGGGAGGGAGGCTGAGGCTGAGGCTACCGGTCACGCTACGGGTGCGACCGAGGAGGTTGGAGGAGCCCTCGAGACGGCTACCCTAGACATGTTGTCGGGAATGGATGGTAGTGAGTCTCCTCTTCTGGATCTGGAGGATCTAGGTTTGGACGAAAACATTTGTGAGGTTGTGATAGCCATTGGCGCGGCTTCTAGGGGTCCTCCCTAGCCTTATGAACTCGATTTGCGTATGGATTTGTATGTTATGTATATTTTCTTGAGATTTTTAGTATTTGAATTAGTTGGATTAGTCTTGCATTTTAGTTTAGCGAATTGTCTACCTTGATTGACAAGTAATCACTTCGCGTTCATTTATTTGCGATTTAATCTTAGTTTAGGGTGCGTTGGGGTTGCATGGGAGTACGAAAACAGTGCCTTTCAGATGTTTTTAAATGCGTTATCTCGATTAAAATGTTTTGACTCGAGACGGGCAAGATGTAAAGTGTTAACGTGCTCTGACCGAGTGTATTAGGAGATGAGTGTAGTTGTTTTGACATTCAGAACGAGGTCGAAATTAAAATCCAGGCAACTTTTGAAAAAGGTTAGACCACTTTTGCATACTCATAATATTGCCTTATTAGGCTACAGATGCGACCTGACAATAACCGTTACAAGGCTACGACACGCCTAGGTGGGGTATCTTATCCCCCTAAAAGAAGAATGAAAAAAAACGCCTAAGTCTCGTGTGTTCGACGGGTGAACTGGCATTCCTGTAACTCTTGCTTGGGTATTTCGGTCTCCGAAGAGGGTTTTAGAGACTTTGGGAGGTCGTTCCCATCGTCCAAGATGTCAGGTGGTGGTTGTGACGACAACCAGGATCAACGTTTCCATTTTTGGGTTCCCTGAGGGATTATCTGCTTGGAGGTAGGCGCATAGACTAAGGCTCTCGGATTCTGGGTCGCCTGGGCTCGGGCGGCTGGAGACTCGGGCGCCTCGGCCAGGGCGGTTCAAGCCCCGTTTATGGAAATTTTTTGTTGTTTCCTAATTGTTGTGGGATTATGGCTATATATACGGGTTGTGGGTGCTCGTCTTATATATACTAGAATATCCATAGGGTCTAGAACATCCATCTTTAGAGTCATGTCAGGTTTCGGGAATCTCTTAACCGAGTGGGCGGGTTATTTTAAGAAATGTGACCTCGAGGTTTGTTCAAATGACGGCTTGTCAATGGTCGTTGCGCTAAATCGAGTCAAGATACAAGATGACTTGTTATTGGAATGCTCTAAGTTTTGGGACTCAAAAGGCCATGTTTTTGCTTTCCCCGGTGGTAAAATTTGTCCTCTTCCTAAAGAGCTAGACACTATAGGTGGGTGGAATTCGGTTCGACATTGTGTGCCTTCGGAAGATGATGCTTATGTAGAGCGGTTTTATCATTTTTTGGACCTTTCTTCATTGGAGGAGGCTAAGGTTTTCTTTGGGAGAGATGACATTGACTTAGGGTTGCTTTTCAGGACATTCTCACATGCTGGTTCTTGCGATATTTCGCCTCTAGCATGTAGGCGTGCTTTTAACATCGCGGTGGCTTGTTATTATCTTTTCGAGGATGCGAGGGCGCGTGAGGGTTGGGGTAACCCTCAAGTTTTGGATGTGGTGATGGGAATGGAACATGGACGATCACCCTCTTTGCTTATTTTGGGTGAGCTTATTTTAGGTCTTGCTTGATGCTCGTGCCCGACTCCACAAGACATCTTTTCGGGGTTCCAGGATCATTTTACAGGTGTTTTTTTTGTGTCATGTTTCCTTGTTGCTTGGCTCTTTTTTTTTTTTTTTTTTGTGATTGCTTTGGTTTGAAGGTGTGACGTTTTGTCGTGGTTTGTGCAGGTTTGGCTACAGGAGCAGCTTGGTATAGTCGACCCTCCCCGTGGCTTCGAAGTTTATAACTACAGGGGTTTCACGGGCCGGAAGACGGTGCAGGTGTGGAGTAAAGGTCACACCGAAAAGGAGTGGCTTTCCTAATTGGCTAAAGGGCAGTTGGTCATTAGGTGATCCGTCCCGTGGTGGAATATCAGTGGGCGTACCGGGTTTCCTGTTTCATTTTCGACCGAGGCTTTGTTAATACTATCCATGAGGGATCCGGTTTATATTTATCCGTGCGTGTTGTCGAACCAAATGGGTGTTAAACCACCCACTTCGCGGCTGCTCAGGATATTTCTAGGTTCGACTCATGGACAGAGAATTCGCTTAAGGAATTTAGGGTGTCCTGGGAACAGAGGATTTCGCGTCCCGTTGTTATCGAAGGCGTTCGACCGATCGACACTGCTTTCGTCCGGCGGAGGGTTTGTGAACACCTGTCAGAACAGAGCAACTCAAAAGTTAGGAATATAGCGCCGCTAGGGAACGGGGAGTTGACTTGAGGGAATGTCACTAAGTGCCTGACCGAGGACAGCGTTACCGATCCTAGTACGGTCAATTCATCTGTACGGGCCAAGACTAACGAGATCCATATTGAAAATGTGAGTGAGGGGGGAAAGTGGGATTGGCTGGACTCGCCTTTGGCTGAGGCGGTGGAAGATTGTGTTCAAAAGATTGATGGTGAGGAACACAGGTAGGCACACCCGAATGGCAAGGGAAAGAAAAAGTTGGACCGGTAGAGTCCAGACGTTTTGTATTATGTATTATTAGTTGATATTATGTGGCGTATTAGTACTAGTTTTTGTGGAGTTTCGACACGTTGTTGCTTTCCGGAATAGCCGGGTTTCAGATGCTTGATGTAAACGCCTCAACAAAGGCTCGACTTAACCAAAATTTGTTGTTAATGAGAAGCACATTATTATTATTTTTTTTGTGGTGGCTCGCAACTCGATTCTTCATTTTACCCGGAGCGCCCTTTCGGGTTTTCACTTCGTCCTCGGCTCACCTTTTTATTTTTTATATTTTTTTATGACGGCTCACAACTCGTTTCTTCATTTTGCCCGGGGCGCGTTTCGGGTTTTCACCCCGTCCTCGGCTCGTCATTTTTTTTACGACGGCTTGATGGGAGGGATTTCCCGTCAATCCCAAACACCATGTAAAACCAACTACACCTAACAAGTAGCTAGGGAAGTCGGGTCGATATCCACAGAGATGGTAAGAGGTGTCTAGACTAAGGTCTACCCAAATACAAGACTAGGTCACAATCAACACAAAGGGGAGTAAACTAACAAGAATTGACTAACTAGGATGATGAAAAGGGGTGAAACTAGATTTGTGAATGAACTAGTATAACAAGAACTAAATGGATAAACTAAAACTAAATTCAATCAACTAACTAGAGGAATAATGACTAAAAAGATGAAGAAATCAAATAAGGGGAAGAGTAGGGTTAGGTCGGTTTCATAGGTGTACAAGGCTATTGGGGAAATCGAGGGTGTAGGTTTCACTTAGTCACTAAGGTAAGGCCGCGCTCTCGCGTCAAAGACAAACCCGAAAACTCATGCAAGATGCTACTCAAAATAAGGGAAATCAATCACCCATTAAACATACAATGAGAAGGAGGAAACAAGCAAGAGAAGCGTGGCCACTACTACTTTAACAAACATTTCATCAAACACATGGTATGCAAGAATGAGTGACTAGCAACAAAGATTCAACCTTTACCCACAATCAATCTCTAATCACCCATAATCAACACCTTTAATCCCCTACTAACCCCACAATAATCTACTCACACATATTCAAACTAACACTAACACAAACAAGAGAAAACATCAAAGAAACCAAAACATTCATTATGAAGATGAAACTAGCAAGAACAATAAACAAATGATAAAGATTGAAACTTGAATGATAAACAAAGATTAAAGGAAAAGAGAAGAGAAACAATATACCCAACTAATAAGGAGATGAAAAAGATTCAAACTTGTATAAATAAGAAAACCCAAATAAACCTCCCAAGGTTGTCAATCTTGGTAGAGTCTTCAAGAATTCCTTTAATAAAATAGTAACTATCTAGATTAAGCTAAGATTAACAAAAGATTAAGGAAAGATTAATGATAAACTAAGCTAATGATGAAGGATGTCTACCTAGGGTTTAGAATAATGTAGGGTGCTTAAAACAATACAAGAGGGGGGGGTATATATAGGGTTTCACGAGCAAAGGAGTTGAAAGAATGACGGAACCCCTGAACTGGGCCCTTCCCGACCGGGAAGAGGGTCATCATGACAGGGATGGATTTGGTCCCGACCGGGATGGCTGGTCAGAGTCGCTCTTTTGCTTTGCTTCTCGTCTCGGTCGTGATGGTGATGGTCGACCGGGATGGGTCATGTAGGCTTCAAATATGATCTCATAGGTCCCTTCTTTCTCTTCATAGGCTTCTTATCGATTCTCGGTGCTCAGGAATGGGTCCCAAGGGCTCTGGAATGGGTCCCAAGGTCTTGGGATCGAGTCTAAGCTACCGAGTGATCGTCGCTTCTCTTAGTTGGCTTCATATGTGTCGGAAACGAGTCGGAATCGTTCCATTTCTCCAAGATTGGCCTTAGGAACCTAAAACAAGCTAGAAGAAGCGTAAGCAGCCTTGAAACCGCTCCAAAGAGCGATTCCACAAGAGAAACCGGGACCAAACGCAAGGAATAAGCTATACATAACACACTTATCAACTCCCCCACACTTAACCATTACTCACCCTCAAGTAAGCACGAACTAACTAATAAGTAAAAGAAACTAGACTACTAACTGAGCGGGTATTAGAGCACCCCAAGCCCTTTCAACTCACGCGAGAACACTTAGAGGAAAAGTGCTCTCCGCAAGGCAAGTGAGGTCTTGCGACAAAACTGTGGATACAACCGAACACGAATACACACAAACAAACAAACAACCAAACAAACGGACAATCGGTTGCATCCAGGAAGAAACAAATACCGCTTCCCTAAAAAAAGCGGTGAAAGAAGCACCGGTTAAGGACTCAAGGCAAGTGACAACGTTCCCAAGCTAATAACAAAAATCGATATGGACAAAACCCTAATAGTATGACAACAAAGCAATAAAAACGTTGGTAACTTACCTAGGTCCTCCTAACCTTCTAAGAACGTACTACGGGATGATAGGTGAGATGGAAAAAGGATGAACCACGGAGTTAGTCGACACTGTAGGTTAGTGAAACCCCGCCCCCTTTAGCGATGAGCCAAGAGGGTCGTCCCATGCTCAAAAATCGCCCAACTAGTCCAAGTAAAAAGGTGGATATGGTTGCAAAGTGAGGGAAGACCGACCATTACCGCTATCATCCTTCCTAGGGACTCGGTCCTTTGGTATGCTCTTCATGATAACAGTCGGTAAAAGGCTTATTTTTGAGGGGGTGGGAATTTTTTTGTGAGATGATTTTCTTCGGCATTTTTCTTTTGTATTTTGCTTTTGAGTTGCTATGTCATTTCTTTTTTTCTTATTTTGTATTTTGTTTTTGATTTGTTGTGCCTTTTCGTTTTCTTCTTTCTTTTCTTTCTTTCTTTTCTTTCTTTTTCTTTTTGACTTGGCTTGCCTTTTGGATAAATCTTGTATTGTAGGTATTCAATCACAACCAAGTATGAAACTTCAACAAATTGCAACTTATTTGTGGAAAATGTGTAAAAGGTAGGGAAATGGGTAAGTCGGGACGACGCCTTCCCTTCAAACCCACAAAAAGGGGGAAACTTGGACTAATCAAAGCAATTTCGAACACGGCCACCTAAGGGATGGGACTCGGCAACCAAGGCCTTTTCACTCCGTGGGTGGTCAAAATGGTCAAAATGCAAATCCCGTAGTAAATCCCTAGTAGACTAGGTGGACACAAGGTAAAGAACCAACGAAACTATTGATTTAAAGTCATTCTACTAGACTAAAGTCCAAGACTCGATTCATATCACTAGAAAGGGAAAGTAAACACTTGCGCAGTAGCCTCAAAACCGGGTTTTCGAAAACCTTTTCTACACTAGACACAAACTACACAACACAAAACAAAGACAAAGACAAAACAAAATGAAACGAAACAAGACAAAACAAAACAAAAACACAAGGAAATAAATAATCACCACCCCGAATCTTCAAAACAAGCAACCACATCAACCACAAACTCCAAAAAGCTCCACCTGAGCACACATCATCACAAAATCTCCTCCAAACTCCACAAGAGACAAAAAAGAAAAGGGATAAAATGATGTTACCGGATGTCTTGAAAGCTCTCCAAAGTTAACAGGGATCAAGCGAGCTACAAGGAAAAAGGGGGCAAAACACACACGCAAAACACAAAAATACGACACAAAGACACAGAAGAAAAAGACAAAAAAGGAAAATCTTTTTGGTTTTTTATGAAAATTTTCAAATTTTTAGGAATTTTTTGAGATTTTTCGAAAAAACTACGAAAATAAAACTAAACTATACTAGGATATCGCTCCCCCACACTTAAACCGAGAAATGTCCTCATGCTCGATCGATAGTGTGTGGAGACACTAAAAAAAAGAGAAAAAAGGGAAAATAAGGCTAAAAATCAAAAATGAAAATGAAGAGAGGGGTAGAATGTGTCCGGTCGGGGTGTAATCAAGTCACCAAGGGCCGAGACGAGAAAAGATATGGATGGGGGAAGAAATAAAAAGAATAAAATAAAAGGAAATGGGAGGGGAGGGCTAGGTATAATCAAGTCACCTAGCCCGGATTCCGCCTAAATCCGACTAAATCCTACCAAAACGAAATAAAAGATAAAGAAAAAGTGAAGATACTTGTCAATTTGGATTTTTAAAATGATTATCGATGTAATCACGTCATCGAGAATCGGGAGCAATAACTACCAAAGGTCCCGAGGGCCACCAAGACACCAAAAGCATAGAAGGAAGGGGAATAAACAAAGAAAGACTAAGCAATTAAAAGACGGAAAAGAAAAGAGAGTTGTGCCTACCAAATGGTTAGCAACTCAACAATCTCCATCATCTCAATGATCATATTCGGCACTTTGCCTTTGTCATCGACATTCCTCCTCATCCTAGATGTAGCGGCATGGTTGGAGCAACGGGCTTGCAATGGTGTAAATGAGGGTGGTATTTGAGGGGAAACTCGGTGTATAGTGAAGAGGAGATGAGATGAAGGTATATAATTGAGGTGCAAGGGTGAAATGATAGTGGCAAGGGTGAGTAGGGAGGTTGGGAGGGGGTACGAAGTGGTTGGTTGGGCTCAAATAACGAAGAGGAGGCAAAAGGGGGCTGTTGGGGTCGATCCCGGTCGGGAACAACTCTTCCCGGTCGGGACCATGTCTTCCCGGTCGGGAAGCTTACCCATCTCGAGCAGGATGGCTAGTCAGTAGCCATCGATTTCATGCACACTTCATCCCAGTCGGGACCATGTCTTCCCGGTCGGGATGGTACCTCAAGCTCATCATTCCTCTTGTTAGCTTCACCCACAAGGCAACTAATACTTCGGGATCTAGAATCGCGTCCCCAAAAGCTTATGAAAAGCTCAAAAACCGACTTCCTTGCCCAAGATCCAAGCTTCTATCATCAACAACTCCTCTTAAAACTTCATCTTCACTATCTGTAACACCCCTGATTTTATAAATTTGATTTAAATTAAAATTATGTTCATATTTTTATTTTTACGATTTAACTCGTAATTCTTAAAATTATTATAAAAACGAAGTTCTCATTTAATCGTTTCAAACTCCTAATATTCTATTTGACTCGGAAACACTTCTTATATTTAAAACATATTTTTAATTTTGTTTCGATTTATTTTATACAATTAATTTAATTCTTATCGAAAACCTATTTCGACAATTTTAGTTCTAAATTCTTTTTATTTATTTATAGTTAAGCTCGAATTTCTATTTTCGGTTCGAAGATCATTTATTTTAAGTTTCGTCAAAATATTTATTTTATTTTCTCGAGAAATCAATTTAATTCACTTTAGCGAAAAATTTATTTTTCGGGAAATACTATTTCGTCGTCTAATTATTTATTTCTATAAACTTCATTTTTGTCTCGAATATTACTTATATCTCGAGAAACGTTATTTTACTCTTTTTATTTGATGGCCTGATTATTTATTAATTTTATTGACTCGATTTTAATTCGATTTCTTGGGTCAGTCAACTTATCGTTACGGGATTCATTTAACTCGTACTCCTAACCCGATTCATTTAATTAATCCGGTTTCCTAAACTCCTTTTTAATTATTTAAAAACCAACTTAGTCCATCCCCCTTTCTTTTTCTAAAACAAAATAAATAAATAATAAACCCATTTTGTTTTATGTGTGAGCCACCGCTTCATTCAACCCCTATTTACACTCACACCTCACTGGAACGTTTAGTTCTTACCTCATTGTTCCTCCTTTTCTCTACACGTTCTCCATCAGCCGGTTTTCCCCTTCACCCTGTTTGCCTGGTCTGGATAGGAGATCTCGGTCTCGTCTCGCTTTTTCATTGCTGCGGTTGCTTTGCAACGTAACTGTGGTGGTGGGCGTCGTTCAGGTTCGTCCTTGTCGAGCCCCTTTCTTCTTCCTTGCTCTTTAATGGCGTCATTTCTGTGCTGCTGTTACGTGTTCTGATCCCGCCTTCTCTCTTCTCCATTTTCTTCCATTTTTCTTATTCTTCTGCCATGTTTTGTTGCGGCTACACACTGCTGTCATCGTATTTATTACTGTCGTTCGTTGGAGCGGTCGCTGTTTCTTCTTTTGTTGTTGTTGATGGTTTAATCACTGATGTTATTCGTTGATGTCCTCTGTTTTGTTCTTGTTCGTTATCCTGTGTTGCCTCGTCCTGTTGCTGCATTTGTGTTGCGTCGTTGCTGCTGTCACGCTTTGGCTGTCATAGCTACGTAACGTAGATGTCGTCTTTTGGGCTGTTGTTTAACTCGTCTTTGAGTCCATTTTGTCCCTATGCCTGCTCCTCGTCTTTTGCTCGTGTTACTTTCTGTGCTGCTGCTACTCGGTCTATCTATTTCCGCTTTGTTCTTTGCCCTTCTTCTTCTTCTTCTTCTTTTCCTTCGTCTTCCTTGTTTCATTCTCATTTGTCGATGTGTTGCTGCGTGTTTGAGTTTCATGCTTCTGCAGTTCGTCGTTGTTTGTTCCGATATTCGATATTCGATATTCGACATTGTTCGTATTTTCGCCGCTCTTGCATCATGTTCCTGATTCACGTCTTTTCATCCCGTAAACATCGTTCATTCTTCATTCCCCCCTCGCTCTATCTATCCTATTCTTGCGTCATTTCTCGGAACATCACGTCTCCTCTATTTTCTTTCGATTTCTTACCTTGTCTTGTTTCTTTTGTTGCCTAATGTACTGATGTTAGGGACTATATTCTGCTACGGTACTGACTACGGAGTCGTTGCTGCTGCTGCTGCTCTCACTCGTACTGCTAATCGGTTTTGGGCAGGCCCATCTCGTCCTTCTTCCGTTCATTGTTTCAATCCCAATTCATCCTTTCGTCCTTTATGGTTTCGCGAGGACCCCGACGAGGACAAGTATGTGATTGGAGTGGATATCAACTCAAGGTAACTTTAGGACGTTACTCGATTTTATATCGTATGTTTGAGTAGTAGTATGTAATAAATATTTTAACTTCGGTTTTCTAATTTTAGCTATTTATTATCTGTTAATAATATTATTTCTAAAAATCGTGTACCTTATAATTATTTTACAACTTTCGATATCGTTTTTATAAATCGCTAGTAATTTTATAAATTATGATCGTTATAATATTTTGTTGGTTATCGTGACACTAGTAACTAAATAATATCGATTTCATATTTTCGTCATATTTCGTTTATTTATAATTTTAACTCAAAATCGTATTTTTGTATTATAATCGAGGTTTGTATACTTGTTTAATAAAATTAATTTTCGTTTTACGATTTATTCTAATAAATGATAAAATAGTCGATTTTGTTTTAAATATATTTTTAGTCGAGACTATTTTCACTAATAATTTCCTATTTGTTTCCGATTGACTATTTTTATTAAAATCCGTATTATTTATTCATAAAAGCTATTTGTTAAAAGTAATTTAAAATCTTTGTAAATCTCATTTCATTTATAAAACTCGTCGACAAAATTAATTTTGCGATCATTTTCATAAAACATCTATTTTCTAAAATTTATAATTTTAAACTCGATTCTCCTAATTATTTATAAAATACTATACTTTGACCTATTCTATTTGATTTATATTTTAGTAACGAATTTAGAAATATATTAAAGTTACGATAACGACGATAATAATAAAATATTAATTTCGTTAGAAATGCTATTTTTATATATTTCACTAATTTTAATGATTTACGTATTTCTATAAGAATATTTCTATTTTAAGTAAGTTTCTAAAATTAGTAAGTTTCTATTTATAGAAAGTTTCCCTTTTAATACAAAAGGTTTATTTATTTTATTCACATATTATTTATAATGATTATATCTTTTGTATATATCGATAATGGATTGTTTTGGAGTTATGGAATAAGGACAAGTGTGGGTTTAGAGTAATATAGTCTGGGATGTACGTTTTGCCATCAACTATAAAGCTGGTGTGTCTATTTTGAGACACATTGGTCGTTGAACTGAGCATGGTTTGTGTTCAGGAGTGTGTATATTTTGACCTTAAACTTAGATATCGCATCGTGTAAGTCGCCGTCGGGTTGAACTGGATTACGGTTGGTGTCCAGAAGGGGTGTACATTACTTAAGCCAGGACCTCGCTGCACGTAGTCCTGTTATAGTTGAGTTGCCTAGTTAGAGACCGAAGTCTGATTTGTTTTGACTAAATTCTCGAAGCTAGTTTAGTATTGTCCTGGTGAAAGTCTAGATTCTATCAATCCTATCTATAACGCCATTTCGAATATTTTTATTATTATCGATTGATTTTTGACTTGCAGGTTGACAAGTACTTTAAGTTTCGCTGAAAACTTATTTTCATTATATCATTTTTAATGTTTTCTCGTTTTAAGTATTTTGATATAATAATACTATTATTTTTCCATATGATATAATATGGCTGGGAGAACGTCCGAGTTACTCCCCACTGACGTGGCTGTTATGTTTATAACATGACAGGTATTTGCTGCTGGGTTTTGGGTGCGAGCTAGCGAGTAGCGTGGATCCTACCCTTTCTTCATTTATGTAATTTATGGAATTTATGGATTTGTATAACCCGTTTGGTGAATTTTCTCTTTATCCCTTTCGTAAAAAGAGGCCTTTGTATTGACTTACCATTTCTTTTAATAAGATATAGTTTGTCAGTGTGTTTTAATCCCAACTCTACAGTATTTCCGCCACTGTATTGCGTTAGAATTTCAAGGGGATTACACTATCAACCTATCAAATAAACTCAATAAACACCATCAAAGATCCCTCCCTCACATCACTCATCAAAATACCAAATTACAAGAATTCCACAAAACTCAAAAGAATAAAAAAGAGATATATACAATAGGACGGTTCTTTTGGAACTCCGTCAAACCAAGGGTGGTGAAATCTTCATTCATCTTCAACAACATGGTACACAACTCCATAGCCTTCAAGGGCACGAAGTAACAAGTCGAAAGCTCTCGAGAAGTCTTCAATAAAGCTCGTAGAGTACCGACCTACACTCCAAGGTTCTTCACAACCTTGCCTCGACGTTAACAGGGCATCCCGATCTACTAAGTTCAACGGCTTGAACTTGTACTTGCGATCCTTCGGGATATACTCAAACTTCCACTCATCTTCATAGGGCCTCAAGGGAGGCTCAACCTTCTTCTTTCCTAGCAACTTTTCTTCATACCCATTACAAGGGCATTCATCCGCCCCAAGCTCAAAAGCATCATCATCTTCCACATGGTCAAGAAGGGGAGATTTGGAACTCAAGCAAGTGAGTTCACTCATCTCCAAGCTACTCTCTAGCTCTTCACAATCAAGCTTACCAAAGTTCTTCAAGTTTTCACACAAGGTAACCAAATTGTTTACCTCATCAAGCTTATCACCCGACTCATCCCCTAGATCGATGTCTTTCACGGCATGGATCATATTACATGACTCTTCATTTGTACGCGAGGTGTTGCCTTGGAGGTCAAACACAAGCTTCTCGTCGCCTAACTCAAAAGTGATCCTACCCTTCTTTACATCGATCATTGCACCGACGGTGTGTAGAAATGGGCGCCCTAGAATAATGAGGGTGGTTGCATCCTCCGACATATCAAGTACAAGAAATTCAACTGGAATGAAGAATTTCCCGATCCTTAATGGCACATCTCTAACATTCCTAATGGTCGATTAAGTGAACGATCGGCCATTTGGAGTGTAATCGAGGTACACTTAAGCTCTTTCATTCCAAGTCGCTCACAAATAGAGTAAGGGAGAATGCTCACACTCTTCCCCAAATCACATAACGCCCTATCGATCTTCGAATTCCCTATGGTGCATGGGATTGAGAAACTACCCGGATCCTCGAGCTTAGGTAAGGTGGAGCCTTGAATAAGATCACTCACCTCTCTTGTAAACGCTATGGTCTTTTCCTTGTCTAAGGATCTCTTCCTAGACAAGATTTCTCTCATGAACTTTCCATAGGCCGGGACTTGGGTAATTAGCTCGGTGAAAGGGATGCTCACATATAATTTCCTCACAATATCAACAAACTTGTCAAATTGAACATCCACCTTTGTCTTCAATTGCCTTGATGGGAATCACAATTTGATGTTGATCTTTTCAAGTTCATTAGGTTTGGATTTTTCATTTGACACTTTCTTCTTTGCCTTGTCTTCTTCTTGGGGTGGGGGAAGCTTGTCTTCAATAGGTTTTCAACTTCCCACAAGACTTGCTCCTCCATGAGATTTCCCCAATTTGCATTGCCTTGAGATGGAGATACCACTTCTTTCATGGCTTCATGTTCATTAGGAAACAAGGGAGAATCATATGATGCACCGCTCCTCAAGGTAATAGCATTCACATGTTCAAATTTCTTTGGTACACCTTGAGGAGGTAGTTGACCCTTTTGCCTTGAAGAACTACCCGAAGCAACTTAAGCTAGTTGGTTTTCGAGCATCTTCACATGAATACTTGTTGCCTTGTTTTCCCTTTGAAGTTGAGCATAAATTTCTTGTTGGGTTCTTTGCATCTCCAATTGGCTTCTTTGCATCTCCAAAATTGTCTTTTGCATATCAAAATCCCGAGGCGGGGATTGTTGGTTATGTGGAGTATTAGTTAGGGTTAGAGGAAGGCCATAATCATAAGTAGGAGATTTACTCCTAGGCTTGGCATCTTGTTGTTGATTTTGGAAATTTCCTTGAGCTTGAAAATTACCTTGATTTTGGTACCTTTGGTTGTGGTATCCTTGGCTGTTGCTTTGAAAGCCTTGAGATTTAGGATTACCTTGGAAACCACCTTGATGATTGAGGCTCCCTTGATTTTGGATCCCTTGATGATTGTTGAAGGCACCTTGGTTTTGTTGTTGGAAGTTGTTAAAAGGCCTTTGATTGCCTTGATAACCTTGGTAGCCTTGGTTGTCCCTTAAGGGAGGAGAAACATAGAATGGACGGTGTTGTTGTAGAGCTTGTTGTTGAGAGGCTTGTTGTTGGGAAGCTTGGAACATATGAGGATTTGGCACATTTTGAGCCTTGTAAGTAGAGTATGGGGCACCTTGCTTGTATGCTTGAAAAGCATTCACTTGCTCACTTCGACAATGTAGAGGCTCATGTCCATATATCCCACAAATCTTACATATCCCAAAATAAGAGGTTGGAGGAACCACTCCCAAAGCATTGACTTGGTGGATTGAATGTTGGTGGGAAGAACTTGTGCTTTGACCTTGATTAAAGTGACCTTGGAGCTTCTTATCGATGGCATCCATTTGGGTCTTCAATTGTGCCCCAAGATCGGCACTAAGTTGTGTAATAGCATCGATTTCGTGCCCTCCCCCTCTATTTGCCTTCCTCGGCCTAGAATATTGAGAATTGTGAACGACCATTTCTTCAATTCTAGACCAAGTTTGGCCATCATCGACCTCGGTGAACCTTCCATTAGACCCCATGTTGAGTATGGCCCTTGAATCTTCATATAACTCATTCCAAAATTGTTGGACAAGGAACCATTGTGATAAACCATGATAAGGGCAAGATCTAACCAAAGCTTTGAACCTCTCCGATGCTTCATAAAGACCCTCCTCATCCCGTTGTTGGAAACCGGTAATGGAGGCTCTTAGCAAATTTGTCTTCTCGGGAGGGTAAAACTTTTGATAGAACGCCAATGCAAGTTTCTTCCAAGTATCAATCCCTATGGTTTCCCTATCGAGACTCTTGATGCATTGCTTAGCTTTACCAATAAGAGAGAACAGGAAAAGAACCCAACGAATTTGATCTTTAGTAATCCAGGTTTGAGAAATAGCATCACAATAATCGGAGAAAGTCTCCATATGTTTGTGCGGGTCTTCGGTAGGCAAACCACTAAATTGATTTCGCTCCACAAGTTGAATGAATTGTGTCTTAGCCACAAAATTTCCGGTGTATGTATCCGGTAAAGTGCTCGGTCCCGGCAAGACATCCTCGGTGAAAGTGGAGTGAGATGAGAACTTAGGCATGTTTGGATGTGCGGGAGATGACGGTGTAGATGGTGTTGATATAGATGTTGAAGGAGAACTAGGTTGAGAAGAGTGACTAGATGTACCAAAGGGATTGATGAAGGTCCCTTCGGCGGTCTCTCGAGGTGCTTTGTTTAAGTCAAATCCTTGAGCTTGCTCTTCAATGTTAGTGCTAGTACCAGGTTGAGAATTTCTAACTCGATCAATTGTCCGTTGGCCAAAGGATCTAAAGAGTCTCTCCGGCTCTGGATTGCAAGAGAAAGAAGCCGTCTCCCCTCCTAGGCATGCACTACACACTTGAAACACACGTGAGAATACCTAGTGCTATATGGGCACTAGGTAGAGACAATAAATGAACATAACAAAAGAGAAAGAGAGAAAACACAATAAAAACAAGGAAAAAGATAACAAACTATGCACAAAGGATAGAAAAACACAAAACGGTAACTAAGCCAAGCAAATAAGCAAACTAAGTCTAAACATGCACCGTCCTCGGCAACAGCGCCAAATTGATGGGAGGGATTTGCCGTCAATCCCAAACACCAAGTAAAACCAACTATACTAACAAGTAGCTAGGGAAGTCGGGTCGATATCCACGGAGACGGTAACAGGTGTCTAGACTAAGGTCTACCCAAATACAAGACTAGGTCACAATCAACACAAAGAGGAGTAAACTAACAAGAATTGACTAACTAGGATGATAAAAAGGGGTGAAACTAGATTTGTGAATGAACTAGTATAACATGAACTAAATAGATCAACTAAAACTAAATTCAATCAACTAACTAGAGGAATAATGACTAAAAAGATGAAGAAATCAAATAAGGGGAAGAGTAGGGTTAGGTCGGGTTCATAGGTGTAGAAGGCTATTGGGGAAATCGAGGGTGTAGGTTTCACTTAGTCACTAAGGTAAGGCCGCGCTCTCGCGTCAAAGACAAACCCGAAAACTCATGCAAAATGCTACTCAAAATAAGGGAAATCAATCACCCATCGGAAGGAGGAAACAAGCAAGAGAAGCATGGCCACTACTACTCTAACAAACATTTCATCAAACACATGGTATGCAAGAATGAGTGACTAGCAAAAAAGATTCAACCTTTACCCACAATCAATCCCTAATCATCCATAATCAACACCTAATCCCCCTAATAACCCCTCAATAATCTACTCACACATATTCAAACTAACACTAACACAAACAAGAGAAAACATCAAATTAACCAAAACATTCATTATGAAGATGAAACTAGCATGAACAATAAACAAATGATAAAGATTGAAACTTGAATGATAAACAAATATTAAAGGAAAAGAGAAGAGAAACAATATACCCAACTAATAAGGAGATGAAAAAGATTCAAACTTGTATAAATAAGAAAACCCAAATAAACCTCCCAAGGTTGTCAATCTTGGTAGAGTCTTCAAGAATTCCTTTAATACAATAGTAACTATCTAGATTAAGCTAAGATTAACAAAAGTGTGGACATGACATAGGTCCACCCCGACGCGGCCACGCGCGGGTTTGGGGAGGCGAATGAATCTCCATATGAGATGCTCAAATTGAAATTTAAATCGAAGTAGGAGTCGCCACCGAATTTTGTGCTTATTCGGAACCATTCGACCCCACTCTATGTCTTAGTGGGCCGTATACAAAATACGGCCCATTTCCGATGTCAGAGTTTATTGGGCTCGTCCCTTTGCATTATGATACCGATACCGAAATTATCGGATATCGTGTATTGAATGACTCTCGTTGCCAATGGATTCGGACATCCGGAAACCATGGTTCTGAGTAAGTGGTGAGGGTACGTGTTGGGAAGTTCACTAAGAACACCCAACCCCGCCCGCACTTAGCGGCCTTTACTAGGATATCGTTCGTTTTTGGTGTACACGTGTTAGTTCGACGGTTAAATGATATGCAAACATTATTTTCCCTAAGCATGTGAGAAAAATAAAATGGGTTGCTAAGTCGTTTAATGCATGTTAAACTAATAACGTCAAAGTTATTTTAGCATGTGAGTACGTTTAGTCTTATAAAACGATAAAAACAAATAAATAGCTACAAACACAAGAAAATGAGTTAGTAACGGTGAATAAATCCAATAAAGACATAAATAAATAATATGCATGACTCGAAAAAAGATTTAATGACACGTGATGGATTAACACGTGTTGACCGAGGTCGAAAAAAAAAGTATTTAAAAATAATGTCGCGAAAGTCGCTTGTTAATGTAAGGTTCGAAAAGAATAAAAAAATAGAAAAGCGAAGAAACGAAAAAAAAAAGAGCCCGGCGGATCAGGCTGCCGCGCGGGTCGCCTAACAGGCGCGCGACCCGCGTGGTGGCCTGCCGGCTTTTTTTTATTTGTCGAAAAATCATTAATTTTTATAAATCGCGTATAAATATGGATTAATTTATACTCGATTTATATTTTCGATATTCGTCGTATTCGATATTCGATTATGAAATCGATATCGAATAGTCGGAATGTTTTAGAAAAAGTTTTAAAAAAAAAGTTTGTTTTCAAAGAAAAAAGTGAAAAAAAAGAATTTGAACGAAAAAAAGATGTTAATTCTCTCCGCGTATAAAATCGTCGAATTTTGTTTAAAATCGTCGAAAAAAAGATGTTAACTCTCTCCGTGGAGGCGATTTTATTAGCATCAACGAGAATTAATTAATTTGGTTCTTGTTAGATACGATATTCGACTAGAGAATCGATATCGTATTTTAAGAACGTTATATAAAAAAATAGTTTTTTTCGTATCGGTTATTAGGAATAAAAAAAAACGTGACGAACGACCCATATTAAAAATATGAAACGACCGACGACACAAAAAAAAAGGAAAAAAACGTGAGAGAGGGAGAGAAAGGAGAAGAATCGGGTTTGATTTACACCCTCAACCTACATGCTTTAGTTTCTCGGTATAGAGCTCGTCGGACGGTGGCTTAGGCACGGGAGCGTCGAGATGATGCGGGATGAGTTAAGGTGTCGATTTGGTGCATTTTTTATGTGTGAGGTGACGGATTCGGCCGGATGGTGGGGTCGGGTTCGTCGGTATTTCGAGGCTTCTTCGGAAGTATGTCGGGATTTGCTTTGATTTATTTTTACTAAATATCGAGGATGTGTGGGTAATAGATCTATGATGTGTGTGAATGTGTCGGGATTATTGATGTTGTTTTTGTGTTGAATGGAGGGTCCTATTTATAGGAGTGGAGGTTTAGGAGAGGTATCTTGCTTGAACAGCAAGAAATACCGGTTTGGATAGGAAATGCGAGAAGTTGAAAGGAATGAGGAGTCCGTTGCTTGGTGGGGAAGCAAGGATCTCGGCTGGTTGGGGGGTTTTGGCCGAGTATTTGGAGCTCGGTCGGTGTCTGATTCGGTTTCCGGATAGAATTCCTACTTGAGATCGAATTCTATCCTTAAACGGATTTGTTTAATATTTTTTGAAGCTGATTTTTGTAGCAGTTGGAGGCCGAATCAGCCACGTGAGGTGTCATGGCTGACTCGTGTGTCTCGGGAATATTTTTGACCGGCTTTTGACTCGGTCGTAAAAAGACGGTTTTACCCCTGGTGCCGGAATCGACCCAAATTAGTCTCATTTGACTCGAAACGACCCACTGGGCCTGGATTTAAGGTTGGTTTTGTAAGATATGTATTCCGTAATAAGCCTAAACCAAATGTCCATGATTTCGAGCCCATATCCGAGTCATTAAAGCATGTTTGCGTCCTATCATCATCGGGTGTTTGGCGGGACCTACTATAGACACCTGGCGGTCAAAATGTGGGTGTCTACAGAGCCCCCACTCTGACTGAGGCTTGGACAATGCGAAAGTCAGTGTAGCTACCAGGCCAATCGAGGATTAAGACCTGGCAGACATCCGATCGGGTCGTTTAGAGTCCATTAGACCTGCGTGAAGGGCCCGCCAGCCATAAGATAGAAATCATATCTGGATAGATGTTAATAATATCGCGGGGACTTTTCCTTAAAAAAGTCTTGGGTGTGTCTGTTTACAGACACATCCCATCGTGGAATTGCGCGGGAGTTTGCCTTGGAGGCTATGGTTGTGTCTGTTTACAGACACGTCTCATCTTAGAATTACGCGGGTGCCTTCATTGGAGGCTATGGGTGTACTTGTTTACAGACACGTCCCATCTTAGAATTGCGCGGGAGCCTCCATTGGAAGCTGTGGGTATACCGCTTACTGATAATCCCACCTCGGAATAGCGCGGGAGCCTTCATTGGAGGCTGTGGATGTACCGCTTACTGATACATCCGATTCTTCAGTAAAAATGTTGCTTGAATTTTCACTGGGAATTTTCTTTTGGGAATTCTACGGGAGTCTTGGGATACCTGTATGCTTTGCATGCAACATTCAGATAAAACATCGACTCACGCTGGGGAAGAAAATGATTTTTGATTGATTTTTGGAAAGAAAATGCTGAGAATTTTTGAAAATTTTTGGAAACGCTGAAATTTTTTGAATTTTTTTGGAAATTAGAATGCTTGGGATGACTTGATTCCCGATCAGATTCTGACACGGACTTCTAAAATCCTCTGGTTAGGCTTGTATGCCTAGATGAAGTGTGATAAAAATTCCTATTCCCGTGGTGACTAGGAAAGGGATTTTCTCAAATGGCTAAGTTTTGCAAATTTTAAAATGAGAATTTGGAGAGAGACATACCGACAGACTCGACTCTGGACGCGAGAGGACGAGTTGACAGACACGACTGGATTCTCTAAGGGTTGGACCGTGACTAGGTAGGGGATGGCCTACCTAAGATGACAAGACTCTTAAGTTGCGCTATTCCGTAGCCTAGGCGAGTGGCAACATGGTCGAATCCTAGGAACGGGAAAGATATGTTATGAGACTGTTTCCGTACGACAGGGCTTTGTGGTAGCAACGCCGTAGACTGGTGTTCTTTTGAATTTTTTTTGTTTCAGGGCATATTCCTAAAGTAGGTATTGCTTCGAGTCCTGACAGATTCTCGTCTTCGACTGAGCCGACTACTAGGACACACTTATAGAAAGGAGGCTAGTTCTTGAATGTCTTTGGATTATGTGAGTGGATGGAGAACTTCTGCCCAGGAGAAGCCCCCAGGATGACAAAGCTAACTGTTGAGAACATGACAGTGTCGTGACCGGAATGATGATGCTTTTTTGAATTTGTGTTAATATGGGTGGTTGTGCCTCTTTTGAAAGGCTGCCTACGTATTCACGTGTTGTGAAATCAAACCAAGCCGTAGTTCAGTGTCGAAAGATATATTATGGTGCCTAGTTTATTAGGGCTTTGTGTGTAACTAGCCATAGCAATGGTGTAGGCTAGGTGCATTCCCAATGATTTCTTGATCAAAGAGTTAGAATGGTTAGGATGTTGATCCTGTGACTGTGAGCGTTCTTCGGGGTAGCCCCAGAGGTGGTGTGAACTATTTGGGCATGTTCTATGCCGACTGCAAGTTGAATTTCCGTGTTTGGGGTAGGTAACTGGTTTAGATGTTTTCGGAAATGTGGTGCTAGGAAGTAAGTGGCTTTGATGATTCGAAATCTGGAGCTCGATTTTGTGGAGCTAAGGCTTCGAGGGTAAGGTATTTTAATGTGGTAGGAAAGGGGGAAGTCGAGTAATAATGACTCGAACTTCGATCGGGGTAGGTTTGATAATGCGAGATCTGATTTCCATGTCTGGCCCTAATGGTTAGGGTATCCTATGGAGCTTGAATCCTCAAAATTCCGGGCTGTCTCTAGCCTATGTCTCGGGAAGGTCTTGAGGGTTGTAATGTGGGAAGGCTAAATGTGGTGCTAGCTTACCAGCGTGACTGTTTCTCCCCTATTTGAGGGTATGGGTTTTGATAATTTTTGAATTGACCGTTTCACTTGAGTTGATCATTAACTACGGTCATGGGTTTTTGAATTCTTTGGGTTGACCTCTTAGCCCCGGTCATGGGATTCTTCATTTGAGTTGACCGTGTTTGGTCGAGGGATGTTGATAATTCTTTTTTGATCATGGCCAGTTTTTTGTTTTGGCCTTTTGCTTTTTCCTTGGACTTTTGATTTTTTTTGTCCAACTTTTTTTTGTCGGTCAGACTAACACATAAGGTAGGGATTGGTTAGTCTTATTGGATGGGTGTTTATTGTGGGAAATGGGCTTGCCTCCCGTCTTGAACCCAAGCTATGAGACTACCTAGATTCGTCATAGGATTCGATACCGCTCTTGCTACGGGTAGTTATGTGGCTTCTCTATACCAGACATGGAATAGGTAAAAGGAAAACACGGGCTCGGTTTTCTGCTGTCGTTATAGATGTGCCTATAGTCACGTGCATGTGCTCACAGTGTATGACGGTGTTCATCATGTTCTCGGAAACACATAAGGAAAGTATATATATGGGAAATAGAATATTGAAAGATGACATAATGAAAATGACTCTGACTCTGATTTGGAAATGAGGATGTAGGGTATCCTAGACTCGAACTCAGACTTAGACTCGAATCAAATCCGGACTTTCGGACGCTCGGTTGGTTGTTTCTTTTTTTGGTAAGATCTTCGATAGGTGCCACGACTCGCCTAAAATCGGCTTTGCGCAAATGCAAGAGAGGGAGTCAAACTAGACACGACCTGGGGGGACGGGAATGACTAAGACTCTTGATCGGGATACCGGAACGTTGACCTAGACAAAGTGACGACCCTAACTTGGACTCGAGATGCGGAAGGGTGAGTCCGAAAATGGAGGCGACCGTGTTTGACCGTGTCGCGTGCTTGGACCAACCGTGGTGACTTAACCCTAGATGACTCGATTGTTCGTAGCATAGGTTCGCCTCGGAGAAGGCATCATAAGGACGCAGGTGTAGGATGGACGCAAAGGTACCCTTCTAGGGTGACCGTGGTTGCTTGCTCGGTTGGGGGATAGCCCCCGAGTGAGACTAAAGACTCTAGTAAGACTCAGATGGTGTGACATCTAAGTGGCTCGAAAGTGGGATAGTGTGACAACACGTGTAAGACATGACCCTTAGAGCAACCGTGTCTGATCGCTCTGCTAAAGGGTAGCCTCTGAGTGGGACTAAAGACTTTGTTAAGACTCGAGTGTCGGACGAGTGACCCTTAGATGTAAGGATCACGAACCTTTTGTTATAGGGTTATCCTTATAAAAGGTTGACTCGGAAAAGACACCTAGACGGGTGAGTTGTGAAAGGTGGGCCTCCCTTAGGATTTGGCAAAGTGGGCCTAGTCCCGTTCGAAGGAAGATCCATGTGAGTATCCCTAGGCTTTGGACTCGATTGTGTTAATGGGCTTCCCTTTGTAGGAGTTTGTCCTACGTAGGTGGGCCGTGCCTTGACAAATAAGGCGGACTTGGGATGGGGTAGAAACCCGTGATATGAGATCGACGGAGTTTCGATGCTATGGACTCTTAACAACTTATGACAAGACCCGACACTGCTAAATACGGGAAGTCCTAGGAAGAAAGCTTTGAACAGAGGATTTGGATTTGAAAAACCCGAACAAAGTCGGATTGGAAGGCCCAACTTTTTTTTTGAAAATTGAAAAAAGTGTCATCGGGCCGAGGTTTTGAATTTTTTTTTGAAAAGTTTGGACAGCATACCGGCTAGAAAATAGGCTATTTTGAGTCAAAATCATAAGTCCTAAATTCGGTAGCTTTCCGGGTTTGAAAAAATGGATAGTTTTCGAAAAAAGACGCAAGTTTTTGAAAACGACGGTTTTTGAAAAGACGAGACACGGACCAAGTAGCATGTAGTCACGGAAACAGTATAACGACGCCATGTATGCTCTTAGTCTAAGTCTCGGTCGGTCGAATAGGGTCTATACCAACGACGATAGCTTTCTCGCAAATCAGGACGGTCTTCCTAAGCCGAGTTGGTCTAAGAACCTGCCGTAAAACCCATGCGAGTTCCGCCATCGAAGTCTTTAGTGGATCCATTTAGGAACGCACCGTGGTATAGTGGGACGTCGGTCACAAGTAACCGGCCCGGGAAAGATTGGTTATGCATGAACCATTGAACTAAAACGTGTACATTACTATTCGAACGATTTCTTTTCGAGTCTCACCCTGAGGATTCCGACGGTAAGTGACTCATCAGTTGATCCTCAGCAGAGTCGCCAAATTGTGGACATGACATAGGTCCACCCCGACGCGGCCACGCGCGGGTTTGGGGAGGCGAATGAATCTCCATATGAGATGGTCAAATTGAAATTTAAATCGAAGTAGGAGTCGCCACCAAATTTTGTGGTTATTCGGAACCATTCGAGCCCACTCTATGTCATAGTGGGCCGTATACAAAATACGGCTCATTTCCGATGTCAGAGTTTATTGGGCTCGTCCCTTTGCATTATGATACCGATACCGACATTATGGGATATCATGTATTGAATGACTCTCGTTGCCAATGGATTCGGACATCAGGAAACCATGGTTCTGAGTAAGGGGTGAGGGTACTGTGGACATGACATAGGTCCACCCCGACGCGGCCACGCGCGGGTTTTGGGGAGGCGAATGAATCTCCATATGAGATTGTCAAATTGAAATTTAAATCGTAGTTGGAGTCGCCACCGAATTTTATGGTTATTCGGAATCGTTCGAGCCCACTCTATGTCGTAGTGGGCCGTATACAAAATACGGCCCATTTCCGATGTCAGAGTTTATTGGGCTCGTCCCTTTGCAGTTCGATACCGATGCCGACTTGATCAGTTAATCGTATATTGAATGACTCTCGTTGCCAATGGATTCGGACATCCGGAAACCACGGTTCTGAGTAAGGGGTGAGGGTACGTGTTGGGAAGTTCACTAAGAACACCCAACCCCGCCCGCACATTAGCGGCCTCTACTAGGATATCGAATGTTTTTTAATACGCGCATTAGTAATACGATGAATGATATGCAAACATTGTTTTCCTAAACATTCGAGGAATTGAATGGGTTGCTAAGTCGGTTTAATGCACGAAAAATTTAACGTCAAAGTTGAATTTAGCATGTGAGATTCGTTTTAGTATAATAAAACAAACGATGAAAAAGATATGAATTTGCTACAAAGGATAAACAAACGAGTTAGTATTGGTTTGTGAAAAATAATATAGCAAAATATAATAAATATACGAGATCGAAATCTGAAAATATTGCTAAAAGACGTGGTTTTGTATAAAAAACGATGTTCGAAAAATAAATAAAAAGCGAAAAACGCGTCGCGTTCAAGCCAGTCGCGCGACTCGCCCGAGTCTGGCGCGACTATGCCAGGACGTGCGCGACTCGCGTCCCGGCCTGTTTTCGAAATTGATTTTTTTTTAAAGTTCGATGATTTTATTAAATCGCGTACGAATATTGCCCAATTTGCACTCGATTTAATATTTTCGATATTCGTTATATTCGATAATTGACTACGAAATCAATATCAAATATTCGGAATAGTTTTAGAAAAAGTTTTGTAAAATTGTTTGAAAAAAAGAATTTGGACAAAAAATATGTTAATTCTCTCCGCGTTTGAAATTGTTGTATTTTCTAAAAAAGTAACGATTTTTATTAGCATCGACGAGATTTAATATAATTAATTCTTTTTGATACAATATTCGATTATAGAGAATCGATATCATATTTTTAAGAATGTTCGATATATGAAAATAGTTTTTAATAGTATCGATATTAGAAAATAAAATAAAAAGCGACGAACGACTCGTAATAAGGACGACAAACGACCCAAAAAAAAAGACGGACGAGGACCCATAATAAAACGGACGACGAGAAGGAGAAGAGAAGAAGAAAGAGAAATCGGTTTGGTACACCCTCAACCTACATGCTTTTGTTTACTCAGATCGGGGCTCGTCGGGACGTGGCTTGGGCACAAGAGCGTCGAGTGGATGTCGGTGAGTTGTGGTGGCTCGGTTAGATAGGACGTGTGAAGGGTGTCGGGTGTCGGGCCGGTTTCCTTCGGGTTTTGTAATATCGGTTTCTCGATGCTAAGTTTTATTTGTGTAGAGTAGAGGTATGTTAATGAATGTCGATGTGTAAAAGATGTTTGAATGTATGGGAATAATTGATGTGTGTATTTCTGAATGATAGATGAATGATTTTTCGTTGTAAAATGTGTTGTATGCAAGGGGCTATTTATAGGGAGTTCCCGACCTTGGCTAGAAGAGGTGCTTCGGGTTTGAACTACCGCTTAGGATAGGAAACGTAAGAAGCTGAAAGGCATGAGAATTCCGCTTGCTTGTCGAAGAAGCAAGGGAACACGGCTTGTAGAGGGCTGCCCGGCCGAGTGTTTGCACTCGGTCGGGTGTTTGAATCGGTTTTCGGATAGGATTCCTACTTGAGATCGAATTCTATCCTTAAACGGATTTATTTAATATTTTGTGTAGCTGATTTTTGTAGGATTGGAGTATGAATCAGCCGTGTGAGGTGTCATGGCTGACTCACGTGCCTCGGGAATATCTTTGACCGGGTTTTGACTCGGTCGCTAAAAGACGGTTTTACCCCTGGTGTCGGAATCGACCAAAATTAGTCTTATTTGACTCGAAACGACCCACTGGGCCTGATTTTGAGGTTGGTTTTGTGAGATATGTACTCCGTAAAAAGCCCAAGCCAAATGCCAATGATTTTGAGCCCGTTTCTGAGTATTTAAAGCACGTTTGCGTCCGATCATCACCGGGTGTTTGTCGGAAACTGCTATAGACACCTGGCGGTCAAAATGTGGGTGTCTACAGAGCCCCCACTCTGACTGAGGCTTGGACAAGGCGAAAGTCAGAGTAGCCACCAGGTCAATCAAAGATTAAAACCTGGCAGCTTCCGGTCGGGTCTTTTAAGGTCCGTTAGACCTGCGTAAAGGACCCGCCAGCCGAAGACTAGAAATGTACCTGAGTTGATGATGATAACTCCGTGGGGAATCGGACTTGTCGTATAAGTCTATGCCGCTGGGGAGTTATGTGAATTGCGCGGTCTTGAATTGTACCTGTATAAGTTACATAAAATTTTGCATGCAACATGTAGGTGAAACAAATATGACTCGCGTTGGGGAATAAAAATGATTTTTGCTTAGTTTTGAAATCGAAGTCCCGAAAACAGCTTACGTGCTAGGAAACAGGTTTTCAAAACTGAAATGGATAGAACAGAAATTTGCAATTTAAATAGACCGAAATTTGACCTTGTCGAAAAGGGTTTTTCAAATGGCTAAGTTTTGCAAATTTTAAAATGAGAATTTGAAGAGAGGGACCTATCGACAGACTCGACGCTGGGCATGACCGGACGAGTTGACAGACACGACTGGACTCTCGAGGGGTTGGACCGTGACTCGGTAGGGGGGTGGGCCACCTAACAAGACTCTTAAGTTGCGCTATTTCGTAGCCTAGGCGAGTGGCAACATGGAAGAATCCTCGGAATGGGATGGACGTGCTATGGGGGAATTGCGATAGTCTGTAATGAGACTGTTGTAGTCTAGTGCTCTTCTGGATTTTTGATTTTAGGGTACATTTCCAAAGTGGGTATTGCTCCGAGTCCTGATAGATTCTTGTCTTCGACTGAGCCGAGTACTAGGACACACTACAGAAAGGAGGATAGATTTTTTGAATTTATATGGATTTTGTGAGTGGATGGAGGTTTTCTGCCAAAGAGAAGTCCCGAGGACGACAAAGCTACCTGCTGAGAACATGACGGTGTCGTGACCGGAATGATGGTGCTTTTTGAATGTGTGTCAATGTGCGTGGTTGTGCCTCTGTTGAAAGGCTGCCTACGTATTCACGTATAGTGAAATCAAACTGAGCCGTAGTTCAGTGATTGAAAGATTATGGTGCCTAGTCTAATAGGACTTTGTGTGTAACTAGCCATAACAATGGTGCAGGTTAGGTGCATTCCCAATGATGTCTTGATCAAAGGGCTAGAATGGTTAGGATATTTATCCTGTGACTGTGAGCGTTCTCCGGGATAGCCCCCAGAGGTGGTGTGCACTATTTAGGCATGTTCTATGCCGTCTGCAAGTTAAATTCCCGTGCTTGGGGTTGGTAACTGGTTTGGATGAGAGGAATTGAGATGGGATTTTAACGAGTTCTGCTCTCGGGGATTTGATGAGTTTTGCTCTCGGGGATTTTAACGAGTTTTGCTCTCGAGGATTTTAACGAGTTTTGCTCTCGGGGATTGTGTATGATTAGGTAAGGGATTTGATGAGTTTTGCTCTCGGGTCTTTGGCGAGTTTTGATCTCGGGTCTTTGACGAGTTTTGATCTCGGGTTTGCATATGGTGATTGTGAATTCTGTTATGTAAAGGGGAAGTCGAGTAAAATGGCTCGAACTTTGATCGGGATATGTTTGATGATGCGGGATCTGGTTTCCACGTCTGGCCCTAATGGTTAGGATATCCTATGGAGCTTGAATCCTCAAAATTCCGGGCTGTCTTTAGCCTGGGTCTCGGGAAGGTCTTGTGGGTTGTAATGTGGGAAGGCTAAATGTGGTGTTAGTTGACCAGCTTGATTGTTGCTCCCCTATTTGATGGTATGAGTATTGATCTTGAGTGGACCGTTGACCACGGTCACGGGCATTTGAATATTTTTTGTTGGTTGACCTCTTAGCCCCGGTCATGGGATCTTCATTTGTGTTGACCGTTCAGGTCATGGATGCTCTTTTTTTATGATGGCCTGCTTTTTTGTTTTGGCCTTTTGCTTTTTTCCTTGGACTTTTGATTTTTTTTTTGTCCAGCTTTTTGTCCTTTTTTTTTTTCTGTTGGTCAGACTAACACCGTAGGTAGGTATGGTTGATCTTGTCGGAGGGGTGTTTATTGTAGGAAATGGGCTTGCCTCCCGTCTTGAACCCAAACTAGGAGACTACCTAGATTCGTCATTGGATTCGATACCGCTCCTGCTAAGTGTAGTTATGTGGCTTCTTATGTCAGACATGGAACAGGTAAAGGAAAACACGGGTCTCGATTTCCTGCAGTCATTATAGATGTGCCTATAGTCACGTGCATGTGCTCACAGTGTATGACGGTGTTCATCATGTTCTCGGAAATACATAAGGAAAGTATATATGAGAAATAGAAAAGCTGATTTTATTGAATTTTGAAAAAGAGGACAGAATGCAAAAGACTCTGACTCTGACTTTGACTTGGAAAGTGAAGGAAATAGAACATCCTAGACTCGGACTCAGACTCGGGCTTAAACCAAATCTAGACTCTCGGATAATGTTGTCATTTGTCGTCGGCTTCTGAGGACTCGAGTTGATGTCCAATATAGCCTTCAGTAGAAGCTTCACCCAGATCTTCATTGTGTCGAAGATTGTCTTCAATCCTAGTGCCCATTTCGGTAAGCACTGCAAAGTTGGAAATGCCGGCATACCTAAGATGGATGCGGTAGGAGGGTAGGAGGTTATTGATGAATGCATCCACTAGTGTCTTCTTGCTGGGCTTGTTTACCAACTTAACACTCTCAGTCCGCCAACGTTGAAGGTATTTGGTGAAACCCTCTGTTGGATTTTGGACCATGATTTCTAAAGTACGCATCGTGGTCTGGATCTCGGTATTATCGGCATAATTCCGAGCGAATTCCGTCGCCACGTCATCCCAAGTCTTGTACTTCTTGGGGTCAAGCCTGTAGTACCAGGCTTTCGGGTGCTTCTCGAGCGAGGAAGCAAACAGGTGCTTGAACATGGTTGACTTCACTCCTTTGATGGCCATGAATTCTTTGAAAGCCCGGATATGTAATACCGGGTCTTCAGTCCCGTCGAACATTGGTAGGACCGTCAGGTTGAGGTTAGCGGGCAGCTCGTCGGTCAAAGGTGAGTAGGAACGAGCATTTTCTGTATGGATTGAATTGTTGGTCGACAGGTGGACCTGTTCCTCCAGCTTGCGGACTGCGTTGGCCAGTTCAGCTATGGGCCCAGTGGTTTCATTCCCGACCTTAGGAGTCCTTTGTTCCACGACACTCAAACGGGTGGCAATGGCGGTTTGGTCGGTCCTGATGGCTGTCAGTTGGGCCTCCATCTTAGCCAGTGAGGCGGTTAGTTGGTCCAAGGTTTCTTGCATTTTCTGGCGTCTGGTTACCGGTGGCCCGTCTGTAAGAATACCGTGTAATCAGAAGAGTTGCTTCGGAACTCAAGTACACTAAGGCAGAGGAAATAGCGCGGGAGGAGAGACGACTCTAGTTTGACTCGGGTTACACTCTCCTAAGACAAATGTGTAGGGTATGATCCTCGGAGTGACCGTGATTAATCGCTCCGTCGGAGAATAGCCCCCAAGTGAGGCTAAGGACTCAGATAGGACTCAGATGGTGTGGCATCTAAGTGGCTCGAAAGTGGGGTACGTGAGACACGTGTAAGACATGACCCTTAGAGCAACCGTGATTGACCGCTCTGATGAAGGGTAGCTCCCAAGTGGGATCGAAAATTTGGTTAAGACTCGAGTGTCGGACGAGTGACCCTTAGACATAAGGGTCACGAACCTTTTGTTATAGGGCTATGTCTTGTAAAAGGTTGACTCGGAAAAGACACTTAGACGGGTGACTTGTGAAAGGTGGGCCTCCTTTAGGATCCAGCTATGTGGGCCGGTCCCATTTGAAAGGAGATTCACGTGAGACATTCCCCAGACTTTGGACTTGATTGTGTAGACGGGCCAACCCTTGTAGGAGTATGTCCTACGTAGGTGGGCCTGACCTTAGTCTAATAAGGCGGACTGGGATAGGGAGGAAACTCGTGATATAAGATCGACGGAATTTCGACGCTAAAAGACTCGACGACTTACGACATGACCCGACACTTCTAAATACAGGAAGTCCTAAGAAGAGGAAGGTTTTGAAATTGAAGTTTTGAAAGCCCGAAGAAAAAATTCGGAGAACCGGCCCTTTTTCGAAAGAAAAACGGAAAAGGTGGACGGGGTTACGGGTTTGAAAGTTCGAAAAAAAAAATTCGAGTTTTGAAATGGGCATAATACCGGCTAAAAATAGGCTATTTTGAGTAAAATCGTGGATCCTAAATTCGGTATATGTCCCGGGTTTTGAAAATTGGATATTTTGAAAAGGATGCAATTTTGAAAAAAGATGGGTTTTTGAAAGATGACTTGTAAATCAGGTAGCACGTAGTCATGGAAACAGTATAACGATGCCATGTATGCTCTAATTCTAAGTCTCGGTCAGTCTGAAAGGGTCTATACCAGTGTACACAGTCTATCGAGAATCGAGGCGGACTTCCTAAGTCGAGTTGAGCTTAGAACATGCCGTAAAACCCATACGAATCGGCTAATGGACACCTTCGACATATCCAATTTGGACTACATCAATAGTATAGTGGGACGTCGGTCACCAGTACCGGCCCGGGAAAATATGGGGTTATGCATGAACCGTAAAACTAAAACGCGTATTGTACTAGTCAAACGATTTTTATTCGAGTCTCACCCTGAGGATGCTGAAGGTCAGTAACGTATCAGCTAATCCCCAGTGGAGTCGCCAAATTGTGGACATGACATAGGTCCACCCCGACGCGGCCACGCGCGGGTTTTTGGGAGGCGAATGAATCTCCATATGAGATTGTCAAATTTAAATTTAAATCGAAGTTGGAGTCGCCACCGAATTTTATGGTTATTCGGAACCGTTCGAGCCCACTTTATGTCGTAGTGGGCCGTATACAAAATACGGCCCATTTCCGATGTCAGAGTTTATTGGGCTCGTCCCTTTGCAGTTCGATACCGATGCCGACTTGATCAGTTAATCGTATATTGAATGACTCTCGTTGCCAATGGATTCGGACATCCGGAAACCACGGTTCTGAGTAAGGGGTGAGGGTACGTGTTGGGAAGTTCACTAAGAACACCCAACCCCGCCAGCACATTAGCGGCCTCTACTAGGATATCGAATGATTTTTTAATACGCACATTAGTAATACAATGAATGATATGCAAACATTGTTTTCCTAAACATTCGAGGAATTGAATGGGTTGCTAAGTCGGTTTAATGCACGAAAAATTTAATGTCAAAGTTGAATTTAGCATGTGAGATTCGTTTTAGTATAATAAAACAAACGATGAAAAATATATGAATTTGCTACAAAGGATAAACAAACGAGCTAGTATTGGTTTGTGAAAAATAATATAGCAAAATATTATAAATATACGAGATCGAAATCTGAAAATATTGCTAAAAGACGTGGTTTTGTATAAAAAATGAAGTTCGAAAAATAAATAAAAAGCGAAAAACGCGTCCCGTTCCAGCCAGTCGCGCGACTCGCCCGAGTCTGGCGCGACTCGCCCGGGACGCGCGTCCCGGCCTGTTTTCGAAATTGGTTTTTTTTTTAAAGTTCGATGATTTTACTAAATCGCGTACGAATATTGCCCAATTTGCACTCGATTTAATATTTTCGATATTCGTTATATTCGATAATTGACTACGAAATCAATATCAAATATTCGGAATAGTTTTAGAAAAAGTTTTGTAAAATTGTTTGAAAAAAACAATTTGGACAAAAAAAATGTTAATTCTCTCCGCGTTTGAAATCGTTGTATTTTGTAAAAAAGTAACGATTTTTTTTAGCATCAACGAGATTTAATATAATTAATTCTTTTTGATACAATATTCGATTATAGAGAATCGATATCATATTTTTAAGAATGTTCGATATATGAAAATAGTTTTTACTAGTATCGATATTAGAAAATAAAATAAAAAGCGACGAACGACCCGTAATAAGGACGACACACGACCCAAAAAAAAAGACGGACGAGGACCCATAATAAAACGGACGACGAGAAGGAGAAGAGAAGAAGAAAGAGAGATCGGTTTGGTACACCCTCAACCTACATGCTTTTGTTTACTCGGATCGGGGCTCATCGGAACGTGGCTTGGGCACAAGAGCGTCGAGTGGATGTCGGTGAGTTGTGGTGGCTCGGTTAGATGAGACGTGTGAAGGGTGTCGGGTGTCGGGCCGGTTTCCTTCGGGTTTTGTAATATCGGTTTCTCGATGCTAAGTTTTATTTGTGTAGAGTAGAGGTATGTTAATGAATGTCGATGTGTAAAAGATGTTTGAATGTATGGGAATAATTGATGTGTGTATTTCTGAATGATAGATGAATGATTTTTCGTTGTAAAAAGTGTTGTATGCAAGGGGCTATTTATAGGGAGTTCCCGACCTTGGCTAGAAGAGGTGCTTCGGGTTTGAACTACCGCTTAGGATAGGAAACGTAAGAAGCTGAAAGGCATGAGAATTCCGCTTGCTTGTCAAAGAAGCAAGGGAACACGGCTTGTAGAGGGCTGCCCGGCCGAGTGTTTGCACTCGGTCGGGTGTTTGAATCGGTTTTCGGATAGGATTCCTACTTGAGATCGAATTCTATCCTTAAACGGATTTATTTAATATTTTGTGTAGCTGATTTTTGTAGGATTGGAGTATGAATCAGCCATGTGAGGTGTCATGGCTGACTCACGTGCCTCGGGAATATCTTTGACCGGGTTTTGACTCGGTCGTTAAAAGACGGTTTTACCCCTGGTGTCGGAATCGACCCAAATTAGTCTTATTTGACTCGAAACGACCCACTGGGCCTGATTTTGAGTTTGGTTTTGTGAGATATGTACTCCGTAAAAAGCCCAAGCCAAATGCCAATGATTTTGAGCCCGTTTCTGAGTATTTAAAGCACGTTTGCGTCCGATCATCATCGGGTGTTTGTCGGAAACTGCTATAGACACCTGGCGGTCAAAATGTGGGTGTCTACAGGTACGTGTTGGGATGTTCACTAAGAACACCCAACCCCGCCCGCACTTAGCGGCCTTTACTAGGATATCGTTCGTTTTTGGTGTACACGTGTTAGTTCGACGGTTAAATGATATGCAAACATTATTTTCCCTAAGCATGTGAGAAAAATAAAATGGGTTGCTAAGTCGTTTAATGCATGTTAAACTAATAACGTCAAAGTTATTTTAGCATGTGAGTTCGTTTTAGTCTAATAAAACGATAAAAACAAATAAATAGCTACAAACACGAGAAAACGAGTTAGTAACGGTGAATAAATCGAATAAAGACATAAATAAATAATATGCATGACTCGAGAAAAGATTTAATGACACGTGATGGATTAACACGTGTTGACCGAGGTCGAAAAAAAAAGGTATTTAAAAATAATGTCGCGAAAGTCGCTTGTTAATGTAAGGTTCGAAAAGAATAAAAAAATAGAAAAGCGAAGAAACGAAAAAAAAAGAGCCCGGCGGATCAGGCTGCCGCACGGGTCGCCTGACAGGCGCGCGACCCGCGTGGTGGCCTGCCGGCTTTTTTTTATTTGTCGAAAAATCATTAATTTTTATAAATCGCGTAAAAATATGGATTAATTTATACTCGATTTATATTTTCGATATTCGTCGTATTCGATATTCGATTATGAAATCGTTATCGAATAGTCGGAATGTTTTAGAAAAAGTTTTAAAAAAAAGTTTGTTTTGAACGAAAAAAGTGAAAAAAAAGAATTTGAATGAAAAAAAGATGTTAATTCTCTCCGCGTATAAAATCGTCGAATTTTGTTTAAAAAAAGATGTAACGATTTTATTACCATCAACGAGAATTAATTAATTTGGTTCTTGTTAGATACGATATTCGACTAGAGAATCGATATCGTATTTTAAGAACGTTATATAAAAAAATAGTTTTTTTAGTATCGGTTATTAGGAATAAAAAAAAACGTGACGAACGACCCATATTAAAAATATTAAACGACCGACGACACACAAAAAAAGGAAAAAAACGTGAGAGAGAGGGAGAGAAAGGAGAAGAATCGGGTTTGATTTACACCCTCAACCTACATGCTTTAGTTTCTCGGTATAGAGCTCGTCGGACGGTGGCTTAGGCACGGGAGCGTCGAGATGATGCAGGATGAGTTAAGGTGTCGGTTTGGTGCGTTTTTTATGTGTGAGGTGACGGATTCGGCCGGATGGTGGGGTCGGGTTCGTCGGTATTTCGAGGCTTCTTCGGAAGTATGTCGGGATTTGATTTGATTTATTTTTACTAAATATCGAGGATGTGTGGGTAATAGATCTATGATGTGTGTGAATGTGTCGGGATTATTGATGTTGTTTTTGTGTTGAATGGAGGGTCCTATTTATAGGAGTGGAGGTTTAGGAGAGGTATCTTGCTTGAACAGCAAGAAATACCGGTTTGGATAGGAAATGCGAGAAGTTGAAAGGAATGAGGAGTCCGTTGCTTGGTGGGGAAGCAAGGATCTCGGCTGGTTGGGGGGTTTTGGCCGAGTATTTGGAGCTCGGTCGGTGTCTGATTCGGTTTCCGGATAGAATTCCTACTTGAGATCGAATTCTATCCTTAAACGGATTTGTTTAATATTTTTTGAAGCTGATTTTTGTAGCAGTTGGAGGCCGAATCAGCCACGTGAGGTGTCATGGCTGACTCGTGTGTCTCGGGAATATTTTTGACCGGCTTTTGACTCGGTCGTAAAAAGACGGTTTTACCCCTGGTGTCGGAATCGACCCAAATTAGTCTCATTTGACTCGAAACGACCCACTGGGGCTGGATTTGAGGTTGGTTTTGTAAGATATGTACTCCTTAATAAGCCTAAACCAAATGTCCATGATTTCGAGCCCATATCCGAGTCATTAAAGCATGTTTGCGTCCTATCATCATCGGGTGTTTGGCGGAACCTACTATAGACACCTGGCGGTCAAAATGTGGGTGTCTACAAAAAGATTAAGGAAAGATTAATGATAAACTAAGCTAATGATGAAGGATGTCTATCTAGGGTTTAGAATAATGTAGGGTGCTTAAAACAATACAAGAGGGGGGTATATATAAGGTTTCACGAGCAAAGGAGTTGAAAGAATGACAAAAATCGTGAAATGGGCCCTTCCCGACCGGGATGGGTTGGTCCGGACCGGGATGGCTGGTCAGAGTCGCTGTTTTACTTTGCTTCTCGTCCCGGTCGTGATGGTGATGGTCACGACCAGGATGGGTCATGTAGGCTTCAAATATGATCTCATAGGTCCCTTCTTGCTCTTCATAGGCTTCTTATCGATTCTTGGTGCTCGGGAATGGGTCCCAAGGGCTCGGGATCGAGTCCAAGCCACCGAGTGATCGTCGCTTCTCTTCGTTGGATCCATATGTGTCGGAAACGAGTCGGAATCGTTCCATTTTTCCAAGATTGGCCTTAGGAACCTAAAACTAGGTAGAAGAAGTGTAAGTAGCCTCAAAACCGCTCCAAAGAGCGATTCCACAAGATAAACCGGGACCAAACACAAGGAATAAGCACTACATAACAAACTTATCATGGCTCGCAACTCGATTCTTCATTTTGTCCGGGGCGTCCTTTCGGGTTTTCACCCCGTCCTCGGCTCGTCGTTTGCGCTTCGTCACTTAAATCACTCATTAGCCGGAACGTGGAAAGAGTCCCGGTTTGTACGTGAATCGAGTAATCGATTTTTTTTGTTATTTTCTTTTTTTGTTTGGTTGTACCCGAAGAAGGGTTGCCTACATATCCGCTTTTAAATGGAATTAAACCATGTTCGTAGTTCTTTTAAAAATGTGAGTGATTTTGCTTTAGTCTCGTTATGCGAATTATCGATGCTAATTTGTTCGCTTCCTTTTTTTGTCATTTTTCATGGTTTCCCCCTAATTCGGAGGTCGGGATGTGGTTGTTAGGATGCTTATGGGTAGTATTGTTTAAGTTGATCCATGTTGGTTGGAGTTGAGAACTCTTGACCGTCTAGGTCGGTGAGGATCACGGCGCCCCCCGAGAGTATTTTCTTGACGAGGTAGGGGCCCGCCCAGTTTGGTTTGAATTTCTCTCTAGGGTCGACAGGAAGGGGTGCTCTAATGTATTTGACTACTAAGTCTCCCTCGTGTATGTTTCGGGATTTCACTCGTTTATTAAAGGCTCGTTGTATACGTTGCCGTTAGGCTTGTACATTAGATAAGGCATGTATCCTACGCTCGTCTAAAAGTACTAGCTCGTCATATCATTTTTGGTCCCAATCTTCTTCGGGAATACCCCTCTCGGCTAATATCCTTAGTGACGGTATTTCTAGATCTACGGGTTGCACGGCTTCAGAACCGTAGGTCAAGTAATATGGTGTGGCTCCGGTGGGTGTTCGATAGGATGTTCGGTACCCCCATAAGGCGAAGGGGATTTTGTTTGGCCAATCCCGATAATTGTCTATCATTTTCTTAAGGATTGTGGTGATGGTTTTGTTGGCTGCTTCTACGGCCCCGTTTGTTTGAGGTCTATAGGGTGAGGACTTGTGTCTTTGGATTTTTTATTTGTCGAGAATTTTTTGGGTGTCGGCCCTGAAGTGAGCCCCCTGATCACTGATGATTTCTTGAGGTATGCCGTAGCGGCAGATGATGTTATTTTGTAAGAATTTGACTACTTGTTTTGAGGTTAGTACGGTGTAAGAAGCGGCTTCTACCCATTTGGTGAAATAATCGACGGCCACTAGTATAAAGCAGTGTCCGCCAGTCCCGGATGGGTGTACCTTTCCTATGATGTCTATTCACCAAGTAGAGAAAGGCCAGGGTGTGGCTATAGTATGTTGAGGATATAGCGGTAGGTGTTGGATGTTTGCTAATATTTGGCAATTGTGGCAGTGACGAACGTGACATCGACAGTCTGTCTCTAATGCAATCCAGTAATAGCCCAGTCTCATTATTTTTTGGGCTAGTAGGTGTGCGCTCATGTGGGGTCCGCACTCTCCGTCATGTACTACTTCCATGACTCTCTCGGATTATTTTTTGTTTATGCACCTAAGGAGGACTCCTTGTGGGGTTCGTTTGTATAATAGGCGGCTTGTATTCGTAGGGCTCTTTTTTTTTTTGGTGTTTGTGTTGGGTGGATATGACCCGTTAGTTTTAAAGTCTAGGATTGCTTTGTACCAAGGTTCCTCGGAGGTATCGTCGGTTTCGAGGTTATGGATGTGGGATGGTTGTTCGCTTCTCTCTACGCAGGTAGGCATAGAGAAAAGGTGGTCGGGCATGTTTATTAGCGAGGCTAGTTTGGATAAGGCGTCGGTGAATTGGTTTTCTTCGCGGGGTATGTGTATGAAGTCGATTTCGGTGAATTCCCGGGACATTTGATGGTAGGGATTTGTCAAGTCCCTAGCCGATCAATATAACACCGACTAACCTAGTGGGTAGCTAGGGTAAGTCGGGATCGATTCCACGAGGACGGTATATCAAGGGTTAGACTAGGTCTACCTACAACGAGACTAAATTACCAAACAAACACAAAGAAGCGATGTATGGAAAACTATGACGGAGGAGGAGTAAGAACTAAACTAACACTAGAGACTAACTAAACGATAAAATTAACGGAAATGATGGCTAACTAGGAAGATTAACGCAAATATGGAAAGAAGTGGGGTAGGTCGGGTTCATAGGAGTAGAAGGATAATTGGGGTGATCAAGGGTATAGGTGTCTCCTAGTTGTTAGGGTCGGTCCGGGCTCTCGCAACTTAAACCGATGCCAAGGTGGGTCCGGGCTCTCGCAACTTAGACCCTAGTCCGCGCTCTCGCGACTAAACTATTCTCGACATTTCCACAAAATAAGCAATCAATGAGAAGATGAACACAAGTATGGGAAGCATGGCCACTACCACTCACACAAGCATAACAACAAACACATAGAGTGCCTACAATGTGACTAACAACAAAGATGTAACCTTTTCCCTTTAATCAACCCTAATCATCCATAAGCTACTCTTAATCCCCCTACTAACCCCACAAAGAAACTACTCACTCATTATTAAGAGAAAACCAACAATCATAAGAGAAAGCAATGTCACAAAACAAGCATCCATTATCATTAACAAGAACAATAGCAATAACAATAACAATAAGAAAGAAACTTGAATAAATATCAAAGACTAAGGATGAAAAGATTATACCAACAATTTGATGAACAAAAGATGAAAACTTGTATTAATGAGAAACCCAAATACAATCCCAAGGTTGTCAATCTTGGAACAATCTTCAAGAATCCCTTAATCCAAGACTAATTACAATAATAACTAAGGATTAAAGAGAGATTAAAACTAATGAGAGTAGCAATAATCTAGGGTTTTGAATGATAATGGAGGCTTAATCTAATCTAGGGTAAGATAAGATGTCTTAAAATTACAAGAAGGGAGTATATATATGGGTACAAGAATGAAGGAGAAGAAAGAAAAAGAGTCGTGCAGCAGCATCACGGTCCCGACCGGGACGGATCATCCCGATCGGGACGGCCCTGTCATCCCGACCGGGACGGGATGGTCCCGACCGGGATGGGCTCACAGCAGCCCTCTTAATGTAGCACCCCATCCCGAACGGGATGAGGCCATCCCGAACGGGATGGGTCTTGTATGCCTTCCTTAAACACTCTTTGGTCCTTCCTTGCCTCTCATGGGCTTCCCACCGATTCTCGGGACTCGGGATCGGGTCTCGGAGGCTCGGGATTGGGTCCCAAGGTCTCGGGGTCGATTCCAAGGTCTCGAGTCATCGTTCCTTAGTTTCGTTGGCTCCAAAATGTGTATGTATTGAGTCGGAATCGTTCCAACTTTTCCAAATCGGTCTCGGGAACCTGAAACGAACTAAAGGAAGCATAAGAAGCCCCTAAACCGCTCCCAAGGAGCGATTCCACAAGGAAAATGGGACCAAAACACTACGAAATAGGCACTACAAATGACACTTATCAACATTGTTTCCACTTTGGTTTGGTATGGGGTTAGGCTTTTTTCTATAAACCTTCCAGATGCCTGTGGCTTGGTTGAATACTAAGGATGAATCCCCGTGTACTCTGAGGTTTTTAATTCCTAGAGATATGGCTGCTTTTAGTCCTATTAGGCAGGCTTCTTATTCAGCTGCATTGTTGGTAACGGGGAAGTCTAGTTTGTATGAATGTTCGTTTGTTGCAAGCTCGTTGTCGTTTGGTCAGGGGGGTCAGTGATGGGTTAAACCTAGGGTTGTTGTTCCCGATCTCGTTTTAGGGTGAAGTTAAGTGGGCCGTTTGTTGTAGCCCTCGCGTTTTAGTTAATTGTTATCGATAAATGGCACAGCGTCGAGTCTTTAAGCATTAAAGTAAGTTATTGAAAGAAGTCAAGCGATTGTCGAGGGATGTTTGTAAAAGTAAAGAATTGTTTTATTTGATAAATATTAAATGGGCTAAATGCCCGTGATTAGGTTTGTTTTGGGGGAGGTGGAGGACATGTCCCCTTGCCTCTCCCTGGACTCGATAAAAAGAAGACATTTATTATTATTATTTAGTCTAGGCCATAGGATGAACTAGACTCTGACTAAGACCGATCATGCCTCTAAGCATCGAGGCTTCCTCCAGGGAATAGCACTTTGATGGCACCGCTTGTCTTTAGTACTACAGACGCGGTCATCCCGTCGCTAGTCTTCCCAGCAGCGGGTTGTGACGTCTGTGCCTTCACAAGAGGGAAGGTTCCGACATCCACCAGGTCTTGGATGTCGTGTTTGAGGCGATCACTGTCCTCCGTATCGTGCCCCCTACCCTGATGATACAGGCAATAGGCACTGGGATCCCAATCCGCTCCCCGGGCTTCGCGGGGTGGATCCGGAGTAGGGACGAGTTGTGACAACTGCCAGCCCTCGTTGGCAATTCTAAGGGCCTCGGCGTAGGTCATGCCTAGGTCGGTAAGGCTTCTGAAGGGGCGCCCCCAAGGGGTGGGACAAACCTAGCTGGCCCGAGTCTCGTCATGCCCTTAGGGATGAAGGGCTTCTCGTCCACCTCCTCCTGAGGGAGGTTTGGTGTCCCAGTGACTGTACCCTCAAGGTTGCCGAGCTGGAGTAGGATGTTGTCATGGGCGGCAGTTATTTGGGTCATGTTGTTTTGGAGTTCTTTAACAAGCACTAGCATTATGTTGAGTGGTTCGGTGTTGTCGTTGGAGGACATTTCTAGATTTGCGAAACAGGACTGAAGGTGAGGCTGAATCCTCCAAACGAATTAAGGACTTGAGGAATGCTCGTAACTGACGTGGAAACGAGGCCCTTGATTCGCGCGTGTGTGCGGTTACCGATTTAGGGACTTAGGTGCTTTAGACTCTTTGTGTATTTGGCGAAACGCCTAACGAATTTATGTCTCTAGAGCGAGACGGTTTGACACAAATCTTGGAGGAGAGATTTAAAGAGGACTTCTCGGGATGAGACGACCCAAAATGTAAGACCTCGAGTAGAGGTGACCCTAGTAACTAGCACAGACAGTTAATCACGCGGTTGTACGACGTAAGAAGTTGATCGCGGTCCCGGCTCAGGATCAAAGAATTTTGATATATGTTGTTTTTTTGAAAACGATCGAGCTTTGCAGAGGAAGTTTTTTCTTGAAAAGGACGATTTGTAAAATTAGGGTGACGATGGTGCGGTGACATCGTTTGTGACGTGAGAGTGTGTTGCTATATGTCTGTCGAAGATTCGATGATGGCAAAAGTGGAAATGGTGTTTTTTTTGAAATTAGCATGGTTCTTAGGGGAACCTGTTTTGAAAATGATGACGCGGTGTTTTTACCCAAACAACTATTAATTAGTCAGTTTGATATTCATGGTGTATGCGGTGTTTGTGACAAAGTGTGATGTCTGGTGATGATTTTTTGAAAATGATGTTTTGTGAGTGTGACCGTTTCGGATTCCTTGACTTCATTAATTGAAGCTTCGGTTGTGTTAACGGTATGTGTGTAACAACGTTTTTTTTTGAAATAAAATGTAACTGTTTGAGGTACCTCGATCCCATTGATCGGGAGTCTCGGTGGCATTAACGGTATTCGTTGCTTAACTTTGGCCAGAGTGATGGCATTTTTTTCTTAATAAAAAGATCCTTTTGTAGACACCCACATTTTGACCGCCAGGTGTCTATAGCAGTTTCCGACAAACACCCGATGATGATCGGACGCAAACGTGTTTTAAATACTCAGAAACGGGCTCAAAATCATTGGCATTTGGCTTGGGCTCATTATGGAGTACATATCTCACAAAACCAACTTCAAAATCAGGCCCAGTGGGTCGTTTCGAGTCAAATAAGACTAATTTGGGTCGATTTCGACACCAGGGGTAAAACCGTCTTTTAGCGACCGAGTCAAAACCCGGTCAAAGATTTTCCCGAGACACGTGAGTCATCCGTGACACCTCACACGGCTGATTCATACTCTAATGCTACGAAAAATCAGCTACATAAAATATTAAACAAATCCGTTTAAGGATGGAATTCGATCTCAAGTAGGAATCCTATCCGAAAACCGATTCAGACACCCGACCGAGTGCAAATACTCGGCCAGGCAGCATATTCCAGCCGTGTTCCCTTTCTTCCTTGACAAGAAAGCGGAATTCTCATGCCTTACAGCTTCCTATATTTCCTATCTCTAGCGGTAGTTCAAACTCTCCTAGCCAAGGTCGGGAATTCCCTATAAATAGCCCCTTGCACACACACGAACAAACATCAATTATCATCATCAACAATCAATTAGCATCTACAATATCTACAATCTACATTCATTATCAATCATCAATCATCTACAACATCAATTATTCCCATACACACACATAAAATTTAGCATCGAGAAATCGATATTACAAACCCGAAGGAAACCGGCCCGATACCCGACACCCTTCACACGTCACGCCCAAACCGAGCCACCATAACTCACCGACATCCACTCGACGCTCTTGTGCCTAAGCCACGTCCCGACGAGCCCCGATCCGAGTAAACAGAAGCATGTAGGTTGAGGGTGTAACAAACCCCAATTTCTCTTCTTCTTCTCTCTTCGTCCTCGTCCGTCTTATTTTTTATGGGTCGGTCGTCGTTTATTTTATTTTCTAATATCTATACTATTAAAAACTATTTTCATACAACAACATTCTTAAAAATATGATATCGATTTTCTATAATCGAATATTGTATCGAAAAGAATTATATTAAAATCTCGACGATAATAAAAATCGTTACATCTTTTTTTTCGTTCAAATTTTTTTTTTACAAAACCCTTTTCTAAAAATCATTCCGAATACTCGATATCGATTTCATAATCGAATATCGGGTACGACGAATATCGAAAACATAAATCGAGTATAAATTAATTCATATTTGTACGCGATTTATCAAAATTAACAATTTTCGAACAACGAGCAAAACCGGGACAGACCCGCACGCGAGTCGCGCCCCACCTAGGCGACTCGCGCACGGGCCTGAAACCCGAGTCCTCTTTTAGCTTTTTTTCGTTCGTTTTATTTTAATATTCTACGAAACGATTTCAAAATTTATATCTTTTCTAAAACTATTCGAAATATTTGATATTGATTTCGTAGTCAATTATCGAATATAACGAATATCGAAAATATTAAGTCGAGTACGAATTATGCAATATTCGTACGCGATTTAATAAAAACATCGAGTTTTCGAAAACCGTCTCCAAAAAAAGACCGACACGCGACTCGCCGGCAGCCCGGGCGAGCCGCGCGGCCGGCTGCCACGACGCACCTTCTTCTTTTTTTATTATTTTTCGAACTTCGTTTTTTATACAAAACAGCGTTTTAACGATATTTTTCAGATTTCGATTAATATTTATTTTCTCGATCTCGTATATTTATTTGCTATATTATTTTTACAAATCGATACTAACTCGTTTGTTCATCTTGTAGCAAATTCATATCTTTTTTATCATTTGTTTTATTATACTAAAACGAATCTCACATGCTAAATTCAACTTTGACGTTAAATCTTTCATGCATTAAATCGACTTAGCAACCCATTCAATTCCTCACATGTTTAGGAAAACAATGTTTGCATATCATTCATCGTATTACTAACGCGCGTATTCAAAAATCAAACGATATCCTAGTAGAGGCCGCTAATGTGCGGGCGGGGTTGGGTGTTCTTTGTGAACTTCCGAACACGTACCCTCACCCCTTACTCAGAACCGTGGTTTCCGGATGTCCGAATCCATTGGCAACGAGAGTCATTCAATATACGATTAACCGCTCAAGTCGGCATCAGTATCGATATGCAAAGGGACGAGTCCAATAAACTCTGACATCGGAAATGGGCCGTATTTTGTATACGGCCCACTACGACATAGAGTGGGCTCGAACGGTTTCGAATAACCATAAAATTCGGTGGCGACTCCGACTTCGATTTAAATTTCCATTTGACCATCTCATGGAGATTCATTCGCCTCCCCAAACCCGCGCGTGGCCGCGTCGGGGTGGACCTATGTCATGTCCACAATTTGGCGACTCCGCTGGGGATTAGCTGATACGTTACTGACCTTCAGCATCCTCAGGGTGAGACTCGAATAGAAATCGTTTGACTAGTACAATACGCGTTTTAGTTTTACGGTTCATGCATAACTCCATATTTTCCCGGGCCGGTACTGGTGACCGACGTCCCACTATACTATCGATGTAGTCTAAATTGGATATGTCGAAGGTGTCCATTAGCCGATTCGTATGGGTTTTACGGCATGTTCTAAGCTCAACTCGACTTAGGAAGTCCGCCCCGATTCTCGATAGGCTGTGTACACTGGTATAGACCCTTTCAGACTGACCGAGACTTAGAATTAGAGCATACATGGCGTCGTTATACCGTTTCCATGACTACGTGCTACCTGATTTACAAGTCGTTTTTCAAAAACCGCCTTTTTCAAAATTGCATCCTTTTCAAAATATCCAATTTCAAAACCCGGGACATATACCGAATTTAGGATCCACGATTTTACTCAAAATAGCTTATTTTTAGCCAGTATTATGCCCATTTCAAAACTCGAAAATATTTTCGAAACTTTTCAACCGTCCCCGGTCCGCCTTTCCGTTTTCTTTTTCGAAAAAAGGGCCGGGCTCCTCTCCCCGATTTTACTCGGGCTTTCAAAAATCATATTTCAAAACCTTCCTCTTCTTAGGACTTCCCGTATTTAGCAGTGTCGGGTCGTGTCATAAATCGTCAAAGTCTTCTAGCGTCGAAACTCCGTCGATCTTATATAACGAATTTCCTCCCTATCCCAGTCCGCCTTATTAGACTAAGGCCAGGCCCACCTACGTAGGACATACTCCTACAAGGGTCGGCCCGTCTACACAATTGAGTTTAGAAGTCTGGGGAATGTCTCACGTGGACCTCTTTTCGAACAAAGCCCAGCCCACACGGCTGGATCCTAAAGGAGGCCCACCTTTCACAAGTCACCCGTCTAAGTGTCTTTTCCGAGTCAACCTTTTACAAGGCATAGCCCTATAACAAAAGGTTTGTGACCTTTACGTCTAAGGTTCACTCGTCCGGCACTCGAGTCTTAAACCAAATTTTCGATCCCACTTGGGGGCTACCCTTCATTAGAGCGGTCAATCACGGTTGCTCTAAGGGTCATGTCTTACACGTGTCTCAGGTACCCCACTTTCGAACCACTTAGATGCCACACCATTTGAGTCCTATCTGAGTCCTTAGCCTCACTTGGGGGCTATTCTCCGACGGAGCGATTAATCACGGTCACTCCGAGGATCATATCCTACACATTTGTCTTAGGAGAGTCTAACCCGAGTCAAACATGGTCGCCCCATTTTCGGACTCACCCTCGTGCAGCTTGAGTCTCATCGTCAAGTCCAAGCCAGGGTCGTTACCTCGTCCAGGTCAACGTTCGAGTATCCCGGTCCATGAATCTTAGTCATTCCCGTCACCCCGGGCCGTGTCTAGTTTGACTCCCTCTCTTGTATTTGCGCAAAACCGAGTTTAGGCGAGTCGTGGCACCTGTCGAAGACCTTACCAAAAAAAAAAACAACCAACCAAGCATCCGAGTCCGGATATGATTCGAGTCTAAGTCTGAGTCCGAGTTTAGGATACCCTACATCCTCATTTCCAAATCAGAGTCAGAGTCTTTTGCATTCTGTCCTCTTTTTCAAAAAATCAATAAAATCAGCTTTTCTATTGCTCATATATACTTTCCTTATGTGTTTCCGAGAACATGAAGAACACCGTCATACACTGTGAGCACATGCACGTGACTATAGGCACATCTATAATGACTGCAGGAAATCGAGACCCGTGTTTTCCTTTACCTGTTCCATGTCTGACATAGGAAGCCACAAAACTACCCTTAGCAGGAGCGGCATCAAATCCAATGACGAATCTAGGTAGTCTCCTAGTTTGGGTTCAAGACGGGAGGCAAGCCCATTTCCCACAATAAACACCCCTCCGACAAGATCAACCATACCTACCTACAGTGTTAGTCTGACCAATAGAAAAAAAGACAAAAAACTGGACAACAAAAAGAAATCGAAAGTCCATGAAAAAGGAAAAAAAAGCAACAGGCCAAAACAAAAAAACAGGCCATCATATAAAAAAGAGCATCCACGACCAGAACGGTCAACACAAATGAAGATCCCATGACCGGGGCTAAGAGGTCAACCAACAAAAAATATTCAAATGCCCATGACCGTGGTCAACGGTCCACTCAAGATCAATACTCATACCATCCAATAAGGGAGAAACAATCAAACTGGTCAACTAACACCACATTTAGCCTTCCCACATTACAACCTTCAAGACCTTCCCGAGACCCAGGCTAAAGACAGCCCAGAATTTTGAGGATTCAAGCTCCATAGGATACCCCTAACCATTAGGGCCAGACATGGAAACCAGATCCCGCATTATCAAAACCTATCCCAAACAAAGTTCGAGCCATTTTACTCGGCTTCCCCTTTACATAACAAAATTCACAATCACCATATGCAAACCCGAGATCAAAACTCGTCAAAGACCCGAGAGCAAAACTCGTCAAACCCCTTACCTAATCATACACAATCCTGAGAGCAAAACTCGTTAAAATCCCCGAGAGCAAAACTCGTTAAAATCCCCGAGAGCAAAACTCATCAAATCCCCGAGAGCAGAACTCGTTAAAATCTCATCCCAATTCTTCTCATTCAAACCAGTTACCAACCCCAAACACGGGAATTCAACTTGTAGTCAGCATAGAACATGCCTAAATAGTTCACACAACCTCTGGGGGCTACCTCGGAAAACGCTCACGGTCACAGGATCAATATCCTAACCATTCTAGCCCTTTGATCAAGACATCATTGGGAATGCACCTAGCCTACACCATTGCTATGGCTAGTTACACACAAAGTCCTATTAGACTAGGCAGCATAATATATCTTTCAACACTGAACTACGGCATGGTTTGATTTCACTATACGTGAATACGTAGGCAGCCTTTCAACAGAGGCACAACCACCCACATTGACACACATTCAAAAAGCGCCATCATTCCGGTCACGACACCGTCATGTTCTCAGCAGCTAGCTTTGTCGTCCTGGGGGCTTATCTTAGGCAGAAAACCTCCATCCACTCACAAAATCCATATAAATTCAAAAAATCTAGCCTCCTTTCTGTAGTGTGTCATAGTACTCGGCTCAGTCGAAGACAAGAATCTATCAGGACTCGAGGCAATACCCACTTTGGAAATGTACCCTAAAATCAAAAATTCTGGAGAGCACTAGACTACAACAGTCTCATTATAGACTACTGCAACCCCGTATAGCATATCTATTCCACTTCGATGTTCGACCATGTTGCCACTCGTCTAGGCTACGGAATAGCGCAACTTAAGAGTCTTGTTAGGTGGCCCACCCCCCTACCGAGTCACGGTCCAACCCCTCGAGAGTCCAGTCGTGTCTGTCAACTCGTCCGGTCACGCCCAGCGTCGAGTCTGTCGATAGGTCTCTCTTTTCAAATTCTCATTTTAAAATTTGCAAAACTTAGTCATTTGAGAAAACCCTTTTCAACAAGGTCAAATTTCGGTCTATTTAAATTGCAAATTTCTTTTCTACCCATTTCAGTTTTGAAAACCTATTTCCTAGCACGTAAGTTGTTTTCAGGACTTCGATTTCAAAACTAAGCAAAAATCATTTTTATTCCCCAGCGCGAGTCATATTTGTTTCACCTACATGTTGCATGCAAAATTTTATGTAACTTATACAGGTACAATTCAAGACCGCGCAATTCACATAACTCCCCGGCGGCATAGACTTATACGACAAGTCCAATTCCCCAAGGAGTTATCATCATCAACTCAGGTACATTTCTAGTCTCCGGCCGGCAGGCCCTTTACGCAGGTCTAATGGACCTTAAACGACCCGATCGGAAGTCTGCCAGGTTTTAATCTTTGATTGACCTGGTAGCTACTCTGACTTTCGCCTTGTCCAAGCCTCAGTCAGAGTGGGGGCTCTGTAGACACCCACATTTTGACCGCCAGGTGTCTATAGTAGTTTCCGACAAACACCCGATGATGATCGGACGCAAACGTGTTTTAAATACTAAGAAACGGGCTCAAAATCATTGGCATTTGGCTTGGGCTCATTATGGAGTACATATCTCACAAAACCAACCTCAAAATCAGGCCCAGTGGGTCGTTTCGAGTCAAATAAGACTAATTTGGGTCGATTCCGACACCAGGGGTAAAACCGTCTTTTAGCGACCGAGTCAAAACCCGGTCAAAGATTTTCCCGAGACACGTGAGTCAGTCGTGACACCTCACACGGCTGATTCATACTCCAATCCTACGAAAATCAGCTACATAAAATATTAAACAAATCCGTTTATGGATGGAATTCGATCTCAAGTAGGAATCCTATCCGAAAACCGATTCAGACACCCGACCGAGTGCAAATACTCGGCCAGGCAGCATATTCCAGCCGTGTTCCCTTTCTTCCTTAACAAGAAAGCGGAATTCTCATGCCTTACAGCTTCCTATATTTCCTATCTCTAGCGGTAGTTCAAACTCTCCTAGCCAAGGTCGGGAATTCCCTATAAATAGCCCCTTGCACACACACGAACAAACATCAATTATCATCATCAACAATCAATTAGCATCTACAATATCTACAATCTACATTCATTATCAATCATCAATCATCTACAACATCAATTATTCCCATACACACACATAAAATTTAGCATCGAGAAACCGATATTACAAACCCGAAGGAAACCGGCCCGATACCCGACACCCTTCACACGTCACGCCCAAACCGAGCCACCATAACTCACCGACATCCACTCGACGCTCTTGTGCCTAAGCCACGTCCCGACGAGCCCCGATCCGAGTAAACAGAAGCATGTAGGTTGAGGGTGTAACAAAACCCGATTTCTCTTCTTCTTCTCTCTTCCTCCTCGTCCGTCTTATTTTTTATGGGTCGGTCGTCGTTTATTTTATTTTCTAATATCGATACTATTAAAAACTATTTTCATACAACATCATTCTTAAAAATATGATATCGATTTTCTATAATCGAATATTGTATCGAAAAGAATTATATTAAAATCTCGACGATATTAAAAATCGTTACATCTTTTTTTTCGTTCAAATTTTTTTTTTTTTACAAAACCCTTTTCTAAAAATCATTCTGAATACTCGATATCGATTTCATAATCGAATATCGGGTACGACGAATATCGAAAACATAAATCGAGTATAAATTAATTCATATTTGTACGCGATTTATCAAAATTAACAATTTTCGAACAACGAGCAAAACCGGGACAGACCCGCACGCGAGTCGCACCCCACCTAGGCGACTCGCGCACGGGCCTGAAACCCGAGTCCTCTTTTAGCTTTTTTTCGTTCGTTTTATTTTAATATTCTACGAAACGATTTCAAAATTTATATCTTTTCTAAAACTATTCGAAATATTTGATATTGATTTCGTAGTCAATTATCGAATATAGCGAATATCGAAAATATTAAGTCGAGTACGAATTATGCAATATTCGTACGCGGTTTAATAAAAACATCGAGTTTTCGAAAACCGTCTCCAAAAACAGACCGACACGCGACTCGCCGGCAGCCCGGGCGAGCCGCGCGGCCGGCTGCCACGACGCACCTTTTTTTTTTTTTTTTTTTGAACTTCGTTTTTTATACAAAACAGCGTTTTAACAATATTTTTCAGATTTCGATTAATATTTATTTTCTCGATCTCGTATATTTATTTGCTATATTATTTTTACAAATCGATACTAACTCGTTTGTTTATCTTGTAGCAAATTCATATCTTTTTTATCATTTGTTTTATTATACTAAAACGAATCTCACATGCTAAATTCAACTTTGACGCTAAATCTTTCATGCATTAAATCGACTTAGCAACCCATTCAATTCCTCGCATGTTTAGGAAAACAATGTTTGCATATCATTCATCGTATTACTAACGCGCGTATTCAAAAATCAAACGATATCCTAGTAGAGGCCGCTAATGTGCGGGCGGGGTTGGGTGTTCTTTGTGAACTTCCCAACACGTACCCTCACCCCTTACTCAGAACCGTGGTTTCCGGATGTCCGAATCCATTGGCAACGAGAGTCATTCAATATACGATTAACCGCTCAAGTCGGCATCGGTATCGATATGCAAAGGGACGAGTCCAATAAACTCTGACATCGGAAAAGGGCCGTATTTTGTATACGGCCCACTACGACATAGAGTGGGCTCGAACGGTTCCGAATAACCATAAAATTCGGTGGCGACTCCGACTTCGATTTAAATTTCCATTTGACCATCTCATGGAGATTCATTCGCCTCCCCAAACCCGCGCGTGGCCGCGTCGGGGTGGACCTATGTCATGTCCACACCTGTAAAAAAAATTTTCATGATGACGGTGCTTTTAAAAGGTTTTTTAAAATCATTTTGACTTGGCCGGAGTATCGGCGCTAAAACAACAATCCTGGAAATGACCTTTTCGAAAAGGAGTTGGGTGCTGTTGAATATGTTGGCGTGGTTGAATCCAGATTTTTAGTGTTTTATTTGAGTTGTTCAAACACGCTACACATAACTAGAAATGCATACACTCATGCAGGATGCAGACACGGGTAGGTTAGGGTAGGCTACCGCCCACGAATAGTCTTTACTTAGGTATTGAAAAATCATCTGGGGGAGACGAGTGTCATACTATCCGTTCAGAACTATCCATTTAGTATTCCCGCGAGGTACGCGTTAGGCGGCCGGAGCGTAAATCGAGGATCTCTCCACGTGTCCCTAAGTATCTTACCGCGAAGAGGTCGATTGGTCCTGATATTCGTTATGGTGGGCTTTTTAGGGCCACAACCTGTAGTGACCACAACTAGGAACTACAAAATGAGCTTCACCGACCTCGTTCAAGTTACACCACCGCTGGAAACTTGTTTCCAAATCCCCAGCGGAGTCGCCAAACTATGGACGTCCGTCCGCACCGTACGACGCCCCGCAGGCGCCCGCGTGGGACCGACCCGGGTTTTCAATGTATGACGGCGGCCACCCACGCGGCCCCCTCCCAGTCGGGGGCCGGTGCGATCTCGCATTCGGATGACGATCCAGACTTGTACTAGACGGGTGCGGGCACCCGTGTTTCCGTTTGGAATCGATCGAGTCGTGGTTGTAAATGTTTAAAGGCCGATATGTTTGGTAAGGCGACCTTTTTAGTGAACTGAATTCGTTGTCGATTTGTGAAGTCGCCACCGAGTATATTATGGGGACTCGGAAACCGTTCAAGTCAACTTTGATCCTTAGCCGGCTCAAAGCTGAGGGGCACGGGACCTAAAAATAAAGACTTGTACCCTTAAGCACTCCATGCCTGGAATGACTCTCATTGCCAATGGTTTCGGACATCTGGAAACCGTCGATTCTGAGTAAGGGGTGAGGAACGTATTGGGAAGCCAACATCCGATAGACATCGACACCCAATCTCGCCCGCACTATAGCGGCCTCTAATAATCAATCGGTGGGCTGATAACTTCGTTCTTTTGTTGTGGCGGAAATACTGTAACATCCGTTGTTTTCACCCTATGCTTTTTGCTACGTCGGCTGTTTAAGGACAAGTAAGTTTTATCGTCTAAGTAGTTGTGTTTACATTCTTTGCGTGCGATTTCACGTGACAAGCAGGCCATGAAAAGATGCACATAGGAGAGTAGAGAGTACAAATATTATAGGTATTAGCAAATTAGTTTTAATGCGATAATACAGATATTAGTCGTTCTCGTGATATACCTTACCTGGTATTCTGCATAAGATGCGTCAGTTCGGTATTAATAGAGATGCGTCGAACCATACATGGCGAGCACCGAGGCTAATACGGAACTCGGTAGACGATTTGGACCTGGTGGTTGCAGAAGTGCCCAACAAACACCCGATGACAATAGGACTGCAACGCGACACGGGTTCGCGATTTTTTAGGTAGTTTTTCTATAGAACGGATCGGATAAATTACTCGGGAAAATTAAACTAACATGATGGCAGCCTTAGTCGTGTCGTTACGATCGCATAGACACTAATTAGAGTCAATTATGACACCGGGACCCCGGGGCGGTCCCGAAACACGAACCAAGTCAACACCGCGCCAAGCGAACATCGGGGCGCACACCCGAGGCCCACTAAACCCACGGCGCTAAGTCAAGCCGCGGGAATCCTTAGGCTCCAAGCTAAGTATCACACTCCTGCCTCTTGATTTTGGAAAGTATCAAAATCGTATCCTCAAAATCGCAACCGCCCCACCCCACGCATCTTGGTTTCCCCGCGCCTAAGCCCAGGCGCCTGAGTATTGGTGCGCCTCAGCTCAGGCGCCCATATGGGTGACGAGGGCCGAAAATACCTATAAATACCCCCCTTCACGTCATTCATTCAACACACAATTCTCTCATCTTCTCCTCCCCCTCTAATATCTCGCTAAGGGCTCGCTCTCTGACACCCGAGGCAAACGATCCACTCGATCGTAGTTCCGATAAAAAAAGCGACATCGACGCTACTCCTCACCTTCGCGCACGCCACTCGATACCGAGGTGCCTGTGTTCGACTAGCTCGAGTCTAGTAGCGAAGCTCTGCCGGATTAGCCGAAGAAACCATCCATATTAACGAAGCTCTGCCGAAGTAGCCGCAGGAAGGGTCAATGGTAACGGAGCTCTGCCGGAGTTACTCGTCAAGCTAGGAGGATCCGCCTGTCGAAGTCGAGTCATCACTAGGTTGCCATCTGCCGAAGTAGTCGTAGTGCAAACATTCAAACACACTAAATAGACCCGAGTAATCCCGAGATCTGTTCTCAAACTATCTATGCATCGTGTCCCGTTTAGTGTATACTCCGAGAGTGTAACTCCTCACTATGTGATTTACTTACATTCGCATTTACAGTTTTTCGTATGATTTATTGCTTTTATGACCATATAATCGCATGCTAAATCACCTAACACGGAATTCAAAACGTAAAACAACTAAAACTGAACAGAGTGATGGTCGGGTTCCGTATTAGTCCCGGTGCTCGCCTTATTAGGTTCGATGCATCTCTATTAATACTGAACCGACGCATCTTAAGCAGAATACTAGGTAAGGTATACCACGAGAACTTTGAGCCGTGGCATGGGATCAAAGTTGACTTGAATGGTTTCCGAGTCCCCATAATGGACTCGGTGGCGACTCCAAAAATCGGCAACAACTTCAGTTTACTAAAAAGTTCGCCTTACCAAACAAATCGACCTTTAAACATTTAGAACCACGACTCGATCAATTCCCAAACGGAAACACGGGTGTCCCCACCCGTCTAGTACAAGTCCGGATCGTCATCCAAATCGAGGTCCGACACTTCGCCCCATACACGAGATCGGACCGGCCCCTGGCAGGGAGGGGGCCGCGTGGGTGGCCGCTGCCACACGTTGAAAACCGGGTCAGTCCCGCGCGGGCGCACGCGGGGCGTCGGGCGGTGCGGACGGACGTCCACAGTTTGGCGACTCCGCTGGGGAATTGGAAACAAGTTTCCAGCGGTGGTGTAACTTGAACGAGGTCGGTGAAGCTCATTTCCTAGTTCCTAGTTGTGGTCACTACAGGTTTTGGCCCTATAAAGCCCACCCTAACCGATATCAGGACCAATCGACCTCTTCGCGGTAAGATCTTTAGGGGACATGCGGAGAGATTCTCGATTGACGCTCCGGCCGCCTAACGCGTACCCCGCGGGAATAATAAGCGGATAGTTCTGAACGAACGATATGACACTCGTCTCCCCAGATAATTGTCAATGCTTAAGTAAAGACTATCCGTGGGCGGTAGCCTACCCTAACCAACCCGTGTCTGCATCCTGCATGAGTGTATGCATTCCTTGTTATGTGTAGCATGTTTGAACAATCCAACCCAAATAAAACACTAAAAATCCAGATTCAACCACGCCAACATATTCAACCGCACCCAATTCCGTTTTGGAAAAAATATCTCATCTTTTCAAAACGACCTCTTAAACGCCGATACTCCGGTCAAATCATGATTTCTAAAAGGGAAAAACATTTTCAGATGCCATCGTCATGACAAATTTTACACTCGACATTTTCGAACAAAATATATTTTCAAACGTCATCACGTTCTTCAGAAAAGACTAGTACAGACTCCGAGAGATAATGAATTAATTGCAGCCAAGATTGATGCAGCCAAGATATTCAGACAGTATGATGAGGCCAGATTGTCATATCTTAATCAAAAGACTAAGGCGCATTGGTTAAAGGATGGTGACAGTAATACGGCATTTTTCCATGGATTTTTGAAAGCTAGGAGAGTGAGAAATAATGTCCACCAAATAGAGGATGCTGAGGGGAAACTACATAAGTCTACAGAGGATATTCAAGAGGGTTTCCTCAACTATTAAAAGAATCTACTGGGCGAGAGGAAGAATACCACACCTGTTGCTAATCATATAATTAAACTGGGGCCTGTTTGTACAGCTGATCATGTGGATATCCTTCTTAGTCCAATCACGGACAAGGAGATCAAGCAGGTTATGTTCGGGATTCCTAACGACAAAGCCCCCGGGCCGGATGGATATTCGAGTAAGTTCTTCAAAGACTCGTGGGAGATTGTCGGGGAAGAGGTATGTGATGCGATTAAAGACTTCTTTGAGACAGGTTCTCTTCTCAAGCAAATAAACACTATCTCGGTAACTTTAACCCCCAAAGTAGAGAGACCCACAAACGTTCTTCAATTCAGACTTATAGCCTGTTGCAATACGATTTATAAGTGTATTTCCAAGCTTCTATGTGACAGGCTCGCAAGGGTGCTACCTGATATTGTTTCGCCAGTCCAAGGAGGTTTTATAAGAGGAAGAAGCATTGTGGAGAACATCTTTACTTGCCAAGACCTAGTAAGACTGTACCCTAGGAAATCGGTATCACCGAGATGCCTTATAAAAATGGATATGCAAAAAGCATACGACACAGTTGAGTGGGAATTCCTTGAACAGATGCTCTTTCTACTGCAGTTTCTTTAGCATTTCTGCAACCTGATTTTGCAATGTGTTAAGACGGCAACATTCTCTTTACAGCTTAATGGTGATACTTTTGGATTCTTTAAAGGAAAGCGGGGACTCAGGCAAGGAGATCCTCTATCTCCGTTATTATTTATAATCTGTATGGAATATTTGACAAGAATCCTCAAATTCACAACAACGAAGGAGTTCAAATTCCACCCGCTTTGTAAGAAATTGAAGTTAGCTAATCTGATGTTTGCTGACGACCTCGTCATGTTTAGCAAAGGAGATATTGGCTCCATGATGGTTCTATTGCACTCATTTGCATCTTTCTCAGTAGCTTCGGGATTGCAACTCATTAAGGGGAAATCGAATATGTACTTCAATGGGGTTAAGAACCATCAAAAGCGAAAGATTCTAGCAGTCTCCGGTTGTAAGGAAGGAGAGCTCCCTTTCAAATACTTGGGAGTCCCCATTAAATCCTCGCGACTGACTGCAGCTGACTGAGAGAATTCGGAGAATTGGCGCGCGAAAGCTCACGTATGCTGGAAGACTTGTATTGATCAAATCGGTCCTGAGCACGTTTCATATCTATTGGGCGACAATTTTTATTATACCTTCAGGAGTTGTTAAGCAGATCGATGCAATCTGCCGAACTTTTTTATGGGAAGGAGTCAGTACTTACACTAGAACCCCACTGGTTGTCTGGAGCCGGATATGCTTACCGTTTAGGGATGGAGGACTAAACATCACACAAAACTACCATTGGAACAAAGCTGCTATTGGTAAGATGTCTTGGTGGATTTATAATCATCCGGATAAGTTGTGGGTACAATAGATACATGCGATATACTTAAAAGGAAAACCATGGATGGAGTACAAACCAAACATTGATTCGAGTTGGAGTTGGAGGAAGATTTGCCAAGTTAAAGAATTACTTAAACCAGGTTATGAGACAAACGAGTGGACCTCGATGAAGAAGTACACCATAGCCAGAGGATATCATTGGTGTAGGGATAAGGAAGAGGAGACGGACTGGTTCAGGCTGGTACGGGGGAAGTGGTCTATACCAAAGCATCGAATGATAGCATGGATGCATCAATATGGAGCAATGAATACCAAAGTGAAACTGTACAGATTGCAAATCACAACGGATGACAAGTGCCTCCTATGTTACGACGAACCTGAGGACATGTCACATCTATTCTGTAAGTGTATTTACAGGAGGAGAATTAAGGAAGGGATTGAAGCTTGGCTAGGGATTAAAATTGAGGACAACTTAAGCAATACCTGGCGCAATAACCTTAGAGGGACAAAGCTGAAACGAGGCATATTGAACGGAGTTGTTAATGCGCTGATCTATGGAATATGGCAGCAAAGGAATCGAAGTAGAATGGAAGGCAGTCTGATGAAGCCTAGGGCCGTGAGCAGTATGATCATAAAAGAAATGAGACTGTATATTCAAAGCATTCCTAAAGGAAAATTGACAAGTCGAGATAGGAATTTTGTCGATAGAATTACAAAATCTTGTATATGACCTGATTGATTTAATACAAATTTCTTACACTTTCCCAAAAAAAAAAACGTCATCACGTGACTAAAGTAAAACCCATCAAACAACAAGTACCGTTAATACTACCGAGACCCCCAATTAATGGGATCAAGGTACACCAAACGGTTACATTTTATTTTTTTAAAAAAAAAAGAAAGAAATTTTTTTACACGCATACTTTTAACACAACCAAAGCTTCAATTAATGAAGTCAAAGAATCCAAAACGGTTACATTCTCGAAATACCTTTTCGCAATACACCCTTCCCCACCGTCAAATACTAGTTAATGCAACCGACAAGCGTGGGTCACTCGTTTCAAAAGGTTTTTTCAAAAAAAAGAAAAGCGCTATTCATCACCTAAGTTCTTTAATAAGAATTTAGTTACACCCTTAGAGCACCGTCGTTAGACCACGTACACCACGAGTATCGAACTAGCTAATTAATAGTAGTCTCGATAAAAGCATCACGTTATCATTTTCAAAACGGGTTCCCCTAAAGAATCATGCTCTTTAAAAAAAAAAATTGCATCTTTGCTATCGCCGGATTCCCGACGCACCCACATAGCAACACATTTTTACGTCACAAACGATGTCACCATACCATCGTCACCCCAATTTTACAAAATCATTTTCCACAAAAAAAAAAGACTTTCCTCTGCGAGTATCGGTCGTTTTCGAAAAGAAATAACAATTCTTTTATCCTGAGCCGGGAACGCGATCAACTTCTTACGTCGTACAACCATGTGATTAACTGTCTGTGTTAGTTACTAGGATCACCCCTACTCGAGGTTTTACATTTCGGGTCGTCTCATTTCGAGAAGTCCTCTTTAAGCCTCACCTCCGACGTTTGTGTCAAATCGTCTCGATACAGAGACCTAAAATTCATTAGGCGTCTCGCCGAATACACCAAGAGTCTAAATCACTAAGCCAATGACCACACATGCGCGCAAATCAAGGGTCGTATTCGCTTGTCGCTGTACTAGGAGCATTCCTCGAGTCTCTAAGTCATCCGGTGGATCTAATCTGACCTTTTAATCCCTTCCTACTAGAACCACTTCCCAACATGGCGGTAGATTCAAGCGCCAACGAAAGCGTCCGCAACGATGTCAATACCCTAACCAAATTGGTACACAACATCCACACTTCGGTAACCCGTTTGACTTTTTCCGTCTGTTACATCGATAGCCGCCTCAATTTCCTTGAGAGTAGAGACACAGAAAGCGAAACGAACGCCAATTCGGGCAACTACCATGCCCAAAAGCCTACCCAAGATAGATTATACCAATGCTCCACCCGATCAAAGCTTCCTAAAGTCGATACGGAAAGAACACCAAGACCATGTAAAACCACATCCAACAAAGTAGAAAGATCATCGAGAGAGTTTACCCCAATCAATTCATCTTACCCGAAGCTCTTAAGTGCCTTGTCGATCAAGGGTTACTCTCACCCATGGGTTCCACTCCGGACCCACCAGTCGGCAGACGAGGCAAAAGTTGGACCTCTAATGCTTACTGCCTATATCACCAAGGTAACGGGCACTATACCGAGTCCTGCTACCGACTCAAACATGTCATACAAGACATGATCGAAAACGGGACGATTCCACTCCCTCCATACGAGAAACCAAACAATACCACAAACCCCTTTAGCATTCACGCTGTCTTTGACGACACCATCGATTGTTCCCACCTCGTCCCTATAGAGGAGAATGTCCTGAATATCGAGGAAGATCCCGACAACCCGCGAGCACCTGCCAAGACGAGTAAAATCTGTGTCCGAGTCAGAGTCTAGTTAGTCTTAGGGCGTAGACCTAATAATGTAATAAATGTCTTTTTCTTAGCTTTTTCGCATCAAGTGAAGAGGTACGAGGGGACCTGTCCGCCAGGCCACCTCCCCAAAAACAATGTCTCGGGCACGTAGCCCGCTTATTACTCTCAATAAAAAGAAATAAACTTTTCTTCCTTTATAATGCGCCTCGACAATCGCTTGATTTAATAATGTACTTTCTTGCTTACAACTCGGTACTATGCCATTTATCGATGACAATCAAACATACCTCGAAACAACGAGTAATTACATGAACTGAGATCATGTGTTCTTTTACCTATTTCATGTCTGGTGTAGAAAGCCACAAACTATCCCTTAGAACGAGCATTCCCGAATCCTATGACAAACCTAGATAGTCTCTTAGCTTGTGATCAAAGACGGAGGGCAAACCCATTTCCCACAATAAACACCCCTCGAATAAAGACCGACCAAGTCTTACCATAGGTGCTAGTCTGACAAAAAGAAAAAAAAAGTCTGAAATGGCTAAAAGGAGCCAAAGAATAAATGAAACCAAGCCAAACTAAACCGGTCCAATTCCATGATCAAGACCAAACTTAAACGGTCAAAATGAAACCCCCAATCACTCGACTCAACTTCAAATGCAAAGTCCGAACGAAAAGCAAAAAAAAAAAGAAAAATGAACAGACCAGTCAACTAGCACCCGAATACTAGCCTCCCTGCATTACGACCCTTAAGACCTTCCCGAGACACTTGTTAGGAAACAGTTCGGAATTTTGAGGATTCAATCTCAATAGGATATTCCCAACCGTTAGGGCCAGACATGGAACCAGATCCCACGTAATTTACAACCAACCTAATTGAAGTCTGAGTCATTTTTACTCAGCTTCCCCTTTCCTACCACATCACATAACCGTAGCCCATAGCCCTATCTCCACAAAAATCAAGCTCCAGATTTTGATCTATCGAAACCACTTACTACCTAGCTCCACATTCCAAAACCATCCAAGACCAGTCACCCCGACCCAAACACGGTATCTCGATAATCGTCACTTTCAAGGGATCACACCCGGTCACTTCATCCGAGTTCTTAAAATAGGGTGAAAACCCGTGTAACCCTAAGCATCTCACATCGATAATTGGCATAACGAGTGTAAAGCAAAATCACTCACATATAATGAACTACGAACATGGTTTGATTTCGTTTAAAAGCGGATACGTAGGCAACCCTCATCCGGGTAAAACCAAATAGAAAAACAAACAACCAAACAAACAAAAAAAATCGATTAATCGATTCATGTGCAAACCGGGACTCCTTCCACCACCCGGCCAATGAGTGATTTCAATGACGAAGCACAAACGACGAACCGAGGACCGGGTAAAAACCTGAAAGGGCGCCCCGGGCAAATGAAGAAACGAATTGCGAGCCGTCATTAAAAAAAAAAAGAGCAAAAAAAAGAGAGCGAAAAAAAAAGACAAAACAAAAGGTGAGCCGAGGACGGGGTGAAAACCCGAAAGGGCTCCCCAGGCAAAATGAAGAATCGAGTTGCAAGCCACCACAAAAAGTAATAATAAATAACAAAAAAAATGTGGTTCTCATTAATACAACATCAATTGAATCAAGCCTTTGTCGAGGCCCTCTACGTCGAGCGTCTAATATCCGGCCACCCCGGAAAATGACAACATGTCAAGCAAAACCCTACAAAAGTTAGTATTAATATGCCACATAATATCAATTAATACAACATAGTACTAAACGGCTGGGCTCTACCGGTCCAACTTTCCCTTCCCTTGTCGTTCGTATATGCTTGTTCGGGTCTTTCGCTATAGACCCTGAACACAAGTCTCCCTCATCTCACCCAAAGGCGAGTCCAGCCGATCCTATTTCCCCTCACTCACATTTTCAATATGGGTCTTGTCAGTCTAGGCCCATCTAGATGAACTGACGAATACTAGGATCGGTAATGTCGCCTTCGGTGGGGCACTTAGCAACGTTAGCCCACATAGCTTCTTCATTCCGTAGTACGGACATCTCCACAATCCTTATCCTTTCTCTCACACCCGACAACCCCAGACGTCGGGAACGACCTCCTGAAATCGCCAAATCCCTTTCCAACAGCCGAAATTCCCGCGTAAGAGTGTGAGGTCCACACGGATGGTACATTTCGTCCATCAGATCCACCAGACTTAGATGTCTTTTCATTCTTTTTTTAGAGGGATAAGCTACCCCAGGCATGTTGTAGCCTTTTAGCGGTTATCGTCAAGTCGCGTCTGTAGCCTAACAAGGCAATTTTATGAATATATAAAAGTGGTCTAATTTTTTTTTCAAAAGTCGCCCGAAGTTTAAACTTCGGTCTCGTTCTGAATGTCCACGCTCATCTCTTAACACACTCGGTCAAAGCAAGTTAACCCTTTACATCTTGAGTCAAAACGTTTTAATCGACGTACTACCTTATCCAATTCCCGGCTCAAACTAACACATTTCAAAACATCCTAAAGGAACTGTTTTCATACTCTCGTGCAACACTAACACGCCCTAAACTAGGTCAAATCGCAAACAAATGAACGCAAAAAGTGATTACTTGTCAATATAGCTAAACAATTAGCCAAATAAAAACACAAGACTAATCAAACTAATACTAAAATTTAAAGCAAATATACAACATATACAAATTCATACACAAATCGAGGCTAGAGAGGACCCCTAGAAGCTGCGCGAATGGCCATCACGACCTCACAAATGTCATCATCCAAATCTAGGTCCTCCAAGTCTAGAAGAGGAGACGCACTACCATCCATCCCCGATAGCATGTCTAGGGTAGCTGTCTCGGGAATCCCTCCAACCTCCTCGGTCGCACCCGTAGTCTCAGCCTCAGCCTCAGTCTCTCTCTCAAGCCGACGCCTTGCCTCACCCTGCGCATAGGTCTCACCTCGGAACCGAGCCAGATGCTCCTTAAGGGAAGCGATCTCGTCAGCCCGAGATCGCAGGAGCCGTTGCGACTCAACCTATCTCGCCTCGAGCTCGGTCACCCGAGCCTCCAATTGTCCCACCATATCCGGGACATCATACAAGCGCATTCAAACATTAGGAAAACACGCAAGCAGCCTAGAAAACGACCCTAGTTACGCAAACTCACTGATAGATGTCCCGAAGTGTCACGGGAAACCCTCGAGGCATAGGCCCGGAAGTAGTTGGCGGCCTGCCACAACCTCTGATGGCAAGCTGACGAAAATTGAGAGTTGAAACCATAAAAGTTAGATAAGCCAATCCTAAACCTTAGAACCCAAACCAAAAACGGAAGCCAAAACTCACCCGGTACACCCGGTCGTGCCACTCTATCCCAGCATCCATCTCCTCGGCAGAACATGGGGGGAGAGGCTCAGTGAAGGGTATCCTAGCCGCATCCACCCTAAGCAGCGTCAAGGGAAAATCTGGGGGCTAGATTTTGTCAGCCGGGTCGGCCAACTGAGAAAACAATAGGCTGGTCAGTCAGAGGGCAAATAAATAATAAACCTCAAAACAAACCTTAGAACCAAAGATTAGAACATTACCACGAGGCGGTACCAAGCTAGCCGCCGGGTGACGTGAGACAGGAGGAGGCACCAGGCACCAAGAGTGTATCGCCTCCTTCTCCGTCCCTATCCGCGAGGACATCTGCGGCGGTCGGTAGTCTGAACATGGTCCGGGGAGGATCAACCGGCACCCTGAAATCGTCGTACAGACACTGACGCACCAACCGCTCACCCAGATACCAAACAGGACGAAACAACGCAATCTTAGACATCCGCAGTTTGCTCGGGAATAGCCACGGCATTAGAGGACCCACTTTCACCGGAATTAGACCGAATATTACCTCGAGGATTACCCCATCGGGAGTGGTGAGATGCCATTTCTTCAATTGTTTGCCAAGCCTTATCATCATCCACCTTAAATTGGAATCGCCCATTACATGCCGAATCCAGAGTACTCCTGCAATCATCATATAACCCATTATAAAATTGGTTACAAAGAAACCAAACCCGAAAACCATGGTGCGGGCATTCCTTCACAAGTTTCTTGAACCTCTCCCACGCTTCATGAATATTTTCGTTCGGACTTTGACGAAAATTGGTGATTTGACTCCGGAGCATGTTCGTCTTTTGTGGAGGGTAATAGTGCTTGTAGAAGGCAAGGGCAAGGGAATTCCAATCGGTGATCCTCTCGGTGACTTTATCAAGGTCCGTTATCCACTCCCTAGCGGAATCCCGTAATGAGAACATGAAGAGCATCTCCATGACTTCTTCTTGAGTTACCCCGACCGGAAGTGGAATCGTGGAGCAATAATCAGTAAAAATCCTCATATTCTTGTGAGGATCCTCCTTAGGGTCACCACCAAATTGATTCTTCTACACCAAAGTGATAATGGCGGGTCGAATCTCAAATGTACCTTGAGTGGCATTTGGTCGTTTAACCAACTTAGGAAGAGCAGTTTGCTCGGGCTCCGAATGACTAGAAAGCTTCGGCATTTTTATGATCGGAGGAGGTGGTAAAATGATCTCGGACTGAGATTGATCTCCCTCTTCAAAGGACTGATTCTCAGCTATAAATTCGGTATGTATAGCTTCCAAAGTCGCAAGATCGGGAGCTGCAGAAATCTCTCTCCAAAATTGTCGTCGCCTACGAAAGGGTTTCTCGGGTTCAGGATCGAACTGAGTAAGCTCTGATGACCGAAAAGACCTGGGCATAAGCAAAACTACAATAGGAAAGTGGTCGAAAGAGAGCAAAAAAACAAAAAAAAGACTAATAGAGACGAAAGAGAGCAAAAAAGAAACAAGCTAAAAAAACAAGAAAAACCGTTTCCCCGGCAACGGCGCCAAATTTGATATGGGTTAAGTCGTCTCACCCAATCAAGATAATCCTAATGCTACTAACAAGAAGATAGCGGCAAGTAAGGTATCGTATCCACAGGGAAGCGGTTAAATTCGTCTAATAGCTATGGTGATTCTAAAATTCTCTAAACGGTTGAACGATACTAAATAATCGAATCTAACAATGAGATGAAAACTAAGGTCACGGGTTCACGATAGATGCTCGACAATTATGCGACAATAATAATAAACACATAAACATGCTAGTCGGCTATAACACGTTCTCTCGAATCGTGTCAACCTAGGAAGGATCCAACGGGCTCTCGCAACTTATTAGACTCCCTACCAAATCGCGCGTGATCTAATCCTAATTTCGCTTTCGCACAAGAACTAGAATTTCCCAAACAGATTAAAATGTTGTGGCCTTTAACAGATTAATCGACAAATAAAACACGCGAAAATGGTACTAGCATAATTATAAATTTAGTATCAAAGCTACATAATCGTATAATAATCCATTGATCCCCCTCGACCCTAGCGAAAAAATTAGCTACGCATGATAATTACGAAACAAAAAATCGCATACATGGAATTCATGATAAAAAGTGAAGAAAATAAATTAAAAGAACGAGAATCTAGAGAACTAAACGGAACTACAAATTGTAAATAGAGAAAATTACGACGAACTAAGTAATTCACGATGAAGATTGAAATATAAAACTGAAGATTGCATAAACAAGTTTACCAAAATCGAGTACGAGTTGAAACCGAGTGCTAGAATGCTAAGAGTCACGATTTTTCTAAGGAAAAATTCTAAGTTATGAAAAGAAGTGATAGTAAAAATACCACTCCTCCTTAGTTATACAAAATAGGCGGAAATAGGCTGAGTGTGCACGCCGGCCGACTGGTAGGCCGCCTGCTACATGCAGGGGCCGAAGCGCACTATAAAATCAAGCTTAAAATGCCTTTGTGTCATGTCGGCCGGCCAGCAGGCGGCCTATCGAGGCAGGCTGGCACGCACAACACTGATAGAACAAGTAATGGGCCGCTTTCCATGGCCCAATGAATCGACACTTCTCAGTTCTTCTTCGCCTAGACGTCCTAAAGCACGGGTTTTGTCTCGGGATCGTTCTTCTAATCAGATATGAGTGTAAATGCACATGAAGACCTGAAATCGTGTAGAATCTACAAAAACACTCACTCAAAGAAAAATGTTAGAAGAAACGGCTCTAAGGAGCGCGTTCCGATCGGAAAAGACAACGGAATCGAGGGAATAAAGCTATATAAATACGACACATCACTTTCAGCAATGAAAAATTTAGCTAGACGATGTTGAGAAAATGAAGATCATAAAAACCAGATAGGTGGAACATGTATGCTTAAGTTAAGATTTTGTTTAATGCCAGTAATAATACACGAATTCAAAAGTGATTGATTGTTGACAGAAAAACTTACAAAAGTATGAAACTCATGTCTACTCTAAATTGACTAGGCGGGATTGATCCAGATAGCTAATTTATTCCAAAGATACTGAGAGTGTTGACCGAAGTTAGATGTTGATCGAATTCAAAAGAAAAGTAAAAACCTAACCTTGAGTCGAATTGATAACTTCAAAGCAAATGTCCGCCTGATTAGTCCATGCTCCACTCCCGAGTCTAAAAGTCATCTCAGTCACTTATTGTTCTATACTCTACAGGCTCCAACAGAAACCGTGACACAGAAACATAAATAAAGGAAATAGGAATTAATGTAAGTTGGAAAAACTAGAGATAACATGGAAACTTGACAAGGGAAAACAGAGAGGAAGAAGGAATCAATATCAAAACTTGGCAGAATAGGATTCGGAACGAAGATCGATAATAGACTAGTTAACAATGATAATAGAAGGGGTAACAAAATGGAATGACACCGTAATTCGACCTCAAAAACTGTGTAAAAACAACGACATTAGCACAACAATAGCTAAAATAATAACAACAGTAGCCGACAGTACTGCAAAGGACAACATCAACAACAACAAATCAGCAGTGACAATGGACAATGAAGGACGACATCAGCATTAACATAACTAGAAGGCCCAACAATAGCATCAGTTAGACAAGAGCAACAACATCGAGCAACATCATTAAACGCACACAAGACGAGAAACAACAGCAACATAAAATTAACAGAAAAGATGCGGAGAACAACAGTAGCAAAATATTTTGGTAGATGAATATTATTGTTCATCTTGAGATAGCAAAAAAAACTTTTGGGAGATGAACTGAGTCAATAAACTTTTGGGAGATGAACGGACAGGAGACTTGATGTAATCCCCTAGAAATTCTAACGCAATACAGTGGCGGAAACACTGTAGAAGTGGGATTATAACACACTGTAGCTATGTCTTGATTAAATAAAAATGGTAAGTCAATACATAAGCCATAAAATAAAAAATGGCTACAAAAATAAATAAATAAATAAATAAAATCCATAAAAAGGGTTTTAACAATCCATAATACAGTGATCTGATTAAAACAAGCAGGATCCATAACTGCTTGCTAGCCCACCCGAAGGAAAACACATATACCTGCCATGTTAAAAGCATAACAGCCACAATCAGTGGGGAGCAACGCCAACGTTCTCCCAGCCGTATAACAGGATTCTAAAACTGTAATTACTATTATAGAAAAATAGTAAAAATGGAAAATAGTAAAACAGCATATTAAAAATAAGCTTTCAGTGAAAAATTTCACGTAACGTAACAATATAAATAAAATGAGTTTTCCGAAGAAAACATAAAACATTTGCCAACCTGCAAATGAAAATATATCAATAATAATAAAAATATTCAAAATGGCGTTATGGATAGGAGTAATGTAGACGGCTAGACTTTCACTAGGAGAATACTAAAAACTAGCTTTGAGAACTTAGTTCAAACAAATCAAACTTCCGTCTCTAACTAGGCTACTCAACTATAATAGAGCGGCGACTTATAAATGCGTGGCCCTAGTTTAAGACAATGCACACCCCTCCTGGAATTACCTGTCACCCAGTTCAACTTATGACGGCGACTTACTGCGAGGCCTAAGCTTAAGGTCAAAATGTACACAACTCCCGGGATACCTGTCACCCGGTTCAACAACCAATGTACCGATTCCTGATACACTAGCCTTATAGTTGATGGCAAAACCGTAAACCCTAGAATATATTACTCTAACCTCACACTTGTCCTTATTCCATAACTCCAAAACAAAGCCATTATCGATATTCAAAAGATATAATCAATATAAATAATATGAGGATAAAAGAAGTAAACATTTATATTCTAAAAGAGGAAACTTTCTATTTTAGGAAACTTCTATTTTTAGAAACTTTACTAAGAATAGCATTATATCAAAATAGTGAAAATATTAGTTTATACTAATTTGACATTTTAGTAAACGATATAGATTTATAAAAACTAGTACTTTCGGCCTTAACGATATTACTTATCAAAGTGAGTATTTAGATTTATGAAATTATTGAAAAACCATACAAGTGTTTACAAAATAATTAAAAATGTCTTAAACACTTTAGTACTACTAATTAGGGTGTTTCCAAAATTTATAAAACTAAAATTGCATAATTATTATTAGTTACGACAATACGATTATAAATAGGATTTTACGGCAAAAGGTCAAATTAAATCTTTAACGTCTTTTATTTAATTAAACCAATGAATATATTTAGAGTATGTTAAGGTATGATTTAACTCTTAAATTTTCAGATTTAAATATTTTCAAAATTGCTGGAAAAATAATTCTTTTATGTAAGACGAAGAATTTTAACGATAAAGCACAATTTGTCCGAAAATCCATAATTATTAATTAAAGACTTTTAATAAATAGTACAATAATTACGTAAAATAGTTAAAACATATTTATGGACATTCTGTCCAGAAAAGAAAATTTTCCAGAATCATAAAACTCGGTTTTTAAAGCGTTTTCCCGTTAATCGTCTAATCTCGACAATAACGATTAATAAAAAGAGTAATTAAAAAACGATTTAAGTATTAATATCCAAAAATTATTATTAAACTTAAAAATCATGATTTTCCAGAATATAAATTTTTCAGATTTTTCCAAAATTCCAGATTTAACAAATTCCAACAAAACCGTCATTTAAACCCGTTTTCACAATTAACGATTTCATTAATAAACTTATCGTTCCTAACATTTTATTAAGGCACTAAAAATCATAAAAATATATATTAATATGAAATCATCAGAATCACATTTTTTTCCAGATTCAAAGCAAAGGCCAGAATTCGAGAATTTAAACAACAAACACGGTTTTAACGATAAACGATGATTTAAAGTGATTAATTAATTCATCCACTTAACAATTCCGAAAAATTATGAAAACATTCAGAAAACTCTATTTCACCAGAAAGTTTTACCACGCCAAAAATCAGTTTAAAATAAAATGCTTAGGTACTAGAACTAAAAATCGGCTTTTAATCGTTTTTGTCCGTAAACGGTAATAATTCAATAATCGATATTTAAAATATCAGAAAAATCCTAAATTATTATAAATCATCAAAAATATCAATTTTACAGAATATAAACATATATTACATGTTTAGGCCGAATATTATGATTTTACAAATTAATATGACGATTTAATCGTTAATCTCGTAAAACCGATAAAAATACCGAAACATGCAAATTTTCAACTTTTGAAAATTTTCCAGATTTTGTGACATACATATATTGTCAAAATAAAATATAAAAATATATACATGCAAATACACAATTAAAATCATGAAATACCGAGTAACATCGACGTTACCTCTACTCCAAGTTTGAATCGATAATATATTCCTCGGCTTCGGGATCATTCAAAAATCCTTCAACACATGAAAAACATGGTGGAAAAATACCATGAGAAAACTAAGAAAATGAAGGCAAATATCGATCGAAAACAACATCGATTATTACCTTAACGAAGGGATCGGAGTGACGATTAATTTGGAGATGAAAATGAGACGATCAAGACTCACTTTGAGACAAAATTTGGCTAGAAAAGCTGCTGGAAAATCTCAGCCAAGAGAGACAAAGGGAGGAAATGTTTAATTTTTTGTAAAAAGAATGATAAGAAAGTGGATGGTTTTCTGAAGCATAAATGATAAGTAAATTTTGATGAAAACTATGTCATAATACATGCACAATTCAGCCAAAATGAGAGAGGAAGGGAGTGTGAAGAGTTTGTGTTTAAGGCCAAAAATAAATGGGTGAGAAAAAAAAATATCTAAGGCTTAAACATCATAAAATGAAATGTGTAATAAAATGTGTAGTAAGGGGTGTGACAAGGGTTGTCACGGTCCAACATGTGAGAAAAGGTTCCAAAATAATTGTAAGTTGATAAAAAGAAGAATCGTAAAATTATTAAAGGTATTTCAAATCAATTCAAGTAAACCGCGTGTCCGAAAATAATTAATTACGAAACTTCGTAATAAAATCATTACATGATATATTTTCATAAATAAAAATATTTTCTTAATTAGAAATATTATATAAACGTATTTGGGCCCTTTTAGAAAAATAAATAACCCAAATTCAAGCTTAAAATGATAGTTCGTATAAAATGAGATTCTTTGTGAATTAAATAAATAGTTTGCGACGAAAATTTAATAAATAGATTTATTAAAGGAAAATAAAATATTTAAAATATTTTAATGAAAATAAATAATATTTGACTCGAAAATATTATGAAGTTTGAAAATGAAGGATACTGAAGGCAGAAAAAAAAATCACAGAGTCATGACGGAGTCATAACAGAATAGATAACTACGCCTAGAAAATTAGCGGGTGTTACAATCCTCCCCACTAAAAGAAAGTTTCGTCCTCGAAACTAAGAATAAGCAAAAAGGAGTCAAGATTACCCCACTCGAAAAGATGAGGATATAAATTTCGCATAAAAATTTTGCTGTAAAAGAAAATTTTACAACTTTTAAAGTGATATGAAATCAAATGCAATCATTTATTCCAAGAGAAATTGGGCTAAGCTACCCGGAATTTGAAATCTTTTAATTAGTGAAATCGTAAAGTAAAGTTATTTGATAAAATAACGACGCTAAATAGCATTTGTAACGAGCTTGAAGGAAATAGGGTAATTAAAACATTTTCAAAACAAAAGTAAAACAATTTGATTAAGAAATTTAATAATATTTCTTTTTATGATGAGACGAAATTTAGTTTGGAGAAATCAAAATTTGTAGTTAGTAAAAATCAAACCAGTCGTCAAACATTTTCAATAACAGATTCAAAAGTCCACCAACAATAAAGTGAAACTAATTTCAAAACGTTAAAATTTCGAAAATGTTATCAAAGTAATTATGAAAGTTTTCAAAAATGTTATCAAACTTGAACATTCAAAATAATTTCGACAATATTAAAACGCTTTACAAAATAATCCTATAGAAGTTGAAGTATTTGGAAATATGAAAGTCTTCATAAAATTCCAATCGTTTGAAAATCAAAAATTGAAATATTTTCAAAATAATTTAAAATAAATTATTAAGGCATTTTGAAACAGGACTAAATATAAATATCAACCAAAGATAAAACAAAAGTGAAGTATAAAGTTCTTAAATTATAATTCAAAAATGTTAAATTTCACGATATCCGAAAAGTTTAAATTAGTCAAATTTTTACGGGGAGTTTCATAAATAGAAATCATAATTCAAAATGTTAAAATTTCACGATAACCTAAAATGTTAAATTGCTCAATGTTTTTACAAAGTGGGGAGTTTTAAAATTTGAAATTATGCTTCAAAATGTTAAAATTTCATGAAAATCAAAATTTTTAAATTAGTCAAACTTTTCATAAGTTTGGGGAAATGATGAACGGATAAATAGAGTCAAGGTCAACGACAAATCGAAACATAAGTTTCAAACCCGAAAAAGAAGTTGAAGGGATTAGCAGTAGATGCGGTAACAGAATTCAATAGAAGTAGAAAGGAAGACGGAGTTGAGAGTCAGAAAAAGCTCTCAAGGATTATAGAAGAAACTAACCATCTCGAGATTCCTAGCACGACTCTCACAAACACGGGTTCCTAATTGGCCCATCAAATAACGCTAAGTCCAATATCAGTACAGGGTGGTCCTACTCAATCTACAACCTCCAAAATTAAGTCTTACATACTTATATAATCTACCAATTAGTATCGTAAGAATCCACAAATGATTTAGACTAATCCTTTAATTAAGACTCCAACGGTTATCAAAATGTACCCAAACTCGTAATCACTAAGGTTCATAATTTAAAGCTCATAAGGTCTAAACTCGAGGTATACTTCAAATTTCTCGAGTAAGGAAGACTAAATAAAATCCACCAATTAGCAATGTTCGGACACGAAATCCTCAAAAATCATCACCAACATATTTATAATACCACAAGTACAGAAGTTGGGGAAGTACAATAAATCCTCAAACACGCTCAAACCTATAGGTAATGGCGCAAACACTCACATCTTCAAACACGTCATTCGATTATTGTTTCTGAGAAGTCCATCAAATTTCTAATCGTAATGGTGCAACCACAAAATATTTAATAACTCAACGAAGCCACAATCTCGTTGGTCTAAGGTTCTGAACTGTAAATCCATTAAGATGATTGACATCAAAGTATTCCTCAAAACAACGTGATAAATCCAACCTCTAATGGCAATACGTTTCTCCTTTTCAACGTTAACAACAATTTATCCAATTTAGATCACTCAACTCCAAAGTTCATAGCTTACAACCTTAAACAACAATCAACGATCTAATCCTTAAGAAACACGGGTAATCTATGTTAACCAAAATTTCTAATGTATTAATGAAAACCTTTGATGGTACCACAACACTCAGGTTAACACTTTAACCAACACTCTATGATCCCAAATATTCACGACGCATCCATCAAATAAGCATTAGGTATTGTTCCGGTTAAGGAATCAGTTAACCCGACAACGAATTCGGGTTCTTAGCACTCGGATATCGCTTACTTGATTTCCTTTGATCTCTCCTTTCCCGTCTCCTGTGGTCGGACCTTCCCGGCGGATTGGGCCTGCTCCCTGCACAAGCAACGCACAGGGCCTCGGAGGTTGTCCGAGGGAACCCTCTCCGATGCCTAAGTCAGTCCGTGAATGCCTTGACGAACCTAGCTCGTGAGGAACTAGGTGGTCGTTTTTAGGAGTAAGGGTCTAGAGAGAGAAAATCCAACCCCCTCTATGTGGGAAATGAGTGGGTATTTATACCTTCCCACAAGAGAGAGAGGAAGAGAGGGAAAAGAGTGGGAGAATGGGTGGATGTGAGGACGACACGTGGCTTCTCCTCGTCCACCCATTTCCCATTACCTGAGGCGGAATGACGGATGGGCCCTCGGATTCCCCTGCTTGTACTGGGGGTTCAGGCACCCTGGTACCCAGCACGTTGATGACTTGGAGGCCCTACTCGGCTGGCAGAAAGGCCCTGCTTGGCAGGCGCAAGCCTTTCGGGGCTCTCTCCGCAGTTCTTCGCGGGGAGGGCTGACGGGTGATTCTAGATTCGCCCTGGGGGCGAACCGCCCCGGGGCCCTGCAGGCGTCGACCCGTGGTACTTGGTCAACTCCCATCAATTGGCCCACGCCGGTCAGAGGGAGGCGGGGTCTTCCTCTTGGCAGGCGTCTTTTGAGATGGGGTGTAGTTGACTCTTGAACTCTTGCATTTAATGCACTGCTTGTTCCCGAGGTTGAAATGTTCTTTTAGTGATGATTGCTTTCTATTCCCAGCGGATTTTTGGGCAGCGTGCGGGTGCGCTGATTGGCATGCCCCCTGTCGAAGTAGTTGTGGCGCCATTTAATGCTTTGGCCACCCTCCGTATAAATTGCGGTTTCTTTGCTATTTTCTCAACCCATTTTCAACCTTCTCTTCTTCTTTCTTCAGAGAAAATGTCGTGGATCACTAGAGTGCTTTTCTGCCGTGGGGCTCGCGTAGTGAGCCGTCGCTTTGCGGGGCGTTGGAAGCTAAGGTACTCCCGGGCGTCTTTTCTCATTCTGCGCCGTAGCCGGCGATCCCGCGCTCAACGTCCCCGGAAGTTCAGGAGGGCTTTTATCCAAGCGGGCAAACGTCGTCAGAGGGCTTCTCTAGCTACTCCAAAGTTCAGGCGCTGCCCCCAGGGTGGGGGTTGTTTCGACAGGGGATGCCATGAATGTTTTCCATGGCTACACCCTGAGCAATTCGACCCTGACTGCTCGGGGTTGTCTTCTTCTCCTGAGTCGGGCCCTTCTTCTCCCCTAAGGAAGAAAATTGGTTGCGGCTCCTGTGATGATACCGAGACAGTCCCTTATGGTAGGGACTGGGATGTCAGCAGTCGGGACTCCGGCGACAGTGACGGCCAAGGTTACTCCTCTGGTCGTGGGGATGATGATGATTCGGCAGATCCCTTCAAAGATTCCGATGATTGGGACTGGGGATCTGACATTGGTGGGCACAACAGCCCTGGGGGTTACTCCCCGGGCTCTGATGATGATTAGGCCTGCCCGAGGGGTGCAGGCATAACGAGCCGGAAATAGAGGCTCCTCTTGTATTCCTGGCTTGCATGCCATGTAACTTGCCTGTTTTTCGGGTTTCTTTAATTTTAATGAAAAGATCAGGCGGCTTGGTTTGCATGTGGCATTTTATTATTTGCTATTATTTGTTTTTGTTTTTATTATTATTATCTGGAGGGAGAGTGACGTCATTGAGAGAATAAATGTTCCTGGCGTCTATTTGCCTTCTCGAGGCTTTCTTGGGATGAGGAGGTTGGTTGTTAGAGGTGTGACACGTGGGGGATGATTTGCGGGGAGAGCTTTGCAGAGGGAGGTGACCCTTCGACTGCCCAGACCTTTATAAGCCCATTTTCCTCCCCTAATTCCCTTTTTAGTATTTTCAAAACTCGAACTTTCACTTCTTCCTCACTCTCTTTGCTGCTGAGAACTTCTTTCAAGATTTCGAGGGGCGCCTAACTTCAGACCTTTTTTCGGCGACGATCATCTTTCTAGGTTAGAATCTTGACTCCAACTCTTAGTTTTTCTTCCTTTTTCTCAAGCATGGCCCTCCCCTGCCTGCCCAGGGGTAAGCAGGGTGGCTGCGTTTTTTATACAAGGTTAGGGGGCTTGCCCCCAGCCCTTGTTCGTTCGGCCTGTCCCTGGCTCTTGGTCAGAGCCCAGGGGGTCTGCCCCCCGCCTGCCCAGAGGCTGGCAAGGTGGCATTATGCGTTTTTTATACAAGGTTGGGGGGCTTGCCCCCAGTCCTTGTTCGTTTAGCCTGCCCCTGGCTCTTGGTCAGAGTCCAGGGGGTCTGCCCCCCGCCTGCCCAGAGGCTGGCAGGGTGGCATTATGCGTTTTTTATACAAGGTTGGGGGGCTTGCCCCCAGTCCTTGTTCGTTTGGCCTGTTCCTGGCTCTTGGTCAGAGTCCAGGGGACCTGCCCCCTGCCTGCAGGGAGCCGTTTGGATTTTTGTTGGGGGGGCTATTTTCCTAAGTTCTGGCAACAGGGGGGCCTCCCCCTATTGCCCCCTGCTCGTTTGTGTGTGAAAGCGTGAGTTTGAACAGGCAACGAGTATAGACTTTGAGGATCTTTTCATTTCTTTGTAAAAATTTACCACAAGGGTGGTCGGAGCCGTCGACATTCTTTGACCGTTCTCCGCTAATTTTAAAGAGACGAAGACTATTTTAAGATTTTGCTTTAAACATAGTATTTCTTCAGGGTGTCTGCGTTCCAGTGAGCGCTCAACTCTTGGCCCTCTAGATTGGCGATTTTATACGTGCCTGGTCCTAAGACTTGAGTTACCTGGTATGGACCCTCCCAATTAGCGCTAAGTTTGCCGTGCTCTCTCGATCTTCCGACGGCCTGCGTCTTTCTGAGAACCAGATCACCCATCTGAAAATTTCGCTGATGCACTCTCTTGTTGTATGCCTTCCTCATTCGTTGCTGGTAGGCGGCGATATTGGTACTGGCTTCCTCCCTCACCTCGCTGACCAGATCTAAGGCCTCTGCCATTGCTACTTCATTTTCAGCCTGGTCGTATTGTAAGGAGCGCAGGGAGGGGATCCTGGCCTCAATTGGTAGTAAAGCCTCTACACCATATACCAGGCCGAACGGAGTCTGGCCCGTAGATTCCTTCCGGGTGGTCCGGATTGACCAGAGTATGCTGGGGAGTTCGTCGGCCCACCTGCCTTTGAGGTCATCCACCATTTTCTTTAGGCCATTCAAAATCTGCTTGTTGGCTGCCTCTGCCTGCCCGTTGGTTTGAGGGTGGCAGACGGCAGAATAAGCAACCGCAACGCCGTGACCTTCCAGCCATAATCTCAGGGGGTCATTATCGAATTGTCTTCCATGGTCAAACACCAGCATTTTTGGCAGGCCGAACCTGGTGATAATGTTCCGCCAAATCACCTTTCTGACCGCAGGCTCGGTGATGTTAGGCACTGCTTCAGCTTCCACCCATTTGGTGAAGTAGTCGATAGCTACGATCAAGAACTTCCTTCCCCCGGTGGCTATCGCGAAGGGGCCCAATATGTCCATCCCCCACTGAGCGAAGGGGATGGGAGACAGGATCGGCCTGAGCTCCTGGGCCGAGGCATGGATGGATGGGGCGAAGAGCTGGCATTTTCTGCACTTTTGGGTTAAGTCTTTCGCGTCGGCCAGCAGGGTCGGCCAGTAGTATCCGGCTCTCAAGGCTTTGTGTGCTAATGATTTCCCTCCTATGTGATGGCCACATATCCCGGAGTGGATGTCATCCAACACCTCCGCCGCCTGCTCTGTCCCCAGGCACCTGAGCAGAGGGGACGAGAAAGATTTTTTGTACAGGTCTCCTCCTATTATGATGAACCATGCGGCCCTTGCTGGCATTTTTCTTTTCTGTACGGGGTCGGTCGGTAGGACTCCGTGTTTCTTGAACAGGATGATGGGGGTCCTCCAGTCTTGAGGCCCTGCTTCCTCCACCTCACCGACGGTTTGATAGGGGACGGTAGATTTCTCCTGGACGACGTCCACCCATACTGACCTTCTTATATCTTGCAGGCTGGAGCTAGCTAGCTTTGACAGGGCGTCCGCTCTGTTATTCTGGGATCGGGGGATCTGCCTGATTTCATATGATTTTAAACCTGATAATTCCCTTTTTACCACTTCCAGGTACGCGGCCATTGTTTGGTCCCTAGCTTCATATTCCCCATTGATTTGGTTGGCGATGAGCTGGGAGTCTGTGGCCAGAATGACCCGCTCTGCGCCTGCAGCCTTGGCCAGGTTAATGCCTGCAAGTACTGCTTCATACTCGGCTTCATTATTCGAGGCGGGGAAGACAAATCTGAGCGCATGCTCAAAATCGGTCCCTTCCGGACTGGTCAACACTACCCCTGCCCCTGCTCCGTTGGCCGTTGAGGACCCATCGGTGTATACGATCCACTCGCCGGGGGTTGGGCCATCGTCTTCAGAGTGGGAACATTCTGCCAGAAAGTCAGCCAATGCTTGGGCCTTGATGGCTGTTCTTGACTGGTATGTTATCCCCAGTCCACTCAACTCGATAGCCCACTTCAGCAATCTGCCTGATTTCTCAAATTTCTCTAACACCTTCTCCAGGGGCTGGTCTGTTAGCACCACGACGGGGTGTGCGTCGAAGTATGGCCTCAATTTCCTGGCTGCTATAACAACCGCGTAGGCCGCTTTCTCGACCATAGGATAATTCTTCTCTGCTGCCCCCAGGGCGTGGCTTACAAAATATATGGGCCGTTGAGCGCCTGCTTCTTCCCTTAAGATGACCGCGCTGACTGTCACGTTGGTTACAGCGATGTAAAGGAAAAGCTTTTCTCCTGCCACCGGTCTTGCCAGGGTGGGGAGTTTCTTTAAGTGCTCCTTCAATTGCCCGAACGCTTCTTTTTGCTCGTCTTCCCATTTGAATTGCTTGTTGCCTTTCAGCACCTTGAAGAACGGGGTTGACTTGTCTGCTGACCTGGCAATGAACCGTGCCAGGGCGGCCATGCGACCTGTCAGACGTTGGATGTCCCTGATGGTCCTTGGCTCAGGAAGGTCTAGAACAGCCTGAATTTTCTCGGGATTAGCGTCTATCCCTCGAGAGCTTACCAAGAAACCCAAGAATTTTCCAGAGCGCACCCCAAACGTGCATTTCTTCGGATTGAGCTTCATTTTGTAGGCGCGCAGGGAGGAAAAGGTCTCCCGCAGGTCTGCCAAGTGCTCTTTGTCTCCCTTACTCTTCACAATGGCGTCATCGACATAGGCCTCTATGTTTCTGCCTTTCTGGTTTTCGAACACCTTGTCGACCAGGCGCTGGTACGTGGCTCCTGCGTTTTTCAGCCCGAATGGCATCATCTTGTACATGTAGGTGCCTGAACTGGTGATGAATGCGCACTTAACTCTGTCTGGCTGCCATAAGTACACCTGATGATATCCTGAGAAGGCATCCAGGAAGCTTAGCATAGTATACCCACTGGTAGCGTCCACCAGTTGGTCGATCCTGGGGAGCGGGTAGCAGTCTTTTGGGCAGGCCTTGTTGAGGTTCGTAAAATCCACGCACATCCTCCACGCGCCTGACGATTTCTTGACCATGACCACATTTGCCAGCCACTCAGGGTAGTCACAAACTTCTATAAAGTCTGCCTTCAAAAGTTTTTCGATTTCTTCCTTGATTGCCAAGTCTTTTTCTGCGGACATGTTCCGCTTTTTCTGCTTCACAGGGCGGGCGTCCGCGTTTACGTTCAGCCTGTGAACGATGCACGTTGGATCGACCCCTGGCATTTCATCCGCCGAGTAGGCGAATACATCCTTGTTTTCTTTCAGTAGCTCGACCAGTTCAGCCTGGTAGGACTCTTCCAGGTCAGCCCCTACAAGGACTTGTCTCCCTGGCTCCAGGTCCACCAGCATGCTTTCTCCCCCAGGTTCCAGGTGGTTTGGCGCCTGGTTACCGGCTGGAATCTCGCCTTCTCTGCTGGGGGAGCTGTCGGCTTTTCTTTTCCCTTTTCTTTCGCTCTTATGAGCCTGCAGGGCCACGGAGTAGCACTGTCTGGCCGACTCTTGGTCTCCGCGTACTTTGCCTTCTAGGCCGAAATCAGTGACATAGGCTATAGTGAGAGCCCTGATTGATATGGCCGCTTCAATCTCGTCCAGGGTGACTCTGCCGATCAGGGCGTTGTAAGCAGACTTCGCATCCACTACAACGAATGATGCTCTGACATTCCTGGCAGCAGCTCCTTCCCCAAATGTTACCGGCAGGTCTATGATCCCTACGGGCAATATTCCTGCTCCGCTGAACCCATATAATGACCCGGGGGCGGGCCGCAGGTGTCTTTTCTCCAGACCCATTTTGTCGAAGGCGTCTTTGTACAGCAAATTCGTGTAGGCACCGGTATCCACCATGCATCTCCGAACAATGTGGTTGCTAATCACCAAGGATAGCACCAGGGGATCGCTGTGGGGGTACACCACCCGCCCTGCATCCTCGGGGGTGATGCTCAGCGTTACTCCTTTTGGGCTTCCTGCTCTTTCAGCGTAGCAGATTTGGTTTCTCAGTTCGCGAATTTGCCTTTTCTGCCCTCTTCGGCTGATTGGACCTTCTGCAGACCCTGATATCACGTGGATCACCAGGCGATTCTGTACCGAGCCTTCGGGCTTCTCAGGCGTCTCTTTTTGGGATTTGTTCCTGGCCGCGTAATTGGCCAACCAGCCGTTCTTGATCAACTTCTCAATCTCGTCTTTCAGGTGACGACATTCTTCGGTGGTGTGGCCTATGCAGTCGTGGAAAGTGCAGAATTTCTTGGGGTCCCCCCTTGGACTGCGCGGCTTGCTCGGGCGATTCCACTTGGCGGTTTCCTTTTCCAGCTCGAAGATTTCTGCCCTGGATTTGTTAAGGGCTGTGTAACTGTCGAACCTGGGCTGGTAAACAGTGCGCCCCTTCTTGGGGGTATCCCCTTCCTCAGTTCTATGCCTTCCGGATTCGTTTCTCCCGCGTCCACCCTGCGGTCCCCCTTGCTGCCTTGTAGGGCCTGCAGGGGTCTCCGGCAGGCTGTGGAATTCCTCCTGCAGCATATACCCCTCTGCGATTTTTCTGGCTTTGGCCAGGGTCTCCGGCTGGGCTCTGATCATCTGGTTCTTCATTTCGCCGGGTAGCAGGGAGTTGGTTAGTGCATATGCTGCTGTCGGGTCGTCAATTTCCTTCACCTGTTGGAACGACAAGTCGAACCTCTTCAGATATTCCCTGACAGTTTCGCCCTTCTTCTGCCTGAGGGTCATCAGGTCAAAGCGGGTGAGACGTCGTCGTTTGTTTCCGGCATACTGGTCCAAGAACATCTCCGCCAGCTCGACGAAGAAAGAGATTGACCCTTACGGGAGGTGCCTGAACAAACCCTGGGCTAGGCCTACCAGGGTGGTGGGGAAGATTTTACACCAGAGTGCGTCGTCGGCGTCGTACATGCCCATGTGGCTTTCGTACGCAGCCAGGTGATCTTCCGGGTCTCTAGTTCCATCGAACTTTACAGTCGGCATTTTAATCTTCGGGATCGGGTACGCTTGGACCTCAGGGCGAAGCGGGGTTTTTGTTGGCATGCCCACCATTTTCGACCTGCTCGCATCTGAGTAGCGACCGTAGTCGTCCCATTTGTCAGGGGTCGGTCGCCTGCCCTCAGGGGAGCGGTGCCTTGGTGGGGGCCTCGGCCTGCTAATCGCCTCGTCACCCTGGGAAGGGGAGTGATACCGCGAGCGCTTCTTCTGGGCGGACTCGAGGTTATCACCCTGTCGGTACCTGGGCCCCATGGGATGGCCGTTGTTGAGCCTGGATTGCAGGCCTTGGGACAGCCCAGGTGCTGGCCGCAATCCTTCAACCGGTGTCAGCCTGGAGAATACATCTTGTTTCTCTCCCAAGCGCCTGGATACTGGCTCTTTGTGCTTCATGCGATCCTTTAGGTCCTCGGATAGGCCTCTTCTTTCACGAGCGGCCGTGGATGCCGTAGTGTGGATGGAGAACGCGCCCTCCGGACCGGCTACTTCTTGCCGTGCCGGCAGCTCCTGATGGGCTTCTGAAATTCGCTTTTGCACTTGTGCATAAGCCTGAGCCGTCTTTCTAGCCTTTTTCTGAGCGTTTCTGACGGCGGTTCGCTTTGTGCCCCCGGTTCCTTCTCCACTTTCAAAGTGGAGCAACCTGGGGGTCGTAGCGACCCTGCCTATCAGATCGTCAGGGGTGAATTCCTGATCTAGCATGGCTGAGAAGAAAGCCGCAGTCTGTACCATCTGGGCGGGGGTGAGGTTCAGGACTGGCCTCGCCTGGCTCCCCTGCCCAGCCATGGTAGCTGCTCCTTGGCCCGGTGCCCCCTGCAGACTGGCCCGCCCCACACCCGGAATCGTGGCGGCAGGTGTCATTTCGGGCGGCATGCCATACTGGGGGGCTTTGGGTGGGTTTGTCACTGAAATGGTGTCGAAAATCTCAGGCATATTCAATTGCGAGTGGTCAATTTTGAGTTTTAGAGTGGTTGATTTTGTGGGTAATCTCGTGAGCACAACCTAGATCTTCCCCACAGACGGCGCCAAATTGTTCCGGTTAAGGAATCAGTTAACCCGACTACGAATTCGGGTTCTTAGCACTCGGATATCGCTTACTTGATTTCCTTTGATCTCTCCTTTCCCCTCTCATGTGGTCGGACCTTCCCGGCGGATTGGGCCTGCTCCCTGCACAAGCAACGCACAGGGCCTCGGAGGTTGTCCGAGGGAACCCTCTCCGATGCCTAAGTCAGTCCGTGAATGCCTTGACGAACCTAGCTCGTGAGGAACTAGGTGGCCGTTTTTAGGAGTAAGGGTCTAGAGAGAGAAAATCCAACCCCCTCTATGTGGGAAATGAGTGGGTATTTATACCTTCCCACAAGAGAGAGAGGAAGAGAGGGAAAAGAGTGGGAGAATGGGTGGATGTGAGGACGACACGTGGCTTCTCCTCGTCCACCCACTTCCCATTACCTGAGGCGGAATGACGGATGGGCCCTCGGATTCCCCTGCTTGTACTGGGGGTTCAGGCACCCTGGTACCCAGCACGTTGAGGACTTGGAGGCCCTACTCGGCTGGCAGAAAGGCCCTGCTCGGCAGGCGCAAGCCTTTCGGGGCTCTCTCCGCAGTTCTTCGCGGGGAGGGCTGACGGGTGATTCTAGATTCGCCCTGGGGGCGAACCGCCCCGGGGCCCTGCAGGCGGGCGACCCGTGGTACTTGGTCAACTCCCATCAGGTATGAATCCCAAAATACTATTATTAGCTACACTTGGTTCGGTTCTAGGTTAAATTAGGTACTAGGTATCCATCAAATACGATATACTCTTACTACCCCAAAATATATTCAACTTTAAGTCCTCCAAATAATCAAGTAACCTATAACCCAAAGTTCAGTGTCTAAAGTACCAACCTAATTCCATTAATTGACAATTTATCACTCAAATCGATCCTCAAAAGCTTACTAAGATAGATAACAGGGTATAACTCACAACCCTCAAGCCATAGGTAACAAGGGTTTACTAAACCTCAAACATCTATATCCATTCACGGGGTTCACTGAGACGGAAATCGGTCTAGCCAAAGAATCTCAAGAGAAAGATGGTAGAGTAGAAGAATATAACAAGGATTCACCAAGCGGATGAAGAAGAGAATATAAAAGAGAAGAATTAGAAGAAGTAGAGGAAGGAAGAAAAGAGTAGATGGTACTATATCACTAAGTTCTTGAAACAGAGGAGAATCTTCGGGCCTCCAGAGTTCACGCCGGATCCAAATGGCTTACTTCATCTTCTTGTAGAGGAACGAGCACACAAGTCTTGAGTCGCTCCATCTCGATCTACTGCGACATCATGGAACAGGAATCTACTCTTGATTATCTGGCCTGTAGCTTAAGTAAACTAAACCGGAGCTAAAAGTCACCATCGGCATCTTTCTTGGAGCACCAAGTTGTCCACTCGAGTCAGCAGGCGTTGGGAGTTCTAAGCAGGTCTTGTCCCGATCTGGAGCAGCATCATATCAATATCTTGTTCATTCGTCTTCTTCCCACAAAAGCAACAAATATTCAATGCTAATCATTGAGTTCAGGAACAGATAACCTTAACAGTTAAATCCTTATTTGTTTCTACCCATTTCTAATAATATTTTTATTTACTGTTTAAATAATTTACTGGTATTTTCCCTATTTTCAGGTGTAAGCGTTGGGAGCAGTGATGCTCTGATACCAACTGTAATCCCCCTAGAAATTCTAACGCAATACAGTGGCGGAAACACTGTAGAAGTGGGATTATAACACACTGTAGCTATGTCTTGATTAAATAAAAATGGTAAGTCAATACATAAGCCATAAAATAAAAAATGGCTACAAAAATAAATAAATAAATAAAATCCATAAAAAGGGTTTTAACAATCCATAATACAGTGATCTGATTAAAACAAGCAGGATCCATAACTGCTCGCTAGCCCACCCGAAGGAAAACACATATACCTGCCATGTTAAAAACATAACAGCCACAATCAGTGGGGAGCAACGCCAACGTTCTCCCAGCCGTATAACAGGATTCTAAAACTGTAATTACTATTATAGAAAAATAGTAAAAATGGAAAATAGTAAAACAGCATATAAAAATAAGCTTTCAGTGAAAAATTTCACGTAACGTAACAATATAAATAAAATGAGTTTTCCGAAGAAAACATAAAACATTTGCCAACCTGCAAATGAAAATATATCGATAATAATAAAAATATTCAAAATGGCGTTATGGATAGGAGTAATGTAGACGGCTAGACTTTCACTATGAGAATACTAAAAACTAGCTTCGAGAACTTAGTTCAAACAAATCAAACTTCCGTCTCTAACTAGGCTACTTAACTATAATAGAGCGGCGACTTATAAATGCGTGGCCCTAGTTTAAGACAATGCACACCCCTCCTGGGATTACCTGTCACCCAGTTCAACTTATGACGGCGACTTACTGCGAGGCCTAAGCTTAAGGTCAAAATGTACACAACTCCCGGGATACCTGTCACCCGGTTCAACAACCAATGTACCGATTCCTGATACACTAGCCTTATAGTTGATGGCAAAACCGTAAACCCTAGAATATATTACTCTAACCTCACACTTGTCCTTATTCCATAACTCCAAAACAAAGCCATTATCGATATTCAAAAGATATAATCAATATAAATAATATGAGGATAAAAGAAGTAAACATTTATATTCTAAAAGAGGAAACTCTTTATTTTAGGAAACTTCTATTTTTAGAAACTTTACTAAACATAGCATTATATCAAAATAGTGAAAATATTAGTTTATACTAATTTAACATTTTAGTAAACGATATAGATTTATAAAAACTAGTACTTTCGGCCTTAACGATATTACTTATCAAAGTGAGAGTATTTAGATTTATGAAATTATTGATAAACCATACAAGTGTTTACAAAATAATTAAAAATGTCTTAAACACTTTAGTACTACTAATTAGGGTGTTTCCAAAATTTATAAAACTAAAATTCCCTAATTATTATTAGTAACGACAATACGATTATAAATACGATTTTACGGCATAAGGTCAAATTAAATCTTTAACGTCTTTTATTTAATTAAACCAATGAATATATTTAGAGTATGTTAAGGGATGATTTAACTCTTAAAGTTTCATATTTAAATATTTTCAAAATTGCTGGAAAAATAATTCTTTTATGTAAGACGAAGAATTTTAACGATAAAGCACAATTTGTCCGAAAATCCATAATTATTAATTAAAGACTTTTAATAAATAGTAAAAAAATTACGTAAAATAGTTAAAACATATTTATGGACATTCTGTCCAGAAAAGAAAATTTTCCAGAATCATAAAACTCGGTTTTTAAAGCGTTTTCCTGTTAATCGTCTAATCTCGACAATAACGATTAATAAAAATAGTAATTACAAAACGATTTAAGTTTTAATATCCAAAAATTATTATTAAACTTAAAAATCATGATTTTCCAGAATATAAATTTTTCAGATTTTTCCAAAATTCCAGATTTAACAAATTCCAACAAAACCGTCATTTAAACCCGTTTTCACAATTAACGATTTCATTAATAAACTTATCGTTCCTAACATTTTATTAAGGCACTAAAAATCATAATAATATATATTAATATGAAATCATCAGAATCACATTTTTTTCCAGATTCAAAGCAAAGGCCAGAATTCGAGAATTTAAACAACAAACACGGTTTTAACGATAAACGATGATTTAAAGTGATTAATTAATTCATCCACTTAACAATTCCGAAAAATTATGAAAACATTCAGAAAATTCTATTTCACCAGAAAGTTTTACCACGCCAAAAATCAGATTAAAATAAAATGTTTAGGTACTAGAACTAAAAATCGGCTTTTAATGGTTTTTGTCCGTAAACGGTAATAATTCAATAATCGATATTTAAAATATCAGAAAAATCCTAAATTATTATAAATCATCAAAAATATCAATTTTACAGAATATAAACATATATTACATGTTTAGGCCGAATATTATGATTTTACAAATTAATATGACGATTTAATCGTTAATCTCGTAAAAGCGATAAAAATACTGAAACATGCAAATTTTCAAATTTTGAAAATTTTCCAGATTTTGTGACATACATTTATTGTCAAAATAAAATATAAAAATATATACATGCAAATACACAATTAAAATCATGAAATACCGAGTAACATCGACGTTACCTCTACTCCAAGTTTGAATCGATAATATATTCCTCGGCTTCGGGATCATTCAAAAATCCTTCAACACATGAAAAACATGGTGGAAAAATACCATGAGAAAACTAAGAAAATGAAGGCAAATATCGATCGAAAACAACATCGATTATTACCTTAACGAAGGGATCGGAGTGACGATTAATTTGGAGATGAAAATGAGACGATCAAGACTCACTTTGAGACAAAATTTGGCTAGAAAAGCTGCTGGAAAATCTCAGCCAAGAGAGACAAAGGGAGGAAATGTTTAATTTTTTGTAAAAAGAATGATAAGAAAGTGGATGGTTTTCTGAAGCATAAATGATAAGTAAATTTTGATGAAAACTATGTCATAATATATGCACAATTCAGCCAAAATGAGAGAGGAAGGGAGTGTGAAGAGTTTGTGTTTAAGGCCAAAAATAAATGGGTGAGAAAAAAAAATATCTAAGGCTTAAACATCATAAAATGAAATGTGTAATAAAATGTGTAGTAATGGGTGTGACAAGGGTTGTCACGGTCCAAAATGTGAGAAAAGGTTCCAAAATAATTGTAAGTTGATAAAAAGAAGAATCGTAAAATTATTAAAGTTATTTCAAATCAATTCAAGTAAACCGCGCGTCCGAAAATAATTAATTACGAAACTTCGTAATAAAATCATTAAATGATATATTTTCATAAATAAAAATATTTTCTTAGTTAGAAATATTATATAAACGTATTTGGGCCCTTTTAGAAAAATAAATAACCCAAATTCAAGCTTAAAATGATAGTTCGTATAAAATGAGATTCTTTGTGAATTAAATAAATAGTTTGCGACGAAAATTTAATAAATAGATTTATTAAAGGAAAATAAAATATTTAAAATATTTTAATGAAAATAAATAATATTTGACTCGAAAATATTATGAAGTTTGAAAATGAAGGATACTGAAGGCAGAAAAAAAAAATCACAGAGTCATGACGGAGTCATAACAGAATAGATAACAACGCCTAGAAAATTAGCGGGTGTTACACTTGAGGTGATCGATTTTGCGATCTGTGACGCTTTTTCCTGCAACAATGGCAAGAAATTCTGCGTCCAAATCTGCACATCGACGAAACACTACGATGAGGAAGGAGATGATTAATAAGGAGAAGAAGCAACAATCAAAAAAATCAGGAAATTCTGAGAGCATTAAGGACAGAATGATCAGTCCCAGGAAACCAAATGATGAGGAGGCTCGGAAACATGGAAACATTAACGACATAATGGGCATTCCAGCGTTCAATTTGAAAGATGATGATGATGAACTTGAGATATCTAAGCAGCCGGATAAGGAGGGAGAAGGGGACTGGTTCAAAGTGCACGGCAAGACTATTGAAAAAGTTATTGAAGATGATCCTAAACCACTACTCCAAATCCTTGACGAGGATGTTCATGACGAAGTTGAGTACTGGAAACAAGCGGTTTATGGATTTGTAATTGGCGCCAACCCGCCAGCGACAGTCTTGGAAGGATTCATCCGTAGGATTTGGGCTAAGCACGCTCTTGATACCATTTATTTCCTACCTAACGGGGTCTTTTTAGTTCGCTTCAAAACTAAAGAGGCACACGATCAAGTCCTGAAAGCTGGCCATTATCTCTTTGATAGTAAGCTAGTCATTATTAAACCATTGAATGACGATGTTCAACTGGAAAAGGAGGAGGTGAAAGCGATGCCGTCTTGGATTCGATTACATAAACTTCCCCTGAAATTTTGGGGACAAAGCTTACCGAAAATATCCTCACTGATTGGAGAGTATATTAAGAATGATACTGCAACTGAAATGAAAACGAGACTGGGATATTCTAGAGTAATGGTGGAGTTACAGATTGATCAAAAATTTCCATCAATGATTCAATTTTTGGATGAGAAACAACAACTTGTTGAGATTGATGGGAATACGAATGGAGACCTATAACTTGCAAAAAATGTAGGAGATTAGGTCACGTCCAAGAAACTTGTAGAGGATCGAATAAGCAAAAGGAGGTATGAAACAACATGGAGAAACCAAAACAAAACCTCGTGTGGCGCAAAGTTGAGAAAAACCCAACAAAACAAACAGAAGGTAATGGGTAGCCTATGGAATTGCTTAATAATGCGTTTCCGAAGTTGCCAGGTGCAATTGCAGTGGGTGTCTCAAGTCATACTGATGATATGCCATTGAACAATGAAGAAAATTTGTCTATACTCTATGCTACTGTCTTGAACCCGGGAACCATTGGCATGGGAGGGAAGGGGATCTTAAAATCAAATCAAATTACATGATGAAGTTTGGTTATTGGAATGTTAGAGGTATGAACAGTAGAAATAAGCAGCAGGTTATTAATAAATATATGCTGGATAATAATGTTGGTATTTTTAGTCTGATAGAGACCAAAATCAAACCGAATAAAGTTCAGAACACTAGAGCGTACTTCAGCAACTGGAGTATAACTACTAACTCCTCTCTGCATCCGGGACGAAGAATTTGGGTTCTATGGCAACCGGGGCTGTGTGAACCCAGAGTCATTGAGTATCACGAGCAATTTATCCATTTGCAGGTGAAAGATAGAGTGAGCAATAAAGAGTTCTACTTAACCTATGTTTATGCGTTCAATGTCAAGTCTGATAGAGAGCCATTGTGGGATGGGTTAAGAAGAACTGCTGATCAGACCCAAGGTCCTTGGGTTGTAGGTGGTGATTTCAATTGCGTGATTGACCCAACTGAAAGGGTGGGTGGGTCGTTTAATAGGGCTGAGGCGGAGCCTTTCCAGGACTGCATTACTTACTGCGAGCTTATGGATTCTCCTGCATTGGGCTCCGTCTATACTTGGAACAACAAACAATGTCCGGCGGATAGAATCTACAGCAGGTTAGACAAAATGCTTGTGAATGATATTTGGATGAATGATTACCCTGCTATGGTGGCGCACTTCTTGCCTGAGGGAAAATTCGATGACACTCCATGTATTATGCAAGGGCAGGATAATGATGCTCGAAGGAAAAGACCCTTTAAATACTACAATATGTGGAGTCAAGCGACAAACTTCTATGGAGAGGTGGAAAAGGCATGGGACGTTAACATGGATGGGACTCACATGTTCACCCTTGCAAAAAAACACAAATTACTCAAACCCGTCCTTAAAAACCTGAATAGAAATGTATTCCCTGATATTGATAGGCGGGTGGAATTGGCCCTTACTAAACTCCACTTGATACATCAGAAGTTGGGAACTAATCCGCATTACTCGAACCTTTTGAGAAGGGAGTGTGAAGCCAGGAAACAGTACAGTTAGCTTACGGATGCACAACTTGAATTCTTAAAACAGAAGGCGAAAATAAGATGGGATCTGGATGGTGACTCCAATACTGCATACTTCCACGGAGTCCTTAAAACCAAACACAGAAGGAACCAACTTCTCCAAATTGAGGACCGTAATGGAAACATTCAGACTGAGCCTGAGGACATTCAGAGCAGCTTCATGGAATATTACGAAGAATTGCTGGAATTCAGTTCTTGCACGACTCCAGTCAGTAATAATATCATTTAAATGGGGAAGCTGTATGATGCAGATGAAGCTCTAAGGCTGCTGGCTCCGGTATCCAATACTGAAATCAGAGACACTCTTTTTAGCATCCAAGATAAGAAAGCTCCCGGGCCTGACGGGTACTCGAGCAAATTTTTCAAAGATTGTTGGGATATAGTTGGCATGGAGGTGTGTGATGCAGTTCAGGAATTCTTCCTTAAAGGGAAGCTACTGAAGCAGCTTAATGCCACTAATATTACCCTGATCCCTAAGGTGAGTCAACCGAAATCGGTATTGCAATTTAGACCGATAACATGTTGCAATGTTGTTTACAAATGCATCTCAAAAATCTTATGTGCGAGACTGGCCCAGGTTCTGCCTGATATTATTTCTCCTACGCAAGGGGGCTTTGCTCATGGCCGAAATATAATCAATAACATCCTTATATGCCAAGACTTAGTGAAATTGTATGGTAGGAGTTCCGTGTCCCCAAGATGCCTGTTCAAATTGGATATTCAAAAGGCCTACGACTCAGTAGAGTGGGAATTCTTGTCCCAAATGATGAGTGAGCTGCAATTCCCTCAAAAGTTCATCAATTGGAGTAGAGAATGCGTTTCTTCGGCCTCGTATTCCCTTAGCCTGAACGGTGACTACTTTGGATGGTTCCATGGGAAACGCGGTCTTAGACAAGGAGATCCTCTATCACCGTTATTATTTACTATATGTATGGAGTACCTAGCAAGATCGCTCTCTTATACTACCTCCAACATGGATTTTAAATTCCATCCGCTGTGTAAAGGTCTCAAGCTTAGAAGTCTAACGTTTGCGGATGATTTGCTTCTGTTCTGCAAAGGAGATGCCAATTATGATATTTCTTCGGACCTTTGCTACCTTTTCTCAGTCTTCCGGGCTGAGACTTAGAAAAGGAAAGTCGAATATGATTTTTTAATGGAGTGCCATAGGATATTCGGGAAGATATTGTTCGAGTGTCGGGTTGCATTGAAGGTAGATTACCCTTCAAGTACTTAGGAGTGCCTATTAAACCAGCAAAGCTTCAGATAAAAGACTGCCATCCCATTATTGATAATGTTTTAGAGAGGATTCGAGTTATGGGAGCTAAGAAAATGTCTTATGCAGGCCGCCTCATTCCCGTGAAGGCTGTCTTTAAGACGTTACACTCTTACTGGGCCTCGATTTTTGTGCTGCCCAAGGCGGTAATTTTGAAAATTGAAGCGATGTGCAGGAATTATTTGTGGGACGGGGGAGCTGAGTACACCAGGACTCCGACAGTAGCTTGGGCAAAAATATGCAAGCACAGGAAGGAGGGGGGACTGGGGCTCAAAAATGACCTGATATGGAATAAAGCGGCAATTGGTAAACTTGTTTGGTGGGTTAAGGAATGTCCGGATAAGTGATAAGTGTAGTTTGTAGTGCCTAAATTGTTGTGTATTGGTCCCGTTTTCCTTGTGGAATCGCTCCTTGGGAGCGGTTTATGGGCTACTTATGCTTCCTCTAGTTCGTTTCAGGTTCCCGAGACCATTCATGAAGAATTGGAACGATTCCGACTTGTTTCATACACTTTTTGGAGCCAACGAAGTGAAGGAACGATCACTCGATGCCTTGGATTCGATCCCGAGATCTTGGGATCCGGTCCCGAGCCCCTTAGACTCGATCCCGAGCCCCGAGAATCGATGAGAAACCCATGAGAAGCAAGGAGGGACCTTAAAAATTGTATTGGAGGCCTACAAGACTCATCCCCGTCGGGAAGGACCTCATCCCGTCCGGGATGAGGTGCCCAAATGCGAGCATGCCTGTTTTGGGTCCGTCCTGGTCGGGACCAGTCCGTCCCGGTCGGGACCAAGCCGTCCCAGGCGGGACCGATCCTTCCCGAGCGGGAAGAAGCACCTGCAGCCGCGCCTACTTGTTTTCTCCTCCTTTATTCTTGTACCCTTATAACTACTTCCCTCTTGTATTGTTTAAGGATCTTTCATGACCCTAGACTCTCTAAGGCCTCTCTTGAACTTTCAAAACCCTAGATTAGTGTTCCTCTCATTAGCTTAATCTTCCTTTAATCTTTAGTTAATCCTAGTTTAATCTAGTTTAATTAGTCTTGTATTAAGAAGATTCTTGAAGAGTCCTCCAAGCTTGACAACCTTGGAGATTATTTGGGTTTCTTATTTATACAAGTTCTCATCTTTTTCATCATCTTGTTGTTGGTATAATTTCTTTTCCCTTGTTCTTGTTTATTTATCAAGTTTCAATCTTTACATATTGTTTATTGTTATTGTTTGTTCATAATGGAAGTTTTGATTGTTATGTTGATTTCTCTTGTTATTCTTAGATTTAGTTTGATAATGTGTGAGTAGATTCCTTGTGGGGTTAGTAGGGGGATTAGGTGTGGATTATGGGTGATTAGATTTTGATTATAGGTAAAGGTGAATCCTTTGTTGCTAGTCACTTATTGGGCACTTTATGTGTTTGTTGAATTGCTTGTGTGGGTAGTAGTGGCCAATGCTTCTCATACTTGTCTTTCTCTACTCGTTGTATGTTTGGTTTGTGATTGAATGCTTGTGTTTTGAGTAGCATCTAGCATGAGAATTCGGGTCTAGTCTTTGACATGAGACTGCGGACTTTGGATTTGGCGCGAGAGCGCAAACCGACCCTAGTAACTAAGAGACACCTACACCCTTGATTACCCAATCATCCTACCACATTTATGAACCCGACCTAACCCTACTCTTTCCCTTATTTTATTCATCCTTCTAGTTAGTCAATATTCCTCTAGTTTCATTGTTTAGTTAATCCTAGTTGCTTCATTTAGTTTATGTCATGCATAGTATATTGTTAGTCCATTCTCATCCTCCTCAACCATCATAGTTAATTAATTATCATCTTCTTTGTGTTTGTTTGCGTGACTTATGGTCGACCTAGTCTAGACTTTACAATACCGTCTCCGTGGACACGACCCGACTTACCCTAGCTACCCGTTAGGATTAGTTGGTTACTATTGACCGGTGGGGGACGCGGCAAATCCCTACCATCAATTTGGCGCCGTTGCCGGGGACGGTGCATTGTTTAGACTTAGTCTACTTCTAGCTTGACTTAGTTACCCTTCTTTGTGCTCTTATATCATCTCTTGTGCATATTTTGTAGGTTTTTCTTGTTTTCTTAGCTTTCTTTTCTATTTGTTTTTCGTTGTGTTCGTTTATCGTCTTTGCCTAGTGCCCATAAAGCACTAGGTGTTCTCACGTTTGTTCGAGTGTGTAGTGTATGCCTAGGAGGAGAGGCGATTTCTTTCTCTTCAATCCAGACTGAAAAGACTCTTCAGAGCCTTTCGCCAACGGACGATTGGCCGGGTTAGAATCTCTCAACCAAGTGCTAGCAATACCAATCAAGAACAAGCTCAAGGATTCGACTTAGACGAAACACCGCGAGAGACCGCCGGAGGGACCTTCATCAATCCCTTCGGTACTTCTAGTCCTAGTTCTCCTTCTACATCTTCTTCAACACCGTGTACACCATCATCTTCTTCGATACTTGGAAGAACCTTGCATTGGCGTTCTACCAAAAGTTTTACCCTCCGGAGAAGACAAATTTGCTAAGGGCCTCCATCACCGGTTTCCAACAACGGGATGAGGAGAGCCTTTATGAAGCTTGGGAACGGTTCAAATCTTTGGTTAGATCATGCCCCCACCATGGACTTTCACAATGGTTCCTAGTCCAACAGTTTTGGAACGGTCTATATGAGGACTCAAGAGCTATACTCAATATGGGCTCCAATGGTAGGTTTACCGAGGTCGATGACGATCAAACTTGGGCAAGAATCGAGGAGATGGCGGTGCACAATTCCCAATAGTCAAGGCCTAGAAAGGCGAATCGAGGAGGTAGGCACGAGGTCGATGCCATTACACAACTAAGCATCGATCTTGGGGCTCAATCAAAAACCCACATGGAATCTATTGACAAGAAGCTCCAATGCCACCTCAATCAAGTTCAAAGGACTAGTTCCTCCAACCAACACTCGATTCATGAAGTTAATGCTTTGGGAGTTGTGTCTCATGCACCTTATTATGGGATGTGCGATACTTGCGGGATAGTTGGACATGAGCCTATACATTGTCGAGGAAGTATTGAGCAAGTGAACGCCTTTCAAGCATTCAAGCAAGGTGCCTCCTATCCTAATATGTTCCAAGCTTCCCATCAATCCTCTCAACAAAAAGCTCTACAACACCGTCCCTATGTTCCACCTCCCTTAAGGGACAACAATCAAGGTTACCAAGGTTATGTGGGTAACCCAAGACCATTCAACAATTTTAAGCAACATAACCAAGGTAACTTCAACAACAATTAAGGTTTCCAACAAGGGAACTTCAATCAAGGTGGTTTTCAAGGAAACCAGCACAATCAAGGATATCAAAACAACCAAGTTAACATTCAAAGCCTTAATCAAGGCAACTCTCATGGGTTCCAAGGGAACCGTCAACAACAACAAGCAACTCAAGGTACCCAACAACAAAGCAAGCAAAGAAGCCGATCTCCTACTTATGACTATGGTATTCCTCTAGCCATCACCGATACTCCGCATAATCCACAATCCCCACCTCGAGATTTCAACATGCAAAAATCTATGATGGATATGCAAAGGAGTAATCAAGAATTGAAAAGAAGCCAAATGGAGATGGCAAGAAACCAACAAGAGTTCTTTGCTCATCTTCAAAGAGATAACAAAGCAAGAGATGTTCATATGAAGATGCTTGAGACTCAAATATCTCAAGTCGCTTCAGGAAGCTCTTCAAGACAAAAGGGGCAACTACCTCCTCAAGGTGATACACCGAAATTTGAGCATGTAAATGCTATTACCACGAGGAGTGGTACATCTTATGATTCCCCCTTATCCCCTAGTGAGCAAGAATCAATGCAAGAAGTTACACCCCTCTCTCAAGACAATTCAAGCATGGAAAATACAATGGAGGAGAAAGTCTTATGAGAGGTTGAGAAACCCCATGAAGACAAGCTTCCCCCACTTCAAGGAAAAGACAAGGTAAAAAGGAAAGTGTCATTTGAAAAGTCCACCCCTATCGAGCAAAACAAAGTGCACATCGAGTTACCTGATGGGAAGGATTTGTCGTGGATCCCAACCGTCAAATAAAACCAACTAACCTAACTAAGGTAGCTAGGGTAAGTCGGGTCGAATCCACAGGGACGAGAGGTCGGACTAAGGTATGCTACGGTCGAGGACTATGTTCAAGACAAGCTAATCTAAAGGGGAGGAAGAGGACTAAACTAGGTCTAAAACTAGGACTAATGGAAGCTAAGATAACACTAAGAAGGAAGACTAGGGTTAGGTCGGGTTCATGGAGTGATGGGATGGTCGAGGAGAAGCTAAGGTGAAGGGGTAGTCGGGTAATCTAGGTGTAGTCCGGGCTCTCGCTACGTAGACCGACCTAGAGGTCCTTGATACGACCCTCTCTTAGCGACACACAAAACACTCGGGGTTACTAGCGCGCTATAGTGGCCTAGGTCGAATCCGGGCTCTCGCTACGTAGACCGACCTAAGGGTCGTCCTCACCGGGCTCTCGCTACGTAGTGAGGGAACCAAACCCACAAACAAACTATCACCCACAAGAGAAAAGCAAGAAAAACAAGTAATTGCAACTACTTGTCATTCAAGCATTTCAACAAACATGTGATATGCATCAAACCAAGAGGAAACCCAAATCTTCCACCAACATCTCCAACAATCCCTTAATCATCCATTAACACCCAAATCACCTTACTAACCCTAGCAAGATACTACTCTAACATGATTAAAGGAAAACCAACACTAATAATATGAATCAAGATAGCAATCAAAACAAACATGAAGAAACTAGTAAAACAATGAACAATGAACAATACTAAGAACAAAGAATCAAACTTTAATGATAAAACAACATTAAGAGAAGAGAAAAGAAGATTATACCTACTAACAAGATGAAAGGAGGAATGAAAACTTGCATAAATGGAAGAACCCAAAACAAACATCCAAGGTTGTCAAGCTTGAATGGAGATCTTGAAGAATTCCCAAATTACAAGCATTAATCTATGATTAACAATAATCTAAAGGCTAATTTACACTAATCTATGCTAATCTACGCTAAAACTATCTAGGGTTTAGTGTAATATGAGAGGCCCGAGCTTTACAAAACAAGGGAAGAGTATATATAGGGTTACAAGTGGAAAGGAGAGGAAAGAAAACAAGCGCGGCTGCTAGGTGGCCCATCCCGGCCGGGAAGAGGTGGTCCCGGTCGGGATGAGGTCGATCCCGGCCGGGAAGAGATGCTCCCGGTCGGGAAGGGCCTCAGACAGGAGCCTCCTCTTTTGTGCACCTCAACCGGGACCGGTTGAGGCCATACCCGTCGGGGATGAGTCTTGTAGGCCTCCAATATGAACTTTTTGGTCTCTCCTTGTTTCTCATGGGCTTCCCATAGATTCTCGGGACTCTGGATTGGGTCTCGGAGACTCGAGATTGGGTCCCAAGGTCTCGGGGTCGATTCCAAGGCATCGAGTCATCGTTCCTTTACTCCGTTGGCTCCAAAATGTGTATGTATCGAGTCAGAATCGCTCCAACTCTTCCAAATCGGTCTCGGGAACCTGAAACGAACTAAAGGAAGCATAAGAAGCCCATAAACCGCTCCCCAGGAGCGATTCCACAAGGAAAATGGGACCAAAACCCTACAAAATAGGCACTACAAACTACACTTATCAACTCCCCCACACTTAACCCTTACTCGCCCTCGAGTAAGCACATACTATCTACTAAACTATCCGAGTGGGTATTAGCACACCCTACGCCCCTTCAACTCACGCGAGTGCACTTAGAGGACAAGTGCACTCCGCAAGGCAAGTTGGGTCTTGCGACAAAACTGTGGATGCAACCGGACACAAAACACATAAACAAACAAACACATAATCGGTTGCACCCAAAAAAAACAAATACCGCTTCCCTTAAACAAGCGGTGAAAGAAGCACCGGTTTAGGACTCGAGGCAAGTGACAACGTTCCCAAGCTAATCATACAAATCGAGATGAACTAAACCCTAATAGTATGACGATAAAGCAACAAAAACGTTGGTAACTTACCTAGGTCCTCCTAACTTTCTAAGAACGTACTACGGGACGATCGGCGGAGTGGAAAAGGGATGAACCACGGTGTTAGTCGATACTGTAGGTAAGTGAGGCCCCGCCCCCTTTAGCCATGAGCCAAGAGGGTCGTCCCGTGCCCGAAACCGCCTAACTAGTCCAAGTAAGAAGGTGGAAATATATGCAAAGTGAGGGAAGACCGACCATTACCGCTATCATCCTTCCTAGGGACTCGGTCCTTTGGTAGGCTCTTCACGGCAAAAGTCGGAAAAAGGCTTATTTTGAGATGTTGGGATTATTTTTGTGAGACGAGTTTTCTTTTGGCATTTTTCTTTCTTTTTGACATTTTGTTTTGTTTGTTGCCATGCCATTTCTTTTTCTTCTTTTCTATTTTCTTTTTGGCTTTTGTGCCTTTTCTTTTTCTTCAATCTTTTCTTTCTTTCATTTCTTTTTTTTTCTTTTTCTTTTCTTTGCCCTTTTGGCTTGATTTGGCTTGTAAGCATTTCCTTGCAACAAGAAGGAGAGATTTCAACAATTTGCATTTTATTGTGTGGATTTGTGTAGGAGGTAGGGTAATGGGTATGTCGGGACGACGTCTTCCCTTCATACTCACAAAAAAGGGAGAACTTGGACTAATCAAACAATTCCGAACACGGTCACCTAAGTGACGGGACTCGGCAACGAAGGCCTTTTCACACCGTGGGTGGTCATAATGGTTGCAAATCCCATAGTAAATCCCTAGTAAGCTAGGTGGACTCAAGGTACGAAACGAACGAAATCATTGATTTAAGGTCATTCTACTAGATTAAAGTCCAAGACTCGATTTATATAACTAGGAAGGGAAATTAAACACTTGCACACTAGCCTCTAAACCGGGTTTTTGAAAACCGTTTACACACACGACACACTTACACACAAAACAAAGACATGGCGAAAACAATAAGAAAAAGAGACAAGAAACAACAACACAAAACAAAATAACCACATGAACAAAACAAACACCACCCTGAGCTTCCAAACAAGTCTCCAAATCCACCACAAATTTTACAAAGCTCCGCCCGAGCACACAACATCACAATCTCCTCCAAACTCCACAACAGACAAAGGGGAAAAAGGGATAGAATATGTTACCGGAGGTCTTGAAAGCACTCCAAAGCATTTGGTGAATTAAGCAACCTATAAGGAAAGAGGGAGGCAAAACACGCACACAAAACAAATAAACGACACAAAAGAAAAACACACAAAAAGAAAATCTTTTTGATTTTTGTGAAAAATTTTCAAATTTTTAGGGTTTTTTGAAGCTTTTTTCGAAAAACTACAAAAATAAAGCTAACTACCCTAGAATATTGCTCCCCCACACTTAAACCGAGCAATGTCCTCATGCTCGATCGTAGTGTGCGGAGAGACAAAAGAAAAGAAAAGAAACTACGAAAATAATGCTAAAAATCAAACAAAAGAGTGAAGAAAAGGGTAGAAGGTGTCCGGCCGGGGTGTAGTCAAGTCACCATGGGCCGAGACGAGAAAAGATATGGATGGGGGAAGAAATAAAAAGAAGGAAATAAAAGGAAATGGGAGGGGAGGGCTAGGTGTAATCAAGTCACCTAGCCCGGATTCCGCCCAAATCCGACTAAATCCTACAAAGAAGGGAGAAAATCTTGTAAATTTGGATTTTGAAATGACTCTCGATGTAGTCACGTCATCGAGAGTCAGGAGCAACAAATACCAAGGCCTCGAAGGCCACCATGACACAAATATAAGGGGAAGGGGAACATGCAAAGGGAGACAAGCTATAAAAGACGGGAAAGAAAGGATAGTGGCCATACCGATTGGTTGACAACTTACTCATTCCATCGTCTCAATGATCAATGTAAGCACATAGCTAGTCTTCATCATTACTATTCCTCTTCATTCTCGATAATACCGCATGATTGAAGGTAGTAATGGTGTGAGGGGGGGTGGGATTTGATGGGAAAGTCGGTGTAAAGTGAAGAAGAGGTGAGGTGAGGGTATGCATATGAAGTGCAAGGTCATATGATAGGTGCAAGGGTAGGTAGGGAGGTTGGGAGGGGGTATAAAATGGTTGGGTGGGCTCACATGGTGAAGAAGAGGCCAAAAGAGGAGAAGGGGACCATCCCGGTCGGGATGGATGGTATCGTTCGGGATGACACACCCGTCCCGGTCGGGAAGCCCTCTTCCCGGTCGGGATGACTCTCCAGAATGTCCAATTTTCAGCACACTCATCCCGATCGGGATGACATCCTTCCCGGTCGGGATGAGTCTTCTAGCCCTTCATTTCCTTGATAGCTTCACCCACATGTCCACCAATACAACGAGACATAGAATCTCGTCCCCAAAAGCTTGTCAAAAGCTTCAAAAACCGACTCCCATGCCCAAATCCAAGCTTCTATCATCAACTACTCTCTCAAGACTTCATCTTCACTTCATATCTAGCAAACAAGCTCAAATACAACATCAAATTCCCTCCCTCACATCGCTCATCAAGACACCGAACTACAAGAATTCCACCAAAGCTAACAAATCCTAAAAACCAAACTATCCAAACAAACATAAACACAAATACAAGCACAAAAGAAAAGGGAAAAGATATTTACACTAGCTACTCTCACCAACTACGCCTCCATAGCCATCAAGAGCTCGAAGGAGTAAGTCAAATGCTCTAGCAACATCTTCAATTAAGCTCACATGGCCGAGCCTAGCCACTTCCAAGAGCTTCCAAGTCGGAGGGAAGAAACGATCATCTTCATTATGCTCGGGGTTCTCGTGATCTTCCGGGTCTTCTGAACCATGATAGCGACGACTCTTATGACCATCCGGTAGGTATAGTGGTCTAGAGTCATGCTCGGCATTATGATGCGGGAGATCACACCCTAGGGGTGTCGCTTCTTCTACGGGGTCGAGAGTGGAACTCTTTTCCACCGCCCGACAAGGATTCTCTTCATCAACCATCTCACAAGAGAAGGGACTAGACATCGAGTGCGGTAGAGGAGGAGAAGGCATCAAGTTTTCTTCATTGGAGGATTTAGGATCCTCCAATCTCCCATTCAAGGCAAGTTCCAAGGCATCTACTTCTTTTTCCCAAATATTGCGCTCCTTTTCACTCACCTTGTCTAGTTGGCCTAGAGGAGGTATGTCTTCACTTGGCTTTGGATTGTCTAGATCCGGATCATCACGAAGAAAATCGAACAAATCCAATTTGATAGCCAATACATCGGCTCCCCAAGAATTATCTCGAGAATCATGTTCACTCCCCTCCTCATTGTTGGCCCTTGAAGCCTCAACTCCCTCTATTCTTCCCCTATCTTCACCACCCAAGCAACACTCAACAATGGTCTCTTGATCGACCCTCTCTTCTTCATTTGTAGCTTCAAGATTGGGTTGACTTTCTTGTGGAGACACCCGACCTTCTTGCCCAAATGAACCTTCCTCAACATGTTGTGGAGCTCGAGTGGCCGACATCGTGATATGAGCTATGAATGCATTGATGCGAGCATCTTGCACCTCTATTTGGGCCTTGAGCTCCTCTCTAAGCCCTAGTATTTGAGCCATCATCGCTTGTTGAGTCTTTTACATTAGAGTTATCTCTTCTTGTTGACTCTTAAGCAATCGAATCATCATTTGACAAGTCTCAAAGTTGGGATCTTGTGGTTGTGGGTTATGTGAGGGTGTTTGGTAGTTGTTAGGATGTTGGAATGATCCTTGACAACTTTCATGATAACCATATGGAGGTCGTTCATAAGATTGTTGATGAGGTTGATATGGTTGGTGAAATTTCGGGACTTGGCCATTTGCCCCAAAGTTGTTCCGTGTCGATTGATGGTAGCTTGGACGAGCCATGTCCATAACGTCGCTTTGGTACCTAGGATGAGCTAGAAGCACTTGAGCAAACGTTAGTAGCCTAGTGCTTTTGAGGCACTAGGAGGGTGGAATAGCACACAAGAAGAAAAAAGAAGATACACAAGGAGAAGAGAACACAAAAGTCAAGAACAAAGTCCACAACTAAGCAAACAAAAGTCTAAACTACGCCGTCCCCGGCAACGGCGCCAATTTGATGGGAAGGATTTGTCGTGGATCCTAACCGTCAAATAAAACCAACTAACCTAACTAAAGTAGCTAGGGTAAGTCGGGTCGAATCCACAGGGACGGGAGGTCGGACTAAGGTATGCTACGGTCGAGGACAATGTTCAAGACAAGCTAATCTAAAGGGGAGGAAGAGAACTAAACTAGGTCTAAAACTAGGACTAAGGGAAGCTAAGATAACACTAAGAAGGAAGACTAGGGTTAGGTCGGGTTCATGGAGTGATGGGATGGTCGAGGAGACGCTAAGGTGAATGGGTAGTCGGGTAATCTAGGTGTAGTCCGGGCTCTCGCTACGTAGACCGACCTAGAGGTCCTTGATAAGACCGTCTCTTAGCGACACACAAAACACTCGGGGTTACTAGCGCGCTATAGTGGCCTAGGTCGAATCCGGGCTCTCGCTACGTAGACCGACCTAAGGGTCATCCTCACCGGGCTCTCGCTACGTAGTGAGGGAACCAAACCCACAAACAAACTATCACCCACAAGAGAAAAGCAAGAAAAACAAGTAATTGCAACTACTAGTCATTCAAGCATTTCAACAAACATGTGATATGCATCAAACCAAGAGGAAACCCAAATCTTCCACCAACATCTCCAACAATCCCTTAATCATTCATTAACACCCAAATCACCTTACTAACCCTAGCTAGATAGTACACTAACATGATTAAAGGAAAACTAACACTAATAATATGAATCAAGATAGCAATCAAAACAAACATGAAGAAACTAGTAAAACAATGAACAATGAACAATACTAAGAACAAAGAATCAAACTTTAATGATAAAACAACATTAAGAGAAGAGAAAAGAAGATTATACCTACTAACAAGATGAAAGGAGGAATGAAAACTTGCATAAATGGAAGAACCCAAAACAAACATCCAAGGTCGTCAAGCTTGAATGGAGATCTTGAAGAATTCCCAAATTACAAGCATTAATCTATGATTAACAATAATCTAAAGGCTAATTTACACTAATCTATACTAATCTATGCTAAAACTATCTAGGTTTTAGTGTAATATGAAAGGCCCGAGCTTTACAAAACAAGGGAAGAGTATATATAGGGTTACAAGTGGAAAGGAGAGGAAAGAAAACAAGCGCGGCTGCCAGGTGGCCCATCCCGGCCGGGAAGAGCTGCTCCCGGTCGGGAAGGGCCTCAGACAGAAGCCTCCTCTTTTGTGCACCTCAACCGGGACCGGTTGAGGCCATACCCGTCGGGGATGAGTCTTGTAGGCCTCCAATATGAACTTTTTGGTCTCTCCTTGTTTCTCATGGGCTTCCCATAGATTCTCGGGACTCGGGATCGGGTCTCGGAGACTCGGGATTGGGTCCCAAGGTCTCAGGGTCGATTCCAAGGCATCGAGTCATCGTTCCTTTACTCCGTTGGCTCCAAAATGTGTATGTATCGAGTCGGAATCGCTCCAACTCTTCCAAATCGGTCTCGGGAACCTGAAACGAACTAAAGGAAGCATAAGAAGCCCATAAACCGTTCCCCAGGAGCGATTCCACAAGGAAAATGGGACCAAAACCATACAAAATAGGCACTACAAACTACACTTATCATTGCCTTTCCAAACAAGGCAAATGAAGACCAAGGTGGATGCTCAATATGACAGGTTCCTCAATATTGTGAAGAAATTGGATGTGAGTGTCCCATTTACCGAGCTACTTACCCAAATCCCGGCATATGGAAGATTTATGAAAGAAATCTTGGCTAGGAAGAGATCCATCAACAAGGAAGAGACCATAGCGTTCACGAGGGTGGTGAGCGAGCTTATTCAAGGTTCTACGCTTCCCAAGTTGAAGGATCCGGGTAGTTTCTCGATCCCATGCACCATTGGCAACTTCAAGATTGAGAGAGCACGATGTGATCTAGGTGCGAGTGTAAGCATCATTCCCTACTCTATTTGTGAGCGACTTGGAATGAAGGAGCTCAAGTGCACTTCCGTTACACTCCGAATGGCCGATAGTTCACTCAACCGACCATTGGGGATGTTATAAGATGTGCCAATAAGAATCGGGAAGTTCTTCGTTCTGGTCGACTTCCTAGTGCTCGACATGCCGGAAGATGCTATCACTCCCATTATCCTTGGGCGCCCATTTCTACATACCGCCGGTGCCATGATCGATGTGAAGAACGGTAGGATCACATTCGAGTTAGGCGAAGAAAAGCTAGTGTTTGACCTCCAAGGCAACACCTCGCCTACTAATGATGAGTCTTGTAAAATGATCACCGCCAATAAAGACATCGATCTAGGTGAAGAATCAGGACAAAGCTTGAAGAATGACTTCTATGGAATTGAAGATGATGATTCCGAGCTTGGAGTGGATGAATGCCCATATCATGAGTTTGAAGACAAGTTGCAAGGCAAGGAGAAAGATGAGCCTCCCTTGGGGCCACATGAAGATAGGTGGACGTTTGGGTATATACCGAAGGATCAAAAGTACAAGCTCAAGCCATTGAACTTAGTAGATCGGGATGCCCCGGGAACGTCGAAACAAGGTTATGAAGAACCTTGGAGTGTGGATGCTTATACCACAAGCTTGATTGAAAGAGCCTTCGATTTGTTGCTTCGTGCCCTTGATGGCGATGGAATTAGTTACAAGGTTGTTGAAAAAGAATTGAAGAATGCACCATCCTTGGTTTGACGGAGTTCCAAAAGAACCGTCTCATTGTATATATCTCTTTCTTGTAGTTTCTTTGAGTTTTGTGAATTCTTGTAATTTGGTATTTTTGATGAGTGATGTGAGGGAGGGATTTTGATGAATGTTTGTGATCTTATTTGATAGGTGTCAAGTGAAGATGAACCAAAGAGAGGAATGGTTGTGGATAGAGCTTGGATTTTGAGCTAGGGAGTCGGTTTTTGAAGCTTTGGATAAGCTTTTGGGGTTATGGAGAGTTAGAAGACTCTTCCCGGCCGAGAAGAGAGCATCCCGACCGGGAAGGATGAGGCATCCCGACCGGGAAGGAGTCATCCCGATCGGGATGAGTGTACCGGGAATTGAGCTTTCTGGAGTGTCTTCCCGACCGGGATGATGGCGTCTCGACCGGGACGGGTGTAGCATCCCGACCGAGATCGTTTATCCCGACCGGGATGATGCCCTGCTCCTCTTTTGGCCTCTTCTTGGTCATGAAGGCCCACCCAACCACTTTATACCCCCTCCCAACCTCCCTACCTATCCTTGCCCATATCATATAACCCATATACCTCATTTGCATCCCCTTACCTCATTTTCTCTTCACTTTACACCGAGCTTCACATCAAATCCCACCCCCCTCATACCATTAGTACCTCAACCATGCGTTATTATCAAGTTTGAAGCGGGATGACAATAAAGAAGACAAGCAAAGTGCTTATATTGATCATTGAGACAATGGAGCGAGTGAGTTGCTAACCGTTGGGTACGACAACTATCTTTTCTTTTCCGTTTTTTGTCGCTTGTTTTCCCTTTTTTGTCCCCTTCCCCTTATACACTTTTGTGTCATGGTGTCATGGTGGCCTTCAAGGCCTTGGTAGTTATTGCTCCCGACTCTCGATGACGTAACTACGTCGAGAGTCATTTCAAAAATCCAAATTTACAAGTCTTTTCACTTTATTTTTTCACCTTTTGGGATTTAGTCGGATTTAGGCGGAATCCGGGCTAGGTGACTTGATTACACCTAGTCCTCCCCTCCCATTTCCTTTTATTTCCTTCTTTTTATTTCTTCCCCCATCCATATCTTTTCTTGTCTCGGCCCATGGTGACTTGAATACACCCCGGCTGGACACATTCTACCCTTTCTTCACTTTTCTTTTTGATTTTTAGCTTTATTTTCGTAGTTTCTTTTCTTTTCTTTTGTGTCTCCACACACTACAATCGAGCATGAGGACATTGCTAGATTTAAGTGTGGGGGAGCGATATCCTAGCATAGTTAGTTTTATTTTCGTAGTTTTTCGAAAAATATTTAAAAACCCTAAAAACTTGAAAATTTTTCAAAAAAAATCAAAAAGATTTTCTTTTGTGTGTTTTCCTTTTGTGTCGTTGTGTTGTATATTTGTTTTGTTGTGCGTGTTTTGCCTCCCTTCTTCCTTATAGGTTGCTTAATCACCGTTAGCTTTGGAGAGCTTTCAAGACATCCGGTAACATCTCTTCACCCCTTTTTCCTCTTTGTTCCTTGTGGAGTTTGGAGGAGATTTGTGATGTTGGGTGCTCGGGTGGAGCTTTGTGCATACTTGTGGTTGATTTGGTGACTTGTTTGGAAGTTTGGGGTGATGTTTGTTTTGTTTATGTGTTTGTTTTATTTTGTTTTGATTTGTTGTCTTTTGTCTCTTTTTCTTTCGTTTTTGTCGAGCCTTTGTTTTGTGTGTGTAGTTGTGTCTTGTTTGTAAAAAGGTTTTCGAAAACCCGGTTTTGAGGCTAGTGTGCAAGCGTTTACTTTCCCTTTCTAGTAGTATGAATCGAGTCTTGGACTTTAGTCTAGTAGAATGACCCTAAACCAATGATTTCGTTGGTCCTTTACCTTGAGTCCACCTAGCTTATTAGGGATTTACTACGAGATTTGCATTTTGACCATTATGACCACCCACGGTGTGAAAAGGCCTTGGTTGCCGAGTCCCGTCTCTTAGGTGACCATGTTTGAAATTGTTTGATTAGTCCAAGTTCTCCACCTTTTTGTGGGTTTGAAGGGGGATCGCGACCCCCGACTTACCCATTCCCCTACCTCCTACACATATCCACAAAATAAAGTTGCAAATTGTTGAAATCATCTTTCTTAGTTGCAAAAAGAAATGCTTGCAACTCAAATCAAGCCGAAAGGGCAAAGAAAAGAAAAAGAAAGAAAAAAAAAAGAAAGAAAAGATTGAAGAAAAAGAAAAGGCACAAAAAAGCCAAGAAAAAGAAAATAGAAAAGAAGAAAAAGAAGTGGCATAGCAACACACAAAGCAAAAATGCAAAAGAAAGAAAAATGCCAAAAGAAAACCGTCTCACAAAAAGAGTCCCCACATCTCAAAAATAAGCCTTTTACCGACTATTACCGTGAAGAGCCTACCAAAGGACCGAGTCCCTAGGTAGGATGTTAGCGGTAATGGTCGGTCTTCCCTCATTTTGCAATCATATCCACCTTTTTACTTGGATTAGTTAAGCGGTTTTGAACATGGGACGACCCTCTTAGCTCATCGCTAAAGGGGGCGGGGTCTCACTTACCTACAGTGTCGACTAACACCGTGGTTCATCCTTTCTCCATCCCGCCGATCGTCCCGTAGTACGTTCTGAGAAGGTTAGGAGGACCTAGGTAAGTTACCAACGCTATTATTGCTTTGTTGTCATACTATTAGGGTTTAGTTCATTTCGATTTGTATAATTAGCTTGGGAACATTGTCACTTGCCTTGAGTCCTAAACCGGTGTTTCCTTCACCGCTTTTTAGAGGAAAGCGGTATTTATTTCTTTTTGGGTGCAACCGATTACTTGTTTGTTTGTGTGTTTGTTGTTTATGTGTTTTTGTGTCCGGTTGCATCCACAGTTTTGTCGCAAGACCTTACTTGCCTTGTGGAGTATACTTTTCCTCTAAGTGCACTCACTTGAGTTGAAAGGGCGTAGGGTGCGCTAATACCCGCTCGGCTAGTTTAGTAGTTAGTTTGTGCTTACTCGAGGGCGAGTAAGGGTTAAGTGTGGGGGAGTTGATAAGTGTAGTTTGTCGTGCCTAAATTGTTGTGTATTGGTCCCGTTTTCCTTGTGGAATCGCTCCTTGGGAGCGGTTTATGGGCTACTTATGCTTCCTCTAGTTCGTTTCAGGTTCCCGAGACCATTCATGAAGAATTGGAACGATTCCGACTCGTTTCAAACACTTTTTGGAGCCAACGAAGTGAAGGAACGATCACTCGATGCCTTGGATTCGATCCCGAGATCTTGGGACCCGGTCCCGAGCCCCTTAGACTCGATCCCGAGCCTTGAGAATCGATGAGAAACCCATGAGAAGCAAGGAGGGACCTTAAAGATCGTATTGGAGGCCTACAAGACTCATCCCCGTCGGGAAGGACCTCATCCCGTCCGGGATGAGGTGCACAAATGCGAGCAGGCCTGTTTTGGGTCCGTCCCGGTCGGGACCTATAGACACCCACATTTTGACCGCCAGGTGTCTATAGCAGTTTCCGACAAACACCCGATGATGATCGGACGCAAACGTGCTTTAAATACTCAGAAACGAGCTCAAAATCATTGGCATTTGGCTTGGGCTCATTACGGAGTACATATCTCACAAAACCAACCTCAAAATCAGGCCCAATGGGTCGTTTCGAGTCAAATAAGACTAATTTGGGTCGATTCCGACACCAGGGGTAAAACCGTCTTTTAACAACCGAGTCAAAATCCGTCAAAATTATTCCCGAGGTACGTGAGTCAGCCGTGACACCTCACACTGCTGATTCGAACTCTAATCCTACGAAAAATCAGCTTCACAAAATATTAAACAAATCCGTTTAAGGATGGAATTCGATCTCAAGTAGGAATCCTATCCGAAAACCGATTCAAACACCCGACCGAGTGCAAACACTCGGCCGAGCAGCACAAACCAGCCGTGTTTCCCTTACTTCTTTGACAAGTAAGCGGAATTCTCATGCCTTTCAGCTTCTTACGTTTCCTATCTTAAACGGTAGTTCAAATTCTCCTAGCCAAGGTCGGGAACTCCCTATAAATAGCCCCTTGCATACAACACTTTCGATATCAGAAAATATCATATCATATCACAACACAATACGAATCAATTACACACATCTACATTCATTATCAATCATTGATATACACTCATAAAAATCTAGCATCGAGAAACCGATATTACAAACCCGAAGGAAACCGGCTCGATACCCGACATCCTTCACACGTCACGCCCAAACCGAGACACCACCAACTCACCGACATCCACTCGACGCTCTTGTGCCCAAGCCACGTCCCGACGAGCTCCGATCCGAGTAAACAGAAGCATGTAGGTTGAGAGTGTACCAAACCCGATGTCTCCTTTTTCTTCTCTTCTCCTCCTCGTCCGTCTTATTTTACGGGTCGGTCGTCGTTTTTTTTATTTTATTTTCTAATATCGATATTATTAAATACTATTTTCATATATCGAACATTCTTAAAAATATGATATTGATTTTCTATAATCGAATATTGTATCAAAAAGAATTATATTAAGATCTCGACGATGTTAAAAATCGTTACATCTTTTTTTCGTTCAAACTTCTTTTTACAAACTTTTTTTTATTCATTCCGAATATTCGATATTGATTTCATAGTCGAATATCGGATACGACGAATATCGAAAACATAAAATCGAGTATAAATTAATTCATATTCTGTACGCGATTAGCAATTTCGAACAAAAAATAAAAATCGGACAGACCCGCACGCGAGTCGCGCCACGCCCAGGCGACTCGCGCACGGGCCTGAAACCCGGGTTTTTTTTATAGTTTTTTTCGTTCGTTTTATTTTATTATTCTAGGAAACGATTTCAAAATTTACATCTTTTCTCAAACTATTCCGAGTATTTGATATTGATTTCGTAGTCAATTATCGAATATAACGAATATCAAAAATATTAGATCGAGTACAAGTTATGCAATATTTGTACGCGATTTAATCGAATCTTCGAAAAATCATCTTCAAAAAAAAACAGACCGACACGCGACTCGCCGGAATCCCGGGCGAGCCGCGCGGCCGGCTGCCACGACGCGCCTTTCTTCGTTTTTTTTATTATTTTTCGAACTTCATTTTTTTATACAAAACAGCGTTTTTAGCAATATTTTTCAGATTTCGATTAATATTTATTTTCTCGATCTCGTATATTTATTTTACTTGCTATATTATTTTTTACAAATCGATACTAACTCGTTTGTTTATCCTTTGTAGCAAATTCATATCTTTTTCATCATTTGTTTTATTATACTAAAACGAATCCCACATGTTAAATTCAACTTTGACGTTAATTTTTCATGCATTAAACCGACTTAGCAACCCATTCCATTCCTCGCATGCTTAGGAAAACAATGTTTGCATATCATTCGTCGTATTACTAACGCGCGTATTAAAAAATCATTCGATATCCTAGTAGAGGCCCGCTAATGTGCGGGCGGGGTTGGGTGTTCTTAGTGAACTTCCCAACACGTACCCTCACCCCTTACTCAGAATCGTGGTTTCCGGATGTCCGAATCCATTGGCAACGAGAGTCATTCAATATACGATAAACCGATCAAGTCGGCATCGGTATCGAAATGCAAAGGGACGAGCCCAATAAACTCTGACATCGGAAATGGGCCGTATTTTGTATACGGCCCACTACGACATAGAGTGGGATCGAACGGTTTCGAATAACCATAAAATTCGGTGGCGACTCCAACTTCGATTTAAATTTCAATTTGACCATCTCATATGGATATTCATTCGCCTCCCCAAACCCGCACGTGGCCGCGTCGGGGTGGACCTATGTCATGTCCACAATTTGGCGACTCCGCTGGGGATTAGCTGATACGTTACTGACCTTCAGCATCCTCAGGGTGAGACTCGAATAGAAATTGTTTGACTAGTACGATACGCGTTTTAGTTTTACGGTTCATGCATAACCCCATATTTTCCCGGGCCGGTACTGGTGACCGACGTCCCACTTTACTATCGATGTAGTCCAAATTGGATATGTCGAAGGTGTCCATTAGCCGATTCGTATGGGTTTTACGGCATGTTCTAAGCTCAACTCGACTTAGGAAGTCCGCCCCGATTCTCGATAGGCTGTGTACACTGGTATAGACCCTTTCAGACTGACCGAGACTTAGAATTAGAGCATACATGGCGTCGTTATACCGTTTCCATGACTACATGCTACCTGATTTACAAGTCGTTTTTCAAAAACCATCTTTTTCAAAATAGCATCCTTTTCAAAATATCCAATTTCAAAACCCGGGACATATACCGAATTTAGGATCCACGATTTTACTCAAAATAGCCTATTTTTAGCCGGTATTACGCCCATTTCAAAACTCGAAAATATTTTCGAAACTTTTTTCAAAACCGTCCCCGGTCCGCCTTTACGTTTTCTTTCTCGAAAAAGGGCCGGCTCTCCCCGATTTTACTCGGGCTTTCAAAAAATCAATTTCAAAACCTTCCTTTTTTAGGACTTCCCGTATTTAGCTGTGTCGGGTCGTGTCATAAGTCGTCAAGGTCTTCTAGCGTCGAAACTCCGTCGATCTTATATCACGGGTTTCCTCCCTATCCCAGTCCGCCTTATTATACTAAGGCAAGGCCGACCTACGTAGGACATACTCCTACAAGGGTCGGCCCGTCTACACAATCGAGTCTAGAAGTCTGGGGAATGTCTCACGTGAACCTCCTTTCAAACAGGGCCCAGCCCACACAACTGGATCCTAAAGGAGGCCCACCTCTCACAAGTCATCCGTCTAGATGTCCTTTCCGAGTCGTTTCCTCTCTAGTTTCCCTTTTCCTTGCTCGGGATGTACTTTAGTTCTATGATTTGGGCTATTCGCTGATTACGTAGTGTTCTTACAGACAGGCCACCTCACACCCGAACCATGACTAAGGACTCAATTTATCAACTGAACGCCTCATTGGCCAAGATCCAAGAACAACTCGACCAAATCAGGGGTGACCAGATCGCCATTGTTACCCGGGTTAGCGCCATAGAGCAGGATAGGCCGAGTGATGAAGACAAAACTAAGGGCCCATTAGCCGAATTGACCAGCGCGGTCCTCAAGCTACAAGAGCAGGTCAACTTGTCGACCCACAACTCGATCCATACGGAGAATGCTCGAACCTATTCTCCCCTGACCGACCAACTGCCTGCCAATCTCAACTTGACAGGCCTCCCGATGTTCGACGGAACCGAAGACCCGGTATTACATATCCGGGCCTTCAAAGAGTTTATGGCCCTAAAAGGAGTCAAGTCAGACATGTTCAAGCATCTGTTTGCTTCCTCGCTAGAAAAGCACTCGAAAGCTTGGTTTTATAAGCTCGACTCCAAAAAGTACAAGTCTTGGGACGACGTAGCAACAGAATTCGCTCGGAACTACGCCGACAATGCGGAAATCCAGACAACCATGCGTACTCTCGAAGTCATGGCCCAAGAGCCAAAGGCGGGTTTCACCAAATACCTCCAAAGGTGGAGGGCCGAAAGTGTCAAGCTGGTCGACAAGCCCAGCGAAAAGGTACTAGTGGAGGCCTTCGTGAAAAACCTCCTCCCATCTTACCGGATCCACCTCCGGTACGCTATCATACCCAATTTTGCCACCTTAACCGAGATGGGTACAAGAATCGAAGACGATTTAAGGTTAGAGAGCCTTACTAAGGCCTCTACAAAGGGTTATCAAGGAGCCAGTTCATCTTCAGGCAAGCCCGCAGCTACAAGTGCGGCCCGAAGCATCTTCGACGAGGTTAATTTGCTAGACACCTCAACCAAAAAGAATACTCCAGCCCGAGTATTCACAGACATAGGGACTACTTATGCCGACGCCTTACAAAGGCTATCCTCTAAGGGCCTGATCCAGCCAATAGGCCCAATGCCGGAGGTTCCTGTCGAGAAATGGTCCAAAAGCTACAACGCTCAGGCCTATTGCCGCTATCACCAGGGCAACGGGCATGACACCGAAAAATGCTGGAAGTTAAAGCATCTCATTCAAGATCTGATCGAGAGTGGGAAGATACCATTACCCAGTGATAAGCCCAGTAACAAAAACAATCCTCTTGCTACTCACGCCATTTCTACTTGAGAAATAATCGATTCCACTCATCTTATTTCCCCTTTCATTCTCCAAATCAACGGGATATGGAATGACGATGAAGACGATGTTTACTTAGCTAAGGGGGAGACTGTCCCCATCACTGCCGAAGAGATCAAAAAGGCCAAAACTAAGGCCCTGGCCGGTACGCATGTCATCACGGCCGGACCTTCGACCCTGGGATCCGTCACTGAACCATCCAAGACGGAATCCGCACCTGAAGAAACAAACACCGATACGGCCCTAGTCAAGCAACTAAAGAGGGTCCGAACTGACCTTACCATATGGCAGCTTCTGGTTAGTTCTCAAGAACATCGGGCAGCACTTACTAAGGCTCTCGATGAAATCAAGGTAGACTCGTCGGTTACCCCCACTGAAATGGTAGCCACTATCCTGCCTCACCTCAAGGGCAAGTCCAAAGGAGAAGGCCCACTTATCACCTTCTCTGAATCTGATCTGCCACCATTTAGGGCCACCCACAACCTGGCCCTATATATCACGGTAATTTGTCGAGGCAAGTATCTACCCATGACCCTAATCGATAACGGGTCAGCTGTGAACGTCCTTCCCTTAAGGACTGCAAAGGCTCTCGGCATTACCGAGACTGACTATCTTCCTACTGCACAAACTATCCAGGCTTTCGACGGAAGCCCAAAATCCATTGCTGGGGCCGTCAAACTGACCATCATAACGGGCCCAATTGAAAAAGAGCTCGAATTCCAAGTGATCGATGTCACTTCATCTTTCAATCTGCTACTTGGGAGACCTTGGATCCATGCGGTTAAAGCCGTATCCTCCACTCTTCACAGAAAGGTCAAGCTACCTTTACAAGACGGGGTCATCACCCTCGAAGCTACCCCAATAGCCGTGTCAAGCTGCAACACGGCTGGTTCAATCGACCCGCGAGGATTCAATTTCGTGGGAATGATCGATGAAGAGTATCTCTTTAGGCCCTACTTCACAACCAGCATCGACAAAATGCTGCAAAACTTGGGTTACTTACCGGGGGCTACTTCAAGGCTTGGTCTCCCTGCTAGCAAGATCATCGATGTTTTAAGCAATGAAGATTCGAAATTCGGTTTGGGGTACGCCTTAACCCCGGAAAATATGGTCCGGGCCGGCATCCAAAAGGCCTGCAATATTCTCAAGGGTACCTACTTGGACCCTTACAGCCCAAGACTGAGCGATCACTTTGTCACTCCGGTATTCGGAGCTGTCCAGACGGGTCTCTATCAACCCACTATAACCTATCCTGAGGTCAATTTCATCCCAGATGATATCTTTGCTCTCATCCAGGCCGAATGATGGCAAGGATTCGTCACGTCCCAACCGATCAACAAATAAACCGGCTATTCCTAGTGGGTAGCTAGGGTAAGTCGGGTCGAATCCACGGGGACGGTAAAGTAGAGTCTAGACTAAGGTCACCTAAAAACGAGACTAAGTCAACGAGCTAAACTAAACTAGAGTAATAGGAAAGGGAAGAAGACTAAGACTATGGCTAAGGAGACGGAGAAAACAAACAAGGAAAACGGGCTAGGATTAGGTCGGGGTCAAAGGGGTAATGGAATGGTCGAGGAAGAACTAGAGTTAAGGGAGTAGTAGGGTAATCTAGATGTGGTCCGGGCTCTCGCTACGTAGACCGACCTAGAGGTTTCACCTAAAACCCATCTCGGCGACACACATGACAAACGGGGTTACTAGCGCGCTATAGTGGCCTAGGTCGCATCCGGGCTCTCGCTACTTAGACCGACCTAAGGGTCGTCCTCACCGGGCTCTCGCTACGTAGTGAGGGAACCAAACCCACAAACAAACTATCACTCACAAGAGAAAAGCAAGGAAAACAAGCATATGCACATACTAGTCATTCAAGCATTTCAACAAACATGTGATATGCATCAAACCAAGAGAAGAGAAAGAAAGATTATACCTACTAACAAGATGAATGGAAGAATGAAACATTGCATAAAAGAGAAAACCCAAAATAATCATCCAAGGTTGTCAATCTTGGTGAAGATCTTCAAGAATTCCTTAATACAAGGGCTAATCTAAGATTAAAGACTAATTACCGACTAATCTACTCTAATCTAATCTAATCTATGCTAAAATAATCTAGGGTTTTGTGGGAAGTCAAGAACCTCTGGTTACATAACAAGGGAAGAGTATATATAGGGTTACAAGTGGAAAGGAGAAGAAAGAAAGGGGCGCGGGGTAGCAGCACACTCATCCCGCCCGGGACAAGATGGTATCGCCCGAGACGAGATGGTCCCGCCCGGGACGGGCTCAAGTCAGGAGCTGGTTGGTTTGTGCACTCCTTCCCGGTCGGCAAGGCCACTATCCCGCCCGGGAAGGACCTTATAGGCCTCCATTATGATCTTTTTGGTCCCTCCTTGGTTCTCATGGGCTTCTCACCGATTCTCGGGACTCGGGATCGGGTCTCGGAGGCTCGGGATTGGGTCCCAAGGTCTCAAGTGATCGTTCCTTAGCTTCGTTGGCTCCAAAAAGTGTATGTATTGAGTCGGAATCGCTCCAACTCTTCATGAATGGTCTCGGGAACCTGAAATGAGCTAAAGGAAGCATAAGTAGCCCATAAACCGCTCCCAAGGAGCGATTACACAAGGAAAATGGGACCAAAACACTACGAAATAGGCACTACAAACCACACTTATCAACTCCCCCACACTTAAACCTTACTCGCCCTCGAGTAAGCACATACTATCTACTAAACTAGCCGAGTGGGTATTAGTGCACCCTACGCCCTTTCAACTCACGCGAGTACACTTAGAGGAAAAGTGCACTCCGCAAGGCAAGTAAGGTCTTGCGACAAAACCGTGGATGCAACCGGACACAAAACACATAAACAAACAAACACACAAACAAACAAATAAACGGTTGCATCCAAAAGAAAAGAAAATATCGCTTCCCTCAACAAGCGGTGAAAAGACACCGGTTTAGGACTCAAGGCAAGTGACAACGTTCCCAAGCTAGCAATACAAACCAAGGTGAACTAAACCCTAATAGTCTGATGATAAAGCAACAAAAACGTTGGTGACTTAGCTAGATTCCTCCTAACTTTTTAAGAACGTACTACGGGACGATCGGCGGAGTGGAAAAGGGATGAACCACGGTGTTAGTCGACACTGTAGGTAAGTGAGACCCCGCCCTCTTTAGCAATGAGCCAAGAGGGTCGTCCCATGCCCGAAACCGCCCAACTAGTCCAAGTAAAAAGGTGGAAATAAATGCAAAATGAGGGAAGACCGACCATTGCCGCTATCATAAGGCAAGTGACAACGTTCCCAAGCTAGCAATACAAACCAAGGTGAACTAAACCCTAATAGTCTGACGATAAAACAACAAAAACGTTGGTGACTTACCTAGATTCCTCCTAACTTTCTAAGAACGTACTACGGGACGATCGGCGGAGTGGAAAAGGGATGAACCACGGTGTTAGTCCACACTGTAGGTAAGTGAGACCCCGCCCTCTTTAGCAATGAGCCAAGAGGGTCGTCCCATGCCCGAAACCGCCCAACTAGTCCAAGTAAAAAGGTGGAAATAAATGCAAAATGAGGGAAGACCGACCATTGCCGCTATCATCCTTCCTAGGGACTCGGTCCTTTGGTAGGCTCTTCACGGCAAAAGTCGGAAAAATGCTTATTTTTGCGGTGTGAGGTTTCTTTTTGTGAGACGGTTTTCTTTTGGCATTTTCTCTTTTCTTTGCATTTTTGCTTTGTTTGTTGCCATGCCATTTCTTTTTCTTCTTTTCTATTTTCTTTTTGGGTTTGGTGCCTTTTCTTTTTCTTCATTTCTTTCTTTCTTTCATTTTCTTTCTTTTCTTTGCCCTTTTTGGCATGATTTGGCTTTTTGGCATTTCTTTGTGTAACAAGAAAGGGAGAATTCAACACATTGCATTTTATTGTATGGATATGTGTAGGAGGTAGGGGAATGGGAGAGTCGGGAGCGCGCTTTCCCTTCAAACCCACAAAAAGGGGAAAACATGGACTAATCAAACGATCCTAAACACGGTCACCTAAGGGACGAGACTCGGTAACCAAGGCCTTTTCACACCGTGGGTGGTCATAATGGTCAAAAGTGCAAATCCCGCAGTAAATCCCTAGTAAGCTAGGTGGACTCAAGGTAAAGAACCAACGAAATCATTGATTTAGGGTCATTCTACTAGAGTGAAGTCCAAGACTCGATTTATACAACTAGGAAGGGAAAATAAACACTCGCACACTAGCCTCTAAACCGGGTTTTCGAAAACAGTTTTCACACATGACCCACAACACAACACAACACAAAATTAAAGACATGACGAAAACGAGAGGAAAAGAAACGAAGGCAACAAAAACAAAACATAACAAAACAAACACATAACAAACACCACCCCGATATTCCATACAAGACACCAAATCATCCACCAATATGCACAAAGCTCCACTCGAGCACACAACATCACAATCTCCTCCAAACTCCACAAGAGACAAAGGAGAGAAAGAAGGGATAGAAGAGGTTACCGGATGTCTTTAAAGCTTTCCAACGTTATCGGTGATTAAAGCAACCTATAAGGAAAAAGGGAGGCAAACACGCACAATACGACAAATACACAACACAAAGACACTAAAGGAGAACATAAAAGGGAAAATCTTTTTGATTTTTATGAAAATTTTTCAAATTTTTAGGGGTTTTAAAGATTTTTTTAGAAAAACTAAGAAAATAAAACCAACTACGATAGAATATCGCTCCCCCACACTTAAACCGAGCAATGTCCTCATGCTCGATCGTAGTGTGCGGAGAGACAAAAGAAAAGAAAAGAAACTACGAAAATAAAGCTAAAAATCAAGGATAAAAATGAAGAAATGGTAGAAGGTGTCCGGCCGGGGTGTAGTCAAGTCACCATAAGCCGAGACGAGAAAAAGATATGGATGGGGGAAGAAATAAAAGGAAGGAAATGGGAGGGGAGGGCTAGGTGTAATCAAGTTACCTAGCCCGGATTCCGCCTAAATCCGACTAAATCCTCAAAAAGAAAGTGAAAATCTTGTAAAATTTGGATTTTGAAAATGACTCTCGATGTAGTCACATCATCGAGAGTCGGGAGCAACAACTACCGAGGCCTTGAAGGCCACCAAGATACCATGACTCAAGGGGAAGGGGGCAAACAAGAGAAAACAAGCGACGAAAGACGGTAAAGTAAGGATAGTTACCCAAACCAATCGGTTAGTAACGTACGAACTCCATCGTCTTCAATGATCATTATAGGCACGTTGCTTGTCTTCTTCATTGTCATCCCGCTTCAAACTTGATAAAACCGCATGGTAGAGGTAGTCATGGTTTGAGGGGGGTAGGATTTGATGTGAATCTCGGTGTAAAGTGAAGAGAAAATGAGGTGAGGGTATGTAAGTGAGGTACATGGGTCATATGGTATGTTCAAGGATAGGTAGGGAGGTTGGGAGGGGGTATAAAGTGGTTGGGTGGGCTCACAAGACAAAGAAGAGGCAAAAAGGGAAGCAGAGGACCATCCCGGTCGGGATGGATGGTCCCGATCGGGATGACATGTCCTTCCCGGTCGGGATGCTCTCTTCCCGATCGGGAATAGTCATCCAACACTCCATGACTCCAAAAGCTCATCGAAAGCTTCAAAAACCGACTCCCTAACTCAAGATCCAAACTCTAACCACAACCATTCGTCTCTAGGATTCATCTTCACTTCACACCTATCAAACAAAGCTCATATACACATCAAATTCGCTCCCTCACATCGCTCATCAAAATACCAAATCAATTACAAGAATCCCACAAAAACAAACAAATCCAAGAAACAAATCACACAAATACAAGCACAAGTACTCTAAAGAAGAAGGGAGGGGAATATACAACATGACGGTTCTTTAGGAACTCCGTCAAACCTAGGATGGTGGATTCTTCTTCAACCATAGCCCTCAAGGGCTTGGAGGAGCAAGTCAAATGCACGACGGACATCGTAATGAAGGCCCAAGCAAACGAGCCAAGCTAACCTCCACGGCCTCCAAGGTGGAGGCAAGAAGTAGGAATCGCAAGACCCAACGTCATCATTCATGTTGTCTCCGGGGTCTATCCATCCTACGAGCTTAACCGACCTCTTCCTCCCTAGGCATCGCCTCTAATCACAAGCAAGCTTCATTTCTAAGAAACGAGGCACAAAAAGCGGCTTTGGCCCCATTTCCTTGTTGCACACCCCCACACTTTCCTCAAGTTGTGGTTCCCCATCTTCATCACTTGTCCCCACATCATCATGGAGGAGAGAATCAAAACTTCCACCGGCGGTTTCAATCTCTTCCAAACCATTGTTTGGTTCACTTAGAAGGGGCTCTTGATGCTTATCCACATTATCACACATGGGCAACTTGGGCTCATCAATTTCACCCAACAACTTCACAAATTCTACCAACTCATCCAACCCACTACCCTCCTCCAATTCCTCACCAATGTTGTCTTCACCAAGGGTCATATCCTCATTCGTCACTTTTTGGGTAGACGATTGAGGTTCTTCAAAGCAAATCTCTCCTCCAAAGGGAACTACATCGGCGGCTTCATGGTTAGGTTGCTCCTCTTTCTCAAGTGGGCACCCTTCATCTAATTGTGATGTTCGGGATAAAAACATTACGGTTTGAACCGATATTGCATTTAATCGAGCATCCCTCGCCTTGTTTTCCCTTCGAAATCGGGCTATGAATTCATCTTGCTCCTTTTGCATTTGAATGGGCATTTCTTGTGTGCTCCTTTGCAATTGAAGAATCGAATGATACAACTCCAAGTTTGACGATTGGTGGTCATTGGGGTCTTGTAAAGCTCCTTGATAATCTTGATGATGCCCAAGGGGTGGGGCATCATATTGTTGGTAGTGAGGTTGAGGTGATTGGTAGTATTGTGGGTCATGGGGTTCATACTGTGGTTGGGGTGGAGGGTAATATGGTGGGTTTTGGGGGTATTGGCTTCCATAAGGTGAATCTTGATTGAACATGGTGGATTCACATTGATAACTTGAGTAATAGTCACCATGATCGTAGGATTGGTAATCGTTCACTTGTTGGTAGCCGTTTTCATAACCTTGAAGTTCATACCCATTAGAGTATTGATCCCCCCAAGAAGCTTGATAGTAAGTAGGAGTCATCATGTCATAGCTTTGGTTCATAGAAGAAGAGGAGTAGATCATATCGGCTTCCATGTGTGGGGAGTTTAGATCAAACCCCATGCTCGCTCGAAAATCGTAGCTCATACCCGGTTGAGGACTTCTCAATCTAGCAACCGTCCGTTAAAGCGGCTCTGAGTTGCAAGAAGAAGATGGTCACCACCTATAAGCACAAACTATAGACTAAGAGCAAACGTGAGAAGCCTAGTGATTTTTGGGCACTAGACAAGAGAGAAATAAACTTCACACACACAAGAAGCAAGGTAACAAAAAAGAAAAAAGAAAAACACAAAGACAAAGTCAAGTAACTAGGAAAACAAAGTCTAAACTAGCACCGTCCCCGGCAACAGCGCCAAATTGATGGCAAGGATTCGTCACGTCCCAACCGATCAATAAATAAACCGGCTATTCCTAGTGGGTAGCTAGGGTAAGTCGGGTCGAATCCACGGGGACGGTAAAGTAGAGTCTAGACTAAGGTCACCTAAAAACGAGACTAAGTCAACGAGCTTCTAAACTAGAGTAATAGGAAGGGGAAGAAGACTAAGACTATGGCTAAGGAGACGGAGAAAACAAACAAGGAAAACGGGCTAGGATTAGGTCGGGGTCAAAGGGGTAATGGAATGGTCGAGGAAGAACTAGAGTGAAGGGAGTAGTAGGGTAATCTAGATGTAGTTCGGGCTCTCGCTACGTAGACCGACCTAGAGGTTTCACCTAAAACCCATCTCGGCGACACACATGACAAACGGGGTTACTAGCGCGCTATAGTGGCCTAGGTCGCATCCGGGCTCTCGCTACGTAGACCGACCTAGGGGTCGTCCTCACCGGGCTCTCGCTACGTAGTGAGGGAACCAAACCCACAAACAAACTATCACCCACAAGAGAAAAGCAAGGAAAACAAGCATATGCGCATACTAGTCATTCAAGCATTTCAACAAACATGTGATATGCATCAAACCAAGAGAAGAGAAAGAAAGATTATACCTACTAACAAGATGAATGGAAGAATGAAAACTTGCATAAAAGAGAAAACCCAAAATAATCATCCAAGGTTGTCAATCTTGGTGAAGATCTTCAAGAATTCCTTAATACAAGGGCTAATCTAAGATTAAAGACTAATTACCGACTAATCTAATCTAATCTAATCTAATCTATGCTAAAATAATCTATGGTTTTGTGGGAAGTCAAGAACCTCTAGTTACATAACAAGGGAAGAGTATATATAGGGTTACAAGTGGAAAGGAGAAGAAAGAAAGGGGCGCGGGGTAGCAGCACACTCATCCCGCCCGGGACGAGATGGTCTCGCCCGAGACGAGATTGTCCCGCCCGGGACGAATACTTCTCGGCCGGGACGGGCTCAAGTCAGGAGCTGGTTGGTTTGTGCACTCCTTCCCGGTCGGGAAGGCCACTATCCCGCCCGGGAAGGACCTTGTAGGCCTCCATTTTGATCTTTTTGGTCCCTCCTTGGTTCTCATGGGCTTCTCACCGATTCTCGGGACTCGGGATCGGGTTTCGGAGGCTCGGGATTGGGTCCCAAGGTCTCAAGTGATCGTTCCTTGGCTTCGTTGGCTCCAAAAAGTGTATGTATTGAGTCGGAATCGGTTCAACTCTTCATGAATGGTCTCGGGAACCTGAAACGAGCTAATGGAAGCATAAGTAGCCCATAAACCGCTCCCAAGGAGCGATTTCACCAGGAAAATGGGACCAAAACACTACGAAATAGGCACTACAAACCACACTTATCCCCGAATCAAAGGAGGATTCGAACCAAGCCGAGCCCATGCTGGGGCTCTTGTTCGGGGACAGCAAGATAATCCCGACCCCTAAGGAAGAATTAGTCAACCTGATCCTCCACAGCAGCAAGTTCGATCCAGCCAAGCTGATCTCTGAAGTAGGTGCTGACACTGGAAAGAGGGCTTGGAGGAAGACGATCAAGTGGACCGACAGCGAGGGTCGAGTCTACAAGCTCAGTACCGGCGAAGGAGACATGCAAGGCGACGAGTCTGAATCCGATTCCGAGTCAGAGTCAGAGTCGGAGTCTGAGTCTAGGTCTAGAAGGTCCAGTACTAGGGTCAAGTCTATAATCCCTTTTCCTTTAGCTGTACCTCAGGGAGTCTCGGAATCTGTCCCGAGAGCACTCCCCATACCGCCTCTGACCAACGATCAGATGGCTGCTCTCTTTGAGCTATTTTCGAAGCTCTCTATCAATAATAACGATAACCGTTCTGCTTACAACTTGTCTTATTTTCAAAACATTTTCAAAAACTTTATTTGCAATGACATTGAGAAACCCAACGAACAGGTACCACTACCTCCGCATCTAGTCGAGCAGCTCGAACAAAGGGAATCCCGAGATCCGGTCATTGAAGAAACTGACTCCATCAATATAGGAACCCCTTTAGAGCCTCAGATGCTTAAGTTAGGTTTATCCTTAGATCCCGAGGAGAAACAACAATTCACAGATCTCCTCCATGAATTCAAAGACGTCTTCGCATGGTCCTACAAGGACATGCCGGGAATAGACCGGGAGATAGCCGAACACCGTATACCCATCAAAGACGGGTGTAAGCCGGTAAAGCAAAAATTCCGAAGAATGAGTCCCGAATTGTCTCTCAAAGTCAAAGAAGAAGTTGACAAACAATTCAAAGCGGGCTTTATCCAAGTGTCTGAATATCCAGACTGGGTTGCAAATATCGTACCAGTACCCAAGAAAGACGGAAAGGTACGAGTTTGTGTAGATTTTCAGGACCTAGGCCAGCCCCAAAAGATGATTTCCCGTTGCCACACATCGACATACTGGTGGACAACACGGCCGACCATGCCCTTCTACCCTTTATGGACGGGTATGCCGGATACAATCAAATCAAAATGGCGAAAGAAGACATGAGTAAGACCACCTTCACTACACCTTGGGGGACTTACTGTTACACTGTTATGCCATTTGGGCTCATCAACGCCGGTGCCACTTATCAACGGACCGCCACTACCTTACTGCATGACATTATGCATAAGGAAGTAGAAGTCTACGTGGACGATATGATTGTTAAGTCCAAAGAACGAAACGGGCATATTCCGGCCCTTAGGAAGTTCTTCACCCGACTACGCAAGTACAACATGAGGTTAAATCCTCAAAAATGCAGTTTCGGGGTAACATCGGGCAAATTACTGGGCCATATCGTCAGCCAGCGCGGCATCGAGGTTGACCCAGCCAAAATCAAGGCCATTACTGAGATGCGGCCACCTAAAACCGAAAAGGAGATTAGGAGGTTTCTCAGCAAAGTCCAATATATCAGCCGATTTATTTCGAAGCTAACCATGGTATGTGAGCCCATTTTCAAGAAGCTGAAGATAGGAGAACGGGTACTGTGGGACGACAAATGTCAAACAGCTTTCGATAAGATCAAAGAGATTCTGTCATCTCCGCCGGTATTAATGCCTCCTCAACACGGCTTACCTTTGTCGTTATATCTGACAACGACCGAGACAGCCATGGGGGCTATGCTAGCCCAGACAGTCGACTCAGAAGAACGAGCCATTTACTACATCAGTAAAAAGTTCCTAGAGTACGAATGGAAATACACGATGCTCGAAAAGACATGTCTAGCTCTAGTTTGGGCCACTAAAAAGCTCCGACACTATATGCTTAGCCACGAAGTGCACGTACTATCGAGAATGGATCCAATCAAGTATTTGTTCGAAAAGCCCATCCTCAATGGTAGAATATCTAGATGGACTTTAATGCTAGCTGAGTTCGACCTCAGGTTCGTACCATTAAAAGCCATCAAGGGCCGGGTAGTAGCCGAGTTCCTCGCCGATAGTCCGGTATCTGAAGAGGGACACACCGATACTTGGGCCTTCCCTGACGAAGACATATTCCATACCGATACGGTAACGTGGGATCTATATTTTGATGGGGCATCCAACTTTCGAGGATTTGGTGTCGGGATTTTACTAATCTGACCACAAGGGGAGCACAGCCCGTTATCCATCAAGTTAGATTTCAATGTGACTAATAACGCAGCCGAATACGAAGCATGCATTCATGGGTTGCAAGCCGCCGCCGATTTAGGAGTAACGAACCTCCGGGTCCACGGTGACTCATCATTAGTCATTAATCAAGCACTCCAGAAATGGAAAACTTGAAACGCAAATCTCGTAGCTTACCAAGCACGAGTAAGGGTTCTCGAGAAGCAGTTTCAAAAGGTGGAGTACATTTATCTACCCCGGGAAGAAAACCAGTTTGCAGATGCGCTATCCAAATTAGCATCTTTACTGAATATCCCGGAACATCTGACCAACATGCCGATTTGCGTCGAAAGACGGTCCAAGTCGGCATATATCAACGCTATTCAAGACATCGAAATAACCGACCCAGAACCTTGGTATCAGGCTGTTCTTACCTACTTGACGTCGGGAGAATATCTTCCGGGATCTTAAAATCGGGCCAAGAAAGCCCTACGAAGATGGGCCACTCAGTTCATCCGCACGGACGATGGACAATTGTACAAAAAGACGGCACAGGGGGCTTTACTCCTATGCATCGATAAAACACAGGTCGAAAAGGTCATGGCCGAGGTGCACGATGGTGAGAACGGCCCGCATATGAATGCCCATATGCTAGCTCGAAAAATCGCCAGACTCGGGTACTATTGGAATAGCATGGAAACCGACTGTCAGTTATATGTCAAGCACTGTCACAACTGTCAGATTTTCGGCAACGTCCAGCATATGTCGTCATCCCTGTTATATACTATGAAATCACCATGGCCATTTTCAACATGGGGAATTGATATAATCGGGAAAGTAAACCCTTCCGGGACAGGAGGTCACTGCTTTATTCTAGTGGCTATTGACTATTTCACTAAATGGGTCGAAGCCGAGTCATATCGTGTCTTGAACGCCAAGCACGTTGCAAAATTTATCCAAGATAAAATTATATGCCGATACGGGATCCCACACGAATTCATTAGTGATCACGGGACCCATTTCCAAGCCGAAACCGCTACTTTGCTAGCAAAATATAAGATTCAAAGGCATACATCTTCGCCTTACCGTCCCCAAACCAATGGAGCGGTAGAGGCAGCAAATAAAACAATTGTCACCATACTTAAAAAGATGGTTGACAATTACCGGGATTGGCCCGATAAAATCCCTTTCGCCTTATGGGGTTACCGGACATCAATCCGCACCGCAACCGGAGCAACTCCGTACTATCTGACGTATGGGATGGAGGCAGTCCAACCGGTCGAGCATGAGGTACCGTCCCTGAGGTTTCTACTCGAAAGTTAGGCGCCTGAAGCGGACTGGGTCCAGGCCCGATATGATTCGTTGATTCTTTTGGACGAACGGCGATCCCGAGCCCTTAACAATATCCAGATATACCAAAAAAGGATAAAACGGGCTTTCAAGAAAAGGGTTAGGCCCAGAAATATCAAAGAGGGCGATCTAGTCCTAAAATCTGTCCAGGCTTTGCTACCAGTCGACCCAAGAGGAAAATTCAAACCTAATTGGGCCGGACCGTATTTAGTGAAGAAGGTTTTATCAGGAGGAGCAGTAATGCTGACAGACTTGGATGGGAACGAATTTGTCAACCCAACCAACTGCGCTACTACCCCTAACCTTATCTCAATGTCATTTGCTAAAAGTTTATCTTTTTATATAAAATTTTCAAAAATTAAGCAAGTCAATGAGTTAGGATTACTGATCCTACTGTCGCACATCTCGAACTAATAGTCTTGGTGTATTTCAAAAATTGCAAAATTCTACGTCTGAACTACGGTTGGTTTGATTCCACTAATCGTGGATACGTGGGCAACCCCTCAAAAGGGTACAACCACTGCAATAACGAAAAGACAGGACCGGTTTTCATTAATATGTCTTTTATTATTTCAAAAAAAAAAATGCCTCACGCAGAAATAAATCACACAAAAGTCACACAAAAATAGTAGTAATACTTAAATAATAATATTTAGGAGACTACTCGTACATTTTTCCCTTCCCCTTATCTTTCGGGTCATGCGGATCCCGAGGCCGACGAGGTGGGGGCGAACGTTCCCTAATCACAAGTGGAACTTCCTTTGCTCGAACCCGCTTCTTCGATTTCGGTTTCTCCGTCCCCTGCACTGGTCCGATCCTAGCACGTACGTGCTCGGGTAGTCTATCCCGAGGACCAAGTCGGTCCTTAGCTGCCAGTCTTGGACCAAGTCTCCTTTCTAAGTCCGTCTGGGGGCTCATCTTCCCTCATGTACCTTTAGTGCTGGACCCTTTAGTCAGAGTCTTGGTCTTCCCTTTCTGGCCTGACATCAGTCGGACCATCGTAGCCGGGGTATCACCATAATAAAAAAAGCCTCGATTATCTTTAGCCTGTTCTCGCCGCAGCAAGTCAAAGGCTTCATCAGTCTTTAAAGCAGCACGGGCTTTAGCAGAATCTGTCTGGGTCCACTTCGTATGAGAATCTGATACCCAGATTGAGGGAGAAGCCTTGGAAACGGGCCAAGTGTGCCGGGTATACCATCTTTGCGCCCAAGTGTCACACATCACATCCGTTAGCTGAGTAGATTCACTCACGATCGCCTCGATTTCCGGGATTATTTAGGCCCGATCATATTGCCTAAGTATGCGATCGGGATAGAGATGAATCGTCTGCCTAAAAGATAGGATTAGTTGATAACGGGCCCTGTCTCGCAATTCTAATCCGGTCCAGACATAAATGGGCCACCAAGGTACGGTTCAACGGATCAATGGGCCTCCATGGAAAGACAACAGCTCGTCCCAGAATTTTTGGGTAGTAAGGCGAGAAAAGTCAACAGTCCGTCTCCTCGTCATCACTTGGTTCGGACGATATCGGCTTACATCTAAAGGAGGATCCAAGATCGATAACCTCTTAAAAAGCCATAGCTGAAAAATCAAAATCACGAAAAGTCAAAATCGTGAAAAGTCAAAGTCGCAAAAAAAAAAATAATAATTATAATTTTTTTTTTAAAAAAAATAGCAAAAATCGAAAAAACCGAGAAAAACGGGAAAATCGACAAAAACCGCGAAAACCGCGAGAAGATCGAAGACCGAAAAAAAACGGAAGTTGAAAAAAAATCAGAAATTGCGAAAATCGAGAAAAAATCAGCCTACCTGTAGAAGACGGGTGCTACCGGTCAGCCTGATCGATGGATCCCTCTTACGATTATCTAAGCCTTGGATAATCTCCCTAGTAATCAGCCAAGCTGGGCTATGCTCTGTCTCCATTTGATCCGCTACGGCGAGAAGTCTGACATGGCCATACAAGATGGCCAATCCATATGGCCTTCAAAAGCATAGACATGGAACATGCAGAAAGTAATGGCCCTACGGCTATATACCGGCCTGGCCCGAACGTCATCTGGGTTCATAAATTTTTCAGTCAGGTCGATCAAGGAGACTGTATTTCCTTCCAGCATGCGGGACACCTCCATATGAGAAAACCCTAAAAATTCTCTTAATTTCCTCCTGGGATCATGAACTGAAAAGGGGATAGCAGGACGAAGAATGGGGTTCCACCCTCCCACAGCAGCTATTTCCTCTGGAAGGGGACAGATTTCGCCCCGAGGAAACCTAAAAACATGATAAGTATCATCCCAATAGAACAGGCAAGCATCCAAAAAATGACGATCCACTTGCATCTGACGGATTGTGGATAGCTGGGTGATGCCATTCTGATTCAAAATAACTTTATCAGCATCTCTGAAAATTCGGGACCAATCTTGCAACATTCCGACTAATCGATCAATACCCATGATGAATTTCTGAAAAGAGGAAATAAGTTTCTCAAGGCTTGTTTTTCTTTGAAGGGAGAAGAGGATTGTGTGAATTATGAATAATTGTGAGCTGGGAGAAGGGTATTTATAGCATGAAACCAAATTCTCCTCCTCACTTTGGGATTCCTAATCCCAAGGGATTTAGCATACAGGCCTTTTTCCTAGGATCTAGCTAAGACATCCCGAGCATTCCTATTCCTTCTCAGAGTCAAAATACTTTAATCCTTCAAATTTTTTCCATCCAAAAATATTCAAAAAATTCTCTTCAATTTTTTATTCCCCAGCACGAGTCATTTCTCCTAAAAATGTGTTACATGCAAACTTTGCATAAATCATTATATAGGACGACTCAAGCAAAACCGTGCAATCAACTCCCCAGCGGCATAGACTTATACAACAAGTCTGATTCCCCACGGAGTATCATCATCAATTCAGGTACATTTCTAGTCTCCGGCCGGCGGGCCCTCCACGCAGGTCTAATGGACCTTAAACGACCCGACCGGAAGTCTGCCAGGTCTAATCTTTGATTTGCCTTGTAGCTACTCTGACTTTCGCCTTGTCCAAGCCTCAGTCAGAGTGGGGGCTCTGTAGACACCCACATTTTGACAGCCAGGTGTATATAGCAGTTTCCGACAAACACCCGATGATGATCGGACGCAAACGTGCTTTAAATACTCAGAAACGGGCTCAAAATCATTGGCATTTGGCTTGGGCTCATTATGGAGTACATATATCACAAAACCAACCTCAAAATCAGGCCCAGTGGGTCGTTTCGAGTCAAATAAGACTAACTTGGGTCGATTCCGACACCAGGGGTTAAACCGTCTTTTAACGACCGAGTCAAAATCCGTCAAAAATATTCCCGAGGTACGTGAGTCAGCCGTGACACCTCACACGGCTGATTCGAACTCTAATCCTACGAAAAATCAGCTTCAAAAAATATTAAACAAATCCGTTTAAGGATGGAATTCGATCTCAAGTAGGAATCCTATCCGAAAACCGATTCAAACACCCGACCGAGTGCAAACACTCGGCCGAGCAGCACAAACCAGCCGTGTTTCCCTTACTTCTTCGACAAGTAAGCGGAATTCTCATACCTTTCAGCTTCTTACGTTTCCTATCTTAAACGGTAGTTCAAACTCTCCTAGCCAAGGTCGGGAACTCCCTATAAATAGCCCCTTGCATACAACACTTTCGATATCAGAAAATATCATATCATATCACAACACAATACGAATCAATTACACACATCTACATTCATCATCAATCATTGATATACACTCATAAAAATCTAGCATCGAGAAACCGATATTACAAACCCGAAGGAAACCGGCCCGATACCCGACACCCTTCACACGTCACGCCCAAACCGAGACACCACCAACTCACCGACATCCACTCGACGCTCTTGTGCCCAAGCCACGTCCCGACGAGCTCCGATCCAAGTAAACAGAAGCATGTAGGTTGAGGGTGTACCAAACCCGATGTCTCCTTTTTCTTCTCTTCTCCTCCTCGTCCGTCTTATTTTACAGGTCGGTCGTCGTTTTTTTTATTTTATTTTCTAATATCGATATTATTAAAAACTATTTTCATATATCGAACATTCTTAAAAATATGATATCGATTTTCTATAATCGAATATTGTATCAAAAAGAATTATATTAAGAGCTCGACGATGTTAAAAATCGTTACATCTTTTTTTCGTTCAAACTTCTTTTTACAAAACTTTTTTTTATTCATTCTGAGTATTCGATATCGATTTCATAATCGAATATCGGATACGACGAATATCGAAAACATAAAATCGAGTATAAATTAATTCATATTTTGTACGCGATTAGCAATTTCGAACAAAAAATAAAAATCGGACAGACCCGCACGCGAGTCGCGCCACGCCCAGGCGACTCGTGCACGGGCCTGAAACCCGGGTCTTTTTTTTTTAGCTTTTTTCGTTCGTTTTATTTTATTATTCTACGAAACGATTTCAAAATTTACATCTTTTCTCAAACTATTCCGAGTATTTGATATTGATTTCGTAGTCAATTATCGAATATAACGAATATCGAAAATATTAGATCGAGTACAAGTTATGCAATATTTGTACGCGATTTAATCGAATATTCGAAAAATCATCTTAAAATAAAACAGACCGACACGCGACTCGCCGGAATCCCGGGCGAACCGCGCGGCCGGCTGCCACGACGCACCTTCCTTTTTTCTTTTTTTTTTCGAACTTCATTTTTTATACAAAACAGCGTTTTTAGCAATATTTTTCAGATTTCGATTAATATTTATTTTCTCGATCTCGTATATTTATTTTACTTGCTATATTATTTTTTACAAATCGATACTAACTCGTTTGTTTATCCTTTGTAGCAAATTCATATCTTTTTCATCATTTGTTTTATTATACTAAAACGAATCCCACATGTTAAATTCAACTTTGACGTTAATTTTGCATGCATTAAACCGACTTAGCAACCCATTCCATTCCTCGCATGCTTAGGAAAACAATGTTTGCATATCATTCATCGTATTAGTAAAGCGCGTATTAAAAAATCATTCGATATCCTAGTAGAGGCCGCTAATGTGCGGGCGGGGTTGGGTGTTCTTAGTGAACTTCCCAACACGTACCCTCATCCCTTACTCAGAACCGTGGTTTCCGGATGTCCGAATCCATTGGCAACGAGAGTCATTCAATATACGATAAACCGATCAAGTCGGCATCGGTATCGAAATGCAAAGGGACAAGCCCAATAAACTCTCACATCGGAAATGGGCCGTATTTTGTATACGGCCCACTACGACATAGAGTGGGCTCGAACGGTTCCGAATAACCATAAAATTCGGTGGCGACTCCAACTTCGATTTAAATTTCAATTTGACCATCTCATATGGAGATTCATTCGCCTCCCCAAACCCGCGCGTGGCCGCGTCGGGGTGGACCTATGTAATGTCCACAAGACCACGCCGTCCCGGACGGGACCGATCCGTCCCGGGCGGGACCGATCCGTCCCGGGCGGGAAGAAGCACCTGCAGCCGCGCCTACTTCTTTTCTGCTCCTTCATTCTTGTACCCTTATAACTACTTCCCTCTTGTATTGTTTAAGGATCTTTCATGACCCTAGACTCTCTGAGGCCTCTCTCGAACTTTCAAAACCCTAGATTAGTGTTCCTCTCATTAGCTTAATCTTCCTTTAATCTTTAGTTAATCTTAGTTTAATCTAGTTTAATTAGTCTTGTATTAAGAATATTCTTGAAGACTCCTCCAAGCTTGACAACCTTGGAGATTATTTGGGTTTCTTATTTATAAAAGTTGTCATCTTTTTTATCATATTGTTGTTAGTATAATCTCTTTGCCCTTGTTCTTTGTTTATTTATCAAGTTTCAATCTTTATATATTGTTTATTGTTATTGTTTGTTCATAATGGAAGTTTTGATTGTTATGTTGATTTCTCTTGTTATTCTTAGATTTAGTTTGATAATGTGTGAGTAGATTCCTTGTGGGGTTAGTAGGGGGATTAGGTGTGGATTATGGGTGATTAGGGTTTGATTATAGGTAAAGGTGAATCCTTTGTTGCTAGTCACTTATTGGGCACTCTATGTGTTTGTTGAATTGCTTGTGTGGGTAGTAGTGGCCAATGCTTCTCATACTTGTCTTTCTCTACTCGTTGTGTGTTTGGTTTGTGATTGAATGCTTGTGTTTTGAGTAGCATCTAGCATGAGTATTCGGGTCTAGTCTTTGACATGAGAGTGCGGACTTTGGATTTGGCGCGAGAGCGCAAACCGACCCTAGTAACTAAGAGACACCTACACCCTTGATTACCCAATCATCCTACCACATTTATGAACCCGACCTAACCCTACTCTTTCCCTTATTTGATTCATCCTTCTAGTTAGTCAATATTCCTCTAGTTTCGTTGTTTAGTTAATCCTAGTTGCTTCATTTAGTTTATGTCATGCATAGTATATTGTTAGTCCATTCTCATCCTCCTCAACCATCATAGTTAATCAATTATCATCTTCTTTGTGTTTGTTTGTGTGACTTAGTCTCGTTTTTAGGTCGACCTAGTCTAGACTTTACAATACCGTCTCCGTGGACACGACCCGACTTACCCTAGCTACTCGTTAGGATTAGTTGGTTACTATTGACCGGTGGGGGACGCGGCAAATCCCTACCATCAATAAGTTGTGGGTGAAATGGGTTCATTCTATTTACCTGAAAGGGAGACGATGGGAGGATTATAATCCTCTTCAGGATGCGAACTGGATGTGGAAGAAGGTATGTAAGATCCGAAGTGAATTTAATCCTGCCTATGAGTATAATTAATGGGTTAATGCCCCCGGAATATGCTATACTGTTTCAAGAGGTTACAAATGGCTTCAATCACCTGCTCAAGCCATCGATTGGTGTCATTTAGTATGGAATAAATGGACTGTCCCGAAGCACAGGTTCCTCGCGTGGCTGGTTCACCAACGTGGTCTTAACACGAGAGATAAACTACAACGACTTGGACTGACCACTGATGCTCGCTGCTGCTTATGCAACCAGGAGGATGAAACGTTGCAACATCTTTTTTTCTCCTGTCAGTACAGCAGGACAGTTCTGGATATAGTCCGAGATTGGATGAAGGTGAAGATCCCGGAAATGGACCTGCTTACCTGGCAGCTGAATAGAAGGGGATCGAGGATGCAAATGGGCATTACTTACAGCGTGATTAATGCGACCATGTATCATGTGTGGCTACAGAGGAACAATAGCAGGATAAATCTTGTTCTAATTCACTCTAATCGATGTGCAGAAGCAGTAAAGCAAGACGTCAAGAGGAGAGTGCATAATCAAATTAAAGGAACGATAAGTGATAGAGATCGAAAGTGGTTAAATAGAATTATTGATAACTAGGCTGTGTCTAGACTGTGTGTCGGTTTTGTGATGTTTGTGGAGCTTTCGCTCTGGAATCTGTATATATTTGACCTGTGATTAATATATTTTACACTTTAACAAAAAAAAAACAACAGTAGCAAAAGAAGAAGAAGAAGAAGAAGAAGAAGAAGAAAAGGGAACACGCGCATCAACCACAGTAACGACAAAGTGTCAAAACGATAACATGCACAGACAGAAATGCAACAATCGAACAGTTGCAGATGGTCGACATAACAGGGCAATAAAACGATGAATCACAGAAACGACTTTTAACAACTACAAAGACGAACAAAAGCACAATAGTGAACAATAAGAAGGAAATAGGACGGAGAAGTAGAAGAAAAGGGGCATTACAGAGTCAGGCGACGCAGGACGACAACAGTAGCAACCACGGCGAGAACAGCAATTGTGCAGGTGGATGAGAATGCGACGCAGAGAAGAGGAAAGGAAGGGGAAAGAGAGTGTAGGTGAGGCGAGGAGGATGAAGGCAGATTGAAGGTGGAAATTGATGGAGATGGCTGACGGAGGATTGAAAGGGAGGATGCAAGGAAAAGGTGACGACTGACTAAGTGAAAAGGAAAGGGAAAAGGAAACGTGACTCCTATTAGGTTAGAAATGAATTGGGTCGGAAATAGTACCATGAGACGGGTCAAGCAAAATATTCCGTAACATATATATATATATATATATATATATATATATAGAGAGAGAGAGAGAGAGAGAAGGGATCAAATAAGTTCACCACATGCAACTAAGTCTATATTAAAGTTACAGTTGACATACGTTGAAGTTGCATTTGTTCAAGATTGATATGTAACTATAACATTCAGCACTGTTATCACTTCAAGTGATAAAGTGCAACTTTAACACTCATCTCGTGTAACTTTAAGCACTTTTTGTGTAACTTTAACACTGGAACTTATGAACTTATAAGAGTTGTTGGCCTTATGTGAACCTATCTATATATATATATATATATATATATATATATATATATATATATATATATATATATATATATATATATATATATATATAGGTAGGTTCAAATAAGGTCACCATGTTTCAGTAAGTGTATGTTAAAGTTACATATGACATAAGATAAAGTTGCATTTGTTTAAAATTGATATGTAACTATAACATTCAGCTCTTTTATCACTTCAAGTGATAAAGTGCAACTTTATCACTCATCTCGTGTAACTTTAAGTACTTTTTGTGTAACTTTAACACTTGACCTTATGCCCTTAAAATAGTTGTTGCCCTTATTTGAACCTACCTCTCTCTCTCTCTCTCTCTCTCTCTCTCTCTCTCTATATATATATATATATATATATATATATATTATATATAAAATACTTATCGAGACAAAAGTAAATATTTGAAATAAATACGTAGTTTAGAGATATCATAAATTAGTTCGAGAGGATTTATAAAATGTATCTCAAAAGTAAAACAAACATTTACGATAAAAATAACGTTTCTTGAGAAAATTGACAAACGTACGACGAAAATGAATTAAGTTGATTTCTCGAGGAAAAATAACAAATTTTTTAACGAAGCTTAATAAAACGAGTTCGAGTTTAAAAATATATAAGTTCAAGCGTAAATTGAACAAGTTTAGAATTCAAATCGTCGAAACAGAAGTTCAATAAGAATTAAATGTATAAAATAAATCGAAACAAGAATGAAAATATGTTTTAAATATAAGAAAGAATTTTCGAGAAAAATAGAATTTTAGTAGTTTGAAACGATTAAAAGATAAATTCATTTTATAATAATTTTAAGATTTACGTCGTAAATAGAATAAAAGTTCAATAAAATTTAATTTATAAAAATCAGGGGTGTTACACGAAGCAAACGATAGCAGCAGCAACAACAATAGAACAAGCACTACAACAGGATGTACACAATAAAATTATGAAGACTTACACAATAAAAATTTCATAGAAATTTACACAATAATAAGCAATTAAACGTACCGTATTGAGTGATGTAGAATCAGAAGTACCTTATTGAGCCGATTGGAGAAGGTGAAGATAATTAGGGATTATTAGGGTCTCATATCCTATATTGAAAGAAATCAGAAGTGTTTAGGAAATAATTAGAGGGAAAGGAAAGAGGTGCAATTATGGTGAAAGTTTGTCGCCTCGTGAAAGTTAAGTAGAATTTGGGTTAAATAAAAAATGAGTGCTTTGAGACATAGCCTCCAGAGTATCTCAGTTGGTTGTAGAGTATATTTTGTGTAAAATATGTTGTTGAGTATATAAAAAGAATAACCGTATATGAGCGATAAAGTATTTTTAATTTATGCATTGACATTATTTAAAACAATTCATGAAACTAATTTTTTTGGACCTACGAAATTTCCTATGGAATATTCCGTAGCCCAACACGTTTCCTACCACACTCCGTAAGAATTCCCTAGGAGTGCTTTAAAGGAGCGATATATTGAAATTCCGTAGGAAATATCTGTATGAACTATTACTTTCCAACGCCTTTCAAGATCCGTAGGAATTTTTCCGTTGGAATTACCACAAATTCTAGTAGTGGTAGAGGCGCTACGTGCGGGCGGGATTGGGTGTCGATGTCTAGCAGACGTTGGCTTCCCAATACGTACCCTCACCCCTTACTCAGAATCTATGGTTTTCGGATGTCCAAAACCATGGGCAGTGAGAGTCATTCTAGACATGGATTGCTTAAGGGTAAAAGTCTTTATTATCTTTAGGTCCCCATGTCACTTAACTTTGAGCCGGCTAAGGATTAAAGTTGACTTGAACGATTTTCGAGTTCCCAAAATTACTCCACTGCGATTCCACAAATCGGCAACGAATTCGGTTCACTTAAAAGGTCGTCTTACCAAACATATCGGCCTTTAAAGACTTACAACCACGTCTCGATCGATTCTAACGAAAACACGGATGTCCGCATCCGTCTAGTATAAGTCAAATCATCTACCAAATTGAGGTCCGACACATCGCCTCGTATGCGAGATCGGACCGGCCCAGGACGACGGAGCTACGTGGGTGGCCGCCGCAACCGGGTCCCGGCACGCGCGCGCGCGGGGCTGAGCGATTTGGGCGAGCGAGCGTCCATAGTTTGGCGACTCTGCTGAGGATGTGGAAACAAGTTTCCAGCAGTGGTGTAACTCGAACGAGGTCGGTGAAGCTCATTTCCTAGACGCGCGGAGAGATCATCGATTTACATTCCATCCGTCCAAGGTAGTCACGTATTCCGTGAGTATGCCAAGCGAACTGCACTTAGCAAACGGAACGACGCTCACCTCCCCCGGTGACCCATCGCCACCAAAGAAAAGACTATTCGTTGGACGGTAGCCCACCTTAGCCTTTCCGTCTCTGCATCCTGCATGAGTGTACGCAATCCTAGTTATGTGTAGCGTGTTGTGACAACCTGAATAAAACATTAAAATCCAGATTCAACCACGAGAACATATTCAACTGCACCCAAACTCCGTTTTCGAAAAGACATCTTTTTCTCAAAACCACCCTTTTAGCACCGTTACTCCGACCAAAATCAAACTCATTATTTTCAAAAACACACCACCCCGGCTAAGTTCACACTTATCGTTTTCAAAACCGTCTTTAGCGCCAATACTTTGGCCAAAATAAAACTCATTATTCTCAAAAACCACGATATACCATTACTATTATCAAACTCCCAACCAATGGGATCGAGGTACCTCATACGGTCACATTTTGTTTCAAAACATTCCCGCACATACCGTTACTATTACCAAACTCCCAACCAATGGAATCAAGGTATCTCATACGGTCACATTTTGTTTTCAAAACATTCCCCCACATACCGTTACTATCACCAAATTCCCAACCAATGAGATCAAGGCGCCTAATACGGTTACATTTTGTTTTCAAAACATTTTTGCACATACCGTTAGAATTGCCGAAATCTCAATTAATGAAGTTAAGGAGTCTAACACGGTCACATCTCTAAACACTTTTACACACACCGTCTCTATCGCCGAAATCCTAATCAATGGGATGGAATCGACAAGTACAATAACACGTTCACGCGTTTTCAAAATTTTCTAAAACCAATATCACCGCCAAAATTCCGTAGATAGAATTTGGCCACACTTTCAAAACACCGCCACAGACATTGTGTTTTCTCACAAACACCATTTACACCGCAAACATCAAGCTCCTAAGTAATAGAACTCTTGATAATAACGTGATATCACAGTTTTCACATATTTTCCAAAACCGATTCTTCAACGACCGCATTTTCGCAAAATCATAATTCACATCTTTTGCTATCATAAAACCCTTGACAATCGCATAGCAACACTTTCCGACACGCCATGAAAGATGTCACTGAACCATCGTAATGCCAAAACTCCCGCTTTCAAAAACTTGTTTTCGGAAAACATCAATTTTTGAAAACATCAAAATTTATTGATTTCATGCCAGGATCGAAATCAACTTCTTACGTCGTACAACCGTGTAATTAACTGTCTGTGCTAGTCATAAATGGTCACCTCCGTTCGAGGTCTTACATTTTGGGTCATCTCGTCTCAAAGAGTCCTCTTTAAATCTCACCCCGAGATTCGTGTCAAATCGTCTCGTTCCAGAGATCCGAGTCTATTACGCGTTTTGCCGAATACACCAAATGTCTAAAGCAACCGAGTCCCTAATCCGATGACCGCAAATACGCGTGAATCAAGGTTCTCATTTCCATGTCGCTCGCCTATAAGCTCCCCTCGAGTCTCTTACGTCGTTCCCTGGATCTGTTCTGATCATCTTTCGATCCTTTCCCGCAGAATCACTCCCCAACATGTCCGTAGATTCAAACGCCATCGAAAGCATCCCCAACATGTCAATACCCTGACCGAATTGGTTCGCGATGTCCATGCTTCGGTAACCCATTTGACCTCCTCCGTCCGCCACATCGAAAGTTGCCTCGATTTCCTTGAGAGTAGAGACATGGAGAGCAACAAATGCAAATTCGGTCGATTACAACATCTTGGGGCTTACCCCAAGAAAGTCGTCCGAATACTCCGCACAATCAAACCTTCCTAAAATCAACATGGGAAAAACCTCAAGTCCTCATAAAAGCCATATCCAACAAAGTAGAGACATCACTAAGGGAGCTCACCCAAATTGACTCGTCCTACACCGAGACTCTCAAACATTTGATCGAGCAAGGACTACTCTTGCCCGTGGGTCCAACTCCGGACACCAATCGATAAACGACCCAAAAAATGGAATCCTAATGCCTATTGCCTATATCACCAAGGTAACGGACACGATACCGAAGCGTTCTTTCCACTGAAGCTCGTATTCCAAAACATGATCGAGAGAGGAGCATTCCCTCCCTCAAAACGACAAAATAAAGATTTCACCTTTAGGAACACCGAGGGAGAGTTAGTGACATCAGTGGTTGTCACAAATTATTTCAAACCCTTCGACAGTCCGTCGATCAAAACAAGCCAAGAACACCCATCACGGGTCATATCTCCAGAAGATTTCATAAGGATCGAAGCCTAAGAAGAAGGCCCCGAGCCTAGGTCAATGTCATAGTAGGGTCAAGTCATAGTATTGTAATTTCCCATCTAGCGTGATTGTTATGTTGAGTCAGAGGTACAGGAGCCTGTCCCAGCCTCCCCCAAGAAGTCATGTGCCAGATACGTTGTCCCTATAATGTTATCAATAAAAAAAGAATAAGCATTTCTTTTCTTTACTATACGCCTCGACGATTCCTTGATTTAAAACATGCACTTGTCGCTTACAACTCGATACTATGCCATTTATCTATATCAATCAAACAAACCTCAAAACAACGAGGAACTACAAGAACTGAGATCCCGTGTTCTCTGTTACCTATTCCATGTCTGATATAGAAAGCCGCATAGACATCCCTTAGAACAAGCCTTACTGAATCCTACGACGAATTTAGATGGCCTCTTAGCTTGTGATCAAAGACGGAAGACAAACCCATTTCCCACAATATACATCCCTTGAGTAAAGACCGATCAATTCCTACCATAGGTGCTAGACTGACCAAAAAAGGGGGTGTGAAATGGCCAAAAAGAGTCGAAAGGAAAAAAACAAGGCCAAGCTAAACCGGCCAAATTCAATGATCAAGACCGAACTCAATGGTCAAAATCAAATCCCAATCATCCAATTCGATTTCAAATACAAGTTCGAACAAAAATAAAAAAAATAAAAAGAGAAAAAAATGAACAGACCGGTCAACTAGCACCAAATATTAGCCTCCCTACATTACAACCCTTAAGACCTTCCCGAGATACTTGTTAGAAGACAGTCCGGAATACAGAGAATTAAAGCTCAATAAGTTAATCCCAACCATTAGGGCCAGACATAGAAATCAGATCCCACGTAATTTACATCCCGCCCGATTGAAGTCTGAGTAATTTTTACTCAGCTTCCCCTTTCCTAACACATCACGAAACCGTAACCTCATAGGTAGCCTTAACTCCAAAAAAATCAGCTCTAGATTTTGATCCATCAAAACCACTTACTATCTAGCTCCATGATAAGTGTGTTTTGTAGTTCTTATTTCCTGTGTTTGGTCCCGGTTTCTCTTGTGGAATCCTCTTTAGAGCGGTTTCGAGGCTACTTACGCGTCTTCTAGCTTGTTTTAGGTTTATAAGGCCTAACATGGAGAATTGGAACGATTTTGACTCGTTCCTAGTGAATATGGACCCAATGAGGAGAAGCAATAATGACTCGGTGACTTGGACTCGACTCCCGAGTCCCATGGGGCCCACTTGATGATATCCCGAGCACCGAGCATCGATAAGAAGCCTAGGAAGAGCAAACAAGGACCCATCACGGTCGAGACCATGTCCATCACGACCGGGATGAGTGGCAGGAAGAGAAGACCCGCTGTGAGGCCTTCTCGGCGGGATCATCACCTTCCTGGTCGGGAAGGGCCCAGCGAAGCCCGTGTTTCATTCTTTCATCTCCCTTAGTCTTGTAACCCTATATATACTACCCCTCTTGTATTGTTTAGACACTTTTTCATCTTTTACATTACCCACTAAATCCTAGACTACTTAAGGTTAGATTAGCTTGGATTAGGGTAGATTAGTTTAATCTCTCTTTAATTACGTCTAGATCTTAGTTTAATCTTAGTTCCATCTTTGTAATATTGAAGACTTTTTGGGTTGATCAACTCTATTCACAACATTGGAGGTCTTCCTTTGGGTTTATTTATGCAAAGATTCAAACTTTTGTTCATCCTTTGGTTTTGGTATAATTCATCTTCTCCCTAATCTCTTCTATTTAGTTTTCATTTGTGTTTATGTTTAGTAATCTTCAATAATCCATTATGAATGTTCATGTTTATGTTTGTTTCATTATGGTTGTTGGGTTTACTATCTTGAACATGTGTGAGTAGTCCTCTTGCTAGGATTAGTAGGGGGATTGGGTTTTCTAATGGGTGATTAAGGGTTTATTTAAGATGTTGGTGGTTGTTTTGGTTGCTTCTTGGTTTTGTGCATGTGTCATGTTTGATGAAATGCTTGAATGACTTGTAGTTGCAAATGCATGTTTTCTTGCCTTCCTCTTGTGACCTTGTATGATGTTAGGATGGGTTCATGCGCGAGAGCGAGGAACCTCTAGGTCGGTATTGGAGCGAGAGCCCGGATTATACCTAGATAGCTTGACTACCCCTTCACCTTTGCTCTTCCTTTATCATTTCATCACCCTTGAACCCAACCTAATCCTAGTTCTCTTCCTATTTGTTTTCTTATTCGTCTTAGTCATTGTTTCTCTAGTTAGTTGAATCCTTTAGCTTTAGTTGTCATACTTAGTTCATTCCTAGTCGTAGTTATATCCCCTTTTATCGTTCTAGTTAGTTTAGCTTAGTTGACCTAGTCTTGTATTTGGAGTGACCTTTTAGTCTAGACACCTCTTACCGTCCCCGTGGATTCGACCCAACTTACCCTATCTACCCAGTTAGGATTAGTTTGTTTTATTTGTTGGTAGGATTGACAGCAAAATCTTCCCATCAATTTGGCGCCGTTGCCGGGGACGGTGCGTTGTTTAGACTTAGTTTGCTTATAGCTAGACTTAGTTACCCTTCTTTGTGCTCTTCTATCATCTCTTGTGAATATTTTGTAGTTTTTCTTGTTTTCTTAGCTTTCTACTCTCCTTGTTTCTCGTTGTGCTTGTTTATTGTCGTTGCCTAGTGCCCATAAAGCACTAGGTGTTCTCACGTTTGTTCTAGTGTGTAGTGCATGCCTAGGAGGGGAGGCGATTTCTTTCTCTTTAATCTAGAGCCGGAAAGACTCTTTCGAGCCTTTCGCCAACGGACGATTGACCGGGTTAGAATCTCCCAACCAAGTGCTAGCAATACCCATCAAGAGCAAGCTCAAGGATCCGGCTTTAACGAGTCACCTCGAGAGACGGCCGAAGGGATCTTCATAAATCCCTTTGGTTCATCTATCCATTCTTCTTCTCCTAGTTCCCCGTCTAGTGCTACATCAACACCGTCTACGCCATCATCTCCCGCAAATCCAATCATGCCGAAGTTTTCATCTCACTCCACTTTTACCGAGGATGTCTTGCCGGGACCGAGTGCTTTACCGGATACATATACCGGGAATTTTGTGGCAAAGACTCAATTTATCCAACTTGTGGAGAGGAATCAATTTAGTGGTTTGCCTACCGAAGACCCGCACCAACACATGGAGACCTTCTCCAATTATTGCGATGCTATTTCCCAAACCGGGGTTACACAAGATCAAATCCGTTGGGTATTATTTCCATTCTCATTAATTGGAAAGGCAAAGCAATGGATCAAGAGTCTCGATAGGGCAACCATGGTAATTGATACTTGGAAGAACCTTGCATTTGCGTTCTACCAAAAATTTTACCCTCCGGAAAAGACCAATTTGCTTAGGGCCTCCATCACCGGTTTCCAACAACGGGATGAAGAGAGCCTTTATGAAGCTTGGGAGCGGTTTAAATCTTTGGTAAGATCGTGCCCCCACCAGTGACTTTCACAATGGTTCTTAGTCCAACAATTTTGGAATGGTCTATATGAGAACTCAAGAGCTATACTTAATATGGGCTCCAATGGTAGGTTCACCGAGGTAGATGATGACCAAACTTGGTCAAGAATCAAGGAGATGGCGGTTCATAATTCACAATACTCAAGGCCTAGGAAGGCAAATCGAGGAGGTAGGCATGAGGTTGATGCTATTACTAAATTAAGCATTGACCTAGGAGCTCAATTGAAAACACACATGGAGACTATTGACAAGAAGCTCCAAAGCCACCTCAACCAAGTCCAAGGCACTAATTCCTCCAACCAACACTTGATTCAAGAAGTGAATGCTTTGGGATTTGCACCTCCTTTGCCTTATTATGGGATGTGTGATACTTGTGGAATCATTGGTCATGATCCAATGCATTGTCGAGGAAGCGTTGAGCAAGTGAACGCCTTTCAAGCGTTCAAGCAAGGTGCCTCTTATTCTAATCATTACCAAGCTTCCAATCAAGTCCCTCAACAACAAGCTATGCAACCTCGTCCCTATGTTCCACCTCCCTTAAGGGACAACAATCAAGGTTATCAAGGTTATGTGGGTAATCCAAGACCCTTCAACAACTTCAAGCAAAATAACCAAGGTACCTTTCACAATAACAATCAAGGGTTCCAACAAGGGAACTTCAATCAAGGTGGTTTCCAAGGAAACCAAAATTTCCAAGGACAACAAAACCACAATGATGGTAGGGATTTACCGTGAATCCAACCGTCAATAATAAACCGACTATTCCTAGTGGGTAGCTAGGGCAAGTAGGGTCGATATCCACGGGGACGGTAGAGTAAGGTCTAGACTAGGTCCACTAAAACTAGGCTAAGTCACACGAACAAACACAAAGAAAGCTATAAAAGGAAACAATTGAGGAGGAGTAAGAACTAGACTAATGAGCGAACTAAGGAATAAACTAGAAGAGCGATATCTAACTAAAACGGTGAACTCAAATATGGAAAGAAGTGGGGTAGGTCGTGTTCATAGAGGTAAAAGGATAATTGGGGTGATCAAGGGTAAAGGTGTCTCCTAATCGCTAGAGTCGGTCCGGGCTCTCGCAACTTAGACCGATGTCAAGGTGAGTCCGGGGTCTCGCAACTTAGACTCTAGTCGGCACTCTCGTGACTATGACTATTCTCAACATTTCCACAAAATAAACAATCAATGAGAAGATGAATACAAGCATGGGAAGCATGGCCACTACAACTCATACAAGCATATCAACAAACACATAGAGTGCCTACAATGTGACTAACAACAAAAGTACAACCTTTTCCCTTTAATCAACCCTAATCATCCATAATCTACCCCTAATCCCCCTACTAACCCCGCAAAGAAACTACTCACTCATAATCAAAGAGAAACTAACAACTATAAGAGAAAACAAACTAAACATCCAAGCATTCATTATGAACTACAAGAACAATAACATTAATAACATAAAAAGATAGAAACAAGATTAAATAAACTAAGAACAAGAGTAAAGATGATTATACCAATACTAGATGAGGAAAAGATGAGAACTTGTATAAATAAGACACCCAAATAAAACTCCAAGGTTGTCAATCTTGGAATAATCTTCAAGAATCTTCTTAATACAAGATTAATTACAATGATTAACTAAGGATTAAGGAGAGATTAGAACTAATGAATGAGAGTAAATCTAGGGTTTTGAGGCTTAAACTAAGGTAGGTTAACATAAGATGTCTTAAGATTACAAAAAGGGAGTATATATATGGGTACAAGAATGAGGAAGAAGAAAAGAAAGGAGCGGGTGAGCTGTAGCCCGTCCCGATCGGGAAGGATAATCCCGATCGGGAAGGGTTCTTCATTCCCGATCGGGAAGAGCTCAACCCGATCGGGAAGGACCCACAGTAACGCTCCTAAAGTGCATCCCTTCCCGGTCGGGAACGCCAACAGCCCGACCGGGAAGGGTCTTGTATGCCTTCCTTTAATGCTCCTTGGTCCTTCCTTGCCTCTCATGGGCTTCCCACCGATTCTCGGGACTCGGGATCGGGTCTCGGAGGCTCGGGATTGGGTCCCAAGGTTTCGGGGTCGATTCTGAGGTCTCGAGTTATCGTTCCTTTATCTCGTTGGCTCCAAAATGTGCATGTATTGAGTCGGAATCGCTCCAACTCTTCCAATTCGGCCTCGGAAACCTGAAACGAACTGAAGGAGGCATAAGAAGCCCATGAATCGCTCCCAAGGAGCGATTCCACAAGGAAAAAGGGACCGAAACACAACAATTAAGCACTACAAACTACACTTATCAACTCCCCCACACTTAACCCTTACTCGCCCTCGAGTAAGCGCATACTAACTACTACACTAACCGAATGGGTATTAGCGCACCCTACGCCCCTTCAACTCACGCGAGTGCACTTAGAGGACAAGTGCACTCCGCAAGGCAAGTTGGGTCTTGCGACAAAACTGTGGATGCAACCGGACACAAAGCACATAAACAAACAAACACACAAACAACACATAATCGGTTGCACCCAAAACAAAAGAAATACCGCTTCCCTCTAAAAGCGGTGAATGAAACACCGGTTTAGGACTCGAGGTAAGTGGCAACGTTCCCAAGCTAGACATACAAACCAAGGTGAACTAAACCCTAATAGTATGACGATAAAGCAACAAAAGCGTTGGTAACTTACCTAGGTCCTCCTAACTTTCTAAAAACGTACTACGGGACGATCGGCGGAGTGGAAAAGTGAAGAACCACGGTGTTAGTCGACACTGTAGGTAAGTGAGACCCCGCCCCCTTTAGCGTGAGCCAAGAGGGTCGTCCCGTGTCCAAGACCGCCTAACTAGTCCAAGTAAAAAGGTGGAAAACATGCAAAATGAGGGAAGACCGACTAATGCCGCTATCATCCTTCCTCGGGACTCGGTCCTTTGGTAGACTCTTCACGGCAAAGGTCGAAAAAAGGCTTATTTTGAGAGGGTATGTTTTTGTGAGACGGGTTTTCTTTTGGCATTTTCTTTCCTTTTGACGTTTTTGATTTGTTTTGCCATGCCATTCTTTTTCTTCTTTTCTATTTTCTTTTTGGCTTTTGTGCCTTTTCTTTTTCTTCATTTCTTTTCTTTATTTCATTTTCTTTCTTTTCTTTTCTTTGCCCTTTTTGGCAAGATTTGGCATTTTTGGCATTTCTCGACACTCAAGAAAGAGAGAATCAACAAAGTGCAAGTTATTGTGCGGTATGTGTAGAAGGTAGGTGAATGGGTAAGTCGAGGGTCGCGATCCCTCTTCAAACCCACAAAAGTGGAGAACTTGGACTAATCAAAACAATCCTAAACACGGTCACCTAGGGGACGAGACTCGGTAACCAAGGCCTTTTCACACCGTGGGTGGTCATAATGGTCAAAATGCAAATCCCGTAGTAAATCCCTAGTAAGCTAGGTGGACTCAAGATAAAGGACCAATGAAATCATTGATTTAGGGTCATTCTACTAGATTAAAGTCCAAGACTCGATTTATACAACTAGGAAGGGAAAACGGACACTCACACACTAGCCTCTAAACTGGGTTTTCGAAAACGGTTTACGCACAAGACACACAACATAACACAAAACAAAGACAAGACGAAAACGAACGAAAGAAAAAGAAACAAAAGCAACAAACAAAAACAAAACAAAACAAACACATACACAACACAAACACCACCCCGATCATCTAAACAAGTCTCCAAATCTACCACGACTTTACAAAGCTCCGCCCAAGCACACATCATCACAATCTCCAAACTCCGCAAGAGGTAAAGAAGAGAAGGGATAAGATGTTACCGGGAGTCTTGAAAGCTCTCCAAAGCTAGCGGCGATTAAGCGACCTATAAGGAAAGGGAGAGGCAAAACATGCACACAACAAAACAAAAATACTACACAATGACACAAAAGGAAAACACACAAAAGAAAAATCTTTTTGATTTTTGTGAAATTTTTTCAAATTTTTAGGGTTTTTGAAGATTTTTTCGGAAAAACTAAGAAAATAGACTAAACTATACTAGAATATCGCTCCCCCACACTTAAATCGAGCCATGTCCTCATGCTTGATCGTAGGGTGCGGAGAGACAAAAGAAAAGAAAAGAAACTACGAAAATAAAGCTAAAAATCAAAAATAAGGTGAAGAAAAAGGTAGAAGGCGTCCGGCCGGGGTGTAATCAAGTCACCATGGGCCGAGACAAGAAAAAGATATGGATGGGGGAAGAAAATAAAAAGAAGGAAATAAAAGGAAATGGGAGGGGAGGGCTAGGTGTAATCAAGTCACCTAGCCCGGATTCCGCCCGATTTCCACTAATTTCTAACGATTAATCCTAAAAAAAAAGAAAATAACTTAAATAAATAAAAAGAAATAAAAACTAAGGAGAAGAATTACCAATTGTCATTTTGGATTTTGAAGTAACTCTTGACGTAATCACGCCGTCAAGAGCCACCGGGAGCAATCATCAAAGCCCTTAAGGCCACCCAATCGCCTCTTCATCATCGAGGCTAGTAATAATCGTCATCATTATCTCCATCACCATCGTCATCATCATCATCGTCACCTTCATCATCTCCACCATCATCATCATCACCATCATCATCACCCTTGCCCGTGTTGACATCCCAAGCGTCCTCCTCCTCAAACTCCTCATCGTTCATCACACCGCCACTAGTACTAGGGTTACCGTGGCCTTGGAAATATTCCGGTCTATACCACGATGGGAGGTTCCCTTGCGGGTTTATATACCCTTGCTGAGCTAGGAGATGGTACCCGGGGTATTGGGCATAGTAATCATCCCTCCTTTGCTCATATTGCCGAAGATGTAGAGCATTAAGCATGGCGGCCGTATAAAGGTCGGCCGGGGGCGAAGGGTAAACAAAGGGAACGTATGGTGCGTACGGAGGGACATCAATGAATGCCGGGGGGGGGGGTGGGATAGTAGTGCTGGGGTTGTGTAGCTTGTTGTTGTTGTTGTTGTGGTGGTCGAGTTGGGAGTTGGGGTCGAGCTCGTGGTCGGGGCCCATGGGAAGAGGAGGCACCTTGATCACTTCCGATAAAAGGCAATAAAAGATTAGGTTCTTGAACCGGCACGGCGGATCGTTGCAAAGGTGCAAGGGCCGAAAGTGTATCGCACGGTAGGATGAAGTGCGTCCGACCCCCCGTGCTCCAAAGGTACTTTTTAAGCCTATTATCATAATTGATCCATCGATGATACCTAGATAATCGGTCCTCATCTAATCTTGTGCCCCCCGGCACGGGGATTAAACCGTCTTCCCTAAATGTCGGACTCACTCTCTTGGCTAGATGAGTAACAAGCCCCCCGATAGCAATTTCTCTCAAATGCTTTCCCCCCTTGGCTACCTTCTCGAAATGCTTGGCTAGTGCAAGTGCGACGTCGGGGGTGAACCGATGTTGCCTTTTTAAGTTCAAGTACCCCCCGACTAAGGTCAACTCTTGCTGAGTGTATGTACCCGTCTCACACCTCCCGAAAATAGTACCCGCTACAAAACGCTGCCATATACGAAGGACCGGGTGGTGGACAAGGCGACTAGACAAGTGTCTAAGATCCACAAGTGTGAGACCCGTTATACTACGCCATACGTCAGCTACATTAAAGTCATTGGGTACCCGACCATCGGTAACCTCCGGAATGCCAAAGAGCTCACCGAAGTTGTCGAGGGTGTACATAAGGGATGTGTTATTGATTCGGAAATTAACTCGGTGTGGTCGGGATCGAATTTCGAGACGAAAGCTACTTAGGAACTCTAAAGTGAGTTGCCTATATGTGAGCTCATGCATGTCAAAGAGAACTTCCATACCCAACCCAACAAAGAATTATCTACATTGCTCTAAAATACCAAGCTTTCGAAGAATAATTTTGCATATGAATCGAGTGGGTTCTAGGGGCTTACCAAGGAGCTTGATAAATTTTTCCTTTTGCTCTTCCGATTCAAATATCAGACTGGGAAACTCCGGGAGACGAGCAATTTCCTGCTCCTCAACCCCGACCATGGGCTCGGGCTCGGGCTGGGCTCTCGAACTCGAAGCATCCTTTCTTTTTCTGCTAATCATTGATCCCCCTCTCTTCTTTGGTGCCATATTGGATGATGAAGGCTAAGAATGATAGTATACCAAACACAAAAATATTTCCTTCCCACAAATAAGAGCTAAAACCCCCCAAAAATACCTCAAACAAGCTTAATATCGAAGAAATAAGCTACCCAAGTGAAGCTTAGCAAGACAAATCGAGTAATAGAAGAAATACCAATTTTCGGATTTTGAGAAAAATGGGCACAAAAACTCGATTTTTTTCAATTTTTGGGAGTTTTGAAGGTAGAAAATGGGTTTAGGATACTTATGGATGGGATAGAAATCGATTTTGTGAAGTTTTGGGAGTGATTTGGTGAAGTTTGGTGGAGAAATGAAGGATTAATGGTGATTTTGGGGTTAGGTTTTGAAAAATGGGGTTTTGAAGAGAGGTTGAGGATGAAGTTTGGTAGTGTTGTGTTGAAATGATGTGGGAATGGGTTGGGTTGGGTTGTAAGAGGAAGGTTGTAAGAGGAAAAGGATTAGGGGCGGGTCGGGCTTGGCTGAAGAGAGGAGGGCCGAACTAGGCTCCAATCGGGCGAACTGGGCTCGAGGCAAAGCCTTCCCGATCGGGAAAAACAAACCCGATCGGGTTTTCCCACCAACCCGAACGGGAAGGTAAAGGGCTCACAGTAGCCAGGCTAACTTGCACCCGTCAACCCGAACGGGAAGAATAATCCCGATCGGGATTTCCCACAAACCCGAACGGGAAGGGAAAATCCCGAACGGGAAGGGCTCACAGTACCCAGTCTAACTTGCACCCCCCAACCCGAACGGGAAACAATAATACCGATCGGGATATTTGACCATCTCGAACGGGAAGACTTTTTTTCCAAACGGGATGAGTCGCTTTGGCCTTCCACGAACCCAAAAGCTTATCACAAGCTTCAAAAACCGACTTCCTTGATCACAAACCAAGTCTTATCACCAACCCGTCTTCTCTAGGGCTCACATTCACTTCACCTATCAATAAAGCTCAAACACACATAAAATTCTCTCCCTCACAACACTCATCAAATAACCCAAATGACAAGAATATCACTAAGAACAAGCTAACTACAAGAAAGAGGTATATACAATGAGACGGTTCTTGTGGAACTCCGTCAAACCAAGATGGTGCAATTTTCATTCTTTTTCAACAACAATAACCGACTCCATCTCCATCGAGGGCACGAAGGAACAAGTCAAAGGCCCTAGCAAAGTCTTCAATCAAGCTCGTTATATAGGCATCCACATACCAAGGCTCCTCATGGCCTTGTCTTGACATTCCCGGGGCATCCTTATCTTCCAAATTCAAGGGCTTGAACTTGTACTTTTGGTCTTTCGGGACATACCCAAACGTCCACCGGTCCTCATGCGGCCTCAAGGGAGGCTCATCTTCTTCCTTGCTTAGCAACTTGTTGTCAAGCCCATGATTCGGGCATTCATCTTCCTCTATATCGGAGTCGTCATCCTCAAGTACATAAGAGTACTCTTTCAAGCTTTGTCCCGATCCTTCCCCTAGATCGAGGTCTTCCGTGGCATGGATCATATTACATGTCTCGGTTATAGGCGAAGTGTTGCCTTGGAGGTCAAACACTAACTCCTCGTCGCCTAGTTGAAAAGTGATCCTACCCTTCTTCACATCGATCACGGCACCGGCGGTGTGTAAAAATGGGCGTCCAAGGATGATGGGAGTGTTAGCATCCTCCGGCATGTCAACCACAATGAAGTCGACCGGAATGAAGAACTTCCCTATTTGTACCGGCACATCCTCCAACAATCCCAATGGTCGGTTAAGAGACTTATCGGCCATTTGGAGTGTAATGGACGTACACTTCAACTCCGTCATCCCTAATCGCTCACAAATGGTGTAGGGAATAATGCTCACACTTGCGCCCAAATCACACATAGCTCTCTCGATCTTGTAATTGCCAATGGTGCATGGGATAGAGAAACTACCCGGGTCCTTCAACTTTGGAAGCGTGGAACCTTGAATAAGCTCGCTCACCACCCTAGTGAACGCTACCGTCTCTTCCTTGTCGATGGACCTCTTCCTAGCCAAGATTTCTTTCATGAATTTACTATATGCCGGGATTTGGGTAAGTAACTCGGTAAACGGGACACTAACATCCAATTTCTTCACGATATTAAGGAACTTGTCGAATTGAGTGTCCACCTTAGTCTTCAATTGCCTAGATGGGTAAGGCAACTTGATTTGGTACTTGTTTTGCTCAAGTGGGGTGGACTCTTCAAAGGACACTTTCCTTTTTCCCTTGTCTTTCTCTTGAAGAGGAGGAGGGTCTTCTTTTTGGGGTTTCTCGGCCTCCCCTAGGACTTGTTCCTCAATTGGAATGTCAAAGCTCGATTCTTCTTGATGTGGAGATGCCAATTCTATGTTCGGTTCTTGTGTCGGCTCTTGCTCATTAGGAGACACGGGAGGATTATAAGTAGCACCGCTCCTTAAGGTGATGGCATTGACATGTTCATAATTTGGGGTTTCACCTTGAGAAGGTAGTTGCCCCTTTTGTCTTGAGGAGCTCCCCGAAGCAAGTTGAGATACTTGAGTTTCAAGAATCTTCATACGAGCATCTCTTACCGCATTTTCCCCTTGAATATAAGCAAAGAGCTCTTGTTGGGTTCTTGACATATCCATTTGACATTTTTGCACATCGTGAGTATTCTTTTGCATATCCATCAAAGTCTTTTGAACGTCAAAATCCCGAGGTGGGGACGAAGGATTATGTGGAGTGTCGGTAATGGCGAGGGGAATGCCATAATCATGAGTAGGAGACCGGCTCCTAGGCTTGCTTTGTTGTTGTTGATTTTGAGTTGCTTGTTGACGGTTCCCTTGGAACCCATGAGAATTGCCTTGACTAAGGCTTTGATTGTGGTTTTGTTGTTGTTGGAAGCCTTGGTTTCCTTTGAAACCGCCTTGATTGAAGTTCCCTTGTTGGAACCCTTGATTGTTGTTGTGAAAGGTACCTTGGTTATTTTGCTTGAAGTTGTTGAAGGGTCTTGGATTACCCATGTAACCTTGGTAACCTTGGTTGTTGTCCCTTAATGGAGGTGGAACATAGGGACGATGTTGTTGTTGATGTTGAAAGGCTTGTTGTTGGGGGACTTTTTGGGAAGCTTGGAATTGATTAGAGTAAGAGGTACCTTGCTTGAACGCTTGAAAGGCGTTCACTTGCTCAATACTTCCACGGCAATACATAGGATCATGTCCAACGATTCCACAAGTGTCGCACATCCCAAAGTAAGGTGTAGGAGGTGCGAACCCCAAAGCATTCACATCTTGAATCGCTTGATGGTGGGATGAACTCGAGCCTTGGACTTGGTTGAGGTGACTTTGGAGCTTCTTGTCAATAGTCTCCATGTGTGTTTTCAATTGAGCTCCAAGGTCAATGCTTAGCTTAGTGATAGCATCGACCTCATGCATGCCTCCTCGGTGTGCCTTCCTAGGCCTAGAGTATTGCGAATTGTGCACCGCCATCTCTTCGATTCTCGTCCATGTTTGGTCGTCATCGACCTCGGTAAACCTACCATTGGAGCCCATGTTGAGAATGGCTCTCGAATCCTCATAAAGTCCATTCCAAAATTGTTGTACTAAGAACCATTGTGAGAGTCCATGGTGAGGGACGATCTTACCAAAGACTTAAACCGCTCCCAAGCTTCATATAGACTCTCCTCATCCCTTTGTTGGAAACCGGTGATGGAGGCCCTAAGCATATTGGTCTTTTCCGGAGGGTAAAACTTTTGGTAGAACGCCAAGGCAAGCTTTTTCCAAGTGTTGACACCCATGGTTGCCCTATCGAGACTCTTAATCCATTGCTTTGCTTTTCCAATAAGAGAAAACGGGAAGAGTACCCAACGAATTTGGTCTTGAGTAACCCCGGTTTGAGATATAGCGTCACAATAATCGGAGAAGGTCTCCATGTGTTGGTGCGGGTCTTCGGTGAGAAAACCACTAAAAGGGCTCCTCTCCACAAGTTGGATGAATTGAGTCTTTGCCACAAAATTTCCGGTATAAGCTTCCGGTATTGCACTCGGTCCCGGCAAGACATCCTCGGTGAATGTGGAGTGAGAGGAGAACTTAGGCATTCTTGGATGTAAGGGAGAGGATGGGGGTGTAGAGAGTGTTGATGTAGATGAAGAGGGAGAACTAGGAGAAGAATCACCGAAGGGATTGATGAAGGTCCCTCCGGCCGTCTCTCGAGGTGAAATGCTCAAGTCGGCTCCTTGGACTTGCCCTTGATGAGTGGTGCTTGCACTTGGTTGGGAGATCCTAACCCGATTAATCGTCCGTTGGCGAAAGGCTCGAAAGAGTCTCTCCGGCTCTGGATTAAAGAGATAGAAGTCGCCTCCCCTCCTAGGCATACACTACACACTAGAACAAACGTAAGAACACCTAGTGCTTTATGGGCACTAGGCAACGACAATAACAAACACAACTAGAGACAAAGAGAAAAACAAGAGATAACACTAAAGAAAGAAGAAAAATCAAGAGAATATACACAAGAGAAGATGGGAGAACACAAAGAGGGGTAACTAAGTCTAGAAATAAGCAAACTAAGTCTAAACAATGCACCGTCCCCGGCAACGGCGCCAAATTGATGGTAGGGATTTGCCGTGAATCCAACCGTCAATAATAAACCGACTATTCCTAGTTGGTAGCTAGGGCAAGTAGGGTCGATATCCACGGGGACGGTAGAGTAAGGTCTAGACTAGGTCCACTAAAACTAGGCTAAGTCACACGAACAAACACAAAGAAAGCTATAAAAGGAAACAATTGAGGAGGAGGAGTAAGAACTAGACTAATGAGCGAACTAAGGAATAAACTAGAAGAGCGATATCTAACTAAAACGGTGAACTCAAATATGGAAAGAAGTGGGGTAGGTCGGGTTCATAGAGGTAGAAGGATAATTGGGGTGATCAAGGGTAAAGGTGTCTCCTAATCGCTAGAGTCGGTCCGGGCTCTCGCAACTTAGACCGATGTCAAGGTGAGTCCGGGCTCTCGCAACTTAGACTCTAGTCGGCACTCTCGTGACTATGACTATTCTCAACATTTCCACAAAATAAACAATCAATGAGAAGATGAATACAAGCATGGGAAGCATGGCCACTACAACTCATACAAGCATATCAACAAACACATAGAGTGCCTACAATGTGACTAACAACAAAAGTACAACCTTTTCCCTTTAATCAACCCTAATCATCCATAATCTACCCCTAATCCCCCTACTAACCCCACAAAGAAACTACTCACTCATAATCAAAGAGAAACTAACAACTATAAGAGAAAACAAACTAAACATCCAAGCATTCATTATGAACTACAAGAACAATAACAATAATAACATAAAAAGATAGAAACAAGATTAAATAAACTAAGAACAAGAGTAAAGATGATTATACCAATACTAGATGAGGAAAAGATGAGAACTTGTATAAATAAGACACCCAAATAAAACTCCAAGGTTGTCAATCTTGGAATAATCTTCAAGAATCTTCTTAATACAAGATTAATTACAATGATTAACTAAGGATTAAGGAGAGATTAGAACTAATGAATGAGAGTAAATCTAGGGTTTTGAGGCTTAAACTAAGGTAGGTTAACATAAGATGTCTTAAGATTACAAAAAGGGAGTATATATATGGGTACAAGAATGAGGAAGAAGAAAAGAAAGGAGCGGGTGAGCTGTAGCCCGTCCCGATCGGGAAGGATAATCCCGATCGGGAAGGGTTCTTCATTCCCGATCGGGAAGAGCTCAACCCGATCGGGAAGGACCCACAGTAGCGCTCCTAAAGTGCATCCCTTCCCGGTCGGGAACGCCACCAGCCCGACCGGGAAGGGTCTTGTATGCCTTCCTTTAATGCTCCTTGGTCCTTCCTTGCCTCTCATGGGCTTCCCACCGATTCTCGGGACTCGGGATCGGGTCTCGGAGGCTCGGTATTGGGTCCCAAGGTTTCGGGGTCGATTCCGAGGTCTCGAGTCATCGTTCCTTTATCTCGTTGGCTCCAAAATGTGCATGTATTGAGTCGGAATCGCTCCAACTCTTCCAATTCGGCCTCGGAAACCTGAAACGAACTGAAGGAGGCATAAGAAGCCCATGAATCGCTCCAAAGGAGCGATTCCACAAGGAAAAAGGGACCGAAACACAACAATTAAGCACTACAAACCCGTTTACCGTGTTACTTACCCAAATCCCGGCATATGGAAGATTTATGCGAGAAGTCTTGGCTAGGAAGAGATCCATCGACAAGGAAGAGACAATAGCGTTCACTAAGGTGGTGAGCGAGCTTATTCAAGGTTCTACGCTTCCCAAGTTGAAGGATCCGGGCATTTTCTCGATCCAATGCACCATAGGCAACTTCATGATTGAGAGAGCATTATGTGACTTGGGTGCGAGTGTAAGCATCATTCCCTACTCTATTTGTGAGCGACTTGGAATGAAGGAGCTTAAGTGTACGTCCATTACACCCCAAATGGCCGAGTAAATCATTCAACCAACCATTAGGGATGTTAGAGGACGTGCCGGTACGAATCGGGAAGTTCTTCATTCCGGTCGACTTCATCTTGCTCGATATGCCGGAAGATTCTCTCACTCCCATTATCCTTGGGCGCCCATTTCTACATACCGCCGGTGCTATGATTGACGTAAAGAATGGTAGGATCACATTTGAGTTAGGCGAAGAGAAGCTCGTGTTTGACCTCCAAGACAACACCTCGCCTACTAATGAGGAGTCTTGTAAGACGATCCACAACATGAATGACATCGATCTAGGGGAAGATTCGGGACAAAGCTTGAAGAATTACTCTTATGTACTTGAGGACGATGAATCCGAGAGTGAGGAGGATGAGTGCCCATATCATGGGTTTGATGACAAGTTGAAAAGCAAGGAGAAAGATGAGCCTCCCTTGGGGCCACATGAGGATCGATGGACGTTTGGGTATATCCCGAAGGATCGCAAGTATAAGTTCAAGCCATTGAACTTGGTAGATCGGGATGCCCCGGGAACGTCAAGATTAGGAGGCGATGATCCTTGGAGTGGAGGTTGGTATTCCACTAGTTTGATTGAAGACTTTGCTAGGATCTTCGATTTGTTTCTTCGTGCCCTTGACGGAGATGGAATTGGTTTCAAGGTTGTTGAAAAAGAATTGAGGAATGCACCATCCATGGTTTGACGGAGTTCCAAAAGAACCGTCTCATTGTATATATCTCTTTCTCTTGTAGTTCCTTTTATTTTTGTGAAATGCTTGATCATTTGGATTGTTGATGAGCGTTGTGAGGGAGAGAATTTGATGTGTGTTTGAGTTTTATTTGATAGGTGAAGTGAAAGTGATTCCTAAAGAGGAATGGCTATGATAGAGCTTGGATAGTAAGCATGAGGATTGGGTTTTTGAAGCTTAGTATAAGCTTTTGGGTTTGTGGAAAGTCAAGAAGACCCATCCCGACCGGGAAGAGGCTTTCCCGACCGGGAAGGGTGTGGCATCCCGACCGGGAAGGAGCCATCCCGATCGGGATGAGGGTGTAATATTTCGAGGTTTCTGGAGGACCGTCCCGACCGGGACGGGTGTGTCATCCCGACCGGGATGATCCCCTACTCCCCTTTGAGCGTTTTCTTCGGCATTTGACTCCACCCAACCATTGTATGCCCTCTCCCAACCTCCCTACTTCCCCTTGCTCGTATCATATGACCTATAAACCTCATATGCTTACCCTTACTTCATTTCCTCTTCACCTTACACCGAGATTCACATCAAGTCCCATCCCCTCACACGATTGCAAAATTACTACCCTAGCCATGCGATTCTACAAAGTTTGAAGTGGGATGACAATGAAGACAACAAGCCCATGCATTTAGTGAATTATTGAAGGCGATGGAGTTCGTGAGTTGCTAGAATGTGGTAAGGCAACTTTCTATACTTTTCCGTCTTTGGTTGCTTGTTGCCCTTTGAAAACTCCCCTTCCCCTTTGTCATGGTGGCCCTCGGGGCCTTGGTATGTGGTTGCTCCCGACTCTCGATGATGTGACTACATCGAGAGTCATTTTCAAAATCCAAATTTACAAGTTTTTCACCCTTTTTTTTTGGATTTAGTCGGATTCGGGCGGAATCCGGGCTAGGTGACTTGATTACACCTAGCCCTCCCCTCCCATTTCCTTTTATTTCCTTCTTTTATTTCCTTCTTTTATTTCTTCCCATGTCCATATCTTTTCTTGTTTCGGCCCTTGGTGACTTGACTACACCCCGGCCAAACACATTCTACCCTTTTCTTCATCTTCATTTTTGATTTTTAGCTTTATTTTCGTAGTTTCTTTTATTTCCTTTTGTCTCTCCGCACACTACGATCGAGCATGAGGACATTGCTCGGTTTAAGTGTAGGCGAGCGATATTCTATCGTAGATAGTTTTATTTTCGTAGTTTTTTGAAAAAACTATAAAAATCCAAAAAATTTGAAAAATTTTGCAAAAAATCAAAAAGATTTTCTTTTGTGTCTTTTCCTTTTTGTGTCGTTATGTCGTATATTTGTTTTGTTTTGCGTATTTTGCCTCCCTTTTTCCTTATAGGTTGCTTAAATCACCGATAGTTTTGGTGAGCTTTCCAGACCTCCGGTAACATCTTCTATCCCTTTCTCCCCTTTGTCTCTTGTGGAGTTTGGAGGAGATTGTGATGTTGTGTGCTCGGGAGGAGTGTGTATTTGTGGTTGATTTGGTGACTAGTTTGGAAGTTTGGGGTGGTGTTTGTTTTGTTCATGTGCTTGTCTTGTTTTTTTTTATTTTGTTGCCTTTTGTCTCTTTTTCTTTCGTTTTCGTTGAGTCTTTGTTTTGTGTGCGTAGTTGTGTCTTGTGTGTAAAAAGGTTTGCGAAAACCCGGTTTGAGGCTAGTGTGCGAGTGTCTACTTTCCCTTCCTAGTAGTATAAATCGAGTCTTGGACTTTAGTCTAGTAGAATGACCCTAAATCAATGATTTCGTTGGTCCTTTACCTTGAGTCCACCTAGCTCACTAGGGATTTACTACGGGATTTGCACTTTTGACCATTATGACCACCCACAGTGTGAAAAGGCCTTGGTTACTGAGTCTCGTCCCTTAGGTGACCGTGTTTAGGATTGTTTGATTAGTCCAAGTTCTCCCCTTTTTGTGGGTTTGAAGGGAAGGCGCCGTCCCGACTCTCCCATTGCCCTACCTCCTACACATATCCACACAATAAATTGCAATTTGTTGAAGTCTCTCTTTCTTAATTGCCAAGAAATGCTTACAAGCCAAATCAAACCAAAAGGGCAAAGAAAAGAAAATGAAAGAAAATGAAAGAAAGAAAAGAATGAAGAAAAAGAAAAGGCACAAAAGCCAAAAGAAAATAGAAAAGAAGAAAAAGAAATGGTATAGCAAAACAAAGCAAAGATGCAAAGAAAAGAGAAAATGGCAAAAGAAAACCCGTCACATAAAAATAATCCCGACATCTCAAAATAAGCCTTTTACCGACTATTATCGTGAAGAGCCTACCAAAGGACCGAGTCCCTAGGAAAGATGATAGCGGTAATGGCCGGTCTTCCCTCACTTTGCAATATTTTCCACCTTTTTACTTGCACTAGTTGGGCGGTTTCGGACATGGGACGACCCTCTTGGCTCATCGCTAAACGGGGCGGGGTCTCACTTACCTACAGTGTCGACTAACACCGTGGTTCATCCCTTTTCCACTCCGCCGATCGTCCCGTAGTACGTTCTTAGAAAGTTACGAGGAATCTAGGTAAGTTGCCAACGTTTTTGTTGCTTTATCTTCATACTATTAGGGTTTTGTCCATTTTGGTTTGTATTGCTAGCTTGGGAACGTTGTCACTTGCCTTGAGTCCTAAACCGGTGCTTCTTTCACCGATTGTTTGAGGGAAGCGGTATTTGTTTTCTTTTGGGTGCAACCGATTGTGTGATTGTTTGTATATTTGTTTGTTTATGTGTTTTGTGTCCGGTTGCATCCACGGTTTTTTCGCAAGACCCCACTTGCCTTGCGGAGTGCACTTTTCCTCTAAGTTTACTCGCGTGAGTTGAAAGGGCGTAGGGTGCGCTAATACCCACTCGGCTAGTTTAGTAGTTAGTATGTGCTTACTCGAGGGCGAGTAAGGGTTAAGTGTGGGGGAGTTGATAAGTGTAGTTTGTAGTGCCTATTTCGTAGTGTTTTGGTCCCATTTTCCTTGTGGAATCTCTCCTTGGGAGCGGTTTATGGGCTACTTATGCTTCCTTTAGTTCGCTTCAGGTTTCCGAGACCATTTGTGAAGAGTTGGAGAAAATCCGACTCGATACATACACTTTTTGGAGCCAACGAAGTGAAGGAACGATCACTTGGTGCCTTGGATTCGACCCCGAGACCTTGGGACCCAATCCCGAGCCTCCGAGACCCGATCCCGAGTCCCGAGAATCGATGAGAAACCCATGAGAAGCAAGGAGGGACAAAAAAGTTCTTATTTGAGGCCTACAAGACCCATCCCAGTCGGGAAGGCCTCATCCCGTCCGGGATGGGGTGCACAATTGAAGATGCTACTGACATGAGCCCGTCACGGACGGGACCAGACCGTCTCGGTCGGGACCACGCCGTCCCGGGCGGGACCAAACCGCCCCGGGCGGGACGAAGCACTGGCAGCCGCGCCTTGTTTCTTTCATCCTCCTTTATTCTTGTACCCATATAAATACTTCCCTCTTGTATTGTTTATGGATCCTACATTACATTAGACTCTCTTAAGCCTCTTTACAACTTATAAACCCTAGATTTAGTGTTCATCCATCTAGACTAATCTTCCTTTAATCTTCCTTTAATTCTAGCTTAATCTAGTTGTAATTAGTTCTTGTATTAAGAAGTTACTTGAATATTCATCCAAGCTTGACAACCTTGGAGTTGATTTGGGTTTCCTATTTATACAAGTTTTCATCTTTTTCATCTAGTAGTTGGTATAATCTCTTCTCCTTTTTACTCTTGTTCATTGTTATTCATTCAAGTTTGAACTTTACTATTTTGTTCATTGTTATTGTTTGTTCATAATGGATGTTTGGTTTATTATGTTGTTTTCTCTTATTATTGTTATGGGTAGTTTGTTAATGAGTGAGTAGTCTCCTTGTGGGGTTAGTAGGGGGATTAAGGGTAGATTATGGGTGATTAGGGTTGATTAGGGGAAAAGGGTGAATCTTTGTTGTTAGTCACATATTGGGCACTCTTTGTGTTTGTTGAATTGCTTGTGTGAGTTGTAGTGGCCATGCTTCCCATACTTGTGCTCATCTTCTCATTGCTTATTCATTATGTGATTGTGTTGAGAATAGTCATAGTCACGAGAGTGCGGACTATGGTCTCAGTAGCGAGAGTCCGGACCAACCTCGACATCGGTCTACGTAGCGAGAGCCCGGACCGACTCTAGCAACTAGGAGACACCTATACCCTTGATCACCCAATTACCCATCTACACTTATGAACCCGACCTACCCCACTTCCTTTCATATTTGATTCATCTTCCTAGTTAGTCATCATTCCTATAGTTTCATTGTCTAGATAGTCTCTAGTTATTCCTTTTTATCTTGTTATAGCTAGTTCATTGTTAGTCCACTTCCTTCATCTCCAACCATCATAGTTTACCATTTATCATTCTCTTTGTGTCGTTTAGGTAGCCTAGTCTCGTTTGTTAGGCCAACCTAGTCTAGACTCTACTTTACCGTCCCCGTGGATATCGACCCTACTTGCCCTAGCTACCCACTAGGAATAGTCGGTTTATTATTGACGGTGGGGCACGCGGCTAAAACCTCGCTATCAGGTACAAGCCACGATTTTCGAGCAAAACATGAGGATTGATCTAAACTCCCCACCTATAGAAGCCGCCATAAATTACTCCTCTCCCTCTATGGATCAAAGCTATGCCATGATGTCTCCTACTTACTATCAAGCTTCATGGGGTAATCAAGACACCCGTGGGTATGAGTTTCAAGGACATGGAAACGGCTACCAACAAGTGAATGCTTATCAATCCTATGATCATTGTAATCCCCTAGAAAATCTAACGCGATACAGTGGCGGAAACACTGTAGAGTCGGGATTAAAACACACTGTAACTATGTCTTAGAAAATTAAAATGGTAAAGTCAAACAATAGGCCTTAAATAAAATGGCCAAAATTTAAAACAATCCACAAAAGGGGTTTGAACAATCCTTAAGACATAATTATTAAAATAAACAAGCAGGATCCACACTGCTCGCTAGCCCACACCCGGAACACGTATACCTGCCATGTTAAAACATAACAGCCACAATCAGTGGGGAGCAACGCCAACGTTCTCCCAGCCGTATAACAGGATTTTAAAACTGTACTTACTACTATAGAAAAATAATAAAAATGGAAAACAGTAAAACATCATATTAAAATAAGTTTTCAGCACAAAAGAAAAATATTAAAATGGGTTACCGAAGAAACATAAAAATATTTGCCAACCTGCAAACCAATTTATATCGATAATAAATAAAATAATCAAAATGGCGTTATGGAAATTCGATCAGTGTGCACAAGGCTAGACTTTCACTAGGATAATACTGGAAACTAGCTTCGAGAACTGTAGACTTAACTCATAACAGAATCCAGTCTCTAACTAGGCAACTCAACTATAACAGGACTGCGTGCAGCGAGGTCCTGGTTTAAGTAGTGCACACCCCTCCTGGATACAAACCATATCCAGTTCAACCCGACGCGACTTATACGATGCGATATCTAAGTTTAAGGTAAATATACACTCTCCTAAACACAAACCATGCTCAGTTCAACAACCAATGTGCCCCATAAGGACACACCAGCCTTATAGTTGATGGCAAAACGTACATCCCAGACTATATTACTCTAACCCCACACTTGTCCTTATTCCATAACTCCAAAACAAAGCCATTATCGATATTCAAAACATATAATCATCATCATAATAAGAGAACAAAAGGAGTAATCACAATGTTCTAAAAGAGGAAACTTTCTATTTTAAGAAACTTCTATTTTTAGAAACTTACTAACAATAGCATCATATGAAAATAGCAAAATATTAGTTTAAACTAATACAACATTTTTAGTAAACGATATAGATTTATAAAACTAGTACTTTCGGCCTTAACGATATTAATTCTTAAAACGAGAACTTTTTCGTTAGTGAAATTATTGAAACGTCATACAAGTGTTTATAAAATGATTTAGAAATGTCTTAAACATTTTAAATACTACTAATTAGGGTGTTTCCAAAATCTACAAAACTAAAATTCCCTAATTATTATTAGTTTCGACAATACGATTATAAATAGGATTTCACGGCAAATGTCAAATAAAATCTTTTAACATCTTTTATTTAATTAAAGCATTGAATATATTTAGAATATGTTAAGGGATGATTTAACTCTTAAAGTTTCAGATTTAAATACTTTCAAAATTGCTGGAAAAATAATTCTTTTAGGTAAGACGAAGAATTTTAACGATAAAACACAATTTGTCCGAAAATCAATAATTATTAATTAAAGACTTTAATAAATAGTACAAAAATTACGTAAAATAGTTAAAACATAATTATGGACATTCTGTCCAGAAAGTAAAAATTTCCAGAATATAAATTTTCCAGATGTTTCCAAAATTCCAGATTCAACAAATTCCAACAAAACCGTCATTTAAACCCGTTTTCACAATTAACGATTTCATTAATAAACTTATCGTTCCTAACATTTTATTAAGACACTAAAAATCATAAAAATACATTTTAATATGAAATCATCAGAATCACATTTTTTTCCAGATTTAAACTAAAGACCAGAATTCGAGAAATTAAACAACAAACACGGTTTTAACGATAAACAATGATTTAAAGGGATTAATTAATTCATCCACTTAAAAATTCTGAATAATTATGAAAAAAATCATAACATTCTATTTCACCAGAAAGTTTCACCACGCTAAAAATCAGATTAAAATAAAATATTTAGGTACTAGAACTAAAAATCGCTTTTTATCGTTTTTGTCCGTAAACGGTAATAATTCCATAATCGATATTTAAAATATCAGAAAAATACTAAATTATTATAAATCATCAAAAATATCAATTTTACAGAATATAAACATATATTACATGTTTAGGCCGAATATTATGATTTTACAAATTAATATAACAATTTAATCGTTAATTTCGAAAAAGCGATAAAAATCCGAAACATGCAAATTTTCAACTTTTAAAAATTTTCCAGATTTGGTGACATACATATATTCTCAAATAAAACATAAAAAATATATACATGCAATACACAATTAAAATCATGAAATACCGAGTAACATCGACGTTACCTCTACTCCAAGTCTGAATCGATTATATACTCGTCGGCCTCGGGATCGTCCACAAATCCTTCCAAACATGAAAATCATGGCAGAAAAATACCATGAGAAAACTAACAAAAATCAAGGTAAATAATGATCGAAAACGACGTCGATTATTACCTTAACGAAGGAATCGGAAAGAGGATTAATATGACGATAAAAACGATTCGATTGAGACTCGAAATGGAGCAAAAATCAGGCTGGAATAGGGGAGGGAGTACTCAGCCAAGAAAGAAAAAAAAGGATGATGAATATGTTGTAGTAATTTTTTGTTAATGCCAAAAATGAATGTAGAGTAAAGGAGGAGATGGAGGTTACTACACTTTAAAGAGTAATAACGAAATTAAAGCCTCCAAAATGAGGAATCCAAAGTGCATCTAGACAAATATGGCTAGCCAAAGGGATAAGAAGAGGAGTAGGAAGAGCTTGAGTAGTAAAGCCTCAATTCAATGAAAAGAAAAGAATCCTATGTTTACGGTTTAATGTGATAAAATGAAACTTATTAATAAAACATAGTTACATTGTGACAAGAAGCTTTGTCGGTCCAAAATATAAGGAAAAAGTCTCAAATGATTTATAAGTTGATAAAAAGTATAATCGTAAAATAGTTAAAGGCATTTCAAGGTAATTCGACTAAACCTCGCGTAAGAAAATAATTATTCGCGAAGCTTCGTAATAAAATTCTTAACGACTAAATACTTGAAAATAAAAATATTTACTAGTTGAAAATATTATGTAAACATATTCAAACATTTTTAGGAAAAGGAATAACTTAAATCCGAGTTTAAAAAAAACGTCAATTCGAAGAGAAATAGAATTCCTTGCGGAAAATTAATTAGTTTACGAAGAAAACCAAATAAATGGATTTAAAAAGAATTAGAATCTTTAAAATTAAAATAAGAATCATTAAACTCAAAAATTAAAATAGAGCTTAGTAAAATGATGAAATACGAGGCCGAAAAGTGACAGAGTTAAGACGGAGTCCTAACGGAAAGAATAAATATGCTACGAAAAATAGCGGGTGTTACAATCATGGTGGCTATTACTCAAGCAATCATTGTGAACCCACCATGTTTCATCATGTTTCTTCACATGGAAGCCAATTTCCCCAAAACCCACCATATTACCCTTCACCTCAACCACATTATGAGCCCCAAAACCCACACTACTACCAATCATCTCAACCTCACTACCAACAATATGATGCCCCACCCCTTGGGTATCATCAAGATTTTGAAGGAGAATTACAAGACCCCAATGACCACCAAATGACCACCAAATGCCCAACTTGGAGTTATTTCATTCGATTCTTCAAATGCGAAAGAGCCAACAAGAAATGGCCATCCAAATGTAAAAGGACCAATATGAAATCATGGCCCAAATTCAAAGGGAAAATGAGGCGATAGATGCTCGATTAAATGTTATAGCGGGTAAAACCGTAATGTTTTTAACTCGAACGTCACAACTTGACGAAGGGTGCTCACTTGAGCAAGGGGAGCAACCCAATCATGAAGCCGCCGATGAAGTCCCTTTGAGAAGCGAGACTTGCTATGAAGAACCTCGATTGTCTACCCAAGATGAGATGAATGAGGAGATAATCCTTGATGAAGGCATTGTTGGTGAAGAATTGGATGAGGATAGTGGGAATTTGAAGAGTTTCATTGATGATAACACCGATAAAATAGAGGAAATTCAAGAGTCTACCCTCTCTATACTTGATGAACCTTCAATCCCCTTTGCTTTCCCTCCTTTTGAGCTTCATGCCCCTTCTAATGAGCCTATTGTTGGGGATATAGAGCTTTGGGATGAGTTGAGTGAGGTGATAGGAGCTGTGAAGTCATGGGATGTGAATGATGAAATCAAGTCGCCCATATGTGAAAATCTAATAAAATATTGTGAACCTCTTATGTGTAATTTTGATCTTGGTTTAGAAGAGGTTGAAACCTCTTGTATGAGTTTCAAATCTCTTCTTATCGATGATGTGGGGAAGAACGATGTTTTAGGATTTGGAGATATTGGGCCGGAACTTGTTGATGACTTGGGTTTGATTGATGAAAAAAAGAGGGTTAAAATCCCTTTTAACTTTTATGTTGAAGACTTGAAGCTTGCTTGTGGATGGAGAGGGTGCTTAGGAAGGAAGAGGTCAATAAAGCTTGTCGGATGGAAAGACCCCGGAGACAACATGAAAGATGGTGTTGGGTCTTTGGATGACTACTTCTTGCTTCTAACTTGGAGGCTTTGGAGGATAGCTTGGCTCGGGTACTCAATGAGCCCTCATTATGATGTGGCTCAAGCATTTGACTTGCTCCTCCGAGCCCTTGATGGCTATGGATAAGAAGGAAGAGTCCACCATCCTCGGTTTGACGGAGTTCCTCAAAAACCGTCATGTTGTATATTCATCTTTTCTCTTCTCTTGAGTTTTTTATTTATGTTTGTGTGATTTGATTGTTTGATTCTAGGATTTGTTTTGTTTTTTAGAATTTTTGTATTTTGGAATTTTGATGAGTGATGTGAGGGAGGGGATTCTAATGATTATTATGAAGTTGTGTAGGATGATTGAAGTTTGATGGGTGATTATGTTGAGTTTTTAGAGGAGAACGCTTGAAGCGATCTTGGGAGCGGTTTTATTGTTGATTTATGGAGCTTTGATGAAGCTTTGATGCTTAGGTGAATATTTGCAAATCAAGAGAAGCTCTACTTTTATCTCCCATGATTAGCATCAAGTATTTTTTGCTCGGTTTCCTGTTTTTCCTACAAGTTTCGGTTCGGTGGGATTTTTATTGGAAGACGGGAGCTAAAAGGTCGTTTTTGAGGTTGGCATAAACTTTTGGGGACGAGATTCCGGATCCCGAGGTATTTTTTGTCTTTTGGATGGAAAATTCGGTTTTCTATTAATGAAGGAAAGCTCAAGGGCCATGACTATGGCCGTCTCGACCGAGATCATTACCTTCTCGGTCGGGACGAGTTGGAGTAAAGACGGGGCTTTTGTGGGACCATCCCGGCCAGGATCATCATCTTCCCGGTCGGGACGATGAGCTTCCCGGGCGAGATCAAAGCTTCTCGGTCAGGATGATATGGTGCAAAGTCCCAGCTTCTGTGATGCCATCCCGGGCGGGATCGCTTCATCCCGGTCGGGACGGCAGGGCTTCCTAGTCGGGACGGAGCCATTTCAAGCGCATTTCGTCATTTATGCAGCCCAGCCCGAACTCCCCCCCCCCCCCCATTAATTAGCCGACCCGCCCCAAATCCCCTCACATAATACCCAACCCCAACCCAACCCATTCCCACCTCATTACTAACTCATTCACAATTCATCTTCAACCTTTTTCAACCTCCATAACATCAAATAAAACCCCAACTTCAATCAAAACCCCCAAAACACCATAAATCCTCAAATACTCCACCAAATCTCATCAAATCACTTCCTAAACAACCCAAAATTAGTTTCTATCACATTAATAACTATGTTAGGCTAATTTTCTACCATCTAAACCCTTAAAAACGAAAAAATTCGAGTTTTTTGTCCCCATTTTTTCCAAAATCCGAGTTTAGGATTTTGCTTCATAACTCGATTTAGCTGGTTGGAGTTGGTTTAGGAAGCTTATTTCACCAATTTTAAGCTTCTATTGGGTGATTTTGTGGGTTATAGCTAGTGTTTTTGAGTAAAATTCGAGTTTGGGTGTTTAGCGTTTTTGAAGCTTCTTCATCTAAAAATGGCTCCAAAGAAGAAAGGGAAGGTGGTAGCAAGCAAGAAAAGGAAGAGTGCTTCAACTTCAAGAGCCGAAGTAGTGCCCGAGGTCGAGGTCAAAGAACCGGAAATTCCTTGTCATCTGGTTTTTCCAACCCTTACCTTTGGTTCGGAGTCCCAAAAGGAGCAATTCTCCATGCTCCTTGGTAAGCCTCTTGAGCCAAATTGTTTTCTTTGAAAGATTATACTTAGAAAACTTGGCATTCTTGAGCAAAGTAGGGAGTTATTTGTGGGTATGGGGTTGGAATTGTTATTTAATATGCATGAGCTTACATATAAGCAACTCACTCTAGAGTTCTTTAGTAGCTTTATTCTAAATACTAGAGTCGATCCACCCCGGGTTGCTTTTCGAGTAAACACTGGTGATTACAACTACACCCTCCCCCAATTTGGTGCTATTTTTGGTCTCCCCCCGCCTCTAATTGTGAAGAACCCGCCGGTTTTAATGAGGCTGATGTTTGGAAAAGCATAACCGGCCTTACCCTTGTCGACTTTCGACGGTTGTCTAGCCGTCATGTCCACCACCCGGTTTTACGTATATGGCATCGCTTAATTGCGGGTACAATATTTGGGAGGAGCGAAATGATCACTTTCACACAACAAGAGTTAACCATACTCGGGGCTTATTTAAATGTCAAGAGCCAACCTAGGTTTACCACCGACCTTCCCCTTGCTTTGGCTAAGCATTTTCAAAAGATAAGTAAGGAAACATGTGAGTGAGATTGTTCTTGGGGGGCTCATAACACATTTAGCTAAGGCGGTTGATGAGAATTTTCGTGAGGAAGACTTGATCCCCGTACTGGGGGATACGACCATAGATGAGGACCGTTTGACTAGGTTCCATAAATGTATTTAGTCGGATTTCTTTTTGCTTATGGTTGGGCACACTTCTTTTTGCCTAGCAATACGCTCCCGACCCTTGTGCCTTTGCGACACACCCTCGTCCCGGTCCAAGAGCCTAATCTGTTAGTACCCGGTGCGGGAGGTGATCCCGGTGCCTCTTTCTCCCGTACGCCGCATACACGTGCTAGTGTGGAGCCCCGACAACAACCAACCCAACAACCACAACAACAAGCTACCCAACCACACCCCTTTTACCCTACACCCCCGGCATATGTGTACGTACCTCCGTACGCTCCTTACACTCCGTTAGCCTATCCTCAGCCCCTGGCCGATGCATCTATGCCGCGATGCTTAATGCACTACATATTCGGCAATATGAGGAGCGGAGAGACAACTACTTTGCCCAGTATCACGGCTATCATCTTCTAGCACTACAGGGCTATATTGATCTGCGAGGCAACCTTCCATCATGGTATAGGCCCGAGTACTTTCCTAAGCACGGTAATCCTAGTGGTAGTGGTGCTATGATGGATGACGAGGAGTACGAGGCCGAAGATGCCTTCGATGTAAATATGGGGTTGAGGAATGATGAAGCCGGTGAAGAAGAAGATAAAAATGATGATGAAGATGAGAATGATAACAATGATGATGAGGAGGGGGATGAAACCGATAATGATGATGACGAGCATGGTGATTATTGATTATTGAAACGAGGAAGATGCGTTTGTTGCTAACCTTTGGTATGACGAATTTCTTTTCTTTTCCGTTTTTGATGCTCGTCCAATTTATTTCCCCCTTGTTATGAGTGTTTTGTTGGCCCTCGGGGCCTTTGTGGTTATCGCTCCCGATTCTCGATGACGTGATTGCATCGAGAATCTTTTGAAAAATCCAAATTTACAAGTCCTTTCAGTTTTTCTTTATTTTCTTTTCTTTTGGTAGAATTTAGTCGGATTTAGGCGGAATCTGGGCTAGGTGAATTGATTACACCTAGCCCTCTCCTCCCATTTCGTTTTATTTCCTTCTTTTTATTTCTTCCCCCATCCATATCTTTTCTTGTCTCGGCGCTTGGTGACTTGATTACACCCCGACCGGACACATTCTACCCTTTCTTCATTTTCATTTTAGATTTTTAGCTTTATTTTCCATTTTTCTCTTCTTTTTAGTGTCTCCACACACTACCGATCGAGCATGAGGACATCGCTCGGTTTAAGTGTGGGGGAGCGATATCCTAGTCTAGTTTAGCTTTATTTTCGTAGTTTTTTTCGAAAAATCTTAAAAATTCCTAAAAATTTGAAATTTTTTTTTAAAAAAAAAACAAAAATATTTTCTTTTGTGTCTTTTTCTTTCGTGCCTTTGTGTCGTATATTGGTTGTGTTGTGTGTGTTTAGCCTCCCCATTTCCTTGTAGGTTGCTTGATCGCCGTGAGTTTCAGAAAGCTCTTGACATCCGGTAATATCCTTCTATCTCTTTCTCCTTTTTCATTTTTGTGGAGTTTGGAGGATGTTTTGTGATGGTGTATGCTCGGGTGGAGCTTGTTGGAGTTTGTGGTGGATTTGGTGGCTTGTTTGGAAGTTTCGGGGTGGTGATTGTTTATTTTGTGTGTTTGTTTGTTTGTTTTGTTTGGTTTTGTTGTGTTTGTCTCATTTTCTTTCGTTTTTGTTGCGTCCTTGTTTTGTCTTATTTAAGTTCGTGTCTAGTGTAAAAAGGTTTTCGAAAACCCGGTTTTGAGGCTAGTGCGCAAGTGTTTACTTTCCCTTCCTAGTGATATGAATCGAGTCTTCGGCTTTAGTCTAGTAGAATGACTTTAAATCAATAGTTTCGTTGGTTTCTTACCTTGAGTCCACCTTGTCTACTAGGGATTTACTACGGGATTTGCATTTTGACCATTTTGACCACCCACGGAGTGAAAAGGCCTTGGTTGATGAGTCTCGTCCCTTAGGTGACCGTGTTCGAAATTTTTTTGATTAGTCCAAGTTTCCCCCTTTTTGTGGGTTTGAAGGGAAGGGCTCGTCCCGACTTACCCATTTCCCTACCTTCTACACATTTTCCACAAATAAGTTGCAATTTGTTGAAAGTTTCTTACTTGGTTGCAAGGAATGCCTGCAATACATGATTCATCAAAAAGGCAAACCAAGTCAAAAATAAAAAAAAAAGAAAAAAAAAAGAAAAAAAGAAAAGAAAGAAGAAAAAGAAAAGGCACAACAAATCAAAAACAAAATACAAAAGAAGAAAAAAAATGGCATAGCAACTCAAAAGCAAAATGCAAAAGAAAAATGCAAAAGAAAATCATCTCACAAAAAGAATTCTCACCCCTAAAAAATAAGCCTTTTACCGACTATTACCGTGAAGAGCCTACCAAAGGATGGAGTCCCTAGGAAGGACGATAGCGGTAAATGGTCGGTCTTCCCTCATTTTGTAACCATATCCACCTTTTTACTTGGACTAGTTGGGCGATTTTTGAGCATGGGACGACCCTCTTGGCTCATCGCTAAAGGGGGCAGGGTTTCACTTACCTACAGTGTCGACTAACTCCGTGGTTCATCCTTTTTCCATCCCGCCTATCGTCCCTTGGTACGTTCTTAGAAGGTTAGGAGGACCTAGGTAAGTTATCAACGTTTTTATTGCTTTGTTGTCATACTATTAGGATTTTGTTCATATCGATTTATGTTATTAGCTTGGGAACGTTGTTACTTGCCTTGAGTCCTTAACCGGTGTTTCTTTCACCGCTTTGTAGAGGGAAGCGGTATTTGTTTCTTCTTGGATGCAACCGATTGTTTGTTTGTTTATATGTTTGTTTGTTTGTGCGTTTTCGTGTTCGGTTGTATCCACTGTTTTGTCGAAAGACCTCACTTGCCTTACGGAGAGCACTTTTCCTCTGAGTGTTCTCGCGTGAGTTGAAAGGGCGTTGGGTGCGCTAATACCGGCTTGGCTAGTATTTTAGTTTTCATTAGTTTGGTAGTTAGTTTGTGCTTACTCGAGGGCGAGTAAGGGTTAAGTGTAGGGGAGTTGATAAGTGTGTTTTGTAGTGCTTATTTCTTGTGTTTGGTCCCGGTTTCTCTTGTGGAATCACTCTTTAGAGAGGTTTCGAGGCTACTTACGCTTCTTCTAGCATGTTTTAGGTTTATAAGGCCTAACTTGGAGAATTGGAACGATTTCGACTCGTTTCTACTGAATATGGACCCAATGAGGAGAAGCAATGATGACTCGGGGACTTGGACTCGACTCCCGAGTCCCATGGGGCCCACTTGATGATATCCCGAGCACCGAGGATCAATTAGAAGCCTAGGAACAGCAAACAAGGACCCATCACGGTCGGGACCATGTCCATCACGACCGGGATGAGTGGCAAGAAGAGAAGACCCGCTGTGAGACCTTCCCGGCCGGGATCATCACCTTCCCGACCGGGATGGTTTCCTTCCTGATGGTAGGGTTTTGCCATGTCCCCAACCGTCAATAAAGTCCCACTAATCCTAGTGGGTAGCTAGGGTAAGTCGGGTCGTGTCCACGGAGATGGTATTGTAAAGTCTAGACTAAGTCGACCTAAAACGAGACTATGCTACCAAAACAACACAAAGAGAACGATAATTGACAAACTATGATAGGAGAGGTGGTATGAACTAGACTTACCATGAACTAGCTATAACAAGACTTAAATGAAATAACTAGAGACTAAACAAACTAGCAAACTAGAGAAAATGATGACTAACTAGGTAGAGAAATCAAATATGGAAGGGAGTAGGGTTAGGTCGGGTTCTTAAGTGTAGAAGGGTAATTGGGTGATCAAGGGTGTAGGTGTCTCATAATTGCTAGAGTCGGTTTGCGCTCTCACGTCTAAACCTAGGTCAAGGTCGGTCCGCGCTCTCGCGTCAAAACCCAATTCCGCACTCTCGTGTCTAAGACTAAACCCGACACAATCACACACTAGTCAAACAATGAAAAGAAGAGACAAGTATGAGAAGCATTGGCCACTACTACCCACACAAGCATTTCAACAAACACATAGAGTGCCCAATATGTGACTAGCAATAAAAGGTTCGCCTTTACCCCAAATCAAACCCTAATCACCCATAATCTACCCTTAATCCCCCTACTAACCCCACAAGAAAACTACTTACTCATTATCAAGATGAAACTAACATAAACAAGAGAAATCAAACCAAACATCCATAATGAACAAACAATAACAATAACAATATGTAAAGATTCAAACTTGAATAAATAAACAATGAACAAGAGTAAAAAGGAGAAGAAGATTATACCAAACTAACAAGGATGAAAAAGATAAGAACTTGCATAAATAAGAAACCCAAATCAACTCCAAGGTTGTCAAGCTTGGATGAATCTTCAAGTGTCTTCTTAATACAAGAGTAATTAACTAAGATTAAACAAAGATTAACTAAAGATTGAAGGAAGATTAAGCTAATGAGAGGAACACTAATCTAGGGTTATGAATGTTCAAGAGAGGCCTAAGAGAGTCTAGGGTAATGTAAGATGTGTAAACAATACAAGAGGGAAGTATTTATAAGGTTACAAGAATGATGGAGGAAGAATAAAGAGTCACGCGCAGCAGCACCATGGTCCCGACCGGGAAGGGCTGGTCTTGATCGGGACGGACCCAGAATAGAACCTATGCTATTCGCGGACCTCATCCCGGACGGGATGAGGCCCTTCCCGTCGGGGATGAGTCTTGTAGGCCTCCAATATGATCTTTTTGGTCCCTCCTTGCCTCTCATGGGTTTCTCGTCGATTCTTGGGGCTTGGGATCGAGTCTAAGAGGCTCGGGAATGGGTCCCGACGTCTCGGGGTCGAATCCAAGGCATCGAGTGATCGTTCCTTCACTTCGTTGGCTCCAAAAAGTGTATGAAACGAGTCGGAATCGTTCCAAATCTTCGTGAATGGTCTCGGGAACCTGAAACGAACTAGAGGAAGCATAAGTAGCCCATAAACCGCTCCCAAGGAGCGATTCCACAAGGAAAAAGGGACCAAAACACAACAAAATAAGCACTACAAACTACACTTATCAACTCCCCCACACTTAACCCTTACTCGCCCTCGAGTAAGAACAAACTAACTACTAAACTAGCTGAGCGGGTATTAGCGCACCCTACGCCCTTTCAACTCATGCGAGTACACTTAGAGGGAAAGTATACTCCGCAAGGCAAGTAAGGTCTTGCGACAAAACTGTGGATGCAACCGGACACAAAAACAAATAAACAACAAACTCACAAACAAACAAACAAACAAGTAAACGGTTGCACCCAAAGAGAAATAAATACCGCTTCCCTCTAAAAAGCGGTGAATGAAACACCGTATTAGGACTCAAGGCAAGTGACAACGTTCTCAAGCTAATAACGCAAATAGAAATGAACTAAACATTAATAGTATGACGACAAAGCAATAAAATGTTGGTAACTTACCTAGGTCCTTCTAACTTTCTAAGAACGTACTACGGGATGATCGGCGGGATGGAAAAAGATGAACCACGGTGTTAGTCGACACTGTAGGTAAGTGAGGCCCCGCCCCCTTTACTGATGAGCCAAGAGGGTCGTCCCGTGCCCAAAACCGCTCAACTAGTCCAAGTAAAAAGGTGGAAATATTTGCAAAGTGAGGGAAGACCGACCATTACCGCTATCATCCTTCCTAGGGACTCGGTCCTTTGGTAGGCTCTTCACGGTAATAGTCGGTAAAAGGCTTATTTTTGAGATATGGGGATTCTTTTTGTGTATTGCTATGCCATTTCTTTTTTTTTTCTTCTTTTCTAATTTCTTTTTGACTTTTTGTGCCTTCTCTTTTTCTTCAGTCTTTTCTTTCTTTTTCTTTTCTTTGCCCTTTTGGCTTGATTTGAATTGTAGGCATTTCTTTGCAACAAGAAAGAGAGATTTCAACAATTTGCAAATTTATTTGGTGGATATGTGTGGAAGGTAGGGGAATAGGTAAGTCGGGGGTCGCGATCACTCTTCAAACCCACAAAAAGGTGGAGAACTTGGACTAATCAAACAATCCCAAACACGGTCATCTAAGGGACGGGACTCGGCAACCAAGGCCTTTTCACACTGTGGGTGGTCATAATGGTCAAAATGCAAATCCCGCAGTAAATCCCTAGTAAGCTAGGTGGACTCAAGGTAAAGGACCAACGAAATCATTGATTTAGGGTCATTCTACTAGACTAAAGTCCAAGACTCGATTTACATCACTAGAAAGGGAAAGTAAACCCTTGCACAGTAGCCTCTAAACCGGGTTTTCGAAAACCTTTTACACACACGACACAACTATACAACGCAAAACAAAGATTCGACAAAAACGAAAGAAAAAGAAACAAAAGGCAACAAAATAAAACAAAATAAAACAAACATATAAACAAAACAAACACCACCCCGAACTTCCAAACAAGTCACCAAATCAACCACAAACTTTACAAAGCTCCACCCGAGCACACAACATCACGAACCTTCTCCAAACTTCACAAGAAATAAAGAGGGGAAAGGGATAGAAGATGTTACCGGATGTCTTGAAAGCTTTCCGAAACTAACGGTGATTAAGCAACCTATAAGGAAAAATAGAGGCAAAACACGCACAACAAAACAAATATACGACACAACGACACAAAAGGAAAACACACAAAAGAAAATCTTCTTGATTTTTGTGAAAAAATTTCAAATTTTTAGGGTTTTTAAAGATTTTTCGAAATACTACAAAAATAAAACTAACTATGATAGAATATCGCTCCCCCACACTTAAACCAAGCAATGTGCTTCTGCTCGATCGTAGTGTGTGGAGACACTAGGGAAAAGAAAAGAAACTATGAAAATAAAGCTAAAAATCAAAAAATAAAGCGGAGAAAAGGGTAGAATGCGTCCGGCCGGGGTGTAATAAAGTCACCATGGGCCGAGACAAGAAAAGATATGAAAGGGGAAGAAATAAAAAGAAGAAAATAAAAGGAAATGGGAGGGGAGGACTAGGTGTAATCAAGTCACCTAGCCCGGATTCCGCCCAAATCCGACTAAATCCTAAAAAAAAGGGTGAAAAACTTGTAAATTTGGATTTTGAAATGACTCTCGATGTAGTCACGTCATCGAGAGTCGGGAGCAACAACTACCAAGGCCTCGAAGGCCACCATGACACGATGACACAAAAGTGTAAATGGGGAAGGGGACAAACAAGGGAAAACAAGTGACAAAAGACGGAAAAGAAAGGATAGTTGCCGTACCCATCGGTTAGCAACTCACTCGCTCCATCGTCTCAATGATCAATATAGGCACTTTGCTTGTCTTCTTCATTGTTAACCCGCTTCAAACTTGATAAAACCGCATGGTTGAGGTAGTAAGCTTGTAATGGTGTGAGGAGGTGGGGTTTGATGTGAATCTCGGTGTAAAGTGAAGAGGAAATGAAATGATGGTATGCAAATGAGGTGTAAGGGTCATATGATAGGAACAAGGAGAAGTAGGGAGGTTGGGAGGGGGTATACAATGGTTGGGTGGACTCGAATGTCGAAGAAGAGGCATAAAGAGGAGTAGGGGACCATCCCGGTCGGGATGGATGGTCTCGGTCGGGATGCCTCACCCGTCTCGGTCGGGAAGCTCCCTTCCCGGTCGGGATGACACTCCAGGAAACTCGAAATTATGCACCCTCATCCGGATCAGGACGGCTCCTTCCCGGTCGGGATGCCTCACCCTTCCCGGTCGGGAAGCCTTCTTCTCGCCCGGGAAGAGTCTTCATCACCTCCATAACCCCAAAAGCTTATCTAAAGCTTCAAAAACCAATCCTCTTGCTCACAATCCATGCTCTATCAATAGCCATTCCTCTCTAGGAATCACCTTCACTTCACATCCATCAAACAAACTCAAACTCAACATCAAATTCCCTCCCTCACATCGCTCATTAACAATCCAAATAATCAAGAATTTCACAAAACTAAAAGCAATTACAGGAGAAAGAGATATATACAATGAGACGGTTCTTTTGGAACTCCGTCAAACCAAGGATGGTGCTTTCTTCTATTCTTTTTCATCAACACCATAACCGATTCTATCTCCATCAGGGGCACGAAGAAACAAATCGAAGGCTCTAGCAAAGTCCTCAATCAAGCTTGTGGTATAAGCATCCACACTCCAAGGTTCTTCACAACCTTGTCTCGACGTTCCCGGGGCATCCCGATCTACTAAGTTCAATTGCTTGAACTTGTACTTGCGATCCATCAGTATATACCCAAACGTCCATCGATCCTCATGTGGCCCCAAGTGAGGCTCATCTTTCTCCTTGTCTTGCAACTTGTCTTCAACATCATGATATGGGCATTCATCCGCCCCAAGCTCGGAATCATCATCCTCAAGCTCATAAAAGTCGTTCTTCAAGCTTTGTCCCGACTCATCCCCTAGACCGTCGTCATTCATGGCGTGGATCATACTACAAGACTCGTTCGTAGGCGGGGCGTTGCCTTGAAGGTCAAACACTAGCTCTTCGTCGCCTAGCTCAAAAGTGATCCTACCCTTCTTGACATCGATCTTGGCACCAGCGGTATGTAGAAATGGGCGCCCAAGGATAATGGGAGTGATAGCATCTTCCGGCATGTCAACTACGAGGAAATCAACCGGAACGAAGAACTTTCCGAATTTTACCGGCACATCTTCCAATATCCCCAATGGTCGGTTGAGTGAACTATCGGCCATTTGGAGTGTAATGGAAGTACGCTTGAGGTCCTTCATCCCAAGTCGCAAACAAATGGTGTAGGGAATAATGCTTACACTCGCACCCAAATCACAAAGTGCTCTTTTAACCTTGAAGTTGCCTATGGTGCAAGGGATCAAGAAACTACCCGGATCCTTCAACTTGGGAAGCGTAGAACCTTGAATAAGCTTGCTCACCACCCCTGTGAACGCTATGGTCTCTTCCTTGTCGATGGATCTCTTCCTAACCAAGATTTCATTCATAAATTTTCCATATGCCGAGATTTGGGTAAGTAGCTCGGTGAATGGGACACTAATTAACATCCAATTTCTTCACAATGTTAAGGAAATTTTCGTATTGAGAATCCACCTTGGTCTTCACTTGCCTTGTTGGGAAAGGCAACTTGATGTGCACTTTTTCTTGCTCGATAGGGGTGGACTTTTCAAACGATACTTTCCTTTTACCCTTGTCTTTTCCTTGAAGCGGGGGAAGCTTGTCTTCATGGGGTTTTTCGATCTCCCCTAAGACTTGCTCCTCCATTGGATTTTCAAAGCTTGAATTGTCTTGAGAGGGGGGTATAACTTCTTGCCTTGATTCTTGCTCACTAGGGGGTAAGGGGTGATAAGTGTAGATTGTAGCGCCTATTTTACTGTGTTTGGTCCCATTTTCCTTGTGGAATCGCTCCTTGGGAGCTGTTTATGGGCTACTTATGCTTCCTTTAGTTCGTTTCAGGTTCCCGAGACCATTTGTGAAGAGTTGGAGCAAATCCGACTCGATACATACACTTTTTGGAGCCAACGAAGTGAAGGAACGATCACTCGGTGCCTTGGATTCGACCCCGAGACCTTGGGACCCAATCCCGAGCCTCTGAAACCCGATCCCGAGTCCCGAGAATCGATGATAAACCCATGAGAGGCAAGGAGGGACCAAAAGGAGCTTAAAGGAGGCCTACAAGGCTCATCCCGGTCGGGATGGCCTCAACCCGTCCCGGTTGAGGTGCACAAATAGCATACCTACTGACCTGGGTCCGTCCCGGTCAAGACCAGCCCGTCCCGGTCGGGACCGTGGACCTGCTGCACGCTTTTGTTTCTTTCATCCTCCTTCATTCTTGTACCCATATATATACTTCCCTCTTGTATTGTTTACGTATCATACATTACATTAGACTCTCTTAAGCCTCTCTACAACTTATAAACCCTAAATTTAGTGTTCATCCCTCTAGACTAATCTTCCTTTAATCTTCCTTTAATTCTAGTTTAATCTAGTTGTAATTAGTTCTTGTATTAAGAAGTTACTTAAAGATTCATCCAAGCTTGACAACCTTGGAGTTGATTTGGGTTTCCTATTTATACAAGTTTTCATCTTTTTCATCTAGTAGTTGGTATAATCTCTTCTCCTTTTTACTCTTGTTCATTGTTATTCATTCAAATTTGAATCTTTACTATTTTGTTCATTGTTATTGTTTGTTCATAATGGATGTTTGGTTTATTATGTTGTTTTCTCTTATTATTGTTATGGGTAGTTTGTTAATGAGTGAGTAGTCTCCTTGTGGGGTTAGTAGGGGGATTAGAGGTAGATTATGGGTGATTAGGGTTGATTAAGGGAAAAGGGTGAATCTTTGTTGTTAGTCACATATTGGGCACTCTATGTGTTTGTTGAATTGCCTGTGTGAGTTGTAGTGGCCATGCTTCCCATACTAGTGCTCATCTTCTCATTGCTTGTCTATTATGTGATTGTGTTGAGAATAGTCGTAGTCACGAGAGTGCGGACTAGGGTTTAGAAGCGAGAGCGCGAACCTACCTTGACATCGGTCTACGTAGCGAGAGCCCGGACCGACTCTAGCAACTAGGAGACACCTATACCCTTGATCACCCAATTACCCATCTACACTTATGAACCCGACCTACCCCACTTCCTTTCATATTTAGTCTCAACTTATTAGTTAGTCATCATTTCCTTAGGTTTGCTAATTTGTTTGATCATTAGTTATTTAATTTAGCCTTGTTTTAGCTAGTTCATTGTTAGCCTAGTCATACCTCTTTCTCCACCATAGTTTATCAATTATTATCTCCTTTGTGTTTGTTTGTGTGACTTAGCCTAGTTTTTAGTGGACCTAGTCTAGACTCTACAATACCATCTCCGTGGATATCGACCCTACTTGCCCTAGCTACCCACTAGGAGTAGTCAATTATTTACTGACGGTTAGGACCCACGACGAATCCTACCATCAATTTGGCGCCGTTGCCGGGGACGGTGCATTGTTTAGACTTAGTTTACTTCTAGCTTGACTTAGTTACCCTTCTTTGTGCTCTTCTATCTTCTCTTGTGCATATTTTGTAGTTCTTTCTTGTTTTCTTAGCTTCCTTTTCTCTTTGTCTTTCGATTGTGCTTGTTTATTGTCGTTGCCTAGTGCCCATAAACCACTAGGTGTTCTCACGTTTGTTCTAGTGTGTAGTGTATGCCTAGGAGGGGAGGCGATTTCTTTCTCTTTAATCCAGAGCCGGAGAGACTCTTTCGAGCCTTTCGCCAACGGACGATTGACCGGGTTAGAATCTCCCAACCAAGTGCTAGCAATAACCATCAAGAGCAAGCTCAAGGATCCGACTTTAACGAGTCACCTCGAGAGACGACCGAAGGGATCTTCATAAATCCCTTTGATTCATCTATCCATTCTTCTTCTCCTAGTTCCCCGTCTAGTTCTACATCAACACCGTCTACACCATCTTCTCCCGCAAATCCAATCATGCCGAAGTTTTCATCTCACTCCACTTTTACGGAAGATGTCTTGCCGGGACCGAGTCCTTTGCCGGACACTTATACCGGGAATTTTGTGGCAAAGACACAATTCATAAAACTTGTGGAGAGAAATCAATTTAGTGGTTTGCCCACCGAAGACCCGCACCAACACATGGAGACCTTCTCCGATTATTGCGATGCTATCTCCCAAATCGGGGTTACACAAGATCAAATCCGTTGGGTATTATTTCCATTCTCATTAATTGGAAAGGCAAAACAATGGATCAAGAGTCTCGATAGGGCAACCATGGGAATTGATACTTGGAAGAAACTTGCATTGGCGTTCTACCAAAAATTTTACCTTCCGGAGAAGACAAATTTGCTTAGGGCCTCCATCACCGGTTTCCAACAACGGGATGAAGAGAGCCTTTATGAAGCTTGGGAGCGGTTAAAATCTTTGGTTAGATCATGCCCTCACCATGGACTTTCACAATGGTTCTTAGTCCAACAGTTTTGGAACGGTCTATATGAGGACTCAAGATCTATACTCAACATGGGCTCCAATGGTAGGTTCACCGAGGTCGATGACGATCAAACTTGGGCGAAAATTGAAGAGATGGCGGTGCATAACTCCCAATACTCAAGGCCTAGAAAGGCGAATCGAGGAGGTAGACACGAGGTTGATGCTATTACTCAATTAAGCATTATTGATCTTGGGGCTCAACTAAGAACTCACATGGAGACCACTGACAAGAAGCTCCAAAGCCACCTCAACCACGTTCAAAGCTCTAGTTCCTCCAACCAACACTCGATTCATGATGTTAATGCTTTGGGAGTTGTATCCCCTACACCTTATTATGGGATATGCGATACTTGTGGGATAGTTGGACATGAGCCTACACATTGTCGGGGAAGTATTGAGCAAGTGAACGCCTTTCAAGCGTTCAAGCAAGGTGCCTCCTATTCTAATACATTCCAAGCTTCCCATCAAGTCCGCCAACAACAAGCTATGCAATCTTGTCCCTATGTTCCACCTCCCTTAAGGGACAACAATCAAGGTTATCAAGGTTATGTGTGTAATCCAAGACCCTTCAACAAATTCAAGCAAAATAACCAAGGTACCTTCCACAACAACAATCAAGGGTTCCAACAAGGGAACTTCAATCAAGGTGGTTTCCAAGGAAACCAAAGCTTTCAAGGGCAACAAAACCACAAACAAGGGTTTCAAGATCACAACCAAGGCCTTAATCAAGGCAATTCTCATGGGTTCCAAGGGAACCGTCAACAACAAGCAACTCAAGGTCAACAACAACAAAGAAGGCCTAGGAGTCGGTCACCTATTCACGATTATGGTACTCCATTAGCCCTCACCGACACTCCGCATAATCCACAATCTCCACCTCGGGATTTCAACGTGCAAAAATCTATGATGGTTATGCAAAGGAGTACTCAAGAAATGCAAAGAAGCCAAATGGAGATACAAAGATCCCAACAAGAAATGATTGCTCAAATTCTAATGGATAACAAGGAAACAAAAACTCACATGAAGATGCTTGAGACTCAAATATCTCAACTTGCATCGGGAAGTTCTTCAAGACAAAGAGGGCAATTACCTCCTCAAGGTGAAAATCCGAAATTTGAGCATGTCAATGCCATCAACTTAAGGAGCGGTGCTACCTATAATCCTCCCGCGTTTCCTAGTGAGCAACAAGCAATGAAGGAAGTTGTGTCTCCAACTCAAGGAGACTCAAGCTTGGGAAATCCAATGGAGGAGCAAGTCTTAAGGGAGATCGAAAAACCCCATGAAGACAAGCTCCTCCCACTTCAAGAAAAAGACAAGGGTAAAAGAAAAGTGTTATTTGAGGAGTCTACCCCGATTGAGCAAAATAAGTTCCATGTCAAGTTGCCTTTCCCAACAAGGCAAATGAAGACCAAGGTAGATTCTCATTATGAAAAGTTCCTTAACATTGTGAAGAAATTGGATGTTAGTGTCCCATTCACCGAGCTACTTACCCAAATCCCGGCATATGGAAAATTTATGAGAGAAATCTTGGCTAGGAAGAGATCCGTCGACAAGGCAGAGACCATAGCGTTCACGAGGGTGGTGAGCGAGCTTATTCAATGTTCAACTGTAATCCCCTAGAAATTCTAACGCGATACAGTGGCGGAAACACTGTAGAGTCGGAATTAAAACACTCTGAAAACTATGTCTTAGTAAAATTAAAATGGTAAAGTCAAACAATAGGCCTTAAATAAAATGGCCAAAATTAAAACAATCCACAAAAGGGTGTTTGAACAATCCATAAGACATAATTATTAAAATAAATAAGCAGGATCCATAACTGCTCGCTAGCCCACCCGAAGAAAAACACATATACCTGCCATGTTAAAAACATAACAGCCACAATCAGTGGGGAGCAACGTCAACGTTCTCCCATCCGTATAACATGATTTTAAAACTGTAATTACTATTATATGAAAATAGTAAAAATAAAAATCATTAAAAGATTATAAGGAAAATAAGCTTTCAGTGCAAAACTTCACGTAACGAAACAATATAATAAAAATGAGTTTTCCGAAGAAAACATAAAACATTTACCAACCTTCAAATCAAAATTATATCGATAATAATAAAAGTAATCAAAATGGCGTTATAGACAGGATTAATGTAGAATCTAGACTTTCACTAGGACAATACTAAAATCTAGTTTCGAAAACTTAGTCAAAACAAATCCGACTTTGGTCTCTAACTAGGCAACTCAACTATAACAGGACTGCGTGCAGCGAGGTCCTGGTTTAAGTAGTGCACACCCCTCCTGGATACAAACCATACCCAGTTCAACCCGACGCGACTTACACGATGCGATATCTAAGTTTAAGGTAAACATACACTCTCCTGAACACAAATCATGCTCAGTTCAACGACCAATGTGTCTCAACATAGGCACACCAGCTTTATAGTTGATGGCAAAACGTACAGCCCAGACTATATTACTCTAAACCCACACTTTTCCTTATTCCATAACTCCAAAACAAAGCCATTATCGATATTCAAAAGATATAATCATCATAATAATAAGAGAACAAAAGGGAAAACGGATTGCCTTCCAAAAGAGGAAACTTTCTATTTTAGGAAACTTTTATATTTAGAAACTTTACAAAAATAGCATCATATCAAAATAGCAAAAATACTAGTTCATACTAATAAAACATTTTTAGTAAAAGATGTAGATTTATAAAACTAATACTTTCGGCCTTAACGATATTAATTGTTAAAGTGAAAACATTTGAGTTCATGAAATTATTAAAATATCATACAAGTGTTTATGAAATGATTAAAAATGTCTTAAACATTTTAATAATACTAATTAAGGTGTTTCCAAAATTTATAAAATTAAAATTCCCCAATTATTATTAGTTTCGACAATACGAACATAAATAGGATTTTACAGCAAATGTAAAAATAAATCTTTTAACGTGCTTTATTTAATTAAACCATCAAAAAAAATTAGGATATGATAAGGGGTGATTTAACTATCAAAGTTTCAGATTTAAATATTTTCAAAATTGCTGGGAAAATAATTCTTTTAGGTAAGACGAAGCATTTTAACGATAAATCGAAATTTTGTCCAAAAATCATTACTATTATTTAAAGACTTTAATAAATAGTACAAAAATTACGTAAAATAGCTAAAATATATTTTTGGACATTCTGTCCAGAAAAGAGAATTTTCCAGAATCCTTAAACTCGGTTTTTAAAGGGTTTTCTCGTTAATCGTCTAATCTCAACAATAACGATTAATAAAAATAGTAATTACAAAACGATTTAAGTATTAATATCCAAAAATTATTATTAAACTTAAAAATAATGATTTTCCAGAAACTAATATTTTTTTTCCAAAATTTAAACAAAAGACCAGAAATCGAGAATTTAAACGACACACACGGTTTTAACGATAAACGATGATTTAAAGTGATTAATTAATTCACCGACTTAATAATCCCGAAAAATTATGAAAAACTTCAGAAAATTATTTTTCATCAGAAAGATTATCCACGTCAAATTTCAGATTAAAATAAAATGTTTAAGTGCCAGAAATAAAAATTGGTTTTTAATCGTTTTTGTTCGTAAACGGTAAAAATTCAATAATCGATATCAAAAATATCAGAAAAATACCAATTATTAAAAATCATTAAAAACTTCATTTTTACAGAATATAATCATATATTACAAGTTTAGGCCGAATATTACGATTTTACAAATTAGTACAACAATTTAATCGTTAATCTCGTAAAAGCGATAAAAATATCGAAACATGCAAATTTTTAACTTTCAAAAATTTTCCAGATTATATGACATACATATATTGTCAAAAATGAAATATAAAAATATACATGCAATTACACAATTAAAATCACGAAATACCGAGTAACATCGACGTTACCTCTAATCCAAATCGGAATCAATAATATACTCGTCGACCTCGGGATCGTCCGAAACCTACCGTACACGAAATTCATGGTAGAAAAATACCATGAGAAAAACTAAGAAAATCAAGGTGAATAACGATCGAAAACATAATCGATTATTACCTTAACGATAGGCTCGGAAAGAGGATTAATTCGACGATAAAGATGAGACGATTAGGACTCGAATTAAGCAAGAATCAGTCAAGTAGAGGAGGATGAATGTACTTGGCCAAGGGAAAGGAAAGATGATGTTGTAACAATTTTTTTTAATGCACAAATGAATGTAAGGGAGAGAGGAATGGTTTTAAGCATAAATGAAATTAAAATGGATGAAGAATCCAATGTGGTATCATCAATCAATGTGGAATCCAATAAGGAATCCAATGAGGTTAAGAGGGAGTGTGAAGAGTTTGAGCAATAATGCAACAATTAAATGAGAAGAAAAATAATCATATCTTTTCGGTTTACGTAATAAAATGTATCGTATTAATAAAACGTAGTAAAATTGTGACAAGAATCTTTGTCGGTCCACAACACGAGGAAAAAGGTCTCAAATAATTTATAAATTGATAAAAGAATAATCATAAAATAGTTAAAGGCATTTCAAAGTAATTCGAGTAAACCTCGGTAAGAAAATAATTATTTACGAAACTTCGTAATAAAATCATTAATGGCTAAATTTTCGTAAATAAAAATATTTACTAGTTGAAAATAGTATAAAAATATGTTTAGACATTTGTAGAAAAAGGAATAACTCAAACCCGAGCTTAAATACGATGGGTAATAAAATTCCTCGCGGAAAAATAAATAGTTTACGAAGAAAATTAAATAAATAGATTTAAAAGAATTAAAATCCTTTAAAATATAAAATAAATATCATTAAACTAAAAATGAAAATAAAGCTTGGAAAGAGATGAAACGCAAGGCCGAAATGTGACATAGTTATGACAGAGTCATAACGGAAAGGATAAGAATGCTAGGAAAAATAGCGGGTGTTACATTCCACGCTTCCGAAGTTGAAGGATCCGGGTAGTTTCTCGATTCCTTGCACCATAGGCAACTTCATGATCGAGAAAGCGTTATGTGACTGGGGCGCGAGTGTGAGCATCATTCCTTATTCTATTTGTTGCCGACTCGGGATGAAGGAGTTAAAGCGCACTTCCGCTACACTCCAAATGGCCGATAGTTCATTCAACCGACCATTGGGGATGCTTGAGGACGTGCCGGTACGAATCTGGAAGTTCTTCATTCCGGTTGACTTCATTGTACTCGACATGCCGGAGAATGCTATCACTCCCATTATCCTTGGGCGCCCATTTCTACACACCGTCGGTGCCATGATCGATGTGAAGAACGGTAGGATCACATTTGAGTTAGGCGAGGAAAAGATAGTGTTTGACCTCCAAGGCAACACTTCGCCTACTAACGATGAATCATGCAATATGATCCACGCCACGAATAACAACGATCTAGGGGGAGAGTCGGGACAAAGCTTGAAGAATAAATCCTATGAGCTTGAGGATGATAATTCCGAGATTGGGGAAGATGAGTGCCCATATCATGGGTTTGATGACAAGTTGAAAAGCAAGGAGAAAGATGAGCCTCCCTTGGGGCCACATGAGGATCGATGGACGTTTGGGTATATCCAAAAGGATCGCAAGTATAAGTTCAAGCCATTGAACTTGGTAGATCGGGATGCACCGGGAACGTCGAGACAAGGTCATGCAGAACCTTGGGATATGGATGGTTATATCACAAGCTTGATCGAAGATTTCTCGAGAGCCTTCGACTTGTTTCTTCGTGCCCTTGATGGAGATAGAATTGGTTATTGTTGTTGAAAAAGATTGAAGAATGCACCATCCTTGGTTTGACGGAGTTCCAAAAGAACTGTCCAATTGTATATATCTCTTTCTTGTAGTTAGTTTGAGTTTTGTGATATTCTTGTTATTTGGATTGATTGATGAGTGTTGCGAGGGAGAGAATTTGATGTGCTTTTGAGCTTTGTTTGATAGGTGAAGTGATGATGACTCCTAGTGAGGAACAGCCATGATAGAGCTTGGATCGTGAGCAAGGGAACGGGTTTTTGAAGCTTTGAATAGCTTTTGGGGTTTTGGAAGCCATGAAGAGAGCATCCCGGCCGGGAAGAAGTCATCCCGACCGGGAAGGATGAGGCATCCCGACCGGGAAGGAGCCATCCCGATCGGGATGAGGGTGCCATATTTCGAGTTTACTGGAGTGCCATCCCGACCGGGAAGGGGGCATCCCGACCGGGACGGGTGTGTCATCCCGACCAGGACCATCCATCCCAATCGGGATGGTCCCCTACTCCCCTTTATGCCTCTTTTTCATCATTCGAGTCCACCCAACCATAGTATACCCCCTCCCAACCTCCCTACCTCTCTGTGCTCATATCATATGACCCACATACTTCATTTGCATACCCTCACTTCATATCCTCTTCACTTTACACCGATACTCACATCAAATCCCACCTCCTCACATTTTGGCAAGCCTACTACCTCAACCATGCGATTTTGTCAAGTATGAAGTGGAATGACGATGATGACAACAAGCAAAGTGCAATTATTGACCATTGAAGACGATGGAGAGAGTGAGTTGCTAACCTATGGGTATGGCAACTATCCTTTCTTTTCCGTTTTTGTTGTTGCTTGTTTTCCCTTGTTTGTCCCCTTCCCCTTGTACACTTTTGTGTCTTGGTATCATGGTGGCCTTCGAGGCCGTGGTAGTTATTGCTCCCGACTCTTGATGACGTGACTACATCAAAGAGTCATTTTCAAAATACAAATTTCCAAGATTTTCACCCTTTTTTTTAGGATTTAGTCGGATTTGGGCGGAATCCGGGCTAGGTGACTTGATTACACCTAGTCCTCCCCTCCCATTTCCTTTTATTTCCTTCTTTTTATTTCCCCCCTTTCCCTATCTTTTCTTGTCTCGGCCCATGGTGACTTTATTACACCCCGGCCGGACGCATTCTACCCTTTTCTCCGCTTTCTTTTTTATTTTTAGCTTTATTTTCGTAGTTTCTTTTATTTTCTTTTGTGTCTCCGCACACTACGATCGAGCATGAGGACATTGCTCGTTTTAAGTGTGGGGGAGCGATATTCTAGCGTAGTTAGTTTTATTTTCTTAGTTTTTTCGAAAAAATCCCTAAAAATTTGAAAAATTTTCACGAAAATCAAAAAGATTTTCTTTTGTGTGTTTTCCTTTTTATGTCTTTGTATCGTATATTTGTCGTGTTGTGCGTGTTTTGCCTCCCTTTTTCCTTATAGGTTGCTTAAATCATCGTTAGTTTTGGAAAGCTTTCAAGACATCCGGTAACATCTTCTATCCCTTTCCCCTCTTTATTTCTTGTGAAGTTTGGAGAAGGTTTGTGATGTGGTGAGCTCGGGTGGAGCTTTGTAAAGTTTGCGGTTGATTTAGACCCTTGTTTGGATGTTCGGGGTGGTATTTGTTTCGTTTGTGTGTTTGATTTGTTATGTTTTGCTTTTTGTTGCTTTTGTCTCTTTTTCGTTCATTTTCGCCATGTCTTCGTTTTGTGTTGTGTTAGTTGTGTCTTGTGTGCTTAAAAGGTTTTCGAAAACCCGGTTTAGAGGCTAGTGTGCGAGTGTTTACTTTCCCTTCCTAGTAATGTAAATCGAGTCTTGGACTTTAGTCTAGTAGAATGACCCTAAATCAATGATTTCGTTGGTCCTTTACCTTGAGTCCACCTAGCTTACTAGGGATTTACTACGGGATTTGCACTTTTGACCATATGACCACCCACGGTGCGAAAAGGCCTTGGTTGCCGAGTCCCGTCCCTTAGGTGACCGTGTTTGGGGTTGTTTGATTAGTCCAAGTTGTCCACCTTTTTGTGGGTTTGAAGGGAAGGCGCCGTCCCGACTCTCCCATTCCCCTACCTCCTACACATATCCACACAATAAATTGCAATTTGTTGAAGTCTCTCTTTCTTAGTTGCGAAGAAATGCCTATCAATCAAATCAAGCCAAAAAGGGGCAAAGAATAGAAAAAGAAAGAAAAGAATGAAGAAAATGAAAAGGCACAAAAGTCAAAAAGAAAATAGAAAAGAAGAAAAAGAAATGGCATAGCAAAACAAAGCAAAGATGCAAAGAAAAGAGAAAATGCCAAAAGAAAACCCGTCACACAAAAATAATCCCGACATCTCAAAATAAGCCTTTTACCGACTATTATCGTGAAGAGCCTACCAAAGGACCGAGTCCCTAGGAAGGATGATAGCGGTAATGGTCGGTCTTCCCTCACTTTACAATATTTTCCACCTTTTTACTTGGACTAGTTGGGCGGTTTCGGGCATGGGACGACCCTCTTGGCTCATCGCTAAAGGGGGCGGGGTCTCACTTACCTACAGTGTCGACTAACACCGTGGTTCATCCTTTTTCCACTCCGCCGATCGTCCCGTAGTACGTTCTTAGAAAGTTAGGAGGACCTAGCTAAGTTACCAACGTTTTTGTTGCTTTATCGTCAAACTATTAGGGTTTAGTTCATCTTAGTTTGTATTGCTATCTTGGGAACGTTGTCACTTGCCTTGAGTCCTAAACCGGTGCTTCTTTCACCGCTTGTTTGAGGGAAGCGGTATTTGTTTTCTTTTGGGTGCAACCGATTATGTGTTTGTTTGTATGTTTGTTTGTTTATGTGTTTTGTGTCCGGTTGCATCCACGGTTTTGTCGCAAGACCCCACTTGCCTTGCGGAGCGCACTTTTCCTCTAAGTGTACTCGCGTGAGTTGAAAGGGCGTAGGGTGCGCTAATACCCACTCGGCTAGTTTAGTAGTTAGTATGTGCTTACTCGAGGGCGAGTAAGGGTTAAGTGTGGGGGAGTTGATAAGTGTAGATTGTAGCGCCTATTTTACTGTGTTTGGTCCCATTTTCCTTGTGGAATCGCTCCTTGGGAGCGGTTTATGGGCTACTTATGCTTCCTTTAGTTCGTTTCAGGTATCCGAGACCATTTGTGAAGAGTTGGAGCAAATCCGACTCGATACATACACTTTTTGGAGCCAACGAAGTGAAGGAACGATCACTCGGTGCCTTGGATTCGACCCCGAGACCTTGGGACCCAATCCCGAGCCTCCGAGACCCGATCCCGAGTCCCGCGAATCGATGAGAAACCCATGAGAGGTAAGGAGGGACCAAAAGGAGCTTAAAGGAGGCCTACAAGGCTCATCACGGTCGGGATGGCCTCAACCCGTCCCGGTTGAGGTGCACAAATAGCATACCTACTGACCTGGGTCCGTCCCGGTCGGGACCGGTCCGTCCCGGTCGGGACCGTGGACCTGCTGCACGCTTTTGTTTCTTTCATCCTCCTTCATTCTTGTACCCATATATATATACTTCCCTCTTGTATTGTTTATGTATCATACATTACATTGGACTCTCTTAAGCCTCTCTACAACTTATAAACCCTAGATTTAGTGTTCATCCATCTAGACTAATCTTCCTTTAATCTTCCTTTAATTCTAGTTTAATCTAGTTGTAATTAGTTCTTGTATTAAGAAGTTACTTGAAGATTCATCCAAGCTTGACAACCTTGGAGTTGATTTGGGTTTCCTATTTATACAAGTTTTCATCTTTTTCATCTAGTAGTTGGTATAATCTCTTCTCCTTTTTACTCTTATTCATTGTTATTCATTCATGTTTGAATCTTTACTATTTTGTTCATTGTTATTGTTTGTTCATAATGGATGTTTGGTTTATTATGTTGTTTTCTCTTATTATTGTTATGGGTAGTTTGTTAATGAGTGAGTAGTCTCCTTGTGGGGTTAGTAGTGGGATTAGGGGTAGATTATGGGTGATTAGGGTTGATTAGGGGAAAAGGGTGAATCTTTGTTGTTAGTCACATATTGGGTACTCTATGTGTTTGTTGAATTGCCTGTGTGAGTTGTTGTGGCCATGCTTCCCATACTTGTTCTCATCTTCTCATTGCTTGTCTATTATGTGATTGTGTTGAGAATAGTCATAGTCACGAGAGTGCGGACTAGGGTTTAGACGCGAGAGCGCGAACCTATCTCGACATCGGTCTACGTAGCGAGAGCCCGTACCGACTCTAGCAACTAGGAGACACCTATACCCTTGATCACCCAATTACCCATCTACACTTATGAACCCGACCTACCCCACTTCCTTTCATATTTGGTCTCAACTTCTTAGTTAGTCATCATTTCCTTAGGTTTGCTAATTTGTTTGATCATTAGTTATTTAATTTAGCCTTGTTCTTGCTAGTTCATTGTTAGCCTAGTCATACCTCTTTCTCCACCATAGTTTGTCAATTATTATCTCCTTTGTGTTTGTTTGTGTGACTTAGCCTAGTTTTTAGTGGACCTAGTCTAGACTCTACAGTACCGTCTCCGTGGATATCGACCCTACTTGCCCTAGCTACCCACTATGAATAGTCGGTTATTTATTGATGGTTAGGACCCACGAAGAATCCTACCATCAAGGGGGAATCATAAGATGTACCACTCCTTGTGGTAATAGCATTTACATGCTCAAATTTCGGTGTTTCACCTTGAGGAGGTAGTTGCCCCTTTTGTCTTGAAGAGCTTCCCGAAGCAACTTGAGATATTTGAGTCTCAATCATCTTCATATGAGCATCTCTTGTTATGTTCTCCCTTTAAACATGAGAAAAGAAATCTTATTGGTTTCTTGCCATCTCCATTTGGCTTCTTTGCATTTCTTGATTACTCCTTTGCATATCTATCATAGATTTTTGCATGTTGAAATCTCAAGATGGAGATTGTGGATTGTGCGGAGTATCGGTGATGGCTAGAGGAATGCCATAGTCATAAGTAGGAGACCGGCTCCTTTGCTTGCCTTGTTGTTGTTGACCTTGAGTCGCTTGTTGTTGTTGATGGTTCCCTTGGAACCCATGAGAGTTGCCTTGATTAAGGCTTTGATTGTTGCCATGGTTGTAGTTTTGATGTCCTTGGTTGTGATTTTGATGTCCTTGAAGTTTTGGTTTCCTTGGAAACCACCTTGATTGAAGTTCCCTTGTTGGAACCCTTGATTGTTGTTGTAATTACCTTGGTTATGTTGCTTGAAATTGTTGAATGGTCTTGGATTACCCACATAACCTTGGTAACCTTGATTGTTGTCCCTTAAGGGAGGTGGAACATAGGGACGGTGTTGTAGAGCTTGTTGTTGAGAGGCTTGATGGGAAGCTTGGAATGTATTAGAATAGGGGGCACCTTGCTTGAACGCTTGAAAGGCGTTCACTTGCTCAATACTTCCCCGACAATGTATAGGCTCATGTCCAAATATCCCACAAACATCGCACATCACATAATAAGGTGTAGGAGGTACAACTCCCAAAGCATTAACTTCATGAATCGAGTGTTGGTTGGAGGAACTAGCGTTTTGAACTTGGTTGAGGTGGCTTTGCAGCTTCTTGTCAATAGTCTCCATGTGGGTTTTCAATTGAGCTCCAAGGTCAATGCTTAATTGTGTAATAGCATCGACCTCGTGCCTACCTCCTCGATTCGCCTTTCTAGGCCTTGAGTATTGGGAGTTATTGTAGACACCCGCATTTTGACCGCCAGGTGTCTATGGCAGTTTCCAAAAAACACCCGATGATGATCGGACGCTAACGTGTTTCTACGCGCTCGGATACGGGCTCAAATCCATTAATCGTTGGCTAACACACTTACGGAGTACAAATCTCACCAGACCTCAAATCCAGGCCCAGTGGGTCATTCCGAGTCAAACAAGACTAATTTGGACCGAAACCGACACCGGAATTAAAACCGACTTTTCACGATTGGGTCAACCCCGGTCAAAGTCGTTTCCGAGACACACAAAAACAGCCATACAACCATCAAAAGTCCAAGTCAAACATAAAACCCATCAAACACCCAAAGTCAAGGTCCAAAACAATGGACCCGTGCAACCCGACTGGGCCACTCGATCGAGTGACCCACCCACTCGATCGAGTGGGCTTGTTTCGAGCCCGACGGCTGGCTTCACAGGCCACTCGACCGTGTTAGCCCTTTACTCGGTCGAGTAACCCCAATTCGGGTGCCCTAGCCTTGCCCATATAAGCAACCCCATGCAACACTCAAATCAACTTTTTTGACAAACCCTAGACATCTCTACACATCTTTTTGCAACCTCAAGAACCCTAGAGCAACCCCACACACACACACTACGTGTTTTACAAACCCTAATCAAACCCTAGAAATTCTACACTAGCAAAAACCCTAAACCTAGTTTTAGGAATCAATCCCGAGCCACCACAACTCAACCTCCATAAACCTCGAAGACTCTTGTGTTAAAGCCACGATTACGAGTCCGCGCCAAGACAAGAACATGTAGGTTGAGGGTGTCAAAACCCTCTCTTTTCTCCTTCTCTTCTTCACGTCGTCTTTATCTCCCTCACATCCTCTTTTTTTTCGTTTTTTTATATTATTTTATTCATTGCACCGTAATATCGATAATACTACTAATATCAAAGCATTAAAATATTTATCGATTTGTGTCGAATAAGAAGGATAACGGGATAAGGAAAACCGCATATACAAGTGTACTGCACACGCGTCGTCGGTCGCTTATCCCGGTACCCCGACTATTTGATTATTGAGATAAATTAACTTAAACAACAATTCGTTATTATTTCTCGTCATCATCATCATTAATCTTGCATTCATCAATTTTTAAAATCGATTTTAATAAGGGTCGAAACCCGTTGACACGGATCCGACATCACAATCCCTAGGGATTTATTTCGATGTCGGAGAAGTCGAGGGAATCAAGTTCTTTTTTTATTTATTCAAGTAAAGTGTCGATTTTAGATTCGATACTAATTCCATAATTGGATATCGAATCTAACAATCAACTCACACGAATTAATTAACGTGATTTGTTCATATGACGATAATTAATTTGAGGCGACTAAAATTAATTTTTTTTTTTCTATTTCACTCTAATATTCCATAATCGAATATGGGATACAACGAGTATTCAAAATTAAATTCGGGTATAAATTCAACAATATTTATATTCTGTTCAACAAAATTCGCGATTTATAAAAAACCAAGTCGAACATAAATTGTGCAATATTTATGTCCGATTCGGTAAAATCGTCGAACTCTCAAAAATCAAAAGCAATTTCAAAATCAACAATTAAATTGCAAACGAACCAAATTCGTACATGTGCCACTCGACCGAGTGCCTTAGTCACTCGATCGAGTGACACCCTAAAATCCAATCAGAAAGCCTTTTACGACGCCTACTCGATCGAGTCTCACAGTGACTCGGTCGAGTGGCTACGTACTCGACCGAGTTGGTCAATAACTCGGCCGAGTACGGTCTAGTATGCAAAATAGAATCGTCTTTTACAGGTTAACTCGATCGAGTCCATCGACTACTCGATCGAGTAACCTCATAACGACTAAAACAATGAGTCGTACATTCTCCTATTTTCAAACTCGATAGTATTTTACGACTTAGGTCAACATGTGCTTAATTAATCATGTGTATACTATCTTTTCAAACCATGCATCTCATATTTGCTTCTCGTTTACATCATTCAATTCAATTCATCATTTGCACCAACCTTTATAATTCGTTATATTATTACATCGTTACTAACGCGTTTGTTATTTCTTTTGTCAATTTAATTATTGTTCATTTATTGTACTAAATGAACCCACATGCTAAAATTCCACTTTGACGTAGAATTAATTGCATTAAATTGACGTAGAAACCCACCTTTCGATTTCATTCACATGCCTAGGAAAAACAATGTTTGCATAAGCATTTTTCCCATTCTACTAACGCGCGTATTGTAAGTCATTCGAATTCTTAGTAGAGGCCGCTAAATATGCGGGCGGGGTTGGGTGTCCTTTGTGGGCTTCCCAACACGTACCCTCACCTCTTACTCAGAACCTCGGTTTCCGGATGCCAGAAACCGTTGGCGCACGAGAGTCATTCATACACGATATCCGATAATGTCGGTATCGGTATCGCAATGCAAAGGGACGAGCCCAATAAACTCTGACATCGGAAATGGGCCGTATTTTGTATACGGACCACTATGACATAGAGTGGGCTCGAATGGTTCCGAATAACCACAAAATTCGGTGGCGACTCCACATAGACCTAAAATTCAATTCGATCCATTCTCATATGGAGATTCATTCGCCTCCCCAAACCCGCGCGTGGCCGCGTCGGGGTGGACCTATGTCATGTCCACAGTTATGCACCGCCATCTCCTTGATTCATGCCCAAGTTTGATCGTCATCGACCTCGGTAAACCTACCATTGGAGCCCATATTGAGTATAACTCTTGAGTCCTCATATAAACCGTTCCAAAACTGTTGGACTAAGAACCATTGTGAAAGTCCATGGTGGGGGCATGATCTAACCAAAGATTTAAACCGTTCCCAAGCTTCATAAAGGCTCTCCTCATCCCGTTGTTGGAAACCGGTGATAGAGGCCCTTAGCAAATTTGTCTTCTCCGGAGGGTAAAACTTTTGATAGAACGCCAATGCAAGTTTCTTCCAAGTATCGATACCCATGGTTGCCCTATCGAGACTCTTAATCCATTGCTTTGCTTTTCCAATGAGAGAGAACGGGAAAAGTACCCATCGGATTTGATCTTGAGTAACCCCGGTTTGGGAGATAGCATCGCAATAATCGGAGAAGCTCTCCATGTGTTGGTGCGGGTCTTCGGTGGGCAAACCACTAAATTGATTTCTCTCCACAAGTTGGATGAATTGTGTCTTTGCCACAAAATTCCCGGTATATGTATCCAGTAAAGCACTCGGTCCCGGCAAGACATCCTCGGTAAAAGTGGAGTGAGATGATAACTTCGGCATGATTGGATATGCGGGAGAAGATGGTGTAAACGGTGTTGATGTAGAACTAGAAGGGGAACTAGGACTAGAAGAATGGATAGATGAACCAAAGGGATTTATGAAGATTCCTTCGGCCGTCTCTCGAGGTGACTCGTTAAAGTCGGATCCTTGAGGTTGCTCTTCAATGGTGTTGCTAGTACCCGGTTGAGTGTGTCTAACCCGATCAATCGTCCGCTGGCGAAAGGCTCTAAAGAGTCTCTCCGGCTCTGGATTGAAGAGAAAGAAATCGCCTCTCCTCCTAGGCATACACTACACACTTGAGCAAACGTAAGACCACCTAGTGCTTTATGGGAACTAGGCAGAGACAATAAACGAACACAACGAAAAACAAAGAGAAAAGAAAGCTAAGAAAACAAGAGAAACCTACAAAATATGCACAAGAGATGATAGAAGAGCACAAAGAAGGGTAACTAAGTCAAGCTAGAAGTAAACTAAGTCTAAAAAATGCACCGTCCCCGGCAACGGCGCTAAATTGATGGTAGAGTTTTGCCATGTCCCCAACCGTCAATAAAGTCCAACTAATCCTAGTGGGTAGCTAGGGTAAGTCGGGTCGTGTCCATGGAGACGGTATTGTAAAGTCTAGACTAAGTCGACCTAAAATGAGACTATGCTACCAAAACAACACAAAGAGAACGATAATTGACAAACTATGATAGGAGAGGTGGTATGAACTAGACTAACCATGAACTAGCTATAACAAGACTTAAATGAAATAACTAGAGACTAAACAAACTAGCAAACTAGAGAAAATGATGACTAACTAGGTAGAGAAATCAAATATGGAAGGGAGTAGGTTAGGTCGGGTTCTTAAGTGTAGAAGGGTAATTGGGTGATCAAGGGTGTAGGTGTCTCCGAATTGCTAGAGTCGGCTTGCGCTCTCGCGTCTAAACCTAGGTCAAGGTCGGTCCGCGCTCTCGCGTCAAAACCCAAGTCCGCAGTCTCGTGTCTAAGACTAAACCCGACACAATCACACACTAGTCAAACAATGAGAAGAAGAGACAAGTATGAGAAACATTGGCCACTACTACCCACACAAGCATTTCAACAAACACATAGAGTGCCCAATATGTGACTAGCAATAAAAGGTTCGCCTTTACCCCTAATCAAACCCTAATCACCCATAATCTACCCTTAATCCCCCTACTAACCCCACAAGAAATCTACTCACTCATTATCAAGATGAAACTAACATAAACAAGAGAAATCAAACCAAACATCCAAACATCCATAATGAACAAACAATAACAATAACAATATGTAAAGATTCAAACTTGAATAAATAAACAATGAACAAGAGTAAAAAGGAGAAGGAGATTATACCAAACTAACAAGGATGAAAAAGATAAGAACTTGCAAAAATAAGAAACCCAAATCAACTCCAAGGTTTTCAAGCTTGGATGAATCTTCAAGTGTCTTCTTAATACCAGAGTAATTAACTAAGATTAAACAAAGATTAACTAAAGATTGAAGGAAGATTAAGCTAATGAGAGGAACACTAATCTAGGGTTATGAATGTTCAAGAGAGGCCTAAGAGAGTCTAGGGTAATGTAAGATGTGTAAACAATACAAGAGGGAAGTATTTATAAGGTTACAAGAATGAAGGAGGAAGAATAAAGAGTCACGCGCAGCAACACCGTGGTCCCGACCGGGACGGATCGCTTCCGACCGGGAAGGGCTGGTCCCGACCGGGACGGACCCAGAACAGAACCTATGCTATTCGCGCACCTCATCCCGGACGGGATGAGACCCTTCCCGTCGGGGATGAGTCTTGTAGGCCTCCAATATGATCTTTTGGTCCCTCCTTGCCTCTCATGGGTTTCTCGTCGATTCTCGGGGCTCGGGATCAAGTCTAAGAGGCTCGGGAATGGGTCCCGAGGTCTCAGGGTCGAATCCAAGGCATCGAGTGATCGTTCCTTCACTTCGTTGGCTCCAAAAAGTGTACGAAACGAGTCGAAATTGTTCCAAATCTTCGTGAATGGTCTCGGGAACCTGAAACGAACTAGAGGAAGCATAAGTAGCCCATAAACCGCTCCCAAGGAGCGATTCCACAAGGAAAATGGGACCAAAACACAACAAAATAAGCACTACAAACTACACTTATCAACCGGGATCATCACCTTCCCGGCCGGGAAAGGCCCAGCGAAGCCCGTTGTTCATTCTTTCATCTCCCTTAGTCTTGTAACCCTATATATACTCCCCCTCTTGTATTGTTTAGAAACTTTTTCATCTTTTACATTACCCACTAAACCCTAGACTACTTAAGGTTAGATTAGCTTAGATTAGGGTGGATTAGTTTAATCTCTCTTTAATTACTCCTAGATCTTAGTTTAATCTTAGTTCCATCTTTGTAATATTGAAGACTTTTTGGGTTGATCTACTCTATTCACAACATTGGAGGTCTTCCTTTGGGTTTATTTATGCAAAGATTCAAACTTTTGTTCATCCTTTGGTTTTGGTATAATTCATCTTCTCCCTAATCTCTTCTATTTAGTTTTCATTTGTGTTTATGTTTAGTAATCTTCAATAATCCATTATGAATGTTCATGTTTATGTTTGTTTCATTATGGTTGTTGGGTTTACTATCTTGAACATGAGTTAGTAGTCCTCTTGCTAGGATTAGTAGGGGGATTGGGTGTTCTAATGGGTGATTAAGGGTTTGTTTAAGATGTTGGTGGTTGTTTTGGTTGCTTCTTGGTTTTGTGTATGTGTCATGTTTGATGAAATGCTTGAATGACTTGTAGTTGCAAATGCATGTTTTCTTGCCTTCCTCTTGTGACCTTGTATGTTGCTAGGATGGATTCTTGCGCGAGAGCGAGGAAGCTCTAGGTCGGTTTTGGAGCGAGAGCCCGGATTATACCTAGATAGCTTGACTACCCCTTCACCTTTGCTCTTCCTTGATCATTTCATCACCCTTGAACCCAACCTAATCCTAGTTCTCTTCCTATTTGTTTTCTTATTTGTCTTAGTCATTGTTTCTCTAGTTAGTTGAATCCTTTAGCTTTAGTTGTCATACTTAGTTCATTCCTAGTCGTAGTTATATCCCCTTTTATCGTTCTAGTTAGTTTAGCTTAGTTGACCTAGTCTTGTATTTGGAGTGACCTTAGTCTAGACACCTCTTACCGTCCCCGTGGATTCGACCCGACTTACCCTATCTACCCAGTTAGGATTAGTTGTTTTATTTGTTGGTAGGATTGACGACAAAATCTTCCCATCATTCCACATTCCAAAACCATCCAAACCAGTCACCCCGACCTAAACATGATATCTCGATAACTGTCACTTTCAATGGGTCACACACGATCACTTTACCTTAGTTCTTTAACTAGGGTAAAAACCCATGTAATATACTCAAAACATTTCACATCGATAATTGATATAACGAGTCTAAAGCAAAATCAATCACCTTTTTACGAACTACGAACATGATTTGATTCCGTTTAAACACGGATACGTAGGCAACCCTCCCGAGGGTACAACCAAAATTAGCAAAATCGATTACTCGATTCATATGCAAATCGGAACCACCCTGTGCTCCGATTAACGAGTGATTTAAATGACAAAGCACAAACGATGAGCCGAGGACGGAGTGAAAACCCGAAAGGGCACTCCGAGTAAAATGAATAATCGAGTTGCGAGACGTTGTGAAAAAAAAAGCAAAATAAAAGGTTAGCCGAGGACGGAGTGAAAACCTGAAAGGGCACTCCGGCCAAAATAAAGAATCGAGTTGTGAGCCACCACAAAAAAATAATGATTAAAAAAATAAAAGTGTTCCTCATTAACGCAAAATTAATTAAATCAAGCCTTTATCGAGACCCTTTACATCGAGCATCCATTACCCGGCTACTCCGGAAACATGTCAACGTGTCAAGCAAAATCCTTCAAAAACTAGTACTAATACGCCACATAACATCAATTAATACAACATACTCCCTCCGAGTTTCTAACATTGCCCCATTTACTTTTGGGGTGAAAAATAAAGAAGGGAAAATGAGTGGTTAAAAAAGGAAGGAAGAAGAAAGAGAAATGGGTGGTTGAATGTGAACCACACATTTATGGCCTAAAGTGGAAAATGAGTAAAAGATCAAACTCAGCCCAAAAAGAAAAATGGGGCAATTTTAGAAACTTGGAGGGAGTAGTACTAATGGCTGGGCTCAACCGATCCAACTTTTCTTTTCCCCTACTATTCGGGTGTGCTTCACCGGGTCTCTCACTACAGACCCTCTGATCACAAGCTTCCCCTCTCTTAGTCCGCTGTGAGCCCAGCCAGTCCCATTTTCCTTCTTCACTCACATTTTCAATATGGGTCTTGTCAGTCTTGGCACTTTTAGATGAATTGACGGCACTAGGATCGGTAACACTGTCTTTAGTCGAGTGCTTAGTGACATTAACTCGTATCGTCTCCTTATCCTGTAGCACACGGTCTTCCTAACATTTGACTCGTCCCAATACCCTGTCGAATATCTTTAAGCTTCCCACCGGGCATGAGTGGGGATTGTCGGCCGAACATTTTTTTAGAGAAATAGGACGCATAGTCCTCTGTCTCCATGACATTTCGAACCTCCTAAGAGTATCCTCCTTCCACGGATGAGAACCGATAATGTCAACAATAGTCTCTGATACGGCTTGCGCCACACCCATTTGGTGCGTTAGCCTGCCCGTATGAATATAAACACAATCGCTTAAGGACAATATCTGCATAGTACGGGCCGGTGGTGAGAACGGGAGCCCGATATATCCGCTGATATGCCACCACGGGATGGTCCACCTAATGGTGACCCCTTCTTCAGCGTGCAAGTGGGAAAACCATTCCTCTTCAATATAGTTGTCATTCACTGGTTGTACCACATTCCGACCAGTACTAACTTTATAGCTATAACCCTTAATAAGCTGAGGAGGTTCGATCAAACCCAACCTCTCTTGTGAAGGGGTTGATAAGATTGTTGATGAGATTGATATGGTAGGTAAAATTGTGGGTCTTGGTAATTTGTCCCTTGATTGTCCCATGACGATTGATGGTAGCTTAGATGCATAATGTGGCTTGATACATTGGATGAACTAGAAACACTTGAGCAAACGTTAGAAGCGTAGTGCTTTTGAGGCACTAGGAAGAGAGAAATAAGCACCCAAGAAGAAAAAACGGAGATACACAAGGAGAAGAAACACACAAAATCAAGAACAAAGTCTAAAACTAAGCACACAAGAGTCAAAACTACGCCGTCCCCGGCAACGGCGCCAATTTGACGGAAGGTGTTTGTCGTCTATCCTACCGGTCAAAATAATAACCAACGAACCTAAGCTAGGTAGTTAGGGTAAGTCGGGTCGAGATCATCAGGGACGGGGAGTCGGACTAAGGTAAACTACGATTCTAGACTAGGTCCAAGGGAACTAAACTAGGGTGATAATGACTAAACTAGAGTCTAAAACAATAAATAAGAAGGCAAAACAAGCAACTAGTGATCACGAAAAGCGAGGTAAATCAATAAGAAGGAAACTAGGGCTGGGTCGGGTTCATGTACATCAAGGAGATTCAAAGGGGGAAACGGGGTTGCTAGCATGGTTTTGTAGCCTAGGTTCCATTCAGGCTCTCGCTACTTAAACGACCTAGGGGTCTCCTCACCACGCTCTCGCTACTAATGGGGGAACCAAACCTATCAACTAAACAAGAACATGCAAGAGAATAAGCAAGAAAAAAACAAGGAATGATCATCTCAAGTCTCACAAGCATTTCATCAAACATGTAGAGTGCAAGGCAAATAGAAATCAACAAAAACAACAATTAGCATCACCCATCTTACCCTAATCATCCCTAATCACACCCAATCCCCAAACTAAACATAGGGGAAAACTGCTCACACATATCTAAACTAAAACTAACATTAACTAGAGAAACAAACACAAGAACGACCTCATTCATTATGAAGAAGAAATAAGGATGAACAACAAACAATAAACAAAGATGTAAACTTTACTAACTATCAAAGATTAAAGGAAAAGAGAGAAGAAAGGTTATACCAACTAGATAAATGGAAAAGATGAACACTTGCATAAAAGAAGACCCAAAACATCCACCATTGTTGTCAAGATTGGTAGATTCTCCAAGAATTCCAATATTACAAGAGTAGCTAACTAGATTAAGACTTAATGAAGAGTAATTAAGGAAAGATTAAGCTAATATATACTAATCTAAGCTAATCTAGCCTAAATTAGTCTAGGGTTTCATGAATGTAGGGTAGTGTAAGGTAGAGTCCTTAAAACAATAAAAGAGGGGGGTATATATAGGGTTTCACGAGTGAAGGAGGCGGAAAAAGAGAAGACGGGTAGAACTTGGCCCTTCCCGACTGGGAAGAGGTTCATCCCGACCGGGATGCGTTAGTCCCGACCGGGATGGACTTGGTCCCGGCCGGGATGGCTGGTCAGAGTCGTTGTTTTGCTTTGCTTCTCGTCTCGGTCGTGATGGTGATGGTCACGACCGGGATGGGTCATGTAGGCTTCAAATATGATCTCATAGGTCCCTTCTTGCTCTTCATAGACTTCTTATCGATTCTCGATGCTCGGGAATGGGTCCCAAGGGCTCGGGAATGGTTCCAAGCCACCGAGTGATTGTCGCTTCTCTTTGTTGGCTCCATATGTATCGGAAACGAGTCGGAATCGTTCCATTTCTCCAAGATTGGCCTTAGGAACCTAAAACAAGCTAAAAGAAGCGTAAGTAGCCTCGAAACCGCTCCAAAGTGAGATTCCACAAGAGAAACCGGGACCAAACAGAAGGAATAAGCACTACATAACACACTTATCAACTACTCCGGGGATACCTCAATTTGGTTGACGATTTGAATTGTACTAGACGGATGCCGACATCCGTGTTTCTGTTAGAATAGATCGAGACGTGGTTGTAAGTGTTTAAAGGCTGATATGTTTGGTAAGACGACCTTTTTAGTGAACCGAATTAGTTGCCGATTTGTGGAGTCGCCACCGCGTAATTTTGGGAACTCGGAAACCATTCAAGTCAACTTTAATCCTTAGCCGGCTCAAAGTTGAGTGACATGTAGTCCTCAAGATAAAGACTTGTACCCTTAAGCATTCCATTTCTAGAATGACTCTCATTGCCAATGGTTTGGCATCCGGAAACCGTAGATTTTAAGTAACGGGTGAGGGTACGTATTGGAAAGCCAACGTCCGATAGACTTCGACACCCAATCCCGCCCGCACGTAGCGGCCTCTACTAATCAATCGGTGGGATGATAACATCGTTCCTTAATTGTGGCGGAAGTATGATAACATTCGTTGTTTTAACCTTAGATATTTGCTAAGTCGGTAGTTTAAGGACAAGTAAGATTTTGTCGAAGTAATGGTTTTTTACATTCTTTGCATGCAATTTCACATGATAAGCAGGCCATGAAAAGATACACGTAGGAGAGTAGAGAGTACTAGATATTATATGTATTAGCAAATCAGTTTTAACGTGATAATACGGATATTAGTCTTTCTCGTGGTATACCTTACCTGGTATTCTGCCTAAGATATGTCGGTTCGATATTAATGGGCTGCTTCGAACCACGTGTGAGAGGTGAGCATCAGGATTAATATGGAACCCGACTACCACTTGTTCAATTTTAGCTTGTTTACGTTTTTAATTCTGTATTAGGTGATTTAGCATGCGATTATAGTCATAAAAGCAATAAATCATACCAAAGCGGTAAATTTGAAATGTAAGTAAATCCCATTGTGAGGAATTGCACCCTCGGAGTGTACACTAAACGAGCCACGATGTGTAGATGGTAGAGAATGGATCTCATGTATACTCGAGTTTAGTTAGGATGTTTTAGTGCTTATGGTTGAAGTTGTGGACGTTATGTATGTTTACGACGCGTCATGGACCTAGTGTCCATATGAGTCGGACTCGACGTTATCGAAGTGCATAGGTGAAAGGTACGAAATGCAAAGTTGTGTTTAGATGACAGCCTAGTGACGATACGACTTCTAAGGCGGATCTTCCTAATTTTCCTGCAGCAAATCCAGTAGAGCTTCGCTACAATGTCTTGGATCGACTAGTCGAACATGAGTGTTCCTTTTCATTCTGATCGAGCCAAGGACTCGTGGAACACAAGAAGTAGTGTCAATATGTGTATCGAAAGAAAACGATCGAGTGGATTGTAGTTAGAGTTGGAGTGTGACGCTATGTAATCCCCTAGAAATTCTAACGCAATACAGTGGCGGAAACACTGTAGATTTGGGATTGAAACACACTGATGTTCTATATTTTAATAAATGAACGGTCAGTTAATACAAAGGTCACTTTTTACAAAAGAGTTAAAATAAATATTCTCCAAACAGGGTTACAAAAATCCATAAATCAACATGAATGAAGAAAGAGTAGGATCCACGCTACTCGCTAGCTCACACCCAAAACCCAGCAGCAAATATCTGTCATAATAAACATAACAGCCACGTCAATGGGGAGTAACTCGGACGTTCTCCCAGCCATATTATATCATATGGAAAAGTAATAGTATTATTATATCAAAATAAATATAATGGAAAACATTAAATGATATAACAAAAATAAGTTTTCGGAGAAAACGCAAAATATTGGAACAATAAAATCAGAACAAGTTTTCAGAAGAAAACTTCAAATATTTGCCAACCTGCAAACCAAAATATATCGATAATAATAAAAATATTCAAAATAGTGTTATGGATATATTCAGTGTAGAAGGTTAGACTTTCACTAGGAGAATACTAAAAACTAGCTTCGAGAACGTAGTTCAAACAAATCAAACTCCGAGCTCTAACTAGCCTACTCAAACATAATAGGACGGCGACTTATAAATGCGTGGCCCTAGTTTAAGACAATGTACACCTCTCCTGGGATTACCTGTCACCCAGTTCAACTTATGACGGCGACTTACTACGAGGTCTAAGCTTAAGGTCAAAATGTACACAACTCCCGGGATACCTGTCACCCAGTTCAACAACTAATGTACCGATTCCTGATATACTATCCTTATAGTTGATGGAAAAAACGTAAACCCTAGATTATATTACTCTAACCCCACACTTGATTTTATTCCATAACTCCAAAACAGCCATTATCAATAATCAAAATAAATATAATCATTATGAGGATAAAAGGAATAAACACTTTATATTAAAATGGAAATTTTCTTTAAATAGAAACTTACTAATTTTAGAATCTTACTTAAAATAGAATTAGTCTTATAGAAAATACGTAAGTTATTAATATAAGTGAAAATGTATAAAAGTAGCATTTCTAATGAAATTAACAATTTATTATTATCGCTGTTATTGTAACTTTAATATATTTCTAAATTTGTTACTCAAAATATAAATAAAATATGATAAGTCAATATACAGTATTCTATAAATAATTAGGAAATCGAGTTAAAACAATAAATCTTAGAAAAGAGATGTTTTAAGAAAATGAAATCAAAATTAATTGAGTCGATGAATTTTATAAATTAAGCGAGATTTTATAAAGCTTTCAAATTAGTTTTAGCAAATAGATTTTATCAATAAATAGTACTGATTTTACAAAAAATAATCAATCGTAGACAAATGAGAAATTATTAGGGAAAATAGTCTCGACTAAAAAATGTATTTAAAACAAAATCGACTACCTTTTCATTTATTAATATAATTCGTAAAACGGAAATTAATTTATTAAACAAGTATACAAATCTCGATTATAATATAAAAATACGATTTGAGTTAAAATTTAGAAATTAACGAAATATGTCGAAAATATGAAATCAATATTATTTAGTTACTAGTGTCACGATAACCGACAAAATATTATAACGATCATAAATAATAAAATTACTAACGATTTATAAAACGATATCGAAAGTTGTAAAATATTTATAAGGTACCCAATTTAAAATAATATAATTAGCAAATAATAAATAGCTAAAATTAGAAAACCTTACTACATACTACTACTCAAACATACGATATAAAATCGAGTAACGTCCTAAAGTTACCTTGAGTCGATATCTGAATGCTCATGTATCTGCCCTTCTTGATGAGTCCAAACTCCAACCGTTCTTGTAGTTGTCTTACAAACGGACTTCGAGGCTCCAACGGTAATCGAGACGAAAGAAATAGAAACAAAGAAATCGGAATAAGGATCGAAGAAATGACTAGAGGTGACACGGAAAAAGTAACAAGGGAAAGAGAGGGGAGGAGAAGGGATTGACTACGAAATGAGACCGGGAAAAAAAAAAGAGTATAAGAACGAGATAACAACTGGTACTAGCATCGAGGATAGGAAAAAAGAAGAGTGAAGAACGAAGGCTCGATATCATCCAATGTCGTAGCATCCATAATAATAACCGCAACAACGAGCATCAAATACAACGAACAGTAGCAACAAAGATGAGAAGAGGAAACTAGCAGCAAGGCAGAATTCGATAGCAAAATAAGATCGCAACACCGGAACGTAATGAATAACAGCATAACTCGCTCAACAAATCATCGGCATTAACATACAAGAATAGCATTGGCAGCATAGCTGTAGCATCATAGCGTAAAACCATGACCACAAGAAATGAGAAGGAATCACCAACTGATGTGGTACGCACAACAGCAGCACGCAAGGATGACATAAAAGAAGAGGAGAACAAGGAAAAAGAGGAGAAGAAGAAGGAACAGCAGGAGGACAAACGGATAGCAATAAGAACAAGAACAACAACAACAAAACGAAGAAGAAATAAGAAGAAGAAAAGAAGCAGACAGCAGTAGCGTGACTGAACAGCGGCACAAAATATAGCAGCATCAACGACCACAAAAACAACAGTAACAGCAGCAGCTTAGAACCCGGACAGCAAGACAAGCCAAACAACGAATTAGATGCAGTAAAATGAAACGCAGCAGCAGAAATAGACAACAGCAACAGCAACGTACAGAACGAAGACGAAGGAGAAAATGGGGAAGAGGACAGATGAGAAAGAAAAGGAAGGAGGTGGAAAATACCCTCACGAAATTGGGCAACGGATGGCAACTGGGACGAGGCAAAACAGAGGAAAACAGAATGGGTCGAGTGGTGATGGCGATGACGATGATGAACGAATATGGTGGAGGATAATATGGTGTAGAATTTACGAAGATGGTGGCTACAGAACGAGTTATATGGAGGGATAAGTTGGCAGACAAGCAAAAAGGGTAAGAAGAAAGAAGGAACAAAGAGGTGGAACAAAAGGGATGAATGAAGAGGTGGAGATAAAAACAAGAAGTAGGGGGTGGGGGGGGGGGGGGAATGAATCCCTTTGATCTCCACTAATAAAAAAAAAACATATATGGAAAATGGAGTTAGAAATATGGGTTAGTTAAATGAATTGGTAGGAGATGAATTCCGTAACGATAAGTTGACTGACCCACAAATCGGGTTAAAAACGAGTTAATACAATTAATAAATAATCGGGCCGTCAAACACAATCAGTAAATAAAATATTCAAGACGAAAACGAAGCTTATAGTAATAAATAGTTAGACGAAGAAATAGTATTTCCCGATAAATAATAAGTCTTCGATAAAGTGAATTAAATTGATTTCTCGAGGAAATGTAATAAATGTTTTGACGAATCTTAATATAAATGAACTTCGAGTTGAAAATAGAAATTCGAGCTTAAATATAAATAAATAAAAAGAATTTAGAATTTATAAATTATCGAAATAGATAATCGATAAGAATTAAATTAAATGTATAAAACTCATCGAAATAGAAATAAAAATATGTTTTAAATATAAGACGAGTTTCCGAGAAAAATAGAATTTTAGGAGTTTGAAACGATTAAACGATGAATTCGTTTTATAATAATTTTAAGAATTACGAGTTAAATCGTAAAAAAAATACAAACATAATTTAAATTTAATTTAAATTTATAAAAATCAGGGGTGTTACATGCTAAGTTTAGAGCACAAAGCTCGAAGAGAGGAGGAGGGAGAGTAGTGAATTTCGAATGAGGTTCGAATTCTGAGAAATGTGTTGTGTGTTGTAATGCGCGGAGAAGGGGGGTATTTATAGTTTTTCTCGCAGTTCAAATCGACCTCTCAGGCGGCTGGTGGCGTGCGCATCAGGATTGAGGCGCCTGAGGGTGAGCGCATCAAGATTGAGACGCCTGAAGGGGGGCGGTCGGGGTTTTGAAGATTCGATTTCAAAACTTTCCAAAACGGAGATTATACGTAATCTCATACCTTGCTTGGGCATTAAGGTTTCTGCCGTGACCAAGCGCGTTTCTTCGAAAGGCCTCTAGCGCGTGTCTCGAGGCTTGCTCGGCCTGACGCGCTGACTCGGGTTTTGCTTGGCGTATTTCGGGACCGATTCGGAGCCCCAGTGTCGGAATTGACTCTAATTAGTGTCGACGCAACCGCAATGACACGACTAAGACTGTCTTAATGTTGAATTAATTTTTTCGAGTAATTATTTGATCCGTTCTATAGAAAAACCATCTAAAACATCGTAAACTCATGTCGTGTTGCAGTCCGATCGTCATCGGGTGTTTGTCGGGCACTCTACAGCCACGAGGTCAGAATCTGAGTGTCTACAGAAGCCCTCACTTTGACTGAGGCTTGGACAAGGCGAAATTCAAAGTATAGCCGCTGATAGCCCGTCAATCGTATCAGTCGTTTAGCGAAGGATGGGGGATCAAACAATATTTATAGACTCGTAATGACACAAAAAGTACTAAAGGATTCGTGGTAAGTCGAGGTCAGTCCACAGGGAAACGGAATGGTATTCAGTAAAAGCGGCGTGTTTGGGATCTAATGGAGGTTTTAAGGGTCGTGTCTATACTAAGAATGCGGTAAATGATAAAAATTAAATAACAAGAATAATGACAAGAGAAATGATAGGAGATGAACAAATGAGGGAAAGGTGTTAGGGAGAAGTCGAAATTCAGAAATTGGGGTCTAAGAAATTGGAATCGGGTCGGTCACAACATTGGTAAAGGGAGAATGTCACCTTTCGGTTTCTTCACCCAACTCACCTAAAAACCCGCTTTCGCGGTGAAGAAGGGTAAGTTTCAAGTTAAGGTAATTTCTACCCCGATTTTCCCTATATTGATAGAAATGAGTCACGGTCGGTCTAGTTGGCCGGACTAAAACAACAATGACACAACAACCATAAACAAGATAAACCAACAAGCAACCAACCAATCAAAACTCCTCAATTCAAATAATCCAAGATCCTCCTCCCTAAACCCCCCAACAAGAAATCTACTCACTACTCATAATGGAAAATAACAAAACATTAACAAAGAAGAAAACAAGTACAACATGCATAGTAAATAAATCTAAAGAAAATAACCACAAAACAACAAGGAAATTGCAATCAACAAAATAAATTAAACTAGAAAGTGATCTAGAACAACATAAATGAGATCTAAAGAAAATAACCACAAAACGATTAACAAAATAACGATCAACAAAATGAAACATAAAACAATTTAAAAACGATGGGAATGAAATCTAGAGAAAATAAAATCAAGACAATAAATGAAATTGCAATCAACAAAATAAACCTTAAAATAATCTAAGAGACTAAGAACGATAAATAAAGATGATCAGAACAAAACAATAATGAAAGGACAATAGTGAATCTAGTCTAGAGATTAGGGAGAGGAAAGAAATATACCAACTATGGAAATCAACAATAAAGAAGAAGATTGCATAAATAAATAAATGAAGCTTGATGAAGAGGACAAAGGATTTGTCACTAATCCTTTAATAATCTCCAAGAATCTTCGATAAAAACTTGAATTCTACAAAGCTTGGATGTAAATCTAGAGAATTGATGGTGAAAACTATTAGATATACTACTAGCTTACTATAGAGAACTACTAGAATTACTACTAGAATAATCTACTAAATGGATGGTAAGTAGTGAGAGAATGGAGTAGTCTAAACTAATGAAAGCCTGATGTTCAAGTAACTAGGGTATACATATATATAGTAAAGCCTTAATGGACCTCTTAAACTTAAGCCCAAATCCACTTTTTGCTCCATTAGTGAGACAATCACCCTTTAAGTCTTCATAAGGTGGAACTTCACCCTACCATACACGGACCAATACCGTCGGGTGAAACTTTACCCGGTGGTTTCACCCGGTGAACTTCTTCCAGTTTTGCATTTTTGGACACTTTTACCTTCGGACGAAACTTCACCCGGTGGGTGAAAGTTTCGCCCGGTGGAGAAGTTTTCCTGAACATCTTCGGGGAGGCAAATAATCGTCAGGCGAAACTTCGCCCGGTCATTTCTAATCGGGTGAAACTTCACCCGATGGTTTCTGGCCTCTTTTCTTGTCTCATTCTTCGTCATTTGATTGGATGGCTTTGAACTTTAAGTTTAGTGTTTTGCTCTTTGGACTGTATTCCCTTCTCTTGTGCTCGTGGAAGCTCGATCATGCTTTCGGTGCCAAATCCTATCAAAATCGATAGAAAAACTACCAAAAACACGTAGAATGCACAAGAGGGACGCTAAAGCGACAAATACTCAAAATAGGGCAATAATCGTACTCTAATCTCGCAAAATGAGGGAAAAACGATTCTAAATGGGAGGAATAACGGTCTAAATTTAGCACACAACAATTCCCCCACAATAAATCGTTGCTCGTCCTCGAGCAAAGACCCAAAAAGAAGTTACAAGCTACTACTACTACTACTAGCTAGACTATGCTAAGCCGATTCGGGGCAATTAACGGGCCCGCTCCATCCTTTCAACTCACATCGGATTACCCATGAGGGAGAGTACTTCCATGCAATGAAAGTTGGGGCTTGATCAAAATGGTGGATGCGACTAAACACACAAAACACATAACACGAAAGAGTAGACGCATCCAAAGCAAAATAAAACACCGAATCCCTCATCGAGACGGCGGGGAAGACACCGATTACTTACCTAAAACAATCATAAACATTCCAAGATAAATTACCCACGTAGACAAGGACCAAAGCCTAATCGTATGACAATTAAGCAATAAAGATGTTGATGACTTAGCTAGGTCCTCCTAATCTTGTAAAGGGGTACGACGGGGTGTTAAACGGAGTGGAAAAGGTGAACCATGGATTTGTTCGACATTGTAGGTAGGTGTAATCCCGCTCTCTTTGGCTATGCTAAGAGGGTCGTTCCAAACTCGAATTTCCTAAATTAGCCCAAACAAAAAGGTGGAGTGTTTACAATTATTGGGGTCGATCGTCTAATCACCGCTATCTTCCAACCTCGGGACTCGGTCCTCTAGTAGGCACTTCACGGAGATGAATCAACGAAAGGGCTTTTTTTTTATCAAGGAGTGTTTTTGATGATACGATTTTCATTGATGCTCCTTTTCTCTCCCTTGTTTTTCATATTTTTGTGCCCTTTTCTCTTGCTTTCGTTTGCCCTTTTCGGCTTTTGATGTGGTTTGTAACCAAGCTTGGAGGTTATTTTTGTGTAAACTTATTGTGGTGATGTATATGTGGAGGAAAAATAGGTAATCGAGAACGCTCGCCATTCCCGGATAACCCACAAAAAGCAAAAGGAATTTGGACTAAAGGTGCAATGGTTGTTCGAGCAAGGTCACCTCAAAAACGGGATGCGGAAACCAAGGCCTAACTCGTACATGTTATACCAAGAAGCCTTCGAGAAAATGGGGCTGAACTCACGCCACCTGAAGCCCGCCTCTGGGTCGCTATACGGCTTCAGGGAGGCTGGAACTACCTCCATGGGAATCATTAACCTATCTATAACTTTCGGAGAAGGGACTAATAATAACGCCAGAAAAATCAGAGCATCGTTTGTCGTAGTAAGTGTCAAATCCACATACAACACCTTGCTGAGCCACACAACACTCGACAAGATCCAAGCCGCTGTGTCCATCAGGATCCTTACATTAGCATATGCCACCGACAACAGGCAAGAAGGAAAGTTGCACAGAGACAAAGAATATGCAAAAGAATGCTACTCCATCACCATGCAAGTCCCGCCGGAAGACCGCAAAGGAAAAAGGAAAATGCACAACTCACCAGAGGGCGAGGTCTCCATCCTACCACTCCCTAATCTAAGGATGAGTGGATAGTCAAGAGAATAGATAGACGAAGAAAAACCCGACATAAGCCAAAAAACGTAAGTATTTTTATTCCATTATTGTTTTTCCCTTTTCCCTAAACCGGAGGACGGTCAAGAAACAATGTCGATGACTCCGGTAGCAGTTGTAGAAACGATTTTTTATGAAATGAAGCAAGTTTTCTATACTCATCACCCATTCCAAACACTCATAGACATTGAGCAAGGGGCAATAAGGGGAGCCACTGTTACAAAGAAAGGTTTAAATTAGCCACCCCAATGCATAGGCTTGCAAACCGGGACGACTACCTAACAAGTCCTAAAGAAAACGTGGCCTTGTATAAAAAACATAAAGCCCTCCTACGCTCAATCAAGTGCGTAGGGGGCACGGCACCCGCACCAAGGCCACGTCCTTGATCGACTAGCCGATGTAGGGCAGCCACCTAACAAGGCCTAAAGAAAACTTTGCCTTGTATTAAAAACATAAAGCCCTCCTACGCCCAATCAAGTGCGCAGGGGGCACGACACCTGCACCAAGGACACGTCCTTGATCGACTGGCCGAGGTACGGCAGCAACCTAACAAGGCCTAAATAAAACATGACCTTATATAAAAAAATAATATAAAGCCCTCCTATGCCCAATCAAGTGCGCATGGTCCTTGATCGATTGGCCGAGGTGGGGCAGCCACCCAACAAGGCCTAATGAGAACCTGACCTTGAATAAAAAAAACATAAAGCCCTCCTACGCCCAATCAAGTGCGCAGAGAGCACAAGACCCGCACCAAACCCACGTCTTTAATCGACTGGCCGAGGTAGGATAGCCACCCAACAAGGCCTAAAGAGAACATGGCCTTGTATAGACAACATAAATCTTTTACTCGCAATCAAATGCACACGGCGCACGGCCTCCAAGCCTGTACCATATGACCCAAAAACTAATATAGAATGATCGGACAGCCACAAAGGCTTGGATAACCAAAAGCACGTCTGCACTTAACTTCCATTTCTCAAAAAAGGAAAACATAGTCAAGACGACCTTTACATAAGAAGCGCCAGAATGGCCTATCGCTACACAGTTCATAAAAAGGACGACTAAATGATTATATAACAAAGAAACTGAAGAAAGGACGGACGCCCTAGACTCTACCCTCGTGCTCCTCACCAAAGACACTAGCTACAGTATCCACCCTCTTCAGCTCCTCGGCCACCCTGTCTTCCAGAGCATCATACAGGTCATTGAAAACGCCATCGTCAAAGTGTGGCACCATGTCCTTGATAACGGCCAAGCAGCCCTCAACACCATAAGTGACGTTTTTCTGATAAGACTCCACGACCACCTCTTTGGCGTCTCTCTCCATCTTAAAGATAAGCTTCTCAAGAGATTTATCTTCTCTTAGGAATCAAGTTAGCTCACCCGATAAGACGAGACAGCAAGTTCGGCATGCCCAAGCTCCCTCACCACCTACTACAACAAATTGACACTTGCGCCACGAATTATGCCACGTGAATTTGCTATTTGTGGCAAAATTTTACCTAGCCACGGGAAAAACTTGATTCACTACTTGGAAAAAAAAATATGCCACGGGAACATTTTTTCTCGTGGCAAAAATTCACTTGCGTCACTAATTTTATTAAAGTCGTGGCCAATAATTACTCTTGCCACGAAAGATGCCACACACGTGGCAAAAATATATTTATCCACGAATTTGTTTAGTGGCAAATATTGTTTAGCCATGACATGATTAACTTCCATGGCCAAAATAATTTTTTAGCCACAGATTTAATAAATGCATGTGGCTAATGGTTCTCCAAACATTAATCAAATTACTTTCAAGTTAAGCCGAGTGTCAAATATTGATCTTAAAACATTCATTAAAATTCAAAGTTAATGATAATATGAAAAAAATAAAATATTAAATTTGAAAATATTTTGATAAAAAAAAATTGGTAGTATTTTATTTAGTTTTAAGATAATTTTTTTTTAAAATTAAATACAAGAAAATTTTGGTTGTCTAATTTGTGACTTTTTACTAATCATCATTTTTGAAGTAATTGATTTCTCTTAATTTGACAATATGTTTTATTAAAATTCTATAATCTTAAGTATGACTTTTGAAAGACAACTAACATTTACATAGTGTAATATATGCTAGCTAAAATGCGGCGTACATAGCATATCAAGTAAAATAAGTATGTGATTGATCATCCATCATTGAGATGTCTCATGTTATTTAAGACTCTTTCATTTTTACCGCCTAATTACTTAATTTTTTCCCCACGTAATACAGTTCTTTTTAAGACAAAAAACCTTAAAAAGAAAGTGACTGAGCATTATTTTTTTCCAAATTATTGATTTTCTTACAATATTTTCAGTGTGAAAAAAACCGCTTTATTAAACTCGTATTTAAAAATGCTAATCAGTCTGTATTTTTTTATGGAATTAACTTTGACTGCGAAAACAATAATTATTTTCGTACATAAATTGTCTTTCAAGCTGTTTGGTATGAAAGAAAGATTAATGTATTAGAAAGTCGTGCCTAAGTTCAATAACCAGTCAAATTAATTTTTCAAAAAAAGAGAAATATAATTGAGAAAATCAAATAATTAACCAATACAAGTAAGAAAATATAATAATTAAGGACTAATAGTGAGAAAATCCAAAATTAATTTATCGTCAACTGTTTAATTCAATAACTGTTATGTAATATTATTTGTAAGATATTTTAAAAAATGAATTTAAAATAAAGTTTAAATAATGAAAAATTAAATTCGGGTAGAACTTGAAGTAGGCAAGAGGAAACTCAATGAGGATAAAAAACTGTTGAAATAAAATAACGACCGATAACGAAAAGAAAAAACATATCGAAAGAACTAGCAATAAAAGAACGTGGAAATTTAAATACAAACTAAATAAAAATATCTATAAATTAATGAAATCATGAGTCCAAAAATCAACTTCGAAACTCTTTTTTTTTTCGGAATAATAATTTTTTTCATCATAATATGTAAATCATTTGAGGAAAAAAATTAATTACTCAAAAGTAAATGTAGTTTGTGAAAAAAACATCACTTTAAAAGAATTCAAAACAATGATTATGTCAATAAAGTTAAATTTCGTTTCTGGTAGCTGGCCATAGAACTCCACAGTTAAGCGTGCTTGAGTGAGAGTGGTGTTAAGATGGGTGACTTTCTAGGAAGGCTCTTCGATGCGTATGGTGAAATTAAATAATGTTGGAATGACTCAGCTATAAAAGCTAGTAACCGTTCAAGATGTGACTACTATAGGGGTAGAGAATTCTTACGGTTATTAATTTATTTAAGTTATTATATATTTTGTCACCGAAATAAATGTTTCGCCACAAAATAATTAGTGTCGACATGACATAGGTCCACCCCGACGCGGCCACGCGCGGGTTTGGGGAGGCGAATGAATCTCCAAATGAGATGGTCAAATTGAAATTTAAATCGAAGTTGGAGTCGCCACCGAATTTTATGGTTATTCGGAACCGTTCGAGCCCACTCTATGCCGTAGTGGGCCGTATACAAAATACGGCCCATTTCCGATGTCAGAGTTTATTGGGCTCGTCCCTTTGCAGTTCGATACCGATGCCGACTTGATCGGTCAATCGTATATCGAATGACTCTCGTTGCCAATGGATTCGGACATCCGGAAACCACGGTTCTGAGTAAGGGGTGAGGGTACGTGTTGGGAAGTTCACTAAGAACACCCAACCCCGCCCGCACATTAGCGGCCTCTACTAGGATATCGAATGATTTTTTAATACGCGCGTTAGTAATACGATGAATGATATGCAAACATTGTTTTCCTAAGCATGCGAGGAATTGAACGGGTTGCTAAGTCGGTTTAATGCATAAAAAAATTAACGTCAAAGTTGAATTTAGCATATGAGATTCGTTTTAGTATAATAAAACAAACGATGAAAAAAAAAATATGAATTTGCTACAAAGGATGAACAAACAAGTTAGTATTGGTTTGTGAAAAATAATATAGCAAAAATAATAAATATACGAGATCGAAATCTGAAAATATTGCTAAAATACGCGGTTTTGTATAAAAAAACGAAGTTCGAAAAATAAATAAAAAAGAAAGGGTGTGTCGTGTGACAGCCGGCCGCGCGGCTCTCCTGGGATGCTGGCGGGTCGCGTGACGGCCTGTTTTTGAAATCGGTTTTTCGAAAATTCGATGCTTTTATTAAATCGCGTTTAAATATCGCATAATTTGCTCTCGATCTGTTATTTTTTATATTCGTTATATTCGATAATTGACTACGAAATCAATATCAAATATTCCGAATACTTTTAGAAAAGATATAAATTTTAGAAATCGTTTCCTAGAATAAATAATAAAACGAAGGAAAAATCTAAAAAAAAAAGGGTTCGGGTTTCAGGCTTGTGCGCGAGTCGCCTGGGAATGGCGCGACTCGCGTGCGGGTCTGTCCCGGTTTCGTTTGTTGTTCGAAATTGCTAATCGCGTACAAAATATGAATTAATTTATACTCGATTTTATGTTTTCGATATTCGTCGTATCCGATATTCGATTATGAAATCGATATCGGATATTCGGAATGAATAAAAAAGTTTTGTAGAAAAAAAAGTTTGAATGAAAAAGATGTAACCATTTTTAACGTCGTCGAGATTTAATATAATTCTTTTTGATACAATATTCGATTATAGAGAATCGATATCATATTTTTAAGAATGTTCGATATATGAAAATAGGTTTTAATAGTATCGATATCAGAAAATAAAATAAAAAGCGACGAACGACCCGTAAAAAAAAGACGACGAGAAGGAGAAGAGAAGGAGAAGGAGAAATCGGGTTTGATACACCCTCAACCTACATGCTTCTGTTTACTCGGATCGGGGCTCGTCGGGACGTGGCTTAGGCACAAGAGCGTCAAGTGGATGTCGGTGAGTTGCGGTGGCTCGGTTTGGGCGTGAGACGTGTGAAGGGTGTCGGGTATCGGGCCGGTTTCCTTCGGGTATAATATCGGTTTCTCGATGCTAAGTTTTATGCTTATGGGAGTGTGGGAATAATTGATGGTGTTTGATGATTGATGATTGATAATGAATGTAGATGAATCTATTTTGAGTTGTGCAAGGGGCTATTTATAGGGAGTTCCCGGCCTTGGCTAGAAGAGGTGCTTCGGGTTTGAACTACCGCTTAGGATAGGAAACGTAAGAAGCTGAAAGGCATGAGAATTCCGCTTGCTTATCGAAGAAGCAAGGGAACATGGCTAGAAGAGGGCTGCCCGGCCGAGTGTTTGCACTCGGTCAGGTGTTTGAATCGGTTTTCGGATAGGATTCCTACTTGAGATCGAATTCCATCCTTAAACGGATTTGTTTAATATTTTGTGAAGCTGATTTTTTGTAGGATTGGAGTATGAATCAGCCGTGTGAGGTGTCACGGATGACTCACGTGTCTCGGGAAAATCTTTGACCGGGTTTTGACTCGGTCGCTAAAAGACGATTTTACCCCTGGTGTCGGAATCGACCCAAACTAGTCTTATTTGACTGGAAACGACCCACTGGGCCTGATTTTGAGGTTGGTTTTGTGAGATATGTACTCCATAATAAGCCCAAGGCAAATGCCAATGATTTTGAGCCCGTTTCTGAGTATTTAAAGCACGTTTGCGTCCGATCATCATCGGGTGTTTGTCGGAAACTGCTATAGACACCTGGCGGCCAAAATGTGGGTGTCTACAGAGCCCCCACTCTGACTGAGGCTTGGACAAGGCGAAAGTCAGAGTAGCTACCAGGCCAATCAAAGATTAAGACCTGGCAGTCTTCCGGTCGGGTCGTTTAAGGTCCATTAGACCTGCGTTAAGGGCCCGCCGGCCGGAGACTAGAAATGTACCTGAGTTGATGATGATAACTCCGTGGGGAATCGGACTTGTCGTATAAGTCTATGCCGCTGGGGAGTTATGTGAATTGCGCGGTCTTGAATTGTACCTGTATAAGTTACATAAAATTTTGCATGCAACATGTAGGTGAAACAAATATGACTCGCGCTGGGGAATAAAAAATGATTTTTGGTTAGTTTTAAAATCGAAGTCCTGAAAGCAGCTCACGTGCTAGGAAATAGGTTTTCAAAACTGAAATGGGTAGAAAAGAAATTTGCAATTTAAATAGACCGAAATTTGACCTTGTCGAAAAGGGTTTTCTCAAATGGCTAAGTTTTGCAAATTTTAAAATGAGAATTTGAAGAGAGAGACCTATCGACAGACTCGACGCTGGGCGTGACCGGACAAGTTGACAGACACGACTGGACTATCGAGGGGTTGGACCGTGACTCGGTAGGGGGGTGGGCCACCTAACAAGACTCTTAAGTTGCGCTATTCCGTAGCCTAGACGAGTGGCAACATGGTCGAACATCGAAGTGGGATAGATATGCTATACGGGGTTGCAGTAGTCTGTAATGAGACTGTTGTAGTCTAGTGCTCTCCTAAATTTTTGATTTTAGGGTACATTTCCGAAGTGGGTATTGCCTCGAGTCCTGACAGATTCTTGTCTTCGACTGAGCCGAGTACTAGGACACACTATAGAAAGGAGGCTAGATTTTTTGAATTTTATCTGGATTTTGTGAGTGAATGGAGGCTTTCTGCCTAAGAGAAGCCCCCAGGACGACAAAGCTACATATTAAGAACATGACGGTGTCGTGACCGGAATGATGGCGCTTTTTGAATGTGTGTCAATGTGGGTGGTTGTGCCTCTGTTGAAAGGCTGCCTACGTATTCACGTATAGTGAAATCAAACCATGCCGTAGTTCAGTGTTGAAAGATATATTATGGTGCCTAGTCTAATAGGACTTTGTGTGTAACCAGCCATAGCAATGGTGTAGGTTAGGTGCATTCCCAATGATGTCTTGATCAAAGGGCTAGAATGGTTAGGATATTGATCCTGTGACTGTGAACATTCTCCGGGATAGCTCCCAGAGGTGGTGTGAACTATTTGGGCATGTTCTATGTCAACCGCAGGTTGAATTCCCGTGCTTGGGGTTGGTAACTGGTTTGAATGAGAAGAATTGAGATGGGATTTTAACGAGTTTTGCTCTTGGGGATTTTAACGAGTTTTGCTCTCGGGGATTTGACGAGTTTTGCTCTCGGGGATTTGACGAGTTTTGCTCTCGGGATTGTGTATGATTAAGTAAGGGATTTGACGAGTTTTGCTCTCGGATCTTTGACGAGTTTTGATCTCGGGTTTGCATATGGTGATTGTGAATTTTGTTATGTAAAGGGGAAGCTGAGTAAAATGGCTCGAACTTTGATCGGGATATGTTTGATGATGCGGGATCTGGTTTCCACGTCTGTCCTAATGGTTAGGGGTATCCTATGGAGCTTGAATCCTCCAAATTCCGGGCTGTCTTTAGCCTGGGCCTCGGGAAGGTCTTGAGGGTTGTAATGTGGGAAGGCTAAATGTGGTGTTAGTTGACCAGCTTGATTGTTTCTCCCTTATTGGATGGTATGAGTATTGATCTTGAGTGGACCGTTGACCACGGTCATGGGCATTTGAATATTTTTTGGTTGGTTGACCTCTTAGCCCCGGTCATAGGATCTTCATTTGTGTTGACCGTTCTGGTCGTGGATGCTCTTTTTTTTATGATGGCCTGCTTTTTTGTTTTGGTTTTTTGCTTTTTTTCCTTTTTCATGGACTTTCGATTTCTTTTTTTTTTGTCCAGTTTTTTGTCTTTTTTCTGTTGGTCGGACTAACACCGTGGGTAGGTATGGTTGATCTTGTCGGAGGGGTGTTTATTGTGGGAAATGGGCTTGCCTCCCGTCTTGAACCCCAAACTAGGAGACTACCTAGATTTGTCCTAGAATTCGATACCGCTCCTGCTAAGGGTAGTTTTGTGGCTTTCTATGTCAAACATGGAACATGTAAAGGAAAGCACGGGTCTCGATTTCCTGCAGTCATTATAGATGTGCCTGTAATAGTCACGTGCATGTGCTCACAGTGTATGACGGTGTTCATCATGTTCTCGGAAACACATAAAGAAAGTATATATGAGAAAGAATATTGAAAGCTGATTTTATTGAATTTTGAAAAAGAGGACAGAATACAACTGACTCTGACTTTGACTTTGACTTTGGAAGAAATAGCACGTCCTAGACTCGGACTCAGACTCGGACTTAAATCAAATCCAGACTCTCGGATGATGTTGTCAATCCAGCTTCTAAGGACTCAAGCTGATGTCCAGTATAGCCTTCAGTAGAAACTTCACCCAAATCTTCATTATGTCGAAGATCGTCTTCAATCCTAATGCCCATTTCGGTAAGCACTGCAAAGTTGGAAATGCCGGGATACCTAAGATGGATGCGGTAGGAAGGTAGGAGGTTATTGATGAACGCCTCCACTAGTGTCTTCTCGTTGGGCTTGTCTACCAACTTCACACTTTCGGCTCTCCACCTTTGAAGGTACTTGGTGAAACCTTCCTTGGGCTCTTGGGCCATGATTTCCAAAGTACGCATCGTGGTCTGGATCTCGGTATTATCGGCATAATTCCGAGCGAATTCCGTCGCCACGTTATCCCAAGTCTTGTACTTCTTGGGGTCAAGCCTGTAGTACCAGGCTTTCGGATGCTTCTCGAGGGAAGCAGCGAACAGGTGCTTAAACATAGTGGATTTCACCCCCTTGATAGCCATGAACTCCTTGAAAGCCCGGATATGTACTGCCGGGTCTTCAGTCCCGTCGAACATTGGTAGGCCCGTCAGGTTGAGGTTAGCGGGCAGCTCGTCGGTCAAAGGTGAATAGGAACGAGCATTTTCCGTATGGATTGAATTGTTGGTCGACAGGTGGACCTGTTCCTCCAGCTTGCGGACTGCGTTGGCCAGTTCAGCTATGGGCCCAGTGGTTTCATTCCCGACCTTAGGAGTCCTTTGTTCCAAGGCACTCAAACGGGTGGCAATGGCGGTTTGGTCTCCCCTTATCTGGTTCAGTTGATCTTGGATCTTGACCAACGAGGCGGTCAGTTGATCAATGGAGTCCTTAGTCATGGTTCAGGTGAAGGGCGGCCTGTCTGTAATAATACTGCGTAATCAGGAAAGTTGCTTTGGAACTCAAATTCACCAAGGCATAGGAAATAGCGCGGGGGGAGAGACGACTCCAGTTTGGCTCGGGTTAGACTCTCCTAAGACAAATGTGTAGGATATGATCCTCGGAGTGACCGTGATTAATCGTTCCGTCAGAGAATAGCCCCCAAGTGAGGCTAAGGACTCAGATAGGACTCAGATGGTGTGGCATCTAAGTGGCTCGAAAGTGGGGTATGTGAGACACGTGTAAGACATGACCCTTAGAGCAACCGTGATTGATCGCTCTGCTAGAAGGTAGCCCCCAAGTGGGATCAAAGACTTTGTTAAGACTCGAGTGTCGGACGAGTGACCCTTAGACGTAAGGGTCACGAACCTTTTGTTATAGGGCTATGCCTTGTAAAAGGTTGACTCGGAAAAGACTCCTAGACGGGTGACTCGTGAAAGGTGGGCCTCCTTTAGGCTCCAGCCGTGTGGGTTGGGCCCTATTTGAAAGGAGATTCACGTGAGATATTCCCCAGACTTTGGACTCGATTGTGTAGACGGGCCAACTTTCGTAGGAGTATGTCCTACGTAGGTGGGCCTTGCCTTAGTATAATAAGGCGGACTGGGATAGGGAGGAAATCCGTGATATAAGATCGACGGAGTTTCGAAGTTAGAGACCTCGACGACTTACGACACGACCCGACACTGCTAAATACGGGAAGTCCTAAGAAGAGGAAGGTTTTGAAAAATTGAATTTTTGAAAGGCCCGAAAGAATCGGGGAGAACCGGCCCTTTTTCGAGAAATAAAACGGAAAGGCGGACCGGGGACGGTTTTGAAAAGTTTCGAAAATATTTTCGAGTTTTGAAATGGGCGTAATACCGGCTAAAAATAGGCTATTTTGAGTAAAATCGTGGATCCTAAATTCGTTATATGTCCCGGGTTTTGAAATTGGATATTTTGAAAAGGATGCTATTTTGAAAAAAGACAGATTTTGAAAAACGACTTGTAAATCAGGTAGCAGGTAGTCATGGAAACAGTATAACGACGCCATGTATGCTCTAATTCTAAGTCTCGGTCAGTCTAAAAGGGTCTATACCAGTGTACACAGCCTATCGAGAGTTGAGCTTAGAACATGCCGTAAAACCCATACGAATCGGCTAATGGACACCTTCGACATATCCAATTTGGACTACATCGATAGTATAGTGGGACGTCGGTCACCAGTACCGGCCCGGGAAAATATGGGGTTATGCATGAACCGTAAAACTAAAACGCGTATTGTACTAGTCAAACGATTTCTATTCGAGTCTCACCCTGAGGATGCTGAAGGTCAGTAACGTATCAGCTAATCCCCAGCGGAGTCGCCAAATTGTGGACATGACATAGGTCCACCCCGACGCGGCCACGCGCGGGTTTGGGAGGCGAATGAATCTCCATATCAGATGGTGAAATTGAAATTTAAATCGAAGTTGGAGTCGCCACCGAATTTTATGGTTATTCGGAACCGTTCGAGCCCACTCTATGTCATAGTGGGACGTATGCAAAATACGGCCCATTTCCGATGTCAGAGTTTATTGGGCTCGTCCCTTTGCAGTTCGATACCGATGCCGACTTGATCGGTTAATCGTATATTGAATGACTCTCATTGCCAATGGATTCGGACATCCGGAAACCACGGTTCTGAGTAAGGGGTGAGGGTACGTGTCGGGAAGTTCACTAAGAACACCCAACCCCGCCCGCACATTAGCGACCTCTACTAGGATATCAAATGATTTTTTAATACGCGCGTTAGTAATACGATGAATGATATGCAAACATTGTTTTCCTAAGCATGCGAGGAATTGAACGGGTTGCTAAGTCGGTTTAATGCATAAAAAAATTAACGTCAAAGTTGAATTTAGCATATGAGATTCGTTTTAGTATAATAAAACAAACGATGAAAAAAAATGTGAATTTGCTACAAAGGATGAACAAACAAGTTAGTATTGGTTTGTGAAAAATAATATAGCAAAAATAATAAATATACGAGATCGAAATCTGAAAATATTGCTAAAATACGCGGTTTTGTATAAAAAAACGAAGTTCGAAAAATAAATAAAAAAGAAAGGGTGTGTCGTGTGACAGCCGGCCGCGCGGCTCGCCCGGGATGCCGGCGGGTCGCGTGACGGCCTGTTTTTGAAATCGGTTTTTTGAAAATTCGATGCTTTTATTAAAGCGCGTATAAATATCGCATAATTTGCTCTCGATCTGTTATTTTCGATATTCGTTATATTCGATAATTGACTACGAAATCAATATCAAATACTCCGAATACTTTTAGAAAAGATATAAATTTTAGAAATCGTTTCGTAGAATAAATAATAAAACGAACGAAAAAGCTAAAAAAAAAGGGTTCGGGTTTCAGGCCTGTGCGCGAGTCGCCTGGGAATGGCGCGACTCGTGTGCGGGTCTGTCCCGGTTTCGTTTGTTGTTCGAAATTGCTAATCGCATACAAAATATGAATTAATTTATACTCGATTTTATGTTTTCGATATTCGTAGTATCCGATATTCGATTATGAAATTGATATCGGATATTCGGAATGAATAAAAAAGTTTTGTAGAAAAAAAAGTTTGAATGAAAAAGATGTAACGATTTTTAACGTCGTCGAGATTTAATATAATTCTTTTTGATACAATATTCGATTATAGAGAATCGATATCATATTTTTAAGAATGTTCGATATATGAAAATAGTTTTTAATAGTATCGATATTAGAAAATAAAATAAAATAAATGCTCTTGGCTCAAGGATGGGGATCAAAACACGGCCTTTTTCCATGGGACATTGAAGTCTAGGAGAATTGCTAATGAAATTAATCATATTTTGGATGAACATGGTACTTTACATAAAGATCAGGGTAAGATTCATGATGCTTTCCTGGGTTTTTACCAAAATTTGCTAGGAACTAGCAACTCTACTACTGCAGTAAAGAAAAGGGTTATAGAGCATGGTCAGATTTGCACTTCGCAGCATCATAATGTCCTAGACCAGCCTGTATCGAGGGATGAAATCAAGCAGGCTATTTTCAATATCCCTGACGACAAATCCCCTGGGCCCGACGGGTATTCAAGTAAGTTTTTCAAAGACTCTTGGCATATTGTTGGTGAGGACGTTATGGATGCTATTGCTGATTTCTTCTCTTCAGGAAGACTGCTCAAGCAGTTCAATACTACTGCTGTCACGCTTATTCCTAAAGTTAGTAGCCCTACGATAGTAATGCAATTCAGACCTATAGCGTGTTGTAATGTGGTATATAAAGCCATCTCGAAGATACTATGTTCCAGACTTGCGGCTGTTCTCCCCGATATTGTGTCCCCTTCTCAAGGTGGATTCATTAAAGGGAGAAGTATTATCGAGAACATCTTGATCTATCAAGATATAATCAGCTGTATAATAGGAAGAGCGCCTCTCCCAGGTGCATATTCAAGATTGACATTCAAAAAGCCTATGACACAGTAGAATGGGATTTTTTGCATCAAATGCTTGTGCATCTTAACTTTCCCAATCTCTTCCGAGCACTGGTTATGCAATGTGTGACTACAGCGAGTTATTCTCTCAACCTGAATGGAGAAAGCTTTGGTTTTTTCTCAGGTAAAAGAGGTCTCAGACAAGGGGACCCCCTCTCCCCCCTATTATTCACTATTTGTATGGACTACTTGTCTAGATTGTTGAGTTTCACTACGAGTTCCAAACCGTTTTCATATCATCCATTGTGCAAAAAAATGAAGCTTTCCAATCTCATGTTTGCGGATGACCTGCTCTTATTCTCAAGAGGGGATGCAAATTCCATGATGCTACTTCTGAGATCGTTCGCCACATTCTCGAATACAGCAGGATTAAGAATGAGTAGGGGGAAGTCAAATGTTTATTTTAACGGAGTTCACCCTAGTCTTAGAGCTGATATTATCCAGGTATCAGGCTGTGTGGAGGGTTCACTACCATTCAGATATTTGGGGGTTCCGATTAAGACTTCCAAATTGACCCTTTTGGACTGTCAACCCTTGGTGAACAAGATAGTCGAGAGAATAAGACGCCTTGGTGCAAAAAAGCTGTCTTATGCAAGTCGTTTATCTCTGATCAAGAGTGTGTTGGCTAACCTTCACAATTATTGGGCTACAATTTTCATTTTACCTACTTCCGTAGTGAAACAGATTGATAGCATCTGCAGGAATTTCCTCTGGGACGGGAGTGCTGACTATCACAGAGTCCCTACGGTCTCGTGGGAAAAAATTTGTGCTCCGTATAAGGAAGGGGGTTTGAACTTGACTCAGAATGCTATTTGGAATCGAGCAGCGATTGGTAAATTGGCGTGGTGGATAGCAAGCAAGCAAGATAGACTGTGGGTTAGATGGATTCACCAAATATATTTAAAAGGGAAGAATTGGGAGGATTACTCTCCTAATGTCGATTCCAGTTGGTATTGGAGGAAAATCTGCCGGATCAAGGAGGAACTGAAACCAGCGTACGAGGCTAATGCTATTACTGCACACGCTAATGGTTTCTCAGTGGCAAATGCTTACGAGTGGCTAAGAACTAAGCAAGGCAAGGTTGATTGGTGCTCATTTGTGTGGTCTAGATGGTCACTGCCCAAGCATAATATGGTAGCTTGGCTGATACAACAAGACGGACTGAATGTGAAGAGCAAGCTTCGCAGATTTGGGATAGTGCAGGATGATAGATGTGTCGTGTGTGCAGCTGATGAGGAAACAGTTCAGCATCTGTTTCAGGGTTGTGAGTACAGTAGGAAGATCCTGTACGAGGTGAACCGAGCAATGTCGATAGTCCCCAATCTTGATATGCGGAACGAGAAGCGGAAGAGATTAAAAGGAACCAAATTGCATAGAGCTATAAAGAATGGAATTATTAACTCGATATGCTATAATATTTGGACCCAACGTAACAAAGCAAGAATGGAAGAGCAGCTTATTCGGCCAGAAAATCTAGCTAGACGCATCATTAAGGAGTATATTGATTTTTGTAAGATGAAATGTGATCAAAAGTTTAGTGATAAGGATAGAAATTTCATAACTTCCCTTTTGAGGCTTTCGATGTAATTGAGACTGTACAGTCTTTTTTATAATATACTTACACTTTATCTAAAAAAAAAAAATTAAAAAACGACGAACGACCCGTAAAAAAAAAAAGACGACGAGAAGGAGAAGAGAAGGAGAAGGAGAAATCGGGTTTGATACACCCTCAACCTACATGCTTCTGTTTACTCGGATCGGGGCTCGTCGGGACGTGGCTTAGGCACAAGAGCGTCGAGTGGATGTCGGTGAGTTGCGGTGGCTCGGTTTGGGCGTGAGACGTGTGAAGGGTGTCGGGTATCGGGCCGGTTTCCTTCGGGTATAATATCGGTTTCTCGATGCTAAGTTTTATATTTATGGGCGTGTGGGAATAATTGATGGTGTTTGATGATTGATGATTGATAATGAATGTAGATGAATCTATTTTGAGTTGTGCAAGGGGCTATTTATAGGGAGTTCCCGACCTTGGCTAGAAGAGGTGCTTCGGGTTTGAACTACCGCTTAGGATAGGAAACGTAAGAAGCTGAAAGGCATGAGAATTCTGCTTGCTTATCGAAGAAGCAAGGGAACACGGCTAGAAAAGGGCTGCCCGGCCGAGTGTTTGCACTCGGTCAGGTGTTTGAATCGGTTTTCAGATAGGATTCCTACTTGAGATCGAATTCCATCCTTAAACGGATTTGTTTAATATTTTGTGAAGCTGATTTTTTGTAGGATTGGAGTATGAATCAGCCGTGTAAGGTGTCACGGCTGACTCACGTGTCTCAGGAAAATCTTTGACCGGGTTTTGACTCGGTCGCTAAATGACGGTTTTACCCCTGGTGTCGGAATCGACCCAAACTAGTCTTATTTGACTCGAAACTACTCACTGGGCCTGATTTTGAGGTTGGTTTTGTGAGATATGTACTCCATAATGAGCCCAAGCCAAATGCCAATGATTTTGAGCCCGTTTCTGAGTATTTAAAGCACGTTTGCGTCCGATCATCATCGGGTGTTTGTCGGAAACTGCTATAGACACCTGGCGGTCAAAATGTGGGTGTCTACAATTAGCCACGGGATAATCCGTGGCAAAAAGTTAATTCTTGCCACGGGAGACTCCGTGACAATAAAATCAATACTTGCCACGCTTTTTTTTTCTCGTGGCTATTTGTTTGCCACGGCCACTTGCACCACGGATGGTCTTTTCGTGGCAAAATACTTTAGCCACGAAAATTTAGCAGTTTTGCCACGAATTCAGCCGTGGCCCAAGTGCTCATTTGTAGTAGTGACCCTAGAAAGATCAGCTCCAAGACGTCGGACCCACCGAATGGCTCCAGCCAGCCATATACCCAAACTCCCGATTCTCTCCATCGCCTCCACCCGACTTGTCTTTAACCGCTGAACCCTTTAGGTAAACTTCTGGAGTGCCACTTCCATAGCACGAACTTTGGCCTCCGCATGACACTTTCATCCAAAAGGGGAACCCTCGTCTTCATCCAAGGCATGATGCGCGACTGAAAGCCCCGCCGAGGCATGGAAGACGGCAGAACATCAGGGGCCTCGTCCAGAGCTGTAACACCCGCTATTTTTCTAGCATCTTTATTCCTTACCGTTATGACGTCGTCATAACTCTGTCACATTTTGGCCTTATGTTTCATCATTTTTCCAAGCTTATATTCAATTTTGAATTTAATGATATTTATTTTTATTCTAAAAGATTTTAATTCTTTTAAATCTAATTATTTGTTTTTCTTCGTAAACTATTTATTTTTCCGCGAGGAATTTTATTTCTCTACGAATTAACGTATTTAAGCTCGGATTTAAAATATTCTTTTTTTCTACAAATGTCTAAGCATATTTTTATAATATTTTCAACTAGTAATATTTTTATTTACGAAAATTTAGCCATTAATGATTTTATTACGAAGCTTCGCGAATAATTATTTTCTTACGCGAGGTTTACTCGAATTGCTTTGAAATGCCTCTAACTATTTTACGATTCTTCTTTTTATCAACTTATAAATCATTTGAGACATTTTCCCCATACTTTGGACCGATAAAGCTCCTTGTCACAATCTTACTACGTTTTCATAATATATACGTTTTATTTCATTACGTTAAATGTTGTTGCATAGGATTGTTTTTCTGCATTTAACCTTGGCTTAGTGAGTAAACCCTTCATACTCCTTCTTATCCTCTTTGTCCGGCTATATTGATGTCATACTACATTGGATCCATCAACTTATTTATTTTCATTTAACCTTTAGAAACCTCTCAATTCTTTTACATTCATTTCTCATAAAAATCATTCAACATCCTATTTCCTTCTCTCCATCTCCATTTTGGCTGTGTGATTTCTTCTTCCTTCTTGGCTGATTCTTGCTCTATTTCGAGTCACAATCGTTTCATTTTTATCGTCAAATTGATCCTCTTTCCGAGCCTATCGTTAAGGTAATAATCGATGTTGTTTTCGATCATTATTTACCTTGATTTTATTAATTTTTATCATGGTAATTTTTCTTCCATGATTTCGTGTATGGTAGGCTTTGTGGACGATCCCGAGGCCGACGAGTATATTATTGATTCCGATTTGGATTAGAGGTAACGTCGATGTTACACGGTATTTCATGATTTTAATTGTGTAATTGCATGTATATTTTTATATTTTATTTTTGACAATATATGTATATCATATAATCTGAAAAAATTTTAAAATTTGAAAATTTGCATGTTTCGGTATTTTTATCGCTTTTACGAGATTAACGATTAAATTGTTATATTAATTTGTAAAATCGTAATATTCGGCCTAAACTTGTAATATATGATTATATTCTGTAAAAATGAAGTTTTTTGTGATTTCTAATAATTTGGTATTTTTCTGATATTTTATTTATCGATTATTGAATTATTACCGTTTACGAACAAAAACGATTAAAAGCCGATTTTTAGTTCTAGTACTTAAACATTTTATTTTAATCTGATTTTTGACGTGGGTAATATTTCAAATGAAAAAGAATTTCTGAATTTTTTCATAATTTTTCGGAATTGTTAAGTGGGTGAATTAATTAATCACTTTAAATCATCATTTATCGTTAAAACCGCGTTTGTCGTTTAAATTCTCGATTTATAGTCTTTTGATTAAATCTGAAAAAAAAATATGATTCTGATGATTTCATAATAAAATGTAATTTTATGATTTTATTGCTTTAATAAACTGTTAGGAACGATAAGTTTTATAAATGGAATCGTTAATTGTGAAAACGGGTTTGAAAGACGGTTTTAACGGGATTTATTAAATCTGGAATTTTTGAAAATCTGGAAAAATAGTAGTTTATAGAAAATCATTATTTTTAAGTTTAGTAATAATTTTTGGATATTAATACGTAAATCGTTTGGTAATTACTATTTCTATTAATCGTTATTGTCGAGATTAGACGATTAACGAGAAAACCCTTTAAAAAATGAGTCTAAGTATTCTGGAAAATTTTATTTTCTGGACATAATCTTCATAAATATATTTTAGCTAATTTACATAATTTTTTTACTATTTATTAAAATCTTTAATTAATAATAATGATTTTTGGACAAAATTACGATTTATCGTTAAAATGATCTGTTGCACCTAAAAGAATTATTTTTTCAACCATTTTGAAAATATTTAAATCTTAAAATTTAAGAGTTAAATCATCCCTTAACATACTCCAAATATGTCCAATGGTTTACTTTAAATAAAAGACGTTAAAAGATTTAATTTGACATTTACGGTAAAATCCTATTTATAATCGTATTGTCGAAACTAATAATAATTAAGGAATTTTAGCTTTGTGACTTTTCAAAACACCCTAATTAGTAATATTAAAATGTTTAAGACTTTTTTAATTATTTTATAAACACTTGTATGATATTTTAATAATTTAATAAACCTAAACGCTCTCTCTTTGATAATTAATATCGTTAAGACTGAAAGTACTAGTTTTATAAATCTATATCGTTTACTAAAATGTTGTATTAGTATAAACTAATATTTTCGCTATTTTGATATGATGCTATTTTTAGTTAAGTTTCCTAAAATAGAAAGTTTCCTCTTTTGGAAAGTGATCCTTTTTCCTTTTGTTCTCTTATTGTTATAATGATTATATCTTTTGAATATCGATAATGACCCTGTTTTGGAGTTATGGAATAAGGACAAGTGTGGGTTTAGAGTAATATAGTCTGGGATGTACGTTTTGCCAACAACTGTAAGGCTGGTGTGTCTTTATGGGGCACATTGGTTGTTGAACTGAGCATGGTTTGTGTTCAGGAGAGTGTATGTTTACCTTAATCTTAGATATCGCGTCGTATAAGTCGCGTCGGGTTGAACTGGATATGGTTTGTATCTAGGAGGGTGTGCACTACTTAAACCAGGACCTCGCTGCACGCAGTTCTATTATGAGTTGCCTAGTTAGAGCCTTGATTCTGTTATGAGTTAAGTCTACAGTTCTCGAAGCTAGTTTCTAGTATTATCCTATTGAAAGTCTAGATTCTACACTAACCCTATCCATAACGCTATTTTGATTATTTTATTTATTATCGATATAAGTTGGTTTGCAGGTTGGCAAATATTTTTATGTTTCTTCGGAAAACACATTTTATTATTTTGTTCTACGTTGAAAGCTTATTTTTAATTTGTTGTTTTACTATTTTCCATTTTTACTATTTTTCTATAGTAGTAATTACAGTTTTAAAATCCTGTCATACGGCTGGGAGAACGTTGACGTTGCTCCCCACTGATTGTGGCTGTTATGTTTTAACATGGCAGGTATACTTGTTTCCGGGTGTGGGCTAGCGGGCATTGTGGATCCTGCTTATTTTCTTTTACAATTATGTCTTGTGGATTGTTCAAACCCCTTTGTGGATTGTTTTTAAATTTTGGCCATATTATTTGACTTTACCATTTTAAATTTTACTAAGACATAGTTACAACGTGTTTTAATCCCGACTCTACAGAGTTTCCGTCAGCGTATCGCGTTAGATTTTCTAGGGGATTGCAAGAGCCACCAGAGAGAGATCAGGGGCCAAAGGCACGTTTGAAGAACAAGGGCGCTTAGACGAAGACCCCCTACATTACACCCAAACTCCCGTGCTCTTTTCTTGCGAAATAACACGAGGAGGCTGCCCACCGAGTCCGACCCAGCGGAGGGCACGAATGAAGCCTCGATCCTCGTATCGAAAGGGCCAACGGTGGGGTCAGCCTAAGTAACACCAGACATCCTACCCAAGGTGTGCGCCCAGTGAGGCACGACAACAACCGCATCAGGGAGGCTCGCCACTGTGAGCCCCCGATTAGGCACTGAGTCAGGCTGCTCCCGAGCCCACGCGGCCCGGTGAGCATCTGAAGACAACACCCTCAAATAGGCCATGAGTAGAGGTTTGACCAAATGAGGTCGGGCCCTAAGGTATTGGTAAGGACGGAATTGTCGTCAGAAAGAACAATGCTCTTCAAGTTGTTCGAGCAATAGTCATCGTACATCTCTGCGAGAAAAAACCAGCAATTAAAGGTTAACACGACAAAAAGAAAAGAAGGCACCGAGTGCCTGAGACGCCTTACACTTACTTCCATCAACAGGAACTGCGAAGCCAACAATGCTCAAAAATCTATCTTGATTATCACTTTTGCCGAGGGCAACCAAATACTTGGAGTCGTCGACTTTTCAAAAACTCGTTTCCTCTTACGGACGACCTCAACCGTGACCGTTTTGGCCGCAAAGAGACCCACTACTTTCTGACCTTCTGAGGTCATTCTGATGTCCTCTGTGTTAAGGGGGCCCTTTTGGCAAAACTTCTATCGACTCTCCATCCGGGGATGAAACACATTGCAAAACCTCTGGGGGAGGACCTACCCCGACTCACAATGAACGTAAATAAAATCCTCCTTCCAACCATGGACGCTCGACTTCGGGGGTTACACCACTACGTACTCTCCCTCCTGGAAAAAGGCAAGATAGCCGAGAAGACCGCCTTGATTGTTCGGGTGATACATACACATCATGCGAAAGAAAAGCAACGACTGAAGTAAGAGAGTCAGATTTGAAAAGAGGATTCCTTACTTCTTTCTCTCATTTAAAAGCGTGCATGAGACTTTCTTCTCGCACGGCTCCTAACTGATAAAAAAAGAAGATGAGTTCTTCTTTCTTTTTTGATTACCTTCCTTGGAATGCGTCCACCGTAGGTGTGAAGCCGTTGAACTAGCAAGTCCAGGCATAAGCCACTAGAGTGTGAATGGTCTGGGGAGTTAGCTGGGCAATTGTCATGTTTAGCCGCTGAAAAACCTCTGTAAAAAAGGGATGCAAAGGAAAACGCAGACCAAACTCCAAGTCTTTAAAAAAGACGACCACGCAGCCCGCCAGAGGACGACATACTGTGTCCCCCACCTTATGGATAACAAATTTATACTCGAATACAAGATTATAATGGATCGTCGCCTCCTCCACCAGACGAGGCTCAACTGATGAACTTCAAACGACCTTGCTAACGTAAGTGTGAAGAGGATACAGTATGCAACCTTGTTCAAACAAACCTAACGGGCCGGGAAACTCCCTCATCCGGTATAATTACCGCCTCCTCATCTAATTTAGAGATGTTGGACACGGAGGAACCCACGCGGCAGGATGAATAAGGAAGGGCAGATCTTGAGTGCCCAAAAAACGCCCTCTGAACAGGGCCCGCAAAGGCAGCATCGAGAGATGACTCTCCTTCCACCCCCTCTGGAATGGGTGAGGGGGACGGTTGCGTCATCTCTTACACCTGAGCGTCACCACGCCTAACCAAGGAAAAAAAATGGGGACACAATGTGATTGGCAAAGGTAGATTAACACGGACTAGGAAGAGGAGACAAGATGGAATGAAGCGGAAGTGGAGAGAAGAAATATAAGGTCGGGGCGCTATATACATGCATACAGAAAGATGAAAGGATATCTACCTTTTTGTCTGCTCCCCCTGTCTCTCCACGTGTCGCAAGGACATCTATATTGAATACAAGTAACATGAAGCGGGAGAATAATTAACAAAAAGAAGTACGCAACAAAGTAGTTGAAAAATGATATATAAGCTTGACGGGTCATGATAAGCACAATTTAGACCCATTTTTTAGGCTCTTTTTGGTACCAATTCGAGGTGGTTTCAATGTTAAGTACTCGTATTTAGAGTATTGTTATGTTTGCCCCCGTTTTGGCTATTTTTGTGTACTTTTCAGCTACTATTATGCATCGCTTGGCTTGGACCCAATCACTCGAGATAGCATCAAATGCCGAAGAATAACAGCCATTGAAAACTCGGTTTTCAAACTAGACACTTGCGAATCGAGGGAGTCCAGAAGCATCTTATCCGGGTAGCATAACCTTGAAGTGACCATGGGAAATAAAGAAGCTAAAGCATGCAAGAAAACAAGAGAAAGAAGCAAGAAAAAGAATGAAGACGAAGATATTGATCAGGGTCGCTTGCGTAGACTACGGTTTTCAGCACAGCCTGCGGGCACAGTCAGCACAACTCAGGCGCAGGCCACGAAATTTCACTTAAAATCGCATAATTTTGTTTTCTCCTTCTTAAGGGCTTGTTTATGGCTTGTTATTCAGCTTCCTTGTGTTACCCTAGATATTTAAGATTGCATTAGACACTTTGTTGAGGGGGGAACTCACTTTTAGAGAAAGGTTAGGGTTTTAATCCATTTTAGATCTAGTTTGCAATTTGTGTAGCATTAGAAGAAATGACTCAAATTTTATGTGTAATTTGGGTTGCTATTGGAGTATGAGGAATTAATCCTCTCATATCTTGGTGTGAATCTACCCAATGATGTAATTCTTTCTATGTTTTAAGACTTTCAACTCTTAGTTTAATCTATGTTATGCCATTCCTATCCTTTATTGTATAAGTGTATTTTTCCATATATTAGGTCTTTGATTTTATCAAAGTGGCTACCTAGTTATGCATGTACACTTTTTGCTTGTGTGTTAGAGAAGTTTTTACACCTATCTACACCCCAAAGTAGCATTCTTGACATAGATTGTAGTGTGTTTGCCGTCAATCGATTGTCTTGATAAAGAAATATGCATGTTGAAGATGTGGTCATTGTTTTAGCATAAGTCATTATTTTCTCTCCTTAATGATCTAAATCGTAGACACACGTTGATGTTGTTTTCTAGACTTGTGTGGATGGATGAATATTCCATGTGTAATGTTATTGAGCATGGAGTTGTGACTTGAAGAAGATAGTTATTATTGAGAGTTAATTGTTTTGCAATTGTGGTTGAATTATATTGTTATTGTAGTATCGAATTGCACCGAGATACTTCTCTACTATTGATTTTGTTATTATCATCATTTGCATGTTTGTTACCAAACCAACTTACAAAAACCCCACGTTCTATGTTTAGCTTAGTTTATATCTTCTCATGCACATCCTAGTTCTTGTATTAGATTAGTAGTTTTTTTGCTTTACTAGTTTTTTTTTTGGAAAATGTAAATATATTATAAGTGATCAAATTGTTTGGGCAGTGGTGAGCCTAGGTCGTATGCTCCCAAAGATAAATAATTAAGTCCGATTACCTTTAACAATATAGTAGAGGTAAGTCGGGTGTCGAATCCACAGGGAAGGCGATGAAAATTAATGTGCGAATAATATAAATAAACGTAACAAGAATATGGGGGGTTTTGTGAGTGATTTGTCTAATAATTAAATTAACGAAAGTAAAATAACTAATAATGAGAATTCAGATAATTAAGAAACTCGACTCAAAGAAAATCCACCGACTAGTTAAACAATTGATCATCGACTACTAACCTTTATTTAATCCTTGAGTATTTTATTGTGAAACTGAAAGTTTCAATTGTTCCGTAGATAATATTACTTAGGTCGAAACGCGATACTAAGCAACCTAATTATTGAACAACCTAATCCACGCGTCTAGATTTAATTCAATAACAGCATGAACGATGTGAACAAATCAATAGAAATAACGACCTTTAACACGCGCGGTTATTGGTTCGAATTATATGTTTATTCCTCCTTTTACCCAATTACGATGAAACGCATACAAATAATTAGGTCTAAAGGTTGCAACTTTATCTAGTGAATTGAACAATTACGGATTCAAACACATAGAATTGCAATAGATTGAATATTGAAATAATCAATTGGCCAAAAAGATTATACAAATAACAATCATAAAATTAGCACAAGGAATAAACAATACTCAATAATTAAACAAAGATTAAGAAAAGTCTCACAATCAATTAACCAGAAAGCTTCAAATCTTTGATCCGAGAAGGAAGAATTAGTTACACATAATTAGGGTTCTTCTCTTCTTTATTTTCTAATTGAACGTGTATTATTACGATATGAATGATAGTACCAAACTAATAGTCTTATAATAAAAATAATAGGAAAGTCTAGTAATTTCGTAAATCTAATAATAATAATATAATAATTAATAATTAAGCTAACACGGACTCAAAGCAATTCTGTCTTCAATCCCCGAGCTTTGCTTTGATTTTTCGCTCGGTTTGGTTGGGCTTGTTCTTCACATTCTTCGTCTCGAGCCCAAATCACACATCACGAAATTAAGAGCTCTAAAAACCGCCTTTTCTCCAATAAAGCACAATTTACTAGATAAAACCAATTAGACGATTTTCACTCTAAATCCGCATCTTTAATCATCGAATCTAGCTCAAATCTCCGTCGTAAACACATACAAAACACGCTAGATCAACTTCCCCACACTTAGACCTTTGCTCGTCCCGAGCAAAACTCGGAAACATCAACAATAAAACATCAACGGTCTTGCAAACGAAACATGGGAAGCTCGACATCAAACAAAAAACTCATCCCTTCAACCACCCTCCTTATATCATCCTAAGGTTAAGCACAAGGTCACAATGAAATGAAAAACACACAACAACAAAATCTATGACCAAAAGACAACTCCAAAATAAACATCGGAACATGATACTACGCCCCTTATTTCTCCGAATCCTAAACATGATCACATGTGCAACAAATAACACCAATGGTAAAAGATATATACCACTATTCTCCACAACCCACACATGTGATCGACCTAAACACCTCTAACACCTTAATACAACACAAAACAACACTTCAATCGCATAATATTTAGTGCTACGACTACACCGCACCGCGATTCTTCTCACCTTAACCAACTATCCTACCCGACCGACCTTCTATGACGCCCTTCTTATGACACCAACACCAAGAATGGAGAAATTAATGTGAATTTTTTTCCTAAATCCCTCATTTTGCCTAGAGTGTCCTCCCTTGCGGATTTTCACTCTGGTTTTTCATTCTTTTTTTTCAACTCACACTACTCTCGTGACACGCAACTCGATTTTTCTTTTTACCCGGAGCGCCCTTTTGGGTTTTCACTCTGTCCTCGGCCACATTCTCCATTCTTGCCTAGGTGCCCTTCCGGGTTTTCACCTAGCCGGGTTTATTTCTTTTTCCATTTTTTTCTAAATTTTTTCTTCTTTTTTTTCAATTTTTTTTTTTGAATGATAAAGTAACGAGAATAAAGCATATCACACAAGTACAAAGCTATTACAAATCGGACCAATTCTCCTCCCCACACTTGAATGAAACATTGTCCTCAATTTTACAAATGACACAATAAAGGGAAAAAGGAGAACGCACCTTGTCGAAGGAAAACCGATCGAACGTCACTAACACCACACCTTCTCCCCACACTTGGTTAATAGCATTGCTAAAATAACACATGGATTTCCGTAAATTGAAAGTTAGAACAACACTAAGAATCATCATGAACAACATGGGACGAAGTACACCAGCATCAACATCAACCCTAACCAGCAACGAACCATAACGCGCCTATCGATCCCAGCCCGAACAAATCACCATGCTTTGAAAGTACTTCTCAACAAAAATTTAGCTCAAAAAACTCACTTAGTCAATTCATCGAGTACCTTCAAGGCATGATTCCATTCAATTTTTCCAGCAACTAACCCCATTTCCTCGATGCCAATAATCCCATACAATTGAAATTCAGACTGAAGACGCAACACCAAATTCCTCAAAACCAGCAGCAAGGATGACCAAACCAGTTTTCATCAAGTTCACACTGAAGAAATGCAGTCAACTCAAACCGTCGACAACACACTACTCGACCGCAAATCCCCAACAATTGGAGCCATACCGACTTTCAATCCGTCCACAACCAGCAATTAAATAGACGGTATGCCTTAGCAACTACAACAACGAACAGCTCAAATCTGCCTCCATATTTAGACTGACCGCCGGCGACGAGAACTGACCTGAGACCGGCGACAACAGACGAACCTGGTGGCTGACAAGCACCCACGCAGAACTGACGATGGTGACACGACCGACGGACAACGACACTGGCGGCACGACGAGCCGACAGAACGAATTGGAATGGAATTAGAGAGAAAGAAAGTTTGAATTAAGGGGATAAAGGGTTGTGGAATTTGGATTTGAGAATGAGCAGTGGAGGGGTAAATTTTGAGGTATTGAAGATGGGGATTGAAGAGGAAGAAGATGAGGGAGATGGTAGTAGCATCTTTTTTATTTCTTATTTTTTGATTTTTTCTTAATTCAGTCTTGAACTGAGCTAAGGTCGAGGGGTGGTCGTGGGATGGTCATGGGGTGGTCGTGGGGTACATTCTGGTCAGCTATTTTGTTATTTTCCACGACCTCACTTCAAGTACCCCTCGAGTCCTCCTCGAGTGTAGCTATTTTCAACACTTGTATTTTTTTTTCAATCTTTTTTTTCTTCATAAAACTACCTCACCCCTCTCTCGCTTGCTCACTAGTCACTCTTTTATTTTCCTTTCATCCCTCATATTCCGAATGAGAAGGTGACATCAATCCGACCTGAAAATAGCTAAAGTTAGATAACTAAAAAGCAAAGTTAAAATCACATACAAACTAAATAAAAATATAGAAAAACTAAAATAAAAATAAATAAAAACTCGGGTTGCTTCCCGGAAGCGCTCTTGTTTTACGTCGTTGACCCGACGTGAAAGTGGAATCTTCATTAATTGGGTCGAAAAGATCAATTATCTCGACTGCTCCCTTCATCCAACTTCAAGTGAAGTCCACAAACTAACTTATTCAAAAACAAAAAAAAATCATCAAATAACAAAAAGGTGGGTTGCCTCCCGTAAGCGCTGATTTAACGTCCCGCACGACGGAAAGGGGTCACACAGCACTACCCCTTAATATGGTAACCCATTTTATATCAAGATCGGAACAAGTTAATGCTCGTAGGAGAAGGTCAAACAAGCTAGCAAAAGAGTTAGTGAAAGCCGTATAAAACATTATAATAAGAATATACCATACACACCGCATAGATATAGAGGTACATAGATAGTCGGATTCTTGGTATGGTTCTCTAGATAACGGCATCATCTCAAACAATTGTTCTATGTCCCTACTCCTTATGGCCGTGTCTTTCAAATCCCATAATATATCACCCGATTCGCCACCCAAAGAGGGATCAATAAAATATGTGGGTAACGGTAAGTCTGATACGGGTTCTATATAGGGCACGGTCAATAAATACGAGTCACCATCCTCTCCCTCATCATCTAGTGGGGCACCCTCGACATGAGTAAGGGAAGTAGGATACTCAATTTTGGTCACATCATCACAAAAAATCGATTCATGTTTAGGAGACTCAAAGTATTGAGGAAGTTCAAGAAATAAAGTGGTTATCTCCAATTCTCGAGCATTGTTAACCAAAATATCAATCACATCCCATTTTTCAAAACGATCTAACTCAAGAAATCTACCTTCACATTCAACTTGCAAATCAATTTGAGTTGCTCGATTAAAGTTATGGTAAATTGCTACCAAGAGTTGTTCGTTACTCATAGGTAAATATGTGCGTTCTAGAACATAGTCCGTGAGTCTTTCAATATAGTGATGTAGTAACTCATTATCAAGTTGGGGACACCAAAAACTCATTTCTAGATGACAAACAAAAAGGCCCTTAATTAAAATATACTATATATATATATATATATATATATATATTTACAAGAGACACAAAAACAAATAATCACACAAAAACAACTAATTGCCTTCCCATGCAACGGCGCCAAAATTTGGTGAGCCTAGGTCGTATGCTCCCAGAGATAAATAATTAAGTCCTATTACCTTTAACAATATAGTAGAGGTAAGTCGGGTGTCGAATCCACAGGGAAGGCGATGAAAATTAATGTGCGAATAATATAAATAAACGTAACAAGAATATGGGGGGTTTTGTGAGTGATTTGTCTAATAATTAAATTAACGAAAGTAAAATAACTAATAATGAGAATTCAGATAATTAAGAAACTCGACTCAAAGAAAATCCACCGACTTGTTAAACAATTGATCATCGACTACTAACCTTTATTTAATCCTTGAGTATTCTATTGTGAAACTGAATGTTTCAATTGTTCCGTAGATAATATTACTTAGGTCGAAACGCGATACTAAGCAACCTAATTATTGAACAACCTAATCCACGCGTCTAGATTTAATTCAATAACAGCATGAACGATGTGAACAAATCAATAGAAATAACGACCTTTAACACGCGCGGTTATTGGTTCGAATTATATGTTTATTCCTCCTTTTACCCAATTACGATGAAACGCATACAAATAATTAGGTCTAAAGGTTGCAACTTTATCTAGTGAATTGAACAATTACGGATTCAAACACAAAGAATTGCAATAGATTGAAGATTGAAATAACCAATTGGCCAAAAAGATTATACAAATAACAATCATAAAATTAGCACAAGGAATAAACAATACTCAATAATTAAACAAAGATTAAGAAAAGTCTCACAATCAATTAACCAGAAAGCTTCAAATCTTTGATCCGAGAAGGAAGAATTAGTTACACATAATTTGGGTTCTTCTCTTCTTTATTTTCTAATTGAACGTGTATTATTGCGATATGAATGATAGTACCAAACTAATAGTCTTATAATAAAAATAATAGGAAAGTCTAGTAATTTCCTAACTCTAATAATAATATAATAATAATAATTAATAATTAAGCTAACACGGACTCAAAGCAGTTCCGTCTTCAATCCCCGAGCTGCGCTTTGATTTTTCACTCGGTTTGGTTGGGCTTGTTCTTCACATTCTCCGTCTCGAGCCTAAATCACACATCACGGAATTAAGAGCTCTAAAAACCGCCTTTTCTCCAATAAAGCACAATTTACTAGATAAAACCAATTAGACGATTTTCACTCTAAATCCACATCTTTAATCATCGAATCTAGCTCAAATCTCCGTCGTAAACACATACAAAACACGCTAGATCAGGCAGCCCCCAAATTACATCAATAATTTATCAATCAAGTTTTTGTCCCTCATAGAGGAAACACATAAATCAGTAAAAGCTAGGCGGAATTCTTTCTTAATACTTGAGACGATGTATTCCGGTTTCATAAGGTGCTGCTCTATCCTTGCTTTATTCCTTTGGGACCAAACATTATATATCATAGCATTCAAGATGCCATTGACAATCGCTCGACGGGTAGACGAGCCTCTCCTCGCATTTCTCCAAGTGTCGATATTGTCATGAGGAAATTGAATTCCTGTCCAATCACTGATCAAACGGACCACTCGCCTGCCATATCGACAGTCAAAGAAGAGGTGTTCCGGTGTTTCAGGCTCTTCCTCACAAATACAGCTACTGTCCATGTTAGTCACTCATAATCTGGCCAGTTTCGATCGGGTATTCAGGCCATTGTGTTGTAGCATCCAACACATGACCTGTTGCTTCGGGATCGTCCAGGCATTCCATATATAGGCATGCCAATTCACCTTAGGAGCCGGTACTCTCAAGTAATCATACCCTTTTCTGACAGTATACCTCATATGGGGATCATTTTTCCAAATTTCATTCACAAAAGCATCCTTAAAAAGGTTTTTATTCTTGCAAATTTTCTTCCAAGTCCATGGAACGTCCGTAGGACGCTCATAAGCCACCCAAGTAGCGTCTTTCAGGTATATGTGGCTGACGCACCAGACCCAAAGGGTCTCTACCTTAATAAAGATCCACCAAGCGAGCTTACCGATAGCAGCACGGTTCCAAACAGCCTCATCTTTAATCCCCAATCCCCCTTCATGCATAGGTCGAAAAATCTTCTCCCAACTAACATTAGGGAATCTTTTGTACTCCGTACCTCCTTCCCATAAGAAATTTCTGCAAAGGCTCTCAATGTTCTTAGTGACAAAGAATGGGAGAACGAAAATCGTAGCCCAATATGTATGTAGGGATTTCATAACAGCCTTCACGAGCACAAGGCGACCATCATACGATAGTTTCCTTGCGCCCAAAGAACGGATTATGTCCATTATCTTATCAATCAACGGCCTACAATCCTTAGCATTCAAAATCGTGGATTTAACCGGCACCCCGAGGTACTTGAATGGTAAGGAGCCTTCAGTACAACCCGAGACCTGGGCAATCTCACGTCTTGTGGCTTCATCAACCCCATTAAAGTATACATTTGATTTGCCCGGGCTCATCTCTTAAACTATACGTCCATATTTGTGTTCGACCCCGCTACTTGCTCTTTACTACTTTATAGTTGTTTTTGTGCATGTTGTGGGTATTGTAAATGTGTTTGTATTAGTAGTTTTGCTATTTACAAGGTGGCAATTATCTTCCCATCAGGTCAAGTACATAGGTCAGCCTTTCCTAGGCCAAACGTGAAACAAAAGAGAACATAATTACGAACAACGGGGCATGAAAACCCCTAACACAAATAAAAAAGACCCTATCGTCAAATGCACTACTCCCCTTATCAGAATTAGGCGATGGGGGGCCCTTAGGGCTGGCAAATCCATCACCATTCGTAAGACCAAAATTTCAATCATCCGACAGGTCCGGCTCCGATTCCCTATTCATCCCTTTTTTGAAGAAGCTTTTAAACGCATTAATGTGGCCATCACCAAGCTGACGGCGGTGTCGATCCGGACCATGGTGTCCTACGCTTGGGTCTGCTTGTTTGAAGGGTATCAACCTTCCATCGATGTCTTTAAGTTTATGATGGGCCTGCAAATGGGCCACTCGACAGAAGATCCCTCGGGTTACCTTTCCTTGAACAGGATGAAAGGTTATTCGCCAGTCTGGCCAGTGTTGTCTAGTGTTAAGTAGTGGAAAAACAATTTCCTCTACATCCGACGTGAATGAAGGTGGTCCATCTCTCGCCGATTTAGAAACGATGTCCATACCCATCTAGAAACAGTCGAGGAGTACCATCCTGAATTCGGTGGGCGGGGGTTGAAAGTGAAGCTGACGCCAAAGGAGAAAAAGATCGTGGAATTCTTCAAGTGCGAGAAGTGTGGGAGAACTGTGGCCCCTGTTAGGTGGCTACCTCCGGTGGAACATATAGTGACTTATGAGTTTCTGACCCCTGTGGGGCTGAACCTCTCGCGCTCCAAAGGTAGTTGGGGGTCTTTTACATGTGCGTGTTACCTTGTAGATACACTTGTATGCTAATCTCTCCTTGTTTTACTTATGTAGAGTCCTACGGCCCCTACGGGACTGGCCAGCATCTGCGCGCCCTTGGACTCAACAGGGATTATTCACCTTCCATGTCACGCCCTTCTACTTCCTCTGACTATAACAAAGAGAGCCTAATGGCGCATGTGAAGAATTTGGCGGCTGGGAAGACCAGGTTCCCTCCCCAAGGGTCCACTAGCTGCGCTCAAGCATCTGCTCCTGCTGTCGGACCTGCCACTACAAGAAATGGGACTTCGAGCATCCAACTTACAGGCGTCCGGACAAGACAGACGCTGAAATGGCGTCTGAAAAAAATCGGGCGTTCAACTCGAAGGGAAATGAGTTGAAAAAAAGAACACGGCCATCCAAAAGTAGACGCCAGGAAAATGCGGGCATCCACTTCCAGATGCCTGGAGTAGGACAGGCATCCAGTTTCGAACGCCATCTGACGAGAAATGGCGTCCAAAAGTAGACGCTAGTGGCCTGCACTTCCGCCTTAAACAGACTCCACCCCCCTCGCCATTATTTCATTCCTCATTTTTTTCTCCCTTTACTCTTTCTCTCTATAAACCGCGCGCATCATTCCCATCCCACCTTCTTGTTTTCCTTCCTATTTCTACAGTACGATTTCAGTTTTTTCTTATACTATTTATTTAATTGAATGTTTAATTTCAGTTAGGTTGAGTAGTTAATTTAAGTTTACTTAATTATTATTGTACATTTGAAATTTAGTCGTCTTACGGTTTCAATTGAGTTATTGTTTGCCAAGTTCTTTCCCCCAATTTTAGCTAGGTAGTCTGTTGTAGTGACTTTTGAAATTAGGTTAGTATGTGGAAATATATATTGGATGGCATTTGAAGTTTTGGGAAGATTATTTGATTAGGTGAGGAATTGGGTTATTATGTGATTATAGATGTTGGATGATCTTTGAAGTTTTGGGATGATTACTCGATTATGTGAGGAATTGGGTTAGTATGTGAGTGTATATATATTTGATGACCTTTGAAATTTTGGGATGATTATTTGATTACGTGAGGAATAGGATTAGTATGTGAGTATATTTATTGGATGATCTGTGAAGTTTTGGGATGATTACTTGATTATGTGAGGAATTGGGTTTGTATGTGAGTATATATATATATATTTGATGACCTTTCAAATTTTGGGATGATTATTTGATTATGTGAGGAATGGGATTAGAATGTGAGTGTATATATTGGATGATCTTTGAAGTTTTGGGATGATTACTTGATTATGTGAGAAATTGGGTTAGTATGTGAGTACATATATATTTGATGACCTTTGAAATCTTGGGATAATTATTTGATTATGTGAGGAATTCGGTTAGTATGTGAGTATATATATTGGATGACCTTTGAAGTTCTGGGATGATTATGCGAGCAAATGTTACTAATTTTGAAAATGTTAATTTGTTACTAATTTTGGGAAATTGGGTTAGTATGTGAATTTGTTGGGTGGGAATTATAAAATGTTACTAATTTTTTTGGTTGAATTGGGTGAGAGTTGTGACTACATTGTCGTTATAAAAATGATAATAGGTTGAGTAGAATTCTAAATTAGTAGTACTCAGCGTAGTTTATTTGTAAAGAAAATATTTTTTTTACATAATAATAAATTAAGTCAAATAAATTCTAGTTTTATCGTTTATTGTGTATTTTTTTTTACGTAGAAAATGAAGAGAATTGAACGAAAATGGATGTATGAGGGATGAGTGGATAAGAAAAGACGTCCTACTGCGGAATTTGTTAAGGGGGTTAACTCGTTTTGGAATTCGCTAAACAAAACTCACCCGACTACGCGTCGAGAGGTGAAATCAGGTGGTCGTGTCTTAAATGCAAGAACCTACAATTACTTAGTATAATTGCGGTTAAGGAATATGTCCTCGTGAATGGTTTTTTGCCTAGTTATTATCGTTGGATCTGTCACGGTGAGCAATCTCAATTTGAGGAAGATCCAACAAAATGTTGGGAGGGGGTTGAGAGGGATGATAGTTGACGTTGTTGAGAGTAACGTGTTTAACAACGACGACAGTGCATTTATGAATGATAATTCCCCTGACCCTGAAGAATTTAACCCACAAGAGCCTAACCCACAAGCGAAAGCGTTCTTCAACATGTTAGATGCGTCGGAGAAACCATTATATGGAGGGTGCGATATGACTTTGTTAGAGGTGGCATCTATGGTAATGAGTCTGAAATGTGAGTTTAACCTACCCTTCGCTTGTGTAGACGGTTTTGCCGCCTTACTTGAGAGAGTAATCCCGAAAGATAACATTATGACCCGAACTTTCTACACTACCAAAAAAGGTTGTGAAAGGTCTTCAACTTCCGCATCAGAAAATTGATGCTTGTCCCGATGGATGCATGTTATTTTGTTTTTTTTGGTGAAATGTAAATATTATTATTAGTAATCAAAAACAATCGAGGGGACGGAAACCCCTTACATGATCAATTTCTCTAACCAGAGTCTATCCTTTTGATGGATAGCTCCTTTACAACAAGTATCGATCTTAATTTTCATATCATTTTTAATACATTTCAGCACCTGCTGAGGTCTAAGTAAGCTATTCTCAGCTCTAGCTCGATTCCTTTGTATCCACACATAGTAAATCGTAGCATTAATCAAGCCGTTTAGCACCCCTCTCCAAAGCTTGGATCCTCTTCTAGCCAATCTCCATGTGTTGACATTAGAGATAGGGATAGAAGTACCGACCCAATTGCTCACCAGTGACAGAGCCTGACTGCTGTACGGACAGATAAAAAAAAGATGGTCCGCGTCTTCGTCGGCCGATCCGCATATACATCAAGCTGTATCGGAAACGACTCCATAGGCGTATAATTTCTTCTTCGTCTTGAAAGCATCATGTTGATACATCCAATTAATAAGGTTGTGTTTGGGAACCGTCCAATCATTCCAGATTAGGTGGCTCCACTCACGGTTGGACTGACATATCTGATCCAATCGTATCCCGATTTAATGCTATACTGCTGACCAGAGACGGACCAAAGCTGAGACACATAGGCTGGACGAAGGCCATCACCCACCTTACAGATCTTCTTCCAGGTCCACGGGCTGTCCTGTGGCGGATTATACTCCAACCACTCAATCCCCTTAAGATAAATCTGGTTAACCCATTGAACCCATAGAGTATCGGCTTTAACGTAAACCCACCACACAAGTTTACCAATTGCTGCCTTGTTCCAAATGGAATCGTTTTTAATACCAAGCCCGCCTACTTTAAAAGGCTTACAAATCTTCTCCCACGCAATCGGGGGTGCTCGTTTATACTCAGTCCCTCCTTCCCAGAGAAAGTTTCGGCAGAGGCCTTCAATATTGTGTATAACAGCATTAGGAAGAATAAAAATTGATGCCCAGTAGTTATGTAGCGTTTTTAGCACCGACTTGATTAGGACCAATCTACCTGCATAGGATAATTTCCTAGTCCCCAACGCTCTGATTCGTTCCATAATTCTTGTGATCAATGGATTACAATCTTTGGCATTGAGCTTCGTTGGTTTAATGGGTACACCCAAGTACCTGAAAGGCATACTACCTTCAATGCATCCCGAAATATCAGCTATGTCCGCCCGAATATGATCTGGGACGCCATTGAAGTAGACATTAGATTTACCTGGGCTCATCTTGAGACCTGAAGCATGGGAGAACGTGGAGAAGGTCCTAAGAAGGACCATAATAGAATCAGGGTCTCCTCTCAAGAACAGCAAAAGATCATCGGCAAACATAAGGCTAGAGAGTGTCATGTTACCGCACAAAGGGTGAAACTTGAAATTTCCTTGCTTAGTAGTAGTGTGAAGTAGCCTCGTAAGATATTCCATACAAATCGTAAATAATAAGGGAGAAAGGGGATCCCCTTGTCTTAGTCCCCTCTTGCCCTTAAAAAAAACCGAAAGTATCTCCGTTCAGGCTCAGAGAAAAGGAAGCTGATGTAACACACTCCATAATTAGCTTAGTGAATCCTGTCGGGAAATTCATAGCTTGCATCATCTGATGAAGAAAGTCCCATTCAATAGTATCATAGGCCTTTTGGAGGTCAATTTTGAAGATACATCGAGGGGACACTTGATATAAAACACTTGACGAATGATGACACTTGACGAATGATGACACCTGATATAACACTTGATGCATGTTATTTTGGAAGGATGGTGCCACGCTTGATGAATGTAGAAGGTGTGGTAAGGGTAGGTATAAAACACTTGACGGGGATATTGTATTGAGGGGTAGAAAAGAGAAGAGTGGTGGTAGGGGTAAGAAACCTATACCAATTAGTCAGCTTACTTAATTTCCAATTGCACCTAGACTTCAAAAATTATACGCAACCAAAACCATAGCTGAGCAAATGAGATGGCACAAAGAAGACACTAGGGTACCGGAAAAGATGTGTCATCCGAGTGACGGTGAGGAGTGGAAACATTTTGATCGAATTTACCCTCAGTTTGCATCAGATATCCGAAATTTGAAGCTTAGGTTGTGTACTGATGGATTTGCACCCTTCGGTCGATTTGGAAAGTCTTACTCCTGTTGGCCTGTGATGGTCACACTTTATAACTTACCTCCTTAGTTGAGTTTAAAGCAACCTTTCATCTTTATATCTTTCATTGTTCCCAGACCAAAGAACCCGAAAAAACATTTGGATGTTTACTTACAGCCCGTGATTGAGGAATTGAAGGAGCTGTGGGAAGTAGGGGTGGAAACATACGATGAATCTTTGAGACAAAACATTCAGCTGAAAGCAGCTTTGTTGTGGACTACAAATGACTTTCCTGCATATGGTATGCTCTCCAGGTGGTCTACTGCGGGTCAAAAAGCATGTCCTTGTTGTATGGATGAGAGTAAAGCTTTTTATCATACGAATTCTAGTAAAATTAGTTGGTTTGATTGTCATAGACAGTTTCCATCAGAGGGTCACCCTTATAGGAAGAACCAAAGAGCATTCACAAAAGGTGAGGTGGTGCTTGATGACACACCTGAACGACTCCAAGGGGATGAAATATGGGAGTTGATTTCCTAGTTCCCGTCTACTATTGAAGGAACCGACCAGGACTTCAAAAATCTGAAAAATTTAAAAAATGGGTGGTTTAAAAGAAGTATTTTATTCGATCTTCCATACTGGGGCAGCTTGCTACTGCGTCATAATTTAGATGTGATGCACATAGAGAAAAACCTTTTCGAGTAGTTGATTCACACTGTGATGGATGTGGACGGTAAGACATGTGACACAGTAGGGTCCCGACAAGATGTGAAAAAAGTTTGTGACTGTCCACAGATCCACATAAAAAGAGATGGGTCCAAACCCAAAGCCGTCTACATCCTTGACAAGGCTCAGCGGAAGGCCTTGTTGGAGTGGGTAGAGAAGTTGAAGTTCCCCGATGGGTATGCCTCTGACTTTAAACGATGTGTTGATCATAAGAATCTAAAGCTGCAAGGTTTAAAAAGTCATGATTGCCATGTATTTATGGAGAGGTTACTACCAGTGTCATTGAAACCGCTTCTACCACCGACGGTGTGGAATTCTTTAACTGAGATTTCTCATTTTTCCGAGAGTTGTGTTCTTCTAGAGTATCAACTGAGGACATGACTCGGCTAGAGGAACAAATTCCACATATACTCTGTAAACTTGAGATGATCTTCCCACTGTCCTTCTTTAACTCAATGGAGCACCTACCGGTGCACCCGCCCTACGAAGCTAAGGTTTCAGGACATGTTCTATATAGATGGATGTACTCATTCGAAAGGTACTTTTTCTGAAATTAATTTCATCTGTAACTGTAATTTGAACTTAATATTTTACTAATTTACTTGCTCATATTTCGCCTGTAGGTTCCTTAATCATTTAAAGAAAAAAATTGGTAACAATGCTAGGGTAGAGGGTTCTATTTGCAATGCCTACTTAACAGAGGAGATTGCGAATTTCTTCTCCCTATAATTTGAGAAAGATGTCCATACGAGAACCAAGAATCTGAATCTTGCGAAATCAGTGGTTATTGATCCTAACATACCTGATTTCTTTCAAGTTAAGGACGACGAAGGAACATCATCAGTTGTGGGTACTAGAATGTTGGATGAGAAAGAATACAATCGAGCTCACCTCTACCTACTGTCCAACTGCAAGATTTTAGAGCCTTATGAGAAGCAGTTCGTAGCCGAATTTGTCGTTGCAAACCCAAATGTGAATGCTGATGATGTTTGGGGTAAGCATGTAGTAGCCTTAGATATACAGGACGACTTGGTTTTGAAGTTTGGCATACGGTCCTTTGCGTGAGGTTAGAACCTGGAACCGGTATTCAGTAAATGGGTTCAATTTTCACACATTCGATTACGGGAGGAATAAGGCTAGATATAATTTTGGTGTGTCCGTTTGTTCTCTTGATGGTGAGGAGTACTACGGTATCTTGAAGGAAATATTCGAGCTTTGTTACGTTGGTAGCGAACGTGGGTACAGAGTTGTGATGTTCAAGTGCGAGTGGAAAGACAACTCAGTTAATGGTACAAAAGTGCATGAACGTTACAAGTTAGTTGAAGTTAACCACACTAGGAAGTACCCTTCGTATAATCCATTTACACTAGCACATCAAGCGCACCAAGTGTACTTTGCCCCTTATCCGACGACTAGAAATGATAAAAAATCAAGGTCAATGGTGGGCAGTTTTCAAGACAAAATCAAGGGGGCAATTAGATAGCACTCTTTTTCAGGAAGAAGCTGTGGCACGGGGTACACTTTTATCTCCAAGCAATGAAATTGTATTCTCAGATGAACACCAAACTGACGATGGCAATGAGGAAGATTTACAGGATGACGGTGGTGGTCAGAACGATGACATCCTCATGGAAGATCGGGAGATGCTCGAGGAGGACGATGAACAGGAGCAGGTTTATGAGGACTCTAATGCAGTTGAGGATAGCGATACATTCGAAGGCGATGAGACGAAGGAGGACGATGAGGACGAGGGTAGGGATAGTGGCAATGAGGATAGCGAATATGAGTAGTATACTGGTATTAATTGTTTGGTTTATTTTGTCACTGTATTACTCATTTGTTTTACGCTTATCATAACTATCTTTTCTGAGTGATAATTTATGATACTGTCAATTCATTTGCAAGGTGAAGATGCCAGGCAGAGGAAGGAGTCGAGGTGGAAGCAGTAGAGCACAGACCTCCCGACAGCGCGACTTGGAGGAGGAAAGGGTCCCCGAGACACTATAGAGGGTAGAGGAGGGCGAGGACGAGAAGGAGGAAGAGGAGCAGCAGCAGCAGCAGCAGCTGATAAGTGTGTTTTTTAGTGTTCATTTCACGTGTTTGGTCCCGCTTTCTTTTGTGAAATCACTCTTTAGAGCGGTTTCGAGGCTACTTACGCTTCTTCTAGCTTGTTTTAGGTTCCTAATGCTCGTTATGGAGAAGTGGAATGATTCCGTCTCTTTTCCGATGCATATGGAGCCAATGAAGAGAAGCGACGACGATTCGGTGACTTAGACTCGATCCTGAGTCCCTTGGAGCCCATTTGAGCATATCCCGAGCACCAAGCATCGATAAGAAGCCAAGCTAGAGCAAATAAGGACCCATCACGGCCGGGAAGGACCCATCACGGCCGGGATGAGAAGACGAGAAGAAACGGGCCACTGTAGGGCCTTCCCGGCCGGGACCACCACCTTCCCGACCGGGACCACCACCATCCCGGCCGGGACGGGCCCAGCTCAGCACTCCGCCTCATTCTTTCATTCCCCTCACTTATGGAACCCTATATATACCTTCCTCTTGTATTGTTTTAAGCACACTACCATGGATGAAACCCTAGATAGAAATTAGTGTAGCTTAGCTTAGTTTGTCCTTAATTTTTCCTTAATATTTGCTTAGTCTTATCTAGTTACTCTTGTATTATTGGAATTCTTGAGGATTCTATCAAGATTGACAACCTTGGTGGATGTATTTGGGTTTTCTTTATATGCAAGTTTCAATCTTTCCATTCATCTTGTAGTTGGCATAATCCTTCTTCTCTCTTTTCCTTTAATCTTTCATTGTTAGTAAAGCTTCATTCTTTATCTCTTGTTTATTGTTTCTCTTTGTCTTTCATTATGAATGCTTCTCTTATGTTGTGGGTTTCACTTTTTAGTGTTGATAGTTATTTAATTATGTGTGAATAGTTTTCCCCTAGGGTTAGTAGGGGATTGGGTGTGATTAGGGATGATTAGGGTGAGATGGGTGATCCTAGTTGTTGTTTTTGTTGTTTCCTAATGCCTTGCACTCAACATGTTCGATGAAATGCTTGTGAGACTTGTGACGATCACTCCTTTTTTTTCTTGCTTCTTCTCTTGCATGTCTTTGTTTGGTGATAGGTTTGGTTCCTCTACTAGGAGCGAGAGCGTGTTGAGGAGACCCCTAGGTCGTTTAAGTAGCGAGAGCTCGAATGTAACCTAGGCTACGAAACCATGCTAGTACCCCCGTTTCCCCTTTGATCTCCTTGGCATCCATGAACCCAACCTAGCCCTAGTTTCTCCTTATATTGATTTAATTCTCTTTCCATTATCATTAGTTATTTGTTTGCCTTTTTATTTCGTGTTATAGACTTAAGTTTAGTCATTAGTCAATCTTAGTCAATCACTTTAGTTTCTCTTGAACCTAGTCTTAGACCATAGCACCCTCTAGTTTGGAACTCCCGTCCCTGAGGATCGACTCGACTTACCCTAGCTACCTAGCTTAGGTTCGTTGATATTATTTTGTTTGGTAGGATAGACGACAAACACCTACCGTCAAATTGGCGTCGTTGCCGGGGATGGCGTATTTTAGACTCTTGTGTGCTTAGTTTAGACTTGGTTCTTGAGTTTTGTGTTTTCTTCTCCTTGTGTAACCCCGTTATTTCTCCTTGTGTGCTTATTTCTCTCTTCCTAGTGCCTCAAAAGCACTAGGCTTCTAACGTTTGCTCAAGTGTTTCTAGTTCATCCAATGTATCGAGGCAACGTTATGACAATGGCGCATCCAAGCTACCATCAATCTTCATGGGACAATCATGGGACAAATTACCAAAATGATGGGTGGGATTTATCGTGGATCCCAACCGTCAAATAAAACTAACTAACCTAACTAGGGTAGCTAGGGTAAGTCGGGTCGAATCCACAGGGACGGGACGTCGGACTAAGGTATGCTACGGTCAAGGACTATGTTCGAGACGAGCTATTCTAAAGGGGAGGAAGAGGACTAAACTAGGTCTAAAACTAGGACTAAGGGAAGCTAGGATAACACTAAGAAGGAAGACTAGGGTTAGGTCGGGTTCATGGAGTGATGGGATGGTCGAGGAGAAGCTAAGGTGAAGGGGTAGTCGGGTAATCTAGGTGTAGTCCGGGCTCTCGCTACGTAGACCGACCTAGAGGTTCTTGATAGGACCCATCTTGGCGACACACATGACAAATCGGGTTACTAGCGTGATATCGGGGCCTAGGTCGCCTCCGGGCTCTCGCAACTTAGACCGATCTAGGGGTCGTCCTCACCGGGCTCTCGCAACTTAATGAGGGAACCAAACCCACAAACAAACTATCACCCACAAGAGAAAAGGCAAGAAAAACACAAGGATTTACATCAGCATGTCATTCAAGCATTTCAACAAACATGTACCATGCATCAAACAAAGAGGAAACCCATAACTTCCACCAACATCTCCAACAAACCCTTAATCACCCACAATCACATCCAATCACCCTAATAACCCTAGCAAAGATCTACTCTAACATATCTAATCTAAAACTAACAAGAACAAGATAAACCAAAACAAGAACAAGAGGATGCATATGTAAAACCAACAAAGATGATGAACAAAACAATAAACAAGAACTAAAGATTCAAACTTGATTAATAAAACAAAGATTAAGAGAAAGGAAAAGAGATTATACCATACTAGAAGATGAAAAGAAGAAGGAAACTTGCATAAATGAAAGAACCCAAAACAATCAACCAAGGTTGTCAATCTTGGTGGAGATCTTGAAGAATTCCCAAATTACAAGCATTAATCTAAGATTAACGATTAATTAAAGACTAATCTATACTAATCTATGCTAATCTATGTTAGACTAGACTAGGGTTTAATGTCTAATGTCTAACATATGCTTAACAAAACAAGGGAAGAGTATATATAGGGTTACAATGAGTAAGGAGAAGAAAAGAATGAGTTGCGTGCTACAGCTCACTCATCCCGCCCGGGACGAGATGGTCTCGCCCGGGACGAGATGGTCCCGCCCGAGACGAGTCCTTCTCGGCCGGGACGGGCTCAAGACAGGAGCTGTTGGTTTTGTGCACTCCTTCCCGGTCGGGAAGGCCACTATCTCGCCCGGGAAGGACCTTGTAGGCCTCCATTATGATCTTTTTGGTCCCTCCTTGGTTCTCATGGGCTTTTCACCGACTCTCGGGTCTCGGGATCGAGTCTAAGAGGCTCGGGATTGGGTCCCAATGTCTCGGGGTCGAATCCAAGGCATCGAATGATCGTTCCTTCTCTTCGTTGGCTCCAAAAGTGTATGAAACGAGTCGGAATCGTTCCAATTCTTCATGAATGGTTTCGGGAACCTGAAACGAGCTAAAGGAAGCATAAGTAACCCATAAATCGCTCCCAAGGAGCGATTCCACAAGGAAAATAGGACCAAAACACTACGAAATAGGCACTACAAACTACACTTATCAACTCCCCCACACTTAACCCTTACTCGCCCTCGAGTAAGCACAAACTATCTACTAAACTATCCGAGTGGGTATTAGCGTACCCTACGCCCTTTCAACTCACGCGAGTACACTTAGAGTAAAAGTGCACTCCGCAAGGCAAGTCGGGTCTTGCGACAAAACCGCGGATGCAACCGGACACAAAACACACAAACACACAAACAAACACTTAGACGATTGCACCCAAAACAAAAGAAATACCGCTTCCCTCTAAAAGCGGTGAAAGAAGCACCGGTTTAGGACTCGAGGTAAGTGACAACGTTCCCAAGCTAGCAATACAAACCAAGGTGGACTAAACCCTAATAGTATGACGATAAAGCAACAAAAACGTTGGTAACTTACCTAGATTCCTCTTAACTTTCTAAGAACGTACTACGGGACGATCGGCGGAGTGGAAAAGGGATGAACCACGGTGTTAGTCGACATTGTAGGTAAGTGAGACCCCGCCCCCTTTAGCCATGGGCCAAGAGGTTCGTCCCGTGTCTAAAACCGCCTAACTAGTCCAAGTGAAAAGGTGGTTATGAATGCAAAATGAGGGAAGACCGACCATTACCGCTATCATCCTTCCTAGGGACTCGGTCCTTTGGTAGGCTCTTCACGGCAATAGTCGGTAAAAGGCTTATTTTTGAGAGGTTAAGATCTTTTTTTTAGAGGTTAATATCTTTTTTTGGCACTTTTCTTTCTTTTTGACATTTTTGCTTTGTTTGTCGCCATGCCATTTCTTTTTCTTCTTTTTTATTTTATTTTTGGCTTTTGTGCCTTTTCTTTTTCTTCATTTCTTTTCTTTCTTACATTTTGTCTTTCTTTTTTTTCTTTTCTTTGCCCTTTTTGGCATGATTTGGCTTTTTGGCATTTCTTGACAATTAAGAAAGAGAGAATTCAACAAGTTGCAAATTATTGTGTGGATATGTGTAGGAGGTAGGGGAATGGGTGAGTCGGGGGTCGCGATTTCCCTTCAAACCCACAAAAAGGGGGAAACTTGGACTAATCGAACGATCCTAAACATGGTCACCTAAGGGACGAGACTCGGTAACCAAGGCCTTTTCACACCGTGGGTGGTCATAATGGTCAAAATGCAAATCCCGTAGTAAATCCCTAGTAAGCTAGGTGGACTCAAGGTAAGAAACGAACGAAACCATTGATTTAGGGTCATTCTACAAGATTAAAGTCCAAGACTCGATTTATACAACTAGAAGGGAAAGTAAACACTCGCACACTAGCCTCTAAACCGGGTTTTCGAAAACCTTTTTACACACAAGACTCAACCACACAGAAAACAAAGTCATGACGAAAACAATAAGAAAAAGAGACAAGAAACAACAGAACAAAACAAAATAAACACATGAACAAAACAAACACCACTCCGAACTTCCAAACAAGCCTCCAAATCCACCACAAACTTTACAAAGCTCCGCTCGAGCACACAACATCACAATCTCCTCCAAACTCCATAAGAGACAAAGGGGAAAAAGGGATAGAAGATGTTACCGGAGGTCTTGAAAGCTCTCCAAAGCATTTGGTGAATTAAGCAAGCTATAAGGAAAGAGGGAGGCAAAACACGCATACAAAACAAATATACGATACAAAGAGACAAAAATGAAAAGACACAAAAGAAAATCTTTTTGATTTTTGTGAAAAAATTTCAAATTTTTAGGGATTTTTAAAGATTTTTCGGAAAAACTAAGAAAATAAAACTAACTACGATAGAATATCGCTCCCCCACACTTAAACCGAGCAATTTCCTCATGCTCGATCGTAGTGTGCGGAGAGGCAAAAAGGAAAGAAAAGAAACTACGAAAATAAAGCTAAAAATCAAAAAGAAAAGTGAAGAAAGGGGTAGAAGGTGTCCGGCCGGGGTGTAGTCAAGTCACCATGGGCCGAGACAAGAAAAGATATGGATGGGGGAAGAAATAAAAAGAAGGAAATAAAAGGAAATGGGAGGGGAGGGCTAGGTGTAATCAAGTCACCTAGCCCGGATTCCGCCTAAATCCGACTAAATCCAACAAAAAGGGGTGAAAAACTTGTAAATTTTGGATTTTGAAATGACTCTCGATGTAGTCACGTCATCAAGAGTCGGGAGCAACCATATACCAAGGCCTTGAAGGCCACCATGACACAAATATAAGGGGAAGGGGAGTAAACAAAGGAAAACAAGCAATAAAATACGGAAAAGAAAGGCTAGTTGCCGTACCAATAGGATAGCAACTCACTCGCTCCATCGTCTCCAATGATCAATAAAGGCACTTTGCTTGTCTTCATCATTGCTATTCCGCTTCATTCTCGATAAAACGCATGGTTGAGGTAGTAATGGTGTGAGGGGGGGAAGGATTCGATGTGAAACTCGGTGGAAAGGGAAGAGAAATGAGGTGAGGGTATGTAAATGAAGTGTAAGGGTCGTATGACATGAGCAAGGATGGGTGAGGGAGGTTGGGTGGAGGTGTACAATGGTTGGGTGGGCTCAAATGTCGAAGAAGAGGCCAAAAGAGGAGAAAGGGGACCATCCCTGTCGGGATGGATGGTCCCGGTCGGGATGACCCTCCAGAATGTCCAGTTTTCAGCCCACTCATCCCGATCGGGACGGCTCCTTCCCGGTCGGGATGGCATATCCTTCCCGGTTGGGAAGCTCCCTTACCGCCCGGGATGGGTCTTCTTGACCTCCAAAACCCCAAAAGCTTCACCGAAGCTTCAAAAACCGACTTCCATACTCACGATCCAAGCTCTATCATTAACCATTCCTCTCTAGGAATCATCTTCACTTCACCTATCAAACAAAGCTCAAACACACATCAAAATCCCTCCCTCACATCGCTCATCAAAATACCAAACCAATTACAAGAGCTCACAAAAGCTAACAAATACTAGAAACCAAACTAACCAAACATAAACACAAATACAAGCACAAAAGAAAGGGAAAAGATATTTACACTAAAATACTCTCTCCAACTACACCTCCATAGCCATCAAGAGCTCGAAGGAGTAAGTCAAATGCTCTAGCAACATCTTTAATTAAGCTCACATGGCCGAGCGTAGCCACTCCCAAAAGTTTCCAAGTCGGAGGGAAAAAGCGATCATCTTCATTATGCTCGGGGTTATTGTGATCTTTCGGGTCTTCGGAACCAACATAGCTACGACTCTTATGACCATCCGGTAGGTATAGTGGTCTAGAGTCGTGCTCGGTGTCATGATGTGGGAGATCACACCCTAGGGGTTTCGCTTCTTCTATGGGGTCGAGAGTGGAACTCTTTTCCACCGCCCGACAAGGATCCTCTTCACCAACCGTCTCACAAGACAAGGGACTAGACATCGAGTGCGGTAGAGGAGGATAAGGCATCAAGTTTTCTTCATTGGAGGGTTTAGGATCCTCCAATTTCCCATTCAAGGCAAGTTCCAAAGCATCTACTTCTTTTTCCCAAGTATTGCGCTCCTTTTCACTCACCTTGTCTATATGGCCTAGAGGAGGTATGTCTTCACTTGGCTTTGGATTGTCTAGATCCGGATCATCACGAAGAAAATCGAACAAATCCAATTTGATAGCCAAAACATCGGCTCCCCAAGAGTTATCTTGAGAATCATGTTCACTCCCCTCCTCATTGTTGGCCCTTGAAGCTTCAACTCCCTCTATTCTTCCCCTATCTTCACCACCCAAGCAACACTCAACAATGGTCTCTTGATCGACCCTCTCTTCTTCATTTGTAGCTTCAAGGTTGGGTTGACTTTCTTGTGGAGGCACCCGACCTTCTTGCCCAAATGAACCTTCCTCAACATGTAGTGGAGCTCGATTGGCTAACATCGTGATATGAGCCATGAGTGCATTGATGCGAGCATCTTGCACCTCTATTTGGGCCTTGAACTCCTCCCTAACCCCTTGTATTTGAGTCAACATCAATTGTTGACCCTTTTGCAATAACATCATCATCTCATGTTGGCTCCCTTGTGTTTGGACCAACATTTGACAAGTCTCAAAGTTAGGGATATTTGGTTGTGGGTTATGTGAGGGTGTTTGGTAGTTGTTAGGATGTGGGAACGATCCTTGACAACTTTCTTGGTAACCATAAGAAGAGGGTTCATAAGATTGTTGATGAGGTTGATATGGTTGGTAAAGTTGTGGGTTTTGGTAATTCGCCCCATAGTTGTCCCGTGATGATTGATGGTAGCTTGGACAAGCCATGTCCGTAACGTTGCTTTGGTACCTAGGATGAGCTAGAAGCACTTGAGCAAACGTTAGTATCCTAGTGCTTTTGAGGCACTAGGAAGGGAGAGTAACACACAAGAAGAAAAACGGAGATACACAAGGAGAAGAGAACACAAAAGTCAAGAACAAAGTCCAAAATTAAGCAAACAAAAGTCTAAACTACGCCGTCCCCGGCAACGACGCCAATATGATGGGTGGGATTTGTCGTGGATCCCAACCGTCAAATAAAACCAACTAACCTAACTAGGGTAGCTAGGGTAAGTCGGGTCGAATCCACAGGGACGGGATGTCGGACTAAGGTATGCTACGGTCAAGGACTATGTTCGAGACGAGCTATTCTAAAGGGGAGGAAGAGGACTAAACTAGGTCTAAAACTAGGACTAAGGGAAGCTAGGATAACACTAAGAAGGAACACTAGGGTTAGGTCGGGTTCATGGAGTGATGGGATGGTCGAGGAGAAGCTAAGGTGAAGGGGTAGTCGGGTAATCTAGGTGTAGTCCGGGCTCTCGCTACGTAGACCGACCTAGAGGTTCTTGATAGGACCCATCTTGGCGGCACACATGACAAATGGGGTTACTAGCGTGATATCGGGGCCTAGGTCGCATCTGGGCTCTCGCAACTTAGACCGACCTAGGGGTCGTCCTCACCGGGCTCTCGCAACTTAATGAGGGAACCAAACCCACAAACAAACTATCACCCACAAGAGAAAATGCAAGAAAAACACAAGGATTTACATCAACATGTCATTCAACCATTTCAACAAACATGTACCATGCATCAAACAAAGAGGAAACCCATAACTTCCACCAACATCTCCAACAAACCCTTAATCACCTACAATCACATCCAATCACCCTAATAACCCTAGCAAAGATCTACTCTAACATATCTAATCTAAAACTAACAAGAACAAGATAAACCAAAACAAGAACAAGAGGATGCATATGTAAAACCAACAAAGATGATGAACAAAACAATAAACAAGAACTAAAGATTCAAACTTGATTAATAAAACAAAGATTAAGAGAAAGGAAAAGAGATTATACCATACTAGAAGATGAAAAGAAGAAGGAAACTTGCATAAATGGAAGAACCCAAAACAATCAACCAAGGTTGTCAATCTTGGTGGAGATCTTGAAGAATTCCCAAATTACAAGCATTAATCTAAGATTAACGATTAATTAAAGACTAATCTATACTAATCTATGCTAATCTATGTTAGACTAGACTAGGGTTTAATGTCTAATGTCTAACATATGCTTAACAAAACAAGGGAAGAGTATATATAGGGTTACAATGAGTAAGGAGAAGAAAAGAATGAGTTGCGTGCTACAGCTCACTCATCCCGCCCGGGACGAGATGGTCTCGCCCGGGACGAGATGGTCCCGCCCGAGACGAGTCCTTCTCGGCCGGGACGGGCTCAAGACAGGAGCTGTTGGTTTTGTGCACTCCTTCCCGGTCGGGAAGGCCACTATCTCGCCCGGGAAGGACCTTGTAGGCCTCCATTATGATCTTTTTGGTCCCTCCTTGGTTCTCATGGGCTTCTCACCGACTCTCGGGTCTCGGGATCGATTCTAAGAGGCTCGGGATTGGGTCCCAAGGTCTCGGGGTCGAATCCAAGGCATCGAGTGATCGTTCCTTCTCTTCGTTGGCTCCAAAAGTGTATGAAACGAGTCGGAATCGTTCCAATTCTTCATGAATGGTCTCGGGAACCTGAAACGAGCTAAAGGAAGCATAAGTAACCCATAAATCGCTCCCAAGGAGCGATTCCACAAGGAAAATAGGACCAAAACACTACGAAATAGGCACTACAAAGTACACTTATCACAAGACCCACAATTTTACCAACTATCTCAATCTCATCAACAATCTTATGAACCTCCTTCATTTGGCTACCATGAAAGTTGTCAAGGATCATTCCAAAATCCTAACAATTACCAAATACCTTCACATAACTCACAACCAAAAGTCCCCGACTTTGAGCTTTGCCAAGTGATTCTTCAAATGCAAAAGAGTCAACAAGAGATGCAAAAGAATCAACAACAGAGGATGATTCAAATGGAAAGGGACCAAGATGAGTTCATGGCTCAACATCAAAGAGAAAATGAGGTGCAAGATGCTCGAATTAATGCACTCATAGCTCGTTACACGATGTTGACCACTCGGACTCCACAACTTGTCGAGGAAGGTTCATTTGGGCAAAAAGATCGGTTGTCTCCACAAGGCAATCAACCCGATTATGAGGCCACGAATGAAGAATAGAGGGTCAACCAAGGGATCATTGTTGAAAGTTGCTCGGGTGGTGAAGCTATGGGAATAATGTAGGAAGTTGAAGCTCCAAGGGTTGATCTTGAGGAGGATATCATTTTCAACTCGCATACCACTAATGCTTTAAGAAGCAAGCATGAAGAAAGTTGTGTAATCGGTATGGTTGACAAAGAGGAGGGAATTGAACATGATTCCTATATTAACTCTTGGGAAGCCAATGTTGATGCCATTAAATCGGATTAACATTATTTTCTTCGTGATGAAAGTGAAAACGAAGGCAATACTTGGGAGAAAGAGATAGATGCCTTAGAACTTGCCTTGAATGGAAAGTTAGGGGAGCCTATTGGGGAATTTGGAGATACTATGCTAGACCAAACCATCGAAGAAATGGAGGCCGCCCTCAAAAACCTTTAATTTCTTCATGGTGAGAATTCTAGTAGGAATGACGATGAGGTTTCCCCTAAAGCCTCCAAAGAAGAAAACTTGATGCCTTCACCTACTTTATCGCACTTGATTTCGAGTCCTTTGTCTTGTAAGATGGTTGATGAATTGGATCCTTGCCGAGTGGCGGAAAATAATTTTACTCTTAACCCCGTAGAAGAAGCAACACCCTTAGGGTATGATCTCCCACACCATAACGTCAAGCATGACCTTAGACCACTATACCTACCGGATGGTCATAAGAGTCGTTGCTTTGTTGGTTGGAAAGATCCGGGAGTTCATGAGAAACTCGGGCATAATGAATTAAATGATCGCTTCTTGCCTCCGAATTGGAAGCTTTTGATGATAGCTTGGCTCGACGACATGAGCCTTCATGAAGATGTTGCTAGACCATTTGATTTACGCCTCTGAATCCTTGAGGGCTATGAAGTCCCCCTTAGAAACATCATGTTGTAAGTATCTCTTCCCTCTTCTTCCAATTTTTGTGTTTCTTTGTGTGTTTTATTTGATTTCTAGGATTCGTGTATATATTGTGTTTGTTCTTGTCATTTACAATTGTCTTGAGTGATGTGAGGGAGGGATTTTTTTATGGTGTTTATTGAGTTTACTTGATAGGTTGATAGTGAAGATGAAGTTTTGGGAGGAGTTGTTGATGATAGAAGCTTGGAGCTTGGGCACGGAAGTCGGTTTTTGAGCTTTTCGTAAGCTTTTGGGGACGGGATCTTGGATCTCGAGGTATTACTTGTCATTTGGGTGGAAAGTTTGGTATGCTATTATGGAATGAAGGCTTCAAGGCTCGGGACAGGTGCCATCCCGACCGCGATCATTACCATCACGGCTGGGACGAAGTGAGCACAAATCAAGGGCTACTGACAGGCCATCCCGCCCGTGATCAGTGTCTTCCTGACCGGGACGAACTCCTCCCGACCGTGATGAAGCCCGTCACGATCGGGAAGGGTTCCAGCCAGCCCCCTTCCCCTTATTTTCTTCATTTAAGCCCCACCGCACCACTTTTTACCCCCTCCCAACCCCCCTACTCACCTTTTCCTCTATCATTTTGTAACACCCCCTGATTTTAAAAGATTAATTAATTTAAAGTTATTTTCGTATTTTTATTTTATTTACGATTTAACTCGTAATTCTTAAAATTATTATAAAACGAATTTATCATTTAATCGTTTCAAACTCCTAAAATTCTATTTGTCTGAGAAACTCTTCTTATACTTAAAACTTATTTTTATTTTTATTTCGACTATTTTATATTTAATTTAATTCTTATCGAAAATCTATTTCGACTATTTAAATTCCAAATTCTTTTATTTATTTATTTATTTATTTTTAAGCTCGAATTTCTATTTTCGGTTCGAAATTCATTTAAATTAAGTTTCGTTAAAACATTTATTACTTTTCCTCGAGAAATCAATTTAATTTACTTTATCGAAAATTTATTATTAATCGGGAAATACTATTTGATATTCTAATTATTCATTTCTATCATCTTCGTTTTCGTCTCGAGTAATTTATTTACCCATTTTATTTGACGATTCGATTATTTATTAATTTTATTAACTCGTTTTAACCCGATTCATGGGTCAGTTGACTTATCGAATCGAAATTTGTTTAGTCCGTATTTCTAACCCGATTCATTTAATTATGTTTGATTTATCCCATAATTCAACCCCCTTATTTTATTTGTCGTTTCCACTTCATTCAACGTACAACCCACCTCTTTTTGTGCCACCTCTTGATTTTCCCCCTTATCACATAGTTTTCCTTTTTGCTTTTAACATATACATCCCACCGGTTCCCTTATTCTTTTACTACTCTTCCCTTATTCTTGTTCGTCTCCCCTGCTCTTCCCCTGTCACTATTTTCATTCCATCCCCCTTTTCTTTTCTTGTTTCCTCCTTCCTCTTCGTTCTTTATCTCCTTCTGCGTGGTATTTTGTTGCTCGCTGCTGCTGCTGCTATTTCCTCTTGCTGCTGCCTGCTTCTACTCTCCTCCCTCCTCTCCTGTTTTCGTGTCTATGCCTGGCTGTTGAGGTCAATTTTTTTCCGTTTGTTTCTCTTCTTTATCACTCTCCGTCTTTGTCGTTCGAATTCTGATGCTATTGTTCTTTCCTGTTTAATTTCGTGTTGTTCAGTTGCTTCAACTACCTCCTTCCTTCGGTCTTTTTCCTTCTGCCTCGTTGCTCGATGCTTTAGCTGTTGTCACGTTGTTGTGCTGTTTTGTTTGTTCTCCTTCTCCTACTGTTTTACGATCCCCCATTTCCTGCTCTTTTCGTTTCCTTGTTTCGGTTGTTCGTGAATCGGTTGTTGTCACTCTGATGTTTGTTCTTCTGCTGCTGCATTTTGCTCCTGCCTCGGTTTTGTGATGTGCTGCTATGTGGGTCGATTAACCAGGCTGTTGTTTGGGATAAATCCGCACCCTTCGGAATGACGTGGAACTCTCCAAGTCAAAAAATCAAAGTCAAAAAGTCAAAGGGTCAAAAGAGTCACTCAGTCCGAAGCCGTACGAGTCATGAGATCGATACAAGGAAAGTCAACGGATCAACGAAGTAAAACCCAACAACGGAATTGGGCCAAGGCAATCATCAAATACCAAGTGGGCCGAAGACAGCCCAACTGCTCGAAACCATCCAACCCTAAGCACATGACCCGGTCAAACAACCACTTCCTAGAATCTAGGGAAATGCCACCAGAGCAGGAGAGAAATGAGGAGAAAAGAGGGGAAGGCAACGGCTAAGAAGGGATAGGGGAATATAAAGCATAACAGTACCAAAAACGAAGGCATCAACAACTCTACAGTCCACTTCAACTCAACTACACAAAAAGGCGAATTAAGCAAAATATAGTCTCCGATAACCCAAAATTGATACTTGTATTCTTCGTTCATTTTATCCATTCATAGTAGACATTTGGCGGGATTCCGACTCCCCCCGCGGTTTTTCCCACATCGGGTTTCCGCGTCACCAATTTTTGTGTCTTCTCGTTTTCTTTTATCGTTTGTTCATTCGTTGATTCGATTCATTTCGTTGTTTCGTGAAACGTTAGCCCGATCACTTTAACCCGCAAATTAATTCGTAAGCCGGTAAATTTTTACCAAAACAATTTGGCGCCCACCGTGGGGCAAAGTGATCGTTTGCTAGCCAAAATTCTGCAGTGATTCAACCTACCGTCATGTCTGGATCCGATCAAAACCTTGTCAGTAGCCAAGATGCCTCCACCCAGTCTGCTGGAGGGCACTATCCTCAGGGGCAGCAAGTCAGCCCATCACACCATCCACTCAGGCAACCCCTGTCAGTCTGACAGCGGGACCTACACCGACAACCTCCAGACCACCTCAAGGGCTCCCGACATCAAAAACACTCAATCCCTTCAGAACCAGTAAGGAGGGAGCGCCATCTAAGACGACGGTTCATGGAGGATTTTTTGGAGATGCGCTCAGGATTCTGTCAGCCCCAGATCCTGTGATGGAAATAGTTCAGGGGATCAATATTCTGCAGCAAGCGGTGAAGACCTTGCAGAAGGATAACCGGGACATCAGGGCTCAGATAAAAGCGGCATCAAGGCCACCGTCTGCTCCAATTCAGCCACCACCAGAGATCCTGCCTATGATATCTGGAGGAGAGCCAAGCCTCCACAGAGAACCCGCCGTCAGTGGGCAAGCATCAAGGACGATTCCTCAGGAGGTGGTCACTAGGCTGGATCTGGAGCTATCACCACCCGTCCAAACCGCTGCGCCACAGGGGCTAGGCTACCTGACCCATGGGCCCACACCCGACAGATCGCGCGTCTCAGGTAATCTCTTCTCAGGCATTGAAAGCCGAGAGACTAACGCATTATCTCTTGCAGGTACCCCGGTCCATCACACGCTAAGATGGCAACCAACGCAATCACCAAGAGTGTATCCCCTGTCTAGCAGCCAACCCTCTGGAGGGGCGTGAGTGGCACCTACTCCCAACCAGCAGGCACCAGAGTGGCAACCCAGGCCTGAAACAGTTGCATTCCCTTCGCCGCCTCCTCCAAACAGTCTGCACCTCGGGGGACCCCAAACAGGAAGTACACCTTTCAGTTTTCTCCCCCCTGCTTCTAACCCTCTTACAGGGACCAACAGCGCTGCAGACCAGCAGTCCCAAGAATTGAAGGAGTTGAGAGAACTGATCAACAACATTCCTGGAATGTCGCGCCCCCTGGAAAGAGCAGCCAGAGACGGCTATGCAGACTCACCCTTCACAGATAACCTGGCCTGCGTTGCTGTGCCCAAGGGCTTTGTGCCACCAGCCATGACGCTCTATGATGGCACTGCAGATCCCCTAAATCATATCAACCAATACAAGTAGAAAATGATGGTGATAACCGCCACAGGGCCTCTAAAGGAAGCTTGCATGTGTAAGGGGTTCGGCTCCACCCTCTTAGGAGCAGCCCTTCACTGGTTCGTTGGTCTGCCGAACAGAAGCATCGCCTCCTTTGCTGATCTAGTTAATGCTTTCAACCAACAATTCGCCAGTAGCAGAAAGCCGGAAAAGCAAACTAGTGATTTGTACCGGGTGGTGCAGAGATTCGAAGAGTCTACTCGAGATTTCCTCAACAGATTCAACAGGGAGAAAGTAACTATCCCCATATGTGACGTAGCCACTGCCATCGAGGCCTTCCGACAAGGGCTCCTCCAGGATTCAGATATTTACAAAGATCTCACCAAATATCCTTGTGCTACATTCGAGGATGTGCAAACCAAAGCATTGGCAGCCATCAGACTAGAGGAGGATTCAGGCCCCAGAAGGGCTACCTATGGTTCTGAGCATGTTTCCAAGAAGGCACCAGCAGAAAAGAGAGGCGAAAGATCCAAGCCCTACGACAGAAGTGTTCACAAGATCTCTGAAGAGAAAGACTGGAAGGAGAGCCCAGGACTCCCACCTAAAATAAGCGAGTACGGGTTCTCCACCAACCTGGCTGGTCTGCTCAGAGCCCTAAAGGAGTTGGGACGTAAAGTCAGATGGCCCAGGAGACAGGAGTACACCAACGACCGTAGAGACGCCAGCAAGAGGTGTGAGTTCCACGATGATATAGGGCATAACACTGAAGAATGTATCCTCCTCAGGAAAGAAGTAAAATACCAGTATGATCAGGGAAACTTAGACCATCTGGTATCTAGAAGCTCCAGCAGAGTAAACGCGGCAGAGCAGGCACTACCTTCGCCTCCACCCCTGTGCACCAGAATTGTCAATGTAGTTACAGGAGGATCAGAATTAAGCGGTCTAACCTATTCAGCAGCTAAAAGACACGCTTCCCACTCCAGAGGAGACAAGCCAGAACATTCCTGCAGAATCAGCTGCCCAGACCTCCCAGCCGTCACCTTTGATGAATCTGATGCGGGATCATCTCCAGAATCCCACCACGATGCCCTAATCATCACGCTGTCTATAGGAAACTGCACTGTAAGGAAGATACTGCTAGACACCGGGAGTTCTGTCAACCTTATCATGTTGGAAACCTTGCAGAACATGGGATTCAGTGAGGAGGACCTGAGCAAAAGAGCGGTCCACCTTATAGGATTCGGCGGGGAAACCAAATATTCCCTGGGAGAAATCACGATCCCCACCTATGCTGGAGGAGCAAACAAGCAAGTGCGGTATCTAGTTATTGATGGTCCGTCTACTTACAATGTAATCTTGGGGAGACCATGGATACATGAGATGAAGGCAATCACGTCCACCTACCACCAATGCTTGAAATTCCCCACGCCCTGGGGAGTGCAGAAGATCAGTGGTGACCAGAGAGAAGCCAAAGACTGCTACAGAGTGGCGCTGAAGAAGACGGCCAGTCCTCCAGCATAGCAACTACAGAGCCTTCGCCTACCTCTGCAGGAGTATCTAGAACCCCCTCAGGCGGAGATAGATGAAGTCAACTTAGACAAACAGTACCCAGAGCGAAAAGTGCTAATCGGTTCAGAATGCACAGGTAATATCCGACAAAACCTTGTTGAACTATTGAAAACTAACATGGATTGATTTGCGTGGTCTCATGATGATATGGTAGGAATAGATCCGAGTATCATAACTCACAGGTTAAGCGTGGACCCGAGCTACAAACCAATCCAGCAGAAGAGGAGGAAGTTTGCTCCAGAGAGGAACCAAGTCATAAACCAGGAGGTAGATAACCTGCTGGCTGCCGGAAAAATCAGAGAATTCAAGTACCCAGAATGGCTATCCAACGTGGTAGTAGTCCCAAAGAAAAACGGCAAATGGAGAGTGTGCGTCGACTTCACCGACCTGAACAAGGCATGTCCGAAGGACCCATTCCCCCTACCACACATAGATGCCATGGTAGATGCCACAGCAGGCCATGAGATGTTGACCTTCCTCGACGCATAGAGTGGACACAACCAAATCAAGATGCATCCGTCAGATCAGGAGAAAACTGCGTTCAGGTGTGAGAGAGGTATCTATTGTTACAATGTTATGCCTTTTGGTCTGAAAAATGCAGGATCCACCTACCAGAGGTTGGTTAACATGATGTTCAAGAAGCAAATTGGCAAAACCATGGAGGTGTATATCAATGATATGGTTGTCAAATCCAAGCAAGCCTCACAGCACACGGCACATCTGGAGGATGCTTTCAATACCCTGAGGGAGTACAAGATGAAGTTGAATCCTTCAAAGTGCACATTCGGAGTATCCTGTGGAAAATTTCTAGGGTACATGCTCACCCAGAGGGGAATCGAAGCCAGCACAGAGCAGATCAAAGCCATTCTGCAGCTGGAGTCTCCACAGAAACCAAAAGACGTGCAGCGGCTGACCGGAAGAATTGCCGCCCTGAACCGGTTCATCTCCAGATCCTCAGACAGATGCCGTTTATTCTATGATGTCCTGAGGAAGGCCCAAAGATTTAACTGAACTGAAGAACATGAAAAGGCGTTCAAAGAGTTGAAGCATTACCTAAGCACCCCACCACTCTTGTCGAAACCAGAGCCTGGAGAACCACTCTTTCTATATTTATCGGTAACCGAAGTGGCAGTTAGTGTGGTACTAGTGAGGGAGCATGAAGGAGCACAATGCCCTGTCTACTATATCAGTAAGTCTCTGCTTCCTGCAGAGACCAGGTACACATCCCTTGAAAAACTTGTACTTGCACTCGTTACTGCGTCGTATAAACTGCGTCCCTATTTTGAGTCACACATTATATCTGTGATAACAAATTACCCGCTTAAAACTATTATGAGAAAACCTGAGTTGTCAGGTAGGATGGCGAAATGGTCTATGCACTTGAGTGGCTTTGATTTGAGGTTTGTCCCCAGAACAGCAATCAAATCCCAAGCATTAGCAGATTTCATTTCCGACTTCAGCCCCGCACTGCAGACACAAGCTGAGAAAGATGTCATCCTCCTGGAAGAAAACAGGGACGAGCAAGTGTGGAAACTCAATGTGGATGGCGCCTCAAACATGAGAGGATCCGGAGCAGGCCTGGTGCTTAGATCACCTCAGGGAGATCTCATAGTTCAAGTAGTCCGATGCGAATTCCGAACAACGAACAATGAAGCAGAATATGAAGCTTTGATCCTGGATCTCCAGATGTCCCTAGACCTTAAAATCAAGCAACTGGAGGTGTATGGTGACTCCCAACTGGTAGTCAACCACATGAACGGTTCGTACGCAGCCAAAGACGCAAAGATGATGGCTTACCTTGAAATAGAGAAAGACCTCTCCTTGAGATTCACAAAGTTCTCAATAAACCAAGTTCCGAGAGAGCAAAATGTGGAAGCAGACGCCTTAGCAACTCTGGGGGCAACCTTCAAAACAGGAGAAGTATCCACTATACCCATAGTCCATGTGCTGGAGCCAGCAATCCGGAGGGGTGCGCAGGAGCAGGAAACATCAGAAGGAAGTCCACCAGATCAAGGGCTGCAGTGGTTTCAGGAAGCAAGGGTCTACAGCACCACAGCAGAGCAGGAGGAAATCTCCGACTGGAGAAAACCCTACAAAGACTGGCTACAAGATGATATCCTGCCAGCAGACAAAAGAGAAGCCCGAAGTTTCAGAATGAAAGCATCCAGGTATACTCTTATCGACGGCGTAGTATTTAAAAGATAAACCGCGGGGCCATACCTGAGGTGTCTAAGCCAGGAAGAGGCAGAGATAGTAATGCATGATCTCCACAGCGGAGAATGTGGAAATCATGCAGGGGGCAAGAGTCTATCCAACAAAGCACTTCGCCAAGGTTACTATTGGCCAACAATGCGTAGGGACGCCAAAGAGTATGTTAAAAAATGCGACGCCTGCCAAAGACACGCACCGGTCAACCACCAGCCTGCGGAACCATTACATCCAATTATCTCTCCTTGGCCCTTCATGAAGTGGGGAATGGATATCGTGGGCAAATTGCCAAGAGCACCAGGAAACAAAGTCTTCATGCTCGCAATGACCGACTACTTCTCCAAATGGATAGAAGCAGAAGCGTTCCCTCAGGTGACTGAGAAACAGGTTATATCCTTTATTAAACGTAACATTATCTGCAGGTTCGGAGTTCCCTCAGAGATCGTCTGCGACAATGGGTCTCAATTTATTGGCAATAAAATGGAAGCCTATTGCGCCAGGTGGAACATCGCCCTCAACAAATCCACCCCCAGAAATCCGCAATCCAATGGTCAAGCAGAGTCCAGCAACAAAATTGTGATGGACAACCTGAAGAGAAGGCTGGAGGAAGCAGGGGGCAGATGGGCAGAAGAACTCCCTTTGGTACTGTGGTCCGACAGAACCACACCTAAGGTGGCTACCGGGCAGACACCTTTTAGCTTGGTTTTTGGTGCTGAGGCGGTCATTCCTGCAGAGGTGAGGGTACCCACTCACAGATATGGTTGCACAACAGAAGAAAGAAACCAAGTTGAGATGGCAAGCAGTTTAGACACCATAGATGAACTCAGAACTGATGCTCAGATCAGAATGGCCTCCTACAGGCACACAGTCGCCAGAAGCTACAACAAGAATGTTAAAGTCAGAGTCTTGCAGGAAGGAGATTTGGTCCTCAGGAAGGTATTCTAGAACACCAGAAACCAACAGGCGGGGAAGTTCACTTATAACTGGGAAGGGCCCTACCAAGTGGAGAAGGTAGTTGGAAATGGAGCATATCGACTTATGACCATGGAGGGAGAGATCATCCAAAAACCTTGGAACATAGTACACTTAAAAAAATACTTTTTCTAAGTAAAAATCACCAGAAACAGAGGCCATTGTCGCCAGAGCAGGGGCATCCAAATCTGCCAGATACGCCTCCACCAGAACCCAGGTTCAAACTCACCTCTCATCCTTTTAATCTACTCTACTTTTCAAAAAGTACCCCCTGTTTATAAAGTTTGCAAGATTTCCTCCACCTTTTGAAACTTAGCTCATTTTTGGTTATGTGTACCTCAAAATTTAATTTAACTTTTATGAAACCAAAAGGAGTTAATTAGATTCTTGCCATTTTCAAATCCAGAAATCTGAAACCTTTTTTGTGAAATTCTAAAGATCCAATTTTCTTAAATTTCCTCTTCACATGTTGTCATTTTATTCTTCTTTTTATACCATTAAAATTGAATCTCTTCCCTCCTCCGCACTCTTTCTGAAATGTGATTTTCTCTTATACGGCATTTTTTTCAATATAACAAGTTTTTACCAAAATTCTTTTAACTTAAATTGATGTCTGATCTGGTGGAGCGTATAACTTCCACAGAAGGCGTGCGTCTTGTGCTGAGTGCCTACAACCAGGGCATTACAAGTCCCCTGCGTCACTCAGCACCCACGCAAAGCGTGGCACCTCTGACTGAGTGGGCAAAACAAGACCCCAGGCCACCAATCATCATGGGTCGACCATACGGACAAAGGCATGCATACAAACAGAACAACAGAACAAACAAAACAAACACCACAGAGTGAAATAAACAAGTACCACAAAATAAGTTCAAAATGATTCTGCTCCCTTGAGCAGAAAAAAATTCGGGTACTCTGCTCCCTTGAGCAGAGGAAAAAATTCAGAACACAATAAATTTTTTAACAGAATATTTTTGACCGCACAGGGCCACAGACAACAAAAGGTAATGGGCTGAACAGCCTAGACATTATCCTCAGGAGGAAGGGAGGCAAGGGGCTCCACCACCGCGGCATCATTAGTGGCCACCACCGGTCCAGGCATCTCTTGAGCAATGGGAGGAGAGGAAACTGACTCCTCCACCACTTCCTCTCCGTCCACAGCCAGCATCTCCAGGTCGAAGCCATTGAGGAATTCCGCCTGCATCCTCTTCTCCAGAGCAGCTAGGTCCCAGTTCGTGTGCTTGCCCTTGGTGTAGGCGGTGACCATTTGGATCTCGGTGCTCAAAGCAGACCAGCTGAGAGCCCCCACCATGTTCTCCTGAAGTGCCGCCACCCTCTCCTGGAGGTCAGAGTTGGCGTCCTGAGCCTTAGCCAGCTCAGCCGCCTTCTGCTTTTCCTCCTCAGCGAGTTGCCCCTTAACCTGCTCCAATTCCCCCCTCAGCTTATTGGCCTCCTCCTTAGCCTGACTGGCCTCCTCCTCCAGCCTCATAACCCTCTCCTTGGATTGGCCAGCTTCCTCCATCAGTCGAGCATTATCCGACTGAAGCTGACTCCCCAGCTCCCTAAGACGAGATATGCCGGTTTTCACATAAATAGCCATCTGGAGAACCTGAACAGCATCACAACAGTCAGCAGCACAGTTTAAATGGAAAATAACTCGAAGCCAGAAAAGCAGAAATTACCTCGAAGCCATGGGCAGCAATGTGGGCCGCCGATTCAATCAAGGGTTCTCTGGCCATTATAGCCTCAGAACCAGGAAAAAGGAACTGGTCCAAGACAGACAGGTCCTCCAAGTGCCTGATAGTCCCAAAATTCCTAGGGAAGGTCATGGTGACTTCATCAGGACCATATCCAGCAGAGTGAGGAGCTGAAGGCTGAGGAGAATCAGGGACATGAATCACATGAGGATTCCCCTCAGAGTCAACCGGTGCAGGAGGAGAGGAGCTACGCTTCCTCTTTGAGCTAGTTGACGGAGCAGAGGAGGAAGCAGAGCCCTTTATGGAGGAAGAGCGGGTGGACATGCTTCTCCTCCTAATCCGATCTAAGGTCAGGAGAGCTCTTGCACTACCTAAGGGGAACGAATGCACAGTCTAAAGTTCCGCAGAAATTGACAAAGAGAAAGCAAAACATGAGTTTACTTAGCAAAAACGATCCTCACCAGAAGACATCGTGGCAGCTAAGGGGGGACAGGCACCGTTGGCAGAAGGGATAAACAAATTGTTGAAGGAGAGTTGTTCGGAGGTCAAATCGAAAAGTTTAGCCGCAAAATCAAGGAGTGGCGTTACTTCTTCCGGTTGCTGGAGACCTGCAACACGAGGTCAATAAGAACCATAAGTAGGCGAGAAAACTACAAAGCTAAGAATGCGACAAGTACCTGTGACAGTCCCCCACTCAGAGAACAGGTAATCACAGGAAGGAGGAGAAAGGGAATCGGCCTTCACAAATATAAAATCCCTAAACCACTCCGCATCAGGAGGATTGGGAGGGAAAATTATACCGGGGAAATTCTTATCTTTTACCCGCACGGTCACCTGTCCGTATCCCAGGGGTCGTACCTGGAACACGGAGCAAACGTCAAGCAACGAGAAGCTCTTCTGGTGACGGAGATTTAGAACGCAGAAAGACAGAAGCACCCTCCAGGTGTTAGGAGCTAGTTGACAAGGGGCCAATCTATAGAGGGTCAAAAGTTCCTGGACTAGAGGAGGAAAGGGGAAGCGAAGACCCAGGAGGAATGGATATGCATACATGCAGATCCATCCGGGACAAACAAAGTCGGCTTGTTGTCCCGGAGAAGGGAGGTGGACCACAACTTCTTCCCCAAAACCAAAGATCTCTCTGACGAGGGGGAGATCCCCGTCAGAGAAGCTAGAATCGCAAGAATGCTTCTTGCCCAAGATGGAAGAAGGGGAAAAATTCATCAGCGGCGTCGATGAAGAAGGGGCGGACGACTTACCTCGAGTTGATTTTGGAGCCATGGTTGAAACTAAAATAACGGATGAAAACGAAGAAAATCACCTGAAAAAGCAGAGAGCACGGCGTACAACGACGACGAACGGCGGAGGACAAAGGGGAAAGGTGGTTTGAATTTTGAAAAGAAAAGAGAGGTTTGGGTTGTGAGGGAGGTAGCAGGAGTAAATGGGAAAGGGAGTAGAACAAGTGGAATAAGGAGAGAGAGGGAGTACGGGGAAGTGTGAGCAATTATGAGGGTAGGGGGAAGAGTCATCATGAGGGAGGAGAAGAGTCAGTTAGAAAAATGAGAAGTAGCAGACTCTAAGACAAACTCTGTGGAAGAAAATCGTCACCAGAACCGTAAACAAACGGAAATTCCCGCCTAATATGAACTTAGTCGGAAATTTAGGGGCAATTGTTTGGGATAAATCCGCACCCTTCGGAATGACGTGGAACTCTCCAAGTCAAAAAATCAAAGTCAAAAAGTCAAAGGGTCAAAAGAGTCACTCAGTCCGAAGCCGTACGAGTCACGAGATCGATACAAGGAAAGTCAACGGATCAACGAAGTAAAACCCAACAATGGAATTGGGCCAAGGCAATCATCAAATACCAAGTGGGCCGAAGACAGCCCAACTGCTCGAAACCATCCAACCCTAAGCACATGACCCGGTCAAACAACCACTTCCTAGAATCTAGGGAAATGCCACCAGAGCAGGAGAGAAATGAGGAGAAAAGAGGGGAAGGCAACGGCTAAGAAGGGAGAGGGGAATATAAAGCATAACAGTACCAAAAACGAAGGCATCAACAACTCTACAGTCCACTTCAACTCAACTACACAAAAAGGCGAATTAAGCAAAATATAGTCTCCGATAACCCAAAATCGATACTTGTATTCTTCGTTCATTTTATCCATTCATAGTAGACATTTGGCGGGATTCCGACTCCCCCCGCGGTTTTCCCACATTGGGTTTCCGCGTCACCAATTTTTGTGTCTTTTCGTTTTCTTTTATCGTTAGTTCATTCGTTGATTCGTGAAACGTTAGCCCGATCACTTTAACCCGCAAATTAATTCGTAACCCGGTAAATTTTTACCAAAACAGTTGTCTTCTACATAGTCTTATTCTTTTTCTTTCTTGCTTCGTCTTCTGCCCGTTTCTCCTTCTTTTTCCCGCTGATCATGGGCGTTTTTTCGCTGAATCTATGATGAGTATGTCGACCTTTGCCCTATCTTATTATCGTGCTAGCCTCTGTTGTAATCCCCTAGAAAAACTAACGCAATACAGTGGCGGAAACACTGTAGAGTGGGATTAAAACACACTGACAAACTATATCTTATTAAAAGAAATGGTAAGTCAATACAAAGGCCTCTTTTTACAAAAGGGCTAAAAGCAAAATCTCCAAATGGGTTTATACAAATCCATAAATAAACATGAATGAAGGAAGAGTAGGATCCACGCTACTCGCTAGCTCACACCCAAAACCCAGCAGAAAATACCTGTCATGTTATAAACATAACAGCCACGTCAGTGGGGAGTAACTCGGACGTTCTCCCAGCCATATTATATCATATGGAAAAATAATAGTATTATTATATCAAAATAGTTAAAATGGAAAAAAAACTTTAAAACGATATAATAAAAATAAGTTTTCAACGAAACTTAAAACACTTGTCAACCTGCAAGTCAAAAATCAATCGATAATAATAATAATCATATTCAAAAATGGCGTTACGGAAATTCGATCAGTGTGCACAAGGCTAGACTTTCACTAGGATAATACTGGAAACTAGCTTCGAGAACTGTAGACTTAACTCATAACAGAACCCAGTCTCTAACTAGGCAACTCAACTATAACAATACTGCGTGCAGCGAGGTCCTGGTTTAAGTAGTGCACACCCCTCCTAGACAACAAATATGTCTAGTTCAGCTGACGGCGACTAACACGATGCGATATCTAGCTTAAGGTCAAAACATACACTCTCCTGGGCGAAACTACGCCCAGTTCAACGACCAAATGCGCCCCAAATAGGCACACCGGCTTTATAGCTGATGGCAAAAACGTACATCCCAGACTATATTACTCTAACCCCACACTTGACTATATTCCATAACTCCAAAACAAAGCCATTATCGATATTCAAAATAAATATAATCATTATAATAATGTGAGGAAAAAAAAGGAATAAACATTTTATATTAAAAGGGAAACTTTCTATAAATAGAAGCTTACTTTTTTAGAAACTTACTTAAAATAGAAATATTGTTATAGAAATACGTAAGTTATTAAAATCGATATATGAAATCGATATTATTTAGTTACTAGTGTCACGATAACCAACAAAATATTATAACGATCGTAAATAATTAAATTATTAACGATTTATAAAACGATATCGAAAACTTGTAAAATATTTATAAATACGATTAAAAGAATATAATTAGCAATAATATATAGCTAGAATTAGAAAACCGAAGTTAAAATATTTACTACATACTACTACTCAAACATACGATATAAAATCGAGTAACGTCCTGAAGTTACCTTTGGCCGATATCCGAGCTATCACGTACTTGCCTTTCTTCATCAGACCAAGCTCGAACCTTAGAACTTGAAAGTCGATCCAATAAAATTCCGAGGCCTTCACGAAACAAAAGGAACGAGAATGGGATAATGCTAAACGGAAAGAACAAGAAGGAGAAGATAAAGGACATCGTAAACAGCAGGAATGAATCAACAGTAGTAGCATCAACGGGCAGAAACGAAACCGAAAGCAATTGAAAATCGTGATATAAGACCCACAATGGCAGAACAGAAATATCACCGGACGACATAGCAGCAGAAATGAAAGAAAGAAGAAGAAACGGAAGAGTGCCCGACGTCAAACAAGGCATCAAAAGCAAGAGAGAACAGAAGAAACGAATGAGAGAAAGGGACACGAATAGGACGATGGTAACGGATCAGCAATAGGAGAACAAGACGAAACAAAAAGGTGCGAAGAAGAGCAGCAGGAAAAACGATTAACACAGCAGTAGTACGCACAACAAGACCGTAATAGCAGCAGCGTGAAACAGCAGACAGCGGCGTGAAACAGCAGATAGCAGCGTGAAACAGCAGACAGCAGCGTCAACATCAGACCACAGAACAGCAATCACGAATATAGCACCAGAACACGACAACAACAACGACAGAAGCAGCAGCAGTAGGTTATTGGACGAAGAAGAAAAAAAAGAAGAAGAAGCAACACGCAGCAAGGGCAGAACAGAAAGTGAAGAAACGGACAAGGATGAAAGCAAAACAACACACGGCAGCAATAATTGGACCCGAACCAAGAACCGAGGACAGAAACATCGATTCAACGGACAAAGGAAGACAAATCGACAAACAAAGCAGTAAACGCAGCAGCAGCAGTTTGAAGAGGAAGCATACAAACAGCACACGAGAAGCAACAATGATGACGGAACGAAAAGAAGGAAGTACGGAATAGTTCGTTACCTTCCGTCAAAACAGGGGCAAAAACGAAAGAGGGAGAAGAAGAACGAACGGCCAACAGCAACCACGAACGTCAGCAGCATCAACACGAAACAGATTGCAGCAGTGAGCAAACAACACGGCAGCAGAAGCACGGAGCACGAAACAGAGAAAAACAGAGGACGGAAATAGAGATGGTTGAGCGTGAATGGACAAAAGGGGGGTAAGGGACGATAGAAACAAGGAGGAAAACAAAGAGGAGGACAAAGAGGTAAGTTGGCAGTCAAGCAAAAGAATAAGAAAGAGTAATGAAGAGGTGGAACGGTGGATTAAAAGAAGGGGGATTAACGTAATGAATGGGTGGAGAAAACAAAGCAAGTAAGGTGTACTTAATTAGTGGGAAAACGAAATGAAAAGAAAAAGGGGAAAGAACGTAAAACAAGTGGAATATACGTAGTATACGGACTAAATAAATGAATCGGGTTAGGAAACAAATTCCGTAACGAAGTTGACTGACTCATGAATCGAATTAAAACGAGTTAATAACATTAAATAAAAATCGGACCGTCAAATAAAATGAGTAAATAAAGTATTCTGGATGAAATCAAAATTGATAGAAATAAATAATTAGACGATCAAATAGTATTTCCCGATAAATAATAAATTTTCGATAAAGTGAATTAAATTGATTTCTCGAGGAAAGAAAATAAATATTTGACGAAACTTAAAATAAATGAGTTTCGAGCTTAAAATATATAAATAAACAGAATTTTGAATTTAAATCGTCGAAATAGACTTTCGATAAGAATTAAATTAAATGTATAAATTGAATCGAAACAGAAATAAAAATATGTTTTAAATATAAGAAGAGATTCCAAGTTAAATAGAATTTTAGGAGTTTGAAACGATTAAACGATAAATTCGTTTTATAATAATTTTAAGAATTACGAGTTAAATCGTAAAAATAAAAATACGAACAAAAATTTTATTTAATTAAATTTATAAAAATCACGGGTGTTACAATCTTCCCCACTAAAAAGAAGTTTCGTCCTCGAAACTAATAAAACACAATAATAGAATTGAAAATAAGGTTATATCACTTGAACGAAAGGAGAATGCTTAACTCGCATCACAATCTCGGTTTAAAAAAAAAAAATTACAACTTCAAACGTGATATGAAATCGAAATCGAAGACAAAATTTATTTCAAGAAGAGTTGGCTCAATTCCCAAAGTTTAAAATCATTAAAAACAATAAAATCGCAAGTTAAAAATTATTTTATAAAATAATGACGATAAATAATATTTGTAAACGAACTCGAGGATGAAAGGTACCCAATTATTTTCAATGCAACAGTAAAACGTTTTGATTAAGAAATTCGTCAATATTTTGTTTTAAAACCAAACAAAAATTTGAGAAATCAAATTTGTAGTTAGTAAATAAAAATCGAACCAGTCGTCGAACATTTTCAATAACAGATTTAAAGTCTATCGAAAATAAAACAAAAACTTAGACATATGATGTTTTTTGAAAATGTTAAACCGTTTCACATAATAATCTTATAGAAATCAAAATATTAGCAATTATGAAAGTTTTTGTAAAATTTAAACACGCTTGACAATAGAAATTTGAAACAATTTCGAAAGACTTTACAAATATATTATTATGGTATTTTGAAGCAGAGCTAAATATAGGTTATCAACCAAAAATAAAATAGAAACGAAGTATAAAGTTTGAAATTTATAACTCAAAATATTAAAATTTCACGATAACCCAAAAATTTACGTTGATCAAAGTTTTTACAAAATGGGGAGTTCTAAAATTTAAAAATTATGTCTGGAAAGTTAAAATTTCCTGAAAATCAATTTTTTTTTTAAGTATCCGACCTTTCATAAAATAGGTTCGGGAAAGATATAAACGGATAAATAGAGTCAGAGTCAACGACAAATCGAAACAAAAGTTTTCAAACCTGATAAAGAACTCGGAGGGATTGGCAGCAAAAAAAGTAACAGAATATAAGAGAAGCTAAGGAGAGGACAAAACCGAGAGTCAAAATAGCTCCCGAGGAATAGAAAACAAATTAACCATCTCGAGATTCCTGGTACGACTCCCACAAACAGGGTTCGTAATTCCCAACAAATACATTAAGTCCAATATTAGGCGCTAGGTGGTACTACTCAGTCACAATCTTCAAAAATGTCTTACGCGATTATCCAATCGTTCAAACGACACGATACTAATCCACAATTGCTTTGCAACCTACTCTCATCCATTAAAATTCCAACGGTCATCAAAACACACCCAAACTCGTAATCGATAAGGTTCCTAAATTCAAAGCTCACAAAGTCCAAACTCGTGGTACATCCCAAATTTCTCGAGTAAGGAACACTGGACAAGGTCCACCAATTTAACAAGGCTCGGGTACGAAATCCTCGAAAATGATCAACAACATATTTAACAAGCCACAAGTACAGAACTTGGAAATGTACTACGAATCCTCAAACACGCTCAAACCTATAGGTAATGGCGCGAACACTCACATCTTCAAACACGTCATTCAACTAAGGTGCCCGAAAATTCCATCAAATTTCATATTGCATCAGCGAAACCACCAAAATATTTATTAAATCAACGAAGCCACAATCTCGTTGGTCTAAGGGTTCTGAACTATAAATCCATCAAGATGATTCGCATTAAGTATTTCTCAAAACTACGCGATAAATCAAACCTTTAATTGTACAATAAGTTTCTCTTCTTCAAGGCTAACAACAATTTTATCCAAGTTAGATCACTCAACTCCAAAGTTCATAGGTTACAACCTTAAACAACGATCAACGACTTAATCCATAAGAAACACGAGAAGTCTATGTCCACCAAAATTTCTAACGACATTAATGAAAACCTTTATTGGTACCACAACACTTAGGCTAACACTTTAAACAATACTCTATGATCCCAAATATTTGAGATGCATACATTAAATAAATATTTGGTAAGAATCCAAAGTAATATTATCAGTTACACTTAGTTCGGTTCTAGGTTAGGTACAAGATATCCATCAAATATGACATATTCTTACCATTCCCAAAATATGATCATCTCTAAGTACTCCAAAATAATCAAAGTAACCTATAACCCAAGGTTCAGTGTCTAAAGTATCATCCTAATTCCATCAATCAACAATTTGCCACTCAAATCAATCCTCAATAATTTCTTACTTGCTAAAAAGGTAGGGTGGACTCACATTCCTCAAACCAGGTAACGAGGGTTTAATAAACCTCAAACATCAATGACTTCCAAAAGATTCACTAAGACAGAATCGGTCATACCAAAGAATCTCAAGAGAGAAGACGGTAAAATAAGAGAATTAATCAAAGATTTATCACAAGAATGAACACGAGAATATATAAGAGAAGAATTAGAAGAAGTAGAGGAAGGAAGGAATAGATGATCCTATAATACAAAGATCTTGAACCAGAGGAGAATCTTCGGGCCTCCGGAGTTCACGAGGGAACTAAATGGATTACTTCATCTTCTTGTAGAGGAACGAGTGCACAAGTCTTGGGTCGTTCCATCTGGATCTACTGCAACATCTTGGAACATGAATCTACTCTTCATCGTCTATTCTGTAGCTTGAGCAAACTAAATCTGAGCTGAAAGGTCACCATCGACATCTTTCTTAGAGCACCAAGTTGTCCACTCGAGTCAGCAAGCATTAAGAGTTCTAAGCAGGTCTTGTCCCGATCTGGAGCAGCATCCTATCAACATCTTGCCCTTTCATCTTCTTTCAGACAAAGCAACAAATATTCAATGCTAATCATTAAGTTACAAGAACATATAAACCTAACAGTTAAGTCCTTATTTAGGTTTCTACCCATCTCTCACTAATATTTATTTAATGTTCAAATCATTTACTGGTATTTTTCCTAAAATCAGGTGTAAGCGTCGGGAGCAACAATGCTCTGATACCAACTGTAATCCCCTAGAAAAACTAACGCAATACAGTGGCGGAAACACTGTAGAGTGGGATTAAAACACACTGACAAACTATATCTTATTAAAAGAAATGGTAAGTCAATACAAAGGCCTCTTTTTACAAAAGGGCTAAAAGCAAAATCTCCAAATGGGTTTATACAAATCCATAAATAAACATGAATGAAGGAAGAGTAGGATCCACGCTACTCGCTAGCTCACACCCAAAACCCAGCAGAAAATACCTGTCATGTTATAAACATAACAGCCACGTCAGTGGGGAGTAACTCGGACGTTCTCCCAGCCATATTATATCATATGGAAAAATAATAGTATTATTATATCAAAATAGTTAAAATGGAAAAAAACTTTAAAACGATATAATAAAAATAAGTTTTCAACGAAACTTAAAACACTTGTCAACCTGCAAGTCAAAAATCAATCGATAATAATAATAATCATATTCAAAAATGGCGTTACGGAAATTCGATCAGTGTGCACAAGGCTAGACTTTCACTAGGATAATACTGGAAACTAGCTTTGAGAACTGTATACTTAACTCATAACAGAATCCAGTCTCTAACTAGGCAATTCAACTATAACAGGACTGCGTGCAGCGAGGTCCTGGTTTAAGTAGTGCACACCCCTCCTAGACAACAAATATGTCTAGTTCAGCTGACGGCGACTAACACGATGCGATATCTAGCTTAAGGTCAAAACATACACTCTCCTGGGCGAAACTACGCCCAGTTCAACGACCAAATGCGCCCCAAATAGGCACACCGGCTTTATAGTTGATGGCAAAAACGTACATCCCAGACTATATTACTCTAACCCCACACTTGACTATATTCCATAACTCCAAAACAAAGCCATTATCGATATTCAAAATAAATATAATCATTATAATAATGTGAGGAAAAAAAAGGAATAAACATTTTATATTAAAAGGGAAACTTTCTATAAATAGAAGCTTACTTTTTTAGAAACTTACTTAAAATAGAAATATTGTTATAGAAATACGTAAGTTATTAAAATAAGTGAAATGTATAAAAATAGCATTTCTAACAAAATTAACATTTTATTATTATCGTCGTTATCGTAAGTTTACTATATTTCTAAATTCGTTACTCAAAATATAATTAAAATATTATAAGTCAATATATAGTATTTTATAAATAATTAGGAAATCGAGTTAAAACAATAAATTTTAGAAAAGAGATATTTTAAGAAAAACGATATCAAAATTAATTGAATCAACAAGTTTTATAAATGAAATGAATTTTACAAAGGTTTCAAATTATTTTTAAGAAATAGTTTTGATTTATAAATATTACAAATTTTAATAAAAATAGTCAATCGAAAACAAATAGAAAATTATTAGTGAAAATAGCCTCGACTAAAAATATATTTAAAACTAAATCGACTATCTTCTCATTTATTAGTATAAATCGTAAAACGTTAATTAATTTATTAAAGAAGTGTACAAATCTCGATTATAATATAAAAATACGGTTTTGAGTCAAAAATTATAACTTAACAAAATATGACGAAAATATGAAATCGATATTATTTAGTTACTAGTGTCACGATAACCAACAAAATATTATAACGATCGTAAATAATTAAATTATTAACGATTTATAAAACGATATCGAAAACTTGTAAAATATTTATAAATACGATTAAAAGAATATAATTAGCAATAATATATAGCTAGAATTAGAAAACCGAAGTTAAAATATTTACTACATACTACTACTCAAACATACGATATAAAATCGAGTAACGTCTTGAAGTTACCTTTGGCCGATATCCGAGCTATCACGTACTTGCCTTTCTTGATCAGACCAAGCTCGAACCTTAGAACTTGAAAGTCGATCCAATAAAATTCCGAGGCCTTCACGAAACGAAAGGAATGAGAATGGGATAATGCTAAACGGAAAGAACAAGAAGGAGAAGATAAAGGACATCGTAAACAGCAGGAATGAATCAACAGTAGTAGCATCAACGGGCAGAAACGAAACCGAAAGCAATTGAAAATCGTGATATAAGACCCACAATGGCAGAACAGAAATATCACCGGACGACATAGCAGCAGAAATGAAAGAAAGAAGAAGAAACGGAAGAGTGCCCGACGTCAAACAAGGCATCAAAAGCAAGAGAGAACAGAAGAAACGAATGAGAGAAAGGGACACGAATAGGACGATGGTAACGGATCAGCAATAGGAGAACAAGACGAAACAAAAAGGTGCGAAGAAGAGCAGCAGGAAAAACGATTAACACAGCAGTAGTACGCACAACAAGACCGTAATAGCAGCAGCGTGAAACAGCAGACAGCGGCGTGAAACAGCAGATAGCAGCGTGAAACAGCAGACAGCAGCGTCAACATCAGACCACAGAACAGCAATCACGAATATAGCACCAGAACACGACAACAACAATGACAGAAGCAGCAGCAGTAGGTTATTGGACGAAGAAGAAGAAAAAGAAGAAGAAGCAACACGCAGCAAGGGCAGAACAGAAAGTGAAGAAACGGACAAGGATGAAAGCAAAACAACACACGGCAGCAATAATTGGACCCGAACCAAGAACCGAAGACAGAAACATCGATTCAACGGACAAAGGAAGACAAATCGACAAACAAAGCAGTAAACGCAGCAGCAGCAGTTTGAAGAGGAAGCATACAAACAGCACACGAGAAGCAACAATGATGACGGAACGAAAAGAAGGAAGTACGGAATAGTTCGTTACCTTCCGTCAAAACAGGGGCAAAAACGAAAGAGTGAGAAGAAGAACGAACGGCCAACAGCAACCACGAACGTCAGCAGCATCAACACGAAACAGATTGCAGCAGTGAGCAAACAACACGGCAGCAGAAGCACGGAGCACGAAACAGAGAAAAACAGAGGACGGAAATAGAGATGGTTGAGCGTGAATGGACAAAAGGGGGGTAAGGGACGATAGAAACAAGGAGGAAAACAAAGAGGAGGACAGAGGTAAGTTGGCAGTCAAGCAAAAGAATAAGAAAGAGGAATGAAGAGGTGGAACGGTGGATTAAAAGAAGGGGGATTAACGTAATGAATGGGTGGAGAAAACAAAGCAAGTAAGGTGTACTTAATTAGTGGGAAAACGAAATGAAAAGAAAAAGGGGAAAGAACGTAAAAAAAGTGGAATATACGTAGTATACGGACTAAATAAATGAATCGGGTTAGGAAACAAATTCCGTAACGAAGTTGACTGACTCATGAATCGAATTAAAACGAGTTAATAACATTAAATAAAAATCGGACCGTCAAATAAAATGAGTAAATAAAGTATTCTGGATGAAATCAAAATTGATAGAAATAAATAATTAGACGATCAAATAGTATTTCCCGATAAATAATAAATTTTCGATAAAGTGAATTAAATTGATTTCTCGAGGAAAGAAAATAAATATTTGACGAAACTTAAAATAAATGAGTTTCGAGCTTAAAATATATAAATAAACAGAATTTTGAATTTAAATCATCGAAATAGACTTTCGATAAGAATTAAATTAAATGTATAAATTGAATCGAAACAGAAATAAAAATATGTTTTAAATATAAGAAGAGATTCCAAGTTAAATAGAATTTTAGGAGTTTGAAACGATTAAACGATAAATTCGTTTTATAATAATTTTAAGAAATACGAGTTAAATAGTAAAAATAAAAATACGAACAAAAATTTTATATAATTAAATTTATAAAAATCACGGGTGTTACATCTGCACTGTTGGGTCTCGTTGATGCTGTACGTTCTGTTGCTGCTTCTGTGTTGCATCCTTGTTTGTGCTGCTTCGAGTCCGAGTGGTGCTCCGCTGTGTCCATTAATGCTTCCCCTCGCTGCTGTTTGTACGTCCTCATTATTGTTCGTCTTTTCTTGCTGCTGTCGTTTTTGTTGCCGTTGTGGCTGCTGTGATGCATTTTGCTGATGTTGTCATTTGTAGTTGCTACCGCTGCTTGTTATTACTGTTTTGTGGGTCGTTTATCATCCCTCTTCATCCTATTTTCTTCTTCTTATTCACCGCAGTTCTCGTTTTATTCGGAGTCGTGTTCCCTTCTTTTCCTCGATCTCTTCTTTCACTTCTCCGTTTTCTCATTATCCCAATCTCGTTCTTTTTCATTTCGTGAAGGCCTCGGAGTTTTATTGAATCGGCTTTCAAGTTTTAAGGCTCGAGCTTGGTCTAATCGAGGAAGGCAATTACGCGATCGTTTCGTTTTTCGACCCGAAGGTAACTTTAGGACGTTACTCGATTTTATATCGTATGTTTGAGTAGTATTATGTAGTAAATATTTTAAATTCGGTTTTCTAATTTTAGCTATTTATTATTTGCTAAATATTAATTTTAAATCGTATTTATAAATATTTTACAAGTTTTCGATATCATTTTACAATCTGTTAATAATTTAATTATTTACGATCGTTATAATATTTTGTTGGTTATCGTGACACTATTAACTAAATAATGTCGATTTCATATTTTCGTCATATTTCGTTAATTAATAATTTTCACTCAAAATCGTATTTTTATATTTTAATCGAAATTTGTATACTTATTAATAAATTAATTTTCGTTTTACGATTTATTCTAATAAATGAGAAAATAGTCGATTTTGTTTTAAATATATTTTTAGTCGAGACTATTTCCACTAATGATTTCCTATTTGTTTCTGATTGACTATTTTTTATTAAAATCCATATTATTTATTAATAAAAACTATCTGTTAAAAATAATTTGAAATCTTCGTAAATCTCATTTCATTTATAAAACTCGTTGACTTAATTAATTTTGATATCGTTTTCTTAAAACGTCTCTTTTCTAAAATTTATAGTTTTAACTCGATTTCATAATCCTTTATAAAGTAATATACTTTGACTTATTATATTTTATTTTTATTTTGAGTAACGAATTTGGAAATATAATAAAGTTACGATAATGACGATAATAATAAAATGTTAATTCGTTAGAAATGTTATTTTTAATACATTTTCACATATTTTAATAACTTACGTATTTTCTATAATAATATTTCTATTTTAAGTAAGTTTCTAAAATTAGTAAGTTTCTATTTATAGAAAGTTTCCCTTTTACTATAAAATGTTTATTTCTTTTATATTCATATTATTCATAATGATTATATCTCTTGTATATATCAATAATGACTGTTTTGGAGTTATGGAATAAGGACAAGTGTGAGGTTTAGAGTAATATATTCTGGGGTTTACAGTTTTGCCATCAACTATAAGGCTGGTGTGTCTTTATGGGGCACATTGGTTGTTGAACCGAGCATATATGGTGTTCGAGAGTGTGTGTACATTTTGACCTTAAACTCGTGCCTCGTAATGTAAGACGCTGTCGGGTTGAACTGAGTATTTATGGTGCTCGGGAGGGGTGTGCATATTATCTTAAACTAGGGCCACGCATTTATAAGTCGCCGTCCTATTATGGTTGAGTAGCCTAATTAGAGACCGAAGTTTGATTTGTTTGAACTAGGTTCTCGAAGCTAGTTTTTAGTATTCTCCTAGTGAAAGTCTAACCGTCGACACTAATCCTATCCATAACGCCATTTTGAATATTTTTATTATTATCGATACATTTTGGTTTGCAGGTTGGCAAATATTTCAAGTTTTCTTCTGAAAACTTGTTCTGATTTTATTGTTCTAATATTTTAGGTTTTCTCCGAAAGCTTATTTTTATTATATCATTTAATATTTTCCATTTTAATTATTTTGATATAGTAATACTATTATTTTTCCATATGGTATAATATGGCTGGGAGAACGTCCGAGTTACTCCCCACTGACGTGACTGTTATGTTTATAACATGACAGGTATTTGCTGCTGGGTTTTGGGTGTGAGCTAGCGAGTAGCGTGGATCCTACTCTTTCTTCATTCATGTTTATTTATGGATTTGTATAAACCCGTTTGGAGATTTTACTTTTAGCCCTTTTTGTAAAAAGAGGCCTTTGTATTGACTTACCATTTCTTTTAATAAGATATAGTTTGTCAGTGTGTTTTAATCCCACTCTACAGTGTTTCCGCCACTGTATTGCGTTAGAATTTCTAGGGGATTACACATTTCATCCTTGCACTTCAATTATACACCTTCATTATCTCATCTTCTCATCACTATACACCGAGTTTCCCCTTAAATGCCAACCTCATTTACAGTAATGCAAGCCCGATACTTGAACCATGCCACTACATTTAGGAAGAGGAGGAATATCGATGACGAGGACGAGCAAAGTGCCGAGAATGATCATTGAGGCGATGGAGATTGTTGAATTGCTAACCGTTTGGTAGGCACGACTCTCTTTTCTTTTCCGTCTTTTATTTGCTTAGTCTTTCTTTGTTTATTCCCCTTTCTTTTATGCTTTTAGTGTCGTGGTGCCCCTCGGGGCCCTTTGGTTATTGCGCCTGATTCTCGATGACGTGACTACATCGAGAATTCATTGAAAATCCAAATTGACAAGTTCTTTTCACTTTTCCTTTATTTTTATTCCCTTTTTCGTAGAATTTAGTCGGAATTGGGCGAAATCGAGGCTAGGTGACTTGATTACACCTAGCACTCCCCTCCAATTTCCTCTTATTTTCTTCTTTTTATTTCTTCCCCCATACATATCTTTTCTCGTCTCGGCCCTAGGTGACTCGATTACACCTAGGCCCGACACTTTCTACCCTTTCTCACTTTCTTTTTTGATTTTTAGCTTTATTTTCACTTTTTCTCTTCTTTTTAGTGTCTTCCACACACTACCGATCGAGCATGAGGACATTGCTCGTTCTAAGTGTGGGGGGGCGATATCCTAGTCTAGTTTAGTTTTATTTTCGTAGTTTTTTTGAAAAAAAATTAAAATCCCTAAAAATTTGAAAATTTTCATAAACTCCAAAAAAAAAGTTCTTTTGTGTGATTTTCTTTTGTGTCGTATATTTGTTGTGTCGTGTGTGTTTTGCCTCCCCATTTTTTGTGTAGGTTGCTTGATCGCCGTGAGTTTCGGAAAGCTCTCGTCATTTGGTAATATCCTCATATCTCTTTCTCCTTTTCCCATTTCGGTGTTTGGAGGAGATTTTGTGGTGGTGTGTGCTCGGATGGAGCTTTTCGAAGATTTTGGTAGATGTGGTTGCTTGCTTGGAAAGTTTGGGGTGGTGTTTTTTTTTCTCATTTTCTTTCGTCTTTGTTTTGTCTTGTATAGTTTGTGAGTCTAGTGTAGAAAATGTTTTCGAAAACCCAGTTTTGAGGCTAGTGCGCAAGTGTTTACTTTCCCTTTCTAGCGACATGAATCGAATCTTGGACTTTAGTCTAGTAGAATGACTTTAAATCAATAATTTCGTTGGTTCCTTACCTTGAGTCCACCTAGTCTACTAGGGATTTACTGCGGGATTTGCATTTTGACCACCTTGACCACCTACGGAGTGAAAAGGCCTTGGTTGCCGAGTCCCGTCCTCTTAGGTGACCATGTTTGAAATCGTTTGATTAGTCCAAGTTTCCCCCTTTTTGTGGGTTTGAAGGGAAAGCGCACGCCCGACATACCCATTTCCCTACCTTCTACACATTTCCACAAATAAGTTGCATCACATCGAGGTTTGTACACTTACTTGGTTGTAAGAATTGTCTATGGTACAAATTAAGCCAAAAAGGGCAAACCAAGGCAAAAAGAAAGAAAAGAAAGAAGAAAAAGAAAAGGCACAACAAATCAAAAACATAATACAAAAGAAGAAAAAGAAATGGCATAACAAATCAAAACCAAAATATGAAAGAAGAAAAATGCCAAGAAAATCATTTCACAAAAAACTTTACCCCTCAAAAATAAGCCTTTTATCGATTGTTATCGTGAAGAGCCTACCAATGGACCGAGTCCCTAGGAAGGATGATAGTGGTAATGGTCGGTATTTCATCACTTTGCAACCATATCCACCTTTTTACTCGGACTAGTTAGGCTATTTTTGAGCTTGGGACGACCCTCTTGGCTTATCACTAAAGAAGGTGGGGTTTCACTTTACCTACAGTGTCGACTAACTCTGTGGTTCATCCTTTTTCCATCCCGCTTATCGTCCCGTAGTACGTTCTTAGAAGGTTAAGAGGAACTAGGTAAGTTACCAACGTTTTTATTGCTTTGTTGTCATCCTATTAGGATTTCGTCCATTTCGGTTTGTATTATTACCTTGGGAACATTGTCACTTGCCTTGAGTCCTTAACCGGTGTTTCTTTCACCGCTTTGTTGAGGGAAGCGGTATTTTTTTCTTCTTGAATCCAACCGATTCTCCGTTTGTTTGTTTGTTTGTGTGTGTGTGTTTTCGTGTTCGGTTGTATCCACAGTTTTGTCGCAAGACCTCACTTGCCTTGCGGAGAGCACTTTTCCTCTAAGTGTTCTCGCGTGAGTTAAAAAGGCATAGGGTGCGCTAATACCCGCTCGGTTAATAGTCTAGTTTCTATTAGTTAGTAGTTAGTTCATGCTTACTCGAGGGCGAGTAAGGGTTAAGTGTGGGGGAGTTGATAAGTGTGTTTTGTAGTGTTGATTTCACGTGTTTGGTCCCGCTTTCTTTTGTGAAATCACTCTTTAAAGCGGTTTCGAGACTACTTACGCTTCTTCTAGATTGTTTTAGGTTCCTAATGCTCATTATGGAGAAGTGGAACGATTTCGTCTCGCTTCCGATGCATATGGAGCAAATGAAGAGAAGTGACGATGATTCGGTGACTTAGACTCGATCCCGAGTCCCTTGGAGCCCATTTGAGAATATCCCGAGCACCGAGCATCCAAAAGACGCCAAGGAAGAGCAAATAAGGACCCATCACGGCCGGGAAGGACCCATCACGGCCGAGATGGGAAGACGAGAAGAAACGGGCCACTGTAGGGCCTTCCCGGCCGGGACCACCACCATCCCGACCGGGACGGGCCCAGCTCAGCACTCCGCTTCATTCTTTCATTCTCCTCACTTATGGAACCCTATATATACCTTCCTCTTGTATTGTTTAAAGCACACTACCATGGAGGAAACCCTAGAACTACTTTAGGATAGATTAGCTTAGATTAGTATAGATTAACTTAATCTTTCCTTAATCTCTCCTTAATCTTAGTTTAATCCTTGTTGAATCTTTGTATTATTGAAGACCTATTGGGGGATTTCTCTATTAACAATATTGAACTCCATTTCTTTGGGTTGGATTTAATCAAAGATCCTTGCTTTTCCTTCTACTTGTTCATCCTTTGGTATCGGTATATTTCTCTTCTTCCTAATCTCTTCTACTTAGTTTTTATTTGTGTTTATGCTTAGTAATCTTCAATATTCCATTATGAATGTCCATGTTTATGCTTGTTTCATTATGGTTGTTGAGTTTACTATCTTGAACATGAGTGAGTAGATTTCTTTGTTAGGGTTAGTAGGGGCATTGGGTGTTGCTTATAGAGTGATTAGGGTGGAATTGGTGGTGTTTGGTTGTCATTTACTTTGCCTCCTATCATTGTGCATACAACATGTTTGATGAAATGCCTAGTAGACTTGTGATTGAGAAATTCATGTTTCCTTGTTTCCTCTTGTATGTTGTTGCATGTTGGTTTGTTGGATATCATCATTATTAGCGCAAGCGTAGTGTAGAGACCCATTTGGCCGTCTAAGAGCGAGAGCCCGGGCGTAACCAAGGCTAGTGGATTACACCGACACCCTTACTTCTCTTTGGCCTCCTAGACACCCTTGAACCCGACCTAACTCTAGCTTCTTTCTCTTATCGTTAATCCCCGCTTTTCATCGTTGCTTTTATTTATTTTGCATTATTCTAGACCTTAGATACTAGTTTAGCCATTACTCATCCTTATCATTTCCGTTACCCTTGAACCTAGTCTTAGACCGTAGCACCTTTAGCTCGGAACTCCCGTCCCTGAGGATCGACTCTACTTACCCTAGCTACCTAGCTTAGGATCGTTGATATTATTTTGATCGGTAGGATAGACGACAAACTCTTACCGTTAAATTAGCAGCAGCCACAAGGGAATCAACCCCGGATTGCCGATGACGGTAGGATGATACTCGACATTGACAACTACTGGTAATATAATCTAACCCACATTTCTAATATAGTTGTTAGAATAATTTTTTAAGAATATTTGCCTCTGACATTTCTCAAGACGGTGCAGGTTTTGGGATCAGGATGTAGTGTCGGGTGTACCCAGAGCTACATGGCGTATGACAAGGGTGTGGGGTACACTTATTGGGCTCAAGTGCCACCTCACCATCATCGACATTATTATAACAACTTCAAGGTGCATGTGTTTTAATTTCTTATTCACTTTGTCATTATGATATTTACAGGCTTTGTACGTCTTCTCATTACTAACAATCCGCCTTTTTGTAGTTAAAGTACACCTGGAAACCGGAGCTGGAACCACAGGCGTGGGATCGGTACAACAAAACATGCAAGAAGCGTTTCGTGGACGTCATGCACAAACGCCACGATAGAGGGACGGCGCTGAAGGATCTGGAAGGTGTAGTTCTCAACATATATGACTCGGTTGTTAACAAAAAATCAAACTTTGCTACGCTCATAGTTAATATCTTTCACACTTCAAATTTCAGGGGAAGCGTTGGAAAGGTGGCTAGCCAACCACGAGAGCCAGGATTTCAAGAAACGATCAGAACGGGGGAGAAAGAACAAGATGAAGAACGCTGAGAAAGAGGGGAAGGCAAACCCCACCCACCACTGTGGTTCTCAGTCATCTTACCGTAGAGCTTTGAGGGTATGATTTCTGTTACTTTTTAAGTTCTCATAAATTATGTTCACATTGTAGTTGCCTAACACTCAACTGCATTTATCAGATCCAGACAGAAACAGGGAAACGCCCACTGGAGCCGAGCTTTTCGTGGACATGCATGCGAAGGAAGACGATGATGGAGGGGCAAGCGTCGTCACGAGGAAGGACCAGGCAATTTGGGTGAGCACTCCCTACATCAAATAATGCACTTCGTCTTATTCTATTTGGTTAAGTAATAAATATATCATTTTGTTCATATAATATCTAAAACTAAGGTAACTTGTTTGTTGTGTATGTAGGATGTAGGATGCCTACATTGAGAAGACCGTCAAATGTACCGACCCGACCCAAGACCCGAATGTTGCATTCTTTGAGGTCATGGACGGGTTCAAGAAGGGAAGTGTGTACGGCGTAGGGAATGTTGCGCCTATGTTTTTTACGCCTCCCCCCGAGCGTGTTGGCGGCTCCTCATCACACATGGAGTACACCCCCGCCGCCCTTACCCAGTTGCAGTCCATGTACGATGCTGACAAACAGGAAGGCGCCCAAAGAGAGCGAAAAATGAAAGAGCACATGGCGCGGCAGGACGACGAGACTAGGAGGATGCGTGAGGAGATTCAACCGTGGAGCACTTTGTTCGCCAACTACAATCAAGGACCTACTCCTCGTCGTCCAGATGACAGAGACCCCTTTCAACGGGGGTGGTGGAATTCAGGTCCCTCCGCTAGCTTCCCAGTTTTCTGATGTACTATCGATGTTGCTTGTAAGCTTAACTACTTATGATTGCTTGGATTTAGTTCGAACTAACTTCTCCTATGTACTTTAACTCTTTAATTTTTATGTACTTGCATTTTATGATGATGGATTTGTAATTATTTATTTATATTATCGTCATTTCCTCTTCAATGGCGTGCTGTGAAGTGGGCGTGGTGGTGTGGACGGTAATGTCTGATTGAATGTGTTGTGGTATTGTGTTTGGATGTTGCATATTGTGTTGTGAATGTTGCGTTTTGGGTTCTTTGGCAGATTTTGGATAGGCCTTAAATGAATATTACGGCCTTCCCGGACCAGTGGTGGCATCCCCTTCCAGACGCCATACTGAACGCTTCTCAGGCTCCAGCACAGTAGCCATGCAGCTGTCCGGCGTCTAAAAGTGGACGCCATTTTCCCCCATATGGCGTCCACAGGTGGACGCCCTTTTACTGAGATGGCGTCTGCCTTTACACGCTAGTTGCTTCAATATGGCGTTCAAACTTGGACACCCGCGTTCTAGAATGGGCGTCTACTCTTAGTCACCATTCTAGACGCCCGCTTGTGGCTTCCAACTTTGGACGCCCGCTTTAAAAAATGGCGAGTGCTTCAGGCTTCCACAGCCAGGCGTTTGAGGAGGGACGCCCGTCTGAAAAAGGCGTCCATAGACACAGGCCATCTATGGACGCCTGAAGCTTCATTTCTTGTAGTGTGTCTGAGGGAGGGGTGAAGGTTCTCCAACGGTGCGCTTAGCGGCGGCCAAATGTGAGATTTCCCCTGCTGCAGGTCAGCCTTCTACTGTGCCTATATTGACTACTCCATCGGCTGAGGAGACTAGTGAACCTGTCTCTCCCCTTATTAGGAAGAGAAAAGACAAGGAACCAATGACAGATTAGCAACTGATTGACCTGGAGGCTGAGGTTAGCACGCCTGTGCCCAAGCACCATGCCCCTAGCCCTCCTGAGACGTTGCTTGGTCAGGGGAACACATAATGGAACTATGTTGCTGATAGTGTTGCTGCCTCCGCCCTCCTTTCCAACTCTTCAATCCTCTCATTGGATGAATCTGCCAAGGTATTGGCGCATGCCAGCTCCCATGCTCAGCGGCTCCTTTACCGCTGCTCTTTGGTCTTTCAGGCGTCTACTGAATTGGCGGCCATCAACCGTCTGAGCGACGAGGAATTGACTATTACTCCGGGGTCTTCCCTCTCTGACCATCTAGTTTCGGTTGAGCGGAATGATGCGACCATATCTACCCTGCGAACCAAACTGGCGGAGCGGGAGAGTGAGCAGGAGGAGGTTCGGCGCCAGTCGGCAGACTGGAAGCAACAAGGGGAGAAAGATTTAAGTGAGGCGTCAATGCTGGAGACTGAGCTGGCCTAGGCAAAGAAACACCTAATGGATCTGGACGAGCACCTCAAGGACTCAGCGGGCCGGCTGTCTGGGGTGGAGTCTGAGTTGTCAAGGGTCCAAGGCAAATACTAGGAGTTGGAAGCGCAGCAGGAGGCATGGCTAAAGGAGAAAGAAGAGATTATGGCCGAGGCCAAGGAGAAGATATACGAGGCCTTCGGAAAGGGAGCCGCCTCAGCTACCGACTTTTGTGTGGCAGTTATGAAAGATGATGGAAGACTTTGATGAAGATTCCTTCAACAAGCTAAACACTGCAATGGATGAGGCCAGGGTCCGCAAATCATCGCAGAAGGCTCCCGAAGAGGTGTCGACTCCTGTCCAGGGAGCCCCACCTACGTAAGATTTAGAGCAGTCGTCCTCCCAGGGCTCATGCCCCTACCCCTCTGAGTGTCTCGACACTGCCATCTCTCACCTCAGCGGCACCTCAGCGGATATGGTCTTGCGCCTTCTTTCAGCGCCTTTTATGTCTTCCTTGTTTTTAATCTAACTTTTCAATCTAACTTTTGTGCGTGCCGATACTCCAATATGGAAAAGGTGTTAGCTAGGGGGAAGTCGGGAATCGGAAAGTGGGGTCTAAGAAAATCAGAATCAGGTTGGTCACAACATCGGTAAAGGGAGAATACCACCTTTTGGTTTCTTCACCCAACTCACCTAAAAACCCGCTTTCGCGGTGAAGAAGGGTAAGTCTCTAGTTAAGGTAATTTCTACCCCGAGTACTAATAACAAAGAGGGAGACAACTAAAACATGCATATTAACTAAATCTAAGGAAATTAACCACAAAACAATAAGGAAATTACGATCTACTAAACGAACTAGAAAAACAATCTAAAAACAATTCAAACCAAATTCAAATAAAATAACAACAAGACAAGGATTAAAATAGCAATCAACCAAACAAATCATAAAACGATCTAAGAATAACAAATAAAGATGATCAAAACATAACAATAATGAAAGGACAATAAAATGAACAATATTGAAAGAACAAGATTAAATCTAACTAGAGATTAGGGATAGGAAAGAAATGTACCAACTATTAAGATCAATAATAAAGTGAAAGATTGCATAAATAAAAGATGAAGCTTGATGAAGAGGATGAAGAATTTGTCACTAATCCTTCAAAAATCTTCAAATAAAACTTGAATTCTACACAACTTAAATGTAAATCTAGAGAATTGTTGATGAAAACTATGAACATCTACTACTAAATTACTATAAAGAACTACTAAAATTACTACTAGAATGATCTACTAAATGGATGGTAAGTAGTGAGAGAATGGAGTAGTCTAAACTAATTAATGAAGTGGTAAAAAGGTGGTCTAATGAATGGTAATGTGCAACTAACTAGGGTTTACATATATATAGTAAACTCTTAATGGACCTCTTAAACTCAAGCCCAAATCCACTTTTTGCTCCATTAGTGAGACAATCACCCTTTAAGTCTTCATGAGGTGGAACTTCACCCTATCATGCACGGACCAATACCGCCGGGTGAAACTTCACCCGGTGAACTTCTTCCAGTTTTGCAGTTTTGGATCCTTTTACCGTCGAGCGAAACTTCACCCGGTGGGTGAAAGTTTCGCCCGGTCATTTCGCCCGGTGGTGAAGCTTTTCTGAAGATCTTCGGGGAGGCAAATTACCGTCGGGCGAAACTTCGCCCGGTCAATTCTCATCGGGTGAAATTTCACCCGATAGTCGTTTCTGCCCTCTTTTCTTGTCTCATTCTTCGTTGTTTGATTGGATGGCTTTGAACTTTAAGTTTAATGCTTTGCTCTTTGGACGGTATTCCCTTCTCTTGTGCTCGTGGAAGCTCGATCATGCTTTCGGTGCTAAATCCTATCAAAATTGATAGAAAAACTACCAAAAAAACGTAAAACGCAAAAGAGGAACGCTAATGCAAGAAATACTCAAAATAGGGCAATAATCGCACTCAAATCTCGCAAAACGAGAGAAAACGAATCTAAATGAGGGGGGAAATGGTCTAAATTGGCTAGACTTGTCGTGAGCCTCCAAATTACAACTTTTATCCACTACTAACTCAAACAAATAGTAAGGACAAGTAGGGGTCGAACCCACAAGGAAGGTAACTATGTTGTTTTAAGTGTGTGTGTAACTCTAAATAATTTAGTGACCAATATGGGGGGATTTATGTGTGTTGTTTTTAAGCCTAATAAACTAATAAAATAAATTAGCTAAATAAAATAAACTAATATGAATAAACAATGTAACAAATATGAGAAAAAAACTTGGACCAAGCAATATCCACCAAAAGCGTAAGGAATTGATCATTGACTCTTATACTTTACAATTTATATTAGAATACTTTGCTATGAAGTTTAATCGACTTCCAATTCCACTTATTAATAGTTATAAGATATGAGAAGCATACTCAAATAACTCTTACGATATTTTCAATTTAAATCAAGCGTCTAAATCGTTCAATATGTAGAGTAGAACGATGGAATTTAGCAAAGATGAAGAATGATTACTCAAGCGGTATCACTTTGTTTCATACAAGTTTAATCCTTATAACTCAACAACGATGAAAAGCATACAAATTGGTGAATTATACTTACTACTCGGATATAGTTAAATAAACAAAAGATTACTTTAACTATTCTAGCAATGGTTTATCAATAACAAAGACTAGGTGATCAAGCTAGAAGATGAATTAACAAACCAAGAATTATTATAAATTAAACTTGATATTCTAATAATAATGTAAAATAGAAACGAGTCTTACAATTCCTTAAACTTGAAAGGCTTCAATAACTTGTTCCAAGAATAAGAACTTAGCCCTGCATACAAATGAACCACTTGCAAAATAAACTAGAAAATGTACGTGTTTTTGAGAATTACAAGTGATGATTGATGTGTTGGATGATGAAAATGATGGTGAACTTCTCCTCTTTATATAGTCATCCATGGAGCATCTTCATCAATGGCTCATAAAGCCTCATAAAATGCCTCATAACAATGACCATCATAAAGGAGAAGAGTAATGTTCATGAGTAAAGAAGAGAAAAAAGAATCCAATGCAAAATAGAATCCTAGAAGGAATCCTATGCATAAAACTGAGCCTCCACCTGTGGCATAAATACCTCCACCTGTGGCAAACTGTCAAAGCCTCCACCCGTGGCAAAAAGTAGCAAAAAGTGCTGCTGCCTGTGGCAACTTAATCCTTCACTTTCTTCTTGTCTTTGGGCTTCCACTTGTACCTTGTGCTCCATATGCCTTCACTTCGAATATTTTGTCATCTATTAGCCCAAAACACACCCCATTTGATATCCTACTCTCTTTTCACTACTTAATCCACTTAATTACACATTTTCATACCTTAGTCCATCAATTTGGACATATACACAATAATCCTTCAAAACACACTCAAAACTACAAAATAGTCAACTAAATGACCCTTATTAATCCCTACTAAACTAGACTAATCATAAATTTAGCACACAACGATAGGCAGCGGGGGACTTTGTTATTGGGGTGTCCATTTTATCTGGGTTTTGCAACAGGGGGGGCTCTCCCCCTATTGCCCCCTGCTCGTTTATTTGTGAGATGCAAGTCGAACAGATAGCGAGTATGAGCAACAGGTAGATCTTTCATTTCTTCTAAAAAGTGATAGTTTTACGGAGCTGTCGACATTGTTATTTGAACGTCCTCCGTCATTTTTGGGGAACTTAAAAAACACTTCTATAAAGAAACTAAACATAGTACTTTCTCAGGGTATCGGCGTTCCAGTGCGATGCTAGCTCTTGACCCTCGGCATTGGCGAGCTTGTAAGTACTATGGCCCATGATTTGGGTGACCTGATAGGGGCCTTCCCAATTGGCACTTAATTTGCCGTGCTCCCTGGCCTTTTCTACCGCTTGGGTTTTTCTCAGGACCACGTCTCCCACCTAGAAGCTTCTGATGGTCACTTTCCTATTGTAAGCCTTCCTCATTCTTTGCTAATATGTCGCAATGTTTGAGCTGGCCTCCTGCCTTACCTCACCTACTAGGTCGAGGGCTTCTGTCATTGTCATTTCATTACTGGCTCTATCGAACAGCTGGCATCTAAAGGTTGGAATCCTGGTTTCAATGGGTAAGAGGGCTTCGGCACCATAGACCAGACCAAAGGGGGTCTGCCTGGTGGACTCTTTTCTCGTGGTTCTGATTGACCACAGAACGCTTGGGAGTTCATGTGCCCATCTCCCCTTCAAATCATCTACAATCTATTTTAGGCCGTTCAGGATTTGCTTATTGGCCGCTTCGGCTTGACAATTGGTTTGTGAATGGCACACAGCAGAAAAGGCCACAACAATCCCGTGTCCCTCCAACCAAACTCTCATAGGGTCATTGTCAAATTTTCTTCCGTGGTCAAACACCAATACCTTAGGCAGGCCATAGCGCGTGATAATATTCCTCCATATGACTTTTCTGACCGCCGGTTCGGTAATATTGGAGACCGCCTCTGCTTCCACCCATTTGGTGAAGTAATCAATTGTCACGATAAGAAAGTTTATCCCACCCCACACCCACCCCACCCCCCCTCCCACCCACCCCTCGTTGCAACAGTGAATGGTCCGAGGATACCCATCCCCCACTGAACAAAGGGAATGGGGGAAAGGATTGGCCATAAATCCTTGGATGGTGCATGTATCACAGGCGCGAAAAGTTGGCACTTTCTGCATTTGAAAGTTAAGTCTTTCGCATCGGCCAACATGGTAGGCCAGTAGTATCTGGTCCTTAGCGCTTTATGGGCGAGGGTCCTTCCTCCAATGTGGTGCCCGCAGATTCCAGAGTGGATGTCATCTAAGACTTCAGCTGCCTGCCCTGCCCCAAGACATTTGAGCAGGGGCGAGGAGAAAGATTTCCGATAGAGCTAATCATTGATCAGTATATACCATGCTGCTTTTGATGGTATTCTTTTTCTCTGCGCAGGATCTTCGGGGAGAGTACCGTCCTTCTTAAACCGGATGATCGACGCCATCCAATCTTCGGACCTAAACTCTTCTACCACATTGACCTGCTGGAGGTCAGGAGTTGATTTTTCCTTCACTACGTCCACCCACACCGAGCTTCTAATGTCTTGTAGGCTAGAGCTCGCTAGCTTGGATAAGTCTTAGTTCGGTTGTTCTGCGACCTGGGGACTTGCCTGACTTCATATGATTTGAGCTTTGATAGCTCCTCTTTTACTTTTTCCAGATATGAGGCCACAGTCAGATCTTTGGCCTCATATTCCCCATTGATCTGGTTATCAATGAATTGGGAGTCTTTAGCTAGGACGATTCTCTCTGCTCCAGCGGCCATGGCCAGATTAATGCCCGCCAGCATGGCCTCGTACTTCACCTCATTATTCAAAGCGGGGAAGGTGAACCTGCCCCTGCATCGCACTATTGGTCGTGGATGATCCATCAGTGAACACCAGCCATAGGCGGGGGGGGGGGGGGGTCGTCTTCTTCTGAATAGGAGCATTCAGCGAGGAAGTCGGCCAGGGCATGGGCCTTGATGCGGCCCTTGGTTGATATGATATTCCAAGACCGCTGAGTTCGATGCCCACTTCAACAGTCTTCCTGATCTTTTAAACTTTTCCAGGATTTTTCCCAGGGGATGATCAATGAGTACGGTGACGGGGTGCGCATCAAAGTATGGTCGAAGCTTTCGTGCCGCCACTACAACCGTGTACAATGCCTTTCTGACCACCGGGTAATTTCTCTCGGCTGGTCCGAGAGCGTGGCTTACGAAATAGATGGGTTGTTGAGTTCAAGCCTCTTCAGACAAGATGACTGCACTTACCGTTGCATTGGTGACGGCTATGTACAGAAATATTTTTTTGCCTGTCACCGGCCTAGCCAGGGTTGGCAATTGTTTTAGATGCTCTTTTAGCTGACCGAACGCCTCTTTTTGTCCGGCTTCCCATTGGAACTGTTTGTTACCTTAGAAATTTTTGAAGAAGGGCGTTGTTTTGTCGGCCGACCTGGCAATGAACCGCGCAGGGGCGGCCATCCGGCCGATCAGCTGCTGAATATCCCATATTTTTTTTGTTCTTGCAAGTCTTGGATAGCTTTAACTTTTTCGAGGTTAGCATCTATTCCTCGGGCACTGACCAAGAATCCAAGGAACTTTCCTAACCTGACTCCAAAGGTACATTTCTGGGGGTTGAGTTTCATTTGGTAGGCTTGGAGTGAGGCGAAGGTCTCTCTCAAGTCCTCAAGGTGCTGCTCATCCCTCTTGCTTTTTACTATGGAGTCATCCACATACGCCTCCAGATTTCTGCCTTTCTGGTTCCGGAATACTTGATCTACCAAGCGCTGGTAGGTGGCTCCTGCGTTCTTAAAACCGAAGGGTATCATCTTATACATATACGTTCGGCACTCGTGATGAATGCACATTTCACCCTATCCGGTCCCCACAGGTAAACTTGGTGGCATCCTGAAAAGGCATCTAAGAAGCTCAGCGTCGAATGTCCGCTCGTTACATCGACCAACTGGTCGATCCTGGGCAGGGGATACCAGTCCTTTGGGGAAGCCTTATTGAGATTGGTGAAGTCAACACACATCCTCCAGGCCTCCGAGACTTTCTTTACCATTACAACGTCCGCCAGCCATTCCGGATAGTCATAGGTCTCGATGAAGTCGGCCTTCAGGAGTTTTCCAATCTCCTCTTTGATGACCTGGTCCTTCTCGAGAGACAAGTTTATCTTCTTTTGCTTAACCGTCCTGGCGTTCGGGTCGACGTTCAACTTATGCACAATGTGGCTCGGATCTACTCCCGTCATTTCGTCGGCCGAGTATGCGAACACATCCATGTTGTCTTGTAGCACTTTTATCAACTTCACCTTGTAAGATTCTTCCAGGTCGGTGCCCACGAGGACGGGTCGTCCAGGCTCTAGCTCCGCCAACATGTTCTCGCCCCCAGGTTCTGGGCGGCCAGCTGGCTGTTTCATGGTTAGCTGTTCGACCGGGATCTCACCCTCTCTGGCACTACAACAAAAATCCCTTTTCACAGCGATTATTTCGTGTCGATTGGAAAATCAACATATTTAACCCATGATTGCGCATGTAATTGATCCCTTATGCCAACAAATAGAAATCAACGCTAATACACTTGTCGTAATCGACACTAATACATGATTACAATAAAACATATTCCTTAACCAATACTAGAATAAGCCTAAATGGAATCATTAATAAGTAATCATTTAAGTATTCCCAATGATGTCTTTGGTTAAAGAAATCAATTATCCCATACAAGTGATCTCTTATCTACTAACAAAGACACCCTTTTAAATTTTCTAAGCAAATTCAATCTAATACAAAGACATCATTTGTCAAAAAAAAATGATTTCTAAACAAAATAAATTTATACAAAGATATCATTTTAAAAAAAATGAGTTCTAAGGAAAATTAAATTTAATACAAAGACACCATTTTCCCAAAAAAAATTATTTCTAATTAAGTCATTGAATAAGTCTGCTAATAATGCAAAACCCCCTTCTCAATTTCTCATTTCTCTTAAATTTTTTTTGCCCCTTTCTCTCGAACCCTAATCAACCTCCACAACTTCGACCACCACCGCCGTGGTAAACTCACTCGTTTTCTCCTCCTATTCCGACTCGCCTTTTCCTGACTCACCTCCTCCTCCTTCTCATCTTATCACTAACCGACCCGACTCCGTTTACCTCAAATCGAAACCCGACTCTAACGGTAATATAGTGTGGTTCATGGTACTGCTACGATTCTCCTCCTTGTGGTTCGCATTCTACGATTTCTGTCAACACTAATGATGTTGCTCATCATTCTCAGCTCATTTTACAGGTTTCTTTCTTTCTATGTAATTTGATTTGGTTCGGTTATCAGTTTTGACGCGATGATTGTTCTTTAATTCTATAGTTTTTACGTGAATGATCTAGAATTCGATGTTTAAGAGTGTTGTTATGTGTAGAAACTTGAAATTGTGTTGATGATGTGAAATTAGGTGATTAATTGTGAAAAAAGTGTGAGAAATGTAGCTCCATTTCAAATTTCGATTCGGCTTATCGTTGTATATGTTGTTCAATGTAATGTTTTTCCGCGACGAAGGTGATTGATATGAAGGAAGTTATTAGGAAGGTGATTGATTCGGTTTTGTCGATTTAGTATTGATTGAGCTAATATGATTGTGTACTCCCTGCGTTTTTGAGCAATTTGATTGCATACTTATCTATTTATGCAATTTGATTGTATACTCCCTGTGTACTCTCTGCGTTTTTGAGCAATTTGGGGTGAAGAAGGGGTTTTATGGGGTCTACAAGTTCTATGTGATGTGTGTGGGTGGGTCGTTGGGAACTCATCAGGCCTCCATTTCTGGAATTCAAAATGGGTTGATGGTATGAGGCTGTAACCCAAAGGGTCTGGACAGTGAAGGAGAATGGGCCGATGCTAAAGTCTTGCTAGTCCAACAAACGAATAATAAGTGGGATAATGATAAGCTTAAGACCATTTGTATAGAAGAACAACTCCCTACATCTGCTGCCATCTATATAACAGATGTAGTATCACGTGAAGTTCTATATTGGAAGCATACAAAATCAGGTAGGTATATTGTCAAATCCGCCTATTATCTTCTTTATGACGCTACTGTTACACCAAAGGATTTGATGCGGGTAGATGGCGGTTCTACCTCCTCCTTTACTAAGCTACTTTGGTCTCTTGCCATCCCACCAAAGTGGAAGATCTATATATTGAAGGTTATGGTTTCCTGCTTATCCATTGAGATTAAATACCAAGAAACAAATCTACACTGGAATAGTACCTACGTTTTGTTTGATGAGTGGACACCACTTTGAAACAATGGAATATCTACTGAGCGAATTTGCACAAAGAATGTGGTTAGGTGACCCTAACTTGGATATTCGGAGGCACATATCATTTCAGAGTTGGATGATGAATTGGGTGAAATATATTACAGTAGCATACTTATCTATTTTATGATTGTACCAATTATCATTTCTTGGTCTACAATAAGTACAATTCTGTATGTTTTTAGTGATTGAGTACAATTTAAAACACGACTTATGATTTATGATTCGTAATTGTGATTGTTATCTTATTAATTTGGCTGATATATTCACTCTTTGGCATAAAATAATTATTACTCTTTTTGTGTCTGTGGGAATGATGTGATGTGACAGATGAATGTAGTAGACGGAAGAATGCGTTATCAATTTGATGAGAATAGGAGGAGATACTTGAATGCATTCACGGGAATTGGAACTGTAAGCTGCGGTTATTGCCACCCTGAAATAGTCGATGCAATCGTAAAGCAAACGCAGCGTATACAGCACACGACTATCTTGTACTCTGCCATTGCTGATTTTGCTGACGCTTTGCCTTCTAAATTACATGGTGATCTTAAGGTATCTACCTTAATTTTTCTCTTCCGATCCTTACCTTTTCTTGCTTGGGTTCACACTTCACTCCACTACTGTACAAAGCTTTTAAGTACGTGGCTAAATATAGATGGATGTAACAAATACATTTACTTGTTTTTAGTGGTTGGTTCACGATGAATTATATGTTCAAATTATAACATATGATTTCTTTGCCCCTTTTTGTAGTAGTTAACTACTAAAACTAAACATAAAATCTCATAAACACATCTCGTTTTCCTCGTTTTCCTTTCATCGAAAAATCTGCACTACTTCGCCCCCACACCCTACTTCACCACTCTACACACTACCACCATCGTCTTCTACATCACGCCGCAGCTTCTTACCGTTACTCACCTCTTGTTCGACCGCCTCACCCATTTATGTGTGTATGTTGCTTTTCTCTTTTCTTTTTTTATTGATTAAGGTTATTCGATTCAGCTTATCTGTTTGCTTGTTTGGGCGAAAACTTCGGGCAAGTTGCCGCTGATTTGAAGAAGATACCCTCTTCAGATGGACGCTTGATTGATTATTTTCTTGATTTTATTAGGAATGTTCAATTTGATTGTTGATTGATAATTTTGCAGGATTTTTTAGGGTTTATGTCTTGTGCAAGTAATTCTAAGCTAACATTCAAATAACAAGGAATTTGATAGATAGGAAATACTCCGTATAGATGAAGCATGATATTTTTTGCTTTTACCTTCATGTTATTGAAAATTCTCTTCTGTTTGTGTTATTCGGAAAATTACGCTTTGATTTCTAAAGTGTGATTTCTGCAATTAATCGAGGTATCTCACAATTCGGAACTGTGTACTCTTTCTTGCTGAATTTATAGCATTGATTTTCCACACTCATTGTTCATAATCGCATTGAATTTTCATAATCAACTGTTTACGTTGTAATTATCCAATAATTTGTTGTTTATGTGAAGAATTAAATGGTTTAAGTTTTTTATGAATGAAATGTTGATATGATTATGTGATCAGGATTACAAATCAACAGGTAGAATGGATACGAACGATATATTGATATTAGGGAGTTTATGGCACTTGATGCACGCCAGCAGCTGTTTGCACCGGTTTCTGGTTGCAGTTGAATGAAAATTCTTGAAGCTGATAATTTTGATTTGGATTGCTTCTAGTCTTTTACTAGTATGATTTGATTATTCTCTTAAATATTTTTCCATTGTATATTGTTTGTGTTTTGGTTGTACAGCAATGTCTCAAGTAATTGAAAGTTGGTATTCTTAATTGCTATTTGAAGTAAGACGCCTTGATATCGGTGATATTTGGTGACTGTAATAGGAGGAAGAGGAGGAGGTGACAGAATTACGAAGGAGGTGACTATATATATGATGTTACAGAGTCTATTTTTGCCTCAAATGCTAGAAATATCCTTTTAGCCGACCTACATCGAAACGCTATATATGAGTTCGTGAATATTAAGTCTTTGTTTTAATTGTTATACCTATTGATATATTTTAATCCTACTAATTAAACTTGTTCAAACGTAGGACGGTTTAACTAGGGACGAAATTGCGAGGAATCAGTTTGAGGGTTTTTTCCGAGGCGCGACTACTTTAACATAATTCAGAGCTTTGCATTGGTAGCCGAAGACGTAGGATTTTTTTTACGTTGTCAAAAGTTTGTTTGCACTTATTTTGTACCTATTTATATTAAATTAATTTAGTCGAAGTTGGATATATAAAATTTGGGAATTTATAAGCAATATAAAAATACATTTTTTTAACTTGTTCTTTCTTTTTATTTTCACACTACATTTGAGAGATAGATGCGATGATATTTCGTATCGAATGAAATGGGTACCAAATTTACTACTTATATGGTTGCATTTAATAGTACTTATCGTGTCGAATACAATTGCAATAATTGTCACTAAATGACACTTTATTGTACTTACCGTGTCGAATACAATCGCTACAATTATTATGAGGTAATATCAAATTATATTACCGCATCAATAATAATCGACACAAAAATCACCACTAAAGCTTCTCTTCTTTCGCGTCGATTTTTACAAACTAACCCAGCGAATAAATTATTCGCTACGAAAGGCTACGGCAACGCCGCGTACCACCTCGAATACACAATCGATGGGGAAACATTTCGCGTCGAATAGAATCGCCACGAAATACCAAAATAATCGCCGCAAAAAGGTCATTTTGTTGTAGTGTGGTTAGGGAGCTGCACATTTTCCTTTTTCCCTTTCGGTCAACCTCAGGAACCTGCAAGACTACTGAGTAGCACTGGCGGGCTAACACTTGATCGCCATGTATCTTGCCTTCAGCTCCAAAGTCAGTGACATAGGCTATTGTGAGTACTCTGATAGAAACGGTGGCCTCGATTTTGTCCAAGGTGGTTCGGCCTATCAGGGCATTGTAGGCTGACTTTGCATTGACAACGACAAATGATGCCCTGATATTGCGAGCCGAGACTCCTTCCCCGAACGTAATAGGCAGCTCGATGGTGCCCATAAAGACGACGCCTACACCGCTGAACCCGTACAAAGACCCCCGGGCAGGCTTTAGGTGTCTGACCTCTAGGTTCATCTTCTCGAATCCATCCTTGTAGACTAGATTGGTATATGCACCTGTATCTGTAACACCCCGTTATTTTTCTAGTCAATTATAAAGCTTGACTTTTCTACTTTTATTTAAACGAGGTTTTAAGTTGGATAAATATTTTTAATGTCGTTATAAATATTAAAGTATTTTGGGTCGTCTTATTATAAATCGGTTTTGATTTTCTTAAGATGGAACGTTATTTTATAAACTGGCTATGTATCGGATTTGATTTCGAGTCAAACACAATAAGGAAAGAAAAAAAAACCTAAAGAGCCTACATAAACCCCACCCGTATCCTTTAAATTCCCCACCAAAACTTTTCTTTTCCAACTTTTCTTTCAATAACTCTTGCCGCCCTAGTTCCTGCTATCGTTTCCGATCACGTGAGCATTAGTTAACGAGTCTCGATCGTTGCCTTTTTCCTCCTCCATACTATATCAACTGTAAGTGAATTTATAGCATAATTTATCGGATTCTATATTTTTGAGTGCTATAAAAGGGATGTTTAATTGTCAATTTGGATTGTCGCTTATAATGACTTATCATTGGGATTTAGTAAGTTGTGCGGCTGATTGTTGTTTAGAGAGATTACTTTTGCTTTTTGTCGAATTCTGGTGGATTATGCATATATAGGTAATTGAATTATAGACATGGTTTGTATGACAGGTGATTAAGCCCAATTTTAATTGCTCATGATGTGTATAAAAAAAAGAGAAGTTGTCATGGGTTAGCATAGTTGGCTTTTAGGATATTCAAGGGGATATCGAGTTTGAGTTTGATGTGTCACTAAGTATGACTAATTTGACTGGTGGACAAAGTAAGATGATATGTTAGCTGCTGTGAATTTTTCTTTCGGGTAGAATAGATAGTTATAATGTATCGGTGTCTTGAGTGACCGTAGGTCGAATAACAAAGTAATCGGTAATTGGTATTAATTGTAGCTTGTGGGGTTCGAGGAGAAGGAATTTTTGGATTGATATTAGCTCGGATTGACCGTCTTGAGAGGTAAGGACGTTTTGACCTTTTCACCTTTAAGTAAAGAGCATGTTCGGTTTAAATTATATTTTTGAAACGGTTTTATAATTATTTTGTCAATGGTGAATTTTTATGATATTCTTGTGATATTTTGGATATTGGAACTCTGTGATACAAGTCACATATTGGTATTATTTTGGTACAATTTTGGTGGTTATAACAAACTCTGGGAGCTCAGTTGGTGTATCAGGTTAAGGTGCGTCTGAGACGTCCCTGGGATTTCGTCCCGAAACTGAACTCCTGGCCTGAGTTGTGTTAAATGGGGTTTTTCGGCCCCCAATTGTTAGGTAGTTAGACTTTCTCCTTTGGCAGACTCATCCTACTGATTGCCCAAATATGAGTAGTGCGCACTATAATAAGTCTAGCTAAGAATAGGTGGTACCTTTAGATCGATCGTGCAAAAAGGGTAGGACCTTGACACACATGTGGTAACAGTATATTTTGGTTGGTTTTGGTTTTCACTACTGTTTTTACAGTATTGTGGGTTGGTATTGAGACGGTAACTTTTTACTCTGGTTTCAGTTTACTATATAATTATAATTATTATGTTATTGTGTTTTCATTATAATATATTTTACTCAGCTTTGCTGACGTTCTTTTGTTTTGGGTCGTTCCCCCGCTGGAACCTGTACCTATATGTGTTTTGAGTACAGTTGATAGGTACACTTTATATGCTGCATGGGTGCATTTTGGTTTCGAGATGCTGAGCGAGGAAGGATTTTATTATTTAACACTACCTCCGAACTATTTATATTTACGTTGGATTTTGGTTTGAAGTTGTTTTAAACCGTTTTGGATTTTGTGGGACTTAAATCTTCCGCTGCAACGTTTTCATTTAATTAACTATCGGATTTTACATTCCTTTTAATTCTTATACTTTTCTTTTGCCTTGCACTTGGCCTTGTGAGTTAAATGCGGAGTAACGACTTTATATTTTCCGGTTTTATTCTTCTATTTTGGTCGCGAAAATTTAGGGATGTTACAGTATCTACCCTGCACCTTTTGACAATACGGTTATTGATACCCAGGGATAGGACTAACGGGTCGCTGTGTGGATACACAATTCGCCTACAATCTTCAAAAGTAATGTTGAGTGTTAGAGTGGCTGGGGCTCGGGCTACTTCGGTGTAACGAATTTGACACTCGGCATCCCCTGATACCATGTGGATAACTAGCCGTTCCTGTTTTGACCCTTCCGGCCTTTGAGATGGTACTTTTTGATTCTTCGCTCTGGCTGCGTAGGCAGACAACCAGCCGTTTCTGATGAGGTTTTCAATTTCATCATTGAGATGTCGACACTCCTCACATGTGTACCCTATGCTATCATGGAAGGTACAGAATATTTTTGGGTCGCCTTTGGGGTGTCGAGGTTTGCTTAGACGATTCCATTTGGCTGCTTCCTTTTCCAGTTTGAAGATCTCAGCTCTCGACTTATTGAGGGCGGTATAACTATCGAACTTGGGCTGATAAGGCACTCGTTCTTTTCTACGGGTGCTGCTTTCCTATTCTTTTGACCTGCCGGCTGACTCGCCTTTGCCGCGGGTGCTTTGCGATATACCCTGAGCTCGATTTGTGACAGGCTGAAGTCGTATGCCTCAAATTACAATTTATAAACACTTAAATCTAAATACTAAAAACAATAGTATAGTAGAAATAAGGGTCGAACCCACAGAGAAATGGTTTAACTATAACTGCGTACTAATGTAGAACGATAAATAACTAATTAATTAAACAATAAGAAAAAGGGGATTTTGAATGATTGTCTAATAAGTAAAACTAATAAAGATGAAAGCTTTAAGTAAATTAGATGATTAAAAGGTCTCGGGTCAAGTACAAATCCACAACTTAATCACAATTGATCATCGAAATCTGGTTCAGCTTATTATTCTTGATTACTTTATTGTGAATCGTAGATTCCAATCCTCCTTACGAATAACTAATTAAAACGTATCCCGTTCTTATTTAGATCTAACTGTTAAACAACCTAAACAATCCAGTTCTAGATTTAATTCAACAGCAGCATTAATAAATAGAGAATTCGATAAAGAGATAAATAAACACATACAATCCAGTTGTGCTATAAATCTATGATTATTGCTCCTAAGTCTTAATATCAACGAATCCCGTTCAATAATTAAGTCTTAGATGTTACTCAGGTCAAGTTAATCAACAAATCTTGTTCAATTAACAAAACTAACAATAGAACGATGCAAAAGATAACTAGTTGATCAATCCAGAAATCAATAACAACATTCATATAATCAAACCGAGCAATTACTCAATAATCAAGAATAAAGATAAGAACTTTCAAACTCACAATCGATAATTAAGCCCTTCAATGTCTTGAACCGAGTAGTAAGAATTAGTTACACATGGTCTTGAGAAAACTAGGGTTTTTGATATTCTAATCTCACGTTAAACTACCATACGAAAAAATAATATTAATAAAGCTAATAATAATTTATACTAGTAGTAGTCTAATACGGGTAATAATTAAGGTAAGTCTATTACTTACCAAACTCTAGTAATAAAGTAAGATAAAATAAAATATAATAATATTAATAAATAATAAGCTGTCACGAAACCTAAAGCGATTAAGTTCCGTCTTCAATTCTCGAGCTACTTCTTTCAGTTCCTCGTTTTGGGCCCACCTTGTCTTGTTTTGTCTTTTCATTCACGACCCGAACCGAGAATCCTCAAATAGGCTTATAACAATGACATCATAAATATTTCACCAACGGGACATAAACACACCGATTTAGTCAACCCAATTATATTTAAATCGTCATTATAACCATGACCAAATACGACCAATCAATATCCCCACGCTTGAACCTTTACTCGTCCTTGAGTAAAACTCGAAGAACACAACAAAAACAACCATCACTAGTCCAAATCCGCGAGAAAAACATTACACTCACGGCCCTCGCTCACCTTCCTTCAAACTCCCTCATGTAACAACATATGTCACCGACAAAATATCATCAACTCTAGAATTATCATCATGACAACAGGACATCATAAATCAATAGAAGCTAATACCAAACTCTAACGCCCTTTATCGCTCCAATCCTAACACAGATTCACATGGTTTCAAATAATCACAAAAATACATCAATAATGATCACAACCAATACAACACCAAACCATGTGAATTACCTAATCGCCTCTTCTCGCCAAATCAAAACAATTACACCCAATCGCATAAATAAGGTGCAATCACTTCACTCCGCACCGCGATTCTTCTCACCTTGGCCAACTATCCTACCCTTCCGACTTTCTTTGTCACCCTTCTTATGACGCCAACACCAAGAAATGGAGAAAGTAGTAGTGATTTTTTTTTCTAATTCCCTCATTTTGCCTAGAGCGTCCGCCGTTGCGGATTTTCACTCTAGCTTTCATTTTTTTTTTCAACTCACACTACTCTCGTGGCACGCAACTCGATATTTCTTTTTACCCGGAGCGCCCTTTCGGGTTTTCACTCCGTCCTCGGCCACTTTCCCATTCTTGCCTAGCCGCCCTTTCGGGTTTTCACCTAGTCGAGTTTATTTATTTATTTTTTCTTATTCTTTTTTTTTCATCATTTTTTTTCAAATTAACTCAAAGACGATTACAACAACACGACAAATAGATTTCCCTTCTCCACGCTTATTCCGAGCATTGTTCTCAGTGTGAGACTAAGGACATAAATAATAAAAACAATAAACGTAGGAAAAGGGTCTTGAACAACAATAAACAACTCGTCACGACTAGCGTAAAGGCATAAGAGAGTCACCCAAGTGCAGGTCAAGAATATTAGTTGAACATCTGTCTCAAACTCCCTCACTAGCTTACTTCACCTTCGTCCTCAACCCTTGAGACAAAAAGCTTCAGCGCTATCAAACAAAGCTAACACTAGTAGCCAACACAAGCCAACCTCGCCCCAAAACAACAATAAACTCGGCCAAAAATCAACAATGGAACACAACCAACCACAATCGACCCAACAATCAAATCAAATGCCAAGAACAAAAACGACTACAGCTCAACCAATCAACCAGAATAGAGTCGAACTCGGGATCAAATTCGAGCCAAATCAACGAGACAAAGCCAGAGATTCTTACCCATTTCATGAAGCAGCTCTAAAATAACTCAGCCAGGAACACGTATGGTTGCTGGAATACAAGGGATAGACCGACTCCGACTCGTCTATTGCCATCAGCCCATCACGACCCTACAGTTCATATATCCAGCCTCTGCAATTGTTTTCCAATCCGGCTTCCATAACTAGTCGATATACTCTCAGTCGCTCAACACACCCAACTCCAGTCATTTTCGACTTTAATACGAACCAGAATCACTCGAACATCGCTCCATTGGTGGATATCAAACCACGACCCACCACAAACGCTACAGGACAGCACACATTATCAACACGAAATTGACCACCAACGCAACACCAAGTTCATACCCAATTCGCGAAAGTCACTCGGAAACATTGAATCTGACTTGCTCTACACAGATTGACTTCTCTACTGTCGTACCACGACCCAGACGCACTCCAAACCACTCTAAAATTTCGAATTGAAAACAGTTCCAAATTCTAGGGTGTGGCAGGAATTTATGGTGAGTAGTATGGAAGGGAAGGATTTGTAGTGGGTAAGAAAATAGAAGGATGAAAATCAATTTATTTAGGGCAAGAAGGAAGAAAAGAGGGGATGAAGGTGAGATTTGAGGTAGATTAATGGTGTTGAGAGGTATGGACTATGAATGGAAGATGAAGGTGAATGGGACTTGAAGTTGAATTGGAAAATAATGGTGAATTGGAAAGGGAAGTAGATAAATGGATGGAGTAAATGTTGGGGTAAATTAATGGAGGAGGGAGCTTGAAAGGATGAAATTGAATTGGGAAAGGAGGAGAAAGATGAATGTTGTTAATCGTATTTTGTTTTGTTTTTTTTTTAAAATTAGTAGAAAAACATATCTGTACAGCTAAAAGATGCGCGCCTCGCATGGAATTCCTGCGACTCGCGGGAATCGTTGGAATTTCCCCCCAAAACGATTTTTATTCAATTTTTTTTCAATCTGCCATGCTAATCGCCTCGATTACTGAAATCAAGTGCTATCTCGCTCCTACAAAGTACTAAAAATTATCATAACACTCAAAATTAAAAATTAAAAAAATAGCACCGTCTTATTCGACAAAAATACAAAAAGCGATTATAATTCTAATATAATGAAACATGACCCATAATAAAATTAATAAAAAAAATATATAAGACAGGGGTTGCCTCCCGGAAGCGCTTTTGTTTAATGTCATTCGCTCGACTTCTTGCAGAAAAGTGACCCGAATCAAAATAATACTAAATTACTTACCTCAACCGACAATGGAGCAATCGAGTGAAGCGAATGTTACATTAGGCGCGGAACAACTCAACGCCCTTAATAATTGATCAAATATACTTGCATAAAGATTAGAATCGTGACAATAAGAGATATATATCAATTGACACCATCTATAAATAAGCACATCATAATAATCATGCAAAGAATATCTTTTCGACCCTCTATGCTCAAAAAATGAATTAAAATCAATGTACTCGTCTTTATAAGATGGATTTTTCATAGGTAGGGTCAAATAGGCTTGAGGATGAACATAAAACTTTCTCGGAATTAACACCGATGAAGACTTGGAAGGTATTATTGGTGGTTCTTCCTTGTGAATATAAAATTCAGTAAATATGACCCTTATTTCTTCCACCTTTTCATCACAATTCAGGCTCACTAATGCACTTTTCTTAGGGAAGTCATCTTTCGGCTCATCAAAAACAACTATCCTTTCTTCTCCAACTCCGACTTCCATAGTCTTCTCAACGGTCACACTCATTTCCTCTTGTTCACCCTCAACAATCATATCTAGAGACTCCTCCAAGATTGAACTATCACTCATCATTTTGACTTGAGGATTCTTCCTCAAAGTGTGTTTTTTTATCACAAGAGGAATCAATATGTGTAAATACAGTAGAAGAGGGTGAGGAGTATATCGAATCATCGTAGTCATCCTCCTCATCATCCCAAAAACCATCGTCATCATCACTATCACACACTTTATAAGAGTCACATACCACATTGGGTTCAATGGTAAGAGTCTCATTAAAGTTCATGTTCTTATTAACTCCAAACTCCTTAAAATTTAGAGAAAATTCATCATGTGCCTCAAGTGTATCATTAGATGTCGTTATTTGCACTACATGGCTCTCAAGGTTCTCGATACTAGCATTATTCTCTTGCTCGTATTGAGACATACTAGCTTGAAGGGTCATTTGAGCAGTAATCAGGTCTCTAATCATGTCTTCCGTGGATATACGAGAATCATGTTGGGTGCTCAAATTTTTATTGAGACTCATTGAAGGTGTCCTAGAGCATGAGTTTTCCAACTCCCATTCTTCAATGTCGTGAGCCAAGTATATGAAAAGTTCTCACTTCTCCTCATAACTAAGTCCATCAATGAATCTCCCCTCACTTAAAGAATCAACATGCATTAAAGTTTCATCATTTAACCCATTGTATACCACATGACAGAGTTCCCAAATTTGATATCAGTGACGACATCTAGAGACATACTCACTCAATCTATCAAAATATTTGTAAAACAGTTCATGCTCATATTGAGGGAAATATTTAGTCGCCATCTACCGGAAAAAAACTAAGACTCACTAAAAACACTCAACAAAAATTAAAACTAAATTAGACTCTAAAAAAAATAACGACTAAAAAAACTAACTAACTAAAAATCTCTACACTAACACACAAAAATAATTAACGCCAATTCCCCGGCAACGGCGCCAAAATTTGACAGGCTGAAGTCGTATACCTCAAATTACAATTTATAAGCACTTAAATCTAAATACTAAAAACAATAGTATAGTAGAAATAAGGGTCGAACCCACAGAGAATTGGTTTAACTATAACTGCGTACTAATGTAGAAAGATAAATAACTAATTAATTAAATAATAAGAAAAGGGGGGTTTTGAATGATTGTCTATTAACTAAAACTAATAAAGATGAAAACTTTAAGTAAATCAGATGATTAAAAGGTCTCGGGTCAAGTACAAATCCACAACTTAATCACAATTGATCATCGAAATCCTGTTCAGCTTATTATTCTTGATTACTTTATCGTGAATCGTAGATTTCAATCCTCCTTACAAATAACTAATTAAAACGTATCTCGTTCTTAATTAGATCTAACTGTTAAACAATCTAAACAATCCAGTTCTAGATTTAATTCAACAGCAGCATTAATAAATAGAGAATTCGATAAAGAGATAAATAAACACATACAATCCAGTTGTGCTATAAATCTATGATTATTGCTCCTAAGTCTTAATATCAATGAATCCCGTTCAATAATTAAGTCTTAGATGTTACTCAGGTCAAGTTAATCAACAAATCTTGTTCAATTAACAAAACTAACAATAGAACGATGCAAAAGATAACTAGTTGATCAATCCAGAAATCAATAACAACATTCATATAATCAAACCGAGCAATTACTCAATAGTCAAGAATAAAGATAAGAACTTTCAAACTCACAATCGATAATTAAGCGCTTCAATGTCTTGAATCGAGTAGTAAGAATTAGTTACACATGGTCTTAAGAAAACTAGGGTTTTTGATATTCTAATCTCACGTTAAACTACCCTATGAAAAAATAATAATAATAAAGCTAATAATAATTTATACTAGTAGTAGTCCAATACGGGTAATAAGTAAGGTAAGTCTATTACTTACCAAACTCTAGTAATAAAGTAAGATAAAATAAAATATAATAATATTAATAAATATTATTATCACTATTCTGAATCCAGAATAGTGAGGAGAACAGGCCCCAAACATATGCCATTATTCTGAATCCAGGGGTTGATGGGGGAAGGAAAGGGATCAATAAATCAACTGATACACAATGATGAAGATCGTCTTTTGGAATATAAGGGGTATGAATAGAAGGAACAAACAGCTGTGCATAAATAAATTCATGCTAGATAATAACGTTGGTTTGTTTAGTTTATTGGAAACCAAAATAAAGCCTACCAATGTGAATAATGCAAGACTGGTGTTTAATGACTGGAGTATTTCGACAAACGCTGCTCTTCATCCTGGAGGCAGGGTCTGGGTGCTATGGCATCCTTTGATGTGCGAGACTACTTTCATTAAATATCATGAGCAATACATCCATTTGAAGGTCAAAGATAGAGTTAATAATAAAGAGTTCCATGCTACCTTCGTCTATGCTTTCAATGACATGAAAGATAGGGAACCTTTGGGGTTGGTCTGAAGCGTCTTGCTGATCGGACTACTGGGCCTTGGATTATTATTGGAGATTTTAACTGTGTCCTTGAGCCTGAGGAGAGGTTGGGAGGATCTTTCTCCGTAGCTGAAGCTGAGCCTTTCAAGGAATGTCTCACTTACTGTGAATTACTGGACTGTTCAACGACTGGATCCTTTTATACTTGGAACAATAAGCAATGCCCGGAAGATAGAATCTATAGCAGACTGGACAGAGTCTTTGTGAATAGGGATTGGTTGAGTGAATTTCCTGATCTGGTAGCCCACTTCATGCCAGAGGGGAGATTTGATCACACCCCTTGTATACTCCAGAGGAAGATTCAGGAAACTCGCAGGAATAGACCATTTAAATACTTCAATATGTGGAGTCAGGCGAGCAACTTCTTAGATGTGGTAAATCAAGGATGGAGCATTAATGTGGAAGGCAATCATAGCTTCACTTTGTCTAAGAAACTCAAAGCGCTTAAGCCCTTTCTCAAAAGCATGAATAGGGAGCAGTTTCCTGACATAGATGGGAATGCAGAGGTTACTCTCACAAATCTTATGCAGATTCAACGCGATTTGGGAGCCAATCCTTGCAATCCTGACCTGGTTAGACAGGAATGTGAAATCCGGAAGCAGTACAGCATCCTTGCTGATGCGCAGCTGGAATTCCTTCAACAAAAGGCGAAGCTGCGATGGGATAAAGATGGAGATGCCAATACCGCCTACTTCCATGGGGTTATCCAGGCGAAGAGAAGAAGGAACCAAATTCTTCAAATTGAGGATATTCATGGTAAGCCTACAACTGAACCAGAGAGCATTCAAGAGAGCTTTGTACATTACTTTAAAAGCCTGCTAGGTGTCAGTTGTCCTACGAGGCCGATTAGTAAGAAAGCAATGCTTATGGGAGGGGTTTGCGGGCAACAACAGACACAACACCTCATGACCCCGGTCACAGATGATGAGATAAAAACTACTCTCTTTAGCATTCCTAATGAGAAATCCCCTGGTCCCGACGGCTTCACTAGCAAATTCTTCAGGGATTGTTGGGATATGGTGGGGCAGGATGTTTGCCTTGCTGTCCATGAATTTTTTTGACAACGGAAAACTGTTGAAGCAGTTGAATGCTACTAATGTCACGTTAATTCCTAAGATCAATCAGACCCAAAACGTTATGCAATTTAGACCTATATCATGCTGCAATGTGGTTTATAAATGCATTTCGAAGCTCTTATGTAGAAGATTAGCCAAGATTCTGCCTGACATCATATCCAACACTCAAGGGGGTTTTATCCATGGTCGTAGCATTATGGATAATATTCTTATCTGCCAAGATCTTGTCAAGCTATATGGAAGGAAATCGGTTTCTCCGAGATGTATGTTCAAATTGGACCTCCAAAAAGCTTATGACTCAGTCGAATGGGAATTTTTATTCCAAATGCTGCAAGAGCTTAATTTCCCATCAAAATTCATCCTGCTTATTCGGGAATGCGTGACCACGGCCTCCTATACTCTTAGTTTAAACGGTGACTACTTTGGTTGGTTTCAGGGTAAGAGAGGCCTAAGACAAGGTGATCTCCTCTTACCTTTGTTATTTACTATCTGCATGGAATATTTGACGAGGCTACTTAATTATACTACAGCTAACATGGATTTCCGTTTCCATCCATTATGCAAACCTCTGAAACTTAGTAGCTTAATGTTTGCGGACGATTTACTTCTCTTTTGTAAGGGAGATGTAAACTCTATCATGGTGCTGCTCCGAACATTCGCTACTTTCTCTCAGGCTACGGGACTGAAACTTAGCAAAGGGAATGTATACTTTAACGGAGGTTCGAATGAGCTGAGAAAGGAAATTGAACAGATTTCAGGATGTACTGAGGGGAGATTACCCTTTAAATATTTGGGAGTTCTTGTTAAGCCTTCAAAGCTGCTGATCAAGGACTGCCAACCCATAATCGATAATATTCTGGAGAGGATTAGGGGACTCAGGACCAAAAATTTATCATACGCTGGAAGATTAGTTCTCGTGAAGGCCGTGCTTAATTAAGACGCTCCACTCATATTGGGCTTCCATCTTCATCCTTCCGAAAGCTCTTATTATGAAGATTGAATCGATTTGTAGGAATTTCTTGTGGGACGGGGGTGCAGAGTATACCAGAACCCCTACGATGGCCTGGGCTAAAATATGTAACCACAAGAAAGAAGGGGGTTTGGGCTTAAAAAACGACATCATATGGAACAAGGCAGCGATTGGTAAACTTGTTTGGTGGGTAAAAGAACGTAAGGATAAGCTGTGGGTGCAGTGGGTTCATGCTATTTACCTGAAAGGGAAGAGATGGGAAGAATACAATCCACCTAAAGATGCAAATTGGATGTGGAAGAATATATGCAAACTCAGGTCTGAATTCGACCACGCATATGACCAGGAAGAATGGATTAATGTTCCCGGGCGACAATACTCTATCTCGAAGGCTACTTCCCCTCTCGAGGGCGGTGGAGTGGTATCACCTTGTTTGGACCAAATGGACTGTACCTAAACATAGCATTCTAGCCTGGATGGTACACCATCGTGGTCTAAACACGAAGGAAAAAGCTGCTCAAGCTGGGCATATCTAATTACGCGCTATGTTGCATCTGTGGGCAGAATGAAGAAACGTTACAACACCTCTTCTTTGCTTGTCGTTACAGCAGGAAGATGTTGGAGGAGACGCACAGATGGCTCACTATTCGAATACCTGACACGGACCTGCTACAATGGCGACTTAACAGAAGATGGTCAAGACTGAAAACAGGCATCGTTAACAGTTGCATCAATGCGATGATGTATCACATATGGAAACAAAGGAATAATAGTAGACATAACCTCACCATTCAACACCCTCGAACATGCTTTGAGGGGATCCGACGGGATATTACCAGAAGATTACTTAGTCAGCTTAAGGGCATACCGCATACAAAGGATAGAAATTGGTTAGATAGGCTGATATCGAGATGAATCCTCTCATTTGTGAGTGTGAATTTGATTGTGGAGTTGCTTAACTCCTGATTTTGTATGTACGATTGATTCGAGATTTTATAATATTTACACTTTACCAAAAAAAATATATTAATAAATAATAAGCTGTCACGGAACCTAAAGCGAATAAGTTCCGTCTTCAATTCTCGAGCTACTTCTTCTAGTTCCTCGTTTTGGGCCCCCTTGTCTTATTTTCTCTTTTCACTCACGACCCGAACCGAGAATCCTCAAATAGGTTTATAACAATGACATCATAAATATTTCACCAACGGGACATAAACACACCGATTTAGTCAACCCAATTACATTTAAATCGTCATTATAACCATGACTAAATACGGCCCATCAGTTTGACACCGGCGGGGCATCGTGCAGGCTATGAAACTCTTTCTCGAGCATGAATCCGCCAGCTATCTTCCGAGCTCTGGCAAGAGACTCGGGCTGGGAACGGATCAGTTGGTTTTTCATTTCTCTCGGTACAAGCGAATTTGTTAGTGCATAGGCTGCCGTGGGATCGTCTATCTCCCTAACTTGCTGGAAAGCAAGATCGAACCTCTTCAAGTAGTCTCGGATGGACTCACCTTTCCTGTTCTTCAACGTCATAAGGTCAAAATGAGTAAGCCTATTTTTCTTATTCCCGGCGTACTGGTCTAGGAAGACAGCGATCAGCTCTTGGAATGTGTAAATGGACCCTCGGGAGAGGTCTCTGAACGAGCCCTAAGCGAGTCCTGCAAGGGTTTTCGGGAAAATCTTACACCACGCTGCGTCCTCAGCATCATTGTGGACATAACATAGGTCCACCCCGACGCGGCCACGCGCGGGTTTGGGGCGGCAAATGAATCTCATGTGAGATGGATCTTGAATTGAAATTTAAATCGAAATGGAGTCGCCACCGAACTTTGTGGGAGTTCGGGCCCGTTCGAACCCACTCTATATCTTAGTGGGCCGTGCACAAAGTACGGCCTATTCGGATGTCAAAGTTTATGGGGTTCGTCCCTTTGCATTGCGATACCGATACCGACATTATCGGTTACGTGTATTGAATGACTCTCGTGTGCCAATGGGTTCGGATATCCGGAAACCACGGTTCTGAGTAAGAGGTGAGGGTACGTGTTGAGAAGTTCACAAAGAATACCCAACCCCGCCCGCACTTAGCGGCCTCTACTACGATATCGCTTGACTTTCGAATACGCGCGTTAGTAATCCGATTGAATGATATGCAAACAATATTTTGACTAAACATGCGAAGATTAGAATAAGTTGCTATGTCGATTTAATGCATCTAAATTAACGTCAAAGTTGTATTTAGCATGCGAAGTTCGTTTTAGTACAATAAAACAAATAACGGAAATAAAATGCCAAAATAGAAACAAACGTGTTAGTAACGATAATAACGGTTTGTAAATAATATGGAATGACGTAAGCGACATGATGCACGGTTTTAAAAGTAGTATGGCACGTGATCGACTTGACACGTGTTGACCAAAGTCATAAAAATATTTGATAAGGCTTGACGTATGTTGAGGGCTCACGATTTGACGTGATAAAGGCCACTCGATCGAGTTATTGAGGGACTCGACCGAGTGGACCTCGGAAAAAGCTTCTGCCCAATATTTGAGACGCCACTCGATCGAGTCATTGAGGGACTTGATCGAGTGGTTCTCAAAAAGATCTTCTACCTCGGTTTTTGGGGTGTCACTCGATCGAGTGGGCTAGGCACTCGGTCGAGTGCCCCCTGTACGAACTATAGTTCGTTTCGCAATTTTGCATGAATTTCGAAATTGCTTTTGATTTTGGAAAATCAGTTATTTTATTAAGTCGTGCAAAAATATTATATGATTTATGCTCAACTCGAATTTTCGATACTCGTCGTATCCGATATTTGATTATGGAATAAATATCGAGTACTTAGAGTGAAATTTAGAAAAGATGTTATAAGTCGTTTAAATCAAACTAGAAGGAAATAAATTATCTTCGCGTTATAATGTCGTAATTAGTTCTTTCGAACGATGTGACAATTATTTTAGCATCAACGAATTCGTACTAGTTAAATTTATTGACTAATTCTTTTAGGCACGATATTCGACTATAGAGTCGATATCGTATCTCAAGAATGAACATTTTATATGTTTGATTAGATTGAAAATTGATTCCCTCCGCATCTCGACATCGCAATAAGTCCTTGCGGATTATGTGATGTTAGATCCACATCAACGGGTTTCGCCTTAACTTAAATAAACGTGTTTGATTTGAAATAGTTTTAGAAATTGATGAATACGCGATTTTGATGATGATGATTATGCAAATAATAAAACGGGACTAATGACGCGATAAAATAAAAAAGCGATCTTGTTGACGTTGATTCGCTTCAACAATCAAATACTTGGGGTGTCGGGATAAGCGACCGGCCACATCGGGTGCGATACCCTTGTATTCGGATTTTCTTATTCCGTCATCCCTTGTATTCGACACGAATAGGCGAATATTTTAATGTTTTGATACTAGTAATATTACGATATTAGAAACGAAAAAGAACGAAAAACGTGAGAAGGGACGAGAAAGACGACGCGAGAGAGGAGAAGAGAAAGGGAAGAGAACGGGATTATTTGCACCCTCAAACTACATGCTTTGTATTCTCGGTATGAACCTCGTCTAGTAGTGGCTTGGACACGGGAGTATCGAGATTATGTAGATGGAGTTATGGTGGTTTTAGGTTGTATGTTTGCTAGATACTAGGGTTTAAGGTTGAAGAAGTATGTAAGTTGTAGAGAGGAAAAAGTTGTATGAAGGTGTATGCAAAGGGGTGTATATATAGGAATTCCCAACCCCACGACCTAGGGTTACTTGATCGAGTGTCCCTGCTGACTCGATCGAGTGGCCCAATAAAGAGGTAACAGCGGGCCTGCTAGAGGCCCACTCGATCGAGTGGGCTGACACTCGATCGAGTGGATCAGCTGGAGCGAAGAAATCCGGAGTCTTTGACTTCGGGTTGGATTCTCGATATTTGCATGGTTGTTTTGTGTCTCGGAAATGACTTTGACCGGGGTTTGACCTGGTCGCTAAAAGACAGTTTTATTTCCGGTGTCGGTTTTGACCCAAATTAGCCTTATTTTATTGGAAACGACCCGCTGGGCCTGAATTTAAGGTTGGTATTGTGAGATTTGTACTCCGTAAAAAGCCCAAGCCAGAAACTAACAATTTTGAGCACATATCCGAGCGCGTAAAAGCATGTTCGCGTCCGATCATCATCAGGTGTTTTTTGGAAACTGCTATAGACACCTAGCAGCCAAATGTGGGTGTCTACAATCATACATCCCCATATGGCTTTCATAGGCAGCCAGATGATCCTCGGGGTCCGTGGTTCCATCGAATCGAATTGTTGGCATTTTGATTTTAGTGATGGGGCATCCCTGGACGTCCGGATGCAGCGGGGTCTTGGTAGGCCTGCCCAAAATTCTTGTCCTACCTCCCTCCGATTGTTAATTGTAGGTTCCCTGATCTTCCTACCTGCTCGGAGTCAGGGTCCTATTGCTCGGGGACGGTGTTGACAGGAGTGGTTGCTTGTTTCCAGACCTTCCTTGGCTCCACAAGTTTGGTGGTGTCTCGGCTCGAGCGGCAGACCCTGATTAAGCCTAACCTGCATGCTTTTAGACAAACCCTTCGTCCTCGAGCGCTTTTTCGCAGGGGTTATCCTGTCAAACACTCCGGCTCACTTCGGGCCCAGACATGTTGTAACATCCCCCCACGGCTTGAGTCGCTCCTACATGCCTTGGGACAAGGACCCCTTTTCTGCGAAGGCAGTGGACTCAATGGTGTGTACTGACCCATCCTGTTTGGGAGGTTCCTGCTAAAGAGGAGTGATATGCAAATGCCTTTTAGCCTGCACGTACCCTCTGACGGTTATTTTTGCTTTCCTTTTGATTCTCCTGGCCGCGGTGGTTTAGTTCCACCTGTCGCCGTTGAGCTCGGGAACTCAAGATACCTCGGGGTCGTTGTTAGACCACCGACCTGATCCTCCGGAGTAACCTCTTTGTTGAGCATTGTTGTGAAGAAGCTAGCGGCCTGCGCGGCTTGGGCTGGCATGAGCTCGAGGTTTACCCCCCGCTCTGCCTCATGCGCCCTCGCGGCCCCTGCTCCCTTACTCGGAGTACCACAAGCTTTGGCCTGCCCGCCGGCTGGCGCTACGTCTCGTGGTGTCGTAGGCATTTTGTAACACGGGACAATGGCCTGCCCCGTCGGATCTGTTGCCGTAATGACTTCTTCGATTTCGTGCATCCTTTGGTGACTTTTTGTTCTCTGAGGATTAAACTCTTTGTTCTCTACAAACGACACCAAATTGTTCCGGGTCGGAAACAATCTACTCCAAAACGGGTTTGGATCTAAATCGAATTGTGTTCTTGGATCTCGCTTTAATCTTCGCGTCTCACCTCCTTCTCTTCTAGGATCAGACCTCCTTGGTGGAGTGGGTCACTCGTGCCCGCGCAAAGAGCAAACAGGGCCTCAGAGGTGTCCGAGGGAACCCTCTCCGATGCCTAAGTAAGTATGTGAAATGCACTTAAAGAACCTTGTTCGTGAGGAACAAGGTGACATTTTCTAGAGAAAGAATTTAGTGAGAAAAAGTTAATTAATCTTTAATGAGTGAACAATAAGGGGGTATTTATAGGTTTTCTCAAGAGAGAGAGGGGGAGGGAAAGAAAGGGGGCACGTGATTTAGGCGTGCCCTTTACCTTAGGCTGGAATCAGGAGGGTCGGCGGTAACACCCTTGGGGTCTGAATGACCGGGGGTCAATGACCCCTGGAAGGGGCGCACAGAAGCTCGGCCGGTTCGACCAGGGGTCGGACCTCAGGGCCGGGCCGAGGTTCAGGGGGCCCGCCTTTTCAGTGGCGCATCCTTGGGGATCAGTCGGACATGTCCGACCTCATGCCCCAGTGTCGGCCATGTTGTCGGTTCGGGCTTTCCCAGAGACGGGTCGGGCCTGGACTTCTGACTGGCGGGTGACTTCTGCAGGTGGATGACTCCATCAAAAACTAATTCTAATTACATAAGGAAATGAAATATAATCTTATTTACATTAGGAAATTATGTTATCTTAAACGTTTATATCTCAAAAGTACGAGTGAGAACTTAAAAAATGGTTCAAACTGTAATGCAAACTCATGAATTTTGATGGATTTAACTTACTCTTGGAATGTATTGGCAAACGTAGTAAACATCACATTCTTTTTTTGTGATGGAAGTATCCGTCATAAGTTTCTAATAGACCAAGTATTAAAGAAAAGACAAAAATAAAGTGGGTGTGGGGCATGCGCGATAACATTTGACCTATTTTAGTATTATGACGGATATATTCGTTGTAAAGAGACCCACGGTCCACTGAATAAACACTGCCTCTAATTGAATTTTGTTGTGGTGAAGACAAGTGATTCCTTGTAATTTGATTTTCTCGGTTGAATGAATATCGTCATGGGAGTTTATGCGCACATACGTGTTTATGAGAGATCTGATTTTCACATTGCAATTCAATTTTGATGGCGCTTTCACAAGAACTGAGATGTCTTTTCATTTTCCCATAACTTTCAGTCAAACTCACATGTAGAGTCGTAGAGATGTAGATTCAGAACTTGAAGTGAATGGAAGTCTCAAACCATGTGTAGGTCAAGTGAATACATAAATGGAAGGAGCTATCAAAAAAAATACTCTGATTCACTGAGGTTTGAAATTGTTTGCATAAACTAACTTCAAGAACAGTTCCTCAAAGTATACCTTTTTTTATAAGAGTTTTGAAATTGGCCTTACATTCATTGTTTCATTGTATCAAAAGCATTTGATGTACCACATGTCCAGCAACGCCTCACCTAAAACGCAAAAATGTAGGAAACACATGGACATTGTGAATGGGTCAGTTAGCCCAAGATATAGGATCGTCTTTAGCAAGAGCCACAAAATTAGGTGGGATCACATTGGCAGTTCTGGCACTATCTCTTCGATCTTTGCTACCAGAGAACCCTTGACGCCCGGCAGGAGTTCCTACTCGCCTAGCTGGGGTTCCGACCATTGTGTTATTGTTCGAGCTGGGGCCTAGTGGTTTCTTTACATTTGGCTTTGACCCAAACATAGCTTCCTTTTCTGTAGCAAGTTGTTCCAGCAACTTCTTCTGCTCCTGCAAAATCCACAGCTAGGAATTCTCAGTATCAATCATCTTTTGCATGATTGGTTTCACAATTACAGAAACACATAAGAAAAGCCTTTATCCGATAACAAAGACCCACCCTAAAGAAACAGCTACATCATCAAATTGGTAATAAAATTGAATTAGTGAGATGAGCAATTGATTAAAAAAAAGGTATTTCCAAAGAAACCGGTAACAAAAAGTAAAGAAGAGACATTTAGGCCAACAAATGAACATTATAACATTTTTCTAAGATTCCATTTCTGTCATGGAATTCAGCTAATGCTTTGGAGTGTTTCTCGTCATATAACTTACATGTTGGGACTTGGAGCAAAAGAGGTTACAACTTACAACCCATTTATTTAACTTGACATATGTGGCAACTTTACCAGGATCTTCCAACTTACCCTAGTTCTACGTTTATCGTCTTCTCTGACCTGACGCTGTAAGCTGTACTCTTCCAGTTGCTGTAACAAAGGTTCCTGAAATTCAAAAGCACTTAAGGGTTACACAAACTACAAGGTGCATAAGAAGCGTGTATTAGAGAGGAAAATCTAAAACCCTTATCAGCAGGAAAATACCTTGTCATAGAGGAAATGCAATCCTTTCTCAACTTCCCAAGCTTTCACCCTTACTATCAAATTCTCAACAAGAGCTGTATATAGAAAGAATGTTAAGCTTTTGCCTCCAAAATCTTACCAACACAACTCATCCAATAGTGTATTTTAGCTTAATACTTGCTGATAGTGTATCTTCCCGAGGAGAAGCCATTAGGGTACTTTACGCAGAGATATTGGTTCATTTGGTCTCCTTTGATCATTTCATTGATATCTTTTTATTCTTGGTTTTCTTAATCCTAAGTAGTGCATTACTTGCTTGGGTGACATCTACTACTCTCTATATGGACACGGTAAAGAATCCACTTAGAATGTGAAGTAGTTTGATAGACTTCGACACACGCTCAAATACTCGTCCATACAATATAAAACCTTCGCTGCCAACAGTTTTAGCACAGGGAGTGAATGACACTAAGACAGGCAGGGACAGGGACGCTAAGACAGGAAGGTTTAAGTAACTAGAAAAGATTCAGTAAGAAAACAATATGAGCCAACATACCTCTGAAGGTACATAATCAAATATATTCCTATTCATGTTTCATATAAAAATAATGAAATAGCATACAGCAACCTTAACACTCTTGAACAAGCCGACTAATTCATACTTAGTTCATAGAATCATAGTATTCTCTGAAATGAATCAGAATTCCTAATATGTAATATGCTCCAACAAAAATACATAAAACACATACGCAATACCACTAATGGTCTAATACACAGTTTTACACCGTGATATGAATCCTTAAAATTAAAAAGTACTCCCTTTTAAGATACCAATTTTAAAATTTACTCCCTTTTGAAATTTTTGTTAAAAATAACTCCCAAAATCTATAAAAAGTTCAAAAATTGCTCCAAAATGTATTTTTTGGACGAAAATGCCCCTAATTTATCTACGCCATATTACTTCACCTCACCCTCTAGCCAAGGGCATTTTCGTCGTAAAAATAAATTTGGGAGCAATTTTTGAACTTTTGATAGATTTTGGGAGTTATTTTTAACAAAAAATTCATAAGGGAGTAAATTTTAAAATTGGTATTTTAAAAGGGAGTAATTTTTAATTTACTCAAACCAAAAATCTATGTTACTCCAACACTTCACTTAGTGTCATGCCATGTGTCCGACATTTCGACACCTCACTTTAGATGAAAAACTTCATCCAAAATTGCCGTATCCGACCTGAGTCGGACACAACACCTTGTCAGAGAGTGTGAGTAACACAGCCAATAAATCACAAAATGTTGAAATACGATAGAAAATACATGGAAAATCAATTCGTGCTTTAGATGAATATTTGAGGCAATCCAGTAACCTGCTGTCCGAATCGAACTATTGCAGCATTAAGAGTACATATTAATCTGTCTACAGACTAGGTGGTGCAAAATAAGAGTTACCAGAGAGCACAACAAAACACTTTTACTCTAGCATAAACACTCAGTAAAAAAAGAGAATCATTTGGCTAAAATGAGCACAATAAATAACTGAACCTCTTACATGGTATCTTGCTGACTAGAGCCCGTGCCTTTTCTGCCCTCTTCAAATTAATATGTACACCTCTTCCAGCACTATATCTATTCTCATCCTGAATCAAAAACAAATTGAAATATAAATGAAAACCCAACACTCTGTGTTAAGACCAAAAATTACAAGCACAAGTGGCATGTCTGTATTGCATTGATCATGTGCTATACACCAAGAAGACCATGGCATAATCAGCGGCTGAATTTACCAGTATCATCAACCACTGAACCACATTATATTCATGACAAGTTTCTATCATAAAAAATTGTTATAAAGGACAGAAGGTTCTTAATTATCGAACAAATGACCATCACGATTAAAAAAGATCTATAACTAATTTATTGGTATATAATATATATAGGATTGCTTTGGCAAGAAAAAGAAAAAGACATCATTTCACTTGTCCAGAAAGAGATATTGCTAGGAAGAACATCAACTAACTGCGACATTGAGAATCAGATTATTAACTACCTTTTCGTAACTATCTAGCCAAGTTTCTTCCTCTGATGCATGTCTCCACTTCTCAACTCTATCAAGAATATCTTTCCTGCTCTGGGCAGTTTCTTTGGCTTGTCTTAATCGATCGTCCATGCGCAACAGCATCTCAGACATGTCAAAATTACCTATTAACACATTAACAGACAACCAGAACAAAATCACTTATCCAAGGCACAAAATAAAATAAAAAACTAAAATAAATAAACAAATAAATACGACGAAACACAGGACGCAGTGATCCAGTAAGTACATGATCAAGAAAGCAAAACAGCATCATTATGCATCCGAACGTAATTCATGGCATAAAAAATCCATGTTCATATTAAAGAACATACAGATGTGAAACATTAAAAAAGTGGTACTTGGGGATCTATAAAGAGATGGACTCAATGATATACTTTGATAACAAAAGAAATGACAATTTATGATGATGCTCATTACAGGCGGCACAAGGCTATTTTAGATAAGGGCTTGGCAGCTTTAGTCCCCAAAATGACAGTATATAGTATAGAAAGAAATTAGACAAACCTGAATCTATGAGGTTGATCAATATTTCCCGTTGAGCCTCATTTTCTACATCCATATGGACCCCTTTATATATTTCCTCTAACTCAGTTTGCCTTTTCAAAACCAACTCCTTCATTTTGCTGCCTTTTAGAATATTCAATTGATCAACTTCAATTTCAGCCTATTAAAAGAATAAGAGACCACGCTTTGAGGAAAACAAAAGTATAGGAAACTGGCAATACATAATAATCTGAGAAAGTGGGGCTCAAGGCACATATATTACGTCCTCCCTCCCATCCAAATGAAGCTTTACATGGGCCCACTTTTTGTGAGGAGAAAAGTGGGCCTATGTAAAGCTTTGTTTGGATGGGAAAGAGTATACGACAAGAAAGATATTAGAAATACCCGCTCAATAACATCTTGAGCAAGAGCACTTGGCCTTGAAACCTCATCAGCAGAAGAAGAAATTACACTTGTCAGATGCTCAAACTTTTTTTGGTCAAAAGTAGACGTCTCCAGGAGATTCCATAACTCAATAAGTTCACTCCCCAGATCTTGAATCTATGTAATTTCACATGAAAAAGAATACATGTCATGAAGGAAAACATCGTTAATTAATGGGTAGATATCACTTATCAGACTACTGCTCAAAAAATAAGAGAGAACGGAAGTTAGTATGCAGTACTCTAACATTTGAGTACTACTATGTAAGAACTTCCTATACGCTCCAGTAAAACTGCATTTGCAAGCCACATTGCATCTTCTATAGAACCAATCACCACAATAAATCTCAAATTAGCAATGAAAAACTCTATTACCCAGACAGTCATCAAAGAGAACATTAAAAACAATCGTCATAGATCTACATCAAATTACAAATCTCTTTGAAAGTTTGGTTTACTAACTAAAGAATATACTACTAGTTATTACGATTTCCAACTTTAATTTCGAAATATCCAAATTGCAAGCACGTTTCACAGAAAGTTCAAAAGAAACTAAAAGCACGAGGAAGGCTATATTACCTTTTGCAACCTCCGCTGTTTTTCTTGCTTTAGTGAATTTACAACACCAGTCAGCTTTGCTAGAGTATCATTGCTGATGCTCTTTGATTGGCCATGTCCAGTATCAACCAAACTAGGGTGAATCTCAGCTACAGTAGTTCCAAAATCAAGAGACATGACCACCGATAGCTCGTGAATTGAACTAATATGGTTATGAACTTTTTGTAGGCGGAGAACCTGGAAAGAATGTAATTTGTTTCAGCGATAAAGTCAAGAAGGTTTTGATGAGAATGGAATTTGCAAGGGATAATTGAATAACCTTCTCATTCTGAAGCTCTTCGAGATGGCATTTACGTTCAGAAAGTCTTCTTGTTGTTAAGTCGTCTTCATTCACTTGTGGTTGAGCACTATTGATAAACTGATCGTTGCCTGCTATCTCCGCACAGATACGTATGATCAGCGACTCAGTTTCTGAGAAATCTTGAATTCGTTGCTGTTTCTTTAATCTAAAATCGTCCAAGGTGGGTTTGATAGAAGATAGTTGCTCCTTTAGAGTACCCTCTGCCTTTGTAATGGAAAAGAGAAGTAATAGATATTGTTAAACAAAGTTGTAGATAGTTACCATTCTCAATATAATCAACCTTGATGTGAAAAGAGAATCAAACCCGAAAAAATGAGGCACTCTCTCCAAGTGCTGCACTAAGCCGAGCAATTTCCGATTCACCCTCGGCAAGTGCTTGATAAAGGTCAGCTTTGTGCTTCCTTGTATACTCCACCTTCCTTCGATAAATGTCAAGACATTCTTGTTCGAGTTGCAAAAGCATCTTGTCTCTTTCATTGTCAGTCTCCCCAATTTCATCCCATATTTTCTAATAAACAAAAGCAAGGCAAAAGATCCACAATGAAATTATCTAATTAACGTCTATCGCCAATGATGCAGAGATTGAGAAGAGACACAAGGACACATTAACAATGGACAAGTTTAATATGAGTGATGAAATCTAACTTTAATTTATCGCCTTGTGAGCTCGTTGAAATACATGAACAGAAGACCTATGACAACACTGAAAAGATTCAACAAGATAACTGTTAATGAAACCATCTAGGATGAGGAGGAATGGGCCTCCTGTTAGCACTCTCTCTTCTATAGGAGGACGTCCTCTTCATTTGAAAAGGAAGGTATGCCTCAACCCATATGCCCTTTAACCTTTTTTCCTTAGATGGATAAATTGGAATTCAGAGTTTACCAGAAAGACGATAAGTTTTCAGATCAAAAATCATTCCTTTCATCAAAGAACACATTGAGTCCTATCGTATATCACTATAACTGGCTAACTGCTCTCTCAGCCTGTCATGTCAAGTAGGAATATGGATCACCTCCTTCAAATTAATCAAAAATATGTTAAGTTCAATCCCTAAAAACGGAGTATCTTCTTTAGTGGAAAGATGAAATCTTGAACACTCTACCCAGCGCGAGTAATTAGTTCATCACGTTACTTTCTAGATTCTTCACTCAAATAAGCACATTGCGACCAAACATATCCTCGTCTGCAAATTACAACATAATTCATCCCTAATTTGTGAACTAATTACCACATTGTCACATGATCCATCTCTAGTAGTAATTACGCTGCTCATTCTAAACAGCAACGATTATTCCAGTTTCCAACTAAAACTAATTGCATTCAGCTTATCGACAACTTATAGCCGAAATGAGCGGCTTCAAGTGGCATACACGCATGAAAGAACCGCAAAAACTACCAAAATTGAGCACAAAAGCAAATAATCAAGAACGCAAATAATTTAATCAATGAAACCTGCAATTCCTGAAGGAGAGTGCCGCAAGTAGTGTGAGAAAGAGAGGGAGATGGCGAAGACGCTTCTCTCATTATTTTCGCCGAAAATTCACCGTTGAAAAATGAAATGCACGAAACCCTAAAAATTAGTTTGGGGAGTGTGAATGAAGAAAAAAGGGAAAGAATGGAACGTTACGGTAAGAGCGTTGTTTGAAATTTTAAGTCATTTCATGGAAACAGTATTATTGTGGTTGTGATTATGAAGATCTGGAGAAAATAAGAGTAGAATAATAGTTTGAGATGTTGTCCACTCTGTGGCCAAAGGTGGAAAGCTATTCCCCATGGCGCCAACTTATAATCAATTCATTCTTTTGAATGTTTTATTTAAAAATCCAAAGGTAAAAAGTCTAAAGCAAAATGGATGGAACTTGGGAGGCGCCATAGTGCACGGTACTCTCTCCGTTTAAGTCGAACTTTCTCTTTTTCTTTTTGCATGAATTTTAAAAAATTAATTATTTATTATTCATTAAAGGTACAAATGGATAAAAGTTAAGTATTTGTTTAATATTAAATGTAGGGTAGATAGAAACATTTATTTAAATATTCAAGGTTATAATTTTGTTTTTTTAACCAGGTGTAAGAAAGTCACTAAAATGCGGCTCTCTCCAACGTACACCCTCATTCTTCTTCAATAATGGGCAAAATAAACCAGAAAATAGAAAAAGACAGAGACATTTAAGGGGCTTTTGGTTGAGGGGTTATAGAAAAGGGAAAGAGAATCAATATCCTTCATTCCTTTTGTGATGGTTTGTTTTAATTTTTTTGCATTCTCTTTCCCCTTTGCATTCGCTCCCAAGCCCTCGTACTCCTCTAATTTCATTCCCCCACCTCCTTAGGGTTTTGATTTTGATTCCCCCACCCACCGCTCCAACTCATCACCCACCACCCTAAAACCACCACCACTCCGACACCACTACTAATGTGACCATCACCACCACCAATGTCACCACCACCAATCTCGCCACTACCGCCACTCCGAGACCGTCACCACCTCGTCATTTCTACTCCCTATAATTTCTAAACAAACAACAAGGAAAATCTAAGGTAATTAATCTCTTTGATTTCCTTTCCTTTACTCTTGTTTCTCATGTTTATTCTCTTTTCCTTTCCCGTGTTTTAACCAAACGTCCCTTAGTGTCTTTTTAACAATACTAAAGCAAAATTAGAGCAAAAAATAGTCCCAATTTTTTTTATAACTTTTCCTTATTAAGAAATGAGACTAACAAAAAAATCTGAAAAGGGAATGTGGGCTTATTCAAGAAGGAGAGAGTATTATTTGTCCATGTCATCCTTTTTTTTGCCGACAAGAAGAGAACATCACGAACTTGAGCATTGACGAGGATCCCGTAAGACCATGGAAAGCGATAATTCTAAAAAGTCGTTAATTGCTTTGAAATGGGAGATGAAATCTATGGATAACAACAAAGTAGGGGACTTAACAGTGTTACTTGAGGGTTCTAAAACCGTTAGGTCAAAATGGGACTATAAAGAAACTTTCTCTCCAATATCAAAGGAAGATTCCTTAAGGATTGTCTTGGCTTTAGTGGCTCATTATGATCTTGAGATTCACCAGGCCAAATGGATGTAAAAACCGTCTTTCTAGGTATTGAGCTCGTGCCCTCCAAGATCAACCCCACAAAGGCAAACCACTGAACCACTTCATTACTCATTGAAAAAAATGCAGAAAAAATATAGTAGTGTTTGTTATAAAAATGAATGCAATACTTAATAAATCCATAAGTCAAACAGTCAGACTCTAATTAATTGATGTAGAACCAACTTATCTCGAAAATAATGTCATCACGAAAATAATTATGCATAATTAATATGGACAACACCTCTTAAAAAACGTGAGATGTATAGTGTAACACCCCGTTGTTTTCCGAGTCAATTATAAAGCTTGACTTTTCTACTTTTATTTAAATCGGGTTTTTAAGTTGGAAAAACATAATTAATATCGTTACAAATATTAAAATATTTTGGGTCGTCTTATAATAAATCGGTTTTGATTTTCTTAAAGTGAAACGTTATTTTATAGAGTTTTTTTGTCAAAAAACACCTAACATTTAGGCATTTTGTAAAAAAGCCACGTAAAGTTATTTTTTTTGCCCAAAAGCACCTTAAATTTACATTTCTTTGTTAAAAGACACCAAACATCAACTTTCGTCAAAAAACCGTCAATATTGACGGTTTCCATCCTTTAATCTTCTTCCATCCACCCTTAATCAACCTTCATTCCTTAATCAAACTCAACCAACCCTCTTTCTTTAATTCAACCATCTTCCCTTAATCAAACCCAATCAATCCTTTTCCTTAATTCAACCTTCATTCCTAGCTACTCTTTATTTGCATACATCTCAATTATCAATCCCCATTACTTAAGTAAAAACCATCAAATTTTCGCTCAATCGATAAGTTTCTAATTATAGCTCTTCATTCTAACAACAAATTAAATTTTATAATTTTAGGGTATGTGTATGTGTTAAAGTTTATTAGACAAATTTTTGAGTTAATACTGAATTGAATGAAGTTTTGTTGTAAGAAATTAAGAATACTAATTTTTGTGTTTAAATTTGTGAGTTTGAGTAGTCATCTGTTATTCATTTTTTGTATTTGTCAATTCATTATTGGTTTAGTAATCATTTGTATTTCATTTTTTATGTGTATCATATAAGACGAATATTTAAAGATGACATGTTAATTGAGAATATGCAAAAGTGGAAAAAAAACGTGGTTCAATTAAGGGGAGAGTAAAAGAGATTTTGAATAGAAATTAAGTTTTTTTGGGAGGAAAAATTGAGTATTGTGGAAAAATAAAGAGAATGGGAAAAGGAGATAATAATTAATAAGGTAATGTAAAGCAGTAAAGGAAGAGGGAAGGAAGATGTTGATTGAGTTTGGTTAAGGGATGAGTGTTATTAAGGGTTGATGGAAGAAGATTAGAATGGAAACCGTCAATATTGACGGTTTTTTGACGGAAGTTGGTGTTTGGTGACTTTTAACAAAGAAAAGTAAATTTAAGGTGTTTTTGGGCAAAAAAAAAAAACTTTAGGTGCCTTTTTTACAAAAGGCTTAAATGTTAGGTGTCTTTTGACAAAAAACTCTATTTTATAAACCGACTTTGTATCGGATTAGATTTCGTGTCAAACACAAATAAGAAAAAAAAAGGAAACCTAAATTCTACTTAAACCCACCCGATCTCCCTAACTTTCTAAACCCACAAAAAAAAGCCCTCTAAACCAATTCACGTAAACCCTCCTCCCATCTGTAGGGTTACAACCCTTAAACCCAAAGACCTGTTACGAGTATTAACCGAAAAGACAAAAGAAGAGAGATAACAATTATACTTTATTTGCAGCAGAACATCATATTAATAAGAAGTATAATAAACCAGAAATATATATATATATATATATATATATATATATATATAATCTCCACGGACTGAATAAATAATTTCCATGGACAGAATAAAACACCCCAAACGTGATGCCTCCTTTGGTATCCACACGCGTACAGAACTGCGACGTATATGCTAGTATAAAGATACGTGAGACCGTCTCACAACTTCTCTCTATATCTCTCTTATAACTCAATATAAGACGAATATATATTATGAGTTAATACTCTTTATTCCATATATTGGTTCATCATATGAACCTCCTTATATAGGAGATGAGAAGTATAATTAAGTTATTTCCATAACTCTAATTAACATAATTAGATTATTAGTATAACTCTAATTACCCTAACCTGACAACGCAGCTGAGTCCGTATTACGTCTGACCCGATATATTTAATATATCGATATATATTAATAATATCCCGTACACATTGTGTGTGACCCAATGGGCCCACTTAAGACTACCAGACACGTAACCTATTTACATGTCAACCCGACATCGACCTCTAGCAAGGCATATCGGATACATAGACTTAAGCGGGTTAATCCGTAGAACAGTGAACATAACTCCTTCAGTCTCCCACTTGTACATCTCCTCTCAAGAACGACGTTAAGTCTCTTTGCTACTATTGTCTCCAATTGAGAATGAGGTAAGAAGAAGTGTCATCCTCACATGTCTCAATCTTTTACTCGAATCTTTGAGTTGACTTGTTAAAAGAGCAGATAGATGACAACCATCCTATCTGAGCGCGGCCACGCATTTGCACAAGTCACACTCTTCGAGTGGCCAAGAAACAATAAATTCCTTCAATAAAGGAAGAGCAAATCCTCTCTTGTCTAACCACATACTATCACATGATCCATGCATGCCCAATAACCATCCATAGCCCCTTTCATAGCTGACGAGGATTAGTATCAAAGCATACACATCACATGTACAGGATAGTCAAAGACCCAGGTATAAAGACCGTACAAGTTCATAACTTGCAAAGAACTTTACTGACACTAAGCGAAATCTTAGTAAAATCCTTTTCGGCGGGTCTGTCTAATGCATGTTCTTAACATACACCTGTGTGCCTGGTTTAGTATCTCAATACCTATGACTCAAGGAACTTAGTCATCAACCAACTCACACACTAGTCATTTAAGGGTATTCAAATGTCCCAACACAATACCCTGACTAGAGACAAAATAATTACATCATCCAAATAGAGTTCCAAGACTAAGTCACGTACTTAGTGATCTATTTCATCAATGTAAATTATTTATAGACAAAACTCGGTTACATTAACCAAATGACAATATGTCACATAAATCAATTATCGAAATAACTCCCACTAAACCAAACACCTCTAAAAGTACTAAGACCACTCGCCCATGCGTCTTATACTGATCATAACAATATGATCTTTATGTAGAGGAGGTTTCGGGACATACAACATTTATATCGGTTATTTACAAGCATATGATCAATCTATCTTCTCTCAATTAAGATAGATTGTTAGTTTCATAAGCAACAATTGCTTCATAAACTTTAAAGTTGAGTGTGTGCTTGATTCGTAATCAAACGTCTATTTGCTTCAAAACTAATAGAACACTAACTTTAGTTATAATATTAGTCATAAAGTTGTCCTTTGGAACCGTTCCAACACACAACTTCTTATCCAAAACAAAATTTACTGAGATTACAATCTCATGTCATCTTTGTCTATTTGAAAATATGAATCGTTGTAACTTGTTTACAACAATTCGCTTATCACATCATGCGCATCTCTTAAATAATTCCCCCTTTTGCTTCTTAAGCGCAAAGGAACAATTCTTAGAAAGCATTCTAGTGACACTCACCAGATTAGTATTTTCTCGTCACACGACCACACAATAAACACATTTCTTGCAAAGTCTCATAGATTAAAGCAATCAAATATCGTTTAGTTAGAGAAGTATGTCACTTACATACCAAATCATAACGATAAATGCACTCCCACTAGTCTCTTGTACACACTTTGTCTCTCTTCCTCTTAATGGAAAACAAACATATTTGAATTACCACTTTGAGAACGAAGATACTTGCTCCATACTCCAATCAAATTGGAACACTCACATTTGCCTAGCAATTTTAATAATATGAAATTCATACGATGTGTCGCACATATCATATTGCATCCCTTTCAAGAAATGTATTTCACATATATATGTCCAAAACTCATCATAATGAGTGATGACATTTAAAATGCTAAATCAATCTTAATAGACTTAAGCATAATGTTGTAAAAAGATTTTTCCATAGTCATTACTATGAGGTCAATCCTTAACTACCAACTATGATTCATAGATACTCTTATATATATATATATATATATATATATATATATATATATATATATATATACTTGATCCTTACTATATATATATATATATATATATATATATATATATATACTTGATCCTTACTATATATATATATATATATATATATATATATATATATATATATATATATATATATATATATATAGTAAGGATCAAGTGAGTCCTCCTATATACATTGAGTCCATGAGTCCAATCTTGGACCATTGATCAAGTGAAAGATGGATGGTTGTGATTGCTTGAGGTGAAATAAGGAAATAACTAACAAATCTTGGTAAATATATCATTTCTCTCTCTTCCTTAATTATCTCAATGCAAATCTTCTCTCTCTCCTATCAATCTTTTAATTGCCTCTTTGTCTCACACAAGTTTCTTCAAAATTAAGTTTTTTTTCATCTTCACCAAAAAATCATCAATTTCTCACTGTAATTGTACGTATGTTACTATGTTATTGCAATAACCCATAAACTATTTTACTTTAACTCATACAATGTGTTACTTTAATTCATGAAATGAGTTACTTTAACTCATAAAATCTGTTACGTTGTATAATAGTCTTTTGCAAAAATTGTTACTCTAACTCATACAATGTGTTACTCTAATTCATGAACTGTGTTAATTTAACTCATAAAATTTGTTACGTTGCATAATAGTCTTTTGCAAAAACAGGACTTCCAATCAACCAAAAGAATAATGTATGTTTCTATTAAAGATACTCCAAAACAAAAATTATAAAACTCCATTATAATTCCAATGTTTCACACCTGTTATTCTAAAAACTAGATATTGGAAATCAAATTATACTCATAAATTGTGTTACTGTAACTCATTAAGTATGTTACTTTAACGTATAATGTGTGTTATTCTAACGCATTTTACTCCAATAAAGGATGTTACTCTAAAGATTAGATATTGGAAAATCATTCAAACTCATAAACTGTGTTATTGTAACTTATTCAATATGTTACTCTAACGAATAATGTATGTTACTCTAACAATATATTGTCTACTCAGAATTGTGCTTCTTCTTCTTCTTCCTCCTCCTCCTAATTCTTCTTCTTCATCATCAGACGATGACTTACATTGCATTTCCTAATGATTCTTCTTCTTCTTCTTCTTCTTCTTCTTCTTCTCATCTACATCTTTGAAGATCTGCTCTATGTATGGAGTGAAACTCTCACCCTCATCCCTGCATCATTCCTGTGCTTTTGCGTCTACTACAAAAACAAGAACCATGCAAATAAACGTGGAGATAAACAAACAATCAGAACTTGAAATATGGCGGTATTCTAACCAAAACATTAATAACTAAATCCGATGACATGTTACTCCAATGCTTCAAACGGGTTACTGTAATACATTAGGTATGTTATTCTAATGATGATGACTCGTTATTCTAAATCATTTGTTACTCTAATGCATTACAGTAACATATGACAATAACTAAAGTAACAGATGAAGTGCATTAAAGTAACACGAGATTCAATTAACAGAAGATGCATATACATAGGGGTTAGACATTAAAATAGCAGATGGGCTATATTAAAGTAACATATTTTATGCATTACAATAACTCCATATATATGTTTGTGCGAAAAAATCATATAATGATCAAATCTTTAATAATATGCAATTTCCATATTATAACGTAAAATCTAATAATATGGAGCATCTTAATGACTTCCATGGCAATGAAAGCATAACAATTGTTGAAGATTATAAAAAATCTAAACAATAGTCCGTGAAGATTATGAAAAATCTAAATAATAAACATAATAATCTGGAATCTATACTAACACGAGAGCAAATCATTGATATGAAAATATAATGAATGAAATGAATACAATTGACGCAAAACATGAATACAATTGACACAATATCGGAATTCACCTTTTTTGTGCTTCACGAATTGCTTATCAATCGTTGATGAAGATGTCGCGATCATTGAATCCATAGTAACGGGTTGTCGATCACAGATTGAATGAATGAATGAATGAGCGTGATATTGGAAGCATTTTTTTTAGGTTTGATGAACGTGAATGAATGAATGAATAATGAATGAACGTGATATTATTGTTTCCTAAAATTATGGGAGTTATTTTAGGATGCAGTATCTTATTTTATTTTTATTTTTTTTAATGCAAAGATTAGATTAAATCTTGTCCATCCATCCTCATCTCATTCAATGGATGAGATGAGGACTTAGGGACTCATATATAGAGAAGGACTCATAAGAGAAGGACTCATAAGAGCCTCTCTCTCTCTCTCTCTATATATATATATATAGAGAGAGAGAGAGAGAGGGGGGAGAGAGAGAGAGAGAGAGGCTCTTATGAGTCCTTTACTCTTTGTGAGTCCCTAAGTCCTTATCCCATCCATTGGATGGGATGAGGATGGATGGACAAGATGCATCCACTAAAAAAAAAGATTTACGTTCCTAAAATAGCTCCCATGAATTTAGGAAACAATAACTCCCTATCACATTCATTCATCATATCACGTTCATTCAAACACCAAAAAAAAACCCTTTCTTCATTCACGTTCAGTCATCGATTTTGTACTCGGAATTCTGTTACAATGGATTCAATGACCGCGTCATCGTCTTCAATGGTTGATAAGCAACTGATCGAGTATAACAATGGTGAGTTTCAGTATTTCATTCACATTTTGATTCAATTTTTATTCATGGATTTCGATGGTCATATTGCTTTCAATGTGCGTTTTAATATCAATGGTTTATCGCGTCAAATTGCGTTTTTTTTACGTCGATTTTCATGTTTATAGTGCTTTCATTGTCATTTCGTATCATAGTTTCGTATAAATTTACGTTTTTATATGTCATTGCGTTTTGATATCACAGTTTCGTATCAATGGTTATTTGCTCTCTCGATCTTTATAGATTACAAGGCTTTATGCTTTTTATTTAGATTTTCCATGATATCCATTGATACTATTGTTTTGATTTCAATTAACCCATAAACGTCGTTGAAGTAACATGCCTTCTACATTAAAGTAACACTTACTTACAATTACAGTAACACAAATGAACGTTCAGAAAAAGGGTTTTGATGATGATGTTAGAGTAACGTATTGTACACGTTAGAGTAACACCACTTAGGAATTATAGTAACACATTATTTGCATGGGTGTAGCGCTGTTTGATTTTGTGCAGGTGGTTTTGCCAAAGATGCGAACGCACAGGACAACACTGGAAAAGGTAGAATTTGATTCATTTGATCAATCATGGATTAATAACAATGGATCACTGATATTATTGTTTCACTGATATTATTGTTTGCTTTATGTTGAAGCAGTCATGGCGTTGAAGTAACACAAGTTATGAATTACAGTAATATCTAATTCTAATTAGAGTAACACAAACACGTAACACTGAAAAGGGTTTTTGGCGCTGACGTTGGAGTAACATCCTTTAAGGGTTAAAGTAACACAACTTATGAGTTGAAGTAACACTTATGTCCATAGGCGTGACATTTTTTAATTTCTTGCACGAAGCATTGGCAAAGAACCGAATGCACAGGAATGGTGCAGAGATGTGGGTGAGGTTTTCACTCCGTACATGGAGCAAGTATTCGGAACAATTGATGAGGCAGTGGAATTTTACAAAATCTATGCGCTGGCTTGTGGATTTGATGTGAGAAAGTATACTAAGCCAACCAAACGAAACTGTCCAAATCCGTACGCAGCACGACCGCCTAAACATCCTACTAAGTCAACCAATGATGAGGATGACGAGGATGAAGTAGATGAAGACATCGAAGGAGAGGAAACTGAAGAAGACACCGAGGAAGACGAGGAGGATGAACAAGTGTTTTGAGAATACTCGTATTTTTTTGTCATTATAAGATTTTTTTCCCGGTCGGGAAGGCCACTATCCCGCCCGGGAAGGGTCTGTATGCCTCCATTATAGCCTCTAAGGTCCCTCCTTGCTTCTCATGGGCTTCTCATCGATTCTCGGGGCTTGGGATTGAGTCTAAGTGGCTCGGGAATAAGTCCCAATGTCTCGGGATCAAATCCAAGGCACCGAGTGATCGTTCCTTCTCTTCGTTGGCTCCAAAAGTGTATGAAACGAGTCGGAATCGTTCCAATTCTCCATGTATGATCTTGGGGACCTAAAACGAACTAGAAGAAGCATGAGTAGCCCAGAAACCGCTCCAAAGGGCGATTCCACAAGGAAAACGGGACCAAAACACAACAAATTAGGCACTATAAACTACACTTATCAGTACCATCTCACGATTTTTGTTTTTGCGCGAACTTTCTGATGTACGTAAGTCACTCGATCGAGTGGACCTTTCACTCGATCGAGTGACCTTCTTAACGAGCTTCTGCTTGCTTTCAGGGAGCTTACTCGATCGAGTCAGCTGTAGTACTCGATCGAGTGGGTTCTAGCAAACCTTCCCATTGCTTACGAATTTTGTGTATTCTTTTTCAGATTTGGCTGTCTTAACGCCTGTCGATCATAGAGTCCCCTCCGAGCGTACTCAATTACCGTAGCAGCCAAATTAGCTCGAGGAGGCGATGGATAAGCTCGAGTCATCATATAAACCGAGCTTATTGGAATGAGGAGCTGGTGTTTCATGGTGGTCCCTTAATTAGGTGGACCGTCGCCTGATGGTTTCTCTCCAAACAGACGGGATTGGCCAAAAGAGACCAAGCCCGCTACTTGGTGATCCTGTCTCTCGACTGGACGGTTCATATTTACCCGGACCGCATCTTGAGGCGGTTCGGTTCGTCTCAGCGTATTCCTGAGACTGAAGCAATCATTAGCGTCTCGCTTCAACTAACGGACGCTATGTGCGACACATGGTTGCAGAGGTGGTTCACCCATCCTACATGGACTATACCCAACCCTTGCTAATCCGCTTGGGTTTCACGTGCATATCAGAAGTGGACTTCCGAGGAGTTCGAGGAAGCTCGCAAAGCTTTGAAGGTTGATAAGGCCTTCGAACTAGTCCGCCGGGAGACGGGGAAGGGCAACAGGGGCTTCTTCGACGAGGGGGAGACTCCTGCTACTTTAGTCCGATTAGAATCGGGTCTTAAGTCACATACTAAGACTTGATCTAAGGATGCCGGTGCTAGCAAGACATGGGGGCAGCCAAGCCCCCAGACTGATTTGGAGAGACGACTTGGGCCAAGACTGGCGGTCAGAGACCGACTAGGCCCACGTGACCGGCTTCCTGAGCTTGTGAGGGCCTGACTTGGGCCTATCGAAGTGATTGAGGACTCGAGTTCAAAGAAGCGAGTCTGAGCTAAGGAGGTTCCCGTAGTGATTCGGGAACGCCCCCCTCCGCGTCGTCGTCAATGAGACGGCCAAGGAGGCCAAGGACAAGGGGAAGTGCAAGATGCCCTAAATACCGAGTCCTTATTTTTTTTACTATTTGAATATTATTATTATTTATTTTGGAGTGTCGTGTGCTTTTTATTTTTGCATTTTTTTTGCATTTGTAGTTTCCCGAGTTTATCGGGGTTTTAGTAATTAATAAAGGAAGTTTTATTATTAAACTGTTTCTGTCTTTTCTCGATTGCACTGGTTGTGCCCTTTTGAGGGGCTGCCTACGTATCCACAATTAGCAGAATCAAACCAAACGTAGTTCAGGCTCTTATAAATTTGAAATCAAGAATTACACCAAGACTATTAGTTAAAGATGCTTGCGACAGTAGAATAAATAATTCTAGCTTATTTACTTAAATTTTGTAAAATATTTTTAATAAAATTTGCTAATGACATTGAGAAATGGCTAAGGGTAGTAACGCTTCAGCTGGTCCAGGTTGGTTGGGTTGACAAACTCATTCCCGTCCAGGTCCGTCAGCATCACTACTCCTCCCGATAGGATCTTCTTTACCAAATATGTCCCAGCCCAATTGGGTTTGAATTTTCCCCTTGGGTCAACTGGTAATGAAGCTCGGACGGACTTAAGAACTAGATCCCCCTCCTTAATGTTTCTGGGCCTCACTCTTTTGTTGAAGGCCCGCTGGATCCTTTTCTGGTAGATTTGGATATTATTGAGGGCACGAGATCGTCGCTCGTCTAGTAGAACTAAAGAGTCATACCGTGCTCGAAACCAATTGGCTTCAGGTACTTGACTTTCTAGCAGAATTCTGAGGGACGGTACCTCCAACTCGACCGGATGGACTGCCTCCATCCCCTATGTTAGGTAATACGGTGTCGCCCCGGTTGCGGTGCAGATTGATGTCCGGTATCCCCATAGGGCAAAAGGTATTTTATCGGGGCAATCCCGATAATTATCAGCCATCTTTTTGAGTATGGTGACAATTGTTTTATTGGTCGCCTCTACTGCTCCATTTGTTTGGGGACGGTAGGGCGAGGACGTATGCCTTTGAATTTTATACTTGGTCAACAGGGCTACAGTCTCGGCTTGAAAGTGAGTTCCGTGATCACTGATAAACTTGTACGGGATCCCATACCGACATATTATTGATAAGTGTAGTTTGTAGTGCCTAATTTGCTGTGTTTTGGTCCCGTTTTTCTTGTGGAATCGCTCCTTGGGAGCGGTTTATGGGCTACTTATGCTTCCTCTAGTTCGTTTCAGGTTCCCGAGACCATCCATGAAGAGTTGGAGCGATTCCGACTCAATACATACACTTTTGGAGCCAACGAAGAGAAGGAACGATCACTTGATGCCTTGGATTCGATCCCGAGACCTTGGGACCCATTCCCGAGCGCCTTAGACTCGATCCCGAGCACCGATAGTCCATGAGAAGCAAGGAGAGACCTTAATGATTATATTTGAGGCCTACAAGACCCATCATGGTCAAGATAAGAGTCATCATGGTCGGGATGAAGAGTGCAAGCAAAACTGAGCTACTGGAGTGGCATCTCGGCCGAGACCATAGGCTGTCTCGGTTGGGACCAGCCTTCCCGGCCGGGACCATTCCCGTCTCGATCGGGACGAAGCAGCTGCAGCACGGACTTCTTTCTTTTCTTCTCCTTCATTCTTGTAACCCTATAAATACTTTCTTCTTGTATTGTTTAAGGAGGACACATTACATTAGACTCTCTTAAGCCTCTCTACAACTTTAAAACCCTAGATTTAGTATTCATTCATTTAGATTAATCTTCCTTTAATCTTTAGTTAATCTTCCTTTAATCTAGTTGTAACTAGTCTTGTATTAAGTGGGTTCTTGAAGATTCATCCAAGCTTGACATCCTTGGAGTTGATTTGGGTTCTTATTTATGCAAGTTTACATCTTTATCTTCATTTTGTTGTTGGTATAATAATCTTCTCTACTCTTGTTCTTTGTTATTTATTCAAGTTTCAATCTTTACATATTGTTATTGTTATTGTTTGTTCATTATGGATGTTTGGATGTTTGGTTTGTTTTCTCTTGTTTATGTTAGTTTCATCTTGATAATGAGTGAGTAGTTCTCTTGTGGGGTTATTAGGGGGATTAAGGGTGGATTATGGGTGATTAGGGATTAATTAGGGGTAAAGGCTACATCTTTGTTGCTAGTCACATTTTGGGCACTCTATGTGTTTGTTGAAATGCTTGTGTGGGTAGTAGTGGCCAATGCTTCTCATACTTGTCTTCCTCTACTCATTGTGTGTTCGATTTGTGGTTGAATGTTTGTGTTTTGAGTAGCATCTAGCATTGAGTGTTCGGGTCTAGTCTTAGGCACGAGAGTGCGGACTTTGGCTTTGGCGTGAGAGCGCAAACCGACCTTAGTCACTAAGTGGCACCTACACCCTTGACTACCCAACCATCCTACTACTCTTATGAACCCGACCTAACCTTACTCCCTTCCATATTTAATTCATCCTTCTTGTTAGTTATCATTTCCTCTAGTTTACTAGTTTGTTTAATCTTTAGTTATTAAATTTAGCCTTGTTTAGCTAGTTCATTGTTAGTCTAGTTCTTACCTCTTCTCCATCATAGTTTGTCAATTATAGTTCTCTTTGTGTTTGTTTGGTGATTTAGCCTAGTTTTAGGTTGACCTAGTCTAGACCTTACCATACCGTCTCCGTGGATATCGACCCTACTTGCCCAAGCAACCCACTAGGAATAGTCGGTTAATTATTGACGGTGGGACCCACGACGAAATGATAAGTGTCATTTGTAGTGCCTATTTCGTAGTGTTTTGGTCCCATTTTCCTTGTGGAATCGCTCCTTGGGAGCGGTTTATGGGTTTCTTATGCTTCCTTTAGTTCGTTTCAGGTTCCCGAGCCCGATTTGGAAGAGTTGGAGCGATTCCGACTCGATACATACACTTTTTGGAGCCAACGAAGCTAAGGAACGATCACTCGATGCCTTGGAGTCGACCCAGAGACCTTGGGACCCAATCCCGAGCCTCCGAGACCCGATCCCGAGTCCCGAGAATCGGTGAGAAGCCCATGAGAACCAAGGAGGGACCAAAAAGATTATAATGGAGGCCTACAAGGCTCATCCCGTTTGGGATGGCCTCATCCCGTTCGGGATGAGGTGCACAAACAAAGAGGTTGCTGTGAAGAGCCCATCCCGATCGGGAGCATGGCTTCCCGACCGGGACTGACCCCGTCCCGACCGGGACCATCCCGTCCCGACCGGGACCATCCCGTCTCGGCCGGGACGGCCTAGCTGTAACCCGCGCCTTGTTTTCTTTCTTCTCCCTTCCATTTGTAACCCTATATATACCCCCCTCTTGTATTAAGACACCATCTTATGTTATATCCTTAAACCCTAGACTACTTTAGGTTAGATTAGATTAGATTAGTGTAGATTAGTCGGTAATTAGTTGTTAATCATAGATTAGCTCTTGTATTAAGGAATTCTTGAAGAATCCATTCAAGCTTGACAACCTTGGTGGAATTATTTGGGTTTTCTTCTATACAAGTGTTCTCCTTTTCATCCCTTGTAGTTGGTATAATCTTTCCTTCCTCTTTTCCTTTAATCTTTTATGTTTAATCATCCAAGTTCTCATCTTTAATTGTTGTTTATTGTTTTCACTAGTTTGTTTGTGTATGTTTGGTTGTTTGAGTTTGTTTACCTTGTTTATGTTGGTTTTTACTTTAGATATGTTAGAGTAGTGTTCTTGCTAGTGTTAGTAGGGTGATTAGGGTGTTAATTGGGTGATTAAGGGATTGTTGGAGATGTTGGTGGAAGATTTGGGTTTCCTCATGGTTTGGTGCACATCACATGTTTGTTGAAATGCTTGATTGACTAGTAGATGCATATACTTGTTCTTCTTGCCTTTCTCTTGTGGGTGATAGTTTGTTTGTGGGTTCGGTTCTCTCACTAAGTTGCGAGAGCCCGGTGAGGACGACCCCTAGGTCTATCTAAGTAGCGAGAGCCCGGATTCGACCTAGGCCACCATAGCGCACTAGAACCCCGTTTGTCATGTGTGTCGCCGAGATGGGTTCTAGGTGGAACCTCTAGGTGGAACCTCTAGGTAGGTCTAAGTTGCGAGAGCCCGGACCGACCTAGATCACCCTACTACCTCCTTCACTCTAGTTCTCCCTTGACCATTCCATTACCCCTTTGACCCCGACCCAATTCTAGCCCGTTTTCCTTGTTTGCTTTCTCCTTAGCCTTAGTCTTAGTCTAGCTTTTCTCCCTCCTTATCATTTTAGTTTAGCTCGTTGACTTAGTCTAGTATTTGGGCCGACCTAGTCTAGTCTATAAATTACGGTCCCCGTGGATTCGACCCGACTTACCCTATCTACCCAGTTAGGAGTAGCCGGTTATATTATTGACGGTTGGGACGTGACGAATCCCTCCCATCAATTTGGCGCCGTTGCCGGGGACGGTGCTAGTTTAGACTTTGTTTTCCTAGTTACTTGACTTTGTCTTTGTGTTTGTGTTTTCCTTTTTTCTTTTTGTTACCTTGCTTCTTGTGTGTGTGAAGTTTATTTCTCTCTTGTCTAGTGCCCAAAAAGCACTAGGCTTCTCACGTTTGTTCTTAGTCTACAGTTTGTGGTTAGAGGTGGTGATTATCTTCTTCTTGCAACTCAGAGCCGCTTAAATGGACGGTTGCTAGAATGAGTGGTTTCCAACCGGGTATGAGCTATGATTTTCGAGCGAGCATGGGGTTTGATCTAAACTCCCCACACATGGAAGCCGATATGAGCTACCCCTCTTCTTCTTTGAACCAAAGCTATGCCATGACGTCCCCCTACCACTATCAAGCTTCTTGGGGTGACTCTAGTGGGTATGAACTTCAAGGTTATGAAAACGGCTACCAACAAGTGAATGACTATCAATCCTACGATCATGGTGGTTATTACTCGAGTTATGATTGTGAACCCACCATGTTCAATCAAGATTCACCATATGGAAGCCAATTTCCCCAAAACCCACCATATTACCCTCCACCCCAACCACAATATGAACCCCATGACCCACAATACTACCAATCACCCCAACCTTGCTACCAACAATATGATGCCCCACCCCTTGGGCATCATCAAGATTTTCAAGGAGCTTTACAAGACCCCAATGACCACCTTATGCCGAGCTTGGAGTTTCATCAATCGATGCTTCAAATGCAACGAGAAATGGCCATCCAATCGCAAAAGAATAATGAACTCTTGGCCAAACTCCGAAGAGAAAACGAGGCGAGGGATGCTCGATTGAATGCAATATCGGTTCAAACCGTAATGTCTTTATCCCGAGCATCATATTTAGATGGAGGGTGACCAGTTGAGAGAGAGGAGCAACCTAATTACGAAGCCGCCGATGTAGTTCCTTTTGGTGGAGAAATTTGCTTTGAAGAACCTCAATCGTCTACCCAAAAAGAGACGGATGAGGATATTACCCTTAGTGAAGGCAACATTGGTGAGGAATTGGAGGAGGATAGTGAGTTGGATGGTTTGGTAGAGTTTGTAAGGATGTTGGGTGAAATTGTTAGCCTCGAGTTGCCCTTGGGCGATAATTTGGACAAGCATCAAGAGCCCCTTGCTAGTACACCGAGAGATGGTTTGGAAGAGATTGAAACCGCCGATAGAAGTTTCGATTTTCTCCTCCATGATGATGTGGGGCCGAATGATGAAGATGGGGAACCACAACTTGAGGAAAGTGTGAGGGTGTGCATCGAGGAAGTGAGGCCAAAACCGCTTTTTGTGCCTCGTTTCTTGGAGATGAAGCCTGCTTGTGATTGGAGGCAATGCTTAGGGAGGAAGAGGTCGGTGAAGCTCGTAGGATGGATAGACCCCGGAGACTACTTTGAAGATGATTTTGGGTCTTGGGATTCCTACTTCTTGCCTCCTCCTTGGAGGCCGTGGAGGTCGGTTAAGCTCGAGCGCTTCTTGGGCCTTCACTACGATGTCGGTAGCGCGTTTGACTTGCTCCTCCATGCCCTTGAGGGCTACGGTTGAAGAAGAGTCTACCATCCTAGGTTTGACGGAGTTCCTAAAAGAACCATCATGTTGTATATTCCCCTTTCCTCTCCTCTTTAGAGTACTTGTGTTTGTATTTGTATTTGTGTTTCATCTCTTGATTTTGTTAGTTTTGTGATATTCTTGTAATATTGGATTTTTGATGAGCGATGTGAGGGAGATAATTTGATGTTTTGTTTGAGTCTATTGTGATAGGTGAAGTGCATGTGATTCCTAGAAAGGAATGGTTGATGATGGAGTTTGGTTTGCGAGCGAGGAAGTCGGTTTTTGAAGCTTATGATAAACTTTTGGGCTTGGGGAAAGCAAAGAAGACTCATCACGATCGGGAGCATGGCTTCCCGACCGGGAAGGATGAGGAATCCCAACCGAGAAGGAGCCATCCCGATCGGGATGAAGGTGCAAAAATTTGGACTCACTGGAGTGCGTTCCCGACCGGGACGAGAGCTTCCCGATCGGGAAGGGTTTATAAACCAGATCGGGACCATCCATCCCGACCGGGATGGTCCCCTTTCTCCCTTTTGAGCCTTTTATTAGGCGCTTGACTCCACCCATCCATTATACCCCCTCCCAACCTCCCTACTCCTCCTTGTTCCTATCATATGACCCATACACCTCACTTCACACCGAGATCCACATCAAATCCCACCCCCTCGCACCATTACTACCTCTACCATGCGGTTTTATCAAGCTTGAAGCGGGATAACAACAAAGACAACAAGCAAAGTGCCTATATTGATCTATGAGACGATAGAGCGAGTGAGTTACTAGCCGATTGGTTTTGGTAACTATCCTTACTTTTCCGTCTTTTATAGCTTGTTTTTCTCTTTTTTGCCCCCTTTCCCCTTGAGTCATGGTACCTTGGTGGCCTTCGAGGCCTCGGTAGTTGATGCTCCCGACTCTCGATGATGTGACTACATCGAGAGTCATTTCAAAATCCAAATTTTTACAAGATTTTCACTTTCTTTTTTTGAGGATTTAGTCGGATTTAGGCGGAATCCGGGCTAGGTGACTTGATTACACCTAACCCTCCCCTCCCATTTCCTTTTATTTCCTTCTTTTTATTTTCTTCCCCCATCCATATCTTTTCTTGTCTCGGCCCATGGTGACTTGACTACACCCCGGCCGGACACCTTCTACCCTTTTCTCCACTTTTCTTTTTGTTTTTTTAGTTTTATTTTCGTAGTTTCTTTTCTTTTTCTTTTGTCTCTCCGCACACTACGATTGAGCATATGAGGACATTGCTCGGTTTAAGTGTGGGGGAGCGATATTCTATCGTAGTTAGTTTTATTTTTCCCTTTTTCGAAAAAAAAAACCTTTAAAAATACCTAAAAATTTGAAATATTTTCACAAAAAATCAAAAAGATTTTTCTTTTGTGTGTTTTCCTTTTGTGTCTCTGTGTCGTGTATTTGTTTTGTTTTGTGTGTTTGCCCTCTTTTCCTTATAGGTTGCTTAAATCGCCGCTAATTTTGGAGAGCTTTCATGAGGTCCTGTAACATCTTCTATCCCTTTTTCCTTCTTTGTCTCTTGCGGAGTTTGGAGGAGATTGTGATGTGGTGTGCTCGGGTGGAGCTTGTACATACGTGTGGTTGATTTGGTCACTTGTTTGGAAATTCGGGGTGGTGTTTGTGTTTTGTATGTGTTCATTTTGTGTTGTTTTTGTTTCGTTGCTTTTGCTTCTTTTTCTTTCGTTCTCGTTGAGTCTTTGTTTGTGTGTGTATTTGTGTCTTGTGTGTAAATGGTTTTCGAAAACCCGGTTTAGAGGCTAGTGTGTGAGTGTCTATTTTCCCTTCCTAGTTGTATAAATCGAGTCTTGGACTTTAGCCTAGTAGAATGACCCTAAATCAATGAATTCGTTGGTCCTTTACCTTGAGTCCACCTAGCTTACTAGGAATTTACTGCGGGATTTGCACCTTTGACCATTATGACCACCCACGGTGTGAAAAGGCCTTGGTTACCGAGTCTCGTCCCTTAGGTGACCGTGTCTAGGATTGTTTGATTAGTCCAAGTTCTCCACTTTTTGTGGGTTTGAAGAGAGATCGCGACCCCCGACTTACCCATTTACCTACCTCTCACACATATCCACACAATAAAATGCAATTTGTTGATTCTCTCTTTCTTGATTGTCAAGAAATGCCAAAAAGCCAAATCTTGCCAAAAAGGGCAAAGAAAAGAAAAGAAAGAAAAAAATAATGAAAGAAAGAAACGATTGAAGAAAAAGAAAAGGCACAAAAGCCAAAAAGAAAATAGAAAAGAAGAAAAAGAAATGGCATGTCAACAAACAAATCAAAACGTCGAAAAAGAGAGAAAATGCCAAAAGAAAACCCGTCTCACAAAAAGAAAATCCCCACAAAAATAAGCCTTTTTCCGACTTTTGCCGTGAAGAACCTACCAAAGGACCGAGTCCCGAGGAAGGATGATAGCGGTATTAGTCGGTCTTCCCTCATTTTGCATATTTCCACCTTTTTTACTTGGACTAGTTAGGCGGTTTTAGACATGGGACGACCCTCTTGGCTCACGCTAAAGGGGGCGGGGTCTCACTTACCTACAATGTCGACTAACACCGTGGTTCTTCAGTTTTCCACTCCGCCGATCGTCCCGTAGTACGTTTTTAGAAAGTTAGGAGGACCTAGGTAAGTTACCAACGTTTTTGTTGCTTTATCGTCATACTATTAGGGTTTACTCCACCTTGGTTTGTATTGCTAGCTTGGGAACGTTGTCACTTACCACGAGTCCTAAACCGGTGTTTCATTCACCGCTTTTAGAGGGAAGCGGTATTTGTTTTTCTTTGGGTGCAACCTTGTGTTTGATTGTTGGTTTGTTGTTTATGTGCTTGTTTGTTTTTGTATGTTGTGTCCGGTTGCATCCGCGGTTTTGTCGCAAGACCACACTTGCCTTGCGGGGTGCACTTCTCCTCTAAGTGTACTCGCGTGAGTTGAAGGGGCGTAGGGTGCGCTAATACCCACTCGGATAGTTTAGTAGTAGTATGTGCTTACTCGAGGGCGAGTAAGGGTTAAGTGTGGGGGAGTTGATAAGTGTCATTTGTAGTGCCTATTTCGTAGTGTTTTGGTCCCATTTTCCTTGTGGAATCGATCCTTGGGAGCGGTTTATGGGTTTCTTATGCTTCCTTTAGTTCGTTTCAGGTTCCCGAGACCAATTTGGAAGAGTTGGAGCGATTCCGATTCGATACATACACTTTTTGGAGCCAACGAAGCTAAGGAACGATCACTCGATGCCTTGGAGTCGATCCCGAGACCTAGGGACCCAATCCCGAGCCTCCGAGACCCGATCCCGAGTCCCGAGAATCAGTGAGAAGCCCATGAGAACCAAGGAGGGACCAAAAAGATCATAATGGAGGCCTACAAGGCTCATCCCGTTCGGGATGAGGTGCACAAACAAGGAGGTTGCTGTGAAGAGCCCATCCCGATCGGGAGCATGGCTTCCCGACCGGGACCGACCCCGTCCCGACCGGGACCATCCCGTCTCGGCCGGGACGGCCTAGCTGTAACCCGCGCCTTGTTTTCTTTCTTCTCCCTTCCATTTGTAACCCTATATATACCCCCCTCTTGTATTAAGACACCATCTTATGTTATATCCTTAAACCCTAGTCTACTTTAGGTTAGATTAGATTAGATTAGTGTAGATTAGTCGGTAATTAGTTGTTAATCATAGATTAGCTCTTGTATTAAGGAATTCTTGAAGAATCCATTCAAGCTTGACAACCTTGGTGGAATTATTTGGGTTTTCTTCTATACAAGTGTTCTCCTTTTCATCCCTTGTAGTTGGTATAATCTTTCCTTCCTCTTTTCCTTTAATCTTTTATGTTTAATCATCCAAGTTCTCATCTTTGATTGTTGTTTATTGTTTTCACTAGTTTGTTTGTGTATGTTTGGTTGTTTGAGTTTGTTTACCTTGTTTATGTTGGTTTTTACTTTAGATATGTTAGAGTAGTGTTCTTGCTAGCGTCAGTAGGGTGATTAGGGTGTTAATTGGGTGATTAAGGGATTGTTGGAGATGCTGGTGGAAGATTTGGGTTTCCTCTTGGTTTGGTGCACATCACATGTTTGTTGAAATGCTTGATTAACTAGTAGATGCATATACTTGTTCTTCTTGCCTTTCTCTTGTGGGTGATAGTTTGTTCGTGGGTTCGGTTCCCTTACTAAGTTGCGAGAGCCCGGTGAGGACGACCCCTAGGTCTATCTAAGTAGCGAGAGCCTGGATTCAACCTAGGCCACCATAGCGCGCTAGAACCCCGTTTGTCATGTGTGTCGCCGAGATGGGTTCTAGGTGGAACCTCTAGGTAGGTCTAAGTTGCGAGAGCCCGGACCAACCTAGATCACCCTACTACCTCCTTCACTCTAGTTCTCCCTTGACCATTCCGTTACCCCTTTGACCCCGACCTAATCCTAGCCCGTTTTCCTTGTTTGCTTTCTCCTTAGCCTTAGTCTTAGTCTAGCTTTTCTCCCTCCTTATCATTTTAGTTTAGCTCGTTGACTTAGTCTAGTATTTGGGCCGACCTAGTCTAGGCTATACATTACCGTCCCCGTGATTTCAACCCGACTTACCCTATCTACCCAGTTAGGAGTAGCCGGTTATATTATTGATGGTTGGGACGTGACGAATCCCTCCCATCACGAAACTCAACAATCAATTTGGCGCCGTTGCCGGGGACGGTGCTAGTTTTTACTTAGTTTGCTTATAGCTAGACTTAATTAACCTTCTTTGTGCTCTTCTATCATCTCTTGTGCATATTTTGTAGTTTTTTCTTGTTTTCTTAGCTTTCTTCTCTCCTTGTTTCTCGTTGTGCTTGATTATTGTCTTTACCTAGTGCCCATAAAGCACTAGGTGTTCTCACGTTTGTTCTAATGTGTAGTGCATGCCTAGGAGGGGAGGCGATTTCTTTCTCTTTAATCCAGAGCCGGAAAGACTCTTTCGAGCCTTTCGCCAACTGACGATTGACTGGTTTAGAATCTCTCAACCAAGCGCTAGCAATACCCATCAAGAGCAAGCTCAAGGATCCGACTTTAACGAGTCACCTCGAGAGACGGCCGAAGGGATCTTCATAAATCCCTTTTGTTCATCTATCCATTCTTCTTCTCCTAGTTCCTCGTCTAGTTCTACATCAACACCGTCTACACCATCATCTCCCGCAAATCCAATCATGCCGAAGTTTTCATCTCACTCCACTTTTACCGAGGATGTCTTGCCGGGACCGAGTGCTTTACCGGATACATATACCGGGAATTTTGTGGCAAAGACACAATTCATCCAACTTGTGGAGAGAAATCAATTTAGTGGTTTGCCCACCGATGACCCGCACCAACACATGGAGACTTTCTCCGATTATTGCGATGCTATCTCTCAAACCGGGGTTACTGAAGATCAAATTCGTTGGGTACTTTTCCCGTTCTCTCTCATTGGAAAGGCAAAGCAATGGATCAAGAGTCTCGATAGGGCACCCATGGGTATCGATACTTGGAAGAAACTTGCATTGGCATTCTACCAAAAATTTTACCCTCCGGAGAAGACAAATTTGCTTAGGGCCTCCATCACCGGTTTCCAACAACGGGATGAAGAGAGCCTTTATGAAGCTTGGGAACGGTTTAAATCTTTGGTTAGATCATGCCCCCACCATGGAATTTCATAATGGTTCTTAGTCCAACAGTTTTGGAACGGTTTATATGAGGACTCAAGAGCTATACTCAACATGGGCTCCAATGGTAGGTTTACCGAGGTCGATGACGATCAAACTTGGGTGAGAATTGAAGAGATGGCGGTGCACAACTCCCAATACTCAAGGCCTAGAAAGGCGAATGGAGGAGGTAAGCACGAGGTTGATGCCATTACACAATTGAGCATTGACCTTGGGGCTCAATTAAGAACTCACATGGAGACTATTGACAAGAAGCTCCAAAGCCACCGCAATCAAGTTCAAAGCTCTAGTTCCTCCAACCAACACTCGGTTCATGAAACTAATGCTTTGGGAGTTGTGCCTCCTACACCTTATTATGGGATGTGTGATACTTGCGGGATAGTTGGACACGAGTCTACACATTGTCGGGGAAGTATTGAGCAAGTGAACGCCTTTCAAGCGTTCATGCAAGGTGCCTCCTATCCTAATACGTTCCAAGCCTCCCATCAAGTCCCTCAACAACAAGCTTTTCAACATCAACAGCAACATCGTCCCTATGTTCCACCTCCCTTATGGGACAACAATCAAAGTTACCAATGTTTTGTGGGTAATCCAAGACCATTCAACAATTTCAAACAAAATAACCAAGGTACATTCAACAACTCCCATGGGTTCCAACAAGGGAACTTCAATGAAGGAGGTTTCAAAGGAAACCAAAATTTCCAAGGGCAACAAAACCACAACCAAGGCAACAATCAAGGCTTTAATCAAGGCAATTCTCATGGGTTCTAGGGGAACCCTCAACAACAAGCAACTCAAGGTCAACAACAACAAAGCAAGCTAAGGAGCCGGTTGACTATTCATGACTATGGTACTCCATTAGCCCTCACCGATACTCCGCACAATCCACAATCTCCACCTCGGGATTTCAACGTGTAAAAATCTTTGATGGATATGCAAAGGAGTACTCAAGAAATGCAAAGAAGCCACATGGAGATGGCAAGAAACCAACAAGAGTTCTTTGCTTATGTTCAAAGGGATAACATAGCAAGAGATGCTCATACGAAGATGCTTGAGACCCAAATATCTCAACTTGCTTCGGGAAGCTCTTTAAGACAAAATGGGCAACTACCTCCTCAAGGTGAAACACCGAAATTTGAGCATGTAAATGCTATTACCACGAGGAGTAGTACATCATATGATTCCCCCTTACCCTCTAGTGAGCAAGAACCAATGCAAGAAGTTACACCCTCCTCTCAAGGCAATTCAAGTAAGGAAAGTCCAATAGAGGAGCAAGTCTTAGGGGAAATCGAAAAAACCCATGAAGACAAGCTTCCCCCACTTCAAGGAAAAGACAAGGGAAAAAGGAAAGTGTCATTTGAGAAGTCCACCCCAATTGAGCAAAACAAGTTCCATATCAAGTTGCCTTTCCCAACAAGGCAAATGAAGACTAAGGTGGATGTTCAATTTGACAAATTCCTAGATATTGTGAAGAAATTGGATGTGAGTGTCCCGTTTACCGAGTTACTTATCCAAATCCCGGCATAAGGAAGATTTATGCGAGAAGTCTTGGCTAGGAAGAGATCCATCGACAAGGAAGAGACGATAGCGTTCACAAGGGTGGTGAGTGAGCTTATTCAAGGTTCTACGCTTCCCGAGTTGAAGGATCCGGGTAGTTTCTCAATCCCATGCACCATAGGCAATTTTAAGATCGAGAGAGCACTTTGTGATTTGGGTGCGAGTGTAAGCCTTATTCCCTACACCATTTGTTTGCGACTTGGGATGAAGGACCTCAAGCGTACTTCCATTACACTCCAAATGGCCGATAGTTCACTCAACCGACCATTGGGGATATTGGAAGATGTGCCGGTAAGAATCAGAAAGTTCTTCGTTCCGGTTGATTTCCTCGTACTTGACATGCCGGAAGATGCTATCACTCCCATTATCCTTGGGCGCCCATTTCTACATACCGCCGGTGCCATGATCGATGTCAAGAAGGGTAGGATTACTTTTCAGTTAGGCGACGAAGAGTTAGTGTTTGACCTCCATGGCAACACCTCGCCTAAAAATGAGTCATGTAATATGATCCATGCCACGAAAGACTTTGATCTAGGGGATGAGTCGGGACAAAGCTTGAAGAATGAATTCTATGAGCTTGAGGATGATGAATCCGAACTTGGGGCGGAGGAATGCCCATGTCATGATGTTGAAGACAAGTTGCAAGACAAGGAGAAAGATGAGCCTCCCTTGGGGCCACATGAGGATCGATGGACGTTTGGGTATATCCCGAAGGATCGCAAGTATAAGTTCAAGGCATTGAACTTGGTAGATCGGGATGCCCCGGGAACGTCGAGGTTAGGAGGTAATGATTGAAAACTAGGATCTTGATTGAAGACTTTGCTTGATTGGTATTCCACTAGCTTGATTGAAGACTTTGCTAGGATCTTCGATTTGTTTCTTCGTGCCCTTGACGGAGATGGAATTGTTTTCAAGGTTGTTGATAAAGAATTGAAGAATGCACCATCCTTGGTTTGACGGTGTTCCAAGAAAACCGTCTCATTGTATATATATCTTTTTCTTATCCTTTTGAGTTTTTGTGAAACCCTTGTAATTTGGTATTTTGATGAGTGATGTGAGGGAGTGATTTTGATGATGTTTGTTGAGTTATTTGATAGGTTGGTGGTGAAGATGGAGTTTCGGGGAGAGTTGTTGATGATAGAAGCTTGGATTTGGGCTTGGGAGTCGGTTTTGAAGCTTTTGACAAGCTTTTAGGGACGGGATTCGAGATCCCGATGTATTAGTTGTCATGTGGGTGGAGCTATCATGAAGATTGAAGAGGTTTATGAGTCATCCCGGCCGAGAAAGACTTCATCTCGACCGAGATGAAGTGTGCGCGAAAAATGGAGCTACTGCCTGTCCATCTCGGCCGAGAAGGAATTTCATCTCGCCCGAGACGGGATCTTCCCGACCGAGATGGGATCATGTCACCCGAGATGAGGCCCAGCTCCCCCATTTTGCTTCCTCTTCGACATTTGAGCCCACCCAACCACTTTATACCCCCTCCCAACCTCCCTACCTACCCTTGCACCTATCATATGACCCCTACACTCCATATACATACCCTCACCTAATCGTATCTTCACTACACACCGACTTTCACATCAAATCCCACCTCCTAATACCTTTGTACTTCAACCATGCGGTACTATCAAGTTTGAAGTGGAATGACAATGACGAAGACTAGCTATGTGCCGATATCGAACTATGAGACGATGTAGCGAGTGAGTTGCTTACTGATTGGTACGGCAACTATCCTTTCTTTTCCGTCTTTTATTGCTTATCTTCCTTTGTTTGTTCCCTTCCCCTTATACACCTTTGTGCCATGGTGGCCCTCGGGGCCTTGGTAGTCATTGCTCCCGACTCTCGATGACGTGATTACATCGAGAGTCACTTCAAAATCGAAATTTACAAGAGTTTTCACTTTTTCTTTGATTTTACTTTCTTTTTAGGATTTAGTCGAATTCGGGCGGAATCCGGTCTAGGTGACTTGATTACACCTAGTCCTCCCCTCCCCTCCCATTTCCTTTTATTTCCTTCTTTTTATTTCCTCCTTTCCATATCTTTTCTTGTCTCGGCCCACGGTGACTTGATTACACCCCGGCCGGACGCATTCTACCCTTTTCTTTGCTTTCTTTTTGATTTTTAGCTTTATCTTCGTAGTTTCTTTTATTTTCTTTTGTGTCTCCGCACACTACAATCGAGCATGAGGACATTGCTCGGTTTAAGTGTGGGGGAGCGATATTCTAGCGTAGTTAGTTTTATTTTCTTAGTTTTTTCGAAAAATCTTAAAAATCCATAAAAATTTGAAATTTTTTCACAAAAATCAAAAAGATTTTCTTTTGTGTGTTTTCCTTTTTATGTCTTTGTATCGTATATTTGTTTTGTTGTGCGTGTTTTGCCTCCCTTTTTCCTCATAGGTTGCTTAAATCACCGATAGCTTTGGAGAGCTTTCAAGACCTCCGGTAACATCTTCTATCCCTTTTTCCTTGTCTCTTGTGAAGTTTGGAGGAGATTGTGATGTTGTGTGCTCGGGTGGAGCTTGATGCATATTTGTGGTCGATTTGGTGACTTGTTTGGAAGTTCGGGGTGGTGTTTGTTTTGTTTAAGTGCTTGTCTTGTTTTGTTTTATTTTGTTACCTTTTGTCTCTTTTTCTTTCGTTTTCGTTGATTCTTTGTTTTGTGTGTGTAGTTGTGTCTTGTGTGTAAAAAGGTTTGCAAAAACCCGGTTTAGAGGCTAGTGTGCGAGTGTTTACTTTCCCTTCCTAGTAGTATAAATCGAGTCTTGGACTTTAGTCTAGTAGAATGACCCTAAATCAATGATTTCGTTGGTCCTTTACCTTGAGTCCACCTAGCTTACTAGAGATTTACTACGGGATTTGCACTTTTGACCATTATGACCACCCACGGTGTGAAAAGGCCTTGGTTGCCGAGTCCCGTCCCTTAGGTGACCGTGTTTGGGATCGTTTGATTAGTCCAAGTTTTCCACCTTTTTGTGGGTTTGAAGGGAAGGGCCCGTCCTGATTTACTCATTACCCTACCTCCTATACATATCCACACAATAAATTGCAATTTGTTGAAATCTATCTTTCTTAGTTGCAAAGAAATGCCTATCAATCACATCAAGCCAAAAGGGCAAAGAAAATGAAAGAAAAAAAAAAGATTGAAGAAAAAGAAAAGGCACAAAAAGCCAAAAAGAAAATACAAAAGAAGAAAAAGAAATGGCATAGCAATACACAAAGCAAATATGCAAAAGAAAGAAAAAAATGCCAAAAGAAAACCGTCTCACAAATAAAGGATCCCCTCTCAAAAATAAGCCTTTTACCGACTATTACCGTGAAGAGCCTACCAAAGGACCGAGTCCCTAGGAAGGATGATAGCGGTAATGGTCGGTCTTCCCTCACTTTGCAATATTATCCACCTTTTTACTTGGACTAGTTGGGCGGTTTTGGGCATGGGATGACTCTCTTGGCTCATCGATAAAGGGGGCGGGGTCTCACTTACCTACAGTGTCGACTGACACCGTGGTTCATCACTTTCCATCCCGCCGATCGTCCCGTAGTACTTTTTTAGAAAGTTAGGAGGACCTAGGTAAGTTACCAACGTTTTTATTGCTTGATCGTCATACTATTAGGTTTAGTTCACATTGGTTTGTATTGCTAGCTTGGAAACGTTGTCACTTGCCTTGAGTCCTAAACTGGTGCTTCTTTCACCGCTTGTTTGAGGGAAGCGGTATTTGTTTTCTTTTGGGTGCAACCGATTATGTGTTTGTTTGTAGGTTTGTTGTTTATGTGTTTTTCTGTCCGGTTGCATCCGCGGTTTTGTCGCAAGACCTTACTTGCCTTGCAAAGTGCACTTTTCCTCTAAGTGTACTCGCGTGAGTTGAAAGGGCATAGTGTGCGCTAATACCCACTCGGCTAGTTTAGTAGTTAGTATGTGCTTACTCGAGGGCGAGTTGATAAGTGTAGTTTGTAGTGCCTAATTTGCTGTGTTTTGGTCCCGTTTTCCTTGTGGAATCGCTCCTTGGGAGCGGTTTATGGGCTACTTATGCTTCCTCTAGTTCGTTTCAGGTTCCCGAGACCATCCATGAAGAGTTGGAGCGATTCCGACTCGATACATACACTTTTGGAGCCAACGAAGAGAAGGAACGATCACTTGATGCCTTGGATTCAATCCCGAGACCTTGGGACCCATTCCCGAGTGCCTTAGACTCGATCCCGAGCACCGAGAGTCCATGAGAAGCAAGGAGAGACCTTAATGATTATATTTGAGGCCTACAAGACCCATCATGGTCAAGATAAGAGTCATCATAGTCGGGATGAAGAGTGCAAGAAAAACCGAGCTACTGGAGTGGCATATCGGCCGAGACCATAGGCTGTCTCGGTCGAGACCAGCCTTCCCGACCGGGACCATTCCCGTCTCGATCGGGACGAAGCAGCTGCAGCACGGACTTCTTTCTTTTCTTCTCTCTCATTCTTGTAACCCTATAAATACTTCCTTCTTGTATTGTTTAAGGACGACACATTACATTAGACTCTCTTAAGCCTCTCTACAACTTTAAAACCCTAGATTTAGTGTTCATCCATTTAGATTAATCTTCCTTTAATCTAGTTGTAACTAGTCTTGTATTAAGTGGGTTCTTGAAGATTCATCCAAGCTTGACATCCTTGGAGTTGATTTGGGTTCTTATTTATGCAAGTTTACATCTTTCTCTTCATTTTGTTGTTGGTATAATCTTCTCTACTCTTGTTCTTTGTTATTTATTCACGTTTCAATCTTTTCATATTGTTATTGTTATTGTTTGTTCATTATGGATGTTTGGATGCTTGATTTGTTTTCTCTTGTTTATGTTAGTTTCATCTTGATAATGAGTGAGTAGTTCTCTTGTGGGGTTAGTAGGGGGATTAAGGGTAGATTATGGGTGATTAGGGATTAATTAGGGGTAAAGGCTACATCTTTGTTGCTAGTCACATTTTGGGCACTCTATGTGTTTGTTGAAATGCTTGTGTGGGTAGTAGTGGCCAATGCTTCTCATACTTGTCTTCCTCTACTCATTGTGTGTTCGATTTGTGGTTGAATGTTTGTGTTTTGAGTAGCATCTAGCATGAATGTTCGGGTCTAGTCTTAGGTACGAGAGTGCGGACATTGGCTTTGGCGCGATAGCGCAAACCGACCTTAGTGACTAAGTGGCACCTACACCCTTGACTACCCAACCATCCTACTACTCTTTTGAACCCGACTTAACCCTACTCCCTTCCATATTTAATTCATATTTCTTGTTAGTTATCATTTCCTCTATTTTACTAGTTTGTTTAATCTTTAGTTATTAAATTTAGCCTTGTTTAGCTAGTTCATTGTTAGTCTAGTTCTTACCTTTTCTCCATCATAGTTTGTCAATTATAGTTCTCTTTGTGTTTGTTTGGTGATTTAGCCTAGTTTTAGGTGGACCTAGTCTAGACCTTACCATACCGTCTCCGTGGATATCGACCCTACTTGCCCTAGCTACCCACTAGGAATAGTCGGTTATTTATTGACGGTGGGACCCACGACGAAACCCAACCGTCAATTATCTTGTTCTGGATAAACTTGGCGACATGCTTAGCATTGAGAATGCGGTAGGATTCAGCTTCGACCCTTTAGTGAAATAGTCGATAGCTACTAGAATGAAGCAATGTCCGCCGGTACCAGAGGGATTTATTTTCCCGATTATGTCGATACCCCAAGTCGAGAAAGGCCAACGCGATGTGATGGTATAAAGAAAAGATGACGGCATATGTTGCACATTGGCGAAGATTTGACAGTTATGACAATGTTTGACATATAACTGGCAGTCAGCTTCCATAGTATTCCAGTAATATCCGAGTCTCATGATTTTTCGGACCAGCATTTGGGCATTCATATGTGGGCCGCATTCACCATCATGTATTTCGGCCATAACTTTTTCAGCTTTATATTTGTCAACACAAAGGAGAAGAGCCCCCTGTGCCGTCTTCTTGTACAGTTGCCCGTCGTCAGTACGGACGAACTGGGTAGCTAGCCTTCGTAAGGCTTTCTTGGCTCGACCTTCGGCCCCGAGAGGATATTCTCCATTTTTCAGGTACGTCAATACAGCCTGATACCATGGTTCAGAATCAGTTATCTAAATGTCTTCAATGTCGTGAATATATGCAGGCTCGGTCCGTCTTTCGACACAAATTGGCATACTGGTCACGTGGTCGGGAATATTTAGCAAAGATGCCAATTTTGAGAGTGCATCTGCAAACTGATTTTCTTCCCGAGGTAAGTATATGTATTCTACCCTTTGGAATTGTTTCTCAAGATCCTTTACTCGTGCCTGGTAGGCCACGAGATTAGCGTTCCGAGTTTTCCATTTTTGAAGTGCTTGGTTAATGACCAAGGATGAGTCACCGTGTACCCGAAGATTTGTGATCACCAGATTGGCGGCGGCTTGTAGCCCATAAGTGCATGCTTCGTACTCGGCTGCAGTATTGGTAACATCAAAGTCTAGTTTGATGGACACGGGAGTATGCTCCCCTTTTGGTGAGATAAGGAGGATCCCGACACCGAACCCTCGAAAATTGGATGCTCCATCGAACTATAAATCCCATGTTTCGGTATCGGTATGGAAGATATCTTCATCTGGGAAGGACCAGGTGTCGGTGTGTCCTTCTTCTGTTACCGGGCTATCGACGAGAAATTCAGCTACTACTCGCCCCTTAATAGCCTTTAACGGCACAAATTTTAGGTCGAACTCTGCCAGCATTAGAGTCCATCTAGAAATTCGGCCATTGAGAACGGGCTTTTTGAAGAGGTATTTGATTGGGTCCATCTTGGATAGCACATGGACCTCGTAGCTGAGCATATAATGTCGGAGCTTCTAAGTGGCCCAAACTAGAGCCAAGCACGTCTTTTCGAGCATGGTATATTTGCACTCATACTCTAAAATTTTTTTGTTTATGTAACAAATAGCTCGTTCTTCGGAGTCAACTGTCTGAGCCAGCATAGCCCCCATGGCTGTCTCGGTCGTCGTTAGGTATAACGACAGAGGGAAACCGGGTTGCGGTGGTGATAAGTGTAGTTTGTAGTGCCTAATTGTTGTGTTTTGGTCCCATTTTCCTTGTGGAATCGCTCTTTGGGAGCGGTTTATGGGCTACTTATGCTTCCTTTAGTTCGTTTCAGGTTCCCGAGACCATTTGTGAAGAGTTGGAGCGATTCTGACTCTATACATACACTTTTTGGAGCCAACGAGGTGAAGGAACGATCACTCGATGCCTTGGATTCGACCCCGAGACCTTGGGACCCAATCCCGAGCCTCCGAGACCCGATCCCGAGTCCCGAGAATCGATGAGAAGCCCATGAGATACAAGGAGGGACCCTAGAGCTCTTATTGGAGGCTTACAAGACCCTTCCCGGGCGGGATAGTGGCCTTCCCGATCGGGAAGGGGTGTACAAAGCGAGAGGTTGCTGTCTTGAGCCGTCTCGGCCGAGACCAACCTTGTCTCGGTCGGGACCAAGCCTTTCCGGCCGGGATGGGTCCGTCTCGGCCGGGACGGGCCTGCTGCAGCTCCGCCTTGTTTTCTTTCTTCTCCTTTCCACTTGTAACCCTATATATACCCCCCTCTTGTATTAAGACACCATCATATGTTATATTCTTCACCTCTCCTAAAACCCTAGACTACTTTAGGTTAGATTAGTCTGCTACAATCTGAGCCCGATTCGCGATTAAAAAATAATAATAATAATAATAATAATAATGATAATAATAATAATAAGACGGAAAACATATGAGAACGTGTTTATGAGAAAGAAGTATTAAAATCACGTTTCGAAAATAATTATATACGAAATCGCATAGAAAAATATTAAATAGCAATTTCTCGAGATTAATTAAAATTCTCGCGAACAAGGAAATTAAAATTGGTTTTGAACGAAAATTTATTAAAGTGTTATACGAAGATCGAAATTAAGCTGGATGAAAAATAACGAGAATCGATAAGAGTCGATTTAATCGCAACGGGACGGATATCAAAGTTGTAAATTTTACGGGTGTTACAGTTAGTATGGTGATCATGTTGTATGTTAGATTAAGTGTTAGTAGTTTAATAATTATGGTGATTAGATTGTATGGTGATTATGTATGGTTAATTAGTGAATTAGATTGTAGGGTGATTATGTTAATATGTTAATTAGGTTAATTAGTTTAATAATTAGGTTAATTACGTTAATTGGTATGTTAATTAGGTTAATTATTATGTGAATTAGGTTAATTAATATGTGAATTAGGCTAGACTTCGTTTTATTATGTTAGTGATTATTAGGTATTAGGTTAGAAATTGTATTATTAGATTAGTAGTAGTATAATGAATTTGATTTGTTGAGTTAGATGAGTAGTAGTATTAGTAGTAGATTAATTAGTATTGTTAGTAGTAGTACATTAGTAGTGTTAGTAGTATTATTACTAATAGTAGTAGTATTTGTAGTAGTATGAAGTAATAAAATATTTCATTACTACTACTAATGCTACTACTAATATTACTAGTACTAATAACCTACTACTAATCTACTACAACAAATCTACTAACACTACTACTACTACTACTACTAATCTAATACTATACTAATTTACTACTATTCTACTATACTACTACACAACTACTAATCTTCTTCTTCTACTTCACAACTATTAATCTACTACAACTAATAATTTTCTACTTCTACTAGTACTACTATTAATTTTCTTCTACTACTACTACTACTACTACTAATTTTCTTCTACTACTACTACTACTACTACTACTACTACTACTACTACTAATTTCCTACTTCACTTCTACTTCTACTATTACTACTACTACTACTACTACTACTAATTTTCTACTTCTACTTCTACTATTACTACTACTACTACTAATTTTCTACTACTACTAATTTTCTACTTCTAATAATAATAATAATAATAATAATAATAATAATAATCTACTACTACTACTACTACTACTACTACTACTAATAATAATAATCTTCTACTACTACTACTACTACAAATTTTCTACTAATTTTCTACTTCTACTATTACTACTACTATTAATTTTCTACTACTACTAATTTTCCACTACTACTACTACTACTACTACTACTACTACTAATTTTCTATTTCTACTACTACTACTACTAAACTACTACTACTACTTTTCTACTACTACTACTACTACTACTACTACTACTACTACTACTACTACTACTACTACTACTACTACTACTATTTTTCTACTGCTGCTGCTGCTGCTACTACTACTAATTTTCCGCTACTACTACTACTACTAATTTTCTATTTCTACTACTACTACTAATTTTCTATTTCTACTACTACTACTACTACTACTACTACTACTACTACTACTACTACTACTACTACTACTTTTCTACTACTACTACTACTACTACTACTACTACTACTACTACTACTATTTTTCTACTACTATTTTGGAACTCAATAAAATTCCTGGTTTACCCTAAACTAACTGACTCCACAGTTTAACTTTGCGCAAACATATTTTGTAGACGTGATTATGGCAGGTGGCAGTGGGATGGTTACGGGTATCAGTAGTCACGTTGACGCTATGGAGGAGGACGTGCCTAGGAATGACGTCGTCGAAGGTGTGGACGCTGTGCAAGAAGTCGGGACGAGGGTCTACGTTGCGACGGCTGGGAAACCCTACCTATCACGGCGGAAAGTCCCTACCGCTACTTTGTGAGTTTAAGTTGTGGTAACCAACAGCTTTCTATATTTTCACTCATATATTTGCTTCACAATATCAAAAATTACTTGTGTAGGTGGGAGGACACGACGTACTCGACGTATATGCGGGATTCCATAACCATGTGTAGACACCCACATTTTGACCGCCAGGTGTCTATAGTAGTTTCCGACAAACACCCGATGATGATCGGACGCAAACGTGTTTTGACGGACTCGGATATGGGCTCAAAATCATGAACATTTGGCTTGGGCCTTTTACGGAGTACAAATCTCGCAAAATCAACCTCAAATCCAAGCCCAGTGGGTCGTTTTGAGTCAAATAAGACTAATTCGGGTCAAAACCGACACCAAGGGCAAAACCGTCTTTTAGCGACTGGGTCAAACCCGGTCAAATATATTTTTTCGAGACACACGGACCAGCCGTGTCATCTCACGAGTTCGGCCTAGAATCGAATACTACAAAAAATCAGCTACAACAAATATTAAATAATTCCGTTAAGGATAGAATTCGATCTCAAGTAGAAATTCTATCCGAATACCAAATCAAACACTCGACCGAGCGTCAAATACTCGGCCGAGCAGCCCCATTTCAGCCGAGATGCCTTTCTTTCCGACCAAGAAACGGAATTCTCGTTCCTTTCAACTTCTTACTTTTCCTATCCTTAGACGGAATCCCACCTAATTCCAACCGGTGATTTTCTTCCTTTGCAAGTTAGTCATTCCCTATAAATAGGACCCTCACAATACATTAAAAACCACGATTAAAAAAACAATTCCCGACATACACATACACATACATACAACAACCTTGTAACCTCCAATATAGCATCGAAAGACCGATAATATAACCCGACGAATCCGACCAAAAACCGGCCACCACCCGCCAGCTTACACGCACCAAACGCACCACCCTAACTCACCCACATCATCTCGACGCTCCCGTGTCTAAGCCATTTTCCGACGAGCCTTATTCCGAGAAAACAAAGCATGTAGGTTGAGGGTGTAAAATCAAACCCGATTCTTCCCTTCTGTCTTCCTTTCCCTCGTCCTTTTCCTCTTTTTTTTTTTCGTCGGTCGGTCCTTTTTTTAATATGGGTCGTTGTCGCATTTTTTGTTCTAATAACGATATTACAAAATTATTTTCATAAAACAAAACATTCTTAATAATACGATATCGACTCTCTAGTCGAATATCGTATCAAAAGAATAACATTAAACCTGTTGATGCTAGAAAATCGTTATACGGTCTTAAACACATAATACAACGATTTTTAACGCGGAGGGAGTCAAACATCGTTTTTTTAGTTTAAACCTTACAAAACGATTTTCAAACTTTTCTAAAAATCACTTCGACTATTTGATATCGATTTCATAATCGAATATCGAATACAACGAATATCGAAAATATAAATCGAGTATGAATTAATCCATATTTGTACGCGATTTATCAAAATTAACGATTTTTGAAAAATCAACCCCAAAACAAGCCGTCACGCGACCCGCCGGTATCCCGGGCGAGTCGCCGCCCCGGGCGAGTCGTGCCTGTCCCGGGCGAGTCGCGCGACAGCCTGGAAAACGTGACGCAATTTTGTTTTTTTTTTCTTCGAGCATCGTTTTTTAGACAAAACAACGTCTTTTTAGGAATATTTCAGATCTCGATATTTTTTTCCTTGACCTCGGTCAACACGTGTTAATCCATCACGTGTCATAAAATCTCTTTTTCAAAACCATGCATGTCATCGTATTTACATTCTTATTTAATCTACAAACCGTTACTAACTTGTTTGCTCATGTTTGTAGCGATTTATTTTCATCTTTTGTTTTATTAGACTAAAACGAATTTCACATGCTAAATACAACTTTGACGTTATTAGTTTAAGATGCATTAAACGACTTAGCAACCCCTTTAATTTTTCTCACATGCTTAGGGAAAATAATGTTTGCATATCATTCAACCGTCGAACAAACACGTGTACACCAAAAACGAATGATATCCTAGTAAAGGCCGCTAAGTGCGGGCGGGGTTGGGTGTTCTTAGTGAACTTCCCAAAACGTACCCTCACCTCTTACTCAGAACCATGGTTTCCGGATGTCCGAATCCATTGGCAACGAGAGTCATTCAATACACGATATCCGATAATGTCGGTATCGGTATCATAATGCAAAGGGACGAACCCAATAAGCTCTAACATCGGAAATGGGCCGTATTTTGTACACGGCCCACTACGACATATAGTGGGTTCGAACGGGCCCGAACTCCCACAAAGTTTGGTGGCGACTCCTACTTCGATTTAAATTTCAATTCGATCCATTCTCATATGGAGATTCATTCGCCTCCCCAAACCCGCGCGTGGCCGCGTCGGGGTGGACCTATGTCATGTCCACAATTTGGCGACTCCACTGGGGATCAACAGATGTGTCACTTACCATCGGCATCCTCAGGGTGAGACTCGAAAAGAAATCGTTCGAATAGTAATGTACACGTTTTAAATCAATGGTTCATGCATAACCCAATCTTTCCCGGGCCGGTTTCTTGTGACCGACGTCCCACTATACCACGGTGCGTTCCTAAATGGGCGCACTAAAGACTTTGATGGCGGAACTCGCATGGGTTTTACGGCAGATTCTAAGACCAACTCGGCTAAGGAGGACCGTCATGATTTGCGAGAAAGTCATCGTCGTTAGTATAGACCCTATTTCGACCGACCGAGACTTAGATTAAGAGCATACATGGTGTCATTATACTGTTTCCATGACTACGTGCTACCTGATTTACTTGTCTTCTTTTTCAAAAACCACTATTTCAAAAGCTTGCATCTTTTCAAACCTATCCATTTTTCAAAGCCCGGAAAGCTACCGAATTTAGGACTTATGATTTTGACTCAAAATAGCCTATTTTTAGCCGGTATGCTGCCCAAACTTTATCAAAATTTCTGAAAATATGGCCCAATAAGACTTTTCGGTTTTAAAAAAAAAATCGGGCCATCCGACCCGACTTTTTCGGGTTTTTCTAAATCCAAATTTCCCTTTTCAAAACCTTCCTCTTCTTAGGACTTCCCGTATTTAGTAGTGTCGGGTCTTGTCATAAGTTGTTGGAGTCTATAGCGTCCAAACTCCGTCGATCCTACATCACGAGTTTCTTTCCCATCCCAGTTCGCCTTATTTGTCGAGGCACGGTCCACCCGCGTAGGACGAACTCCTACAAAGGGAAGCCCGTTTACACCTTCAAGTCCAAAGCCTAGGGATACTCACATGGATCTTCCTTCGAACGGGACTAAGCCCCCTTTGCCAAATCCTAAGGAAAACCCACCGTCCACGAGTCACACGTCTAGGTGTCTTTTCCGAGTCATTTCCTTTTCAGGCTTTTCCGCACTCGGGGGCTATTCTTCAGCAGAGCGATCAGTCACGGTTGCTCTAAGAGTCATGTCTTGCACGTGTTGTCTCACTACCCCACTTTTAAATCACTTAGATGTCGCACCATCCGAGTCCTAGAGTCTTTAGTCTCACTTAGGGGTTGTCCTTCACCCGAGCAGTCGACCACGGTCACCTTAAGGGGTACTTTACGTCCATCCTACACCGGCGTCCTTATGAGGCCTTCTCCGAGTCGAACCTATGCTACGAACACTCGAGTCACCTAGGGTTAGGTCACCACGGTTGGGCCAAACACGCTACACGGTCAAACACGGTCGCCCCCATTTTCGGACTCACCCTTATGCAACTCGAATCTAAGTCGCGGTCGTTACTTTGTCTAGGTCAACGTTCGAGTATCCCGATTGAAGAGTCTTAGTCATTTCCGTCCCCCCGGGCTGTGTTTAGTTCGACTCCTTCTCTTGCACCTGCGCAAAACCGAGCTTAGGCGAGTTCTAACACATGTCGCTTCTTCCTACCAGGGACCCGATGAACGAGACACTACCTAACCACGCCAAAGCCCGCGCTATCGAGAAAGGGGATATCCAAGGAAGCATGCTTATGCTATCTTGCACCATTAACAATATCTTCTCGAAAATCAATACCGCCCTAGATAACCTGGGTTCCAGGTTAGCCACCATCGAAGAGGATCTTTCAAGAGCCCAATCCCGTCTAACACAACTAGAACGGGTAAGGCAGCCAATCATCCAACCGGGCCATTTAAAGGGTAAGGACTCTTATGAAACCATCAGATACCCCCAGGATGGCAAGACCGAGAGAGGTAATCCACAAGTCACCTCTTCGAAAATCAAGAACCAGTCAAAGGTAAGTACATTTACCCACTTGGATATGTCCTACACCGTCGCTTTCCAAAGGTTGGTTTCGAAGGGCCTAATATTACCCCTAGGCCCAACAGTCGACGTACCTTTGGAAAGACAGTCCAAAGCATGGAACGCCGAGCATTACTGCGAATTCCACAGAGGGAGGGGACACGATACAGAGCAGTGCTGGAAACTGAAATACCTTATCTAAGATTCCCTCGATGCCGGGAAGACACCCGTCATGAAAACTGTCTCTTGCAAGGCCCCTCATGGACTATACAGGGCCCAACGACCAAAGCATCCAATCTACCTCCCATATATCCAAGAGTCCGGATTTGATTTGAGTCCTAGTCTGAGTCCGAGTCCGAGTCTAGGATTACTATTTCTTTCAATTTCAAAGTCAAAATCAGAGTCAGAGTCAGCTGTATTCTGTCCTCTTTTCACATTTCAATAAAATCAGCTTTTCTATATACTTTCCTTATGTGTTTCCGAGAACATGATGAACACCATCATACACTGTGAGCACATGCACGTGACTGTTATAGGCATATCTATAATGACTGCAGGAAATCGAGACCCGTGTTTCCCTTTACCTGGTCCATGTCTGACATAGAAAGCCACATAACTACCCTTAGGGAGCGGTATTGAATCCTATGAGAAATCTAGGTAGTCTCTTAGTTTTGGTTCAAGACGGGAGGCAAGCCCACTTCCCACAATAAACACCCTTCCAATAAGACTTGACCAATTCCTACCTTAGGTGTTAGTCTGACCGATAAAAAAAAAAGCTGGACAAAAAAAATTAAAAGTCCAAGGAAAAAAGCAAAAGGCCAAAACAAAAGAGCTGGCCATAATAAAAAAGAATTATCAACATACCTCGACCAGACACGGTCAACTCAAATGAAGAATCCCATGACCGGGGATAAGAGGTCAGCCAAAAAATTCAAAAACCCATAGTTAGCGGTCAACTCAAGTAAAAGTCCCTTGACCGGGGTACGGTCAATTCAAAAATTACAATACCCATACTATCCAATAGGGGAGAAACAATTAAGCTGATCAGCTAGCACCACACTTACCCTTCCCACATTACAACCCTCAAGACCTTCTCGAGACCTAGGCTAGAGACATCCCAGAATTTTGAGGATTCAAGCTCCATAGGATACCCTAACCTTTAGGGCCAGACATGGAAACCAGATCCCGCATTATCAAACCTGCCCGATCGAAGTTTGAGTCATTTTTACTCGACTTTCCCCTTTCCTACCACATTACAATACCTTACCCTCCAAGCTTTAGCTCTACAAAATCAAACTCCAGATGTCAAAACATCAAAGCCACTTACATCCTAGCACCATATTTCCAAAAACATTCAAACCAGTTACCAACCGCAAACACGGGAACTCAGCTTGCGGTCGGCATAGAACATGCCCAAATAGTTCACACCACCTCTGGGGGCTACCCCGGAGAACGCTCACAGTCACAGGATCAACATCCTAACTGTTCTAGCCCTTTGATCAAGACATCACTGGGACTGCACCTAGCCTACATCATCGCTATGGCTAGTTACACACAAAGCCCTAATGAACTAGGCACCATAATATATCTTTTATCCACTGAACTACGGCTTGGTTTGATTTCACCACACGTGAATACGTAGGCAGCCTTTCAACAGAGGCACAACCACCCACATTGACACACATTCAAAAAGCGCCATCATTCCGGTCACGACACCATCATGTTCTCAACAGCAAGCTTTGTCATCCTGGAGGCTTCTCTTAGGCAGAAGTTCCCCTTCCACTCACAAAAATCCAAATACTTTTCGAACAATAGCTTCCTTTCTATAGAGTGTCCTAGTACTCGGCTCAGTTGAAGACGAGAATTTGTCAGGGACTCGAAGCAATACCCACTTCGGGAACTTACCCGGAAACCAAAAAAAATCAAAAGAGCACCAGACTATAACATTGCTACTGCTAAGTCCTGTCGTTACAGTCCCATTACTGACTACTGCAACCCAGTATAGCATATCATTCCCATTTCGACTTCGACCGTGTTGCCACTCGCCTAGGCTATGGAATAGTGCAGCTTAAGAGTCTTGTCATCTTAGGTGGCCCACCCCCTACCGAGTCACGGTCCAACCCTTAGAGAGTCCAGTTCGTGTCTATCAACTCGTCCTGTCATGTCCAGAGTCGAGTCTGTCGGTAGGCCTCTCTCTCTCCAAATTCTCATTTTAAAATTTGCAAAACTTAGCTATTTGAGAAAATCCTTTTTTGACAAGGTCAAATTTCAGTCTATTTAAATTGCAAATTTCTTTTCTACCTCTTTTCAATTTTGAAAACCTATCTCCTAGCACGTGAGTTGCTTTCAGGACTTCGATTTCAAAATGAAGCAAAAATCATTTTCCCCCGCGCAAGTCAGTCTATAGATGCTAACTTCATTTCCTATATGCTATCTTGCTACCTGTTATGTTTGTTATTTCTTCCTATATATCTAACATTTCAGGAACCAACTTGTACTTCCCAAAGGAACATCAAGTTTTTACTTCCCCAGTGTGAGTCGGTGTTTCGCCTAAGTGTTACATACAAATTGCTATGTGTCGGCATCATACAGGTACACCCAGACTCGAGAAGAAAGTTTCCACGCAAAAACTCCCCAGTGGAAGGCTCAGGCGACATTTTTTTACTAAAGAATCAGGATGTATCTGTAAACAGATACACCCATAGGTCCCTATGCAAGCTCCCGCGTAATTTTGAATCGAGATGTGTCTATGAATAGATACACCCATAGCTCCCTGTGCAAGCTCCCGCGTAATTCTGAATCGGGATGTATCTGTAAACAGATACACCCATAGCCTCCTATGCAAGCTCCCGCGCAACTTTAAGATGGGATGTGCCTGCAAACGGGCACACCCGAGACTTTTTTAGGCGAAGTCCCCACGGAACTATTGGCATCTATCCAGGTATGATTTCTATCCTATGGCTGGCGAGCCCTGTTACGCAAGTCTAATGGACTATAAACGACCCGATCGGAAGCCGGCCAGATCTTTGGGCCTTGTAGCTACTCTGACTTTTGCCTTGTCCAAGCCCCAGTCAGAGTGGGGGCTCTGTAGACACCCACATTTTGACCGCCAGGTGTCTATAGTAGTTTCCGACAAACACCCGATGATGATCGGACGCAAACGTGCTTTGACGGACTCGGATATGGGCTCAAAATCATGGACATTTGGCTTGGCCCTTTTACGGAGTACAAATCTTGCAAAATCAACCTCAAATCCAAGCCTAGTTGGTCGTTTCGAGTCAAATAAGACTAATTTGGGTCAAAACCGACACCAGGGGCAAAACCGTCTTTAAGCGACCGGGTCAAACCCGGTCAAAGATATTTTTCGAGACACACGGACCAGCCGTGTCATCTCACGAGTTCAGCCTAGACTCGAATACTACAAAAAATCAGCTACGACAAATATTAAATAATTCCGTTAAGGATAGAATTCGATCTCAAGTAGAAATTCTATCCGAATACCAAATCAAACACTCGACCGAGCGTCAAATACTTGGCCGAGCAGCCCCATTTCAGCCGAGATGCCTTTCTTTCCGACCAAGAAACGGAATTCTCGTTCCTTTCAACTTCTTACTTTTCCTATCCTTAGACGGAATCCCACCTCATTCCAACCGGTGACTTTTTTCCTTTGCAAGTTAGTCATTCCCTATAAATGGGACCCTCACAACACATTAAAAACCACGATTAAAAAAACAATTCCCGACATACACATACACATACATACAACAACCTTGTAACCTCCAATATAGCATCGAAAGACCGATAATATAACCCAACGAATCCGACCAAAAACCGGCCACCACCCGCCAGCTTACACGCACCAAACGCACCACCCTAACTGACCCACATCATCTTGACGCTCCCGTGTCTAAGCCACTTTCCGACGAGCCTTATTCCGAGAAAACAAAAAATGTAGGTTGAGGGTGTAAAATCAAACCTGATTATTCCCTTCTCTCTTCCTTTCCCTCGTCCTTTTCTTCTCTTTTTTTTTTTCGTCGGTCGGTCCTTTTTTTAATATGGGTCGTTGTCGCATTTTTTTTCTAATAACGATATTAATTTTTTTTTTCATAAAACAAAACATTCTTTATAATACGATATCGACTCTCTAGTCGAATATCGTATCAAAAGAATAACATTAAACCTGTTGATGCTAGAAAATCGTTATACAGTCTTAAAAACATAATACAACGGTTTTTAACGCGGAGGGAGTCAAACATCGTTTTTTTAGTTTAAACCTTACAAAACGATTTTCAAACTTTTTTTTTACCTTTTCTAAAAATCATTCCGACTATTTGATATCGATTTCATAATCGAATATCGAATACGACGAATATCGAAAATATAAATCGAGTATGAATTAATCCATATTTGTACGCGATTTATCAAAATTAACGATTTTTCGAAAAATCAACCCCAAAACAGGCCGTCACGCGACCCACCGGTATCCCGGGCGAGTCGTCGCCCCAGGCGAGTCGCACGATAGCCTGGAAAACGTGACACAATTTCGTTTTTTTTTTCTTCGAGCATCGTCTTTTAGACAAAACAACGTCTTTTTAGGAATATTTCAGATCTCGATATTTTTTTCCTTGACCTCGGTCAACACGTGTTAATCCATCACGTGTCATAAAATCCCTTTTTCAAAACCATTAATATCATCGTATTTACATTCTTATTTAATCTACAAACCGTTACTAACTTGTTTGCTCATGTTTGTAGCGATTTATTTTCATCTTTTGTTTTATTAGACTAAAACGAATTTCACATGCTAAATACAACTTTGACGTTATTAGTTTAAGATGCATTAAACGACTTAGCAACCCCTTTAATTTTTCTCACATGCTTAGGGAAAATAATGTTTGCATATCATTCAACCGTCGAACAAACACGTGTACACCAAAAACGAACGATATCCTAGTAAAGGCCGCTAAGTGCGGGCGGGGTTGGGTGTTCTTAGTGAACTTCCCAACACGTACCCTCACCTCTTACTCAGAACCATGGTTTCCGGATGTCCGAATCCATTGGCAACGAGAGTCATTCAATACACGATATCCGATAATGTCGGTATCGGTATCATAATGCAAAGGGACGAACCCAATAAGCTCTGACATCGTAAATGGGCCGTATTTTGTACACGGCCCACTACGACATAGAGTGGGTTCGAACGGGCTCGAACTCCCACAAAGTTTGGTGGCGACTCCTACTTCGATTTAAATTTCAATTCGATCCATTCTCATATGGAGATTCATTCGCCTCACCAAACCCGCGCGTGGCCGCGTCGGGGTGGACCTATGTCATGTCCACACCATGACATATGCGTCTACCCCTGGCGCCTACCGTAGCTGGACAGAGGCGCCCCAGGAAGCTCGGGAAGCCATGTATATGCACTTCGCGGTAATTACCTCGTCTGTGTTTCTAAGTTTTTCGTTGCACGATTTATACATTAAATTGAAGCTAATGATTCTGTTTTTTGACAAACAGAAGAGAGTGCGTATAGACTTGGGGTACGACCTCAGGTCAGATTATGTGAGTCGGATAAAGAAGAAAATAACCGACATATTTCAGAGAGCTGTCCCGAGGGTTCAGAAGGCGGACTGGATTCCGCAGGAGAAGTGGGAGGCACTTAAGAGGAACGCTGCCGACCCAAACTTCAAGAAGAAGTCGGCGATTAAGTCGTCGAACAGGAGAGGTGGGCAAGTGGACGGGGTGGCCAAACCCACCAGCTGCCTTGGGAGTAGGAGTGCAGCAATAGCCTTCGCGCAAATAGTAAGTGCTTATAACACAAGTAAACAGTTTGAGTATAATTCAATATATCTTATTGGTAAATAAATGCTGAAAGTTTTAACACTGTTATACGAAGGGCCCAACTGCATCCCCGGTGCAGCTCTTGGAGAAGACGAAGAAGGGGAAGGATGGCAAGTGGATTGACCCTCGAGGACCGGAGATCGTTGTGAGTAGTAGTAATGTTTTTCAAAAATATACTAGGCATGAAAATTACAATGTGATAGTATGTGTTGTTCTAAAAGTTATAACACGGTTTCATGTTGCTGTTTCAGGAGAACTTTGAGAAAGCGGTGGAGGAGGCACGAGTTTCTGATCAGGCACCCAACACCTTGAAGATCTTCCACGATGTCGCGGGTGGCTACAACCAAAAGAAAAGATTCTGGGGGATAGGTAACGCGGCGAAAGATCTGTTTCGCCCATGCTTGAACCGTGGTAAGGAGCCATCTGCGGACACATACCTCCCTACCGCCGCCTCGCAGGAACGCACAGTTAACGAGCGCATGGATGATAAATTCCAAAGACAAGAAGAGCGCCTGAAGAAATTAGAGAAGAGGTGTGAGGAGCAGGACCGGTTTATTCAGATGATGAGGGAACGGTTCGCCATGGAGACCGAGAACTGCAACGAAGGACCACGCATGAGTAGGCGCGATGATGACGACAACAACGATGGTCATCCCTTTGGGTCGGAGCGGATTGAGCCTCTTGCGTAGGTAGTTCATCTCTTTTATGTTACTTGTTTAGACTTTGGTTGCATTGTGTATATATATTTTACCAAATCCTTGATAGAATTCTGAACCTAGTACTGGTTGTCTTTGTAATATATTTTCATTTTCTATAACAGTACACTGGTTTACGTTTGTTTTGTTTTGTGGAGTTTTGTGAAGAAGATATGTACGGGAGCTTTGATCGGAGATATTGATGGATTTTTTTTAGGGATGTGCTGCTGTTGTGGTTTGTTGTAGAAGTGGGTTGTTTAATTGCAGATTGTTTAATTTCGCGCATATGGGGAGCTGATGATTTTTATAACCAGCCTTGCGTCGGATTAGTCGACGCAAAGCTTATTGACTGAGAAACTCTTCGTCGGATTAGCCGACGCAAAGTCGACAGGATGTTTGACTTTGCGTCGGCTAATCCCATGCAAAACCCATTGACTAAGAGACGTTGCGTGGGATTACCCGACGCAAAGTCAAACATCCTGTCAACTTTGCGTTGGCTAATCCCACTCAAAGCCCATTGACTGAGGGACTCTGCGTGGGATTAGCAGACGCAAAGGCGACAGGACGGTTTGTAAATCGAATAAAAGATGTAAATATGATAATATGCATGATTTCGAAAAAAGTTTATGACACGTGATGGATTAACACGTGTTGACTGAGGTCAAGAAAAAGATATGTCGAAAGAAAACGCTGTTTGGTTAAAGAAACGATATTCGAAAAAATTAGAACGAAATTGATTTGTGCCACGTTTTCAGGAGATCACGCGAGTCGCTCGGGAAGAGCGCAACTCACGTGAGGAGGCGGCTCGCCCGGGATGCACGCGGCTCGCGTCTCGGGCTGTTATCGAAATTGTTTTTCGAAAAATTTATAGCTTTACTAAATCGCGTATAAATATTGCATGATTTATACTTGATTTAATTTAGCGATATTCGTTATATTCGATATTCGATTATGAAATCGATATCAAATAATCGGAATAGTCTTTTTTAGAAAAGATAAATAAAAAAGGTTTATTTGTAAATCGTTTAGAAATTGAACTAAAAAAAATGTTAATTATCTCCGCGTTAAAATCATCGTATTATGTTTTTTAAAAGCCAATGGACGATTTTTTAGTATCAACGAGATTTATTTAGTTCTTTTTGGATACAATATTCGACTATATAATCGATATCGTATTTTTAAGAACGTTTGTTTTATATGAAAATAGATTGTAGTATCGATATTAAAAATAAAAAAATGCGACGATCACCCATAATAAAAACGGACCGATGACGACGCTAAAAAAACGAGAAGGAGGCCGAGAGAAAGAGAAAGAGAAAGGAGAGAGTCGGGATTTGTAACACCCTCAACCTACATGCTTTGTATACTCGGAACGGGGCTCGTCGGAATGTGGCTTAGGCACGGGAGCGTCGAGTTAATGTCGGTGAGTTATGGTGGTTTTGGTCGTGTAGGGTGTCGGGTAAGAGGCGGCCGGTTCTAAGGCTAAAGTGGCGTGATCTCGGGTTGTAATATCGATTGCTCGATGCTATGTGTGTGTATGGTATTGCTAATGAATGTGTGTCGGGAATTATGTTGTTGTGAATTGTGTGTGTTTGTATGTGTCGATGATGGATGAATATTGTGTTGTGAGAGGGTCCTATTTATAGGAGTGGTCATCGATTGAAGCTAGGAGAAGTAACCTTGCTTGGGTGATAAGAAATACCGGTTAGGATAGGAAAGGTAAGCAATTCGAGTAGAACGAGGATTCCATTTCTTGGTGGAGTAGGCATTGAGCTGGCTGGAATGAGAGTACTCGGCCGAGTACTCCTTGTGCTCGGTCGAGTGTTTGATTCGGTATTCGGATAGAATTCCTACTTGAGATCGAATTCTATCCTTAAATAGAATTGTTTAATATTTTTTGTAGCTGATTTTTTGTAGGATTTGAGCTTGAGTCTGACACGTGGGTTGACACGGCTGACTTGCATGCCTCGAAAAAATCTTTGACCGGGTTTCGACTCGGTCGCTAAAAGACGGTTTTGCCCCTGGTGTCGGATTCGACCCAAATTAGTCTTATTTGACTCGAAACGACCCACTGGGCCTGAATTGAAGGTTGGTTACGTGAGATTTGTACTCCGTAAAAAGCCCAAGACAAATGCCAATGATTTTGAGCCCGTATTCGAGTATGTTAAAGCATGTTTGCTCCGATCATCATCGGGTGTTTGTTGGAAACTGCTATAGACACTTGACGGTCAAAATGTGGGTGTCTACAGAGCCCCCACTCTGACTGAGGCTTGGACAATGCGAAAGTCAGAGTAGCTACCAGGCCTATCAAAGATTAAGACCTGGCAGACTTCCGGTCGGGTCGTTTATAGTTCATTAGACTTGCGTGAAAGGGCTCGCCAGCCATAAGGTAGAAATCATACCTGAGTTCTCTTTGTCAGGAGTAGCTCCGTGGGGAATTTGGACTTGTCGCGTAAGTCCCGGGTGCGCCTATATGTGGACCCATCCCGTGAAAATTGCCGCCTTGGGCCTTCCGCTGGGGAGATATGTGAGCTGCGCGGTCTTGAATCGTACCTGTATAAGTTACATAAAATTTTGCATGCAACATGTACGTAAAAGACGTCTCGTGTTGAAAAAAAACTTGATGTTCCTTTGGGAAGCCGAGTTGGTACCTGAAATGTTAGATATACAAGCAGAAATAGCAAATAGCAAGATAGCATACAGGAAATGCAGTTAGCATCTATAGACTGACTAGCGCTGGGGAAAATGATTTTTGCTTCATTTTGATATCGAAATCTTGAAAGCAACTCACGTGCTAGGAGATAGGTTTTCAAAATTGAAAGGGGTAGAAAAGAAATTTGCAGTTTAAATAGACTGAAATTTGACCTTGTCGAAAAGGATTTTCTCAAATGGCTAAGTTTTGCAAATTTTAAAATGAGAATTTATAAAGAGAGGCCTACCGACTGACTCAACTCTGGACGCGACAGGACGAGTTGACAGACACAACTGGACTCTCGAGGGGTTGGACCGTGACTCGGTAAAAGGGTGGGCCACCTAAGATGACAAGACTCTTAAGTTGCGCTATTCCGTAGCCTAGGCGAGTGGCAACACGGTCGAACATCGAAATGGGATAGATATGCTTTACGGGGTTGCAGTAGTCTATAACGAGACTGTTCTTGTACGACAGAACTTAGTAGTGGAGTTGTGCTCTTTTGGATCTTCTTCGGTTTCGGGGTATATTCCCAAGGTAAGTGCTTATTTGAGTCCCTGACCAATTCTTGTCTTCGATTGAGCCAAGTATTAGGACGCACTACAGAAAGGAGGCTAGATTTTTTGAATTTTTCTTGATTTTGTGAGTGGATGGTGGTTTTCTATCTAAGAGAAGCCCCCAGGACGACAAAGCTAGCTGTTGAGAACATGATGGTGTCGTGACCGGAATGATGGCGCTTTTTGAATGTGTGTCAATGTGGGTGGTTGTGCCTCTGTTGAAAGGCTGCCTACGTATTCACGTGTAGTGAAATCAAATTAAATCATGCCGTAGTTCAGTGAATTGGAAGATATATTATGGTGCCTAGTCTAATAGGACTTTGTGTGTAACTAGCCATAACAATGGTGCAGGCTAGGTGCATTCCCAACGATATCTTGATCAAAGGGCTAGAATGGTTAGGATATTGATCCTGTGACTGTGAGCGTTCCACGGGGTAGCCCCCAGAGGTGGTGTGAACTATTTGGGCATGTTATATGCTGACCGCAAGTTGAGTTCCCGTGTTTGGGGTTGGTAACTGGTTTGGATGAGAAGAATTGGGATGGAATTTGACGTTTTGCTCTCGGGAATTTGACGAGTTTTGCTCTCGGGGATTTGACGAGTTTTGCTCTGGGGTTTGCGTATGGTGATTGTGAATTCTATTATGTAAAGGGGAAGTCGAGCAAAATGGCTCGAACTTTGATCGGGACAGGTTTTGATAATGCGGGATCTGGTTTCCATGTCTGGCCGTAATGGTTATGGGTATCGTATGGAGCTTGAATCCTCAAAATTCCGGGCTGTCTCTAGCCTGGGTCTCGGGAAGGTCTTGAGGGTTGTAATGTGGGAAGGCTAAATGTGGTGTTAGTTGACCAGCTTGATTGTTTCTCCTTTATTGGATGGTATGAGTATTGATAATTTTGAATTGACTGTTTTCAGTACGGTCATGGGTTCTTGAATATTTTTTGGTTGACCGCTTAGCCCCGGTCTTGGGATTCTTCACTTGGATTGACCATTTAACCTTGGTCATGGATGCCCTTTTTTTTATGATGGCCTGCTTTTTGATTTGGTCTTTTGCTTTTTTTTTTCCTGGACTTTTGATTTTTTTTTCTCTTCCAGTTTTTCTTTTTCTTGGATCTTTTTTTTTGTTGGTCAGACTAACACCTAAGGTAGAGATGGTTGATCTTATTGGATGGGTGTTTATTGTGGGAAATGGGCTTGCCTCCCGTCTTGAACCCAAACTAGGAGACTACCTAGATTCGTCATAGGATTCGATACCGCTCCTGCTACGTGTAGTTTTGTGGCTTTCTATGTCAGACATGGAACAGGTAAAGGAAAACACGAGTCTCATTTCCTGCGGTCATTATAGATGTGCCTGTAATAGTCACGTGGATGTGCTCACAGTGTATGATGGTGCTCATCATGTTCTCGGAAACACATAAGGAAAGTATAAAATAGAAAAGCTGATTTTATTGAATTTGAAAAAGAGGACAGAATACAACTGACTCCGACTTTGACTTTGGAATAAATAGTATATCCTAGACTCAGACTCAGACTCGGACTTAAATCAAATCCGGACTCTTGGATGCATGAGAGGTAGATTGGATGCTTTTGTCATCGGGCCCTGTATAGTCCATGAGGGGCTTTGCAAGTGACAATGTTTCCAAAACGGGAGTCTTCCCGGCATCGAGGAAGTCTTGAATGAGGTGTTTCAGTTTCCAGCACTGCTCGGTATCGTGTCCCCTCCCTCTGTGGAATTTGCAGTAATGCTCGGTGTTCCATGCTTTGGAGCGTTTTTCAAAAGGTGGGTCGGCTGTTGGGCCTATAGGTAGTATTAGGCCCTTCGGAACCAACCTCTGGAAAGCGACGGTGTAGGACATATCCAAGTGGGTGAATGTCTTTTCCTTTGACTGGTTCTTGATTTTTGGAGAGGTGACTTGAGGGTTACCTCTCTCGGTCTTGCCATCTTGATGATATCGGACAGTTTCGTAAGAGTGTTCACCCTTCAAATGGCTCGGTTGGGTGATTGGTTGCCTTACCCGCTCTAGTTGTGTTAGACGGGATTGAGTTCTTACAAGGTCTTCTTCGATGGTGGTCACCCTGCTATTTAGGTTATCTAGGGCGGTATTGATTTTTGAGAAGATATTGTTAATGGAGCAAGATAGCATAAGCATACTCCCCTGGATATCCCCTTTCTCGACGGCGCGAGATTTGTTGTGGTTTGGTAGCGCCTCACTCATAGGGTCCCTGATCGGAAGAGATGACAGGTGTTAGAACTCGCCTAAACTCGGTTTTGCGCAAGTGCAAGAGAATGAGTCAAACTAGACTTGGCCCAGAGTGACAGAAATGACTAAAAATCTCGGATCGGGAAACCCGGACATTGACCTAGACCAAGTGACGACCGCGAATTAGACTTAAGCTGTAGAAGGGTGAATCCGAAAATGGGGCGATCGTGTTTGACCGTGCCACGTGCTCGGACCAACCGTGGTGATCTAACCCTAGGTGACTCGAGTGTTGGACGAGTGACCCTTAGACGTAAGGATCACGAACCTTTTGTTATAGGGCTATGCCTTGTAAAAGGTTGACTCGGCCTTGAGGAAAGGCAGACGGGGTATGGGAAGAAACTTGCGATGTAAGATCGGCAGAGTTTCGACGCTAGAGACCCTTGACTCGACCCGAATAAAGACGACCCTGTGATTAGGGTAGACCCTTAAGTTAAAGGACTTCGAATTGGGACGACTCGACTATCGGATTGAAAGATGGGCGAAATTCCCTTAGGAAAGGTCGTGGGGACCGTCCTGTTAGAGAGAAAGGTCGCGTGAGACTTTCTAGTTTGGACTCGAGTGTGTAAACGGGCTTTCCTTGGTAGGGGTATGTCCTACGTAGGTTAGCCTTGCCTTAGTCAAATAGGACCGGGTTTTTGAAAAGTCGAATATTTGAAACTTTGAAAATTTGAATATCTAAAAAAAAAAGAATTTCCGACAATTTGAAAATTGAAGGTGAGATCCCGAAGATTTGAAAATCGAAAATGGCATCTCGAAGATTTGAAAATCGAGAATGACATCTCGAAGATTTGAAAATTGAAATAGAATTTTGAAAATTCGTAAAATCGAATGGTGGATCGGAAATTCGAATTTTGAAATGGATTGCATGCCGGCTAGAAAATGGGCTTGTTTTGAGTTAAATCTTAAAGTCTAAATTTCGGCAGCTTTCCGAATTTTTGAAAATTGAATATTTTTGGAAGGATGTATTTTGAAAAAAGACGGTTTTGAAAACGACACGGAAACCAAGTAGCATATAGTCACGCAAGCATTATAACGACACCATGTATGCTCTATACTAAGTCTCGGTCGGTCTATAAAGGGTCTATACCAGTGTACATAGCCTATCCGAGAATCGGGGCGGACTTCCTAAGTCGATTTGAGCTTAAAACATGTCGTAAAACCCATAGGAATCGACTATGGACACCTTTGACATATCCAATTTGGACTACATCAATAGTATAGTGGGACGTCGGTCACCAGTACCGGCCCGGGAAAATATGCGGTTATGCATGTACCGTAAAACTAAAACGCGTATTGTACTAGTCAAATGATTTCTATTCGAGTCTCAACCTGAGGATGCCGATGGTAAGTCACACATCAATTAATCCCCAGCGGAGTCGCCAAATTGTGGACATGACATAGGTCCACCCCGACGCGGCCACGCGCGGGTTTGGGGAGGCGAATGAATCTCCATATGAGAATGGATCGAATTGAAATTTAAATTGAAGTTAGAGTCGCCACCGAACTTTTTGGGAGTTCGGGCCCGTTCGAACCCACTCTATGTCGTAGTGGGCCATGCACAAAGTATGGCCCATTCCGATGTCAGAGTTTACCGGGTTCGTCCCTTTGCATTTGATACCGATACCGACGTTATCGGATATCGTGTATTGAATGACTCTCGTCCGTCAACGGTTTCGGACATCCGGAAACCGAGGTTCTGAGTATGGGGTGAGGGTACGTGTTGGGAAGTTCACAAAGAACACCCAACCCCGCCCGCACATTAGCTGCCTCTACTAGGATATCGTTTGATTTTGAAATACGTGCATTAGTAATACGATGAATGATATGCAAACATTGTTTTCCCTAAACATGCAAAAAAATTGAACGGGTTTCTAAGTCAATTTAATGCATCTAAAATTAACGTCAAAGTTGTATTTTAACATGTGAGATACGTTTTAGTATAATAAAACAAAAGATAAGAAGAAATCGCTACAAACACGAACAAACAAGTTAGTAACAGTTTGTAAATCGAATAAAAGATGTAAATATGATAATATGCATGATTTCAAAAAACGTTTATGACACGTGATGGATTAACACGTGTTGACCAAGGTCAAGAAAAAGATATGTCGAAAGAAAACACTGTTTGGTTAAAGAAACGATATTCGAAAAAATTAGAACGAAATTGATTTGTGCCATGTTTTCAAGAGATCACGCGAGTCGCTCAGTAAGAGCGTGACTCGCGCGAGGAGGCGGCTCCCCCGGGATGCACGCGGCTCGCGTCGCGGGCTGTTTTCGAAATTGTTTTTCGGAAAATTTATAGCTTTAACAAATCGCGTATAAATATTGCATGATTTATACTTGATTTAATTTAGCGATATTCGTCATATTCGATATTCGATTATGAAATCGATATCAAATATTCGAAATAGTCTTTTTTAGAAAAGATAAATAAAAAAGGCTTATTTGTAAATCGTTTAGAAATTGAACTAAAAAAATGTTAATTATGTCCGCGTTAAAATCGTCGTATTATGTTTTTTTAAAGCCGATGGACGATTTTTTAGTATCAACGAGATTTATTTAGTTCTTTTTGGATACAATATTCGACTATATAATCGATATCGTATTTTTAAGAACTTTTATTTTATATGAAAATAGTTTGTAGTATCGATATTAAAAATAAAAAAATGCGATGATGACCCATAATAAAAACGGACCGACGACGACGCTAAAAAAAAGAGAAGGAGGCCGAGAGAAAGAGAAAGAGAAAGGAGAGAGTCGGGATTTGTAACACCCTCAACCTACATGCTTTGTATACTCGGAACGGGGCTCGTTGGAATGTGGCTTAGGCACGGGAGCGTCGAGTTAATGTCGGTGAGTTATGGTGGTTTTGGTCGTGTAGGGTGTCGGGTAAGAGGCGGCCGGTTCTAAGGCTAAAGTGGCGTGATCTCAGGTTGTAATATCGGTTGCTCGATGCTATATGTGTGTGTATGGTATTGCTAATGAATGTGTGTCGGGAATTATGTTGTTGTGAATTGTGTGTGTTTTTATGTGTCGATGATGGATGAATATTGTGTTGTGAGAGGGTCCTATTTATAGGAGTGGTCATCGATTGAAGCTAGGAGAAGTAACCTTGCTTGGGTGATAAGAAATACCGGTTAGGATAGGAAAGGTAAGCAATTCGAGTAGAACGAGGATTCCGTTTCTTGGTGGAGTAGGCATTGAGCCGTCTGGAATGAGAGTACTCGGCCGAGTACTCCTTGTGCTCGGTCGAGTGTTTGATTCGGTATTCGGATAGAATTCCTACTTGAGATCGAATTCTATCCTTAAATGGAATTGTTTAATATTTTGTGTAGCTGATTTTTGTAGCGTTTGAGCTTGAGTCAGACACGTGGGGTGACACGGCTGACTTGCATGCCTCGAAAATATCTTTGACCGGGTTTTGACTCGGTCGCTAAAAGACGGTTTTGCCCCTGGTGTCGGATTCGACCCAAATTAGTCTTATTTGACTCTTAACGACCCACTGGGCCTGAATTTGAGGTTGGTTTCGTGAGATTTGTACTCCGTAAAAAGCCCAAGCCAAAAGCCAATGATTTTGAGCCCGTATTCGAGTATGTTAAAGCATGTTTGCGTCCGATCATCATCGGGTGTTTGTCGGAAACTGTTATAGATACCTGGCGGTCAAAATGTGGGTGTCTACAATAGTATAAACAAGACTAATCATTTGTTCTTAAATATCAATAAAAAATTGTAAGTCTTAAAAAGTCTCTTAATAAGACTACAAACTTAACTAAAATAATCGCACATCGAAAAATTATAGTAAGGTGAAACTTAAGTAAAACTATCCCACATCTGAAAAATTATAAAGTTTTATCAAACAATTTTTTTTTAAGTCTTAAAAGGGTTCTTAAGACTATACACAAAAGACTAATTATAATTTTTTCCTTAGACATCAACCAACTTAAGTAATTCTCCTACATCGAAAGATTATGATGAGTTTATGAATTTCTACTCAATAAGAGTAATCATTGTTTTTAAATATCAACCAACAATATTTTGAGTTTAAAAAAGTCTTAATAAGACTACAAAATGAAAATTATCCCACATTGAAACAATTTAAATAAGGTACGGTGATGATTCTATATTATAAATAAGACTACAAATTTTACGTGAATTATCCCACGTCGACAAATTATAATATGGTTATGGTTCTATATTATAAATAAGACTAATTATTTGTTCATATCAATCAAAATCTTTTGAGTCTTCAAAAAATTCTTAAGACCATAATAAGATGATGAAATTCTATGGTGATGAAATTCTATATTATAAACAAGACTAATCATTCATCCTTAATCATAGGTGATATAATTCTATGTAATCTTTCGTTCTTAGATATTAACCAACAATCTTTTGAACTTAAAAAAAGGTATAATTAAAGTATATAGTTTACGTATAATTGTCCAGCATCGAAATTAAGATGGTGTGATGAAATTCTATGTATTATAAATAAGAGTAATCATGCATCCGTCTATAAATAAAAGTTCTTAATTAGACTATATCTAAACTTAAATAAACATAATTAAAATTATCCCACATCGAAAAATTATAATAAAAGATGATCAAATTCGATTATATAAATAAAGAGTAATCGTCTATCATCTATCATAGATATAAAAACAAACTCTTTCAAGTCTTCAAAATAGCTCTTAAAATTATAAACTTAATTAAGTAATTAAATTATACCACATCGAAAAAGTATGATGAGGTGATGAAATTCTATAAAGCTTATGGCTTTAAATATCAACCAACAAATTTTGAATCTTAAAAAGCTTTTAAAAGGACTAGAAACCTAAAATTATCCCACATCGAAAAAATTAAAATAAGGTGATGATTCTATATTATAAATAAGAGTAATCGTGCGTTTTTCTGGGTCTTTAAAGCATATCTTAAAACTATAAACCTTGAGTAAATTATCCTATATCGAAAATTATGATGAGGCGACAGAATCTTATATTATCAATCAAAAAAATTATTCTCATGTATTCTTTTGACTTTTAGAATAAGCTATTAAGACTATAAATTTAGTTGAAATTAAGTTTGATTACTAATATCATGTGATCATCTTATTTATTATAATGATATAGATTGATCAATTTTCTTATTTAACGAATGTACATCATCACCAATTAACACGAAGCCAACTAACCCGTGCAACGCACAGGCTTTAATCTAGTTTTCAATATATTCGTTCTCGTCAGGGTTCCCCTGAAATCCTACAAACAAAAAAATACCCGGTATAAAATACCACATAGAACGAGTAAAACGGAAGAAAAGAAATGAGGAATCAAATTACTCATTAAATTAAGAGAGGAACACAAAGGACTAAAACAAGATGTGAAGATGTACGATTACTACAGAAGATGGAGTAAGAATAGAACAGAAGACAGTGATTGAAAACGTGGACAGTAACGATGAGAATGAAAATAGCAGCAGGATGTTGGAGGGAAATTGAGTAATGTGGACATGACATAGGTCCACCCCGATGCGGCCATGCGCGGGTTTGGGGAGACGAATGAATCTCCATATGAGATGGGTCGAACTGAAATTTAAATCGAAGTGGAGTCGCCACCGAACTTTGTGGGAGTTCGGGCCCGTTCGAACCCACTCTATATCTTAGTGGGCCATGCACAAAGAGTGGCCCATTCGGATGTCAGAGTTTATTGGGCTCGTCCCTTTGCATTTGATACCGATACCGACATTATCTGATACCGTGTATTGAATGACTCTCGTGTGCCAATGGATTCGGATATCCGGAAACCATGGTTCTGAGTAAGGGGTGAGGGTACGTGTTGGGAAGTTCACAAAGAACACCCAACCCCGCCCGCACATTAGCGGCCTCTACTAAGATATCGATTGACGTTTTAATACGCGTGTTAGTAATACGATGAGATGATATGCAAACAACGTTTTGACTAAGCATGCAAAAATTAGAATAAGTTTCTATGTCGATTTAATGCACCTAAAATTAACGTCAAAGTTATACTCCCTCTGTTTCTTTGATATCTTCCACATTTCCTTTTTCAACCATTTCTTTGATTTCTTCCACTTTCGTTTTTTATATCACACTTCTCTCTTACCCAGGGGACCCACTTACTTTACACCCTCTCCACTTTTACTTATTTTATTGTTTTTCTTAAGAAATGTGTCACTTTTAAGGTGGAAGAAATCATTGAAACGGAGGGAGTATTTAGCATGCGATATTCTTTTAGTACAATAAAAGAAATAACGAAAATAAGAATAGAAACAAACGTGTTAGTAACGATGATAATGATAATAACGGTTTGCAAGAAATATAGAATGCTATAGAATAATGCAAACAACATGATGCATGGTTTTGTAAACTAATATGACACGTGATTGACTTGACACGCGTTGACCGAGGTCATAAAAAAAGTATTATTGAGACTAGAAAGTCGTTGTGGGACTCACGGTTTTGACGTGATAAGGCCACTCGATCAAGTCATTGAAGGACTCGACCGAGTGGTCCTCGGAAAAAGTTTCTGCTCCGATTTTTTAAGTGTCACTCGACCGAGTCATGACGGGACTCGACCGAGTGAGCAGCCACTCGATCGAGTCATTGTGAGACTCGACCGAGTGGTTCTAAAAAAACCTTCTGCCTCATTTTTGGGGTGCCACTTGACCGAGTGGGCTAGACACTCGATCGAGTGCCCCCTGTACGAACTAGGGTTCGCTTTGCAATTTATAACTGATTTCGAAATTGCGTTTTGATTTTGATAAGTCGATGATTTTATTGAGGCGGGCATAAATATTGTAAGATTTTATGCTCGATTCGTCCTTTGATACTCGCCATATCCGATATTCGATTATTGAATCGATATCAAATATTTAGAGTTAAATCTAGAAAAATATGTTGTAAGTCATTTTAAATCGAACTAAAACGAAATAAATTATCTCCGCGTTTATAGTGTCGTAATTAATTATTTCGAATTATGTGACAACTATTTTTAGCGTCAACGAATTCGTATTAGTTAGATTTATTGACTAGTTCGTTTAGATACGACATCCGACTATTGAGTTGGTATTTAATCTAATAGAACGACGCTTTATATTTACTTGAATTAAAAGGACTCAATTTGATTCTCTCCGCATCCCGACATCGTAATGAATCCTTGCGGATTATGTGATGTCGGATCCGCATCAATGGGTTTCGACCTAAACTTAAATAAAGTGTTTGATTCGAAAATAGTATTAGAAATCGTTGTATGTGATGTTTAAAGACGATAACGACGATGCAATAATAAAACGTGACCGACGACGCGACGAAATAAAAAACGTTATTGTTGACGTTGACTCGCTTCAACAATCAAGCATTCGAGGTGTCAGAATAAGCGACCGGCAACATTGGGTGTAACACCCTTGTATATTCAGATTTCCTTATCTCGTCATCCTTCGCGCTCAACACGAATTAGCGAGCAATTTAATGTTTTAATACTAGTAATATTATCGATATTAGGAACGAGAAAATAAAATAAAATAAAAAAAACGATGACGACGATGGACCGACGGACGACGCGAGAAAATGAAAGAGGAGAAGAAAGAAGAAATCGGGATTGTTGCACCCTCAACCTACATGTTTCGTATTATCGGATATGACTCGTCTAGTTGTGGCCTAGGTACGGGAGTTCAAGATCTATGTAGATGGAGTTATGGTGGTTTAGGGTTTACTAGATGCTAGGGTTGTTAGTTGTATGTGAAAGTTGTAAGGGTGAAAGTAGGGTTTCAAAAAAGTGTGTAAAGGGGTTGCAAAAGGGAGGTATTTATAAGAATTCTCCCCCACCCTCGTCTAGGGTTACTCGATCGAGTGCCCTGATGGACTCGATCGAGTGGTCCAGCTGAAAGAAGACAGCGGGCCTGTTGGAGGCCCACTCGATCGAGTGGGTTGACACTCAATCGAGTGGGTCAGTTGGACGGGATATTTTGAAGATTTTGTGTTTGGGTTGTATTCTTGATGTTTGCATGGCTGTTTTGTGTTCTCGGAAACGGCTTTGACCGGGGTTTGACCCGATCGCTACAAGTCGGTTTTATTTTCGGTGTCGGTTTTGACCCAAATTAGTCTTATTTGATTGGAAACGACCCCCTGGGCCTGAATTTGAGGTCGGTTTTGTGAGATTTGTACTCCATAAAAAGCCCAAGCCAGAAACTAACGGTTTCGAGCCCATATCCGAGCGCGTAGAAGCACGTTTCCGTCCGATCACCATCGGGTGTTTTTTGGAAATCGCTATAGACACCTAGCAGCCAAATGTGGGTGTCTACAAGTAAGAATAGTGACGACTCATAAGACGGAACAATAACAACAACAACAACAAAAGCAGTAGTAGTAATAATAATAATAATAATAATAATAATAATAATAATAATAAATAATAATAATAATAATAATAATAAGAGTGCCCTGATGGACTCGATCGAGTGGTCCAGCTGAAAGAAGACAGCGTTTCTCGTGCGTTTCGGTTCGGGTTTTGTTTTTTTGGGTGTTTTTTTTGTTGTTGTTTAGGGTGTTCTTTTCTTGGGTGGTGTTCTCGCATACGTTGCCTTGGAGGAAATTCTTCGTTCTCCTCCTTCTTGGTTGTGTTTTCGGCTTTTGGCTTTCATTTTTCTCCTTGCTAGCCCCCTGTTTTATGTGCTTCTGCTCCGTGGTTCGCCCTTCCTTGCCCCGCCATGCCTCCTTCAGTTCGCTTCCATTGTCCCTTCGTGGGTCTTTCTGACTGTCGGGACGGGTGCGGAAAGGGTCTTACAAAACAATCCCCGCGCGTCCACTTGCAGAACCGCCATTTTTGTGCCGGTGCTCAGGTATTAACGCGACAAATCCTCTTCAGTAGTTTGGCTGTCTACTCTTCTACTGAGGTCACCTTTAAGCGTATGAGTATTTGGTTGTGTGGTGTTTGTCTTTCGACTCATTCGCTCACTTCTTATTGTCGGCATGGGGCGGGGGATTGTGTTGAGGCGCCTGATTGTGGGGATGGATTCGTTCGATTTATTCTGTATGATCTTCCTCGCCCCGTTCCGTCCCCGGTGACGTCTGTGGGAGATATTGACCAGGGCATGCCCCCTTGCCTTTCTTTGACTTCTCTTGACTGTTTGCTCTCTAAGGGGTTGCACACGGTTAAATCTATCCCCCCTAGGTGTCGACTTTGATTCGCGCGGGTTTTGAAGGGTGCCCTGGATGATGTCGTTGGCTCCCCCTTTGATATTTCTCGCTGGGTTCCCTTGCTTGTCTTGCCTCTTTGTGTCTTGAAGATCTTTGCCCCAAGGAGTAGTTTGGAATGTAGAACAGCTATTAGACGTCAACGTCAGGAAGAGGCTATTGCCGGAGCCATTCACACTTGGGGAGGGCCGGGGAGGGGGGGAAGTTGTTGCTTTTGCGCGAAGCCTTAGCGGAGGTCTCCCCTTCTTTTTGTGTGGAGGAGGAGCTTGACTTAGGTGAGCTCAACATCCGTCAGTGTCGTAAGAAGATTTCTGATGGTCATTACACGGCCGCCATTCGTGTTCTTTCTTCATCCGGTGTAGCTCCGTACACTGATGCCACCCTCCGAGCTCTCCAGGATAAGCACCCGGATGCTCTTCCTTCTGCCCTTCCGTTTGAGCCTTCTGGCCATTGTCTTGATGCGTCGGTGTCTGTTGTTTTGGACATGATTCGGAGTTTCCCCAAGGGCACGTCTTGTGGGAGGGATGGGTTTGGGCCCAACATCTACTGGATTGTTTGAGTGGTGCTGCTATTGCCATTTCTGATGATCTGATTGCCTCTATCGCTCGGGTGGTCAACCTTTTTCTCGATGGTAAGTGTCCGCAGGTGTTAGGTGAGTATATTGCCAGTGCCCCGCTCACCCCGCTCGTTAAGCCGGGGGGAGGGGTTCGTCCTATTGCTGTGGGCACCATCTGGAGGCGCCTTGTCTCCAAGGTTGGAGCCTACTTGGTTGGCCCATCTTTAGGTGGCTATTTTGAAGGCCTTCAATTCGGAGTAGGTGTTTCTAGCGGAGGTGAGGCTATCCTGCATTCCTTGAACCGCCTTGTAGAGGATCGTGGCGCTGATGTGGGTCTCTCCATGTTACTTATCGATTTCCAAAATGCTTTTAACTTGGTTGACAGAGAGATACTCCAGTAATGATTTTTTTACTATCAGTCAAAATACTCAGTATAAAATAATCAAAAAATACTCCGTATATATCAGTTTCATCGTAATTAAACCAATTTATACTCCATATTAAAAATAATTACAGTATGTCAAACCAACATCGACAACATGATGCAAATTATTGTTTGTAACAGAAATATCCGTCACAAACTTATAACGGGTCAAATAGGTACCAAAAAAGAGAGATAAAGCAAAAGTAAAGTTTATGGGGAATAGGAAAACAAAGTTTATGACATTGTGTAGTTTACAAAACAACAATAATAACTCAGCATTAAGTATGGTACCGCGTTTTATGATAGAAGTTTTGCCTTTTTTTTAAGGAAAATGATATATACAATCCTTATATGTGTAATTTAGATTTAAATGTCTATATTTTTTACTATGGAAGATTTTAGTTGCTTAAATACAATCATTTTTATTAATTACATTACCTTTTTTTTTTTAATGTGAACTCAATAATCAAGCATGCCTCAACATGCTTTATTTGGTACTTTAAAGAAGATTAGAAGGGTTGATTAGGAGGCTCCAATCTTTCTTAGTCCGTTTTTTAATACTCTGTATAACAATAGTGTGATACCCGTGTGATTTCTTTTCCAGGATCCGTGAATTATTTTTGAAATAATACGGAGTACTGTAGGAAGTTAGTAACAATGAAACATATCCGATTTAGATCGATAGTGACAACATATCCAGTCTTTCTTAGTCTGGTTTTAAATACTTCGTATAACAATAGTGTGATACCCGTGACACGTAATGGGGTTGTGAAATTTTTTTTTGAGGACCCGTGAATTATTTTTTAAAATAATAAGTTAGTAACAATGAAACATATTCGATTTAGATCGGTAGTGACAACAACAAATGTTATTAACGGTTTAGATCGATAGTGACAACACAAATGTTATTAATTTATAAAATTAAAAATATTTATGTAATAAATTTATACCCGTGATAAATCACAGTTTTGAGCTTTTTTTGTTAGAGAGAATTACTTGTGTTATCATATATGTAGTAGCCACGCTAATTAACTTTTTTTTTGTTAAATGGTAAAAAATTGAATAAATGAATAATTTACAGCAGTTTATGACCCTACGGTCATTCAATTACATTCCAATTCCTCAATCCAATTTCTATCTCTAGTAGATAATTTATCACTAGCACAACTCCTAATTTTAGTCTTCAATTCCTGTTTGATCCGCATCGCCACGATCTCAGGTCTGTGAACGTATTTCTCCACTCGACTTTTATTCCTTTCCTGCTAAATACAATATATAACTGCATTAATAATTCCATTAGTCACTTGGCATCTACACTTGGTGCCTCTCCTCCTAAGTCTCCACTCCTTCAAACCCGTATCAGGTATGGTTATGCGTGACCACACACTGACCACCTGGAGTATCTATTTGCTGTAACTACATTCGCAGAACAAATGTTCATGCGTTTTAGGCTCTAGGCCACAGATGCAGCAAAAATCTTCATCCACTACCCGTAACTTCATCAATTTTTCCTTAGTATTGAGTCCCTTGTGCTGGTAAATCCAATTAGTAAACTGATGTTTAGGCGTTGTCCATCTATTCCAGATTAGGTGCCACCAGTTGTTTTATTCTCCTCGCTCCCTTAGGTATTCATTAGGTGCCCCTTCCTGACAGTGTACTTCCTCTCTGCTACATTTACCCCACTACAAAAATCAGAGGAAATTGCGGCGGGTGTCTTGCGGCGGACTAAATATCCGACACATGTTTTTCGATCGCGTCGAATTTGTGTCGGATTTGGCGACGCGAAAGTCTTGTGTCGGAATAACCCACGCAAGATGGACGCAGGTTAAGGGCGCCCAAGTGAATGAGTTTCGCGCTCAATTATGCGGCGGATAATCCGCCGCATTTTCAGTTATGCGGCGGCCAATCCGCCGCGTGGTGTACCTATAACCGACGCACAGGTAAGCGTGTAATTTAAAAAATTAATCGTACGATGTGGCGGAGAATCCGACGCAGACTTAATGGTATGCGGCGGATCTTGCGTGGGATTTTCCCCCGCATAGAGGTCATATATTAAAAAAAATCAGACGCGGACACACAAACAGACCAAATCGATTTCCCCAATACTACTACTAATACTACTAATATACTACTACTAATACTATTAATCTACTACTACAACTACTACTAAAACTACTAATCTACTACTACTACTACTACTACTTAACTACTACTAATAATACTACTAATCTTCTACTACTACTACTACTACTACTAATAATACTACTAATCTTCTTCTTCTTCTTCTTCTTCTGCTGCTGCTGCTGCTGCTGCTGCTACTACTACTACTACTACTACTACTACTACTACTACTACTACTACTACTACAACAACAACTAGTAGTAATAATTTGATGGGTGTTGATACATGATTGTTGTTGTTTACAGTTTAGGTTACTTACTGTTGGTAAGACATGTTATACATCTACTCAGACCTACCTAGTGCCCGTTCAAGAATTACTTGTTAGGAGTAATTCTTGAATAGTCCCCGTTTTGGGGCTGTCTTTGTACTTTTCATGTCGCTTAGGTGGTAAACACAAAATTTTGTTATGTCGATAAGAAAAAGTCCGGCGGCAATTCCCTCATTGTTCTCCGAATGCACATGTGGGCTTTTCATACTTCCACATAGTTCATTTGGAGAACTAGGACGAATTGCTGCCGAATTTTTTTCTTATCGGCATAACAAATTTTTTGTGTTTATCAGTGGCATCGAACGTACAAGGATGAGTTTAGGTTGGAGTGATAAGGTGCCAAGGTGGTGAAACTGTTTAGAAATAATGTTTAAATGGGTTTACGGATTTATGAAAGCATGTTCAATTGACTGCCCTTGCGTGGTTTACATTGTTCTGTAGATAATGTCCATAATATTAGGCATCGTTGAATGTTCTTCCCCACGCTCAAATAATTTAATAATTTCCACGTACTTTGCATGTATATATATATTGTCTTCAAAAAGAATGAAGAGAGTAGAAAGAAAGTGGATGTACGAGAGATTAGATGAGCGCAAGAAGCCTAAACATGAATACAAAGACGGTGTGTTGAAATATCGACTATTCCATAAACAATAATGTCCACTACACGGAACAACAACTTAGGTGTCCTTCTAGTAAATGGAAAAAACTTTGCCATACTACATGGCCATGATGTTAGAGACCATCTCTACAAAAACGGGTTTGTTCCAAACTACTACGTCTGGACATATCACGGTGAGGATTCTGATCTCGTTAGTGAGAGTCACGGAGCGGATAGTAGTAACCCATATTGGGAGTTCGTGGAGGATCCGTTACATCCGACCGTTGAGGACATAATGGAGGCGGAGCGTAACCCGGATGACATAAGTGATGAGGAAGTTCAGCATGAACCCAACCCAGAAGTTCTATTCTTTTTCGAAATGATGAAGAATGCTGAGCTACCAGTTTGCGACGGATGTGACATGAGTTTGTTGGAAGCCGCTTCAAGAATGTTGACCCTTAAGTGTGAAGGTAACATGTCTTTAAGATCTCTCGATGGTTGGATAGCGTTTATAGCTGACCTTCTCCCCAAAAAGGATAATGTCATGTCCCGAAATTTTTACGAGGTCAAGAAAGTGTTAAAGGGTCTTCAACTTCCTCATAAGAAGATCGATTCCTGCCCCCACGGGTGCATGTTATTCTGGAAGGCAGATTCTGATCACGAGAAGTGTACAAAGTGTGGCACGGATAGATTTAAGAGTGAGACGAAAAATACGAGGGGAAATAGAGTAGCGAGTAAGGTATTGACTTATTTCCCGCTAGGTCCTAGATTACAACGCCTGTACGCGACAAAGAACATAGCCGAGCAAAAGCGTTGGCATCACAAAAACTCACGACTAAGGGTAAATGGTACCATGGTCCATCCTAGTGACGGTGATGCTCGGAAAAGGTTCGACCTTAAACATCCCGAGTTTTCAAAAGAGCCGCACAATGTTCGCTTAGGATTATGCACTGATGGGTTTTCCCCTTACGGACAATTCGGTGTAAATCTTACTCGTGCTGGCCAGTTATGGTGACACCCTACAACCTCCCTCCTTGGTTGTGTTTGAAGAGACAATTCATGTTTTTGTCTCTCATCGTTCCTGGACCTAAGAACCCGAAGTCAAATATGAACGTGTATCTCCAACCTTTGATTGAGGAATTAAAATGTTTGTGGGAGACAGGGGTTTACACGTACGACGTGTCCAAGAAGAAGGGCTTTAATCTGAGGGCAACAGTAATGTGAACCATCAATGACTTCCCTGCTTACGGGATGCTCTCCGGTTGGAGTACAACGGGTTATCGTGCTTGCTCGTATTGTCAAGGTAAGAATAGAAAATCCTTTTATTTGCCAAGAAGTTGTAAGTTGTGTTGGTTTGACTCCCACAGACAATTTCTACCAACCGACCCATCCATTTAGAAAGAATTGCAAAGGTTTTCTAAAGAAGAGACTCATTGAAAGTTCAATCGCCTCTAACTGGTTGTCAGGCGATGAAATATGGGAGGAAGTAAAACATTATCCTACCATTGTTCATGCTTCTTTCGACGAGTTTAAGAAGTTGAAAGATAAAAAAGAAGGATGGTAGAAACAAACTATATTCTTGGAACTTCCATACTGGAAGACTCTACTGATTAGGCACAACCTAGATGTTTTGCACATTGAAAAAAACTTTTTTGAGCAACTTATGAACACCATTATGGATGTACCTAATAAGACGTCATTCGGACCGAAAGGCAAAGCCGACTTAAATGAACTGTGTTTCAGTCGGCCCAAGTCAATATCATTCCTATTGGACAGAAGTTAGAAGAAGGCGTTATGTGACTAGGTATCTGGGTTGAAGTTCCCGGACGGTTACGCATCTAACTTGTCTAGGTGTGTAGACCATTCGAAAATGATATTATTGCATGGCATGAAAAGTCATGACTGCCATGTGTTCATGGAGAGGTTGTTGCCTGTAGCATTGAAGCAGTTAGTCCCTGTAAACACATGGAATGTCATAACTGAGATTAGTTAATTTTTCCACGATTTGTGTTCATATACCATTTCCGTGGACTCCATTAATTGGTTGGAGAAGAACATTGCCGAGATCATTTGTAAGTTGGAGAAAATATTTCCTCCGTCTTTCTTCAACTCGATGGAACATTTACCAGTTCACCTTCCATTTGAAGCAAAAGTTGGGGGACCTGTTCAATACCGTTTGATGTATCCATTGAAAGGTATGATTGCGTTAACAAATGTGCCCATCTTGTAGCATCTAAAATGAAAGTAATTGTACTTTGTATTATTGTTATACAGGTCCCTCAATCATCTTAAAAAAAATTGGAAATAAAGCTCCGGTAGAAGGGTCAATATGTAACGCTTATCTGTTGGAGGAAACGTCAAATTTTTGTTCCTTTTATTTTCAAGAGCATATTGACACGAAAGCGAAGGATATTGATGTCGGTGTAAATGCAAATGATGAATCTGATGACACTGTAGAACCTTTTCGGAAGGATGTGGGCAGCACTACGGGCAAATGTAAGGAAAGATTTTTCACTGAGGTTGAGTACAATCAAGCGCACACTTACGTCATAAGAAACTGTGGTGCAATCATAAGGCTGTACGAGGAGTAAGTGAAAGATGTAGTGCAATAGCCCTTTATTGTTTTGATAATATAAAACCCCGTAAAATAATCTTTTTTTTTGTCTGATGACTTGAAACAAATTTAGGAAGTTCGAGGCGTACATCATGACCAAACATGCAGTGGTTAGATCATGTGATGCAGTTTGGAGCAAATATGAGTCGTTGTTCTCCACTTGGCGACGGGATTAAGTACGTGAAAATGATAGTTGTGACTTTAAGTTACTCGAAACTGTTTAGTAAAACAATTTATTGACTTATTATATCTTCATGAAAGCCTGAAGTGTTGCTCTTGCCACTGGCCCTTCTTCACGGGTGAAGACTTGGAAGCGCTATTCAGTAAATGGGTACAAGTTTCGTGCTTTCAAAGATGGTGTCGACGTCCCAAAATCTACAATTAGTAACGGCGTCTGTGTGAGTTCCACGGAAGGGTCAGACTATTATGGAACATTTGAAGAGGTGATTGAGCTCCACTATTTTGACAGTGATAGGACTTGTAAACCCGTACTATTCAAATGTGATTGGATTGATAACTCCGCACAAGGAGTTAATGTTCATAAGTTATACAATCTTGTAGATGTGAATCGCTCAAGAAAACTGCGATGGCACAATCCTTTTGTGTTGGCGTACCAAAGCGATCAAATTTGCTTTGCCCCTTATCCAAAGGGAAAAAGGATACACAATGGTCGGCAGTGTTTAAGATCAAGGCGAGATCGGAAATTGACAACCCAATCACCGACGATAACGTATACCAAGAGGATGTCGTTTCTAATGTACAACCACTTTCATCAATTGTAGTTTCAGACACTAATGACACTGATGATGTTGAGGAACAAGTAGGGAACGTCGGTGAAGAGGATGGGGGCGAGGAAGAGGAAGAGGAAGAAGATGAGTTTCACAATTGGATCGTACCTGAGGGTGAGGGTAAGGATGAGGATGAGGAACATGTTGTTGTTCAAGAAGCAGATAAGGAAGAGGTCGACAATGAATGGGATGATGATGAGATCGAGGAAGACGGTTTCAATGAAGTGAACACGGATGAGGAGAATGATAGTAGTGACGATGAGTAGTGTCTATTATCATTTTAATACCGTAACTTTAATTTGTTTATTTTCATTGTAACTAATTAAAAAGATTTTACGCAAACAGATGTACGTATTATAAATTGGTTAACGTATTGCATTTTCTGTGTGTATGTACCTTCAGTATTGTACATTGTTAATGTGTTTTCATGTTTTGCAACTATAGTTCTCGTGGCGGAAATGTAATAATGGCAGGTGCTGGGAACAACGACGATATACCGGACGCCAATAAGAAATACCTTTCGTGGAACGAAAATGGCGTTTGGTAAGAATTCCTGTATTGTATTAATGTTTTCCTAACATATGATATTTATTTCATTTACGATGGAATATAACTCGTTAAATTGTCGTTGTAGGTGGGAAGATGACGACATTGTAAACTACCTATGCGAGTCCATCATCGGCACTTACATGAACGCCCCTGGCGTTTATAGGAACTGGACTGAGGCGCCTCAACAGGCGAGGGACGCCATGTACTCCCACTTCGCAGTGAGTGTTTTTTTTTATTTTGGGCTAATACTTGAACTATTTAAGTAATTTGTTAATTTTCTAATAACTTGTTTGTCTTTTGCAAACGGAAACGAGTGAGGGTCGATCCGGGCTATGAGTTGAGAAACGCGTACGAGGTAAGTATCAAGAAGCGTCTCTCCGACATTTTCCAGAGAGAAATGAAGGCGAAGGAAAGGCCTACTTGGATCCCGGAGAACAAGTACCAGGATCAGAGCTGCAACGTAGGGCGATGGATCCTAAATTCCTGAAGAAAGTGGAAGTAAACAAAGCGAACCATTGTGGCGGAAACAAAGACGGAGTAGCGAAAGGGACCAACTGCCTAGGGCGTAATAGCGCGACAAAAGCTTTCAATAAAATGGTATGTGTTTTGAAAATAAATTATTAGTTTTTTGTGTTCAATATAACATGGTTTGTACTGTGTTCTGACATTTTATTTCGAAGGGACCGGATGCGACCCCGATTCAGCTGCTTCCCAAGATAAAGAAGAACAAGAAAGGTCAATGGGTTGATCCCATTGCAGAGGAGGTGGACGTAAGTTCTCCGACAATAGAATTCATATCATATTCAATTATCTCAACTTCATCATTTGGTGTTAAGCTACTTATAATTTAACATTTGAATGTCATTCAGCAAAAATTTGTACGAGCGAGGGAAGAGGCGATGTCCCAAGGAGGGGAGGCGATAGCACGTATGGACGAGTTTCGCTTATACCATGACGCCTCGAGAAGGTTCAACAAGAAGAAACGTGTGTTTGGGGTTGGAAGTGAAGCCAAAGAACTATTCAAACTGTGCATGAACCATACCAGTACAGCGGTTGATGACTCGTACGTACCCACCGCCGCCACCCAGCAACGGACCAAGAACATGAGAATGAAAGAGGACTTGAAGAGAATGGAAGAACGTCAGCTGCAACATGAGCGTAAGGTGCAGGACCAGAGGAGGACAATAGAGATGATGAAGGAGAGGATGGCTATGTCCGACGAAGGCTGCAGTTCCATGCCACGGGGTCAGAGGCGTGACGACAACGCTGACGATGGACACGCATTTGGTAGTAACATGGAGGTAGACCCGACCCATTCGGTAGACTCGTTATTTTGGATTTTCTAATTACTAGTCCTCGAACTTGTTAACTGAATATATATATTAGTTTCTTTCGAATTAGGTAGACTTGTGAACTTGGTAATTGGTAGACTTGTGAACTTAGTAACTTGTGAACTTGGGAACTTGTGAATTCGTGAACTTGGAATTAGGTAGACTTGGTAATATATTAGTTTCTTTTCGATCATTGAGCATGTTCTGCTTCTACTGCTTCTGCGTGAAAGATTCGATGTGGAATTTGCTCGGGAGGAGCACACTTGGTTGCACGTGATGTGCTTTTATTTTTTTCGGGTCGCTTTTCAGTTTGGGGACGTTCTATATCCGGTAGCTTTGAGCCTGTACACAGAACGTTGCGTCTGAAATTCCCACGCAAACTGGTCGCGTAGACCCATTTTGCGTGGGAAAATCCCACGCAAATCTTGTTGCACAGACCCATTTTGCAAGGGAAAATCCCACGCAAAACTGGTTGCAAACCCAGTTTTGCAAGGGAAAATCCCACGCAAAATGGTCGCATATACCCATATCTGTGTGGGAAAATCCGCCGCAAACCAACCCATTTCCGACGTTTAAACAGTTGACTACAAGTCCCCTTTGACCTGTCCAGTGTCGCCTATTCCGCCGCATGTCCGACACAAGATAGTATGCGTCGGCCAATTCGACGCACATGCTCCCTTTTGCGTCGATAATTAATGGCGGCCTTTCGCGTCGCGTAATCCGCCGCAAACTTGATTTTGCGTCGGATTTACTTATAGTGCCCATTCCGTCGATTTATAAGTAGGTTTCATATTATTCTTAACTTTACTGTTTTTCTTCCATGTCCAAGTTGCATCAATAGGAGGCTCGTAATCCAGCCATTCAGTGCCTTTGAGATATATTTGATGTACCCACATAACCCATAATGAGTCAGCCTTTGTAAATACCCACCATACAATCTTCCTAAGCGCAGCTTTATTCCATATAACATCATCTTTCAGCCCCAGACCTCCTTCTTTAATCGGTTTGCATATTTTTTTCCATGAGATCAACGGAGCACGCTTATATTCAGAGCCCCCGTCCCATAAAAAATTTATATAAGGAGCTTCAATGTTCTTTAGGACACCCGTTAGGATCATGAAAATCGATGCCCAGTATGTGTGTAGTGTCTTGAGAACAACCTGTACTAGGACTAGTCGGCCAGCATAAGATAACTTTCTTGCCCCTAGCATTCTTATTCTTTCCATGATATTATCGATGAGAGGTCTACAGTCCTTTGCATTCAGTTTGGAGGGCTTATTAGGAACCCCTAGATATTTGAAGGGAAGTTTGCCTTTGACACAACCTGGGACGGCTACAATATCCTCCTTTACCTGTTCTGGGATGCCATTAAAATAGACATTCGATTTACCCGGGGCTCATTTTAAGTCCAGACGTCTTGGAAAATGTAGCATATGTCCTTAGAAGCACCATTATGGACTTGATATCCCCTTTATTGAATAAGAGCAAGTCATCAGCAAACATAAGACTACTCAATCTCATCGGACTACACAGAGGATGATATCTAAAATCAAAAGTACTTGTAGTATGGTGGAGTAGTCTTGTCAAATACTCTATACATAAAGTGAACATTAGGGGAGAAAGCGGGTCTCCTTGCCTCTCTTCCCTCTGAAAAAGCCAAATACTTTACCATTTAGATTCAGCGAGTAGGACGTAGACGTCACACATTCCATAATAAAATCAGTAAAACTGGTAGGGAATTCCAAGGCCCATAGCATTTGTTCGAGAAAGGTCCACTCCATGCTATCGTAGGCCTTCTGAAGGTCAATTTTGAATAAACACCTAGGAGACACCGATTTCCTCCAATATAATTTGATAAGATCCTGGCATATCAGGATGTTTTCAAGAATATTTCTACCTTAAATAAAACCACCCTGAGTTTTAGAGATGATATGAGGGAGAACCGACGCCAACCTGTTACATAAGAGCTTTTCAATGCATTTATAGACCATATTACAACAAGCAATGGGACAGAATTGTAGAACTGATGTCGGTCTAGTCATCTTGGGGATAAGAGTCAAAGTTGTGTAGCTAAGCTGTTTCAGAATCTTACCATGAGTGAAGATTTCCTGAACAGCCTCCCCCACCTCCTTGCCAATCACGTCCCAACTTGCCTTGAAGAATTTACTCGAGTAACCGTCAGGTCCTGTAGCTTTGTCGTTGGGGATAGAGAAGAAGACATCCTTAATCTCTTTGTGGGTAACCGGTCTCATGTGTATTTGATGATGTTCAAGAATGCATACGTTCCCCTTCTGCACAATACTTTTGCAAACCTTCACCGTGTGAGCACTTGTCCCCAAAAGACCAGTACAGAAGCTTAGAAGGCTTTGAATGGCCTTCGGATCAGTATGAGTTACCCCATGCTGATCAGTAATCTGGGTAATTAGATTATTGCCCTCCTGACTCTAAGCACACTATGGAAGTAGGCTGTATTGGCATCTCCTTTAGCAATCCAGTGTGCTATTGCCTTCTGCTTCAGGTAAGTGAGTTGATTCTGCTCTAATATTGCATACTCAGCGGCCACAGTCCTCTCCTTAACAATTAACTCTGCATTTAATGGTTGAGCAACCGGCTCTTTTTGAATTTGGAGCAGCTTAATTTTGGTAATGTCTGCTTTCCTTTCAACATCTGAAAACTTCCTGAAATGCAACTTCTTGAGGTGAAATTTCAAGGCTCTCAATTTGTTGACAAAGATGTACATCTTGGTGCCATAAAAGTTCGTTTGCCAGTTATCACGAATAATCTCCAAGAACTCCTGATCAGTCGTCCACAAGTTACAGAAATGAAAGGGATTCTTGCTAGGAGCCTGTACACCTGCTCTCCTTACTAAACAAGGGCAGTGGTCGAAAAGTCCCTCAGGTAAAAACGAAGCCCTCATATCAGGAAAGGTCACACTCCAATCATGATTGATGAGGAAGCGATCAAGTCGGCTATACACTCTATCCTCAGGCACTTGTTTGTTATTCATGGTGTAAAAAACACCATCAGCTGGACTATCAAGAAGATCATATCTCGCCAAGAAGTCATGGAAAGGGATAGCCTCTTCAGGCTTAAAACCACCCCCAAGCATTCCTCAGGCGAGATAACACAATTGAAGTCGCCTCTAACTGCCCAGGGACCATCCATGGACTTAGCAACATTACTAAGTCTCTCCCAAAGAACCTCTCTATCACTATACCATTAAATGTGTATACAAAAGTCACATGACAACTCTATTGAGTAAGGATGTGCACCACCTTTAAGTGGATAAATTGAGCATTATACTCAAGAAAGTCCACCTGAATAGAATGATGATTCCATCCCACCCAAATCCGCCCTCCCTTGTGGGTATGATTATTAGCAGAAATACTCCACCGGGGAAAATTCAATAAAGCTGACGTTTGATTATTATGTTTTATTTTTAGTTTCAAGCAATCCAAATAAATCTACCTTATTATGAAGCATAAAATTATTGACTGTACATTGTTTACGCTCCTTATTCATGCCTCGAACATTCCAAAAAGCAATGATCATTGGGATAAATTCGGACCTCCACCCCCTCCAGAAAACAGTTGCTCCCCAATCAATATTTTTTTGAACGAGGGAGATCCTACCTGTGGAGATACAACAGCCTCCACCCCATCACTCTGGTCACCGGGTGAATGTAAATGTTTCTGGACTTGAGTCTGGACTTGGACCTACATCTGTGGTACAGTAACAAATTCAACAGTCTGCTTTATCTGCACCTCCGGGACAAGATCACTGATAGAAATAGGCTTTTGTTTCTGTCTCCAAACCAAATTCTTCTGAACTGGTTTGATAATAGGTCCCAATTTTGGCTTTCTGCATTGTTTTGTGTCATGACCCATCTGTTGACATTGGCCACATTTTATCGGTTTCCATTCCCATTCAACAGGAATAGATACCAATACCTGTTTTTCATCCTTAAACTGGATCTGCTCAGGATAGTTTTTATTAACTTGAACCTCAATTAACACCCGAATATATCCAAGCTTAGTTTTTTATTTAGTCGCTTCATCCACAGTCAAAACCTTTCCTATCCTGCCTGCTATCTTCTGCAAACTCAAGCCCCAGAACTTGAGCGGTAGGTTATGAAGTCTAATCCATGTAGGCACCACCTTCACCTCTCCTTTTTCCAAGACCACTTCAGGTGTCCACTTCTTCATTATAACGGGTTTACTATCGAACATATAGTACCCCGCACTTAGCACTTTTGCTTGCATTTCAGCAGTCGCAAAACGCACCAAGATGACACCATTTGGTAAATAAGATATTTTGTCTATGGTATGATGTCCCCAAATTCTTTTCAGGTAACCTTCAAATATTGGCCAGGGCCGGTTCGCCTCTAGGACATAGCCATAAACAGCCGTCTTGATCTCCCAATAAGAGAGTTCATCCTTAACATCATCCTCCGTGAGTTGCAAGATGTCTTCCTGATCCTTAACATCAGGGTCCACAACTCTCACAATTTTCTTCCCTTGCCTTGTAAACCAATCGCCTTGATGATCTTGGATTGCATTCCCACTAGTACTTTCATCCTCATTATTATCAATATCATCCTCCTCATCATAAAAGTCATAGCCGGGGATGCGATTAATCTGGTTCAAACTTCCATGTTTCTTAGCGTCATCGACGTTGGGTTTACGTGCAATCCGAATCTTACTAGTATCCTTCTTACCATCCTTACTCCCATGCCTTTCCTGTGAGTAATGTTACGTAAAGTAGCCGGTGACGAATCCATAGCCGAAGTGCACAAGATTCTCCGTCTTGATCACGTAGATACTTAGTTCCCCATGGAGGGAATTCTCTAGGGTTTTTATTTGATATTATTGTGTTAATCAAATTTTAAATAAAACAAATCTTTTACTCATAGTGACCCGTAAATGAAATGACGAACTTGAATAATCGAACATACCACTATTTCTATACCGTATTTTGACCTAACACGACCCATGACCAATGTAATCCGACACATATTTGAACGCCCTATATTCGACTCGACCAGTGAGGACCGTGACCTTATTCACCCGACCCATTTGACAGGTCTGATTCAACCTGTTTTAGAATTGCCTACCACTACACTTTATTAATTGTGACCCAAACTCGAACTCCACATGATTAATAATTCGAAAAATCACCATATTCTTGATCGATGCCGAGTTACTCAAACTATAAACTCGATTTAAAAAAGACATATGAGAGTTTTCACTTTAATTATAAAAATATTAAGAAAAGTGATTTGGTAATCTTAAAATTTATATATTACTGTATTAAATATTATTAATCAACATTTTTTTTATCTTACCGATATATACTCCGTGGTACAATATTCTTTCATTTTCTATCCGTATTATAGTATGATTATAAAAAAAAGAAAAGAGAAGGCACAATAAACACAACAAAAAAAATAGTCCCGGGCATCCACCTGTTGGGGATAAGTGTCATTTGTAGTGCCTATTTCGTAGTGTTTTGGTCCCATTATCCTTGTAGAATCGCTCCTTGGGAGCGGTTTAGGGGCTTCTTATGCTTCCTTTAGTTCGTTTCAGGTTCCCGAGACCGATTTGGAAGAGTTGAAGCGATTCCGACTCGATACATACACATTTTGGAGCCAACGGAGTAAAGGAACGATCACTCGATGCCTTGGAGTCAACCCCGAGACCTTGGGACCCAATCCCGAGCCTCCGAGACCCGATCCCGAGTCCCGAGAATCGGTGAGAAGCCCATGAGAACCAAGGAGGGACCAAAAAGATCATAATGGAGGCCTACAAGGCTCATCCCGTTCGGGATGAGGTGCACAAACAAGGAGGTTGCTGTGAAGAGCCGTCTCGCCCGAGACCAACCTTGTCTCGGTCGGGACCATCTCGTCCCGACCGGGACCATCCCGTCTCGGCCGGGACGGGCCTGCTGCAGCTCCGCTTTGTTTTCTTTCTTCTCCCTTCCACTTGTAACCCTATATATACCCTTCCATTTTTATGTAAAGCTTATGCCTTCCATATTACCTTAAACCCTAGACTACTTTAGGTTATATTAGATTAGATTAGTAAAGATTAGTCGGTAATTAGTGGTTAATCCTAGTTTAGCCTTGTATTAAGGGAATTCTTCAAGATCTCCACCAAGATTGACAACCTTGGTGGTTTGTTTTGGGTTTTTCTTCATTAATGCAAGATTTCTTCCTTTATTCCTCTCTAGTATGGTATAATCCTTTTTCCTTTCTCTTTATCTTTGTTTTGTTCATCAAGTTTGAATCTTTAGTTGATTGTTTTGTTCTTGTTCATTGTTATCATTAGTTTGTGATGTTTGTTTTGTTTCTTTGATGATTCTTCTTGTTAGTGTTAATTCTAGATTAGATATGTTAGAGTAGTGTTCTTGCTAGGGTTAGTAAGGTGATTAGGGTGTTAATTGAATGATTAAGAGTTTGTTAGAGATGTTGGTGGAAGATTTGGGTTTCCTCTTGGTTTGGTGCATATTACATGTTTGATGAAATGCTTGATTGACTAGTAGATGCATATACTTGTTTTTCTTGCCTTTCTCTTGTGGGTAATAGTTTTTTTGTGGGTTCGGTTCCCTCACTAAGTTGCGAGAGCCCGGTGAGGACGACCCCTAGGTCCATCTACGTAGCGAGAGCCCGGATTCGACCTAGGCCACTATAGCGCGCTAGAACCCCGGTTGTCATGTGTGTCGCCAAGATGGGTTATAGGACGAACCTCTAGGTAGGCCTAAGTTGCGAGAGCCCGGACCAACCTAGATTACCCTACTACCTCCTTCGCTCTAGTTATCCCTCGATCATTCTGTTACCCCTTTGACCCCGACCTAATTCTAGCCCGTTTTCCTTAGTTTGTTTCTCCGGTACCTTAGTCTTAGCCTTAGTTTCCTCCCCCTCTTATCATTCTCATTGTAGCTTAGCTCGTTGACTTAGTCTAGTATTTGGGCCGACCTAGTCTAGGCTTTACATTACCGTCCCCGTGGATTCGACCCGACTTGCCCTATCTACCGTAGGAATAGCCGGTTATATTATTGACGGTTGGGATTCCACGACAAATCCCTTCCCATCAATTTGGCGCCGTTGCCGGGGACGGTGCTAGTTTGGACTTTGTTTCCTAGTTACTTGACTTTGTCTCTGTCTGTGTTTTCTTTTATTTTCTTTTGGTTACTTTGCTTCTTGTGTATGTGTGGTTTATTTCTCTCTTGTCTAGTGCCCAAAAAGCACTAGACTTCTCACGTTTGTTCTTAGTCTACAGTTTGTGCTTAGAGGTGGTGACTATCTTCTTCTTGCAACTTAGAGCCGCTTTAACGGACGGTTGCTAGAATGAGTGGTTTCTAACCGGGTATGGACTACGATTTTCGAGCGAGCATGGGGTTTGATCTAAACTCCACACACTCGGGAGCCGATATGAGCTACTCCTCTTCTTCCATGAACCAAGGGTATGACATGACGTCCCCCTACCATTATCAAGCTTCTTGGGGTAATCAAGATGGGTATGATCCTCAAGAATATGGATATGGCTACCAACAAGTGAATGATTATCACTTCTACGACCATGGTGGCTATTACTCGAGCTATGATTGTGAACCCACCATGTTCAATCAAGATTCACCGTATGGAAGCCAATACCCCCAAGACCCACAATATTACCCTCCACCCCAACCACAATATGAACCCCATGACCCACAATACTACCAATCACCCCAACCTTGCTACCAACAATATGATGCCCCACCCCTTGGGCATTATCAATATTATCAAGGAACTTTACAAGACCCCAATGACCACCAAATGCCGAGCTTGGAGTTTCATCAATCGATGCTTCAAATGCAACAAGAAATGGCCATCCAATCGCAAAAGAATAATGAACTCTTGGCCGAAATCCTTAGGGAAAAGGAGAAATCTAAAGCCAAATTGAATGCCTTAACGGCTCAAAACCTAATGCTCTTAACTTGATCATCACAACTTGATGAGGGATCTTCATTTGGGGAAGGGGAACAACCCAATGACGAGGCCGTTAATGAATTCCCTATGAGGAGCGAGACTTGCTTTGAAGAACCTCAATCGTCTACCCAAAAAGAGACGAATGAGGATATGACCCTTGGTGAAGGCATTCTTGGTGAGGAATTGGAGGAGGATAGTGAGTTGGATGGGTTGGTGGAATTTGTGAGGATGTTGGACGAAATTGTTAGCCTCGAGTTGCCCTTGTGCGATAATTTGGACAAGCATCAAGAGCCCCATGCTAGTACACCGAGAGATGGTTTGGAAGAGATTGAAACCGCCGGTAGAAGTTTCGATTCTCTCCTCCATGATGATGTGGGGCCGAGTGATGAAGATGGGGAACCACAACTTGAGGCAAGTGTGGGGGTGAGCATTGAGGAGATGAGGCCAAAACCGCTTTTTGTGCCTTGTTTCTTGGAGATGAAGCTTGCTTGTGATTGGAGGCAATGCTTAGGGAGGAAGAGGTCGGTGAAGCTCGTAGGATGGAGAGACCCCGGAGACTACTTTGAAGATGATGTCGGGTCTTGGGATTCCTACTTCTTGCCTCCTCCTTGGAGGCCGTGGAGGTCGGCTAAGCTCGAGCATTTCTTTGGCCTTCACTATGATGTCGGTAGCGCGTTCGACTTGCTCCTCCATGCCCTTGAGGGCTACGGTTGAAGAAGAGTCCACCATCCTATGTTTGACGGAGTTCCTAAAGAACCGTCATGTTGTATATTCCCCTCTCCTCTTCTTTAGAATACTTGTGCTTGTATTTGTGTGTTTTGTTTCTTGGATTTCTTTGTTTTTGTGGGATTCTTGTAATTGATTTGGTATTTTGATGAGCGAGGCGAGGGAGTGAATTTGATGTGTAGTTTGAGTTTATTGTGATAGGAGAAGTGAAGGTGACTCCTAGAAAGGAGTGGTTGATGATGGAGTTTGGTTTGCGAGCGAGGATGTCGGTTTTTGAAGCTTATGATAAGCTTTTGGGCTTGGGGTAGCATAGAAGACTCATCCCGACCGGGAAGAAGCCATCCCGATCGGGATGAAGGTGCAAAAATTCGGACTCACTGGAGTGCATTCCCGACCGGGACGAGGGCTTCCCGATTGGGAAGGGTTTATCAACCCGATCGGGACCATCCATCCCGACCGGGATGGTCCCCTTTCTCCCTTTTGAGGCTTTTATTAGGCGCTTGACTCCACCCATTCATTATACCCCCTCCCAACCTCCCTACTCCTCCTTATTCATATCATATGACCCATACACCTCACTTTACACCGAGACCCACATCAAATCCCACCCCCCTCGCACCATTACTACCTCTACCATGCGGTTTTATCAAGCTTGAAGAGGGATAACAACAAAGACGACAAGCAACGTGCCTACATTGATCTATGAGACGATGGAGCGAGTGAGTTACTAGACGATTGGTTTTGGTAACTTTCCTTACTTTTCCGTCTTTTATTGCTTGTTTTTCTCTTGTTTGCCCCCTTCCCCTTGAGTCATGGTATCTTGGTGGCCTTCGAGGCCTCGGTGGTTGTTGCTCCCGACTCTTGATGATGTGACTACATCGAGAGTCATTTTCAAAATCCAAATTTAGCAAGATTTTCGTTTTCTCTTTTTGAGGATTTAGTCGGATTTAGGCGGAATCCGGGCTACGTGACTTGATTACACCTAGCCCTCCCCTCCCATTTCCTTTTATTTCCTTCTTTTTATTTTCTTCCCCCATCCATATCTTTTCTTGTCTCGGCCCATGGTGACTTGACTACACCCCGGCCGGACACCTTCTACCCTTCCCTTCACTTTATTTTTGATTTTTTAGCTTTATTTTCGTAGTTTCTTTTCTTTTTCTTTTGTCTCTCCGCACCCTACGATCCAGCATGAGGACATGGCTCGGTTTAAGTGTGGGGGAGCGATATTCTAGTATAGTTTAGTTTTTCAAAAAAAGCTTTAAAAAAAACCCTAAAAATTTGAAAATTTTTCTCAAAAATCAAAAAGATTTTCTTTTGTGTGTTTTTCTTTTGTGTCGTTGTGTCGTATTTTTGTTTTGTTATGTGTGTTTACCTCCCTTTTTCCTTATAAGTTGCTTAAATCACCGATAGCTTTGGAGAGCTTTCAAGACATTCGGTAACATATTCTATCCCTTTTTCCCTCTTTGCTTCTTGTGAGTTTGGAGGAGATTTGTGATGATGTGTGCTCGGGTGGAGCTTTGTAAAGTTTGTGGTGGATTTGGAGGCTTGTTTGGAAGTTCGGGGTGGTGTTTGTGTTGTTTATGTGTTTTTTTCTCCTTGTTTTGTTTCGTTATCTTTTGTCTCTTTTTCTTTCATTTTCGTCATGTCTTCGTCTTATGTTGTGTTAGTTGTGTCTTGTGTGTAAACCGTTTTCGAAAACCCGGTTTAGAGGCTAGTGTGCAAGTGTTTACTTTCCCTTCCTATTTGCATAAATCGAGTCTTGGACTTTAATCTAGTAGAATGACCCTAAATCAATGATTTCGTTGGTCCTTTACCTTGAGTCCACCTAGCTTACTAGGGATTTACTACGGGATTTGCATTTTGACCATTATGACCACCCACGGTGTGAAAAGGCCTTGGTTACCGAGTCTCGTCCCTTAGGTGACCGTGTTTAGGATTGTTTGATTAGTCCAAGTTCTCCACTTTTTGTGGGTTTGAAAGGGAATGCGCAACCCCGACTTACCCATTCACCTACCTCCTACACATTCCACACAAATAAAATGCAATTTGTTGATTTCTCTCTTTCTCAATTGTCAAGAAATGCCAAAAAGCCAAATCTTGCCAAAAAAGGGCAAAGAAAATAAAAGAAAGAAAAATGAAAGAAAGAAAAGAATGAAGAAAAAGAAAAGGCACAAAAGCCAAAAAAAAAAGAAAATAGAAAAGAAGAAAAAGAAATGGCATGGCAACAAACAAGTCAAAACGTCGAAAAGAAAGAAAATGCCAAAAGAAAACCCGTCTCACAAAAAGAAATCCCCACAAAAATAAGCCTTTTTCCTACTTTTGCCGTGAAGAGCCTACCAAAGGACTGAGTCCCGAGGAAGGATGATAGCGGCATTAGTCGGTCTTCCCTCATTTTGCATGTTTTCCACCTTTTTACTTGGACTAGTTAGGCGGTTTTGGACACTGGACGACCCTCTTGGCTCACGCTAAAGGGGGCGGGGTCTCACTTACCTACATTGTCGACTAAGACCGTGGTTCTTCACTTTTCCACTCCGCCGATCGTCCCGTAGTACGTTTTTAGAAAGTTAGGAGGACCTAGGTAAGTTACCAACGTTTTTTTTGCTTTATCGTCATACTATTAGGGTTTAGTTCACCTTGGTTTGTATGTCTAGCTTGGGAACGTTGTCACTTGCCTCGAGTCCTAAACCGGTGCTTCTTACACCGCTTGTTTGAGGGAAGCGGTATTTGTTTTCTTTTGGGTGCAACCGATTATGTGTTTGTTTGTTTATGTGTGTTTTGTCCGGTTGCATCCGCGGTTTTGCCGCAAGACCCCACTTGCCTTGCGGGGTGCACTTCTCCTCTAAGTGTACTCGCGTGAGTTGAAGGGGCGTAGGGTGCGCTAATACCCACTCGGATAGTTTAGTAGTAGTATGTGCTTACTCGAGGGCGAGTAAGGGTTAAGTGTGGGGGAGTTGATAAGTGTCATTTGTAGTGCCTATTTCGTAGTGTTTTGGTCCCATTTTCCTTGTAGAATCGCTCCTTGGGAGCGGTTTAGGGGCTTCTTATGCTTCCTTTAGTTCGTTTCAGGTTCCCGAGACCGATTTGGAAGAGTTGGAGCGATTCCGACTCGATACATACACATTTTGGAGCCAACGGAGTAAAGGAACGATCACTCGATGCCTTGGAGTCGACCCCGAGACCTTGGGACCCAATCCCGAGCCTCCGAGACCCGATCCCGAGTCCCGAGAATCGGTGAGAAGCCCATGAGAACCAAGGTGGGACCAAAAAGATCATAATGGAGGCCTACAAGGCTCATCCCGTTCGGGATGGCCTCATCCCGTTCGGGATGAGGTGCACAAACAAGGAGATTGCTGTGAAGAGCCGTCTCGGCCGAGACCAACCTTGTCTCGGTCGGGATCATCTCGTCCCGACCGGGACCATCCCGTCTCGGCTGGGACGGGCCTGCTGCAGCTCCGCTTTGTTTTCTTTCTTCTCCCTTCCACTTGTAACCCTATATATACCCTTCCCTTGTTATGTAAAGCTTATGCCTTCCATAGTTTGTTTGTGGGTTCGGTTCCCTCACTAAGTTGCGAGAGCCCGGTGAGGACGACCCCTAGGTCCATCTACGTAGCGAGAGCCCGGATTCGACCTAGGCCACTATAGCGCGCTAGAACCCCGGTTGTCATGTGTGTCGCCAAGATGGGTTATAGGACGAACCTCTAGGTAGACCTAAGTTGCGAGAGCCCGGACCAACCTAGATTACCCTACTACCTCCTTCGCTCTAGTTATCCCTCGATCATTCCGTTACCCCTTTGACCCCGACCTAATCCTAGCCCGTTTTCCTTAGTTTGTTTCTCCGGTACCTTAGTCTTAGCCTTAGTTTCCGCCCCCTCTTATCATTCTCATTGTAGCTTAGCTCGTTGACTTAGTCTAGTATTTGGGCCGACCTAGTCTAGGCTTTACATTACCGTCCCCGTGGATTCGACCCGACTTGCCCTATCTACCGTAGGAATAGCCGGTTATATTATTGACGGTTGGGATTCCACGACAAATCCCTTCCCATCAGTGGGCGTCCTGGGCCTATGGACGCCTACATGGCGTCTGAAAATACAAACGGGCGTCCACAGTCAGACGACAAACTTGGCGTCCGACTTGAGGTTGGGAGGAATAAATTCAGGCTGACGGGCGTCCACAAGCGGACGCCATATTCCACTAAATGGCGTCCACTAGCAGACGCCATCTAGTGAGATACGGCGTCCACTATCGGACGCCATTTTGGCTGGACGTGGCGTCCGACAGTGGACGCCCGTCTGGCTGAGTCGCATCAAAGACCCGCCCACCCCCCTCCCCCCCCTTCACTCTCTAAAAAAAAAAGCACTCTCTACACCCTCTCTATACTCCTCGCCGACTCTATTCTCTATTCCTCTCCTCCATTTTTCAAACTTTTTATTAATTTTTGGTATGTTTTCTTACTTAATTAGTTCTTATTCATTATAATTAGTTCTTGTTTTTGATTGTTATCATTATTTATTGGTAGTTTGCTAGTAAATATTGTTTAGGTCTAAATTTAGATTAGGTTGATTAGTTTAGCCAAAATTCGTTTAGGTAGATTAGTTTTGCCCATCACAATTTTGATTAGGGTTTGACGAATTTGGTTGAATTGAGCTAGAATGACCTTTAGGGCCGTCCGTGAGGTTTTGTGTGACTTAGGACGGACCAAAAAGTGTCGTAATAATGTCGGATTTTCCCGAAACCACTTCTATCCTGATCGGGGTTGTAAATAGGTGTTAGCGACGCTTTCGGAATTTTGATATCTGTATCCGAAAATTTGACCTTATTTGACCTGTTTAAGCTGTTTCTGTGTGACCTAAGCCATGAATTGTTGTGCTTTGTTCGGTTAATTTGGGATTAAATTGAAAAATTAGCTAGGGTTTTCGTAAATTGGGATTAAATTGTGATTACATTTGTGATTAAATTCGGTGACTAATTTTTGTAAGGTCAATTCAAAATTAATAAGACATTTGGGTTTACTTTGACGTATTAGTGATTAAATTGAGGAGACTCAGTTATGGAAATTAAGTTAGAGAAATTAAGTTTAAGTTAAATGGTGATTAAACTTTCGTTTAGTAAGTTCTAAATTAACTTAGGGAAATTAAACTTTAATTTGTTATATATATTTTTTGAACATAGAAAATGAAGAGAACTGAACGAAAATGGATGTATGAGGGAAGACTTGATAAGAAGAGACGTCCCACCGTCGAATTTTTGAGGGGTGTTCAATTATTTGTCGAGGTCGCTAAAAAGTCAGTAGATTTTGCATCGAGGGGGGAGGTTAGGTGTCCGTGTACTAAATGCAAGAACCTAAAATTTTTTGAGGTCCTTGTAGTTAAGGAATATGTTATCTATAGTGGTTTTTCACTCGATTATTATAATTAGATTTGTCATGGTGAGCCATCTCATTCTGAGGAACCCGAAAACCATCAAAACAAGGGGGATTGAGAGGTATGATAGTTGACGTTGTGGAGTGCAACTTGTTTAACAACGAGAACATATATGGGAATGACGACTCACCTAACCCACGAGACCCCACCCAACCCACAAGACTCACCTAACCCACAAGAGCCTAACCCACGAGCAAAAGCGTTTTTTGACATGTTGAACGCTTCGGAGAAACCGTTATACTGAGGGTGTGATGTGACTTTGTTAGAAGTCACATCTATGGTAGTTAGCCTTAAATGTGAGTTCAACCTACCCTTTGGTTGTGTCGATGGTATTGCTGCCTTGGTCGAGAGAGTTATCCCAAAAGACAATATCATGACCCGAACTTTCTACACAACCAAAAAGGTTGTGAAGGGCCTTCAACTCCCGCATCAAAAGATTGATGCTTGTCCAGATGGATGCATATTATTTTGGAAGGACGATGCGATGCTTGATGAATGTAGGAGATGTGGTAAGGGTAGGTATAAGACAGTTGAGGGGGATATTGTTTTGAGGGGTAGAAAAAGGAAAAGCGGTGTCAGGTCAACCGATCCCAATAAGTCAACTTACGTACTTCCATATTGCACCTAGGCTTCAAAAATTGTATGCCACAATAACCATAGCGGAGCAAATGAGGTGGCACAAGGAGGACATTAGGGTACCAGGGAAGATGTGTCATCCGAGTGACGGTGAGGAGTGGAAGCGTTTCGATAGACTACATCCCCACTTTGCGTTAGAACCCCGAAATGTAAGGCTTGGGTTGTGTACTGATGGATTTGCACCTTTCGACAGTCGTACTCTTACTGGCCAGTGATGAACACACCTTATATCCTACCTCCTTGGTTGTGTTTGAAGCAGCCTTTCATCTTCCTATCTCTTATTGTGCCCGGACCCAAAAACCCAAAAAATCATTTGAATGTTTACTTGCAACCTGTTATTGTGGAATTGAAACAACTGTGGGAGGTAGGGGTGGAAACTTATGATGTCTCTCCGAGACAAAAATTTCGGTTGAAAGCAGCTCTGTTGTGGACTATAAACGACCTTCCCGCGTACGGTATGCTCTCGGGGTGGTCTACTGCGGGTCAGAAAGCATGTCCGTGTTGTATGGATGAGAGCAAAGCTTTTTATCTTCCAAATACTAGTAAAATAAGTTGTTTTGACTGTCATCGACAATTCCTACCAGAAGGTCACCCATATAGAAAGAATAAGAAGGCATTCAAGAAGGGTGAGGTTGTGCTTGATGACGCACCTAAGCGACTCCCCGGAGATGAAATATGGGAGTTAATTTCCGATTACCCGTCCACTGTCGGCGGAACCGAGCAGGAGTTCAAAGACCTCAAGAAGTTAAAAAATGGTTGGTTTAAACGTAGCATATTTTTTGACCTACCATATTGGAGGACTTTGTTACTTCGTCACAATTTAGATGTGATGCACATAGAGAAAAACTTCTTCGAGCAGTTGATTCACACTGTGATGGATGTGGAGAGGAAGAGTTGTGACACTACAGGCTCCCGGCGAGATGTAAATAATTTTTGTGACCGTCCTCAACTGCACATAAAACGGGATGGGTCGAAACCGAGAGCCTTGTTCACACTTGACAAGGCTCAGAGAAAGTCGTTGTTGGAGTGGGTAGAGAATTTGAAGTTCCCTGATGGGTACGCCTCCGACTTCAAGCGCTGTGTTGATCTTAAGAACCTAAAGCTGCAAGGGTTAAAGAGTCATGACTGCCACGTCTTCATGGAGAGGTTGCTTCCGGTATCACTAAAGCAACTTTTGCCACCGACGGTGTGGAATTCTATAACTAAGATATCTCAGTTCTTCCTAGATTTGTGTTCTTCTACAGTATCAATTGAGGACATGACTCGGCTCGAGGTTCAAATTCCACAGATACTATGCAAACTTGAGATAATCTTCCCACCGTCGTTCTTTAATTCCATGGAGCATCTACCTGTCCACTTGCCCTACGAGGCTAAGGTTGGAGGACCTGTCCAGTATAGATGGATGTACCCATTTGAAAGGTACATAAATGTTAGTAACTTCATTTAAAAATTTAATTTAAACATAACAAATTTTTATTGATTGAAGTATATAACTTGTTTATTTAGGTTCCTCAATCATTTGAAGAAGAAAATTGGTAACAAGGCTAGGGTAGAGGGTTCTATTTGTAATGCATATTTGACAGAAGAGATTGCAAACTTCTGCTCCCTCTACTTCGAGAAAGATGTCCAAAGAAAAACCAAGAACCTGAACCTAGAACATTCGGTGTCCATTGATCCTACTATACCCGAGTTTTTTCAAAAGAAGGACGATGAAGGAACTTCATCCGTTGAGGGTTCTAGGACGCTAGATGAGAAAGAGTACAACCGAGCGCACCTTTACCTACTCTCTAATTGTGGGATCTTAGAGCCTTATGAGAAGCAATTTGTAACTGAATATGTCGCTGCGAACCCTGACGTGAACCCTGATGACGTTTGGAGTAAGCACGACGAACATTTTCCTAAGTGGCTCAAGGATCACGTAGTTGCCTTAGACATACATGATGATTTGATTAGAAGTTTGGCATACGGTCCAGTGCGAGCGGTTAAAACCTGGAACCGGTACTCGGTGAATGGGTTCAATTTTCACACATTCAACTATGGGAAGAACAAGGCTAGATGCAATTTTGGTGTGAGTGTCTCATCTCTTGATGGTGATGAGTACTATGGTATATTGGAGGATATTTTTGAGTTGTGCTATGCTGGCAAAGAACGGGGGTATAGAGCTGTGGTATTCAAATGTGCGTGGAAAGACAGCTCCGTGAACGGGACCCGAGTGCATGAACATTACAAGAATGTGGAAGTTAATCACACAAGGAAATATCCTACGTACGATCCGTTCATACTCGCGCATCAGGCGAAGCAAGTCTACTTTGCTCCTTCTCCTTACACGAAAAATGACAGAAATCAAAGTCAATGGTGGGCAGTCTTTACGACAAAACCACGGGGACAAATAGACAGTTCTCTGTTCCAGGAAGATGCGGCTTCAAGTGGTACACGCTTATCTTCTATTGAAGAGACCATATTCTCCGAAGAATATCAGAATGAAGGGGCAGAGGAAGATTTTGAGGATGATGATGATGATGGACAAGGAGATTACATGGTTAGGAATGTTCCGGAGATCCTTGAGGAGGATGACGGACACGATGAAGAGAATTTGGAGGACGATCAAGTGGAGGGCGAGGAGACGGTGGAGGAGGATCAGACTAAGGAGGATGAGGCTGAAGACAATAACGACAACGAAGATGACTACAAGAGTTGCTGTAGTAGGTTATATTGATGATTACATGGTTAGGTCGTTGTGCTACTTATTTGGTACATTATTTCAATCAAGTTAGAATGTAATTGCTAATTGTTGTTAACATTGTTTAATTTGTTGCAAGGTTAAGATAATGGCAGGCGGTAGATCGACCAGGAGACGTGGTGGGGGTAGTAGGTCTGTTCAGACGTCCACCACGCAGCAGCAGGAGGAGGAACAGGTCCCCAAAACGGGACCGGAGCAGACCGATGAGCAGGAGGAGGAGCAGCAGCAACAGGGGCAGGAGGAGGATCTGAAGAAGGACGAGTTTGGTCGGGTGATTCTTGACCCTGGTCGCGTATGGTAATATAATCTAACATGTTGACTATTCTTTTGTAACATATTTATTTTTGGACTACATTTGTACATATATGTGCTTCTCGACTCGGTGCAGGTTTCTGCATAGACAGGTCACCAGAGGCTGTACTAACAGCTACATGGCCGACAGAGGGCAGGGGTATGCCTGCTGGACTCAGGTGCCGGTGGACGTAGGGGAGTGGTGGTTCAACCAATTCCGGGTACGTGGATTGTTTTTGTTACCGAGTTTTAAATTTATAACGTGGACTTTGTAAATATTTTTGCTACTAATTAATAATCCGCCTTGATTGTGTAGTTGAAGTTCACTTGGAAACCCGAGTTAGAAGGAAGGGTCTGGGAGCAGTATAACGAGACGTGCACACAATGTTTCGCTTGCATGATGAACAAACGCCACACGCGGGGGACTGCGCTAAAAGACCTTAACAAACAATCTAACTTCAATCTTTCACTGTAATAAATAATATATTGGTGTTGTCATATTTCCGGGGAAGCCTTGGAGAGGTGGGTTGCGTACCACAACAAGCAGGACTTCAAGGTCAGGTCTGAGAGGGCACAGAGAAACAAATTGTCGAACTGTGAACTTGAGGGGAAGGCAAACCCGACACATCATCGGGGTTCTCAGTCTTCTTTGAGTCATGCCAAGAGGGTATGATTTCTACTAATATCGTACTCTTCCTTGAATAATCGTAAACTATGTTCGCATAATTTATATTCGCCTAACGTTCGTACTCATTTAATAGTTACAAGCTGAACTCGGGAGGGTGCCAACCGCAGCGGAGGTATTCTTGGACATGCACGGGAAGAGCGGTGATGGAGGGAATACTTTTAGGACGAGGAAAGACCAGGCAATCTGGGTGAGTACTAACTATTTAAAATAAATCAACTTTGTCTACACTTTAGGTGGTAGATAACTGTCTTTAATGAGTTCATCTAATAATAACTTGAGTTGATTGAAATCGTTGTTGTGTACGCAGGATGCCTACGAAGAAGAGCTAGCGAACCTCGAGGCTGCTCCTGATGCTGAGGAAGTTAACCCGAATAAGACTTTTTTCAAGGTCGTCTCGGGTTACAAGAAAGGTAGTGTGTATGGTGTTGGAAATGCACATGGTATCTACTTCACACCTCCCACACCGCGTCTCAGCACCTGTACACAAATGGAGTACACGTCGGCCGGATCTCAGCAACCCGACCCAGAAAAGAAGGCCATGAAGGAACAGCTGACAGAGCAACAGCAGCAACTGAAGGAACAGGCGGAGCACATAAAAAAGATGCAGGAACAGATGGCCATGTTTAAGGCCATGTTTCAGAGTGTAGACACCCGCATTTTGACTGCCACGTGTCTATGGTAGTCTCCGAAAAACACCCGATGATGATCGGACGCAAACATGACGGTAAGGTGCGAGTATGTGTAGATTTTCGGGATATTAACAAGGCGAGCCCGAAAGATGATTTTCCGTTACCACACATCGACATACTGGTGGATAACACGGCCGACCATGCCCTTCTATCATTCATGGACGGGTATGCCGGGTATAATCAAATCAAGATGGCGGAAGAAGATATGAGTAAGACTACCTTCACTACACCTTGGGGTACTTACTGCTATACCGTCATGCCATTCGGTCTCATTAATGTCGGAGCCACATATCAGAGGACCGCTACCACTTTATTACACGACATGATGCATAAAGAGGTAGAAGTATATGTAGACGACATGATCGTCAAATCCAAAAAACGGGACGGTCATATCACCGCCCTAAGAAAATTCTTCACCCGATTGCGCAAATACAACATGAGGCTAAACCCTCAGAAGTGCAGTTTCGGGGTAACATCAGGCAAATTACTGGGTCATATCGTTAGCCAACGAGGTATCGAAGTCGACCCAGCTAAAATCAAAGCCATTACCGAGATGCAACCTCCCAAAACCGAAAAAGAAATAAGGGGATTTCTCGGGAAAGTCCAGTATATTAGTCGGTTCATTTCCAAGCTGACCATGGTGTGTGAACCAATTTTCAAGAAACTGAAAGTAGGAGAACGGGTACTATGGGATGACAAGTGCCAAACTGCTTTCGACAAGATCAAGGAAATTCTGTCTGCTCCGCCGGTCTTAATGCCACCTCAACCCGGTTTGCCTCTATCGTTATACCTAACGACGACCGAGACAGCCATGGGGGCTATGCTGGCTCAGACAGTTGACTCCGAAGAAAGAGCCATTTACTACATCAGCAAGAAGTTTTTAGAGTATGAGTGCAAATATACCATGCTCGAAAAGACGTGTTTGGCTCTAGTCTGGGCCACCAAGAAACTCCGACATTATATGCTCAATTACGAGGTCCATGTGCTATCCAAGATGGACCCCATCAAATACATCTTCGAAAAGCCCGTTCTCAACGGCCGAATCTCTAGATGGACTCTAATGCTGGCAGAGTTCGACTTGAAGTTTGTACCGTTAAAGGCTATTAAAGGTCGAGTAGTAGCTGAATTTCTCGCCGACAGCCCAGTAACCGAGGAAGGACACACCGACACTTGGTCCTTACCAGACGAAGATATTTTCCATACTGATACTGAAACTTGGGATTTATACTTCGATGGAGCATCCAATTTTCGAGGGTTCGGAGTCGGGATCCTCCTAATTTCACCAAAAGGGGAGCACACTCCCGTCTCCATCAAACTGGACTTTGATGTTACCAATAATGCGGCAGAATACGAAGCATGCATTTACGGGCTACAAGCCGCCGCCAATATGAGGATTACAAATCTCCGGGTACATGGTGACTCGTCCTTGGTCATTAACCAAGCACTCCAAAAATGGAAGACTCGGAACGCCAATCTCGTGGCCTACCAGGCGCGAGTAAGGGATCTCGAGAAACAATTCCAAAAGGTAGAGTATATATACTTGCCTCGGGAAGAAAATCAGTTCGCAGATGCACTCTCAAAATTGGCATCCTTACTGAACATTCCCGACCATGTGACCAGTATGCCAATTTGCGTCGAAAGACGGTCCGAGCCGGCATACATTTACGACATTGAAGACATTGAAATAACCAATCCCGAACCGTGGTACCAAGCTGTGTTAAAATACCTAACAAATGGAGAATACCCTCCCGGGATGGAAGGTCGAGCTAAGAAAGCCTTACGAAGACTAGCCACCCAGTTTATCCGTACCGATGACGGACAACTGTACAAAAAGACAGCACAGGGGGCTCTTCTCCTTTGTGTCGACAAATATGAGGCTGAAAAGGTTATGGCCGAAGTACATGATGGTGAGAACGGCCCACATATGAATGCCCACATGCTGGTCCAGAAAATCATGAGGCTCGGTTATTACTGGAATACCATGGAAGCCGACTGCCGATCGTATGTCAAACATTGTCATAACTGTCAAATCTTTGGCAATGTGCAACATATGCCGTCATCACTGCTGTATACCATGACGTCACCCTGGCCATTCTCAACGTGGGGTATTGACATAATCGGGAAAATAAATCCCTCGGGTACCGGTGGGCACTGCTTTATTTTGGTAGCTATCGACTATTTCACCAAATGGGTCGAAGCTGAATCATATCGCATTCTCAATGCCAAGCATGTGGCCAAGTTCATTCAGAACAAGATAATCTGCCGGTATGGGATCCCTTCTGAATTTATCAGTGATCACGGGACTCATTTTGAAGCCGAGTATGCGGCCCTGCTGACCAAATATAAAATCCAAAGGCATACTTCCTCGCCTTACCGTCCCCAAACAAATGGAGCAGTAGAGGCGGCTAATAAAACAATTGTCACCATACTCAAAAAGATGGCTGATAATTACCGGGACTGGCCCGACAAAATACCTTTTGCCCTATGGGGATACCGAACGTCAATTCGCACCGCAACCGGAGCAACGCCGTATTACCTAACCTATGGGATGGAGGCGGTCCAACCAGTTGAGTTAGAGGTACCATCCCTCAGAATTCTGCTACAAAGCCAAGTACCCGAAGCTGACTGGGTTCGAGCACGATATGACTCATTGGTTCTACTAGACGAACGACGGTCCCGTGCCCTCAATAATATCCAAATCTACCAGAAGAGGATCCAATGGGCCTTCAACAAAAGGGTAAGGCCCAGGAACATTAAGGAGGGCGATCTAGTCCTTAAGTCTGTTCGAGCTCTACTACCTGTTGACCCGAGGGGAAAATTCAAACCCAATTGGGCTGGTCCATATCTGGTAAAGAAGATCCTATCAGGGGGAGCAGTGATGCTGACGGACCTGGACGGGAATGAATTTGTCAACCCAACCAACCTGGACCAGCTGAAGCGTTACTACCCCTAGCCTCTTCTCAATGTCATTAGCAAATTTTATCAAAATCATTTTTTTTCAAAAAGCAAGTCAATTAGCTAGAATTATTTATTCTACTGTCAAAAACATCTTGAACCAATAGTCTTGGTGTAATTCGAGATTGCAAATTTCCTATGCCTGAACTACGTTTCGTTTGATTCTGCTAATCGCGGATACGTAGGCAACCCCTCAAAAGGGTACAACCAATGCAATCAAGAAAAGACAGGAACGGTTTAATAATAAACTTTTTCTTTTATTATTATTTCAAAAAAGAGACTCGATAAACTCGGGAAATTACAAAAGTGCAGGAATTTAATAATAATAAATACAAAAAAGGGCACACAACAAATAATAATAATACTTACATAATAATAAAGCTAAAGGACTCGGCCTTTAGGGCATCTTGCCCTTCCCCTTGTCCTTGGCCTCCTTAGCCGTCCACTGGCGACGACGCGGAGGGGAGCATTCTCGAATCACCACAGGAACCTCTCTAGCTCGGGCTCGATTGTTTGAGCCCGACTCCTCTGTCACATCAATAGGCCCAAGTCGAGCCCTCACGGGCTCAGGGAGCCGGTCACGCGGACCAAGTCGGTCCCGGACCGCCAACCTCGGACCAAGTCGTCGTTCCAAGTCGGTCTGCCCTCGAGTGCTGCTAGAACCGACTTCCTTAGATCGAGTCTTAGTTTGTGACTTAAGACCCGATTCTCCCCGGACTGTAGCCTCAGGAATATATTCCCCGGTGAAAAAGTCCCTGTTGTCCTTCGCCGACTCGCGATGAACCAATTCAAAGGCCTCCTCAAGCTTCAGGGCCTTCCGAGCTTCCTCGGACTCCTCAGAAGTCCATTTCTGATAAGCCCGTGACACCCAAGCGGATTGGCAAGGGCTGGGTATAGTCCATGTAGGACGAGTGAACCATCTCTGCAACCAGGTGTCGCACATAGCGTCCGTCAATTGGAGCGAGACGCTGATAATGGCTTCAGTCTCAGGGATGCGCTGAGACGAACCGAACTGTCTTAGGAGACGGTCCGGATAAATGTGAACCGTCCAGTCGAGGGACAGAATCACCAGGTAGCGAGCTTTCTCTTGGCCAATCCGGTCAACTTCGAAAGAAACCACCAAGCAACGGTCCACCTGATCAAGGGACCCCCGTGGAACACCAGCTCCTCGTCCCAGTAAGCTCGATCTATCCGATGACTCGAGCTTATCTTCCGCCTTCGGGAGCTAATCTGACTGCTCCGATAATTGGGAATGCTCGGAGGGGTCTCTATGATCGATAACCGCTCCGACAACCATATCTGAAGAGGATACACAAATTTTATAAGCAACGGAATGGTTCGCCAGGGTCCACTCGATCGAGTGCAGCAGATGACTCGATCGAGTTAGCCCTCTGAAAACTGGCAGTAGCTCGATATGAGTGTCACTCGATCGAGTAACAGGTCCACTCGATCGAGTGACTTACGGGCATCAGAAAAATCGCACAAAATATATATATATATATATATATATATATATATATATATAATCGAGGTGCATACTTGCAGAATACGGGTACTCCCCGTCAGCGGTCGAGTTGGGTCAAGCCGCCTGGCGTCCAGACCCATGATGATTTCTCCAGTGGCTAGCCAAGCAGGGCTATGACCAGTCTCCATCTGGTCAACCACTCCAATCAGCCTGATTTGACCCCTACATGAGTCAAGCTCCATCAGCCCCTCGAAGACATAGCAATGCAGCATGCAAAAGGCGAATGCCCTACGCCTGTGAGCAGGGGTGGCCCTCACGTCCCGGGGATTCATGAACTTGTCGGCCAAGTCAAACAGGGAAACGGTATCTCCTTGCACCATCCGATTTGCCTCAGCATGAGACAAACCCAAAAACTCCCTTAATCTCCTCCTTGGATCCGGGTAGAACGGGGGAATAGCTGGCTGAACAGCAAGGCCCCAACTGCCTATGGCCGCAACCTCCTCGGGTAAAGGACACATTTCTCCCCGTGGGAACGCGAATACGTGATGGGTGGTGTCCTAAAACGACAAGCAGGCATTCAGGAAATGCGAGTCAACTATTAGACGCTGGAAAGGGAATAAATTGACAATTCCCATCTGGGTCAGTCGTACTTTCTCCTCATCCCGAAAGTATTGGGACCAGGCGAGAAGCATAGCCGTCAAATGGTCGATACCCATAGCGGAGATTTCTAACTTTCTTGAAAGTCTAAAAGATTTTGAGAAGGAAAAGAAAAATTCGAGTTGAGATGCAGAGAACTGAAGCAGGGATTCTCATATTTATAATGAGAAAACCTAACAGAAAAACTAACTACCCTACCTCCTCAGCAAGCTGGGCCCTATGCGCGCGCAGACCTGATTTCAAACTAGAACCCAGAATAGGAATCAAGCTGTCCCGAGCTATCCTAAGAGACTCCAAAATTTTTCTGTGATAAAATTTCTTCGCGATAAAAATTCTTGTCAAAATTGTCCCTTCGAAAATTCAAATATTTTTATCTCCCCAGCACGAGTCAGTGTTTTGCCTATGTGTTACATACAAGTTGTTATGTGTCAGCATACAGGTACACTCCAGATTTCAGAAGCAAGTCTCCGCGAAATTATTAAATTCCTCAACGGAGTTAGCTTTTCCCCGATATGCTACATCCAAGGTGTGATGTGTCGGCATATGGGTACGCCTACTCCCCAAAAGAGGCAAACGTTATTCCCCACAGAGCATCATCATCAGCTCAGGTACGACTCAAGGCTTCAAAAGCAAGCCCGTACAGCTCACATATTTCCCCAGCGGAACGCCCAAGGCGGCATTTTCCCCGAAATGGTACGGGATGGGCCCACGTATAGGCGTGACCAGGACTTATGCTACAAGCCTGACTCCCTGCGAAGCTATCATCATTAGGACAGGTATGACCCTCTGCTTATGGCTGGCGAGCCCTTCACGCGAGTCCACTGGACTATAAACGACCCGACCGGAAGTCTACCAGGTCTTAGCGGGCTTGGTAGCTACTCTGACTTTCGCCTTGTCCAAGCCTCAATCAGAGGGGGGGCTCTGTAGACACCCGCATTTTGACTGCCACGTGTCTATGGTAGTCTCCGAAAAACACCCGATGATGATCGGACGTCAACGTGACTTAGTATACTCGGATTTGGGCTCGGAATTCATAATATCCGACGTAGACTTTTAGCGGAGTAAAAATCTCACAAAACAGACCTCAATTTCAGGCCCAGTGGGTCGTTCCGAGTCAAATGAGACTAATTTGGGCCAAAACCGACCAAAAAAAATTCCCGTCTTTTGGCGACCGGGTCAAAACCCGGTCAAAGACGAAACCGTCTCATAAATCAGCCAAGTTCAGATTGGCGCACAAATCAAAATTCAAAAAAGTAATCAAATCAACAAAGTCAAAACTTCCCTATTTTATCTCGATTTGTTGACCCACTCGATCGAGTGGATTGACCCCACTCGATCGAGTGGAGCCTTTTTACCCGGGTTTAGCCCATTTGCGAAGGCACTCGATCGAGTGCACTAGGGCCACTCGATCGAGTGCCCCTAGGTCGAGGGGTGAAGTCTATAAATACCGCTTCACCCCCCCATGCATTTCGGAACTTTTTGAGCATTTTTACCCTACAACTTCAGCCACATTTCACCCTACTTCAACCCTACCTCATCACCTTACAAGCCTTAGAAAACTTAAGCCAAAAACCTACAAAAACCGAGCTCATGTCCCTCGATAAACCGACACATACACACAAGCATCTATACACACCATAACTCGCGTACATCCTCGATACTCCCAAGCTTTGTCGCTATTCACGAGTCCATTTCCGAGGTCTATACTAGCATGTATGTTGAGGGTGTCCTAAATTCCCTTTCGATCTTTATTTATTCCGTCATTTTGTTTATTTTTATTGTATTGTAGTCATGATCGTCACAACACTAACACTAACATTTTCGCATTTTTTATATTTTCGTTTTATATCATTTTATCATCATTTACATTATTAATACCGTGTATACGTAAACTAGTATCAAAATCGGTTTTAAAACGTTTGACTACGATGATCACTTTTGGTCCGTCTAATCCCTTTACGAGCAACGACGGAGGTGGAGCCCTTTCGAGGAGCCCCGCCCCAATGTACTCAAGGGCGTGGCGCGACCGTGATCGGTCGTAGTTGAACGGATTTAATTCCTTTTCCATAATTGGTACGAAACCCGTTGACACGAAAACCGACATCACGTAACCCGAAAGGGTTAGTTCCGATGTCGTGACGTAGAGGGATACATTTCGTCACCAATTCAAAATTTCCTAATCTAACGTAAACATTTTTTTATAAACTCCGGTAACGGTATTATAGTCGTTCGTACACGATTATAGTACCGGAGGCCGAGTTAAATACAAATCGTGCGATATTTGTATTTGATTCGGCCGATTATCGATTTCAAGTCATAAAACAAGGCGAGTTACCTCTCGTACAGGGGGCACTTGATCGAGTGCCATAGGCCACTCGATCGAGTAGCACCCCAAAAAGTGGTCAGTAGCCACGTTAAACGTGCACTCGACCGAGTCACACCACCACTCGGTCGAGTGGGTCCTGTAACCCACAAAATCGAGGGGTTTGACCCACAATTCAAACCCCGACCCATTTATCAACTTTGGTCATCACGTGCAAAGACTATCACGTGACTATCCTATTTTCAAAACTACACACATCACGACACGTAGAACGACTTTGACCACTTTGACGTGATAAGTCGGGACAAGACTACGGGACGTGAGATTAGGCTAGCAATATGCCACAGTCTCATGTTCCCGTCCTTCGTTTAATATGCGACATAATGCGTATTTAATCGGGGTTAGTCCGTCTACATATTTTCGCGGTCTAGTTTACATACGGGTCCGTCCCCTTCATTATATCGCGTTATTTTTATTTCGTTCATTTCTTTACGTATTGTTGTATTGTGAATTCCGGGTTGTATTTCCGCCCGTTTAATTTGTACGTTATTTTTATTTACTTTCTAGCTTTGTTTATTTACTTGCTTTTACGCTTTATAAACGAACCTCGCATGCTAAATCATTTCGACCAATAATAAGATGCATTAAATGACGTAGTTAACGAAAACTTCAATTCGCATGCTTAGACAAAACGCTGTTTGCATATCATTTAATTATTTTACTAGCGCGCGTACCACGAACACGAACGATGTCTTAGTAGAGGCCGCCATGTGCGGGCGGGGTTGGGTGTCCTTAGTGGGCTTCCCAACACGTACCCTCACCCCTTACTCAGAACCTTTGGTTTCCGGATGTCCGAAACCCTTGGCGCACGAGAGTCATTCTTTACACGATTACCGGTATAGATGGTATCGGTATCGCAATGCAAAGGGACGAGCCCCATAAACTCTGAAATCGGAGTGGGCTTACTTTGTGTATAGCCCATGACGACATAGAGTGGGCTCGTATGGTTCCGAATAACCACAAAATTCGGTGGCGACTCCATTTTGACTTAAATTTCGAACCCGAGAACAATCTTACCACGAGATTCATTCGCCTACCCAAACCCGCGCTTCGCCGCGTCGGGGTGGACCTACGTCATGTCTACACATCGACACATAAAAAAACACCTTTTTACAGGGCATCACATACCACAATAGATACACATCTAAAATACACTTAGCATCGAGAAACCGATAGTACCAAAACCCGAAGGAACCGGCCCCGATACCCGTCACCCTTCACGTCCCAAACCAAAATTACCACAACTCACCAACATTAAACTCGACGCTCCCGTGCCATAGCCACATTCCGACGAGCCCCGATCCGAGTAAGCAAAAGCATGTAGGTTGAGGGTGTAACCAAACCCGACTTCTCTCTTTTCTCTCTTCTCTCTTCTCCTCATCCTCGTATTTTTTTTTCCTTTTTTCGTCGTCGGTCGATTTTTTTATTACGGGTCGTTCGTCTTTTATTTATTTATTTATTTATTTCTAATATCGATACTACAAAACTATTTTTATAAAACAAACGTTCTTAGAAATATGATATCGATTCTCTATAATCGAATATCGTATCTAACAAGAACTAAATTAAAATCTCGTTGATGCTAAAAAATTGTTACATCTTTTTTTTACAAAATACGACGATTTTAACGCGGAGAGAATTAACATTCTTTTTCTTTTTTTCGTCCAAATTCTTTTCAAAACGATTTTTATAAAAAAAATTTCTAAAAATCATTCCGAATATTTGATATCGATTTCATAATCGAATATTGAATACGACGAATATCGAAAATATACATCGAGTATAAATTAATCCATATTTGTACGCGATTTATTAAAATTAACGATTTTCGAAAAAACCCGAACAGAGACAGCTACCCACGCGAGTCGCGCCCCCTCCCGGGCGACTCGCGCGGGAGCCTGAAACCGCGACCCGTTTTTCTCGTTTCTCTTTTTCATTTTACATCGTTTCTTACATAAAACAACGGCTTTCTCGGCATATTTTCAGATTTCGACAAATATTTTTCGACCTTGGTCAAAACACGTGTTTAAAAACTTTTTCGAAATCATGCATGTTATCATATTTACGTTTTTTATTCACAAACCGATACTAACTCGTTTGTTTATCCTTTGTAGCAAATTCATCTTTTTTTTATCGTTTGTTTTATTATACTAAAACGAATCTCACATGCTAAATTCAACTTTGACGTTAATTTTCATGCATTAAACCGACTTATCAACCCATTCAATTCCTCGCATGTTTAGGGAAAACAATGTTTGCATATCATTCATCGTATTACTAACGCGCGTATTCTAAAGTCATTCGATATCCTAGTAGAGGCCGCTAATGTGCGGGCGGGGTTGGGTGTTCTTTGTGAACTTCCCAACACGTACCCTCACCCCTTACTCAGAACCTCGATTTCCGGATGTCCGAAACCATCGGCAACGAGAGTCGTTCAATACACGGTATCCGATCATGTCGGTATCGGTATCAAATGCAAAGGGACGAACCTGATAAACTCTGAAATCGGAATGGGCCGTATTTTGTACACGGCCCACTACGACATAGAGTGGGTTCGAACGGGCCGAACTCCCACAAAGTTCGGTGACGACTCCAACTCCGATTTAAATTTCAATTCGATCCATTCTCATATGGAGATTCATTCGCCTCCCCAAACCCGCGCGTGGCCGCGTCGGGGTGGACCTATGTCATGTCCACAATTTGGCGATTCCGCTGAGGATTAACTGATGTGTGACTTACCATCGGCATCCTCAGGGTGAGACTCGAACCCAGAATAGGAATCAAGCTGTCCCGAGCTTTCCTAAGAGCCTCCAAAATTTTTCTGTGATAAAATTTCTTCGCGATAAAAATTCTTGTCAAAATTATGTCCCTTCGAAAATTCAAATATTTTTATCTCCCCAGCACGAGTCAGTGTTTTGCCTATGTGTTACATACAAGTTGTTATGTGTCAGCATACAGGTACACTCCAGACTTCAGAAGCAAGTCTCCGCGAAATTATTAAATTCCCCAACGGAGTTAGCTTTTCCCCGATATGCTACATCCAAGGTGTGATGTGTCGGCATATGGGTACGCCTACTCCCCAAAAGAGGCAAACGTTATTCCCCACGGAGCATCATCATCAGCTCAGGTACGACTCAAGGCTTCAAAAGCAAGCCCGTACAGCTCACATATTTCCCCAGCGGAACGCCCAAGGCGGCATTTTCCCCGAAATGGTACAGGATGGGCCCACGTATAGGCGTGCCCAGGACTTATGCTACAAGCCTGACTCCCCGCGAAGCTATCATCATCAGGACAGGTATGACCCTCTGCTTATGGCTGGCGAGCCCTTCACACGAGTCCACTGGACTATAAGTGACCCGACCGGAAGTCTACCAGGTCTTAACGGGCTTGGTAGCTACTCTAACTTTCGCCTTGTCCAAGCCTCAGTCAGAGTGGGGGCTCTGTAGACACCCGCATTTTGACTGCCACGTGTCTATGGTAGTCTCCGAAAAACACCCGATGATGATCGGACGCAAACATGACTTGGTATACTCGGATTTGGGCTCGGAATCAATAATATCTGACATGGACTTTTAGTGGAGTAAAAATCTCACAAAACAGACCTCAAATCCAGGCCCAGTGGGTTATTCCGAGTCAAATAAGACTAATTTGGGCCAAAACCGGCACCAAAAATAAATCCCGTCTTTTAGCGACCGGGTCAAAACCCGGTCAAAGACGAAACCGTCTCATAAATCAGCCAAATTCAGTTGGCGCACAAATTCAAATTCAAAAATCAATCAAAACAAACAAGATCAATTCTTTCCTTATTTATCTCACCCGTTTGACCCACTCGATCGAGTGGATTGACCCCACTCGGTCGAGTGGAGCGTCTTGAACCCGGGTTTGGCCCGTTTGCGAGGGCACTCGATCGAGTGCACTAGGGCCACTCGATCGAGTGCCCCAATGTCGTGGGAAATGCTTATAAATACCCCATGATCCCCATGCATTTCACAACTCTTTTTTTCAGAATTTGTTTACCCTAGATTTTCAGCCCTAAGAACACCCTATACTCTACACTACAAAGCTTTAGAAACCCTAAGCCATACTAGTCACAAAACCGAGTCTCGTCCCTCGATTAACCGACGCAACACACACGCACACATCCATACACACCATAACTCGCGTACATCCTCGATACTCCCGAGCTCGTGCCGCTATTACGAGTCCATTTCCGAGGTCCTTACTAAGCATGTACGTTGAGGGTGTCCCAAACCCCATCTCGATCTCTTCTATCTAGTCTCATTTACATTTTATTTATCGTATTTTTGCATCATCTTTGTAATCGTAGTAACACTAACACTAACCTTTTTTATACTTTTGCATCTTCATTTTTGTATCATCATTTTATTACTAATATTAATAATAACGTGTATATATATATTAATACTAAAAATCGGTTTTGAAAACGTTGGACTACGATGATCACCTAAGGTCCGTCTAATCCCTTTACGAGCAACGACGGAGGTGGAGCCCTTTCGAGGAGCCCCGCCCCAATGTACTCAAGGGCGTGACGTGACCGTGATCGGTCGTAGTTGAACGAATTTAATTCCATTTCTATAATTGGTACGAAACTCGTTAACACGAAAACCGACATCACGTAACCCGAAAGGGTTAGTTCCGATGTCGTGACGTAGAGGGATGCATTTCGTCACTAATTCAAAATTTTCTAATCTAACGTAAACATTTTCCTAAAATTCCGGTGACGGTACTATAATCGTTCATACACGACTATAGTACCGGAGGCCAAACTAAATACAAATCGTGCGATATTTGTATTTGGTTTGGCCGTTCATCTATTTTAAATCATGAAACGAAACGAATTATCATTCGTACAAGGTCTACTCGACCGAGTACATATGCTACTCGATCGAGTAGCACCCATAAAAATGGGCAGTAGCCACGCAAAAGGTGCACTCGACCGAGTCACACCACGACTCGGTCGAGTGGGTCCCGTAACCCATAAAACCGAGGGGTTTGACCCACAATTCAAGCCCCGACCTTTTATCGACTTTAGTCATCACGTGCAAAGACTATCACGTGACTATCCTATTTTCAAAACCATGCACATCACGACACGTAGAACGACTTTGACCACCTTTTGACGTGATAAGTCGGGACAAGACTACGGGATCTGAGATCGGGCTAGCAATATGCCACAGTCTCATATTTCCGTCCTTCGTTTAGTACACGACATAATGTGTATTTAATCGGGGTTAGTCCATCTACATATTTCGCGGTCTAGTTTACAAACGGGTCCTTTTTTATCATTATTTTGCGTTGTTATTATTTCATTTATTATTTTTACGTAATGTTGTATTGTGAATTCCGGGTTGTATTTCCGCCCGTGTAATTTGTACGTTATTTTATATATTTTCTAGTTTTATTTACTTGCTTTACGCTTTATAAATGAACCTCGCATGCTAAATCACTTCGACAAATAATAAGATGCATTAAATGACGTAGTTAACGCAAAACTCACATGTTTAGCTAAAACGCTGTTTGCATATCATTTAATTATTTTACTAGCGCGCGTACACGAACACGAACGGTGTCTTAGTAGAGGCCGCCATGTGCGGGCGGGGTTGGGTGTCCTTAGTGGGCTTCCCAACACGTACCCTCACCCCTTACTCAGAACCTTTGGTTTCCGGATGTCCGAAACCCTTGGCGCACGAGAGTCATTCTTTACACGATTACCGGTATAGATGGTATCGGTATAACAATGCAAAGGGACGAGCCCCATAAACTCTGAAATCGGAGTGGGCTTACTTTTTGTATAGCCCATGACGACATAGAGTGGGCTCGAATGGTTCCGAATAACCACAAAATTCGGTGGCGACTCCATTTTGACTTAAATTTCGAACCCGAGAACAATCTTACCACGAGATTCATTCGCCTACCCAAACCCGCGCTTCGCCGCGTCGGGGTGGACCTACATCATGTCCACACAGAGATGCAACCAAGGTCGTCCCCCATCCCCTCCAGACGACAGAGACCCCTTTAACGGGGATGGTGGTAACTCTGGTGCTCCAGCTAGCTTCCCAGTTAGCTGATTGGTTTTTGTTGTTGTTGTTACTTTATTTACGGATTATGTATCTTCGAACTAGTTTAGATTTGTGTACCTTCAAACCGTACGTTAAATGTTTTTAATATAAGTTTTTTCAGCATAAATAAGTCGATAGATGAAGTGTTTTGCTTGACTGAGAGTGAATGAGGTTGAGGTATTGTGGATAGTCGACAGTTGTGGTTGGTTGAGAGTTGTGGATGTGGTTTATTTTGCAGGTTTTGGCTAGACATTGAACGCATGTTTACGGCCATGCAACTAAAATGGTGTCCGACTGTGGACTCCAGGTGTCCCTGGATGGCGTCCAAAGTCGGACGCCAACGTAAGGATCATGGCGTCCGACTGTGGACGCCATCCAGGGGTAACTGGCATCCACAGTCAGACGCCACCCATGGCGTCCGCTGTCAGTCGCCAATTCTCTTGGCGTCCAATAGTGGACGCCCGTGTTAAAAATGGGCGACCAATCGTGGCTTCCGCTTTCTGGCGTATGTTTGCGGACGCCCGTTCCCTTATAGCATCCACTGTCGGTGGCCACTAGGTGGACGCCTGGGGCACCTTTTCTTGTAGTGAAACAATTCCGTACATGTATTATAACAATAACTCGATCCACGATCCACATAACTGGACCATCCAACCCTTCTCAAATCTAATATTTGGCCCAAAACAATTGTTTATGTCAAACTTGTAAAACGTAGATCTAATTTGTACGGAGAACAATTCTCAAATTACCCAAATCAGAAAAACCCTAAATCAGAAATCCCTAAATACCCAAATCACATTTTCCAGCCACGAAATAATTCATCATATACATTATCACTATCATCCTTGGCCACTGCCTTTCTGTTCACACATGGTCGTTGGATTTTGTTATAGGTAGGTCCATTTCTTCTTTCTTAGTTCTTTCTCTTCTATTGTTGTTGTTGTTTTATGCGGTTTCGGTTCGTCATATTGATGTTGTTTATTTGTTCGTTAGGTTCTCTTTCATATTGCTGTTCGTCGTGCATGAATGAATCTCAAGATTTATTGATGTCGCTGTTGTTTGTCGTACGTGGCATCTGCTATTGACGGGCACCCCAATCGGATCGATCGTTTAGCGAAGGCCAGGATGGAGGGTCAAACAATATTTATAGACTCGGAATAACACAAAAACTACTAGAGTAATCGTGGTAAGTCGAGGTCGGTCCACAAGGAACGGAACATAGTAGTAGCGAGTTAAAAGCGACGTGTTTGGTGTCTAGAGAGGGGTTTCTAAGGGTCAAGTCTACGCTAGGGAAATGACTACAATTAGCTAGGGGTGATCCATCTAGGGAAAGGTGTTAAGGGGAAGTCGTGATTCGGAAATTGTAGTCTAAGAAGGTCGGAATCGGGTTTTTGTCGCAACATTGATAAAGGGAGAATGCCACCTTTCGGTTTCTTCACCCAACCCACCTAAAAGCCCGCTTTCGCTGCGAAGAAGGGTAAGTCTCTAATTATGGTAATTTCTACCCCGAGTTTCCCCATATTGATAGAAACGAGTCAAGGCCGGTTTAGTTGGCCGGACTAAAGCAACAATGACACAACAACCATAAACAAGATAAACCAACAAACAAGCAACCCACCAACATCCCTTAATTCAAATAATCCAAGTCCTCATCCCTAAACCCCCCAACAAGAAATCTACTCACTAATCATAATGGAAAACAACAAAATATTAACTAAGGAGAAAATAACTACAACATGCATAATAACTAAATCTAAAGAACTAACAACAAAACATTATCTAACAAAATAAATTAGAGAATAATCTAGAACAACATAAATAAAATCTAGAGAAACTAACAACACTAAGATGATCTAAACAAGACAATAATAAGAAAACTATATTAAATCTAAACTAGAGATTAGAGAGTGGAAGAGAAATATATACCAACTATGAAGATCTACAAGAAATTAGAAGATTGCATAAAGAAAGATTGAATCTTTGATGAAGAGAATGAAGAACTTGTCACTAATCCTTCAATAAACCCCACAAATCTTCAAATAAAACTTGAAATAATCTTCTACAAACTTGAATCTAGAGAATTGTTGATGGAAACTAAGAAAATCTACTACTAGATTACTATGTAAACTACTAGAATTACGGAGAATTACTAAGAATACTACTAGATTACTACTAAGAGGATGATGTAACTACACTAATGGTGGATGGAGTAGAATGGTTGTGGATGACGATGATGATGCCTTGGGCAACAAACTAAGGTAGACATATATATAGTAATGCCTTAATGGGTTTTTAACCTAAAGCCCAAATCCAACTTTTTGCTCCATTAGTGAGACAATCACCCTTTAGTCTTCATGAGGTGGAACTTCGTCCTGTCGTGCATGGACCAACACCGCCGGGTGAAACTTCACTCGGTGGTTTCACCCGGTAAACTTGTTCCAGTTTTTGCGATTTTTGGACACTTTCACCATCGGGCGAAATTTCACCGGTGGGCAAAATTTCGCTCGGTCATTTTTGCCCGGTGGAGAAGCTCGGAAAATCTTCTAGGAGGCAATTTACCGTCGAGCGAAACTTCGCCGGGTGGTGTTTCATCGGGTGCAATTTCACCCGGTCATTTTTTTGGCCTATTTTCTTGTCTCATTCTTCGTCGTATGATTGGATGGCTTTAAACATTAAGTTGTGTGCTATGCTCTTAGGACGATATTCCCTTCTCTTGTGCTCGTGGAAGCTCGATCGTGATTGCGGTGCTAAATCCTATCAAAATTGATAGAAAAACTACCAAAAACACGTAAAACGCACAAGAGGGACGCTAATGCAAGAAATACTCAAAATATGGCGATAATTGCACTCTAGACTCGCAAAACAAGGGAAAAACGGGTCTAAATGGGAGGAAAAACGGTCTAAATTTAGCACACAACAATTCCCCAACACTAAGTTGTTGCTCGTTCTCGAGCAAAGACCCAAAAATAAATTACAAACTACTACTACTAGCTAGACTATGCTAAGCCAATACAAGGCAATTAACGGGCCTGCTCCGTCCCTTCAACTCACATCGGAATACCCATGAGGTAGAGTATTCCCATGCAAGGGAAGTTGGGGCTTGCTCAAAATTATGGATGCGACTAAACACACAAAAACACATAACACGAAAGAATAGACGCATCCATAGCAAAAATAAAACACTGAATCCCTCATCGAGACGGCAGGTAAGACACCGATTACTTACCCAAAACAACAATAAACTTTCAAGATAAATCACCCACGTAATCAAGGACCAAAGCCTAATACTATGACAATTAAGCAATATAGATGTTTATAACTTAGCTAGGTCCTCCTAATCTTTTAAAGGGGTACTACGGGGCGTTAAACGGAGTGGAAAAAGTGAACTATGGATTCGTTCGACACTGTAGGTAGGTGCAGTCCCGCTCTCGTTGGCTAAGCCAAGAGGGTCGTTCCAAACTCGAATTTCCTAAATTAGCCCAAATAAGGTGGAGTGTTTACAATTATTGGGGTGGATCGACTAATCACCGCTATCTTCCTACCTCGGGAATCGGTCCTCTAGTTGGCACTTCACGTCGACGAATCGATCAAAGTGTTTTTTTTCTCTCCTTTGTTTTTCATATTTTTGTGCTCTTTTCTCTTGCTTTGGTTTGCTCTTTTTGGTTCTTTGATGTGGTTCGAAACCAAGCTTGGAGGTTATTTTTGTGTAAACTTATTGTGGTGATGTATAGGTGGGGGAAAAATAGGTAATCGAGAACGCGTGCCATTCCCGGATAACCCACAAAAAGCGGAAAGAATTTAGACTAAAGGTGCAGTGGTCATTCGAGCAAGGTAACCTAGAAAATGGGATGCGGGAACCAAGGCCTAACTCCTCCATGGGTGGTCAGGGTGGTCAAATGCAAACCCCGAAGTAAACCTCTAGTAGAAAAGGTGGACTCAAGCTAAAAGATCAACAAGTTAATTGCCTTAGAGTCATTCCACTAGATTAAGGTCCAAAATCAACAATGGGTTATCTACAATGGAATGTAAACTCTTGTAAAATGTTTGTAATCGGGTTTTCGAAAAGTTTTAATCCTAGACACACTATACAAAAGTAAAAGGAACACACGAAAATGAAAAGGCAAAATAAAAGAAAACACAAGTAAGGTCATGTAATCCATACCATCGACATACAAGCACACAATTAACCACAACACCCAAAATGCTCAATTTCGAGAGCCTCCAATAGCAACAACCTAACTCCTCTACGAAAATAAAGAAAGAAGGAAGGAAATTACCAAGCGGGTGCTTTCATAATCTCTTCAAATCGTGCTATTAAGGTGGTGGTTACCTGTAAGAGTAGAGAACAAGACCGTACACGGGACACGAAAACATAACGAGAAACAAGAAAAGAAAAGAAAAAGAAAACGAAAATGTTTTTGATTTTTCGGTTTTTCAAATTTTTATGGATTTTGAAAAGATTTTTGAAAAATAAAAGATAGTAGACTCCTCCCCCACACTAAAACTGTACATTGTCCTCAATGGACAAGTAGGGGAAGAACGAAAATGACGGAAAAGAAAAATAAGAGAAATCTTTTTTTATTTATGTGATTTTTCAAATGTTTTTGTATTTTTATAAAAATTTTGAGAAAAGAAAATAAAAATAAAATAAATAAAGCGATAAAATAGTGGCGGGCGTAGGTTCAATCACATCACCTAGACCCTAGCCAAGTGGCTAAAAAATTGAAAATGAAATAAACGAAATGAAATTAAAACGAAAGGGTGAAAAATTGGGCGTAGGTGTAATCATGTCTCCTAGCCCGGATTAAGAAAAATTTGTGAAAGATTGATTAAAATTTGGATTTTTCAAAAGGTCAATAGCGTAATCACGTTGGCTAAAGACCGGGAGCAATACCAAGGCCGCTTCGGCCGCAAAAATCTAACAGTGGGACAGCTTGCAATTTTGGTTCGAGGTAAAACAATCACAATGATTATAATAATGATGAAACAAGGAACAAGGAACAAGATTAATCCAAGGACATGCAATTATTGATGATTAAAGACTCACCAACACAATCCTCACATATACACAACACACACACACACACACTACTTACCGACTCCGGGAGATGGTTTAATTTAGGTATTCATTCGACGCGAAAGAAACCGCCGAAGACCCGGGATAGGGTTGTATCCCCTCGGTGGGTTCTAACTAACAAAGGTCGTAGATCGTACGACCTTCGGGTAACGTGTAGTGTGCATACTACCAAACTTCCATTCCCCCCGATTCGTTCAGTCGGAATCCACCGGGACCTAAAGGTAGGTCCCAATTGTGGCAATTATAAATATTGGTTCGGTGTGCGTTGGGGACTATTAAAGCACGGTCATGGCTAATGGAGACGAGGCGATGATCGGGTACATTAAAGATCTAAGTCGGGAGGTAGGCCTCGTCAAGCCAGACATGATTGGCAAGTGGGATAAGGTGGTTCGTCGCATAACCCAAGTTGGTCACAATTAAGGTCACAAGACCTCCACAGTCTACATAAGGGCGTTGAGAAACAATAATTTGGTGAAAATGCAACGCTACGACAAGTGATAGGTCTAGGGGTTTAGGGTTACCAAGCAAGGAGTCAGAAATCAATTGCAAGACGCACACATCAAGGGTAAGAATATTATCGGTAGATGGCAATAGGCAGTAGAAGAGTATCTCTGAGAAGTAACGAATTGCGGGGTTACGGATTTCGGCGGTAAAGTTTGAATCAGGTTTGAAATATCGTTGACCACGTGCTATGCACCTTCAAAGGTCTCTTCTAGACGCACTAGCTTGCAAATCACTCGGGGGTTTACTTAGTCCGGTACCCGATGAGGGTAAGCCTAAAGCTAAGCCAAACTCGGAAGTAGTCAAACAGTGAGTTTTACCGAATAATCTAAATTTAATATCTCTTGGTGTGGTCGGGTTATCGATAGTAAAGGTCCCTAGGAATTCGCAAGTAAGATCTTTATATGTAGAACCTGCGAGACTAAGGAGTTCGCTAGTTTCGGTCCTTGACGATAACTCTCTAATATCGTTCTCTATTACTAAATTTTCCATTGTGAACGGACAAGGCCACCTTGTGCTCTAAAAGGTCATTTCAGAGAAGGTTTGAGCTAAGGGTGTATTAGGACAAGGTAAAAGTTTGGGCTTAGAAGACTTACAAGAAGTAGAATATTTAGAAGGTTTAGAAGTCGAAGCCATACCTTGTTTTTGAGCGGCTCGTTGTGCTCTTGTCTCCGTAATATTGTGCTTGCAAGAATAATCCTAAAAACTTTCTTTATCTTCTTCAAGAACCCAAAATTATCACCCAAGATGGAGGTGAAATTATGAATGGAGGTTTGAATGTGGTTGGGGTGTATGGAAGGTGGTTTGGTGATTTTATGATGGGTGAAAGGGTGAAATGAAGAGTGAGGGGAAAAAGGTGATATAAATAAGGGTGGTTGAAGAGGGAAATGAAAAGGTTTAAAGTGATTGGTAAAAATTTGATGTCAAAATTCTGGAGGGAAAGTTATGTGGGGGTAAATGTGAAGGAGAGAATTGATAGTGTAGTGAGGAAATAGGTGTAGGTGATCCAGCTAAGCTCATGTCGCCGGGTGAAATTTCACCCGGTCGGGCACCATCAGGTGAAATTTCACCCTACGGTTTTTCGTCGTGAAAATCATTTTGCCAATTTTTTTACACCGGGTGAAATTTCATTCGGTGAGATTCCTATCGGGCGAAGTTTCGCCAGACGGTAACTTCGTCAATCCTGGCAATTCTGGCAACTTTTCCGTTGGGCGAAGTTTCGCCCGGTCAAGTCTCACCGGGCGAAGTTTCGCTCGACGGTCTTCTTTGCTGCGTTTTTCCGCCTTGCCATTTCATGGCTCTTCAATAATCACCTAGAGATTCAAATATTGACTCGACTCACATTACATAATCAATATCTCCCACAAACATGCTTGTGGTCTTCAAATAATGTTAGGAATGATAAGTTTTATTAATGAAATCGTTAATTGTGAAAACGGGTTTTAAATGACGGTTTTGTTGCAATTTGTTAAATCTGGAATTTTGGTCTTCATCCAAATAAATGCTCCATGGTGAAATACAAGTTCAATCATTCTTCTCAAGCTAACAAAGCTAATAAACTCAAAGAAATATGATACATATATACAAGGTGGTTGTTGAGGATACCACCAAACCTACATCAACTTCGAGAGGAGGTTAAACAACGCTCCCCAATGGGTGGTCTCACGAACGTGACCTGGATGGTAAATATTCAAACGTTGTCCATTAACCATAAATTTCCCGGTTTCCGGGCTAGATATCTCTATCGATCCATATGGTTGCACCTTAGTCACTTCGAATGGACCCGACCATTTTGATTTCAACTTACCGGGGAAAAGCTTAAAGCGAGAGTTGAAGAATAATACCTTATCACCAACGAAGAAGTCCTTACGAAGTATTCGAGAATCGTTCCATTGGCGAGTTCGTTATTTGTAGATCTTCGAATATTATCGTAGGCTTCAAGTCGTAGTTCTTCCAATTCTTGAAGTTGGAGAAGGCGATTATCTCCTACAATACTCTCATCGAAGTTTTGCTCTTTGATTGCCCATTTGGCTTTGTGTTCTAATTCCACCGGTAAATGACAGGCTTTACCATACACAAGGCGATAAGGATTGGTTCCAATCAGCGGTTTGTAAGCCGTTCTTAATGCCCAAAGGGCGTCATTCAATTTCAATGACCAATCCTTTCGGTGTGTATTCACAACTTTCTCTAAAATTCCTTTGATTTGACGGTTGGAGATCTCGGCTTGTCCATTTGATTGAGGGTGGTAGGCTAGTGACATCTTGTGAGTGATACCATATTTCCTAAGAAGGTGGTCAAAGATATCTTTCCTAAAATGAGAGCCTCCATCACTAATTATGGCTCTAGGCATACCGAATCTTGGGAAAATTACATTCTTGAAAAGCTTGATTACAACCTTGGAATCATTGGTGGGGGAAGCTACGGCGTCGATCCATTTTGAGACATAATCAACCGCGACTAGGATGTATTTGTTACCCAAAGAGGATGTGAACGGACCCATGAAATCAATACCCCAAACATCGAACAATTCAATCTCCAAGTTAGGTTGAAGAGGCATCTCATTTTTTCTTGTAATATTGCCACTTCTTTGGCAAGCATCACATGTGAGAATGAAAGTTCAAATGTCCTTGAACATGGAAGGCCACCAAAACCCGCTTTGGAGAACCTTGGCAATTGTCTTTTGGTTGGCCAAGTGTCCACCATAAGATGTCGAGTTGTAGACACCCGCATTTTGACTGCCAGGTGTCTATGGCAGTTTCCAAAAATTACCCGATGATGATCGGACGCTAACGTGTTTCTACGCGCTCGAATACGGGCTCAAAACCATTAGTTACTGGCTAATCCATTTACGGAGTACAAATCTCACAAAACTGACCTCAAATTAAGGCCCATCAGTGGGTCGTTTCCAGTTAAACAAGACTAATTTGGGTCAAAACCGACACCAGAAATAAAACCGACTTTTAGCGATTGGGTCAACCCCGGTCAAAGTCGTTTCCGAGACACATAAAAACAGCCACACAAACATCAAAAAGTCCAACGCAAAAGCAAAACCCACAAAATATCCAATTCAAGGTCCAAAGCCCGGACCACTCGATCCAGCTGACCCACTCGGTCGAGTGTCAGTGTAACACCCTCATTTGTTCAGGAGACTTAACAAGTCATCCTAAACAAATACGAGTGATACCATCTCGGTAAACCGAGGTAGCAGACATCATTACGCACAATAATAGTGTCCAAACGTTAAAACTTAACAATAGACTATAGAAATTCAGTCTACAAACCAAATAATAAAAAGTATTCATGATGGTCTAATAAATAAGATGGAATACGAACGATCAGGGTCTATACTACTCTTATGATTTCGCACTCTGCCCATCCCGTAAATAGCATCCCGAGTCAAAAGCACATTCCATCAAGCACCTGAATACATCTCTGCTCCCCAAATGACCATAACCGTCAAGTGGATCATCACAGACACCAGAAATACACACAGAAGATCAGTTTAGGATAACATTAAACAATATTAGTACAATCCATATCACAATATCATCATTAATATCATCATTCCTATCATCACTATCGCGACCGCAGTCACGCCCCGTCAGTCCGAGTGTGCACACCCCTCCTAGGCTCTCCTAGGAGGAAACATTAGGGAAGGTCCCGAGATCAACCGGGCCTAGCTAGTCCTAGCTAGCTTCTCTCAATCGGTACACAACCGCAATCTCAATATCATCATTATACCATTATATCATACAATATGCAAACATACAACGTAAACTGAGTAAGGATAGCCTTACCTAATTAGTGGGTCACGATCACGTCGCTAGTATAATTCACCACGGAATTTCTACGAAATCCGAACCTAATAAAATATTAGATACATGAATTAATATCGATCGTAACATATTTGATTTATAAAGCGATTCGATACTATGCTAATTAAAGTAGTGACTACAACACTACCGTGACTATTTTATCCCGTAAACAACACGACTCGATAATATGCTATAGTTACATATTATTATTATAATATTCTGACTATTGCTTGCATACCGTGACCTTAATTACTATTGTATATAAAAAAAGTGCAAACATTACCGTGACTATAATATTGTTAGCATAATTACTACATTATAATAATATTGTTACTACATTATAAAATGCATATTTCATAGTAATATACACTCCTTTCTATCATTATGTGTATATTATAATAAATACAATACTCCCCATCATACCTCCCTCTATTTGCATTACTACATTAATGGCGGCCGACAATACTACTCTACATCTCAACACCGCAGTACGACCGTGACCGCAACTCCAGAACTACAATACGAGACAACGAATACAACGACAATAACGACAGTAGCATTATCACGTTAGCCCGACCCAGTTCCCGACAATAATTAGTACGACATCGCTATCATAATGACACAACGACAATCTGATCAAATACTATAACAACAATGACGCACAACCACGGTTACCCGACAATACCGATCCCGACTTCGATAATTCGATACGAATGTACATTAATCATGAAATAAAAACGTAAAAGGCATCGTAACATACCCAAGTGGCGTGTATAGTCGAGGTCTAGCCTACTCTTCTTCTTGTTGTCGTGTATAAGCCCCTACTTTTCTTCTTCTTGATGTGTACGGTTGTGTGCGGTTATGTGTGCAGTTGTGTGAAGTTGTGCCTGGTATGTTTTGTGTTGTTATGGTTGATGTTTGGTGGAATTTGAAAGGTGTACGTATACGTGGGGTTAAGATAAGATAAACATCACCGGGCTTTGGCTTGTGAGTGGCCCACATACATAATTTAACCCAAGTCCGATATATGCTGAGATCGATTAACTAATATTTACGTAATGTTGGGGTTTTTAATCGGTTAACGAGTTATCGCTACATAATTACTGACTCGCTTTGACCCGCTATAAAATACGGATATTACAATCTACCCTCCTTATAAGGAACTTCGTCCCGAAGTTCGCTCCCTAACACAACACGTCAACGAAACTCCAATGAACTAACCTACTAATAATGAAGCAATAAAACTAGATTTTTCTATACGATGAAAGTGTAACTATATATAGCATAAGTCAGGCTGTTACATCCTACCCTCCTTAAAGATAAGGTTACGTCCCCGTAACCGAAGTAATTACCTGATCGAAGAGATGAGGAAAAAGTTTCTGCATTGATGCTTCTGTTTCCCAGGTGGCCTCCTCGACGTTATGATTAGACCACAAAACCTTGACAAGGGCTGTTTCTCCTCCCCTGGTTTTCCGAACTTTCCGATCTAAAATTTCCTTGGGAACCTCCTCATAAGTAAGAGAATCATCTAACTGAATCGTCTCGGGTTCAATGATGTGAGACGGGTCACTCAAGTATTTCCTCAACTGGGAAACATGAAACACATTATGGACTTTATCAAGAGCTGGGGGAAGTGCTAACCGATATGCCACCTCCCCTATCCTATCCAGAATTTCATACGGTCCAATAAACTTTTGACTCAACTTGCCCTTCTTCCCGAACCTCATAACCCCTCTCATAGGTGAAACTTTCAGTAATACCTTATCACCCACAGCGAACTCAACCTCTCGGCGGTGGAGATCAGCATAACTCCTTTGACGATCTTGTGCTGCTCGCATCTTCTGTCGGATTACATGTACCTGCTCGATCATCTCCTGAATCATGTGGGGACCCAGCACAACTGCGTCGGCCTTCTCGTCCCAACATACCGGGCTCCTACACTTCCTTCCATATAACGCTTCAAATGGTGCCATCTGGATGCTAGCATGGTAGCTGTTGTTGTAAGAGAACTCAATCAAATCCAGTCGATCCTCCCACGAACCCCGAAATTCCAAGGCACAGGCCCGCAACATGTCTTCCAAAGTCTGTATGGTCCGTTCTGTCTGACCGTCTGTCGCGGGGTGAAAGGCTGTACTCATCTTCAATTGTGTACCCAAGGATTTCTGCAACTCCTGCCAAAATTTCGAGATGAACCTCGAATCACGATCTGACACAATGTCCTTAGGTACTCCATGTAATTTCAGAACATGCCTCCTATAAGCCATTGCTAGTTCAGCTTTACTCCACGTATCCTTCATTGGCACGAAGTGAGCCGACTTGGTGAGTCGATCTACTATCACCCAAATCATATTATTCCCCTTTGGGGTTCTCGGCAAACCGACAATGAAATCCATGGAAATGGAGTCCCACTTCCACTCAGGTACCTCTAAGGGTTGCAGCTTACCCTGTGGTCGTTTGTGTTCACTCTTGACCTTCTGACAAGTCAGACATCTGGACACAAACTCGGCCACTTCTCTCTTCATGTTGTCCCACCAAAATGTCTTCTTTAGATCCTTATACAGTTTGTCCCCACCCGGATGTACCGAGTAAGGACTACAATGCACCTCGGTCATGATTTTCCTCCTTAAATCTCCTCCTTCCGGCACCCACCACCTGTCATTGAACCTAAGGCTCCCGTCTGGGTGGATGGTGAGATTTGTGGGTTCACCTCTCTCAATACGGGCTCGCCACATTAGATACTTCTGATCCAAAAACTGCTCTTCTCGTATTTCGGCGTACAACTCGGGTTGAATTGCCAAATCCGACATTGCTTCCCCTTTTCTTATCACATGAATCCCCATTTGTTGCACTTCATTCCTTAGTCTTAATCTGGACATATCCAAACTCAGAGAATGCACCGATTTCCTGCTTAGAGCATCGGCCACCACGTTTGCCTTTCCCTCGTGGTATAAAATCTCCATATCATAATCTCCGATTAACTCGATCCATCGCCTTTGCCGCATATTCAACTCCTTCTGCGTGTAGATGTACTTCAAACTCTTATGGTCTGAAAACACCTTGAATGTTGCCCCATACAGATAGTGTCTCCATATTTTCAGAGCAAACACTACTGCCCTAAGTTCTAGGTCATGAGTTGGGTAGTTCTCTTCGTAAGTCTTCAGCTGACGTGAAGCATACGCAATGACTTTCCCATTCTGCATCAATACACAACCCAACCCATTTTTCGATGCATCAGTGTACACCTCAAAATTTTTGCTACCTTCGGGTAAGGCTAGGATTGGTGCTGTAGTCAGACGTTTCTTTAAGGTTCGAAACGCCCTCTCACAGCTGTCATCCCACCTGTACCGAATCTCCTTCCTCATAAGGTTAGTCAATGGTCTTGCTATCTTTGAGAAGTCCTTTACAAACCTTCGATAGTACCCGGCTAAACCTAAGAAACTCTGAATCTCTGCCACATTCTTTGGCGCCTGCCACTTTGAGACAGCTTCGATCTTGCTTGGGTCTACAGATACCCCCTCTTTTGAAATCACGTGTCCCAAAAATGCGACCTTCTCCAACCAGAATTCACACTTTGATAACTTAGCGTACAACTGGTTGTCTCGGAGTAGTTGCAATACAATTCTCAGATGCTCTGCATGCTCTTTCCGGTTCCTTGAATAAACCAGAATATCATCGATAAACACCACCACAAACTTGTCCAAGTAGGGTCGAAAAACTCGGTTCATCAGATCCATGAAAACAGCAGGAGCATTTGTTAGACCAAATGGCATCACCACAAATTCATAGTGGCCTTATCGAGTTCTGAATGCGGTCTTGGGAATATCTTCATTCTTGACCCTCAACTGGTGATAACCGGACCTCAAATCAATCTTTGAAAAGATACCAGCCCCACTCAGCTGATCGAATAAATCATAAATACGAGGCAAAGGGTACCGATTCTTCACAGTGACATTGTTCAGCTCCCTGTAATCGATGCACAACCTCATACTCCCATCCTTTTTCTGCACAAACAAAACAGGAGCACCCCACGGGGATACACTTGGTCTGATATACCCCTTATCCATCAATTCCTCCAACTGCTTCTTCAACTCAGTCAACTCCTTGGGCCTCATGCGGTACGGTGCCTTAGAGATAGGCCCCGTCCCTGGCTTCAACTCAACACCAAAATCAACCTCTCGCCTTGGTGGTAACCCCGGGATCTCTACTGGAAATATGTCTACGAACTCGTTCACTACAGGTATTGAATAGGAAGACAACTCCTCGGCCCGAGTATCGCGTACATGGCACAAGAATAACGGGTTGCCCTTCTTTAGATGTCTCTTCAAGGTGATGGCTGCTATAATCTTCACAGTTGGCTTTACAGCATACCCCCTATAAGACACTCTAATGCCCTTTGGACCTCTTAACGACACTTTCTTAAGATTACAATCAATCTGGGCTCTAAACCGTCCCAACCAATCCATTCCCAGGATAATGTCGAAGTCATCTAAGGGAAACTCTATTAAATTAACTGGCAGGTCAACCCCCTCAATTATTAAAGACACATCTCGAAAGATCCTTGTACACCTAACTGACTTCCCCGAGGGTGTGATTACATCATCAGCTATATTTTCAAAATCTACTAACCCTAGACTCGGTACATGGTTACAAGCTACAAATGAATGGGTTGCCCCAGAATCGAATAGAACAAAAGAAGGTTTCAAGTTAATGAGAAAGGTACCCGTGATAACTTGCGTGTCCTCCTGAGCAGCTTGCTTCCCCATAGCGAAGAGTTTCCAAGTATTCTTACTACCTTCAGGCACCCCATTAACAGATGTAGTTGGCCCAGCAGCTGCAGCTGACTGGGTAGTGCTTCCCGATCCCTGATAGTAACTCCCCTGTTGCCGATTCCAGTTCCCCTGTGATCGGTTCCAGTTTCTCTGCTGCGGGTTCCCATTTCCGTGGTACCGATTCCCCTGGTTAACACTGCCTGAAGTTGCTGAAGCAGCGGAGTAAAAACCCCCTTGACTCAAACCCCCATTCTGCTTCGGTGCAAAACATTCATAGGCACGGTGTCCCGCTTTCCCACAATTGTAGCATGTGACGGGTTTTCCATTACAATCCTTACCGGGGTGGTTGCGGTCACAGTGCTTGCATTCATATACTCGAGGTTCATTCCGTCGTCCCTGACTGGACCCTGTTCCCACATAGCTGTTTCCTCCGAAGTATTGGGGTCGCACCATTCCCCGGTTCTGGTTTCCCCTCTTAGGTTCATTCTGGAGTGTGCCTTCAGATTCAGCTTTTCTCTTCTCCCTCTTTTGCTCTCCCAGCTCCTTGATTCGGTCAGCCAATCGTTCTGCGTGCCCAGCCCTCAAGTGTACCTCTTTCACATCAGTATTAAGTCCCATGGGTAGCCTTTCCAGGATCCTAATAGACAAGCCCCTCTCGAAGCGGGAAGCCAGTAGTTCAGAACTTAAGTTGAGGTCAGCAGAATAAGTGGCCAGCTCCATGAACTTGTCGTAATAGTCTTCGACGGTCATGTCGTCCGTCATGGTGAAACGATCAAATTCAGCTCTTTTTCCACTGCGGATATGTTCCGGAAAGAACTCCGCCCTCAGCTCCCCCTGAAGACTCTTCCACCCAAAGGTATACTCTCCATAATCTCCCTCCTCATGCTCTGCAATAAGGTTGACATAGTTAAGGTGCCACCATAAATCGGCCTTGCCACTCAAATAGAACGCAGCTTGATTCAGCTCCATATGCTCCGGGCATTTCACGGTCTGGAACACCTTCTTCATTTCTCTCACCCAGTTCTCCAGCCGCGACGGCCCACCAGTCTCGTCATACTTACTGGGACGAAGGCGTGCTATCGCAGCGCAGATGGTGGCCGCATCTGTAGCTGGTGGTTTCGGGGCGTGGATGTTTCTCAGAGCTTCCAAAAGTGCATCGTTGGTTGCCTGTAAGCGCGCCATTTCCTCAGCACTTGGAGTGGCTGGGGTAGAACCGGTGGCTGCTTTCTTTGACATGATTACTTCAAAATAACAATAACATACACATGAGCCTTAAATGCTCATACATCATAACAATACATACATTACTATTAACGTTGTAATTACTCATATTATTGAAAAGATCACACTTATAACTACTCATAAAAATTATGCAATTCAAAGAGATTCATATCATCATCGCGGACCCATCCTATTCTACCCTCTCTCGGTCTCACACGTGGTTACCGGGTCTAAACCAAAAGGGCCGGAGGTTGGTATGAGGACGTCTCCTAAACCAGAGATTTTAAGTGGGCTCCTAATGGTCTATCACCGGGGTTCATTTTAATTCCTATGTTCATTTATTCAGGCTCCAGAATCGATCGCTCTGATACCACTTTGTAACACCCTCATTTGTTCAGGAGACTTAACAAGTCATCCTAAACAAATACGAGTGATACCATCTCGGTAAACCGAGGTAGCAGACATCATTACGCACAATAATAGTGTCCAAACGTTAAAACTTAACAATAGACTATAGAAATTCAGTCTACAAACCAAATAATAAAAAGTATTCATGATGGTCTAATAAATAAGATGGAATACGAACGATCAGGGTCTATACTACTCTTAAGATTTCGCACTCTGCCCATCCCGTAAATAGCATCCCGAGTCAAAAGCACATTCCATCAAGCACCTGAATACATCTCTGCTCCCCAAATGACCATAACCGTCAAGTGGATCATCACATACACCAGAAATACACACAGAAGATCAGTTTACGATAACATTAAACAATATTAGTACAATCCATATCACAATATCATCATTAATATCATCATTCCTATCATCACTATCGCGACCGCAGTTACGCCCCGTCAGTCCGAGTGTGCACACCCCTCCTAGGCTCTCCTAGGAGGAAACATTAGGGAAGGTCCCGAGATCAACCGGGCCTAGCTAGTCCTAGCTAGCTTCTCTCAATCGGTACACAACCGCAATCTCAATATAATCATTATACCATTATATCATACAATATGCAAACATACAACGTAAACTGAGTAAGGATAGCCTTACCTAATTAGTGGGTCACAATCACGTCGCTAGTATAATTCACCACGGAATTTCTACGAAATCCGAACCTAATAAAAGATTACATACATGAATTAATATCGATCGTAACATATTTGATTTATAAAGCGATTCGATACTATGCTAATTAAAGTAGTGACTACAACACTACCGTGACTATTTTATCCCGTAAACAACACGACTCGATAATATGCTATAGTTACATATTATTATTATAATATTCTGACTATTGCTTGCATACCGTGACCTTAATTACTATTGTATATAAAAAAAGTGCAAACATTACCGTGACTATAATATTGTTAGCATAATTACTACATTATAATAATATTGTTACTACATTATAAAATGCATATTTCATAGTAATATACACTCCTTTCTATCATTATGTGTATATTATAATAAATACAATACTCCCCATCATACCTCCCTCTATTTGCATTACTACATTAATGGCGGCCGACAATACTACTCTACATCTCAACACCGCAGTACGACCGTGACCGCAACTCCAGAACTACAATACGAGACAACGAATACAACGACAATAACGACAGTAGCATTATCACGTTAGCCCGACCCAGTTCCCGACAATAATTAGTACGACATCGCTATCATAATGACACAACGACAATCTGATCAAATACTATAACAACAATGACGCACAACCACGGTTACCCGACAATACCGATCCCGACTTCGATAATTCGATACGAATGTACATTAATCATGAAATAAAAACGTAAAAGGCATCGTAACATACCCAAGTGGCGTGTATAGTCGAGGTCTAGCCTACTCTTCTTCTTGTTGTCGTGTATAAGCCCCTACTTTTCTTCTTCTTGATGTGTACGGTTGTGTGCGGTTATGTGTGCAGTTGTGTGAAGTTGTGCCTGGTATGTTTTGTGTTGTTATGGTTGATGTTTGGTGGAATTTAAAAGGTGTACGTATACGTGGGGTTAAGATAAGATAAACATCACCGGGCTTTGGCTTGTGAGTGGCCCACATACATAATTTAACCCAAGTCCGATATATGCTGAGATCGATTAACTAATATTTACGTAATGTTGGGGTTTTTAATCGGTTAACGAGTTATCGCTACATAATTACTGACTCGCTTTGACCCGCTATAAAATACGGATATTACAGTCAGCTCCACTCGATCAAGTGGGTCCTTATTCAAGCCCGGCTGCAGGCGCTTGGGCCACTCGATCGAGTCAAGGGGCTACTCGGTCGAGTAACCCTAGCCGGGGGTCCATAGCCATGCCTATATATACACCCCCATGCACAACCTTTTACACATCTTTTTATGACCCTAATTTTACCCTAATCAAACCCTAATACTACACTAGCAAACCCTAAACCTAGCTTTAGGAATTCAAAACCCTAACTACCACAACTTAGCCTACATACTCGAAACTCCCGTACAAGCCGCCACTACGAGTCCCGTCCGAGCATAAGAAACATGTAGGTTGAGGGTGCCAAAACCCCGTCTTTTCTCTCTTTTCTTTCTCTCTCGCGTCGAGCGTCGTCTTTATTGTCATCATTGTCTCGTTTTTATTTTATTCGCGTCCTAATACCATTAATATCGCTAGTATTGAGGCATTAAAATACTTGTGAATTTTTGTCGAGTGCGAGGGATGTCGGAATAAGGAAACCCGAATATACAAGTGTACTGCACACAGCGTTGTCGGTCGCTTATCCCGACACCCCGATCACTTGATTATTGAAACAAGTCAACTTAAATAATAATTCGTTTTATTTTCGTTTTCATCATCATTAATCGCGTACTTCATCGATTTCCTATAAACTATTTTCAAAACGAGTATTTTATTTAATAAGGGTCGAAACCCGTTGACGCGGATCCGACATCGCATAATCTCTAGGGATTCATTACGATGTCGGAAAAGCCGAGGGAATCAAGTCTTTCAATTCAAGTAAAGCGTCGATCGATCTTTTAGATTCGATACCAATTCCATAATTGGATGTCGAATCTAACGATCTAGTCAAATAAATTATCTAATGCGATTTTTTTCGTTGATGTTTAAATAATTGACACACAATTCATTAGAATTACGACATTATTAAACGCGGAGGAAATCTACTCATATCGCGATAGTTAACTTAAAACGACTTAAAGCAATTTTCTTTTATTTTCACTCTAGTATTCCATATCGATTCAATAATCGAATATGGGATATGATGAGTATCGAAGTTAAGTTTCGAGTATAGATTTCACAATATTTATGCCCGATTCAACAAACTCATCGAATTATCAAAAATCAAAAGCAATTTCGAAACCGATACAAAATTGCGAGCGAACCCCAGTTCGTACAGGGGGCACTTGACCGAGTGCCAAGCCCACTCGGTCGAGTGGTACCCCAAAAACCGAAACAGAATGTATTTTCGACCTCCACTCGGTCGAGTCTCATAGTGACTCGGTCGAGTGGCAACGTGCTCGGTCGAGTTGGTCAATAACTCGGTCGAGTAGGGTCTAAAACATGGGACAGAATCGATTTCAGAGGTCCACTCGGTCGAGTCCTCCAATGACTCGATCGAGTGGCCCTTTATCACGTCAAAAACGTGAGTCCTATATTGTCTTCTAGTTTCGATAATATTTTATGACTTAGGTCAACACGTGTCAAAGCAATCATGTGTACTACTATCTTTTTCAAAAACCATGCATCACGTTTACATCATTCAATATCACTCAATAATTTGCAAACCGTTATTATTCGTTATATCGTTACTAACCGTTTGTTCTCGTGTCGATTTTGGTTGTTTATTTTATTGTACGAAATGAACCCGCATGCTAAAATACAACTTTGACGTTAATTTTAGTTGCATTAAATCGACATAGAAACCCTTTTCAATTTCTCGCATGTTTAGGGAAAATAATGTTTGCATAAGCATTTTTTTCATCGCTTAACTAACGCGCGTATTCAAAAATCATTCGATATCTTAGTAGAGGCCCCTAATGTGCGGGCGGGGTTGGGTGTCCTTTGTGGGCTTCCCAACACGTACCCTCACCCCTTACTCAGAACCTCGGTTTCCGGATGCCCGAAACCGTTGGCGCACGAGAGTCATTCAATACACGATAACCAGTAGTGACGGTATCGGTATCGCAATGCAAAGAGACGAGCCCAATAAACTCTGACATCGTAAATGGGCCGTATTTTGTATACGGCCCACTACGACATAGAGTGGGTTCGAACGGGCCCGAACTCCCACAAAGTTCGGTGGCGACTCCACATCGATTTAAATTTCAATTCGATCCATTCTCATATGGAGATTCATTCGCCTCCCCAAACCCGCGCGTGGCCGCGTCGGGGTGGACCTATGTCATGTCCACACGAGTGAAGGTGCTTCACAATATTATATCCTTCTTCGGCCGTAACACATTGTCGGTAAATTCCATCTACACATCGGCGAAATAAATAGGGCTCGTCCCAATAATAGCGTCGGGCTTCATAACGTAGTTTCTTCCTCTCTTGCTTGGAATAATCGTCTGGAATATAATGAGACACTAAGAAATTGACGATATCGGCATACCAAGGTGTAATAGTTTCAATGGCCATCAAAGTCTCATCTCTCATTGCTTGATGGGTATACCATCTTCTTCATTGCTTTCTTTACCAACCATTAGTCTACTAAGATGATCCGCTACCAAGTTCTCCGATCCGGCTTTGTGCTTAATCTCAATATCAAATTCTTGTAAAAGGAGCACCCACCGAAAGAGTCAGGACTTTGTCTCCTTTATAAACCGAAAGAGTCAGGACTTTCTCCGATCTGGCTTTGTGCTTCATCTAGTGTTTTGCTTGCATAATAAACCACATGTAGCTTCTTATCAATCCGTTGTCCTAGAACAGCACCAACGGCAAAATCGGATGCATCGCACATGATCTCAAATGGAAGATTCCAATCGGGCGCTTTGATAATTGGAGTGGTAGTGAGAGCGGTATTTATCCTGCAAAAGGCCTCAAGACACGAGTCATCCAAAACAAAAGGTGCATCTTTCATAAGCAAAGAAATCAAAGGTTTGGCAATCTTGGAAAAGTCTTTAATAAATCGTCTATAAAAACCGGCGTGACCTAGAAAACTCCTCACCCCTTTGACATTTGTAGGTGGTGGCAAGTTCTCAATCAGGGAGACTTTGGCCTTATCGACTTCAACTCCTCTATTAGAAACAATATCACCTGGGACAACACCTTGTTCAACCATAAAATGATACTTCTCCCAATTTAAAACAAGTCTATACTCTTCACATCGAGCTAACACTTGATCAAGATTTTCAAGGCAAGAATCAAAAGATGTACCATGGACACTAAAGTCATCCATAAAAACATTCATGGATTTTTCAATAAAATCGGAGTAAATAGCCATCATACATCTTTGAAACGTTCCCGGCGCATTATACAATCCAAATGGCATCCTTCTATAAGCATAGGTGCCATAGGGACATGTGAAAGTGGTTTTTTCTTGGTCATCGGGGTGAATGGGAATTTGTAGAAATCCGGAATGACCATCGAGGAAACGAAAATAAGAATGATGCGCCAATCTTTCAAGCATTTGATCAATAAAGGGAAGAGGAAATGTTCTTTTATTGTGGCCGTGTTCAATTTTTGATAATCTATACACATGCGCCAATTGGTAATGGTCCTAGTAGAAATTGACTCACCCTTATCTCCTTTAACAACCTTCATTCCTCCTTTTTTCGGTACAACTTGTACGGGGCTAACCCACTTACTTCCGGTTATAGGGTATATAATGTTAGCCTCATACAGCTTGAGGACTTCCTTCACGACAACCTCTTTCATGGTGGGGTTCAACCTACATTGACCCTCAACCTAAGGATGGTGGTCATCATCAAGGATGATCCTATGCATACACACATTTGGGCTTATGCCTTTGAGGTCGGCAATGCTATACCCGATGGCCTTTTTGTGCTTTCTCAAAACAATTAAAAGTTTTTCCAGTTGAGGACCATCAAGGGTAGCATTGACGATAACGGGATAATTAGTTCCTTCAAGAAAAGCATATTTGAGGGAAGAGGGGAGTGGTTTAAGTTCAAGAGTAGGAGAAGAAGATATCATACTCTTACCCACCGGTAGTGGTTCTACCTTTTCATCATGCAAACATTCTTCTTCAAGAGGTGGAGAGTCAAATGGTTCATCTTTTTGCTTATCATCATCTATCAAGCTATACTCAACCAAACTATCAATAACTTCAATGGAATGCATTTGTTCAATCATTGGTTGTTTAAGAGCTTGAGAAAGGGAAAACTCTACCGACTCGTTCCCTATGTTAAATGACAACTTTCCATTCTTAACATCAACTATAGTACCACCGGTAGCCATAAAGGGTCGACCTAAGATAATGGGGGTAATAGTGTCTTCGGGCATATCCATGACAACAAAGTCGGAGGGGATGAAGAACTTACCAACTTGCACGGGTACATCCTCAAGTATCCCAAGTGGGTACTTGACGGACCTATCCGCAAGTTGAATCGACATGCTAGTAGGTCTCATCTCCCCCACACTAAGTCTCTTGGCAATAGAATAGGGTAACAAACTGACACTAGCCCCTAGGTCACACAAAGCTTGATTAACAACGACATTTCCAACCCGACAAGGGATGGAAAAGCTGCCGGGATCCTCTAGTTTCTTTGGCATTTGATTCATAAGAATGGCACCACATTGTGCCGTGAGAGAGACATATTCTTTGTCCTCTATTGTTCTCTTTTTAGTCAAGACATCTTTCAAAAACTTAGAATAGAGGGGCTTTTGAGAAATAACCTCGGTGAATGGTAAAGCTACCTCCACCTTCTTCAACATATCCACAAAACGGCTAAATTTGGCATTCTCCTTATGTGGCTTAGCTCGTTCGGAAAAAGGCAATGGAGGGACAAAAGAGGGAGGCGGTGGAACATTGGATTCTTCTTCTTCTTCGGCTAATCGCTCCGCCTCTTTTCTTTTTGCCTCTTCCGCTTCCATTTCCTCTTTCTTCTTTCTTTGTTCTCTTTGTTCAGTCTCCGCATTTTGGAGGATATCAAACTCCGCTTGTATTCCCCGGTTTTGTTTGGGGGAAGTGGGAGATGATGCTTGTGGTGCACTTGGTTGATTCACTTATTGGTTGTGGTGGTTTTGGTGTTCAAGTTCAAGATCTTGTATGGATCCTCAAGTTCCTTGCCACCTCTCAAAATGACAGCATTTGCTTGATGTGAAGGGTCTCTTGGGTTTTGGGTTGCTCGGGTAAACCATGGGGTGGATAAATTTGGGCGGCTAAGGCTTTTGTTGCTTGTGATTCCCAAACCTTTAGCCTTGCCTTCGTATCTTGATGTTCATTCCATAGTTGCCGAACGGTTCTTTGCAAATCATTAATATTATCCCATGGACTTCCTCCTTGGCCAAATTGAAAATTCCTTGATTGGCCATAAGATTGAGAGGGTTGATTGAATGATTGTTGATTGTAACCTTGATTACCATGAAAATTTCCTTGGAACCCTTGATTGTATCCATGATTGAAATGATTACCATGTTGATTTTGGTAATTGTTGTAATTGTTGGGAACATGGAAGTTGCTACCTTGTTGATTGAAGTTGCTCCTTTGATGAGGAGGCATATATGGGGGCATCTTTGAAGGACCTTGGTTAAAGGGCCTTTGTTGACTTTGATTAAATGGCTTCGGTTGATTCCCTTGGCCACGTGGCATCGGATTTTGAACATTTTGATTTTCATAAGAGAGATTACGATGAAACCTTGTGCCGGCATTGTAAGTATTAGAAAAGGGATCAAATTGAGGTCTTTGTCCATACACTTGTATAGCTTGGACTTCATTTGGCTCTTCAATATAAGTTTCTTCATTAGGAATACAAGAGCTAGAATCATGGCCATAATTGCCACAATGATCACATTGAACTTCCCATGTTAATTGTTTTGGAGGTGATGGTTGCCTTGGTGGAACATACCTCTAGGAGTAGGCTTTGAACTCATGGCATCCATTCTCTTTTTCAATTCTTCAACTTCCGTTTGAAGTTTCAATTCATTAGAACTCTTAGATGAGTTCACTTCAACTTTTTTCTGGAATCCCTCGATTGACCCATTCTAGAATCACTCCTTCCCATCTTCTCAATAAGATTCTTTGATGCCTCATCAGTGAGAGAAGAAAAGTCTCCTCCGGCGGCCGAATTGAGGTTTTCCTTGGTTCTCGATGAAAGGGTTTTATAAAATGTTTGGGTTGTTAGCCAATCGGGTATTCCATGATGTGAACATTTGCGCAATAGATCTCTAAATCTTTCCCAAGCCTCACTTAGTCTTTCAAATTCATCTTGCTTGAAGGTTTGTATCTCCATGCGATATTGGTTAGTCTTTGACGGCGGAAAATATTTCTCCAAGAAGGCATTAGATAGTTGAGCCCATGTTGTGAATGTATTAGTGGGATGGCCTTGGAGCCATCTACGAGCTCCATCTCTCATTGTCTTTGGAAATAATAAATGATGCAATTGGCATGATGTTAATCCCTTGAGATGGCCTCCTACTAATTTTTCTTTAAATGAAGCGATGTGCTCTTGGGCATCTTCTTGGGAAAAACCGTCAAAAGTATCTTGTTGAACCGCATTTGTCAAAGAGGCTTTCAATTCATAATTCTCGAGAATCTCTCTGAAATCGACGGGAGAAGGTGTTTCTTCGTGTGTTAATTGGGAATGAGAGCCTAGGGTCGCCATTGGTTGGATTGATGGTGATGGTGGATTTGAATTTGGTGAATTTGGAGGGGATGGATTTGAATTTGGTGGTGGTGTTTTCGGTGATGGTGGGGATGGTGGTGAATTTTCTGAAGTGGAAGGTATGGAAGGATTATTTGGAATGGGGTTGTGTGATGTAGAAGGTCTAGAAGGTGTATGTGGTAGGATGGGATTAAGGTTAGGAGGTGATAATGAAGAATGTGGAATGATGGTGGTTGAGTTATTTCCCCGAAAACACAATGCTCTAAAAGTTCTTTCCGGCTCCGGATCGAACCACAAGGGCGATGACGTGTTCCTGGGCATAAAACTCAATTAAACGGTGAGACTCCTAGCACCTAATGGTACTAAGGAAGATGGAGAAGAGAAAAGAACCAAACACAATAAGTACTAGCCGCTCCCCGGCAACGACGCCATTTTGACGGGCACCCCAATCGGATCGGTCGTTTAGCGAAGGATGGAGGGTCAAACAATATTTATAGACTCGGAATAACACAAAAATATTAGAGTAATCGTGGTAAGTCGAGGTCGGTCCACAAGGAACGGAACATAGTAGTAGCTAGTTAAAAGCAACGTGTTTGGTGTCTAGAGGGGGGTTTCTAAGGGTCGAGTCTACGCTAGGGAAATAACTACAATTAGCGAAGGGTGATCAATCTAGGGAAAGGTGTTAGGGGGAAGTCGGGATTCGAAACTTGTAGTCTAAGAAGGTCGGAATCGGATTTTTGTCGCAACATTGATAAAGGGAGAATGCCACCTTTCGGTTTCTTCACCCAACCCACCTAAAAACCCGCTTTCGCGGCGAAGAAGGGTAAGTCTCTAATTATGGTAATTTCTACCCCGAGTTTCCCCATATTGATAGAAACGAGTCAAGGTCGGTCTAGTTGGCCGGACTAAAATAACAATGACACAACAACCATAAACAAGATAAACCAACAAGCAAGCAACCCACCAACATCCCTTAATTCAAATAATCCAAGTCCTCATCCCTAAACCCCCCCAACAAGAAATCTACTCAGTAATCATAATGGAAAACAACAAAACATTAACTAAGGAGAAAATAACTACAACATGCATAATAACCAAATCTAAAGAAACTAACAACAAAACAATAAGAAAACTATGATCTAACAATTACCCACTAAACTATGGAAGAAATAAGATCTAACAAAATAAACTAGAGAATAATCTAGAACAACATAAATAAAATCTAGAGAAACTAACAACACTAAGATGATCTAAACAAGACAATAATAAGAGAACTATATTAAATCTAAACTAGATATTAGAGAGTGGATGAGAAATATATACCAACTATGAAGATCTACAAGAAATAAGAAGATTGCGTAAAGAAAGATTGAATCTTTGATGAAGAGAATGAAGAACTTGTCACTAATCCTTCAATAAACCCCACAAATCTTCAAATAAAACTTGAAATAATTTTCTACAAACCTGAAATCTAGAGAATTGTTGATGGAAACTAAAAAAATCTACTACTAGATTACTATGTACACTACTAGAATTATGGAGAATTACTAAGAATACTACTAGATTAATTACTACTAAGAGGATGGTGTAACTACACTAATGGTGGATGGAGTAGAATGGCTGTGGATGACGATGATGATGTCTTTAGCAACAAACTAGGATAGACATATATATAGTAATGCCTTAATGAGTTTTTAACCTAAAGCCCAAATCCAACTTTTTGCTCCATTAGTGAGACAATCACCCTTTAATCTTCATGAGGTGGAACTTCGCCCCGTCGTGCGTGGACCAACACCGTCGGGTTAAACTTCACCCGGTGGTTTCAGCCGGTGAACTTTTTCCAGTTTAGCAATTTTTGGACACTTTCACCATCGGGCGAACTTTCACCCGGTGGAGAAGCTCGGAAAATCTTCTGGGAGGCAATTTACCGTCGGGTGAAACTTCGCCCGGTGGTGTTTCATCGGGTGAAATTTCACCCGGTTATTTTTCTGACCTCTTTTCTTGTCTCATTCTTCGTCGTATGATTGGATGGCTTTAAACTTTAAGTTGTGTGCTTTGCTCTTTGGACGATATTCCCTTCTCTTGTGCTCGTGGAAGCACGATCGTGATTTCGGTGCCAAATCCTATCAAAATTGATAGAAAAGCTACCAAAAACACGTAAAACGCACAAGAGGGACGCTAATGCGAGAAATACTCAAAATATGGGGATAATCGCACTCTAGACTCGCAAAACGAGAGAAAAAACGGGTCTAAATGGGAGAAAAAACGGTCTAAATTTAGCACACAACAGCTATTGAACCCCCGTTCTCATCATAATAATAAACAATAATAATAATAATAATAATAATAATAATAATAATAATAATAATAATAATAATAATAATAATAATAATAATAATAATAATAATAATAATAATAATAATAATAATAATAATAATAATAATAATAATAATAATAATAATAATAATAATAATAATGTCATTCTAAAATAAAATAAGGTCTATAGATATTACTCATTTGTACTAAAACGAAATATTACCTTCTGCATTTGTTGTGTTTAAAGTATTTTCGATTCTGTTGCTACTATTGTGTGGTTGGTTGATGGGAGGGATTTGTCGTGGATCCCAACCGTCAAATAAAATCGGCTATACCTAGTGACAAGGGAAGAGTATATATAGGGTTCCAAGTGGAAAGGAGATGAAAGGAAGTAGGCGCGGGTAGCAGCAGGCCCTTCCCGGCCGGGAAGGGGTGGTCCCGGTCGGGAGGGGGTCGGTCCTGGCCGGGAAGACCTGCTCCCGGTCGGGAAGGAGTACAGACCACTCCTTCATTTGCTCCTTCATCCCGGACGGGATGAGGCCATACCCGTCGCGGATGACTCTTGTAGGCCTCCAATATGACCCTTTTGGTCCCTCCTTGGTTCTCATGGGCCTCCAATATGACCCTGTTGTTACAAGGAACATGTACTGCGTGACAGGCGGGAATAATTACCCCGGCAACGGCGCCAATTTGATGGTAGGATTTTGTCGTGGATCCCAACCGTCAAATAAAAACCAACTATACCTAGTGGGTAGCTAGGGTAAGTCGGGTCAAATCCACAGGGACGGGAGGTCGGACTAAGGTATGCTACGGTCAAGGACTATGTTCAAGACGAGCTATTCTAAGGGGGAGGCTAAGGACTAAACTAGGTCTAAAACGCGGGAAAGGAAGACAAAAAGATAACAATAAGAATGAAGACTAGGGTTAGGTCGGGTTCATGGTTGCGAAGAAAACAAGAAGGAGAAAAATGGGGTCACTAGCATGCCTTCGAGGCCTAGGTAACACCGATCGGGCTCTCGCTACGTAATCGGTCTAGGGATCGTCCTCACCGGGCTCTCGCTACGTAGTAGGGCGAAAAAACCAACCAACCAAACACAAACATACAAGATAATATGCAAGAAAAACAAGGATTGATCGTCACTAGTCTAACAAGCATTTCATCGAACATGTGGAGTGCAAGGTTGAAGAGAAACAACAAAAACAACATGTAGTACTACCCATCTCACCCTAATCATCCACAATCACAACCATTCACCCTAATAACCCTAGCAAAGATCTACTCAAACATAATCAAAGGAAAACTAACACTAACAAGAGAAATCAATGCAAACAACAAAACAAGCATAATGAAACTAGTAAAACAATGAACAATACAATAAACAAGATCTAAAGATTCAAACTTTAATGAAAGAACAAAGATTAAGAAAAGGGAAAGGAAGATTATACCTACTAACAAGATGAAAAGAAGAAATCTTGCATAAATGGAAGAAAACCCAAATACATCAACCAAGGTTGTCAATCTTGGTTGGATTCTTCAAGAATTCCCAAATTACAAGAGTTAAACTAGGATTAAGAATTAATTACAGACTAATCTACTCTAAACTATGCTAATCTAGGCTAAACTATGCTAGGGTTTATGGGTAATGTCTCACCTATGCTTAACAAAACAAGGGAAGAGTATATATAGGGTTTTAAGAGGAAAGGAGATGAAACAAAACAAAGGCGAGCTGCAGCAGGCCCTTCCTGGCTGGGAAGGGGCGGTCCCAGTCGGGAGGGGGTCGGTCCCGGCCGGGAAGACCTGCTCCCGGTCGGGAAGGAGTACAGACCACTCCTTCATTTGCTCCTTCATCCCGGACGGGATGAGGCCATACCCGTCGGGGATGAGTCTTGTAGGCCTCCAATATGACCCTTTTTGTCCCTCCTTGGTTCTCATGGGCTTCTCACCGATTCTCGGGACTCGGGATCGGGTCTCGGAGGCTCGGGATTGGGTCCCAAGGTCTCGGGATCGACTCCCAGGCATCGAGTGATCGTTCCCTCGCTTCGTTGGCTCCAAAAAGTGTATGTATTGAGTCGGAATCGCTCCAACTCTTTGTGAATGATCTCGGGAACCTGAAACGAGCTAGAGGAAGCATAAGTAGCCCATAAACCGCTCCCAAGGAGCGATTCTACAAGGAAAATGGGACCAAAACACTACAAAATAGGCACGACAAACTACACTTATCATTGGTTGTTGTTGTTGGTGCGTTGTCGATGTCGTTGTTGTTTCTCGTGCGTGGCTTCCGTTGTCGATCCCTGTTTCCCATTCCTCTCTTTACTTCAATGAATCTCGATCTATCTTCTATTAACAATAAGAAGAAATCAAAATTTATCAGAACAAATAGAAGTTGAAGAAATTTCGGATGTAGAAAATTTAGATTCGTAAAAATTGCTCAAGAATACGAAAATGGATCCAAGATGAACAACTTATATAATGACAACATTAATTTGCATTACTTTGGGTTTTTGGAAATTATGTATTGTGAATTGCATTTGGTTTATAGGAAATGTTTTGGTGGTATTTACAATACTATACTCATAAATTAAGGAACATTAAGTATAGCACCTCGGTGTACGTATAAGTTTTGACTATTTTTTTTACTGCAGGTGGGAACACAAAATATGAAGCTCTATTTAAATCCTCTATTTAGGCCTCCAATCATAATTAGAGGCATTGTCTAAGGATGCTTTATTTGCTAAACCTAGGTTAATTATACTGTCACCTCACTAGGTTTGGTTCCTTCTTTAATATAAAAGAAGATACTCAGTACATATATGCACCATGGGAAAGCATGGGAAAGGGAGACGAAGATAAGAAAATGGCATCATTTAAACTATGCGATTTCCGGTGCAGAAATTACTAAGAACAACACATTCTCCGGTGCACAATTGCGATTCACGAAGAGTAGGCTTTAATGATGGTGGAGATTACATCTCCCCTAAACAACCTCATTTCCATTCTACTAACACTATATACTTAAGCAATCTAAAACACTAAAAAAATGGACTTATTTCCAATTTGAGCTTTGTGGTTGTGACACCTCACTATGCTTGGTGTCTTCTTTTATATAAAGAAGATAATAAGAACAAAACCAAGGGCAACGCTAACAGTAACCTGACAGAAATATAAAAACAACATCAAGAACGACATCGACACGAAAACAACATACACAACAGCAACAACATGATATGACCAGGAACGATTTGGATTCAAAAACAGAATCGAGACCGAGGATGATAACCGAAACTGAACCCACGACCAAGTACACCAAATGTGGCGTACTTAAATCTAAACAAAAGAAGGAAGGGCTGCCTCCTGAAGTCAGACAACGGTGATCGGAAGCTGCTTTGTTGTCGGGGAGGCATGAACAGAGAGAGAGAGCCGGCCACAGAGGGAGTGTGGCCGGAGCTGAGTAAAAACAGAGGGGATTGGAAGTGGTAGAAGGTGAGGACGACACAGGCAAGGAGTACCACGACGGAGGTCGTGACAGGCGCTTGGTGGCCAGAGCTTCGAAGAACATGGGAGTTTCGTTGGTGGTAGGGATTTTAAGGTTGGCCGGAGGGACGATGATGACAACTTCGGTGTTGGGGATGTAGGACCGAGGTGGTCGGAAATGGAGCTGGTGGAGCTGGGTAGTGACGCCAATGGTGCTCGGTTGATCGTTCCAGTGGCGAATCCAAGAATTTCGGGATGAGGGCCGGGTGATAAAAAAATTACAACGTAAAAAAAACACACAAAAAATTGAGTTCAGTTCAATTCCGATTAGTTCAGTTCAATTCATTCAGATCAGTTCAGATCAATTCAGTTACGATCAGTTCAGTTCATATCTATTTAGTTTAATTTAATTCATTTCAAATCACTTAAATAGAGTACGTCTTAACAGATTACTAACTCCAAAAAGTAACTAAACGTAACAAAAAACTAAAAAAAAACTAATCGCAAATTTTATAAAAAATTTCAAGATATTCTCGACTAAAATTAAAAGTGCCAATACATATTAACCCCATGTCCCCACAATTAATTTCCCAATTTCACATAATCACATACTCCTACATTAATTTCAAGGTATACAATATTGGAGTAATACATTATCAGAATATCAATATGTGCATCATCCCAAATGTTCATATTTTCAATTTTTTTACAATTTTTAATTTCCCATTTTCCCTATTTCCCTACACAAGTACGGATTTCAAAGGTTCAATAAAATCAAAAACATCTCTCATTCTCGAGTTTTTTTATAAAATAATGTTCAAAAAACAAATAATTATTGAAATAGGCTAGGGCTTGTGTCAAAATAATTATCAAAAATGGGTCCACATAGAATCGGGTATGGCTAACTTGTAGTTCGGTATATATGGAGAAACTTTTGGTACTCTTCTTAAAATAATTGAAGGGGAAGAAACAAGTTAAAAGGTTCAATTGATGATTCGAACCCCTAATCTTTTGAACAAAGAAACTCGTTAAAGGCACTTCGTGGATGAGTTATCTACCTCCTAATGATAGAAACTGGGCATGGAAAAAATATGTTCTGTCAAATCCTTGCTGGCTGATGCGCAGGCCCGTCGGAATGGGTGTTCACCCGGTTCTAAGAACCGGGGCCCAAAAGACAGAGGGCCTCCAAATATATGTTTTTCAGCGCATATACTAGCATGCATGAGTATTTGGTGCAGTGGTTGGGAACTAACTATCTTGTATAGAGGACCAGGATTCGATTACCATTTTGCCCACTTTTTCTATTTCTTCTTCTTTTTCTTTTACCCCTTCAATTTTTGTCATGTAACTTTGGATTAATGTTAGCAATATAATTTACCCCTATTCATATTAGATGGATATCTTATCTTATCATCTTAAATAAGATTAAGAATTGACTTTTAAAATTTTCCACAACTTAAATACCATGAATTACTAATAAAATAATGTATTCCGTAGTTATCAAAATGAACGGTCTTATTTTTTAATGTTAAACTAAATACATAAATTGATTAAAAATCATGAAAACAAACTTTAGTCCCCTCGAGGTCCTATCTGACTCAAATCTGAACTAAATTGGATGATTTACACCAAAGAAATTGTTTGATTTAAATTGTCTTACAAAACAGTGTGTACAATGATCTAATTCAGGTTTCTATTTGTCATTTGAAAATTGACCCCTTATTTTTCGAGAAATATATTTATTTTGGGGCCTCATTTTCATTTTTAGCACATGGCCTCTCAAATTCACTTGATGACCCTGCTGATGCGTACGAGAACAACGAATGAGGCTGCAACAAGGGTAAGGAATATAGCGTTGCGAAAGGCTATACTTGGTTGACACACTCGGTACCTGCAGTAACTTGGCATCATTTTGTTTGGGGCAAATGGATTATCCCTAAACACGAGTTTGTTTCTTGGCTTTACTACAGCAATGGCTTCAATACTAAAGACAAACTACATAAGCTCAACATTGCTACTGATTCTAGCTGCTGCATATGCGATCAGGGGGACGAATCGGTTCAACACTTATTCTTTTCCTGCATTTACAGTAAGCGTGTGATAAATGGTTTGAAAACTTGGACGGAGACAGACCTGGCAATCAATAATGAGCAGGGGTGGAGACGTCATAGGAGATACTCGAGACTGAAAGTAAGGATACTAAATAGTATTATATCCACGGCAATATATCATATTTGGACGCAACGAAACACGTGCAGAATGGAACATAGGCTGATTAGACCGGAAAAATGTGTTGCCATCATTATACAAGAAGTGAAATCGAGAATAAGACAACACCTCAGAGGGGATACTACAAGCAAGGATAGGACTTGGCTGAATAAAATTATGTAACTGTCTATCTTTGTTTCTGTTGGCTGAAAATCGTATGGCTTAAGAGCTTTGGTTGTAAATACTTCCATTTTTAATATATTTACATTTTAACCAAAAAAATAAAAAAATAAAAAAGAAACTCAATAAATTGAACTCTCCCACTCCACCCAAACAAATATTCTAATGTTATTGCACATTCATTTGTATCTATATACTCCCTCTGAGTTCATATTACTGTCTCACTTTTCTTTTTGGGCTGAGTTTGATTTTTGTTCCACTTTCCCTTTTAGCCCATTATTGTGTGGTTCACAATTACTCTCCCATTTCTCTCTCTCCCTCTTTCTTTTTTCAACCACTCATTTCCCCTTCCTTATCTTTCACCCAAAAAAAAATAATAGGAACTCGGAGGGAGTATAATTTTTAACTTAATTTTTTCCTAAGATAATGGGGGTGAGGGGTCACCCCCATCGCCCCCTATAAAATTGCCATTGCCATTACCTTAATAATAATCATTCCGGTACAACGCAAACATACCAAGTTCAAACTTAATTTTAAAACATACATCATCCAACTTACTTAATGATACACGATTTCTAGCACATTCGGGTACATAAAGACAATTTACAAGATCTATTCGACAACCAGTGTCTAAGATCAAACAATAGGTCCCAATGCCCTGAATTCGTGCCTTCATCCTGTTTACCATGGATAGATATTCATTTGGTCCTCCTATGGACCGGATCGAACTGAATCTCTCTTTAATATGAGAAACATGAGTAGTAGCACCAGAATCTAACCACAAGGTATTATTAGGTACTTTAATAAGGTTTGATTCAAAGCATACAGAACAATAATGCATGCCTCTCTTTTCGAACCAATCTTTCATTTTAGGAAATTCTTTCTTGAAATGTCCTTTTTTTAAAAAAAATGGCACCTCAAATCCTTTTTCATCTTACTTTCGGGTCCTTTAATGTAAGATTTCCCCTTGTTTTTGCCTTTCCAACCCGGTGTGCTCTTGCTGCTGTTGTCTCCTTCATGACCTACAAGATGGACAACTTGGCTTTTTGCCTTCTTTAATCTCCCTTCCTCTTGAATGAGCATAGCCTTTAACTCTTGAAGTTTCCATTTAACCGATAATGTGTTATAATTCACTTGGAACTGGCTAAACTCATTAGGTAGGGAGTTAATAAAAAATTGCACCAAGAAGGAATCATTTACTTCCATCCCTAACTTCTTTAACTTTGCCGCCAGATTCGACATTTCTGTCACATGAGTGTGCATTGATTCCGAGCCGTACAAGTCATATTTCTTAGTAGTTAGCTCACTCATAAGATTACCCGTTATTGACTTGTCCGCCAGCTTAGATTGGGAGCACTTAATCTTTTTCATGAATTTCTTTGCTTTCTCTATTTTAGGCATTGATGGCTTAATACTTTCAGTCATTGTCAATCTCATGAGGGTTAAACTCAACGTGTTAGAGCGTTCCCATAACTCATATAAGGAAATTTCTTCCTTGGTGCTCTTGTCAGTTACAGCTGAGGGTTCCTCATGAGAAATTATATATCTAGGTCAAGAGCCATGATACCCAGTGTGAACCGGACTTCCTCGGACCATTCATCATAATTAAGCCCATTAAACTTAATAATAGAGTTAGCGGATAAAGGTAAATTAGATGAGATAACAAAAATTTACACATGCTTAACCTATTAGTGCTTTGAAAACTTAATACAAATTCAGAAATATTACTGATAAGTGTAGTTTGTAGTGCCTAATTGTTGTGTTTTAGTCCCATTTTCCTTGTGGAATCGCTCCTTGGGAGCGGTTTATGGGCTTCTTTTGCTTCCTCTAGCTCGTTTCAGGTTCTCGAGACCATTCATGAAGAGTTGGAGCGATTCCGACTCAATACATAGACTTTTTGGAGCCAACGAAGCGACGGAACGATCACTCGAGGCCTAGGAATCGACCCCGAGACCTTGGGACCCAATCCCGAGCCTCCGAGACCCGATCCCGAGTTCCGAGCCTCCGAGACCCGATCCCGAGTCCCGAGAGTCGATGAGAAACCCATGAGAAGCAAGGAGGGACCGAAAGAAGCTTAAAGGAGGCCTACAAGGCTCAACCGGTTCCGGTTGAGCTCAACCAGAACCGGTTGAGGTGCACAAAAGAGAGGTGTTCTGTGAAGGGTCCATCCAGAACGGGATGAGCTTGCCGTCAGGGATGGGACCATCCATCCCGAACGGGACGAACTCATCCCGAACGGGATGAGCCCAGTTCAGTCCGCAATTCATTGTTTCATCTCCTTTCATTCTTGTACCCCTATATATACTTTCCTCTTGTAATCATATGATATATTCTTGACCTATCCTTAAACCCTAGACTACTTTAGGTTAGATTAGAATAGATTAGTGTAGATTAGTCGATAATTAGTAGTTAATCGTAGATTAGCTCTTGTATTAAGGAATTCTTGAAGATCTTCACCAAGCTTGACAACCTTGGATGATTATTTTGGGGTTTTCTCTTTTATACAAGTTCTTATTCTTCCTTCCATTCTCTAGTTTGGTATAATCCTTTTCCCTTTCTCTTAATCTTGTTTACGTTGTTCAAGTTTGAATCTTTAGTTGATTGTTTTGTTATTGTTCATTGTTATCATTAGTTTGTTGATGTTTGTTTTGTTTCTTTGATGATTCCTCTTGTTAGTGTTAATTCTAGATTAGATATGTTAGAGTAGTGTTCTTGCTAGGGTTAGTAAGGTGATTAGGGTGTTAATTGGATGATTATGGGTTTGTTGGAGATTTTGGTGGAAGATTTGGGTTTCCTCTTGGTTTGATGCATATCACATGTTTGTTGAAATACTTGATTGACTAGTAGTTGCAAATACTTGTTTTTTCTTGCCTTTCTCTTGTGGGTGATAGTTTGTTTGTGGGTTCGGTTCACTCACTAAGTTGCGAGAGCCCGGTGAGGACGACCCCTAGGTCGGTCTAAGTAGCGAGAGCCCGGATGCGACCTAGGCCACCATAGCGCGCTAGAACCCCGTTTGTCATGTGTGTCGCCGAGATGGGTTCTAGGTGGAACCTCTAGGCGGGTCTAAGTTGCGAGAGCCCGGACCAACCTAGATCACCCTACTACCTCCTTCACTCTAGTTCTCCCTTGACCATTCCGTTACCCCTTTGAACCCGACCTAATCCTAGCCCGTTCTCCTTTGTTTGCTTTCTCCTTAGCCTTAGTGTAGTCTAGTTTTCTCCCTTCTCTACCATTCCTAGTTTAGCTTAGTCCGTTGACTTAGTCTCGTATTTAGGTGACCTTAGTCTAGACTTTATCTTACCGTCCCCGTGGATTCGACCCAACTTGCCCTATCTACCATAGGTTTAGCCGGTTACTTTATTGACGGTTGGGATTCCACGACAAATCCCTACCATCAATTTGGCGCCGTTGCCGGGGACGGTGCTAGTTTGGACTTTGTTTTCCTATTTGCTTGACTTAGTCTTTGTGTTTGTGTTTTTCTTTTTTCTTTTGGTTACTTTGCTTCTTGTGTGTGTGCGGTTTATTTCTCTCTTGTCTAGTGCCCAAAAAGCACTAGACTTCTCACGTTTGTTCTTAGTCTACAGTTTGTGCTTAGAGGTGGTGACTATCTTCTTCTTGCGACTTAGAGCCGTTTAAACGGACGGTTGCTAGAATGAGTGGTTTCCAACCGGGTATGGACTACGATTTTCGAGCGAGCATGGGGTTTGATCTAAACTCCACACACTCGGGAGCCGATATGAGCTACCACTCTTCTTCCATGAAACAAGGGTATGTCATGACGTCCCCCTACCACTATCAAGCTTCTTGGGGTAATCAAGACTCTAGTGGGTATGATCTTCAAGGCTATGAAAACGGCTACCAACAAGCGAACGATTACCAATCCTACGATCATGGTGACTATTACTCGAGTTATGATTGTGACCCCACCATGTACACTCAAGATTCACCTTGTGGAAGCCAATACCCCCAAGACCCACAATATTACCCTCCACCCCAACCACAATATGAACCCTATGACCCACAATACTACCAACCACCCCAACCTTGCTACCAACAATATGATGCCCCACCCCTTGGGCATCATCAAGATTATCAAGGAGCTTTACAAGACTCCGATGACCACCAAATGACGAGCTTGGAGTTTCATCAATCGATGCTTCAAATGCAAAGGAGCCTTCAAGAAACGGCCATTCAATTGCGAAAACAACAAGAGGAATTGATGGCCCAAATGCGAAAGGGAGGCGAGGAATGCTCATTTAAATGCATTAGCGGTTCAAACCGTAATGTCTTTATCCCGAGCATCACATTTAGATGGAGGGTGCCCACTTGAGAAAGAGGAGCAACCGAATTACGAAGCCGCCGATGTAGTTCCCTTTGATAGAGAAGTTTGCTTTGAAGAACCTCAATCGTCTACCCAAAAAGAGACGAATGAGGAGATGAATCTTGGTGAAAGCATCGTTGGTGAAGAATTGGAGGAGGATAGTGAGTGGGATGGTTTGGTGGAGTTTGTAGAGTTGTTGGGTGAAATTGTGAGCCTCGAGTTGCCCTTGTCCGAGAATGTGGATAAGCATCAAGAGCTCCTAGAAAGTGAGCCAAGCAATGACTTGGAGGAGATTGAAACCGCCGGTAGAAGTTTCGACCCTATCCTCCAAGATGATGTGGGGCCGAGTGATGAAGATGGGGAACCACAACTTGAGACAAGTGTGGGGGTGTGCAATGAAGAGATGAGGACAAAACCGCTTTTTGTGCCTCGATTCTTGGAGATGAAGCTTGCTTGTGATTGGAGGCGATGCCTAGGGAGGAAGAGGTAAGTTGAGCTCGTAGGATGGATAGACCCCGGAGACTACTTTGAAGATGATGTCGGGTCTTGGGATTCCTACTTCTTGCCTCCTCCTTGGAGGCCGTGGAGGTCGGTTAAGCTCGAGCGCTTCTTGGGCCTTCACTATGATGTCGGTAGCGCGTTCGACTTGCTCCTCCACGCCCTTGAGGGCTACAGTTGAAGAAGAGTCCACCATCCTAGGTTTGAAGGAGTTCCTAAAAGAACCGTCATGTTGTATATTCCCCCTCCCTCTTCCTTAGAGTACTTGTACCATCCTCGATTTGTTTGTATTTTTTTTTGGAATTCTTGTAATTTGGAACTTTTTGTTGAGTGATGTGAGGGAGGGGTCTCTAATGATTATTGTGAAGTTGTGTAGAATGATTGATGTTTGAAGGTGATTGTATGAGTTTTGGAGGTGAATGCTTGAAGCGGTCTTGGGAGCGGTTCTACTATTGATTTTTGGGAGCTTTGATGAAGCTATGAGCTTAGGTGAATATTTGAAAATCAAGAGAAGCTCCACTTATATCTCCTATGATTAGCATCAAGTATTTCGTGCTCGTTCTTCTATTTTTTCCGTCAAGTCTCGGCTCGGTGGGATTTTTATTGGAAGATGGGAGCTAGATGGTTGTTTTTGAGCTTGCAATAAGCTTTTGGGAACGGGATTCGGATCCCGAGTTGATATTTGTGGATTGGGAGGAAGGCTAGGCGAGTTCTTGAAAGGAAGCTTCAAAGGGCATCCCGGGCGAGAACGGGTTTTATTTGGGCAGGAAAAGGCACCATCTCGGGCGGGATGACAGCTCGTCCCGGGCAAGACGAGCCAATCCCGATCGGGATAATGTGACACAAAATTGCAGCTACTGGAGTGCCGTCCCGGGCGAGACGAGGACCCGTCCCGGTCGGGACGAACCCTTCTCGGCCGAGACGGGTTATGTACAGCACCCTTAGTTTTTCCTTGCAGCCCGAACCCACCCAACATAGCCCGCCCCGCCCCGCCCCATGCTTCCCTCTCACATATCTACCCAACGCAACCCAACCCATTCCCATATCATACTAACACATCTTCAACCTCCTTCATCTTCATAACACACAAAATAAACCCCAATTCCAAAACCCCCAAAACACCATAAATATACAAATACTCCATCAAATCTCATCAAATCACTTCCAAAATCACCCAAAATTGGTTTCTATCACATTACTACCTATCCTAGACCCATTTTCTACCATTTAAATCACCAAAAACAAAAAAAAAACGAGTTTTTATCACCATTTATCCCAAAATCCGAGTTTGGGGTTTTGGTTTCAAACTCGATTTAGCTTGTTGGAGTTGGTCTTGGAAGCTTATTACACCATTATTAAGCTTCTATTGTGTGTTTTTGTGGGTTCTAGTTAGTGTTTTTGGGTAAAATCCGAGTTTGGGTGTTCACCATTTTTTAAGCTTCTTCATCATTAATGGCTCCAAAGAAAAGAGGGAATGTGGTAGCTAGCAAGAAAAGGAAGAGTGCTTCCACTTCTAGAGCCGAAATCGAGCCCGAGGTCGAGATTGAAGAGCCGGAAATTCATTGCCATCCGGATTTTCCTACTCTTATCTTTGGTTCGGAATGGCAAAAGGAGCAATTCTACAAGCTCCTTGGTAAGCCTCTTGAGCCAACTCGTTTTATTTGTAAAATCATACTTAGGAAGCTTGGCATCCTTGAGCAATGTAGACAATTGTTTGTGGGTATGGGGTTGGAAATGTTATTTAACATGCATGAGCGGACCTACAAGCAACTCACCCTTGAGTTCTTTAGTAGTTTTGTTCTAAATACTAGAGTTGATCCACCCCGGGTTGCTTTTCGGGTGAACAATGGTGACTACAATTTTACCCTCCCCGAGTTTGGTGATATTTTTGGTCTTCCCCTAGCTTCTAATTGTGACCCACCCGCCGGTTTTAGTGAAATTGATGTTTGGAAGAGTATAACCGGTCTAAGCCTTGTCGACTATCGACGGTTGTCTAGCCGTCATGTCCACCACCCGGTTTTGCGTTTTTGGCATCGATTAATTGCGGGTACGATATTTGGGAGAACCGAAATGAGCTCTTTCACGCAACAAGAATTAAACATACTCGGGGCCTATTTAAATCTTAAGAGTCAACCTAGGTTCACCCCCGACCTTTCCCTTGCTTTGGCAAAACATTTCCATAAGATAAGTAAGGCGGGGAAGAATGTGAGTGATATTGTTCTCGGGGGGCTTATAACACACATAGCTAAGGCGGTAGATGAGAATTTCAGCGAGGAAGACTTGATCCCCGTACCGGGGGATACTACCATAGATGAGGACCGTTTGACTAGGTTCCATAAATGGATCGCCTATGAGAGGGAACACAAGAGGTATCAATGCTTTACCTCGGGTCGGCCACACTTCACTTTGACATGCCCTACGCTTCCGACCCTTGTGCCTTTGCGACATTCCCTAGTCCCGGTCCGAGTGCCTAACCTTCTAAAGCCCGGTGCGGGAGGTGACCCCGGTGCCTCTTCCTCCCTTAGTCCGCATACACATGCTAGTGTGAGGCCTCGACATCAACCAACGCAACAACAACAACAACAACAAGCTACCCGACAACTCCCCTTTTACCCTACGCCTCCGGCGTATGTGTACGTTCCTCCGTACACCCCCTACACTCCATTTGCCTACCCTCAGCCCCCGGCCGATGCATCCATGGCCGCGATGCTTAGTGCTCTACATCTAGGGCAATATGAGCAGAGGAGGGATGATTATTATGCTCAATACCCCGGTTATCATCTTTTGGCTCAACAGGGGTATATTGATCCACGTGGCAACCTTCCGTCATGGTATAGACCCGAGTATTTCCCTAACCACGGTAATTCTAGTGGTAATGGTGCCATGATGGATGATGAGGAGTACGAGGCCGAGGATGCCTTCGATATAAATACGGGGATGGGTAATCAGGAAGCCGGTGAAGAAGATGAAGATGGAAATGATGATGATGGCAACAATGTAAGTGAGCAAGGGGATGACGACGAGCATGGTGATGGCTTTGATTAGTGAAGCGATGGAGATGCGTTAGTTGCTAACCTCTGGTATGGCATCTTTCTTTTCTTTTCCGCTTTTGATGCTCGTCTATTTTCTTTCCCCTTGTTATGAGTATTTTGTTGGCCCTCGGGGCCTAAGAGGTAATCGCTCCCGATTCTCGATGACGTGATTACATCGAGAATCATTTGAAAAATCCAAATTTACAAGTCTTTCTTTTTCTTCCTTTATTTTATTTTTCTTTTAGTTAGAATTAGTCGGATTTAGGCGGAATCCGGGCTAGGTGACTTGATTACACCTACCCCTCCCCTCCCATTTCCTTTTATTTCTTTCTTTTTATTTCTTCCCCCTTCCATATCTTTTTCTCGTCTCGGCCCTTGGTGACTCGATTACACCCCGGCCGGACACCTTCTACCCTTTTCTCCACCTTTCTTTTTGATTCTTAGCTTTATTTTCGTAGTTTCTTTTCTTTTCTTTTGTCTCTCCGCACACTACGGTCGAGCATGAGGACATTGCTCGGCTTAAGTGTGGGGGAGCGATATTCTAGTGTAGCTTATTTTATTTTCGTTGTTTCTTCGAAAAAATCTTCAAAAACCCTAAAAATTTGAAATTTTTTCACAAATATCAAAAAGATTTTCTTTTTGTGTCTTTTTCTTTTGTGTCATTATGTTGTGCCTTTGTTGTGTTGTGTGTGTTTGCCTCCCTTTTTCCTTGTAGGTCGCTTATTTACCGTTAGCTTTGGAAAGCTTTCAAGATATCCGGTAACATCTTTATCCCTTTTTCTTCTTTATCTCTTGCGGAGTTTGGAGGAGATTGTGATTGTGGTGTGCTCGGGTGGAGCTTGTACATACGTGTGGTTGATTTGGTGGCTTGTTTGGAAATTCGGGGTGGTGTTTGTGTTTTGTATGTGTTCGTTTTGTTTTGTTTTTGTTTTGTTGCTTTTGCTTCTTTTTCTTTCGTTCGTTTTCGTCGTGTCTTTGTTTTGTGGTGTGTTGTGTGTCTTGTGCGTAAACCGTTTTCGAAAACCCGGTTTAGAGGCTAGTGTGTGAGTGTGTACTTTCCCTTCCTAGTTGTATAAATCGAGTTTTGGACTTTAGCCTAGTAGAATGACCCTAAATCAATGAGTTCGTTGGTCCTTTACCTTGAGTCCACCTAGCTTACTAGGAATTTACTGCGGGATTTGCACCTTTGACCATTATGACCACCCACGGTGTGAAAAGGCCTTGGTTACCGAGTCTCGTCCCTTAGGTGACCGTATTTAGGATCGTTTGATTAGTCCAAGTTCTCCACTTTTTGTGGGTTTGAAAGGGAATGCGCAACCCCGACTTACCCATTCACCTACCTCCTACGCATATCCACTCAATAAAATTTGTTTGCTGATTTCTATCTTTCTTGTTACACATTGAAATGCCAAAAAAGCCAAATCTTGCCAAAAAGGGCAAAGAAAAGAAAAAGAAAGAAAAAAATGAAAGAAAGAAAAGAATGAAGAAAAAAAAAGGCACAAAAGCCAAAAAGAAAATAGAAAAGAAGAAAAAGAAATGGCATGGCAACAAACAAATCAAAACGTCGAAAAGAAAGAAAATGCCAAAAGAAAACCCGTCTCACAAAAAGAAATCCCCACAAAAATAAGCCTTTTTCCGACTTTTGCCGTGAAGAGCCTACCAAAGGACCGAGTCACGAGGAAGGATGATAGCGGCATTAGTCGGTCTTCCCTCATTTTGCATGTTTTTCCACCTTTTTACTTGGACTAGTTAAGCGGTTTTAGACATGGGACGACCCTCTTGGCTCACGCTAAAGGGGGCGGGGTCTCACTTACCTACATTGTCGACTAACACCGTGGTTCTTCACTTTTCCACTCCGTCGATCGTCCCGTAGTACGTCTTTAGAAAGTTAGGAGGACCTAGGTAAGTTACCAACGTTTTTGTTGCTTTATCGTCATACTATTAGGGTTTAGTCCACCTTGGTTTGTATTGCTAGCTTGGGAATGTTGTCACTTACCTCGAGTCCTAAACCGGTGTTTTATTCACCGCTTTTTGAGGGAAGCGGTATTTGTTTTTCTTTTGGGTGCAACCGATTATGTGTTCGTTTGTGTGTTTGTTTGTTTGTGTGTTTTGTGTCCGGTTGCATCCACAGTTTTGTCGCAAGACCCAACTTGCCTTGCGGAGTGCACTTGTCCTCTAAGTGCACTCGCGTGAGTTGAAGGGGCGTAGGGTGCGCTAATACCCACTCGGCTAATTAGGTAGTTAGTATGTGCTTACTCGAGGGCGAGTAAGGGTTAAGTGTGGGGGAGTTGATAAGTGTAGTTTGTAGTGCCTAATTGTTGTGTTTTAGTCCCATTTTCCTTGTGGAATCGCTCCTTGGGAGCGGTTTATGGGCTTCTTATGTTTCCTCTAGCTCGTTTCAGGTTCCCGAGACCATTCATGAAGAGTTGGAGCGATTCCGACTCAATACATACACTTTTTGAAGCCAACGAAGCGACAGAACGATCACTCGAGGCCTAGGAATCGACCCCGAGACCTTGGGACCCAATCCCGAGCCTCCGAGACCCGATCCCGAGTCCCGAGCCTCCGAGACCCGATCCTGAGTCCCGAGCCTCCGAGACCCGATCCCGAGTCCCGAGAGTCGATGAGAAACCCATGAGAAGCAAGGAGGGACCGAAAGAAGCTTAAAGGAGGCCTACAAGGCTCAACCGGTTCCGGTTGAGCTCAACCAGAACCGGTTGAGGTGCACAAAAGAGAGGTGTTCTGTGAAGGGTCCATCCGGAACGGGATGAGCTTGCCGTCAGGGATGGGACCATCCATCCCGAACGGGACGAACTCATCCCGAACGGGATGAGCCCAGTTCAGCCCGCAATTCATTGTTTCATCTCCTTTCATTCTTGTACCCCTATATATACTTTCCTCTTGTAATCATATGATATATTCTTGACCTATCCTTAAACCCTAGACTACTTTAGGTTAGATTAGAATAGATTAGTGTAGATTAGTCGATAATTAGTAGTTAATCGTAGATTAGCTCTTGTATTAAGGAATTCTTGAAGATCTTCACCAAGCTTGACAACCTTGGATGATTATTTTGGGGTTTTCTCTTTTATACAAGTTCTTATTCTTCCTTCCATCCTCTAGTTTGGTATAATCCTTTTCCCTTTCTCTTAATCTTGTTTATGTTGTTCAAGTTTGAATCTTTAGTTGATTGTTTTGTTATTGTTCATTGTTATCATTAGTTTGTTGATGTTTGTTTTGTTTCTTTGATGATTTATCTTGTTAGTGTTAATTCTAGATTAGATATGTTAGAGTAGTGTTCTTGCTAGGGTTAGTAAGGTGATTAGGGTGTTAATTGGATGATTATGGGTTTGTTGGAGATTTTGGTGGAAGATTTGGGTTTCCTCTTGTTTGGTGCACATCACATGTTTATTGAAATGCTTGATTGACTAAGTAGTTGTGAATGCTTGTTTTTCTTGCCTTTCTCTTGTGGGTGATAGTTTGTTTGTGGGTTCGGTTCACTCACTAAGTTGCGAGAGCCCGGTGAGGACGACCCCTAGGTCGGTCTAAGTAGCGAGAGCCCGGATGCGACCTAGGCCACCATAGCGCGCTAGAACCCCGTTTGTCATGTGTGTCGCCGAGATGGGTTCTAGGTGGAACCTCTAGGCGGGTCTAAGTTGCGAGAGCCCGGACCAACCTAGATCACCCTACTACCTCCTTCACTCTAGTTCTCCCTTGACCATTTTGTTACCCCTTTGACCCCGACCTAATCCTAGCCCGTTCTCCTTTGTTTGCTTTCTCCTTAGCCTTAGTGTAGTCTAGTTTTCTCCCCTCTCTACCATTCCTAGTTTAGCTTAGTCCGTTGACTTAGTCTCGTATTTAGGTGACCTTAGTCTAGACTTTATGTTACCGTCCCCGTGGATTCGACCCGACTTGCCCTATCTACCATAGGTTTAGCCGGTTACTTTATTGACGGTTGGGATTCCACGACAAATATCCCTACCATCAATTACATACACATTCAAGTAATCTTTGGGCAATACTAAATGGAATGGGTGGAATTGATTCTAATAGAGGGAAGGGATGAAATTAGAGCCCCATGCTTATTAATAGTTGTTTGGTTCGATCCTTTAATGGATTGTAATTGCCATTCATGGTGTTTGGTTCAAATATATGGAGATTCATTTGATTTTATTAAAAACTAAAAATCATTATTGATCACTACAAGATAGTAACAAAAATAACCATCTTCAATGGTTCATAAAAATCCATCAAAAAATTTCATAGCAAATTTCAAAAATTATACTTAAAATTATTTTCATAGCAAACTTTAAATTATGTCATTGTGCTTAATTAGTGTATGCAAGTGTCTTTTTATAAGACACTTTTTTCATCTTCACTATATCGAGGACGTTCAATCTTATGAATAGTCGTCACACCCATCATACACAATAACACATATAAAATGGTAATTACGTTTATAATAAACATAATAATCAATAGCAATTCAATTTGATTCTTCTTCCGCCTCCTTATTATTAAAGTCAATTGAGAGGTAAACATTTCTATGAAACCATATACACATCAAATATAATACTGGCGAAAATCATATGGATGCAAAATCAATAAAAAAAGTACTTACAAGTTTAATTAAAAAAAAGATACGTTAAACATTATTTAGCTGATAAATTCCAATAAAAGAACGATATTATCAATAAAACAATTATTTTTACGTTAAACATTATTTAGATGATAAAACCAATAAAAGAACTATATTATCAATAAAACAATTATTATTACGTAGTAATAACAAAAAAAATACATATAAATTTAGAAAAAAAATTAAACACTCATACGTAGAATAATGAACAAAAAAAAAGCTGAAGTACCTACCGTGAAGTTTGAGGTTGACAATTTTTTTTTCTTCCTTTTTTCCTTTCTACTATCATAGGGTTGGAATAAGGTTGTAGTGTGAATATGGGTTGGAGTTAGAATCATGGGCTAGGAGGGGATATTGTGATTCCAAGGGGTTAGGGGTGGATTTACAACCCCTTGGGGTTCCAACTCCATTCCTAAAATGCTCAACCAATTATTGGAATGGGTTAAATCCATTCCAATCCACTCCTAAACACCCAACCAAACACCCCCTAAAATGCATATACTACAATTGATGTTATAAATCCCCTTTCCACTAACCAAATAACAATCCTCCAAAATTTTCGGAAGTTGATACACTTACACGGCGTGTATGAGATTTCTCATACACGACTAATCATATTGCGCAACGTATTTAATTTTGTTTAACCTAAGGTGGTTAGTGTGGGGTTAGATTAGTAAGTTTACATGACTAGTTAGTTATTAATCTTAGTTTAGTTAAATCAAATTAGGAAAAACATTATTTTGGTTTTTTTTACACATTCCGTTTTATGAATTAATTAGATAATATTACTAATATATTTTAGATTTATTTAAAAACAACAATTATTAATATAATTATAATTTTTTTTAAATCATTGTTATATATATTTTTATATTAAAAAAAATCAATTTAAAAAAAAATTATATTTTTCGAAAATAATATATTAAAAAAATTATAACTTTCGAAAATTTTAATAATTAATAAATTAATACTCCGTAGTATCTTATTTTTTCTATTAATAAATTAAATTTAAAACGAAAAATTACTTAAAAGGAAAAAAATTGTATAATGGTTTGAAATTTTTAGAAAGTAATAAGATTAATATTATAAAAATGAATACGTAAATGGTAAAAAAACACACACACACTCATATATTAAAAATTATAATTTAAAAACAATTTAATATTTACGAAAACTTTAAAGTGAATAATATTAGATTGCAAATATATAGGAAATCGTTTTTGTTAGTAGGAAATAACACACACACACGCGCACACACACACATATATTAAAAATTATAATTTAAAAACAATTTAATATTTACGAAAATTTTAAAGTGAATAATATTAGATTGCAAATATTTAGGAAATCATTTTTGTTAGTAGGAAATATAGTTTAGTAGTTTTGAAAAAGATTTGAACCCTAAAAAATATGAATTAGTAAAATGGAATGAAATATTAATTGAGCTTATTCCTTATGTGTTCACATTCTACTTATTTTAGTTTGTTAACATATATATATATATATAATAATAATAATAATAATAATAATAATAATAATAATAATAATAATAATAATAATAATAATAATAATAATAATAATAATAATAATAATAATAATAAAGTACAAAATGTAATCATATTAATTAATTTTACATTTTAAATGGATCATAAAAAACTTAACAATATTATATTATTATTTCAAAGAAAATAAAAAATGTACTCCGTAAAAGTTTGTAAACTTTACTTGACTAGATTAAGGTTAAAAATTAATCAAAGATGTAAAATGACTAAATTAACCCTGAACTAATCACTTTAGGTTAACAAAAACTTGACACATGGAGCGATATGATTGGTCGTGTATGAAATTGTCATACACGCCGTGTATGTGTAGCCTTTTCCAAAATTTTCCCGCCTACTACCATATGGGCCTATTTTTGGGTAATTTAGTATATTTGGTTGGACTTATATTGTCAAATAAATATCTACTAGATATGCTACATATAATTCTACTCCGTTATTAAGGCTAAATATATACTAAATATACGTTATATATATATATATATATATATATATATATATATATATATTTAGGATCCTTTGAGGCAGCTCAACTCGCCGTACCTATTGAGGCACAATCTCAACCATTAGATTAAAATCAAATTAAAGTCTAAGATTAAAACAAAAACTCATACATAAAAGAAAATTTCCCCAGTTTTTTTTCCCGGGGAAAAAAATCGATATTTTTCGGAAAAAAAGAATTATTTTTTTTTCCGGAAAAAAAAAATTCGGAAATTTTTTTTTTTCCCGAAATAAAAAATCGGTATTTAAAATAAAATTGGTGTATATAAAAATAATTTCAGTGTACATAATAACTGTTTTAAGGTATATAACAATTCTATTATATCAAATAATTAAGTACATATGCCAATTATTTCAGTGTATATATGTTGATTAATTGGTGTACATAGTAACCATTTGAGTGTATATAACAATAACTATTTTACTGTATATATATTTAGTTCTTAAGTGTGTATATATATATATATATATATAGTGAGATTAATAACGTATATAATGAGTTTTTTAGTGTATATAGCAGTTATTTTGATGTATGTTCCATTTAACTGATGTACATATTAATTATTTGGGTGTATATAACAATTATTTTACTGTATATATTGAGTTCTTAAGTGTATATATGCAGTGAGTTTAATAGCGTATATAATGAGTTTTTTTAGTGTATATAACAGTTATTTTGATGTATGTTCCATTGTTGATTAATTGGTGTACATAATAACTATTTGAGTGTATATAACATTATTTATTTTAGTGTATATAACATTTATTATACTGTATATATTGAGTTCTTAAGTGTGTGTATATAGTGAGTTTAATAACGTATATAATGAGTTTTTTTAGTGTATATAACACTTATTTGGATGTATCTCTCATCTTAATCTAATAGTCAAGATTGTGCCTCAATGGGTGTAAGAAGTTACCCTGCCTCACCGGAACCCACCTCTCTCTCTCTCTCTATATATATATGTGTGTGTGTGTGTGTGTGTGTGGACATGACATAGGTCCAGCTCGACGCGGCCACGCGCGGATTTGGGGAGGTGAATGAATCTCCATATGAGATGGTCAAATTGAAATTTAAATCGAAGTGGGAGTCGCCACCGAATTTTGTGGTTATTCGGAACCATTCGAGCCCACTCTATGTCCTAGTGGGCCGTAAACAAAATACGGCCCATTTCCGATGTCAGAGTTTATTGGGCTCGTCCCATTGCATTATGATACCGATACCGACATTATCGGATATCGTGTATTGAATGACTCTCGTTGCCAATTGATTCGGACATCCGGAAACCATGGTTCTGAGTAAGGGGTGAGGGTACGTGTTGGGATGTTCACTAAGAACACCCAACCCCGCCCGCACTTAGCGGCGTTTACTAAGATATCGTTCGTTTTTGGTGTACACGGGTTTGTTCGATGGTTGAATGATATGCAAACATTATTTTCCTAAGCATGTGAGAAAAATAAAATGGGTTGCTAAGTCGTTTAATGCATGTTAAACTAATAACGTCAATGTTATTTTAGCATGTGAAGTTTGTTTTAGTCTAATAAAAAAATAAAATAAATAAATTGCTACAAACACGAGAAAACGAGTTAGTAACGATTGAATAAATTGAATAAAGACATGAATAAATAATATGCATGATTTTGGAAAAGATTTATGACATGTGATGGATTAGCACGTGTGACCGAGGTCGAAAAAGTATTTATCAAAATATGTCGCGAAAGTCGCTTTTTATGTAAGATTCGAAAAGAAAAAAAAATAGAAAAGCGAGGAAACGAAAAAAAAGACCCGGCGAACCAGGCCACCGCGCGAGTCGCCTGACAGGCGCGCGACTCGCGTGGCGGTCTGTCCTCTTTTTTTATTTTGTCGAAAATCGTCAAATTTTATAAATCGCGTACAAATATGGATTAATTTATACCTGATTCATATTTTCGATATTCGTCGTATTCGATTATGAAATCGATATCGGATAGTCGGAATGATTTTTTAGAAAAGGTTTTGAAAAAAAGTTTGTTTCGAACGAAAAGTAAAAAAAGAATTTTGAACGAAAAAAGATGTTAATTCTCTCCGCGTTAAAATCGTTGTATTTTGTTTAAAATGATGTAACGATTTTATTAGCATCAACGAGAATTAATTAATTTACTTCTTGTTAGATACGATATTCGATTAGAGAATCGATATCGTATTTTAAGAGCGTTATACGTAAAAATAGTTTTTTGTACTATCGATTATTAGAAATAAATAAAAATATGTGACGAACGACCCATATTAAAATACGAAACGACCGACGACACAACGAAAGAAAAAAACGTGAGAAAGAGGGAGAGAAAAGAGAAGAATCGGGTTTGATTTACACCCTCAACCTACATGCTTTGCTTTCTCGGATAAGAACTCGTCGGACGGTGGCTTAGGTACGGGAGCGTCGAGATGATGCGGATGAGTTAAGGTGTCGGTTTTTTGGACGTGGGAGGTAACGGGTTTCGGCCGGATGATGGGGTCGGATTCGTCGTAATTTTAATAGTATTTCGGTACTTCTTCGGATGTGTGTCGGGATTTGCTTTTGATTATTTTATGTTGGACGAGTTTGTGAATAATTGATGTGTGAATGATCGATCTTGAATGCGTTGTGCAAGGGGCTATTTATAGGAGTATTCCCGACCTTGACTTAGGAGAAGTAGTTGAATTGAAACTACCGTTTAGGATAGGAAACGTAAGAAGTCGAGAGGAACGTAAATTCCGTTGCTTGGTGGGGAAGCAAGAATCTCGGCTGGTTGGGGGGTTTTCGCCGAGTATTTGGAGCTCGGTTGGTATCTGATTCGGTTTTCGGATAGAATTTCTACTTGAGATCGAATTCTATCCTTAAACGGATTTGTTTAATATTTTTTTGAAGCTGATTTTTTGTGGTATGGGAGACCAAATCAGCCACGTGAAGTGTCACGGCTGACTCGCGTGTCTCGGGAATATTTTTGACCGGGTTTTGACTCGGTCGCTAAAAGACGGTTTTACCCCTGGTGTCGGAATCGACCCAAATTAGTCTTATTTGACTCGGAACGACCCACTGGGCCTCGATTTGAGGTTGGTTTTGTAAGATATGTACTCCGTAATAAGCCTAAACCAAATGTCCATGATTTCGAGCCCATATCCGAGTCCGTTAAAGCATGTTCGCGTCCTATCATCATCGGGTGTTTGGTGGGACCTACTATAGACACCTGGCGGTTAAAATGTGGGTGTCTACAGAGCCCCCACTCTGACCGAGGCTTGGACAAGGCGAAGGTCAGAGTAGCTACCAGCCCTAATCGAGGATTAAGACCTGGCAGACTTCCGATCGGGTCGTTTAGAGGCCATTAGACTTGCGTGAAGGGCTCGCCAGCCATAAGATAGAAATTATACCTAGATATATGTCAATAATGTCGCGGGGACATTCTTCTAAAAAAGTCCTGGGTGTGTCTGTTTACAGACACATCCCATCTTCGAATTGCGCGGGAGCTTGCCTTGGCAGCTATGGGTGTGTCTGTTTACAGACACATCCCATCTTTGAATTACATGGGAGCCTGCATTGGAGGCTACGGGTGTACCTGTTTACAGATACATCCAAAAAATGTCGCTTGTACCTTTCCACTGGAGAATTCCTCGGGAGCTGGGGTATCTGTCTGTAAATTGCATGTAATATTCATATAAAATACCGACTCACGCTGGGGAAGGAAATGATTTTTTGATTGATTGATTTTTGGAGAAAGATTTTTTTTTAAAATTTAGAAAATGCCGATTTTTTTTAAAAAAAAGAAAATTTGGAAATAGGAATGCTTGGGATGACTTGATTCCTAATCGGATTCTGACACAGACTGCTAAAATCTTCTGGTTAGGCCTGTATGCCTAGATGAAGTAGGGAACATCATAAAAATCCCTATTCCAGGGGTGACTAGGAGAAGGGATTTCTCTATTATAAATAGAGAGTTCTTCCCCTTAATCTTCTCATATTCCAACCCAAATATTTCCTTCTATCTTAAAATCCCTTTAGACTTTTAAGACAAAATAAAATTTTCTGCTATGGGTATTGAACACTTGACCGCGATGCTTCATGCGTGGGCCCAGAATTTCCGAGACGAAGATAAGGTTCAGCTAACTCAGATAGGAATTGTGGCTTTGTTCCCGCTTCAGCGACTCAAGGTGGATGCACATTTCCTGGACGCTTGCTTATCTTTTTGGGATACTACCCACCATGTTTTTGCTTTTCCCCGGGGAGAAATATGTTCCCTTCCCGAAGAAATTGCAGCCGTAGGGGGTTAGTGTCCAAATGCTCATCCTGCTATTCCTCCTTTTTATCCTGATCCAAGGAGGAGACTGAGGGATTTTCTTGGGTTGTCTCATGCTGAGACAGCTCGTATGGTAAAGGGAAATTCTGTTTCCCTGTTTGACTTGGCTGACAAATTCATGGATCCAAATGGTGCCAGAATTTCTTCTATCCATAGGCGTAGGGCTTTTGCCTTTTGTATGCTGCATCGATACGCCTTCGAAGGTCGGATGGATGCTGACTCATGTCTAGGTGAAATCAGGCTGATCAGCATAGTGGATCAGATGGAGGCAGGTTACAGCCCATCCTGGCTGATAACTGGGGAGATTATTACGGGCCTTGACGCTAGGAGACTTGACTCGGATCGGCAACTAATGGGCAGTATTCGTCTTCTGCAAGTATTTGACCTTTTTCCTCTTTTTTAAAAATTTTGATTTTTCGAAAGTTTTCGCAGATCTGGTTGTCCGAGCGCCTGTCGATCATAGATCCCCCGGTGAGCATATCCAGATATCGAAGCTGTCAGATTGGCTCACGGTCCCGACGGATAAGCTCGAGTCATCACATAAATCGGAAGTATTGGGATGAAGAGCTAAAATTCCATGGTGGGCCCTTGATTAGGTGGAACGTGATCTGGTGGTTTCTTTCGAAGATGACGGGACTAGCCAAAAGAGATAAAGCCCGTTATCTGGTGATCTTGTCTTTGGACTGGACCGTCCATATTTACCCAGATCGTCTTTTAAGGCAGTTCGGTTTGTTCCAGCAGATCCCCGAAACTGAAGCAATCATTAGCGTTTTGCTCCAATTGACGGACGCTATGTGTGATACGTGGTTACAACGCTGGTTTACCCGTGTCATGTGGACTATACCTCGCCCTTGCCAAATCGCTTGGGTTTCTGAATCATATCGCAAATGGACTTCCGAAGAATCTGAAGAAGCCCGTAAAGCTTTGAAGACTGATGAGGCCTTTGAACTAGCCCGTAGAGAATCAGTAAAAAACAATAGATGGTTCTTCGACGAAGAGGAAACTCCAACTACCCTTGTCCGGTCGGAGTCGGGTTCTAAGTCAAAAACTAAGACTCGAGCTAAAGAGACCGGTGTTAGCGACTTGGAGAGAAGACTCGGACCAAAATTAGCGGTCCGAGACAGATTTGGGCCGCGGGACCGGTTACCCGAGAGTGTAAGGGCCCGGCTAGGGCCGACTGAGGTGACCGGGGAATCAAGCTTGAAGAGACGAGCCCAGGTTAAGGAGGTTCCCTTGCTGATTAGGGAACGTTCACCTCCGCGCCGACGCCGGTGGACCGAAAAAGAGACTAAGGACAAGGGAAAGGGAAAAATGCCTTAGATTTTCTTATTATTTGAATATTAGTACTATTTGTGTGTTTTTTATTTGGATTTTTTGTAATTGGATTTTTTTTGAAATAAATAAAGGAAGTTTATTAGAAACTGATAGTTGTTCAATCACCTAAGCGATCGATAGGCTACGAAATGACTTAATTCTGCGGTAAAAAGGAATTTTACTTGAGAATATAAGCTATGAGTGAGGGAAGAAGAGAGATTTCATTGATTAATAATTCGATATATTACATAGATTAGGCCATCCACTTATATATTTGAGATGCCTTGGAAGTCAACAGTAGTGACATCATCAGTAGTGACGTCAGCGATGACACTTGCAGCAGTAGTTATTTGGCTCGTTTCAATACTCTCCGCTTGAAACGATCCTTGTCCACAAGGATCAAAAAAGGGAAACCTCCGCTGAAGATCAAATAAGAATTCCCAAGTTGCATCTTCAAGAGAAGAGGTGTTCCACTTGACCAAGACTTTAGTGGCTTGAACTCGACCTCGCTTCACACTTTTCCTAGCCAGGATAAATTCAGGAGCAGTTGGTGTGGTGTTCTCTGGATAGACGGTAGGGGACGGAAGCGGGCCGTGATGTTGTTTGAGTAAGGAAACATGAAAGGTGGGGTGAATTTTCGACCCGGAAGGAAGAGAAAGCTTATAAGCGACAGATCCAATCCTCTGTAGAATTTGGTAAGGGCCATAGAAACGCTTGGCAAGCTTTTGGTTACTTCTCCATGCCACAGAGTGTTGCCTGTAGGGGTGTAACTTGAGATAAACATAATCACCTACAGCAAACACACGATCGCTCCTCCGTTTATTAGCCTGTTGTTGCATTCGATTCTGTGCCTTTGCAAGATTGTCTTTGATGAGCTGGATAACTTCCTCTCTGTTAAGCAGGGTGCGGTCCACAGTGTCCACTTTACTGAGACCTGGCATATAGGGGAGATGTATAGGGGGAGGGCGCCCATACAAAACTTCATAGGGAGTCATCTTCAAGGAACTATGATAGGAGGTATTATACCAATATTCAGCAGCGGGTAACCACTTACACCAATCCACCGGGGATTCACAGCAAAAACAGCGCAAATACGTTTCTAGTCCTCTATTTAGCACTTCGGTCTGACCGTCAGACTGGGGATGATAGGAGGATGTGTGATTGAGTTGGACCCCATGGATCGAAAATAGCTCCTGCCAAAAATTACTTAAGAAAATGGAATCCCGATCAGAGACAATTGTTTCAGGCATGCCATGAAGTTTATATACTTGATCAAAGAATGCTTGTGCCACCACGGTCGCTGAATATGGGTGCTTGAGGGGAAGAAAATGTCCATATTTGCTCAATCGGTCAACCACGACCATGATCGAGTCCATTCCCATAGATTTGGGTAAACCATCTATAAAATCCATGCTTATATCCGTCCAAATAGATGAAGGAATGGGTAGTGGCTGCAGTTTGCCAGGAAGGGCGGTGGTTTCGTATTTGCACTGCTGACATATGGGGCACTGCTGTATATATTTTTGCACATCAGCCTTCATCCCTCGCCAATAAAATTGCTGACGCAATCGCTGATAAGTAGCTTCGACCCCGGAATGTCCAGCTTGAAGGGTATCGTGCATTAGAGACAGAATTTTGGTGTGCAACCCGCCATACTTCCCAATGACTAGTTTTCCTTTACGTTTTAATTGTTGTTCTCGCCATGTATAATGTATATGAGAATCTGGGTTGGCAATGATATCTTGTATGAGTTTTGCAAGGGCATCATCAAGCTTCCATGCTTCTTGTATAGAGCTGTACAGGTCAGTACTCAGAGTGCTGATGTATAATTGATGTAATTCTGAACTATGCACTCTCGAGAGCGCATCAGCCGCTATATTCTCCTTTCCCTTCTTGTAAGTGATTTCATAATCATAACCAAGTAGTTTTGACAACCACTTTTGCTGTAATGGATTAGTGATTCGTTGCTCCAATAAGTACTTTAGACTTTGATGATCCGTTTGGATAATAAAATGCCTTCCATTCAAATATTGACCCCATTTAGTGACGGCATGAATAATGGCCAATAATTCCCTTTCGTACACCGACATCGCTTGATGTCTCAACGAAAGAGATTTGCTTATGTAGGCGATGGGGTGGTGGTTTTGCATAAGTACGGCGCCTATGCCTTCGCCCGATGCGTCGGTTTCTATGACAAAGGGTTGAGAGAAATCTGGCAGAGTAAGAACGGGGGCGGTAACCATGGCCTCCTTAAGCTGATCGAAAGCTTGTTGGGCAAGAGAAGACCATTTAAAACCATTTTTCTTGAGCAAATTTGTGAGGGGTCTGCTGATGGTACCATAGCCTTTGATAAATCTCCGATAGTAGCCTGTCAGACCAAGAAAACCCCTGTGTTTCTTTACTGTTGTAGGTGTCGGCCAATCCCGAACAGCAGCGATTTTACTAGGATCCGTGGCCACACCCTGGTGGGATATAATGTGGCCTAGGTATTCCACTTGTGTAGCACCAAAACAACACTTAGAAGGCTTGGCATAGAGCTTATTCTTTCGCATTACTTGTAAAGTGAGCTGTAGATGTTGTAAGTGAGCATTCCACTCCTTACTATAGATGAGAATGTCATCAAAAAAAACCAGAATAAACTTCCTTTAAAAAGGTTGGAACACCTTGTTCATCAAGCTCTGAAAAGTGGAAGGGGCATTAGTGAGCCCAAATGGCATAACAAGATACTCGTAGTGACCGTTGTGAGTCCTGAAGGCGGTTTTATATACGTCCTCAGGTGCCATTCTAATCTGATGGAATCCGGCTCGTAAATCCACTTTGGTATAGTATTGGGATCCATGAAGTTCATCTAGTAACTCCTCAATAAGTGGTATAGGGAATTTGTCTTTTATAGTTTGCTTATTGAGCTCTCGGTAGTCCACACAGAGGCGCCATGTACCATCCTTTTTCTTTACTAGCACCACGGGTAATGCGTATGGGCTTGTACTGTGTTGGATGACTCCGCTATTCTGCAACTCTTCAGTCATGGTCTCAATTGCATCCTTCTGTAACATGGGGTACTTATAAGGCCGAATATTGACGGGAATTGCCTCGTTCCGGAGAGGAATTTTGTGATCATAACCTTCTCTAAAGGGAGGAAGTCCTTCAGGTTCCTCAAACACATCGTGGTACTGATGGAGCAATTGCTGCAGTTCAGGCGAGTCCGCCCCAAGAGTAGATATTTGGAGAGCGAAGAATTCGACCTCGAGAGCATCCTGTTGTTGGAGTACAGCTAACTGACCCCCTTCTACTAATGCCTTAGCCATGCCCTTGACCGAAGGTGTTTTAATTTTAGTTTTGCTAGTACCCTTAAGCACGACCTTCCTTTTTCCCATGGAAAATTCCATTGTAAGATTCTTAAAATCCCAAGTAATAGGACCTAAGGTCTCTAACCACTGGACTCCTAATACAGCGTCACACCCTCCCAAGGGAATGACAAAGAAATCGGCCATGAATCCTGTATCTCGAACTCTCCACTGAAGTTGTGAGACCTGATGCGAGCAAGTGAGCTTCCCGCCATTAGCCACAGATACATTAAAGGTTCCCACAGGGGTGAGTTCCAATCCCAATTTCGAAGCAATGCCCCTGTCGATGAAATTGTGGGAACTGCCACTATCAATTAGGATGCTGAGGATTCTCTTCCCTACTTGCCCGGGTACTCTCATGGTTTGGCAGTGGGGTTTCCCGGCCAAAGCATGAATGGAGATTTGAGCAATCTCTCCTGGTGGTGGTTCAAAGATATCCTCGTCCCATGTCTGCTCATCTCCATCCTCATATTCCATGAAATACAGGGTGCGTTTCTTATTTTTGCACACATGTTGGGGGGTGTATTTCTCGTCATAGTAAAAACACTGTCCCTTAGCAACTTTAGCCTCAATCTCAGCATTAACGGGTTTGAATCTTGGTGGGGTTGTTTTTGTGAAGTGAGGGGTATTATTTGATGGGATGTTATTTTGTGGATTGAATCTGTTATGGAATGGTTTAGGGGTGGGTAAGAGGGGGTTTTTGCTGATGTTACTGGTGTGATAGAAGGAAGGTTTGTTGGTTTTTGGGATGATCTGTAGAGAGGATTCTTGTAGTTTTGCCAGACCGTAAGCCTCTTGGACAGATTTCGGTTTGAGCATCTTGACGGGGAGAGAGATTTTTTCATCCAAACCAGAAATAAAGCAACTTAGGGCATAAGATGTTTGGAGGTTGAGTTTACTGAGAATAACATCAAACGAGTCGTGATAATCTTTTACGGTGCCGGTTTGTTTTAGAGATAGCAGTTCCGACATGGGATCTTCATAGGGGTCACCGAAACGGGCTTTAATGGCAAGTTTGTATTCCTCCCAACCTAGTGGTATAGTGGTGGTTCTGTTTTTTACGTATGATTGGTGCCAAGCTAGGGCTCTAGATTCAAGGTGGACAGAAGCATGTGTAACTTTCTTTAATTCATCCATTTCAGCAATGGAAAAAAATTGATCACATTTGAACAAACAACTATCAACTTCATCACCATTAAAAGTGGGGAAAGAGATAGTAGGAGCTCTCACCATAGATGTGGACTGATTGTGCTTACTGTCAAGACGGAATGCTACGTTGGAGAGTTGTTTGGTTAGAGCCTCCACCTGATCTTGCAATAGCTTAAGTTCCGTTGCGGTCATCGCACTTTGGTCATCTTCTTCGTTCACCATTGTTGTTCGTCTCGATCTGGGTTTTGTAAATATGTGTGGTATATGTATAGTGGTTTTTAAACGCCTGGTAGTTCTACGACGGGGAAGTAAAAAAGGGACGTATTTTTTTGGATTTTCTCTAATGGTGGAAGGCTTAGCACAGGTCGAAAGGAAAATGAGCTCTGATACCAATTGATACTATCGATAGCTGTTCAATCACCTAAGCGATCGATAGGCTACGAAATGACTTAATTCTGCGGTAAAAAGGAATTTTACTTGAGAATATAAGCTATGAGTGAGGGAAGAAGAGAGATTTCATTGATTAATAATTCGATATATTACATAGATTAGGCCATCCACTTATATATTGGAGATGCCTTGGAAGTCAACAGTAGTGACATCATCAGTAGTGACGTCAGCGATGACACTTGCAGCAGTAGTTGTTTGGCTCGTATCAGAAACCGTTCCCGTTTTTTTCGATTGCAGTGGTTGTGCCCTTTTGAGGGGCTGCCTACGTATCCACAAATAGCAGAATCAAACCAAACGTAGTTCAGATTTAATTTGCAATTTCGAAATACATCAAGACTATTGGTTCAAGATGTTTATAACAGTAGAATAAGTAATTCTAACTTTTGACTTGTCTTTAAAAGTTTATTTTGAAAAGATGTTTTTTAATAAACTTTTTGCAAATGACATTGAGAGTAAAGGGGTTAAGGGTAGTAACGTTTCAGCTGGTCCAGGTTAGTTGGGTTGAGAAACTCATTGCCGTCCAGATCTGTTAGCATTGCTGCTCCGCCCGATAGAATCTTCTTTACCAAATATGGTCCGACCCAGTTAGGTTTGAATTTTCCCCTTGGGTCCACTGGTAATAAAGTTCGAACAGACTTGAGAACCAAATCTCCTTCTTTGATATTCCTGGGCCTTACCCTTTTATTGAAAGCCCGTTGGATTCTTTTTTGATAAATTTGTATTTTGTTGAGGGCACGAGATCGTCGTTCGTCTAAAAAGACTAGCGAGTCATATCGTGCTCGAACCCAATAGGCTTCGGTACTTGACTTTCGAGCAAGATTCTGAGTGACGGTACTTCTAACTCAACAGGTTCGACCGCTTCCATCCCGTATGTGAGGTAATACGATGTTGCCCCGGTCGCATTACGAATCGAGGTTCGATATCCCAAAAGGGCAAATGGTATCTTATCGGGCCAGTCCCGATAATTGTCAGCCATCTTTTAAAGTATGGTGACAATGGTTTTGTTAGCTGCTTCCACCGCTCCATTGGTTTGAGGTCGGTAGCGTGAAGACGTATGTCTTTGGATCTTCTACTTGGCTAACAAGGTTGCCGTCTCGGCCTGAAAGTGGGTCCCGTGGTCACTGATGAATTCATGAGGGATCCCATACCGGCATATTATCTTATTTTGGATAAATTTGGCAACATGGCTGACGTTGAGGATACGGTAGGATTCCGCTTCGACCCATTTGGTGAAGTAGTCGATTGCTACCAAAATGAAACAGTGTCCTCCGGTTCCCGAGGGGTTTATCTTTCCGATTATATCGATTCCCCACATTGGAAACGGCCAGGGTGACGTCATGGTGTATAGCAGGGATGGCGGCATATGCTGCACATTAGCGAAAATCTGGCAGTTATGGCAACGTTTGACGTAAAGCTGACAATCGGTTTCCATGCTGTTCCAGTAATATCCGAGTCTCATGATCTTTCGGACTAGCATCTGGGCGTTCATGTGAGGACCGCACTCGCCATCATGTACTTCGGCCATGACCTTCTCGGCGTTACCCTTATCGACACATTAAAGGAGAGCCCCCTGCGGTGTCTTTTTGTAAAGTTGTCCGTCGTCAGTACGGATGAACTGGGTCGCTAGCCTACGTAAGGCCTTTTTGGCTCGATTGTCGGCCCCGGGTGGATACTCCCCGGTTGTCAAGTATGCTTGGATAGCCTTATACCACGGCTCGGGATCGGGTATCTCGATATCTTCGATGTCGTGGATATATGCTGGCTCGGATCGCCTTTCGACACAGATTGGCATGCTGGTCATATGATCGGGAATGTTTAGTAAAGATGCCAGTTTTGAAAGTGCATCTGCGAACTGATATTCTTCCCGAGGTAGGTATATATATTCTACCTTTTGGAATTGTTTCTCGAGATCCCTTACTCGTGCCTGGTAGGCCACGAGATTAGCATTTCGGGTTTTCCATTTTTGAAGTGCTTGGTTAATGACCAGAGATGAGTCGCCGTGTACTCGGAGGTTTGTGACCCCTAAATTGGCGGCATCTTGTAGCCCGTGGATACATGCTTCATATTCTGCGGCGTTATTGGTGACGTCGAAGTCTAATTTGATAGACACGGGAGTATGTTCTCCTCTCGGCGAGATTAGAAGTATCCCGACCCCAAATCCTCGGAAGTTGGATGCCCCGTCGAAATATAAATCCCACGTTTCGGTGTCAGTATGGATTTATGGAAAATATCTTCATCCGGGAAGGACCAAGTGTCGGTGTGCCCTTCCTCGGCTACGGGACTATCGGCGAGAAATTCGGCTACTATTCGGCCTTTGATGGCTTTCAATGGTACGAACTTTAGATCGAATTCTGCCAACATCAGGGTCCATCTCGATATCCTGCCGTTGAGAATAGGCTTTCGAAGAGATACGTGATCGGATCCATTCTTGACAGTACTTGTATCTCATAGCTGAGCATGTAATGTCGGAGCTTCTTAGTGGCCCAGAACAAAGCTAAACACGTCTTTTCGAGCATGGTGTACTTACACTCTGATGGTAGAGATTTGTCGCGGAATCCCAATCGATCAATAATAAACCGGCTATTCCTACGGTAGATAGGGCAAGTCGGGTCGAATCCACGAGGACGGTAATGTAAAGCCTAGACTAAGGTCGCCTAAATACGAGACTAAGTCAACGGACTACGCTAAACAAGAATGATAAGAGGGGAGAAAACTAAGGCTAAGGAGAAAGCAAACAAAGGAGAACATGCTAGGATTAGGTCGGGGTCAAAGGGGTAACGGAATGGTCAAGGGATAACTAGAGCGAAGGAGGTAGTAGGGTAATCTAGGTTGGTCCGGGCTCTCGCAACTTAGACCCACCTAGAGGTTTCACCTAGAACCCGTCTCGGCGACACACATGACAAACGGGGTTCTAGCGCGCTATGGTGGCCTAGGTCGCATCCGGGCTCTCGCTACGTAGACCGACCTAGGGGTCGTCCTCACCGGGCTCTCGCAACTTAGTGAGGGAACCGAACCCACAAACAAACTATCACCCACAAGAGAAAGGCAAGAAAAACAAGCATTCACAACTACTTAGTCAATCAAGCATTTCAACAAACATGTGATGTGCACCAAACAAGAGGAAACCCAAATCTTCCACCAACTTCTCCAACAATCTCTTAATCACCCAATTAACACCCTAATCACCCTACTAACCCTAGCAAGAACACTACTCTAACATAATCCAACTAAAACTAACAAGAACAAGAAGATCTAACATAAGAAACCAAACATACATTATGAAACTAACAAGAACAAGAACAAACAATAACAAAGATTGGAACTTGAACAACATAAACAAGATTAAGAGAAAGGGAAAAGGATTATACCAAACTAGAGGAGAAGAAAGAACAAAACTTGCATTAATGAAGAAAAACCCAAAACAAACACCCAAGGTTGTCAATCTTGAATGGGTCTTGAAGAATTCCCTTAATACAAGGACTAATCTAAGATTAACCACTAATTACCGACTAATCTATACTAATCTAATCTAATATAACCTAAAGTAGTCTAGGGTTTTAGGAGAAGTGAAGAATATAACATAACATTACAAGAGGAAGGGTATATATAGGGTTTAAGAATGAAAGGAGAAGAAAAGAAAGGAAAGCGTGCAGCAGCAGGCCCGTCCCGGCCGAGACGGGGTGGTCCCGGTCGGGACGAGGTCGGTCCCGGTCGGGATGCCATGGTCCCGGTCGGGATGGACACTCAGTAGGCTCATCTTCGTTTCCTCCTTCATCCCGGACGGGATGAGGCCATACCCGTTCGGGATGAGCCTTGTAGGCCTCCAATATGAACTTTTTGGTCTTTCCTTGCTTCTCATGGGCTTCCCATCGATTCTCGGGACTCGGGATCGGGTCTCCGAGGCTCGGGATTGGGTCCCAAGGTCTCGGGGTCGATTCCAAGGCATCGAATCATCGTTCCTTTACTCCGTTGGCTCCAAAATGTGTATGTATAGAGTCCGAATCGCTCCAACTCTTCCAAATCGGTCTCGGGAACCTGAAACGAACTAAAGAAAGCATAAGAAGCCCCTAAACCGCTCCCAAGGAGCGATTCTACAAGGAAAATGGGACCAAAACACTACAAAATAGGCACTACAAACCACACTTATCACACTCGTACTCTAGAAACTTCTTGCTGATGTAGTATATAACTCGTTCTTCGGAGTTGACCGTTTGAGCTAGCATAGCTCCCATGGCTGTCTCTGTCGTGGTTAGGTACAGCGACAAAGGCAAACCGGGTTGAGGTGGCATCAGAACCGGCGGTGAAGACAAGATTTGTTTGATTCTATCAAAGACTGCTTGACACTTGTCGTCCCATAGTAACCGTTCCCCTATTTTCAGCTTCTTGAAGATCGGTTCACACACCATGGTTAGTTTCGAAATGAACCTGCTGATGTATTGGACTTTTCCGAGAAACCCTCTTATCTCCTTTTCGGTCTTAGGAGGTTGCATCTCGGTGATGGCCTTAATTTTGGCTGGATCGACTTCGATACCGCGTTGGCTGACGATGTGACCCAGTAATTTGCCAGAGGTTACCCCGAAACTGCATTTCTGAGGGTTTAATCTCATGTTGTATTTGCGTATTCGGGTGAAAAACTTTCACAGGGCGGTGATGTGACCGTCCCTGTCTTTGGATTTGTCGATCATATCGTCCACGTAAACTTCCACTTCTTTATGCATCATGTCATGTAATAAAGTCGTGGCGGTTCGTTGATAGGTGGCCCCGGCATTGATGAGACCAAATGACATAACGATATAGCAATAAGTACCCCAAGGTGTAATGAAGGTGGTCTTATTCATATCTTCCTCTGCCATTTTTATTTGATTGTACCCGGCATACCCGTCCATTAATGATAGAAGGGCATGGTCAGCTGTGTTATCCACCAGTATATCGATGTGTGGTAACGGAAAATCGTCTTTCGGACTCGCCTTGTTAAGATCCCGAATGTCTACACAGACACGTACCTTACCGTCTTTCTTAGGAACCGGTACGATATTTGCAACCCAATCTGGATACTCGGAGACTCGTATAAACCCAGCCTTGAATTGTTTGTCGACTTCTTCCTTGACCTTGAGGGACCATTCGGGCCTCATGCGTCGGAGTTTCTGCTTAACCGGCTTGAACCCTTCCTTGATCGGTATATGGTGCTCGGCTATCTCGCGGTCTATCCCCGGCATGTCCTTGTAGGACCATGCGAAGACGTCTTTGAATTCTTGAATGAGATCGGTGAATTGCTGTTTTTCCCCAGGATCTAGAGATAACCCTATCTTAAGCATCTGAGGCTCTAAGGTTGTTCCCACGTTGATGGATTCGGTTCCTTCGATTACCGGATTGCGGGATTCCCTTTGCTCTAGCTGCTCGATCAGATGTGGAGGTAAGGATACCTGTTCGTCGGGTTTCTCAATGTCATTGCACAGAAAATTTTGAAAATTAAGGAACTTTTGAAAATGAGACAAGTCGTAAGCAGAACGGTTGTTATTATTCATGAATTGAGAAAATAGCTCGAAAAGAGCTGCCATCTGATCACTAGTCAGTGGCGGGATAGGTAGGGTGCCCGGGACAGACCCCGAAGCACCAGGAAAAGCTAAAGGGAGAGGGGGAGTTACAGGACTGACCCTAGCACCAGACTCACTAGACTCAATCTCAGACTCTGACTCAGACTCAGACTCAGACTCAGACTCAGATTCTGGCATTTCTCCTTCCCCTGTGATTAGCTTGAAAGCCCTTCCTTGACTGTCAGTCCACTTGACAGTCTTCCTCCAGGCTCTCTTTCCGGTCCCGGATCCGACATCCGAAATCAGCTTGGATGGATCGAAAGTGCGGCTACAGAGAATAAGACTGACGAGCTCCTCCTTCGGCGTTGGGGTCGCGAGCTCCTCCCCAAAAAGTAGCCCTAGTGCGGGCTCAGCATTCTTAGCATCTTCAGATTGGACGAGGGCGAAGATGTCGTCTGGTATGTAGTTGCAGGCCTGGGCCAAGTGGGTCCTAGGGCGCATGGTTGCAGGCCGGTATAGGCCTAGTTGGACGTACTCGAACACCGGTGTGACGAAGATGACTTTGCCGGCTCCGGTTTGGCCCATGTTTTCCGGGGTCAGGGTGTAACCCAGACCGGTTTGAATCCTCCCGTTATCCAGAACTTCGAGGATTTTTCCTGCGGGAAGATCGGGCCTTGATGTAGCCCCCGGTAGAAAGCCCAGACTTTGCAACATCCGGTCGATGCTAACCGTGAAGTAGGGTCGGAAAAGGTATTCTTCTTCGATGGCCCCTATGAAGTCGAACCCCCAAAGATCGGTGCGGCCCGAGGTGTTGCAGTTAGCCACAGTCATAGGTGTGGCTTCTAGAGTGATGACGGTATCGTGCAAAGATAGCTTGATCTTCCGATGCAGAGTGGAGGACACAGCCCCATTCGCGTGGACCCAAGGTCTTCCTAAAAGAAGGTTAAAGGAAGAAGTCACGTCGATCACTTGAAATTCCAGCTCCTTTTCTATCGGGCCCGTTATGATAGTGAGTTTCACGGCCCCGGCTACTGACTTTGGACTTCCGTCGAAAGCCTGAATGGTTTGAGCTGTAGGAATGTAGTCGGCCTTGGTGATACCGAGGGTTTGGCGGTCCTCAAGGGGAGGACGTTGACTGCGGACCCATCGTCGATAAGGGTCATGGGCAGATATTTTCCACAGCAGATTACCGTGATGTAGAGAGCCATGTTATGGGCCGGCCCAAATGATGGCAGATCAGTATTGGAGAAGGTGATGAGTGGGCCTTCTTCTTTAGCTTTCCCCTTTAGGTGGGGCAGAACCGTAGCTACTACTTCAGCTGGAGTAGCCGTAGAGTCGATTTTGACTTGATCGAGGCCTTAGTGAGTGCCTCTCGATGTTCCTGAGAGCTAACTAGGAGTTGCCATATAGAAAGGTCAACTCGAGTCTTGCTCAGCTGCTTCACAAGAGCCTTTTCAGTAGTTGGCGGCTCTTTCGGGACGACCTCCGATTTAGGTGGCGGCTCGGTGATGATGAAGGCGTGACTGCTGGTTAAGGCCTTGGACTTAACATTCTGGATCTCCTCGGGCGTGATAGGGACGACTTCTCCCTTAATGAGATAGACGTTGTCTTCATCGTCGCACCAGATCCCGTTGATTTGCGGAATAAACGGGGAAATGAGATGTGAACAGTCTATGACTTCCCCGGAGAAGATAGCGTGAGCGGCCAACGGGTTGTCCTTGTTGTTGGGCTTGCCTCCAGGTAAGGGGATTTTCCCGCTTTCGATGAGATCCTGGATAAGATGCTTTAGCTTCCAGCATTTCTCGGTATCGTGTCCCTTGCCCTGATGGTATTGGCAGTAGGCTTTGATGTCGTAGAACTTGGAGCGACGCTCGGCTGGAAGCTCAAGTGTTGGGCCTATCGGGTTGACCAAGCCTTTTGATGAGAGCCTTTGTAAGGCATTCGCATAGGTAGTACCTATGTCGGTGAATACCCGGGGTGTGGTATTCTTCTTGGACGGGTTATCAAGTAGATTTACCTCGTCAAAAATTCCACGAGTAGTAGCGGCGGATGTGTGCTTGCTTATCGATGAGCTGGCCCCTTGGTATCCCTTGGTGGAGGCCTTAGTGAGGCTTTCCAACCTTAGATCATCCTCGATTCTCGTTCCCATCTCGGTTAGGACCGCGAAGCTGGGTATGATGGCGTACCGGAGATGGATCCGGTAAGCGGGCAGGAGATTCTTGACAAAGGCTTCAACTAGGACTTTTTCACTGGGCTTATCGACCATTTTGACGCTTTCAACCCTCCAGCGTTGAAGGTACTTCGTAAACCCTTCCTTTGGTTCCTGGGCCATTACTTCCAGGGTGCGCATCGTGGTCTGGATTTCCGTATTGTCGGCGTAGTTCCGAGCGAATTCCGTTGCCACGTCATCCCAAGACTTGTACTTCTTGGAATCGAGCCTATAGAACCAGGCTCTCGGGTGCTTCTCGAGGGAGGAGGCAAACAAATGCTTGAACATGTCTGACTTGACTCCCTTTAGGGCCATAAACTCTTTGAAGGCCCGGATATGTAATACCGGGTCTTCGGTTCCGTCGAACATCGGGAGGCCTGTCAAGTTGAGATTGGCAGGCAGTTGGTCGGTCATGGGGGAATAAGTTCGAGCATTCTCCATGTGGATCGAGTTGTGGGTCGACAAATGGACCTGTTCTTGCAGCTTGAGGACTGCGCTAGTCAATTCGGCAAATGGCCCATGAATTTCATCTCCGTCCTTCGGCCTATCCTGTTCCATGGCGCTAACCTGGGTAACGATGGCGATTTGGTCTCCCCTTATCTGGTTCAGTTGGTCTTGGATCTTGGCCAACGAGGCGGTCAGTTGATCGATGGAGTCCTTAGTCATGGTTCGGGTGTGAGGTGGCCTGTCTGTAAGAACACCGTGTAATCAGAATCGGACCCAGATCAAAGAGTGCATCCTGAGCAAGAAGAAGAGACGACGAGACTCGGAAACAAACTAAAAACCGACTCCTAGACGAGTGACCCATGGACGGTGGGCTTTCTTTAGGATTTCGGCAGAATGGGCCTAGTCCTGTGTGAAGAAAGACCTACGTGTGAGCTATTCCCCAGACTTTGGACTCGATTGTGTAAGTGGGCTTCCCTTTGTAGAAGTTTGTCCTACGTAGGTGGGCCGTGCCTTGACAAATAAGGCGGACTGGGATGGGGTGGAAACCCATGATATAAGATCGACGGAGTTTCGACGCTATGGACTCTTAACAACTTATGACAAGACCCGACACTGCTAAATACGGGAAGTCCTAAGAAGAAAGCTTTGAAAAGAGGATTTGGATTTGAAAAAAAAACTCGAGCAAAGTTGTAGACACCCAAAATTTGACCGCCAGGTGTCTATAGCAGTTTCCAAAAAACACCCGATGATGATCGGCGCTAACATGTTCTAACGCGCTCGGATACGGGCTCGAAATCAGTAATGTCCGGCATGGGCTTTTAACGTGATACAAATCTCACAAAACCAACCTCAAAACCAGGCCCAGTGAGTCATTTCGAGTCAAACAAGACTAATTTGGGCCAAAATCGACACCAAAAATAATTCCCGTCTTTTAGCGACCGGGTCAAAACCCGGTCAAGACAAACCCGACACAAAAAGCGACCGGATACGTCTCGAAACTTGCGCCACAATCCAAAAATCAGCCAAATGAAACATAATCAATCAAGAGCAAATCAAGGCCAATCCTTCCCGATTTAGCACGGCCTAATTGATCCACTCGGTCGAGTGGATTGACCACTCGATCGAGTGGAGCCTCACAAAAACCGTCCAGGTGCATTCGCGAGGGCACTCGACCGAGTGCACCCGCGCCACTCGGTCGAGTGACCCAGTGTCGAGGCTCCCCTATAAATACCCGTCAATCCTAAGCACAAAAGACAACTTCACAACCAGATTTTTCAGACAACTCTTCTACCTCCTACACAATCATCAACTCGTACACAACCCTTTTGCATACATTTTTCAGTCATAAACGCCGTCATCCTTGCACGCATTTCGAGAGCACAAACTCGTAAAAATCCACACAAACCAAGAGCCATATACACACCATCAACTCCCCCTACATATCTCGACGTTCCCGCGCCATTGCCGCCATTAGACGAACCGTATCCCGAGAAGCAAGAGCATGTAGGTTGAGGGTGTAACAATTCAACACCTATTTCTCCTTCTTCTTCCTTTCTTCTCATTCTTTTTTTATGTACATTCATTTATGCTATAGTATTATATTTAGTCGATAGTAACGACATGATTACTAACACTAACATTTTACCTTTTGCATTTAATCATCGTTATTATATTTTACTATAATATCGTATGTACCGTGTATATATATAATGATATCAAAACTCGGATCCGAACTCGTTTGACTACGATGATCATTTTTTAAGGTTCGTTTATTAACACGATCCAGATCATTCGTAGTTGAACGCGTACGAATCCATTTCAAAGATTAGTACGGAACCCGTTGACACGAAAACCGACGTCGCATAATCCGTAAGGATTAATATCGATGTCGTGACGTAGAGGGACGCAATTCCGTCACTAATCAATTTTTTATCAAACAATAACCTTTTCTACAAAATTCCGATAACGGTATTATAATCATATAAGACATGATTATAATACCGACAAACCGAGTTAAATTTAAATCCGTCAATATTTTTATTTGACTCGGCCAATTATCGATTTAAAGCACATTAAAACAAACGAGTCACAACTCGTACAGGTGCCACTCGACCGAGTACATCTGCTACTCGATCGAGTAGCACCCTAAATCATGGGCAGTAACCACGTTTAATGGTACACTCGACCGAGTCAGGTCACAACTCGGTCGAGTGGGTCCTGCAGCCCAGAAAACCGAGAGCTCTTTTTATATCATTCGAGCCTCGTCTTTTTTAAAACCGACCTAGTCGACACGTGTACAGTTAATCACGTGGCTTTTCCAAAATTCATGCATATCACTTCACTTAAACGATTTTGATCGACGGTCTCACATTATCTATTTTATGTCGACGACTCTTTAGTCGTATCCGATGTAAAATTAATTTAGACTCAATTTCTCGAGGTGATATGTCGGGACAAGGCATCGAGGTTCGAGATCGGGCTAGCACCACGTCTAGGTCTCGAACCTCCGTCCTTTGATTAATACGCAATATAATGTGTAACTAATTAAAGTTCGTCCACCTACACAAAATCACGGTCTAGTTTATACACGGGTCCGTTTATAATTATTGCTCGTCATTTCAATTGTATATTTCAATTGTTCTATTTTATTGTACGCCGTATTGTGAATTCCGGGTTGTATTCCGCCCGTGTAACTTGTAATCGATTTATTTTTGCTTTGCTTTATTTATTTGCGTTTTACCGCTTTTAAATGAACCCTCGTATGCTAAATCACCTCGACAATAAATTAGATGCATTAAATTGACGTAGCTCATATTTAATTTGCATGCTTAGCTAAAACGCTGTTTGCATAACATTTCACCGAATTACTAACGCGCATATTAAAAAGTCAAACGATGTCCTAGTAGAGGCCGCTAAGTGCGGGCGGGGTTGGGTGTCCTTAGTGGGCTTCCCAATACGTACCCTCACCCCTTACTCAGAACCGTGGTTTCCGGATGTCCGAATCCATTGGCAACGAGAGTCATTCAATATACGATTAACCGCTCAAGTCGGCATCTATATCGATATGCAAAGGGACGAGCCCAATAAACTCTCAAACCAAAATGGGCCATACTTTGTGTATGGACCATGGCGATATAGAGTCAGCTCGAATGGTTCCGAATAACCATAAAATTCGGTGGCGACTCCATTTCGACTTAAATTTCAATTCGATCCTTCTCATATGGAGGTTCATTCGCCTACCCAAAACCCGCGCGTGGCCGCGTCGGGGTGGACCTACGTCATGTCCACAATTTGGCGACTCCGCTGGGGATCAACCGATGTGTGGCTTACCGTCAGCGTTCTCAGGGTGAGACTCGAATAGAAATCGCTTAATGAGTACAATATGCGTTTTAGTTTTACGGTTCATGCATAACCCCATATTTGCCCGGGCCGGTACTGGTGACCGACGTCCCACTATACCACGACGTATCCATCCTTGGATACGTTAAAGGTGTTCATGGTCGACTCGGATGGACTTTGCGGCATGTTCTAAGCTCCACTCGAGTTAGGAAGACCGTCCCGTTTCTCGACTAGACTATGAACACTGGTATAGACCCTATTCAGACCGACCGAGACTTAGTGTAAAGCATACATGGCGTCGTTATAATGCTTATGTGACTATGTGCTACTTGGTTTCCGTGTCGATTTCAAAAACCGTCATTTCAAAAAAATGCATCTTTCCAAAAATATTCAAATTTTCAAAAACTCGGAAAGCTGCCGAAATTTAGACTTAACATTTGACTCAAAACACGCCTATTTTTTTTTAGCCGGCATGCTGCCCATTTCAAAATTCGAATTTCCGATCCACCATTCGATTTTCGAATTTTCAAAATTCAATTTTCAAATGCTCGCGATGCCATTTTCAACTTTCAAATCTTCGAGATGCCGTTTTCGATTTTCAAATCTTCGGGATCTCATCTTCAAATCGTCGGAAATTCTTTTTTCCAACATTCAAATTTTTAAATTTCAAGATATCCAATTTTCAAAACCCGGGACACATACCGAATTTAGGACTTATGATTTTACTCAAAATAGCCCACTTTCTAGCCGGTATGCTGCCCAATTCAAAACTCGAAAATATTTTCGAACTTTCAAAACCTAGGCCCGATACACTTTCCGATTTTTCTTGAAAAATCGGGCCTTTCCCCGAGTTTTCTCGGACTTTCCAAAAGTAATCCTTTTCAAAACTTTCCTCTTCTTAAGACTTCCCGTATTTAGCAGTGTCGGGTCTTGTCGTAAGTCATCGAAGTCTTTAGCGTCGAAACTCTGTCGATCTTACATCACGAGTTTCTTCCCTACCCCAGTCCGCCTTATTTGACTAAGGCATGGCCCACCTACGTAGGACACAGTCCTACAAAGGAGGGCCCGTCTACACAATTGAGTCCAAAGTCTGGGGATGTCTCACGTTGACCTTTCTTCAAACGGGACTCGGCCCACTCGCCGAATCCTAAGAAAGGCCCATCTTTCACGAGTCACCCGTCTAGATGTCTTTTTCGAGTCAACCTTTTACAAGGCATAGCCCTATAAAAAGGTTCACGGTCCTTACGTCTAAGGGTCACTCGTCCGACACTCGAGTTTTAACAAAATCTTCAACCCCACTCGGGGGCTACCCTTCAGCATAGCGATCAATCACGGTTGCTCTAAGGGTCATGTCCTACACGTGGAGTCTCACGTGTGTCACTTTTGAGTCACTTAGATGCCACACCATCTGAGTCCTATCAGAGTTTTTAGTCTTACTCGGGGGCTGTCCTCTACCCGAGCATTAGACCACAGTCACCTTAAGGAGTACCTTACATTCATCCGACACTGGCGTCCTTATCATGCCTTCTTCAAGTCGTACATATACTACGAACACTCGAGTCTCCTGAAGGTTTAGGTCACTGCGGTTGGTCCGAGCACGCGACGCGGTCATACACGGTCGCCCCATTTTCAGACTCACCCTCGTGCAGCTTGAGTCTCATCGTCAAGTCCAAGCCATGGTCGTTACCTCGTCTAGGTCAACGTTCGAGTATCCCAGTCCAAGAATCTTTGTCCACCCGTCACCCCGGGCCATGCCTAGTTTGACTCATCCTCTTGTGCAAAACCGAGCTTAGGCGAGTTCTAACACCTGTCGTTTCTTCCGATCAGGGACCCTATGAATGAGGCGTTATTAAACAACAACAAATCCCGCGCCGTCGAGAAAGGGGATATCCAGGGGAGTATGCTTATGTTGTCTTGCTCCATTAACAATATCTTCTCAAAAATCAATACCGCCCTAGATAACCTAAATGTCAGGGTGACCACCATCGAAGAAGACCTTGTAAGAACCCGATCCCGTCTAACACAGCTAGAGCGGGTAAGGCAGCCGATCACCCAACTGAGCCATTTGAAGGGTGAACATTCTAGCGAAACTGTCCGATACCCTCAAGATGGCAAGACCGAGAGAGGTAACCCCCAAGTCACCTCTCCGAAAATCAAGAACCAGTCAGAAGTAAGGACATTTACCCACTTGGATATGTCCTACACCGTCGCTTTCCAGAGGTTGGTTTCGAAGGGCCTAATATTACCAATAGGCCCAACAATCGACCCACCTTCAGAAAAACGCTCCAAAGCATGGAACGCCGATCATTACTGCAAATTCCATAGAGGGAGGGGACACGATACAGAGCAATGCTGGAAACTGAAACACCTCATCCAAGACTTCCTCGATGCCGGGAAGACTCCCATTTTGGAAACATTGTCACTTGCAAAGCCCCTCATGGACTACACAGGGCCCGATGATCAAAGCATCCAATCTACCTCCCATGCATCCAAGAGCCCAGATTTGATTTGAGTCCGAGTTTAGGATGTTCTATTTCTTTCAATTCCAGAGTCAGAGTCAACTGTATTCTGTCCTCTTTTTTTCAATTCAATAAAATCAGCTTTTTCAATCTCTCATATATGCTTCCCTTTTGTGTTTCCGAGAACATGATGAACACCATCGTACACTGTGAGCACATGCACGTGACTATTATAGGCACATCTATAACGTCTGCAGGAACTGAGACCCGTGTTTCCCTTTACCTGTACCATGTCTGGCATAGCAAGCCACAAAACTACCCTTAGTAGGAGCATATCGAATCCTATGACAAATCCGGGTAGTCTTCTAGTTTGGGTTTAAGACGGGAGGCAAGCCCATTTCCCACAATAAACACCCCCCAATAAGACTAACCAATCCCCACCTTAGGCGTTTAGTCTGACCAGAAGCAAAAAAAAAGCATCGTGACTCTATAGACTTGACGCCAAGAAGTACCCAACTTGGGACGATACTCCCACCAAGCCTGCTCGGAATTATGATGACAATACCGAGATCCAAATCACCATGTTTACCGTAGAGTTGCACTCGCACAACTACCAACTAGACTTACACCTCACAAAGGTTTAGCTCCCCAAGCTTAATCCAACCGATGGGCCCACCCCCATATCCGCCCACAACACCATCGGGGGGTAGCCGAAAAAAAAAAAAAAAAAAAAAAAAAAAAAAAAAAAATCTAGGAAAGAAGCAAAAGGCCAAAACAAAAAAAGGGCCATCGTCAAAAAAAAAAAAAAGAGGCACCCATCACCGAGGCTAAAGCGGTCAATCCAAATGAAGAATCCCACGACCGGGGCGAAGAGGTCAACCCAAAAAAAAAAAACAACCAAAATTCAAAAAACCCATGACCGGGGGTAAGAGGTCAGCCAACAAATATTCAAGAACCCGTGACCGTAGTGAAAACGGTCAAATTCAAAGTTATCAATACTCAATCAAGCTGGTCAGCTAACACCACACTCAGCCTTCCCACATTACAACCTTCAAGACCTTCCCGAGACCCAGGACAGAGAGAGCCCGGAATTTTGAGGATTCAAGCTCCATAGGATACCCCTAACCATTAGGGCCAGACATGGAAACCAGATCCCGCATTATCGAAACCTATCCCAATCGAAGTTCGAGCTATTTTTCTCGACTTCCCCTTTACATAACAGAATTCACAATCACCATACACAAACCCGAGATCAAAACTCACCAAAGACCCGAGATCAAAACTCACCAAAGACCCGAGATCAAAACTCATCAAAGACCCGAGATCAAAACTCATCAAAGACCCGAGATCAAAACTCACCGAAGACCCGAGATCAAAATTCATCGAAAATCCCGAGAACAGAACTCGTTAAAAATCCCGAGAACAGAACTCGTTAAAAATCCCGAGAACAGAACTCGTCAAATCCCCGAGAGCAGAACTCGTTAAAATCCCATCCCAACTCTTCTCATCCAAATCAAGAACACGGGAACTCAACTTGCAGTCGGCATAGAACATGCCCAAATAGTTCACACCACCTCTGAGGGCTACCCCGGAGAACACTCACAGCCACAGGATCAACATCCTAACTATTCTATCCCCTTGATCAAGACATCATTGGGAACGCACCTAGCCCACACCATCGCTATGGCTAGTTACACACAAAGTCCTATTAGCTTAGGCACCATAATATATCTTCCAATCCACTGAACTACGGCATGGTTTGATTTCACTACACGTGAATACGTAGGCAGCCATTCAACACAGGCACAACCACCCACATTGACACACATTCAAAAAGCGCCATCATTCCGGTCACGACACTGTCTTGTTCTCAACAGTCTGCTTTGTTTTCCTGGGGGCTTCTCTTAGACAGAAGTTCTCCATCCACTCACATAATCCAAAAGACTTCAAACTAGTCTCCTGTCTATAGTGTGTCCTAGTACTCGGCTCAGTCGAAGACAAGGATCTGTCAGGACTCGAGACAACGCCCACTTCGGGCCTATACCTCGAAACCAAGAATTCAAGAGTACTAGGCAACAACATTGCTAAGCCCTGTTGTGCAGTTGTAGTCTCATTACAGACTACTGCAGTTCCCCTATAGCGCATCCTTCCCATTCCGAGGATTCGACCATGTTGCCACTCGCCTAGGCTACGGAGTAGCGCAACCTAAGAGTCTTGTTAGGTGGCCCACCCCCCTACCGAGTCACGGTCCAATCCCTCGAGAGTTCATTCGTGTCTGTCAACTCGTCCGGTCACGTCCAGAGTCGAGTCTGTCAGTATACCTCTCTCTTCAAATTCCCATTTTAAAATTTAAAAAACTTAGCCATTTGAGAAAATCCTTTTCGACAAGGTCAAATTTCGGTCTATTTAAATTGCAAATTTCATTTCTACCCCTTTCATTTTGAAAACCTAGCATGTGAGTTGCTTTCAGGATTTCGATTTCAAGGTTCAAAAATTTCAAAACTTTCAAAAATTCAAAAAACATTATTTCCCAGCACGAGTCATTTTTGCTACCTACGTGTTGCATACATTTTATGTGACTTATACAGGTACGACTCAGACAGGGACATGCAACCCTCTAAATCTCCCCAGCGGAAGCCCAAGGCGGCATTTTCCCCGGAATGGTACGGGATGAGCCCACATATAGGCGCACCCAGGACTTATGCGACAAGTCCGGTTCCCCACCGAGTTATCATCATCAGCTCAGGTATGATTTCTAACTTATGGCTGGCGAGCCCTTCACGCGAGTCTAATGGACTATAAACGACCCGAACGGAAGCCTACCAGGTCTTAATTGACCTGGTAGCTACTCTGACTTTTGCCTTGTCCAAGCCTCAGTCAGAGTGGGGGCTCTGTAGACACCCAAAATTTGACCGCCAGGTGTCTATAGCAGTTTCCAAAAAACACCCGATGATGATCGGACGCTAACATGTTCTAACGCGCTCGGATACGGGCTCGAAATCAGTAATGTCCGGCATGGGCTTTTAACGGGATACAAATCTCACAAAACCAACCTCAAAACCAGGCCTAGTGAGTCATTCCGAGTCAAACAAGACTAATTTGGGCCAAAATCGACACCAAAAATAATTCCCGTCTTTTAGCGACCGGGTCAAAACCCGGTCAAGACAAACCCGACACAAAAAGCGACCGGATACGTCTCGAAACTTGCGCCACAATCCAAAAATCAGCCAAATAAAACATAATCAATCAAGAGCAAATCAAGGCCAATCCTTCCCGATTTAGCACGGCCTAATTGATCCACTCGGTCGAGTGGATTGACCACTCGATCGAGTGGAGCCTCACAAAAACCGTCCAGGTGCATTCGCGAGGGCACTCGACCGAGTGCACCCGCGCCACTCGGTCGAGTGACCCAGTGTCGAGGCTCCCCTATAAATACCCGTCAATCCTAAGCACAAAAGACAACTTCTCAACCAGATTTTTCAGACAACTCTTCTACCTCCTACACAATCATCAACTCTTACACAACCCTTTTGCATACATTTTTCAGCCATAAACGCCGTCATCCTTGCACGCATTTCGAGAGCACAAACTCGTAAAAATCCACACAAACCAAGAGCCATATACAAACCATCAACTCCCCCTACATATCTCGACGTTCCCGCGCCATTGCCGCCATTAGACGAACCGTATCCCGAGAAGCAAGAGCATGTAGGTTGAGGGTGTAACAATTCAACACCGATTTCTCCTTCTTCTTCCTTTCTTCTCATTCTTTTTTTATGTACATTCATTTATGCTATAGTATTATATTTAGTCGATAGTAACGACATGATTACTAACACTAACATTTTACCTTTTGCATTTAATCATCGTTATTATATTTTACTATAATATCGTATGTACCGTGTATATATATAATGATATCAAAACTCGGATCCGAACTCGTTTGACTACGATGATCATTTTTTAAGGTTCGTTTATTAACACGATCCCGATCATTCGTAGTTGAACGCGTATGAATCCATTTCAAAGATTAGTACGGAACCCGTTGACACGAAAACCGACGTCGCATAATCGTAAGGATTAATATCGATGTCGTGACGTAGAGGGACGCAATTCCGTCACTAATCAATTTTTTATCAAACAATAACCTTTTCTACAAAATTCCGATAACGGTATTATAATCATATAAGACATGATTATAATACCGACAAACCGAGTTAAATTTAAATCCGTCAATATTTTTATTTGACTCGGCCAATTATCGATTTAAAGCACATTAAAACAAACGAGTCACAACTCGTACAGGTGCTACTCGACCGAGTACATCTGCTACTCGATCGAGTAGCACCCTAAATCATGGGCAGTAACCACGTTTAATGGTACACTCGACCGAGTCAGGTCACAACTCGGTCGAGTGGGTCCTGCAGCCCAGAAAACCGAGAGCTCTTTTTATATCATTCGAGCCTCGTCTTTTTTAAAAGCGACCTATTCGACACGTGTACAGTTAATCACGTGGCTTTTCCAAAATTCATGCATATCACTTCACTTAAACGATTTTGATCGACGGTCTCACATTATCTATTTTATGTCGACGACTCTTTAGTCGTATCCGATGTAAAATTAATTTAGACTCAATTTCTCGAGGTGATAAGTCGGGACAAGGCATCGAGGTTCGAGATCGGGCTAGCACCACGTCTAGGTCTCGAACCTCCGTCCTTTGATTAATACGCAATATAATGTGTAACTAATTAAAGTTCGTCCACCTACACAAAATCATGGTCTAGTTTATACACGGGTCCGTTTATAATTATTGCTCGTCATTTCAATTGTATATTTCAATTGTTCTATTTTATTGTACGCCGTATTGTGAATTCCGGGTTGTATTCCGCCCGTGTAACTTGTAATCGATTTATTTTTGCTTTGCTTTATTTATTTGCGTTTTACCGCTTTTAAATGAACCCTCGCATGCTAAATCACCTCGACAATAAATTAGATGCATTAAATTGACGTAGCTCATATTTAATTCGCATGCTTAGCTAAAACGCTGTTTGCATAACATTTCACCGAATTACTAACGCCCATATTAAAAAGTCAAACGATGTCCTAGTAGAGGCCGCTAAGTGCGGGCGGGGTTGGGTGTCCTTAGTGGGCTTCCCAACACGTACCCTCACCCCTTACTCAGAACCGTGGTTTCCGGATGTCCGAATCCATTGGCAACGATAGTCATTCAATATACGATTAACCGCTCAAGTCGGCATCTATATCGATATGCAAAGGGACGAGCCCAATAAACTCTCAAACCAAAATGGGCCATACTTTGTGTATGGACCATGGCGATATAGAGTGAGCTCGAATGGTTCCGAATAACCATAAAATTCGGTGGCGACTCCATTTCGACTTAAATTTCAATTCGATCCTTCTCATATGGAGGTTCATTCGCCTACCCAAAACCCGCGCGTGGCCGCGTCGGGGTGGACCTACGTCATGTCCACAAAAGTCGGATTGGAAGGCCCTATTTTTTTTTGAAAATCGAAAAAAGGTTTATCGGGCCGAGATTTTGAATTTTTTTTTGAAAAGTTTGGACAACATACCGGCTATAAAATAGGCTATTTTGAGTCAAAATCATAAGTCCTAAATTCGGTAGCTTTCCGGGTTTTGAAAAAAAATGGATAGTTTTCAAAAAAAGATGCAAGTTTTTGAAAATGACGGTTTTTGAAAAGATGAGACACGGATCAAGTAGCATGTAGTCACGGAAACAGTATAATGACGCCATGTATGCTCTTAGTCTAAGTCTCGGTCGGTCGAATAGGGTCTATACCAACGACGATAGCTTTCTTGCAAATCAGGGCGGTCTTCCTAAGCCGAGTTGGTCTTAGAACCTGCCGTAAAACCCATGCGAGTTCCGCCATCGAAGTCTTTAGTGGGTCCATTTAGGAACGCACCGTGGTATAGTGGGACGTCGGTCACAAGTAACCGGCCCGGGAAAGATTGGGTTATGCATGACCCATTGAACTAAAACGTGTACATTACTATTCGAACGATTTCTTTTCGAGTCTCACCCTAGGGATGCCGATGGTAAGTGACTCATCAGTTGATCCCCAGCGGAGTCGCCAAATTGTGGACATGACATAGGTCCACCCCGACGCGGCCACGCACGGGTTTGGGGAGGCGAATGAATCTCCATATGAGATGGTCAAATTGAAATTTAAATCGAAGTAGGAGTCGCCACCGAATTTTGTGGTTATTAGGAACCATTCGAGCCCACTCTATGTCGTAGTGGGCCGTATACAAAATATGGCCTATTTCCGATGTCAGAGTTTATTGGGCTCGTCCCTTTGCATTATGATACCGATACCGACATTATCGGATATCGTGTATTGAATGACTCTCTTTGCCAATGGATTCGGACATCCGGAAACCATGGTTCTGAGTAAGGGGTGAGGGTACGTGTTGGGAAGTTCACTAAGAACACCCAACCCCGCCCGCACTTAGTGGTCTTTACTAAGATATCGTTCGTTTTTGGTGTACACGGGTTAGTTCGACGGTTGAATGATATGCAAACATTATTTTCCTAATCATGTGAGAAAAATAAAATGGGTTGCTAAGTCGTTTAATGCATGTTAAACTAATAACGTCAAAGCTATTTTAGCATGTGAAGTTTGTTTTAGTCTAATAAAACAATAAAATAAATAAATTGCTACAAACACGAGAAAACGAGGAAACGAAAAAAAAGACCCGGCAAACCAGGCCACCGCGCGAGTCGCCTGACTGGCGCGCGACTCGCGTGGCGGTCTGTCCTCTTTTTTTATTTTGTCGAAAATCGTCAATTTTTATAAATCGCGTACAAATATGGATTAATTTATACCCGATTCATATTTTCGATATTCGTCGTATTCGATATTCGATTATGAAAACGATATCGGATAGTCGGAATGATTTTTTAGAAAAGGTTTTGAAAAAAAGTTTGTTTCGAACGAAAAGTAAAAAAAAGAATTTTGAACGAAAAAAGATGTTAATTCTCTCCGCGTTAAAATCGTTGTATTTTGTTTAAAAAGATGTAACGATTTTATTAGCATCAACGAGAATTAATTAATTTAGTTCTTGTTAGATACGATATTCGATTAGAGAATCGATATCGTATTTTAAGAACGTTATACGTAAAAATAGTTTTTTGTAGTATCGATTATTAGAAATAAATAAAAATATGCGACGAACGACCCATATTAAAATACGAAACGACCGACGACACAACGAAAGAAAAAAACGTGAGAAAAAGGGAGAGAAAAGAGAAGAATTGGGTTTGATTTACACCCTCAACCTACATGCTTTGCTTTCTCGGATAAGAACTCGTCGGACGGTGGCTTAGGTACGGGAGCGTCGAGAAGATGCTGATGAGTTAAGGTCTCGGTTTTTTGGACGTGGGAGGTAACGGGTTTCGGCCGGATGATGGGGTCGGATTCGTCGGAATTTTAATAGTATTTCGGTACTTCTTCGGATGTGTGTCGGGATTTGTTTTTGATTATTTTATGTTGGACGAGTTTGTGAATAATTGATGTGTGAATGATCGATCTTGAATGCGTTGTGCAAGGGGCTATTTATAGGAGTATTCCCGACCTTGACTTAGGAGAAGTAGTTGAATTGAAACTACCGTTTAGGATAGGAAACGTAAGAAGTCGAGAGGAACGTAAATTCCGTTGCTTGGTGGGGAAGCAAGAATCTCGGCTGGTTGGGGGGTTTTGGCCGAGTATTTGGAGCTCGGTCGGTATCCGATTCGGTTTTCGGATAAAATTCCTACTTGAGATCGAATTCTATCCTTAAACGGATTTGTTTAATATTTTTTTGAAGCTGATTTTTTGTGGTATTGGAGACCGAATCAGCCACGTGAAGTGTCACGTCTGACTCGCGTGTCTCGGGAATATTTTTGACCGGGTTTTGACTCGGTCGCTAAAAGACGGTTTTACCCCTGGTGTCGGAATCGACCCAAATAAGTCTTATTTGACTCGAAACGACCCACCGGGCCTGAATTTGAGGTTGGTTTTGTAAGATATGTACTCCGTAATAAGCCTAAACCAAATGTCCATGATTTCGAGCCCATATCCGAGTCCTTTAAAGAATGTTCGCGTTTTATCATCATCGGGTGTTTGGTAGGACCTACTATAGACACCTGGTGGTCAAAATGTGGGTGTCTACAATATATATATTGATTATGATATGATAGATTTAGCATATATATATATATATATATATATATATATATAAAGGAGGAAGTTTTCGAGCGATGTGATTGGTCTGTTACATCAAAACTCAATTTAGGAAAGTATCATTAGTATAAAAATAAAACCAAATAGAGAATATTTTAATTATTACAATATATTTAATCTATTATATTAATGTGATTGTAGACACCCACATTTTGACTGCCAAGTGTCTATAGCAGTTTCCAAAAACACATGATGATGATCGGACGCAAACGTGTTTCTACGCGCTCGGATATGGGCTCAAAACCATTAGTTGTTGGCTTAAGCACTTACGGAGTACAAATCTCACAAAACCAACCTCAAATTCAGGCCCAGTGGGTCGTTTCCAATCAAATAAGACTAATTTGGGTCAAAACCGACATCGGAAATAAAACCGACTTTTAGCAATCGGGTCAAACCCCGGTCAAAGCCACTTCCGAGACATACAAAACAGCCATTCAATTGTCATAAGCCCAGTCCAAACACAAAACACACAAAATATCCAACCCGAGGTCCAAACAACCCGAACCTCTCGTACCAGCTGACCCTCTCGATCGAGTGCTCAGCCCATTCGATCGAGTGGGCCCTCATTCGAGCCCTACGGCGTTTTGACTGGGCCACTCGGCCGAGTCAAGGGGTTACTCGGTCGAGTAACCCTAACCGGAAGTACATAGCTTTGCCTATATATACACCTCATGCATGCAACTTTTACACATCTTTTTAGCAACCCTAATTCATCCTTAGTCTACACTAATACTATCTCAAACCCTAACCCTAGCATCTAGGATCAAAACCCTAATCACCATAACTCCACTTACATCTCGATACTCACGTGCAAGCCGCAATTAACGAGTCCCATCCGAGACAAGAACATGTAGGTTGAGGGTGCAAAAAACCCCTTTCTTTCCCTTCTCTTCTTCTTCGCGCGTCGTCCATGTTGTCGTCATTATTGTCCCGTTTTTTATTTTTTTTATCGTCATCATCATTCTAATATCGTTAATAGTTACTAATATAAAATACTAAAATACTCGTCAATTCGTGTCGAGCGTGAGTGATGACGGGATAAGAAAAACCGAATATACAAGGGTATTGCACCCAGCGTTGTCGGTCGCTTATCCCGACACCCCAATCGCTTGATTGTTGAGACGAGTTAACATCAACCGTATTTTTCCTATTTTTCTCATCATCATTAATCACATACTTGGTCAATTCTGAATTTTTTTCAAAACAATTATTTTTTTATTTAAGGGTCGAAACCCGTTGACGCGGATCCGACATCACATAATCCCTAGGGATTTATTACGATGTCGGGAAGCTGAGGGAATCAAGTCGAGTCCGTCGTAATTAAGAAGTGTCAATCTTTTAGATTCGATACCAATTTAATAATTGGATGTCGAATCTAACGATTTAGTCAAAAAAGTTAATTAACGCGATTTCTCGTTGATGCTAAAATAGATGTCGAACAATTCGCAAGAATTAATACGACACTATAAACGCGGAGGGAATTTGTATCGTTTTGGTTAATTTAAAACGACTTATAACAATTTTTTTTTTTATCTCGCTCTAATATTTCATATCGATTCAATAATCGAATATGGGATACGATGAGTATTCAAAATTAGAATCGAGTATACATCCCATAATATTTATACCCGATTCAACAAATCAACGATTTATCAAAATCCGAATCGAGCATAAATTATATACTCCCTTCGAGTTCCTATTATTGTCCCACTTTTCTTTTTGGGCTGAGTTTGATTTTTGTCTCACTTCCCTTTTTAGGCTATCAATATGAGGTTCACAATTAATCTCTCATTTCTCTCTCCTCCTCCTTCTTTTTTCTACCACTCATTTCCTCTTCCTTATTTTTCACCCCAAAACATTATAGGACAATAATAGGAACTCGGAGGGAGTAATATTTATGCCCGATTCGACAGAATCATCGATTTAGCAAAATCAAAAGCAATTTCGAGATCGATAACGAAATTGCAAGCGAACCCTAGTTCGTATATGGGGCACTCGACCGAGTGCCTAGCCCACTCGGTCGAGTGGCACCCCAAAAACTGAGACAGAATGATGTTTTGACCACCACTCGATCGAGTCCCGTAATGACTCGGTCGAGTGGCCGTGTACTCGGTCGAGTTCGTCAATAACTCGATCGAGTAGGGTCTAAAAAACGGGACAGAAGCTCTTCTAGAGGTCCACTCGGTCGAGCCTTCAATGACTCGGTCGTGTGGCCCTTTATCACGTCAAAACCGTGAGTCCTACACCACCTTCTAGTTTCGGGAATACTTTTTTTTATGACTTAGGTCAACACGTGTCAAATCAATCGCGTGTACTATTACTTTTTCAAAACCGTGCATCACGTTTACATTATTCGATATCATTCTACATTATTATATTGTTGCAAACCGTTATTATCGTTATACCGTTACTAACACGTTTGTTTTCATCCTTGTTGATTTATTGTTTATTTTATCGTACTAAAATGAACTCGCATGCTAAATTTAACTTTGACGTTAGAATTAGTTGCATTAAATCGACCTAGAAACCCGTTCAATTTCTCACATGCTTAGGGAAAAACAACGTTTGCTTAACATTTTTACCGAACTACTAACACTCGTATTAGAAAATCATTCGATATCTTAGTAGAGGCCGCTAATGTGCGGGCGGGGTTGGGTGTCCTTTGTGGGCTTCCCAACACGTACCCTCACCCCTTACTCGGAACCTAGGTTTCCGGATGCCCGAAACCGTTGGCGCACGAGAGTCATTCTATACACGACAACCGGTAATGACGGTATCGGTATCGTAATGCAAAGGGACGAGCCTAATAAACTCTGACATCGGAAATGGGCCGTATTTTGTATATGGCCCACTACGACATATAGTGGGTTCGAACGGGCCCGAACTCTCAAAAAGTTCGGTGGTGACTCCACTTCGATTTAAATTTCAATTCGATCCATTCTCATATGGAGATTCATTCGCCTCCCGAAACCCGCGCGCGGCTGCGTCGAGGTGGACCTATGTCATGTCTACAATTTGGCGATCCCGCTGGGGATTAACTGATGTGTGACTTACCATCGGCATCCTCAGGGTGACACTCGAATTGAAGCCGTTTGACTAGTACAATACGCGTTTTAGTTCTACGGTTCATGCATAACCCCATATTTTCCCGGGCCAGTACTTGCGACCGACGTCCCACTATACCGTGATATACTCAAATATGGATATGTCAAAGGTGTCCATAGTCGATTCGAGTGGGTTTCGCGGCATGTTCTAAGCTCAACTCGACTTAGAAAGTCTGTCCCGATCAACGTCTAGACTATGTGCACTGGTGTAGACCCTTTATAGACCGACCAAGACTTAGTGTAAAGCATACATGGCGTCGTTATAATGTTTGCGTGACTATATGGTACTTGGTTTCCGTGTCGTTTTCAAAATCCGTCTTTTTCAAAAAATACATCTTTTTTCAAGATATCCAATTTCAAATCCCGGGATGCATACCGAATTTAGGACTTATGATTTTACTCAAAACATCCTATTTCTAGCCGGTATTCTACCCATTTCAAAACTCGAAAATATTTTCGAACTCTCAAATTTGTGGCCCGATACACTTTCTGATTTCTTCGAAAAAATCGAGCCCTTCCCCGAGTTTTCTTGGATTTTCCAACAATAATCCATTTTCGAAACCTTCCTCTTCTTAGGACTTCCCGTATTTAGCATGCGTCGGGTCGTGTCTTAAGTCGTCGAAGTATCTAGCGTCGAAACTCGGTCGTTTCTACATACTCCTACAAAGGAGGGCTCGTTTACACAATCGAGTCCAAAGTCTGGGGATGTCTCACGTGGACCTTCTTTCGAACAGGACTCGGCCCACCCGCCAAATCCTAAAGAAGGCCCACTTTTCACAAGTCACCCGTCTAGGTGTCCTTTCTGAGTAATTTCCTTTTCAGGCTTTTCCTCACTCGGGCGCTACCCTGCAGCAGAGCGATCAATCATGGTCGCTCTAAGGGTCATGTCTTACACGTGTTGTCTCACATACCTCGCTTTCGAGTCACTTAGATGTCACACCATCTGAGTCCTATATCAAAGTCTTTAGTCTCACTTGGGGGCTATTCTCCGACGGAGCGATTAATCACAGTCACTCCGAGAATCGTACCCTACACATTTGCCTTAGGAGAGTCTAACCCGAGTCAAACTGGAGTCGCCTCTCCTCCCGCGCTACTTCCTATGCCTTCGTGAATTCGAGTTTCGAAGCCACTTTTCTGATTACGCGGTATTCTTACAGACAGGCCACCGGTAACCAGACATAGGCAAGATGCAAGAGACTCTGGATCAACTGACCGCCGCACTGGCCAAGATCGAGACCAAATTGACTGCTATCCAGACCGACCAAACGACCCTTGCTATCCGTTTGAGTGCCATGGAGCAAGGGACTCCTGTTGCTGGATCTGAACCCACTGGGCCCATAGCTGAACTAATCATCGTCGTTCGCAAACTTGAAGAAGAGGTCCATTTGTCAAGGAATAACTCGATCCATACGGAAAACGCTCGATCCTATTCACCTCTTAATGAAGAGCTTCCCGCCAACCTCAACCTTACGGGAATACCGATGTTTGAGGGTACTGAAGACCCGGTCCATCACATCCGGGCTTTCAAAGAATTTATGGCTGTCAAGGGGGTGAAGTCGACCATGTTCAAACACTTATTCGCGTCTTCCCTCGAAAAGCACCCCAAGCCTGGTACTACAGGCTCGATTCCAAGAAATACCCTACTTGGCCGGGATGATGTGGCAACTGAATTTGCTCGAAATTACGCTGATAATACCGAGATCCAGACTACAATGCGTACTCTGGAAGTCATGGCCCAAGATCCCAAAGAAGGGTTCACCAAATATCTTCTAAGGTGAAGGGTCGAAAGTGTGAAGTTGGTAGACAAGCCCAACGAGAAGCCACTAGTGGAGGCGTTCATCAATAACCTCCTACCTTCCTACCGCGTCCATCTTAGATATGCCGGCATTTCAAACTTTGCGGTGCTTACCAAAATGGGCATCAGGATTGAAGACGATCTTCGACATAATAAAGATCTGGGTGAAGCTTCCACTGAAGGCTATACTGGACATCAACTCGAGTCCTTAGAAGCCGACGACTAATGACAATATCATCCGAGAATCCGGATTTGATTTAATTCCGAGTCTGATTCCGAGTCTAGGATGTGCTATTTCTTCCAAAGTCAAAGTCAGAGTCAGAGTCAGTTGTATTATGTCTTCTTTTTTAAAATTAAATAAAATCAGCTTTTCTATTTCTCATATATACTTTCCTAATGTTTTTCCGAGAACATGATAAACAACATCATACACTGTGAGCACATGCACGTGACTATTACAGGCACAGCTATAATGACTGCAGGAAATCGAGACCCGTGTTTTCCTTTACCTGTTCCATGTCTGACATAGAAAGCCACATAACTACCTTTAGCAGGAGCGGTATTGAATCCTATGACAAATCTAGGTAGTCTCCTAGTTTGGGTTCAAGACGGGAGGCAAGCCCATTTCCCACAATAAACACCCATCCAATAAGGTCAACCAATCCCTACCTTAGGTGCTAGTCTGACCGACAGAAAAAAGAAAAAAAATGGAAGGAAAAAAGCAAAAGGCCAAAACAAAAAAGCGGGCCATCATCAAGAAAAAATTCAAATACCCATGACCGTGATCAACGGTCAACCCAAGTGAAAGTCGTTTGACCTGGGTACGGTCAATTCAAAAATTATCAATGCACATACCATCAAATAGGGGAGAATCGGCCAAGCTGGTCAGCTAGCACCACACCTAGCCTTCCCACATTCCAACCCTCATGACCTTCCCGAGACCTAGGCTAGGAGACAACCCAGAATTTTGAAGATTCAAGCTCCATAGGATACCCCTAACCATTAGGGCCAGACATCGAAACCAGATCCCGCATTATCAAATCTGCCCGATCGAAGTCCGAGTCACTATTGCTCGACTTCCCCCTTTCCTACCACATTGCAATACCTTACCCTCGAAGCCTAAGCTCCACAAAATCGAGCTCCAGATGTCAAAACATCAAAGCCACTTACGACCTAGCACCACATTTCCAAAAACATTCAGGCCAGTTACCAGCCCCGAACACGGGAACTCGACTTGGAGTCGGCATAGAACATGCCCAAATAGTTCACACCACCTCCGGGGGCTACCCCGGAACGCTCGTAGTCACAAGACCAACATCCTAACTATTCTAACCCTTTGATCAAGACATCATTGGGAATGCACCTGGCCTACACTATCGCTATGGCTAGTTACACACAAAGTCCTATTAGACTAGGCACCATAATATGTCTTTCAATCCACTGAACTACGGCATGGTTTGATTTCACTACACGTGAATACGTAGGCAGCCTTTCAACAGAGGCACAACCACCCACATTGACACACATTCAAAAAGCACCGTCTTTCCGGTCACGACACTGTCATGTTCTCAACAGCTAGCTTTGTCGTCCTGGGGGCTTCTCCTAGGCAGAAGTCCTCCATCCACTTACATAATCCAGATACATTCAAAAAAATCTAACCTCTTTTCTATAGTGTGTCTTAGTACTCGACTCAGTCGAAGACAAGATTCTGTTAAGGACTCGAAACAGCACCACAAAAGAGCACTAGACTACGGCATTGCTATTGCCAAGTCCTGTCATGCCGAAACAGTTTCATTACAGACTATTGCAATCCCCCCATAGCACATCCTTCCCATTCCGAGGATTCGACCATGTTGTCACTCGCCTAGGCTACGAAATAGCGCCACTTAAGAGTCTTGTTAGGTGGCCCATCCCCCTACCGAGTCACGGTCTAACCCTTAGAGAGTCCAGTCGTGTCTGTCAACCCGTGCTGTGGCGTCCAGAGTCGAGTCTGTCGGTACACCTCTCTCTTCAAATTCTCATTTTAAATTTTGCAAAATTTAGCCATTTGAAAAATTCTTTTCGACAAGGTCAATTTTCAGTCTATTTAAACTGCAAATTTCTTTGCTACCCCTATTCATTTTGAAAACATAGCACGTGAGTTGCTTTCAGGATTTCGGTTGCAAAATAAAGCAAAAATCATTTTCCCCAGCGCGAGTCACGTTTTTACCTACGTGTTGCATGCAAAATTTTATGTAACTTATACAGGTACGTGATGCGAGGGATTCGTCAAGTCCCAACCGATCAATAAATAAACCGGCTAATCCTAACACGTAGATAGGGTAAGTCGGGTCGAATCCACGAGGACGGTAAGAGGTGTCTAGACTAAGGTCACCTGAATACAAGTCTAAGTCAACGAGCTAAACTAAACTAGAGTAATAAGAAGGGGAGAAGGCTAGACTATGACTAAGGTAACAAGAAAACAAATAAGGAAAACGGGCTAGGATTAGGTCGGGGTCAAAGGGGCAATGGAATGGTCAAGGAAGAACTAGAGTGAAGGGAGTAGTAGGGTAATCTAGGTGAGGTCCGGGCTCTCGCTACGTAGACCGACCTAGAGGTTCATCCTAAAACCCATCTCGGCGACACACATGACAAATGGGGTTAGTAGCGCGCAATAGTGGCCTAGGTCGCATCCGGGCTCTCGCTACGTAGTGAGGGAACCAAACCCAAAGGCAAACTATAACCCACAAGAGAAAAGGCAAGAAAAAAAAGTATTTGCAACTACTAGTCATTCAAGCATATCAACAAACATGTAACATGCATCAAACCAAGAGGAAACCCAAATCTTCCACCAACATCTCCAACAATCCCTTAATCACCCAATTAACACCCAAATCACCCTACTAACCCTAGCAAGACTCTACTCAAACATAATCCAACTACAACTAACAAGAACAAGAGGAATCATCATAAGAAACAAAACATACATAAACAAACTCAATCAAACTAACAAGAATAAGAACAAACAATAATAAAGATTCAAACTTGATAAACAATAAAGGATTAAGAGTAAAAGGAGAAGAAGATTGTACCAAACTACAAAGGAAATGGAAAAGGAGAACACTTGCATAGAAGAAAACCCAAATAATTCCACCAAGGTTGTCAATCTTGGATGGATTCTTCAAGAGATCCAATAATACAACAGTAAACTAAGATTAAAGACTAATTACCGACTAATCTAATCTAATCTAAGCTAATATAACCTAAAGTAGTCTAGGGTTTAAGGGGAAAATGTCTAACATAAGCTTAACAAAACAAGGGAAGGGTATATATAGGGTTACAAATGGAAAGGGAAGGAAAGAAACAAGCGCGGGGCTGCCAGTGGCCCTTCCCGGCCGGAATGAGGTGGTCCCGGTCGGGATGGGGTCGGTCCCGGCAAGGAAGACCTGCTCCCGGTCGGGATGAGCCTCAGACAGAAGCTCCCTTGTTTGCTCCTTCATCCCGGACGGGATGAGGCCATACCCGTCGGGGATGAATCTTGTAGGCCTCCAATATGAACTTTCTGGTCCCTCCTTGGTCCTCATGAGCTTCCCATCGATTCTCGGGACTCGGTATCGGGTCTCGGAGGCTCGGGATTAGGTCCCATGGTCTCGGGGTCGACTCCAAGGCATCGAGTGATCGTTCCTTAGCTTCGTTGGCTCCAAAAAGTGTATGTATTGAGTCGGAATCGCTCCAACTCTTCATGAACGGTCTCGGGAACCTGAAACGAGCTAAAGGAAGCATAAGTAGCCCATAAACCGCTCCCAAGGAGCGATTCCACAAGGAAAATGGGACCAAAACACTACAAAATAGGCACTACAAACTACACTTATCAGTACGACTCAAGACCGCATAGCTCACATATCTCCCCAGCGGAAGGCCCAACCAAGTCGGCATTTTTCATGGGATGGGCCCACATACAGGCGCACTCGCGACTTATAAGACTAGTCCAAATTCCCCACGGAGTTATCGTCATCAGCTCAGGTATGATTTCTATCTTATGGCTGGCGGGCTCTTTCACGCAAGTCTAATGGACTATAAACGACCCGACCGGAAGTCTACCAGGTCTTAATCGTTGATTGGCCTTGTAGCTACTCTGACTTTCGCCCTGTCCAAGCCTCAGTCAGAGTGGGGGCTGTGTAGACACCCACATTTTGGCTGCCAGGTGTCTATAGCAGTTTCCAAAAACACCCGATGATGATCGGACGCAAACGTGTTTCTACGCGTTCGGATATGGGCTCAAAACCATTAGTTGTTGGCTTAAGCACTTACGGAGTACAAATCTCACATAACCGACCTCAAATTCAGGCCCAGTGGGTCGTTTCCAATCAAATAAGACTAATTTGGGTCAAAATCGACATCGGAAATAAAACCTACTTTTAGCGATCGGGTCAAACCCCGGTCAAAGCCACTTCCGAGACATACAAAACAGCCATTCAAATGTCATAAGCCCAGTCCAAATACAAAACACACAAAATATCCAACCCGAGGTCCAAACAACTAGAGCCTCTCGTACCAGCTGACCCACTCGATCGAGTGCTCAGCCCATTCGATCGAGTAGGCCCTCATTCGAACCCGACGGCGTTTTGACTGGGCCACTCGGCCGAGTCAAGGGGTTACTCGGTCGAGTAACCCTAACTGGAGGTACATAGCTTTGCCTATATATACGCCTCATGCATGCAACTTTTACACATCTTTTTAGCAACCCTAATTCATCCTTAGTCTACACTAATCCTATCTCAAACCCTAACCCTAGCATCTAGGATCAAAACCCTAATCACCATAACTCCACTTACATCTCGATACTCACGTGCAAGCTGCAATTAACGAGTCCCATCCGAGACAAGAACATGTAGGTTGAGGGTGCAAAAAACCCCTTTCTTTCCCTTCTCTTCTTCTTCGCGCGTCGTCCATGTCGTCGTCATTATTGTCCCGTTTTTTATTTTTTTTATCGTCATCATCATTCTAATATCGTTAATAGTTACTAATATAAAATACTAAAATACTCGTCAATTCGTGTCGAGCGTGAGTGATGACGGGATAAGAAAAACCGAATATACGAGGGTATTGCACCCAGCGTTGCCGGTCGCTTATCCCGACACCCCGATCGCTTGATTGTTGAGACGAGTTAACATCAACCGTAGTTTTCCTATTTTTCGCGTCATCATTAATGACATACTTGGTCAATTCTGAATTTTTTTCAAAACAATAATTTTTTTTATTTAAGGGTCGAAACCCGTTGACGTGGATCCGACATCACATAATCTCTAGGGATTTATTACGATGTCGGGAAGCCGAGGGAATCAAGTCGAGTCCGCGTAATTAAGAAGTGTCAATGTTTTAGATTCGATACCAATTCAATAATTGGATGTCGAATCTAACGATTTAGTCAAAAAAGTTAATTAACGCGATTTCTCGTTGATGCTAAAATAGATGTCGACCAATTCGCAAGAATTAATACGACACTATAAACGCGGAGGGAATTTGTATCGTTTTGGTTAATTTAAAATGACTTATAACAATTCTTTTTTTTTATCTCGCTCTAATATTTCATATCGATTCAATAATCGAATATGGGATACAACGAGTATTCAAAATTAGAATCGAGTATAAATCCCATAATATTTATACTCGATTAAACAAATCAACGATTTATCAAAATCCGAATCGAGCATAAATTATATAATATTTATGCCCGATTCGGCAGAATCATCGATTTAGCAAAATCAAAAGCAATTTCGAGATCGATAACAAAATTGCAAGCGAACCCTAGTTCGTACATGGGGCACTCGACCGAGTGCCTAGCCCACTCGGTCGAGTGGCACCCCAAAAACCGAGACAGAATAATGTTTTGACCACCACTCGATCGAGTCCCGTAATGACTCGGTCGAGTTCGTCAATAACTCGATCGAGTAGGGTCTAAAAAACGGGACAGAAGCTCTTCTAGAGGTCCACTCGGTCGAGCCCTTCAATGACTCGGTCGAGTGGCCCTTTATCACGTCAAAACCGTGAGTCCTACACCACCTTCTACTTTCGGTAATACTTTTTTTTATGACTTAGGTCAACACGTGTCAAATCAATCGCGTGTACTATTACTTTTTCAAAACCATGCATCACGTTTACAATATTCGATATCATTCTACATTATTATATTGTTGCAAACCGTTATTATCGTTATACCGTTACTAACACGTTTGTTTTCATCCTTGTTGATTTATTGTTTATTTTATCGTACTAAAATGAACTCGCATGCTAAATTTAACTTTGACGTTAGAATTAGTTGCATTAAATCGACCTAGAAACCCGTTCAATTTCTCACATGCTTAGGGAAAAACAACGTTTGCATAACATTTTTACCGAACTACTAACACGCGTATTAGAAAATCATTCGATATCTTCGTAGAGGCCGCTAATGTGCGGGCAGGATTGGGTGTTCTTTGTGGGCTTCCCAACACGTACCCTCACCCCTTACTCAGAACCTTGGTTTTCGGATGCCCGAAACCGTTGGCGCACGAGAGTCATTCTATACACGACAACCGATAATGACGGTATCGGTATCGTAATGCAAGGGGACGAGCCCAATAAACTCTGACATCGGAAATGGGACGTATTTTGTATATGGCCCACTATGACATAGAGTGGGTTCGAACGGGCCCGAACTCCCACATAGTTCGGTGGCGACTCCACTTCGATTTAAATTTCAATTCGATCCATTCTCATATGGAGATTCATTCGCCTCCCCTAACCCGCGCGTGGCCGCGTCGGGGTGGACCTATGTCATGTCCACAGTGATGTTTTATAAATTTTCATCTAAAAATATTTAAATTTCATTTGACAAAAAGTTGTCGTAAATAAAATTATAAAAATGAGTTAATTAGATTCGTGGTAAAAAATGCTTTCATTAGTGTATAAATTTCATATTATTTGTTTCATATTATTTGCTCAAAAAAGTGATGAATTTATTACATATAAAGATATTAAAGCTATCCCACATCGACAAATGATAATAAGGTGATGAAATTCTATGTTATAAATAATAATAATCATCCGTCCTTAGATATCATCAAAAAAATTGAGACATAAAGAACTCTCAAGATTATAACCTTAAGTAATTATCCCACATCGATAAATTATGATGAGATTATGAAATTCTATAATATAAATAAGAGGAATCATTGTTTTTGAATATCGACTAAACAACTTTTGAGTCTTAAAAAAAACTCTTAATAAGACTACATAAATTAAAATTGTACCACTTCGTAATCGTGTGTTCTTTTGGGTCTTCAAAGGAGTTCTTAAGACAGTAAATTATCTCACATCAAAAAAATTACTATGATAATAGAATTGTATTTATAAATAATACTAATCATTCGTTCTTAAAATCAATAAAAAAAAAAACTTTTGAGTCTTAGAAAATATCTTAATAAGACTACACACTTAAGTGACATAATGTCACATCGAAAAATTATAAAGGTGATGAAATATATTATAAATAATTCTATATCATAAATAATAGAATTATTATAACAAGGTGATGAAAAATATATTACAAACTTAAGTAGAATTATCACATATCAAAAAATTGTGATGAGCTGATGAAATTTTATACTATATCATAAATAATAGAAATCATTCGTTTTAGATATTAGCTAAAAAAATCTTTTGAATCTTATAACAACTCTTAAGGTTATAAATTGATGTAAAGTTATCCCATGTCGGGAAATTATAATAAGACGATGAAATTCTATTATATAAATAAAAGTCTGTCAACCAGTAGTTTCACAAATTTATGCATTCCTCTAACCTGGTGTCATTATCATTTTCACTCAAAATAGGCTCGTGCATCGCATGGGCTTTCCAACTAGATAGTATCATATATACAGTACATCATTAAAAATATATGCTAAATATATGATAAATACCGTGCATCATTAAAAATCAAGGCATCAATAAAGAATAATTAAATGTATACCTAAAAAAGGAAATTGGAAAGAAAACCGAACTCAACCCAAAAAGAAAAGTGTGAATAATACTTGTAATAGGAGAGGTATGTAATACTTGCATCATTTGACACAATTTAGACCGATAGCTTGTTGTAATACTGTTTACAAATGCATATCCAAGCTTTTGTGTTCGAGGCTAGCCCAGATACTCCCAGATATCATTTCACCAACGCAAGGGGGTTTTATCCATGGCCGAAACATCATCGATAACATCCTAGTTTGCCAAGATTTAGTCAAATTGTATGGGAGGAAATCTGTCTCCCCCAGATGTATGTTCAAATTGGACCTCCAAAAGGCCTATGATTCCGTTGAAAGAGATTTCCTGTTTCAAATGATGAGTGAGCTGCAATTTCCACCAAAAATCATTAACCTAGTTAAAGAATGCGTCACAACAGCTTCGTATACGCCCAGCTTGAATGGTGATTATTTTGGTTGGTTCCATGGGAAACGAGGCTTAAGGCAAGGTGACCCCTTTTCACCTTTGTTATTTACAATATGCATGGAGTACCTATCAAGATTGCTTGCATATACTACAACCACCATGGACTTTAAGTTCCACCCGCTATGCAAGGAGTTGAAACTGTGTAATCTTATGTTCGCGGACGATTTGCTCCTTTTCTATAAAGGTGATGTGAACTCAATTATGATCCTGCTCCGGACCTTCGCAACTTTCTCTAGTTCTTCCGGACTGAAGCTTAGTAAAGGAAAATCGAATGTTTTCTTCAATTGAGTGCCTGAAGAGATTAGGGCTGATATAGAGCGGGTTTCGGGATGCAAAGAAGGCAAATTACCATTCAGATACTTAGGAGTGCCCGTCAAACCTTCTAAGCTACTGATCAAAGACTGTCAACCCATTATCGATAATGTCTATGAGATAATTCATGTCATGGGTGCTAAGAAACTATCTTACGCAGGACAACTTATTCACGTGAAGGCTGTCCTGATGACCCTTCATTCGTATTAGGCTTCTATTTTTATTTTGCCTATAGCGGTTATCATGAAAATTGAAGCGATGTGCAGGAATTACTTGTGGGACGGAAGAGCAGAGTACACCAGAACACCCACAGTCGCCTGGGCAAAGGTATGCAACCACAAGAAGGCTGGAGGACTTGGTCTCAGAGACGAGCTGATATGGAACAAAGCAGCAATCGGCAAGCTCGTTTGGTGGGTGAAGGAGTGTCCAAATAAGCTTTGGGTAAAGTGGGTTCATGTTGTTTATCTGAAAGGAAGAAATTGGGAGGATTATAATCCCCCAACTGATGCGATTTGGATGTGGAAGAAATTTTGTAAACTCAGGATGGTGTTTGATCAGGCTTATGTGAAAAATGAATGGGGGACCGATCCTGGAAGAGGTTACACTATATTAAATGGGTACAATTGGCTTCATTCGCCCCCACATGAAGTGATATGGTACCACTTAGTTTGGAATAAATGGACCGTTCCTAAACATAGCTTCCTTGCTTGGATGATCCATCAGAAGGGGTTAAATACGAAGGACAAACTCCATATGCTTGAGATAACAGCTGACGCACTATGTTGCATTTGCAACCAGGAGGAAGAAACGGCAGCACATCTGTTCTTCTCCTGTCAGTACAGTCGGCAACTGCTGGGCGAATTAAAAAGATGGCTGAATGTGCAGATCCCTGAAAGGGACTTGATTCTGTGGCGACTGAATAGACGAGGATCGAGACTGCAGGTGGGCGTAATAAATAGCATAATAAACGCAGCAATGTACCACGTTTGGATGCAAAGGAACAATAGCAGACTTAACCAAGTTATCCTACATCCGAAACGTTGCAGCGAAGTTGTGCAGGAGGAGATAAAACGAAGAATCCAAAATCAGATCAAAGGCTCTCTTCATCATAGAGATAGAATTTGGTTGGATAGATTGCTTATGTAGTAGACTTGCTTGAACCTAGTTGTGGAGGCTGTAAGTCCTTTCTGAAGGAACTCCGATATATGTATACTTGTTCACGTGATTAATGATATTTACACTTCCCCAAAAAAAAATTACTTCTTCTCTACAACTACCCTCCAATATCTTTTTTATTCAATTACCACTAAATCAACCATAAAGCTATACACTCTAATATCTTAACGAAGGAAAATTAAGAAAATAATTCATTTTTAACGCTATTATATTATTAATTAACAAAAATATAACCAAATTATCCACTATTAATCAATCCTCAAATTATAATATTTTTGTTTCAAGCTTAACTAAATTAACGTCTAAATGTAGCCTCATGAATGATATGACAAGTATATTTTACAATCTCTATGATTTGTGTCAGTGTATACTAAATATCGAGAGTGTATATATAATAGTAGAAATACATTTTATTTTTGTAATAATCATTACTGATATAAGATTGTAATTAAATATTATAATTGTAATCTCCTATTACCTAAAAGAATAAAAATTCTCAAAACTTTTCTCGCCTAAATTTTAAGCACTCAATTTGGACAAAATCAATATAACAAATAAGGAAAGAACCACACTCAATTATCAATCATATCATATAAAGAATATTTACGAGTTCAATATTTAAAAACTAATAATGGGTGTATTGATGAAAACAAATTGTAGAAATATACTCAGTTGCTTAAATTTCTAGCAACATTTATGAACTATTTTTATGAACAAATGATATATACTCAATTTATGAAGAATAACTACATCTAAACCTCAAGTGAATATACATTTCACAATTTATACAAATTATTCTTATATTAAAAAAAATATTTAAAAGAGAAGTGTTTAAATGAATGACATCTTTGGACATACCTAACATTCAAATTTCGTACAAATAATAATTTAACCCTTTCATATTATTATTATCTATATTTCATTTTCCTCCTTTGGGTGGTCATATAAACATACATAATAAAATATAGAATTTTAATATATAGCATCTTCATAATATGGTCTAAGCAACCATTTACACTTTTCATATGTTTAACTAGTTTTGTTGCCCGCGATATTCGCGGTCCTGTTTAAATAAATACAATATATATTTTTTATTTAAGAAAAAAAAAGACATGCATATAATTACCAATGATTAAGCATCCTTATAAAAATATAATTTTAACCTTAAATAAAATTGTCGTTGTGTTGAATGCACTTGTATGCAAAAATGTATGTGCATGACTGTAATCCACGTGTTTTGTTCTGAATAAACAAATAACATTATTTATGTGAATTAATCGTAATACTTCCAAATTCATATACAATATTATCTCAACGTATACTATTATAAACGTATGAAATTGAATGGAAGAGAGTATTGATAACATTGTAGTCTCGTGATGTCATGTTATCTACATCTTCATATAACAATATAATAGAGTAATAAATTATGATCCATCTGTTTTATTTTTTTAGTTAAGAACAATAATCTAATAACATTTTACTGTTATAAATTATGTAGTAACATATCATGACAACTTATGCCGCCCAAAATGGCAAAATCCCAAATCTATATAATATGTAATTACTTTGTATTAATTACTAATTTACTACTAATAAAAACACACAAGGTACACATTAAGTTACATTTTAGCACATAAGCTACATAATAAAAACAAATAAGAAAGATGTTTTGGTAAAAATTTACCGGGTCTACGATTTAAGTTGCGGGTCAAAGCGATCGTCCTATAACTACGGGTTGGTAAAATCGAGACAAGTCTAAAGAACGAAGAACAACGAAAGAAAATAACGACACACAAGGTTTTGGTGACGCGGAAACCCGATATGGGAAAAACCGCGGGGGGAGTCGGAATCCCACCAAAGTTTCTACTATCAATGGGAAAAAAATAAAGAAAGGAGTACTAATACAAAGAATTTGACTGCGATTTATGATTGATGATGAGTATTCTGTGTGATGCTTGTTTGAGTTGGGTGTTCTTGGATGGTTTCTTTCTTTGTCTGCCTTCCCTTTTATAGTGCTCCCATCCGTTGCCTTTCCTCCTCAGAATCTTACCCCTTTAATTGCTCCTTAACTGCTCGGCCGTTACTCTCCTCATTAGTGGGAGATCTTGGCCTTTAATTCTCTTTGATTGAGTTGACTGCTGTTACTACTGTTACTTCTTAGTTCCTTCTTTCTCTCCTAGTTTTGAGGAAAGCTTCCTCCTTTGTGATAATGACTGTTGCTTCCTCTTTTGTATGGGCTAGGGTTTACTTTGCCTACTGGGCTGGTTTAATTGTATGGCTTGTAGCTTTATTCCTTCTTATGCTCGGCTCGGCCCATCTTTACGTATTATTCCGGGTTTACTTGACTTGGTGACTTTTGACCGATTTTGACTTCCGTTTTGTTATCCTTGACTTTGACTGGCATCCGTGAACCGTGAACCCCTATGTTGTTGACTTTTGACTTCTGACCTTTTGACCGTCCACTCGTATTTTGCCACGTGGTACTCCGAAGGTGCAAATTTTTGGCCCGAACAACTGCGCCCAAATTTTTGACTAAGCTCATCTTAGGCGGGAATTTTCGTTTGCTTCAGTTGTAGGCAGTTGGCTCTGCTTCAGCTGGCCTCGCTGGTTCTTGGAGAAGGCGTAATCCGTCCCCTTTCTCAGAAATTATTCCTGCAGAAAGTGATCCTCTGGTGACAGATCTTTCTAAGTCTCACTCTTATCCTGCCGCAAGACTCGTTGATGAGGTTTCTGCTAGAGTGGTGCTCAAACTTCCTGAAGTCTTCGGTAAGTCTGCAGAGGATATGACTTTTCTGGATCATATGCTACTTCCTGGTCCCAGGTTTGCGCTAGAAAAGTTTCTCTGAGGTAGTTGGATTTGGTTCGCAAATTGTTGGCGAAGGGATCTGGTTGTAGAGAAGAAGCGACTGGATGAGGAATTTCCTGTGGCACCTGACCTGGATGCTTTTTCTGATGTGGAGGCGGAGGATCTGAAGGAGTTTGTTGACTTCCCCATTGTTAACCAGGAGGCTGGTGGGCAAGAGAGTGTGGTCCATGAGGATGTCGTTAATGATCCTGGGAGAAGTTCTGTTGTTGTTCATCAGAGACCCAGGTTTCTGCAGAAGGCTTTGCTACAATTCCGCCTCCACCAGAGGAGAATGTCCCGGCTGTGGACCAAGTTTTGCTGGAGTGATGCTACTCCTCTTTTGTTGAACATTGTCTTCGACTTGTGAACCCTGCGTGGTGTGAACTTCTGTTAGTGTTCGCAAAAAGTTTATGTGGTAACCTTGCCTTTGCTCAAGGGAGCGAAGTGTGTTAGTATTTAGTGGCACTTCGTGCCTTAACTCTTGATTGTAATCATTTGCTTTTGATCGTGATTGTTTGCATTTGATTGTAATCGTTTGTTGTAGTTTTGTCTTACTACCTTCTGTTGTATGCATGCCTTATGTATGCATGGTCGACCTTTGATATAGTGGTGGCCTGGGGTTTAGTTCGCCCACTCAGTCGGAGGTGCCACGCTTTGCGTGGGTGCTAAGTGGCGCAGGAGACTGTAATGTCCTGGTTGTAGGCACTTAGTCACAAGACACACGCCTCTACAGAAGTTGTGCACTCCACCAGGTTAGTCACCAGCTTGAGGAGAACTGAGAAGATTTTGACCAAGATAGGGAATGCAGTGTTTGAAGACATGACGAAGAATTGAATTTTGAAAATGTGTGCAAAAAAAAAAGTTTAAATTTTGGTGCTAAAGAAAATTGAATTTTGACGACTCACGTAAAAAGGAAATCGAAATTTTATCTAATTTAAATGCGTGGAAAAACTTTGAATTTGGCGAAAAGAATGAAAAAGAGTAGATACATGCTTGCAAGGCTTGGAAAAGATTAAACCTGGGTTCTGGTGGAGGTGCACCTGGCAGAATAGATGCCACGTTTCTGGCGGCTGTAGCCCAAGTTTCTGGCGGCAGTGGCCTGGATTGCTGGCGGCTGTGGCCCTTCTTAGAAGAAGTATTTCTTTTAAGTGTATGATGTTCCATGGCTTTTGGATGATTTTCCCCTCCATGGTCATAAGTCGGTAGGCTCCATTCCCAACTATCTTCTCCACTTGGTAAGGTCCTTCCCAGTTGTAGGCGAACTTTTCTGCTCGTTGGTTCCTGGTGTTCTGGAAGACTTATCTGAGGACTAGGTCTCCTTCCTGCAGGATTCTGACTCTGACATTCTTGTTGTAACTTCTGGCGACTGTCTGTCTGTAGGAGGCCATCCTTATCTGAGCATCGGTCCTGAGCTCATCTACAGTATCCAAGCTGCTTGCCATCTCCACCTGGTTCCTGTCTTCTGTTATGCAACCGTATCTGTGGGTAGGCACTCTCACTTCTGAAGGGATGACCGCCTCAGCACCAAAGACCAAACTGAAAGGTGTTTGTCCTGTAGCCACCTTGGGTGTAGTTCTGTCAGACCACAGCACCAAGGGGAGTTCCTCTGCCCATCTGCCCCCTGCCTCCTCTAGCCTTCTCTTCAGGTTGTCTATCACAATTTTGTTGCTAGACTCCGCCTGACCATTGGACTGAGGGTTTCTGGGGGTAGACTTGCTTAGTGTGATTTTCCACCTGGCGCAGTAGGCCTCCATCTTGTTGCCAATAAACTGGGATTCGTTGTCGCAGATGATCTCTGAAGGAATGCCAAACATGCAGATAATGTTACGTTTTATGAAGGATATAACCTGCTTCTCAGTCACCTGAGGGAATGATTCTGCTTCTATCCACTTGGAGAAGTAGTCTGTCATGGCCAACATAAAGACTTTGTTTCCTGGAGCTCTTGGTAACTTGCCAACAATATCCATCCCCCACTTCATGAAGGGCCAAGGAGAAATTATTGCGTGCAATGGTTCTGCTGGCTGGTGGTTGACCGGTGCATGTCTCTGGCAGGCGTCACATTTCTTAACATACTCTCTGGCGTCTTTGCGCATTGTCGGCCAATAGTGACCTTGGCGGAGTGCTTTGTTGGATAGACTCTTGCCCCCTGCATGATTTCCACACTCACCGCTGTGGAGATCATGCATAACCACCTCTGCCTCCTGCTGACTTAGGCACCTCAAGTATGGTCCAGCGGCTGATCTTTTGAATATGACACCATCAATGAGGGTGTACCTGGACGCTTTCATCCTAAAACTCCGGGCTTCCTTCTTGTCTGCTGGCAGAATATCGTTTTGCAGCCATTCTTTGTAGGGTTTTCTCCAGTCGGAAATTTCTTTTTGTTCTGCTGAGGTGCTGCAGACTCCTGCTTTCTGCAGCCAATGCGACCCCTGGTCTGGTGAATCTTCCTCCTCTCCAGGCATCTTGTGCTCCTGTGTTCCCTTCCAAACTGCTGGCTTCAGGACGTGAACAACGGGTACGGTGGAAACTATGCCTGGTTTGAAGGTCGCTCCCAGAGTGGCTAGGGCATCTGCTTCCGCGTTCTGGTCCCTAGGGACTTGGTTGATTGAGAATGCTACGAACCTAAGGGAGAGCTCCTTTGCCACTTCAAGGTAAGACACCATCTTGGAGTCCTTAGCTGCATACGAACCATTCATGTGGTTGACTATTAGCTGGGAATCGCTGTATGCCTCCAGGCGCTTGATTTTGAGGTCCAGAGCCAGCTGGAGACCCAAGATTAGAGCTTCATATTCTGCCTCGTTGTTTGTTGTTCGGAACTCGCACCGTACTGCTTGGACTATGAGATCCCCCTATGGAGACTTCAGAACTAATCCTGCTCCAGATCCTCGCATGTTGGAAGCGCCATCTACATTTAGCTTCCGCACCTGTTCGCCTTTGTCCTCCTCAAGGAGGAGGATGTCTTTCTCTGCCTGGGTCTGCAGTGCTGGGCTGAAGTCGGATACGAAGTCTGCTAACGCCTGGGATTTTATTGCTGTTCTGGGGACAAATTTCAGGTCGAAGCCGCTCAAGTGTATAGACCACTTGGCCATTCTTCCTGATAACTCAGGTTTTCTCATAATAGTTTTTAGTGGATAATTTGTTATTACGGAAATAGCATGCGATTCAAAATAAGGTCAAAGCTTATAAGATGCTGTAACGAGTGCAAGTACGAGTTTTTCAAGGGATGTGTACCTGGTCTCTTCAGGGAGCAGAGACTTACTGACATAATATACAGGGTACTGTGCTCCTTCATGTTCCTTCACTAGTACTGCACTAATGGCTACCTCAGTTACTGATAGGTATAGGAAGAGCTGCTCTCCAGGTTCCGGTTTTGACAGCAGAGGTGGAGTGCTGAGGTAGTGCTTCAGGTCGCTGAATGCCTTCTCGTGCTCTGTTGTCCAATCGAACCTTTGGGCCTTCTTCAGGATATCATAGAACAGCCGGCATTTATCTGAAGACCTGGAGATAAATCTGCTCAGAGCAGCAATTCTTCCAGTCAGCTTCTGCACGTCTTTTGGCTTCTGTGGGGATTCCAGCTGGAGGATGGCTTTGATCTGCTCTGTGCTAGCTTCAATTCCTCTCTGGGTCACCATGTATCCCAGAAACTTCCCACACGACACTCCAAACGTGCATTTTGAAGGATTTAACTTCATTTTGTACTCCCTCAAGGTGTTGAAGGTATCCTCCAAATGTGTAGTATGTTGCGAAGCTTGCTTGGATTTGACGACCATGTCGTCAATATATACCTCCATCGTGTCCCCAATTTGTCTCTTGAACATCTTGTTGACTAGTCTCTGGTAGGTGGAACCTGCATTCTTCAGACCAAAAGGCATTACGTTGTAACAATATATACCTCTTTCAGATCTGAAAGCTGTCTTTTCCTGGTCTGATGGGTGCACCTTGATTTGGTTGTATCCACTCCATGCATCAAGAAAGGTTAGCATCTCGTGTCCTACTGTAGCATCCACCATGGCATCTATGTGCGGTAGGGGGAATGGATCTTTCGGGCATGCTTTGTTCAAATCGGTGAAGTCAACGCACACCCTCCACTTACCATTCTTCTTTGGGACCACCACCACATTAGATAGCCACTCCGGATACTTCACCTCCCTGATTTTCCCAGCAGCCAGCAGATTGTCCACCTCCTGATTTATGACTTGATTTCTCTCTGGGGCGAATTTCCTTCTCTTCTGCTGGACTGGTTTGTAGCTTGGGTCCACACTTAGCTTGTGGGTGATAACACTTGGATCTATACCTACCATGTCATCATGCGACCAAGCAAAACAATCCATGTTAGTTTTTAATAATTCAATGAGGTTTTGGCGGATATTACCTGTGCATTCTGATCCGATTAACACTTTCCGCTCTGGATGTTGCTTGTCCGAGTTGACTTCATCCAACTCCGCCTGAGGTGGTTCTACGTACTCCTGCAGTGGCAGATGAAGGCTCTTTAATTGCTATGTTGGAGGACTTGCAGTTTTCTTGAGGGCCACCTTATAGCAGTCTTTCGCCTCCTCCTGATCTCCACTGATCTTCTGCACTCCCCAGGGCGTAGGGAACTTCAGGCATTGGTGGTAGGTCGAGGTAATTGCTTTCATCTCATGGATCCAAGGTCTCCCCAGAATCACGTTGTAGGTGGAGGGTCCATCGATGACTAGGTACCGTACTTGTTTGTTCACTCCTCCGGCATAGGTAGGGATGGTGATCTCTCCCAGGGAATGCTTGGTCTCACCACTAAAACCTACCAAGGGGACCGCCTTCCTCGTTAGATCCTTCTCGCTAAACCCCATGCTCTGGAGAGCCTCCAGTATGATGAGGTTGACTGAACTCCTAGTGTCCACCAGAATCTTCTTCACGGTGCAATTCCCTATAGAGAGAGTAATTATTAAGGCGTCATGGTGCATCTCTGGAGTACCTTCTGCATCAGTTTCGTCAAAGGTGACAGCTGGAAGATCCTTGCAACTGATTCTGCAGGAGTGTTCTGGTCTGTCTCCTCTGGTCTGGGAAGCATGCCTCTTGGCTGCTGAGTAGGTTAGTCCGCACAATTCTGATCCTCCTGTGATTACGTTGACGATTCTGGTACATATTGGAGGTGGAGAAGGCAATACTTGATCTGTTGCATTTATCCTGCTGGAGTTTCTGGACCTGAGGTGATCCAGATTCCCCTGATCATACTGGAACTTAACCTCCCTCTTGAGCTGGACGCACTCATCGGTATGGTGCCCAATGTCGTCGTGGAATTCACACCTTTTGCTGGCGTCCCGACGGTCGTTAGTATACTCCTGTCTTCTGGGGCACCTGACTTTGCGCCCCAATTCTTTTAGGGCTCGAAGCAGTCCATCAAGGTTGGTAGAGAACCCATACTCGCTTATTTTAGGTGGGAGTCCTGGGCTCTCCTTCCAATCCTTTTCTTCAGAGATCTTGTGCACATTTCTGTCGTAGGGCTTGGATCTCTCGCCCCTCTTCTCTGCTGGTGCCTTCCTGGAGACATGTTCAGAACCATATGTAGCCCTTCTGGGACCCGAATCTTCCTCTAATCTAATGGCTGCCATTGCTTTAGTTTGCACATCTTCGAATGTGGCACACGGATATTTAGTAAGATCCTTGTAAAGATCCGAATCCTGGAGGAGCCCTTGATGGAAGGCTTCTATGGCGGTGGCTACGTCACATCTGGGGATAGTCACCTTCTCCCTGTTGAATCTGTTGAGGAAATCTCGTGTAGACTCCTCGAATTTCTGCACCACCCGGTATAGGTCGCTAGTCTGTTTCTCCGGCTTTCTGCTGCTGGCGAACTGTTGGTTGAAGGCATTGACTAGATCGGCAAAGGAGGTGATGCTTCTGTTTGGCAGACCAACGAACCAGAGGAGGGCTGCTCCTGAGAGGGTGGAACCAAACCCTTTGCACAAGCAAGCTTCCTTCAGAGGTCCCGTAGCCGTTACCACCATCATCTTTTGCTTGTATTGGTTGATGTGGTCCAGAGGGTCTGCAGTGCCATCATAGAGCGTCATGGCTGGTGGCACAAAACCCTTGGGCACGGCAACACAAGCCAGATCATCAGTGAAGGGTGAATCTGCGTAGCTATCCCTAGCTGCTCTCTCCAGGGGGCGTGGCATTCCAGGGATCTTGTTGATCAGGTCTCTCAATTCCTTCAGTTCCTGGCGTTGCTCATCTGCTGTGCTGATTGTTCCTGCAAGGGGGTTAGGGGAAGAAAAATCGAAAGGAGTACTCCCTGCATAAGGTCCTCCAAGGTGTTGATTATTAGGAGGAGTAGGCAAAGGTATTGCCGCTGTCATGGATCCGGGTTGCCATTCTGACGCCTGCTGGAGTGGGGTTCTGGGTGCTGTCCACGCTCCTCCAGAGGGCTGGTGACTGGATAAGGTGGTCACCTCTGGTGTCTGGTGGGCAGGGGTACCTGTGATGGTAAGGATTTGCCGTGAGTCCAACCGTCAATAATAAACCGACTATTCCTAGTGGGTAGCTAGGGCAAGTAGGGTCGATATCCACAGGGACGGTAGAGTAAGGTCTAGACTAGGTCCACTAAAACTAGGCTAAGTCACACGAACAAACACAAAGAAAGCTATAAAAGGAAACAATTGAGGAGGAGGAGTAAGAACTAGACTAATGAGCGAACTAAGGAATAAACTAGAAGAGCGATATGAGGAGGAGTAAGAACTAGACTAATGAGCGAACTAAGGAATAAACTAGAAGAGCGATATCTAACTAAAATGGTGAACTCAAATATGGAAAGAAGTGGGGTAGGTCGGGTTCATAGAGGTAGAAGGATAATTGGGGTGATCAAGGGTAAAGGTGTCTCCTAATCGCTAGAGTCGGTCCGGGCTCTCGCAACTTAGACCGATGTCAAGGTGAGTCCGGGCTCTCGCAACTTAGACTCTAATCGGCACTCTCGTGACTATGACTATTCTCAACATTTCCACAAAATAAACAATCAATGAGAAGATGAATACAAGCATGGGAAGCATGGCCACTACTACTCATACAAGCATATCAACAAACACATGGAGTGTCTACAATGTGACTAACAACAAAGGTACAACCTTTTCCCATTAATCAACCCTAATCATCCATAATCTACCCCTAATCCCCCTACTAACCCCACAAAGAAACTAGTCACTCATAATCAAAGAAGAACTAACAACTATAAGAGAAAACAAACTAAACATCCAAGCATTCATTATGAACAACAAGAACAATAACAATAATAACATAAAAAGATAGAAACAAGATTAAATAAACTAAAAACAAGAGTAAAGATGATTATACCAATACTAGATGAGGAAAAGATGAGAACTTGTATAAATAAGACACCCAAATAAAACTCCAAGGTTGTCAATCTTGGAATAATCTTCAAGAATCTTCTTAATACAAGATTAATTACAAGGATTAACTAAGGATTAAGGAGAGATTAGAACTAATGAATGAGAGTAAATCTAGGGTTTTAAGGCTTAAACTAAGGTAGGTTAACATAAGTTTTTTTCTTCTTTCAAGAGAAGGGTATATAAAGGGTTTAAGAATGAAAGGAATTGAAAGGAAATGAACACGGGCTGAACTGGGACAATCCCGATCGGGAAAGGAAATCCCGATCGGGAAAGTGGAGAATCCCGATCGGGATTTAATGTTCCCGATCGGGAACACCCCACAGTAGTCGCTCCTTGCTTTCCTCTTTATTCCCGATCGGGATGAGGCCATACCCGATCGGGAATAGTCTTGTAGGCCTCCAATATGAACTTTTCGGTCCCTCCTTGGTTCTCATGGCCTTCTCATCGATTCTCGGGACTCGGGATCGGGTCTCGGAGGCTCGGGATTGGGTCCCAAGGTCTCGGGGTCGATTCCAAGGCATCGAGTCATCGTTCCTTAGCTTCGTTGGCTCCAAAATGCATATGTATTGAGTCGGAATCACTCCAACTCTTCATGAACGGTCTCGGGAACCTGAAACGAGCTAAAGGAAACATAAGAAGCCCATAAACCGCTCCCAAGGAGCGGTTCCACAAGGAAAATGGGACCAAAACACTACAGAATAGGCACTACAAACGACAATTATCAACCTGCGAAAGATAATGAATTAGTTTCCCGACTTTCGATGCTGGAGAGAAGGTTACCTGTGGTACGAGATCTTCCGGATGTAAGGCCATATGTTAGGTATCCCAACCCTTGGGGTTCGATGACGGGGCCTGGTGGAGCCAACCCTAGCTCCAGTCTGGTGACCAAGTCAGAGGGAACTTCTCTGGTGGTCCTCTTGCCAACTGCTGATTCCCTACGGGTGCTGGGTTCTCCCCTAGGCATCAAGGGCTGCATCTCTGGTGACATCTGGAGCGATGCAACTGGAGTCTTGTCTGCTGCCGAGATCCGAGCCTTGATATCTTGATTGTCCCTCTGCAGAGTTTCTACTGCCTGGCGCAGAGCATTGATCCCCTGAAGCATACTCTGCATCAGGTCTGGTGACCCTGTGCCTTTGGAAGCTTCTCCTACGAATCCTTCTGGGGTCGAGGTTCTGGTTGGTATGCCCTCCTTTCTGGCCTTGGAGGAGCTGGTGACCCCAGAAGTTTTAGGCGTCGGAGGGGGCCTGGACGCCGAAAGCGTGGGCTTCACCGTCAGGCTGGTGGGGATCGCCAGAGTGAGGGGCGCGAGAATTGGCTCTGCTGATCCTGGGGATGATCCTCCTCCACTGGGCTGGGTTGAAGTTCCTTGACTGCTGGAGGGACTTCGGTCAGATCCGGACATGGCGACACGGAATTGCTTCACTGTAGGATTTGGCTTATAGAAAACGATCACTTTGCCCCACGGTGGGCGCCAAATTGTTTTGGTAAAAATTACCGGGTCTACGATTTAAGTTGCGGGTCAAAGCGATCGTCCTATAACTACGGGTTGGTGAAATCGAGACAAGTCTAAAGAACGAAGAACAACGAAAGAAAATAACGACACACAAGGTTTTGGTGACGTGGAAACCTGATATGGGAAAAACCGCGGGGGGAGTCGGAATCCCACCAAAGTTTCTACTATCAACGGGAAAAAAATAAAGAAAGGAGTACTAATACAAAGAATTTGACTGCGATTTATGATTGATGATGAGTATTCTGTGTGATGCTTGTTTGAGTTGGGTGTTCTTGGATGGTTTCTTTCTTTGTCTGCCTTCCCTTTTATAGTGCTCCCATCCGTTGCCTTTCCTCCTCAGAATCTTACCCCTTTAATTGCTCCTTAACTGCTCGGCCGTTACTCTCCTCATTAGTGGGAGATCTTGGCCTTTAATTCTCTTTGATTGAGTTGACTGCTGTTACTACTGTTACTTCTTAGTTCCTTCTTTCTCTCCTAGTTTTGAGGAAGGCTTCCTCCTTTGTGATAATGACTGTTGCTTCCTCTTTTGTATGGGCTGGGGTTTACTTTGCCTACTGGGCTGGTTTAATTGTATGGCTTGTAGCTTTATTCCTTCTTATGCTCGGCTCGACCCATCTTTACGTATTATTCCGGGTTTACTTGACTTGGTGACTTTTGACCGATTTTGACTTCCGTTTTGTTATCCTTGACTTTGACTGGCATCCGTGAACCGTGAACCCTTATGTTGTTGACTTTTGACTTCTGACCTTTTGACCGTCCACTCGTATTTTGCCACGTGGTACTCCGAAGGTGTAAATTTTTGGCCCGAACAAAAGATATAGTGCCACTTGTCAATAGCTTGTAAAGGGTAATATTTTGGAATGACTTTTTATGTTTTTATATAGTGTATCATAACAAGGCCACTTTGATGACTAACATGTACATATAATATAAACATCAAAATTTAATGTATATAATATCTATGATGTGTTAACATTCCGTAACACGGAAAATTAGAAATGGGATTTTCATTCATATATACATACTTAAACATGTATATTAGAAGCATAGTTAAAAAAACAAATGAAATAAATCATAAATTCAGGATGAGATTCAATAATTTTAACGAAATGCGCACATGCTACGACAATAATAAATTAATGTCCAAAACATTTAACAATATTAATAATGACATTAATTAGGGTAATACGTAGTAGTAACTGATAACATGTTTATCATTGTATGAAAATAAATAAACCATGTGATTCATGTCAAACAAACCATACTGTAATGCAACAAAAGTTCATGCAACAAGTCAAACAATTTGCAAATACATACGAAATCAATGCGCGAATTAAATCAGTGTATACTGGCATGAGTATCAATATAATTTTAAACATTCAATGATGAAAAGTTTAAGAAATTATAAACTACAAATAAGCACTAACAACACTTAATCCAACATGTCATTGAATGAGTGGATACAATTATAGGCAATAGATTTACAAATGCCATATGAATGTATAATAAAATGAGCTGATTTGTAATTGCCCAGGCCATAGAACACAAATCATACACAGCACGCTACAAGAGAATTGCAATTTAGCTACTAATTTAGCAACTGCCTAAAATTCAGTCGCTAAATTTATAAATTAGCTACTACTTTTGAGACATAAATATATTAGTCTCAATTTTAGAGATCAAAATATAGTAGTAACTAATTACGTCGCTATTATAGAGACTAAATAAAGACGATATCTAATTTAAGTTTTTAGATAAGGAAAAACGTCAGTAGCCAAAGTCGTCTCTATATATATCGACATAAAATTGCGAATAATGTATTTAGTTTTTATATAGGAGACCAAAGTAAATTCGTAAATAAGTGTAGTAGTTATTATAGAAACAAAACCAAGTGAGTAGCAATTTTAGTATCTAATTTAAATTCTTAGCTACGGAAATAAATTGGTAGCTAAATTTAGTTGCCGGTTGTTGCTATCATGTACTCCTCCGTATCTATATGTTCGTCCACTTTTAATATAATACTACACCCATATATTAAATTTTGTGAACGAACATATAGATACGGAGGAGTATTTTTTATATTTCTTACTATATTTTCTTTTTACTGTCATAAACAAATTCCAACGATCATCTTTAAGCTTTCATGCATTAAATAAGAGTAATTACCATCATTGTGCCGCACATAATCAGACACACTTTCTTTCAAAAAAATTTACTGACATGAAGAAAAACAGAAGAAGATATAGTAAGCAACTTGATTGCAAAAACTCTAGACGGGTAAATTAAGGGAATCTATACTGCTCTGATCCCAACTATTAGATATACTTTATGATTTCGATCATGAAATCAGTCCCAAAATCGATTATAGATTCAAACTAATTCAACCGAAACGATGAAGAAAAACAATCAGTAATACATACCTTGATCCGTGATAAAGTATGATGATAATCAGTGGCGGACCTAAGATTTTTCCGTTAGGGGGGCACAATATTTTTTTAACAATGACATCTATCAAAAAACAATGCGACCCGAAAATGATCCTAAATGACATATCCGATATTAACTGGAATATTTATGGTCAAAACCCAATTAATATAAAATTTTGATTGAATATTCTTTAATACTCCATAGCAACCATAAAATTTATTTATATCTCCAATTGTTTGAAAAATACTCTTATATATATATAATCACATTTTTATGACATGATTATTAAAATCATTACAAAATTAAATGAAATAATTACATTATCTAACAAAACATTAAGTCAAATATTTGTAAAGTGTCGTAAAAATTTATGAGTAAAAGAATGAAAGTTTTGATAAATTGTTTAAGTACGGAGTATAAGATTATTCTTCCATTGATGTAGTTCATCAAGTATGAAGTAGTGAGATTTGTTACGTGATCAATATTTAAAGCAAATGACTTGGGTTCGAGTCCCCTATCCAGCGACTTTGTCTCTTGAAAAGCTACAGAATATATATAACCAAAAAACGAAGGCAGCAAGGATCAAACCCCCACCATTTGCCTAGATGACACATGACTAAACCATTGCATCACCAACATAATGACATTTTTATTGTTAAAACTTAATTATTTCTAAATGGGCTAGGGGGGCACTTGCCCACTCGGGCCCCCTAGGTCCGTCCCTGATGATAATCATATATAAATATATATTTGATGTTTTCTTCGACCGACGTGAGAGAATCTAACTTTTTTAAAATACTTCATGGAAAAAATAAATAGTTTCTCAATCTTAACAGGAATAGAAAAGTATATTACATCAAGCGATATTAACACTTTTAATATATATTTATAATTTAAATAAATAATACAAAATTTTGTATAGGAAAAAAAATCCATCTACACCTAAGAATCAAGCGATATTAGATTTGTATAAGAAAATAATCCTACTACATCTCTAACTCAAAAAATTAACACTATATAAACAGTCAATTATTGACCTAAGACATCGTGAAATACGTAGTCTATTATGTTTGGTAACGAGCTGATTTCTCTTTACATCGCACGGTGCTAGAACTTCCTGCATCTAAGTTGAACAATAATAAATTCTATTGTATTTATTATTATTATTATTATTTTTATTATTATTATTATTATTATTATTATTATTATTATTATTGTCATTATTATTGTCATTATTATTGTCATTATTATTATTATTATTATTATTATTATTATTATTATTATTATTATTATTTTTTGGGTAAAATGTGAACATATTAAAACTTAAGGTAATGTACAATATTACATCAATCGATCAACATGATCAACAAATACCTACAGAATCGGGTTCGAAACCCCTTACAATCCGCCTATACGTTTCCAACCTTCATCAGATTTTCTATTCATACAACTCAACATGGCCCTAGATCGTTTCTTGACCTGTATTTTTATCAGATCAGCAATTTGTTGTGACCTAATAAGATACATTTTCATTCTCGCATCATTTCTTCTAAGCCAGATGAAGTAGTGGCACGCAGTCGAAACCATTGTGTGCATCTTATGCTTCACCAAAACTATGTTCGTCTGGTTAGTCATTTGGACAATAATTTTAAAGCAACACCATTATTCAATAGCATCAATCACACACTTGCTGTATTGACATTCAAAAAACAAGGGTTCGTTAGTTTCCGGAGCATTCTCGCATAGATAGCAGTTAGCATCATCACAGCATCCCCATTCATACAGTTTTTGCCTACAATTCATACTTTTTTGCATAGCCAACCATGTAATGAATGAATATTTCGGGACATTCCAAACATTCCATACATACTGGTGCCAATGAAGAACAGGAGAAGCTCCTCTCAACCACTGGTACCCTTCTTTAATCGTATAGTCCGCTGTCCAGACTTGCCAATTTTCAGGTATGTAACAACCCTAAATTTTCGCGACCAAAATAGAAGAATAAAACCGGAAAATTTAAAGCTGTTACTCCGCACTTAGCTCACAAAGCCAAGTGCAAGGCAAAAGAATAGTATAAGAATTAAAACAAAATGTAAATCCGATAAATAATTAAATGAAAACGTTGCAGCGGAAGACTTGAGTCTTACAAAATCCAAAACGGTTTAAAACAATCGTAAACCAATAAGTCCCATATAAATATAAATAGCTCGAAGGTAAAGTTTAAATAATTAAAATCCTTCCTCGCCATATGCGTGAGCCTGGGTTGGTGAGAGATTAGTTGGTTTGTACTACTTGTGTAATGAAAAATATTGAAGGTGTATTGTTGCTGGTCTAATATGGTTGATTTCCAGTTGATGCCTTCACCATATGGACTCTAATTTACTTTTGTTCGAGTAATTTATATCAAGTGATATTTTAGATTAGTTGGATTTTGGGATGTACTTGTCATCTTTTTGCCAGTATCGAATGGGTGAATAGTTAGTGTCTCGAGATTGAGCGGATTCAATAGCATATATAAGTACCATATAGGTTAGACCCATTTTTATATCAATTGTAATATTGAAAATTTTATATAATTTGTAGCTTGTGGGTTTGAGAAGAAAGAATTCTTGAAATAATACCAGCTGAGTTTTGACCGTCTTGAGAGGTAATGACGTTTTGACCTTTCCACCTTTAAGTAAAGAGCATGTTTGGTTTAAATTATATTTTTAAAGCGGTTTTGTAAACTATTTTGTCAATGGTGAATTTTTATGATACTCGTAATATTTTGGATATTGAACTTGTGACACGAGTCACACATTGGTATTGTTTTGGTAAAAATTTTGGAGGTTATAACAGACTCTGGGAGCTCTGTTGGTCTAGTTGGTTTAAGGTGCGTTTACAATGTTCCTGGGACTTCGTCCCGAAACTAAACTCTTGGCCCGAGTTATATTTAAGTGGGGTATCCGGGCCCCACTTTCTAGGTAGTTAGACTTTCTCCTTTGACAGCTTCATCCTACTGACTGTCCAAATGCGAGAGGTGCGTACTATATAAGTCGAACTAAGCACAGGTGGTTGCCTCTAGACCGTGAAAGGGTAGGACCTTGGCACACAGGTGGTGAAAAATATATTTTTGGTTGGTTTTCGATTTTGACTACAGTTTTTATATCATTTTGTTCTGGTATCAATACAATGATTTTTAACCCTGGTTTCAGCTTACTATAAAATTATTATATTATTATTATTTCACGAGTTCATTATATTATACTTTTACTCAGCTTTGCCGACATCCTTTTGTTTTGGGTCGTTCCCCCACTAGAACCTGTACCTATTCGTTATTTTGGGTACAGTTGATAGGTACACTTGATATGCTGCATGGGTGCATTCTGGTTCGGGTTTTGGTGAGCGAGGAAGGATTTTAATTATTTAAACTTTACCTTCGAGCTATTTATATTTATATGGGACTTATTGGTTTGAGATTGTTTTAAACCGTTTGGGATTTTGTAAAACTCAAGTCTTCCCCTGCAACTTTTTCATTTAATTATTTATCGGATTTACATTTTGTTTTAATTCTTATACTATTCTTTTGCCTTGCACTTGGCTTTGTGAGCTAAGTGCGGTGTAACAACTTTAAATTTTCCGGTTTTATTCTTCTATTTTGGTCGCGAAAATTTAGGGTTGTTACAAGGTAAGCAGGATTTCACTTTTTCCTTCACCCTACAAATGTTTTTCCACGCCCATGAAGCTGTGTTTGGAGGAGAGTAGTCCTCCCAGTTTTGTCCTTTCAGGTAGACGCAATTGATCCATTTAATCCACAATTTATCTGCATTCTGATAAATCCACGCTACCAATTTCGCCACAACTGCAATATTCATGGTACCAACTTTCTTAATCCCCAAACCACCCTCGATTTAGGGAGAGTCACAGTATCACATCCAACAAGCGGCACTCTTAGAAATATGCCATACCATCCCACAAATAGTTACGACCAATAGCCTCAATTTGTTTAGTGACCATATTTGGAATGACAAATATGCTAGCCCAAAATGAGTAAAGAGTGTTAAGAATGGAGTTGAAGAAAATCAATCTACCTGCGTAGCTAAATTTCCTCGCTCCAATACTCATAATTCTATTAACTATTCTCTCAACTAGGACGTTGCATTCTGCTTTTGTCAATCTTCCATCCTGAATTGGGACACCCAGGTAACGGAAAGGGATTGAACTTTCGACAAAGCCTGTCACCTGCTTAATTTTAGTTCTCAGCTGATCAGGTACACAATTGAAATAAACTTCAGATTTTGTGCTATTCATGTGCAGACCCGAAGCCTCTGAAAAAGATGCAAAAGCTCTAGTCAGAACCATAATGGACTCAGCGTTTCCTTTGCAGGACATCAATAAATCATCCGCATAATAAGATGGGTGAGTTTTAAAGGTTTGCATAGAGGATGATATTGAAACGGTCATCTCTCAGTAGCATATTTGATCATCCTTGAGAGATAGTCCATACAAAGAGTAAAGAGAAGGGGCGACATGGGATCCCCTTGTCTCAACCCCCTTCTCCCATAAAGTAACCAAAGTTGCTCCCATTCAAGTTAAGAGTAAAAGACATAGTAGTCACACACGTCATCACTCTTTGGATAAAATCATTAGGGAATTCCAGACGCATCAATATCTGCTCCAAAAAACCGCATTATATTGAATCCTAGGCTTTTTGTAAGACAAATGTGTAAATAAGGGGATTCAGACCCGAACCACTTGTATGAAATGTTATCAATGTAACCAATTTCACCACCTTATACTTCATCATCATCATCATCATCATCATCGTCATCATCATCATCATCATCATCATCATCATCATCATCATCATCATCATCATCATCATCATCATCATCATCATCATCATCATCATCATCATCATCATCATCATCATCATCATCATCATCATCATCATCATTATATTTTTTATTTTATTTTTTGCTAGAAATTATGCCTCATATTAATAAAAATGAGACTAGGCTCTTACAAAAGTCATATCCTCTAAAGATTACAAAGAAAGCCCCACTATTGAATTAACCAGCGATCTAGATGAATATTTCTACCACGTAATCTAGTAAAGACTTCGAATTTAATCTTTGCCACTATACTCGTAATTGAATTCTTCCTATCTTCAAACACTCTGATATTTCGTTCCTGCCAAATACAGTAGACTGCCGCAGCAATGCTCACACAAAACCAGTAGTTCTTCCAATGTCTCCTCTTTGCTCTCACAGTACACCAATTCAGTTCCGTAGTCAAACTGTTACTCCTGCCCGTTATTTGCATCCAGTTAAGTAGATGTTATCAGATTTGGCGAGAGAATGTACAGCCAAAAAATAAATGGGCATTGGTTTTTAGTTGCTGCTCACATAGTACACACCTACTGACAAGTGGGATTCCCCGAGCCTGAATCCTATCTTGTGTTGCTAAGACCCTCTGACCAGCCATAGATAGTATGACTTTATGCTTGGGAATGAGATTCCCTTCATTCTTTAATTTTGCGAATCCATGGAATTACAGTTTTCTTATGCCTGAACCATATGCTTTTCTTACATCAAACCCATCCTAGACAGTTCAACTCCTGACAAGGGTATTAGATATACGTCCTTCCTTCTGCAATATCTCGTCCGTAATAAGAAGAATCCTCTTAAAGGTAGCTGTATGCCTCTCCCTCTTTTCAATATTCCAAATATTCTGTCCCATGAGCACATACCTAACATGCCATTCTCTCCAGAGACTATGCTTGCCATGAGCACATATTATAATTTTTTTTTGTTAAATTTTTTTTTTGTAGAAAAATTATCATTTCATATCAAAAGATGTGAAATTACATGTTTTGTGCAAAAAGAATATCACACAGTGTTACAATTATTATTATTATTATTATTATTATTATTATTATTATTATTATTATTATTATTATTATTATTATTATTATTATTATTATTATTATTATTATTATTATTATTATTATTATTATTATCGAACTTGTATTAATAACGAAACAAATTAAAAGAAGTTAGTGGGTAGCCGAGATACTATCTGGGCACCCACTCCCTTAGCAATAGCAAAGCTAAGTCTAGTAAAAATAAAAGCAGCTGCACGTGCCCCTGCGTCCTGAGAGATAGAAAATTTTTGAATCCGCTTGTATTAAGATCGAAACAAATTACAAGAAGTTAGTGGGTAACCGATATACTATCTGGACACCCACTCCCTTATTATTATTATTATTATTATTATTATTATTATTATTATTATTATTATTATTATTATTATTATTATTATTATTATTATTATTATTATTATTATTATTATTATAAACCCGAACTTGTATTAAGATCGAAAGAAATTACAAGAAGTTAGTGGGTTGCCGAGATACTTTCTGGACACCCACTCCCTTAGCAATAGAAAAACTAAGTCGAGTAAAAATAAAAGCAACTGCGCGAGCTCCCGCGTCCTGAGAGATAGAGAATTTCTGAATCCGTTTGAATTAAACGGCGGCCTCCGTGTCGAGCTCCCCCAGAGAAGAGAAAGAGAAAGGTAGGAACTCATACCCAGTCTTGGTGCACAAATCTCCATACTTGGCGCACTTACGCTGAGCAGCATCAGCAACCGCGCGACCAGGCAGAAAATCAGACATCGCGGATTGAGTCAAAGGGGACGACCCCGTCAGATCGACACACACATCGAGCCCCCTATCCTAGGAATAAAGAAGCAAATCCGAACGATATATATATTATTTTGCAAGAAATTTATGACCCATTTTATTCCAAACGAGACTGACTTACAAAACACTACCCCATAGTATGTAAACTACATACCATAAGCCACCTTCCTACTCAGATCCACATTCACTTTCCTAAGCCTTGTATATACATCGAATTTGATAAGCTTAGCGAAGATATCTATACTTCTACTATTAGTATCAAAAATACGACCAGTACATTCTGCCCAAATGTAGTACGCTGCAGCCGCTAGGCAAGCTCCATACCAAACATTCTTCCAATGTTTCCTGCTCTTTCTTGTAGCACACCATTTCGTTTCAATGCTTAAATTGTTACTCCGTCCTCTCACCCTCATCCAGGCTTGGATTTCACTCCATAACTGACTTGAGTAAGGGCATTCGAAAAAGAGATGAGCATGAGTCTCTATATCCTGTGTACATAACACACCTGTTAACCAAAATCATTCCCCTACTCTGCAATTTATCTACTGTAAACAGCTTAGATTGACAGGCCAAGGAGGCAATTACACCATGCCTAGGCAGAACCTGCTGTCTATTAAAGATTTTTAACCAATTCCTTCTAATTCCATGCTTCCTGAACCGGTGATAAGCTTTAGCGAGATGGAAATAGCCATTATCAGACCAACTCTGTAGAAGAGCTGCAACAGTTGGCCAGTCTCCTGCGACCTGAAGCAACTCATCCTTTATCACGAGGATGCTCTTCAGAGTGCCAGGAAACCTTTCCTGTTTATGAACTTCCCAGATCCTCCTAGGACCCAAAACATAAGCCTTAGATATGCCAAGCCGTCCAAGCATCATTCCTATCCTTCACAAATCTCCACAGCTTATGGGCCATTAAAGCTTTGTTCCAAGCCTTGATATCTCTAATGCCAAATCCTCCTTCCTCCCATGGCATACAAATACTCTCCCAACTCTTCATAACCAAGCCTCTAGAGTTCAAGGACCCAGTCCAAAAGTAGTTACGACATAATTGATCTATTTTATCCATAACATTCAGGGGAAGAAGAGTATTACCGGACCAAAAGCTCATCAATCCCATGATCACTGAGTTAAGGAGCTGAATTCTACCCGCATATGTCAAACAATGAGCTGACCAGCTTCCTATAAAGGTCTGAATCTTCCCTAATAGGTCATCATAGTGCACCCGTCGATTTGTGATATCATTTAATGGTAATCCCAAGTACCTGCAAGGGAAAGAGCCCTTCCTGAAACCAGTCACCTGCAGAATAAGACTCAGCACCCCTTCAGATACACCTCCAAAGTAAATCTCCAACTTGTCCTTATTGGCTACTTGAAGTCCAACCTCCTTGGCAAACTCATCTAAGGCGCTCACTGCAGCCCCAACAGACGGCACATCACCCCTCATAAAGATCATTAAATCGTCTGCAAAAACTAGGTGATTAATTTAAGCTTCAGTCTACTGCATTTTGGATGATACGAGACCTGGGATTTCAATTCAATTCTTCTCGATCTTCTAGATAGCATTTCCATGCTCAAAACAAACAAGTATGGAGAAAGTGGATCACCTTGCCTAACCCCTCCTTCCCCCACGAAAAACATAGATGGTCCCATTCACCTTCAAAGAAAACCAAGAAACTTTTATACATTCTAAAATCCAATTCACAAACTTACTAGGAAAATTCAGTCCCTTATGCATTTCTTCCGAAAATTCCCATTGCACAGAATCGAACGCCTTCCTTAAATCAATTTTCATTAGTCATCTTGGGGTAAGATACTTCCGACTATACCCCTTAATAAGCGTTTGAGAAAGCGCAATGTTGTCCTGAATACTCCTTCCTGGCATGAATGCCGCTTGCTCCCACCCAATTAACTTATCCCCTACCTTCTTGAGTCTCCTTGTAAGGAGCTTACTGGCTGTTTTATAAAAAAGTAGAACAACAAGAGATCGGCCTAAAATCAAGGACTGAGCCACAAACATGCTTCTTAGGGATAAGAGCAATAATAGTTGTATTAGCTTGTTTAATCATCTTACCCTTCACAAAAAAACTCCTGAACTGCATCACAAAAAACAGTCCTCACCAAATGCCAAGAGGATTTAAAAAACCCCGCTGAAAATCCGTCCAGACCAGGACTCTTATCAGACCCAATAGAGAAAAGGACCTCCTTAATCTCCTGTTCATTCGGGATGGTGACAAGGCTATCCCAATCTGTCTCCTCAACACATCTTCCCATACTAACGAATGCAGGATCAATAGCCTGCACATGCTTCTTCTGGCCTAGCAAATGTTGGTAATAATCCACAAACCCCTTAGCTACCTCAGTCTTCCCGACTCTCAAGCAACCTAGATGATCCTCAATGACATCTATAGTCTGCTGCATCTTCCTCTCTTTAACTTTGGCATGAAAGTAAGTTGTACTAGCATCCGCCATCATTATATTATCCATTTTTGCCCTTTGGGATAATATGCTCAATTCAGCATTCTGCAATACCAAATTTTGCGAGTGTAAAGCCTGCTCTTTCGTTATTAGAGCCTCAGAAAAAGGGGAACCATGAAGTTTTAGTTGACAAGTCTCCCACTTCCTCTGAATTTCCTCAATCCTATCCCCAATACAGGTGTAATTATTCTTATGTAGAACTTGAAGAGTCTGCTTAACATTCCTCAGTTTACTAAATAATTGGTAACGAGAGGTTCCATAAGTTCTTTTCCCCCAAGCCTTTGAAACGATATCATTATAACAAGGGTGTTTCACCCAACAGTCCAAAAAACTAAACCGTCTACTCAATCTGTCTTCCCTGGCAACAGTTACAACAACTGGAGAGTGGTCAGACACTCCAGCTGCCATAAAATGAGCAAAAGAATCAGCAAACTGAGTAATCCAGGAGAAATTCACCAACGCCCTATCCAATTTAGTCCAAACCCTCTGGCTTGGTTCCTGATTGTTTGTCCAAGAACCCTGCCCACTAATCTCCTGCAATCCACATTCAGAGATACATTTGTTAAAGGCATCCATGTCCTCAATCAATTGTTCAGAGCCCCCAATCTTCTCCTCCCTATTTCTAACAATATTAAAGTCCCCTAATATCAACCAACAACAAGCATTGGTCTTCAGACGAACTAAGCCATCCCAGAGCTTATTTCTTTCAGCAGCCCCATAATACCATACACAAAGGTAGCAAAAACCTCAGAATTCAGACCAAAGTGATAAATAGAACAATGCATATACTGAGCATTAACTTCTAAGACCTTAAGTCTAACAGTAGAAGACTTCCATATCACCTAGATTCTGCAATTATAATGGCAAGAATAGTTATTTAAAACCCTGTAACTACCAAATTTATTAGCTATAATTGCATTAGCTTTGTCTTGCTAAATCCTACTCCCTCCGAGTTCCTATTATTGTCCGATAAGGTTTTGGGTGAAAAAATAAGGAAGGGAAAATGAGTGGTTGAAAAAAAGAAGGGGGAAGAGAGAGAAATGGGAGAATAATTGTGAACCACACATTGATGGCCTAAAAAGGAAAGTGGGACAAAAATCAAACTCAGCCCAAAAAGGAAAGTGGGACAATAATAGGAACTCGGAGGGAGTAGTTTCCAAGAGTCGTAAGACATCAAGGCAATTATTACGAATTAAATTGAGAACCGCTAACTGCTTCAAGGGGTAATTCCCACCTCTAATGTTCCAGGAAGCAACCTTCATGAAGATATATCAGGTGGCACAGTCTCTCTATCAAGAACAACCTCTCCCTCCTCTTGATCCTCACCACTTTTCAGCAGAGCCTCAAACCTATTCGGCGTGACAACCTGCAGAATTGTCTCCAACCCACCATTACAACCTGGACTAGAGCCTGTCACTATTGGGCCTATCCCAGAGCATCCTAAGCGCCATTGAACTGGGGTGAAGCCAACACCAATATCAGAGTCACCTCGCCCTTTCCCATCAGCGATTGACCTCTGAATTAGTGCTTGGTCTCCCAGCTCAAAAGTACCTAGAAGCTGGGGTCCTGAGCCTGTGATACAGAGGCCTCCAGTGGGTTCTTCCTCAAGGGTTCCACGATGCATTACAGTTGAGAGAGGGGGCTCCACACCCTCCCCAACTGAGGTACCACCTCCTCCTTGAGGGCCAATATTCTTTGGAATAAATCTCTTCACGGTAGCTTTAGGTTCCTCCTCCTTCTTCTCCCACTTACATTTGGCCTTAGTATGACCAAATTTGCCACACCTTTCACAGTAGTATGGCAGCCATTCATATTCTATAGCCTGAACAGGCTGTCCAATAATAGGAATATTGATCGTAATAGCTTGAGGAAGCTTCTTAGAGACATTAACTTCTACTAACACTCTAGCAAAGGAGAGCCTCTCCTTGAAAATAGTAGTAGTATCAGCGAACATCGGTCGTCCCAGCTTACTTGCCATCTTGCTCAGGACTGAGACAGTCCAGAGGTAAGGATCCAAGTATGGGAAAAGAATCCAGACTGGAACAATTGAGACCCTGTCCATCTCCAGAGAGAACATCGGGCTCCGTTGCTTCAATATCAGAGTATTTTTCCCCATCAACCATGGACCTCCATGTATATAACAGTTTCCATATCCTCCTTCCTCCCAAATCTGAACGAGAACCAGCCTTTCTTAAAGTACTGGACTACCGGCGGTCGAACGTTGTTTCAATTCTTCTGCACATAATCCTGCATTTGCTTTAGGTGTGGTCGAGCACCAATCACGTTTCCCATGAGAGTATTACTCCAGATATGCAATTCCTCTTCGAAATCCTGCACATCCAAATCAATCTCAGTAGAATTCATACTATCCTCATCAAAATACAATCCCATTCCCATCTTTGTCTCCTTTGCTTTTCCTGCCCAGCTTTGCGCCCCAACGCTACTTGTGTTCTCTATGCTCACCGATTTCGCCCCCAGTTGCGAAGAATCATTAGAAACCTTCTTATCCTGAGTACCCTGGGTGACCTCCCCTTCCTTCCTTGGCGAAGGATTCACGACCTGCTTGCTCGCAGACCCAGAATGACCCATGACAAATTCAAAAGCCTTCTGTATAACCTCATTGATCGACACTCTCTGTATCTCCGGCGTCTGTTCTTGCACTTCCTCCGTCTCTACATCCTGGTTCACCTTGTTGCTTACATCAATGGAATCCTTCGCCCTGTACCAATCATTCTTTGTCAATCATCAATGGATTCTTGGGAGAGAATCTTCCCAAGAGAGAGAGAAGAGAGAGAGAGAGAGAGAGAGAGAGAGAGAGAGAGCTGTTATTATTATTTATTTTTTTAAACGGAACTTGCATTAACACCAGAACAAATTACAAGAAGTTAGAGGGAAGCCGAGATACTATCTGAGCCCCCACTCCCTTAGTGATCGCAAAACTAATTCTACTGAAAATATGAACTGCGGCACGTGCTCCAGCATCTTCTGACATAGCGAATTTACCAATCCGCTGGAGCAGAGAGACAGCCTCCGTGTCGAGCTCACCGAGAGAGGAGAAGGTGAAAGGAAGGAAACCATACCCAATGGCCGTGCAGCGTGCCTGATACTTGGCACACTTATGGCGAGCAGCATCAGCAACGACCCGTCCAGGCTCAAAAGAAGTCAAGCCGGAATGGGTTAAAGGAGAGGACCCAGTCAGATCAACGCAAACATCACGCCCCTTGTCCCACGAGTAGAGAAGAAAGTCGGTAGGTCGTAAGGGCTTAACGTTATTATCGCTGAGGCCAATCTCCACCTCCTTACCTGGAGAGATCCCTGTCCGGAAGCAAATATCCAACAGTATGTCACGGACAAGGTTATGGCGATGTTTAATGCCCACAGTGCCAGCACACGAAACCGCGTGACCACCAAAAAAATCCTCTCTGAGGACCCTGGAGCAGGAAGAGCATTGCCTAGAAAGCGGAAACAAAGGGACTCCTAGGCGGTAACTAAGCACACTGCGATATGTCCGACCGTTCATGCTTTGCCCAAGCCAAGTAATTGGGACAACCCTCAACAAGTCCGAAGAATGATCCTCCTGCTGAGATTTCCACAAGGCAACCTGTCGAGGAGTTAAGTAGAAAACAGATTCCGCTGCTGTAACATCCCTCGTGAAATATATATATCTGCCAATTTCTTCATAAATTTTGGGGCAACGATCTCAGAGGGGTTACACAAGAAGTCAGAACCGGTAGCCTCAACAAACCTACTCAAGGCAGACTCAAAGGCAAGTCCAGGGGCGGCGATCTCAGAGGGACGAAGCAGCTTAGCTTGGAAATCGACAGACTGGGGCGAGAAGCAAGGAAAGCAAAGTGTAGGGCATAAGTGGCGACAAAGACACCGAGCCCCCTAGGGAAAAGGGGAGGGTGGCCAGTCTCCACTGCCACTCCCCGAAACTGGGTCCGGACACCGTAAAATACGCTCAAGACTAGATGGGAGTGCAGTATCGAAAGAAAGTTGGGCCAACCCAAAAGCACGGGGAGAGCAAGTGCGCAAAGCAAGAATAACTTTGAAATACTTGTGCACGCCCGAAGAAGAAGTAACTCAGACTAGGGATCCTCAATCGTAGCAACCATGTTCATGAACTCTATAGTACGGGCAACCCTCTTCGAGACAAGAGCACCACTGAACGCAGGACACACACTGACCGCCCCCACCCCCCAAGGACCTTAACACTATCCAAGGGTTTGGCAATAGCCGTGGGGAAAAGACCAGCAAACCAATTCCTCGGGTCTTCGATAGGCCAGAAAACCTCCGTTTTAGTTACGTTGAGGTGGAGCCCAGAACGGGAGCCCTCATCCATAATCATCTGGAGAGCCTTCCCCACAACAAGCGTATCCCCGACATCCATTATTATTATTATTATTATTATTATTATTATTATTATTATTATTATTATTATTATTATTGTTATTTTCATTATTTTTTTTAAACGGAACTTGCAGTAACACCAGAACAAATTACAAGAAGTTAGAGGGGTGCCAAGATTCTATCTGGGCCCCCACTCCCTTAGCGATCGCAAAACTAGTTCTAGTGAAAATATGAACTGCGGCACGTGCTCCAGCATCCTGTGACATAGAGAATTTACAAATCCGCTGGAGCAGAGAGACAGCCTCCGTGTCGAGCTCACCGAGAGAAGTTAAGGAGAAAGGAAGGAAACCATACCCAATGGCCGTGCAGCGTGCCTGATACTTGGCACACTTACGGCGAGCAGCATCAGCAACGACCCGTCCAGGCTCAAAAGAAGTCAAGACGGACTGGGTCAAAGGAGATGACCCAGTCAGATAAACACAAACATCATGCCCCTTGTCCCACGAGTAGAGAAGAAGGTCGGCAGGTCGTAAGGGCTTGTCGTTATCGTCGCAGATGTCAATCTCTACTTCCTTGCCTGCAGAGATCCCCGTCCAGAAGCAAATATCCAACAGTGTGTCACGGACAAGGTTATGGCAATGTTTAATCCCCACAGTGCCAGCACACGAAACCGCGTGATCACCAAAAATATCCTCTCTGAGGACCCTGGAGCAGGAAGAGCAAAGCCTAGAAAGCGGAAACAAAGGGACTCCCAGGCGGTAACTAAGTACACTGCGATATGTCCGACCGTTCATCGTTTGTCCAAGCCCAGTAATTGGGACAGCCTTTAACCAGTCAGAAGAATGATCCTCCTGCTGATATTTCCACAAGGCAACTTGTCGAGGAGTTAAGGATAAAACAGATTCCGCTGCTGTAGCAACCCTCGCGAAATATATATCTGCCAATTTCTTCATAAGTTTTGGGGCAGCGATCTCAAAGGGGTTACACAAGAAGTCAGAGCCGGTAGCCTCAACAAACCTACTCAAGGCAGACTCAAAGGCAAGTCCTTGGGCGGCGTTCTCAGAGGGACGAAGCAACTTAGCTTTCAAATCGGCAGACTGGAGGCAAGAAGCAAGGAAGGCAAAGTGTAGGGCATTAGTGGCGGCAAAGACACCGAGCCCCCCTAGGGAAAAGGGGAGGGTGGCCAGCCTCCACTGCCACTCCCCGAAACCGGGTCCGGATGACAATACGCTCAAGACTAGATAGGAGCCCAGTATTGAAAGAAAGATGGGCCGACCTAAAAGCACGGGGAGAGCAAGTGCGCAATGCAAAGTATAACTTAGAAATACCTGTGCACGCCCAAAGAAGAAGTAACTCACACTGGGGATCCTCAATCGTAGCAACCATGTCCATGAGCTCTATAGTACGGGCAACCCTCTTCGAGACAAGAGCACCACTGAACGCAGGACACACACTGACCGCCCTCCCCCCCCTCAAGGACCTTAACACTATCCAAGGGTCTGGCAATAGCGGTGGGGAAAACACCAGTAAACCTACTCCTCGGGTCTTCGATAGGCCAGAAAACCTCCGTTTTAGTTACGTTGAGGTGGAGCCCAGAACGGGGGCCCTCATCCATAATCATCTGGAGAGCCTTCCCCACAACAAGCGTATCCCCGACATCCATTATGATTATTATTATTATTATTATTATTATTATTATTATTATTATTATTATTATTATTATTATTATTATTATTATTATTATTATTATTATTATTATTATTATTATTATTGTTATTTTCATTATTTTTTTTAAACGGAACTTGCAGTAACACCAGAACAAATTACAAGAAGTTAGAGGGGTGCCAAGATTCTATCTGGGCCCCCACTCCCTTAGCGATCGCAAAACTAGTTCTAGTGAAAATATGAACTGCGGCACGTGCTCCAACATCCTGTGACATAGAGAATTTACAAATCCGCTGGAGCAGAGAGACAGCCTCCGTGTCGAGCTCACCGAGAGAAGTTAAGGAGAAAGGAAGGAAACCATACCCAATGGCCGTGCAGCGTGCCTGATACTTGGCACACTTACGGCGAGCAGCATCAGCAACGACCCGTCCAGGCTCAAAAGAAGTCAAGACGGACTGGGTCAAAGGAGATGACCCAGTCAGATAAACACAAAAATCATGCCCCTTGTCCCACGAGTAGAGAAGAAGGTCGGCAGGTCGTAAGGGCTTGTCGTTATCGTCGCAGATGTCAATCTCTACTTCCTTGCCTGCAGAGATCCCCGTCCAGAAGCAAATATCCAACAGTGTGTCACGGACAAGGTTATGGCAATGTTTAATCCCCACAGTGCCAGCACACGAAACCGCGTGATCACCAAAAATATCCTCTCTGAGGACCCTGGAGCAGGAAGAGCAAAGCCTAGAAAGCGGAAACAAAGGGACTCCCAGGCGGTAACTAAGTACACTGCGATATGTCCGACCGTTCATCGTTTGTCCAAGCCCAGTAATTGGGACAGCCTTTAACCAGTCAGAAGAATGATCCTCCTGCTGATATTTCCACAAGGCAACTTGTCGAGGAGTTAAGGACAAAACAGATTCCGCTGCTGTAGCAACCCTCGCGAAATATATATCTGCCAATTTCTTCATAAGTTTTGGGGCAGCGATCTCAAAGGGGTTACACAAGAAGTCAGAGCCGGTAGCCTCAACAAACCTACTCAAGGCAAACTCAAAGGCAAGTTCTTGGGCGGCGTTCTCAGAGGGACGAAGCAACTTAGCTTTCAAATCGGCAGACTGGAGGCAAGAAGCAAGGAAGGCAAAGTGTAGGGCATTAGTGGCGGCAAAGACACCGAGCCCCCCTAGGGAAAAGGGGAGGGTGGCCAGCCTCCACTGCCACTCCCCGAAACCGGGTCCGGATGACAATACGCTCAAGACTAGATAGGAGCCCAGTATTGAAAGAAAGATGGGCCGACCTAAAAGCACGGGGAGAGCAAGTGCGCAATGCAAAGTATAACTTAGAAATACCTGTGCACGCCCAAAGAAGAAGTAACTAACACTGGGGATCCTCAATCGTAGCAACCATGTCCATGAGCTCTATAGTACGGGCAACCCTCTTCGAGACAAGTGCACCACTGAACGCAGGACACACACTGACCGCCCTCCCCCCCCCCCCCCCCCCCCTCAAGGACCTTAACACTATCCAAGGGTCTGGCAATAGCGGTGGGGAAAACACCAGTAAACCTACTCCTCGGGTCTTCGATAGGCCAGAAAACCTCCGTTTTAGTTACGTTGAGGTGGAGCCCAGAACGGGGGCCCTCATCCATAATCATCTGGAGAGCCTTCCCCACAACAAGCGTATCCCCGACATCCATTATTATTATTATTATTATTATTATTATTATTATTATTATTATTATTATTATTATTATTATTATTATTATTATTATTATTATTATTATTATTATTATTATTATTATTGTTGTTATTTTCATTATTTTTTTTAAACGGAACTTGCAGTAACACCAGAACAAATTACAAGAAGTCAGAGGAGTGCCGAGATTCTATCTGGGCCCCCACTCTCTTAGCGATCGCAAAACTAATTCTAGTGAAAATATGAACTGCGGCACGTGCTCCAGCATCCTGTGACATAGCGAATTTACAAATCCGCTGGAGCAGAGAGACAGCCTCCGTGTCGAGCTCACCGAGAGAGGATAAGGAGAAAGGAAAAAAACCATACCCAATGGCCGTGTAGCGTGCCTGATAATTGGCACACTTACGGCGAGCAGCATCAGCAACGACCCGTCCAGGCTCAAAAAAAGTCAAGCCGGGCTGGGTCAAAGGAGATGACCCAGTCAGATCAACACAAACATCAGGCCCCTTGTCCCACGAGTAGAGAAGAAGGTCGGCAGGTCGTACGGGCTTGTCCTTATCGTCGCAGAGGTCAATCTCTACTTCCTTGCCTGCAGAGATCCCCGTCCAGAAGCAAATATCCAACAGTGTGTCACGGACAAGGTTATGGCAATGTTTAATCCCCACAATGCCAGCACACGAAACCGCGTGATCACCAAAAATATCCTCTCTGAGGACCCTGGAGCAGAAAAAGCAAAGCCTAGAAAGCGGAAACAAAGGGACTCCCAGGCGGTAACTAAGTACACTGCGATATGTTCGACCGTTCATCGTTTGTCCAACCCAGTAATTGGGACAGCCTTTAACCAGTCAGAAGAATGATCCTCCTGCTGATATTTCGACAAGGCAACTTGTCGAGGAGTTAAGGATAAAACAGATTCCGCTGCTGTAGCAACCCTCGTGAAATATATATCTGCCAATTTCTTCATAAGTTTTGGGGCAGCGATCTCAAAGGGGTTACACAAGAAGTCAGAGCCGGTAGCCTCAACAAACCTACTCAAGGCAGACTCAAAGGCAAGTCCTTGGGCGGCGTTCTCAGAGGGACGAAGCAACTTAGCTTTCAAATCGGCAGACTGGAGGCAAGAAGCAAGGAAGGTAAAGTGTAGGGCATTAGTGGCGGCAAAGACACTGAGCCCCCCTAGGGAAAAGGGGAGGGTGGCCAGCCTCCACTGCCACTCCCCGAAACCGGGTCCGGACGCCGTGACAATACGCTCAAGACTAGATAGGAGCCCAGTATCGAAAGAAAGATGGGCCGACCTAAAAGCACGGGGAGAGCAAGTGCGCAAAACAAAGTATAACTTAGAAATACTTGTGCACGCCCAAAGAAGAAGTAACTCACTCTGGGGATCCTCAATCGTAGCAACCATGTCCATGAGCTCTATAGTACGGGCAACCCTCTTCGAGACAAGAGCACCACTGAACGCAAGACACACATTGACCGCCCCCCCCCCCCCCCCCTTCAAGGACCTTAACACTATCCAAGGGTCTGGCAATAGCGGTGGGGAAAACACCAGTAAACCTACTCCTCGGGTCTTCGATAGGCCAGAAAACCTCCGTTTTAGTTACGTTGAGGTGGAGCCCAGAACGGGGGCCCTCATCCATAATCATCTGGAGACCCATCCCCACAACAAGCGTATCCCCGACATCCATTATTATTATTATTATTATTATTATTATTATTATTATTATTATTATTATTATTATTATTATTATTATTATTATTATTATTATTATTATTATTATTATTATTATTATTATTATATTTTTTTTATTTTTTTTTAAACGGAACTTGCAGTAACACCAGAACAAATTACAAGAAGTCAGAAGGGTGCCGAGATTCTATCTAGGCCCCCACTCCCTTAGCGATCGCAAAACTAATTCTAGTGAAAATATGAACTGCGGCACGTGCTCCGGCATCCTGTGACATAGCGAATTTACAAATCCGCTGGAGCAGAGAGACAGCCTCCGTGTCGAGCTCACCGAGAGAGGATAAGGAGAAAGGAAGGAAACCATACCCAATGGCCGTGTAGCGTGCCTGATAATTGGCACACTTACAGCGAGCAGCATCAGCAACGACCCGTCCAGGCTCAAAAAAAGTCAAGCCGGACTGGTTCAAAGGAGATGACCCAGTCAGATCAACACAAACATCAAGCCCCTTGTCCCACGAGTAGAGAAGAAGGTCGGCAGGTCGTATAGGCTTGTCGTTATCGTCGCAGAGGTCAATCTCTACTTCCTTGCCTGCAGAGATCCCCGTCCAGAAGCAAATATCCAAAAGTGTGTCAGGGACAAGGTTATGGCAATGTTTAATCCCCACAGTGCCAGCACACGAAACCGCGTGATCACCAAAAATATCCTCTCTGAGGACCCTGGAGCAGGAAGAGCAAAGCCTAGAAAGCGGAAACAAAGGGACTCCCAGGCGGTAACTAAGTACACTGCGATATGTCCGACCGTTCATCGTTTGTCCAAGCCCAGTAATTGGGACAGCCTTTAACCAGTCAGAAGAATGATCCTCCCGCTGATATTTCCACAAGGCAACTTGTCGAGGAGTTAAGGATAAAACAGATTCCGCTGCTGTAGCAACCCTCGTGAAATATATATCTACCAATTTCTTCATAAGTTTTGGGGCAGCGATCTCAAAGGGGTTACACAAGAAGTCAGAGCCGGTAGCCTCAACAAACCTACTCAAGGCAGACTCAAAGCCAAATCCTAGGGCGGCGTTCTCAGAGGGACGAAGCAGCTTAGCTTTCAAATCGGCAGACTAGAGGCAAGAAGCAAGGAAGGCAAAGTGTAGGGCATCAGTGACGGCAAAGACACTGAGCCCCTCTAGGGAAAAGGGGAGGGTGGCCAGCCTCCACTGCCACTCCCCGAAATCGGGTCCGGACGCCGTGACAGTACGCTCAAGACTAGATAGGAGCCCAGTATCGAAAGAAAGATGGGCCAACCTAAAAGCACGGGGAGAGCAAGTGCGCAATGCAAAGTATAACTTAGAAATACCTGTGCACGCCTAAAGAAGAAGTAACTCACACTGGGGATCCTCAATCGTAGCAACCATGTCCATGAGCTCTATAGTACGGGCAACCCTCTTCGAGACAAGAGCACCACTGAACGCAGGACACACATTGACCGCCCCCCCCCCAAGGACCTTAACACCATCCAAGGGTCTGGCAATAACGGTGGGGAAAACACCAGCAAACCTACTCCTTAGGTCTTCGATAGGCCAGAAAACCTCCGTTTTAGTTACGTTGAGGTGGAGCCCAGAACGGGGGCCCTCATCCATAATCATCTGGAGAGCCATCCCCACAACAAGCGTATCCCCGACATCCATTATTATTATTATTATTATTATTATTATTATTATTATTATTATTATTATTATTATTGTTATTATTTATTATTATTATTATTATTATTATTATTATTATTATTATTATTATTATTAATTTTTTTTTTATTTTTTTTTAAACGGAACTTGCAGTAACACCAGAACAAATTACAAGAAGTTAGAGGGGTGCCGAGATTCTATCTGGGCCCCCACTCCCTTAGCGATCGCAAAACTAATTCTAGTGAAAATATGAACTGCGGCACGTGCTCCAGCATCCTGTGACATAGCAAATTTACAAATCCGCTGGAGCAGAGAGACAGTCTCCGTGTCGAGCTCACCGAGAGAGGATAAGGAGAAAGGAAGGAAACCATACCCAATGGCCGTGCAGCGTGCCTGATACTTGGCACACTTACGGCGAGCAGCATCAGCAACGACCCGTCCAGGCTAAAAAAAAGTCAAGCCGGACTGGGTCAAAGGAGATGACCCAGTCAGATCAACACAAACATCAGGCCCCTTGTCCCACGAGTAGAGAAGATGGTCGGCAGGTCGTACGGGCTTGTCGTTATCGTCGCAGAGGTCAATCTCTACTTCCTTGCCTGCAGAGATCCCCGTCCAGAAGCAAATATACAACAGTGTGTAACGGACAAGGTTATGGCAATGTTTAATCCCCATAGTGCCAGCACACGATACCGCGTGATCACCAAAAATATCCTCTCAGAGGACCCTGGAGCAGGAAGAGCAAGGCCTAGAAAGCGGAAACAAAGGGACTCCCAGGCGGTAACTAAGCACACTGCGATATGTCCGACCGTTCATCGTTTGTCCAAGCCCAGTAATTGGGACAGCCTTTAACCAGTCAGAAGAATGATCCTCCTGCTGAGATTTCCACAAGGCAACCTGTCGAGGAGTTAAGGAGAAAACAGATTCTGGTGCTGTAGCAACCCTCGTGAAATATATATCTGCCAATTTCTTCTTAAGTTTTGGGGAAACGATCTCAAAGGGGTTACACAAGAAGTCAGAACCGGTAGCCCCAACAAACCTACTCAAGGCAGACTCAAAGGCAAGTCCAGGGGCGGCGTTCTTAGAGGGACGAAGCAGCTTAGCTTTCAAATCGGCAGACTGGAGGCAAGAAGCAAGGAAGGTAAAGTGTAGGGCATCAGTGGCGGCAAAGACACCGAGCCCCCCCTAGGGAAAAAGGGAGGGTGGCCAGCCTCCACTGCAACTCCTTGATACCGGGTCCGGACGCCGTGACAATACGCTCAAGACTAGATAAAAGCGCAGTATTGAAAGAAAGATGGGCTGACCTAAATGCACGGGGAGAGCAAGTGCGCAAAGCAAAGTATAACTTAGAAATACCTGTGCACGCCCGAAGAAGAAGTAACTCACACTGGGGATCCTCAATCGTAGCAACCATGTCCATGAGCTCTATAGTACAGGCAACCATCTTCGAGCCAAGAGCACCACTGAAAGCAGGACACACACTGACCGCCCCTCCCCCCCCCCCAAGGACCTTAACACCATCCAAGGATCTGGCAATAGCGGTGGGGAAAACACCAGCAAACCTACTCCTCAGGTCTTCGATAGGCCAGAAAACCTCCGTTTTAGTTACGTTGAGGTGGAGCCCAGAACGGGGGCCCTCATTCATAATCATCTGGAGAACCTTCCCCACAACAAGCGTATCCTCGACATCCATTATTATTATTATTATTATTATTATTATTATTATTTTTATTATTATTATTATTATTATTATTATTATTATTGTTATTATTATTATTTATTATTATTATTATTTATTTTATATATTTATTTGTTTTAAACGGAGCTTGCAGTAACACCGGAACAAATTACAAGAAGTTAGACGGGAGCCGGGATACTATCTGGGCCCCCACTCCCTTTACAATCGTAAAACTAATTCTAGTGAAAATATGAACTACGGCACGTGCTCCAGCGTCCTGTGACATAGCGAATTTACGAATCCGCTGAAGCAGAGAGACAGCCTCCGTGTCGAGCTCACCGAGAGAGGAGAAGGAGAAAGGAAGGAAACCATACCCAATGGCCGTGCAGCGTGCCTGATACTTGGCACACTTACGGCGAGCAGCATCAGCAACGACCCGTCCTGGCTAAAAAAAAAGTCAAGCTGGACTGGGTCAAAGGAGATGACCCAGTCAGATCAACACAAACATCAGGCCCCTTGTCCCACGAGTAGAGAAGATGGTCGGCAGGTCGTACGGGCTTGTCGTTATCGTCGCAGAGGTCAATCTCTACTTCCTTGCCTGCAGAGATCCCCGTCCAGAAGCAAATATCCAACAGTGTGTCACGGACAAGGTTATGGCAATGTTTAATCCCCACAGTGCCAGCACACGAAACCGCGTGATCACCAAAAATATCCTCTCTGAGGACCCTGGAGCAGGAAGAGCAAGGCCTAGAAAGCGGAAACAAAGGGACTCCCAGGCGGTAACTAAGCACACTGCGATATGTCCGACCGTTCATCGTTTGTCCAAGCCCAGTAATTGGGACAACCTTTAACCAGTCAGAAGAATGATCCTCCTGCAGAGATTTCCACAAGGCAACCTGTCGAGGAGTTAAGGAGAAAACAGATTCTGCTGCTGTAGCAACCCTCGTGAAATATATATCTGCCAATTTCTTCTTATGTTTTGGGGCAACGATCTCAAAGGGGTTACACAAGAAGTCAGAACCGGTAGCCCCAACAAACCTACTCAAGGCAGACTCAAAGGCAAGTCCAGGGGCGGCGTTCTTAGAGGGACGAAGCAGCTAAGCTTTCAAATCGGCAGACTGGAGGCAAGAAGCAAGGAAGGTAAAGTGTAGGGCATCAGTGGCGGCAAAGACACCGAGCCCCCCCTAGGGAAAAAAGGAGGGTGGCCAGCCTCCACTGCAACTCCCCGATACCGGGTCCGGACGCCGTGACAATACGCTCAAGACTAGATAAAAGCGCAGTATCGAAAGAAAGATGGGCCGACCTAAAAGCACGGGGAAAGCAAGTGCGCAAAGCAAAGTATAACTTAGAAATACCTGTGCACGCCCGAAGAAGAAGTAACTCACACTGGGGATCCTCAATCGTAGCAACCATGTCCATGAGCTCTATAGTACAGGCAACCATCTTCGAGCCAAGAGCACCACTGAAAGCAGGACACACATTGACCGCCCCCCCCCCCCCCCCCCCAAGGACCTTAACACCATCCAAGGGTCTGGCAATAGCGGTAGGGAAAACACCAGCAAACCTACTCCTCGGGTCTTCGATAGGCCAGAAAACCTCCGTTTTAGTTACGTTGAGGTGGAGCCCAGAACGGGGGCCCTCATCTATAATCATCTGGAGAACCTTCCCCACAACAAGCGTATCCCCGACATCCATTATTATTATTATTATTATTATTATTATTATTATTATTATTATTATTATTATTATTATTATTATTATTATTATTATTATTATTATTATTATTATTATTATTATTATTATTATTATTATTATTATTATTATTATTATTATTATTATTATTATTATTATTATTATTATTATTATTATTATTATTATTATTATTATTATTATTATTATTATTATTATTATTATTATTATTATTATTTTAATTATAATTTATTTTATTTATTTATTTGTTTTAAACGGTGCTTGCAGTAACACCGGAACAAATTACAAGAAGTTAGACGGGAGCCGGGATACTATCTGGGCCCCCACTCCCTTTGTAATCGCAAAACTAATTCTAGTGAAAATATGAACTACGACACGTGCTCCAGCGTCCTGTGACATAGCGAATTTACGAATCCGCTGAAGGAGAGAGACAGCCTCCGTGTCGAGCTCACCGAGAGAGGAGAAGGAGAAAGGAAGAAAACCATACCCAATGGTCGTGCAGCGTGCCTGATACTTGGCACACTTACGGCGAGCAGCATCAGCAACGATCCGTCCATGCTCAAAAGAAGTCAAGCCGGACTGGGTCAAACGAGATGACCTAGTCAGATCAACATAAACATCACGCCCCTTGTCCCATGAGTAGAGAGAAGGTCGGCAGGTCGTAAGGCCTTGTCGTTATCGTCGCAGAGGCCAATCTCCACCTCCTTGCCTGCAGAGATCCCCGTCCAGATCAAATATCAACAGTGTCTCACGGACAAGGTTATGGCGATGTGTAATCCCCACAGTGCCAGTACACAAAACCGCGTGATCACCAAAAATATCCTCTCTGAGAACCCTGGAGCAGGAAGAGCAAGGCCTAGAAAGCGAAAACAATGGGACTCCCAGGCGGTAACTAAGCACACCGCGATATGTCCGACCGTTCATGCTTTGCCCAAGCCCAGTAATTGGGACAACCCTCAACCAGTCCGAAGAATGATCCTCCTGATGAGATTTCCACAAGGCAACCTGTCGAGGAGTTAAGAAGAAAACAGATTCCGCTGCTGTAGCAATCCTCGTGAAATATATATTTGCCAATTTCTTCATAAGTTTTGGGGCAGCGATCTAAGAGGGGTTACACAAGAAGTCAGAACCGGTAGCCTCAACAAACCTACTCAAGGCAGACTCAAAGGTAAGTACAGAGGCGGCGATCTCAGAGGGACGAAGCAGCTTAGCTTGCAAATCGGCAGAGTGGAGGCGAGAAGCAAGGAAGGCAAAGTGTAGAGCATCAGTGGCGGCAAAGACACCGAGCCCCCCTAGGGAAAAGGGGAGGGTGGCTAGCCTCCACTGCCACTCCCCGAAACCGGGTCCGGACGCCTTGACAATACGCTCAAGACTAGATAGGAGCACAGTATCGAAAGAAAGGTGGGCCGACCCAAAAGCACGGGGAGAGCAAGTGCGCAAAACAAAGGATAACTTAGAAATACTTGTGCACGCCCGGAGAATAAGTAACTCACACTGGGGATCCTCAATCGTAGCAACCAAGACCATGAGCTCTATAGTACGGGCAACACTCTTCGAGATAAGAGCACCAATGCAAGGAGGACACACAGACCCCCCCTAGGACCTTAATACCTACCAAGGGTCTGCCAATAGCGGTGGGGAAAACACCAGTAAACCAACTCCTCGGGTCTTCGATAGGCCAGAAAACCTTCGTTTTAGTTACGTTGAGGTGGAGGTCAGGACGGAGGCCCTCATCCATAATCATATGGAGAACCTTCCCCACAACAAGTGTATCCCCGACATCCATTATTATTATTATTATTATTATTATTATTATTATTATTATTATTATTATTATTATTATTATTATTATTATTATTATTATTATTATTATTATTTATTTATTTATTTATTTATTTTGAAACGGAACTTGCATTAACACCAGAAAAAATTACAAGAAGTTAGAGGGGAGACGATATACTATCTGGGCCCCCACTCCCTTAGCGATCGCAAAGCTAATTCTAGTTAAAATATGAACTGCGGCACGTGCTCCAGCATCCTGTGAAATAGCGAATATACGAATCTGCTGGAGCAGAGAGACAGGCTCCGTGTCGAGCTCACTGAGAGAGGAGAAGGAGAAAGGAAGGAAACCATGGCCAATGGCCGTGCAGCGTGCCTGATACTTGGCACACTTACGGCGAGCAGAATCAGCAACGACCCGTCCAGGCTCAAAAGAAGTCAAGCCGGACTGGGTCAAAGGAGATGGGTTAAAGGAGAGGACCCAGTTAGATCAAGATAAACATCACGCCCTTGTCCCACGAGTAGAGAAGAAGGTCGGCAGGTCGTAAGGGCTTGTCGTTATCGTCACAGAGGCCAATCTCTACCTATTTACCTGCGGAGATCCCCGTCCAGAAGCAAATATCCAACAGTGTGTCACGGACAAGGTTATGGCAATGTTTAATCCCCATAGTGCCAACACACACTACAACAAATTGCATGCCACTTGCGCCACGAATTACGCCACGGTAATTTGTTATTCGTGGCTATTTTTTACCTAGCCACGGGAAAATTTTGATTCACTACCTGAGAAAAAAAATACGCCACGTGACAATTTTTCCGGTGGCGAAAATTCACTTGCGCCACGAATTTTATTAAAGTCGTGGCCAATAATCACTCTTGCCACCAAAGTTGCCACACCCGTGGCAAAAATATATTTAGCCACGAATTTGTTCTGTGGCAAATATTTTTTAGCCACAATGTAATTAACTTTCATGACGAAATTATTTTTTAGCCACTGCTGTAATAAACGCATGTGGCTAATGTGGTTCTTCTAACTTTAATAAATTACTTTCAAGTTAAGCCAAATGTAAAGTTTTGGTCTTAAAAAATTCCTTAAAATTTAAAGTTATAGATAATATGAAATTAAATAAAAATTAAAAATTAAAAAATATCTTATTACTCAAAAAAAAAATGGGTTTATCTATAGGATACCCCTCAACTATCGGGTTTTCCAAGTTGTACCTCTGCCTTTTTCGAATTACAAGATGTATCCCTAAACTTTGTAAATTAGTCTATATTGTAACCAAAGTTATAATTTTCCAACGAAAATTTCTCAATTGATGATATAAATAGTGATTATTCCCTATTTTACTTTCATCAACCATGATATATTTCTTCAATTTACATCCTTTACGCGAAAAAATCCATTCCGCCACACTACGACATGGGGTTGACGGAGGGATTGAGGTTGAAGGATTTAAAAGAGTGACGGAGATAGGTCAATGTCGACCGACAACAGAGTGCGTTTTGATGGGCATATGGTGGCTTGGTGAATGGTAAAGAAAAAGAGGTGGTTTGTAGCATCAAATTGGATTATTCATTTTTAAAAATAATTGTAATACACTTATCACTTTGGTTATGATATAGAGTGATAAGTAAAGTTCAGGGGTACACAATGTAATTCGAAAAAGGCGGGGGTACCACTTAGAAAAGCCAATAGTTGAGGGGTACCCCATAGAAAAACCCAAAAAAATTGTTGTTCTTTTATTAACTTAAAAAAAATTGTAAAACAAAATACAAGTAAAGAAAACTTTGGTTGTCTAATTTGTTGATTTTCAACTAACCATAATTTTTTTAGTCATTGATTTCTCTTAATTTGACAATATGTGTAACCAAAAATTATATAATCTAAAGTATGACTTTTGAAAGACTGGATGACATTTAAATAGTGTAATTTGTATATATATATATATATCTATATATATAGATATATATATAGATATATATATATATATATAGATATATATATATATATATATATATGTATATATATATGTATATATATATATATATATATATATATATATATATACATACATATATATATATATATATATATATATATATATATATATATACATATATATATCTATATACATATATCTATATACATATATCTATATACATATATCTATATATATATATATATATATATATATATATATATGCTAGCTAATATGCGGCGTACATAGCATATCAAGTAAAAATAAGTATGTGATTTATCATCCATCGTTGACATGTCTAATATTATTTGATATCTTTCAGTTTTACCGCTTAATTAATTAATTAATTTTTTCACATGTATTAAACCTCTTTTGAAGACAAAAAACTTTAAAAGAGAGGGATCGAGCATGACTCATAACCGCAACTTTCAAGCTATGTATTATTTTTTTCAAATTATTGATTTATTTTCTTACAATATTTTCAGTGTGAAAAAAATCATTTTTTTAACTCGTATTTAAGAATTCTAATCGATCAATATTTTTTTATGGAAGTAACTTTGACTGTGAAAATAATGATTAGTTTTATAAATTAATTGTTTTCAAGTTATTTGGTTTGGAAGAAACATTAATGTTTTGAAAAGTCGTACCTAAGTTTAATAATCAGTTAAAATTATTTTTCAAAAAAAGATAGGTATAATTGAGAAAAACAAATAACTAACAAATACATGTAAGAAAATCTAATAATTAAGGACCACTAGTGTAAAATAAAAAATTAATTTATCGTCAACTGTCTAATTCAATAATGATTCTATAATATTATTTGGAAGATATTTTAAAAAATGAATATAAAACAAAATTAATTTAATGAAAAATAAAATTCTGGTAAAACTTAGAGTAGACAAGAGGAAACTCAATGAGGATAAAAACTAATGAAATAAAATAACGACCGATAGCTCAAAGCAAATAAAATATCTAATTAAGCCAATAACGAAAAGAAAAAACATATCGAAAGAACTAGCAATAAAAGAACGTGGAAAAAAGAAATTAAAATACAAATATCGATAAATTAATGAAATCATGAGTCCGAAAGTCAATTTCGAAACTTGAAATTTTTTTTTAACGGAACAATTTTTTTAATCATAAATAGTAAATCATTGGGGGAAAAACCAATTAATTACTCAAAAGTAAATGTAGTTCGTGGAAAAAAAACATTTTAAAGAAATTCAAACAATGATTATGTCAACAAAGTTCAAATTCATTTCCGGTAGCTGGCCATAAGAACTCAGCTATAAAGCTAGTAGCCTTTTCAGATGTGACTACTCTAGAGGTGGAAAATTCTTACGGTTATTAATTAATTAATTTATTATATATTTTTACTGAAACAAATGTTTCGTCACAAGCATAATTAGCCACGGGATAACCCGTGGCAAAAAGTTAATGCTAGCCACGAGAGACTCTGTGGCAATAAAATCAATACTTGCCACGGTTTTTTTTTCCGTCGCTATTTGTTCGCCACTGCCACTTGCGCCACGTATGATTTTTCCGTGGCAAAGTACTTTAGCCACGAAAATTTAGCACTTTTGCCACGAAATCAGCCGTGGCCCAAGTGCTCATTTGTAGTAGTGACACGAAACCGCGTGATCACCAAAAGTATCCTCTCTGAGGACCCTGGACCACGAAGAGCAAGGCCCAGAAAGCGGAAACAAAGGGACTCCCAGGCGGCAACTAAGCACACTGCGATATGTCCGACCGTTCATGGTTTGTCCAAGCCCAGTAATTGGGACAGCCCTCAACCAGTCAGAAGAATGATCCTCCTGCTGAGATTTCCACAAGGCAACCTGTCGTGGAGTTAAGGAGAAAACAGATTCCGCTGCTGTAGCAACCCTCGTGAAATATATATCTGCCAATTTCATCATAAGTTTTGGGGCAGTGATCTCAGAGGGGTCACAAGAAGTCAGAACCGGTAGCCTCAACCAACCTACTCAAGGCAGACTCAAAGGAAAGTCCAGGGGCGGCGATCTCAGAGGGACGAAGCAGCTTTGCTTGCAAATCGGCAGACTAGAGGCGAAAAGCAAGGAAGGCAAACTGTAGGGCATCAGTGGCAGCAAAGACACCGAGCCCCCTAGGGAAAAAGGGAGGGTGGCCAGCCGCCACTACCACTCCCCGAAAACGGGTCCGGACACCGTGACAATACGCTCAAGACTAGATAGGAGCGCAGTATCGAAAGAAATGTGGGCCGACACAAAAGCACGGAGAGAGCAAGTGCGCAAAGCAAAGTATAACTTTGAAATACTTGTGCAAGCCCGGAGAAGAAGTAACTCACACTGGGGATCCTCAATCGTAGCAACCAAGTCCATTAGCTCTATAGTACGGGCAACCCAATTCGAGATAACAGCACCACTGCAAGCAGGACACACAGTACAGACCGCCCCCCCTAGGACCTTAATACCATCCAAGGCTCTAGCAATAGAGGCGGGGAAAACACCAGCAAACTTACTCCTCGGGTCGTCGATAGGCCAGAAAATCTCCGTTTTAGTTACGTTGAGGTGGGGGCCCGAACGGGGACCCTCATCCATAATCATCTGGAGAACCTTCCCCACAACAAGCCTATCCCCGACATCCATTATTATTATTATTATTATTTTTATTTTTAATTTTATTTTATTTTATTATCAACCGGCGCTTGCATTATTATTATTATTATTATTTTTTTAAACGAAACTTGCATTAACACCAGAACAAATTACAAGAAGTTAGAGGGGATCCGAGATACTACTTGGGCCCCCACTCCCTTAGCTATCGCAAAACTAACACTAGTGAAAATATGAAGTGCGGCACGTGCTCCAACATCATGTGACATAGCGAATTTACGAATCCGCAGGAGCAAAGAGACAGGCTCCGTGTCGAGCTCACCGAGAGAGGAGAAGGAGAAAGGAAGGAAACCATGGCCAATGGCCGTGCAGCGTGCCTGATACTTGGCACACTTACGGCGAGCAACATCAGCAACGACCCTTCCAGGCACAAAAGAAGTAAAGCCGGACTGAGTCAAAGGAGATGACCCAGTCAGATAACCACAAACATCACGCCCCTTGTCCCACGAGTAGAGAAGAAGGTCGGCAGGTCGAAAGGGCTTGTCGTTATCGTCGTAGAGGTCAATCTCCACCTCCTTGCCTGCAAAGATCCCCGTCGGGAAGCAAATATCCAACAGTGTGTCACGGACAAGGTTATGGCGATGTTTAATCCCCATAGTGCCAGCACACGAAACCGCGTGATCATCAAAAAAATCCTCTCTGAGGACCCTGGAGCAGGAAGAGCAAGGCCTAGAAAGCGGAAACAAAGGGACTCCCAGGCGGTAACTAAGCACACTGCGATATGTCCGACCGTTCATGGTTTGTCCAAGCCCAGTAATTGGGACCACCCTCAACCAGTCAGAAGAATGATCCTCCTGCTGAGATTTCCACAAGGCAACCTGTCGAGGAATTAAGGAGAAAACAGATTCCGCTGCTGTAGCAACCCTCGTGAAATATATATCTGCCAATTTCTTCATAAGTTTTTTGGGGCAGTAATCTCAGAGGGATTACACAAGAAGTCAGAACCGGTAGCCTCAACAAACCTACTCAAGGCAGACTCAAAGGCAAGTCCAGGGGCGGCGATCTCAGAGGGACGAAGCAGCTTAGCTTGCAAATCGGCAGACTGGAGGCGAGAAGTAAGGAAGGCAAAGTGTAGGGCATCAGTGGCGGCAAAGACACCGAGCCCCCCTAGGGAAAAGAGGAGGGTGGCCATCCTCCACTACCACTCCCCGAAATCAGATCCGGACGCCGTGACAATGCGCTCAAGACTAGATAGGAGCGCAGTATCGAAAGAAAGATGGGCCGACCCAAAAGCACGGGGAGAGCAAGTGCGCAAAGCAAATTATAACTTTGAAATACTGGTGCACGCCTGGAGAAGAAGTAACTCACTCTGGGGATCCTCAATCGTAGCAACCAAGTCCATGAGCTCTATAGTACGGGCAACCCACTTCGAGATAACAGCACCACTGCAAGCAGGACACACAGTACAGACCGCCCCCCCTAGGACCTTAATACCATCCAAGGCTCTAGCAATAGCGGTGGGGAAAACACCAGCAAACCTACTCCTCGGGTCGTCGATAGGCCAGAAAATCTCCGTTTTAGTTACGTTGAGGTGGGGGCCAGAACGGGGACCCTCATCCATAATCATCTGGAGAACGTTCCCCACAACAAGCGTATCCCCGAAATCCATTATTATTATTATTATTTTTATTTTTTTTAATTATCAAACGGAGTTTGCATTATTATTATTATTTTAATTATTATTATTATATATTTTTTTTAAACGGAACTTGCATTAACACCAGAACAAATTACAAGAAGTTAGAGGGGATCCGAGATACTATCTGGGTCCCCACTCCCTTAGCTATCGCAAAACTAATTCTAGCGAAAATATGAACTGCGGCACGTGTTCCAGCATCCTGTGACATAGCTAATTTACGAATCCGATGGAGTAGAGAGACATGCTCCGTGTCGAGCTCACCGAGAGAGGAGAAGGAGAAAGGAAGGAAACCATGGCCAATGGCCGTGCAGCGTGCCTGATACTTGGCACACTTACGGCGAGCAACATCAGCAACGACCCTTCCAGGCACAAAAGAAGTAAAGCCGGACTGAGTCAAAGGAGATGACCTAGTCAGATAACCATAAAAATCACGCCCCTTGTCCCACGAGTAGAGAAGAAGGTCGGCAGGTCGAAAGGGCTTGTCGTTATCGTCGTAGAGGTCAATCTCCACCTCCTTGCCTGCAGAGATCCCCCTCCGGAAGCAAATATCCAACAGTGTGTCACGGACAAGGTTATGGCGATGTTTAATCCCCATAGTGCCAGCACACGAAACCGCGTGATCATCAAAAAAATCCTCTCTGAGGACCCTGGAGCAGGAAGAGCAAGGCCTAGAAAGCGGAAACAAAGGGACTCCCAGGCGGTAACTAAGCACACTGCGATATGTCCGACCGTTCATGGTTTGTCCAAGCCCAGTAATTGGGACCACCCTCAACCAGTCAGAAGAATGATCCTCCTGCTGAGATTTCCACAAGGCAACCTGTCGAGGAATTAAGGAGAAAACAGATTCCGCTGCTGTAGCAACCCTCGTGAAATATATATCTGCCAATTTCTTCATAAGTTTTTTGGGGCAGTAATCTCAGAGGGATTACACAAGAAGTCAGAACCGGTAGCCTCAACAAACCTACTCAAGGCAGACTCAAAGGCAAGTCCAGGGGCGGCGATCTCAGAGGGACGAAGCAGCTTAGCTTGCAAATCGGCAGACTGGAGGCGAGAAGTAAGGAAGGCAAAGTGTAGGGCATCAGTGGCGGCAAAGACACCGAGCCCCCCTAGGGAAAAGAGGAGGGTGGCCATCCTCCACTACCACTCCCCGAAATCAGATCCGGACGCCGTGACAATGCGCTCAAGACTAGATAGGAGCGCAGTATCGAAAGAAAGATGGGCCGACCCAAAAGCACGGGGAGAGCAAGTGCGCAAAGCAAATTATAACTTTGAAATACTGGTGCACGCCTGGAGAAGAAGTAACTCACTCTGGGGATCCTCAATCGTAGCAACCAAGTCCATGAGCTCTATAGTACGGGCAACCCACTTCGAGATAACAGCACCACTGCAAGCAGGACACACAGTACAGACCGCCCCCCCTAGGACCTTAATACCATCCAAGGCTCTAGCAATAGCGGTGGGGAAAACACCAGCAAACCTACTCCTCGGGTCGTCGATAGGCCAGAAAATCTCCGTTTTAGTTACGTTGAGGTGGGGGCCAGAACGGGGACCCTCATCCATAATCATCTGGAGAACGTTCCCCACAACAAGCGTATCCCCGAAATCCATTATTATTATTATTATTTTTATTTTTTTTAATTATCAAACGGAGTTTGCATTATTATTATTATTTTAATTATTATTATTATATATTTTTTTTAAACGGAACTTGCATTAACACCAGAACAAATTACAAGAAGTTAGAGGGGATCCGAGATACTATCTGGGTCCCCACTCCCTTAGCTATCGCAAAACTAATTCTAGTGAAAATATGAACTGCGGCACGTGTTCCAGCATCCTGTGACATAGCTAATTTACGAATCCGATGGAGTAGAGAGACATGCTCCGTGTCGAGCTCACCGAGAGAGGAGAAGGAGAAAGGAAGGAAACCATGGCCAATGGCCGTGCAGCGTGCCTGATACTTGGCACACTTACGGCGAGCAACATCAGCAACGACCCTTCCAGGCACAAAAGAAGTAAAGCCGGACTGAGTCAAAGGAGATGACCTAGTCAGATAACCATAAAAATCACGCCCCTTGTCCCACGAGTAGAGAAGAAGGTCGGCAGGTCGAAAGGGCTTGTCGTTATCGTCGTAGAGGTCAATCTCCACCTCCTTGCCTGCAGAGATCCCCCTCCGGAAGCAAATATCCAACAGTGTGTCACGGACAAGGTTATGGCGATGTTTAATCCCCACAGTGCCAGCATACGAAACCGCATGATCATCAAAAATATCCTCTCTGAGGACCCTGGAGCAGGAAGAGCAAGGCCTAGAAAGCGGAAACAAAGGGACTCCCAGGAAGTAACTAAGCACACTGCGATATGTTCGACCGTTCATGGTTTGTCCAAGCCCAGTAATTGGGACCACCCTCAACCAGTCAGAAGAATGATCCTCCTGCTGAGATTTCCACAAGGCAACCTGTCGAGGAATTAAGTAGAAAACAGATTTCGCTGCTGTAGCAACCCTCGGGAAATATATATCTGCCAATTTCTTCATAAGTTTTGGGGCAGTAATCTCAGAGGGGTTACACAAGAAGTCAGAACCGGTAGCCTCAACAAACCTACGCAGACTCAAAGGCAAGTCCAGGGGCGGCGATCTCAGAGGGACGAAGCAGCTTAGCTTGCAATTCGGCAGACTGGAGGCGAGAAGCAAGGAAGGCAAAGTGTAGGGCTTCAGTGGCGGCAAAGACACAGAGCCCCCCTAGGGAAAAGGGGAGGGTGGCCATCCTCCACTACCACTCCCCGAAATCGGGTCCGGACGCCGTGACAATGCGCTAAAGACTAGATAGGAGCGCAGTATCGAAAGAAAGGTGGGCCGACCCAAAAGAACGGGGAGAGCAAGTGCGCAAAGCAAATTATAACATTGAAATACTGGTGCACGCCCGGAGAAGAAGTAACTCACTCTGGGGATCCTCAATCGTAGCAACCAAGTCCATGAGCTCTATAGGACGGGCAACCCACTTCGAGATAACAGCACCACTGCAAGCAGGACACACAGTACAGACCGCCCCCCCTAGGACCTTAATACCATCCAAGGCTCTAGCAATAGCGGTGGGGAAAACACCAGCAAACCTACTCCTCGGGTCGTCGATAGGCCAGAAAATCTCCGTTTTAGTTACGTTGAGGTGGGGGCCCGAACGGGGACCCTCATCCATAATCATCTGGAGAACGTTCCCCACAACAAGCGTATCCCCGACATCCATTATTATTAATTTTTTTTTTATTTTTTTTAATTATCAAACGGAGTTTGCATTATTATTATTATTTTAATTATTATTGTTATATATTTTTTTTAAACGGAACTTGCATTAACACCAGAACAAATTACAAGAAGTTAGAGGGGATACGAGATACTATCTGGGTCCCCACTCCCTTAGCTATCGCAAAACTGATTCTAGTGAAAATATGAACTGCGGCACGTGCTCCTGCATCCTGTGACATAGCTAATTTACGAATCCGCTGGAGTAGAGAGACATGCTCCGTGTCGAGCTCACCGAGAGAGGAGAAGGAGAAAGGAAGAAAACCATGGCCAATGGCCGTGCAGCGTGCCTGATACTTGGCACACTTACGGCGAGCAACATCAGCAACGACCCTTCCAGGCACAAAAGAAGTAAAGCCGGACTGAGTCAAAGGAGATGACCCAGTCAGATAACCACAAACATCACGCCCCTTGTTCGACGAGTATAGAAGAAGGTCGGCAGGTCGAAAGGGCTTGTCGTTATCGTCGTAGAGGTCAATCTCCACCTCCTTGCCTACAGAGATCCCCCTCCGGAAGCAAATATCCAACAGTGTGTCACGGACAAGGTTATGGCGATGTTTAATCCCCACAGTGCCAGCATACGAAACCGCATGATCATCAAAAATATCCTCTCTGAGGACCCTGGAGCAGGAAGAGCAAGGCCTAGAAAGCGGAAACAAAGGGACTCCCAGGCAATAACTAAGCACACTGCGATATGTTCGACCGTTAATGGTTTCTCCAAGCCCAGTAATTGGGACAACCCTCAACCAGTCAGAAGAATGATCCTCCTGGTGAGATTTCCACAAGGCAACCTGTCGAGGAATTAAGTAGAAAACAGATTCCGCTGCTGTAGCAACCCTCGGGAAATATATATCTGCCAATTTCTTCATAAGTTTTGGGGCAGTAATCTCAGAGGGGTTACACAAGAAGTCAGAACCAGTAGCCTCAAAAAACCTACTCAAGGCAGACTCAAAGGCAAGTCCAGGGGCGGCGATCTCAGAGGGACGAAGCAGCTTAGCTTGCAAATCGGCAGACTGGAGGCGAGAAGCAAGGAAGGCAAAGTGTAGGGCATCAGTGACGGCAAAGACACCGAGCCCCCCACGGGAAAAGGAGAGGGTGGCCATCCTCCACTACCACTCCCCGAAATCGGGTCCGGACTCCGTGACAATACGCTCAAGACTAGATAGGAGCGCAATATCGAAAGAAAGGTGGGCCGACCCAAAAGCACGGGGAGAGCAAGTGCGCAATGCAAATTATAACTTTGAAATACTGGTGCACGCCCGGAGAAGAAGTAACTCACTCTGGGGATCCTCAATCGTAGCAACCAAGTCCATTAGCTCTATTGTACGGGCAACCCACTTCGAGATAACAGCACCACTGCAAGCAGGACACACTGTACAGACCGCCCCCCCTAGGACCTTAATACCATCCAAGGCTCTAGCAATAGCGGTGGGGAAAACACCAGCAAACCTACTCCTCGGGTCGTCGATAGGCCAGAAAATCTCCGTTTTAGTTACGTTGAGGTGGAGGCCAGAACGGGGACCCTCATCCATAATCATCTGGAGAACGTTCCCTACAACAAGCGTATCCCGGACATCCATTATTATTATTATTATTATTTTTATTTTATTTTTAATTATCAAACGGAGTTTGCATTATTATTATTATTTTAATTATTAGTATTATATTTTTTTAAACGGAACTTGCGTTAAAACCAGAACAAATTACAAGAAGTTAGAGGGGATCCGAGATACTATCTGGGCCCCCACGCCCTTAGCTATCGCAAAACTAATTCTAGTGAAAATATGAACTGCGGCACGTGGTCCAACATCCTGTGACTTAGCTAATTTACGAATCCGTTGGAGCATAGATACAGGCTCCGTGTCGAGCTCACCGAGAGAGGAGAAGGAGAAAGGAAGGAAACCATGGCCAATGGCCGTGCAGCGTGCCTGATACTTGGCACACTTACGGCGACCAACATCAGCAACGACCCTTCCAGGCACAAAAGAATTAAAGCCGGACTGAGTCAAAGGAGATGACCCAGTCAGATAACCACAAACATCACGCCCCTAGTCCCAGGAGTAGAGAAGAAGGTCGACAGGTCGTAAGGGCTTGTCGTTATCGTCGCAGAGGTCAATCTCCACCTCCTTGCCTGCAAAGATCCCCCTCCGGAAGCAAATATCCAACAGCGTGTCACGGACAAAGTTATGGCGATGTTTAATCCCCACAGTGCCAGCATACGAAACCGCATGATCATCAAAAATATCCTCTCTGAGGACCCTGGAGCAGGAAGAGCAAGGCCTAGAAAGCGGAAACAAAGGGACTCCCAGGCGGTAACTAAGCACACTGCGATATGTCCGACCGTTCATGGTTTGTCCAAGCCCAGTAATTGGGACAACCCTCAACCAGTCAGAAGAATGATCCTCCTGCTGAGATTTCCACAAGGCAACCTGTCGAGGAATTAAGGAGAAAACAGATTCCGCTGCTGTAGCAACCCTCGTGAAATATATATCCGCCAATTTCTTCATAAGTTTTGGGGCAGTAATCTCTGAGGGGTTACACAAGAAGTCATAACCGGTAGCCTCAACAAACCTACTCAAGGCAGACTCAAAGGCAAGTCCAGGGGCGGCGATCTCAGAGGGACGAAGCAGCTTAGCTTGCAATTCGGCAGACTGGAGGCGAGAAGCAAGGAAGGCAAAGTGTAGGGCATCACTGGCGGCAAAGACACCGAGCCCCCCTAGGGAAAAGGGGAGGGTGGCCATCCTCCACTACCACTCCCCGAAATCGGGTCCGGACGCCGTGACAATACGCTCAAGACTAGATAGGAGCGCAGTATCGAAAGAAAGGTGGGCCGACCCAAAAGCACGGGGAGTGCAAGTGCGCAAAGCAAATTATAACTTTGAAATACTGGTGCACGCCCGGAGAAGAAGTAACTTACACTGGGAATCCTCAATCGTAGCAACCAAGTCCATTAGCTCTATAGTAGGGGCAACCCACTTCGAGATAACAGCACCACTGCAAGCATGACACACAGTACAGACCGCCCCCCTAGGACCTTAGTACCATCCAAGGCTCTAGCAATAGCGGTGGGGAAAACACCAGCAAACCTACACCTCGGGTCGTCGATAGTCCAGAAAATCTCCGTTTTAGTTACGTTGAGGTGGGGGCCCAAACGGGGACCCTCATCCATAATCATCTGGAGAACGTTCCCCACAACAAGCGTATCCCCGACATCCATTATTATTATTATTTTTTTAATTTTTTTTAATTATCAAACGGAGTTTGCATTATTATTATTATTTTAATTATTATTATTATATATTTTTTTTAAACGGAACTTACATTAACACCAGAACAAATTACAAGAAGTTAGAGGGGATCCGAGATACTATCTGGGTCCCCACTCCCTTAGCTATCGCAAAACTAATTCTAGTGAAAATATGAACTGCGGCACGTGCTCCAGCATCCTGTGATATAGCTAATTTACGAATCCGCTGGAGTAGAGAGACATGCTCCGTGTTGAGCTCACCGAGAGAGGAGAAGGAGAAAGGAAGGAAACCATGGCCAATGGCCGTGCAGCGTGCCTGATACTTGGCACACTTACGGCGACCAACATCAGCAACGACCCTTCCAGGCACAAAAGAAGTAAAGCCGGACTGAGTCAAAGGAAATGACCCAGTCAGATAACCACAAACATCACGCCCCTTGTCCCACGAGTAGAGAAGAAGGTCGGCAGGTCGTAAGGGCTTGTCGTTATCGTCGCAGTGGTCAATCTCCACCTCCTTGCCTGCAGAGATCCCCCTCCGGAAGCAAATATCCAACAGTGTGTCACGGACAAGGTTATGGCGATGTTTAATCCCCACAGTGCCAGCATACGAAACCACGTGATCATCAAAAATATCCTCTCTGAGGACCCTGGAGCAGGAAGAGCAAGGCCTAGAAAGCGGAAACAAAGGGACTCCCAGGCGGTAACTAAGCACACTGCGATATGTCCGACCGTTCATGGTTTGTCCAAGCCCAGTAATTGGGACAACCCTCAACCAGTCAGAAGAATGATCCTCCTGCTGAGATTTCCACAAGGCAACCTGTCGAGGAATTAAGTAGAAAACAGATTCCGCTGCTGTAGCAACCCTCGGGAAATATATATCAGCCAATTTCTTCATAAGTTTTGGGGCAGTAATCTCCGAGGGGTTACACAAGAAGTAAGAACCGGTTGCCTCAACAAACCTACTCAAGGCAGACTCAAAGGCAAGTCCAGGGGCGGCTATCTCAGAGGGACGAAGCAGCTTAGCTTGCAATTCGGCAGACTGGAGGCGAGAAGCAAGGAAGGCAAAGTGTAGGGCATCTGTGGCGGCAAAGACACCGAGCCCCCCTAGGGAAAAGGGAAGGGTGGCCATCCTCCACTACCACTCCCCGAAATCGGGTCCGGACGCCGTGACAATACGCTCAAGACTAGATAGGAGCGCAGTATCGAAAGAAAGGTGGGCCGACCCAAAAGCACGGGGAGTGCAAGTGCGCAAAGCAAATTATAACTTTGAAATACTGGTGCACGCCCGGAGAAGAAGTAACTTACACTGGGAATCCTCAATCGTAGCAACCAAGTCCATTAGCTCTATAGTAGGGGCAACCCACTTCGAGATAACAGCACCACTGCAAGCATGACACACAGTACAGACCGCCCCCCTAGGACCTTAGTACCATCCAAGGCTCTAGCAATAGCGGTGGGGAAAACACCAGCAAACCTACACCTCGGGTCGTCGATAGGCCAGAAAATCTCCGTTTTAGTTACGTTGAGGTGGGGGCCCAAACGGGGACCCTCATCCATAATCATCTGGAGAACGTTCCCCACAACAAGCGTATCCCCGACATCCATTATTATTATTATTATTTTTATTTTTTTTAATTATCAAACGGAGTTTGCATTATTATTATTATTTTAATTATTATTATTATATATTTTTTTTAAACGGAACTTACATTAACACCAGAACAAATTACAAGAAGTTAGAGGGGATCCGAGATACTATCTGGGCCCCCACTCCCTTAGCTATCGCAAAACTAATTCTAGTGAAAATATGAACTGCGGCACGTGCTCCAGCATCCTGTGACATAGCTAATTTACGAATCCGCTGGAGCAGAGAGACAGGCTCCGTGTCGAACTCACCGAGAGAGGAGAAGGAGAAAGGAAGGAAATCATGGCCAATGGCCGTGCAGCGTGTATGATACTTGGCACACTTACGGCGAGAAACATCAGCAACGACCCTTCCAGGCACAAAAGAAGTAAAGCCGGACTGAGTCAAAGGAGATGACCCAGTGAGATAACCACAAACATCACGCCCCTTGTCCCACGAGTAGAGAAGAAGGTCGGCAGGTCGTAAGGGCTTGTCGTTATCGTCGCAGAGGTCAATCTCCACCTCCTTGCCTGCAGAGATCCCCCTCCGGAAGCAAATATCCAACAGTGTGTCACGGACAAGGTTATGGCGATGTTTAATCCCCACAGTGCCAGCATACGAAACCGCGTGATCATCAAAAATATCCTCTCTAAGGACCCTGGAGCAGGAAGAGCAAGGCCTAGAAAGCGGAAACAAAGGGACTCCCAGGCGGTAACTAAGCACACTCCGATATGTCCGACCGTTCATGGTTTGTCCAAGCCCAGTAGTTGGGACAACCCTCAACCAGTCAGAAGAATGATCCTCCTGCTGAGATTTCCACAAGGGAACCTGTCGAGGAATTAAGGAGAAAACAGATTCCGCTGCTGTAGCAACCCTCATGAAATATATATCCGCCAATTTCTTCATAAGTTTTAGGGCAGTAATCTCTGAGGGGTTACACAAGAAGTCAGAACCGATAGCCTCAACAAACCTACTCAAGGCAGACTCAAAGGCAAGTCCAGGGGCGGCGATCTCAGAGGGACGAAGCAGCTTAGCTTGCAATTTGGCAGACTGGAGGCGAGAAGCAAGGAAGGCAAAGTGTAGGGCATCAGTGGCGGCAAAGACACCGAGCCCCCCTAGGGAAAAGGGGAGGGTGGCCATCCTCCACTACCACTCCCCGAAATCGGGTCTGGACGCCGTGACAATACGCTCAAGACTAGATAGGAGCGCAGTATCGAAAGAAAGGTGGGCCGACCCAAAAGCACGGGGAGAGCAAGTGCGCAAAGCAAATTATAACTTTGAAATACTGGTGCACGCCCGGAGAAGAAGTAACTCACACTGGGGATCCTCAATCGTAGCAACCAAGTCCATTAGCTCTATAGTACGGGCAACCCACTTCGAGATAACAGCACCACTGCAAGCAGGACACACAGTACAGACCGCCCCCCCTAGGACCTTAATACCATCCAAGGCTCTAGCAATAGCGGTGGGGAAAACACTAGCAAACCTACTCCTCGGGTCGTAGATAGGCCAGAAAATCTCCGTTTTAGTTACGTTGAGGTGGAGGCCAGAACGGGGACCCTCATCCATAATCATCTGGAGAACGTTCCCTACAACAAGCGTATCCCGGACATCCATTATTATAATTTTTATTTTTATTTTTTTTAATTATCAAACGGAGTTCGCATTATTATTATTATTATTTTAATTATTATTATTATATTTTTTTTAAACGGAACTTGCATTAAAACCGGAACAAATTACAAGAAGTTAGAGGGGATCCGAGATACTATCTGGGCCCCCACTCCCTTAGCTATCGCAAAACTCATTCTAGTGAAAATATGAACTGCGGCACGTGCTCCAGCATCCTGTGACATAGCTAATTTACGAATCCGCTGGAGCAGAGAAACAGGCTCCGTGTCGAGCTCACCGAGAGAGGAGAAGGAGAAAGGACGGAAATCATGGCCAATGGTCGTGCAGCGTGTATGATACTTGGCACACTTACGGCGAGCAACATCAGCAACGACCCTTCCAGGCACAAAAGAAGTAAAGCCGGACTGAGTCAAAGGAGATGACCCAGTGAGATAACCGCAAACATCACGCCCCTTGTCCCACGAGTAGAGAAGAATGTCGGCAGGTCGTAAGGGCTTGTCGTTATCGTCGCAGAGGTCAATCTCCACCTCCTTGCCTGCAGAGATCCCCCTCCGGAAGCAAATATCCAACAGTGTGTCACGGACAACGTTATGGCGATGTTTAATCCCCACACTGCCAGCACACGAAACCGCGTGATCATCAAAAATATCCTCTCTGAGGACCCTGGAGCAGGAAGAGCAAGGCCTAGAAAGCGGAAACAAAGGGACTCCCAGGCGGTAACTAAGCACACTCCGATATGTCCGACCGTTCATGGTTTGTCCAAGCCCAGTAGTTGGGACAACCCTCAACCAGTCAGAATAATGATCCTCCTGCTGAGATTTCCACAAGGCAACCTGTCGAGGAATTAAGGAGAAAACAGATTCCGCTGCTGTAGCAACCCTCATGAAATATATATCCGCCAATTTCTTCATAAGTTTTGGGGCAGTAATCTCTGAGGGGTTACACAAGAAGTCAGAACCGGTAGCCTCAACAAACCTACTCAAGGCAGACTCAAAGGCAAGTCCAGGGGCGGCGATCTCAGAGGGACGAAGAAGCTTAGCTTGCAATTCGGCAGACTGGAGGCGAGAAGCAAGGAAGGCAAAGTGTAGGGCATCAGTGGCGGCAAAGACACCGAGCCCCCCTACGGAAAAGGGGAGGGTGGCCAACCTCCATTACCACTCCCCGAAATCGGGTCCGGACGCCGTGACAATACGCTCAAGACTAGATAGGAGTGTAGTATCGAAAGAAAGGTGGGCCGACCCAAAAGCACGGGGAGAGCAAGTGCGTAAAGCAAATTATAACTTTGAAATACTGGTGCACGCCCGGAGAAGAAGTAACTCACACTGGGGATCCTCAATCGTAGCAACCAAGTCCATTAGCTCTATAGTACGAACAACCCACTTCGAGATAACAGCACCACTACAAGCAGGACACATAGTACAGACCGCCCCCCCTAGGACCTTAATACCATCCAAGGCTCTAGCAATAGCGGTGGGGAAAACACCAGCAAACCTACTCCTCGGGTCGTCGATAGGCCAGAAAATCTCTGTTTTAGTTACTGTAGACACCCACATTTTGACTGCCAGGTGTCTATAGCAGTTCCCGACAAACACCCGATGATGATCGGACGCAAACATGCTTTTATATATTCGGAATCGGGCTCAAAATCATTGGCATTTGGCTTGGGCTCATTATGGAGTACATATCTCACAAAACCAACCTCAAAATCAGGCCCAGTGGGTCGTTTCGAGTCAAATAAGACTAATTTGGGTCGATTCCGGCACTAGGGGTAAAACCGTCTTTTTACGACCGAGTCAAAACCCGGTCAAAGATTTTCCCGAGACACGTGAGTCAGCCGTGACACCTCACACGGCTGGTTCTCACTTCAATCCTACAAAAAATCAACTTCTTAAAATATTAAACAAATCCGTTTAAGGATAGGATTCGATCTCAAGTAGGAATTCTATCCGGAAACTGAATCGGATATCAACCGAGCACATAATACTTTGCCAAAACACCTACACCAGCCGAAATTCCTCCTCATACAGCCGAAATGTTGGCTTTTCCACCAAGAAACGGACTTTGCATTCCTTTCGAACTCTTGCATTTCCTATCCAAAAACCGATTCAAACACCCGACCGAGCTAGGACACTCGGCCGAGTAAGCTACAAACCAGCCGTGCCCCTTTCTTTTTTGACAAGAAAGCGGAATTCTCATGCCTCTCAAACTCATACGTTTACTATCCTAAGCGGTAGTTCAAACTCTCCTAGCCAAGGTCGGGAATCACCTATAAATAGCCCCTTGCACACAACACAATACATATGAAAAACATACATGAAATAATTATAAAACAACAACGAAATACATACACCCATTAACACATTCAAGCAATTACTAGCATAAAATAAACATCGAAAAACCGATAATATTCCCGAAGGAAAACCGGCCCGTTGAACCCGAAACCCTTCACCCGACACGCGCCTAAACCGCACCACCACCACCTCACCAACATAAACTCGACGCTCCAAGTGCCCAAGCCACGTTCCGACGAGCCCTAATCCGAGTAGACTAAAACATGTAGGTTGAGGGTGCACAAAACCCGATCTCTTTCTCTTCCTTCCTCTCTTTCTCTCGTTTTTTCTACATACGGGTCGAGTCGTTTTTTTTCCATTCGTCGAGTCTTTTTTTATTTTATTTTTTTTCTAATATCGATAATAACAAAATTATTTTCATATTAACGAACATTCTTAAAACATGATATCAACTTTTTAGTCGAATATCGTATTAAAAGAATTATATTAAAATCTCGACGATATTAAAAATCGTTACATCTTTTTTTCAAATCACTCTTTACAAAATCTTTTTTATTCATTCCGAATATTCGATATCGATTTCCTAATCGAATATCGAATACGACGAATATCGAAAGCATAATATCGAGTATAAATTAATTCCTATTTTGTACGCGATTTATCAAAAATCAACGATTTCGAACAAAAAATAATATTGGACAGACTCGTACGCGAGTCGCGCGCCCTACCAGGCGACTCGCGCACGAGCCTGGAACCCGGGTCTATTTTTTTAGCTTTTTTCGTTCGTTTTATTATTTCTTTTACGAAACGATTACAAAACTCATATCTTTTCTAAAACCATTCCAAATATTTGATATTGATTTTGTAGTCAACTTTTAAATATAACGAATATCGAGAATATTAAGTCGAGTGCAAATTAGACAATATTAGTACGCGATTTAATAAAATCCTCAAAAATCGATTTCAAAACGGGCCACCACGCGACCCGCCGATGACCCGGGTGAGCCGCGCGGCCGGACGCTCTATTTTCTCGCTTTTCATTATTTTTCGAACATTGTTTTTTATACAAAACAGCGTCTTTTTAATATTTTTCAGATTTCGATTAATATTTATTTTCTCGATCTCGTTTATTATATTTGCTATATTATTTTACACAAATCGATACTAACTCGTTTGTTCATCTTGTAGCAAATTCATCTTTATTTCATCTTTTGTTTTATTATACTAAAACGAACTCAAATGCTAAATTCAACTTTGACGTTAACAATTTTGCATGCATTAAATCGACTTAGCAACCCATTCAATTCCTCGCATGTTTAGGAAAACAATGTTTGCACATCATTCATCGTATTACTAACGCGCGTATTCAAAAGTCATTCGATATCCCAGTAGAGGCCGCTAATGTGCGGGCGGGGTTGGGTGTTCTTCACGAACTTCCCAACACGTACCCTCACCCCTTACTCAGAACCGTGGTTTCCGGATGTCCGAAACTATTGGCAACGAGAGTCATTCAATATACGATTAACCGCTCTAGTCGGCATCTATATCGATATGCAAAGGGACGAGCCCAATAAACTCTCACATCGGAAATGGGCCGTATTTTACACGGCCCACTACGACATAGAGTGGGCTCGAACGGTTCCGAATAACCATAAAATTCGGTGGCGACTCCGACTTCGATTTAAATTTCCATTTGACCATCTCATGGAGATTCATTCGCCTCCCCAAACCCGCGCGTGGCCGCGTCGGGGTGGACCTATGTCATGTCCACAATTTGGCGACTCCGCTGGGGATTAGCTGATACGTTACTGACCTTCAGCATCCTTAGGGTGAGACTCGAATAGAAATCGTTTGACTAGTCCAATACGCGTTTTAGTTTTACGGTTCATGCATAACCCGATATTTTTCTGGGCCGGTACTGGTGACCGACGTCCCGCTATACTATCGATGTAGTCCAACTTGGATATATCGAAGGTGTCCATTAGCCGATTCGTATGGGTTTTACGGCATGTTCTAAGCTCAACTCGACTTAGGAAGTCCGCCCCGATTCTCGATAGGCTGTGTACACTGGTATAGACCCTTTCAGACTGACCGAGACTTAGATTAGAGCATACCTGGTGTCATTATACTGTTTCCATGACTACGTGCTACCTGATCCACAAGTCTTATTTTCAAACCGTCTTTTTCAAAAATTGCATCTTTTTCAAAATATCCAATTTTCAAAACCCGGGACATATACTGAATTTAGGATCCACGATTTTACTCAAAATAGCCTATTTTTAGCCGGTATTATGCCCATTTCAAAACTCGAAAATATTTTCGAACCTTTCAAACCCGTCATCCGGCCCGTTTCTTTTCGTTTTTCCGAAAAAAGGCCGGACTCCTCGCCCCGATTTTACTCGGGCTTTCAAAAATCGATTTTAAAACTTTCCTCTTCTTAGGACTTCCCGTATTTAGCAGTGTCGAGTCATGTCATAAGTTGTCAAGTCATCTAGCGTCGAAACTCCGTCGATCTTACATCACGGATTTCCTCCTTATCCCAGTCCGCCTTATTATACTAAGGCAAGGCCCGCCTACGTAGGACATACTCTTACAAGGGTCGGCCCGTCTACACAATCGAGTCTAGAAGTCTGGGGAATGTCTCACGTAAACCTCCTTTCGAACAGGGCCCAGCCCACACAGCTGGATCCTAAAGGAGGCCCACCTTTCACAAGTCATCCGTCTAGATGTCTTTTTCGAGTCGTTCCCTCTCTAGTCTTTCTTTTCCCCTTGCTCGGGATGCACTGTTATTCTAAGGTTTGGGCCAATTGCTGATTACACGGTGTTCTTACAGACAGGCCGCCTCACACCCGAACCATGACTAAGGACTCAATTGATCAACTAACCGCCTCGTTGGCCAAGATCCAAGAACAGCTCGACCAGATCAGGAGTGACCAGATCACCATTGTTACTCGGGTTAGCGCTATAGAGCAGGATAGGCCGAGTGATGAAGAAACTAAGGGCCCATTAGCCGAATTGACTAGCGCAGTTCTCAAGCTACAAGAGCAGGTCCACTTGTCGACCCACAACTCGATCCATACGGAGAATGCTCGAACCTATTCTCCCCTGACCGACCAGCTGCCTGCCAATCTCAATTTGACAGGCCTCCCGATGTTCGACGGAACCGAAGACCCGGTATTACACATCCGGGCCTTCAAAGAGTTTATGGCCCTAAAAGGAGTCAAATCGGACATGTTCAAACATCTGTTTGCCTCCTCGCTAGAGAAACACCCAAGGGCCTGGTACTACAGGCTTGATTCCAAGAAATACAAGACTTGGGACGATGTCGCTACGGAGTTCGCCCGGAATTATGCAGACAATACAGAAATCCAGACGACTATGCGCACTCTTGAGGTCATGGCCCAAGAACCGAAAGAGGGTTTCACCAAATACCTCCAGAGGTGGAGCGCCGAAAGCGTTAAGCTGGTCGACAAGCCCAGCGAAAAGGTACTAGTGGAGGCCTTTGTGAAAAACCTCCTCCCATCTTACCGGATCCATCTCCGGTACGCTGTCATACCCAATTTCGCCACCTTAACCGAGATGGGTACAAGAATTGAAGACAATCTGAGGTTAGAGAGACTTACTAAGGCCTCTACAAAGGGTTATCAAGGAGCCAGCTCATCTTCGGGCAAGCCCGCAACCACAAGCGCGGCCCGAAGCATATTCGACGAGGTTAACTCGCTAGACACCTCGACTAAGAAGAACACTCCGGCCCGAATATTCACGGACATAGGGACTACTTATGCCGACGCCTTAAAAAGGCTATCTTCTAAAGGCCTGATTCAACCTATAGGCCCAATGCCAGAGGTCCCTGTAGAAAAAAGGTCCAAAAACTACAACGCTCAGGCCTACTGCCGCTATCATCAGGGCAACGGGCACGACACCGAAAAATGCTGGAAGTTAAAACATCTCATTCAAGATCTGATCGAGAGTGGAAAGATACCGCTACCCAGCGATAAGCCCAGTAACAAGAACAACCCTCTTGCTACCCACGCCGTCATCACGGGAGAAGTAGTCGATTGCACTCATCTCATTTCACCTTTCATTCCTCAAATCAACGGGATATGGAATGATGACGAGGACGACATTTACTTAGCTAAGGGGGAGACCGTCCCCATCACTGTCGAAGAGATCCGAAGGGCCAAAGCCAAGGCCCTAGCCGGCGCCAATGTCATTGCGGCCGGACCCTCGGCTCCACAATCCGTCCTTGAACCACCCCAGACGGATTCTACACCTGAAGAACCAGACACCAATACGGCCCTAGTCAAGCAACTGAAAAGGGTCCGAACCGATCTCACTATATGGCAACTTCTGGTCAGTTCACAAGAGCACCGAGCAGCACTTACTAAGGCTCTCGACGAAATCAAGGTAGACTCACTGGTTACCCCAGCAGAAATGGTAGCCACTATCCTACCTCATCTTAAGGGCAAGTCTGAAAGAGAAGGCCCACTTATCACCTTCTCCGAGTCCGATCTGCCGCCATTCGGGGCCGCCCACAACCTGGCCCTGTACATCACGGTGATCTCACGGGGCAAGTATCTACCTATGACCCTGATCGATGACGGGTCAGCTGTAAATGTCCTTCCTTTAAGGACTGCAAAGGCCCTCGGCATTACCGAGGCCGACTATCTTCCTACTGCACAGACTATCCAGGCTTTTGATGGGAGCCCGAAATCAGTTGTTGGGGCTGTCAAGCTGACCATCATAACAGGCCCGATCGAAAAAGAGCTCGAATTCCAAGTGATCCATGTCACTTCATCTTTCAATCTGCTACTGGGGAGGCCGTGGATCCACGCGGTCAAAGCCGTATCCTCCACGCTCCACAGAAAGGTCAAGTTACCTTTAAAAGGCGAGGTCATCACCCTCGAAGCTACTCCCATAGCCGTGTCAAGCTGCAACACGGCAGGTTCAGCCGACCCACGAGGCTTCAACTTTATCGGGATGATCGAGGAAGAATATCTCTTCAGGCCCTACTTCACCACTAGCATCGACACGATGCTACAAAATTTGGGCTACCTACCGGGGGCTACTTCAAGGCCCAATCTACCTGCTGGCAAGATCATCGACGTCCTAAGCGATGAAGATTCAAAGTTTGGCCTGGGGTACACCTTAACCCCGGAAAACGTGGTCCGGGCCGGCATCCAAAAGGCCTGCAACACTCTCAAGGGTACCTACTTGGACCCTTACAGCCCAAGACTGACCGACTACTTCGTCACTCCAGTATTCGGGGCTGTCCAAACGGGCCTCTATCAACCCAACATAATCTACCCCGAGATCAACTTTATCCCGGACGATATCTTCACTCTTCTCCAGGCTGAATCAAAGGAGAACACAGACAACACCGAGCCCATGCTGGGGCTCCTTTTCGGAGAAAGTAGAATTATCCCGACTCCCAAGGAAGAATTAGTCAACCTGATCCTCCACAGTAACCGGTTCGACCCAACCAAACTAATCTCTGAAGTCGGCACCAACACGGGCAACAGGGCTTGGAGAAAGACGATCAAGTGGACCGACAGCGAGGGTCGAATCTACAAGCTCACTACCGGTGAAGGGGATATGCAGGGCGACGAATCCGAATCCGAGTCAGAGTCAGAGTCAGAGTCGGAGTCTGAGTCTAAGTCTAGGAGGTCCAGTACTAGGATCGAGTCTGTAACCCCTTTTCCTTTTCCTACACCCACGGGAGTCTCGGAGTCTGTCCCGAGAGCACTCCCCATACCGCCTCTGACCAACGATCAGATGGCCGCTCTATTCGAGCTTTTCTCAAAATTTTCTATCAATAATAACGATAACCGTTCTGCTTACGACTTGTCTTATTCTCAAAACATTTTCAAAAATTCTATTTGCAATGACATTGAGAAACCCGACGAACAGGTACCGCTACCTCAGCATCTAGTCAAGCAACTCGAGCAAAGGGAATCCCGAGATCCGGTAATCGAAGAAACCGATTCCATTAACGTAGGAACCCCTTTAGAGCCTCAGATGCTTAAGTTAGGTTTATCTCTAAACCCCGAGGAGAAGCAACAATTCACGGAGCTCCTCCACGAATTCAAGGACGTCTTCGCATGGTCCTACAAGGACATGCCGGGAATAGACCGGGAGATAGCCGAACACCGTATACCCATTAAAGACGGGTGTAAACCGGTAAAGCAAAAACTCCGAAGAATGAGGCCCGAATGGTCTCTCAAAGTCAAAGAAGAAGTCGACAAGCAATTTAAAGCGGGCTTTATCCAAGTGTCTGAATATCCAGACTGGGTCGCAAACGTCGTACCGGTACTCAAGAAAGACGGAAAGGTACGAGTCTGCGTAGATTTTCGGGACCTTAATAAGGCCAGCCCGAAAGACGATTTCCCGTTGCCACACATCGACATACTGGTGGACAACACGGCCGACCATGCCCTTCTATCCTTCATGGACGGGTATGCCGGATACAATCAGATCAAAATGGCAAAAGAAGACATGAGTAAGACCACCTTCACTACACCTTGGGGGACTTACTGTTACACCGTTATGCCATTTGGGCTTATCAACGCCGGTGCCACTTATCAACGGACCGCCACTACCTTATTGCATGACATGATGCACAAGGAAGTGGAAGTCTACGTGGACGATATGATAGTCAAGTCCAAAGAACAAAACGGGCATATTCCGGCCCTTAGGAAGTTCTTCACCCGACTACGCAAGTATAACATGAGACTGAATCCTCAAAAATGCAGCTTTGGGGTAACATCGGGTAAACTATTGGGCCATATCGTCAGCCAGCGCGGCATCGAGGTTGACCCAGCCAAAATCAAGGCCATTACCGAGATGCGGCCACCTAAAACCGAAAAGGAAATTAGGGGGTTTCTCGGGAAAGTCCAATATATCAGCAGGTTCATTTCGAAGCTAACCATGGTATGTGAGCCCATCTTCAAAAAACTGAAGATAGGAGAACGGGTACTATGGGACGACAAATGTCAAACAGCTTTCGATAAAATCAAAGAGATTCTGTCATCTCCGCCGGTATTAATGCCACCTCAACAAGGTTTGCCTTTGTCATTATACTTAACAACGACTGAGACAGCCATGGGGGCTATGCTAGCCCAGACAGTCAACTCAGAAGAACGAGCCATTTACTACATCAGTAAAAAGTTCCTAGAGTACGAATGTAAATACACGATGCTCGAAAAGACGTGTCTAGCTCTAGTTTGGGCCACTAAAAAGCTCCGACATTACATGCTTAGCCACGAAGTTCACGTACTATCAAGAATGGATCCAATCAAGTATCTGTTCGAAACGCCCATTCTCAACGGTAGAATATCTAGATGGACTTTAATGCTAGCTGAGTTCGACCTCAAGTTCGTACCATTAAAAGCCATCAAGGGTCGGGTAGTAGCTGAATTCCTCGCCGATAGCCCGGTACCTGAAGAGGGACATACCGATACTTGGGCCTTCCCTGACGAAGATATATTCCATACCGACACAGAAACATGGGATCTATATTTCGACGGAGCATCCAACTTTCGAGGATTTGGTGTCGGGATTTGGCTAATATCACCACAAGGAGAGCACACCCCGTTATCCATCAAGTTAGACTTCGACGTAACTAATAACGCAGCCGAATACGAAGCATGCATTCACGGGTTGCAAGCCGCCGCTGATTTAGGGGTAACAAACCTCCGGGTCCACGGTGACTCATCATTAGTCATTAATCAAGCACTCCAGAAATGGAAAACTCGGAACGCAAATCTCGTAGCTTACCAAGCGCGAGTAAGGGTTCTCGAAAAGCAGTTTCAAAAGGTAGAATACATTTATCTGCCCCGGGAAGAAAACCAGTTTGCAGATGCACTATCCAAATTAGCATCTTTACTGAATATCCCGGAACATCTGACTAGCATGCCGATTTGCGTCGAAAGACGGTCCGAGCCGGCATATATCAACGCTATCCAAGACATCGAAATAACCGACCCAGAACCTTGGTACCAGGCTGTTCTTACCTACTTGACGTCAGGAGAATACCCTCCGGGATCTGAAAACCGGGCCAAGAAGGCCCTACGAAGATGGGCCACTCAGTTCATCCGCACGGATGATGGACAGTTGTACAAAAAGACGGCACAAGGGGCCGAAAAGGTCATGGCCGAGGTACACGATGGCGAGAACGGCCCGCATATGAATGCCCATATGTTAGCTCGAAAAATCGCAAGACTCGGGTATTATTGGAATAGCATGGAAACCGACTGTCAGTTATACGTCAAGCACTGTCACAACTGTCAGATTTTCGGCAATGTCCAACATATGCCGTCATCCCTATTATACACCATGACATCACCATGGCCATTCTCAACATGGGGAATTGATATAATCGGGAAAGTGAACCCGTCCGGCACAGGAGGTCACTGCTTCATTCTAGTGGCAATTGACTATTTTACTAAATGGGTCGAAGCCGAGTCATATCGTGTCTTGAACGCCAAGCACGTTGCAAAATTTATCCAAGATAAAATTATATGCCGATACGGGATCCCGCACGAATTCATAAGTGATCACGGGACCCATTTCCAAGCTGAAACCGCAACTTTGCTAGCAAAATATAAAATCCAAAGGCATACATCATCACCTTACCGTCCCCAAACGAACGGAGCGGTAGAGGCAGCAAATAAAACCATCGTCACCATACTTAAAAAGATGGCAGATAATTACCGAGATTGGCCGGATAAAATTCCTTTCGCTTTATGGGGATACCGAACGTCAATCCGAACCGCAACCGGAGCAACTCCATACTATCTGACGTATGGGATGGAGGCGGTCCAACCCGTCGAGCTTGAGGTACCATCTCTAAGGATTTTACTCGAAAGTCAAGTACCTGAAGCAGATTGGGTTCAAGCCCGGTACGACTCGTTGATTCTTTTAGACGAACGACGATCTCGAGCCCTTAACAACATCCAGATATATCAAAAAAGGATAAAACGGGCTTTCAACAAAAGGGTTAGGCCCAGAAACATCAAAGAGGGCGATCTAGTCTTAAAATCTGTTCGGGCTTTGTTACCAGTCGACCCAAGGGGAAAATTCAAACCTAATTGGGCCGGACCCTATCTAGTGAAGAAGGTTTTATCAGGAGGAGCTGTAATGCTGACGGACTTGGATGGGAATGAATTCGTCAACCCAACCAATTTGGACCAGCTGAAGCGCTACTACCCCTAACCTTATCTCAATGTCATTTGCTAAAAATTTACCTTTTTTACAAAATTTTCAAAAATTAAGCAAGTCAATGAGTTAGGATTACTGATCCTACTGTCGCACATCTCGAACTAATAGTCTTGATGTATTTCGAAAATTGCAAAAATCTATGTCTGAACTACGGTCGGTTTGATTCCACTAATCGTGGATACGTAGGCAACCCCTCAAAAGGGTACAACCACTGCAATAACGAAAAGACAGGAACGGTTTTCACTAATATGTCTTTTATTATTTCAAAAAATGCCTCACGCAAAAACAAATCACAAAAATCACACAAAAATAGTAGTAATACTTAAATAATAAAATTTAGGAGACTACTCGTGCATTTTTCCCTTCCCCTTATCTTTCGGGTCACGCGGATCCCGAGGCCGGCGAGGCGGGGGCGAACGTTCCCTAATCACGAGTGGAACTTCCTTTGTTCGAGCCCGTTTCTTCGACTTCGGCTTCTCCGCCCTCTGCACGGGTTCAATCCGAGCCCGGATGCGTTCGGGTAGTCTATCCCGAGGACCAAGTCGGTCCTTAGCTGCCAGTCTTGGACCAAGTCTCCTTTCTAAGTCCGTCTGGGGGCCCGTTTTCCCCCATGTACCTTTAGAGCTGGACCCTTTAGTCAAAGTCTTGGTCTTCCCCTTTTGGTCTGACATCAATCGGACCATCGTAGCCGGGGCATCGCCATCGTCAAAAAAGCCTCGGTTATCCTTAACCTGTTCTCGGCGCAGCAGGTCAAAGGCTTCATCAGTCTTTAAAGCAGCACGGGCTTTAGCAGAATCCGCCTGGGTCCACTTCGTGTAAGAATCTGACACCCAGATCGAAGAAGAAGCTCTAGAAACGGGCCAAGTGTGTCGGGTATACCATCTCAGCGCCCAAGTCTCACACATCACGTCCGTTAGCTGGGTAGATTCACTCACAACCGCTTCAATCTCCGGAATTCTCTGGGCCCGACCATATTGCCTGAGTATGCGATCGGGATAAAGGTGAATCGTCTGCCTAAAAGATAGGATTAGCTGATAACGGGCCCTATCTCGCAACTCTAATCCAGTCCAGGCATAAATAGGCCACCAAGGTACGGTCCAATGGATCAATGGGCCTCCATGAAAGGATAGCAGCTCGTCCCAGAATTTTTGGGTAGTAAGGCGAGAAAAGTCAACAGTCCGTCTTCTTGTCATCACCTGATTTGGGCGATATCGGCTTACGTTCAAAGGAGGATCCAGGATCGATAGCCTCTCAAAAAGCCATAGCTGAAAAGTCAAAATTGCAAAAAAAAAAAAATCAATGTCAAAAAAAAAAAAAAAAAAAACGGCAAAAAAAAAAAATTTCGAAAAAAAAAAAACGAGAAAATCGAAAAAATCGAAAAAGCCGCAAAAAACCGCGCGAAAATCAAGGACCCGGAAGCTCGGAAATTATAAAAATCAAAAATTGCAAAATCGTGGAAAAATCAGCCTACCTGTAGAAGCCGGGTGCTACCGGTCAGCCTAGTCGACGGGTCTTGCTTACGATTGTCTAAGCCTTGGATAATCTCCCCTGAAATCAGCCAGGCTGGGCTGTGCTCTGTCTCCATTTGGTCCGCCACGGAAAGAAGTCTAATATGGCCCATGCACGATAACAGGTCCATTTGACCTTCGAAAGCATAAACATGGAGCATACAGAAAGTAAAGGCCCTACGGCTATATACCGGCCTGACCCGAACGTCATCTTGATTCATGAATTTTTCAGCCAGATCAATCAAGGAGACCGTATTTCCTTCTAGCATACGGGATACCTCCATATGAGAAAGCCCTAAAAATTCTCGTAGTTTCCTCCTTATATCTCGGATTGAAAACGGGACGGCAGGACAGAGTATAGGATTCCATCCCCCAACAGCAGCAATTTCCTCCGGAATAGGGCAAATTTCGCCTCGAGGAAATCTAAAGACATGATAAGTATTGTCCCAATAGGACAAACAAGCATCCAGGAAGTTACGGTCTACTTGCATTTGACGGATCGTGAAGAATTGGGTAACACCGTTTTGGTTCAGGATAACTTTATCGGCATCTTTAAATAGGCGGGACCAATCTTGCAACATCCCGACTAATCTATCGATACCCATGATGAATTTCTGAAGAAAAAAGGATTGAGTTATTTTAGAATTTATTTCTTTTGAAAGGAAAGGAGTTGTGAGAATTATGAAAAATTGTGATCAAGGAAGAACTATTTATAGCATGAAATTAGCTCTCCTTTTCATTATGGGATTCCTAATCCAAAGGGATTTAGCATACAGGCCTTCACCCTAGGATCTAGCTAAGTCATCCCGGGCATTCCTATTTCTTCTCAGAGTCAAGATACCTTATTTTCAAAATACCTTCCAAATCAAAATTTCCAAAAAATCCTCTTTCAAATATTTTATTCCCCAGCACGAGTCATTTTTCCTAAAAATGTGTTACATGCAAACTTTGCATAAATCATTCATACAGGACGGCTCAAGCAAAATTGTGCAAACAACTCCCCAGCGGCATAGGCTTATATGACAAGCCCGAGTTCCCACGGAGTTATTATCATCAGCTCAGGTACATTTCTAATCTCAGGCTGGCGGGCCCTCACGCAGGTCTAACGGACCTTAAACGACCCGACCGGAAGCTGCCAGGTTTTAATCTCTGATTGACCTGGTAGCTACTCTGACTTTCGCCTTGTCCAAGCCTCAGTCAGAGTGGGGGCTCTGTAGACACCCACATTTTGACTGCCAGGTGTCTATAGCAGTTCCCGACAAACACCCGATGATGATCGGACGCAAACATGCTTTTATATATTCGGAATCGGGCTCAAAATCATTGGCATTTGGCTTGGGCTCATTATGGAGTACATATCTCACAAAACCAACCTCAAAATCAGGCCCAGTGGGTCGTTTCGAGTCAAATAAGACTAATTTGGGTCGATTCCGGCACCAGGGGTAAAACCGTCTTTTTACGACCGAGTCAAAATCCGGTCAAAGATTTTCCCGAGACACGTGAGTCAGCCGTGACACCTCACACGGCTGGTTCTCACTTCAATCCTACAAAAAATCAACTTCTTAAAATATTAAACAAATCCGTTTAAGGATAGGATTCGATCTCAAGTAGGAATTCTATCCGGAAACTGAATCGGATATCAACCGAGCACATAATACTCGGCCAAAACACCTACACCAGCCAAAATTCCTCCTCATACAGCCGAAATGTTGGCTTTTCCACCAAGAAACGGAATTTGCATTCCTTTCGAACTCTTGCATTTCCTATCCAAAAACCGATTCAAACACCCGACCGAGCTAGGACACTCGGCCGAGTAAGCTACAAACCAGCCGTGCCATTTCTTTTTTGACAAGAAAGCGGAATTCTCATGCCTCTCAAACTCATACGTTTCCTATCCTAAGCGGTAGTTCAAACTCTCCTAGCCAAGGTCGGGAATCACCTATAAATAGCCCCTTGCACACAACACAATACATATGAAAAACATACATGAAATACTTATAAAACAACAACGAAATACATACACCCATCAACACATTCAAGCAATTACTAGCATAAAATAAACATCGAAAAACCGATAATATTCCCGAAGGAAAACCGGCCCGTTGAACCCGAAACCCTTCACTCGACACGCGCCTAAACCGCACCACCACCACCTCACCAACATAAACTCGACGCTCCAAGTGCCCAAGCCACGTTCCGACGAGCCCTAATCCGAGTAGACTAAAACATGTAGGTTGAGGGTGCACAAAACCTGATCTCTTTCTCTTCCTTCCTCTCTTTCTCTCGTTTTTTCTACATACGGGTCGAGTCGTTTTTTTTCCATTCGTCGAGTCTTTTTTTATTTTATTTTTTTTCTAATATCGATAATAACAAAATTATTTTCATATTAACGAACATTCTTAAAACATGATATCAACTTTTTAGTCGAATATCGTATTAAAAGAATTATATTAAAATCTCGACGATATTAAAAATCGTTACATCTTTTTTTCAAATCACTCTTTACAAAATCTTTTTTATTCATTCCGAATATTCGATATCGATTTCCTAATCGAATATCGAATACGACGAATATCGAAAGCATAATATCGAGTATAAATTAATTCCTATTTTGTACGCAATTTATCAAAAATCAACGATTTCGAACAAAAAATAATATTGGACAGACTCGTACGCGAGTCGCGCGCCCTACCAGGCGACTCGCGCACGAGCCTGGAACCCGGGTCTATTTTTTTAGCTTTTTTCGTTCGTTTTATTATTTCTTTTACGAAACGATTACAAAACTCATATCTTTTCTAAAACCATTCCGAATATTTGATATTGATTTTGTAGTCAACTATTAAATATAACGAATATCGAGAATATTAAGTCGAGTGCAAATTAGACAATATTAGTACGCGATTTAATAAAATCCTCAAAAATCGATTTCAAAACGGGCCACCACGCGACCCGCCGATGACCCGGGTGAGCCGCGCGGCCGGACGCTCTATTTTCTCGCTTTTCATTATTTTTCGAACATCGTTTTTTATACAAAACAGCGTCTTTTTAATATTTTTCAGATTTCGATTAATATTTATTTTCTCGATCTCGTTTATTATATTTGCTATATTATTTTACACAAATCGATACTAACTCGTTTGTTCATCTTGTAGCAAATTCATCTTTATTTCATCTTTTGTTTTATTATACTAAAACGAACTCACATGCTAAATTCAACTTTGACGTTAACAATTTTGCATGCATTAAATCGACTTAGCAACCCATTCAATTCCTCGCATGTTTAGGAAAACAATGTTTGCACATCATTCATCGTATTACTAACGCGCGTATTCAAAAGTCATTCGATATCCCAGTAGAGGCCGCTAATGTGCGGGCGGGGTTGGGTGTTCTTCACGAACTTCCCAACACGTACCCTCACCCCTTACTCAGAACCGTGGTTTCCGGATGTCCGAAACTATTGGCAACGAGAGTCATTCAATATACGATTAACCGCTCTAGTCGGCATCTATATCGATATGCAAAGGGACGAGCCCAATAAACTCTCACATCGGAAATGGGCCGTATTTTACACGGCCCACTACGACATAGAGTGGGCTCGAACGGTTCCGAATAACCATAAAATTCGGTGGCGACTCCGACTTCGATTTAAATTTCCATTTGACCATCTCATGGAGATTCATTCGCCTCCCCAAACCAGCGCGTGGCCGCGTCGGGGTGGACCTACGTCATGTCCACAGTTACGTTGAGGTGGAGGCCAGAACGGGGACCCTCATCCATAATCATCTGGAGAACGTTCCCTACAACAAGCGTATCCCGGACATCCATTATTATTATTATTATTATTATATTTATTTTATTTTTAATTATCAAACGGAGTTTGCATTATTACCAGAACAAATTACAAGAAGTTAGAGGGGATCCGAGATACTATCTGGGCCCCCACTCCCTTAGCTATCGCAAAACTAATTCTAGTGAAAATATGAACTGCGGCACGTGCTCCAGCATCCTGTGACATAGCTAATTTACGAATCCGCTGGAGCAGAGAGACAGGCTCCGTGTCGAGCTCACCGAGAGAGGAGAAGGAGAAAGGAAGGAAACCATGGCCAATGGCCGTGCAGCGTGCCTGATACTTGGCACACTTACGGCGAGCAACATCAGCAACGACCCTTCCAGGCACAAAAGAAGTAAAGCCGGACTGAGTCAAAGGAGATGACCTAGTCAGATAACCACAAACATCACGCCCCTTGTCCCACGAGTAGAGAAGAAGGTCGGCAGGTCGTAAGAGCTTGTCGTTATCGTCGCAGAGGTCAATCTCCACCTCCTTGCCTGCAGAGATCCCCCTCCGGAAGCAAATATCCAACAGTGTGTCACGGACAAGGTTATGGCGATGTTTAATCCCCACAGTGCCAGCACACGAAACCGCGTGATCATCAAAAATATCCTCTCTGAGGACCCTGGAGCAGGAAGAGCAAGGCCTAGAAAGCGAAAACAAAGGGACTCCCAGGCGGTAACTAAGCACACTCCGATATGTCCGACCGTTCATGGTTTGTCGAAGCCCAGTAGTTGGGACAACCCTCAACCAGTCAGAAGAATGATCCTCCTGCTGAGATTTCCACAAGGCAACCTGTCGAGGAATTAAGGAGAAAACAGATTCCGCTCCTGTAGCAACCCTCATGAAATATATATCCGCCAATTTCTTCATAAGTTTTGGGGCAGTAATCTCTGAGGGGTTACACAAGAAGTCAGAACCGGTAGCCTCAACAAACCTACTCAAGGCAGACTCAAAGGCAAGTCCAGGGGCGGCGATCTCAGAGGGACGAAGCAGCTTAGCTTGCAATTCGGCAGACTGGAGGCGAGAAGCAAGGAAGGCAAAGTTTAGGGCATTAGTGGCGGCAAAGACACCGAGCCCCCCAAGGGAAAAGGGGAGGGTGGCCATCCTCCACTACCACTCCCCGAAATCGGGTCCGGACGCCGTGACAATATGCTCAAGACTAGATAGGAGCGCAGTATCGAAAGAAAGGTGGGCCGACCCAAATGCACGGGGAGAGCAAGTGCGCAAAGCAAATTATAACTTTGAAATACTGGTGCACGCCCGGAGAAGAAGTAACTCACACTGGGGATCCTCAATCGTAGCAACCAAGTCCATTAGCTCTATAGTACGGGCAACCTACTTCGAGATAACAGCACCACTGCAAGCAGGACACACAGTACAGACCGCCCCCCTAGGACCTTAATACCATCCAAGGCTCTAGCAATAGCGGTAGGGAAAACACTAGCAAACCTACTCCTCGGGTCGTCGATAGGCCAGAAAATCTCCGTTTTAGTTACGTTGAGCTGGAGGCCAGAACGGGGACCCTCATCCATAATCATCTGGAGAACGTTCCCTACAACAAGCGTATCCCGGATATCCATTATTATTATTATTATTATTATTATTATTATTATTATTATTTTATTTTTAATTATCAAACGGAGTTTGCATTATTATTATTATTTTAATTATTATTATTAAATTTTTTTTTTAAACGGAACTTGCATTAAAACCAGAACAAATTACAAGAAGTTAGAGGGGATCCGAGATACTATCTGGGCCCCCACTCCATTAGCTATCGCAAAACTAATTCTAGTAAAAATATGAACTGCGACACGTGCTCCAGCATCCTGTGACATAGCTAATTTACGAATCCGCTGGAGCAGAGAGACAGGCTCCGTGTCGAGCTCACCGAGAGAGGAGAAGGAGAAAGGAAGGAAACCATGGCCAATGGCCGTGCAGCGTGCCTGATACTTGGCACACTTACGGGGAGCAACATCAGCAACGACCCTTCCAGGCACAAAAGAAGTAAAGCCGTACTGAGTCAAAGGAGATGACCCAGTCAGATAACCACAAACATCACGCCCCTTGTCCCACGAGTAGAGAAGAAGGTCGGCAGGTCGTAAGGGCTTGTCGTTATCGTCGCAGAGGTCAATCTCCACCTCCTTGCCTGCTGAGATCCCCCTCCGGAAGCAAATATCCAACAGTGTGTCACAGACAAGGTTATGGCGATGTTTAATCCCCACAGTGCCAGCACACGAAACCGCGTGATCATCAAAAATATCCTCTCTGAGGACCCTGGAGCAGGAAGAGCAAGGCCTAGAAAGCGGAAACAAAGGGACTCCCAGGCGGTAACTAAGCACACTCCGATATGTCCGACCGTTCATGGTTTGTCCAAGCCCAGTAGTTGGGACAACCCTCAACCAGTCAGAAGAATGATCCTCCTGCTGAGATTTCCACAAGGCAACCTGTCGAGGAATTAAGGAGAAAACAGATTCCGCTGCTGTAGCAACCCTCATGAAATATATATCCGCCAATTTCTTCATAAGTTTGGGGCAGTAATCTCTGAGGGGTTACACAAGAAGTCAGAACCAGTAGCCTCAACAAACCTACTCAAGGCAGACTCAAAGGCAAGTCCAGGGGCGGCGATCTCAGAGGGACGAAGCAGCTTAGCTTGCAATTCGGCAGACTGGAGGCGAGAAGCAAGGAAGGCAAAGTGTAGGGCATCAGTGGCGGCAAAGACACCGAGCCCCCCAAGGGAAAAGGGGAGGGTGGCCATCCTCTACTACCACTCCCCAAAATCGGGTCCGGACGCCGTGACAATATGCTCAAGACTAGATAGGAGCGCAGTATCGAAAGAAAGGTGGGCCGACCCAAATGCACGGGGAGAGCAAGTGCGCATAGCAAATTGTAACTTTGAAATACTGGTGCACGCCCGGAGAAGAAGTAACTCACACTGGGGATCCTCAATCATAGCAACCAAGTCCATTAGCTCTATAGTACGGGCAACCCACTTCGAGATAACAGCACCACTGCAAGCAGGACACACAGTACAGACCGCCCCCCCTAGGACCTTAATACCATCCAAGGCTCTAGCAATAGCGGTAGGGAAAACACTAGCAAACCTACTCCTCGGGTCGTCGATAGGCCAGAAAATCTCCGTTTTAGTTACGTTGAGGTGGAGGCCAGAACGGGGACCCTCATCCATAATCATCTGGAGAACGTTCCCCACAACAAGCTTATCCCCGACATCCATTATTATTATTATTATTATTATTTATTTTTTTTTAATTTCTTTTTATTATCAAACGGAGTTTGCATTATTATTATTATTATTTTTATTTTAATTATCATTATTAATTTTTTTTTTTAAACGGAACTTGCATTAACACCAGAAAAAAATTACAAGAAGTTAGAGGGGATCCGAGATACTATCTGAGCCCCCACACCCTTAGCTATCGCAAAACTAATTCTAGTGAAAATATGAACTGCGGCACGTGCTCCAGCATCCTGTGACATAGTTAATTTACGAATCCGCTGGAGCAGAGAGACAGGCTCCGTGTCGAGCTCACCGAGAGAGGAGAAGGAGAAAGGAAGGAAACCATGGCCAATGGCCGTGCAGCGTGCCTGATACTTGGCACACTTACGGCGAGCAACATCAGCAACGACTCGTCCAGGCTCAAAAGAAGTAAAGCCGGACTGGGTCAAAGGAGATGACCCAGTCAGATCAACACAAACATCGCGCCCCTTGTCCCACGAGTAGAGAAGAAGGTCGGCAGGTCGTAAGGGCTCGTCGTTATCGTCGTAGAGGTCAATCTCCACCTCCGTGCCTGCAGAGATCCCCCTCCGGAAGCAAATATCCAACAGTGTGTCACGGACAACGTTATGGCGATGTTTAATCCCCACAGTGCCAGCACACGAAACCGCGTGATCATCAAAAATATCCTCTTTGAGGACCGTGGAGCAGGAATAGCAAGACCTAGAAAGCGGAAACAAAGGGGCTCCCAGGCGGTAACTAAGCACACTGCGATATATCCGACCGTTCATGGTTTGTCCAAGCCCAGTAATTGGGACAACCCTCAACCAGTCAAAAGAATGATCCTCCTGCTGAGATTTCCACAAGGCAACCTGTCGAGGAATTAAGGAGAAAACAGATTCCGCTGCAGTAGCAACCCTCGTGAAATATATATCTGCCAATTTCTTCATAAGTTTTGGGGCAGTAATCTCAGAGGGGTTACACAAGAAGTCAGAACCAGTAGCGTCAACAAACCTACTCAAGGCAGACTCAAAGGAAAGTCCAGGGGCGGCGATCTCAGAGGGACGAAGCAGCTTAGCTTACAAATCGGCAGATTGGAGGCGAGAAGCAAGGAAGGCAAAGTGTAGGGCATCAGTGGCGTCAAAGACACCGAGCCCCCCTAGGGAAAAGGGGAGGGTGGCCATCTTCCACTACCACTCCCCGAAATCGGGTCCGGACGCCGTGACAATACGCTCAAGACTAGATAGGAGCGCAGTATCGAAAGAAAGGTGGGCCGACCCAAAAGCACGGGGAGAGCAAGTGCGCAAAGCAAATTATTACTTTGAAATACTGGTGCATGCCCGGAGAAGAAGTAACTCACACTGGGGATCCTCAATCGTAGCAACCAAGTCCATTAGCTCTATAGTACGGGCAACCCACTTCGAGATAACAACACCACTGCAAGCAGGACACACAGTACAGACCGCCCCCCCTAGGACCTTAATACCATCCAAGGCTCTAGCAATAGCGGTGGGGAAAACACCAGCAAACCTACTCCTCAGGTCGTCGATAGGCCAGAAAATCTCCGTTTTAGTTACGTTGAGGTGGAGGCCAGAACGGGGACCCTCATCCATAATCATCTGGAGAACGTTCCCTACAACAAGCGTATCCCGGACATCCATTATTATTATTATTATTATATTTATTTTATTTTTAATTATCAAACGGAGTTTGCATTATTATTATTATTATTTTAATTATTATTATTATTATATTTTTTTTAAAACGGAACTTGCATTTAAACCAGAACAAATTACAAGAAGTTAGAGGGGATCCGAGATACTATATGGGCCCCCACTCCCTTAGCTATCGCAAAACTAATTCTAGTGAAAATATGAACTGCTGCACGTGCTCCAGCATCCTGTGACATAGCTAATTTACGAATCCGCTGGAGCAGAGAGACAGGCTCCGTGTCGAGCTCACCGAGAGAGGAGAAGGAGAAAGGAAGGAAACCATGGCCAATGGCCGTGCAGCGTGCCTGATACTTGGCACACTTACGGCGAGCAACATCAGCAACGACCCTTCCAGGCACAAAAGAAGTAAAGCCGGACTGAGTCAAAGGAGATGACCTAGTCAGATAACCACAAACATCACGCCCCTTGTCCCACGAGTAGAGAAGAAGGTCGGAAGGTCGTAAGGGCTTGTCGTTATCGTCGCAGAGGTCAATCTCCACCTCGTTGCCTGCAGAGATCCCCCTCCGGAAGCAAATATCCAACAGTGTGTCACGGACAAGGTTATGGCGATGTTTAATCCCCCACAGTGCCAGCACACGAAACCGCGTGATCATCAAAAATATCCTCTCTGAGGACCCTGGAGCAGAAAGAGCAAGGCCTAGAAAGCGAAAACAAAGGGACTCCCAGGCGGTAACTAAGCACACTCCGATATGTCCGACCGTTCATGGTTTGTCGAAGCCCAGTAGTTGGGACAACCCTCAACCAGTCAGAAGAATGATCCTCCTGCTGAGATTTCCACAAGGCAACCTGTCGAGGAATTAAGGAGAAAACAGATTCCGCTGCTGTAGCAACCCTCATGAAATATATATCCGCCAATTTCTTCATAAGTTTTGGGGCAGTAATCTCTGAGGGGTTACACAAGAAGTCAGAACCGGTAGCCTCAACAAACCTACTCAAGGCAGACTCAAAGGAAAGTCCAGGGGCGGCGATCTCAGAGGGACGAAGCAGCTTAGCTTGCAAATCGGCAGATTGGAGGCGAGAAGCAAGGAAGGCAAAGTGTAGGGCATCAGTGGCGGCAAAGACACCGAGCCCCCCTAGGGAAAAGGGGAATGTGGCCATCTTCCACTACCACTCCCCGAAATCGGGTCCGGACGCCGTGACAATACGCTCAAGACTAGATAGGAGCGCAGTATCGAAAGAAAGGTGGGCCGACCCAAAAGCACGGGGAGAGCAAGTGCGCAAAGCAAATTATAACATTGAAATACTGGTGCATGCCCGGAGAAGAAGTAACTCACACTGGGGATCCTCAATCGTAGCAACCAAGTCCATTAGCTCTATAGTACGGGCAACCCACTTCGAGATAACAACACCACTGCAAGCAGGACACACAGTACAGACCGCCCCCCCTAGGACCTTAATACCATCCAAGGCTCTAGCAATAGCGGTGGGGAAAACACCAGCAAACCTACTCCTCGGGTCGTCGATAGGCCAGAAAATTTCCGTTTTAGTTATGTTGAGGTGGAGGCCAGAACGGGGACCCTCATCCATAATCATCTGGAGAACGTTCCCTACAACAAGTGTATCCCGGACATCCATTATTATTATTATTATTATTTTTATTTTATTTTTAATTATCAAACGGAGTTTGCATTATTATTATAACTTTAATTATTATTATTATATATTTTTTTTTAAACGAAACTTGCATTAAAACCAGAACAAATTACAAGAAGTTAGAGGGGATTCGAGATACTATCTGGGCCCCCACTCCCTTAGCTATCGCAAAACTAATTCTAGTGAAAATATGAACTGCGGCACGTGCTCCAGCATCCTGTGACATAGCTAATTTACGAATCCGCTGGAGCAGAGAGACAGGCTCCGTGTCGAGCTCACCGAGAGAGGAGAAGGAGAAAGGAAGGAAACCATGGCCAATGGCCGTGCAGCGTGCCTGATACTTGGCACACTTACGGCGAGCAACATCAGCAACGACCCTTCCAGGCACAAAAGAAGTAAAGCCGGACTGAGTCAAAGTAGATGACCCAGTCAGATAACCACAAACATCACGCCCCTTGTCCCACGAGTAGAGAAGAAGGTCGGCAGGTCGTAAGGGCTTGTCGTTATCGTCGCAGAGGTCAATCTCCACCTCCTTGCCTGCAGAGATCCCCCTCCGGAAGAAAATATCCAACAGTGTGTCACGGACAAGGTTATGGCGATGTTTAATCCCCACAGTTTCAGCATACGAAACCGCGTGATCATCAAAAATATCCTCTTTGAGGACCGTGGAGCAGGAAGAGCAAGACCTAGAAAGCGGAAACAAAGGGGCTCCCAGGCGGTAACTAAGCACACTGCGATATGTCCGACCGTTCATGGTTTGTCCAAGCCCACTAATTGGGACAACCCTCAACCAGTCAAAAGAATGATCCTCCTGCTGAGATTTCCACAAGGCAACCTGTCGAGGAATTAAGGCGAAAACAGATTCCGCTGCTGTAGCAACCCTCGTGAAATATATATCTCCCAATTTCTTCATAAGTTTTGGGGCAGTAATCTCAGAGGGGTTACACAAGAAGTCAGAACCGGTAGCCTCAACCAACCTACTCAAGGCAGACTCAAAGGAAAGTCCAGGGGCGGCGATCTCAGAGGGACGAAGCAGCTTAGCTTGCAAATCTGCAGACTGGAGGCGAGAAGTAAGGAAGGCAAAGTGTAGGGCATCAGTGGCGGCAAAGACACCGAGCCCCCCTAGGGAAAAGGGGAGGGTGGCCAGCCTCCACTACCACTCCCCGAAACCGGGTCCGGACGCCGTGACAATACGCTCAAGACTAGATAGGAGCGCAGTATCGGAAGAAAGGTGGGCCGACCCAAAAGCACGGGGAGAGCAAGTGCGCAAAGCAAATTATTACTTTGAAATACTGGTGCACGCCCGGAGAAGAAGTAACTCACACTGGGGATCCTCAATCGTAGCAACCAAGTCCATTAGCTCTATAGTACGGGCAACCCACTTCGAGATAACAGCACCACTGCAAGCAGGACACACTGTACGGACCGCCCCCCTAGGACCTTAATACCATCCAAGGCTCTATCAATAGAGGCGGGGAAAACACCAGCAAACCTACTCCTCGGGTCGTCGATAGGCCAGAAAATCTCCATTTTACTTACGTTGAGGTGGAGGCTAGAACGGGGACCCTCATCCATAATCATCTTGAGAACCTTCCCCACAACAAGCGTATCCCCGACATCCATTATTATTATTATTATTATTTTTATTTATTTTTTATTTATTTTTTTATTATCAAACGAAGTTTGCATTATTATTATTATTTTAATTATTATTATTATTAAATTTTTTTTTAAACAGAACTTGCATTAACACCAGAACAAATTAAAAGAAGTTAGAGGGGATCCGGGATACTATCTGGGCCCCCACTCCCTTAGCTATCGCAAAACTAATTCTAGTGAAAATATGAACTGCGGCACGTGCTCCAGCATCCTGTGACATAGTTAGTTTACGAATCCGCTGGAGCAGAGAGACAGGCTCCGTGTCGAGCTCACCGAGAGAGGAGAAGGAGAAAGGAAGGAAACCATGGCCAATGGCCGTGCAGCATGCCTGAAACTTGGCACACTTACGGCGAGCAACATCAGCAACGACTCGTCCAGGCTCAAAAGAAGTAAAGCCGGACTGGGTCAAAGGAGATAACCCAGTCAGATCAACACAAACATCGCGCCCCTTGTCCCACGAATAGAGAAGAAGGTCGGCAGGTCGTAAGGGTTTGTCGTTATCGTCGCAGAGGTCAATCTCCACCTCCTTGCCTGCAAAGATCCCCCTCCGGAAGCAAATATCCAACAGTGTGTCACGGACAAGGTTATGGCGATGTTTAATCCCCACAGTGCCAGCACACGAAACCGCGTGATCATCAAAAATATCCTCTTTGAGGACCGTGGAGCAGGAAGAGCAAGACCTAGAAAGCGGAAACAAAGGGGCTCCCAGGCGGTAACTAAGCACACTGCGATATGTCCGACCGTTCATGGTTTGTCCAAGCCCATTAATTGGGACAACCCTCAACCAGTCAAAAGAATGATCCTCCTGCTGAGATTTCCACAAGGCAACCTGTCGAGGAATTAAGGAGAAAACAGATTCCGCTGCTGTAGCAACCCTCGTGAAATATATATCTGCCAATTTCTTCATAAGTTTTGGGGCAGTAATCTCAGAGGGGTTACACAAGAAGTCAGAACCGGTAGCCTCAACAAACCTACTCAAGGCAGACTCAAAGGAAAGTCCAGGGGCGGCGATCTCAGAGGGACGAAGCAGCTTAGCTTGCAAATCGGCAGATTGGAGGCGAGAAGCAAGGAAGGCAAAGTGTAGGGCATCAGTGGTGGCAAAGACACCGAGCCCCCCTAGGGAAAAGGGGAGGGTGGCCATCTTCCACTTCCACTCCCCGAAATCGGGTCCGGACGCCGTGACAATACGCTCAAGACTAGATAGGAGCGCAGTATCGAAAGAAAGGTGGGCCGACCCAAAAGCACGGGGAGAGCAAGTGCGCAAAGCAAATTATAACTTTGAAATACTGGTGCACGCCCGGAGAAGAAGTAACTCACACTGGGGATCCTCAATCGTAGCAACCAAGTCCATTAGCTCTATAGTACGGGCAACCCACTTCGAGATAACAGCACCACTGCAAGCAGGACACAGAGTACAGACCGCCCCCCCTAGGACCTTAATACCATCCAAGGCTCTAGCAATAGCGGTGGGAAAAACACCAGCAAACCTACTCCTCGGGTCGTCGATAGGCCAGAAAATCTCCGTTTTACTTACGTTGAGGTGGAGGCCAGAACGGGGACCCTCATCCATAATCATCTTGAGAACCTTCCCCACAACAAGCGTATCCCCGACATCCATTATTATTATTATTATTATTTATTTATTTTTTTATTATCAAACGAAGTTTGCATTATTATTATTATTTTAATTATTATTATTAAATTTTTTCTAAACAGAACTTGCATTAACACCAGAACAAATTAAAAGAAGTTAGAGGGGATCCGGGATACTATCTGGGCCCCCACTCCCTTAGCTATCGCAAAACTAATTCTAGTGAAAATATGAACTGCGGCACGTGCTCCAGCATCCTGTGACATAGCTAATTTACGAATCCGCTGGAGCAGAGAGACAGGCTCCGTGTCGAGCTCACCGAGAGAGGAGAAGGAGAAAGGAAGGAAACCATGGCCAATGGCCGTGCAGCGTGCCTGAAACTTGGCACACTTACGGCGAGCAACATCAGCAACGACTCGTCCAGGCACAAAAGAAGTAAAGCCGGACTGGGTCAAAGGAGATGACCCAGTCAGATCAACACAAACATCGCGCCCCTTGTCCCACGAGTAGAGAAGAAGGTCGGCAGGTCGTAAGGGCTTGTCGTTATCGTCGCAGAGGTCAATCTCCACCTCCTTGCCTGCAAAGATCCCCCTCCGGAAGCAAATATCCAACAGTGTGTCACGGACAAGGTTATAGCGATGTTTAATCCCCACAGTGCCAGCACACGAAACCGCGTGATCATCAAAAATATCCTCTTTGAGGACCGTGGAGCAGGAAGAGCAAGACCTAGAAAGCGGAAACAAAGGGGCTCCCAGGCGGTAACTAAGCACACTGCGATATGTCCGACCGTTCATGGTTTGTCCAAGCCCATTAATTGGGACAACCCTCAACCAGTCAAAAGAATGATCCTCCTGCTGAGATTTCCACAAGGCAACCTGTCGAGGAATTAAGGAGAAAACAGATTCCGCTGCTGTAGCAACCCTCGTGAAATATATATCTGCCAATTTTTTCATAAGTTTTGGGGCAGTAATCTCAGAGGGGTTACACAAGAAGTCAGAACCGGTAGCCTCAACAAACCTACTCAAGGCAGACTCAAAGGAAAGTCCAGGGGCGGCGATCTCAGAGGGACGAAGCAGCTTAGCTTGCAAATCGGCAGATTGGAGGCGAGAAGCAAGGAAGGCAAAGTGTAGGGCATCAGTGGCGACAAAGACACCGAGCCCCCCTAGGGAAAAGGGGAGGGTGGCCATCTTCCACTTCCACTCCCCGAAATCGGGTCCGGACGCCGTGACAATACGCTCAAGACTAGATAGGAGCGCAGTATCGAAAGAAAGGTGGGCCGACCCAAAAGCACGGGGAGAGCAATTGCGCAAAGCAAATTATAACTTTGAAATACTGGTGCACGCCCGGAGAAGAAGTAACTCACACTGGGGATCCTCAATCGTAGCAACCAAGTCCATTAGCTCTATAGTACGGGCAACCCACTTCGAGATAACAGCACCACTGCAAGCAGGACACAGAGTACAGACCGCCCCCCCTAGGACCTTAATACCATCCAAGGCTCTAGCAATAGCGGTGGGGAAAACACCAGCAAACCTACTCCTCGGGTCGTCGATAGGCCATAAAATCTCCGTTTTACTTACGTTGAGGTGGAGGCCAGAACGGGGACCCTCATCCATAATCATCTTGAGAACCTTCCCCACAACAAGCGTATCCCCGACATCCATTATTATTATTATTATTTTTATTTATTTATTATTTATTTTTTTATTATCAAACGAAGTTTGCATTATTATTATTATTTTAATTATTATTATTAAACTTTTTTTAAACAGAACTTGCATTAACACCAGAACAAATTAAAAGTAGTTAGAGGGGATCCGGGATACTATCTGGGCCCCCACTCCCTTAGCTATCGCAAAACTAATTCTAGTGAAAATATGAACTGCGGCACGTGCTCCAGCATCCTGTGACATAGCTAATTTACGAATCCGCTGGAGCAGAGAGACAGGCTCCGTGTCGAGCTCACCGAGAGAGGAGAAGGAGAAAGGAAGGAAACCATGGCCAATGGCCGTGCAGCGTGCCTGAAACTTGGCACACTTACGGCGAGCAACATCAGCAACGACCCGTCCAGGCTCAAAAGAAGTAAAGCCGGACTGGGTCAAAGGAGATGACCCAGTCAGATCAACACAAACATCACGCCCCTTGTCCCACGAGTAGAGAAGAAGATCGGCAAGTCGTAAGGGCTTGTCGTTATCGTCGCAGAGGTCAATCTCCACCTCCTTGCCTGCAGAGATCCCCCTCCGGAAGTAAATATCCAACAGTGTGTCACGGACAAGGTTATGGCGATGTTTAATCCCCACAGTGCCAGCACACGAAACCGCGTGATCATCAAAAATATCCTCTTTGAGGACCGTGGAGCAGGAAGAGCAAGACCTAGAAAGCGGAAACAAAGGGGCTCCCAGGCGGTAACTAAGCACACTGCGATATGTCCGACCGTTCATGGTTTGTCCAAGCCCATTAATTGGGACAACCCTCAACCAGTCAAAAGAATGATCCTCCTGCTGAGATTTCCACAAGGCAACCTGTCGAGGAATTAAGGAGAAAACAGATTCCGCTGCTGTAGTAACCCTCGTGAAATATATATCTGCCAATTTCTTCATAAGTTTTGGGGCAGTAATCTCAGAGGGGTTACACAAGAAGTCAGAACCGGTAGCCTCAACAAACCTACTCAAGGCAGACTCAAAGGAAAGTCCAGGGGCGGCGATCTCAGAGGGACGAAGCAGCATAGCTTGCAAATCGGCAGACAGGAGGCGAGAAGCAAGGAAGGCAAAGTGTAGGGCATCAGTGGCGGCAAAGACACCGAGCCCCCCTAGGGAAAAGGGGAGGGTGGCCATCTTCCACTTCCACTCCCCGAAACCGGGTCCGGACGCCGTGACAATACGCTCAAGACTAGATAGGAGCGCAGTATCGAAAGAAAGGTGGGCCGACCCAAAAGCACGGGGAGAGCAAGTGCGCAAAGCAAAATTATAACTTTGAAATACTGGTGCACGCCCGGAGAAGAAGTAACTCATACTGGGGATCCTCCATCGTAGCAACCAAGTCCATTAGCTCTATAGTACGGGCAACCCACTTCGAGATAACAGCACCACTGCAAGCAGGACACAGAGTACAGACCGCCCCCTCTAGGACCTTAAAACCATCCAAGGCTCTAGCAATAGCGGTGGGGAAAACACCAGCAAACCTACTCCTCGGGTAGTCGATAGGCCAGAAAATCTCCGTTTTACTTACGTTGAGGTGGAGGCCAGAACGGGGACCCTCATCCATAATCATCTTGAGAACCTTCCCCACAACAAGCGTATCCCCGACATCCATTATTATTATTATTATTTTTATTTATTTTTTATTTATTTTTTTATTATCAAACGAAGTTTGCATTATTATTATTATTTTAATTATTATTATTAATTTTTTTTTAAACAGAACTTGCATTAACACCAGAACAAATTAAAAGAAGTTAGAGGGGATCCGGGATACTATCTGGGCCCCCACTCCCTTAGCTATCGCAAAACTAATTCTAGTGAAAATATGAACTGCGGCACGTGCTCCAGCATCCTGTGACATAGCTAATTTACGAATCCGCTGGAGCAGAGAGACAGGCTCCGTGTCGAGCTCACCGAGAGAGGAGAAGGAGAAAGGAAGGAAACCGTGGCCAATGGCCGTGCAGCGTGCCTGAAACTTGGCACACTTACGGCGAGCAACATCAGCAACGACCCTTCCAGGCACAAAAGAAGTAAAGCCGGACTGGGTCAAAGGAGATGACCCAGTCAGATAACCACGAACATCACGCCCCTTGTCCCACGAGTAGAGAAGAAGATCGGCAGGTCGTAAGGGCTTGTCGTTATCGTTGCAGAGGTCAATCTCCACCTCCTTGCCTGCAGAGATCCCCCTCCGGAACTAAATATCCAACAGTGTGTCACGGACAAGGTTATGGCGATGTTTAATCCCCACAGTGCCAGCATACGAAACCGCGTGATCATCAAAAATATCCTCTTTGAGGACCGTGGAGCAGGAAGAGCAAGACCTAGAAAGCGGAAACAAAGGGGCTCCCAGGCGGTAACTAAGCACACTGCGATATGTCCGACCGTTCATGGTTTGTCCAAGCACAGTAATTGGGACAACCCTCAACCAGTCAAAAGAATGATCCTCCTGCTGAGATTTCCACAAGGCAACCTGTCGAGGAATTAAGGAGAAAACAGATTCCGCTGCTGTAGTAACCCTCGTGAAATATATATCTGCCAATTTCTTCATAAGTTTTGGGGCAGTAATCTCAGAGGGGTTACACAAGAAGTCAGAACCGGTAGCCTCAACAAACCTACTCAAGGCAGACTCAAAGGAAAGTCCAGGGGCGGCGATCTCAGAGGGACGAAGCAGCATAGCTTGCAAATCGGCAGACAGGAGGCGAGAAGCAAGGAAGGCAAAGTGTAGGGCATCAGTGGCGGCAAAGACACCGAGCCCCCCTAGGGAAAAGGGGAGGGTGGCCATCTTCCACTTCCACTCCCCGAAACCGGGTCCGGACGCCGTGACAATACGCTCAAGACTAGATAGGAGCGCAGTATCGAAAGAAAGGTGGGCCGACCCAAAAGCACGGGGAGAGCAATTGCGCAAAGCAAATTATAACTTTGAAATACTGGTGCACGCCCGGAGAAGAAGTAACTCATACTGGGGATCCTCAATCGTAGCAACCAAGTCCATTAGCTCTATAGTACGGGCAACCCACTTCGAGATAACAGCACCACTGCAAGCAGGACACAGAGTACAGACCGCCCCCCCTAGGACCTTAATACCATCCAAGGCTCTAGCAATAGCGGTGGGGAAAACACCAGCAAACCTACTCCTCGGGTCGTCGATAGGCCATAAAATCTCCGTTTTACTTACGTTGAGGTGGAGGCCAGAACGGGGACCCTCATCCATAATCATCTTGAGAACCTTCCCCACAACAAGCGTATCCCCGACATCCATTATTATTATTATTATTTTTATTTATTTATTATTTATTTTTTTATTATCAAACGAAGTTTGCATTATTATTATTATTTTAATTATTATTATTAATTTTTTTTTAAACAGAACTTGCATTAACACCAGAACAAATTAAAAGAAGTTAGAGGGGATCCGGGATACTATCTGGGCCCCCACTCCCTTAGCTATCGCAAAACTAATTCTAGTGAAAATATGAACTGCGGCACGTGCTCCAGCATCCTGTGACATAGCTAATTTACGAATCCGCTGGAGCAGAGAGACAGGCTCCGTGTCGAGCTCACCGAGAGAGGAGAAGGAGAAAGGAAGGAAACCGTGGCCAATGGCCGTGCAGCGTGCCTGAAACTTGGCACACTTACGGCGAGCAACATCATCAACGACCCTTCCAGGCACAAAAGAAGTAAAGCCGGACTGGGTCAAAGGAGATGACCCAGTCAGATAACCACAAACATCACGCCCCTTGTCCCACGAGTAGAGAAGAAGATCGGCAGGTCGTAAGGGCTTGTCGTTATCGTCGCAGAGGTCAATCTCCACCTCCTTGCCTGCAGAGATCCCCCTCCGGAACTAAATATCCAACAGTGTGTCACGGACAAGGTTATGGCGATGTTTAATCCCCACAGTGCCAGCATACGAAACCGCGTGATCATCAAAAATATCCTCTTTGAGGACCGTGGAGCAGGAAGAGCAAGACCTAGAAAGCGGAAACAAAGGGGCTCCCAGGCGGTAACTAAGCACACTGCGATATGTCCGACCGTTCATGGTTTGTCCAAGCACAGTAATTGGGACAACCCTCAACCAGTCAAAAGAATGATCCTCCTGCTGAGATTTCCACAAGGCAACCTGTCGAGGAATTAAGGAGAAAACAGATTCCGCTGCTGTAGTAACCCTCGTGAAATATATATCTGCCAATTTCTTCATAAGTTTTGGGGCAGTAATCTCAGAGGGGTTACACAAGAAGTCAGAACCGGTAGCCTCAACAAACCTACTCAAGGCAGACTCAAAGGAAAGTCCAGGGGCGGCGATCTCAGAGGGACGAAGCAGCATAGCTTGCAAATCGGCAGACAGGAGGCGAGAAGCAAGGAAGGCAAAGTGTAGGGCATCAGTGGCAGCAAAGACACCGAGCCCCCCTAGGGAAAAGGGGAGGGTGGCCATCTTCCACTTCCACTCCCCGAAACCGGGTCCGGACGCCGTGACAATACGCTCAAGACTAGATAGGAGCGCAGTATCGAAAGAAAGGTGGGCCGACCCAAAAGCACGGGGAGAGCAAGTGCGCAAAGCAAATTATAACTTTGAAATACTGGTGCACGCCCGGAGAAGAAGTAACTCATACTGGGGATCCTCCATCGTAGCAACCAAGTCCATTAGCTCTATAGTACGGGCAACCCACTTCGAGATAACAGCACCACTGCAAGCAGGACACAGAGTACAGACCGCCCCCTCTAGGACCTTAATACCATCCAAGGCTCTAGCAATAGCGGTGGGGAAAACACCAGCAAACCTACTCCTCGGGTAGTCGATAGGCCAGAAAATCTCCGTTTTACTTACGTTGAGGTGGAGGCCAGAACGGGGACCCTCATCCATAATCATCTTGAGAACCTTCCCCACAACAAGCGTATCCCCGACATCCATTATTATTATTATTATTTTTATTTATTTTTTATTTATTTTTTTATTATCAAACGAAGTTTGCATTATTATTATTATTTTAATTATTATTATTAATTTTTTTTTAAACAGAACTTGCATTAACACCAGAACAAATTAAAAGAAGTTAGAGGGGATCCGGGATACTATCTGGGCCCCCACTCCCTTAGCTATCGCAAAACTAATTCTAGTGAAAATATGAACTGCGGCACGTGCTCCAGCATCCTGTGACATAGCTAATTTACGAATCCGCTGGAGCAGAGAGACAGGCTCCGTGTCGAGCTCACCGAGAGAGGAGAAGGAGAAAGGAAGGAAACCGTGGCCAATGGCCGTGCAGCGTGCCTGAAACTTGGCACACTTACGGCGAGCAACATCATCAACGACCCTTCCAGGCACAAAAGAAGTAAAGCCGGACTGGGTCAAAGGAGATGACCCAGTCAGATAACCACAAACATCACGCCCCTTGTCCCACGAGTAGAGAAGAAGATCGGCAGGTCGTAAGGGCTTGTCGTTATCGTCGCAGAGGTCAATCTCCACCTCCTTGCCTGCAGAGATCCCCCTCCGGAACTAAATATCCAACAGTGTGTCACGGACAAGGTTATGGCGATGTTTAATCCCCACAGTGCCAGCATACGAAACCGCGTGATCATCAAAAATATCCTCTTTGAGGACCGTGGAGCAGGAAGAGCAAGACCTAGAAAGCGGAAACAAAGGGGCTCCCAGGCGGTAACTAAGCACACTGCGATATGTCCGACCGTTCATGGTTTGTCCAAGCACAGTAATTGGGACAACCCTCAACCAGTCAAAAGAATGATCCTCCTGCTGAGATTTCCACAAGGCAACCTGTCGAGGAATTAAGGAGAAAACAGATTCCGCTGCTGTAGTAACCCTCGTGAAATATATATCTGCCAATTTCTTCATAAGTTTTGGGGCAGTAATCTCAGAGGGGTTACACAAGAAGTCAGAACCGGTAGCCTCAACAAACCTACTCAAGGCAGACTCAAAGGAAAGTCCAGGGGCGGCGATCTCAGAGGGACGAAGCAGCATAGCTTGCAAATCGGCAGACAGGAGGCGAGAAGCAAGGAAGGCAAAGTGTAGGGCATCAGTGGCGGCAAAGACACCGAGCCCCCCTAGGGAAAAGGGGAGGGTGGCCATCTTCCACTTCCACTCCCCGAAACCGGGTCCGGACGCCGTGACAATACGCTCAAGACTAAATAGGAGCGCAGTATCGAAAGAAAGGTGGGCCGACCCAAAAGCACGGGGAGAGCAAGTGCGCAAAGCAAATTATAACTTTGAAATACTGGTGCACGCCCGGAGAAGAAGTAACTCATACTGGGGATCCTCAATCGTAGCAACCAAGTCCATTAGCTCTATAGTACGGGCAACCCACTTCGAGATAACAGCACCACTGCAAGCAGGACACAGAGTACAGACCGCCCCCCCTAGGACCTTAATACCATCCAAGGCTCTAGCAATAGCGGTGGGGAAAACACCAGCAAACCTACTCCTCGGGTAGTCGATAGGCCAGAAAATCTCCGTTTTACTTACGTTGAGGTGGAGGCCAGAACGGAGACCCTCATCCATAATCATCTTGAGAACCTTCCCCACAACAAGCGTATCCCCGACATCCATTATTATTATTATTATTTTTATTTATTTTTTATTTATTTTTTTATTATCAAACGAAGTTTGCATTATTATTATTATTTTAATTATTATTATTAATTTTTTTTTAAACAGAACTTTCATTAACACCAGAACAAATTAAAAGAAGTTAGAGGGGATCCAGGATACTATCTGGGCCCCCACTCCCTTAGCTATCGCAAAACTAATTCTAGTGAAAATATGAACTGCGGCACGTGCTCCAGCATCCTGTGACATAGCTAATTTACGAATCCGCTGGAGCAGAGAGACAGGCTCCGTGTCGAGCTCACCGAGAGAGGAGAAGGAGAAAGGAAGGAAACCATGGCCAATGGCCGTGCAGCGTGCCTGAAACTTGGCACACTTACGGCGAGCAACATCAGCAACGACCCGTCCAGGCTCAAAAGAAGTAAAGCCGGACTGGGTCAAAGGAGATGACCCAGTCAGATCAACACAAACATCACGCCCCTTGTCCCACGAGTAGAGAAGAAGATCGGCAAGTCGTAAGGGCTTGTCGTTATCGTCGCAGAGGTCAATCTCCACCTCCTTGCCTGCAGAGATCCCCCTCCGGAAGTAAATATCCAACAGTGTGTCACGGACAAGGTTATGGCGATGTTTAATCCCCACAGTGCCAGCATACGAAATCGCGTGATCATCAAAAATATCCTCTTTGAGGACCCTGGAGCAGGAAGAGCAAGACCTAGAAAGCGGAAACAAAGGGGCTCCCAGGCGGTAACTAAGCACACTGCGATATGTCCGACCGTTCATGGTTTGTCCAAGCACAGTAATTGGGACAACCCTCAACCAGTCAAAAGAATGATCCTCCTGCTGAGATTTCCACAAGGCAACCTGTCGAGGAATTAAGGAGAAAACAGATTCCGCTGCTGTAGTAACCCTCGTGAAATATATATCTGCCAATTTCTTCATAAGTTTTGGGGCAGTAATCTCAGAGGGGTTACACAAGAAGTCAGAACCGGTAGCCTCAACAAACCTACTCAAGGCAGACTCAAAGGAAAGTCCAGGGGCGGCGATCTCAGAGGGACGAAGCAGCATAGCTTGCAAATCGGCAGACAGGAGGCGAGAAGCAAGGAAGGCAAAGTGTAGGGCATCAGTGGCGGCAAAGACACCGAGCCCCCCCTAGGGAAAAAGGGAGGGTGGCCATCTTCCACTTCCACTCCCCGAAACCGGGTCCGGACGCCGTGACAATACGCTCAAGACTAGATAGGAGCGCAGTATCGAAAGAAAGGTGGGCCGACCCAAAAGCACGGGGAGAGCAAGTGCGCAAAGCAAATTATAACTTTGAAATACTGGTGCACGCCCGGAGAAGAAGTAACTCATACTGGGGATCCTCAATCGTAGCAACCAAGTCCATTAGCTCTATAGTACGGGCAACCCACTTCGAGATAACAGCACCACTGCAAGCAGGACACAGAGTACAGACCGCCCCCCCTAGGACCTTAATACCATCCAAGGCTCTAGCAATAGCGGTGGGGAAAACACCAGCAAACCTACTCCTCGGGTAGTCGATAGGCCAGAAAATCTCCGTTTTACTTACGTTGAGGTGGAGGCCAGAACGGGGACCCTCATCCATAATCATCTTGAGAACCTTCCCCACAACAAGCGTATCCCCGACATCCATTATTATTATTATTATTTTTATTTATTTTTTATTTATTTTTTTATTATCAAACGAAGTTTGCATTATTATTATTATTTTAATTATTATTATTAATTTTTTTTTAAACAGAACTTGCATTAACACCAGAACAAATTAAAAGAAGTTAGAGGGGATCCGGGATACTATCTGGGCCCCCACTCCCTTAGCTATCGCAAAACTAATTCTAGTGAAAATATAAACTGCGGCACGTGCTCCAGCATCCTGTGACATAGCTAATTTACGAATCCGCTGGAGCAGAGAGACAGGCTCCGTGTCGAGCTCACCGAGAGAGGAGAAGGAGAAAGGAAGGAAACCATGGCCAATGGCCGTGCAGCGTGCCTGAAACTTGGCACACTTACGGCGAGCAACATCAGCAACGACCCGTCCAGGCTCAAAAGAAGTAAAGCCGGACTGGGTCAAAGGAGATGACCCAGTCAGATCAACACAAATATAACGCCCCTTGTCCCACGAGTAGAGAAGAAGATCGGCAAGTCGTAAGGGCTTGTCGTTATCGTCGCAGAGGTCAATCTCCACCTCCTTGCCTGCAGAGATCCCCCTCCGGAAGTAAATATCCAACAGTGTGTCACGGACAAGGTTATGGCGATGTTTAATCCCCACAGTGCCAGCATACGAAACCGCGTGATCATCAAAAATATCCTCTTTGAGGACCCTGGAGCAGGAAGAGCAAGACCTAGAAAGCGGAAACAAAGGGGCTCCCAGGCGGTAACAAAGCACACTGCGATATGTCCGACCGTTCATGGTTTGTCCAAGCACAGTAATTGGGACAACCCTCAACCAGTCAAAAGAATGATCCTCCTGCTGAGATTTCCACAAGGCAACCTGTCGAGGAATTAAGGAGAAAACAGATTCCGCTGCTGTAGTAACCCTCGTGAAATATATATCTGCCAATTTCTTCATAAGTTTTGGGGCAGTAATCTCAGAGGGGTTACACAAGAAGTCAGAACCGGTAGCCTCAACAAACCTACTCAAGGCAGACTCAAAGGAAAGTCCAGGGGCGGCGATCTCAGAGGGACAAAGCAGCGTAGCTTGCAAATCGGCAGACAGGAGGCGAGAAGCAAGGAAGGCAAAGTGTAGGGCATCAGTGGCGGCAAAGACACCGAGCCCCCCCTAGGGAAAAGGGGAGGGTGGCCATCTTCCACTTCCACTCCCCGAAACCGGGTTCGGACGCCGTGACAATACGCTCAAGACTAGATAGGAGCGCAGTATCGAAAGAAAGGTGGGCCGACCCAAAAGCACGGGGAGAGCAAGTGCGCAAAGCAAATTATAACTTTGAAATACTGGTGCACGCCCGGAGAAGAAGTAACTCATACTGGGGATCCTCAATCGTAGCAACCAAGTCCATTAGCTCTATAGTACGGGCAACCCACTTCGAGATAACAGCACCACTGCAAGCAGGACACAGATTACAGACCGCCCCCCCTAGGACCTTAATACCATCCAAGGCTCTAGCAATAGCGGTGGGGAAAACACCAGCAAACCTACTCCTCGGGTAGTCGATAGGCCAGAAAATCTCCGTTTTACTTACGTTGAGGTGGAGGCCAGAACGGGGACCCTCATCCATAATCATCTTGAGAACCTTCCCCACAACAAGCGTATCCCCGACATCCATTATTATTATTATTTTTTTTATTTATTTTTTATTTATTTTTTTATTATCAAACGAAGTTTGCATTATTATTATTATTTTAATTATTATTATTAATTTTTTTTTAAACAGAACTTGCATTAACACCAGAACAAATTAAAAGAAGTTAGAGGGGATCCGGGATACTATCTGGGCCCCCACTCCCTTAGCTATCGCAAAACTAATTCTAGTGAAAATATGAACTGCGGCACGTGCTCCAGCATCCTGTGACATAGCTAATTTACGAATCCGCTGGAGCAGAGAGACAGGCTCCGTGTCGAGCTCACCGAGAGAGGAGAAGGAGAAAGGAAGGAAACCGTGGCCAATGGCCGTGCAGCGTGCCTGAAACTTGGCACACTTACGGCGAGCAACATCATCAACGACCCTTCCAGGCACAAAAGAAGTAAAGCCGGACTGGGTCAAAGGAGATGACCCAGTCAGATAACCACAAACATCACGCCCCTTGTCCCACGAGTAGAGAAGAAGATCGGCAGGTCGTAAGGGCTTGTCGTTATCGTCGCAGAGGTCAATCTCCACCTCCTTGCCTGCAGAGATCCCCCTCCGGAACTAAATATCCAACAGTGTGTCACGGACAAGGTTATGGCGATGTTTAATCCCCACAGTGCCAGCATACGAAACCGCGTGATCATCAAAAATATCCTCTTTGAGGACCGTGGAGCAGGAAGAGCAAGACCTAGAAAGCGGAAACAAAGGGGCTCCCAGGCGGTAACTAAGCACACTGCGATATGTCCGACCGTTCATGGTTTGTCCAAGCACAGTAATTGGGACAACCCTCAACCAGTCAAAAGAATGATCCTCCTGCTGAGATTTCCACAAGGCAACCTGTCGAGGAATTAAGGAGAAAACAGATTCCGCTGCTGTAGTAACCCTCGTGAAATATATATCTGCCAATTTCTTCATAAGTTTTGGGGCAGTAATCTCAGAGGGGTTACACAAGAAGTCAGAACCGGTAGCCTCAACAAACCTACTCAAGGCAGACTCAAAGGAAAGTCCAGGGGCGGCGATCTCAGAGGGACGAAGCAGCATAGCTTGCAAATCGGCAGACAGGAGGCGAGAAGCAAGGAAGGCAAAGTGTAGGGCATCAGTGGCGGCAAAGACACCGAGCCCCCCCTAGGGAAAAGGGGAGGGTGGCCATCTTCCACTTCCACTCCCCGAAACCGGGTCCGGACGCCGTGACAATACGCTCAAGACTAGATAGGAGCGCAGTATCGAAAGAAAGGTGGGCCGACCCAAAAGCACGGGGAGAGCAAGTGCGCAAAGCAAATTATAACTTTGAAATACTGGTGCACGCCCGGAGAAGAAGTAACTCATACTGGGGATCCTCCATCGTAGCAACCAAGTCCATTAGCTCTATAGTACGGGCAACCCACTTCGAGATAACAGCACCACTGCAAGCAGGACACAGATTACAGACCGCCCCCCCTAGGACCTTAATACCATCCAAGGCTCTAGCAATAGCGGTGGGGAAAACACCAGCAAACCTACTCCTCGGGTAGTCGATAGGCCAGAAAATCTCCGTTTTACTTACGTTGAGGTGGAGGCCAGAACGGGGACCCTCATCCATAATCATCTTGAGAACCTTCCCCACAACAAGCGTATCCCCGACATCCATTATTATTATTATTTTTTTTATTTATTTTTTATTTATTTTTTTATTATCAAACGAAGTTTGCATTATTATTATTATTTTAATTATTATTATTAATTTTTTTTTAAACAGAACTTGCATTAACACCAGAACAAATTACAATAAGTTAGAGGGGCTCCGAGATACTATCTGGGCCACCACTCCCTTAGTTATCGCAAAACTAATTCTAGTGAAAATATGAACTGCGGCACGTGCGCCAGCATCCTGTGGCATAGCTAATTTACGAATCCGCTGGAGCAGAGAGACAGGCTCCGTGTCGAGCTCACCGAGAGAGGAGAAGGAGAAAGGAAGAAAACCATGGCCAATGGCCGTGCAGCGTGCCTGATACTTGGCACACTTACGGCGAGCAACATCATCAACGACCCGTCAAGGCTCAAAAGAAGTAAAGCTGGACTGGGTCAAAGGAGATGACCCAGTCAGATCAACCCAAACATCACGGCCCTTGTCCCACGAGTAGAGAAGAAGGTCGGCAGGTCGTAAGGGCTTGTCGTTATCGTCGGAGAGGTCAATCTCCACCTCCTTGTCTGCAGAGATCCCCCTCCGGAAGCAAATATCCAACAGTGTGTCACGGACAAGGTTATGGCGATGTTTAATCCCCACAGTGCCAGCACACGAAACCGCGTGATCATCAAAAATATCCTCTTTGAGGACCCTAGAGCAGGAAGAGCAAGGTCTAGAAAGCGGAAACAAAGGGGCTCCCAGGCGGTAACTAAGCACACTGCGATATGTCCGACCTTTCATGGTTTGTCCAAGCACAGTAATTGGGACAACCCTCAACCAGTCAAAAGAATGATCCTCCTGCTGAGATTTCCACAAGGCAACCTGTCGAGGAATTAAGGAGAAAACAGATTCCGCTGCTGTAGTAACCCTCGTGAAATATATATCTGCCAATTTCTTCATAAGTTTTGGGGCAGTAATCTCAGAGGGGTTACACAAGAAGTCAGAACCGATAGCCTCAACAAACCTACTCAAGGCAGACTCAAAGGAAAGTCCAGGGGCGGCGATCTCAGAGGGACGAAACAGCTTAGCTTGCAAATCGGCAGACTGGAGGAGAGAAGCAAGGAAGGCAAAGTGTAGGGCATCAGTGGCGGCAAAGACACCGAGCCCCCCTAGGGAAAAGGGGAGGGTGGCCAGCCTCCACTGCCACACCCCGAAACCGGGTCCGGACGCCGTGACAATACGCTCAAGACTAGATAGGAGCGCAGTATCGAAAGAAAGGTGGGCCGACCCAAAAGCACGGGGAGCGCAAGTGTGCAAAGCAAATTATAACTTTGAAATACTGGTGCACGCCCGGAGAAGAAGTAACTCACACCGGGGATCCTCAATCGTAGCAACCAAGTCCATTAGCTCTATAGTACGGGCAACCCACTTCGAGATAATAGCACCACTGCAAGCAGGACACACAGTACGGACCGCCCCCCCTAGGACCTTAATACCATCCAAGGCTCTAGCAATAGGGGTGGGGAAAACACAAGCAAACCTACTCCTCGGGTCGTCGATAGGCCAGAAAATCTCCGTTTTAGTTACGTTGAGGTGGAGGCCAGAACGGGGACCCTCATCCATAATCATCTGGAGAACCTTCCCCAAAACAAGCGTATCCCCGACATCCATTATTATTATTATTTTTTTTAATTTTTTTATTTTTTTTAATTATCAAACGGAGTTTGCTTTATTATTATTATTATTATTATTTTAATTATCATAATTAATATTTTTTTTTAAACGGAACTTGCATTAACACCAGAACAAATTACAAGAAGTTAGAGGGGATCCGAGATACTATCTGAGCCCCCACTCCCTTACTTATCGCAAAACTAATTCTAGTGAAAATATGAACTGCGGCACGTGCTCCAGCATCCTATGACATAGTTAATTTACGAATCCGCTGGAGCAGAAAGACAGGCTCCGTGTCGAGCTCACCAAGAGAGGAGAAGGAGAAAGGAAGGAAACCATGGCCAATGGCCGTGCAGCGTGCCTGATACTTGGCACACTTACGGCGAGCAACATTAGCAACGACTCGTCCAGGCTCAAAAGAAGTAAAGCCGGACTGGGTCAAAGGAGATGACCCAGTCAGATCAACACAAACATCACGCCCCTTGTCCCACGAGTAGAGAAGAAGGTCGGCAGGTCGTAAGGGCTTGTCGTTATCGTCGCAGAGGTCAATCTCCACCTCCTTGCCTGCAGAGATCCGCCTCCGGAAGCAAATATCCAACAGTGTGTCACGGACAAGGTTATGGCGATGTTTAATCCCCACAGTGCCAGCACACGAAACCGCGTGATCATCAAAAATATCCTCTTTGAGGACCCTGGAGCAGGAAGAGCAAGGCCTAGAAAGCGGAAACAAAGGGGCTCCCAGGCAGTAACTAAGCACACTGCGATATGTCCGACCGTTCATGGTTTGTCCAAGCCCGGTAATTGGTACAACCCTCAACCAGTCAGAAGAATGATCCTCCTGCTGAGATTTCCACATGGCAACCTGTCGAGGAATTAAGGAGAAAACAGATTCCGCTGCTGTAGCAACCCTCGTGAAATATATATCTGCCAATTTCTTCATAAGTTTTGGGGCAGTAATCTTAGAGGGGTTACACAAGAAGTCAAAACCGGTAGCCTCAACAAACCTACTCAAGGCAGACTCAAAGGCAAGTCCAGGGGCTGCGATCTCAGAGGGACGAAGCAGATTAGCTTGCAAATCGGCAGACTGGAGGCGATAAGCAAGGAAGGCAAAGTGTAGGGCATCAGTGGCGGCAAAGACACCGAGCCCCCTTATGGAAAAGGGGAGGGTGGCCATCCTCCACTACCACTCCCCGAAATCGGGTCCGGACACCGTGATAATACGCTCAAGACTAGATAGGAGCGCAGTATCGAAAGAAAGGTGGGCCGACCCAAAAGCACGGGGAGAGCAAGTGCGCAAAGCAAATTATAACTTTGAAATACTGGTGCACGCCCGGAGAAGAAGTAACTCACACTGGGGATCCTCAATCGTAGCAACCAAGTCCATTAGCTCTATAGTACGGGCAACCCACTTCGAGATAACAGCACCACTGCAAGCAGGACACACAGTACAGACCCCCCCCTCTAGGACCTGAATACCATCCAAGGCTCTAGCAATAGCGGTGGGGAAAACAACAGCAAACCTACTCCTCGGTCGTCGATAGGCCAAAAAATCTTCGTTTTAGTTACGTTGAGGTGGAGGCCAGAACGGGGACCATCATCTATAATCATCTAAAGAACCTTCCCCACAACAAGCGTATCCCCGACATCCATTATTATTATTATTATTTTTTTTTTTATTATCAAACGGAGTTTTCATTATTATTATTATTTTAATTATTATTATTATTATTATTATTATTATTATTATTTTTAAACGGAACTTGCATTAACACCAGAACAAATTACAATAAGTTAGAGGGGCTCCGAGATACTATCTGGGCCACCACTCCCTTAGTTATCGCAAAACTAATTCTAGTGAAAATATGAACTGCGGCACGTGCTCCAGCATCCTATGACATAGTTAATTTACGAATCCGCTGGAGCAGAAAGACAGGCTCCGTGTCGAGCTCACCAAGAGAGGAGAAGGAGAAAGGAAGGAAACCATGGCCAATGGCCGTGCAGCGTGCCTGATACTTGGCACACTTACGGCGAGCAACATTAGCAACGACTCGTCCAGGCTCAAAAGAAGTAAAGCCGGACTGGGTCAAAGGAGATGACCCAGTCAGATCAACACAAACATCACGCCCCTTGTCCCACGAGTAGAGAAGAAGGTCGGCAGGTCGTAAGGGCTTGTCGTTATCGTCGCAGAGGTCAATCTCCACCTCCTTGCCTGCAGAGATCCGCCTTCGGAAGCAAATATCCAACAGTGTGTCACGGACAAGGTTATGGCGATGTTTAATCCCCACAGTGCCAGCACACGAAACCGCGTGATCATCAAAAATATCCTCTTTGAGGACCCTGGAGCAGGAAGAGCAAGGCCTAGAAAGCGGAAAGAAAGGGGCTCCCAGGCGGTAACTAAGCACACTGCGATATGTCCGACCGTTCATGGTTTGTCCAAGCCCGGTAATTGGTACAACCCTCAACCAGTCAGAAGAATGATCCTCCTGCTGAGATTTCCACATGGCAACCTGTCGAGGAATTAAGGAGAAAACAGATTCCGCTGCTGTAGCAACCCTCGTGAAATATATATCTGCCAATTTCTTCATAAGTTTTGGGGCAGTAATCTTAGAGGGGTTACACAAGAAGTCAAAACCGGTAGCCTCAACAAACCTACTCAAGGCAGACTCAAAGGCAAGTCCAGGGGCTGCGATCTCAGAGGGACGAAGCAGATTAGCTTGCAAATCGGCAGACTGGAGGCGATAAGCAAGGAAGGCAAAGTGTAGGGCATCAGTGGCGGCAAAGACACCGAGCCCCCTTATGGAAAAGGGGAGGGTGGCCATCCTCCACTACCACTCCCCGAAATCGGGTCCGGACACCGTGATAATACGCTCAAGACTAGATAGGAGCGCAGTATCGAAAGAAAGGTGGGCCGACCCAAAAGCACGGGGAGAGCAAGTGCGCAAAGCAAATTATAACTTTGAAATACTGGTGTTCGCCCGGAGAAGAAGTAACTCACACTGGGGATCCTCAATCGTAGCAACCAAGTCCATTAGCTCTATAGTACGGGCAACCCACTTCGAGATAACAGCACCACTGCAAGCAGGACACACAGTACAGACCCCCCCCCTCTAGGACCTGAATACCATCCAAGGCTCTAGCAATAGCGGTGGGGAAAACAACAGCAAACCTACTCCTCGGTCGTCGATAGGCCAAAAAATCTTCGTTTTAGTTACGTTGAGGTGGAGGCCAGAACGGGGACCATCATCTATAATCATCTAAAGAACCTTCCCCACAACAAGCGTATCCCCGACATCCATTATTATTATTATTATTTTTTTTTTTATTATCAAACGGAGTTTTCATTATTATTATTATTTTAATTATTATTATTATTATTATTATTATTATTATTATTATTATTATTATTTTTAAACGGAACTTGCATTAACACCAGAACAAATTACAATAAGTTAGAGGGGCTCCGAGATACTATCTGGGCCACCACTCCCTTAGTTATCGCAAAACTAATTCTAGTGAAAATATGAACTGCGGCACGTGCGCCAGCATCCTGTGGCATAGCTAATTTACGAATCCGCTGGAGCAGAGAGACAGGCTCCGTGTCGAGCTCACCGAGAGAGGAGAAGGAGAAAGGAAGAAAACCATGGCCAATGGCCGTGCAGCGTGCCTGATACTTGGCACACTTACGGCGAGCAACATCATCAACGACCCGTCAAGGCTCAAAAGAAGTAAAGCTGGACTGGGTCAAAGGAGATGACCCAGTCAGATCAACCCAAACATCACGGCCCTTGTCCCACGAGTAGAGAAGAAGGTCGGCAGGTCGTAAGGGCTTGTCGTTATCGTCGGAGAGGTCAATCTCCACCTCCTTGTCTGCAGAGATCCCCCTTCGGAAGCAAATATCCAACAGTGTGTCACGGACAAGGTTATGGCGATGTTTAATCCCCACAGTGCCAGCACACGAAACCGCGTGATCATCAAAAATATCCTCTTTGAGGACCCTAGAGCAGGAAGAGCAAGGCCTAGAAAGCGGAAACAAAGGGGCTCCCAGGCGGTAACTAAGCACACTGCGATATGTCCGACCGTTCATGGTTTGTCCAAGCCCAGTAATTGGGACAACCCTCAACTAGTCAGAAGAATGATCCTCCTGCTGAGATTTCCACATGGCAACCTGTCGAGGAATTAAGGACCTGAGAAAACAGATTCCGCTGCTGTAGCAACCCTCGTGAAATATATATTTGCCAATTTCTTCATAAGTTTTGGGGCAGTAATCTTAGAGGGGTTACACAAGAAGTCAGAACCGGTAGCCTCAACAAACCTACTCAAGGCAGACTCAAAGGCAAGTCCAGGGGCTGCGATCTCAGAGGGACGAAGCAGCTTAGCTTGCAAATCGGCAGACTGGAGGCGAGAAGCAAGGAAGGCAAAGTGTAGGGCATCAGTGGCGGCAAAGACATCGAGCCCCCTTAGGGAAAAGGGGAGGGTGGCCATCCTCCACTACCACTCCCCGAAATCGGGTCCGGACGCCGTGATAATACGCTCAAGACTAGATAGGAGCACAGTATCGAAAGAAAGGTGGGCCGACCTCAAAGCACGGGGAGAGCAAGTGCGCAAAGCAAAGTTGTGGACTTGACATAGGTCCACCCTGACGTGGCCACGCGCGGGTTTGGGGAGGTGAATGAATCTCCATATGAGAATGGTTCGAATGGAAATTTAAATCGGAGTGGAGTCGCCACCGAACTTTGTGGGAGTTCGGGCCCGTACGAACCCACTCTATATCTTAGTGGGCCATGCACAATGTATGGCTCATTCGGATGTCAGAGTTTATTGGGCTCGTCTCTTTGCATTTGATACCGATACTGACGTTATTGGATACCGTGTATTGAATGACTCTCGTGTGCCAATGGTTTCTGACATCCGGAAGCCATGGTTCTAAGTAAGGGGTGAGGGTACGTGTTGGGAAGTTCACAAAGAACACCCAACCCCGCCCGCACATAAGCGGCCTCTACTAAGATATCGAATGACGTTATAATACGCGTGCTAGTAGAACGATGAATGATATGCAAACATTGTTTTCCCTAACCATGCGAGAATTGAATGGGTTCCTAAGTCGATTTAATGCATCTAAAACTAACGTCAAAGTTATATTTAGCATGCGAGGTTTATTTTAGTACAATAAAATAAACAATAAAAATAAATCAACAAGAAAAATAACAAACTTGTTAGTAACGGCATAACGATAATAACGGTTTGCGAATAATATGGAATGATGTAAATAAGATGATGCATGGTTTTGAAAAGTAATATTTCACGTGATAGATTTGACACGTGTTGACCTAAGTCATAAAAAAGTATTAACGGGACTAAAACCACGTTGTGGGACTCACGGTTTGACGTGATAAAGGGGCCACTCGACCGAGTCATTGAGGGTCTCGACCAAGTGGATCTCTGAAGAAGCTTCTGTCCGGATTTTGAGACGTCACTCGACCGAGTCACAAGGGGACTCGATCGAGTGCGCGGCCACTCGGTCGGGTCATGGCAGGACTCGACAGAGTGGTTTTCAAAAAAAACCTCATGTCTCGCTTTTGGGGGTGCCACTCGACCGAGTGGACTAGGCACTCGATCGAGTGCCCCCTGTACGAACTAGGGTTCGCTTTGCAATTTGTTATCGATTTCGAAATTGCTTTTGATTTTGATAATTCGATGATTTTGTTGAATTGGACATAAATATTGTAAAATTTATGCTCGATTCGGACTTGGATACTCGTCATATCCGATATTCGATTATTGAATCGATATCAAATATTAGAGTGAAACTTGAAAGAAAAGAAGATGCTATAAGTCGTTTAAATTGACTAAAACGATATAGATTTTCTCCGCGTTTATAGTGTCGTAATTAATTGTAACGAATTAGATGACAACTATTTTAGCATCAACGAAAATCGTGTTAGTTAAATTATTTGACTAAATCGTTTAGCTTCGACGTCCAACTATTGAGTTGGTACCGAATCTAATAGACCGACGCTTTGTGATTACTTTAATTAAAACGGACTCGATTTGATTCCCTCGGCTTCCCGACATCGTAATAAATCCTTACGGATTGTGTGATGTCGGATCCGCGTCAACGGGTTTCGACATTAATTAAAAAAAGGTGTTTGATTCGAAAATAGTTTTGAAATCGATGAAATATGCGATGAATGACGACACGAGCAAAATAAAAAAACTATTGTTTACGTTGACTTGTTTCAAAAATCAAGCGCTAAGGGTATCGGGATAAGCGACCGGCAACATCGGATGAAACATCCTTGTATATTCGGATTTCCTTATCCCGTCATCATTCGCACTCGACACGAATCCGCAAGTATTTTAATGTATTATAGTAATAATTATTATTGATATTATAGACTCGATGATAGAATAACAAAAAAATAAAAAAACGACGACAACTGACGAACGACGCGAGGAGAGAAGGGAGAAAAGAGAAGAACAAGATTTTGCACCCTCAACCTACATGTTTCTTAGTCTCGGATAGAACTCGTTAGTTGTGGCCTAGGCGCGGGAGTATCGAGGTTTACGTAAGTTAAGTTATTGTGGTTTAGGGTTTGTAAGTTGCTAGGGTTTAAGGTTGAAGATGAATGATTAGGGTTTTTTGAATGTTGTAGGATTGATTAAGGTTGTAAAAAAGATGTATGTAAAGTGTGTCAAAAGTCGTTCAAAGTTGCATACATGAGGGTGTATATATAAGCCAAGCTATGCACCCCCGTCTAGGGTTACTCGACCGAGTAACTGGCTAACTCGGTCGAATGGCCCAGTGCGACTGCAGTTGGGCTTGCTTAAGGTCCCACTCGATCGAGTCGGCTGACACTCGATCGAGTGGGTCAGCTGAAGCGCACGGGGACAGTTTTTTGGACCTCGGGGTAGGCATTTTGTGCGCTTTGTATTTGGGTTGGACTTTTGATGTTTGCACAGCTGTTTTTTGTGTCTCGGAAACGGCTTTGACCGGGGTTTGACCCAATCGCTAAAAGTCGGTTTTATTTCCGGTGTCCGTTTTGACCCAAATTAGTCTTATTTGATTGGAAACGACCCACTGGGCTTGAATTTGAGGTTGGTTTTGTGAGATTTGTACTCCGTAAATGCCTAAGCCAGTAACTAATGGTTTCTAGCCCATATCTGAGCGCGTAGAAATACGTTTGTGTCCGATCATTGATGGTAAGGATCCGTCACGTCCCTAACCGTCAATAAACTACCGATTACACCTAGTGGGTAGCTAGGGCAAGTTGGGATCGTATCCACGAGGATGGTAAGGCGAAGTTTAGACTACTTCTACCTAAAACGAGACTATGCTACCAAAACGACACAAAGAAAGCGGTAAATGGAAAACTATGGTGGAGGAGAAGTATGACTAAGCTAATAATGAATTAACAAGTAAACTAGAGTAAACTATGGCTAACTAAAGAAGTGAACTCAAATATGGAAAGAAGTGGGGTAGGTCGGGTTCATAGGAGTAGAAGGATAATTGGGGTGATCAGGATATAGGTATCTCCTAATCGCTAGAGTCGGTCCGGGCTCTCGCAACTTAGACCGATGTCAAGGTGGGTCCGGGCTCTCGCAACGTAGACCCTAGTCCGCGATCTCGCGACTAAACTATTCTCAACATTTCCACAAAATAAGCAATCAATGAGAAGATGAACACAAGTATGGGAAGCATGGCCACTACAACTCACACAAGCATATCAACAAACACATAGAGTGCCCACAATGTGACTAACAACAAAGATGTAACCTTTTCCCCTTAATCAACCCTAATCATCCATAATCTACCCCTAATCCCCCTACTAACCCCACAAGTAATCTACTCACTCATTATCAATGAAAAACTAACAATAATAAGAGAAAACAACTTGAACATCCAAACATCCATAATGAACAATAACAATAACAATAAACAAAATATAAAGATTCAAACTTGATTAACAAACTAAGAACAAGAGTAAATAAGAGAAGAAGATTATACCAACAAACAATGGATGAAGAAAAGAAGAAAACTTGTATTAATGAGAAATCCAAATACAATCCCAAGGTTGTCAAGCTTGGAACAATATTCAAGAATCCCCTTAATTCAAGAACTAATTACAATGATTAACTAAAGATTAAAGAGAGAATTAAACTAATGAGAGAAGCACTAATCTAGGGTTTTGAATGTTAATGGAGGCTTAAACTAGTCTAGGGTATGATAAGATGTCTTAACATTACAAGAAGGGAGTATATATATGGGTACAAGAATGAAGGAGCATGAAATAGAAGGACCCGTGCTGCCTCAGTAGCTTCCCGACCGGGATGGATCATCCCGATCGGGACGGCCCTGTCATCCCGTCGGGACGGGTTGGTCCCGACCGGGATGGGCTCACAGCAGCCTCCTGAAAAGCGCACCTCATCCCGAACGGGATGGGTCTTGTAGGCCTCCCTTAAGAGCTCTTTGGTCCCTCCTTGCTTCTCATGGGTTCCTCGTCGATTCTCGGGACTCGAAATCGGGTCTCGGAGGCTTGGGATTGGGTCCCAAGGTCTCGGGGTCGATTCCTAGCCCTCGAGTCATCGTTCCTTTATCTGGTTGGCTCCAAAGTGTGTATGTATCGAGTCGGAATCGCTCCAACTCTTCCAAATCGGTCTCGGGAACCTGAAACGAACTAAAGGAAGCATAAGAAACCCATAAATCGCTCCCAAGGAGCGATTCCACAAGGAAAATGGGACCAAAATACAGTAAAATAGACACTACAAACTACACTTATCAACTCCCCCACACTTAACCCTTACTCGCCCTCGAGTAAGCACATACTAACTACTATACTAGCCGAATGGGTATTAGCGCACCCTACGCCCTTTCAACTCATGCGAGTGCACTTAGAGGAATAGTGCACTCCGCAAGGCAAGTTGGGTCTTGCGAAAAAACCGCGGATGCAACCGGACACAAAACACACAAACAAACAAACACACAAACAAACACTTAGACGGTTGCACCCAAAACAAAAGAAATACCGCTTCCCTCTAAAAGCAGTGAATGAAACACCGGTTTAGGACTCGAGGTAAGTGACAACGTTCCCAAGCTAGCAATACAAACTAAGGTGGACTAAACCCTAATAGTATGACGATAAAGCAACAAAAACGTTGGTAACTTACCTAGGTCCTCCTAACTTTCTAAAAACGTACTACGGGACGATCGGCGGAGTGGAAAAATGAAGAACCATGGTTTTAGTCGACACTGTAGGTAAGTGAGACCCCGCCCCCTTTAGCGTGAGCCAAGAGGGTCGTCCCGTGTCAAAAACCGCCTAACTAGTCCAAGTAAAAAGGTGAAAAACATGCAAAGTGCGGGAAGACCGACCTTTACCGCTATCATCCTTCCTAGGGACTCGGTCCTTTGGTAGGCTCTTCACGGCAAAAGTCGGAAAAAGGCTTATTTTTGTGGGGATTTCTTTTTGTGAGACGGGTTTTCTTTTGGCATTTTCTCTTTCTTTTGCATTTTCCTTTGTTTGTTGTCATGCCATCTCTTTTTCTTCTTTTCTATTTTCTTTTGGCTTTCGTGCCTTTTCTTTTTCTTTCTTTTTCTTTTCTTTGCCCTTTTGGCATGATTTGACATTTTGGCAATTTCATTGTATAACAAGAAAGAGAGATTTCAACACTTTGCAATTTTATTGTATGGATATGTGTGAAAGGTAGGGGAATGGGAGAGTTGGGGAGCGTCCTTCCCTTCAAACCCACAAAAAGTGGATAACTTGGACTAATCAAACGATCCCAAACACGGTCACCTAAGGGACGAGACTCGGTAACCAAGGCCTTTTCACACCGTGGGTGGTCATAATGGTCAAAAGTGCAAATCCCGTAGTAAATTCCTAGTAAGCTAGGTGGACTGAAGGTAAAGGACCAACGAAATCATTGATTTAGGGTCATTCTACTAGGCTAAAGTCCAAGACTCGATTTACACTACTAAAAAGGGAAAGTACACACTCACACACTAGCCTCTAAACCGGGTTTTCGAAAACCATTTACACACAAGACACAAAAACACACAAACAAAGACTCAACGAGAACGAACGAAAGAAAAAGAAACAAAAAGGCAACAAAATAAAACAAAACAAGACAAACACATAAACAAAGCACACACTACCCCGAATTTCCAAACAAGTCATCAAATCCACCACAAGAATGTATAAGCTCCACCCGAGCACACCTCAACACAACCTTCTCCAAACATCACAAGGAATAAAGAGGGAAAGAGGGTTAGAGGATGTTACCGGATGTCTTCAAAGCTTTCCAAACAACGGAGATTAGGCAACCTATGAGGAAAAGGGAGGCAAAACACACACAATACAAAACAAATATACGACACAACGACACAAAGGAAAAAGACACAAAAAGAAAATCTTTTTGATTTTTGTGAAATTTTTTCAAATTTTTAGGTGTTTTTTAAAGGTTTTTCGAAAAAGGGAAAAATAAAACTAACTACGATAGAATATCGCTCCCCCACACTTAAACCGAGCAATGTCCTCATATGCTCAATCGTAGTGTGCGGAGAGACAAAAGAAAAGAAAAAGAAACTACGAAAATAAAGCTTAAAATCAAAGAATAAGGTGAAGAAAACGGTAGAAGGTGTCCGGCCGTGGTGTAATCAAGTCACCATGGGCCGAGACAAGAAAAGATATGGAGGGGGTAGAAAATAAAAAGAAAGAAATAAAAGGAAATGGGAGGGGAGGGCTAGGTGTAATCAAGTCACCTAGCCCGGATTCCGTCCAAATCCGACTAACTCCTAAAAAGAGGTGAAAATCTTGTAAATTGAACTTTTCGATTGACCTTCAACGCAATCACGTCGTTGAGAGTCGGGACCAATCGTACTATGGCCTCGAAGGCCACTAAGATACCATGACTCAAGGGAAGGGGGCAATCAATGAAAAACAAGCGACAAAAATACGGAGAAGTAAGGATAGTTACCCAAACCGAGCGGCTAGTAACTCACTTGCTCCATCGTCTCAATGATCATTAGAGGCTCGTCGCTTATCTTCTCTGTTGCCATCTCGCTTTACACTTTAAAAGAACTCATGGTAGAGGTAGTAATGGTAGAGGGTGGGATTTGATGTGAGAGTCGGTGTAAAGTGGATAGGAAATGGAGTGAGGGCATGACAATGAAGTACATGGGGAATATGATAAGGCTAGGGTAGCTAGGGAGGTTGGGAGGGGGCATAAAATGGTTGGGTGGACTCGATTTGCGAAGAAGAAACACAAAGGGGAAGCAGGTCGTCCCGGTCGGGATGATCGGTCCCGTTCGGGATGTCTCACCCGTCCCGGTCGGGACGCTTCCTTCCCGGTCGGGATGGACCTCCAGTGAGCTCGAATTTGTGCACCCCCATCCTGATCGGGATGACTCCTTCCCGGTCGGAATGCCACGCCCGTCCCGGTCGGGACGCCTCTTCCCGGCTGGGATGGGTCTTCTTCAACTTCCACAATCCCAAAAGCTTGCTCCAAGTTTCAAAAACCCGGTCCTCGTGCTTACAACCCAAGGCATATCATAGCCATTCTTCTCTAGGAAGCATTCTCACTTCACCTATCAAACAATACTCAAACACACATCAAACTCTCTCCCTCACAACACTCATCAATCAATCCAAATAACAAGAATTCACAAAAATCCAACTAACTACAAGAAAGAGATATATACAATAAGACGGTTCTTGTGGAACTCCGTCAAACCAAGATGGTGCAATCTTCATTCTTTTTCAACAACCATAACTAGTTCCATCTCCATCAAGGGCACGTAAGAACAAGTCGAAGGCCCTAAAGAAGTCTTCAATCAAGCATGTCATATAACCGACCACATCCTAAGGCTCTTCATAGCCTTGCCTTGACGTTCCCAGGGCATCCCGATCTTCCAAGTTTAACGACTTGAACTTGTACTTTTGGTCTTTGGGGATATACCCAAACGTCCACCGGTCTTCATGTGGCCCCAAGGGAGGCTCATCCTTCTCCTTGCTTTTCAACTTGTCATCAAGCCCATGATTTGGGCACTCATTTTCCTCCAAATCGGAGTCATCATCATCAAATACATAAGAGTACTTCTTCAAGCTTTGCCCCGGTTCACCCCCTAGATCGATGTCTTTCTTGGCTTGGATCATATTGCATGTCTCATCGCTAGTAGGCGAAGTGTTGCCTTGGAGGTCGAACACTATCTTTTCCTCGCCTAACTCAAATGTGATCCTACCGTTCTTCACATCGATCATGGCACCCGCAGTGTGTAGAAGTGGGCGCCCAAGGATGATGGGAGTGTTGGCATCTTCCGGCATATCGAGCACGATGAAGTCAACCGGAATGAAGAACTTCCCAATTCTTACAGGCACATCCTCTAGCATCCCTAATGGTCGATTGAGAGATTTATCGGGCATTTGGAGTGTAATGGATGTACATTTAAACTCCTTCATCCCGAGTCGGCAACAAATAGAGTAGGGAATGATGCTCACACTCGGGCCCAAGTCACATAATGCATTCTTGATCATGAAATTGCCTATGGTGCAAGGGATCGAGAAACTACCCGGGTCCTTCAACTTCGGAAGCGTGGAACCTTGAATAAGCTCGCTCACCACCCTCGTGAACGCTACCGTCTCTTTCTTGTCGATGGACCTCTTCCTAGCCAAGATTTCTTTCATGAATTTACCATGTGCCGGGATTTGGGTAAGTAACTCGGTAAACGGGACACTAACATCCAATTTCTTCACAATACTAAGGAACTTGTCGTATTGAGTGTCCACCCTAGTCTTCATTTGCCTTGATGGGAAAGGCAACTTGATTTGGTACTTGTTTTGCTCAATTGGGGTGGACTCTTCAAAGGACACTTTCCTTTTTCCCTTGTCTTTCTCTTGAAGTGGGGGAGGGTTGTCTTCTTGGGTTTTCTCGACCTCCCATAAGACTTGCTCCTCAATTGGATTATCAAAGCTTGACTCTTCTTGATTTGGAGATGCCATTTCCATTGTCGGTTCTTGCGTTGGCTCTTGCCATTAGGATATGGTGGGGAGTCATAAGAGGTACCTCTCCTTTTGGTGATAGCATTTACATGCTCAAATGTCGGTGTTTCACCTTGAGAAGGTAGTTGCCCCTTTTGCCTTGAGGAGCTCCCCGAAGCGAGTTGAGATACTTGAGTCTCAAGTATCTTCATACGGGTATCTCTCATCGCATTTTCCCCTTGAATATAAGTGAAGAGCTCATGATGGTTTCTTGACATGTCCATTTGACATTGTTGCATATCTTGATTGCTCCTTTGTATTTCCATCAAAGTCTTTTAAATGTCAAAATCCCGAGGTGGGGATGATGGATTATGTGGAGTATCGGTGATGGTGAGAGGAATGCCATAATCATGAGTAGGAGACCGGCTCCTAGGCTTGCTTTGTTGTTGATTACCTTGTGTAGCTTGTTGTTGACGGTTCCCTTGGAACCCATGAGAATTGCTTTGGTTAAGGCCTTGATTTTTGCCATGGTTGTAGCTTTGATACCCTTGGTTGTGGTTTTGTTGTCCTTGGAAATTTTGGTTTCCTTGGAAACCACCATGATTGAAGTTCCCTTGTTGGAACCCTTGCTTGTTGTTGTGGACCTTGGTTGTTTTGCTTGAAGTTGTTGAAGGGTCTTGGATTACCCATATAACCTTGGTAACCTTGAGTGTTGTCCCTTAAGGGAGGTGGAACATAGGGACGATGTTGTTGTTGATGTTGAAGTGCTTGTTGTTGAGGGACTTGATTGGAAGCTTGGTATTGATTAGAGAAGGAGGCACCTTGCTTGAACGCTTGAAAGGCGTTCACTTGCTCAATACTCCCTCTACAATTCATAAGGTCATGACCAACGATTCCACAAGTGTCACACATCCCAAAGTAAGGTGTAGGAGGTGCGAACCCCAAAGCATTCACTTCTTGAATCGGTTGATGGTGGGAGGAACTAGTGCCTTGGACTTGGTTGAGGTGGCTTTGGAGATTCTTGTCAATAGTCTCCATGTGTGTTTTCAATTGAGCTCCAAGGTCAATGCTTAACTTGGTGATAGCATCAACCTCATGCATGCCTCCTCGATGTGCCTTCCTAGGCCTAGAGTATTGCGAATTATGCACCGCCATCTCTTCGATTCTCGCCCACGTTTGGTCGTCATCGACCTCGGTAAACCTACCATTGGAACCCATGTTAAGAATATCTCTCGAGTCCTCATAAAGACCATTCCAAAATTGTTGCACCAAGAACCATTGCGAGAGTCCATGATGAGGGCACGATCTTACCAAAGACTTAAACCGCTCCCAAGCTTCATATAGGCTCTCTTCATCCCTTTGTTGGAACCCGGTGATGGAGGCCCTAAGCAAATTCGTCTTTTCCGGAGGGTAAAACTTTTGGTAGAACGCCAAGGCAAGCTTTTTCCAAGTATCGATCTCCATGGTTGCCCTATCAAGACTCTTGATCCATTGCTTCGCTTTTCCAATAAGAGAAAACGGGAAAAGTACCCAACGAATTTGATCTTGAGTAACCCCGGTTTGAGATATAGCGTCACAATAATCAGAGAAGGTCTCCATGTGTTGGTGCGGGTCTTCGGTGGGCAAACCACTAAATGGGCTCCTCTCTACGAGTTAGATAAATTGGGTCTTTGCCATAAAATTCCCGGTGTAGGCTTCCGGTGATGCACTCGGTCCCGACAAGACATCTTCGGTGAATGTGGAGTGAGAGGAAAACATAGGCATTCTTGGATATAAGGGAGAAGATGGTGGTGTAGACGGTGTTGATGTAGATGAAGAGGGGGAACTAGGAGAAGAATTACCGAAGGGATTGATGAAGGTCCCTCCGGCCGTCTCTCGAGGTGACTCGCTAAAGTCGGCTCCTTGAGCTTGCCCTTGATGAGTATTGCTTGCACTTGGTTGAGAGATCCTAACCCGATTAATCGTCCGTTGACAAAAGGCTCGAAAGAGTCTCTCCGGCTCTGGATTAAAGAGATAGAAGTCGCCTCCCCTCCTAGGCATACACTACACACTAGAACAAACGTGAGAACACCTAGCGCTTTGTGGGCACTAGGCAACGACAATGAACAAGCACAACTAGAGACAAAGAGAAAAGAAAGCTAAGAAAAGAAGAAAAACTAGAAAATATTCACAAGAGAATATGGGAGAACACAAAGAAGGGTAACTAAGTCTAGAAATAAGCAAACTAAGTCTAAACAATGCACCGTCCCCGGCAACGGCGCCTAATTGATGGTGAGGATTCGTCACGTCCCTAACCGTCAATAAACTACTGATTACACCTAGTGGGTAGCTAGGGCAAGTCGGGATCGTATCCACGAGGACGGTAAGGCGAAGTTTAGACTACGTCTACCTAAAACGAGACTATGCTACCAAAACGACACAAAGAAAGCGGTAAATGGAAAACTATGGTGGAGGAGAAGTATGACTAAGCTAATAATGAACTAACAAGTAAACTAGAGTAAACTATGGCTAACTAAAGAAGTGAACTCAAACATGGAAAGAAGTGGGGTAGGTCGGGTTCATAGGAGTAGAAGGATAATTGGGGTGATCAAGGGTATAAGTGTCTCCTAATCGCTAGAGTCGGTCCGGGCTCTCGCAACTTAGACCCTAGTCCGCGCTCTCGCGACTAAACTATTCTCAACATTTCCACAAAATAAGCAATCAATGAGAAAATGAACACAAGTATGGGAAGCATGGCCACTACAACTCACACAAGCATATCAACAAACACATAGAGTGCCCACAATGTGACTAACAACAAAGATGTAACCTTTTCCCCTTAATCAACCCTAATCATCCACAATCTACCCCTAATCCCCCTACTAACCCCACAAGTAATCTACTCACTCATTATCAATGAAAAACTAACAATAATAAGAGAAAACAACTTCAACATCCAAACATCCATAATGAACAATAACAATAACAATAAACAAAATATAAAGATTCAAACTTGATTAACAAACTAAGAACAAGAGTAAATAAGAGAAGAAGATTATACCAACAAACAATGGATGAAGAAAAGATGAAAACTTGTATTAATGAGAAACCCAAATACAATCCCAAGGTTGTCAAGCTTGGAACAATCTTCAAGAATCCCCTTAATCCAAGAACTAATTACAATGATTAACTAAAGATTAAAGAGAGAATTAAACTAATGAGAGTAGCACTAATCTAGGGTTTTGAATGTTAATGGAGGCTTAAACTAGTCTAGGGTATGATAAGATGTCTTAACATTACAAGAAGGGAGTATATATAGGTACAAGAATGAAGGAGCATGAAATAGAAGGACCCGTGCTGCCTCTGTAGCTTCCCGACCGGGACGGATCATCCCGATCGGGACGGCCCTGTCATCCCGACCGGGACGGGTTGGTCCCGACCGGGATGGGCTCACAGCAGCCTCCTCAAAAGCGCACCTCATCCCGAACGAGATGTGGCCATCCCGAACGGGATGAGTCTTGTAGGCCTCCCTTAAGAGCTCTTTGGTCCTTCCTTGCTTCTCATGGGTTCCTCGTCAATTCTCGGGACTCGGGATCGGGCCTCGGAGGCTCGGGATTGGGTCCCAAGGTCTCGGGGTTGATTCCTAGGCCTCGAGTCATCGTTACTTTATCTCGTTGGCTCCAAAATGTGTATGTATCGAGTCGGAATCGCTCCAACTCTTCCAAATCGGTCTCGGGAACTTGAAACGAACTAAAGGAAGCATAAGAAACCCATGAATCGCTCCCAAGGAGCGATTTCACAAGGAAAATGGGACCAAAATACATTAAAATAGACACTACAAACTACACTTATCAATCATCATCGGGTGTTTTTTGGAAACTGCTATAGACATCTGGCGGTCAAAATGTGGGTGTCTACAGAGCCCCCACTCTAACTGAGGCTTGGACAGGGCGAAAGTCAGAGTAGCTACCAGGCCAATCAACGATTAGGACCTGGTAGACTTCCGGTCGGGTCGCTTATAGTCCATTGGACTTGCGTGAAGGGCTCGCCGGCCATAAGATAGAAGTCATACCTGAGCTAATGACGATAATTCCGTGGGGAATTTGGACTTCTCGTGCAAGTCCTGGGTGCGCCTGTATGTGGGCCCATCTCGTGAAAAATGTCGCCTTGGGCCTTCCGCTGCGGTCTTGAGTTGTACCTGTATAAGTTACATAAAATTTTGCATGCAACACGTAGGTAAAAACATGAATCGCACTGGGAAAAATGATTTTTGCTTTATTTTGCAATCGAAATCTTGAAAGCAACTCACGTGCTAGGTTTTCAAAATGAAAAGGGATAGAAAAGAAATTTGCAGTTTAAATAGACTGAAGTTTGACCTTGTCGAAAAGGATTTTTTTTTTCAAATGGCTAAATTTTGCAAAATTTAAAATGAGAATTTGAAGAGAGAGGTGTACCGACAGACTCGACTCTGGACGTGACCGGACGAGTTGACAGACACGACTGGACTCTCGAGGGGTTGGACCGTGACTCGGTAGGGGGGTGGGCCACCTAACAAGACTCTTAAGTTGCGCTATTTCGTAGCCTAGGCGAGTGACAACATGGTCGAATTCTCGGAATGGGAAGGATGTGCTATGGGGGGATTGCAATAGTCTGTAATGAGACTGTTTTGGGATGACAGGACTTGGCAATAGAAATGCCGTAGTCTAAAGCTCTTTTATGGCGCTGTTTCGAGTCTTTAACAGATTCTTGTCTTCGACTGAGCCGAGTACTAAGACACACTATAGAAAGGAGGCTAGATTTTTTTGAATTTATCTGGATTTTGTGAGTGGATGGAGGTTTTCTGCCTAAGAGAAGCGCCCAGGATGACAAAGCTAGCTATTGAGAACGTGACAGTGTCGTGACCGGAATGATGGTGCTTTTTGAATGTGTGTCAATGTGGGTGGTTGTGCCTCTGTTGAAAGGTTACGTATTCACGTGTAGTGAAATCAAACCAAGCCTTAGTTCAGTGAATTGAAAGATATATTATGGTGCCTAGTCTAATAGGACTTTATGTGTAACTAGCCATTGCGATGGTGTAGGCTAGGTGCATTCCCAATGATGTCATGAGCAAAGGGTGAGAATGGTTAGGATGTTGATCCTGTGACTGTGAGCGTTTTTCGGGGTAGCCCCAGAGGTGGTGCGAACTATTTGGGCATGTTCTATGCCGACTACAAGCTGAGTTCCCGTTTATGGGGCTGGTAACTGGTTTGGATGAGAAGAATTGGGATGGGATTTGACGAGTTTTGCTCTCGGGATTGTGTATGATTAGGTAAAGGATTTGAGGAGTTTTGCTCTCGGGATTGTGTATGATTAGGTAAGGGATTTGACGAGTTTTGCTCTCGGATCTTTGACGAGTTTTGATCTCGGGCCTTTGACGAGTTTTGATCTCGGGTCTTTGACGAATTTTGATCTCGAGATCTTTGTATGGTTATTCTGAATTTTGTTATGTCGTAGTGTGTTGTGTTGTGTTGTTGTGCAAGGGGGAAGTCGAGTAAAAATGGCTCGAACTTTGATCGGGATAGGTTTTGATAATGCGGGATCTGGTTTCCATGTCTGGCCCTAATGGTTAGGGGTATCCTATGGAGCTTGAATCCTCAAAATTCCAGACTGTCTTTAGCCTAGGTCTCGGGAAGGTCTTGAGGGTTGTAATGTGGGAAGGCTAGATGTGGTGTTAGCTGACCAGCTTGATTATCTCTCCCCTATCGTATAGTATTGATAATTTTTGAGTTGACCGTACCCTGGTCAAAGGACTTTCACTTGAGGGTTGACCGTTGACCACGATCATGGGTTTTTGAATTTTATTTTGGTTGACCTCTTAGCCCCGGTCATGGATGCCTTTTTTTTATGATGGCCTGTTTTTTGTTTTGGCCTTTTGCTTTATTTTTCTTGGACTCTTTTTTTTTTGTCCAATTTTTTTTTTCCCGTTGGTCAGACTAACACCTAAGGTAGGGATTGGTCAGTCTTATTGGAGGGGTGTTTATTGTGTGAAAATGGGCTTGCCTCCTGTCTTGAAACCAAACTAGGAGACTACCTAGATTTGTCATAGGATTCAATACCGCTCCTGCTAAAGGTAGTTATGTGGCTTTCTATGTCAGACATGGAACAGGTAAAGGAGAACACGGGCCTCGATTTCCTGCAGTCATTATAGATGTGCCTATAACAGTCACGTGCATGTGCTCATAGTGTATGATGGTGTTCATCATGTTCTCAGAAACACATAAGGAGAGTATATATGGGAAAGAATATTGAAAGCTGATTTTATTAAATTTTGAAAAGGAGGACAGAATACAATTCACTCTGACTCTGACTTTGAAATTGAAATAAATAGTATATCTTAGACTCAGACTCAGACTTGGACTTAAATCAAATCCGGACTCTTGGATGCATGAGAGGCAGATTGGATGCTTTGGTCATCGGGCCCTATATAGTCCATGAGGGGCTTTGCAAGTGACAATGTTTCCAAAACGGGAGTCCTCCCGGCATCGAGGGAATCTTGGATGAGGTGTTTCAGTTTCCAGCACTGCTCTGTATCGCGTCCCCTCCCTCTATGGAATTTGCAGTAATGCTCGGCGTTCCATGCTTTGGAGCGTTTTTCCAAATGTACATCGGCTGTTGGGCCTATGGGTAGTATTAGCCCTTTCGAAACCAACCTTTGGAAAGCGATGGTGTAGGACATATCCAAATGGGTAAATGTCCTTACTTTTGACTGATTCTTGATTTTTGGAGAGGTGACTTGAGGGTTACCTCTCTTGGTCTTGCCATCTTGAGGGTATCGGACAGTTTCGTAAGAGTGTTCACCTTTCAAATGGCTCGGTTGGGTGATTGGCTGCCTTACCCGCTCTAGTTTTGTTAGATGGGATCGGGTTCTTACAAGGTCTTCTTCGATGGTGGTCACCCTGGCATTTAGGTTATCTAGGGCGGTATTGATTTTTGAGAAGATATTGTTAATGGAGCAAGACAACATAAGCATACTCCCCTGGATATCCCCTTTCTCGACGGTGCAGGATTTGTTGTGGTTTGGTGGGGTCTCGTTCATAGGGTCCCTGATCGGAAGAAACGACAGGTGTTAGAACTCGCCTAAGCTCGATTTTGCGCATATGCAAGAGAGAGTCAAACTAGGTACGGCCCGGGGGGCGGGAATGACTATGATTCTTAGATCGGAATACCCGAACGTTGACCTCGACAAAGTAACGACCGTGAATTAGACTCAAGCCGCAGAAGAGTGAACCCGAAAATGGGGCGACCGTGTTTGACTGTGCCACGTGCTCAGACCAACCGTGGTGACCTAACCCTAGGTGACTCGAGTGTTGGACGAGTGACCCTTCGACGTAAGGATCACGAACCTTTTGTTATAGGGCTATGCCTTGTAAAAGGTTGGCTCGGCTTAGAGGAAAGGCAGACGGGGTACGGGAAGAAACTTGCGATGTAAGATTGGCAGAGTTTCGACGCTAGAGACTATCGACTCGACTCGAATAAGGATGACCCTGTGATTAGGGTAGACCCTTAAGTTAAAGAAGTTTTGAATTGGGACGACTCGACTAACGGATTGAAAGACGGGCGAAGCTCCCTTAGGAAAGGTCGTGGGGACCGTCCTATTAGAGGGAAAGGTCGCGTGAGACTTTCTAGTTTGGACTCGAGTGTGTAAACGAGCTTTCCTTAGTAGGAGTATGTCCTACGTAGGTGGGCCCTGCCTTAGTCAAATAAGGTGGACATCGATAGGGAGGAAACCCGTGATGTAAGATCGACGGAGTTTCGACGCTAAAGACCTCGACGACTTACGACACGACCCGACACTTGCTAAATACGGGAAGTCCTAAGAAGAGGAAGGTTTTGAAAAGGATTTTTTTTAATCCGAAAGAAATTCGGTGGAGGGGGGCCCGGTTTTTCAAAAATTAGAAAAAAAATGTATTGGGCCTCAATTTTGAGAGTTCGAAAATATTTTCGAGTTTTGAAATGGGCAGAATACCTGCTAGAAATAGGCTATTTTGAGTAAAATCATAAGTCCTAAATTCGGTATACGTCCCGGGTTTTGAAATGGGCAGATAGACTATTTTGAGTAAAATCATAAGTCCTAAATTCGGTATTCTTCCTGGATCGAGAATTTTAATATGGAAATGGACAGCATGCCGTCTAGAAAATAGGCTATTTTGAGTAAAATCATAAGTCCTAAATTTCGGCAGCTTTCCGAGTTTTCGATATTTTTTGAAAAGATGCATTTTTGGAATTTCGGAATTTTGAATATCAAAAATGAATTTCCGAAAATTTGAAAATCGAAAGCAGGATCCCGACTTTTAAAATCGGCGAAAATGCCGTCAGGTCCGAATTTTTTGAAAAGTCGGGAATTTTTGAATTTTTTGAAATGGATAGAATACCGGCTAAAAATAGGCTACTTTGAGTCAAATCGTAAGTCCTAATTTCGGTAGCATCCGGGTTTTTGAAAATTTGAATATTTTTGGTAAGATGCACTTTTTGAAATGACGGTTTTTGAAAACAACACGGAAACCAAGTAGCACATAGTCACGCAAGTATTATGACGACACCATGTATGCTTTACGCTAAGTCTTGGTCTGTCTATAAAGGGTCTATACCAGTGCACATAGCCTAGACGTGAATCGGGACGGACTCTGTAAGTCGAGTTGAGCTTAGAACATGCCGCGAAACACATACGAATCTGCTATGGACATCTTTGACATATCCATATTAGAGTACATCATGGTATAGTGGGATGTCGATCGCGAGTACCGGTCCGGGAAAATATAGAGTTATGCATGAACCGTATACCTAAAACGTGTATTGTACTTGTCAAACGATTTCTATTCGAGTCTCACCCTGAGGATGCCGATGGTAAGTCACGCACCAGTTAATCCCCAGCAGAGTCGCCAAATTGTAGAGGTCCACCCCGACGCGGCCACCCGCGGGTTTGGGGAGGCGAATGAATCTCCATATGAGAATGGATCGAATTGAAATTTAAATCCAAGTGGAGTCGCCACCGAACTTTGTGGGAGTTCGGGCCCGTTCGAACCCACTCTATCACTACTTCAACTACAAGGAAATAGAACACTTCTTAACTGATCTAAATAAACAAAGGAATCGTCCTCTAGGTCACCGATCTATTTGTAAAACAGAACGATTGAAAAAAAGTCAAACCGTTCTATTATAAGAAACATAAACAGAACGGTCTAATGACGGAGCCGTCCTGTTATGTTTAATAGAACGGTTTATAGACTTAGACGTTCTATTTTTTGTAGTTAGCCACCCGCCATTTTAGTCTCTCAAATAGATCGCTTCACAAACAGACCGCTTGTTTAACCGTCTTGTTTGCTGTCCCTGTCTTTTTTCTTTTATTTACAAAGAGGACGCTACTTTTACATAACCGTTCTGTTTGTCAATTTTTTTTAATATTAATTTCGTAATAAAAATTATATAATATACAATTACAATAATACACACACACACACACACGGCTCCTTGATCTTCCTCACAATGATTTTCAATTAATTAGTACCACAAAAATTGTAAGTATAATCATCTATACAAAATTTCAATCTGTCTATATCTTACCCAAAAAGATATATATATCTTAGTGGGCCATGCACAATGTATGGCTGATTCGGATGTCAGAGTTTATTGGGCTCGTCCCTTTGCATTTGATACCAATACCGACGTTATCGGATACCGTGTATTGAATGACCCTCGTGTGCCAATGGTTTCTGACATCCGGAAGCCATGGTCCTGAGTAAGGGGTGAGGGTACGTGTTGGGAAGTTCACAAAGAACACCCAACCCCGCCCGCACATTAGCGGCCTCTACTAAGATATCAAATGACGTTTTAATACGCGTGCTAGTAGAACGATGAATGATATGCAAACATTGTTTTCCCTAAACATGCGAGAATTGAATGGGTTGCAAAGTCGATTTAATGCATTTAAAACTAACGTCAAAGTTATATTTAGCATGCGAGGTTTATTTTAGTACAATAAAATAAACAATGAAAATAAATCAACAAGAAAAATAACAAACTTGTTAGTAACGGCATAACGATAATAACGGTTTGCGAATAATATGGAATGATGTAAATAAGATGATGCATGGTTTTGAAAAGTATTATTTCACGTGGTAGATTTGACACGTGTTGACCTAAGTCATAAAAAAGTATTAACGAGACTAAAACCACGTTGTGGGACTCACGGTTTGACGTGATAAAGGGGCCACTCGACCGAGTCATTGAGGGACTCAACCAAGTGGACCTCTGAAGAAGCTTCTGTCCGGATATTGAGACGTCACTCGACCGAGTCACAAGGGGACTCGATCGAGTGCGCGGCCACTCGGTCGGGTCATGGCAGGACTCGACAGAGTGGTTGTCAAAAAAAACCTCATGTCTCGCTTTTTGGGGTGCCACTCGACCGAGTGGACTAGGCACTCGATCGAGTGCCCCCTGTACGAACTAGGGTTCGCTTTGCAATTTGTTATCGATTTCGAAATTGCTTTTTGATTTTGATAATTCGATGATTTTGTTGAATTGGACATAAATATTGTAAAATTTATGCTCGATTCGGACTTGGATACTCGTCATATCCGATATTCGATTATTGAATCGATATCAAATATTAGAGTGAAACTTGAAAGAAAAGAAGATGCTATAAGTCGTTTAAATTGACTAAAACGATATAGATTTTCTCCGCGTTTATAGTGTCGTAATTAATTCTAACGAATTAGATGACAACTATTTTAGCATCAACGAAAATCGTGTTAGTTAAATTATTTGACTAAATCGTTTAGATTCGACGTCCAACTATTGAGTTGGTACCGAATCTAATAGACCGACGCTTTGTGATTAATTTAATTAAAACGGACTCAATTTGATTCCCTCGGCTTCCCGACATCGTAATAAATCCTTACGGATTGTGTGATGTCGGATCCGCGTCAACGGGTTTCGACCTTAATTAAAAAAAGGTGTTTGATTCGAAAATAGTTTTGAAATCGATGAAATATGCGATGAATGACGACACAAGCAAAATAAAAAAAAGTATTGTGTACGTTGAATTGTTTCAACAATCAAGCGCTAAGGGTTTCGGGATAAGTGACCGGCAACATCGGATGAAACATCGTTGTATATTTGGATTTTCTTATCCCGTCATCATTCGCACTCGACACGAATCCGCAAGTATTTTAATTTATTATACTAATAATTATTATTGATATTATATACTCGATGATAGAATAACAAAAAATTAAAAATACGACGACAACGAACGAACGACACGAGGAGAGAAGGGAGAAGAATGGGATTTTGCACCCTCAACCTACATGTTTCTTAGTCTCTGATAGAACTCGTTAGTTGTGGCCTAGGCACGGGAGTATCGAGGTTTACGTAAGTTGAGTTATGGTGGTTTAGGGTTTGTAAGTTGCTAGGGTTTAAGGTTGAAGATGAATGATTAGGGTTTTTTGAATGTTGTAGGATTGATTAGGGTTATAAAAAAGATGTATGTAAAGTGTGTCAAAAGTCGTTCAAAGTTGCATGCATGAGGGTGTATATATAGGCCAAGCTATGCACCCCCGTCTAGGGTTACTCGACCGAGTAACTGGCTAACTCGGTTGAGTGGCCCAGTGCGACTGCAGTCGGGCTTGCTTAAGGGCCCACTCGATCGAGTCGGCTGACACTCGATCGAGTGGGTCAGCTGAAGCGCACGGGTCCAGTTTTTTGGACCTCGGGTTAGGCATTTTGTGGGCTTTGTATTTGGGTTGGACTTTTGATGTTTGCACGGCTATTTTTTGTGTCTCGAAAATGGCTTTGACCGGGGTTTGACCCAATCGCTAAAAGTCGGTTTTATTTCCGGTGTCCGTTTTGACCCAAATTAGTCTTATTTGATTGGAAGCGACCCACTGGGCCTGAATTTGAGGTTGGTTTTGTGAGATTTGTATTCCGTAAATTCCTAAGCCAGTAAATTATGGTTTCGAGCCCATATCCGAGCGCGTAGAAACACATTTGCGTTCGATCATCATCAGGTGTTTTTTGGAAACTGCTATAGACACCTGGCGTTCAAAATGTGGGTGTCTACAGAGCCCCCACTTTGACTGAGGCTTGGACAGGGCGAAAGTCAGAGTAACTACCAGGCCAATCAACGATTAAGACCTGGTAGACTTCCGGTCGGGTCGCTTATAGTTCATTGGACTTGCGTGAAGGGCTCGCCAGCCATAAGATAGAAGTCATACCTGAGCTGATGACGATAACTTCGTGGGGAATTTGGACTTGTCGTGTAAGTCCCGGGTGCGATTGTATGTGGGTCCATCACGTGAAAAATGCCGCCTTGGGCCTTCCGCTGGGGAGATACGTGAGTTATGCGGTCTTGAGTCGTATCTGTATAAGTTACATAAAATTTTGCATGCAACACGTAGGTAAAAACATGACTCGCGCTGGGGAAAATGATTTTTGCTTTATTTTGCAATCGAAATCCTGAAAGCAACTCACGTGCTAGGTTTTCAAAATGAAAAGGGGTACAAAAGAAATTTGCAGTTTAACTAGACTGAAATTTGACCTTGTCGAAAAGGATTTTTTTTTCAAATGGTTAAATTTTGCAAAATTTAAAATGAGAATTTGAAGAGAGAGGTGTACCGACAGACTCGACTCTGGACGTGACCGGACGAGTTGACAGACACGACTGGACTCTCGAGGGGTTGGACCGTGACTCGGTAGGGGGGTGGGCCACCCAACAAGACTCTTAAGTTGCGCAGACTGGAGGCGAGAAGCAAGGAAGGCAAAGTGTAGGGCATCAGTGGCGGCAAAGACACCGAGCCCCCCTAGGGAAAAGGGGAGGGTGGCCAGCCTCATGACTAGATAGGAGCGCAGTATCGAAAGAAAGGTGGGCCGGCCCAAAAGCACGGGGAGGGCAAGTGCACAAAGCAATGTATAACTTAGAAATACTTGTGCACGCCCGAAGAAAAAGTAACTCACACTGGGGATCCTCAATCGTAGCAACCAAGTCCATGAGCTCTAGAGTGCGAGCAACCCTCTTCGAGATAACAGCAGCACTACAAGCTGGACACACAGATCGCCCCCCTAGAACCTTAATACCATCCAAGTCTCTAGCAATAGCGGTGGGGAAAACACCAGCAAACCTACTCCTCGGGTCTTCGATAGGTCAGAAAATATTCGTTTTAGTTACGTTGAGGTGGGGCCAGAACGGGGGCCCTCATCCATAATCATCTGAAGAACCTTCTCCAAAACAAGCGTATCTCCGACATCCATTATTATTATTATTATTATTATTATTATTATTATTATTATTATTATTATTATTATTATTATTATTATTATTATTATTTTATTTTATTTTATTTTATTTTTTTTAAACGGAACTTGCATTAACACCAGAATAAATTACAAGAAGTTACAGGGGAGCCGAGATACTATCTGGGCCCCCACTTCCTTAGCGATCGGAAAACTAATTCTAGTGAAAATATAAACTGCGGCACGTGCTCCAGCATCCTGTGACATAGCGAATTTACGAGTCCGCTGGAGTAGAGAGACAGGCTCCGTGTCGAGCTCACCGAGAGAGGAGAAGGAGAAAGGAAGGAAACCATACCCAATGGCCGTGCAGCGTGCCTGATACTTGGCACACTTACGGCGAGCAGCATCAGTAACGACCCGTCCACGTTCAAAAGAAGTCAAGCCGGACTGGGTCAAAGGAGATGACCCAGTTAGATCAACATAAACATCACACCCCTTGTCCCACGAGTAGAGAAGAAGGTCGGCAGGTCTTAAGGGCTTGTCGTTATCATCGCAGAGGTCAATCTCCACCTCCTTGCCTGCAGAGATTCCTGTTCGGAAGCAAATATCAGCAGTGTGTCACGGACAAGGTTATGGTGATGTTTAATCCCCACAGTGCCATCACACGAAACCGCGTGATCACCAAAAATATCCTCTCTGAGGACCCTGCAGCAGGAAGAGCAAGGCCCAGAAAGCGGAAACAAAGGGACTCTCAGGCGGTAACTAAGCACACTGCGATATGTCCAACCGTTCATGGTTTGTCCAAGCCCAGTAATTGGGACAGTCCCCAACCAGTCAAAAGAATGATCCTCCTGCTGGGATTTCCACAAGGCAACCTGTTGAGGAGTTAAGGAGAAAACAGATTCCGCTGCTGTAGCAACCCTCGTGAAATATATATCTGCCAATTTCTTCATAACTTTTGGGGCAGCGATCTCAGAGGGGTTACACAAGAAGTCAGAACCGGTAGCCTCAACAAACCTACTCAAGGCAGACTCATAGGCAAGTCCAGGGGCGGCGTTCTTAGAGGGACGAAGCAGCTTAGCTTTAAAATCGGCAGAATGGAGGCAAGAAGCAAGGAAGGCAAAGTGTAGGGCATCAGTGGCGGCAAAGACACCGAGCCCCCTAGGGAAAAGGGGAGGGTGGCCAGCCTCCACTGCCACTCCCCGAAACCGGGTCCGGACGCCGTGACAATACGCTCAAGACTAGATAGGAGCGCAGTATCGAAATAAAGATGGGCCGACCTAAAAGCACGGGGAGAGCAAGTGCGCAAAGCAAAGTATAACTTAGAAATACCTGTGCACGCCCGAAGAAGAAGTAACTCACACTAGGGATCCTCAGTCGTAGCAACCATGTCCATGAGCTCTATAGTACGAGCAACCATCTTCGAGCCAAGCAAGAGCACCACTGAAAGTAGGACACACACTGACCGCCCCCCCCCCCCCAAGGACCTTAACACCATCCAAGGGTCTGGCAATAGCGGTGGGGAAAACACCAGCAAACCTACTCCTCAAGTCTTCGATAGGCCATAAAGTTTGCGTTTTAGTTACGTTGAGGTGGAGGCCAGAACGGGGGCCCTCATCCATAATCATCTGGAGAACCTTCCCCACAACAAGCGTATCCCTGACATCCATTATTATTATTATTATCATTATTATTATTATTATTATTTTAATTATTATTATTATTATTATTATTATTATTATTATTTTTATTAATTTTTTTTTTAAATGGAACTTGCATTAACACGAGAAAAAATTACAAGAAGTTAGAGGGGAGCCGAGATACTATCTGGGCCCCCACTCCCTTAGCGATCGCAAAACTAATTCTAGCGAAAATATGAACTGCGGCACGTGCTCCAGCATCTTGTGACATAGCAAATTTACGAATCCGCTGGAGCAGAGAGACAGCCTCCGTGTCGAGCTCACCGAGAGAGGAGAAGGAGAAAGGAAGGAAACCATACCCAATGGCCGTGCAGCGTGCCTGATACTTGGCACACTTACGGCGAGCAGCATCAGCAACGACCCGTCCAGGCTCAAAAGAAGTAAAGCCGGACTGGGTCAAAGGAGATGACCCAGTCAGATCAACACAAACATCACGCCCCTTATCCCACGAGTAGAGAAGAAGGTCGGCAGGTCGTAAGGGCTTGTCGTTATCGTCGCAGAGGTCAATCTCCACCTCCTTGCCTGCAGAGATCCCCGTCCGGAAGCAAATATCAACAGTGTGTCACGGACAAGGTTATGGTGATGTTTAATCCCACAGTGCCAGCACACGAAACCGCGTGATCACCAAAAATATCCTCTTTGAGGACCCTGGAGCAGGAAGAGCAAGGCCCAGAAAGCGGAAACAAAGGGACTCCCAGGTGGTAACTAAGCACACTGCGATATGTTCGACCGTTCATGGTTTGTCCAAGCCCAGTAATTGGGACAGCCCTCAACCAGTCAGAAGAATGGTCCTCTTGCTGAGATTTCCACAAGGCAACCTGTCGAGGAGTTAAGAAGAAAACAGATTCCACTGCTGTAGCAACCCTCGTGAAATATATATCTGCCAATTTCTTCATAAGTTTTGGGGCAGCGATCTTAGAGGGGTTACATAAGAAGTCAGAACCGGTAGCCTCAACAAACCTACTCAAGGCAGACTCAAAGGCAAATCCAGGGGCGGCGATCTCAGAGAGACGAAGCAGCTTAGCTTGCAAATCGGCAGACTGGAGGCGAGAAGCAAGGAAGACAAAGTGTAGGGCATCAGTGGCGGCAATAGCTTCCCCCACCAATGATTCCAAGGTTGTAATCAAGCTTTTCAAGAATGTAATTTATTTTCCCAAGATTCGGTATGCCTAGAGCCATAATTAGTGATGGAGGCTCTCATTTTAGGAAAGATACCTTTGAGCACTTTCTTAAAAAATATGGTATCACTCACAAGATGTCACTAGCCTACCACCCTCAATGAAATGGGCAAGCCGAGGTCTCCAACCGTCAAATCAAAGGAATTTTAGAGAAAGTTGCGAATACACACCGAAAGGATTGGTCATTGAAATTGAATGACGCTCTTTAGGGCATTAAGAACGGCTTACAAAGCGTTGGAACCACTCCTTATCGTCTTGTGCACGGTAAAGCTTGTCATTTACCGGTGGAATTTTAACACAAAGCGAAATGGGCAATCAAAGAGCTAAACTTCTATGAGAGTGTTGTAGGAAATAATCGCCTTCTCCAACTACAAGAATTGGAAGAACTACGATTTGAAGCCTACGAGAATTCGAAAATTTACAAAAGAACGAACTCGCCAATGGCACGATTCTCGAATACTTTGTAAGGACTTTTCCGTTGGTGATAAGGTATTACTCTTCAACTCTCGCTTTAAGCTCTTCCCCGGTAAGTTGAAATCAAAATGATCAGGTCCATTCGAAGTGACTAAGGTGCAACCATATGGATCGATAGAGATATCTAGCCCGGAAACCGGAAAATTTATGGTTAATGGACAACGTTTGAAGATTTACCATCCCGGTCACATTCGTGAGACCTTTGCTACCGTGAATTTTGGTGAGCTCCCATTGGGGAGCGTTGTTTAAACCCTCTCGAAGTTGATGTAGGTTTGGTGGTATCCTCAACAACCACCTTGTTTATATGTATCAGATTTCTTTGAGTTTATTAGTTTTGCTAGCTTGAAAAGAATGATTGAACTTGGATTTCACCATAGAGCATTTATTTGGATAAAGATCAAGCTTTTTGAGGAGTTATGGAGCTTATTTGAAGACCACAAGCATGTTTGTGTGAGATATTGATTATGTAATGTGAGTCGAGTCAATATTTGAATCTCTAGGTGATTATTGAAGAGCCATGAAATGGAAAGGCGGAAAAATGCAGCAAAGAAGACCGCCGGGCGAAACTTCGCCCTACGGAAAAGTTGCCGGAATTGCCAGGATTGACGAAGTTACCGTCGGGCGAAATTTCGCCCGAAGGGAATCTCATCGGGTGAAATTTCGCCTGGTGGAAAAAAGTTGGCAAAATGATTTTCACGACGAAAAACCGTCGGGTAAATTTCACCCGATGGTGCTTGACCGTGTGAAATTTCACCCGGCAACATGAGCTTGACCGGGTGAAATTTCACCCGGCGACATAAGCTTGACCGGATCACCTACACCTATTTACTAACTACACTATCAATTCCCTCCTTCACATTTACCCCATATAACTTTCCTTACAAAAATTTTACACCAAATATTTACTAATCACTTTAAAACTTTTCATTTCCCTCCCCAACCACCCTTATTTATATCACCTTTTTACCTCACTCTTCATTTCACCCTTTCACCCATCATAAAATCACCAAACTACCTTCCATACACCCCAACCACATTCAAACCTCCATTCATAATTTCACTTCCATCTTGGGTGATAATTTGGGTTCTTGAAGAAAAGGAAGCAAAGTTTTTGGGATTATTCTTGGAAGGTTATATTATCATGGAGACAAGAGCTCAATGAGCCGCTCGAAAACAAGGTATAGCTTCGACTTCTAAACCTTCTAAATGTTATACTTCGTGTAAGTCTTCTAAGCCCAAACTTTTTACCTTGTCCTAATACACCCTTAGCTCAAACCTTCTCGGAAATGACCTTTCAGAGCACAAGGTGGCCTTGTCCGTTCACAATGGAAAATTTAGGAATAGAGGACGATATTAGAGAGTTATCGTCAAGGACAGGAACTAGCGAACTCCTTAGTCTCGTGGCTTCTACATATAAAGACCTTACTTGTGAGTTCTTAGGAACCTTTACTATCGATAACCCGACCACACCAAGAGAGTTTAAATTTAGATTATTCGGTAAAAATCCTTGTTTGACTACTTCCGAGTTCGGCTTAGCTTTAGGCTTACCCTCATCGGGTACCGGACTAAGTAAACCCCCGAGTGATTTACAAGCTAGTGCGTCTAGAAGAGACCTTTGGAGGTGCATAGTACGTGGTCAACAAAATTTCGAACCTGATTCAAATTTTACCTCCGAAATCTGTAACCCCGCAATTCGTTACTTCTCCGAGATACTCTCTCACTGCATGTTACCATCTACCGATAATATTATTAATTTTGATGTGTGCGTCTTGCAATTGATTTCTGACTCCTTGCTTGGTAACCCTAACCGCCTAGACCTACCACTTGTCGTAGCGTTGCATTTTCACAAAATTATTGTTGCTCAACGCCCTTATGTAGACTGTGGAGGTCTTGTGACCTTAATTGCGACCAACTTGGGTTATGCGACCACCTTATCCCACTTGACAATCATATCTGGCTCGACGAGGCCTATCTTCTGACTTGGATCTTTAATGTACCCGATCATCGCCTCGTCTCCATTAGCCATGACCGTGCTTTAATAGTCCCCAACTCACACCGAACCAATATCTATAATTGCCACAATTGGGACCTACCTTTATGTCCCGGTGAATTCCTACTGAACGAATCGGGAGGAATGGAAGTTTGGGAGTATGCACACTGCACGTTACCCGGGGGTCGTACGATCTACGACCTTTGTGAGTTAGAACCCATAGAGGGCATAAAACCCTATCCCGGGTCTCCGACGGTTTCTTTCGCGTCGAATGATTACCCAAATTAAAGCATCTCTTGGAGTCGGTAGGTACTGTGGTGTATGTGTGTGTGTTGTGTATATGTGTGGATTAGGTCGGTGAGTCTTTAATCATCTATAATTACATGTCCTTGGATTAATCTTGTTCCTCGTTCCTTGTTTCATCATTTTATAACCATTGTGATTGTTTTACCTCGAACCAAAATTGCAAGCTGTCCTACTGTCAGATTTTTGCGGCCGAAGCACCTTGGTATTGCTCCCGGTCTTTAGGCGACGTGATTACGCCATTGACCTTTTGAAATATCCAAATTTTAATCAATTTTTCTCAATTTTTTCTTAATCCGGGCTAGGAGACGTGATTACACCTATGCCCAATTTTTCACCCTTTCGTTTTAATTTCTTTTCGTTTATTTCATTTTCAATTTCTAGCCACTTGGCTAGGGTCTAGGTGATGTGATTGCACCTAGGCCCGCCACTATTTTATCGCTTTCTTTTCTTTTCTCAAAATTATTAAAAAATTCAAAAACATTAGAAAAATAAAAAAAATCCAAAAAGATTTTTCTTATTTTTCTTTTCCGTCTTTTTTGTTCTTCACCTACTTGTCCATTGAGGACAATGTACAGTTTTAGTGTGGGGGAGGAGTCTACTATCTTTTATTTTCAACAATCTTCTCAAAAACCATAAAATTTTGAAAAATCAAAAACATTTTCCTTTTCCTTTTTTTTTTCTTTTCTTGTTTCTCGTTATGTTTTCGTGTCCCGTGTATGGTCTTGTTCTCTACTCTTACAGGTAACTACCACCTTAATAGCACGATTTGAAGAAATTATTAAAGCACCCGCTTGGTAATTTCCTTCCTTCTTTCTTTATTTTCGTAGAGGACTTAGGTTGTTGCTATTGGAGGCTCTCGAAGTTGAGCATTTTGGGTGTTGTGGTTGAATGTGTGCTTGTATGTCGATGGAGTATGGAGTACATGACCTTACTTGTGTTTTCTTTTATTTTGCCTTTTCCTTTTCGTGTGTTCCTTTTGCTTTTGTATAGTGTGTCTAGGATAAAAACTTTTCGAAAACCCGATTAGAAACCTTTTACAAGTGTAATCCCCTAGAAAATCTAACGCAATACAGTGGCGGAAACACTGTAGAGTTGGGATTAAAACACACTGATGTTCTATATTTTAATAAAAGAACGGTCAGTCAATATACAGAGGCCACTTTTTACAAAAGGGCTAAATAGAAAATTCATCAAACGGGTTACACAAATCCGTAAATTACATGAATAGAGAAAGAGTAGGATCCACACTACTCGCTAGCTCACACCCAAAACCCAGCAGTAAATACCTGTCATGTTATAAACATAACAGCCACGTTAGTGGGGAGTAATTCGGACGTTCTCTCAGCCATATTATATCATATGGAAAAATAATAGTATTATTATATCAAAATACTTAAAATGGAAAACAGTAAAACGATATAATAAAAATAAGTTTTCAACGAAACTTAAAGCACTTGCCAACCTGTAAGTCAAAAATCAATCGATAATAATGATATTCAAAAATGGCGTTATGGAAATTCGATCAGTGTGCACAAGGCTAGACTTTCACTAGGATAATACAGGAAACTAGCTTCGAGAACTGTAGACTTAACTCATAACAGAATGCAGTATAACAGGACTGCGTGCAGCGAGGTCCTGGTTTAAGTAGTATACACCCCTCCTGGATACAAACCATATCCAGTTCAACCCGACGCGACTTACACGATGCGATATCTAAGTTTAAGGGCACAATGCACACTCTCCTGAACACAAACCATGCTAAGTTCAACAACCAATGTGCCCCATAAAGACACACCAGCCTTACAGTTGATGGCAAAAATGTACATCCCAGACTATATTACTCTAACCCCACACTTGTCTTTATTCCATAACTCGGAAACAAGCCATTATCGATATATACCAAAGATATAATCATTATGAATAATACGAGGAAAAAGGAATAACCATTTCATATTAAAAGGGGAAACTTTCTATAAATAGAAACGTACTATTTTTAAAAACTTACTTAAAATAGATATATTGATATAGAAAATATGTAAGTGATTAAAATAAGTTAAATGTATAGAAATAGCATTTCTAACGAAATTAGCATTTTATTATTATCGCCGTTATCGTAACTTTAATATATTTCTAAATTTGTTACTCAAAATATTAAAAAAGATAATAAGTCAATATATAGTATTTTATAAATAATTAGGAAATCGAGTTAAAACTAAAGATTTTAGAAAAGAGATATTTTAAGAAAAACGATATCAAAATTTATTGAGTCGACGAAATTTATAAATTAAACGAGATTTTATAAAGCTTTCAAATTAATCTTAACAAATAGCTTTTATTAATAAACAATACGAATTTTAATCAAAATAGTCAATCAGAAACAAATAGAAAATTATTAGTGAAAATAGTCTCGACTAAAAATATATTTAAAACAAAATCGACTATTTTCTCATTTAGTAGTATAAATCGTAAAACCAAAATTAATTTATTAAACAAGTATACAAACCTCGATTATAATATAAAAATACGATTTTGAGTTAAAATTATAAATTAACGAAATATGAAGAAATTATGAAATTGTTATTATTTAGTTACTAGTGTCACGATAACCAACAAAATATTATAACGATCGTAAAAAATTAAATTACTAACGATTTATAAAACGATATCGACAACTTGTAAAATATTTATAAGGTACGCAATTTAAAAGAATAGTTTTTTAGCAAATAATAAATAGCTAAAATTAGAAAAATCGAAGTTGAAATATTTACTACATACCACTACTCAAACATACGATATAAAATCCAATAACGTTGATAAGTGTAGTTTGTAGTGCCTATTTGTTGTGTTTGGTCCTGGTTTCTCTTGTGAAATCGCTCTTTGGGAGCGGTTTCTGGGCTACTTATGCTTCTTCTAGTTCGTTTTTGGTTCCCAAGACCATTCATGGAGAATTGGAACGATTCCGACTCGTTTCCTACACATTTGGAGCCAACGAAGAGAAGAAACGATAACTCGGTGCCTTAGATTCGATCCCGAGACCTTTGGACCCATTCCCGAGCCCCTTAGACTCGATCCCGAGCCCCGAGAGTGAATGAGAAGCCCATGAGAAGCAAGGAGGACCTTTATGATCATATTGGAGGCCTACAAGACCCTTCCCGGGCGGGAAGAGTAGCCTTCCCGGTCGGGAAGGAGTGCATGGATGAAGAGGCTACTGATCTGTCCGTCCCGACCGGGAAGAGCAATAACACCGCCTGGTGTTATGGATAACACAGCCCGGTGTTATGCTTGATCCTGACCGGGAAGAGAGCTTCCCGACCGGGAAGAAGTGCTGTAGCCGCGTGACTCTTTTTTCTTCTCCTTCACTCTTGTAACCATATAAATACCTCCCTCTTGTAATCTTATGTAATGTTAGACATTACCCACTAAACCCTAGACTACTTTAGGTTAGATTAGCCTAGATTAGTGTAGATTAGTCCTTAGTTAATTCTTAATCCTAGTTTAAACCTTGTATTATTGGAATTCTTGAAGATCTCTACCAAGATTGACAACCTTGGTTGATCTATTTGGGTTTTCTCTTTTATGCGAGTTTTCCTTCTTCCATTCATCTTCTAGTATGGTATAATCTCTCTTTTCCCTTCTTTTAATCTTGTTTTATCATTCAAGTTTTAATCTTTGTTCATTGTTTTGTTCATTGTTCATTGTTTTTACTAGTTCCATTATGGATATTTTGTTGTTTGTGTTGATTTCTCTTGTTATGGTTAGTATTAATTTCATTATGTGTAAGTAGACTTTTTGTGGGGTTAGTAGAGGGATTAAGTGTTGATTATGGATGATTAGGGTTTGATTGTGGGTAAAGGTGGATTCTTTGTTACTAGTCACAAGTTATGCACACTATGTGTTTGTTGAATTTCTTGTTAGAGTAGTAGTTGCAAATACTCCTCTTGCTTGTCTTCCTCTTCTCATTGTGTGATTGATTTGTGGTTGAATCCTTGTGTTTTGGGTAACAACTTGCATAAGTATTCGGGTTTTGTCTTTGACACGAGAGTGCGGACATTGGCTTTTACGCGAGAACGCGGACCAACCTTAGTAACTAGGTGAACCTTGCACCATCGATTTCCCAACTATCCTACTACACTTATGAACCCGACCTAACCCTATTCTTTCCTTATTAGATTTCTTCACCATTCTTGTCATTGTTTCCTTTAGTCTTAGTTTATTCTTAGTCGTAGCTTTATCCCCCTTTTATCATTTTAGTTTAGTTTAGCCTTGAGACCTAGTCTTGTATTTGGGTAGACCTTAGTCTAGACACCTCTTACCGTCCCCGTGGACTCGACCCGACTTGCCCTATCTACGTGTTAGGAATAGTTGGTTTTTATTTGTTGGCGGGGATCCACGGCAAATCCCTCCCATCAATTTGGCGCCGTTGTCGGGGACGGTGCTAGTTTAGACCTAGTTTGCCTATTTACTTGACTTTGTCTTTTGTTTTTGTGTTTTTCTTTTTTCTTTTTTTTGTTCCTTTGCTTCTTGTGTGTGCGAAGTTTATTTCCTTCTTGTCTAGACTTCTTACGTTTGCTCTTAGTCTACAGTTTGTGCCTAGAGGTGGTGACCATCTTCTTCTTACGACTTAGAGCAGCTTTAACGGACAGTTGCTAGATTGAGAGGTCCTCAACCGGGTACGAGTCGCAATTTTCGAGTATAGCATGAGGTTCGATCTAAACTCCCCACCCATAGAAGCTACAACAAGCTACTCCTCTTCCTCCATGAATCGAGACTATGCCGTGATGTCTTCAAGGTACCACCAAGCTTCATTTGGTAATCAAGAAACCCGTGGGTATGAATTTCAAGGACATGGAAGCCAATTTCCCCAAAACCCACCATATTACCAATCACCTCAACCTCACTACCAAGTAGCACTCCAAAACCCCAATGACCACCAAATGCCCATCTTGGAGTTATATAAATCGATTCTTCAAATGCAAAGGAGCCAACAAGAAATGGCCATTCAAATGCAAAAGAACCAAGATGAATTCATGGCCCAATATCAATGGGAAACCGAGGCGATGTATGCTCGATTAAATACGTTATCGGTTAAAACCGTAATGTTTTTATCCCGAACGTCGCAACTAGATGAAGGGTGCTCACTTGAGCAAAGGGAGCAACCTAATCACGAAGTCGTGGATGACGCTCCTTTTTGAAGAGAAATTTCTTTTGAAGAACCTCAATCGTCTACCCAAGAAGAGGCGAAAGAGGAGATAGTCCTTGATGGAGGTGTTTTTGGTGAAGAATTGGGTGAGGATAGTGGGAATTTGAAGAGTCTCATTGATGAAAACACCGATATAATAGAGGAAATTCAAGAGTCTACCACCTCTATACTTGTTGAACCTTCAATCCCCTCCGCTTGCCCTCCTCTTGAGCTTCATGCCGCTTCTTATGAGCCTATTGTTGAGGATGTTGAACTTTGGGATGAGTTGAGTGAGGTGATAGGTGTTGTGAAGTCATGGGACATGAATGATGAAATCAAGTCGCCCATATGTGATAATCCAATAAAATATTGTAAACCCCTTGTGTGTAATTTGGATCTTGGTTTAGAGAAGGTTGAAACCGCTTGCATAAGTTTTAAATCTCTTCTTATTGATGATGTGGGGAAGAACGATGTTTTAGGATTTGGAGATATTGGGCCGGAACCTGTTGATGACTTGGGTTCGCTTGATGAAAAGAAGAGGGTTAAGCTCCCTTTTGACACTTGTGCTAGAATTTCAAGCTTTGGTTGTGCTAGGAGACGGTGCTTAGCAAGGAAGAGATCGGTAAAGCTTGTAGGATGGATAGATCCCGGACACAACATGAAAGCTGACGTTGGGTCTTTGGATTACTACTTCTTGCCTCCACCTTGGAGGCTTTGGAGGATAGCTTGGTTCGGGCACTCTTTGAGCCTTCATTATGATGTCGGTCGTGCGTTTGACTTGCTCCTCCGAGCCCTTGAGGGCTATGATCGAAGAATGAGAGTCCACCATCCTCGGTTTGACGAAGTTTCTTAAGAACTGTCATGTTGTATATTCCTCTTTCCTCTTCTTTAGAGTTCTTGTGTTTGTAATTGTGATATTTATGATTTTGTTTCTAGGATTTGTGTGTTTTGTGGAATTCTTGTAATTTGGTATTTTTTTGAGCGATGTGAGGGAGAGATTTGATGGTGTTGATTGAGTTTACTTGATAGATGCGAAGTGAAGATGAACATTAGAGAGAAGTGGTTGTTGATAGAGCTTGGACTTTGAGAAAGGAAGTCGGGTTTTTGAAGCTTTTCTTAAGCTTTTGGGGACGAGATTCTAGATCTCGTTGTATTGGTGGCCTTGTGGGTGAAGCTACAAGATTATGAAGGGTTAGAAGACTCTTCCCGACCGGGAAGAGAGCATCCCGACCGGGAAGGATGAGCCATCCCGACCGGGATGAGGGTGCCAAAAATTAGGTTTTCTGGAGTGTGATACCAACTGGGAAGAGTGTGTCATCCCGACCGGGACCATCCATCCCGACCGGGATAGTGCCCTGCTCCTCCTTTTGCCTCTTCTTTGTCATGTGAGCCCACCCTACCACTTTATACCCCCTCCCAACTTCCCTACCTACCCTTGCGACTATCCGTGACCCCTACACTTCATTTACATATCCTCACCTCATCTTATCTTCGCTATACACCGAGTTTTACATCAAAACCCACTTCCTTATACCATTGAAAGCTTAACACTTCAACCATGCGGCCTTATCAAGAAAGAAGAGGAACAATGATGAAGACAAGCTATGTACCATTCATGATCATTGAGACGATGGAGTTACTGAGTTGCTAACCGATTGGTACGACAACTATCCTTTCTTTTCCGTCTTTTATTGCAAGTCTCCCTTTGTTGTTCCCTTCCCCTATCATTGTTGTGTCATGGTGGCCCTCGGGGCCTTGGTAGACATTGCTCCCGATTCTCGATGACGTGATTGCATCGAGAATCTTTTGAAAAATCCAAATTGACAAGAATTTTAACTTTTTCTTTGATTTCCCTTTCTTTTTTGGTAGGATTTAGTCGGATTCGAGCGGAATCCGGGCTAGGTGACTTGATTACACCTAGTCCTCCCCTCCCATTTCCTTTTATTTCCTTCTTTTTATTTCTTCCCCCATCCATATCTTTTCTCGTCTCGGCCCATGGTGACTTGACTACACCCCGTCCGGACACATTCTACCCTTTCCTCCGCTTTTCTTCTTGATTTTTAGCTTTATTTTCGTAGTTTCTCTTCTTTTTTAGTGTCTCCATACGCTACGATCGAGCATGAGGACATTGCTCGGTTTAAGTGTGGGGGAGCGATATCCTAGCATCATTTAGTTTTATTTTCGTAGTTTTTTCGAAAAATCTTAAAAAACCCTAAAAAATTGAAATTTTTTCACAAAAATCAAAAGATTTTCTTTTGTGTGTTTTCCTTTTGTGTCGTTGTGTCGTATATTTGTTGTGTTGTGCGTGTTTTGCCTCCCTTTTTCATTGTAGGTCGCTTAATCACCGTTAACTTTGGAGGACTTTCAAGACATTCGGTAACATCTTTTTATCTCTTTTTCCTCTTTATCTCTTGTGGAGTTTGGAGGAGATTTTGTGATAATGTGTGCTCGGGTGGAGCTTTGTAGAGTCTGAGGTTGATTTGGTGGCTTGTTTGGAAGTTCGGGGTGGTGTTTGCTCTCTTTGTGTGCTTGTTTTGTTTTGTTTTGTCATCTTTGTCTCTTTTTCTTCCGTTTTGTTGCGTCTTGTTTTGTGTTGTGTAGTTTGTGTCTTGTGTAATAAAAGGTTTTCGAAAACCCGGTTTTGAGACTAGTGTGCAAGTGTTTACTTTCCCTTTCTAGTGACGTAAATCGAGTCTTGGACTTTAGTCTAGTGGAATGACCCTAAATCAATAGTTTCGTTGGTCCTTTACCTTGAGTCCACCTTGCTTACTAGGGATTTACTACGGGATTTGCATTTTGACCACTATGACCACACACGGTGTGAAAAGGCCTTGGTTGCCGAGTCCCGTCTCTTAGGTGACCATGTTTGAAATTGTTTGATTAGTCCAAGTTTTCCACCTTTTTGTGGGTTTGAAGAGAAAGCGCGCCCTACTCACCCATTTCCCTACCTTCTACACATTTCCACAAATAAGTTGCAACTTGTTGAAATTCTTACTTGGTTGCAAGAAATGCCTACAAAACATGATTCATCAAAAGGGCTAGCCAAGTCAAAAAAAAAGAAAAAGAAAGAAAGAAAGAAAGAAAAGGCACAACAAATGAAAAAAAATACAAAAGCAGAAAAAAAAAAAGAAATGGCATAGAAACTCAAAAGTCAAATGCGAAAGAAAATGCCAAAAAGAAAACCATCTCATAAAAAGATTCTCCCCCTCTCAAAAATAAGCCTTTTTTTTCCGATCGTTACCGTGAAGAGACTACCAAAGAACCGAGTCCCTAGGAAGGATGATAGCGGTAATGATCGGTCTTCCCTCATTTTGCAATCATATCCACCTTTTTACTTGGACTAGTTGGGCGATTTTTGAGCATGGGACGACCCTCTTGGCTTATCGCTAAAGAGGGCGGGGTCTCACTTACCTACAGTGTCGACTAACACCATGGTTCATCCTTTTTCCATCCCGCCGATCGTCCCGTAGTACGTTCTTAGAAGGTTAGGAGGAACCTAGGTAAGTCATCAACGTTTTTATTGCTATTTTGTCATACTATTAGGGTCTTGTCCATTTCGATTTGTATTATTAGCTTGGGAACGTTGTCACTTGCCTTGAGTCCTTAAACGGTGTTTCTCCACCGCTTGTTTGAGGGAAGCGGTATTTGTTTCTTTTTGGGTGCAACCGATTTTTTGTTTGTTTGTATGTTTGTTTGGTTATGTGTTTTTGTGTCCGGTTGCATCCACAGTTTTGTCGCAACACCTTACTTGCCTTGCGGAGTTCACTTTTCCTCTATGTGTACTCACGTGAGTTGAAAGGGCGTAGGGTGCGCTAATACCCGCTCGGCTAGTATATTAGTTTTTATTTTAGTAGTTAGTTCGTGCTTACTCGAGGGCGAGTAAGGGTTAAGTGTGGGGGAGTTGATAAGTATAGTTTTTAGTGCCTATTTGTTGTGTTTGGTCCCGGTTTCTCTTGTGAAATCGCTCTTTGGGAGCAGTTTCTGGGCTACTTATGCTTCTTCTAGTTCGTTTTAGGTTCCCAAGACCATTCCTACACATTTGGAGCCAACGAAGAGAAGGAACGATCACTCGGTGCCGTAGATTCGTTCCCGAGACCTTGGGACCCATTCCCGAGCCCCTTAGACTCGATCCCGAGCCCCGAGAGTCGATGAGAAGCCCATGAGAAGCAAGGAGGGACCTTTATGATAATATTGGAGGCCTACAAGACCCTTCCCGGGCGGGAAGAGTAGCCTTCCCGGTCGGGAAGGAGTGCATGAATGAAGAGGCTACTGATCTGGCCGTCCCGACCGGGAAGAGCAATAACACCGCCTGGTTTTATGGATAACACAGCCCGGTGTTATGCTTGATCCCGACCGGGAAGGATGGCCCATCCCGACCGAGATCATTCCTTCCCGACCAGGAAGAAGTGCTGTAGCCGCGTGACTCTTCTTTTCTTCTCCTTCACTCTTGTAACCATATAAATACCCCCCTGTTGTAATCTTATGTAATGTTAGACATTACCCACTAAACCCTAGACTACTTTAGGTTAGATTAGCCTAGAATAGTGTAGATTAGTCCTTAGTGAATCTTTAATCCTATTTTAACCCTTGTATAATTGGAATTCTTGAAGATCTCTACCAAGATTGACAACCTTGGTTGATGTATTTGGGTTTTCTCTTTTATGCAAGTTTTACTTCTTCCATTCATCTTCTAGTATGGTATAATCTCTCTTTTCCCTTCTCTTAATCTCGTTTTATCATTCAAGTTTTAATCTTTGTTCATTGTTCATTGTTTTTACTAGTTCCATTATGGATGTTTTGTTGTTTGTGTTGATTCCTCTTGTTATGGTTAGTATTAGTTTCATTATGTGTGAGTAGACTTTTTGTGGGATTAGTATTGGGATTAAGTGTTGATTATGGATGATTGGGGTTTGATTGTGGGTAAAGATGGATTCTTTGTTACTAGTCACAAGTTATGCAGACTATGTGTTTGTTGAATTGCTTGTTAGTGTAGTAGTTGCGAATACTCCTCTTGCTTGTCTTCCTCTTCTCATTGTGTGATTGATTTGTGGTTGAATCCTTGTGTTTTGGGTAACAACTTGCATAAGTATTCGGGTTTTGTCTTTGACACGAGAGTGCGTACATTGGCTTTGACGCGAGAGCGCGGACCAACCTTAGTAACTAAGTGAACCTTGCACGATCGATCTCCCAACTATCCTACTACACTTATGAACCCGACCTAACCCTATTCTTTCCTTATTAGATTTCTTCACCATTCTTGTCATTGTTTCCTTTAGTCTTAGTTTATTCTTAGTCGTAGCTTTATCCCCCTTTTATCATTTTAGTTTAGTTTAGCCTTGAGACCTAGTCTTGTATTTGGGTAGACCATAGTCTAGACACCTTTTACCGTCCCCGTGGACTCTACCCGAGTTGCCCTATCTACGTGTTAGGAATAGTTGGTTTTTATTTGTTGGCAGGGATCCACGACAAATCCCTCCCATCAAACGTCCTAAAGTTACCTTAAGTCGAATCGATAACTTCAAAGCACGCATTTGCTCCTCTAATAATCCAAACTCCAGTCACGAACTCGAAAGTCGTCTTGGACACTTGTCTTTCAGTCAAACCATCTTGCTCCAAAAGAATTCGAGACATAGAAACAGAAATAAAGGAATCAGATTAAGGATTGATGAAAAAGGATGGAGGAATAGAAGAATAACGGGTAGAATTGGCAGAAGCATCGACCACATCAGTAAACAAGATAGATGGCAGCGGACACAATGCACGATATAGAGAAAAGAACTATAGAGAATCGAAAGAATAGGGTGATGGCAAATATTGACAGGTCCGATATCAAAATCGAGCAAATCAGGGGTGATTTCAAGAGTTCGATGGCTCGAAAAAGTTAAACAAGACTAAGTCGACACACCTACCAAAAAGGAACAGCAACCGAAGGCAACAACAACAATAAAATGGCAACAGCGTACAGCAGTAGGAATGAAGCAGCGAAGGAGAAAAAGGAACAAGAATGAGGACAGCAGCAGCGGCAACAATAAGCAACAACACGCAGTAGCAGAAAGAAGAAGAAATGGACAAGTAGCAGTAATGACGACATCAAAAATACGACACCAGCAGTGATGCAGCACAGAAACAACATCAGCAGAAATAACCGTGCACAACAGCCGATAGCAAGACGAAAATGACAAAAAGCACAGCGAGGATAGCAGCAGATCAACGCAATAGCAGTACAACAAAAGAAGAATAAGGAGAAAAGGAAGAAGAAGAGGAAAGGAAATCAGCAGTAGCTCTACCGTAATAGCAACGGAATGCAGCAACAACACATGGAAAACGAAGCAGCAGCAGAAAATGAACGCAATACAAACAGCAACATAGCAGTAGTGAAACAGAGGGTCGATAGCGATGAAATAGATCAAATAAAGGTGATGATTGATGGCATCAAGGAAGGAGAAGACGTTGAATGTGGTAACAAAAAAATTATGAAACGGTGGAAATGAAATATAGCAAGGGGAGTGTACAGTGGGATGAAATGAAGCGGTGAAGGAGTATAACAAAGAGGTGGACAAGGGGAAAGCATAAGTTAAAATTAAGTGGGAAACCAAGGGGAAATGGTGGAGTTAAAAGGAGGAAAGGGGAAAGACTCACTTAATTAAATGAATCGGGTCGGAAACGAATTCCGTAACGATAAGTTGACTGACCCACGAATTATCGGGTTAAAACGAGTTAATAAAATTAATAAATAATCGGGCCGTCATATAGAATTATTGAATAAAGTATTTGATACGAAAACGAAGCTTATAGAAATAAATAGACGATGAAATATTATTTCCCGATAAATGTAAATTTTCGATAAAGTGAATTAAATTGATTTCTCGAGGAAAGAAAATACATAATTTGACGAAACTTAAAATGAATGAGCTTCGAGCCAAAAATAAAATAGAAAATTCGAGCTTTAAATATAAATAAATAAAAAGAATTTAGAATTCAAATCGTCGAAATAAACTTTCGATAAGAATTAAATTAAATGTATAAAATGAATCGAAATAAAAATAAAAATCTTCTTTAAATATAAAAGAGTTTTCGAGACAAATAGAATTTTAGGAGTTTGGGACGATTAAACGATAAATTCGTCTAAAAATAATTTTAAGAACTACGAGTTAAATCGTAAAAATAAAAATACGAACATAATTTTAATTTAATTTAATTTATAAAATCAGGGGTGTTACAACAAGAGTTTACATTCCATTGTAGATAACCCATTATAGATTTTCGACCTTAATCTAGTAGAATGACTCTAAGGCAATGAATTTGTTGATCTTTTAGCTTGAGTCCACCTTTTCTACTAGAGGTTTACTTCGGGGTTTGCATTTGACCACCTTGACCACCCATGGAGGAGTTAGGCCTTGGTTCCCGCATCTCGTTTACTAGGTGACTGATAAGTGTAGTTTGTAGTGCCTATCTGTAGTGCCTATTTCTGGGCTACTTATGCTTCTTCTAGTTCGTTTTAGGTTCCCAAGACCATTCATGGAGAATTGGAACGATTCCGACTCGTTTCCTACACTTTTAGAGCCAACAAAGAGAAGGAACGATCACTCGATGCCTTAGATTTGATCCCGAGACCTTGGGACCCATTCCCGAGCCCATCAGACTCGATCCCGAGCTCCGAGAATCGATGAGAAGCCCATGAGAAGCAAGGAGGGACGACCTTTATGATCATATTGTAGGCCTACAAGACCCTTCCCGAGCGGGAAGAGTAGCCTTCCCGGTCGGGAAGGAGTGCATGAATGAAGAGGCTACTGATTGGGCAATCCCGACCAGGAAGGGTGTGTCATCCCGACCAGGACCATCCATCCCAACCAGGAAGGGCCAGCTGTAGCCCGCGTGACTTCTTTCATTCTCCTTCACTCTTGTAACCTTATAAATACCCTCCCACTGTATTGTTTAAGCATCTTAGACTCCTCTACATTATTCTAAACCCTAGATAGAGTTCCTCCTCTCATTAGACTAATCTCTCCTTAAGCTTTTGTTAATCTTAGATTAATTTAGTTAGTTAATCTTGTATTAAGAATCTCTTGAAGAATCCATCAATCCTTGACAACTTTTGGTGATGATTTTTGAGTGCTCTTTTAGTACAAGTTCTCATATTTTTCATCCTCTTATTAGTTGGTATAATCTCTTTTCTTTTAATCTTTGTTAATCTTGCAAGTTTTAATTTTTTCTTATTGTTCTTGTTCTTTCTAGTTTCATAATGAATATTGTGTTCTTTGAGTTGATTTCTCTTATCATTGTTAGTATTAGTTTGATTATGAGTGAGTAGACTCTTTGTGGGGTTAGTAGGGGGATTAAGTGTGGATTATGGGTAATTAGGGTTTGATTAAGGGAAAAGGTGGAATCTTTGTTACTAGTCACATGTTGAGCACTCTATGTGTTTGTTGAATTGCTTGTTTGAGTTGTAGTGGCCATGCTTCTCATACTTGTTTTCATCCTCTCTTTTTGTAAACAATTTGTGGTTGAATGCTTGTGTTTTGGGTAATACTTTGCATGAGTATTCGGGTCTAGTCTTTGACACGAGAGTGCGGACTTAGGCTTTGACGAGAGAGCGCGGACCGACCTTAGTCACTAGGTGAAACCTACACCCTTGACCTCCCAACTATCCTACTACACTTATGAACCCAACCTAACCCTACTCCTTCCTATATTTGATTTCTCCATCTTGTTAGCATATATTTATCTAGTTAGTTGATTGTATTAGCTCTAGTTATTCAATTAGTTCGTGTCATACTGATAAGTGTAGTTTGTAGTGCCTATTTTAATATGTTTTGGTCCCATTTACCTTGTGGAATCGCTCCTTGGGAGCGGTTTATGGGCTTCTTATGCTTCCTCTAGCTCATTTCAGGTTCCCGAGACCATTTGTGAAGAGTTGGAGCAATTCCGACTCAATACGTACACCTTTTGGAGCAAACGAGGTGAAGGAACGATGACTCGATGCCTTGGAATCGACCCCGAGACCTTGGGACCCAATCCCGAGCCTCCGAGACCCGATCCCGAGTCCCCGAGAATCGACGAGAAACCCATGAGAAGCAAGGAGGGACCAAAAAGCTCTTAAGGGAGGCCTACAAGACCCATCCCGGTCGGGAAGGCCTCAACCCGTCCGAGATGGGGTGCACATTTGGAGAGGCTACTGTGATGAGCCCGTCCCGGCCGAGACAAGGCCGTCCCGGTCGGGACCACACCGTTCCGCCCGGGACGGAAGGAGCAGGGGCTGCGCGAGAGTCTTTTGTTTCTTCTCCTTCATTTTTGTACCCATATAAATACTTCCCTCTTGTATTGTGAATATATCTTATCATACATTAGACTCTTTGAAGCCTCCATATAACATTCATAACCCTAGATTAGTGTTCCTCTCATTAGCTTAATTCTCTCTTTAATCTTTAGTTAATTATTGTAATTAGTTCTTGTATTAAGTGGATACTTGAAGATTCATCCAAGCTTGACAACCTTGGAGTTGATTTGGGTTTCTCTTTTATACAAGTTATCATCTTTTCATCTTCTTGTTGTTGGTATAATCTTCCTTTCTCTTGTTTATTGTTATTTATTCAAGTTTCAATCTTTACATATTGTTATTGTTATTGTTTGTTCATATGGATGTTTGGATGTTTGTTTTGTTTTCTCTTGTTATTGTTTGTTTGTTCTTGATAATGAGTGAGTAGTCTTCTTGTGGGGTTAGTAGGGGGATTAAGGGTAGATTATGGGTGATTAGGGTTTGATTAGGGGTAAAGGTTACATCTTTGTTGTTAGTCTCATATTGGGCACTCTATGTGTTTGTTGATTTGCTTGTATGAGTTGTAGTGGCCATGCTTCCCATACTTGTGCTCATCTTCTCATTGTTTGTCCATTATCTGATCATGTTGAGAATAGTCGTAGTCACGAGAGTGCGGACTAGGGTCTACGTAGCGAAAGCCCGGACCTACCTTGACATCGGTCTACGTAGCGAGTGCCCGGACCGACTCTAGCAATTAGGAGACACCTACACCCTTCATCACCCAATCACCCATCTACTCTTATAAACCCGACCTACCCCACTTCCTTTCATATTTGATTCATCATATTAGTTAGTCATCATTTCTATAGTTTCATTGTTTAGTTTGTTTCTAGTTTTTCCTCTTAATCTTGTTTTAGTAATTTCATTGTTAGTCCATTCTCTACCTCTTTAACCACCATAGTTTACCATTTATCGCTTCTTTGTGTTTGTTTGGTGATTTAGCCTAGTTTTAGGTGAACCTAGTCTTGACCTTGCAATACCGTCTCCGTGGATATCGACCCTACTTGCCCTAGCTACCCACTAGGAATAGTCGGTTTATTATTGACGGTTAGGACCCACGACAAATCCTACCATCCATTTGGCGCCGTTGCCGGGGACGGTGCATTGTTTAGACTTAGTTTGCTTATTTCTAGACTTAGTTACCCTTCTTTGTGCTCTTCTATCATCTTTTGTGCATATTTTGTAGTTTGTCTTGATTTCTTAGTTTTCTTTTCTCTTGTCTCTTGATTGTGCTTGTTTATTGTCGTTGCCTAGTGCCCATAAAGCACTAGGTGTTCACACGTTTGTTCTAGTGTGTAGTGTATGCCTAGGAGGGGAGGCAATTTCTTTCTCTTTAATCCAGAGCCGGAAAGACTCTTTCGAGCCTTTCGCCAACGGACGATTAATCGGGTTAGGATCTCTCAACCAAGTGCTAGCAATACCCATCAAGAGCAAGGATCTGACTTGAACAACACACCTCGAGAGACGGCCGACGGGAATTTCATCAATCCTTTTGGTGATTCTAGTCCTAGTTCCCCGTCTTCTTCTATATCAACACTGTCTACACACCATATTCTCCCTTATATCCAATTATGCCGAAGTTTTCATCTCACTCCACTTTTACCGAGGATGTCTTGCCGGGACCGAGTGCTTTACCGGATACCTATACCGGGAATTTTGTGGCAAAGACTCATTTCATCCAACTTGTGGAGAGAAATCAATTTAGTGGTTTGCCCACCGAACACCCGCACCAACACATGGAGACCTTCTCCGATTATTGTGACGCTATATCTCAAACCGGGGTTACTCAAGATCAAATTCGTTGGGTACTTTTCCCGTTCTCTCTCATTGGAAAAGCGAAGCAATGGATCAAGAGTCTCGATAGGGCAACCATGGGTATCGACACTTGTAAGAAGCTTGCCTTGGCGTTCTACCAAAATTTTACCCTCCGGAAAAGACTAATTTGCTTAGGGCCTCAATCACCGGTTTCCAACAACGGGACGAAGAGAGCCTTTATGAAGCTTGGGAGCGGTTTAAATCTTTGGTGAGATGGTGCCCCACCATGGACTCTCACAATGGTTCTTGGTCCAACAATTTTGGAAAGGTCTTTATGAGGACTCGAGAGCTATACTTAATATGGGCTCCAATGGTAGGTTCACCGAGGTCGATGATGACCAAACTTGGTGAAGGATTGAAGAGATGGCGGTGCATAATTCCCAATACTCTAGGCCTAGGAAGGCGAATCGAGGAGGTAGGCATGAAATTGATGCCATTACACAATTGAGAATTGATCTTGGGGCTCAACTAAGAACTCACATGGAGACCATTGACAAGAAGCTCCAAAGCCACCTCAACCAAGTTCAAAGCTCTAGTTCCTCCAACCAACACTCGATTCATGACGTTAATGCTTTGGGAGCTGTACCCCCTACACCTTATTATGGGATTTGTGACACTTGTGGAATCGTTGGTCATGATCCTATGCATTGTCGAGGAAGTGTTGAGCAAGTGAACGCCTTTCAAGCGTTCAAGCAAGGTGCCTCCTACTCTAATCAATACCAAGCTTCCAATCAAGTCCCTCAACAACAAGCAATGCAACCTCGTCCCTATGTTCCACCTCCCTTAAAGGACAACAATCAAGGTTATCAAGGTTATGTGGGTAATCCAAGACCCTTCAACAACTTCAAGCAAAATAACCAAGGTACCTTCCACAACAACAATCAAGGGTTCCAACAAGGGAACTTTAATCAAGGTGGTTTCCAAGGAAACCAAAACTTTCAAAAGCAACAAAACCACAAGCATGGCAACAATCAAGGCCTTAATCAAGGCAATTCTCATGGGTTCCAAGGGAACCATCAACAACAACAAGCAATTCAAGCTAACCATCAAGAAAGCAAGCCTAGGAGCCGGTCTCCTATTCATGACTATGGTACTCCACTAGCCCTTACCGATACTCCGCATAATCCGTCATCCCCTCCTCGAGATTTCGACATTCAAAAGACTATGACGGATGTGCAAAGGAGTACTCAAGAGTTGAAAAAAAGTCAAATGGAGATGTCAAGAATCCAACAAGAGCTCTTTGCTTATATTCAAGGGGAAAACGCGGTAAGAGATGCCCGTACAAAGATGCTTGAGACTCAAGTATCTCAACTTGCTTCGGGGAGCTCCTCAAGACAAAAGGGGCAACTACCTTCTCAAGGTGAAACACCAACATATGAGCATGTAAATGCTATCATCACAAGGAGAGGTACATCTTATGACTCCCCTTCATTCCCTAGTGAGCAAGAGCCAATGCAAGAACCGACAAACAAAATGGCATCTCCAATTCAAGAAAGCTCAAGCTTTTGATAATCCAATGGAGGAACAAGTCTTATGGGAGATCGAAAAACCCATTGAAGACAAGCTTCCCCCACTTCAAGCAAAAGAAAAAGGTAAAGGGAAAGTGTCATGTGAGAAGTCCACCCCTATTGAGCAAAACAAGTACCAAATCAAGTTGCCTTTCCCAACAAGGCAAATGAAGACTAAGGTGGATGTCCAATTTGACAAATTTCTAGACATTGTGAAGAAATTGGATGTTAATGTCCCATTCACCGAGTTACTTACCCAAATCCCGGCATATGAAAATTCATGCGGGATATCCTAGCGAGGAAGAGATCCATCGACAAGGAAGAGACAATAACGTTCAAAAGGGTGGTGAGCGAGCTTATTCAAGGTTCCACGCTTCCGAAGTTGAAGGATCCGGGTAGTTTCTCGATCCCTTGCACCATAGGCAACTTTGAGATTGAGAGAGCTATGTGTGATTTGGGTGCGAGTGTGAACATTATTCCCTATACCATTTGTGAGCGATTAGGGATGAAGGAGCTTAAATGTACATCCATTACACTCCAAATGGCCGATAAATCTCTTAATCGACCATTGGGGATGATAGAGGACGTGCCGGTACGAATCAGGAAATTCTTCATTCCGGTCGATTTCATCGTGCTCGATATGCCGGAAGATGCCAACACTCCCATTATCCTTGGGCGCCCATTTCTACACACTGCCGGTGCCATGATTGACGTAAAGAATGGTAGGATCACATTTGAGTTAGGCGAAGAGAAGCTCGTGTTCGACCTCCAAGGCAACACCTCGCCTACTAATGATGAGTCTTGCAATATGATCCAAGCCATAAAAGACGTCGATCTAGGGGGAGAGTCGGGACAAAGCTTGAAGAGTTACTCTTATGTACTTGATGATGATGATTCCGAGAGTGAGGAAGATGAGTGCCCATATCATGGGCTTGATGACAAGATGAAAAGCAAGGAGCAAGATGAGCCTCCCTTGGGGCCGCATGAGGACAAGTGGACATTTGGGTATATCCCGAAAGATCAAAAGTACAAGTTCAAGCCATTGAACTTGGAAGATCTGGATGCCCCGGGAACGTCAAGGCAAGGTCATGAAGAACCTTGGTATGTGGACGGTTATATCTCGAGCTTGATTGAAGACTTTTCTAGGGCCTTCTACTTGTTCCTTCGTGCCCTTGATGGAGATGGAATTGATTATTGTTGTTGAAAAAGAATGAAGAATGCACCATACATGGTTTGACGGAGTTCCACAAGAACCGTCTCATTATATATATCTTTTTATTGTAGTTTCTTTGGTTTTGTGAATTCTTGTTATTTGGATTGATTGATGAGCGTTGTGAGGGAGAGAATTTGATGTGTATATGAGCTTTGTTGGATAGGTGAAGTGAAGATGATTCCTAGAGAGGAATGGCTATGTTAGAGCTTGGATAGTAAGCATGAGGATCGGGTTTTTGAAGCTTGGAGTAAGCTTTTGGGTTTGTGGAAGGTCAAGAAGACCCATCCCGACCGGGAAGGGAGCGTCCCGATCGGGAAGGGTGCGGCATCCCGACCGGGAAGGAGCCGTCCCGATCGGGATGGAGGTACACATTTTCGAGCTTACTGGAGGTCCGTCCCGACCGGAACGAGTGAGGCATCCAGACCGGGACCATCCATCCCGACCGGGATGGTCCCTTACACCCCCTTTGTGCCTCTTCTTCGACATTCGAGTCCACCCAACCGTTGTATACCCCCTCCCAACCTCCCTACTCCTCCATGCTCATATCATATGCCCCATATACTTCATATTCATACCCTCACTTCATTTCCTATCCACTTTACACCGACTCTCACATCAATTTCCACCCCCTACCATCACTACCTCCACCGCGAGTTATTCTCAAGTTTGAAGCGATATGGCAACGAAGAAGACAAGCACCGTACCTATAATGATCATTGAGACGACGGAGCGAGTGAGTTACTAGCCGATTGGTTTGGGTAACTATCCTTACTTTTCCGTCTTTTGTCGCTTGTTTTCTCTTGCTTACCCCTTTCCCTTGAGTCATGGTGCCTTAGTGGCCTTCAAGGCCTCGGTAGTGGTCGCTCCCGACTCCCGATGATGTGATTACGTTGAGAGTCAATCGATTAATCCAAATATGCATGATTTTCACCCTTTTTAGGAGTTAGTCGGATTTGGACAGAATCCGGGCTGGGTGACTTGATTACACCTAGCCCTCCCCTCCCATTTCCTTTTATTTCTTTCTTTTTATTTTCTTCCCCTTTCCATATCTATTCTTGTCTCGGCCCATGGTGACTTGACTACGCCCCGGCCGGACACGTTCTAACCCTTTTCTTCGCTTTTCTTTTTGATTTTTAGCTTTATTTTCGTAGTTTCTTTTCTTTTCTTTTGTCTCTCCGCACACTACGATCGAGCATGAGGACATTGCTCGGTTTAAGTGTGGGGGAGCGATATTCTATCGTAGTTAGTTTTATTTTCGTAGTTTATTTGAAAAAAATCTTGAAAAATCCCGATAAATTTGAAAAATTTTCATAAAAATCAAAAAAGATTTTCTTTTGTGTGTTTTACTTTTGTGTCATCGTGTCGTATATTTGTTTTGTTTTGCGTGTTTTTCCTCCCTTTTTCCTTATAGGTTGCTTAAATCACCGATAGTTTTGGAGAGCTTTCAAGACCTCCGGTAACATCTTTTTCCCCTTTGTCTCTTGCGGAGTTTGGAGGAGATTGTGATGTTGTGTGCTCGGGAGGAGCTTGATGAATATTGGTGGATGATTTGGTGACTTGTATGGAATATCGGGGTGGTGTTTGTTCCCTTGTGTGTTTGTTTTATTTTGTTTTGTTTTGTTGCCTTTTATCTCTTTTTCTTTCGTTTTCGCCATGTCTTCATTTTGTGTTGTGTTAGTTGAGTCTTGTGTGTAAATGGTTTTCGAAAACCCGGTTTTGAGGCTAGGGTGCGAGTGTTTATTTTCCCTTCCTAGTAGTATAAATCGAGTCTTGGACTTTAGTCTAGTAGAATGACCCTAAATCAATGATTTCGTTGGTCCTTTACCTTGAGTCCACCTAGCTTACTAGAGATTTACTTCGGGATTTTCACTTTTGACCATTATGACCACCCACAGTGTGAAAAGGCCTTGGTTACCGAGTCTCGTCCCTTAAGGTGACCGTGTTTAGGATCTTTTGATTAGTCTAAGTTTTCCCCTTTTTGTGGGTTTGAAGGGAAAGCGCGCTCCCGACTCTCCCATTTCCCTACCTCCTACACATTTCCACACAATAAAATTGCAAATTGTTGAAATTATCTTTCTTGTTGCAAAAAGAAATGCTTACAAGCCAAATCAAGCCAAAAGGGCAAAGAAAAGAAAAAGAAAGAAAATGAAAGAAAGAAATGATTGAAGAAAAAGAAAAGGCACAAAAAGCCGAAAAGAAAATAGAAAAGAAGAAAAAGAATTGACATGGCAACAAACAAAGCCAAAAATACAAAAAAAAATGAAAGATGCCAAAAAGAAAATCGTCTCACAAAAAGAATCCCCACATCTCAAAATAAGCCTTTTTTCCGACTGCTACCGTGAAGAGCCTACCAAAGGACCGAGTCCCTAGGAAGGATAATAGCGGTAATGGTCGGTCTTCCTTCATTTTGCAATATTTTCCACCTTTTTACATGGACTAGTTAGGCTGTTTTGGGCACGGATCGACCCTCTTGGCTCATCGCTAAAGGGGGCGGGGTCTCATAATAAGTGTGGTTTGTAGTGCCTATTTCGTAGTGTTTTCGTCCCATTTTCCTTGTGGAATCGCTCCTTGGGAGCGGTTTATGGGCTACTTATGCTTCCTTTAGCTCGTTTCAGGTTCCCGAGACCATTCATGAAGAGTTGGAGCGATTCCGACTCAATACATACACTTTTTGGAGCCAACGAAGCTAAGGAACGATCACTTGATGTCTTGGAGTCGACCCCGAGACCTTGGGACCCAATCCCGAGCCTCCGAGACCCGATCCCGAGTCCCGAGAATCGGTGAGAAGCCCATGAGAATCAAGGAGGGACCAAAAAGATCATAATGGAGGCCTACAAGGTCCTTCCCGGGCGGGATAGTGGCCTTCCCGAACGGGAAGGAGTGCACAAACCAACCAGCTCCTGATTTGAGCCCGTCCCGGCCGAGAAGGACTTGTCCCGGGCAGGACCATCTCGTCCCGGGCGAGACCATCTCGTCCCGGGCGGGATGAGTGTGCTGCTAGCCCGCGCCCCTTTCTTTCTTCTCCATTCCACTTGTAACCCTATATATACTCTTCCCTTGTTATGTAAGCATAGGTTCTTCATGTTAGATACTTCCCCTTAAACCCTAGACTATTTTAGGTTAGATTAGCTTAGATTAGAGTAGATTAGTCGGTAATTAGTTGTTAATCTTAGATTAGTGCTTGTATTAAGGGAATTCTTCAAGATCCACCCAAGATTGACAACCTTGGTGGTTTGTTTTGGGGTTTTCTTCATTAATGCAAGTTTCAATCTTTCTTTAATCTTGTTAGTAGATATAATCTTCTTTTCCCTTCTCTTTATTTTGTTTAATCATCCAAGTTTGAATCTTTATTATTGTTTGTTCATGTTCTTGTTAGTTCGATTGAGTTTGTTTATGTATTTTTTGTTTCTTATGATGATTCCTCTTGTTCTTGTTAGATGTAGTTGGATTATGTTTGAGTAGAGTTTTGCTAGGGTTAGTAGTGTGATTATGGTGTTTTATGGATGATTAAGGGATTGTTGGAGATGTTGGTGGAAGATTTGGGTTTCCTCTTGGTTTGATGCATATCACATGTTTGTTGAAATGCTTGATTGACTAGTAGTTGCAAATACTTGTTTTTCTTGCCTTTTCTCTTGTGGGTGATAGTTCGTTTGTGGGTTTGGTTCCCTCACTACGTAGCGAGAGCCCGGTGAGGACGACCCCTAGGTCGGTCTACGTAGCGAGAGCCCGGATTCGACCTAGGCCACTATAGCGCGCTAGTAACCCCATTTGTCATGTGTGTCGCCAAGATGGGTTTTAGGATGAACCTCTAGGTCGGTCTACGTAGCGAGAGCCCGGACCTCACCTAGATTACCCTACTACTCTCTTCACTCTAGTTCTTCCTCAACCATTCCATTACCCCTTTGACCCTGACCTAATCCTAGCCCGTTTTCTTATTTGTTTTCCTTAGTCATAGTCTAGCCTTCTCCCCTTCCTATCATTCTAGTTTAGTTTAGCTCGTTGACTTAGTCTCGTTTTTAGGCCGACCTAGTCTAGACACCTCTTACCGTCCCCGTGGATTTGACTCGACTTACCCTATCTACCCTAGTTAGGAATAGCCGGTTATATTATTGACGGTTGGGGACGTGACAAACCCCTGCCATCAATTTGTCACCGTTGCCGGGAACGGTGCTAGTGTAGACTTTGTTTTCCTAGTTACTTGACTTTGTCTTTGTGTTTGTGTTTTTCTTTTTTCTTTTTGTTACCTTGCTTCTTGTGTGTGTGAAGTTTATTTCTCTCTTGTCTAGTGCCCAAAAAGCACTAGGCTTCTCACGGTTGCTCTTAGTCTACAGTTTGTGCTTAGAGGTGGTGACCATCTTCTTCTTGCAACTCAGAGCCGCTTTAACGGACGGTTGCTAGATTGAGAAGTCCTCAACCGGGTATGAGCTACGATTTTCGAGCGAGCATGGGGTTTGATCTAAACTCCCCACACATGGAAGCCGATATGAGCTACTCCTCTTCTTCTATGAACCAAAGCTATGACATGATGACTCCTAATTAATATCAAGCTTCTTGGGGGGATCAAGACTCTAGTGGGTATGAACTTCAAGGTTATGAAAACGGTTACCAACAAGTGAACGATTACCAATCCTACGATCATGGTGACTATTACTTGAGTTATCAATGTGAATCCACCATGTTCAATCAAGATTCACCTTATGGAAGCCAATACCCCCAAAACCCACCATATTACCCTCCACCCCAACCACAATATGAACCCCATGACCCACAATACTACCAATCACCTCAACCTCACTACCAACAATATGATGCCCCACCCCTTGGGCATCATCAAGATTATCAAGGAGCTTTACAAGACCCCAATGACCACCAATCGTCAAACTTGGAGTTGTATCATTCTATTCTTCAATTGCAAAGGAGCACACAAGAAATGGCCATTCAAATGCAAAAGGAGCAAGATGAATTCATGGCCCGATTTCGAAGGGAAAACGAGGCGAGGGATGCTCGATTAAATGCAATATCGGTTCAAAACGAACATCACAATTAGATGAAGGGTGCCCACTTGAGAAAGAGGAGCAACCTAACCATGAAGCCGCCGATGTAGTTCCCTTTGGAGGAGTGATTTGCTTTGAAGAACATCAATCGTCTACCCAAAAAGTGACGAATAAGGATATGACCCTTGGTGAAGACAACATTGGTGAGGAACTGGAGAAGGGTAGTGGGTTGGATGAGTTGGTGGAATTTGTGAAGTTGTTCGGTGAAATTGATGAGCCCAAGTTGCCCATGTGTGATAATGTGGATAAGCATCAAGAGCCCCTTGTAAGTGAACCAAGCAATGGTTTGGAAGAGATTGAAACCGACGGTAGAATTTTCGATTCTCTCCTCCATGATGAAGATGGGGAACCACAACTTGAGGAAAGTGTGGGGGTGTGCAATGAGGAGATGAGGCCAAGCCGTTTTTTGTGCCTCGTTTCTTGGAAATGAAGCTTGCTTGTGAGTGGAGACGATGCTTACGGAGGAAGAGGTCGGTGAAGCTCGTAGGATGGATAGACCCCGGAGACAACTTTGATGATGACGTTGGGTGTTGGGATTCCTACTTCTTGCCTCCTCCATATTGGAGGCCGTGGAGGTTAGCTTGGCTCGTTTGCTTGGGCCTTCATTATGATGCCGGTCGTGCATTTGACTTGCTCCTCCAAGCCCTTGAGGGCTATGGTTGAAGAAGAGTCCACCATCCTAGGTTTGACGGAGTTCCTAAAGAACCGTCATGTTGTATATTCCCCCTTCCTCTTCTTTAGAGTACTTGTGCTTGTATTTGTGATTTTTGTTTCTAGGACTCTTTTGTTTTGTGATATTCTTGTTATTTGGATTTTCGATGAGCGATGTGAGGGAGCGAATTTGATGTGTATATGAGCTTTGTTTGATAGGTGAACTGAAGATGATTCCTAGAGAGGAATGGTTAATGATAGAGCTTGGATCGTGAGTATGGAAGTCGGTTTTTGAAGCTTCGGTGAAGCTTTTGGGGTTTTGGAGGTCAAGAAGACCCATCCCGGGCGGGAAGGGAGCTTCCCGACCGAGGAGGATATGCCATCCCGACCGGGAAGGAGCCGTCCCGATCGGGATGGAGGTGAAAAAATTGGAGCTTGCTGGAGTGCCGTCCCGACCGGGAAGGTGGCTTCCCGACCGGGACGACTGTGTCTTCCCGACCGGGACCATCCATCCCGACCAGGATGGTCCCCTTTCTCCTCTTTTGGCCTCTTCTTCGACATTTGAGCCCACCCAACCATTGTATACCCCCACCCAACCTCCCTACCCATCCTTGCTCATGTCATATGACCCATGTACCTCATTTACATACCCTCACCTGATTTTTCTCTTCACTTTACACCGAGATTCACATCAAATCCTACCCCCCCTCATACAATTACTACCCCTACCATGCGGATTTATCAAGTTTGAAGCGAGATGACAATGACGAAGACAAGCTTTGTGCCTATAATGATCATTGAGACGATGGAGCGAGTGAGTTACTAGCCGATTGGTTTGGGTAACTATCCTTACTTTTCCGTCTTTTATTGCTTGTTTTCCTTTGTTTATTCCCTTACCCTTATTTTGTGTCATGGTGGCCTTCGAGGCCTTGGTATATATTGCTCCCGAATCTCGATGACGTGACTACATCGAGAGTCATTTCAAAATCCAAATTTTACAGGATTTTCACTTTCCTTTTTGAGGATTTAGTCGGATTTAGGCGGATTCCGGGCTAGGTGACTTGATTACACCTAGCCCTCCCCTCCCATTTCCTTTTATTTCCTTCTTTTTATTTCTTCCCCCATCCATATCATTATCTCCTCTCGGCCCATGGTGACTTGACTACACCCCGGCCGGACACATTCTACCTTTTCTTCATCTTAGTTTTTATTTCTTTGATTTTTTTTAGCTTTATTTTCGTAGTTTCTTTTTCTTTCTTTTGTCTCTCCGCACACTACGATCGAGCATGAGGACATCGCTCGGTTTAAGTGTGGGGGAGCGATATTCTAGCGTAGTTAGTCTTTTTTTCTTAGTTTTTCGAAAAAAAAATCTTAAAAACCCCTAAAAATTTGAAAAAATTCACAAAAATCAAAAAGATTTTTCTTTTGTGTGTTTTCCTTTTGTGTCGTGTATTTGTTTTGTTGTGTGTTTGCCCTCTTTTCCTTATAGGTTGTTTAAATCGCCGCTAATTTTGGAGAGCTTTCATGATGTCCGGTAACATCTTCTATCCCTTTTCCTTCTTTGTCTGTTGCGGAGTTTGGAGGAGATTGTGATGTGGTGTGCTCGGGTGGAGCTTGTACATACTTGTGGTTTATTTGGTGGCTTGTTCGGAAATTTGGGGTGGTGTTTGTTTGTTCATGTGTTTGTTTCATCGTGTTTTGTTTTTGTTGCCTTTGTTTCTTTTCCTTTTCATTTTCGCTGAGTCTTTGTTTTGTGTGAGTAAGTGTGTCGTGTGTGTAAATGGTTTTCGAAAACCCGGTTTAGAGGCTAGTGTTCGAGTGTTTACTTTCCCTTCCTAGTAGTATGAATCGAGTCTTGGACATAGGTATAGTAGAATGACCCTAAATCAATGATTCCGTTGGTCCTTTACCTTGAGTCCACCTAGCTTAGTAGGGATTTACTACGGGATTTGCACTTTTGACCATTATGACCACCCACGGTGTGAAAAGGCCTTGGTTACCGAGTCTCGTCCCTTAGGTGACCATGTTTAGGATCGTTTGATTAGTCCAAGTTCTCCCCTTTTTGTGGGTTTGAAGAGAAATTGCGACCCCCGACTCACCCATTCCCCTACCTCCTACACATCCACACAATAAATTGCAACTTGTTGAATTCCCCCTTTCTTGTTACACAAAGAAGTGCCAAAGAGCCAAATCAAGCCAAAAAGGGAAAAGAAAAGAAAGAAAATGAAAGAAAGAGAGAAATGAAGAAAAAGAAAAGGCACAAAAGCCAAAAACAAAATAGAAAAGAAGAAAAAGAAGTGGCATGGCAACAAACAAGGCAAAAATGCAAATGAAAGAAAAATGCCAAAAAGAAAATCGTCTCACAAAAAGAATCCTTACATCTCAAAATAAGCCTTTTACCGACTACTACCGTGAAGAGCCTACCAAAGGACCGAGTCCCTAGGAAGGATGATAGCGGCAATGGTCGGTCTTCCCTCCCTTTGCATATATTTCCACCTTTTTACTTGGACTAGTTAGGCAGTTTTGGGCATGGGACGACCCTCTTGGCTCATCGCTAAAGGGGGCGGGGTCTCACTTACCTACAGTGTCGACTAACACCGTGGTTCATCCCTTTTCCACTCCGCCGATCATCTCGTAGTACGTTCTTAGAAAGTTAGGAGGACCTAGGTAAGTTATCAACGTTTTTGTTGCTTTATCGTCATACTATTAGGGTTTAGTTCGTCCCGATTTGTATGATTAGCTTGGAAACGTTGTCACTTGCCTCGAGTCCTAAACCGGTGTTTCATTCACCGCTTTTAGAGGGAAGCGGTATTTGTTTTTCTTTGGGTGCAACCTTGTGTTTGTTTGTTTGTGTGTTTGTTTGTTTATGTGTTTTGTGTCCGGTTGCATCCACGGTTTTGTCGCAAGACCTTACTTGCCTTGCGGAGTACACTTTTCTTCTAAGTGTACTCGCGTGAGTTGAAAGGGCGTAGGGTGCGCTAATACCCACTCGGCTAGTTTAGTAAATAGTATGCGCTTACTCGAGGGCGAGTAAGGGTTAAGTGTGGGGGAGTTGATAAGTGTGGTTTGTAGTGCCTATTTCGTTGTGTTTTGGTCCCATTTTCCTTGTGGAATTGCTCCTTGGGAGAGGTTTATGGGCTACTTATGTTTCCTTTAGCTCGTTTCAGGTTCGCGAGACCATTCATGAAGAGTTGGAGCGATTCCGACTCAATACATACACTTTTTGGAGCCAACGAAGCTAAGGAACGATCACTTGATGCCTTGGAGTTGACCCCGAGACCTTGGGACCCAATCCCGAGCCTCCGAGACCCGATCCCGAGTCTCGAGAATTGGTGAGAAGCCCATGAGAACCAAGGAGGGACCAAAAAGATCATAATGGAGGCCTACAAGGTCCTTCCCGGGCGGGATAGTGGCATTCCCGACCGGGAAGGAGTGCACAAACCAACCAGCTCCTGACTTGAGCCCGTCCCGGCCGAGAAGGACTCGTCCCGGGCGGGACCATCTCGTCCCGGGCGGGATGAGTGTGCTGCTACCCCGCGCCCCTTTCTTTCTTCTCCTTTCCACTTGTAACCCTATATATACTCTTCCCTTGTTATGTAAGCATATAATCTTCATGTTAGATACTTCCCCTTAAACCCTAGACTATTTTAGGTTAGATTAGCTTAGATTAGAGTAGATTAGTCGGTAATTAGTTGTTAATCTTAGATTAGTGCTTGTATTAAGGAAATTCTTCAAGATCCTCCCAAGATTGACAACCTTGGTGGTTTGTTTTGGGGTTTTCTTCATTAATGCAAGTTTCAATCTTTCTTTCATCTTGTTAGTAAGTGTAATCTTCTTTTCCCTTCTCTTTATTTTGTTTAATCATCCAAGTTTGAATCTTTATTATTGTTTGTTCATGTTCTTGTTAGTTCGATTGAGTTTGTTTATGTATGTTCTGTTTCTTATGATGATTCCTCTTGTTCTTGTTAGATGTAGTTGGATTATGTTTGAGTAGAGTTTTTCTAGGGTTAGTAGGGTGATTAGGGTGTTTTATGGATGATTAAGGGATTGTTGGAGATGTTGGTGGAAGATTTGGGTTTCCTCTTGGTTTGATGCATATCACATGTTTGTTGAAATGCTTGATTGACTAGTAGTTGCAAATACTTGTTTTTCTTGCCTTTTCTCTTGTGGGTGATAGTTTGTTTGTGAGTTTGGTTCCCTCACAACGTAGCGAGAGCCCGGTGAGGACGACCCCTAGGTCGATTGATAAGTGTAGTTTGTAGTGCTTATTTACATGTGTTTTGGTCCCATTTTCCTTGTGGAATCGCTACTTGGGAGCAATTTATGGGCTTCTTATGCTTCCTTTAGTTCGTTTCAGGTTTCCGAGACCGGTTTGGAAGAGTTGGAGCGATTCCGAGCCTATACATACACATTTTGGAGCCAACAGAGTGAAGGAACGATGACTCGATGCCTTGGAATCGACCCCGAGACTTTGGGACCCGATCCCGAGCCTCCGAGACCTGATCCCGAGTCCCGAGAATCGGTGGGAAGCCCATGAGAGGCAAGGAAGGACCAAAGAGCTCTTAAGGAAGGCATACAAGACCCATCCCGTTCGGGATGGCCTCATCCCGTTCGGGATGGGGTGCAACATTGAGATGGCTGCTGTGAGCCAATCCCGGTCGGGACCAACCCGTCCCGGTCGGGATGGCAGGGCCGTCCCGATCGGGATGGTCCGTCCCGGTCGGGAAGCTACAGGGGCAGCGCGACTCTTTTCTTTTCTTCTCCTTCATTCTTGTACCCATATATATACTCTCTTCTTGTATTATTAAGACATCTTATCTTACCCTAGACTAGTTTAAGCCTCCAAAACCCTAGATTTACTTCGACTCATTAGCTTTAATCTTCTTTTAATCTTAGTTAATCTTTAGTTAATCCTTGTAATTAGTTCTTGTATTAAGAGGATACTTGAAGAATTCTCCAAGATTTACAACCTTGGGTTTTATTTGGGTTCTTATTTATACAAGATTGAATCTTTTCTTGATCCTAGTGTGGGTATAATCATCTCTACTCTTGTTCTTTGTTTATTCAATCTAGTTTCATCTTTTTATATTGTTATTGTTGTTAGTTGTTCACAATGAATGCTTGGATGTTTAGTTTGTTTTCTCTTGTTATTGTTATGGGCAATTTGATAATGAGTGAGTAGTAATCTTGTGGGGTTAGTAGGGGGATTAGGAGTAGATTATGGATGATTAGGGTTGATTAAGGGGAAAAGGCTACATCTTTGTTGTTAGTCACATTGTAGGCACTCTATGTGTTTGTTGATATGCTTGTGTGAGTTGTAGTGGCCATGCTTCCCATACTTGTGCTCATCTTCTCATTGATTGTCTATTATGTGGAAATGTCGAGAATAGTTTATTCGCGAGAGCGCGGACTAGGGTCTAAGTTGCGAGAGCCCGGACCCACCTTGGCATCGGTTTAAGTTGCGAGATCCCGGACCGACCCTAACAACTAGGAGACACCTATACCCTTGATCACCCCAATTACCCTTCTACTCCTATGAACCCGACCTACCCCACTTTCTTTCCATATTTGATCCATCATCTTAGTTAGTCATCATTCCATTAGTTTTCATCGTTTAGTTAATCATTAGTCTAGTTTCTATATCTTCTCCATCATAGTTTTCCATTCATCGCTTCTTTGTGTTTGTTTGGTAATCTAGTCTCGTTGTAGGCCGACCTAGTCTAAACCTTGATATACCGTCCTCGTGGAATCGATCCCGACTTACCCTAGCTACCCACTAGGTTAGTCGGTGTTTTATTGATCGGCTAGGGACGTGACAAATCCCTCCCATCAATTTGGCGCCGTTGCCGGGGACGGTGCATTGTTTAGACTTAGTTTGCTTATTTCTAGACTTAGTTACCCTTCTTTGTGCTCTCCCATCTTCTCTTGTGAATATTCTCTAGATTTTTCTTCTTTCCTTAGATTTATTTCTTCTTTTTCTCTTTGTCTCTAGTTGTGTTTGTTTATTGTCGTTGCCTAGTGCCCACAAAGCACTAGGTGTTCTCACGTTTGTTCTAGTGTGTAGTGTATGCCTAGGAGGGGAGGTGACTTCTATCTCTTTAATCCAGAGCCGGTGAGATTCTTTCGAGCCTTTCGCCAACAGACGATTAATCGGGTTAGGATCTCTCAACCGAGTGCAAGCAATACTCATCAAGGGCAAGCCCAAGGAGCCGGCTTGAACAATCCACATCGAGAGACGGCCGAAGGGGGATTCATTAACCCTTTTGGTGATTCTTCTTCTCCTAGTTCCCCCTCTTCATCTACATCAACACTCTCTACACCACCATCTTCTCCCTTACATCCAAGAATGCCTAAGTTTTCCTCTCACTCCACATTCACTGAGGATGTCTTGCCGGGACCGAGTGCATTACCGGATACTTATACCGGGAATTTTGTGGCGAAGACTCATTTTATCCAACTTGTGGAGAGGAACCAATTTAGTGGGTTGCTCACCGAAGACCTGCATCAACATATGGAGACTTTCTCCGATTATTGTGACGCTATATCTCAAACCGGGGTTACTCAAGATCAAATTCGTTGGGTACTTTTCCCGTTCTCTCTTATTGGAAAAGCGAAGCAATGGATCAAGAGTCTCGATAGGGCAACCATTGGGATCGAAACTTGGAAAAAGCTTGCCTTGGCATTCTACCAAAAGTTTTACCCTTCCGAAAAGACCAATATGCTTAGGGCCTCCATCACCGGTTTCCAATAAAGGGATGAAGAGAGCTTATATGAAGCTTGGGAGCGGTTTAAGTCTTTGGTAAGATCGTGCCCTCATCATGGACTCTCACAATGGTTCTTTGTGCAACAATTTTGGAATGGACTTTATGAGGACTCGAGAGCTATTCTTAACATGGGCTCCAACGGTAGGTTCACCGAGGTCGATGACGACCAAACTTGGGCAAGAATCGAAGAGATGGCGGTGCATAATTCACAATACTCTAGGCCTAGGAAGGCACATCGAGGAGGCATGCATGAGGTCGATGCTATCACTAAGTTAAGCATTGACCTTGGAGCTCAATTGAAAACACACATGGAGACTATTGACAAGAAGCTCCAAAGCCACCTCAACCAAGTCCAAGGCACTAGTTCCTCCCACCATCAACCGATTCAAGAAGTGAATGTTTTGGGGTTCGCACCTCCTACACCTTACTTTGGGATGTGTGACACTTGTGGAATCGTTGGTCATGACCCTATGAATTGTAGAGGGAGTATTGAGCAAGTGAACGCCTTCCAAGCGTTCAAGCAAGGTGCCTCCTTTTCTAACCAATACCAAGCTTCCAATCAAGTCCCTCAACAACAAGCACTTCAACATCAACAACAACATCGTCCCTATGTCCCACCTCCCTTACGGGACAACAATGAAGGTTACCAAGGTTATGTGGGTAACCAAAGACCCTTCAACAACTTCAAGCAAAATAACCAAGGTACCTTCCACAACAACAAGCAAGGGTCCAACAAGGGAACTTCAATCATGGTGGTTTCCAAGGAAACCAAAATTTCCAAGGACAACAAAACCACAACCAAGGGTATCAAAGCTACAACCATGGCAACAATCAAGGCCATCAACAAGGTAATTCTCATGGGTTCCAAGGGAACCGTCAACAACAAGCTACACAAGGTAGTCAACAACAAGGCAAGCCTAGGAGCCGGTCTCCTACTCATGATTATGGCATTCCTCTCGCCATCACCGATACTCTGCATAATCCATCATGTCCACCTCGGGATTTTGACATTCAAAAGACTTTGATGGATATGCAACAAGGTCAAATGGACATATCAAGAAACCATCATGAGCTCTTCACTTATATTCAAGGGGAAAACGCGATGAGAGATACCCGTATGAAGATACTTGAGACTCAAGTATCTCAACTCGCTTCGGGGAGCTCCTCAAGGCAAAAGGGGCAACTACCTTCTCAAGGTGAAACACCGTCATTTGAGCATGTAAATGCTATCACCACAAGGAGAGGTACCTCTTATGACTCCCCTCCGTATCCTATTGAGCAAGAGCCAATGCAAGAACCGACAATGGAGATGGCATCTCCAACTCGAGAAGAATCAAACCATGAAAATCCAATTGAGGAGCAAGTTTTATGGGAAGTTGAAAAACCCCAAGAAGACAATCCTCTCCCTCTTCAAGAGAAAGACAAGGGAAAAAGGAATGTGTCCTTTGAAGAGTCCACCCCAATTGAACAAAACAAGTAGCAAATCAAGTTGTCTTTCCCATCAAGGCAAATGAAGACTAAGATGGACACTCAATACGACAAGTTCCTTAGCATTGTGAAGAAATTGGATGTTAGTGTCCCGTTTACTTACCCAAATCCCGGCATATGGTAAATTCATGAAAGAAATCTTGGCTAGGAAGAGGTCCATCGACAAGGAAGAGACGGTAGCGTTCACTAGGGTGGTGAGCGAGCTTATTCAAGGTTCCACGCTTCCGAAGTTGAAGGACCCGGGTAGTTTCTCTATCCCATGCACCATCGGCAATTACAAGATCGAGAGAGCTATGTGTGATTTGGGTGCGAGTGTGAGCATTATCCCCTACACCATTTGTGAGCGATTAGGGATGACGGATTTGAAATGTACATCCATTACACTCCAAATGGCCGACAAGCCTCTTAACCGACCATTGGGAATGTTAGAGGATGTGCCGGTGCAAATAGGGAAGTTCTTCATTCCGGTCGACTTCATTGTAGTTGACATGCCGGAGGATGCTAACACTCCCATCATCCTTGGACGCCCATTTTTACACACCGCCGGTGCCGTGATCGATGTGAAGAAGGGTAGGATCACCTTTCAACTAGGCGACGAAGAGTTAGTGTTCGACCTCCAAGGCAACACTTCGCCTATGACCGAGACATGTAATGTGATCCATGCCACGGAAGACGTCGATCGAGGGAATGATTCGGGACAAGGCTTGAAGAAGTACTCTTATGTACTTGATGATGATGACTCCGAGAGTTAGGAGGATGAGTGCCCAAATCATGGGCTTGATGACAAGTTGCAAAGCGAAGAAAAGAATGATGAGCCGCCCTTGGGGCCACATGAGGATAGTTGGACGTTTGGGTATATCCCGAAGGATCGCAAGTACAAGTTCAAGCCATTGAACTTAGTAGATTGGGATGCCCCAGGAACATAAAAGCAAGGCCTTGAAGAGCCTTGGGATGTGGTCGGTTACATTACGAGCTTGATTGAAGACTTCTCAAGGGCCTTCGACTTGTTCTTACGTGCCCTTGATGGAGATGGAATTGTTCAAGGTTGTTGAAAAAGATTAAAGAAAGCACCACCTTGGTTTGACGGAGTCCCACAAGAACCGTCTCATTGTATATATCTCTTTCTTATAGTTAGTTGGATTTTTGTGAATTCTTGTTATTTGGATTGATTGATGAGCGTTGTGAGGGAGAGATTTTGATGTTTGTTTGAGTAATGCTTGATAGGTGATGTGAGAATGCTCCCAGAGAAGAATGACTATGATATACCTTGGGTTGTAAGCACGAGGATCGGGTTTTTGAAGCTTGGAGCAAGCTTTTGGGATTGTGGAAGTTGAAGAAGGCCCATCCCGCCCGGGATGAGGCGTCCCGACCGGGACGGGTGTGGCATCCCGACCGGGAAGGAGCCGTCCCGATCGGGATGGGTGTACCAGGAATCGAGCTCACTGTGGATCCGTCCCGACCGGGATGAAGACGTCCCGACCGGGACGGGTGAGGTAACCTGATCGGGATCAACCATCCCGACCGGGATGGTCCTCTACTACCCCTTTGTGTTTCTTCTTCGACAATCGAGTCCACCCAACCGTTTTATGCCCCCTCCCAACCTCCCTAGCTACCCTACCCTTATCATATGCCCCATGTACTTCATTGTCATACCCTCACTCCATTTCCTATCCACTTTACACCGATTCTCTCATCAAATCCCACCCTCTACCATTACTACCTCTACCGTGAGTTCCTTTCAAGTGTGAAGCAAGATGGCAACCGAGAAGATAAGCGTCGAGCCTCTAATGATCATCGAGACAATGGAGCAAGTGAGTTACTAGCCGCTCGGTTTGGGTAACTATCCTTACTTTTCCGTCTTTTTAACGCTTGTTTTTCATTATTTACCCCATTCCCTTGAGTCATGGTATATAGTGGCCTTCGAGGCCGTAGTATGATTGCTCCCGACTCCCGACGACGTGATTACGTCGAGAGTCAATCAATTAAGTCCAATATACAAGATTTTCACCCCTTTTTCGGATTTAGGCGGAATCCGGGCTAGGTGACTTGATTACACCTAGCCCGCCCCTCCCATTTCCTTTTATTTCTTTCTTTTTACTTTCTTTCCCCCCTCCATATCTTTTCCTCGTCTCGGCCCATGGTGACTTGACTACACCCCGGCCGGACACTTTCTACCCTTTTCTTCATCTTCATTTTTGATTTTTAGCTTTATTTTCGTAGTTTCTTTTCTTCTTCTTTTGTCTCTCCGCACACTACGATTGAGCATATGAGGACATTGCTCAATTTAAGTGTGGGGGAGCGATATTCTATCGTAGTTAGTTTTATTTTCCCCTTTTTCTAAAAAACCTTTAAAAATCCTAAAAATTTGAAAAATTTTCAAAAAAATCAAAAAGATTTTCTTTTGTGTCTTTTCCTTTTTTGTGTCCTTGTGTCGTATATTTGTTTTGTGTGTGTTTTGCCTCCCTTTTCCTTATAGGTTGCTTAATCACCGTTGTTTGGGAAAGCTCTGAAGACATCCGGTAACATCTTCTAACCTTCTTTCTCTCTTTATTCCTTGTGATGTTTGGAGGAGGTTGTGTTGAGGTGTGCTCGGTTGGAGCTTGTGTATACTTGCGGTGATTTGGTGACTTGTATGGAATATCGGGGTGGTGTTTGTATATGTTTATGTTGTTTTGTTTTGTTTTGTCTTGTCTCTTTTTCTTTCATTTTCGTCGTGTCTTTGTTTTGTGTTGTGTTAAGTGTGTCTTGAGTGTGTAAACTGTTTTCGAAAACCCGGTTTAGAGGCTAGTGTGTGAGTGTCTATTTTTCCCTTCCTAGTTGTATAAATCGAGTCTTGGACTTTAATCTAGTAGAATGACCCTGAATCAATGAGTTCGTTGATCCTTTACCTTGAGTCCACCTAGCTTACTAGGAATTTACTGCGGGATTTGCATCTTTGACCATTATGACCACCCACGGTGTGAAAAGGCCTTGGTTACCGAGTCTCGTCCCTTAGGTGACCGTGTTTAGGATCGTTTGATTAGTCCAAGTTCTCCACTTTTTGTGGGTTTGAAAGGGAATGCGCAACCCCAACTTACCCATTTACCTACCACCTACACATATCCACAAAATAAATTGCAATTTGTGATTTCTCTCTTTCTCATCACCAAAAGAAGTGCCAAAAATGCCAAATCAAGCCAAAAGGGCAAAGAAAAGAAAAAAATGAAAGAAAGAAAAGAAATGAAGAAAAAGAATAGGCACAAAAGCCAAAAAGAAAATAGAAAAGAAGAAAAAGAAATGGCATGACAACAAACAAATCAAAACGTCGAAAAGAAAGAAAATGCCAAAAGAAAACCCGTCTCACAAAAAGAAATCCCCACAAAAAATAAGCCTTTTTCCGACTTTTGCCGTGAAGAGCCTACCAAAGGACCGAGTCCCGAGGAAGGATGATAGCGGCATTAGTCGGTCTTCCCTCATTTTGCATGTTTTCCACCTTTTTACTTGGACTAGTTAGGCGGTTTTGGACACGGGACGACCCTCTTGGCTCACGCTAAAGGGGGCGGGGTCTCACTTATCTACAGTGTCGACTAACACCGTGGTTCTTCACTTTTCCACTCCGCCGATCGTCCCGTAGTACGTTTTTAGAAAGTTAGGAGGACCTAGGTAAGTTACCAACGTTTTTGTTGCTTTATCGTCATACTATTAGGGTTTAGTTCACCTTGGCTTGTATGTCTAGCTTGGGAACGTTGTCACTTACCTCGAGTCCTAAACCAGTTTTTCATTCACCGCTTTTTGAGGGAAGCGGTATTTCTTTTGTTTTGGGTGCAACCGATTATGTGTTTGTTTGTGTGTTTGTTTGTTTATGTGTTTTGTGTCCGGTTGCATCCACGATTTTGTCGCAAGACCCGACTTGCCGTGCGGAGTGCGCTTTTCCTCTAAGTGCACTCGCGTGAGTTGAAAGGGCGTAGGGTGCGCTAATACCCACTCGGATAGTTTAGTAGTTAGTATGTGCTTACTCGAGGGCGAGTAAGGGTTATGTGTGGGGGAGTTCATAAGTGTAGTTTGTAGTGCTTATTTACATGTGTTTTGGTCCCATTTTCCTTGTGGAATCGCTCCTTGGGAGCGATTTATGGGCTTCTTATGCTTCCTTTAGTTCGTTTCAGGTTCCCGAGACCGGTTTGGAAGAGTTGGAGCGATTCCGACTCTATACATACACATTTTGGAGCCAACAGAGTGAAGGAACGATGACTCGATGCCTTGAAATCGACCCCGAGACCTTGGGACCCGATCCCGAGCCTCCGAGACCCGATCCCGAGTCCCGAGAATTGGTGGGAAGCCCATGAGAGGCAAGGAAGGACCAAAGAGCGCTTAAGGAAGGCATACAAGACCCATCCCGTTCGGAATGGCCTCATCCCGTTCGGGATGGGGTGCAACATTGAGATGGCTGCTGTGAGCCCATCCCGGTCGGGACCAATCCGTCCTGGTCGGGATGGCAGGGCCGTCCCGATCGGGATGGTCCGTCCCGGTCGGGAAGCTACAGGGGCAGCGCGACTCTTTTCTTTTCTTCTCCTTCATTCTTGTACCCATATATATACTCCCTTCTTGTATTATTAAGACATCTTATCTTACCCTAGACTAGTTTAAGCCTCCAAAACCCTAGATTTACTTTGACTCATTAGCTTTAATCTTCTTTTAATCTTAGTTAATCTTTAGTTAATCCTTGTAATTAGTTCTTGTATTAAGAGAATACTTGAAGAATTCTCCAAGATTGACAACCTTGGGTTTTTATTTGGGTTCTTATTTATACAAGATTGAATCTTTTCTTCATCCTAGTGTGGGTATAATCATCTCTACTCTTGTTCTTTGTTTATTCAATCTAGTTTCATCTTTTTATATTGTTATTGTTGTTAGTTGTTCACAATGAATGCTTGGATATTTAGTTTGTTTTCTCTTGTTATTGTTATGGGCAATATGATAAAGAGTGAGTAGTAATCTTGTGGGGATAATAGGGGGATTAGGGGTAGATTAAGGATGATTAGGGTTGATTAAGGGGAAAAGGCTACATCTTTGTTGTTAGTCACATTGTAGGCACTCTATGTGTTTGTTGATATGCTTGTGTGAGTTGTAGTGGCCATGCTTCCCATACTTGCGCTCATCTTCTCATTGATTGTCCATTATGTGGAAATGTCGAGAATAGTTTAGTCGCGAGAGCGCGGACTAGGGTCTAAGTTGCGAGAGCCCGGACCCACCTTGGCATCGGTTTAAGTTGCGAGAGCCCGGACCGACCCTAACAACTAGGAGACACCTATACCCTTGATCACCCCAATTACCCTTCTACTCCTATGAACCCGACCTACCCCACTTTCTTTCCATATTTGATCCATCGTCTTAGTTAGTCATCATTCCATTAGTTTTCATCGTTTAGTTAATCATTAGTATAGTTTCTATATCTTCTCCATCATAGTTTTCCATTCATCGCTTCTTTGTGTTTGTTTGGTAATCTAGTCTCGTTGTAGGCCGACCTAGTCTAAACCTTGATATACCGTCCTCGTGGAATCGATCCCGACTTACCCTAGCTAGCCACTAGGTTAGTCGGTGTTTTATTGATCGGCTAGGGACGTGACAAATCCCTCCCATCATCGGTCCACGTAGCGAGAGCCCGGATTCGACTTAGGCCACTATAGCGCGCTAGTAACCCCATTTGTCATGTGTGTCGCCAAGATGGGTTTTAGGATGAACCTCTAGGTCGGTCTACGTAGCGAGAGCCCGGACCTCACCTAGATTACCCTACTACTCTCTTCACTCTAGTTCTTCCTCAACCATTCCATTACCCATTTGACCCCGACCTAATCCTAGCCCGTTTTCTTATTTGTTTTCCTTAGTCATAGTCTAGCCTTCTCCCCTTCCTATCATTCTCGTTTAGTTTAGCTCGTTGACTTAGTCTCATTTTTAGGCCGACCTAGTCTAGACACCTCTTACCGTCCCCGTGGATTCGACCCGACTTACCCTATCTACCCTAGTTAGGAATAGCCGGTTATATTATTGACGGTTGGGGACGTGACAAACCCCTGCCATCATCTCACTTACCTACAGTGTCGACTAACACCGTGGTTCATCCCTTTTCCACTCCGCCGATCGTCCCGTAGTACGTTCTTAGAAAGTTAGGAGGAATCTAGGTAAGTTACCAACGTTTTTGTTGCTTTATCGTCATACTATTAGGGTTTAGTTCACCTTGATTTGTATTGCTAGCTTGGGAACGTTGTCACTTGCCTTGAGTCCTAAACCGTTGTCTTTTCACCGCTTTGTTGAGGGAAGCGGTATTTGTTTTCTTTTGGGTGCAACCGATTATTTGTTTGTTTGTATGTTTGTTTGTTTATGTGTTGTTGTGTCCGGTTGCATCCACAATTTTGTCGCAATACCCCACTTGCCTTGCGGAGTGAACTTTTCCTCTAAGTGTACTCGCGTGAGTTGAAAGGGCGTAGGGTGCGCTAATACCCACTCGGCTAGTTTAGTAGTTAGTATGTGCTTACTCGAGGGCGAGTAAGGGTTAAGTGTGGGGGAGTTGGTAAGTGTAGTTTGTAGTGCCTATTTTACTATGTTTTGGTCCCATTTACCTAGTGGAATCGCTCCTTGGGAGCGGTTTATGGGCTTCTTATGCTTCCTCTAGCTCGTTTCAGGTTCTCGAGATCATTTGTGAAGAGTTGGAGCAATTCCGACTCGATAAATACACTTTTTGGAGCCAACGAGGTGAAGGAACGATGACTCGATGCCTTGGAATCGACCCCGAGATCTTGGGACCCAATCCCGAGTCTCCGAGACCCGATCCCGAGTCCCGAGAATCGACAAGAAACCCATGAGAGGCAAGGAGGGACCAAAAAGCTCTTAAGGGAGGCCTACAAGACCCATCCCGGTCGGGAAGGCCTCAACCCGTCCGGGATGGGGTGCACATTTGGAGAGGCTACTGTGATGAGCCCGTCCCGGCCGAGACAAGGCCGTCCCGGTCGGGACCACACCGTCCCGGACGGGAAGGAGCAGGGGCTGCGCGAGACTCTTTTCTTTCTTCTCCTTCATTCTTGTACCCATATAAATACTTCCCTCTTGTATTGTGAACATATCTTATCATACATTAGACTGTTTGAAGCCTCCATAAAACATTCATCACCCTAGATTAGTGTTCCTCTCATTAGCTTAATTCTCTCTTTAATCTTGAGTTAATTATTGTAGTTAGTTCTTGTATTAAGTGGATACTTGAAGATTTATCCAAGCTTGACAACCTTGGAGTTGATTTGGGTTTCTCTTTTATACAAGTTATCATCTTTTCATCTTCTTGTTGTTGGTATAATCTTCCTTTCTCTTGTTTATTGTTATTTATTCAAGTTTCAATCTTTACATATTGTTATTGTTATTGTTTGTTCATATGGATGTTTGGATGTTTGTTTTGTTTGCTCTTGTTATTGTTTGTTTGTTCTTGATAATGAGTGAGTAGTCTTCTTATGGGGTTATTAGAGGGATTAAGGGTAGATTATGGGTGATTAGGGTTTGATTAGGGGTAAAGGTTACATCTTTGTTGTTAGTCTCATATTGGGCACTCTATGTGTTTGTTGATTTGCTTGTATGAGTTGTAGTGGCCATGCTTCCCATACTTGTGCTCATCTTCTCAATGTTTGTCCATTATGTGATCATGTTGAGAATAGTCGTAGTCACGAGAGTGCGGACTAGGGTCTACGTAGCGAGAGCCCGGACCTACCTTGACATCGGTCTACGTAGCGGGAGCCCGGACCGACTCTAGCAATTAGGAGACACCTACACCCTTGATCACCCAAGCACCCATCTACTCTTATAAACCCGACCTACCCCACTTCCTTTCATATTTGATTCATCATCTTAGTTAGTCATCATTTCTATAGTTTCATTGTTTAGTTTGTTTCTAGTTATTCCTCTTAATCTTGTTTTAGTAAGTTCATTGTTAGTCCATTCTCTACCTCTTTAACCACCATAGTTTACCATTTATCGCTTCTTTGTGTTTGTTTGGTGATTTAGCCTAGTTTTAGGTGAACCTAGTCTTGACCTTGCAATACCGTCTCCGTGGATATCGACCCTACTTGCCCTAGCTACCCACTAGGAATAGTCGGTTTATTATTGACGGTTAGGACCCACGACAAATCCTACCATCACATACATAGTTCATTGTTAGTCCACTTTCATCTCCTCCAACCATCTTAGTTAATCAATTCTTGTTAGTTAGTCTCCCTTTGTGTTGTGTTGGTAATTTAGTCTTGTTTGTGTTTCGACCCTAGTCTAGACGCCTACTACCGTCCCCGTGGACTCGACCCGACTTACCCTAGCTACTAGTTAGGTATAGTTGGTATACTTGATCAGTAGGACCCACGGCAATTCCCTACCATCAATTTGGTGCCGTTGCCGGGGACGGTGCATGTTTAGACTTAGTTTGCTTATTAGCTTGAATTAGTTACCCCTCTTGTGCTCTTTTTCTATCTATTGTGCATATTTTGTAGTTTTTTTTTGTTTTTATTGCTTTCTCCTCTCTTTGTCTTCCGTTGTGCTCGTCTATTGTCTTTGCCTAGTGCCCATAAAGCACTAGGTGTTCTCACGTTTGTTCAAGTGCGTAGTGTATGCCTAGGAGGAGAGGCGACTTCTTTCTCTTCAATCCAGAGCCGGAATGACTCTTTAGAGCTTTTCGCCAACGGACGATTGATCGGGTTAGAACCTCTCAATTGAGTACTAGCAATACCATTGAAGAACAAGCTCAAGTATCCGACTTGAACGAAACACCTCGAGAGACGGCCGAAGGGAATTTCATCAATCCTTTTGGTACTTCTAGTCACTCTTCTCAACCTAGTTCTTCTTCTACATCTATATCAACTCCGTCTACACCATCATCTCCCGCACATCCAACAATGCCTAAGTTCTCTTCTCATTCAACCTTTACGGAAGACGTTTTGCCCGGTCCAACCGCTTTACTGGCCGCATATACCGGCAATTTTGTGGCAAAAACGCCATTTATCCAATTGGTCGAAAGAAGTCAATTTAGTGGGTTACCAACCGAAGATCCTCATCAACACATGGAAACCTTTTCGGATTATTGCGAAGCTCTCTCACAACCGGGAATAACCCCAGACCAAATCCGGTGGGTATTATTTCCTTTCTCTTTGATCGGTAAGGCTAAGCAATGGTTCAAAGGGTTAGACAAGGCTACTCTCGGTATTGATACTTGGAAGAAGATAGCTTTAGCTTTCTACCAACAATTTTATCCACCGGAGAAGACCAATCTCTTGAGAGCTTCTATCACGGGATTTCAACAATGTGATGAAGAAAGCCTCTATGAATCGTGGGAAAGATTCAAAGCCTTGATCCGCTCTTGTCCTCACCATGGTTTATCACAGTAGTTCCTTGTTCAATAGTTCTGGAACGGGTTATATGAAGATTCAAGGGCCATACTCAACATGGGATCGAATGGAAGGTTTACCGAGTTAGATAATGACCAAACTTGGTCAAGAATTGAGGAGATGGCGGTACACAACTCCCAATACTCAAGGCCTAGGAAGGCGAATCGAGGAGGAAGGCACGAGATCAATGCCATTACACAACTAAGTATTGATCTTGGAGCATAATTAAAAACCCACATGGAAACTATTGACAAGAAGCTCCAAAGCCATTTTGAGCAATGTCAAAGCACATGTGCCTCCCACCAACATTCAACTCAACAAGTCAATGCTTTGGGAGTTGTATCTCATACATCCTATTATGGGATATGTGAGATTTGCGGGATATTTGGACATGAACCTCAACATTGTCGAGGTAGTATTGAGCAAGTGAATGCCTTTCAAGCATTCAAGCAAGGTGCCCCGTACTCTAACTTCAGTCAAAATGTGCCAAATCTTCACATATTCCAAGCTTCCCATCAAGCTTCCCAACAACAATCTCTACAACAGCACCGTCCCATCTGTGTTCCACCTCCCTTAAGGGACAACAAACAAGGCTACCAAGGTTATGTAGGCAACCCAAGGCCATTCCAACAACATAACCAAGGTACCTTTAGCAACAATCAAGGGTTCCACAATCAATGGAACTTCAATCATCAAGGTGGTTTCCAACAAGGGAACTTCAATCAAGGTGGTTTCCAAGGAAACCAACACTCCCAAGGATATCAAAACTACAACCATGGTAACACTCAAGGCCTTAATCAAGGCAACTCTCATGGGTTCCAAGGGAACCTTCAACAACAACAAGGGTCTCAAGGTACTCAACATGAAAGCAAGCAAAGGAGTCGGTCTCATATTCATGATTATGGCATTCCTCTAGCCATCACCAACACTCCTCATAACCAACAATCTTCCCCTCGGGATTTCGACATGCAAAAATCAATGTTGGATGTGCAAAGGAGTAATCAAGAAATGCAAAGAAGCCAAATGGAGATGCTAAGAAACCAACAAGAATTCTTTGCTCATCTTCAAAGGGAGAACATAGCAAGAGATGCTCATATGAAGATGCTTGAAACCCAAATAGCTCAAGTTGCTTCGGGTAGCTCTTCAAGGCAAAAGGGGAAACTACCTCCTCAAGGTGAACCGGCAAAATTTGAACATGTGAATGCTATTACCTTGAGGAGTGGTGCATCTTATGACTCCCCCATGTTTCCTAGTGAGCAAGAAGCAATGAAATAAGTTGTATCTCTATCTCAAGACAATGCAATATTGGGAAAGCTCATGGAGGAGCAAGTTTTGTGGGAGATTGAGAAACCCCATGAAGACAAGCTTCCCCCACTTCAAGGAAAAGACAAAGGAAAGAGGAAAATGTCAATTGAAAAGTCCAACCCTAATGAGTAAGACAAGATACATATCAAGTTGCCATTCCCAACAAGGCAAATGAAGACCAAGGTGGATGTTTAATATGAAAAGTTCCTTGATATTGTGAAGAAGTTGGATGTGAGTGTCCCTTTTATCGAGCTACTTACCCAAGTCCCGGCATATGGAAGATTCATGAAAGAAATCTTGGCTAGGAAGAGATCCGTCGACAAGGAAGAGACCATAGCGTTCACAAGAGAGGTGAGCGAGCTCATTCAAGGTTCTACACTTCCCAAGTTGAAGGATCCGGGTAGTTTTGTCAATCCCGTGCACCATAGGCAACTTGAAGATTGAAAGGGCACTATGTGATTTGGGTGCGAGTGTAAGCATTGTTCCCTATTCCATTTGTGAGCGACTTGGGATGAAAGAGCTCAAGTGTACTTCTATTACACTCGAAATGGCCGATCGTTCACTCAACCGACCATTGGGGATGTTAGAAGATGTGCCACTAAGAATCGGGAAGTTCTTCATTCCGGTTTACTTCCTTGTGCTTGATATGCCGGAGGATGCCATCACTCCCATTATCCTATGCCGCCTCTTTCTACATACCGCCGGTGCGATGATTGATGTAAAGAATGGTAGGATCACATTTAAGCTAGGCGACGAGAAGCTCATGTTTGACCTCCAAGTCAACACCTCGCCTACAAATGATGAGTCGTGTAATATGATCCACGCCATGAAAGAAATCGATCTAGGGGATGAGTCGGGTGAATGCTTGCAAAACAACTTTGGTGAAATTGAAGACGATGATTCCGAGCTTGGGGCGGATGAATGCCCATATCATGAGATTGAAGACGAGTCGGTTAGCAAGAAGAAGGTTGAGCCTCCCTTGAGGCCTTGTGAAGATGAATGGTCATTTGGGTATATACCGAAGGATCGAAAGTAAAAAGTTCAAGCCATTGAACTTAGTAGAACGGGATGCCCCGAGAACTTCTAGACAAGGTTGTGAAGAACCTTGGAGTGTGGATTGGTATTCCACAAGCTTGATCGAAGATTTCTCGAGAGCCTTCTATTTTTTACTTCGTGCCCTTGATGGCGATGGAGTTATCCTTAGTGCTGTTGAAAAAAAAAACATTGAAGAATTCACCATCCTTGGGTTGACGGAGTTCCAAAAGAACCGTCTTATTGTATATATCTCTTTCTTGTAATTCTTTTGAGTTTTGTGAAATCCTTGTAATTTGGTATTTTGATGAGCGATGTGAGGGAGGGATTTTGATGGATGTTTTGAGCTTATTTGATAGGGGCGAAGTGAAGATGAATGTTAGAGAGGAGTGGTTATTGATAGAGCTTGGATTTGAGCAAGGAAGTCGGGTTTTTGAGCTTTTCTTAAGCTTTTGGGGACGAGATTCTAGGTCTCGTTGTATTGGTGGCCTTGTGGGTGAAGCTATCAAGATTATGAAGGGCTAGAAGACTCTTCCCAACCGGGAAGAAATCATCCCGACCGGAAAGGATGAGCCATCCCGACCGGGAAGGATGTCATCCCGATCGGGATGAGTGTGCTGAAAATTGGGTTTTCTGGAGTGTGATCCTGACCGGGATCAAGTTCATCCCGACCGGGAAGGAGCCGTCCCGACCGGGAAGGAGCCATCTCGACCGGGAAGGAGCCATCCCGACCGGGAAGAAGTCCATCCCGACCGGGATGGTGCCCTGCTCCTTTTTTTGCCTCTTCTTTGTCGTGTGAGCCCACCCTACCACTTTATACCCCCTCCCAACCTCCCTACCTACCCTTGCACCTATCATATGACCCCTACACTTCATATACATACATTCAACTCATTTTCTCTTCACTATACACCGAGTTTCACATCAAATCTCACCTCCTTATACCATTGCAAGCTTAGTACTTCAACCATGCAACCTTATTGAGAATGAAGAGGAATAAATATGACAAAGACTAGCTACGTGCCGTTATCGAACATTGAGACGATTGAGTGAGTGAGTTGCTAACCGATTGGTACGGCAACTATCCTTTCTTTTCCGTCTTTTATTGCTTGTCTTCTTTTGTTTGTTCCCTTCCCCTTATCCATTTTTGTGTCATGGTGGCCCTCGAGGCCTTGGTAGTCGTTGCTCCCGACTCTCGATGACGTGACTACATCGAGAGTCATTTCAAAATCCAAATTTGCAAGAATTTTCACTTTTTCTTTGATTTAGTCGGATTCGGGCGGAATCCGGGCTAGGTGACTTGATTACACCTAGTCCTTCCTTCCCATTTCCTTCTATTTCCTTCTTTTTATTTCTTTCCCCATCTATATCTTTTCTCGTCTCGGCCCATGGTGACTTGATTACACCCCGGCCGGACACATTCTACCGTTTTCTCCGCTTTTCTTTTTGATTTTTTTAGCTTCATTTTCGTAGTTTCTTTTCTTTTAGTGTCTCCACATACTATCGATCGAGCATGAGGACATTGCTTGGTTTAAGTGTGGGGGAGCGATATCCTAGTGTAGTTTAGTTTTATTTTCGTAGTTTTTCCGAAAAAACCTTACAAATTCCTAAAAATTTGAAAATTTTCACAAAAATCAAAAAGATTTTCTTTTGTGTCTTTTCCTTTTGTGTCGTTGTGTCGTACTTTTGTTGTGTTGTGTGTGTTTTGCCTCCCTTTTTCCTTGTAGGTCGCTTAATCACTGTTAACTTTGGAGGGCTTTCAAGACATCGGGTAACATCTTTTATCCCTTTTTCCTCTTTGTCTCTTGTGGAGTTTGGAGGAGATTTGTGATGATGAGTGCTCGGGTGGAGCTTTGTAGAGTTTGAGGTTGATTGGGTAGCTTGTTTGGATGTTTCGGGGTGGTATTTGTTTTGTTTGTATGATTGTTTTCTCTTCTCTTATTTTGTTTTGTTTTGTGTGTCTCATTTTCTTTCGTCCTTGTTGTGTCTTGTTTAGTTTGTGTCTAGTGTGTAAGAAGGTTTTCGAAAACCCGGTTTTGAGGCTAGTGTGCAAGTGTTTACTTTCCCTTTCTAGTAGTATGAATCGAGTCTTGGACTTTAGTCTAGTAGAATGACCCTAAATCAATAGTTTCGTTGGTCCTTTACCTTGAGTCCACCTAGTCTACTAGGGATTTACTACAAGATTTGCATTTTGACCATTATGACCACCCACGGTATGAAAAGGCCTTGGTTGCCGAGTCCCGTCCCTTAGGTAACCGTTTTCGGAATTGTTTGATTAGTCTAAGTTTCTCCCCTTTACGTGGGTTTGAAGGGAAAGCGCGCTCCCGACATACCCATTCCCCTACCTCCTACACATATCCACAAATAATTTGCAAAATTATTGAAGTTCTAATAGGCAAGCCAAGTCAAAAGAAAGAAAAAAAACAAAGAAAAAGAAAGAGAAAGCAAAGAAAGAAAATAATGAAGAAAAACAAAAGGCACAACAAATCAAAAAGAAAATTCAAAAGAAGAAAAAGAAAAGGCATAGCAACACAAAAGCAAAAATGCATAAGAAAGAAGATGCCAAAGAAAATATCTCACAAAAAGAATCCCCACCTCTAAAAAATAAGCCTTTTTCCGATCGTTACCGTGAAGAGCCTACCAAAGGACCGAGTCCCTAGGAAGGATGATAGCGGTAATGATTGGTCTTCCCCCATTTTGCAGTCATATACACCTTTTTACTTGGATTAGTTGAGCGGTTTTGAGCATGGGACGACTCTCTTGGCTTATCGCTAAAGGGGGCGGGGTCTCACTTACCTACAGTGTTGACTAACACCGTGGTTCATCCTTTTTCTATCCCGCCGATCGTCCCGTAGTAGGTTCTTAGAAGGTTAGGAGGACCTAGGTAAGTTACCAACGTTTTTATTGCTTTGTTGTCATACTATTAGGGTTTTGTTCATTTCGATTTGTGTTATTAGCTTGGGAACATTGTCACTTTCCTTGAGTCCTAAACTGGTGCTTCTTTCACCGCTTTGTAGAGGGAAGCGGTATTTATTTATTTTTTGGGTGCAACCGATTACTTGTTTGTTTGTATGTTTGTTTGTTTGTGTGATTCTGTGTCCGGTTGCATCCACGGTTTTGTCGCAAGACCTCACTTGCCTTGCGGAGAGCACTTTTCGTCTAAGTGTTCTCGCGTGAGTTGAAAGGGCGTAGGGTGCGCTAATACCCGCTCGGTTAGTAGTCTAGTTCTTTTAGTTTTTAGTTAGTTGGTGCTAACTCGAGGGCGAGTAAGGGTTAAGTGTGGGGGAGTTGATAAGTGTAATTTGTAGTGCCTATTTGTTGTGTTTGGTCCCGTTTTCCCTTGTGAAATCGCTCTTTGGAGTGGTTTCTGGGCTACTTATGCTTCTTCTAGTTCGTTTTAGGTTTCCAAGACCATTCATGGAGAATTGGAACGATTCCGACTCGTTTCCTACACTTTTAGAGCCAACGAAGAGAAGGAACGATCACTCGGTGCATTAGATTTGATCCCGAGACCTTGGGACCCATTCCTGAGCCCCTCAGACTCGATACCGAGCTCCGAGAATAGATGAGAAGCCCATGAGAAGCAAGGAGGGACGACCTTTATGATCATATTGGAGGCCTACAAGACCCTTCCCGGGCAGGAAGAGTAGCCTTCCCGGTCGGGAAACAGTGCATGAATGAAGAGGCTACTGATTGGGCCATCCCGACCGGTAAGGGAGCTTCCCGACCGGGAAGGGTGTGTCATCCCGACCGGGAAGGGCCAGCTGTAGCCCGCGTGACTTCTTTCATTCTCCTTCACTCATGTAACCTTATAAATACCCTCCCACTGTATTATTTAAGCATCTTAGACTCCTCTACATTATTCTAAACCCTAGATAGAGTTCCTCCTCTCATTAGACTAATCTCTCCTTAAACTTTTGTTAATCTTAGATTAATTTAGTTAGTTAATCTTGTATTGAGGATCTCTTGAAGAATCCATCAATCCTTGACAACTTTTGGTGGAGATTTTTGGGTGCTCTTTTAATACAAGTTCTCATCTTTTTCATCCTCTTGTTAGTTGGTATAATATCTTTTCTTTTAATCTTTGTTAATCTTGCAAGTTTTAATCTTTTCTTATTGTTCTTGTTATTCTTTCTAGTTTCATAATGAATATTGTGTTGTTTGTGTTGATTTCTCTTATCATTGTTAGTATTAGTTTGATTATGAGTGAGTAGACTCTTTGTGGGGTTAGTAGGGGGATTAAGTGTGGATTATGGGTAATTAGGGTTTGATTAAGGGAAAAGGTGGAATCTTTGTTACTAGTCACATGTTGAGCATTCTATGTGTTTGTTGAATTGCTTGTTTGAGTTGTAGTGGCCATGCTTCTCATACTTGTTTTCATCCTCTCATTTTGTAAAGAATTTGTGGTTGAATGCTTGTGTTTTGGGTAATACTTTGCATGAGTATTCGGGTCTAGTCTTTGACACGAGAGTGCGGACTTAGGCTTTGACGCGAGAGCGCGGACCGACCTTAGTGACTAGGTGAAACCTACACCCTTGACCTCCCAACTATCCTACTACACTTATGAACCCAACCTAACCCTACTCCTTCCCATATTTGATTTCTCCATCTTGTTAGCATATATTTATCTAGTTAGTTGATTATATTAGTTCTAGTTATTCAATTAATTCATGTCATAGATAGTTCATTGTTAGTCCACTTTCATCTCTTCCAACCATCTTTTTTTTGGTAAAATGTAAAAATTATATTAATATGTAACAAATGATTGGAAAAAAGATCTTCCTTACAGTATCAGATTAGCTAACCAATCTTTATCTTTGCTATTTTCTAATTGCTTACATGACACATTCATTCTTGCTCTAAACTCGTCTTTAATCCGACTCAGCACAACATCCGGCTGCATAATGACATGTTCAATTCTTGCCTTGTTTCGTTGATTCCAAACGTGATAAATGACCGCGTTTGTTATCCCATTTATCACGCCCCTCATCAGCTTGGAGCCCCTTCTTGCTAATCGCCAGCCCGTCTCTCCCACCACTGGAATTTTCAGGCCCGTCCAATCATTCACCAAGCTCAGAACCCGCGAACTGTATTCGCACTCGAAGAATAAATGATCCAGAGTCTCGCTCATAGTCCCACATAGGCAGCAAGAATCCTCCTGTACAACTCCAAATCTGAGTAGTTTGGACTTTGTATTCATCGCTCCATGATGATATATCCAATTAATGAACTTGTGTTTGGGAAGTGTCCACTCGTTCCACACGAGATATGTCCACTGCGTTTTTGTTGCTGCTATTCTCAAGCTCTCATATGCCTTACTGACCGAATAACTTTGAGTCGGTCTCAGGTTCCAAATTTGAGGTTGGTCTCTAATCTCCTCTTTGATCTTATATATTTTCCTCCACGTCCAAGTAACATCAACCGGAGCACTATATGACTGCCATTCACGTCCTTTCAGATATATATGAATTACCCACTGAGCCCATAATTTCTCGGGTTTACTGTGTACCCACCATGCTAACTTTCCTACTGCAGCTCTATTCCAGGTTCGATCGTCTTTTATACCTAGTCCCCGTTCTATAATAGGTCTACAAGCTTTCTCCCAGGAGACATTCGGAGTTCGTTTGTACTCCATCCCACCATCCCAAAGAAAGTTCCTGCAAAGGGATTCGATATTCTTTATCACGGCAGTAGGCAAGATGAAGATAGACGCCCAATAATTATGCATTGTCTTCAGGACCGCTTTAATTAGAATCAGCCTGCCAGTATATGATAAGTTTTTGGTTCCCAAAGCTCTAATTCTCTCCATAATTTTATCGATCAGCGGACTGCAGTCTTTAGCATTGAGTTTAGTCGGTTTAATAGGGACTCCAAGATATCGGAAAGGCAGTGCTTCTTCCACACATCCCGAGACCTGTATTATATCCGCCCTCACATCATTAGGAACTCCATTGAAGTAAACATTCGTCTTTCAAGGGCTCATTTTCAGCCCTGACGCAGCGGAGAATGTTGCAAAAGTTCTTAGGAGAACCATTATTGATTCGACATCCCCCTTACTGAACAGGATTACATCATCCGCAAACATAAGACTCGATAGTTTCATGGTGCTGCAGAGGGAATGAAACTTGAATTTCATGTTCTGAGTTGTATGATTCAGCAGTCTAGAGAGGTATTCCATACATATGGTGAATAGAAGCGGTGAAAGAGGGTCCCCCTGGCGAAGGCCCCTTTTCCCCGGAAAAAAGCCAAAGGTTTCGCCATTGAGGCTGAGAGAAAAAGATGCAGTAGTCACACATTCAAGAATGAGATTAGTGAAACCTGCCGGGAACTTGAGAGCAATCATCATTTGAGCAAGAAAATCCCACTCAATGGTGTCGTACGCCTTCTGTAGATCAATCTTGAACATACACCTGGGTGAGACGGACTTCCTACCATAGAGTTTAATTAAATCTTGACATATCAAAATGTTTTCCAAGATACTCCTTCCTTGAATGAATCCACCCTGAGTCGGAGAAATAAGCTCTGGTAGTACCTCTGACAGCCTATTGCACAACAATTTGGATATTATTTTATATATAATGTTACAACAGGCTATCGGGTGGAATTGCATTACGGTTTGAGGTTTCGCAATCTTTGGCATAAGCGTCAATGTAGTAGCATTCATTTGCTTCAGTAATTTCCCTGAAATGAAGAATTCATGAACTGCATCACATACCTCTTCACCAATACTCTCCCAACTTGCTTTGAAAAATTGACACGAATATCCATCCGGCCCCGGAGCCTTGTCATTGGGAATGCTAAATAGGACTGCTTTATTTTCGTCATTTGTAATGGGTTTCATCAAAACAGTAGCATGTTGATCATTGCATACCGGACCTCCCTGCATTATATGCCCTGAAACAGGATTTGTAGCCTGATTTGATCCAAGGAGATCTTGATAGAACTCCAAAAAGCTGTTCTGAATGTCTTCCTGATTTGTGTGCAATGTCCCTCCTCTATCCGTAATCTGAGTAACTGAATTGTAAGATCTTCGAGCTCTCAAGACTCCATGAAAGTATGCGGTGTTAGCATCACCTTCCTTCATCCAATGAGCCTTGGCCTTTTGACGAAGAAAAGAATAGCATTGCTGATCTAAGAGCTGAAGGTGTTCATGAGCATCATATTCATCTTGTAATAATTAGGTGTCACCCATATTCTGACGGACTGCTTGCTGGCATGCTATTAATTTTGTCCTAGAGATGTCACTAATTCTTTCAATGTCCGTAAACTGGCTCCTACTCAGATCCTTGAGCGGCTTCTTCAAAGTCTTCAATTTGTGAACTAAAACATACTGTTTAGTCCCATAGATATTAGCATTCCAGTTCTGAATTAGTACCTCTTTGAACTGTGGAGAAGTACACCACATATTAGCAAATTTTAAAGGCATGTTCCTGCGTACTTGCATCACCTTACTCTTAATAATACAAGGAGTATGGTCAAACAATCCCTCCGGCATGAATTCCGCTTGCATTTCAGGAAAAGTATTCTCCCAATCTTGGTTAATCAGAACTCTATCAAGTCTAGAGTACACTCTATCTTCCGGTTTCTGTTTATTAGTCCAAGTATAGTACGCTCCAATTGTAGGACAATCCACAAGATCACAATGAATAATACATTCCCGAAATGGTGTTGCTTCAGCCTGATTGCAGCTACCACCCAATCTCTCTTCCGGGGAAAGAACACAATTAAAATAACCATAAACAGCAAACGCACCCAACATACTATCTGCTAAACGCATAAGGTTTTGCCATAAGCTTTCACGCTCCGAGATTCCGTTGAATGCATATACCATTGTCAACTGTAAGCCGACATTATTGGATAAACATTGAACAGCCATATGCGCATACTGTGGATCATATTCCAGTATATTAACAATATACTCATTAGGATTCCATCCAATCCAAATTCTACCACCTATATGCGTGTGAGTATTTGTACTAATACTCCAATTATTAAAGATTTGCATAGCCTGATATTGATTAAGAGGTTTTATTTTTGTTTCTAATAAAGCAAATACTCCTACCTTATTACTCAGAAGAAAGTTATTTATATCCCATTGCTTCTGACTCTTATTCATACCTCTCACATTCCAAAAGCCCAAAATCGTGAACGGTTTGGTGGAGATAGTATCCTATTCACAACTATCTCTTTACCAGCCTCCTAAATGAGAATGTTTTTGAACGTGGGGTTGACCTGACCTTTATCCTTCATTACCACTGAAATTTCTCCTTCTTGTATTGCAGTAGCTCATAGCACATCTGTCTTTCCTGGAGCAGTAACATCAATAGCAGTAACAACGGGAATTTTTGTAGCAGCAACAAGGATATCAGAAACAACATGGTTAGGCTCCTTTACATCAACATTTGCATCAATCCTCTCAACCCTAGTAATAGCTTTACCAGTAACCTGTTATTTTTTCTTCCAAACCTGCTGAATTCCCTTCAAAGATTTATTCATATCAGGCTTCCTACGCCTGCATTCATTTTCTGAGTGTTCCAAGTTAAGACATGCTTTACATTTGATTGGCTTCCATTCGAATTCCACTTTGAACTCCATAAGCATGCCTTTTTCATCTTGTACTCTGACTTTTTCATGTAATGTATGATCCATCTTCACCTCAACGAGCACCCTTGCGAATCCTAATCGAGTCCTTTTTTCCATAGCCTCATCCCTCTGAATAAACTTCCCAAACTTGGCTACGATTTTTGGGATACTAGCTCCCCACATTTTAAGAGGTAACTTGTGGATCCTAATCCAGGTAGGAACTAGCTTAACGTCCTCTTTTTCTAAATCGATGTCCGGTAACCATCTCTTAACAATAACAGGTCTACTGTCAAACATATGGATATCCGCTTTCAGGACTGCTTCCTGCATCTCACTCGACTGAAAACAAACCACAAACACTCCATTCGGCATAAACGATATTGTTTCAATCTTGTGGTGTTTCCATATTCTCTTGAGATAGCCTTCGAGGACAGGACAAGGTGGATTCGCCCCTAGAAAGAACCCATACACAGTGTTCTTCCAAAATTCCAGTTCATCATGAACATCCTCCTCCGTTATTTGGACAACATCTTGTTCATCCTCCACAATTTCAATAATCTTACGTCCATGACGATCATACCAATCACCCATACTATCATCATCGTTTTGGTTCACTGACGGCGAACCTCCCGCAGCATTGTAATCCCCTAAAAATTCTAGCGCGATACAGTGGCGGAAACACTGTAGAGTCGGGATTAAAACACACAGAACTATGTCTTAGTAAATTAAATTGGTAAAGTCAAACATGCGCCATACATAAAAATGGCTAAAATTTAAAACAATCCATAAAGAGGTTAAACAATCCTTAAAACTTGATTATAAAAAAAAATCAGCAGGATCCAAGACTGCTCGCTAGCCCACACCCACCGGAAAAATAAACACGTATACCTGCCATGTTAAAACATAACAGCCACAATCAGTGGGGAGCAACGCCAACGTTCTCCCAGCCGTATAACAGGATTTTAAAACAGTAATTACTAATATAGGAAAAATAGTAAAAATGGAAAACATTAAAACATCATATTAAAATAAGGTTTAGCGTCGAACAAATTATTCAAAAGGGTTGCCGAAGAAACATAAAAATATTTGCCAACCTGCAAACCAATTTGTATCGATAATAAATAAAATAATCAAAATGGTGTTATGGATAGGATTAATGTAGAATCTAGACTTTCACTAGGATAATACTAAAAACTAGTTTCGAGAACTTAGTCAAAACAAATTAGACTTTGGTCTCTAACTAGGCAACTCAACCATAACAGGACTGCGTGCAGCGAGGTCCTGGCTTAAGTAATGCACACCCCTCCTGGATACAAACCATACCCAGTTCAACCCGACGCGACTTATACGATGCGATATCTAAGTTTAAGGTAAATATACACTCTCCTGAACACAAACCATGCTCAGTTCAACAACCAATGCGCCCCATAAAGACACACCAGCCTTACAGTTGATGGCAAAACGTACATCCCAGACTATATTACTCTAAACCCACACTTGTCCTTATTCCATAACTCCAAAAAAAATCATTATCGATATTTAAAAGATGTATTCATCATAAACAATATGAGGATAAAAGAAGTAAACATTTATATTCTAAAAGAGGAAACTTTCTATTTTAGGAAACTTCTATTTTTAGAAACTTTACTAAAATAGCATCATATCAAAGTAGTGAAAATATTAGTTCATACTAGTACCACATTTTAGTAAACGATATAGATTTATAAAACTAATACTTTCGGCCTTAACAATATTAATTATTAAAGTAAGAACATTTGATTTTATGAAATTATTAAAATATCGTACAAGTGTTATAAAATGATTAAAATCATCTTAAATATTTTAATATTACTAATTAGGGTGTTTTCAAAAGTTATAAAACTAAAATTCCCTAATTATTATTAGTTTCGACGATAAAATTATAAATAGGATTTTACGGCAAACATCAAATTAAATATTTGAACGTCTTTTATTTAATCAAACCAACAAATACATTTAGAGTATGTTAAGGGATGATTTAACTCCTAAAGTTTCAGATTTAAATACTTTCAAAATTGCTGGAAAAATAATTCTTTTAGTTAATACGAAGCATTTAACGATAAATCACAATTTGTCCGAAAATCAATATTTATTAATTAAAGACTATAATAAATAGTACAAAAATTACGTAAAATAGTTAAATTATATTTATGGACATTCTGTCCAGAAAAGAAAATTTCCAGAATTCTAAAAACTCGGTTTTTAAAGCGTTTTCTTGTTAATCGTCCAATCTCGACAATAACGATTAATAAAATAGTAATTACAAAACGATTTAAGTATTAATATCCAAAAATTATTGTTACACTTTAAAATCCTGATTTTACAGAATATAAATTTTTTCCAGATTTTTCCCAAAACTCAGATTCAACAAATTTCAACAAAACCGTCATTTAAACCCGTTTTTGCAATTAACGATTTTATTAATAAACCTATCGTTCCTAACATTTTATTAAGGCACTAAAAATCATAATAATACATTTTAATATGAAATCATCAGAATCATAATTTTTCCAGATTTAAACCAAAGACCAGAAATCGAGAATTTAAACAACAAACACGGTTTTAACGATAAACGATGATTTAAGTGATTAATTAATTCATCCACTTAACAATTCCGAAAAATTATGAAAAAATTCAGAAACTTTTATTTCACCAGAAAGTTTCACCACGTCAAAAATCAGATTAAAATAAAATGTTTAAGTACTAGAACTAAAAATCGGTTTTCAATCGTTTTTGTCCGAAAACGATAATAATTCAATAATCGATATCAAAAATATCCGAAAAATACTAAATTACTAAAAATCATCAAAAACAACATTTTTCCAGAATATAAACATATATTACATGTTTAGGCCGATTATTACGATTTTACAAATTAATATAACAATTTAATCGTTAATCTCGTAAAAGCGATAAAAATATCGAAACATGCAAAATTTCAACTTTAATTTTTTTTTCCAGAATCCGTGACATACATATATTGCCAAAATAAAATATAAATATATATACATGCAAATAGTCAATTAAAATCTTGAAATACCGAGTAACATCGACGTTACCTCTACTCCAAGTCTGAATCAACGATGTATTCGTCGGCTTCGGGATCGTCCAAAAATCCTACCAAACACGTAAATCATGGCAGAAAAATACCATGAGAAAACTAAAAAAACAAGGTAAAAATTGATCGGAAATGATGTCGATTAATACCTTAACGAAGGAGTCGGAAAGAGGATTATTATGACGATAAGAATGATGCGATTGGGACTTGAAATGGAGCAAAATTTTGCCTAGAATGGCTGAGGGACACACGGCCAAAAGAGAGGAGAAGGGAGTGATGAATATTTTTGGTGAATGCAAAAATGAATGTAGAGAGTAAAGGAGGAGATGGGTGATACAACACTTAAAGGAGTAAGCATGAATTAAGGCTTCAAAATGAGGAATACAAAAATGTACCTAGACCATAAGTTGGCCGGCCAAATGGGATAAGAGAGGGAGTAAGAAAAGCTTTGACATAAATGCTACAATGAATGAAAATGATTTATCTTATGATTACGTTTTAATGTGATAAAATGAATCGTTTAAATAAAATGTAATAAAACTTGTGACCAAGAGCTTAGTCGGTCCAAAATGTGAGAAAACAGTCTCAAATAATTTATAAGTTGATAAAAAGTATAATCGTAAAATAGTTAAAGGCATTTCAAAGTAATTCGAGTAAACCTCGCGTAAGAAAATAATTATTCGCGAAGCTTCGTAATAAAATCATAAATGGCTTGTTTTTAGTAACTAAAATATATCTTAGTAGAAAATATTCCATAAACGTATTCAAACATTTTTAGGAAAAAGGAATCACTTAAATCCAAGCTTAAAAATGTCAATTCGGAGAGAAATAAAATTCTTCGCGGAAAAATTACTTAGTTTACGAAGAGACCAAATAAATGGATTTAAAAGAATTTTAAATCTTTAAAATTAAAAATAGAAATTATTAAACTCGAAAATTAAAATAAAGCTTAGTAAAATGATAAAATATGAGGCCAAAAGTGACAGAGTTAAGACGAAGTCCTAACAGAAAGAATAAAATGCTTAGGAAAAATAGCGGGTGTTACAAGCATAGTCTCCCTGTCAACCAAGTTAAAGGCATTCTGGATATCGACAAGCAACATGGAGAGGCTCACATCCACGCCACGATCCTCTACAAGGCGGTTCAAGGAATGCAGAATAGCTTCACCCCCTCTAGAAACACCTACCCCGAATTCAAGGCCCTCAAAATAGCCACCTAAAGATGGGCCAACCAAATAAGCTCTAACCTTGGAAACATGGCGCCTCCAGATGGTGCCCACATCAATAGGACGAACCCCTCCCCCTGGCTTAACGAGCGAGGTGAGCGGAGCACTGGCAATGTACTCACCTAACACATGCGGACACTTCCCATCAAGAAAAAGGTTGACCACCTTAACCATAGAGGCAATCAGATCATCAGAAATGGCAATAGCAGCACCAGTCAAACAATCCAGCAGATGCTGGGCCCGAAACCCATCCCTCCCACAAGACGTGCCCCGGGGAAAACTCCGAATCATGTCCAAAACAACAGACATCGGTGCATCAAGACAGTGGCCAAAAGGCTCAGACGGAAGGGCAGGAGGAAGAGCAGCTGGGTGCTTATCCTAGAAGGCTCGAAGGGTGGCATCAGTGTACGGTGCCACTCCGGGCGAAGAAAGAACACACGAACGGCGGCCGTGTAATGACCATCAGAAGTCTTCTTACTCCGCACAAAAAGAAGGGGAGACCTCCGCTAGGGCTTCGCGCATGAGCAACAACTTTCCCCCCGGCACACTTCAAGTACGAATAGCTCCGGCAATAGCCTCTTCCTGACGGGGCAAAGATCTAATAGCAGTTCTGCACTCCAAACTACTCCTCGGGGCAAAGATCTTCAAGACAAAAAGAGGTAAGACAAGCAAGGAAACCCAACGAGAAATATAAAAAGGGCACCCCTTCAGAACCCGCGCGAATCCAAGTCGACACCTAGGGGGGATAGATTTAACCGTGTGCAACCCCTTAGAGAGAAAATGATCAAGAGAAGTCAAAGAAAGACTAGAGAGCATGTCCTGGTCAATACCTCCCACTGACGACACGGGGGACGGGACGGAGCGAAGGAGGTCATACAGAATAAACCGAACAAACCCATGCTCATACGCTTAAAGGTGACCTCAGCCGAAGAGTGGACAGACAAGCTACTGGAGAGGGTTTGTCACGTTACTGCATGAGCACCGACAAAAAAATGGTAGGTTCGCAATTGACGAGCAGGGACTGTTTGGTAAGACCTTTTCCGTAACCATCCTGACACTCAGAAAGGCCCGCGAAGGAACAATGGAAGCGGAAAGCCAAGCAAGAACGGCCCACAAAGCGGAAGCACAATAGAAACAGGGGCTAGTAAGGAACCAAAGTCCGAAACACAAACTCGAAGATGGAAATCAAACAAAACAAGGGCCAAAACCCACAAGAAGCATCACCATAAAATGAACTCCCAACAAAAGAAAAACACTAGCAGCAAATAGACTGACACCGGAGAAAACTCAAAGTCCGAGAAACGAGGAGCACAAAAGAGAGAACAGGGGATACCCACACAAAAGGAAATCAGGAAAAAGAAAAACGATAAAGCACACCGGACACAACCGCGGAGCCAAGTTCCACCGAGACACGCGGGGCAACGCAAAAACCGGACACAAAGCACAACACCAGCCACCAAGCAACTCGAAAACACTCGAAACAAGAATGAACGATCACGGGAAACAGAACAACCAACATAAGAACAGCATCGAGCAACCAAAACAGACACCGAACACCAACAAAAATAGCCTGGTAGGTAGTCGGGAAGTCTGACCGGGAACCCGCTGACAATGGCTGGCCGGCAAAACACCAGAAAACAGCGGAGCACTACAGGGAAATGGCTGGAGAACAACCAGCAGCAACAGAGGACAACAGACAGAGACTGCACAATAGAGACGGAGCAACAGTAGAAAACCGGCTAACTCTGGCAGGAAGAACGGATAAAGACGGAGGAAGAGGTGGACGGAGAACTGGCGACGCAGCAGCTGATGGGAGGGATTTGCCGTGGATCCCCACCAACAAATAAAAACCAACTATAATTTTGATAACCTAACCTAAATAAACGTGCTCGATTTGAAATAGTTTTAGAAATCGATGTATGCGCGATGTTAACGATGATGACGATGATGTGAATAATAAAACGTTACCAACGACGCGACGAAATAAAAAAACGCTATTGTTGACGTTGACTCGCTTCAACAATCAAATACTCGGGGTGTCGAGATAAGCGACCGGCCACGTCGGGTGAAACACCCTTGTATTTGGATACTCTTATTCCGTCATCCTTTGTATTCGACACGAATTAGCGAGTAATTTAATGTCTTGATACTAGTAATATTAGTGATATTAAATACGAAAGAAAGATAAAAAAACAAAAACGAGAGGAAGGAGAAGAAGACGATGCGAGAGAGAGGAGAAGAGAAAAGAAATCGGGAATTTTGCACCCTCAACCTATATGTTTCGTAATCTTGGACGGGACTCGTTTAATTGTTGCTTGAGCACGGGAGTATCAAGATTATGTAAATGGAGTTATGGTGGTTTATGGTTTATGGGTTTGCTAGATGCTAGGGTTTAGGTTGAAGAAGTATGATTGAAAAGGTTTTTTTGAAAAGTGTGTAAAAGTTGCATGCAAAGGGGTGTATATATAGGAATTCTCCCCCACCCCCGTCTAGGTTACTCGATCGAGTGCCCTGATGGACTCGATCGAGTGGCCCAACCGGAAGAAGACTGCGGGCCTGCTAGAGGCCCACTCGATCGAGTGCATCAGCTGGAGCGAAGAAATCCGGAGTTTTTGTCTTCGGGTTGGATTCTCGATATTTGCTTGGATGTTTTGTGTCTCGGAAACGACTTTGACCAGGCTTTGACCCGGTCGCTAAAAGACGGTTTTATTTTCGGTGTCGGTTTTGACCCAAATTACTCTTATTTGATTGTAAACGACCCGCTGGGCTTGAATTTGAGGTCGGTTTTGTGAGATTTGTACTCCGTAAAAGGCCCAAGCCTGGAACTAATGATTTTGAGCCCAAATCCGAGCGGGTAGAAGCACGTTCGTGTCCGATCATCATCGGGTGTTTTTTGGAATTTGCTATAGACACCTAGCAGCCAAATGTGGGTGTCTACAATAGTCAATATAGCTAACGTAATGTGTTAAGTTTTGTGTGCAAAATGTTTAATAATACCAACTCGAGTGTACAATGATCTCTATCAATTTAAGCTAATACAATCGCCCAACAACTACCGTGAAAATGTCGTCAACTACACAAAAAAACTCACTCACCACATACGTTAAGCTTTTGTAATTTAGTAGTCCACTAATAAAATATTAAAATTGAAAAATTATCACCCGTACCCGATCGATCATTTGTCGAGATGATAGTAATTTGTATTTATTGTGAAAAAAAACAACACGACATGAATCTAAAATATATTCACCGTAAACCGTAGAGACTTACGTAAACACAAAAAATAGCCCCAACCCGTGAATTTTCACGGGCCACTACACTAATAATCATTGTTTTTAGGGTTATTTCATAACAATAATACCAACTATGGGGGTGCTTCTTATATTAATACCAACTATACGTAATCCCAATTTAATATGAACTATCCCCACATTAATCTCTCTTTAGAACAAGTTACCGGCTACCTGATGAGCCGGTTCCCTTTTCCTTTTAATTTCTTTTTGAATTAAAGTCCCCCTCCCACCATACTCTGTACACTTCCTCTCTCGTTACTACGTACTCTTCTCTCGCCATTGTTGAACTCGACATCTCCTCTCGCCATTGCTTTTCTTAAATTTTTTGAAATTGTGGTAAATAAATTAGAGCATATGACGTTTGCAAAAAAAATCTGACATTTGAAGGATACGAATTAGAGGAGGATCCAGGTGAATAACCACATCTCATTGTATCAATGAGTGTTTGAAGATTGATAATGGAGGATGACTTTTAATTTGATGAATATAAAGGGGAAGAAGAAGAAGAAGAGGCGCACCAAAACCTAGCAGGTCACAATTACCAGTTTTACAGGTAAAAAAAGGCATTGGTTATAAAGAGAGATTAATGAGAGGATAGTTCATATTAAAACGAGATTACGTATAGTTTGTATTAATATAAGAAGCACCCCCATAGTTGGTATTATTGTTATGAAATATCAACCAACAATTTTTTTGAGTAAAACACTTAATAAGACTACAAACTTAAAATTATCCACATCGAAAAAATCAAAATAAGGTGATGATTCTATATTATAAATATGAGTAATTGTTTGGGATAAAATTCGCATCCTCGGAAGACGACGTGATATATTACGAGTGAAAGGTCAAAAGGTCAAAGGTCAAAAGGACAAGAGACGATAATCAAAAGTCAAAAGTCGAAGACTAAAAGACGGAAGTCAATATAATCGAAAGTCAGTAAATCAAACAAAGATCCGGAATATTATACGACGATGGGCCGGACAAGGCATGTAGTAAGGAAAGCAATGGGCCGCACAACCAAGCAAGCCTAGTAAACATGGTCTAGCTATAGCAACCCCAGCCCACACAAGCAAGAAAGAAAGAGTCAAAGGGGCAACCCCTACATTTGAGGAAACCCTCATGCAGACCAGGAGAGGAATCAAAAGAAGGATGTAACGGTTGGGGGAGGGATTAAAGGCCAAGATCACAGGCAATAAAGGAGGAATTAAATGCAGAGATTTCAGGCATTAAATGGGGAAAGATTCCAGGCTGCTGACCCATATAAAAGGCAAGGGAGAAGGGAGGAAAAAGATCATTCAACTCCTGTTTCATGATTGTGACTACAGTAAGAAAGTGCTTAATAAAATCAATTAGCTTATCCCTCTATCGCCGAAGCTAGATATGCAGATAGAGTAGAGGAAGAGAATGAAGTGGACCAAAATGCAAAGAGCTATCAAGAATGGACTGATTAACTCAATATTATATCAAATTTGGATCCAACGAAACAAGGTTAGAGTGGAAGAGCAAATAATCCGGCCAGAAATTTTGGCTAAACGTATCATCAAGGAATTCTTTGAATTTTGCAAGAGTAAATGTAAACAAAAGTTCAGGGATAAGGATAGGAATTTTATAATGGGCCTTTTGAGGCATCTGATGTAATTGAGACTGTACAGTCTTTTTCTTAATATACTTACCTTTTAACAAAAAAAAAAAGATCTTTCAACTCACCATCAACGCATAATCAACCCCAAGCAATCACTATAGAAAAATACTTATAGTCAATTATAGTCCCGACATTTGTACTTGTACCCCTCCTTTCTCGTTCTTTTCTCGTTCTTTTCCTTGTCATAGTAGAACTTTGGTGGTATTCCGACTCCCCCCGCGTTTTCCCACATCGGGTTTCCGCGTCACCAAAACTTTGTGTGTCATTCGTCTTCTTTCGTTGTTCTTTGTTTACTAGATCCTTCTCAATTTCGTCAACCCATAGCTATAGGTCGATCGCTTTAACCCGCAACCGAAATCGTAAACCCGGTAAATTTTTACCAAAATAATTTGGCGCCCACCGTGGGGCAAAGTGATCATTTCCTATAAGCCAAATCTTACAGTGAAGCAATTCGCGTATCATCATGTCCGAATCTAACCAAAGCCCCTCCAGCATCCTAGGAGCATCAACTCAACCTACTGGAGGTGAACCGCTCCTAGGGTCATCAGGATCAATCTTCGCACCCCTTACCCAGGCAGTATCTACCAGCCTGGCAGCAGGACACGTACCGGTAGCCTCAAGACCACCTCACGTGCCTAAGGTGTCGAAAACGTACAATCCCTTTAGAACTAGCAGAGAAGGCGCTATATCCAAAACAGCGGTTTAAGGAGGGTCACTTGGAGACTTTTCCAGAATCTCAGCCTCACCAGACCCCATAAAGGATGTGCTCCAGGGGATCAACGCTCTGCATCAGGCGGTGGGAACTCTGCAGAAGGACATTCAAGACATCAGGGCCAAGATCTCAGCATCATATAAAACTACAGCTGCATTGGTTCCGCTGTCACCAAATATACCATCCCTGGTACTTGGAGGGGAACCTAGCACCCGCAGGGAATCAACGACCGGCAGGAAGATCACCAGAGAAGTCCCCTCAGAATTGGTCACTAGACCGGAGCTAGGATTGGCTCCCCCAGACCAAGTCGTTGAACCCCAAGGGTTGGGTTACCTGACCTATGGACCCACACCCGGCAGATCTCGTATCACAGGTAACCTTCTCTCTAGCATCGAAAGTCGAGAAACTAACTTACTGTCTCTTGCTGGTACCCCTGTCCACCAGACACCAGAATGGCAATCCGCAACTCAACCAGGAGTAGTCACCCCATCCAGCGGTCAATTCTCTGGAGGAGGATGGTCAGTAGCCACTCCCACTTAGTAGATGTTAGGAGGCCATCCAGGAGCTCCAACCAGTATGACGGTCCAATTCAGCAACTCGTATTCTGGAGGAGTCTGGCCAGCAGAAGTCCCATTCCAGCAAGCAATAAGGTGGCAGTCTGGGCCCACAATCAACGCGACACCGCTGCCTAACCCTTCTAGCCACCAGTACCCTGGAGGAGCATGGTCGGGAGGTACACCTTTCTACTTTTTTTCCTCCTGTTTCTAACCCTCTTGCAGGAACAGGTAGCGCCATGGATCAGCAGTATCAGGAACTGAGGGACCTGATCAACGGAATTCCAGGAATGCCACGTCCTCTAGAGAAAGCAGCAAGAGACAGTTACGCAGGTTCGCCCTTCACTGACGACGTAGCCTGCGTCGCTGTACCCAAGGGATTCGTGCCACCAGCCATGACACTCTATGACGGTACCGCAAACCCATTGGATCACATCAATCAGTATAAGCAGAAGATGATGGTGGTGACTGCAGCAGGACCCCTGAAGTAGGCATGCATGTGCAACGGATTCGGCTCCACCTTGTCAGGAGCAGCTTTGCCGTGGTTTGTTAGTCTGCCCAACCGGAGTTTCACTTCCTTTGCGGACTTGGTTAATGCTTTCAGCCAGCAGTTTGCCAGCAGCAGAAAACCGGAGAAGCAAACCAGCGATCTATACTGGTTAGTGCAGAAGTTCGAGGAATCCACGCGGGATTTCCTTAATAGATTCATTAAAGAGAAGGTGACAATCCCCAGATGTGACGTAGCAACCGCTATAGTGGCCTTCCGCCAGGGACTCCACTAGGATTCAGATCTGTACAAGGACCTCACCAAGTATCCATGCACCACATTTGAGGATGTGCAGACAAAAGCATTGGCAGTCATCAGGCTGGAGGAGGATTCAAGTCCCAGAAGAGCTACATATGATCCAGCAGAGCCACTTATGAACCTGGAGAACCACTCTTCCTGTATCTATCAGTAACCGAGGTAGCAGTCAGAGCGGTATTACTACGTGAGCATGAAGGAGCACAACACCCAGTATATTATGTCAGTAAGTCTTTGTGTTCCTACGGAGACCAGGTACACATCCTTTGAAAAACTCGTACTTGCACTTGTTACCGCTTCCTATAAACTGCGACCTTATTTCGAGTCACATGCTATTTCTGTAATAACAAACTATCCACTAAAAACTATTATGAGAAAACCTGAGTTGTCAGGAAGGATGGCCAAGTGGTCCATGCACCTAAGTGGCTTCGACTTGAAGATTCGTCCCCAGAACAGCAATCAAATCCCAGGCGCTAGCAGACTTTATATCTGACTTCAGCCCAGCACTGCAGTCCCAGGCGGAGAAAGACATCCACATCCTGGAGGAGGACAAGGGCGAACAACCTTTTCAGTCAGCCAGATTTGTAGCCTTTTCAGTCAGCCAGATCCCAGGGGTCCAGAATGCAGAAGCAGACGCCCTATCCACCCTGGGGGCAACATTCAAGCCTGAAGCAGTCCCCACCATACCTATTGACCACGTCCTGAAGCCAGCAATCCAGAAGAATCAAGAAGCATCTGGAGGAGGCAAACATAAGACCCGATGGCTGCAAGAGGCGGGAATATTCATCACCACAGCCAGCTATGGAGAGACCCCAGACTGGAGGAAATCCTACCAGGACTAGCTACAGCATGACATGCTGCCAGAAGACAAGAAGGAAATCAGAGGTTTCAAATTCACCCTCATTGATGACATCCTATTAAGAAGATCACTTGCTGGACCATACTTAAGGTGTCTGGCTCTGGAGGAGGCAGAAGTTGTTTTGCATGACCTCCACAATGGTGAATGTGGAAATCATGCAGGGGGCAGAGGTCTATCCAGCAAGACCCTCTACCAGGGCTACTACTAGACAAACAATGCGCAGAGATGCTGTTGAGTACGTCAAGAAATGTGACGCCTGCCAGAGGCACGCACCAGTTAACCATCAGCCGGTAGAACCATTACATCCAGTAATTTCTCCTTGCCCCTTCATGAAGTGGGGGATAGATATTGTTGGCAAGCTACCAAGAGCTCCAGGAAACAAAGTCTTCATGTTGGCCATGACAGACTACTTCCCCAAGTGGATAGAAGCAGAAGCATTCCCTCAGGTGACTGAGAAACAGCTTATATCCTTCATAAAACGTAACATTATCTGCAGGTTTGGCATTCCTTCAGAAATCATCTGCGACAACGGATCCCTGTTTATTGGCAATAAGATGGAGGCCTACTGCGCCAGGTGGAACATCACACTAAGCAAGTCTAACCCAGAAATCCTCAGTCTAATGGGCAGGCAGAGTCCAGTAACAAAATTGTGAGAGACAACCTGAAAAGAAAGCTAGAGGAGGTAGGGGCAGATGGGCAGAAGAACTCCCCTTGATGCTATGGTCTGAGAGAAACACACCTAAAGTGGCTACTGGACAGACACCTTTCAGCTTGGTCTTTGGTGCTGAGGCAGTCATTCCCTCAGAGATGGGAGTGCCCGCCTATAGATACGGATGCATAACCGAAGACAGGAACCAGGTGGAGATGGCCAGCAGCTTGGATACTGTAGATGAGCTCAGGACCAATGCTCAAATAAGGATGGCCTCCTACAGACAGACAGTCGCCAGAAGTTACAACAAGAATGTCAAAGTATGAGTCCTGCAGGAAGGAGACCTGATTCTTAGAAAAGTCTTCCAGAACACCAGAAACCAGCAAGCAGGAATGTTCGCCTACAATGGGGAAGGCCCCTACCAGATAGAGAAAGTAGTTGGGAACGGAGCCTACCGACTTATGACCATGGAAGGGAAATCATCCAAAAACCATGGAATATCATACACTTGAAAATAAAACTTCTTTTAAATGGGCCAACGCCAACGTCGCCAGAAACAGGGGCCACTGCCGCCAGAAACATGGCATCTATTCAGCCAGATACACCTCCACTAGAACCCAGGTTTCATCTTATCAAACCTTGCAAACATATATTTAAACCTTCCTTTTGTCCTTTTGTCTGTTTTACTTTATTTTCGCAAAATTTAAAAGTCAGATGTTTCATCTTCAAGTATGCCTTTAGAGTTTGACTCTCTCCTTTCATGTCATCAAAATTTGATTTTCTTTTGCATTAAAGTTTGATTTTCTTTTTGCATGTGTGTAGACATGACATAGGTCCACCCCGACGCGGCCACACGCGGGTTTTGGGACGCGAATGAATCTCCATATGAGAATGGATCGAATTGAAATTTAAATCGAAATGGAGTCGCCACCGAACTTTGTGGGAGTTCGGGCCCGTTCGAACCCACTCTATGTCGTAGTGGGTCATGCACAAACTATGGCCCATTTCCGATGTCAGAGTTTATTGGGCTCATCCCTTTGCATTTGATACCGATACCGTCACTACCGGTTATCGTGTATTGAATGACTCTTGTGCGCCAACGGTTTCGGGCATCCGGAAACCGAGGTTCTGAGTAAGGGGTGAGGGTACGTGTTGGGAAGCCCACTAAGGACACCCAATCCCGCCCGCACATTAACGGCCTCTACTAAGATATCGAATGACTTTTGAATACGCGCGTTAGTCGAACGATGAAAAAAAATGCTTATGCAAACATCATTTTCCTTAAACACGCGGGAAATTGAAAAGAGTTTCTATGTCGATTTAATGCAACTAAAATTAACGTCAATGTTGTATTTTAGCATGCGGGTTTATTTTAGTATATTAAAACAAACGATAAATCAACAAGGTAACAAACGGTTATTAACGGTTTAACCATATTAACGGTTTGCGCAAATATAGAATGATGTAAATAAGATGCCGTATATTTTTTGAAAGATGATATTCCACGTGATTGATTGACACGTGTTGACTTAAGTCATAAAAAGTGTTACCGAAACTAGAAAACGATGTAGGACTCACGGTTTTGTCGTGATAAAGGGCCACTCGATCGAGTCATTGTAGGACTCGGCCGAGTGGACCTCTGAAAACACTTCTGTCCCGTATTTTAGACCCTACTCGATCGAGTTATTGACCAAATCGACCGAGTACGTTGCCACTCGACCGAGTCACTGGGAGACTCGACCGAGTGGAAGTCGAAAAAGTATTCTGTTTCGTTGTTTGGGGTGCCACTCCACCGAGTGGGCTAGGCACTCGGTCGAGTGCCCCCTGTACGAACTAGGGTTCGTTTGCAATTTTGTACTAACTTCGAAATTGCTTTTGATTTTTGATAATTCAATGAGTTTGTTGAATCGGGCATAAATATTATGGAATTTATACTCGAAACTTAACTTCGATACTCGTCATATCCCATATTCGATTATCGAATCGATATGGAATACTAGAGTGAAAACAAAAGAAAATTGCTTTAAGTCGTTTTAAGTTAACTATCGCGATATAAGTAGGTTTCCTCCGCGTTTAATAATGTCGTAATTCTAATGAATTGTATGATAATTATTTTAGTATCAACGAAAATCGCATTAGTTAATTTATTTGACTAGATCGTTAGATTCGATATCCAATTACGAAATTGGTATCGAATCTAAAAGATCGACGCTTTGCTTGAATTGAAAGATTTGATTCCCTCGGCTTCTCCGACATCGAAATGAATCCCTAGTGATTGTGAGATGTCGGATCCACGTCAACGGGTTTCAACCCTTATTAAGAAAAAGTATTTGCTTAGAAAATTGATGCAAATATGCGATTTGAATGATGATGAAAGCGAAAATAAAACGAATTATTATTTAAGTTGACTTGCTTCAATAATCAAGTGATCGGAGTGATGGGATAAGCGACCGGCAACGCTGTGTGCAGTACACTTGTATATTAGGGTTTTCTTATCCCACCATCACTCACATGCGACACAAATTCACAAGTATTTTAATGTTTTAATACTAACGGTATTAACGATATTATAGACGCAGTAATAACATAAGAAAAAAAATAAAAAATCGACTACTACGACGGACGACGCGAGAGAGAGGAAGAAGAGAGAGAAGACGGGATTTGGCACCCTCAACCTACATGTTCTTGTGCCCGGACGGGACTCGTAGTGGCGGCTTGTACGGGAGTTTCGAGATGTACGGTTCAGTTGTGGTGGTTTTGGGTTTTGAATTCCTAAAGCTAGGTTTAGGGTTTGCTAGTGTAGTATTAGGGTTTGATTAGGGTAAAGTTAGGGTGAAAAAAGATTGATCAAAAGTGTGTTGCATGGGGTGTTTATATAGACATGGCTATGTACCCCGGCTAGGGTTACTCGACCGAGTAACTGGCTGACTCGGTCAAGTGGCCCAACACGCCTGCAATCGGGCTCGAATGAGGGCCCACTCGATCGAGTGGGTGGGGCACTCGATCGAGTAGATCGGCTGGGTCGTGCGGGTCCAATGTTTTGGACCGTGGATTGGACATTTGATGGGTTTTGTATTTGGACTGGTTTTTTGATGTTTGTGTGGCTGTTATTATGTGTCTCGGAAACGACTTTGACCGGGGTTGACCCAATTGCTAAAAGTCGGTTTTATTTCCGGTGTCGGTTTTGACCCAAATTAGTCTTGTTTAACTGGAAACGATCCACTGGGCCTGAATTTGAGGTCATTTTTGTGAGATTTGTACTCCGTAAGTGTATTAGCCAGCAACTAATGGTTTTGAGCCCGTATCTGAGCGCGTAAAAACACGTTAGCGTCCGATCATCATCGGATGTTTTTTGGAAACTGCCATAGACACCTGCCAGTCAAAATGTAAGTGTCTACAGAGCCCCACTCTGATTGAGGTTTGGACAGGGCGAAAGTCAGAGTAGCTACCAAGCCAATTAAGACTTGATAGACTTCCGATCGGGTCGTTTATAGTCCATTACACTTGCGTGAAGGGCTCGCTAGCCATAAGCCAGAAATCATACCTGAGCTAATGATGATATCTCCGTGGGAACTTGGAGTTGTCGCGTAAGTCCCGGGTGCGCCTATGTGTGGGCCCATCCCGCGAAAATGCCGCCTTGGGCTTCCGTTGGGGAGATTTAGTGGGTTGCATGTCCCTGCTTGAGTCGTACCTGTATAAGTTACATAAAATTTGCATGCAACACGTAGGTAGTAAAATGACTCGCGCTGGGGAAAATGATTTTTTGAATTTTTTGAATTTTTTTTTGAAAGTTTTGAAATTTTTGAAATTTGGAATTTTTTTGAATTTTTTGACTCCTAAAGAAATTAGGAAAGTTCGGGATGATTATTTCTATGCTAGTATCGGGACTAGGCTTGCGGGTTGGTTCCATTTAGAATTAGGAAAATTTTCATGGAAAAGTGATTTGGAAAGAGGGTTGTAGAATTAATGCTATAAGTACCCCTCCCTTGTCCTTGATTTTTCTCATAATTTCCTCCACAATTACTCCCTTCTCAAAAGAAAGTCTCCTTACTTCTTTCAAGAAAATTAGCCATGGGAATCAACAGGTTGACTGTGATGCTGCAGGAATGGTCCCGACGCTTTAGGGACGCCGATAGGGTGGCTTTGAACCAGACGGGTATTGCCCAGCTGTATACATTCCGTCAGATGCAAGTTGATCGCTACTTTCTGGATGCATGCTTGTCTTACTGGGATGACATATATCATGTCTTTGCCTTTCCTCGGGGCGAAGTCTGCCCTTTACCTGAGGAGATTGCTGCGGTGGGAGGATGGAATCCGATACTCCGACCTACCATACCTTATTCGATCTATGACCCAAATAGGAAGCTTCGAGAATTTTTAGGACATTCTCACAACGAGGTATCCCGAATGGCCGGAGACGACAACACAGTTTCCTTAATTGACTTGGCTGAGAAATTTATGAACCCGCATGATGTCCAGGTCAGGCCCATTCATAGCCGTAGGGCTTTCTCCTTCTGTATGCTCCATGTTTACGCTTTTGAAGGTCACATGGATTTATTATCATGCATGGGAAACATCCGTCTCTTGACCGTGGTTGATTTGACGGAGACGGAGCACAGCCCGGCTTGGCTGATTACAGGCGAGATTATCCAGGGCTTAAACAACCGTAAGAGGGATTCATCGGTTCGACTTACTGGAAGCACTCGTTTATTGCAGGTATGTTACCTCGAGTTTTCCTTATTCATCCTGATTTCTCGATTTTCGATTTCTTTTTCGTGATTTTTCTTGCAGCAGAGGCACTCGATCGAGTCACCCTGGCACTCGATCGAGTGCCCTCATTAAAAACCTCCTGATCTGTTTTCAGAGGTACCACTCGATCGAGTCACCCTGGCACTCGATCGAGTGCCCTTAGGCGGATGCCTATTTCGTCTTGGAAACTCATGTTTTTGCTTCCTTTTTCAGATTTGGCTTTACGAGAGGCTATCAGTGATAGATCCTCCCCTTGATGCCAGCAACTACCGTCACAACCAACTGATGACGAGGAGACGGGCTATTGACTTTTCTCGCCAGATTACTCAGAAGTATTGGGACGAGGTGCTATCGCTCCATGGTGGTCGGTTAATTCGATGGGTAGTGCTATGGTGGCCCATCTACGTTTGGACCGGCTTGGACCCGAGGGACAGAGCTCATTACCAAGTAATCCTGTCTTTCAGGCAAACGGTTCATCTCTACCCGGATCGCATACTAAGGCAGTACGGATGGACCCAGCGAATCCCGGAAATTGAAGCAGTTGTGAGTGATCCTACCCAACTGACTGATGTGATGTGTGATACCTGGATGCAAAGATGGTACACCCGGCATACTTGGCCTATTCCCAAATCTCGCCACTCGATCTGGGTTTCAGCCTCCTATGTGAAGTGGACTAAAGCAGGTGATGCCAAAGCCCGAGCTGCTCTGAAGGTTGATCAGGCTTTCGATTTGCTGCGAAGGGAGCAGGCTCAAGACAACAGGGGCTTCTTTGATGAAGGTGATACCCCGGCTACTCTGGTCCGACTAATGTCGGGTCAGAAAAACAAGACTAAGACTCGAGCTGAAGAGTCTAGTGCTAAAGGTGCTTGGGGGAAAGTGGGCCCCCAGACTGACTTGGAGAGAAGAGTGGGCCCAAGACTAGTAGTGCAGGACCGACTTGGCCCACGAGATAGACTACCCGAGCACGTGCGGGCTCGACTTGGACCGAAGACCGTTGCAGAAGACCCGTTGTCAAAGAAACAGGTTCGTGCCAAGGAGGTTTCCCTTGTGATTCGGGAACGCTCGCCTCCACCCCGGTGACCTCGGGCTCCAAGAGACCCAAAGGACAAGGGGCAAGGGCAAGATGCCCGGATATTAGTCTCCATTATTTTATTATTTGAGTATTATTATTATTTTTTGGTTTGATTTTTTTTTTTGTGTGCCGATTTCGGCCTTTTTTTTTTTTTTGTAATTCCCGAGTTTATTGAGACTTTAATAAAAGACATATTATTGAATATCGTTCCCGTCTTTTCGTTTATTTCAGTGGTTGTACCCTTTTGAGGGGTTGCCTACGTATCCACAATTAGCAGAATCAAACCAAACGTAGTTCAAAATTGATTTTTTTTTTGCAATTTTCAAAATACACCAAGATTATTAATTCGAGATGTGCAACAGTAGAATAATTAATTCTAACTTATTGACTTGTCTATAATTTTGAAAATTTATAAAAAGACAATTTTTTATAAATTTTTGCAAATGACATTAAGATGGGGTTTATGGATAGTAGCGCTTCAACTGGTCCAAGTTGGTCGGGTTGACGAACTTGTTTCCGACCAAGTCTGTCAGCATCACCGCTCCTCCCGATAGGACCTTCTTGACTAGTATGGCCCAGCCCAATTGGGTTTAAATTTTCCTCTTGGGTCAACCGGTAGTAAGGCACGAACCGATTTTAGGACCAGATCCCCTTCTTTGATGTTCCTGGGCCTAACCCTTTTGTTGAAAGCCCGTTGGATCCTCTTTTGATATATTTGAATATTGTTGAGGGCCCGGGATCTCCGTTCGTCTAAAAGGACTAGCGAATCGTATCGGGCTTGGACCCAATCTGCTTCAGGTACTTGGCTTTCAAGTAAAATCCTGAAGGACGGCACCTCTAGCTCGACCGGTTGGATCGCTTCCATTCCATATGTCAGGTAATATGGAGTTGCTCCGGTCGCGGTGCGAATTGAAGTTCAATACCCCCATAAGGCAAAGGATATTTTGTCGGGCCAATCCCGGTAATTCTCAGCCATCTTTTTAAGTATGGTGACAATCGTTTTATTAGCCGCTTCTACCGCTCCATTTGTTTGGGGTCGGTAGGGTGAAGATGTATGCCTCTGAATCTTGTAATTTTCTAGCAATGTAGCAGTTTCAGCTTGATAGTGGGTCCCGTGATCACTGATAAATTCGTGAGGGATCCCGTATCGGCATATGATCTTATTCTGGATAAATTTGGCTACGTGCTTGGCGTTCAAGACACGATATGACTCGGCTTCAACCAATTTGGTGAAATAATCGATGGCCACCAAAATGAAGCAATGACCTCCCGTCCCGGAAGGGTGCACCTTTCCAATTATGTCAATACCCCATGTCGAAAATGGCCATGGTGATGTCATGGTATATAATAGGGAAGATGGCATATGCTGTACATTAGCAAAGATCTGACAATTATGGCAATGTTTGACGTATAATTGGCAATCCATTTCCATGGTGTTCCAATAATACCCGAGCCTCATGATTTTTCGGGCTAGCATATAGGCGTTCATATGCGGACCGTTTTCACCATTGTGTACTTCGGCCATAACCTTTTCGGCCTGTACTTTGTCGATACGTAGGAGGAGAGCCCCATGTGCTGTTTTTTTGTATAATTGTCCGTCGTCTGTACAGATAAATTGGGTCGCCAGTCTTCGCAAAGCCTTCTTGGCCCAGTTTTCAGTTCCCGGGGATATTCTCCCGTTGTCAAGTAGGTTAAGACGGCTTGATACCAAGGTTCTGGGTCAGTTATCTCGATATCTTGGATGGCATGGATATAAGCCGGCTCGGACCACCTTTCAACACAGATTGGCATGCTGGTAAGATGGTCCGCTATATTTAGCAGGGATGCTAATTTGGAAAGTGCGTCTGCGAATTGATTTTCTTCCCGGGGTAGGTAGATATACTCTACCTTCTGGAATTGTTTCTCTAGAATCCTTACCCGTGCTTGGTAAGCCACGAGATTGGCGTTCTGAGTTTTCCATTTTTTGAGTGCTTGATTGATGACCAGCGACGTGGACCCGGAGGTTCGTTACCCCTAAATCGGCGGCAGCTTGCAACCCGTGAATGCATGCTTCGTATTCGGCTGCGTTGTTGGTCACGTCAAAGTTCAACTTGATGGATAATGGGGTATGTTCCCCTCGTTGTGGGATTAGCAGAATCCCGACCCCAAATCCCCGGAAGTTGGATGCTCCGTCAAAATACAAATCCCATGTCTCGGTATCGGTATGGAATATGTCTTCATCAGGAAAAGCCCCAAGTATCGGTGTGGCTTTCTTCGGATATCGCGCTATCCGCGAGGAACTCGGGTACTACCCGGCCTATGATGGATTTTAATGGTACAAACTTGAGATCGATCTCAGATAACATTAAAGTCCATCTGGACATCCTGTCGTTGAGGATGGGCTACTCGAACAGGTACTTGATAGGATCCATTTTGGATAATACCTGTACCTCTGATAAGTGTAGTTTGTAGTGCCTAATTGTTGTGTTTTGGTCCCATTTTCCTTGTGGAATCGCTCCTTGGGAGCGGTTTATGGCTTCTTATGCTTCCTCTAGCTCGTTTCAGGTTCCCGAGACCATCCACGAAGAGTTGGAGCATTCTGACTCAATACATACACTTTTTGGAGCCAACGAGGTAAAGGAACGATGACTCGATGCCTTGGAATCAACCCCGAGACCTTGGGACCCAATCCCGAGCCTCTGAGACCCGATCCCGAGTCCCGAGAATCGACGAGAAACCCATGAGAGGCAAGGAGGGACCAAAAAGCTCTTAAGGGAGGCCTACAAGACCCATCCCTGTCGGGAAGGCCTCAACCCATCCGGGATGAGGTGCACAAAAGGCGTACCTACAGTGATGAGCCCGTCCCGGCCGAGACCAGGCCATCCCGGTCGGGACCACACCGTCCCGGGCGGGAAGCAACAGTGGCAGTCGCGCATCACTTTCTTTCATCCTCCTTCATTCTTGTACCAATATAAATACTTCCCTCTTGTATTGTTTATGTATCTTATCATACATTAGACTCTCTTAAGCCTCTCTACAACTCTAAAACCCTAGATTTAGTGTTCATCCATTTAGATTAATCTTCCTTTAATCTTTGTTAATCTTTAGTTAATCTAGTTTAATTAGTTCTTGTATTAAGTGGATACTTAAAGATTCATCCAAGCTTGACAACCTTGGAGTTGATTTGGGTTTCTCTTTTATACAAGTTATCATCTTTTCATCATCTTGTTGTTGGTATAATCTTCCTTTCTCTTGTTTATTGTTATTTATTCAAGTTTCAATCTTTACATATTGTTATTGTTATTGTTTGTTCATTATGGATGTTTGGATGTTTGTTTTGTTTTGTTTTGTTTATGATAGTTCCATCTTGATAATGAGTGAGTAGATTACTTGTGGGGTTAGTAGGGGTATTAGGGGTAGATTATGGATGATTAGGGTTGATTAAGGGAAAAGGGAGAATCTTTGTTGTTAGTCACATATTGGGCACTCTATGTGTTTGTTGAATTGCTTGTGTGAGTTGTAGTGGTCATGCTTCTCCATTGTGTTCATCTTCTCATTGCTTGTCTATTATGTGATTGTGTTGAGAATAGTCATAGTCACGAGAGTGCGGACTATGGTCTACGTAGCGAGAGCCCGGACCAACCTCGACATCGGTCTACGTAGCGAGAGCCCGGAACGACTCTAGCAACTAGGAGACACCTACACCCTTGATCACCCCAATTACCCATCTACACTTATGAACCCGACCTACCCCACTTCCTTTCTTATTTGAGTTCATCCTCTTAGTTAGTCATCATTCCTTTAGTTTCATTGTTTAGTTTGTTTCTAGTTATTTCTCTTAATCTTGTTTTAGCTAGTTCATCATTAGTCTAGTTCTTACTTCTCCTCCACCATAGTTTTCCAATTATCGCTTCCTTTGTGTTTGTTTGGTGATTTAGTCTCGTTTTTAGACCGACATAGTCTAGACCTTACTTTTCCGTCCCCGTGGATATCGACCCTACTTGCCCTAGCTACCCACTAGGAATAGTCGGTTATATTATTGACGGTGGGGACGTGACAAATCCCTACTATCAATTTGGCGCCGTTGCCGGGGACGGTGCACTGTTTAGACTTAGTTTGCTTATAGCTAGACTTAGTTACCCTTCTTTGTGCTCTTCTATCATCTCTTGTGCATATTCTATTTTTTCTTGTTTTCTTAGCTTTCTTTTCTCTTTGTCTCTTGATTGTGCTTGTTTATTGTCGTTGCCTAGTGCCCATAAAGCACTAGGTGTTCTCACGTTTGTTCTAGTGTGTAGTGTATGCCTAGGAGGGGAGGCGATTTCTTTCTCTTTAATCCAGAGCCGGAGAGACTCTTTCGAGCCTTTCGCCAACGGACGATTAATCGGGTTAGGATCTCTCAACCAAGCGCAAGCAATACCCATCAAGAGCAAGCTCAAGGAGCCGACTTTAGTGAGTCACCTCGAGAGACGGCCGAAGGGATCTTCATAAATCCCTTTGGTTCATCTTTCCATTCTTCTTCTCCTAGTTCCCCTTCTTCATCTACATCAACACCGTCTACACCATCATCTCCCGCAAATCCAATCATGCCTAAGTTTTCTTCTCACTCAACCTTCACGGAAGACGTTTTGCCTGGTCCATCCACTTTACCGGAGGCATATACCGGGAATTTTGTGGCGAAAACGCAATTTATTCAATTGGTCGAGAGAAGTCAATTTAGTGGGTTACCAACCGAAGATCCTCATCAACACATGGAAACCTTTTCGGACTATTGTGACGCTATTTCTCAAACGGGAATAACTCAAGACCAAATCCGGTGGGTATTATTTCCTTTCTCTCTAATTGGTAAGGCGAAGCAATGGTTCAAGTGGTTGGACAAAGCAAGACTCGGTATTGATACATGGAAGAAGCTAGCCTTAGCTTTTTACCAACAATTCTATCCCCTGGAGAAGACAAATAAATTGAGAGCCTCTATCATGGGATTCCAACAACGTGATGAAGAAAGCCTCTATGAATCGTGGGAAAGATTCAAAGCCTTGATCCGTTCTTGTCCACACCATGGTCTATCACAATGGTTCCTTGTGCAACAATTTTGGAATGGGTTATATGAAGACTCAAGGGCCATACTCAACATGGGATCTAATGGTAGGTTTACCGAAGTAGATGACGACCAAACTTGGTCGAGGATTGCAGAGATGGCGGTGCATAATTCCCAATACTCTAGGCCTAGGAAGGCGAATCGAGGAGGTAGGCACGAGGTAGATGCCATTACACAATTGAGCATTGATCTTGGGGCTCAACTAAGAACTCACATGGAGACCATTGACAAGAAGCTCCAAAGTCATCTCAACCAAGTCCAAGGCACTAGTTCCTCCAACCATCAACCGATTCAAGAAGTGAATGCTTTGGGATTTGCACCTCCTTTGCCTTATTATGGGATGTGTATTACTTGTGGAATCGTTGGTCATGATCCTATGCATTGTCGGGGAAGTATTGAGCAAGTGAACGCCTTTCAAGCGTTCAAGCAAGGTGCCTCCTATTCTAATCAATATCAAGCTTCCAATCAAGTCCCTCAACAACAAGCTATGCAACCTCGTCCCAATGTTCCACCTCCCTTAAGGGACAACAATCAAGGTTACCAAGGTTATGTGGGTAATCCAAGACCCTTCAACAACTTCAAGCAAAATAACCAAGGTACCTTCCACAACAACAATCAAGGGTTCCAACAAGGGAACTTCAATCAAGGTGGTTTCCAAGGAAACCAAAGCTTCCAACAACAACAAAACCACAATCAAGGCCTTAATCAAGGCAATTCTCATGGGTTCTAAGGGAACCATCAACAACAACAAGCAACTCAAGGTAATAGACAAGAAAGCAAGCCTAGGAGCCGGTCTCATATTCATGATTATGGTACTCCATTAGCCCTCACCGATACTACGCACAATCCACAATCTCCACCTCGAGATTTCAACATGCAAAAATCTATGATGGATGTGCAAAGAAGCCAAATGGAGATGGCAAGAAACCAACAAGAGTTCTTTGCTCATGTTCAAAGGGATAATATAGCAAGAGATGCTCATGCGAAGATGCTTGAGAATCAAATATCTCAACTTGCTTCGGGAATCTCTTCAAGACAAAAGGGGCAACTACCTCCTCAAGGCGAAACACCGAAATTTGAGCATGTAAATGCTATTACTACGAGGAGTGGTACATCCTATGAACCCCCTTTTTCCCCTAGTGAGCAAGAACCAAGACAAGAAGTCATACCCCCCTCTCAAGACAATGCAAGATATGAGAATCCAATGGAGGAGAAAGTCTTATGGGAGATCGAAAAACCCCATGAAGACAACCCTCCCCCACTTCAAGGTAAAGACAAGGGTAAAAGGAAAGTGTCATTTGAGGAGTCCACCCCTATCGAGCAAAACGAGGTTCATATCAAGTTGCCTTTCCCATCAAGGCAAATGAAGACTAAGGTGGATACTCTATACGATAAGTTCCTTAACATTGTGATGAAATTGAATGTTAGTGTCCCGTTTACCGAGTTACTTACCCAAATCCCGGCATATGTTAAATTTATGAGAGAAATCTTGGCTAGGAAGAGATCCTTCGACAAGGAAGAGACCATAGCGTTCACGAGGGTGGTGAGCGAGCTTATTCAAGGTTCCACGCTTCCGAAGTTGAAGGATCCGGGTAGTTTCTCGATCCCTTGCACCATAGGTAACTTCATGATCGAGAAAGCGTTATGTAACTTGGGCGCGAGTGTGAGCATCATTCCTTATTCTATTTGTTTCCGACTCGGGATGAAGGAGTTAAAGCGCACTTCCGTTACACTCCAAATGGCCGATAGTTCATTCAACCGACCATTGGGGATGCTAGAGGATATGCCAGTAAGAATTGGGAAGTTCTTCATTCCGGTCGATTTTATCGTGCTCGATATGCCGGAGAATGCTATCACTCCCATCATCCTTGGGCGCCCATTTCTACACACCGCCGGTGCCATAATCGATGTGAAGAACGGTAGGATCACATTTGAGTTAGGCGAGGAAAAGATAGTGTTCGACCTCCAAGGCAACACTTCGCCTACTAAGGATGAATCATGCAATATGATCCACACCACGAAAGACAACGATCTAGGGGGAGAGTCGGGACATGGCTTGAAGAATTTCTCTTATGTACTTGATGATGATGATTCCGAGAGTGAGGAAGATGAGTGCCCATATCATGGGCTTGATGACAAGTTGAAAACCAAGGAGCAAGATGAGCCTCCCTTGGGGCCGCATGAGGACAGGTGGACGTTTGCGTATATCCCGAAGGATCAAAAGTACAAGTTCAAGCCATTGAACTTGGAAGATCGGGATGCCCCGGGAACGTTGAGGCAAGGTCATGAAGAGCCTTGGTTTGTGGACGGTTATATCTCGAGCTTGATTGAAGACTTTGCTAGAGTCTTCGACTTGTTCCTTCGTGCCCTTGATGGAGATGGAATTGGTTGTTGTTGTTGAAAAAGAATGAAGAAAGCACCATCCTTGGTTTGACGGAGTTCCACAAGAACCGTCTCATTGTATATATCTCTTTCTTGTAGTTAGTTTGAGTTTTATGATATTCTTGTTATTTGGATTGATTGATGAGCGTTGTGAGGGAGAGAATTTGATGTGTATGTGAGCTTTGTTGGATAGTTGAAGTGAAGATGATCCCTAGAGAGGAATGTCTATGATAGAGCTTGGATAGTAAGCATGAGTGTAGACACCCACATTTTGACCGCCAGGTGTCTATAGTAGGTCCCACCAAACACCCGATGATGATAGGACGCAAACATGCTTTAATGGACTCGGATATGGGCTCGAAATCATGGACATTTGGTTTAGGCTTATTACAGAGTACAAATCTTACAAAATCAACCTCAAATCCAGGCCCAGTGGGTCATTTGAGACTAATTTGGGTCGATTCCGACACCAGGGGCAAAACCGTCTTTTAGCGACAGAGTCAAACCCGGTCAAAGATATTTTTTCCCGCGTCACACAAGCTGGCCGTGACACTACACGGCTGATTCGGACTCAAACACCACAAAAATCAGCTTTCAAATAATATTAAACAAATCCGTTTAAGGATAGAATTCGATCTCAAGTAGGAATTCTATCCGGAAACCGAATTAGACACCGACCGAGCTCCAAATACTCAGCCAAGACAGCCGAATACTCGGCCAACACTCCCCGACCAGCCGAATACTTGGCTTCCCCACTTAGAAACGAGACTTTCGTTCCCTTTCGAACTCTCGTGTTTCCTATCCAAACCGGTGTTTCTTGTTATCCAAGCAAGACACCTCACCTAAACCTCTGCGCCTATAAATAGGACCTCATACACAAACACAAAGGTCAGACAACAAAAAAAAACCATCGATCGATATACAACAATTATTAGTCACACACATCCGAAGGAATACCGAAATACCGTCCCGAAATACCAACGAAACCTCCTTCCATCCGGCCGAACCAATCCCATCACACGTCTAAAAAAACGCACCAAACCGACACCTTAACTCATCCCGCATCATCTCGACGCTCCCGTGCCTAAGCCACCGTCCGACGAGCTCTATACCGAGAAGCTAAAGCATGTAGGTTGAGGGTGTAAATCAAACCCGTTTCTCTCTTCTCTCTTCTCCTCCTCCACGTTTTTTTTTCTTTTTTTCTTTTTTTCATTGTTTTCGTCGGTCGTTTCATATTTTAATATGGGTCGTTCGTCGCATATTTTCTAATAAGCGATACTAAAAAAACTACTTTTTGTATAACGTTCTTAAAATACGATACCGATTCTCTAATCGAATACTGTATTTACAAGAACTAAATTAATTAATTCTCGTTGATGCTAACAAAATCATTACTCTTTTTAAAAAAAAAATCGATGATTTTAAACGCGGAGACAATTAACATCTTTTTTGTTCAAAATTCTTTTACTTTTCGTTCAAAACAATCTTTTTTCAAAACCTTTTCTAAAATCATTCCGACTATTCGGTATCGATTTCATAATCGAATATCGAATACGACGAATATCGCAAATATAAATCGAGTATAAATTAATCCATATTTGTACGTGATTTATAAAAATTAACGATTTTCGAACAAACAAAAAAAACCCAAACAGGCTGCCACGCGAGTCGCGCACCTGTCAGGCGACTCGCGCAGCTGCCTGGTTCGCCGGGTCCTTTTTTTTTCGTTTCTTCGCTTTCCTATTTTTTATTCTTTTCGAACCTTACATTAAAATGCGACTTTCGCGACATATTTCGATAAATAATTTTTTCGACCTTGGTAAACACGTGTTAATCCATCACGTGTCATTAAATCTTTTTCAAATCATGCATATTATTTATTTATGTATTTATTCAATTTATTCAATCGTTACTAACTCGTTTTCTCGTGTTTGTAGCAATTTATTTCTTTTTTATCGTTTTATCAGACTAAAACGAACTTCACATGCTAAAATAACTTTGACGTTATTAGTTTAACATGCATTAAACGACTTAGCAACCCATTTTATTTTTCTCTCACATGTCTAGGGAAAATAATCTTTGCATATCATTCAACCGTCGAACTAACCCGTGTACACCAAAAACGAACGATATCTTAGTAAAGGCCGCTAAGTGCGGGCGGGGTTGGGTGTTCTTAGTGAACTTCCAAACACGTACCTTCACCCCTTACTCAGAACCATGGTTTCCGGATGTCCGAATCCATTGGCAACGAGAGTCATTCAATACACGGTATCCGATAATGTCGGTATCGGTATTGTAATGCAAAGGGACGAGCCTAATAAACTCTGACATCGGAAATGGGCCGTATTTTGTATACGGCCCACTACGACATAGAGTGGGCTCGAATGGTTCCGAATAACCACAAAATTCGGTGGCGACTCCTAATTTCAATTTGACCATCTCATATGGAGATTCATTCGCCTCCCCAAACCCGCGCGTGGCCGCGTCGGGGTGGACCTATGTCATGTCCACAATTTTGCGACTCCGCTGGGGATCAACTGATGAGTCACTTACCATCGGCATCCCTAGGGTGAGACTCGAAAAGAAATCGTTCGAATAGTAATGTACACGTTTTAGTTCAATGGGTCATGCATCACTCATTCTTTCCCGGGCCGGTTACTTGTGACCGACGTCCCACTATACCACGGTGCGTTTCTACTTGGACCCACTAAAGACTTCAATGGCGGAACTCGCATGGGTTTTACGGCAGGTTCTAAGACCAACTCGGCTTAGGAAGACCGTCCTGATTTGCGAGAAAGCTATCGTCGTTGGTATAGACCATATTAGACCGACCGAGACTTAGACTAAGAGCATACATGGTGTCGTTATACTGTTTCGGTGACTACATGCTATCTGGTCCGTGTCTCATCTTTTCAAAACCGTCGTTTTCAAAAAAAAAAACTTGCATCTTTTTCGAAAATTATCCATTTTCAAAACCCGGAAAGCTACCGAATTTAGGACTTATGATTTTAACTCAAAATAGCCTATTTTTTAGCCGGTATGTTGTCCAAACTTTTCAAAAAAAGAATCAAAATCTCGGCCCGATAAACCTTTTTTCCGATTTTCAAAAAAATTGGGCCTTCCGATCCGACTTTGTTCGGGTTTTTCAAATCCAAACCCCTTCTCAAAGCTTTCTTCTTAGGACTTCCCGTATTTAGCAGTGTCGGGTCTTGTCATAAGTAGTTAGAGTCTATAGCGTCGAAACTCCGTCGATTTTACATCACGGATTTCCACCCCATCCCAAGTCCGCCTTATTAGTCAAGGCACGGCCCACCTACGTAGGACAAACCCCTACAAAGGAAAGCCCGCTTACACAATCGAGTCCAAAGTCTGGGGATTAGCTCACACGTAGTTCTTTCTTCACACGGGACTAGGCCCATTCTGCCGAAATTCTAAAGAAAGCCCACCGTCCTTGAGTCACCCGTCTAGGAGTCGGTCTTTAGTATGTTTCCGAGTCTAGTTGTTTCTTCTTCTTGCTCGGGATGCACCTTTCGATCTGGGTCCGATTCTGATTACACGGTGTTCTTACAGACAGGCCACCTCACACCCGAACCATGACTAAGGACGCTATCGATCAACTGAACACCTCGTTGGCCAAGATCCAAGAACAACTCGACCAAATCAGGGGCGACCAGATCGCCATTGTTACTCGGGTCAGCGCCATAGAACAGGACAAGTCGAAGGGCGAAGATGAAGCTCATGGGCCTTTAGTCGAACTGACTAGCGCAGTCCTCAAGGTGCAAGAGCAGGTCCATTTGTCGACCCACAACTCGATCCATACGGAGAATGCCCGAACCTATTCTCCCCTGACCGACCAACTGCCTGCCAATCTCAACTTGACAGGCCTCCCGATGTTCGACGGAACCGAAGACCCGGTATTACATATCTGGGCCTTCAAAGAGTTTATGGCCCTAAAAGGAGTCAAGTCAGACATGTTCAAGCATCTGTTTGCCTCCTCGTTAGAGAAGCACCCGAAAGGCTGGTTCTATAAGCTCGATTCCAAGAAATACAAGTCTTGGGACGACGTAGCAACGGAATTCGCTCGGAACTACGCCGACAATGCAGAGATCCAAACCACGATGCGCACCCTGGAAGTAATGGCCCAGGAACCAAAGGAAGGGTTTACAAAGTACCTTCAACGCTGGAGGGCTGAAAGCGTCAAACTGGTCGATAAGCCCAGTGAAAAAGTCCTAGTTGAAGCCTTTGTCAAGAATCTCCTGCCCGCCTACCGGATCCATCTCCGGTACGCCATCATACCGAGTTTCGCGATCCTAACCGAAATGGGAACAAGAATCGAGGATGATCTAAGGATGGAAAGCCTCACTAAGGCCTCCACCAAGGGATACCAAGGGGCCAGCTCATCAACAAGCAAGCCCACATCCGCCGCTGCTACTAGTAGCATTTTTGACGAGGTAAATCTACTTGATAACCCGTCCAAGAAGAATGCCACGCCCCGAGTATTCACCGACATAGGTACTACCTATGCGAATGCCTTACAAAGGCTCTCATCAAAAGGCCTCATCGCCCCGATAGGCCCAACACCCGATCCTCTAGTTGAGCGTCGCTCCAAATTCTACGACGCCCAAGCCTACTGCAAACACCATCAGGGTAAGGGACACGACACCGAAAAATGCTGGAAACTGAAGCATCTTATCCAGGATCTCATCGAAAATGGGAAAATCCCCTTACCCATTGGCCACTCACGTCATCTTCTCCGGGGAAGTTATAGACTGTTCACATCTCATTTCCCCGTTTAGCCCGCAAATTAACGGGATCTGGTGCGACGATGAAGACGACGTCTATCTTACTAAGGGAGAAGCCGTCCCTATCACGCCCGAGGAGATCCAGAAAGCTAAGTCCAAAGCTTTAACCAGCAGTCATGCTCTCATCATCACCGAGTCGCCACCTAGAGTGGAGCCCGCCCCGGAAGAGCCGCCAACTACTGAAAAGGCTCTGGTAAAGCAGCTGAGCAAGACTCGAGTTGACCTCTCTATATGGCAACTCCTAGTTAGCTCTCAGGAACATCGAGAGGCACTCACTAAGGCCCTCGATCAAGTCAAGATCGACTCTATGGCTACTCCAGCTGAAATGGTAGCTACGGTTCTGCCCCACCTAAAGGGGAAAGCTAAAGAAGAAGGCCCACTCATCACCTTCTCCAATGCTGATCTGCCATCATTTAGGCCAGCCCACAACATGGCTCTCTACATCACGGTAATCTGCCATGGAAAATATCTGCCTATGACCCTTATCGACGACGGGTCCGCAGTCAACGTCCTCCCCTTGAGGACCGCCAAAGCCCTCGGTATCACCGAGGCCGACTACATTCCTTCAGCTCAAACCATTCAGGCTTTCGACGGAAGTCCAAAGTCAGTAGCCGGGGCCGTAAAACTTATTATCATAACAGGCCCAATAGAGAAAGAGCTGGAATTTCAAGTAATCGACGTGACCTCTTCCTTTAAACTTCTTCTAGGAAGACCTTGGATCCACGCGACCAGGGCTGTCTCCTCCTCCCTACACCGGAAGGTCAAATTACCTTTGCACGATACCGTCATCACTCTAGAAGCAACACCTATGACCGTGGCTAACTGCAACACCTCGGGCCGCACCGATCTTTGGGGGTTCGACTTCATAGGGGCCATCGAAGAAGAATATCTTTTCCGACCCTACTTTACGGTCAGCATGGACCAGATGTTAAAAAATCTGGGCTTTCTACAGGGGGTTACATCAAGGCCCGATCTTCCCGCAGGAAAAATCCTCGAAGTCCTAGATAACGGGAGGATTCAAACCGGTCTGGGTTACACCCTAACCTCGGAAAACACGGGTCAAACCGGAACCGGCAAAGTCATCTTCGTCACACCGGTGTTCGAGTCCGTCCAAACGGACCTATACCGCCCCCCAACCGCACGCCTTGGGACCCACTTGGCCCAGGTCTGCCACTACATACCCGATGACATCTTCGCCCTCGTCCAGTCCGAAGATGCTAAAAATGCTGAGCCCGCACTGGGGCTAATTTTTGGGGAGGAGATCACGACCCCAACGCCGAAGGAGGAGCTAGTTAGCCTCATTCTCCGCAGCCGCACTTTCGATCAATCCAAGCTGATCTCAGATGTCGAATCCGGGACAGGTAAGAGCCTGGAGGAAGACTGTCAAGTGGACTGACAGTCAAGGAAGAATTTTCAAGCTGATCACAGGGGAAGGAGAAATGCCAGAATCTGAGTCTGGGTCTGAGTCTGAGTCTGAGATTGAGTCTAGTGAGTCCGGTGCTAGAGTCAGTCCTGTAGCTCCCCCTCTCCCTTTAGCTTTTCCTGGTGCTTCGGGGTCTGTCCCGGGCACCCTACCTATCCCGCCACTGACTAGCGATCAGATGGCAGCTCTTTTCGAGCTTTTCTCTCAATTTATGAATAATAACAACCGTTCTGCTTACGACTTGTCTCATTTTCAAAATTTCCTAAATTTTCAAAATTTTATGTGCAATGACATTGAGAAACCCGACGAACAGATATCCTTACCTCCACATTTGATCGAGCAGCTAGAGCAAAGGGAATCCCGCAATCCGGTAATCGAAGAAACCGAATCCATCAACGTGGAACAACCTTAGAACCTCAGATGCTTAAGATAGGGTTATCTCTAGATCCCGGGGAGAAACAACCATTCATCGATCTCCTTCAAGAATTCAAAGACGTGTTCGCATGGTCCTACAAGGACATGCCGGGGATAGACCGCGAAATAGCCGAGCACCATATACCGATCAAGGAAGGGTTCAAACCGGTTAAGCAGAAACTCCGACGCATGAGGCCCGAATGGTCCCTCAAGGTCAAGGAGGAAGTCGACAAACAATTCAAGGCTGGGTTCATACGAGTCTCCGAGTATCCATATTGGGTTGCAAACATCGTACCAGTCCCTAAAAAAGATGGTAAAGTACGTGTCTGCGTGGACTTTCGGGATCTTAACAAGGCGAGCCCGAAAGACGATTTCCTGTTACCACACATCGATATACTGGTGGATAACACAGCTGACCATGCCCTTCTATCATTCAAGGACGGGTATGTGATGGTAGGGATTCGTCACGTCCCAACCGATCAATAAATAAACCGGCTAATCCTAACTAGGGTAGATAGGGCAGGTCAGGTCGAATCCACGGGGACGGTAAGAGGCGTCTAGACTAAGGTCGCCTAAATACGAGACTAAGTCAACGAGCTAAGCTAAACAAGAATGATTAAAAGGGGAGAAAGCTAGACTAGGCTAAGGCTAAGGAGAAAGCGAACAAAGGAGAACGGGCTAGAGTTAGGTCGTGGTCAAAGGGGTAATGGAATGGTCAAGGGAGAACTAGAGTGAAGGAGGTAGTAGGGTAATCTAGGTATAGTCCGGGCTCTCGCAACTTAGACCGACCTAGAGGTTCCACCTAGAACCCATCTCGGCGACACACATGACAAACGGGGTTACTAGCGTGATATCGGGGCCTAGGTCGCATCCGGGCTCTCGCTACGTAGACCGACCTAGGGGTCGTCCTCACCGGCCTCTCGCTACGTAGTGAGGGAACCGAACCCACAAACAAACTATCACCCACAGGAGAAAGGCAAGAAAAACAAGTATTTGCAACTACTAGTCAATCAAGCATTTCAACAAACATGTGATATGCATCAAACTAAGAGGAAACCCAAATCTTCCACCAACATCTCCAACAAACCCTTAATCACCCAATTAACACCCTAATCACCCTACTAACCCTAGCAAGAACACTACTCTAACATAATCAAACTAATACTAACAAGAACAAGAGAAATCAACACTAACATCAAAACATATATAAACAAACTAGTGAAAATGATGAACAACAATCAAAGATTAAAACTTGGAAGATTAAACATGAAAGATTAAAGGAAAAGAGAAAGGAAAGATTATACCAACTACAAAGGATGAAAAGGAGAACACTTGTATAGAAGAAAACCCAAATAATTCCACCAAGGTTGTCAATCTTGGATGGATTCTTCAAGAGATCCAATAATACAAGACTAAACTACGATTAACTACTAATTACCGACTAATCTACACTAATCTAATCTAATCTAACCTAAAGTAGTCTAGGGTTTTAGGAGAAGTGAAGAATATGACATATGATTCTGTCTTAATACAAGAGGGGGGTATATATAGGGTTACAAGTGGAAAGGAGATGAAACATGCGATTGCGGGCTGAATTGGGCTCATCCCGGTCGGGATGAGTTGGTCCCGGTCGGGATGAGTTGGTCCCGATCGGGATGAGGTGGTCCCGATCGGGATGAGGTGGTCCCGATCGGGATGAACCCATCCCGGTCGGGATGGACCCAAGACAGCAGCTGTTCCATTCGTGCACTTCAACCGGGACGGGTTGAGGCCATCCCGAACGGGATGAGCCTTGTAGGCCTCCTTTTAGCTCCTTTTGGTCCCTCCTTGCTTCTCATCGGTTTCTCGTCGATTCTAGGGACTCGGGATTGGGTCTCGGAGGCTCGGTATTGGGTCCCAAGGTCTCGGTGTCGACTCCAAGGCATCAAGACATCGTTCCTTAGTTTCGTTGGCTCCAAAATGTGTATGTATTGAGTCGGAATCGCTCCAACTCTTCCAAATCGGTCTCGGGAACCTGAAACGAACTAAAGCAAGCATAAGAAGCCCATGAATCGCTCACAAGGAGCGATTCCACAAGGAAAATGGGACCAAAACACTACAAAATAGGCACTACAAACTACACTTATCAACTCCCCCACACTTAACCCTTACTCGCCCTTGAGTAAGCACATACTAACTACTAAACTATCCGAGCGGGTATTAGCGCACCCTACGCCCTTTCAACTCACGCGAGTACACTTAGAGGAAAAGTGCACTCCGCAAGGCAAGTGGGGTCTTGCGACAAAACCGTGGATGCAGCCGGCCACAACAACACATAAACAACAAACACACAAACAAACAAACACAAGGTTGCACCCAAAGAAAAACAAATACCGCTTCCCTCTAAAAGCGGTGAAAGAAGCACCGGTTTAGGACTCGAGGTAAGTGACAACGTTCCCAAGCTAGCAATACAAACCAAGGTGAACTAAACCCTAATAGTATGACGATAAAGCAACAAAAACGTTGGTAACTTACCTAGGTCCTCCTAACTTTCTAAAAACGTACTACGGGACGATCGGCGGAGTGGAAAGTGAAGAACCACGGTGTTAGTCGACACTGTAGGTAAGTGAGACCCCGCCCCCTTTAGCGTGAGCCAAGAGGGTCGTCCCATGTCCAAAACTGCCTAACTAGTCCAAGTAAAAAGGTGGAAAACATGCAAAATGAGGGAAGACCGACTAATGCTGCTATCATCCTTCCTCGGGACTCGGTCCTTTGGTAGGCTCTTCACGGCAAAAGTCGGAAAAAGGCTTATTTTTGTGAGGATTTATTTTTGTGAGACGGGTTTTCTTTTGGCATTTTCTTTCTTTTCGACGTTTTGATTTGTTTGTTGCCATGCCATTTCTTTTTCTTCTTTTCTATTTTCTTTTTGGCTTTTGTGCCTTTTTTTTTTTTTTTCTTCATTCTTTTCTTTCTTTCATTTTCTTTCTTTTTCTTTTCTTTGCCCTTTTAGCTTGATTTGGCTTTCTTGGCAATTCTTTTGGTGATGAGAAAGAGAGAACTCAACAAATTGCAATTTATTTTATGGAAATGTGTAGGAGGTAGGTAAATGGGTAAGTCGGGGTTGCGCATTCCTTTTCAAACCCACAAAAAGGGGAGAACTTGGACTAATCAAACGATCCTAAACACGGTCACCTAAGGGACGAGACTCGGTAACCAAGGCCTTTTCACACCGTGGGTGGTCATAATGGTCAAAGGTGCAAATCCCGTAGTAAATCCCTAGTAATCGAGGTGGACTCAAGGTAAAGGACCAACGAAATCATTGGTTTAGGGTCATTCTACTAGAGTAAAGTCCAAGACTCGATTTACATTACTAGGAAGGGAAAGTAGACACCCGCACACTAGCCTCTAAACCGGGTTTTTGAAAACGGTTTACACACATGACACACTACACAACACAAAACAAAGACACGACAAAGAACAAAAGAAAAAGAAACAAAAAGGCAACAAAATAAAATAAAACAAGACAAACACATACATAACACAAATACCACCCCAAATTTTCAAACAAGTCACCAATCAACCACAAACTTTACAAGCTCCGCCCAAGAACACCACAACACACAACTCCTCCATACTCCACGCGGAACAAAGAGGAAAAAGGGGTGAAGAGATGTTACCAGAAGTCTTGAAAGCTCTCCAAAGCTAACGGCGATTTAAGCAACCTATAAGGAAAAAGGGAGGCAAACAAGCACAACAACACAAATATACAAGACACAAAGACACAAAAGGAGAAAATCTTTTTTATTTTGTGAAAAATTTTCAAATTTTTAGGGTTTTTTTCAAGATTTTTCGATAAATTAGGAAAATAAAACTAGCTATGATAGAATATCGCTCCCCCACACTTAAACCGAGCAATGTCCTCATATGCTCAATCGTAGTGTGCGGAGAGACAAAAGGAAAGGAAAAGAAACTACGAAAATAAAGCTAAAAATCAAAGAATAAAGTGAAGAAAAGGGTAGAAGGTGTCCGGCCGGGGTGTAGTCAAGTCACCATGGGCCGAGACGATAAAAAGATATGGAAGGGGAAAGAAATAAAAAATAAAAAGAAGGAAATAAAAGGAAATGGGAGGGGAGGGCTAGGTGTAATCAAGTCACCTAGCCCGGATTCCTCCTAAATCCGACTAAATCCTCAAAAAAAGAAAGTGAAAATCTTGTAAAAATTGGATTTTTGAAAATGACTCTCGATGTAGTCACATCATCGAGAGTCGGGAGCAACAACTACCGAGGCCTCGAAGGCCACCAAGATACCATGACTCAAGGGGAAGGGGGCAAACAATAGAAAACAAGCGACAAACGACAGAAAAGTAAGGATAGTTACCAAAACCAATCGGCTAGTAACTCACTCGCTCCATCGTCTCATAGATCAATGTAGGCACAAGGCTTGTCTTCGTCAATGCTATTCCTCTTCAAACTTGATAGAACCGCTTGGTTGAGGTAGTTAATGGTGCGAGGGGGGGTAGGATTCGATGTGAAACTCGGTGTAAAGGGAAGAGAAATGAGGTGAGGGTATGTAAATGAAGTGTAAGGATCATATGACATGAGCAAGGATGGGTAGGGAGGTTGGGTGGGGGTATACAATGGTTGGGTGGGCTCAAATGTCGAAGAAGAGACCAAAAGAGGAGAAAGGGGACAATCCCGGTCGAAATGGATGGTCCCGGTCGGGTTGATAAACCCTTCCCGGTCGGGAAGCCTCCTTCCCGGTCGGGATGACACTCCAGTTGACACGATTTTTGACACCCTCATCCCGATCGAGACGGCCCCGTCCCGGTCGGGACGACACACCCTTCCCGGTCGGGAAGGGTCTTCATGAGTCCCATGGCCCCAAAAACCGACTCCCTTACCCACATTCCAAGCTCTATCGATAACCAATCCTTTCAAGGAGTTATCTTCACTTCACCTATCACAATAAACTCAAAATACACATCAAATTCACTCCCTCACATCGCTCATCAACAATCCGATATTACAAGAATTCACAAAACAAACAAAATCAATAGAAAAATCACACAAATACAAACACAAGAATTCTAAAGAAGAGAGTAGGGGAATATACAACATGACGGTTCTTTAGGAACTCCGTCAAACCTAGGATGGTGGACTCTTCTTCAACCGTAGCCCTCAAGGGCATGGAGGAGCAAGTCGAACGCGCTACCGACATCATAGTGAAGGCCCAAGAAGCGCTCGAGCTTAGCCGACCTCCACGGCCTCCAAGGAGGAGGCAAGAAGTAGGAATCCCAAGACCCAAAATCATCTTCAAAGTTGTCTCCGGGGTCTATCCATCCTACGAGCTTTACCGACCTCTTCCTCCCTCGGCATCGCCTCCAATCACAAGCAAGCTTCATCTCCAAGAAACAAGGCACAAAAAGCGGTTTTGGCCTCATCTCCTCAATGCACACCCCCACACTTTCCTCAAGTTGTGGTTCCCCATCTTAATCACTCGGCCCCACATCATCTTGGAGAAGAGAATTGAAACTTCTACCGGCGGTTTCAATCTTTTCCAAGTCATTGCTTGGTTCACTAGCTAGGGGCTCTTGATGCATATCCACATTCTCGGACATGGGCAACTCGAGGCTATCAATTTCACCCAACAACTTCACAAACTCCACCAAACCGTCCAACTCACTATCCTCCTCCAATTCCTCGCCAATGTTGCCTTCACTAAGGGTCATATCCTCATCCGTCTCTTTTTGGGTAGACGATTGAGGTTCTTCAAAGCAAATCTCTCCTCCAAAGGGAACTACATCTGCGGCTTCATGGTTAGGTTGCTCCTCTTTCTCAAGTGGGCACCCTTCATCTAAATGTGATGCTCGGGATGAAGACATTACGGTTTGAACCGATAATGCATTTAAATGAGCATTCCTCGCCTCGTTTCCCCTTCGAATTTGGGCCATTAATTCTTCTTGTTGTTTTTGAATTTGAGTGGCCATTTCTTGGTTGCTCTTTTGCAATTGAAGAAGCGATTGAAACACCTCCATGTCGGGCAATTGGTGATCATTGGGGTCTTGTAAAGCTCCTTGATAATCTTGATGATGCCCAAGGGGTGGGGCATCATATTTTTGGTAGTGAGGTTGAGGTGATTGGTAGTATTGTGGGTTATGGGGTTCATATTGTGGTTGGGGTGTAGGGTAATATGGTGGGTTTTGGGGGTATTGGCTTCCATAAGGTGAATCTTGATTGAACATGGTGGGTTCACATTGATAACTCGAGTAATAGTCACCATGATCGTAGGATTGGTAATCGTTCACTTGTTGGTAGCCGTTTTCATAGTCTTGAAGATCATACCCACTAGAGTCTTGATCCCCCCAAGAAGCTTGATAGTAATTAGGAGTCATCATGTCGTAGCTTTGATTCATAGAAGAAGAGGAGTAGCTCATATCGGCTTCCGAGTGTGTGGAGTTTAGATCAAACCCCATGCTTGCTCGAAAATCGTAGCTCATACCCGGTTGGAAACCACTCATTCTAGCAACCGTCCGTTAAAGCGGCTCTAAGTTGCAAGAAGAAGATAGTCACCACCTCTAAGCATAAACTGTAGACTAAGAACAAACGTGAGAAGTCTAGTGCTTTTTGGGCACTAGACAAGAGAGAAATAAACCTCACACACACAAGAAGCAAAGTAACAAAAAGAAAAAAGAAAACACAAACACAAAGACAAAGTCAAGTAAATAGGAAAACAAAGTCCAAACTAGCACCGTCCCCGGCAACGGCGCCAAATTGATGGTAGGGATCCGTCACGTCCCAACCGATCAATAAATAAACCGGCTAATCCTAACTAGGGTAGATAGGGCAAGTCGGGTCGAATCCACGGGGACGGTAAGAGGCGTCTAGACTAAGGTCGCCTAAATACGAGACTAAGTCAACGAGCTAAGCTAAACAAGAATGATTAAAAGGGGAGAAAGCTAGACTAGGCTAAGGCTAAGGAGAAAGCAAACAAAGGAGAACGGGCTAGAGTTAGGTCGGGGTCAAAGGGGTAACGGAATGGTCAAGGGAGAACTAGAGTGAAGGAGGTAGTAGGGTAATCTAGGTATAGTCCGGGCTCTCGCAACTTAGACCGACCTAGAGGTTCCACCTAGAACCCATCTCGGCGACACACATGACAAACGGGGTTACTAGCGTGATATCGGGGCCTAGGTCGCATCCGGGCTCTCGCTACGTAGACCGACCTAGGGGTCGTCCTCACCGGGCTCTCGCTACGTAGTGAGGGAACCGAACCCACAAACAAACTATCACCCACAGGAGAAAGGCAAGAAAAACAAGTATTTGCAACTACTAGTCAATCAAGCATTTCAACAAACATGTGATATGCATCAAACTAAGAGGAAACCCAAATCTTCCACCAACATCTCCAACAAACCCTTAATCACCCAATTAACACCCTAATCACCCTTCTAACCCTAGCAAGAACACTACTCTAACATAATCAAACTAATACTAACAAGAACAAGAGAAATCAACACAAACATCAAAACATATATAAACAAACTAGTGAAAATGATGAACAACAATCAAAGATTAAAACTTGGAAGATTAAACATGAAAGATTAAAGGAAAAGAGAAAGGAAAGATTATACCAACTACAAAGGATGAAAAGGAGAACACTTGTATAGAAGAAAACCCAAATAATTCCACCAAGGTTGTCAATCTTGGATGGATTCTTCAAGAGATCCAATAATACAAGACTAAACTACGATTAACTACTAATTACCGACTAATCTACACAAATCTAATCTAATCTAACCTAAAGTAGTCTAGGATATTAGAAGAAGTGAAGAATATGACATATGATTCTGTCTTAATACAAGAGGGGGGGTATATATAGGGTTACAAGTGGAAAGGAGATGAAACATGCGATTGCGGGCTGAACTGGTCTCATCCCGGTCGGGATGAGTTGGTCCCTATCGGGATGAGGTGATCCCGATCGGGATGGACCCAAGACAGCAGCTGTTCCATTCGTGCACTTCAACCAGGACGGGTTGAGGCCATCTCGAACGGGATGAGCCTTGTAGGCCTCCTTTAAGCTCCTTTTGGTCCCTCCTTGCTTCTCATGGGTTTCTCGTCGATTCTCCGGACTCGGGATCGGGTCTCGGAGGCTCGGGATTGGGTCCCAAGGTCTCGGGGTCGACTCCAAGGCATCAAGTCATCGTTCCTTAGTTTCGTTGGCTCCAAAATGTGTATGTATTGAGTCGGAATCGCTCCAACTCTTCCAAATCGGTCTCGGGAACCTGAAACGAACTAAAGGAAGCATAAGAAGCCCATGAATTGCTCACAAGGAGCGATTCCACAAGGAAAATGGGACCAAAACACTACAAAATAGGCACTACAAACTACACTTATCAGTATGCCGGGTACAATCGAATAAAAATGGCAGAGGAAGATATGGATAAGACCACCTTCATTACACCTTGGGGTACTTATTGCTATACTGTTATGCCGTTTGGCCTCATCAATGCCGGGGCCACCTATCAACGAACCGCCACAACTTTATTACATGACATGATGCATAAAGAAGTGGAAGTTTACGTGGACGATATGATCGTCAAATCCAAGGACAGGGACGGTCACATCACCGCCCTGAGAAGATTTTTCACCCGATTACGCAAATAAAACATGAGACTAAACCCTCAAAAATGCAGTTCCGGGGTAACCTCTGGCAAATTACTGGGTCACATCGTCAGCCAACGAGGTATCGAAGTCGATCCAGCCACGATTAAGGCCATCACCGAGATGCAACCCCCTAAGACCGAAAAGGAAATAAGAGGGTTTCTCGGAAAAGTCCAATACATCAGTAGGTTCATTTCAAAGCTAACCATGGTATGTGAACCGATCTTCAAAAAGCTGAAAATAGGGGAACGGTTACTATGGGACGACAAGTCTCAAGCAGCCTTTGACAGAATCAAAGAAATCTTGTCTTCACCGCCGGTCCTGATGCCACCTCAACCCGGTTTGCCTTTGTCGCTGTATCTAACCACGACAGAGACAGCCATGGGGGCTATGCTAGCTCAAACGGTCAACTCCGAAGAACGAGCTATATACTACATCAGCAAGAAGTTTCTAGAGTACGAGTGTAAGTACACCATGCTCGAAAAGACGTGTTTAGCTTTGGTCTGGACCACTAAGAAGCTCCGACATTATATGCTCAGCTATGAAGTACAGGTACTGTCAAGAATGGATCCGATCAAATATCTTTTCGAAAAGCCCATTCTCAACGGCAGGATATGAAGATGGACCCTGATGCTGGCAGAATTCGATCTAAAGTTCGTATCATTGAAAGCCATCTAAGGCCAAATAGTAGCCGAATTTCTCGCCGACAGTCCCGTAACCGAAGAAGGACAAACCGACACTTGGTCCTTCCCGGATGAAGACATTTTCTATACTGACACCGAAACGTGGGACTTATACTTTGATGGGGCATCCAACTTCCGAGGATTTGGAGTCAGTATCCTCCTAATCTCGCCAAGAGGGGAACATACTCCCGTGTCTATCAAATTGGACTTTGACGTCACCAATAACGCTGTTGAATATGAAGCATGTATCCACGGGCTACAAGCAGCCGCCGATTTAGGGGTCACAAACCTCCGAGTACACGGCGACTCATCTCTGGTCATTAACCAAGCGCTCCAAAAATGGAAAACCGGAAATGCCAACCTCGTGGCCTACCAGGCACGAGTAAGGGATCTAAAGAAACAATTCCAAAAGGTAGAGTATATATATCTGCCTCGGGAAGAAAATCAATTCGCGGATGCACTTTCAAAACTGGCATCTTTACTAAATATTCCCGATCATATGGCCAGCATGCCGATCTGTATCGAAAGACGATCCGAGCCAGCATATATCCACGACATCGAGGAAATCGAGATACCCGATCCCGAGCCGTGGTATAAAGCAATCCAGACATACTTAACAACCGGGGAATATCCACCCGGGTCCGACAATCGAGCCAAAAAGGCCTTGCGTAGGCTAGCGACCCAGTTCGTCCGAACCGATGACGGACAGCTTTACAAAAAGACACCGCAGGGGGCTCTCCTTTTATGTGTCGATAAGGGTAACGCCGAGAAGGTCATGGCCGAAGTACATGACGGCGAGTGTGGTCCTCACATGAACGCTCAGATGCTAGTCCGAAAGATCATGAGACTCGGATATTATTGGAACAGCATGGAAACCGATTGTCAGATTTACGTCAGACATTGACATTACGTCAGACATTTACGTCAGACATATGCCACCATCCCTGCTGTATACCATGACGTCACCCTGGCCGTTTTCAACGTGGGGAATCGATATAATTGGAAAGATAAACCCCTCGGGAACCGGAGGACACTGCTTCATTTTGGTAGCAATCGACTATTTCACCAAATGGGTCGAAGCAGAATCCTACCGTATTCTCAACGCCAGTCATGTTGCCAAATTTATCCAAAATAAGATAATATGTCGGTATGGGATCCCTCATGAATTCATCAGTGACCACGGGACCCACTTTCAAGCCGAAATGGCAGCCCTGTTAGCCAAGTACAAGATCCAAAGGCATACGTCTTCACCTTACCGACCCCAAACCAATGGAGCGGTAGAAGCAGCTAACAAAACTATCGTCACCATACTCAAAAAGATGGCTGACAATTATCGGGATTGGCCCGATGAGATACCATTTGCCCTTTGGGGATATCGAACCTCGATTCGTACTGCGACCGGGGCAACACCGTATTACCTTACATACGGGATGGAAGTGGTCCAACCTGTTGAGTTAGAGGTACCGTCACTCAGGATCGTACTTGAAAGTCAAGTACCCGAAGCCGATTGGGTTCGAGCACGATATGACTCGCTGGTACTTTTAGACGAACGACGATCTCGTGCCCTCAATAACATACAGATTTATGAAAAAAAGATCCAACGGGCTTTCAACAAGAGGGTAAGGCCCAGGAATATCAAAGAAGGAGACTTAGCTCTCAAGTCTGTACGGGCTTTATTACCAGTAGACCCAAGGGGAAAATTCAAACCTAACTGGGCCGGGCCATATCTGGTAAAGAAGATTTTATCAGGCGGAGCGGTAATGTTAACAGATCTGGATGGGAACGAGTTTGTCAACCCAACTAACCTGGACCAGCTGAAACGTTATTACCCTTAACCCATTTCTCTCACTGTCATTTGCAAAAGCTTATTAAAAACATCTTTTTAAAAATGACCTTTTAAAGACAAGTCAAAAGTTAGAATTATTTATTCTACTGTTATAAACATCTTGAACCAATAGTCTTGATGTATTTCGAAATTGCAATTTAAAAAGTCTGAACTACGTTTGGTTTGATTCCGCTATTTGTGGATACGTAGGCAGCCCCTCAAAAGGGCACAACCACTGCAATCGAAAAAAAAAACAGGAATGGTTTTTTTTAATAAACCTCCTTTATTTATTTCAAAAAAAAAATCCAATTACAAAAAAAACACACACAAATAGTACTAATATTTAAATAATAAAAAAATAGAAGGAATTTTTCCCTTTCCCTTGTCCTTAGCCTCTTTTTCGGTCCACCGACGTCGGCGTGGAGGTGAACGCTCCTGAATCACCAAGGGAATCTTCTTAACCCGGGCTCGTTTCTTCGAACTTGACTCCCCGGTCACCTCGGTCGGTCCTAGCCGGGCCCTTCCCCTCTCGGGTAGCCGTTCCCGCGGCCCAAGTCTGTCTCGGACCGCTAGCTTTGGTCCGAGTCTTCCCTCTAAGTCGCTAGCACCGGTCTCTTTAGCTCGAGTCTTAGTTTTTGACTTAGAACCCGACTCCGACCGGACATGGGTAGTTGGGATTTCCTCTTCATCGAAAAACCATCTATTGTCTTTCACCGATTCTCTACGGGCTAAGTCAAAAGCCTCATTGGTCTTTAAAGCTTCACGGGCCTCTTTAGATTCTTCAGAAGCCCACTTGAGATATGATTCGGAAACCCAAGCGGTCTGACAAGGGCGGGGTATAGTCCACATGACACGGGTAAACCAGCGTTGTAACCACGTATCACACATAGCGTCCGTCAATTGGAGCGAAACGCTAATAATTGCTTCCGTTTCGGGGATCTGTTGGAACGAACCGAACTGGCTTAGAAGACGATCTGGGTAAATATGGACGGTCCAGTCCAAAGACAAGATCACCAGGTAACGGGCTTTATCTCTTTTAGCCAGGCACGTCATCTTCGAGAGGAACCACCAGATCACGTTCCACCTAATCAAGGGCCCGCCATGGAATTTTAGCTCTTCATCCCAATATTTCCGATTTATATGATGACTCGAGCTAATTCGTCGGGACCGGGAGCCAATTTGACAGCTTCGATATCTGGATATGCTCACCGGGGGCTCTATGATCGACAGACGCTCGGATAACCAAATCTGCAAAATTTTCGAAAAGTCAAAAACTTTCGAAAAAAAAATAAAAAAAAAAAATCTTCCGAAAAATATTTCAAAAATTCAAAAAAAAATCGAAAAAATAGGGGTCAAATACCTGCAGAAGACGAATGCTGCCTGTTAATTGTCGATCTGGATCAAGTCTTCTCGCATCAAGGCCCGTGATAATCTCCCCAGTTATCAGCCAGGCTGGGCTGTAACCTGCCTCCATTTGATCCACTATGCTGATTAGCCTGATTTCGCCTAAACATGAGTCAGCATCCATCCGACCTTCGAAGGCATATCGGTGCAGCATACAGAAGGCAAAGGCCCTACGCCTATGGATAGAAGAAATTCTGGGACCATTTGGATCCATGAATTTATCAGCTAAGTCAAACAGGGAAACAAAACTTCCCTTCACCATACGAGAAGTCTCAGCATGAGACAACCCAAGAAAGTCCCTCAATCTCCTCCTTGGATCAGGATAAAAAGAAGGAATAATAGGATGAGCATTTGGGCACCAACCCCCTACAGCAGCAATTTCTTCGGGAAGGGGACATATTTCTCCCCGGGGAAAGGCGAAAACATGGTGGGTAGTATCCCAAAAAGTTAAACAAGCATCCAAGAAATGTGCACTTAAGCCGCTGGAGCGGGAACAAAGCCACAATTCCCATCTGAGTAAGCTCGACCTTATCTCCATCTCGGAAATCCTGGGCCCACACGTGAAGTATCGCGGTCAGATGTTCGATACCCATAGCAGAAAGTTTTATTTTATCTTAAAAAGTCTAAAGGGATTTTAAGATAAGAAGGAAATATTTTGGGTTGGAATATGAGAAGATTAAAGGGCAAGAACTCTCTATTTATAATAGAGAAATCCCCTCTCCTAGTCACCCCTGGAATAGGGATTCTTGCAATGTTCCCTACTTCACCTTGGCATACACGCCTAACCAGGAAATTTTAGGAACCCGTGTCAGAATCTGATTAGGGATCAAGTCATCCCAAGCAGTCTAACTTCCTAAAAAAAAAAGAAATTTCGGCATCTCCAAATTTTCTTTAAAAAAATATCCCGGCATTTTGCCCTTTCCAAGAATCAATCAAAAGAATCATTTTCTTCCCCATCGTGAGTCAATGTTTTATCTGAATGTTGCATGCAAAACAGACAGGTATCCCAAGACTCCCGGAGAATTCTCAAAAGAAAATTCCCAGTGAAAATTCAAACAACATTTTTACTGAAAAATGGGACGTATCAGTAAGCGGTACATCCCTAGCTTCTAATGGAGCTCCCGCATTATTCCAAGTGGGATTATCAGTAAGTGGTATACCCACAGCTTCCAATAGAGGCTCCTGCGCCATTCCAAGATGGATATGTTTGTAAACAGACACACCCAAGACTTTTTATTAGAAGTCCCCACGCCACTATCGACATTTATCCAGGTATGATTTCTATCTTATGGCTGGCGAGCCCTTCACGCAAGTCTAATGGACTCTAAACGACCCGACCGGAAGTCTGCAAGGTCTTAATCGTCGATTGGCCTGGTAGCAACTCTGACTTTCGCCTTGTCCAAGCCTCAATCAGAGTGGGGACTCTGTAGACACCCACATTTTGACCGCTAGGTGTCTATAGTAGGTCCCACCAAACACCCGATGATGATAGGACGCAAACATGCTTTAATGGACTCGGATATGGGCTCGAAATCATGGACATTTGGTTTAGGCTTATTACGGAGTACAAATCTTACAAAATCAACCTCAAATCCAGGCCCAGTGGGTCGTTTCGAGTCAAATGAGACTAATTTGGGTCGATTCCGACACCAGGGGCAAAACCGTCTTTTAGCGAACGAGTCAAACCCGGTCAAAGATATTTTTTCCCTAGTCACACGAGCTGGCCGTGACACTACACGGCTGATTCGGACTCAAACACCACAAAAATCAGCTTTCAAATAATATTAAACAAATACGTTTAAGGATAGAATTCGATCTCAAGTAGGAATTCTATCCGGAAACCGAATCAGACACCGACCGAACTCCAAATACTCGGCCAAGACAGCCGAATACTCGGCCAACACTCCCCGACCAGCCGAATACTTGGCTTCCCCACCAAGAAACGAGACTTTCGTTCCCTTTCGAACTCTCGTGTTTCCTATCCAAACCGGTGTTTCTTGTTATCCAAGCAAGACACCTCACCTAAACCTCTGCGCCTATAAATAGGACCTCATACACAAACACAAAGGAAAGACAGCAAAAAAAAAAAACATCGATCGATATACAACAATTATTAGTCACACACATCCAAAGGAATACCGAAATACCGTCCCGAAATACCAACGAAACCTCCTTCCATCCGGCCGAACCAATCCCATCACACGTCTAAAAAAACGCACCAAACTGACACCTTAACTCATCCCTCACCATCTCGACGCTCCCGTGCCTAAGCCACCGTCCGACGAGCTCTATACCGAGAAACTAAAGCATGTAGGTTGAGGGTGTAAATCAAACCCGTTTCTCTCTTCTCTCTTCTCCTCCTCCACGTTTTTTTTTCATTCCTTTTTTTCATTGTTTTCGTCGGTCGTTTCATATTTTAATATGGGTCGTTCGTCGCATATTTTCTAATAATCGATACTAAAAAAACTAATTTTTATATAACGTTCTTAAAATACGATACCGATTCTCTAATCGAATATCGTATTTACAAGAACTAAATTAATTAATTCTCGTTGATGCTAATTAAACAAAATTCGATGATTTTAAACGCGGAGAGAATTAACATCTTTTTTGTTCAAAATTCTTTTACTTTTCGTTCAAAACAAACTTTTTTCAAAACCTTTTCTAAAATCATTCCGACTATTCGGTATCGATTTCATAATCGAATATCGAATACGACGAATATCGAAAATATAAATCGAGTATAAATTAATCCATATTTGTACGCGATTTATAAAAATTAACGATTTTCGAACAAACAAAAAAAACCCGAACAGGCTGCCACGCGAGTCGCGCGCCTGTCAGGCGACTCGCATAGCTGCCTGGTTCGCCGGGTCCTTTTATTTTTTTTTCGTTTCTTCGCTTTCCTATTTTTTATTCTTTTCGAACCTTACATTAAAATGCGACTTTCGCGACATATTTCGATAAATACTTTTTTCGACCTTGGTCAACACGTGTTAATCCATCACGTGTCATTAAATCTTTTTCAAATCATGCATATTATTTATTTATGTATTTATTCAATTTATTCAATCGTTACTAACTCGTTTTCTCGTGTTTGTAGCAATTTATTTTTTTTTTATCGTTTTATTAGACTAAAACGAACTTCACATGCTAAAATAACTTTGACGTTATTAGTTTAACAAGCATTAAATGACTTAGCAACCCATTTTATTTTTCTCTCACATGTCTAGGGAAAATAATCTTTGCATATCATTCAACCGTCGAACTAACCCGTGTACACCAAAAAAGAACGATATCTTAGTAAAGGCCGCTAAGTGCGAGCGGGGTTAGGTGTTCTTAGTGAACTTCCCAACACGTACCCTCACCCCTTACTCAGAACCATGGTTTCTGGATGTCCGAATCCATTGGCAACGAGAGTCATTCAATACACGGTATCCGATAATGTCGGTATCGGTATCGTAATGCAAAGGGACGAGCCCAATAAACTCTGACATCAGAAATGGGCCGTATTTTGTATACGGCCCACTACGACATAGAGTGGGCTCGAATGGTTCCGAATAACCACAAAATTCGGTGGCGACTCCTACTTCGATTTAAATTTCAATTTGACCATCTCATATGGAGATTCCTTCGCCTCCCCAAACCCGCGCGTGGCCGCGTCGGGGTGGACCTATGTCATGTCCACAATGAGGATCTGGTTTTTGAAGCTTGGAGTAAGCTTTTGGGTTTGTGGAAGGTCAAGAAGACCCATCCCGACCGGGAAGAGGCTTCCCGACCGGGAAAGGTGCGGCATCCCGACCGGTAAGGAGCCTTCCCGATCGGGATGGAAGTGCACATTTTCGAGCCTACTGGAGGTCCGTCCCGACCGGGACAGGTGTGTCATCCCGACCGGGACCAACCATCCCGACCGGGATGGTCCCCTACTCCCCCTTTGTGCCTCTTCTTCGACATTTAAGTCCACCCAACCATTTTATACCCCCTCCCAACCTCCCCAACTATCCTTGCCTTATCATATGCCCCATACACTTCATTGTCATGCCCCCACTTCATTTTCTATCCACTTTACACCGACTCCTACTTCAAATCCCACCCTCACACCATTACTACCTCTACCGTGAGTTATTCCCAAGTTTGAAGCGAGACGACAACCAAAAAGACAGGCAACGTGCCTATAATGATCATTGAGACGATGGAGCGAGTGAGTTACTAACCGATTGGTTTAGGTAACTATCCTTACTTTTCTGTCTTTTGTCGCTTGTTTTCTCTTGTTTGCCCCCTTCCCCTTTAGTCATGGTGTCTTGGTGGCCTTCGAGGCCTTAGTGTGGTTGATCCCGATTCTCGATGATGTGACTACGTCGAGAGTCAATCGAAAAATCCAGATTTACAAGTTTTTCACCCTTTTTTAGGAATTAGTCGGATTCGGGCGGAATCCGGGCTAGGTGACTTGATTACACCTAGCCCTCCCCTCCCATTTCCTTTTATTTCTTTCTTTTTATTTTCCTCCCCCATCCATATCATTTCTCGTCTCGGCCCATGGTGACTTGACTACATCCCGGCCGGACACACTCTACCCTTTTCTTCACTTTTATCTTTGATTTTTAGCTTTATTTTCGTAGTTTCTTTTCTTTTCTTTTGTCTCTCCGCACACCACGATCGAGCATGAGGACATTGCTCGGTTTAAGTGTGGGGGAGCGATATTCTATCGTAGTTAGTTTTATTTTCCTAGTTTTTCGAAAAATTCTTTAAAAACCCTAAAAATTTGAAAAAATTTCACAAAAAAATCAAAAAGATTTTCCTTTTTTTTGTGTTTTCCTTTTATTTCTTTGTGGCGTATATTTGTTTTGTTGTGTGTGTTTTGCCTCCCTTTTTCCTTATAGTTTGCTTAAATCACCAATAGCTTTGGAGAGCTTTCAAGACTTCCGGTAACATCTTTATCCCTTTTTCTTCTTTATCTCTTGCGGAGTTTGGAGGAAATTGTGATGTTGTGTGCTCGGGTGGAGCTTTGTAAAGTTGTGGTTGATTTGGTGGCTTGTTTGGATGATCGGGGTGGTGTTTGTGTTGTTTATGTGTTTGTTTCTCCTTGTTTTGTTTTGTTATCTTTTGTCTCTTTTTCTTTCATTCTCGTCGTGTCTTCGTTTTGTGTGTGTAAGTGTGTCGTATGTGTAATAGGTTTTCGAAAACCCGGTTTAGAGGCTAGTGTGCGAGTGTTTACTTTCCCTTCCTAGTAATGTAAATCGAGTCTTGGACTTTAGTCTAGTAGAATGACCCTAAATCAATGATTTCGTTGGTCCTTTACCTTGAGTCCACCTAGCTTACTAGAGATTTACTACGGGGTTTGCACTTTTGACCATTATGACCACCCACGGTGTGAAAAGGCCTTGGTTACCGAGTCCCGTCCCTTAGGTGACCGTGTTTGGGATTGTTTGATTAGTCCAAGTTCTCCACCTTTTTGTGGGTTTGAAGGGAAGGACGCTCCCCGACTCTCCCATTTCCCTACCTCCTACACATATCCACACAATAAATAGCAATTTGTTGAATTCTCTCTTTCTTGTTATACAAAGAAATGCCAAAAAGCCAAATCAAGCCAAAAGGGCAAAGAAAAGAAAAAGAAAGAAAATGAAAGAAAGAAAAGAATGAAGAAAAAGAAAAGGCACAAAAGCCAAAAAGAAAATAGAAAAGAAGAAAAAGAAATGGCATGACAACAAACAAGGCGAAAACGCAAAAGAAAAGAGAAAATGCCAAAAGAAAACCCGTCTCACAAAAAGAAATCCCCACAAAAATAAGCCTTTTTCCGACTATTACCATGAAGAGTCTACCAAAGGACCGAGTCCCTAGGAAGGATGATAGCGGTAATGGTCGGTCTTCCCTCACTTTGCAAATATTTCCACCTTTTTACTTGGACTACTTAGGAAGTTTTAGACATGGGATGACCCTCTTGGCTCATGGCTAAAGGGGGCGGGGTCTCACTTACCTACAGTGTCGACTAACACCGTGGTTCATCATTTTCCATCCCGCCGATCGTCCCGTAGTAAGTTTTTAGAAAGTTAGGACGACCTAGGTAAGTTACCAACGTTTTTATTGCTTTGTCGTCATACTATTAGGATTTAGTTCATCTTGGTTTGTATTGCTAGCTTGGGAACGTTGCCACTTGCTTTGAGTCCTAAACCGGTGCAACCGTCTATTTGTTTGTTTGTATTTTTGTTTGTCTATGTGTTTTGTGTCCGGTTGCATCCACAGTTTTGTCGCAAGACCTTACTTGCCTTGCGGAGTGCACTTTTCCTCTAAGTGTACTCGCGTGAGTTGAAAGGGCGTAGGTTGCGCTAATACCCACTCGGCTAGTTTAGTAGTTAGTATGTGCTTACTCGAGGGCGAGTAAGGGTTAAGTGTGGGGGAGTTGATAAGTGTAGTTTGTAGTGCCTTATTGTTGTGTTTTGGTCCCATTTTCCTTGTGGAATCGCTCCTTGGGAGCGGTTTATGGGCTTCTTATGCTTCCTCTAGCTCGTTTCAGGTTCCCGAGACCATCCACGAAGAGTTGGAACGATTTCGACTAAATACATACACTTTTTGGAGCCAACGAGGTAAAGGAACGATGACTCGATGCCTTGGAATCGACCCCGAGACCTTGGGACCCAATCCCGAGCCTCCGAGACCCGATCCCGAGTCCCGAGAATCGATGAGAAACCCATGAGAGGCAAGGAGGGACCAAAAAGTTCTTGAGGGAGGCCTACAAGACCCATCCCGGTCGGGAAGGCCTCAACCCGTCCGGGATGAGGTGCACAAAAGGCGTACCTACTGTGATGAGCCCGTCCCGCCCGAGACCAGGCCGTCCCGGTCGGGACCACACCGTCCCGGGCGGGACCAAACCGTCCCGGGCGGGACCAAACCGTCTCGGGCGGGAAGCAACAGTGGCAGCCGCGCATCACTTTCTTTCATCCTCCTTCATTCTTGTACCCATATAAATACTTCCCTCTTGTATTGTTTATGTATCTTATCATACATTAGACTCTCTTAAGCCTCTCTACAACTCTAAAACCCTAGATTTAGTGTTCATCCATTTAGATTAATCTTCCTTTAATCTTTGTTAATCTTTAGTTAATCTAGTTTAATTAGTTCTTGTATTAAGTGGATATCTGAAGATTCATCCAAGCTTGACAACCTTGGAGTTGATTTGGGTTTCTCTTTTATACAAGTTATCATCTTTTCATCATCTTGTTGTTGGTATAATCTTCCTTTCTCTTGTTTATTGTTATTTATTCGAGTTTCAATCTTTACATATTGTTATTGTTATTGTTTGTTCATCATGGATGTTTGGATGTTTGTTTTGTTTTCTTTTGTTTATGTTAGTTCCATCTTGATAATGAGTGAGTAGATTACTTGTGGGGTTAGTAGGGGGATTAGGGGTAGATTATGGATGATTAGGGTTGATTAAGGGAAAAGGGTGAATCTTTGTTGTTAGTCACATATTGGGCACTCTATGTGTTTGTTGAATTGCTTGTGTGAGTTGTAGTGGCCATGCTTCCCATACTTGTGTTCATCTTCTCATTGCTTGTCTATTATGTGATTGTGTTGAGAATAGGCATAGTCACGAGAGTGCGGACTATGGTCTACGTAGCGAGAGCCCGGACCAACCTCGACATCGGTCTACGTAGCGAGAGCCCGGACCGACTCTAGCAACTAGGAGACACCTACACCCTTGATCACCCCAATTACCCATCTACTCTTATGAACCCGACCTACCCCACTTCCTTTCATATTTGAGTTCATCCTCTTAGTTAGTCATCATTCCATTAGTTTCATTGTTTAGTTTGTTTCTAGTTATTTCTCTTAATCTTGTTTTAGCTAGTTCATCATTAGTCTAGTTCTTACTTCTCCTCCACCATAATTTTCCAATTATCGCTTTCTTTGTGTTTGTTTGGTGATTTAGTCTCGTTTTTAGGCCGACATAGTCTAGACCTTACTTTACCGTCCCCGTGGATATCGACCCTACTTGCCCTAGCTACCCACTAGGAATAGTCGGTTATATTATTGACGGTGGGGACGTGACAAATCCCTACTATCAACCTCGTGACTGAGCATGTAGTGTCGAAGCTTCTTAGTGGCCCAAACCAATGCTAGGCACGTCTTCTCGAGCATTGTATATTTGCATTCATATTCTAGGAACTTTTTACTGATGTAGTAAATAGCCCGTTCTTCTGAATCAACTGTCTGGGCCAGCATAGCCCCCATGGCTGTCTCTGTCGTTGTTAGGTATAACGACAAAGGCAGACCGGGTTGAGGTGGCATTAATACCGGCGGAGCAGACTGAATCTCCTTGATTTTGTCGAAAGACGCTTGACATTTGTCGTCCCATAGCACCCGTTCCCCGATCTTCAGTTTCTTGAAAATGGGCTCGCATACCATGGTTAACTTTGAAATGAACCGGATGATGTATTCGACGATCCCGAGAAACCCCCTTATTTCTTTTTCGGTCTTGGGTGGTTGCATCTCGGTGATGGCTTTGATTTTAGCTGGGTCGACCTTGATGCCGCGTTGGCTAACGATATGGCCCATTAATTTGCCCGCCGTTACCCCGAAACTGCATTTCTGTGGGTTCAGTCTCATGTTGTATTTACGCAGCCGGGTGAAAATTTTTCTCAGGGCCGTAATGTGCCCGCTTCGATCTTTGGACTTGACTATCATATCGTCCACGTAGACCTCCACTTCTTTGTGCATCATATCATGTAATAAGGTGGTGGCGGTCCGTTGATAAGTGGCCCCGGCGTTGATAAGCCCAGATGGTGTAGTAAGTAAGTACCCCAAGGTGTAGTGAAGGTGGTCTTACCCAATCCTCTTCTGCCATTTTGATTTGATTGTATCCGGCATACCCGTCCATGAATGATAGAAGGGCATGATCGGCCGTGTTATCCACCAGTATATCGATGTGTGGTAACGGAAAATCGTCTTTTGGACTGGCCTTGTTAAGGTCCCGGAAGTCCTCACATACCTGCACCTTGCCGTCCTTCTTGGGTACCGGCACGATGTTTGCAACCCAGTTTGGATATTCAGACACTTGTATAAAGCCCGCTTTGAATTGTTTGTCTACTTCCTCTTTGACCTTGAGAGACCATTCGGGCTTCATTCTTCGGAGCTTCTGTTTTACCGGCTTACACCCATCTTTGATGGGTATTCGGTGTTCAGCTATTTCCCGGTCTATTCCCAGCATGTCCTTGTAGGACCATGCGAAGACGTCCTTTAACTCTCGGAGGAGGTCTGTGAATTGTTTTCTCTCCTCGGGATCTAAGGATAGGCCCAGCTTAAGCATCTGGGGCTCAAAAGTGGTTCCCACGTTAATGGACTCCGTTTCTTCGATTAACGGATCTCGGGACTCCCTTTGTTCGAGCTGCTCGATCAGATGCGGAGACAGAGGGACCTGTTCCTCGGGTTTCTCAATGTCATTGCATATAAAATTTTTGAAATTGAAAGAATTTTGGAAATAAGACAAGTCGTAAGCAGAATGGTTTTCGTTATTATTATTAATGGTAAATTTTGAGAACAGCTCGAAAAGAGCGGCCATCTGCTCGTTGGTTAGTGGCGGGATAGGGAGAGGTCTTGGGACAGGCCCCGAGACCTCAGTGGAAGTGGCTAAGGGAAGAGGGGTTACAGATTGGACTCTAGCACCAGACCCTCTAGACTCGGACTCAGACTCCGACTCTGACTCTGACTCTGACTCATACTCCGACTCGGACTCGGTATCCGACATGTCTCCTTCGCCGGTGGTCAGCTTGTAGACCCGTCCTTGACTGTCGGTCCATTTTATGGTCTTCCTCCAGGCCCTTTTCTCGGTGTTTGCACCGACTTCGGAGATTAGCTTGGTTGAGTCGAACCGATCCCTGCGAAGGATCAAGTTGACCAAATCGTCCTTTGGAGCAGGGACGGCCTTGTCTTCTCCAAATAAGAGCCTCAGCACGGGCTCGAAGTTGTTTTCCCCTTCCTTGGACTCGGCTTGAACAAGGGTGAATATATCATCGGGGATGAGGTTGTATTCCTGAGTCATTTTGGTCTCCGGATATGTGATGGTGTGTTGGTAGAGGCCAACTTGGATAGCTCCGAATACAGGAGTGACGAAGTAGTCAGTTAACTTCGGGCTATAAGGGCCTATGTAAGTACCCTTGAGGATGTTGGTGGCCTTGTGAATACCGTCCCTGACCACGTGTTCCGGGGTTATGGCATACCCCAATCCGAACTGTGATCGCCATCATTTAGGACTTCGATAATCTTCCCAGCTGGAAGATGCATGTGGTCTCGAGGTAGCCCCCGGTAAGTAGCCCAAATTTTGTAGCATCGTGTCGATGCTAGTCGTGAAGTAGGGCCTGAAGAGATATTCCTCCTCGATCATACTCACGAAATCGAATCCTCGTGGTTCGGCCCAGCTTGTGGCGTTGCAGCTAGCCACGGTCATAGGGGTGGCCTCCAATGTGATAACACCGTCTTGGAGTGGCATCTTGACTTTTCGGTGGAGGGTAGAGGATACGGCCTTGACTGCATGGATCCAAGGCCTTCCTAGTAGTAAATTAAAGGACGAGGTGACATCGATCACCTGAAACTCCAACTCTTTTTCGATCGGGCCCGTTATGATTGTCAGTTTAACAGCCCCGGCTACCGGTTTTGGGCTTCCGTCGAAAGCCTGGACAGTCTGTGCTGTTGGGAGATAGTCGGCATTTGGCGGTCCTTAGGGGAAGGACATTTACAGCAGATCCGTCGTCGATAAGCGTCATTGGGAGGTACTTACCTCGGCAGATGACCGTGATGTACAGGGCCAGATTATGATTGGGTCCAAATGGTGGTAGATCGGACACAGAGAAGGTTATGTGTGGGCCTTCATTCTTGGACTTGCGCTTGAGATAGGGCATGATAGTGGCTACCATTTCAGCAGAGGTAGCTTGTGAGTCGACCTTAATTTCATCGAGAGCCTTAGTCAGTGCTTCTCGATGTCCTTGCGAGCTAACTAGTAGTTGCCATATGGTTAAATCAGCTCAAACCCTTTTCAATTGTTGGACCAGAGCCGTGTCATTGCTTGGTTCCTCAAGGGTAGGACCCGTGCTGGCCGGTTCAGTGACGGTTGTTGTGGTAGAGCGCCCGACGGTGACGAGGTGGTTGGTGGCTAAGGCCTTGGACTTAGCTTTTCGAACCTCTTCGTTAGTGATGGGGACAACTTCCCCTTTGGCTAGGTACACATCCTCCTCGTCATCGAACCATATCCCGTTAATTTGTAGGATATAGGGGGAAATGAGGTGTGAACAGTCGATTACCTCACCGGTAAATATAGCATGGGTACTGAACGGGTTTTCCTTGTTGCTCGGCTTGCCTCTGGGCAACGGTATTTTCCCGCTCTCGATCAGATCCCGGATCAGATGCTTCAACTTCCAGCATTTCTCCGTGTCATGCCCATTACCTCGGTGATACTGGCAATAGGCCTGGACATTGTAACTCTTGGGCCTTTTCTCCACTGGAAGCTCGGGAGTCGGGCCTATTGGTTGGATAATGCCTTTCGAAGATAGCCTTTGTAAGGCGTAGGTAAAGGTAGTCCCTATATCCGTGAATACCCGATTTGGTGTATTCTTTTTGGATGAGGTGTCAAGCAGGTTTACCTCATCGAAGATGCTGCGAGTTGCAGCTGCAGATGTGGGCTTGCTCACAGATGAACTGGCCCCTTGATAGTGTGAACATGACGTAGGTCCACCCCGACGCGGCCACGTGCGGGTTTGGGTAGGCGAATGAATCTCGTGGTAAGATTGTTCTCGGGTTCGAAATTTAAGTCAAAATGGAGTCGCCACCGACTTTTGTGGTTATTCGGAACCATTCGAGCCCACTCTATGTCATCATGGGCTATACACAAAGTAAGGCCCAATTCGATTTCAGAGTTTATGGGGCTTGTCCCTTTGCATTGCAATATCGATGACGTTTACACCGGCTTTCGTATATAGAATGACTCTCGTGCGCCAATGGTTTCGGACAGCCGGAAACCAAGGTTCTGAGTAAGGGGTGAGGGTACGTGTTGGGAAGCCCACTAAGGACACCCAACCCCGCCCGCACAATGGCGGCCTCTACTAAGACATCGTTCGTGTTCGTGTACGCGCGCTAGTAAAACGACTAAATGATATGCAAACAGCGTTTTCAGGCTAAGCATGTGAGTTATATGTGAACTACGTCATTTAATGCATCTAATCATTGTCGGAGTAGTTTAGCATGTGATGTTCATTTAAATAAATAAATGGCAAACATCGAAAATAGAAAACTCGTAAATAAATTACAAATTACATGGGCGGAATACAACCCGGAATTCACAATACAACGAGCAATAAAATAGTATAATTGAATTAAATAAGAAGAGCGATAAATAAATACACGACTCGACAAAGACCCGTATACAATAAATGCACACTAGATCGTGAATTAGTTAGATGGACGAACCTTAATTAATTACGCATTATATTGCATATTAATCAAAGGACGGAGGTTCGAGACCTAGGTGTGGTGCTAACCCGATCTCGAACCTCGATGCCTTGTCCCGACTTATCACCTCGATAAATGGAGTCTAAATTAATTATGTGTCGGATACGACTTGTAATCCCCTAGAAATTCTAATGCAGAACAGTGGCGGAATCACTGTCGATGGGATTGAAACACATTGATGTCTAATAGATTATTGTATGATCAAAAGGTAAGTCTGAAACAAATGCCACTTTTCCTAAAAAGGGAGAATTTTTTTTTCCAAAATCCGGTAAAGCAATCCATAGAAACAATATTAACAATAATATAAATGTGTAGGATCATAACTACTCGCTAGCTTAAACCCGATCCCGCAAAACAGATAACCTGCCATGTTAAACATAACAGCCACAATTCAGTGGGGAGCAACTCAGGCAGTTCTCCCAGCCATATTACATAATATATAAGCAATAGAAGCATAATATAAGAAAATAGATTAAAACTCAAAACATTATATATATCAAAATAGATTCAAAATCCTGAAAACAATTCAGTAGCCTGACGGCGTCAAAACGAATAATGGAATTTAAAACCGATGATCAGTACAGCTTTTACTACTAGAGATATGTCAAACAACACCGAAGTGTCACTAGTTAAGTAACTCAGTGCCCACAAAGCGACTCCTAAGCCCACTCACTAGTTAAGGAACTCAGGGCCCACGAAGCGACTCCTAATCCCTCTTACCAACAACTCAAACTATAATAGGACTGCATTCAACGAGGTCCTAGCCTAAGTACATGCGCATGACTCCTGAGCATAAACGATACCCAGTTCGACAATCAATGTATCCCTGACGCAAATACACTGACCATATAGCTGATGGCAACACCACATATCCTAGACTTATATACTGTACATTCTCATTTCAAACATTATTCCACATTCAAACCATTATAAGTATTTTATCCGAAGATATCTTAAACATTCCCAAAATAGTAACCTTCCAAAGATAGAAACTTTCTTCAATTACTAACTTTCCAAAATAGGTGTTATTATAATTAGAAATCGTTTAACATATGAGTTATATAAAATATTTAATATTAGGCCTTGAGACATAAACATTATATTTATTAGATAAATGTATAATTAATGATTAAAAGTCAAAGAAAGTAAAAATCAGAATTATTTCTCAAAAGGTTGGAGTTTAAGTAATTAAAAGAAATAAATTACAAATTTACAGATTTTTCAGATTTGCACTGTCTTACTATAAAATTCATAATTTAATCATTAAAAAATCAAAACGACGTAAGATTAGTGAGGTTAAAAACTTTAAAGGCTTAACTACAACTTTTGTTTCTGGAGAAAATCGAAATTCCTAACTAGAAAGGGGTTTTTATTCGTAGTTTCATAAACTGTCAGAATCCGACACCCTATAGCATTTCTTTAATAAAACACGTTTAAAATTTTATTTTAAAACAAATTCAATTAGAAACATTAACTAGACTCTTTAAGGTTAATGTAAGAAAATTATAAAAATTAAACTCAAAGTTTATCATAGGTTCAAAATTAGGTTTTACAACAACTGACAGATTCGCGAACTAATCCGTCACAGTTTCATAAACAATTTATTGTGAAGAAAATACTTGGAATTAATTTACGAAATATAGGAGGCGTATAATAGACTTAAAATAAACATTAGTCTCTTTTAAAACTTTTTGAAAATAAGATCTTTAAACATGAGTAAAAATCGTACAAAAACACTAATTGATTCTGAAACATGCTGTAATTATGTTAAAAACAATAAAACTTCCAATTTGGTATTTCATACTAAAAATCACGAAAATTAAGTGATAAATTATTATTTTTATGTTTTAGTCTCGGGCTTATAATAATTTAGTAGATTCGTTGCACGACAAATTATAGCATGCGATTTGTAACATTAAAACGATAAAAACAACATGTGAGAAATCGATTAAAACTATTATCATAATAATTTAGTAGAACATGTCTATTAGTAAAAATACGATTTTAAATATTACTACAAGCAACTACGACATATACATCACGCAATACCGAGTCGTGCCATCATTGTTACCTTGTTAGTCTTCGAGATCTGAATCGACAATGTACTCGTCTGCCTCGGGATCCTCCAAATAGCCTACAAAACAGTACACATATATGGTGTTACAACCATATAAAAACTATTCTACAAATTAAGGACTACGGGAATTAAGAGTAATTAAATTACCCTGAGTTTAGAACGGAAGATGATGAATGAAGAGCAAGAACGACGGATGATTTTTGTGAGGTAGATTAGAGATGGTGCACGGTTGAAAAATAGAGAGGAAGAAGAACGTTCATATGCTTCCTAATATGCACCAGCAACAAACAAAAAGAGGTTGAGAGTTTGACTGCAAACTCGATTCCAACTAATCCTACGTAAACTTGGAGTAGGAGTAGGATACTAGGACTAATTAAATTACAGAATAAATAGTAGTCGCCAACTATCGACTGGTTCCGAAAGACTTAATATTGGACTCGGTTCGGGTCCAAAATAATTTACGGGTTGGTATAAAAGTGTTCGTAAAAAGAAATTGTAAAATAAAATGTGGGTCTACCGAGTAATCGGATTAGCTCGAATTAAAAGAATAAAAATAAAAATAGGAATAGAAATCGAAATTGACAGAATAGAGTATAGAGTTACGATATAATCGTAACAGAAGTCGGTTTTATAATAATAAAATAGCGGGTAATACAACCTTCCCCACTAAAAAAAGTTTCGTCCCCGAAACTTGTAGGAACGAAAAGAGAGCGGAAAGGAAATGAGTATAGCTTAATCAAACAGATGGGGATATTTGGATAACATTGAAGATTCGGTCTCCCAAGTCTCCTCCTCAAAGCGATTACACCTCCATAGAACTTTCACCAAGGGAATAACCTTATTTCTTAGTCGCTTCTCCTTTCTATCGGTGATACGAATAGGTCTCTCCTCATAAGTCAAATCTGGTTCTAACTCGAGGACCTCAGGTTTCAGCACATGTTCAGGATCACTAACGTATCCACGCAACTGGGAGACATGGAACACATCATGCACCTTACCCATAGAAGCAGGCAATTCCAGCTTATATGCCACCACACCGATTTTCTCTACTATGGGATATGGTCCAACAAACTTAGGGCTAAGCTTACCCTTTATCCCAAATCTCTTCACACCTTTCATCGGCGAAACCTTCAAAAATACTAAGTCACCTACTTCAAACTCAAGGGGTCTTCGACGCACATCAGCGTAAGACTTCTGACGATCTTGAGCAGCCTTCATCCTGGAAAGAATCAACTGCACCGCATCCACAGTTCGGCTAAGAAATCAGGTCCTAAAGTCTTCACTTCTCGAGGTTCATCCCAACACACAGGACTACGACACTTTCGACCATAAAGTGCCTCAAACGGAGCCATCTTGATAGAAGCATGATAACTGTTGTTGTAGGAGAACTCAACTAACGGTAAATGTCGGTCCCAACTACCTTGAAAATCTCGGGCACAAGCACGGAGCATATCCTCCAAAGTCTGAATAGTTCTCTCAGATTGGCCATCAGTCGCAGCATGGAGAGCAGTACTCATCAACAACTGACTTCCCAAAGCACTCTGCAAAGCCTTCCAGAACTTAGAACAGAATCTCGGGTCTCGATCAGACACGATTTCTAACGGCACGCCATGATGTCGAACCACCTCAGCAACATATACTTCAGCAAGTCTTTCCAAACTCCAGGTATCACGAATAGGAACAAAGCGTGCACACTTGGTCAAACGATCAACTATTACGCAAATACCGTTTCTTCCATTAACGGTTCTAGGCATTGCCATAACAAAGTCCATCGCGATACACTGCCATTTCCATTCAGGCACAGGTAATGGTTGTAGCAAACCACCAGGTCTCTTATGCTCGAACTTCACTTGTTGACAAGTTAAGCACTTACTTACATAGGCAGCAATATCGTCTCTCTTATATGGCCACCAAAACTGTAGCTTCAGGTCTTTGTACATCTTATCACCTCCAGGATGCACAGAATAAGGAGTCTTATGAGCTTCATCTAGAATCTGCTTCCTTAATTCCTCATCAGCAGGAACGACCCAACGATCCTTGAACTTCAAAGCACCATTTGAATCATCGACGAAGTCAATAGCCTTACCTAGACCCATCTTGGTTCGAATGCCAGCAATAAATGAATCTGACAAATGCTTCTCACGGATCTCTCGGAATAAAGCAGGTTCAGCAACCAGGGCACTAACACACTCATCATCACCGTCCATCTCCACACCTATTGTGAGCTTGTCAAACTTACGAGCCAACTCTTCAGGTAGAGAAGGATGAGAAACAAGGGCATGAATATTCTTTCTGCTTAAGGCATCTGCCACAACATTAGCCCTCCCCTCGTAGTACACCAGTTCCAAATCATAGTCACTGGCCAATTCAACCCAACGTCTCTGTTTCGCATTTAAATCTTTCTGCGTAAAGAGATATCGTAGGCTCTTATGCTCGGTATGCACCTTGCACTTTACTCCATATAGGTAATGTCTCCAAATCTTGAGGGCATGTACAACAGCAGCCAACTCCAAATCGTGAGTAGGGTAATTCACCTCATGAACTTTCAATTGTCTGGAGGCATAAGCGATCACCTTACCACCTTGCATAAGGACACAACCCAAACCAAACTTGGAAGCATCACAGAATACTTCAAAACCAACACCTTCGTTAGGCAGGGTCAAAACTGGAGCAGAAGTGAGTCTCTTTTTAAGCTCAAGAAAAGCATCTTCACAGGCTTCAGACCAAATAAACTTGGATTCCTTCTTCAATAACTGAGTCATTGGACGAGCGATCTTAGAGAAATCTTGCACATATCTCCTGTAATAGCCTGCAAGGCCCAAGAAACTACGGATCTCACCGATATCAGAGGGGCTATTCCAATCAGCAATGGCCGAAATCTTAGCTGGATCGACCTTGATACTGTCTTACGTGACTACATGACCTAAAAAGGCAACTTCAGGTAGCCAGAACTCGCACTTAGAGAATTTAGCAAACCACTTTTCACTCCTCAGGATGCCTAGGACGATTCTTAAATGCTCAATGTGCTCATCCTCAGACTTGGAATAAATCAGGATGTCATCAATAAAGACAACGACACACTTATCCAAATACTCACGGAATGTGCGATTCATCTGATCTATAAAGACATCAGGGGCATTGGTTAGTCCAAATGGCATTACTTTGAATTCGTAGTGGCCGTACCTCGAGCTAAAAGCGGTTTTAGGAATATCCGACTCTCGAACTGGGATCTGATGATAACCAGACCTTAAATCGGTTTTGGAAAACACAGAAGCACCTTTCAACTGGTCGAACAGATCATCAATTCTAGGCAAAGGATACTTGTTCTTGACCGTAACCCGATTGAGCTCTCGGTAGTCAATACATAGCCTCATAGTACCGTCTTTCTTCTTTACGAACAGTACAGGAGCACCCCACGGGGAAGAACTAGGACGAATAAAGTCCTTCTCAATCATTTCATCGAGCTGTTTGCGCAATTCTTGCAATTCTGCAGGAGCCATTCTATAGGGAGCTTTAGCAATTGGTCCAGTACCTGGTACGAGTTCAATGGTGAATTCAACATCTCGCTCTAGGGGAATACCAGGTAATTCTTCAGGAAACACATCGGGTATTCACTCACAATGCGTACCTCTTCAAGTTTAGGCAGCTCCAGAGTTTTAGTCACGGAGCATAGGAATACTTGACAACCCTTCCTCTGTAAACTCAGCATCTTCATAGCGGATATAATCTTAATACCCTCTTGACGTCTTCCACCTCGATACGTGACACGAGCACCATCAGGACCCTTCAAGGATATTTTCTGGTCTCGACATAGGAATCTTGCATCATAATGAGCCAACCAATCCATACCGAGGATTACATCGAACTCGGCCAGAGGAAATTCGAGTAATGTAGTAGGGAATACCACATTAGAAAACTAGAGAGGGACATCCACATATGCCTTGGCAGATGAAAGAATTTCCCCAGAAGGTAAGGATATAGAGATAGATTCAGCTGGGCTGGATACTAAAGAAGCTTTGACAGCAAGACTAGGAGATATAACAGACACAGATGCACCAGTATCGAACAGGATAGAAGCTCGAAAACAAGAAATCAAAAACATACCCAGAACAACATCGGGATTTGCCTCAGCCTCAGCTCAAGTCATCAGAAACAGACGGCCTTTACGACGGGGAGCAACCACGGCACCAGAGGCAGTAGCATTAGCAGTAGTTTCAGTTGTCTTCTTAGGACACTAGTTTGCCTTGTGTCCAACCTCCTTGCAGACATAGCATGTAATCACCGATCCATCACAGTTCTTTCCTAGGTGGAAAGCCTTCTTGCACCTGTAGCAGGTCATATCCTTCTTCTCAAAACGTCCCGGGGTAAACGGTTTCTTAGAACCAGCACCTGTAAGAGATAATTAGCAATAATTACTAACACAAAAGATGGGAGAAAAGAAGGATTAAGAAAAAGGATGTGGACAGACCTCCACTTGGCTGGAACCTCTTAGCAGAACCAGCATTAGAAGAATAAGAAGAAGTGAAAGGCCTTTTATAGCCAGAAGAAACAAGAGCAGCAGCGTTCTGCATTCGTTCTAGGGACTTCTCAGCCCATAGTGTAGCATTGTATATCTTCTCTACTGTATCAGCTTCGCGGGGAATAGTGTGAGCAATGTCTGGTCTCAAACCTTTCCTAAAGAAGAACACTCTTTGAGCCTCGTTTGGTAGCAACTCTGTGGCATAGTGGCTTAGCTCATGAAATAGGTCCATATACTCTTGCACATTCAACTTTGAACCTTGCTCAAGTGATGTGAAATCCAATTGCTTCCTGTGCTTCAGCTCCTCAGGATAGAATCTTGTTTCCAGCAAGGTTTTGAATTGTTGCCACCCAAATCCAGGAGTAAGGAGAGCATTGGGTCCCACTAAAATCCACCAGCGGTCGGCCTCACCCTCCAAGTAATGAACTGCCAAGCCTACCTTGTGTTGCGGCGGTACTTCGTGAGTCTCGAACTGGCGTTCCATCTGACGTGTCCAGAGTGACATCTGCTCGGGATCAACAACACCATTATAGAAGGTTAACTTGCTCTTAGCCATCTCCGTTGGCGCCTTAGAGAAGCTGAAAGGACGTTGCCCATGGCCCAAGTGTTGGGTCCTCTCCATCAACGTGTTCAGTGAGTTGAGAACAGCAAGGTTAATCTCATCCTGGTTTGCAGCCTCACGTCCACGTCCACGTCCAGCCATCTTCTTCGGGGACAAAAACAAGTAATCATTTAATCAATGCTAATCATTTAGTTATCAAGAGCAAACAGGCTACCAAAAAAGTCCTTATTTGGTTTCTACCCTTTTATTACTAAGTGATTTATTATTTTCTCATCTATTTATTAGTATTTTGCCTAAGATCAAGTGTAAGCGTCGGGAGCAGTGATGCTCTGATACCAACTGTAATCCCCTAGAAATTCTAATGGAAAACAGTGGCGGAATCACTGTCGATGGGATTGAAACACATTGATGTCTAATAGATTATTGTATGATCAAAAAGTAAGTCTGAAACAAATGCCACTTTTCCTAAAAAGGGCGAAAATAAAATTTCCAAAATCCGGTAAAGCAATCCATAGAAACAATATTAACAATAATATAAATGAGTAGGATCATGACTACTCCCTAGCTTAAACCCGATCCCGCAAAACAGATAACCTGCCATGTTAAACATAACAGCCACAATTCAGTGGGGAGCAACTCAGTCAGTTCTCCCAGCCATATTACATAATATATAAGCAATAGAAGCATAATATAAGAAAATAGATTAAAACTCAAAACATTATATATATCAAAATAGATTCAAAATCCTGAAAACAATTCAGTAGCCTGACGGCATCAAAACGAATAATGGAATTTAAAACCGATGATCAGTACAGCTTTTACTACTAGAGATATGTCAAACAACACCGAAGTGTCACTAGTTAAGTAACTCAGTGCCCACAAAGCGACTCCTAAGCCCACTCACTAGTTAAGGAACTCAGTGCCCACGAAGCGACTCCTAAGCCCTCTTACCAACAACTCAAACTATAATAGGACTGCGTTCAGCGAGGTCCTAGCCTAAGTACACGCGCATGACTCCTGAGCATAAACGATACCCAGTTCGACACTCAATGTATCCTTGACGCAAATACACTGACCATATAGCTGATGGCAACACCACATATCCTAGACTTATATACTGTACATTCTCATTTCAAACATTATTCCACATTCAAACCATTATAAGTATTTTATCCGAAAATATCTTAAACATTCCCAAAATAGTAACCTTCCAAAGATAGAAACTTTCTTCAATTAGTAACTTTCCAAAATAGGTGTTATTATAATTAGAAATCGTTTAACATATGAGTTATATAAAATATTTAATATTAGGCCTTGAGACATAAACATTATATTTATTAGATAAATGTATAATTAATGATTAAAAGTCAAAGAAAGTAAAAATCATAATTATTTCTCAAAAGGTTGGAGTTTAAGTAATTAAAAAAAAAAATTACAAATTTACAGATTTTTCAGATTTGCACTGTCTTACTATAAAATTCATAATTTAATCATTAATAAATCAAAACGACGTAAGATCAGTGAGGTTAAAAACTTTAAAGGCTTAACTAAAACTTTTGTTTCTTGAGAAAATCGAAATTCCTAACATAAAAGGGGTTTTTATTCGTAGTCTTATAAACTCTCAGAATCCGACACCCTATAGTATTTCTTTAATAAAACACGTTTAAAATTTTATTTTAAAACAAATTCAATTAGAAACATTAACTAGACTCTTTAAGGTTAATGTACGTAAATTATAAAAATTAAACTCAAAGTTTATCATAGGTTCTAAATTAGGTTTTACAACAACTGGCAGATTCGCGAACTAATCCATCACAGTTTCATAAACAATTTATTGTGAAGAAAATACTTGGAATTAATTTACGAAATATAACAGGCGTATAATAGACTTAAAATAAATATTAGTCTCTTTTAAAATTTTTGAAAATAAGATCTTTAAACATGAGTAAAAATCGTACAAAAACACTAATTGATTCTGAAACATGCTGTAATTATGTTAAAAACAATAAAACTTCCAATTTGGTATTTCATACTAAAAATCACGAAAATTAAGTGATAAATTATTATTTGTATGTTTTAGTCTCGGCCTTATAATAATTTAGTAGATTCGATGCACGACAAATTATAGCATGCGATTTGTAACATTATAACGATAAAAACAACATGTGAGAAATCGATTAAAACTATTATCATAATAATTTAGTAAAACATGTCTATTAGTAAAAATACGATTTTAAATATTACTACAAGCAACTACGACATATACATCACGCAATACCGAGTCGTGCCATCATTGTTACCTTGTTAGTCTTCGAGATCTGAATCGACAATGTACTCGTCTGCCTCAGGATCCTCCAAATAGCCTACAAAACGGTACACATATATAGTGTTACAACCATATAAAAACTATTCTACAAATTAAGGACTACGGGAATTAAGAGTAATTAAATTACCCTGAGTTTAGAACGGAAGATGATGAATGAAGAGCAAGAACGAAGGATGATTTTTGTGAGGTAGATTAGAGATGGTGCACGGTTGAAAAATAGAGAGGAAGAAGAACGTTCATATGCTTCCTAATATGCATCAGCAACAAATAAAAAGAGGTTGAGAGTTTGACTGCAAACTCGATTCCAACTAATCCTACGTAAACTTGGAGTAGGAGTAGGATACTAGGACTAATTAAATTACAGAATAAATAGAAGTCGCCAACTATCGACTGGTTCCGAAACACTTAATATTGGACTCGGTTCGGGTCCAAAATAATTCACGGGTTGGTATAAAAGTGTTCGTAAAAAGAAATTGTAAAATAAAATGTGGGTCTACCGAGAAATCGGATTAGCTCGAATTAAAAGAATAAAAATAAATATAGGAATAGATATCGAAATTGACAGAATAGAGTATAGAGTTACGATATAATCGTAACAAAAGTCGGTTTTATAATAATAAAATAACGGGTGTTACACGACTAAAGAGTCGTCGACATAAAATTAATAGTGCGAGGCCGTCGATCAAAATCGTTTTAGGTGTCGTGATATGCATGAGTTTTGAAAATTAGAATTACGTGATTGATTATGCACGTGTCGACTAAAAGTCGTAAAAAAATGACAAGGCTCGAATGTTGCATTAGAGCTCTCGGATTCTGGGCTACCGGACCCACTCGACCGAGTCATGGCATGGACTCGATCGAGTGCGTACTCTAAGCATCTACTGCCCAATTTTTGGGGTGCTACTCGATCGAGTGGCCTATGGCACTCGGTCGAGTGCCCCCTGTACGAGGCATGGCTCGTTTCATTTTATTGTCCAAGATCGATGGTCGACTAAATTAAATACAAATATTGCACGATTTGAATTTAATTCGGCTTCCGGTGCTATAATCGTGTATGCAGGCGATTATAACACCGTTATCGGAATTTTATGAAAATGTTATCGTTTAGATTGAAACTTTGAATTAGTAACGGAATTGTATTCCTCTACGTCACGACATCGAAACTAATCCTTTCGGATTATGTGATGTCGGTTTTCGTGTCAACGGGTTCCGTACTAATTATCGAAATGGGATCAAATACGTTCAACTAGGACCGATCACGATCACATCATGTCCTTGAGTACATTGGGGCGGCGCTCCTCGAAAAGGCGCCACCTCCATCGTTACTCGTAAAGGAATTAGATGGACTTTAGGCGATCGTCATAGTCAAACGTATTCGAAACCGAGATTTTAATACTAGTATGTATATATACGCGGTATTAATATGTTAATGACGAAATGTAAATAAATAAATAAATAAATGTTAGTGGTTAGAGTACATAAATAAAATGTTAGTATACAAAAATAAATAAAAAGTTAGTATGCACAAAATTAAAGGTTAGTGTTAGCGGTTAGTATTAATAATAATAACAACAATAATAATAATAATAATAATAATAATAATAATAATAATAATAATAATAATACAAATATATATATATATATATATATGTATATATATATATATATATGTATGTATATATATATATATATATATATATATATATATATATATAAGAAAGGAAAAAGAAGAAGGGAGAAAGAGATGTCGAGATTTGAATTACACCCTCAACCTACATGCTTAATGGCCTCGGAAACGAACTCGTAGTAGCGGCGTGTGCGCGGGAGTGTCGAGATATGTAGGGTGAGTTAGGGTGTGTTTGGTTAGGGAGAGGATGCTCTCGGGTCTTTGGCGAGTTTTGATCTCGAGTTTAGATTATATGTGTATGTGTAATGGATGATTGAACGTTGAAGTTGTGCTAGTGTAAAATGTGATGTTTTGTGTTGAGTTGCTTGGGTTGAAAATGTAGGGTTTTTGGGAAAAATCCTGTTTGTGAAGAGTATCAGGGTGAATGTAGGTTGCAAAAGCTTGTGAAATGAATGGGGTTAAGTGGGTATTTATAGGCTTTACCCCCCGACCTAGGGTCACTCGATCAAGTGGCCCTAGTGCACTCGATCGAGTGCCCTTCAAAACGGGCCTGATCTGCTGAATGACGCTCCACTCGACCGAGTGGGTCTATCCACTCGATCGAGTGGATCAATTTGGCCGAGATAAAATAGGAAGGTGTTGACCTTGATTGATTTGATTGATTTTTTGAATGTTGGATTTGGGCGCCTGTTTCGAGAATGAATTTGGCTGATTTGTGTGACGGGTTCGTCTTTGACCGGGTTTTGACCCGGTCGCCAAAAGACGGTTTTTATTTTTGGTGTCGGTTTTGAACCAAATTAGTCTCATTTTATTGGGAACGACCCACTGGGCCTGGATTTGAGATCGGTTTTGAGATATTTGCACTCCGCTAAATGTCCACGTCGGATACTATTGATTCCGAGTCCGTATTCGAGCGGATTAAGTCACGTTGACGTCCGATCATCATCGGGTGTTTTGTCGGGAACTGCTATAGACACTAGCAGGCAAAATGCGGGTGTCTACAGAGCCCCCACTCTGACCGAGGCTTGGACAAGGCGAAAGTCAGAGTACCTACCAGGCCAATCGAGGATTACGACCTGGCAGCCTTCCGGTCGGGTCGTTTATAGTCCAGTAGACTTGCGTGAAGGGCTCGCCAGCCATAAGAAAAGGGTCATACCTGTCTTGATGATGATAGCTCCGTGGGGAGTCTAACTTGCCTTTCAAGTCATAGGTGTACCCGTATACCGACACATCACATCTTGGACGTAGCATTCCAGGAGAAACACCGACTCATGCTGGGGAGTAAAGTAGCTGCACAGGGACTTGCTTCTGAAGTCTTGGGTGTACCCGTATGCCGACACATCTCATCTTGGATGTAGCATTCCAGGAGAAACGCCGCCTTTGTTATTCCGTTGGGAAGCACTAGCTGGTACCTGAAATGTTAGATACATAGGCAGAAATTGCAGCCATAGTATATAGCAAGATAGCACATAGGAAATGCAGTTAGCATCTATAGACTGGATTGCGCTGGGGAAAATGGTTTTTGCTTCATTTTGAAATTGAAGTCCTGAAAGCAACTCACGTGCTAGGAGATAGGTTTTCAAAATTGAAAGGGGTAGAAAAGAATTTTGCAGTTTAAATAGACCGAAATTTGACCTTGTCGAAAAGGATTTTCTCAAATGGTTAAGTTTTGCAAATTTAAAATGAGAATTTGAAGAGAGACATATCGACCGACTCCACTCTGGACGCGAGAGGACGAGGTGACAGATGCGACTTGGACTCTCAAAGGGGTTGGACTGTGACTCGGTAGAGGGTGGGCCACCTAAGATTACAAGGCTCTTAAGCTGCGCTATTCCGTAGCCTAGGCGAATGGCAACACAGTCGAACATCGAAAAGGGAAGGATGTGTTATAGGGGAATTGCAGTAGTCTGTAATGAGACTGTTTTTGCAGAACAGGACTTAGCATTAGCAATGTTGTAGTCTAGTGCTCTTTGAATTTTGTTTGGTTTTGGGATGCATTCCCAAAGTAAGTGTTGCTTCGAGTCCTTGACAGATTCTCGTCTTTGACTGAGCCAAGTACTAGGACACACTATAGAAAGGTGGCTAGATTTTTGAAAGTATTTGGATTATGTGGGTGGATGGAGAACTTCTGCCTAAGAGAAGTCCCCAAGACGACAAAGCTAACTGTTGAGAACATGACAGTGTAGTGATAGGAATGATGGTGCTCTCTGAATTTGTGTCAATGCGGGTGGTTGTGCCTTTTTTGAAAGGCTGCCTACGTATTCACGTGTAGTGAAATCAAACCATGCCGTAGTTCAGTGGATTGGAAGATATGTTATGGTGCCTAGTTTATTAGGGCTTTGTGTGTAGCTAGCCATAGCGATGGTGTAGGCTAGGTGTGTTCCCAATGATGTCTTGATCAAAGGGCTAGAACAGTTAGGATGTTGATCCCGTGACTATGAGCGTTCTCCGGGGTAGCCCCCAGAGGTGGTGTGAACTATTTGGGCATGTTCTATGCCGGCCGCCGGTTGAGTTCCCGTGTTCAGGACCGGTAACTGGTTTGGATGTTTTTGGAAATGTGGAGCTAGGTCGCAAGTGGCTTTGATGACTCGAAATCTGGAGCTCGATTTTGTGGAGCTAAGGCTTCGAGGGTAAGGTATTGTAATGTGGTAGGAAAGGGGGAAGTCGAGTAAAAATGACTCGAACTTCGATCAGGGTAGTTTTGATAATGCGGGATCTGATTTCCATGTCTGGCCCTAATGGTTAGGGTGTATCCTATGGAGCTAGAATCCTCAGAATTCCGGGCTATCTCTTAGCCTAGGTCTCGGGAAGGTCTTGAGGATTGTAATGTGGGAAGGCTAAGTGTGGTGTTAGCTGACCAGCTTGATTGTTTCTCCCCTATTTGATGGTATGGGCATCAATAATTTTTGAATTGACCGTACCCCGGTCAAGGGACTTTGAGTTGACCGTTGACCACGGTCATGGGTATTTGAATTTTGTGTTTTTTTGTTTTTTTTTTGGGTTGACCTCTTAGCCCCGGTCGTGGGATTGACCGTATCTGGTCGCGGGATGTTAATCATGGCCAGCTCTTTTGTTTTGGGCTTTTGCTTTTTCCTTGGACTTTTGATTTTTTTTGTCCAACTCTTTTTTTCTTTTTTTCTTTTTTTTTCACGGTAATCCCCTCCTATGGTGTTGTGGGTGGATATGGGGGTGGGCCCATCGGTTGGATTAGGCTTGTGGAGCTAAACCTTTGTAAGGTGTAAGCCTAGGTGGTGTTTATGTTAGTGCAACTCGGATGGAGTACTCTACGGTAGGCATGGTAGTTTTGATCTCGGTATTGTCATCATAATTCCGAGCAGGCTTGGTGGAAGCATCGTCCCGAGTTGGGTATTTTTGGCACCAAGTTAGACTAACGCCTAAGATAGGGCTTGGTTAGTCTTATTGGAGGGGTGTTTATTGTGGGAAATGGGCTTGCCTCCCGTCTTGAACCCAAACTAGGAGACTACCTAGATTTGTCATAGGATTTGATACTGCTCCTACTAAGGGTAGTTTTGTGGCTTTCTAAACCTGACATGGAACAGGTAAGGGAAAACACGGGTCTCAGTTCCTACAGTCATTATAGATGTGCCTATAATAGTCACGTGCATGTGCTCACAGTGTATGATGGTGTTCATCATGTTCTCGGAAACACATAAGGAAGGCATATAGTAGAGATAGAATATTGAAAGCTGATTGAATTTTGAAAAGATGACAGAATGCAAAAGACTCTGACTCTGATTTGGAAATGAGGATGTAGGGTATCCTAGACTCGGACTCAGACTTAGACTCAAATCAAACCCGGACTCTCGGACGCTCGGTTAGTTGTTTCTTTTTTTGGTAAAGTCTTTGATTGGAGAGGACGACGGGTGCCACGACTCGCCTAAACTCGGCTTTGCGCAAATGCAAGAGATGAATTCAAACTAGACACGGCCCGGGGCGACGGGATGACAAAGACTTTTGGACCGGGATACTCGAACGTTGACCTAGACGAGGTAACGACCCTGGGTCAGACTCGGCCATGAGATCTGAGCTGCATGAGGGTGAGTCCGAAAATGGGGTGACCGTGTTTGACCGCGTCACGTGCTCGGACCAACCTTGGCGACCTAAACCTTTAGGAGACTTGAGTGTTCGTAGCATAGGTACGACTCGAAGAAGGCATTATAAGGACGCCGGTGTATGATGAACGTAAGGTACCCCTTAAGGTGACTGTGGTCGAATGCTCGGATGGCGGACAACCCCCAAGTGAGACTAAAGACTTTGATAGGATTCAGATGGTGCAGCATCCGAATGACTTGAAAGTGACACACGTGAGACACCACGTGTAGGACATGACCCTTAGAGCAACCGTGATTGATTGTTCTGCTGAAGGGTAGCCCCCGAGTGAGACCGAAGGTTTTTCTAAGACTCGAGTGTTGGATGAGTGACCCTTAGATGTAAGGATCAAGAACCTTTAGCTACAGGGCTATGCCTTTTAAAAGGTTGACTCGGCCTCGAGGAAAGGCAGACGGGGTAAGGGAAGAAACTTGCGATGTAAGATCAGCAGAGTTTCGACGCTAGAGACCCTTGACTCGACTTGAATAAGGATAGACCCTGTGATTAGGGTAGACCCTTAAGTTAAAGGATTCTCGAATTGAGATGACTCGACTAACGGATTGAAAGACGGGCAAAATTCCCTTAGGAAAGGTCGTAGGGATCGTCCTGTCGGAGGGAAAATTGCTTGTGACTTTCTGGTTAGGACTCGAGTGTTTACGAACCTTCCATTTATGAGTGTATGACTCAAGTTGGTTGGTTATGCCTTTAGGATAAGGCGGACTAGGATGGGGAAGAAACCCGTGATGTAGGATCGACGGAGTTTCGACGCTATAGACCTTCGACATATTATGAAAACACTCGACACACGGATAACGGTAGGTCCTATAATAAGGAAGGTTTTTGAAAAAAAATGATTGGATTTTGAAAATTGAGAGGACAGTCCTGAAACTGGTAGTGGGCCAATAGGACCGGGCATTTTGAAATGTTAGAATGGTTGCGAGTAAATTCGCGTTTTGAAAAATTGGGAGACGGTCCCGTCTTTTGAAATTGGCAGCATGCCGACAGGGCCGATTTTTTGAAAAGTTGAATATTTGGAAATTTGAAAATTTGAATATCGAAAATAAATTTCCAAAAATTTGAAAATTGAAAAAAAGATTCGGAAGATTTGAGAATCGAAAACGACATCTCGGAGATTTGAAAATCGAGAATGGAATTTCGAGGATTTGAAAATCGCGAATGGCATCACGAAGATTTGAAAATTGAAATTGAATTTTGAAAATTCGAAAATCGAATGGTGGATCGGAAATTCGAATTGAAACGGATAGCGTGCCGGCTAAAAAAAAAAGGCTTGTTTTGAGTCAAATCGTAAGTCTAAATTTTGGCAGCATTCCGATTTTTTGAATATTGGATATTTTGAAAAGACGGGTCCCGAAACGGATAGTATTTCGGGTTTTTCAAATTTTGGTATTTTTGGAAAGATGCAATTTTGAAATGATGGTTTTTGAAAAATGACACGGAAACCAAGTAGCACGTAGTCAAAAACGCATTATAACGACACTTATGTATGCATTACGCTAAGTCTCGGTCGGTCAAAATAGGGTCTATACCAACAACGATGACTTTCTTGTAAATCAGGACGGACTCCCTAAGCCGAGTTGGTCTTAGGACATGCCGCAAAACCCATACGAGTTCCACCATCGAAGTCTTTAGCGCACCCATGTAGGAATGCACCACGGTATAGTGGGAAGTCGGTCACAAGTAACCGGCTCGGGCAAAAATGGGTTATGCGTGAATCATTAAACTAATACGCGTACACTAATATACGAACGATTTCTCTTCGAGTCTCACCCTAGGAACCCCGATGACATGTGGTACATCAGGTATCCCCAGCAGAGTCGCCAAATTGTGGACATGACGTAGGTCCACCCCTACGCGGCCACGCGCGGGTTTGGGTAGGCGAATGAATCTCGTGGTAAGATTGTTCTCGGGTTCGAAATTTAAGTCAAAATGGAGTCGCCACCGAATTTTGTGGTTATTCGGAACCATTCGAGCCCACTCTATGTCGTCATGGGCTATACACAAAGTACGGCGCACTTCGATTTCAGAGTTTATGGGGCTCGTCCCTTTGCATTGCAATATCGATACCGTTTACACCGGCTTTCGTATATAGAATGACTCTCGTGCGCCAATGGTTTCGGACATCCGGAAACCAAGGTTCTGAGTAAGGGGTGAGGGTACGTGTTGGGAAGCCCACTAAGGACACCCAACCCCGCCCGCACAATGGCGGCCTCTACTAAGACATCGTTCGTGTTCGTGTACGCGTGCTAGTAAAACGACTAAATGATATGCAAACAGCGTTTTCAGGCTAAGCATGTGAGTTATATGTGAACTACGTCATTTAATGCATCTAATCATTGTCGGAGTAGTTTAGCATGTGATGTTCATTTAAATAAATAAATGGCAAACATCGAAAATAGAAAACTCGTAAATAAATTACAAATTACACAGGCGGAATACAACCCGGAATTCACAATACAACGAGCAATAAAATAGTATAATTGAATTAAATAAGAAGAGCGATAAATAAATACACGACTCGACAAAGACCCGTATACAATAAATGCACACTAGATCGTGAATTAGTTAGATGGACGAACCTTAATTAATTACGCATTATATTGCATATTAATCAAAGGACGGAGGTTCGAGACCTAGGTGTGGTGCTAACCCGATCTCGAACCTCGATGCCTTGTCCCGACTTATCACCTCGATAAATGGAGTCTTAATTAATTATGTGTCGGATACGACTAAAGAGTCGTCGACATAAAATTAATAGTGCGAGACCGTCGATCAAAATCGTTTTAGGTGTCGTGATATGCATGAGTTTTGAAAATTAGAATTACGTGATTGATTATGCACGTGTCGACTAAAAGTCGTAAAAAAATGACGAGGCTCGGATGTTGTATTAGAGCTCTCGGATTTCTGGGCTACCGGACCCACTCGACCGAGTCATGGCATAGACTCGATCGAGTGCGTTCTCGAAGCAGCTACTGCCCAATTTTTGGGGTGCTACTCGATCGAGTGGCCTATGGCACTCGGTCGAGTGCCCCCTGTACGAGGCATGGCTCGTTTCATTTTATTGTCCAAGATCGATGGTCGACTAAATTAAATACAAATATTGCACGATTTGAATTTAATTCGGCTTCCGGTGCTATAATCGTGTATGCAGGCGATTATAACACCGTTATCGGAATTTTATGAAAATGTTATCGTTTAGATTAAAACTTTGAATTAGTAACGGAATTGTATCCCTCTACGTCACGACATCGAAACTAATCCTTTCGGATTATGTGATGTCGATTTTCGTGTCAACGGGTTCCGTACTAATTATCGAAATGGGATCAAATACGTTCAACTAGGACCGATCATGATCACATCATGTCCTTGAGTACATTGGGGCGGCGCTCCTCGAAAAGGCGCCACCTCCGTCGTTACTCGTAAAGGAATTAGATGGACTTTAGGCGATCGTCATAGTCAAACGTATTCGAAACCGAGATTTTAATACTAGCTTGTATATATACGCGGTATTAATATGTTAATGACGAAATGTAAATAAATAAATAAATGTTAGTGGTTAGAGTACATAAATAAAATATTAGTATACAAAAATAAATAAAAAGTTAGTATGCACAAAATTAAAGGTTAGTGTTAGCGGTTAGTAATAATAACAATAATAACAATAAAAATAATAATAATAATAATAATAATAATAATAATAATAATAATAATAATAATAATAATAATAATAATAATAATAATAATAATAATAATAATAATAATAATAATAATAATAATAATAATAATAATAATACAAATATATATATAAAAGAAACGAAAAAGAAGAAGGGAGAAGAGATGTCGGGATTTGAATTACACCCTTAACCTACATGCTTAATTCTCGGAAACGAACTCGTAGTAGCGGCGTGTGCGCGGGAGTGTCGAGATATGTAGGGTGAGTTAGGGTGTGTTTGGTTAGGGAGAGGATGCTCTCGGGTCTTTCGCGAGTTTTGATCTCGAGTTTAGATTATATGTGTATGTGTAATGGATGATTGAACGTTGAAGTTGTGCTAGTGTAAAATGTGATGTTGTGTGTTGAGTTGCTTGGGTTGAAAATGTAGGGTTTTTAGCATGGGAAAAATCTTGTTTGTGAAGAGTATGAGGGTGAATGTAGGTTGCAAAAGCTTGTGAAATGAATGGGGTTAAGGGGGTATTTATAGGCTTTACCCCCGACCTAGGGTCACTCGATCGAGTGGCCCTAGTGCACTCGATCGAGTGCCCTTCTAAATGGGCCTGATCTGCTGAATGACGCTCCACTCGACCGAGTGGGTCTATCTACTCGATCGAGTGGATCAATTTGGCCGAGATAAAATAGGAAGGTGTTGACCTTGATTGATTTGATTGATTTTTTGAATGTTGGATTTGGGCGCCAGTTTTGAGAATGAATTTGGCTGATTTGTGTGACGGGTTCGTCTTTGACCGGGTTTTGACCCGGTCGCCAAAAAACGGTTTTTATTTTTGGTGTCGGTTTTGAACCAAATTAGTCTCGTTTTATTGGGAACGACCCACTGGGCCTGGATTTGAGATCGGTTTTGAGATATTTGCACTCCGCTAAATGCCCACGTCGGATACTATTGATTCCGAGTCCGTATTCGAGCGTATTAAGTCACGTTGACGTCCGATCATCATCGGGTGTTTTGTCGGGAACTGCTATAGACACTAGCAGGCAAAATGCGGGTGTCTACAGATAGCCTTTGGTAGAGGCCTTAGTCAGGCTCTCTAACCTTAGGTCATCCTCGATTCTTGTGCCCATTTCTGTAAGGGCGGCAAAATTGGGGATGATAGCATACCGGAGATGGACCCGGTAGGATGGGAGGAGGTTCTTGACAAAAGCCTCCACTAGGACCTTCTCACTGGGCTTGTCGACCAGCTTCACACTCTCGGCCCTCCACCTTTGAAGATATTTTGTGAACCCTTCTTTGGGCTCTTGGGCCATGACTTCCAGAGTACGCATTGTAGTCTGGATCTCGGTGTTTTCGGCGTAATTCCGAGCAAATTCGGTCGCCACATCATTATAGGTCTTATATTTCTTTGAATCGAGCCTGTAGTACCAGGCCTTTGGATGCTTTTCAAGGGAGGAAGGGAATAAGTGCTTGAACATGGTGGACTTTACCCCTTTGACCGCCATGAAATCCTTGAAAGCCTGGATGTGGTGGACCGGGTCTTCAGTACCCTAAAACATCGGAATTCCCGTAAGGTTGAGGTTAGCAGGTAGCTCATCATTCAAAGGCGAATAGGAACGAGCGTTTTCAGTGTGGATCAGTTGTTCGTCGATAGGTGAACTTGTTCCTCGAGCCTGCGAACAACGCTGATCAGTTCACCTATGGGCCCAGTGGGCTCAGCTCCTTCAACAGGGGCCGTCTTCTCTACGGCGCTCAGGCGGGTGGCTAGAGTTGCTTGGCTAGCCTGGATGGTAGTCAGTTGAGTCTCGATCTTGGTCAGAGCGTCTTTCAATTCGTCCATCTTGCGTTGGTATCTAGTCTCGGGTGGCCTGTCTGTAAGAACACCGCGTGATCAGAAACTAGCCCAAATTCTGGAATAGAAAGTACATCCCGAAAAAGACTAAAAAGGGAAATGACTTAGAAAAGACACCTAGACGGGTGACTTGTGAAAGGTGGGCCTTCCTTAGGAATCGGCGGGTGGGCCGAGTCCTGTTCGAAGGAAGGTTCACGTGAGACATCCCCAGACTTTGGACACCATTGTGTAAACGGGCCCTCCTTTATAGGAGTATGTCCTACGTAGGTGGGCCTTGCCTTAGTCTACTAAGGCGGACTGGGATAGGGAAGAAACTCGTGATGTAAGGTCGACAGAGTTTCGACGCTAGAGACTTCAACACTTAAGACACGACCCGACACTGCTAAATACGGGAAGTCCTAAGGAGAGGAAGGTTTTGAAAAATGGATTGTTTTTGGAATGTCCGAGAAAACTCGGATAAGGGCCCGATTTTTCGAGAAAATCGGAAAATGTACCGGGCCCCGGTTTTGAAAGTTCGAAAATGTTTTCGAGTTTTGAAATGGGCAGAATACCGGCTAAAAATACGATGTTTTGAGTAAAATCATAAGTCATAAAATCGGTATACGTCCCGGGTTTTGAAATTGGATATCTTAAAAAAGATGTATTTTTGAAAAGTTGACGGTTTTTGAAAACGACACAGAAACCAAGTAGCATGTAGTCACGAAAGCATTATAACGACGCCATGTATGCTCTATACTAAGTCTCGGTCGGTCTATAGAGGGTCTATACCAGTGCACATAGTCTAGACGTTGATCAGGACGGACTTTCTAAGTCGAGTTGATCTTAGAACATGCCGCGAAACCCACTCGAATCGACTATGGACACCTTTGACATATCCATATTGGAGTACATCACGGTATAGTGGGACGTCGGTCGCGAGTACCGGCCCGGGAAAATAATGGTTATGCATGAATCGTAAAACTAAAACGCGTATTGTACTAGTCAAACGATTACTATTCGAGTCTTAGCCTGAGGATGCCGATGGTAAGTCACGCATCAGTTAATCCCCAGCGGAGTCGCCAAATTGTGGACATGACATAGGTCCACCCCGACGCGGCCACGCGCGGGTTTGGGGAGGCGAATGAATCTCCATATGTGATAAGTGTAGTTTGTAGTGCCTAATTTGCTGTGTTTTGGTCCCGTTTTCCTTGTGGAATCGCTCCTTGGGAGCGGTTTATGGGTTACTTATGCTTCCTTTAGTTCGTTTTAGGTTCCCGAGACCATTTGTGAAGAATTGGAGTGAATCCGACTCGGTACATACACTTTTTGGAGCCAACGAAGTGAAGGAACGATCACTCGATGCCTTGGATTCGACCCCGAGACCTTGGGACCCAATCCCGAGCCTCTTAGACTCGATCCCGAGCCCCGAGAATCGGTGAGAAGCCCACGAGAACCAAGGAGGGACCAAAAAGATCATATTGGAGGCCTAAAAGACTCATCCCTGACGGGAATGGCCTCATCCCGTCCGGGATGAGGTGCACGAAATGCAATGGTTCTGTTCTGGGTCCGTCCCGGTCGGGACCAGCCCTTCCCGGTCCGGATCAAGCATAACACCGTGCTGTGTTATTGCTCTTCCCGGTCGGGACCAATCCGTCCTGGTCGGGACCATGGAGCTGCAGCACGCCTTTGTTTATTTTCCTCTCCTTCATACTTGTAACCTTATGAATACTTCCCTCCTGTATTGTTTACTTATCTTAGATTATCCTAGACTCTCTTAGGCCTCTATTGAACATTCATAACCCTAGATTAGTGTTCCTCTCATTAGCTTAATCTTCCTTTAATCTTTAGTTAATCATTGTAATTAGTCGTGTATTAAGGAGATTCTTGAAGATTATTCCAAGCTTGACAACCTTGGAGTTTTATATGGGTTTCTTATTAATTCAAGTTCTCATCTTTTTCATCCTTGTTAGTTTAGTATAATCCTCTTCTCCCTTTTACTTTTGTTCTTTGTTTATTTATCAAGTTTGAATCTTTACATATTGTTATTGTTATTGTTTGTTTATTATGGATGTTTGGATGTTTAGTTTGTTTTCTCTTGTTCATGTTAGCTTGAGTATGATAATGAGTGAGTAGTTCTCTTGTGGGGTTAGTAGGGGGATTAAGGGTAGATTATGGGTGATTAGGGTTGATAAAGGGAAAAGGGTGAATCTTTTGTTGCTAGTCACATATTGGGCACTCTATGTGTTTGTTGAAATGCTTGTGTGGGTAGTAGTGGCCAATGCTTCCTATACTTGTTCTCTTCTTCTCATTGTTTGGCTAGTGTGTGATTGTGTTAGGGTATAGTCTTTGACACGAGAGTGCGGACATTCGTCTACGTAGCGAGAGCCCGGACCGACCTTGACCTAGGTTTAGACGCGAGAGCGCAAACCGACTCTAACAACTAGGAGACACCTACACCCTTGACCACCCAATTACCCTTCTACACTTAAGAACCCGACCTAACCCTACTCCCTTCCATATTTGATTTCTCTACCTAGTTAGTCATCATTTTCCCTAGTTTTCTAGTTTGTTTAACCTTTAGTTATTTCATTTAAGCCTTGTTATAGCTAGTTCATTATTAGTCTTGTTCATACCTCTTCTCCATCATAGTTTGTCAATTATCGTTCTCTTTGTGTTGTTTTGGTAGCCTAGTCTCGTTTTTAGGTCGACTCAGTCTAGACTCTACAATACCGTCTCCGTGGACTCGACCCGACTTACCCTAGCTACCCACTAGGATTAGTTGGTTATTTATTGTTGGTTAGGACCCACGACAAATCCTAACCATCGATATGAGAATGGATCGAATTGAAATTTAAATCGAAATGGAGTCGCCACCGAACTTTGTGGGAGTTCGGGCCCGTTCGAACCCACTCTATGTCGTAGTGGGATATGCAAAAAGTATGGCCCATTTCCGATGTCATAGTTTATTGGGCTCGTCCCTTTTCATTTGATACCGATACCGTCACTACCGGTAATTATCGTGTATTGAATGACTCTCGTGCGCCAACGGTTTCGGGCATCCGGAAACCGAGGTTCTGAGTAAGGGGTGAGGGTACGTGTTGGGAAGCCCACTAAGGACACCCAACCCCGCCCGCACATTAGCGGCCTCTACTAAGATATCGAATGACTTTTGAATACGCGCGTTAGTTGAACGATGAAAAAAAATGCTTATGCAAACATCACTTTCCCTAAACATGCGGGAAATTGAAAAGAGTTTCTATGTCGATTTAATGCAACTAAAATTAACGTCAAAGTTGTATTTTAGCACGCGGGTTTATTTTAGTATATTAAAACAAACGATAAATCAACAAGAAAGGTAACAAACGGTTAGTAACGGTACAACGATATTAACGGTTTGCGCAAATATAGAATGATGTAAATAAGATGCCGTATGTTTTTTGAAAGATGATATTCCACTTGATTGATTGACACGTGTTTACTTAAGTCATAAAAAGTGTTACCGAAACTAGAAAACGATGTAGGACTCACGGTTTTATCGTGTTAAAGGGCCACTCGATCGAGTCATTGTAGGACTCGGCCGAGTGGACCTCTGAAAACGCTTCTGTCCCGTATTTTAGACCCTACTCGATCGAGTAATTGACCAACTCGACCGAGTACGTTGCCACTCGACCGAGTCACTGGGAGACTCGACCGAGTGGAGGTCGAAAAAGTATTTTGTTTCGGTGTTTGGGGTGCCACTCGACCGAGTGGGCTAGGCACTCGGTCGAGTGCCCCCTGTACGAACTAGGGTTCGTTTGCAATTTTGTACTAACTTCGAAATTGCTTTTGATTTTTGATAATTCGATGAGTTTGTTGAATCGGGCATAAATATTATGGAATTTATACTCGAAACTTAACTTTGATACTCGTCATATCCCATATTCGATTGTCGAATCGATATGGAGTACTTGAGTGAAAACAAAAGAAAATTGCTTTAAGTCATTTTAAGTTAACTATCGCGATATGAGTAGGTTTCCTCCGCGTTTAATAATGTCGTAATTCTAACGAATTATATGACAATTATTTTAGCATCAACGAAAATTGCATTAGTTAATTTATTTGACTAGATCGTTAGATTCGACATCCAATTACGAAATTGGTATCGAATCTAAAAGATCGACGCTTTGCTTGAATTGAAAGATTTGATTCCCTCGGCTTCTCCGACATCCAAATAAATCCCTAGTGATTGTGAGATGTCGGATCCACGTCAACGGGTTTCGACCCTTATTAAAAAAAAAGTATTTGTTTAGAAAATTGATGCAAATATGCGATTTGAATGATGATGACAGCGAAAATAAAACGAGTTATTATTTAAGTTGACTTGCTTCAATAATCAAGTGATCGGGGTGATGGGATAAGCGACCGGCAACGTTGTATGCAGTACACTTGTATATTCGGGTTTTCTTATCCCACCATCACTCACACTCGACACAAATTCACAAGTATTTTAATGTTTTAATACTAATAGTATTAACGATATTATAGACGCGGTAATAACATAAGAAAAAATAAAAAATCGACTACTACGACGGACGACGCGAGAGAGAGGAAGAAGAGAGAGAAGACGGGATTTGGCACCCTCAACCTACATGTTCTTGTGCCCGGACGGGACTCGTAGTGGCGGCTTGCACGGGAGTTTTGAGATGTAGGGTTGAGTTGTGGTTGTTTAGGGTTTTGAATTCCTAAACCTAGGTTTAGGGTTTGCTAGTGTAGTATTATGGTTTGATTTGGGTAAAGTTAGGGTGAAAAAAGATTAACCAAAAGTGTGTTGCATGGGGTATTTATATAGGCATGGCTATGTACCCCAGCTAGGGTTACTCGACCGAGTAACTGGCTGACTCGGTGGAGTGGCCCAGCACGCCTGCAGTCGGGCTCGAATGAGGGCCCACACTAATGAGGAAGAAGGGGCGTCCTGTAGCGAAGGTTGTTAAGCCTATGACCCGCGCTGCGAAAGAAGAATTACTACGTAAGACGATATCGAATAGTGAATCTGATCAACCAGAGGATCGTTCGTCGCAAAATAATGCTGTTAATGAAATACCTGGTCTGGAACTCGAATCTGAATCAGAGGAACAAGATGAATCGGAATATATTCCTGAAACAGACCTTATCCCTATAACGAACCCTAATGACAACATGGGGTGGAAATAGAAGGATGGGAAAAAGGTCGTATATGTGGAGGAGGAAGAAGAACTCCTTAGGTTCTTGGAAGATGACTTGGAGGACGAAGTGGAATATTGGAGCAATGTCGTGTACTGCTTTATCATAGGTGCTAATCCCCCATGGGATGTACTGGAAGGGTATGTGAAGCGCATTTGGAAGGAACACACGATCGATAAGATTTCATTCCTCTCCAATGGAATCTTCATAGTTCGGTTCAAGGAGAAGGATGCTAAGGTAAAAGTTCTTAATCACGGCTTTTTTATGTTCGATAATAAGCCATTGATAGTGAAAGAATGGACTCCCGATGCAAAATTAGATAAATAGGATGTGCAAGAGGTACCCATTTGGATACAATTGCATGAATTACCATTGAATTTTTGGGGTCGGTGCCTGCCTCGTATTGCCTCATTAGTGGGTCCGTACGTTAAATCGAATTTAGCTAGGGAAGAACGCACTAGGTCGGGGTATGCTAGAGTAATGGTATTGGCTAAAGTGGGACAGAAATTCAAGAATACTGTCAAGTTTATGGACGAGCATGGGCATGTTGTAGAAATCCTAGTGAAATATGAATGGAAACCTATATGGTGTTCCAAATGCAGGGGCTACGGACATGAGGGGAGTGACTGTAAGAAAGAAGAATTGAAAAAGGCGAGGGTAGAGGCAAAACAGAAGAAGGATGGGGGAGCTGCACAACCGCGGCAACAGTTGCAACATGTTAGGATTCAACCTGTCGCAGCCAAGTCGAGGGTGAATCAGGGTGCAACTATTTTGAACAATGTGCCAAGGAAAAGCTCGATAGTGAAGCCGGGGATTCCGTTTACTGAGATGTTGATGGGATCACCGCCAAGGAAAGAGAGGAGCGTAGAAACGGAATGGGTCGGTTTGGAATTAGTTTTACATGGAGATACATAATATTGGGTGTTGGAATGTGCGAGGCATGTGTAATATAAATAAGCAGCGTACAATTTGTGAGTTTATTAGGAAGCAGCAGGTAGATGTTTTTGGTTTACTTGAAACAAAAATTAAGAATAAAGCGTATGCAAGAGTTCATCAGAATATCTTCTATGAATGGAGCATTACGACCAATAATAATTGTCATAAAGGAGGTCGAGTTTGGCTTTTATGGAAGCATGAAAGGGTTAACTTGACGATAGTAGAGTATAGTAGTCAATGTATTCACGTGAAAGTGTCAACGAACTTTGGGAAGGAGTACTTGCTTACTTTCGTGTATGCTTTTAACTCCGCTATCGAGCGAATTGAACTTTGGCGAAGACTTGAGTCCTATGCTTTAAAGGGGCCTTGGATGATTCTGGGTGACTTTAACTGTGTGCTAGATGCTAGTGAGCGTCTTGGTGGAGCATCTTCGGACGAGGCTATGAATCAATTCCGGGATTGCATGGCGAATTGTGAGATGAATGATTGTAAGCCAAGTGGGTCTTGGTTCACTTGGAATAACAAGCATAAAGTGGCTGAGACTAGGGTGTATAGTCGCATTGATCGATGTTTGATTAATGATGAATTTATGGGGATTTTCCCGAATGGGTGTGCGAATTTCTTGCCTGAAGGTACTTTTGACCATTGCCCATGTATTGTGCAACTCGAGCATCTGCCGGCAAGGAGGAATCAGAGCTTCAAATATATGAATATGTGGAGCAAAGCTCCGGAATTTGACAGATATGTTGCTGCACAATAGGGGGCAAGGATTAGGGGGTCACGTATGTTTAAGGTCGTGACTAAATTGCGCAGCTTGAAGAGACCATTGAAGGCGTTAAATGGCACCTATTTTTCTGAAATTGAGAACAGGTGCATTCAGGCAAAAATGCGTCTCTAGCGGAAGCAGGTCAGTCTACGAACTGATAGAAACCCGGTGGCATTGCAGGAAGAAGCTGATCTTAATGTGCAGGTGCAAGTATTGCAGGCTGCGAGGGCCAATTTTGGAGTCAGAAATCAAAACAGAAATGGGTAAAAGACGAAGATGTAAACTCGGCATATTTTCATGGGATTTTGCGGGCTCGTCGAGCGAATAATGCCATCTCGAAAATTGTTGATGCTGATGGAGTGGAGTGCGGGACGAAGGAGGATACAGAAGGGGCATTTCTGCGGTATTATATGTCTCTGTTGGGTGAATCTCGAGGCGTGGAATCAGTGAATGTAAGCATAGTTCGTAAAGGCAATATTTGCATGGCTGAACACAAAGAATGGCTAGAGGCGACTGTGACAGCGGATGAAATTAAACGTGCCTTACATAGTATCCTGCGTGACAAAGCTCCGGGGCCGAATGGCTTCTCGAGTCAATTTTTTATTGATTCTTGGGATATTATTGGAGATGACATCGTGGCAGCAATTCAAGATTTTTTTATCTCCGGTAAGCTTCTGAAACAGATTAATTGTGTTAATATCACATTGATTCCGAAAGTCAATAGGCCTCAATCGGTGAAAGAGTTCCGGCCAATTGCATGTTGCATTGTCTTGTATAAATGTATTGCGAAAATCATATGTTCGAGATTAGCATCTCCTCCGCAAGGGGGATTTATTGAGGGGCCGAGTATTGTGGAGAATGTGTTGATATGCTAAGACTTGGTCCGTATGTATAAGAAGGGGCGTATTTCGCCTCGATGCCTTTTTAAAGTTGACATTCATAAGGCGTATGACAGTGTGGAATGGAGTTTTTTTGATCAAATGTTGCGAGCCTTGGATTTTCCGGAGCACTTCCGTGGCTTGGTCATGGAGTGTATTAGAAAAGTCTCGTATTCTCTCTGTGCGAATGGGGATAATTTTGGGTTTTTCCGTGGGAAAAGGGGCTTGAGGCAAGGGGATCTTATGTCTCCGTTGCTTTTCACGATATGTATGGAGTATTTTTCTCGAATTTTGACTCATGGCAAGATGGAGAGGAACTTCAAATATCACCCGAAATGTGGCGCGATGATGCTCACCCATCTACTCTTTGCAGGTGACCTCCTTTTTTGCGAAGGGGAGACGGAGTCGATGGAGTTCTTGTGGCATGCTTTTGCCACTTTTAGTAGAGCCTCGGGGTTGAGCATTAGTATTGGCAAATCCCATGCTTATTTTGCTGGAGTGGATGATGATAGGAAGCCAGCTATCTTACAGTTCTCTGGATGTGTGGAAGGTACGTTACCTTTTCGTTATCTTGGATTGCTTATCCAAAGTACTAGATTAGGTAAGAATGACTGTGAAAAATTATTAGCTCGAATTGTCTCGAGAATATCAAGTATTGGTGCCCGCAGGCTTTCTTATGCGCGGAGGGTGACCTTGGTTCAGGCTGTATTATCTCAGGTGCATAATTAATGGGCTATGGTTTTTATTATCCAGAAATTTATTATGGCTCGGATTGGTTCTTTGTGTCGCAATTTCCTTTGGGATGGCGGCATGGAAGGCACTAATCGGGCGCTAGTGAGTTGGGAGAAAATTTGTTGTCCTAAGGAGAAAGGTCGATTGGAGCTAAGAGATTTGTCAGTTTGGAACGAAGCAGCCGTGGCTAAGCTGGCTTCGTGGTTGTTTGATCAACCGGATCGATTGTGGGTTCGATGGGTTAATGCCGTGTATCTGAAGGGTTCTGCTTGGCGTAATTATCAGCCTCATGCTGATATCACGTGGGCATGGAGGAAGATATGTCAAGCAAAGGAGAAGATTAAAGATATGTGTGCGGATGTGTGGACGTCCGTCCGCACCGCCCGGCGCCCCGCGCGCACCCGCGTGGGACCGGCTCGGTTTTTCAACGTGTGGCGGCGGCCACCCACGGGCCCCCTCCCTGCCGGTGGCCGGTCCGATCTCGCGTACGAGGCGATGTGTCGGACCTTGATTTGGATGACGATCCGGACTTGTACTAGACGGGTGGGGGCACCCGTGTTTCCGTTTGGGAATCGATCGAGTCGTGGTTGTAAATGTTTAAAGGTCGTTTTGTTTGGTAAGGTGACCTTTTTAGTGAACTCAAGTTGTTGCCGATTTGTGGATTCGCGAACGAGTCAATTATGGGGGCTCGGAAACCGTTTAAGTCAACTTTGATCCCTTGCCGGCTTAAAGTTGAGTGGCACGGGACCTAAAGATAAAGACTTTTACCCTTAAGCACTCCATGCCTGGAATGACTCTCATTGCCAATGGTTTCGAACATCCGGAAACCGTCGATTCTGAGTAAAGGATGAGGGTACGTATTGGGAAGCCGACAACCGATAGATGTCAACACCCAATCCCGCCCGCACTATAGCGGCCTCTACTAATCAATCGGTGGGCATATATCCTAGTTCTTTCGTTGTGGTGGAAGTACTGTAACATCCGTTGTTTTAACCCTAAACCTTTTGCTATGTCGGTTGTTCAAGGACAAGTATGTTTTGTCGTCAAAGTAGTTGAGTTTACATTCTTTGCATGCGATTTCACGTGACACGCAGGCCATGAAAAGATGCACGTAGGAGACTAGAGAGTACTAGTATTATACGTATTAGCAAATCAGTTTTAACGCGATAATACAGATATTAGTGATTCTCGTGGTATACCTTACTTGGTATTCTGCTGAAGATGCGTCGGTTCGGTATTTATAGATATGCGTCGAACCTAATAAGGCGAGCACCAGGACTAATACGGAACCCGACCATCACTTTGGTCAGTTTTAGTTGTTTTATGTTTTGAATTCCGTGTTATGTGATTTAGCATGTGATTATAAGGTCATATAAGCAATAAACCATACGAAAAACTGTAAATGCTAATGTAATTAAATCACATAGTGAGAAGTTGCACCCTCGGCGTATACACTAAACGAGACTCGATGCATAGATAGTTTTGAGAACGGATCTTGGAATTACTCGGGTCTATTTAGTGTGTTTTAGTGTTTGCGGTTGAAGTTGGAACATTACGTATTTTAGTAGATGTCAGTGGGCCTAGTGCCCATATCCAGTGTTGTCGTAGTGCATAATAAGAGAAAATACGAAAATGGAAAGTTTTGTTTAGATGGAAACCTGGTGACGATACGACTTCAATAGGTGGATCCTCCTAGCTTGACCAGTTATTCTGGCAGAGTTCCGTTACCGTTTGACCTTCCCACGGCTATTCCGGCAGAACTTGGTTACTACTTGACTAGTTCTGCGGCTAATCGGACAGAACCTTGGTACTAGTTTTGAGCTAGTCGATCACAGGCACCTCGGTATCGAGTGGAGAGCTCGAAGGTGAGAAGTAGCGTCGATGTCGCTTTTATTATCGGAACTACGATCGAGTGGATCGTTTGCCTCGGGTGTCGAAGTGCGAGCCCTTAGCGAGAGTTTAGAGGGGGGAAGAGAATTGAAATGTTGTGTGTCGAAATGAGGGCGTGAAGGGGGGTATTTATAGGTGTTTTCGGCCCTCGTCGCTCATATAGGCGCCCGAGCTAGGGCGTACTAAGACTCAGGCGCCTGGGTCCGGGCGTGGTGGAGTTCTGAGGATACGGTTTTGATTCTTTCCAAAATCGAGAGGGAGGAGTGTGATATGATTCTTGGGGATTAAGCTTACCCCGGGTTTGACCTAGCGCCGTGGGTTTAGTGGGCCTCGGGTGTTCATCCCGAGGTTCGCTTGGCGCGGTGTTGACTCGGTTCGTGTTTCGGGACCGACTCGGGGTGCCGGTGTCAGAATTGACTCTAATTAGTGTCTATACGATCGTAACGACACGACTAAGGCTGCCATCATGTTAGTTTGATTTTCACGAGTAATTTATTTGATCCGTTCTATAGAAAAACTATCTAGAACACCGCGAACCCGCGTCGCTTTGAAGTCCTATCGTCATCGGGTGTTTGTTGGGCACTTCTGCAGCCACCAGGTCCAAATCTGGGTGTCTACAAAAGCCCCCACTTTGACTGAGGCTTGGACAAGGCGAAAGTCAAAGTATAGCCGCCCAGGTCAATCGAAGATTACGACCTGGTGGCTGTCCGGTCGGGTCGTTTTAAGTCCGTTAGCTGTGCGTTGGGGCTCGCCAGCCAAGGTTTGGAAGTCATACCTGACGTCTTCGCTTGTGGTTGTTTGCTTGGGCCCGGACGTTGCTTGTTGTCTCGTTCTTGATTCTTTGTGCACGCGCGCTTTGTCTTCTTCGATTTATTTAGGATTTTGTTTAATTTTAAGTGCTTTTATATGTTAGGTATAAATGTATTTGCTTTTACTTGGGATGCTTATAAACCCTTGATGACATAAAACGTTCGAGGGCGTTAGTTTCCACTCGAGCGGTCATCCTTTGGGATGCTTATGACCCGTAGGACAAGGTAAAATGATATAAAACATACCTGAGGGCGTCGGTCTTAACTCGGATAGCTATCTCCCGGGATGCCTCTGACCCCTGGGACAAGATAAAATGATATAAAACTATTCGAGGGCGTCAGTCTCCACTCGAATAGCTATCTCCTGGGATGCCTCTGAACCCTGGGACAAGATAAAATGATATAAAACTATTCGAGGACGTTAGTCTCCACTCGAATAGCTATCTTTTGGGATGTGATGGTAAGGATTTGTCGTGTATCCTAACCAACAATAAACTACCGATTACACCTAGTGGGTAGCTAGGGTAAGTCGGGATCGTATCCACGAGGACGGTATTGCGAAGTTTAGACTAGGTCGGCCTACAACAAGACTATGCTACCAAACAAACACAAAGAAACGATAAATGGAAAACTATGATGGAGGAGAAGGAAGTGGACTAAAAGCGACTATCTAGAACAATGCTAAAATGGGATAGCTAAAGATCGAACTAACAAATAAACTAGAAGAACGAAGGCTAACTAGGAAGGGATCAAATATGGAAAGGAAGTGGGGTAGGTCGGGTTCATAGGAGTAGAAGGGTAATTGGGTGATCAAGGGTATAGGTGTCTCCTAATTGCTAAGGTCGGTCCGGGCTCTCGCAATTTAGACCGATGTCAAGGTGGGTCCAGGCTCTCGCAACTTAGACCCTAGTCCGCACTCTCGTGACTACGACTATTCTCAACATTTCCACATAATAGGCAAACAATGAGAAGAAGAACACAAGCATGTGAAGCATGGCCACTACAACTCACACAAGCATATCAACAAACACATGGAGTGCCCACAATGTGACTAACAACAAAGATTCACCCTTTTCCCTCAATCAACCCTAATCATCCAAAATCTACACCTAATCCCCCTACTAACCCCACAAGATTACTACTCACTCATTATCAAACTACACATAACAACAATAAAAGAAATCAACTCAAACATCCAAACATCCATAGTAATAAATAAGAACAAGAACAATAACAATAACAAAGAACAAGAGAAAGGAAGAAAAGATGGTAACTTGCATAAAAGAGAAACCCAAATCAACTCCAAGGTTGTCAAGCTTGGATGAATCTTCAAGTATCCACTTAATACAAGAACTAATTACAATGATTAACTAAAGATTAAAGAGAGATTAAAACTAATGTGAGGAATACTAATCTAGGGTTTTGGAGGCTTAAAAGAGTCGAAACTATCATAAGATGTCTTACTAATACAAGAGGGGAGTATATATATGGGTACAAGAATGAAGGAGCATGAAATAAAAGAAGGCGTGCAGCAGCAGCATGGTCCCGACCGGGACGGATCATCCCGACCGAGACGGCCTGTCATCCCGACCGAGACGGGTTGGTCCCGATCGGGACGGGCCCACAGCAGCATCTTTTAACGAGCACTCCATCCCGAACGGGATGAGGCCTTCCCGAACGGGATGGGTCTTGTAGACCTCCCTTAAGAGCTTTTTGGTCCCTCCTTACCTCTCATAGGTATCTCGTCGATTCTCGGGACTCGGGCTCGGGTCTCAGAGGCTCGGGATTGGGTCCCGAGGTCTCAGGATTGATTCCAAGGCATCGAGTCATCGTTCCTTTACTTCGTTGGCTCCAAAATGTGTATGTATCGAGTCGGAATTTCTCCAACTCTTCCAAATCGGTCTCGGGAACCTGAAACGAACTAAAGGAAGCATAAGAAGCCCATAAATCGCTCCCAAGGAGCGATTCCACAACGAAAATGGGACCAAAACATAGTAAAATAGACACTACAAACTACACTTATCAGGATGCCTCTGACCCCTAGGACAAAAGATGTTGTGCCTCCGGGATAACTCTGACCCTCGGGTAAAATTGCTGTTTGCTGTGCCTCTGGTATCTTAGATCCCTTTGGCAAATTGCCTTGCCTCCGGGATCTTAGATCCCTCGGGCAAAATTGTCGTGCCTTCGGGATAACTCAGACCCCTCAGGCAAAATTGTTGTGCCTCCGGGATAACTCGGACCCCTCGGGCAAAATTATTGTTTGCTGTGCCTCTGGGATCTTAGATCCCTTGGGCAAATTGCTGTGCCTCCGGGATCTTAGATCCCTCGGGCAAAATTGATGTGCCTTCGGGATAACTCAGACCCCTCGGGCAAAATTGCTGTGCCTCCGGGATAACTCAGACCCCTCGAGCAAAATTGTTGTGCCTTTGGGATAACTCGGACCCCTCGGGCAAAATTGTTGTGCCTTTGGGATAACTCCGACCCCTCGGGCAAAATTGTTGTGCCTTCGGGATAACTCAGACCCCTCGTGCAAAATTGTTGTGTGTTGTGAGTTTGTCTTAGTTAATTTTGTTTTGCAGTCTTGTCTTATTTTGTTCGGGTTTGTTCTTGCTTTTGTTTCGATCTTGGGTTTGTTGAGTCTACTCAGAGTTCGCTTATTTTAGTCTTGATTGTTTTATTACGCGTCCGGATGTAGCGTTAAGTGCTTGTTTTATTAGTCAAGAGTGTATTATCGATGTTAATTAGTAGTTGTCCCATTACTGTTATTTGGCTTGTCTTAGTAGGTGCATGTGTATTGTCTTTGAGTCGCGTTTATTTTGCTTTGTCTTAGTCTGGGTTGGGTCACTTAGGCGTGCATCCTTCAGCGCTCCAAGAATCAGGCGCCCAGCCCCCAACGTGCTAGAACTCGAGCGCGTCCGCTGGGGCGGTCGGGTTTTCGTGGTCCGGGTCTGTTTAAGTAAACGAAGATTGGGGCGATCGTTTTATTTCTCAAAAATCGAACGCATCGCCCCTTTCGCCTCAAGATCGACTTTTCTCGCCAAATTTCGTCACGATTTCCGTTATTTACGACAATGTCGACTTCTGGTAAGTGTTCCTTACTTGTTTATTTATCGGTTTTGCTTGATTAGATTGATTATGAGTTGGTTTATTGCAAACCCTAGAAAATCGATTTGGGTGTTTTTTATTTGTTAAGTTTCGATGCTTGTGCTTGATTTCGTTGTTAAATTAAGGTCGATTAGAGCTTGTTGAAGCAGTTATAAGCTTGATGAGGATGTTCGAGGTGCGACAATGCCTCTTTGTTCAAATGCGTTTTGGAATGCTAGGGTTAAGGACCGTTTCCTGATTATTCCTATGATTATTTTGCATAATTTTGCTCAAATAGTGTTTGTGAGGATGTGGGTAGCTCTTATAGTCGATTGCCAGGACTAGGATGACTTTTAGGACCCTCGTGAGATTTTGTGTGTCTTAAGACGGACCAAAAGATGTCGTAACGATACCGTATTTTCCCGAAACCACTTCCATTGTGACCGGGATCGAAAATGCGTGCTAGCGGCCCTTTCGGAATTTTGATATCCCCATCCAAAATTTTGACCCTATTTTGACCCGATTAAGCTGATTTAGCCTGACTAGGGTTATGTTTTGTTGTATATTTTGTTCTGTTTTGCAGCTAGAGATGATACCGAGCGTCCCGAGGGAACTTCCTTGGGTTTTGCTAGTGTTGGTGCTAATGAGGAGGTTGCCGGGGCTAGTTCACAGACTCCTCGAGGGATTCGCAGGAGGAGACGGAGCGTCTCATCTCAGCGGCGTGACCCTGAGACTATTAATGAGGCCGAGTTTGATAGAGTGAAGAAGCACAAGCTTCCGGAGACGGTGGCTAGGAGGGCTCACGCTTCAGCTTCGGTACCGGAGAACGAGGAGATCATTTACGAGGATCCCGAGTGGGCTCGAAACTGGGATGACCATCAGCTGATGTTTCATCTGGACCGTCGTATCTCTAGCCGCATTGTGCGGGGCCTGGTGAGTGTCCTATTCGTGCTCATTAGTTATGACTCGGATTTTGCTATTGTTATTATTTTTACTCGGGTTAGGCTATATTTGTTTTGTTCTTCCTAGCATTGTTTCAGTTTGCAGCCCCAAGGTCCGATGAGGACTTTTTCGGGCTTTACTACGTGCCTCGACATCTACTTTCAGAAGCTGACCCCTACGGTAAAGGACATTATCTCGAGGACCGCTCTAGGTTCCGTAGTTGGACAGTGGGTTAGGTTGGTGGGTTGCCAGACTAAATGCAACCTTATGGTGATCAGGGCGATGATATATCGCTTTCATGATACTACCTCGACCTTCCACATGGCTTTTGGGGAGGTCGGGATGACCCTAGATGACTTTCGGATGATTAGCGGTATGCCCTGGGGTCCGGATAGGATTAGGTGGGCCGCCGAGGGTCCTAGTCTAGATAGTGACGAGGTGCGGGGCCTCATCGGGGATTGTTTACCACGTGAGGCATACAGTACGCCTCATGCTATAGTGAGTTGTACATCACCGACCACATCGAGCGAGCAGCGGTGTTAGAGGGTCGGGAGGCTAACACGCCAGAGCAGGATGCTCGGCTGTGGTTGTGGTATTTCCTAGGGTCGACTCACTTCTCGGATAAGGGCGAGAGGTTTAGTACTAGGATTTTCCCTTCCTAGCCGACCTGACTCAGCTAGGGCGCTACGATTGTGTGACCGCGGCTTTCGCGGAGATGACTCGCTGTCTGCAAGTCATGGTGAGGCCGCTGGTGATAGGGTCGGCCTCAGCTGTGCCCATTGTGGGTCCGGGCCTTATACTGGAGGTTAGTTTTTTTTCTCGGTCTTGTGTTTTAAGTTCTACTTAGTTTTTAGCTTGATTTTGCTAAAGTCATTTTGGGGTTTTATAGGCTTGGATCTACTCCTATTTCCCTTGTTTGGCATTTAAGACGGTACGGGCACACCCGAAGATATTCCCAGCGGGAATCGAGTGGAGGTTGGCTCAGCCTAGGAGCACGATCAACCATTACATGGTGGAGAATGCGCTGGTTAACAAGCTAGGCCTTGACGATGTAAGTTTCCTTCTTTAGTTTATTTGCTCAATAGCCCCCAAGGCTTGGGACTTCATTAGGATGTCGGTTTTATTTGTGTAGTTTGTGGCCCGCCCTTGGGCTAATTACAAGAGCGTGCCGGAGTATGTGGCTGCTGAGCTGAGGCCTCGGAGTTATAGGAGGATGCTTCTTCCTGCGTTGATTCGTCCAGTTTGGTACCTGGGCGAGCGGTTGGTGCGTCAGTGCCTATATAACGATTTCAGGGTGCCGGTTGATCTTCCCCGGACCATGTTTAGACCGCCGACCGCCGCAGAGATCCTTGAGGACAAGGACGGAGAAGGGGGCGATACACTCTTGGTAACTGATGCCTTCTACATATCTCACGTCACCCGGCGGTTAGCTTGGTATCGCATCGTGGTAATGTTCTAACTTTGGTTCTAAGATTCGTGTTGTGGCTTATTATTTCTTTGCCCTTCGATTGACCAATCTGTTGTCTTTTCAGCTGGCCGACCCGGCTGATAAAATCCAGCCCCCCAGATTTTCCTTTGACTCTGCTTAGGGTGGATGCGGCTGGGATATCTTTTACCGAGCCTCTCCAATCGTGTTCTGTAGAGGAGATGGATGCCGGGATAGAGGGGCGAGACCGGGTATACCGGGTGAGTTTCGGGTATTGTTCTTTGTTTGGGCTATAAGGATTAGGGTCAGTTTGCCTAACTTTCGTGGTCTTACTCTCAGGTTTAGTCCGCTTATCATCAGCGGTTGTGGCAGACTGCCAACTGCTTCCGAGTCTATGCCTCGAGGGTTTTCCGTGACACTTCGGGGCCTCGATCGGTGAGTTTGTGTGACTAAGGTTGTTTTCTAGGCTGCTTGTGTGTTTTCCTAATGTTTGAGTGTCCTCGCAGGATGTCTCGCATATGGTGGGACAGCTGGAGACTCGGGTGACCAAGCTCGAGGCGAAAGATGTCGAGTCGCAACGGCTCCTGCAATCTCGGGCTGACGAGATCGTCTTCCTAAAGGAGCAATTGGCTCGGTCTCGGGGGGAGACCTCCTTACAGGGTGAGGCCAGGCATCGGATCGAGAGGGAGGCTGAGGCTGAGACTACGGGTTCTAACGAGAAGGTCGGAGGACTCCTCGAGACGGCTACCCTAGATATGCTGTCGGGGATGGATGGTAGTGAGTCTCCCCTTATAGACTTAGAGGATCTCGGTTTGGATGACAACCTTTGCGAGGTTGTGATAGTTGTTAGTGCGGCTTCTAGGGGTCCTTCCTAGCCTTAGTCTGTATAAGGATTTGTATATTTTGTATATTCGTTTTAGACTTTTAGTATTTGAATTAGTTGGATTAGTCTTGCTCTTTTTTGTTTGGTTAATCGTGCAGTTAGATTGGCAAGTAATCACTTTTGTGTTCATTTGCTTGCGATTCGACCTAGTTTAGGGCGTATTAGCGTTGCATGAGAGTATGAAAACCGTTTGTTTCGGATGTTTTTTGAAATGCGTTAGTTTGAGTAGGGAATCGGATCGGGTAGTACGTCGATTAAAATGTCTTGACTCGAGACGTAAAGTATTAACATGCTTTGATCGAGTGTGTTAAAAGATGAGCGTAGGTGTTCATAGCGAGACCGAAGTTTAACATTTGGGCGACTTTTGAAAAAAAAAGTTAGACCACTTTTTATACATTCATAAAATCGCCTTGTCAGGCTACTGATGCGACTTGACGATAACCGTTAAAAGGCTACGACACGCCTAGGTGGGGTAGCTTATCCCCCTAAAAAAAAGACGTCTAAGTCTCGCGCGTCCGACGAGTGAACTCGCGCTCCTGTAGCTTCTGCATGGATATCTCGGTTTTCGGGGTGGGCTCTAGTGACTTTGTGAGGTCGTTCTCGGTGTCCGAGGTATAGGATGATAGTTATGGTGATCACGGGGGTTCAAATTTCTACCCTTGGGTTGCTCGGGTTGAGTCATGCCTGGCTTCAGGCGCTCGGACTGATGCAATTGGGTCCCGGACCGCTTGGGATAGGGCGGCCGGAGACTCGGGCGCGTGGGCCGGTGCGGTTTGAACCCCGGGTTATGAAAATTTTCATTGTTTCCTAATTCTTGTGGGGTTAGGGCTATATATACGGGGTGTGGGTGCATGTTCTAGACATACTAGGATATTCGTAAGGTATAGAACCATATCTAGGTTCGTGTCGGGTTTCGGGAATGTCCTGACTGAGTGGGCGGGTTTGTTTAAGAAATGCCATCCCGAGGTTAGTTCAAACGATGGTTTGTCGATGGTTGTTGCAGTGAGTCGAGTCAAGGTACAGGATGATTTTCTACGGGTATGCTTTAGATTTTGGGACCCAAAATATCATGTTTTTGCTTTCCCCGAGGGTAAAGTTTTCCCTTTGCCCGAAGAGATAGATGTTATAGGTGGGTGGAGCTCGGTTCGACCTTGTGTGCCTTGTGGGGATGGTGCTTACCACTTTTTGGATCTTTCTTCATTGGAGGAGGCTAAAGGCTATTTTGGTGTGGATGGTCTTAACTTAGAGTTGCTTTCTAGGACCTTCTCGCAGGTTGGTTCTCGTCATGTTTCGGCCTTAGCATGTAGGCGTGCTTTTAACATTGCTATTGCTTGCTATTATCTTTTTGAGGGCGCGCGGTCGCGTGAAGGTTGGGGTAATCCTCGAGTGTTGGATGTGGTAGCGGCTATGGAACATGAACGATCACCCTTTTTGCTCATTTTAGGTGAACTTGTTCTGGGTCTTGACGCTAGTGTTCTGGTACAGGGGACACCTTCTCGGGATTCTAGGATCATTTTACAGGTATTTTTTTGTTATGTTTTTGTAGCTTGGTTTTATTTGTTTTGTGGCTGCTTTGACTTTGGAGGTGCGATGCTTCGTCGTGTTTTGTGCAGGTTTGGTTGCAAGAGCGGCTCGGTTTAATCGACCCTCCCCGGTGCTTCAAAGATTACAACTACTGCGGTTTCATGGGCCGGAAGATGATGTTGGTGTGGAATAAAAGTCCCGAAGAGGAGGATTGGTTTTCCTACATGGTTAGGGGAGAGGTCGTCATCAGGTGGTCCATCCCGTGGTGGAATATTACTGGGCGTGTCGGGTTTCCATTTTCGTCTTCGACCTGGCCTTTGTTACTATTATCCATGAGGGATCAAGTTTATATTTACCCGAGCATGTTGTCAAATCAAATGGGTGTCCGACCTCCTATTCCAGATGATGATAAGGCCGTCTCTAGTTCTGATCCATGGACCGAGGATTTGCTTAGGTGGTTCAGGGTGTCTTGGGAGCAGAAGTTTTCCCGTTTCTCGACCGACTGACAATGTTTCCATCCAGAAGAGGGTTTGTGAACACCCGTCAGGACAGAACGACTCAAAAGTTAGGAAGACAGCGCCGCTAAGAGGCGAAAAGGAGACTCGAGAGACTAAGTGCCTAACCAAAGACAGTGAGACCGATCCTAGTTTAGTCAGTTCATCTGAACAGGCCAAGACTGACAAGACCCATATTAAAGCTGCGAAAGAGCAAAGAAAGTGGGATTTGCTGGACTCACGTTTGGATAGGGCGTTAGAAGCTTGCTTTCGGAAAATCGAAGAGAAAGAACGCAAGCAGTCACACCCGAATGGTAAGGGTAAGGAAAAGTTGGACCGGTAGAGCCTAGCCGTTTAGTACTATGTTGTATTAATTGATATTACGTGGCGTATTAGTACTAGTTTTTGTGGAGTTTAGACACGTTGTTAATTTTACGGGACGTCCGGATTTTGGACGCTTGGTGTTGATGCCTTGACAAAGGCTCGATTTAACCAGTTTTGTTTTTAATGAGAAGCACATTTTTTTTTTTGGTGGCTCGCAACTCGATTCTTCATTTTACCCGGAGCGCCCTTTCATGTTTTCACTCCGTCCTCGGCTCACCCTTTTTTTTTAACGACGGCTCGCACACTACTACAATAAGAGTCTATTGCAACACAGGAAAAATGTTGCATATAAGCTCTAAAATGTTGCTTTATGGTTTATGCAACACTTTTAACTGTGCTGCTTAAAACTCCGTTGCAATAGCCTAATGCAACACTTTGTGCAACATTTTCTACTCAAATACAACATTTTTAAAAAATGTTGCAATGCTACCCTAATGCAACACATATACTCAGTAACTATTGCAACACTTTTAAATATAAATATGCGACATTTTTCCCTTTTCCCTCCACAATTTTGCAACACTTATTTCAAGTTTATGCAACATTTTTTTGTCTAAATGAAACATAATGGCAACATTATTTTGGTATTAATGCAACATATCCAATAATGTTAAAGGCAACACTAATCTAATTGTAACGCAACATTCCTGATTGAAAATATATAATATACATTTGTTTTAATTTTTTTCCCACGCGCTTTTAATCATTATAAAAATTAGCAACGCATACGTTTGATCCAAAATATACTAATTAATTGATCCACAAACAGATGTTCATTAATATCCAAAAATCAATATTCATGTTTCGTATGACATGTTATTGAAAAAATGTAGAGCTAACAGAAATCAAAACATTGTTTGAATACAAAAACAAATAAACGTCAAACATGTACAAGTCTTCAGTGGATCCAAATTTGTGCAGCTACTGTTGAATTCATACGTGACCCAGAAGGTGATCTGTGACAAGAAAAAAAGAGTATAAATAACAATAGTTATAATGCCACAATATTTTTAAACTTAAAAAACCAAAGGATAAAAAATACATACCTCTAACATAAGTACTGTTTTGCAATTTCTGGAGGTATCTTTCCAAGAATTTTATGCAAAATATTGTCAGTCAAGTTCTCCCTTTCGAGATCAAGCTCTCTTTGACGGTTTTCTAATTCTGCCTTCTTTTTTAAATGTTCTGCCTCCATTTGTCTTTGTGCCTCATTTAGTTTAGCAACAATTTCTGAATCCATACCTTTTCTTAAGTCCTCAATTAAACTAGCTTTGAGGGATTCCATAATCTCTCCGGGCACCACATAAGACGTCGTGTCTCCATTTATTGCTTTCAGTTTTTTATTAGTAACACCCCTACCATATAACCTACAAGACCCATCATACCCCTTACCCATAACTCCTAAATAAGCATCTGTAGGGCCACTTCCATCATCTGGTGAGACATAGTTCTTCATATCCTCCTACGTTAAAGATTTAAAAAAATGAGGCATTGTAACTATTGTGAAAAAATATTCAAGTAAATTTTAAAAAAATCTCAAATAACTTACAATTTTTTTGGTAGTATCAATGTATGAATCATTATATTGCCTCCCCTCGGTCCTTCTACGTGTTTGCTCAAACATTTGAACTAAAGAAGGCGCTTCCTTATTTGGATGTTCATTTGTCTGTGATACCAAATAAGATATAAGATGACATAATAATAAGATGGCGGCAACTTGTTCGATGAATCATAATTAAACATGAATTTAAACTACAAACGGTTTGTTTTTAGTACGATCAATTACCATTTTCTCGCGAACTACTGCGAAGCTCTTTGGACCAACGGTGTGCATGTTCCTCTGTGATAGGCGGTGGTTCTTGTTACGGGTGCACCGCATCTATATATACATTTAATGTATAAATATTCTATTTATATAATATAGGTTTAATACTTTTCGCTTAAACAAAGAATAAGTTGTAAATCGTAAACAAAACCTGCTCCGTTTTCTTCTTCCACTTCAAAAGCAGTTTCGTAAAATCTTCTTCCGGGACCGTCTTCGACCTGTTTTTCCATCTAGTCTTGTCATCTGTGTATGAGTAGTAATGTTTTTTTTGAAGCGGCTTTTGTGAACACTCCAAGCAGATCCTATAGTCTTCATCACCCACTGCTTACCTTCGGGTGGGACTATATACTTCGTCTGCGAGAAAAAATTAATTATGTAGTTGTGTGTCGGGATCTCGTAATTAGACAAAGAAGCAAGTAACAAAAAGGTTTCTAAGAAAGACATACCAAAACATATTCCCAAATTTTCTCTTTATTAGGCACTTTTCTCCAATCTTCAATAATTAAAGGGGCATAACTGTAATCGTGAGCAATTGTACCTAAGAAGCGAGAAAACTCGGCTACCCAGTCAACTTTAACGGTTATAGGGCCAACGGGCTGCCCAAACTCGTTAAGAATTATCGATATGCGATCTTCCTCTTTCCTTGTGTGCACATGATGCATCATGGTCGGTCCTCTTCTTTTCACTTTCGTGGTAACTGAATTTGACATATCGAATTAGAGTAATGATCATCGAAAATGTTGACAATTTTAATAAAATATAAACTATGAAGAAATTATACCAATACCTTGTAGTTCGAGATCTCGACTATGTAAGTCCACTTGTTCATCCTCCTTATCAGAAGTTTCTTGGTCACCATATCCGTCTGGATTCTAGTCATCAGTTCCGGCCATGTCATCATCGTCATCCACTAATCCACACTCTTTTAAGTAATCAAGGGCATTGCGATCATCTTCAAGTACTTCGACAAGAAATTTAATAAAAGTGGATTAATACAATACTAAGCTAGTTGAGAAATATTTATTTTTTGAAAAACCGTATATACGAACCTTGTGACCTTGTAGAGTATGATCTAGTAACAACGTTTATCTCTTTGTCACCTCCACGCAATTGTTTCTTACGCAAGAGAATGTCTGCCATACTTACTCTCCCTGCATCTCCATCGAGCACTCTCTCAGAATGAGACTGTCGTTGGCTTTGTGTGGCTGAGTTAGAGTTATGTTTCATTGATTTAAGTGGACTAAATCGCACTTGTCGTCGACCACCGCAGCAAAAATAGCAACCATCAATAACCAGCAGCAATAACATTTTACAGCAAATAACAGCAGCAACAGTTTACAGCAGCAGCAATTACAGCAATTTACAGCAACAGCAACAGCAGCATCAGATTACAGCAAATAACAGCAGCAACAGCATCAGTTTACAGCAATTAACAGCAGCAGCAGCATAAGTTTACAGCAATGAGCAGCAGTAATTACAACAATTAACAGCAGCAGCAACAACAATTACAGCAACTAAAAACAGCAGCAAGCACATCAACTAACAACAGCGACGTCAATTAACAGTAAAAATTCACAGAAAAGTCAACAAAATGCACAACTAGTATCGTAATCATGATGAAGTTAAATCTATTCAAACCGACAAAGTTTATAAATTAAAAAACAAATTAAGAAATTAATCGACAATGTTACCTGATTTAGCGAGATAAGGTGAAGATAGCAGCACAATGATATACAACGATAATCGGAACGGTGATGCGTACTGTGTATCTAAACGAACTGTGATAAAATCAGAAAAACGGTGATGAGAAATCAATAACACAACAGTGCCGCAAAATCAAAAGTGAAATCAATATCAGACCTGAAATAAAATTCATACCTGAAATCAATAATCGGCAGTAGCGATCGCGAAATCAATAGCACAACATTGACGCAAAATCAATAACACAACAGCATATGATACGAAGATATTGATGCATTATGCAGCGCACATATACGATACGAACGGTGGTATGAACAGTGACACTTTTATTGATGAAGGAGCGAAATATATAATCAAGGATCGAATTTATACACAAAATGAAGGAGGAGCAGCAGAGTTATTCGCGAAATCAAAAAGGTTTGATTTGGGGATTTCCAAATTTGTTTCTGATTCTGCGGGGTGACAATTTGGGGGTTTTTGGGATTTCCAAAAGAATTGAGCGGGATGAACGTTCTTCAATTGTTTCATTCACCGCTCATTTCTTTTGTATCAATTTATTTAGAGGTTTTAATTTGTTTATGAATTACAATTACAAAAAACAATTCTCGATTAGGGTGAACAAAATCGGCTACTCGGTTTTTAAAAACTGCTTTTTCCCGAACCGAAATCGACCCGGTTCAAATCGGGTATCCGTATAATTTTTTATTTCCATATTGTAAACTAAAACCGAACCAATTTTTATGACTCGGTTTTAAAAAATATGGTTATTTTCATTGAAAACCGGTTTTTTTAATCGGTTTCAGAACGGTTTTTGACCCGGTGTCACTAATTTGCGTATGCATTTTCATTTTTTTTCGTTTAAAAGTGTAAACCGGCCGGTTTTTAAAATTGTGAACCGAACTCGACCCATTTTTCACTAAAAAAACCGGTTTCGAGTACCCAAATCTGTTTTCAACTTCAAAAACCCGGATTTTCGGGTTTTTCAAACCGGATTTCGGTTCAGTTACCGGTTCCTTTTTTTTTTCTCACCCCTACTCTCGACATATTAAAGGGTAGACAAATAAAATTTGATAATGAAAAGGGTGGACACTTATAAAAGTCAGCTTCAATCGTCAAGAAACTAATAATTTTGTAGTAGTAATCCAAAAATGACTCCAACCTTAAATAAATGAACTTTATTTTCATGTTCCGATGAAAAATGGACTGATCCAACCTCATTGACTTAGCTCGTGCAAAAAATTATGACCAGTGAGTCTGTGATGATTCAATGGGCACATAACTCTAATAAGTCTCCCAATCCAAAAAAACGTACAAAATTGAGATTGAGATTAAACAACTCATATGACCCGACTTCTGAGTTTGTGACCAAACTCGCACGTCGTCCGATCTCGTTTCTCATGTCTGGTACTAATTACAAAGTAATACTTAAATAATGATTACTTAAGAATATATAAGAGACGTTGGTTTCCTAAGAGTTAAAATCGTAATTGAGATTTTTTTCTTTTAGTTTTTTACACTAAAATCAAACTGAACTTTCCCATTATCTTTTTTTATTTTATTTATTATTTAATTGTGGGTTATCAATTATCCTAACAATATTATTGCAACAAATTAAACAAGTGTTGCTAAATGTTTTACTAAATGCAACAATTTCTAGAAAGTGTTGCTAAATCGTGTTATAATTGCAACATTTTTGTAAAAATGTTGCATTTTTAGATTAAATGCAACATTTTTTAGATAAGTGTTGCATAGCTAATATCACTATTAGAAATTGCAACACAATAATAAAATGTTGCATTGTAAATGTTGCAATAGGCCTTTATTCTAGTAGTGGCAACTCGTTTCTTCATTTTCCCCGGGGCGCCCTTTCGGGTTTTCACCACATCCTCGGCTCATCGTTTGTGCTTCGTCATTTTAACTCACTCATTGACCGGGTCGTGGGAGGAATCCCGATTTACTCATGAATCGATTAATCGACTGTTTTGTTTAGTTGTTTGGTTGTACTCGGGGAAGGGTTGCCTACGTATCCGCTTGTGAACGGAATCAAACCATGTTCGTAGTTCTTTTTTAAAAAAATGTGAGTGAATTTTCTTTAGACTCGTCTATGCCAATTATCGATGCGAACTTGATTAATTAATTTTTTTTTTTTTTTTTTTTGCTTCCCCCCTAAGTCGGAGATTGGGATGTGGTTGGCAGGGTGTCTATGGGTAATATCGTTTGAGTTAATCCATTTTGGTTGCGGTTGAGAATTCTTGACCGTCTAGGTCGGTGAGGATCACTATCCCACCGGAGACTATTTTCTTGGCGAGGTAAGGGCCCGCCCAGTTTGGCTTGAATTTTCGTCTAGGGTCGATGGGAAGGGGTGCTCTAATGGACTTGATTACTAAATCTCCCTCGTGTATGTTTCGGGATTTCACTCGCTTATTAAAGGCTCGTTGGATGCGTTGTTGGTAGGCTTGTACGTTTGATAAGGCATGTATCCTACGCTCGTCTAGGAGTACTAGCTCGTCATACCGTTTTTGGTTCCATCCCCCTTCGGGAATACCGCTCTCGGCTAATATCCTTAGTGACGGTATTTCCAGCTCTACGGGTTGTACGGCTTCGGAACCGTAGGTTAGGTAGTATGGTGTGGCTCCAGTGGGTGTTCTATAGGATGTTCGGCATCCCCATAAGGCGAAGGGGATCTTGTTTGGTCAATCCCGGTAATTGTCTATCATTTTCTTGAGGATTGTGGTTATGGTTTTGTTGGCTGCTTCTACGGCCCCGTTTGTTTGTGGTCTATAGGGTGATGACTTGTGTCTTTGAATTTCGTATTTGTCGAGGAGTTTATGGGTGTCAGCCCTGAAGTGAGCCCCCTGGTCGCTGATGATCTCGTGAGGTATGCCGTAGCGGCAGATGATGTTGTTTTGTAAGAATTTGACTACTTGTTTTGAGGTTAGCACGGTGTAAGAGGCGGCTTCTACCCATTTGGTGAAATAATCAACGGCCACTAGTATAAAACAATGTCCACCGGTCCCGGATGGGTGCACTTTTCCTATGACGTCTATTCCCCAAGTAGAGAAAGGCCATGGTGTGGCTATGGTGTGTAGAGGATATGGAGGTAGGTGTTGGACGTTAGCAAAGATTTGGCAATTGTGGCAGTGTCGGACATGATGTCAACAGTTTGCCTCTAAGGTAACCCAGTAATAGCCCAGTCTCATTTTTTTTTCGGGCTAGTAGGTGTGCACTCATGTAGGTTCCGCACTCTCCGTTATGTACCTCTTCCAGGACTTTCTCGGACTGGTTTTTGTTTATGCACCTAAGGAGGACTCCTTGTGGGGTTATTTTGTATAATAGTCCTTGATTCAGGACGTAATGGGTGGCTTGCATTCGTAGGGCTCTTTTTTTCTTGGCGTTAGTGTTGGGTGGATTTGACCCGTGGGTTTTAAAGTCTAGGATTGCTTTATACCAAGGGTCTTTGGGGGGTGTCATCGGTTTCGAGGCTATGGATGTAGGCCGGTAGTTCGCTTCTTTTTACGCAAATGGGCATAGAGAAGAGATGATCGGGCATGTTTACTAGTGAGGCTAGTTTGGATAATGCGTCAGCGAATTGGTTTTCCTCGCGGGGTATGTGTATGAAGTTGATTTTGGTGAATTCCAGGGACATTGTTTCTACCTTGGTTTGGTATAGGGTTAGGCTTTCGCTATAGACCTTCCAGTTTCCCGTGGCTTGGTTGACTACTAAGGATGAATCTCCGTGTACTCTAAGGATTTTGACTCCTAGAGACACGACCGCTTTTAGACCTATCAGACAGGCTTCGTATTCGGTTATGTTGGGGAAGTTTGGTTGGATGAAGGTCCGGTTGCCGCCGGTTTATTGTTGTTTGGGTGATGGTGTCAGTGATGGGTTAAGTCCAGGTCGTTGTTTCCAATTTTTAGGGGAGGTTGAGTGGGCCTCTCGTTGTAGCCCTTGTTTTTTAGTTTTGTTATCTATAACTGGCACAAAGTTGAGTTCTTAAGCGTTTTAAAAAAAAATATTAAGTGACTGTCGAGGCATACTTGTAAAAAAAGAAGATTGTTTTATTGATAATAATAGACGGGCTAGATACCCGCGTTTTGGTTTTGAGGGAGGCGGAGGACATGTCCCTCACACCTCCCTAGACTTGATAAAGGAAAGAAAAGGTCAAATCATTTATTATTATTTTAGTCTAGGCCCTTGGATGAACTAGACTCTGACTAAGACCGATCATGTGGTCTCTAGAGGAACTTGTGCTGACGAAGCTCTCGGTGCTCGTGCAGGTTGCTTCCTTGATACCTGGAGTCAGTCCTTTTCTGAAGACAACCTACGGGGACGTAGACCCCCTTATCGATCAGGTCCTGCACCTCGTGCTTGAGCTCGGTGCACCCTTGGGTTTCATTCCCCCGACCCTGATGGTACAGGCAGTAGGCGTTGGGATTCCACCCTGCTCCCCTTTTTTCTATAGGTGGGTCTGGGGTGGGTCCTACTGGCCATAACAGCCAGGCCTCCTACAATTTCCGGAGGGCCTCAGCGTAGGATTCTCCTAATTCAGTGAACTGCCTAAAGGGACGGTGAAGGCCTGCAGGTTCGACAGGGCGCGCGAGTCTGGCGTATTCGACATACGGATCCCCACTAAGCACCAGCTCCCTGCTCACCGGTCCTTCCCGGGATTTCCTTTCGGGGCTTTCCAAGGTGTCGAGGCGACGTCTAACGTCGTCGATGGAAGAGAAGATCGATGATACTATCCATAGTACCCCATGGACCACGTTCATTAGGGCGTTGAGTTGATCGGTGCTGCTTTCGTTGCTACTTGGTGCCATTCTTGGGCCTAGCAAGATAAGAGTGTAAGGTCGAATACACCCGGTGTTTTTAAGACTTGAGGAGTCCTCGTAACTGAGCTACACGGAAATGAGACCCTTAACCCACGGGTGCGGGCAATCACTGATTTAGGGACTCAGGCGTTTTAGACTCTTGGTGTACTCGGCGAGACGCCTAGCGAATCTTAAATCTCTGTAATGAGATGATGTGACACAAACCTCGTAGGTGAGGTTTACAGAGGACTTCTCAAAAGGAGACGACCCAAAACATAAGACCTCGAGTAGAGGCGATCCTAGTAACTAACAGGGACAATTAATCACACGGTTGTACGGCGTACGGAATTGATCGCGATCCCGGCTCAGGATCAAAGGATTTTGATATTTTTCGAAAACGACCGATACTCGCAGAGGGAAAGTTTTTCTTCGAAAGATGGTTTCGTAAAATTAAGGTGACGATGGTGTGGTGACATCGTCTGTGATGAGAAATGCGCGTTGCTATGTGCGTGTCGGGAATCCGACGATAGCAAAAGTTTAAACGTTTTTCTTTTTTTTGAAAGGAACACGGTCCTTAGGTGGACTGGTTTTAAAAATGACGAAGTGACTTTTTATCGAGACTACTATTAATTAGCTAGTTCGATAATGGATGTATGTGGTGCTTTAAAGGTGTGACTAAATTCTTTTCAAGGGTTTAGGTAGTGAATAGTTTCTTTTTGAAAAAGGTGGTGGTTGTTTTTTTTTTAATAAAAACACGAGTGATCCACGTTTGTCGGTGGCAATAACATTCGACAATGGATGGTGGTGTGTTGTGAAAAAAAAAAGTTTCGAGGATGTAACCGTTTCGGGTTCCTTGACTTCATTAATTGAAGCTTCGGTCGTGTTAACGGTATGTGTGTAAAAAAAACTTCTTCTTTTTTGAAAATAAAATGTAACCGTTTGGTGTGCCTTGATCCCATTAATTGGGAGTTTCGGTAGTACTAGCGGTATTTTTCGTTGACGGGTTTTACTTTAGCCACGTGATGGCGTTTGAAAATGTATTTCTTTTTTCTTTGAAAACGTTGAGTGTAAAATTTGCCATGACAACGGCGTCTCAAAATGTTTTTTCTTTTCTTTTAGAAATCATGACTTGACCGGAGTATCGGTGTTTCAGAAATCATTTTGGAAAGACGAGATGTTTTTCGAAAACGGAATTGGGTGTGGTTGAATATGTTGGCGTGGTTGAATCCGGATTTTCGTGTTTTATTTGGGTTGGATTGTTCAAACACGCTACACATAACTAGGAATGCGTACACTCATGCAGGATGCAGACTCGGGTAGGTTTAGGGTAGGCTACCGCCCACGAATAATCTTTACTTAGGCATTGACAATGATCTGGGTAGACGAGTGTCATACCGTCTGTTCGGAACTATCCGCTTATTATTCCCGCGGGGTACGCGTTAGGCGGTCAGAGCGTCAATCGAGGATCTCTCCGCGTGTCCCTAAAGATCTTACCGCGAAGAGGTTGATTGGTCCTGATATCGGTTGGGGTGGGCTTTTTAGGGCCAAAAATTGTAGTGACCACAACTAGCAACTAAGAGATGAGCTTCACCGACCTCGTTCAAGTTACACCACCACTGGAAACTTGTTTTCAAGTCCCCAGCGGAGTCGCCAAACTGGGGACGTCCGTTCGCACCGCTCGGCGCCCTGCGTGCGCCCGCGCGGGACCGGCCCGGTTTTTCAACGTGTGGCGGCGGCCACCCACGCGGCCCCCTCCCTGCCAGGGGCCGGTCCGATCTCACGTACGGGGCGATGTGTCGGACCTCGATTTGGATGACGATCCAGACTTGTACTAGACGGGTGGTGTAACATCCCGTATTTTTAACAATCTTTTATAAATTTTTCCTATTTTACGTCATATTTTATAAACTATCAGACCCCTTTCCGTGGGGTGGATAGAAATTTCATATTGGATTTCTACAATTTTTCTCATTTTACACTTCTTTCAAAATCTATAACATGTCATTTTATTTATTTATATTATTTTACTATTATTTATAATAGATTTTTCAGCTCAACTTAAGACAACATAAGTCGATCCTAACTCTTTTATTAATTCTCATACTCGCACACCCCAATATACGTTTTGAAGATAAGAATAGATACTACAACTTAGCAAAGAGAGTTGAAGACAAATTCAGATAACTACTAACCTGGAATTTAACACCGAGGGTCTAGGGTCACATTGATACTTTGTAAATCTCACTCGACGTTTTACGGGTTCTCTAAAATAAAATAATTTTAAAACAAATATTTTGTGTTCATTATCAAGGTCATTATTTTTAAGTCGAACTTCTGACCCAAATGTGGGTTATTTTTATTTCATTTATACGCCTTTCAAAATACTTACTAAAGAAATTGTTTATAATATGTTACTAAATATCTTATCTTAAGCAAATTGAATTATACCCCATATATATATAATAATTAATTTCAGTATCAAATCGTCATTGGTCTCATTTCTCCACCTTAACTTAACCTCCATCTTTTCATATATTAGTACATTAGTATTGTGATCATACGATTATATAAATTTATGACCGAACCTACCTACCTAAGTCAGTCAAACACTATATATTAAGTTACATCGTGTTGTGAATTTTATTTCGACCCAAACTTTTATTTTAAAGTCTTGAGGTTGCAAGTGTTACACGTAGTAAGATTATTTAAAACCAACTCGATTATGAACTGAGTTAATCTTGGAAATTAAAAGACTCATATTGAGCCTAGCTCCTACTCACCCTACGTGTCAAAAATAAACTCCCTCATCCTCACCATGCACCGTCCCTCAATTACTCCACCTAACATCTGCTCCCTCAATTTCCTTTCCATTCTCAATATACAAAAGTCCACCAAAATTCATCCTCTGTAATTGAACAAAAGAACAAGAATAGATCTAAAAATTCTACGACCTTCCTTCATTGCCTCGTTTGAGCGAGATGATTTTCCTTAAATCCTCAAAATTAGTTGGGGCCATTTCTCTCTATTTTGAAATCAATTCCTTAAAACAAGGTATTAAGAGTAGGGTAGTATTTATTATTATTATTATTATTATTATTATTATTATTATTATTATTATTATTATGAAACTGTATTTTATGTAAGTAAATGGATAAATATTTCATGAATATCAATATTGTAATAAGATCGACTAGTAACATAGAATTAATTTTACTTTTATCGAATTGAAGTGGTGCAATTAGTTCATAGAAAATTTCTTATTTTCTCGTATTTTTCTGTTGAGCCGAAGAAGATTCAGAGGGCCTCGAAGCCGCTTCTCGAATGGAGGGAATCGATTTAGAGTCTAAAGTCGTGATCAAGGCCAAAACCCTTTAGTAGGGTGGGTAAATCGTCACCCTTTTCTAAAAACTTTGGTTCTTTTATCAAAATGAATTTTTATTTTTCTTATGGACTTATATGCTAATATTGATGCATATGATTATTAGGACTTAAGCTTGACTATGTGAGTAATTAATTACATAGTCTAATAATTCACCCTTAGTCCTAATTCATAATTAATTGCATGCATGTAACCATGTGAGTAATCTTATATGGATATGTTTAATTGCATGCATATGATTTTTATTTGGGTATATGCTAATATGGATATGTTTAATTGCATGCATATGATTATTTGAGTATATGAATTTTTATTACTTATACTTACATTATAATTAAGTCAAATTTTAAGTTGTAAAATTTGATTGAGAAAAAGAAGGACAAATGATATGAAGAAAGGAAAGGTTCAAGTTTTACAAATTTTATTAAATTTTTAACCTATTAATTTTTAATTATTTAATTATCTTTGGAGAAGAAAAATTATTATAATAAATTATTAATTTTAATATAAATTTTTGTTTTATGGAAACCTACTATTTTAGAAATAAAATTTAAGTAGTATATAAAAAAAATGTGTGTATTTCTAGATATAATTAGAAATTTTACAACAATTATTACTTGATATTGTTATTTTACTATCTATGGATAACATAGAAAATAATTAAATTTGTTTTATTAGTATTTATTTGACTCTAATGTAATTTAATTATTACTCGCGAGACCTGACCAACGATACCCCAAAATATGTAATATAAAAGACCTAGTTATTCTCACGTATAAGTTAGATTTCTAGGACCTTGGCAAGCGTTTAGGCCTGACTCACGATATCACTAAAATTCGTCTAAATAAATCTCGGTATTTCCTAAAAATATATATTTAAATAAACTTTTCGGTATACTTTGACGCTTTCAAAATAAAATTTCTTCTAAGACAAAATTGGGTTTTTAGCAAACCAATATGCATCAGCCTTTTTGGTCTTTGTTAAAACGTTCCAACATGGACTTAAATCCACAAACAATCTTTTTAAAATCAAAGTATTTAAATAAACAAACTTTTTATTAAAAGAAGTTTTAAATCAAAACGCATTCGCTTACATTGCACAACGTAATCAGAAACCTTTTAAAATAACTTTTCTTAAAATTATTTCAAATCGATATTTTTTTTTAAAAACGAAATTAACCACATTAAACTAAGACAATCTACATCGATTAAACTACTCCGGGGAATGAAAACCGTCCCTTAGTTAAATCGATTAAACTTGGCTAAACTCCGTTAAATGGTCATACTAATCATTTGACATATTAACCAAGTTCGTTAGCCAAATCCCGGCCTATAAATAGGAACAACCCGTAAGGAGACTTTTATTTGACTACGTGCTATTTGGCTATTATTACTTCGTATCTAATTATAAAAGGAATTTTCTATTGATTTCAAGTTGGATAATACATAATGTTTTCAAAATATATTTCAAATGGTTTTATATTTTATTGGGCATTTTTAGGACTTAATTCGAAATCTCTTTGAGCGGGAAAGCAGGTTGTCTCTATTGTGTACGAGATGACTTGGAAGAATAGCGTTTAGCTTAACCGTATAAAACCGTCCGTAGCGTACGAAGGGTCTTTGGCTGTGCTGACATTGACCCGAGAGTAGGCAAGAGTGTGGCCATACTTTAGGTGGGGACCTGATCAGTCCCGTATGTGTTAGGTGGATCGCACCCGGGTTCCCGTGAGTCGACGATAGGAGCGTGGTTGCGGGGATAACTGGCCGGGTGGAGAGTAGTCCATGGTGCGCGTAACAACCCCACGTACCGGCATTCGACCCTGGAGATGAGAGGACGAATTTTGTTTTAAACATGTTTATGTCACCACGGTAAACAGGGGTAATAATGTAAGCCCCCTGGTATCGGTGTGATTGGCGGTATATTATTATTGTACAAGTATCAAATATGAAAGTTATTCGGAACTTGTACAATAATTGGCCGGTATATCGTGATAAAACTTTTCTAAAAAAATAATAATACGGCACTTAAAACATTTCTTACGATTTCTAAAAGTTATGTGTTATCGGTTATGCTTTTATGTACTGTTATTTTATCTATACTTGTTTTAATATTTTATTCATATTAAATTTTGATAATTTACCCACCTGACGATTTGTTTTTTTATGAAATTATTTTAAAAATATTTTAATCGTCAGATTAAGGGAGACTGACAATTCCTCAGACGGGCAAGGTTGGAGATAGCACAAGATGGAATTCAAATGTATTTCTATTTCTTCATAAATGGTTACTATTAAATGTAATTTAAAAGTACTTTCATAATTATTGTAAAGTAATCGAATTAGTTGAGAATAGTAATGACTCGGATATGTATTATGTCTTCCGCTGTTTTCTATTATAGCCTTATTTATAAAGTCGGGAAAATCCGGGTCGTTACAGTTGATATCAGAGCATGGTCTGATGACTTATCTGCTCTAGAGCTTTAAAGCTCCCGACTAAGTTGGAAATAGAGTCCTATACTCCCAACTAACTCGGCTAGCGGAATCGAGTCATCTATTTTCTAGGATAACATAGATTAAAATAACTAGATCACTTAAAAGGAAAAATAAAATAAAATAATAAAGGGTAGAAACAACTAAGGATCGACCTAGTTTTAGAAACCCGTAGCTTTTATTTTACCATTACTTGTTTTTGACTTATGTGACTTCTTACATTGTAATATGCACAATGTTACTTGTTTTACTATGTGTATCTTATATACTTATGTGCATATTATATAGTTCTTAATAGTATTATTAATATATGTGTTATATTATGATATGTATTTGTTTAATACTCCATATTATATAATTATAAGAAATTATATATTCCATAATAGTAATTTAATTATATTTACTTGTATATACAACTAAGTTCATCTTATGAAGATCCGTCAGAATCAAGTGAGGATTATCAACCACTACGAAGGAAAGTCTATTGCGTCATCAAGTACTTTTAGAGACCGTAGTATTTTGGGATGCAATCTTTTTAACTTAGGTTATAATAACACGTGTATTGATCCGTGTTGGTGGGTTAATTCCCTACCATACTAACTTGGTTACTTTGGTTGCAGGATATAAATAACGTATCTAAATTATTAATTAAATATAAGAAATAGTTAACGTCGTAAATCAAGTATCGAAGACACCTTTATTTAATAACAAAATTTGAAAATCTTCACATACCGCGTTTCATTTCAAATTTTGTCAATTTATTAATTCTCTCATCATCCTACCTACAATTCGTCATAGTATTAAATAAACTCTTGGAAAAATGCATGTTTTCTTCGTTACTTTTAATTTGCTATAATTATTTTTATACCACTATCTTCTTATCGATCGTATTTTCGGATTCCCACTTTATTACTTGAACTTTTCTTCATCTTTCCAAATTCATTTCAGTTCGTTACCCTTGCTTTCATTTCATTAGAACTTTCTAATCCATACCTACTATTTTTGGAAGAAAATTTATTGACTCTCTTATTCATCTGTTTAGGGAATACGAAAGACCTATCTTACCAGACTACACATTCATCCTATCATATTCATGCTCACATTGATCCCTTACCTCTCATTCTAGCAAAGTTGATTGGATTTATTAATTTTTACACCACCTTTCTATATTAGTAAATATTCTAATATTTCTTTTAATCCAAGTATATATAGTGAACTGCAACAGCTAAAGTAGTGCATTGTCAATCGTACTTCTAGTGCTCCCTTTTTGTTGTCTTGCGGCACTCCATTTCAATTCAATATTGAGATCTTCACTCAACTTACATCCATTGCTTTAGCTCATGTCATATATTTTGTTTGCATAAGAACACCTTGAAGGATAAGTGTGAGAGACTTTCCACGTCTTGTCTAGATAGAACACATGCACGTGTTGGTTATTAAAAAACATTTTCTATGCATGTTGTCCACTAATGCAAACTTCCCGTGTCTTGCCATTGATGTTATGAATCCGTGTTTTGGAATAATCTTTTACCCCTTGATCATCTGAGCCAACACTTATTACATTACTTTTTCATTAGCCAGTCATATGCCAAAAGGTATCATGTTTCTGTCAGCTTTGCACCAAACTTACAACCTTTGCCTTACTTTCCACCATCTTAAAAATTTCACTCCTAATGCTTATGATGCTTTTCATGGTTAGGGTATATCGTTCCTCTTTCTTTATCTCTCGAATTGTCTTCGCTTCTATATAAAATGTAATATTAAGTCCGGATATTCGAAATGTCTCTTTTACCATTAACAAAATTCTTAAACCATTGATTGACCACTGCTTTGTTCCATGTTGTAACATCCTTAAATTGAACCCTCCTTCGTCCCAATGAACACTTATTCCCTCACAATATTTTTAAGACATGCTTCTCTTATCAGTAATGTCAATCCAAAAGTAAATTCAGTATAACTTATGTTGTCTCTTGAGCATAATATTATTTTGATTGTAAGACTAGTATTTTATTTTTATAATCCTTAATAATTTATTATCACCTTTGATCAAAATAGTGGGTCTTATTCACTCTTACCTTAAGTTGAATTTTATTTTTGATTAGAATTTTTATTAAAATGTATTTCATTTTTGTTTTTCTATCTTAGTGTACAATTTGTTTAGAAGTCGATTCTATCTTGACCTTTAAAATATAATTCTTTGAAATTTTATTCTCCTACAAACTTTAAATTTTAAAATTTTCTAACCCCTTTCCCGTATAGAACCCTAACTGAGATAGAGCATGTTATAGTCGCACATGTGAGATTAATGGATGAATAATAAAGGGTGACCTAAGCATACTTCGATCAAATGGAAAGAAATAATATTCTAAGAGGAGTGCACTTGAACAATAGTCTAAAGGTGAATAGGTAATAGGATGTGGTATCATTTTATGGATATTAAATGGTAAAACCACTATTTGAGGATATTTTAGGATTTTTCTGAATATAGGTTCTTGAATGGATCGAGAACATAATTGAGTAATATGAAGTTAAAAGAGCGAGTTCTGTAGTTGAAAGAGAAATATTGAAGCATTGAGAATAACTTTATGGATTGACATTAACCTTGGAAGGACGGTGATAAAAGATGATGGTTTTTAGAATGTTTAGGGGATTAATAGTTATATTGATTTGGAGAAAATATGAAACATGAGAAGTGGAATGGTATCGTTAGAATACTTGGATTTTTGTTAGACGATCGTGGTATATAGAGGTGAAAACTAGTAAGAATGATTAGAGACAAATTACATTCTGGACTAATGGAATTATAAGAAGAGAGAATTTTTGGGCTTATTAAATATAATTTTAATTTGATGATTAGACATTCTCTTTAAGATTATGGAATAATATATGGAAGCTTGGAAACATAATTTTGAGAAACTTAGAAGTGAGATGGTCTTATACATGTAACTATGAGAAGGTTGCAAGGAGATCATGAAATTATACGATTAAGATGGACATTTAAAATGTATCAAGGCAGATATGTTTTATAATTCTAGGGATTTTATGGGTTAAGTTGGCAGTTGAGAGGACTTGGTATACTCGAGGATATTGTACATCATATTATAAGGAACTAGATTCACATATTATATAAGATAGACAATATTTATGGGATGTACATGGAGTAAAGATGAATTTTGAGAATTTTGGAAATAATTTGGGTCAAAGGACAAGGAAATGTTATACTCGAGGAAATGTTATACATGGAGATATATTGAGGTTAAATTATTTGGATTTTGTGGGTCATGATCTAGTCGGAATATTATAATGCATTTGAGAATATAAGATGATAAGAATAATAATAATAATACATTTAAGGAAATAGGATAATATGAAAAATGATACATTTGAGGATATAAGCATATGACCATCTGATAATGGATTAGACTCGCATGTGGTTTAACAGATAATTTTGTGGAAGTAAGGCTTGTAATAGGGAACCTAGATCATCCTTTTATATTCTAGTACTGTACAAGTTTCGAGGACGAAACTTTTTGTTAGGAGGTAAGACTGTAACATCCCGTATTTTTAACAATATTTTATAAATTTTTCCTATTTTACGTCATATTTTATAAACTATCAGACCCCTTTCCGTGGGGTGGATAAAAATTTCATATTGGATTTCTACAATTTTTCTCATTTTACCCTTCTTTCAAAATCTATAACATGTCATTTTATTTATTTATATTATTTTACTATTATTTATAATAGATTTTTCAGCTCAACTTAAGACAACTTAAGTCGACCCTAACTCTTTTATTAATTCTCATACTCGCACACCCCAATATACGTTTTGAAGATAAGAATAGATACTACAACTTAGCAAAGAGAGTTGAAGACAAATTCAGATAACTACTAACCTGGAATTTAACACGGAGGGTCTAGGGTCACATTGATACTTTGTAAATCTCACTCGACGTTTTACGGGTTCTCTAAAATAAAATAATTTTAAAACAAATATTTTGTGTTAATTATCAAGGTCATTATTTTTAAGTAGAACTTCTGACCCAAATGTGGGTTATTTTTATTCCATTTATACGCCTTTCAAAATACTTATTAAAGAAATTGTTTATAATATGTTACTAAATATCTTATCTTAAGCAAATTGAATTATACCCCATATATATATAATAATTAATTTTAGTATCAAATCGTCATTGGTCTCATTTCTCCACCTTAACTTAACCTCCATCTTTTCATATATTAGTACATTAGTATTGTGATCATACGATTATATAAATTTATGACCGAACCTACCTACCTAAGTCAGTCAAACACTGTATATTAAGTTACATCGTGTTGTGAATTTTATTTCGACCCAAACTTTTATTTTAAAGTCTTGAGGTTGCAAGTGTTACACGTAGTAAGATTATTTAAAACCAACTCGATTATGAACTGAGTTAATCTTGGAAATTAAAAGACTCATATTGAGCCTAGCTCCTACTCACCCTACGTGTCAAAAATAAACTCCCTCATCCTCACCATGCACCGTCCCTCAATTACTCCACCTAACATCTGCTCCCTCAATTTCCTTTCCATTCTCAATATACAAAAGTCCACCAAAATCCATCCTCTGTAATTGAACAAAAGAACAAGAATAGATCTAAAAATTCCACGACCTTCCTTCATTGCCTCGTTTGAGCGAGATGATTTTCCTTAAATCCTCAAAATTAGTTGGGGCCATTTCTCTCTATTTTGAAATCAATTCCTTAAAACAAGGTATTAAGAGTAGGGTAGTATTTATTATTATTATTATTATTATTATTATTATTATTATGAAACTGTATTTTATGTAAGTAAATGGATAAATATTTCATGAATATCAATATTGTAATAAGATCGACTAGTAACATAGAATTAATTTTACTTTTATCGAATTGAAGTGGTGTAATTAGTTCATAGAGAATTTCTTATTTTCTCGTATTTTTCTGTTGAGCCGAAGAAGATTCAGAGGGCCTCGAAGCCGCTTCTCGAATGGAGGGAATCGATTTAGAGTCTAAAGTCCTGATCAAGGCCAAAACCCTTTAGTAGGGTGGGTAAATCGTCACCCTTTTCTAAAAACTTTGGTTCTTTTATCAAAATGAATTTTTATTTTTCTTATGGACTTATATGCTAATATTGATGCATATGATTATTAGGACTTAAGCTTGACTATGTGAGTAATTAATTACATAGTCTAATAATTCACCCTTAGTCCTAATTCATAATTAATTGCATGCATGTAACCATGTGAGTAATCTTATATGGATATGTTTAATTGCATGCATATGATTTTTATTTGGGTATATGCTAATATGGATATGTTTAATTGCATGCATATGATTATTTGAGTATATGAATTTTTATTACTTATACTTACATTATAATTAAGTCAAATTTTAAGTTGTAAAATTTGATTGAGAAAAAGAAGGACAAATGATATGAAGAAAGGAAAGGTTCAAGTTTTACAAATTTTATTAAATTTTTAACCTATTAATTTTTAATTATTTAATTATCTTTGGAGAAGAAAAATTATTATAATAAATTATTAATTTTAATATAAATATTTGTTTTATGGAAACCTACTATTTTAGATATAAAATTTAAGTAGTATATAAAAAAAATGTGTGTATTTCTAGATATAATTAGAAATTTTACAACTATTATTACTTGATATTGTTATTTTACTATCTATGGATAACATAGAAAATAATTAAATTTGTTTTATTAGTATTTATTTGACTCTAATGTAATTTAATTATTACTCGCGAGACCTGACCAACGATACCCCAAAATATGTAATATAAAAGACCTAGTTATTCTTACGTATAAGTTAGATTTCTAGGACCTTGGCAAGCGTTTAGGCCTGACTCACGATATCACTAAAATTCGTCTAAATAAATCTCGGTATTTCCTAAAAATATATATTTAAATAAACTTTTCGGTATACTTTGACGCTTTCAAAATAAAATTTCTTCTAAGACAAAATTGGGTTTTTAGCAAACCAATATGCATCAGCCTTTTTGGTCTTTGTTAAAACGTTCCAACATGGACTTAAATCCACAAACAATCTTTTTAAAATCAAAGTATTTAAATAAACAAACTTTTTATTAAAAGAAGTTTTAAATCAAAACGCATTCGCTTACATTGCACAACGTAATCAGAAACCTTTTAAAATAACTTTTCTTAAAATTATTTCAAATCGATATTTTTTTTTAAAAACGAAATTAACCACATTAAACTAAGACAATCTACATCGATTAAACTACTCCGGGGAATGAAAACCGTCCCTTAGTTAAATCGATGAAACTTGGCTAAACTCCGTTAAATGGTCATACTAATCATTTGACATATTAACCAAGTTCGTTAGCCAAATCCCGGCCTATAAATAGGAACAACCCGTAAGGAGACTTTTATTTGACTACGTGCTATTTGGCTATTGTTACTTCGTATCTAATTATAAAAGAAATTTTCTATTGATTTCAAGTTGGATAATACATAATGTTTTCAAAATATATTTCAAATGGTTTTATATTTTATTGGGCATTTTTAGGACTTAATTCGAAATCTCTTTGAGCGGGAAAGCAGGTTGTCTCTATTGTGTACGAGATGACTTGGAAGAATAGCGTTTAGCTTAACCGTATAAAACCGTCCGTAGCGTACGAAGGGTCTTTGGCTGTGCTGACATTGACCCGAGAGTAGGCGAGAGTGTGGCCATACTTTAGGTGGGGACCTGATCAGTCCCGTATGTGTTAGGTGGATCGCACCCGGGTTCCCGTGAGTCGACGATAGGAGCGTGGTTGCGGGGATAACTGGCCGGGTGGAGAGTTGTCCATGGTGCGGGTAACAACCCCACGTACCGGCATTCGACCCTGGAGATGAGAGGACGAATTTTGTTTTAAACATGTTTATGTCACCACGGTAAACAGGGGTAATAATGTAAGCCCCTGGTATCGGTGTGATTGGCGGTATATTATTATTGTACAAGTATCAAATATGAAAGTTATTCAGAACTTGTACAATAATTGGCCGGTATATCGTGATAAAACTTTTCTAAAAAAATAATAATACGGCACTTAAAACATTTCTTACGATTTCTAAAAGTTATGTGTTATCGGTTATGCTTTTATGTACTGTTATTTTATCTATACTTGTTTTAATATTTTATTCATATTAAATTTTGATAATTTACCCACCTGACGATTTGTTTTTCTATGAAATTATTTTAAAAATATTTTAATCGACAGATTAAGGGAGACTGACAATTCCTCAGACGGGCAAGGTTGGAGATAGCTCAAGATGGAATTCAAATGTATTTCTATTTCTTCATAAATGGTTACTATTAAATGTAATTTAAAAGTACTTTCATAATTATTGTAAAGTAATCGAATTAGTTGAGAATAGTAATGACTCGGATATGTATTATGTCTTCCGCTGTTTCCTATTATAGACTTATTTATAAAGTCGGGAAAATCCGGATCGTTACAGGTGGGGGCACCCGTGTTTTCGTTTGGGAATCGATCGAGTCGTGGTTGTAAATGTTTAAAGGCCGTTTGGTTTGGTAAGGCGACCTTTTTAGTGAACTGAAGTTGTTGCCGATTTGTGGAGTCGCCACCGAGTCAATTATGGGGGCTCGGAAATCGTTCAAGTCAACTTTGATCCCTTGCCGGCTCAAAGTTGAGTGGCACGGGACCTAAAGATAAAGACTTGTACCCTTAAGCACTTCATGCCTTGAATGACTCTCATTGCCAATGGTTTCGGACATCCGAAAACCGTCGATTCTGAGTAAGGGGTGAGGGTACGTATTGGGAAGCCTACATCCGATAGATGTCAACACCCAATCCTGCACGCACTATAGCGGCCTCTACTAATCAATCGGTGGGCATATATCCTAGTTCTTTCGTTGTGGTGGAAGTACTGTAACATCCGTTGTTTTAACCCTAAACCTTTTGCTATGTCGGTTGTTTAAGGACAAGTATGTTTTGTCGACAAAGTAGTTGAGTTTACATTCTTTGCATGCGATTTCACGTGACAAGCAGGCCATGAAAAGATGCACGTAGGAGAGTAGAGAGTACTAGTATTATACGTATTAGCAAATCAGTTTTAACGCGATAATACGAATATTAGTCATTCTCGTGGTATATCTTGCCTGGTATTCTGCTTAAGATGCGTCGGTTCGGTATTAATAGAGATGCGTCGAACCTAATAAGGCAAGCACCAGGATTAATACAGAACCCGACCATAACTTTTTTCAGTTTTAGTTGTTTTATGTTTTGAATTCCGTGTTAGGTGATTTAGCATGCGATTATAACGTCATAAAATCAATAAACCATACAAAAAACTGTAAATGCGAATGTAAGTAAATCACATAGTGATGAGGAGTTACACCCTCGGAGTATACACTAAACGGGACTCGATGCATAGATAGTTTTGAGAATGGATCTCGGAATTACTCGGGTCTATTTAGTGTGTTTTAGTGTTTGCGGTTGAAGTTGGGACGTTACGTACACTAGTGGAAAAAAGCTAATTTGCGGCTATCAAAAATCCATCATTTGCGGCGTTTTAGGCTAAGGAGCAAATGCGGGGAAGCAAATAAAATATTATTTGCGGCGTTTTTTAAACGCCTTAAATAAGTAATATTTGCGGCGTCTTAGGTAAAAAACGCCTCAAATAATCGCTTTATCTGAGGCCTCCAGCTTAAAAAAACGCCTCAAATAATGAATTTTTTATGGTACTTTATGAGCGATTGACGCCGCAAATACACTGCAACTACATTTATAAAATGAAAAAAAAACATTTTTTTTGAGAATTTCTCTCCCATTCCAATTGTCAATATCACCAAAGATGCCAATATACTATTCAAATGGGCATCAACAAATTGCCAAATCCAAATAATTCATAGTGACAACTTACGTATTCGTCCACAATTCAAAAGAGCATTCTACTACAATGAACCTAGAAATTCTAAATTACTTAGCATTCTACGTACAACGAGAAGTAAAGTAAGAAGCCCACTTGTCCCGCACTTCATTAAGTTCATCTTCGCTATAGTTGTAAGGCTCCTCTTTGCGTGAGATCCAAACCTAATATAATACCACAAAAGCGACCAATATTCATATTGCATATGCATCCATATTTACAAAATATCCAATTTCAAGAACTTCAATACCCACAAAATTGACCAATTAAACATAACTTCAAGAACCCAATTTCATAACTCATTGGAAAGAGTCACGAAAAACGTACCTTATCCAAGTCACTTGCCGTCGAGCAATTTGTTACTATATCGTGCATAAACCGCATCACATAGGAGCCATGGTCCATGTCTCCACTTTGTTGAGGGCACTACCAAGCCAAATACAAAAATATCGGTATTCTTATCCCAGTAATTGAAGCTCAAATGAAAACACAAAGAAATGAATTTTTAAACGTTTACCCTCATTGATTTCCAAAATGGTTCATTTCTTTTGACCTTCATTTCACCACCACTCATTTTGAACCTCTTTAGAGCCCTACAAGTACAAGATTATTATGTTTTTTTCTTTTGTTTTTATAGTTGATCAAACGAAATTAAGCTTTTAATTTTGAGTTACCTATTGACCACCATCTTCACATATAACTTACGAACTTCTTTAAGCATTATTGAGTCAAACTCATAAATTGTGTAAGTTCGAGGGCAAATCACAAGTAACACCCAATGCTTACTACATAAAGAAAAAGGAGATGTTAAAGTTTATTAGTATACGCAAATGAAAGAATACTAGCTAGTAAGTCAACAATGATGATATTCATTTGTATTACCTGTCACTTATTGGGGCCAAGATAAATTCGTCACCGTCAAGAGTTGACTTTAGGAATGCATTACTAATGTAGGCTATTACATCCTCTGTTTTTTTCTTCAACCTACTTTCAATCGTGGCAGCCGGGCATAACCATCCAATTCGGAGTCCACTTTCGTTTTTCTCAGTATCCTCTCGAAGAGCCCCACACATACATCAAAAAATTATAATCCAATACTTGAAAAATAAAGAATAAACAAAGAATTATAAAGGTTATGCTAAAATAAACCTCATCAATATTTGCATGATCGAAATACTAAGTTCCCTCCCTTTAAGAAATTGTTTCAGGTCATCTTGGTACACTTCCGTATTTCCTTCTTCATTATAATAGAATAGTGGGGTGTGAGCATCAAAATAGATAGTAAAAGACTCTTCATCGGCCATTGTATCGACAAGTGTTTTAAACCATTGACAATCTGGACTTAAGGATTGCACAACTAACTCTTCAGAACGAGTTTTTATTGGCGTAACCAACAATCTCGAGACATGTGAGTTTCTACCCATCATAACCATATCCTTCTCTTCTGAATAACCTTCAATTTCAATTCCAAGTAATGCAATTGCCACTGCACCATACTTCCAACGGCATCTATTAACAAATTAAGATCATAAGCCGTCACAGGAACCGGAAGTGGAAGGGTCTCAAACTCTTTGGGGACCACAGATACTTTTACCTTTAGGTGGTCTGGTCTGACTGGAACTTGATGACACACATCTCCTGAAAATATCTTACCACATGCCACCTCATATGGCACTCCATTTTCAGGGTGTTTCATGAATAGGCGACATAAAGTATCATTCTGCAAACAATCTTAATAGTATATGAATAGGCAAAAATATATGTTCTCTAAACCAATAATAATCATGCTATGAGATAACCAAAAAGAGTGTCTTTTTTATTAACAATGAACAATAAGCCACAAAACTCTACTTCTTTTTAGTTTACCTGTATATCTTGTAGTAAAGATGACTTTTTTTGGATCGTGTCGTTAAATGGACACTTCTTCGCGAAAGCATCATGTAATTGCGTGGTTGGCAACCCCATTTCTTGAAACAAAGATGATAACTCTACTCTCATTTCATTTTTCAGCTCTTGTTTTAGTTCTAACTTTAGAGCATCACGATCCTCGGACGATGTCGCATTCATTCTTTGCCTGCTTGTTTTTCCCGACAAACCAAAAGCATCTCTCCTGCTCACATTAACTCCACCAAAACCTTTTACACGGCTAGGATGATCTTCCTTCTCACCAAGAGCGAAATATAAAGCATCTTTGTTTCCAGAAAGAACTAATCCTCCTTCTTCTTGCTTCTTTTTATACTCGAGCTAATGGAATTTTAAAAAAAACACTTACAAATAGCAATAACGAACGGTGATGCAAAGATGTCAAGCAATTTCGTTTATAAAACTGAAAAAATTAATCAACCAAAGACTGAAGCTTACCAATTTCATGGCTACTTCCTTAGTTGTAGGGTTGTTTATTACATATTTGCCGCTTTCCTTCTCTTTAGAATGCATAGCACAATACCAATCATCCGCCCGATTGACATCAACGGTTGCGAGGGTATTTGAGTCAGTTCCGGTAGACGTGCTCCCTGGATAAAACCCATCTTTGATCCATATTGGCCGAGCGGTGTTGAAGTCATTTTGTCCCAAACGATGATGATGTTCATTCTTTTTCGCACACTCAATGGCTCTCTCACGTTTCCTCTAAATAACAAGGAAAAAATTTATACCATCATTTTCAATCTAGCAGAAAAAGAAACATGCGAACATGATATCAAATACAAATAATATGAAAGTTATCATATGTATTACCTTGGCTGGACACGTGCTTCTGGATTGTTGAAAAAGTTTCCAATCTTCAATCTTTATGTGTTTCCAAATGTCAGGTGGCAACTTCCCGGTCTCATATTTTGCTCTCTTACGTGTCTTAGTGATCCACCCGCTAACCAACTTGCTTTTGAAATCTCTAAACCTTTTTGCTACTCTCGACAAGAAATTCTTCTTGAGTCTCTTTTCATTAGCGATATGGAACAAATTCTGTTCAAAATAAAATAAAAACTCAAGACTTTATAAAGAAGAAGTGTACACACTACTATCACATCTGATGTCTTCCCACAATGACCTTTATAAAAACTAGCCTTTTATTATAATAACAAAACATGAATTATATGTAAGCTTTACCATAGTGTCTTCCCATGATAATTCCCTTTTCCCTTTGCTCACGTCTTTCCAATTCCAATTTATGTTTAACTTTCGCATGCAAAAACCAACATGTTGCCCATATTTTAGTCGCCATTGGCCCATCGGCTGCCCGAGATCATCAAAACTCAAATGCATAGGCTCCGAAACTCTTAACCCTTTTGTCGCACCTCTTCCCTTACGTGGTTCCTCATGATTTTGTGAAACATCAACTTCTTTTGAAAATGTAGAAGGCCTCATAGGCGCAACAACATCTACACCTGCCAAACAGGCTTCATCGGCCATACGCTCATACTCGTCGATTCTACGATCCTCCTCAAGTTTCCTCCTCTCAGCATCGATTTCTTCCTCATCACCCAAATCCTCCTCCATTCTAGCATCATATACAGACTCATCACTACTGTCACTCCCGTCATCATCACTGAATACCTCGTTATCCATGAAAAAGTACCTGAAACACACTTAATTAATTAAGGAACAATAAATTAAACTAGTAGATCTCTTACATTGAACATAAACAAAAAAATTCAAAAAAAAAAAACAATGTAGTAATCAAATAATTCAAACATTTCCTACCTATTACCAATGCTTAAGGACCATTCACGGTAATCCCTTCTCTATGATCAGAACGCATATAACTTGTGTTAAAGTCAACACAATCATTCACCTTATTTACGGGAATAGTGAAAGGTGGGATATCCCCAAAATCATCAAGGTCATTATCGTGAAGAACATCCCAAACACCTGGAACTCGTTTCTTCCCGTGAACGACGAGAGACAAACTAGAATCACATGGGTCTTTAACATAAAAGACTTGTGTAGCCTGGTCAGCAAGAACAAATGGTTCATCCGAGTCTCGTAAGCGGTTCATATCAACTTGGGTAAAACCAAATTCATCTACATGGATGCCACGCCGGCTATTCTCAATCCACTTGCACCGGAAAAGAGGAATCTTAAAATCACTATAATCTAACTCCCATATCTCTTGAATGACTCCATAGTACGATTGGGTCGCATCAATCGGCGATTTGTCCTTAGAATTCGCAAACTCCTTCGACGATGCAACCATCGTCACACCACTATTTTGCACTGACAATGACTTCTTGTCTTGACATTCATTATAGAAAGTGTAGCCATTAATGGCAAACCCGTCGTAAGAGCGTACACTCTCTCTAGGACCATATGCAAGCCACTTCGCCGTATTAGATACATGTCTACTTTTATCCATCAACTTTTTCGTCACTTCATCAGAAAACCAATCAATGAAAGTGCGATTATGCTCTTTCATCAACCATATTTCACCTCGTGAAGGATATTTGGAAGCAAGAATTTTCTTATGCTTGGTAACATATTTGTCCACCTTTTTACTTTGTTGACACACATATAAGTGTGCCTTAGTTATTAAGTTTGATGGAGGTGAAATCTCCTTAGCACCAACCAAACCTTTGCCTTCATATCTCCCATCATCATTACTTCTCGGAAGACCAATGGATTCTAAGTTTTGCACAAATTCACTACAAAACTCATACACTTCCTCACTCACGATGCCTTGGATGATGCTAGCTTCGGGTCGGGCAGGATTCCTCACCATATCTTTCAGGGTACCCATGTGTCTTTCAAAGGGATATGCCCATCTAAGAAATACTGGACCACATAATTTGATCTCACGAACAAGATGAACAATTAGATGGATCATAATGTCAAAAAAAGAAGGAGGGAAATACATTTCAAACTGACAAAGTGTTTCGATAACATCGACTTGTAATGCATCAAGTGACTCTGGATCTACCACCTTTCTACATATTGTATTGAAAAAGGAACAAAGTTTGGTGATGGTATGTCGCACATATTTGGGCAAAATCCCACGAATAACAATTGGAAGGAATACCTGCATCATGACATGACAATCATGGGACTTCATCCCACCTAATTTCAACTCACTCCTTGATACCAACCTTCTGATATTAGATGAGTAACCTGTAGGAACCTTAATCCCATACAAACACTCACAAAATTTTTGTTTTTCTTCTTTGGACAAGGTGAAACAAGCTGGTGGAAGATAGAAGGATGAACTTTGCCCCTTCTTGACATTGTCTTTTGCAATTGGCCACAACTTTGGTCGAATCTTCATTTCTTCCATGTCTTTACGCACTTTTAACCCATCCTTTGTCTTCCCACTTAAATTTAGAAGTGTGCCCAAAATAGCATCACAGACATTCTTCTCAATGTGCATCACATCGAGGCAATGTCTTACCGGCAAGTCTTCCCAATATGGAAGTTCCCAAAAGATAGATTTTTTTTCCATAAACTTCCGGACTCTTTCTGTTTGACAGTCTTACCAAAAACAGTCTCAACACCCTTTATCTGCTCGAAAACATCTTTGCCACTCAATGGCCTTTGAGCTACTCCTACCTCTACTTTTCCATTGAAGGGTAATTTTTTATCACGGTAAGGGTGAAAGCGATTCAAAAACCTTCGATGATCCATATACACATATTTTCTTGAATGGGATAAGTAAGTTGAATTCATATCATCTGCACATATAGGGTATGGTTTCTTTCCCTTGACTTTATAACCCGATAAATTACCATAGGCAGGGTAGTCATTGATAGTACAAAATAACATTGCCCGCAACGTGAAGTTCTCTTTAGCATACGCATCAAATGCCACTACACCATCGGTCCAAAGTTGTTTTAGTTCCTCAACAAGAGGTGCAAGGTATACATCTATGTCATTACCTGGCTGTTTAGGACCGGATATGAGAAGTGACAACATGATGTACTTGCGCTTCACACACAACCATGGAGGCAAATTATAAATAACTAACAACACTGGCCATGTGCTATGTAAACTACTCAAGCTACCATATGGGTTCATTCCATCTGTGCTAAGTCTAAGTCTTAAATTTCTAACTTCCTTCTTGAACTCAGGGTACTTATCATCTATCAAATCCCATTGGGGAGAATCTGCAGGATGTCGAAGCTTCCCATCTTTCTTCCTTTTATCCGCATACCACCTCAAATGCTCAGCGTCAGTCTTGATTGAAAATAATCGTTTAAGACGTGGTATTATCGGAAGGTGCCATAACACCTTTGCTGAAGCATACTTCTTACCAACCTCGAATTCAATTCCATCGCGCAACTTGTAACGTGACTTGCCACAACGCGGACACTCATGTAAATGAGCGTTTTCATTACGATATAATATACAATCATTTGGACATGCATCAATCTTCTTGTACCCTAAGCCTAAAGGACACAACAACTTCTTCGCATAGTAATTGGACTTAGGGATTTGATTACCTTCGGGGAACATGTCTTCCAAATTTTCTAACAATTCGGTGAAGCCTTGGTCACTCCAACCATGCTTCGCCTTAAGGTTGAAGAATGTCAGAACTGCGGAGAACAGAGTGTGCTTGCCACACCCTGGATATAATGGTGTTTTAGATGCCTCGGTCAACTTCTCAAACACAGTACGACGACCGCTAAATTCATCTTCAACGTCATCTAACATATCGTGTAGTCGATCATATTCATCCTCATCACCGTCTTCAACATCAGCCAAATTTTCCTCTGGGATATCAACTTCATTATTTTCGACAAAAACACCCTCTTCTGGCTGTCGTTCACTCTCTACAAGAACCGGAGTCTCAAGATGTATCGCCCCATTCTCATTTGCATTAGTACTTTCCTTGTAAAACCCTCCTTCACCATGCCATATCCAAGTGTGATAATTTTGCCTAAACCCACGACAAGTAATGTGTTCCCTTAAAGATTTGATATCGTAAAGTTGGTCCACATTGGAGCAATCGACACAAGGACAATAGAAACCATCATCCCCGACACTTTTGGCGTAATCTAGCGCAATTCTACAAAATTCTTCCACTCCCTTCTTAAACTCGGGTGAGTTACGCTTACCATACATCCAAATCCGGTCCATCACATGTATAACACACTAAAACTTAGAAGATTAGGTCCTTAGATGAAAATATTATTTTTATTTACTAATCACCATTAACATTACTTAAACATAACATTCATAATCCGAAATTTAATAAGACCTAAAACCTTCAAAAAAAATGATGATCATAAATGACATAGCAAAATCTTATACTCCCTCCTTAAACGTAGTACTGTATAGTGTATATATTCTACCTCCTTAACACATAGTAATACTATAACTATGCTAGAAGAAGGATTTAACAGTTAGACTACGTCAAGTATTTTAATTAGTAGATATAATAGCTTATAATTCAAATTTAATAATTAACCCTTTTATATCAAAATAACATCACAACTTCAAAATATTACTTGGACTAATTTGGACGTCCAATTAATGAAGTTACATATAATATGTGAGACGCATTCACACCATGTAACGATCCCTTTGTATAAAAATATAACACATTTCTCAATAATACGTACTCCGTAGCATTTTACAAACATGAACCGTTACAGAGTCATAGGTATGAATATGCCTTACTAAATCATGTACGTAGTTACTAAATCATAGTTACAACAGTTCGGTTGTCCTACATACTTATATTTCTCACCATATTTTTTTCTTTTTTTAGTAGTTCCTTCTTATTCTTTCCCTTTAGAATGTCTTCTAAAATATGTCCTTACACTGAACTTCAGTCTCACATGTTCGTGCAACCATTGGCAAAGGGAGTATTATATTTGGGAAACCAACTATAATCAACTTAAATTGATATGAACCCAAAAAAAAAGGCAGTCCATAATCAACTTAAATTATACCCGTAGGGATTACTAACAACACAAACTGTAAGAAAAGGGAAACTAACATTTTTTTTATATCAATTTAAGCTTATATTAATGATCAAACCACATTGGACATTTTGGCTACTAGGCCATACAAACGTCCAAATTTAACAAATTGAAAAGAATATAAGCTTACATTCAACTCTATATATGCATACACATTATCAACTGTTTTAGAGTGAGACAGTTCCTCGGAAGGCAACATGCCTAAGATATTGTCTTACATGTAATTACGTTAGCGAACGAGTTTGACAAGAATCATATACGTAGACAGCATTCTCACCCATATACTCTACTTAAATCCAGGTTTCTAATTGAAGTTCTCCGTCAACCGTCTATCCAAAAAAGAGAGAAAGTAAATTCATAGCTCAAACACTCACTCCCAAAAGTTTCCTCGAAATTCAAAGAACTGAACAAATTAATTAAATTTGCAGAGCTAAAAGAATCAAATAACATTTATAATAATAAAATTAAACCTAATTTGAGCAGCTTACATCATTCGCCCTCGTTTTTAATTAATAATTCAAGACAAAAATTATATCCCTGCGTTTGAACTTGCTTCAGCTAATATTATTAAGGGACACGAATTATAGAAAAATCAAAGCACAAGTCGAAATTAATTAGCCGATGGTTAATTTGAACTTCAATCTCACACTGAAATTACAGTCTTTAAACCAAGATAACTGCAAGCACAACTTTTGTACCATAATAATTACATTAAGAAACTTAAGAACCAAACAAACAGCTAACATTAAGAACAGCTAACATTAAGAACAGCTAACAAACAGCTAACAACTTTTGTACCATAATAATTACTTCTTAATAATACTTAATAAACAGCTAACATTAAGAACCAAACAAAAGATACCAAAATTTCAGAATTAGAAACAATTAGGGTTTAGGTCATACCAGAATTTCAGAGCACAAGGTCAAGTCCGGCCAAGAACGGTGGTCAGAGGTCGTCGTGGGTGAAGAAGAACGACGGCTAATAAACGAACTGAGGACGTCCGGAGAAGAAGACGATGGCGGAGTCGACGTCCGGCGAAGAAAAAGAGGAAAGCGGGAAGGGCGAAGGGCAAAGGGGAAAGGGAGAAAGGGAGAAAACCGGGAAAGGACGACGCCGGGAATTCCGATGACTGGCAGAGGCGACGAGGGATTGGAAGGGCAACGGGAAGTCGGGAATATTGGAAGGAGGACAGGAGTAACTTTACTTAAACTTATGATATTTTGGGTTTTAGACTTTTAGTGGAATGAAAGAACTCAATACAGTATTGTCATTTTTTTAAATTTTTTTAGCCGTGAATATGTGTGACAGCTTAACCACCCGAATAAGGGTAGACTAATAAAAATGACTCGACCCAAAAATCCGACTCGAAACCGCCCGAAAAAAAATCTAAAAAAGCCTCCCAAAAATGACCGAAATTCGAAAGTGACCCGACCCGACAATAACTCGAATACTATGAGTCAAAACCCGTCCGAACCTATTATGATAAAAAAAAATTGTATTTATGATTAAAAAAAAGTACAAGAAAATTAATGTTTTCAAAGTGTGTTAATATAACCCGTATTTGACCTGAAACTCATATAAACCCGCTCCGTATAAAACCCATATTTTTCAAACCCGATATACACCCGACCCATATTTTACTCAAACCCAAAATGACCGAACCCGAAACCCGACCGTCCGACCCATTCGACGGGTCTTACAAAAGAGGCTTTATTTTTAACATAAAATAATTTGGGTGAGAAATTAGAAAAAAAATTATTTGCTGCTATTTGGTTAAAAAGTCGCAAATGAAGAGCCGCAAATTAGCTTTTTTCCACTAGTGGTATTTTAGTAGATGTCAGTAGGCCTAGTGCCCATATCCAGTGTTGTCGTAGTGCATAATAAGAGAAAATACGAATATGGAAAGTTTTGTTTAGATGGCAACCTAGTGACGATACGACTCCGATAGGCGGATCCTCCTAGCTTGACCAGTTATTCCGGCAGAGTTCCATTACCATTTAACCTTCCCGCGGCTATTCCGGCAGAACTTTGTTACTATTTGACTAGTTCTGCGGCTAATCCGACAGAACCTGGGTACTAGTTTTGAGCTAGTCGATCACAGGCACCTCGGTATCGAGTGGAGTGCTCGAAGGTGAGGAGTAGCGTCGATGTAGCTTTTATTATCGGAACTACGATCGAGTGGATCGTTTGCCTCGTGTGTCGGAGTGCGAGCCCTTAGCGAGAGTTTAGAGGGGGGAAGAGAATTGAAATGTTGTGTGTCAAAATGAGGGCGTGAAGGGGGGTATTTATAGGTGTTTTCGGCCCTCGTTGCCTATATAGGCGCCCGAGCTGGGGCGTACTAAGACTCAGGCGCCTGGGTCCGGGCGTGGGGAGACCCAGGCGCGTCATCAGGTGGTGCGGTTGGAGTTCTGAGGATACGGTTTTGGTACTTTCCAAAACCGAGAGGGAGTGTGATATGATTCTTGGGGATTAAGCTTACCTCGGGTTTGACCTAGCGCCGTGAGTTTAGTGGGCCTCGGGTGCTCATCCCGAGGTTCGCTTGGCGCGGTGTTGACTCGGTTCGAGTTTCGGGACCGACTCGGGGTCCCGGTGTCAGAATTGATTCTAATTAGTGTCTATGCGATCGTAACGACACGACTAAGGCTGCCATCATGTTAAGTTTGATTTGCCCGAGTAATTTATTTGATCCGTTCTGTAGAGAAACTATCTAGAACACCGCGAACCCGCGTCGCGTTGCAGTCCTATTGTCATCGGGTGTTTGTTGGGCACTTCTGCAGCCACCAGGTCCAAATCTGGGTGTCTACAGGATGGAGATTGGCATGGGTCGTTTAACCTTTATTCGATCTCGAGGGCTTATTGGGAGCTCCGGATTCATAGACTGAAGGTCTCGTGGTCGCGTCTTGTGTGGAGTGCTTGGAGCATCCGGAAACATAGCTTCATTTTGTGGCTAGTGTTTAGGGGGGCTTTAAACACGAGAAAGAAGCTGATGAGGTTTGGAGTTGCAGACTCTGACCTTTGTTATCTATGTGAATTGGAGGAGGAGAGCTTAGAGCATCTATTTTTTAGGTGTTCTTGGAGTTCTCGCGTTATAGGGTTGTTGAGCGAATGGGTGAAAAAGAGTATTCCGGGTAACAGGGGCCTCGCTTGGGAGAACAAGATGAGAGGGTCGAAGCTTCAATGTAACATTCTTCGAGCTATGATCAATGCGACGATTTATCATATTTGGAGACAACGGAATGTGTGCAGAATTGATGGAGCAGTACAGAAGTCACAATTTATTGTTCATATGATTAAGTTGGATGTTAAGAATAGAATAATGTGTAAGATTAAATATCTCATTCATGATAAAGACCTTAGATGGCTACATAACTTGATGTAGTCATTCACCTTGTAAATTGGTTACAGATTATATATATACTTACCCTTTACAAAAAAAAAACATTTGAATGGTAATTCTTGCATTGGAAGCTAATCATCCGTGCTTAACAATCCGGGTCAAGCAATCCGATCTTCGCAGTCTCACTTTCACACTCAATTAACCTGGCCGAAATTACTTCCCAATTAATCCGAGATTAAACAACTTAAACCCTTATACAACTATGCACTATTATAGAATAACGTCATGATCAGTGACGTGGCACATGACTTTCACATTAAAACTCAACTCCTTTGCCACTACACCACTCCAATTTTTTGTTGTCAAAATTGTACTCCATATAAACATAATACTGATAAGTGTCATTTGTAGTCCCTATTTCGTAGTGTTTTGGTCCCATTTTCCTTGTAGAATCGCTCCTTAGAAGCGGTTTAGGGGCTTCTTATGCTTCCTTTAGTTCGTTTCAGGTTCCCGAGATCGATTTGGAAGAGTTGGAGCGATTCCGACTCGATACATACACATTTTGGAGCCAACAGAGTAAAGGGACGATGCCTCGATGCCTTGAAATCGACCCCGAGACCTTGGGACCCATCCCGAGCCTTCGAGACCCGATCCCGAGTTCCGAGAATCGATGGGAAGCCCGTGAGAAGCAAGGAGGGACCAAAAAGTTCATATTGGAGGCCTACAAGGCTCATCCCGGACGGGTATGGCGTCATCCCGTCCGGGATGAAGGAGCAATTAAAGGAGTTGCTGTCTGAGGCTCGTCCCGATCGGGATGGTGGCGTCACGACCGGGAACGACCTCGTCCCAACCGGGACCACCCCGTCTCGGCCGGGACGGGCCACTGCTACTCCGCTTTTGTTTCTTTTCTTCTCCCTTTCATTTGTAACCCTATATATACTCTACCCTTGTTATGTTAAGCTTAGGCACTTCATATTAGACTAAACCCTAGATTATTTTAGCATAGATTAGCATAGATTAGTGTAGATTAGTCTTTAGATTATCGTTAATCCTAGATTAATACTTGTAATTTGGGAATTCCTCAAGATCTTCACCAAGCTTGACAAACTTGGATGTTTGTTTTGGGTTCTTCCATTTATGCAAGTTTTCTTCTTCCTTTCATCTTCTAGTTTGGTATAATCTCTTTTCCTTTCTCTTGTTTATTGTTTTATTAATCAAGTTTGAATCTTTGTTGTTTGGATTGTTCATAGTTCATAGTTCTTGTTAGTTTCATTATGTTTGTTTTGATTGTTGTTTTGGTTCATCTTATTAGTGTTAGTTTTAGTATAGATATGTTAGAGTAGTATCTTGCTAGGGTTAGTAGGGTGATTAGGGTGTTAATTGGATGATTAAGGGTTTGTTGGAGATGTTGGTGAAAGATTTGGGTTTCCTCTTGTATGATGCACATCACATGTTTGTCGAAATGCTTGATTGACTAAGTATGTACGAATGCTTGTTTTTCTTGCTTTTCTTTAGTGGGTGATAGTTGTTTGTGGGTCTGGTCCCCTCATTAAGTTGCGAGAGCCCGGTGAGGACGACCCCTAGGTCGGTCTAAGTTGCGAGAGCTCGGATTCGACCTAGGCCTATAGCATGCTAGTACTCCGTTTGTGTCGTGTCGCCGAGTTGGGTTTTAGGTGGAACCTCTAGGTGAGTCTAAGTTGCGAGAGCCCGGGCATTACCTAGATTACCCTACTCCCTCCTTCACCTCTAGTTCTTCCTCGACCATTCCGTTACCCCTTTGACCCCGACCTAATCCTAGCCCGTTTTCTATGACAGTTTTCTTGCCTTAGACCTAGCCTAGTTCTAGTCTCCCCCTCCTTAGATTAGCTCGTCTCGAACCTAGTCCTAGACCGTAGCATACCTTAGTCCATCCTCCCGTCCCTGTGGATTCGACCCGACTTAACCTAGCTACCCTAGTTAGGTTTGTTGGTTTTATTTGACGGTTGGGATTCACGACAAATCCCTCCCATCAAATTGGCGCCGTTGCCGGGGACGGCGTAGTTTAGGCTTTTGTTTGCTTAGTTGTGGACTTTGTTCTTGACTTTTGTGTTCTCTTCTCCTTGTGTACCTCCGTTTTTCTTCTTGTGTGTTACTCTCCCTTCCTAGTGCCTCAAAAGCACTAGGATACTAACGTTTGCTCAAGTGCTTCTAGCTCATCCTAGGTACCAAAGCAACGTTATGGACATGGCGCGTCCAAGCTACCATCAATCATCACGGGACAACTATGGGGCAAATGGCCAAGTCCCGAAATCTCACCAACCATATCAACCTCATCAACAATCTTATGAACCCTCTTCTTACGGTTACCAAGAAAGTTGTCAAGGATCATTCTAACATCCAAACAACTACCAAACACCCTCAAATAACCCACAACCAAATATCCTTGAGACTTGTCAAATGATGTCTCAATTGCTTAAGAGTCAACAAGAGGCGATAGCTCTATTACAAAAGACTCAACAAGTGATGATGACTCACATGCAAGGGGTTGAAAAGGAGCTCAAGGCCCAAATAGAGGTGCAAGATGCTCGCATCAATGCATTCATGGCCCATATCACGATGTCGGCCACTCGAGCTCCACTACATGTTGAGGAAGGTTCATTTGGGCATGAAGGTCGGGTTTCTCAACCCAATCTTGAAGCTACAAATGAAGAAGAGAGGGTCGATCAAGAGGTCATTGTTGAGTGTTGCTTAGGCGGTGAAGATGAGGGAAGAATAGAGGAAGTTGAGGCTTCAAGGGCCCACAATGAGGAGGGAGTTGAGCATTATTATCAAGATAGCTCTTGGGGACCCAATGTATTGGCTATAAAGTTGGATTTGTTTGATTTTCTTCGTGATGAATCGGGTGTTGACAATCCAAACCCAAGTGAAGAGATGACCCCTCATGACCATTTTGACAAGGTGACTGAAAAGGAGCGCAATACTTGGGAAAAAGAAGTAGATGCCTTGGAACTTGCTTTGTATGGGAATTTGGAGGATCCTAAACCCTCCAATGAAGAAAACTTGATGCCTTCTCCTCCTCTACCGCACTCGATGCCTAGTCCTTTGTCTTGTGAGACGGTTGGTGAAGAGGATCCTAGTCGGGCGGTGGAAAAGAGTTCCACTCTCGACCCCGTAAAAGAAGCGACCCATTTAGGGTGTGATCTCCCCCATCATGACACCGAGCACGACTCTAGACCACTATACCTACCGGATGGTCATAAGAGTTGTAGCTATGTCGGTTCCGAAGACCCGGAAGATCACGAGAACCCCGAGCATATTGAAGACAGTCGCTTCTTCCCTCCGACTTGGAAACTCTTGGGAGTGGCTAGGCTCGGCCATGTGAGCTTAATTGAAGATGTTGCTAGGGCATTTCACTTATTCCTTCGAGCTCTTGATGGCTATGGAGGCGTTGTTGGTGAGAGTATTTAGTGTAAATATCTCTTTTTCTATTCTTTTGTGCTTGTAATTGTGTTTATGTTTGGGTTTAGGACTTGTTAGTTTTTGTGGAATCCTTGTAATTTGGTATTTTTGATGAGCGATGTGAGGGAGGGAATTTGATGTTGTATTTGAGTTCATTGTTATAGGTGTGAAGGAAAGGTGATTCCTAGAGGAGAGTAGATAATGATAGAGCTTGGATCGTGAGTATGGAGGTCGGTTTTTGAAGCTTCGGTGAAGCTTTTGGGGTTGTGGAGGTCAAGAAGACCCATCCCGGGCGGGAAGGGAGCTTCCCGACCGGGAAGGATATGCCATCCCGACCGGGAAGGAGCCGTCCCGATCGGGATAATGGTGCCATATTTCGAGATTTCTGGAGTGGTTCCCGACCGGGAAGGAGACTTCCCGATCGGGAAGGGTTTATCATCCCGATCGGGATCATCTATCCCGACCGGGATGGTCTCCTACTCCTTTTTGGTGCCTCTTCTTCGACATTTAAGCCCACCCATCCATTGTATACCCTCACCCAACCTCCCTACCCATCCTTGCTCATGTCATATGACCGTCACACTTCATTTACATACCCTCACCTCGTTTCTCTTCAATTTACACCGAATTTCACATCGATTCCTACTCCCCTCACACCATTACTACCTCTACCATGCGGTTTTATCGAGAATGAAGAGGAATAGCAATGACGAAGACAAGCTAAGTACCTATATTGATCTATGAGACGATGGTGAGAGTGAGTTGCTAACCTATGGTACGGCAACTATACTTTCTTTTCCGTCTTTTATTGCTTGTTTTCCTTTGTTTACTCCCCTTCCCCTTGTACACTTTTGTGTCTTAGTGTCATGGTGGCCCTCGGGGCCTTGGTATATGTTGCTCCCGACTCTCGATGACGTGACTACATCGAGAGTCATTTCAAAAATCCAAATTTTACAAGTGTTTCATTTTCTTTTTTTTTGAGGATTTAGTCGGATTTAGGCGGAATCCGGGCTAGGTGACTTGATTACACCTAGCCCTCCCCTCCCATTTCCTTTTATTTCCTTCTTTTTATTTTTCTTCCCCCTTCCATATCTTTTTCTTGTCTCGGCCCATGGTGACTTGACTACACCCCGGTCGGACACCTTCTACCTTTTCTTCACTTTATTTTTGATTTTTAGCTTTATTTTCGTAGTTTCTTTTCTTTTTCTTTTGTCTCTCCGCACCCTACGATCGAGCATGGGGATATGGCTCGATTTAAGTGTGGGGGAGCGATATTCTAGTATAGTTTAGTTTATTTTCTTAATTTTTCGAAAAATTCTTAAAAATCCCTAAAAATTTGAAAATTTTTCACAAAAATCAAATAGATTTTTCTTTTGTGTGTTTTTCTTTTGTGTCATTGTGTCGTATATTTGTTTTGTGTGCGTGTTTTGCCTCCCTCTTTCCTTATAGGTCGCTTAATCACCGCTAGCTTTGGAGAGCTTTCAAGACACCCGGTAACATCTTTTCAACCCTTTTTCCTCTTTGTTTCTTGTGGAGTTTGGAGGAGATATGTGTTGTGGTGTGCTCGGGTGGAGCTTTGTAAAGTTTGCGGATGATTGGTTGCTCATTTGAAAGTTCGGGGTGGTGTTTGTTTTGCATGTGTTTGTTTTGTGTTGTTCTTGTTTTTGTTGCTTTTGCCTTTGTTTCTTTTCATGTTGTTTTCGTCATGTCTTCATTTTGTGTTGTGTTGTGTCTCGTGTAAATGGTTTTCGAAAACCCGGTTTAGAGACTAGTGTGTGAGTGTGTACTTTCCCTTCCTAGTAGTGTAAATCGAGTCTTGGTTTAATCTAGTAGAATGACCCTAAATCAATGAGTTCGTTGGTCCTTTACCTTGAGTCCACCTAGCTTACTAGAGATTTACTGCAGGATTTGCATTTTGACCATTATGACCACCCACGGTGTGAAAGGGCCTTGGTTACCGAGTCTCGTCCCCTAGGTGACCGTGTTTAGGATCGTTTGATTAGTCCAAGTTCTCCCCTTTTTTGTGAGTATGAAGGGAAGACGTCGTCCTGACATACCCATTTCCCTACCTCCTACACATTCCCACACAATAAAGTTTGCAAATTGTTGAAATCTTCCTTTCTTGTCACAAAGAAATGCCAAAAAGCCGAATCTAGCCAAAAGGGCTAAGAAAAGAAAAAAAGAAAGAAAATGAAAGAAAGAAAAGATTGAAGAAAAAGAAAAGGCACAAAAAGCCAAAAAGAAAATAGAAAAGAAGAAAAAGAATGGCATGGCAAAACAAAGAGAAAAATGCAAAAGAAGAAAGAAAATGCAAAAAGAAAACCCGTCTCACAAAAAGAAATCCTCACGAAAATAAGCCTTTTCCCGACTTTTGCCATGAAGAGCCTACCAAAGGACCGAGTCCCTAGGAAGGATTATAGTGGCATTAGTCGGTCTTCCCTCATTTTGCATATTTCCACCTTTTTACTTGGACTAGTTAGGCGGTTTTGGACACGGGACGACCCTCTTGGCTAACGCTAAAGGGGGTGGGGTCTCACTTACCTAAGGTGTCGACTAACACCGTGGTTCCTCACTTTTCCACTCCGCCGATCGTCCCGTAGTACGTTTTTAGAAAGATAGGAGGACCTAGGTAAGTTACCAACGTTTTTGTTGCTTTATCGTCATACTATTAGGGTTTAGTTCACCTTGGTTTGTATGTCTAGCTTGGGAACGTTGTCACTTGCCTCGAGTCCTAAACCGGTGTTTCATTCACCGCTTTTTGAGGGAAGCGGTATTTGTTTTGTTTTGGGTGCAACCATTTATGTGTTTGTTTGTGTGTTTGTTTGTTTATGTGTTTTGTGTCCGGTTGCATCCACAGTTTTGTCGCAAGACCCAACTTGCATTGCGGAGTGCACTTGTCCTCTAAGTGCACTCGCCTGAGTTGAAGGGGCGTAGGGTGCGCTAATACCCACTCGGATAGTATAGTAGTTAGTATGTGCTTACTCGAGAGCGAGTAAGGGTTAAGTGTGGGGGAGTTGATAAGTGTCATTTGTAGTGCCTATTTCGTAGTGTTTTGGTCTCATTTTCCTTGTAGAATCGCTCCTTAGGAGCGGTTTAGGGGCTTCTTATGCTTCCTTTAGTTCGTTTCAGGTTCCCGAGATCGATTTGGAAGAGTTGGAGCGATTCCGACTCGATACATACACATTTTGGAGCCAACGGAGTAAAGGGACGATGCCTCGATGCCTTGAAATCGACCCCGAGACCTTGGGACCCAATCCCGAGCCTTCGAGACCCGATCCCGAGTCCCGAGAATCGATGGGAAGCCCATGAGAAGCAAGGAGGGACCAAAAAGTTCATATTGGAGGCCTACAAGGCTCATCCCGGACGGGTATGGCCTCATCCCGTCCGGGATGAAGGAGCAATTGAAGGAGCTGCTGTCTGAGGCTCGTCCCGATCGGGATGGTGGCGTCCCGACCGGGAACGACCTCGTCCCAACCGGGACCACCCCGTCTCGGCCGGGACGGGCCACTGCTACTCCGCTTTTGTTTCTTTTCTTCTCCCTTTCATTTGTAACCCTATATATACTCTACCCTTGTTATGTTAAGCTTTGGCACTTCATATTAGACTAAACCCTAGATTATTTTAGCATATATTAGCATAGATTAGTGTAGATTAGTCTTTAGATTATCGTTAATCCTAGATTAATACTTGTAATTTGGGAATTCCTCAAGATCTTCACCAAGCTTGACAAACTTGGATGTTTGTTTTGGGTTCTTCCATTTATGCAAGTTTTCTTCATCCTTTCATCTTCTAGTTTGGTACAATCTCTTTTCCTTTCTCTTGTTTATTGTTTTATTAATCAAGTTTGAATCTTTGTTGTTTGGATTGTTCATAGTTCATAGTTCTTGTTAGTTTCATTATGTTTGTTTTCATTGTTGTTTTGGTTCATCTTATTAGTGTTAGTTTTAGTATAGATATGTTAGAGTAGTATCTTGCTAGGGTTAGTAGGGTTATTAGGGTGTTAATTGGATGATTAAGGGTTTGTTGGAGATGTTGGTGAAAGATTTGGGTTTCCTCTTGTATGATGCACATCATATGTTTGTCGAAATGCTTGATTGACTAAGTATGTACGAATGCTTGTTTTTCTTGCTTTTCTTTAGTGGGTGATAGTTGTTTGTGGGTCTGGTCACCTCATTAAGTTGCGAGAGCCCGGTGAGGACGACCCCTAGGTCGGTCTAAGTTGCGAGAGCCCGGATTCGACCTAGGCCTATAGCATGCTAGTACTCCGTTTGTGTCGTGTCGCCGAGTTGGGTTTTAGGTGGAACCTCTAGGTGAGTCTAAGTTGCGAGAGCCCGGGCATTACCTAGATTACCCTACTCCCTCCTTCACCTCTAGTTCTTCCTCGACCATTCCGTTACCCCTTTGACCCCGACCTAATCCTAGCCCGTTTTCTTTGATAGTTTTCTTGCCTTAGACCTAGCCTAGTTCTAGTCTCCCCCTCCTTAGATTAGCTCATCTCGAACCTAGTCCTAGACCGTAGCATACCTTAGTCCATCCTCCCGTCCCTGTGGATTCGACCCGACTTACCCTAGCTACCCTAGTTAGGTTAGTTGGTTTTATTTGACGGTTGGGATTCACGACAAATCCCTCCCATCAAATTACGGAGTAAAGGGACAATGCCTCGATGCCTTGGAATCGACCCCAAGACATTGGGACCCAATCCCGAGCCTCCGAGACCCGATCCCGAGTCCCGAGAATCGATGGGAAGCCCATGAGAAGCAAGGAGGGACCAAAAAGTTCATATTGGAGGCCTACAAGGCTCATCCCGGACGGGTATGGCCTCATCCCGTCCGGGATGAAGGAGCAATTGAAGGAGCTGCTGTCTGAGGCTCGTCCCGATCGGGATGGTGGCGTCCCGACCGGGACCGACCTCGTCCCGACCGGGACCACCCCGTCTCGGCCGGGACGGGCCACTGCTACTCCGCTTTTGTTTCTTTTCTTCTCCCTTTCATTTGTAACCCTATATATATTCTACCCTTGTTATGTTAAGCTTATGCACTTCATATTAGACTAAACCCTAGATTATTTTAGCATAGATTAGCATAGATTAGTGTAGATTAGTCTTTAGATTATCGTTAATCCTAGATTAATACTTGTAATTTGGGAATTCCTCAAGATCTTCACCAAGCTTGACAAACTTGGATGTTTGTTTTGGGTTCTTCCATTTATGCAAGTTTTCTTCTTCCTTTCATCTTCTAGTTTGGTATAATCTCTTTTCCTTTCTCTTGTTTATTGTTTTATTAATCAAGTTTGAATCTTTGTTGTTTGGATTGTTCATAGTTCATAGTTCTTGTTAGTTTCATTATGTTTGTTTTGATTATTGTTTTGGTTCATCTTATTAGTGTTAGTTTTAGTATAGATATGTTAGAGTAGTATCTTGCTAGGGTTAGTAGGGTGATTAGGGTGTTAATTGGATGATTAAGGGTTTGTTGGAGATGTTGGTGAAAGATTTGGGTTTCCTCTTGTATGATGCACATCACATGTTTGTCGAAATGCTTGATTGACTAAGTATGTACGAATGCTTGTTTTTCTTGCTTTTCTTTAGTGGGTGATAGTTGTTTGTGGGTCCGGTCCCCTCATTAAGTTGCGAGAGCCCGGTGAGGACGACCCCTAGGTCGGTCTAAGTTGCGAGAGCCCAGATTCGACCTAGGCCTATAGCATGCTAGTACTCCGTTTGTGTCGTGTCGCCGAGTTGGGTTTTAGGTGGAACCTCTAGGTGAGTCTAAGTTGCGAGAGCCCGGGCATTACCTAGATTACCCTACTCCCTCCTTCACCTCTAGTTCTTCCTCGACCATTCCGTTACCCCTTTGACCCCGACCTAATCCTAGCCCGTTTTCTTTGATAGTTTTCTTGCCTTAGACCTAGCCTAGTTCTAGTCTCCCCCTCCTTAGATTAGCTCGTCTCGAACCTAGTCCTAGACCGTAGCATACCTTAGTCCATCCTCCCGTCCCTGTGGATTCGACCCGACTTACCCTAGCTACCCTAGTTAGGTTAGTTGGTTTTATTTGACGGTTGGGATTCACGACAAATCCCTCCCATCAAATTACGGAGTAAAGGGACGATGCCTCGATGCCTTGGAATCGACCCCGAGACATTGGGACCCAATCCCGAGCCTCCGAGACCCGATCCCGAGTCCCGAGAATCGATGGGAAGCCCATGAGAAGCAAGGAGGGACCAAAAAGTTCATATTGGAGGCCTACAAGGCTCATCCCGGACGGGTATGGCCTTATCCCGTCCGGGATGAAGGAGCAATTGAAGGAGCTGCTATCTGAGGCTCGTCCCGATCGGGATGGTGGCGTCCCGAACGGGACCGACCTCGTCCCGACCGGGACCACCCCGTCTCGGCCGGGACGGGCCACTGCTACTCCGCTTTTGTTTCTTTTCTTCTCCCTTTCATTTGTAACCCTATATATATTCTACCCTTGTTATGTTAAGCTTATGCACTTCATATTAGACTAAACCCTAGATTATTTTAGCATAGATTAGCATAGATTAGTGTAGATTAGTCTTTAGATTATCGTTAATCCTAGATTAATACTTGTAATTTGGGAATTCCTCAAGATCTTCACCAAGCTTGACAAACTTGGATGTTTGTTTTGGGTTCTTCCATTTATGCAAGTTTTCTTCTTCCTTTCATCTTCTAGTTTGGTATAATCTCTTTTCCTTTCTCTTGTTTATTGTTTTATTAATCAAGTTTGAATCTTTGTTGTTTGGATTGTTCATAGTTCATAGTTCTTGTTAGTTTCATTATGTTTGTTTTGATTGTTGTTTTGGTTCATCTTATTAGTGTTAGTTTTAGTATAGATATGTTGGAGTAGTATCTTGCTAGGGTTAGTAGGGTGATTAGGGTGTTAATTGGATGATTAAGGGTTTGTTGGTGAGGTTGGTGAAAGATTTGGGTTTCCTCTTGTATGATGCACATCACATGTTTGTCGAAATGCTTGATTGACTAAGTATGTACGAATGCTTGTTTTTCTTGCTTTTCTTTAGTGGGTGATAGTTGTTTGTGGGTCCGGTCCCCTCATTAAGTTGCGAGAGCCCGGTGAGGACGACCCCTAGGTCGGTCTAAGTTGCGAGAGCCCGGATTCGACCTAGGCCTATAGCATGCTAGTACTCCGTTTGTGTCGTGTCGCCGAGTTGGGTTTTAGGTGGAACCTCTAGGTGAGTCTAAGTTGCGAGAGCCCGGGCATTACCTAGATTACCCTACTCCCTCCTTCACCTCTAGTTCTTCTTCGACCATTCCGTTACCCCTTTGACCCCGACCTAATCCTAGCCCGTTTTCTTTGATAGTTTTCTTGCCTTAGACCTAGCCTAGTTCTAGTCTCCCCCTCCTTAGATTAGCTCGTCTCGAACCTAGTCCTAGACCGTAGCATACTTTAGTCCATCCTCCCGTCCCTGTGGATTCGACCCGACTTACCCTAGCTACCCTAGTTAGGTTAGTTGGTTTTATTTGACGGTTGGGATTCACGACAAATCCCCCCATCAAATTACGGAGTAAAGGGACGATGCCACGATGCCTTGGAATCGACCCTGAGACATTGGGACCCAATCCCGAGCCTCCGAGACCCGATCCCGAGTCCCGAGAATCGATGGGAAGCCCATGAGAAGCAAGGAGGGACCAAAAAGTTCATATTGGAGGCCTACAAGGCTCATCCCGGACGGGTATGGCCTCATCACGTCCGGGATGAAGGAGCAATTGAAGGAGCTGCTGTCTGAGGCTCGTCCCGATCGGGATGGTGGCGTCCCGACCGGGACCACCCCGTCTCGGCCGGGACGGGCCACTGCTACTCCGCTTTTGTTTCTTTTCTTCTCCCTTTCATTTGTAACCCTATATATACTCTACCCATGTTATGTTAAGCTTATGCACTTCATATTAGACTAAACCCTAGATTATTTTAGCATAGATTAGCATAGATTAGTGTAGATTAGTCTTTAGATTATCGTTAATCCTAGATTAATACTTGTAATTTGGGAATTCCTCAAGATCTTCACCAAGCTTGACAAACTTGGATGTTTGTTTTGGGTTCTTCCATTTATGCAAGTTTTCTTCTTCCTTTCATCTTCTAGTTTGGTATAATCTCTTTTCCTTTCTCTTGTTTATTGTTTTATTAATCAAGTTTGAATCTTTGTTGTTTGGATTGTTCATAGTTCATAGTTCTTGTTAGTTTCATTATGTTTGTTTTGATTGTTGTTTTGGTTCATCTTATTAGTGTTAGTTTTAGTATAGATATATTAGAGTAGTATCTTGCTAGGGTTAGTAGGGTGATTAGGGTGTTAATTGGATGATTAAGGGTTTGTTGGAGATGTTGGTGAAAGATTTGGGTTTCCTCTTGTATGATGCACATCACATGTTTGTCGAAATGCTTGATTGACTAAGTATGTACGAATGCTTGTTTTTCTTGCTTTTCTTTAGTGGGTGATAGTTGTTTGTGGGTCCGGTCCCCTCATTAAGTTGCGAGAGCCCGGTGAAGACGACCCCTAGGTCGGTCTAAGTTGCGAGAGCCCGGATTCGACCTAGGCCTATAGCATGCTAGTACTCCGTTTGTGTCGTGTCGCCGAGTTGGGTTTTAGGTGGAACCTCTAGGTGAGTCTAAGTTGCGAGAGCCCGGGCATTACCTAGATTACCCTACTCCCTCCTTCACCTCTAGTTCTTCCTCGACCATTCCGTTACCCCTTTGACCCCGACCTAATCCTAGCCCGTTTTCTTTGATAGTTTTCTTGCCTTAGACCTAGCCTAGTTCTAGTCTCCCCCTCCTCAGATTATCTCGTCTCGAACCTAGTCCTAGACCGTAGCATACCTTAGTCCATCCTCCCGTCCCTGTGGATTCGACCCGACTTACCCTAGCAACCCTAGTTAGGTTAGTTGGTTTTATTTGACGGTTGGGATTCACGACAAATCCCTCCCATCAAATACATATTGTGGGTCGTCACTTGCTTGAGTCATTCATGTTTTTAATTAGTTTCCTAATAAATAAATATTGAGTATTCATTTTCTGAAATATATAAATATTAATTTTTACCGCAGGGAAAATATTATTCATTTTTTTATCAATTCTTATCTCAATAATGTATAAATATTACGGGTAACCATTTTCTAAAATATATTGGTACATACAAAAGTATACAAAAAAACGTTTTTAATTATTTTTGTAATTTAAATATTAAAATTTCCTTCTTATGTAGTTTGGATATGACAAAATTATTTAATAAAACTAATTAATGTGATATTGGAGTTGTAGTGAAGTTGAATGAATAAATGACAAACCTCAATTGTTAATGACATACAGTACATGGGTAACTATGAATTTAAATTTCTTATTTGTAGAGTATAATTTGTTTTCATTTTCCCTTTTTTTGTATGAATTATGTGAAATGACTATTTTACAAGTACTCATTTCGACGTCTTATGTCGTTATACTTAAGATATCTTCTACATTATTTATTATACACTCTTCGAAATTGGGTGAAATTCACCTACTCATGTGGGTTATTTGACTTAGATATTGAACACACTGTAACAATCATCTGCATCAAAATTCATTTCTTTTAGGTTATTTTTAACCAATATCTTCTTTCCGTTCATTTTCATATTGATTGTAATTCGCCTTTTTGATGCAAAAAAATGCTTCAACGCCGTGAATTTTCACAGGTATTACACTATTCCTCTAAATTCGTTAATTTAACAAATGTACCATGCAATAAAGTCTTATGTTACAATGCTTATTAATTATCTTCGATATTTTCTAATGATAATGAAAACGTCTTCACAGGTTAGTACACTAGTTCTCTATAATCTTCCACATTTCCATTTTAGGAGATTTATTGAGATGTTTTACATTTCTTTTTGCTATATATGATTTGTGGTTCTCATTTTTTTGTGACCCTATATAATTTTCATATTATTTGCTCGAAAAAAACGACGTGATTATACTATTAACTAATTCTGTGTTATGGTATTCTTGGAACGCTACTATAGAATAATAAAAAGTTTAATAAAGTTACAAATGCTTAAATAAATTTCAATAATTAATTAAATAATTAATGAAATTTCAAATAGTTAGTTTAATTAACACAATATTATTTTCATATACAATCAAATTTGTAACAATCATTAAAATTTACACATTTATCATTAATTATTTTATTAACCGTGCAACTTTTTATGAAACTTTTTTTAAAACTTTTTGAAACTTAACTATAGCCTATCAACGAAACTCGGCTTTGTATGATAGAGTGATCCTCTGTCCGGATATTCTAGCAAATAGAGCTATTGCTTGTGTGAGGAATCGTATTAAGCTGAATGCTAATGATTCCTTTAGCAACGATGATATAAGATTTTTCAGGATGATAGGCTATAACTGTTAAACTTTGATCTCGTGGATGTATTGTTAGTCTTGATATACTGCTGTTTTTGTACATAAGCTTTGTAACTACCTCATTTTTGGATGAATGATAATTCTCACATTTCACCAAAAAAAATTATAAATATTAAAGTAATGTTTTTATCCTAATAGAATTCGATGTATTTTTAATTTTATCCTAATGCAATTTGAATATTATAAATATTAAAAGTAATGTTTTTTATCCTGATAGAATTAGATTTATTTTAATTTCAGTATATTTTACGAGAAATTAAATTTTTTATGTAAAAACCTTTACATTTCGTTTAACAAAAAAAATTATCGGAAAAACATTTATAAAAATGATATAATTAGATTTGTGATGAAAAATGCTATTCTTTTATTATATAACTTTCATATCATTTGCTCGAAAAAGACGATGTGTTTTTTAGTACGTGATAATGGTAAATCTACTACGGAGTACATATATAAACAGTAAAAAAAAGTACACATCGAAAAATTATAATGTATGATGGGATTTTGTAATTATAAATAAGAGCATCATTTATAATTATCAATAAAAAATCTTAACTATATTTTTCAAAAAAAAAAATTTTTGAACTACTCCAATAATATATCATGAGGATACTCCGTATGATTTATTTAAATGACTCTATACATGTCGAGTCAGAATACGGGTCAGTTCAAATATGAGGCGGGTTATACTGGTCATGAGACGTGCTATGGTTAGATCAAGGCTGAAAAATAGGTTCGAACACCGAATTTTTTACCGTTTTTAAAGTAAGAAAATTAATATTTTTAATATTAAGGTTTTATTTAATTTAATGTATTATATTTATATTCTTTAATCATATATAAATACATATTTCAATTAACTTTTAAAATTATTTTAATACTCCGTAATTATTTTTTACTATTAAAAGATTAAAAAAAATTGTATTAAATTAAATATTATTTTATATTTTTAATTTAAAATATTGAGTCACAGATCAAGATTGGAGGTTCGGACTCTTGACCTGCGAAAAACATGTTGGACGGGTCAGGTTTACAAGTCAGATCAAGTTTTGTCAAGTCTAACGGTAACGTTACTATTTAACACGGGAATGGAATTTTAGTCTCCCTATGTACAACCGTACAGATTTAGCCTTTTAGACTAATAAGCTTTTGTAATCTCTTCTTTCCAACGGGTTGAACATGTAGGTCTTGGTATTGACCATAAATTAATGAGTCATCTAGGATTTGGGTCAAAAGAATGAGTTCATGACCCTAAAAACAACAGGTCGGGCCGGGTGGGACGAGTTTGCGAGTCAAGTCAAATTTAGAGCGAGATGGGTTGATACATACAAACATATTCAATGCGGAAAGTCAAATGATTAGCGAGTAAAAAGACATGTTGTGGACATGACAAAGTCCATCCCGACGCGGCCACGCGAGGGGTTTGGGTAGGGGAATGAATCTCGTAGTAAGATTGATCTCAGGTCGACATTTAAATCAAAATAGGAGTCACCACTGAACATTATGGAACTTTATGGGCGTTTCGTGCACAAAGCACGACCCACTTTAGTACTAGAGCTTATGGGGGTTCGTCCCTCTGCATATGGATATTGACATCGGGCTACCGAATATCGTCTATCGAATGACTCTCGTTTTGCCAACGGTTTCGGACATCCAGAAACCAATGGTTCTGAGTAAAGGGTGAGGGTACCTGTTGGGAAGCCCCCGAAGGACACCTAATCCCGCCCGCTCTTAGCGGCCTCTACTAAGATATCGTTCGGTTTTCGTGTACGCGCGTTAATAAGATGGTTAAATGATATGCAAACAACATTTTTAGCTACGAATGTGAAATACATGTTGAGCTACGTCATTTAATGCATCTAACATTATGTCGAAGTTGAATTTAGCATGCGATGTTCATTTAAAAAACGGTAAATGGCAAACATCAAAGGTAAATAAATTCGAAAATAAATTACAAGCTACGCGGGCGGAAATACAATACTTGTAATCCCCTAGAAATTCTAACGCAATACAGTGGCGTAAACACTGTAGAGGGTTGAGATTAAAACACACTGACAAACTATATCTTATTAAAAAAATGGCAAGTCAATACAAATGCCATTTTTTACAAAAGGGCTAAAAAGAAAATTCTCTTAAAGAGTATATACAAATCCAGAAATAACATAAAAGTTAGAGTCAATACAAACTCATTTTTTACTCGCTAGCTCACACCCGAAACCCAGCAGCAAATACATGTCATGTTATAAAAATAACAGCCACATCAGTGGGAAGTAACTCGGACGTTCTCCCAGGCATATTATATCATATGGAAAAATAATAGTATTATTATATCAAAAATATTTAAAAAGAGAAAACATTAAAACGATATAATAAAAAAATAAGTTTTCACTGAAACTTAAAGCACTTGCCAACCTGCAAGTCAAAATCAACAGATAATAATAATATTCAAAAAATGGCGTTATGGAAATTCGATTAGTGTGCACAAGGCTAGACTTTCACTATGGATAATACTGAAAACTAGCTTCGAGAACTGTAGACTTAACTCATAACAAAATCCAGTCTCTAGCTAGGCAACTCAGCTATAACAGAACTGCATGCAGCGAGGTCCTAGTTTAAGTAGTATACACCCCTCCTGGATACAAACCATATCCAGTTCAACCCGACACGACTTACACGATGCGATCTCTAAGTTTAAGGGCACAATGCACACTCTCCTGAACACAAACCATGCTCAGTTCAACAACCAATGTGCCCCATAAAGACACACCAACCTTACAATTGATGGCAAAAACATACATTCCAGACTATATTACTCTAACCCCACACTTATCTTTTTTCCATAACTCCAAAACTAGTCATTATCGATACATATAAAAGATATAATCATTATTATAATACGAAGATAAAAGAAATCAGCATTTTATATAAAAAAGGAAACTTTATATAAATATAAACATACTAATTTTAGAAGCTTACTTAAAATAGAAATATTCTTATAGAAAATACGTAAGTTATTAAAATTAGTGAAATGTATAAAAATAGCATTTCTAACGAAATTAACATTTTATTATTATCATCAGTATTGTAACTTTAATATATTTCTAAATTCATTACTCGAAATATAAATAAAATATAATAAGTCAATATATAGTATTTTAACAAATAATTAGGTAATCGAGTTAAAACTATAAATTTTAGAAAAGAGATGTTTTAAGAAAAACGATATGAAAATTAATTGAGTCAACGAATTTTATAAATGAAATGAGTTTTATAAAGATTTCAAATTATTTTTAACAAATAGCTTTTACTAGTTGGAAAGCTCATGCGATGCACGGGCCGATTTTTAGTGACAATGATAATGACACCAAGTTAGAGGATTGCAAAAATTTGTGAGACTACGCAACATTAGAAAGTAAGGCCCTGTTCTTTTCAGCTTATTTTCAGCCCGTTTCAAACCAGCTCAGCTTTTATCAGCTCAGCCCAGCTTCTATCAGCTCAGCCCAGCTCCTATAAGCTCAGCTCTAATATTTTCAGCTCAGCTCCAATATTTTTAGCTCCTAAAATAATACTTCAATAATAATAATTATAATAATAATAATATATAATTATTATTATTATTATTATTAATATTATATTTTATTATTATTTTTATTATTATTATTTTTATTATAATTATAATTATAATTATTTATATAATAATGATAATATTATTATTGTTGTTGTTGTTATTTTTATTACTCATATCTCTTAATGTTAATAATAATAACAAATTATTATTATCATCGTCATCTTCATTGTCGTCATCATCATCGTCATTGTTATTATTATCGTTATTATTTTCTATTTTTTTTATTATCATTATTATTATAATGATTATTAATATTATTATGCACTCCATAATATTTTGAGGTCTTGAAATAGATATAACATTCAAATATTTACAACTCTGTCTCAACGACATTACAATTAATTTACATTTTTTTTAAGATTATTTGTACTGTATTAAGATTTAAGATTATCAAAATTTAAAATTTTGTATATTACGTAATTAAAGATATATACATAATATTTTCTATTGCCAAGTATAAAAAAAAAACAAAAGTAGAAATCAAATGAATTGGAGGGAGTACTATGATGTTGTTGTTGTTATTATTATTATTATTACTATTATTATTATTAATTATTATTATTATTATTGTAATTAATTATTATTATTATTATTATTATTATTATTATTATTATTATTATTATTATTATTATTATTATTATTATTATTATTATTATTATTATTATTATTATTATTATTATTATTTGGTGTTATAATATTTTTTCTTCATTTTTTAAAATATTATTAGATAATTTATATAAATAGTTATTAGTTTCAACCCCTTTTAGTTCAGCTCAGCTTCTATCAGACCAGCTCAGCTCTTATCAGACCACCTCAGCTCAGCTCAGCCCTGTTTCAACCGAAAAGAACAGGGCCTAAGTCGAAGGTAAGAGTATGTTTAATAGTAAACGGAATACTATTCATATACGTGAATGTATTTTTTGGGAGGGCATACATGCGGTAAACGTCAAATTAAATTATACGCGTGCATTGTATTTAAAAACTCGTAATATCTCTCTTTAAGACAATACTCGGTAACTATTTGGGTTTATAATTGACATCTAAGAACCAATAATGACTTCAATTTATAATCATATGATAATCCCCTTATGATAATTTTCAATGTGGTACAATTATGCTATGGACCACGGAGTACTTCCTCATTCTTTTTATCTTTTTCCGTATTCTATTTTCGTTTGTCTTCATATCTTCTTCTCATCACAAATATTTTTTATTGGGTTCAACCTTTTTACTATATTAACCTCACTTCTTACTTATAACTACAATTATAAAAGGGATAAATATTTAATTTATACATATGACGTTTGTCTTTCAATGACATTATTCTTTCAATGTGAGATAATCTTACTTAATTTTATAGTCTTAAAAGCACTTTAATTTTTGTTGATATTTATGGACGGATTATATAATGAAAATTCATCGCCATATTATATAATTTTTCGGCGTGAGATATAGTTTTTCTAAAAATGTTTAGTTAATATCTATGGAGGAATGATTACTCTTATTTATTATATAGAATTTAATTAGTTCATCATAATTTTTTGATGTGGGATAATTTTACTTAGTTTATAGTTTTAAAAGATTAAGGATCAAAAGATTTTTTTGTTGATATCAAAGAATGAATGATTGTTCTTATTTATAATATAGAAATTTATCACATTAATATAATTTTTTCGATGTGAGATGATTTTCCTATTTCTATATGTAATTGTAGACACCCGTATTTTGACTGCCATGTGTCTATAGCAGTTTCCAAAAAATACCCGATGATGATCGGACGCTAATGTGCTCTAACGCGCTCGGATACGGGCTCGAAATCAATAATGTCCGGCATGGGCTTTTAACGGGATACAAATCACCCAAAACCAACCTCAAATTCAGGCCCAGTGGGTCATTCCGAGCAAAATAAGATTAATTTGGGCCAAAACCGACACCAAAAATAAAACCCGTCTTTTAGCGACCGGGTCAACACCCGGTCAAAGACGTACTCGACACAAAAAAACGGTCTGGTGCACTTCCGGAGACTTGCGCCAAACAACGAAATTCAAAAAACAATCAAAGATCAATCATCCCTAAAATATCTCGCCCTAATTGATCCACTCGGTCGAGTGGATTGACCCACTCGATCGAGTGGAACCTCAAAGCCCGGATCAGACCCGTCTTAGAGGGCACTCGACCGAGTGCACTAGGGCCACTCGATCGAGTGACCCCATGTCGAGGGGTTTTGCCTATAAATACTCCATCAATCCATCACATTTCACAACTTTTTCCCCTCAACCTTGAGCCAACTTTACACTACAACACCTTACATTTTGCAACACCATTCTCGACATCACCATATACACATTCATCTACATGCATTCCGAGATCAAAACTCATAAAAACTAAAAAGCAACCCTCCATACAAACCCCATACATACACACCATGAACTCTTTCTACATATCTCGACGATTCCCGCGCCATTGCCGCCATTTGACGAACCGTATCCCGAGAAGCAAGAACATGTAGGTTGAGGGTGTAGCATTCAACACCGACATTTCCTTCTTCCTTCTTTTTTTTTCGTTTTTTTTATGTACATTTATGTTTGTTTATTAGTATCATAATTAGTCGATAATAACGACATGACTACTAACATCTAACATTTACTTTTTCGCATCTAACTCTAACATTTAATTTTCGTCATTTACATTTTGTCATAATATCACTACCGCGTATATATATATATATATATATATATATATATATATATATATATATATATATATATATATATATATATATATATATATATATATATATATATATATATATATATACATATATATATATATATATCTACATAATATCAAAATTCGGATTTTAACTCGTTTAACTACGACTATTGCCCAAAGTCCGTTTAAATCCCTTTACGAGACGCAATAGTGGCGGCGCCCTTTCGAGGAGCACCGCCCTACGCACTCAAGGGCATAACGTGATCGTGATAGTACGTAGTTGAACGGGCTTAATTCCATTTCAAAGGATCGGTACAAAACCCGTTGACGCTAAATCGAGCATCACATAATCCGTAAGGATTATTAAAGATGACGTAACGCGGAGGGAATTAATTTTGTCTCGGTCCAATTTAAAACGATTTTTATACAATCTTTTCTAAAATCTCCGATAACAGTCTCGTAATAATAATATATGCATTATGAGTACCGAAGATCGAGTTGTATATAAATTGTGCCATATTTATATGCGATTCGATCAATTATCGATTTTAAAATACATAAAACGAGACGAGTTATACCTCGTACAGGTGCCACTCGACCGAGTACATAGGCTGCTCGATCGAGTAGCACCCCAAATTACGGGCAGTAGCCTCTTCTAGGACGCACTCGACCGAGTCAGGCCATGACTCGACCGAGTGGGTCCTGTAGCCCAGAAATCCGAGAGCTTTAATGCAACATTCGAGCCTCGTCTTTTTTTACGACTTAGTCGTCACGTGTAAAGACAATCACGTGATCCTCTTTTTTAAACTCATATATATCACTTCACTTAAACAACTTTGATCGACGGTCTCACTATTAATCTTGCGTTGACGACTCCGTAGTCGAATCCGACGCATAATTAATTTAGACTCCAATTTATCGACATGATAAGTTGGGACAACGCATCGGGATTTGGGATCGGGCTAGCACCACGCCTAGGTCCTATATCCCCGTCCTTCGATTAATACATAAAATAATATGTATTTAATTGAAGTTCGTCCATTTACACGATTCACGGTCTAGTTTATACACGGGTCCGTTTCTAACCATTGCTTATCATTTTGGCTATGTATATTTCGATTATTCTACTTTATTGCTCGTTGTATTGTGAATTCCGGGTTGTATTCCGCCCGTGTAACTTGTAATCGATTTATTATTGCTTTTGTTTTATTTATTTACGTTTTACCGTTTATAAATGAACCCTCGCATGCTAAATCACTGATGGTAGGGATTTGTAGCGGATCCCCACCGATCAAATATTAACCGGCTATTCCTAGTGGGTAGCTAGGGTAAGTCGGGTCGAATCCACGGGGACGGTAAGAGGCGTCTAGACTAAGGTCACCTAAATACAAGACTAGGTCAACGAACTAAGCTAAACTAGAATGATAAGGAGGGAAGAAGACTAAGACTAAGGTGACGGAGAAAATAAATAAGGAAACGGGCTAGGATTAGGTCGGGTTCAAGGGGTGATGGAATGGTCAAGGAAGAGCTAAGGTGAAGGGGTAATCGGGTTATCTAGATGTAGACCGGGCTCTCGCTACGTAGACTGACCTAGAGGATCTTGCTAGAACCCATCTTGGCGACACACGTGACAAACGGGGTTCCTAGCGTGCTATCGTGGCCTAGGTCGCATCCGGGCTCTCGCTACGTAGACCGACCTAGGGGTAGTCGTCACCGGGCTCTCGCTACGTAGTGAGGGAACCAAACCCACAAGAAAATTATCACCCACAAGAGAAAAGGCAAGAAAAACAAGCATATGCATCTACATGTCAGTCAAGCATTTCAACAAACATGTACCATGCATCAAACCAAGAGGAAACCCAAAACTTCCACCAACATCTCCAACAAACCCTTAATCACCCATTAAACACCCAAATCCCCCTACTAACCCTAGAAAGACTCTACTCAAACATATCTAAACAAACATCAACATAAACAAGATGAATCAACACAAGCATCCAAACATACATTATGAAACTAACAAGAACAAGAACAAACAATAGCAAAGATGAAAACTTGATTAAATATGAAAGATTAAAGGAAAAGAGAAAGGAAAGATTATACCAAACTAGAATAAAGGAAAAGATGAACACTTGTATAGAAGAAGACCCAAAACATCCACCAATGTTGTCAAGATTGGTAAAATCTCCAAGAATTCCAATATTACAAGAGTAGTCTAACTAGATTAAAGAGTAATTAAGGATTAACTAAGGACTAATCTACTCTAATCTTGGCTAATCTAACCTAAAGTAGTCTAGGGTTTAATGGGTAATGTCTAACATAACATAGGAATACAAGAGGAAGGGTTTATATGGGGTTACAAGAATGAAGGAGATGAAAGAATCAAGCGCGGGTCTGAACTGGGCTCATCCCGATCGGGATGAGGTGGTCCCGATCAGGACGAGGTGGTCCCGGTCGGGATGAACTCATCTCGGTCGGGATGGACCTAAGACAGTAGCAGTTCAATTCGTGCACCTCAACCGGGACGGGTTGAGGCCATCCCGACCGGGATGAGCCTTGTAGGCCTCAAATAAGCTTCTTTTGGTCCCTCCTTGCTTCTCATGGGCTTCTCATCGATTCTCGGGACTCGGGATCAGGTCTAAGAGGCTCGGGATTGGGTCCCAAGGTCTCGGGATCGAATCCAAGGCACCGAGTGATCGTTCCTTCACTTCGTTGGCTCCAAAATGTGTATGTATCGAGCCGGAATCGTTCCAACTCTTCGTGAATGGTCTCGGGAACCTGAAACGAACTAGGGGAAGCATAAGTAGCCCATAAACCGCTCCCAAGGAGCGATTCCACAAGGAAAATGGGACCAATATACAACAAAATAGGCACTACAAACAACACTTATCAACTCCCCCACACTTAACCCTTACTCGCCCTCGAGTAAGCACATACTAACTACTAAACTAGCCGAGTGGGTATTAGCGCACCCTACGCCCTTTCAACTCACGCGAATGCACTTAGAGGAAAAGTTCACTCTGCAAGGCAAGTGGGGTCTTGCGACAAAAGTGTGGATGCAACCGGACACAAAACACATAGACAAACAAACATACAAACAAACAAATATACGATTGCACCCAAAAGAAAAAAAAAATACCGCTTCCCTCAAACAAGCGGTGAAAGAAGCACCGGTTTAGGACTCGAGGTAAGTGACAATGTTCCCAAGCTAGTAATACAAACCAAGGTGAACTAAACCCTAATAGTATGACGATAAAGCAACAAAAACGTTGGTAACTTACCTAGATTCCTCCTAACCTTCTAAGAACGTACTACGGGACGATCTGCGAGATGGAAAAAGGATGAACCACGGTGTTAGTCGACACTGTAGGTAAGTGAGACCCCGCCCCCTTTAGCGATGAGCCAAGAGGGTCGTCCCATGCCCGAAACCGCCCAACTAGTCCAAGTAAAAAGGTGGAAATACTTGCAAAATGAGGAAAGACCGACCATTACCGCTATCATCCTTCCCAGGGACTCGGTCCTTTGGTAGGCTCTTTACGGCAATAGTCGGTAAAAGGCTTATTTTTGTGGGGTTAAGATCTCTTTGTGAGACGATTTTCTTTTGGCATTTTTTTTCTTTCTTTTGCATATTTGCTTTGTTTTGCTATGCCATTTCTTTTTTCTTCTTTTCTATTTTCTTTTTGGCTTTTTGTGCCTTTTCTTCTTCTTCAATCTTTTCTTTCTTTCATTTTCTTTTCTTTGTCCTTTTGGCTTGATTTGCGTGATAGGCATTTCTTTGCAACTAAGAAAGATGATTTCAACAATTTGCAAATTTTTTTGGTGGATATGTGTGGAAGGTAGGGAAATGGGAGAGTCGGGAGCGCGCTTTCCCTTCAAACCCACAAAAAAGGGGGAGAACTTGGACTAATCAAACGATCCTAAACACAGTCACCTAAGGGACGGGACTCGGCAACCAAGGCCTTTTCACACCGTGGGTGGTCATAATGGTCAAAAGTGCAAATCCCGTAGTAAATCCCTAGTAGGCTAGGTGGACTCAAGGTAAAGGACCAACGAAATCATTGAATTAGGGTCATTCTACTAGATTAAAGTCCAAGACTCGATTTACATTACTAGGAAGGGAAAGTAAACACTCGCACACTAGCCTCTAAACCGGGTTTTCGAAAACTGTTTACACACAAGACACACTACACAACACAAAAACAAAGACTCAACGAAAAAGAAAGAAAAAGAGACAAAAGGCAACAATATAAAACAAAACAAGACAAGCACAAAAACAAAACAAACACCACCCCGAACATCCAAACAAGCGTCCAAATCAACCGCAAACTTTACAAAGCTCCACCCGAGCACACCATATCACAAACCTTCTCCAAACTTCACAAGAAATAAAGAGGGAAAAGGGATAGAAGATGTTACCGGATGTCTTGAAAGCCTTCCAAAACTAACGGTGATTAAGCAACCTATAAGGAAAAGGGAGGCAAAACACACACAACGAAACAAATATACGACACAACGACATAAAAGTAAAACACACAAAAGGAACTCTTTTGATTTTTTGCGAAAATTTTTCAAATTTTTAGCGGTTTTAAAGATTTTTTTTCCCGAAAAACTACGAAAATAAAACTAACTACGATAGAATATCGCTCCCCCACACTTAAACCGAGCAATGTCCTCATGCTCGATCGTAGTGTGGGGAGAGACAAAAGAAAAGAAAAGAAACTACGAAAATAAAGCTAAAAATTAAAAATTAAAAATAAAGCGGAGAAAAGGGTAGAAGGTGTCCGGCCGGGGTGTAGTCAAGTCACCGTGGGCCGAGACAAGAAAAGATATGGATGGAGGAAGAAAATAAAAAGAAAGAAATAAAAGGAAATGGGAGGGGAGGACTAGGTGTAATCAAGTCACCTAGTCCGGATTCCGCCCAAATCCTACTAAATCCTACAAAAAAGGGTGAAAAACTTGTAAATTTGGATTTTGAAAATGACTCTTGATGTAGTCACGTCATCAAGAGTCGGGAGCAATAACTACCAAGGCCTCGAAGGCCACCATGACACCAAGACACAAAAGTGTACAAGGGGAAGGGGACAAACAAGGGAAAGCAAGCAACAACAAAAACGGAAAAGAAAGGATAGTTGCCATACCCATAGGTTAGCAACTCACTCTCTCCATCGTCTTTAATGGTCAATAATTGCACTTTGCTTGTCGTCATCATTGTCATCCCTCCTCAAGCTTGAAAGTACCGCATGGTTGAGGTAGTAAGCTTGCAATGGTGTGAGAAGGCGAGATTTGATGTGGTTCTTGGTGTAAAGTGAATATTAAATGAAGTGAGGGTATGCAAATGAAGTATATGGGTCATGTGATATGAGCACGGAGAGGTAGGGAGGTTGGGAGGGGGTATACAATGGTTGGTTGGACTCAAATGAAGAAGAAGAAGCATAAGGGGGAGTAGGGGACCATCCCGGTCGGGATGGATGGTCCCGGTCGGGATGACACACCCGTCCCGGTCGGGACGCTCCCTTCCCGGTCGGGAAGACACTCCAGTAAACTCAAAATATGGCACCCTCATCCCGATCGGGATGGCTCCTTCCCGGTCGGGATGCCTCATCCTTCCCGGTCGGGATGACTCCTTCCTGGTCGGGATGACTCCTTCGTGGCCTCCAAAGCCCCAAAAGCTATTCAAAGCTTCAAAAACCCGTTCCCTTGCGCACAATCCATGCTCTATTGATAACCATTCCTCTCTAGGAATCATCTTCACTTCACCTATCACAATAAACTCAAATACAACATCAAATTCTCTCCCTCACACGCTCATCAACAATCCAAATAACAAGAATATCACAAAACAAGGAGTCCTAGAAACAAAATCGCAATAAACACAATTACAAACACAAAACTAAAGAGAAGAGAGGTAGGGGAATGTACAACATGACGGTTCTTTAGGAACTCCGTCAAACCGAGGATGGTGGACTCCCATTCTTCAACCATAGCCCTCAAGAGCTTGGAGGAGCAAGTCAAACGTTCGACCGACATCATAAAGACGGCCCAAAGAGTGTTCGAGCCAAGCAATCCCCCACGGCCTCCAAGGTGGAGGCAAGAAGTAGTCCTCAAAAGACCCGACATCATCACTCGTGTTGTCTCCAGGGTCTATCCATCCTACGAGCTTCACCGACCTCTTCCTCCCTAAGCATCGTCTTAAACCACTAGCAAGCTTCAAGTCTTCATCATGAGGTCCAAAAGACGGCTTTGGCCCCATTTCCTTGTTGCACACCCCCACGCTTTCCTCAAGTTGTGGTTCCCCATCTTCATCACTCGTCCCCACATCATCTTGGAGGAGAGAATCGAAACGTCTACCGGCGGTTTCAATCTCTTCCAAACCATTGCTTGGTTTACTCACAAGAGGCTCTTGATGCTTATCCTCATTCTCGGACATGGGTAACTTGGGCTCATCAATTTCACCCAACAACTTCACAAATTCCACCAACTCATCCAACCCACTAACCTCCTCCAATTCTTCACCAATGTTGCCTTCACCAAGGGTCATATCCTCATTCGTCTCCTTTTGGGTAGACGATTGAGGTTCTTCAAAGCAAATTTCTCTTCCAAAGGGAACTACATCGGCGGCTTTGTGATTAGGTTGCTCCCTTTTCTCAAGTGGGCACCCTTCATCTAATTGTGACGTTCGGGATAAAAACATTACGGTTTGAACCGATAATGCATTTAATCGAGCATCCCTCGCCTCGTTTTCCCTTTGATATTGGGCCATGAATTCATCTTGATCTTTTTGCATTTGAATGGCCATTTCTTGGTTGCTCCTTTGCAATTGAAGAATCGATTGATACAACTCCAAGTTTGACAATTGGTGGTCATTGGGGTCTTGTAACGCTCCTTGAAAATCTTGATGATGCCCAAGAAGTGGGGCATCATATTGTTGGTAGTGAGGTTGAGGTGATTGGTAGTATTGTGGGTCATGGGATTCATATTGTGGTTGGGGTGGAGGGTAATGTGGTGGGTTTTGGGGAAATTGGCTTCCATACGGTGAATCGTGGTGAAACATGGTGGGTTCACATTGGTAGCTTGAGTAATAGTCACCATGATCATAGGATTGATAAGCGTTCACTTGTTGGTAACCGTTCCCATATCCTTGAAGTTCATACCCACTAGTGTCTTGATTACCCCAAGAAGCTTGATAGTGGTAGGGGGACGTCATGTCATACCCTTGGTTCATAGAGGGAGAGGAGTAGCTCATATCGGCTCCCGAGTGTGGGGAGTTTAGATCAAACCTCATGCTTGCTCGAAATCTCGGCTCGTACCCGGTTGTGGACTTCTCAATCTAGCAACCGTCCGTTAAAGCGGCTCTAAGTTACAAGAAGAAGATGGTCACCACCTCTAAGCACAAACTGTAGACTAAGAGCAAACGTGAGAAGCCTAGTGCTTTTTGGGCACTAGACAAGAGAGAAATAAACCTCACACACACAAGAAGCAAAAGAAACAAAAAGAAAAAAGAAAAACACAAAAACAAAAGACAAAGTCAAGTAACTAGGAAAACAAAGTCTAAACTAGCACCGTCCCCGGCAACGACGCCAAATTGATGGTAGGGATTTGTCGCGGATCCCCACCGATCAAATATTAACCGGCTATTCCTAGTGGGTAGCTAGGGTAAGTCGGGTCGAATCCACGGGGACGGTAAGAGGCGTCTAGACTAAGGTCACTTAAATACAAGACTGGGTCAACGAACTAAGCTAAACTAGAATGATAAGGAGGGAAGAAGGCTAAGACTAAGGTGGCGGAGAAAACAAATAAGGAAACGGGCTAGGATTAGGTCGGGTTCAAGGGGTGATGGAATGGTCAAGGAAGAGCTAAGGTGAAGGGGTAGTCGGGTTATCTAGGTGTAGTCCGGGCTCTCGCTACGTAGACCGACCTAGAGGTTCTTGCTAGAACCCATCTTGGCAACACACGTGACAAACGGGGTTCCTAGCGTTCTATCGTGGCCTAGGTCGCATCCGGGCTCTCGCTACGTAGACAGACCTAGGGGTCGTCCTGACCGGGCTCTCGCTACGTAGTGAGGGTATCAAACCCACAAGCAAATTATCACCCACAAGAGAAAAGGCAAGAAAAACAAGCATATGCATCTACATGTAATTCAAGCATTTCAACAAACATGTACCATGCATCAAACCAAGAGGAAACCCAAAACTTCCACCAACATCTCCAACAAACCCTTAATCACCCATTAAACACCCAAATCCCCCTACTAACCCTAGCAAGACTCTACTCAAACATATCTAAACAAACATCAACATAAACAAGAGGAATCAACACAAGCATCCAAACATACATCATGAAACTAACAAGAACAAGAACAAACAATAACAAAGATGAAAACTTAATTAAATATGAAAGATTAAAGGAAAAGAGAAAGGAAAGATTATACCAAACTAGAAGAAAGGAAAAGATGAACACTTGTATAAAAGAAGACCCAAAACATCCACCAATGTTGTCAAGATTGGTAGAATCCCCAAGAATTCCAATATTACAAGAGTAGTCTAACTAGATTAAAGAGTAATTAAGGATTAACTAAGGACTAATCTACTCTAATCTAGGCTAATCTAACCTAAAGTACTCTAGGGTTTAATGGGTAATGTCTAACATAACATAGGAATACAAGAGGAAGGGTTTATATAGGGTTACAAGAATGAAGGAGATGAAAGAATCAAGCGCGGGTCTGAACTGGGCTCATCCCGGTCGGGATGAGGTGCTCCCGATCGGGATGAGGTGGTCCCGGTCAGGATGGACCCAAGACAGAAGCAGTTCAATTCGTGCACCTCAACCGGGACGGGTTGAGGCCATCCCGACCGGGATGAGCCTTGTAGGCCTCAAATAAGCTTCTTTTGGTCCCTCCTTGCTTCTCATGGGCTTCTCATCGATTCTCGAGACTCGGGATCAGGTCTAAGAGGCTCAGGATTGGGTCCCGAGGTCTCGGAATTGAATCCAAGGCACCGAGTGATCGTTCCTTCGCTTCTTCGTTGGCTCCAAAATGTGTATGTATCGAGCCAAAATCGTTCCAACTCTTCGTGAATGGTCTCGGGAACCTGAAACGAACTAGAGGAAGCATAAGTTGCCCATAAAACGCTCCCAAGGAGCGATTCCACAAGGAAAATGGGACCAAAATACAACAAAATAGGCACTACAAACTACACTTATCAATCACTTCGACAATAAATTAGATGCATTAAAATGACGTAGCTCACATTTAGTTCGCATGCTTAGCAAAAAATGCTGTTTGCATATCATTTCACCGAATCACTAACGCGCATATTAGAAAGTCAAACGATGTCTTATTAGAGGCCGCTAAGTGCGGGCGGGGTTGGGTGTCCTTAGTGGGCTTCCCAACACGTACCCTCACCCCTTACTCAGAACCTCGGTTTCCAGATGCCCGAAACCGTTAGCGCACGAGAGTCATTCTTTACACGATTACCGGTGTAGATGGTATCGGTATCGTAATGCAAAGGGACGAGCCCAATAAACTCTAAAACCGAAATGGGCCATACTTTGTGTATGGTCCATGGCGATATAGAGTGGGCTCGAACGGTTCCGAATAACCACAAAATTTGGTGGCGACTCCATTTCGACTTAAATTTCAATTCGATCCATTCTCATATGGAGGTGCATTCGCCTACCCAAACCCGCGCGTGGCCCCGTTAAGGTGGACCTAGGTCATGTCCACAAATTGGCGACTCCGCTAGGGATTAACCGATGAGTGCCTAACCATCGGCATCCTCAGGGTGAGACTCGAATAGAAATCGTTTGACAAATACAATATGTGTTTTAGTTTTACGGTTCATGCATAACCCCTATTTTCCCGGGCCGGTACTGGTGACCGACGTCCCACTATACCACGATGTATTCCGCCTTGGATACGTTAAAGGTGTTCATAGTCGATTCGTATGGACTTTGCGGCATGTTCTAAGCTCAACTCGACTTAGGAAGTCCGTCCCGTTTCTCGTCTAGACTATAAGCACTGGTATAGACCCTCTATGGACCAACCGAGACTTAGTGTAAAGCATACATGGCGTCGTTATAATGCTTGCGTGACTATGTGCTGCTTGGTTTCCGTGTCATTTTCAAAAACGTCATTTCAAAAATTCATCTTTTCAAAATATTCAAATTTCAAAACTCGGGAAGCTACCGAACTTAGGAATTATGATTTTACTCAAAATAGCCCACTTTCTAGCCGGTATGCTGCCCAATTCAAAACTCGAAAATATTTTTGAACTTTCAAAACCAAGGCCCGATGCACTTTCCGATTTTCTTGAAAAATCGGGCCTTTCCCGGAGTTTTCTCGGACTTTCCAAAAATAATCCTTTTCAAACTTTCCTTCCTCTTAGGACTCTCCCGTATTTAGCAGTGTCGGGTCATGTCATAAGTCATTAAGGTCTTTAGCGTCGAAACTCTGTCGATCCTACATCACGAAGTTTCTTCCCTATCACAGTCTGCCTTATTAGACTAAGGCAAGACCCACCTATGTAGGACATACTCCTACAAAGGAGGGCCCGTCTACACACTTGAGTCCAAAGTCTGGGGACGTCTCACTTTGACCTTCCTTCAAACAGGATTCGGCCCACCCGTCGAATCCTAAGGAAAGCCCGTCATCAACGAATCACCCGTCTAAAAGTCTCTTTCAATTCGTTTTTTAGTCTTTTCCCTGCTCAGGATGTACTATTTTGGTTCCAAGGTCCGGGTTCAGTTTCTGATTGCGCGGTGTTCTTACAGACAGGCCACCGTCCACCAGACACAGTCGCAAGATGGAAGCAACTCTAAACAGTTTGAAGACCTCCGTGGATGCCATGGTCGACAAACAAACCGACATTGAGGCCCAATTAACATAAATGAGGGCCGGTCAAATTGCCATCGTGGCTCGTTTAGCTGCAGTGGAACAAAGGACTCCAAATATCGGGGTTACGAAACCTCTAGCTGAACTAGTTAGCTCGGTTCGCCGATTGGAAGAACAAGTTCACTTAACTGGAAGTAACAATATCCATCGGGAGAATAGTCGGGAATACTCCCCGGTAAGTGACAAACTGCCCGCGAACCTGAATCTCACGGGCTTACCCATGTTTGAAGGGACTGAAGACCCGTTACTACATGTACGGGCCTTCAAGGAGTTCATGGCTATTAAGGGAGTGGACTTCTCCATATTCAAAAACCTCTTTGCTGCATCTCTTGAGAAACACCCAAAGGCCTGGTACTACAGGCTAGACCCGAAGAAGTTCTCGACCTGGGATGATGTGGCTACAGAATTTGCTCGGAACTACGCTGATAACACCGAGATCCAGACCACAATGCGGTCTCTAGAGGTTATGGCCCAAGAACCTAAGGAGGGCTTTACCAAATACCTCCAACGTTGGAGGGCCGAAAGTGTAAAACTGGTCGATAAGCCCAGTGAAAAGACTTTAGTGGAGGCCTTTGTCAAGAACCTCCTCCCTTCCTACCGGGTCCACCTTCGGTATGCTGTCATACCCAATTTCACCACTCTTACAGAAATGGGCATGAGAATTGAGGATGATCTGAGACTAGAGAGCCTGACTAAGGCCCCTAGCAAGGGATACCAAGGGGCTTCCTCATCCACTACCAAGCCCCCGGCTGCAACCCGAAGCATCTTTGATACGGTTAATCTGTTGGATGCCTCGTCCAAAAGAAATACCCCTCCTAGGGTATTCACTGATATAGGGACTACCTATACATATGCCTTACAAAGGCTGTCTTCCAAGGGCCTAGTCCAACCGATATGCCCAACTCCTGAAGTTCCAATTGAAAAACGCTCCAAAAAATACAATGCCCAAGCCTATTGCCAATATCATCGGGGAAATGGGCATGATACCGAGAAATGTTGGAAGCTGAAGCATCTGATTCAGGATTTAATTGAGAGCGGGAAAATACCGTTACCCGGGGACAAGCCAAGCAACAAGGATAACCCCTTTAGCTCTCATGCTATCTTCACCGGTGAGGTGATCGATTGTTCTCACCTTATCTCTCCTTTCATCCCACAAATCAATGGAATTTGGTTCGATGATGAGGAAGATGTGTACCTCACCAAAGGGGAAACTGTCCCTATCACTCCTGAAGAAATCCGGAGGGCTAAGTCCAAGGCCTTAGCCAGTAACCACCTCACCACCGCCGGTCGTCCTTATTCAGCCACTAGCTCCAAGGACATTTCAGTCCCGACAACCGTCACTGAACTTGTCATGACGGAAGAGGCCACTGAAGAGCCAAGCACCGATACGGCTCTTGTCAAACAATTGAAAAGAGCTCGGGTTGACCTCACTATATGGCAACTCTTGGTTAGCTCGCAAGAACATCGAGAGGCACTTACTAAGGCTCTCGATCAGATCAAGGTCGACTCCCAGGTTACCCCTACTGAAATGGTAGCCACCATCCTGCCCTATCTCAAGGGCAAGTCCAAAGAAGAAGGCCCATTAGTCACCTTCTCGGATGCCGACCTACCGCCATTTGGGGCCTCTCACAATCTGGCCCTGTACATCACGGCAATTTGCCGGGGTAAGTATCTCCCAATGACCGTAGTCGACGACGGGTCTGCTGTGAATGTCCTCCCTCTAAGGACTGCCAAAGCCCTCGGCATCACTGAGGCCGACTACATACCAACTGCCCACACTATCCAGGCTTTCGACGGAAGCCCGAAGGCGGTTTCTGGGGCCGTTAAGCTGACAATTATGATGGGTCCCATTGAAAAGGAGCTAGAGTTCCAGGTGATCGATGTCACCTCCTCTTTCAATTTGCTCCTAGGAAGGCCTTGGATTCATGCTGTAAAGGCAGTGTCTTCTACTCTTCACCGAAAGATCAAAATGCCCCTGCGAGACGGTATTATCACTCTAGAGGCAACCCCTATGACTGTGGCTAGCTGTAACGCCACGGACCGCACCGACCTTTGGAGGTTCGATTTTGTAGGGATGATTGAAGAAGAGTATCTTTTCAGGCCCTATTTCACCACGAGCATCGATGCAATGCTGCAAAATTTGGGGTATTTACCGGGGGCTACTTCGAGGCCATATCTTCCAGCTGGGAATATTATTGAGGTCCTGAATGATGGGGAATCTCGCTTCAGTTTAGGGTACGCTGTGACCCCGGGAAACGTGGTCCGAGCGGGCATTGAGAAAGCTTGCAACATCATCAAGGGTACCTACTTGGGCCCTTATAGCCCAAGGTTGGCTGACTATTTTGTCACACCGGTATTTGGGGCTATTCAAGTTCGCATGTATCAACCAACTATCACATATCCCGAGACTGAACTAGCTCGGGAATGCAACTACATTCCGGATGACATATTCGCCCTCATCCAATCTGAATCCAAGGAGGGTGCTGACAATGCCGAGCCCGTGCTGGGGCTCTTATTTGGGGAAGACAAAGTTGTCCCGACCCCTAAGGAAGATCTAGTGAACCTGATCCTTCGAAGCAACAGGTTCGATCCTTCAAAGCTGATCTCAGAGGTCAGTTCTGATACTGGGAAAAGAGCCTGGAGGAAGACTATCAGGTGGACCGACGGCCAGGGTCGAGTCTACAAGCTGACCACCGGGGAAGAAGACATGCCGGACACCGATTCCGAGTCTGAGTCTGAGTCTGTATTCGAGTCCAAGGGGTCTGGTGCTAGAGTCCAAACTGTAACCCCCCTCCCTATAGTCACTACCATTGGAGCCTCGGGCTCTGTCCCGAAAGCACTCCCAATCCCGCCTCTGACCAATGATCAGATGGCCGCTCTCTTTGAGCTGTTTTCCAAATTTACCATCAATAATAACGAAAACCGTTCCGCTTATGACTTATCTTATTTTCAAAATACTTTCAATTTCAAAAATATTTTCTGCAATGACATTGAGAAACCCGACGAACAGGTGTCCTTGCCTCCGCATCTGATCGAGCAGCTAGAACAGAGAGAATCCCTAGACCCGATAATCGAGGAAACCGAGTCTATCAATGTGGGAACAACCTTAGAGCCCCAGATGCTTAAGATAGGGTTATCCTTAGATCCCGAGGAGAAACAACAATTCATAAACCTCCTCCAAGAGTTCAAGGATGTCTTCGCGTGGTCCTACAAGGACATGCCGGGGATAGATCGGGAAATAGCTGAACACCGCATACCCATCAAAGATGGGTGTAGGCCGGTAAAACAGAAGCTTCAAAGAATGAAGCCCGAGTGGCCCCTCAAAGTCAAAGAAGAAGTAGACAAACAATTCAAAGCAGGCTTTATACAAGTGTCTGAATATCCAGACTGGGTTGCGAAAATCGTGCCGGTACCCAAGAAGGACGGCAATGTGCGGGTATGTGTGGATTTCCGGGACCTTAACAAGGCCATCCCAAAAGACGATTTTCCGTTGCCACACATCGACATACTGGTGGACAACACGGCTGATCATGCCCTTCTATCATTTATGGTCGGGTATGCCGGGTACAACCAAATCAAGATGGCAGAAGAAGATATGGGTAAAACCACTTTCACCACGCCATGGGGTACTTATTGTTATACAGTTATGCCGTTTGGGCTCATTAACGCCGGAGCCACTTATCAACGAACAGCCACGACCTTGTTACATGACATGATGCATAAGGAAGTGGAGGTTTATGTGGATGACATGATTGTTAAGTCTAAAAGCCGAGACGGGCATGTCGCTGCCCTAAGAAAATTCTTCACCCGACTACGTAAGTACAACATGAGGTTGAACCCCCAAAAGTGCAGTTTCGGGGTAACATCAGACAAATTACTGGGCCATATCGTTAGCCAACACGGCATAGAGGTCGACCCAGCTAAAATCAAAGCCATCACCGAGATGCAACCACCTAAGACCGAAAAAGAAATAAGGGGGTTTCTCGGGAAAGTCCAATATATCAGCCGGTTTATTTCAAAGCTAACCATGGTGTGTGAACCCATTTTCAAGAAATTGAAGATAGGGGAGCAGGTACTATGGGATGATAAATGTCAAGCGGCTTTTGACAGAATCAAGGAGATCATGTCTGCTCCGCCGGTATTAATGCCACCTCAACCCGGTTTGCCTCTGTCGTTATACCTAACGACGACTGAGACAGCCATGGGGGCTATGCTGGCCTAGACAGTCGATTCGGAAGAAAGGGCTATTTACTACATCAGTAAAAAGTTCCTAGAATATGAACGCAAGTATACAGTGCTCGAGAAAATATGACTAGCTTTAGTGTGGGCCACTAAAAAGCTCCGGCACTACATGCTCAGCCACGAGATACACGTCCTGTCCAAGATGGACCCAATCAAATACTTGTTCGAGAAGCCCATTCTTAATGGAAGAATGTCCAGATGGACTTTAATGCTAGCTGAGTTTGACCTCAAGTTTGTACCATTAAAAGCCATCAAGGGCCGGGTAGTAGCCGAGTTCCTCGTCGATAGTCCGGTATCTGAGGAAGGACATACCGATACTTGGGCTTTTCCAGATGAAGACATATTCCATACTGACACCGAAACATGGGACTTGTATTTTGATGGAGCATCCAACTTTTGAGGATTTGGGGTCTGTATTCTCCTTATATCACCACAAGGGGAGCACACCCCATTATCCATCAAATTAGACTTTGATGTGACCAACAACGCGGCCGAATACGAAGCATGCGTCCACGGGTTACAAGCAGCTGCTGATTTGGGAATTACAAATCTCCAGGTTCACGGAGACTCATACCTAGTCATCAATCAAGCCCTTCAAAAATGGAAAACACGGAATGCCAATCTCGCAGCTTACCAAGCACGAGTAAGGGTTCTAGAGAAACAATTCCAGAAGGTAGAATATATCTATCTCCCACGTGAAGAAAATCAGTTCGCGGATGCACTTTCCAAATTGGCATCCTTACTAAATATCCCAGAACATATGCCCAGTATGCCAATCTGTGTCGAAAGACGGTTCGAGCCGGCATATGTCAACGCCATTCAAGATATTGAGATCACCGATCCAGAACCTTGGTATCAGGCTGTCCTAATTTATTTGACAACGGGAGAATATCCCCCGGGAACTGAAAATCGGGCCAAGAAAGCCCTGCGAAGACTGGCCACCCAATTCATCCGTACGGACGACGGTCAGTTATACAAAAAAACGGCACAGGGGGCTTTAGTCCTATGTATCGACAAAACGCAGGCCGAAAAAGTAATGGTTGAAGTACACGACGGTGAAAACGGTCCACATATGAACGCCCATATGCTAGCCCGAAAAATCATGAGGCTCGGATACTACTGGAACAGTATGGAGACCGACTGTCAATCATATGTCAAACACTGCCATAATTGTCAAATTTTCGGTAATGTTCACCATATGCCATCGTCTCTACTGTACACCATGACCTCACCTGGCCATTTTCGACGTGGGGGATTGACATAATTGGGAAAGTGAACCCTTCCGAGACGGGAGGTCACTGTTTTATCTTGGTGGCTATCGACTATTTCACCAAGTGGGTCGAAGCTGAATCATATCGTGTCTTGAACGCCAAGCACGTAGCAAGATTTATCCATAATAAAATCATATGCCGGTACGGGATCCCACTCGAGTTTATCAGTGATCACGGGACCCACTTCCAAGCCGAAACCGCTACTTTGCTAGCAAAATACAAAATCCAAAGGCATACATCTTCGCCCTACCGTCCTCAAACAAATGGGGCAGTGGAGGCTGCCAATAAGACAATTGTCACCATACTTAAGAAGATGGCTGATAACTATCGGGACTGGCCCGACAAAATACCCTTTGCCCTATGGGGGTACCGTACGTCGATCCGAACTGCAGCCGGGGCAACTCCATATTATTTAACGTATGGCATGGAAGCGGTCCAACCAGTCAAATTGGAGATACCCTCTCTCAGAATTCTACTAGAAAGCCAAGTGCCCGAAGCAGATTGGGTTCAAGCTCGATATGACTCGTTAATTCTCTTGGACGAACGACGGTCGCGGGCTCTCAATAACATCCAAATATATCAAAAAAGAATCAAGCGGGCCTTTAACAAAAGAGTTAGGCCCAGGAATATCAAAGAAGGGGATTTGGTCCTAAAATCGGTTCGTGCCTTACTACCGGTTGACCCAAGAGGAAAATTCAAACCCAATTGGGCTGGGCCATACCTAGTCAAGAAGGTTCTATCAGGAGGAGCAGTAATGCTGCCGGGCCTGGACGGGAATGAATTTGTCAACCCAACCAACATAGACCAGCTGAAGCGCTACTACCCCTAAACCTTATCTCAATGTCATTTGCAAAAAATATTTAAAAGAATCTTTTTCAAAAATTTTAAGCAAGTCAATAAGTTAGGATTATTTATCCTAATGTCGCACATCTTGAACTCATAGTCTTGGTGTATTTCAAAATTGCAAAAATCTACGCTCGAACTACGTTTGGTTTGATTCCACTAACTGTGGATACGTAGGCAGCCCCTCAAAAAGGCACAACCACCGCAATAACGAAAAAGACAGGAACGACTTTACTAATATAGTACTTTTATTATTAAAAAAACCGATAAACTCGGTAGTTCAAAATTACAAAAAGCCACGAAAAAAAAGAAACACAACAAAAATAGTAATAATATCTAAATAATGATAATAACGGAGACTAGTATCCGGGCATTTTGCCCTTGCCCTTGTCCTTCGGGTCTCGTGGAGCCCGACTTCGCCTGGGTTGGGGAGAGCGTTCCCGGATGATCACGGGAACCTCCTTGGCTCGAGTCCTCTTCTTCGACAGAGGATCTTCAGCTATTGTTACGGGCCCAAGTCGAGCCCGTATATGCTCCGGCAACCTATCCTTAGGAACAAGTCGGTCCTGGACTGAAGGCCTGGCCCCTAGTCTCCTCCCCAAGTTTGTCTGGGGGCTCACTTTCCCCCAAGCACCTCTAGAGTCGGACCCCCTAGCTCGAGTCCTATCTCCTTTTCTCTGACCCAACTTTAGACCGGCTATCGGGGCTGGAGTCTCCCCTTCAGCAAAGAAGTCCCTATTATCCTTGATCTTCTCTCGCCGAAGCAGGTCGAAGGCCTCATCGACCTTTAAGGCAGGACGAGCTTCGGCAGTCTCGGCTCTGGTCCACCTTTCATAGGAATGAGACACCCAGATTGAATGACGCGACTTGCGAACAGACCAAGTAACTCGGGTATACCACCTCTGAATCCAGGTGTCGCACATAATGTCGGTCAGCTGGGTAGGTGCACTCACAACTGCCTCGTTCTCCGGGATGCGCTGAGTCCACCCATACTGCCTGAGTATGCGGTCAGGATAGAGGTGAACTGTCTGGCTAAGGGACAAAATCACATGGTAGCGTGCCTTGTCTCTGGGCGCCAAACCCGTCCAAGAATAAATAGGCCACCATGGAACCACCCATCGTATCAATGGACCACGATGGAATGATAATTCTTCCTCCCAGTATTTCTGGGTAATAAGGCAGGACGAGTCGGTAGGCCGTCTCCTTGTCATCACCTGGTTGAACTAATATTGACTCGGGTTGGGAGGATGCTCGATCTTTGACAACCTCTCAAATAGCCAAAGCTGAAAAAGAAAAAGCAACGCTCGTAAGGATTCTGGAGCAGCCTAGGCATTCGCCTGAGGGCACTCGATCGAGTGCCAGTGTCACTCGATCGAGTGACACCACTAAAACGAGGCATTAGACCCCTTTACGAGGGCACTCGATCGAGTGCCAGGGTGACTCGGTCGAGTGCTCCCTTTAGCAGTATATCGCAAAAAAAAAAATCGAAAAAAAATCAAAAGAAAAAAGCGATATACAAGCAGGAGGTGGGTGCTCCCAGTGAAACGGGCTGACTCATCCCTCTTTCGGTTGCCCAAGCCCTGAATGATCTCCCCCGTGATCAACCACGCGGGACTGTATTGCGTCTCCATAAGTTCGGCAATGACGAGAAGACGAACGATACCCATACAAGACAACAGGTCGTACTGCGGCTATGAATGGGCAAAACCCGGATGTCGTACTGATTCATGAACTTCTCAGCTAAGGCAAGCAGAGAAACGGTATCCCCTTCAGTCATACGAGATACTTCAGCATGGGAGAGCCCCAAAAACTCCCGTAATTTCCTCCTGGGGTCCCGAACTGAGAAAGGGACGGCAGGACGGAGCAGTGGATTTCACCCTCCTATGACAGCAATCTCCTCAGGGAGAGGACAGATATCACCCCGAGGGAAGGCGAAAACGTGGTAAGTGTCATCCCAGAAGGTCAGACAGGCATCAAGAAAATGATGGTCCACGTGCATTTGGCGGAACGTGAACAATTGAAATGTGCCCGACTGCCTTAAGGCTACCTTACTCGCATCCCTAAAACGGTGGGACCAGTCTTGCAGCATGTCAATCAGACGGTCAATAGCCATGATAAAATTTCTTGAATGAGATGAAGCTTTTTCTTGAGGAGAAGAAGAAGTTTTGAGGGATATGAAAAGAAAGAAGCCAGGATGATGTATTTAATAACATCAAAACCCTGGTGCATCCCCTGCAGCTGTGCCACCTTGGCCCAAGCGGGCCTAGACATACAGGCCCGACTCACGACTCTTCCCCACAGACACAGGAATTTAGTCATCCCGAGCAGTCTGTCAAAATTCAATTCAAAAAATATACATTCTAAAAATTTTCTAAAATTTTTCAATCATCCGAAATTTTATTCCCCAACGCGAGTCGTGTTTTGCCTAAATGTTGCGAAGCTTTATGTAACTGATACAGGTACAACTCGAGGCTTCAGAAGCAAGCCCGCACCATTCATATATCTCCCCAGCGGAAAGTCTAAAGACGGCATTCCCTCAATTTAAGCACAGGGATGGGCCCACATACAGACACACCCAGGACTTACGCGACAAGTCCAATTCCCCACAAAGGTATATATTATCATCAGCTCAGGTATGATTTCTATCTTATGGCTGGCGAGCCCTTCACGCGACTCTAAAGGACTATAAACGACCCGATCGGAAGTCTACCAGGTCATATTTGGCTTGGTAGCTACTCTGACTTTCGCCCTGTCCAAGCCTCATCAGTCAGAGTGGGGGCTCTGTAGACACCCGCATTTTGACTGCCAGGTGTCTATAGCAGTTTCCAAAAAACACCTGATGATGATCGGACGCTAACGTGCTCTAACGCGCTCGGATACGGGCTCGAAATCAATAATGTCCGGCATGGGCTTTTAACGGGATACAAATCACCCAAAACCAACATCAAATTCAGGCCCAGTGGGTCATTCCGAGCAAAATAAGACTAATTTGGGCCAAAATCGACACCAAAAATAAAACCCGTCTTTTAGCGACCGGGTCAAAACCCGGTCAAACGTACTTGACTCACAAAAACGACCTGGTGCGCTTCCGGAGACTTGCGCCAAACAACGAAATTCAAAAAACAATCAAAGATCAATCATCCCTAAAATATCTCGCTCTAATTGATCCACTCGGTCGAGTGGAGCCTCAAAGCCCGGATCAGACCCGTCTTAGAGGGCACTCGACCGAGTGCACTAGGGCCACTCGATCGAGTGACCCTATGTCGAGAGGTTTTGCCTATAAATACTCCATCAATCCATCACATTTCACAACTTTTTCCCCTCAACCTTGAACCAACTTTACACTACAACACCTTACATTTTGCAACACCATTCTCGACATCACCGTATACACATTCATCTACATGCATTCCGAGATCGAAACTCATAAAAACTAAAAAGCAACCCTCCATACAAACCCCATACATACACACCATCAACTCTTCCTACATATCTCGACGATTCCCGCGCCATTGCCGCCATTTGACGAACCGTATCCCGAGAAGCAAGAACATGTAGGTTGAGGGTGTAGCATTCAACACCGACATTTCCTTCTTCCTTCTTTTTTTTTTCGTTTTTTTTATGTACATTTATGTTTGTGTATTAGTATCATAATTAGTCGATAATAACGACATGACTACTAACATCTAACATTTACTTTCTCGCATCTAACTCTAACATTTACTTTTTCGCATCTAACTCTAACATTTAATTTTCGTCATTTACATTTTGTCATAATATCACTACCGCGTATATATATATATATATATATATATATATATATATATATATATATATATATATATATATATATATATATATATATAGAGAGAGAGAGAGAGAGAGAGAGAGAGAGAGAGAGAGAGAGTAAAGATCAAGTGAGTCCTCATTTTCTTTTTGAGTCCATAAGTCCTATTTAGAGCCATTGATTTAGATGGGATGGATGGTGGTGATTGAGTCTAGTAATTAAGGTAATATATAACATATTTAGGAAAAAAATATAATAAAATCCTCTCTCCTCCCTTAATTATCTCCAACCACCTAACTCACTTGATTATGTTTCATCACATTCAATTTTTTCATTCAAATTCACCCGCCTAACTAAAACTCTTCATCTTCATCATCCCAAACTCAATCTCTCGATTTCTGATTTCTTTCAAAACACACACCCGCTCATTCTTTCATCTTCAACTCAAGCAAGGCTACACACCCGTGTTACATTGACGTATTATAAGTGTTACTTTAATGAACAAATGATGTTACTCCAAGTAATTAATGGTGTTATTCTTTGTCTCATGGTTAAATAATGTTATTATCATCAATTACTCTGACGCATTATATATCGTTCTTTAAAGAACGACAATCGTTAATTTGGTAATGAATGGTTCCAATCCAAGTTATCATCAATTACTTTGGTAATCATTTGTTTAAACGCCGCTGTCCTCAGTTACTTTAATGCATTATGTCTGTTACTCTAACTGACGGAAGGTGTTACTCCAATAGAACAAAGATGTTACTCTAACCAAATGCACATGTATTAAATAAAATATAGAGTTAATTGCTACGTAGCACAATGCTACTTGTAAAAAATGTGTACAAAATCAGTTATTCTTGTAAACAAAAAAAGAAAAATATTTTTATCATGACCAAAAACACAAGTATTCTCAAAACACAAGTATTCTCAAAACACATGTTCCTCCTTATTTTCTTCAGTGTCTTCCTCAGTTTCCTCATCTTCGTCGTCGTCGTCATCCACTTCATCCTCCTCATCCTGATCCACCTTTATCAGTGTTGTCCTGTGCATTCGCATCACTTCCAATATCACCTGCACAAAAGTAAACAACGTGTTACTCCCATGCAGCCAATGTGTTACTTCAACTCTTACGTTGTGTTACTCTAACTGGTAAAGTACGTTACTCTAACATCATCATCAAAAACTGTTTCTCAACGTTCAGTGTGTTACTGTAATTGCAATTAAGTGTTACTGTAACGTTAATACATATGCGTTACGCCCATGCAGTCAATGTGTTACTTCAGCTCTTACGTTGTGTTACTCTAATTGGTAAAGTACGTTACTCTAACATCATCATCAAAAACTATTTCGTAACGTTCAGTGTGTTACTGTAATTGCAATGGAGTGTTACTGTAATGTAGAGCGTATGTTACTTCAACGTCGTGACTGCGTTCATAGAAAACAAAGCAATATTATCAGTGGACCTCATTGAAAACCCAAATAACAAGCATAAAACTCTGGAATCAATATCAATTAACCATCAATATGAATCTATAATGAATGAAATGACAATGAAAACAATATCAACATGAAAATTGACGTAAAAAGGGAAGCCAAATCGACATGAAGTATCAATTAACCATCAATATGAATCTATGATGAATGAGATGACTGCGTTCATAGAAAACAAAACAATATTATCAGTGGACCTCATTGAAAACCCAAATAACAAACATAAAACAATGGAATCAATATCATCAAAACCCTTTTCCTGAACGTTCATTTGTGTTACTGTAATTACAATTAAGTGTTACTTTAATTCAGAAGGCATGTTACTTCAACGACGAATCTGCGTTAATTGATATCAAAAAAATAGTATCAATGGATATCAGGGAAAATCTTGAAAAAAACCATAGAGACCTGTAATCTATGGAGATCGAGATATCAAAATACCATTGATACGAAACTATGAATCAAAACGCAATGACATTAAAAAGACGCAAATTTGATGCAAATAAAGTCGAAATGTCAATGAAAGCACTATAAACATGAAGATCGACGTAAAAAAAACGCAATTTGACGCGATAAAACATTGATATGAAAACGCAGATTGAAAGCAATATTACTATTGAAATCCGTGAAGAAAAAACGAATAAAAACGTGAATGAATCACTGAAACTCACCATTGTTATAATCGATTAGTTTCTTATCAACCGTTGAAGACGATGATGCGGTCATTGAATCCATTGTAGCAGAATTTCGAGATCAAAAACGATGAATTAGCGTGAATGAAGAAAGGGTTTTTTGGTTTTTTAGGTGTGAATGAACGTGGAATGGAAATGAACGTGAATGAAAATGAACGTGAATGATAGGAAGTTATTTGTTTCCTAAATTCTTGTGAGTTATTTTAGGAACGTAAATCTCCCTTTTTTTTTTTTTTTTTTTTAATTGGATGCATCTTGTCCATCCATCCTCATCCGATCCAATGGATGGGATGAGGACTTAGGGACTCACAAAGAGTAAGGGACTCATAAGAGCCTTACTCTATATATATATATATATATATATATATATATATATATATCAAAATTCGAATTTTAACTCGTTTAACTACGACTATTGCCCAAAGTCCGTTTAAATCCCTTTACGAGACGCAATAGTGGTGGCGCCCTTTCAAGGAGCACCGCCCTACGCACTCAAGGGCATAACGTGATCGTGATAGTACGTAGTTGAACGGGCTTAATTCCATTTCAAAGGATCGGTACAAAACCCGTTGACGCTAAATCGAGCATCACATAATCCGTAAGGATTATTAAAGATGACGTAACGCGGAGGGAATTAATTTTGTCTCGGTCCAATTTAAAACGATTTTTATACAATCTTTTCTAAAATCTCCGATAACGGTCTCGTAATAATAATATATGCATTATGAGTACCGAAGATCGAGTTGTATATAAATCGTGCCATATTTATATGCGATTCGATCAATTATCGATTTTAAAATACATAAAACGAGACGAGTTATACCTCGTATAGGTGCCACTCGACCGAGTACATAGGCTACTCGATCGAGTAGCACCCCAAATTATGGGCAGTAGCCTCTTCTAGGACGTACTCGACCGAGTCAGGCCATGACTCAACCGAGTGGGTCCTGTAGCCCAGAAATCCGAGAGCTTTAATGCAACATTCGAGCCTCGTCTTTTTTTACGACTTAGTCGTCACGTGTAAAGACAATCACGTGATCCTTTTTTTTAAACTCATATATATCACTTCACTTAAACAACTTTGATCGGCGGTCTCACTATTAATCTTGCGTTGACGACTCCGTAGTCGTATCCGACGCATAATTAATTTAGACTCCAATTTATCGACATGATAAGTTGGGACAAGGCATCGGGATTTGGGATCGGGCTAGCACCACGCCTAGGTCCTATATCCCCGTCCTTCGATTAATGCATAAAATAATATGTATTTAATTGAAGTTCGTCCATTTACACGATTCACGGTCTAGTTTATACACGGGTCCGTTTCTAACCATTGCTTATCATTTTGGCTATGTATATTTCGATTATTCTACTTTATTGCTCGTTGTATTGTGAATTCCGGATTGTATTCCGCCCGTGTAACTTGTAATCGATTTATTATTGCTTTTGTTTTATTTATTTACGTTTTACCGTTTATAAATGAACCCTCGCATGCTAAATTACTTCGACAATAAATTAGATGCATTAAAATGACGTAGCTCACATTTAATTCGCATGCTTAGCAAAAAATGATGTTTGCATATCATTTTACCGAATCACTAACGCGCATATTAGAAAGTCAAATGATGTCTTAGTAGAGGCCGCTAAGTGCGGGCGGGGTTGGGTGTCCTTAGTGGGCTTCCCAACACGTACCCTCACCCCTTACTCAGAACCTCGGTTTCCGGATGCCCGAAACGTTGGCGCACGAGAGTCATTCTTTACACGATTACCGTGTAGATGGTATCGGTATCGTAATGCAAAGGGACGAGCCCAATAAACTCTAAAACCGAAATGGGCCATACTTTGTGTATGGTCCATGGCGATATAGAGTGGGCTCGAACGGTTCCGAATAACCACAAAATTTGGTGGCGACTCCATTTCGACTTAAATTTCAATTCGATCCATTCTCATATGGAGGTGCATTCGCCTACCCAAACCCGCGCGTGGCCGCGTCGGGGTGGACCTACGTCATGTCCACAGTAATAGATTCATTACTTTTTCGAGCAAATAATATGAAGTTCATAACTTTATAATAATTTTTCGATGTCGGAAAATTTCACACACGTCTATGGTCTTAAGAGTTTTTTTAAGACCCCAAAGAGAAATGTTTACTTAAATTTATTATAGTCCTTAGAGCTTTTCTAAAACTCAAAAGATGTTTGATTTATATCTATGAAATTCATGACTTTGTAATAAATTTTCGATGTGAGATGTTTTACTCAAGTTTATAGTCTTAAGAGTTTTTTTAAGACTCAAAAGTGTGGGATAATTTTACCTTATGGTCTTAAGAATTTTTTTAAGACCCAAAAGAGTTTGTTTTTCCATCTAAGTTGTTAAGGACGAACGACTACTCTTATTTATATATTAGAATTCGATCTATTACAAAGTATACTTTTGGACTAATGATTATCTAAAATGAATTATTTCTATTATTTATGATATCTCATCATAATTTTTCGATGTGTGATAATTCTATTTAAATTTATAGTTTTAAGAACTCTTTTTAGGACTCAAAAGATTTCTGATTGATATTTAAAGACGATGATTACTTTTATTTATATAATAGAATTTCATCACTTTTTTTATAATTTTTTGATGTGGAATAATTTTTACTTCAATTCATAGCCTAAGAGAAGTATTATAAGATTCAAAAGATTTTTAATTAATATCTAAAACGAATAATTTCTATTATTGATGAGGTAAAATTTCATCATCTCATCATGATTTTTCGTTGTGGGATAATTTTTATTAAGTTTATATCTAAAAAACAAATTATTATTTTAATTGAGAAGTAAAATGAATTATTATTGAGGAGTAATATCTATAATTTTTAAAAAGTTCTGTAAGGATTCAAAAGATTTCTCGTTGATATCTAAAAACAAATTATTTTTTTACTCCATATTTATAAAGTAGAATTTCTATCACCTTATTATAATTTCTCGATGTTGGATAATTTTACTTAAATTTATATTTTTAAGAGCTTATATAAGATATTTTTTTTTGTTAATATCTAAACACCAATGATGTCTCTTATTTGTGATATAGAATTTCATTATATCATCATAATTTTTCGATATACAATAATTCTACTTAGGTTGGGCTTGCTTGGGATGGGGGTAATACATTAAGGGGTAATGGAGGTTGAGATGGAAGAAAATGGAAGAAGGTGGTGAATAGTGATGGTATTTTATAGTATAAAGGGAAGGTGAAGGAGTAATAATTACTTCCATATAGGGATAATGCATTACTTAAGGGGAGAGGGGAGTACTGTATTACCTCCATATGGGGTAATTGTTCCTTATTCACCTCCTCTTTACACCATAAATCACCACCACTAACCACCCTTCACCTCCATTTTCTTCACATTTCAACCTCCATTACCCCTTAATGTATAGTCTACGATTTCTCCTTTCCATTAGCTTACGGTCCTAAGAGCATTTTTAAGACTCAATGTTTTTTAGCTGATATCCAAAGACAAATGATTATTATTTATAATATAGAATTTATCACATCATCATAATTTTTCGATGTGAGACAACGTTACGATAATTATAATAATAAAAGAGTTTGTTTTTATATATAACTTAAGAATGGTCAATTACTCTTATTTTTATAATAAAACTCGATCACCTTATTATAATTTCTCGATGTGGAATAATCCTACGTTAAGTTTATAGTCTCATGTATTTTTGTGAGACTCAAATTTTTTTTTTATATCTAAGAACGAATGATTTATCTTATTTATAATATCAAATTCCATCTCCTCATAATTTATCGCCATAGAATAATTTTGACTTAACTTTAGATATAATCTTAAAAATTCTTGTAATAATTTTACTTGAGTTTATAGTCTTAACAGGTTTTAAGACTCAATTGAATTTTGGAAGATATCTAATAACGAAGGATTAGTAATAATTTGGATGAATGATTACTTTTATTTGTATAATAAAATTTAATGGTCTTATTGTAAGAATTAATTACTCTTATTTCTTATTTATATATATTTCATCACCTTGTTATAATTTTTCGATGTGAGATTATGTCACCTAAGTTTGTAGCCTTAGTAAGATATTTTCTAAGACTCGACATTTTTTTTAATTGATTTTAAGAACGAATTATTAGTCTTATTTATAATATAGAATTTCATTATCATAATTTTTTTAATGTGGGATAATTAACTGTCGTATGAACTCTTTTTAATATCCAAAAGAACACATGATTACTCTTATATATAATATAGAATCATCATTTTATTTTAATTGTTTCGATGTGGGACAATTTTAAGTTTGTAGTCTAACTAAGAGTTTTTTTAAGGCTCAAAAGTTTTTTAGTTGATATTCAAAAACAATGATTACCCTTATTTATATTATAGAATTCTATAACCTCATCATAATTTTTCGATGTGGGATAATTACTTAAGGTTATAATCTTAAGAGTTCTTTATGATTCAAAAGATTTTCGGTGGATATCTAAGGACGAATGATTACTATTATTTATAATATAGAATTCATCACCTTATTATAATTTGTCGATGTGGGATAACTTTAATATCTTTATATGTAATAAATTCATCACTTTTTCGAGCAAATAATATGAAATTTATACTCTAATGAAAGCATTTTCTACCACGAATCTAATTAATTTATTTTTATAATTTTATTTACAATAATTTTTTGTTAAATAAAATTTAAAACATTTAAAAAAAAATTATAAAACATCACATTAATATAAAAGATTAAATGTATTATTATAATAATTAAAAGATTCTCATTTTATTTATTATTATTATTATTAAATGTATTATTTTATTTATATATATATATTGATTAATAAATAATACGGATTTTACTAAAAATCGTCAATCGGAAACAAATGAGAAATTATTAGAGAAAATAGTCTCGACTAAAAATGTATTTCAAACAAAACGACTCTCTTATAGTTTATTAGTATAAATCGTAAAACAAAAATTAGTTTATTTAAACAAGTATACAAATCTTGATTATAATATAAAAATACGATTTTGAGTTAATATTATAAATTAACGAAATATGAAGAAAATATGAAATAGTTATTATTTAGTTACTAGTATCACTGTGGACATGACGTAGGTCCACCCCGACGCGGCCACGCGCGGGTTTGGGTAGACGAATGAATCTCATGGTAAGATTGTTCTCGGGTTCGAAATTTAAGTCAAAGATGGAGTCGCCACTGAATTTGGTGGTTATTCGGAACCATTCGAGCCCACTCTATGTCCGTCATGGGCTATACACAAAGTATGGCCCATTTCAATTTCAGAGTTTATGGGGCTCGACCCTTGCATTGCAATACCGATACCATCTACACCGGTATCGTGTAAAGAATGACTCTCGTGCGCCAACGGTTTCGGACATCTGAAAACCGAGGTTCTGAGTAAGGGGTGAGGGTACGTGTTGGGAAGCCCACTAAGGACACCCAACCCCGCCCGCATATGGCGGCCTCTACTAAGACACCGTTCGTGTTCGTGTACGCGCGCTAGTAAAACGACTAAATGATATGCAAACAGCGTTTTCAGGCTAAACATGCGAATTATAGGTTAACTACGTCATTTAATGCATCTAACTATGGTCGAAGTTATTTAGCATGCGAGGTTCATTCATAAAGCGATAAACATCGAAATAAATAAAGCTCGTAAATAAATACAATATACACGGGCGGAAATACAACCCGGCCAAAACAAGGTAACGAACAAAAATAAAATCGAACAAATAAACGATACAAAACGATAAATAAAGACTCGAAACGGACCCGTGTATAACAAACATACACTAGACCGTAAGTTAGATAACGGACGAACTTCGATCAATTACGCATTATATTGCGTATTAATCAAAGGATGGAGGTACGAGACCTAGGCGTGGTGCTAGCCTGATCTCGAACCTCGATGCCTTGTCCCGACTTATCATATCGTAAAATGGCGTCTTGGTTAGCCATATGTCGGAGACGACTAAAAAGTCGGCAATATAGGGCTAACCGTGAAAGACTACGATCAAAGCCGTTTTAAGTGTAGTGACATGCATGGGTTTTGAAAATTAGAATTACGTGATTGATTTTGCACGCTACGACTAAGTCGAAAAAAAGACGAGGCTCGAATGTTGCATTAAAGCTCTCAAATTTTTGGGCTATAGGACCCACTCGATCGAGTCATGGTCTGACTCGGTTGAGTGCATTCTCAAGGGTAGCTACTGCCCAGTTTTTGGGGTCCAACTCGATCGAGTGGCCCATGGCACTCGATCGAGTGGCACCTGTACGAGGTACAACTCGTGTTGTTTTTATGTTTGAAAATCGATAGTCGGCCGAGTTGAATGAAAATACTGCATTATTAAAATTCAACTCGGTTTTTCGGCGTCATGATCGTGTATTGAACGATTACGAGACCGTCACCGGCATTTTATGAAAATGTATTATTGTGGGATTTGAAAATGTTTGATTAGTGACGAGATTGTAGTCCTCCACGTCACGACATCGATACTAATCCTAACGGATTACGTGATATCGGTTTTTGCCTCAAAGGATCTCGCACTAATCTTAGAAATGGGATCAAATGCGTTCAACTATGATCGATCACGATCACATCATGCCCTTGAGTACATTGAGGCGGCGCTCCTCGAAAGGGCGCCACCTCTGTCGTTGCTCGTAAAGGGATTAGACGGACTTTAGGCGATCGTCATAGTCAAACGTGTTTGAAACCGAGATTTTAACGTTAATACGTATACGCGGTAAATAAATGTTAATTGTTAGAATGCGCAGAAATAAAAAGTTAGCAACGACATAAAACTAAAATGTTAGAGTTAGCGTACTAGTATTATTATAATTATGATATAAAGTGTGATAAAGTAAATAAAAATGAAACAAGATAGTAAAGATCGAGATGGGGTTTAGGACACCCTCAACATACATGCTTAGTAAAGGCCTCGGAAATGGACTCGTAATAGCGGCGTGAACGCGGGAGTATCGAGGATGTATGTGAGTTATGGTGTGTGTGTGTGTATCGGTTTTACGAGGGATGTAGACTCGATTTTTTGTGTAGTATTGCTTAGGGTTGCTAAAGGTTGAAGTGTAGGGTTGATGTAGAGTGTTTAGGGTAGAAATGAAGGCTTTTTTGTATCAAGAGAATTCTGAAAATGCAAAGGGTTTGAGGGGGTATTTATAGAGTACATCCCTCGACCTAGGGTCACTCGATCGAGTGGCCCTAGTGCACTCGATCGAGTGCCCTTACAAACGGGTCTGGTCCGGTTTTTGAGGCTCCACTCGACCGAGTGGGTCAATCCACTCGATCGAGTGGATCAAGGGGATCGAGATAATTTAGTAAATAGTTGACTCTTTGATTTGTTTGAATTTTTGATTTGGGCGCCAGTTTCTAGAAATGAACATGGCTGATTTGCATGACGGATTCGTCTTTGACCGGGTTTTGACCCGGTCGCCAAAAGATGGTTTTTATTTTTGGTGTCGGTTTTGGCACAAATTAGTCTTATTTTGCTCGGAACGACCCACTGGGCCTGAATTTGGGGTTGGTTTTGAGAGATTTGTGCTCCGCTAAAAGTCCATGTCGGATATTATTGATTCCGAGCCCAAGTTCGATTATACTAACTCACGTTTGCATCCGATCATCATCGGGTGTTTTGTTAGGAACTGCTATAGACACTAGCAGGCAAAATGCGGGTGTCTACAGAGCCCCCACTCTGACTGAGGCTTGGACAAGGCGAAAGTCAGAGTAGCTACCAGGCCAATCGCAGATTACGACCTGGCAGCCTTCCGGTCGGGTCGTTTATAGCCCAGTAGACTTGCGTGAAGAGCTCGCCAACCATAAGTAGAGGGTCATACCTGTCCTGATGATGGTAGCTCCGTGGGGAGTCAAACTTGCCTTTGGGGGTGTAGGTGTACCCGTATGCCGACACATCACATCTTGGATGTAGCATTCCGGGGGAAACATTGACTTATGCTGGGGAGTGAAATAGCTGCGCGGAGACTTGCTCTTAAAGTCTGGGGTGTACCTGTATGCTGACACATAACAACGTGTATGTAACACATAGGCGAAACACTGACTCACGCTGGGGAAATAAAGTATTTGATTTTGAAAAACCAAAAAATTTGAAAGATTTTTTTTTTATCACAATTTTTTATCACAAAAAAAAATTTTAGAAACTCTTAAGAAAGCTCGGGCCGGCTTGATTCCTATTCTGGGTTCTTGTCTGAAATCAGGTCTGCGTGCGCATAGGGCCCAGGTTTGCTGAGGAGGCATGGCAGTTAGGGTTATAGTAGGTTTCAGTTAGGTTTTCCTATTATAAATATAGGAATCCCTACTTCAGCTTACTGTATCTCAAATCAAAACTCTCCCTTCACTTCAAAATCTCTTAGACATTCAAGGAGACCCCAATATCTGCCATGGGTATCAATCATCTTACTTCGATGCTTTTCGCCTGGTCCCAATACTTTCGTGACGAGGATAAAGTTCAACTGACCCAGATGGGAATTGTCAGCCTATTCCCTTTCCAGCATTTGATAATTGATTCGCATTTTCTGGACGCCTGCCTGACGTTTTGGGATACTACCTATCACTTCTTCGCGTTCCCGCGAAGAGAAATATGCCCTCTTCCCGGGGAAATCGCAGCTATAGGTGGTTAGAACCCTGTCGCTCGTCCTGCTATCCCTCCGTTCTACCAGGATCCGGGGAGGAGGCTGAGGGATTTCTTGGGTCTGTCTCACGCCGAGACGGATCGAATGGTGCGGGGAAATATTGTTTCCCTCTTTGACCTGGCTGACAAGTTTATGAACAGTCAAGATGTAAGGGCTATCCCCTCTCACAGGCGTAGGGCGTTTGCCTTTTGCATGCTGCACCGCTACGTTTTTGAAGGGATGATGGATGTTGACTCATGCATGGGTCAAATCAGGCTGATTGGAGTGGTTGATCAGATGGAGACTGGTCATAGCCCTGCTTGGCTAGCCACTGGGGAAATCATCATGGGTCTGGATGCCAGACGACTTGACCCGGACAGACATCTGATGGGGAGTACCCGTATTCTGCAGGTATACATCTTGCGATTATCTTCCTCTTTCGTGCGAATTTTCTGATGTACGTAGGTCACTTGATCGAGTGGACCTGTCACTCGATCGAGTGACATTCTTAGCTAGCTACTGCCTGTTTTTGGAGGGCTTACTCGATCGAGTCAGCTTTTGTACTCGATCGAGTGGGCTGTAGCGGACCACCTATTCACGGCTTTCACGTGTATACTTTTCAGATTTGGTTGTCAGAACGTCTGTCAATTATAGAGTCCCCTCCGAGTATTCCCAATTACCGCAGCAGCAAAATTAGCTCAAGGAGGCGTCGTATAAGCTCGAGTCATCATATAAACCGTGCTTATTGGGATGAGGAGCTGGTGTTCCATGGTGGTCCTCTGATTAGATGGACCGTCGCTTGGTGGTTCCTTTCGAAGTTGACTGGATTGGCCAAGAGAGACCAAACTCGCTACTTGGTGATTCTGTCCCTTGAATGGACAGTTCACATTTACCCAGACCGCCTTATGAGGCAGTTCGGTTCGTCTCAGCACATTCCTGAGACTGAAGCCATCATTAGCGTCTCGCTCCAATTGACGGACGCTATGTGCGACACCTGGTCGCAGAGGTGGTTTACCCGTCCCACGTGGACCATACCCAGCCCTTGCCAATCCGCTTGGGTTTCACGGGCTTACCAGAAGTGGACTTCCGAGGAGTCCGAGGAGGCTCGTAAAGCTTTGAAGGTTGATGAGGCCTTCGAATTGGTTCGCCGGGAGACGGCGAAGGACAACAAGGGTTTCTTCGATGAAGGAGACACTCCTGCTACTTTAGTCCGATTAGAATCGGGTCATAAGTCACAAACTAAGACTCGATCTAAGGAGGTCGGTGCTAGCAGGACACGGGGGCAGCCAAGCCCCCAGACTGATTTGGAGAGACGCCTTGGGCCAAGGCTGGCGGCCCGGGACCGACTAGGTCCGCGTGACCGGCTCCCTGAGCCCGTGAGGGCCCGACTTGGGCCCATTGAAGTGACAGAGGATTCGGGCTCAAACAAACGAGCCCGAGCTAAAGAGGTTCCCGTGGTGATTCGGGAACGCTCCCCTCCGCGTCGTCGCCAGTGGACGGCTAAGGAGGCCAAGGACAAGGGGAAGGGCAAGATGCCCTAAATACTGAGTCCTTAGCTTTATTATTATCTAGATATTACTACTATTTTTGTTGTGCGCTTCTTTTTTTTTGTATTTTTTTTGGAATTCCTGCATTTGTAATTTCCCGAGTTTATCGGGTCTCTTTTTTTTGGTATTTAATAAAAGAAATTTAAACCGCTCCTGTCTTTTCTTGATTGCATTGGTTGTGCCCTTTTGAGGGGCTGCCTACGTATCCGCGATTAGCAGAATCAAACCAAACGTAGTTCAAGCTTAGTAAATTTGCAATCTCGAATTACACCAAGACTATTGGTTCAAGATGTTTGCAACAGTAGAATAAGTAATTCTAGCTTATTGACTTGCTTTTTTGTAACAAAATGATTTTGATAAATTTTGCTAATGACATTGAGAAATGGCTAAGAGTAGTAACGCTTCAGCTGGTCCAGGTTGGTTGGGTTGACGAATTCATTCCCGTCTAGGTCCGTCAGCATCACTGCTCCCCCTGATAGGATTTTCTTTACCAGATATGGCCCAGCCCAATTGGGTTTGAACTTTCCCCTTGGGTCAACTGGTAGTAAAGCTCGAACAAACTTAAGGACCAGATCCCCTTCCTTAATGTTCCTGGGCCTTACTCTTTTGTTGAAGGCCCGTTGGATCCTCTTCAGGTAGATTTGGATGTTATTGAGGGCGCGAGATCGTCGTTCATCTAGTAGAACCAACGAGTCATACCGTGCTCGAACCCACTCAGCTTCAGGCACTTGGCTTTCTAGCAGAATTCTGAGGGATGGTACCTCTAACTCAACTGGCTGGACTGCCTCCATCCCATAGGTTAGGTAATACGGCGTCGCCCTGGTTGCGGTGCGAATTGACGTTCGGTATCCCCATAGGGCAAAAGGTATTTTGTCGGGCCAGTCCCGGTAATTATCAGCCATCTTTTTTAGTATGGTGACAACTGTTTTATTGGCCGCCTCTACTGCTCCATTTGTTTGGGGACGATAGGGCGAGGACGTATGCCTTTGAATTTTATACTTGGTCATCAGGGCCGCACTCTCGGCTTGAAAATGAGTCCCGTGATCACTGATAAATTCATAAGGAATCCCATACCGACATATTATCTTGTTCTGGATAAACTTGGCGACATGCTTAGCATTGAGAATCCGATATGATTCAGCTTCGACCCATTTGGTGAAATAGTTGATAGCTACTAAAATAAAGCAGTGTCCACCAGTACCAGAGGGATTTATTTTCCCGATTATGTCAATACCCCATGTCGAGAATGGCCAGGGTGACGTCATGGTATAAAGCAATGATGACGGCATATGTTGCACATTGCCGAAGATTTGACAGTTATGGCAATGTTTGACATATAACTGGCAGTCGGCTTCCATAGTATTCCAGTAATAACCGAGCCTCATGATTTTTCGGACCAGCATGTGGGCATTCATATGTGGACCGTTTTCACAATCATGTACTTCGGCCATAACTTTCTCAGCCTTATATTTATCAACAGAAAGGAGAAGAGCCCCCTGTGCCGTCTTTTTGTACAGTTGCCCGTCATCGCTACGGATGAACTGGGTGGCTAGCCTTCGTAAGGCTTTCTTGGCTCGACCTTCAGTCCCGGGAGGATATTCTCCGTTTGTCAGGTACGTTAACACAACCTGATACCATGGTTCGGGATCAGTTATCTCAATGTCTTCGATGTCATGAATGTACGCCGGCTCGGACCGCCTTTCGACGCAGATTGGCATATTGGTCACGTGGTCGGGGATATTTAGCAGAGATGCCAATTTTGAAAGTGCATCTGCAAACTGATTCTCTTCCCGAGGCAGGTATATGTACTCTACCCTTTGGAACTGTTTCTCGAGATCCCTTACTCGTGCTTGGTAGGCCACGAGATTAGCATTCCGAGTCTTCCGTTTTTGAAGTGCTTGGTTAATGACCAAGGATGAGTCACCATGTACCCGGAGATTTGTGATCCCCAGATTGGCGGCGGCTTGTAGCCCGTAAATGCATGCTTCGTACTCTGCTGCATTATTGGTAACATCAAAGTCCAGTTTGATGGAGACGGTAGTATGCTCCCCTCTTGGTGAGATTAGGAGGATCCCGACTCCGAACCCTAAAAAATTAGATACTCCATCGAAGTATAAATCCCACGTTTCAGTATCGGTATGGAAAATATCTTCGTCTGGGAAGGACCAGGTGTCGGTGTGTCCTTCTTCAATTAACGGGCTGTCGGCGAGAAATTCAGCTACTACCCGCCCCTTAATGGCCTTTAATGGCACAAATTTTAGGTCAAACTCTGCCAACATTAGAGTCCATCTAGAAATTCGGCCATTGAGAATGGGTTTTTCGAAGAGGTATTTGATGGGGTCCATCTTGGATAGTACATGGACCTCGTAGCTGAGCATATAATGTCGGAGCTTCTTAGTGGCCCAGACTAGAGCCAAGCACGTCTTTTCGAGCATGGTATATTTGCACTCATACTCTAAAAACTTCTTGCTGATGTAATAGATAGCTCGTTCTTCGGAGTCAATCGTCTGAGCCAGCATAGCCCCCATGGTTGTCTCGGTCGTTGTTAGGTATAACGACAGAGGCAAACCGGGTTGAGGTGGCATTAAGACCGGCGGAGCCGACAATATTTCCTTGATCTTGTCGAAAGCAGCTTGGCAATTGTCATCCAATAGTACCTGTTCTCCTACTTTCAGTTTCTTGAAAATTGGTTCATACACCATGGTTAGTTTGGAAATGAACCGACTGATATACTGGACTTTCCCGAGGAATCCCCATATTTCTTTTTCGGTTTTAGGAGGTTTCATCTCGGTAATGGCTTTGATTTTAGCTGGGTCGACTTCGATACCTCGTTGGCTAATGATATGACCCAGTAATTTGCCTGATGTTACCCCGAAACTACATTTTTGAGGGTTTAGCCTCATGTTGTACTTGCGCAGTCGGGTGAAGAATTTTCTTAGGGCGGTGATGTAACCGTCCCGTTCTTTGGATTTGACGATCATGTCGTCTACATAAACTTCTACCTCTTTATGCATCATGTCATGTAATAAAGTGGTAGCGGTCCTCTGATATGTGGCTCCGGCGTTAATGAGACCGAATGGCATGACGGTATAGCAGTAAGTACCCCAAGGTGTTGTGAAGGTAGTCTTACTCATATCTTCTTCCGCCATTTTGATTTGATTATACCCGGCGTACCCGTCCATGAATGATAGAAGGGCATGATCGGCCGTGTTATCCACCAGTATGTCAATGTGTGGTAACGGAAAATCATCTTTCGGGCTCGCCTTGTTAAGATCCCGAAAATCTACGCATACCCGCACCTTACCGTCCTTTTTAGGAACCGGCACGATGTTTGCTACCCAGTCCGGATACTCGGATACTTGTATGAAACCGGCTTTGAACTGTTTATCGACTTCTTCTTTTACCTTGAGAGACCACTCGGGCCTCATTCGACGGAGTTTCTGCTTGACCGGTTTGCACCCGTCTTTGATTGGTATGTGGTGCTCGGCTGTTTCCCGGTCTATCCCCGGCATGTCCTTGTAGGACCATGCGAAGACATCTTTGAACTCTTGGAGGAGGTTTATGAATTTTTGTTTCTCCTCAGGATCTAGGGATAACCCTATCTTAAGTGTCTGAGGCTCTAAGGCTGTTCCCACATTTATGGACTCGGTTTCTTCGATCACCGGATTTCGAGATTCCCTTTGCTCTAGTTTCTCAATCAGATGCGGAGGTAAGGGTACCCGTTCGTCTGGTTTCTCAATGTCATTGCATAAAATATTTTGAAAAGCAGAATTTGAAAGAGACAAGTCGTAAGCAGAACAGTTGTTATTATTGATTGAAAATTTTGAAAATGGCTCGAAAAGAGCAGCCATCTGATCATTGGTCAGTGGCGGAATTGGTAAAGCACTCGGGACATACCCCGAAGTGCCGGCAGCAGGAATGACAAAGGGGAGAGGAGTTACAGGAGTGACTCTAGCACCGACTTCCCTAGACTCGACCTCAGACTCTGACTGAGACTCCGACTCAGACTCGGACTCAGACTCAGGCATGTCTCCCTCTCTGGTGACCAGCTTGTAGATTCTTCCCTGACTGTCAGTCCATTTGGCAGTCTTCCTCCAGGCCCTGTTTCCCGTCTCGGCACCAACATCCGAGATCAGCTTGGTCGGGTCAAACCTGTTGCTGCGTAGGATCAGGTTGACCAGGTCTTTCTTTGGAGTCGGGGCTATGGTGTCTTCCCCGAAAAGTAACCCCAGCGTGGGCTCAGCATTTTCAGCTCCATCGGACTGGATGAGGGCGAACACATCATCCGGAATATAGTTGCAGTCCCGGGCCAAGTGGGTCCCGAGATGCACAGCATTGGGTTGGTATAGACCAACCTGAATAGCCCCAAACACCGGTGTGACAAAGTAGTCAGCCAACCGTGGGCTGTAAGGGCTCAAGTGGATACCCATAATGATGTTGCAGGCCTTTTCAATTCCTGCTCGGACAACATTGCCCGGAGTGGCGGCAGAACCAAGACCGAAGTGAGAGTCTTCGTCTTTCAGGACCTCGATAATCTTCCCAGCTGGAAGATCGGGTCGAGAGGTAGCCCTCGGAAAGTACCCTAGGTTTTGGAACATCGTGTCGATACTCGTAGTGATGTAAGGCCTAAAGAGATACTCTTCCTCGATCATCCCCACAAAATCGAACCCCCAGAGGTCCGTGCGTCCCATGGCGTTACAGCTAGCCACAGTCATTGGGGTTGCCTCTAAAGTGATAACATCGTTAAGCAGAGGCATCTTGATCTTTCGGTGAAGGGTGGAGGACACCGCCTTGACCGCGTGGATCCACGGCCTACCTAGGAGCAAGTTGAATGATGAGGTGACATCGATCACCTGAAACTCGAGCTCCTTTTCTATCGGGCCCGTTATGATGGTCAGTTTTACGGCCCCAGCTACCGACTTTGGTCTCCCATCAAAGGCTTGGATGGTCTGAGCCGTCGGGATATAGTCGGCATCGGTAATACCGAGGGCTTTGGCGGTCCTTAATGGAAGGACATTTACAGCGGACCCGTCATCATCCAGGGTCATTGGGAGGTATTTCCCTCGGCAAACTACCGTAATGTAGAGGGCCAGATTATGGGAGGCCCCAAATGGCGGTAGGTCGGCTTCGGAGAAAGTGATCATTGGGTCTCCTTCCTTAGCTTTGCCCTTTAGGTGGGGCAGGACTGTGGCTACCATCTCAGCAGGGGTAACCAAAGAGTCAACCTTAATTTGATCGAGAGCCTTAGTGAGTGCTTCTCGATGTTCCTGTGAGCTAACCAGAAGTTGCCATATGGTGAGGTCAACTCGGGTCTTCTTCAGTTGCTTCACGAGAGCCGTTTCAGCAGTCGGCTCCTTAGGGGCGACTTCCGTCCTGAGTGGCTCAATGACGGTTGTCGGGATCGATGGGGGTGTCCCTAGAGCTAGTGGCTTGATAGGGACGACCAAGGTGGTTACTGGCTAAGACTCGGGATTTGGTCTTCCGGATCTCCTCGGAGGTGATGGGGACAACTTCCCCTTTGGCGAGGTAGACGTCATCCTCGTCGTCAAACCAGATCCCGTTCACTTGCGGGATAAATGGAGAGATAAGGTGAGAGCAATCAATCACCTCCCCGGTAAAGATGGCGTGGGAGCTGAAAGGGTTCTTCTTGTTGCTAGGCTTATCTTGGGGTAGCGGAATTTTATCGCTTTCGATCAAGTCCTGGATCAAGTGCTTCAGCTTCCAGCACTTCTCGGTATCATGCCCATTGCCCCGGTGGTACTGGCAATAGGCCTGAGCATTGTAGTTCTTGGAGCGTCGCTCGACCGGAACTTCAGGAGTTGGGCCTATCGGTTGGACTAGGCTTTTGGAGGATAGCCTTTGTAAGGCGTAAGTATAGGTGGTACCTATATCAGTGAAAACCCGAGGTGGGGTGTTCTTCTTAGACGGGGCATCTAGTAGATTAACCGCGTCGAAAATGCTGCGGGTTGCAGCTTGGGGCTTGGTGGTGGAGGAGGAAGCCCCTTGGTACCCTTTGCTAGCGGCCTTAGTAAGGCCTTCCAGTCTCAGGTCGTCTTCGATCCTCATACCCATTTCGGTAAGTGTGGTGAAATTGGGTATGAAAGCGTACCGGAGGTGAACCCGGTAAGAGGGGAGGAGGTTCTTGACAAAAGCCTCCACCAAAGTCTTCTCACTGGGCTTATCGACCAGTTTCACGCTCTCGGCCCTCCAGCGTTGAAGGTATTTGGTAAAACCTTCTTTCGGCTCTTGGGCCATAACCTCCAGAGATCACATTGTGGTTTGGATCTCGGTGTTGTCAGCATAGTTCCGAGCAAACTCGGTGGCCACATCATCCCAAGTAGGGTATTTCTTCGGGTCTAGCCTGTAATACCAGGCCCGTGGGTGCTTCTCAAGGGATGCAGCAAAAAGGTTTTTGAACATGGATGAATCCACTCCCTTGATGGCCATGAACTCTTTGAAGGCCCGTACATGTTGTAGCGGGTCTTCGGTTCCCTCAAACATTGGTAAACCCGTGAGGTTCAGGTTCGGGGGTAGCTTGTCGTTCACCGGGGCATACTCATGACTGTTTTCCCGATGAATGTTGTTGCTCCCGGCTAGGTGCACTTGTTCCTCTAGTCGGTGAACCGCACTTAGTAGCTCAGTTAGAGACCCATTAGTCTCGGTATTAGGAGTCCTTTGCTCCACTGCAGCCATGCCAGCAACAATAGCCACTTGACCAGCCCTCATTTCAGTCAGTTGGGCTTCAATGTCGGTCTGTTTGACGACCATGGCGTCCACAGAGGTTTTCAGACTGTTCAAAGCAGCTTCCATCTTGCGGGTGTGTCTGGTTGACGGCGGCCTGTCTGTAAGAACACCGCGTAATCAGAAACCGAACCTAGATCTTGGAATCATAAAGAGTACATCCCGAGCGACCCAAAAGAAAAAGGACTGAGTGAAAAAGACTCGAGAAAGACACCTAGACGGATGACTCGTAGGTGGTATGACTCCCTTAGGACTTTGGCCTTGTGGGCCTAGTCCCGTTCGAAGGAAGGTCCACGTGAGATTATTCCCCAGACTTTTGACTCGAGTGTATAGACGGACTTTCCTTTGTAGGGGTATGCCCTACGCGGGTTGGTCATGCCTTGACAGATAAGGCGGACTCGGGAAGGGGGGAAACTCGTGATGTAAGATCGACGGAGTCTCGACTCTATAAACCTTCGACATACTATGCAAAGACCCGACACACGGATAGACGGTAGGTCCTATAATAAGGAAGATTCATTTGGAAAGTTGAAAGTTTGAAGTTGAAAATTTGAATATGTAATGGGTGAATTTCCGAGAGTTCGAAAATTGAAAACGGAATTTCGAAAACCGAGATTAGAATTTTAAACAATTCAGAAAATCAAGACGGTGTCGGAAATTCGAGAGTTAAAACGGACAGCATGCCGACTAAAGAAAAGGATATTTCAAGTCAAATCGTTGATCCTAAATTTCGGCGGCATTCCGAGTTTTGAAAATTGGATATTTTGAAAAGACGGGTCCCGAAATGGACAGTATTTCGGGTTTTTCAAAATTGGGTATTTTTGGAAAGATGTATTTTTTGAAATGACGGTTTTTTAAAATTGACACGGAAACCAAGTAGCACGTAGTCAAACAAGCATTATAACGACGCTTATGTATGCATTACGCTAAGTCTCGGTCGGTCAAAATAGGGTCTATACCAACAATGATGGCTTTCTCGTAAATCAGGACGGACTCCCTAAGCCGAGTTGGTCTTAGGACATGCCGCAAAACCCATACGAGTTCCACCATCGATGTCTTTAGCGCACCCATGTAGGAATGCACCGTGGTATAGTGGGACGTCGGTCACAAGTAACCGGCCCGGGCAAAAATGGGTTATGCATGAATCATTAAACTAATGCGCGTACACTAATATTCGAACGATTTCTCTTCGAGTCTCACCCTAGGAACTCCGATGACATGTGATACATTCGGAACCGTTCGAGCCCACTCTATGTCGTCATGGGCCATACACAAAGTATGGCCCATTTCAATTTCAGAGTTTATGGGGCTCGACCCTTGCATTGCGATACCGATACCATCTACACCGGTATCGTGTAAAGAATGACTCTCGTGCGCCAACGGTTTCGGACATCCGGAAACCGAGGTTCTGAGTAAGGGGTGAGGGTACGTGTTGGGAAGCCCACTAAGGACACCCAACCCCGCCCGCACATGGCGGCCTCTACTAAGACACCGTTCGTGTTCGTGTTCATGTACGCGCGCTAGTAAAACGACTAAATGATATGCAAACAGCGTTTTCAGGCTAAACATGCGAATTATAAGTTAACTACGTCATTTAATGCATCTAATTATGGCCGAAGTTATTTAGCATGCGAGGTTCATTCATAAAGCGATAAACATCGAAATAAATAAAGCTCGTAAATAAATACAATATACACGGGCGGAAATACAACCCGGCCAAAACAAGGTAAGGAACAAAAATAAAACCGGACAAATAAACGATACAAAACGATAAATAGAGACTCGAAACGGACCCGTGTATAACAAACATACACTAGACCGTAAGTTAGATAACGGACGAACTTCGACCAATTACACATTATATTGCGTATTAATCAAAGGACGGAGGTACGGGACCTAGGCGTGGTGCTAGCCTGATCTCGAACCTCGATGCCTTGTCCCGACGTATCATATCGTAAAATGGCATCTTGGTTAGCCATATGTCGGAGACGACTAAAAAGTCGGCAATATAGGGCTAACCGTGAAAGACTACGATCAAAGCCGTTTTAAGTGTAGTGACATGCATGGGTTTTGAAAATTAGAATTACGTGATTGATTTTGCACGCTACGACTAAGTCGAAAAAAAGACGAGGCTCGAATGTTGCATTAAAGCTCTCGGATTTCTGGGCTATAGGACCCACTCGATCGAGTCATGGTCTGACTCGGTCGAGTGCATTCTCGAGGGTAGCTACTGCCTAGTTTTTGGGGTCCAACTCGATCGAGTGGCCCATGGCACTCGATCGAGTGGCACCTGTACGAGATACAACTCTTGTTGTTTTTATGTTTGAAAATCGATAGTCGGCCGAGTTGAATGAAAATATTGCATTATTAAAATTCAACTCGGTTTTTCGGCGTCATGATCGTGTATTGAACGATTACGAGACCGTCACCGGCATTTTATGAAAATGTATTATTATGCTATTTGAAAATGTTTGATTAGTGACGAGATTGTAGTCCTCCGCGTCACGACATCGATACTAATCCTAACGAATTACGTGATGTCGGTTTTTGCCTCAAAGGATCTCGCACTAATCTTAGAAATAGGATCAAATGCGTTCAACTATGATCGATCACGATCACATCATGCCCTTGAGTACATTGGGGCGGCGCTCCTCGAAAGGGCGCCACCTCCGTCGTTGCTCGTAAAGGGATTAGATGGACTTTAGGCGATCGTCATAGTCAAACGTATTTGAAACCGAGATTTTAACGTTAATACGTATACGCGGTAAATAAATGTTAATTGTTAGAATGCGCAGAAATAAAAAGTTAGCAATGACATAAAACTAAAATGTTAGAGTTAGCGTACTAGTATTATTATAATTATGATATAAAGTGCGATAAAGTAAATAAAAATGAAACAAGATAGTAAAGATCGAGATGGGGTTTAGGACACCCTCAACATACATGCTTAGCAAAGGCCTCGGAAATGGACTCGTAATAGCGGCGTGAACGCGGGAGTATCGAGGATGTATGTGAGTTATGGTGTGTGTGTGTGTATCGGTTTTATGAGGGATGTAGACTCGGTTTTTTGTGTAGTATTGCTTAGGGTTGCTAAAGGTTGAAGTGTAGGGTTGATGTAGAGTGTTTAGCGTAGAAATGAAGGCTTTTTTGCATCAAGAGAATTCTGAAAATGCAAAGGGTTTGAGGGGGTATTTATAGAGTACATCCCTCGACCTAGGGTCACTCGATCGAGTGGCCCTAGTGCACTCGATCGAGTGCCCTTACAAACGGGTCTGGTCCGGTTTTTGAGGCTCCACTCGACCGAGTGGGTCAATCCACTCGATCGAGTGGATCAAGGGGATCGAGATAGTTTAGGAAATAGTTGACTCTTTGATTTGTTTGAATTTTTGATTTGGGCGCCAGTTTCTAGAAATGAACTTGGCTGATTTGCATGACGGATTCGTCTTTGACCGGGTTTTGACCCGGTCGCCAAAAGATGGTTTTTATTTTTGGTGTCGTTTTTGGCCCAAATTAGTCTTATTTTGCTCGGAACGACCCACTGGGCCTAAATTTGGGGTTGGTTTTGAGAGATTTGTACCCCGCTAAAAGTCCATGTCGGATATTATTGATTCCGAGCCCAAGTTCCATTATACTAAGTCACGTTTGCGTCCGATCATCATCGAGTGTTTTGTTAGGAACTGCTATAGACACTAGCAGGCGAAATGCGGGTGTCTACAGTCACGATAACTAACAAAATATTATAACGATCATAAATAATAAAATTACTAACGATTTATAAAAATGATATCGAATAGTTGTAAAATATTTATAAGGTACACAATTTAAAAAATATATATTATCAGCAAATAATAAATAGCTAAAATTAGAAAACCGAAGTAAAAATATTTACTATATACTACTACTCAAACATACGATATAAAATCGAGTAACGTCCTAAAGTTACCTTGAGTCGGGTCGATAACTTCAAAGTACTTACCCGTCTAATAGTCCATGCTCCACTAACGACCTCAAAAGTTGTCTCGAACACTTGTTCTTTTGTAAAACTTCATACTATAAAAGAATCGGGAATATACACAAACTTATACAAAAGAGTCGGAATTAATGGAGATTGGAAAGCATGGGCGTACCCACCTAGTAGCAAGGGGTATCGGTTGCTACCCCAAGCCCAAAAAATTGATGAAGAAGATGGAATTATGCTACCCCAAAATACGACTGAATATAGAATAAAATAAAAACACACAGTAAAACATCACATAAATGTTTGGTCCTCGTGGTAAAGGAAGCTTCTACTTTATGTTGAGTGTAGTGTGTTGTGGGTTCAAGCCTTGTCAATGACTATTTTATTTAACATTTTTTTGGGATATGAGGTACAATTTTCAATAAACACATCGATCATCACTTTTTTTATAGTACCTTGATGAATTGATAAGTTGAATGTTATACGTAACTACAAATGAGTCCTTTGTTAAATAAAAAATCGGACTTTATATTTATGCACTAGTTTTGTACCCGCGCAAATTGCGCGGTTGTATTTTCAAAAATTGTATAAATTTTTATTAAACACGTCATGACAAAGATATGGCTAAATATTTAATAGTTTGCATCAATCCATAGCAAAACATCATACTAAAAAAAATTAAACAAAGATAATGATTTTCTTTGTTTAAAATGGCATACACATTAAAATATAAAAGTAAGTAGTAAGAACAGATAAAAGTCAATATCTACGCGAGTATACAAATTTAATTACAAATATTGGAAAACTTCATGATACACCACATTAGTAGTAGTGTCAGAAGTCCGATTATTGCTATCAAAAATAAGGATTTTCAATCCGTTTTTGTCGGTGACCCTCGATAAAGCAACATATAATTGACCATGTGTGAACATAGGCTTGGGGAGATATAGACCAACATGCGACAACGATTGCCCCTGACTTTTGTTGATCGTCATGGCAAAGCATATAGAAATGGGAAACTGCTGCCGAGTAAACCGAACGGGAAACTTGCTTGAGTCGGATGGAGAAAGGGTCAAACGTGGGATATAAACTATATCATTTGCATGACTACCCATTAACACCTTGCACCTAATGACTCGTTTGGCCAGGTGAGTCACAATTAAGCGCGTACCATTACACAACCCACGGAATTGATCAATGTTCCGGATAAGCATAACCATAGCACCCACTTTCAATCGTAACTCATGATTAGGAATGCCGGAGCACTTAATGCTGTTCAAGAATTCAAGGGAGTGCATATTAGGCTGGCCCGGAACTATCTCGTCCATACATACCTCATCAGAGCTTAGATAGACCTGCTCTACACCGTCAAGAAGAGATAATACATAGTCGTTAATTAACTCAACAAATTCGTGTGTAGGGTTCAAAATCGCTCGTTGTTGCAGATAATCTTCATGCCACAGTCGATCCAGCAGGCCGGGATATGTGCTGGACACAATTGATGCAATAGGTTCGTTGACATTGTGGATAAGAAGTTCATTCGAAAATTTAACATCAACCTCACCATCGTTGCGCCCACCTTCCACACCATCACCAACTCTAAGGATCCAATCCGAGAAGTCTCGTATTTCTTGTGCATTATGAGAAGAGGCACCAACTTGAAGGCGCATGTTCTGGGTGAGTGTGAGCACCTGTATAAATAAAGTAAACAAAAGGTGAAATGATTCAGTCATGGAAAAAATAGATACAAACTGAAAAGTAGATGACACGACCGACAACGAAATTACTCATAGGAAATGCAATAGAAGTTACCTTGCATGATGACCATAAATAAGATGAAAATAAAGCTGCATGCACAATGTCAGACCTACTCCCTTTAGGTACAACTGGGATTATTTGTCGAAAGTCACCTCCAAATACAACAATTTTACCCCCGAAAGGCAGGTCCGCATTCCGTGGGCTCACAGCACGCATAACATCTTTTAAACTGCGATCAAGAGCCTCAAATGCATGCCTATGGATCATGAGTGCCTCATCCCATATAATGAGACTTGTCTTTGTTATAAGCTCAGTCAAATCCAATCCAAGCTTGATATTGGAGCAAGTGGAAGTCTCGTTAACATTAATCGGAATGCTGAATCTGGAATGGGCTGTCCTACCTCCAGGAAGTAAAGTGGCCGCAATTCCACTTGACGCAACAGGGAGCACAATCTGTCCCTTACTACGCAAATCAGCACATAATGTTTGCCATATAAATGTTTTCCCTGTACCTCCAAAGCCATACACAAAGAAAGCGGCACTTCGTTGCGCTGTAACGGCAGCAGTAATTTCATCGTATACAGAACATTGGTCGGTAGTGAGCATAGGCAAGGCAACTTCGAATTCACGACGCAAAGCATCCCTATCATACGATAATTCATCTCGGACCAACGTGTTACATAAGCCAGAAACAACTGATGAATCAGGAATGGGCATGTCTTCAAATCTAGCCAAACTACTACCATTACTTTGCAGTAAAACCTCAATATCGAGCAGGGCTAAGTTATGAATCTCTTCCTCAGTCAACTCCAAATCTAAGACAAAACGCAACCAACGTGAAAATGCATTTAAAATAATCTTTAATGAGAATACAAAGTGAATACAATTTGCAACCGTGAGTACTAAAAATATATACTACATCATAAGAAGATAACAGCTGAACTTACCGGGATTCGATAGAAGCCTCCGTTCGCTAAAGAGGATGTCATCGGATAACAGTTCCCACGTCTCATCCCACACAGTATAAGGCATCGACATAGAATTGGATAACAACAATGACACGAACATATGCCTAAGATAAGTCCCTGACTCCCAATAGTGTGCTTCCTTAATCGCGTCGACATACTCAGAATCGTCACCAATCAAGCCAAGAGCAAAGCACGCTTCTCGAAAAGTCTGATAACATATACCATTCACAGTTCGAATTTCCTCATAACACATTGCTCCCCTAGAATGGTTCAGCATCGTTCTCATGTAGTACAGTTCACCACATTTTGGGGGAACGTGGTGCAACCTACCAATTGCAAAAACCTTTTGCCTACGCTTCCACTGCTTTTTAGTCTTATCCCATACGTACCTTTGAGGAATCTTCGATAGAAGTAGATCACGTGCATCAGGGTCCCTAACATTCAACGCAAACCAATCGATGAATTTTGACATAGCAACGCTTGAGTTATAAAGAACCTCATCAATTGGGTCGTCATCTTCGAAGATGACAGACTACTCCCCCGGGAGGTGGAATTGAAGTTTTTCAACACCAGGAGTCCTATAATGGATGTCAGAAGCAAATATCCGCTAAACAGCTTCACATGCAGATACATATCGACAATCGTACAATTTCTGAATTTGGTCGAGCTGATTTTGGTTATTGCGACGACTATAGGATGATTCCATTGTAACACGATCAGGCCCTTTATTGATATACTTGAAGAGATATTTAATCGACCTGGCTTGATTGCACCACTCCACATTTATGTGAGCACGATATTTATCGATGAGGTAAGGATTGTAGGGAACAACATACCGATTATCAATGGGCACACCGTTTTTCAGAATTGTACGACCATTATCTCTTCTCTGGTAAATAGGAAAACCATTCTTGTCAACTGTAGTTCTTGGGTTGAATTGCTTTGGAAACTTTCAAATGCATGCACCTTTTACCATGCACGGTGATTGAGGATTTTCTACACCACAAGGACCATGGATCATTAACTCCGATACTGCAGTGTGTAATATGGGATTCTGCCTTTCGTCGGGAATCTCGGCCGAAATGATCCTATCTACGTCTACCACCTCCGGGAATTTGTCATCTCGATGGAGGAACAACTGGATGTGTGCATGGGGGAGTCCTCTCTTTTGGAATTCGACTGTGTACACAACTACAAACGATTTGAATTTAAAAATGAGTACAAAGGGAAACAATTAAAAAAAGCACGGGTGAAGATTGGATTGAAAAAAGATATGAAAATACATACCTGCTTTAGTTCTCCCGAAGATTTCGCGAACTTTCAAGTCTTGTATTAACTCGTATAGCTTCACCTGAAAAATTTGCGACAAAATATCTAGACGATCTTCAGAGCGAAGACCCCTTCTACTTACAAATCGGGTGACCTCTGGCCATTTAGGATTGCAGGTAAAGGTAATGAACAGGTCTGGATAGCCACACCACCTACAAATAGCCATAGTGTCCAGATACTTTGACCTCATAAAAGCATCACCGGATGTGTAAGAGGACGGTACAATGTAGCGAAAACCGGTGGACGATGGATCAACATTACCTCCTTCAACTGCATCAACAACATTCTTGTATTTGTCAACCCTCAGTAAATCTTGGTTGAACCGCAAGAATGATAATCTTTGGGACTCAACCATCATGTATCCGTCAACGCAAATCTGTTGGAATAAGTTGCAAGCTTGTGACCACGTAGGGAACTCAATTTCCATTGGTCTATCTTGAAACCGGAAGGCAAAGAACTCACGTAAAGTGAGTTCCTCACGCGGTTTAAGGCTATTGCTTATACCAATAGATGCTTCACTGTGCGGAATATGTAAGCGGAATCCATCCTCCCCATATGGGAGCAAAAGAGGATATTGTAGGGCGAGATATGATGGATGCAGCTCAGAAATACGCTGCAATTGTCCACATGATTTCTGAACAATAATGTCTCGATGCTCCATGTCGGGACCTATGTCACCTTCAATCACAGCAGCAACTTCTGAAGCAGTTGGACGGTTATAAGTTCTCTCGTCGGTTCATCTTCGTGCAATCAGTCTAATACTGACATCGCCTTCTACATCAGACGACAATCTATCCCTGGCCCTACGAAAGGTCTTTGCAAGAGGATTATGTTCATCGATTATATCCTTCAGCAACGACATAAGTTCCTCATTGAATCTACTACGACCACCACCACTGCTTGTATAAGAAGAAAATGTACAAAGCAATTAAACTTCAAGAGTGCGTAAATATGACCAATCAAATTCACAAAATGAGCATACAGAAGGTACTTACGTTACGGCATTTATTCGGTTGTTAACCTCTTCCTCCGTATCGTAGATGTATAACTGGCAAAATTTTGGAATTGATCCATCAGAAGGCAGCAAACTGCAAATTCGAAGAACATTCTGTCCTCCCATCCTAAATGTGTATGGACCTCGACCAAGGTTGACTGTTTTATAAATAATGCCACCAGTGGACGACCAAGCATACCCACAATTGTAGCCACGAATATTACTAATGAACGTAGAACTTAGACGGTGTTGTCTTGTCAATAGTGACTTCAACAATTCAGGTGGTTGACTTAGATATGGCAAGGTTACCTTTCCATCTGAGCAACATAGGGAAAATCTTGGATTTGTCGTGCCTTTTCCTTTACCAATCCTTTCCTCGTACCACATCTGGGCTTTGCACATTTGACATTCATACTCCGGGTCACCAATATCCCAATAAACTGAACCTGCAGCAATAGATTATGAAAATAAATTATAACAGTAATGGAATATGCAACATTTATATAGATAGAATTCTAATAAATTTTATATAGAACCGGATAGTTCAAGAAAGGGTTAAGGAAAACCTGCACCAATATCACCAGTGATATTGTTGGTCAATCCTTCTTCAAATTGGTGATGTTGAGAATCATTATCAATGAACATACTATCAGATGAAGGATTAATAGGTGGAATTGATGAAGTACTGGTCTCATTGAACTCAGAACGTAAATTTGGTACTGAATCAGTAGTCAGTGAGGCGTCCGAATCGTCACACTCTGTAAAAAGTGAATATATTGTATATATAATTTGTTCAAAGGCACCATTCTTTAAGACACGAAATAAAACGTTGAGAATCACAACTAATATACTGCATCATAAGAACTGAAAGTGTCATTGTAGTACAATTAGAAATCGTTGACAAAAATACACGGAAATCACCTGATTGAGTACAACGAACTGAGGAGGTGCACCTTCCTTATTTTTCTGCATTGAGTTCTTTTCTACGGGTCCTTTTATGTTTTGCCGCTTGTTGCGCCGGTGAAAGAATGACAGGTTCAAATGAAAGAACAGAGGAAGTGGTTGCGCTAAAAGAAGCAGGAGTTGAAGGACAATAGGGCGAGGCACGACGACGACGTGAGGCAAGTCGTCATATAGGTTGATGGGTTTGACCACCTAATAAGAGCACGCAACATTAAAATATATTAAAAAGAATAATAATAATAATTATTATTATTATTATAGTTATAATAATAATAATAATAATAATAATAATAATAATAATAATACTAAAGAGTGAGGCGTGCGATTAGAGTGAGGCGTGCGATTAGGGCACGATTGCACTCCGCTGCCACCGCCTGCCCTAGCCGCCGGCACGCTGCCGCTCCACCCATCACGCCGGCCACCTCACGTGTCGGTCGCTGCTCTGGGTGTAATAGGAGAGAGAGAGAGAGAGAGAGAGAGGGGACGTGCGTTTTCGACGTACGTTTAGGGCACTCTGCTGCTGCCTGCCTTGCGCCGCCGTCGGCGCTCCGTCTCCGCCCATCGCGCCGGCCACCTCTTTTGCCGGCTGTTGCTCTGGATTATATGAGAGAGTGAGAGAGGGGCGTGCGAATTGGACGTGCGCTAGGGCTTTGTCGCTGCCCTAGCCGCCGACGAATTGCCGTCTCCGCCCGTTGCGCTGGCGACTGGTTGTTGAACTGAGTGGGTGCGGTTCTTGGTCGTCTCCTTTGGGTTAGGAGGGTTTTCGCGCCGGTTTTGCGTGCTGGTTGTTGCGCCTGTTTTCGTTCGTGTTTCCGGCTGCTGTCGCCGACTGCCACCGGTTCTGTTATCGAAGTGTGACTGGTCGTGCCCTCCCGGTTCCGTTCGGTGGTTCTTGTGCAACGCCGGTCAGCTTTCTTGCTTTTCTCCCACTTTTCGGTTTCGGTTTTGGTTTTTCCGTTTCTACTTTCCTGTTGCTTTCTTCCCTCGGCGGTTACTGCGTGTGATTGTTGCCGGTGCTGATTGCCGCTGTAGTTTGGGTTGGTTGTGGGTGTTCGCCGGCCTTCCTTTCGTTTTTGCGAATATTCCCTTCTATGCCTGATCTTGTGCGGTTCCACTGTCCTTTTGTGGGCCTCGGTAGGTGTAAGGATGGTTGGGGTAAGGGTTTTGTTAAAACTTCTCTGCTTTTCCATCTCCGTGATCATCACTGTAAGGAAGGTGCCCGGGACGCCACGCGACAATCTCTTGCTTCTTTACTTATTTTTTTGGCTGCTGAGTCTACTTTTCGGCGGATGGGTGTTTGGCTGTGTGGGGTTTGCTTTCGGATACATACTCATAACATAGGCTGTCGGCACGACACAGAGCCCTCTGTTGAGGCCCCTAATTGTGGTGATGGTGTTATCCGTTATGTTCTTTACGGTTTTCCCCGACCATCTGCCCCTACAGTTTCGTCTTCTTGTGGTGTTGTTGATCCCCCGGTTGTTGGGTTTAACGTGACCTCTCTTGATCACCTGTTGGCTAAGGGGTTACGTATTGTTAAATCCATCCCTCCAAAGTGTCGTTTAGGGTTTTCTCGGGTTTTTCGGGGGGCTCTTGATGATGTGGCTGCCTCTCCTCGTGCTCTCACGTGTTGGGTCACTTTGCTTGCGCTGCCTCTTTGCATACTTAAGACATTCTCCCCTCGGAGTAACCTTGAATGTCGATCTGCTATTCGACGGCAGCATCAGGAGGAGAGTATCTCTTGTGCCATTCGTTGTTGGGATGAGCCGAGTGATCGGTTGTCGCTCCTGCGGGATACTCTGGCTGAGGCTGCTCCTTCTTTTAGTGTGAATGAGGATCTCGACTTGAGTGAGGTCAATGTTAGGCAGTGTCGTAGGAAGATTTGTGACGGGCACTACACTGCTGCTGTTCGTGTGCTTTCTTCTTCTGGTGTTGCTCCTTACTCCGATGATACTCTAGTGGCTTTGAAGGATAAGCACCCCGTCGTCCCTTCTCCCGTTTTGCCATCTTTGCCTGATAATCACCACTCCCTTGTCGCCTCCGCGTCGGTGGTTTTGGATATGATTAGAGGGTTTCCTCGTGGCACTTCTTGTGGGAGGGACGGTTTTCGTGCCCAACATCTTTTGGATTGTTTAAGTAGGGCCGCAGTTGCTGTTTCGGATGATTTGATCGCATCTGTCACTCGGGTGGTTAATCTCTTTCTCGAGGGCAGTTGCCCGCAGGTCCTCGGGGAGTATATTGCTAGTGCTCCGCTTACCCCGCTTGTTAAGCCAGGTGGCAGTATTCGTCCTATTGCTGTTGGTACGATTTGGAGACGCCTTGTCTCTAAGGTTGGTGCTTTCTTGATCGGTCCTGTAACAGCCCTAAATTTTCGCGACCAAAATAGAAGAATAAAATAAGAAAATTTAAAGTTGTTACTCCGCACTTAACTCACAAAGCCAAGTGCAAGGCAAATAAAATAATATAAATCAACCGAAAAAGAAGTTTGATAGAAATAATTGAAACGAAGTAGAATTTCGATGATTAATTAAATGAAAACGTTGCAGCGGAAGACTTAATTCCCACAAAATTCAAAACGGCTTAAAACAACTTCAAACCAAAAAGTAACATAAATATAAATGGTTCGGAGATAGTGTTAAGTAATAAAATCTTTCCTCGCTCAGCATCCCGAAACCAAAATGCACCCATGCAGCATATTAATTGTACTTATCAACTGTACCCAAAACACAAATAGGTACAGGTTCCAGCGGGGGAACGACCCAAAACAAAAGGACGTCAGCAAGGCTGAGTAAAGTATATTATAATAAAAACGTACACAATAATTATATTTGTAGTAAACTGATATTAGAGTTAAAAGTCATTGTCTCAATACCAAACCACAGTACTGTAAAAATAGTAGTTAAAACCAAAACCAACCAAAATATATTTTTCACCACCTGTGTGCCAAGGTCCTACCCTTGCACGGTCTAGAGGTATCACATGTGCTTAGTTCGACTTATATAGTGCGCACCTCTCGCATTTGGACAGTCAGTAGGATGAAGCTGCCAAAGGAGAAAGTCTAACTCCCTAGCAAGTGGGGGCCGGATACCCCACTTAAATATAACTCGGGCCAAGAGTTCAGTTTCGGGACAAAGTCCCAGGAACGTCGTAAACGCACCTTAAACCAACTAGACCAACAGAGCTCCCAGAGTCTGTTATAACCTTCAAATTTTTTACTAAAACAATACCAATGTGTGACTCGTGTCACAAGTTCAATATCCAAAATATTACGAGTATCATAAAAATTCACCATTGATAAAATAATTTACAAAACCGCTTTAAAAATATAATTTAAACCGAACATGCTCTTTACTTAAATGTGAAAAGGGTAAAACGTCCTTACCTCTCGAGACGGTCAATCCAGTTAATACTAATCCAAAAATTCTTTCTCCTCGAATCCACAAGCTACAAATAATATAAATTGATTCAATGATCTATAGCTAAAGTTGACCTGAACCTAACTTAATATATCAATCTTCTATCATACCAATTACCAAGTCGTTAAATTTTCAACCCAAAACTAATTTACTCAACACAAGTTCTAGAGACAACGATTCCGGACTCAACCCGATTAAAGTCCCAAGTTATTATTCACATAAATAGTCCTAATAACTAATATAACCAACGATCCCGAAAACTCCAAGATTAGTTACGTAATGAATAAATTACAGCAAGCATAAGAATCTCCCACACCCCTACCCCTTGCATCATCGCTTACATCATCACTGCATCATCTTCCCAATTTACAATTTCCCCTTGCGACGTTCATAAGCCGCTACTCCAATATATGCTCAGTTCAATTCAATAAGGATAGACGCAACATCTTTAAAGTACCGGTAATAAAATACAGAGACCACAATTTTTAACAAAAGAACAAGAATCGACAATTAAGATATTAAGAAATATGGAGTACTATATAATTGATGCCCTAATTATGAAAACATATAGAAGAAATAATTCAAAAGACTTACAATTTAGATAAAAGTAAAAACGTGTTCGATTTTCCGACGGCGATGGACTATTTGAAAACAAAATCAGAGGAAAGGGCGTAGGAGAGGTGTGCGGCAGAAGACGGAGTTGAAAGTAGTATGAATGAATGAGCAGGAGGTGTACGAGGGGTGTTTATATATATATACTTCAGTTTTTTTTTTTTTTTTTTTTTTTTTCTTTCTTTCCTTATTACGTTTGAATCAAAATCAAATCCGCTACAAAGTCGGTTTATAAAATAACGTTTCACTTCATATATCCAAAATCCATCAAAATTCTTCCTATATCTCCAAAATAAATCATTTAATCCATATATCCAAAATCCGTCAAATTAAACGCAACCTTAAAGATATCTCACATTTCCAATTTCCTCAAAAATCAAAGAGCACCTAATTCCTCAAATTTTAAAGCATACAACTTCACCACCACCTAAATCCACAAGATGAGATCACCTAATTCCATAAGATAATACTGAGGTTCGAAACCACCACAATTCTCATACTCCTCTAAGGTAAAGTATCACTTGCCAAGTTAAGAGCATGTCGGACAAAATATTTAAATTATTTTTAAAAATTTTGAAAATCACAAGTTCAAACATTTTACAAGTGCGTAGTGCATAAAATCAATCAGTCAATCAAATAAGTGCGGTTAGCATTACCAACCAACAATATGTGCGTTGAGCACAAAACCATCAATATGTGCGTTGGGCACAAACAAACCACAAACATGTCAATTTCAAGTAATAACAAGTAACCAATGATATTGTGCTTATTCAGCATCAACAATAGCCAAAATATTCATATTTGTAACCAATAAACAGTAAATAGCATGAAATCACACAAGGATGATGTCAAATTAACACAAAGCAATGTAGTCATGCATATTTCTATCCCCTTAAAACAAAGCTTCGTCCACGAAGCACCAAAATCACCTTGGGTAAAAGAATAAGGGTATTTGACTCAACATCCAAAGAGTCTCCTTCACATTGTTTGACCATTTTGTGTCACCTCTACAGGCTTTACGCACCTTATTATCAAAAATTTGGACATAGATTCATAAGTCGTAGTCTCATCAAGCTCAAATTTCATATGCCTACGAGTTTTATCAACATAATTCTTCTAATAGTCTTGAGCTACATTTATTTCATTATGTCCTGTATAATCTTAACATGCTCAACCATCTCAATTATAATCTCGTTCCCTAAAAATTTAGGGCTGTTACAGGTCCGACGCTGAGTGGCTACTTTTCTGGCCTTCAGTTTGGAGTTGGGGTATCTGGGGGGGTGAGGCTATTTTGCATGCCTTGAACCGGTTTGTTGAGGATCGGGGCGATGAGGTGGGTCTTTCCATGCTCTTGGTGGATTTTCAGAACGCTTTTAACATGGTTGATCGTGAAATCATGTTACGAGAGGTTCGTTGCCACTGCCCTGTTCTCTCCCAGTGGGTGGAATTTTGTTATTCTAGTCCGGCCTGGTTATATTATGGTGAGCACAGCCTGTGGTCTTGTCAGGGGGTTCAGCAGGGTGATCCCTTGGGTCCTCTGCTTTTTTCCTTGGTGTTGCATCCCTTGGTTTGTAAGATCCGGGACTCTTTCGATTTGAGGCTGCAGGCTTGGTACTTGGATGATGGCACCATAGTTGGGGATACCTTGGTTTTGGGGAAGGTTTTGGAGCTGATTTCGGATGATGGACCTCGTTCGGGACTTCATCTTAATGTCAGTAAAACCGAGATTTTTGGCCTGTGGAAGATCCTAGGAGCAGGCTCCCTGGTGTCTTCCCCCCTGCTATCGCCAGGCCGATGCATGGCGTCAAAGTTCTTGGTGGGCCTGTTAGTGCGAGTCATGATTTCAGCAGTGAGCTCGTGATGAGTAGAGTGACCCGAACTATCGCGCTTATGGGTTCCGTCGCTCTGCTTGATGATCTGCAGTGTGAGTTGTTGTTGCTCCGGGCCTGTACTGGTATCTCCAAGCTTTATTTTACTTTGCGTACTTGCCCACCGACTGTTTTTCAGTCGGCTCAGCTTGCTTTTGACGCAGCTCTTCGTTCTCATTTAGAACGTGTTGTTATTGCGTCTGGGCCGGGATTTGGGGATTGGCAGTGGCGGCTTGTCACCCTTCCCTTTTCCTTTGGGGGGCTTGGGGTGTATGCTGCTGGAGCTGTCCTACATTATGCTTTTGTGGCATCCCGACTGCAATCTGCGGGTTTGCAGGCTACGCTGCTTCGTGCTGCGGGTATACTGACCCCTGGCCCGGCTTTCGATGCGGCCTTGTGTAGTCTTAAGGAGGTTTTGGGTTCTGTTAGGTGTAATCCAAGTGAGATCGCTGCCCCTAAACTTATGAAGTCTTTAGCAGATATATATTTCACGAGGGTTGTGGCTACTGCGGATTCGGATTTCTCCTTGACCTCCCGTCAGGTTGCCTTATGGAAGTCTCAGCAAGGCCGTCATGCTTCTGATTGGCTCCGCGCTGTCCCTATATCTGGACTGGGCCAGACTATGAACGGTCGGACGTACCGTTGTGTGCTTAGTTATCGGTTGGGCATTCCTTTGTTTTCCGTACCTGGACCGTGTTCTGCCTGTTCTCGGGTTTTTGGCGATGATATTTTTGGGGACCATGCCGTGTCTTGCGCGGGGGTTGTCGGTATTAAACATCGACATAACCTTGTTCGTGACACTCTTTTGGATATCTGTTTCCGTTCCGGGGTCTCGGCTGGGAAGGAGATCGATAGTGGCTTGATTGATGATCATGACAGATCCTTGCGTCCTGCAGATTTGCTTCTTTATTCGTGGGACAGGGGGGCGTGACGTTTGCGTTGATCTTACCGGGTCTTCTCCTTTGACTCAGTCAGGGCTCTCTGATTTCGCGCCAGGCCGTGCTGTGGGTGACGCTGCCCGGCGCAAATGCGTTAAGTACAGGGACCTATGCTCGGGGCTTGGATATGGGTTTTTGCCCTTTTCCTTTTCTCCGTTGGGGGAATTGGAGGTGGATGCTATCGGCTTACTCAAGAGGATCCAAAAAATTTCGATAGCACAGGATGCCGGAGCACGCGTTGCTCCTTTTATTTTTACCAGACTTAGCTTCGCTATAGCTAAGGGTGTGGGGGCCCAGATTGTATTTCGGTTACCCACCAATTTTTTGTAAACTGCTTTTTGATTCATCAATAAAATTCTCCATTTATAAATAATAATAATAATAATAATAATAATAGTAATAGTAATAGTAATAATAATAGTAATAGTAATAGTAATAGTAATAGTAATAGTAATAGTAATAGTAATAGTAATAGTAATAGTAATAGTAATAATAATAATAATACTAATAATAATAATAATAATAATAATAATAATAATAATAATAATAATAATAATAATAATAATAATAATAATAATAATAATAATAATAATAATAATAATAATAATAATAATAATAATAATAATAATAATAATAATAATAATAATAATAATAATAATAATAATAATAATAGTATGGTAAGTTACATTTTTATATTGTATTTAGTAAAATTTATATTTATTAAATATATTTAAGCGAATATTTGATAAATATATTTAGTAGTCAAATTATGGAGGCATGTAGAGGCACACATACATATATATATGTGTAAGAGGCGAGTAAGAGGTACCATTGGTAATATCTCTTAGGGGAGTACGGACGCCTAGCACATGCTGCTGATTTGGTTCAATATCTTCATTTGCAAATCTACTGCTCTCACCACCTGAATAATAATACCAAATTCAGAAAGTGAACATCACCTAATAAAAGATATTGTCAAACCAAGAAAATCTTATCAAATGTGGTTACATAAACTTGACTAAACTTTTTGAAAAATCTTACGTGAAACCAACATAAAACAGGAAACCAAAACAAAACAGAATAGGAAATCAAAACACTTCTTCCGGAATAACTAAATGGCCCGGTTAGTCCTGGCAAAACAGGTTAATGGGTCGAGTTCGTCTCAATTCAGGCCTCAAAAAACTAAGGAATTTTATTAGAGGTTCACACATAAAATTGTTGAAACGGTAGAAAAAACCTTATGTAGACATACACTTAATAGTAAAAGCAAAATGAAAACATGTTAAGAAATAGTGGTAACTAATTAGGCTTAAAGTGTAAGTGGACTAACTGAACTGAAAGTGTCTAAGTTGAACGGAACTTAAAGGGTAGAAAGCGAACTGAACTGAATATTAATATTCCGTATTGCAATTAATTTTATGGTTGAGTACACAAAAAACCAACGATGATAATAATAATAACGATAATAATAAGAAGAAGAATTAACAATTAATTTTATGGTTAACAACAACAACGATGATAATAATAACAATAATAATAATAAGAAGAAGAAGAATTACTAATGATATTTACATTAACAATAATAACAATAATAATAGTAATAATAATAATATATGATAAGCTATCTTATTAAATGTGGGCACATAAACTTGACTAAACATTTTAAAAAAATCTTACGTAAAACCAACAGAGGACGGAAAACCAAAATAAAACAGAACGGGAAATCAAAATATTTTTAAAGAAATAATTAAATGGCCCAGTTAGTCCTGGCAGAACAGGTCAATGAATCGAGTTCAGGTCGATTCAGGCAACTCAAGGGTTATTGAAATCGGGTTGACTTCGGGTCAAGTCACTTTCATGTTTTTAAAATCGGCTTGACTTTCGATCGGGTCGGGTCATTTTCGGGTTTACAATTTCCAGCCTTTTCAAGGGTGTCAAATCGTTTTCTATAATAGTAGGCTGGTCATTTTCGGGTACAGGTCAAATTCGGTTCTTCAAATTGAATGTTGGGTCGGTCTCGGTAGACTAATATGACCGGGTCAATTTTGTAAGGTATAGACCCAGATCCATACGACACAATTTTACTGCATCCTTTAAGCAGAAAATAAACGGACTTATTACATCAATTTTTCGTAAAATTGAAACTTACATACTAATATCAAAAAACAAAAACTTTAATTAGAAAAATTGAGTATATTTATTTTTAGGGTGAGGTCGATGATTGTCTTATTATGATTAGATAAATTCCTTATTAAGCTTTTGTTAATGACTAAAATGTTGTCAGTCATTTATAACTTAAAATGGTTGGTTGAGAGTCAGCGCGACTAATTATCTACAAAAACAAAGTATCTAAAATAGATAACTATACAAATGTGAATTAATTATAAGATCAGTAATTAACTAGTAGAGTAATTAACTAATGGGAAGATATATAAACGTAAAGGAAAAAGATGGGGAACGTAGGGTGGACCAAAATTGACGTCCACAATTGTACCCATTCTCATAACAATAACACCAATCCACCAACCCATTACACCCAGGGACGAAGACAGAATTAAATATTGGTTAGGATCGAAAATATTTTATCGATTTTAACTCTACTTTCTCAATGCTGTTATTTACGGTACTTCATAGGACTTTTAAACATCAAAATTATACGGAATAAAAGTTTTGAATATAAAAAATTACTCCATATATTAGGATGTGGACGTATCTATATGTTAAATAAGGTAATTTATAGTCTTAAATACTACACAAAATCAAATGAAGATATATTTTGTATAAATATAAATGTCAAAAATATTTCAATTTAGTTAAGTTCGAAAAAGGAAAATATATTATTACTGATATAGTGATACACGGATTAACATAAACTAAATAAAAAAAGTGTATGGCAAATGTCGAACCCTTAACCTCATGCACATACAAAATTTTCTTATTACTCACAAACCACCTGAGCAGTCATAAATATATGACAATAATGTAACCAATATTTACTTACTCCTTTTAAAGCTACTTGGGCTCGGCCCAAATTGAAATTAACTTAGCTCTTTTTCTGATTACACCAATCCACTCCGGCCCAAGAAAGTGAAACCCTAAATGGTTGAGTTACTATAGAGCATATATATATATATATATATATATATATATATATATATATATATATATATATATATATATATATATATATATATATATATACAGTAACTCTCATGTGAGACCGTCTCACGATAATTTTATCGTGAGACCTCTCACATGGGCACATAGGGGGTGGTTACAAATTTAGTAACCACCTCTTATATGAGCCGTCTCACGATAAATTACCGTGAGACGGTCTCATACAAGTTTATATACAAGATATCTCTTTCATTACAGCAATCCTAAAACCAACCCTAAAACCGACTGCCTCCATCTCAGTCAAAGTGTCAAACGCTCTCTCTCTTCAAACTCATCCCTTCTCACTGTAACACTCAGAATTCAAAAAGAAAAAAATGGAAGAAAATTAAATATATGCAACACTCAGAAATATCAACTTTCATCGTTTATTAATCCAATCAGCACGTTCTGATCAGAAATGAAGATCTTCATCAATTGGTGGCAAGTTTTGTTTTTTTTTTTGTTTTAGATTTGGAAATCTTTACTGATTTTTTTTTCGAAATCATCACTGATCCCCTTTTTTTTCTGTGTTGTACGTGCTCTACTGAAATCAAAATTTCGTGCATATTTCCTATCCGAAACTGAAATCAAGATTACTTTGCTATCCGAACCCGAAAATGGTGAGTTTTTTTTTTTAATTTTTTCTATTTATTCAAATTTCGGAATCTTCAATATGCCAATTTTTTTCATTACTGATCTTTTTTTTTACTTTGTTGTGCATATTTTTGTCCGTTGTTTTATGCATATTTCCTATCTGATCCAAATTCAAGATCGAAAATGGTGAGGGTTTTTTTGTGTGTGCATGATTTCGAAATTTAATTTATTTCGAATTTCTTTAATTACTGATCATTTTTTGGGTTTTGTACAGATCTTTGTCCGTGAAGATTCCATAAAATTTGGGGTTTATGGCATCAGATCTACTTTTATTAATCTTTTTATTTTAATCTAAAAATCGACTCATTCTAGAAGGTATAACATTCTACATTCTATCTTCTCATTTCGAATTTAATTATTGTTTGCAGAATAATAATACTTAACAATATGACATGTTTTCTCCTTTTATAGATCATATGTTTTTAGATCTAGACTTTGAGAAATGAAATATCTTCTTTTCTATTTTTTGCTGAACATGCTGTTATTTTCATTTTGATTAGTTACATCTATAAATTGAATTATATTACTTTGTTCTTGTGTTAATTGTAGCTAAAAAAGATTGTGTTCTCTTTGTTTTTTTTATTATTATTTATCACTAAACTATGTAGATCTGGGTATCCTTGCATATGTACAATTTGAAATAACTGAGGCATGAATTTTTTCTTCTTTTTTTTTCCATAATTTCGGAGTATATTATTACATTATTTAAAATATTAATGACTTAATGCATGTTCAGATTCTGTTTAGATTACTGTAGTTAACAAAAAGTGATGGTGTATAAAAATGTTAATATGATTACTAAAATGTTGACTCTAAAAATATATGGTTTTAAGGATAAAATGAGTCAAAATATTGTTTTAATTAAAACTAATTGGATTAAAGACTATCTATAATATTCCCAAATGATATAAAGAGTATTCTGTACATTATTTTTTAGGTGACTGTTTTAATTTTGGAATTAATGCTTAAAGCTATTAATGAAAGGAAATTTGTAATTTGTAGATTATCGTAGAAACTATTCCTATATACAATGAACCTTATTAAAACAGAATAAAATGTACAAAATAACAATTACCTTCCGTGATTTGAATTTTTCTATTATCCCTTGCCTTCTCTTTTCTTGAAGCACCATCATTCTCCATCATAAACCTTCCAGTAGTTCTTAAAATCTATATTTCTTAGGTATGCTTTTTATTAAAACAGAAATGGGATTTTGTATATTGAGTAAAGAATATAAGGCTTCCTTTTGATTTGTATATTGTAATCTTTTATATGTTAATGTAGTCTTTTGTCTATTTATAGATTGAAAATGTTGAGTTAAAATTAATGTAACTGCTGTAAGTTATAAATGAGAAGTTAAAAAGGGAGTGGAGTAATGCTTTGCTACTGACTTTTATTCACCAAGTATTTGATCATAAAATTTTCAGATTAACTGCTATTAGTATTTGTATCTTTAAGTTATTTAAAATTGTTTTAGGTTTTCAATTTGATGTGGATTTGAAATAATGAAGTAAATGAATATATGATAGTATCTGCTGACTAAATAGTTTCTTGTATAATATAATAGTATTGATGTTCAAATAATATGCAGGTAATATGTTTTTGTTATCTTTCTTAAATTAAAATAAGTGTAAACGACGATATTATTTAGTCTGAACCTGCGTATATTATAATGGTTTAATTATGCCTCTTTTAAAAATGTAAATGCTAACTTGACGAAAATGAAAGAGATGTTTTAATGTGAAAACTATTAAGCTCGGGTTGAATAAATAGTTGTTGACAAATATATAGCTTTATAGCTTGATGATAAATATCTTAAGAAAACACTATTTTCACACTTGGTGATAGATGTTCTCCGTTTTGTGATTTTAACAAATGTTCTTAGTGATCCAGATTTACATATAAATGTACTTACGATGAAGTAAATTTAATTTAATTTCTGAATTAAATGTTAGTACTATATTATCAATTCGTCAAACATGAGTAACTTAATGCAATTTAGTTAATTAGAAAACATAACAATTACTTAAAAAATATAATAATAGGTCTCTAACATTAAAACTGAAATGTTTAGTAAAAGGATGCATAATGATTAAACACTACAATTGTTACTTAAATTAAGCATAAAACATGAATGGCCATGTCATTGACTACTTCCTCTGCAATTTGGTAGTTGTCTTTGTCGATGAATGTTGATCTTGACAGTCACTTATGGAGTCAGAGTGTGGCCTTTTTCGTGTACTTTTGCTAATAGGAGTCACATTTTGCATGACATTAAAATTGATATTAATGATATGATTACTACTGGAAAATAAATGTCATTTGTTAAGAATTATTAAAATGAGTTTCTCACCAACTCTTCATTATTATTTGAAACGGCAGAACCTGTTAATGTGCTGCTTTGTTCTTGCAATAGAAATATGAAATTAAGTAAATAAATATTATGAAATTGAAGGATTCATTCATTGTACTGTTTTTACCTGTTCGATCGACATGCTCTTCATTTTATGGATTTCTTCTTTATCATCAAATAGATTGACAACCATGTAGCATTTTGTATCCATCACAACATTGAAATAGCCACACACATACAACTCTATAATGTATTCCTTATCTATCATTGTGGTTAATGTGAATGGTATCTCTTTTGAAACAGCGTGTTTCTGTTGTGAATTTGAAATCAGATTAGTAAAGTAGTCCACTACAATTAAAAAAATTTGGTGCATTATTCTTTTGAAAGTGTCTAATCTATACCTCCATTAGCATGTCATATGAATCATATGCATTCCATCCAGTTTCTTCTTCGACTTGTCTATTGTTGGCAATTACATAAATTTGATCTCCATTTTGATCCTCAACCAAAAATTTAACCTTTTAACTAAAAAATTGAACAATTCTGTTAGACATTATAACCTTTAATACCTTCAATGAAATCCATGTGAATAATATAGTTTCAATTTTGTACTGACATTAAGTTTCTTTCAGCTGCCCCTTTTTCTGAAGCATCACAGAAATCCATGGCACAATACCACTTGTCATTATCTTTTTTGACCTGTTATTGTATCACAAATCTTGCATTTGTTACGATACCAATGTTTAGTGTCGTCAATGCTTTTGATTTTTGCTATTATTGAATATACTCCAGCCTATCATTAGTGAGACATAATTATTATCACTGATCAGTAGAAATTTAAATAATAAGATATACATGAACCTTATATTTTTACCTTATGTACCCCAAGTAATTCTGCGATGCTGGCTAACTTTGTACCACCATTTGAAGAGCTGGATTTTTTATTGGTATTAGCTTCAATTGACATTTTTTTTCTACACAAACTTAGATTTTTGAGTTTTATGAATTTGAATTCTGATCTAACCATCTTCTATGTATATATAATTTTTTTTCATGGGTCAAATTTGAGAACATGGGCATCATGGATTATAAAAGACATGGAAGTTGAGATAATGGGAGGCAATGGAAGTTACTAAAATTGTGGGAATGATCTTTTTTATATATTAATGGTCCATAATACATGCTCTAAGATAAGTTAACCTCTACTTGCCTGTTTTTTTTTTTTTTTTACTTCATTTTAAATGAATTTAATGTGTCCTATCTAAAATCGAATTGCTGACTTTTACTTGCGTTTATGTTATTGTGAGTTGATAAATTTTTATTTAATAAAATATAAACCAAGCGTAAAAAATTAATGTGAATTCAAATTTAACTTTAATTAGTTTAGTTTAAAATACTAACTCAATTTTCTTTGACATATTACTATGAAATATAAAAGATTTATTCTGACATTTAGTTTAGAAAAGAAATTATTTCAATCATATGCATAGCCACTTTCCCATGATACGAACATTGGAATATCTTTTTCATATTAATGTTGAAGAATTGAATTTTATATTCCTGATTTAAATTGAATGATCACTTATGCCTAAAAGTCAGCTCTATCTTTCATAAATAGAACAAAATGTAATAATAAGTGGCTAATTTTATTAGAATTGATGGTGATTTTGAACTGATAGTGTAGTAATACAATATGGGCTGACCAAAAAATAACTGACATCCATAATCTGAAGGTTCTTTTCTATGTTATCTAGCTGTGAAAATAGAATGTCTAAACAGTAAACTTTGTAATACAAATACGGCATTGGACCATAAAATAACCTAGTACTTTGTTAAAATCTGATTGTTTACTTCTGAAATTCTGTGAATCCTTGCTGAATACTGTCTTTTGATTCCTTGCTGAATCTGATTGTTTACTTCAGAAATTCTTCTATCTTGTGACTGTGCCATCTGAACTGTCTTCTGTCTTTCATCTAGCTGTGAAACCTGTTGAACATGATAATAGTGCAAGTATATACTAACAAATGCTTGGTCTTCTTTTAATAAAGCTTAAAATGAAATTCAGTAATTGTCAATACTATTTAAAAAAACCTAAATTAAAACAGCAGTAAAAAAGGTCTGAAATTACAATAAAAACAGCATTAAAAGGTCTTTTAAGTCTAGCATGAAAAACAATATGATGTTAATTTTGCCACATCCTCAGTTTGTATTCCCCTGGTTTTCTTTATTTTCATCTATGTTGATAGTCTCAACCCTTATCCTTTTTCTTCCCATGTTTCTAACTTCATCGTATTCTTCATCTTCTGTTATATCCTTCCATGTTGCCCTTGTGATGTCCCTGAGTACTGCTCCACGACATGCATTTTTGATTTTATAGTCATAATATAGTGTTATTACAGTAATATAACATGAGCTGATTGATAACTTTCATTTTTGTATTTGAATTAATCTTACCTAGCAATTAGTTCATTAACTTCTGGTATGTCTGGTTGGAAGTATATCTTCATTGCATCTTTTGTTGTTAGTCTCATTTCACCTGCACATTTAAAGATATAAAGTAACTACTGCTAATCTTGGAATGTAATGGTCTGTAATTTATGTAGTTATGTACCGTGATATGGAATCCTTTGCACACACTGGCACACTATAATCGGCTTTTCGGTATAAAATTTTGCATCTGCAACCATTATCTTGATATCTTCAGCATGTTTTCCCCATAGCCACATGAACATATTTGTACCATGGATGTCTTGGAGCACTAATACTGAGCAAGTACTGTTGAGTATCACTCTGTACTCCTCCACTTGAGCAATAACATCTGCAGAAATTTATCTCTTAGAACACTTTTATTAAGAACTAAATTTATAACCTCAATATTGAATACAACAAAAAATTGGTAGTATACCTATATAAGGTCGTCCACTGAAGTTACTGTTAATCACATTTTGAAAGGATTCAAAATTGTAACCTAAAGTTGGAATTTCTTCGTTTTGAATTTCTTCTATAATTGTCGTTGGACGAATCAGAAATCGCCATCTGTGAGGTGTGGTAGCCTCCCTTATGTAATTGGGTACTAACTTGGAATTCTTTACTCGATAGACTCTTCCTTCATTGAAGCTTCTTTCATGTGGATGTGTGGTTGCATACAGGATTGTTGCTTGCATCATTGATCCCTATAATTTGAAATTAAGTTAGAATATAATTACATTATGAAGATATAATGCAATAAATGAGGCATATATCACTTACATTTTTATCTACCATTAAAATTTCTAGAGATGCAAATTGCTGATTTTCTAAACGGATAGGATCTCCTTTCCATATTCGAACGACTCGACCCTCAATGAATGGCTGAATTAATCGGTTGTTTTCGTTTTCCATGTTGACTTTCTTTTTTCGTTATGTTTGTAGATGTTTTTGGTATGTATTATGTTATATATATATAGTGTGAAAAATTAGGTTTTAGTTGTGTTTTGTTGGCAGTTTACTGCTGTTTTTATGCAACTTGTGGGTAGTTTATCTTGGTAGTTGGAAGTTATCAGTGGTTGTGATTTCATGGAGTAAAAACTGATGGTAGTGGGCTGGTTTTACTTGAAGATTTCAGTTGATTTACTTGAATTTTGGGCTGGTTTTCTTGTTTCATTAGTGTTCAGAATTTTACTTTGAGTTAATTACCTTTTATTTAAATTTATATGCATGCAAGACTTAAATTATCATTTCTTCTATTAAATTACATTCTAAGTGTTGTTCTAATACTATATAATTCTTCTAATTATACAATGTCGTTTATGTAGTGTCAATATTGACTAAAAATTAATAAAATTGCTATAAGTGAAAATATTGTTTCTGATTGACCGTACTGATCTTATATGTGATCTGATTTTGGATTTGTACATAGCCAACTTAAACTGATGGAACGATCGGCTTTAATATTCCGCTACATGTGTTATAGTATACTAATATATACTATATATGTATATACATAAAAGAGATTACCATATATTATTTTTTGTTACTATATTAATAGTGTAATATGATGATATTGCAGATGATTTGTCGAAGTTTTCATTAGTGAACAGTACTGATAGAAAGCTGACGAAGCCAATCATGTGTATAAGCAACAAACTTGAGTCAACTATAAGTAATTGAATGCACCCTTGCTGTCATTTCTAAATCCAAGGATTTAAGTAAGATGCTCCTAGAGGACTACAATAATGTTAGTCCTTTGGTTGAAGCACTACAAGAAATACTTCATATAGCTACCAATCACGCGCGACTGACAAATTCAGTAGCTAATTTTGCGACTGAAAGTACAACGCACGACTGATATTTAGTCGCTGGACGAGGAGACAGATTTTTAAAAAAATAATTATCCTCAGCGACCGAAATCGGTCGCTAAATAAATGGACGCGCGACTGATTTCGGTCGCTAAATTAGTTAAATAGCGACCGATTTCAGTCGCTAAACTGTGACCTAGCGACTGAAATCAGTCGCTAAAAAAAAGGGCGCGCGACCGATTTCGGTCGCTAAGGGTGGTAAATTTTTTTAAATTAATGAACACCCCCCCCCCCCCTCCCCCGGCTCATTCGCTCATTTCACTCTATCTCTCTAAAAACTCTCCCCCCCCTCTCTCTAAAACGCGCCCCTCCTCCATTCCTCTTTATTTCTTCTTCAATTCTCTCATTTTCCTTAAGGTATGTTTATCTATCTATATTTAGTTTCAATTATTTGTTAATTTCTGTTTTTATAGATTTAAATAAATTATTTATTGGGTTGGATAATTTTTTAGTTGTCGGAATATTTAGTGTAGTTAGAATGCTAATCGCCCAATAGGTTCCCCAATTTGAAATAGGTAGATTGTTAGTATAAAATTAGGGTTTGCGGTTATGTAGTTGAATGAATTGGGTTGTTTTGATGTGTTAGGAAATTGGAATTGAAATACAATTATGTCGATTTAGTAACGTAATTATGGATGATTAGGTGCAAATAGTACTATGTTCAGGTGAATTGAGAATTTTACAAAATATGTGAGTAGTGTGTATTTATTAGTAAATTACTTAAGAGAAAATAATTTGTATGTGGTTATTGTCTCAATTTTTTTAGATAAAAAATGAAGCGACAGGAACGAAAATGGATGTATGAGAAAAAATTAGATAAGAGACGACGTCCCAGAACTGAATTTTTAGAGGGTGTTAATAGTTTCCTTGAGTTCGCTAAAACCCATCCCAAATACGCGTCAGAGGGTAGATTTAGGTGTCCTTGTGTGAAATGTAAGAACCTCAAATTCTTGGATGATATTCTGATTAAGGAACATATTATCTCAAATGGGTTTAGCCCAAGTTATTATTATTGGATTTGTCATGGTGAGACGTCTGTTGTTGGGGTAACTGAGGTGGATCAGAATGAGGGCGGGGTGAGAGGAATGATTGTTGATGTGGTTGAGTGCAATTTGTTTAATGATGAGAGCATTTACACTAACGACGATGACCAACCAACCCCACAAGAGCCAAACCCACGAGCGAAAGCTTTTTTTGATATGTTAGAGGCTGCGGAGAAGCCATTATATGGAGGGTGTGATGTGACATTGTTAGAAGTGACGTCTATGGTAGTGACCCTTAAATGTGAGTATAACCTACCTTTTGGGTGCGTAGACGGTATCGCTGCGTTGATTGAGAAACTCATCCCAAAAGACAACATTATGACCAAAACATTCTACAATACCAAAAAAATTGTTAAAGGTCTTGAACTTCCGCATCAAAAGATCGATGCTTGTCCCGATGAATGTATGCTTTTTTGGAAGGATGATGTCGTGCTTGAGGAATGTAAGATATGTGGGAAGGGTAGATACAAAAGTGTAGATGGGAGCATTGTTTTGAGGGGTAGGAAAGGAAAGAGTGTTGCGAGGCGTAAAAAACCTATACCACTTAGTCGACTTACCTACTTTCCCATCGCCCCTAGACTTCAAAAACTATATGCAACCAGAACCATTGCCGAACAAATGAGGTGGCATAAGGAAGAAACTCGTGTAGAGGGGAAGATGTGTCATCCTAGTGATGGGGAGGAGTGGAAACGGTTTGATAGGATTTACCCTGAATTTGCTGAGGAACCCCGTAACGTGAGACTTGGGTTGTGTACCGATGGGTTCGCCCCTTTCGGTCAGTTCGGTAAGTCGTACTCATGCTGGCCTGTCATGGTCACACCGTACAACTTACCCCCATGGCTTTGTCTGAAACCACCGTTCATATTCCTTTCTCTCATTGTTCCTGGCCCAAAAAATCCCAAAAACCACTTGGATGTTTACTTACAACCAGTGATAGAGGAATTGAAACACTTGTGGGAAGTAGGGGTGGAGACATATGATGTGTCGTTGAAACAAAATTTCCAGCTTAGAGCATCGCTTTTGTGGACTATAAACGATTTTCCTGTGTATGGTATGTTGAGCGGTTGGTCTACGGCAGGCCAAAAAGCGTGTCCTTGTTGCATGAGTGAAAGTAAAGCATTCTACCTAAGTAATTCAAGCAAAATTAGTTGGTTTGACTGTCATAGACAGTTTCTACCCGAGGGTCAAATGTACAGGAAGAATAAGAGAGCTTTCCAGAAGGGTGAGGAGGTGCTAGATGAGGCGCCGATTCGTCTCCAAGGAGTGTGTGCCATCCGAAATGGCTGAGATTAGGTCGGAACTGCAGGAGGAAAGGGCGCGAGAGGAGGCTATGGCCGAGAAGCTGAAGGAATAAGATGAGAGGTTGAAGATGCAGGAGTCAGTTAACCTGCAAATTCTGCAAGAGCTACAGCGCCTTAGGAGCATGGAGCAATATAACTGTAACTCCGGCCCCATTCCCCGACCCCCGGATCCTAGAGACCCAAACAATGGGGGTGGTAGTGGTGCGTCAGTTAGTTTCACTGTTAGGTGAGTGGATTGAAAACAGTTTGTAGTTTCTGAATGATTGTTAAAAAAACAATTTGTGACAACACTTTTAATTTAGTGTATTCATGACGTTTGCGTACTTGGTTGCCAAATTTGGAGTGTGAAACTTGCGTAACGTTTGGAACAACGTTTGGAATGATGTTTGGGATGTATTGTGGTTGTTGGTTTTTTTTATTGTGCAGATTTTGGCTAGAAAAATAATAATTATAACCGGCCTATTTCAGGTACAACAACGACTGATTTCAGTAGCTAATTTTTCTATTTAGCGACCGAAATCAGACGCTGTATGTCGCCACGTCACATCATTTAGCGACTGAAATCAGTCGCTAACTGACGCCATTAGCGACTGATATCAGTCGCTAACTGACGCCTTTAGCGACTGAAATCAGTCGCGCATTTTTTTAGCGACTGAAATCAGTCGCTAGATGCGACTAACTGTAGCGACAATTGCTTAGCGACTGTTAACAGTCGCACGTCTCTTTTTAGCTACAGATGACGGTAGCTAAACTCAGTCACCAAATACTTAAACTGTTGTAGTGAAGTGTTTACTTTGAGCCTTGATGTTAATGTGATCGATAGGGGTATGCATTGATTCTTTATGGTTAACTGAGTAATAATTCTGATAAGTAAGCAACGATCTCAATGATGAGCAACGAACGTGTGTTAACTGTAAGAAATTGAAAGCGCCCTTGCTGTCATTCCTAAATCCGAGGTTCAAAGTAAGATGCTCCCACTGGACTACAATAATGTTGATTATTAGTTCCTTGGTTGAAGTGTTTACTTTGATGCCTGATGTTAGTGTGACTGGTAGGGGTATGCATTGATTCTTTATAGTTAAAATTGAAGTTGCCCGAGGGATCATAAGATTACGTCTACTTTGAAGTCGGTTTCGGAGTACATCACTGCAACGATCTTTGTACTGAAATTGGTATTGATTCTGCTTTCTCGTCGATACTGCTCCTCTACATACCATCTGTCATCTATCTATTGAAGTCTGGTGTTTCAGATTACCATATTAATAGTGTCAAAAGTGTCTGATGGTTGCAAATTTTCGTATATCACTCAATGATGAGCAATAACCAAAATTCGATGGTAAGAATGGTGTGCCTACGTATCTAATTTTTTATTGGAAAAAGTGATGGTTTTATTAAATGGGGTGGTGTGGTGTGATACAATAAATATTGAAGTGTTTTTATTATCACCGATATGTGGTTTTATTATTGAAGTGACTACTTATTAGATAAATTGTAGATAAATAGGTGTTTAATACTGATAGGAAAACTTGTCTGGAAACATGCAAATGAGGTTCAACGAAATGTAAAATCATCTACCCGATAAAAAAAATCGAAAGTGAAAAAAACCGAAATAGGAAGTGTTTACTACTGATAGGGAAACCTGTCTGGAAGCATGCAAATGAGATTCAACAAAATTAAAAATCATCTGCCAGATAAAAAAAACCGAAATTGAAAAATGTCGGAAACCTTAATCAAAAACGCTAGATTGTGGTTAATTAAACCTTTAACTTGTGATTATTAGACTGACAGACTTCTTTCTTGTGTTAGACTGGCAGTCTTCCTCCCTGTTGATATGATCTTTCCCATGTCTTTTTTTCATCTGTTTGGGTTTTGGCTCCACACGCTCTGCTGCATCGTTGGTCTTCTGAAATGTTGCACCTGCCAGAGGGTTTTTTTCAAAACTGGCAGCAGCTTTGATGTCTTCTTGTACTTGTAAGATTGGTCTTCCCATGGCTGCCTCATTTGGGGTGGCAGGTTCGACATTAAAGTTCTGTTCAAGTCAATAATTGACACGCAATCGGTAATATTATTATATTGCATTTATAAAAATAAGATATTGTTATTCAGCACCCAACTAATAATGAACCCGACTAATAATGAGTAATGAAATCGTAGTTTACCTTTTCCACAACACGATTTTTTGATGACACTGACACCAACGCAGTACTTCCTGCACCATCATCGTCTACCACCTCCACAGCCTGCACACATTTTTATTACGTTCACACCGCACATTTGTCATATGAATGTTGTTTATGGTAATGTTTAGTCTAATATCGTATGTCTGATTCTTTTTATTCCTTGTTGTACAGATTTTCGTCCGTGAAGATTCATTAAAATCTGGGGTTTATGGCATCAGATGTATTTTTTTTTAATTTCGAAATGGTGATTTGCATGCTGAACACAAAAAATGGTAATTTTTTTTAAATTTCGAAATCTAAAGTATAACAATATTTTTTCACTACTGATCCTTTTTTTTATTACGTTCACACCGCACATTTGTCATATGAATGTTGTTTATGCTAATGTTTAGTCTAATATCGTATGTCTGATCCTTTTTATTCCTTGTTGTACAGATTTTCGTTCGTGAAGATTCATTAAAATCTGGGTTTATGACATCAGATGTATTTTTTTTAGGGTTTTTCTATGGGATACCCTCAACTATTGGCTTTTCCAAGTGGTACCCCCGCCTTTTTCGAATTACATGGTGTATCCCTAAACTTTACTTATCACTCCATATCATAACCAAAGTGATAAGTGTTGTAGACACCCGCATTTTGCCTGCTAGTGTCCATAGCAATCTCCAACAAAACACCCGATGATGATCGGACGTCAACATGGCTTAATACGCTCGAATACGGACTCGGAATCAATAGTATCCGACGTGGGCATTTAGCGGAGTGCAAATCTCTCAAAACAGACCTCAAATTCAGGCCCAATGGGTCATTCCGAGTCAAAAGAGACTAATTTGGGCCAAAACCGTCACCGGAAATAAAACCGTCTTTTAGCGACCGAGTCAAAACCCGGTCAAAGTCGAATCCCGAGACGAACCAGCCTCACATTATGTCCAAATACACAAAACGAATCAAGTCACGACAACCAAATCATTCAAAAAAGTCAACAAATCATTCCAAAAATATCTCGATCCTATTTGATCCACTCGGTCGAGTGGATTGACCCACTCGATCGAGTGGAGCGTCAGGAAGGCTGTCCAGATTCATTCACGAGAGCACTCGACCGAGTGCATCCGCGCCACTCGGTCGAGTAACCCAACGTCGGGGCTCCCTATAAATACCCCATGACCCCCATGCATTTCACAGGGTTTTTCCGATGCACCTTTAGCTTACATTCACCCTACACTTCTCCCATACTACACAATATTACGTCCCTAGCAACCCTAGGCAAAAGCACACAAAAACCGAGTCTCCGTCCCTCGATAAACCGACGTCACACACACACATATTCAAACTCGAGATCAAAACTCGCCAAAGACCCGAGAGCATCCTCTCCCTAACCAAACACACCCTAACTCACCCTACATATCTCGACACTCCCGCGCACACGCCGCTACTACGAGTTCGTTTCCGAGGCCATTAAGCATGTAGGTTGAGGGTGTCATCAAACCCCTTTTCTCCTTTCCCTTCTTTCGTTTATTTATGTATATATTATTATTATTATTATTATTAGTACTATTATTATTAGTCGGTATTAACGACACTAATATTTTATTTACTAACACTAACCTTTAATTTTGTACATACTAACTTTTAATTTTATGTATACTAACATTTTATATTTCTGTACACTAACATCTAACATCTAACATTTAATTATCGTATTCTAACATCTAACATTTATTTTTCGCATCTAACAATCTAACATTTAATTTTCGTTATTTACACTTTGTCATAACATTACTATACCGTGTATATATATAATAATATCAAAACTCGGATCCGAACTCGTTTGACTACGATGATCAATTTCTAAAGGTTCGTTTATTAACACGATAACGATCCTTCGTAGTTGAACGCGTATAGATCCATTTCCAAGATTAGTACGGAACCCGTTGACACGAAAACCGACATCACATAACCCGAAAGGGTTAGTTCCGATGTCGTGACGTAGAGGGATGCAATTCCGTTACTAATTCAAAATTTCAATCACGTGATATCATATTTCATAAAATCCCGACAACGGTATTATAATCGTATATACACACGATTATAGTACCGGAGGTCAAGTTAAATTCAAATCGTGCAATATTTGTATTTAATTTGACCAACCGTCAATTTTAAAATATAAAAGCAAAACGAGCCATGCCTCGTACAGGGGGGGCACTCGACCAAGTGCCATAGGCCACTCGATCGAGTAGCACCCCAAAAATTGGGCAGTAGCTGCTTCGAGTACGCACTCGATCGAGTCCGTGCCATGACTCGGTCGAGTGGGTCCTTTAGCCCAGAAATCCGAGCGCTTCGATCATCATTTGAGCCTCGTCATTTTTTACGACTTTTAGTCGACACGTGTAAAGTCAATCACGTGGTCCTATTTTCAAAACTCATGCATATCACGACACTTAAAACGACTTTGATCGATGGTCTCGCACTATTAATTTTATGTCGACGACTCTTTAGTCGTATCCGACACATAATTAATTTAGACCCCATTTCTCGAGGTGATAAGTCGGGACAAGGCATCGAGGTTCGAGATCCGGTTAGCACCACGCCTAGGTCTCGAACCTCCGTCCTTTGATTAATACGCAATATAATGCGTAATTAATTAAGGTTCGTCCATTTGCACAAATTTCGGTCTAGTTTATATTTTATTATATACGGGTCCGTTTCTAGTTAACGTTTACCATTTCTTATTCGATTATTCTATTTTATTGCTCGTTGTATTGTGAATTCCGGGTTGTATTCCGCCCGTGTAATTTGTAATTTATTTACGAGTTTTCTATTATTCGATGTTTGCCATTTATTTACTTAAATGAACATCACATGTTAAATCACTTTGACGTGAATCAAGATGCATTAAATGACGTAGTTAATCAACAACTCGCATGCTTAGCTCAAAAACGTTGTTTGCATATCATTTAATCATTTTACTAGCGCGCGTACACGAACACGAACGATGTCTTAGTAGAGGCCGCCATTGTGCGGGCGGGGTTGGGTGTCCTTAGTGGGCTTCCCAACACGTACCCTCACCCCTTACTCAGAACCTTTGGTTTCCGGATGTCCGAAACCCTTGGCGCACGAGAGTCATTCTATATACGAAAGCCGGTGTAAACGGTATCAATATTGCAATGCAAAGGGACGAGCCCCATAAACTCTGAAATCGAAGTGGGCTTACTTTGTGTATAGCCCATGACGACATAGAGTGGGCTCGTATGGTTCCGAATAACCACAAAATTCGGTGGCGACTCCATTTTGACTTAAATTTCGAACCCGAGAACAATCTCACCACGAGATTCATTCGCCTACCCAAACCCGCGCTTCGCCGCGTCGGGGTGGACCTACGTCATGTCCACAATTTGGCGACTCCGCTGGGGATACCTGATGTACCACATGTCATCGGGGTTCCTAGGGTGAGACTCGAAGAGAAATCGTTCGTAGATTAATGTGCGCGCATTAGTTTAATGATTCATGCATAACCCAAATTTGCCCGGGCCGGTTACTTGTAACCGACGTCCCACTATACCACGGTGCATTCCTACATGGGTGCGCTAAAGACATCGATGGTGGAACTCGTCTCGGTTTCGCGGCATGTCCTAAGACCAACTCGGCTTAGGGAGTCCGTCCATCACACGAGAAAGCCATCGTTGTTGGTATAGACCCTATTTTTGACCGACCGAGACTTAGTGTAAAGCATACATAAGCGTCGTTATAATGCTTGTTTGACTACGTGCTACTTGGTTTCCGTGTCATTTTTCAAAAACCGTCATTTCAAAATTGCATCTTTCCAAAATACCAAATTTCAAAAAACCCGAAATACTGTCCGTTTCGGGGCCCATCTTTCCAAAATACCAAATTTTGAAAAACCCGAAATACCGTCCGTTTCGGGACTCATCTTTTCAAAATATTCAAATTCAAAAACTCGGAATGCTGCCAAAATTTAGACTTACGATTTGACTAAAAATAGCCTATTTTTAGCCGGCATGCTTCCCATTTCAAATTTCGAATTTCCGATCAACCATTCGATTTTCGAATTTTCAAAATTCAATTTCAATTTTCAAATCTTCGTGATGCCATTCGCGATTTTCAAATCCTCGAGATTCCATTCTCGATTTTCAAATCTCCGAGATGTCGTTTTCGATTCTCAAATCTTCGGGATCTCATTTTCAATTTTCAAAATTTTCGGAAATTTATTTTCGATATTCAAATTTTCAAAATTCCAAATATTCAACTTTTCAAAAAACTGGTCCTGTCGGCATGCTGCCAATTTCAAAAAAACGGGACCGTCTCCCAATTTTTCAAAACGCGAAATTACTCGCAACCATTCCAACATTTCAAAATGCCCGGTCCTATTGGCCCACTACCAATTTCTGGACCGTCCTCTCAATTTTCAAAATTCAATCATTTTTCAAAACCTTCCGATTATAGGACCTACCGTAATCCGTGTGTCGGGTCTTTTCATGATTTGTCGAAGGTCGTTAGCGTCGAAACTCCGTCGATCCTACATCACGGGTTTCTTCCCCATCCTAGTCCGCCTTTTTCTAAAGGCACAACCGACCAACACGAGTCATACACTCGTAAATGGAAGGTTCATAAACACTCAAGTCCTAACTAGAAAGTCACACGCAATTTTCCCTCCGACAGGACGGTCCCCACGACCTTTCCTAAGGGAATTTTGCCCATCTTTCAATCCGTTAGTCGAGTCATCCCAATTCAAAAATCCTTTAACTTAAGAGTCTACCCTAATCACAGGGTCATCCTTATTCAAGTCAAGTCAAGGGTCTCTAGCGTCGAAACTCCGCCGATCTTACATCGCAAGTTTCTTCCCTTACCCGTCTGCCTTCATCAAGGCCGAGTCAACCTTTTACAAGGCATAGGCCTATAACAAAAGGTTCGTGATCCTTACATCTAAGGGTCACTCGTCCATCACTCGAGTCTTAGCAAAACCTGCAATCTCACTCAGGGGCTACCCTTCATCAGAGCGGTCAATCACGGTTGCTCTAAGGGTCATGTCTTACACGTGTTGTCTCACGTACCCCACTTTTGAGTCACTTAGATGTCACACCATCTGAGTCCTATCAGAGTCCTCGGTCTCACTCGGGGGCTACCCTTTAACAGAGCGATCAATCACGGTTGCTCTAAGGGTCATGTCCTACACGTGTTATCTCACGCGTGCCATTTTCGAGTCACTTAGACGCCACCCGATCTGAGTTCTATAGAGTCTTTTGCGTCGCTCGGGGGCTATCCTCCAACCGACCAGTCAAACACGGTCACCCTAAGGAGTACCTTACGTTCATCATACACCGGCGTCCTTATAATGCCTTCTTCGAGTCGTACCTATGCTACGAACACTCGAGTCTCCTAAAGGTTTAGGTCGCCACAGTGGGTCCGAACACGTGACGCGGCCAAACACGGTCGCCCCATTTTTGGACTCATCCTCGTGGCTCAGATCTCATGGTCGAGTTCGAGCCAGGGTCGTTACCTCGTCTAGGTCAATGTTCGAGTATCCCGGTCCAAGAGTCTTTGTCATCCCGTCACCCCGAAGCACAAAGAGCCAGCATCCAGGCGCCTGGGCAAGAAACAGGGCGACATTTTCTCCCGCCTGACGCCTGCGGCTGTGTCACAACGGGCGCCGGGACTGTCACTCAGCCTGCAAACAAAGCTTAACCAGGGACAACCTCTGGGTTCGAAACATCGCCAGGGGGATAACCTTGAGCCTGAGCATAAGAAGCGTCCCCGCTACGATTCTCCCAGGAGAGACGATGAGGCGATCAGCAGGCGGCCGCCGGTACACCGCTCCCCCAGGAGTAGGAGGCCAACCCCCGACAGATGGGAGGACTATGGCTACCACTCCGCAGGGGGCAGGTCAGACATGGCAGGCCGACCTACCAGAACGCCGCTTCACCCAGACGTCCATGGCTACCCAATTCCGAAGGTCAAAATGCCGACGGTCAAATTTGACGGGACAACGGATCCTGAAGACCACCTGGCGGCATACGAGAGTCACATGGGTATGTATGACGTTGACGATGCGGTGTGGTGTAAGATTTTCCCCACCACCCTGGTAGGCTTGGCCCAGGGATGGTTTAGGGATCTCCCGCAGGGGTCAATCTCTTTCTTTATTGAGCTGGCGGAAATGTTCTTAGACCAGTATGCCGGGAACAAGAGGCGATGCCTCACCCGATTCGACCTGATGACCCTCAGACAGAAAAAGGGGGAAACCGTCAGGGAATACCTCAAAAGGTTTGACCTATCATTCCAGCAGGTGAAGGAGATTGATGACCCAACGGCGGCTTACGCACTGACTAACTCCCTGCTCCCTGGCGAAATGAAGAACCAGATGATCAGGGCCCAGCCTGAAACTCTGGCCAAAGCCAGAAAGATAGCAGAAGGGTTCATGCTGCAGGAGGAGTTCCATAGCCTGCTAGACACCCCCGCAGGCCCTACTAGGCAGTAGGGGGGACCGCAGGGTGGACGCAGCAGAAGCGAAGCCGGGAAACAGAGAACTGAGGAAGGGGATACCCCAAAAAAGGAGCGCACCGTCTACCAACCAAGGTTCGACAGATACACTGCCCTCAATAAGTCTAGGGCGGAAATTTTCGAACTGGAGAAGGAGACCGCTAAGTGGAACCGACCGAGCAAACCACGCAGCCCAAAAGGGGACCCCAAGAAATTCTGCACTTTCCATGATTGTGTAGGCCACAACACAGAGGAATGCCGCCACCTGAAAGACGAGATAGAGAAGTTGATCAGAAATGGCTGGCTGTCCAAATATGCAGTAAGAAACAAAACTCAGAAGGAAACACCGGAAAAGCCTGAAAACACGGCGCAAAACCGCCTGATAATCCACGCGATATCAGGGGACGCTGAAGGCCAGACCAGCAGAAGAGGCCAAAAAAGGCAGATCCGGGAATTAAGGAACCAGATTTGTTACGCCGAGAAGGCGGGAAGCCCGCAGGGTGTCTCACTAAGCATTACCCCCGAAGACGCAGGGCGGGTGATATACCCCCACAGCGACCCATTGGTGCTGTCCTTGATAATCAGTAACCATGTCGTGCGAAGGTGCATGGTTGACACCGGAGCATACACAAATTTACTATACAAGGAAGCTTTCGACAAAATGGGTCTAGAGAGAAGACACCTGCGGCCTGCCCCCGGATCCTTGTATGGATTTAGTGGAGCAGGCATACTGCCCATGGGAATTATCGACTTACCCGTAACGTTCGGAGAGGGGGCCTCCGCCAGAAACATCAGGGCATCATTTGTTGTAGTGGACACCAGATCTGCATACAACGCCCTGATTGGGAGGGCCACCCTAGATGAGATCGAAGCGGCCGTATCGATCAGGGCACTCACTGTCGCCTACGTTACAGACTTCGGCATGGAAGGGAAAGTGCATGGAGATCAGGAGTCAGCCAGACAATGCTACTCCATAGCCCTGCAGTCCCATGAAAATGAAAGAAAAGGAAAGAGAAAAGCTAACAACTCCCCCAGCAGGGAAGGCGAGATTCCAGCCGATAACCAAAAAGTCGACCACCTGGAACCTGGGGGAGAAAGTATGCTGGTGGATCTAGAGCCCGGAAGACAGGTTCTTATAGGGGCGGATCTAGAGGAATCCTACCAGGCTGAGCTGGTCAAACTTTTAAAGGAAAACAAGGATGTGTTTGCCTACTCAGCAGACGAGATGCCAGGAGTAGACCCAGCGTGCATCGTTCACAGGCTAAACGTAAATGCAGACGCCCGCCTTGTGAAGCAAAAGAAGCGAAACATGTCCGCAGAAAAAGACTTGGCAATAAAAGAAAAAATTGAAAAACTATTGAAGGCAGACTTCATTGAAGTATGTGATTATCCGGAATGGTTAGCAAATGTGGTCATGGTTAGAAAATCGTCAGGCGCATGGAGAATGTGCGTAGACTTCACAAACCTTAATAAGGCCTGCCCAAAAGACTGCTACCCACTTCCCAGGATCGACCAATTGGTAGACGCTACCAGTGGATATTCAATGCTGAGTTTCCTGGACGCCTTCTCAGGGTATCATCAAGTGTACTTATGGCAGCCGGACAGAGTGAAGTGTGCCTTCATCACCAGTTCAGGCACCTTTATGTACAAGATGATGCCATTTGGGCTTAAAAATGCAGGAGCCACATACCAACGCCTGGTCGACAAGGTATTTGAAAACTAGAACGGTCGGAACATAGAAGCCTATGTCGATGACGCCATCGTAAAAAGTAAGGGAGACAATGAGCACTTAACGGATCTTCAAGAGACTTTCTCCTCCCTACGCACTTATCAAATGAAGCTAAATCCAAAGAAATGTACGTTTGGTGTTCGATCTGGCAAGTTCTTAGGTTTTCTGGTCAGCTCCCGGGGAATAGACGCTAACCTTGAAAAAGTTCAGGCCGTCCTCGACCTCCCTGAGCCCAGAACCATAAGGGATATTCAACGCCTGACAGGCCGCATGGCCGCCCTGGCGCGTTTCATCGCTAGGTCAGCAGACAAATCAACTCCTTTCTTCAAAATTCTGAAAGGCAATAAACAGTTTAAATGGGAAGATGAGCAGAGAGAAGCCTTCAAGCAGCTAAAAGAGCATCTGAAGAAACTCCCCACCCTGGCAAGGCCAGTAGCAGGGGAAAAGTTATATCTTTACATTGCAGTAACCAATGTAACAGTGAGCGCCGTCATCCTAAGAGAGGAGACAGGCGTCCAAAAACCTATATACTTTGTGAGCCATGCCCTGGGGGCAGCAGAGAAAAATTACCCCATGGTCGAAAAAGCAGCCTATGCAGTGGTCATAGCAGCCAGAAAGTTGAGACCTTACTTCGATGCGCACCCTGTTGTAGTGCTAACAGACCAACCTTTGGAGAAGGTGCTAGAAAAATTCGAAAAGTCAGGCAGGCTGCTGAAATGGGCCATCGAGCTGAGCGGATTAGGCATAACTTACCAATCCAGGACAGCCATCAAAGCCCAGGCACTGGCGGACTTCTTAGCAGAGTGCTCCCATTCTGAGGAAGACAGCCCAGTAGCAGGCGAGTGGGTGGTATACACCGACGGATCTTCCACGACTAATGGTGCAGGGGCAGGAGTTGTACTGACCAGTCCAGAAGGGACCGACTTTGAACATGCACTAAGGTTCACCTTCCCTGCATCAAACAATGAAGCCGAATACGAGGCAGTCCTCGCAGGCCTTAATCTGGCAAAAGCCGCAGGCGCAGAGCGCATCATCCTGGCAACAGATTCCCAACTCATTGCCAACCAGATCAACGGGGAGTATGAGGCCAGGGACCAAACCATGATTGCGTACCTAGAGAAAGTAAAGAGGGAACTATCAAGCTTAAAATCATATGAAGTCAAGCAAATCCCTCGATCCCAGAACAACCGGGCGGACACCCTGTCAAAACTGGCCAGCTCCAGTCTACAGGACATAAGGAGGTCGGTTTGGGTGGATGTCATTCAGGAAAAATCTACCACCCCCTGCCAAACCATTGACGCAGTGGAAGCAGGCCCGGAAGATTGGAGAACCCCCATTATCTTGTTTAAAAGGCATGGGACCCTGCCAACTGACCCCATTCAGAAAAGAAAAATACCGGCGAGGGCCGCATGGTTTGTCATTATAGGGGAAGACTTGTACAAGAAGGCTTTCTCGTCCCCCCTGCTCAGGTGCCTGGGGGCAGAGCAGGCGGCGGAGGTGCTGGATGACATCCACTCTGGCATATGTGGCCATCACATAGGGGGAAAGTCGCTGGCGCATAAGGCCCTGAGAGCCGGATACTACTGGCCAACCCTGCTGGCCGACGCCAAGAGCTTGACCCAAAAATGCAGAAAGTGCCAACTTTTTGCCCCAGCCATCCACGCTCCTGTCCAAGAACTCAGACCAATTTTGTCTCCAATCCCCTTCGCTCAGTGGGGGATGGACATCTTGGGCCCCTTCAAAGTAGCAACCGGGGGCAGAAAGTTTCTGATTGTAGCCATCGACTACTTCACTAAATGGGTGGAAGCTGAGGCAGTGCCCAATATCACCGAGCCTGCGGTCAGAAAGGTGATATGGCGGAACATTATCACTAGATTTGGTCTGCCAAAGATGTTAGTATTCGACCATGGAAGACAATTCGACAACGACCCCTTGAGAGTCTGGCTGGAAGGCCATGGCGTCGCAGTCGCTTATTCTGCCGTCTGCCACCCCCAAACCAACGGACAGGCGGAAGCAGCGAACAAGCAGATCCTGAACGGCCTTATGAAAATGGTAGACAACCTCAAAGGCAGGTGGGCCGACGAGCTCCCCAGCATACTCTGGTCAATCCGGACCACCCGAAAAGAATCGACGGGTCAGACGCCGTTCGGCCTGGTATATGGTGCAGAGGCTCTGTTACCAATTGAAGCTAGAATCCCATCCCTGCGTTCCCTACAATATAACCAGGCTGAGAATGAAGTCGCATTAGCAGAGTCTTTGGATCTGGTCAGTGAAGTGAGGGACGAAGCCAGTACCAACATTGTCGCCTACCAACAACGAATGAGGAAGGCGTACAATAAGAGAGTACATCAGCGAAATTTTCAGATGGGTGACCTAGTCGTCAGGAAAACGCATGCTGTGGGAAAATCAAGAGAGCACGGCAAGTTGAGTGCCAATTGGGAGGGTCCATACCAGGTAACTCAAATTCTAGGGCCAGGCACGTATAAAATCGCCAATCTTGAGGGTCTGGAATTGAGTGCTCACTGGAACGCGGACACCCTGAAGAAATATTATGTCTAGCATAAACTTAAGTTTTGTTTGTTTCCTGAAAATCGGCGGAGAACGATCAGAGAATGTCGACGGCTCCGACCGCCCTTGTGTTAAGTTTTTTTTACATAGAAATGAAAGAACTCCCAAGTCTATACTCGTTGCCTGTTCAAAATTGCGTTTTTACACACAAACGAGCAGGGGGCAATAGGGGGAGGCCCCCCTGTTGCCAGAAATAAGGAAAATGGACCCCCCCAACAATTTTAAGTACCCTTGCTTACCTCTGGGCAGGCAGGGGGCAGACCCCCTGGACTTTGAACGAAAAGCCAGGGACAGGTCAGGCGCTGCACGCCAAACAAGGACTGGGGGCAGGCCTCCCCAACCTTGTATAAAAAACGCAAAAACAACTCCCTGCCTACCTCTGGGCAGGCAGGGGGCAGACCCCCTGGACTTTGAACGAAAAGCCAGGGACAGGTCAGGCCCTGCACGCCAAACAAGGACTGGGGGGAGGCCTCCCCAACCTTGTATAAAAAACACAGAATAACTCCCTGCCTACCCCTGGGCAAGCAGGGGGCAGGCCCCCTGGACTTTGAACAAAAAGCCAGGGGCAGGTCAGGCCTTGCGCACCAAACAAGGATTGGGGGCAAGCCTCACCACCTTGTGTAAAAAATACAAAAAGCCTCCCTATCTACCTATGGGCAGACAGGGGGCAAGCCATACCAAAGTCAAGACAAAACAGAATAAAAGAAACGAGCATTCACAAGCAAGTTCATGAAAAGCAACATTGTTTAAAGAGGACCACCAAAACCAAAAATCCAGAAAACCGAGAGTATTACAGATAGACTGGCCACACAAAGGCTCAGCACAAAAGTTGAAATTATTGATAGAAAAGCCTAAGTATTAGGAACGCCCTGGCTAGGGCCGGCAATTTCCTCAGGAGGTTTGGCTGCTTGAGCTTCATTTTTGGCAGAATAGAGGTTCCGGAAGGATTCCTCATCAAAAACGGGGAACATTTCCCTAATTACCTCCATGACAAGCTCCAGGGAGGAAGTAGCTCCATTTTCAAAGCTCAAGTCCGCCGCGGCCTCAGCCTCCTTCAGAATGGCATCTCTTTCGCTCTGCCAACCACCCTGAGCCTGCTTGAAATCTGAGTTAGCCTGGGACAAACTTTTTTCCAGGTCAGCTACCTTCTTCTTAGCATGGTCAAGCTCGGTCAGGGACATTGTAGCGCGTTCCATCGCCAAGCGGCTCTCTTTCAGCTCTGCTTCCAGCTTAGACGCCTCCATCACAGCCTTCTCCCCCTGGATCTTCCACTGATTAACCTGGGCCTTCGCCTCCTCCAGCTCAGACTCCTGCTTGGTCAGCTTGTCCTTCAAACCACTGATCAGGGCCACATCCCTCTCAACCATAGCCTGGCGATCAGGGGCAGGGGCCCCGGGAATCATCGTCAGCTCCTCGTCGCTTAGGCGACTAAGAGCCGCCAGCTCAGCAGAGGCTTGCAGCACCCTGGAGGTGCGCTGGATATACTGAATCACTTGGGAGGAGGTGGTAGTCACAGACTTGGTAAAGCGATCCGCCAGGACAGTACCAGAGTCTGAAAGCAGGCCTGAGACATCAACGCTGTCACCAGCTGTACAGTGAAGCTCCGCGTTTTCCTCCAAGAGAGAAGTACTTGGAACATCATGAGCAGGGCGTTTCGCCTCAGGATCCTCCACGTCAGCCTCCAAGTCAACCACATCGGCCCCAGGAGCCTCCCTATTCCTTTTTCTCCTATGATCCAAGGGAGCACTCTCCCCAGTCTGCTCAGAATCCGCAGGGCGTGACCCATGGGAGATGTGAGTCCCAGCAGGGGAACCACCCTGCCGGTGAGCAGGGGAAGGGGTCGCCTCAGAGGTGACCTCAACCTCCCCACCCTGGGCACTGGAGGAAGGGGCCGCCGGTTTTAGCCGGGGGGGGGGGGGAATAGGGAGTCGTCGGCCAGAAGAAAAGTCCTTCACAAACCTCATCAAGTTCTTCTCTCCTCTCTTAAAGTTGGAAGGAAGGATGGGACACTTTTTAGCAACGAAAAACTCCTCTGTCAGGCCCAATCTCCTCACCTATTTTCTTGTCCAAAGACGAGAGGCAGTGCCTGCAAGACAAGTAAATAGCCAAGTCAAGGAAACGGGAATGGAAGCCTCGAGGAAAATTAGGCCAGTTGGAGCCCCCCTGAACTACCTTGAAGGCCGAGGATCAGGCCCAGCGGTTCCAGGTACTCGTCCGTGACGATGAGATCTGCATGGGGAAGCCAGAAAGCAGGCTCAATAGGAGCCTTCTGGGTAACTTTAAACTTCTCAACCAAACTGTCATCTGCTTGGCTCAGCTTCACTTTTAGATCTTTTCCCCCAACACCCGGATGGTATTCTCTGCGGGTTTCCATGCGGGTATGCACATGGTTCATAAAGTGCCTAGGGATCCTCCACCCTGAGGCGCTGTGAACATACAGAAAATTGTCTTTCCAGTCCTTCAGGCTGTTCAAAGCCGGCCAGACCAGGGCGTATCTTTTCGACTTCAGAATAGACCAGTATCCAGGGGAGTCATCTCCCCTCGACGAGGATACCATCTGTAGCCAAGTCATGGCACGCAGAGAGTCTATGGAGGGCCCCTCCCCATGGAAGAGGCAAGTCCAAGTATAGGCCACAAGCGTCCTGACCGCCGAGGCGGTCAGCTGGGCAATAGCCACGTTCATCCTCCTAAAAGCCTCCTCCAGGAAGGGGTGAAGGGGGAACCGCAGGCCGAACTCCAGGTCCTTGTGATAAACGGCCACGCAGCCGTCAGGAGGGCAACACACCGTGTCTTTCTCCCCAGGGACTATGACTGTGTACCCCTCCCCAAAGTTATAAAATTTCTCAATCTCCCCGGCAGCATTACTTTCCAAGATCAGGTCCCGATTCTTGGACTCGGGGTAGGTTTTCAAAGGGACCAAATACTTATTTTTGTCCAAAAAGTACTTCTTCCCCTTTTCCCTGGGTTTAAGGCCAGCAATAGTGGTAGGATCTATCTCTAGAGCATCGTCGTCGGAGTCTACGACGTCGAAAGGAGTGGGGTCTGGAGAGTTGGCACCCCCATCTTCCTCAGGGCGATCCTCCCCGCCGGGCCTGACCCCAGAAGAGGAGGCTAGGTCGGACCTTCCCCCTTCCCTACCCTCCGTCTTCCCAGACGATGGGCTAAAAGAAATGGCGCGAGCACGAGACATACTACTCTGAAGAAGAAATACGATGAAGAAGAAAAACGAAGAAGTTGGAGTCAAGATTCTAACCTAGAAAGGTGATCGCCGCCGAAAGATCCGAGGTAAAGCGCTCTTCAAGCATTCAAAAAGGGTGCAACAGCAAGGAGAGCAAAAGAATAAAAAGGGTTTTTAGATTCAAGAAGTGTGAAAGAGGAAAATAGGGGGAGGAGAAAGGCTTATATAGGTCTGGGCATTTGAAAGGTCGCCCTTTCTTTCTTTTCTGCAAACTTCCCCCGTGAAGTTGCCTCCACACGTCACACTCTGAACTAACCAGTTCTCTCTCCCCAAGAAAAACCTCGAAAAGACAAGTCGTCAAGTGGGTCCGCCTCAACAATGACGTCATCCCATTTCAAAAAAAAAAACAAAAAACAAACAAGAGACAGAAATAAACGGCCCGATCTTTTCATTAAGAAAGCCCAAAAAAACGGGCAAGTTACAAAACATGGCCACATTACAAAAGGAGCCAGAGAGCCTGGCTCGACCTGCCCGCCTTATGGGGGCAGGCCTAGTCATCATCAAAACCTGAGGAGTAATCCCCAGGACTATTTTGTCCCCCTACGTCGGAGCCCCAATCCCAGTCGTCGGAGTCTCTGAAGGGGTCTGCAGAGTCATCGTCCCTATCCCAACCGGAGGAATAGCCACGACCGTCACTGTCTCCAGAGTCCCTCCTACTAACATCCCAGTCCCTGCCATAAGGGACTGTTTCAGCGTTATCGCAGGAGCCGCAGCCCGTCTTCTTCTTGGGAGACGAAGGGCCCGACTCCGGAGATGAAGTCAGCTTGGAGCAGTCAAGGTCAAAGTATTCAGGATGCAGCCAGGGAAAGCACTCTGGGCATCCCCTGTCGAAACAAGCTCCTGCCTATCGGCAGATCCTGTATTTAGGAGGGGCTGGAGAAGCCCCCTGCAGACGCTTGCCCGCCCTGATGCGAGCCCTCCTAAGCTTCCTGCGAAGCCGAGTGCGAGGCTGCCGGCTGCGGCGCAGGATAAGGGAAGACAGTCTAGGGTATCTGAGTCTCCAGCGACCCCTAAAGCGGCGGGTCACTACACGAACCCCTTTGCAAAAGAGCACTTTCGTAATCCAGGACATTTTCCTCAAAAAGGAGAAATAAAGAAGGGCTAAAGAAGTGATTTATGGAAAAATAGAGAGTCGACCGAAATTTATACAAGGGGCTAGGACTGCATTAATGGTGCCTTAACCACCTCTGTAAGAAGAAGCACCCAATCATAAGGTCTGCACACTGCCCGAAAATCCATTTTGCAAAAGAGTAATCATTACTGAGAGAACATTCCAACTTCTCACCAATGCGCTCAGACTTCCCACCTCGGGAACAGCAACGTATTAAATGCAAGGAAATTCAAAAGTCAACTGCATCCCATCTAGTAAAACGCCTGCCCAGAAGGAGACCTTGCCCCCCTCTAAGCCGGCGTGGGCCAACTGATGGGAGTTGACCGTGTCATGGGTCGCCCGCCCATATCGCCCTGGAAGAACTCGCCCCCAGGACGGAGGAGAGCCCGCCCAGCAGGCTCGCCTGGGGAATAATTGCTAAAGTACTGACCTAAGTCTGCCCAGCAGGGCAATCCAATCCCCCTGCTCACTAGCTCCTAGGGTGCCCCAACCTCCCGGCATGAGCAGGGGAAACCGAAGGCCCATCCGTCATTCTGGCTAAGGTAAGTGAGAATGGGTGGATGGGACAGATCCACGTGTCGCTCTGCTGGCCACCCATTCTCCCGCTCTTTTCCCCCTATCCCCCTCTCTCTTGTGGAAAGGTATAAATACTCATCCATTTCCCACATAGAGGGGGTTGGATTTTCTCTCTCTCTAGACTCTTACTCCTAAAAATGCCGCCTAGTTCCTTACGAGCTAGGTTTGTCAAGGCATTCCACGGACTGACTTAGGCATCGGAGAGGGTTCCCCCGGACAACCTCCGGGGCCCTGTGCGTTACTTGTGCAGGGAGCAGACTCGATCCGCCGGGAAGGTCCGATCGCAGGGGAAGAGAAAGGAGAGATCAAAGGAAGTCAAGCAAGCAATACCCGAATACTTGAAACCCGAATCCACGGTCGGGTTTATTTATTCCGTGACCGGAACAATATATATACATACATATACATACATACATACATATATATATATATATATATATTTATATATATATATATATGTATGTATGTATATATATAAATATATATATATGTATGTATGTATATATATATATATATATGTATGTATGTATGTATGTATATATGTATGTATGTATGTATGTATATATGTATGTATGTATGTATATATGTATGTATGTATATATGTATGTATGTATGTATATATATATATATATATATATATATATATATATTGTAGACACCCACATTTTGACCGCCAGGTGTCTATAGTAGGTCCCACCAAACATCCAATGATGATAGGACGCAAACGTGCTTTAATGGACTCGGATATAGGCTCGAAATCATGGACATTTGGTTTAGGTTTATTACGGAGTACAAATCTTACAGAACCAACCTCAAATCCAGGCCCAGTTGGTCGTTTCGAGTCAAATGAGACTAATTTGGGTCGATTCCGACACCGGGGGTAAAACCGTCTTTTTACGACCGAGTCAAACCCGGTCGAAAAATATTCTCGAGACACACGAGTCAGCCGTGACACTTCACACGGCTGATTCGGTCCCAAACACTGCAAAAATCGTCTTTAAATAATATTAAACAAATCCGTTTAAGGATGGAATTCAATCTCAAGTAGGAATTCTATCCGGAAACCGAAACAGTTTACAACCCGAGCTCAGATACTCGGCCAAGACAGCCGAGATATCCCTGTTTCAGCCGAGTTGCTCGGCTTCTTCACCAAGAAATGAGAAGTTTATTCCCTTACGAACTCTCGTATTTCCTATCCAAACCGGTATTTCTTGCCACACAAGCAAGACTACCTTGACTCCTATAAATAGGACCTCATATTCAACACAAAAGATACACTTGAATCATCGATCAATACACCATAATTATTAGTCATACATATACTCGATATCTAGCAAAAATATAGTCTCAACATACATCCGATGGAATACCGAAATACCGTCCCGAAATACCGACGAAACCGACCCATCCAGCCGGCCGAACCCGACGCCTCTCACACACCAAAAATCCGCACCACCTTAAGTCATCCGCATCATCTCGACGCTCCTGTGCCTAAGCTACCGTCCGACGAGCCTTATACCGAGAAACTAAAGCATGTAGGTTGAGGGTGTAAATCAAACCCGACTCTCTCTTCTTTTTTCTCCTCTTCTTCGTCCTTTTCTTTTTTTATTTTATTTTGTTTTCGTCGGTAGTTTCATATTTTAATGTGGGTCGTTCGTCGCATATTTTTATTTCTAATAATCGATACTAAAAACTATTTTTTTTATAACGTTCTTAAAATACGATACCGATTCTCTAATCGAATATCGTATCTACAAGAACTAAATTAAATTAATTTTCGTTGATGCTAATAAAATAACTACCTTTTTTTAAACAAAATTCGATGATTTTAAACGCGGAGAGAATTAACATCTTTTTCGTTCAAATTCTTTTTTTCGTTCAAAACAAACCTTTTTCAAAACCTTTTTTAAAATCATTCCGACTATTTGATATCGATTTCATAATCGAATATCGAATATGACGAATATCGAAAATATAAATCGGGTATAAACTAATCCATATTTGTACGCGATTTATCAAAATCAATAATTTTCGAAAATCGAATCCGGGACAGCCACCCGCTTGAGTCGCGCCCCTCCCGGGCGAGTCGCGCGGGCTGCCATAAGCCGCGACCTTTTTTTTCTTTTTTTTCCGATTTTTCCAGCACCGTTTTCTCACATAAAACAGCGGTTTTCTCGGTATATTTTCAGATTTCGACGAGTATTATTCGCGTGTCATAAATCTTTTCTAAAAATCATGCATATTATGTATTTACATCTTTATTCGATTTATTCACCGTTACTAACTCGTTTTCTCGTGTTTGTAGCAATTTTATTTTATTTTGTTTTTATCGTTTTATTAGACTAAAACGAACTCACATGCTAAAATAACTTTGATGTTGTTAGTTTAATATGCATTAAACGACTTAGCAACCCATTTTATTTTTCTCACATGCTTAGGAAAATAATGTTTGCATATCATTCAACCGTTGAACTAACCCGTGTACACCAAAAACGAACGATATCTTTGTAAAGGCCGCTAAGTGCGGGCGGGGTTGGGTGTTCTTAGTGAACTTCCCAACACGTACCCTCACCCCTTACTCAGAACCGTGGTTTCCGGATGTCCGAATCCATTGGCAACGAGAGTCATTCAATACACGATATCCGATAATGTCGGTATCGGTATCGTAATGCAAAGGGACGAGCCCAATAAACTCTGACATCGGAAATGGGCCGTATTTTGTATACGGCCCACTACGACATAGAGTGGGCTCGAATGGTTCCGAATAACCACAAAATTCGGTGGCGACTCCTACTTCGATTTAAATTTCAATTTGACCATCTCATATGGAGATTCATTCGCCTCCCCAAACCCGCGCGTGGCCGCGTCAGGGTGGACCTATGTCATGTCCACAATTTGGCGACTCCGCTGGGGATTAACTGATGAGTCACTTACCATCGGCATCCCTAGGGTGAGACTCGAAAAGAAATCGTTCGAATAGTAATGTACACGTTTTAGTTCAATGGTTCATGCATAACCCATTCTTTCCCGGGCCGGTTACTTGTGACCGACGTCCCACTATACCACGGTGCGTTCCTACTTGGACCCACTAAAGACTTCGATGGCGGAACTCGCATGGGTTTTACGGCAGGTTCTAAGACCAACTCGGCTTAGGAAGACCGTCCTGATTTGCGAGAAAGCTATCGTCGTTGGTATAGACCCTATTAGACCGACCGAGACTTAGACTAAGAGCATACATGGTGTCGTTATACTGTTTCCGTGACTATATGCTACTTGGTCCGTGTCTCATCTTTTTCAAAAAAACCGAGTTTTCAAAAAAAAACTTGCATCTTTTTCGGAAACTATCCATTTTTCAAACCCGGAAAGCTACCGAATTTAGGACTTTTGATTTTGACTCAAAATAGCCTATTTTCTAGCCGGTATGCTGTCCAAACTTTTTCAAAATTTCAAAATCTCGGCCCGATAAACCCTTTTTTTTTTTTTTCAAAAAAGATCGGGCCGTCCAACCCGACTTTGCTCGGTTTTCAAATTCAAATCCTCTTTTCAAACCTTCCTCTTCTTAGGACTTCCCGTATTTAGCAGTGTCGGGTCTTGTCATAAGTAGCAAGAGTCTATAGCGTCGAAACTCCGTCGATCTTACATCACGGGTTTCCACCCCATCCCAAGTCCGCCTTATTAGTCAAGGCACGGCCCACCTACGTAGGACAAACTCCTACAAAGGGAAGCCCACTTACACAATCGAGTCCAAAGTCTGGAGATTAGCTCACACGTAGGTCTTTCTTCACACGGGACTAGGCCCATTCTGCCGAAATCCTAAAGAAAGCCCACCGTCCATGAGTCACCCGTCTAGGAGTCGGTCTTCACCCCCACTCGGGGGCTACTCTTCTGCACAGCGGTCAATCACGGTTGCTCTAAAGATCAGGTCTTACACGTGTTGTCTCACGTATCCCACTTTCGAGTCACTTAGGTGTCACACCATCTGAGTCCTGTCTGAGCCCTAGTCTCACCTGGGGGCTATTCTCCGACGGAGCGATTAATCATAGTCATTCCGAGAATCGTACCCCGCACATTTGTCTTAGGGGAGTCTAACCCGAGTCAAACTGGAGTCGTCTCTCCTCCCGCGCTATTTCCTATGCCTTGGTGAATTTGAGTTCCGAAGCAACTTTCCTGATTACGCGGTTTTCTTACAGACAGGCCGCCCTTCACCCGAACCATGACTAAGGACTCCATTGATCAACTAACCGCCTCGTTGGCCAAGATAGATGAGGGGAGACCAAACCGCCATTGCCACCCGTTTGAAGTTCTTGGAACAAAGGACTCCTAAGGTCGGGAATGAAACCACTGGGCCCATAGATGAACTTGCCAACGCAGTGCGCAAGCTGGAGGAACAGGTCCACCTGACGACCAACAATTCAGTCCATACGGAAAATGCTCGTTCCTATTCACCTTTGACCGACGAGCTGCCCGCTAACCTCAACCTGACGGGCCTACCAATGTTCAACGGGACTGAAGACCCGGTATTACATATCCGGGCTTTCAAAGAATTCATGGCCATCAAAGGAGTGAAATCAACCATGTTCAAGCACCTGTTTGCTTCCTCCCTCGAGAAGCACCCAAAAGCCTGGTACTACAGGCTTGACTCCAAGAAGTACAAGACTTGGGATGACGTGGCGACGGAATTCTCTCGGAATTATGCCGATAATACAGAGATCCAGACCACGATGCGTACTTTAGAAGTCATGGCCCAAGAGCCCAAGGAAGGTTTCACTAAGTACCTTCAAAGGTGGAGGGCCGAGAGTGTGAAGTTGGTAGACAAGCCCAACGAAAAGACACTAATGGAAGCGTTCATCAACAACCTCCTACCTTCCTACCGCATCCATCTTAGGTATGCCGGCATTTCCAACTTTGCAGTGCTTACCGAAATGGGCACTAGGATTGAAGATGATCTTCGACAGAATGAAGATCCGGGTGAAGCTTCCGTTGAAGGCTATATTGGACATCAACTCGAGTCCTCAAAAGCCGACGACAAATGACAACATTATCCGAGAGTCTAGATTTGGTTTAAGCCGGAGTCTGAGTCCGAGTCTAGGATGTTCTATTTCCTTCACTTTCCATTTCCAAATCAGAGTCAAAGTCTTTTGCATTCTGTCCTCTTTTTCACATTTCAATAAAATCAGTTTTTCTATTTCACATATATACTCTCCCTATGTGTTTCCGAGAACATGATGAACACCATCATACACTGTGAGCACATGCACGTGACTATTGTGGGCACATCTATAATGACTGCAGGAAACCGAACCCGTGTTTTCCTTTACCTGTTCCATGTCTGACATAGAAAGCCACATAACCACCCTTAGTAGGAGCGGTATCGAATCCTATGACGAATCTAGGTAGTCTCCTTGTTTGGGTCCAAGACGGGAGGTAAGCCCATTTCCCACAATAAACACCCATCCGATAAGATTAACCGATCCCTACCATTGGTATTAGTCCAACCAGAATTCAAGAAACCAATGACCGGGGCTGAGAGGTCAACCAACATTCAAGAAACCCATGACCGGGGCTGAGAGGTCAACCAACATTCAAAAAAAAAACCATGACCGGGGCTAAGAGGTCAACCAGCAAAAATTCAAAAAAAAAAAACCCATGACCGGGGCTAAGAGGTCAATCAAAAAAAATCAAATACCCATGACCGTGGTCAATGGTCAACTCAAGTGAAAATCCTTTGACCGGGGTACGGTGAAATTCAAAATTATCAATACCATCCAATAGGGGAGAAATAATCAAGTTGGTCAGCTAGCACCACATCTAGCCTTCCTACATTACAACCCTCAAGACCTTCCCGAGACCTAGGCTAGAGACAGCTCGGAATTTTGAGGATTCAATCTCCATAGGATACCCTAACCATTAGGGCCAGACATGGAAATCAGATCCCGCATTATCAAACCTACCCCGATCGAAGTTCGAGTCATTATTACTCGACTTCCCCCTTTTCTACCACATTACAATACCTTACCCTCGAAGCCTTAGCTCCACAAAATCGAGCTCCAGATTTCGAATCATCAAAGCCACTTACTTCCTAGCACCACATTTCCAAAAAACATCTAAACCAGTTACCAACCCCAAACACGGAAATTCAACTTGCGGTCGGCATAGAACATGCCCAAATAGTTCACACCACCTTTGGGGGCTACCCCAGAAAATGCTCACAGTCACAGGATCAACATCCTAACTATTCTAGCCCTTTGATCAAGGCATCATTGGGAGCACACCTAGCCTTACCATCACTATGGCTAGTTACACACCAAGCCCTAATAAACTAGGCACCATAATACATCTTTCAACACTGAACTACGGCTTGGTTTGATTTCACTACACGTGAATACGTAGGCAGCCTTTCAACAAAGGCACAACCACCCACATTGACACAAATTTAAAAAGCATCATCATTCCGGTCACGACACTGTCATGTTCTCAACAGCAAGCTTTGTTGTCCCGGGGGCTTCTCTTAGGAAGAAGTTCTCCATCCATTCACATAATCCAATATACCTTCAAAATCTAGCCTCCTTTCTTTAGTGAGTCCTAGTACTCGGCCCAGTCGAAGGCAAGAATCTGTCAGAGGCTCGAAGCAACACCCACTTTGGGAATGTGCCCTAAAAATCAAAAATCCAAAAGACACCAGTCTACGGCGTTGCTACCACGCCCTGTCGTACGGAAACAGGCTCATCTTTCCCGTTCCGAGGATTCGACCATGTTGCCACTCGCCTAGGCTACGGAATAGCGCAACTTAAGAGTCTTGTCATCTTAGGTGGCCCATCCCCTACCGAGTCACGGTCTAACCCTTAGAGAGTCCAAGTTGTATCTGTCAACTCATCCTCTCGCATCCAGAATCGAGTCTGTCGGCATACAGGCCTAACTAGAAATTTTTAGGAATCCGTGTCAGAATCTGATCAGGAATCAAGTCATCCCAAGCATTCCTTTTCTTCCAAATTTTTCAAAATTTCCGCCATTTTCAAAAAAAAAAATGAGTTTTTTCCAAAAAAATCAACCAAAAATCATTTTCTTCCCCAGCACGAGTCGATGTTTTATCTGTATGTTGCATGCAAAACAGACAGGTATCCCAAGACTCCCGGAGAATTCTCAAAGTTCAGAGTGAAAATTCAAGAAACATTTTCGCTGATGAATCGGATGTATCAGTAAGCGGTACATCCGTAGCTTCTAATAGAGGGTCCCGCGCAATTCAAAGATGGGACGTATCAGTAAGCGGTACACCCATAGCCTCCAAGGCAAACTCCCACGCAATTTCAAGATGGAGATTGTCTGTAAACAGACAAACCCAAGACTTTTTTAGTAGAAAGTCCCCGCGCCGTTATAGACATCTATCCAGGTATGATTTCTATCTTATGGCTGGCGAGCCCTTCACGCAGGTCTAATGGACTCTAAACGACCCGATCGGAAGTCTGCCAGGTCTTAATCTTTGATTGGCCTGGTAGCTACTTTGACTTTCGCCTTGTCCAAGCCTCAGTCAGAGTGGGGGCTCTGTAGACACCCACATTTTGACCGCCAGGTGTCTATAGTAGGTCCCACCAAACACCCGATGATGATAGGACGCAAACGTGCTTTAATGGACTCGGATATAGGCTCGAAATCATGGACATTTGGATTAGGCTTATTACGGAGTACAAATCTTACAGAACCAACCTCAAATCCAGGCCCAGTGGGTCGTTTCGAGTCAAATGAGACTAATTTGGGTCGATTCCGACACCGGGGGTAAAACCGTCTTTTTACGACCGAGTCAAAACCCGGTCGAAAAATATTCTCGAGACACACGAGTCAGCCGTGACACTTTACACGGCTGATTCGGTCCCAAACACTGCAAAAATCATCTTCAAATAATATTAAACAAATCCGTTTAAGGATGGAATTCGATCTCAAGTAGGAATTCTATCTGGAAACCGAAACAGTCTACAACCCGAGCTCAGATACTCGGCCAAGACAGCCGAGATATCCCTGTTTCAGCCGAGTTTCTCGGCTTCTTCACCAAGAAACGAGAAGTTTATTCCCTTACGAACTCTCGTATTTCCTATCCAAACCGGTATTTCTTGCCACACAAGCAAGACTACCTTGACTCCTATAAATAGGACCTCATATTCAACACAAAAGATACACTTGAATCATCGATCAATACACCATAATTATTAGTCATACATATACTCGATATCTAGCAAAAATATAGTCTCAACGTACATCCGAAGGAATACCGAAATACCGTCCCGAAATACCGATGAAACCGACCCATCCAGCCGGCCGAACCCGACGCCTATCACACACCAAAAATCCGCACCACCTTAACTCATCCGCATCATCTCGACGCTCGCGTGCCTAAGCCACCGTCCGACGAGCCTTATACCGAGAAACTAAAGCATGTAGGTTGAGGGTGTAAATCAAACCCGACTCTCTCTTCTTTTTTCTCCTCTTCTTCGTCCTTTTCTTTTTTTATTTTATTTTGTTTTCGTCGGTCGTTTCATATTTTAATATGGGTCGTTCGTCGCATATTTTTATTTCTAATAATCGATATTAAAAACTATTTTTTTTATAACGTTCTTAAAATACGATACCGATTCTCTAATCGAATATCGTATCTACAAGAACTAAATTAAATTAATTTTCGTTGATGCTAATAAAATCACTACCTTTTTTAAACAAAATTCGATGATTTTAAACGCGGAGAGAATTAACATCTTTTTCGTTCAAATTCTTTTTTTCGTTCAAAACAAACCTTTTTCAAAACTTTTTTTAAAATCATTCCGACTATTTGATATCGTTTTCATAATCGAATATCGAATATGACGAATATCGAAAATATAAATCGGGTATAAATTAATCCATATTTGTACGCGATTTATCAAAATCAATAATTTCCGAAAATCGAATTCGGGACAGCCCCTCCCCGGCGAGTCGCGCGGGCTGCCATAAGCCGCGACCTTTTTTTTCTTTTTTTTCCGATTTTTCCAGCACCGTTTTCTCACATAAAACAGCGGTTTTCTCGGTATATTTTCAGATTTCGACGAGTATTTTTCGCGTGTCATAAATCTTTTCTAAAAATCATGCATATTATGTATTTACATCTTTATTCGATTTATTCACCGTTACTAACTCGTTTTCTCGTGTTTGTAGCAATTTTATTTTATTTTGTTTTTATCGTTTTATTAGACTAAAACGAACTCACATGCTACAATAACTTTGACGTTGTTAGTTTAATATGCATTAAACGACTTAGCAACCCATTTTATTTTTCTCACATGCTTAGGAAAATAATGTTTGCATATCATTCAACCGTCGAACTAACTCGTGTACACCAAAAACGAACGATATCTTAGTAAAGGCCGCTAAGTGCGGGCGGGGTTGGGTGTTCTTAGTGAACTTCCCAACACGTACCCTCACCCCTTACTCAAAACTGTGGTTTCCGGATGTCCGAAACCATTGGCAACGAGAGTCATTCAATATACGATTAACCGCTCAAGTCGGCATCGGTATCGATATGCAAAGAGACGAGCCCAATAAACTCTGACATCGGAAATGGGCCGTATTTTGTATACGGCCCACTACGACATAGAGTGGGCTCGAATGGTTCCGAATAACCACAAAATTCGGTGGCGACTCCTACTTCGATTTAAATTTCAATTTGACCATCTCATATAGAGATTGATTCGCCTCCCCAAACCCGCGCGTGGCCGCGTTGGGGTGGAGCTATGTCATGTCCACATATATATATATAGAGTAAGGCTCTTATGAGTTCTATATGAGTCCCTAAGTCCTCATCTCATCCATTGGATGAGATGAGTATGGATGGACGAGATGCTTCCAATTATTTGCATTAAAAAAAAGAAAAAAGGGAGATTACGTTCCTAAAATAGCTCCCATGATTTTAGGAAACAATAACCCCATGATCACGTTCATTCATCATTCAGTCATTCACCTTGCAAAATTCATCAAAACCTAAAAAAAAACTTCCATCATCACGTTCCGTCATTCATTCAATCAAATCTGGGTTCAAAATCCCGTTACTATGGATTCAATGAGCGCGACATCATCATCAACTGTTGAAAAGCAATTGATCGAGTATAACAATGGTGAGTTTTGATATTTCTTTCACGTTTTGCTTCAATTTTAATTCGGCGATCGACTAACAAAAATTAAATTTTTTTCACGTCGCTTTGGCTTCGTTTTTTATGTCAATTTTCATGTTGATATTGTTTTCATTGTCATCTCATTCATCATAGATTCATATTGATGGTTAATTGATATTCATGTCGATTTGGCTTCCCTTTTTACATCAATTTTTATGTTGATATTGTTTTTTCATTCATCATAGATTCATATTGATGGTTAATTGATATTGATTCCATAGTTTTATGTTTGTTATTTGGGTTTTCAATGAGGTCCACTGATAATATTGTTTTGTTTTCTATGAACGCAGTTGATGCGCGTCGAATCGTCGTCTATCCAACGCGGTCAAACAATATTTGTAAACCCCGGAATACTACTACGTAGTAGCGGCAAGTCGGGGATCGATCCACAGGGCCAGTCGAGAGGTAGTCGGTCAAGTCAAAGTCTAGGAGTGATTGGGTCGAGAAGGGGGGTTTTGGGTCGAGAGAGGTCGAGAGAGGTCGAGAGAGGTCAAGAGATCGTAGGCTAGGGTCAATAAGTAGGAAAGGTGTTGGGGAGAGTCGGGATTCGGAAATGGGGTCTAATTGTCTCGGGATCAAGTTTTTGTTACAATGTTAAAAAGGAGAGTGCCACCTTTCGGTATCCTCATCCATCCTACCTAAGCCCGCTTTCGCGATGAAAGGGTAAGTCTCAATCTAAGGTAATTTCTACCCCGAGTTTCCCCATATTGGTAGAAATGAGTCAAGGTCGGCCTAGTCGCGATTCTAAGTCAACAAAGACACAAAAACCTTAACTTCGATAATTAACAAGTAAACAACCCACCAACATCCCTTGAATAAAATAATCCAAATCCTCCTCCCTAATTCCCCCGCAAAGAAGTCTACTCACAATTCATCATGGAAGTCATTTCAACATGCATATTAATTAGATCTAAACAAGATAATGATGAGAAAACAACATAAAAACTAAATTAGAGATTAGAGAGTGGAAGAGAATTATACCAACTATGTAGATCTATAAGAAATAAGAGGATTGCATAAGTAAAGATTGAATCTTTGATGAATAAAGTGAAGAACTTGTCACTAATCCTTCATTAAACCCAACAAATCTTCAAATAAAACTTGAATAATCTTCTTACAAACTTGAGATCTAGATAATTGTTGATGGAAATTATATAGATCTACTGTTAATTACTATGTAAACTACTAGAATTTTGGAGGATTTCTACTAGAATACTACTAAACTACTACTAATGGATGGTGTAATAGGATGGTGGAGTGGTGTAATGTCTTCCCTCCTTAGCACAATGGAGAGGTGACTTAGGCAATAAACTAGGGTAACATATATATAGCAATCTCTTAATGGGCATTTAACCTAAAGCCCAAATCTAATCCTTGCCCAATAGTGAGACTTTGTCCTTTGAGATGCAACTTTGCCCAATGAGTCTTCATAGGGTGAAGTTTTACCCTGCGGTTGACGACGTTAGCACCACCGGGTGAAATTTCACCCGGTGAGATTTTCTTCTCGAATCGCCATTTTTGGCGCTTTTCTCCATCGGGCGAAATTTCACCCGGTGGGCGAAATTTCGCCCGGTCGTTTCGCCCGGTCATCTCATAGGGTGAAATTTCACCCTATGAGATTTTCGTCCAAAATGGCAATCTGGGAAGGAACACCGTCGGGCGAAATTTCGCCCGGTCAAATTCTCATCGGGTAAAATTTCGCCCTGTGACTTCAGAGGGCCATAACTCTCTCATTTGATCTCCGCTTGGGGCGTGTGATATGTCGTTGGAAAGATAAGAAGATAAGCTTTCACCTACAACTAAAATCGCTTCGATCCAAGGTCTAGAACTCTAGATATACTCATTTGAAGTTCGACCTCTCCGGTGAAGATGCACAATGGACTATACTTTTTCCTTTTTGCTCAAGGTTTCATCTCTTGGGTTTGGACTTTGGATTTTAAGTTGTGTGCTTTGCTTTTCGGACGATCTCCCTCTCTTTCATGCTCATAGGAGTTCAGACACGTTTTTGGTCGAAAATCCTATCAAAATAGACAGAAAACTACCAAAAACACGTAAAATGCAAAACAGAGACGCTAATGCGAGAATTACTCAAAATACGGCGATAATCGCACTTTATTCTCGAAAAACGAAGGAAAAACGGGTCTAAATGGGAGGAAAAACGGTCCAAATTTGGCACACAACAGCAGTCACGATGTTGAAGTAACATACGCTCTACATTACAGTAACACTTTATTGCAATTACAGTAACACACTGAACGTTACGAAACATTTTTTGATGATGATGTTAGAGTAACGTACTTTACCAGTTAGAGTAACACAACGTAAGAGCTGAAGTAACACATTGGCTGCATGGGCGTAACGCATATGTATTAACGTTATTACAGTAACACTTAATTGCAATTACAGTAACACTGAACGTTGAGAAACAGTTTCGATGATGATGTTAGAGTAACGTACTTTAACAGTTAGAGTAAAACAACGTAAGAGTTGAAGTAACACATTGGCTACATGGGAGTAACACGTTGTTTAATTTTGTGCAGGTGATATTGGAAGTGATGCGAATGCACAGGACAACACTGATAAAGGTGGATGAGGATGAGGAGGATGAAGTGGATGACGACGACGAAGATGAGGAAACTGAGGAAGACACTGAAGAAAATAAGGAGGAACATGTGTTTTGAGAATATTTCTGTTTTGAGAATACTTGTGTTTTTGGTCATGATAAAAATATTTTTCTTTTTTTATTTACAAGAATAACTGATTTTGTACACATTTTTTACAAGTAGCATTGTGCTACGTAGCAATTAACTCTATATTTTATTTAATACATGTGCATTTGGTTAGAGTAACATCTTTGTTCTTTTGGAGTAACATCTTTCGTCAGTTAGAGTAACAGACATAATGCATTAAAGTAGCTGAGGACAACAGCGTTTAAACAAATGATTACCAAAGTAATTGATGATAACTTGGATTGGAACCATTCACTACCAAATTAACGATTGTCATTCTTTAAAGAACGATATATAATGCGCCAGAGTAATTGATGATAATAACATTGTTTAACCATGAGACAAAGAATAACACCATTAATTACTTGGAGTAACATCATTTGTTCAAGTAACACTTATAATATGTCAATGTAACACGGGTGTGTAGCCTTGCTTGAGTTGAAGATGAAAGAATGAGCGGGTGTGTGTTTTGAAAGAAATCAGAAGTCGAGATATTGAGTTTGGGATGATGAAGACGAAGAGTTTTAGTTAGGCGGGTGAGTTTGAATGAAAAATTGAATGTGATGAAACATAATCAAGTGAGTTAGGTGGTTGGAGATAATTAAGGGAGGAGAGAGGATTTTATTATATTTTTTCCAAAATATGTTATATATTACCTTAATTACTAGACTCAATCACCACCATCCATCCCATCTAAATCAATGGCTCTAAATAGGACTTATGGACTCAAAAAGAAAAGGAGGACTCACTTGATCTTTACTATATATATATATATATATATATATATATATATATATACTAAAATTAGTTTCTAAACACCATTTTGCTTCAATGATCATCTTGTTACTTCTTCCTCGTATCCTCATCCAATCAAGAAGTTCTTGCCACAACCTGCTCGAGAACGAGCATTCAAAGAATAGGTGAGCATGAGTCTCACAAGACTGTTGACATAACTCACATCTATTAACCATCACCAGCCCCCTCATCTGTAGTCTGTCCACCGTAGATAACTGAGACTGGCAAGCCAAACTTGCAATAACACCGTGTCTTGGCATGACCTGCTGTCCCTGGAAACTCTTGAGCTACTGTCTTCGCTGACCTTGCTTCCTAAACCAATTATAAGCCCTAGATATCTTGAAGGAGCCTTCCACAGACCATCCTTGCAGTAAATTACTAGCGTTTTGCCAGTCCCCTACTACTCGGATTATCTCATCCTTAATCTGCAACATGCTCCTCAAGGTTCCAGAAAAAAGTTCCTGCTTATGTATCTCCCATATCTTCCTTGGTCCCAAGACATAAGCCTTATGCCATGCTGTCCAAGCATCATTCTTATCCTGCATAAACCTCCACAATTTTTGAGCAATGAGAGATTTATTCCAAGCGTTGATATCCCTTATACCGAACCCACTTTCCTCCCACGGAGTACAAATACTGTCCCAACTCTTCAAGACCAAACCTCTTGCATACAAAGTTCCAGTCCAGAAATAATTACGACACATCTGAATGACTCTATCCATAACATTCTGGGGAAGAAGAGTGTTTCCAAACCAGAAATTCATCAGCCGCATAATAACCGAGTTAAGCAGCTGAATCCTCCCTGCATAATTTGTTAAACAATGAGACGACCAACTCCCCATATAAGACCGAATCCTTCCCAACAAACCATCATAATGTAGCAGCTTATTTGTGGTATCATTTAAAGGCAACCCTAAATACCTACAAGGAAAAGTTCCTCTCCTAAACCACGTAACCTGCAAGATATTATTATTATTATTTTATTTTTTATTATGGACCGGAGCTTGCATTAATAACGAAACAAATTACAAGAAGTTAGTGGGTAGCCGAGATACTATCTGGGCACCCACTCCCTTATTATTATCATCATCATCATCATCATCATCATCATCATCATCATCATCATCATCATCATCATCATCATCATCATCATCATCATTATTATTATTATTATTATTATTATTATTATATTTTTTTTTGCAAGAAAAGGTATGACTCCTTTATTCTTCCATGAAGGGTAGACAAGGAGACTGATCTTACAATAGTGAAAACCCCTAAATCATTCTATAATCACCTATACAATATCCCCTATAATCTCAATATTCTTTGCAACCCTGTTCTAGTATATCTCAGCTTGGTAAATACTTCAAACTTAATTTGCTTAATCAAAACAGTATGTGGACGAGCCAGATCTACAAAAATTCTTCTATTTCTTTCCATCCAAATATCGTGCACTGCTGCAGCAACACAGGAACAGAACTAGTCATGTTTTCTATGCTTTCTATGCCTTCTCAAAGATATCCACTTCAGCTCCTTCCTCAAGTCACTCCCCCTCTCTGTCATCTGCATCCAGTGAAGAAGACCATACCAGATTTCCTTAGAGTAAATACAATCAAAGAACAGATGCGAGTGAGATTCCAGCCTGTCCTTGCATAAGTACCATCTGTTCACTAAGCTTATGCCCCTAACCTGCAACTAGTCCTGAGTTGCCAACTGACCCTGGCAAGCTAGAGAGGCTATAATGCTATGCTTCGGTATAACATTGTTACCCTTGAGACTATCAATCCACTTCATTCTCCGATTCTTGTGTCTGAAACAATCATATGCCAAACCAATCTGAAATTTTCCCCTACTTACCCAACTATAGGGTAGATTTCGAGCCTGTACAACGCTGCCCTCAACCTCTAAAATATCATCTCTAACAGTAAGAACACCTGCAAGCGTTGCAGTTGTTCCACTATTCTTGTGTATTTCCCAAATTCTTTGAGCCCAAGCACATAAGCCTTAACCCGTCTACTCCATAAGCCGTCCTTCTCAGTTTCTAGCTCCCAAAATTTTGCACTATTTATTGCCTTGTTCCAAGCCTGAAGATCAATAATCCTGAATCCTCCTTCCTCCCACGGAGAGCAAATGCTACTCCAATTTTTAAAAATCTTCTCCTTCCTGTCTTGGGTTCCTGTCCAAATGTAATTCCGACAGATCTGTGTAATACTACTTAACACATTCTTTGGCAATAGACAATTTGCAGACCAGAAGTTCATTATACCAAACACAACAGAATTAATTAACTGCACCCGCCCAGCAAATGAGAGAGTATGAGCAGACCAAAAATTAACTAAATCCTTAAGTTTCTGAATTAAGCTTTCATAATGCACCATTCTATTCGAGACATCATTCAGTGGTATATCCAAATACCTGCAAGGGAAATCACCTTCACTAAACCCAGTAGCTTGCAGAATTTGCTGCTTAACCTCCTCTCTTAAACCACCAAAGTATATATCAGTCTTTTCTTTATTTGCCCTTAACCCAGCCTCCTGCGAGAAGATTTCCAGAGCTCTTACAGCAACAGATACAGAAGACACATCTCCTCTCAAGAAAATCATCAAATCGTCTGCAAAAATTAGATGATTCAGCTGGAGCTTCCTACATTTTGAATGATAAGAAACTTGAGCTTCAGTTTCCATATGCCTTAGCTTTCTAGATAGCATTTCCATGCTAAGAACAAAAAGGTAGGGTGACAAGGGGTCACATTGCCTCACCCCACTTCTCCCTTTGAAAAAACCATGGACCTCTCCATTAACTTTCAAGGAGAACCAAGATCCTCTAATACATTCTAGAACCCATAAGATGAATTTTGGGGGAAATTGCAATCCCACAAGCATCTCCTCAATGAAACTCCACTGAATAGAATCAAAAGCCTTCCTCAAGTCTACCTTCATAAGGCAACGAGGAGTAAGGTATTTCCTACTATATCCTTTTACTAAAGCTTGAGATAAAACTACATTATCTTGCATACTCCTATCACTAATGAAAGCTCCCTGCTCCAAACCAACCAAATCACTAATTACCAGCTTTAACCTATTAGTTAAAAGCTTGCTGATAGTCTTATAAAGCACAGAACAGCAAGATATTGGCCTGAAGTCTAACACCGATTAGTATATCTTCTTCTTAGGAATCAAAGAAATCAAAGTCGTATTAGCTTGCTTAACTAGTTTTTCTTTCTCAAAAAATTCCCAAACAGCTCGACAGAAGTCCTCTTTGATTATCCCCCAAGCAGCATGAAAGAAACCCGCTGAAAACCCATCTGGCCCAGGGCTCCTCTCTGCTCCAATAGAAAAAACTGCTTTCTTAATCTCATGTTCATCAGGTATGGCCTGCAACACACTCCAATCTTTTTGATGTACAGTCTCTCCTTCATTCATAATATGGTTATCTATGTGTTGCACCTTAATAGACTGACCCAGAAGATGTTCATAATATTTAACAAACCCTCTAGCCACTTCATCTTTTCCTTCCCTTTGAACTCCTTCATGATCCACAATAGCCCCAATGATTTGTTGATTGCTTCTCTCCTTCACCCTACTATGAAAATAAGAAGTAGCTTTATCATCATCCTTAATATTTTCCATCTTGGCACGTTGCCTCAAAATGCTCATCTCAGCCGTCCTAAGCTGCATAATTGGACTAGTTAAATCAGCTTCATATTGGAATAGATCTTCAGAGAAAAGAGAAGACTGAATCTCAATTTGACAGTTCTCCAACTCCCTACTCAACTCAGCTATCCTTAAAGATAAAACAGAATAGTTGTTTTTATGTAACTCAATCAGAGCTCTCTTAACATGTTTAAGTTTTTGAAAAAATCTGTATCCTGCAGTCCCATGAACCACTACTCTCCAAGCCTCTGCAACAGTAGAGTAAAAGCTTGGATGATCAATCCAGCAATTAAGGAAACTAAATCTCTTAGCATACTTTTGCTTGGCAAGTAAAGAAACCAAGACCGGGGAGTGATCAGACACTCCAGCCGGTAGAAACTGCACATAAGAATCAGAGAAATCCCACGCCCGATTGACAAGGGCTCTATCAAGCTTAGTCCAAACCCTCGATGAAGGATCTTGTTTATTTGTCCAGGTAGATTCACACCCTTGTCCTGGCAACTCCTGCAACTCACTTCGTGTCAAACAATTATTAAAAGCATCCATATCCTCGTCCAAAGGATCAGAACCCCCTATCTTCTCCTCTCTACTCTTTATTATATTGAAATCTCCAAGTACCAACCAGCTACTTGAGGTTTTAAAATCCTCAATCTGACTCCAAAGCTTGTCCCTCCCCATAGCATCATTTCTTCCATAGACTACTGTCAGTAAACAATTCTTACTAGAAGCATAATGTTGAACCTCACAGTGAATAAACTGTTCCCCTTTCCTGATTAACTTGACCCCTACAGTAACTGGATCCCAAATAAGCCAAATCCTACCATTGTAATGAGAACAATAATTTGTAATGACATCAAACTGCCGAAATTTATTCCTGATAATTCCCATAGCCTTGTGTTCCTTTATTCTAGTTTCCGAAAGACCCAAGACATCAATCCCTCTACCTTTCATAAATTTTATTACTTCATTTTGCTTGAAAGGTTCATTCCCTCCTCTAATATTCCAGGAAGAGATTAACATGAGATATCCGGAGGCACTTGCTCCACCAAGGGAATAGGAGTTGCCTCAACCTCCTGTATCCCTAAATCATCCTGTAAAATCTCATATCTGTTATGTGATGTTTCAATTTCTTTATACGAATCATTCTTCTCTTAGCTAATGCCGGAGCCTCTCACCTTTAAGCCTAACCCAGAGCTTCCTGAGCGTCGTGGAACAAGAAAAAACCCAGAATCATCCACAGGAACTGCAGCCTGACCTAGCTCCATGCATCCTGAGTTAGAGTGTGCAATATCCTGGGTGATCCGTTAGTCTCCTGTACCATCAACACCTAGCTCATGGGGTCCTAAGCCAGTGGTCTGGCCTCCAGCACGCCCTTCCTCAGGGGATCCACAATGCATTACAGTTTCAGGAGGAACTGACTTCTTCCCTACCACTGAGGTACCACCTCCCCCCTGAGGGCCAACCTTCTTCGGAGTATACCTTTGATTTGGTACAACACTCTTCTCCTTCTGATTTGGTACTACATTCTGACTTTTCTTCTTATCCTTCTTGCAATGTTGCTTTGTGTGACTAAGCTTACCACAACCTGCATAGTGGTATGGAACCCACTCACAATCAATTGTCTGAACAATCTGACCCAGAATAGGAACATTCATGACCACCGAAGTAGGAAGTTTCTTTGCCACATCAGCTTCCACTAATACACGAGCAAAGGATAGCCTCTCCTTGTACGTAGTAGTTGAATCAGCAAACAACGGTCTAACCACCTTACTAGCCAGTTTACTTAGCACTGTATCTGTCCACAAATATGGATCCAGATCAGGGAAGATAACCCAGACTAGTACAATCGAAATTCTTTCCATCTCCAATAAAAACATAGGGCTCCATTGCTTGAGGACAATGGTGTTTTTCCCAAACAACCAAAGACCTCCACGTAAAACCCGATCCATATCATCCTGATTACAAAAACGAATTGCAAACCACCCTTTCCTAAAATATTGAACCGTCGGCAATCTACCCTGATTCCAATTCTTCAAGGCATAATCATCCATTTGCTTAACCGTAGGTTTTGCCCCTATCACATTCCCCATTAACGTGTATTTCCACATTCTCAATTCAGTTTCAAAATCATCAACCTCAATATCAATTTCAGTGGAATTTGCAGAGTTTTCATCGAAATACAACTCCATACCTTTTTTAGGATCCTTCGCCGAAGTTTTCTGATGATCCAGAGCCCCTTTGAAGGATGTTGTAGGAGTCTCTACTAATCCTCTGTTTTCACTTACAGTTGGGTCAATCAAGCTTCCCTGAACACCCGATGCCCCATGACCAGCAGAAGAGTTCGCACTACTATCACCTTGCACCATTTTCCTTGCCGATTGGAAGGCGATCGTGATCAGGTCATTAACAGAGTTAGCTCCCTGTTTGTCCATCACCTGAGCTTCACCTTCATCAGAAATTTGATTCAAAAGTAACTCATCAGACTTGCCCAATGGTTGTTGATCCCTTTCTTTATTAATTGCTTTGTTCTTTCGAGGTCTTCCTCTTCCTCGCCCCGTCCCCGTCGTGATTACCATGATCGCCAACGGCGAGCTTCGAGAGAGAAAAGTTCTCTAGAGTGAGAGAAGAGAGAGAATTATTTTATTATTATTATTATTATTATTATTATTATTATATTTTTTTTTTGCAGGAAATTATCATTTCATATCGTAGATGTGAAATTACATTTTGGTGCAAAAAGTTCTAACACACTATATGAAATCAATTCAAACTCGCTAAAATCCTACTAAATTTAGGACTAATTTTACTAGACAAAAATCTGGCTTTAACAATGAGCTTCAGCTGCTCAAGCATTCCTTCAAACGATCCACTTTTCTCCACAAACAATCTCTTATTGCGCTCTTTCCACACAACAGCAACAGCAGCAACTATACAGACCTGAAACCAAGGGTGCTTCCAATGCTTTTTATGCTTAGGATTATTGCTCCATTGAATAATCTGTCTGAGATTGAGTGCAGGAACAACTATCCCCATCCACTGAGTAACTAGTGACCAAAACTGCAATGATATAGGGCAGCTAAAGAACAAATGATGATGGTTTTCACTGGCTTTCAAGCATAGTATACACCTGTTTGCCATATATATCCCTCTCTGAGCATACATATCCATAGTGGGAAGCTTATGTTGAGCTGCAGGTGTAAGAAAAACTCGACTGCTAGGAGCCCTCAAAGAAGAGTGAGGGATGACCTTAGAATGCTGTCTTTTATCAAGGAAGTTAAGATAATCTGCAGAAACACTAAACTTGCTATTCTGACTACAAGAGTTCAAGAAGAGTCTTGCTTTTTCCTCTGAACCACAATGCTTGATGCAGAAATCCTTCACATGGATAAGATCTTTTATGGCAGAAGGATAAAATTCTTTGAATGTTAATTTCCAAATGGATGAACTGCTAAGGATATAAGCATTGCACCATTTGATCCAAATCCCTCCAATCCCCTCAGATAGCTGCCAAACACTCTTAGCCAACAGAGTTCGGTTCCAAGTTTCAAGGTCTTTAAGATTTAACCCCCCTTGTTTCCAAGGAAGGCAAATGTCCTTCCATTTCTTAAAGACAAGTCTTTTCTCACCGGGTTTAATACCCCAAAAGAAATCCTTACAAAGTTTATTTACCACTTTGAGAACTGATTGTGGGAACAACACACTAGAGCACCAAAAATTCTCTAGGCCAAAAATCATAGAGCTTAAAAGCTGTATCTTGCCAGCATAAGACAAGAAGGCAGTAGACCAATGATTAATAGCCTTTTGGATCTTCAAAATGAATGGATCAAAAACTTTAACTGCAATCTTTGAGTCACTAAGAGGCATACCAAGATATCTGAAGGGAAAATCACCAATACTGAAGCAAGTTTTCTCCTGAATCAGAGCTTGCACCTCAGGAGCAACTCCTCCAAAGTACATACAAGTCTTGTTAGGATTTTCAAATAGACCAGAAGTCATCCCAAACTCATGGAGGACATTCTTAATAGCCAGAACAGAAGGTAGATCACCTCTAGAGAAAATCATCAAGTCATCAGCAAACACCAAATGGGTGAGATTAATCTTGGTGCATTTAGGATGAAAGGATACATTAGTCTGCAGGCAGATCTTCCTGAGCTTCTGAGAAAGAACTTCCATGCTTAAAACAAAAATGTATGGTGACAAAGGGTCCCCTTGCCTCACTCCACTTTTCCCTTGGAAGAAACCTTCAATTCCACCATTCAAATTAAAGGAATACCAAGGAGAAGAGATACAACCCTTTATCCATTTGATGAATAGAGGTGGAAATCCAAACCCATTTAGCATTTTTTCAATAAAGCTCCATTGTAACACTAGTAGAAAATTACCCTTTGGAACCGGTTGTAAACTACCCTTTGGAACCTTTTTTCAAAGGTTCTACTGCCACAGATTTCTTAGGTCCGGAGCTTTGGAACCGGTTGTAAAAAGGTTCCATAGATGCCCTTTGGAACTGGTTGTTGCTGGAACCGGTTCCAAAGGGTATACCATTGGAACCTATTGTATTTACAACCGGTTCCAAAAGGTGTACCATTGAAACCTGTTATTAATCACAACCGGTTCCAAAAGTATACCATTGGAACCTGTTGTAATTCACAACCGGTTGCAAAGGGTGTACCATTGGAACCTATTGTATTTACAACCGGTTCCAAAGGGTGTACCATTGAAACCTGTTATTAATCACAACCGGTTCCAAAAGTATACCATTGGAACATGTTGTAATTCACAACCGGTTCCAAAGGTTGTACCATTGGAACCTATTGTAATTCACAACCGGTTCCAAAGGGTGTTCCATTGGAACCTTTTGCAATTCACAACCGGTTCCAAAGGCTGTTTCATTGGAACCTGGTGCTAGTCACAACCGGTTCCAAAGGTTTACCATTGGAACCTATTGTAATGCCAACAGGTTCCAAAGGGTACCTCATTGAAACATATGATAATTTAGACGCAGTTACAAAGGCATGTCATTTTATCATTTATTTATATTTTGAAACCGATGACAAATGTTACTGATTTTAATTACAAAATTAAATTTTCGTACCCCTGAGAATGGTATATAAAAAACAAATCAAAGCACGCCAATTATAATATTAATAATTTGTCGAAAATTGGGCAGCACCTCCCTACAATTTGATTAAACCAAAATCAAAATCATATCACTGCAATGTTTAAATAGCACAACCAAATCCATAACCAATCCACACCTCCAACTACTTAAGTAACATCTCCAGTAGAATACCCCATGTCTAGCAATCAACATGACTACAATATATATCTAACCACAAAAGTTAACAAAGTCACATACGTACTACATCATCAACTCTATGCACTTCTGAGACCAATATTCACGAACTTGGTTCATATCTTCCGTCGTCATTCTTGATTTTGAAACACACTAACAAATAAAAAGAATAGTAACGATGGATTAGCGGTTACACCCATAATTACTTTATAACAGAAAAACTAAGATTAAGTAAAAAAAAACCTGAATTAAGCTTTCTTGACTCTTGGAGTAAAATATGGTGATGTCGTACATCCACTTCATGACATAGTATCCACATTCAAAGGCTCTAGATTGTTAGGACACTGAAATTGTATGAACAAAAAGGTGTTATAAATCATTATTCACCAAGATAGTTTAATTCATCAATTGCACTATAATCATTGCTTTAATTTAGTCATCTCCGACACAAAATTTGTATAGAAAACAAAAGACAACAATGAGATAGCTATAATGGAGTAAACATTTTTAAGAACTCAAAATCATTAACCAGATTTCATGAAGTATCTCAATCAACGCGTTAAGTTTAAATTAAATGGCAACTACTAACCCATGTAAAAAAATGAAATAATTAAACAAGTTAAAGCTTAATAATGTTGTTTACCTCAATCATGTTCACTTCGAGACTATATTTTTTTAACTATATGACGTCTCCCGCCACTCACTATATAGATTTTCCAAGCCCTTACATTATAAACATTAAAAATTATTAGACTATTATTTTTCTTGTAAATGTTTAACTTAAGATAGTATTTTGATGACAATAAACATAACTTACAATTTTAAATGTAGTATTACGACGTCCAAGTCATGTTTATCTTTGTTCGAGTCAAAGATATATGCTATGTTGTCCCAAGGGCAAATGACAAGAAACAACCAATTCTTGTTGTATATAATAGAACTTAAGATTAGTAAGTATGAAATAATATAAAATAACTAAGTAATTAATTTAAAGAACCTTGGAGACTTGCCTTGCATAGAATGCACCCATCACATATTTCTTGTCTTCTTGAATTAGCATGACATCTTTGATGTACTTTTCCATCGACCGTGGATCATACAAGTATGAACTAAGACACACAGGACAAATGAAGCCGACACCTTCTTCTGTCACTCCTAATTTTTTACCATAATCATGTAGGAACCTATTTTAAGAACATAGTGTAAACATTCAAAATGCTACATGGACACATTATCAAATTACCATTCTCCTCTTGTATTTGGTGTTCGAGCGCCCGACTAATAAATTCTTCAAGCTTTCGACAAAGTTCAATATCTCTTTGTCCATACATCCAACTTCGATCCATTTATACAATCTAATAATTAATACACAAGAATATGATAATTAATTCCAAGGCAATGTGATGTGGTTAATTGAGAGACAAGAGAGACAAGTCGCACATTAAGTCATTAATCACTACTACAAAATTGCTCTAAGGAACCACCCCTAGCATACCTGTTAAATTGTCTAACCGGTCTCTTAATATTATGAAACCATTTATTTAGTAAAACCGATCTCTTAACTGGTTGGAGTATTTAACCGGTCTCTTAATTTAAGAGACCATCTACTATTTCTAACCGGTCTCTTATAACTATAAATAGGACACCGGTTAAACTATAAGACCGATTTCTTAAAGTAAGAAACCATTTATTTATTAACCGGTTTCTTTGAGACTTTCTAAACACGTAGGTATATTAAAACTCCACTGTATGTATTTCCTATGTATATAACCAAGAAAAAAAACAAAAGAAAATCAGTCCTACGTCCCTTATGCAGTTGATGAAATACAATCTCAAAAATCAACACACTTCAGTCATCTTCACCATTTTTACCATTCATATTTGATTCTCAACTCAATCGCCATTTTTACCATTGTGGGTGACCATCAAATTATACAGTACAGTACCGACGAGATGATTATTAATCAAGCAATCGGTATCGCCCTTTCAGGTTTGCTTCCCGCGCTAAATTTTCTTCTCCACGAATCACCTACACCCGCTATGATAGAAAACACGCTGCCCGATTATAATCTCACCAAACTCTATTGGATTCTCCATTTTGTAGCGTGTTCGTTTCTTCGATTCATTGAACCGCTATTTGATTTTTGTTTGCTTGACTCGTGAAATTCTGTACAATTTTATTTTCGATTGATTTTTGTTTCGAATGATTATGTTTGATTTAGGGTTTTTTATTTTGGTTTTGATTTCATGATTCACTTGGGCTAAAGAACCATGTCAATAGCCTAGTAGGCAGGCTCGGCCATGTCAACAACGGCTTGAACGAGGGGGCTATATATAGGATTCCCGGTACTGCCATGGATGACATATAATACTAGTATGAAGTTAAATCTGTTATAAACTTCATCAGGGAATTAACTTGTTTACAATTGCAGTTTTTGGATTTGATTAAGTCTAGCAGATCTTTCAATCGAGTCAAGGGCTGTCTGGTTGCGAGATTCGGAAATGTAAACTTGGCAGCATAGAAGCGTAGAATGCAAGAGGTTCTATCAATTATATACTCATGTGCTTTACGAATTACTAGTTAATTAGATAGTATATTTGTAGTATATTGGTACGCCAGTGTACAAGCATCGAAAACTACTACAACGATTATTAGCCTTATTGGTATTTCAGTATATTGACATTGCTTATGTTTACTAGAATTGGAAGGTTCAGCCACGGTTTTGGTTAAATAGTCGGCTGGATATCCAGATTTTGGAGTCCATAATTGCCTTAATCATGCTCTATATATTAACGTGTTTGCACACCCTTTTATTACGTTGCAGAGCAATTGCAATGTGTAGATGTATGTCTCTTTGATTATTGCTACATATTGCAATGTGTAGATGTTTCTTCTTCACTTTTTTTTAATTATTGCTACAAATTTTTAAGGTTAACTTTTTTTACCCTGTTTAATTTTTTGTTGCTAATTAACTCACTTATGCCATTTTAATTTACTTGTTTTTTCAGTTTGGCTCCATCAGCTAATGTACCTATTACCTACATATGAGTGTACAGGGATTACGAAAAATGGATTGGAAGACGCTGTTCCAGAGATTACTGAGTCGATCAGCTAGTATACCCAGCAGAGACTAAAATAGTAATGGATTAAAGACATGTTTGCTTGGACAAGGTAGTATTGGCTTAGAAGTTGTAATATTGATTTGATAAGAGGGTGGTGATGATATTAATTCGTAATAGTTGTTAATTTTTTGTAAACTTTTAATGATTGTTAGTTTTTGTAAAATTTTAATTATTGTAAATTTTAGTAATAATTTTAATATGATTAACTGTGTGATAATTTTTTTTTGTTTTTACTTGAAATATAAGAGACCGGTTAAGGTCATTAAAAAGTTTATAAGTTAAGATCAAGGAGACCGGTTTCTTTGAAAAACCGGTCTCTTAGATAACCTATAAGAGACCGGTTTTTTTGTTTTTACTTCACTTATATAACCTCACCTTACTTCCATTTCCATTACTACACCGAAATTCCAATTCTCACCATCGTCGATTCCGATTCCCGTGTTATTTTGATTTACAGAGTACATTCAAGAATCGTGAACTTATACTGTATTGATATAAGGAAACTACTACATTCATAGGATTTGAGTGTATGTTAAGAGTTTGTCGTCACATTCATACTGTACTCACTTTAACTATATAATCAGATCAAATCAAATCACATAATTACAGAAGAGGGTGGGCGATATTCATCTCTTAACAGAAGGGAACAAAATTGAGCATAAAGTCACAGTAAAAAAACGAGCTAAACTAACTAACTTAACGAACATTTCGTAGCATAGTAAAACAACGCGATATTCACAGCGAACATTTCGTATCATTTTGAAGCTAAACTCACTAACTCAATCGATTTCAACAGTAAAAATACGATCAATCGAAGCACAAAAATCGCAAAACAAGCAGAAAAACAGAGAAAATTAACAGCGAACATTTCGTATCATTTTCAAGCTAAACCCACTAACTCAATCGATTTCAACAGTACAAAAACGATCAATCGAAGCACAAAAATCGCAAAACAAGCTGAAAAATAGAGAAAATTAACGAAAAAAAGCAGAGAAAATCAATGGCGGATAATCATTGAGAATTCCATAATAGAGTAAACAAAACAAGCAGAAATGCAATAGTGATTGTGAATTAGAAAAAATTAGTTTATGGTACCTCGTGTTTAGGGTTCGTCGTGAGTTCGTGACTCTTTTTCGCGTCTTCTTCTTCTTCTCCTGATCCGTGCGTCGTTCTCTTCATCTTCTTCTTCGTGTCGTCCGATTAGGGTTTGCCGTTCTTCAATTCGTCTGCGTTCTTCGTGTCGTCTGGATTCTTCGCGGGTAGGGTTCGTCGAGTTCTGCGTCTTCGTCTTCTACTTCGTCGTTTGATTAGGGTTCTTCGTGTCTGGGTTATTGGTTCTCTGGGTTCTTTGTGTCTGAGTTCTGGGTTCTTCGTCTTCTGCGTTTTTTTTTGTGCTGCTAGCTTATTAGGGTTCTATTGTTTGGTGTTTTCAATTTTGTGTTAAGTAGCCTGGGTTCAATTTCATGGAGAAGTAGATACAAGAATGGAAGGATAAGAAAACTGATTTTTTTTCTTCCCTTTTTTTTCCATTTTTTGTGCTAATGATTTAAGATCTCTGTACATTAGCTTATTGGATAAGTTAAATCAATTATGTTACAAAAAGGGAAAAAAATTGTACAAAAGAATTAGTGTAAGTTTACAAGTATAGATGATTTGCAACCATTTGTTAGGAAAATAGGTTCCATTGATGGAGAAGTTTTTAATAAGTTCCAAAAAATTTAACATGTACCTTTGTCACCTCTTTTTAGTTAACAACCGGTTTCATTGGTAAGGTCTTTGGAACCGGTTGAACCTACAAAAGGTGCCAAAGTATTTTAATATGGGCTAAAAATTTTGGACACTACCTTTGGAACCTCTTTTAGTGAACAACCGGTTCCATTGATAAGGTCTTTGGAACCGGTTCCATTTACAACAGGTGCCAATCATTTTTTTTGGTCATCTAAGGAACCTCTTGTTCTTACAACCGGTTCCTTTTGATAGGTTCCAATGGCATTAATTCTACTAGTGTAAGGAATCAAAAGCTTTTCTAATATCTACTTTAACAAGACATCTAGGGGTGAGAAACTTCCTGGAATAACCCTTTACAAGCCCTTGGGATAGCAAAATATTATCAAAAATGCTTCTACCCTGGACAAAGGCTGCTTGTTCTTCCCCTACCAAAGCAGGCAAAACCTTCTTCAGTCTGTTTGAGATGACTTTGGAGATTGCTTTATAGAATACAGTGCAACAAGAGATAGGCCAATATTCCAGTACACTACTAGCACCAGGCTTTTTGGGAATAAGAGAAATCAAAGTAGAATTTGCTTGCTTAGACATTTTACCAGTTTTGAAGAAACACATTGCAGCTCTACAGAAGTCTGCTCCAACTATGCTCCAAGCAGATCTAAAAAACCCAGCTGAAAAGCCATCAATACTAGGACTACTATTAATGTCCATATGAAAAACTGCATCCTTAATCTCCTCAGGAGAGATTGGATCAGTTAGGCCAATAGTTTGATCCTGATTGAGCTTTGCAGTGATAGAACAATCAAGAACAGGAACACTTTTTCCAAGCAAATTAGAGTAGTAATCCTGAAAAGCTTTAGCAACAGCTTTAGGACCTTTTTGAAGAACACCCTGAGAATCAGTAATCGCACCTAACATTTGCTGAGTTCTTCTCTCAGAGATTTTAGCATAAAAATATTTGGAAGAGCAATAAGCAAGTTGAATATGTTTTACTTTGGATCTCTGCTGCAACATACTAATCTCGGATCTCTTTAAATTGGTATAACTATCATTTAAGGCATTTTCCTCCTCCATGAGTTCAAGAGAGAAAGGATCATTATGAAGTTTGGTTTGACAACTAATAAGAGCTTCCCTTGCCTCATTTACTCTAGATGAAAGATTACAGAAGTATTGCTTGTGGAAGGCCTTTAAAGCTTTCTTAACTGCTTTAAGTCTGAAGAAAAAACATTATATAGGAGAGCCAGAAATAGCAATGTTCCAAGCTTCCTGAACATTGGGTAAGTAATTATGATGCTCACACCAACTGTTAAGGAAACTGAACCTTTTATGGTTTATTCTTTCAGAAGAAATATCAACAATTAGTGGAGAGTGGTCAGAGATGCTAGACTCAGCCACAGTAGCAGAAGAGGAAGGGAAGCTTGAAACCTAGCTAGGATTAGCTAAAACCCTATCCAATTTAGACCAAATTCTAGTAGAAGGATCTTGTTTAATCGTCCAAGTCATATCTAGACCTGTACTTATAAGATCATCAAGGGCACAATGCTGCAAACAGTTATTAAATTCCATCATGTCCTGTAAGGCAGGTGGATTATTCCCAAACTTCTCATCTGAACTCCTGGCCACATTGAAATCTCCCAACACCAACCAAGCACTGGAAGGATTAAGAGACTCCAATTCAGACCAGAGATCCATTCTATCCAACCCTTTATTTAGACCATATATGGCACTAAGCCAAAAGGAAGACCGAGAAAGATGATGAGACACAAAACAAGAAATATGCTGGGAGGAGCTAGAAACCTGAGTAATATTTACAGTAGCAGGATTAGTGAAAAGCCAAATTCTGCCATTATGATGGGAACTGTAATTAGTAGTCACATTCCAATTTCTGAACTTGCCATTAATAATTTTCCCAAACTTTTTCAACTTCACCCTAGTCTCCAACAAAGCAAAGACATCAGGCTTATTAAAACACAAGAAATCCTGAACCTCACTATGTTTGATTGGGTCATTGAACCCTCTAATATTCCAAGAGGCTACCTTCATTTATCTGGAGGTATAGGATCCCCTTGTAAAACCACCATGGAACATGCTTGATGCATTTCAGGGAGCTCCAAAGTGCTGCCATCAGAGGAAAGTGATGGGATCAGTTTTATCCCATAACCAGATTCCACCCTCCTTTCAAGACCCTGAGATACACTTTGGAGACATGAGGTACCACCTAGTTCCCCACCACCACTATTCTCCTGACTCCCAAGGAGTATCTGAAAAGTATTTTCCAGAACTAAGGGCTTCAAAATAGGCTCCTTAGATTTAATGGAGGAAGAATTCCTCTTGGATATAGGAATGAAAAGATCATCCTGATAAAACTTAGGGCATTCTTGATGCTTTACAGGTTCATCAAGGTGAGGAACCAAAGTAGTGTTAGGAGGCAAAACATCCTCCTGGACCACCACCTGGCTTCCTTAACCACAGAACCTGAGGTACCACCTAGCCCTTTATCAATTTTTTCCACCAGCGCAGCTTTCCTCTTCTTATCCCACTTATATGTATCAATTTTGTGTCCCAAATTCTTACAGCCATGGCAAAAGAAAGGCACCCATTCATACTGTATCTTCTGTAAAGAATGCTCATTGTAAGGGGTGTTAATGATAATGGAATCCAGAAGTTCTTTGGATACATCCACCTCAACCAGGACCCTAGCAAAAGATAACTTCTCTTTGGTTGTAGTAGCTAAATCAGCACAAAGAGGGTTACCAATTTTGCTAGCCATCTTACTAAGCACAAAATCAGACCATAGATAGGGATCTAAATCAGGGAAAAGGACCCAAACAGGCACCACAGATATCCTTTCCATCTCAGCAGAGAAAGAAGGAGACCATTCCTTAAGAATTAAGGAGTTGACTCCAACACTCCATGGACCATCCCTAAGCACTTTATCCATGGCCTCTTTAGAACCAAATCTGAAGGAGAACCAACCTTTCTTATAGTACTGAACTCTAGGCTTATCGATAACATTCCAGTTACTTTGCACAAACTTTTGCACAGTTTGCAGAGAGGGTTTAGAGCCAATTACATTTCCCATTAAAGTAAACTCCCAAATCTTAAGTTCCTTAACAAAATCATCCAATTCAATGTCAATTTCAGTAGAATTAACACTATCATCACAAAAATGGAGGCTCATACCAGATTGTTTATGTTTAGAGACAATTTTTGCCCAATTTGAATATGGTATTTTTGGCGGTAAAACAGGGCTTTCCTTCATTTGTGACTTAGGAAGCTCTAAGGGTTCAATAATGGCGTCATTCTGCAATTCATTATCACCAGAAGAAGGTTGAGAAGTTTTACCAGTAGCTGCGATAGCAGAAAGAATAACCTCATTGAGAGAATGTCGATGTGAAGAACTCTAGGAATCCAATTCCTTCTCCAAGTCCTCCTCCTTATGTTCTTTCGCAGAATCATGCTTGTAATTCTGCATCGATTTCTTGCTAGGCCGCCCTGGTCCACGCTTTGGAGGAATCACGGAAGCCATAGAAGCTGGGCTTGCGTAACAGAATTTAGAGAGAAACAGATTTCTAGAGAGAGAAAGCTTTCTCTCTCTTCGCTAAACTTATTATTATTATTATTATTATTATTATTATTATTATTATTATTATTATTTATTATTATTATTATTATTATTATTATTATTATTATTATTATTATTATTATTATTATTATTATTATTATTATTATTATTATTATTATTATCTCATATTGAATTCTTATCTACAAATTTCGCCAGTTTACAGTAAGCCATTCTACCCAAACTTACTCCTACTACTATAATTTAATTTGTATGCTTTACCAACATTGATTTACTCCGTACTCCATATGCGTGTTAGCCATATGATTTGTTTTGGTACTGCAATAATCTGTACACCGCTTTACATATGATTCCTCCGTATTATTTTTGTGTGTTGGCTGTATTCATTAATTTCTTTTTATCACCCATTGTTTTTTTTCATCTTATTCATTTCTGAATATCAAATTGATAAAAGTTCTGATTATAAACACTAAATTATATTTATTTCTGGATATCTTATATGTTTCATCACTAAATAATATTCTGATTAAGGATTACTTTTCATAATTACTCTGATTGATGATATTCTGATTAATAATATTCTGATTATTATTTTTATTGATAAATGATCTAATAATTACTTTTCATATTCTGGTTAATGATATTCTTGTTTTCAACTAAATAATATCCTAATATTGTTTTTATAGATAAAAATTCTCATATTTTCTTCATGATTCATTATGCACGTCCCTGCTATGATACTGCTTGAAATTGGATATTAATATATATATATATATATATATATATATATTAATATCCAATTTCAAGCAGTATCATAGCAGGGACGTGCATATTAGATGCCGAGATGCATCTAAATGCAAATGCTCTAGGTGAGATGATAAAGGAAGGAAATAAGACAACATGTCAAGAGAAGGCAAAAGGCATGATATTCCTCTGTCATCACCTCCATGACGGTCTTAAAAATGAGTATTTGACAGTTAAAGACCCACAAATCCTTTGGAGTGATTTAAAGGAAAGATACGACCACAAGAAAATTGTTATATTACCAAAAACTCGTTATGCTTGGTTGCATTTACGTCTACAAGATTTTAAATCTGTAAGTGAGTATAACTCCGCCATGTTCAAAATTACTTCTCAATTAAAATTATGCGGTGAGAAGATTAGCGATGAGGATATGTTTGAAAAAAACATATTCTACTTTTCATGCTAATAATATAGTCCTGCAGACACAATATCGTGAAAAGAGTTTTAGAAAGTATTTTGAGCTAATTTCTTGTTACGAGTTGTTGATGAAAAATCATGAATCACGTCCCACTGGCTCTACTCCATTCCCTGAAGCGAATGCGACATATTATAATAGGGATAATGCTAGTAGCAGTGGTCACGTGCGAGGCCGTGGTCGTGGTCATGGATCATGGCGAGGCCGTGGTCGTGGTCATGGATCATGGCGAGGCCGTGGACGTGGTCGTGGACGTGGACGTGGATTTAGTGGATATCTTAAAAGTCGTGGAGGTTATTTCAAAAGGACACAATCCCACCCGCAGTGGAATCAAAAAGACGGTAAAAATGTTGATGACAAAAGCGAGAATGTACAGAGTATATGTTTCTGATGTGGTGGAAAAAATCATTGGTCTCACGTTTGTCGCACACCGAAGCATCTAATATATCTCTATCAACAATCCATAAAACAAAAGAGAAAGAATGTTGAGACAAATATGGTGATAGAGGATGGTGAAGGCGACTTTTATTCCGGTGATACAACTCACTTAGATGCAGCTGATTTCTTTCCAACCCTTGAAGGAAATAATTAAGCAATGAATGTAATTCTATGATTTTTAAGTTTACATAAGACATCCTTATTTACATTTATGTTTCTTATGAATTTCGTAATAGTTAATATTTTATGGTTATTTAAATGTTATATAGACATTATGTGTAATTTTATGAATTTTATCATATAGACCTTAATTTAGTATTTATATTAGTTGAAGTAGTTTTATAGTTATGAAATAAATATTACTGTTTTCGTGATTTTGTAAGTTTGTTTTGTAACATATATTATATTTTCGTGACAGTGCAACAACTCATACTATACTTAAAAATAAAAGATATTTTTCTCAAATAATGAAGAAAATAAATAGTGTGAGTACTATATCAGGTAGTACGAATATAATTGAAGGCTTCGGAAGAGCACATATAATACTGCCTTGGGGAACGAAATTTGAAATTAAAGATGTGTTATACTCTCCATTTTCTCAAAGAAAATTATTAAGTTTTAAAGATATTCGCAGTAATGGATATCATCTCGAGACAATTAGTGAAGGGAATAAAGAATTCTTGCTAATCACAAGTATAACCCAAGGCAGGAAACAAATTTTAGAGAAACTCCCTACATTTTCTACCGGTTTGTACTACACAAAGATTAATACTATTGAAGCAAATGTTATTCTAAACCAGAAGTTTAGTGATAACTCTATAGTTTGGCAAGAACGGTTAGGCCATCCTGGTTCAACCATGATGCGAAGAATAATGAAAAAATCATGTGGACATAATTTGAGGAACCATGAGTTTCTTCCTAATAATTTTCCTTGTACAGCCTGCTCCCAAGGAAAGTTGATTATCCGTCCATCACCAGTTAAAATAAATTTTGAATCAATTAGTTTTCTGGAACGTATACAAGGGGATATTTGTGAACCAATACATCCCTCTAGTGGACCATTTAGATATTTTACGGTTTTAATAGATGCATCGACTAGATGGTCACATGTATGTTTATTATCGACTCGCAACCTGGCGTTTGCGAGACTACTTGCTCAAATAATTAAATTACGAGCACATTTTCCAGATACTCCTATATATTAAGACTATCCATCTTGACAATGCTGGTGAATTTCCTTCCCAAACTTTTGATGATTACTGTATGTCAGTTGGGATGAATGTGGAACATCCTGTAGCTCATGTCCATACACAAAATGGTTTAGCTGAATCATTAGTCAAAAGACTTCAGTTAATTGCTCGACCATTACTTATGAGATGTAAACTTCCAATTACTGCATGGGGGCATGCTATATTACATGCAGAAGCACTTATTCACATTAGACCAACGAGTTATCATAATTTCTCCCCATTACAACTGGTTTATGGTCAGGAACCAAACTTCTCCCATCTTAGAGTATTTGGATGTGCGGTTTATGTACCAATAGCTCCACCACAACGCACAAAGATGGGACCACAAAGAAGGTTGGGAATATATGTAGGATTTGAATCCTCATCAATTATAAAATATCTCGAACCAACCACGGGGGACTTATTTAAGGTTCGTTTTGGAGATTGTCATTTTAACGAGTCAGTTTTCCCGACATTAAAAGGAGAAAATAAACAACTGGTACAAGAAACTAATTGGAATGAATTATCATTATCTCATCTTGATCCTCGTACTAAAGAATGTGAACTCGAAGTTCAAAAGATAATTCATTTTCAAAGCTTAGCTAATCAATTGCCAGATGCTTTCACTGACCCAAAAAGAGTGGCAAAGTCACATATACCAGTTGTAAATGCTCCGTTCAAAATTGAGGTCCCAGAAGGACAAACTAAAATGGCAAATGAGTCAAATCCACGCCAGAAATGTGGAAGACCATTTGGTTCCAAAGATAAAAATCCTCGGAAAAGAAAAGGAGCAAAGAATAATGATGATGACCTAATCGAGGACGGTGAAATATGTTTAGATAAATCTCTGTTCGAGACTTTGAACATGACTGAAAATTTAGAAGAATCTCAGGTACCTGAAAATGAAGAGATCTCAATAAACTATGTCATGTCTGGAATTACTTGGAACCGGAATAAAATCAACGTTGATGAAATTTTTGCATGCAATGTTGCGTTAAATGTTATAGATAATGAAGAGGATCATGAACCTAAGTCTATTGAGAAATGTAGACAAAGAGATGATTGGCCAAAATGGAAAGAAGCAATAGAATCTGAATTAAAATCTCTTGAAAAAAGAGAAGTTTTTGGACCTGTTGTCCGTACACCCAAAGGTGTTAAGCCAGTGAGATAAAAATGGGTTTTTGTGCGAAAAAGAAATGAAAATGGGGAAATTGTGCGGTATAAAGCTCGATTAGTCGCACAAGGTTTTTTGCAAAGACCCGGAATTGATTACGAGGAGACATATTCTACTGTGGTGGATGCGACTACTTTTAGATTTTTAATCAGTCTGGCAATAAAAGAAGGTCTTGATTTACGTCTAATGGACGTAGTCACAACTTATTTATATGGCCCACTGGATAATGACATATATATGAAACTCCCAGAAGGATTCAAGTTGCCGGAAGCAGCAAAATCAAGTTCAAAAGAATATTTTTCTATAAGTTGAATAGATCTCTTTATGGACTAAAACAATCTGGGCGCATGTGGTATAACCGCCTCAGTGAGTATTTAATAAAGGAAGGCTACAAAAATGACCCTATTAGCTCTTGTATTTTCATAAAGAAATTTGGATCGGGATATGTCATTATAAGCGTGTATGTTGATGATTTAAATATTATTGGGACTCCTGAAGAGATTTCAGTGACGATGGAATATCTAAAGAAAGAATTTGAAATGAAAGATCTTGGAAGGACCGAATTTTGTTTGGGGTTACAAATTGAACATCTAAATAATGGAATTCATGTTCACCAGACAACATACACCGAGAAAGTGTTAAAGAAATTCCATATGGATAAATGTCACCCATTAACCAGCCCAATGGTGGTAAGATCACTTGATATAGATAAAGACCCTTTCCGCCCTCGGGAGAGTACTGAAGAAATTCTTGGTCCTGAAGTACCATATTTAAGTGCAATTGGGACATTAATGTATCTTTCTAGCCATACAAGGCCCGACATATCATTTTCGGTAAATTTGTTATCCAGGTTTAGCTCATGTCCAACCCGAAGACATTGGAATGGAATTAAACATATACTCCATTACCTTCAAGGTACAAAAGATATGGGTTTGTTTTTTCCTAACATGTGCAAAGAAAATTTAGTAGGTTTTGCAGATGCAGGTTATTTATCTGACCCTCATAATGCACGTTCACAAACTGTATATGTGTTTACATATGGTGGTACTACTATTTCTTGGCGTTCTAGAAACAAACTTTTGTAGCTACTTCTTCTAACCATTCTGAGATTTTAGCAATCCATGAAGCTAGTCGTGAGTGCGTTTGGTTAAGGTCTGTTGTTCAACACATACGAGAAGATTGTGGATTGTCCTCCAATAAAGAAGTATCAACCATTATATATGAAGACAATACCGCATGTATTGCTCAACTAAAAAAAGGATATATCAAAGGAGACAGGACAAAACACATTTCACCTAAATTCTTTTTCACTCACGAACTTCAGAAAAGTGGAGACATCAATGTTTTACAAATTCGGTCAAGTGAAAATCTAGCGAACTTATTTTTTAAAGATCTTCCTACTACTACATTCAAGAATTTGATACAACGACTGGGATTACGATGTTATAAAGATCTTCTATGATATAATCATCAGGGGGAGTAATGCGAGTTGTACTATTTTTCCTTCACCATGATTTTTTCCCACTGGGTTTTCCTGGTAAGGTTTTAATGAGGCAACATTTCATTCGCATAATAAGATGTAATATTTTGGATGATAGACATCCAAGGGGGAGTGTTATGATATGGATGTTATCTTCCAAGCAAAGCATATCTTCACGAAGCAACGCGTCCCTTGTATATCGATTTCTATAAATATATTAAGTCATGTAATGTAGATACATATATGAATATAATCCTATTCTAATCTACTGTTCTTCTTATATCAAAGCTATATATCATAAAATAAATAAAATTATAATATTATGCCTGAAAAATGAGAAATTGCGGACTTGACTACAGGTTTCGAATAAATTTTCTAAAGAAAGTGCAAAGGTAAAATTTGAATCCATAAACAACAATGCAAATTGATGTCTTACATAACTGAAGGTAATGTCTAAAAAATAAAGTGAATGAAATGTAAATACAAAGTCCTCAATTTTATTTTGTCTCTTCATTGCTTATATAATTTTTTTAGTAAGTATTTATATTAAATTTGATTGATCGATCATTAGACGACGAAAGTGGATGAAATGGTGAAACAACCAAATTATCAAAAATTATTTTATGAAAAATATTAAGTTTTCTCAAGACTGAAATATTAAGTTTTGTTTGTCATTTCTTACTATTTTATTTATTTATTGATGATTTACCTTTAAAATCAAATATTAAATATACCAAAATAATTATCATCATTAGTATGTTACTTTGATTAACACTCAAAATATTGCAACTTCTTCTCAATCACGCATATTTTGTAAAATACTTCAACTTTGAACATAAATAAAAGTTCACTCTTATGAACACAAAATCTATGGGATTTAAAGTTACTCGAAATTTGTTTATAAAAATAATCAATATAGAGATCTATTGAAATAAGATATTATACCTAGAAAATTAGACATTGGAGACTTGATTATTGGTTTCGCATGAGTTTTCTAAACAAAAAAAAAATGCAAAAGATAAAAATAGAAATAAAAATAGAATCAACAAGCAACAATGCGAATTCATTTCTTACAAAATTGAATTGAGTATACTAAACTAAAGTGAATGAAATGTGAATAAGATTTCACAAAATAAAAATGGTTTATCTCATCGCTCTATTATTTTACTTTTATAGGTATAATATGAAATTCTTAATAATAAATAATATAATTAATAATATTAAATTTGATTGTACATTAATACAAAAGTAGATGAAAAATGTAACATCTAAATGATTAAGTATTTTTGTAAAAACCATTTAGTTTTAATACTAGCAATATATTTATGCTTTAAATGAAATATTAAGATTTATTTTCCATTTTCTTAATTTTAAAAATAACTTTCTTTGACAAATGAAATAAAATTTAATGTTTTAAGTTGCTTTTTAACTATATTTTATAAAAACGTAATAAATAGTAATTTTAATAAAAAAATGTAATAAAATTGTACTTCGTAATAGTTATGGTAAACGAATCTTCTTCGATTAATTTTTTTTGCTAAAAATATTGAATAACCTAACAAATGAGAATTATTAATTTTAAAAAAGTTATTAAATCATTTACTATTTTTTTTGAAGAAAGTGTAATAGATGTTGGTGATTAATACTTAATAAAAAAATGTAATTAATAATAAATTTATTAATAAAGATAAATACATAATTATGAAACAAATTAATAGTGCAATAAATTTTGAATGTAAGAGGAATAAAATAGCAAACACCTATGAAATAGAAAATTTTATTCATAATAAAGTTATAGCATCATTTTACAATACAAATTAATAAGTTAATCAATAAAATATTTAATAATAATGAGAAATGAATAGATTTTGATATAACAATTAGTAATGTAATAAATAAAATTTTTAATAAAAATAAAATAAATGTCACGTGGCAAAAATATTATGCAAAAGTTGTCTTTTAACTATATATATAGATATAGATATAGATTATAATAAATTGAATTATTTATTATAATAAATTTTTAAATATGGGTAAATGAAAATTTTGTGATACTTAATAATGTGATTAAATATAAACTTAATAAAAATAAAAATATACAACATGTAATAAAACAATTCAAAATTTAATAAGAATAAATTTTAATAAAATACAAAATTGAAAAAAAAAAATCATTAATGCATGTCAAGCGGCAAAAAATTAAATGCTTAAAGAAGCCTTTTAATTCTGGAGCTAATCTGACTGCTCCGGTAATTGAGGACGCTCGGAGGGGACTCTATAATCGATAGCCGCTCCGACAACCATATCTGAAAAATACACACGAGCTTTGTAAGCAACAGAGTGGTCCGCTACAGCCCACTCGATCGAGTACAGCAGCTGACTCGATCGAGTAAGCCCTCCAAAAACCGGGAGTAGCTCGTTAAAAGTGTCACTCGATCGAGTGACAGGTCCACTTGATCGAGTGACTTACGAAAATCAGGATTTTCACACGAAAAAAAAAACGAGATATATACCTGTAAAAGATGGGTACTTCCCGTCAGCCGTCGGTTCGGGTCGAGTCGCCTAGCATCCAGATCCATGATGATTTCCCCAGTGGCTAGCCAAGCAGGGCTATGACCAGTCTCCATCTGGTCAACCACTCCAATCAGCCTGATTTGACCCATGCATGAGTCAAGCTCCATCAACCCTTCAAAAACGTAGTAGTGCAGCATGCAAAAGGCGAATACCCTACACCTGTAGGTAGAGGTAGCCCTCACGTCCCGGCTGTTCATGAACTTGTCAGCCAGGTCGAATAGGGAAACAGTATTTCCCCGCACCATCCGATTTGTCTCAGCAGGAGACAGACCCAAGAACTCCCTCAGCCTCCTTCTTGGATCCGGGTAGAACGGAGGGGTAGCAGGCTGAACAGTAGGGCTCCAACCTCCTATGGCTGCAATTTCCTCAGGAAGAGGGCATATCTCTCCCCGCGGGAACGCAAAGACGTGATGGGTAGTATCCCAAAACGTTAGGCATGCGTCCAAGAAATGTGTGTCAATTATTAGACGTTGGAGGGGGAATAGGCTGACGATTCCCATCTGGGTCAGTCGAACTTTTTCCTCGTCCCGAAGGTATTGGGACCAAGCGAGCAGCATGGCTGTCAAATGATCGATACCCATGACAGAAATGTCGAGTTTTCTTAAAAGTCTAAAAGGTTTTGAGAAAAAGAAGGAGAGTTTGAGTTGGAATGCAGAAGTTGAAGCAGGAAGACCTATATTTATAATAGGAAATCCCACCTGTAACCCTAACTGCCATACCTCCTCAGCAGACCTGGGCCCTATGCGCGCGCTGGCCTGATTTCAAATAAAAGAACCCGGAATAGGAATCAAGCCATCCCGAGCTTTCCTAAGAGTTTCTAAAATTTTCTGTGATAAAATTCTTTTCAAAAATTGTGGCATTTTCAAAAATTCAATACCTTTTCTCCCCAGCGCGGGTCAGTGTTTTGCCTATGTGTTATATACAAGTTGTTATGTGTCAGCATACAGGTACACCCCAGACTTTAGAAGCAAGTCTCCGCGAAGCTATTTTATTCCCCAGCATGAGTCAATGTTTCCCCGGAATGCTACATCCAAGATGTTATGTGTCAGCGTAGGGGTACACCTACACTCCCAAAAGGCAAGTTTTACTCCCCACGGAGCTACCATCATCAGGACAGGTATGACCCTCTGCTTATGGCTGGCGAGCCCTTCACGCGAGTCTACTGGACTATAAACGACCCGACCGGAAGGCTGCCAGGTCATAATCTGCGATTGGCCTGGAAGCTACTCTGACTTTCGCCTTGTCCAAGCCTCAGTCAGAGTGGGGGCTCTGTAGACACCCACATTTTGACTGCCAGGTGTCTATGGTAGTCTCCGAAAAACACCCGATGATGATCGGACGCAAACATGACTTAGTATACTCGGGTTTGGGCTCGGAATCAATAATATCCGACATGGACTTTTAGCGGAGTAAAAATCTCACAAAACGGACCTCAAATCCAGGCCCAGTGGGTCGTTCCGAGCAAAATAAGACTAATTTGGGCCAAAACCGACACCAAAAATAAATCTCGTCTTTTAGCGACCGGGTCAAAACCCGGTCAAAGACGAACCCGTCACGCAAATCAGCCAAATTCACTTCTCGAAACTGGCGCCCAAATCAAAATTCAAAAAAACAATCAATGTTAACTTCTTCCTAAAATAGCTCGATCCTCTTGATCCACTCGATCGAGTGGATTGACCCACTCGGTCGAGTGGAGCATCAAAAACCGGGTCAGACCCGTTTGCAAGGGCACTCGATCGAGTGCACTAGGGCCACTCGATTGAGTGACCCTAGGTCGTGGGGTAAAATCTATAAATACCCCCCCAACCCCCACTCATTTGGACAGATTTTTCCATGCACACTTGCGCTACATTTTTCACCCTAACTCTCCTATACTCTCCATACTACAACCCTAGCAATACCAAGCCAAAAAATGAGCCATCGTCTCTCGAAAACCGACGAGCCATCCACACACACGTACACACACACACACCATAACTTGCATACATCCTCGATACTCCGGCGTCCCGTCGCTATTTACGAGTCCATTTCCGAGGTCCTTACTAAGCATGTATGTTGAGGGTGTCGTAAACCCCATCTCTACCTTTTTCCTACTTCGGTTTTTATTTACATTTTAGCATTTTCATATTGTTATCATGTTAATCTAGTAACACTAACACTAACACTTTCATATTCGCATCTTTTTGTATCATCTCTTTATTCCTAACATTATCATACCGCGTATATATATATACTAGTATTAAAATCTCGGTTTCAAATACGTTTGACTATGATGATCGCCTAAAGTCCGTCTAATTCCTTTACGAGTAACGACTGAGGTGGCGCCCTTACGAGGAGCGCCGCCCCAATGTGCTCAAGGACATGATGTGATCGTGATTGGTCATAGTTGAACGCATTCGATCCCATTTCAACGAATAGTACGGAACCCGTTGATATGAAAACCGACATCACATAATCCGAAAGGATTAATTCCGATGTCGTGACGTAGAGGGATGCAATTCCGTTACTAATTCAAAATTTCAATCTAAACGATAACATTTTCATAAAATTCCGATAACGATGTTATAATCACATGCATACGTGATTATAGCACCGAAGGACGAATTAAATTCAAATTGCGTGATATTTGTATTTAATTTGGCCGATTATCGATTTTAATCAAAAAAATAAAACGAGTTGTCACTCATACAGGGGCTACTCGACCGAGTACGTAGGCTACTCGATCGAGTAGCACCCAAAAAACTGGGCAGTAGCTACGCTTGAGGACGCACTCGACCGAGTCAGGCCATGACTCGATCGAGTGGGCCCTGTAGCCTGGAAAACCGAGCGCTTTGATCATAATTTGAGCCTCGTCATTTTTTTTACGACTTTTATTCGACACGTGTAAAGTCAATCACGTGATATCCTTTTTCAAAACTCATGCATATCACTTCACATAAACGACTTTGATCGACAGTTTCGCACTATTAATCTTGTGTCGACGACAATTTAGTCGTATCCGACACATGATTGATTTAGACTCTATTCCTCGATGTGATAAGTCGGGACAAGGCATCGGGATTCGGGATTGGGCTAGCACCACGCCTAGGTTCCATATCTCCGTCCTTCGCTTAATACGTAATATAATGCGTAATTAATCGAAGTTCGTCCATTTGCACAACTTACTGTCTACTTTATATTTATTATATACGGGTCCGTTTCTAGTTAACATTTGCTGCTTATAATTCAATTATTCTATTTTATTGCTCGTTGTATTGTGAATTCCGGGTTCTATTCCGCCCGTGTAATTTGTAATTTGTTTACGTTTTCGATGTTTGCCATTTATTTATTTAAATGAACCTCGCATGCTAAACTACTCCGACAATGATTAGATGCATTAAATGACGTAGTTCAAATATAATTCATATGATTAGCCCGAAAACGCTGTTTGCATATCATTTAGTCGTTTTACTAGCGCGCGTACACGAACACGAACGATGTTTTAGTAGAGGCCACCATGTGCGGGCGGGGTTGGGTGTCCTTAGTGGGCTTCCCAACACGTACCCTCACCCCTTACTCAGAACCTCGGTTACCGGATGCCCGAAACCGTTGGCGCACGAGAGTCATTCTATACACGATTACCGGTGCAGATGGTATCGGTATTGCAATGCAAAGGGACGAGCCCCATAAACTCTGAAATCGAAATGGGCCGTACTTTGTGTACGGTCCATGACGACATAGAGTGGGCTCGAATGGTTCCGAATTACCACAAATTCGGTGGCGACTCCATCTTTGACTTAAATTTCGAACCCGAGAAAAATCTTACCACGAGATTCATTCGCTTACCCAAACCCGCGCGAGGCCGCGTCGGGGTGGACCTACCTCATGTCCACAATTTTGCGACTCCGCTAGGGATACCTGATGTACCACATGTCATCGGGGTTCTTTGGGTGAGACTCGAAGAGAAATCGTTCGAATATTAGTGTGCGCGCATTAGTTTAATGATTTATGCGTAACCCATTTTTGCCCGGGCCGGTTACTTGTGACCGACGTCCCACTATACCGCGGTGCATTCCTACATGGGTGCGCTAAAGACTTCGATGGTGGAACTCGTATGGGTTTTGCGGCATGTCCTAAGACCAACTCGGCTTAGGGAGTCCGTCTTGATTTACGAGAAAGCCATCGTTGTTGGTATAGACCCTATTTTGACCGACCGAGACTTAGCATAATGCATACATAAGCGTCGTTATAATGCTTGTTTGACTACGTGCTACTTGGTTTCCGTGTCTATTTTCAAAAACCGTCATTTCAAAAAATGCATCTTTCCAAAATGCCAAATTTCGAAAAACCCGAAATACTTTCCGTTTCGGGACCCATCTTTCCAAAAGTACCCAATTTTGAAAAACCCGAAATGCTGCCCATTTCGAGACCCATCTTGTCAAAATATCCAATTTTCAAAACTTGGAATGCCGCCGAAATTTAGGATCAATGATTTGACTCAAAATATCCTTTTCTATAGTCGGCATGCTGTCCGTTTCAACTCTCGAATTTCCGACACCATCTTGATTTTCTGAATTTTTCAAAATTCTAATCTCGATTTTTGAAATTCCGTTTTCAATTTTCGAACTCTCGGAAATTCACCCATTACATATTCAAATTTTCAATTTCAAACATCCAACTTTCCAAAAATAAATCTACCCTATTATAGGACCTACCGTTTATCCGTGTATCGGGTCTTTGCATAGTATGTAGAAGGTTTATAGTGTCGAAACTCCGTCGATCTTACATCACGAGTTTCCCCCCTTTCCCGAGTCTGCCTTATTTGTCAAGGCGTGACCAACCCGCGTAGGGCATACCCCTACAAAGGAAAGTCCGTCTGTACACTCGAGTCAAAAGTCTTGGGAATAATCTCACGTGGACCTTCCTTCGAACGGGACTAGACCCACAAGGCCAAAGTCCTAAAGAAGTCATACCACCTACGAGTCATCCGTCTAGGTGTCCTTCTCGAGTCTTTTTCACTCAGTCCTTCTCTTTTGGGTCGCTCGGGATGTACTTTTTCGTAATTCCAAGATCTGGGTTCAGTTTCTGATTACACGGTGTTCTTACAGACAGGCCGCCGGCAACCAGACAACCCCGCAAGATGGAAGCTGCTTTGAACAGTCTGAAAACCTCTGTGGACGCCATGGTCATCAAGCAGACCGACATTGAAGCCCAACTGACTGAAATGAGGGCTGGTCAAGTGGCTATTGTTGCTCGCATGGCTGCAGTGGAACAAAGGACTCCAAATACCGAGACCAATGGGTCTCTGACTGAGCTACTAAGTGCGATTCGCTGACTGGAGGAACAAGTGCACTTAGCTGGGAGTAACAACATTCATCGGGAAAACAGTCGTGAATATGCCCCGGTGAACGACAAGCTACCTCCGAACCTGAACCTCACGGGCCTACCGATGTTCGAGGGAACCGAAGACTCGTTACTACATGTACGGGCCTTCAAAGAGTTTATGGCCATCAAGGGAGTGGATTCATCCATGTTCAAAAACCTTTTTGCTGCATCTCTTGAGAAGCACCCACGGGCCTGGTACTACAGGCTAGACCCGAAGAAATACCCTACTTGGGATGATGTGGCCACTGAGTTCGCTCGGAATTATGCTGACAACACCGAGATCCAAACCACAATGCGATCTCTGGAGGTTATGGCCCAAGAGCCGAAAGAAGGTTTTACCAAATACCTTCAACGCTGGAGGGCCGAGAGCGTGAAACTGGTCGATAAGCCCAGTGAGAAGACTTTGGTGGAGGCTTTTGTCAAGAACCTCCTACCCTCCTACCGGGTTCACCTCCGGTACGCTGTCATACCCAATTTCACCACTCTTACTGAAATGGGTATGAGGATCGAAGATGACCTAAGACTAGAAGGCCTTACTAAGGCCGCTAGCAAAGGGTACCAAGGGGCTTCCTCCTCCACCACTAAGCCCCAGGCTGCAACCCGCAGCATTTTCGACGCGGTTAATCTACTAGATGCCCCGTCCAAGAAGAACACCCCACCTCGGGTTTTCACTGATATAGGTACCACCTATACTTATGCCTTACAAAGGCTATCCTCAAAAGGCCTAGTCCAACCGATAGGCCCAACTCCTGAAGTTCCGGTCGAGCGACGTTCCAAGAACTACAATGCTCAGGCCTATTGCCAGTACCACCGGGGCAATGGGCATGATACCGAGAAGTGCTGGAAGCTGAAGCACTTGATCCAGGACTTGAACGAAAGCGGTAAAATCCCGCTACCCGGAAATAAGCCTAGCAACAAGGAGAACCCTTTCAGCACCCACGCCATCTTTACCGGGGAGGTGATTGATTGCTCTCACCTTATCTCTCCATTTATCCCGCAAGTGAACGGGATCTGGTTCGACGACGAGGATGACGTCTACCTCCCCAAAGGGGAAGCTGTCCCCATCACCTCCGAAGAGATCCGAAAGACCAAATCCCGAGTTTTAGCCAGTAACCACCTTGGTCGTCCCTATCAAGCCACTAGCTCTAGAGACGCCCTTATCCCGACAACCGTCATTGAGCCACTCACGACGGGAGTCGCCCCTGAGGAGCCGACTGCTGAAACGGCTCTTGTGAAGCAGCTGAAGAAGACCCGAGTTGATCTCACCATATGGCAACTCCTGGTCAGCTCACAAGAGCATCGAGAAGCACTTACTAAGGCTCTCGATCAAATTAAGGTTGACTCTTTGGTTACCCCTGCTGAGATGGTAGCCACGGTCCTGGCCCACCTGAAGGGCAAAGCTAAGGAAGAAGGCCCGATGATCACTTTCTCCGAAGCCGACCTACCGCCATTCGGGGCCTCCCATAATCTGGCCCTCTACATTACGGTGGTTTTCCGAGGGAAATACCTCCCTATGACCCTAGTTGATGATGGGTTCGCTGTAAATGTCCTTCCTCTAACGACCGCCAAAGCCCTCGGCATTACCGAGGCCGATTATATCCCGACTGCTTAGACAATCCAAGCCTTTGATGGGAGCCCAAAGTCGGTAGCTGGGGCCGTGAAACTGACCATCATAACAGGCCCGATAGAAAAGGAGCTCTAATTTCAGGTGATCGATGTCACCTCATCATTCAACTTGCTCCTAGGTAGGCCGTGGATCCATGCGGTCAAGGCGGTGTCCTCCACCCTTCACCGAAAGATCAAGATGCCTCTGCTTAACGATGTTATCACTTTAGAGGCAACCCCAATGACTGTGGCTAGCTGTAACGCCACGGGACGCACGGGCCTCTGGGGGTTCGAGTTTGTGGGGATGATCGAGGAAGAGTACCTCTTTAGGCCTTACTTCACTACGAGTATCGACACGATGCTCCAAAACCTGGGGTACTTTCCGGGGGCTACCTCTCGACCCGATCTTCCATCTGGGAAGATCATCGAGGTCCTCAAAGACGAAGACTCTCACTTTGGTCTCGGTTATGCCATCACTCCGAGCAATGTTGTCCGAGCAGGAATTGAAAAGGCCTGCAACATTATTAAAGGTATCCACTTGAGCCCTTATAGCCCACGGTTGGCTGACTACTTTGTCACACCGGTGTTTGGGGTTGTTCAGGTTGGTCTATACCAACCTAATGCTGTGCACCTCAGGACCCACTTGGCCCGGGACTGCAACTATATTCCAGATGATGTGTTCGCCCTCATCCAGTCCGATGGAGCTGACAATGCTGAGACCGCGCTGGGGCTACTTTTTGGGGAAGACACAATAGCCCCAACTCCAAAGGAAGACCTGGTCAACCTGATTCTCCGCAGCAACAGGTTTGACCCGACCAAGCTGATCTCGGATGTTGATTCCGAGACAGAAAACAGGGCCTGGAGGAAGACTGTCAAGTGGACTGACAGTCAGGGAAGAATCTACAAGCTGGTCACTGGAGAGGGAGACATACCTGAGTCTGAGTCTGAGTCCGAGTCTGAGTCCGAGTCTGAGTCAGAGTCTGAGGTCGAGTCTAGGGAAGTCGGTCCTAGAAACACTCCTGTAACCCCTCCCTCTTTTATCATTCCTGCTGCTGGCACTTCGGGGTCTGTCCCGAGTGCTTTACCAATTCCGCCTCTGAGCAATGATCAGATGGCTGCTCTTTTAGAGCTGTTTTCCAAATTCTCAATCAATAATAACAAGCGTTCTGCTTACGACTTGTCTCTTTTAAATTCTGTTTTCAAAAATACTTTATGCAATGACATTGAGAAACCAGACGAACAGGTACCCTTACCTCCGCATTTGATCGAGCAACTAGAGAAAAGGGAATCCCGGAACCCGGTAATTGAAGAAACCGAGTCCATAAATGTGGGAATAACCTTAGAGCGTCAGACACTTAAGATAGGGTTATCCCTAAATCCCGAGGAGAAACAACAGTTCATAAACCTCCTCCAAGAGTTCAAAGATGTCTTCGCATGGTCCTACAAGGACGTGCCGGGGATAGACCGGGAAATAGCCGAGCACCACATACCAATCAAAGACGGGTGCAAGCCGGTCAAGCAGAAACTCCGCCGAATGAGGCCCGAGTGGTCTCTCAAGGTAAAAGAAGAAGTCGACAAACAGTTCAAAGCCGACTTCATACAAGTGTCCGAATATCCGGACTGGGTGGCAAACATCGTGCTGGTTCCTAAAAAGGACGGTAAGGTGCGGGTATGCGTCAATTTTCGGGATCTTAATAAGGCAAGCCCGAAATATGATTTTCCGTTACAACACATCGACATACTGGTGGATAACACGGCCGATCATGCCCTTCTATCATTCCTGGACGGGTATGCCGGGTACAATCAGATCAAGATGGTGGAAGAAGATACGAGTAAGACTACCTTCACAACACCTTGGGGTACTTACTGCTATACCGTCATGCCATTCGGTCTCATTAACGCCGGAGCCACATATCAAAGGACCGCTACCACTTTATTACACGACATGATGCATAAAGAGGTAGAAGTTTATGTAGACTACATGATCGTCAAATCTAAAGAACGGGACGGTCACATCACCGCCCTAAGAAAATTCTTCACCCGACTGCGCAAGTACAACATGAGGTTAATGCCTCAAAAGTGCAGTTTTGGGGTAACATCAGGCAAATTACTGGGTCATATCGTTAGCCAACGAGGTATCGAAGTCGAACCAGCTAAAATCAAAGCAATTACCGAGATGCAACCTCCCAAAACCGAAAAAGAAATAAGGGGATTTCTTGGGAAAGTCCAGTATATCAGTCGGTTCATTTCCAAACTAACCATGGTGTGTGAACCGATTTTCAAGAAACTGAAAGTAGGAGAACGGGTACTATGGGATGACAAGTGCCAAGCTGCTTTCGACAAGATCAAGGAAATATTGTCTGCTCCACCGGTCTTAATGCCACCTCAACCCGGTTTGCCTCTGTCATTATACCTAACGACGACCGAGACAACCATGGGGGCTATGCTGGCTCAGACAATTGACTCCGAAGAACGAGCTATTTATTACATCAGCAAAAAGTTTTTAGAGTATGAGTGCAAATATACCATGCTCGAAAAGACGTGTTTGGCTCTGGTTTGGGCTACTAAGAAGCTCCGGCACTATATGCTCAGCTACGAGGTCCATATGCTATCCAGGATGGACCCCATCAAATACCTCTTCGAGAAACCCATTCTCAATGGCCGAATTTCTAGATGGACTCTAATGTTGGCAGATTTTGACCTAAAATTTGTGCCATTAAAGGCCATTACGGGGCGGGTAGTAGCTTAATTTCTTGCCGACAGCCCGGTGACCGAAGAAGAACACACCGACACCTGGTCCTTCCCAGACCAAGATATATTCCATACCGATACTGAAACGTGGGATTTATACTTCGATGGAGCATCTAATTTTCAGGGGTTCGGAGTCGGGATCCTCCTAATCTCACCAAGAGGGGAGCACACTCCCATCTCCATCAAACTGGACTTCGATGTTACTAATAATGCAGCAGAGTACGAAGCATGCATTTACGGGCTACAAGCCGCCGCCAATCTGAGGATTACAAATCTCCGGGTACATGGTGACTCATCCTTGGTCATTAACCAAGCACTTCAAAAAGGGAAGACTCGGAATGCTAATCTCGTGGCCTACCAGGCACGAGTAAGGGATCTCGAGAAACAATTCCAAAGGGTAGAGTACATATACCTGCCCCGAGAAGAGAATCAGTTTGCAGATGCACTCTCAAAATTGGCATCTTTACTGAAATTCCCGACCACGTGACCAGTATGCCAATTTGCGTCGAAAGACGGTCCGAGCCGGCGTACATTCACGATATCGAAGACATTGAGATAACTGATCCCGAACCGTGGTATCAGGCTGTGTTAACGTACCTGACAAACGGAGAATATCCTCCCGGGACGGAAGGCCGAGCCAAGAAAGCCTTACGAAGGCTAGCCCCCCAGTTTATCTGTACCGATGACGGACAACTGTACAAAAAGACGGCACAGGGGGCTCTTCTCCTTTGTGTTGATAAATATAAGGCTGAGAAAGTTATGGCCGAAGTACATGATGGTGAAAACGGTCCACATATGAATGCCCACATGCTGGTCCGAAAAATCATGAGGCTCGGTTATTACTGGAATACTATGGAAGCCGACTGCCGGTTATATGTCAAACATTGTCATAACTGTCAAATCTTTGGCAACGTGCAACATATGCCGTTATCATTGCTTTATACCATGACGTCACCCTGGCCATTCTCGACATGGGGTATCGACATAATCGGAAAAATAAATCCCTCTGGTACTGGTGGGCACTGCCTTGTTTTAGTAGCTATCGACTATTTCACCAAATGGGTCGAAGCTGAATCATATCGCATTCTCAACGCTAAGCATGTCGCCAAGTTTATCTAGAACATGATAATATTCCGGTATGGGATTCCTTATGAATTTATCAGTGATCATGGGACCCATTTTCAAGCCGAGACTGCAGCCCTGCTGACCAAGTATAAAATTCAAAGGCATACGTCCTGGCCCTATCGTCCCCAAACTAATGGAGCAGTAGAGGCGGCCAATAAAACAATTGTCACCATACTAAAAAAGATGGCTGATAATTACCGGGGGCCCGACAAAATACCTTTTGCCCTGTGGGGGTACCGGACGTCAATTCGCACCGCAACCGGGGCGACGCCATATTACCTAACTTATGGGATGGAGGCTGTCCAACCAGTTGAACTGGAGGAACCATCCCTCAGAATTCTGCTAGAAAGCCAGGTGCCCGAAGCTGATTGGGTTCGAGCACGGTATGACTTGTTAGTTCTACTAGACGAACGACGATCTCATGCCCTCAATAATATCCAAATCTACCAGAAGAGGATCCAATGGGCCTTTAACAAGAGAGTAAGGCCCAGAAACATTAAGGAAGGGGATCTGGTCCTTAAGTCTGTTCGAGCTTTACTACCAGTTGACCCAAGGGGAAAATTCAAACCCAATTGGGCTGGGCCATATCTGGTAAAGAAGATCCTGTCAAGAGGAGCAGTGATGCTGACGGACCTGGACGGGAATGAGTTCGTCAACCCGACCAACCTGGACCAGCTGAAGCGTTACTACCCTTAGCCATTTCTCAATGTCATTAGCAAATTTTATCAAAATCTTTTTTTCAAAAAAAAAAAAACAAGTCAATGAGCTAGAATTACTTATTCTACTGTCGCAAACATCTTGAACCAATAGTCTTGGTCTAATTCGAGATTGCAAAGTTACTAAGCCTGAACTACGTTTGGTTTGATTCTGCTAATCGCGGATACGTAGGCAGCCCCTCAAAAGGGCACAACCAATGCAATCAAAAAAAGATAGGAGCGGTTTAATAATAAACTTCTTTTATTAATTCAAAAAAAAAATCCCGACAAACTCGGGAAATTACAAAATGCAGAAATTAAAAAAATACAAAAAAAAAGAAGCACACAACAAAAATAGTAATAATATTTAAATAATAATAAAGCTAAAGGACTCGACATTTAGGGCATCTTGCCCTTCCCCTTGTCCTTAGCCTCCTTAGCCGTCCACTGGCGACGACGCGGAGGAGAGCGCTCCCGAATCACCACGGGAACCTCTCTAGCTCGGGCTCGTTTGTTTGAGCCCGAATCCTCTATCACCTCAATAGGCCCAAGTCGGGCCCTCACGGGCTCAGGGAGCCGGTCACGCGGACCTAGTCGGTCCCGGGCCTCCAGCCTTGGCCCAAGGCGTCTCTCCAAATCAGTCTGGGGGCTTGACTGCCCCCGTGTGCTGCTAGAACCGACCTCCTTAGATCGAGTCTTAGTATGTGACTTAAGACCCGATTCTCCTCGGGCTAAAGCATCAGGAGTATCTCCCTCATCGAAGAAATCCCTGTTATCCTTCGCCGTCTCTCGTCCCTCATCGAAGGCTTCATCAACCTTCAAGGCTTTGCGAGCTTCCTCGGACTCCTACGAAGTCCACTTCTGGTAAGCCCGTGAAACCCAAGCGGATTGGCAAGGGCTGGGTATAGTCCATCTGGGACGCGTAAACCACCTCTGCAACCATGTGTCACACATAGCGTCCGTTAATTGGAGCGAGACGCTAATAATGGCTTCAGTCTCGGGGATGCGCTGAGACAAACCGAACTGCCTCAGGAGACGGTCCGGGTAAATATGAACTGTCCATTCAAGGGACAGAATCACCAGGTAGCGAGCTTGGTCTCTCTTGGCCAATCCAGTCAACTTCGAAAGGAACCACCAAGCAACGGTCCACCTAATCAAAGGACCCCCATGGAACACCAGCTCTTCATCCCAGTAAGCCCGGTTTATTTGGTGACTCGAGCTTATCCGTCGCCTTCTGGAGCTAATCTGACTGCTCCGGTAATTGAGGACGCTCGGAGGGGACTCTATAATCGATAGCCGCTCCGACAACCATATCTGAAAAATACACACGAGCTTCGAAAGCAACAGAGTGGTCCGCTACAGTCCACTCGATCGAGTACAGCAGCTGAATCGATCGAGTAAGCCCTCCAAAAACCGGCAGTAGCTCGTTAAGAGTGTCACTCGATCGAGTGACAGGTCCACTTGATCGAGTGACTTACGGAAATAACGGATTTTCACACGAAAAAAAAAAAACGAGATATATACCTGTAAAAGATGGGTACTTCCCGTCAGCCGTCGGTTCGGGTCGAGTCGCCTAGCATCCAGACCCATGATGATTTCCCCAATGGCTAGCCAAGCAGGGCTATGACCAGTCTCCATCTGGTCAACCACTCCAATCAGCCTGATTTGACCCATGCATGAGTCAAGCTCCATCAACCCTTCAAAAACGTAGCAGTGCAGAATGCAAAAGGCGAATGCCCTACGCCTGTAGGTAGAGGTAGCCCTCACGTCCCGGCTGTTCATGAACTTGTCAGCCAGGTCGAATAGGGAAACAGTATTTCCCCGCACCATCCGATTTGTCTCAGCATGAGACAGACCCAAGAACCACCTCAGCCTCCTTCTTGGATCCGGGTAGAACGGAGGGGTAGCAGGCTGAACAGCAGGGCTCCAACCTCCTATGGCTGCAATTTCCTCAGAAAGAGGGCATATCTCTCCTCGCGGGAACGCAAAGACGTGATGGGTAGTATCCCAAAACGTTAGGCATGCGTCCAAGAAATGTGAGTCAATTATTAGACGTTGGAGGGGGAATAGGCTGACGATTCCCATCTGGGTCAGTCGAACTTTTTCCTCGTCCCGAAGGTATTGGGACCAAGCGAGCAGCATGGCTGTCAAATGATCGATACCCATGACAGAAATTTCGTGTTTTCTTAAAAGTCTAAAAGGTTTTGAGAAAAAGAAGGAGAGTTTGAGTTGGAATGCAGAAGTTGAAGCAGGAAGACCTATATTTATAATAGGAAATCCCACCTGTAACCCTAACTGCCATACCACCTCAGCAGACCTGGGCCCTATGCGTGCGCAGGCCTGATTTCAAATAAAAGAACCCGGAATAGGAATCAAGCCATCCCGAGCTTTCCTAAGAGTTTCTAAAATTTTCCGTGATAAAATTCTTTTCAAAAATTGTGGCATTTTCAAAAATTCAATACCTTTTCTCCCCAGCGCGAGTCAGTGTTTTGCCTATGTGTTATATACAAGTTGTTATGTGTCAGCATACAGGTACACCCCAGACTTCAGAAGCAAGTCTCCGCGAAGCTATTTTATTCCCCAGCATGAGTCAATATTTCCCCGGAATGCTACATCCAAGATGTTATGTGTCAGCGTACGGGTACACCTACACCCCCAAAAGGCAAGTTTTACTCCCCACGGAGCTACCATCATCAGGACAGGTATGACCCTCTGCTTATGGCTGGCGAGCCCTTCACGCGAGTCTACTGGACTATAAACGACCCGACCGGAAGGCTGCCAGGTCATAATCTGCGATTGGCCTGGTAGCTACTCTGACTTTCGCCTTGTCCAAGCCTCAGTCAGAGTGGGGGCTTTGTAGATACCCACATTTTGACTGCCAGGTGTCTATGGTAGTCTCCGAAAAATACCCGATGATGATCGGACGCAAACATGACTTAGTATACTCGGGTTTGGGCTCGGAATCAATAATATCCGACATGGACTTTTAGCGGAGTAAAAATCTCACAAAACGGACCTCAAATCCAGGCCTAGTGGGTCGTTCCGAGCCAAATAAGACTAATTTGGGCCAAAACCGACACCAAAAATAAATCCCGTCTTTTAGCGACCGGGTCAAAACCCGGTCAAAGACAAACCCGTCACGCAAATCAGCCAAATTCACTTCTCGAAACTGGCTCCCAAATAAAAATTCAAAAAAACAATGAAAGTCAACTTCTTCCTAAAATAGCTCGATCCTCTTGATCCACTCGATCGAGTGGATTGACCCACTCGGTCGAGTGGAGCGTCAAAAACCGGGTCAGACCCGTTTGCAAGGGCACTCGATCGAGTGCACTAGGGCCACTCGATCGAGTGACCCTAGGTCGTGGGGTAAAATCTATAAATACCACCCAACCCCCACTCATTTGGACAGATTTTTCCATGCACATTTGCCCTACATTTTTCACCCTAACTCTCCTATACTCTCCATACTACAACCCTAGCAATACCAAGCCAAAAAATGAGCCATCGTCTCTCGAAAACCGACGAGTCATCCGCACACACGCACACACACACACACCATAACTTGCATACATCCTCGATACTCCGGCGTCCCGTCGCTATTTACGAGTCCATTTCCGAGGTCCTTACTAAGCATGTATGTTGAGGGTGTCGTAAACCCCATCTCTACCTTTTTCCTACTTCGGTTTTTATTTACATTTTCGCATTTTCATATTGTAATCATGTTAATCTACTAACACTAACACTAACACTTTCATATTCGCATCTTTTTGTATCATCGCTTTATTCCTAACATTATCATACCGCGTATATATATATACTAGTATTAGAATCTCGGTTTCAAATACGTTTGACTATGATGATTGCCTAAAGTCCGTCTAATTCCTTTAAGAGTAACGACGGAGGTGGCGCCCTTACGAGGAGCGCCGCCCCAATGTGCTCAAGGACATGATGTGATCGTGATTGGTCATAGTTGAACGCATTCGATCCCATTTCAACGAATAGTACGGAACCCGTTGACATGAAAACCGACATCACATAATCCGAAAGGATTAATTCCGATGTCGTGACGTAGAGGGATGCAATTCCGTTAATAATTCAAAATTTCAATCTAAACGATAACATTTTCATAAAATTCCGATAACGGTGTTATAATCACATGCATACGTGATTATAGCACCGAAGGACGAATTAAATTCAAATTGCGTGATATTTGTATTTAATTTGGCCGATTATCGATTTTAATCAAAAAAATAAAACGAGTTGTCACTCATACAGGGGCTACTCGACCGAGTACGTAGGCTACTCGATCGAGTAGCACCCAAAAAACTGGGCAGTAGCTACGCTTGAGGACGCACTCGACCGAGTCAGGCCATGACTCGATCGAGTGGGCCCTGTAGCCTGGAAAACCGAGCGCTTTGATCATCATTTGAGCCTCGTCATTTTTTTTTACGACTTTTAGTCGACACGTGTAAAGTCAATCACGTGATCTCCTTTTTCAAAACTCATGCATATCACTTCACATAAACGACTTTGATCGACGGTCTCGCACTATTAATCTTGTGTTGACGACTCTTTAGTCGTATCCGACACATGATTGATTTAGATTCTATTCCTCGATGTGATAAGTCGGGACAAGGCATCGGGATTCGGGATCGGGTTAGCACCACGCCTAGGTTCCATATCTCCGTCCTTCGCTTAATACGTAATATAATGCGTGATTAATCGAAGTTCGTCCATTTGCACAACTTACGGTCTACTTTATATTTATTATATACGGGTCCGTTTCTAGTTAACATTTGCTGCTTATAATTCAATTATTCTATTTTATTGCTCGTTGTATTGTGAATTCCGGGTTCTATTCCGCCAGTGTAATTTGTAATTTATTTACGAGTTTTCTATTTACGATGTTTGCCATTTATTTATTTAAATGAACCTCGCATGCTAAACTACTCCGACAATGATTAGATGCATTAAATGACGTAGTTCACATATAATTCACATGATTAGCCAGAAAATGCTGTTTGCATATCATTTAGTCGTTTTACTAGCACGCGTACACGAACACGAACGATGTCTTAGTATAGGGCGCCATGTGCGGGCGGGGTTGGGTGTCCTTAGTGGGCTTCCCAACACGTACCCTCACCCCTTACTCAGAACCTCGGTTTCCGGATGCCCGAAACCGTTGGCGCACGAGAGTCATTCTATACACGATTACCGGTGCAGATGGTATCGGTATCGCAATGCAAAGGGACGAGCCCCATAAACTCTGAAATCGAAATGGGCCGTACTTTGTGTACGGTCCATGACGCATAGAGTGGGCTCGAATGGTTCCGAATTACCACAAATTTGGTGGCAACTCCATCTTTGACTTAAATTTCGAACCCGAGAACAATCTTACCACGAGATTCATTCGCTTACCCAAACCCGCGCGTGGCCGCGTCGGGGCGGACCTACGTCATGTCCACAGATGCTCTACGGAATGTTAATGCACGTCTCCCGATCGAGAGTCGCCTAATCAATGAGAAGGTTGTTACACTCACGAGACTGTTTTCGGAGTTCTATGAGACCGTTAGTCATGTTAGTAGAATGGGTAAGGATGACGTAAGTAGCTTAGCCGACATCATTCGCGATTTCAGATCCGATGTGGCGCCCCATTCTTGTCCTTGTAGTAAGACATAAGAACTGGAGGAGATCCTTGGCTGTACGAGCGCAATTGAAGTAACTGTACTACCCCCAAAGAAAGCCAAGAACAAGGGCAGTGGAAAGCGGATGTTGTCTTCCAAGACGAAGGCTGCTGCAATTGCTGTGAAGCCCAAACGGTTGTGTAACAACTGCAATAGGATTGGGCATCATGACAAGAGGAACTGCCCCAACCCGTTCGCCGAGAGCCCACCTATTGCCGACATGTCTGTCGATGTTGTGGAGGAGGAGGAGGATGACGTGGTAGGAGATGCGAAGGATTGCTTGTGAACATCCTCTTTCTGTTGTGGACAAAGAATTTTTTGAAGTCATAAAGAATGTCGACGTTTAAAATTATCAAGGTCCGTGATATTGTTTTTGCCTATCGCGGACCTCAATCATTTCTAATATGGCGTAGTCGTAAATCATGGACTAAATTGTTTTGGTGGATTGGCTGTAAAAATAGAAAGTCCTGATATATCAATCGTTTGAAAAGTAGTCTATCAATTGGTTTTGTAATCATATAATTTTATTGTGATTCAATGTAATGAATGTGATTCTACAATAGGCTGAGTGTGATTCTACAACAGGGGGAGCGTCACTATACAAATTGTATGAGTGTGGTGTACAACATACTGAGTGTGATTCTAAAATATACTGAGTGTGATTCTACAACATGGGGAGCGCGACTATACAAATTTGAAAACCAAAATCTAAACTGGTTATACAACGTGATGACTATGACTATACAACATGTTGAGTGTGAGTATACAGCTTAATGCGATGCTCATAACATTTTGTACAATACGTGACTCTGAAGGTGAAAGTATAATGCGATGCGTGATTTTGTAACCTTGTGTGATTATATATGTAACTAGGAAACAGCGATGAACATATTTGTACATTAGAAAAAGTTCATCTTTTATATAACATAAAAACATTATAAGACATAATGGGTTGCAACCCATATTAGACAACATATAATATAGTATTAGGAAAACAGTCATCAAACCTTAAAACCCAAAAAAACAACCATTACATATCATATTTTTTGGCTACATTTTAACCTACCTACTAAACCCCCATATTTTTTAAGTATCTTTTTCAAATTGGCCAAATCACGCTGGAAATCCTTGTTAGTGTGGAAACGTACAAGGGACTTTGCCATCAAGACTTGGACGTAGTCGTCCATTTCGGCCTCCTTCAGTGTATCGCCCTTGGATGCCACAAAGTTCCTTGCGTGTATGGCACTCACGACCAATTGCATAGCTGTCAAAAGATGGCATATAGGGGAGTCCACCAGGCCATCGTACTGCGCTATCAAGCCCTTCAATTCTTCTATTTTGCTGGACATTTTTTTGTTAAAGAGGTGAAGATGAATTGTGGGGGTTAAATGGGAAGGAGGGAGGGGTGGGGGGGGTATTTAAAGGGGAAGGGAAGTTTGATGTGTAAATTTAATTGGGGTAGAAGATAGGGGGTTAAATGATGGGATGGTTAGGTGGTGGCCGGTGGGTCTACCTGCCCAAATTAATTGGGGGTAGATTAGAGGTATGACTGTTTGTGTTCTCAATGTGCATTGAGACACACAAACATCACTTCACTCACATTCATTGTATCCGACGGAAAGATAACGTAATCGATTTGTATTGTTTTTTTCAGTCGACATTCGTGGAATGATCAATATTTTTGTGACATAATCTGTTTGTGAAAATAATTTACGTCTATGTGTTTGTGTTCAATTGATTTGCATATCACATACTTAATACTTTAATCTCTTCGAGTACATATCATAATACGTGTGCTACAAAGGCATAATAATTTTGTTTAGTGTTTCTAGTATTTAATATTTTCAGCGAGTATGTTAATGGGTTTTTATATGTTTAGGGTGTCACGTGGTGAATTAGGACATGGTATTTTTTTTGAGTTTGATAATATATTTGTCCTCATATTCTTTGATATGTGGATTAACATATTTGATTTGTATATATTTAGGAATCATATAAATTGAACGAAATGAATTGTCATCCATCCGTTACTTTGTTTAATTAGTCAGTGGATTGTGGTTGTCAGTCATGACTCTGCATGACTTTGGATGTGATTCTGACTAAGAAGAGGCGTGATTGTACCACCTCAAGCACGTGACTTTGAACAAGTAAAGTCACTGCCCAAATCATAAACCCAAATAAATTGAGTTGTAATTTATCTGATACTCCAAAGCTACTTCAACGTGAGATTTTTCGATTGCTACATATTCATGTTACGGTATCTACTTGATGAACTTTTGTACTAACTTACGCCTAGCCTCGAGGTTTCTCCATATTTCCAATTTGTCCTCTATGAAAGCCTTAATTTTCTGCAACGCGTCCCCACGAGCTTCATTCATGTCAGCAAGGACGAGGGATGCTGCAATCTCGAACGACAAATAACGCCTCCCGACCTTAGCCTCAATATCGCCGTGGCTGAACGGCGCACCAACGTACACGGACATGTACATCAAGCAGAAAATGTCGGATTCCGTGTCGTTCTTCTTGGCGCTCTACCATTCCAATTTTATCTGGCGATGTGTAAACTTTGACATGTGAGAACCCTTCATTAGTCCCTTATCGTCCATGTAGTCTGCCACTGCGGACGAATGTTGCAATATTAGGTAAAAGTAAACGTCAATGCCTACAGAAGCATCAGAATAATTGACTCGGCGAATTAAATCCGACTCATGCAACTTACTATTCTGCCTGACACCCTGAACATATACGAGCCCGGGCCGTGTGCCTGGTAATTGAGGATGTCCATGGTGCAGTCTCTAAATTTGATTCAGACGCACGCGTATTGCCCCCTAGTATGTACCAGGACAAACATTAGTTCGGCGTTCATGTCGAATGCTCCGTTGCAGTCTCGTACGAATCTGTCCCACGCTGCGTACACGCCGTCGTAGTCTTCGTCCGCGGGGGTACTTGATTTAGGTCGCTTCAGTATACGGGCTAGTGAGTCCTAATGGGGGAAGGGGGGGTGAATATTTGTCATACGTCACATGGTACAATCATAAGTCACATGGTACGTCGTCAAAATGTCACCCAGAACTATATCAAGTGTGTGGCTGTACGTTACAAAGTGTGTGACTATACACCACAAAGTGTGTGATTGTACAACCTAAGTTGTGTGACTATGCAACCTATAGCCTGTGATTTTACACCTTAAAGTGTGTGACCGTGTAAAGTGAAGTTTGTCATTATACACCATAAAGTGTGTGACTGTAAAATCTAAAGCATGCAAACATGCAAAGTCCGCATAAAGTGTGTTACTGTAAAAACATGATTATCCAGCCTTACACTTAATGTGTTTGAAGTCATTTCACCATTCAATGTAATAGGTGGAGGAGGAGGGCATACCATGTGCCGAATACCGACCCACGCCATCGTCACTCCAGATAGGGAGGGTATTCCATGACGTTTGTCGTCCGCTTCCAACCAGTTCATCAGGTGCGACCAACACTGCAGCACCGCCTCGCTCATTCTATCTCCGAACAAGAGCGTTTGAATCTCACGCCTCTCCAGCTGCGCACGAGCGTTGTAGTACCCCAATTGCTCTTTGCCTTACGTATTGGTTGAAATGTTTAATATGCAACACGAACCAGGGGCGTAAACGGTTACATACCTTTCTTCGTACCCATTATTATCAAGGAAGCAGTAGTCGGCGACGTGTTTTCGCAGGTGGAGCATCCTACTCATCAGCGGCTGGTTCATGCGAAACAAGTTCGACATGACGATGGCATCAGGGTCCGGTTCCCCTTGGTTTAAAGAGCAACCCAACCCATCCCCACTGCCAAGGGATCGAGACTTGATTGCTGACCGACATTCTTATGGGATTGATTAGGGTTTGGGTACAGGCGTCTTCGGGGTTCCACTTGAACGCTTTCGCTTCTGGGAGGTTGTCTTCACCGGAGTTCGTTCATTCGCATGGGTCAACAACAGTGATTCCTTGTACTTTACGAATGTTGTTACCTTCTTGAAAACAACGTCTCTCACCTTGTTCACGTTGCTCAAAATAAGGGTCGCCGTGATCCCCGCCCTGCACAGATTCATGGCCGCCATTCTCGAAAGAGCAGTGAAATGGGGACCAGGCGTACAACATCATGTGCATCATCAAGTACACCCCACAGTAGGGATGTCAAAGGGTAGGATCTGGACCGGATCCTATAGGATCCAGATCCTTATCCTTTTTTCTCCCCTTGGATCTGGATCCGATCCACATCCTAAGGGTCCAAAATTATAGGATCCTTATCCGGATCCTAAGGATCATGGTAGAATATGGATCGGATCAGGATCCTTTCTTTTTTAAGTTCACATGTGGTTCTAGATTATATTATCACCTTATGTAATCATTTAAAGATAATTTAGAACATACCTCATAGAAAACGAAGTTCAAACTTATCACCATTCTAAGGGTTCAAGCAACCAATAATTATACAAGGTTCAAACAAAGTGAAGGAGCTAAATGAAGTTCGGAGTTCAGACTAACACTACTACACGTCTACACTAGTCCATACAACCACAAAGATCAATTATCCAAAATACATTACTCAAAAGAAATAAAGTCCACAAGAAACACAAACTGATTGTGTATAGGAATTTGGGCTCGGGCTTAAATTTAGAAATTGCAATAATATGCAAAAAAACTAAAAGGGGAGGATAAGGGTCGGATCAGGATCTTATAGACGAGATCCTTATCTGGATCCTTTTATTTTAAAAAGGATTAGGGTCCGATCCTTATCCTCAGGATCCAAAATATTGCGATCCATATCCTATCCTTAAGGTATTGGATCCTAGGATCAGGGTAGGATCCGAGATGCATTGACATCCCTACTCCACAGTCATTGGCGGAGTAGCCTACCCTTGCCAAAATAAGGGAACGTTCACCATCCTAAAAGTACAGACTTTTTCAGCCTTACTCACCCCTCGTTGTACCTTGTACTCTCCCACTTTATCAGCCTACAAAACAAATCAAACTAGGATAAGATGTTGAATACAGTCGCAGTCACAGAATTGATTTAATAGTCACACATGTCACGTAAAAGACTCTTACCGCTATTCACGCAATGCCACAGTAAGGCAACGTATAAGAATCGTCATCGTACAACCTGTTGTCGATATACTCTACTTGTTCCGATTGGAAGTTTATGCAGGCGCAACTGTAGTGGTCCTTGTTCCCCGTAAAACCGGTAAGAACACCTGCAACCAATGAGTCAGAAAATTGTGCTGATAACCACTACTAACGAACATTATGTGCAGAGTAATACCATGTCTGACTCCAAAGCAAATTTGGAGACACTGTTTTGCCTCCACTGGTCCCACACGTAGAATTTATATGTTCGTCCAGATTCAGGCCCTTGTCGTTTTTGTTCCACAATTCCATCATGGGCTCCTTCTCACATGCACCGATGTTAATACATGTAGTTAGTGATTATACACCTTAAAGTGGCTGACTGTACATCACAAATTGTGTGACTATACAGCTTATAATGTGTGGTTATGCACCTTAAAGTCTGTGACTGTACATCACAAAGTGTGTGACTATACATTCTTTTGTGTGTGACTATACAGCTTATAGTGTATGATTATGCACGTTAAAGTGTGTGAGTGTACATCACAAAGTGTGTGACTATTCTTCTGTCTGTGTGTGAGCTTATAGTGTGTGATTATGCACGTTAAAGTGTGTGACTATACATCCGGTATTGTGTGACAATACAGGTTATAGTGTGTGATTATGCACCTTAAAGTGTGCGACTGTACAACATAAAATGTGTAATTTTTTAAAAAACGTACTGTATATCCAAGATAGAAAACATCTACCGGTTACTCTTGCTGCGGTTTTCTCGTACATTAGTTGGTTCAATAGCCTACACCAGCAGTCAACGACGTTATTTGTCACCTGCAGGCCAGGCTCGAGCGACTGCATGTCGTCCCTCGGTATATGGTCGTACTCTATGTACTCGACTAATGCTTCGCTGTAGATTAAAAAAATACCAATGAACACATGTATATAAAACGACATGTATTCCAAAATCCATGAACAACACAATTAATACGTACCCTTATGGACGTCCGTCTGCACCGACAGGCGCTCCACGCGCGCCCGCGCGGGACTGACCTGGTTTGCCGCGACGGCCACCCAAGCGGCTCCCTCTCGGTCGGGGAACGGTCTGATCTCGCGTACGGGGCGATGTGTCGGACCTCGATTTGGATGACGACTTGGATTGTACTAGACGGATACGAGCACTCGTGTTTCCGTTAGAATCGATTGAGTCATGGTTGTAAATGTTTAAAGGCAAATATGTTTGGTAAGTCGACCTTTTTAGTGAACCGAATTCGTTGCCGATTTGTGGAGTCGCCACCGAATCAATTATGGGGACTCGAAAACCGTTCAAGTCAACTTTGATCCTTAGCTAGCACAAAGTTGAGTGGCACGGGACCTAAAGATAAAGACTTGTACCCTTAAGCACTCCATGCCTTAAATGACTCTCATTGTCAATGGTTTCGGACATCCGGAAACCGTCGATTCTGAGTAAGGGGTGAGGGTACGTATTGGGAAGTCAACGTCCGCTAGACATCGAGACCCAATCCCACCCGCACATAGTGGCCTCTACTAATCAATCAGTGGGCTGATAACTTTATTCCTTTATTGTGGTGGAAATACGGTAACATCCATTGTTGTAACCCTATGTCTTTGCTATGTTGGTTGTTTAAGGATAAGTAAGTTTTGTAGTCGAATTAGTTATGTTTACAATATTTGCATGTGATTTCACGTGACAAACAGGCCATGAAAAGATGCACATAGGAGAGTAAAGGGTACTAAGTATTGTACGTATTAGCAAATCAGAATTAACGTGATAATACAGATATTAGTCATTCTCGTGATATACCTTTACCTGGTATTCTACTTAAGGTGCGTCGATTCGGTATTAATAGGGATACATAGAACCATGCGTGGCAAGCATCGGGATTAATATGGAACCCGACCACCGCTTTGTTCAGTTTTAGCTTATTTACATTTTGAATTCCGTGTTAGGTTATTTAGCATGCGATTATAAGGTCATAAAAACGGTAAATTATACGAAAGCGATAAATGCAAATGTAAGTAAATCACATAGTGAGGAGTTGCACCCTCGGAGTGTACACTAAACAAGACATGGTGCGTAGAAGGTTGGGAACGGATCTCGGAACTACTCGGGTTTAGTTACGGTGTCTTAGTGCTTATGGTTGAAGTTGAGGACGTTACGTGTTTTAGGACATGTCATGGACCTAGCGTCCATGTTTGACATTATCGAAGTGCATAATAAAAGTGCAGAAATGTAAAATTTTGTTTAGACGACAACCTAGCGACGGTTCGACTTCTGGGCGGATCGTCCTAGCTTGTTCTGCGATGAATTAGGCAAAGCTTCGCTACTACAGCTGATTCTGCGATGAATCCGGCAGAGCTTCGCTGCTATTTTCGTAGTTAGCTAGGCGAGCGCAAGTGCTCCTCGGTTTCGAGTGGAGTGCTCGAACATGAGGAGTAGCATCGAGTCTCTTATCGGGACAGCGATCGAGTGGATCGCACTTAGGGTCGGAGTGCGACCTAAGTTAGAGACGAAAGCTCGAAAAGAGTAAGAGGGTGAAGAGAATTGAATGAGTTGTGTCTTGACACTACTACAAAATTAGTCATAGACATGACCTAATAGACATAGGTTAAAAGAAAAACCCACATCTATTTTTAATAGACATAGGTTATTTAAAAAACCTATGTATTTAAAAGAGAATATACATAGGTTAAAATTAAAACTCATGTCTATAAATTATAGACATAGGTCGAAGTAAAACCTATGTCGACAATATATGAATAGATGTCGGCCACACAAAAAAATCCATGCATATTGATATAATACTAATAAAATAGTGAGCCATGTCTATTCTATTAGTCCTAACAAAATAATAATATTCTATTACTCCTAATAAACTAATAATATGACAATATATGAAGCGATTGAAGATTATTTATATGACAATAATAATATTCCATGTCGCAGCATCTCAGTCATCTCTCTCCCTTCTTACATTTTTTTTTTTTTTTTCATTTCACTCAGTCATCTCTCTTCCTTCTTACATTCAAAACGAAGCCATGAAACGAAAACGAAGCATACTCAATACGAAAACGAAGCGTACCTAATCCTCAATAATCTTCAATCGCTTCTTCAATCCGGCATACTCAATACCGATATGGCATTCTCCGTCACTCTGTCACGCGTACGCTTCTTCAATCCGTCACTCCTAATCCGGTAGTCGCTTCTTCAATCCGTCAATCTTCCGACAGTTTCTTCTTCAATTCCTTCAGTAATCGCTCGCCTCCTCTGTTATTGTTCGTTTATATTCGATTTTGGGGTTTTAGGGTTTTCGATTTGTGAATTTGTGATGAGTCAGTTTGATTTTCGTTTGTTGATTCGTCGATTGCATTACGTTAATTTTTTCCTGTTCGTCTGAAATTAATTGTTATTGTTTGTTCTTCTGAAATTAATTGTGATTTTGTGATTTAGTATGAGTTTGAATTGAGTAGAAGGTTAGCGATTTTTTTTGAGTTTGTGAGTAGTCAGTTTGATTTCGTTTGTGATTAGTCAGTTTGATTTCGTTTGTTGTTTGTTTGTTTGTTCGTCGATTAAATTATGCTATTTCACCTTTTTGGTATAAATTTCGTCGCATCTTTCATTTCTGATGTTTACAGTGTAGATCCTGATACGTTGATTCAGTGTTTACTGTAATCTGTTGCTTAGTTTTGTAATTATCTCCTTGATATGATTATTGGAGCATGTTTTGTTAAAATGTCGATGATGAAATCTATGAACGCGTTTTCCTGAGTTTATTTACAGTCTGCAATTTGTATTGACATTCTGTGTTCCGACTGTGCTGTCGTTACTGTTGCATCTATTAAAAAGTTTATGTACATTGCTGTCTCGACATCAGTCACTTTATATATTGTTTTGCTTGCTTGTGCATCGCTGTCTGAAATCTGAATATCTACTCTGCAGTCCAATGATGAAATCTGTGAATGCGTTTTCCTGAGTTTATTTACAGTCTGCAATTTGTATAAACATTCTGTGTTCCGACTGTGCTGTCGTTACTGTTGCATATGTTAAAAAGTTGTTGTACATTGCAGTCTCGATACATTCACTTTATATATTCTAGAAAATTTGTCATCACTTCAACCTCCAAAGTCCTACCAAGCATATCACATAATCGTCGAGACACTAAAATTCCTATCATGAACAAGGCTTCATAATATAATTAATTAGATACTCCGCATGTATATATATACCTTATCTGCGGCCATTTCAGCTTCAATGTCGCATATCCCCGCTCCGATATCTTATGCAATAATGATTAGACACACAAAAAACCCTGCCATTTTTGCCATCATATCAGAGGTTCGCTCAACAGTCAACACCAAGCTAGCTTGCTTGATTATTAATGAGCAGCAACTTCAAGTTGGTAAAGTATGAGAATAGGGAGGGAGATGTATGTATGTATGTATATATGAGTGATATGAGTAAACTGTATGTGTAAATGATCCAGAATGTAAACATTTAGTCAAGAAAGGCGTAGTTTGTTCACACCCCTGCACACTACTTACTTGAAGGGCCTACTGTACTATACTCTTTCTGCTTTTACCTTTATTTTTCTCCATTCTTTTCTTCTAGTACAAGTGAATTTGAATATACACGGTTCACTATTATGTCTCATACGAGATGTTTTAGTCCAATGATTAGAACACTTAACCACGATCTTAAATTGAAGTAAATATTACTCAAACACACATGAGATTAACTTCAAGTGAATATATAGGATAACTTTTCCAAGGTAAACGATCGAAGCAGTTCATATTTGATACGGGTGGGGGTGGGGGAACTTAATTTAGAAAATCCTAAAAATCAAACAAATACTTAAACGTTAGAAATCTGCACCTTTAATAATAAATAAAGAATTTCTTAAAACCCGTGAATAAAATTTGATATTTATAACGCACTCAATTAGACAATTTAAACAAGATCTCACGTGACTATATTTTATCATATATATTAGAAAGTATATCGATAATTCTCCTCACTTATGAATAGTGCTAAAAAGGAAACGTAAAGAAACTATTGAAACGGAGGAAGTGCTGAGTAAATGATAATCGTATTGTAAGACCGTCTAATGTATTTTTGGTGACGGTGAGTATTCCGAAGTTACCCTTGAGGTAGGGAGGGAGAGTGAGGCGGAAACGGATGGGTAGGACTGTAATTTAAGAGGTGTGGGAGAGCGAGATTCCCGAGAAAAATAGGCTGGGGAGGAAAACAGGAGCATGGGCATGCGGGTAATGTGTCTATATGTGAATGTGTGAATGTGTGAATGTCTATATGCGGGTAATGTGACTATATGGGAGTAGGCAAGTAGTTATGAACTCAAGTCAAATTTACCAAAGGAGATCAAATTCGACAACCCTGTCTAAATCAACCTGTTTTTTGAAATTGACCTATCCAGCAACCTAAATAATATAGTAAAGAGTGAAGAAACGACATCTCATTGAAGGATAAACATATCAGCGATCCTATCATTCAAAATCGTCATTCAAGTCAACTGGAGATCGAATCATTTGAACAAATTAGAGATTTCACATGAAACATTCGAATCTTAATGAAAAAAATTGGTTACCATTTTTTGCATTTGTTCTCTATTTACAGTTTATAAATTTTGTGTATACAATGCCAATATGTATGGAAGTTAATTTTCTCTTGACATGCATGAAATTTTTGTGTATGTGGCAGGTTGTGTTGGACAATGGCATTTTCCAAGTGACAATATTAAAACCAGAAGGAAGCGTCACCAAAATTAAGTATAATGGCATCGCTAACTTGCTGGAAGAACTTACCCCGAATTCAATCGTGGGTAATATATCTGTTGTTTTATATCAACATACTATATTTTTTACAGTATTTTCTTTTGTTTAAGAATGACCTTCCTTTTCATGTTTTTTCCCTCACTAAACTTTACAGTTACTGGGATGTCGTTTGGCAAGGAGAGGGAGTTACCAGGAAAAGAGGAAATCTTGATAGGTACTGTATTATTAGCATTCAATGCTATTTCCAACACCAATTATTATTTAGGAATCACAAGATTTTAATGTTATGAAGTTGTTCCATTTGTAGGCTTGAAGGTACAGACTTTAAGGTTGTAGTCGAAACTTACGAGAAAGTAGAGGTTTCGTTTACAAGGACATGGAACTCCTCTCTCTTCGGCAAGCTTCCTACCCTGAACATCGATAAAAGGTTTCGCCATTTCACTCCATCATATTAGCTCCATCTGCTTCTTCATGCTATATATATATATATATATATATATATATATATATATATATATATATATATATATATATATATATATATAGTGAAAGTGGCCAATATATAGTTCTTGAATTAACTTGGAAATAATTGGTGTTATAGGTTTATCATGCTACCAAATACTTCTGGCTTCTATACTTATGTTATTTATGATCGCCCAAAAGATTTTCCGGGCTTCACTCTCGCAAACACCCGCCTTGCTTTCAAGCGTAACAAAATATGGTACGTAGGTCATCTATGGTAGATCATACATTGTGATCATGTTCTTATGTCCCAAAACCCAAATGGTTTAAGAAATTTGTTATTTGAATATGATAGGTTCAACTACATGGCCATGGCAGATAACAGGCAAAGACAAATGCCTGATGATCGATCATCCAATAGGAGCCAAGAACTAGCCTACCCAGAAGCTGTTTTACTCACTAATCAAATTGAGCCTCAATTTAAAGGCGAGGTACTAACTCCTTTTAATCTTTATCCTATGACTTGTTATTAACATGGGCATTGCGGAAAATATATTATTTATAACTTGTTAGTTTCTATATGTGAATGTGTTGATGTCTTCATAGCCATTGATGTATGTGAATGCATGGCTACTTGCCTACTCCCTGTTCCCGAATAAAACAAACGAGATATATCTTAACAGATTATGCACATGCTCTCTCTCATGGATGAATGACTCTTATGTCTTAGATGGAATTTAGCTCATAAAAGAAAGTTGGAGGAATAATAAGTTACTCGTATATTACAGTTGTTACTTTGGCTTAGTTGCAGCCTTGATACAATCATTGCACGCATAATCTTGGTCGTTGCAGCATAGTGGGCAGCATGCCTAATTTTAGGCGGATACACAACATGTGATTCAGAATATGCATTTATGAGTATCTAATGTGTAGATTTTAAGCAAGCGTTCAATGTGAAGTTGTGAACCTGTTGCAGCAAAGTAGTAATGTTTAATTTGTCACTTGTTTGGCTTCAGGTTGCATGTCTGAAACATTTACACTTCAATGTATGTGTGAGACATAAGCTTGTTTGGTACTCCCTCATTTTTTATGTCTAGTCCCGTTTCAATTAAATACTCCATTCAAATCTTTAAAAAAAACCTTGAAGGAACGTAAAAAATGGAGGGAGTATGATAATTTGATCGGATTTGATGCATGTTGCCTTGTTGGTTCTTGTTTGTGATTGAATTGCTGATGTTGGTATATATGTTGCAATAGTGTGCTTGTCAGATGGGTAACACAGAATGTGGCTACTACATAATGAAGTACATGACCGACTTAATCACTTCTTCTAATTTGAAGGGAACTATTGATAAGGTAATAAGACTTCGAGCACATACACATTTTCTCTATGTTATAATCAAAGTATTTATGTTCTTGAAGTATTCGCTTTCAATTATATTGAAATTGTTGCAGCACTTCAAAGTACTTGCCATGTATTAACAAGAAGACATCGATGAGGTTCGCGATTTGTGGGCTAACTATTATCTTCAAAATTAGAAGTATGAGAAATGCATGTAGTATTCACTGTATTAGCTAAAAAGATTGGTTGTAGTAGGAAGAGATTTTATTATTGGTACATCGCGTACTTGTGTAGTTTTTTATCTTAGCTACTTATTTGTTTGGGATGATGACTGCTTTATGAAATATGGAACGTTTGATCGTCCAATTGGGTGTTCTATAATTTATGAGATTATTTTGGTTTCGGTTGGATTGCAGTTTCTTATAAAAAATACGGAAAGCATTAATAATTGATATCATTTTCGGATTGATTACTATGACAATAAACATGGGGCAGCCAATTAACCCATGTCTGTACTATGATAATAGACACAGGGCGAACAAAAAACCCATGTCTGTACTATAACAATAGACACAGGGCGAACAAAAAACCCATGTCTATATTTATAATAGACATAGGGCGAACAAAAATCCATGTCTATAGTTTTTATAGACATAGGTTAATTCTATAAAGACATGGGTTATTGAAAAACCTATGTCTATGTTTTAGATAGACATAGGACATACAACCCATGTCTAATTATTGGATAATAGATGTCACTCAACTTAACATGGGTCGTGAAACCCATGTCTATTAGTTAAAACGACCCATGTCTATGTCATGTTTTGTAGTAGTGTTTGCATATTTCGGGACCGATTCGGGGTCCTGGTGTCGGAATTGACTCTAATTAGTGTCGACGCAACCGTAATGACACGACTAAGGTTGTCTTGATGTTAAATTAATTTTTTCGAGTAATTATTTGATCCATTCTATAGAAAAACTATCTAAAACATCGTAATCTCGCGTCGCGTTGCAGTCCGATCGTCAACGAGTAATCGTTGGGCACCCTTCCAGCCACCAGGTCATAATCTGGGGGTCTACAGAAGCGCCCCCACTTTAAATAAGGCTTGCACAAGGCGGAATTCAAAGTATAACCGCCCAGGTCAATCGAGGATTACGGCCCGGTGGCTGTCCGTTCGGATCGTTTTAAGTCCGTTAGACTACGTATTTGAGGCTCTTCAGCCAACGCTTAGAAATCATACCTGACATCCTCGCCTGCGGTTGCTTGTCGGAGCTCGGGTCCGGGCTTGCTAGCTTGTTTTGGGTTCGTTGTTTTAGTAACTTCGGTTTTTGACATGGGCTTTTTGATTAAGTATTTTATTGGTGTCTTAGTTCTGGTTTGATATCCTTGGCGGATGGTTGTGTTGATTCCGGTTTTGTTTTTCGCTTTAGGTATTCCTCCGGGGGTGTGAATTGAATGCTTGGGGACTTGTTTCGGGTTGATTTGATTGCTCTGAGTGCTTTGGGATCTATTTAAAATTGAATTGAATTAAACCGAGTGCTACCAGGGACTCGTTGATTTTGAATTGAATTGACTTAAATTGATTTGAATTGAATTGACTTGAATTGACTTGAATATACCTTTAGAATGCTTTGGGATTCAATTGAGTTTGTTTTGTTCAGATATTATGCTTAGACTGTCACGCGTTTCGGTACGAGTGGCCCCATTAGCTAGAGATTTTCATGTTTGTTTCTTTTTTTTGCTGGGGTTGATTTCGATCAGAGGAGGTTTCGGGGGTTGCTTTATTGGTTGGGGGGCAGTAAACTATCCCTCTCTCGCTTATTTTGCTTAGTATTGGAGGGTACATCTTGCGACTATTAGGTATCACGTCTAAATTGTTTTCGTCTATGCTTTAGGTTGTATGATTAGGCACGGGTCTTGAGATGATTAGGTGGGCTCCCGAGGGCCATAGGTTAGATAGTGACGAGGTCAAGGGCTAGATCGGGTATTGTTTAGAGCGTGAGACTTACAGTGTGCCCCATGCTCTGGTGAACTCGTACATTACCGACCACTTTGAGAAGGTGGCGGTACTAGAGGGTCGAGTGCCCAATACGCCGGAGCAGGATGCCCGTCTGTGGTTGTGGTACTTCCTAGGATCGACCCACTTCTCGGATAAGGGCGAGAGGTTTAGTACTAGGATTTTGCCTTTCCTGGCTGATTTGGATCAGCTGGGACGCTTTGATTGGGTGACCGCGGCTTTCGCGAAGATGACCTGTTGCTTACATGTCATGGTGAGGCCGCAGAGGGTGGACTTCGGCTTGGCTTTACTCATCAGTTTTGATGACGATGTATTTTTTGTTTCGTAGGCTTGGATCAACTCTTAGTTTCCTCGCTTGGCACCTAAGACGATGTCTGCTCGCCCGATTAGGTTTCCGGCGGGAATTAAGTGGAAGTTGGCTCAGGCTAAGAGCATGAGAGTCACTACTCGTCGGAGAATGTGCTTGTGAACCCGCTGTTCCTCGAAGATGTAAGTTTCCTTCTTACGTTTTGTTTTTACTTAGTAGCCCCCAAGTTAGGGTTATTGAAGTGTCGGTTTTGTTTATGTAGTTTGTGGCCCGTCCTTGGGCCGACTACGAGGGTCTGCACGGGATGTGGGGGGGGGGGGAGTTGAAGCCTAGGACCTACAGGAGGATGCTCCTTCCTGCGTTGTGTCGCCAAATGTGGTATCTGGGCGAAAGGTTAGTGCGTCAGTGTTTATATGACGAGTTCAGAGTGCCGATTGATCCTCCCCAGACCATGTTTTGACCACCGACTGCCACAGAGGTCCGCGGAGAAGGAAGTGATGCACTACTGGTGTCTTCTATCTGTCTCACATTTGTCAGCGACTAGCTTGCCATCGTCTCATGGTGAGTACTTGGTTTAAGTTTCAATGTTTGTTCTGTTCTATGGTTTATTATATGCCTGTATTCTGAAGGACTCGCTTTTCCTTCAGCTGGCCGATTAGGTTGATGCTCTTTAGCCCCCGAACTTCCCTTTGACACTGCTCGGGGTCGATGCGGCTGGGGTAGCTTTTATAGAGCCTCTTCCCTCGTGTTTCGCTGAAGAGATGGAGGCTGGGATGGAGTGGCGTGACCGGGTATACTGGATATGTTTCGGGCTTTACCTTGAACTTGGCTCTAAGGGTTAGGTTTTGTTTGGGTCTCCTTTTCAGGTCTCGTCGGTTTCCCATCAGCGATTGTGGCAAGCTGCCAAATGCTTCTGGGCCTATGCAGCGAGGGTAGCTGGTGCGTCTTCTCGAGATACTTTGGGATCTCGATCGGTAAGTATGCGTTTTCTGGGGTCAGTTTTCTAGGTTGGTTATGCTTTTTCCCTCAAGCATAGGTGTATTTGTAGGATGTTCCGGATATGATAAGGTGGCTAGGAACTCGGGTGGCCGAGCTCGAGACGGAGGAGGCCAAGTTGCTGCAGCTCTTGCGATCCCGGGATGATGAGATTGCCCGGCTTAAGGAGCAGTTGGCTCGGACTCAGGGCGAGACCTCAGCGCAGGGTGAGCTAGGCTCGGGGCTGAGGTGGAGTGGGAGGTCGAGGTAGAGGTTGAGGCCGAGGCTGAGGGGCATGCCACGGATGCGAGCGAGGATGTCGGAGGGATTTTCCGAGATAGATACTCTAGATATGCTGTCGGGTATGGATGGCACCGAGTCTCCTCTTTTTGAGCTGGATGATTTAGGTTTGGATAACGACATCGGTGAGCTCGTGATAACTATTGGCGCAACCTCTAGGGGTCCTCCCTAGTTTATGAACTTGGTTTACGTTTGGATATGTCTAATTTGCATATTTTAGACTTTTAGTATTTTGATTGACCGGTTAGCCTCGCATTTTGTTTTGCTTTTGAAATGTTGACCTAGATTGACAAGTAATCACTTCAAGTTCGGTTTGTTTGCGGTTTTGTCGTAGCTTAGGATGCGTTAGGATTGCATGAGAGTACGAAAATGATTTTTGGAATTCACGGAATGCGTTAGTTCAAGCCGGGAGTTGGATCGATGTTGGTTAAAATGTTTGACTCGAGATGTGAGAATTGTAAGAAATTCTCTTATAGCTAAAGTGTTTTGACTGAGTGCGTTGGGTACAAGGGTGATTGTCCCGAAAAAAGTTAGACCACTTTTGTATATTGATGATAATGCCGTACTGGGCCACAGACGCGGATTGACGATGCCATTAAAGGCTACAACACGCTTAGGTGGGGTAGCTTATCCCCCTAAAAAAGAAAATAAAAATATGTCTAAGTTTGGTGGATCCGACGGGTGAAATGTGTTGTCCATATGGTCCGATCACTCTTTCGTGGGTATTTCTGCCTTCAGAAAGGGCTTTAGTGACTTTAAGAGGTCGTTCCCGACGTCGGGGGTTGTCAGGTGGTAACTGATAGGGAAAGCATGGCTGATGACATAAATTTCAGGTGCTGGGGAGGCCGATGACCCAGGGTTCGAATGCCTAGGTCGGGGCGGCCAGATTCCGGGTCGCCTGGGTTTGGGCGACTCCGTATTTGGGCGCCTGGGCTCGGGCAGCCCGATTCTTGGTTGTGGAAATTTTCTGTAATTTCCTAATTGTTGTGGGATTAGGGATATATATGCGGGTTATGGGTACTTGTTTTAGACATACTAGATTACCCATAGTGTCTTTATAGCTTCCTTGTATTATTTGTGTCATGTCGGGTTTTGGGAGTCTCTTGACCGAGTGGATGAGTTGTCTTAGGAAATGTGACCTTGGGACTTGTCTAGGTGATGGTTTGTCTACCGTTACCGTGCTAAGGCAGGTTAAGGTGCAAGATGACTTCTTGTTGGCATGTTTAAGTTTTTGGGATGCTAAAACCCATATTTTCGCGTTTCCGGGAGGTAATGTTTGTCCTCTTACTGAGGAGCTAGACGTTATAGGTGGGTGGTGTTTTTTTTTTTGGTGGAAGTGTGAGGTGTATTATATAACAAAACCAGCAATTACAAGATCATTTACAGGTAAAAGAACAGACATCCCGAAGAGGATGTTAATCCAAACAGAGAAAGGACCTAATGGTCTCAATATCGGACACTTTTGTGTGTGGATTATGCATCACACCACGCAACCTATCTTTGATCTCTTGCTTAATAGTATTGGTGACTTTCTCAAGACGATCAACATTTCCTTCAATACGGGCTTTGTTCCTCGACATCCAAATGCTGTGGTGAAACGCATTGAGTGTCATAGCGATGATCTTTCCTTTAGGATTATCATCCACTTTCAAATCAGGGGGGAACGAGCTCCGAATCCACTGCTCCATTTCAGATTTAATAAGGATGCTGTAGGGACATTCTGTGAACAGATGAGTGATAGTTTCAGGGGCTGTCTCGCAAATACAACAGTTTGCATCAACACAGGTTCCCCAACGCACCAGTTTATCTCTAGTATTAAGTCCCTTATTGAGCATGATCCAAGTAATCATAGCATGCTTAGGCATGTTCCAATTGTTCCAAGTTAGGTTATACCAGACGGGTTTAGGGTAAGAACTCGACAGCCATCTATAACCTCCTGCAATTGTGTAGCCGTGAGTATCAGCAGTCCATGAATCATCATCGTATCCGCTCTTTAGTCTTTCTTTAGCCTTGCAAATCGACTTCCAGGTCCACGCAACATCAGGAGGGGGAGTGTATGAGGGCCAGCCCTTAACTTTTAGGTAGTTACTATAAACCCATCGAACCCATAATCTATCCTCTTTCTCATACAACCAGTTAACCAGTTTTCCTACCGTTGCAATGTTCCAGTTACCTGCTTGTTTGATGCCCAATCCTCCTTCCAATTTAGGCCTGGTGACTATATCCCAAGAAACAAGGGGGACCCGACTATAATCAGCAGCCCCTTCCCAAAGAAAATTCCGACACACAGCCTCAATTCTTCTTATGACTCCCTTGGGAATCAGGAAAATTGTTGCCCAATAATTATAAAGAGTATTAAGAACAGAGTTAATAAGCACGACTCTTCCCACATAAGACAGTTTTTTAGCACCAAGATTTCTGATTTTGTTGAGCATCTTATCAGCAATTTTCGAGCATTCCTGCTTATTAAGTTTCTTAGACTTAACCGGTATACCCAGATAAGAGAAGGGAAGCTCACCTTCCTTAAATCCCGTGGCATTAAGAATCTCCTCCTTCTTTACCTGTCTCATCCCATTAAAATAAATAGCAGACTTTGATGTGTTAATGGTCAGTCCGGAAGCCTTAGAGAAAGAAGATAAGGCCCGAATCATAAGCATGATAGACTGAGTCTCGCCTTTACAAAACATCATCAAGTCATTAGCAAATATTAAGTGTGTGAGCTTGAGTTGTTTGCACATAGGATGGAACTTGAAGGACCATTTTCCAGTCGCAAATTTCAGCATTCTACTGAGGTAATCCATACAAAGTTTGAATATCAAGGGAGAAATTGGGTCTCCTGGTCTTAAGCCCCGTTTCCCTTGAAAATAACCGAAGTTGCTCCCATTGAGACTTAGAGTGAATTGAGGAGTCGTGATACATGTCATAATCAACCCTCTAAAATGAGTAGGGAACTGCAGCATTTCCAGGAGTTCGTTCACAAATCCCCATTCCACGGAGTCATAGGCTTTTTGAAGATCGATTTTGAATAAACATCTCGGGGAAGCATTTTTCCTTGTGTAGTGTTGCACCATATCCTGGCAAATCAATATGTTTTCAATTATGGATCTTCCCTGCACAAACGCTCCCTTTGTACACCCTTTGCGTGGTGTTTGGTTCCACCTTGTACACCCTTTGGAGACGACGCTCTTGTGGAACGGTTTCGCCATTTTTTGGACCTTCCTTCGCTAGAGAAGGCTAAAGTTTTCTTCGGGGAAGGTGGTATTGACCTAGAGTTGCTTTTTAGGACATTTTCACAGAAGGGTTCTCGTGATATTCCACCCCTGGCTTGTAAACGAGCTTTTAATATTGTGGTGGCATGTTACTATCTTTTCGAGGATGCGTCAGTGCATGAAGGTTGGGGTAATCCCAGGGTTATCGATGTTGTAATGGGGATGGAGCATGGGTGATCACCTTCTCTAGTTATTCTGGGCGAGCTTATCCTAGGTCTTGATGCTCGTACCCGGATGCATCGTGCTCCCTTTTGGGGTTCTAAGATCATTTTGCAGGTATATTGGAATGCTACTTTTCCTTTTTTGATACTTGCCTTAGTTTGAAAGTTTGACATTGCGTTGTGGTCCGTGCAGGTTTGGCTACAGGAGAGGCTTGGTTTGGTCGACTGATATGTGTATTTTGTAGTGCCTATTTTGTTGTGTTTGGTCCCTTTTTACCTTGTGAAATCGCTCTTTGGAGCGATTTCTGGGCTACTCATGCTTCCTTTAGCTCGTTTTAGATTCCCGAGACCGTTCATGGAGAATTGGAACGATTCCAACTCGTTTCATACACTTTTGGAGCCAACGAAGAGAAGGAACGATCGCTTGGTGCCTTGGATACGATACCGAGATCTTGGAACCCGTTCCCGAGCCCCTTAGACTCGATCCTGAGCCCCGAGAATCGATGAGAGGCCCATGAAAAGCAAGGAGGGACCAAAAAGATCATAATGAAGGCCTACAAGGCCCTTCCCGGGCCGGATAGTAGCCTTCCCGACCGGGAAGGGGTGTACAATTAAGGGGGCTGATGTCTTGAGCCGTCTCGGCCGAGATGACTTTCGTCCCGTTCGGGACCGTCTCGTCCCGGGCGGGACCGCTTCGTCCCCGGCGGGACGGCCGAGCTGCTGCACGAAGCTTCTTTCTTTCCTCTCCTTCATTCTTGTAACCTTATAAATACTTCTCCCTTGTATTGTTTAACTATCTTACATTACCCTAGACTATCTTAAGCCTCTCTACATTATTTAAACCCTAGATTTAGTTCTCCTCTCATTAGCTTAATCTTCCTTTAAACTTTTGTTAATCTTAGTTTAATCTAGCAATTAATCTTGTATTAAGAAGATTCTTGAAGACTCATCCAAGATTGACAACCTTGGAGATTATTTGGGTTTCTTATTTTATACAAGTTCTCATCTTTTTCATCCTTTGTTAGTTGGTATAATCTCTTTTCTCTTGTTCTTTGTTTATCTTTCAAGTTTGAATCTTTACATATTGTTTATTGTTATTGTTTGTTCATTATGAATGTTTGGATGTTTACATTGATTTCTCTTGTTTATGTTAATCTTAGTTTGATAATGAGTGAGTAGATTCCTTGTGGGGTTAGTAGGGAATTAAGTGTGGATTATGGGTGATTAGGGTTTGATTATAGGTAAAGGTGAATCCTTTGTTGCTAGTCACATATTGGGCACTTTATGTGTTTGTTGAATTGCTTGTGTGGGTAGTAGTGGCCAATGTTTCTCATACTTGTTCTCATCTTCTCCTTGTTTGGCTAGTGTGTGATTGTGTTCGGGTTTAGTTTTAGGCACGAGAGTGCGGACTTAGGTCTAGACGCGAGAGCAAAAACCGACCTTGACTTGGGATTTGACGCGAGAGCGCAAACCGACTCTTGTAACTAAGAGACACCTACACCCTTGATTACCCAATCATCCTACCACATTTATGAACCCAACCTAACCCTACTCTCTTCCATATTTGATTCATCCTTCTAGTTAGTCATCATTTCTCTAGTTCATTGCTTAGTTAATCTTTAGTTGTTTCATTTAGCCTATATTACATCTACTTCATTGTTAGTCCACTTTCTTCTTCTCCAACCACCATAGTTTATCAATTATCATCTTCTTTATGTTTGTTTGTGTGACTTAGCCTTGTTATTAGGTCGACCTAGTCTAGACAACCTTAACCGTCTCCGTGGACACGACCTGACTTACCCTAGCTACCCACTAGGTATAGTTGGTTATTACTTGACGGTGGGGGACGCGGCAAAACTCTACCATCAATTTGGCGCCGTTGCCGGGGACGGTGCATGTCTAGACTTGGTTTACTTATAGCTTGACTTAGTTACCCTTCTTTGTCCTCTTCTTCTATCTCTTGTGCATATTTAGTAGTCTTTTCCTTGTTTTTATCATTTTCTTTCTTCTTTGTCTCCCATTGTGCTTGTTTATTGTCTTTGCCTAGTGCCCATAAAGCACTAGGTGTTCTCACGTTTGTTCGAGTGTGTAGTATATGCCTAGGAGGAGAGGCGATTTCTTTCTCTTCAATCCAGAGCCGGAAAGACTCTTTAGAGCCTTTTGCCAATGGACGATTGACCGGGTTAGAATCTCTCAACCAATTGCTAGCAATACTAATCAAGAACAAGCTTAAGGTTCTGACTTGAACGAGATACCTCGAGAGACGGCCGAAGGGAATTTCATCAATCCTTTCGGTACTTCTAGTCCTAGTTCCCCTTCTTCATCTACATCAACACCGTCTACACCATCATCACCCGCATATCCAATCATGCATGAGTTCTCTTCTCATTCAACCTTTACGGAAGACGTTTTGCCTGGTCCAACCACTTTACCGGAGGCATATACCGGCAACTTTGTGGCAAAAACGCAATTCATCCAATTGGTCGAAAGAAGTCAATTTAGTGGGTTACCAACCGATCGAAGATCCTCATCAACACATGGAAACCTTTCACTAGTACAAAAAGCACTTGTGGCTTCGGTTAAAAAAGACATAAGGCTACGTTTAAATGGGCGTAGTAAATCAAGGCGTAGCATTAAGTCTATGAGTTGTGGCTTCGGTTATGAACCGAAGCAAAAAGCTGGTAAAAGGCTTCGGTCATTAAGATGAACTGAAGCCAAAAGTAGTTTTGGCTTCTTTTGTTTATAGGAACCGTAACCAAAGTTTGATAAAAGGCTTCGGTTATTTGAGATGAACCGTAGCAAAAAGTACTTTTCGCTTCAGTTGTTTGTAGGAACCGAAGCCAAAGGTTGATAAAAAGCTTCGCTTGATTACTATAACCGAAGCTAAAAATATATTAAAGGCTTCGGTTCATAATAAATAACCGAAGCCATTTCATAGTTAAAAAAATAAAAAAAAAACTCAATAATTTCACATGAAATTAATATTAGTATAATTTTAGTAACCACCAAAAAAATACATTATTCAAAATAATACCACTTACAATTAGCTAGCTATTACAGCCAACCAAAAATATAAATTTCAAGAGAATAACTCAAGCTATTAAAATTAACAAGTAATACTCCGTACTAAACTTTATCAATTGCTTTCGTATTAATAAAGCATCATCATCCCAGCTTTTTTGACACTTCGTTTAAACGTGGTCATATTTTCCTTCATGCATCATGTAATAATTTTTTTTTTGTTTTTGATTTCCTTTCAATGCCAGTTTAGGCAGCTCTACACGCCCTGCACACAATGCTTAACATAAGTACTAAGGATACAAAACCTGCACACAATGCTTAACATAAGTACTAAGGACAACTGAAATTCTACAACTACTAATTTGTACATCAATACTTATTGGGAATAGTTCATCCAAAGCATCCCGAGCAACACCACGGACAGTTTTGGTAGGAAACGTCGGACCTCCGGGTAAAGTAAAACTGTATAGACAAGTCTTCAGCCATGTACTAGTTGTCATTCTAAGTTCTAGACCTGGAAAAGTATTGTAAACTCAAACTCAACCTTGCCTAGTATGGAGTACTTTAAGACTACATAGAATAAGAGTATTGAGGCAAACGAGATAGTATGTGTACCTTGCAGAATCTTGATTTGAAACAGATAATGCAGCAGGACGGGTTAGACGGGCCATCAATTTCTGAAGCTGGGCTACAAAAAAAATGGTTGTATGAATGTGATTTTTAACATCTAGCAAGTAACAGGAGCAAAAAAAACCGGAATTATCGTGTAAAACCATTGTACGATAAATAGTTAGTAACTTACGGTAAAAATTTGTAATTTACAGCTTTAAGTAAAAATCTATAATATACAGTAAAAAGTATTCCCTAACAATTTTAGATTAGTTAGTGACCACTTTCATATAAATAGTTATCACTAACTAATCCAAAATGATCGCTTTTTGCCATAATTTTTCTTTTTTTTTACCTTTGTCGCATGGTAGAACGGTTGTATACGATAATTTGAGGAAAATAAAATGATCATTTTCTCAACTAACTCGATCACGAAGATATCCGCTGGGCCACTGCCCACCAACGAAGAAAGAATTTGAAAAGAGGGGGAAAGGGTGAAGGAAACTTTCGAGCTGGTCAGCTGTGAGCAGGAGGCATTAAAACATCAATAACAAAACTAAAGACCCTCATAGTACAGAGAAGGAAAAAAAACGAGCATCATTAGTCTGAGAAGTACCTGCATTGTAGAAAAATAGAAATCTCGATATCAAGAGAAACAAGTCTCGTTGAGCCTGAAAACGCAGGAAAGATGATAACCAAGAAGTCAGCATTTTGACCATACTGTCAACATAAAATAGTCGATAGAAAGTTCACGAAAAATAAAAATAAAAACTCAATGTGTATTTATCCACCTGTATGAAGAGTTTTGTCAAGCGTGACGGGTCCAATAATGCAACATTCTCACGACAGGAAAATAAGAAATGTGTTAGGATTGTTGAGGCTGCCTGAGGACTACGAATACGTTATAAAAACATATACTAGTATACTGCTATAATCAAAGATAGAAACATACATATAATAGGGAACGAAACTGTTTCGTATTGGTCTGCACATCCATCCTGAATATTAAAATTCATTAGACTGTTAATAATAAGGTACAAATAACAAAAAACAATTTCTCAATAAATTATTGAAAAATCCCGACTCCCAAAGCATCACACAACAAGAAAATCACGCATCAAGAGAGTTAGAGAGGCATGTAGGTAACTAATAATAAACACACCCAACTTTAAAAAAAACATACAAATGATCACACAAATTAGGAAGATATTGTCTCACCACTTTTCAGTACCACTTTATGTGTTATTTGTACCTATTTTATTATTAGATACCTCTTTAAATGACAAACTTATTTTGTACTTTGTACTTATTTTTATAACAAACGTACCCTTTACTATTTGTATACTCTTTTATTTTAAGCATATCTATTATGTTTGTTACCATTGTGATCTCCATTTATAACTGAAACTGATATAGTATCTCAATAAATCCAATGAAATACCATATCTCATGATAGCTATTCCACAAATAATACCCATACGGATTAAGGAGTAGGGAGTATGTATGCAGTATGTACAAAATAAGAGATATCACAAAATTGGAGACCAATCACAATGTATCATCTACATTCAGTCCTCCAATACGGAGTATTACACATTTACACTTGCTCAACTTGTTTACTCCACGGATAAACATCAAGATTCCCCCCTTCTTCAAAACACGGATAAACATCAAGATTCCCCCCTTCTTCCAAAATGATGTCGTTCGTATACCTCATTTGACCCTAAGAAAGTTTTAGCTACAATTTGTTCAAACCAAAACCATATACTCTTCTGTTAATAGTTTAGCAACACATCACACATCACAGGATTATGAATCTATTGTTTGTAGCCCCTCTACAAAGCTTAATTGGTATAGGTCATGTTGTTTGGGCTCAAATAGTAGAGTTCGAATCAATGGACCCAACTCAAATTATTGGGACTGCAGTTGAAACTGAGCTAGTATGACGTTCAAGTTAGCCTAATCTAATCTATAGAGCTGAGCCAAAATTAAAATTAAGCAGGGTGTTAAACCATCTAAGGGGTAGGGTGTTTGTTTGATTACTTAATTCAAAAATTACTGAATATATACGAGTTAGCAACAATGAAATTCAAAATTTGAAGGGAACAAATTAAAACTACCGACAATTACTAACCATATATATGTAACACGTTACTGAATTATCAGTGTTCCGACAAAAGTAAGACACACATATAATTGAAAGAAAATAACAATTGAACGGAACTAACAATTGAACGGAAGGAAACAAAACTAAGAATTACGAGTTCAGTAACAATGAAAGAACGGAACAATTGAAGCAAACAAAGCAGAAGTAAGATAAAACTAACAATTGAACGGAACGAAGCAAAGATATATATGAGTTCCGGCGTAACTTACCGACGATGCACAGCAACTATGATTCTATGAATCACGTTATGCAATTAGCCTTCCCCAAATTCGAGTTGAATTTCTGCAATTAGGGTTGAAGTTCTGCGATTTTGGTTGAAGCGAGGTGAATTTTGATATGATGAATCGTGGGTTTTGAAGGGTGCGTGGGTTTTGAGGGTGAATCGTGGGTTTTAGGGTATTTGGGGGGGTTTTATTGAAAATTGAGGATGTGGATTTTATTAGGTGACTTGGTAGTATTTAGGAAACATGTGACAATTATATCAACACATACTCCGAAGTATATGAGTTCCGGCGTAACTTACCGACGATGCACAGCAACTATGATTCTATGAATCACATTATGCAATTAGCCTTCCCCAAATTCGAGTTGAATTTCTGCAATTAGGGTTGAAGTTCTGCGATTTTGGTTGAAGCGAGGTGAATTTTGATATGATGAATCGTGGGTTTTGAAGGGTGCGTGGGTTTTGAGGGTGAATCGTGGGTTTTAGGGTATTTGGGGGGGTTTTATTGAAAATTGAGGATGTGGATTTTTTTAGGTGACTTGGTAGTATTTAGGAAACATGTGACAATTATATCAACACATACTCCGTAGTGATTAGTAAATAGGTGAGAATTAAGAAAATTTGTAGTTTTTTATACTATGGTATTACCTAGATCTGTCAAACGAGTCGGGTCTCGGGCCATGTCATAATATAGTTCAGATCGTATGCGGTCGGGTCGAATAGAGGTCGGGTTGTACGGGTCAAAGGTCGGGTTTGAGTCATAATACGAGTTAGAAATAGTTTGAATGCTAATTTTTACCGCCTTTTAAGTAAAAAAACGGGTCGATGACCCTAAAAAACAGGGTCGGGCGAGTAGTATTTGGGTCAAGTCAAGTTCTAACAGATCAACGGTATACTCCCTCCGATTTTTATTTATCTTTCCATTTGACTTTTGGGTGAAAAATAAGGGTGTAAAAATATGTGGCTCAAAAGAGAATAAACATGAGAGAGAAATGTAAGGGTAATTCTAGAGCACATGTTGATGGCCCAAAATAGAAATATAGAAGAAAAAGTATTTGAGCCTAAAAAGGAAATATGGAAGAACAATAAAAATCGGAGGGAGTATTAATTAAGGATTTTTGTGGTATGATTAGAAAATTACGGACAGTTATCTTTTATAGGAAAATTAGGGATATATTAACTAATGATATAATAAAAATTGTCAATTTTTTCTATATACAATATATTTTATATTATATGTTAACATAAATGGTTACGACTCCTTAATTACAACTGTTGCCATTCAAAATCACTTCTGGCTACGGTTAAAAACTCAACCATAGCCTTTTATGTTTGGTTATGGTTCTTGATTAAAACCGTTACCCTTTATAACCACTTTTGGCTACGGTTTATAAACTCAACCGAAGCATTTTATATCTGGCTACGGTGTTTTTTTTTAAACCGTACCCATTTATAAATTCTATTCCTATAGAATATTGTGGTTACGGATATTATATGCAACTGTAACCTTTTTCACAAACCAAATGTGTTTTTTGTGCTAGTGTTTTCGGATTATTGTGATGCTATCTCACAAACTGGAATAACCCAAGACCAAATCCGGTGGGTATTATTTCTATTCTCTTTAATCGGTAAGGCTAAGCAATGGTTCAAGGGGTTAGACAAGGCGACTCTTGGTATTGATACTTGGAAGAAGCTAGCCTTAGCTTTCTACCAACAATTTTATCCCCCGGAGAAGACAAATCTATTGAGAGCCTCTATCACGGGATTCCAACAACGTGATGAAGAAAGCCTCTACGAATCGTGGGAAAGATTCAAAGCCTTGATCCGCTCTTGTCCTCACCATGGTCTATCACAATGGTTCCTAGTGCAACAATTTTGGAACGGGTTATATGAAGACTCAAGGGCCATTCTCAATATGGGATCGAATGGAAGGTTTACCGAGGTGGATGATGACCAAACTTGGTCGAGAATCGAGGAGATGGCGGTGCACAAATCCCAATACTAAAGTCCTAGAAAGGCGAATCGAGGAGGAAGGCATGAGGTCGATGCCATCACACAATTAAGCATTTATCTTGGGGCTCAACTAAAAACCCACATGGAATCCATTGACAAGAAGCTCCAAAGTCATTTTGGTCAAGGTCAAAGTGCAAGTGCCTCCCACCAACATTCTACTCATCAAGTCAATGCTTTGGGAGTTGTGTCTCCTACACCTTATTATGGGATGTGCGATATATGCGGGATAGTTGGACATGAGCCTATACATTGTCGAGGAAGTATTGAGCAAGTGAACGCCTTTCAAGCAATCAAGCAAGGTGCCCCAACAACAATCTCTACAACACCGTCCATATGTGCCACCTCCCTTAAGGGACAACAACCAAGGTTACCAAGGTTATATGGGCAACCCAAGGCCATTCAACAATTTCAAGCAACATAATCAAGGTAACTTCAACAACAATAAAGGGTTCCAATAAGGGAACTTCAATCAAGGTGGTTTCCAAGGAAACTAACACAACCAAGGACATCAAAACTACAACCATGGCAACAATCAAGGCCTTAATCAAGGCAACTCTCATGGGTTCCAAGGGAACCATCAACAACAACAAGCAACTCAAGGTACCCAACAACAAAGCAAGCCAAGGAGCCGGTCTCTTACTTATGACTATGGCATTCCTCCAGCCATCACCGATACTCCGCACAATCCACAATCTCCACCTCGAGATTTCAACATGCAAAAATCTATGTTGGATGTGCAAAAGAGTAATCAAGAATTGCAAAGAAGCCAAATGGAGATGGCAAGAAACCAACAAGAATTCTTTGCTCAACTTCAAAGGGATGACATAGCAAGAGATGCTCATATGAAGATGCTTGAGACTCAAATAGCTCAAGTTGCATCGGTAAGCTCTTCAAGACAAAAGGGGCAACTACCTCCTCAAGGTGAAATGGCGAAATTTGAGCATGTGAATGCTATTACCACGAGGAGTGGTGCATCTTATGATTCCCCTTTATCCCCTAGTGAGCAAATACCAATGCAAGAAGCTATACCCCCCTCTCAAGATAATTCAAGCTTTCGAAACCAATGGAGGAGCAAGTCTTGTGGGAGATTAAGAAACCCCATGAAGACAAGATTCCCCCACTTCAAGGAAAAGACAAGGGTAAAGGGAAAATGTCAATTGAAAAGTCCAACCTTAGTGAGCAGGACATGGTGCATATCAAGTTGTCTTTCCCAACAAGGAAAATGAAGACCAAGGTGGATGTGCAATATGACAAGTTTCTAAACATTGTGAAGAAATTGGATGTGAGTGTCCCGTTTACCGAGTTACTTACCCAAATCCCGGCATATGGAAGATTAATGAAAGAAATCTTGGCTAGGAAGATATCCATCGACAAGGAAGAGACCATAGCGTTCACAAGAGTGGTGAGCGAGCTTATTCAAGGTTCTACGCTTCCCAAGTTGAAGGATCCGGGTAGTTTTTCGATCACTTGCACCATAGGCAACTTCAAGATTGAGAGAGCACTATGTGATTTGGGTGCGAGTGTAAGCATCATTCCCTATTCCATTTGTGAGCGACTTGGGATGAAGGAGCTCAAGTGTACTTCCATTACACTCTGAATGGCCGATAGTGCACTCAACCGACCATTGGGGATGTTAGAGGATGTGCCAATAAGAATCGGGAAGTTCTTCGTTCCGATCGACTTTCTTGTACTTGACATGCCGGAAGATGCTATTACTCCGATTATCCTTGGGTGCCCATTTTTACATACCGTCGGTGCTATGATTGATGTGAAGAATGGTAGGATCACATTTGAGTTAGGCGACGAGAAGCTCGTGTTCGACCTCCAAGGCAACACCTCGCCTACTAATGATGAGTCTTGCAATATGATCCACGCCACGAAAGACATCGATCTAGGGGATGAGTCGGGAGGAATCTTGAAGAACAACTTCTATGGAATTGAAGATGATGATTCCGAGCTTGGAGCGGATGAATGCCCATATCATGATGCTGAAGACAAGTTGCAAGACAAGGAGAAAGATGAGCCTTCCTTGGGGCCACAGGAAGATAGGTGGACGTTTGGGTATATACTGAAGGATCGAAAGTACAAGTTCAAGCCATTGAACTTAGTAGATCGGGATGCCCCGGGAACGTCAAGACAAAGTTGTGAAGAGCCTTGTAGTGTGGATGGTTACACCACAAGCTTGATTGAAGACTTCGCAAGAGCCTTCGATTTGTTTCTTCGTGCCCTTGATGGCGATGGAATTGGTTATAGTGTTGTTGAAAAAGAATTGAAGAATGCACCATCCTTGGTTTGACGGAGTTCTTAAAGAACCGTCTTATTGTATATATCTCTTTCTTGTAGTTCCTTTGAGTTTTGTGAATTCTTGTAATTTGGTATTTTTGATGAGCGATGTGAGGGAGGGATTATGATGAATGTTTTGAGCTTATTTGATAGGTGTGAAGTGAAGATGAACCAAAGAGAGGAATGGTTGTGGATAGAGCTTGGATTGTTAGCAAGGGAATCGGTTTTTGAAGCTTTGGATAATCTTTTGGGGTTATGGAGGTCATGAAGACTCTTCCCGGCCGAGAAGGAGGCTTCCCGACCGGGAAGGATGTGTCGTCCCGACCGGGAAGGAGCCATCCCGATCGAGATGAGAGGGCAAGAAATGGAGCTTTCTGTAGAGCCATCCCGACCGGGACGAGATCTTCCCGACCGGGAAAGGTGGTTCATCTCGGCCGGGACCATACATCCCGACCGGGACGGTCCCCTGCTCTTTCCTTTGCCTCTTCTTGGTCATGAGAGCCCACCCAACCACTTTATATACCCACTCCCAACCTCCCTACCTATCCTTGCACATATCATATGACCCATGCACCTCATTTGCATACCCTCACCTCATTTTCTTTTCACTTTACACCAAATTTCACATCAAATCCTACCCCCTTATACCTTTGTACTTCAACCATGCGGTATTATCAAGTTTGAAGTGGGATGACAATGAAGAAGACAAGCTTTGCGCCATTAATGATCATTGAGACGATGGAGCGAGTGAGTTGCTAACCGATTGGTATGGCAACTATCCTTTCTTTTCCGTCTTTTATTGCTTGTCTTCCATTGTTTGTTCCCTTCCCATTATACATTTTCGTGTCATGGTGGCCCTCAGGGCCTTGGTAGTTATTGCTCCCGACTCTCGATGACGTGACTACATCGAGAGTCATTTCAAAAATCCAAATTTACAAGATTTTTCACCCTTTTTGTAGGATTTAGTCGGATTCGGGCGGAATCCGGGCTAGCTGACTTGATTACACCTAGTCCTCCCCTCCCATTTCCTTTTATTTCCTTCTTTTAATTTCTTTCCCCATCCATATCTTTTCTCGTCTCGGCCCATGGTGACTTGACTACACCCCGGCCGGACACATTCTACACTTTTCTCCACTTTATTTTTGATTTTTTTTAGCTTTATTTTCGTAGTTTCATTTTTTTTCTTTAGTCTCTCCACACACTACGATCGAGCATGAGGACATTGCTCGGTTTAAGTGTGGGGGAGCGATCTCCTATGGTAGTTAGTTTTATTTTCGTAGTTTTTCGAAAAATCTTTAAAAGACCCTAAAAATTTGAAAAAAAATTCACAAAAATAAAAAAGATCTTCTTTTGTGAGTTTTTCCTTTTATGTCTTTGTATTGTATGTTTGTTTTGTTGTGCGTGTTTTGCCTCCCTTTTTCCTTGTAGGTCGCTTAATCACCGTTAACTTTGGAGGGCTTTCAAGACTTCCGATAACATCTTTATCCCTTTTTCTTCTTTATCTCTTGTGGAGTGTGGAGGAGATTTGTGATGATGTGTACTCGGGTGGAGCTTTATAAAGTTTGATGATGATTTGGTTGCTTATTTGGAAGTTCGGGGTGGTGTTTGTTCTCTTTATATGGTTGTTTTGTTTTATTTTGTTTTTGTTGCCCTTTTCCTCTTTTTCTTTCGTATTCGTCGTGTCTTCGTTTTGTGTTGTGCTAGTTGTGTCCAGTTTGTAAAAAGGTTTTCGAAAACCCGGTTTGAGGTTGTTGTGCAAGTGTTTACTTTCCCCTTCTAGTAGTATGAATCGAGTCTTGGACTTTAGTCTAGTAGAATGACCCTAAATCAATAGTTTCGTTGGTCCTTTACCTTGAGTCCACCTAGCTTACTAGGGATTTACTACGGGATTTGCATTTTGACCATTATGACCACCCACGGTGTGAAAAGGCCTTGGTTGCCGAATCTCTCCCTTAGGTGACCATGTTCGAAATTGTTTGATTAGTCCAAGTTCTCCCCTTTTTGTGGGTTTGAAGGGGAAGCGCGCTCCTGACTCACCCATTCCCCTACCTCCTACACATATCCACAAAATAAAGTTGCAATTTGTTGAAATCTCTTTCTTAGTTGCAAGAAGGAATGCCTACAACTCAAATCAAGCCAAAAGGGCAAAGAAAATAAAAAGAAAGAAAATGAAAGAAAGAAAAGATTGAAGAAAAAGAAAAGGCACAAAAAGCCAAAAAGAAAATACAAAAGATGAAAAAGAAAAGGCATAGCAACACACCAAGCAAAAGTGCCAAAGAAAGAAAAATGCCAAAAGAAAACCGTCTCACAAAAAGAATCCCCACATCTCAAAAATAAGCCTTTTACCGACTATTACCGTGAAGAGCCTACCAAAAGGACCGAGTCCCTAGGAAGGATGATAGCGGTAATGGTCGGTCTTCCCTCATTTTGCAATAATGTCCACCTTTTTACTTGGATTAGTTGAATGGTTTAGAACACGGGACGACCCTCTTGGCTCATCGCTAAAGGGTGCGGGGTCTCACTTACCTATAGTGTCGACTAACACCGTGGTTCATCCTTTTTCCATCCCGCCGATCGTCCCGTAGTACGTTCTTAGAAGGTTAGGAGGACCTAGGTAAGTTACCAACGTTTTTATTGCTTTGTTGTTATACTATTAGGGTTTAGTTCATCTCGATTTGTGTTATTATCTTGGGAACGTTGTCACTTGCCTCGAGTCCTAAACCGGTACTTCTTTCACCGCTTTTTAGAGGGAAGCGGTATTTTTTTTTTCTTTGGGTGCAACCTTGTGTTTGTTTGTTTGTATGCTTGTTTGTTTTTGTGTTTTGTGTCCGGTTGCATCCACAGTTTTGTAGCAAGACCTTACTTGCCTTGTGGAGTACACTTTTCCTCTAAGTGTACTCGTGTGAGTTGAAAGGGCATAGGGTGCGCTAATACCCACTCGGTTAGTAGTCTAGTTTCTTACTTTTTAATTAGTTGGTGCTTACTCGAGGGCGAGTAAGGGTTAAGTGTGGGGGAGTTGATAAGTGTATTTTGTAGTGCCTATGTTGTTGTGTTTGGTCCCTTTTTACCTTGTGAAATCGCTCTTTGGAGCGGTTTCTGGGCTACTCATGCTTCCTTTAGCTCGTTTTAGGTTCCCGAGACCGTTCATGGAGAATTGGAACGATTCCGACTCGTTTCATACACTTTGTAGCCAACGAAGAGAAGGAACGATCGCTTGGTGCCTTGGATACGATCCCGAGATCTTGGGACCCGTTCCCGAGCCCCTTAGACTCGATCCCGAGCCCCGAGAATCGATGAGAGGCCCATGAGAAGCAAGGAGGGACCAAAAAGATCATAATGGAGGCCTACAAGGCCCTTCCCGGGCGGGATAGTAGCCTTCCCGACCGAGAAGGGTTGTACAATTAAGGGGGCTGCTGTCTTGAGCCGTCTCGGCCGAGATGACTTTCGTCCCAGTCGGGACCATCTCGTCCCGGGCGGGACGGCCGCGCTGCTGCACGAAGCTTCTTTCTTTCCTCTCCTTCATTCTTGTAACCTAATAAATACTTCTCCCTTGTATTGTTTAACTATCTTACATTACCCTAGACTATCTTAAGCCTCTCTACATTGTTTAAACCCTAGATTTAGTTCTCCTCTCATTAGCTTAATCTTCTTTTAAACTTTTGTTAATCTTAGTTTAATCTAGCAATTAATCTTGTATTAAGAAGATTCTTGAAGACTCATCCAAGATTGACAACCTCGGTGATTATTTGGGTTTCTTATTTTATACAAGTTCTCATCTTTTTCATCCTTTGTTAGTTGGCGTAATCTATTTTCTCTTGTTCTTTGTTTATCTTTCAAGTTTGAATCTTTACATATTGTTTATTGTTATTGTTTGTTCATTATGAATGTTTGGATGTTTACATTGATTTCTCTTGTTTATGTTAATCTTAGTTTGATAATGAGTGAGTAGATTCCTTGTGGGGTTAGTAGGGGGATTAAGTGTGGATTATGGGTGATTAGGGTGTGATTATAGGTAAAGGTGAATCATTTGTTGCTAGTCACATATTGGGCACTTTATGTGTTTGTTGAATTGCTTGCGTGGGTAGTAGTGGCCAATGCTTCTCATACTTGTTCTCATCTTCTCCTTGTTTGGCTAGTGTGTGAATGTGTTCGGGTTTAGTCTTAGGGACGAGAGTGCGGACTTAGGTTTAGACGCGAGAGCGCAAACCGACCTTGACTTAGGATTTGACGCGAGAGCGCAAACCGACTCTAGTAACTAAGAGACACCTACACCCTTGATTACCCAATCATCCTACCACATTTATGAACCCAACCTAACCCTACTCTCTTCCATATTTGATTCATCCTTCTAGTTAGTCATCATTTCTCTAGTTCATTGCTTAGTTAATTTTTAGTTGTTTCATTTAGCCTATATTACATCCAGTTCATTGTTAGTCCACTTTCTTCATCTCCAACCACCGTAGTTTATCAATTATCATCTTCTTTGTGTTTGTTTGTGTGACTTAGCCTTGTTATTAGGTCGAACTAGTCTAGACAACCTTAACCGTCTCCGTGGACACGACCCGACTTACCCTAGCTACCCACTAGGTATAGTTGGTTATTACTTGACGGTGGGGGATGCGGCAAAACTCTACCATCAATTTGGACCCTCCTCGGTCCGTGAAGAGCTATAGCTATAAAGGCTTCACGGGTCGTAAGATGGTGCAAGCATGGGACGATGGTCATACTGAGGAAGGATGGCATTCCTACTTGCAGGCTAATGAGCGAGTTGATATCAGGGCAAAAATCCCGTGGTGGCATATCATTGGACAGACCAGGTTTCCATTCTCGTCCTCGACTCATGTTATGCATATATTATCCTTAAGGGATCCGGTTTATATTTACCTGGGCGAGCTATCGCGCCAAATGGGTGCAAGGCGAACTGTATGTAACAGCCCTAAATTTTTCGCGACCAAAATAACAAACTGAAATGGAAAATTCAAAGCTGTTACTCCGCACTTATCTCACAAGGCCAAGTGCAAGGCAAATAAAATGATATAAATCAACCGAAAAAGAAGTTTGATAGAAATAATTGATACGAAATAGAATTCCGGTAATTAATTAAATGAAAACGTTGCAGTGGAAGACTTAAGTCCCACAAAATTCAAAACGGTTTAAAACAACTTCGATCCAAAATTCAACATAAATATAAATAGTTTGGAGGTAAATGTTAAATAATAAAATCTTTCCTCGCTCAGCATCCCGAGCCAAATGCACCCATGCAGCATATTAAGTGTACCTATCAACTGTACCCAAAATCACGAATAGGTACAGGTTCCAGTGGGGGAACAACCCAAAACAAAAGGACGTCAGCAAAGCTGAGCAAAAGTATAATATAATGAAAACGTACACAATAATTATAATTTGTAGTAAACTGAATTCAGAATTAAAATTCACCGTCTCGAAACCAAACCACAATACTTAAAAAACATCGTAGTCGAAATCAAAACCAACCAAAATATATTTTTCACCACCTGTGTGCCAAGGTCCTACCCTTGCACGGTCTAGAGGTACCACCTGTGCTTAGTTCGACTTATATAGTGCGCACCTCCCGCATTTGGACAGTCAGTAGGATGATGCTACTAAAGGAGAAAGTCTAACTTCCTAGCAACTGGGGGTCGGTTACCCCACTCAAATATAACTCGGGCCAGGAGTTCAGTTTTGGGACGAAGTCCCAGGAACGTCGTAAAAGCACCTTAAACCCACTAGACCAACAGAGCTCCCAGAGTCTGTTATAACCTCCAAAAATTTTACCAAAACAATACCAATGTGTGACTCGTGTCACAAGTTCAATATCCAAAATATTACGAGTATCATAAAAATTCTCCGTTGATAAAATAATTTACAAAACCGCTTTAAAAATATAATTTAAACCGAACATGCTCTTTACTTAAATGTAAAAAGGGTAAAACATCCTTACCTCTCGAGACGGACCATCCAAGCTAATATTTAGTCCAAAGTTCTTTCACCTCGAACCCACAAGCTACAAATAATATAAATTGGTTCAATAACTAATCTAACTTATTCGTATGATTAATGTCTCGTTCAAACACTAGAATTCTCTGAAACTTTATATAATGGTTAACAATCGATCCCCTTCTTAATTATAAACTCACACAGATAGCTAGTCTAAACGTAAGACAAGCTAAGTAGTCAACTAAAGTACATCACTTAAATAATCAAGGCCACTCTACACACTCGAGTCTCTATTCCATACAAACTCTCCAACGTCCGTATATACAAAATCAAAACGCAGCTCTCCAACCAACCTGAATCAGACTTACAGCAAGTAGTATATATATAGACCCATGACATCACTGTTGCATCATCACCAAAATTTAACAACTCCATTGCCACGATTGTTCATCAGCTACTCCAATTCACGCCCAAACTAATTACTAATAACACCCAATCAACCGACATAATAATCATCCCAATTTCTACCCTGACAATGTTCGATACTAATTGAAAACTTCCACAACAAAATCACCAATCCCTGAGAAACAGTAATACAATCGGAATAACCCGGTACCATCCTCTATCACCAAATTACTTGACATAATGTCTCTTAACCCCAACCCATGATAGTTAAAACAAAAGTCAATTTATAAATAACTCAAAACAGAATTTAAGAACCTGAATACTTACCAATTTCTGTAATATGAGGGACGGAGAGAAGAAATAAAAAAGAATCTGACGGTAACGGATCCGATGAAAGCCACGAGATACAGAGGAAGAAAGGTGAGAAGGCTGGGAAAAGAGTAGTGCGGCAAACAGAGGAAGGGATGAATGAATGACTGGTATGATGGGGGTTTGGGGGTGTACGTAGGTTTATATATAATTGAAGTATTTCCTCTTTTTTTTTACCAAAATTCCAACCCGATAGAAAGCCGGTTTATAAAATAACGTTACACTCTAATAAAATCAAAACCGATTTATTATAAGATGACCCAAAATACTTTAATTTTATAATAACATTAAAAATATTTTTCCAACTTAAAAACTCGATTTAAATAAAAGTAGAAAAGTCAAGCTTATAATTGGTTCGGAAAATAACGGGGTGTTACACTGTATCTGAGATTACTAAGGGTGCTCCTAAGTCAGATCTGTGGACGGAAAATTCTCTCGGGGAATTTAGGATGTCTTGGAGACAGAGGTTTTCACGTCCCATTGTTATAGAAAGTGCTCGACTGACCGATCTTACTTCATTCCGGCGGGGAGTTCATGAATACCCATCAGGACAGAGCAAGTCGAAAGTTAGGAAGACCGCGCTGCTAGAGGATACGGAGGCGACTCAAGGCAACGTCACTAAGCGCTTGACCAAAGACAGTGATACCGATCCTAGTGTCGTTAGTTCGTCTATACGGGCCAAGACTGACAAGACCCATATTGAAAATGTGAGTGAAGAGGGGAAGTGGGATTGGTTGGGCTCGCCTTTGGCTAGGGTGGTGGAAGCTTGTGTTCGGAGGGGTCGATGGTGAGAGACCCGAACAAGCACACCCAAATGGCAAGAAAAGGGGAAAGTTGGACCGGTAGAGTCCAGCCGTTTAGTACCATGTTCTATTAATTGATATTATGTGGCGTATTAGTACTAGTTTTTTTTATAGGGTTTTGCTTGACATGGTGTCATTTTCCGTGGTAGTCGAATTTCGGATGCTCGATGTAAAGGGCCTCGACAAAGGCTCAATTTAACTGATTTTTTTTATTAATGAGAAGCACACATTTTTTTTATCATTATTATTATTATTTTTGCGGTGGCTCGCAAATCGATTCTTTATTTTACCCGGAGCGCCCTTTCGGGTTTTCACTCCGTCCTAGGCTCACCTTTTTTTTTGCTCTTTTTTTTTACGGCTCGCAACTTGATTCTTCATTTTGCCCAGAGCGTCTTTTCGGGGTTTCACCCCGTCCTTGACTCGTCATTTTTTATTTTTTACGACGGCTCGCAACTCGTTTCTTCATTTTACCCGAGGCGCCCTTTCGGGTTTTCACCCTGCCCTCGGCTCGTCGTTTGTGCTTCGTCATTGTAATCACTCGTTAATCGGAATGTTAGGGGTGGTTTCGATTTGCATGTGAATCGAGTAATCTATTTTGTTATTTTTGTTGGTTGTACCCTCGGAGGGGTTGCCTACGTATCCGTTTTTAGACGGAATCAAACCATGTCCGTAGTTCATAATAGGTGTGAGTGATTTTACTTTAGACTCGTTATACCAATTATCGATGTGAGATGTTTAGAGTGTATTCACCATAGTTAAAGAACTAAGGTGGAGTGATTGGGTGTGACCCCTTGAAAGTGACAATTACCGAGATACCGTGTTTGGGTCAGGGTGACTGGCTTGGATGGTTTTGGAATGTGGAGCTAGGTAGTGAGTGGCTTTGATAAATCAAAATCTGGAGCTAGATTTTCGTGGCGTTATGGCTATGGGCTAGGGTTTCGTAATGTGGTAGGAAAGGAGAAACTGAGTAAAAATGACTCAGGCTTCAATCGGGCGGGATATAAATTACGTGGGATCTGATTTCCATGTCTGGCCCTAACGGTTGGGGTTATCCTATTGAGCTTGAATCCTCAAAATTCTGGACTATCTCCTAACAAGTGTCTCGGGAAGGTCTTAAGGGTTGTAATGTAGGGAGGCTAATATTTGGTGCTAGCCGACCGGTCTGTTCATTTTAGCTCTTTGTTCGGACTTGTACTTGAAATTGAATTGGACGATTGGGATTTGATTTTGACCATTGAGTCTGGTCTTGATCATTGAATTGGGCCGGTCTGGCTTGACCTTGGTTTCACTTGTTTTTAATTCTTTGGCTCCTTTCGGCCATTTCAGACTCCTTTTTTTATTTTTTGTCAGACTAGCCCCTATGGTAGGAATCGGTCGGTCTTTATTTGAGGAATGTTTATTGTGGGAAATGGGTTTGCCTTCCGTCTTCGATCCCAAGCTAAAAGACTATCTAGATTCGTCATAGGATTCAGTAATGCTCGTTCTAAGGGATAGTTATATGGCTTTCTATACTAGACGTGGAATAGGTAAAAAAAGAACACGGGATCTCAGTTCTCGCATTTCCTCATTGTTTTGAGGCCTGTTTGATTGTCATCGATAAATGGCATAGCATCGAGTTGTAAACAAGAAGGTGCATTTTTTTAAATCAAGCGATTGTCGAGGCGCGTTGTAAAAAGAAAGCTGATTTCTTATTGATAATAAGTGGGCGATGTGCCCGAGGTTGTTCTTGGGGAGGTGGAGGACAGACCCCTCACACCTCCTGTCTCGATAGGAAAAAGACATTTATTAATGTAATCAAGTCTAGGCCCTAATATGAACTAGACTCTGACTTGGACATGGAATTACTCGTCTTGGTTGGTGCCCGTGTGCTCTCGTATTCAGGATACGCCCCAAACATTTCCTCTTGGATGAGGTAGCGGACCCGCTATCGGAATTCACGACATTCACTAATGTCATGCCTGCGACCTTGGTGGTATTGACATCATTTGCTACTGTTCCAGTGTATTGGCCTCCTATCGAATGGTGGATCGGGTGTTGGAGCCAGGGGATATAGGAGCCCGTTGGCTGCTACCATTGTTAGGGACTGGTCGTGGGATAGCCCGAAGTGTTCGAGGAGTCGGATGCCTCCTTCCTCGGAAGTGTCCGTGAGAAAGTAGGTAGGTTTTTTTAGTCAGTAGTGCGGTTTTCACGACTCGCGTGTTTATTAACCCCTCTATTTACCCCTATGATAATGGCAGTAGTGTTAGACCAATGGCGGGATCTATGGTTTAACGGGGGGGGGGGGGTCAACCATTGGGTTTATAGGTCGCAGGAGACGAGGGATGCCAACCGTTGGAGCGCGGATGCGTAGCTAACTCCGATTTGGGTATGCTTTTTCTTTGGCCCTAAATTCTTAGGCGTACCTATATTACTTCCCCTAATGGACCCGTTGCAATCCGAATTAGGAGGTTCGGGGAACTCCCCGAGCTTTTCCTCAATATGTGCTATCCAAGTTTCGATTCTTAACATTAAGGGGTGTATTTCTGAAACTAGGCGGGTTAGGCTCTCAGTCGTCGCATGTTCTGCGGGGTCAACGGGTTTTTGTTCCATGTGGTTGTCGAGATCTTCCTCGATATTTAGGACATCCTCCTCAATAGGGTGAAGGTGGGAACAACCGATGGTGTCGTCAAAGACAGTGTGAACGCTAAAGGGGTTTGTGGTGTTGTTTGGTTTCTCGGGTGGAGGGAGAGGAATGACCCCTTTTTCTATCATGTTTTGTATGACATGTTTGATTCGAAGGCAAGATTCGGTATCATGCCCATTGTCACGGTGGTAATGGCAATATTTATTGGCATCCCACATCTTCCCTTTTCTGTTTGCGGGGAGTTCTGGGGATTGACCCATGGGTTCGAGCTTTCCTGCTCGATTAGCCTTTTTAGGGCTTCGGCGTATGTGATGCCTAACTTGGAGAACGTCCTAGGGGTGAATTTCGTTCTACCTCTAGTGGTTAATTCAACTAGGTGTACTTCTTCGGTTTTGTTGTTCCCGGATGACCCGTAAGAGCGGGTTCCCGTGGATGTATTGGTCCTTGATAACCCTTCCCCATTATTTTGGAGAGTACTCCCTTCTTCATATCGTCTTCTAGGCGTATTCCTAAGGTAGATAGTTCTTTGACGGTATGGATATTTTGGTACCTAAGGTGAGAGGAGTAAGTGGGCCTGAGGTTATTGACGAAATTTTCTACTAAAGTGGCTTCGTCAGGGCGGTTTACTAATTTGGTGCTGACCTTTCTCCACCTAGTCAGAAATTTGGAGAAGCCTTCCTTCTCTTTTTGGGAAAGGACTTCTAGGTTTCGGATGGTGATTTGTGTTCAGAATTGTCCGCATACTGTTTTGCGAATTCTATGGAGATGTCGACCAAGGTGGATATCTTCTTGGGGTCGAAGGAATAAAACCAGTATCGTGGTGTGTCACCTAACGAGGATGGGAATATCATAGTGAAAAGGTTGGGTTTGACCCCTTTAATGGCCATGTAATCATTAAAGGCCCGGATATGGTTGAGGATGTCCTCAGTTCCTTTCAACTTAGGTATGTCGGCTAGGGAAAAATTTTCTGGTAGTTGGTCGTTTACCATCTCGAATATTCAGTGGTTTTCTAGGTGGACATTGTTGCCTTGGTTTAGACGCATCATGGTTTTCAAAGAAGTCTATGCGACTCACGGCGGACTGTAAAATGTCGTCCTGAGGTGGTGTAACGAGGTCATTAGGGGTGACTCTGACAAGAACACCGCCTAGCGGCGTAGAGTTAAAGGGACCTCGTTCATGATCCGGTTATGGTGTTCATCAGAGGCCTTATCTTCCAAGTGGCCTAGGCGGGAATTGATGCTATTTACGGATGCATTCATGGTAATGATGGTGGCCTGTAAGTCTCGGATCATGTTGGCTAAGGTTCCTACGGTGTTATCCCTGGATTGTCCGGCGTCATCCCCACTATGGTTACTGGCGTCTACGCTTGAATCTCCTAACATGACTGCGGAAAAGGTGGTACGGATGAGGGCGAATCCACCAGACGACTTAAAGACTCGAGGAATGCTCGTATTTGAGCGACACGAAAATGAGGCCCTAGATTTGCGCGTTTTTGCGGTCATCGAATTAGGGACTCAGGTGCTTTAGACTTTTGGTGTTATCTCTAGAACGACACGATTTGACATAAATCTCAGGTGTGATATTTAAACAAGAGGACTTCTCGAGACAAGATGACCCAAAATGTAAGACCTCGAATTGAGGTGACCCTAGTAACTAACACATAAAGTTAATCACACCATTGTACGACGTAAGGAATTGATCTCGATCCCGGCTCAGAATCAAAGGGTTGTTGTTTTCGAAAACGAATGGATCTTGAAAGCAAACTTTTCGAAAATGGGAGTTTTCATAAAATTAGCGTGGCGAGGGTTTAGTGACATCGCTTGCGGTGTGTGGAAAGCGTTGCTATGTGAGTGTCGAGGATTCGACGATAGCAAAAGTGTCAGCTGTGATTTTGTAAAGGAAGCGCGGACCGGTTTTGAAAATTGTGGTGTCGCGTTTTATCGAGACTACTATTAATTAGTAGCTCGAAGTTCGTGGTGTAGACGGTGTTCGCGAGAGAACGTGGTGTTTGTGATGGTGTTTTTAGAAAACTTGAGAATGTGCGACCGATTCCACTAATTGGAATTTCGACGATGGGGATGCTGTGTGTGTAATGTTTTGTGAGTATAACCGTGTTCACGTTCCTTGATTTCATTAATTGAAATTTCGGTAAAGTTAACGGTATGTGCGAAAAGATGTTTTGAAAAATAAAATGTGACCGTTTTAGATGCGTTAATCCCCTTGATTGGGAATTTGGCGGTGGTAACGGTGTGTTTGTGTGCGTGAATGTTTTGAAAACAAAATGTAACCATATAAGGTACCTTGATCCCATTAGTTGGGAGTTCAGCGATAATAACGATCGTCGTTGTTGTTTGAGAATGACGAGTTTTATTTTGGCCAAAGCAATGGCGCTAAAAAAGGTATCCTTTGAAAGTGATGAGTGTAAAGTCCGTCATGATGATGGTGCCAGAAAATTTTAGAAAAAATTATTTTAATTTGGCCGGAGCATTGGCGCTTAAAAGGCGATTTTGAAAAGAAGATGTTCTTTTTCGAAAACGGAGTTGGGTGCGGTAGAATATGTTGTCGTGGTTGAATCCATATTTTAGTATTTTATTTAGGTTGTCAAACACGCTACACGTAACTAGGAATGCGTACACTCATGAAGGATGCAGACACGAGTAGGTTAGGGTAGGCTACCGCCCACGAATAGTCTTTGCTTAGGTGACGACAGGTCACCTAGGAAGGTGAGTGTCATACCGTTTGCTTAGAACCACTCGTTTGGTATACCCGCGGAATGCGCAGCTACCTTAGGCGGCCGGAGCGTCAACCGAGGGTCTCTCCGCGAGTCCGTAAGAATCTTACCGTGAAGAGGTCGGTTGGTCCTAATATCGGTTAGGGTGGGCTTTTTAGGGCCAAAACTTGTAGTGACCACAACAATGAACTAGGAAATGAGCTTCACCAACCTCGTTCGAGTTACACCATCGTTGGAAACTTGTTTCCATCTCCCCAGCAGAGTCGCCCAACTGTGGACGTCCGTCCGCACCGCCCGGCGCCCCGCGTGGGACTGACCTGGTTTGGCGCGGCAGCCACCCACGCGGCCCCCTCCCGGTCGGGGGCCAGTCCGATCTTGCATACGAGGCGATGTGTCGGACCTCGATTTGGATGATGATTCAGAAAGTACTATACGAATGCGGGCACCCGTGTTTCCGTTAGAAACGATCGAGTCGTGGTTTTAAATGTTTAAAGGCCGATATGTTTGGTAAGGCGACCTTTTTAGTGAACCGAATTCGTTGCCGATTTGTGGAGTAGCCACCGAGTCAATTATGGGGACTCGGAAACCGTTCAAGTCAACTTTGATCCTTAGCCGGCTCAAAGTTGAGTGACACGGGACCTAAAAATAAAGACTTATACCCTTAAGCACTTCATGCCTGGATTGACTCTCATTGTCAATGGTTTCTGACATCCGGAAACTGTCGATGCTGAATAAGGGGTGAGGGTACATATTGGGAAGACAACGTCCGCTAGACATCGACACTCAATCCCGCCTGCACATAACGGCCTCTATTAATCAATCGGTGGGCTGATAACTTTCTTCCTTTATTGTGGTGGAAGTACGGTAATATTCATTGTTTTAACCCTATGTCTTTTCTATGTCGGTTATTTAAGGATAAGTAAGTTTTGTTGTCGAATTAGTTGTGTTTACATTCATTGCATGCGATTTCACGTGACAAGCAGGCCATGAAAAGATGCACATAGGAGAGTAGAGGGTACTAAGTATTATACGTATTAGCAAATTAGATTTAACGTGATAATACGGATATTAGTCATTCTCGTGGTATACCTTACATGATCTTCTACTTAAGGTGCGTCGATTCGGTATTAATAGGGATGCATCGAACCATGCGTGGCGAGCATCGGGATAAATGTGGAACCCGACCACCGCTTTGTTCAGTTTTAGCTTATTTACCTTTTGAATTCTGTGTTAGCTGATTTACCATGCGATTATAAGGTCATAAAAGCGGTAAATCATACGAAAGCGGTAAATGCGAAATGTAAGTAAATCACATAACGAGGAGTTGCACCCTCGGAGTGTACACTAAACAAGACATGGTGCGTAGAAGGTTGGGAACGGATCTCGGAACTACTCGGGTTTAGTTAGGGTGTCTTAGTGCTTATGGTTGAAGTTGAGGACGTTACGTGTTTTAGGACATGTCATGGACCTAGCGTTCATGTTTGATATTATCGAAGTGCATAATAAAAGTGCAGAAATGTAAAGTTTTTTTTAAAGGATAACCTAGTGACGGTTCGACTTCGTGGCGGATCCTCCTAGCTTGTTCTGCGGTGAATTCGGCAGAGCTTCGCTACTACAGCTGATTCTGCGGTGGATCCGGCAGAGCTTCGCTCTATTCTCGGAGTTAGAAAGGCGAGCGCAGGTGCTCCTCGGTTTCGAGTGGAGTGCTTGAAGATGAGGAGTAGCGTCGATTCGCTTATCGGGACAACGATCGAGTGGATCTTACTTAGGGTCGGAGTGCGACCGAAGTTAGAGAGGGAAACTCGTAAAGAGTAAGAGAGAGAGAAGCAAATTGAATGAGTTGTTTGAGGGGGTATTTATAGTTGTTCGCGCAGTTCAAAAAGATTACTCGGATGCTTTCTGTCCAGTGACTCGGAACTTGGATGCCTGGTGTGAGGCAGCTCAGTTTTCAGACGCTTGAGCTCACGCGGTTGAATTTTTGAAGACCCGATTTCAAAACTTTCCAAAACGAAGAATATGCGTATCTTAGGCTTTCTTGGAGATTAAGGCTTCCCTTTAACCCTAGTGCGTCGAGTGCCGGGTGGACCACGGGTGCGTGTCTCGAGGTTTGCTCGGCCCGACACGTTGACTCGGGTTAGACTTTGCATATTTCAGGACCGATTCGGGGTCCCGGTGTCGGAATTGACTCTAATTAGTGTCGATGCGACCGTAATGACACGACTATGGTTGTCTTGATGTTAAATTAATTTTTCCGAGTAATTACTTGATCCGTTCTATAGAAAAACTATCTAAAACATCGTAATCTCGCGTCGGATTGCAGTCCGATCGTCATCGGGTGTTTGTTGGGCACCCCTGTAGCCACCAAGTCAAAATTTGGGTGTCTACAACCCTAACGGACGGACAGTTGATCGGTCGAAGACGTAGTCTATCACATCCTTCCGCATGCTGAGGACATCCGAGAAGATGACGATATTGGAGCACATGAATCGAGATACCATAAGCTGCCCCCTTATCGTAGACCCACAGTCCAATGAACACCCCAAATTTTCTGGCACGTTACCCATGCACTCAAATGCCACGTCGGATTGGAAAATGTACGGAAGATGTACACCTGCAGCAATGTGTGCGTCGGCTTCCGCAATCTCGCCTGCTTGTTGATCATCCTCCGTGACGACATCCATTGTTGCGGGCGTAACGTTCACAACGGCCGCTACATCCCACCCCGCCTTGTCCAACCCCACCTCAAGGCAAGCACTGACCTCTCCGACCGCATTGGTTGTCGTCGGGTCCACGGTTTTTGTTTCATCGAGCAGAGCCAGTACTACCTTACACCTCCCCTCGTCCGACGTCCCATCATTGTGAACGGTGGTTGTTCCGTAGCCAGCTCGTCCACAGCCGTCCGTGCGTCCGCGGTCTCCCACCCTGCTTGCCGTAGAGCTACCACTACCGTCGGACTCATACCAACCGATGCCTACACCTCGCAGCCTGTCTTGAGTTCTTCAGTATTGGGTAGAGTATCGTCGATGTGCGGCTCAGCTGCAACAGGCTCGGGCGTACCATTGGCAACCTCCTCGTAATCGTTCTCGGGATCCGATCCCTCACAGAAACTTGGTGACACGAAGCCACCTTCAAAAGTACCCTCATCGTCATACCCTCCTACACCCTCAGCACAAGGTCTCCCACTAAGATCCTCGCCCCCTAGATCGAGGTTAGCATTCTCAATTTCGACTTCTAAGTACCCAGCATCACATGAGTCATCCACAATTTTGCGTACCTGCTTGGAGACACCAGGACTGCGTTATCCCTCGACCTTTCAAAATTATGTACCAACCTCAATACCGGGGGCGTTATGGGTAGTCTGCCTCAACCGGTCGACCAACGAAACTACTTCGTCAACATACCTGAGGACAGCTGGATCCTCCAAGAATTGTTGAGAGGACGGGTTTTACTTGGAACTGCCATGGTCCTCGTCGCTATTTCCTTTACAAATGAGACAGCCTCCTCACAACACTTGCAAAAGGCAAGCGCGCTCCTCCAGAACTTCAGGAAAAACTCATGGTCGGCCTATAAGTCAGTCAAAGTCAAATCATTAGTTTAGTTAGACAACGAGTGTAAAGGTGCGTGATCTGCAATAAAATTACTGTGACTATACAACACATTGAGTGTGACTATAGATCTTCAAGTGTCTGACTATTCAGCACAATGGTTGCACAACTCGTGTGACTGTACATCATACTGAGTGTGACTATACATCTTCAAGTGTGTTACTGTGCAACATAATGATTGTACAAGCCGCGTGATTCTACAACATAATGAGTGTGACTATAAAGCATACTTAGTGTGACTAAGCATCTTAAAGTGTGTGACTATAAAGCATAATGAATGTACTAAATGAGTGTGACTATACAACTGAGAGTGTGTGATCTTACGACATAATGAGTGTGATCCTACAACATAATGACTGTGACTATAGTCAAGCAACCAATTGAAAATAGACCCCCTCAATTGATGGTATAAAGTGTGGCTGCGAGATAACTTACGTCCACTGCTCTGGCCTTCAGTTGATCGTCGCTCTCGATCTCCAACGTTAGAGGGACCACTTCACGTGTAATATTACCCGTACACGCTATTCTTTCAGGACTAGAACATTGGCTGTCAGAGGGCAAAGTTATAGCGGGCAAAACCTCGTCACTTGTCACCCCACATGTACGTGGGTACGATACCTTGGAGCACAACTGATTCCCCAGTGACCCTGTCTCTAGTTCTTCATCCAGAAGCTTGCTTATCCTCCGCGCATCCCAATGCCCGACCAATGGAAGGTCGTATTTGCAAGACTCACTACGGAAATCATTGCGTTTGAAGTAGGCAATCATCAGAAATGGGATGCACCCCTGGAGGTAATTAGGTTGTATGCTGGAGTCACGCATCTCCTTACTCGCCCGCACCAGATCGTGCAGCGCTAAAGTGCACCAGTCTTGTTGCTGAATTAATCCCACGTCCTCCACCGCGGCTAGTAGGCTGAGGTCGAGTGAGTTGTTTGTAGTAGGCATGAGGAACGGCGACAATGCGAACAGGACGAATGTACGCACAAAGTCGTCGTCCGCGGTATCGGTTCCCAGTAATTTTCTGTACACGCACCCAAAACCAATTCAATTATCGGGCTTCACCACGCCAAATTGCTCCCTCCAACTATTCTTTAACCTGATCACGTGAGGCGAATCTGCCCCTTTCTGGTTCTCGTTGGGATTACGCTCACCGGACGAGGTCCAAAAGGTAGTTGGAAGCAATCGTGCACCTCGTACTTTGACACCATGAATGCCTCCCGACGTGAGGCGCGAAAAACATGGGACCCGTCAGAGAACGCACGAAGGAACATAAGCTTGTGGTCGAGGAGAAACGAATCGAATCTCAACTCCAACAGCCCACCGAGCCCCACATCACGTACCCATTTTTTTCTGCTCAGCTATAAATTTCGAAATAACCTTGTATAACCGCCTAGGCCTATAATGAACATCCGGCGGACCTCCTTGGACTACTGGTTGATCTTGTGTTCGTTCTCTTTTCTTCTTACCCCCAGATTTTCGAGCGGTTGTATCTGGTACGCGCACAACAATTTGTTCTCCACTGATGTGGTCGGCCTCTGTATCAAACTTGACCTTCTTCTTCTTCGAACTGCCCTTCTCAACATATTTTGTCTTCCCCACACCCTTCTTGCCAACGACGTGGTGGCCCGGTGTATCAAACACAACCTTCTTCTTCCCACTCCACTTCTCGCCAACGATGTGGTTGGCCGCTGTTTCTTCCACGATTTTCTTCTTACCGTCCTTCTTTCCAACAATAATCTTCCCACCAGCCATTTCGCTGCAATAACGACATGCGCAATGAGTGTGACTATACAAATGTGTATGCGAATAAAATGAGTGTACAACATAAAGAGTAACTATACAACTTCAATTGTGTGATTCTACAACAAAGTGATTGTGATTTTACAACTTCAACTGCGTGATTTGACAACAAAACGATTGTGACTATACAACCTCAACCGCGTGACTCTGCAACATAACGAGTGCGACTATACATCCTAATCTATGTCACTACACAACTTCAACCGTATGACTATACAACATAATCTGTGCAACTATACAACTTCAAACGTGTGACTATAAAACACAATCTGTATGAGTATACAACGACAATATCACCTGTGACTATACAATATCACTAGCAAGAATGAGAGCGACTCTACAACATATTGACTGTGACTATACAATGTCACCAGTGTGACTATACAACTAAAACCACATAGTTAATCATACAATGGAAAATAAAAGCCATATAGTTAATTATACTTCGATCATCATTAGCGAGGTCACATGCATAATTAAAAAAAAAGATTATGGGAACTTGAACATGAAAATAACATTACTTGACTTTAACAGGGAAATATCAGGTAATTACATCATTAAAAACTTTTAGGGTTTAACCACTAAAACATTTAGGGATTATATCACAAAAGGTTAGAGAGAGATTACATCCATCTTAGGGTTTAATCATTAAACCGACGATGGAGTTTTATGCATAAACATACCTTGGTATGATGATCGGAGTTGGCGACGGAGTATGAACGGAGTACCTTTCAGTATTTGATGGAGCTTATTTTGTTGTAATGACTTACAGAATTATTTCGAGTATCTTGTGCTATAAACCAAGTACGATCGGAGTGGTTGCCGAAAGTTTGATCCGAGTTATTGATGGAGCTTATTTGATGGGGGTTTGTTAGAGTGATATTTTAGTTGTTGATGGAATGGGGGTGTGTTTGAGGAATGAGAGTGTGGCTGAGTAAATATGAATTCAAAAGGAGGAGATTAAGAAGAGTAATAGGCTGTAAGCGGGAGAGTAGAGGAAGAAGAGTAATGACAGTGATTGATGGCGTGAGGGGAAGGTTGACGCGCGATGTTTGGCAGTCTTCCCCTTTTTTTAAAAAAAATTGAAGGTCATCCATCTTAAGATGAAAGAAAGGTCAAGACCAACACTAAGGAACGAACTTCAAGGAAGTTAGTAACTTCCTTGATCTATATATATATATATATATATATGTAGAGGTAGGTTCAAATAAGGTCCACAATTTTTTTAAGTCTATATTGAAGTTACAGATGACATACGATAAAGTTGCATTTTTTCAAAATTGATATATATACAAATGCGACTTTAGCGTATGTCATCTGTAGCTTCAATATAGACTTAAAAAAATTGTGGACCTTATTTGAACCTACCTCTCTCTCTATATATATATATATAGAGGTAGGTTCAAATAAGGTCACCATGTTTCAGTAAGTCTATATTAAAGTTACAGATGACATACGATAAAGTTGCATTTGTTTAAAATTGATACGTAACTATAACATTCAGCTCTTTTATCACTTCAAGTAATAAAGTGCAACTTTATCACTCATCTCGTGTAACTTTAAGCACTTTTAGTGTAACTTTAACACTTGATCATATGCCCTTAAAATAGTTGTTGCCCTTATTTGAACCTAGCCCCCCGCCCCCTCTCCCTCTCCATCTATATATATATATATATATATATATATATAAGGTTTTTTCGAGCGATCTCATTGTTTCGTTTCATCAAAACTCAAATTAGGAAAGTATCGTAAATAATAAAAAAAATCAAGAAAATCTTTTAATTATTATAATATATATTTAATCTATTATATTAATGGGATAATTTACAATTATGAGGTAAAACCTTTAGAGTTCATTTTTTAAAAATGTTATCGTAAAATAAAGTATAAAAATGAAATAACTAGATTCATGGTAAAAAATGTTTTCATTAGAGTATAAGTTTTTTATTATTTGTTTCACATCATGTGATGAATTTATTACATATAACAGTTGTAAAATTATCCCACATCGACAAATTATAATATGATGATGAAATTCTATATTATAAATAAGAGTAATCATTGGTTCTTTGATATCTACCAAAAGTCTTTTGAATCTCAAAAAGAGTTCTTAAGACTATAAACCTTAAGTAATTGTCCTACATCGAAAAATTATGATGAGGTGATGAAATTTTATAATATAAATAAGAGTAATCATTCGGTTTAAATATCGATCAAGAAATTTTTTTGAAATTAATCCACATCAAAAAATTATGATGGGATGATAGAATTTTATATTATAAATAAAAGTAATCATTCGGTTTTAAATATTGACAAAAAAACTTTTGTGTTTTAAAAAACTTTTAATATATCTGACTACAAATTTAAAATCATCCCACATTGAAAAATTATAGTGAGGTGATGAAATTCTATACTTCGTATTATAATCAAGAGTAATGTATGATGTATTTTATTTTGTTTTAAAAAGAGATACTATAAGCGTAAGTAAATTATCTCACATCGAAAAAAATTGGCAAGTTGATGGAAGACTATAAACTTAATTAAATTATATCACATCGAAAAGTTACGATAAGTTGATGAATTATATATTATAAATAAGACTAATCATTCGTTCTTAAATATCAATAAAAAAAATATTTACGTCTTAAAAAGTTTCTTAATAAAACTACAAACTTAAGTACAAATAATCTCACATCGAAAAATTATAATAAGGTGATGAAACTTTATATTATAAATAAGATAATCATGTTCTCTTAGATATTAACCAAAAATCTTCTGAGTCTTAAAAATATATTAAGACTATAAACTTAAGTAAAATTATCTCACATTCGAAAAATTATAAAGTTTCATCAAACAAAAATCTTTTGAGTCTTAAAAAAGATCTTAAGACTATACAATTAAGTAAAAAATTATAATAATAAGGTGATGGAATTTTATATTGTAAATAAAACTAATAATAATTCTTCCTTAGACATCAACCAACTTAAGGAATTCTTCCACATAGAAAAAAGGTCTTATTAAGACTACAAAGTAAAAATTATCCCACATCGAAACAATTAAAATAAGGTACGGTGATGATTCTATATTACAAAAATAAGATTACAAATTTTAGTTAAATTATCCCACATCGACAAATTATAATAAGGTGATGGATTTCTATACTATAAATAAGACTACTTATTTTTTCATAGATATGATATCAATCAAATTATTTTGAGTCTTAAAAAACTCTTAAGACTATATACTTAAGTAAATTATCACACAACGAAAAACTACACTCCCTCTCTTTTGAGTCTTAAAAAACTCTTAAAACCATAATAAGACGATGGAATTATATTATAAATAAAAGTAACCATTTCTCCTAATTATGATGAGGTGATTAAATTCTATATTATAAATAAGACTAATCATTCATCCTTAGATGTCAACAAAAAAACTTTTAGTCTTAAAAAAAGTTATTAATAAGACTACAAATAAAGTTAGATTAAAATTATCACATATCGAAAAATTATAATGAGGTGCTAGAATTCTACGTAATTTTTCGTTCTTAGATATTAACCAACAATCTTTTCAGACTAAAAAATAAAGTTCCTAAGACTAAGACAAAACTAATACTATGTAGTTAAAGTATAATTATCCTGCATCGAAAAATTAAGATGAGTTATGGAATTTTATATTATATAAATAAGAATAATCATTTGTCTATAAATAAAAGTTCTTAATTAGACTATATCTAAACTTAAATAAACTTAAGTAAAATTATCCCACATCGAAAAACTATAATAAGATGATTTTTTTTATTATATAAATAAGAGGAATCATTCATCAAAAATATATACTCCAATAAGATGATCAAATTCGATTATATAAATAAAGAGTAATCGTCTATCCTTTAAGTTAGATATAAAAACAAACTCTTTTAAGTCTTAAAAATAGCTCTTAAAACTGTAAACACCCACATTTTGACCGCCAGGTGTCTATAGTAGTTTCCAAAGAACACCCGATGATGATCGGACGTAAACATGACTTAATACGCTCGATTTTCGGACTCGGAATCAATAGTAGTTGGCGTGAGCTTTTAGTGGAGCAAAAATCTCACCAAACCGACCTCAAATTCAGGCCCAGTGGGTCATTTCCAGTCAAATGAGACTAATTTGGGTCAAAACTGATACCAAGGGCAAAACCGTCTTTTAGCGACCAGGTCAAACCCCGGTCAAAGGCATTTCCCAGCCATAAATATCTGGCGCACCACCTCGAAAATGCAACTCGAAGTCAAACACCTACAAAATTTAGCAATGAAGAAGAGTTAAGCAACTAAAACTCTCCCAAAAGGACAAAACTCGATCTCTAAGGAGGTCTTCCACCCGGGTAGACCCACTCGATCGAGTGGACCAGCTCACTCGATCAAGTGGACTCATAAAATCAGCCAAAACCGGGTGTTTTCTTCCCTTACAAGCAACATTTTCCTATCCAAAGACGGAATCCTATTGCATCCAGGACTACTACCTTTCCTATCCGAAACAGGAGTTTCTTCCCATCCAAGCCAGAAAACCTCCCCTATAAATACATACACCCCCCCCCCCCCCCCCCCCCCCCCCTTGCACACACAAAACATCAACAATTCACAACACAACAATTCCAATCCCGACATACACAAGTTAAAACCCGAAATTCCAACAATACTAGGCTTATTATATCCCGACGTTCCCCCTAGAAATCCTATAGGATTCCCGACCATTCACAACCCGAAATTCTAGGCAATTTTAGGCAAACCATATAAAAACCCGAGAGCAAAACTCGCCAAATCCCCTCCCTAACCATACACACCATAACTCACCTATATACATCTTAACGCTCTCGCGCCTAGGCCTCCACTACGAGTCCGTTTTCGAGATAATCAAGCATGTAGGTTGAGGGTGTTACAAATCCCGAATTCTCCCTTTTCTTCTCTATCTCTCGTCCGTCCGTTTCTATTTACGGGTCGTCGTCGCGTCTTTTTTTTATTTCCTTTCTCGCTACTAATATCGATATTATCGTGCTATTTTCAATAAAGCGTCGTCCCTAGGATTCGATATCGACTCTATAGTCGAATGTCGGATCTAAAGGTATCAATCATTAAATCATGTTAAGCATAATCCCGTTGATGCTGAGTAATGCTCACATGGTCCGAAATGACTAATTACGACATTACAACGTGGAGGAATTATTTCATCTTAATAACATCCAAAACAATTTCTAAACAACTTTTTTTCAAAATCCACTCTAGATATTCAATATTGATTCTATAATCAAACATTGAATATTACGAGAATCAAAATTTAAGTCGGGTATAAATTATGCCATATTTTTACACGACTTAGCGAAATAATCGGTTTTCAAAAATAAAAAGCAATGTCGAGATCAATACTGAAATTGCGAATCGAGTCACCACTCGAACAAGGGGCACTCGATCGAGTGCCATAGCCCTCGGTCGAGTGACACCCCAAAAAACGAATCAGAAACTTTTTTCCGAGACCACTCGACCGAGTCCATCAATAACTCGATCGAGTGGCTTCTGGTATAGCAAAACAGAGAGTTTTTCAGCATGTTTCGAGTCCCGATAAAATTGTTTTAACGACTTCGGTCGTCACGTGTCAAGTCTATCACGTGTTCGCCTTTTCAAAACCATACATCGTACCACATTTACATCTTCTAACTCGTTTGCTCCTTTATTATCGCGATTGTTGTATATTGTCGTTTGTGGCATTGTATTTCCGGATGGTATGCCGCTCGTATATTGTAATCTATTGTCGCACCTTTTATTTCGTTTTTTGTTTTATTGTACTAAAACGAACCTCGCATGCTAAAACAACTTCGACATAATTCAAAGATGGATTAAACGACGTAGTCAAACATAATTCACATGTTTAGTCAAAACACTGTTTGCATATCATTCAACCGTCAAACTAACGCGCATACACGAACAACGAACGATATCTTAGTAAAGGCCGCTAAGTGCGGGCGGGGTTGGGTGTTCTTTGTGAAATTCTCAACACGTACCCTCGCCCCTTACTCAGAACCATGGTTTCCGGATGTCCGAAATCGTTGGCATACGAGAGTCATTCAATACACGATTACCGATAATGTCGGTATCGGTATCGCAATGCAAAGGGACGAACCCTATAAACTCTGAAATTGGAATGGGCCGTACTTTGTGCACGGCCCACTACGACATAGAGTGGGTTCGAACGGGCCCGAACTCCCACAAAGTTCGGTGGTGACTCTAACTTCGATTTAAATTTCAATTCGAGATCTATCTCACACGAGATTCATTCGCCGCCCCAAACCCGCGCGTGGCCGCGTTGGGATGGACTTATGTCATGTCCATAATTTGACGACTCCGCTGGGGATACCTGATGTACCACTTGTCATCGGGATTCTCAGGGTGAGACTCGAAAAGAAATCGTTCGATTAGTAATGTACGCATTTTAGTTCGATGGTTCATGCATAACCCAAATCTTTCCCGGGCCGGTTACTTGTGACCGACGTCCCACTATACCACGATGCATTCCTAAATGGGTGCGCTAATAAAGACTCCGATGGCGGAACTCGTATGGGTTTCACCGCATGTTTAAAGTCCAATTCGGCTTAGGAAGTCCGTCCTGATTTACGAGAAAGTCGTCGTTGTTGGTATAGACCCTATTTCGACCGACTGAGACTTAGTTTAAAGCATACATGTTGTCGTCATATTGCTTACGTGATTATGTGCTACTTGGTTTCCGTGTCATTTTTTTCAAGAACCGTCATTTCAAATAATGCATCCTTCCAAAATACCCAATTTTGAAAAAAAACCAAAATTTTGCCCGTTTCGGGATCCGCCTTTCAAAATATTCAATTATCAAAAAACTCGGAAAACTGCCAAAATTTAGACTTAAGATTTGACTCAAAACAAGCCTATTTTATAGCCGGCATGCTATCCATTTCAATATTCAAATTTCCGATCCCTATTCGATTTTTGAATTTTCAAAATTCATTTTCGATTTCCAAATTTCCGAGATGCCATTCTCGATTTTCAAATCTCCGAGATGCCGTTTTTAATTTTCAAATCTCCGGGATCCCGTTTTCGATTTTTTTTCAAATTTTTGGAAAGTCTAATTTTCAAAATTCCGAATATTCGACTTTTTCAAAATGCCCGGTACTATTGGCCCACCACCAATTCCAGGATCGTGCTATCAATTTCAAAACTCAATTCTTTTCAAAAACCTTCCTTATTTAGGAAGTCAATCCCTTTCAAAAAACCTTCCTTATTCTAAGACTTACTGCATTTATTAGTGTCGGGTCTTTTATAAGTCGTCGAAGGTTTTTAGCGTCGAAACTCCGTCGATCCTACATCACGGGTTTCCTCCCGTTCCCAGTCCGCCTTATTTGACAAAGGCAAGGCTAACCAACGTAGGGCATATCCCTAACAAGGAAAGCCCGCTTACATGCTCGAGTCCAAACCAGAAAGTCCCACGCGACCTTTCCCTCTAGCAGGACGGTCCCCACGACCTTTCCTAAGGTAATTTCGCCCATCTTTCAGTCCGTTAGTCGAGTCATCCCAATTCAAAACTTCTTTAAGGGTCTACCCTAATCACAAGGTCTATCCTTATCCAAGTCAAGTCGAGGGTCTCTAGCGTCGAAACTTTGCCGATATTACATCGCAAGTTTCTTCCCTTACCCGGCCCCGTCTGCCTTTCCTCGAGGCCGAGTCAGCCTTTTACAAGGCATAGCCCTAGGACAAAAGGTTCGTGTTCCTTACATCTAAGGGTCGCTCGTCCAACACTCGAGTCTTAACAAAGTCTTTGATCCCACTTGGGGGCTACCCTTCAGCAGAGCGATCAATGACGGTTGCTCTAAGGGTCATGTCTTACACGTGTCGTCTCACGTACACCACTTTTGAGCCACTTAGATGCCACACCATCTGAGTCCTATCAGAGTCTTTAGTCTCACTCGGGGGCTGTCCTCCACCCGAGTAGTCAACCACGTCCACCCTAGAGGGGGTACCCCAAGTCCATCCTACACCGGCGTCCTTATGATGCCTTCTTCGAGTCATACCTATGCTACGAAAACTAGAGTCACCTAGGTTTAGGTCGCCACGGTTGGTCCGAGCACGCAACGCGGTCAAACACGGTCGCCCCATTTTCGGACTCACCCTCATGCACCCTAAGTCTCATGGTCGAGACCAAGCCAAGGCCGTTACCTCGTTTAGGTCAACGTTCGAATATCCCGATCCGAGAGTCTTAAGTCATTCCTGTCACCCCTGGGCCGTGTCTAGTTTGACTCCCTCTCTTGCATTTGCGCAAAGCCGAGTTTAGGCGAGTCGTGGCACCTGTCGCTCTCTCCAGTCAAGGACCTTACCAAAAAAAAAAAAAACAACCAACCGGGCATCTGAAAGTCCGGATTTGATTCGAGTCTAAGTCTGAGTTCGAGTCTAGGATACCCTACATCCTAATGTCCAAAATCAGAGTCAGAGTCATTTGTATTCTATCCTCTTTTCAAAATTCAATAAAATCAGCTTTCAATATTCAATCTCTCATATATGCTTTCCTTATGTGTTTCCGAGAACATGATGAACACCATCATACACTGTGAGCACACACACGTGACTATTATAGGCACATCTATAACGACTGCAGAAACCGAAACCCATGTTTTCCCTTTTACCTGTTCCGTGTCTGGTATAGAAAATCACATAACTACCCTTAGCAGGAGCGGTATCGAATCCTATGACAAATCTAGGTAGTCTCCTAGTTTGGGTTCAAGATGGGAGGCAAGCCCATTTTCCACAACAAACACCCCTCCAATAAAATCGACCAATCCCTACCTTAGGTGTTTAGTTTGACCAAAAAAAAGGAAAGAAGGAAAAGTTGTACAAAAAAATCAAAAGTCCAAGGAAAAAGCAAAATGCCAAAACAAAAGAGCTGGCTATGATCAAAAAAAACTTTCAACATCTCTCGACTAGAGTACGGTCAATCCCTTGACCAAGGCACGGTCAACCCAAATGAAGAATCCCAAGACCGGGGCTAAGAGGTCAACCAAAAAAATTCAAAAACCCATGACCGTGGTCAACGGTCAACTCAAGTGAAGTCCCTTGACCGGGGTACGGTCCATTCAAAATTATAAATGCCCATACCATCAAATAGGAGAGAGACAATCAAGCTGGTCAGCTAGCACCACACTTAGCCTTCCCACATTACAACCCTCAAGACCTTCTCGAGACCTAGGCTAAAAGACAGCTCGGAATTTTGAGGATTCAAGCTCCATAGGATACCCCTAACCATTAGGGCCAAACATGGAAATCAGATCCCGCATTATCAAACCTAACCCGATTGAAGTTCGAGTCATTTTTACTCAACTTCCCCTTTCCTACCACATTACAATACCTTACCCTCGAAGCCTTAGCTCCGCAAAATCAAGCTCCAGATGTCAAAACATCAAAGCCACTTACGACCTAGCACGACATTCCAAAATTATCAAAACCAGTTACCAACCACAAACACGGTAACTCAATCCGCGGTCGGCATAGAACATGCCCAAATAGTTCACACCATCTCTGGGGGCTACCCCGGAGAACGCTCACAGTCACAAGATCAACATCCTAACTGTTCCAGCCCTTTGATCAAGACATCATTGGGAACACACCTAGCCTACACCATCGTTATGGCTAGTTACACACAAAGCCCTAATAAACTAGGCACTATAATATATCTTTCAATCAGTAAACTACGGCTTGGTTTGATTTCACTACACGTGAATACGTAGGCAGCCTTTCAACAGAGGCACAACCACCCACATTGACACAAATTCAAAAAGCACCATCATTCCGATCACGATACTGTCATGTTCTCAACAGTCCGCTTTGTCGTCCTGGGGGCTTCTCCTAGGCAGAAGTTCTCCATCCACTCACATAATCCAAATACTTTCAAAATCTACCCTCCTTTCTATAAAGTGTCCTAGTACTCGGCATAGTCGAAGACATGAATCTGTCAGGGACTCGAAGTGACACCTACCTTGGGAAAATACCCCAAAACCAAAAAAGTTCGAAAAGAGCACCATTCTACGGCATTGCTACTACTAATCCCTGTTGTACGGAAGCAGTCTCATTACAGACTACTGCAACCCCGTATAGCATATCTATCCCATTTCGATGTTTGACCGTGTTGCCACTCGCCTAGGCTACGGAATAGCGCAACTTAAGAGTCTTGTCATCCTAAGATGGCCCACCCCCCTACCGAGTCACGGTCCAACCCTTAGAGAGTCCACTTCGTGTCTGTCAACTCGTCCTGTCGCGTCCAGAGTCGAGTCTAGTCGGTAGGCCTCTCTCTTCAAATTCTTGCTTTGAAAATTTGCAAAACTTAGCCATTTGAGAAAATCTTTTTCGACAAGGTCAAATTTCGGTCTATTTAAACTGCAAATTTCTTTTCTACCCCTTTCAATTATGAAAACCTATCTTCTAGCACGTGACTTGCTTTCAGGACTTCGATTTCAAAATAAAGCAAAAATCATTTTCCCCAGCGCAAGTCAGTCTATAGATGCTAACTGCATTTCCTGTATGCTATCTTGCTAGCTGCTATATTTGCTATTTCTGCCTATATATCTAACATTTCAGGTACCAGCTTGTGCTTCCCAAAGAAACATCAAGTTTTTACTTCCACAGCGTGAGTCGGTGTTTCACCTGAATGTTACATACGAATTGCTATGTGTCAGCATCATACAGGAACACCCAGACACGAGAAGGACGTCTCCTCGCAAAAACTCCCCAGCGGAAAGCCCAGGTGGCATTTCTACTAAAGAAATACGGGATGTGTCTGCGAACGGGCACACCCATGGCTTCCTAGGCAAGCTCCCGCGTAATTCTGAATCGGGATATGTCTGCGAACGGACACACTCATGGCTTCCTAGGCAAGCTCCTGCGTAATTCTGAATCAGGATGTGTCTACAAACGGACACACCCATGGCTTCCTAGGCAAGCTCCCGCGAAGCTCCAAGATGGGATGTGTCTGCAAACGGGCACACCCAAGGCTTCTTAGACAAGTCCCTACGGAGGTATTAGCATCAACTCAGGTATGATTTCTATCTCATGGCTAGCGAGCCCTTTCATGCAAGTCTAATGGACTATAAACGACCCGATCAGAAGTCTGCCACGTCTTAATCCTCGATTGGCCTGGAAGCTAATCTGACTTTCGCCTTGTCCAAGCCTCAGTCAGAGTGGGGGCTCTGTAGACACCCACATTTTGACCGCCAGGTGTCTATAGCAGTTTCCAAAGAACACCCGATGATGATCGGACGTAAACATAACTTAAGACGCTCGATTTTCGGACTCGGAATCAATAGTAGTTGGCGTGAGCTTTTAGCAGAGCAAAAATCTCACCAAACTGACCTCAAATTCAGGCCCACTGAGTCGTTTCCAGTCAAATGAGACTAATTTGGGTCAAAATCGATACCAAGGGCAAAACCGTCTTTTATCGACCGGGTCAAACCCCGATCAAAGGCATTTTCGAGCCATAAATATCTGGCGCACCACCTTAAAAATCCAACTCGAAGTCAAACACCTACAAAATTTAGCAATGAAGAAGAGTTAAGCAACTAAAACTCTCCCAAAGGGACAAAACTCGATCTCTAAGGAGGTCTCCCACCCGGCTAGATCCACACGATCGAGTGGACCAGCTCACTCGATCAAGTGGACTCATAAAATCTGCCAAAAATGGGTGTTTTCTTCCCTTACAAGCAACCTTTTCCTATCCAAAGACGGAATCCTATTGCATCCAGGACTACTACCTTTCCTATCCGAAACAGGAGTTTCTTCCCATCCAAGCAAGAAAACCTCCCTTATAAATACACCCCCCTTGCACACACAAAACATGAACAATTCACAACATAACAATTCCAATCCCGACATACACAAGTTACAACCCGAAATTCCAACAATACTAGGCTTATTATATCCCGACGTTCCCCCTAGAAATCCTATAGGATTCCCGACCATTCACAACCCAAAATTCTAGGCAATTTTAGGCAAACCATATAAAAACCCGAGAGCAAAACTCGCCAAATCCCCTCCGTAACTGATAAGTGTAGTTTGTAGTGCCTAATTTGTTGTGTTTTGGTCCCGTTTTCCTTTTGGAATCGCTCCTTGGGAGCGGTTTATGGGTTACTTATGCTTCCTTTAGTTTGTTTTAGGATCTCGAGAGCATTCATGAAGAATTGGAACGATTCTGACTCGTTTCATACACTTTTGGAGCCAACGAAGTGAAGGAACGATCACTCGATGCCTTGGATTCGATCCCGAGACCTTGGGACCCATTCCCGAGTTCCTTAGGCTCGATCTCGAGTCATGAGAATCGATGGGAAGCCCATGAGAAGCAAGGAGGGACCAAAAAGATCTTAAAAGAGGCCTACAAGGTCCTTCCAGGGCGGGATAATGCCTTCCCGACCGGGAAGGAAGGTGCAAAAGCGAGTGATGCTGTGCTGGGCTCTTCCAGACCGGGAAGGGGCCCTTCCCGACCGGGACCACCTCTTCCTGACCGGGAAGGCCCCAGTTCAGACCCGCGCTTCTTTCTTTCATCTCCTTCACTCTTGTAACCCTATATATACCCTTCCTCTTGTAATCTTATGTTATGTCCTTCATTACCCACTAAACCCTAGACTACTTTAGCATAGATTAGCTTAGCTTAGAGTAGATTAGTCGTTAATTAGTCCTTAATCTAGTTAGCTAATCTTGTATTAAGGGATCTCTTGAAGAATCCATCCAATCTTGACAACATTGGTGGATGTTTTGGGTGTTCTTTATATACAAGTTCTCATCTTTTCCATTCCTTTCTTGTTGGTATAATCTTCTCATCCTTTTACTCTTAATCTTTGTTTATGTACTCAAGTTTTCATCTTTATATCTAGTTTGTTGTTCTTGCTTATAGTTTCTTTATGTATGTTTTGATTCTTATATTGATTTCTCTTGTTAGTGTTATTTTTAGCATAGATATGTTTGAGTAGACTCTTGCTAGGGTTACTAGGGTGATTGGTTGTGATTGTGGATGATTAGGGTGAGATGGGTGGTACTAGATGTTGTTTTTGTTGTTTCCCTTTTCCCTTGCACTCCACATGTTCGATGAAATGCTTGTGAGACTAGAGACGATCAATCCTTGTTTTTCTTGCGTATTCTTTTGTATGTGTGTGTTTGGTTAGATGGTTTGGTTGCCTCATTACATAGCGAGAGCCCAGTGAGGACGACCCCTAGGCCGATTACGTAGGGAGAGCCCGATCGGCGGTACCTAGGCTACGAGAGCATGCTAGTAACCCCGTTTTTCCCCTTTTTATCTCTTTTGCATCCATGAACCCGACCTAACCCTAGTTTTCCTTTTTATTGTTGTCCTCGCTTCCCTTAGTCATTAGTTACTTGTTTGCCTTCCTTCTCCATGTTTTAGACCTTAGCCTAGTCCTTAGCCTCCCCCTAGTTTAGCTTGTCTCGAACCTAGTCTAGGACTGTAGCACCCATTAGTCCAAACGCATTTTCCGTCCCTGTGGATTAACCCGACTTGCCCTAGCTACCCTTGTTAGGTTAGTTGGTTATTATTTGGTGGCGGGATCCGCGACAAATCCATACCATCACTAACCATACACACCATAACTCACCTATATACATCGTAACGCTCCCGCGCCTAGGCCGCGACTACGAGTCCGTTTTCAAGAAAATCAAGCATGTAGGTTAAGGGTATTACATATCCCGACTTCTCCCTTTTCTTCTCTTTCTCTCGTCCGTCCGTTTCTATTTACGGGTCGTTGTCACGTCTTTTTTTTATTTCCTTTCTCGCTACTAATATCGATATTATCGTGCTATTTTCAATAAAGCGTCGTCCCTAGGATTCGATATCGACTCTATAGTCGAATGTCGGATCTAAAGGTATCAATCATTAAATCATGTTAAGCATAATCCCGTTGAAGCTGAGTAATGCTTACATGGACCGAAATGACTAATTACGACATTACAACATGGAGGAATTATTTCATCTTAATAACATCCAAAACGATTTCTAAACAACTTTTTTTCAAAATTCACTCTACATATTCGATATTGATTCTATAATCAAACATCGAATATTACAAATATCAAAATTTAAGTCGGGTATAAATTATGCCATATTTTTACACGACTTAGCGAAATAATCGGTTTTCAAAAATCAAAAGCAATTTCGAGATCAATACTGAAATTGCGAATCAAGTCACCACTCGAACAAGGGGCACTCGATCTAGTGCCGTAGCCACTCGGTCAAGTGACACCCCAAAAAACGAATCAGAATTTTGTTTCCAAGACCACTCGACCGAGTCCATCAATAACTCGATCGAGTGGCTCCTGGTATAGCAAAACAGCGAGTCTTTCAGCGTGTTTCGAGTCCCGATAAATTTTTTTTAACGACTTCGGTCGTCACGTGTCAAGTCTATCATGTGTTCGCCTTTTCAAAACCATGCATCGTACCACATTTACATCTTCTAACTCGTTTGCTCCTTTATTATCGCGATTGTTGTATATTATCGTTTGTGGCATTGTATTTTCGGGTGGTATCCCGCTCGTGTATTGTAATCTGTTGTCGCACCTTTTATTTCGTTGTTTGTTTTACTGTACTAAAACGAACCTCGCATGCTAAAACAACTTCGACATAATTCAAAGATGCATTAAACGACGTAGTCAAACATAACTCACATGTTTAGTCAAAACGCAGTTTGCATATCATTCAACCGTCAAATTAACGCGCAAACACGAATAGCGAACGATATCTTAGTAAAGGCCGCTAAGTGCGGGCGGGTTTGGGTGTTCTTTGTGAACTTCCTAACACGTACCCTCACCTCTTACTCAGAACCATGGTTTCCGGATGTCCGAAATAGTTGGCATACGAGAGTCATTCAATACACGATTACCGATAATGTCAGTATCGGTATCGCAATGCAAAGGGACGAACCCTATAAACTTTGAAATCGGAATGGGCCGTACTTTGTGCACGGCCCACTACTACATAGAGTGGGTTCGAACGGACCCGAACTCCCACAAAGTTTGGTGGTGCCTCCAACTTCGATTTAAATTTCAATTCGAGATCCATCTCACACGAGATTCATTCGCCGCCCCAAACCTGCGCGTGGCCACGTCGGGGTGGACTTATGTCGTGTCCACAAAAACTATAAACTTAATTAAGTAAATTATAACACATCGAAAAATCATGATGAGGTGATTGAATTTTATATCATAAATGAGTAATCTCTCGGTTTTAAATAATATCAACCAACAATATTTTGAATCTTAAAAAGTTTTTAAAAAGACTACAAACCTAAAATGTCCCGCATCAAAAAAAATTAAAATAAGATGATGATTCTATATTATAAATAAGAGTAATTGTGCGTTTTTCTAGGTCTTAAAAGCAGATCTTAAGACTATAACCTTGAGTAAATTATCCTATATCAAAAAATTATGATAAGGCGTTAGAATCTTATATTATAAATAAGATTAATCTTTCATTCTTGGATATCAATACAAAATTCATTCGTTCTTAGATATCAATAAAAAATACTTTTGAGTCTTAAAAAATCTTTTAATAACAAACGTAAAATTATTTCCACATCGAAAAATTATAATAAGATGATGAAATTTTATATTATAATAAGAGTGATCATGTATTCTTTTGAGTTTTAAAATGAAGTCTTAAGACTATAAACTTAGCTGAAATTATGTTTGATTACTAATATCATGTGACAATCTTATTTATTATAATGATATAGATTGATTAAGTTTCTTATTTAACGAATATACATCATCAATGTAATTAAGCCAACTAACTCGTGCGACGCACGGACTTTAATCTAGTATTAAATAAAATAAAAATCTTAAAATATTTTTATTGATATTATAAAAGGTAAAAAAAAAATATTATTTATTTTGTAATTTTATCTAATATTCCGTACTAAAACTCAGAGGAACGATATTTTTTGTTAAACGAAATGTAATAGTTTTACATAAAATTGTAATTTCTCACAACGTATTTTCGCAAAAATGTAAATCTAATTCTATTAGGATAATTTTATCTTAATAAATACAGCCCCCTCTAATGGGCTGTTCAGACTGTTCTGGGAACAGGGGCCCAAAAATATTAGGGCTCAATATCACTTGTTTTCAGATGTTTTTTTTTTTAAAAAAAAAATACAACTACAGTAACGTATGTTTGGGAATTGGGAAAGAACTCTTCATTCTTCCCCAGTTAGTTCTGAGTTCTCCATATTCAATGGAACCTTGGAATTATGTCTCTTGTTGGAAATTGGTAGGTTCTAATCTCAAAATTCATTACTTCATCATTATTAATTTTAATTTTTATCTCTTTATCTTTCATCACTTCATCAGTTATTATAAAAATGCTTTCATAATCTAATTTATTTATTCACATCTGATTACTCTAATCTCAACATTCTTCAATTCTTTTGATTAGAGTACTCTTATTTTCATCTAAATAATTTCCCCAATATATTGATCAGTATTCATAGAATATTGTAATTAATGTCAGTCTGCCACTCTATCTCAATCTTCAAATTATCAAATAGATCCGTGACCGTGAGTTGTCTGATTTGTTCTTAGTGTTAGTTTTTACTGTTGTTTTATTTATTTATTTTGGAAATTAATTGATTTAAAGGGCTGATATTTTTTGCTTAAGCTTTTAATTGACTCTAATTTTACTGTTTTTAATTGATTTTGTTTTTACTGTTCTTAGTCTGTTTTTTTTTTCTAATTAATTCTGATTTTAATTTGTTTTTAGGCTGGCCGTTTTCGGGCATTTGTCAGAAGATTTTTACGATTGGGAAGTCCAAATAATGAATTTTGCAATTACTTTATTATTCAGTTCGATTTTCCTTTGTAACGAGGGCCTCATCTTCGATCATAGAACATGGCCACTTAAATTCATTAGACGGGTCTGAATAAATATATCTACTTATATTAGGATAATAATTTTATTTTATTAATAATTCTCCAAAAATGATAATTATTTGAAATAATCATAATCATTTTATCGGTTCCATGCGGTGTCTACTCAAATTTTGTTGTTTTCCGAGGTGATAATTGACGGTTTATATAATGGTAATTCTTTGAGTCTTATGGATGTTAAGATTGTTTTGTCTAATACTAAAATTCAAAGGAGTATCATTATTTATCATCTGATACTAAAACAAATAGAAGTATTATTTATCATATCCATTTTTAATATGGATAATATTTAAATTTTTAGTGTTTTAAAAAAGTTATATTCTTCACTAAAAAAATCCGCTTTTATTATATATACTAGTTGGAAAGCCCGTGCGATGCACGGGCCGATTTTTAGTGACAATTTGTGAGACTACGCAACAGTAGAAAGTAAGTCGAAGGTAAGACTGTAAGAGTTGTCTAGTAGTAAAGGAATACTATCCGCATACGTGAATGTGTTTTTTGGAAGATCATAAATGCGGTAAACGTCAAATTAAATTATACGCGTGCATTGTATTTAAAACTCGTAATATCTCTCTTTAAGACAAAACTCGGTAAATATTTAGGCTGATAGTTGATATCAAAGAACCAATAATCATAGGATCATCCCCTTATGATAATCTTTCAATGTGGTACAATTATATATACTACGTAGTACTTCCTCCTTCTATCTTATTTCATATTCTATTTTCGTCCGTCTTTCTATCTTTTTCCCATCGCAAATATTTTTTATATGGTCCAACCTTTTTACTATATTAACCTCATTTTTTACTTATAACTACAATTATACAATTATAAAAGGGAGAAATATTTATTTTATACATATGACGTTATTCTTTGAATGACATTTTAATATGAGATAATTTTACTTAATTTTATAGTTCTAAAAGCTCTTTAATTTTATCGATATTTAAGGACGAATTATAAGATGAAAATCCATCGCCCTATTATTTTTTGATGTGAGATAGAGTTTTTCTAAAATTCAAAAGATGTTTGGTTAATATCTATGGACGAATGATTACTCCTATTTATAATATAAAATCTAATCAGCTCATCATACTTTTTCGATTTGGGATAATTTTATTTAATTTTATAGTCTTAAGAGATTAAGGATAAAAAAAAATATTGTTGGTATCCAAAAACGAATGATTTTTCTTATTTAGAATATAGATATTTATAACCTTAATATAATTTTTCGATGTGAGATAATTTTACTACTTCTATATGTAATAGATTCATTACTTTTCTGAGCAAATAATATGAAATTCATAACTTTATAATAATTTTTTAATATGGGAAAATTTCGCACATGTTTATAATATAAGAAGTCATTTTAAGATCCAAATAAAAGAACACATGATTACTCTTATTTATAATATAGAATCATCATCTTATTTTAATTGTTATGATGTGGGACAATTTTAAGTTTGTAGTTTTATTAAGAGATTTTTAAGACTCAAAAGTTTTTTAGTCAATATTCAAAAACAATGATTACTCATAATTTTTCGATGTAGGATAATTATTACTTAGGTTATAATCTTAAGAGTTCTTTATGACTCAAAAGATTTTTAGTGGATATCTAAGGACGGATGATTACTATTATTTATAATATAGAATTTCATCATCTTATTATACTTTGTCGATGTGGGATAACTTTAATATATTTATATGTAATAAATTTATCACTTTTTCGAGCAAATAATACGAAACAAATAATATAAAATTTATACTCTAATGAAAGCATTTTCTACCACGAATCTACTTAATTCATTTTTATAATTTTATTTACAATAACTTTCTTTAAATTAAATTTAAAAATTTTTAGATGAAAATTTTAAAACCATCACATTAATATAATAGATTAAATATATTCTTATAGTAATTAAAAGATTCTCTATTGATTTTTTTTATTATTAATGATAGTTTCCTAAATTTAGTTTTGATGTAACGGACCAATTATATCGCTCGAAATCTTCCTCCTTTATATATATATATTGATTGATTAATTAAGCATCATGACGCCCTTATAATTTCCCTAGATTTAACCTAGCTAGCAGCCTGCACGTAAGACACATAAATTGCACGAAGACCCACGTAGAACAGCCGCACGAAGCCAGAACCGAGAAGAAGAGGAACCCTAAGAGTCAGATCGGACCAACGTTAGGCTAGAACTCGATTATACACGTCACCTAGGTATACCAACCCTTCTTCTTTGTTTACCTAGGATCTCCCTGACTGAGCCTTCTTCTACCCTTGAAGAAACCAAACGAACTCCCATTTAGCACAATAGAATAGGTAGTAGTCGTAATATATTTCATAACCAAAGCAACAAACTTCGTGGGAAAATTCATCTTAGTCAGTAAGTCTTCCACAAAGTCTCATTCAATAGTATCACATGCATGCTTTCTGAAGATCCAATTTGAACATACACCTAGGGGAAGCGGAGGCCCTGGAGTACATCTTAACTAGATCTTGACAAATTAATACATTCTCAATTATCGACATGCCCTTAATAAACGCCCCCTGATTATGCTGGACAATCTGTGGAAGCACCATCGCCAGTTTGGTACAAATAAGTTTCGAGATTACCTTGTACATCATATTGCAGCATGCAATCAGCCTGAATTGAGATACAAATTCAGGACGATCGCACTTAGGCACCAGAATTTTATTGGTCGTGTTCAGCTGTTTAAGTAGTTTCCCCTTGTCAAAGAAATCGCTGATTGCATTGCATATATCAGTACCCACTATCCCCCAAGCATCCTGAAAAAATGAGCTAGAATAACCATCTGGACCTGGGGCTTTGTCTCCAGGGACAGTCATAAACGCACGCTCAATCTCCTCCTTTCTTATAGGCATCAGGAGTGTAGTATGATGGGCCGAACTACACACCGGTCCCTGAGATATAATCGAAGGTCGAACAGGTTGAACTTGTTTTTTAGTACCAAGAAGCCCCTGGTAAAACTCAAGAAAGGCATTTTGAATGTTGTTGCTGTCAGTAAACCACCCCCCATGAGCATCCTTAATCTGTGTAACCTTGTTTCTACTTATCTTCTGTCTGATTATTGATGGAAGTACTTCGTGTTTGAGTCCCCTTCCTCAAGCCATTTCACTTTCGCTCTTTGAGCTAGATAACTATCTCTTGCCTTACAGAAAAATATGAGATCATGAGATACTCTACGCTCCTCCTCAACTAGATTATCAGTAGGACCCGATTCAGCAATGGAGAGTTGGATATTGTGTAACTCTCCAGTAAGCCCCTCTACTTTACCCTCAATTTCAGAAAACCGCGCCCTATTAAGCTTCTTCAACTCTTTCTTCAACCCCTTCAATCTTTTAGTAACACTATACATAGGAGTACCCTCCACATGTACATTCCAACCTGTGGCCACAATATCCTAAAATCCAGGTGCCATGCTCCACATTTGAAAGTACTTGAAGCCAGTGTTCCTCCTCTCATTCAGTTCCCATTTGCTAACCGTGCAAGGGTATTGATCAAAAAAAGCCCTTCGGATGGAAGTGTGCTTGATAGTCAGACAGTTCGTCCATCCACTCATCATTCACAAGGAATCTATCCAATCTACTATATTTCCTCATGCCAGGTTCCTGTTTGTTCGTCCAAGTAAACCAAGCCCCGGACGCTTTAATATCACTCAAACCACAATGGTTCAGACAATCTATGAACTCATCCATGTCAGACTGCTTTGTGTGCCCTCCCAGCCTCTCATTAGGAGCCACTACCGTGTTAAAATATCCCCCCCCCCCCCACAGCCCACGGTCCCTGTATATTCAACGCTATATTCTCCAGTCTAGACCATAAGCCTCTCCTGTCCACACCTTCGTTGAAGGTGTAAACTAAAGTGAAGTGAAAGTGTTGGTCAGACGCAATATGCTTCACCCTACAATGAATAAATTGAGGGTTGTATTCAAGTGGAACCACATCATAAAGAGGCGGTTGCCACAAGACCTCCCCCGCCCCCCCAAGTATGAGTATGTGTATTAGTAGTAACACACCACCCATCAAGCATCTTATTTATCACCCTAACAGTATTATCTACCTTTATTTTTATTTCAAGTAGGCCAAGGAGACCCACTCCTTTATTATGCATAAAACATTTCACCTCCCTTTGTTTATTGACACTATTGAGACCCCTAACGCTCCAAAATCCGATATTCATTGGATACTTGTGTGTTAGGGATATGATATTCAAACCTTCAATTATTATGCTGTTATCATTAACAGTTTGTCCCACCTCCAACGGAGTTTTAGGGACATTCTCCACCGCAGCTACATAAGTCTTACTATATGTGGAAAGAGCTGGCAAGCTTGACCTGACCCGACTGACCCGACCCGAAACCCGATTAAAATTGACCCGATCTGACCCGAAAATGTAGTAACATGACCCGACCCGACTGGACCCGATGATGACCCGTAACCCGATACGACACGCTTCAGGCCGACCAGAACCTGGACCCGACCCGACCCGACCAGAGATGACCCGTAACTCGAAATGACCCGATGAATTATCTGACCCGACCCGACCCGAAAAATGACCCGGCCCGAAAATGACCCGGCCCGAAAGCTGATCTAATGTGATCCAATTAAGATAAAAAAAATAATTTTAAATTAAAATATTATTTATTTATTTATTTTCCCAGATATTCTTAACCAAACATCGTTAAAAAAACAAAAAAAACTTTTAAATATTAAATAAAAAATATTTTAAAATGTATCTATTAATCACACCTAAGTCAACTCGCTAATTATTGATCTGACAAGACCTGACCCGACCCAACCCGACCTGACCCAAACTCGACCTAACCCTTCCAATTTCTACTCCAAGACATATTTTATAAAATTCATCATTCGTAGTATTTGCGGTTTTAATCTTCAATCACAACCAATTATGTACTCCATAGATAATAAACAACAAAATTCTTGTAATATTTGATAAATAAATTAAAAAAGAATAAACCGTATAATGAATTGATGGATTAAATTAGACCGGGCCTAATTAAACATAGTCTAACCCGAACATGACCCGACCCGATAATGACCCGAACCCGATAGTGACCCGACCCGGGAATGACCCGAATGGCCGAACCCGACCCGAACTCGACCCGAACCCGGATGACGCGACATCCCAACCCGAATGACCCGACCCGGAAGTGACCCGAAACCGACCCGATCCGAACCCGACACAAAAGTTGATCCGACTAACCCGACCCGTAAGCGACCCAAAACTGACCTGAACCCGACCCGACAACAGGCACGACCCGACGATGACCCGACCCGAACCCGACCCTCCCGCCTTATTGCCACCTCTAGCGTGGGACTGGATACTTGCTGCACTGTACCTGTGTATTGAACATTCACATTTTGTCCTTGACCTACACCCACAGCCTTTTGCTTCCATACCTTCACTTGTAGTGGAGCATTCCCAGGTTTTCCTGCAGGACGTCACCTCATGCCCTAAATTCTTGCATTTGGTGCAAAGAATGGGTTTCCATTCATACTCGATTTTAATAGACACAACATCTCCTTTGGAATTTTTAAACTTTATGGTATCTGCAAATTTCTGTCTTACAGATATACCTCTACGAGAACCCTGGCAAAGCCAAGGCGTGTTTTGTCTACTGTAGTTGTATCCAGTTGGATATACTTCCCCGTCAGGCCAGCCAACTTAGGAAGACTGTTCCCCCAATACTTAAGTGGAAGATCATATAATCTGACCCAGGTCGGTACTGTCTTAACAAATTCTTTTTGCAAATCATAATCTAGTGCCCAAGGTTTGACAACCAAAGGCTTGTTATAGAACATGTGGAATCCTGCCTTCAGAACTGAATCTCTGGCCTCCTCCTTTTTAAACCGCACCAGAAACAATCCATTTGGAAAGAATGATATTTTATCAATTCCGTGTTTGCCCCAAATTCTTTGCACGAAGCCTTTAATGATCTCCTACGGCGGGTTTGCTCCCAAGATGTAACAAACCAACGCAGTCGACTAGAAGTGTTCCTCGTCATTTGTGTCGTCATCAGACAACTGCAGTAAAGATTCTTGTTCTTCCATATTCTCTACTACAACCTCCTTACTTGTGGCTGCACTACTCTTCTTATGGCCTCTTTGTGTAATCCATAACCAATTAGATGAATCATGCGTATCCTCGTCTCCAAAGTCCAGCCCTGGTATGCCTTATATTTCATGTAAAGTCTTAGTTCGATTCACAATGTCAACATCAGGTCCTCTCCTGCCCTTAGAACCATTATTTTCCACAACAGTCGTAGTTGTCGATTTCCCCTTGGAACCATTGTTGTTACCCTCAGCATTCTTGTTCTTAGTTTTTGAGGCGGAATTTCTCGCCATGATGAACGCCGCAAAATCGCCTTATTTCGCCATTAGGGTTTTTGAACTCAGACTTATTGTTTTTCTTAATGTGGGACAAGAGCAATAAAGTTTCTTTTGAAGCATACAACTAAGCCACTAAATTGGCGATGAGGGATAATAATCCAACAGTATTTTCCTAGTGTTTTGTTATAGCTGTTGTAGTGCCATTATCGTGGTCGGTTCATACTGTTGTTGAGTATTGCATATGGTGTTGTTAATCGTATGCCAGTGTTGTGAGGGGTTGAGGTGCGTAAGAATGTAGTAGTGGAATTCATTGTGGTTATCTGGTACTTCGTCCGTTGCATTTGATTCTTTGCATCTACTTTTTGGGCACTATTCATAGGTGAGTGAAATCGTCGATGCAACTTCTAATATATAATAAGATAAAATATAGTCATCTGGGATCTTGTTTAAATTGTCTACTCGAGTACATTATAAATATCAATTTTTTATAATTTTTAGAAATGTGTAACTAAAAATATAGACAAAAGAAAACGTGATTGGCAAGTGTGAAAAAGTTAATATAAAGAATAAATGGAACGGAGGACAAAACAGGATTACTGAGATGGTAACACCCATATTTGCTTGAGATGTCTCGCCAATCTCATGGACAAATGAGGGTGTTACAAAAAATTGGCTTGTGACTCTTGATAGGAGTATTTGATTAATGCACAACTCAAAGGACAAAACAGACTTCTAATTCAGAATCCTTGAGTGATTTATGATCAAATGAAGGTATTCTAAGTCAAAATGATTACGAGAGCAGAAACTTCTTTTCAACTACAAGTCAAACCAGGTCAAAATCAAATCTCGACACAATAATATCTCCAGAATTCATGACAAACAAAACTCCCGTGTTATTGCCAAAATCTCGGACGTGTATACGAATCGCACATATATAGAAACTTCCATACAACTCAATCTCAAACTACTAGCTCCAGACGTAGCAATACTTATACGTCTTGTGTCAAGTGTAGATATTGTACATTGTTTAGCATCGTATATATGGACTATAAATACAGAACCTTAAACATTGTTTCAAGGGTTATTTAACAACAATAATACCAACTATAGGGCGTCTTCCCAAAATAATATCAATTTTAATAAATCTGAAAATAATACGTATTATTGAAGTAGTTAAACGAGAGTAGTATGGGTGACCGGTTACCTGTAGAACCCTTTGATGGGCGGGATTTGTCGCGGATCCCGCCGTCAGATAATAACCAACTAAACTAACTAGGGTAGCTAGGGCAAGTCGGGTCGAATCCACAGGGACGGAAAATGCGTTCAGACTAATGGGTGCTACGGTCTAGGACTAGGTTCGAGACAAGCTAATCTAGGGTGATGGCTACGGACTAGGCTAAGGTCTACGACATGGAAAAAGGAAGACAACACAAGTAACTAGTGACTAACGGAAGCGAGGATAACAATAAGAAGGAAGACTAGGGTTAGGTCGGGTTCATGGATGCAAAGGAGGCAAAAAGGGGAAGAACGGGGTTACTAGCATGCTCTCCTAGCCTAGGTACCGCCGATCGGGCTCTCGCTACGTAATCGGCCTAGGGGTCGTCCTCATCGGGCTCTCGCTACGTAATCAGGGAACCAAACCAACCAACCGAACACACACATACAAGAGAATATGCAAGAAAAACAAGGATTGATCGTCTCTAGTCTCACAAGCATTTCATCGAACATGTGGAGTGCAAGGTAAATGGGAAACAACAAAAACAACATCTAGTACCACCCATCTCACCCTAATCATCCACAATCACAACCAATCACCCTAATAACCCTAGCAAGAGTCTACTCAAACATAACTAAACTAAAACTAACACTAACAAGAGAAACCAAAACAAGAACAAGAGCATACATATGTAAAACCAACAAGGATGATGAACAAAACAATGAACAAGATCTAAAGATTGAAACTTGAATGATAAAAAAAATATTAAGAGAAAGGAAAAAGAGATTATACCATACTAGAAGATGAAAGGAAGAATGAAAACTTGCATCAATAGAGAAAACCCAAATACATCTACCAAGGTTGTCAATCTTGGTAGAGATCTTCAAGAATCCAATTAATACAAGGGTAATCTAAGATTAAGGACTAATTAAAGACTAATCTACTCTAATCTAAGCTAATCTATGCTGAAGTAGTCTAGGGTTTAGTGGGTAATGTCTCCCCTTTCATAGGATTACAAGAGGGGAGGTATATATAGGGTTACAAGAGTGAAGGAGAAGAAAGGAGTTGACGCGGGTCTGAACTGGGCTCATCCCGGTCGGGATGGACCCAAAACAGTAGCCATTTCTTTTGTGCACTTCATCCCGGACGGGATGAGGTCCTTCCCGTCGGGGATGAGTCTTGTAGGCCTCCAATATGATCTTTAAGGTCCCTCCTTGCCTCTCATGGGTTTCTCATTGATTCTCGGGACTCGGGATCGAGCCTAAGGGGCTCGGGAATGGGTCCCAAGGTCTCAAGGTTGAATCCAAGGCATCGAGTGATCGTTCCTTCACTTTGTTGGCTCTAAAAGCGTATGAAACGAGTCGGAATCGTTCCAATTCTTCATGAATGGTCTCGCGAACCTAAATCGAACTAAAGGAAGCATAAGTAACCCATAACCCGCTCCCAAGGAGCGATTCCACAAGGAAAACGGGACCAAAATACAACAAATTAGGCACTACAAACTACACTTATCACCCTTCCACCTTCCTTTTTCACCTTTAATTTTATTTAATGGCAATAATATCAACTATAGAGCGTCTTACGAAAATAATTCCTATTTTAATAAATCTGAGAATAATAAATATTTTTAGAGTAGTTAAATCAGAGTAGTATAGATGACCAATTAACGATAGAACTCGTTCACCTTGCTTTTTCGCCTTTAATTTGTTTAATGTTCACTCTTTTCACTTACTCAGTATACGAGGCATTAAATGTCATTAACGTCTTCGGTCTTCCTCTTCCTTCAACCTCACTAAATCTGACTAACAATACAGTCCTACACCAAAATCGACACGTTAATCTAATCGAAACTTATAGAAAAAAAACGGAAGAAGGATGAAGGGTAATGGAGAGAGAGGACGAAGGAGAAGAGTAAGGAGGAGTAGACTTGAGAAAACTGACCCGACCCGAATAAGCCAAACCGAAACCGACCCGACACCCAAACCGTAGCATGATTTTGACCCGAGCTAACCCGAAACTGACCCGACTATTATTATAGAAAATTAGTCGATATCCCTTAAATGGTTGAAAACAGCAAACCGGAGAATGACCCGAACCCGAAATTATCCGACCCGACCAGAAGTCAACCCGATTATTATAACCCGAAAGTGACCTGACCCAAAGTTGACCTGACACAGTTCACCCGTTATCCGTGTCTAAGGAGAAGGATGGAGGATAAGTAGCAGGTTAAATATTAATTAGGTGACCTGATGTAGCAGGTTATAAATTCACTTATACTACTCTTGTTTAACTACTCCAATAATACGTATTATTCTCGGATTTATTGAAATTGGTATTATTTTGGGAAGACGCCCTATAGTTGGTATTATTGTTGTTAAATAACCCTTGTTTCAATGGCCTAAAATTTCAAACTAAATTTTGTACCTACACACTCGCTTTTAATCTCAAGTTACTATAAAAAACCCTAGCTCAATTGACATCTCAAAACTCTATGCGTTAAAGATCGATATCGTGGGAATCAAATTGAGAATGCAAAACTAATGAGAGGCGTTACAGAGGCGATAGGGAGGCGATTTTCTACAGATTGGTTCCTCTGATTATGGCACGCAATTCTGCAAGAAAGACCAAGAATAAGCAGCATTCCTCCCTGCAGAAACTAAAGAAGAGGATCAATAACGAAAAAAAGCTCTAGTAGAAGTCCTCCACAAAGAAGGAAAGGACCTGATGAGGATGACGTTATACGCACAAAATCTATGCTTGATATCAAGGGGATTCCAGGCCTGGATTTCGATGATGATGTTTTAGGAGAGGAGGCCATGTGGATTACTCAAAGGGGTAACAAAAAATCTAATATTCCTGAGGCCATAAGCACGGATGGTAATGAAAAAAGCACTAGAGTGGAAACAGAGGACCCGGTACTTCAGTTCAATGAAGATGATGTACAGGATGAGATCACTTATTGGAAATCTGCTGTGTTCTGTTATGTTTTAGGAGCGAAACCTCCATGGGAGGTGCTCAAAGGGTATGTCAACAGAGTTTGGGGTAAATTTGACAGAGATAACATCTCTTTCCTCCCAAATGGAGTTTTTCTGGTTAGGTTCAAGGAATTAAAGGGACAAGAGGCTGTTCTAGAGATGGGTTACCATGTGTTTGATAATAAGCCATTCATTGTCCGACCTTGGACATCGGAGACGAATCTCATGAAAGAGGACATTAAAACTGTGCTAATTTGGGTTAGAATCCATGCACTACCATTGAAACTTTGGGGGAAATGCCTTCAGGTAGTGGCTGGCCTTGCTGGTAAATTTCTTAAGGCAGATCAGGCTACTGTTGAGAAGAAGAGATTGGGCTTTGGAAGGGAGTTGGTAGAGGTGAAAGTGGGGCAACAACTCCCTTCACATGTGTTGGGTTTGTTGATGATGACTAGCCTATTTAATTTTTGTTTTCTTAGTTCAAACATTTCAGGTTGTGCTTAATCGAGAATTAGTTGATGAATGTTGAGAATGATTGATTGAAGATCAAGACAAGCTACCCAAAGAATCAAGAATGTCAATGAGTGTCACTTTGTAAAGATAAGAGTTTTTGGCACATTGTAGTAAGTTCAAGTAACTAGCCAATCCAACTGTTTACAACAGTTCGATTGACTGTTACTTCCGTTCGACCCTCTTCAAAAGGAAAAGATTTCAAATCTCAAAGCTTTTATCATTTTAAATCTTTTCAAACTGATTTTTAAGTGTAGTGGTGAACAAGCAAGTGGTTTTTGTTTTGTCAAAAACGGTTTCCCAAATAAACCCCAAAATGGTTGTGAAGCTTTTTACCAAACACCAAAAGTGAGCTTTCTCTCTCTCCTAAAGTGGTTGCCTCAAAAGTTGTGTTTGTCCTATTTTGCTTGGCTTGAACCTTGAGTTTCATCCTTCACTTTTATTTGGAAAACTTTCAACTTGCTTTCCTTGTCTCACTTCTTCAAGATTTCCCTTCTTGTGTCTCCTTGATAAAACCAACTCTTTTGCTTCTTCCTAAAAGTGTTGACTTCTTTAAAGAAGCTTCAATCTTGATTTTTGCTCCTCTATAAAAGGAGATGCTCCACCACACTTATTCTCCAAGACTTTCAGCACAAATCTCACATTGCAAATTGTTCATCAAATGTTATAATCTTAAAACTCTTTGCAAAATATTTTCAAAGTCTTCAAAAGTCAAAGTCGAACGAACTGCTACATTGAGTCTTGAATACTCTTGTCTAACTTGGTTAGATTTTAATCTTGTAACTTTTCTATGTTATTAAGAGTCGTGACCGGAGTAGGTCATTGGTGAGTTAGAGACGGAGTAGTCTCGTAAACTCAAAGTCGTAGCCGGAGTAGGCTATTGGTCGTGACCGGAGTAGGTCATTGTGAGAGTTAGGAGACGGAGTAGTCTTCCAAACTCGAGAGTCGTAACCGGAGTAGGTTATGGGGTTCTTATTGTAAAGGTTTAAGTTTTCGGAGTAGATTACTTAACAATTATTAATAAGAAAAACATTGGACGTAGGCCTTTAGAGTGTTGGCCGAACCAATTCAAAAACGTAATGTGTTCAATCTTCTCGCTTTGTTTCCGCTGCATACAACGTAGAACACATGTCGTTTAGCTTCGCTTTAATTTGTTCGTGGATTAATATTAACTTTAGTAGTGTTTTTCAAAGTAAATGTAACAGTCGATATACTGTAATATTTATCTGTAACATTACCCTTAGTTAAGAGAAATAGAGGCAGTCAAACCACAGTCTACCATACTGTGACATTTGCTCTGTGGCTTAAATCCTTGCCAAGGCAAATATGTCACGGTCAGACTGACTGTTGCATTTACTAGTCCTCACTTCTTTATTCATTTAGTTGTCCACTTAGTTAAACTCTCTTTAATTAATAAAGTTTGAGTTAAAATTTTAAAAGGTACCTAATTCACCCCCTCCCCCTCTTAGGTACTTGGGATCCATAAACTCTTCAATTGGTATCAGAGCCTCGTACTCTTTTAAAGGATAACCACCCTAGAGTTTGATCCTCGATATGTGATAAGTGCCATTTGTAGTGCCTATTTCGTAGTGTTTTGGTCCCATTTCCTTGTAGAATCGCTCCTTGGGAGCGGTTTATGGGTTACTTATGGTTCCTTTAGCTCGTTTCAGGTTCCCGAGACCGTTCATGGAGAGTTGGAGTGATTCCGACTCAATACATATGCATTTTGGAGCCAACGAAGCTAAGGAACGATGACTCGATGCCTTGGAATCGACCCCGAGACCTTGGGACCCAATCCCGAGCCTCCGAGACCCGATCCTGAGTCCCGAGAATCGATGAGAAGGCCATGAGAACCAAGGAGGGACCGAAAAGTTCATATTGGAGGCCTACAAGACTATTCCCGATCGGGTATGGCCTCATCCCGATCGGGAGAGAAGTGGAACACAAGAGGCGGCCACTGTGAGGTGTTCCCGATCAGGATTCCCACTTTCCCGATCGGGATACACTTTCCCGATCGGGATTTCCCACTTTCCCGATCGGGAAAGTTGCCAGTTCACCCGTGCTTTGCTCCTTCCTTCTCCTTTCATCCTTAAACCCTATATATACCCTTCCCTTGTTATGTAACACTTATGTCTGGGATTACCCACTAAACCCTAGATTATTTTAGCATAGATTAGAGTAGATTAGTCTTTAGATTATCGTTAATCATAGATTAGTACTTGTATTAAGGGAATTATTCAAGATCTTCTCCAAGCTTGACAACCTTGGATGTTTGTTTTGGGTTTTCTTCATTAATGCAAGTTTTGTTCTTTCCTCTTCACTAGTTTGGTATAATCCTCTTCTCTTTTACTCTTTTTCTTGTTCCATTCATTAAAGTTTGAATCTTTAGTTCTTGTTATTGTTCTTAGTTCTTTGTTAGACTAGTTTCACTATGTTAGTTTTGTTGTTTGGTTTGATTCCTCTTGTTAGTGATAGTTTTAGTTTAGATATGTTAGAGTAGTGTTCTTGCTAGGGTTAGTAAGGTGATTAGGGTGTTAATTGGATGATTGAGGGATTGTTGGAGTTGTTGGTGGAAGATTTGGGTTTCTCCTTGGTTTGTTGCACATCATATGTTTGTTGAATTGCTTGAATGACTAAGTATGTGCGAATGCTTGTTTTCTTGTCTTTCTCTTGTGGGTATTAGTTTGTTTATGGGTTCGGTCCCCTCATTAAGTTGCGAGAGCCCGGTGAGGACGACCCCTAGGCCGGTCTAAGTTGCGAGAGCCCGGATTCGACCTAGGTCTATAGCATGCTAGTACCCCGTTTGTGTTGTGTCGCCGAGTTGGGTTTTAGGTGGAACCTCTAGGTGAGTCTAAGTTGCGAGAGCCCGGGCATTACCTAGATCACCCTACTACCTCCTTCACCTCTAGTTCTCCTCCGACCATTCCGTTACCCCTTTGACCCCGACCTAACCCTAGCCCGTCCTCCTTTGTTTGCTTCCTTTGTTTAGACCTAGTTTAGTCCTTAGCCTTCCCCCTAGAATAGCTTGTCTCGAACTTAGTCCTAGACCGTAGCATACCTTAGTCCGACCTCCCGTCCCTGTGGATTCGACCCGACTTACCCTAGCTACCTTAGTTAGGTTTGCCGGTTTTGTTTGACGGTTGGGATTCACGACAAATCCTTCCCATCAAATTGGCGCCGTTGCCGGGGACGGCGTAGTTTAGACTTTTGTTTGCTTAGTTTTGGACTCTGTTCTTGATTTTGTGTTCTCTTCTCCTTGTGTATCTCCGTTTTTCTTCTTGTGTGTTACTCTCCCTTCCTAGTGCCTCAAAAGCACTAGGATACTAACGTTTGCTCAAGTGCTTCTAGCTCATCCTAGGTACCAAAGCAACGTTATGGACATGGCTTATCCAAGCTACCATCAATCATCACGAGACAACTATGGGGCGAATTACCAAAACCCACAACTTTACCAACCATATCAACCTCATCAACAATCTTATGAACCCTCTTCTTATGGTTATCAAGAAAGTTGTCAAGGATCATTCCAACATCCTAACAACTACCAAACACCCTCACATAACCCACGACCACAAGATCCCAACTTGGTTGAGACTTGTCAAATGATGTCTCAATTGCTTAAGAGTCAACATGAGGCAATAATTCAATTGCAAAAGACTCAACAAGTGATGATGACTCAAATAATAGGGGTTCAAGAGGAGTTCAAGGCCCAAATAGAGGTGCAAGATGCTCGCATCAATGCACTCATGGCGCATATCACGATGTTGGCCGCTCGAACTCCGCAATATGTTGAGGAAGGTTCATTTAGGCAAGAAGGTCGGGTGCCTCCACAAGAAAGTCAACCCAACATTGAAGCTACAAATGAAGAAGAGAGGGTCGAAGAGACCATTGTTGAGTGTTGCTTGGGCGGTGAAGATAGGGTTAGAGTAGAGGAAGTTGAAGCTTTAAGGGTCGACAATGAGGAGGGAGTTGAACATGATTATCAAAATAGCTCTTGGGGAGCCAATGTATTGGCTATAAAGTTGGATTTGTTTGATTTTCTTCGTGATGAACCGGGTGTTGACAATCCAAACCCAAGTGAAGAGATGACCCCTCATGACCATTTAGACAAGGTGAGTGAAAAGGAGCGCAATACTTGGGAAAAAGAAGTAGATGCTTTGGAACTTGCCTTGTATGGGGAATTGGAGGATCCTAAAGCCTCCAATGAAGAAAACTTGATGCCTTCTTGTCCTCTACCACACTCGATGTCTAGCCCTTTGTCTTGTGAGACGGTTGGTGAAGAGGATCCTTGTCGGGCGGTGGAAAAGAGCTCCACTCTCGACCCCGTAGAAGAAGCGACACCTCTAGGGTGTGATCTCCCACATAATGACACCGAGCACGACTCTAGACCACTATACCTACCGGATGGTCATAAGAGTCGTCGCTATCATGGTTCCGAAGACCCGGAAGATCACGAGAACCCCGAGCATAATGAAGACGATCGCTTCTTCCCTCCGACTTGGAAACTTTTGGGAGTGGCTAGGCTCGGCCATGTGAGCTTAAACAAAGATGTTGCTAAGGCATTTGACTTACTTCTCCGAGCTCTTGATGGCTATGGAGGCGTTGTTGGTAAGAGTATTTAGTGTAAATATCTCTTTTTCTTTTCTTTTGTGTTTATGTTTGTATAGTTTGGTTTCTAGGTTTGTTTTTTTTGTGGAACTCTTGTTCATTTGGATTTTTGATGAGCGATGTGAGGAAGGGAATTTGATGTTGTATTTGAGTTTATTGTGATAGGTGTGAAGGAAAGGTGACTCCTAGAAAGGAGTGGTCGATGATGGAGTTTGGTTTGCGAGAGAGGAAGTCGGTTTTTGAAGCTTTGATGAGCTTTTGGGCTTGGGGAAGCAAAGAAGACTCATCCCGACCGGGAAGAGGGCTTCCCGATCGGGAAGGAGCCATCCCGATCGAGATGAAGGTGCTGAAATTGGAGCTTACTGGAGTGCGTTCCCGACCGGGACAAGAGCTTCCCGATCGGGAAGGGTTCACCAACCCGATCAGGGCCATCGTTCCCGACCGGGATGGTCCCTTTGTCTCCACCCATCCATTATGCCCCCTCCCAACCACCCTACTCCTCCTTACTCCTATCATATGACCCGTACACCTCACTTTATACACCGAGATCCACATCAAATCCCCCCCTCCCACCATTACTACCTTCACCATGTGTTCTATCACGTTCGAAGCGGAATAGCAATGATGAAGACAAGCAAGTGCCTATATTGATCTATGAGACGATGGAGAGAGTGAATTGCTAACCTATGGTACGGCAACTATCCTTCCTTTTCCGTCTTTTATTGCTTGTTTTACTTTGTTTACTCCCCTTCCCCTTGTACACTTTTGTGTCGTGGTGTCATGGTGGCCTTCGAGGCCTTGGTATATGTTGCTCCCGACTCTCGATGATGTGACTACATCGAGAGTCATTTTCAAAATCCAATTTTTTTCAAGTTTTTCACCTCTTTTTGTTGGATTTAGTCGGATTTAGGCGGAATCCGGGCTAGGTGACTTGATTACACCTAGCCCTCCCCCTCCCATTTCCTTTTATTTCCCTCTTTTTTTATTTTCTACCCCCATCCATATCTTTTTCTTGTCTCGGCCCATGGTGACTTGACTACACCCCGGCCGGACGCCTTCTACCTTTTTCTTCATCTTTATTTTTCTTTTTTAGCTTGATTTTCGTAGTTTCTTATCTTTTTCTTTTGTCTCTCCGCACCCTACGATCGAGCATGAGGACATGGCTCGATTTAAGTGTGGGGGAGCGATATTCTAGTATAGTTAGTTTTATTTTCTTAGTTTTTCGATAAAATCTTTAAAAAAATCCCTAAAAATTTGAAAAATTTTCACAAAAAAAATCAAAAAGATTTTTCTTTTGTGTGTTTTCCTCTTGTGTCTTTGTGTCGTCTATTTGTTTTGTTGTGTGTGTTTGCCTCCCCTCTTCCTTATAGGTCGCTCATTCACCGCTAGCTTTGGAAAGCTTGCAAGACTTCCGGTAACATCTATTCATCCCTTTTTCCTTCTTTGCGTCTTGTGAGTTTGGAGAAGATTTGTGATGATGTTGTGCTCGGGAGGAGCTTTGTAAAGATTGTGGTGGATTTGGAGTCTCGTTTGAAGATCGGGGTGGTGTTTGTTTTGTTTATGTGTTGTTTCTCCTTGTTTTGTTTTGTTTTGTTTTGTCTCTTTTTCTTCCATCTTCGTTGTGTTTTTGTTTTGCGTTTTGTTGTGTGTCATGTGTGTAACCGTTTTCGAAAACCCGGTTTAGAGGCTAGTGTGCAAGTGTTTACTTTCCCTTCCTAGCTGTATAAATCGAGTCTTGGACTTTAGTCTAGTAGAATGACCCTAAATCAATGAGTTCGTTGGTCCTTTACCTTGAGTCCACCTAGCTTACTAGGGATTTACTACGGGATTTGCATTTTGACCATTATTACCACCCACGGTGTGAAAAGGCCTTGGTTACCGAGTCTCGTCCCTTAGGTGACCGCGTCTAGGATCGTTTGATTAGTCCAAGTTCTCCCATTTTTTTTTGAGAGTATGAAGGGAAGACGCTCCCCGACTCTCCCATTACCCTACCTCCTACACATATCCACACAATAACTTGCAAAATGTTGATTCTCCCTTTCTTGTTATTCAATGAAAGTGCCAAAAAATGCCAAATCTTGCCAAAAGGGCAAAGAAAAGAAAAAGAAAGAAAAGAATGAAAGAAAGAAAAGAAATGAAGAAAAAGAAAAGGCACAAAAGCCAAAAAGAAAATAGAAAAGAAGAAAAAGAATGGCATGGCAAAACAAAGCAAAAATGCAAAAGAAAAGAGAAAATGCCAAAAGAAAATCGTTTCACAAAAATAAATCCCAACATCTCAAAATAAGCCTTTTTCCGACTTTTTCCGTGAAGAGCCTACCAAAGGACCGAGTCCAGAGGAAGAATGATAGCGGCATAGGTCGGTCTTCCCTCGTTTTGCATATTTCCACCTTTTTACTTGGACTAGTTAGGCGGTTTTGGACACGGGACGACCCTCTTGGCTCACGCTAAAGGGGACGGGTCTTCTCTTACCTACAGTGTCGACTAACACCGTGGTTCTTCACTTTTCCACTCCGCCGATCGTCCCGTAGTACGTTTTTAGAAAGTTAAAAGGACCTAGGTAAGTTACCAACATTTTTGTTGCTTTATCGTCATACTATTAGGGCTTAGTCCATTTTGGTTTGTATGTCTAGTTAGGGAACGTTGTCTCTTGCCTCGAGTCCTAAACCGGTGCTTCTTTCACCGCTTGTTTGAGGGAAGCGGTATTTCTTTTGTTTTGGGTGCAACCTCTTGTTTGTTTGTTTATTTGTTGGTTAGATGTTTGTTTGTTTTTGTGTTTAGTGTCCGGTTGCATCCGCGGTTTTGTCGCAAGACCTTACTTGCCTTGCGGAGTGCACTTCTCCTCTAAGTGCACTCGCGTGAGTTGAAAGGGCATAGGGTGCGCTAATACCCGCTCGGATAGATTAGTAGTTAGTATGTGCTTACTCGAGGGCGAGTAAGGGTTAAGTGTGGGGGAGTTGATAAGTGCCATTTGTAGTGCCTATTTCGTAGTGTTTTGGTCCCATTTCCTTGTAGAATCGCTCCTTGGGAGCGGTTTATGGGTTACTTATGGTTCCTTTAGCTCGTTTCAGGTTCCCGAGACCGTTCATGGAGAGTTGGAGTGATTCCGACTCAATACATATGCATTTTGGAGCCAACGAAGCTAAGGAACGATGACTCGATGCCTTGGAATCGACCCCGAGACCTTGGGACCCAATCCCGAGCCTCCGAGACCCGATCCCGAGTCCCGAGAATCGATGAGAAGGCCATGAGAACCAAGGAGGGACCGAAAAGTTCATATTGGAGGCCTACAAGACTATTCCCGATCGGGTATGGCCTCATCCCGATCGGGAATGAAGTGGAACACAAGAGGCGGCCACTGTGAGGTGTTCTCGATCGGGATTACCACTTTCCCGATCGGGATACACTTTCCCGATCGGGATTTCCCACTTTCCCGATCGGGAAAGTTGCCAGTTCACCCGTGCTTTGCTCCTTCCTTCTCCTTTCATCCTTAAACCCTATATATACCCTTCCCTTGTTATGTAACACTTATGTCTGGGATTACCCACTAAACCCTAGATTATTTTAGCATAGATTAGAGTAGATTAGTCTTTAGATTATCGTTAATCATAGATTAGTACTTGTATTAAGGGAATTATTCAAGATCTTCTCCAAGCTTGACAACCTTGGATGTTTGTTTTGGGTTTTCTTCATTAATGCAAGTTTTGTTCTTTCCTCTTCACTAGTTTGGTATAATCCTCTTCTCTTTTACTCTTTTTCTTGTTCCATTCATTAAAGTTTGAATCTTTAGTTCTTGTTATTGTTCTTAGTTCTTTGTTAGACTAGTTTCACTATGTTAGTTTTGTTGTTTGGTTTGATTCCTCTTGTTAGTGATAGTTTTAGTTTAGATATGTTAGAGTAGTGTTCTTGCTAGGGTTAGTAAGGTGATTAGGGTGTTAATTGGATGATTGAGGGATTGTTGGAGTTGTTGGTGGAAGATTTGGGTTTCTCCTTGGTTTGTTGCACATCATATGTTTGTTGAATTGCTTGAATGACTAAGTATGTGCGAATGCTTGTTTTCTTGTCTTTCTCTTGTGGGTATTAGTTTGTTTATGGGTTCGGTCCCCTCATTAAGTTGCGAGAGCCCGGTGAGGACGACCCCTAGGCCGGTCTAAGTTGCGAGAGCCCGGATTCGACCTAGGTCTATAGCATGCTAGTACCCCGTTTGTGTTGTGTCGCCGAGTTGGGTTTTAGGTGGAACCTCTAGGTGAGTCTAAGTTGCGAGAGCCCGGGCATTACCTAGATCACCCTACTACCTCCTTCACCTCTAGTTCTCCTCCGACCATTCCGTTACCCCTTTGACCCCGACCTAACCCTAGCCCGTCCTCCTTTGTTTGCTTCCTTTGTTTAGACCTAGTTTAGTCCTTAGCCTTCCCCCTAGAATAGCTTGTCTCGAACTTAGTCCTAGACCGTAGCATACCTTAGTCCGACCTCCCGTCCCTGTGGATTCGACCCGACTTACCCTAGCTACCTTAGTTAGGTTTGCCGGTTTTGTTTGACGGTTGGGATTCACGACAAATCCTTCCCATCAATATGGATTCCACTAACCACTCCAAGATCCCGGTCTTTACCGGTGAGAATTTTGGGTGGTGGAAGCTAAAAATGGAACACTATATCAAAAGTATTGATTATCAATGTTTGAAAATCATTAAAGAAGGACCCATTGAGATTAAACAACACGACGCTGTTACCGGAGTCGCTACAATCAAAGAAGAGTCCGACTATAATGAAAATGACTTTAAAATTGTTGAGAAAAACTCCAAGGCTATGTTTATCCTTCAAAGGTGTGTAGGTGATGAGGAAGTGAGTCGTATAAGTGGATGTCCTACGGCTAAGGAGATTTGGGACTCCCTCGAGCTTGCTTATGAGGGTACGTCTCAAATCAAAAAGTACCGTATTGACCTTCTCATGCAACAATATGAGATGCTTCATATGTCAAAGGACGAATCCATAAATAGCTTGTTGAGTCATTTTTCTTGTATTCTTAACGAGCTTAAAAGTCTAGGAAGAGAATTCGAGTCCGAGGACACTATTCGAAAATTTCTTCGTAGTCTTACCGATAAATGGCAACCTAAGGTTACCGCTATCGAAGAAGCAAAAGATTTATTCATTTTGACTCTACATGAACTAATGGGATCACTAATGGCTCACGAATTAAACCTTGTGAAGCGGTCTAGTGAAAACATAAAGGGAAGAGTCTTGCTCTTAGGTCCGCCTCAAGTGATGAGGAAGATGACGAAGAGGATGGATTTGCCACGTTCTCAAGGAACCTAGCCGATATGATAAATGGTCAAGGAAATCGTAAGTTTAACAAAAAATTCAACAAGAAACACTCTCCTAAAAAACGACTTAACTCAACCATAGGATGCTTTAAATGTGGTGAAAAAAATCACCAAATCAATGAATGTCCTAAGAGGGATGATATTAGGTCTAAAGAAAAATACGACCAAGCTAAAAAGGAGTACAAACACAAAGTCATGTTCGCAATATGGGGTATGTCCGATTCGGAGGAAGATGAACTCATAGAAGAAGAGTTTGAAGCAAAAGGGTGTCTCACCAAAAACTCTGAAATCGAACATCTTAGGTGTCTCATGGCCAATCCCGATGACTCCGATTCCGACTCCGATGAGGAGGTAAAAAATCTTAAAGCTAAAGTCCGAACTTACTCAAAAGACAAGGTATGTAAACTTCTAGATTGTCTTTTTGATAGGTGTCGTTCTCAAAATAAAAGGTCTTTAGCTATGCAAGAAGAAATTGAGGAAATTGCTATTGAGAATGTTCATCTTAAAGAGTTGTTTAAAGTAACAGACAGTGAGATTGTGACTTCTGAAGTTAAAGATGAGATAAAAAATCTGAAAAAGGCTAATAAGAGTCTGATAAGTGAACTTCATGATCTCCAAGAAGAAGTGTCTAAACCACCTGAGTGCAATGAGTCTTTTAACTCTAAGTTGATTGAATTGTCCACAGAAAATGAGTGTCTTAAAGTCAATCTCAACTTGGTCAAAGGGGATTTAAGAAAACTTCAAGAAAAGGTTGCTAAAGAAAAAAATTGTGACTCTAATTCTTCAAATCCCAAGATTTTACATCTTGAAGCATGTGCTCACAACTTAGAGGGTCTAATTGAGAAAAGAGATAGGATTATTCGTGAGTACAAAGTCAAATGCAACACTCTTGAAGAAAGATTTAAGAAAGTGTCAAAAGAAAATGAGTCCCTTACATTGACCATTCAAACAGTCATAGATGAGTTAGTTAAGGCTAGACATGTTAATAGAACTTGGGAAGGAAGTCAAACCGTGCTTAATTTTCTTGCTCAACAAGATGACTTGTGTCGTAAAAAGGGTGAGAAAGGGTTTAAATATAACAGTCGTCAGGACTGTAACATATATGATCCGGATCCCACTAAAAGAGACTTTAGGAAAAGAAAATATGTGACACTTCCCAAATACATCACTTGTTATCACTGTGGTAAAACTGGTCATGTGCATAAACATTGTAAACTCAAAAACCACAACATCAAAAGGAATAAAAAAAGTTTGGATTAGAAAAGCAACGATCGAGCAGACTGTGACAAAGGGACTCAAACAAGTTTGGGTTCCTAAACTTAACCCTTGATCGTTTTGTAGGCTTGGTGAGAGGCCGCCGCTATTGGTATTTAGAGAGTGGATGTTCTCGTCACATGACGGGAGATAAAAGCCAATTCCTCTAACTTCAAGCATATAATGGTGGCACGGTAACTTTTGGAGACAAAAATAAAGGTGAAGTCATTGGCTTGGAAAGGTTGGTAAGTCTTCATTAGTTTGTGTCGACAATGTGCGGCTTGTCAAAGGTTTGAAACAACAATCTTCTTAGTTTCTCTCAATTGAGTGATTATGATAATTTGGTAGAGTTTAGTACTAATTTGTGTCGTATAATAGATGCCACTACTCATAAGATTTTGCTTAAAAGAAGACATGTCAAAGATGTGTACTTAACCGACTTAAACACCTTAAGTGGTCAAACCATGTCTTGCATGAGTGTCGTAATAATCGTTGGTTGTGGCATAATAGACTTGGACATATTAGTGCTAAAACTCTATATATACTTAGAAGATTAGACCTTGTAGATGATTTTCCTAACATGTAATTTGACTTTGACAAAGTGTGATCAATGTGCTAAATGAAAACATGTTAGAAGCTCCTTTAAATCCAAAATGATTGTTAGAATATCACGGCCACTGCAACTGTTACATATTGATCTATGTGGTCCTATGAGAGTTCGAAGGAGATGTGGTAGTCATTATGAGTGTGCGATTGTTGATGATTATTCAAAATTTGTTTGGACATTATTTTTGAGCTCCAAAGATGTAGCACTTGATGAATTTCTTTTTTGGTTAAAAATGGTTCAAAATAAATTCGACCTTAAATTAGTGTCAATAAGAACCGATCATGGAACCAAATTAGAGAACTCATCTTTTGGTGCTTATTGTGTTGACAATGGAATAGATCACAACTTCTCGACCCCTAGAACCCCTCAACAAAATGGTGTCTTAGAACACATGAAAAGGACTCTTGAAAGCATGACTAGAAAAATGTTGTTATATAGCTATTAAGTTGCCTAGAAACTTTAGGACCGAGGTCGTGTTCATAGAGTATTCCAATCATAGTAAAACTTATAAAGTCTATAACAAATGAACTATGATGATGGAAGAAAGTGTGCATGTCATCTTTGATGAATCTAGTCTTTTTGAGCAGGTACAAAACAATGAAGAAGATGAGGAATTTGAAATATGACTTGCTCAAAATGAAAGCACACTTAGAGGAAGCAAAAATGAGGAAGTTGCAGAGTCACAGTCCACCAGACTGTTACTTACGGAGGAATGCACAAGTTCAGGGGGAACTCATCATAACCCTCTTGATAATGCTCCTGCCAACACTGAACAAGCAACTTCTAAAGGCAAAGGACTAGAAGCGTCCTTAGAGATTGGTGTGGAAGCGTCAACTTCCAGCCAAGAAGTTACAGTCGAAGAGACTGTTACAGCTGAGGGGGAAGATGCAAATTTCATTCCAAGGAAGTGGAAGCATCAAAGCTCACATTCTCTCTCAAATCTGACCAGTGACTTAAAATCCAGAACTAAGACAAGATTCTATGCATGCAACGCCTCTATTTCACAAATCGAACTACCAAATGTAACAGTCGCCTTGACTGTTGCTGGCTAGCGCTTGCAATGCAAGAAGAAATCTGCAATTCAAAGGAATGAGAGGTTCGATGGATAAGAAATTTTTATAAAGTCACAGTCAGATGGGCTGTTGGTTGTCCGAGATATTCCGATGCGGAGTATGCGGGATGCAAGGTCGATAGGAAGCGTACACCCGGTGTTGCCATCGTCTTGGGCCCTTGTCTCATTTTATGGGGTTCTAAGAAGCAAAACACGGTTGCCCTCTCAACGGCCGAAAGTGAGTATGTAAGTGCCGCTCATTGTTGTTCTCAAGTCTTGTGGGTACGTCAACAACTTGTCGATTTTGGTATGTTTCTCGATTCCAATTCCATTATGTATGATAACACTAGTACGATTAACAATTCCAAAAATCCGGTTCAACATTCTAAAACTAAACATTGATATCCGTCATCACTTTCTTAAAGATCACGTAGAAAAGGGTCACGTTAAGCTAATTTTTTTTGCAATACCGAAGACCAAATAGTCGATATATTCACTAAACATTTAGCAAGAGACCAATTCGAGAAGTTTCGACTTGAACTTGGTTTGATTAATTGTTCGACTTAATTTCGTATGCTTACTTGCTTCCTCGCATGATTGGTTAGAAGAATCGTTTTCCCTTATTCTAAGTTGTATCGTATTTTTTCTAAGTATGTGATTTATATGTGCTTGTTCAATTGTTTGTTTTTGTGTGTGTTAGTGTTAATTGATTACTACCCATTGAGTTCTTCCGTTTTTCCATCTCTTTTACCCACTACACCTCTTTTACCCACTAAATAAATCCATCCCCCACTTTTCAAACTCCTACTAAAATACCTACCCCCTATTACTAAAAAGCCTATCCCCTACTTCTCATCTTTATCCATTACCACATATTAACCCCTAAATAAATACCTACCTCTACCTACCTACTATCTCTAAAAAGCTATCCTACAATTCTTTAAACTCTCCCCTCTTCCCAATACCTGCTTACCCTTCACATCTTATCCCATCTTCCAACATCCTCTCTATCATCCTTATTTCCCAATAAAATACTTACTTTTTCCTTCTTTTATTTCTTTCCCCTTCCCCAAGTCATATATCATCATCATCATCATCATCACATTTCTCATTAATCTTCTCTCATTTTGAATTTCGGTTTAATTTTTGGACTGTTTTGGATTACAAAAAAAAAATCGTAAAAAAAAAAAAAAAAAAAAAACCGAAAAAAAAAAAAATTTTTTATTACGTTTCATTGTCCGGTTCTTCTTCCCTCCTCTTTGTTTCATTTTATTTACTTCCCTTTCTCTCTCAAAAATCAAAAACACAAAAAAATGGTTAGAACTTCCCTTAATACTCTACTTCATTTATGTTTCTCCATTTACTAACTATTTCTCCATCAGTTTTCTGATATTTGTTAGCAGCTTAAAATATATATATATATATATATATATAAAATAATAATAATAATACTTCGTCGAGAATGTCTGACTTCGCTATCTTAATTCAATTTTTCTCTATTACCTTCCTCTCTTCTCAAGTCAAAGAAAAAAAATGGTACTTAGTCTTCATTGTCTTTTTTCCTCCTCTCGTCCAAAAAATAAATAAAAAATAATAATAATAATAATAATAATAATATATAAAAAAACAATATATATATAATAAGTCTTGTCGTTTTCTTTTTATTCCAAAAAAAAGGGGGCTGCTAACAAATGTCTTGTCTTTTTCTTCCCCTTTATCTCCATTCCTCTTTTTACCTTTGTCTCTATCTATTATTTATTTATCTCCACTAAATATTTATCCTTACTTCATTTTCACTTTCCTACCATCTTCTTCTCTTATCAATCTTTACTATCCCCAAATCAACCAAAAAAAAAACTCCAAGCAGATCCATGTGCTTAATTATTGCAAAATTACCATCTGTTTTTCATTGAAAATGTCACCACTATGGGAATTGGTTACCGAAATGCAAGCGGATCACCATGTTCTTAAATCTCTCCATGTCAATATGGGAGAGGCAGATGATGACGACTTTGTTGATGATGATGATTGACTCCTTTCACCCCCCCCCCCACCCCCCCACTTCCTTCCATTATTAAACCTACTGTTTTCACTACCCCTTCTCCTTCATTTGTTTTAAGAACTCTTTGGTTTGTATCTTTGACACTATTTGCCCCTTGAACCTCTTTTGACTTTGCTACTATATGTCATATGCTTATGTTTCTATGATATTACTTTGACTGAGGTGTGTTTCCTTGATTCTTTAATGATGCCAAGAGGGGGAAAAGGTAAAGCATGCGTAGTTAGTCGTTCTTTTTAATCCTTCCTTGCTATTGTGTCTAAGTGATTATGTCTTCTAAATGGTTTAGGTATTGTTCTCCTTTTTCAAAGCTTAATCTCCCTTTCTTATGTGAAATCTAATTTGTGTGATGATTGTGATCGACTAACTTGTTGAGGGGGAACTTCAAAAATACTTATTTTTTATTAGGCTTGTCATCATCAAAGGGGGAATTTGTTGGGTTTGTTGATGATGACTAGCCTATTTAATTTGTGTTTTCTTAGTTCAAACTTTTCAGGTTGTGCTTAATCGAGAATTAGTTGATGAATGTTGAGAATGATTGATTGAAGATCAAGACAAGCTACCCAAAGAATCAAGAATGTCAATGAGTGTCACTTTGTAAAGATAAGAGTTTTTTGGCACATTGTAGTAAGTTCAAGTAACTAGCCAATCCAACTGTTTACAACAGTTCGATTGACTGTTACTTCCGTTCGACCCTCTTCAAAAGGAAAAGATTTCAAATCTCAAAACTTTTATCATTTTAAATCTTTTAAAACTGATTTTTAAGTGTAGTGGAGAACAAGCAAGTGGTTTTTGTTTTGTCAAAAACGGTTTCCCAAATAAACCCCAAAATGGTTGTGAAGCTTTTTACCAAACACCAAAAGTGAGCTTCCTCTCTCTCCTAAAGTGGTTGCCTCAAAAGTTGTGTTTGTCCTATTTTGCTTGGCTTGAACCTTGAGTTTCATCCTTCACTTTTATTTGGAAAACTTTCAACTTGCTTTCGTTGTCTCACTTCTTCAAGATTGCCCTTCTTGTGTCTCCTTGATAAAACCAACTCTTTTGCTTCTTCCTAAAAGTGTTGACTTCTTTAAAGAAGCTTTAATCTTGATTTTTGCTCCTCTATAAAAGGAGATGCTCCACCACACTTATTCTCCAAGACTTTCAGCACAAATCTCACATTGCAAATTGTTCATCAAATGTTTTAATCTTAAAATTCTTTGCAAAATATTTTCAAAGTCTTCAAAAGTCACAGCCGAACGAACTGCTACATTGAGTCTTGAATACTCTTGTCTAACTTGGTTAGATTGTAATCTTGTAACTTTTCTAAGTTATTAAGAGTCGTGACCGGAGTAGGTCATTGGTGAGTTAGAGACGGTGTAGCCTCGTAAACTCAAAGTCGTAGCCGGAGTAGGCTATTGGTCGTGACCGGAGTAGGTCATTGGAGAGTTAGGAGACGGAGTAGTCTTCCGAACTCGAGAGTCGTAACCGGAGTAGGTAGTGGGGTTCTTATTGTAAAGGTTTAAGTTTTCGAGGTAGATTACTTAACAATTATTAATAAGAAAAACATTGGACGTAGGCCTTTAGAGTGTTGGCCGAACCAATTCAAAAACGTAATGTGTTCAATCTTCTTGCTTTGTTTCCGCTGCATACAACGTAGAACACATGTCGTTTAGCTTCGCTTTAATTTGTTCGTGGATTAATATTAACTTTAGTAGTGTTTTTCAAAGTAAATGTAACAGTCGATATACTGTAATATTTATCTGTAACATTACCCTTAGTTAAGAGAAATAGAGGCAGTCAGACCACAGTCTACCATACTGTGACATTTGCTCTGTGGCTTAAATCCTTGCCAAGGCAAATATGTCACGGTCAGACTGACTGTTGCATTTACTAGTTTTCACTTCTTTATTCATTTAGTTGTCCACTTAGTTTAACTCTCTTTAATTAATAAAGTTTGAGTTAAAATTTTAAAAGGTACCTAATTCACCCCCTCCACCTCTTAGGTACTTGGGATCCATAAACTCTTCAACATGCTAAATTTAAAGATGTACGAGGGATTTTACAGGAGTTAGTACTCGAATATGAATGGAAGCCTGTAACATGTGTCAAATGCAAATGTATGGGACACACAGGGGATCAATGCAGGAAAGGTGTTGGTGTTGTCACTAAAGCACCTCAGACTAAGCAGATATTGAGGTAGGTTACAAAACCAAAAATGATTTTGCAGCGACCTGAGAGTATACATGCTGCAACTGATGCACAAAACAAGGTTAGCTCTGGAGAGAGTAGTCAAATGATGACCAGAGATCAGGTTACCTATGCTGTGGTTGTTGGACAACCTATTCTATCACCTGGTATGGGAATAGTAGAGGACCAACCAATTCTAATTAACTCATGAAGCATAATATAGGATTTTGGAATGTTAGAGGGATGAACGACATTAATAAACAAAAACTAATAAGTTCGTTCTTGCACAATAATGATTTGAGTTTATTTGGGTTATTAGAAACTAAAATAAAAAGTAATTTTCTTCAAAATGTTATTGATAATGTGTGTTCGGGATGGAGAGTGGCCACTAATTGCCATCAACATAAAGGGGGAAGAATCTGGTTCATATGGAATAATGCTCATTTTGATGTTTGGATATTAAAAACTCATGCACAATTTATCCACGCCAAAGTGACAGATAAGGGAGACCTATCTTAGAGCTATATTACGTTTGTTTATGCCTTCAATGACGGTGATGATAGGAAAGACCTCTAGGGGAGTTGAGAAACTTTGCTGTGAACTGTAATGACACCTGGGCTGTAGCAGGATATTTTAACACGGTTACTAAGCATGAAGAAAGGCTTGGAGGGCGATCTAAACAGGAGGATATCGATGATTTTATCCAATGTATTGAAGATTGTGACTTGATGGACCTGAATACTACTGAAGCGTTCTTCACTTGGAACAATAAGAGGGGGCCTGAACAGAGGATTTACAACAGACTGGATCACTTTATGGTGAATATGGCCTGGGGTCAAAGATTTCCTTATTTGAAGGCGCATTTTACCCTGAGGGAATTTATGATCATTCACCGTGTATTGTCTCTACTGAAGGTGGAAACAATGGAAGAAGAACTAGCTTCAAGTTCTTTGACATGTGGACAAGACACCCAGACTTCCTGAAAATTGTGGAGGACAGTTGGTGTAATCAGGTTGATGGGTCTAAGATGTTCAAGCTGAGGTTGTAAGAATATTGAAAGGCCTGAAGCAACCACTCAAGCAATTGAACAAGAAGTGCTTTGCTGATATTGAAGTTCGCGTGGCTAAAGCAAAGAGAAATCTGGAAGAGATACAGTTACAGTTACAAGGAGATTTAATGAACACTAATTTGATTAAAGCTGAAAAGGAGGCTAATAAGGAGGTGTGGGAGCTGCTAGAAAAAGCTAATGACTTCTTGACACAAAAGGCAAAAGCAACATGGATTCGAGAAGGAGATGATAACTCTGCCCATTTTCACAGAGCCATCAAACAACGTAACCTTCGAAATAAAGTTGTGCGTGTTCAAGACATGGAGGGCAGAATTAGGGAGGACCCTTTGGATATTCAGGAGGCCTTTTTGGCCTACTATAACCAGCTGCTTGGTAGGTGCACAAAAACTGATCCAGTGAGACCTGATGTTATGCTAATGGGAAAGGGTTGTAATGAACAACATAAGGTCATTCTAATGCAGCCTGTGACTGATTTGGAGATAAAAGAAACCATTTTTTCGATACCCAATGATAAAGCGCCTGGACCGGATGGATATACGAGTGGGTTCTACAAAAAGGCTTGGGGATCATAGGGGATGATGTATGTGCAGCAGTAAAAGATTTCTTCAGAACTGGTAAGCTTTTAAAGCAGATTAACACTACTACGCTAACATTGATCCCAAAATGCGAAATGCCCACGGCTGTGGAGCAATTTCGCCCCATTGCTTGTTGCAATGTTATTTACAAGGCTATATCCAAGCTCCTTTGTAACAGACTTGCGAAAGTTCTGCCGGACATTATTGACGAGACCAAAGGAGCGTTTATTAAAAACAGTTCCATTATCAAGAATATTTCGATCTGCCAGGACATTGCCCAGCAGTACAATAGGGCCTATGCGTCGCCTAGATGCATGTTCAAATTCGATTTGAAAAAAGCTTATGATTCCGTGGAGTGGAGTTTCGTTGAAGATATTCTTACCATCTGCATATTCCTCTCCATTTCAGGCGATTACTTATGACATGTATCTCAACACCTAAATGCTCCCTTAATCTTAATGGCCAAATATTTGGTTTCTTCTACGGGAATAGAGGATTGCGACAAGGGGATCCGATATCTCCTCTCATCTTCTCCGATCCATTTGCATGGAATACCTTAGTCGGCTGATCCAATATGCTACTAGAAAATGGACTTTAAAGTATCACCCCATGTGTAAACAAATGAAGCTAACGCACCTATTTTTTGCAGACGATCTTATGATGTTCTGTAAGGGGGAGGCTCAATCTGTTATGCTGCTAATTAGGGTTCTTGCGTCTTTCTCCAAAGCCTCAGGTCTTACTATTAATAAGACTAAATCAGCCATGTACTTCAATGGAATGAAAAGGATGCTCATTGATGATATACTTCAGGTTACTGGTTTAGTGAGGGCAAGCTCCCGTTTACTTATCTTGGTATACCCATTCAAACGAAAAAACTGAATAATATGGAGTACTCCAAGATTGCTGAAAAGATGATTGCTAGACTTAGGAGTTTGGGTGCTCGATGTAATCCCCTAGAAATTATAACGCAATACAGTGGCGGAAACACTGTAGAGTTGGGATTAAAACACACTGACAAACTATATCTTTTTAAAAGAAATGGTAAGTCAATACAAAGGCCTCTTTTTACAAAAGGGCTAAAAGAAAATTCTCCAAACAGGGTTATACAAATCCATAAATAAACATGAATGAAGAAAGAGTAGGATCCACGCTACTCGCTAGCTCACACCCAAAACTCAGCAGCAAATACCTGTCATGTTATAAACATAACAGCCACGTCAGTGGGGAGTAACTCGGACGTTCTCCCAGCCATATTATACCATATGGAAAAATATTAGTATTATTATATCAAAATATTTAAAAAGAGAAAACATTAAAACGATATAATAAAAATAAGTTTTCAACGAAACTTAAAGCACTTGCCAACCTGCAAGTCAAAATCAATCGATAATAATAATATTCAAAAATGGCGTTATGGAAATCCGATCAGTGTGCACAAGGCTAGACTTTCACTAGGATAATACTGGAAACTAGCTTCGAGAACTGTAGATTTAACTCATAACAGAATCCAGTCTCTAACTAGGCAACTCAACTATAACAGGACTGCGTGCAGCGAGGTCCTGGTTTAAGTAGTGCATACCCCTCCTAGACAACAAATATGTCTAGTTCAGCTGACGACGACTAACACGATGCGATATCTAGCTTAAGGTCAAAACATACACTCTCCTGGGCGAAACTACGCCCAGTTCAACGACCAAATGTGCCCCAAATAGGCACACTAGCTTTATAGCTTATGGCAAAAACGTACATCCCAGACTATATTACTCTAACCCCACACTTGTCCTTATTCCATAACTCCAAAACAAGCCATTATCGATATTCAAAATAAATATAATCATTATGACGATAAAACAATAAACATTTTATATTAGAATGGAAACTTTCTATAAATAGAAACTTACTAATTTTAGAAACTTACTTAAAATAGAAATTTGGTATAGAAAATACGTAAGTGATTAAAATAAGTGAAATGTATAAAAATAGCATTTCTAACGAAATTAATATTTTATTATTATCGTCGTTATCGTAACTTTATTATATTTCTAAATTCGTTACTCAAAAATATAATTAAAATATAATAAGTCATTATATAGTATTTTATAAATAATTTAGGAAATCGAGTAAAAACAATAAATCTTAGAAAAGAGATATTTTAAGAAAAACGATTCCAAAATTAATTGAGTCAACGAGTTTTATAAATGAAATGAATTTTATAAAGGTTTCAAATTATTTTTAAGAAATAGCTTTGATTTATAAATAATACAAATTTTAATAAAAATAGTCAATCGGAAACAAATAGGAAATTATTAGTGAAAATAGTCTCGACTACGACTAAAATGTATTTAAAACTAAATCGACTATTTTCTCATTTATTAGTATAAATCGTAAAACGAAAATTAATTTATTAAACAAGTATACAAATTTTGATTATAATATAAAAATACGATTGTGAGTTAAAATTATAAATTAACGGAATCGGAAGGAAATATGAAATCGTTATTATTTAGTTACTAGTGTCACGATAACCAACAAAATATTATAGCGATCGTAAATAATTAAATTACTAACGATTTATAAAATGATATCGAAAGTTATAAAAATATTGATAAGGCAAACGATTTAAAATTAATATAATTAGCAATAATAAATAGCCAAAATTAGAAAACCGAAGTTAAAATATTTACTACATACTACTACTCAAACATACGATATAAAATCGAGTAACGTCCTAAAGTTACCTCAAGTCGATATCCGAAACGAACTCGTACTCGTACTCGTCCTTCTTGATCAACCCAAGCTTCAAATCAGTATAAATGTCGTCCTTAAGCTCCAAGTTGTAGAACCGCTAGTCTTCTTACGATACTAATGTCGGAGTCCGAAACAGAGCAGAAACGGAGGGAGACAGGGGCAAATGACAACAGCAGGTCACAGGTTGCAGGACGGTGAAGATTGAAGATGGTGGTGACTGCCGATCGAGTTACACGGAGGGGTAAGTTGGCAGACCAAAACAAAGAAAATGAATAAGGGAGGACTGAGGAGGAATGAAGAGGTGATGAGGGTGAAGCGGTGGATATTTAAGAGGCAGGAAAAAAAATGAACGTACATGGGGAAATGAATCAATTTGGTCAAGTGGGTTGAATGAGGATTAAGAAACCGATTAATTGAATCGGTTAGGAAAATCGAATTAAACGAATTCCGTAACGATAAGTTGACTGACCTACGAATCGGGTTAAAACGAGTTAATAAAATTAATAAATAATCGGACCGTCACATAAAATGAGTAAATAGATTATTCGAGACAAAAACGAAGCTTATATAAATAAATAATTAAACGATCAAATAGTATTTCCTGATAAATAATAAATTTTCGATAAAGTGAATTAAATTGATTTCTCGAGGAAAGAAAATAAATATTTTGACGAAACTAAAAATAAATTAGCTTCGAGCTTAATATATATAAATAAAAAGAATTTTGAATTTAAATCGTCGAAATAGACTTTCGATAAGAATTAAATTAAATGTATAAAGTAACTCGAAACAGAAATAAAAATATGTTTTAAATATAAGAGTTTCTGAGTCAAATAGAATTTTAGGAGTTTGAAACGATTAAACAATAAATTCATTTCATAAAAATTTTAAGAATTACGAGATAAATCGTAAATAAATAAAAATACAAATATAAGTTTAATTTATTTTATTTTATAAAATCAGGGGTGTTACACTCGAAGGCTCTCCAATGCAAGAAGAATTGTCCTTATCAACTCGGTACTTAATACACTCTATAATTACTGGGCCAATATATTTATTTTACCAAAAGATGTTATTAAGAGAATTAAAGCAATCTGTAGGAACTACTTGTGGAAGGGTAGCTCGGAGTACAAAAGGGTTCCCATTGTTGCTTGGGACAAGGTGATTAGACCCAAAGATGAAGGTGGGCTTAACATTAAACAGCCTATTAGTTGGAACGTGGCAGCAATCGGCAAATTGGTGCATTGGATTTACACCAAAAGTGATAGACTGTGGGTGCGTTGGATCAACCAAATTTACCTTAAGGGCAAAAGCTGGCATGATTATAATCCTCCTAAAGATACCGCTTGGACTTGGAAATCTGTATGTAAAGCGAAGGAAGAACTTAAAGAGGGATACTTGAATGATGAATGGATTCAAGATAGAGGAGAGTACACAGCTGCTAGCGGATATAGTTGGATTAGAAGGAGCAGACCCAAGGTTCGTTGGTGTGATTTAGTCTGGAATACATGGAACACTCCTAAACATTCTACTATCACATGGATTTTGATAAATGGTGGACTAAATACCAAAGACAAATTAATCAAAATTGGATGTTGTGATGACGACAAATGCTGCTTATGTGATGATGAACCCGAAACTATACAGCACTTAATGTTTGAATGTGAGTTCAGCAAGAGAGTTAAAATTGGAGTGGAAGATTGGGTGAAGAGAAGCATACCGGTTCTTCCTGATTACTGTATCTTGGACGGACGTGCAGGCCGCGCGCAGGCAGCTGTAAAGGTTGCACTTGTGTACACAATTTGGATGAAGAGAAACAAAGCGAGAATCGATGGTGTTATACAGGAACCGGAAAAGGTACATGAGATCAAAAGTGGTATTAAAGCTAGATTAGAGAATGTCATGCTCAAGAACAAACTCACTTGTATGGAAACTAAGGAGATTAGTATCTTCATCGCGACCTCTTAGGTTGGGATGTAGGGTACTTATGTTGTAATTACCAGTTTTGTGATGATATAATACTAACATTTTTCACCAAAAAAAAAAGATCGATATCGTGGCACGTAGTAAAGCATCTATGTTAAAGGTGATACAAATCTCATTCCAATCTATCTTACTGGTGTTAAAACCCGTGAAACTCACAAGTTAGCAATATCAACTTGTGATAGATTCATATTTAAAATTCGGAATAGTAACGAAGTTCAGTCACATTGCTAGAGTTAGTTGTCCTCTCATGTCGATGAGATATAGGTTGTCAATAATCTCATTCATTGTTTTCACTCTGTATTTATCCCAATTTATGTATACCTGTCAAAAAATGATCTGACCCTAAAACTCGTTCAAAAACCATCCGAAAAAAACCCGCCCCGAAAATTACTTGACCCAGAAATTGATCCGCCCCAATAATGACCCGAATTTTATTTTTAATTTCTTTTAAAACATAAGCATTATAATTAAAGAGTATAATAATAATTTAATTATTAAAAAAATGACTAAAAAGCGATTAAAAAGTTAGGAGTTCGAAACTATTTCTGACTCGTATTCAGACCCTAATTCGACCCGTGACCCATATAATCCTCTGTATGTAAGTCTACCCATATTCGAACTGACCCGTATGCAGATCCTAATCTGACCTGTGGCCTGTATAACCCAACCTGTATTTCAGACGACCCATATTCGATCTGACCCGTATTCTGACCCAACCCAATATCCGACACGCCCGACCCATTTGATAGGTCTAGACTAAAATAACCCAGCCTAAACCCCGACAACCAAATTGAAGATCGAATTTGACTCGTAATTCGAATTGATCTGACATAACTTGGTAGATAAACTATATATAACAACGCTATTATTTAAAATCTTTAATATAAAAGATGTCCCCAAAACCGCTTATGTGGCACATGGCTTTCACTCCAGTTTGCAATCCTCACACTCTCATCGCACCTGCATATAAATCCCTGCGGTTTATTGATATTGCATTTTTAGTCCCTCCAAATTATAAGGAATTTATTCCTTATGTCCTCGAAACAATTATATCATACTTAAATATAGCAAATTGCATAATTTACTTTATATATAGCAAAAAAAACATATATTTACGTTATTCTCTCTCTCATATATATATATATATATATATATATATATATATATATATATATATATATATAGAGAGAGAGAGAGAGAGAGAGAGAGAGAGAGAGAGAGAGATGGGTTCTAATGAGTCCCTATATATGTGTTGAGTCCTTGAGTCCTGATCCCATCCGTTGGATGGGAGATGGATCAAGGGACGAGATAAAATAACTGATTTAATAAAAAAAAAAAAGATACTGCATCCAACAAAAACGTATCAATCTCATTCATTCAATCATTCATTCTCTCTTTCATCAATTACGTTTCCGCCACCTTCTTCTTCATCGTTCTCTCGCTCATTCAATAACTCATTCTTCAAAAATACATTAAGTCATTCATCATCTTCAACGCGCTGCTGCCATTGATTTCAATACGACACAATCAATAACACATTCAGTGAATAATTGTCTTCGTCGCGTTGCTTTTCATTCAATCCGGCTTCTACTTTTATTCATTCAATAACACATACAGTGACACAATCAATGGCTGATATGCAAATCGTGGAAGTTACAAACAGTGAGTATATATTGTAGTTTCTACTTTTCTACGTTCAACTATAGTAATGCTGCATATTAATCGCATGATGTCTGCGCACAGAAAAGGTATTTGGTTATTTCAGTTCAGGTAATGTGTTACTTTAGTGTAAAATGTCCGTTATTTTAATGACAAACTTCTGTTACTTTTATGATACGTTACTTTAATTCAACGAAGATGTTACTTTAGTTCTTAACGTCTGTTATTGTAACGCATTAGTGAGTCATTGGGATATTTGAAACCGACATTTCTAAATAATAATAAAAAAAGATATTGTTTCCTATAATAGTGGGAGTCTACTACATGCTCTGCTACTTTAATACATATAATTCGATACTTTAGCTCTTAACATCTGTTATTGTAGCGCATAAGATAGTCATTGGAATATATGAAACTGCCATATTAAAATAATGATTAAAAAAGATATTGTTCCCTATAATAGTGGGACGTGATTGCCAACAAATTAGGAAACAAAATAAAAGGAGTAACTGCCCATTCAAAGAAATATACTGCTTCACTATCGTCAACGACATCAAATCAAAATAACCTACAATAAAAGTACACGAGTCAGTCAACGAATTATAATAGACATTAGGTCATTCATCTTCTACGTTGTGCCGCTGCAACATGTACTTCTATGGCCGATAATCAACCCGTCAAACAAAAAAACTTTAAGTTTTTTGTCTGTGATTTATACTATAGAGACCATGGAGGCAATTACAAATCTATATTTTATTAGATTTTACGCTCATTGTATTTAAACTGCTTGTTATCACATACTTTTTAAATACGTGAATGAGATATACCTGGAGTTATTTTTTGTGCACAATATTCGTTACTTTAATGCACACTAACCGTTACCGTGGAGACAGACATCTGTTACTTTATGTCTATTTTATACGCACCTTCTGCTAATCTAATTACCTCACTGCACTGGTTTGTTTTTCAGTTGACGCAGAAGCAAACGAATGGTGCAGGGATGTAGGTGAGACTTTCACGCCATACGTAGGGCAGATATTCAAAGACCAGGAAGAAGCGGTAAACTTTTATAAAATCTACGCATTGGCCTGCGGGTTTGATGTGAGGAGGTACACAACGAAAAGATGGCGGGGTGGTGAGATTAAATCAAAGCTGCTAGTATGCAACAGGCAGGGTTTTTACAAAAAAAAAAAAGTCAATTGAGATGCGGCATCCAAGGAGGGCACGTTGAAGGGGGAAGCAGCGGAGGGGAAGATAGAGGGAGTCGCAGTGGAGGAACCAAAAAGGAAAACAAAGGTCCGTCGTGTTGGCTGTATGGCAAGAATTAAGTTGTTCAGCGAAGGCGGGCCTCTTAGAATTATTAAGTTTCACAGCTGGCACAACCACGAGCTAATTTCACCAAAAGACAGAGAGTTCCATAAGTTATCGAGGAACCTCACGAAGTACCACAAGAAAATGATACTGAATAATTCACGGGTATGTGTTGAGTAACTTCTTGCAGGTTCAATTATTTAAATTGAGATCACTGCGTGTTTAGTTCACTGCGCCATAGGTAATATTTTGTTACTCTAATCCACATTCTGTATTAATATTTCGTTACTCTAATGCAGATTCTATGTTACTGTGGTGTATGTAGTCCGTTACTTTAATGAAAAGCCGTCTGTTAATTACCAATTTCTGGTTACTCAATCAACATGTTACTTTAATGACGTCTAACTATTACTTCAACATTTGTCATACGTTACTTTAATCAACGAATTGTTGCAGCTGAAGATCGGTGCAACGCAGACTTACAAGATGTGTAAGGAGCAGGTTGAAGGGTTCGCAAACGTAGGTGCCAGCCTGGCCTACTTCAAAAACTTTGGAAGAGACATAAAGTGCTTCATCCATGAGAGGGACGGTCAGTTATTCATCGATCGTTTCAGGAGTATGGCGGACAATCACAAGGGATTTTTCATTGATTACGACCTGGATGAGGATGGTAGTTTGAGCAGGGTTGTAATCCCCTAGAAGTTCTAACGCAATACAGTGGCGGAAACACTGTAGAAGTGGGATTATAACACACTGTAGCTATGTCTTGATTAAATAAAAATGGTAAGTCAATACATAAGCTATAAAATAAAAAATGGCTACAAAAATAAATAAATAAATAAAATCCATAAAAAGGGTTTTAACAATCCATAATACAGTGATCTGATTAAAACAAGCAGGATCCATAACTGCTCGCTAGCCCACCCGAAGGAAAACACATATACCTGCCATGTTAAAAACATAACAGCCACAATCAGTGGGGAGCAACGCCAACGTTCTCCCAGCCGTATAACAGGATTTTAAAACTGTAATTACTATTATAGAAAAATAGTAAAAATGGAAAACAGTAAAACAGCATATTAAAAATAAGCTTTCAGTGAAAAACTTCACGTAAAGAAACAATATAAATAAAATGAGTTTTCCGAAGAAAACATAAAACATTTGCCAACCTGCAAATGAAAATATATCGATAATAATAAAAATATTCAAAATGACGTTATGGATAGGAGTAATGTAGACGGCTAGACTTTCACTAGGAGAATACTAAAAACTAGCTTCGAGAACTTAGTTCAAACAAATCAAACTTCGGTCTCTAACTAGGCTACTCAACTATAATAGAGCGGCGACTTATAAATGCGTGGCCCTAGTTTAAGACAATGCACACCCCTCCTGGGATTACCTGTCACCCAGTTCAACTTATGACGGCGACTTACTGCGAGGCCTAAGCTTAAGGTCAAAATGTACACAACTCCCGGGATACCTGTCACCCGGTTCAACAACCAATGTACCGATTCCTGATACACTAGCCTTATAGTTGATGGCAAAACCGTAAACCCTAGAATATATTAATCTAACCTCACACTTGTCCTTATTCCATAACTCCAAAACAAAGCCATTATCGATATTCAAAAGATATAATCAATATAAATAATATGAGGATAAAAGAAGTAAACATTTATATTCTAAAAGAGGAAACTTTCTATTTTAGGAAACTTCTATTTTTAGAAACATTACTAAAAATAGCATTATATCAAAATAGTGAAAATATTAGTTTATACTAATTTGACATTTTAGTAAATGATATAGATTTATAAAAACTAGTACTTTTGGCCTTAACGATATTACTTATCAAAGTGAGAGTATTTAGATTTATGAAATTATTGAAAAACCATACAAGTGTTTACAAAATAATTAAAAATGTCTTAAACACTTTAGTACTACTAATTAGGGTGTTTCCAAAATTTATAAAACTAAAATTCCCTAATTATTATTAGTTACGACAATACGATTATAAATAGGATTTTACGGCAAAAGGTCAAATTAAATCTTTAACGTCTTTTATTTAATTAAACCAATGAATATATTTAGAGTATGTTAAGGGATGATTTAACTCTTAAAGTTTCAGATTTAAATATTTTCAAAATTGCTGGAAAAATAATTCTTTTATGTAAGACGAAGAATTTTAACGATAAAGCACAATTTGTCCGAAAATCCATAATTATTAATTAAAGACTTTTAATAAATAGTACAAAAATTACGTAAAATAGTTAAAACATATTTATGGACATTCTGTCCAGAAAAGAAAATTTTCCAGAATCATAAAACTCGGTTTTTAAAGCGTTTTCCCGTTAATCGTCTAATCTCGACAATAACGATTAATAAAAATAGTAATTACAAAACGATTTAAGTATTAATATCTAAAAATTATTATTAAAATTAAAAATCATGATTTTCCAGAATATAAATTTTTCAGATTTTTCCAAAATTCCAGATTTAACAAATTCCAACAAAACCGTCATTTAAAGCCGTTTTCACAATTAACGATTTCATTAATAAACTTATCGTTCCTAACATTTTATTAAGGCACTAAAAATCATAAAAATATATATTAATATGAAATCATCAGAATCACATTTTTTTCCAGATTCTAACCAAAGGCCAGAATTCGAGAATTTAAACAACAAACACGGTTTTAACGATAAACGATGATTTAAAGTGATTAATTAATTCATCCACTTAACAATTCCGAAAAATTATGAAAACATTCATAAAATTCTATTTCACCAGAAAGTTTCACCACGCCAAAAATCAGATTAAAATAAAATGTTTAGGTACTAGAACTAAAAATCGGCTTTTAATCGTTTTTGTCCGTAAACGGTAATAATTCAATAATCGATATTTAAAATATCAGAAAAATCATAAATTATTATAAATCATCAAAAATATCAATTTTACAGAATATAAATATATATTACATGTTTAGGCCGAATATTATGATTTTACAAATTAATATGACGATTTAATCGTTAATCTCGTAAAAGTGATAAAAATACCGAAACATGCAAATTTTCAACTTTTGAAAATTTTCCAGATTTTGTGACATACATATATTGTCAAAATAAAATATAAAAATATATACATGCAAATACACAATTAAAATCATGAAATACCGAGTAACATCGACGTTACCTCTACTCCAAGTCTGAATCGATAATATATTCCTCGGCTTCGGGATCATTCAAAAATCCTTCAACACATGAAAAACATGGTGAAAAAATACCATGAGAAAACTAAGAAAATGAAGGCAAATATCGATCGAAAACAACATCGATTATTACCTTAACGAAGGGATCGGAGTGACGATTAATTTGGAGATGAAAATGAGACGATCAAGACTCACTTTGAGACAAAATTTGGCTAGAAAAGCTGCTGGAAAATCTCAGCCAAGAGAGACAAAGGGAGGAAATGTTTAATTTTTTGTAAAAAGAATGATAAGAAAGTGGATGGTTTTCTAAAGCATAAATGATAAGTAAATTTTGATGAAAACTATGTCATAATACATGCACAATTCAGCCAAAATGAGAGAGGAAGGGAGTGTGAAGAGTTTGTGTTTAAGGCCAAAAATAAATGGGTGAGAAAAAAAAATATCTAAGGCTTAAACATCATAAAATGAAATGTGTAATAAGGGGTGTGACAAGGGTTGTCACGGTCCAACATGTGAGAAAAGGTTCCAAAATAATTGTAAGTTGATAAAAAGAAGAATCGTAAAATTATTAAAGGTATTTCAAAGCAATTCAAGTAAACCGCGCGTCCGAAAATAATTAATTACGAAACTTCGTAATAAAATCATTAAATGATAGATTTTCTTAGTTAGAAATATTATATAAACGTATTTGGGCCCTTTTAGAAAAATAAATAACCCAAATTCAAGCTTAAAATGATAGTTCGTATAAAATGAGATTCTTTGTGAATTAAATAAATAGTTTGCGACGAAAATTTAATAAATAGATTTATTAAAGGAAAATAAAATATTTAGAATATTTTAATGAAAATAAATAATATTTGACTCGAAAATATTATGAAGTTTGAAAATGAAGGATACTGAAGGCAGAAAAAAATCACAGAGTCATGACGGAGTCATAACAGAATAGATAACAACGCCTAGAAAATTAGCGGGTGTTACAATCCTCCCCACTAAAAGAAAGTTTCGTCCTCGAAACTAAGAATAAGCAAAAAGGAGTCAAGATTACCCCACTCGAAAAGATGAGGATATAAATTTCGCATAAAAATTTTGCTGTAAAAGAAAATTTTACAACTTTTAAAGTGATATGAAATCAAATGCAATCATTTATTCCAAGAGAAATTGGGCTAAGCTACCCGGAATTTGAAATCTTTTAATTAGTGAAATCGTAAAGTAAAGTTATTTGATAAAATAACGACGCTAAATAGCATTTGTAACGAGCTTGAAGGAAATAGGGTAATTAAAACATTTTCAAAACAAAAGTATAACAATTTGATTAAGAAATTTAATAATATTTCTTTTTATGATGAGACGAAATTTAGTTTGGAGAAATCAAAATTTGTAGTTAGTAAAAATCAAAACAGTCGTCAAACATTTTCAGTAACAGATTCAAAAGTCCACCAACAATAAAGTGAAACTAATTTCAAAACGTTAAAATTTCGAAAATGTTATCAAAGTAATTATGAAAGTTTTCAAAAATGTTATCAAACTTGAACATTCAAAATAATTTCGACAATGTTAAAACGCTTTACAAAATAATCCTATAGAAGTTGAAGTATTTGTAAATATGAAAGTCTTCATAAAATTCCAATAGTTTGAAAATCAAAAATTGAAATATTTTCAAAATAATTTAAAATAAATTATTAAGGCATTTTGAAACAGGACTAAATATAAATATCAACCAAAGATAAAACAAAAGTGAAGTATAAAGTTCTTAAATTATAATTCAAAAATGTTAAATTTCACGATATCCGAAAAGTTTAAATTAGTCAAATTTTTACAAAACGGGGAGTTTCATAAATAGAAATCATAATTCAAAATGTTAAAATTTCACGATAACCAAAAATGTTAAATTGCTCAATGTTTTTACAAAGTGGGGAGTTTTAAAATTTGAAATTATGCTTCAAAATGTTAAAATTTCATGAAAATCAAAATTTTTAAATTAGTCAAACTTTTCATAAGTTTGGGGAAATGATGAACTGATAAATAGAGTCAAGGTCAACGACAAATCGAAACAAAAGTTTCAAACCCGAAAAAGAAGTTGAAGGGATTAGCAGTAGATGCGGTAACAGAATTCAATAGAAGTAGAAAGGAAGACGGAGTTGAGAGTCAGAAAAAGCTATCAAGGATTATAGAAGAAACTAACCATCTCGAGATTCCTAGCACGACTCTCACAAACACGGGTTCCTAATTGGCCCATCAAATAACGCTAAGTCCAATATCAGTACAGGGTGGTCCTACTCAATCTACAACCTCCAAAATTAAGTCTTACATACTTATATAATCTACCAATTTGTATCGTAAGAATCCACAAATGATTTAGACTAATCCTTTGATTAAGACTCCAACGGTTATCAAAACGTACCCAAACTCGTAATCACTAAGGTTCATAATTTAAAGCTCATAAGGTCTGAACTCGAGGTATACTTCAAATTTCTCGAGTAAGGAAGACTAAATAAAATCCACCAATTAACAATGTTCGGACACGAAATTCTCAAAAATCATCACCAACATATTTATAATACCACAAGTACAGAAGTTGGGGAAGTACAATAAATCCTCAAACACGCTCAAACCTATAGGTAATGGCGCAAACACTCACATCTTCAAACACGTCATTCGATTATTGTTTCTGAGAAGTCCATCAAATTTCTAATCGTAATGGTGCAACCAGAAAATATTTAATAACTCAACGAAGCCACAATCTCGTTGGTCTAAGGTTCTGAACTGTAAATCCATTAAGATGATTGACATCAAAGTATTCCTCAAAACAACGTGATAAATCCAACCTCTAATGGCAATACGTTTCTCCTTTTCAACGTTAACAACAATTTATCCAATTTAGATCACTCAACTCCAAAGTTCATAGCTTACAACCTTAAACAACGATCAACGATCTAATCCTTAAGAAACACGGGTAATCTATGTTAACCAAAATTTCTAATGGTATTAATGAAAACCTTTGATGGTACCACAACACTCAGGTTAACACTTTGACCAACACTCTATGATCCCAAATATTCACGACGCATCCATCAAATAAGCATTAGGTATGAATCCCAAAATACTATTATTAGCTACACTTGGTTCGGTTCTAGGTTAAATTAGGTACTAGGTATCCATCAAATACGATATACTCTTACTACCCCAAAATATATTCAACTTTAAGTCCTCCAAATAATCAAGTAACCTATAACCCAAAGTTCAGTGTCTAAAGTACCAACCTAATTCCATTAGTTGACAATTTATCATTCAAATCGATCCTCAAAAGCTTACTAAGATAGATAACAGGGTATAACTCACAACCCTCAAGCCATAGGTAACAAGGGTTTACTAAACCTCAAACATCTATATCCATTCACGGGGTTCACTGAGACGGAAATCGGTCTAGCCAAAGAATCTCAAGAGAAAGATGGTAGAGTAGAAGAATATAACAAGGATTCACCAAGCGGATGAAGAAGAGAATATAAAAGAGAAGAATTAGAAGAAGTAGAGGAAGGAAGAAAAGAGTAGATGGTACTATATCACTAATTTCTTGAACCAGAGGAGAATCTTCGGGCCTCCAGAGTTCACGCCGGATCAAAATGGCTTACTTCATCTTCTTGTAGAGGAACGAGCACACAAGTCTTGGGTCGCTCCATCTCGATCTACTGCGACATCATGGAACAGGAATCTACTCTTGATTATCTGGCCTGTAGCTTAAGTAAACTAAACCGGAGCTAAAAGTCACCATCGGCATCTTTCTTGGAGCACCAAGTTGTCCACTCGAGTCAGCAGGCGTTGGGAGTTCTAAGCAGGTCTTGTCCCGATCTGGAGCAGCATCATATCAATATCTTGTTCATTCGTCTTCTTCTCACAAAAGCAACAAATATTCAATGCTAATCATTGAGTTCAGGAACAGATAACCTTAACAGTTAAATCCTTATTTGTTTCTACCCATTTCTAATAATATTTTTATTTACTGTTTAAATAATTTACTGGTATTTTCCCTATTTTCAGGTGTAAGCGTTGGGAGCAGTGATGCTCTGATACCAACTGTAATCCCCTAGAAATTCTAACGCAATACAGTGGCGGAAACACTGTAGAAGTGGGATTATAACACACTGTAGCTATGTCTTGATTAAATAAAAATGGTAAGTCAATACATAAGCCATAAAATAAAAAAGGGCTACAAAAATAAATAAATAAATAAAATCCATAAAAAGGGTTTTAACAATCCATAATACAGTGATCTGATTAAAACAAGCAGGATCCATAACTGCTCGCTAGCCCACCCGAAGAAAAACACATATACCTGCCATGTTAAAAACATAACAGCCACAATCAGTGGGGAGCAACGCCAACGTTCTCCCAGCCGTATAACAGGATTTTAAAACTGTAATTACTATTATAGAAAAATAGTAAAAACGGAAAACAGTAAAACAGCATATTAAAAATAAGCTTTCAGTGAAAAATTTCACGTAACGAAACAATATAAATAAAATGAGTTTTCCGAAGAAAACATAAAACATTTGCCAACCTGCAAATGAAAATATATCGATAATAATAAAAATATTCAAAATGGCGTTATGGATAGGAGTAATGTAGATGGCTAGACTTTCACTAGGAGAATACTAAAAACTAGCTTCGAGAACTTAGTTCAAACAAATCAAACTTCGGTCTCTAACTAGGCTACTCAACTATAATAGAGCGGCGACTTATAAATGCGTGGCCCTAGTTTAAGACAATGCACACCCCTCCTGGGATTACCTGTCACCCAGTTCAACTTATGACGGCGACTTACTGCGAGGCCTAAGCTTAAGGTCAAAATGTACACAACTCCCGGGATACCTGTCACCCGGTTCAACAACCAATGTACCGATTCCTGATACACTAGCCTTATAGTTGATGGCAAAACCGTAAACCCTAGAATATATTAATCTAACCTCACACTTGTCCTTATTCCATAACTCCAAAACAAAACCATTATCGATATTCAAAAGATATAATCAATATAAATAATATGAGGATAAAAGAAGTAAACATTTATATTCTAAAAGAGGAAACTTTCTATTTTAGGAAACTTCTATTTTTAGAAACTTTACTAAAAATAGCATTATATCAAAATAGTGAAAATATTAGTTTATACTAATTTGACATTTTAGTAAACGATATAGATTTATAAAAACTAGTACTTTTGGCCTTAACGATATTACTTATCAAAGTGAGAGTATTTAGATTTATGAAATTATAGAAAAACCATACAAGTGTTTACAAAATAATTAAAAATGTCTTAAACACTTTAGTACTACTAATTAGGGTGTTTCCAAAATTTATAAAACTAAAATTCCCTAATTATTATTAGTTACGACAATACGATTATAAATAGGATTTTACGGCAAAAGGTCAAATTAAATCTTTAACATCTTTTATTTAATTAAACCAATGAATATATTTAGAGTATGTTAAGGGATGATTTAACTCTTAAAGTTTCAGATTTAAATATTTTCAAAATTGCTGGAAAAATAATTCTTTTATGTAAGACGAAGAATTTTAACGATAAAGCACAATTTGTCCGAAAATCCATAATTATTAATTAAAGACTTTTAATAAATAGTACAAAAATTACGTAAAATAGTTAAAACATATTTATGGACATTCTGTCCAGAAAAGAAAATTTTCCAGAATCATAAAACTCGGTTTTTAAAGCGTTTTCCCGTTAATCGTCTAATCTCGACAATAACGATTAATAAAAATAGTAATTACAAAACGATTTAAGTATTAATATCCAAAAATTATTTTTAAACTTAAAAATCATGATTTTCCAGAATATAAATTTTTCAGATTTTTCCAAAATTCCAGATTTAATTCCAACAAAACCGTCATTTAAACCCGTTTTCACAATTAACGATTTCATTAATAAACTTATCGTTCCTAACATTTTATTAAGGCACTAAAAATCATAAAAATATATATTAATATGAAATCATCAGAATCACATTTTTTTCCAGATTCAAACAAAAGGCCAGAATTCGAGAATTTAAACAACAAACACGGTTTTAACGATAAACGATGATTTAAAGTGATTAATTAATTCATCCACTTAAAAATTCTGAAAACTTATGAAAAAATTCAGAAATTCTATTTCACCAGAAAGTTTCACCACGCCAAAAATCAGATTAAAATAAAATGTTTAGGTACTAGAACTAAAAATCGGCTTTTAATCATTTTTGTCCGTAAACGGTAATAATTCAATAATCGATATTTAAAATATCAGAAAAATCCTAAATTATTATAAATCATCAAAAATATCAATTTTACAGAATATAAACATATATTACATGTTTAGGCCAAATATTATGATTTTACAAATTAATATGACGATTTAATCGTTAATCTCGTAAAAGCGATAAAAATACCGAAACATGCAAATTTTCAACTTTTGAAAATTTTCCAGATTTTGTGACATACATATATTGTCAAAATAAAATATAAAAATATATACATGCAAATACACAATTAAAATCATGAAATACCGAGTAACATCGACGTTACCTCTACTCCAAGTCTGAATCGATAATATATTCCTCGGCTTCGGGATCATTCAAAAATCCTTCAACACATGAAAAACATGGTGGAAAAATACCATGAGAAAACTAAGAAAATGAAGGCAAATATCGATCAAAAACAACATCGATTATTACCTTAACGAAGGGATCGGAGTGACGATTAATTTGGAGATGAAAATGAGACGATCAAGACTCACTTTCAGACAAAATTTGGCAAGAAAAGCTGCTAGAAAATCTCAACCAAGAGAGACAAAGGGAGGAAATGTTTAATTTTTTGTAAAAAGAATGATAAGAAAGTGGATGGTTTTCTAAAGCATAAATGATAAGTAATTTTGATGAAAACTATGTCATAATACATGCACAATTCAGCCAAAATGAGAGAGGAAGGGAGTGTGAAGAGTTTGTGTTTAAGGCCAAAAATAAATGGGTGAGAAAAAAAAATATCTAAGGCTTAAACATCATAAATGAAATGTGTAATAAAATGTGTAGTAAGGGGTGTGACAAGGGTTGTCACGGTCCAACATGTGAGAAAAGGTTCTAAAATAATTGTAAGTTGATAAAAAGAAGAATCGTAAAATTATTAAAGGTAATTCAAAGCAATTCAAGTAAACCGCGCGTCCGAAAATAATTAATTACGAAACTTCGTAATAAAATCATTAAATGATAGATTTTCATAAATAAAAATATTTTCTTAGTTAGAAATATTATATAAACGTATTTGGGCCCTTTTAGAAAAATAAACAACCCAAATTCAAGCTTAAAATGATAGTTCGTATAAAATGAGATTCTTTGTGAATTAAATTAATAGTTCGCGACGAAAATTTAATAAATAGATTTATTAAAGGAAAATAAAATATTTAAAATATTTTAATGAAAATAAATAATATTTGACTCGAAAATATTATGAAGTTTGAAAATGAAGGATACTGAAGGCAGAAAAAAATCACAGAGTCATGACGGAGTCAGATCATAACAGAATAGATAACAACGCCTAGAAAATTAGCGGGTGTTACAAGGGTCTTTTGGGGTGACGGTGTTGCTAGGAGGAACTACAGGTTATTTGGTGACACAGTTTCGTTCGACCCAACATACGGGACGAATAAATATAAGATGATATTCACCCCATTCACCGGTGTCGATCACCACAAACGATCGGTGACTTTCGGTGGCGCTCTCATCGCACACGAGGATGAGAAATCGTTCAACTGGGTGTTCGAACGGTTCCTGACGGCTATGGACGGCAAGGAGCCAGAGTACATCATCACCGATCAGGACCCCGGTATCATTGCATCTTTTGAGAAGATGTTTAAATCGGCTTGGCAACGATTTTGTATGTGGCATATAATGAATAAGGTACCGACTAAATACGGCGCCTCGCGGGCCGACTACCAGGAATTCCTGAAGAAATTGAATACAATAGTGTGGGATGACGAGATCGATGAAGCGGAATTCCACGAGCGGTGGATGGAAATAATGGAGGAGCACGACGTGGGGGATGTTCAGTGGTTCGAAACTGCATTTTCGATTAGGAAGCAGTGGGTCATGGCACACTGCAGGGATCTGAAGATGGGAGGCTTAATGCAAACAACACAGAGATCGGAGAGCGAAAACAGCTTCTTCAAGCGGTTTGAGAACCAACATGGAACGTTGGTTGAATTCTGGATGCGGTTTGAGAGCGCCATGGATCAGCAGAGGTATAACCAGAAAAAGCTTGACAGCGAGAATATACAATCTCTGCCGAAGACAATGACCCACCTCCTGATAGAACAGCACGCAGCAAGGGTCTACACCCACGTGGTGTTTGATGAATTTCAAGATGAGGTAAAGTGTTTAGTTGGGACGTGCAGTGTGAGAGGTTTTGCTGAAAGGGATGGGGTTGAAGTAACTACGGTGAGGGACGCCACAAGGGGTAAAGAATTTCTAGTCCACTACAAACAAGGTACGCAGCTGCTGTCTTCTCTTATACGGGATTTATGTGTTAAAGTAATGGAATGAACGTATTAGAGTAACACAAATTATTAGTTAAAGTAATGAGGATTGTATGTTGTAGATCAAGCACAGGATGTAGTATTTCAGTTTTGGATCACTCACCTTATGCGTTAAAGTAACAGAATGCACGTATTAAAGTAACACATAGTATTAGTTAAAGTAACGCGAATTGATTAAAGTAACACATGTTTTGAGAGATTTATGAGTTTGTGGGTTGTATATCTGATAGTCTTAATGCTATACTAACCTCCTGCAGAAACGTCGGACGTCAAGTGCACGTGTAAATTGTTTGAGACAAGGGGAATACTGTGTCGACACATAATTTGGATATATTCCTCGAAGGGCCTGACTAGTATACCCGATAACTACGTAGCTGGAAGGTGTCGAGGGATGCACTGCGCAAATATCGTGTTGTTGATGACGGTGTGGAAGGCGATGAAAATGGCATCATAGACGGAAAGCAGATAGAGATGTCTAAACTGTGGTCGGAAGTTCATGAGACGATGGGTATTCTACGGTCTGCTAATAAAGATGATGTGGAGGACATGTGCGCTTTGATCCACGAATTCAGGATGAAGCTTAAGCCGATTGGGGGGAGCGAGACATTGAATAAAACCCAAGAATTGGAAGAGATGCTAGGATGTACGTCAACAGCAGAGATAACGATACTCCCGCCGAAGATTTCCAAGACGAAAGGAAGCGGCAAGAGGTTGTTATCGAGCAAGGCGAAATCCGTTGCACTTGCAAAGAAGCCGAAGCGCATGTGCAACAATTGTAAGCAGATGATGGCGCACCACGACAAGAGGAATTGCCCCAATCCCTTTGCAGCACGGCCGCCACCGCCTGTCGAACCATCTGACGATGAATCAGAATCAGAGTCAGAATCAGATGAAGAAGATGAGGATGAGGACGAGGAAGATGTAGAAGATGAACCAGTATTCTGATTAGGGAAATTTGCTTCGTTAGAGTAACATAGCTTATTCATTAGAGTAATAAATTGACAACATTACAGTAAATTATTTTTTAAAGGTTTATTGAATTACAGATATTCATTCCTTGGAGAATATTATAAGTAGAGGAAGATTCAGTTAAAGTAACACACATTATTCATTAAAGTAACGTGATAGATGAGTTAGAGTAACACGGGCTATTATTTTTGAAGTGTTTGATGGAATTGCAGATATAAATTCCTTCCAGATATTCATTCCCTGGATAGTATAATAGGTAGAGGAAGATTCAGTTAAAGTAACACAAGTTATTCATTAAAGTAACGTGATAGATGAATTAGAATAACACGGGATATAATTTTTTAAGTGTTGATCGAATGTCATAGTTGACTAGAGTAAGAATTAAGGTAAAAATTGCAGCGTAGAAGATGTAAGAATTAAAGTGACACATGACATTCATTGAAGTAACAAATTACGGGGTTCAGAGTAACAAAGTTTAAGGGATATACTGACATTGAGTGACAACGTTTTAGGGATAGGGTAACCTTGTACAAAATGACACTTAGTTTTTTGGTTAACCCTTGTACAAAATAATGATCAATCAATCTAATCATTCACTGACTACCGTTTCCGGCTCTTTCCTCGCGTGGCCTTCAATTCTTTAATGAATTTCGGCCTAGCTGCCACAAACTTATCTACATCACCGATCAGCCGCCTTCGATAAATGTTCAAGTCAGCTAGGAGGATTGTTGCTGCAAGCTGGACGACCAAGTATCTTCTATTAACCTTCCTGTGGAGGTCATCGTTATTGAATTCGCGGCCCTCGTACAACAGCATATGCATCAGAAGAAATATCCATGACTCGTCCTTGTTAGTGACTGTAGACTGCCAGCCAAGCTTAATCGCACGGAACCTGTACAACACAATATCCGCCGCACCAGGAACTTCATAATATTCAAGGAAGTCACTCATTGACGCCACCTGAATATCATTGATGATAGTGGTCAAGGAAATCACTCATTGGCGCACAAGATTGTGATAAAAATCTGATGAAATAAAGAATAGAGGCTCACAATTGTCTTGATGGCTGCAAAGAGATCTGTTTCTCTGATCGATGTGTAGAGACGGTGGTCGAGGAAATCGACAGTCTTCTTCTTTCGGTTGACGGCTACGCATGAGAAGTACCCGTCAATGTTGATGGGCACAAAGATAAGATCAGTGTCCACCTGGAATGTATCGCCACAGTTATCCTTGAAAGTATGCCATTCCTTCAACAATGCGTTTGAGTTCTTTAAGGACGCTGATCTTAGATTTTCAGCAACAATCCTCATGATCGCATCCTGTAAGAAGGTTGGGATTGTGTGAATATTTGCAGTAAGTACACAGTAATTAGTTGGTGTCCTTGTTACTGAAACAGGTGTAGAGTGTTACTTCAATGCAGTTGAAGTGTTACTCCAATCAAGAACATTCCAAAAAGAATCAGAATATGAGGCAAAAATAATGCATATGTACAAAGTAACTCATTAGACATACCGTCTGCCGTAGACCAAGGAACGCCATCTTAGGATAATCATCAGACCCGCTCCCGTTCGCGACAAGACTGTTCAGAAGCATTGACCAGCACTCGACGACAGAGGACGACATGTCATTACCCGGGAGCATGGACATCACATCACCCCGGGTCAGTACAGCCAACGGTGAATACTCCGCAACCAAGTCGCTGCATTCAGGACAGATCAGTATGCATTGCGAACAAGAGATAGGTGACAAAAATTTAAACAACGCTATATATTCCAAATATGTGTAGTGTCTGTCTTATTACCTGCTGTTATAGTTTTTGTGCTGAAATAAGCAGTTGTCCACGACATTTTTCCGCAATATTTCAACAAAGCCCAACAGGGTCCTGTTGTTTGAAAGGAACGGACATGCCATGGGTGCACTTGGATCTGGATTACCACAATCAATGGAGCAGCCTAAGCCGTCCCCATACCCCCTAGATCGACTCCCAAGAATAGATAATTCAGCGGCAGTGTCCGGTGATATTTACGCGGTTTCTACGGCAGGTGTTCCTGGAGTGGATGGTAGCACGCGGCTCTTTTTAGAGGGTCGCACGTCGGGTGTCTGCTCTCGTGACCTCTTTCCAGACTCACTGACGGGCATGGCAACATCTGACATGGTCTTACTGATGGCAAGGTTGGTTTTGTCAGGTTTTGTCAGTAACAAAGGATAACACCCGCGAAATCAACAAGTCCCTCTCCTTGTTAATGTCGCAGAGACACAGCGTTGCCGCGATTTCTGCCCTGTACAGATTGTTCGCCTCGCTCGTGCCCAAGGGACAGTCGAAGGCCTCCATGGCATACAACATCATGTGTATCATGAGGTATACGCCGCAATCATTAGCCGAGAACCCGCTGCCCTGCCATCTGAACGGGACGTTGACGAGAGGGAACGAAGAGACATTGGCCCTTTTGTTGATGCCTCGCTGAACCATGTACTTGCCCATTTCTTCAGCCTTGGTGGTATTAGATAAAATAAAGTAAATAAATAAAAGACCGAGAAAATGAAGGAAAAAAATTTGTTTTTTGGTTATCCTTATATAGAACGTCTTGTACATAGGAATGTTTAAATATATACCAAAATGAAGCAGACTTACCGAGAGCCGTGCCATCCCAACGTAAGGAAGACTTTCAAACTCCCCCTCGTCGTAAGACCTATTATCAAGGTATTCAATCCGTTGTGCCAAAAAATTGATACACGCGCAGCTGTAATGGTCATTGTTTTCTGACAGCACCGGAACGAATACCTGTAGGTAGGAAATGGGTATCATGTTGGTGTAGTTAAAAGAGAGTGGACACTAAAGTAACAGATAATATAAACTAAAGTAACAAGTTGAATGAATTAAAGTAACATCATATATTCTGATAATAATGTAGATGATCCAGGTTAAAGTAACGGGTCTCAGTGATTAAAGTAACACATATTGTTCACTAAAGTAACGTCGATTAACTGCTAAAGTAACAGAAGATATGTTGGAGTAACATGCAGATTTACAGACATTCCAGTCTTACAAAATATGTGATCTAAAATCAAAAATACCAGGTCTGAATCAAGCTCGAGATTCCCTTCATTTGCATCGACCCATATGTTCCAGAAGTTGAACAATGCTTCGCTCATGTCCACAAACAAACCACGCTTTCTATTTCTCCAAATCTGGAGAGCTGTATCCTGCATGGAGTAACAGGTCGCTATCATTAGAGTAATGTAGAGAGTACATTACAGTAACACAGTCATAGAACTACAGTTATCATTTGGGATAAGCAAGTAAATAAATTAGCTTACGCTGTGGCTGACACCGAAAAAGCATTGTGATGTCCAACGCGGTGCAGACTGGGCAGCTGTCAAGTGATTCATGAGTATGCACCAGCAGTCAATCACAGCATTCGAGAGCTGCTCTCCGGGCGCAAGCGTGGCCAACTCACCACGGGGTATGTTGAAAAAGTCACTGAACCTCACAATCATTTCCCTGCAAATAATCGAAAGGATTATGAAACATTTAACAAAAATCGACAATAATGCGCACTAAAAAAGAATTAGGTGATGTAGAGCACTTACGATGTACTGTATTTTTCATTTTTGTAGAAGACGTAGTCAATTACGTCTTTCCTCACAGACAAAACAGACCTGAAAAGCCTGCCGTCCTCACCCAGGAAGTCCGACAGCGTGAGCTGGTCAGGATCTGGGACGTCACAGTCCAAAGAGCACCCAAGCCTCTCATCAACGACTTGCATGCGTCCCAACAACTTTTCAGAATGAAAAAAGAAAGGGTGGAAGACCTTCCTTCCGTCTACCACCACCGACAAACACTCACCGACATCCTCGTCTCCAATTCTTTCAATATCCCACAGAGAAAGCACTATCTGGCGGTCACTACTTAAATTCAGTCTCCCCTTAATATCATTAACCTCAGCCGTCGAGTATGGCTGAATGTTAGGATCATCCTCCTCAGCTTGATTAGTATTTTTGGCCTCATGTACCGGCCCCTGCTCCGACAACTCCCTAGCGCGACGCAGCGCCTCACAAACTTCATCCACCACCCGGTGCAGCTCTGCTCCTCCCCAGAATGCCTGGGTTGCTTGTGATGGCACCGGGTCTTCGGGTAATGGATTGCCCGAAGTTATCCTCCTGATCTTCGCAGCATGTGAGACCCACCAATCATGGAATGCGATTGCATTCCTTCCCATCATCAGATGAATGTGGTGGACCTCCTGCAGGAAAGAATAATTGTGTTGGAAATATGTAGTAAAGTAACGGTGCATGAAATGTATAATCAACTGACAGAATGTGTACTGAAAGAGAGTGGACACTAAAGTAACAGACAGTATCAACTAAAGTAACAAATGGTATGGATTAAAGTAACATCATATATGTTGGAGCAATAATGTGGACGATCCAGTTTAAAGTAACGGATTGTAAGAATTAAAGTAACACATGTTGAACACTAAAGTAACAACATTTATCTGCTAAAGTGACAGAAAATATGTTAGAGTAACATGCAGATTTACAGACATCACAGATTTACATCCTTACTGATTCCATGGTTTCCAACTCAGACACATATAGATTCATTAATGAATTATTGACATGATTACTTATGTCGGCCGCCTTGGCCCTCAGTTCACTATCATCTTCAAGACCACGAGAAATTTTGATGGTGGTGAACTTATCGTGCTCTTGTCCAGGCAATGTACCATCATCAGTGTGACGGTTCTGTGTAATCTTCAACGGCGATGGCGGGTCTGCCCCCCTCACCGCATGTAAACACCGGGGGTACTCCACATCAGATCGAGTAAGCCGGCCCAGCCCCCCACAAATGAACTCACCGGCCAACCGTTCAAGAATGCGTTTATGATCCCAGTGCTTGATCAAAGGGAGATCACACGGGCACGGGATATTGCGGTAGTCAAACCGCTGGAAGTATGTAATCATTAAAAACGGCACACAACCAAGTAAATATGATCGGCTACGGAACACAAAATCCTCGCACGCCTGCGCCAGTCCATCCAGGATGAATGTGTACCAGTCAAGGTTTTTAATCTGCTGTACATCTTGCACAGCCTTCAATAGTCTCAGATCAACCCCATGGTTGGACGTCGGGCAGAAGAATATCGACATGCTGTAGAGAACGAACATCCTACAGAACATCTCTCCACCCTCTACATCGTCCTGCAGTTTCTTAAGGACCTTTGACAGAGGGATTGCATCGCTTTCATTGCCGATATGAAAGTCACCCATCCACTTTTTCTTCAGCGCCACGACGGACTTCTCTTCGGCCGCCTTCGATCGACCCATCGGCAGCAGCTCAACAGGGTCCTGTCCAAGTGGAAGGAGGAAGCAATCATGTACATCATGCTTGGTTACGAGGAACTGATTGCTCCCGCATCTAAAAATCAGCGTGTCATCGCTGAATAAAGACATGAAATCAGTAGCAAACTTTACAGGGAAGCTCCTAAGGTGCATTTCAAGTACACCGCCAAATCCGATCGCTGAAAGCGCCTCCCGCTGCCTCTGGTTTAAATTAGATATTAGATCAACAAGAAGCTGCGGGCTGCACCTTACAGACGACGAACGGTCGACGTTCGCTGCACCAGACAAATCAGTAACTAGTTCCTTCAACTTCGATGGCTTAACAGCCGTTTTCTTTGACCGTTGAACACGCTTCTTAACCTGCCCCTTCTTCTCACCAGCAACGACAATCTTACCTTCTTCTGCCATCTGAAGATATATTATTATGAGAATAATGTCAATGATACAAACTGACTAGAGAAAAAGGATCTTTGTTCATGGATTTAAGCATTACAGTAACATATATTATGCATTAAAGTAACGTAATATCTGCATTAAAGTAACAAGTAACACATGCATTGCAAACGATGCAACGAAAACAATTAAAGTAACAAATAATAAGCACCACAGTAACAAGTCATGTGAATTAAAGTAACGTCATTAGATCCAGTTGTGCAGGTTCGACGTGAGTAGGTATAAAAGAAGACTTAGCTTAGTTGTGCATGTTACACATTAAAATAACGAATGATACGAGTTAAAATAACGAGTAATGTACATTGAAGTAACACAAAAAATGTTTATACCGTAAATGCAGGGGAACGATTGAAAGCAGAGTGTGTAAAATCAATTACGAACATGAAAACAATCAATATATATATATATATATATATATATATATATATATATATATATATATATATATATATATATATATATATATTAGGCTTTTTTCGAGCGATCTCAATTGTCCGTTCTATCAAACCTCAAATTAGGAAAGTATTATAAGTAAATAAAAAATCAATTAGAGAATCTTTTAATTATTATAATATATATATTTAATTTACTATATTAATATGATGTTTTACATCTAAGGTAAAAACCTTTAGAGTTCATTTTTTAAAAACATTATCGTAAAATAAATTATATAAATGAAATATTTAGATTCGTGGTAAAAAATGCTTTCATTAAAGTATAAATTTCATATTATTTGTTTCACAATATTGAATATATTATATAATATCACAGTCGTAAAACTATCCCACATCGACAAATTATAATATGATGATGAAATTCTATATTATAAATATGAGTAATCATTTGTTTTTTGATATCCACCAAAAGTCTTTTGAATCTCAAAAAGAGTTTTTAAGATTATAAACCTTAGTAATTATCCTACATGGAAAAATTATGATTAGGTGATGAAATTTTACATTATAAATAAAAGTAATCATTCGATTTTAAATATCGACCAAGAAATTTTTTTAAATTATACCACATCGAAAAATTATGATGGGGTGATAAAATTTTATATCATAAATAATAGTAATCATTCGGTTTTAAATATCGATAAAACAACTTTTGAGTCTTAAAAAAGCTTTTACTATATAAGACTCCAAACTTAAAATCATCCCACATTGAAAAATTATAGGAAAAGAGCTCTTAACACTATAAACTTAAATAAATTATCCCACATCGAAAAGTTATGATAAGTTGATGAATTCTATAAATAAGACTAATTATTCGTTCTTAAACATCAATAAAAAAACATTAAAGTCTTAAAAAATCTCTTAATAAGACTACAACCCTAAGTAAAAATAAGCTCACATCAAAAAATTATAATAAGGTGATGAAACTTTATATTATAAACAACCGTAATCATTCGGTTTTAAATATCGACAAAAAAACTTTTCAGTATTAAAAAAGCTTTTAATATATAAGACTACAAACTTAAAATCATCCCACCTTGAAAATCATCCCACATTGAAAAATTATAGTGATGTGATGAACTTTTATATTATAATCAAGAGTAATGTCAGAGTATCATGTATTTTTTTCTTTTTAAAAAGAGCTCTTTAAGACTATAAGCTTAAGTAATTATCTCACATCGAAAAATTATTACGAAGTGATGACTAATCATGTGTTCTTAAATATCAATCAAAAAAAACTTTTACGTCTCAAAAAATCTCTTAATAAGACTGCAAACTTAAGTAAAATTATCTCACATCGAAAAAGTATAATAAGGTGATGAAGCTTTATATCATAAATAATATAATTCTGTGCTCTTAGATATTAACCAAAAATCTAATGAGTCTTAAAAATATATTAAGACCGTAAACTTAAGTAAAACTATCCCACATTGAGATGAAATTTTATATTGTAAATCAGACTAATACGGAGTATATAATAATTCTTCCTTAGACATCAACCACAATCAACTTTAAGTATTATGAATTTCTTCTACTAAATAAGAATAATTATTGTTTTTAAATATCAACCAACAATATTTTGAGTATAAAAAGATCTTAATAAGACTAAAAATTTAAAATTATCCCACATTGAAACAATTAAAATAAGGTACGGTGATGATTTTATATTATAAAAAATACTACAAATTTTAGTTAAATTATCCCACATCGACAAATTATAATAAGATGATGGATTTCTAAATTATAGACTAATTATTTGTTAGACTATATACCTAAGTAAAGTATCGCACATCGAAATTATACTCCCTCTCTTTTGAGTTTTAAAAAACTTTTGAGACTATGTTAAGACGATGGAATTCTATTATAAATAAAAGTAACAATTTCTCCAAATTAGAATGAGATGAGAAAATTCTATATTACAAACAATTATCACATATCGAAAAATTATAATGAGGTGATAGAATTCTACGTAACCAACAATCTTTTGAGACTTAAAAAACAGTTCCTAAGACTAAGACTATATAGTTAAAGTTGGAATTCTATATATTATAAATAAGAGTAATTATTCCTCTATAAATAAAAGTTCTGAATTAGACTATATCTAAACTTAAAAAAAAAAGTTAAGTAAAATTATCTCACATCGAAAAATTATAATAAGGTGAATTTTTTTATTATATAAGTAAGACTAATCATTTATCAAAAACATATACTCCAATAAGATGATCTAATTCAATTATATAAATAAAAAGTAATCGTCTATCCTTTAACTTAGATATAAAAACAAACTCTTTTAAGTCTTAAAAATAGCTCTTAAAACTATAAACTTAATTAAGTAAATTATACCACATCGAAAAATTATGATTAGGTGATGAAATTTTATATCATAAATGAGTAATCTTTCGGTTTTAAATATCAACCAACAATCTTTTGAGTCTTAAAAAAACTTTTAAAAAGACTACAAACCTAAAATTATCCCACATCGAATAAATTAAAATAAGGTGATAAATTTTATATTATAAATAAGAGTAAGCGTGCGTTTTTCTGGTCTTAAAAGCGGATCTTAAAACTATAAACCTTGAGTAAATTATCCTATATCGAAAAATGATGATGAGGCAATAGAATTTTATATTATAAATAAGATTAATCTTTCGTTTTTAGATATCAACCAAAAAATTCATTCGTTCTTAGATATCAATCAAAAAAATTTTGAGTCTTAAAAAATCTCTTAATAAGACAACGAACGTAAAATTATTTCCACATCAAAAAATTATAATAAGTTGATGAAATTTTATATTATAAATAAGAGTTGTCATGTATTATTTTAAGCTTTAAAATAAGCTATTAAGACTATAAACTTAGCTGAAATTAAGTTTGATTACTAATATCACGCGATCATCTTATTTATTATAATGATATAGATTGATTAAGTTTCTTATTTAACGAATATACCTCATCAATGTAATTCAGCCCATTAACCCGTGCAGCGCACGGGCTTTAATCTAGTTATATTAGCATAACAAGCAATACAATTGGGAAGAATTACAACGAAATATACACTAATTAAACCCCAAAACTCAGTGAAATATATTGAAAAGAATACGAGCACAGATATAATAAGCACAAAATCATTGAAATATATTGAAAAGAATAGAACAGTAATTAAAACCCCTAAAAAAACCTAATTTACCTTAAGTTCGAGATGAAGAAATTGTGAATACAATGAAGCTTGAATACAGTTGCGTCGATGACGATTACGACCGAACGAAGCTTGAACGAAAATGCGAAGGATATGAGAAGAAGAAGAAGAGTTAATGGATTAAGCTGAGAAGAAGGATATGCGAAGGATATAAGAAGAAGAAGATGAGTGAATACGAGAAGACGGTGAAAATATGAGACGGTGAAAAGTAATGATGTGGGCGGGAGGTTTAAGAATTGAAAATACTTAGGTAAGAAGGAAACGTGGGGTGAGAATAGAGGTGAAACTGAATGGGTCAATAGGAGAAAGAGAGTGGCAGTAGATAATTTAGGGAGGAGAAAGAGAAAAGGAAATATATTTATTAAGATATTTTAAATATTTCCTTAATTACAAAAACAAATCTTGACCATTAATCTGTGATTAAATCAAAGGCTAAGATGAGGACTCACGGACTCAACATATATAAGGGGACTCACCTGATCCCACTGTATGTACGTATGTATGTACGTATGTATGTATGTATGTATGTATGTATGTATGTCTCATACAAGTTTTTGTGTTCGTATTTTACAAATTCATAAATTCATATAATATATTTAATACTTAATTTGATATTATATTTAATTCATACAAATTCATACTTAATTTCGTATATCATAAATTCGTATAATACTTAATTCCCTCATTCCCTGATATACAATTTAAAATATTTCGTCAATTCGTCATTTTTGATATCTTACAATAAAAAAACCGAATCATATAATTGCGTTCAAATTCCACAATTTACGTCAATAATTTTGCGTCCAAATTTACCGTTCTTAATTTTGGTATATATAATTCACATTTTATACGGTTTCCATATAATTTTTATAATCTTTTATTTGGGTATATATTTTACGTCCAAATTTATCGTTCTTAATTTTGGTATATATATTGTCATATCCCACTACTCTCTCACAAATTCTTTCACATACGGTTCATACCAATATGCTTCCAATTATTTTTGGAATCAACTTAATTACTATGCGTGACATTATTTGAAATCAACTTCTTTTACTGCCAATTATCAACTTATTTTATACGGTTCATACATTTTATTGCCAATTATCAACTTATTTTGGAATCAATCAACTTAATTACTATGCGTGACTATTACTAAAGATTTCGAAAATTATATTATTTTCATATCGTTAATTGAGGCAATTATATTTTGCATAGTATTCGTCGGGTGTTTCAATCGTTTATAAAAAGGGCAACGTTAACTCATTTTCAACTCAAGAAATACACAAAACTTAACAGACGACCAATATTCAATCATATCCCGATATGTCGAACGACGAGTTCAAAACCATTTCACTGCTCGAGGAGGGTACCAGACTTAAAGTCATGATCGTGAGGGTGGTCCATCATTGGACGCGTCCCGTGATGAAGGACAAGAAGAAGACCGATTCAGTTGAGGTTTTAATGCTTGATTCTGAGGTAAATATACGGATTTTCTGTATTTAGTTAAAGCAGACAATAGTCTTGCGTTCGATATTATTGTATTATTGTATACACATCGTTACTATTTCTTTTATATGTCCACAATACAACGTCGATGTGTTCTAATAAACAGTCTACTCATGTTTTAATTAGAATGAAATAATACAAGGGACTGTTCGCAAGCAAATTCTGAGTAAGTATGTCGACACGTTATCTATTTGGGCGGTTTATACTATTCGGAGTTTGACGGTCGGTACCAACACCGGGTACGACAAGGCTACTTCGAGCCCTTTTCGTTTACAGTTTGAGTATGGAAGTAAAGTCGTACCTTTTATTGGTGAGCACACTATAGCTTTACATGGATTCCGGTTCGCAAACTTTGAGGACATTGTGAATGGCCGAGTTCCAACAACGCACTACATAGGTACGAAACTGTGCATGCATTGTTCATCCAGCGCCGTGTATATATGTATTTCATATATATATTGCAATTATTTTTATCAACTTCAAATTAATATACAAATTTAGTTGGAAAGCTTTTTGAGATTGGCCCTATCAATCAGACAAAGAAAGGCTTCGAATATCGGAACATCAAGCTCGAGGATATAAAGTTTGAAACTTTTATTACTATCTTTTTTACTTTCCGATTTGCATATGTATTTGCCATACGGTTATAGTAAGTATAATTTAGGTTTTTACCTTCAAAAAACACATTTATTTACATGGCAGATATTTTAGGTTTAGCAAATAATTTATGTGGTAGTGTTACAAAAATACATATATTTACGTTATTCTCAAATATATGTGGCACAAACCTTCTCAAAATTATGTATTCTATAATTATATAATAATTGACGTAATGTGCACGTATATAATATTCAGTTGTTGTCAAGTATCTTGCACGTTGTGGTCACCCCATACAACGGACCTTCCGGATTTGATCAAGAAGCAACCTCACCCCGATCAGTCTAAGGTTATTGTCATTACATGCGTCGAAGTCAAGAGATTTGAGCGTATGGAACTTACTAATACCCTTGCAAATTTGCCGTATATAGTGTTTTTATTTTACCTATTCCTTTGTTAAATCTTCCTGCTCAACTATCATAACAACAACGACTCCAATTACTCCTCTTATATCAGGCATCTGGAGGTTACAGACCACTTACAATGCCACTACTTTCCACTTTGACGTAGACATTCCCGAGGTTGTCGCTTTATCAAACAGGTTGTCAAACAAATTCGTCATCTTTGGACTAAGATGATGGCAAATATGTCAAATAAATTTTAATTGACTACCTACAACCATCTTATTTCGACTCATTTCATTCCTCTTTTACGTTATATAGCATATCAACCCCTGCCCCGAGCAACTCCCTCCAAATTGTCGATGAACCAGATGAAGAGGAGGTTGAAACCATAACCATTGAAAATATTAAAACAATTCCCGAGATTAAGGAGAACGAAAAGGTATTTCCAAATAGATAAATGGCAACTGACGATTTTCTTATTCAAAGTTTTTATTTCCGTTATGTTTTTATTTCCGTTTTCCCCTAACATATTACTAATTATTACAAAGGCCAGCTTCTTCTACACATATGGTAGAATACATGATCTCGACTGTTCAGCCGGGTAGTACTACAATAGTTGCAAATCCTGTTGGGCAAAGACAACCAAAAATGAACAGGGTCGTTGGATGTGCAATAGGGTCGGATGTGACGGGAACACACGTGGTTATTTGATAACTTGATAACTTCGTACAACTCTCTCCGTCCTCTATAATACGTGCTTTGCATATTTAATTCACTTGATTTTCAAACAATACACAGGTTCCAGGTGAAGTTTCTCATATCTGACATTGGTGATGAGACGATTAACTTCGTCGTCTTTAACAATCAAATAATGTAGTTCATCAACACCAGTGCCACAGACTTAATATCCATGCTTGAGCCGGTATTCAATTTCTCAGAACTAGAAACCTATTTTGATTTGAACAAAGGTCCCTCAAATTAGAACATATTCTGAACTCGAACACTGAAGCTGATATTGCTTTTACCAAATCACACCATTTGTAGGAAGGATAGAAGGACTCCATTCCAACAGAATTGGAATTCTTTCTCGAGAAGACTTTCGTTTTTAAGGTTGAGATCAGTGATATGTATAACGTCCAGCAAGGATCACATTCCTACACTGTGGTGAGCATGAGCGATGACCCCGACCTGATGGAGCGCTGGATGAAGACATGTACGGAGAGGTTAAAGGTGAGTCTATCTCCAGATTGCCACATATTTTTTTACATCTTGACTATAAGATTTCTTTATTAAACCTTTACAGTATGTGATCGACAGCATGACATGGTGTCGCTGAAGAACAGCACGAAGCAGGTAGCCGTGATTACTGAGTCTGCAAAGGTAACGTCTTACCATACCCTTTAATCACACTTAGTCTGTACAGGGTTACATACGTGCATTTAATATATCATCCTTTAATTTTGTCTAAATACTTCGTCAACTCCTGACAGAGGCAGATAGAAAATATAAAGGATTCTGCTAATGGGGTCGACGAGGAAGGTGCCCTCTCAAACATACTCGGTCCTGTCAACCAGGTTTGTGATTAGCGAACACCACATACATTTGCGCAGAATACCTGGAACTCCAAGTTGTCCTATTTCTTTGGCATCGGTTTAATTGCAGGTTACTGAAGCATTCCCCCCACCTTCCACCTCTAAGTTGACACCATTAAAGAGAACTCTTTCCGTTGTGGATTTCAATCTGGTGGATATTCCTGCAACAGATGTTGGGTTGTCCACAAAGTCAGCTGATAACAACAAAAGAGACAAGACTGATGAATAGTTGTAGTGAAGCAACTATATTCACCGAGTTTTATATATTCAATTCCTTAGTTTGAAACAATTTGACGTCAAGTTTTAATTCCCAAGAATAATAATGTTCGCAGATTGCGGATTTCTATTCGTCATGACATGGCGGAAATATTAAGGAGGAATAGATGAATGAGTCATATAGACTGATTCCTATACTTCATAATTATGACAATATCTTTTACGTATTTGACATCGTATTTTATAATTTTTTATAAAAATTTTTAATTGCCTAGACAAATATCGTATTGCCAATTATACTTTTTGAATTGACTTGACGGGAAGAGCTTACTAATGACGAAAAATATTCGTATGTCGTGTACAGATTGTTACACTTTATCATTATGATAACCTCCTTCATATAATAAAGATTTGATTCATGTTTTATCATTTGAATAATTTACGTAATAACACGTGTAAGGGATAACTTATACTCCGTTTAATTTTATATCAAGTTTTAGCTACTTCTGATTAGTTATTTAATTTAAAAAAGATGCACGCAGTAAAGACGTTTTCATTAGACATGATCTACCTATGGTCATTGAATGCTTGATATCAACAGCAGTATTGTTAATTTCGAATCGAATGCAAATACGAATTATTGTAAAAAGTTTATTTAATTACCGTATATATAATCACTCTATGAGCATTAAACCGTACATTTACTTACCATCTTAAAAAAAAATGATACCCTTGTGATAATCGTACCATAAAGAATATTCTAGGATTATGCGTGATTTTGTATATACTTCGATCATATACAATATTCATCAAAGGTACGTTTACAGAAATGATGAATAAATTTCGTCTTCGCATAAAGATCGTTTATAAAATCAAATTGTGATACGTAATAACCAAAACTATATAAAGATTCAGTAATTCTTATGTAATGTGTGGTTATATATATATTTGCATATAACATAAGGCTTAATAAAATTGGGTTTGCATAAAGGTACGTTCATTCCTATATTGCATTTGCATATAAAATAAGGCTTAATACGTACATTCTTTATGGATAGATGATCATCTGTATTGTTTAAAGACGGTAAGTTTCTTTACTTTGCTCTCCATTTTTATTATATCCATATTTGTCGAAGTGTGTTCACCTTAGGTGATCTTATATAATGTGTCGTTATATTTTATAAGTTCATCAATGAACATACTAACATAGCTTCAATTGCTTCAGGTATAATTTAGTCTTCTCAAGGTTTAAGGAGTACGTACTGCTGATGGATCGCTCTTTGAACGTAAATCGAGCCAAGAGTGGGAGTGAAAATCGATATGTTCGTAACAATTTAGGTAATCGTCAAATTTTGAGTTCATTTGTTTTTGATCCATTAGTGTGTATTATAGAATAAAGTTGCAAACTCATTTCTTTTCGACACTCAGAAAATGTACAACCTCTCGACAATTCAACTTCATTACACGAATGCGCAAGGAATGAGACCAATACTTCTTCTAAGAGAAATGGAAAACGAAAATCAAGTGGCCTGCACTTACGGACATATCCAACAATCATGATTAGTCAGCGATTACTTCAAGCAACGGAGATTGTCTTAAACAACATTGTGAAACACGTAAGTAAATTAGCTTTCATTATACTAATAGTTGATATGTTAGAACTTATATTCTGTACGTTCCCTATAACCTTTGTATATTCTACCAACAATAAATCAGTCGCAAATAATCGTTTTGATACGTTCGTACAGAGGAGAACCCAACTGCTGGCATATATATTCCGTCTCAAGACAACGGTTGTGGATTGTCAATGCATTCTAAGAGCAAAGGAAAACGTAAATTAGAAGGTACATGGCATTGTAGTAACATAATTTACATTGTTAGTGTAACAGCCCTAAATTTTCGCGACCAAAAATCGAAGAATAAAACTGGAAAATTTAAAGTCGTTACTCCGCATTTAGCTCACAAGGCCAAATGCAAGGCAAAAGAATTATATAAGAATTAAAAAGAAATATAAATCCGATAAATAATTAAATGAAAACGTTGCAGCGGAAGACTTAAGTCCCACAAAATTCAAAATGGTTTAAAACAACTCCAAACCAAAATTCAACATAAATATAAATAGTTCGGCGGTAAATGTTAAATAATAAAATCCTTTCTCGCTGAGCATCCCGAACCAAATGCACCCATGCTGCATATTAGGTGTACCTATCAACTGTACCCAAAACATAAACAGGTACAGGTTCCAGCGGGGGAACGACCCAAAACAAAAGGACGTCAGCAAAGCTGAGTAAAATATATACTTATTATATTGAAAACGTAACACAATAATTAAAATTTGTAATAAATTGAAATCAGAGTTAAATATCACTGTCTTGATACCAAACCAAAAGTATTGTGAAAACAGTAATCAAAACCAAAACCAAACAAAATATATTGTCACCAGCTGTCTGCCAAGGTCCTACCCTTTTACACGATCTAGAGGTACCACCTATGCTTAGCTAGACTTACTATAGTGTGCACTACTCACATTTGGGCAGTCAATAGGATGAGGCTGCCAAAGGAGGATGTCTAACTACCTAGCAAGTGGGGGGGCCGAAAAAACCCCACATAACACAACTCGGGCCAAAAGTTCAGTTTCGGGACGAAATCCCAGGGACGTCTCAGACGCACCTTAACCTCATAGACCAACAGAGCTCCCAGAGTCTGTCATAACCACCAAAGATTGTACCAAAATAATACCAATACGTGACTTGTGTCACAAAATTCCAATATCCAAAATATCACAAGAGGGTCATAAAAATTCATCTTTGACAAAATAATTATAAAATCGTTTCAAAAATATAATTTAAACCGAACATGCTCTTTACTTAAAGGTGAAAAGGTCAAAACGTTCTTACCTCTCAAGACGGTCAATCCAAGCTAATTTAATCCAAAAGTTCTTTCTTCTCAAACCCAAAAGCTACAAATAATATAAATGGTTCAATAATTTAACCTTCCAACTAATTAATATCAAGACGATGCTAACTCGTAATACCCACTCACTAGCTACTAACTAAATAACTTGCTAATAACGGTCAAAGTATCGATAACTCAAGTTCTAACCAACTTAACCGGACGAATAATCTAACTCTTGAGTCACCAAATCTTCGTTCATCTAACGTTCCGACTAGTATTAGATTTTATCTTAACTATCAACCTAGTCTTAAACATCACCTTCCAAATCCCCAATTATTCAAAGTGACTCACTAACGTGCCCAACAACATCTTCAATTAAAAGAAACCTCTGCTAATGTATACACCACGCACACCTTATATATATATATATATATATATATATATATATATATATATATATATATATATATATATATATATATATATATATATATATATATATATATATAGTAACTCCATCATAATCAACCTACTACTCCGATCAGCTGTTAACCTTAGACTATGAACCCCAAAGACAATCAAAACCCAAAACGACTATCAATGACCTCGATACAACAACGTCCCAAAAATAACAAGAAAATTCGCAAAACCGACACTGTAACACTATATACTAACTCCATCATAGTCAACCTACTACTCCGATCAGCTGTTAACCTTAGACTATGAACCCCAAAGACAATCAAAACCCAAAACGACTATCAATGACCTCGATACAACAACGTCCCAAAAATAACAAGAAAATTCGCAAAACCGACACTGTAACACAAATACACCCTTCTTTCCGACACAAATCGACAATTAAGGACAATAAAATCGCGCTTAAGTATTATTTAAACAATGCCCATAAGTTTAGTAAAACGTCAGAATTACTCACAAAACTCGATTTATATATATTTATATAAAGAAAACGAATAAATATCTTTAATAAAATCGATACTTACAATTTGATGAAGAAGAACGTAAAAACGTGCTAGAGTAAGTAAGGATGAAGAATCGATTCTTGGATCACGGATGAAAACTTGGAAATCAAGGAATAGAGAGAGAGATCAGGGAGTAAGAAGGCGGCAGGTAGATGGAGGATGAATGAATGTGTTATGATGGGGGGTTTTAGGGGATGTATACGTGGGGTTTTTTTTAAGGATTTCTTTTTTATTTCTTTCGTTATTGTGTTTGACTCGAAATCGAATACGATACAAAGACGGTTTATAAAATAACGTTCCACTTTAAGAAATTCAAAACCGATTTTTTATAAGACGACCCAAAATACTTTAATATTATAATGACATTAAAAAAAATTCCAACTTAAAAACCCTATTTAAATAAAAGTAGAAAAAGTCAAGTTTTATAATTGACTCGGAAAATAACAGGGTGTTACAGACTTCTCTCCTTAAAACAAAACTTCATCCTCGAAGTTTAAACTCATCCTCGAAAATAAAGTCTCACATTACTCACGAATGTCCTAAATGACCCGCTCACTACATATATCCAAAATCCACCAAAATTCTTTATATATCTCCAAAATAAATCATTAACTCATATATCCAAAATCCGTCAAGTTAAACACAACCTTAAAAGATATCTCACATTTATAATTTCCTCAAAAATCCAAGAGCACCTAATTCCTCAAATTTTAAAATATACAACTTCAGCACCACCTAAATCCACAAGATAAGATCACCTAATTTCATAAGATAATACCAAAGTTCGAAATCACCACAATTCTCATACTCCTCTAAGGTAAGTATCACTTGCCAAGTTAAGAGCATGTCGGACAAAAATATTTAAATTATTTCAACAATTTTAAAATCACAAGTTCAACCATTTTAGAAGTGCGTATGTAATGCACAAAATCAATCAGTCAATCAAATAAGTGTGGTTAGCACTACCAAACCAACAATACGTGCGTTGAGCACAAAATCACCAATATGTGCGTTAAGCACAAACAAACCACAAATATGTGTGTTGAGCACAAACAAATCACAAACACTTGTAAACAAGTCAATTTCAAGTAATAACCAATAACCAATGATATTGTGCTTATTAAGCATCAACAATAGCCAAAATATTCATATTTGTAACCAATAAATAAGTATTAGCATGCAATCACACAAGAACATGCTAAGTTTACGACGAAAATAAATAGTCATGTATATTTCTATCCACCTTAAAATAAAGCTTTGTCCTCGAAGCACGAAAAATTCACCTTAGGCAAAAAGATGAGGGTATTTGTCTCTCATGGTTGGCTCAAGTTTCCCCCAAAATATTGGAACACATATGTTCGCTACCTTAATATAATATCCTTTGAAACCCCATGATGTCCTACCACATAATGTATATAAGCATCAACAAGTTGCATCTTCTCTCACATATCCTTCATGGGAATAAAATGTGCACTCTTAGTTAATCTATTAATTATAACCCAAATCATATTATTACCTTCCTCTGACCTTGACAACCCAACTGTAAAACCCATAAAGATTAACCTCCACTTCCACTTGGAAACTCCTAAAGGATCTAACTCTCGCTGATGTCTCATATGTTCACTCATAACTTTCTAATATGTCAAATTTTGAGCCACAAAATTTATCATTTGATTCTTCATACTAGTCCACCAAAATCCTAATTTCAAACCCGTATACATTTTATAAATTCCTAAATGAACAGAATATAGTGTTGGATGTGCCTCATACATTATTCTTTCCTTTGTCCTTGTGGTTAGATACACAAATCTCAATTTCGGAACTTAATCAATACAAAAATTTATCAAAGCAAACTCATTCATCAACTACAAAAATTTATCACCACCTTTCAACTCTTTAATACACTCATCAATTCGCTTTCAATGGAAAACACACTATACAAGGTTCCTAATTTTGCCCATTTGATCCCAAATATCAAAAACTCTTCCCTCAGCTTAACACGGTGCATCACTAACAGTATTGTATGGGGAAAGGTTTACTCAAGTCATCGGCTACCACATTGGCATTTCCTATATGATACTGAATCTTGATCTTATAGTCCTCAATCAAATCCAAACCGCACCTTTATCTCACGATTAGCTCCTAATGGGTAAATATATATCTTAAAATTTACGATCATAAAAACTTCAAATGGTCCCCAAACTGTATGTCTCCAAATTTCTAAAGCAACTACTACGGCTGCTTAGTCTAAATCATAAGTAGGGTAATTTTTGCATAAAGGTTCAACTGCATAAATGCATAAGCAATCACTTTCTTATTCTACTGAAAAAACTAACTAATCCATTCTTAAAATGCATAAGTATAAACTTCAGAAATTTCATTTCCATCCGGTAAAGCCAATCCTAAAGCAGTGGTCAATATTTCCTTTAAAATTCGAAACGATTCCTCACACCCCTCATCCAATGAAATTTTATGGCTTTCTACTTCAGTGCAGTCATTAATCTATCTATTTTGGAAAAATCCTTCACAAATCTCCTATAGTAACCCGCTAAACCCAAAAGAAACGAATTTCAGTCACAGAATCCGAGTTAGATCACTCCTTAACAACCCTAGCAGGATCTACTGATACTCCATCCTTTGATATAATATTCCCAAAAATTTCTCGTACCAGCCAAAATCACACCTCGAAACTTTAGCAAATACTAATTTCCTCTCAAGATGCCTAAGAAAATTCGTAAATGTTCCTCATGCTCTTCTTCATTCTTTGAATAATCACTATGTTATCAATGAATATCACAATAAAATTATCTAAGTAATTCCTCAAGGTTCAGTTCGTTAAGTTCATAACAACATCGGTGCATTAGTCAACACAAAAAACATCACAGTAAACTCACAATGGCATTATCTAGTAGAAAATATAGTCCTAGGTAAATCCTCAAGCGCTATCATTAATTGATGTTACTTAGATGGCATGGCAAAATCATAATCCATGATTTCAATAGGTTCAACATTTATTTTATCCACAAGCTTAGTTGAAATAAAAGGGTGAGATGCACCAGAATCAAATTGAACATGAGCTAAAATAGAGTTCACTAGAAAGTTATCCGAAACGATGTCTGTGTTCTCGGCTTCCTCTCTATCCATGACATAGAGCTTCCCAGTAGATTTCTTGTTATTCTGTGCGGCATTTACTTGGCCCGCGGGTTTACTAGCTGCGGTAATGTTGGTCTGAGTCGGAGCTGGATTCTTAAAATTATTGTTAGTTGTGGACCTACCAAAATTCTGTGTGTTCCCCTGACCCTCAAATCGGTTATTCTGATTAACACTAGCACTAGCAGATTGCGTAGCACGAGGTTTCCCTGCCTTCTTGTTCCTACACTCGAATTCTCGATGTCCTAACTTCCCGCACTAGTAGCATGTCACCTTATTTCCCTGACAGTCAACGCCTGGGTGATCTCCCTTGCATAACATACAGTAGTAATGTGGGGTAAAGTCATTAGGTGTTTCTTGGTTTCTACCTCTCCAGCTATTACCTTCTTCCTTCCCATTCCCCCCAAAAGATCGGGACTTGTGTTGGGTGTTATTATTAGTATTGAAATTCCCTCTCTTCGCTGAGGTGTCAGATTGACTTCCCTGAACTCCCTCTTCTTAGCCCTGTACTTGCCATCTCAGCCTCCATCTTCTGGTTACTCCTCTCAATATTAACAGCCCTAGCATAGACATCTCTTAATGAAGTGAATGTCTCTCCAGCAAACCTACCCTTAATCTTCCAATGTAACTTATCCTCAAACCTAGATGCTTTAATCCCCTCAGTTGGCACTAACTCCTTAGCAAAACGACTAAGCTCAATAAATTTATTATAAAAGTCTTTCACACTCATCTCAGCGGTTTGCTTTAGGTCTCCAAATTCAGCTAATTTTTGATGTTTCACATGTTCTGGGAAAATTTCTGCTTCTAATATTTCCTTAAGAGTATCCCAGTCTTTATCATATAGTGTGTGTGTGCCATTAGGATTTATTATTCTAATTGGTTTCATAAAGTCCTCCTTAACGGTCTGCCACCAAATGTCTGCCTCTTCTTTCAGATAGAAGACAGCGATCCTAGCCCGAAATTCATGTGGACAACCTACAGTAAGAAAAATTTTCTCCATCTCCCTAACCCAATTATCTAGTTCATTTGGATCCCTTTTCCCAGTAAAGGTCGGCGGCTTCTTCTTCTGCACCGCTTCAGACATTCCAGCAACAGTGGGTGTAGGATCATTCTCATTCTCAACCCTATCATTCATATTTCGGGTAACAGCGGTCATTTGTTCCACAGCTTGGACAGGAGCTGCATTCTGAGCTATCAATTGTGCCATCATAGCGACCATATCATTGTTTTCATTTTCTCTCCGTGGAGGCATTGTTACTATATATATATATATATAAAAAACAATATTTTCTATTAAGTTCAAGCATAAGAAAGTTCAATCATCAATCACAAATATTAATGTAAGTAGCATTCTTCTTTATCACAATTCAATTAGATAAGAATAGTAACAGTACTAAACCATGACAATTATAAATATAAATGAAATAATTCATGTGTATGCAATGCACCCAATCCACCCAATACTCTCGATTTAGAAAGAAAGTTTTTTTTTTAATAAAGTAGTAAATTTTTTTTTAAAATCATTTCAAATTTTGCAAAAACATTTGGGAAAGACCTATTGCTCCGATACCAACTGTAACAGCCCTAAATTTTTGCGACCAAAATCGAAGAATAAAACTGGAAAATCTAAAGCCGTTACTCCGCATTTAGCTCACAAGGCCAAATTCAAGGCAAAAGAATTATATAAGAATTAAAAAGAAATATAAATCCAATAAATAATTAAATGAAAACGTTGCAGCGGAAGACTTAAGTCCCACAAAATTTAAAATAGTTTAAAAAAACTCCAAACCAAAATTCAACATAAATATAAATAGTTCGACGGTAAATGTTAAATAATAAAATCCTTCCTCGCTCAGCATCCCAAACCAAATGCACCCATGCAGCATATTAGGTGTACCTATCAACTGTACCCAAAACATAAACAGGTATAGGTTCCGGCGGGGGAACGACCCAAAAACAAAAAGACGTCAGCAAAGCTGAGTAAAATATATACTTATTATATTGAAAACGTAACACAATAATGTAATAAATTGAAATCAGAGTTAAATATCACTGTCTCGATACCAAACCAAAAGTACTGTGAAAACAGTAGTTAAAACTAAAACCAACCAAAATATATTATCACCACCTGTGTGCCAAGGTCCTACCCTTTTGCACGATCTAGAGGTACCACCTATGCTTAGCTAGACTTACTATAGTGCGCACTACTCACATTTGGGCAGTCAATAGGATGAGGCTGCCAAAGGAGGATGTCTAACTACCTAGCAAGTGGGGGGGCCGAAAAAACCCCACATAACACAACTCGGGCCAAAAGTTTAGTTTCGGGACGAAATCTCAGGGACGTCTCAGACGCACCTTAACCTCATAGACCAACAGAGCTCCCAGAGTCTGTCATAACCACTAAAGATTGTACCAAAATAATACCAATACGTGACTTGCGTCACGAAATTCCAACATCCAAAGTATAACAAGAGGGTCATAAAAATTCAACGTTGACAAAATAATAATAAAACCGTTTCAAAAATATAATTTAAACCGAACATGCTCTTTACTTAAAGGTGAAAAGGTCAAAACGTCCTTACCTCTAAAGACGGTCAATCCAAGCTAATTTAATCCAAAAATTCTTTTTTCTCGAACCCAAAATCTACAAATAATATAAATGGTTCAATAATTTAACCTTCCAACTAATTAATATCAAGACGATGCTAACTCGTTATACCCACTCACTAGCTACTAACTAAATAACTTGCTAATAACGGTCAAAGTATCGATAACTCAAGTTCTAACCAACTTAACCGGACGAATAATCTAACTCTTGAGTCACCAAATCTTCGTTCATCTAACGTTCCGACTAGTATTAGATTTTATCTTAACTATCAACCTAGTCTTAAACATCACCTTCCAAATCCCCAATTATTCAAAGTGACTCCCTAACGTGCCCAACAACATCTTCAATTAAAAGAAACCTCTGCTAATGTATACACCACGCACACCTTATATATATATATATATATATATATATATATATATATATATATATATATATATATATATATATATATATATATATAGAGAGAGAGAGAGAGAGAGAGAGAGAGAGGGAGGATCAGGGAAGTTAATAACTCCCTAACTCTCCCTTAGTGTTAATCCTACCCATCCATTAAGATTAATATGGACGGTGGATGGATGGATTTAGATTGTATAAAAAAAAAAAAAGGGCGCTGCGGAACTGACACACTGCGGACAGCCATCATCCATCACCCATCAACAGTCAATAGCCCCCTTAACCTATCCCCAATTAATTTCCCTCCTCTCTATTCTCCCGCCCAACCCATTGCACTTCCCCATTCACCTGTTTTTGATTCATTTCACCAGCTCTCAATCACTCAACGCTCTCTTCCTCTCTCTAAAAAAAATCCATCTCCATCTCCATCTCCATCTCCGTTTCCGCAGCTTCTCCGTCTCCGATAATGCCTAAAATTCCGGTGATGCTACAAAGGTATGTTGAATGTTCGATTTTCGACCTCCGATTTTCCTTTTGTTCAACCCTTTTTTATTCCTTGTTCACGAACCCTAAAATGTGGTCAAGAACTCCGGCATGCATGAACAATAAAAAATGTTAAAAGAGCCGATAATCCTAATTTTGAGTTCGAAGTTGTTGTAGTTGTACAGTAGTTGTAGTTATAGAGTCGAAAATGAAGTTTTTTTTCTCTGACAACTAATATTCATACAGTTTTTATTCTTGATTAATCGTTATTCCTCTAGTTATAACCCTAATTTTGAGTTGAACGGGTCGTAGTTGTACAGTAGTTGTATTTATAGAGCCAAAGATGAAGTCTTTATTTCTTTGTTGAAGTTCCCATAGTCGTCATTGTAAATATGCATGTGCCATCGAGTAGACAGTTTTTTGTTGAAGTTTTGCATGCTTCCATGTTGAAGCTTACGTAAAAGCAGTCTTATAGTCACATACGTGGTGTTTGGGAAGAAATAAAATTAACATTTGAATAGTCATACAGAGTAGGTTGTACAGTCATACAGAATTGGTTATACAGTCACCCGTTTGAAGATACATAGTCTCACTCGTTACATTTTGTTGTGACGTAACAGAATGATGTACAATCACACCTTTGAATCTACACAGTCGCACTTGTTATGATGCAAAGTCACACGCTTTATGTTGTATAGTCATGCAGTGTTGGTTGTATAGTCACCTTTAAATCTACACAGTCGCACTTGTTATGATGCAAAGTCACACGCTTTATGTTGTATAGTCATGCAGTGTTGATTGTATAGTCACACGTTTGAGGCTGCAGAGTCGCTCCCTTTTTACTGTAAAATCACACTCATTACGCATGTTATTATTGCAACAGAAAGTCGGGTGCGAAGAAAAAAGTTCGAGCGAAGACCAGTAAGAAGAAAGCCATGGCAGAGACATCGGCCTGCGAAAATGTAATTGATGATACGTTCGTGGCAAAGACATTGGTTGTGGACCAAAATTTGGGTAAGAAGAAAAAAAAAGAAGAAGACTGTTGTAAAGTCTGTTGAAGATACATCCGGGGACCACATCGTTGCCGAGACGGATGTGGGGGGGACAGAAATCGTTGACGAAGGCAGACAAACGAAAAAGAAAGGGTGACTTTAGATACACCGGTCGCCGATCTGGATGTGAGTGAGACAGAAAGTGTTGAGGGAAGCAGGCCAGAAAAAAAGAGGAGGGTCAAATCTGATACAACGGCCGACCCCACATACGTTTGTGTGTCTCAGAGGAAGAGAGGGGGGGACCGCCGACAGGATCAGCCCGATATTCAATGTAGGCCCAAGCGGTTGCACCAGCTAATTGGGCGATTATCGAATGATCAGAAAGAGAGGGTTTGCGCTGTTGGATTCGGTGGGCTGTTGGATCTGAGGCTAGAATCAATACCCACTGAGCACGCGGTAATGTTCCTCCGTGCATTTTCTGACGGGTCCCATATTTTTCGTGCCTCACACCAGGAGGCATTCATGATGTCAAAGTCTAACATCCACGACTGCCTCCAGCTACCTTTGGGCCCTCATCCGCTGAAAGTAATCCAAACCAGCAACAAGAAAGGGGCAGACTCACCTAACGTGATCAGGTTAAAGAGTACCTGGAGGAAAGACTTCGGTGTGGTGGACAGCAGCAAGCCAATAACATTAGGGAGGGTGCACGAACAGTTGATGGTAACCAAAACCGCTGACGACGACTTTGTCCGCAGGTTTGTGTTGTTCGCGTTGTCATCATTCATCGCGCCAACAACGAACAACTCACTGGACCTGAGTCTGCTGGCCGCAGTGGAGGACGTGGACTCGATTCAGGAACAGGACTGGTGTACCTTTGTCCTGCATGATCTGGTGCGTGCGGGTAAGGGGACGCGTGACCCCAGCAAAGTCCTCAAGTACCTCCGGGGATGCATCCCCATTCTAATGATTGCGTACTTCCAGCGCTAAGATTTCCGTAGCGAGAGTTGCAGATGCGACATACCATTCATCTCACATTGGGATGCACGGAGGATATGCGATCGTCTAGCTGGGGAACTGGGCACAGGGTCGCTGGGAAATCAGCTACGTTCGAAGGTGACGTACCCACGTACATGTAGGAGAACAGGCAGCGAGGGCGCCCCCGCTATACCGATGCCCTCTGACAACCAGCACTCTAGTCCCAAAAGAATAATGACAGGGATTAAGAGAGACAATCAGTTGGAAGACATCGAGGAGGTTAACGTAAGTGATCTCCCAGCCACTCTATAAATCATCAATAAATCATCAACTCTTTTGTCCGTTAAACGATTTAATCTGACAGTCTTACCTATGTTTATAAAAGCATATACGATACATAAAACTGTTATGATCACACTCATGCTGATGTATAGTCACATACTATTGGCTGTATAGTCACATACTATTAGCTGTAGAGTCACACACTATTACCTGTATAGACACACACATTACGTTGTCCAGTCAGTACTATAACGTGCACAGTCACACGCTACAAACTGTACAGTCGCACACTTTATGCTACATAGTCCCACACTTTATTCCTTACAATCACACAATTACGTGCTTAGTCATACTCACAGTGCCAGCCTCAACACCACTGAGCTTCACACTAATGATTTGACTTCAACTGAATTATAGGACGACCGGCATTTTTTCATGAATTTCCGGAGGTGTGTGCTAGCCTTTTGCGGTTTCTGTGAGCAGGCTGCCATTAAAGTAAGAGAAATATCGACGAGGAACAACGCAGTTCCAAGTCAAGACCCGTCCTCCCAACAATTCTGGGAAGATCCAGCTGTCCTCCGGTATGTCGATCAAGTCACTTCGTTGGCCGGCCAGTTGAAGCAGACTACCGAGGACGCCCCCGTCGTTGAGGGCGAGGCGCACCTCGATGCTGAAGCCTGCAATCTGATAAACCAGGTTGCGAAAGACATGCGTGCCTCTGGATACACGGAAGAAGAAATTGAGGAAACAGATTTCTGTGTAGGATATGGTGACGGAAAAGATGGTTACGATAATGAGGGCACTTTTGAGGGTGGCGTGGTGACACCGGGTTTCTGCGAGGAAGAATGTGAAGAGGATGATGCCTATGAGAAAATCAGCGTTGAAGAGGATGATGCCGCTGAGGACGATGTGCAGGGTTCAGTTGACAGGAGTCCGACCATAGTGGTGGCTCTACGGCAAGCAGCGGGGGAGATAACTGACGCACGATCGGCTTCCAATGTGGAGGAAACGCGTGATGTAATGCCCTCAGGGGCAGTGAGTTCTAGTCTTGAGAAGGAACTGAACAAAGCAGGCTGGTCTGTAGCGGACGCTGTTGCCACCACGCCTGCGACGGCGGTAATCGTCACGAACGATGATCAGCAGACAGGGGAGGGCTCAGGGACCAGGACGCACCCCGGAGAACTACATCATCGGTACATCTTCCACTCCAACGTGACATTTGAATGCATGGATACGATTCCAGACAATTTGGGCTGCACGTTGGACTGTGGGACAATATTGAGAGGGCAGTTTGTGGTCTCTGGATTCATGTGCTCCAATGTCGTCATCTTCTCGGATATCCTCCCCGTACGGAAAGATGTAATCGACTATGTCTTTGACCGCTCAACGCCACGTCCGTCGGGGTACGTATTTATTGTGCTGCTCGTGTCGTTTTTAAAAACATGCATGTGCTAAACGGGACTTTGTTTGGTCTGCAGGGAAATGCTGGTCGAGTTCACAGATTACGACTGTATAGCGAGGGGCGACATGCAGACTCTCGAGCCTGGCCATCAGGTGATGAATAACGTCATTGACTGCTGGTGTAGGCTGCTGAACCAGCTGGTGTACGAAAAAAGAGCACCAAGAGTAACCAGTAGATGTTACTTCTCTCTTGGACATACGTTCACCCCCCCAATTTATTTGTACAGTCAAACACATTATGTTGGCCAGTCACCACTATAAACTGCGCAGTCACGCACTTCAGGCTGTACAATCACGCACTTCAGGCTGTACAGTCACACACATTATGTTGTCCAGTCACTACTGTAAACTGCGCAGTCACGCACTTCAGGCTGTATAGTCACGCACTTCAGGCTGTGCAGTCACGCACTTCAGACTGTACAGTCACGCACTACAGGCTGTGCAGTCACACACATTACGTTGTCCAGTCACCACTATAAACTGCGCAGTCACGCTTTTCAGGCTGTACAGTCACGCACTTCAGGCTGTAGAGTCACGTACTATTTGCCGTACAGTCACATCTTTTACGCTCATGTCAAACACACACTAACTACATGTATTACAATCAATGCATGTGAGCAGAACCCAATGCTGGCATTGTGGAGGAAAGGAGGCCAGGGCAACAGTTATGACGAAGAAATATTTTACATGTGGAACCAGTGGATAGAACACAGTTTCTCCGACTTTGCTTTGGACTCGGACATGGTATTACCCTGCGCATACTGTTTATTCGTAGTTATCGGCACGGATAATACCATGTCTGCCCCATAATCCTGACACATTGTTTGCAGGTGTTCGTCCCGATCTTAACGGGTGACGAGGGCCACTACAGTTGCGCCTGCATCAACTTTAATACTGAGCAAATAGAGTACCTCGACAACAGGAAGTACGATAAAGATTTTACAAAGTTGCCTTACTATGGCATTGCTCGGACAGCGGTCAGGCCCTTTAAATTTAATATTAAATCAATTATGTGATGGCGAATGTATTCACCACCTGATCCTGTTTGAACTTGTTTTGCAGGCTAATAAGATGGGGGAGTTCATGGTACGACAAGGGCTGAAGAAAGGTGAGAAGGTCCGTGCGTTTAAATTGGTAAACGTTCCCTTGTCATGGCAGGGGGTGGGGTACTCCGCCAATGACTGCGGAGTGTACCTGATGATCCACATGATGCTGTACAACGGGTCCACGTTCGACTACTCCTTGGGGACAATGGCGGCCATTAATATGTGCAGGGCGGAAATCACGGCGACCCTTATACTGAGCGACGTGAACAAAATGAGGGACAATATTTTGGAGAGAGTGGCAAAATTCGGAAAGTACAAGGAAACGTTGGACTCTGCCTGTACGCTTGAAACCTCTCCTGTGAAGGAAACCACCGAAAAGCGTCGGCCCAAATCACCGAAAACACTTGCACCCACCCCCCGATCAGTCCCATAGGAAAGACAGTCGGCGATTAGGTCTCGGATACGGGGCTGTGGGGATGGGTTGGGTTGCTCTTTGCACCAAGGGAGTCCTGACCCCAACACCATTGTCATGTCGACCTTGTTTCGCCTGCACCGACCGCTGACGAGTTAGATGCCCGTTCTGCGGAAGCACACCACCGACTATCTAACATAGAAAAAAATCTCATTTTCCGAGTATCTTCTAAGTATCAAATGAATGACAACTCAGTATCAGGGTCACATGTGCGATATGATACAGTCACGCAACTTCTGACTCACAGTCACTGTCAAACTCCTGTAGAGTCATGACAGACAACCACAAATTAACTTAATCACCCCACATATGTCACCATCCATTTTCTTTCAGTTTAAATAATTCATAAGATGCAATTTGAATCGCCACATATATCCTAAACAAAATATTGGTTTTCTGACACATGGTTCGTGAAATACATTGTAAATTATATAGAGAAATAATCGTAAAAAAGTTCAAAAAAACGATGTCGACGACGAATGTTAAAAACCGACGTGCCTGTGAAGGGATGTTTGCGAGTCTCAATGAAACATTGAGAACCACAAACACCCACCTCAAACTCCTTACCCTAATTAATTTATGAGGATAAACACCCCACCTAACCCATTAAATTTTCACCCCCACCTAACCTATTCAATTTTCACCCCACCTTTACTGCCTAACCCATGCATTTTCAACCCCCTATTTACTGCCCCCCCCCCCCCCCCCTCTATAAATACCAACGCCCTATGTTCACAACTCCACCACTTCAAACTTAAAAAAAATGGCAAGCAAGCTAGAAGAAATCAGAAAATTGATCGAGGAGTACGAGGGTTTATTGAATACCGCTATGTCCACTGAATTAAAGGCCGTGCAGCAAGCAGCAACTGCAGTTGACACGAGGAACTTAGTAGCGTCCGTTGGCGATACACATAAAGAGGCAGAACTGGATAACTGCATCCAGTTCTTCATGAAGAGGTCTATGTACTGTTCCCGCCAAAGGAAGAAGTTCCTGCGCGACTTGGCCAACTTGAAGGAGATGCTTAAAAAGTGCGAAGGTTAAGTATGTATGGATTAAGATGTAGCGTTTAGTAACGAAATTTTTTATGTGTTTTAAGTTCTAATGAATGTTAAAATGTAGCGTTTAAATGGTATGCAATGGATGTTTTCCGCATTATGTCGTAGAATGTTTTCGGCGTTTAATGGTATGCAAGTATTATATGTTGTGTAAGAGATGGACTTTTTCTAATGTACAAATATTTCCATCTCTATTTCGCTATTTCTCTATTTCCTTTGCTATTTTTCTAATGTACAGACACAAGTTTTATAGTCACACTAAACATGGTTTAGATTTCTAACTTCATTTTGAAGAATCACAGACAGTGTATTGTAGAATCACAGTCATTGCCTTGTACAACCACACTCTCGTAATTACAATCACACTCCACCTCCTGTTCTACAGTCACGCACTGCCTACTGTAAAGTCACACTCATTGCGTTGAACAATCACACTCACTTGTTTCGTGTCAACCAAATATTAAGGGCATGATGTTTTCCTGTACAGCTGTATTTGTAGCCAAAGATGATGCATTCCAGAATGAAAACGACTACGTTCCTCAATGTATTCTTACAATCCAAAACAAAACCAATTTAATGGACCCCCATGCTTTACGACTACGCCATATTAGAAATAATTAAGGTCCGCAATAGACGTAAAAAAAATCACGGACCTTGACCATTTCAAATGCCGCCAAGTCTTTATGTTTCACAAAAAAATAAAAAAAGCCCCCCATGATCTACGACTTACACCATATTAGAAATGATTGAGGTCCGCAATATACGAAAGCAATGTCACGGACCTTGACCATTTCAAACGTCGACAACCTTTGTGTTCCCAAAAAGAATGTTCCTAAGTAACAGATGATATTCATGAACAATCCTCCACGGCAATCCCTGCCGGGTCCTCATCCTCCTCCTCCTCCCCAACATCGACAGACAAGTCAGCAATCGGTGGGTACTCAACAAATGGGTTGGGGCAGTTCCTCTTGTCATGGTGACCCATCCTCTTGCAGTTCTTACACAGCCGTTTAGGCTTGGCGGCAATTGCAGCAGCCTTCGCCTTAGAAGAAAGAATCCGCTTCCCACTGCCCTTGTTCTTGGCTTTCTTCGGGGGCAATATGGTTATTTCAATTGCGCTCGTACAGCCGAGGATCTCCTCTAATTCTTGCGTCTTGCTACAAGGGCCAGCAGGGGCAATATCGGACCTGAAGTCGCGAATGACGTCAGCTAGATTACTAACATCTTCCTTACCCATTTTGCTGACATGACTGACGATCTCATAGAACTCCGAAAATAGCCTCGTGACTGTAACAGCCTTATCATCGCTTAGTCGACTCTCTGACAGGGGACACGCATTAACATTACGTAGAGCATCCCTTGTCCATCTACATGCCACGTACCGTTCCGGGATCGTCTCCCGTCCTTTCGAAGAGTATATCCAAATGGCATGCCTGCAAAGAATTCCATACCGACCGAACTTCCTGCAAGTACATCTGATCTCACAGGTACCTGCGAGTGCATAAAGAAACACATAAAGAGTGCGACTCCTGACCGTACGGACGGTGGCTACGCAACGTACGGGATGTGGCTTTCTAAAGGTATGATCACAACCTTGACAGAATACAGTCACACCCGTTATGCTGCATAGTCATAGTCCTTACGTCGCAGAATCAAACGAATTGCGTTGCACAATCACACGCACCGCGTTCCAGAGTCGCACCCTTTTATTGTGTACAGTCACATTCAATGAATTAGGGAATAAAACTCGTTACGTTTGGATCATATAGTTAGGCTATCTGACTATGGCTACACGACATGGACAGTGACTTTCTATGCCAGTACCTGGGTTGTATTCAACAATGTAGTTGCGGTCCCGGATGGAGTCCAGTACTGTTGTCGCTTCGATCCCGTCCTTCTCCTGATACCCACGGACGCTACACGTGTAGAGCGAAAACTTAACCTCTTCCTGAAAGTGTGCAAAAGCCACGTGCGTGTACACCCTTGCCGCGTGGCTCTCCATCGGATTCGTCGATCCAATTTTGGGGAATGACTGCCGGTTATCGTTGTCTAGCCTCTTCTGCATGCGCCTCTGTTGGTCCATCGCACTTTTGAAACGCATCCAGAACTGGACCAACGTACCGTTGTTGTCTTCAAACTTTTTAAAGAAACTGTTCTCGCTCTCTGATCTCTGCGTTGTCCTCATAATTCCGGACATCCTCACCTCCCTGCAATGCGCGGCGACCCATTTGCTCCTGTCTTCGAACATATTTTCGAACCATTCGATCCCAACAGCATCATGGTCGATCATGATCCGCCCCCACCTGTCGTCGAACTCCAACGCCTCGATGTCATCGTCCCATATAATTGCATTGAGGGCTTTTACGAATTCCGAGGCCTCCTCTCATGATCTGTCGTACTTTGCTGGAACCTTGTTCATGATGTGCCACGTGCAGCACCGTTGCTGCGCTGCTTTGAATATTTCCGGGACGGCTTTTAAAATTCCGGGATCCTGGTCCGTAATGATATAACACGGTTCCTTCCCGCCCATGGCCTCCAGAAACCGGGAGAGGACCCATGTAAATGACTCGTAGTCCTCCTTTAATAGCAACGCCCCACAGAACGTGACATACCGTTTGTGGTTGTCCATGCCAGTGAACGGTGTGAACACCATGGAATACACGTTGGTTCCGTACGTTGGGTCGAACGAAACTGCATCCCCGAATGCCGCGCAGTTCCTTCGAGCTGCACCATCCGCCCAAATGACTCTGCGTAAGCTCCCGTCTGTATCCACATCGTAGTCGAAGTAGAAATCCTCTTGACTGTCCCTCAAACTCTTGAACCGGTCTATGAACAACTGACCATTCTGCTCGTGGACGAAGCACTTGACGTCCCTCCCCCAGTTCTTGAAATCAACCAACGAAGCTCCGATATTATGATATCCGCCCGACAACTCCTTGCACATCCTGTATGTCCGAGTCGCCCCGATCTTCAACTGCACACACAAAATTCCAACTGCATTAGTCGCGCAGGGTTAGCAGTCAACCATACACTAACAACATTGTTCACAGACATTACGCACCCTCGAGTTGCAAACGATCATCTCCTTGTGATATCAAGATAGATTTCGAGATGACTTTTGAAACTCTCTGTCCTTAACCATCACAAGATCGTGGTTGTGTTCCTCGGTGAACTCTTCAATATAAAACCCCCCGACCATTGCACAGAGCCTAATTCTTGCTCCACATTGCGTCCTCGTCGCCTTCGTAATCCTTTTGGGTTCGTACGATCCCACATACTCTTGCCCCTTCTTCTCTCCGGTGCTCGACAGCTTCACCATGCTCTGGCTGGCTGTTTATCCCTCCTTGTTACAAGCCAACAATTTCTTCTTGATCGAACCATCAAATGATCTAGTTGTCGTATACCTCTTCGCCTCGAAACCAAGATAAAATGCGTAAGCTTGATAAAAATTGAATGCTCCATCGATGTCCGCGAACTTCTGCCCTACGTAAGGAACAATCACTGTGTCTTCCGCTGGCATCTAGGTTGGAACAGTAAAAACAAAAAACACTATCAGTGGTTGGAACAATATATTACACACTAAAAACTACATAGAAATAGTTAGAAATAATCACAAAGTTCACTTGGCATAGTCACACATGTTGATGTGTACAATCACATGCTATGAGTTGCATAGTCACGCGTATTGAGGTGTACAATCACGTGATATAATGAGTTGCATGGGTTAAACTGTTGTCGATAAAAAGAATCCATATATTACACACTATCAACCTTGCAACGCACGCATTCATCTCTAACTATAATAAATACTCGACTGTGGCATTGCTCGTATAACAGCATGATTTTACTAAAATAAGCACGTGATATAAGTTGCATGGGTTAAACTATAATAAATACTCGACAACGCATAAGAACTATAAGTACAATACTCGACAACCAAAAATAATAACAATAATAAACATAACAATGGTGGAACGTGTGGATAATGAATGTAACGTAATAAATATATCAGTCTTACCAGCACCAATATTTGGAATAATACAACTGCAACTTCACATAATACAACTACATCTACAGCAGAAAAGCTACAACGACGTGGAACGTGTGACTGTCTAGCATATTAAGTGTGACTATCACGTTATAAATGTGCGACTGTCCATCATATAGAGTGTGGTTGTAACTGTGCGACTGTCTATCATATTAAGTGTGACTACCACGTTATAACTGTGCGACTGTCCATCATATAGAGTGTGGTTGGGACATTACAACTGTATAACTTTTGAAATTAACAAACTAAACAAAATAATGGAATTCGAAATGCAAGATACCAAATATATATGTATGTACTCATCTTACCTCTGCAAGTTGAACAGGAATTTTCGACTGGAGCACAGACGAATCTTCAAGAAACAGCACCATTGGAGGATGTACATGTAGAACAGATTACGAATTAGGGTTCAGTTATTTTGCATGATAGTATAAATATTGATTTGGGATGAATTTTGAACTTTAATGAAATGAAATGGTGAGCAATAGGATGAATTTTTGAATTTTAGTGAGAGAGTGAATTTTGGTGAAAGATTGAGAGAAAGAAAGTGAATTTTGGTGAAAGATTGCGAATGGTGAGCAATTGAGAGAAAGAAGGTAGCTTTTGGTGATGGAAATGATGAAAGATTAAGTGAGAGTGCTCTGCTCCTGTCTGCTGCTGCCTGCTACTAGTCATTCCACGCAGCACACCTTCCCAAAGACAATCCAAACCCAAAACGACTATCAATGACCTCGATACAACAACGTCCCAAAAATAACAACAAAATTCGCAAAACCGAAACTGTAACCCAAATACACCCTTCTTTCCGACACAAATCGACAATTAAGGACAATAAAATCCCTCTTAAGTATTACTTAAACAATGCCCATAAGTTTAGTAAAACGTCAGAATTACTCACAAAACTCGATTTATATATATTTATATAAAGAAAACGAATAAAGATCTTTAATAAAATCGATACTTACAATTCGATGAAGAAGAACGTAAAAACGTGTTAGAGTAAGTAAGGATGAAGAATCGATTCTTGGATCACGGATGAAAACTTGGAAATCAAGGAATAGAGGGAGAGATCAGGGAGTAAGAAGGCGGCAGGTAGATGGAGGATGAATGAATGAGTTATGATGGGGGGTTTTGGGGGATGTATACGTGGGGTTTTTTTTTTAAGGATTTCTTTTTTTTTTCTTTCCTTATTGTGTTTGACTCGAAATCGAATACGATACAAAGTCGGTTTATAAAATAACGTTCCACTTTAAGAAATTCAAAACCGATTTATTATAAGACGACCCAAAATACTTTAATAATGACATTAAAAAAAATTCCAACTAAAAAACCCGATTTAAATAAAAGTAGAAAAGTCAAGTTTTATAATTGACTCGGAAAATAACGGGGTGTTACAGTTAGCACCAATATTATTTCCGGCAAAATGACATTTACGCTTATATTTGTGACCATAATACAAAGTCAAAGGTGCCACACAAGTTGTCAATCGTCGTGATGCACTTACTGACATAACAAACTCAAATGGAAAACGAATACTGAAGTTGCGCAAAGAGAATGCTACAAAGACGGGTACTGACGTGAATATATGTTGCTGTTTATTTCGGTAATATACGGATAAAGAGATATTACGTAGTTGGTGTTTGATAGTTCATATAAAAACTACATCTGTGAAGTTGCTTTTCAGCTTTATATGTTTGTAATTTCTATGTGTCTAACAATAATTATCGGCAGACCAAAACCAGTCTTCTTCGCCAACCAACGTTCCACGAAGCCGTCAACCCACCACCAACACTCTATCAAGAGCACCATTTTTACGGTGTAGCCTTCCAGATGTAGGCCGAAAAGGTGCATCGAATGATATAAATGTTCTGTTTCTGACACATCCCCGATGCCCATTTAGTTTGGTTGTATTTATTCATTAATAATATTAATTTAGTAATATTAATGCTTCAAAAACATGCATACAGGTTTGCCCTTGAACATTCAGAAATACATCAACCGATACTACACAGCACAGATTCAGAGGCACGACCATAGACGTATACTTAACGAACGTAGGGCAATGCGCACTGGATCTGCACCCCGTATATCTTCTCACCCCATATTCGGTCCGCATATTGACCAGCGCTGGAGGACTAAATTGGCGAGACACAACAGACGCATACTCTTAGAAGAGCAAAGGGCTAATCAAATTGAGGAGACTGCTCAACCCCTAACTGGCTTAACGCCAGCTACTCCGACATGCTACGGTTTGTATCATAGCTTGTATACGTGATATTCAGCTTACATCGTCATAGTTAGCCAAACATGTAGCTTCATATTTATTTAGTGAATTTGATTAATTTCGCATACTTTCATTTTTAGTATATGATTTTGAGGTATTGTTACGTAGTTACAAAACATGATACTTTGTGTGCATTATAACCTGTGTTTAGTCAAATTAATTCCACTAAATTTATTCATTATAACCCGTCATCATTTATGGATATTAATTTGTTATTTGACTAATTTCACGTGATTTTAAACATTAATTCCACTAAATTAACGCAATATTGGCAAACCGTGAAAATCGTTTGGATACTCAGAATTGATTTAAATTTCATGATTTCAATTCTTGTATTTGAAATTCTAGATTTCAAATCCAAATCCAAATCCCAAATGGTGTTTGGGTACCCTTGGAATTGGAATTCGGGCGGGTGGAGTCGAGTCAAGGTCACCAATTTTTATTTTTATTTTTGAAAATATTTCATCAGAAAAGTGTAAATTTTCAAAAACGAGAAAAAAAAACAAAAAAAAATGTATTTTAACAAGATTATGCGCAAAAGTAAAAAAACGATAATTGACGGAATTGAAATGACTCCCCGTACCCTAGGAATTTGAGATAGCCAAATTTCAATTAGGTTGGATTTGGTCTCAATTTCAAATCCAAATTCCAAGATTGCCAAACGCCTGAAATATTTCAAATCCGGATTTTAAATCCAAATCCGAGTTTCCAAACACACCATAATGTTATAATTTAAAAACGTGACACTTTGTATGCATCGCGATTTTATTTGACAAAACATGATACTTTGTATGCATTATGACCCGTGTTTTTTAAAATTAATTCCACTATATTTATTCATTATAACCCGTCGTCATTTACGGATATTAATTTATTATTTGCCTAATTTCACGTGTTTTTTAACATTAATTTCACTAAATTAACACAATTATGGCAAATATAACATAATTTAGTTCTCTTTCTTCAAATTTCCGTAATGTTACAATTTAACAACATGATACATTATATGTCACGTGATTTTATTTGACAAAACATGATACTTTATATGTCACGTGATTTTATTTGACAAAACATGATACTTTGTATACATTATAACCCGTGTTTTTAAAAATTAATTCCACTAAATTTATTAATTATAACCTGTGTAGACGGTCAAAATACGACCACAACTTTCCAAAGTTGCCTGACAGAGTCATCGAGGTTATCCAACCGCGCTGCTCAGAGAAAATACGACAGGGAATCCGTTATTCACAGTCTGGCCAGAGATATTTTTGGGATTGGAGGAACGTCCAGTATAGATGAAGAACACCAAATATTGGAGGAAGGTATGGCAACTGGCATTATCTCTAAAGTATATATGGTCGGATTAATTATTCATGTATACCCTAACACACCTTAAATTACTGGAATTTCATTGGATCAATCAAGAATGGATTGGTTGTGTAGACATCGGTGACCCAAAGTATTTGTGCCGCAAGTGTGCAGCGCAGATGTGGTATAATGAAAAGGACCGTGTGGATCGCAAGCCGTTAAACCCTACTTTCACAATGTGCTATAAAGACGGGATAGTTGAGCTACCGTACCTCCAATATCCTCCGCAACCATTACTTGACCTATTAACAGGTGTTCACCCAAAAAGTGGACATTTTAAGGAAAACATCCGTACCTACAACAACGGTTTCTCAATGACATCTACAGGTGGGAAAATTGACCACGACATAAACTGTGGAAGAGGTCCTTACACATTCAGATTGAGTGGTCAAAACACCCACCGGATCGGTAGCCTCCTACCTCCTGAAGATAGTACTCCTAAATTTTGCCAGCTATATATATATATGACACTGAGGACGAGATAGCTAATAGGAAAAATGCTTTGAGGTTTGTTGTACATCTTTGCCTGAAACTATAATTCTTCCCTGAAGAAGTTATTATATTATGATCTTACTCGATGTTTTAATAATTATTCGTGTAGTTCGTACAAGAAAAATAAGTTGTAACACCCGCTAATTTTCTAGGCGTTGTTATCTATTCTGTTATGACTCCGTCATGACTCTGTGATTTTTTTCTGCCTTCAGTATCCTTCATTTTCAAACTTCATAATATTTTCGAGTCGAATATTATTTATTTTCATTAAAATATTTTAAATATTTTATTTTCCTTTAATAAATCTATTTATTAAATTTTCGTCGCAAACTATTTATTTAATTCACAAAGAATCTCATTTTATACGAACTATCATTTTAAGCTTGAATTTGGGTTATTTATTTTTCTAAAAGGGCCCAAATACGTTTATATAATATTTCTAACTAAGAAAATATTTTTATTTATGAAAATCTATCATTTAATGATTTTATTACGAAGTTTCGTAATTAATTATTTTCGGACGCGCGGTTTACTTGAATTGCTTTGAAATACCTTTAATAATTTTACGATTCTTCTTTTTATCAACTTACAATTATTTTGGAACCTTTTCTCACATGTTGGACCGTGACAACCCTTGTCACACCCCTTATTACACATTTCATTTTATGATGTTTAAGCCTTAGATATTTTTTTTTCTCACCCATTTATTTTTGGCCTTAAACACAAACTCTTCACACTCCCTTCCTCTCTCATTTTGGCTGAATTGTGCATGTATTATGACATAGTTTTCATCAAAATTTACTTATCATTTATGCTTTAGAAAACCATCCACTTTCTTATCATTCTTTTTACAAAAAATTAAACATTTCCTCCCTTTGTCTCTCTTGGCTGAGATTTTCCAGCAGCTTTTCTAGCCAAATTTTGTCTCAAAGTGAGTCTTGATCGTCTCATTTTCATCTCCAAATTAATCGTCACTCCGATCCCTTCGTTAAGGTAATAATCGATGTTGTTTTCGATCGATATTTGCCTTCATTTTCTTAGTTTTCTCATGGTATTTTTCCACCATGTTTTTCATGTGTTGAAGGATTTTTGAATGATCCCGAAGCCGAGGAATATATTATCGATTCAGACTTGGAGTAGAGGTAACGTCGATGTTACTCGGTATTTCATGATTTTAATTGTGTATTTGCATGTATATATTTTTATATTTTATTTTGACAATATATGTATGTCAAAAAATCTGGAAAATTTTCAAAAGTTTAAAATTTGCATGTTTCGGTATTTTTATCGCTTTTACGAGATTAACGATTAAATCGTCATATTAATTTGTAAAATCATAATATTCGGCCTAAACATGTAATATATATTTATATTCTGTAAAATTGATATTTTTGATGATTTATACTCCTTCCGTTTCTATGATTTCTTCCACATTAAAAGTGGCACATTTCTTAAGAAAAACAATAAAATAAGTAAAAGTAGAGAGGGAGTAAAGTAAGTGGGCCACCTAGGTAAGAGAGAAGTGTGATAGAAAAAAAGAAAGTGGAAGAAATCAAAGAAATGGTTGAAAAAGGAAATGTGGAAGATATCAAATAAATAGAGGGAGTAATAATTTAGGATTTTTCTGATATTTTAAATATCGATTATTGAATTATTACCGTTTACGGACAAAAACGATTAAAAGCCGATTTTTAGTTCTAGTACCTAAACATTTTATTTTAATCTGATTTTTGACATTGTGAAACTTTCTGGTGAAATAGAATTTTATGAATGTTTTCATAATTTTTCGGAATTGTTAAGTGGATGAATTAATTAATCACTTTAAATCATCGTTTATCGTTAAAACCGTGTTTGTTATTTAAATTCTCGAATTCTGGCCATTGGTTTGAATCTGGAAAAAAATGTGATTCTGATGATTTCATATTAATATATATTTTTATGATTTTTAGTGCCTTAATAAAATGTTAGGAACGATAAGTTTATTAATGAAATCGTTAATTGTGAAAACGGGTTTAAATGACGGTTTTGTTGGAATTTGTTAAATCTGGAATTTTGGAAAAATCTGAAAAATTTATATTCTGGAAAATCATGATTTTTAAGTTTAATAATAATTTTTGTATATTAATACTTAAATCGTTTTGTAATTACTATTTTTATTAATCGTTATTGTCGAGATTAGACGATTAACGGGAAAACGCTTTAAAAACCGAGTTTTATGATTCTGGAAAATTTTCTTTTCTGGACAGAATGTCCATAAATATGTTTTAACTATTTTACGTAATTTTTGTACTATTTATTAAAAGTCTTTAATTAATAATTATGGATTTTCGGACAAATTGTGCTTTATCGTTAAAATTCTTCGTCTTACATAAAAGAATTATTTTTCCAGCAATTTTGAAAATATTTAAATCTGAAACTTTAAGAGTTAAATCATCCCTTAACATACTCTAAATATATTCATTGGTTTAATTAAATAAAAGACGTTAAAGATTTAATTTGACCTTTTGCTGTAAAATCCTATTTATAATCGTATTGTCGTAACTAATAATAATTAGGGAATTTTAGTTTTATAAATTTTGGAAACACCCTAATTAGTAGTACTAAAGTGTTTAAGACATTTTTAATTATTTTGTAAACACTTGTATGGTTTTTCAATAATTTCATAAATCTAAATACTCTCACTTTGATAAGTAATATCGTTAAGGCCGAAAGTACTAGTTTTTATAAATCTATATCGTTTACTAAAATGTCAAATTAGTATAAACTAATATTTTCACTATTTTGATATAATGCTATTTTTAGTAAAGTTTCTAAAAATAGAAGTTTCAAAGTTTCTAAAAATAGAAGTTTCCTAAACTAGAAAGTTTTCTCTTTTAGAATATAAATGTTTACTTCTATTATCCTCATATTATTTATATTGATTATATCTTTTGAATATCGATAATGGCTTTGTTTTGGAGTTATGGAATATGGACAAGTGTGAGGTTAGAGTAATATATTCTAGGGTTTACGGTTTTGCCATCAACTATAAGGCTAGTGTATCAGGAATCGGTACATTGGTTGTTGAACCGGGTGACAGGTATCCCGGGAGTTGTGTACATTTTGACCTTAAGCTTAGGCCTCGCAGTAAGTCGCCGTCATAAGTTGAACTGGGTGACTGGTAATCCCAGGAGGGGTGTGCATTGTCTTAAACTAGGGCCACGCATTTATAAGTCGCCGCTATATTATAGTTGAGTAGCCTAGTTAGAGACCGAAGTTTGATTTGTTTGAACTAAGTTCTCGAAGGTAGTTTTTAGTATTCTCCTAGTGAAAGTCTAGCCGTCTACATTACTCCTATCCATAACGCCATTTTGAATATTTTCATTATTATCGATATATTTTCATTTGCAGGTTGGCAAATGTTTTATGTTTTCTTCGGAAAACTCATTTTATTTATATTGTTTCGTTACGTGAAATTTTTCACTGAAAGCTTATTTTTAATATGTTGTTTTACTATTTTCCATTTTTACTATTTTTCTATAATAGTAATTACAGGTTTAGAATCCTGTTATACGGCTGGGAGAACGTTGGCGTTGCTCCCCACTGATTGTGGCTGTTATGTTTTTAACATGGCAGGTATATGTGTTTTCCTTCGGGTGGGCTAGCGAGCAGTTATGGATCCTGCTTGTTTTAATCAGATCACTGTATTATGGATTGTTAAAACCCTTTTTATGGATTTTATTTATTTATTTATTTTTGTAGCCATTTTATATTTTATGGCTTATGTATTGACTTACCATTTTTATTTAATCAAGACATAGCTACAGTGTGTTATAATCCCACTTCTACAGTGTTTCCGCCACTGTATTGCGTTAGAATTTCTAGGGGATTACATTTGGTATCAGAGCATCACTGCTCCCAACGCTTACACCTGAAAATAGGGAAAATACCAGTAAATTATTTAAACAGTAAATAAAAATATTATTAGAAATGGGTAGAAACAAATAAGGATTTAACTATTAAGGTTATCTGTTCCTGAACTCAATGATTAGCATTGAATATTTGTTGCTTTTGTGGGAAGAAGACGAATGAACAAGATATTGATATGATGTTGCTCCAGATCGGGACAAGACCTGCTTAGAATTCCCAACGCCTGCTGACTCGAGTGGACAACTTGGTGCGCCAAGAAAGATGCCGATGGTGACTTTTAGCTCCGGTTTAGTTTACTTAAGCTACAGGCCAGATAATCAAGAGTAGATTCCTGTTCCATGATGTCGCAGTAGATCGAGATGGAGCGGCCCAAGACATGTGTGCTCGTTCCTCTACAAGAAGATGAAGTAAGCCATTTGGATCCGGCGTGAACTCTGGAGGCCCGAAGATTCTCCTCTGGTTCAAGAACTTAGTGATATAGTACCATCTACTCTTTTCTTCCTTCCTCTACTTCTTCTAATTCTTCTCTTTTATATTCTCTTCTTCATCCGCTTGGTGAATCCTTGTTATATTCTTCTACTCTACCATCTTTCTCTTGAGATTCTTTGGCTAGACCGATTTCCGTCTCAGTGAACCCCGTGAATGGATATAGATGTTTGAGGTTTAGTAAACCCTTGTTACCTATGGCTTGAGGGTTGTGAGTTATACCCTGTTATCTATCTTAGTAAGCTTTTGAGGATCGATTTGAATGATAAATTGTCAATTAATGGAATTAGGTTGGTACTTTAGACATTGAACTTTGGGTTATAGGTTACTTGATTATTTGGAGGACTTAAAGTTGAATATATTTTGGGGTAGTAAGAGTATATCGTATTTGATGGATACCTAGTACCTAATTTAACCTAGAACCGAACCAAGTGTAGCTAATAATAGTATTTTGGGATTCATACCTAATGCTTATTTGATGGATGCGTCGTGAATATTTGGGATCATAGAGTGTTGGTTAAAGTGTTAACCTGAGTGTTGTGGTACCATCAAAGGTTTTCATTAATACCATTAGAAATTTTGGTTAACATAGATTACCCGTGTTTCTTAAGGATTAGATCGTTGATCGTTGTTTAAGGTTGTAAGCTATGAACTTTGGAGTTGAGTGATCTAAATTGGATAAATTGTTGTTAACGTTGAAAAGGAGAAACGTATTGCCATTAGAGGTTGGATTTATCACGTTGTTTTGAGGAATACTTTGATGTCAATCATCTTAATGGATTTACAGTTCAGAACCTTAGACCAACGAGATTGTGGCTTCGTTGAGTTATTAAATATTTTCTGGTTGCACCATTACGATTAGAAATTTGATGGACTTCTCAGAAACAATAATCGAATGACGTGTTTGAAGATGTGAGTGTTTGCGCCATTACCTATAGGTTTGAGCGTGTTTGAGGATTTATTGTACTTCCCCAACTTCTGTACTTGTGGTATTATAAATATGTTGGTGATGATTTTTGAGGATTTCGTGTCCGAACATTGTTAATTGGTGGATTTTATTTAGTCTTCCTTACTCGAGAAATTTGAAGTATACCTCGAGTTCAGACCTTTTGAGCTTTAAATTATGAACCTTAGTGATTACGAGTTTGGGTACGTTTTGATAACCGTTGGAGTCTTAATTAAAGGATTAGTCTAAATCATTTGTGGATTCTTACGATACTAATTGGTAGATTATATAAGTATGTAAGACTTAATTTTGGAGGTTGTAGATTGAGTAGGACCACCCTGTACTGATATTGGACTTAGCGTTATTTGATGGGCCAATTAGGAACCCGTGTTTGTGAGAGTCGTGCTAGGAATCTCGAGGTGGTTAGTTTCTTCTATAATCCTTGAGAGCTTTTTCTGACTCTCAACTCCGTCTTCCTTTCTACTTCTATTGAATTCTGTTACCGCATCTACTGCTAATCCCTTCAACTTCTTTTTCGGGTTTGAAACTTTTGTTTCGATTTATCGTTGACCTTGACTCTATTTATCTGTTCATCATTTCCCCAAACTTATGAAAAGTTTGACTAATTTAAAAATTTTGATTTTCATGAAATTTTAACATTTTGAAGCATAATTTCAAATTTTAAAACTCTCCACTTTGTAAAAACATTGAGCAATTTAACATTTTGGATTATTGTGAAATTTTAACATTTTGAGTTATAATTTCTATTTATGAAACTCCCCGTTTTGTAAAAATTTGACTAATTTAAACTTTTCGGATATCGTGAAATTTAACATTTTTGCATTATAATTTAAGAACTTTATACTTCACTTTTGTTTTATCTTTGGTTGATATTTAAATTTAGTCCTGTTTCAAAATGCCTTAATAATTTATTTTAAATTATTTTGAAAATATTTCAATTTTTGATTTTCAAACGATTGGAATTTTATGAAGACTTTCATATTTTCAAATACTTCAACTTCTATAGGATTATTTTGTAAAGCGTTTTAACATTGTCGAAATTATTTTGAATGTTCAAGTTTGATAACATTTTTGAAAACTTTCATAATTACTTTGATAACATTTTCGAAATTTTAACGTTTTGAAATTAGTTTCACTTTATTGTTGGTGGACTTTTGAATCTGTTATTGAAAATGTTTGACGACTGTTTTGATTTTTACTAACTACAAATTTTGATTTCTCCAAACTAAATTTCGTCTCATCATAAAAAGAAATATTATTAAATTTCTTAATCAAATTGTTATACTTTTGTTTTGAAAATGTTTTAATTACCCTAATTCCTTCAAGCTCGTTACAAATGCTATTTAGCGTCGTTATTTTATCAAATAACTTTACTTTACGATTTCACTAATTAAAAGATTTCAAATTCCGGGTAGCTTAGCCCAATTTCTCTTGGAATAAATGATTGCATTTGATTTCATATCACTTTAAAAGTTGTAAAATTTTCTTTTACAGCAAAATTTTTATGCGAAATTTATATCCTCATCTTTTCGAGTGGGGTAATCTTGACTCCTTTTTGCTTATTCTTAGTTTCGAGGACGAAACTTTCTTTTAGTGGGGAGGATTGTAACACCCGCTAATTTTCTAGGCGTTGTTATCTATTTTGTTATGACTCCGTCATGACTCTGTGATTTTTTTCTGCCTTCAGTATCCTTCATTTTCAAACTTCATAATATTTTCGAGTCAAATATTATTTATTTTCATTAAAATATTTTAAATATTTTATTTTCCTTTAATAAATCTATTTATTAAATTTTCGTCGCGAACTATTTATTTAATTCACAAAGAATCTCATTTTATACGAACTATCATTTTAAGCTTGAATTTGGGTTATTTATTTTTCTAAAAGGGCCCAAATACGTTTATATAATATTTATAACTAAGAAAATATTTTTATTTATGAAAATCTATCATTTAATGATTTTATTACGAAGTTTCGTAATTAATTATTTTCGGACGCGCGGTTTACTCGAATTGCTTTGAAATACCTTTAATAATTTTACGATTCTTCTTTTTATCAACTTACAATTATTTTGGAACCTTTTCTCACATGTTGGACCGTGACAACCCTTGTCACACCCCTTATTACACATTTCATTTTATGATGTTTAAGCCTTAGATATTTTTTTTCTCACCCATTTATTTTTGGCCTTAAACACAAACTCTTCACACTCCCTTCCTCTCTCATTTTGGCTGAATTGTGCATGTATTATGACATAGTTTTCATCAAAATTTACTTATCATTTATGCTTTAGAAAACCATCCACTTTCTTATCATTCTTTTTACAAAAAATTAAACATTTCCTCCCTTTGTCTCTCTTGGCTGAGATTTTCCAGCAGCTTTTCTAGCCAAATTTTGTCTCAAAGTGAGTCTTGATCGTCTCATTTTCATCTCCAAATTAATCGTCACTCCGATCCCTTCGTTAAGGTAATAATCGATGTTGTTTTTGATCGATATTTGCCTTCATTTTCTTAGTTTTCTCATGGTATTTTTCCACCATGTTTTTCATGTGTTGAAGGATTTTTGAATGATCCCGAAGCCGAGGAATATATTATCTATTCAGACTTGGAGTAGAGGTAACGTCGATGTTACTCGGTATTTCATGATTTTAATTGTGTATTTGCATGTATATATTTTTATATTTTATTTTGACAATATATGTATGTCACAAAATCTGGAAAATTTTCAAAATTTGAAAATTTGCATGTTTCGGTATTTTTATCGCTTTTACGAGATTAACGATTAAATCGTCATATTAATTTGTAAAATCATAATATTCGGCCTAAACATGTAATATATGTTTATATTCTGTAAAATTGATATTTTTGATGATTTATAATAATTTAGGATTTTTCTGATATTTTAAATATCGATTATTGAATTATTACCGTTTACGGACAAAAATGATTAAAAGCCGATTTTTAGTTCTAGTACCTAAACATTTTATTTTAATCTGATTTTTGGCATGGTGAAACTTTCTGGTGAAATAGAATTTTATGAATGTTTTCATAATTTTTCGGAATTGTTAAGTGGATGAATTAATTAATCACTTTAAATCATCGTTTATCGTTAAAACCGTGTTTGTTGTTTAAATTCTCGAATTCTGGCCTTTGGTTTGAATCTGGAAAAAAATGTGATTCTGATGATTTCATATTAATATATATTTTTATGATTTTTAGTGCCTTAATAAAATGTTAGGAACGATAAGTTTATTAATGAAATCGTTAATTGTGAAAACGGGTTTAAATGACGGTTTTGTTGGAATTTGTTAAATCTGGAATTTTGGAAAAATCTGAAAAATTTATATTCTGGAAAATCATGATTTTTAAGTTTAATAATAATTTTTGGATATTAATACTTAAATCGTTTTGTAATTACTATTTTTATTAATCGTTATTGTTGAGATTAGACGATTAACGGGAAAACGCTTTAAAAACCGAGTTTTATGATTCTGGAAAATTTTCTTTTCTGGACAGAATGTCCATAAATATGTTTTAACTATTTTACGTAATTTTTTTACTATTTATTAAAAGTCTTTAATTAATAATTATGGATTTTCGGACAAATTGTGCTTTATCGTTAAAATTCTTCGTCTTACATAAAAGAATTATTTTTCCAGCAATTTTGAAAATATTTAAATCTGAAACTTTAAGAGTTAAATCATACCTTAACATAATCTAAATATATTCATTGGTTTAATAAAATAAAAGACGTTAAAGATTTAATTTGACCTTTTGCCGTAAAATCCTATTTATAATCGTATTGTCGTAACTAATAATAATTAGGGAATTTTAGTTTTATAAATTTTGGAAACACCCTAATTAGTAGTAATAAAGTGTTTAAGATATTTTTAATTATTTTGTAAACACTTGTATGGTTTTTCAATAATTTCATAAATCTAAATACTCTCACTTTGATAAGTAATATCGTTAAGGCCGAAAGTACTAGTTTTTTTTAAATCTATATCGTTTACTAAAATGTCAAATTAGTATAAACTAATATTTTCACTATTTTGATATAATGCTATTTTTAGTAAAGTTTCTAAAAATAGAAGTTTCCTAAAATAGAAAGTTTCCTCTTTTAGACAATAAATGCTTACTTCTTTTATCCTCATATTATTTATATTGATTATATCTTTTGAATATCGATAATGGCTTTGTTTTGGAGTTATGGAATAAGCACAAGTGTGAGGTTAGAGTAATATATTCTAGGGTTTACGGTTTTGCCATCAACTATAAGGCTAGTGTATCAGGAATCGGTACATTGGTTGTTGAACCGGGTGACAGGTATCCCGGGAGTTGTGTACATTTTGACCTTAAGCTTAGGCCTCGCAGTAAGTCGCCGTCATAAGTTGAACTGGGTGACAGGTAATCCCAGGAGGGGTGTGCATTGTCTTAAACTAGGGCCACGCATTTATAAGTCGCCGCTCTATTATAGTTGAGTAGCCTAGTTAGAGACCGAAGTTTGATTTGTTTGAACTAAGTTCTCGAAGCTAGTTTTTAGTATTCTCCTAGTGAAAGTCTAGTCGTCTACATTACTCCTATCCATAACGCCATTTTGAATATTTTTATTATTATCGATATATTTTCATTTGCAGGTTGGCAAATGTTTTATGTTTTCTTCGGAAAACTCATTTTATTTATATTGTTTCGTTACGTGAAATTTTTCACTGAAAGCTTATTTTTAATATGCTTTTTTACTATTTTCCATTTTTACTATTTTTCTATAATAGTAATTACAGTTTTAGAATCCTGTTATACGGCTGGGAGAACGTTGGCGTTGCTCCCCACTGATTGTGGCTGTTATGTTTTTAACATGGCAGGTATATGTGTTTTTCTTCGGGTGGGCTAGCGAGCAGTTATGGATCCTGCTTGTTTTAATCAGATCACTGTATTATGGATTGTTAAAACCCTTTTTATGGATTTTATTTATTTATTTATTTTTGTAGCCATTTTATATTTTATGGCTTATGTATTGACTTACCATTTTTATTTAATCAAGATATAGCTACAGTGTGTTATAATCCCACTTCTACAGTGTTTCCGCCACTGTATTGCGTTAGAATTTCTAGGGGATTACAGTTGGTATCAGAGCATCACTGCTCCCAACGCTTACACCTGAAAATAGGGAAAATACCAGTAAATTATTTAAACAGTAAATAAAAATATTATTAGAAATGGGTAGAAACAAATAAGGATTTAACTGTTAAGGTTATCTGTTCCTGAACTCAATGATTAGCATTGAATATTTGTTGCTTTTGTGGGAAGAAGACGAATGAACAAGATATTGATATGATGCTGCTCCAGATCGGGACAAGACCTGCTTAGAACTCCCAACGCCTGCTGACTCGAGTGGACAACTTGGTGCTCCAAGAAAGATGCCGATGGTGACTTTTAGCTCCGGTTTAGTTTACTTAAGCTACAGGCCAGATAATCAAGAGTAGATTCCTGTTCCATGATGTCGCAGTAGATCGAGATGGAGCGGCCCAAGACTTGTGTGCTCGTTCCTCTACAAGAAGATGAAGTAAGCCATTTGGATCCGGCGTGAACTCTGGAGGCCCGAAGATTCTCCTCTGGTTCAAGAACTTAGTGATATAGTACCATCTACTCTTTTCTTCCTTCCTCTACTTCTTCTAATTCTTCTCTTTTATATTCTCTTCTTCATCCGCTTGGTGAATCCTTGTTATATTCTTCTACTCTACCATCTTTCTCTTGAGATTCTTTGGCTAGACCGATTTCCGTCTCAGTGAACCCCGTGAATGGATCTAGATGTTTGAGGTTTAGTAAACCCTTGTTACCTATGGCTTGAGGGTTGTGAGTTATACCCTGTTATCTATCTTAGTAAGCTTTTGAGGATCGATTTGAATGATAAATTGTCAATTAATGGAATTAGGTTGGTACTTTAGACACTGAACTTTGGGTTATAGGTTACTTGATTATTTGGAGGACTTAAAGTTGAATATATTTTGGGGTAGTAAGAGTATATCGTATTTGATGGATACCTAGTACCTAATTTAACCTAGAACCGAACCAAGTGTAGCTAATAATAGTATTTTGGGATTCATACCTAATGCTTATTTGATGGATGTGTCGTGAATATTTGGGATCATAGAGTGTTGGTTAAAGTGTTAACCTGAGTGTTGTGGTACCATCAAAGGTTTTCATTAATACCATTAGAAATTTTGGTTAACATAGATTACCCGTGTTTCTTAAGGATTAGATCGTTGATCGTTGTTTAAGGTTGTAAGCTATGAACTTTGGAGTTGAGTGATCTAAATTGGATAAATTGTTGTTAACGTTGAAAAGGAGAAACGTATTGCCATTAGAGGTTGGATTTATCACGTTGTTTTGAGGAATACTTTGATGTCAATCATCTTAATGGATTTACAGTTCAGAACCTTAGACCAACGAGATTGTGGCTTCGTTGAGTTATTAAATATTTTCTGGTTGCACCATTACGATTAGAAATTTGATGGACTTCTCAGAAACAATAATCGAATGACGTGTTTGAAGATGTGAGTGTTTGCGCCATTACCTATAGGTTTGAGCGTGTTTGAGGATTTATTGTTCTTCCCCAACTTCTGTACTTGTGGTATTATAAATATGTTGGTGATGATTTTTGAGGATTTCGTGTCCGAACATTGTTAATTGGTGGATTTTATTTAGTCTTCCTTACTCGAGAAATTTGAAGTATACCTCGAGTTCAGACCTTATGAGCTTTAAATTATGAACCTTAGTGATTACGAGTTTGGGTACGTTTTGATAACCGTTGGAGTCTTAATTAAAGGATTAGTCTAAATCATTTGTGGATTCTTACGATACTAATTGGTAGATTATATAAGTATGTAAGACTTAATTTTGGAGGTTGTAGATTGAGTAGGACCACCCTGTACTGATATTGGACTTAGCGTTATTTGATGGGCCAATTAGGAACCCGTGTTTGTGAGAGTCGTGCTAGGAATCTCGAGGTGGTTAGTTTCTTCTATAATCCTTGAGAGCTTTTTCTAACTCTCAACTCCGTCTTCCTTTCTACTTCTATTGAATTCTGTTACCGCATCTACTGCTAATCCCTTCAACTTCTTTTTCGGGTTTGAAACTTTTGTTTCGATTTGTCGTTGACCTTGACTCTATTTATCCGTTCATCATTTCCCCAAACTTATGAAAAGTTTAACTAATTTAAAAATTTTGATTTTCATGAAATTTTAACATTTTGAAGCATAATTTCAAATTTTAAAACTCCCCACTTTGTAAAAACATTGAGCAATTTAACATTTTGGATTATTGTGAAATTTTAACATTTTGAGTTATAATTTCTATTTATGAAACTCCCCGTTTTGTAAAAATTTGACTAATTTAAACTTTTCGGATATCGTGAAATTTAACATTTTTGAATTATAATTTAAGAACTTTATACTTCACTTTTGTTTTATCTTTGGTTGATATTTATATTTAGTTCTGTTTCAAAATGCCTTAATAATTTATTTTAAATTATTTTGAAAATATTTCAATTTTTTATTTTCAAACGATTGGAATTTTATGAAGACTTTCATATTTTCAATTACTTCAACTTCTATAGGATTATTTTGTAAAGCGTTTTAACATTGTCGAAATTATTTTGAATGTTCAAGTTTGATAACAATTTTGAAAACTTTCATAATTACTTTGATAACATTTTCGAAATTTTAACGTTTTGAAATTAGTTTCACTTTATTGTTGGTGGACTTTTGAATCTGTTATTGAAAATGTTTGACGACTGGTTTGATTTTTACTAACTACAAATTTTGATTTCTCCAAACTAAATTTCGTCTCATCATAAAAAGAAATATTATTAAATTTCTTAATCAAATTGTTTTACTTTTGTTTTGAAAATGTTTTAATTACCCTATTTCCGTCAAGCTCGTTACAAATGCTATTTAGCGTCGTTATTTTATCAAATAACTTTACTTTACGATTTCACTAATTAAAAGATTTCAAATTCCAGGTAGCTTAGCCCAATTTCTCTTGGAATAAATGATTGCATTTGATTTCATATCACTTTAAAAGTTGTAAAATTTTCTTTTACAGCAAAATTTTTATGCGAAATTTATATCCTCATCTTTTCGAGTGGGGTAATCTTGACTCCTTTTTGCTTATTCTTAGTTTCGAGGACGAAACTTTCTTTTAGTGGGGAGGATTGTAACACCCGCTAATTTTCTAGGCGTTGTTATCTATTCTGTTATGACTCCGTTATGACTCTGTGATTTTTTTCTGCCTTCAGTATCCTTCATTTTCAAACTTCATAATATTTTCGAGTCAAATATTATTTATTTTCATTAAAATATTTTAAATATTTTATTTTCCTTTAATAAATCTATTTATTAAATTTTTGTCGCGAACTATTTATTTAATTCACAAAGAATCTCATTTTATACGAACTATCATTTTAAGCTTGAATTTGGGTTATTTATTTTTCTAAAAAGGCCCAAATACGTTTATATAATATTTCTAACTAAGAAAATATTTTTATTTATGAAAATCTATCATTTAATGATTTTATTACGAAGTTTCGTAATTAATTATTTTCGGACGCGCGGTTTACTTGAATTGCTTTGAAATACCTTTAATAATTTTACGATTCTTCTTTTTATCAACTTACAATTATTTTGGAACCTTTTCTCACATGTTGGACCGTGACAACCCTTGTCACACCCCTTATTACACATTTCATTTTATGATGTTTAAGCCTTAGATATTTTTTTTTCTCACCCATTTATTTTTGGCCTTAAACACAAACTCTTCACACTCCCTTCCTCTCTCATTTTGGCTGAATTGTGCATGTATTATGACATAGTTTTCATCAAAATTTACTTATCATTTATGCTTTAGAAAACCATCCACTTTCTTATCATTCTTTTTACAAAAAATTAAACATTTCCTCCCTTTGTCTCTCTTGGCTGAGATTTTCCAGCAGCTTTTCTAGCCAATTTTGTCTCAATGTGAGTCTTGATCGTCTCATTTTCATCTCCAAATTAATCGTCACTCCGATCTCTTCGTTAAGGTAATAATCGATGTTGTTTTCGATCGATATTTGCCTTCATTTTCTTAGTTTTCTCATGGTATTTTTCCACCATGTTTTTCATGTGTTGAATGATTTTTGAATGATCCCGAAGCCGAGGAATATATTATCGATTCAGACTTGGAGTAGAGGTAACGTCGATGTTACTCGGTATTTCATGATTTTAATTGTGTATTTGCATGTATATATTTTTATATTTTATTTTGACAATATATGTATGTCACAAAATCTGGAAAATTTTCAAAGGTTGAAAATTTGCATGTTTCGGTATTTTTATCGCTTTTACGAGATTAACGATTAAATCGTCATATTAATTTGTAAAATCATAATATTCGGCCTAAACATGTAATATATGTTTATATTCTGTAAAATTGATATTTTTGATGATTTATAATAATTTAGGATTTTTCTGATATTTTAAATATCGATTATTGAATTATTACCGTTTACGGACAAAAACGATTAAAAGCCGATTTTTAGTTCTAGTACCTAAACATTTTATTTTAATCTGATTTTTGGCATGGTGAAACTTTCTGGTGAAATAGAATTTTATGAATGTTTTCATAATTTTTCGAAATTGTCAAGTGGATGAATTAATTAATCACTTTAAATCATCGTTTATCGTTAAAACTGTGTTTGTTGTTTAAATTCTCGAATTCTGGCCTTTGGTTTGAATCTGGAAAAAATGTGATTCTGATGATTTCATATTAATATATATTTTTATGATTTTTAGTGCCTTAATAAAATGTTAGGAACGATAAGTTTATTAATGAAATCGTTAATTGTGAAAACGGGTTTAAATGACGGTTTTGTTGGAATTTGTTAAATCTGGAATTTTGGAAAAATCTGAAAAATTTATATTCTGGAAAATCATGATTTTTAAGTTTAATAATAATTTTTGGATATTAATACTTAAATCGTTTTGTAATTACTATTTTTATTAATCGTTATTGTCGAGATTAGACGATTAACGGGAAAACGCTTTAAAAACCGAGTTTTATGATTCTGGAAAATTTTCTTTTCTGGACAGAATGTCCATAAATATGTTTTAACTATTTTACGTAATTTTTGTACTATTTATTAAAAGTCTTTAATTAATAATTATGGATTTTCGGACAAATTGTGCTTTATCGTTAAAATTCTTCGTCTTACATAAAAGAATTATTTTTCCAGCAATTTTGAAAATATTTAAATCTGAAACTTTAAGAGTTAAATCATCCCTTAACATACTCTAAATATATTCATTGGTTTAATTAAATAAAAGACGTTAAAGATTTAATTTGACCTTTTGCTGTAAAATCCTATTTATAATCGTATTGTCGTAACTAATAATAATTAGGGAATTTTAGTTTTATAAATTTTGGAAACACCCTAATTAGTAGTACTAAAGTGTTTAAGACATTTTTAATTATTTTGTAAACACTTGTATGGTTTTTCAATAATTTCATAAATCTAAATACTCTCACTTTGATAAGTAATATCGTTAAGGCCGAAAGTACTAGTTTTTATAAATCTATATCGTTTACTAAAATGTCAAATTAGTATAAACTAATATTTTCACTATTTTGATATAATGCTATTTTTAGTAAAGTTTCTAAAAATAGAAGTTTCAAAGTTTCTAAAAATAGAAGTTTCCTAAACTAGAAAGTTTTCTCTTTTAGAATATAAATGTTTACTTCTTTTATCCTCATATTATTTATATTGATTATATCTTTTGAATATCGATAATGGCTTTGTTTTGGAGTTATGGAATATGGACAAGTGTGAGGTTAGAGTAATATATTCTAGGGTTTACGGTTTTGCCATCAACTATAAGGCTAGTGTATCAGGAATCGGTACATTGGTTGTTGAACCGGGTGACAGGTATCCCGGGAGTTGTGTACATTTTGACCTTAAGCTTAGGCCTCGCAGTAAGTCGCCGTCATAAGTTGAACTGGGTGACAGGTAATCCCAGGAGGGGTGTGCATTGTCTTAAACTAGGGCCATGCATTTATAAGTCGCCGCTCTATTATAGTTGAGTAGCCTAGTTAGAGACCGAAGTTTGATTTGTTTGAACTAAGTTCTCGAAGCTAGTTTTTAGTATTCTCCTAGTGAAAGTCTAGCCGTCTACATTACTCCTATCCATAACGCCATTTTGAATATTTTTATTATTATCGATATATTTTCATTTGCAGGTTGGCAAATGTTTTATGTTTTCTTCGGAAAACTCATTTTATTTATATTGTTTCGTTACGTGAAATTTTTCACTGAAAGCTTATTTTTAATATGCTGTTTTACTATTTTCCATTTTTACTATTTTTCTATAATAGTAATTACAGTTTTAGAATCCTGTTATACGGCTGGGAGAACGTTGGCATTGCTCCCCACTAATTGTGGCTGTTATGTTTTTAACATGGCAGGTATATGTGTTTTCCTTCGGGTGGGCTAGCGAGCAGTTATGGATCCTGCTTGTTTTAATCAGATCACTGTATTATGGATTGTTAAAACCCTTTTTATGGATTTTATTTATTTATTTATTTTTGTAGCCATTTTTTTATTTTATGGCTTATGTATTGACTTACCATTTTTATTTAATCAAGGCATAGCTACAGTGTGTTATAATCCCACTTCTACAGTGTTTCCGCCACTGTATTGCGTTAGAATTTCTAGGGGATTACATAAGTGGGACACACAGTTAATGGCGGATCTTAAAAGGATGCTTGATGAATACAATCCCTTGGTGAAGTGTTTTAGAATGGCGAGAGATTGTCTTATTAATGCCGACAATGGGGGTGAGATCAAGCTCCGTCTTATCAGTGGTAGGCACGTCGATGGAAGGACATACAATTTGCCCTCCATTTCTGAAGTTGCTGCTCTTATAGTTGGCGACATAGAGGACACAATTGACAGTCGAGATATCATAGTTGAAGAGAGATCCGGAAAACTACAAAGGATCTCAGAACTTCATGCATCGTACCTCGCACTACAGTACCCTTTCCTGTTCCCGCGTGGTGAAGATGGTCCACGTCTCGGAATTGCTCACAGTGAACAATCAATCGCTGCCTCTAAACGTCCAGATACAGGACAGAATAAACTCACACTAAGGGAGTGGTTTGCTTTTCGTATCATGGATAGACCGCCAGAGATTGAGCCTCCAAAATTAGTTAGCGCAGCGAATCTATTCCAGCAATTTTGTGTTGATGGGTACACCATGGTAGAGGCTCAAAGATTGCTATTTTTTAGGCTAAACCAGCCTAAATTGAGGTCAGAGAATTACAAACGTTTGGCCGCTTCAGTTGAAAATGTTGCAACAGAACCGGGATCTTCAGGCGCACGATACATTGTTCCATCGAGTTTTCTCGGTGGTAAAGGGTACATGAGGGAGACATATCAGGACACAATGACTATCTGTAAGTGGTGTGGCTACCCGGATTTGTTTATTACTTTCACTTGCAATCCGAAGTGGCCAGAAATTACCAGATTTGTAAAGGCGAAAGGTGTCAAAAGTGAGCACAGACCTGATATTCTAACAAGAGTTTTTAAGATAAAACTCAAAAAACTTATCAAGGACTGCAAGGATGGACTAATCTTTGGCAAGACAAGGGCAGGTACCACGCAATGAATATAGTACTAATTTAATTATCATATGACGACATGGTGCCTATATAATTGTTACATAATTCCTTTCAATTGTTAAAATACTAATTTCAAATATATTGATTCCTTTCAAATATCATATGACGACATACTATTTTTTAAAATACATAATTCCTTTCAATTTAATTATCATATGACGACGTGGTACCTAATCAATTGTCACCATATGACAACATGGTGCCTACTAATTTCAAGTATATTGATTTAGGGTATATATATTTACAATTATGACAGAATTTAAAATTTAGTTCTCTTAATTAAAATACGTGATGAAGAAGTGATTAAAATACGTGATTAAATTAAATGGCATCGTACCTATTTAATTGTTACGTAATTCCGTTCAAATGTTCATTAAAATCTTCTCGGTTACTATAATAATAAAGATTAATTATAAAACAAATTAACTTAACTTGCTATTACATTATATTAAACCAAAAAAATGAAAATAGCTTTTAATCTGATTAATTTTTTTTTTTTGAACTAATTTCAAATATATTGATTCATGGTATATTGGTGTGTGTGTATGTATATATATATATTTACAATTACGACAGTGATTGAAAATTTAGTTCTCTTAATTAAAATACGTGATTATGATGTGATTAAATACGTGATCAAAATACTTGGTCGGGTACCTATATAATTGTTACATTATTCTGTTCAATTGTTCCTTAAAATCTTCTTGGTTACTATAATATTATTAATTAAAGTTATAAAACAAAACAACGTCATTTGCTATTACGTTTTAGTAAACCATAAAAATGAAAATAGCTTTAATCTGATTAATTTTTTATTTGACTAATTTTCAAATATATTGATTTATGGTGTATATATTTACAATTACGACAGTGATTGAAAATTTTCTTCTCTTAATTAAAATACGTGATTAAGAAGTGATTAAAATACGTGATTAAAATACATGTTACCTATTTATTTGTTACGTAATTCCATTCAAATGTTTAGAATATATTCTAAGTATACAGTATACACATTTTTCAAATCATGCAGTACAATTCTCTTATCTATTCTAAGGTTTTACTGTACTTTTCTGTACCTTGGTTAATGTTTCCCAATATCCATCTAACATTGGTTGTCATCTACTGTCTGAAACCAATGTACCAGCTGTATACACAGTGGAATTTTAGAAGCGAGGTCTTCCACATGCTCATATACTTCTATTTCTCCACCGGGATGATAAGTTCCCTGTTGCTGAGGATGTAGACGGTATCATTAGCGCAGAACTACCAAATCGTTTTGATAATCCGGTCCTCTTCAATGCAGTTTCGGAGTTAATGATACATGGACCATGTGGTCAAGGTAATCCCAAAGCTGCATGTATGGAGGATGGTGTTTGTACGAAGATATTTCTGAAACCGTTCAGCAACAGGACAACCGTCGACGGTGATGGATACCCAATCTACAAGAGGTCGGACACGGGAGTTACCGTAGACGAAAGTTGCGTACCAGTTCACAATGGATACGTTGTTCCCTATAATCCTGATTTATTAACCCGCTACCACGCACATATCAATGTAGAATGGTGTAATCAAGCCAGGTCCATAAAGTACCTTTTCAAATACATCAATAAGGGTTATTATAGGGTAACAGTAGGCACTTCGTCTACAGGAAATGCAGGTCAAAATGATCAGAACAAAGAGTACTACGACTGTCAATACATATCTTCGTGTGAAGTTATTTGGAGAATATTTGGCTTCGATATACATTACAGAACTCCACCAGTATTACGGTTGGACTACCATCTCCCGAACGAGCAGAACATTGTCTTCAATGATGATGACCCTTTAGAGGATGTCCTTGCTAGATCGAGTGGTGCACGCACCAAGTTCACAGCATGGCTTGACTATAACAAGAAATTCACTGATGGTCGTGATCTAACGTACTCCGAGTTTCCAAACAGATATGTTTGGAAAACCAAAGAAAAGGAATGGGCTCCTAGGAAATTAGGATTCAGTTTAGGAAGGATGTTCAATATGTCACCAACAGGTGGTGAGAGGTACTATATGAGAACACTGCTCAATTTTGTAAGAGGTCCTCAATCATACGAGGACATTATAACAGTGAATGATGTAGTTCATCCGACGTTCAAGGATGCTTGCTATGCTCTTGGTTTACTTGGTGATGACAAGGAGTACATTGACGCGATAGTGGAAGCCAGCGATTGGGGATCAGGCTACTATATTCGAAACCTTTTTGCGACTCTACTATTCTCCGAAAGTTTGATAAAACCAGAATATGTGTGGAGGAAACCCTGGCAAATCTTGAGTGAAGATATATTACACATGAGACGTACGAAGCTACAAAACTATGGTAATTTTTCCAAATTACTATCTTATTTGTATTTTCGCCAATGAATTATGACTCTATCGGGCCTTTTCAGAATACATGTATTTATGTTTTGTGTTCCGTAAACTATCAGCTTTGCAGATGGATGACGAAAAATTACAGAATTACGCTCTAGCAGAAATAGAACGTGCACTTCATCGTAATGGGTCAAGTCTAAAGAATTTTGATAACATGCCTTTTCCAGATTTTGAGTTAGCCTCGATACATACAAACAGGATAATATCAGACAAACTGTCGTACAATCGCGACGAACAGTCCGCAATACATGAGGCACGTATCACATCTCTTACAGATGAACAAAGACATGTTTATGACGATATCATGGCTTCTGTCAGACGAGGTGATGGGGGGGGGGGGGTTATTCTTCCTATACGGTTATAGTGGAACTGGGAAAACATTCATATGGAGGACATTGTGTGCCGCTCTCAGGAAAAATGGGGAAATTGTCCTACCAGTAGCATCAAGTGGGATTGCAGCCATACTAATGCCCGGTGGAAGAACAGCACATTCTCGGTTCAGCATTCCAATTAACATAGAAGAGAATTCCACGTGCTCCGATATCAAACCAGGAACTGAACTGGCTGCCCTCATAATACGTGCGAGATTGATTATATGGGACAAAGCGCCGATGGTGAACCGTTATTGCTTTGAAGCACTAGATCGTAGTTTCCGTGACATTGCGAGGTTTGCACGAGATGGTGATATGGACCAACCTTTTGGAGGTAAGGTCGTCGTTCTAGGTGGGGACTTTAGGCAAATTCTGCCCGTTGTACCAAAAGGCAGCCGGCAGGACATTGTTAGAGCATCTATATGCTCATCCCCTCTTTGGATATATTGTAAGGTAAGTAAATTTATTTCATGCATTAACTTACTAAATTAGTATACTGCAATTACAAAAATGTTTAAAGTCCATTAATTTTACAGTCCAGTTAATCTCACACGTGATTAACTTGATCACATGTTTCGTGTATAGGGTATAACTTGATGCCTGATACAATTTGAAACGGATAATTAGTGGACTTACAGTACATTTAAATGCTACTTTTCAAGTATTACACATTAGCGTTTCGAGTGTTAGTCTCGATATCGAATAAGCCATTGTACGACGGAAGTTAACATATATCGTTTACTTTTTTCACTCAGGTTCTTCGCTTAACCCGGAACATGCGACTCGAGTCATGGCGTACTGAGAAGGAGATTGCTGAATTGAATGAATTCTCAAATTGGATTCTGGAGGTAGGTGACGGAAAAGCTGGCGGACAAAAATGACGGAATAGCAGAGATTCAGCTACCGGACGACATCATTATTGAAGATGAAGGAGACCCTGTGTCCGCTATCGTTCAGGCCATATACCCAAAGTTCAATGATAACGTACAGAGCACTGAATATTTTCAAGAAAGGGCCATTTTAGCACCCACTCATGATGTTGTAGAAGAGGTGAATGACTACATAATGTCTCTACTACCTGGCGAAGAAAAAATATACTTGAGCTCCGATGAAATGAGACGAGTAATTTTATTCGTGAGCTTTATTCCACGGAGTCTCTTAACACAGTTAGATGTTCCGGCCTACCTAATCACAAGCTAACTCTGAAGCTTATTGGTTGCATTGTAATGCTTCTGAGAAACATAGACCAGGCTAATGGTTTATGTAATGGTACTAGATTGGTGGTAACGGACTTGGGGGAGCGTGTAATTGGAGCCATAGTGATCTCTGGAACAACTAAGGGTATGAATGTTTTCATACCTAGACTTATCGTAAACCCATCTGATGAGACCAAGTTCCCAGTTAAGTTCGAGAGAAGACAATTTCCAATTGTTGTCTGTTACGAGATGACTATCAACAAGAGCCAAGGTCAGTCACTTAAGCATGTCGGACTTTACCTACCTCGACCAGTTTTTACCCATGGGCAGCTGTACGTTGCTATATCGAGAGTTACGACTAGGTCTGGATTGAAAATATTAATACCATCCGACAAGACAGCTGTTGATATCGAAGGTTGTAAAACAACAAACATTGTTTACAAAGAAGTTTTCTCTCACGTGACGTAAGAACTCATCTTCATCACGCGGTTCGTGTGTGTATATATATCTATATAAAGGCAGGATCTGGTACATTTGTCAAATTTGGTACAATTTACCTTATAATTGTGACCATTGGATCTCACATGATCAAGAGCTAAGATTAAAACTCTTTAAATCCCCAAAGCTATTTTTTCACAGATTTTTATAGTTATTTCGATGTACAAACAAGATTATTTTAATGAAGAAACATAGTTATTTTATAGTTAACTACTAAATTGTTTACTGAGAATAATGTTATCAAGTTATACATAGTTATTTCAATGTAGATACGTAGTGATTCCAATGTAGAAAGTATGAAAAAAATTTAAAAATGCAGTACATAACAAGATATATGCAAAAAAACGAACAAAATTACTACCATATTGATTTCGATCAAATCAAAAACAAAATCAACAAACATAGTAGAAAAAGGAACGAAATTAAACTGTTAAAGAGTGAAATTAACTTAACCTGAAAGTTTAAACCTTAAGTGGAAACTATTTATGATGAAAAAATGAAGAAAAAAATTGAGAGTTAGAGAGTGAAATTAGATTAACCTAACAGTTTAATCTTGAATAGAACTGATTTGGTTGAGAAATTGAAGAATAAAATTGAGAAATTGTGTGTTTATGAAAGAGGGCAACTTTGAAATTAATTGATCAAATAAACGTAAAGAGGAGGAAGTTGGAAAAAATTTAGGGTTTTACATTGAGTAAGTAGATAATCTGAGACATTGATCTGATAAAATCCAATGGCTTAGGATGAAAGGTAAATTGTACAAAAACATAGAGGATGTAAAAGATCCTACTTCTATATATATATATATATATATATATATATATATATATATATATATATATATATATATATATATATAGGGTCGGGATCCGGTGCGAACCTTAGTTCGGTCCGAACCGTCCGAACTATATAATAACAAAAAAAACGCTCAACCGTTATTCATCACGCGCAATCAATCACTCTTGTTCATCTCATTCTTCCCCAATTCAAAATTTGATTTCTGTCATCTGCAATTTTCTCAACGCACCAACTCAAGCAATCAATTAATCGTTTACTGGTTAATCCTTCAATCAATCATCATTCGCGATCCCTATTTTAGATTTTCGATTTTTTTTACTCTAATTTTCGATTTTTTTCCTTCAATCAATTAATCGCCAGGTATTCAACAATCATAGTCCCTGATTGTCACTTTTCGTTGCTGTAATTCGTGGTCTTCTTCTTCTTCTTCTTCTTCTTCCCTATTTTGTTCCCTTGTTGTTCGATGTGTTACGGACCTATTGTTGGTGCGTCACTTCTATTGTTGTTGTTACGTGTTTCTGCCGCTATTCTGTTATTGTTTTTCCATCTATTGTTATTGTTGTTACTGCCGTTAATTGATTTCGATTAGAATTAGCTGTTGTTGGTCGTTTATTAGTTATCTTCTTCCCTGTTCTTCTTCCCTCTTCTTCATTCCCTTTTCTTTCCTTCTTTTGATGTTATTGCTTTCATTAGTGCCACTGCTGCTATTGTCGTCTGCGCTGTCATTGTCGTATTGTTAATGCTACGTTTTGCTACTGCTCGTTTTTCTCCTCTAACGGGCAATCATTCATTCTGTATTTTAGTTCTTTTTCAGCCTGTTTGTCAATTGAATTGGAATGCTGCTTATGCTTATGCTGTTGTAGTTAGTCATGCTAGTGATTTGTAGTGGATGTTGTGGAATGTCGTCGGCTGTGATTTTGATGGTGTGTTTGGGTTATAGACTTATAGTCGCTTGATGGATAACTGAAATTGATGGGGGTAAGCATAGCTATTGTTGTCTGAGTTACAGGATTTGTTCAACTCCTTGCTGATCGCTCATAACACGAATTTAATCCATCACCGCGCCCTAAAATTTGATTTCTGTCATCTGCAATTTTCTCAACGCACCAACTCAAGCAATCAATTAATCGTTTACTGGTTAATCCTTCAATCAATCATCATTCGCGATCCCTATTTTAGATTTTCGATTTTTTTTACTCTAATTTTCGATTTTTTTCCTTCAATCAATTAATCGCCAGGTATTCAACAATCATAGTCCCTGATTGTCACTTTTCGTTGCTGTAATTCGTGGTCTTCTTCTTCTTCTTCTTCTTCTTCCCTATTTTGTTCCCTTGTTGTTCGATGTGTTACGGACCTATTGTTGGTGCGTCACTTCTATTGTTGTTGTTACGTGTTTCTGCCGCTATTCTGTTATTGTTTTTCCATCTATTGTTATTGTTGTTACTGCCGTTAATTGATTTCGATTAGAATTAGCTGTTGTTGGTCGTTTATTAGTTATCTTCTTCCCTGTTCTTCTTCCCTCTTCTTCATTCCCTTTTCTTTCCTTCTTTTGATGTTATTGCTTTCATTAGTGCCACTGCTGCTATTGTCGTCTGCGCTGTCATTGTCGTATTGTTAATGCTACGTTTTGCTACTGCTCGTTTTTCTCCTCTAACGGGCAATCATTCATTCTGTATTTTAGTTCTTTTTCAGCCTGTTTGTCAATTGAATTGGAATGCTGCTTATGCTTATGCTGTTGTAGTTAGTCATGCTAGTGATTTGTAGTGGATGTTGTGGAATGTCGTCGGCTGTGATTTTGATGGTGTGTTTGGGTTATAGACTTATAGTCGCTTGATGGATAACTGAAATTGATGGGGGTAAGCATAGCTATTGTTGTCTGAGTTACAGGATTTGTTCAACTCCTTGCTGATCGCGCATAACACGAATTTAATCCATCACCGCGCTTACTCAAAATGTATACTCCGATAGATTAGTAGAGTTGGCATGTCATGTTTTGTATGGTTAAATTTAAATTGCTCATAATTATAAACTTTTTTTTTTGGTAAAGGGTAAGTATATATATATATGCCGTGTTGTCCAATTACAAAAAATATGACTACATCAATTTATGTAGCCATCTATCGTCCTTAGCAAGTAATGGATATTTGATCTTACACATGATTCTACTACGGATATCGATTTTAATCAATCTAACAGCATATTTCGGATGATGGAGCATCCCCTCAGCTCGACACAAATTGCGCAATCTCCACACGTGGTAAATGGCGGCATTAATCAAAGCCCGAAGAATGTTACACTGGAACTTCGATCCCCTCATATTGCACGCCCAAGTCAAGGTATCACTACTCGGTATCCTCTTCTTCACCCAGTCACTTAACAGGTCAACAACTTGAGCACTCCAAATACACCCAAAAAATAGGTGTTAAAAGTCCTCCTCCTGTCTTTCACACAAAACACACCGATTAGAATCCGCCACCCCGATTCTCCATAATTTTTTCCTAGTGTTTAAAGCCTCCCTAAACACAAGCCAAGCAATAAAGCTATGTTTAGGAATACTCCACCCACTCCAAACAAGCCGAGCCCACGGAACACCGGCTCCAACGGACCGAAGGACATCGTAGGCCTTCGAAATTGAATAATGTGTCAACGATCCATGCCACACACCATTCACATACATCGATTATATCCTCTCTTTCGCTTGACAGATCTTCTTCCATGTCCATGTAGCTTCAGTATTCGGCTTATATTCCCTCCAATCGGCTCCCCTGAGATAAATACTATTAACCCACCTGACCCAGAGACGGTCAGGTTGATCAAACACCCAAGACGCCAGCTTAGCCACCGCTGCTTCATTCCAAGTAGTGAGATCTCGAAGGCCTAATCCACCTTCCCTTTTCGGGTGACAAATTTTCTCCCAACTTACTAAAGCTCTATTAGTACCTTCCACCCCGCCATCCCACAGAAAATTCCGACATAAGGCACCAATCCGACCCATAACATATTTTGGGATAATGAAAACCATTGCCCAGTAATTATGAAGCTGATAAAGAACAGCCTGAACCAAGGTCAATCTGCCAGCATAGGACAGCTTACGGGCTCCAATGCTATTTACCCTCGCAATAATACGGTCTAACAATTTTTCACAATCATTCTTACCTAATCGAGTACATTAGATAGGAAAACCAAGATACCGAAAAGGTAACGTACCTTCGACACAGCCTGAATACTGTAAAATAGCCTCTTTCCTGTCTTCATCCACTCCAGCAAAATAAGCATGGGACTTACCAACACTTATACACAACCCCGATGCCCTACTAAATGTAGCAAAGGCTTTCCACAAAAACTCCATCGAATCCTTATCCCCCTTACAAAAAAGGAGCAAGTCATCAGCAAAAAGTAAATGGGTAAGCTTCATCGGCCCACATTTCGGATGATACCTGAATTTCTTATTCATATTGCCATATATAAGAATCCGGGAGAAGTACTCCATGCAAATAGTGAATAGCATCGGAGACATAGGATCACCTTGACGTAATCCCCTCTTCCCCTTGAAAAAACCCAAAATTATCCCCATTAGCACACATCGAGTACGAAACCGTGGATACACATTCCATGATTAATTTTCAAAAATGGTCCGGGAACTCGAGGGCGCGCAACATCTCTTCCAAAAAGGTCCATTCCACACTGTCATATGCCTTATGTATATCCACTTTGAACAAGCAGCGAGGCGAAACATGGTTCCTCTTATATAATTTAACCAAATCCTGACAAATGAGCACATTTTCCAAAATACTTCTTCCCTCAATAAATCCTCCTTGATTAGGTGAAATTAATTGTGGCAAGAGTCGACCCAGTCTCGTACAAATGATCTTTGCAATACACTTATACAAGACATTACAGCAAGCAATGGGCCGGAATTCTTTAACAGTCTTAGGCCTATTTACCTTAGGAATCAACACAATGTTAGCACAGTTTAGCTGTTTCAGAAGTTTACCTGAAATGAAGAAATCTTTAATAGCTTTCACAATGTCTTCACCAATAATGTCCCACGAGTCAATAAAAAATTGACTCGAGAAACCATCAGGCCCCGGAGCTTTGTCTTTCGGAATACTAAATAAAGCGCTTTTAATCTCCTCTTCAGTCACAGCTGCCTCCAACCAACTTCTATGTTCGATAGTACAAATACTGCCCCATCGAACAATGCCCAAGTTAATAGGCTCCACAACCCGAGACTCACCCAACAACGAGCCATAATACCTTAGGAACGCAGCCTCGATGTCAGCCTTGGTCCCACATTCAAGTCCATCTGCATCTTCGATCAAGGCTATAGCATTATGCGCTCTCCTAGCCCTCAAGAGACCGTGAAAATAAGCCGAATTAACATCTCCATCCTTGACCCATTTTTGTTTCGCTTTTTGGCTCCAAAATGCCGCTCGCGCAGCTTGAAGTTCCCTCACGAGACTGTTCTGGTCCGCTTCCTCCTGCAACGCCGTACTGCACATATCAGACCGCAATTACTCATCTCAGCCTGTTTGCACCGGTTTTCGATATCTGAAAAACACCTTGAATTCAAGTCCTTCAATGGCGTCTTCAAGCTACGCATCTTAGACACCACCTGAAACATCAACGTGCCCCTAATCGGCACTCCCCACGACTTTGACACAAGCGGCTTGAATTCAGTAGCATTACTCCACATATTCATGTACTTTAAACTCCTATTCTTCCGCATCGGGGGTTGCTCAAGTTGGACAATACAAGGACAATGATCAAATGCTCCCTCCGGTAAGAAATTTGCAAATCCATTTGGAAACAAACTCACCATTTCATCATTAACCAAACAACGATCTATTCGGCTATACACCCTCGTCTCCCCAACTTTGTGCTTGTTATTCCAAGTAAACCACGACCCACTTGCCTTGAAATCACGGACCTCACATTTTGCCAAACATTCCCGAAATTGACTCATATCCTCATCTGAGGATATACCTCCAAGTCGTTCTCTAGCATCAATAACGCAATTAAAATCGCCTAGAATCATCCATGGCCCCTTCAGAGCATAGGACTCAAGCCTATGCCACAGCGCGACTCTCTCAGAGCCCGAATTAAACGCATAAACAAAAGTAAGGAAGTACTCCTTACCTAAGTTAGTAGTAACTCTAACATGGATACTCTGTTCACTATACTCCAAAATCGTCAGGCTCACCCTCGAAAACTTCCAAAGAAGCCAAACCCGACCCCCTTCGTGACAATGGTTGTTCGTCGTGATGCTCCATTCCTGAAACATGTTCTGCTGAATTTTAGCATATGCTTTATTTTTTATTTTAGTCTCTACAAGACCGACAATATCAACTTGCTGCTTTCTAATGAAGTCACTGATAGTACGCTGCTTATTTATGTTACACATGCCGCGTACATTCCAACACCCTACATTATGAACTTCCATGGATCACTAGCTCCAAACCCACCCCTTCCTTTCCCTCACTCCTCCCTTTTGTCGGTGATCCCATCATAACATCAACAAACGAATCCCCCGTAGTAACCTCTTTAAAGTTCCTCGACTCCCTAATCACAATGCTCTTGTTCCCCTGCATTCCCGTTTTCACAGCTCCTGGTTTCCGAGGGATAGCCTGTACAGCCTGTTGTGGCTTTACCAAAACAGACCGCACCCCACCCGGTACAGCATGCTACACAGCTGACACTCCTGTCCGTACAGCACCTCCTCCCTCGACTTTCTTTTGTCTTGCATCATTTCTCGCCTTTTTCAATTCATCCCTCCTACAATCACTAGCCTCATGTCCATAGTTTCTACACTTAAGACACCAACTAGGCTTCCATTCATATTTGATGAAAATTTCAACCAAATTTTCCTTCTCATCCAAAAATTTGATCGAATTCCTATACTTCTGCCCCACCTTGGCCATGACCATGACTCTAGCATAACCAAGTCTGGTTCGCTCTTCCGTGGCCAAGTCCGACTTGACATACGGTCCAATGATAGACGCTAATCGGGGTAAGCAACGACCCCAAAATTTCAAAGGGAGGTCATGTAGTTGAACCCATATAGGCACTTCATGAATGTCCTCTTTGTCCAATTTAGCATCGGGAGTCCATTCTTTCACAATCAAGGGTTTATTGTCGAACATAAACAAACCATGATCAAGGATTTTTACCTTTGCTGCTTTGTCCTTGAATCGAACTATAAAAGTTCCGTTAGGCAAGAAGGAAATTTTATCGATTCCGTGATCCTTCCAAATTCTTCTTACGAATCCTTCGACGACTTCCCAAGGTGGGTTCGCACCCATAATGAAACAGTACACTGCAGAGCTCCAGTACTCAATTTCATCATTCAAGTCATCCTCTGAAAATCGTAGCAGGTCCTCTTCTTCTTCCATGTCAACAATTTTCTTTCCCTCTCTCTGTTTCCATCCATTGTCATTCACCTCCATCTCGATCACCGTTTCTGGCACAAAATCAGACACTTCATCATCGTCAGGGTCAGATGCATAATTCAATCCTGGTATAACGTTCAGTCTTGAGTTCGTCGACGACGAAGTGTTATCATCTGTCAGGTTCGAAATCTTAACAACTTTGCGCAACAATTCCTCTTTCGCTTTTCGGGTCACCGGTTTCATGGCCATAGGTCCTTTTGGGACCGCGCGAGTCTTCTTCCTCATAAGAAACAGAGCACGAAATTGGCGCCGGACAGCCTAGTCGCTGTCTGAGGGCTGTCCGCGCCGAAGTAAGTTACCGCCGCCGGAAATCACCTAGGTTATCGGAAATCACCAGAGCAGTTGAAGGGTTTTTTGTTTGATTTTTTCATAATTATAAACTTTGTTTAGGCATTTCCTCATACTACATAATTGATTACCAAATAAACTACGGAGTATTAATTTTAGTTTTAATTGTCTTAGGGTTACACTTGGTCTATTTTTTGTGAAGATGGTAAGCATTACAACTAATTCTTCATCTTCCGGTATTAATTCTTCATTTGGTTTATCAAAGATATTGATCTTTCACGTGATCTTTTAAAATGAAATTGTCTCATTCTTGTAGGTTACACTTTTAAAGGCTCCACTTACACTTTTTAATGCTCCACCTACACTTTTTAAGAATTGTAAGTATAGACTAAAAGATGTGTAAGTAGAGACCATAAAAGTGCAATTGTCTCATTCTTGTAGGTTACACTTTTAAAGGCTCCACTTACACGTTTAAAGAAGTGTATGTAGAGATTAAAAGAAGTATAAGTAGAGATTATAGAAGTGTAAGTAGAGGCCATAGAAGTGTAATTATCTCATTTTCTTGTAGGTTACACTTTTTCTATAGAAGATGCGAGTAGAATTTTTGTGAGATGGGTGGTTCGATTAAGCCCAATGTAAGTATCCATCAATCTAAAATTCTGAAATTAATTTATTTTCGGTAACATAACCGATTAACCAATGTAAGCCCAATGTCATTTGTCACAGGTTTATGCATATTTCAGCTATCAAGAAGAGTTTGATTGATTACTTGGAACAACTACTGCAAGTGAAGGCATTTATTAGGGAGGATTTTGTCATGGGATTATAATTGGACTATCCTTAATTTTAGTTTATGTTTGACTTCGATTGGGTTCATTTTTGTTGGCCACTTTTGGTGGTTTGATATTATATTAGACTGAAATTTCTCTTTACGCATTGGAAACAAAATCGGATTGTTAGTATATGATGGAAGTTTTTTTAATCAAATTATGTATTTGTTTGTGTAAAAAAATAAGGAAGGGAGAAATGGACCGATCGCATGAAGTTGAACGATGAATGTTGGTAATGCTTCTCGCAATGTGGCGTATACATTAGTTCTCTAGTAACTACATACACTTCCCTAGTCGCTACATACACTTCCTAGCGACCACTTACACTTCTCTAGTAACTACTTACACTTCTCAAAGTGGCTACATACACTTCTCAAAGCGGCCACATACACTTCTCAAAGCGGCCACTTACACTTCTCAACAAGGCTACTTACACTTCTCAACACGGCTACATACACTTCTCAACACGGCCACTTACACTTCTCAACACGGACACTTACACTTCTCAAAGCGACTACATACACTTCTCAAAGCGGCCACTTACACTTCTCAACACGGCCACTTACACTTCTCAACACGGCCACTTACACTTCTTAAAACGGCTACATACACTTCTCAACACGGCTACATACACCTCTCAAAGCGGCCACTTACACTTCTCAACATGGCCACATACACTTCTCAACACGGCCACTTACACTTCTCCAAACGGCTACATACACTTCTCAAAACGGCTACATACACTTTTGAACACGGCTACATACACTTCTCTAAAGTGGAAAAACACTAAAGTTAGTGTCAAATATACTAGAAACCAATCTTCAAGACGAGCAAAAGCGGCTACCCTTGTTCCTGATTCATAACGAATAACACTTTCTCAACTATTGTCGCTTAGTAATGTCGTTGCCAAATTCTTCCTTGGATATTTACATAGAATCTAATGGTAAATAATTACAACCGACAAAAAGTAATTACAAAGGTGTATCTATGGTAAATAATTACATTTTAATGCAACCGACAAAAATGATTACAATCGATGATAGTGTGCTGAACATTCCTGTAATAGGCCTCTTTGCTTATGCTTAATACAACCTAAGGAAAGATTTGCATGAAAACAAATACAATGAGAGTCACAAGGAGCTTAGGAATGTAATTAGAAGGCAAAGAAGTGTACCAAAAAAGGTAAAGAACACGTAACTGATTACCAAATATTACCTTTCTTATATTCCTCTCCCACTTTAATATCTAAGCATGATAATTTGTCGATAGGTTTGAAAATATCGAGCATCAAAGTTCCTAGTGTTCGTCCATAACCGATACAATGAAAATGAGAACTCATGAGATCAATTTTCATGTGTTCTCAAGGTACGTACGGTTTCAATTAAATATTTCGCCTTAATCCGACGTTACTCAAAAGATTGTCGAATGTGTTTTAAATGTGTTTATTTAATTGAAACCGTACATACCTTTCATTACATCGTGACATTGTATGAAATAGTTATTGTTTATGTGTACTCTACGGCTCTACCCTTCCCATTGAAGCAAAAAAGTTCAATAGTGGTTCGATTCATGAAATGACGGAATAAAATCAAATGGTTCCTAAAGACTTATCCAATATTCATCCCCTGAACTCCAATACTCTGCCCTATAACCATGAAAGAATGTCAAACAAACAACGAAACTGAAAACGTGCGCGGACAGTAGACATAATTAGAGCACTCTCAATGGGTACTTAAACCAACGACAGAAAACCAACGAACACGAACACTTTACAGTGTAATATCGCAATCCCTATTAAAGTAGCAAAAGGGGTCTGAAGACAAACGCTGGCCCTCTTAATGGAACACAGAGATGTCGTTGGAGACCAAAGATATGCCCAAAGCTACACTGCCTAACTGTAACTTCAAAGAATAGAATCGTAGGTTCACTACATTGTTCGTCTATTCAGGCTTTTTTTTTTGCATAAATCATTACTAACATAGCAACTCCAACTCATAAAAATGACTTTAACACGACATATCTGCTGCAAACATTCCTATTGACACAGAACCCTAACCCAATACGGTAATCAATGTAAACAAAACACACGAACTAATCACTAGTAACATAAAATGGCCAATCTAAATGCATAACTTATCATCATACAGTTGATGTTCATATACGGATTACTATTCTAGGGTTAATTCTCTTCATTGCACTTTCAATTGTGGTTTTTTGATCAATTATGAGCCTAATTTAGTGAAGGATACTATTCTATGAATTGATTGAAAATATTGATTGAACAATGGAAGAAGAATAAAAAAACTTACCGACAATAGTTGATTGAACAATTGAAAAATTGATTGAATTGAGGATTGATTGAATTGAGGAATCGCGTTTGATTGATGATCGCGTTTGATTGATGAATGATCGCGTTTGAGTTGAGGAAAAAAAGAAGTTGTTGATTGAAGGGGTTAGGGAATTGGGAAATGTAACTTGTTTATTGTAACGGGGTTGATCATGTTAATGGAGCATGTTTTTTCTTTTTCTTTCCTATGATATATAGTTCAGACGGTTCGGATCGAACTTATGGTTCGGACCGGATCCTAAATCTATATATATATATATATATATATATATATTCAGGTTCATGTGAGAACCACTGTTTCCATGAGAACCGTGAGAACTATGATATGAGCCATTAGATCATAGTGTTCAATCTTATTCGTTGGAACCTTCAAAATTCTTCAATCCCATCTATTAATCACAATTTCTTGAGCCTTCAACCCGTAAGGTCGTAACTTCTTCTCCTTCTATAAAATTCTTTGACCCGTAATCCTTTAATCCATAATTCTTCAATCGACCATTGAATCCGATTTTCAATCCATCAATTTTTCAATCGACTTTTCTTCAATCCATCAATTCATCACAATTGGTATTGAACCCCAACAACCTAAGTAACTTTTAATTTTCTTTTAAAAATTAATTATTTTATGAGTTAACTTATTCGATTAAATTCATTATTTCATTATAATACTAATAGTATTATTGTCGGCAAATATAAATGCAATAATCCCAGCTATCGTTTTTTTTCCCAAATTTCCTCATTGATTTAGGAGTTCATCTAAAATATTGTCCTTTAATTTCCTTTTGTACGGATTTTATATGGAATACAACATTTCTTTTTCAAGCCCTACTCGATTTAATTTCCTTTTTCAATTTTAACGCACCATTTTTCAATTTTATCATACCATTGTCGTACCCTCTTTTAATTATGGTGTATCCCTTTTCAATTTTAGCGTACCCTTTCTTAAATTTATCGTACTCTTTTTCAATTTCAGCGTACCCTTTTTCAATTTCAATTTTAGTGTATCCTTTTTTCAATTTTAGCGTACCCTTTTCAAATTTTAGTGTACCCTTTTTTCACTTTTAATGTACTTTTTTTCAATTTCAATTTTAGCGTACCCTTTTTCACTTTTAGTGTACCCTTTTTCTATTTTAGCGTACCTTTTTCAATTCAGTTTTAGCCTACCCTCACTTTTGAATTTTAGCGTACATTTTTTAATTTTGGTGTACCCCTTCTCCATTTTAGCGTACTCGTTTTGGTGTACCCTTTTTGAATTTTAAGAAGAAACGTGGCTACATCGATCCAATCTTTAATTGTGAAAAACCGAAAATTTATTACTCCGTACATAACATTGAGGTGCTACTTGAACTATAATTGAATAATTGTAGTCCGTAAGATATATAGAATGAATACAATAGTTTATAGGCGGACCGATCTTGCTAATTTTGTTATTTAGAAATAATATAAAGATTGCATCTTTGTAATTTGATGTGTTGTACTAATTTGATCAAGATGACAAGATGTGAACTTCTAATTACTTTTGAAGATGGTAATTTATCCGTCACAAACTTGTCGCAGGTCAAATATGCTTAGGAAGTAGTAAATGATGGATCTTTGTTTAACCTGTCACGAATTTGTGACGGATATTCTCGTCGTGAACAACAATTTGTGTAATTGTATTACTCGTAGTATATTACTCATACTATATGGGGTTTTTGAAGTTTTGAAGTGTGAACTAGTCACTGAATTTAATTATCTGGGATTTGAGATGCTGATCTTTAAGCTTGCGTAAGTGGTTGTTGAATTGAATTTCGAGCAAAGATTTGTTTTTTGACATTAGGGTTCATCATGTTAATGATCATTAATACTAATCTATATAAAACAATAAAAAGTCATCCCCTCTTAGTTAATTAGACTAACAAGTTTTCAGAGGTTGACACGTGGCATGTCAAATTAAATGCCAGCTACCTTAACCCCCTAAATGAAAGGCCTCCTAAATTTCTTATCTACCTATTTGCTAACTTCCTTAGTAATATGCTGCCATGTTCCTACTCCCCTCTTCCTTCACCTCGAAACAGAATCTGCCTCCATTACAGCACATTTACTCCTCCATTAAAGTTCTCCTCCATTAAATTCCTTGCGGTTACAATGGCATCCGATGAACTGCAGTTATTTGAGTCTATTTATACTTTTCAAGTTCATACAAATGACAAAATCGGACCTTCGCTTGCCTTTCTCTTTTCGTCCCTCTACTCCTTCGCCGACAATTTGCTCCAAAAGTTGCTGCCAGCCGCATCCTTCTTCATCGGTAAGATTTATGCTATTTGGTTATTGTTCTTTATCGGTCAAATTTAGGCTCTCCCTGTATGACATTGAATGAGCTAATCCATCCTCAGTTGAAGTCCTAAAATAAATTATTAAGGCCTATTTAAGTTGCTCTTAGATTGAGGATTTTGTGTACTGAGTACCAACTGATAAGGCCTCAGTTGTTACCTTAATAGGACATATATTGCATCTTACTGTATCTCCAGATGAGCTAAATGTTTGCATTTTTGGTGCCCAAACAACGATGCCTGCAACAACAATGTTTTTCTTCGTATGCATTATTTGCCCGTTATAACGCACCAAGAAAAGTAACAGAATAAACAGCGACACCGGTGATGATGACCTTCAAGATTTGAGCAACAATTGAACTGTCCGTACGTGTTTCATTCTGTGAGCGAAGGATAATTGACAAAATACAAATTAGATTTATTGTTGGAAATTTATTTCATCTGGATATAACTTTTTTTTTATCAGTTTGTAGCATTGTTTTTCAATAATTTCATTTGGGTTCAGGGCTATTGCTTTGTTAGTTCTTTGAAGTGCTTTCTGCAGCTTGCTGCGAACTTAAGATTTAATCTATATTAAGAGAACGTATTCTCTGGAAACTTGAATGCATTTGATCATTGATGTGCATTGATAATCATGCTTTCTTATTTCTCTGAACAGCGGTATCACTTGAACCACCACTTTCGAATCAAAGACAAGGGTTTTGGCATAACATCAGATTTGTGGGAGAAAGTATTCGGAACATTGCCTCCCTAAAAAACTAGCTGAAGACAGTACATAATTGTCTGTCCTGTGACTGTCATCATATGATCTAAAGTAAATTAATTTAACATTGCCAGTTACACTGATATATTTATCCTCACCATTCTTTATTCACCGCCTTTTATTATGGTTTGATTCTAGGCTTAGCATCTTATGAAAAAAAATTCAAGTCATTGAGGATAAGGTTGCGTGCATCTGGTCTTCTGTGCATTCTTTATTCAACTGGTTTACTGGTTGCAGTAGTTAATTGTGTTGCGGCAGAAATAGTTGAATAAAAAAACCTACAAGCATTGGTTGAAAAAAAAAATAGTTAAGTATTATTGTTAGTTAAATGTGTCGTGCTACGCGCCTACGCTGTTTTCCACCTATCACGAACTATATTCCAATTTGTTTAGCAAGATTTGGGGGTGTGGCTTACCCAGATTCCCATATTCCTTATTTACTGGCATTGTTTTGCTGTCTACATTACGCTCATCGTTGGGATTTACACAACTTCACGTAACAAAACCAATCATTAAGAATTTCCACTCTTTCACCAATTGACCACTACGTTGACAACAAATGCTCACAAAGAAGGTACTGCGCTAAAGGGAGATCGCACAAATATACCATTGCAAGCCCCGTGAATTTCACGGGCACGAAAACTAGTATATAATTGAAATTACACTCCTTGTTGATCATCATTGTAGCGGTTGAGGCGATACTTGAGTGACGAATTGCACTCCTTTTTGATTTGATTACAGTCTAAAATTCAGCATGTTCCTTTGTTCCGAAAGTAAAAACTTATAACTAGGAGGTATATAATACCTTAAACTGACTGATTATATGGCAAGTTTATGATTCTTTGATGTGGTTTTCCAGGTGTCACGTTACAGCAAGAGGAAGGGAGTAATTGAATAATTGAACTATTTAATGGTTCTAAATGGTTCTCATAGTTCTCATTGAGGGATAGGTTCTCACCCGATCTTGACTCTATATATATATATATATATATATATATATATATATATATATATATATATATATATGTAGAGGAGGGCTCCGGTGAGGCAGGGCAACTCCTTACACCCATAGAGGCAGCATCTGGACCATTAGATTAAGATTTGATCTAACGATCCAGATTAAAAGATTAAAAAACACGCGCTGCTCCTCTCCACCTTCTAAAACTCTATCATTTGAACACTACTACTTTCTCTCTCTACTCTGAAATTCTAAAAAACACGCGCTTCTCCTTTGCACTTCAATGGCTAGTAACTCTGCATCTTCAATGGCGACTGATTCTTCATCAAAGCGTCGAAAATTAGATACAAATGAAAAACTTTCAATTTCACCTTCAATTACTTCAGATTTAGGTCAGAAAATTTCTATTTATTTTAAAATTCAATTTCAGATTTTAAGTCTGATTCTTAATTTATTTATGCCGTGATTCGTTTTTTGAATGCAGTAAATAGTCAAGAAACAACTGCAACATGTTCAATGATGGGCGATTCTAATATATTAGGTAAAATATTTCATTAATTCATCTATTTTTCAATTTTAGTTTATATTACTTCATCAATTTAATTGTTCAAGTTTTCATAGAGACGTATCTTATATTGTTTGGTTCATATTTAAAGCAGTTGCTGCTTTGATGTACACAAGTTAATATCTGAAGTACATGTTGATAATGTACTAATTAAAGCAGTTGCTGCTTTGGTGTAGATAACTGAGTATTTGTTGTACATGTTGAGAATTGTTCATAGTTAAAGCAGTTGCTGCTTTGGTGTACATAACTGAGTATTTGTTGTACATGTTGAGAATTGTTCATAATTAAAGCAGTTGCTGCTTTGGTGTAGATAACTGAGTATCTGTTGTACATGTTTAGAATTGTTCATAATAAAAGCAGTTGCTGCTTTGGTGTAGATAACTGAGTATCTGTTGTACATGTTGATAATGTTCATAGTTAAAGCAGTTGCTGCTTTGGTGTAGATAACTGAGTATCTGTTGTACATGTTGATAATTGTTCATAATTAAAGCAGTTGCTGCTTTGGTGTAGATAAATGAGTATCTGTTGTACATGTTTAAAATTGTTTATAGTTAAAGAAGTTGTTGCTTTGATGTACATAACTTAATATTTGTTGTACATGTTGAGAATTGTTCATAGTTAAAGCAGTTGTTGCTTTGATGTATATAACTTAATATCTGTTGTACATGTTTAGAATTGTTCATAATTTTGATGTAGAATTTAATATTATGTGTTAAATTTACATAGATACTCCCGAACCTAAGCAAGATTTGAAGATGCCAAGTTGTTCGAAAGACTTGATACCTTATGTGGGTCAAATTTTTAAGGATTTGGAAGAAGCATTTCAATTTTATTCCAAGTACGCAACTGCTGGTGGCTTCATTCCTAGGAAGAGTACTGGACGCACTAGTCGTGGTATTGTTAAAAAAAAGTACATTGTCTATAATAAAGAAGATGATTATGAACATAAGGGACAACAGCAAAGAAGGGAGATAACAAGAATTCTTTGTATGGCCAGAATCATCTTGGACAGAACATCGGATGGGAAATATAAAATCACAGAATTTATTGAAGGACATAACCATCCTTTGAACACACCTTCCACGATGATGCTCCGCCTAATCCAACCCTAAACCCTTTTCCTTATTCAAGGTCACTAAACCCGCAACAAACTGAACCCTAAGAGGGTATTGGTGAACCCTGTCGTGGATGTGATTCAAAGAGGGTTATGTACTACTGATATAGAATTATGTACAATGATGTCCTAAGATTGGTTATGTATAGTTGATATTGAATTATGTACCATGATGTCCTCAAATGGGTTATGTACAGCTGATATAGAAATATGTACAATGATGTCCTCAAATGGGTTATGTACAACTGATATAGAATTATGTACCTTATATAATGACCCTACGTCCTGTACATAATAATGAATACAGTGTACATAATTATTTAGGAAGATATACAATTTGCATTGTGTTTTTTAATTAAAAATATGATATACATAATTATGAATACAGTGTATATAACTAATTATTTAGTATCTGTACATTTTCAGTCTAAGATGTAAATAGATGAGTTATGTACCCACCTTATGTTTGCAGATGATCTTCTTATGTTCTGTAAGGGGAATATTAGCTCGATTATGCTCCTGATTAGGGCCTTTTCATCCTTCTCCAGAGCCTCGGGGCTCACGATGAATGGCTCTAAATCTGAGGTTTTCTTTAATGGGGTTAATGAGAATATTCGGTCCGATATTAAACAGGTCGTGGGATTCACTGAGGGCTCCATGCCTTTTAGATATTTGGGAGTGCCAATTCAGGCGGGAAGGCTGACAAAACTTGAGTGCAACACGCTGATTGAAAGAATTGTAAAGAGAGTTCGAAGCATTGGTGCTCGAAAATACTCTTATGCAGGTAGACTGGTTATTGTTAATTCCATTTTGAACACCTTACATTCTTATTGGGCTAGCATTTTTGTCCTTCCTAAGGCGATCATTAGGAGAATTGAAGGCATTTGCAGGAACTTCCTTTGGGACGGGTCTTCTGAGTATATAAGGGTCCCTATTGTTGCTTGGGAGACTGTCACATTGGATAAGCAAGAGGGTGGCCTAGGAGTTAGAAAAGCAGAGATTATGAATATAGCTGCTATTACCAAACTGGTCCATTGGATCTATCAGAATGAGGAGCGATTATGGGTTAAGTGGATTAATAGCATCTACCTAAAAGGACAGGATTGGGAGACCTATCAGGCTCCAAATACTGCTTCTTGGGCGTGGAAACGCATTTGTAAGATAAAGGACAAGGTCAAGCATGGTTTTCCTAATGGAATGTGGCAAGGCGATACCGATGAGTATTTGATTAAAGATGGTTATAAGTGGCTTAGGGGGCTTCATCCTACCGTGGAATGGCATTCAATGGTCTGGAACGGTTGGAATGACCCTAAGCAAGCTTTTGTTACTTGGTTAGTGAAGCAGAGGGGCCTAAATTGCAGGGGAAAATTGTATGATCTGGGATTTTGTCAGGACAAGGAATGATGTCTTTGTGAGAGTGGAACGAAAACTTTTGAGCATTTATTTTTTGAGTGCTATTACAGTTCCATGGTGATTAAGCACGTTGAGAACTGGTGTGGATTTAGATTAAATATTACCATGGCAGGATCGGGACATCTTACCATGAAATATAAATTACATACGATCCTGTGGACTGCTACACATTATCAGGTCTGGATGCAGAGGAATAATGCAAGGATGAATTATATTCTACAGATCCCTAATCTGGTGGCAAATTTGATCATTCAACAAGCGAAGAAGAGAATCGAGGCTAAATGCCCTACCCAGAATCAAGAGGATATGCGTTGGAGAAGAATATGGGGCATCTGAAGATTTTTTTGTCTTTAGATGTTTCAGTTATGAGTTATTCCTGCTTGTATTTGGTCAGTCAGAAATGATCTGTTGTAAATTCTTTTGATTTATATACCACTTCACATTTTACCAAAAAAAAAAGATGAGTTATGTACAACTAATATAGAATTATGTACAATGATGTCCTCAGATAAATTATGTACAGCCGATATAGAATTATGTACAATGATATCCTAAGATTGGTTATGTACAGTTGATATTGAATTATGTACCATGATGTCCTCAAATGGGTTATGTACAGCTGATATAGAAATATGTACAATGATGTCCTCAAATGGGTTATGTACAGCTGATATAGAATTATGTACCTTATATAATGACCCTACGTCCTGTACATAATAATGAATACAGTGTACATAATTATTTAGGAAGATATACAGTTTGCATTGTGTTTTTTAATTAAAAATATGATATACATAATTATGAATACAGTGTATATAACTAATTATTTAGTATCTGTACATTTTCAGTCTAAGATGTAAATAGATGAGTTATGTACAACTTATATAGAATTATGTACAATGATGTCCTCAGATAATTATGTACAGCTGATATGAAAATATATACATTATCTAGTGACAAATATGTACATAATGAGTTATAAACGTAATTACAACTGATATGTAAATATATACATTACATAATGACCTATATACTATACTTTGTAAATTGTTACAAGCGCAACAAAATTTCTACTTTAAGATGTAACTAGATGAGTTATGTACAACTAATATAGAATTATGTCTAGTGATGTCCTCAGATGGATTATGTACAACTGATATCAAAATATCAACATTATTCAGTGACAAATATGTACATCATAAGTTATCAAAATAATTCAGCAGAGAATCAGTAGAGAATCTACGTAATTCTTGATAATCGATTGTCTACTTGGATCAGCAGGTTCATAATCAGTTTTCTCTAAACGAATTGTTCAGGATTACAATCAAATCTGCAAGTGAAAATGACGACAATCAAATCAAGAACAGAAATCGTTGATAATCAAGCATAGAATTCCTTGATAATCAAGAACAGAATTCGTAAAATCAATTCTACGAACGAATTTACAAAGTGAACAAAATGAAATCGGCAACTTAAATGATGATAATCGAATGATGAAGATCTGCAATTGAAATGATGAAGACGCTCGATTTTACGAGTGAGCACAATTAAATCTGCAAGTAAAAATGATGAAGATCAAACGATGAAGATCTGCAACGGAACTGATGAAGATGATCGAATGATTTGAATGAAAAAATAAACAAATTTCTAGAGAGAGAAAGTCGACTAATTCAAAAGGAAAGGGAGGAGATGGCGCGCGTTTGTTTTTGTGCTTTGAATTTTGATCAAGCATGGTCCGTTGATCTCAATCAGATCTAACGGCCCAGATGCTGCCTCAACGGTTGCAGGGAGTTAGGCTGCCTCAATGGATCCCGAATCTATATATATATATATATATATATATATATATATATATATATATATATATTTGTACCCAGGTCACGCACACAGTCCCAATACTCGATGACATTTAATCGTCTGTCACTACCTATTGGATGATAACTCATTTTTTTTATCACTCGATTCTGTTCTAACTTTGTCTTACGTTTTAGTACTGTTAGGCATTGAAAGTGCTATTACTGCAGTTGTCTATATTATGTCCAGTTAACATGACAGTCGCTCACGTATCAATTTGATTAACTTACTCGATATTTAATGCAAAACAAAAAGTAATAAAAGTGTGGCTGCAAATACACATTTACCTGCTGAAATATGGCAATGTTGAAGATGAGTTATTTGTCACCGGTTATTTGTGGTTGCAAATAAAGGCGTGACATTTGTCACCGGTTATGTATAATAACCGAGTCAAGTAGATATGAATTATTTATACGCTTTAAACGTAGATATTATTTTGAAGATGTATACAAACATACAAAATAATATATGTGGTTAACTATATATGTAGACGTAAAAAAAGAATAATGATAATTTGCTATCCAAACTAAAAGATGGTAATCTTCCTTGTCTATATCATAAAATGATTCTACTATTTATACAATGCTAGAGACTATCATCTACTTCCTAGATGCCTTGGTACAAGGTGAAACATAAATGCAACTACAAAGAACTAGACATATACTACAAAGAACTAGACTAGTCGTCTAACAAGGGGAATGTATTTACAATGAATCTATCATTAATCTATTACGCCCCCGCAGTCGAAACGGGAGGGGAGTGAACGTTGAGACTGGAGCGGAAGTCATCAAACAGAGCTTTAGGAAAGCCTTTGGTGAAGATGTCAGCAAACTAATAGCGGGATGAGACATGTAGAACACGCAACTGACCAAGAGCAACTTTTTCCCGAACAAAGTGAATATCGATTTCTATATGCTTGGTGCGTTGATGATTAACAGGATTGCTGGCAAGGTAGATTGCACTGACGTTATCACAGTAGACAATGGTAGCTTTGAATTGAGGGCAGTGGAGTTCAAGAAGAAGATTACGGAGCCAACAAGTTTCAGCAACAGTGTTAGCCACGCCACGGTATTCGGCCTCCGTGATAGAGCGGGATACTGTGGATTGACATTTAGAGGACCATGAGACGATATTGTCGCCGAGATAAACACAGTAACCAGAAGTGGAACGACGGGTGTCGGAGCAGCCTGCCCAATCAGCGTCGGAATAAGCAATTAGAGTGCTGGTGGTGGAGGGTCGGATGGTGATGCCGTGAGATGTGGTACCGCGGAGGTATCGGAGAATACGTTTAAGCGCGGCAAGATGGGGTTCTCGAGGGTCGTGCATGAAGAGGCAAATCTGTTGTACGGCATAGGAAATGTCGGGGCGAGTGAAAGTAAGATATTGAAGAGCCCCGGCAAGACTGCGGTATAAGGTGGGGTCGGAAAAGGGGGGACCGGAGGCGGCACTGATTTTGGCTTGAGTATCAACCGGTGTTTGGGATGGCTTGCAGGAAGACATATTAGCACGAGAAAGGATTTTTTCGGCATATTTGGATTGGGACAGAAATAGTCCTTCTTTTCGACGTTCAACGGATATACCAAGGAAATAGCTGAGAGGACCGAGATCGGTCATAGAGAATTTCGACTTGAATTGGTTCATAATGGAATCACGGAGTTGGTCGGAGGAGGACACCAAAATAATATCATCAACATAAAGAAGAATATAGGCAGTGTGAGAGGTGGTGCGGAGGACGAAGAGAGAATGATCAACACGACTGTGGAGGAACCCGATGGAGCATACGAAAGTAGCAAAGCACTGAAACCAGGCTCTGGGCGCCTGTTTTAGGCCATAAAGGGATTTCTTCAGGAGACAAACATGGTTAGGGTATTGAGGATGACGGAGACCGGGTGGTTGGTGCGTGTAGACTGTCTCGGATAAGTGACCATGGAGAAAGACATTTTTCACATCTAGCTGATGCAGAGACCAATTACGGGAGACGGCAATACTGAGAACGGTGCGGATGGTGGTGGGTTTGACAACAGGACTGAACGTTTCTTCACAATCTATGCCAACTTGTTGTGACCTGCCATTAACAACGAGACGGGCTTTGTATCGTTCCAACACTCCGTTAGATCTGAATTTATGTTTAAACAACCACATACACCGAGTAACATTTGCATCATGAGGCCGGGGCACTAGGACCCAAGTTCCATTTTTAATAAGAGCATTGAATTCATCGTTCATGACATGATTCCAATTAGGGTCTCGGAGGGCGGAAATTGGGTCACGAGGAATGGGAGAATGGTCGGTGGTGGCTGTGAGACTAGGGATAACACGAGGTTTGTGTATGCCGTGTTTAATACGGGTTTTCATGGGGTGAGAGGGAATGAGAGTGGCGGATGGGTTGGGTGGAGTGGGCTGGGAATTAGGTGGAGGGCTAAGGGGAGGGGAATTGGGTTGGTGTGGTGAGTTGGGCTGGGAATTGGGTGGAGGGCTAAGGGGAGGGGAATTGGGTTGGTGTGGTGAGTTCGGCTGGGAATTGGGTGGAGGGCTAAGGGAGGGGAATTGGGTTGGTGTGGTGAGTTGGGCTGGGAATGGTATGAAGATTTGGGCTGATTTGGTGAGTTGGTCTGGGAAATAAGAGGGGACTTCTTGTGAGCCGAAGAGGGGAGGGAGGCATGGATGGGTCTGCCATGAGGAGGCCTGGGCCGGGCCTGGAATCCACATCCAATATCCGGTAGAGGTCGCGGCAGGGGATGGTTGCATTGTTGGGCTGAGAATGTTGTGGTTGCCGGAGTCAAGTAGTGCCATTTTTGTATTTAAGAAGAGTAACGTCTAAAGGGAAATTTTGGGACCAAACAAAGAACAGGTGAAGGAGCAGACCAGTAGAGGAGAGAAGGAGTACAAAAAGAGGCAAAGATAATAAGACAAGGATAAAAAAGACAAAATGGCAATGTACGGCAATTTAACATGAAGATGTTTTGCAGGAAAGAAAGTTGAAGATTTAGAAAAAGAAATGCTCCGATACCATAAAAGATGGTAATCTTCCTTGTCTATATCATAAAATGATTCTACTATTTATACAATGCTAGAGACTATCATCTACATCCTAGATGCCTTGGTACAAGGTGAAACATAAATGCAACTATAAAAAACTAGACATATACTACAAAGAACTAGACTAGTCTAACAAGGGGAATGTATTTACAATGAATCTATCATTAATCTATTACAAACAATTTGAGACTTAGAATTCTTTCTAAGATTTTTGAGAAATGACTACTATTTTTCGACGTTGCTCTTGATATCTAATATTTCTATGATTACAAAACGATTTATACACCTTCTATATATATTTCAAAGATGGTCATCCATGATGATGGAGCAACTACTTATTTAATACTCCGCAACAAATATGAAGTTGAGAGACGATATTATAATACTCAATTCCTTACCTCCCAATAACAACTAATCTGTTTTACTATTTCTAAGTACGATGGTTTTCACAAACTAAAGTATTTGAAATCTTCGAAATACAAAACCTCTACAAAACCCATCTTCCAGCCCCGTGATTTTATCATGGGTCCTATACTAGTATCATTGTTTAATACAAGTTTGCCACGTCATCAGAGCTGAAATTATATAGTGTCATGTAAGCAGTTATAGCATTGGATTAATATATAATACGGAGTATATAATAGAACTATAGAAGATTATTCCGACATTTTCATTTATTGTCATAGCTAATTTTGTACTAACATTTATGCATGCTTAGCTTCCATCGACATTCTAATCACTTCAACATCAACATTTCAATATCAATAATTTGAGTATGAGATAAAATGGTCGATTTAAACATTGGCTTTCAAAGAAAGAAATAGTAAGGAAATTTGAATACAATAGGCAACTATCACACCTTCGTCGCCGATTAGTTGCTTGAGTAACTCTATTATGCCTTATGTGTAAATCAATCTAATCTTCAAATGAATTCATATATTTAAACCATCAATTCTTGCGCCCAAAAGACAATTTTAAAACATGGTTGAACACTAATTGAATTTGATTCGGGCATTTTAGGACTCAAACAACTAATGTGAGGCGTCTGAGTATTGCCACGCCCCACGCCACGTGAATTTGTTCGCTTCCATTAGTTCTCTATTGGATTGATGTGTGGTCTTGTTTGGAAATTTCGATTACTTGATGTCAACTCCGTAATTGAAGATCGGGTTGCGAATAATCAAACCATGTTTTTTTTTATTATTTCGAGTCAAGCCTCGATACTAACACATACAATCATGTCGATCACCTAAAGTACACTAAATCGATCAATAATTATTGGTTGCACAAGATGAATTATCGTTGGACGGGTTGTTCTCCGTGAGTTTCCCATGGAGGAGAAGAAATTATGACTTATATACCAAATTTGTAGTGGTGAAGGACTCCAAGTTAGAACCGTTGGAAATATAGGGTCACTATAGGGGCGATATATAACTAGTAAATACACGTTGTTGTGTCGTGGTATGAAGGCCACTGAATGAGAAACAAAATTGCCCCGACTACGTTACAAATCGGAATGGGCGTCGTCCCCCAAGGTCACACAACACTCCTAAAAGATTGTGTACTCAATCATTAGGAGTTGGAACTCGATGGTATACTCAGAATTTATTAAGATATTTGGATGAGGAAGTATTTGATGTATGTCTCTTCCCCATTCTCATTCTCTTATATCACCTTATATAAGACTACATGAGAGTATGAGACTAATATCAAAGGGTATCCAAGGCTATTCATGATGGTAATGAATTGTCATTACTATAAAGATAATGATATTCATAACCATCATGAATATTGGTTTCAATGTGCTACTTAATGGAAGATACCCTTACAATGCAACAATGATCAATCTATTGTCTTTGCATTATTTCTAACAATCCCCCACTAATGCAAATGACAACCAATAACAAAAATTATGAGCATATGAAAAGGTTGACACTTAGACGTTAATATCTTTCGATTTGAATTAACGTATTAGTGAAATGAGTCAACAACTTACTTACAACAAGAGAATATCTTTCGATTTGAATTCCTTATTGAACTTCGGTTGAATTACCCTCACAACACATATCACACCTTAAGTTCCACACGAGTTCCGCAATACGATTCAACAAATTTATGGCCAAATGAACCTTGGGATTTTGATGAGTGCTCTAGAAAGATAACTCAATCTCTCATAGAAGGAGGCCAACCCTTCACACCCACTTAGGTGATTCTATCAAGGATATGTCCACATAACCCACTCACTTATGAGCTATAGAATCATTAAGAGCTCTAAAGCTCAACCTCTCAATACTACGGTGAATCCATCAAGTCCTTCACAACAGGACCACCCAAACATAGGGATGTAGATTCATTAAGAGAAATATCTCAACCTCTATCATTACGGTGATCTCATCAAGTCCGTCTCACAAGAACCACCCAAATTTGGGCTATAAGATCATTAAGAGCTATATGCTCAACCTCTATCATTACGGTGATCTCATCAAGTCCGTCTCACAAGGACCAACCAAATTTGGGCTATAAGACCATTAAGAGCTATATGCTCAACCTTTCAAATACACCAAATTATATTTGATGATTTAAACTCCCTCAAATCTGCATAATACATGTGTGTAATTCACTACACATCATTTTTAGCAATATGAAGCTGAAATCAGCATCAAACATTGCATAGCAATTGATGCCCCCACAATTATGCAATAAATATTAAGCCCACAATCACCATGCATTACTCCGGAAAGGTTAAAAGAGTAAAATAATACGCATACATAATACATAAAATTATAACAGTCATCTCAATAGACTTATAATAAAATTATTATAAAGATGAAACATTACTCATGATCATTGTGCATCTCACCTTGTGATCCAACATCTTTATAAATATCCAACATGTTGCAATTCTCAATATTGCACCATGTATACACCATCATTCTTATATTAGAGAACAACGATATCGATGATTTTTTCACTAAAGAGTTGTAGCCCTTCTTCTTAGCTTTCCAACGCCATATTACACGTCCCAATCAGAGGTCTAGAGACGGAGTTATTGCCATAATACCGAACTGTTGTCTCACCCTCAACGAGATGAATCTTACCAACGAAACAAGATAGCCAATTGAAACAATTCCAATGACAAGTGATGAACACAACCACAATAATAGTGACATAATTTCGTTTCTCAATTGTTGGAAATATAGGGTCACTATAGGGGCGATATATAACTAGTAAATACACGTTGTTGTGTCGTGGTATGAAGGCCACTGAATGAGAACGAAATCGCCCCTATAGTGACCCTATATTTCCAACAATTGAGAAACAAAATTATGTCACTATTATTGTGGTTGTGTTCATCACTTGTCATTGGAATTGTTTCAATTGGCTATCTTGTTTCGTTGGTAAGATTCATCTCGTTGAGGGTGAGACAACAGTTTGGTATTATGGCAATAACTCCGTCTCTAGACCTCTGATTGGGACGTGTAATATGGCGTTGGAAAGCTAAGAAGAAGGGCTACAACTCTTTAGTTAAAGTTGTGAGCTGGTTCTGCCATTTACCCTTCGGAAAACGGGACACAATGTTGTGGTAGTATGCTGAAATTTTTGAAGGTTTATGAGTGGATGGTATTATCTTATTTTATTATCAATATTCATCCTTGAGAATGAGGTATGGTATCTATGTGTTTTGTTCTTATCTTCTTGTGATTCATGATGGTAAAATAATACGCATACATAATACATAAAATTATAACAGTCTTCTCAATAGACTTATAATAAAATTATTATAAAGATGAAACTTTACTCATGATCATTGTGCATCTCACCTTGTGATCCAACATCTTTATAAATATCCAACATGTTGCAATTCTCAATATTGCACCATGTATACACCATCATTCTTATATTAGAGAACAACGATCTCGATGATTGTTTCACTTATATTTTCTTTTTGCAAATCCACAAATTAAAATATATATCCTTTACTCACATAAAATCAATCATCATAATCTCATATAGTGTGGTGTAAGCCAAATGTATAACATAAATAAATGGACCTTACACAACCATTATTTATTGACTTAGTCAACAAATTAAAACTCTTACATTTGGTTCAATTATTCATGTATAAAACATGTTATCGATCATCACTTTCCCCCACAATTAGAGATATACATACTCTTCACAAATTATAAGATATCAACTCAAAAATTGATTCATGAATAATTTTATCAAATAAGTTGAATGACTTCCCCCACATGTTGTCACACCACGAAATAGTGACAAACATAATCGTTCAAACAAAATATACAAATTTTTCATTCATTAATCATCCCAACTTTTAGATATCAAATAATTATGCCTGACAATTTATCTATTCCATAATCTATTCTTAGAGTAATTTATCAAATAATTCATCCAATTATTTAATACATACTTGATCAAGATTATGCATGTCAATAAAAATAAAATATTTAACCCCCACATATAGCTTATTTTACTCAAGTGAGCATTGATGCGTCTCTAGTGTGAAGTTAAATTCTCCTTCCAAATGTATCCAAAATAATTTACAAGACAAGTACACACGTGTCTTTTCAAAACATTACTAAGGATACGAAAAGTCACACTAATATATAATCTCAACATATATTATACATATTCAATTTTCTCAAGCAAAACATACATAATGTTCTTAAATTGATTAATGAATAGTATTCAATATCATATATATTAAGTGCATAGAATAAATTTATAACGGCTATATAATAAACTTATAACGGCTATATAATAAATTTATAATATTGCTCTCATTACTCATAAGAGCATATAATCTCCACATGGTATCTCCCAAGACAACATAATTTGCACAAAATCATTAATAATTAATTATTACTCCACTAATAATCACATTAATTATTTTGATCGTAAGCATATAATATTTTCCATTAACACAGAAAAACATTCACCTTTTAGTTGTATACTAATACAAACATGTGTGCAAATTCATCATCCATCATGAAATATTGAGACTAACACATTCAACATATGTTCAGAAACAACATTAACATCTTACTTTTATCAGATAATTTATCTTCCAATCAATGACGATAAATAATACTCATCTACCAAACGTAATTATTTTACCATCATGAATCACAAGAAGACAAGAACAAAACACATAGATACCATACCTCATTCTCAAGGATGAATATTGATAATAAAATAAGATAATACCATCCACTCATAAACCTTCAAAAATTTCAGGATACTACCACAACATTGTGTCTCGTTTTCCGAAGGGTAAATGGCAGAATCAGCTCACAACTTTAACTAAAGAGTTGTAGCCCTTCTTCTTAGATTTCCAATGCCATATTACACGTCCCAATCAGAGGTCTAGAGACGGAGTTATTGCCATAATACCGAATTGTTGTCTCACCCTCAACGAGATGAATCTTACCAACGAAACAAGATAGCCAATTGAAACAATTCCAATGACAAGTGATGAACACAACCACAATAATAGTGACATAATTTCGTTTCTCAATTGTTGGAAATATAGGGTCACTATAGGGGCGATATATAACTAGTAAATACACGTTGTTGTGTCGTGGTATGAAGGCCACTGAATGAGAAACGAAATCACCCCGACTACGGTACGAATCGGAATGGGCGTCGTCCCCCAAGGTCACACTGAAGAAGTTATGTGCACTGTCCTACGGATTAACCCGCTTAAGTCTATGTATCCGATATGCCTTGCTAGAGGTCGATGTCGGATTGACATGTAAATGAGTTACGTGTCTGGTAGTCTTAAGTGGGCCCATTGGGTCACACACAATATATACGGGATATTATTAATATATATATCGATATATTAAATATATCGGGTCAGTAGTAATACGGACCCAGCTGCGTTGTCGGGTTATGGTAATTAGTGTTATACTAATAATCTAATTATGGTAATAAGAGTTATATAGAAATAACCTAATTCTACCTTCTCATCTCCTATATAAGGAGGTTCATATCATGAACCAACCTATGGAATAATGAGTATTGACTCATAGTATATTCGTCTTATAAAGAGTTATAAGAGAGATATAGAGAGAAGTTGTGAGACGGTCTCACATACCTTTATACTAGCATATACGTCGCAGTTCTGTACCCGTGTGGATACCAAAGGAGGCATCACGTTTGGGGTGCTTTATTCTGTCCGTGGAGATTATTTATTCTGTCCGTGGAGATTATTTATTCTTGTCCGTGAAGATTATTTATTCTGTCCGTGGAGATTATATATATTTCTAGGTTTATTATACTTCTTATTAATACGCTGTTCCGCTGCAAATAAGGTATAATTGTTATCCCTCTTCTTTTGTCTTTTCGGTTAATACTCGTAACAGGTCCTTGGGTTTAAGGGTTGTAACCCTACAGTGGTATCAGAGCCTCTGTTATGTAGTATTAATCAGATCGACGTGAATCTTTATCTCATAATAAGTTATGAGGATTCTACCCGCGTATTAATTTGATTATATTTTCCTCGTGTAAGAATTGTTCTCAGTTATATTTCCATCCATGACTTTGCCGCTTCATACGCATGTTTATCACTACTACTCCTTATGTTTAAGTATGATTCATGGTACTGGTATTTCAATTGTAAAATTGCATGCATGTGTTTGTAATGATTGTTGCATGATTATGGTTTGATCCATTCATATTGTGACAAATGTTGTTTCTCACTTTGATGATGGTTTAATGCAAGATTAATACGATTAGTAGTTTGCAACCTTCATTCATATTGCGGCTAGTCAATAATATTATCGTACAAGTTTAGGGTTTAATTTGTGAATTTAAATTGTTAAATTCTAAAATTGACTCGTAAAATTAATTTAAGATGTAATATTGATTATTTTTAATTTAATTTACCCTAAATTGACCCACTATAATCCCAAATTTCTTTGTTGACGATGAGACTAATTAGATTAGGTCAAGATTCGATTGAAATTGGGTAAAATTATTAGAATTTATCGTTGACGATGAGACCTAATAAGATTAGGACAAGATTCGTTTTAATTATGGTGGAGACGGAACGAAACAAGGTCAACCCGGTTGACACGAGTGTGACTCGATCAGAACGGGTGTGACTTGGTTGGCACGAGTATTACTCGGTTGGCACGAGTATGACTCGGTAGGCACGGGTCTGTCCCGGTCGGAACGAAATGACCCGGGCGGCAAAGGTTTGACCAAGACGACACAATATTTACTCGAACGACATGCTGTCGGGTCGAGCAACGCTTTTAAGAAAAATTGTTTTCTCGCGTTTGTGTGTTGATTATAAATCAAACACGGATTATATTTTTATTTTTCCGAATCAATGAAAATTAATTTTCTAAATCGGGTAAATAATTTTGTGCATTTTAATTATCATGTTTTCATAAATGGGTCGGGAAAAGAGTTTCTCGAGTCCTAATTGATTTTGATGAATTGTTCATCTATATGACAATTATAAGTTGCAGATCGATTGTGAATCGAGTTTTGTATATCCGTTCAATTTTTCCGGGTGGGAAATTGTTCCTCGTAGTTGGAAAAATGAAAGATATTGCTGATCGAAATTGTTCAAACCAAATAGCAATTATGAATTGTAATATGATTATGAATCAAAATATGGGATCTTTTAACTTGTTTTATACACAAATCATTAGTAACAATTGAATTATTATGTCATATGATGCATGATTTTTATTGTTTGAGACTTGTAACTTGTGTGTTTAGGTTGTCTTGTAAGTTGACCTAGCAACATGTTTAGGACCCATAATGCATTTAATCCCTCGCACAAATATTAAGTATTGCCTTTCCAGAATTGACCACTACAACAATTTCATATCATTGGTTGGAGTGACTGCCTAAGCGGTGCTTTGCCGATGTGTGTGGACTGAGTAGGTGGGTAACGGTTACCCACAGGTTCAGTCTGGTTTGCTTAACATTGCTATCAAGTCGGACTTGGGCTTTGAGGCAAATAGTTGGTGTCATATGATGACTAATTCCGACGAACCAGGAATTACATAGAGATGTAATTGACATGTTTGTTGTCTACCTTTACTTTTGGAGCTTGAGCAGTGAGCCCAAGTTCACTTGAGCGACAAAAGGTTTAGGATCTTGGAATATTATGCGAACTTGAGGGTAGTTTTCATGATTTTATCTTAAAATTATTTAAGATCATTAATATTAATTATCGTTTTACTTTGCATATATAATTGTAGTTGTAATTTAGTTCCTTTATCACATTTATTAAAGATGAGTTTGAATTGTTCAACCTTGTCGATTGGTATCTTGAGAATTATTTTCAAAATTAGAGATATGGATTTTGTCCTTGTGAAGGATAATTTCGATAAATTATAACCAATGCTAATATACAGTATGGACTGTATAATTAAAGTCATGAAGATGATTATAAGTACCAAAATCAATTGTTTCGATAAAGGGAACCGTTCCCATTAAGTGAGAAAATATTGAAGATGATCTAATTAATCCATATCATACGATGACGTGATTATATTTGATAATCAGGAAATTTTGGATGCTTCTTTCTAAAGAATTAGGAAGTGGAATCGTTTCAATTAGTCCTAAGTTTAGGTCACTTTATTATGAATAAACATGTGACTTAATAAGGTTTCTCACCTTTTAGCATGAGATGTTAAAAGCAATTGAACATTGTATCAAGAAGGCAAATAATACTAATGTTCTTTGAGTTCATTAAGAAAATTGCTTGAGATAATGATTAATGAATCTAATACGTTGGTTAAAGTAAGGGAAGGATAATTGTTGTCGTACCCAAACTTGTTCCCATGTTAAGATTAGGTACGAAATTATTTATCATTAATGTAATGACAAATATATGGCATTGGTAGATAGCTTTCTAGAAGTGTCTAGAAAATCTGCAAAATCAATTATTGAAGTAAGACTTCTGGTGTGTATGTTACTAGAGTAATTGTTGCTTTCATTCTACTCTTTTGGTATATGTGGACATGACATAGGTCCACCCCGACGCGGCCACGCGCGGATTTGGGTAGGCGAATGAATCTCCATATGAGAAGGATCGAATTGAAATTTAGGTCTATGTGGAGTCACCACCGAATTTTATGGTTATTCGGAACCGTTCGAGCCCACTCTATGTCGTAGTGGGCCGTATACAAAATACGGCCCATTTCCGATGTCAGAGTTTATTGGGCTCGTCCCTTTGCATATCGATATAGATGCCGACTTGAGCGGTTAATCGTATATTGAATGACTCTCGTGCGCCAACGGTTTCGGGCATCCGGAAACCGAGGTTCTGAGTAAGGGGTGAGGGTACGTGTTGGGAAGCCCACAAAGGACACCCAACCCCGCCCGCACATTAGCGGCCTCTACTAAGAACTCGAATGACTTTCTAATACGCGTGCTAGTAAAACGGGAAAATGATATGCAAAGATTTATTTTCCCTAAACATGCGAATGTAATTGAAAGGGTTTCTAAGTCAATTTAATGCAACTAAAATTAACGTCCAAGTTGTATTTTATCATGCGGGTTCATTTAGTACAATAAACGAACAATAATTAAATTGGCAAAAGAAATAACAAACGCGTTAGTAAACGATGTAATGATATAACGAATAATAACGGTTTATGTAAATATGAGATGAGATGAAAAGGTGCAAATATGAGATGCATGGTTTGAACAGATAGTAATACACGTGATTGATTAAACACGTGTTGACCTAAATCATAAATTACTACCGAGTTCGCAAAATAGAATAATGTACGACTTGCATTTTAGTCATTATGTGGTCACTCGATCGAGTGGTCAATAGACTCGATCGAGTAGACCTTTAAAAAAGATTTCTGTTTTGCGTTTATGACCGTACTCGGTCGAGTTATTGACTAACTCGGTCGAGTACATGGCCACTCGACCGAGTCACTATGAGACTCGATCGAGTGGGTGTCATAATTAGCTTTCTGACTCGATTTTAGGGTGTCACTCGATCGAGTGACTAAGGCACTCGGTCGAGTGGCACCTGTATGAACTTGGTTCGTTTGCTATTTAATTGTTGACTTTGAAATTGCTTTTGATTTTTGATAATCGGACATAAATATTGCACAATTTATGTTCGACTTGGTTTTTTATAAATCGCGAATTTTGTTGAACCGAATATAAATATTGTTGAATTTATACCCGATTCTAAAATTGAATACTCATCCTATCCCATATTCGATTATTGAATCGATATGGGGTATTTAGAGTGAAAAATAAAAAGGATGGATTAATTTTAGTCGCTTTGAATTAATTATCGTGATATGAATAAATCACGTTAATTAATTCATATGACTTGATTGTTAGATTCGATATCCAATTATGGAATTGGTATCGAATCTAAAATCGACGCTTTACTTGAATAGTAAAAAAACTTGATTCCCTCGACTTTTCCGACATCGAAATAAATCCCTAGGGATTGTGATGTCGGATCCGTGTCAACGGGTTTCGACCCTTATTAAAAATTGACTTTAGAAAATTGATGAATGCAAAATTGATGATGATAACGAGAAGTAATAACAGAATCTTGTTTAAGTTGACTCATCTCAATAATCAAATAATCGGGGTACCGGGATAAGCGACCGTCAACGCTGTGTGCAGTACACTTGTATGTTCGTGTTTTCTTATCCCGATATCCTTCTTACTCGACACAAATCAATGAGTATTTTAATATTTTAATACTAAAGATATTATAGATATTATGATGCGATGACTAAAATAATAAAAAAACGAAAAAAACGAGGAAGAATGATGAATGCGCAATAATAATGATAAAATAACCGTAACACTAATAATAATAATACGAAATAACAATAATAATAATAATAATAATAATAATAATACGTAATAATAATAATAATAATAATAATAATAATAATAATAATAATAATAATAGTAATCATACGTAGTAATAATAATAATAATAACACAAAAAAAACGGAGAAGAGAGGAAAGAAAGAAGAAAGGGGGTTTTGTCACCCTCAACCTACATGTTTCTGTCTCGGATTAAGGATCGTAAACGCGGCTATGGCACGGGAGTCTTCGAGGTGTATGGAGGCTAAGTTGTGGTGGCTCGGGTAGAATTTCCTAAAACTAGGTTTAGGGTTTTGCTAAGGTCGATTTCCTAGGGTTTTTCTAGGGTTCGTAGACGACGTAGTATGTATGTGTGTAGGGTGTAGATTGCTAGGGTTGTAGATAATTAGGGTTTTTTTTTGTGATCTCTAGATGGTGTGCATGGGGGGTGTTTATATAGAAAAGATTAGGGCACCCGGGCTAGGTCACTCGACCGAGTAAGTAGCCAACTCGGTCGAGTGGCCCGTTACACCAGCCGCCGGGCTCAAAGCAGGCCCACTCGATCGAGTGGATGGGTCACTCGATCGAGTGGCCTAACTGGGTTGCGCGGATCTTGTTGGACCTTGACCTTGATGGGTTTTGTGTTTGACTTGGACTTTTGATGATTGATGGGTTGTTTCTGTGTGTCTCGGAAACGACTTTGACCGGGGTCGACCCAATCGTGAAAAGCCGGTTTTAATTCCGGTGTCGGTTTTGGCCCAAATTAGTCTTGTTTGACTCGGAATGGTCCACTGGGCCTGGAATTGAGGTCTGTTTGGTGGGATTTGTACTCCGTAAGTGTGTTAACCAGCGATTAATGGATTTGAGCCCGTATCCGAGCGCGTAGAAACATGTTAGCGTCCGATCATCATCGGGTGATTTTTGGAAACTAGCATAGACACCTGGCAGTCAAAATGTGGGTGTCTACAGAGCCCCCACTCTGACTGAGGCTTGGACAGGGCGAAAGTCAGAGTAGCTACCAAGCCCGTTACGACCTGGTAGACTTCCGGTCGGGTCGTTTATAGTCCGTTAGACTCGCGTGAAGGGCTCGCCAGCCATAAGGCAGAGATCATACCTGCGCGCTCCGTGGGGACTTTGGGCTTGTCACGTAAGCCCTGGGTGAGCCTGTGTGTTGGCCCATCCCGTGCTATCCTGGAAAATGCTGCTGGGGAGATTTGATGACTTGCATGCCTTGCTTGAGTCGTACCTGTATAAGCTACATAAAATGTATGCAACACGTAGGTAGTAAAATGACTCGTGCTGGGGAAAATGACTCTTGAATTTTTGAAATTTTGAAATTTGAAAATCTTGAATTTTTGAAATTTTTGACATCGACTTCTAAAGAAATTAGGAAAGTTCGGGATGATTATTTCCACACTAGTATTGAGACTAGGCTTGTGGCTTGATTCTATTTGCAATTAGGAAACTTTTTCCTAGAAGCGATATGGAAAGAAATTTGCAAGGTTATTGCTATATATAGCTCCTTATGCTCTTGATTTTTTCATAATTCCATCACAAGAAAGTCTTTTACTTCCCTTAAGGCAAAAAGAAAGTCTCTTTATTCCTTTTAAGAAATTTATCATGGGAACCGACAGGTTGAGTGCTATGCTGCAGGCGTGGTCCCGTCAATTTAGGGATGCCGATAGGGTGGTTTTGAACCAGACGGGTATAACTCAGCTGTACCCGTTCCGTCAGATGGTGGTCGACCGATATTTCCTGGATGCATGCTTGGTCTACTGGGACGACATTTATCATGTCTTTGCCTTCCCCCGGGGCGAGATCTGCCCTTTACCCGAAGAAATTGCTGCAATAGGAGGATGGAACCCGATGCTTCAGCCCGCTGTCCCGTATTCAGTCTACGACCCAAAGAGGAAGCTGAGGGAATTTTTGGGGCTATCTCATAACGAAGTGTCCCGTATGATGAAAGGTGGTGATATTTCTCTGATCGACCTGGCTGAGAAATTCATGAACCCGCATGATGTCCGGGTGAGGTCAGCCCATAGCCGCAGGGCCTTTTCTTTCTGCATGCTCCATGTTTACGCTTTTGAGGGTCACATGGATTGGCTATCTTGCATGGGTAGTGCTCGTCTCATAACGGTGGTGGATTTGATGGAGACTGAACACAGCCCGGCTTGGTTAATCACGGGCGAAATCATCCAGGGCTTGGATAATCGTAAGAGAGATGAATCCATTCGTCTTACCGGAAGCACCCGTTTGTTGCAAGTAAGTCGGATTTTTATTTTTGATTCCTTGATTTTTTGAATTTTTTTCGTAGACTCAGCTACTGCAGTGGGCACTCGATCGAGTCACCCTGGCACTCGATCGAGTGCCTTCGCTGATAGGCTTCTGTCCGTTTCCAGTGACGCCACTCGATCGAGTCAGGCTGTCACTCGATCGAATGTCGTCCGTTTTGTCTCGAAATCTAATGTTTTTGCTTTCATCTTTTTTCAGATTTGGCTTTATGAGAGGCTATCGGAGATAGATCCCCCACTTGATGCCAGTACTTACCGCCATAACCAGCTGATGACGAGACGACGGGCCATTGATTTTTCTCGCTTGATTAGCCAGAAGTATTGGGATGAGGTGCTATCTATCCACGGTGGGCGGTTGATTCGATGGGTCGTGCCATGGTGGCCCATCCCGGCTTGGTCAGGTTTGGACCCGAGGGAGAGGGCCCGTTACCAAGTGATCTTGTCCTTCACCCAAACGGTTCATCTATACCCGGATCGCATACTAAGGCAGTATGGACGATCTCAGCGGATACCAGAAATAGAGGCCATTGTGAGTGATCCAACCCAATTGACGGATGTGATGTGCGACACGTGGATGCAAAGATGGTACACCCGGCACACTTGGCCCATTTCCAAATCTCGGCATTCGATCGGGTTTCAGACTCATATACCAAGTGGACAAAAGCAGGTGATGCTAAAGCCCGAGCTGCTTTGAAGGTGGATGAAGCCTTTGACCTGTTGAGGAGAGAACAGGCTAAGGACAACAGGGGGTTCTTTGATGAGGGAGACACTCCAGCTACCCTAGTCCGCCTAATGTCAGGGCAAAAGAAGAAGGCTAAGACTCAAGCTAAAGGGTCCGGTGCTAAAGGTGCTCGGGGGAAAGTGAGCCCCCAGACAGACTTGGAAAGGAGACTGGGCCCTAGACTAGCCGTGCAGGACCGACTTGGCCCACGGGATAGGCTACCCGAACATGTCCGGGCCCGACTTGGGCCAAAGACTGTGATTGAAGACCCATCGTCGAAGAAGCGGGCCCGTGCTAAGGAGGTTCCCCTTGTGATTAGGGAACGCTCATCCCCACCTCGACGACCTAGGGCTCCACACGACTCGAAGGACAAGGGAAAGGGGAAGATGCCCGGATATTAGTCTCCTAATTTTATTATTTGAATATTATTATTATTTTTTGTGGTGTGTTTTTGTTATTTGCCGTGTTTGGCGTTTTTTTTTTTTTTTTTTTTGTAATTCCCGAGTTGATCGAGATATTAATAAAAGACATATTATTGAAATACCGTTCCCGTCTTTTCGTTTATTGCAGTGGTTGTACCCTTTTAAGGGGTTGCCTACGTATCCACGATTAGCGGAATCAAACCAAACGTAGTTCAAAATTGATTTGATTGATTTGCAACTTTCGAAATACATCAAGATCATTGATTCGAGATGTGCGACGGTAGAATAGTTAATTCTAACTTATTGACTTGTCTTAAAATTTTGAAAATTTATAAAAAGACAAATTTTATAAATTTTTGCAAATGACATTGAGACAGGGGTTTATGGGTAATAGCGCTTCAGCTGGTCCAAGTTGGTCGGGTTGACGAACTCGTTGCCATCCAGGTCCGTTAGCCTCACCGCTCCTCCCGATAGGATTTTCTTGACCAAGTATGGCCCAGCCCAATTGGGTTTGAACTTTCCTCTTGGGTCAACCGGTAGTAAGGCACGAACCGATTTTAGGACCAAGTCTCCTTCTTTGATCTTCCTGGGCCTAACTCTTTTGTTGAAAGCCCGTTGGATTCTTTTTTGATACACTTGAATATTGTTGAGGGCCCGGGATCGCCGCTCATCCAAAAGGACTAGCGAATCGTATCGGGCTTGGACCCAATCTGCTTCGGGTACTTGGCTTTCAAGCAAAATCCTTAGGGATGGTACTTCTAGCTCGACCGGTTGGACTGCTTCCATTCCATATGTCAGATAATATGGAGTTGCTCCGGTTGCTGTGCGAATTGAAGTTCGGTATCCCCATAAGGCAAAAGGTATCTTGTCGGGCCAGTCCCGATAATTCTCAGCCATCTTTTTAAGTATGGTGACAATTGTTTTGTTGGCCGCTTCTACCGCTCCGTTTGTTTGGGGTCGGTAAGGTGAGGATGTATGCCTTTGAATTTTGTATTTTGCCAATAATGCAGTAGTTTCAGCTTGAAAGTGGGTCCCGTGATCACTGATAAATTCGTGCGGGATCCCATACCGGCATATAATCTTATTTTGGATAAATTTGGCCACGTGCTTGGCGTTCAAGGCACGGTATGACTCGGCTTCTACCCACTTGGTGAAGTAGTCGATGGCCACCAAAATGAAGCAATGTCCTCCCATCCCGGAAGGATGCACTTTCCCAATTATGTCTATACCCCATGTCGAAAATGGCCATGGTGATGTCATGGTATATAATAGAGAAGATGGCATATGTTGTACATTACCGAAGATCTGACAATTATGGCAGTGCTTGACGTATAATTGGCAGTCTGTCTCCATGGTGTTCCAGTAATACCCGAGCCTCGTGATTTTACGGGATAGCATATGGGCGTTCATATGCGGACCGTTTTCACCGTCGTGGACCTCGGCCATGACCTTCTCGGCTTGAATTTTGTCGATACATAGAAGGAGAGCCCCCTGTGCCGTCTTTTTGTATAATTGCCCGTCATCGGTACGAACAAATTGGGTTGCTAATCTTCGTAGGCCCTTTTTGGCCCGATTTTCAGCTCCCGCGGGATATTCCCCCGTTGTCAGGTATGTTAAGATGGTTTGATACCAAGGTTCTGGGTCAGTTATCTCGATATCTTGAATGGCATAGATGTAGGCCGGCTCTGACCGCCTTTCAACACAAATTGGCATGCTTGTCAGGTGATCCGGGATGTTCAGTAAAGATGCTAATTTGGAAAGTGCATCTGCAAACTGATTTTCCTCTCGGGGTAAGTAAATATACTCGACTTTCTGGAATTGTTTCTCTAGAACCCGTACTCGCGCTTGGTAAGCCACGAGATTGGCGTTCCGAGTTTTCCATTTTTGGAGTGCTTGATTGATGACCAATGATGAATCACCGTGGACCCGGAGATTTGTTACCCCTAAATCAGCAGCGGCTTGCAACCCGTGAATGCATGCTTCGTATTCGGCTGCGTTGTTGGTCACGTCGAAGTCCAACTTGATGGATAAAGGAGTGTGTTCCCCTCGGGGTGAGATTAACAGAATTCCGACCCCAAATCCTCGGAAGTTGGATGCCCCGTCAAAATACAGATCCCATGTCTCGGTATCGGTATGGAATATGTCTTCATCAGGAAAGGCCCATGTATCGGTGTGGCCTTGTTCGGATATCGGGCTGTCGGCGAGGAACTCGGCAACTACCCGGCCTTTGATGGCTTTTAACGGTACAAATTGGAGGTCAAACTCAGATAACATTAGAGTCCATCTTGACATCCTCCCGTTGAGGATGGGCTTCTCGAATAGGTACTTGATAGGATCCATTTTGGATAAAACATGTACCTCGTGACTGAGCATGTAGTGTCGGAGCTTTTTAGTGGCCCAAACCAATGCTAGGCACGTTTTCTCGAGCATTGTGTATTTGCATTCGTACTCGAGGAACTTCTTACTGATGTAGTAAATACCCCGTTCTTCTTAATCGACTGTCTGGGCTAGCATAGCCCCCATGGCCGTCTCAGTCGTTGTTAGGTATAACGAGAGAGGCAAACCGTGTTGAGGCGGCATTAGTACCGGCGGAGCAGACAGAATCTCCTTGATTTTATCGAAAGCCGCTTGACATTTGTCGTCCCATAGCACCCGTTCCCCGATCTTCAGCTTCTTGAAAATGGGCTGGCATACCATGGTTAGCTTTGAAATGAAACGGCTGATGTATTGGACTTTCCCGAGAAACCCCCTTATTTCCTTTTCGGTCTTGGGTGGCTGCATCTCAGTGATGGCTTTGATTTTAGCTGGGTCGACCTCGATGCCGCGTTGGCTAACGATATGGCCCAGTAATTTCCCTGACGTTACCCCAAAACTGCATTTTTGTGGGTTCAGTCTCATGTTGTACTTACGTAGTCTGGTAAAGAACTTTCTTAGGGCTGTGATGTGCCCGCTTCGGTCCTTAGACTTGACGATCATATCGTCCACATAGACCTCCACCTCCTTATGCATCATGTCGTGTAATAAGGTGGTGGCGGTCCGTTGATAGGTGGCTCCAGCATTGATGAGCCCAAATGGCATGACGGTGTAGCAGTAAGTTCCCCATGGTGTAATGAAGGTGGTCTTACCCATATCCTCTTCTGCCATTTTGATTTGATTGTATCCGGCATACCCGTCCATGAATGATAGAAGGGCATGGTCGGCCGTGTTATCCACTAATATGTCGATATGTGGTAACGGAAAATCGTCTTTTGGGCTGGCCTTGTTTAGGTCCCGGAAGTCCACGCATACTCGCACCTTGCCGTCCTTCTTGGGTACCGGCACGATGTTTGCAACCCAGTCTGGATATTCAGACACTTGTATAAAACCCGCTTTGAATTGTTTATCGACCTCTTCTTTGACTTTAAGAGACCATTCGGGCTTCATTCTTCTGAGCTTTTGTTTAACCGGTTTGCACCCATCTTTGATGGGTATTCGGTGTTCTGCTATTTCTCGATCTATTCCCGGCATGTCCTTGTAGGACCATGCAAAGACGTCTTTAAATTCTAGGAGGAGGTCCGTGAACTGTTGTCTTTCCTCTGGATCTAAAGATTGGCCCAACTTAAGCATCTGGCGCTCTAAAGTGGTTCCCACGTTGATGGACTCGGTTTCTTCGATTACCGGATCTCGGGATTCCCTTTGCTCGAGCTGCTCGACCAGATGTTGTGGTAGAGGTACCTGTTCGTCGGGTTTCTCAATGTCATTGCATATAAAATTTTTGAAATTGAGAAAATTTTGGAAATAAGACAAGTCGTAAGCAGAACGGTGTTCGTTATTATTATTGATAGTGAATTTGGAAAATAGCTCGAATAGAGCTGCCATCTGATCGTTGGTCAGTGGCGGGATAGGTAGAGGTCTCGGGACAGGCCCCAAGACCTCAGTGGGTGTGGCTAAGGGAGTTACAGACTCGATACTAGCACCTGACCCCCTAGACTCGGACTCAGACTCCGACTCTGACTCTGACTCAGACTCGGTATCCGGCATGTCTCCCTCGCCGGTGGTCAGCTTGTAGACCCGTCCTTGACTGTCGGTCCACTTTATAGTCTTCCTCCAAACTCTCATCCCGGCGTTGGCACCGACCTCGGTAATGAGCTTGGTTGGGTCGAACCGATCGCTGCGGAGGATCAAGTTGACCAAGTCGTCTTTTGGAGCGGGGACGGTCCTGTCTTCTCCAAATAAGAGCCCCATCATGGGCTCGGAGTCATCTTCACCCTTCTCGGGTTCTGTTTGGAGGACGGTGAATATATCGTTGGGGATATAGTTACATTCCCGAGCCTTTTTGGTCTCGGGATATGTGATGGTGGGTTGGTAGAGGCCCACTTGGATGGCTCCGAAGACTGGAGTGACGAATATGATTGTATCGGCCCGGCCCACATTCTCGGAGCTTATGGTATATCCCAATCCGAGTCGGGATTCTCCATTGTCCAAGACCTCGATGATCTTCCCCGCAGGAAGATACGGCCTTGAAGTAGCTCCGGGTAAGTAACCCACATTTTGTAGCATCGTGTCGATGCTAGGGGCGAAGTAGGGTTTGAAAAGATATTCCTCCTCAATCATACCCACGAAGTCGAATCCTCGTGGTTCGGCCCGATTCGTGGCGTTACAGCTTGCCACGGTCATGGGGGTCGCCTCCAATGTGATGATACCGTCTTTGAGTGGCATCTTTACTTTTCGGTGGAGGGTAGATGACACGGCCTTGACTGCGTGGATCCAAGGCCTTCCTAGTAGGAGATTGAATGATGAGGTGACATCTATCACCTGGAACTCCAACTCCTTTTCGATCGGGCCCGTTATGATCTTCAGTTTAACGGCCCCAGCTACTGGTTTTGGGCTCCCGTCGAAGGCCTGGATAGTTTGGGCCGTCGGGATATAGTCGGCATCAGTGATGCCGAGGGCTTTGGCGGTCCTTAATGGTAGGACGTTCACGGCTGATCCATCGTCAATGAGGGTCATCGGGAGATACTTACCCTTGCAGATGACCGTGATATATAGGGCCAGGTTGTGATTGGGCCCAAATGGAGGTAAATCAGCTTCAGAGAAGGTTATGAGTGGACCTCCTTCTTTGGACTTGCCCTTGAGGTAGGGCATAATGGTAGCTACCATTTCAGCGGGAGTAGCTTCCGAATCGACCTTGATCTCATCGAGAGCCTTAGTCAGAGCTTCCCGATGAGCCTGTGAGCTAACCAATAGCTGCCATATGGTTAGATCAGCTCGAACCCTCTTCATTTGTTGGACCAAGGTTGTGTCATTGCTTGGTTCCTCGGGGGTTATTTCCGTCCTGGCAGGTTCAGTGACGGATGTTGAAGTGGCGCGCCCAGCAGTGGCGAGGTGGTTGGTGGCTAGAGCCTTGAATTTGGCTTTTCGAACCTCTTCCAGGGTGATGGGGACAGCTTCCCCCTTGGCTAAGTAGACATCGTCCTCGTCATCGAACCATATCCCATTGATTTGTGGGATAAAAGGAGAAATGAGGTGAGAACAGTCAATTACCTCCCCTGTGAATATGGCGTGGGCGCTGAACGGGTTTTCTTTGTTGCTCGGCTTGTCTCCGGGCAACGGAACTTTCCCGCTCTCGATAAGGTCTTGGATTAAGTGCTTTAACTTCCAACATTTTTCAGTATCATGTCCGTTGCCCCGGTGATACTGACAGTAGGCTTGAGCATTATAGTACTTGGACCTCTTTTCTGCTGGAGGCTCTGGAGTTGGGCCTATTGGTTGAATCAGACCCTTTGAAGATAGCCTCTGTAAGGCGTAGGTATAGGTAGTCCCTATATCTGTGAATACCCGATTGGGTGTATTCTTTTTGGATGAGGTGTCAAGTAGATTCACCTCATCAAAGATGTTGCGGGTCGCAGCTGCGGGTGCGGGCTTGTTTGTAGACGAACTCGCCCCTTGATAGCCCTTGGTAGAGGCCTTAGTCAGGCTCTCTAACCTCAGATCATCTTCGATCCTTGTGCCCATTTCAGTAAGGACAGCAAAGTTTGGGATGATAGCATACCGGAGATGGACCCGGTAGGATGGGAGTAGATTCTTGACGAAGGCTTCCACTAGGGCCTTCTCGCCGGGCTTATCGACCAGCTTCACACTTTCGGCCCTCCATCTTTGTAGATACTTTGTGAACCCTTCTTTGGGCTCTTGGGCCATTACCTCCAGAGTACGCATTGTAGTCTGGATTTCAGTGTTGTCGGCATAATTCCTAGCAAACTCGGTCGCCACATCATCCCAAGTCTTGTATTTCTTGGGGTCGAGCCTGTAGAACCAGGCCTTAGGATGCTTCTCTAGGGAAGAGGGGAATAGGTGCTTGAACATTGTTGACTTCACCCCTTTTACCGCCATGAAGTCTTTGAAAGCCCGAATGTGGTGGACCGGGTCTTCGGTACCCTCAAACATAGGAAGTCCCGTTAAGTTGAGGTTAGCCGGTAGCTCGTTATCCAAAGGTGAATAAGTACGAGCGTTTTCGGTGTGGATCGAGTTGTTCGTTGATAAATGAACTTGCTCTTCGAGCCTACGAACAACACTAAGCAATTCGGCCATGGGCCCGATGGGCTCGGCTCCTTCGGTAGGGACCGCCTTCTCTACGGTGCTCAGGCGGGTGGATAGGGTCGCCTGATTGGCCACGATGGCGGCCAGCTGGGTTTCGCGAGAGAGTCTTTCAGTTCATCCATCTTGCGCTGGTGTCGAGTTACGGGCGGCCTGTCTGTAAGAACACCACGTAATCAGAAACTACCCCAAAATCCCGAAATAGAAATTACATCCCGAACAAGACTAAAAGAGGAAAATGACTCGGAAAAGACACCTAGACGGGTGACTTGTGAAATGTGGGCCTTCCTTAGGATTCGGCGGGTGAGCCTAGTCCTGTTCGAAGGAAGGTTCACGTGAGACATCCCCAGACTTTAGACTCGACTGTGTTGACGGGCCCTCCTTTGTAGGGGTTTGTCCTACGTAGGTGGGCCTTGCCTTAGTCTAATAAGGCGGACCGGGAAAGGGAAAAAACTCGTGATGTAAGATCGACGGAGTTTCGACGCTACGGACCTTGACAACTTAAGACACGACCCGACACTGCTAAATATGGGAAGTCCTAAGAGGAAGGTTTTGAAAATTGATTGATTTTGAAAGGGGACCGAGAGGACTCGGTGGAGGGGCCCAAATTTCGAAAAAAAAATTAAAAAAAAAAATGTCATTGGGCCACGGGGTTTTGAAAATTCGAAAGTATTTTCGAGTTTTGAATTGGGCAGCATACCGTCTAGAAAATAGGCTATTTTGAGTGAAATCATAAGTCCTAAATTCGGTATGTGTCCCGGGTTTTGAAACTGAATAGTTTGAAAAAGATGTAATTTTGAAAAAATTGACGGTTTTTGAAAACGACTCGGAAACCAAGTAGCACGTAGTCACACAAGCATTATAACGACGCCATGTATGCTCTATACTAAGTCTCGGTCGGTCTATAGAGGGTCTATACCAGTGTACATAGTCTAGACGTTGATCGGGACGGACTTCCTAAGTCGAGTTGATCTTAGAACATGCCGCGAAACCCACTCGAATCGACTATGGACACCTTTCAACATATCCATATTGGAGTACATCGACGGTATAGTGGGACGTCGGTCGCGAGTACCGGCCCGGGAAAATATGGGTTATGCATGAACCGTAAAACTAACACGCGTATTGTATTCGTCAAACGATTTCTATTCGAGTCTCACCCTGAGGATGCCGATGGTAAGTCACGCATCAGTTAATTCCCAGCGGAGTCGCCAAATTGTGGACATGACATAGGTCCACCCCGACGCGGCCACGCGCGGGTTTGGGTAGGCGAATGAATCTCCATATGAGAAGGATCGAATTGAAATTTAGGTCTATGTGGAGTCGCCACTGAATTTTATGGTTATTCGGAACCGTTCGAGCCCACTCTATGTCGTAGTGGGCCGTATACAAAATACGGCCCATTTCCGATGTCAGAGTTTATTGGGCTCGTCCCTTTGCATATCGATATAGATGCCGACTTGAGCGGTTAATCGTATATTGAATGACTCTCGTGCGCCAACGGTTTCGGGCATCCGGAAACCGAGGTTCTGAGTAAGGGGTGAGGGTACATGTTGGGAAGCCCACAAAGGACACCCAACCCCGCCCGCACATTAGCGGCCTCTACTAAGAACTCGAATGACTTTCTAATACGCGTGCTAGTAAAACGGGAAAATGATATGCAAAGATTTATTTTCCCTAAACATGCGAATGTAATTGAAAGGGTTTCTAAGTCAATTTAATGCAACTAAAATTAACGTCCAAGTTGTATTTTAGCATGCGGGTTCATTTAGTACAATAAACGAACAATAATTAAATTGGCAAAAGAAATAACAAACGCGTTAGTAAACGATGTAATGATATAACGAATAATAACGGTTTATGTAAATATGAGATGAGATGAAAAGGTGCAAATATGAGATGCATGGTTTGAAAAGATAGTAATACACGTGATTGATTAAACACGTGTTGACCTAAATCATAAATTACTACCGAGTTCGCAAAATAGAATAATGTACGACTTGCATTTTAGTCATTATGTGGTCACTCGATCGAGTGGTCAATAGACTCGATCGAGTAGACCTTTAAAAAAGATTTCTGTTTTGCGTTTATGACCGTACTCGGTCGAGTTATTGACTAACTCGGTCGAGTACATGGCCACTCGACCGAGTCACTGTGAGACTCGATCGAGTGGGTGTCATAATTAGCTTTCTGACTCGATTTTAGGGTGTCACTCGATCGAGTGACTAAGGCACTCGGTCGAGTGGCACCTGTACGAACTTGGTTCGTTTGCTATTTAATTGTTGACTTTGAAATTGCTTTTGATTTTTGATAATCGGACATAAATATTGCACAATTTATGTTCGACTTGGTTTTTTATAAATCGCGAATTTTGTTGAACCGAATATAAATATTGTTGAATTTATACCCGATTCTAAAATTGAATACTCATCCTATCCCATATTCGATTATTGAATCGATATGGGGTATTTAGAGTGAAAAATAAAAAGGATGGATTAATTTTAGTCGCTTTGAATTAATTATCGTGATATGAATAAATCACGTTAATTAATTCATATAACTTGATTGTTAGATTCGATATCCAATTATGGAATTGGTATCGAATCTAAAATCGACGCTTTACTTGAATAGTAAAAAAACTTGATTCCCTCGACTTTTCCGACATCGAAATAAATCCCTAGGGATTGTGATGTCGGATCCGTGTCAACGGGTTTCGACCCTTATTAAAAATTGACTTTAGAAAATTGATGAATGCAAAATTGATGATGATAACGAGAAGTAATAACGGAATCTTGTTTAAGTTGACTCATCTCAATAATCAAATAATCGGGGTACCGGGATAAGCGACCGTCAACGCTGTGTGCAGTACACTTGTATGTTCGTGTTTTCTTATCCCGATATCCTTCTTACTCGACACAAATCAATGAGTATTTTAATATTTTAATACTAAAGATATTATAGATATTATGATGCGATGACTAAAATAATAAAAAAAACGAAAAAAACGAGGAAGAATGATGAATGCGCAATAATAATGATAAAATAACCGTAACACTAATAATAATAATACGAAATAATAATAATAATAATAATAATAATAATAATAATAATACGTAGTAATAATAATAATAATAATAATAATAATAATAATAGTAATCATACGTAGTAATAATAATAATAATAACACAAAAAAAACGGAGAAGAGAGGAAAGAAAGAAGAAAGGGGGTTTTGTCACCCTCAACCTACATGTTTCTGTCTCGGATTAAGGCTCGTAAACGCGGCTATGGCACGGGAGTCTTCGAGGTGTATGGAGGCTAAGTTGTGGTGGCTCGGGTAGAATTTCCTAAAACTAGGTTTAGGGTTTTGCTAAGGTCGATTTCCTAGGGTTTTTCTAGGGTTCGTAGACGACGTAGTATGTATGTGTGTAGGGTGTAGATTGCTAGGGTTGTAGATAATTAGGGTTTTTTTTTGTGATCTCTAGATGGTGTGCATGGGGGGTGTTTATATAGAAAAGATTAGGGCACCCGGGCTAGGTCACTCGACCGAGTAAGTAGCCAACTCGGTCGAGTGGCCCGTTACACCAGCCGCCGGGCTCAAAGCAGGCCCACTCGATCGAGTGGATGGGTCACTCGATCGAGTGGCCTAACTGGGTTGCGCGGATCTTGTTGGACCTTGACCTTGATGGGTTTTGTGTTTGACTTGGACTTTTGATGATTGATGGGTTGTTTCTGTGTGTCTCAGAAACGACTTTGACCGGGGTCGACCCAATCGTGAAAAGCCGGTTTTAATTCCGGTGTCGGTTTTCGCCCAAATTAGTCTTGTTTGACTCGGAATGGTCCACTGGGCCTGGAATTGAGGTCTGTTTGGTGGGAATTGTACTCCGTAAGTGTGTTAACCAGCGATTAATGGATTTGAGCCCGTATCCGAGCGCGTAGAAACATGTTAGCGTCCGATCATCATCGGGTGATTTTTGGAAACTAGCATAGACACCTGGCAGTCAAAATGCGGGTGTCTACAGTATATGATATACCAAATGCAACTATTACATTGTGGATGTGATGGCTCAAAGAGAGTGGAATAATGGTATATAAGTGAAGTGTTTTATGATGAAATGAACAAACGTTGTTGTTTCATATACAAAAGGAAAATCACTTAATTTTATCATAAAGCTGACTACTGGAATTGAATAATTGTTATTCTTGTACTAGTCATAAGCAAGAATATTGATTCTGTTTCATGTATGGGCATGAAAAGTTTTAATAAAAGTAGAACAATTGTTGCTCTATATCTTGCAAGAATATGATGTACAATAATAAGGCTAACATGATTGTTGGACTCTACATTCCTAGTAGTGAATGTTTTATTTGTAACATAACGACCAAAAGGTTCAAGTCCCTCGACTCAAGTTTTACCTATTATGACATTGGCCTAAATCCATGAGACAAGAAACATAAGAATAGTTTCATAATGATGAAATTATAAACCTTATTGATAAAGATCAATTGAGGTAAATGGATCTCGTTAAGATGGATAAATGACATTAGAAGTGACTCCTATTATTTGTAATGGGAGGGTACTTAGACTTGTTGGATCACATATATACAGATACGTGTGAGTTTAACTAGTAGTGTTGCAAAAATGGGTAACATGTATGGTTTTGTTCATTTGATGAATTTTGAAACTGAATGCTTTGAATTGTTCAAGGAAATTCAGATAAAAGTACAAGATCAACTTGATAAGTTGATACGAGTCGTTCGATATGATTGAAACAGGGAGGAATTGAACTAAAAGATTGTGATCATCTTAGAAGTAGTGAAAAGTGTTTCAAACTACATCGAACTGTATTTGATATGATTTGGTCTATGATGAGTTATGCAGATTTTATTGACTGTTTAGAAAGTTATGCACTATAATAGTCTTTGTACAAATATTGATGAGATTGTCCATGTAAGTCGGAGAATAGACACCATATGAGATATGGAATGAAAATGTTCTTAAAAGTCTTTTCTTAATTATCAAGTTAACTTTAAAGAAAATTGTTTTTAGAACTTAGACTCAATTATGACATGTGTTTTATTAGGGGTATTATGTTAATTCTACAAACCATCCAAAGAACAAAACTGTTATGTTGCATGGAGTGGTATGTTTCTTTTAAAAATATGTGATTTCTAATAGAAACAGTGGGAGTAGAATCGACCTTGAATTGTTCAAAGTTAACAGGAATTCTCTACAACTGTTGAAGAGAATATTGATGCATTCATGAAAAGTCGTGATCAACTTACCTGCAAAATATTACCCTACATAGGTTTGACCTATGATGAAACAATAATTGGCAAAAAATTCCAAAAGTCACATAAAATCTAATAGATTCTATATACCATAACTACCAAGTATAGACTTTGGTTAAATGGGTCTTATAGTGAAGAATAGTCTTCAATATAAAGACGATGTAGATTGATATAAGAGTATCTATGAAGCATAGTAGGTAGTTAAGGATTGATCTCATAGTAATGACTATGGAAAAATTCTTTTTACAACATTATGCTTGAGTCTATTAGGAACGATTTAGCATTTTGATTGTCATCACTCATTTGATGAGTTTTGGACATATATGTGTGAAATACATTTCTTGAAAGAGATGCAATATGATGTGTGTGCGACTCATCGTATGAATTTCATATTATCAAAATTGCTTGACGAATGTGAATGATCCAATTTGATTGGAGCAAGTATTATGGAGTAGTATCTTCGTTCTTAATGTGGTAATTCAAAGATGTTTGTTTTCCTTTGAGACGAAGAGAGACAGAGTGTGTACAAGAGGCTAGTGGGAGTGCATTTATCGGTATGATTTGGTATGTAAGTGACATACTTCTCTAACTAAACGGCATTTGGTTGCTTTAGTCTATGAGACTTTGCAAGAAATGTGTTTATTATGTGCTCGTGTGACGAGTAGATACTAATCTAGTGAGTGTCACTAGAATGCTATCTAAGAATTGTTCCTTTGCGCTTAAGAAGCAAAAGAGGAATTATTTAAGAGATTCACATGATGTGATAAACGAATTATTGTAAACAAGTTACAACGATTCATATTTCCAAATAGACAAAGATGACATGAGATTGTAATCTCGGTGTATTTTGTTTTGGATGAGAAGTTGTGTGTTGGAACGGTTCCAAAGAACAACTTTATGACTAATATTATAACTAAAGTTAGTGTTCTATTGCTTCTGAAGTAAATAGATGTTTGATTACGAATCAAGCACACACTCAACTTTAAAGTTTATGAAGCAATTTGTTGCTTATGAAACTAACAGTTTGCCTTAATCGAGAGAAGGTAGATTGATTATATGTTTGTAAATAACCGATACAAATGTTGTATGTCCCGAAACCTCCTCTACATAAAGATCATATAGGTTATGATCGGTATAAGACGGGCGAGTGGTCTTAGTACTTTTAGAGGTGTTTGGTTTAGTGGGAGTTATTTCGATAATTGATATATGTATGACATATTGTCATTTGGTTAATGTAACTGAGTTTTGTCCCTAAATAATTTACATTGATGAAATAGATCACTAATTATGTGACTTAGTCTTGGAACTCTATTTGGATGATGTAATTATTTTGTCTCTAGTCAGGGTATTGTGGTGGGACATTTGAATACCCTTAAATGACTAGTGTGTGAGTTGGTTGATGACTAAGTTCCTTGAGTCATAGGTATTGAGATACTAAACCAGGCACACGGGTGTATGTTAAGAACATGCATTAGACAGACCCGCCGAAAAGGATTTTACTAAGATTTCGCTTAGTGTCAGTAAAGTTCTTTGCAAGTTATGAACTTGTACGGTCTTTAGACCTGAGTCTTTGACTATTCTGTACATGTGATGTGTATGCTTTGATACTATTCCTCGTCAGCTGTGAAAGGGGGCTATGGATGGTTATTGGGCATGCATGGATCATGTGATAGAATGTGGTTAGACAAGAGGGGATTTGCTCTTCCTTTATTGAAGGGAATTTATTGTTTCTTGGCCGCTCGAAGAGTGTGACTTGTACAAATGCGTGGCCGCGCTCAGATAGAATGATTGTCATCTATCTGCTCTTTTAACAAGTCAACTCAAAGATTTGAGTAAAAGATTGAGACATGCGAGGATGACACTTCTTCTTACCTCATTCTCAATTGGAGACAATAGTAGCAAAGAGACTTAACGCCGTTCTTGAGAGGACATGTACAAGTGGGAGACTAAAGGAGTTATGTGCACTGTCCTACGGATTAACCCGCTTAAGTCTATGTATCCGATATGTCTTGCTAGAGGTCGATGTCGGATTGACATGTAAATGAGTTACGTGTCTGGTAGTCTTAAGTGGGCCCATTGGGTCACACACAATATGTACGGGATATTATTAATATATATATCGATATATTAAATATATTGGGTCAGTCGTAATACGGACCCAGCTGCGTTGTCGGGTTATGGTAATTAGTGTTATACTAATAATCTAATTATGGTAATTAGAGTTATATAGAAATAACCTAATTCTACCTTCTCATCTCCTATATAAGGAGGTTCATATGATGAACCAACCTATGGAATAATGAGTATTGACTCATAGTATATTCGTCTTATAAAGAGTTATAAGAGAGATATAGAGAGAAGTTGTGAGACGGTCTCACATACCTTTATACTAGCATATACGTCGCAGTTCTGTACCCATGTGGATACAAAAGGAGGCATCACGTTTGGGGTGCTTTATTCTGTCCGTGGAGATTATTTATTCTGTCCGTGGAGATTATTTATTCTTGTCCGTGAAGATTATTTATTCTGTCCGTGGAGATTATATATATTTCTGGGTTTATTATACTTCTTATTAATACGCTGTTCCGCTGCAAATAAGGTATAATTGTTATTCCTCTTCTTTTGTCTTTTCGGTTAATACTCTTAACAGATCCTTGGGTTTGAGGGTTGTAACCCTACACACACAACACTCCTAAAAGATTGTGTACTCAACCATTTGGAGTTGGAACTCGATGATATACTCAGAATTTATTAAGATATTTGGATGAGGAAGTATTTGATGTATGTCTCTTCCTCATTCTCATTCTCTTATATCACCTTATATAAGACTACATTAGAGTATGAGACTAATATCAAAGGATATCCAAGGCTATTCATGATGGTAATGAATTGTCATTACTATAAAGATAATGATATTCATAACCATCATGAATATTGATGTCAATGTGCTACTTAATGAGAGATACCCTTACAATGTAACAATGATCAATCTATTGCCTTTGCATTATTTCTAACAAGAACTTGGTCTAGAATCTAGAGTATCACATCTCAAGACTTTACCTAGTAACATAGTTACATGGTATATACACTTCTATCTTTATTTATAAGAGGTTAGAACTCGGTCATATGGTATCTACACTTCTATCTTTATTTATAAGAGGTTAGAACTCGGTCATGACTATCACATACGAGTATTATACAACAACGGAGTAGCCGCATCGGCCGTCCCAATATCACAACTCAAACTCAGATCCTACACCAAAACATTCCATGATTCTCGCCATTTGCGTAGCTGCTCCATTAAACGTGCAAAATAATGTGCATTACATAACTTATACGGAGTACTACCTGTTTGTGCATCATTGACACTTACTCCCACTTATTGCGCTGATCAAATTTCAATTACCAATGACAAAACACACTCCTAAACAACATTTTCTTTACCACGTAGTCAGTAGTCACGTAGAAAACAATCTTTTATTCATTTATTCAAAAAGTACCATGTTACAACAATGGACTGGAGTATCAAACCTTATGTACATCAAAATTCCATCTATGACAAAGAATGCTAATGCTAAATTGGTAAGTGACACGGAGTACCTATTTATTACAGTATACAAGTATAATCAATCAGCTGTTAGAAAAAAACCAAGCTGGTGATATCAAACTCACTCGAATCACTAATCCTACGTGTTTTACATACATTAATTCCTAACTAAACAAGATTAACGAACCTTTCTTTTCTGACAGCTATACCTCCTCCTCCTGTTAATCTCGACGAACTCGATTCCTGAAATCCCTGCAACATACCGATCAAAGCCCGAGCCTTCTTACTGCCATGACAACTCCCATCTGCAACGACTGAGTAAATGCACGGCATGATGGCAGCTTCCTTAGCTAAAGCCGCTACTACTTCATTTCCCACATTTTTACACAACGACAGTAAAATCGACACACAGCATTCTTTCCCACCTCGGGAAATCGAGGATTTAATCAAGCCTATGATCAAACTCAAGGCCGAGGTTTTCAAAATCGCGACAGACCCATCAATTTTATCGGCCAATGAAGCTAGAATAGCCAATGCATCAGATAAAAGCTCTGATCTTTGAACAGAAGATATGAAACCAATTATCTCAGAAACAATACCTGATTCAAGAGCAATTTTATGGTTTCCATGGTATAGCAATAATCCAAAAATTGCAGCCATAGCATTCTTCTTACCCGTGACTGTACCGTTCTTTATTAACTCGATTAAACCTGGTATTGCTTCTCTAGTCGAACCAATCAATTTCCGGTACTTCTCAACCGAAGAGAGGTAGAAAAGCGTGGCAGCTGCGATTTGTTTTGACTCGTTTTTGATCCCGTGTCGAAGAACTAATATAACAAGCATTAATCCACCTTCTTCAATAATTGCCCTCTGACCTTTACTATGCTTTGCAAGTTTCAAAAGAGCTGCAATTGCATTCTCCTGAGTATCTGCATCATCTGATGTAAGAAGGTCTAAGAGAGGAGCAACATTTCCGACTTCAATCAACACTATCCGATTAAACACACTCGACTTCGTTAACAATCTTATCTCGTAAGCAGCCTTGTTCTTCTGCGCATTGGCGCCGTAAGCTAACCTTCCTGCAAGAAACTGAGCCAAGAATCTAATGGCTTCCTTGGCGGCCGGACCCGGGGGAAAAACCGTCTTTTTATTCCCCGTTAACGGGATGGAAATCCCGTTTTCAGAGCAGAAGTTGTGTATTAGTTTTTTGAGGGTGGAATTTGGTACTAGCTCAGTACTGGCTAATTTTTCCCCTGTTTTGGGGCAGAGCAAGTGCCCGGCGCTCAGCCATTTCCGGATCGAAATCCGGTCGTAGGTCTGCCCGGTGGATATCGTGACCGGATCCATCATTAGCTCGAGCGATATGGGACACCGGAAGTCTTCCGGGTTCAGAAAATCTGTGACCCGTTTTAGTGAACTCGGTAGTATCATTTGTTCTTCATCATTTGTATCCAATAATGTGTCGAATACGACAACCCGACAATAACACATGAACCCTAATAAATTGCTCGTAACACAACTCTCCCTTTCATCATCTTCGATATTATTCATCTGATTTTCCAAGAACACCACTTCGCTGTTACAATCAGCCCAATTCTTAATCCCCAAATAATCCAAGATCCATATAATTGAAACCCTTTCGGGTTCGAGCTCGTTCTCGAACTGATTCAACATGAATGTGACCCTCTCCATGGCCCATTCATCATTCGGGTCGGTCTGGGGTTTTAACTTTCTAGCTTGGTTTGCTAGTAATTCAAGTAATTCCTTCACTTCACTGCTGATTTCCAGAGAATCGAACTGCACTATATCAAGTGAGCCGGCAATCGATCTTACTAATACCCGAAATTGGTGAACGATAAACTGTGATTTCATCAAAATATACAGCCTTGAGCCTTGTCGGGTGAAATCTTGAAGTAAAAATAGAATCTTTTGAAGAGCAAAATGGAGCTCGGATAAGGATAGAATAAGGGAATTTGAGAAACTGAGATAATTTTGTCGGATTTCTTGGAAGAAAATAAGGAGGATTCCGACCTGCCTGAAGGCTTCACGGGTGATTTTCTTTTGGGTTGGAAATGTTTGAGATTGGAGTTTTGAAATGTTATGAGAAAGAGAAATCAAAGAGGAAATCAATACTGTGGGAGATATGGATTCGCAGGGTCGAACAGCAGGGAGTTCCAGTATCAAACGTTCATTCGGGTCGACTTTTCGGATCATTTTGTTAAGAGGAAAACAGAGGTTGTTCCGCACTTCTGTTTCTTTGATCTCTCTCTATCTTTTCTTTGCTTTTTTTGGTTTGAGGGTAGGAAATGATGAGAAGAAGAAGAAGAAGAAGAAGAATGGAAATGAGAATCTCGTTGCAAAGGTTAGTTATTTGTTTCATCCCCTTGTGTCGTGGTTAAAAAGGAAAACATGATAGTACTCGTATGATCTTTCCAGGGGCACGTGGCAGTAAACTACGCAAGTTTTGTGCAATCAATTTTTTAAGTCACCTTCCTTCCTTCCTCCCAATTATAATTTATTGCCTAAATTCATATCCAAGAAATACTCTATCAAAAAGTAATTAATAATAGAGTTATTTGCGAAACATTAACTAATATTTACCCCTATTTGCGAATAATTACCTAACATTTTATTTTTTGCGAAACACTACCTAAATTTTAATGAGTGTTGCGAGACACTAGCATGTGACGGTTTCGGTTAAATTTTCGTCGCAGTGGGGCCCACCTTATTAAAAAAATAAATTAAAACCAATATGGGTAAGTTGTAGGTCAGTTAACACCATCAAAATCATCAATTAAGGCTCAAGTATATATTAGTAATGAATTATTATTGTAGTTGAAATCAATATTTGTAACCAATGGCAAAATTTTATGCTAGACTTTTGTTGTTGAGAGTGTCCCAAATCAATGGGTGATTTATTTTTTGTAATTGCTACGACAATTTATTCAAAGTCCCCTTTTAACTGCAGAGTAATTTATGAACACGTATTTGCTTCAATAAATTGTTACCATTGAGTTTATTGATTTGTGATCTTGGTTAGAACAGAACCCCGGGTCTCGAAACTTATATCTTTGTTCTTATTTATGTTGTAACTTAGTCTTGAAGCTGCAAAAATTTTTAGGATGAGAGAAAAAACAAAGAAGGGTAGATTGGAAATGGTAGAAAAGAGATATAATACGTGAAAATGAAAAACAAAATGTATAAAGAAGAAAGAGGGGAAAAGGGAAGAAAAATATGGTGGAAAATATCTTCAAACATGGGCCAACTGTGACGGAAGTTTAACAGAAACCGTTAATTGGTAGTGTTTCGCAAAACTTATTAAAGTTAAGGTAGTGTTTCGCAAAAAAAAATATTAGGTAGTTCTTCGCATATAGGGCTAAATGTTAGGTAGTGTTTCGCAAATTACTCTTAATAAAAATCTCCAATGACATGTTTGAGAACTTGAATTTAAATTTGAATTTTGGATTTTAAATATTTCAAATGTTTGAAAACCTTATGATTTGGTTTTGAAATTTTGACAAATTCAACCTAGTTTAAATTTGAATCTCTCAAATTCTTATTATATGGGTATTCATTTCAATTCCATCACTTATACTTTGTTTATTTTTCTTTTTTTTTCCCGTATTTGAAAATTTACTTATTTTCTAATGATTTTAAAAAAAAAAAAAATTGGTGACCTTGACCCGACTTCAACCGCCGGATTCCAAATCCAAATCCAAGGGCACCAAAACACAATTTTGGAATTGGAATTGGATTTAAATTCTAAAAATTCAAATATTTTCTCCGGTTTTAATTTATCTTTCTATTTGAATATAATACCCCACTCAATTATTAAAAAATGAGAAGATAAAAGAAAATCGGAGGAATTTTACAAGATTTGAATTCGTGATATTCAAATCAATTCTAAGAAATCAAACGCAACCCTAAGGAGAGGGGAGGGAAAATAAAAAGAGGTTAAATTGGAAGGAAATGGAAGGAGGGGAGGGATGACAAGTGTCTATTACTTGTATTAGGAAGAAGAATGTTGAATAAACAAAATGTATAATGACAAGTTATCATGTTATTTGATTGAGTAATGAGTAATTATGTAAAAAAAATGTTTGACTTGCTTATTAATTGTTGGAACCTAAAATTTATGTAATTACGATTATTATATTTTGACTCGTTTAAATATAGCAAATACATAGTATATATTTTCTAACTTAAAAATTGGTAAAAAAAACAAAGCATCGTAAATTATTTTATTCGCTTTCTTATCCTATCCCGATTCACCCATGACGGGAAAAAAAAGGCATAAAAATTTGAACTGAATGTGTCTTGTCTGAACTGAACTGAATATGTCTGAACTGAACTAAAAGTGACAGAATATAAGTACAAAAAAAATCTTATCTTAACTCGACTCACCCATGACGGAAAAAAAAAATCTTAGTTATTGTGCATAAATGAAAGGGTAGATCAATGTGATACGAAGGGAATATCATTTTCCCTCCAAATCTTGTCAGTTTTACCAAGATTTTATTTTGGTCTAATATGAAGAAAGTCATTCCCTCTATTTTCTTTCCCCTCTATTTCCCTTCCTCCCTAAATTGTATCCAAACGAAGGAAAATATATATCTCCCTTCCCCTTCCCTCCTTTTCCCTCCATTTCTCTCTATTCAAACGGATCATAAGAAAATCCCTACTGCGCCTCTCAAAAGTCCATCTTTTGTTTGGGGCTTACCGTATCCATTACTAGTGTGAAACATAATCGCTTATATATACTCTCTCCGTACCAAAATAATCTTTCCATTTCATTATTATATCTCTCAAAATGGGAATAAAAATTTGAAGATCTTAGTGGTATATGGAGGGAGTGATGATTAGTACCGAAAAGGCTACACTTACACGCGGTGTATGGCATTTTCATACACAACCAACCATATCGCGCCACGTGGCAAACCTAAGGTGATTAGTCTAGGGTTAGTTTAGTAATTTTGTATCTTCGGTTAATTGTTAACTAAGTGTAGTTAACCTGATTTTGGAAACGTTTTTACTTTTGTTTTTATTTTGCAATTTTCATTTTCTTGAAATATTTATATAATATTCTTAATATATTTTCAATTAATTTAAAATATACAATTATTTAATATCATTACATTTTTATGCTTTTTTAAAATTTTAATCTATTATTATTATTATTATTATTATTATTATATACATATAACGTAAACATATTAAAATAAATAATTACGTAATAATTAAAATTTACGGAAATGAAAATATATTAAAATTTTCGAAAAGATAAATAATATTAAACATATTAGTAATTATAAATTTATATATATATATATATATAATCGTAAATATATAATCGTAAAATCATTGTCAATTAATTCAAGGTTCGATTCTTACCAATCTCAGTTTACTAAGTAAAATTTGTTAATATGTTTTTTGGTACATTAATAATTGGAAGAAAACGTAAATATCCATGAATTACTTTAAATTTACAAAAAAAATTAATTAATTTTTGGTTTATATTCACGTTTTTTTTACAAACATCAAAAATATTAATTAGAAATAAATGTTCCATTATAAAAAGATTACACGAAAATATTTAAAAGATCTATACAAATATAGAAGGAAATGAAATGAAATAAAATATTATTTGAGAATATTCCTTATGTGTTCACGTTGTAATTACTTTAATTAGTTAACTTTTTATATACTTTAGTAGTATATTCTCATTAACTAACCAAAATTAGGGGATCATATTAATCCTATTTTAAAATAATATAGTACAATATATGAATATATATATATATATATATATATATATATATATATATATATATATATATTATATATATATATATATATATATATATATATATATATATAGATTCGGGATCCTTTGAGGCAGCCTAACTCCCTGCAACCGTTGAGGCAGCATCTGGGCCGTTAGATCTGATTGAGATCAACGGACCAGGGTTGATCAAAATTCTAAGCACAAAAACAAACACGCGCCATCTCCTTCCTTTCCTTTTGAATTAGTCGACTTTCTCTCTCTAGAAATTTGTTTATTTTTTCATTCAAATCATTCGATCATCTTCATCAGTTCCGTTGCAAATCTTCATCGTTTGATCTTCATCATTTTTACTTGCAGATTTAATTGTGCTCACTCGTAAAATCGAGCGTCTTCATCATTTCAATTGCAGATCTTCATCATTCGATTATCATCATTTAAGTTGCCGATTTCATTTTGTTCACTTTGTAAATTCGTTCGTAGAATTGATTTTACGAATTCTGTTCTTGATTATCAAGGAATTCTATGCTTGATTATCAACGATTTCTGTTCTTGATTTGATTGTCGTCATTTTCACTTGCAGATTTGATTGTAATCCTGAACAATTCGTTTAGCGAAAACTGATTATGAACCTGCTGATCCAAGTAGACAATCGATTATCAAGAATTACGTAGATTCTGTACTGATTCTCTGCTGAATTATTTTGATAACTTATGATGTACATATTTGTCACTGAATAATGTTGATATTTTGATATCAGTTGTACATAATCCATCTGAGGACATCACTAGACATAATTCTATATTAGTTGTACATAACTCATCTAGTTACATCTTAAAGTAGAAATTTTGTTGCGATTGTAAAAATTTACACTGTATATCTTCCTAAATAATTATGTACACTGTATTCATTATTATGTACAGGACGTAGGGTCATTATATAAGGTACATAATTCTATATCAGCTGTACATAACCCATTTGAGGACATCATTGTACATATTTCTATATCAGCTGTACATAATTCTATATCAGCTGTACATAATTTATCTGAGGACATAACTGTACATAATTCTATATTAGTTGTACATAACTCATCTAGTTACATCTTAAAGTAGAAATTTTGTTGCGATTGTAAAAATTTACACTGTATATCTTCCTAAATAATTATGTACACTTTATTCATTATTATGTACAGGACGTAGGGTCATTATATAAGGTACATAATTCTATATCAGCTGTACATAACCCATTTGAGGACATCATTGTACATCTATATCAGCTGTACATAATTCTATATCAGCTGTACATAATTTATCTGAGGACATCATTGTACATAATTCTATATTAGTTGTACATAACTCATCTAGTTACATCTTAAAGTAGAAATTTTGTTGCGATTGTAAAAATTTATACTGTATATCTTCCTAAATAATTATGTACACTGTATTCATTATTATGTACAGGACGTAGGGTCATTATATAAGGTACATAATTCTATATCAGCTGTACATAACCCATTTGAGGACATCATTGTACATATTTCTATATCAGCTGTACATAATTCTATATCAGCTGGACATCACTGTACATAATTCTATATTAGTTGTACATAACTCATCTAGTTACATCTTAAAGTAGAAATTTTGTTGCGATTGTAAACATTTACACTGTATATCTTCCTAAATAATTATGTAAACTGTATTCATTATTAGGTACAGGACGTAGGGTCATTATATAAGGTACATAATTCTATATCAGCTGTACATAACCAATTTGAGGACATCATTGTACATAATTCTATATTAGTTGTACATAACTCATCTATATACATCTTAGACTGAAAATGTACAGATACTAAATCCAACCCTAAACCCTTTTCCGTCCCGTCTTATGTGATACCCTACTCTTAAGGTTCAGTGTCCCATCTTTGAATCACATCCACGACAGGGTTCACCAATACCCTCTTAGGGTACAGTTTCTTGCGGGTTTAGTGACCTTGAATAAGGAAAAGGGTTTAGGGTTGGATTAGGCGGATCCGCGAAGCGGGTCCGCCTAATCCAACCCTAAACCCTTTTCCGTCCCGTCTTATGCGATACCCTACTCTTAAGGTTCAGTGTCCCATCTTTGAATCACATCCACGACAGGGTTCACCAATACCCTCTTAGGGTACAGTTTCTTGCGGGTTTAGTGACCTTGAATAAGGAAAAGGGTTTAGGGTTGGATTAGGCGGATCCGCGAAGCGGGTCCGCCTAATCCAACCCTAAACCCTTTTCCGTCCCGTCTTATGCGATACCCTACTCTAAAGGTTCAGTGTCCCATCTTTGAATCACATCCACGACAGGGTTCACCAATACCCTCTAAGGGTACAGTTTCTTGCGGGTTTAGTGACCTTGAATAAGGAAAAGGGTTTAGGGTTGGATTAGGCGGATCCGCAAATCGGGTCCGCCTAATCCAACCCTAAACCCTTTTCCGTCCCGTCTTATGCGGTACCCTACTCATAAGGTTCAGTGTCCCATCTTTGAATCACATCCACGACAGGGTTCACCAATACCCTCTTAGGGTACAGTTTCTTGCGGGTTTAGTGACCTTGAATAAGGAAAAGGGTTTAGGGTTGGATTAGGTGGATCCGCGAAGCGGGTCCGCCTAATCCAACCGTAAACCCTTTTCCGTCCCGTCTTATGTGATACCCTACTCTTAAGGTTCAGTGTCCCATCTTTGAATCACATCCACGACAGGGTTCACCAATACCTTCTTAGGGTACAGTTTCTTGCGGGTTTAGTGACCTTGAATAAGGAAAAGGGTTTAGGGTTGGATTAGGCGGATCCGCGAAGCGGGTCCGCCTAATCCAACCCTAAACCCTTTTCCGTCCCGTCTTATGCGATACCCTACTCTTAAGGTTCAGTGTCCCATCTTTGAATCACATCCACGACATGGTTCACCAATACCCTCTTAGGGTACAGTTTCTTGCGGGTTTAGTGACCCTGAATAAGGAAAAGGGTTTAGGGTTGGATTAGGCGGATCCGCGAAGCGGGTCCGCCTAATCCAATCCTAAACTCTTTTCCGTCCCGTCTTATGTGATACCCTACTCTTAAGGTTCAGTGTCCCATCTTTGAATCACATCCACGACAGGGTTCACCAATACCCTCTTAGGGTACAGTTTCTTGCGGGTTTAGTGACCTTGAATAAGGAAAAGGGTTTAGGGTTGGATTAGGCGGATCCGCGAAGCGGGTCCGCCTAATCCAACCCTAAACTCTTTTCCGTCCTGTCTTATGTGATACCCTACTCTTAAGGTTCAGTGTCCCATCGTTGAATCACATCCACGACAGGGTTCACCAATACCTTCTTAGGGTACAGTTTCTTGCGGGTTTAGTGACCTTGAATAAGGAAAAGGGTTTAGGGTTGGATTAGGCGGATCCGCGAAGCGGGTCCGCCTAATCCAACCCTAAACCCTTTTCCGTCCCGTCTTATGCGGTACTCTACTCTTAAGGTTCAGTGTCCCATCTTTGAATCACATCTACGACAGGGTTCACCAATACCCTCTTAGGGTACAGTTTCTTGCGGGTTTTGTGACCTTGAATAAGGAAAAGGGTTTAGGGTTGGATTAGGCGGATCCGTGAAGCGGGTCCGCCTAATCCAACCCTAAACCCTTTTCCGTCCCGTCTTATGCGATACCCTACTCTTAAGGTTCAGTGTCCCATCTTTGAATCACATCCACGACAGGGTTCACCAATACCCTCTTAGGGTACAGTTTCTTGCGGGTTTAGTGACCATGAATAAGGAAAAGGGTTTAGGGTTGGATTACGCGGATCCGCGAAGTGGGTTCGCCTAATCCAACCCTAAACCCTTTTCCGTCTCGTCTTATGTGATACCCTACTCTTAAGGTTCAGTGTCCCATCTTTGAATCACATCCACGACAGGGTTCACCAATACCCTCTTAGGGTATAGTTTCTTGCGGGTTTAGTGACCTTGAATAAGGAAAAGGGTTTAGGGTTGGATTAGGCGGATCCGCGAAGCGGGTCCGCCTAATCCAACCCTAAACCCTTTTCCGTCCCGTCTTATGCGATACCCTACTCTTAAGGTTCAGTGTCCCATCTTTGAATCACATCCACGACATGGTTCACCAATACCCTCTTAGGGTACAGTTTCTTGCGGGTTTAGTGACCTGGAATAAGGAAAAGGGTTTAGGGTTGGATTAGGCGGATCCGCGAAGCGGGTCCGCCTAATCGAACCCTAAACCCTTTTCCGTCCTTGAATAAGTAAAAGGGTTTAGGGTTGGACTAGGCGGATCCGCGAAGCGGGTCCGCCTAATCCAACCCTAAACCGTTTTCCGTCCCGTCTTATGCGATACCCTACTCTTAAGGTTCAGTGTCCCATCTTTGAATCACATCCACGACAGGGTTCACCAATACCCTCTTAGGGTACGGTTTCTTGCGGGTTTAGTGACCTTGAATAAGGAAAAGGGTTTAGGGTTGGATTAGGCGGATCCGCGAAGCGGGTCCGCCTAATCCAACCCTAAACTCTTTTCCGTCCCGTCTTATGGGATACCCTACTCTTAAGGTTCAGTGTCCCATCTTTGAATCACATCCACGACAGGGTTCACCAATACCCTCTTAGGGTACAGTTTCTTGCGGGTTTAGTGACCTTGAATAAGGAAAAGGGTTTAGGGTTGGATTAGGCGGATCCGCGAAGCGGGTCCGACTAATCCAACCCTAAACCCTTTTCCGTCCCGTCTTATGCGATACCCTACTCTTAAGGTTCAGTGTCCCATCTTTGAATCACATCCACGACAGGGTTCACCAATACCCTCTTAGGGTACAGTTTCTTTCGGGTTTTGTGACCTTGAATAAGGAAAAGGGTTTAGGGTTGGATTAGGCGGATCCGCGAAGCGGGTCCGCCTAATCCAACCCTAAACTCTTTTCCGTCCCGTCTTAAGGGATACCCTACTCTTAAGGTTCAGTGTCCCATCTTTGAATCACATCCACGACAGGGTTCACCAATACCCTCTTAGGGTACAGTTTCTTGCGGGTTTAGTGACCTTGAATAAGGAAAAGGGTTTAGGGTTGGATTAGGCGGATCCGCGAAGCGGGTCTGCCTAATCCAACCCAAAACCCTTTTCCGTCCCATCTTATGCGGTACCCTACTCTTAAGGTTCAGTGTCCCATCTTTGAATCACATCCACGACAGGGTTCACCAATACCCTCTTAGGGTACATTTTCTTGCTGGTTTAGTGACCTTGAATAAGGAAAAGGGTTTAGGGTTGGATTAGGCGGATCCGCGAAGCGGGTCCGCCTAATCCAACCCTAAACCCTTTTCCGTCCCGTCTTATGCGGTACCCTACTCTTAAGGTTCAGTGTCCCATCTTTGAATCACATCCACGACAGGGTTCACCAATACCCTCTTAGGGTACAGTTTCTTGCGGGTTTAGTGACCTTGAATAAGGAAAAGGGTTTAGGGTTGGATTAGGCGGATCCGCGAAGCGGGTCCGCCTAATCCAACCCTAAACCCTTTTCCGTCCCGTCTTATGCGATACCCTACTCTTAAGGTTCAGTGTCCCATCTTTGAATCACATCCACGACAGGGTTCACCAATACCCTCTTAGGGTACAGTTTCTTGCGGGTTTAGTGACCTTGAATAAGGAAAAGGGTTTAGGGTTTGATTAGGCGGATCCGCGAAGCGGGTCCGCCTAATCCAACCCTAATCCCTTTTCCGTCCCGTCTTATGCGATACCCTACTCTTAAGGTTCAGTGTCCCATCTTTGAATCACATCCAAGATAGGGTTCACCAATACCCTCTTAGGGTACAGTTTCTTGCGGGTTTAGTGACCTTGAATAAGGAAAAGGGTTTAGGGTTGGATTAGGCGTATCCGCGAAGCGGGTCCGCCTAATCGAACCCTAATCCCTTTTCCGTCCCGTCTTATGCGATACCCTACTCTTAAGGTTCAGTGTCCCATCTTTAAATCACATCCACGACAGGGTTCACCAATACCCTCTTAGGGTACAGTTTCTTTCGGGTTTTGTGACCTTGAATAAGGAAAAGGGTTTAGGGTTGGATTAGGCGGATCCGCGAAGCGGGTCCGCCTAATCCAACCCTAAACTCTTTTCCGTCCCGTCTTAAGGGATACCCTACTCTTAAGGTTCAGTGTCCCATCTTTGAATCACATCCACGACAGGGTTCACCAATACCCTCTTAGGGTACAGTTTCTTGCGGGTTTAGTGACTTTGAATAAGGAAAAGGGTTTAGGGTTGGATTAGGCGGATCCGCGAAGCGGGTCTGCCTAATCCAACCCAAAACCCTTTTCCGTCCCATCTTATGCGGTACCCTACTCTTAAGGTTCAATGTCCCATCTTTGAATCACATCCACGACAGGGTTCACCAATACCCTCTTAGGGTACAGTTTCTTGCGGGTTTAGTGACCTTGAATAAGGAAAATGGTTTAGGGTTGGATTAGGCGGATCCGCGAAGCGGGTCCGCCTAATCCAACCCTAAACCCTTTTCCGTCCCGTCTTATGCGGTACCCTACTCTTAAGGTTCAGTGTCCCATCTTTGAATCACATCCACGACAGGGTTCACCAATACCCTCTTAGGGTACAGTTTCTTGCGGGTTTAGTGACCTTGAATAAGGAAAAGGGTTTAGGGTTGGATTAGGCGGATCCGCGAAGCGGGTCCGCCTAATCCAACCCTAAACTCTTTTCCGTCCCGTCTTATGGGATACCCTACTCTTAAGGTTCAGTGTCCCATCTTTGAATCACATCCACGACAGGGTTCACCAATACCCTCTTAGGGTACAGTTTCTTGCGGGTTTAGTGACCTTGAATAAGGAAAAGGGTTTAGGGTTGGATTAGGCGGATCCGCAAAGCGGGTCCGCCTAATCCAACCCTAAACCCTTTTCCGTCCCTGCTTATGCGATACCCTACTCTTAAGGTTCAGTGTCCCATCTTTGAATCACATCCACGACAGGGTTCACCAATACCCTCTTAGGGTACAGTTTCTTGCGGGTTTTGTGACCTTGAATAAGGAGAAGGGTTTAGGGTTGGATTAGGCGGATCCGCGAACCGGGTCCGCCTAATCCAACCTTAAACTCTTTTCCGTCCCGTCTTATGGGATACCCTACTCTTAAGGTTCAGTGTCCCATCTTTGAATCACATCCACGACAGGGTTCACCAATACCCTCTTAGGGTACAGTTTCTTGCGGGTTTAGTGACCTTGAATAAGGAAAAGGGTTTAGGGTTGGATTAGGCGGATCCGCGAAGCGGGTCCGCCTAATCCAACCCTAAACCCTTTTCCGTCCCGTCTTATGCGATACCCTATTCTTAAGGTTCAGTGTCCCATCTTTGAATCACATCCACGACAGGGTTCACCAATACCCTCATAGGGTACAGTTTCTTGCGGGTTTAGTGACCTTGAATAAGGAAAAGGGTTTAGGGTTGGATTAGGCGGATCCGCGAAGCGTGTCCGCCTAATCCAACCCTAAACCCTTTTCCGTCCCGTCTTATGCGATACCCTACTCTTAAGGTTCAGTGTCCCATCTTTGAATCACATCCACGACAGGGTTCACCAATACCCTCTTAGGGTACAGTTTCTTGCGGGTTTAGTGACCTTGAATAAGGAAAAGGGTTTAGGGTTGGATTAGGCGGATCCGCGAAGCGGGTCCGCCTAATCCAACCCTAAACCCTTTTCCGTCCCGTCTTATGCGGTACCCTACTCTTAAGGTTCTGTGTCCCATCTTTGAATCACATCCACGACAGGGTTCACCAATACCCTCTTAGGGTACAGTTTCTTGCGGGTTTAGTGACCTTGAATAAGGAAAAGGGTTTAGGGTTGGATTAGGCGGATCCACGAAGCGGGTCCGCCTAATCCAACCCAAAACCCTTTTCCATCCCGTCTTATGCGATACCCTACTCTTAAGGTTCAGTGTCCCATCTTTGAATCACATCCACGACAGGGTTCACCAATACCCTCATAGGGTACAGTTTCTTGCGGGTTTTGTGACCTTGAATAAGGAAAAGGGTTTAGGGTTGGATTAGGCGGATCCGCGAAGCGGGTCCGCCTAATCCAACCCTAAACTCTTTTCCGTCCCGTCTTATGGGATACCCTACTCTTAAGGTTCAGTGTCCCATCTTTGAATCACATCCACGACAGGGTTCACCAATACCCTCTTAGGGTACAGTTTCTTGCGGGTTTAGTGACCTTGAATAAGGAAAAGGGTTTAGGGTTGGATTAGGCGGATCCGCGAAGCGGGTCCGCCTAATCCAACACTAAACCCTTTTCCGTCCCATCTTATGCGGTACCCTACTCTTAAGGTTCAGTGTCCCATCTTTGAATCACATCCACGAGAGGGTTCACCAATACCCTCTTAGGGTACAGTTTCTTGCGGGTTTAGTGACCTTGAATAAGGAAAAGGGTTTAGGGTTGGATTAGGCGGATCCGCGAAGCGGGTCCGCCTAATCCAACCCTAAACCCTTTTCCGTCCCGTCTTATGCGGTACCCTACTCTTAAGGTTCAGTGTCCCATCTTTGAATCACATCCACGACAGGGTTCACCAATACCCTCTTAGGGTACAGTTTCTTGCGGGTTTAGTGACCTTGAATAAGGAAAAGGGTTTAGGGTTGGATTAGGCGGATCCGCGAAGCGGGTCCGCCTAATCCAACCCTAAACCCTTTTCCGTCCCGTCTTATGCGATACCCTATTCTTAAGGTTCAGTGTCCCATCTTTGAATCACATCCACGACAGGGTTCACCAATACCCTCATAGGGTACAGTTTCTTGCGGGTTTAGTGACCTTGAATAAGGAAAAGGGTTTAGGGTTGGATTAGGCGGATCCGCGAAGCGTGTCCGCCTAATCCAACCCTAAACCCTTTTCCGTCCCGTCTTATGCGGTATCCTACTCTTAAGGTTCAGTGTCCCATCTTTGAATCACATCCACGACAGGGTTCACCAATACCCTCTTAGGGTACAGTTTCTTGCGGGTTTAGTGACCTTGAATAAGGAAAAGGGTTTAGGGTTGGATTAGGCGGATCCGCGAAGCGGGTCCGCCTAATCCAACCCTAAACCCTTTTCCGTCCCGTCTTATGCGATACCCTACTCTTAAGGTTCAGTGTCCCATCTTTGAATCACATCCACGACAGGGTTCACCAATACCCTCTTAGGGTACAGTTTCTTGCGGGTTTAGTGACCTTGAATAAGGAAAAGGGTTTGGGGTTGGATTAGGCGGATCCGCGAAGCGGGTCCGCCTAATCCAACCCTAAACCCTTTTCCGTCCCGTCTTATGCGATACCCTACTCTTAAGGTTCAGTGTCCCATCTTTGAATCACATCCACGACAGGGTTCACCAATACCCTCTTAGGGTACAGTTTCTTGCGGGTTTAGTGACCTTGAATAAGGAAAAGGGTTTGGGGTTGGATTAGGCGGATCCGCGAAGCAGGTCCGCCTAATCCAACCCTAAACCCTTTTCCGTCCCGTCTTATGCGATACCCTACTCTTAAGGTTCAGTGTCCCATCTTTGAATCACATCCACGACAGGGTTCACCAATACCCTCTTAGGGTACAGTTTCTTGCGGGTTTAGTGACCTTGAATAAGGAAAAGGGTTTAGGGTTGGATTAGGCGGATCCGCGAAGCAGGTCCGCCTAATCCAACCCTAAACCCTTTTCCGTCCCGTCTTATGCGATACCCTACTCTTAAGGTTCAGTGTCCCATCTTTGAATCACATCCACGACAGGGTTCACCAATACCCTCTTAGGGTACAGTTTCTTGCGGGTTTAGTGACCTTGAATAAGGAAAAGGGTTTAGGGTTGGATTAGGCGGATCCGCGAAGAGGGTCCGCCTAATCCAACCCTAAACCCTTTTCCGTCCCGTCTTATGCGATACCCTACTCTTAAGGTTCAGTGTCCCATCTTTGAATCACATCCACGACAGGGTTCACCAATACCCTCTTAGGGTACAGTTTCTTGCGGGTTTTGTGACCTTGAATAAGGAAAAGGGTTTAGGTTTGGATTAGGCGGATCCGCGAAGCGGGTACGCCTAATCCAACCCTAAACCCTTTTCCGTCCCGTCTTATGCGATACCCTACTCTTAAGGTTCAGTGTCCCATCTTTAAATCACATCCACGACAGGGTTCACCAATACCCTCTTAGGGTACAGTTTCTTGCGGGTTTAGTGACCTTGAATAAGGAAAAGGGTTTAGGGTTGGATTAGGTGGATCCACGGAGCGGGTCCGCCTAATCCAACCCTAAACCCTTTTCCGTCCCGTCTTTTGCGGTACCCTACTCTTAAGGTTTAGTGTCCCATCTTTGAATCACATCCACGACAGGGTTCACCAATACCCTCTTAGGGTACAGTTTCTTGCGGGTTTAGTGACCTTGAATAAGGAAAAGGGTTTAGGGTTGGATTAGGCGGTTCCGCGAAGCGGGTCCGCCTAATCCAACCCTAAACCCTTTTCCGTCCCGTCTTATGTGATACCCTACTCTTAAGGTTCAGTGTCCCATCTTTGAATCACATCCACGACAGGGTTCACCAATACCCTCATAGGGTACAGTTTCTTGCGGGTTTAGTGACCTTGAATAAGGAAAAGGGTTTAGGGTTGGATTAGGCGGATCCGCGAAGCGTGTCCGCCTAATCCAACCCTAAACCCTTTTCCGTCCCGTCTTATGCGGTATCCTACTCTTAAGGTTCAGTGTCCCATCTTTGAATCACATCCACGACAGGGTTCACCAATACCCTCTTAGGATACAGTTTCTTGCGGGTTTAGTGACCTTGAATAAGGAAAAGGGTTTAGGGTTGGATTAGGCGGATCCGCGAAGCGGGTACGCCTAATCCAACCCTAAACCCTTTTCCGTCCCGTCTTATGCGATACCCTACTCTTAAGGTTCAGTGTCCCATCTTTAAATCACATCCACGACAGGGTTCACCAATACCCTCTTAGGGTACAGTTTCTTGCGGGTTTAGTGACCTTGAATAAGGAAAAGGGTTTAGGGTTGGATTAGGTGGATCCACGGAGCGGGTCCGCCTAATCCAACACTAAACCCTTTTCCGTCCCGTCTTTTGCGGTACCCTACTCTTAAGGTTTAGTGTCCCATCTTTGAATCACATCCACGACAGGGTTCACCAATACCCTCTTAGGGTACAGTTTCTTGCGGGTTTAGTGACCTTGAATAAGGAAAAGGGTTTAGGGTTGGATTAGGCGGATCCGCGAAGCGGGTCCGCCTAATCCAACCCTAAACCCTTTTCCGTCCCGTCTTATGTGATACCCTACTCTTAAGGTTCAGTGTCCCATCTTTGAATCACATCCACGACAGGGTTCACCAATACCCTCATAGGGTACAGTTTCTTGCGGGTTTAGTGACCTTGAATAAGGAAAAGGGTTTAGGGTTGGATTAGGCGGATCCGCGAAGCCTGTCCGCCTAATCCAACCCTAAACCCTTTTCCGTCCCGTCTTATGCGGTATCCTACTCTTAAGGTTCAGTGTCCCATCTTTGAATCACATCCACGACAGGGTTCACCAATACCCTCTTAGGGTACAGTTTCTTGCGGGTTTAGTGACCTTGAATAAGGAAAAGGGTTTAGGGTTGGATTAGGCGGATCCGCGAAGAGGGTCCGCCTAATCCAACCCTAAACCCTTTTCCGTCCCGTCTTATGCGATACCCTACTCTTAAGGTTCAGTGTCCCATCTTTGAATCACATCCACGACAGGGTTCACCAATACCCTCTTAGGGTACAGTTTCTTGCGGGTTTTGTGACCTTGAATAAGGAAAAGGGTTTAGGTTTGGATTAGGCGGATCCGCGAAGCGGGTACGCCTAATCCAACCCTAAACCCTTTTCCGTCCCGTCTTATGCGATACCCTACTCTTAAGGTTCAGTGTCCCATCTTTAAATCACATCCACGACAGGGTTCACCAATACCCTCTTAGGGTACAGTTTCTTGCGGGTTTAGTGACCTTGAATAAGGAAAAGGGTTTAGGGTTGGATTAGGTGGATCCACGGAGCGGGTCCGCCTAATCCAACCCTAAACCCTTTTCCGTCCCGTCTTATGCGATACCCTACTCTTAAGGTTCAGTGTCCCATCTTTAAATCACATCCACGACAGGGTTCACCAATACCCTCTTAGGGTACAGTTTCTTGCGGGTTTAGTGACCTTGAATAAGGAAAAGGGTTTAGGGTTGGATTAGGTGGATCCACGGAGCGGGTCCGCCTAATCCAACCCTAAACCCTTTTCCGTCCCGTCTTTTGCGGTACCCTACTCTTAAGGTTTAGTGTCCCATCTTTGAATCACATCCACGACAGGGTTCACCAATACCCTCTTAGGGTACAGTTTCTTGCGGGTTTAGTGACCTTGAATAAGGAAAAGGGTTTAGGGTTGGATTAGGCGGATCCGCGAAGCGGGTCCGCCTAATCCAACCCTAAACCCTTTTCCGTCCCGTCTTATGTGATACCCTACTCTTAAGGTTCAGTGTCCCATCTTTGAATCACATCCACGACAGGGTTCACCAATACCCTCATAGGGTACAGTTTCTTGCGGGTTTAGTGACCTTGAATAAGGAAAAGGGTTTAGGGTTGGATTAGGCGGATCCGCGAAGCCTGTCCGCCTAATCCAACCCTAAACCCTTTTCCGTCCCGTCTTATGCGGTATCCTACTCTTAAGGTTCAGTGTCCCATCTTTGAATCACATCCACGACAGGGTTCACCAATACCCTCTTAGGGTACAGTTTCTTGCGGGTTTAGTGACCTTGAATAAGGAAAAGGGTTTAGGGTTGGATTAGGCGGATCCGTGAAGCGGGTCCGCCTAATCCAACCCTAAACCCTTTTCCGTCCCGTCTTATGCGATACCCTACTCTTAAGGTTCAATGTCCCATCTTTGAATCACATCCACGACAGGGTTCACCAATACCCTCTTAGGGTACAGTTTCTTGCGGGTTTAGTGACCTTGAATAAGGAAAAGGGTTTGGGGTTGGATTAGGCGGATCCGCGAAGCGGGTCCGCCTAATCCAACCCTAAACCCTTTTCCGTCCCGTCTTATGCGATACCCTACTCTTAAGGTTCAGTGTCCCATCTTTGAATCACATCCACGACAGGGTTCACCAATACCCTCTTAGGGTACAGTTTCTTGCGGGTTTAGTGACCTTGAATAAGGAAAAGGGTTTAGGGTTGGATTAGGCGGATCCGCGAAGAGGGTCCGCCTAATCCAACCCTAAACCCTTTTCCGTCCCGTCTTATGCGATACCCTACTCTTAAGGTTCAGTGTCCCATCTTTGAATCACATCCACGACAGGGTTCACCAATACCCTCTTAGGGTACAGTTTCTTGCGGGTTTTGTGACCTTGAATAAGGAAAAGGGTTTAGGTTTGGATTAGGCGGATCCGCGAAGCGGGTACGCCTAATCCAACCCTAAACCCTTTTCCGTCCCGTCTTATGCGATACCCTACTCTTAAGGTTCAGTGTCCCATCTTTAAATCACATCCACGACAGGGTTCACCAATACCCTCTTAGGGTACAGTTTCTTGCGGGTTTAGTGACCTTGAATAAGGAAAAGGGTTTAGGGTTGGATTAGGTGGGTCCACGGAGCGGGTCCGCCTAATCCAACCCTAAACCCTTTTCCGTCCCGTCTTTTGCGGTACCCTTCTCTTAAGGTTTAGTGTCCCATCTTTGAATCACATCCACGACAGGGTTCACCAATACCCTCTTAGGGTACAGTTTCTTGCGGGTTTAGTGACCTTGAATAAGGAAAAGGGTTTAGGGTTGGATTAGGCGGATCCGTGAAGCGGGTCCGCCTAATCCAACCCTAAACCCTTTTCCGTCCCGTCTTATGCGATACCCTACTCTTAAGGTTCAATGTCCCATCTTTGAATCACATCCACGACAGGGTTCACCAATACCCTCTTAGGGTACAGTTTCTTGCGGGTTTAGTGACCTTGAATAAGGAAAAGGGTTTGGGGTTGGATTAGGCGGATCCGCGAAGCGGGTCCGCCTAATCCAACCCTAAACCCTTTTCCGTCCCGTCTTATGCGATACCCTACTCTTAAGGTTCAGTGTCCCATCTTTGAATCACATCCACGACAGGGTTCACCAATACCCTCTTAGGGTACAGTTTCTTGCGGGTTTAGTGACCTTGAATAAGGAAAAGGGTTTAGGGTTGGATTAGGCGGATCCGCGAAGAGGGTCCGCCTAATCCAACCCTAAACCCTTTTCCGTCCCGTCTTATGCGATACCCTACTCTTAAGGTTCAGTGTCCCATCTTTGAATCACATCCACGACAGGGTTCACCAATACCCTCTTAGGGTACAGTTTCTTGCGGGTTTTGTGACCTTGAATAAGGAAAAGGGTTTAGGTTTGGATTAGGCGGATCCGCGAAGCGGGTACGCCTAATCCAACCCTAAACCCTTTTCCGTCCCGTCTTATGCGATACCCTACTCTTAAGGTTCAGTGTCCCATCTTTAAATCACATCCACGACAGGGTTCACCAATACCCTCTTAGGGTACAGTTTCTTGCGGGTTTAGTGACCTTGAATAAGGAAAAGGGTTTAGGGTTGGATTAGGTGGGTCCACGGAGCGGGTCCGCCTAATCCAACCCTAAACCCTTTTCCGTCCCGTCTTTTGCGGTACCCTTCTCTTAAGGTTTAGTGTCCCATCTTTGAATCACATCCACGACAGGGTTCACCAATACCCTCTTAGGATACAGTTTCTTGCGGGTTTAGTGACCTTGAATAAGGAAAAGGGTTTAGGGTTGGATTAGGCGGATCCGCGAAGCGGGTCCGCCTAATCCAACCCTAAACCCTTTTCCGTCCCGTCTTATGTGATACCCTACTCTTAAGGTTCAGTGTCCCATCTTTGAATCACATCCACGACAGGGTTCACCAATACCCTCTTAGGGTACAGTTTCTTGCGGGTTTAGTGACTTTGAATAAGGAAAAGTGTTTAGGGTTGGATTAGGCGGATCCGCGAAGCGGGTCTGCCTAATCCAACCCTAAACCCTTTTCCGTCCCGTCTTATGCGATACCCTACTCTTAAGGTTCAGTGTCCCATCTTTGAATCACATCCACGACAGGGTTCACCAATACCCTCTTAGGGTACAGTTTCTTGCGGGTTTAGTGACCTTGAATAAGGAAAAGGGTTTAGGGTTGGATTAGGCGGATCCGCGAAGCGGGTCCGCCTAATCTAACCCTAAACCCTTTTCCGTCCCGTCTTATGCGGTACCCTACTCTTAAGGTTCAGTGTCCCATCTTTGAATCACATCCACGACAGGGTTCACCAATACCCTCTTAGGGTACAGTTTCTTGCAGGTTTAGTGACCTTGAATAAGGAAAAGGGTTTAGGGTTGGATTAGGCGGATCCGCGAAGCGGGTCCGCCTAATCCAACCCTAAACCCTTTTCCGTCCCGTCTTATGTGATACCCTACTCTTAAGGTTCAGTGTCCCATCTTTGAATCACATCCACGACAGGGTTCACCAATACCCTCTTAGGGTACAGTTTCTTGCGGGTTTAGTGACCTTGAATAAGGAAAAGTGTTTAGGGTTGGATTAGGCGGATCCGCGAAACGGGTCTGCCTAATCCAACCCTAAACCCTTTTCCGTCCCGTCTTATGCGATACCCTACTCTTAAGGTTCAGTGTCCCATCTTTGAATCACATCCACGACAGGGTTCACCAATACCCTCTTAGGGTACAGTTTCTTGCGGGTTTAGTGACCTTGAATAAGGAAAAGGGTTTAGGGTTGGATTAGGCGGATCCGCGAAGCGGGTCCGCCTAATCCAACCCTAAACCCTTTTCCGTCCCGTCTTATGCGATACCCTACTCTTAAGGTTCAGTGTCCCATCTTTGAATCACATCCACGACAGGGTTCACCAATACCCTCTTAGGGTACAGTTTCTTGCAGGTTTAGTGACCTTGAATAAGGAAAAGGGTTTAGGGTTGGATTAGGCGGATCCGCGAAACGGGTCTGCCTAATCCAACCCTAAACCATTTTCCGTCCCGTCTTATGCGATACCCTACTCTTAAGGTTCAGTGTCCCATCTTTGAATCACATCCACGACATGGTTCACCAATACCCTCTTAGGGTACAGTTTCTTGCGGGTTTAGTGAACTTGAATAAGGAAAAGGGTTTAGGGTTGGATTAGGCGGATCCGCGAAGCGGGTCCGCCTAATCCAACCCTAAACCCTTTTCCGTCCCGTCTTATGCGATACCCTACTCTTAAGGTTCAGTGTCCCATCTTTGAATCACATCCACGACAGGGTTCACCAATACCCTCTTAGGGTACAGTTTCTTGCGGGTTTAGTGACCTTGAATAAGGAAAAGGGTTTAGGGTTGGATTAGGTGGATCCACGGAGCGGGTCCGCCTAATCCAACCCTAAACCCTTTTCCGTCCCGTCTTTTGCGGTACCCTACTCTTAAGGTTTAGTGTCCCATCTTTGAATCACATCCACGATAGGGTTCACCAATAACCTCTTAGGGTACAGTTTCTTGCGGGTTTAGTGACCTTGAATAAGGAAAAGGGTTTAGGGTTGGATTAGGCGGATCCGCGAAGCGGGTCCGCCTAATCCAACCCTAAACCCTTTTCCGTCCCGTCTTATGTGATACCCTACTCTTAAGGTTCAGTGTCCCATCTTTGAATCACATCCACGACAGGGTTCACCAATACCCTCTTAGGGTACAGTTTCTTGCGGGTTTAGTGACCTTGAATAAGGAAAAGTGTTTAGGGTTGGATTAGGCGGATCCGCGAAGCGGGTCTGCCTAATCCAACCCTAAACCCTTTTCCGTCCCGTCTTATGCGATACCCTACTCTTAAGGTTCAGTCTCCCATCTTTGAATCACATCCACGAAAGGGTTCACCAATACCCTCTTAGGGTACAGTTTCTTGCGGGTTTTGTGACCTTGAATAAGGAAAAGGGTTTAGGGTTGGATTAGGCGGATCCGCGAAGCGGGTCCGCCTAATCCAACCCTAAACCCTTTTCCGTCCCGTCTTCTGCGATACCCTACTCTTAAGGTTCAGTGTCCCATCTTTGAATCACATCCACGACAGGGTTCACCAATACCCTCTTAAGGTACAGTTTCTTGCGGGTTTAGTGACCTTGAATAAGGAAAAGGGTTTAGGGTTGGATTAGGCGGATCCGCGAAGCGGGTCCGCCTAATCCAACCCTAAACCCTTTTCCGTCCCGTCTTATGTGATACCCTACAATTAAGGTTCAGTGTCCCATCTTTGAATCACATCCACGACAGGGTTCACCAATACCCTCTTAGGGTACAGTTTCTTGCGGGTTTAGTGACCTTGAATAAGGAAAAGGGTTTAGGGTTGGATTAGGCGGATCCGCGAAGCGGGTCCGCCTAATCCAACCCTAAACCCTTTTCCGTCCCGTCTTATGCGGTACCCTACTCTAAAGGTTCAGTGTCCCATCTTTGAATCACATCCATGACAGGGTTCACCAATACCCTCTTAGGGTACAGTTTCTTGCGGGTTTAGTGACCTTGAATAAGGAAAAGGGTTTAGGGTTGGATTAGGCGGATCCGCGAAGCGGGTCTGCCTAATCCAACCCTAAACCCTTTTCCGTCCCGTCTTATGTGATACCCTAATCTTAAGGTTCAGTGTCCCATCTTTGAATCACATCCACGACAGGGTTCACCAATACCCTCTTAGGGTACAGTTTCTTGCGGGTTTAGTGACCTTGAATAAGGAAAAGGGTTTAGGGTTGGATTAGGCGGATCCGCGAAGCGGGTCCGCCTAATCCAACCCTAAACCCTTTTCCGTCCCGTCTTATGTGATACCCTAATCTTAAGGTTCAGTGTCCCATCTTTGAATCACATCCACGACAGGGTTCACCAATACCCTCTTAGGGTACAGTTTCTTGCGGGTTTAGTGACCTTGAATAAGGAAAAGGGTTTAGGGTTGGATTAGGCGGATCCGCGAAGCGGGTCCGCCTAATCCAACCCTAAACCCTTTTCCGTCCCGTCTTATGCGGTACCCTACTCTAAAGGTTCAGTGTCCCATCTTTGAATCACATCCACGACAGGATTCACCAATACCCTCTTAGGGTACAGTTTCTTGCGGGTTTAGTGACCTTGAATAAGGAAAAGGGTTTAGGGTTGGATTAGGCGGATCCGCGAAGCGGGTCCGCCTAATCCAACCCTAAACCCTTTTCCGTCCCGTCTTATGTGATACCCTAATCTTAAGGTTCAGTGTCCCATCTTTGAATCACATCCACGACAGGGTTCACCAATACCCTCTTAGGGTACAGTTTCTTGCGGGTTTAGTGACCTTGAATAAGGAAAAGGGTTTAGGGTTGGATTAGGCGGATCCGCGAAGCGGGTCCGCCTAATCCAAACCTAAACCCTTTTCCGTCCCGTCTTATGCGATACCCTACTCTTAAGGTTCAGTGTCCCATCTTTGAATCACATCCACGACAGGGTTCACCAATACCCTCTTAGGGTACAGTTTCTTGCGGGTTTAGTGACCTTGAATAAGGAAAAGTGTTTAGGGTTGGATTAGGCGGATCCGCGAAATGGGTCTGCCTAATCCAACCCTAAACCCTTTTCCGTCCCGTCTTATGCGATACCCTACTCTTAAGGTTCAGTGTCCCATCTTTGAATCACATCCACGACATGGTTCACCAATACCCTCTTAGGGTACAGTTTCTTGCGGGTTTAGTGACCTTGAATAAGGAAAAGGGTTTAGGGTTGGATTAGGCGGATCCGCGAAGCGGGTTCGCCTAATCCAACCCTAAACCCTTTTCCGTCCTTGAATAAGTAAAAGGGTTTAGGGTTGGATTAGGCGGATCCGCGAAGCGGGTCCGCCTAATCCAACCCTAAACCCTTTTCCGTCCCGTCTTATGCGATACCCTACTCTTAAGGTTCAGTGCCCCATCTTTGAATCACATCCACGACAGGGTTCACCAATACCCTCTTAGGGTACAGTTTCGTGCGGGTTTAGTGACCTTGAATAAGGAAAAGGGTTTAGGGTTGGATTAGGCGGATCCGCGAAGCGGGTCCGCCTAATCCAACCCTAAACCCTTTTCCGTCCCGTCTTATGTGATACCCTACTCTTAAGGTTCAGTGTCCCATCTTTGAATCACATCCACGACAGGGTTCACCAATACCCTCTTAGGGTACAGTTTCTTGCGGGTTTAGTGACCTTGAATAAGGAAAAGTGTTTAGGGTTGGATTAGGCGGATCCGCGAAGCGGGTCTGCCTAATCCAACCCTAAACCCTTTTCCGTCCCGTCTTATGCGATACCCTACTCTTAAGGTTCAGTCTCCCATCTTTGAATCACATCCACGAAAGGGTTCACCAATACCCTCTTAGGGTATAGTTTCTTGCGGGTTTTGTGACCTTGAATAAGGAAAAGGGTTTAGGGTTGGATTAGGCGGATCCGCGAAGCGGGTCCGCCTAATCCAACCCTAAACCCTTTTCCGTCCCGTCTTCTGCGATACCCTACTCTTAAGGTTCAGTGTCCCATCTTTGAATCACATCCACGACAGGGTTCACCAATACCCTCTTAAGGTACAGTTTCTTGCGGGTTTAGTGACCTTGAATAAGGAAAAGGGTTTAGGGTTGGATTAGGCGGATCCGCGAAGCGGGTCCGCCTAATCCAACCCTAAACCCTTTTCCGTCCCGTCTTATGTGATACCCTACAATTAAGGTTCAGTGTCCCATCTTTGAATCACATCCACGACAGGGTTCACCAATACCCTCTTAGGGTACAGTTTCTTGCGGGTTTAGTGACCTTGAATAAGGAAAAGGGTTTAGGGTTGGATTAGGCGGATCCGCGAACCGGGTCCGCCTAATCCAACCCTAAACCCTTTTCCGTCCCGTCTTATGTGATACCCTAATCTTAAGGTTCAGTGTCCCATCTTTGAATCACATCCACGACAGGGTTCACCAATACCCTCTTAGGGTACAGTTTCTTGCGGGTTTAGTGACCTTGAATAAGGAAAAGGGTTTAGGGTTGGATTAGGCGGATCCGCGAAGCGGGTCCGCCTAATCCAAACCTAAACCCTTTTCCGTCCCGTCTTATGCGATACCCTACTCTTAAGGTTCAGTGTCCCATCTTTGAATCACATCCACGACAGGGTTCACCAATACCCTCTTAGGGTACAGTTTCTTGCGGGTTTAGTGACCTTGAATAAGGAAAAGTGTTTAGGGTTGGATTAGGCGGATCCGCGAAATGGGTCTGCCTAATCTAACCCTAAACCCTTTTCCGTCCCGTCTTATGCGATACCCTACTCTTAAGGTTCAGTGTCCCATCTTTGAATCACATCCACGACATGGTTCACCAATACCCTCTTAGGGTACAGTTTCTTGCGGGTTTAGTGACCTTGAATAAGGAAAAGGGTTTAGGGTTGGATTAGGCGGATCCGCGAAGCGGGTCCGCCTAATCCAAACCTAAACCCTTTGACGTCCCGTCTTATGCGATACCCTACTCTTAAGGTTCAGTGTCCCATCTTTGAATCACATCCACGACAGGGTTCACCAATACCCTCTTAGGGTACAGTTTCTTGCGGGTTTAGTGACCTTGAATAAGGAAAAGTGTTTAGGGTTAGATTAGGCGGATCCGCGAAATGGGTCTGCCTAATCTAACCCTAAACCCTTTTCCGTCCCGTCTTATGCGATACCCTACTCTTAAGGTTCAGTGTCCCATCTTTGAATCACATCCACGACATGGTTCACCAATACCCTCTTAGGGTACAGTTTCTTGCGGGTTTAGTGACCTTGAATAAGGAAAAGGGTTTAGGGTTGGATTAGGCGGATCCGCGAAGCGGGTTCGCCTAATCCAACCCTAAACCCTTTTCCGTCCTTGAATAAGTAAAAGGGTTTAGGGTTGGATTAGGCGGATCCGCGAAGCGGGTCCGCCTAATCCAACCCTAAACCCTTTTCCGTCCCGTCTTATGCGATACCCTACTCTTAAGGTTCAGTGTCCCATCTTTGAATCACATCCACGACAGGGTTCACCAATACCCTCTTAGGGTACAGTTTCGTGCGGGTTTAGTGACCTTGAATCAGGAAAAGGGTTTAGGGTTGGATTAGGCGGATCCGCGAAGCGGGTCCGCCTAATCCAACCCTAAACCCTTTTCCGTCCCGTCTTATGCGGTACCCTACTCTTAAGGTTCAGTGTCCCATCTTTGAATCACATCCACGACAGGGTTCACCAATACCCTCTTAGGGTACAGTTTCTTGCGGGTTTAGTGACCTTGAATAAGGAAAAGGGTTTAGGGTTGGATTAGGCGGATCCGCGAAGCGGGTCCGCCTAATCCAACCCTAAACCCTTTTCCGTCCCGTCTTATGTGATACCCTAATCTTAAGGTTCAGTGTCCCATCTTTGAATCACATCCACGACAGGGTTCACCAATACCCTCTTAGGGTACAGTTTCTTGCGGGTTTAGTGACCTTGAATAAGGAAAAGGGTTTAGGGTTGGATTAGGCGGATCCGCGAAGCGGGTCCGCCTATTCTAACCCTAAACCCTTTTCCGTCCCGTCTTATGCGATACCCTACTCTTAAGGTTCAGTGTCCCATCTTTGAATCACATCCACGACAGGGTTCACCAATACCCTCTTAGGGTACAGTTTCTTGCGGGTTTTGTGACCTTGAATAAGGAAAAGGGTTTAGGGTTGGATTAGGCGGATCCGCGAACCGGGTCCGCCTAATCCAACCCTAAACTCTTTTCCGTCCCGTCTTATGGGATACCCTACTCTTAAGGTTCAGTGTCCCATCTTTGAATCACATCCACGACAGGGTTCACCAATACCCTCTTAGGGTACAGTTTCTTGCGGGTTTTGTGACCTTGAATAAGGAAAAGGGTTTAGGGTTGGATTAGGCGGATCCGCGAAGCGGGTCCGCCTAATCCAACCCTAAACCCTTTTCCGTCCCGTCTTATGCGATACCCTACTCTTAAGGTTCAGTGTCCCATCTTTGAATCACATCCACGACAGGGTTCACCAATACCCTCTTAGGGTACAGTTTCTTGCGGGTTTAGTGACCTTGAATAAGGAAAAGGGTTTAGGGTTGGATTAGGCGGATCCGCGAAGCGGGTCCGCCTATTCCAACCCTAAACCCTTTTCCTTCCCGTCTTATGCGATACCCTACTCTTAAGGTTCAGTGTCCCATCTTTGAATCACATCCACGACAGGGTTCACCAATACCCTCTTAGGGTACAGTTTCTTGCGGGTTTAGTGACCTTGAATAAGGAAAAGGGTTTAGGGTTGGATTAGGCGGATCCGCGAAGCGGGTCCGCCTAATCCAACCCTAAACCCTTTTCCGTCCCGTCTTATGCGATACCCTACTCTTAAGGTTCAGTGTCCCATCTTTGAATCACATCCACGACAGGGTTCACCAATACCCTCTTAGGGTACAGTTTCTTGCGGGTTTAGTGACCTTGAATAAGGAAAAGGGTTTAGGGTTGGATTAGGCGGATCCGCGAAGCGGGTCCGCCTAATCCAACCCTAAACCCTTTTCCGTCCCGTCTTATGCGGTATCCTACTCTTAAGGTTCAGTGTCCCATCTTTGAATCACATCCACGACAGGGTTCACCAATACCCTCTTAGGGTACAGTTTCTTGCGGGTTTAGTGACCTTGAATAAGGAAAAGGGTTTAGGGTTGGATTAGGCGGATCCGCGAAGCGGGTCCGCCTAATCCAACCCTAAACCTTTTTCCGTCCCGTCTTATGCGATACCCTACTCTTAAGGTTCAGTGTCCCATCTTTGAATCACATCCAGGACAGGGTTCACCAATACCCTCTTAGGGTACAGTTTCTTGCGGGTTTAGTGACCTTGAATAAGGAAAAGGGTTTGGGGTTGGATTAGGCGGATCCGCGAAGCGGGTCCGCCTAATCCAACCCCAAACCCTTTTCCGTCCCGTCTTATGCGATACCCTACTCTTAAGGTTCAGTGTCCCATCTTTGAATCACATCCACGACAGGGTTCACCAATACCCTCTTAGGGTACAGTTTCTTGCGGGTTTAGTGACCTTGAATAAGGAAAAGGGTTTAGGGTTGGATTAGGCGGATCCGCGAAGAGGGTCCGCCTAATCCAACCCTAAACCCTTTTCCGTCCCGTCTTATGCGATACCCTACTCTTAAGGTTCAGTGTCCCATCTTTGAATCACATCCACGACAGGGTTCACCAATACTCTCTTAGGGTACAGTTTCTTGCGGGTTTTGTGACCTTGAATAAGGAAAAGGGTTTAGGTTTGGATTAGGCGGATCCGCGAAGCGGGTCCGCCTAATCCAACCCTAAACCCTTTTCCGTCCCGTCTTATGTGATACCCTACTCTTAAGGTTCAGTGTCCCATCTTTGAATCACATCCACGACAGGGTTCACCAATACCCTCTTAGGGTACAGTTTCTTACGGGTTTAGTGACCTTGAATAAGGAAAAGTGTTTAGGGTTGGATTAGGCGGATCCGCGAAGCGGGTCTGCCTAATTCAACCCTAAACCCTTTTCCGTCCCGTCTTATGCGATACCCTACTCTTAAGGTTCAGTGTCCCATCTTTGAATCACATCCACGACAGGGTTCACCAATACCCTCTTAGGGTACAGTTTCTTGCGGGTTTTGTGACCTTGAATAAGGAAAAGGGTTTAGGGTTGGATTAGGCGGATCCGCGAAGCGGGTCCGCCTAATCCAACCCTAAACCCTTTTCCGTCCCGTCTTATGCGATACCCTACTCTTAAGGTTCAGTGTCCCATCTTTGAATCACATCCACGACAGGGTTCACCAATACCCTCTTAGGGTACAGTTTCTTGCGGGTTTAGTGACCTTGAATAAGGAAAAGGGTTTAGGGTTGGATTAGGCGGATCCGCGAAGCGGGTCCGCCTAATCCAACCCTAAACCTTTTTCCGTCCCGTCTTATGCGATACCCTACTCTTAAGGTTCAGTGTCCCATCTTTGAATCACATCCACGACAGGGTTCACCAATACCCTCTTAGGGTACAGTTTCTTGCGGGTTTAGTGACCTTGAATAAGGAAAAGGGTTTGGGGTTGGATTAGGCGGATCCGCGAAGCGGGTCCGCCTAATCCAACCCGAAACCCTTTTCCGTCCCGTCTTATGCGATACCCTACTCTTAAGGTTCAGTGTCCCATCTTTGAATCACATCCACGACAGGGTTCACCAATACCCTCTTAGGGTACAGTTTCTTGCGGGTTTAGTGACCTTGAATAAGGAAAAGGGTTTAGGGTTGGATTAGGCGGATCCGCGAAGAGGGTCCGCCTAATCCAACCCTAAACCCTTTTCCGTCCCGTCTTATGCGATACCCTACTCTTAAGGTTCAGTGTCCCATCTTTGAATCACATCCACGACAGGGTTCACCAATACCCTCTTAGGGTACAGTTTCTTGCGGGTTTTGTGACCTTGAATAAGGAAAAGGGTTTAGGTTTGGATTAGGCGGATCCGCGAAGCGGGTCCGCCTAATCCAACCCTAAACCCTTTTCCGTCCCGTCTTATGTGATACCCTACTCTTAAGGTTCAGTGTCCCATCTTTGAATCACATCCACGACAGGGTTCACCAATACCCTCTTAGGGTACAGTTTCTTACGGGTTTAGTGACCTTGAATAAGGAAAAGTGTTTAGGGTTGGATTAGGCGGATCCGCGAAGCGGGTCTGCCTAATTCAACCCTAAACCCTTTTCCGTCCCGTCTTATGCGATACCCTACTCTTAAGGTTCAGTGTCCCATCTTTGAATCACATCCACGACAGGGTTCACCAATACCCTCTTAGGGTACAGTTTCTTGCGGGTTTTGTGACCTTGAATAAGGAAAAGGGTTTAGGGTTGGATTAGGCGGATCCGCGAAGCGGGTCCGCCTAATCCAACCCTAAACCCTTTTCCGTCCCGTCTTATGCGATACCCTACTCTTAAGGTTCAGTGTCCCATCTTTGAATCACATCCACGACAGTGTTCACCAATACCCTCTTAGGGTACAGTTTCTTGCGGGTTTAGTGACCTTGAATAAGGAAAAGGGTTTGGGGTTGGATTAGGCGGATCCGCGAAGCGGGTCCGCCTAATCCAACCCTAAACCCTTTTCTGTCCCGTCTTATGCGATACCCTACTCTTAAGGTTCAGTGTCCCATCTTTGAATCACATCCACGACAGGGTTCACCAATACCCTCTTAGGGTACAGTTTCTTGCGGGTTTTGTGACCTTGAATAAGGAAAAGGGTTTAGGTTTGGATTAGGCGGATCCGCGAAGCGGGTCCGCCTAATCCAACCCTAAACCCTTTTCCGTCCCGTCTTATGTGATACCCTACTCTTAAGGTTCAGTGTCCCATCTTTGAATCACATCCACGACAGGGTTCACCAATACCCTCTTAGGGTACAGTTTCTTGCGGGTTTAGTGACCTTGAATAAGGAAAAGTGTTTAGGGTTGGATTAGGCGGATCCGCGAAGCGGGTCTGCCTAATCCAACCCTAAACCCTTTTCCGTCCCGTCTTATGCGATACCCTACTCTTAAGGTTCAGTGTCCCATCTTTGAATCACATCCACGACAGGGTTCACCAATACCCTCTTAGGGTACAGTTTCTTGCGGGTTTTGTGACCTTGAATAAGGAAAAGGGTTTAGGGTTGGATTAGGCGGATCCGCGAAGCGGGTCCGCCTAATCCAACCCTAAACCCTTTTCCGTCCCGTCTTATGCGATACCCTACTCTTAAGGTTCAGTGTCCCATCTTTGAATCACATCCACGACAGGGTTCACCAATACCCTCTTAGGGTACAGTTTCTTGCGGGTTTAGTGACCTTGAATAAGGAAAAGGGTTTGGGGTTGGATTAGGCGGATCCGCGAAGCGGGTCCGCCTAATCCAACCCAAACCCTTTTCCATCCCGTCTTATGCGATACCCTACTCTTAAGGTTCAGTGTCCCATCTTTGAATCACATCCACGACAGGGTTCACCAATACCCTCTTAGGGTACAGTTTCTTGCGGGTTTAGTGACCTTGAATAAGGAAAAGGGTTTAGGGTTGGATTAGGCGGATCCGCGAAGAGGGTCCGCCTAATCCAACCCTAAACCCTTTTCTGTCCCGTCTTATGCGATACCCTACTCTTAAGGTTCAGTGTCCCATCTTTGAATCACATCCACGACAGGGTTCACCAATACCCTCTTAGGGTACAGTTTCTTGCGGGTTTTGTGACATTGAATAAGGAAAAGGGTTTAGGTTTGGATTAGGCGGATCCACGAAGCGGGTCCGCCTAATCCAACCCTAAACCCTTTTCCGTCCCGTCTTATGTGATACCCTACTCTTAAGGTTCAGTGTCCCATCTTTGAATCACATCCACGACAGGGTTCACCAATACCCTCTTAGGGTACAGTTTCTTGCGGGTTTAGTGACCTTGAATAAGGAAAAGTGTTTAGGGTTGGATTAGGCGGATCCGCGAAGCGGGTCTGCCTAATCCAACCCTAAACCCTTTTCCGTCCCGTCTTATGCGATACCCTACTCTTAAGGTTCAGTGTCCCATCTTTGAATCACATCCACGACAGGGTTCACCAATACCCTCTTAGGGTACAGTTTCTTGCGGGTTTTGTGACCTTGAATAAGGAAAAGGGTTTAGGGTTGGATTAGGCGGATCCGCGAAGCGGGTACGCCTAATCCAACCCTAAACCCTTTTCCGTCCCGTCTTCTGCGATACCATACTCTTAAGGTTCAGTGTCCCATCTTTGAATCACATCCACGACAGGGTTCACCAATACCCTCTTAGGGTACTGTTTCTTGCGGGTTTAGTGACCTTGAATAAGGAAAAGGGTTTAGGGTTGGATTAGGCGGATCCGCGAAGCGGGTCCGCCTAATCCAACCCTAAACCCTTTTCCGTCTCGTCTTATGTGATACCCTACAATTAAGGTTCAGTGTCCCATCTTTGAATCACATCCACGACAGGGTTCACCAATACCCTCTTAGGGTACAGTTTCTTGCGGGTTTAGTGACCTTGAATAAGGAAAAGGGTTTAGGGTTGGATTAGGCGGATCCGCGAAGCGGGTCCGCCTAATCCAACCCTAAACCCTTTTCCGTCCCGTCTTATGCGGTACCCTACTCTTAAGGTTCAGTGTCCCATCTTTGAATCACATCCACGACAGGGTTCACCAATACCCTCTTAGGGTACAGTTTCTTGCGGGTTTAGTGACCTTGAATAAGGAAAAGGGTTTAGGGTTGGATTAGGCGGATCCGCGAAGAGGGTCCGCCTAATCCAACCCTAAACCCTTTTCCGTCCCGTCTTATGCGATACCCTACTCTTAAGGTTCAGTGTCCCATCTTTGAATCACATCCACGACAGGGTTCACCAATACCCTCTTAGGGTACAGTTTCTTGCGGGTTTTGTGACCTTGAATAAGGAAAAGGGTTTAGGTTTGGATTAGGCGGATCCGCGAAGCGGGTCCGCCTAATCCAACCCTAAACCCTTTTCCGTCCCGTCTTATGTGATACCCTACTCTTAAGGTTCAGTGTCCCATCTTTGAATCACATCCACGACAGGGTTCACCAATACCCTCTTAGGGTACAGTTTCTTACGGGTTTAGTGACCTTGAATAAGGAAAAGTGTTTAGGGTTGGATTAGGCGGATCCGCGAAGCGGGTCTGCCTAATTCAACCCTAAACCCTTTTCCGTCCCGTCTTATGCGATACCCTACTCTTAAGGTTCAGTGTCCCATCTTTGAATCACATCCACGACAGGGTTCACCAATACCCTCTTAGGGTACAGTTTCTTGCGGGTTTTGTGACCTTGAATAAGGAAAAGGGTTTAGGGTTGGATTAGGCGGATCCGCGAAGCGGGTCCGCCTAATCCAACCCTAAACCCTTTTCCGTCCCGTCTTATGCGATACCCTACTCTTAAGGTTCAGTGTCCCATCTTTGAATCACATCCACGACAGTGTTCACCAATACCCTCTTAGGGTACAGTTTCTTGCGGGTTTAGTGACCTTGAATAAGGAAAAGGGTTTGGGGTTGGATTAGGCGGATCCGCGAAGCGGGTCCGCCTAATCCAACCCTAAACCCTTTTCTGTCCCGTCTTATGCGATACCCTACTCTTAAGGTTCAGTGTCCCATCTTTGAATCACATCCACGACAGGGTTCACCAATACCCTCTTAGGGTACAGTTTCTTGCGGGTTTTGTGACCTTGAATAAGGAAAAGGGTTTAGGTTTGGATTAGGCGGATCCGCGAAGCGGGTCCGCCTAATCCAACCCTAAACCCTTTTCCGTCCCGTCTTATGTGATACCCTACTCTTAAGGTTCAGTGTCCCATCTTTGAATCACATCCACGACAGGGTTCACCAATACCCTCTTAGGGTACAGTTTCTTGCGGGTTTAGTGACCTTGAATAAGGAAAAGTGTTTAGGGTTGGATTAGGCGGATCCGCGAAGCGGGTCTGCCTAATCCAACCCTAAACCCTTTTCCGTCCCGTCTTATGCGATACCCTACTCTTAAGGTTCAGTGTCCCATCTTTGAATCACATCCACGACAGGGTTCACCAATACCCTCTTAGGGTACAGTTTCTTGCGGGTTTTGTGACCTTGAATAAGGAAAAGGGTTTAGGGTTGGATTAGGCGGATCCGCGAAGCGGGTCCGCCTAATCCAACCCTAAACCCTTTTCCGTCCCGTCTTATGCGATACCCTACTCTTAAGGTTCAGTGTCCCATCTTTGAATCACATCCACGACAGGGTTCACCAATACCCTCTTAGGGTACAGTTTCTTGCGGGTTTAGTGACCTTGAATAAGGAAAAGGGTTTGGGGTTGGATTAGGCGGATCCGCGAAGCGGGTCCGCCTAATCCAACCCAAACCCTTTTCCATCCCGTCTTATGCGATACCCTACTCTTAAGGTTCAGTGTCCCATCTTTGAATCACATCCACGACAGGGTTCACCAATACCCTCTTAGGGTACAGTTTCTTGCGGGTTTAGTGACCTTGAATAAGGAAAAGGGTTTAGGGTTGGATTAGGCGGATCCGCGAAGAGGGTCCGCCTAATCCAACCCTAAACCCTTTTCTGTCCCGTCTTATGCGATACCCTACTCTTAAGGTTCAGTGTCCCATCTTTGAATCACATCCACGACAGGGTTCACCAATACCCTCTTAGGGTACAGTTTCTTGCGGGTTTTGTGACATTGAATAAGGAAAAGGGTTTAGGTTTGGATTAGGCGGATCCACGAAGCGGGTCCGCCTAATCCAACCCTAAACCCTTTTCCGTCCCGTCTTATGTGATACCCTACTCTTAAGGTTCAGTGTCCCATCTTTGAATCACATCCACGACAGGGTTCACCAATACCCTCTTAGGGTACAGTTTCTTGCGGGTTTTGTGACCTTGAATAAGGAAAAGGGTTTAGGGTTGGATTAGGCGGATCCGCGAAGCGGGTACGCCTAATCCAACCCTAAACCCTTTTCCGTCCCGTCTTCTGCGATACCATACTCTTAAGGTTCAGTGTCCCATCTTTGAATCACATCCACGACAGGGTTCACCAATACCCTCTTAGGGTACTGTTTCTTGCGGGTTTAGTGACCTTGAATAAGGAAAAGGGTTTAGGGTTGGATTAGGCGGATCCGCGAAGCGGGTCCGCCTAATCCAACCCTAAACCCTTTTCCGTCTCGTCTTATGTGATACCCTACAATTAAGGTTCAGTGTCCCATCTTTGAATCACATCCACGACAGGGTTCACCAATACCCTCTTAGGGTACAGTTTCTTGCGGGTTTAGTGACCTTGAATAAGGAAAAGGGTTTAGGGTTGGATTAGGCGGATCCGCGAAGCGGGTCCGCCTAATCCAACCCTAAACCCTTTTCCGTCCCGTCTTATGCGGTACCCTACTCTTAAGGTTCAGTGTCCCATCTTTGAATCACATACACGACAGGGTTCACCAATACCCTCTTAGGGTACAGTTTCTTGCGGGTTTAGTGACCTTGAATAAGGAAAAGGGTTTAGGGTTGGATTAGGCGGATCCGCGAAGCGGGTCCGCCTAATCCAACCCTAAACCCTTTTCCGTCCCGTCTTATGCGATACCCTACTCTTAAGGTTCAGTGTCCCATCTTTGAATCACATACACGACAGGGTTCACCAATACCCTCTTAGGGTACAGTTTCTTGCGGGTTTAGTGACCTTGAATAAGGAAAAGGGTTTAGGGTTGGATTAGGCGGATCCGCGAAGCGGGTCCGCCTAATCCAACCCTAAACCCTTTTCCGTCCCGTCTTATGCGATACCCTACTCTTAAGGTTCAGTGTCCCATCTTTGAATCACATCCACGACATGGTTCACCAATACCCTCTTAGGGTACAGTTTCTTGCGGGTTTAGTGACCTTGAATAAGGAAAAGGGTTTAGGGTTGGATTAGGCGGATCCGCGAAGTGGGTCCGCCTAATCCAACCCTAAACCCTTTTCTGTCCTTGAATAAGTAAAAGGGTTTAGGGTTGGATTAGGCGGATCCGCGAAGCGGGTCCGCCTAATCCAACCCTAAACCCTTTTCCGTCCCGTCTTATGCGATACCCTACTCTTAAGGTTCAGTGTCCCATCTTTGAATCACATCCACGACAGGGTTCACCAATACCCTCTTAGGGTACAGTTTCTTGCGGGTTTAGTGACCTTGAATAAGGAAAAGGGTTTGGGGTTGGATTAGGCGGATCCGCGAAGCGGGTCCGCCTAATCCAACCCAAACCCTTTTCCATCCCGTCTTATGCGATACCCTACTCTTAAGGTTCAGTGTCCCATCTTTGAATCACATCCACGACAGGGTTCACCAATACCCTCTTAGGGTACAGTTTCTTGCGGGTTTAGTGACCTTGAATAAGGAAAAGGGTTTAGGGTTGGATTAGGCGGATCCGCGAAGAGGGTCCGCCTAATCCAACCCTAAACCCTTTTCTGTCCCGTCTTATGCGATACCCTACTCTTAAGGTTCAGTGTCCCATCTTTGAATCACATCCACGACAGGGTTCACCAATACCCTCTTAGGGTACAGTTTCTTGCGGGTTTTGTGACATTGAATAAGGAAAAGGGTTTAGGTTTGGATTAGGCGGATCCACGAAGCGGGTCCGCCTAATCCAACCCTAAACCCTTTTCCGTCCCGTCTTATGTGATACCCTACTCTTAAGGTTCAGTGTCCCATCTTTGAATCACATCCACGACAGGGTTCACCAATACCCTCTTAGGGTACAGTTTCTTGCGGGTTTTGTGACCTTGAATAAGGAAAAGGGTTTAGGGTTGGATTAGGCGGATCCGCGAAGCGGGTACGCCTAATCCAACCCTAAACCCTTTTCCGTCCCGTCTTCTGCGATACCATACTCTTAAGGTTCAGTGTCCCATCTTTGAATCACATCCACGACAGGGTTCACCAATACCCTCTTAGGGTACTGTTTCTTGCGGGTTTAGTGACCTTGAATAAGGAAAAGGGTTTAGGGTTGGATTAGGCGGATCCGCGAAGCGGGTCCGCCTAATCCAACCCTAAACCCTTTTCCGTCTCGTCTTATGTGATACCCTACAATTAAGGTTCAGTGTCCCATCTTTGAATCACATCCACGACAGGGTTCACCAATACCCTCTTAGGGTACAGTTTCTTGCGGGTTTAGTGACCTTGAATAAGGAAAAGGGTTTAGGGTTGGATTAGGCGGATCCGCGAAGCGGGTCCGCCTAATCCAACCCTAAACCCTTTTCCGTCCCGTCTTATGCGGTACCCTACTCTTAAGGTTCAGTGTCCCATCTTTGAATCACATACACGACAGGGTTCACCAATACCCTCTTAGGGTACAGTTTCTTGCGGGTTTAGTGACCTTGAATAAGGAAAAGGGTTTAGGGTTGGATTAGGCGGATCCGCGAAGCGGGTCCGCCTAATCCAACCCTAAACCCTTTTCCGTCCCGTCTTATGCGATACCCTACTCTTAAGGTTCAGTGTCCCATCTTTGAATCACATCCACGACATGGTTCACCAATACCCTCTTAGGGTACAGTTTCTTGCGGGTTTAGTGACCTTGAATAAGGAAAAGGGTTTAGGGTTGGATTAGGCGGATCCGCGAAGTGGGTCCGCCTAATCCAACCCTAAACCCTTTTCTGTCCTTGAATAAGTAAAAGGGTTTAGGGTTGGATTAGGCGGATCCGCGAAGCGGGTCCGCCTAATCCAACCCTAAACCCTTTTCCGTCCCGTCTTATGCGATACCCTACTCTTAAGGTTCAGTGTCCCATCTTTGAATCACATCCACGACAGGGTTCACCAATACCCTCTTAGGGTACAGTTTCGTGCGGGTTTAGTGACCTTGAATCAGGAAAAGGGTTTAGGGTTGGATTAGGCGGATCCGCGTAGCGGGTCCGCCTAATCCAACCCTAAACCCTTTTCCGTCCCGTCTTCTGCGATACCCTACTCTTAAGGTTCAGTGTCCCATCTTTGAATCACATCCACGACAGGGTTCACCAATACCCTCTTAGGGTACAGTTTCTTGCGGGTTTAGTGACCTTGAATAAGGAAAAGGGTTTAGGGTTGGATTAGGCGGATCCGCGAAGCGGGTCCGCCTAATCCAACCCTAAACCCTTTTCCGTCTCGTCTTATGTGATACCCTACAATTAAGGTTCAGTGTCCCATCTTTGAATCACATCCACGACAGGGTTCACCAATACCCTCTTAGGGTACAGTTTCTTGCGGGTTTAGTGACCTTGAATAAGGAAAAGGGTTTAGGGTTGGATTAGGCGGATCCGCGAAGTGGGTCCGCCTAATCCAACCCTAAACCCTTTTCTGTCCTTGAATAAGTAAAAGGGTTTAGGGTTGGATTAGGCGGATCCGCGAAGCGGGTCCGCCTAATCCAACCCTAAACCCTTTTCCGTCCCGTCTTATGCGATACCCTACTCTTAAGGTTCAGTGTCCCATCTTTGAATCACATCCACGACAGGGTTCACCAATACCCTCTTAGGGTACAGTTTCGTGCGGGTTTAGTGACCTTGAATCAGGAAAAGGGTTTAGGGTTGGATTAGGCGGATCCGCGTAGCGGGTCCGCCTAATCCAACCCTAAACCCTTTTCCGTCCCGTCTTCTGCGATACCCTACTCTTAAGGTTCAGTGTCCCATCTTTGAATCACATCCACGACAGGGTTCACCAATACCCTCTTAGGGTACAGTTTCTTGCGGGTTTAGTGACCTTGAATAAGGAAAAGGGTTTAGGGTTGGATTAGGCGGATCCGCGAAGCGGGTCCGCCTAATCCAACCCTAAACCCTTTTCCGTCTCGTCTTATGTGATACCCTACAATTAAGGTTCAGTGTCCCATCTTTGAATCACATCCACGACAGGGTTCACCAATACCCTCTTAGGGTACAGTTTCTTGCGGGTTTAGTGACCTTGAATAAGGAAAAGGGTTTAGGGTTGGATTAGGCGGATCCGCGAAGCGGGTCCGCCTAATCCAACCCTAAACCCTTTTCCGTCTCGTCTTATGTGATACCCTACAATTAAGGTTCAGTGTCCCATCTTTGAATCACATCCACGACAGGGTTCACCAATACCCTCTTAGGGTACAGTTTCTTGCGGGTTTAGTGACCTTGAATAAGGAAAAGGGTTTAGGGTTGGATTAGGCGGATCCGCGAAGCGGGTACGCCTAATCCAACCCTAAACCCTTTTCCGTCCCGTCTTCTGCGATACCCTACTCTTAAGGTTCAGTGTCCCATCTTTGAATCACATCCACGACAGGGTTCACCAATACCCTCTTAGGGTACAGTTTCTTGCGGGTTTAGTGACCTTGAATAAGGAAAAGGGTTTAGGGTTGGATTAGGCGGATCCGCGAAGCGGGTCCGCCTAATCCAACCCTAAACCCTTTTCCGTCTCGTCTTATGTGATACCCTACAATTAAGGTTCAGTGTCCCATCTTTGAATCACATCCACGACAGGGTTCACCAATACCCTCTTAGGGTACAGTTTCTTGCGGGTTTAGTGACCTTGAATAAGGAAAAGGGTTTAGGGTTGGATTAGGCGGATCCGCGAAGCGGGTCCGCCTAATCCAACCCTAAACCCTTTTCCGTCCCGTCTTATGCGGTACCCTACTCTTAAGGTTCAGTGTCCCATCTTTGAATCACATCCACGACAGGGTTCACCAATACCCTCTTAGGGTACAGTTTCTTGCGGGTTTAGTGACCTTGAATAAGGAAAAGGGTTTAGGGTTGGATTAGGCGGATCCGCGAAGCGGGTACGCCAAATCCAACCCTAAACCCTTTTCCGTCCCGTCTTATGCGATACCCTACTCTTAAGGTTCAGTGTCCCATCTTTGAATCACATCCACGACAGGGTTCACCAATACCCTCTTAGGGTACAGTTTCGTGCGGGTTTAGTGACGTTGAATCAGGAAAAGGGTTTAGGGTTGGATTAGGCGGATCGGCGAAGCGGGTCCGCCTAATCCAACCCTAAACCCTTTTCCGTCCCGTCTTATGCGGTACCCTACTCTTAAGGTTCAGTGTCCCATCTTTGAATCACATCCACGACAGGGTTCACCAATACCCTCTCAGGGTACAGTTTCTTGCGGGTTTAGTGACCTTGAATAAGGAAAAGGGTTTAGGGTTGGATTAGGCGGATCGGCGAAGCGGGTCCGCCTAATCCAACCCTAAACCCTTTTCCGTCCCGTCTTATGCGGTACCCTACTCTTAAGGTTCAGTGTCCCATCTTTGAATCACATCCACGACAGGGTTCACCAATACCCTCTCAGGGTACAGTTTCTTGCGGGTTTAGTGACCTTGAATAAGGAAAAGGGTTTAGGGTTGGATTAGGCGGATCCGCGAAGCGGGTCCGCCTAATCCAACCCTAAACCCTTTTCCGTCCCGTCTTATGTGATACCCTAATCTTAAGGTTCAGTGTCCCATCTTTGAATCACATCCACGACAGGGTTCACCAATACCCTCTTAGGGTACAGTTTCTTGCGGGTTTAGTGACCTTGAATAAGGAAAAGGGTTTAGGGTTGGATTAGGCGGATCCGCGAAGCGGGTCCGCCTATTCCAACCCTAAACCCTTTTCCGTCCCGTCTTATGCGATACCCTACTCTTAAGGTTCAGTGTCCCATCTTTGAATCACATCCACGACAGGGTTCACCAATACCCTCTTAGGGTACAGTTTCTTGCGGGTTTAGTGACCTTGAATAAGGAAAAGGGTTTAGGGTTGGATTAGGCGGATCCGCGAAGCGGGTCCGCCTAATCCAACCCTAAACCCTTTTCCGTCCCGTCTTATGCGATACCCTACTCTTAAGGTTCAGTGTCCCATCTTTGAATCACATCCACGACAGGGTTCACCAATACCCTCTTAGGGTACAGTTTCTTGCGGGTTTAGTGACCTTGAATAAGGAAAAGGGTTTAGGGTTGGATTAGGCGGATCCGCGAAGCGGGTCCGCCTAATCCAACCCTAAACCCTTTTCCGTCCCGTCTTATGCGGTATCCTACTCTTAAGGTTCAGTGTCCCATCTTTGAATCACATCCACGACAGGGTTCACCAATACCCTCTTAGGGTACAGTTTCTTGCGGGTTTAGTGACCTTGAATAAGGAAAAGGGTTTAGGGTTGGATTAGGCGGATCCGCGAAGCGGGTCCGCCTAATCCAACCCTAAACCTTTTTCCGTCCCGTCTTATGCGATACCCTACTCTTAAGGTTCAGTGTCCCATCTTTGAATCACATCCACGACAGGGTTCACCAATACCCTCTTAGGGTACAGTTTCTTGCGGGTTTAGTGACCTTGAATAAGGAAAAGGGTTTGGGGTTGGATTAGGCGGATCCGCGAAGCAGGTCCGCCTAATCCAACCCTAAACCCTTTTCCGTCTCGTCTTATGTGATACCCTACAATTAAGGTTCAGTGTCCCATCTTTGAATCACATCCACGACAGGGTTCACCAATACCCTCTTAGGGTACAGTTTCTTGCGGGTTTAGTGACCTTGAATAAGGAAAAGTGTTTAGGGTTGGATTAGGCGGATCCGCGAAGCGGGTCTGCCTAATTCAACCCTAAACCCTTTTCCGTCCCTTCTTATGCGATACCCTACTCTTAAGGTTCAGTGTCCCATCTTTGAATCACATCCACGACAGGGTTCACCAATACCCTCTTAGGGTACAGTTTCTTGCGGGTTTTGTGACCTTGAATAAGTAAAAGGGTTTAGGGTTGGATTAGGCGGATCCGCGAAGCGGGTCCGCCTAATCCAACCCTAAACCCTTTTCCGTCCCGTCTTATGCGATACCCTACTCTTAAGGTTCAGTGTCCCATCTTTGAATCACATCCACGACAGGGTTCACCAATACCCTCTTAGGGTACAGTTTCTTGCGGGTTTAGTGACCTTGAATAAGGAAAAGGGTTTGGGGTTGGATTAGGCGGATCCGCGAAGCGGGTCCGCCTAATCCAACCCTAAACCCTTTTCCGTCCCGTCTTATGCGATACCCTACTCTTAAGGTTCAGTGTCCCATCTTTGAATCACATCCACGACAGGGTTCACCAATACCCTCTTAGGGTACAGTTTCTTGCGGGTTTTGTGACCTTGAATAAGGAAAAGGGTTTAGGTTTGGATTAGGCGGATCCGCGAAGCGGGTCCGCCTAATCCAACCCTAAACCCTTTTCCGTCCCGTCTTATGTGATACCCTACTCTTAAGGTTCAGTGTCCCATCTTTGAATCACATCCACGACAGGGTTCACCAATACCCTCTTAGGGTACAGTTTCTTGCGGGTTTAGTGACCTTGAATAAGGAAAAGTGTTTAGGGTTGGATTAGGCGGATCCGCGAAGCGGGTCTGCCTAATCCAACCCTAAACCCTTTTCCGTCCCGTCTTATGCGATACCCTACTCTTAAGGTTCAGTGTCCCATCTTTGAATCACATCCACGACAGGGTTCACCAATACCCTCTTAGGGTACAGTTTCTTGCGGGTTTTGTGACCTTGAATAAGGAAAAGGGTTTAGGGTTGGATTAGGCGGATCCGCGAAGCGGGTCCGCCTAATCCAACCCTAAACCCTTTTCCGTCCCGTCTTATGCGATACCCTACTCTTAAGGTTCAGTGTCCCATCTTTGAATCACATCCACGACAGGGTTCACCAATACCCTCTTAGGGTACAGTTTCTTGCGGGTTTAGTGACCTTGAATAAGGAAAAGGGTTTGGGGTTGGATTAGGCGGATCCGCGAAGCGGGTCCGCCTAATCCAACCCTAAACCCTTTTCCGTCCCGTCTTATGCGATACCCTACTCTTAAGGTTCAGTGTCCCATCTTTGAATCACATCCACGACAGGGTTCACCAATACCCTCTTAGGGTACAGTTTCTTGCGGGTTTAGTGACCTTGAATAAGGAAAAGGGTTTAGGGTTGGATTAGGCGGATCCGCGAAGAGGGTCCGCCTAATCCAACCCTAAACCTTTTTCCGTCCCGTCTTATGCGATACCCTACTCTTAAGGTTCAGTGTCCCATCTTTGAATCACATCCACGACAGGGTTCACCAATACCCTCTTAGGGTACAGTTTCTTGCGGGTTTTGTGACATTGAATAAGGAAAAGGGTTTAGGTTTGGATTAGGCGGATCCGCGAAGCGGGTCCGCCTAATCCAACCCTAAACCCTTTTCCGTCCCGTCTTATGTGATACCCTACTCTTAAGGTTCAGTGTCCCATCTTTGAATCACATCCACGACAGGGTTCCCCAATACCCTCTTAGGGTACAGTTTCTTGCGGGTTTAGTGACCTTGAATAAGGAAAAGTGTTTAGGGTTGGATTAGGCGGATCCGCGAAGCGGGTCTGCCTAATCCAACCCTAAACCCTTTTCCGTCCCGTCTTATGCGATACCCTACTCTTAAGGTTCAGTGTCCCATCTTTGAATCACATCCACGACAGGGTTCACCAATACCCTCTTAGGGTACAGTTTCTTGCGGGTTTTGTGACCTTGAATAAGGAAAAGGGTTTAGGGTTGGATTAGGCGGATCCGCGAAGCGGGTACGCCTAATCCAACCCTAAACCCTTTTCCGTCCCGTCTTCTGCGATACCCTACTCTTAAGGTTCAGTGTCCCATCTTTGAATCACATCCACGACAGGGTTCACCAATACCCTCTTAGGGTACTGTTTCTTGCGGGTTTAGTGACCTTGAATAAGGAAAAGGGTTTAGGGTTGGATTAGGCGGATCCGCGAAGCGGGTCCGCCTAATCCAACCCTAAACCCTTTTCCGTCTCGTCTTATGTGATACCCTACAATTAAGGTTCAGTGTCCCATCTTTGAATCACATCCACGACAGGGTTCACCAATACCCTCTTAGGGTACAGTTTCTTGCGGGTTTAGTGACCTTGAATAAGGAAAAGGGTTTAGGGTTGGATTAGGCGGATCCGCGAAGCGGGTCCGCCTAATCCAACCCTAAACCCTTTTCCGTCCCGTCTTATGCGGTACCCTACTCTTAAGGTTCAGTGTCCCATCTTTGAATCACATCCACGACAGGGTTCACCAATACCCTCTTAGGGTACAGTTTCTTGCGGGTTTAGTGACCTTGAATAAGGAAAAGGGTTTAGGGTTGGATTAGGCGGATCCGCGAAGAGGGTCCGCCTAATCCAACCCTAAACCTTTTTCCGTCCCGTCTTATGCGATACCCTACTCTTAAGGTTCAGTGTCCCATCTTTGAATCACATCCACGACAGGGTTCACCAATACCCTCTTAGGGTACAGTTTCTTGCGGGTTTTGTGACATTGAATAAGGAAAAGGGTTTAGGTTTGGATTAGGCGGATCCGCGAAGCGGGTCCGCCTAATCCAACCCTAAACCCTTTTCCGTCCCGTCTTATGTGATACCCTACTCTTAAGGTTCAGTGTCCCATCTTTGAATCACATCCACGACAGGGTTCCCCAATACCCTCTTAGGGTACAGTTTCTTGCGGGTTTAGTGACCTTGAATAAGGAAAAGTGTTTAGGGTTGGATTAGGCGGATCCGCGAAGCGGGTCTGCCTAATCCAACCCTAAACCCTTTTCCGTCCCGTCTTATGCGATACCCTACTCTTAAGGTTCAGTGTCCCATCTTTGAATCACATCCACGACAGGGTTCACCAATACCCTCTTAGGGTACAGTTTCTTGCGGGTTTTGTGACCTTGAATAAGGAAAAGGGTTTAGGGTTGGATTAGGCGGATCCGCGAAGCGGGTACGCCTAATCCAACCCTAAACCCTTTTCTGTCCCGTCTTCTGCGATACCCTACTCTTAAGGTTCAGTGTCCCATCTTTGAATCACATCCACGACAGGGTTCACCAATACCCTCTTAGGGTACTGTTTCTTGCGGGTTTAGTGACCTTGAATAAGGAAAAGGGTTTAGGGTTGGATTAGGCGGATCCGCGAAGCGGGTCCGCCTAATCCAACCCTAAACCCTTTTCCGTCTCGTCTTATGTGATACCCTACAATTAAGGTTCAGTGTCCCATCTTTGAATCACATCCACGACAGGGTTCACCAATACCCTCTTAGGGTACAGTTTCTTGCGGGTTTAGTGACCTTGAATAAGGAAAAGGGTTTAGGGTTGGATTAGGCGGATCCGCGAAGCGGGTCCGCCTAATCCAACCCTAAACCCTTTTCCGTCCCGTCTTATGCGGTACCCTACTCTTAAGGTTCAGTGTCCCATCTTTAAATCACATCCACGACAGGGTTCACCAATACCCTCTTAGGGTACAGTTTCTTGCGGGTTTAGTGACCTTGAATAAGGAAAAGGGTTTAGGGTTGGATTAGGCGGATCCGCGAAGCGGGTCCGCCTAATCCAACCCTAAACCCTTTTCCGTCCCGTCTTATGTGATACCCTACTCTTAAGGTTCAGTGTCCCATCTTTGAATCACATCCACGACAGGGTTCACCAATACCCTCTTAGGGTACAGTTTCTTGCGGGTTTAGTGACCTTGAATAAGGAAAAGTGTTTAGGGTTGGATTAGGCGGATCCGCGAAACGGGTCTGCCTAATCCAACCCTAAGCCCTTTTCCGTCCCGTCTTATGCGATACCCTACTCTTAAGGTTCAGTGTCCCATCTTTGAATCACATCCACGACATGGTTCACCAATACCCTCTTAGGGTACAGTTTCTTGCGGGTTTAGTGACCTTGAATAAGGAAAAGGGTTTAGGGTTGGATTAGGCGGATCCGCGAAGTGGGTCCGCCTAATCCAACCCTAAACCCTTTTCTGTCCTTGAATAAGTAAAAGGGTTTAGGGTTGGATTAGGCGGATCCGCGAAGCGGGTCCGCCTAATCCAACCCTAAACCCTTTTCCGTCCCGTCTTATGCGATACCCTACTCTTAAGGTTCAGTGTTCCATCTTTGAATCACATCCACGACAGGGTTCACCAATACCCTCTTAGGGTACAGTTTCGTGCGGGTTTAGGGACCTTGAATCAGGAAAAGGGTTTAGGGTTGGATTAGGCGGATCCGCGTAGCGGGTCCGCCTAATCCAACCCTAAACCCTTTTCCGTCCCGTCTTCTGCGATACCCTACTCTTAAGGTTCAGTGTCCCATCTTTGAATCACATCCACGACAGGGTTCACCAATACCCTCTTAGGGTACAGTTTCTTGCGGGTTTAGTGACCTTGAATAAGGAAAAGGGTTTAGGGTTGGATTAGGCGGATCCGCGAAGCGGGTCCGCCTAATCCAACCCTAAACCCTTTTCCGTCTCGTCTTATGTGATACCCTACTCTTAAGGTTCAGTGTCCCATCTTTGAATCACATCCACGACAGGGTTCACCAATACCCTCTTAGGGTACAGTTTCTTGCGGGTTTAGTGACCTTGAATAAGGAAAAGGGTTTAGGGTTGGATTAGGCGGATCCGCGAAGAGGGTCCGCCTAATCCAACCCTAAACCCTTTTCTGTCCCGTCTTATGCGATACCCTACTCTTAAGGTTCAGTGTCCCATCTTTGAATCACATCCACGACAGGGTTCACCAATACCCTCTTAGGGTACAGTTTCTTGCGGGTTTTGTGACCTTGAATAAGGAAAAGGGTTTAGGGTTGGATTAGGCGGATCCGCGAAGCGGGTCCGCCTAATCCAACCCTAAACCCTTTTCCGTCCCGTCTTATGCGATACCCTACTCTTAAGGTTCAGTGTCCCATCTTTGAATCACATCCACGACAGTGTTCACCAATACCCTCTTAGGGTACAGTTTCTTGCGGGTTTAGTGACCTTGAATAAGGAAAAGGGTTTGGGGTTGGATTAGGCGGATCCGCGAAGCGGGTCCGCCTAATCCAACCCTAAACCCTTTTCTGTCCCGTCTTATGCGATACCCTACTCTTAAGGTTCAGTGTCCCATCTTTGAATCACATCCACGACAGGGTTCACCAATACCCTCTTAGGGTACAGTTTCTTGCGGGTTTTGTGACCTTGAATAAGGAAAAGGGTTTAGGTTTGGATTAGGCGGATCCGCGAAGCGGGTCCGCCTAATCCAACCCTAAACCCTTTTCCGTCCCGTCTTATGTGATACCCTACTCTTAAGGTTCAGTGTCCCATCTTTGAATCACATCCACGACAGGGTTCACCAATACCCTCTTAGGGTACAGTTTCTTGCGGGTTTAGTGACCTTGAATAAGGAAAAGTGTTTAGGGTTGGATTAGGCGGATCCGCGAAGCGGGTCTGCCTAATCCAACCCTAAACCCTTTTCCGTCCCGTCTTATGCGATACCCTACTCTTAAGGTTCAGTGTCCCATCTTTGAATCACATCCACGACAGGGTTCACCAATACCCTCTTAGGGTACAGTTTCTTGCGGGTTTTGTGACCTTGAATAAGGAAAAGGGTTTAGGGTTGGATTAGGCGGATCCGCGAAGCGGGTCCGCCTAATCCAACCCTAAACCCTTTTCCGTCCCGTCTTATGCGATACCCTACTCTTAAGGTTCAGTGTCCCATCTTTGAATCACATCCACGACAGGGTTCACCAATACCCTCTTAGGGTACAGTTTCTTGCGGGTTTAGTGACCTTGAATAAGGAAAAGGGTTTGGGGTTGGATTAGGCGGATCCGCGAAGCGGGTCCGCCTAATCCAACCCAAACCCTTTTCCATCCCGTCTTATGCGATACCCTACTCTTAAGGTTCAGTGTCCCATCTTTGAATCACATCCACGACAGGGTTCACCAATACCCTCTTAGGGTACAGTTTCTTGCGGGTTTAGTGACCTTGAATAAGGAAAAGGGTTTAGGGTTGGATTAGGCGGATCCGCGAAGAGGGTCCGCCTAATCCAACCCTAAACCCTTTTCTGTCCCGTCTTATGCGATACCCTACTCTTAAGGTTCAGTGTCCCATCTTTGAATCACATCCACGACAGGGTTCACCAATACCCTCTTAGGGTACAGTTTCTTGCGGGTTTTGTGACATTGAATAAGGAAAAGGGTTTAGGTTTGGATTAGGCGGATCCACGAAGCGGGTCCGCCTAATCCAACCCTAAACCCTTTTCCGTCCCGTCTTATGTGATACCCTACTCTTAAGGTTCAGTGTCCCATCTTTGAATCACATCCACGACAGGGTTCACCAATACCCTCTTAGGGTACAGTTTCTTGCGGGTTTTGTGACCTTGAATAAGGAAAAGGGTTTAGGGTTGGATTAGGCGGATCCGCGAAGCGGGTACGCCTAATCCAACCCTAAACCCTTTTCCGTCCCGTCTTCTGCGATACCATACTCTTAAGGTTCAGTGTCCCATCTTTGAATCACATCCACGACAGGGTTCACCAATACCCTCTTAGGGTACAGTTTCTTGCGGGTTTAGTGACCTTGAATAAGGAAAAGGGTTTAGGGTTGGATTAGGCGGATCCGCGAAGAGGGTCCGCCTAATCCAACCCTAAACCTTTTTCCGTCCCGTCTTATGCGATACCCTACTCTTAAGGTTCAGTGTCCCATCTTTGAATCACATCCACGACAGGGTTCACCAATACCCTCTTAGGGTACAGTTTCTTGCGGGTTTTGTGACATTGAATAAGGAAAAGGGTTTAGGTTTGGATTAGGCGGATCCGCGAAGCGGGTCCGCCTAATCCAACCCTAAACCCTTTTCCGTCCCGTCTTATGTGATACCCTACTCTTAAGGTTCAGTGTCCCATCTTTGAATCACATCCACGACAGGGTTCCCCAATACCCTCTTAGGGTACAGTTTCTTGCGGGTTTAGTGACCTTGAATAAGGAAAAGTGTTTAGGGTTGGATTAGGCGGATCCGCGAAGCGGGTCTGCCTAATCCAACCCTAAACCCTTTTCCGTCCCGTCTTATGCGATACCCTACTCTTAAGGTTCAGTGTCCCATCTTTGAATCACATCCACGACAGGGTTCACCAATACCCTCTTAGGGTACAGTTTCTTGCGGGTTTTGTGACCTTGAATAAGGAAAAGGGTTTAGGGTTGGATTAGGCGGATCCGCGAAGCGGGTACGCCTAATCCAACCCTAAACCCTTTTCTGTCCCGTCTTCTGCGATACCCTACTCTTAAGGTTCAGTGTCCCATCTTTGAATCACATCCACGACAGGGTTCACCAATACCCTCTTAGGGTACTGTTTCTTGCGGGTTTAGTGACCTTGAATAAGGAAAAGGGTTTAGGGTTGGATTAGGCGGATCCGCGAAGCGGGTCCGCCTAATCCAACCCTAAACCCTTTTCCGTCTCGTCTTATGTGATACCCTACAATTAAGGTTCAGTGTCCCATCTTTGAATCACATCCACGACAGGGTTCACCAATACCCTCTTAGGGTACAGTTTCTTGCGGGTTTAGTGACCTTGAATAAGGAAAAGGGTTTAGGGTTGGATTAGGCGGATCCGCGAAGCGGGTCCGCCTAATCCAACCCTAAACCCTTTTCCGTCCCGTCTTATGCGGTACCCTACTCTTAAGGTTCAGTGTCCCATCTTTAAATCACATCCACGACAGGGTTCACCAATACCCTCTTAGGGTACAGTTTCTTGCGGGTTTAGTGACCTTGAATAAGGAAAAGGGTTTAGGGTTGGATTAGGCGGATCCGCGAAGCGGGTCCGCCTAATCCAACCCTAAACCCTTTTCCGTCCCGTCTTATGTGATACCCTACTCTTAAGGTTCAGTGTCCCATCTTTGAATCACATCCACGACAGGGTTCACCAATACCCTCTTAGGGTACAGTTTCTTGCGGGTTTAGTGACCTTGAATAAGGAAAAGTGTTTAGGGTTGGATTAGGCGGATCCGCGAAACGGGTCTGCCTAATCCAACCCTAAGCCCTTTTCCGTCCCGTCTTATGCGATACCCTACTCTTAAGGTTCAGTGTCCCATCTTTGAATCACATCCACGACATGGTTCACCAATACCCTCTTAGGGTACAGTTTCTTGCGGGTTTAGTGACCTTGAATAAGGAAAAGGGTTTAGGGTTGGATTAGGCGGATCCGCGAAGTGGGTCCGCCTAATCCAACCCTAAACCCTTTTCTGTCCTTGAATAAGTAAAAGGGTTTAGGGTTGGATTAGGCGGATCCGCGAAGCGGGTCCGCCTAATCCAACCCTAAACCCTTTTCCGTCCCGTCTTATGCGATACCCTACTCTTAAGGTTCAGTGTTCCATCTTTGAATCACATCCACGACAGGGTTCACCAATACCCTCTTAGGGTACAGTTTCGTGCGGGTTTAGGGACCTTGAATCAGGAAAAGGGTTTAGGGTTGGATTAGGCGGATCCGCGTAGCGGGTCCGCCTAATCCAACCCTAAACCCTTTTCCGTCCCGTCTTCTGCGATACCCTACTCTTAAGGTTCAGTGTCCCATCTTTGAATCACATCCACGACAGGGTTCACCAATACCCTCTTAGGGTACAGTTTCTTGCGGGTTTAGTGACCTTGAATAAGGAAAAGGGTTTAGGGTTGGATTAGGCGGATCCGCGAAGCGGGTCCGCCTAATCCAACCCTAAACCCTTTTCCGTCTCGTCTTATGTGATACCCTACTCTTAAGGTTCAGTGTCCCATCTTTGAATCACATCCACGACAGGGTTCACCAATACCCTCTTAGGGTACAGTTTCTTGCGGGTTTAGTGACCTTGAATAAGGAAAAGGGTTTAGGGTTGGATTAGGCGGATCCGCGAAGCGGGTCCGCCTAATCCAACCCTAAACCCTTTTCCGTCTCGTCTTATGTGATACCCTACAATTAAGGTTCAGTGTCCCATCTTTGAATCACATCCACGACAGGGTTCACCAATACCCTCTTAGGGTACAGTTTCTTGCGGGTTTAGTGACCTTGAATAAGGAAAAGGGTTTAGGGTTGGATTAGGCGGATCCGCGAAGCGGGTACGCCTAATCCAACCCTAAACCCTTTTCCGTCCCGTCTTATGCGATACCCTACTCTTAAGGTTCAGTGTCCCATCTTTGAATCACATCCACGACAGGGTTCACCAATACCCTCTTAGGGTACAGTTTCTTGCGGGTTTAGTGACCTTGAATAAGGAAAAGGGTTTAGGGTTGGATTAGGCGGATCCGCGAAGCGGGTCCGCCTAATCCAACCCTAAACCCTTTTCCGTCTCGTCTTATGTGATACCCTACTCTTAAGGTTCAGTGTCCCATCTTTGAATCACATCCACGACAGGGTTTACCAATACCCTCTTAGGGTACAGTTTCTTGCGGGTTAAGTGACCTTGAATAAGGAAAAGTGTTTAGGGTTGGATTAGGCGGATCCGCGAAACGGGTCTGCCTAATCCAACGCTAAACCCTTTTCCGTCCCGTCTTATGCGATACCCTACTCTTAAGGTTCAGTGTCCCATCTTTGAATCACATCCACGACATGGTTCACCAATACCCTCTTAGGGTACAGTTTCTTGCGGGTTTAGTGACCTTGAATAAGGAAAAGGGTTTAGGGTTGGATTAGGCGGATCCGCGAATCGGGTCCGCCTAATCCAACCCTAAACCCTTTTCTGTCCTTGAATAAGTAAAAGGGTTTAGGGTTGGATTAGGCGGATCCGCGAAGCGGGTCCGCCTAATCCAACCCTAAACCCTTTTCCGTCCCGTCTTATGCGATACCCTACTCTTAAGGTTCAGTGTCCCATCTTTGAAACACATCCACGACAGGGTTCACCAATACCCTCTTAGGGTACAGTTTCGTGCGGGTTTAGTGACCTTGAATCAGGAAAAGGGTTTAGGGTTGGATTAGGCGGATCCGCGTAGCGGGTCCGCCTAATCCAACCCTAAACCCTTTTCCGTCCCGTCTTATGCGGTACCCTACTCTTAAGGTTCAGTGTCCCATCTTTGAATCACATCCACGACAGGGTTCACCAATACCCTCTTAGGGTACAGTTTCTTGCGGGTTTAGTGACCTTGAATAAGGAAAAGGGTTTAGGGTTGGATTAGGCAGATCCGCGAAGCGGGTCCGCCTAATCCAACCCTAAACCCTTTTCCGTCCCGTCTTATGCGGTACCCTACTCTTAAGGTTCAGTGTCCCATCTTTGAATCACATCCACGACAGGGTTCACCAATACCCTCTTAGGGTACAGTTTCTTGCGGGTTTAGTGACCTTGAATAAGGAAAAGTGTTTAGGGTTGGATTAGGCGGATCCGCGAAACGGGTCTGCCTAATCCAACCCTAAACCCTTTTCCGTCCCGTCTTATGCGATACCCTACTCTTAAGGTTCAGTGTCCCATCTTTGAATCACATCCACGACATGGTTCACCAATACCCTCTTAGGGTACAGTTTCTTGCGGGTTTAGTGACCTTGAATAAGGAAAAGGGTTTAGTGTTGGATTAGGCGGATCCGCGAAGTGGGTCCGCCTAATCCAACCCTAAACCCTTTTCTGTCCTTGAATAAGTAAAAGGGTTTAGGGTTGGATTAGGCGGATCCGCGAAGCGGGTCCGCCTAATCCAACCCTAAACCCTTTTCCGTCCCGTCTTATGCGATACCCTACTCTTAAGGTTCAGTGTCCCATCTTTGAATCACATCCACGACAGGGTTCACCAATACCCTCTTAGGGTACAGTTTCGTGCGGGTTTAGTGACCTTGAATCAGGAAAAGGGTTTAGGGTTGGATTAGGCGGATCCGCGTAGCGGGTCCGCCTAATCCAACCCTAAACCCTTTTCCGTCCCGTCTTATGCGGTACCCTACTCTTAAGGTTCAGTGTCCCATCTTTGAATCACATCCACGACAGGGTTCACCAATACCCTCTTAGGGTACAGTTTCTTGCGGGTTTAGTGACCTTGAATAAGTAAAAGGGTTTAGGGTTGGATTAGGCGGATCCGCGAAGCGGGTCCGCCTAATCCAACCCTAAACCCTTTTCCGTCCCGTCTTATGCGATACCCTACTCTTAAGGTTCAGTGTCCCATCTTTGAAACACATCCACGACAGGGTTCACCAATACCCTCTTAGGGTACAGTTTCGTGCGGGTTTAGTGACCTTGAATCAGGAAAAGGGTTTAGGGTTGGATTAGGCGGATCCGCGTAGCGGGTCCGCCTAATCCAACCCTAAACCCTTTTCCGTCCCGTCTTATGCGATACCCTACTCTTAAGGTTCAGTGTCCCATCTTTGAAACACATCCACGACAGGGTTCACCAATACCCTCTTAGGGTACAGTTTCGTGCGGGTTTAGTGACCTTGAATCAGGAAAAGGGTTTAGGGTTGGATTAGGCGGATCCGCGTAGCGGGTCCGCCTAATCCAACCCTAAACCCTTTTCCGTCCCGTCTTATGCGGTACCCTACTCTTAAGGTTCAGTGTCCCATCTTTGAATCACATCCACGACAGGGTTCACCAATACCCTCTTAGGGTACAGTTTCTTGCGGGTTTAGTGACCTTGAATAAGGAAAAGGGTTTAGGGTTGGATTAGGCAGATCCGCGAAACGGGTCTGCCTAATCCAACGCTAAACCCTTTTCCGTCCCGTCTTATGCGATACCCTACTCTTAAGGTTCAGTGTCCCATCTTTGAATCACATCCACGACATGGTTCACCAATACCCTCTTAGGGTACAGTTTCTTGCGGGTTTAGTGACCTTGAATAAGGAAAAGGGTTTAGGGTTGGATTAGGCGGATCCGCGAATCGGGTCCGCCTAATCCAACCCTAAACCCTTTTCTGTCCTTGAATAAGTAAAAGGGTTTAGGGTTGGATTAGGCGGATCCGCGAAGCGGGTCCGCCTAATCCAACCCTAAACCCTTTTCCGTCCCGTCTTATGCGATACCCTACTCTTAAGGTTCAGTGTCCCATCTTTGAAACACATCCACGACAGGGTTCACCAATACCCTCTTAGGGTACAGTTTCGTGCGGGTTTAGTGACCTTGAATCAGGAAAAGGGTTTAGGGTTGGATTAGGCGGATCCGCGTAGCGGGTCCGCCTAATCCAACCCTAAACCCTTTTCCGTCCCGTCTTATGCGGTACCCTACTCTTAAGGTTCAGTGTCCCATCTTTGAATCACATCCACGACAGGGTTCACCAATACCCTCTTAGGGTACAGTTTCTTGCGGGTTTAGTGACCTTGAATAAGGAAAAGGGTTTAGGGTTGGATTAGGCAGATCCGCGAAGCGGGTCCGCCTAATCCAACCCTAAACCCTTTTCCGTCCCGTCTTATGCGGTACCCTACTCTTAAGGTTCAGTGTCCCATCTTTGAATCACATCCACGACAGGGTTCACCAATACCCTCTTAGGGTACAGTTTCTTGCGGGTTTAGTGACCTTGAATAAGGAAAAGTGTTTAGGGTTGGATTAGGCGGATCCGCGAAACGGGTCTGCCTAATCCAACCCTAAACCCTTTTCCGTCCCGTCTTATGCGATACCCTACTCTTAAGGTTCAGTGTCCCATCTTTGAATCACATCCACGACATGGTTCACCAATACCCTCTTAGGGTACAGTTTCTTGCGGGTTTAGTGACCTTGAATAAGGAAAAGGGTTTAGTGTTGGATTAGGCGGATCCGCGAAGTGGGTCCGCCTAATCCAACCCTAAACCCTTTTCTGTCCTTGAATAAGTAAAAGGGTTTAGGGTTGGATTAGGCGGATCCGCGAAGCGGGTCCGCCTAATCCAACCCTAAACCCTTTTCCGTCCCGTCTTATGCGATACCCTACTCTTAAGGTTCAGTGTCCCATCTTTGAATCACATCCACGACAGGGTTCACCAATACCCTCTTAGGGTACAGTTTCGTGCGGGTTTAGTGACCTTGAATCAGGAAAAGGGTTTAGGGTTGGATTAGGCGGATCCGCGTAGCGGGTCCGCCTAATCCAACCCTAAACCCTTTTCCGTCCCGTCTTATGCGGTACCCTACTCTTAAGGTTCAGTGTCCCATCTTTGAATCACATCCACGACAGGGTTCACCAATACCCTCTTAGGGTACAGTTTCTTGCGGGTTTAGTGACCTTGAATAAGTAAAAGGGTTTAGGGTTGGATTAGGCGGATCCGCGAAGCGGGTCCGCCTAATCCAACCCTAAACCCTTTTCCGTCCCGTCTTATGCGATACCCTACTCTTAAGGTTCAGTGTCCCATCTTTGAAACACATCCACGACAGGGTTCACCAATACCCTCTTAGGGTACAGTTTCGTGCGGGTTTAGTGACCTTGAATCAGGAAAAGGGTTTAGGGTTGGATTAGGCGGATCCGCGTAGCGGGTCCGCCTAATCCAACCCTAAACCCTTTTCCGTCCCGTCTTATGCGGTACCCTACTCTTAAGGTTCAGTGTCCCATCTTTGAATCACATCCACGACAGGGTTCACCAATACCCTCTTAGGGTACAGTTTCTTGCGGGTTTAGTGACCTTGAATAAGGAAAAGGGTTTAGGGTTGGATTAGGCGGATCCGCGAATCGGGTCCGCCTAATCCAACCCTAAACCCTTTTCCGTCCCGTCTTATGCGGTACCCTACTCTTAAGGTTCAGTGTCCCATCTTTGAATCACATCCACGACAGGGTTCACCAATACCCTCTTAGGGTACAGTTTCTTGCGGGTTTAGTGACCTTGAATAAGGAAAAGTGTTTAGGGTTGGATTAGGCGGATCCGCGAAACGGGTCTGCCTAATCCAACCCTAAACCCTTTTCCGTCCCGTCTTATGCGATACCCTACTCTTAAGGTTCAGTGTCCCATCTTTGAATCACATCCACGACATGGTTCACCAATACCCTCTTAGGGTACAGTTTCTTGCGGGTTTAGTGACCTTGAATAAGGAAAAGGGTTTAGTGTTGGATTAGGCGGATCCGCGAAGTGGGTCCGCCTAATCCAACCCTAAACCCTTTTCTGTCCTTGAATAAGTAAAAGGGTTTAGGGTTGGATTAGGCGGATCCGCGAAGCGGGTCCGCCTAATCCAACCCTAAACCCTTTTCCGTCCCGTCTTATGCGATACCCTACTCTTAAGGTTCAGTGTCCCATCTTTGAATCACATCCACGACAGGGTTCACCAATACCCTCTTAGGGTACAGTTTCGTGCGGGTTTAGTGACCTTGAATCAGGAAAAGGGTTTAGGGTTGGATTAGGCGGATCCGCGTAGCGGGTCCGCCTAATCCAACCCTAAACCCTTTTCCGTCCCGTCTTATGCGGTACCCTACTCTTAAGGTTCAGTGTCCCATCTTTGAATCACATCCACGACAGGGTTCACCAATACCCTCTTAGGGTACAGTTTCTTGCGGGTTTAGTGACCTTGAATAAGTAAAAGGGTTTAGGGTTGGATTAGGCGGATCCGCGAAGCGGGTCCGCCTAATCCAACCCTAAACCCTTTTCCGTCCCGTCTTATGCGATACCCTACTCTTAAGGTTCAGTGTCCCATCTTTGAAACACATCCACGACAGGGTTCACCAATACCCTCTTAGGGTACAGTTTCGTGCGGGTTTAGTGACCTTGAATCAGGAAAAGGGTTTAGGGTTGGATTAGGCGGATCCGCGTAGCGGGTCCGCCTAATCCAACCCTAAACCCTTTTCCGTCCCGTCTTATGCGGTACCCTACTCTTAAGGTTCAGTGTCCCATCTTTGAATCACATCCACGACAGGGTTCACCAATACCCTCTTAGGGTACAGTTTCTTGCGGGTTTAGTGACCTTGAATAAGGAAAAGGGTTTAGGGTTGGATTAGGCGGATCCGCGAATCGGGTCCGCCTAATCCAACCCTAAACCCTTTTCCGTCCCGTCTTATGCGGTACCCTACTCTTAAGGTTCAGTGTCCCATCTTTGAATCACATCCACGACAGGGTTCACCAATACCCTCTTAGGGTACAGTTTCTTGCGGGTTTAGTGACCTTGAATAAGGAAAAGTGTTTAGGGTTGGATTAGGCGGATCCGCGAAACGGGTCTGCCTAATCCAACCCTAAACCCTTTTCCGTCCCGTCTTATGCGATACCCTACTCTTAAGGTTCAGTGTCCCATCTTTGAATCACATCCACGACATGGTTCACCAATACCCTCTTAGGGTACAGTTTCTTGCGGGTTTAGTGACCTTGAATAAGGAAAAGGGTTTAGTGTTGGATTAGGCGGATCCGCGAAGTGGGTCCGCCTAATCCAACCCTAAACCCTTTTCTGTCCTTGAATAAGTAAAAGGGTTTAGGGTTGGATTAGGCGGATCCGCGAAGCGGGTCCGCCTAATCCAACCCTAAACCCTTTTCCGTCCCGTCTTATGCGATACCCTACTCTTAAGGTTCAGTGTCCCATCTTTGAATCACATCCACGACAGGGTTCACCAATACCCTCTTAGGGTACAGTTTCGTGCGGGTTTAGTGACCTTGAATCAGGAAAAGGGTTTAGGGTTGGATTAGGCGGATCCGCGTAGCGGGTCCGCCTAATCCAACCCTAAACCCTTTTCCGTCCCGTCTTATGCGGTACCCTACTCTTAAGGTTCAGTGTCCCATCTTTGAATCACATCCACGACAGGGTTCACCAATACCCTCTTAGGGTACAGTTTCTTGCGGGTTTAGTGACCTTGAATAAGGAAAAGGGTTTAGGGTTGGATTAGGCGGATCCGCGAAGCGGGTCCGCCTAATCCAACCCTAAACCCTTTTCCGTCCCGTCTTATGTGATACCCTATTCTTAAGGTTCAGTGTCCCATCTTTGAATCACATCCACGACAGGGTTTACCAATACCCTCTTAGGGTACAGTTTCTTGCGGGTTAAGTGACCTTGAATAAGGAAAAGTGTTTAGGGTTGGATTAGGCGGATCCGCGAAACGGGTCTGCCTAATCCAACCCTAAACCCTTTTCCGTCCCGTCTTATGCGATACCCTACTCTTAAGGTTCAGTGTCCCATCTTTGAATCACATCCACGACATGGTTCACCAATACCCTCTTAGGGTACAGTTTCTTGCGGGTTTAGTGACCTTGAATAAGGAAAAGGGTTTAGGGTTGGATTAGGCGGATCCGCGAATCGGGTCCGCCTAATCCAACCCTAAACCCTTTTCTGTCCTTGAATAAGTAAAAGGGTTTAGGGTTGGATTAGGCGGATCCGCGAAGCAGGTCCGCCTAATCCAACCCTAAACCCTTTTCCGTCCCGTCTTATGCGATACCCTACTCTTAAGGTTCAGTGTCCCATCTTTGAAACACATCCACGACAGGGTTCACCAATACCCTCTTAGGGTACAGTTTCGTGCGGGTTTAGTGACCTTGAATCAGGAAAAGGGTTTAGGGTTGGATTAGGCGGATCCGCGTAGCGGGTCCGCCTAATCCAACCCTAAACCCTTTTCCGTCCCGTCTTATGCGGTACCCTACTCTTAAGGTTCAGTGTCCCATCTTTGAATCACATCCACGACAGGGTTCACCAATACCCTCTTAGGGTACAGTTTCTTGCGGGTTTAGTGACCTTGAATAAGGAAAAGGGTTTAGGGTTGGATTAGGCAGATCCGCGAAGCGGGTCCGCCTAATCCAACCCTAAACCCTTTTCCGTCCCGTCTTATGCGGTACCCTACTCTTAAGGTTCAGTGTCCCATCTTTGAATCACATCCACGACAGGGTTCACCAATACCCTCTTAGGGTACAGTTTCTTGCGGGTTTAGTGACCTTGAATAAGGAAAAGTGTTTAGGGTTGGATTAGGCGGATCCGCGAAACGGGTCTGCCTAATCCAACCCTAAACCCTTTTCCGTCCCGTCTTATGCGATACCCTACTCTTAAGGTTCAGTGTCTCATCTTTGAATCACATCCACGACATGGTTCACCAATACCCTCTTAGGGTACAGTTTCTTGCGGGTTTAGTGACCTTGAATAAGGAAAAGGGTTTAGTGTTGGATTAGGCGGATCCGCGAAGTGGGTCCGCCTAATCCAACCCTAAACCCTTTTCTGTCCTTGAATAAGTAAAAGGGTTTAGGGTTGGATTAGGCGGATCCGCGAAGCGGGTCCGCCTAATCCAACCCTAAACCCTTTTCCGTCCCGTCTTATGCGATACCCTACTCTTAAGGTTCAGTGTCCCATCTTTGAATCACATCCACGACAGGGTTCACCAATACCCTCTTAGGGTACAGTTTCGTGCGGGTTTAGTGACCTTGAATCAGGAAAAGGGTTTAGGGTTGGATTAGGCGGATCCGCGTAGCGGGTCCGCCTAATCCAACCCTAAACCCTTTTCCGTCCCGTCTTATGCGGTACCCTACTCTTAAGGTTCAGTGTCCCATCTTTGAATCACATCCACGACAGGGTTCACCAATACCCTCTTAGGGTACAGTTTCTTGCGGGTTTAGTGACCTTGAATAAGGAAAAGGGTTTAGGGTTGGATTAGGCGGATCCGCGAAGCGGGTCCGCCTAATCCAACCCTAAACCCTTTTCCGTCCCGTCTTATGCGGTACCCTACTCTTAAGGTTCAGTGTCCCATCTTTGAATCACATCCACGACAGGGTTCACCAATACCCTCTTAGGGTACAGTTTCTTGCGGGTTTAGTGACCTTGAATAAGGAAAAGGGTTTAGAGTTGGATTAGGCGGATCCGCGAAGCGGGTCCGCCTAATCCAACCCTAAACCCTTTTCCGTCCCGTCTTATGTGATACCCTACTCTTAAGGTTCAGTGTCCCATCTTTGAATCACATCCACGACAGGGTTCACCAATACCCTCTTAGGGTACAGTTTCGTGCGGGTTTAGTGACCTTGAATCAGGAAAAGGGTTTAGGGTTGGATTAGGCGGATCCGCGTAGCGGGTCCGCCTAATCCAACCCTAAACCCTTTTCCGTCCCGTCTTATGCGGTACCCTACTCTTAAGGTTCAGTGTCCCATCTTTGAATCACATCCACGACAGGGTTCACCAATACCCTCTTAGGGTACAGTTTCTTGCGGGTTTAGTGACCTTGAATAAGGAAAAGGGTTTAGGGTTGGATTAGGCGGATCCGCGAAGCGGGTCCGCCTAATCCAACCCTAAACCCTTTTCCGTCCCGTCTTATGTGATACCCTACTCTTAAGGTTCAGTGTCCCATCTTTGAATCACATCCACGACAGGGTTCACCAATACCCTCTTAGGGTACAGTTTCTTGCGGGTTTAGTGACCTTGAATAAGGAAAAGTGTTTAGGGTTGGATTAGGCGGATCCGCGAAACGGGTCTGCCTAATCCAACCCTAAACCCTTTTCCGTCCCGTCTTATGCGATACCCTACTCTTAAGGTTCAGTGTCCCATCTTTGAATCACATCCACGACATGGTTCACCAATACCCTCTTAGGGTACAGTTTCTTGCGGGTTTAGTAACCTTGAATAAGGAAAAGGGTTTAGGGTTGGATTAGGCGGATCCGCGAAGCGGGTCCGCCTAATCCAACCCTAAACCCTTTTCTGTCCTTGAATAAGTAAAAGGGTTTAGGGTTGGATTAGGCGGATCCGCGAAGCGGGTCCGCCTAATCCAACCCTAAACCCTTTTCCGTCCCGTCTTATGCGATACCCTACTCTTAAGGTTCAGTGTCCCATCTTTGAAACACATCCACGACAGGGTTCACCAATACCTTCTTAGGGTACAGTTTCGTGCGGGTTTAGTGACCTTGAATCAGGAAAAGGGTTTAGGGTTGGATTAGGCGGATCCGCGTAGCGGGTCCGCCTAATCCAACCCTAAACCCTTTTCCGTCCCGTCTTATGCGGTACCCTACTCTTAAGGTTCAGTGTCCCATCTTTGAATCACATCCACGACAGGGTTCACCAATACCCTCTTAGGGTACAGTTTCTTGCGGGTTTAGTGACCTTGAATAAGGAAAAGGGTTTAGGGTTGGATTAGGCGGATCCGCGAAGCGGGTCCGCCTAATCCAACCCTAAACCCTTTTACGTCCCGTCTTATGCGGTACCCTACTCTTAAGGTTCAGTGTCCCATCTTTGAATCACATCCACGACAGGGTTCACCAATACCCTCTTAGGGTACAGTTTCTTGCGGGTTTAGTGAACTTGAATAAGGAAAAGGGTTTAGGGTTGGATTAGGCGGATCCGCGAAGCGGGTCCGCCTAATCCAACCCTAAACCCTTTTCCGTCCCGTCTTATGTGATACCCTACTCTTAAGGTTCAGTGTCCCATCTTTGAATCACATCCACGACAGGGTTCACCAATACCCTCTTAGGGTACAGTTTCTTGCGGGTTTAGTGACCTTGAATAAGGAAAAGTGTTTAGGGTTGGATTAGGCGGATCCGCGAAACGGGTCTGCCTAATCCAACCCTAAACCCTTTTCCGTCCCGTCTTATGCGATACCCTACTCTTAAGGTTCAGTGTCCCATCTTTGAATCACATCCACGACATGGTTCACCAATACCCTCTTAGGGTACAGTTTCTTGCGGGTTTAGTGACCTTGAATAAGGAAAAGGGTTTAGGGTTGGATTAGGCGGATCCGCGAAGCGGGTCCGCCTAATCCAACCCTAAACCCTTTTCTGTCCTTGAATAAGTAAAAGGGTTTAGGGTTGGATTAGGCGGATCCGCGAAGCGGGTCCGCCTAATCCAACCCTAAACCCTTTTCCGTCCCGTCTTATGCGATACCCTACTCTTAAGGTTCAGTGTCCCATTTTTGAATCACATCCACGACAGGGTTCACCAATACCCTCTTAGGGTACAGTTTCGTGCGGGTTTAGTGACCTTGAATCAGGAAAAGGGTTTAGGGTTGGATTAGGCGGATCCGCGTAGCGGGTCCGCCTAATCCAACCCTAAACCCTTTTCCGTCCCGTCTTATGCGGTACCCTACTCTTAAGGTTCAGTGTCCCATCTTTGAATCACATCCACGACAGGGTTCACCAATACCCTCTTAGGGTACAGTTTCTTGCGGGTTTAGTGACCTTGAATAAGGAAAAGGGTTTAGGGTTGGATTAGGCGGATCCGCGAAGCGGGTCCGCCTAATCCAACCCTAAACCCTTTTCCGTCCCGTCTTATGCGGTACCCTACTCTTAAGGTTCAGTGTCCCATCTTTGAATCACATCCACGACAGGGTTCACCAATACCCTCTTAGGGTACAGTTTCTTGCGGGTTTAGTGACCTTGAATAAGGAAAAGGGTTTAGGGTTGGATTAGGCGGATCCGCGAAGCGGGTCCGCCTAATCCAACCTTAAACCCTTTTCCGTCCCGTCTTATGCGGTACCCTACTCTTAAGGTTCAGTGTCCCATCTTTGAATCACATCCACGACAGGGTTCACCAATACCCTCTTAGGGTACAGTTTCTTGCGGGTTTAGTGACCTTGAATAAGGAAAAGTGTTTAGGGTTGGATTAGGCGGATCCGCGAAACGGGTCTGCCTAATCCAACCCTAAACCCTTTTCCGTCCCGTCTTATGCGATACCCTACTCTTAAGGTTCAGTGTCCCATCTTTGAATCACATCCACGACATGGTTCACCAATACCCTCTTAGGGTACAGTTTCTTGCGGGTTTAGTGACCTTGAATAAGGAAAAGGGTTTAGGGTTGGATTAGGCGGATCCGCGAAGCGGGTCCGCCTAATCCAACCCTAAACCCTTTTCTGTCCTTGAATAAGTAAAAGGGTTTAGGGTTGGATTAGGCGGATCCGCGAAGCGGGTCCGCCTAATCCAACCCTAAACCCTTTTCCGTCCCGTCTTATGCGATACCCTACTCTTAAGGTTCAGTGTCCCATCTTTGAATCACATCCACGACAGGGTTCACCAATACCCTCTTAGGGTACAGTTTCGTGCGGGTTTAGTGACCTTGAATCAGGAAAAGGGTTTAGGGTTGGATTAGGCGGATCCGCGTAGCGGGTCCGCCTAATCCAACCCTAAACCCTTTTCCGTCCCGTCTTATGCGGTACCCTACTCTTAAGGTTCAGTGTCCCATCTTTGAATCACATCCACGACAGGGTTCACCAATACCCTCTTAGGGTACAGTTTCTTGCGGGTTTAGTGACCTTGAATAAGGAAAAGGGTTTAGGGTTGGATTAGGCGGATCCGCGAAGCGGGTCCGCCTAATCCAACCCTAAACCCTTTTCCGTCCCGTCTTATGCGGTACCCTACTCTTAAGGTTCAGTGTCCCATCTTTGAATCACATCCACGACAGGGTTCACCAATACCCTCTTAGGGTACAGTTTCTTGCGGGTTTAGTGACCTTGAATAAGGAAAAGGGTTTAGGGTTGGATTAGGCGGATCCGCGAAGCGGGTCCGCCTAATCCAACCTTAAACCCTTTTCCGTCCCGTCTTATGTGATACCCTACTCTTAAGGTTCAGTATCCCATCTTTGAATCACATCCACGACAGGGTTCACCAATACCCTCTTAGGGTACAGTTTCTTGCGGGTTTAGTGACCTTGAATAAGGAAAAGTGTTTAGGGTTGGATTAGGCGGATCCGCGAAACGGGTCTGCCTAATCCAACCTTAAACCCTTTTCCGTCCCGTCTTATGCGATACCTTACTCTTAAGGTTCAGTGTCCCATCTTTGAATCACATCCACGACATGGTTCACCAATACCCTCTTAGGGTACAGTTTCTTGCGGGTTTAGTGACCTTGAATAAGGAAAAGGGTTTAGGGTTGGATTAGGCGGATCCGCGAAGCGGGTCCGCCTAATCCAACCCTAAACCCTTTTCCGTCCCGTCTTATGCGATACCCTACTCTTAAGGTTCAGTGTCCCATCTTTGAATCACATCCACGACAGGGTTCACCAATACCCTCTTAGGGTACTGTTTCGTGCGGGTTTAGTGACCTTGAATCAGGAAAAGGGTTTAGGGTTGGATTAGGCGGATCCGCGAAGCGGGTCCGCCTAATCCAACCCTAAACCCTTTTCCGTCCCGTCTTATGCGGTACCCTACTCTTAAGGTTCAGTGTCCCATCTTTGAATCACATCCACGACAAGGTTCACCAATACCCTCTTAGGGTACAGTTTCTTGCGGGTTTAGTGACCTTGAATAAGGAAAAGGGTTTAGGGTTGGATTAGGCGGATCCGCGAAGCGGGTCCGCCTAATCCAACCTTAAACCCTTTTCCGTCCCGTCTTATGTGATACCCTACTCTTAAGGTTCAGTATCCCATCTTTGAATCACATCCACGACAGGGTTCACCAATACCCTCTTAGGGTACAGTTTCTTGCGGGTTTAGTGACCTTGAATAAGGAAAAGTGTTTAGGGTTGGATTAGGCGGATCCGCGAAACGGGTCTGCCTAATCCAACCTTAAACCCTTTTCCGTCCCGTCTTATGCGATACCCTACTCTTAAGGTTCAGTGTCCCATCTTTGAATCACATCCACGACATGGTTCACCAATACCCTCTTAGGGTACAGTTTCTTGCGGGTTTAGTGACCTTGAATAAGGAAAAGGGTTTAGGGTTGGATTAGGCGGATCCGCGAAGCGGGTCCGCCTAATCCAACCCTAAACCCTTTTCCGTCCCGTCTTATGCGATACCCTACTCTTAAGGTTCAGTGTCCCATCTTTGAATCACATCCACGACAGGGTTCACCAATACCCTCTTAGGGTACAGTTTCGTGCGGGTTTAGTGACCTTGAATCAGGAAAAGGGTTTAGGGTTGGATTAGGCGGATCCGCGAAGCGGGTCCGCCTAATCCAACCCTAAACCCTTTTCCGTCCCGTCTTATGCGGTACCCTACTCTTAAGGTTCAGTGTCCCATCTTTGAATCACATCCACGACAGGGTTCACCAATACCCTCTTAGGGTACAGTTTCTTGCGGGTTTAGTGACCTTGAATAAGGAAAAGGGTTTAGGGTTGGATTACGCGGATCCGCGAAGCGGGTCCGCCTAATCCAACCATAAACCCTTTTCTGTCCCGTCTTATGTGATACCCTAATCTTAAGGTTCAGTGTCCCATCTTTGAATCACATCCACGACAGGGTTCACCAATACCCTCTTAGGGTACAGTTTCTTGCGGGTTTAGTGACCTTGAATAAGGAAAAGGGTTTAGGGTTGGATTAGGCGGATCCGTGAAGCGGGTCCGCCTAATCCAAACCTAAACCCTTTTCCGTCCCGTCTTATGCGATACCCTACTCTTAAGGTTCAGTGTCCCATCTTTGAATCACATCCACGACAGGGTTCACCAATACCCTCTTAGGGTACAGTTTCTTGCGGGTTTAGTGACCTTGAATAAGGAAAAGGGTTTAGGGTTGGATTAGGCGGATCCGCGAAGCGGGTCCGCCTAATCCAACCCTAAACCCTTTTCCGTCCCGTCTTATGCGGTACCCTACTCTTAAGGTTCAGTGTCCCATCTTTGAATCACATCCACGACAGGGTTCACCAATACCCTCTTAGGGTACAGTTTCGTGCGGGTTTAGTGACCTTGAATCAGGAAAAGGGTTTAGGGTTGGATTAGGCGGATCCGCGAAGCGGGTCCGCCTAATCCAACCCTAAACCCTTTTCCGTCCCGTCTTATGCGGTACCCTACTCTTAAGGTTCAGTGTCCCATCTTTGAATCACATCCACGACAGGGTTCACCAATACCCTCTTAGGGTACAGTTTCTTGCGGGTTTAGTGACCTTGAATAAGGAAAAGGGTTTAGGGTTGGATTAGGCGGATCCGCGAAGCGGGTCCGCCTAATCCAAACCTAAACCCTTTTCCGTCCCGTCTTATGCGATACCCTACTCTTAAGGTTCAGTGTCCCATCTTTGAATCACATCCACGACAGGGTTCACCAATACCCTCTTAGGGTACAGTTTCTTGCGGGTTTAGTGACCTTGAATAAGGAAAAGGGTTTAGGGTTGGATTAGGCGGATCCGCGAAGCGGGTCCGCCTAATCCAACCCTAAACCCTTTTCCGTCCCGTCTTATGCGATACCCTACTCTTAAGGTTTAGTTTCTTGATAAATATCAATATGTGCATCAAAACAGATACTGTTTTAACCATAGTAACTTATGTACATCAAAACAGACACTGTTTTAACTATGTATTAATTTCAATATGTGCAACACATAATACCTTATCTACATCAAAACAAACACTGTTTTAAGCATGTACAAATTCCAAAATGTGCAACACATAGTAACTTATTCAACAGATATCAATTTATGTACGTCAAAACATGTTTAGATTACAATATACATTTTATGTTTTTGACTATTTACAGAAGAACGTTATAGGTTAATTTTGTTTTACGTTTAACAATTTACAAAGTACAGTGTATAGGTCATTATGTAATGTACATATGTACATATTAGCTGTACATAACTCACCTGAGAATGATTATAAAAACGTTGATGTTTATATAAATTCTTGTCATGGAGTAATGTTTACATCACTGACTGTTTACATACACACAGCTAAAATAGAATTTTATATTTTCTGTCAACTGTAAAATTCTTGACAAAGTTCTTATCCCACCTCATAAGATTTATGCATGTTTGACGACGAAAGTCATTGATGTCATTAAAATAATCTTTGTCTGTCCATTTCTCCTTGTCGTGAAATGCATTTATCCACTTCAAGACAAAAACACCACAATCAAATCCATTACTTTGTTGAGCTACATTTTTGACATACTCCATTGGATTTGTCATCATTTTTTTGGAGATATATTCATAGCCCGAGTAGTTTTCAATGATGATTGGGATATTTGTCATTATTCTGTGGCAAACATCAATTCGTGCTTTGTTACCCTTCCTTTTACTTGAATCCAAGATGTAATTCTTTTTGTCTTCTAAATCACACACAATCAAAATCCAGTGTAATGGTGTGTCAATATGAACTGGGATAAAGATCTGAAAAAGTATACATTTCACAGTTATTGTAATGTAATACATATTTTCAACACATATTAACTTAAGTACATCAAAACAGACACTTTTATAACCATGTACAAAATTCAACTGTGTTAATGGTATAGGAGTATACAGATTAGATGGTTATACCTTTCTCAAGAATTTACCATCTTCAGGCAAGTATGATACAGTACAGTATGGCGTTGTCAGAGAAGAGAATACTTCTGGGTTTAATTCCTGTAACAATGGGTACACAATAGGTAAACAACTGTATGATTATGTACCAAAAAAGTACTTAAGTACAGGAATTTTGACATATTTTACCCCTGATTTTGTAGGAATGAATAGTATATCGCTCCTCTTGAATGTTGCATATATTCCAGCTATATCGATTGCCTATTAAAAGAACACTTGTTAGATTGATTTGGCAGCATTTGAATTTATAATATTAGTGTAACATTTACCATATCATATAGTTGTTCTTTTGGTAATAACAAGGATTGCATCGCCTTTCGGCTTACATTCATCCATTGTGTTTCCATAACCTCTTCCCTGCAAGATAACATAGTTCAAATAATCAACAATTTTAAAATTAATTATGATGAAAGAATTAAAAAACATTGGACAGGATAGAATATATTACATGTTATATGAAATTAAAATGTTTTCATATGAGTCCTTCTTTTTCTCATTTGCCTTTCCTGCAAAGGTCTTCTTTTTTGTTTCTTTTAAGAATTTTTGAATAATTTCTTCATCACTGAATATTTTTTCACATGGAGTTCCGCTGCCCTACTGAGAAAAGTTATAAAACAGTAAATGTTAATGATTTATGCTTTATGTGCAATATATGGTAGTCATATGATAGCATAGTGCAAGTCTATAACATACAGAAGTTTCCTTGACATTTTTCTTGCATCTTTCAGAATAGTATGTTTCATCTGATTCCTGGTGGAGGTTAGTATTTTGTGACAATACCGCACCTTCATCATCCTTACATACTTATCATATGTAACATTGTTCTGAACATATACATTAATCAATAACATTTATATATGGAAATATAGTCAAACATAAAATAGTATCAATGATATAAGTAGAATAATTAAGTTTACCGGTTTGAACATTTGGACAAAATAATTTTTATCCCAATTGTACATTTCCATGACCCTCATTGACAAAATACCATTGTCAATTTCCAAATGACGACTAAAATCTGGAATAAATTCCGCTATTTCATAGTCTGTCACTTGATTGGCCCATTTGATCTTATTCTTGAATTTTTCAGAGAAATAATTACACTTCAAATATAACAAAGTATTCAACAAAGGTGAAATAATTTTCAATGTACAAAAAAGTAAAAACAATACATCAGTGTGCTCACATATTTATCTTTAGCTTCAGAACTGTTCAGTTGGCTGTCACGTTCTTCAGGATACCCAAAGTGAATTATTTCAAATGATTTTGTCATTGAGTTTAAACAGTAAAGAATAATAGATGGTAATTCTGTTGTCCAGAAAAAGACCTTGAAGAAGATTGCACTATTAGTTTACAGAATGAATGAATGAATGAATGAATGATGAATGAATGAATGGAGGTTATAAGGAGTATCTATTTGTTTACCAATTGCACATTATCCAACTGCATTTCACTTGTAGGAATTTGAAACATTAAAGAAGTGTTTAGAAGAGATTCATGACCAAAAATATATTTACACTGTTGACATTGTTGATGGAATATATAACATTACCACATATTTATTAAATGGAGACATATAAACACGCTTTATGGATGATGGAGATGATAGCTTTTCCAAATCATTCATCAATAATCCCCAAAGATTTAAAATTGGTTCCTCAACATTACTTCCAGACTGTGATATCATCAACATCTGCCTCCTTGAAATCTGAATCGTTTCAAACTTAAAGAGAGGTTCACTGTAAAATTAAAAAGTAATTAGTGTATAAGTTTTGGTATAACAATCACTCATATGAAACAATTTTAACTATGACTTTCAAACTATTAGCATTTAAACACATTTCCCTACCTTCTCAGTGCTTTACTTATGTACATCTGTTGTATGAGTTATATACAATAAGTTGTAACTTATCTACATCAAAACAGACACTGGTCTAATAATGTGCAAATTTCACACATGTGCATCACATAGTATCTTACGTACATCAAAACAGACAGTGCTTTAGCTATGTAAATTAGTTGTTTACCTTGGAGAGATATCTAATGCAAATGCATAGTCTGTCGCATATTTCTCTTCGGCACTCAGATTGGTTAAAAAGCTGATGTTCCTTTGTATGAAAGGAGATTTGAAAATAGCTGGTATTGCTTGTTTCCTCTTGTATTGTGCTTCAATTTCTTTTTCATTCATTTCATCATCTTGCTGAGATGCATTCCTCACTATTTGTGGAGTGACCAAGTTTTCAACAATATCTGGGCTCTTTTGAATGATATTTTTCACAGCATAAGGAGTTTCTAAGTTAACTTTTTCTACTGCATGTGCAGGAGTACATTCCATGTTCTCCACAAACTCCACAAGCTTGTTATTGAACATTTGTTCAGTAGTAGCTTCCACATCCACATTCTTCATATCCACATTTGACACACTCTTGTAATTGAACACTTGTTCATTTATGGTGGGAGTTTTTTCTTTATCCACATCTTCATTTATCTGAGGTGTATCTTGAGGGTCAGAATACATGTCAAGGTTAATATCTTGACTGAGTTGATAGCTCTCATCTGAGTTCAACAAACTGTATCTTGGCATCATTGGGTCTCTCTCCTTCTTCTTCTTCTTCATCTTTGGTACCTCATTCTTTTTGGCAGAAACAACTTCTTCTACTATCTGATCTAACATCTCTAATACGTGTGGAGTCAGTTCTTCTAGACCAAAGTCTGCATCTGAGAAGGTAGGGAAGTCCTTTTGACAAGTAGAAGGTATTTTGCGTTCTTCTTTTGTGTTGTCATCATTGACAACTTGTGATGCAATATTAGTAACATCCTTCCATTTATCTCCAGATTCTAAGCAGTAAAAGATGAAAAATAAATACTGTATATAAGTTATAATTATACAACACATAGTAACTTATGTACATCAAAACAGACACTTCTATAATCATGTACAAATTTCAACATGTCCAACACATAGTAACTTACGTACATCAAAACAGACACTGTTTTAACCATGTATAAATTTCTATATGTGCAACACATAGTAACTTATCTACATTAAAACAGACACTGTTTTATCCATGTACAAATTTCAATATGTGCAACAAATAGTAACTTATATACATAAGAACAGACACTGTTTTAACCATGTACAAATTCCAAAATGTGCAACACATAGTAACTTATGCAACAGATATCAACTTATGTACGTCAAAACAGACAATTCTATAAACATTTATAAATAGATAGAAAATTAATTATAAAAAAAAATATTACCATTCTCTTTTGATGGCTGTTCTCTTCTCGTTTCTGAAAGTTTGTTTATAAATTCATTTGCCAAATTTTCAAAGACTAGTAGTGGTTTGCATTTGGGGGAGGCAACTTTTGCAACTTTTATTGCATCTTTCAGCCCCCTGAAAGACTTTGACAACTGAGAAGATTTGTTGATTAAATTCTGCACCCAGTGTATTGCTTCCTTTGGCTCATCATTCTCATCTTTTATTTCCTCCGCCACTTTCACTAGCTTCTCTTTTTCCATTACGGAAGAAACATTTGCAGTACAGGTTTTGAAGTTATCCACCTTGTACCAATCAACCGGTTGTAATTGCAAGACAAAGCCATTACCGAATGTACCCGATTTCTTCGCTTCGTCCATTATTCTCTTTGAAATGGACTCTTGTGTCCAGAACAACATTGTCGGGAAACAACGAACAGGTGTGCTGTTTCTGTAGCATATTCTTTGTAGATATATGAACACAAAGACCATTATAGGTCCATCAAAGCATTTGTTTCTCTCTGCTGTGTTCATCTTCCATATATCAACGGCCTCAATGAAAGCATCAAGGCAAAATTTGCACCAATTAAAGGTGCGTACCAATGATAAGTCGACTAAAGACATCAATATATTTAAGCTTGGGATTGTAGAACAGCTACCCGCTATAAAAATAGAGCAAAGATAAACAATGAAGTTCCTCTTGAATTGATCCCCCCCCCCCCATCCGTCTGTGTTGTTAGCATGTATTGTAACACATTGTTTGTTATCTTGGAACCTTTAAACTGTTCCTTGAACTCATCAACTAATTGATTATATTTAACATCCTTGTCATCATAGGATGCTAATACAATATCATTTGATCCCATAGGAAGCCCGGTTGCTATGTGTACATCCAAATTCGTAACCTGAAGTGTCTGACCTTTATATGATGATGAATTAGGTTCAAAATTGGAAACAAGCCAATGACCAAGTTTGGCTGGGACTTCTCTTACATTTAGAGAAATTATATCCCCAAACCCCAATTCCTTAATATCTTCAATTTGCTTGTCTGACAGATTTCTTACAAATTTAAACAAACTTTCAAGGGACATCCTTGTGGTCAATGATGGGAGTTCATTCACTGCATGTAGAACCCTCTTCCTTCTATTTTTTGTAGGTTTTGTAGGCTTATTAATGACAGCTGTAAATTTGAGTGAGCAAAACAGATTTAAATGATATGTATAGAGGGCATATGTAACAAGTTCAAGTTCTAAGAACAGATAATTAAAACAACAAATGTACATACCTACAATCGCATCTGAGAGTAAGTGAAATTGTGATTTCGGTGTTTGAAAACTACAATCCTTAGAATCATCAGAATTATCCTTAGAATCATCCTTAGAATCATCAGGAGCATCCTTAGAATCATCCTTAGAATCATCGTTTACTTCTACCCGTCTCTTTGTACGTGCAACTATACATAATTAACGAAAAATCAATATGCATCATTTACATTGAGAGTATGGGGTTCAATACGGAGTACTGTATAAGTTTATATACCTTCGATCTTATGAGCAACTTCCCTCTTTGTTCCGCTTTTCTCCCGATTTGTTTTCATCTTTTTTGTTAACCTAATTTGCACAAGTTGAATAATCTGTCAGAAGAAATCGTTTTATACACAATCGGAAGTAATTGCATACTGCCTATTATTTTATACCAATCTTCAAAAAATCGTTTCAAAAAACAACAATATACCGCAATGTCGAAGGTAATCGGAAAAGATAATCTAGAATAAACTTACAGAAATCGCTGAATTGTTGAAGATAATTTGGGGAAGATCTTAAGAGATCGCTTTCTTTTTTTTCTTTTTCTTTTATGGCTATGAAGTAGGTCAGATACCAATTTTGAGTATTCTTTTATGGGTTTTAATTAAATAATAAACGGGCTCCTGTTAAGATACGGAGTACTATGTTCGATTTATAATGCTGTTATGTTCATTGAAAATAAGACAGATTCTAAGTATATAAGATATTATATTTTGTACATAAGTTTACTGGAAAACATACAGTAAGAGATAAATACTTTTAGTGTACATAATATAGAATTTAGAGAACATAAGTCAAATATCAAGCTTATTTAAACATTATACAAAAACATAAGACATGACTATTTTAACCATACATAATACTTTAAATGTATTTTGTCAGTTCAACATAACAGAAGTAGTTTAAATGTACATAACATAAACTTTAGCATACATAGGGAGCAGTTCAACATAATTGGCTGCCTTGATGATCTTCAAACTAGATTTATGATGCACAAAATAAGGCAAAGATCAACTTTACCGGTAAACACTCCTTCCACAAAACAACGTTTTGTATGCTTCTTGTGTGAAGTTTACTATCTACAAGACATATTTCGTCCAAGGTTATCTTAGAGATGTTCCTTGTACATATTTGTATTTTGATGCGTACATAACATATCCAATGATAAACAAATAATCCATTGATTGCCATTTTCATATTAATAGATCGTCTATTACAGTAATATAACTAATTCTACATACAATTAAAATAAGATCTCTTATTTTTCCTTAACACTGAAATTTGTCACATAGTTCTTTTCCCACTTCAAAAGATCCAAGCATGTTTCACGCCTAAATTCTTTGTTATTTCTAAAGTATGATTCACTTGTCCATTTCTTCTTGTCATTAAATGCCTTTATCCATTTCATAACAAAGACACCACAATCAACTTCATTGTTTTGCTTCGCTGCATTTTTAAACGCTTTCACTTGAAATTTTCCCATTTGTTTTGAAATTTCTTCATAGCCAGGGTAGTTTTGTAAAATGTTTGAAACATTATACACTACTTTTTCAACATGCTTGTTCCTTTTTCTGTAAAACTTTGTCTTGCATGAATCAAGGACGTAATTCCTTTTATCTTCTAGATCACAGACAAGTAAAATCTAATGATTCGGGTGTTCGGTGTGAATTGGAACAAAGATCTGAAAATTTACACATTTCACAGTCATAAACATAGTTTTTTTTATAGTTAATCATCGTCAACTTTTAATACTTTAATCATTGGGTGTACCTTTCTCATAGATTTCGTATCATGAGGCATGTATGATACAGTACAGTACGAAGTATCAAGAGTAGTGGTGCTCCTTGGGTCTAATTGCTAAAACAAAAGATAAGCATCAAATAAACAACTGTAACCTTAAATACCGAAAATAAGTACACCAATTTGATATACTTACCCCTGCCTTTGTTGGAAAGAATACGACATCCTTCCTTCCTAATGTAATATAAATTCCATACAAATCTATCGCCTATTAAAATGGAACTTGTTAGATTTATTTAGAAGCATTTGAATTTATAAGATTAAAACTTGTTAGATATTTTCTTACCATATCAAATAATTCCTCATCTGCAAATAACAATGCTTGCATATCTATGCAGCTTAAACACATCCATTCAGTTTGTATAATGATTTCGCTGAAAATAACACGTAACGTGGGAGTAATAACCTTAAAATTAATTAATTATGATGAATGATTTCAAAAACAATGGAAAGGGTAGAATGTATTACCTATTATACGATCGTAGCATGGCATCGTATTCTTTCTGCTTGTCCTCTAATCCCTTTCCAGCAAAATTCTTTTTTGTTACTTTTTTCAAGAAATTTTCAACTATATGAGAATCGCTGTATGTTTTTGTTGTTAAATTTTCCACTTCCAAGCTGATAAAAGTCATAGAACAGAATATGACTTTGTAATCGAAACAATATATAATAATTTATGTATGTCAAATTATGACTTATCAACAGCAAGCTATCAGATACATACAACATTTTTTTTGCCTCCTTCAACACAGTATTCTTCAGCTCATTCCTGTCTGAAGTTAGTATTCTGTGGCAATACGACACTGTCATCATCTTTACGTAATCATTGTATGAAATGGTGGACTGCACATATACATAATCATTACACATGATAACATTAGTATATTGGAAAATAATAACATATAGATTAGTATCAGTGATGAATGTGTTGTGATTTTTAACTTACTGGTTTGAACTCTTCGGCATAATTGTCTTTATTGCCTTTGTATGTTTCAATGATTCTCATTGAAAGGATGCCATTGTTACTTTCCAAATCTTTAGAGAAATCTGGAATATATTCGATCAACTCATAGGCATCAAACTCATTCACCCATTCGATTTTATGTTTGAAATGTTCCTTCAAATAACCACTCTGAAAATATAAGCCAATTATTCAGGCCAGATAACATAAATTTTAATGTACAAAAGAGCACAGACTTATATATATATATGCCTAAAATTTTAATGAACGAAAAAACACATACATAGAATGTGTAATGTTAATGCCTAGAGTATGCTCACATAAATCTCTTTAGCTCCAAGACCAATCTCTTTGCTGTTAATTCCTTCATGAAACCCAAAATGAATCATCTCAAATTTCTTCGAGACTGAGTTTGCACAGTAAACAACATAACCTGCTGAATATCTAAAGCAGAAAAGTGCCTTGAAGAAAATCACATTATTAGTTCTCACAATGAATGAATGATTAAATAAATAAATAAATAAGAGTTATAAAGAATATCTTTTTGATTACCAGTTGCACATCATTAACGTCCATTTCACTTGAGGGAACCTGAAACATTGTAGTGATTGTTTAGAAGAGAATCATGAGTGAAAACAGTTTTTATCATATGTGAATGGAATACATAACATTACCTGATATTCTTGAAAAGGAGACATATACACACGTTTGATAGATGATGTCGGTGATAGTTTTTCCAAATCATTCATCAATAGGCACCAGAAATTTAAAATTAACTCATTGATTCGGGTATCACAGGTTGCCATCATCGACAGGTCCCCTCTTGAAAGTTCAATGTTTCCAAACTTAAACAGAATATCCCTGAAAAATTAAATTATTTAGTGTACTAGTTTTGCTATACCTGGTATGAATCTTATGTACAAAATATATTAATTTATGTACATCAAAATAGGCACTGCTATAACCATGCACAAATTGATATCAAGTTATGTACATCAAAACAGATGGTGGTTTGACAATGTACAAATTGTGAACATGTGCAATAGATATCAACTTATGTACATCAAAACAGGAACAAATATGAAACTTGTTTAAAAGATTAATGAGACTTACTGCAAAGACTTTCCTGGTGCAAATACATAGTCTGACACATATTTCTGTTGAGCTTTGAGAGAGGTCAAACAGCTGATGTTCCTATTAATAAAAGAAGATTTGAAGACTGCTACATCTCCTTGTTTTCCCTTTTGCTGTGCTTCAATTTCTTTTTTTTTAAGTGTATCAATTTCCTTGTTTTGATTTGTAAGAGATTCCAAATGCACATTTACAACAGAAGTTTCCAAATCCACATCAACACTTTCCACAGTATGTGCATTCAAAAAATCTTTGTGTTCTACAGAAATAATTTCACTGTCATTATTAACAGGAGTAGAAATACGAACATCTGTACAGATGTCTTCTGCAGCATCAACATTTTCCACATTGTCCGCATCGAACACATCTTCATTTTCCTCGGAAATAATTTCACTGTCATTCTTGACAGGAGTAGAAATACGAGCATCTGTACAGATGTCTTCTGCAGCATTAACATTTTCCATAGTGTCCACATCAAACACATCTTCATTTTCTTCGGAAATAATTTCACTGTCATTCTTGACAGGAGTAGAAATACGAGCATCTGTACAGATGTCTTCTGCAGCATTAACATTTTCCACAGTGTCTGCATCGAACACATCTTCATTTTCCTCGGAAATAATTTCACTGTCATTTTTGACAGGACTAGAAATAGGAGCATCTGTACAGATTTCTTCTGCAGCATCAACATTCAACACATCTTCACTGTCATTCTTGACAGGACTAGAAATAGGATCATCATGAATATTGATGTCTTCTGCAGTATCAACATTTTCCAGAAGTAGTATATTATTCATTTCATCTATCTTGTCTTTTTCAAGATCAGTCTTTTTCACAGAAGTAAGATCTTTTGCCATCTTATGTATCATATGCAGTATTTCTGGATTCTTCTCATTTTGTTCCTCCTCACCTATTTTGAAGCAAAAGATGAAACATAAGTACTATATTCGACATATTATAACAAATGAATGGGGATAAAACCAATTGAAGAAAAATTCTTACCAAATTCTTCATGTTTTGTTATTGTCACAAGTTTTTCAACAAAATCATTGGTCAACATTTCCAATTTTGTTATTGGTTTGCATTGAGGGGAGGCAAACTTTGCAACATTTATAGCATCTTTGAACCCCTTGAAATTTTTTGTGAATTCAACAGATTTCAGCATTAAACTTTGTAACTAATCTCCTTCTTCCTGTCCCTCTTTATTCATACTTTCCTTTACTTCCTCCCCCTTGTACCAATCAAGGGATTCTAATGGGATAACCAGACCATTACCAAACGTACCCAATTTTTTTGCTTCTTCCATTATTCTCTTTGAAATGGACCGTTGTGTCCAAAACAGCATTGTTGGGAAAGCACGGACTGGTGTGTTGTTTCTGTACCACATTCTTTGCAAATATATGAACACAAAGACCATTATAGGTCCATCAAAAAACTTCTCCTTCTCTGCTGTGTTCATCTTCCACATATCAACAGCCTCAATGAAGGCATTAAGGCCAAATTCGCACCAATTATATGTAGGTACCAATGACAAGTCAACTAAAGACTTCAATATCCTAAAACTTGGAGTTGCAGAACTGGTACCTTCTATAAAATAAGAACAGATATAAACTATAAAGTTCCTTTTGAAGAGATCACCTCCATCCTTTTGATTACTAAGGATGGATTTCAATGCAGTGGCCGTAACCTTTGACCCTTCAAATTGATTCTTACATTCTTTAAGAAGTTTTTTGTATTCCATGTCTTGGTCATTATACGATGCAAGGACAATCTTGTTTGGTCCCATAGGAAACCCAGTTGCAATATGTACATCAAGATTTGTCACATCAAATGTATTATCTTTAAATGTGGCTGAATCAGGAATGAAATTTGTAACAAGCCAATAAGCAAGCTTGCACGGGACTTCTTTTACTTTCAAATCAATTAAATCCCCAAACCCTAATTCTTTAATATCTGCAGTCTGTTTCTCTGACAAATCATCATTTAGAAATCTAACCAAACCATCAGGGGACATTCGTGTCTTCAATGATGGCAGTTCGTTCATTGCATGTAGAACTCTCTTCCTCCTATTCTTTGTAGTTTTAGGAGCAATACCTGTAAATTGTATGTTCATAACGCATTACACAACGCACATAACTTCAAACACAAATTGTATGTAAATTTTTAAAGCTATACTAAATAAAAAAAGTTCTTTTCAAACAATATTGAAACATAGTAGTCTATTTAATGAATATACCTTTATCTGCGTCTGTTATCAAACATAATTGTTTGTCTGATGTTTCTTCATAATTATCAGAGTTTGTATCCTTTTCTTCAGTTCGCCTCCTTTTACATTCAACTACGAATAAAGAACACAAAATCAGTATAATTTCATTATACATAATTTAAATTGTACACAAATACCTTAAATTGTACATAATTTAAATTGTACCTTTCTCCTTTTTATCAGTTTTCCTCTTTGGTGCAGTCTTCTCCAGGTTTGATTTCATCTTGTCTCGTGAATTACTTAACCCTAATTTTCAACAAAATCACTCTAAAAATCAAAAACATAACAAACAAAACTGCATATGTACCTAATCTCCAAAGAATAAAAGATTGCAATTTTACTTTACTGTAAATTTCACAAAATCGTTCGAAAAACCAGTAGTTATGGCATGCAAAGAATCAAGAACATATCACTCACCAAATAATCGTTGAAGATGATCGAAATAGTTGAAGTGATTATAGGAATTCTCAGTAGTTGAAGTGAAATAGTTCAAATTATGCAATACTAGTAGTTGTCAAATGACTGTTGAAGTGATTATAGGAATGCTCAATAGTTATTTCCAAACTCTTAATAATACGTCATTTTCAAAAAGTCCTAATACGTCATAAATACGTCCTAGAGTAGTGGAATACTGAGTACTAGTACTATATTTCAAAATAATGTGTCTAATACGGAGTACTTTATTATTATTATTATTAATTAATTAATTATTATTATAATTTGACAATGTACAAATTGTGAACATGTGCAACAGATATCAACTTATGTACATCAATTTAGACATTATTTTAACTATGTAAAAATATCGATATGTACAATATATGTTAACTTATGTACATGAATTCAGACACTGTTTTAACTATGTAAAAATATCGACATGTACAACAGATGTTAACTTATGTACATCAAAACAGTCACTACTTTAAGTATGTAAACAATTGACAAATATAACAGATATTATGTTATGTACATACAAATTAATAAATAAATGAAGGTAATTAATATACTTCAGAATTAAAATATCATTTTCATTAAAATCAATTTCCACTGCGCAACTTTTTGCATAACTTATCCATATCCATGCACTCTTCTAATGTAATTAATTTTTATCTATATAGGTCACTTTCTTCTTTAGCACACTTAATAGTTTCCAAGTGTTTATTTTCCTTAGAATCAATAGTTTTGAAATGATAATAGTGCAACACTGTTTGTGCATGCACATTATCTGTCAGATAGCATCTGCATCTCTTTGAAACAATAATTCCACCTCTAAGTACAATATTCATTCCATCACGTATCAATGTTGTCAAGCTTCTATTGTAATCAACAACCCATTGAGGTGCATCGGAGTGTAATAGGAACATCTGCGCCCATGTTTTACAGACAACCGCCGTGTTAGCCTTATCAACGTAAGATGGAAGTTTTTCGAAAATTTTCCACATGCAATCTTCGTTGCACATAACTTTGGTTGTTGACGAAGATCGTTTATCACATGTCTCAAACTGATGACACTGATTGAAAATGAAGGAAAGATTATGCAACTTCTGCTGCCTTGAGTTGTTTATAGTTGTTTATAGTATGTAAAAAATTGACAAACACAACAGATATTATGTTATGTACATCAAAACAGACCCTGTTTAAAATATGTACATCAAAAGCTTTTATACGGGTAGTTTTGTCAATACATAATGTACATATGTACATCAAAGCAAACATTTCTATAACCATGTACAAATTCCAACATGTGCAACATATAGTAACTTATGTACATCGAAACAGGCACGGTTGTATATATATATATATATATATATATATATATATATATATATATATATATATATATATATATATATAAGAAGCTTTTATACGGTTATATTAAAAATAATGTACATATTGAAACAAGTACATATTAGTCATCAATACATAATGTACATATTTAAATATCAACTGTACATATTGGTCATAGTAATAACCAACAACAAGGTTGTACATATTTCTATAATTGTTGTACATAACTTAGCTAGTTACATATTACTGGAATAAAATCATAAGTTGTTCTAATTAAATTTATGGGGCAGTTGAACACAATTATATACACTATGTATATAAAGTATGTCATTTATATAAACTATGTATATCATATCTATTATATACACTATATGTACATACTTAAACATCAGCTTTACACATTAGTCATAGTAATAGCCGTGAACATGGTGTACATATTTCAATAATTGTTGTACATAAGTTACTCTAATTAGATTTATGTTTACTGAAGCACTCATAATCCGTCAAACATAGCCTTATGTACAAATACATATAAAAACGCGTGATAAGTAAATAATTTTATAACAAGTGTACATAAGTTCAAATTAACTTGAGATTCATCTTTCATATAGTTCAAACATTACATATATAAGGAAAAAACAAAATACACTTATATATCTGGATAAAAATTTGTTGGCTCAAACAGATATTCAGCAAAGGTAGATGATCGACGAAAATCTTCAGGAGAAGAACCATGAAGATGAACTACATCTTCTGGAGATGCAAGTCGAAGTTGCATATAGTGTAGTATATCTCTACAAAGCAGATCTTTAGTCAGATAGCATCTGCATTCCTTTAACAGCAAGACACCATTCCTATGAAGAGAAAGTAATCCATTGTTAATGCTTGCATGCACACTCATACTGTACTCCATTTCTAAGAGAAGAGAATGAGGATGTGCCAAAAGTATTTGAGCCCATCTTTTGCAAACAAGACTCAATTTTGCAAACTCTTTCTTTCTAAAAGTAGGGTTGACCTTTCTGAAAATTATTTCCATTATATTTTCATTTTCAAAAACCTTTTCAAGTGATTCAACATATGGACTTGAAATAGGTCCATTAGAATCGGTAAATATAAAAGGCAACTTCTCCTTCTTTTGAGAAGCAAACCACAGTTTATGTTGTTGCCTAATATCGTATATCTTTCCATCACATGTAATATTCATCTTTTGTTGAGAAAGGAAGAGAAAAAAAAGGATACAGAGAGAGACACACAAAAAGAGAGGGAAACAGGGAGACAAATTGAGAATTTGTTGAGAATGTGAGATTTTATAGCACAAGTTTTTAATTTTTTAATGTTCTGAGACAGATTATGTGCACCAAAACAGAAGGTTCGTAGTACATAAATTTCAATGTATAAGAGAGTGAAATGTGTATAAAATGTATAGAGCAAAGAATTGACCAATGTATAAAATGTATATAAGACAGATTATGTACAAAGAAACTTATTAATGTATAAGGCAGTGATTTACCAATGTATAAAATGCGTTAAATGTAGTACATAAATTAAAATTGAAGTAAAGGTGAATAGTCTGTACACACATAAATTCTGGATTCTATTAGACACAATTATTAACTTTGGTAAATGAGGTATTTCATGGGTGAATTAAAACGTGTCTATCATGCAATAAATAAATATCTCAAAATTGCATGAGTAATTACAAAGGGAGTTGAGTGGACTTTAAATCAGTTATATATATACTCCTCAAGTTAAGATTGAGAGTAGTTAAACTTTGAAAATTTAAAAAAAAAAAAAAAAAAACCCAAAAAAATGTATGTAGTACTGATGTACCCTCCTAAATGCATTATTGCAAATTTACCATTTGAAGTGGTTGATAACAAGGTTACCAGTAGATCACTAACTGGTTTAAGGAACGGGTTAATTTGTGTAATAAATACTTACATGCATTGAATAAGAAATCATATACAAAGCTTTTATTAGATAAATTGTGTTTTTGTACATAACTAATAGATAAATCTATACTGTTTTAATATTACATAAATTGTTGGGATAGATTAATACATACTGTATTATTTAAGTACAATATTTACATACTGTATTAAACAACTGGTAGTTTTGTTGTACATAGATTAGTATATACTGTACATATTTACATACTAGTAGATCACTAACTGGTTTAAGGAACAGGTTAACTGCCTTGGGTTATCCGGTGGAGAAGATTATGCTAAAGTGGATTTCCAGTCCAAATGGTCCAATCTTCACCAGAGCTGCAGTCATTTGTTTCAAGAGCGGTTATGAGAACTACCTCCACGCGTATAAGCTGCAACGAGCCTTTGAAGACTTCGGAAAAGGCAAACCTGAAATGAGGATGCAGATTCATCCATACGACGGACCTCGCTGTTGGGTTGCCTCTTGGATGGATGACCAATATCTGTCCAGGGACACAGACTACAGGATGGTTCCCCTGACGTTGAGGGGAGAGGGTGGATATTTGGCGGACATGACGGATATCTGCCACTATGAGATCTGCCTGGAGGCCTTGTGGCAGATTTACCCAAACTTCTACCCTTGAAAAGGTGATCTAGGTAAGTGATCGAGGAACCCTAGGATATGGATGTTATTTTGCAAGCATATGAGTTTTTGTGCATATGCAGTTACTGTTAACTCGGATTGTAATTCTAATCCTACTTTGGATGTATTGTACTGCAATTATTGATCACTTACATTTTGGAAGGAACTGATTATAGTATGAATGTTAATTACGTATTTGACGTATGTGTTCTTGGTAGTACTGATCTGTACTGAGTATGCATGCAATTTTTGGTGAATAACTTCCAGTTCAATCGATATGAACAAGGGGCTTGGAATAATTCTCAAATCCCTCAAATCTCCACTACCCCTTTTGATGCAATGTTAAGGTGGTAAAGAATGCAAACGGTCATTATCAATTTTACATAATTTCATATGAGATGTACATATCTCAACTAGTTATCCATGTACAATTTTCACCATGTACAACAAATATTAACTTATGTGCATCAAAACGGACACTGCTTTAACCATCATAGGACATTAGAATTTGGAGTGTACATAAAGTAATTTTTAGTGTACATAGGGTATTATATGTTGTACATAAAGAAATTAATCAAGTAATACAAATTCATTTCAGTGCGAAATCCCAATATTGACATTGGAGTTCAAACAAGTTAAATTTAATGAGCAACCAGCCCATAATCTAGAGTCGGGCAACCAGTCCATCAAATATTTTATTTATAAATAAAATATATTGACCTTTAATTTACTGACCTTTAGTTCAAAAAATACACACTGCTTTATATATACTTGAAGTATAGCATTTTATATGTACATATATCCTTTAAAAGAAACACTGCTTTCAGACATGTAACATGTACAACGCTCATTTACTTATGTACACCAATACACAGTATAAGTTTATGTACAACACAGTATAACTTTATGTACATAGTATTTACTGTTTTAATATACATAAATTACATTAACATTAAAACAATTTTAAAACACACCATTAATAATATTTTAAATATAGAATCGACAGTGCTATACCTTTGAATATGTGCGGTACAACTTATATACAACAAATCGTAAGTTATGTAACATTACTTTGATTCATCATGTACTACAACTTAATAGAGTATACCATAATCAATACTTTGAAATGAAAAGTCGCCTGGGGTAGTTGAGTATGAAAAAGTCATGATTACTTTGCAGTCAGTATTACTTTAGAATATTAAAAATAGTTTTTTATGGTTAAAATAATACTCTTACTCTATACTTTGACAGTGCTATACCTATTATGTACAGTAAAACAACAAAACATAGAAGACTAAACTCCCTTTGTGAGTATTTAATACCCCAACTCGATTTCAAATAAAATCTTTAGCAAATTTTTCCTTAGTACCTCAGATGAATTGGTGCAAATTATATGTTCATTAACTTGCACTAATTCATCTAAGGTACTAAAGACAAATCAGCTAAAGAATTTATTTGCATGGTATTTGATGGATAATTATAATTATTTCTAATTAAATGATGCAAAGAGGAATGTATTGTGGGTGTGGGTGTAGGTGTGGGTGTGCTTTCGTCAATTTATACTGTAAGTGACAAAAAGTCATTAATTAGAAAAAAATGAAGGTATACATGGGGAAGGTATAACTGGTGTAGGTATATATGAGAGAATATAAATGCTGATGGTCAAGAGCATCCTTTCCCAAAATGACAAACGTGTCCAAGTACAATTGTATGTTTTTATATCGTCAATGTAAAAACTGTCATTAATTTGTACTGGGGAGGTAATTTTTGGGGGAAGATATGTCATTAAATGCTTCACTGTACATTGTATCCTAGATAACAGTGTACATTGTTTTATACACTGTTATAACTTTGAACATATGTGCAACAGATATTATGTTATGTACATCAAAACATACACTGTTATAACTATGCATAAATTGCGAACATGTGCAACAGATATCAACTTATGTACATCAAAATAAACACTATTTTTACTATGTAAAAATATCAATATGTACAACAGATATCTACTTATGTACACCAAAACAAACACTATTTTAACTATGTATTTTAAAATTTAAATTTATATTCCAATTTACATCACACTTTACATCAAAAGACATACAGTATATTCCACTAATTAATGCATATATTACACTACATAATGTATATATTCATATTCCATCTAAAGACATAATAAAGTCTAGGTGGGGAAGGTATAACTGGGGTAGGTATGAGATGGGGTTGGTAAAGTAATGTATATCCACGCGTAAAGAACCAAGCTGGGGTAGGCAATTAATGCGAAGACTATTCAGTAAATTCAAAGACTTCTGAAGTTGAAATATTGTATCAACTTTACAGTACTTGTTTATACATCTTTCCATTTCACCTTTTTCTCTTCATCTCATTAATAAAACCATGAAAATATTGTGTAAGGGATGGGCGAAGAATAATGAAATTGAAGATAGAGTAACAACCATTAATAAGAGCAAGGAACAGAAAATTAATCATCTATCTTTCATTTATAATCATCATCATGAAGTTGAAATACATGGAAGACGATTTTCATCAACAATTGAAGTAATGTGCAATGAAGATTTCATGGAAAAAATCTTTCAAAGGCTTCCCTCTGATTATGACAAAGCTAACATGGCTACGGTTTGCAAGAGGTGGTCCCAAATGTTTCTATTACGGTCCGATGCACCAAAATGGAATATAGATTATAATAGAAGATTGGGAACAACTCATATTAAAGGAATGACTACTGTTCGTAGAGATGGAATTGAAGTTTCCAAGAGCTGTAGATGTTATTTGACGAACAATATGCATGCTAGAAAATTATTGCAAAGCTTTCAACTTGGATCTGAAGAAAATGAACATTTGAAGATTATTGAATCTACGGAAGAGGAAGATTACAGATCACATTTTTCTTTAAGAGATTATTTAAAAGGATGTAGATTAAGTAAAATTCTCTATAGCCAAGAAGAAATTTTCATGATTGAATGACTTATTCTATGGAGTGATTAATTAGCCAACCATTTGTATGTTTTGGGATTTTCATTCATAAGTACTGTTTTAGGAATGTCTACTTATGGTTGTGACTTGTGGTAGGAACTCCCGTTTATTCAGAAAGTAACTTATGTACACCCGTTTATCAACTTATATGCATTCCTTATGTTCAATATGTACAACAGATATCTACTTATGTACATCAAAATAGACATTACTTTAAATATGTAAAAATATCAACATGTACAACAGATATCAAATTATGTACATTAAAACAGACGTTACATTAATTCAGTGAAGGAAGAAGGCTACAAAGAGGAACGACGTCAATTAGAGTTTTCGCTTTCCTCCCAACCTCAATGGTCACAAACTTCCCGTTTGTGATTCAGGCAGATTTTATCCTTGCTTCTTCTCGGGAGACTATTAAATCTCCACTCTCCTTCTCGGGAGACTATTCAGGCAGATTGTATCACATACCACTGTGTTGATAACAGATCAACACAAAACTTGAACTTTCACCAATTCATCCGAGGTACTAAATACTAATCAACTAAAGATTTTCTTTTGAATAGTGCGTGATGAAATAACTCCATGAACATCTTTATTACTCATTAAATTAAATAATAAATATTTTTCAACGCATAGACAGAAGGATTATGGATGTGGGTGTAGGTGTTTATGGATGTGTTTTTATACTGTGAATATGAAAACTGTCATTAATTTGAAATGCTCCACGTGTTATACTGTAATTTATTTGTACTGGGGAAGGTACTTTTTGGGAAAGGTATGTCATTAAATGCTCCACGCGTTAAAAGCATCATTTTCCATAATAACAAAGTTGTCCATGTACATTGTATACTGCATCTTCACTGTACATGTACAACATTGAACATGTGGGAAACAGATAACAAGTTATATACATCAAAACATATACTGTTATAACTATGCATAAATTGTGAACATCTAAAACAGATATCAACTTATAAGAATATCAATATCAATATGTACAACTGATATCTACTTATGTACATCAAAACAGACACTATTTTTACTATGTAAAAATATCAACATGTACAACAGATATCAAGTTATGTACATCAAAACAGACGGTCCTTTAACTATTTACAGATTTTGAACATGTGCAACAGATATCAAGTTATGTACATCAAAACATATACTGTTATAACTATGCATAAATTGTAAACATGAGCAACAGATATCTACTTATGTACATCAAAATAGACATTATTTTTACTATGTAAGAATATCAATATGTACAACTGATATCTACTTAGGTACATCAAAACAGACGGTCCTTTAACTATTTACAGATTTTGAACATGTGCAGTAGATACCAAGTTATGTACATCAAAACATATACTGTTATAACTATGCATAAATTGTAAACATGTGCAACAGATATCAACTTATGTACATCAAAACAGACACTATTTTTACTATGTAAGAATATCAACATGTACAACAGATATCAAGTTATGTACATCAAAACAGACACTATTTTTACTATGTAAAAATATCAACATGTACAACAGATATCAAGTTATGTACATCAAAACAGACGGTCCTTTAACTATTTATAGATTTTGAACATGTGCAACAGATATCAAGTTATGTACATCAAAACATATACTGTTATATCTATGCATAAATTGTAAACATGTGCAACAGATATCTACTTATGTACATCAAAACAGACACTATTTTTACTATCTAAAAATATCAACCTGTACAACAGATATCAGGTTATGTACATCAAAACAGACGGTGCTTTAACTATTTACAGATTTTGAACATGTGCAGTAGATACCAAGTTATGTACATCAAAACAGAGGGTGCTTTAATTATGTAAAATTATCGATATGTACAACATATGTTAACTTATGTACATCAAAACAGACACTACTTTAAATATTTAAAAATATCAACATGTACAACAGATATCAAGTTATGTACATCTAAAAAGACGGTGCTTTGACAATGTACTAATTGTGAATATGTGCAACGGATATAAACTTATGTACATCAAAAAAGACGGTGCTTCGACAATGTACAAATTGTGAACATATCCAAAAGATATCAACCTATGTACATCAATTACTCCGTATATATTGTCAAATCATAAATTATATAGAGTATACACTATATAATTACTCCGTATGTATTGTCATATTTTTAATTAAAAAAACAAAAGGTACATATTAAAGTGGTTCATTGTACATATTTCTATATTACTTGAACACTTTTCAGCACCTAAAGGAAAACGAAAGATTACAAGTACAACTGAACTAAGCATCAAAGTACTTGTTTATTTGCTCAGTTGCATTTCCCTGCCACATATAAGTATCTTTAAGCTAGGAATTGAACTAACACTCCCATGTATAAAAACAGAGCATATGTAAACGATGAAGTTCCTCTTGGATAAATCTCCACCCTGCTTCTGGTTAATTAAGATGTGTGTGGAGAATTGAGTTTGACATCTTACAACCTTTAAACTAATCCCTAAATGTCTTAACCAAATGACAATAGATTTATCAGATTTATCATCATATTCAGCGAGAACAACGTCAGTAAATCACTATGGGACAAATTGACGTGTTTCTCGCTGAATATGATGATAAATCTGATGAGTATTGTCAATTGGTTAAGACATTTAGGGATCAGTTTAAGGGTGTTGTAAGATGTGAAACCCAATTCTCCAACACATCTTGAAGTTGTACCCTTGATGAAACCGAAGAATGTCGTCTCTAGTTTCGACACGTTATACCCTCACGGCTTTGTACCATTCAAGGGACTATATCGGTATCATATAACCCTGTGTTGATAACAGATCAACACAGGACTTGAACTTGCACCAATTCATCTGAGGTACTAAAGACAAATCAACTAAACATTTTTTTTGGAATAGTTCGTGATGAAATAACTCCATGAACATCTTCAATTCTCATTATTAATTAAATTTAATAATAAAGTAGTACTTTTAATGCTTATGATAATATTTTTATAGTAGTTGCGGATGATAATATTTGAATTATAAAATATTGTAGAATATTATATTTATAAATTAGATGATAATATTTTGATAGTTGTAGGGTTGTAGTAGGGAACGGAAGGTTTATGGATGTGTTTGCGTGTGTGTGGATGTGTTTTTATACTGTGAATGTGAAAACTGTCATTAATTTGAAATGCTCCACGCGTTATACTGTAATTAATTTATACTGGGGAAGGTTCTTTTTGGGGAAGGTACTTTTTGGGGAAGGTATGTCATTAAATGCTCCACGCGTTAAAAGCATCATTTCCCATAATAACAAAGTTACGTAAAATTAGACACTATTTTTACTATCTAAAAATATCAACATGTACAACAGATATCAGGTTATGTACATCAAAACAGACGGTCCTTTAACTATTTACAGATTTTGAACATGTGCAGTAGATACCAAGTTATGTACATCAAAACATATACTGTTATAACTATGCATAAATTGTAAACATGTGCAACAGATATCAACTTATGTACATAAAAACAGACACTATTTTTACTATGTAAGAATATCAACATGTACAACAGATATCAAGTTATGTACATCAAAACAGACACTATTTTTACTATGTAAAAATATCAACATGTACAACAGATATCAAGTTATGTACATCAAAACAGACACTATTTTTACTATGTAAAAATATCAACATGTACAACAGATATCAAGTTATGTACATCAAAACAGACGGTCCTTTAACTATTTACAGATTTTGAACATGTGCAACAGATATCAAGTTATGTACATCAAAACATATACTGTTATAACTATGCATAAATTGTAAACATGTGCAACAGATATATAGTTATGTACATCAAAACAGACACTATTTTTACTATCTAAAAATATCAACATGTACAACAGATATCAGGTTATGTACATCAAAACAGACGGTGCTTTTACTATTTACATATTTTGAACATGTGCAGTAGATACCAAGTTATGTACATCAAAACATATATTGTTATAACTATGCATAAATTGTAAACATGTGCAACAAATATCAACTTATGTACATCAAAATAAACACTATTTTTACTATGTAAGAATATCAATATGTACAACTCATATCTACTTATGTACATCAAAACAGACACTATTTTTACTATGTAAAAATATCAACATGTACAACAGATATCAAGTTATGTACATCAAAACAGGTGGTCCTTTAACTATTTACAGATTTTGAACATGTGCAACAGATATCAAGTTATGTACATCAAAACATATACTGTTATAACTATGCATAAATTGTAAACATGTGCAACAGATATCAACTTATGTACATCAAAACAGACACTATTTTTACTATTTAAAAATATCAACATGTACAACAGATATCAAGTTATGTACATCAAAACAGACGGTCCTTTAACTATTTACAGATTTTGAACATGTGCAACAGATATCAAGTTATGTACATCAAAACAGACGGTGCTTTGACAATGTACTAATTGTAAACTTGTGCAATAGATATCAACTTATGTACATCAATTCAGACACTGTTTAAACCATCTATATCTGTTGTATAAGTAGAATTGCTGAACATAAATTTAAACCATGGTATAAACAGAATTGTTGTATAAACAGATGTACGTCATAACAGATGTTCATATAATAAATCATTTTCAATTTTCAATTTATTATATTTAGAATATATTAAAATTGAGTAAAATTAAGAGAATGCATTATTATTAAACTTTGCCAGGACAATTTCTTGAATCATGGTATCCCATCTCTCCACAAGCATTGCACTTCCGAGGAGGCTTCTTATGTTCTTGCATCGCTTTTTCTTTAGACGAAATAAGTCGCCTTCCAGAACCTTTAGTTTTACACTGTTTTGGAGGCAAGATCTTAATGTCAGTGGGAATAGTGGCACCCATCAAAAACTCAATCTCAGACCTCTTGTCATTTTGCCGGTTTGTTCCTTCTTCCACAACCTTCTCCTTCAATGCTCTCACTACTTCTAAGAGTTCATCCACCTTCTCTTCCTTGTTCTCAACCACAGTCACACAATCAAAAATTTCAGTCCATAATTCTGCAATCTTTGTTTTTATTCCATCTGATGACCGATAATCAGAAAGAAGTGTGCCATTTGCATCAAACATTTCCTTGGACGTTGCAAACTTGTTCCAACGAGGAAGTAGATATGAATTAGGTATCCTTTTGGCACCTCTTTCTTTCAAAACCCAAAGAGCATGACGACACAACAATCCACGCTGCTCGAACATCTTGCAGGCACAAACAATTTTCTCTTCTGCAGGTGTATAGTCAACTACATATACCCTATTTTTGATGTTATCCTGTATAGATATATGTTCAACACCATCCTCCTTTATAATCTCATCAACACCACAATTGTACATGGATGCCTTTAACTCTTCCTGCAAGTCATAGAAGACAGTTCGTGTGTAGATTTCAGAAGCATGTTTTTCAAGAGAAAATAGACTGATCAAAGCAGCAGAAGTGCTCTTAGATTCAGCAATCAGCTTGGACTGCTCCCATCTTTGGGCATCAATGGCACTGTCAAACCTCATGTAAAACTCAACAAGTGTCAGATGAGGATTCGTGAAGTTGTTGAAGAAGTTATTCTCAGACTCAGACCTTGAAGTTGTCCTCATCAACCCTGAAAGAAACAGGTCACGGTGGTAAGCTGGTATCCACTTCTCTCACATATCAAATATATCCTGAAGCCACTCATTTTCCTCAAGATTGTACTTAGTAATAAGATCCTGCCACATCTGTTCAAACTGAGTTGGGTTTACATCCTCACCCCAAACAGCAGCATTTAGATCCTTGAGAAAATCTGTTTCAGTGCATATTTTTGAACCCACTTTATCTGTTACTTTCTTCATGATGTGCCACATGCACAACCTGTGAAATGTGTGGCTTCCAAAAACCTCCTTCACCCCAGCTTTAATTCCCAAATCCTGATCAGTGATAATGAATGAAGGAAAAGTACCTCCCATTGCCTTTATAAAGTTTTCAAACAGCCAAGCAAAGCCGTTACCTGCATGTGCATTGAGGAGAGAGTATTATAAAATTGCTTATGTGCATCACGTATTATCTTCAAAACAAAAAAAATGACAAAGATAGCAATAAGAAATGCTCTCACCATTCTCTCTCTCAACAAGGCCAGCAGCAAATGTGACACATTTCTTGTGATGATCTATACCCGTGAAGGGAGCAAAGATCATGTTGTACTTATTCATTTTATACGTAGTGTCGAAAGACACCATATCACCAAATAACATGTAGTTCTTTATCATTATAGGGTCAGCCCAAAATAAACGAGTGATCCTTTGTTCATCATCAACATCAAAGTCGAAATAAAAAGAGTCACAGAGGGCTTTCTTTTTCATAAGAATCTCAATGAACATCTGTCCATCAGAGTCCTTGATGAACTTCTTTATATCTCTACCAAAATTTTTAAAATCAATCTTCGATGCACCTACATACTTATAACCCTTTACGAACTGCTTGAACATTCTGAATGTTTTAACGGAACCTTGGTTCACCATGGAGTTGTCAATGATCATCTTTTTGTGCAAAATGGTGAGTTTCCTTACCTTTTTAAGGTGCATCATCGTGGAAGGTGTGTTCAAAGGATGGTTATGTCCTTCAATAAATTCAGTGATTTTATATTTCCCATCAGATGTTCTGTCCAAGATGATTCTGGCCATACAAAGAATTCTTGTTATCTCCCTTCTTTGCTGTTGTCCCTTATGTTCATAATCACCTTCTTTATTACAGACAATGTACTTTTTTTTAACAATACCACGACTAGTGCGTCCAGTACTCTTCCTAGGAATGAAGCCACCAGCAGTTGCGTACTTGGAATAAAATTGAAATGCTTCTTCCAAATCCTTAAAAATTTGACCCACATAAGGTTTCAAGTCTTTCGAACAACTTGGCATCTTCAAATCTTGCTTAGGTTCGGGAGTATCTATGTAAATTTAACACATAATATTAAATTCTACATCAAAATTATGAACAATTCCAAACATGTACAACAGATATAAGGTTATATACATCAAAGCAGCAACAGAGCAACTGCTTTAACTATGAACAATTCTGAACATGTACAACAAATATTAAGTTATGTACATCAAAGCAGCAACTGCTTTAACTATGAACAATTTTAAACATGTACAACAGATACTCAGTTATACACCAAAGCAGCAACTGCTTTAACTATGAACATTATCAACATGTACAACAGATACTCAGTTATCTACACCAAAGTAGCAACTTCTTTAATTATGAACAATTTTAAACATGTACAACAGATACTCAGTTATATACACCAAAGCAGCAACTGCTTTAACTATGAACATTATCAACATGTACAACAGATACTCAGTTATCTACACCAAAGCAGCAACTGCTTTAATTATGAACAATTCTAAACATGTACAACAAATACTCAGTTATCTACACCAAAGCAGCAACTGCTTTAATTATGAACAATTCTAAACATGTACAACAAATACTCAGTTATCTACACCAAAGCAGCAACTGCTTTAATTATGAACAATTCTAAACATGTACAACAGATACTCAGTTATCTACACCAAAGCAGCAACTGCTTTAATTATGAACAATTCTAAACATGTACAACAGATACTCAGTTATCTACACCAAAGCAGCAACTGCTTTAATTATGAACATTATCAACATGTATAAGATACGTCTCTATGAAAACTTGACCAATTAAATTGATGAAATAATATAAACTAAAATTGAAAAATAAATGAATTAATGAAATATTTTACCTAATATATTAGAATCGCCCATTATTGAACATGTTGCAGTTGTTTCTTGACTATTTACTGCATTCAAAAAACGAATCACGGCATAAATAAATTAAGAATCAGACTTAAAATCTGAAATTGAATTTTAAAATAAATAGAAATTTTCTGACCTAAATCTGAAGTAATTGAAGGTGAAATTGAAAGTTTTTCATTTGTATCTAATTTTCGACGCTTTGATGAAGAATCAGTCGCCATTGAAGATGCAGAGTTACTAGCCATTGAAGTGCAGAGGAGAAGCGCGTGTTTTTTAGAATTTCAGAGTAGAGAGAGAAAGTAGTAGTGTTCAAATGATAGGGTTTTAGAAAGTGGAGAGGAGCAGCGCGTGTTTTTAATCTTTTAATCTGGATCGTTAGATCAGATCTTAATCTAATGGTCCAGATGCTGCCTCTATGGGTGTAAGGAGTTGCCCTGCCTCACCGGAGCCCTCCTCTATATATATATATATATATATATATATATATATATATATATATATATATATATATAATTACTAATATGTTTAGTAATTATATTATTTATCTTTTCGAAAATTTTAATATATTTTTATTTCTCAAAATTTTAATTATTAATTATTTATTCTAATATACTTACGTTATATATTATAATAATAATCATAATAGATTAAAATTTTAAAAAAGCACAAAAATGTAATCATATTAAATAATTGTATATTTTAAATTAATCGAAAATATATTAACAATATTATATAAATATTTCAAGAAAATGAAAAATGCAAAATAAAAACAAAAATAAACTAATTAGGTTAACAAAAATGAAAAAGTTTCCAAAATCAGGTTAACTACACTTAGATTAACAATTAACCGAAGATGCAAAATTACTAAACTAATCCTAGACTAATCACCTTAGGTTTGCCACGTGGCGCGATATAGTTGGTTATGTATAAAAATTCCATACACCGCGTGTAAGTGTATCATCTTCATATTAGTACTATGCCTAACAAATTTCAAGTAACAATATATATCGATATTTTTATAGAAATGTAATATATACAGTAATATATTAAAAAAATGGATTATTTAAAATGAATAATCCCAACTTTGGATGATCTTCTATAAATAAATTGAATTTTATTTAATCTGAAATAAATCAAGTATTGGACATATCTTACATTAATGAAACTGAGTAACCGACAACCTGTTAGACCCTTCCACTTTTTAATTATATTAACCATTTCCATTTTCAAAGCTTTTTTGTATCATACTGTATCGATAATCTGGAAATAAACCACGGCTCTTTGAAAAGTTAACCTAAACTTTACCAAATAATTTTCATCATGTCCTCTTTTTCAACTAATTGATTTTTCTTTTTTCCCTAAATTGATTTTTCTGGGATTTGCTTGCTCCGTGATTTGTTTGTTTAAAACACACTCGCATATTTATTTTGTTTGCTGAAAACATGCTTCGACATTTTAGATCCAAAAAAAATTGCAGAAAAAATTTGTTTGGTTTAACCTTTATCGAGTCCAACGAAAGGAAGAAAAAACAATTTGCTTAAAAAAGAAGATGCGACCCATAGTAACCTGATGTATCAGGTCATTATAGACCTAATTCCATTAACGTAAGATATGCTCAATACTTGGATATATTCCCAAATTAAATAAAGTTTGATTTATTATAAGAATATCACCAAAAGTTGGAATTATTCTTGTTAAATAATCCTAAAAAAATATTAAATAAAACATGTTTATTCTTATTAGTACAGAGTATTTATATTTAGGGATTTTCTACGTGGTACCCCTGAACTTTGTACTTTTCTACCTTATACCCCTACACTTTTTACATGTACACATGGTATCCTTGTACTTTGCTAAATGTTTATTTGGTACCCCTAAACTTTATTATTATCTTTATTGGTACACCTAAACTTTTTTTTCCATCATGTTTTGGCAACAAATTACCTTTTTATGCTCAAGATTAAAAGTTAAACGTCATCTAACATACCTAATTAACCGATTATTAAACTTAAACTAACAATTTTGTACGTGTTTGCAGTTTATACTCCAAATCTAAACGAATTATATTTTTGACGTTATATTGTCAAATCAAATGATAACACTTCCATTAAGCTCAATTACTTGTTAATTATTTAAGTTAAATGATATTGAAGTCTTAATCCTAAGCTAAAAACATAATCTAACGACAAAAATTGATAGAAAAAAAAATCGAGGCGCTAGTTAAATTAATAATAAAATTCAAGGGTACCATGTAGACATAGAAAAGGTAGGGGTACCATGTAGAAAAGTGAAAAACATAGGGGTACCGCGTAGAAAATCCCTTATATTTATTAAGAATTAAGAAAATTATATTGATAAATTATTAAGAAATTAAGAATAAAATTATATTTATATTATTACCTCTCATCCACTATAAACTATCCACTTGACTTTTTGCTGTGTACGAGGCGATACTTTGATCGTATTTTTCTCCATTTGTGTATTACTCATATATTTTGTGTTGACAATATTTTTTTTGTTGGAAATGTTTAACACTCTCCCTCATCCCACTAAATACAATTTTATAAAACAATTTAATCAAGCTTACTGACAATTAACATAACAATTAACATAAAACAAAAAATAATACCCCTTACTCTTTGTCTCGACTTCGATCAATTGGGTAATCAAGTTAAGAATGATAAAATCACTTTTAAGAATGTTTAATGAACTCAAATTTGGGAAATATAAAAAGTATTTGTAGATGGTGAGGCATTAGTAATAAGACGAGTAAAAATATGTAAACATTTGCTCCACAAAGTTTACTTGCATAGATAAAGGATTTTCTACACATCTCAATTGTCATACTTATAGGACAGTTGGGAAAAGAAGAATTCATGTTTTGGGATCAAAAGATATTTGTAGAATTGATGTATGAAAAGGTTTGTTTGAAATATTTATGCTTGATTGAATAATTGAAGTTTTGTTTTAAAAAAATGGTCATTCACAAAACAATAAAAACAAAAGGTAGTTTCCTACAAAACAAAAACTTTACGTTTAGTCAACACCGGAAAGTTGACTTTGGGGCATCAGAAATTATATTTAGTTAGTTTTTAACAAAAAATGAGAATAAACGATAATTTAAAATGAAAAATAAACATAGTTGCTAACAAAACACCACAAATAAAATGTAATATCTAACAAAAAGTCCTTTTTAAAACTAAAACATATTTTTAGTTAATTTGTATAAGTGTTTAATTTGAGGATTATTACTTAGCTTATCTAATAAGTAAGTAGCCGAAATAAAAAGGTACTTGGAGTAACATACATGTGAGAAATAATAAGACTCTGTTTTTTTCAACATCCTTAAGCTCATTTTAGTTCAGTTTAATTCAGTTAAACTCACACGATTTGTTCAGTTTAGCCATTAGGTTCATTGTATCAGTCACTTTAATTTAGTTTATATCAATCGTATAGGACCGACTAGGCCTAAGTAGCTAGGCTAAAAGATACAGAGTAATTTTGAGTGCTGTTTTTCGTCGTCGGCATTTCAGCCACGTCGTCGGCGCTTTATACGTGATTTTACTCTTTTGCCCTTCTTTAATTATGATTAATAATATTAATTATTTTACTTAATTAATCTAATTAATATTTCCCGACTACTTTAAGATTACGGTTTCGATAATTTTTGACGGTTTTGGAGACACGTGTCTCAATAAAGCTCAGGAATTTTTATATTTTGTAAATGATTTTATTTAGGTCGATTTTGAAATTAGGTTGATAGTTTAATCTCCCCGTAGCTAGTATGTGGTTAAGTAATCAATGAATTATTCAATTTTAGTTGTTACGGTTTGACGTATTTGATTTTATACGTCTCTATCGTTGATTTCCGTACGAAAAATTATTAAAAAAGAACACGAAAAATATGCCGGACATCCAAAACTGACGTCCATGGGGCCCGCTGGGCGTCCAAGACTCACGCCCAGCGGGCCCCTTGGACGCCAAAAACTCACGTCCAACAGGCCTCATGGACGCCAAAAAATCACGTCCAACGGGCCCCATGGACGCCAAAAATTCACGTCCAGCGGGCCCCATGGACGCCAAAAACCCACGTCCAACAGGCCCAGCCCAGATGCAAAATTCCAAAATTTTGAAATTGTCAAGGCTCGAACCTACAACCTCTCAAACACAAATGAACCTCCTTACCACTGAACAAATTAAATATTGTTGATAAGTCTTACTAAAATATTATCTATATTTGATTCTAAAACACCCTAAAATCGTCTATTAATACAATTTTAATATTATTAATAATATTAGTGTTGTTGTGGGTGAGGGAGGATATATAATATAACATAATCCGTAACATAATAAAATGACGGTTTTCAAAAAAAAAAACCATTTCATTATCGAGTTTCATTGACACGATTAAACTTTTTAATTTCATTAACAAAGTTAGTGAATGTAATTAGGGAAGAACGTTGTTGTCTTTTCACATTAAAAAATGTCGACGACCTAGTTTCTAGAAAAGTCGGGTTTCTAAAAAAGTCGGGTTTCTAGAAAAGTCGGATTTCTCTAAAGAAAAGACGCTTTTTTTTAAGTGAGAGAAAATAAAATTAAATATGGTGAGTGGAGTTTGAGTGAATATATAATAAGGACAAGATAATAACGGAACGGTTTGAAAAACTGAAAACCGTTTTATTAACGAGTTTCATTAACCTAATTTCATTTCTAAAATTATATTAAATTAGTTAACTAATGTAATTAAGGGAAGGACAAGATCATCTTTTACATTAAAAAGCGCCGACGAGCCGGAGTGGAAGCGGTTTTATATTTGAAAAGCGATTTTTTAAGGAATTGTTTAAGAGAGAGATAAAGAAGTGGGGATTTATATAGAAATTTTCTAAACATATTCTGATAGCCGGGATTTGTCGCCAATCCTACCATCAAACAAACCAACTAACCTAAACTAAAATAGCAAGGGTAAGTCGGGTCGAATCCACAGAGAGATCGGGAATGAGTACTAGTTCGGTCTCGGATTACAAATTAGCTACGCGGATCAATAAACGAGTGAGATAAACTAATAAGGCTAACTAATAAAAACACAAGCAAACAAATAATAAAACTAAGCGAGTAAATCAATCAAATGGAGAAAAGCCTAGGATCCGATTTCCTCCACCGACACACCTCAATCACGTCATTGAAACCCCGTTAACAAGTCATCGAATAGTGAATTAGGGAGAAAACGCCTCTAAAGGTCCAAACACCTCCCTCCCGGGTTCGTGAATGGATAAATAGTAATCCCAAGTACTTCCCTCCCGGGCTCGTAATTGGTATCTTAGGTCCACACCGAAATCCACTCCCGTGGTATCCCGCTAAGAGCCTAAGTCACTAAGTCTACGCTATATTCCCATCCGTCCCTCTTCCCCTCCCGAGGTAAGAGTTCCGACCGAAAGTCAAGGGCACTAACATTGGGTTCTCACTCCCGTGTTCAACTCAAATCGGTGAGGTTAGTCAAATGGGTAATCGGTTTTCCTAAACCTAATCGGCTCCCACCGATGGACAAGGGTCAAGGAACCACAACCAACCCGAAAGACTAATTGAATCCTAACCCCTTAACAATCCCCAACTCAACGGCCGATAACTCATTAAAATGGACCCAATATCATAACCAAGGCATGTCGGGGATTAATCGTACCCTAGTAAAAGATTACTCACTAAGCATAATTATACTAATAAAAATACTAATACTAATTACTCTAAGCCTAATACTAAGCATAAAGAAATAAAAAAAGAGGAAACTTTAATTAATTCTAACATAAACTATATACAAACAAACAAGACAATTATAAAGCAACATTACAACACACAATTAACGATAAAGATTACAACTTTAAACTAATTACTAACTAAATATATCATAAACATAAGATTAAACATAAATAAAAATAATAAAGAAGAAGAGATAAGAATTATACCAAAAAGAATGATGGAATTAAAGAACTCGGAAGTTGAAGAACGGAATAATTAAATTAATTGAAACTAAAAAAAAAACAAGAAGGAGATGAAGGTGGCTGCACTGCTGCGTTCTGCTTCTACACTACTCCTAAACCCTCTCTTTTTCTTGTCAAACTAACAGCCTCCTCCCTCTATTTCTATTTCTAATCTAACAGCCTCCTCTCTCATTTTTCCATAGTGGGCCGGGTGTTCTTTTGTGTTTGGGCCCAATCCTCAATAGTTGTTTGATTTGATCCGTTTTGTTCCGTCTTTATCGTCTCGGTTCTCTTCGGTACCTATAAAATCAAATATCGACGCACAGTACCCAATTCTCGAGAAATAACATAATTTAACACTAAATATACTGGACTTGACTAATAAGCTAATTAAAGACAAAACGACTCAATAATAACAAAACATGTTATAAAATTGACTAAATAAGAGTCAAAACGTGGGACAAAAATAGGTAAAATTACGACTTATCAAGATCCCCACACTTAACTCTTACTCGTCCTCGAGTAAGCTCAAAAGACTAAACTACGACCCATAAATAAAAACAAACAAAATGAAAACACGATATATACAAAAATACGTACTCACAAAATATTTACAAACAATCACAAGCTCCAATATCAAAAGTCGCAATTCTAAAATCTAACTTAAGCATTAACAATGATAATCAAACACTAAAAAGGTCACATAATCACATTATACATCAATCGGTTTCGGTCCAAGCTATTTCAAGGGCGTGAGATGGAGATGGAAAGTGAACTCCCATGAAATTAGTGACTAAGAACATGTCTCGACCCCTCGTAAAAACAAAGGGCTAGGATCGTCCTATAAACCAAGTGACGAAGTAAAAACGATCCAAAATGGTGAAATGGATATAAATAAATACGACTCGGGGAGGAATTTGATTCTTTTTCTCGATTTCTCTTTTTCTATTTTTTTCGTTTCTTTTTCATTTTTCATTTTTTTTCTTTCTTCTCCCCCTTATTCTTTCTTTTCGAATTTTTGTGAGATTTTCTTGCTCAATAATTTTTTTTTTTTTTTATGCTTGAGCATTTTTTTGTGATATTGGTATGAAAAACCAACTCTTATTTTGTAGAGTATTTTTGTGGAAAATGGATCGTAAAAACATGGTGTCACTCGGGTTATAGTCACCTAGACAAGTTAATAAATTAAATCACATCACGGGAGGTGGACGGTGGAATTGAATGAAGTACACACCCTCGAGCGACTTACAGTAGGAGACCAATTGATACATAACATTCATATGCAACGATCCAATGTCTAAATTTCATTATTTCCCCAAAAGTTAGAAACTAGAAAAGAAACTAAATCAAAGAAGATAAGTGAAAGCAAAAAAACTTGACACTTTAGGGATTTTCTAATTTTTCACTTTTTAGGAATTTTTCAAAATTTTCAAATTTTTATGGATTTTCTAAATTTTTCAAAAGAAAACACGAAATAAACATGGACGACAAAATCAATCAAAACAAGCTAACATAATGCTACATTCCCACAAAAACCAAATATTTACAACAAAAAATACCACCAAGGTACTAACCCCAAGATTTTCAACTTATCCAAAACAAAATCCAACCAAAAGCCTCCCCACACTTAAATCGAACATTGTCCTCAATGTTCAAAACAAGGGGAAGGGAAAGGAAGGGCAAGAAGTTACCATTAAAGCTCTTCATCCTAAAATGATGATCTTTCCAAGCTTCTTGTTCTACTCCTTTCAAGTTGAACTCTTGTAAAGTACCTACATCCAAAAACAAAAACACAAACACAAACACAAAAATATATTCAATGGATGCTTTGTTTAAAGTCGTTAGCTCGACTTCTTCAAGACTTCAAGAAAAGAGCAATTTAATGCTCTTAGAAGTTGATCATACAACCTAGCAAAGAATTCCGAGAAGTGACAATAGAAGACAATAGTATATGGACAAAGCAATGCATAAACAAGAAATGCACAATAATTATGAAATAATTTTTCCATGCCTTCATGCTCAAATCTATCTTCTTTGTCAATTTGGGGCTCCATAGGTAAGGCTTGAGATATAAATGGTAGAAGAGGTGAAAGGTGTGGAGAGGTTTCTTCAAGGAGACAAGAGTTAAGAGAATCATTATTAGGAGATTCCTCAACAAGGGTCACTTTAAGATTGTCCTCACCCTTTCCTTCATCACTCAAAGCCTCAAAATTTTCATCACTTACTTCCTCCACCATGCTCTCAAAGAGTGGATTCTCCTTCAAAAATATATTACCCAAATCTTCAAAAATGGGGTTTACAAAAGTCTTAACCATGGAGAAATCAATCACACTACCAATGGAGTAAGAAATCTCAAAGTCACTCTCTTCCACATACTCTTCTTCAAAAGAGTCATCGACAACATCAAACTCCTCAAAATGACTCTCCTTGACAACATCATCATCAACACATGTTGTATTCCCAAGGCTTTCACCAAGTATTACACTCTCAAACTCATTCAAATCCCTCTCACCAAGAGAACAACTCGCATCATACAAACCACAATCATCTCCCAACATCATAAACTCTAAGTCACTCACATTACATGACACTTGAGAATCAACAAAGTGGGGTGTGGATTGGTTTGCAAGAGATGAAACAAGATTTAAAGAGGGGTTGAGTGAGTGATCTTTAAGTGAGTGCACAACATCATTATCATCATCATTCAAAGAATTGACAATCACATGTATCAAAGGAGCATAATGCACAATCAAATCATCAAGAGGAGAAATGTTAGCATCAAGAGGAAGTTCACATGACTCAACAAAATCATCATCTTTCCCCAACAAAGGCATAGAAAATTCGTTCACATCAATATTTGGGGAAAGAGAGTCATCAACAATCACATCGTCCTCATCATCATCACAAACAAAAGCTACCTCATTCTCTCGATAACTCTCCAAAATTCTCAAATTTTCGGCTATTGTGTCTAATTGAGCTTGAGCCTTACCATAGTAGGAGGTCACGGAGGAGTGTAATTGGGCCAAGGAGTCTTCAACATCCTCATTTCTTTGCTTTTGAAGGGCAAGAAATTGGTTTTGGCTTAACATTTGCTTCATCATGGTCTCCATTCTAGACTCAAGGGTCGAGGTTTGGGTTTCTAAGGATTGAGATGCCATGTACCTCAAAAAACTCAAGTACTCATTTAAATCCAAAGATCTACCCTCACTCAAGTAACAAGCCCATTCACGAGTCTCCAAATTCATACCCTCATAGACAACATAGCCTAAATCCGAATCGGAGAAATAATAACCACAAGAACCAATATATTCAACATATTGCTCAAACCTAGAAAGGTAATCATGGAATGGTTCATTGTCATATTGAGAGAATTCAAAAATAGCCTCCATCGAACAAAAAGGTGACAATCAAAGGACAAGTCAAAAGATAAGAGTCAAAACAACACACAAGGACCAAGTAATAAATAACAATGCGTAGTCTAATAAATCTAAAACAAAACTAATATCAATCTGTTGATCTCCCCGGCAACGGCGCCATTTTGATAGCCGGGATTTGTCGCCAATCCTACCATCAAACAAACCAACTAACCTAAACTAAAATAGCAAGGGTAAGTGATGGTAGGGATTTGTCGTGGAATCTCAACCGTCAATAATATAACCGGCTAAACCTATGGTAGATAGGGTAAGTCGGGTCGAATCCACGGGGACGGTAAGAGGCGTCTAGACTAGGTCGGCCCAAATACTAGACTAAGTCAACGGACTAAGCTAAGAATGGTAGAGAGGGAAGAAGACTAGACTATGACTAAGGCTAACGAGAAACAACTAGGGGAAACGGGCTAGGATTAGGTCGGGGTCAAAGGGGTAACGGCATGGTCAAGGGAGGACTAGAGTGAAGGAGGTAGTAGGGTAATCTAGGTTGGTCCGGGCTCTCGCAACTTAGACTCACCTAGAGGTTCCACCTAAAACCCAACTCGGCGATACACAACACAACCGGGGTTACTAGCACGCTATAGGCCTAGGTCGAATCCGGGCTCTCGCAACTTAGACCGACCTAGGGGTCGTCCTCACCGGGCTCTCGCAACTTAGTGAGGGAACCGAACCCGCAAACAAACTAACACCCACAAGAGAAAAGCAAGAAGAACAAGTATTTGCAACTACTAGTCAATCATGCATTTCAACAAACATGTGATGTGCACCAAACCAAGAGGAAACCCAAATCTTCCACCAACAACTCCAACAAACCCTTAATCACCCAAATAACACCCTAATCACCTTACTAACCCTAGCAAGAACACTACTCTAACATAATTATACTACAACTAACACTAACAAGGAGAATTATCATAAGAAACTAAACAAACATAAACAAACTAGTGAAAACTATTAACTACAATCAAAGATTGAAACTTGATAACATGAATAAAGATTAAGAATAAAAGGGAGAGGATTGTACCAAACTAGTGAAGAAGAAAGAACAAAACTTGCATTAATGAAGAAAACCCAAAACAAACATCCAAGGTTGTCAAGCTTGGTGAAGATCTTGAAGAATTCCCTTAATACAAGTACTAATCTATGATTAACTACTAATTATCGACTAATCTACACTAATCTAATCTAATCTAACCTAAAGTAGTCTAGGGTTTAGTCTATAATCAAGTGCATAAGCTTTACATAACAAGGGAAGGGTATATATAGGGTTACAAGTGGAAGGGAGAAGAAACAAAGCTGGCGCGGGTGAGCTGTAGCCCATCCCGGCCGGGATGAGGTGGTCCCGGTTGGGACGGGGTCGGTCCCGGTCGGGAAGCCTTGATCCCGATCGGGATGGGCCCAGGTCAGGAGCCTTCTTGTTTGTGCACCTCATCCCGAACGGGATGAGGCCATCCCGAACGGGATGAGCCTTGTAGGCCTCCAATATGATCTTTTTGGTCCCCCCTTGCTTCTCATGGACTTCCCATCGAATCTCGGGACTCGGGATCGGGTCTCGAAGGCTCGGGATTGGGCCCCAAGGTCTCGGGATCGATTCCAAGGCATCGAGACATCCTTCCTTTACTCTGTTGGCTCCAAAATGTGTATGTATCGAGTCGGAATCGCTCCAACTCTTCCAATTCGGTCTCGGGAACCTGAAACGAACTAAAGGAAGCATAAGAAGCCCCTAAACCGCTCCCAAGGAGCGATTCTACAAGGAAAATGGGACCAAAACACTAAGAAATAGGCACTACAAATGACACTTATCAACTTCCCCACACTTAACCCTTACTCGCCCTCGAGTAAGCACATACTACTACTAAACTATCCGAGTGGGTATTAGCGCACCCTACGCCCCTTCAACTCACGCGAGTGCACTTAGAGGACAAGTGCACTCCGCAAGGCAAGTCGGGTCTTGCGACAAAACTGTGGATGCAACCGGACACAAAACTCATAAACAAACAAACACACAAACAAACACATAATCGGTTGCACCCAAAACAAAAGAAATACCGCTTCCCTCAAAAAGCGGTGAATGAAACACCGGTTTAGGACTCGAGGTAAGTGACAATGTTCCCAAGCTAGAAATACAAACCAAAGTGGACTAAACCCTAATAGTATGACGATAAAGCAACAAAAACGTTGGTAACTTACCTAGGTCCTCCTAACTTTCTAAAAACGTACTACGGGACGATCGGCGGATAGGAAAAGTGAAGAACCACGGTGTTAGTCGACACTGTAGGTAAGTGAGACTCCGCCCCCTTTAGCGTGAGCCAAGAGGGTCGTACCGTGTCCAAGACCGCCTAACTAGTCCAAGTAAAAAGGTGGAAAACATGCAAAATGAGGGAAGACCGACTAATGTCGCTATCATCCTTCCTCGGGACTCGGTCCTTTGGTAGGCTCTTCACGATAAAAGTCGGAAAAAGGCTTATTTTTGTGGGGATTTCTTTTTGTGAGACGGGTTTTCTTTTGGCATTTTCTCTTTTCTTTTTGTATTTTTGGCTTTGTTTGTTGCCATGCCAATTCTTTTTATTCTTTTCTATTTTCTTTTTGGCTTTTTGTGCCTTTTCTTTTTCTTCAATCTTTTCTTTCTTCCATTTTCTTTCTTTTTCTTTTCTTTGCCCTTTTGGCTTGATTTGGCTTGTAAGCATTTCTTTTTGCAACAAGAAAGATGATTTCAACAATTTGCAATTTTATTGTGTGGAAATGTGTAGGAGGTAGGGAAATGGGAGAGTCGGGAGCGCGCTTTCCCTTCAAACCCACAAAAAGGGGAAAACTTGGACTAATCAAACGATCCTAAACACGGTCACCTAAGGGACGGGACTCGGCAACCAAGCCCTTTTCACACCGTGGGTGGTCATAATGGTCATAATGCAAATCCCGTTGTAAATTCCTAGTAAGCTAGGTGGACACAAGGTAAAGGACCAACGAATTCATTGATTTAGGGTCATTCTACTAGGCTAAAGTCCAAGACTCGATTTATACAACTAGGAAGGGAAGATAGACACTCACACTCTAGCCTCTAAACCGAGTTTTTGAAAATGGTTTATGCACAAGACACACAACACAACACAAAACAAAGACAAGACGAAAACGAACGAAAGAAGAAGAAACAAGAGCAACAAAACAAGAACAAAACAAGGTAAAACAAAACACATAGACATAACAAACACCACCCCTATCATCCAAACAAGTCTCCAAATCAACCTCAAACTTTACAAAGCTCCACCCGAGCACACCACAACACACAAATCCTCCAAACTCCACAAGGAACAAAGAGGAAAAAGGGGTGAAGAGATGTTACCGGAAGTCTTGAAAGCTCTCCAAAGTTAGCGGTGATTCGAGCGACCTATAAGGAAAAGAGGGCAAACACACAACAAAACAAACAACACGACACAAAGACACAAAGGGAAAACACACAAAAGAAAAATCTTTTTGATTTTTGTGAATTTTTTTCAAATTTTTAGGGATTTTTAAGATTTTTTCGAAAAACTATGAAAATAAACTAAGCTATACTAGAATATCGCTCCCCCACACTTAAATCGAGCCATGTCCTCATGCTCGATCGTAGGGTGCGGAGAGACAAAAGAAAAAGAAAAGAAATTACGAAAATAAAGCTAAAAATCAAAAATAGAGTGAAGAAAAGGGTAGAAGGTGTCCGGCCGGGGTGTAGTCAAGTCACCATGGGCCGAGACAAGAAAAAGATATGGATGGGGGAAGAAAATAAAAAGAAGGAAATAAAAGGAAATGGGAGGGGAGGGCTAGGTGTAATCAAGTCACCTAGCCCGGATTCCGCCTAAATCCGACTAAATCCTCAAAAAAAGAAAAAGTGAAAAACTTGTAAAAATTTGGATTTTGAAAATGACTCTCGATGTAGTCACATCATCGAGAGTCGGGAGCAACAACTACCGAGGCCTCGAAGGCCACCAAGGTACCATGACTTAAGGGGAAGGGGGCAAACGAGAGAAAAACAAGCAATAAAAGACGGAAAATAAAGGATAGTTGCCGTACCGACCGGTTAGCAACTCACTTGCTCCATCGTCTCAATGATCAATATAGGCGCTTGCTTGTTGTCTTCGCTGTCATCCTCCTTCAAGCTTGATAAAACCGCATGGTTGGGGTAGTAATGGTAGGGGGTGGGATTTGATGTGGATCTCGGTGTGTAAAGTGAGGTGTATGGGTCATATGATAGGAGTAAGGAGGAGTAGAGAGGTTGGGAGGGGGTATAATGGATGGGTGGAGTCAAAGGGGACCATCCCGGTCGGGATGGATGGTCCCGATCGGGTTGATAAACCCTTCCCGATCGGGAAGCTCTCGTCCCGGTCGGGAATGCACTCCAGTGAGTCCAAATTTCTGCACCTTCATCCCGATCGGGATGCCTTCTTCCCGGTCGGGATGAGTCTTCTTTGCTTCCCAAAGCCCAAAAGTTTATCATAAGCTTCAAAAACCGACTTCCTCGCTCGCAAACCAAACTCCATCATCAACTACTCCTTTCTAGGAGTCACCTTCACTTCACCTATCACAATAAACTCAAAGAAAACATCAAATTCTCTCCCTCAAAACGCTCATCAATAATCCAAATCAATTACAAGAATCCCACAAAAACAAGGAAGTCCTAGAAACAAAAATCACAAATACAAGCACAAGAATTCTAAAGAAGAGAGGAGGGGAATATACAACATGACGGTTCTTTTAGGAACTCCGTAAAACCTAGGATGGTGGACTCCATTCTTCAACCGTAGCCCTCAAGGGCATGGAGGAGCAAGTCGAATGCGCTACCGACGTCATAGTGAAGGCCCAAGAAACGCTCGAGCTTAACCGACCTCCACGGCCTCTAAGGAGGAGGCAAGAAGTAGGAATCCCAAGACCCGACATCATCTTCAAAGTAGTCTCTGGGGTCTCTCCATCCTACGAGCTTCACCGACCTCTTCCTCCCTAAGCATTGCCTCCAATCACAAGCAAGCTTCATCTCCAAGAAACAAGGCACAAATAGCGGTTTTGGCCTCATTTCCTCGACGCATACCCCCACACATGCCTCAAGTTGTGGTTCCCCGTCTTCATCACTCGGCCCCACATCATCTTGGAGGATAGGATCGAAACTTCTACCGGCGGTTTCAATCTCCTCCAAGTCATTGCTTGGCTCACTTTCTAGGGGCTCTTGATGCTTATCCACATTCTCGGACAAGGGCAACTCGAGGCTCACAATTTCGCCCAACAACTCTACAAACTCCACTAAACCATCCCACTCACTATCCTCCTCCAATTCTTCACCAACGATGCCTTCACCAAGAGTCATCTCCTCATTCGTCTCTTTTTGGGTAGACGATTGAGGTTCTTCAAATCAAATCTCTCTATCAAAGGGAACTACATCGGCGGCTTCGTGATTAGGTTGCTCCTCTCTCTCAAGTGGGCACCCTCCATCTAAATGTGATACTCGGGATAAAGACATTACGGTTTGAACCACTAATGCATTTAAATAAGCATTACTCGCCTCGTTTCCCCTTCGAATTTGAGCCAAGAGTTCCTTATTCTTTTGCAATTGGATGGCCATTTCTTGTTGCATTTGAAGCATAGATTGATGAAACTCCAAGTTTGACGATTGGTGGTCATTGGGGTCTTGTAAGGCTCCTTGATAATCTTGATGATGCCCAAGGGGTGGGGCATCATATTGTTGGTAGCAAGGTTGGGGTGATTGGTAGTATTGTGGGTCATAGGGTTCATATTGTGGTTGGGGTGGAGGGTAATATTGTGGGTCTTGGGGGTATTGGCTTCCACAAGGTGAATCTTGAGTGTACATGGTGGGGTCACAATCATAACTCGAGTAATAGTCACCATGATCGTAGGATTGGCAATCGTTCACTTGTTGGTAGCCGTTTTCATACTCTTGAGGATCATACCCATCTTGATTACCCCAAGAAGCTTGATAATGGTAGGGGGACGTCATGTCATACCCTTGGTTTGTGGAAGAAGAGGAGTAGCTCATATCGGCTCCCGAGTGTGCGGAGTTTAGATCAAACCCCATGCTCGCTCGAAAATCGTAGTCCATACCCGGTTGGAAACCACTCATTCTAGCAACCGTCCGTTTAAGCGGCTCTGAGTTGCAAGAAGAAGATAATCACCACCTCTAAGCACAAACTGTAGACTAAGAACAAACGTGAGAAGCCTAGTGCTTTTTGGGCACTAGACAAGAGAGAAATAAACTTCACACACACAAGAAGCAAGGTAACAAAAAGAAAAAATAAAACACAAACACAAAGACAAAGACAAGTAACTAGGAAAACAAAGTCCAAACAATGCACCGTCCCCGGCAACGGCGCCAAATTGATGGTAGGGATTTGTCGTGGAATCCCAACCGTCAATAATATAACCGGCTAAACCTATGGTAGATAGGGTAAGTCGGGTCGAATCCACGGGGACAGTAAGAGGCGTCTAGACTAGGTCGGCCCAAATACTAGACTAAGTCAACGGACTAAGCTAAGAATGGTAGAGAGGGAAGAAGACTAGACTATGACTAAGGCTAACGAGAAACAACTAGGGGAAACGGGCTAGGATTAGGTCGGGGTCAAAGGGGTAACGGCATGGTCAAGGGAGGACTAGAGTGAAGGAGGTAGTAGGGTAATCTAGGTTGGTCCGGGCTCTCGCAACTTAGACTCACCTAGAGGTTCCACCTAAAACCCAACTCGGCGATACACAACACAATCGGGGTTACTAGCACGCTATAGGCCTAGGTCGAATCCGGGCTCTCGCAACTTAGACCGACCTAGGGGTCGTCCTCACCGGGCTCTCGCAACTTAGTGAGGGAACCGAACCCGCAAACAAACTAACACCCATAAGAGAAAGGCAAGAAGAACAAGTATTTGCAACTACTAGTCAATCATGCATTTCAACAAACATGTGATGTGCACCAAACCAAGAGGAAACCCAAATCTTCCACCAACAACTCCAACAAACCCTTAATCACCCAAATAACACCCTCATCACCTTACTAACCCTAGCAAGAACACTACTCTAACATAATTATACTACAACTAACACTAACGAGGAGAATTATCATAAGAAACTAAACAAACATAAACAAACTAGTGAAAACTATTAACTACAATCAAAGATTGAAACTTGAATAACATGAATAAAGATTAAGAATAAAAGGGAGAGGATTGTACCAAACTAGTGAAGAAGAAAGAACAAAACTTGCATTAATGAAGAAAACCCAAAACAAACATCCAAGGTTGTCAAGCTTGGTGAAGATCTTGAAGAATTCCGTTAATACCAGTACTAATCTATGATTAACTACTAATTATCGACTAATCTACACTAATCTAATCTAATCTAACCTAAAGTAGTCTAGGGTTTAGTCTCTAATCAAGTGCATAAGCTTTACATAACAAGGGAAGGGTATATATAGGGTTACAAGTGGAAGGGAGAAGAAACAAAGCTGGCGCGGGTGAGCTGTAGCCCATCCCGGCCGGGATGAGGTGGTCCCGGTCGGGACGGGGTCGGTCCCGGTCGGGAAGCCTTGATCCCGATCGGGATGGGCCCAGGTCAGGAGCCTTCTTGTTTGTGCACCTCATCCCAAACGGGATGAGCCTTGTAGGCCTCCAATATGATCTTTTTGGTCCCTCCTTGCTTCTCATGGGCTTCCCATCGAATCTCGGGACTCGTGATCGGGTCTTGGAGGCTCGGGATTGGGCCCCAAGGTCTCGGGATCGATTCCAAGGCATCGAGTCATCCTTCCTTTACTCCGTTGGCTCCAAAATGTGTATGTATCGAGTCGGAATCGCTCCAACTCTTCCAATTCGGTCTCGGGAACCTGAAACGAACTAAAGAAAGCATAAGAAGCCCCTAAACCGCTCCCAAGAAGCGATTCTACAAGGAAAATGGGACCAAAACACTAAGAAATAGGCACTACAAATGACACTTATCAGTAAGTCGGGTCGAATCCACAAAGAGATCGGGAATGAGTACTAGTTCGGTCTCGGATTACAAATTAGCTACGCGGATCAATAAAAGAGTGAGATAAACTAATAAGACTAACTAATAAAAACACAAGCAAACAAATAATAAAACTAAGCGAGTAAATCAATCAAATGGAGAAAAGCCTAGGATCCGATTTCCTCCACCGACACACCTCAATCACGTCATTGAAACCCCGTTAACAAGTCATCGAATAGTGAATTAGGGAGAAAACGCCTCTAAAGGTCCAAACACCTCCCTCCCGGGTTCGTGAATGGATAAATAGTAATCCCAAGTACTTCCCTCCCGGGCTCGTAATTGGTATCTTAGGTCCACACCGAAATCCACTCCCGTGGTATCCCGCTAAGAGCCTAAGTCACTAAGTCTACGCTATATTCCCGTCCGTCCCTCTTCCCCTCCCGAGGTAAGAGTTCCGACCGAAAGTCAAGGGCACTAACATTGGGTTCTCACTCCCGTGTTCAACCCAAATCGGTGAGGTTAGTCAAATGGGTTGGTGTGAATTGGTGATTGATAATGGAGGGAGATTGAATTGGAAAATGGGGGAGGTAATGGTGATGAATTGAAGGTGAGGGATTAATGGAGAATTTTAGATGGTGATTGATGATTGATGATGATGGACGATGATGATGGGAGTTGATTGAAGTGGAGAGAAGGGGAACTGTTTTGGGGATGGAGATGGATAACGAGGGAGAAGTGAAGGTCTTGGTCAAAGTCAGGTTTGACCCGTCTTGATTTTGTCTCGATTCATGATCAACTCTCTCAACTTTCAAGTTTGACCCGTCTTTTTCGTCCCGGGTTTAGTCGACTCGACACTTATGGTATCTACAATATCAAATAATCGAAGCAGTACCAAAAATCCCGACAAATAATACGATTTGACAATAATTAAATTAAACTCGATTAATACGCTAAATAAACGTAAAACGACTAAATAATAGCTAGACGGTTTATAAAATCGACTAAATAAGAGACAAAACGTGGGACAAAAATAGGTAAAATCACGAGTTATCATATTCCTGGGTTACATTGAGACACGTGTCTCAAAAACCGTTCAAAAGTTCAAAAAAACGTAATTTCAAATTAGTCGGGAATATAATAGTTACGTTAATTAAGAAACTTAATTAAATTCATTAATCACAATTACACAAGGATAAAAGAGTTACGTTGAGACACGTGCCTCAAAAACCGTTCAAAATTACAAAAATCGTAATTTTAATTTACTCGGAAATATTAATTAGATTAATTAAGATACTTAATTAATATCATTAATCACAATTAAGGAAGAGTAAAAGAGTAAATTCACGTATAAAGCGCCGATGACGTGGCTGAAATGCCGACGACGAAATGTAGTAGTGGTAATTTTTATCATTCCAATTACATATATGTCATTTTAGGTCATTTATTAGATACGACCATACGAGGTATCATCAACTAGTAGAGTATGAGGTTCTGAAGGAGAGCTTGAGCCTCTAACAGTAGATTCTAAGCCTCAGATTTGTAGAGTATGGGGTTAAGACCGAGTTAAAATAACTAGAACCACTAAAAATATGAAAGTGAGTGATTGATTTTCAAGACCCATGTTAACACTGATATTTTAATGTCCTTCTCATTTATTTAATATATGTGATGTGATTTAAAACCAACTTAACTAAGGTGATGATTAAGGTTCATTTATATTCTATTACACTCATTCACTATTTTTTTAATCTATGTGTTTTGAAACCAATTCAACTAAGGTGATGATTGAATCCCATTTATATTCTATTACGCTCCCTCATTCGAATGCTCATTGAGCTTGAAAAGTGGTTAGTGCACATGCCCCTTCGGTACATGTGCTAAGTTTCCACTTGAGAGTTCGAGTTATTTAGGGCTACCAGGGTTCGAATTCGTGACCCCTAGCTTTGATACCATGTTATGGAACCAATTCAACCTGATGTCCATTATTTATATTCTATTAATATGTGAGAAATATTTTAATGAAAAGGAATAAAACATCAAAATATGAAGAGAGTAAAAAAAATATTAACTCTCTCATTTCTAGTTAATAGTTTACGTTTACTTTATTTTATGTATCTCAGACTCATGATAACTTACATTTACTTAATTTTGTGAGAGATAATAATTTATGTTTATTAGGTTGGAACGAAGGGATAAACAAATTTGGATAAGATAAATATCTAGGTAGCTAATTACGAAATAAAATCTACCACTATCCTCCATTTTCTTCACATTTTGAGCACCATTAGCCTTCATAATCTGTCTTCATCACAAGCAAACCCTCAGGGCTCGCTTGGGATGAGGGTAATAATTCCGGGGTAATAGAACAAAAATGAACTAGAAATGAAGGGTCTTGTTGCTTGGTTGTGACATTTTATTGTGTAAAAGAGATAGGAGGGAGGAATTACCCCATCGGGGGTAATGCATTACTTGGGGGGAGGGGAGTAATGTTTCCCCCTCAAATAGGCTAGAAGATTACCTTCATTTTCTCCATTTCTGCTTAGCATCATCACTATTCTCCGTCACTTTTTAGTTTATTTTTGCTCTATTACCCCGGAATCATTACTCCCCTCCAAACGAGCCCTTAGGATAGATTGAAAAAAATAAGAGAGAAATATTATATACCCGTTAAATGAGAAAAAAGTGAATTGAAAAAATATGAGAGATGAATATTATATTAATTACTGGAGAAATAATTTGGATAATATAAGAAAAACTTTAAGATACCAAGTACAGTATAAAATAAATTTAGATATTGAAGTAGTCCGAAACAAGTACTTTGTACTCCCTCTGTTCCAACCAATTGTATACGTTTGATTTATATATATGATAAAATATAGTCATGAGAGATCTTGTTTAAATTGTCTAATCGAATACATTATGAATATCAAATTTTTATAATTTTTGGTAATACGTAATTAAAGATATAGATAAAAGAACACTAACATCGATGTACGTGCATAAAGTAAACGTATACAATTCGTTGGAACGGGGGGAGTATACTAGTGTAGGAATAAAATGTACGAATATTACCTCCATTTTTTTTTTCAAATTTATTCATGTATAGATGAAGTATTATAATGAAGTAGGAAGAAAATATGAGAATGGAGGGAGGACAATATTACTAGGAGTAGATTTGAGTTTAAGTAAGAAGAATAGAAAATTAGGGAAAAACAAAAGAATGACGGAGTGCGAACGCTAAAACTGATTCCGTGGACAAATTTCATGGAGGGTTTTTTTTAACGTTGAAATGGGTCTGACGCGTTTGAGTGGACAGGTGGGAAGAAGAGATTGGTTAAGGTAAAAATGTGAAATCTTGGATCACGTAACGATGCCGTTTAGCAGAGGTTAATAGTACGGACAAAATTGTGGTGATGTGGGAAAGGGCCCAGACAACCGACCTAACACGTGGGAGTGTTACAAACTGACATGTGGCACGTTGAACGAGGGATATTTTTGGGGTGGTTCCAGCAAACTCCGAAAGAGACACTGGTGTAGAAATCATAAAGCAAGGCTATTGGCTTATTGCATTGAAATGTACTACGTTCATGATCATGCATGGAAGGAGGCTCGGCCGAAATTATTAACGATGTTGATTGTTATCGCGTAATCTCATTTTGTGGGAACAAATCAAATAATTTACTTGTTATTTGCGGTAGATTTCCGGTGAAATGACATTACGTAAGAAGTTTCACAGTTTAGGATATATGGAATAATTATTACTCTTTATTTACTTACAAAGTTACGGAGTATTCCTTTCGTTCAATTTGATGGTTTATATTTGTTTTTTTTATACTTGTCCATGCATATTTTTTTTTAATTACCTATTTATAAAAACTAGTATAGACCCCGTGCAATGATGCACGATATTTTTAATAAATTTATTTTGTAGCATATTTCATTTTAGATTTTCAACTCTTTTATTTTTATAAATCTAATAATGGTACGTGTAGGTATATATATGAAAATATATTTGACATTGCAAAACAAATCAAGATAATTGGATAATGTTTTGAAATGTCATTAAATGTGTGTTTTAATGAAGATATTACGTATATTTTTTATGCCCCGTATATGTCATTCTGCATTTAAAGATACATGCTCGTTTCTCTTTTCAATTACAGATTACTATTTCGTAAAAAAATATGTACTGATGATTTATTTTAGTTGTTATTATGGTGAAACAATTTTATTTGTTAAAAAAGCCATAATTTTTCAATACTAAATGAAAGTTTTTTTTTTCCATAAAATGAGTCATCCAACATGTCATATGAACTCATTTTATGATTTAATTTGTGAAAAAAATCACAGAGAGTTTATTACTCCCTCCTATTCACTATTTTCCTCTCATTTTTCTTTTTGAGCATAGTTTGGTTTTCTTCCCACATTCCTTTTTTGGAAATAATTTTAATCATTCTTTATTCTTCGTTCAATTCTTTATTCTTTTCCTCCACACCTAAACTCAACCCCTTTTCACTTTATACCCCACCTTTTACACTTCATACCCCACTTTCTATTCATCTCTCTTACTTTATCTCCACTCTTTATTATTATTATACTCCCTCCTTGGTTTCCCCCCAAAAAAAATTGGGGAGGAAAAAAGTGAATAGGAGGGAATAGTATACTCCCTATTTTGTATATACTTTTGTAGAAATTAAAGTAAAAAAAAAAAAACTCATCTCGAAAATAAATTTACATTTCAGAGAAATGCGTTTTTTTGTGACAGTTAATGACATTATATTAAATTTCCAATTTGATTTCATAAAAAAATTGCTATTTTTTTTGTATTAATGATAATTAATAGATTGAAATTTATTTAATTTATGTAATGATTTTTTTTTTCCTTCCTTATTTAGAGTAGTGTAGTTTGGAGGGAAAATATTAGAGAAAGTTATTCTTTTAGTGGATAGGAGATTATAAAAATTGGATATTTATAAAGACAATTTAAACAAGATCTCACGTGACAATATTTTATCTTATATATTAGAAATTATATTGACGATTTCACTCTCCTATAAATAGTACTGTAGACACTCATATTTTGACTGCCAGGTGTCTATAGCAGTTTCCGACAAACGCCCGATGATGATCGGACGCAAACGTGCTTTAATATATTCGGAAACGGGCTCAAAATCATTGGCATTTGGCTTGGGCTTTTACGGAGTACATATCTCACAAAACCGACCTCAAAATCAGGCCCAGTGGGTCGTTTCGAGTCAAATAAGACTAATTTGGGTCGATTCCGACACCAGGGGTAAAACCGTCTTTTAGCGACTGAGTCAAAACCCGGTCAAAAATATTCTCGAGACATGCGAGTCAGCCGTGACACCTCACGTGGCTGATTCGAGCTCCAATACTACAAAAAATCAGCTACACAAAATATTAAACAAATCCGTTTGAGGATAGGATTCGATCTCAGGTAGGAATTCTATCCGAAAACCGAATCAAACACCCGATCAAGTGTAAGACACTCGGCCGAGCTCCATCAACCAGCCGAGATTCCCTTTCTTCTTTGCCAAGTAAACGGAATTCTCGTGCTTCTCAGCTTCTTACGTTTCCTATCTTAAGCGGTAGTTCTCACCCTACGCACTTCTCCTAGCCAAGGTCGGGAAGTTTCCTATAAATAGGCCCCTTGCACACACAATAATCATGAATCAAATATTCATTCATATACACACATCATATAACACTTTATATACATCAATTATCGTCAACACAAAAATACATACACTCTTAGCATCGAGAAAGCCGATACAAGCCGAGATCACGCCCGACGAAAACCGGCCGCCTCGCCCCACTTTACACGTCCAAACCGAGCCACCATAACTCACCGACATCCACCCGACGCTCCCGTGCTCAAGCCACATTCCGACGAGCTCCGATCCGGGTAGACAAAAGCATGTAGGTTGAGGGTGTAACCAAACCCGACTTCTCTTTTTTTCTCTCTTCTCCCTCTCGTCGTCCGTCTTTTTCTTTTACGGGTCGTGGGTCGTCTTTTTTTTTTATGGGTCGTTCGTTGTTTTTTATTATTTCTAATATCGATATTACTAAAACTATTTTCGTATAACAAACATTCTTAAAAATATGATATCAACTCTATAGTTGGATATCGTATTAAAAGAATTAAATTAAATCTCGTCGATGCTAAAAAAAAATCGTTACATCTTTTTACAAAATACGACGATTTTAAAAAGCGGAGAGAACTAACATCTTTTTTCTTCTTTTCGTTCAAATTCTTTTCAAAACAATTGAAACTTTTTCCAAAATTCATTCCGAATATTCGATATCGATTTCATAATCGAATATCGAATACGACGAATATCGAAAATATAAATCGAGTATAAATTAATTCCTATTTGTACGCGATTTACTGAAATTAGCAATTTTCGAACAACAAGCGAACCGGGACAGACCCGCACGCGAGTCGCGCCCCTCCCAGGCGACTCGCGTGTGTGAGAGTCTGAAATCCGCGCCTCTTTTTTAGCCTTTTTCGTTCGTTTTTTTTATTCCACGAAACGATTTTTTTCAAAATTTACATCTTTCCTAAAACTATTCCGAATATCCGATATCGATTACATAATCGAATATCGAATATAACGAATGTCGAAAATATTAAGTCGGGTGCAAATTATGCAATATTTGTACGCGATCTAATAAAATTATCAATTTTCAAAAAATCGACTTCGAAAACAGGCCGGGATGCGAGTCGTGCGTATCCCCGGCGAGCCGCGCGGCCGGCTGAAGAACACGACGCGATTTTCACTTTTTTATTATTTTTCGAACATCATTTTTTTTACAATACAGCGTCTTTTTAGCAATATTTTCAGATTTCGACTAATATTTTCTCAATCCCGCATATTCATCATACTTGCTATATTTTTATTCAAAAAAGGATACTAACTCGTTTGTTCATCTTTTGTAGCAAATTCATCTTTTTTTTTTCCATTTGTTTCATTATACTAAAACGAATCCCACATGCTAAATTAAACTTTGACGTTAATTTTTCATGCATTAAACCGACTTAGCAACCCATTCAATTCCTCGCATGTTTAGGAAAACAATGTTTGCATATCATTCATCGTATTACTAACGCGCGTATTAAAAAATCAAACGATATCCTAGTAGAGGCCGCTAATGTGCGAGCGGGGTTGGGTGTTCTTTGTGAACTTCCCAACACGTACCCTCACCCCTTACTCAGAACCTCGGTTTCTGGATGTCCGAAACCATTGGCAACGAGAGTCATTCAATACACGGTATCCGATCAAGTCGGTATCGGTATCAAATGCAAAGGGACGAACCCGATAAACTCTGACATCGGAAGTGGGCCGTATTTTGTACACGGCCCACTACGACATAGAGTGGGTTCGAATGGGCCCGAACTCCCACAAAGTTCGGTGGCGACTCCAACTTTGATTTAAATTTCAATTTGACCATCTCATATGGAGATTCATTCGCCTCACCAAACCCGCGCGTGGCCGCGTCGGGGTGGACCTATGTCATGTCCACAATTTGGCGACTCCGCTGGGGATTAACTGATGCGTGACTTACCATCGGCATCCTCAGGGTGAGACTCGAATAGAAATCTTTGACTAGTACAATACGCGTTTTAGTTTTACAGTTCATGCATAACCCCATATTTTCCCGGGCCGGTACTGGTGACCGACGTCCCACTATACTATCGATGTAGTGCAAATTGGATATGTCGAAGGTGTCCATTAGCCGATTCGTATGGGTTTTACGACATGTTCTAAGCTCAACTCGACTTAGGAAGTCCGCCCCGATTCTCGATAGGCTGTGTACACTGGTATAGACCCTTTCAGGCTGACCGAGACTTAGAATTAGAGCATACATGGCGTCGTTATACTGTTTCCATGACTACGTGCTACCTGTTTTATAAGTCGTCTTTTAAAAACCGTCATTTTCAAAAAAATTGCATCTTTCAAAACCCGGGACATATACCGAATTTAGGATCCACGATTTTACTCAAAATAGCCTATTTTTAGCCGGTATTATGCCCATTTCAAAACTCGAAAATATTTTCGAAATTTCAAAACCGTCCCCGGTCCGCCTTTCCGTTTTCTTTTTCGAAAAAGGGTCGGATTCCTCTCCCCGATTTTATTCGGGCTTTCAAAAACTCAATTTCAAAACTTTCCTTTCTTTAGGACTTCCCGTATTTAGCAGTGTCGGGTCGTGTCATAAGTCTTCAAGTCTTCTAGCGTCGAAACTCCGTCGATCTTATATCACGGATTTCTTCCCTATCCCAGTCCGCCTTATTTGACTAAGGCAAGGCCCACTTACGTAGGACATACTTCTACAAGGGTTGGCCCGTTTACACAAATCGAGTCTAAAAGTCTGGGGAATGTCTCACGTGAACCTCCATTCGAACAGGGCCCAGCCCACACAGCTGGATCCTAAAGGAGGCCCACCTTTCACTGGTCACCCGTCTAAGTGTCCTTTTCCGAGTCATTTCCTTCCTAGCTTCCTTTCTTCCCTTGCTCGGGATGTACTTTTGTTCTAGGATTTGGGCTAGTTGCTGATTACGCGGTGTTCTTACAGACATGCCACCTTTCACCCGAACGATGACGCAACAAGCCATTGACGAGTTGACAGCTTCGTTAGCCAAGCTTCAAGACCAACTGATGAAAATGAGGGAGGATCAGATCGCCATCCTCACCCGGGTAAGCGCAGTCGAACAAGGAACTCCTAGCGCTGGGGTTGAAGACGATGGGCCGTTAGCTGAACTGGCCTGCGCGGTCCATAAACTGCAAGAACAGGTCCACACGGCGACCAACAATACCATCCACACCGAAAACGCTCGGACTTATTCGCCCCTGACCGATGAATTGCCCGCTAACTTCAACTTGACGGGCCCACCCATGTTCGATGGGACTGAAGACCCGGTACTCCATATCCGGGCTTTTAAGGAGTTCATGGCGGTTAAGGGGGTCAAATCGACCATGTTCAAACATCTCTTTGCTTCATTCTTGGACAAGCACCCGAGAGCCTGGTACTACAGGCTCGATTCCAAGAAGTACAAAACTTGGGACGATGTCGCAACGGAGTTCGCCCGAAACTATGCGGACAATACTGAGATCCAGACGACCATGCGTACTCTGGAGGTCATGGCCCAAGAGCCTAAGGAGGGTTTCACCAAATACCTCCAAAGGTGGAGGGCTGAAAGTGTCAAGCTGGTCGACAGGCCCAGCGAAAAGGTGCTAGTGGAGGCCTTTGTGAAACATCTCTTCCCATCTTACCGGATCCACCTCCGGTACGCCATCATACCCAATTTCGCCACCTTAACCGAGATGGGTACGAGAATCGAAGATGATTTAAGGTTAGAGAGCCTTACTAAAGCCTCTACAAAGGGTTATCAAGGAGCCAGTTCGTCTTCTGGCAAGCCCGCAACCACAAGTGCGGCCCGAAGCATCTTCTACGAGGTCAATTTGCTAGACACCTCGACCAAAAAGAATACTCCAGCCCGAGTATTCACTAACATAGGGACTACTTATGCCAACGCCTTACAAAGGCTATCTTCTAAGGGCCTGATCCGGCCAATAGGCCCAATGCCGGAGGTTCCCATCGAAAAACGGTCCAAAAGCTACAACGCCCAGGCCTATTGCCACTATCACCGAGGCAACGGGCACGACACCGAAAAATGCTGGAAGTTAAAGCATCTCATTCAGGATCTCATCGAGAGTGGGAAGATACCGCTGCCCAGTGATAAGCCCAGTAACAAAAACAACCCTCTTGCTACTCATGCCATTTTTAATGGAGAAATAATCGATTGTACTCATCTCATTTCCCCTTTCATTCCTCAAATCAACGGGATATGGAATGATGACGAAGATGATGTTTACTTGGCTAAGGGGGAAACCGTCTCCATTACTATCGAAGAAATCCGGAAGGCCAGAACTAAGGCCCTGGCCGGCACACACGTCATCACGGCCGGACTTTCGGCCCCAGGATCCGTCACTGAACCTGCCCGGACGGAATCTGCACCTGAAGATTCAAATACCGAGACGGCCCTAGTAAAGCAACTGAAGAGGGTCCGAACCGATCTTACTATATGGCAGCTTTTGGTTAGTTCTCAAGAACATCGGGCAGCACTTACTAAGGCTCTCGATGAAATCAAAGTAGACTCGCTGGTTACCCCCATTGAAATGGTAGCCACTATTCTACCTCACCTCAAAGGCAAGCCCAAAGGAGAAGGCCCACTTATCACTTTCTCCGAGTCCGACCTTCCACCATTTGGGGCCACCCATAACTTGGCCCTATATATCACGGTGATCTGCCGGGGCAAGTATCTACCCATGACCCTAATTGATGACGGGTCAGCTGTGAATGTCCTTCCTTTAAGGACTGCAAAGGCTCTTGGCATTACCGAGATTGACTACCTTCCTACTACACAAACTATCCCGGCTTTCGATGGGAGCCCAAAATCAGTTGCTGGGGCCGTCAAACTAACCATCATAATGGGCCCAATCGAAAAGGAGCTCGAATTCCAAGTAATCGATGTCACCTCATCGTTCAATCTGCTACTTGGAAGGCCCTGGATCCACGCGGTCAAAGCCGTGTCCTCCACTCTCCACAGGAAGGTCAAATTACCCTTACAAGACGAGGTCGTCATTCTCGAAGCTACCCCAATAGCCGTGTCGAGCTGTAACACGGAGGGCCCAACCGACCCACAAGGTTTCAATTTTTTGGGAATGATCGAGGAAGAGTATCTCTTTAGGCCTTATTTCACCACCAGCATCGACATGATGCTGCAGAACTTGGGTTACCTACCGGGGGCTACTTCAAGGCCTGGTCTCCCGGCTGGCAAGATCATCGATGTCTTAAGCAATGAGGAGTCAAAATTCGGTTTAGATTATGCCATAACCCCAGAAAACGGGGTCCACGCCGGCATCCAAAAGGCCTGCAACATTCTCAAGGGTACCTACTTGGGCCCCTGCAGCCTAAAACTGACCGATTACTTTGTCTCCCCAGTATTCGGAGCTATCCAAACGGGCCTCTATCAGCCCATCATAACTTATCCTGAGGTCAATTTCATCCCAGATGATATCTTTGCTCTCATCCAGGCCGAATCAAAGGAAGGCACAGATAACACTAAGCCCATGCTCGGGCTCCTGTTCGGAGAAAGTAGGATCATCCCGACTCCTAAGGAGGAATTAGTAAACCTAATCCTCCATAGCAGCAAGTTCGATCCGACCAGGCTAATCTCTGAAGTCGGCACCAACACCGGAGAAAGGGCTTGGAGGAAGACGATCAAGTGGACCGAAAGCGAGGGTCGAGTCTACAAGCTCACTACTGGCGAAGGGGACATGCAAGGCGTCGAGTCCGAATCCAAGTCTAAGTCAGAGTCAGAGTCGGAGTCTGGGTCTAAGTCTAGAGGGTCCAGTACTAAGGTCGAGTTTGTAACCCCTTTTCCTTTGGTCACACCTGTGGGAGTCTCGGAGTCTGTCTCGAGAGCACTCCCCATCCCGCCTCTGACCAACGATCAGATGGCTGCTCTCTTTGAGCTATTTTCAAAATTCTCTATCAATAATAACGATAATCGTTCTGCTTACGACTTGTCTTATTTTCAAAATATTTTCAAAAATTCTATATGCAATGACATTGAGAAACCCGACGAACAGGTACCACTATCTCCGCATCTAGTCGAGCAACTCGAACAAAGGGAATCCCGAGATCCGGTTATTGAGGAAACTGACTCCATCAATATAGGAAATTCTTTAGAACCTCAGATGCTTAAGTTAGGTTTATCCTTAGATCCCGAGGAGAAACAACAATTCACGGACCTCCTCCAAGAGTTCAAAGACGTTTTCGCATGGTCCTACAAGGACATGCCGGGAATAGACCGGGAGATAGCCAAACACCGTATACCCATCAAACACGGGTGTAAACCGGTAAAGCAAAAACTCCGAAGAATGAGGCCCGAATGGTCTCTCAAAGTCAAACAAGAAGTCGACAAGCAATTCAAAGCGGGCTTTATTCAAGTGTCTGAATATCCAGAATGGGTTGCAAACATCGTGCCAGTACCCAAGAAAGACGGAAAGGTACGGGTTTGCGTAGATTTCCGGGACCTTAATAAGGCCAGCCCGAAAGACGATTTCCCGTTGCCACTGATAAGTGTAGTTTGTAGTGCCTAATTTGTTGTGTTTGGTCCCGTTTACCTTGTGGAATCGCTCATTAGGAGCGGTTTATGGGTTACTTATGCTTCCTTTAGATCGATTTAGGTTCCCGAGATCATTCATGAAGAATTGGAATGATTCCGACTCGTTTCATACGCTTTTGGAGCCAACGAAGTGAAGGAACGATCACTCGATGCCTTGGATTCGATCCCGAGACCTTGGGACCCATTCCCGAGCCCCTTAGGCTCGATTACGAGTCCCGAGAATCGATGAGAAACCCATGAGAGGCAAGGAGGGAGCTTAAAGATCATATTGGAGGCCTACTAAACTCATCCCCGACGGGAAGGACCTCATCCCGTCTGGGATGAAGTGCACAAAAGAGATGGGCCTGTGATGAGCTCTTCCCGACCGTGAAGGTGTCTTCCCGACCGGGAAGGGACCCTTCCCGACCGGGACCACCTCTTCCCGACCGGGAAGGGCCACTGGCAGCCCGCTTTTGCTTCTTTTCTTCTCCTTATTCATTGTAACCCTATATATACCCTTCCTCTTGTAATCTTATGAATAAGGAGACATTACCCATTAAACCCTAGCATAGTTTAGCATAGATTAGCATAGATTAGTGTAGATTAGTTCTTAGTTAATCGTTAATCTTAGTTTAATCCTTGTATTAAGGGAATTCTTCAAGATTCAACCAAGATTGACAACCTTGGGAGATTGTTTTAGGTTTTCTCTATTGATGCAAGTTTTCATTCTTACTTTCATCTACTAGTTTGGTATAATCTCTTTTATCTTCTCTTTATCTTTGTTTTATTAATCAAGTTTCAATCTTTAGCTGTTGTTTATGGTTTTGTTCATTGTTCATCTTAGTTAGTTTCCCATTATGTTTGTATGTTTTGATTCTTATGTTGGTTTCTCTTGTTAGTGTTAGTTTTAGATTAGATATGTTTGAGTAGACTCTTGCTAGGGTTATTAGGGTGATTGGTTGTGATTTTGGATGATTATGGTGAGATGGGTGGTATTAGATGTTGTTTTTGTTGTTTCCCATTTACCTTGCACTCCACATGTTCGATGAAATGCTTGTGAGACTAGAGACGATCAATCCTTGTTTTTCTTGCATATTCTCTTGTATGTGTGTGTTTGGTGGGTTGGTTTGGTTTCCTCATTACGTAGCGAGAGCCCGATGAGGACGACCCCTAGGCCGATTACGTAGCGAGAGCCCGATCGGTAGAATCTACGCTACGAGAGCATGCTAGTGACCCCATTCTTCCCCTAGGCCGATTACATCGATATACTAGTGGACAACACGGCCAATCATGCCCTTCTATCATTCATGGACGGGTATGCCGGGTACAATCAGATCAAAATGGCAGAAGAAGACATGAGTAAGACCACCTTCACTATGCCTTGGGGGACTTACTGTTACACCGTTATGCCATTTGGGCTTATCAATGCCGGTGCCACTTACCAACGGACCGCCACTACCTTATTACATGACATGATGCATAAGGAAGTAGAGGTTTACGTGGACGACATGATCGTTAAGTCCAAAGACCGAAACGAGCACATTTTGGCCCTTAGAAAGTTCTTCACCCGGTTACGCAAGTACAACATGAGGTTAAACCCCCAAAAATGCAGTTTCGGGGTAACATCGGGCAAGTTACTGGGCCATATCGTCAGCCAGCGCGGCATCAAGGTTGACCCAGCCAAAATCAAAGCTATTACCGAGATGCAACCACCTAAAACCGAAAAGGAGATAAGGGGGTTTCTCGGGAAAGTCCAATATATATTAGCCGGTTTATTTCGAAGCTAACTATGGTATGCGAGCCCATTTTCAAGAAACTGAAGATAGGAGAACGGGTACTGTGGGACGACAAATGTCAAGCAGCTTTCGATAAAATCAAAGAGATTCTAGCATCTCCGCCAGTATTAATGCCGCCTCAACACGGTCTACCTTTGTCGTTATATTTGACAACGACCGAGACGGCCATGGGGGCTATGTTGGCCCAGACGGTCGACTCGGAGGAATGGGCTATTTACTACATCAGTAAAAAGTTCCTAGAATACGAATTCAAATATACGATGCTCGTAAAGACGTGCCTAGCTCTAGTTTGGGCCACTAAAAAGCTCCGACACTATATGCTTAGCCACGAAGTGCATGTGTTATCTAGAATGGATCCAATCAAGTATCTGTTCGAGAAGCCCATCCTCAATGGCAGGATATCCAGATGGACTTTAATGCTAGCTGAGTTCGACCTTAAATTTGTACCATTGAAAGCCATCAAAGGTCGGGTAGTAGCCGAGTTCCTTGCCGATAGTCCGGTATCTGAAGAAGGACATACCGATACCTGGGCCTTCCCAGATGAAGATATATTCCATACTGACACGGAGACATGGGATCTATACTTTGATGGGGCATCCAACTTTCAAGGATTTGGTGTCGGAATTTTGCTAATCTCACCGCAAGGAGAGCACACCCCATTATCCATTAAGCTAGATTTCGACGTAACTAACAACGCAGCCGAGTATGAAGCATGCATTCACGGATTGCAAGCCGCCACGGATTTAGGAGTAACAAACCTCCGGGTCCACGGTGACTCATCGTTAGTCATCAATCAAGCACTCCAGAAATCGAAAACTCAAAACGCAAATCTCATAGCTTACCAAGCGCGAGTAAGGGTTCTCGAAAAGCAGTTTCAAAAGGTGGAGTACATTTATCTACCTCGGGAAGAAAACCAGTTTGCAGATGCGCTATCCAAATTTGCATCTTTACTGAATATCCCGGAACACCTGATCAGTATGCCGATTTGCGTCGAAAGACGGTCCGAGCCGGCATATATCAACACTATTCAAGATATTGAAATAACTGATCCAGAACCTTGGTACCAGGCTGTTCTAACCTACATAACGTCGGGAGAATATCCTCCGAGATCTGAAAACCGGGCCAAGAAAGCCCTACGAAGGTGGGCCACTCAGTTCATCCGCACGGACGATGGACAGTTGTACAAAAAGACGGCGCAGGGGGCTCTACTCTTATGCATCGAACAAATAAAACAATTGTCACCATACTTAAAAAGATGGCTGATAATTACCGGGATTGGCCCGACAAAATCCCTTTCGCCTTATGGGGGTACCAGACATCAATCCGCACTGCAACCGGAGCAACTCCATACTATTTGACATATGGGATGGAGGCGGTCCAGCCAGTTGAGCTCGAGGTGCCATCTCTAAGGATCCTACTTGAAAGCCAAGTGCCTGAAGCAGATTGGGTTCAAGCCCGATACGATTCGCTACTTCTCTTGGACGAACGACGGTCCCGAGCCCTTAACAATATCCAGATATACCAGAAAATGATACAACGGGCTTTCAACAAAAGGGTTAGGCCCATAAACATCAAAGAAGGCGATCTAGTCCTAAAATCTGTCAGGGCTTTGCTACCAGTCGACCCAAGGGGAAAATTCAAACCCAATTGGGCCGGACCATATCTAGTAAAGAAGGTTTTATCAGGAGGAGCCGTAATGCTGACAGACTTGGACGGGAACGAATTCGTCAACCCAACCAACTTGGAACAGCTGAAACGATACTACCCCTAAACCTTATCTCAATGTCATTTGCTAAAAGTTTATAAAAATTTGTCTTTTTATAAACTTTTCAAAAATTAAGCAAGTCAATAAGTTAGGATTACTTATCCTACTGTCGCACATCTCGAACTAATAGTCTTGATGTATTTCGAAAAATTGCAAAATTCTATGTCTGAACTACGGTTGGTTTGATTCCACTAATCGTGGATACGTAGGCAACCCCTCAAAAGGGTACAACCACTGCAATAACGAAAAGACAGGAACGGTTTTCACTAATATGTCTTTTATTATTTCAAAGTCTTGGGCCGAGTCTCCTTTCCAAGTCCGTCTGGGGGCTCACTTTCCCCCGTGCACCTTTAGTATTGGGCCCTTCAGTTTGAGCCCTAGTCTTCCCTTTTTGGCCTGACATCAGACGAACCATGGTAGCCGGGGTATCACCGTCATCAAAAAAGCCTCGATTGTCTTTAGCTTGTTCTCGACGCAGCAAGTCAAAGGCTTCGTTGGTCTTCAAAGCAGCACGGGCTTTAGCAGAGTCGGCCTTGGTCCACTTCACGTAAGAATCGGATACCCAGATCGAGTGAAGAGTCTTGAAAACGGGCCAAGTAGCCCGGGTATACCACCTTTGCATCCAGGTGTCACACATCACATCCGTTGGCTGAGTAGATTCACTCACGATCGCCTCGATTTCCGGGATTCTCTGGGCCCGACCATATTGCCTAAGTATGCGATCGGGGTAAAGATGGATTGTCTGCCTAAAAGATAGGATCAATTGATATCGGGCCCTATCCCTCGATTATAAACCTGTCCAGACATAAATGGGCCACCAAGGTACGGTCCAACGGATCAATGGGCCTCCATGAAAAAATAGCAGCTCGTCCCAGAATTTTTGGGTAGTAAGACGAGAAAAGTCAACAGTCCGTCTTCTCGTCATCACTTGATTCGGGCGATATCGGCTCACGTCAAGAGGAGGATCCAGGATCGATAACCTCTCAAATAGACAAAGCTGAAAAGTCAAAGTCGCGAAAAGTCAAAATCGTGAAAAGAAAAAAAAATCGCAAAAATCGGAAAAAACCGAGAAAAATCGAAAAAAACCGAGAAAACCGGAAAAATCAGGAATTTCGGAAAAATCGGGAATTGCGAAAATAAATAAATCAGAATTGCGAAAAACGAGGAAAAATCAATTTACCTGTAGAAGACGGGTACTCCCAGTCAGTCGGATCGACGGATCCCTTTTACGATTATCCAACCCTTGGATAATCTCCCCTGTAATCAGCCAAGCTGGGCTGTGCTCTGTCTCCATCAGGTCAGCTACAGTGAGAAGTCGGACATGGCCCATGCAAGATAACAAATTCATATGACCTTCGAAGGCGTAAACATGGAGCATGCAAAAAGTAAAGGCCCTGCGGCTATATACCGGCCTGACCCGGACGTCATCTGGGTTCATAAATTTTTCAGCCAGGTCGATCAAGGAAACGGTATCGTCTTCTGTCATGCGAGATACCTCCATCTGAGAAAGCCCTAAAAATTCTCGTAGTTTTCTCCTCGTGTCTTGAACTGAGAACGGGATAGCAGGGCGAAGCATGGGATTTCATCCTCCTATAGTAGCGATTTCCTCAGGAATAGGACAAATTTTGCCCGAGGAAAGCTAAAAACGTGATAAGTATCGTCCCAGTAGGACAGGCAAGCATCCAAAAAGTGACGGTCCACTTGCATTTGACGGATGGTGAATAACTGGGTGACGCCATTCTGGTTCAGGATAACTTTATCTGCGTCTCTGAAAAGTCGGGACCAATCTTGCAGCATTCCAACTAATCGATCGATACCCATAATGAATTTCTAAAAAGAGGAAATAAGTTTCTCAGGGCTTGTTTTTTCTCAGAAGGAAGGAAGGAATTGTGAGGATTATGAATAAATTATGAGCAAGGAGGGGCTATTTATAGCATGAAATCGGATTCTCCTCCTCACCTAAGGATTCTTAATCCCAGGGGATTTAGCATACATGCCTTTACCCTAGGATTTAGCTAAGTCATCTCGAGCATTCCTACTCCTTTTCAGAGTCAAAAATACTTTAATTCTCAAAGCTCTTGCCATTTCAAAAATTCAAAATTCTCTTCAAAACATTTTATTCCCCAGCACGAGTCATTTCTCCTACAAATGTGTTATATGCAAACTTTGCATAAATCATTGTACAGGACGACACAAGCAAAACCGTGCAACCAACTCCCCAACGGCATTTAACGGGATGAGCCCGTGTATGGGCACACCCACGACTTATACGACAAGTCCAATTCCCCACGGAGTTATCACCCTCAGCTCAGGTATGATTTCCAGCTTATGGCTGGCGAGCCCTTTCACGCAAGTCTAATGGACTTTAAACGACCCGACCGGAAGCTGCCAGGTTTTAATCTTTGATTGACCTGGTGGCTACTCTGACTTTCGCCCTGTCCAAGCCTCAGTCAGAGTGGAGGCTCTGTAGATACCCACATTTTGACTGCCAGGTGTCTATAGCAGTTTCCGACAAACACCCGATGATGATCGGACGCAAACGTGCTTTAATATATTCGGAAACGGGCTCAAAATCATTGGCATTTGGCTTGGGCTTTTACGGAGTACATATCTCACAAAACCGACCTCAAAATCAGGCCAAGTGGGTCGTTTCGAGTCAAATAAGACTAATTTGGGTCGATTTCGACACCAGGGGTAAAACCGTCTTTTAGCAACCGAGTCAAAACCCGATCAAAAATATTCTCGAGACATGCGAGTCAGCCGTGACACCTCACCTGGCTGATTCGAGCTCCAATACTACAAAAAATCAGCTACACAAAATATTAAACAAATCCGTTTGAGGATAGGATTCGATCTCAGGTAGGAATTCTATCCGAAAACCGAATCAAACACCCGACCAAGTGTAAGACACTCGGCCGAGCTCCACCAACCAGCCAAGATTCCCTTTCTTCTTTGCCAAGTAAACGGAATTGCCGTGCTTCTCAGCTTTTTACGTTTCCTATCCTAAGCGGTAGTTCTCACTCTACGCACTTCTCCTAGCCAAGGTCAGGAAGTTTCCTATAAATAGGCCCCTTGCACACACAATAATCATGAATCAAATATTCATTCATATACACACATCATATAACACTTCATATACATCAATTATCGTCAACACAAAAATACATACACTCTTAGCATCGAGAAAGCTGATACAAGCCGAGATCACGCCCGACGAAAACCGGCTGCCTCGCCCCACTTTACACGTCCAAACCGAGCCACCATAACTCACCGACATCCACTCGACGCTCCCGTGCTCAAGCCACATTCCGACGAGCTCCGATCCGGGTAGACCAAAGCATGTAGGTTGAGGGTGTAACCAAACCCGACTTCTCTTTTTTTCTCTCTTCTCCCTCTCGTCGTCCGTCTTTTTCTTTTACAGGTCGTGGGTCGTCTTTTTTTTTTATGGGTCTGTGGACATGACATAGGTCCACCCCGACGCGGCCACGTGCGGGTTTGGGTAGGCGAATGAATCTCCATATGAGAATGGATCGAATTGAAATTTAGGTCTATGTGGAGTCGCCACCGAATTTTATGGTTATTCAGAACCGTTCGAGCCCACTCTATGCCGTAGTGGGCCGTATACAAAATACGGCCCATTTCCGATGTCAGAGTTTATTGGGCTCGTCCCTTTGCATTTGATACCGATACCGACGTTATCGGATATCGTGTATTGAATGACTCTCGTGCGCCAACGGTTTCGGGCATCCGGAAACCGAGGTTCTGAGTAAGGGGTGAGGGTACGTGTTGGGAAGCCCACAAAGGACACCCAACCCCGCCCGCACATTAGCGGCCTCTACTAAGAATTCGAATGACTTACAATACGCGCGTTAGTAAAACGGGAAAATGATATGCAAAGATTATTTTTCCCGTAAACATGTGGATGGAATTGAAACGGGTTTCTAAGTCAATTTAATGCAATTTAATGCTACGTCAAAGTGGATTTTTTTTTTTGGTGAAAGTAAATGGTATTAAATCAGTGACCAAATATCAAGGGGGTGAAACCCCTTACAAGCTTATAAGATCTAGCCAGAGTCTATCCTTATGATGGACAGCTCCCTTACAACAATTCTCAATCCTAATTTTCATATCATTTTGTATACATTTCAGAACATAATTAGGACTAAGGATACTATTTTCCATTCTAGCTCTATTCCTCTGAATCCAGATGTGATAAATCATAGCATTGATGAGCCCATTTAAAAAACCTCTTCTCATCCTGGAACCTCTTCGAGCCAATCTCCAACTGTTAGTATTGGTAGTTGGTATGCTAATACCGACCCAATTACTAACGAGGTGTGCGAGTCGAATGCTATACGGGCAGGAAAAGAATAAATGTGCAGTATCTTCCTCGTCAACGCCACAGACACAGCAAGCCGCATCAGTGGTAACTCCATAAGAGAGCAGTCTCTTCTTTGTTTTGAATGCATCGTGTTGATACATCCAATTAACAAATCTGTGCTTTGGCACAGTCCAATCATTCCAAACAAGGTGACTCCAGTTAACCTTAGCATTATCACCCCTAATCCAATCGTAACCGGCACTGATTCTGTACTGCTGTCCAGGTAATGGGCGCCATAGCTGAGCTTCATATGCAGGGCGGAAGACATCGCGCACCCTGCAAATTTTTTTCCAAGTCCAAGAACAATCCGATGGTGGGATATATTCCAACCAATTAGCCTCTTTGATATAGATGTGGTTCACCCATTGGACCCATAGCGAATCAGCCTTAGAAAAAATCCACCAAGCGAGTTTTCCGATGGCTGCCTTGTTCCAAATAATGTCGTCTTTAATTCCAAGACCGCCTTCCTTAAGAGGCTTGCAAATTTTATCCCAAGCAACCGGAGGGGCCATCTTATATTCCGTTCCTCCCTCCCAAAGAAAATTTCGACAGAGGCTCTCAATATTATGAATAATGCCGGAAGGGAGGATAAAGATTGATGCCCAGTAGTTGTGAAGAGTCTTTAGCACCGATTTAATAAGAACAAGTCTGCCCGCATAAGATAATTTCCTAGAGCCGAGGGACCGAATCCTTTCCATTATCTTATTGATTAACGGGCTGCAATCTTTAGCATTAAGCTTAGTAGGCTTAATCGGAACACCCAGGTACCTAAAGGGTAAGCTTCCTTCCACACAACCAGAAACGTCACAAATATCCGCACGAAGGTCAGTAGGCACCCCATTGAAATACACATTGGACTTACCCGGGCTCATCTTGAGGCCAGACGCGTGAGAGAAGGTGGAGAATGTCGTTAAAAGAACCATAATTGATGAAGCGTCTCCTCTAGAGAATAATAAGAGGTCGTCAGCAAACATGAGACTAGATAATTTCAAATTGCCACCAAGGGGATGGAATTTGAAACTATTATGTTTGGTCGTGAAGCGGAGCAGACTCGTGAGGTACTCCATGCAGATAGTAAATAATAGCGGTGATAGGGGGTCACCTTGTCGGAGTACTCGTTTGCCTTTAAAAAAACCGAACATATCTCCATTTAAAGTCAAGGAAAAAGATGCTGAAGTAGTGCATTCCATGACTAAGTCCGTGAATTGCGTTGGGAAGTTCAGAGCGCGCATCATTTGGTGGAGAAAATCCCATTCAATAGAGTCATAGGCCTTTTGAAGGTCAATTTTGAGCATACATCTAGGAGAGACTGATTTCCGGTTATACAGTTTAATCAGGTCTTGACAGATAAGAATGTTCTCCATGATATTTCGGCCATGAATGAATCCTCCATGGGTCTTGGATATTAAATCAGGCAGGACGGTTGCCAATTTGCTACAAAGTAATTTGGAGATTACCTTATAGACCATGTTGCAGCAAGAAATCGGCCGAAATTGCTGGACAGATTCGGGATTAGGAACCTTAGGAATAAGGGTCACGGTAGTTGTGTTAAGCTGTTTCAGAATCTTCCCATTACTGAAGAATTCGTGAATGGCGTCACAAATCTCCCTTCCAATATTGTCCCAAGTAGCTTTGAAGAAAAGACTTGAGAACCCATCAGGTCCGGGGGCTTTGTCATTGGGAATAGAGAAGAAGGCCCTTTTAATTTCTTCATTGGACACCTGTTTGCAAAGTAGATCAGCATGTATATCAGTACAAATAGGTCCTTCCTGCACAATATTAACATTCACAGGTTGAGTAGGACAGCTCTTCCCCAAGAGATTCTCATAATAGTCAAGGAAACTCCTTTGTATCCCATCCTTGGTCGTATGTAATTCGCCTTCAGAGTCCTTAATTTGGGTCACAGCATTATTTGCTCTTCTCGCTCTAAGTACGCCATGAATGTATGACGTATTAGCATCCCCGTCTTTCATCCAGTGAGCCTTAGCTTTCTGCCGAAGGAACATATATTCTTGATCATCCAGCTTAACACACAATTCATTCGCCTCACATTCTTTTTGGATGAGTAACTGATTGCCAGGCTGATCGATAAGAGCCTTTTGACAGCTCCTAAGATTAACTCTAGCAATATCTGCAGCCCTCTCAATATCCGAGAATCTTGACTTATTCAGATACTTCAAAGGCGTCTTCAGAGCCTTCATTTTCTGGCAGAGAATGAACATATGCGTGCCATCTACCGGGATCGCCCAGTTCTCCTTGATTAGATTCTGAAATTCAGGGTCTGATACCCACATGTTAGAGAACTTGAATGGTCGATTCCTCTTCCTGGTCTCCTCCTCCACATGCTCTTGAATAATGCAAGGTGTGTGGTCAAATGTCTCCTCGGGGAGGAAAGCAGCCTGCATTTTAAGGGAAAACATCAGTCCAATCATGATTAATAAGAAATATGTCCAGCCTCGAGTACACCTTATCTTCCGGCCTCTGTTTATTTGACCAGGTATAGAACGCTCCCGTGGATGGACCATCCACAAGATTGCAGTGTAAGAGGCAATCATGAAAAGTCTCACCTCTGCTGCATTGAAAGAGCCTCCTAGTCGTTCCTCATGTGTAATAATACAGTTAAAATCGCCTCCAACAGCCCACGGACCACTCATGCCACCTACAATTCTCCTAAGACTCGACCAAAGATGCTCCCTGCCATGTGCCTCATTAAAAGCATAGATAAAAGTGAAGTGAAATGCTCTTTGTGATGTCACATGCACAGCCCAAATATGAATGAACTGGGGGTCATATTCCAAGATGTTAATGCGAAAAATCGAAGGATTCCAGCCCACCCAGATACGATCACCATTATGCAAATGAGAATTCGTAGTAATGCTCCAATTATCAAAACTAATCAGAGCCTTCCCTTGATTATTAGGCTTTATTTTTGTTTCAAGTAAAGCAAACAATCCTACCTTATTAGCCAATAGAAATTTATTGATATGTACTTGTTTCTTGGCTTTATTCATGCCTCTCACATTCCATATTCCAATAATCATGGAGATATGGAAGGTGAGGGTGACCTATACTGAACTCTCTTAATGCTGTCCCCTCCTTGCAAAGCATCCTTGAAAGTGGAGACATCACCTCCCAAGGCATTATTGTCACCAGTAAAATCAGAAGAACGAGGATTGGAGTGCAATCCTGCCTCCTTAAAGGAGGGAAAAGCTAGGTCCAAAGTAGTCCCAACTAAACCCGGTTCCTTCAAACCAGTAGGCTGATCAGGAACAGCTGCAACCGGGGAGGGATTGGGTAGAGTCGGTACTTCAACAGTGGCTTTTTTCGTCCACACCTGTTTCACAGGTTTAGGTTCCTTTTTGATCCTGCAATTACCACTTTCATGACCTAAAGCTTTACATTTCTCACATTTCACAGGTTTCCACTCAAATTCCACAGGCACGACAATTAGGTTGTGATTTTCATCTTTAAACTTAACCTGCGAAGGAAACCTCTGGCCAATTTGGACCTCAATCAGGACCCGTGCATAACCAAGTCTGGTCTTTGATTCAGTGGCCTCGTCCTTCTTAAGGAATTTCCCAACCGTTCCTACTATTTTCTGTAGACTTGCCCCCCAAAAGTTTTGAGGTAATCTATGTAATCTCAACCAAGTAGGCACACATTTGACTTCCTCCTTTTGAAGATCGATATCAGGCTCCCACTTCTTGATAATAACAGGTTTGCTATCGAACATGTGTATGCCTGCGTTTAACACCGTCTTTTGCATTTCTTGTGTTTGAAAACGCACCAGAAAAACCCCATTCGGAAGGAAGGAAATCGAGTCCATTTTGTGGTGTTTCCAAATGCGTTTAAGATAACCTTCGAACACAGGCCATGGCGGATTGGCACCAAGAACAAACCCGTATATTGCATTCTGCCAATATACGATTTCATCCTTAACATCCTCCTCCGTTAGTTGTAACATGTCATCATTCTCATCTTCCAAGATTTGTTCAATTTTACGTCCATGTCTGTCAAACCAATCTCCTTCCATTATATCTAATTCTCCATCCTCCTTACTCCCTGTTTGTTTTGATGCGTCACCCTTTTCCAATTCCTTATCCGTGTATGGTGGCACTCCCACTATCACTCTCATACTCCCATGCTTTGAAGAAATTTCCACATCCGGTCCAGTTTTGATCATGGTTTCTTTCGGGTTTTGGGACTGTCTCTCCTTGCTGTTCGTGGCCTTCCGTCTAGTGACATTACGTAAACCTTGAGGGGAAGGATCCATAGCCAATATGCACAGAATCCCTCTCGAAAATCGCGTTGCCGTCACCTTCAAGTCGCCATGCTAGAGAGCTTTTTTAGGGTTTTTTTTCTTCGTTTTCCTTTCTTCTCAAAAGTGGAATTTTAGCATGTGGGTTCATTTAGTACAATAAACGAACAATAATTAAATTGACAAAAGAAATAATAAACGCGTTAGTAACGATGTAATGAAATAACGAATAATAACGGTTTGTGCAAATATGAGATGGGATGAAAAGATGCGAATATGAGAGGCATGGTTTGAAAAGGTAGTAATACACATGATTAATTAAACACGTGTTGACATAAATCGCAAATTACTACCGGGATTTGAAAATAGAATAATGTACGATTTATTGTGTTAATCGTTATGGGTCACTCGATCGAGTGGTCGATGGACTCGATCGAGTGGACCTGTGAAAGACGATTCTGTTTCGTGCTGCAGACCGTACTCGGCCGAGTTACTGACCAACTCGGTCGAGTACATGGCCACTCGACCGAGTCACTGTGAGACTCGATCGAGTGGGGGTCGTGATGAGCATTCTGATTAGGTTTTGAGGTGCCACTCGACCGAGTGGGCTAGCCACTCGGTCGAGTGCCCTCTGTACGAATTACGATTCGTTTGTGAAAATTTGCATTGATTTTAAAATCGTTTTAAAATTGCTTTGAATTGATTGTTGTGATATGATTAAATTTTCTCCGCGTTTAATAATGTCATAATTCTAACGAATTGTTTTTGACAATTATTTTAGCATCAACGAAAATTGCCTTAAATTGATTTAATGCGATTTAGAAAAATTGACTCTTTGATTAAATAAATAATAAAAAGTCTTGATTCCCTCAACTTCTCTGACATCGATAACTCCCTAGAGATTGTGATGTCGGATCCGTGTCAACGGGTTTCGACCCTTATTAAAATTGATTTGAAAATTGATGGATGCAAGATTGATGATGACGACTACAAAATAAAGACGGATTATTGTTTAAGTTGACTTATCTCAATAATCAAATAGTCGGGGTATCGGAATAAGCGACCGGCAACGCTGTGTGCAATACACTTGTATATTCGGGTTTCCTTATTCCGATATCCTTCTTATTCGACACAAATCGATAAGTATTTTAATGCATTGATATTAGTATTATCGATATTACGGTGCAATGAATAAAATAATAAAAAAACGAAGAAAAAGATGGAGAAGAGGAGGACGGACGACGAGAAGAGAGGGAGAAGAAAAGAGGGTTTTTTACCGTCAACCTACATGTTCAAGTCTCGGTGCGGACTCGTAACCGTGGCTTCAACACAAGAGTCTTCGAGGTTTTATGTAGATCAAGTTATGGTGGCTCGGGATTGATTTCCTAAAACTAGGTTTAGGGTTTTTTTGCTAGTGTAGGATTACTAGGTTTTGATTAGGGTTTGTAAGGATGTAGTGTGTGTGTAGGGTTGTCCTAGAGTGTACTAGGGTTGTAAAGGGTGTAAAAGCTAGGGTTTGTAAGAGTTGTCAAAGATTGGTTGCATGTGTGTTGCATGGGGGTTATATATAGGCAAGGCTAGGGCACCCGGTTTAGGGTTACTCGACCGAGTAGGAGGCCAACTCGGTCGAGTGGCCCGTGAAGCCAGCCGTCGGGCTCGAAATAGGCCCACTCGATCGAGTGGGTGGGCCACTCGATCGAGTGGCCCAAAGGGTTGCACGGGTCAATTGATTTGGACCTTGACTTTGGATGTTTTGATGGGTTTTGTGTTTGACTTGGACTTTTGATGATGTGAGGGCTGTTTTGTGTGTCTCGGAAACGACTTTGACCGGGGTTGACCCAATCGCTAAAAGTCGGCTTTAACTCCGGTGTCGGTTTCGGCCCAAATTAGTCTTGTTTGATTCGGAATGATCCACTGGGCCTGGATTTCAGGTTATTTTTGTGAGATTTGTACTCTGTAAGTGTGTTAGCCAGCGATTAATGGATTTGAGCCCGTATCCGAGCGCGTAGAAACATGTTAGCGTCCGATCATCATCGGGTGTTTTTTTAGCAACTGCCATAGACACCTGGCAGTCAAAATGCGGGTGTCTACAGGGCCTCAGCTCTGACTGAGGCTTGGACAGGGCGAAAGTCAGAGTAGCTACCAAGCCTGTTCAGACCTGGTAGACTTCTGTTCGGGTCGTTTATAGTCCATTCGACTCGCGTGAAGGGCTCGCCAGCCATAAGGCAGAGATCATACCTGCGCTCCGTGGGGACTTTGGGCTTGTCGCGTAAGCCCTGGGTGTGCCTGTGTGTTGGCCCATCCCGTGCTATCCCGGAAAATGCTGCTGGGGAGATTTGATGACGTTCATGTCTTTGCTTGAGTCGTACCTGTATAAGTTACATGAAATGCATGCAACACGTAGGTAGTAAAAATGACTCGTGCTGGGGAAAAATGATTTTTGAAGTTTTTGAAATTTTGAATTTGAAATCCTGAAAGCAATCACGAGCTAGGTTTTCAAAATGGAAAGGGGTCGAAAAGAAATTCGCAGTTTAAATAGACTGAAATCTGACCTTGTCGAAAAGGATCTTTCTTCAAATGGCTAAATTTTGCAAATTTCAAAGTGGAATTCGAAGAGAGGCCTACCGACAGACTCGACTCTAGACGTGACCGGACGAGTTGACAGACACAGACCGGACTCCCTAAGGGTTGGACCGTGACTCGGTAGGGGTGTGGGCCGCCTAAAAAGACTCTTAAGTTGCGCTATCCCGTAGCCTAGGCGAGTGGCAACACGGTCGTACATCGAAATGGGATAGATGTGCTATAGGGGACTGGTAGTAGCCTGTAATGAGACTGTTTTAGTCTGGTGCCTTCCTGGATTTCCTATTTTACGATAAATTTCCAAAGTGGGTAATGCCTCGAGTCCTGACAGATTCTTGTCTTCGACTGAGCCGAGTACTAGGACACACTACAGAAGGAGGCTAGATTTTTGTTGGATTTATCTGGATTTTGTGAGTGGATGGAGGTCTTCTGTCTAAGAGAAGCCCCCGGGACAACAAAGCTAGCTGTTGAGAACACGATGGTGTCGTGACCGGAATGACGGCGCTTTTTTGAATGTGTGTCAATGTGGGTGGTTGTGCCTCTGTTTGAAAGGCTGCCTACGTATTCACGTGTAGTGAAATCAAACCATGCCGTAGTTCGGTGGATTGAGAGATATATTATGGTGCCTAAGCTAATAGGACTTTGTGTGTAACTAGCCATAGCGATGGTGTAGGCTAGGTGCATTCCAGTGATGTCTTGATCAAAGGGCTTGAATGATTAGGATATTAATCCTGTGACTGTGAGCATTCTCTGGGGTAGCCCCCAGAGGTGGTGTGAACTATTTGGGCATGTTCTACGCCGACTGAAAGTTGAGTTCCCGTGTTTGGGGTTGGTAACTGGTTTGGATTGGATTTTAACGAGTTTTGTTCTCGGGATTTTTAACGAGTTCTGCTCTCGGGGATTTTAACGAGTTTTGCTCTCCGGGATTTTAACGAGTTTTGCTCTCGAGGATTTTAACGAGTTTTGCTCTCGGGGATTTGACGAGTTTTGCTCTCGGAATTGTGTATGATTAGGTAAGGGATTTGACGAGTTTTGCTCTCGGGTTTTTGACGAGTTTTGATCTCGGGTCTTTGACGAGTTTTGATCTCGGGTTTGCATTTGGTGATTGTGAATTCTGTTATGTAAAGGGGAAGTCGAGTAAAATGGCTCGAACTTTGATTGGGATATGTTTGATGATGCGGGATCTGGTTTCCATGTCTGGCCCTAATGGTTAGGGGTATCCTATGGAGCTTGAATCCTCAAAATTCCGGGCTGTCTTTAGCCTGGGTCTCGGGAAGGTCTTGAGGGTTGTAATGTGGGAAGGCTGAGTGTGGTGTTAGCTGACCAGCTTGATTGTCACTCCCCTATTGGATGACATGGATAACTTTGAATTTGACCGTACCCCGGTCAAAGGATTTTCACTTGAGTATTCGATTTTTTTGATTGACCTCGCGATCATGGGTTTTGATAATTTTGACCGTACCCTGGTCGTGGGGCTTTCACTTGAATTGACCGTTGACCACGGTCATGGGTATTCTGATTTTTTTGATGATGACCTGCTTTTTGTTTTGGCCTTTTGCTTTTTTTTTTTTCATGGACTTTCGTTTTTTTTTGTCCATATTTTTTTTTTTGACTTTTAATTGACCTCTCAGCCCCGGTCATGGGTTTTTCGATTTTGGTTGACCTCTCAGCCGCGGTCATGGGTTTTTTGACTTTTGGTTGACCTCTCAGCCCCGGTCATGGGTTTTTTTGAATGTTGGTTGACCTCTCAGCCCCGGTCAAGGGTTTTTTTGATTTTGGTCAGACTAACACCAAAGGTAGGGATTGGTTGATCTTATCGGATGGGTGTTTATTGTGGGAATTGGGCCTGCCTCCCGTCTTAGACCCAAACTAGAAGACTACCCAGATTTTTCATAGGATTCGATATGCTCCTGCTAAGGGTAGTTATGTGGCTTTTCTACACCAGACATGGAATAGGTGAAAGGAAAACACGGGCTCGATTTCCTACAGTCATTATAGATGTGCCTATAATAGTCACGTGCATGTGCTAACAGTGTATGATGGTGTTCATCATGTTCTCGGAAACACGTAAGGAAAGTATATATGAGAAAGAATATTGAAAGCTGATTTTATTGAATTTTGAAAAAGAGGACAGAATACGACTGACTGTGACTCTGACTTTGACTTTGACTTTGAAGGAAATAGTACATCCTAGACTCGGACTTAGACTCGGAGTCAAATCGAATCCGGGCTCTCGGATGATGTTGTCATTAGTCGTCGGCTTCTAAGGACTCGAGTTGATGTCCAGTATAGCCCTCAGTAGAAACTTTACCCAGATCTTCATTGTGTCGAAGATCGTCTTCAATCCTAATGCCCATTTCGGTAAGTACGGCAAAGTTTGAAATGCCGGCATACCTAAGATGGACGCGGTAAGAAGGTAGGAGGTTGTTGATGAACGCCTCCACTAGTGTCTTCTCGTTGGGCTTGTTTACCAACTTTACACTCTCGGCCCTCCATCTTTGAAGATATGTGGTGAACCTTCTTTGGGCTCTTGGGCCATGACTTCCAGAGTACGCATTGTAGTCTGGATCTCGATATTATCGGCGTAGTTCCGAGCGAACTCCGTTGCCACGTCGTCCCAAGTCGGGTATTTCTTGGAATCGAGCCTGTAGTACCAGGCTTTGGGGTGCTTTTGGAGGGAGGAAGGGAATAAGTGCTTAAACATGGTGGACTTTACCCCTTGGACCGCCATGAAATCTTTGAAAGCCCGGATGTGATGGACCGTGTCTCCAGTACCCTCAAACATTGGAATTCCCGTAAGGTTGAGGTTGGCAGGTAGCTCGTCATTCAAAGGTGAGTAGGAACGAGCATTTTCTGTGTGGATTGAATTGTTCGTCGACAGATGAACCTGTTCTTCGAGCCTGCGAACAACGCTGATTAGCTCAGCTATGGGCCGAGTGGGCTCAGATCCCTCAACTGGGGCCGTTTTCTCTACGGTGCTTAGGCGGGTGGATAAAGTCGCTTGGTTAGCGTTGATGGCGGCGAGTTGAGTCTCAATCTTGGCCAGAGCATTTTTCAAATCGTCCATTTTGCGTTGGTATCTGGTTTCGGGTGGCCTGTCTGTAAGAACACCACGTAATCAGAAAGGTTGCTTCGGAACTCCGACTCACCAAGGCATAGGAAATAGCGCAGGAGGAGAGACGACTCCAGTTTGACTCGGGTTAGACTCCCCTAAGACAAATGTGTAGGGTACGATTCTCGGAGTGACTGTGATTAATCACTCCGTCGGAGAATAGCCCCCAATGTGAGACTCAGGACTCAGATGGTGTGGCATCCAAGTGACTCAAAAGTGGGGTACGTGATACACGTGTAAGATATGACCCTCAGGGCAACAGTGATTGATCGCCCTGCTAAGGGGTAGCCCCCGAGCGGGATTGAAGATTTTGTTAAGACTCGATTGTGTGATGAGCGACCCTTAGACGTAAGGACCCCGAACCTTTTGTTGTAGGGATATGCCTTGTAAAAGGTTGACTCGGAAAAGACACTTAGACGCGTGACTTGTGCAAGGTGGGCCTTCCTTAGGATTCGGCTATGTGGGCCGAGTCCTGCTCGAAGGAAGGTCCACGTGAGACATCCTCAGACTTTTAGACTCGAATGTGTAGACGGGCCTTCCTTTGTTGGAGTATGTCCTACGTAGGTGGGCCTTGCCTTAGTCTAATAAGGTGGACTGGGGTAGGGAAGAAACTTGTGATGTAAGATCGACGGAGTTTCGACGCTAAAGACCTTGACAACTTAAGACACGACCCGACACTGCTAAATATGGGAAGTCCTAAGGAGAAGAAGGTTTTGAAAATTGATTGTTTTGAAAATTCCGAGATAACTCGGTGGAAGACCCAACTTTTCGAAAAAAACGGAAAGTGTATCGGGCCTCGGTTTTGAAAGTTCGAAAGTATTTTCGAGTTTTGAATTGGGCAGCATACCGTCTAGAAAATAGGCTATTTTGAGTAAAATCATAAGTCCTAAATTCGGTATGTGTCCCGGGTTTTGAAATAGAATAGTTCGAAAAGGATGCAATCTTTGAAAAAAGACGGTTTTTGAAAACGACTCGGAAACCAAGTAGCATGTAGTCACACAAGCATTATAACGACGCATGTATGCTCTATACTAAGTCTCGGTCGGTCTATAAGGGGTCTATACCAGTGTACATAGTCTAGACGTTGATCGGGACGGACTTCCTAAGTCGAGTTGATCTTAGAACATGCCGCGAAACCCACTCGAATCGACTATGGACACCTTTTGACATATCCATATTGGAGTACATCAACGGTATAGTGGGACGTCGGTCGCGAGTACCGGCCTGGGAAAATATGGGTTATGCATGAACCGTAAAACTAAAACGCGTATTGTATTTGTCAAACGATTTCTATTCGAGTCTCACCCTGAGGATGCCGATGGTAAGTCACGCATCAGTTAATCCCCAGCGGAGTCGCCAAATTGTGGACATGACATAGGTCCACCCCGACGCGGCCACGTGCGGGTTTGGGTAGGCGAATGAATCTCAATATAAGAATGGATCGAATTGAAATTAGGTCTATGTGGAGTTGCCACCGAATTTTATGGTTATTCGGAACCGTTCGAGCCCACTCTATGCCGTAGTGGGCCGTATACAAAATATGGCCCATTTACGATGTCAGAGTTTATTGGGCTCGTCCCTTTGCATTTGATACCGATACCGACGTTATCGGATATCGTGTATTGAATGACTCTCGTGCACCAACGTTTTCGGGCATCCGAAAACCGAGGTTCTGAGTAAGGGGTGAGGGTACGTGTTGGGAAGCCCACAAAGGACACCCAACCCCGCCCGCACATTAGCGGCCTCTACTAAGAATTCGAATGACTTACAATACGCGCGTTAGTAAAACGGGAAAATGATATGCAAAGATTATTTTCCCTAAACATGTGAATGGAATTGAAATGGGTTTCTAAGTCAATTTAATGCAATTTAATTCTACGTCAAAGTGGAATTTTAGCATGTGGGTTCATTTAGTACAATAAACGAACAATAATTAAATTGACAAAAGAAATAACAAACGCGTTAGTAACGATGTAATGAAATAACGAATAATAACGGTTTGTGCAAATATGAGATGGGATGAAAAGATGCGAATATGAGAGGCATGGTTTGAAAAGGTAGTAATACACATGATTAATTAAACACGTGTTGACATAAATCGCAAATTACTACCGGGTTTTGAAAATAGAATAATGTACGATTTATTGTGTTAATCGTTATGGGTCACTCGATCGAGTGGTCGATGGACTCGATCGAGTGGATGATGGTAGGGATTCGTCACGTCCCTAACCGTCAATAAACTACCGATTACACCTAGTGGGTAGCTAGGGCAAGTCGGGATCGTATCCACGAGGACGGTAAGGCGAAGTTTAGACTATGTCTACCTACAAACGGGACTAGGTCACCAAAACAAACACAAAGAAACGATAAATGGAAAACTATGGTGGAGGAGAAGTATGACTAAGCTAATGATGAACTAACAAGTAAACTAGAGTAAACTATGGCTAACTAAGGAGGTGAACTCAAATATGAAAGGAAGTGGGGTAGGTCGGGTTCATAAGAGTAGAAGGGTAATTGGGGTGATCAAGGGTATAGGTGTCTCCTAGTTACTAGAGTCGGTCCGGGCTCTCGCAACGTAGACCGATGTCAAGGTGGGTCCGGGCTCTCGCAACTTAGACCCTAGTCCGCGCTCTCGCGACTAAACTATTCTCAACATTTCCGCATCATAGACAAACAATGAGAAGATGAGCACAAGTATGGGAAGCATGGCCACTACAACTCATACAAGCATATCAACAAACACATAGAGTGCCCACAATGTGACTAACAACAAAGATTCACCCTTTTTCCCTTAATCAACCCTAATCATCCATAATCTACCCCTAATCCCCCTACTAACCCCACAAGATTACTACTCACTCATTATCATGAACAAACTAACTACAATAAGAGAAAACAACATGAATATCCAAACATCCATAATGAACAATAACAGTAACTATATGAAAAGATTCAAACAAGATTAAATAAACAAGATTAAGAGTAGGGATGATTATACCAACACTAGGAAGATGAAAAGATGCAATCTTGTATAAATAAGAACTCAAATAAAACCCAAGGTTGTCAAGCTTGGAGAATTCTTCAAGTATCCTCTTAATACAAGAACTAATTACAATGGATTAACTAAAGATTAACTAAGATTAAAGGAAGATTAAAAGTAATGAGTGAAACTAAATCTAGGGTTTTAGGGTTTTTGGGAGGCTTAAGGAATTCTAAACTATCATAAGATATGTTACTAATACAAGAGGGGAGTATATATATGGGTACAAGAATGAAGGAGCACGAAATAGAAGGACCCGTGCTGCCTCTGTAGCTTCCCGACCGGGACGGATCATCCCGATCGGGACGGCCCTGTCATCCCGACCGGGACGGGATGGTCCCGACCGGGATGGGCTCACAGCAGCCTCCTTCAAAGCGCACCTCATCCCGAACGGGATGAGGCCATCCCCAACAGGATGGGTCTTGTAGGCCTCCCTTAAGAGCTCTTTGGTCCCTCCTTGCCTCTCATGGGTTTCTTGCCGATTCTCGGGACTCGGGATCGGGTCTCGGAGGCTCGGGATTGGGTCCCAAGGTCTCGGGGTCGATTCCAAGGCATCGAGTCATCGTTCCTTTACTCCGTTGGCTCCAAAATGTGTATGTATAGAGTCGGAATCGCCCCAACTCTTCCAAATCGGGCTCGGAAACCTGAAACGAACTAAAGGAAGCATAAGAAGCCCATAAATCATTCCCAAGGAGCGATTCCACAAGGAACTGGGACCAAAACATAGTGAAAAAGGCACTACAAACTACACTTATCAGTGGACCTGTGAAAGACGATTCTGTTTCGGGCTGCAGACCGTACTCGGCCGAGTTACTGACCAACTCGGTCGAGTACATGGCCACTCGACCGAGTCACTGTGAGACTCGATCGAGTGGGGGTCGTGATGAGCATTCTGATCTGGTTTTGAGGTGCCACTCGACCGAGTGGGCTAGGCACTCGGTTGAGTGCCCTCTGTACGAATTACGATTCGTTTGTGAAAATTTGCATTGATTTTAAAATCGTTTTAAAATTGCTTTGAATTGATTGTTGTGATATGATTAAATTTTCTCCGCGTTTAATAATGTCATAATTCTAACGAATTGTTTTTGACAATTATTTTAGCATCAACGAAAATTGCCTTAAATTGATTTAATGCGATTTAGAAAAATTGACTCTTTGATTAAATAAATAATAAAAAGACTTGATTCCCGCAACTTCTCTGACATCGATAAATCCCTAGAGATTGTGATGTCGGATCCGTGTCAACGGGTTTCGACCCTTATTAAAATTGATTTGAAAATTGATGGATGCAAGATGGATGATGACGGCTACAAAATAAAAACGGATTATTGTTTAAGTTGACTTATCTCAATAATCAAATAGTCGGGGTATCGAAATAAGCGACCGGCAACGCTGTGTGCAGTACACTTGTATATTCGGGTTTTCTTATTCCGATATCCTTCTTATTCGACACAAATCGATAAGTATTTTAATGCATTGATATTAGTATTATCGATATTACGGTGCAATAAATAAAATAATAAAAAAACGAAAAAAAAGATGGAGAAGAGGAGGACGGACGACGAGAAGAGAGCAAGAATAAAAGAGGGTTTTGACACCCTCAACCTACATGTCTCGGTGCGGACTCGTAACCGTGGCTTCAACACAAGAGTCTTCGAGGTTTTATGTAGATCAAGTTATGGTGGCTCGGGATTGATTTCCTAAAACTAGGTTTAGGGTTTTTTTGCTAGTGTAGGATTACTAGGTTTTGATTAGGGTTTGTAAGGATGTAGTGTGTGTGTAGGGTGGTCCTAGAGTGTACTATGGTTGTAAAGGGTGTAAAAGCTAGGGTTTGTAAGAGTTGTCAAAGATTGGTTGCATGTGTGTTGCATGGGGGGTATATATAGGCAAGGCTAGGGCACCCGGTTTAGGGTTACTCGACCGAGTAGGAGGCCAACTCGGTCGAGTGGCCCGTGAAGCCAGCTGTCGGGCTCGAAATAGGCCCACTCGATCGAGTGGGTGGGTCACTCGATCGAGTGGCCCAAAGGGTTGCACGGGTCCATTGATTTGGACCTTGACTTTGGATGTTTTGATGGGTTTTGTGTTTGACTTGGACTTTTGATGATGTGAGGGCTGTTTTGTGTGTCTCGGAAACGACTTTGACCGGGGTTGACCTAATCGCTAAAAGTCGGTTTTAACTCCGGTGTCGGTTTCGGCCCAAATTAGTCTTGTTTGACTCGGAATGATCCACTGGGCCTGGATTTGAGGTTATTTTTGTGAGATTTGTACTCTGTAAGTGTGTTAGCCAGCGATTAATGGATTTGAGCCCGTATCCGAGCGCGTAGAAACATGTTAGCGTCCGATCATCATCGGGTGTTTTTTTTGGCAACTGCCATAGACACCTGGCAGTCAAAATGCGGGTGTCTACAGGGTCGTTCGTCGTTTTTTATTATTTCTAATATCGATATTACTAAAACTATTTTCGTATAACAAACATTCTTAAAAATATGATATCAACTCTATAGTTGAATATCGTATTAAAAGAATTAAATTAAATCTCGTCGATGCTAACAAAAATTGTTACATCTTTTTACAAAATACGACGATTTTAAAAAGTGGAGAGAACTAACATCTTTTTTCTTCTTTTCGTTCAAATTCTTTTCAAAACAATTTCAAACTTTTTCTAAAATTCATTCCGAATATTCGATATCGATTTCATAATCGAATATCGAATACGACGAATATCGAAAATATAAATCGAGTATAAATTAATTCGTATTTGTACGCGATTTAATGAAATTAGCAATATTTGAACAACAAGCGAACCGGGACAGACCCGCACGCGAGTCGCGCCCCTCCCAGGCGACTCGCGTGAGAGTCTGAAATCCGCGCCTCTTTTTTAGCCTTTTTCGTTCGTTTTTTTATTCCATGAAACGATTTTTTTCAAAATTTACATCTTTCCTAAAACTATTCCGAATATCCGATATCGATTACATAATCGAATATCGAATATAACGAATGTCGAAAATATTAAGTAGGGTGCAAATTATGCAATATTTGTACGCGATCTAATAAAATTATCGATTTTCAAAAAATCGACTTCGAAAATAGGCCGGGATGCGAGTCGCGCGCATCCCGGGTGAGCCGCGCGGCCGGCTGAAGAACACGACGCGATTTTCACTTTTTTATTATTTTTCGAACAACGTTTTTTTTACAAAACAGCGTCTTTTTAGCAATATTTTCAGATTTTGACTAATATTTTCTTAATCCCGCATATTCATCATACTTGCTATATTTTTATTCACAAATCGATACTAATTCGTTTGTTCATCTTTTGTAGCAAATTCATTTTTTTTCCCATTTGTTTCATTATACTGAAACGAATCTCACATGCTAAATTCAACTTTGACGTTAATTTTTCACGTATTAAACAGACTTAGCAACCCATTCAATTCCTCGCATGTTTAGGAAAACAATGTTTGCATATTATTCATCATATTACTAACGCGCGTATTAAAAAATCAAACGATATCCTAGTAGAGGCCGCTAATGTGCGGGCAGGGTTGGGTGTTCTTTGTGAACTTCCAAACACGTACCCTCACCCCTTACTCAGAACCTCGGTTTCCGGATGTCCGAAACCATTGGGAACGAGAGTCATTCAATACACGGTATCCGATCAAGTCGGTATCGGTATCATATGCAAAGGGACGAACCCGATAAACTTTGACATCGGAAGTGGGCCGTATTTTGTACACGGCCCACTACGACATAGAGTGGGTTCGAATGGGCCCGAACTCCCACAAAGTTCGGTGGCGACTCCAACTTCGATTTAAATTTCAATTTGACCATCTCATATGGAGATTCATTCGCCTCCCCAAACCCGCGCGTGGCCGCGTCGGGGTGGACCTATGTCATGTCCACAAGTACCAAAAAGCAATTGCAAACAATCAAATGGAACAGAGGGAGTATATTTTAAACTCCCTTCCTTCCAATAAATTACTCTGTACATACCCCCTCCGCCTATTTTCTTTCCTCTTTCTTTATTGAACTGAGTTTAATTTTCTTTTCTCTTTTCATTTAAGGAAATTTTTTCAACCCTCATTAATTAATACTTCCTTCATTCAACTCCAATTTACCCATAAGGGTTTTCGATACTATTCACAAACCAAACGGATCTTCAAAATTCTACACAATCTATAAGACAATACTATCATGTGAGATCTTGTTTGATTCGTCTTGACGAGTAGAATAAGAATATCAAAAAATTATAATTTTTAATCATACTTAGTGAAAGATATTAACGATTTAAAATGTGTCTCGACAAATGTGCATAAAGTAATTGGTAAATAGGAGTTGAATGAAGAGAGTATATTATTCTTCTCTCCTACTTTTCCATCTCATTTTGTCTCATTTAACTAATATAATATCTCTCTTTATGCCTTTTCATTTCACCTTTAATCTTTTATTAGTGTAATACTCTCTCCTTATTTTCCACCCAGAAAGAAAATAGTACTGTACGTAATACCCTCTCTTTCTTACTTTTTCATTCCACCTTTCATCTTTTATTAGTGTAATGTTAGACACCCGCATTTTGACTGCTTGCGTCTATAGTAGTCTCCAACAAAATACCCGATGATGATCCGACGCTAACATGCATTAATACGCTCGAATACGGTCTCGGAATCCATAGTATCCGTCGTGAGCACTTAGCGGAGTGTGAATCTCTTAAAATCAACCTCAAATTCAGACTCAGTGGGTCGGTCCCAATAGAATGAAGATATTTTGAGCTAAAACCGTCACAGGGGGCAAAACCGTCTTTTGCGATCAAGTCAAAACCGGTCAAAATCGAAAATGCGAGAACGAAAAAAACCTTGCGTTGCGTCCAGGTACAAAGCAAATCAAGTCAAAATCAAAACAAATCAATCAACCAATAAAATCTAAACCTACCATAAGCAAACCCGGATTTTGCTCACCCGGATTTTGCCCTTAGGCACTCGATCGAGTAACCCCTTAAAAAACACCCAGGCCCCTTTTTCAAGGTCACTCGATCGAGTGACCTTAGATGAGGTCCAAGTCTATAAATACTCCCGCACTTCACATCATTTCACAACTTTTGATCATCCTTTCCAACCACACTTTTACACTACCTTAACCCTCCATTTCTCATCATTTTAGAGTTCTCCATATTTACACCCATACAAAGCTATTATGATATCAAAACTCATCAAAATCGAGAGCATCCTCTCCACAATCATACTGTGGACCCCGTCCGCATCGCCCAGCGCCACACGCGTGCCCGTGCGGGACCTTTGGTTTTAGCAGCGCCACCCACGCGGCCTCTCCCGTCCGTCGGAGGCCAGTCCGATCTCGCGTACGTGACGATGTGTCGGACCTCGATTAGGTTGACGATTCGGATAGTACTAGACGGATGCGGACATCCGTGTTTCCGTTAGAATCAATCGAGATGTGGTTGTAAATGTGTAAAGGCCGATATGTTTGGTAAGACAACTTTTTTATTGAACCGAATTCGTTGGCGATTTGTGGAGTCTTCACCGAGTTAATTATGGGAACTCGGAAACCGTTCTTTCAACTTTGATCCTTAGCTGGCTCAAAGTTGAGTGAAACGGGGACCTAAAGATAAAGACTTGTACCCTTAAGCACTCCATACCTTGAATGACTCTCATTGCCAATGGTTTCGGACATCCGGAAACTGTCGATTCTGAGTAAGGGATGACGGTACATATTGGGAAGCCAAAGCCCGATAGACAACAACATCCAATCCCGTCCGCACATAGAGGCCTTTACTAATCAATCGGTGGGCTGATAACTTTGTTCCTTAATTGTGGCGGAAATGCGATAACATCCGTTGTTTTAACCCTATGTCTTTGCTATGTCGGTTGTTTAAGGATAAGTAACCTTCTTTGCATGCGATTTTGCGTGACAGGTAGGCCATGAAAAGATTCACGTAGGAGAGTATAGAGTACTAAGTATTATACATATTAGCAAATCAGATTTAACGTGATAATACGGATATTAGTCGTTCTCCTGGTATACCTTATCTGGTATTCTGCTTAAGGTGCGTCGGTTTGGTATTAATAGAGATGCATCGAACCACGTGTGAAGGGTGAGCATCGGGATTAATATGGAGCCTGACCACCGCTTTGTTCAGTTTTAGCTTGTTTATGTTTTGAATTCCGTGTTAGATGATTTAGCATGCGATTATAGAATCATAAAAGCGGTAAATCATACGAAAGCGGTAAAATGCGAAATGTAAATAAATCATGTAATGAGGAGTTGCACCCTCGGAGTGTACACTAAACGAGACACGATGCGTACATGATTGAGAATGGATCTCGGAACTACTCGGGTTTAGTTAGGATGTTTTAGTGCTTATGGTTGAAGTTGTGGACGTTACGTATGTTTGCGACGTGTCGTGGACCTAATGTCCATACTAGTCGGAGTCGACATTATTGAAGTGCATAACAAAAAATACAGAATGTAAAGTTTTGTTTAGACGACAACCTAGTGACGATACGAGCTTTTTTCTGCGGTGAATCCAGCAGAGCTTCGCTACGATATCTGGAGGTGGCTAGTCGAGCGTGGGTGCCCCTTTTCGTTCTTATCGAGTAAGGAACTCGAGGAACTATGAGAAGTAGTATCGATTCGCGTATCGAGAACAAACGATCGAGTAGATCGTGCTTAGAGTCGGAGTGCGATGCTAAGCTAAAGAGAAGCTCGTAAAGAGGAAGAGGGGAAGAGAATTGAAGTTGAGTTGTGTTGTAAATGAGCGGAATAGAGGGGTATTTATAGTTGTTCGCTCTGTTTAAATCAACTGTTCGGATGCTTGGCGTCTTGCGCACCAAGACTGAGGCCCTTGATGGCTTGCCTTTGAGACTTCGGCCGCCTAGTGGGAGGCGATTGAGTTTTTGAAGATCCGATTTTGAAACTTTCCAAAATGGAGAAGATGTGCATCTCGATTTAATTGGAGGGTTAAGAGTTTCCCTCTTGACCTAACGTTTCGAGCGCCGGGTGGGCCTCGGGTTTATCTCGAGGTTTGCTCGGCCTGACACGTTGACTCGGGTTTTACTTTGCGTGTTTCGGGACCGATTCGGAGCCACGGTGTCGGAATTGATTTTAATTAGTGTCGACACGACTGTAACGACATGACTAAGACTATTTCGATGTTGAATTAATTTTTCCGAGTAATTATTTGATCCGTTCTATAGAAAAAACCATCTAAAACATTGTAATCTCGCGTCGCGTTGCAGTTTGATCGTCATTTCGGGTGTTTGTCGGGCACTCCTACAGCCACCAGGTCAAAATCTGGGTGTCTACAGAAGCCCCCACTTTGACTGAGGCTTGGACAAGGCAAAAGTCAAAGTATATCTGCCCAGGTCAATCGAGGATTCCGACCTGGTGGCTGTCCCCTCGGGTCGTTTTAACTCTGTTAGACTACGTACTGAGGCTCGTTAGCGAAGGCTTAGAAATCATACCTGACCTCCTCGTCTGCGGTTTCTTGTTGGAGCTTGGGTTTGGGCTTGCTCGTTTGTTTATCTTGCTTTGGGTTTGTTGTTTTACTAGTTTTGGTCTTTCATATGGACCTTTTGCTTAAGTCTCTTATTGGTGTTTTTGTTCTGGTTTAATATCCTTGGCCGATGGTTGTGCTGATTTTGAGTTTTGATGGTTCCTGATTGTTCTTGGTTTATTGTTTTCTTTGGGATAGTTTCTGACTCTCTCTGGTCCATTGCTTTCTTTGGGATAGTTTCTGAATATCTCTTGTCCATTGCTTTCTTTGGGATAGTTTCTGACTATCCCTGGTCCATTGCTTTCTTTGGGATAATTTCTGACTATCCCTGGTCTATTGCTTTCTTTGCGATAGTTTCTGATTATCCCTGGTCTATTGCTTTCTTTGGGATAGTTTCTGACTATCCCTGGTCCATTACTTTCTTTGAGATAATTTATGACTATCACTGGTCTATTGCTTTCTTTGGGATAGTTTCTGATTATCCCTGGTCTATTGCTTTCTTTAGGATAGTTTCTGACTATCCCTGGTCTATTGCTTTCTTTGGGATAGTTTCTGACTATCCCTGGTCTATTACTTTCTTTGGGGTAGTTTCTGACTATCCTTGGTCTATTCTTTGGATTAGATCTTTGTTCCTGAACTTTCTTCGAGATGGTATCTGACATCTCTGGCCTACTCTTTGGGACAGATATTTGTCCCTGGACTTTCTTCGAGATGGTATCTGACATCTCTTGCCTATTCTGTATTGACGAGTAGTTATTGAGATTTAGTGATAGTTTTGCATTTAAAGTACTAGGATTGATGTATAAGTTCTTAACGAGTGCATAATGGTGTTTGCATTAGTTCTTGGGTTTGCGTTTGCTTTGGGGATTCCTCTAGGGATGTATTAAAATAACAATCCTCTGGAGATGTGGATTGAGTGCTTAAGAACTTGCTAGGATAACAGATTGCTTTTTTTTTTTGGTGAAATGTAAAAATTATATTGATAAGTAATGAATGTGTTTTAAGGATAAACCTTCCTTACATCATCAAGCTAGAAATCCAATCCTTGTCTTTACTAGAGTCTAATTGTTTACAAGATGTAATCATTTTTAATCTAAACTCCTCATTGATCAGTTTCAGCACAACATCAGGTCTCATAACAGTTTGTTCAACTCTTGCTTTATTTCTTTAGTTCCATATGTGGTAAACAGTTGCGTTTGTTACTCCATTAATCAACCCCCTCCTTAATTTGGTTCCTTTTCTTGCTAATCTTCAGGTGTGGACGTCCGTCCGCACCGCCCAGCGCCCCGCGCGCGCCCGCGCGGGACTGGCCCGGTTTTCAACGTGTGGTGGCGGCCACCCACGCGGCCCCCTCCCTGCCGGGGCCGGTCCGATATCGCGTATGGGGCAAAGTGTCGGTCCTCGATTTGGATGACGAACCGGACTTGTATGGGGCAAACGGGTGAGGACACCCGTGTTTCCGTTTGGGAATCGATCGAGTCGTGGTTGTAAATGTTTAAAGGTCGTTTTGTTTGGTAAGGAGACCTTTTTAGTGAACTGAAGTTGTTGCCGATTTGTGGAGTCGTCACTGAGTCAATTATGGGGACTCGGAAACCGTTCAAGTCAACTTTGATCCCTTGCCGGCTCAAAGTTGAGTGACAAGGGACCTAAAGATAAAGACTTGTATTCTTAAGCACTCCATGCCTGGAATGACTCTCATTGCCAATGGTTTCAGACATCCGAAAACCGTCGATTCTGAGTAAGGAGTGAGGGTACGTATTTGGAAGCCAACATCCGATAGATGTCAACACCCAATCCCGCCCGCACTATAGCGGCCTCTACTAATCAATCGGTGGGCTGATATCCTAGTTCTTTTGTTGTTGTGGAAATGCTGTAACATCCGTTGTTTTAACCCTAAACCTTTTGCTACGTTGGTTGTTTAAGGACAAGTAAGTTTTGTCGTCAAGGTAGTTGTGTTTACATTTTTTGCATGCGATTTCACGTGACAGGCAGGCCATGAAAAGATGGACGTAGGAGAGTAGAGAGTACTAGTATTATACGTATTAGCAAATCAGTTTTAACGCGATAATACGGATATTAGTCATTCTCGTGGTATACCTTACCTGGTATTCTGCTTAAGATGCGTCGGTCCGGTATTAATAGAGATGCGTCGAACCTAATAAGGCGAGCACCTGGACTAATACGGAACCCGACCATCACTTTGTTCAATTTTAGTTTTTTTACGTTTTGAATTCTGTGTTAGGTGATTTAGCATGCAATTATAAGGTCATAAAAACAATAAATCATTCAAAAAACTGTAAATGCGAATGTAAGTAAATCACATAGTGAGAAGTTGCACCCTCGGAGTATACACTTAACGGGACTCGATGCATAGATAGTTTGAGAACGGATCTCGGAATTATTCGGGTCTATTTAGTGTGTTCTAGTATTTGTGGTTGAAGTTGGGACGTTACGTACTTTAGTGAGTGTTAGTGTACCTAGTGCCCACATCTAGTGTTGTCGTAGTGCATAATAATAGAAAGTACAAATATGGAAAGTTTTGTTTAGATGGCAACCTAGTGACGATACGACTTCGACAGGCGGATCCTCCTAGCTTGACCAGTTATTCCGGCAGAGTTCCGTTACCGTTTAACCCTTCCTGCGGCTATTCCGGCATAGCTTCGCTACTAGACTTGAGCTAGTCGATCACAGGCACCTCGGTATCGAGTGGAGTGCTCGAAGGTGAGGAGTAGCGTCGATGTCGCTTTTTTTATCGGAACTACGATCGAGTGGATCGTTTGCCTCGGGTGTCGGAGTGCGAGCCCTTAGCGAGAGTTTAGAGGGAGAAGAAAAGGTTGATTGTTGTGTCCAAATGAGGGCGTGAAGGGGGTTATTTATAGGTGTTTTCGGCCCTCGTCGCTTATATAGGCGCCTGAGTTGAGGCGTACCGAGACTCAGGCGCCTGGGTTGAGGCACATGGAGTCCCAGGCGCGTAGGGTGGGGCGGTTGGGATTTTGAGGATACAGTTTTGATACTTTCCAAAACCGAGAGGGAGGAGGATAATTTGTTACTTGGGGATTAAGGTTCCCGCGGCTTGACCTAGCGCGTGAACATTAGTGGGCCTCGGGCGTGCATCCCGAGGTTCGCTTGGCGCGGTGCTGACTCGGTTTGAGTTTCGGGACCGACTCGGGGTCCCGGTGTTGGAATTGACTCTAATTAGTGTCTACGCGACCGTAACGACACGACTAATGCTGCCATCATGTTAGTTTAATTTGCCCGAGTAATTTATTTGATCCATTCTATAGAAAGACTACCTAAAGTATCGCAAACCCGCATCGCGTTGCAGTCCTATCGTCATCGGGTGTTTGTTGGGCGCCTCTGCAGCCACCGGGTCCAAATCTGGGTGTCTACAGAAGCCCCCACTTTAACTGAGGCTTGGACAAGGCGAAAGTCAAAGTATAGCCGCCCAGGTCAATCGAAGATTACGACCTGGTGACTGTCCGGTTGGGTCGTTTTAAGTCCGTTAGACTGTGCGTTGAGGCTCGCCAGCCAAGGTCTAGAAGTCATACCTGACGTCTTCGCTTGCGGTCGCTTGCTTGGGCCCGGGCCGTTGCTCGTCATCTCGTTCTTGATTTTTTTATGCACGCGCGCTTTGTCTTCATCGGTTTATTTAAAAGTTTGTTTAATTTTAAACGTGTTCGTGACGCGTTGAGCGTAAGTGCCAGGTATGTTCATATGTGTTGGCCTTTATTTGAACAAGTGTTTTTGGGATGCTTGTGAACCCTTGATGACATAAAACGTTCGAGGGTGTCAGTCTCCGCTCGAACAACTGTCTTCGGGGATTCTCTGACCCCTAGGACAAAATTGTTGTTGCTAAACTACTCGAGGGCGTCAGTCTCCACTCGAGTAGCTGCCTTCCAGGATACTAACGTCCCTTGGGCAAAATGAACCATCCAAGGGCGTCAGTCTCCACTAGGATGAAAATTGCTGTTGAATACTACTCCAGGGCGTCAGTCTCCACTCGAGTAGCTGTCTTCGGAGATGCTCTGACCCCTAGGACAAAATTGCTGTTGCTAAACTACACGAGGGCGTCAGTCTCCACTCGAGTAGCTGCCTTCCAGGATACTAACGTCCCTCGGGCAAAATTGTTGTGCCTCCGGGATACTAACGTCCCTCGGGCAAAATTGTTGTGCCTCCGGGATACTAACGCCCCTCGGGAAAAATGGTTGTGCCTCCGGGATACTAACGTCCCTCGGGCAAAATTGCTATTTGTTTATTTGTTTTGGTAAACTGCTTGTTTTGTGAGTTTGTCTTAGTTGATTGCTTGCTTTGCGGGTTTGTCTTATCTTGCTCGGGTTTGCTTTTGCTTTTGTCTTGGTTTGTTTATGGATTCGAGTCTGTTCAGAGTTCAATTATGTTAGTCTAGGTTATTTTGTTTACGCGTCCGGGTGCAGCGTTAAGTGCTTGTTTTATAGTCGAGAGTGTATTATCGATGTTAATTAGTAGTTGTCCCATTATTGTTGTTTTGCTTGTCTTAGTAGGTGCATGTTTATGTGTATCGTCTTTGCGTCGCGTTTGTTTTGCTTCATTTTAGTTTGGGATGGGCGGTTTAGGCGCGCATCCTTCAGCGCTCCAAGACTCAGGCGCCCAGCCCCCAGCGCGCTAGAACTCAAGCGCGTAAGCTGGAGCGGTCGGATCTTCGTGGTCCGGGTCTGTTTAAGTAAACGACGATTGGGGCGATCGTTTTATTTCACAAAATTCGAACGCGTCACCCCTTTCGCCTTAAGATCGATTTTTCGAATTTTCTCGCCAAATTTCGTCTCGATTTCCGTTATTTACGATAATGTCGACTCCGGTTAAGTGTTCTTTGCTTATTTAATGTCGGTTTTGCTTGATTTGATTGATTATGAGTGGTTTTGTTGAAAACCCTAGGAAATCGATTTGGGTGTTTTTTATTCACTAAGTTTCAATGCTTGTGCTTTGTCTTATTGTTAAATTAAGGTTGATTAGAGGTTGTTGAAGTAGTTATAAGCTTGATAAGGATGTTCGAGGTGCGAAAATGTCTCCTTATGGAAATGTGTTTGGAATGCTAGGGTTAAGGACCGTTTCTCGATTATTCCTATGATTATTTTGTGTAATTTCGCTCAAATAATGTTTATGAGGATGTGGGTAGCTTTCTTGTCGATTCTTATGGGCTAGGATGACTTTTAGGACCCTCCATAAGGTTTTGCGTGTCTTAAGACGGACTAAAAGGTGTCGTAACGATGCCGGATTTTCCCGAAACCACTTCCATTGTGATCGAGATCGAAAATTCTTGCTAGCAGCCCTTTTGGAAATTTGATATCCTTATCCAAAATTTTGACGCTATTTTGACTTGTTTAAGCTGATTTAGCCTGACTAGGGTTATGTTTTGTTGTGTTTTTATGTTTGGGTTTACAGCTAGAGATTGTACCGAGCGTGCCGAGAGAACTTCCTCGGTTGATGCTAGTGTTGGTGCTAGTGAGGAGGTTGCCGGGGCTAGTTCGCAGACTCCCCGAGGGATTCGCAGGAGACATAGGAGTATCTCGTCCCAGCGTCGTGATCCCGAGGCTATTAATGAGGCTGAGTTCGACAGAGTGAAGAAGCGCAAGCTTCTACAGACAGTGGCTAGGAGGGCTCAAGCTCCGGTTCCAGCTAGTACCGGAGAATGAGGAGATCGTTTATGAGGATTCCGAGTGGGCTTGGGATTGGGATGGTCATTGTGCGGGGCCTGGTGAGTGTTTTATTCGTGCTTATTAGTTATGCCTCAGATTCTATTATATATTTCTCGGCTGGGTTAGGCTAGGTTTGTTTTTGTTTATCTTTGCATTGTTTTGATTTGCAGTCCCCAGGTCCGATGAGGACTTTCTCGGGCTTTACTACGTGCCTCGACATCTATTTCCAGAAGCTGACTCCCTACGGTAAAGGAGATTATCTCGAGGACCGCTCTAGGTCCCGTGGTCGGTCAATGGGTTAGGTTGGTGGGTTGCAAGACTAAATGCAACGTTATGGTGATTAGGGCGATGATAGATCGCTTCCATGATACTAACTCGACCTTCCACATGGCTTTTGGGGAGGTCGGGATGACCCTAGAGGATTTTGGGATGATTAGCGGTCTGCCTCGGGGTCCCGATAGAATTGGATGGGCCGCCGAAGGCCCTAGTCTAGATAGTGATGAGGTGCGGGGCCTCATCGGGGATTGTTTACCGCGTGAGGCATATAGTATGCCTCATGCTTTAGTGAGCTCGTATATCACCGACCACTTTGAGCGAGTGGCGGTGTTAGAGGGTCGGGAGGCTAATACGCCGGAGCAGGATGCTCGGTTGTGGTTGTGGTATTTCCTAGGGTCGACTCACTTCTCGGACAAGGGCGAGAGGTTCAGCACTAGGATTTTGCTCTTCCTAGCTGACCTGACTCAGCTAGGGCGCTACGATTGGGTGACCGTGGCTTTCGCGGAGATGACTCGCTGCCTGCAAGTCATGGTGAGGCCGTTGGTGATAGGGTCAGCCTCAGCTGTGCCTATTGTGGGTCCGGGCCTTATATTGGAGGTTAGTCGCTTTTCTCACTCTTGTATTTAAAGTTCTATTAGTTTTGGCTCGATTTTGCTAAAGTTGTTTTGGGGTTCTACAGGCTTGGATTTACTCCTACTTTCCGTGTTTGGCACCCAAGACGGTACGGGTGCACTCTAAGAGATTCCTGGCGGGAATCGAGTGGAGGCTGGCTCACCCTAAGAGCACAATCAGCCACTACCCGACGGAGAATGCGCTGGTTAACAAGCTAGACCTTGATGATGTAAGTTTTCTTCTTATAGCCTACTTTGTTCAATAGCCCCCAAGGTTTGGGATTAATTAGGATGTTGGTCTTGCTTGTGTAGTTTGTGGCCCGCCCTTGGGCCAATTACGAGGGCGTGCCGGAGTACGTGGCTGCAGAGCCGAAGCCGCGGAGTTATAGGAGGACGCTTCTTCCTGCGTTGTTTCGTCCAGTTTGGTATCTGGGCGAGCGGTTGGTGGGTCAGTGTCTGTACGACGATTTTAGGGTACCGTTTGATCCTCCCCGGACCATGTTCAGACCAGCGACCGCCGCAGAGGTCCTCAAGGATAGGGATGGAGAAGGAGGCGATACACTCTTGGTGCCTGGTGCCTCCTATCTATCTCACGTCACCCGGCGGTTAGCTTGGTATCGCCTCGTGATAATGCTCTAATTTTGGTTCTAAGGTTTGCTTTGCGGTTTATAGTTTATTGTTCTCCTTGCCTTCTGACCGACCAATCTGTTGTCTTTTCAGCTGGCTGATCCGGCTGATGAAATCCAGCCCCCAGATTTTCCCCTGACGCTGCTGAGGGTGGATGTGGCTGGGATACCTTTCACCGAGCCTCTTCCCCCATGTTCTGCCGAAGAAATGGACGCCGGGATAGAGTGGCGTGACCGGGTATACCGGGTAAAATTTGGGCTTTTGTTTTAAGTTCTAAAGGTTTAGGATTGGTTTATCTAACCTTCATGGTTTTACCACTCAAGTTTCGTCGGCTTGCCATCAGCGGTTGTGGCAGGTTGCCAACTGCTTCCGGGCCTATGCCTCGAGGATTTCCCGTGACACTTCGGGACATCGATCGGTGATGAGTTTGTGTGACTAAGGTGGTTTTCTAGGCTTCTTGCGTGTTTTCCTAAAGTTTGAGTGTACTTGCAGGATGTCTCGAATATGGTGGGACAGTTGGAGACTCGGGTGACCGAGCTCGAGGCGAGAGATGTTGAGTCGTAGCGGCTCCGGCAATCTCGGGCTGACGAGTTCGCCTTCCTAAAGGAGCAGCTGGCTCGGTCTCGGGGCGAGACCTCTACACAGGGTGAGGTCAGACATCGGGTTGAGAGGGAGACTGAGGCTGAGGCTGAGGCTACGGGTGCTAACGAGGAGGTTGGAGGAGTTCCTGAGACGGCTACCCTAGATATGCTGTTGGGGATGGATGGTAGTGAGTCTCCTACCTTCGACTTAGAAGACCTAGGTCTGGACGACAACCTAGGTGAACTTGTGATAGCCATCGGCGCGGCTTCTAGGGGTCCTCCCTAGACTCGATTTGTGTATAAATTTGTATATTTTGTATATTTGCTTTAAATTCTTAGTATTTGAATTAGCTGAATTAGTCTTGTGTTTTTTATTTGGCTAATCGTGCAGTTAGATTGACAAGTAATCACTTTTTGCGTTCATTTGTTTACGACTCGACCTAGTTTAGGGCGTATTGGCGTTGTATGAGAGTGTGAAAACAGTTCCTTTCGGATGTTTTGAAATGCGTTTGTATGAGCCGGGACTTGGATCAGGTAGTACGTCGATTAAAATGTTTTGGCTCGAGATGTAAAATATTAACATGCTTTGACCGAGTGTGTTAAGAGGTGAGCGTAGGTATTCAGAATGAGATCGAAGTTTAAAATTCGGGTGACTTTTGAAAAAATGTTAGACCACTTTTTATACATTTGTAAAATTGCCTTGTCAGGCTACAGACGCGACTTGGTGATAACCGTTAAAAGGCTACGACACGCCTAGGTGGGGTAGCTTATATCCCCCTAAAAAAAAGAAACAAAAAAAAATGCTTAAGTCTCGTGCGTCCGACGAGTGAACTCGCGTTCCTGTAGCTCCTGCATGGATATCTCGGTTTTCGGGGTGGGTTCTAGTGACTTTGGGAGGTCATTCTCGGTGTCCGAGGTATAGGATGATAGTTATGGTGATCACGGGGGTTCAAATTTCTATCCTTGGGTTGCTCGGGTTGAGTCATGCCTGGCTTCAGGCGCTCGGACTGATGCAATTGGGTCCCGGGCCGCTTGTGCTTGGGCGGCCGGAGACTCGGGCGCGTGGGCCGGTGCGGTTCGAACCCCGGGTTATGGAAATTTTCGTTGTTTCCTAATTCTTGTGGGATTAGGGCTATTTATACGAGTTGTGGGTGCATGTTCTAGACATACTAGGATATCCGTAAGGTATAGAACCATATCTAGGGTCATGTCGGGTTTCGGGAATGTCCTAACCGTGTGGGCGGGTTTGTTTAAGAAATGTTACCCCGAGGTTAGTTCAAACGATGGTTTGTCGACGGTTGTTGCGCTGAGTCGAGTCAAGGTACAAGATGATTTTCTACGGGCATGCTCTAGGTTTTGGGACCCGAAATATCATGTTTTTGCTTTCCCCGGGGGTAAAATCTATCCTTTGCCCGAAGAGATAGATGCTATAGGCGGGTGGAGCTCGGTTCGACCTTGTGTGCCTTGTGGGGATGAAGCTCATGTGGAGCGGTTTTACCACTCCTTGGACCTTTCTTCATTGGAAGAGGCTAAAGGCTATTTTGGTGTGGATGGTCTTAACTTAGAGTTGCTTTCTAGGACATTCTCTCGGGTTGGCTCTCATCATGTTTCGGTTCTGGCATGTAGGCGTGTTTTTAATATTGCTATTGCTTGCTATTATCTTTTTGAGCACGTGCGGTCACGTGAAGGTTGGGGTAATCCTTGCGTTTTGGATGTGGTAGCGGCTATGGAACATGGACGATCACCCTCTTTGCTTATTTTGGGTGAGCTTGTTTTGGGTCTTGATGCTAGTGTTCGGGTACAGGGAATACCTTCTCGGGGTTCTAGGATCATCTTACAGGTGTGTTGCTTTGTTTTTTTTTGCTTTGTCTCTGTGGCTTGATTTTATTTGTTTTGTGGTTGCTTTGGCTTTGGAGGTGTGATGCTTCGTCGTGTTTTTGTACAGGTTTGGTTGCAAGAGCGGCTCGGTTTAATCGACCCTCCCCAGTGTTTCAAAGATTATAACTACAGGAGTTTCACGGGCCGGAAGATGGTGTTGGTGTGGAGCAAAAGTCCCGAAGAGGAGGATTGGCTTTCCTATTTGGTTAGGGGAGATGCTGTCATCAGGTGGTCTATCCCGTGGTGGAATATTAGTGAGCGTGTCGGGTTTCCATTTTCGTCTTCGACCCGGGCTTGGCTACTACTATCCATCAGGGATCAATTTTATATTTACCCGAGCATGTTGTCAAATCAAATGGGTGTCCGACCTCCTATTCCAGATGATGCTAAAGTCGTTTCTAGTTTCGATCCGTGGACCGAGGATTTGCTTAGGGGGTTCAGGGTGTCTTGGTAGCAGAAGTTTTTGCATCTCGTTGCTCGACCGACCGGCAATACTTCTGCCCAGAAGAGGGTTTGTGAACACCTGTCAGGACAGACCGACTCAAAAGTTAGGAAGACAACGCCGCTAAGAGGCGAAGAGGAGACTCGAGAGACCGTTATTAAGTGCCTATCCAAAGACAGTGAGACCGATCCTAGTTTAGTCAGTTCATCTCAACGAGACCCATATTAAAGCTGTGAAAGAGCAAAGAAAGTGGGATTTGCTGGACTCACGTTTGGATAGGGTGTTAGAAGCTTGCTTTCGGAAAATCGAGGAAGAAGAACGCAAGCAGTCACACCCGAATGGTAAGGGTAAGAAAAAGTTGGACAGGTACAGCCCAGCCGTTTAGTACTATGTTGTATTAATTGATATTATGTGGCGTATTAGTACTAGTTTTTGTGGAGTTTAAACACGTTGTTAATTTTCCGGGATGTCCGGATTTTGGATGCTTGATGTAGATGCCTCGACAAAGGCTCGATTTAACCAGTTTTGTTTTTATTGAGAAGCACGTTTATTATTTTTTTCTTCCCCATTTTTTTGTGGTGGCTCGCAACTCGATTCTTCATTTTACCCGGAGCGCCCTTTCGGGTTTTCACTCCGTCCTCGGCTCACCTTTTCCGTTTTTTTTTTGCTTTTTTTTGTTTTGTCCCTTTTTTTTTACGGCTCGCAACTTGTTTCTTCATTTTGCTCGGAGCGCCCTTTCGGGTTTTCACTCTGTCCTCGGCTCGTCATTTTTTTTTTGACGACGGCTCGCAACTCGTTTCTTCATTTTGCCCGGAGCGCCCTTTCGGGTTTTCACTCCGTCCTCGGCTTGTCGTTTGTGCTTCGTCATTTTAACTCACTCATTGACCAGGTCGTGGAAGGAATCCCGGTTTATTCATGAATCGATTAATCAATTTTGTTTTGTTTAGTTGTTTCGTTGTACCCAGAAAAGGGTTGCCTACGTATCCGCTTTTGGACGGAATCAAACCATGTTCGTAGTTCTTAGAAAAAATATGAGTGAGTTTGCTTGAGACTCGTTTATGCCAATTATCGATGCGAACTTGATTTTTTTCTTTGCTTCGTTTTAAGTAGGAGGTTGGGATGCAGTTGCCAGGATGTTTACGGGTAGTACCGTTTGAGTTGATCCATGTTGGTTGGAGTTGAGAACTCTTGACCGTCCAGGTCGGTGAGGATCACGGCGCCTCCCGAGAGCATTTTCATAACGAGGTAGGGGCCCGCCTAGTTTGGCTTGAATTTTCCTATAGGGTCGACGGGAAGGGGTGCTCTAATTGATTTGATTACTAAATCTCCCTCGTGTATGTCTCGGGATTTCACTCGCTTGTTAAAAGCTCGTTGGATGCGTTTTTGGTAGGCTTGTACGTTGGATAGGGCATGTATCCTACGCTCGTCTAGAAGTACTAGCTCGTCATATCGTTTTTGGTTCCATTCCTCTTCGGGAATACCGCTCTCGACTAATTCCTTAGAGACGGTATTTCTAGCTCTACGGGTTGTACGGCTTCGGAATCATAGGTTAGGTAATATGGTGTTGCTCCAGTGGGTGCTCTATAAATGTGCGGTATCCCCATAAGGCGAAGAGGATCTTGTTTGGCCAATCCCGGTAATTGTCTATCATTTTCTTAAGGATTGTTGTTATGGTTTTGTTGGCTGCCTCTACGGCCCCGTTTGTTTGTGGTCTATAGGGTGACGACTTGTGTCTTTGGATTTTGTATTTGTCGAGGAGTTTCTGGGTGTCGGCCCTAAAGTGAGCCCCCTGATCACTGATGATTTCGTGAGGTACGCCGTATCGGCAGATGATGTTGTTTTGTAAGAATTTTACTACTTGCTTTGAGGTTAGTATGGTGTAAGAGGCGGCTTCTACCCATTTGGTGAAATAATCGACGACTACTAAAATAAAGCAGTGCCCGCCGGTTCCCGTTGGGTGGACTTTCCCTATGATGTGTATTCCCCAAGTAGAGAAAGGCCAAGGTGTGGCTATGGTGTGGAGAGGATATGGGGGTAGGTGTTGGATGTTAGCGAATATTTGGCAATTGTGGCAGTGTCGGACTTGACGTCGACAATCTGCCTCTAAGGTAATCCAGTAATAGCCCAGTCTCATTATTTTTCGGGCTAGTAGGTGTGCAGTCATGTGGGGTCCGCACTCTCCGTCATGTACCTCTTCCATGACTTTCTCATATTGGTTTTTGTTTATGCACCTAAGGAGGACTCCTTGTGGGGTTCGTTTGTATAGTAATCCTTCATTTAGGACGTAGTGGGTTTCTTGTACTCGTAGGGCTCTTTTGTTCTTGGCGTTAGTGTTGGGTGGATATGACCCGTGGGCTTTAAAGTCCAGGATTGCTTTCTACCAAGGTTCTCCGGGGGTGTCGTCGGTTTAGAGGTTATGGATGTAGGCCGGTTGTTCGCTTTTCTCTACGCAAATGGGCATAGAGAAGAGGTGATCGGGCATGTTTACTAGTGAGGCTAGTTTGGATAATGCGTCAGCGAATTGGTTTTCCTCGCGGGGTATGTGTATGAAGTCGATTTCGGTGAATTCCCGGGACATCGTTTCTACTTTGGTTTGGTATGGGGTTAGGCTTTCGCTATAAATCTTCCAGTTTCCCGTGGCTTGGTTGACTACTAAGGATGAATCTCCGTGTACTTTAAGGTTTTTGACTCCTAGAGACACGACTGCTTTTAGACCTATCAGGCAGGCTTTGTATAAGGTCGTGTTGGGGGAGTTTAGTTTGATGGGTGTTCGTTGCAGGCTTATTGTTGTGATTTCTGATCCCTTTTTCAGGGGGAAGCTAAGTGGGCCCTTTGTTGTAGCCCTTGCATTTTAGTCAGTTGTTATCGATAATTGGCACAAAGTCGAGTTCTTAAAGTGTAACACCCCGAATTTTTGGACATAATTATTTATTACATTTCATATATTCTAATATCCGAAATTATTTATTTAATTCAATTCCTATAATTTTTCTATTCGGATATTCCCTTTTCCGGTTTAATTGTCCGAAAACAGTATCCTTGTAACCTTTTGTCGGTTTAGCTTGGAATGTGGGCCAAGGCTAACCCATCCTTGCTTCCCATGTGTGGATTGATGATGGAGCATTGGGATTTGGGCCCAAGTAGGGTTTGCCCATGATCTTGCCTATATATAGGTGATTAGGGTGAGAGTTTCGCCTCATACCTCCTCCTTCTCCATACATTCGTGCCTCCTCCTCTTCATTAAAGAGTTGATCTTCATCCCTTTCGAATCCTAATCGATCCTAGCGCAATCCTTTGCATTGTTTCGTAAGTTTCACTCCCTTTCGCGCTAGTTTTTCGTAATTGTTTTTAGTAGTGCTTAATTAGGGTTTTGTTTGGTGTTGGCACGTGATTGATGATGGTATAGACAAGGAGATGTGCCCGGGGGAAGACTTTATATCATTGAAGAAAAGATCGTTGATTAAATCGCAAATTGGTAACTAGATGTGATTCTTTTCGTGTTTATGCATTTTGAATGTGTTGTGTGATTTTAATGATTTGTAACATGAGTTAATTGATTTGTGTAGTATCTTTATTCATGATTTAAAGAGTCTAATTAATTAGTATGTTAATTGAACGATTTATTATTTCTTTAGATCTATAATTGTCGTTTGCGCTTATATTAGAATTGTTAGATCTAATCCGTTGTAACATCTAAAATTCGTACGTGAGCCACTTGGCCTCTCCGTTTGGAGATTCTAGGGTTGTTTCATCGATGGCTTTAGGGTTCCAACCCTAAGTATTAGATGACTCGTCCTATCATCACCCAATGTTGAGGTTAGGGTTGAGGTTAATCTAACCTTGATTGAAGATCATGTAACTTTATTGGAAAGTTACTATACAACTTCACTTAAGGTTAAGGTAACTTCAATGCGGGGTTATAGTCTCGTTGGGGCTCAATTTGAGTGACTCCACGAGGTTATGATCAAGGTTAAGGTAACCTTAGTTGAGGTTTACGTAACTTTATCGGAAAGTTACTATACAACTTCACACGAGGTTAATGTAACCTTATTGCGAGTTATAATCTCACGGAGGTTAACGTAACCTCACGAGGTTATAACAAGGTTAATGTAACCTTACTTGAAGTCAAGTAACTTCAATGGGAAGTTACTCTACCCTTCACTTGAGGATTACGTAACACCGTTATGAAGCTATAATCTCACTGAGGTTAGGGTAACTTCACAAGGTTATAGTCAAGGTTATGTAATCTTAACTTGAAGTTGACGTTATAGTAGTTATAGTATGACACCACCTTCGGGTTGACATTATATACATAACTTCAGTTTAGTAGACAAGGTTAATGTAACCTTACCTTGACCTTGAATACTAATACATGTTAGATGTTCAGGGTTATAGTCCGTTAGACCTTAACCTTATTACTATTTGAAGGTTATAGTCGGTTGTGCTATAACTTCATTATGTTATCGTTGTTTGATTACTTCTATACTCGTTCCTTTAGAACAATCAGTTACATTGTTCTACGTTTGAGTCGTGATGTTTATCACGAATGATTAATACTTGGTATAGTCTGTTACACTATCTAGGGCCTAATTTTCCTTGGTATAGTCAGTGACACTATACTAGGTCTGATTACTACATCATGCAGTCAGTTACACTGTACTATGTAAAAGTCGTGAGGTTGCTCACGCAGTTGGTAGTCAGTTACACTGTGCAACGTACATGATAGTTAGTGATATAGATGACGGTAGTATCAGTTACATACGATCGGAATGAACCAATACTGCTCGCAAGAGGTTTAATTGGTCTATGTTCGGTGGGTCCAGATTCGTCAGTTACACGTTCTGGATTCCCGTGTGTCGTTCGACGTACAGTTACTGCGTCGAGAGCTCTGGCCAGGTCTTAGACATATAGTCGTCAGTTACACGCTATGCATAGTACCGTGGAGTATCAGTTACATACTTCACAAAACGGAGGGTCAGTTACACGCTCCGTGTCAGAGGGTCAGTTACACGCTCTGACTAGTTAGAGTATCAGTTACATACTCTAGCCGGTGTTCATTCTATGTCCTATAAATCTTTGTATGAAGTCTGTTGTTACTTACTCCGACTTGTGTGGATGGATACATAGTATCTATCTCGATCGTTATGATTATTTATGGATTGCATTAAATTATATGACCGTGTCTAATAACATGTTGGTCATGTGTATTGATACCTTCACATGTCGTTTGGTTATGTTATCTCTCATTATTATTGCTATTCATGTTCAACCTGTTATAACCATGACTGGGAGAGCATCTAGTTACTCCCCACTGACTGTGGACCCCCCCTTTCAGGTCTTTTAGGATGCTGTTGAATGCTTCGTTGTTGGGGAAGACCTGTGGAGATAGACCTTTACTTAAGTTTCTTTTGATTTTCATTTTGAACACTTTCGAATAATGTAATAGTTTGACTGTCGAGATAGTAATGATTCGGATTTGGTCGGGTGTTTCTGCCACCTTTGACCCTATTATTTATACTATTGATAATATTATTTAGTCTTTAAAAATCCGGGTTGTTATATAAAGCGTTAGAGTAAGTTATTGAAAGAAGTCAAGCGATTGTCGAGGCATGTTTGTAAAACAAAAGGAGATGTTTTATTGATAACAGACGGGCTTAAATGCCCGCGATTTTGTTTTGGGTGAGGTGGAGCACATGTCCCCTCGCATCTCCGTAGACTCGAAAAAAAAACTACTATTATTAGTAAGCCTAGGCCCTAAGATGAACTAGACTTTGACTAAGACTGGTTATATGGTCTGACCATGCCACGACACTGTCCCTATACGCCCTCCGGATCTTAGCGACCGTTACAACCTTCCGAGGACGTCCCACTCAAGCGGCGCCTGAAGGTGGCTTTTGGGGTTGATTTGTTGAGGGGTTTGAAGTGCATCGTGACGACTACCGATGTTACTATTTCTCCCTTGGCAACCGAAAACGTGAAATCTGTCTTTTGTCGTTTTGCCGGGGAGTATGTTCCTGCTTCAATTAGGTTTTGGACAACGTGTTTCAATGTGGAGCATGTCTTAGTGTCGTTCCCATTGCCTTGGTGGAAGAGACAGTAAGCATTAGGACTCCATGTCTTACTCCGTTTGCCAATTGGCGGGTCCGGGGTGGGACCTAGAGGTTTGAGTAGCCCTTGATCTATTAGGTGTTTGAGAGTGTCGGTATATGTTGAGTTGAGTTTAGTAAACTCTCTACAAGGTATTTTTGCTTTGCTGGGAGGTGTCTTGTTGGGTGCGGAGGTTGCTGGGAGGTGTCTTGTTGGGTGCGGAGGTTATTTCTTCGTTGTTTTCAGGGGATCTCACCCGCACAGAATACCTTGGTGATTCACTCGGGGTCTGAGTATGGTAATTGGTCAAGCTAGCATTCGGCTGGCTGTCCGTACCTCCGTTCTGAAGGAAGTTGAGGCGCCCGTCGATGTGACGGACAAAGTTCGTCAGGTGGTATATTGATGTGCGGATTTCATGGACTACCGCGGTCAGGGTATTGGCGTCGACGCAGAGATTCTCGGTCATTCCTGGATCTGAGGACATGTCGAGGGAATTGTTTCTGCAAGGCAATGCGTAGGGTCAGGGTGGTTTTGCCGGACGACTTGGAAACTCGAGGAATGCTTTTAACTGAGCGACGCGGAAACGAGACCCTTGACCTGCGGGTGAGCGCGGTCACTGATTTAGGGACTCGGGTTCTTTTAGACCCTTGGTGTACTCGGTGAGGCGCCTAATGAATTTTAAATCTCTGTAGCGAGACGATTTGACGCAAGCCTCGGAGGTGAGGCTTAAAGAGGACTTCCTGAAATGAGACGACCCAAAATGTAAGGCCTCGAGTAGAGGCGATCCTAGTAACTAACACGGACAGTTAAACACACGGTTGTATGACATAAGAAGTTGATTGTGATCCCGGCTCAGGATCAAAGAATTTTGATATATTTTTTGAAAACGACCGATACTCGCGGAGGAAAGTCTCTTTTTTTCGAAAGATGATTTTGTAAAATTAGGGTGACGATGGTGCAGTGATATCGTTTGTGATGTGAAAAAAGGCGTTGCTATGCGTGTGCGTCGAGAGTTTGGCGATAGCAAATGGGTAAAATGTTTTTGAAAAAGGGTATGGTTCTTAGGGGAACCGATTTTGAAAATGATGTTTTTATCGAGACTACTATTAATTAGTTAAGTCGATATTTGCGGTGTAAGGGGTCTTACAAAGGTGTTTTAAAGGGTGTGGTTAAATTCTTATCAAATAACTTATGTGACAAATGGCGTTTATTTTTTGAAAAAGCCTTTTAAAATTAGTGACCCACGTTTGTCGGTCGCATTAACTAGCGCTTGACAGTGGGGGTGATGTGTTGTAAAGTGTTTTGGGAATGTAACCGTTTTGAATTCCTTGACTTCATTAATTGAAGCTTCGGTTGTGTTAACGGTATGTGTGCAAAAAGCTTCTTTTTTTTCGAAAATAAAATGTAACCGTTTGGTGTGCCTTGATCCCATTAATTGGGAGTTTCGGTAATATTAACGGTATTTGTTGTTTGACGGGTTTTATTCCAGCCTTGTGACGACGTTTGAAAATATATTTTGTTTGAATATGTCGAGTGTAAAATTTGCCATGACGACGACATCTTAAAAATGTTTTTTTTGTCTTTTTTTAGAAATCATGACTTGCCCGGAGTATCGGTGTTTAAAAGGTCGTTTTGAAAAGAGGTATTTTTCAAAAACGGAATTGGGTGCGGTTGAATATGTTGGCGGGGTTGAATCCGGATTTTAGTGTTTTATTTGGGTTGGATTGTTCAAACACACTACACATAATTAGGAATGTATACACTCATGCAGGATGCAGACTCGGGTAGGTTAGGGTAGGCTACCGCCCACGAATAGTCTTTACTTAGCCATTGACAATGATCTGGGGAGACGAGTGTCATACCGTCCGTTCGGAACTATCCGCTTATTATTCCCGCGGGGCAGGCGTTAGGTGGTCGGAGCGTCAATCGAGGATCCCTCCGCATGTCCCTAAAGATCTTACCGCGAAGAGGTCGATTGGTCCTGATATCGGTTAGGGTGGGCTTTATAGGGCCAAAACCTGTAGTGACCACAACTAGGAACTAAGAGATGAGCTTCACCGACCTCGTTCAAGTTACACCATCACTGGAAACTTGTTTCCAACTCCCCAGCGGAGTCGCCAAACTGTGGACGTCCGTCCGCACCGTCGGGCGCCCCGCGCGGGACTGGTCCGGTTTTCAATGTGTGGCGGCGGCCACCCACGCGGCCCCCTCACTGCCGGGGGCCGGTCCGATCTCGCGTACGGGGCAAAGTGTCGGACCTCGATTTGGATGACGATCCGGACTTGTACTAGACGGGTTGGGACACCTGTGTTTCCGTTTGGGAATCGATCGAGTCGTGGTTGTAAATGTTTAAAGGTCAATTTGTTTGGTAAGGCGACCTTTTTAGTGAACTGAAGTTGTTGACGATTTGTGGAGTCGCCATCGAATCAATTATGGGAACTCGGAAACCGTTCAAGCCAACTTTGATCCCTTGCCGGCTCAAAGTTGAGTGGCACGGGACCTAAAGATAAAGACTTGTATCCTTAAGCACTCCATGCCTGGAATGACTCTCATTGCCAATGGTTTCGGACATCCGGAAACCGTCGATTCTGAGTAAGGGGTGAGGGTACGTATTGGGAAGCCAACATCCGATAGATGTCAACACCCAATCCCGCACGCACTATAGCGGCCTTTACTAATCAATCGGTGGGCTGATATCCTAGTTCTTTTGTTGTGGTGGAAATGCTGTAACATCCGTTGTTTTAACCCTAAACCTTTTGCTACGTCGGTTTTTTAAGGACAAGTAAGTTTTGTCGTCAAGGTAGTTGTGTTTACATTCTTTGCATGCGATTTCACGTGACAGGCAGGCCATGAAAAGATGCACGTAGAAGAGTAGAGAGTACTAGTATTGTACGTATTAGCAAATCAGTTTTAACGCGATAATACGGATATTAGTCATTCTCGTGGTATACCTTACCTGGTATTCTGCTTAAGAAGCGTCGGTCCGATATTAATAGATATGCGTCGAACCTAATAAGGCGAGCACCGGGACTAATACGAAACCCGAACATCACTTTGTTCAATTTTAGTTGTTTTACGTTTTGAATTCCGTGTTAGGCGATTTAGCATGCGATTATAAGGTCATAAAAGCAGTAAATCATACGAAAAACTGTAAATGCGAATGTAAGTAAATCACATAGTGAGGAGTTGCACCCTCGGAGTATACACTAAACGGGACTCGATGCGTAGATAGTTTGAGAACGGATCTCAGAATTACTCGGGTCTATTTAGTGTGTTTTAGTATTTGCGGTTGAAGTGGGGACGTTACGTACTTTAGTGAGTGTTAGGCCCTGTTCTTTTCGGCTGAAACAAGGCTGAGCTGAGCTGAGCTGGTCTGATAGGAGCTGAGCTGGACTGATAAGAGCTGAGTTGGTCTGATAGAAGCTGAGCTGAGCTGAATTTATAGAAGATGAAACTAATTATTTCTTATATAAATTATCTAATAATTTTAAGAAAAATATTGGAGCTGAGCTGATAAGAGCTGGGCTGAGCTGATAAAAGCTGAGCTGGTCTGAAACGGGCTGAAATTAAGCCGAAAAGAACAGGGCCTTAATGGGCCTGGTGCCCACATCTAGTATTGTCGTAGTGCATAATTATAGAAAGTACAAATATGGAAAGTTTTGTTTAGAGGGAAACCTAGTGACGATACGACTTCGACAGGCGGATCCTCCTAGCTTGACCAGTTATTCCGGCAGAGTTCCGTTACCATTTGACCCTTCCTGCGGCTATTCCGGCAGAGCTTCGCTACTAGACTTGAGCTAGTCGATCCCAGCCACCTCGGTATCGAGTGGAGTGCTCGAAGGTGAGGAGTAGCGTCGATGTCGCTTTTTTTTATCGGAACTACGATCGAGTGGATCGTTTGCCTCGGGTGTCGGAGTGCGAGCCCTTAGCGAGAGTTTAGAGGGAGAAGTGAAGGTTGAATGTTGTGTCCAAATGAGGGCGTGAAGGGGGGTATTTATAGGTGTTTTCGGCCCTCGTCGCTTATATAGGCGCCTGCGCTGAGGCGTACCGAGACTCAGGCGTTTGGGTTGAGGCGCAGGGAGTCCCATGCGTGTAGGGTGGGGCGGTTGGGATTTTGAGGATACAGTTTTGATACTTTCCAAAACCGAAAGGGAGGAGGATAATTTGTTACTTAGGGATTAAGGTTCCCGCGGCTTGACCTAGCGCATGAACATTAGTGGGCCTCGGGTGTCAATCCCGAGGTTCGCTTGGCGCGGTGCTGACTCGGCTTGAGTTTCGGGACCGACTCGGGGTCCCGGTGTCGGAATTGACTCTAATTAGTGTCTACGCGACCGTAACGACACGACTAAGGCTGCCATCATATTAGTTTAATTTGCACGAGTAATTTATTTGATCTGTTCTATAGAAAGACTACCTAAAGTATCACGAACCCGCATCGCGTTGCAGTCCTATCGTCATCGGGTGTTTGTTGGGCGCCTCTGCAGCCACCAGGTCCAAATCTGGGTGTCTACACCAGGCTGTCGATCCACCTGTGGGAATGTTCAACTTTGTCCATTCATTAACCAAACCTAGCACTCGTGAACTGTAATCACATTCAAAAGATAGATGTTCCAAAGTCTCGCTGTTTGTCCCACATAAGCAGCAGGTATCCTCATGTACAACACCTAAGCCTGGATAGTTTTGTTTTTGTGTTCATTGCTCCATGTTGATACACGGAGTTCACGAACTTATGCTTAGCAATAGTCCACTCATTCCATAGAAGATATGTCCATTGAACCTTTGTAGCTGCCACTCTCAAGCATTCATAAGCCTTACTGACAGAGTACTCTTGTAGCAAACCTAAATTCTAGATTTGAGGTCGAGTTTTAATCTCCTCTTTGATCTTACAAATATTCTTCCATGTCCATGGAGCATCAATAGATGAGCTGTAGGTCTGCCAGTCACTTTCTTTCAGGTAAATATGATTGACCCATTGAGTCCATAGCTTCTCCAGTTTCCTGTGTACCCACCATGCTAGCTTTCCTACTGCTACTTTATTCCACACTTGATCGTCTTTTATGCCTAGGCCACCTTCTGCAATGGATTTGCAAGCTTTGTCCCAGGCAACAGGAGGAGTTCTTTTATACTCCGTCCCGCCATCCCAAATAAAATTCCTGCAAAGAGCTTCAATGTTCTTTATAACAACAGTTGGCAAAATGAATATCGATGACCATTAATTGTGCAACATCTTCAAAACAGCTTTAATCAACACAAGTATGCCAGTATATGACAATTTTTTGGTACCCAATGGCATGATTCTCTCCATTATCTTGTCTATAAGAGGCCTGCAATCCTTAGCATTTAGTTTGGTCGGATTTATAGGAACTCCAAGATATCTAAAAGGCAATACTCCTTCCACACACCCTGAAACCTGCATAATATCCACCCTCACGTCAGTTGCTACTCCATTAAAGTATACATTTTTCTTCCGTGGACTCATTTTCAACCCTAAAGCATAAGAGAAGGTAGCAAAAGTTCTCTAAAGAACCATTATAGACTCAATATCTCCCTTGCTGAACAAAAGAAGATCATCTGTGAACATCAAACTCGACAATTTCATGCTGCTACAAAGAGGATGATACTTGAATCTCATATTTTGAGTTGTGTACTTGAGCAGCCTAGAGAGGTATTCCATGCATATGGTAAACAGAAGAGAAGATAATGTGTCCCCTTGTCTAAGGCCTCTTTTACCAGGAAAAAAAAAAACAAAAGTCTCACCATTGAGGCTGAGTGAGAAGGTTGCAGTAGTCACGCATTCAAGGATGAGATTTGTGAAGCCTACAGGAAACCGCTTTCAGGATTTGTGCTAAGAATTCCAACTCAATGGTGTCATATGCCTTTTGTAAATCAATCTTGAACATGCATCTGGGTGAGGCTGACTTTCTACCATAGAGCCTAATTAAATCTTGACAAATAAGAATATTCTCCAAAATGCTTCTTCCTTGGATGAATCCACCTTGAGTAGGAGAAATAAACTATGGTAGAACCGCTGCCAACCTATTGAATAGTAATTTAGATATAGCTTTGTAAATAATGTTGCAGCAGGTAATGGGTCTGAAATGTGCCACTGTTTGGGGCTTTGCTACTTTTGGAATGAGCGTCAAGATGGTAACGTTCAACTGTTTCAGCAGATAACAAATTGCTTTGAGTGCTTTGTGACTTGTTTAAGATTGAGTGCTTTGTGACTCGTTTAAGATTGTCAGTTTGCGTTTGTTTAGATAGCATATTTGGATTCTCATGTGTTTCGGTGTGAGTTGCCGTATTAGTTGGGGGCCTTCGTGCTTTTTCTGCCGGGGATTGACAGACTGACTTCAATTACCCCGTTAATAGAGGTATTTTGCTTAATCTGCTGGGGAGAGTTAAATTGACTTGAATCCTCCCGTTAAAAGAGTTTTAAGATCTATTTAGTCCGCTGGGGATTGACTTTAATTGTTTGGTCGGAAGGGGTTTTAAGGTTTGCCTGATTTGCCGGGGAGAAATAAATCGTCCCGTCATTGTTTATTTCGCTTAGTACATGGGTGCGTCCTGGGGTATTGATTATTGTGTTTGGGTCATCTGACTTTCGCTTTAGACTATTGAATCAGACGCTGGTTTAGTGGCGCCTTTAGAATCGGTCGCCTAGCCCCCAACGACTTAATACACGAACGTTAGTTCCCTTGCGCCTTAATACTTGGACGCCCGAGTTCAGGCGGTCCAGGTTTTGTCCTCTGGTTTTGCTTAAAGGCCGCGACAGAGGGGGTTTAATTCCATTCACCTGACTTCTCAAACGCGCGATTATCATCGTCTCATCCTCGCATTTTCGATTAACTCAATAGACTTTTGACTCAATTTTCGTCACATTCGATCATGTCGACCTTGGGTAAGTGTTCCTTTTTCACCTATTGTCGATTTGTGCTTAATTAGATTGATTGTTGGTCGATTTTGCTTAAACCCTAAAAATCGATTTGGGTATTTTGTTTTTGCTATGTTTCGATGTTTACTCTTGGTACCACTGTTAAATTAGGGTAGAATAGAGCTTGATATGGTAGTTACTAGCTTGATATGAAGCTTAGAGGTGCTTTAATGGCTTCCTATGGGTGGAAATTGGAATGCTAGGGTTTAGGGATCTTTTTCCCTGTTATCCCCGTACTTGACCTTTATAATCTCGCTCGACTAATATTTTTGACGTTATAGGTGACCTCCATGTCGACTTTTGTAAGTCAGAATGTACTCTAGGTCATTTCGCGAGGGTTTGTGTGGCTTACGATGGACCAAATGATACCGTAACGATGTCGAATTTTCCCGAAACCACTTTTATTGTGACCAGGATCGAAAATGGGTGCTAGTGGGTCTTTTGGAATTTTAATATCATAATCCAAAATTTTGAGCCTATTTTGACCTGGTTGGGCTGCTTTGACCTGACCCGAGATATGTCCTTTTTTATTTTTATTTTTATTTTTTATTTTTTTTTCCAGCTAGAGATGACACAGAGCGTCCTGATGGAGCTTCTTTGGTCGGTACTAGCGGTGAGGCCACCGTCGCTGACTCCCCGGGGGGCTCGTAAGCGGCGACGGAGCGCTTCTTCGCAGTGTCTTGAGCCGGGAGCCGTGGACGAGGTTGGCTTTGATCGGGTCACAAGGCGCAGATTGTCTGTGACAGTTGTCAGGAGGACCCATGTCCCTGGATCTATCGATGAGGGAGAGGAGATTCTTCGCAACGTCTTGGGCTCGGGATTAGGACGACCATCAATTATTACTATGTCCCGACTTGAACGTCTCCAGCCCTATCATAAACGGCCAGGTGAGTACCGTGACTCATGTTTATTTGCTTAGGTTTTGGTTTTGGTTTGTGCTAGTTTATTTTGTTTATGCTTGTGTCGTCTCGGCTTGCAGTCCCCAAGTCTGATGAGGACCTTCTCGGGTTTTACGACGTGCCTGGAGATTTACTCCCAGAAGCTTAGTTCTGCGGCTAAGGATATTATTACGGTGATGGCTTTGGGACCCTTGGTCGGGCACTAGGTCCGATTAGAAGGTTGCAAGACTAAGTGCAACCTCATGGTAATTAGAGCGATGGTAGATCGCTTCCACAATACGACCTCGACATTTCATAAGTCGTTCGGAGAGGTCGGGATGAGTTTAGAGGACTTCAGGGCCATCACGGGTTTGCCCTGGGGTCCTGAGATGATTAGGCGGGCTCCGGAGGGCCTTAGGCTAGATAGTGACGAGGTTAAGGGTTGGATTAGGGACTGTTTAGAGCCTGCGGCTTACAGTGCGCCCCATGTGTTGGTGAGTTTGTACATTACCGACCACTTTGAGAGGGTGGCGGTGTTAGAGGGTCGAGTGCCTAACACGCCGGTGCAGGATGCCCGTCTATGGTTGTGGTACTTCCTAGAGTTGACGTACTTCTCGAATAAGGGTGAGAGGTTTAGTACTAGGATTTTGCCTCTCCTAGTTGACCTTGATCAGCTGCGACGTTTTGACTGGGTGACCGCGGCTTTCGCGGAGATGACCCGCTGCCTACAGGTCATGGTGAGGCCGCAAAGGGTGGACTCTGGCTCGGCCATACCCATCGTGGGTCCAGGTCTCGTACTGGAGGTTAGTTATTATTTCTATACTCGATTTCAGGATTTCGCTTAGTTCGGTTTGGTTTGGCTTTGTTAAGGGTATTTTGGGTTTTGCAAGCTTGGATCTACTCCTACTTCCCACGTTTGGCACCCATGACGGCGCGCGTTTGCTCGGCTAGGTTTCCGGCGGAGATTGAGTGGAGGTTGGCTCAGGGCAAGAGCACGACGAGTAACTACTCGTTGGAGAATGTGCTAGTGAACCGGTTGTGCCTTGAAGATGTAAGTTTCCTTCTAACGGTTTGTTTTCTATGGTAGCCCCCAAGGTTAGAAGTTTAGAATGTAGGTTTGTTTGTGCAGTTCGTGACCCGTCCTTGGGCCGACTATGAGGATTTGCTCAAGTATGTGACGGCAGAGTTGAGGCCTAGGAGCTGTAGGAGGATGCTCCTTCTTGCGCTATTTCGCCTGGTGTGGTATCTGGGAGAGAGGTTGGTGCGTCAGTGTTTATGTGACGAGTTTAGGGTACCGGTTGATCTTCCCCAGACTATGTTTAGACCGCCGACCAACGTAGAGGCTCGCGAGTGTAGGGACGGAGAGGGAAGCGATGCATTATTGGTGCATGGTACCTCCTATGTGTCTCACGTCTGTCAGCGGCTAGCTTACCACCGCCTTGTGGTGAGTACTTGGTTTTAAGCTTATTTTGTTCTATGGTTTAATGTATGTTTGCATTTTGAACGGTCTGCTTTTTCTTCAGCTGGTCGATCCGGCTGATGCTGTTCAGCCCCCGGATTTCCGCTTGACGCTGCTCAAGGCCGATGCGGCTGGGGTGGCCTTTACAGAGCCCCTTCCTCCGTACTCTGCTGAGGAGATGGAGGCTGGGATGGAGTGGCGTGACCGGGTGTATCGGGTAAGTTTTGAGATTTGCCTTGAACTCGGCTTTTGAGGGTTAGGTTTTGTTTGACTAATTGGTTTGGTTTTTTCTTCCAGGTTTCGTCGGCTTCCCATCAGCGGTTGTAGCAAGCCGCCAACTGCTTTCGGTCTTATGCGTTGAGGATGGTCACTGTCTCTTCACGTGATACCTCGGGGCCTCGATCGGTAAGTATGCTTTTTCTAGGGCTGGTTTTCTAGGCTGGTTGCGTGTTTTCTTAAAGAGTGACTGTATTTGCATGATGTTCCGGACATGGTGAGGCAGCTGGGAACTCGGGTGACCGATCTCGAGGCGACTGAGGCCAAATTGCTGCAATTTCTGCAATCTCGGGATAACGAGATTGCTAAGCTTAAGGAGTAGTTGGCTCGGACTCAGGGCGAGACCCGACGCAGGGTGAAGCTAGGTTCGGGGCCTGGGTGGAGAGAGAGGCTGAGGCTACGGACCTTTGATCTGGTGGATCTAGATTTGGATGATGACATTGTTGTGCTTGTGCTCGTTGTAGCTGCAGCCTCTAGGGGTCCTCCCTAGTTTTTAAACTTGATTTATGTTCGGATTTTGTATATTTGTATATTTCTGATTTTTAGCAGTTTGACTGATTTGTCAGTCTTGTGTTTTATTTCTCTTTTGAAATGTTGACTTAGATGACAAGTAATCACTTCAAGTTTGGTTCGTTTGTGGTTTAGTCGTAGTTTAGGATGTTTTGAATGCGTTAGGATTGCATGGGAGTACAAAAATGCTTTTCGGAATTCTGAAAGAGCGTTAGTTTGAGCCGGGAGTTGGATCAAGTAGTACGTCGATTAAAATGTTTGACTTGAGATGTGTAAAATATGTAATAAGCATTTCATAGCCAAAATGCTTTGATCAAGTGCGTCTGGTGCTGGGAGACAAGCATAATTGTTTTAGCGCTCGCGTTCGAAGTGAAGTAAAATAAAAGTCGGACTACTTTTATGCTTTTATGACAATGATGTGTAAGGCTTCTTACACGTATTGATGATAATAATAAAAATTTAGGCCACTTTTTATGTTTTAATGACGATGCCGTGTAAGGGTACGGATATGTACCGATGATGTCACATAGGGCTACAACACGTTGTAAGTGGGGTATCTTTACCCCCTGAAAGAAAAAAAATAAAAAACGTGTAAGTCCGGTGGATCACGGGGACGAAAATGGATTGTCCGAGGGAACTTTCGTTTATGTGTTTGGCTTGTAGGCTTTGGGAAAGAAGGTGACCGACTTAGGAAACCGTTCTCATTACTCTGGGTTATTATATATTTAGAGAAAAATAAGGGTTGTGGAGATGGCTGAACTACAGAATAAGGAAGTTATGTGGGCTAATGCCGCTAGGTGCCCGACCGAAGACAACGTTACCGATCCTAGTATTCGTCATAGTGGGTCAAGACATACAAGACCCGTATTAAAGACGCAGGTGTAGAAGACTCGTGAGATTGGTTGAACCCAAGTTGGCTGAAAGGGTGGATACTGGCACTTGAGGGTCTATAGTGAGAGACCTGAAGAAGCGCATCCGAAGGGTAAGTGAATGGAGAAGATAGACCGGTAGGGCCCAACCGTACCATTAATTAGTATTATGTTGTATTAGTTGATACTATGTGGCGTATTAGTTTTTGTAGGATTTTGTTTGACACGTTGTCAAGCTTCCAGATTAGTCGGGTTATAGATGCTCGATGTGAAAGGTCCTCGACAAAGGCTTGATTTAATTATTTTTACATTAATGAGAAGCACACGATATATTTTTTTATTCATTTCTTTTTTGTGGTGGCTCACAACTCGATTCTTCATTTTGCCCAGAGCGCCCTTTCGGGTTTTCACTCCGTCCTCGGCTCACCATTTATTCGTGTTATCTCCTTTTTTGAATTTTTTTACGGCTCGCAACTCGATTCTTCATTTTACCCGGAGCACCCTTTCGGGTTTTCACTCCGTCCTCAGCTCGTCGTTTTTATTTAGTGTGCTTCGTCATTGAAATCACTCATTAATCGGAGCGTGCGATGGGTTCCGATTTGCATATGAATCGAGTAATCGATTTTGCTAATTTTGGTTGTACCCTCGGGGGGTTGCCTACGTATCCGTGTTTAGATGAAATCAAACCATGTTTGTAGTTCGTGAAATGTGAGTGAATTTGCTTTAGACTCGTCATGCCAATTATCGATGTGAATTCTTTTGAGTGTTTTGCATGTGCTTTCACCCTAGTTCAAGAACTAAGGTGAAGTGGTCGGGTGTGACTCCATGAAAGGGACAATTACCGACATACCGCATTTAGGTCATGGTGACTGGTTTGGATGTTTTTGGAATGTGGAGCAAGGTAGTGAGTGCTTTGATGAATCAAAATTTGGAGCTTGATTTTTGTGGAGTTAAGGCTATGGGGTTATGGTTTCGTGATGTGGTAGGTGATAAATGTGTTTTGTAGTGTTTATTTCACGTGTTTGGTCCCGCTTTCTTTTGTGAAATCGCTCTTTAGAGCGGTTTCGAGGCTACTTACGCTTCTTCTAGCATGTTTTAGGTTCCTAAGACCTATCATGGAGAAATGAAACGATTTCGTCTCGTGTCTAGCGCATATGGAGCCAATGAAGGGAAGCGACGATGATTCGGTGACTTAGACTCCATCCCGAGTCCCTTGGAGCCCAATTTGAGAATATCCCGAGTATCGAGAGTCGATAAGAAGCCTAGGAAGAGCAAGTAAGGACCTACGTGACCGTATTTGAAGCCTACATGGCCTTCCCGAACATGACCATGACCATCACGGCCGAGACGAAGTGAGCCAACAGTCAGGAGCCACTGTAGGATGATCCCGACCGGGACCACCACCTTCCCGACCGAGACCACCCCCTTCCTGACCGGGACCACCACCATCCCGGCCGGGACCGGCCCAGCTCAGCACTCCACTTCATTCTTTCCTTCCTCTCACTTATGGAACCCTATATATATACCTTCCTCTTGTAATTTTTGAGAAATGAAACCCTAGATAGAAATTAGTGTAGCTTAGCATATTTTCTCCTTATTCTTTCTTTAATCTTCCTTAATCTTAGCTTAATCTTAGTGGTTACTCTTGTATTATTGGAATTCTTGAAGATTCTATCAAGATTGACAACCTTGGTGGATGTATTTGGGTTTTATTTATATGCAAGTTTCAATCTTTTCATCTCTTTTCTAGTTTGGTATAATCCTTCTTTTATCCTTTCTCTTAATCCTTTGTTTTAATTTTTAATCTTTATCCTTTGTTTATGCTTAATCCTTATTGTCTTTCACTATGAATGTTTCTCTTATGTTGTGGGTTTCACTTGTTAGTGTTGATAGTTCTTTAGTTATGTGTGATTAGTTCTCTCCTAGGGTTAGTAGGGGGATTGGGTGTGATTAGGGATGATTAGGGTGAGATTGGTGATACTAGTAGTTGTTTTTGTTGTTTCCTAATGCCTTGCACTCAATATGCTCGATGAAATGCTTGTGAGACTTGAGACGATCACTCCTTGTTTTTCTTGCTTCTTCTCTTGCATGTCTTTGTTAGGTGATAGGTTTGGTTCCTCTACTAGGAGCGAGAGCGTGGTGAGGAGACCCCTAGGCCGTTTAAGTAGCGAGAGCCCGAATGTAACCTAGGCTACGAAACCATCCTAGCACCCCCGTTTCCCCTTTGAGTCTCCTTGACATTCATGAACCCGAACTAGCCCTAGTTTCTCCTTGTATTGATTTAACTCGCTTTCCATTATCATTAGTTGTTTGCATTGTCTTTTTATTTGGTGTTATAGACTTTAGTTTAGTCATTAGTCAATCTTAGTCAATCACTTTAGTTTGTCTTGAACCTAGTCTTGGACCATAGCACCCTCTAGTTTGGAACTCCCGTCCCTGAGGATCGACTCGGCTTACCCTAGCTACCTAGCTTAGGTTCGTTGATATTATTTTGATCGGTAGGATAGACGACAAACACTTACCATCAAATTGGCGTCGTTGCCGGGGACGGCGTAGTTTAGACTCTTATGTGCTTAGTTTTAGACTTGGTTCTTGAGTTTTGTGTTTTCTTCTCCTTGTGTATCTTCGTTCTTTCTTCTTGTGTGCTTATTTCTCCCTTCCTAGTGCCTCAAAAGCACTAGGCTTCTAACGTTTGCTCAAGTGTTTCTAGTTCGTCCAATGTATCAAGGCAACATTATGACAATGGTGCATCCAAGCTACCATCAATCGTCATGGGAAAATCATGGGACAAATTACCAAGACCCACAATTCTACCAACTATCTCAATCTCATCAACAATCTTATCAAACCCCCTTCATTTGGCTAGCATGAAAGTTGTCAAGGATCATTCTAAAATCCTAACAATTACCAAATACCTTCACATAACTCACAACCAAAAATCCCCAACTTTGAGCTTTGTCAAATGATTCTTCAAATGCAAAAGAGTCAACAAGAGATGCAAAAGAATCAACATGAGATGATGATTCACACTACAACAGTTTAAGTATTTGGCGACTGAGTTTAGCTACCGTCATCTGTAGCTAAAAAGAGACGCGCGACTGCAAACAGTCGCTAAGCGTTTGTCGCTACAGTTAGTCGCATCTAGCGACTGATTTCAGTCGCTAAATAAACGCGCGACTGATTTGAGTCGCTAAATTTAGCGACTGAAATCAGTCGCTAAGCTCTATCATTAGCGACCGAAATCAGTCGCTAAGCTCTCACCTTAGCGACTGAAATCAGTCGCTAAAGGCGTCAATTAGCGACTGATATCAGTCGCTAAAGGCGTCAATTAGCGACTGATTTCAGTCGCTAAATGGGGTGATGTGGCGAAATACACCGTCATGCAGCGACTGATTTCGGTCGCTAAATAGAAAAATTAGCTACTAAAATCAGTCGTTGTTGTACCTGAAATAGGCCGGTTATAATTATTATTTTTCTAGCCAAAATCTGCACAATAAAACAAACCAACAACCACAATACATCCCAAACATCATTCCAAATGTTGTTCCAAAGTTACGCAAGCTTCACACTCCAAATTTGGCAACCAAGTACGCAAACGTCATGAATACACTAAATTAAAAGTGTTGTTACAAACTGTTTTTTTCAACAAGCATTCAGAAACTACAAACTATTTTCAATTAATCACCTAACAGGGAAACTAGCTGACGCACCACTACCACCCTCATTGAAGGGGTCTCTAGGATCCCGGTGTCGGGGAATGGGGCCGGAGTTACAGTTCGGTTGGTGCATGCTCCTAAGGCGCTGTAGCTCTTCCAGAATTTGCAGGTTAACGGACTCCTGCATCTTCAGCCTCTCATCCTGCTCCTTCAGCTTCTCGGCCAAGGCATCCCCTCGCGCCCTTTCCCCCTGCAGTTCCGACCTCATCTCAGCCATTTCGGATGGCACACACTCCGTCGAGGTCGCATGGCCCCCCCGAACATTGGGTGGTGTCCAATACAGGGAATGAGCGGTCCCCGTACCGTACACCGATCCCTTGCGGTAGCCCTCCACGACTCTGAACCAAATCGTGCTCGGGTCCACACCTTCATTCTCGGGTGCTCTGGTGGCCTGCTTATACGAAATCTGAAAGAAAATGAAGTCGTGATTAGGTGGGTTGTGTGAAGAAAAAAAAAGTAACGAAGTCTTATGTTTTAAACTTACCCAAATGTCCAGATCCTTCTTCGTGGCGAATACTCGATCAGGATCGTCCCCCTTGCTCTTCGTGTCGAGAAACAGCTGTACCGGCGGAGGGAATTCTACGGTTTTCTTCTTCAGCTGTTGACAGTACATGTAGAGTTCTCATTTATATTTATAATGAAAACATAAAATAAAAATCCAAAATAAAAATCAAAGGTAAGGAAATACTAACATTCATGGCCCGCTGGTGCATCGACTGCGACCCACCATAGTGGGTGCGCTCAGCAAAGGTCTCGGGGTCCCCTCCCCGCCTCTTGTTCTTTTTCGCCTGGACGGATCTTGAAAGGAACTTCGGGTCGGTCCGGGCTGTTCTGAACTGTTGGATGGCGTCACCTACAATTTATACACTTTGAGATCAATAAGTGTTTTGAAGACATATACAACTTTCTATTCAAGTACGGACACTAATTGAGTAATCGAACCTTTAAGGTGTTTCATTAACTTCTTGTCGCTCGCCATCTTGTACATCATGTCTTTGTATCTGGGCTTCGCGACATCCATGTACCGGTCTCTCACAGCCACCTCGAGACCCTCGTTGTAGAAGTGTTTCAACTGCAAGATCGTTTGTTGTCATTGTATTAATAATCTGTAAACAGTAACAGATAATTAATAAAATACAGAAATTCAGTTGTACCTTAAAGTTGGCAAACCACTTCTCCCGTTGCCACAGAGGCAACTTTTTCCAACTCGTGCAGTAGGTATTCAAATCATTCATAAAACTGTCCTTCACACCCGTCACCACCGCACGGGTACGAAACCTACACCAAAGAGTGAAATAAGATGATGTCTCACAAAAGAAAAGGGAAATATAACGTCTCACCATGTGTTCTCCGGGCTAATAATAAGGCGTCCGTCGTCTGTATACTGAAGCCCTTGATCCTGTTGTGGTCGTTCTGGTTGCTCCTCGTCGTTCACCTCTTGGTTCTCCTCCTGGTCCTCTCGCTGGTTCTCCTCCTCTCGCCGGTTCTCCTCCTGGTCCTCCTGCTGCTGGGACTCCCTGTTGTTGTTTCTGCTCGAACTACCGTACCGCAGTCTGCTGCCCAACGTCATATCTGCAGACATATAGTAGTAGAAAGTTAGAAATTGACATCATAATATTGAAATAATTTGACTACAATATGTAATGCAGATTACTATGTACAAATAATATAACTTATTAAAACTATACCCCACTAAAAATCATCGTCACTCTCGTTGTCATCTTCCACTTGCCTACTCGAACCAACGACATCCTCTTCCGCGTAGTCATCTTCCTCCTCCTCGTTACTGACCTCTAAGTCATTGGTGTCATCCTCCTCCTCGACCATATCAGTAGAAGCACCTTCTTCCTCCTCACCACCTTCATTGTCTTCAAAATCTTCCCCCACTTCCACCTCATTATTGTCATCATCATCATTAGCGAAAAGATTCTCATCAACTGGAGACAATGTTGTACCACTAGAAATGACATCCTCTTGGAAGAGGTCAGAGTCATAGTGCCCTCGTGGCTTGGTTTTAAACACCGCCCACCACTGGTTTACAGTTCTGTCGTTCTTTGTGGTTGGGTAAGGCGCAAAGTACACTTGGTGTGCTTGATGTGCAAGTATAAACGGATCCAACCCAATAAATAATTTATTTAAATCTATAACAACAGAAATTAACAAAATTGAAATTAAATATAGATAGATAAACATACCTTAAGGAAAATGAGAGAATTGAAGAAGGAATGAAGAGGAATGGAGGAGGGGCGCGTTTTAGAGAGATGGGGGAGAGATTTTAGAGAGAGAGAGTGAAATGGATGAATAAGCCGGGGGAGGGGGGGTGTTCGTTAATTTAAAAAAAATTCACACCTTTAGCGACCGAAATCGGTCGCGCGTATTATTTTTTAGCGACCGATTTCAGTCGCTAAATTCATTAATTAGCGACTGAAATCAGTCGCTAATTAATGAATTTAGCGACCGAAATCAGTCGCGCGTCCATTTATTTAGCGACCGATTTCGGTCGCTGAGGATAATTGTTTTTTTAAAAATCCGTCTCCTCGTCCAGCGACTAATATCAGTTGCGCGTTGTACTTTCAGTCGCAAAATTAGCTACTGAATTTATCAGTCGCGCGTGATTGGTAGCTATATGAAGTATTTCTTGTAGTGTCAAATGCACAGGGACCAAGATGAGTTCATGGCCCAACATTAAAGAAAAATAGAGGTGCAAGATGCTCGACTTAATACAATCAAAGCTCGTTACGCGATGTTGACCACTCGGACTCCACAACATTTCGAGGAAGGTTCATTTGGGCAAGAAGATCGGTTGTCTCCACAAGGCAATCAACCCGATTATGAGGCCACGAATGAAGAAGAAGAGAGGGTCAACCAAGGGATCATTGTCGAGAGTTGCTCGGATGGTAAAGATATGGGAATAATAGAAGAAGTTGAAGCTTCAAGGGGTGATCTTGAGGAGGATATCATTTTCAACTCGCATACCACTAATGCTTTCAGAAGGAAGCATGAAGAATGTTGTGTAATCAGTATGGTTGACAAAGAGGAGGGAATTGAACATGATTCTTATATCAAATCTTGGGAAGCCAATGTTGATGCCATTAAATCGGATTTACATGATTTTCTTCGTGACGAACCAGATCTTACATTTGGAGAGATTGAAACCATTCCTTCAAGACAATCTCAAATCAAGATCCACCAACCAACTTTGAAGCCGGTAGAAGGAGTGGAGGTAATACATGAGGATATAGATGAAGATGACAATGTTTTTTCGTCAAAGAATGTGTTTACTTCTTTCATTCCTCAAAAGAAACCGAAAGTCCCGAAGATAGGTCTCAAGAAAGTTGAAATCATGATTGAAAAGCCAAAATTAAACCTAGTGAAGATAAGACTCTTCTAGGCCAAATTGACAAGGTGAGTGAAAATGAAGGCTATACTTGGGAGAAAGAGATAGATGCCTTTGAACTTGCCTTGAATGGGAAGTTAGGGGAGCCTATTGGGGGATTTGGAGATGCCATGCTAGACCAAACCGTCGAAGAAATTGAGCCCGCCCTCAAAGGCCTTGAATTTATTCATGGTGAGAATTCTAGTAAGAATGATGATGAAGTTTCCCCTAAAGCCTCGAAAGAAGAAAACTTGATGCCTTCACCTCATTTATCGCACTTGATTTCTAGTCCCTTGTCTTGTAAGATGGTTGATAAATTGGATCCTTGTTGGGCGGCGGAAAAGAATTTTACCCTTAACCCCGTAGAAGAAGCAACACCCTTAGGGTATGATCTCCCAAACCATAACGCCAACCATGACCTTAGACTACTATACCTACCGGATGGTCATAAGAGTCGTTGCTTTGTTGGTTGGAAAGACCCGGGAGATCATGAGAAACTCGGGCATAATGAATTAGATGATGGCTTCTTACCTCCGACTTGGAAGCTTTTGATGATAGCTTGGCTCGGTCACATGAGTCTTCATGAAGATGTTGCTAGAGCATTTGATTTGATCCTCCGAGCCCTTGAGGGCTATCGGGTCGTAGACGGTGAGAGTACCAAGGTTTGACGAAGTTCCTCAAGAACGGTCATGTTGTATATTCCTCTTTCCTCTTCCTTTGAGTTTTTATGTTTGTATTTGTGTGAAATTGTTGGTTTGTTTCTAGGCTTTGTATGTTTTGTGGAGTTCTTGTCATTTAGAAATTTTCTTGAGTGATGTGAGGGAGGGAGTTTTGATGGAATTTTTTGAGCTTGATTGATAGGTTTGAAGTGAAGATGAAGAATTAGAAAGGGTTATGGATAATAGAAGCTTTGAAGCTTGGTGGAGGAAGTCGGTTTTTGAGCTTTTCGTAAGCTTCTGGGGACGGGATTTTTATCCCGTAGTTGGTAATGTTCTTAGGGTGGAAGACTTGGTAAAATCAAGGGGAATGAAGAGCTGAGAGGTGTCACAGCCGTGATGAACCCCTCACGACCGTGACGAGTTGTGCTTTAAAAGACTGCTCACGGACAGGCCATCCCGCCCGTGAGCAAGTTGATCCCGACCGGGACAAGGTCTTCCCGACCGTGATGAGGCCGTCACGACTGGGAAGGACCCCAGCAGCCCCTTTGCCTTCTTTTCTTCATTTAAGCCCCACCCCACCACTTTATACCCCCACCCAACCTCCCTACTCACCTTAGCCACTATCATTTCATCCCTACACTTCAATTATACACCTTCATCTCATCTTCTCATCACTATACATCTAGTTTCCCCTAAAATCATAACCTCATTTAACCAATGCAAGCCCGATATTTCAACCATGCCACTACATTCAAGAAGGGGAGGAATATCGATGACGAGGATGAGCAAAGTGTCGAGAATGATCATTGAGACGATGGAGATTGTTGAGTTGCTAACCGTTTGGTAGGAACGACTCTCTTTTCTTTTCCGTCTTTTATTTGCTAGTCTTTCTTTGTATGTTCTCCTTCCTTTTATGCATTTAGTGTCATGGTGGCCCTCGGGGCCCTTTGGTTATTGCTCCTGATTCTCGATGACGTGATTACATCGAGAATCATTTGAAAAATACAAATTGTCAAGTTCTTTTCACTTTTTCATTATTTTTATTCCCTTTTAGGTCGAATTTAGTCGGAATTGGGCGAAATCGGGGCTAGGTGACTTGATTACACCTAGCCATCCCCTCCCATTTCCTTTTATTTTCTTCTTTTTATTTCTTCCCCCATCTATATCTTTTCTCATCTCGGCCCTAGGTGACTTGATTACACCTAGGCCCGACACATTCTACACTTTCTTTACTTTGATTTTTGATTTTTAGCTTTATTTTCCCTTTTCTCTTCTTTTTAGTGTCTCTACACACTACTGTTCGAGCATGAGGACATTGCTCGGTTTAAGTGTGGGCGGGCGATATCCTAGTCTAGTTTAGCTTTATTTTCGTAGTTTTTTCGAAAAATTTTAAAATTCCTAAAAATTTGAAAAATTTCATAAAAACCAAAAAGATTTTCTTTTGTGTCCTTTTCTTTTGTGTCTTTCTGTCGTATATTTGTTGTGTTGTGTGTGTTTTGCCTCCCAATTTCCTTGTAGGTTGCTTGATCGCCGCGAGTTTTGGAAAGCTCTTGACATCCGGTAATATCGTTCTATCTCTCTCTCCTTTTCCCATTTTGGTGTTTGGAGGAGAATTTGTGATTGTGTGTGCTCGGGTGGAGCTTTTTGGAGTTTGTGGATTGATGTGGTTGCTTACTTGGAAGTTTCGGGGTGGTGTTTATTTACTTTCTGTGTGTGTTTGTTTTATTTGGTTTTGTTTTGTTTTGTTTGTCTCATTTTATTTCGTCTTTGTTTTGTTTTGTATAATTTGTGAGTTTAGTGTAGAAAATGTTTTCAATAACTCAGTTTTGAGGCTAGTGCGCAAGTGTTTACTTTCCCTTTTGAGTGATATAAATCGATTCTTGGACTTAAGTCTAGTAGAATGACTTTAAGTCAATAATTTCGTTGGTTCTTTACCTTGTGTCCACCTAGTATACTAGAGATTTACTGCGGGATTTGCATTTTGACCACCTTGACCACCCACGGAGTGAAAAGACCTTGGTTGCCAAGTCCCGTCCTCTTAGGTGACCATGTTCGAAATTGGTTGATTAGTCCAAGTTTTCCCCTTTTGTGGGTTTGAAGGGAAGCGCGCGCCCGACATACCCATTCCCCTACCTTCTACACATATCTCACAAATAAGTTGCATTTTGTTGAGGTTTCTATACTTGGTTGTAATGATTGCCTACAAGACAAAATTTAGCTAAAAAGGCAAACCATGGCAAAAAGAAAGAAAACAAAGAAGAAAAAGAAAAGGCACAACAAATCAAAAACAAAGTACAAAAGAAGAAAAAGAAATGGCATAACAAATCAAAAGCAAAATATGAAAGAAGAAAAATGCCAAGAAAATCATTTCACAAAAAAATCTTACCACTAAAAAATAAGCCTTTTACCGATTGTTATCGTGAAGAGCCTATCAAAGGACCGAGTCCCTAGGAAGGATGATAGCGATAATGGTCGTTCTTCCCTCATTTTGCAACCATTATCCACCTATTTACTTGGACTAGTTAGGCTATTTTTGAGCATGGGACGACCCTCTTGGCTTATCGCTAAAGGAGGCGGGGTTTCACTTTACCTACAGTGTCGACTAACTCCATGGTTCATCCTTTTTCTATCCCGCCTATCGTCCCGTAGTACGTTATTAGAAGGTTAGGAGGACATAGGTAAGATACCAAGGTTTTTATTGCTTTGTTGTCATACTATTAGGATTTTGTCCATTTCGGTTTGTATTATTAGCTTGGGAACATTGTCACTTGCCTTGAGTCCTTAACCGGTGTTTCTTTCACCGCTTTGTTGAGTGAAGCGGTATTTGTTTCTTCTTGGATGGAACCGATTGTCCGTTTGTTTGTTTGTTTGTTTGTGCGTTTCCGTGTTCGGTTGTATCCACGATTTTGTCGCAAGACCTTACTTGCCTTGCGGATAGCACTTTTCCTCTAAGAGTTCTCGCGTGAGTTGAACGGGCATAGGGTGCGCTAATACCCGCTCGGTTAGTAGTCTAGTTTCTATTAGTTAGTAGTTAGTTCGTGCTTACTCGAGGGCGAGTAAGGGTTAAGTGTGGGGGAGTTGATAAGTGTGTTTTGTACTGTTTATTTCACGTGTTTGGTCACGCTTTCTTTTTTGAAATCGCTCTTTAGAGCGGTTTTGAGGCTACTTACGCTTCTTCTAGCATATTTTAGGTTCCTAAGACCTACCATTGAAAAATGGAACGATTCCGTCTTGTGTCCAGCGCATATGGAGCCAATGAAGGGAAGCGACGATGATTCGGTGACTTAGACTCGAACCCGAGTCCCTTCGAGCCCAATTTTAGAATATCCCGAGCACCGAGAGTCGATAAGAAGCCTAAGAAGAGCAAGTAGGGACCTACGTGACCGTATATGAAGCCTACAGTTCCTTTCCGACCGTGACCATGACCATCACGGTCGGGACGAAGTAAGCCAACAATCAAGAGCCACTATAGGATGATCCCGACCAGGACCACCCCCTTCCCGACCGGGACCACCACCATCCCGGCCGGGACGGGCCCAGCTTAGCACTCCGCTTCATTCTTTCCTTCCTCTCACTTATGGAACCCTATATATACCTTCCTCTTGTAATTTTTGAGGCATGAAACCCTAGATAGAAATTAGTATAGCTTAGCTTAGTTTCTCCTTATTCTTTCTTTAATCTTTCTTTAATCTTAGCTTAATCTTAGTTGTTACTCTTGTATTATTGGAATTCTTGAAGATTCTATCAAGATTAACCACCTTGGTGGATGTATTTGGTTTTTCTCTATATGCAAGTTTCAATCTTTTCATCTCCTTTCTAGTTTGATATAAACCTTCTTTTCTCCTTTCTCTTAATCTTTCATTGTTAGTTAAGTTTTAATCTTTATCCTTTGTTTATGCTTAATCCTTATTGTCTTTCGTTATGAATGTTTCTCTTATGTTGCGGATTTCACTTGTTAGTGTTGATAGTTCTTTAGTTATGTGTGAGTAGTTTTCTCCTAGGGTTAGTAGGGGGATTGGGTGTGATTAATGATGATTAGGGTGAGATTGGTGATACTAGTTGTTGTTTTTGTTGTTTCCTAATGCCTTGCACTCAACATGCTCGATGAAATGCTTGTGAGACTTGAGACGATCACTCCTTTTTTTTTCTTACTTCTTCTCTTGCATGTCTTTGTTTGGTGATTGGTTTGGTTCCTCTACTAGAAGCGAGAGCGTGGTGAGGAGACCCCTAGGCCGTTTAAGTAGCGAGAGCCCGAATGTAACCTAGGCTACGAAACCATCCTAGCACCCCCGTTTCCCCTTTGAGTCTCCTTGACATTCATGAACCCGAACTAGCCCTAGTTTCTCCTTGTATTGATTTAACTCGCTTTCCATTATCATTAGTTGTTTGCTTTGCCTTTTTATTTCGTGTTATAGACTTTAATTTAGTCATTAGTCAATCTTAGACAATCACTTTAGTTTGTCTTGAACCTAGTCTTGGACCATAGCACCCTCTAGTTTGGAACTCCCGTCCCTGAGGATCGACTCGACTTACCCTAGCTACCTAGCTTAGGTTCGTTGATATTATTTTGGTCGGTAGGATAGACGACAAATACTTACCATCAGTAGGAAAGGGGAAGCCGAGTAAAAATGACTCAGGCTTCAATTGGGCGGGATGTAAATTACGAGGGATCTGATTTCAATGTATGACCCTAACGGTTGAGATTATCCTATTGAGCTTGAATCCTTAAAATTCCGGACTGTCTCCTAATAAGTGTCTCAGGAAGGTCTTAAGGGTTTTAATGTAGGGAGGCTAGTATTTGGTGCTAGCTGACCGATCTGTTCACTTTTACTCTTTGTTCCGACTTGTATTTGAAATCGAATTGGATGGTTGGGATTTGATTTTGACCATTGAGTTCGGTCTTGATCATTCAATTGGGCCGGTTTAGCTTGGCCTTGGTTTCACTTTTTTTCTTTGGCTCCTTTTGGCCATTTCAGACTTCTTTTTCTTTTTGTCAGACTAGCACCTGTGGTAGGAATTTGTCGGTCTTTATTTGAGGGATGTTTATTATGGGAAATGGGTTTGCCTTCCGTCTTTGATCACGAGCTAAGAGACTATCTAGATTTGTCATAGGATTAAGGAATGCTCGTTCTAATGGATAGTTTGTGGCTTTCTATACCAGACATGGAATAGGTAAAAAAAATAACACGGATCTCGGTTCTTGTACTTCCTCGTTATTTCAAGGAGTCGATAATTGTATGGCATATTGTTTAAACGCGACGAGTCACAAGCGAAAGTATTTGCATTATTGTTTAAATCAAGCATTGTCAAGGCTCGTAATAGAGAAGAAAGAATTGCTTTTATTGATAGACTCCGAAAGGAGTGATATTTAGACGGGACTAGGGATGTCGGGACATGTCCCCGTACCTCAGAGTCAATCATGACAGAGACACTAGAAGGGAAATAACAATACTATGACTTGACCCTACTATGATGTTGACCTAGGCTCGGGGCCTTCTTCTTAGGCTTAGATCCTTATGAAGTCTTCTGGGGATGCGACCCTTGATGGGTATTTTGGACTTATTTCTATTGATGGACTGTCGAGGGATTTGAAATAGCTCGTGACAACCACGGATGCGACCATCTCTCTCTCGATATTTCTAAAGGTGAAATCTGGTTTTTGTCGTTTTGAGGGAGGGAACGTTCCTTCCTCGATCATGTTTTGGATTGTGTGTTTCAATGCAAGACATGCATGCTTCAGTATCGTGTCCGTTGCCTTGGTGATATAGGCAATAGGCATTTGCACTCCATGTTTTGCTTCGTCTGTTGATTGGTGGGTCCGGAGTGGGACCTACGGGCAAGAGCAACCCTTGATCGATTAGATGTTTGAGAGCTGAGCTGAACTCTCTTAGTGATATCTCTGCTTTGTAGGAGATGACTTTATGAGGTTTTGAGGTTTTTCCCGTATCGACTTCAGGAAGTTTTGATTGGGCGGAATATTGGGATGATCTACCCTACGTAAGTTCTTGGGCGTAGCAATTGCCTGGATTGGCATTTGTTTCGCTTTCCATGTCCCTACTCTCAAGCAAATTGAGGCAGCTATCGATGTGGCGGACGGAGGAAGTCAAACGGTTACCGAAGCATAGACATTGCGAACCAATTTGGTTAGGGTATTGACATCGTTGCAGATGCTTTCGATGGCGTTTGAATCTATGGACATATTGGGGAGTGATTCTGCGGGAAAGGATCGAAAGACCATAACGGATCCACCGGTCGACGTGAGAGACTTGAGGGATGCTCATAGGCGAGCGACACGGAAATGAGATCCTTGATTCCCGAGTGTTTGCGGTCATCGGATTAGGGACTCGGGTGCTTCAGACTTTTGGTGTATTCGGCAAAACGCCTAACAGACTTGTATCTCTTGAACGAGATGATTTGACACGAATCTTGGGGTGAGATTTAAAGAAAAGGACTTCTCGGGATGAGACGACCCAAAATATAAAACCTTGGCGGAGGTGACCCTAGTAACTAACACAGACAGTTAATCACACGGTTGTACGACGTAAGAAGTTGATCTCGATCCCAGCTCGAAATCAAAGAGTTTTGATGTTTTCGAAAATGGTTGAGTTTTAAAAGCAAACCTTTTTGAAAGTGAGTCTTTGAGAAATCGGTATTACAATGGTTTAGTGACATCGCCTGTGGTGTGTGGAAAGTGTTTCTATGTGAGTGTTGAAGATTTGACGATAGCGAAAGTGTAAATTTTGATTATGTAAAAGCGCGGTTGTGAAAGAAGCGGTTTTTGAAAATTGTGACATCGCGTTTTTATCAAGACTACTATTAGTTAGGAGTTCGAAGTTCGCGGTGTAGAGAGTGTTCATGAGGGAACAGGGTGTCCGTGGTGGAGTTTTCGAAGGTGTGACCAAATTCTTGTTACAGAATTTAGGTGGTGAAAGTGTTTTTAGAAAAACTTTTAAAGCGTGGGACCGTGTTCGTCCATCCCATTGATTGGAATTTCGATGGTGGTGACGGTATGCGTGTAATGCTTTGTGAATATACCCGTGTTTTACGTTCCTCGATTTCATTAATTGAAGTTTCGGTAATATTAACGGTATGTGGAAAAAGCGTTTTGAAAAATAAAATGTAACCGTTTTAGGTGTCTTGATTTCATTGGTCGGGATTTTGGCGATAGTAACGGTGTGTGCGTGAATGTTTTGAAAGCAAAATGTGACCGTATAAGGTACCTTGATCTCATTGGTTGGGAGTTTGGTAATAATAATGGTACATTGCTGTTTGTTTTTTTGAAATGAGAAGTTTTATTTTGGCTGAAGTTGTAACACCCGCTATTTTCCTATCATTTTTTTTATCCTTTCCGTTATGTCTTCGTCATAACTCTGTCACTGTCGGCGTTGTGTTTCATCATTTTTCCAACTTTAATTTCATTTTCGAGTTTAATGATATTTATTTTTATTTTTAAAAGGTTTTAATTCTTGTAAATCTATTTATTTTATTTTCTCCGTAAACTAATTAATTTTCCGCGAGGAATTCTATTTTTCTTTGAATTGACGTTTTTAAGCTCGGATTTAAGTTATTCATTTTCCTAAAAATGTTTAAATATATTTATATAATATTTTCAAGTAAGAAATATTTTTATTTACGAAAATTTAGTCATTAATGATTTTATTCCGAAGTTTCGTAAATAATTATTTTCTAACGCGAGATTTACTCGAATTGCTTTGAAATGCTTTTAATAATTTTACGATCCTTTTTTTTATCAACCTACAACTAAAAAGACACCCTTTTTGGACCGTAACACCTTGTAGTCACACCTTTGATTACAACTTTTATTTACATAACACTTTATGTTTAAACTTTAAGTAAAAAGATATTTATCTCTTTAATTGATTTACATGCTTAAATGACAAACTTTTCATGCTACCATCTCATTCACCTTGGCTGAAATTTTAGGACTATATTCACATTGTTTTTATCAATTTTAAAGTTTCATTCATCCACCATCCCTTCATATTTTTCTTATTCATTTCTACATCAATTTTATTTTATCAAAAACCTCTTCTTTCTCCCTCTTTTTGGCTGGTGTTCCTGCCCATTTTCAGCAGCCATTTTCGTCCATAATCAAGCTTTGACCGTCCTATTTTAGCCTTCTAAATTATCGTCTTTCTTTTCCCTTCGTTAAGGTAATAATCGATGTTATTTTCGATCGTTATTTGCCTCGATTATTTTAGTTTTCTCATGGTATTTTTGTACCATGTATGTCGTGTATTGAAGGATTCTTGGACGACCCCGAGGCCGATAAATTTATCGTAGACTCGGATTTGAATTTGAGGTAACGTCGATGTTACTCGGTATTGCATGATTTTATTTGTGTAATTGCATGTATATAATTATAATTTTATTTTTGAAAATATATGTATGTCAAAATCAGGAATATTTTTTAAAAGTTGAAAATTTGCATGTTTCGATATTTTTATCGCTTTTACGAGATTAACGATTAAATTGTTATTTTAATTTGTAAAATCGTAATATTCGGCCTAAACATGTACTATATGTTTATATTCTGTAAAAATGATATTTTTGATGATTTTTAATAATTTAGTATATGATATTTTAAATATCGATTATTGAATTATTACCGTTTACGGACAAAAACAATTTAAAGCCAATTTTTAGTTCTAGTACCTAAAAATTTTATTTTAATCTGATTTTTGACGTGGTGAAACTTTCTAGTGAAAAAGAATTATTTGAATTTTTTTTATAATTTTTCGGAATTGTTAAGTGGATGAATTAATTAATCACTTTAAATCATCGTTTATTGTTAAAACCGCGTTTGTCGTTTAAATTCTCGATTTCTAGTCTTTTGATTAAATCTGGAAAAAAATATAATTCTGATGATTTCATGATAAAATATAATTTTATGATTTTTAGTGCTTTAATAAAATGTTAGGAACGATAAGTTTTATTAATGGAATCGTTAATTTTGAAAACGGGTTTTAAAGACGGTTTTGATGGGATTTATTAAATCTGGAATTTTTGGAAATATGGAAAAATGGTAGATTCTGGAAAATCATGATTTTTATGTTTAATAATAATTTTTGGATATTGAGACTTAAATCGTTTTGTAATTATTTTTAATAATCGTTATTGTCGAGATTAGACGAATAACGAGAAAACCCTTTAAAAACCGAGTTTTAAGATTCTGGAAAATTTTCTTTTCTGGACAGAATGTCCATAAATATATTTTAACTATTTTACGTAATTTTTGTACTATTTATTAAAATCTTTAATTAATAAGTATTGATTTTTGGACAAATTGAGATTTATCGTTAAAATGCTTCGTCTTACCTAAAAGAATTATTTTTCCAGTCATTTTGAAAATATTTGAATCTGAAACTTTAAGAGTTAAATCATCCCTTAACATACTCTAAATATATTCATTGGTTTAATTATATAAAAGACGTTAAAAGATTTAATTTGACATTTGCCGTAAAATTCTATTTATAATCGTATTGTCGAAACTAATAATAATTAGGGAATTTTAGTTTTGTAAATTTTGGAAATACCCTAATTAGTAGTATTTAAAATGTTTAAGACCTTTCTAAATCATTTTATAAACACTTGTATGACGTTTCAATAATTTCATTAACTCAAATGTTCTCGTTTTAAGAATTAATATCGTTAAGGCCGAAAGTACTAGTTTTATAAATCTATATCGTTTACGGAAAATGTTGCATTAGTATAAACTAATATTTTCGCTATTTTGATATAATGCTATTTTTAGTAAAGTTTCCTAAAATAGAAAGTTTCCTCTTTTGGAAAGTAATCCTTTTTTCTTTTTTGTTCTCTTATTGCTTATAATGTCTACATCTTTTAAATATCGATAATGGCTTTGTTTTGGAGTTATGGAATAAGAACAAGTGTGAGGTTTAGAGTAATATATTCTGGGGTTTACGTTTTTGCCATCAACAACTATAAGGCTGGTGTGTCTTTATGGGGCACACTGGTTGTTGAACCGAGCATATATGGTGTTCGGGAGTGTGTGTACATTTTGACCTTAAACTCGTGCCTCGCAGTGTAAGACGCCGTCGGGTTGAACTGAGTATTTATGGTGCTCGGGAGGGGTGTACATATCATCTTAAACTAGGGCCACGCATTTATAAGTCGCCAACCTATTATGGTTGAGTAGCCTAGTTAGAGACCGAAGTTTGATTTGTTTGAACTAAGTTCTCGAAGCTAGTTTTTAGTATTCTCCTAGTGAAAGTCTAGCCGTCTACACTAATTCTATCCATAACGCCATTTTGTCTATTTTATTATTATCGATATAATTTGGTTTGCAGGTTGGCAAATGTTTTATGTTTTCTTCGGAAAACTCATTTTTATTATATTATTTCGATACGTGAAGTTTTTCACTGAAAGCTTATTTTCATTATAATGTTTTATTGTTTTCCGTTTTTACTATTTTCTATAGTAGTAATTACAGTTTTAAAATCCTGTTATACGGCTGGGAGAACGTTGACGTTGCTCCCCACTGATTGTGGTTGTTATGTTTTAACATGGCAGGTATACGTGTTCCGGGTGTGGGCTAGCGAGCAGTGTGGATCCTGCTTGTTTAGTTTAATAATTATGTCTTATGGATTGTTCAAACCCCGTTTGTGGATTGTTTTAAATTTTGGCCATTTTATTTTAGGCCTATTGTTTGACTTTACCATTTTAATTTTACTAAGACATAGTTACAGTGTGTTTTAATCCCGACTCTACAGTGTTTCCGCCACTGTATCGCGTTAGATTTTTCTAGGGGATTACAGAAGTAATGGCGCTTAAAATGTCTTTTAAAAGCGATGAGCATGAAATCGGCCATGGTGATGGCGCTAAGGTGTCTTTTGAAAATAAGTTCAATTTTGGCCGAAGTAACGGCGTTTTAAAGGTGGTTTTGAAAAGAAGATGTCCTTTTTCATGGTTGAATCCAGATTTTAATATTTTATTCGGGTTGTCACACACGCTACACATAACTAGGCACATATACACTCATGCAGGATGCTGACACGGGTAGGTTAAGGTAGGCTACCGTCCACAAGTAGTGTTTGCATAGATGACGAAAGGTCACCGGGGGAGGTGAGTGTCATCCCGGTTGCTCAGTGCCACTCGCTTGGTATATCCACGGAATGCGTGGCTACCTTAGATGGCCGAAACGTCAACCGAGGGTCTCTCCGTGTGCCCGTAAGAATCTTACCGCAAAGAGGTCGATTGGTCCGGATATCGGTTAGAGTGGGATTTTTAGGGCCAAAATCTGTAGTGATCAATAAAAAGGAACAAGGAAATGAGCTTCAACGACCTCGTTCGAGTTACACCACCGCTGGAAACTTGTTTCCAAATCCCCAGCAAAGTCGCCAAATTGTGAACGCTCGTCCACACCGCCCGACACACCGCGCGGGACCTCTTTTTTTCGTGGCAGCCACCCACGCGGCCCCTCTCGTTCGTCGGGGGCCGGTCCGATCTCTGGTACCGGGCGATGTATCGGACCTCGATTTTGTTGATGATTCGGATAGTACTAGACGGATGCGGATATCCGTGTTTCCGTTAGTATCGATCGAGACGTGGTTGTAAATGTTTAAAGGTCGATATGTTTGGTAAGACGACCTTTTTAGTGAACCAAATTCGTTGCCGATTCGTGGAGTCGCCACCGAGTTAATTATGGGAACTCGGAAACCGTTCAAGTCAACTTTGATCCTTAGCCAGCTCAAAGTTGAGCGGCACGGGGACCTAAAGATAAAGACTTGTACCCTTAAGCACTCCATGTCCGGAATGACTGTCATTGTCAATGGTTTCGGACATCCAGAAACCGTCGATTCTGAGTAAGGGGTGAGGGTATGTATTGGGAAGCCAATGCCCGGTAGACATCAACACCCAATCCTGCCCGCACATAACGGCCTTTACTAATCAATCGGAGGACTGATAACTTTGCTCCTTAATTGTGACGGAAATGTGATAATAACATCCGTTGTTTTAACCTTATGTCTTTGCTACGCATCGGGATTAATATGGAGCCCGACCACCACTTTGTTCAGTTTTAGCTTGTTTACGTTTTAAATTCTGTGATAGGTGATTTAGCATGCGATTATAGAGTCATAAAAGCGATAAATCATACAAAAGCGGTAAAATGCGAAATATAAATAAATCACGTAATGAGGAGTTGCACCCTCGGAGTGTACACTAAACGAGACACGATGCGTAGATGATTGAGAACGGATCTTGGAACTACTCGGGTTTAGTTTGGGTGTTTTAGTGCTTATGGTTGAAGTTGTGGACGTTGCGTATGTTTGCGACGTGCCATGGACCTAATGTCCATACTAGTACTAGTCGGACTCGACATTATCGAAGTGCATGACAAAAAATAAAGAATTTAAAGTTTTGTTTAGACGAAAATCTAGTGACGATACGAGTTTGAGGCGGATCCTTCTAGGTTTTTCTGCGGTGAATCCGGCAGAGCTTTGCTACGATATCTGAATGTGGCTAGTCGAGCGCGGGTTCCCCTTTTCGTTCTTATCGAATAAGAAACTCGAGAAACTACGAGGAGTAGTGTCGATTCGCATATCGGGAACAAACAATCGAGTGGATCATGCTTAGAGTCGGAGTGCGATGCTAAGCTAAAGAGAAGCTCATAAAGAGGAAGTGGGGAAGAGAATTGAAGTTGAGTTGTGTTGTAAATGAGCGTAATAGGGGGGTTATTTATAGTTGTTCGCGCAGTTTAAATCGACTGTTCGGACGCTTGGCGTCCTGCGCACCAAGACTGAGGCGCTTGATAGCTTGCGTATGAGACTTCGGTCGCCTGGTGGGAGGCGATTAAGTTTTCGAAGATCCGATTTCGAAACTTTCCAAAATGGAGAAGATTCGTATCTTGGTTTACTTGGGGTTATAGAGTTTCCTCTCGACCTAGCGTATCGAGCGCCGGGTGGGCCTCGCGTGTATCTTGAGGTTTACTCGGCCTGACGCGTTGACCAGGTTTGATATTGCGTGTTTCGGGACCGATTCAGAGCCCCGGTGTCGGAATTGACTCTGATTAGTGTCGACGCGACCGTAATGACACGACTAAGACCATTTTGACGTTGAATTAATTTTTCCGAGTAATTATTTGATCCATTCTATAGATAAACCATCAAAAACATCGTAATCTCGCGTTGTGTTGCAGTCCGATCGTGATCGGGTGTTTGTTGGGCACTCCTGCAGCCATCAGGTCAAAATCTGGGTGTCTACACATACACCATAACTCACCCTACATATCTCAAACCGCTCTCGTGCCATCGATGTAACTAAATGAGCCTATTCGCGAGACTATTAACATGTAGGTTGAGGGTGACAAACCTCATTTTTTCATCCCTAATCTCACTTTAATTCTTGTAAACTAACACTACTAACATTTTTTATTTTCGTATACTAACTTTTATTTTCCATATCTAACTTTTCAGTTATCGTTCGTAGCAATCTAACTACTAACTCGACTATAAAATACTCACCTTTAACGTACCGAATACAAAGGGTGACGAGATAAGGAAACACGGATACAAGAGTATTGCACTCGTATCGACGGCCGCTTATCTTGTTACCTCTCGTAATTGGTTGTTTAGGGTGAGTAAACCCCCTAAAATGACTTTTACATTTCCGTCATATTAATACCGTGTATGTTACTATAAAACTGTTTTCAAAACTGATTCAAGCGACGTCCAATGACGCTAACTGCCTAAATCGATTGTCGTGGGTTTAAAAGCAAAATTACGACGTCGAAATGCAAAGGACTTAAGTTCCGTGGCGACGAATCAATTTTATCCAATCGAATACATACGATGATTAAATTATCATGAAACCAATATTCATTCTAGTTCAATTATTTTCGATTTCGTAAAGGTCACTTCAAATGCTTGATACCGGTTCAGTAATCGAGCGTCGTGCACAAAGAGTTATCGAAGGTCGGACCAATATAAATCACTTAATATTTTTGTTTGGTTCAACCATGCCTCGATTTGAACCGTAATGTCACAAATGAGTCGCTTAAAAACAAGTTGTGACCTGTTACAGAGGGCACTTGATCGAGTGCCAAAGGACCACTCAATCGAGTGACCCCATCAAAAACGGGCAGGGTGTCTTCGTCCAAGGCACTCGATCGAGTCCCCTCAATGACTCGGTCGAGTGGCCTTTATAAGCGTCCAATGAGAGCTTAAAAAACGATATAGAGTCCCGTCAAGTCATTTTCAATGCGTGCCTAATCAATCACGTATTCGCCCCCCGATCAATATACAACGCAATGTGTAAACAGTTGAGGTTATGTTTAATTGTTCGATTACGGTTTCATCAATCTATGTCGTCTATTTATGAGTCCTTTTATAGTCTATATTTACCGTTGCCAATCGGATTGTTATATTATTGCTTGTTGTATTGTGAATTCCGGGTTTTATTTCCGCATGTGTAATTTGTAATTTATTTACGAGCTTTATTTTCAATGTTTTCCATTTATCGCTTTTAAATGAACATCGCATGCTAAAAAACTTTGACGTAAACCATGATGCATTAAATGATGTAGCAACTCATACTATATTTACGCAAAACAATGTTTGCGTAACATTTCACCGTATTACTAGCGCGCATTAAAAAACCAATCGATATCTTAGTAAAGGTCGCTATGTGCGGGCATGGTTGGATGTTCTTTGTGGGCTTCCCAACACGTTCCCTCACCCCTTACTCAGAACCATTGGTTTTCGGATGCCCGAAACCGTTGGCATACGAGAGTCATTTGATACACGATACCCGATAACTCGACATCGGTATCGTTATACAAAGGGACGAACCCAACAAGCTCTAGTACTACAGCGGGCCATGCTTTGTCCACGATACGCCCAAGTATAGAGTGGGTTCGAATGATCCCAAACTCCCATAAAGTTTGGTGGTGACTTCTGTTTCGATTTCAATTCGACACAAGAACCATCTCATCACGAGAACATGCCGCCGCCCAAACCCGCGCGTGGACGCGTCGGGGTGGACCTATATCATGTCCACAATTTGGCGACTCCGCTGGGGATACCTGATGTACAACTTGTTATCGGGATCTTCAGGGTGATACTCGAAGAGAAATCGATTGGTTAGTAAAATATTCGCGTTAGTTTTACGGTTCATGCATAACCCCAATTTTACCCGGGCCAGTACTGGCGACCGGCGTCCCACTATATCGCGATGTATTCCTGTAGACACCCACATTTTGACCGCTAGGTGTCTATAGCAGTTTCCGACAAACACCCGATGATGATCGGACGCAAACGTGTGCTTTAATATACTCGGAAACGGGCTCAAAATCATTGGCATTTGGCTTGGGCTTTTTACGGAGTACATATCTCACAAAACCAACCTCAAAATCAGGCCCAGCTGGTCGTTTCGAGTCAAATAAAGCTAATTTGGGTCGATTCCGACACCAGGGGTAAAATCGTCTTTTAGCGACCGAGTCAAAACCCGGTCGGGAATATTCTCGAGACACACGGACCAGCCGTGACACCTCACACGTCCGGTTTGGACTCCAATACTACAAAAAATCAGCTACACAAAATATTAAACAAATCCGTTTAAGGATAGAATTTGATCTCAAGTAGGAATTCTATCCGAAAACCGAATCAAACACTCGACCGAGCTAGGACACTCGGCCGAACTACTCCACCAACCAGCCGGTTCCCTTTCTTCTCCAACAAGAAAACGGAATTCTCATTCCTCTCAACTTCCCATATTTCCTATCCTAAGCGGTAGTTCTAACTCAAAGCACCTCTCCCAGCCAAGGTCGGGAACTTCCCTATAAATAGCCCCTTGCACAACTCAAAAAAGAACATCGACATCAATAGAAATACACATACATCAATTACACACATCCCTACACTAAGCATCAAAACCAATATTATAAACCCGAAGGAAACCGGCCCCGATACCCGACCCCCCTTCACGTTCCAAACCGAGCCACCACAACTGACCGACATCCACTCGACGCTCCTGTGCCCAAGCCATGTTCCGACGAGCTCCGATCCGAGTAAACTAAAACATGTAGGTTGAGGGTGTAACCAAACCCGACTTCTCTTTTTTCTCTCTTCTCCCTCTCGTCGTCCGTCGTTTTATTATGGGTCGAGTGTCTTTTTTTTAAGGGTCGCTTTTTATTATCGATATTACTAAAAAAACTATTTTCGTATAACAAACATTCTTAAAAATATGATATCAATTCTATAGTTGAATATCGTATTAAAAGAATTAAATCAAATCTCGGCGATGCTAAAAAAAATCGTTACATCTTTTTCTACAAAATACAACGATTTTAAACGCGGAGAGAATTAACATCTTTTTCGTTCAGATTTTTTTCAAAACTTTTTTTTTTATTCATTCCGAATATCCGATATCGATTTCATAATCGAAAATCGGATACGACGAATATCGAAAACATAAATCGAGTATAAATTAATTCGTATTTGTACGCGATTTATCAAAATTAACGATTTTCGAACAACAAACAGAACCGGGACAGACCCGCACGCGAGTCGCGCCCCCTCCCAGGCGACTTGCGCACGGGCCTGAAACCCGAGTCTCCTTTTTAGCTTTTTTTCGTTCATTCTTTTTTATTATTCTACGAAACAATTTCTCAAAATTTACATCTTTTCTAAAAACTATTCCGAATATTTGATACCGATTACATAATCGACTATCGAATATAACGAATATCGAAAATATTAAGTCGAGTACGAATTATGTAATATTCGTACGCGGTTTAATAAAAGCATCGAATCTTCAAAAAATCGATCTCGAAAACAGGCTGGGACGCGAGTCGCGCGCGTCTCGGGCGAGTCGCCTGGCCGGCTGTAACGTGACGCGGTTTTCTATTTTTTTTATTATTTTTCGAACTTCGTTTTTTATACAAAACAGCGTCTTTTTAGCAATATTTTCAGATTTCGACTAATATTTTCTCGATCTCGCATATTTATTATATTTGCTATATTGTTTTTCACAAACCGATACTAACTTGTTTGTTCATCTTTTGTAGCAAATTCATCTTTTTTCTATCGTTTTTTTTATTATACTAAAGCGAATCTCACATGCTAAATTCAACTTCGACGTTAATTTTTCATGCATTAAACCGACTTAGCAACCAATTCAATTCCTCGCATGCTTAGGAAAACAATGTTTGCATATCATTCATCGTATTAGTAATGCGCGTATTAAAACATCATTCGATATCCTAGTAGAGGCCGCTAATATGCGGACGGGGTTGGGTGTTCTTTGCGAACTTCCCAACACGTACCCTCACCCCTTACTCAGAACCTCGATTTACGGATGTCCGAAACCATTTGCAACGAGAGTCATTCAATACACGATATCCGATCAAGTCGGTATCGGTATCAAATGCAAAGGGACGAACCCGATAAACTATGACATCGGAAATAGGCCGTATTTTGTACACGGCCCACTACGACATAGAGTGGGCTCGAATGGTTCCGAATAACCACAAAATTCGGTGGCGACTCCAACTTGGATTTAAATTTCAATTTGACCATCTCATTAGGAGATTCATTCGCCTCCCCAAACCCGCGCATGGCCGCGTCGGGGTGGACCTATGTCATGTCCATAATTCCAAATTGTTATCAAGGTGTTCATGGCTAATTCGTATGCGGCATGTCCTTATACAAATTGGTTAGGGAGTCCATCCCGATTATCGGAGAGGCCATGCGTAGTGGTTGATACGTGTCGTAACCGCAGTCAAAATTAAATTTATAATTCACTTACAAGACTCCTAACTAACTAGTAGTAGGACAAGTAAGGGTCGAACCCACATGGACTAATGATACTATCTAGGATTAATTTAGTAGTAGTTATATAGTTATAAAAGTATAAATATAATAATGGGGGGGTTGTTTGAATTGTTTTTATACTAAACTAACTTACTAAAATTAAATAAATAAAACTAATAATACTACTAATCGCAATAAACAGATAAAAAGTTCTTATAATGAATAAATAGGAGGTATGTAATTTTCTATAGATGTCGGGTAAAATCATCGATTCACTTAATTAGTTATATTGGATAGATTAGTTAATCGGTTAATCCTTGAACGCAAGTAAATTACCAATTTTATCTTTCTGACTCGTTAAACCCCGTGAACGCACGCAAGTTTAATCCTAACTAATTTATCAAATTAACCATGAACGCATGAATCAAATTAATAAATTGAGTCGCTTTAACATCACTAATCAGTTGAATAAAATATCACCAAAACGCTGCAATTATATCTGACTCAACTATTACACAAGATTCTAGCAATTAAGATTAGACAAGAACGCTGCAACCTAACCAAAATTACTATTAATTCAACGACCGATTCAATGAATACAATTAAGTTGGCCAAACGAAATTAATAAACACGAATCAGATAATTAAATAACGAATCTTATATAAATATCCAACAAATTATTTAATCAATCAAAACAATATCATAATCTCATAAAACCTAACATCAATAGTCAATTACATACTCCAATTGATAATTACTCTAAATTAAACATAATAAAAGTAAAAATAAGATAAAGATTAGAAAAGCTCATAAAAATCGGAATAAAATTTGATTAAAACGGAGTCAAGCCGTCGATTCCGTGGTCCGTCGTCGTGCGGCTTCTTCTTCACGTGGTTCGTCTCCCTCCTGTTCTCTTTTTTTTTTGTTCTTCCCGTGTGTCTTCTTCTCTCTCTTCTTTTTATATTTTTTTTATTTCCTTCTTTTCTCTTTCCTATTCTCTTTTGAAATATTTTATTTCCTTTTATTATTATTTTTTTGTTTCCTTTGTAATAATGGGCTACAACCCATTTGTTTTGGTGTAGAAATATACTGGTCCCCTGTCTTATAGCTCGATTTCGACCTAGTATATGACGGAATTTAATGTTTCTCTCTTCTACAAACTTGTAGGTCTCGAATTTAGCTTTCCAACGCATCCTGAATCGCTTGATTTCGATATCGTATGAGTGAGATATCGTCGTCTTAAGATAGACCTACACAATGTATACGAGAATATATATATTATTTGACCTTCAAATTAAATGGGTTATTCTGAATAATTTAAAAATAAGTAATAAAACTTATTTTAGCACATAAATAATATTAACGTATATATTAACCCAAAATTCATAAAAATACGTTATTAGCTCAAATAATATAAAAGACGGCATTATAATAATAATATTAAAGGGGTAAAAATATGTATAAATATCGATTTATCAAAATCCCCACACTTAGTCCATTGACGTCCTCGACAATGATTACTCAAGAGCTAACATAAATTGAAAAATTAACCTTCAAATGTTTCAAACCAGCCCAACTAGGTACAATCGACGACAAACTAAAAATATTTGAGAAAACATTTTTTTTATAAGTTAGTAAACTAATGGAAATAATTTTGAGTTAGATTAGCAAGTAATGTATACATAAAATTTCTTCTCCCTTAAACTATTCAATTAAACTAATTTAACACCATATAATATGTTAGACCCCTTCTAAATTCAAATTAATTAATCCAAGTTCGATCGGGAGGAAAAGTAATTGCATATATCACTTCAAAACAATTTTTCATTATAGTTCTTAATATAAATCTTTTTTTTAATGTTAGATTAGAATTTGTCATCAACTTCCCAAGTTTAGGTAGCTCAATAAAAACAAAGGCTAAAACTTTTAAGCTCAAATTTTTAACAAAAAAAAAATTCAAAAACTTTCGACAGCACTTCCCCTAAATATTCACATATCCCAAAATTTTAAAATAGCCTACAAAACACACATTCAATGTAATGGCCACCCGCCAACTCCACTTTCAACAATAATTCATCCAATTTTCAATTTACCTCATCCCCACACTTAAATCCGACATTGTCCTCAATGTCAAAAGAGACAACAAACAAACATAAATAAATAAGAGGGATAAAGGTACTTAACGGGTCTAGCAAAGTAGAAATATATGCATCTTGTCCACGTTGATTTTGAAAACGTCATCCCATTGACATATCACATGTTCAGCAAATAATCACATCCTACAAAATTCCAACACTGACCAAGAAAAGTGAAATAGGGGAAATGAAGGGAAAAAAAATAAAATAAAACTAAGTAAAATAATTAGTCACGCATACAAAATAAATATACAAGCTCGGGTTGCCTCCCGACACTAGTAGAAAAACATCCATTTGCTACTCCCCAAATGAGGCGTTTTTATCAAATAGCATCAAATCCAAATGTATTATTTTATCTTTATTTTTTTAAGAGGAAAATAAGACTCCTCAGTTGTGGGTAGAATACGAATCTTCGAATATCTAACCCTTTTCTCACATTCTCTCACTCTTCACTGTTCACTGTTCACTGTTCACTCTTCTCCTTCTTCTTCCTCCACCACTGTTGTCTGTTATCCAATAATCGAATTCAAACACGCTTGACTTCGCCTTCAACCACCGCATATCCGGTCACTCCAACCCAAAATACGTCCACTCCTTTCCGCTCCGCCTAAAAACTCTCTTCCTTCCTTTCTTCCTTCATTCATTCATTCATTCATTCATTCTTCAAAACAGAAGAAGACTAGCCTGATTCGCCTGATATCTCACCGGAGGAAGACTCACCTCGACGTCAACTACCCGACCTCCCCCTTTTTCAGCCACCATCTCTCCAAGTTAGGGTTTCTCAGGTGATTTAGGATTTTCTGATTTAGTTGATTTATTCTTGTAATCCTTACGAAATTTCTAATCTTGGGTCATATCAAAGAAGGGCGATTCACGTTTTTGATTTAGTTGATTTCTTGGTTTAATTTGCTATGTTATTGCAGGTCATGAACGAATTTAGATTTATGGATTGAAATTTTGGGTTGAAGTTTTTCGTTTTATTTGAAGTTTGCAGGTCATAATTGCCTGTTTTTCTATTTAGTTGAAGTTTTCGATCTAATTTTTTTTATCATCTTGAAAATTATGATAATGCTGAGGTTGAAAATCTTTGTATATTTTTTATTTTCCTTGTCCTTTAGTAATTCCATTTTTAGCAGGTTCCAGGTTTTCGTTTTAGTTATTTCAGGCTTATATTCATGGGGTTTGTTGGCTATTATATGAAGTTCTGGCTGAATCAAGGGATCAGGGATCCATTGTGTTTTTTTGGTGGTTTGCTTATTATATTCTTATATGCAGTTAGTTAACAAATATGGGAAAGAACCAAGGAAGATGACGCGCATCTGAGATGAGTCTTTCCCATCTCTGATACGGAGGAAGCGGATGCAGAAACTGACCCCTTGAATGGAGCAAAAATTATGTATATGAGCTTGGTAGTTTGAATAAGTCTCTATATTTCTCTTTCATATCTAGAGAATTATCAGCCTAAACTAAAGTTACTGTTAAGACATTTCAATGGTTATTGCGTGTTCTGTGGGACAAAATACTTAAGACAGTTGTGAACAATGAAAGCTCGGAGATAATTCTCATGCTAAACTCTTAGTTCAATGACTTAGCAGAAAATGCAAGTCTAGAACTTATCCTCAACATTTAAGGAGTCAAATTGGTGAGGTGAATGAGTGGGACATATGACATAATAAACAACAGTGTGTATAGATGCGGTTTTGCTACCAAGCAATGAGGTAATTAGCATTAATTAGACTTATAAGTTTATAAACAATATGAAGAAAGTGTGTATAAACAATGAGGTAATTAGCAAGTTTATCATGATGTGTATCAGACTTATAGGAGTTAATTAATTATGCAAGCCACAGTTTATTATCAATCACCTCATTCCTGACTTCGGTAAATGTCAGTTTTGGGTGTTTATTTTTGTAAGTATTTTCTGAGTTCTGACTCATTTATTTGCCCCAAATTTCAATTGATGAAGCCGTTTAAGTTTAGCTCTCGTGAACCATCGCAAGGTAGTTCTATGATTCAGTCATCAGTTAATCCTATTATATGTGGGTTTTCTTGCTAAAGTGTTGACGACTTTCTACAAGTCGAAGTAAGTTCACACAGTCAATGGATTGGTGTTTGTGTTTGTGGCAGGACGTTGTGTTGGATTCGTTAACGGGGTTTGTAAAACTTGCGAACGACGGGAAGTTCAATTCTTCTCTATACAACAAGCTTATCCAGGCTATTATGAGTGACATATATTATTATTAATTAGTGCCTTAAAGTTTGTCTTCTTTATATTATGAGCAAGTTGTGTACTAGGAATGTAGGATGATAGTACAATTCTAGACATTTTTTTCTTCAGCCCCTAAAGAACTTGAGAATGGTAGAGTTATAAAATTCAATTTAATATGTTGAAGACTTGTAAACATCAAAAAATTTGTTGCGTCTTTATGCCACTTCTAACAACTCCTTGACTGTTGCTTTTCATTGTTATATTCACGAGTTCAATTCTCGTAGGCTGGATCGGTTGAATATATTTGAAGGTACCAGACACCGCCTTTTTATTGGTACTCGGGGTGTTACGCTGATCGTCCAGGTTAGGCTACTGATAAATGTATACATACTTGCATACTTACAGGCTCACTACTACCTCAAATTTAGGATTTATCACCAGCAACCTGAATTTACTCTGTTTTAATTTTTGAGTCATTTCTTTAAATTGGCAGATCGTCATAATAAAGTTCCTAGGGAAATTCACATCAACGGGAAGGCTGAGCTGGCAGTTATGGATGGTGTGTCTTCTCATTGGATTTATCAGGTAAGTGGTTTTTGGCTTAAGACACTCCTCTATCTTTACGATTCTTGTCAAATTTTTCATCTTTGTTGAGCTATTAACATTCTAGTTTACGTTTGGTTTCAAACCAACTTTACGGAAGTTGATACCTGTACCTAGACCTATCGAACGGGTCGGGCAGTCGAATTTTGGGTTCGGGTAAAATACGGGTCGGGTGTATTTCGGGTTTGATAAATACGGGTTTCGGGTCAAATTCGGGTTATTAGCGCACTTTGAAAACATTAATTTTTTTACTTTTTTTTATCACAAATACAATTTCATTCTTAATTTTTTTGATCACCCCATTTAATACATGATATTATTGATAGTAATTGATATTTTATACCTCAGATAATATTATTTCTCAAACCTTATACCTTAGATAATTTCGGGTTTTCTCGGGTTTCGGTCATTTTGGGGTGGGTTTTTTCGGGCGGTTTCATGTCAGGTTGTCGGGTCTGGTGAGTGGTCTACCGGTACCCGTGGTTTTTCGTGGGACCATTTTGATGTTTTCATTATGTGCGCTATGCTGTGCCCCTACGTCTTGACATTGTGCAACAAACTATCTCTATTTACCTACAGTTAAGAGTTTACTGTGTTAGAAAATAATACACATCTAGATATACTCTCAGAAGTCAGTCAGAACTTTTATACTTCTCATACACTTGAAGTTTGCTTACCAAGATGTAGTGAAATTTTTCTCCAATTACTTACGAGAAGCCCTTTGTGTTGTGCATGTACCAAGGGATAATAACTTACCTACTTATTGTGTATGTGCAAATGTGATTCATTAGCTTCTATTTAATGTAATTGGTACTGTGTATATATTATTTGAACTCGTAAATGTTCACTTCCTTTTAAATGCTCTTTGTTTTATTCGTTCCTATTCTTGCTTTGAGGTAAATGCCCAAGCATTTGAAATCTTAGCCACCAACGTAGTTTGTGTTCTTTGTTTCATCGTAAGAATTGATAATTATTTGTGATTGATGTTGGAAATATAGGGTCACTATAGGGGCGATACAAAACTAGTAAATACACGTTGTTGTGTCGTGGTATGAAGGCCACTGAATGAGAAACGAAATCGCCCCGACTACGGTACAATTCGGAATGGGCGTCGTCCCCCAAGGTCACACAACACTCCTAAAAGGTTGTGTACTCAACCATTAGGAGTTAAACTCGATGGTATATTCAGAATTTATCAAAGAGATTTGGATGATGAAATATTTGATGTATATTCTCATGTATCACATCATTCTCATAACTCTCACTTTATATAATAAGTGTTATATGAGACTAACCTCAAAAGGTATCCAAAGTCACTTTATAATGGAAAATGAATTATCATTATTCTAAATTAATGACAATCATAACCATGCTAATAAATTAGGTTTAATATGCTACTAATGGGAGATGCTCTTACTATGCAAGAATGATCAACAATTTCACTTTGCATTATTTCTAACAATCCCCCACTAATGCAAATGATAAACCGAAAACAAAAATCCTGAGCATATGAAAAGGTTGACACTTAGACGTTAATATCTTTCGATTTGAATTAACGTATTAGTGAAATGAGTCAACAACTTACCTACAACAAGAGAATATCTTTCGATTTGAATTCCTTATTGCATTTCGGTTGAATTATCCTCACAACACATATCATACCTTAAGTTCCACACGAGTTCCGCAATACAATTCAACAAATTTATGGCCAAATGAACCTTGGGATTTTGATGAGTGCTCTAGAAAGATAACTCAATCTCTCATAGAATGAGGCCAACCCTTCACACCCACTTAGGCGATTCTATCAAGGATATCTCCACATAACCCACTCACTTATGAGCTATAGAATTATTAAGAGCTCTAAAGTTCAACCTCTCAATACTACGGTGAATCCATCAAGTCCTTCACAACAGGACCACCCAAACATAGGGATATAAATTCATTAAGAGAAATATCTCAACCTCTATCATTACGGTGATCTCATCAAGTCCATCTCACAAGGACCACCCAAATTTGGGCTATAAGATCATTAAGAGCTATATGCTCAACCTCTATCATTACGGTGATCTCATCAAGTCCGTCTCACAAGGACCACCCAAATTTGGGCTATAAGATCATTAAGAGCTATATGCTCAACCTCTGTCAAATACACCAAATTATATTTGATGATTTCAATTCTCTCAAATCTGCATAATACATGTGTGTAATTCACTACACATCATTTTTAGCAATATGAAGCTGAAATTAGCATCAAACATTCCATAGCAATTGATGCCCCCACAATTATGCAATAAATATTAAGCTCCCAATCACCAAGCATTACCCCGGTAAGGTTAAAAGAGCAAAATAATATGCATACATAATACATAAAATTATAACAGTCTTCTCAATAGACTTATAATAAAATTATTATAAAGATGAAAGTTTACTCATGATCATTGTGCATCTCATCTTGTGATCCAACATCTTTATAAATATCCAACATGTTGCAATTCTCAATATTGCACAATATATACATCATCATTCTTATATTAGAGAACAACGATCTCGATGATTGTTTCACTTATATTTTCTTTTTGCAAATCCACAAATTAAAATATATATCTTTTACTCATACAAAATCAATCATCATAATCTCATATATTGTGGTGTAAGCCAAATGTACAACATAAATAAATGGACCTTACGCAACCATTATTTATTAACTTAGTCAACAAATTAAAACTCTTACATTTGGTTCAATTATTCATGTATAAAACATGCTATCGATCGTCACTTTCCCCCACAACTAGAGATATACATACTCTTCACAAATTATAAGATATCAACTCTAAAATTGATGCATGAATAATTTTATCAAATAAGTTGAATGACTTCCCCCACATGTTGTCACACTAGAAATAGTGACAAACATAATCGTTCAAACAAAATGTACAAATTATTCATTCATTAATCATCTCAACTTTAGATATCAAATAATTGTGCCTGACAATTTATCTATTCCAATCAATGACGATAAATGATACTCATCTACCAAACGTAATTATTTTATCATCATGAATCACAAGAAGACAAGAAATAAACTCATAGACACCATACCTCATTCTCAAGGATGAATATTGATAATAAAATAAGATAATACCATCCACTCATAAACCTTCAAAAACTTTCAGCATACTACCACGACATTGTGTCCCGTTTTCCGAAGGGTAAACGGCAGAATCAGCTCACGACTTCAATTAAAGAGTTGTACCCCTTCTTCTTAGCTTTCCAACGCCATATTACACGTCCCAATCGGAGATTTAGAGACGGAGTTATTGCCATAATACTGAACTGCTGTCTCACCCTCAACGAGATGAATCTTACCAACGAAACAAGATAGCCAATTGAAACAATTCCAATGACTAGTGATGAACACAACCACAATAATAGTGACATAATTTCGTTTCTCAATTGTTGGAAATATAGGGTCACTATAGGGGCGATATATAACTAGTAAATACACGTTGTTGTGTCGTGGTATGAAAGCCACTGAATGAGAAACGAAATCGCCCCGACTACGGTACAATTCGGAATGGGCGTCGTCCCCCAAGGTCACACAACACTCCTAAAAGGTTGTGTATTCAACCATTAGGAGTTGAACTTGATGGTATACTCAGAATTTATCAAAGAGATTTGGATGATGAAGTATTTGATGTATATTCTCATGTATCACATCATTCTCATAACTTTCACTTTATATAATAAGTGTTATATGAGACTAACCTCAAAAGGTATCCAAAATCACTTTATAATGGAAAATGAATTATCATTATTCTAAATTAATGACAATCATAACCATGCTAATAAATTAGGTTTAATATGCTACTAATGGGAGATGCTCTTACTATGCAAGAATGATCAACAATTTCACTTTGCATTATTTCTAACAATTGATAGTTTCTGTCCTATTTCAGCTTATTCTACTTAGTGTTAATTTGTTCAATTTTGTGATTAGACCATCAATATGCTAATCCATTGTTATTTTGTCGATCTTGGGTTTTAATTAGGTTTAGAGATCGCACAAAGAGGAGCCCTACATACAACTACGACGATGATAAGAGGAATGAATTGTAGGACGAATAGGGTTTATACTTGGTGAATTAGACTAGCTAATTCTATTTTGTTAGGATTTTATTTAGTTTGAAATGTATCCATGTTACTTTCCAGACTTGTATAGTTGGAGTATTTATATTAAAATCACCCTTTCTGTATTATTTTTTTTATTCAATGAAATGCCTATTTGCGGCGTTTTTTTAAAAGAAACGCCTCGAATAAACTTTTTTTTTATTTCTGAAAGTGCCTATTTGCGGCGTTTTTTAAAAAAGACGCCTCAGATAAAGCCCTATTTCAGGCGTTTTATAGACGCAGCAGTTGAATTACTTATCTGCGGCCCCGCCATGTGAGGCATCATCAAAAACGCCTCAAATAGGGTGTTTTTTGGAGCCGCAATTCCACTTTTTTCTACTAGTGCGAGAAGCGCCTTTTTTTACGTCGTGGCTCGACATGCAATTCTCAATTTTCATACGTTGGATCCTCCAGATCAATAATATCCACCAATTGGCCTTGAATCCATCATAATATGGCTTAAGTCTATGACCATTCACTTTAAGTATCTTTCCTGATTCGCATCCTTTAATTTCTACCGCTCCGTGATCAAACACCTTAAGAACCTCAAAAGGACCGATCCATCTTGATCTCAATTTCCCAGGAAATAATCTTAACCTAGAATTATAAAGGAGGACTTTATCACTAATATTAAAGCTTTTTCTAGATAACAGTTTATCGTGATAAGCCTTAGTTTTCTCTTTGTAGATCTGAGAATTTTCATATGCATCATTCCTTATCTTCTCCAATTCTAGAATTTCTAATTTTCTGTGAGCAACAGACTTTTCATAATTAAAATTACACTTCTTAATCGCCCAGAATGCTCGATGCTCTAATTCAACTGGAAAGTGACAAGCTTTTCCAAATACCAAGCGATAAGGAGACATCCCTATTGGAGTTTTGTATGCAGTTCTATATGCCCATAATGCATCACCTAAACGCTTACTCCAATCTTTCCTATTAGGACTTACAACCTTCTCCAAAATTGATTTTATTTCTCTATTAGAAACTTCAGCTTGTCCATTAGTCTGTGGGTGATAAGCAGTAGAAACTTATGAGTAACATGATATTTCCTAAATAAAGCCTCAATGATATGATTACAAAAGTGAGTCCCTCTGTCACTAATGATAGCTCTAGGAATACCAAACCTATTAAAAATCTGATCCCTAACAAACTCAGCAACCACCTTAGAATCATTAGTTCTAGTAGCCTTAGCCTCCACCCATTTAGAAACATAGTCAACTGCTAAAAGAATATAGGTATTCCCAAAAGATGATGGAAAAGGTCCCATAAAATCAATACCCCAAACATCAAAAACATCAGCTACAAATATGGAAGTAAGAGGCATTTGATCTCTCCTAGAAATATTACCACTTCTTTGACATTGATCACAAGTTTTCACAAAAGTATAAGCATCTTTATGCAGAGAAGGCCAAAAGAATCCATATTCTAGAACTTTATGAGCTGTTCGTTTCGGACCAAAATGACCCCCACACTCAAATGAGTGACAAAATTCAAGAATAGATTTACTTTCCTCTTCAAGCACACATCTTCTTATAACATTATCGGAACAAATTTTAAACAAATAAGGTTCATCCCAAATATAATATTTAGCCTCATGCTTAATTTTATCTTTTTGGGCTTTAGTAAGTTCCTTAGGAAACTCCTTTGATACCAAATAATTAACAATATCAGCATACCAAGGATATTTCACATTTAATGCATACAATTGTTCATCAGGGAACAAATCAGAAGAGAGGGCAGTTATGTCTTGTTCCTTAATAATCCTACTAAGATGGTCAGCAACTAAGTTTTATCTTTTATTTCCAAGTCAAATTCTTGTAACAATAACATCCATCGTAACAATCTTGGTTTAGACTCTTTCATTTTCAACAAATATTTAAGAGCAGAGTGATCAGAATATACTACCACATGAGTACCAAGCAAATACAATCTAAACTTTTCAAGAGCAAAAATAACAGCATACAATTCTTTTTCAGTGACAGTATAGTTGCATTGGGCTGGGTCAAGAGTTTTTGACGCATAATATATAACATGAGATTCTTTACCTACTTTTTGCCCTAATACAGCTCCTACCGCCTTATCACTAGCATCACACACTATTTCAAAAGGTAATGTCCAATTGGGAGGTTTAATCACTGGTGCGGAAGTTAATTTACCTTTTAATGTATTAAATGCTTCCTTACACTTATCATCAAACACAAATGGTACATCTTTAGCAAGTAAGTTAGATAAAGGTGATGCAATAGTGGAAAAGTTTTGTATAAATCTTCTATAGAATCCAGCATGCCCTAAAAATGATCTTATTTCACGCACACAGCTAGGATAAGGTAACGAACTAATAATATCTATTTTAGCTTGATCAACTTCCAACCCTTTAGCACTGACAACATGGCCTAGGACAACTTCTTTTTCCACCATAAAATGACATTTTTCAAAGTTAAGCACAAGATTAGTCTCGACACATCTTTTTAAAGCAAGAGATAAATTATGGAGACACAAATCAAAATCATCACCAAAAACAGTAAAATCATCCATAAAAACCTCCATAGAATTATCAAGCAAATCTGAAAATATGCTCATCATACAACGCTGAAATGTGTCAGGAGCATTACAAAGTCCAAAAGGCATTCTTCTAAAAGTAAAAGTACCAAAAGGGCATGTAAAAGTTGTCTTGTCTTGATCCTCGGGTGCTATAGGAACTTGAATATACCCAGAATAACCGTCTAGAAAACAAAAGTAAGAACGTCCCGCAAGCTTTTCTAACATTTGATCTATGAATGGTAAAGGAAAGTGGTCTTTTCTAGTGACTTGATTTAACTTTCTATTATCTATGCAAACCCTCCATCCATTTGATACTCTAGTGGGAACTAGTTCTCCTTTACTATTTTCAACAATAGTAATCCCGGTCTTTTTAGGCACTACATGGATTGGACTTACCCATTTTGAATCTGAGATAGGAAATATCACACCCGCATCCCGCCACTTAAGAATTTCTTTTTTCACAACTTCCATCATTAACGGGTTAAGTCTACGTTGATTTTCTCTAACTGGTTTGGCACCATCCTCAAGAAAAATGTTATGCATACACAATGTAGGACTAATACCCTTAATATCAGCAATGGTCCACCCTATCACCTCTTTATATTCCTTAAGCACATTTAATAATTTAAACTCTTGCGATTCAGAAAGTGAACTAGAAATAATTACAGGTAAGGTATCATGTTCACCTAAGAAAGCATACTTTAAGTTATTAGGCAAGGGTTTTAATTCCAATTCAGGCGGACATTGAATCGACGGAAACACTTTAGGGGAATCTTTAGGCAATTCAAGACTAGAAATACACTCAAAATTAGTGGTTAGATGACTATCATGAATAGAATCAAACTTTTCCTCAAAAGATAATATAGGATCCAAATCATTATCATCATAAAGAGTATTAAATTCATTTATCCTATCGAGTTTCTCTTGTGCAACTGTGTCTATCACATCAATAGTCTCTACAGAACTCACATCATCAGTAGTATCAATGGGGTGTTTCATAACATCATATATATTAAGCTTAATTGTTTCACCATCAAATTCAAAAGAAAGAGTTCCCTCATAAACATCAATTTTAGTTCTAGCTGTTTTAAGAAAGGGTCTTCCTAGTAATAATGGCACGTCCTTAGCATCGAGAGAATTTCCCATATCAAGCACATAAAAATCAACGGGAAACACTAACTCATCAACTTGAACTAAAACATCGTCTAAAACTCCTATAGGGTAAGCATGTGATCTATCTGCTAACTGAATCACTACATCAGTTTGAGAAAGAGGTCCTAACTTAAGTGATTCGTATATGGATTTAGACATAACACTAATAGATGCTCCTAAGTCAAGCATGCATCTATCTAATTTACTATTTCCTATTTTACAAGGATTACTAAACATTCCCGGGTCTTTAGATTTAGGAGGTATTTTCTTTTGAATTATCGCAGATACGCTCTCTCCCATCAATACTTTTTCCTCACTCTTAATCTTTCTTTTATTAGTGCATAGCTCTTTTAAAAACTTAGCATATTTTGGCATCTGTTTAATAGCATCTAAGAGGGGTATATTTATTTCAACTTTTCTAAATGTTTCTAGAATTTCATTATCTTTCTCTTCTTTCTTAGACTGAGCAAATCTGGAAGGAAATGGAACATTGATCTTAAAAGTAGGTACATCTGGGGCAGATTTAGCTATAACCTTCTCCTTTTCTAATTCTGAACTAGTTTCCTTAATTTCCATTTAAATCTCACTATTACGAGGTTCATCTCGACTATCTTCAACATCATTTTCTTTTGTAGTTCCTGGTATAACCTCAATTTCCTCCTCAACATCAAATCTATTTTTAAGCTCCTTACCACTCCTTAAGGTTATTGCTTTAGACTCATCCAACAAATTAGGTTCAGGTTGTCTAACAAAATTACTCTCAATGTTGGCAAGGGTGGTACAAATCAGTTTCATTTGATTATCCAAGTGTCACAAGTTATTATCAGTTTGTTCTTGACGACTAAGGCTTTGAGAGTGAACTTGTCCTACTTGAACCACCAATTGTTTTACCATATTTTCTAAAGATTGATGTTGGTTATCCATAATTTTAAGTTGATTATTCACAACATCTCTCAATTCTTTCATCTACTCGGCTTGTCCTTTTAATTGTTTTTGCAATTTCAAATCACATTCATTCTCGGTTCCATATTGTTGACTGCTAATGGCCATATTATTAATCAATTTTCTAGCTTCAGTTGGAGTTTTATCCATTAAAGACCCACCACTAGCTGTGTCTATCAACCTCTTTTGATCATCTAGCAAACCATCATACAAACATTCAATCAAGATTTTCTCACTTAGTTCATGTTGTGGGCAGGAATTGCATAATCGGTTAAATCTATCCCAATAATCATTTAAAGATTCATTGTCATCTTGTTGAATATTCATAATTTGTTTTCTTATTGCCCTTGTAATACTCACACGTTGATATTTATCAAGAAAAACTTTTCTTAAACAATCCCAAGATGTAATAGATCCACCAGGTAAATTAAACAGCCAATCTTTAGCTAATTCATGCAAAGTGAATGGGAAAGCTCGAAATTTAATACAATCATCATCAATACCATCCAAAGACAAGGTAGAACAGGCAAGATAAAATTCTTGTATATGTTTTAGAGCATCCACATTAGATCGACCATAAAAGTTAGGGAGAATTTGGATAAAACATGGTCTTAGCTTAAATGATTTTTCCAAAGTAGGAAAAATAATATTAGTAGGTGTCTCCGCATGAAATAATTGCTCCCTTAAACTCTTCTCCGCTCCAGCAGACATCTTAAATATTATAAATAAGTACCTGAAATAAAAACTAAAGAGTATATAAAATAAAATAAATAACTAACTAGATAAATAAGTAACTAAATTACGAAGTAACTAATATATAATCAAAGATAATAAACAAATCAGTCCCCGGCAACGGCGCCAAAATTTGATGCATGTCGTAACCGCAGTGAAAATTAAATTTATAATTCACTTACAAGACTCTAACTAAATAGTAGTAGGACAAGTAAGGGTCGAACCCACAGGGACTAATGATACTATCTAGGATTAATTTAGTAGTAATTATATAGTTATATAAGTATAAATATAATAATGGGGGGTTGTTTGGATTGTTTTTATACTAAACTAACTTACTAAAATTAAATAAATAAAACTAATAATACTACTAATCGCAATAAACAGATAAAATGTTCTTATAATGAATAAATAGGAGGTATGTAATTTTCTATAGATGTCGGGTAAAATCATCGATTCACTTAATTAGTTATATTGGATAGATTAGTTAATCGGTTAATCCTTGAACGCAAGTAAATTACCAATTTTATCTTTCTGACTCGTTAAACCCCGTGAACGCACGTAAGTTTAATCCTAACTAATTTATCAAATTAACCATGAACGCATGAATCAAATTAATAAATTAAGTCGCTTTAAGATCACTAATCAGTTGAATAAAATGTAACCAGAACGCTACAATTATATCTGACTCAACTATTACACAAGATTCTAGCAATTAAGATTAGACCAGAACGCTGCAACCTAACCAAAATTACTATTAATTCAACGACCGATTCAATGAATACAATTAAGTTGGCCAAACGAAATTAATAAACACGAATCAGATAATTAAATAACGAATCTTATATAAATATCCAACAAATTATTTAATCAATCAAAACAATATCATAATCTCAGAAACCCTAACATCAATAGTCAATTACATACTCCAATTGATAATTACTCTAAATTAAACATAATAAAAGTAAAAATAAGATAAAGATTAGAAAAGCTCATAAAAATCGGAATGAAATTTGATTAAAATGGAGTCAAGCCGTCGATTCCGTGGTCCGTCGTCGTGCGGCTTCTTCTTCACGTGGTTCGTCTCCCACCTGTTCTCTTTTTTTTTGTTCTTCCCGTGTGTCTTCTTCTCTCTCTTATTTTTATATTTTTTTATTTCCTTTTATTTTTTTTCCCTTTGTAATAATGGGCTACAACCCATTTGTTTTGGTGTAGAAATCTACTGGTCTCCTGTCTTATAGCTCGATTTCGACCTAGTATATGACCAAATTTGATGTTTCTCTCTTCTAAAAACTTGTAGGTCTCGAATTTAGCTTTCCAACGCATCCTGAATCGCTTGATTCCGATATTGTATGAGTGAGATATCGTCGTCTTAAGATAGACCTACACAATGTATACGAGAATATATACTCCCTCCGAGTTCCTATTATTGTCCCAAAAGGTTTTTGGGTGAAAAATAAGGAAGGAAAAATGAGTGGTTGAAAAAAGAAGGATGAAGAGAGAGAAATGAAAGAGTAATTGTGGACCACACATTGATGACTTAAAAAGGAAATCGGGACAAAAATCAAACTCAGCCCAAAAAGGAAAGTGGGACAATAATAGGAACTCGGAGGGAGTATATTATTTGACCTTGAAATTAAATGAGTTATTTTGAATAATTTAAAAATAGGTAATAAAACTTATTTTAGCACATAAATAATATTAACGTATATATTAACCCAAAATTCATAAAAATACGTTATTAGCTCAAATAATATAAAAGACGACATTATAATAATAATATTAAAGGGGTAAAAATATGTATAAATATCGATTTATCAGTGGTATAGACCCTATTTAGACCGACCGAGACTTAGTGTATGTAAAGCATACATGCTGTCGTCATAATGTTTGCTTGACTATGTGCTACTTGGTTTCCGTGTCGTTTTTAAAAACCGTCGTTTCCAAAAATGCATCTTTTCAAAAATCCAATTTTTAAAAACTCGGAATGCTGCCGAAATTTAGATTTATGATTTGACTCAAAAGTAGCATATTTTTAGCCGGCATGCTGCCCATTTCAAAATTTGATTTTCCGATCCCCTTTCGATTTTTGAGTTTTCAAATTCCCATTTTGATTTTCAAATCTTCGAGATTCCATTTCAATTTTCAAATCTTCGGGATCCCGTTTTCAACTTTCAAATTTTCGGAAATCTCGGTCCTGTCGGCATGCTGCCAAATTCAAAAGATAGGATCATTCCCCAATTTTCAAAATGCGAAATTACTCGCAACCATTCCAACTTTCTGAAACCCGGGCCTGTCGGCATGCTGCCAATTTCACAAGACAGGTCCGTCCTCTCAATTTTCAAAATTCAATCATTTTTCAAAACCTTTCCGATCTAAGGCCTACCGTGATCCGTGTGTCTGGTCTCACCTACTTCGTCAAAAGTCTGTAGCGTCGAAACTCCGTCGATCCTACATCACGAGTTTCTTCCCCATCCTAGTCCGCTTTATCCTAAAGGCATAACCAACCAACACGAGTCATACACTCGTAAATGGAAGGTTCGTCTAAACACTTGAGTCCTAACTAGAGAGTCCCACGCGATCTTTCCCTCCGACAGAATGGTCCCCACGACCTTTCCTGAGGGAATTTTTCCCGTCTTTCGATCCATTAGTCGAGTCATCCCAATTCAAGGATCCTTTAACTTAAGGGTCTGCCCTAATCCAAGGGCCATCCTTATTCGAGCCAAGTCCAAGGTCTCTAGCGTCGAAGCTCTGCCGATCTCACATTGCAAGTTTCTTCCCTTACCCCGTCCGCCTTCCCTCGAGGCCGACTAAACCTTTTATAAGGCATAGCCTTATAACAAAAGGTATGTGATCCTTATGTTTAAGGATCACTCGTCCAACACTCGAAGTCTTAACAAAGTCTTCGATCTCACTCGGGGGCTACCCTTCAGCAGAGCGATCAATCACGTTTGCTCTAAGGGTCATTGTCTTATACATGTTGTCTCACGTATGCCACTTTCAAGTCACTTAGATGCCACACCATATGAGTCCTATTAGAGTCCTTAGTCTCACTTGGGGGCTATTTTCTGACGGAGGGATTAATCACAATCGCTCCAAGAATCGTACCTTACGCACTTGTTTTAGGAAAGTCAGACCAGAGTCGTCTTTCCTCCCGCGCTATTTCCTATGCCTTGGCATGTTCAGGTTCCGAAGCAACATTTCCTGATTACGTGGGCATTCTTGAAGAGTATGGCACCCATCACTGGAAATAGGGGCATGGAAAACACCATTATTGATATGAAGGTTATGATGGAGACTTTGATCAACAAGGTGACTGATGTCGAGACTCAGTTGGTAGCCATAAGGATCGATTAGGTGGCTATGAATGCTCATGTGGCCGCCTTAGAGCAAGGGAATCCGGACTCCAGTTTCGCAAATGGGGGTCCGATGGTTGAGTTAATCAGCACGGTTCGCAGGCTCGAAGAACAGTTCCATGCCCTCCAGGGAAACAACATTCGTGTTGAAAACTTCTGAAATTATACACCCATCAGGGAGAAACTACCAGCAGATCTCAACTTAGAGGGGTTACTCATATTCGAAGGGACGGAGGATCCATTACTACACCTACGAGCCTTCAAGGCGTTTATGGCAATCAAGGGAGTCAAAGCCGACATGTTCATTAGTCTATTCGGCGCATCCCTCGGGAAATACCCAAAAGCCTGGTTCTATAGGTGTGGACATGACGTAGGTCCACCCCGACGCGGCGAAGCGCGGGTTTGGGTAGGCGAATGAATCTCGTGGTAAGATTGTTCTCGGGTTCGAAATTTAAGTCAAAATTGAGTCGCCACCGAATTTTGTGGTTATTCGGAACCATACGAGCCCACTCTATGTCGTCATGGGCTATACACAAAGTAAGCCCACTCCGATTTTAGAGTTTATGGGGCTCGTCCCTTTGCATTGCGATACCGATACCATCTACACCGGTAATCGTGTAAAGAATGACTCTCGTTCGCCAAGGGTTTCGGACATCCGGAAACCAAAGGTTCTGAGTAAGGGGTGAGGGTACGTGTTGGGAAGCCCACTAAGGACACCCAACCCCGCCCGCACATGGCGGCCTCTACTAAGACATCGTTCGTGTTCATGATACGCGCGCTAGTAAAATAATGAAATGATATGCAAACAACGTTTTGTTTAAACATGCGAATTTTGCGTTAACTACGTCATTTAATGCATCTAATTATGGTCGAGTGGTTTAGCATGCGAGGTTCATTTATAAAGCGTAAAAGCAAGTAAAATGAATGAAGCTCGAAAAAGAAATAAAAGCGTACAAGCTACACGGGCGGAAATACAACCCGGAATTCACAATACGACATAAACAAAATAACGTAAAACAAAGATAAAAACGGACCCATATGTAAACTAGACCGCGAAATTATGTAGATGGACCACCCCGCTTAAATACGTATTATGTTACGTATTAAGCGAAGGACGGAAATATGAGATTGTGGCGTATTGCTAGCCTAGTCTCGCATTCCGTAGTCTTGTCCCGACTTATCACGTAAAAGTGGTCAAAGTCGTTCTACGTGTCGTGACATGTGTAACGTTTTGAAAAATGATGAAGGGTCGGTCAATGGTCTAAAGACGATAAGAACGGGGCTCGGAATATGTGTCCAAACCCTCGGGTTTCTGAGTTGCCAGACCCACTCGACCGAGTCATTGATTGACTCGACCGAGTGCGCTATTAACATCGCTACTGCCCATTTTTTAGGGGGGTACTCGATCGAGTGCCTTATGGCACTCGGTCGAGTGTGTCATTAATGGGGCTACTGCCCTGTTTTTGGGGTGCAACTCGATCGAGTGGCCTATGGCACTCGGTCGAGTGCCCCCTGTACGAGTAGTGATTTGCTCGATTTTATGACTTGAAATCGATGGTCGGCCGAGTCAAATACAAATAATGCATGATTTGTATTCGGCTCGGCCTCCGGCATTATAATCGTGCATGAACGATTATAATACCGTCACCGGAGTTTTTATGAAAACGTTTGTGTTAGATTATGAAACTTTGAATTAGTAACGAGATGCGTCCCTCTACGTCACGACATCGAAACTAACCCTTTCGGGTTATGTGATGTCGGTATTCGTGTCAATGGGTCTCGAACCAATTATGGAAATGGAATGAAATTCGTTCAACTACGACCGTTTGCGATCGTGTTACGCCCTTGAGTACATTGGGGCGGGGCTCCTCGAAAGGGCTCCACCTCCGTCGTTGCTCGTAAAGGGATTAAACGGATCTTAGGCAAACATCGTAGTCAAACGGATTTTAAACCGAAATTTGATACTAGTTTTATGTATACACGGTATTAATAATATAATGACGATAAAACGATATAAAACGAAAATGTAAAGATGCAAAAAAAGTGTTAGTGTTAACGTTGTGACGATTACGATTACTATACAAAAATACGATGAATTAAACGGAAATAAAACGAGACAAAAGAGATTAAAGCGGGGTTTAGGACACCCTCAACATACATGCTAGTATAGATCTCGGAAATAGGCTCGTGAACAGCGACAATGCTTAGGAGTATCGAGGATGTATGAGAGTTGTGGTGTGTATGGGTGTATGTGTCGGTTTCCGAGGTATAGAGGCTCGGATTTCGATGTGTTTTGCTTAGGGTTTGTAGTGTAGATTGTAGGATGAATGTAGGATGAAGTGTGACTGAAAATGTAGGGCAAAATGATGGTGAAAAGGATCTGAAAAAAGTTGCCAAATGCATGGGAATGAGTCGGTATTTATAGACGTTTCCCACGACCTAGGGGCACTCGATCGAGTGGCCCTAGTGCACTCGATCGAGTGCCTTAACAAATGGGCCAAGCCCGGGTAGAAAGGCTCCACTCGATCGAGTGGGGTCAATCCACTCGATCGAGTGGGTCAAACGGTTGAGCCAAAATGGGGAAGTTTGACTTGTTTGTTTTGTTTATTTTTTTTGAATTTGAATTTGGGCGCTTAAATGATTTCAGCTGATTTCTGAGACGGTTTTGCCTTTGACCGGGTTTTGACCCGGTCGCCAAAAGACGGGAATTATTTTTGGTGTCGGTTTTGGCCCAAATTAGTCTCATTTGACTCGGAACGACCCACTGGGCCTGAAATTGAGGTCTGTTTTGTGAGATTTTTACTCCGCTAAAAGCCCATGTCGGATATTATGAATTCTCAGCCCAAATCCGAGTATACTAAGTCACGTTGACGTCCAATCATCATCGGGTGTTTTTCGGAGACTACCATAGACACGTGGCAGTCAAAATGCGGGTGTATTCAGAGCCCCTACTCTGACTGAGGCTTGGACAAGGCGAAAGTCATAGTAGCTACCAGGCCAATCGCAGATTACGACCTGGTAGCCTTCCGGTCGGGTCGTTTATAGTCCAGTAGACTCGCGTGAAAGGGCTCGCCAGCCATAAGATAGAAATCATACCTGAGCCAGGCATAGGTCCTGGGCGTGTTTGCATGTAGGCCCATCCCGTACCACTTCAGGTAAAACGCCGCCTCGGGCGTTCCGCTGGGGAAGTATGTGAGCTGTACAAGCTTGCCTTCGAAGCCTTGAGTCGTACTTGAGCTGATGATGATGCTCCGTGGGGAGTAAAGCTTGCCTCTTTTGGGGAGTAAGTATACCCGTATGCCGACACATTGTACTTCGGATGTAGCACATCGGGGAAAAGCTAACTCCGTTGGGGAAATTAGATAGTTTTGCGGGGACTTGCTTCTTGAAGTCTGGGGTGTACCTGTATGCTGACACATAACAACTTGCATGTAACATGTAGGTAAAATGTTGACTCTCGCTGGGGAGAAAAAAGATTGAAAATTTTGGAAAGACAAAAATTTTGACGCAAAGAAATTTTTTTAGAAAATCTTAGGAAAGCTCGGGACAGCTTGATTCCTATTCTGGGTTCAAGTTTGGAATCAGGCCTGCGCGCGCATAGGGCCCAGCTGGATGAGGAGGCAGTAGCAGTTAGGTTTTCAGTTAGGTTTCTCCATTATAAATATAGGAGATCCCTGCTTCAGTTTCTGCATCACAACTCAAATTCTCCTTCTCCTTTCTCAAAATCTTGTAGACTTTTAAGAAAGCTAAAAATTCCTATCATGGGCATCGATCACTTGACTGTCATGCTTCTCGCCTGGTCCCAATACTTTCGGGACGAGGAGAAGGTCAAGCTGACTCAAATGGGGATAGTCAATCTGTTCCCTTTTCAACGTCTAATAGTGGATTCGCACTTTCTGGATGCCTGTCTGTCGTTTTGGGACACCACCCATCACGTGTTTGCATTCCCGAGGGGCGAGATGTGTCCCTTGCCCGAGGAGATCGCGGCCATAGGCGGTTGGGGCCTTGCTATTCAGCCTGCCATTCCCCCATTCTACCTGGATCCAAGGAGGCGTTTGAGGGAATTCTTGGGTTTGTCTCATGCTGAGGCAAACCGAATGGTGCAGGGAGATAACGTCTCCCTATTCGATTTGGCCGATAAGTTCATGAACCCATGGGACGTGAGGGCCACCCCTGCTCATAGGCGTAGGGCATTCGCCTTTTGCATGCTGCATTGCTATGTTTTCGAGGGGCTGATGGAGCTTGACTCGTGCAGGGGTCAAATCAGGCTAATCGGAGTGGTTGACCAGATGGAGACTGGTCATAGCCCTGCTTGGCTAGCCACTGGGGAGATCATCACGGGTTTGGACGCCAGACGGCTTGACCCAACTCGACCGCTGACGGGGAGTACCCGTTTTCTTCAAGTATGCACCTCGATTTTTTTTTTTTTTTTTTTTTTTTTTTCGTTCACGTTTCGCGCGAATCTTCTGATTCTCGTAAGTCACTCGATCGAGTGGACCTGTCACTCGATCGAGTGACACTCATACGGTGCTACTGCCTGTTTTTGACAGGCTTACTCGATCGAGTCAGCTTTTGCACTCGATCGAGTGGGCTGTAGCGAATTGCTCCGTTGCTTATTAAGCTCGTATATGCTTTTCAGATATGGCTGTCGGAGCGGTTATCGATCATAGAGACCCCTCCAAGCATTCCCAATTACCGGAGCAGTCAGATTAGCTCCCGAAGGCGGAAGATAAGCTCGAGTCATCGGATTGACCGAGCTTACTGGGACGAGGAGTTGGTGTTTCACGGGGGTCCTTTGATCAGGTGGACCGTCGCTTGGTGGTTCCTTTCGAAATTGACCGGACTGGCGAAGAGGGACCAAGCCCGGTATCTGACGATCTTGTCCTTAGACTGGACAGTTCACATCTATCCCTGAGAAGGAAGCCATTATTAGCGTCCCGCTCCAATTGACGGACGCAATGTGCGACACTTGGTTGCAACGATGGTTCACTCGTCCCACATGGACGGTACCTAGCCCTTGCCAATCCGCTTGGGTATCGCGGGCTTATCAGAAGTGGACTTCTGAAGAGTCTGAAGAAGCTCGAAAGGCCTTAAAAGTTGACGAGGCCATCGAATTGGTTCAGCGTGAGTCGGCGAAGGACAACAGAGACTTCTTCACCGGGGAACACAGTCCTGAGACCACAGTTCGGGGAGAATCGGGTCTTACGTCACAAACTAAGACTCGATCTAAGGAAGTCGGTTCTAGCAGCACTCGAGGGCAGACTGACTTGGAACGACGACTTGGGCCGAGGTTGGCAGTCAGGGACCGACTCGGTCCGCGTGATCGGCTCCCTGAGCCGGTCAGGGCTCGACTTGGGCCCATTGATATGACAGGGGAGTCGGGCTCAAACATTCGAGCCCGAGCTAGAGAAGTTCCCGTGGTGATTCGGGAACGCTCCCCTCCGCGTCGTCGCCAGTGGACGACTAGGGATGCCAAGGACAAGGGGAAGGGCAAGATGCCCTAAATGCCGAGTCCTTAGATTTATTATTATTTAAGTATTATTATTATTTTTTTGTTGTGTGCCCCTTTTTTGTATTTATTTTTTGATTCCTGCATTTTGTAATTTTCCGAGCTTGTCGGGATTTTTTTTATAAAACCGCTCCTGTCTTTTCTTGATTGCATTGGTTGTACCCTTTTGAGGGGTTGCCTACGTATCCGCGATTAGCAGAATCAAACCTAACGTAGTTCAGGCATAGGAAATTTGCAATCTCGAATTACACCAAGACTATTGGTTCAAGATGTTTATGACAGTAGAATAAGTAATTCTAGCTCATTGACTTGCTTTTTGTAAAAAAAATGATTTTGATAAAATTTGCTAATGACATTGAGAAATGGCTAAGGGTAGTAGCGCTTCAGCTGGTCCAGGTTGGTTGGGTTGACAAACTCGTTCCCGTCCAGGTCCGTCAGCATCACTGCTCCCCCCGATAGGATTTTCTTCACCAGATATGGCCCAGCCCAATTGGGTTTGAATTTTCCCCTTGGGTCAACCGGTAGTAGAGCCCGAATAGACTTAAGGACTAGGTCGCCCTCCTTAATGTGTCTGGGCCTTACTCTCTTGTTGAAGGCCCGTTGGATCCTCTTCTGGTAGATTTGGATATTATTGAGGGCACGAGACCGTCGTTCGTCTAGCAGAACTAGTGAGTCATATCGTGCTCGAACCCAGTCAGCTTCGGGTACTTGACTTTCTAGCAGAATTCTGAGGGACGGTACCTCCAGCTCGACTGGTTGGACTGCCTCCATCCCGTAGGTCAGGTAATATGGTGTCGCCTCGGTTGCGGTGCGAATTGACGTTCGATATCCCCATAGGGCAAAAGGTATTTTGTCGGGCCAGTCCCGGTAATTATCAGCCATCTTTTTGAGTATGGTGACAATTGTTTTATTAGCCGCCTCTACTGCTCCATTTGTTTGGGGACGGTAAGGCGAGGAAGTATGCCTTAGAATTTTATATTTGGTCAGTAGGGCCGCAGTCTCGGCTTGAAAATGAGTCCCGTGATCACTGATAAATTCAGCGGGAATCCCATATCGACATATTATCTTGTTTTGGATAAACTTGGCGACATGCTTGGCGGTGAGGATGCGATATGATTCAGCTTCGACCTATTTGGTGAAATAGTCGATAGCTACCAAAATAAAGCAATGCCCACCGGTACCTGAGGGATTTATTTTCCCGATTATGTCGATACCCCACGTCGAGAATGGCCATGGTGACGTCATGGTATATAGCAATGATGACGGCATATGTTGCACATTGCCAAAGATTTGACAGTTATGACAATGTTTGACATACGACCGGCAATCGGCTTCCATGGTATTCCAATAATAACCGAGCCTCATGATTTTCCGGACCAGCATGTGGGCATTCATATGTGGGCCGTTTTCACCGTCATGTACTTCGGCCATAACCTTTTCAGCCTTGTACTTGTCAACACAAAGGAGAAGAGCCCCCTGTGCCGTCTTTTTGTACATTTGTCCGTCGTCGGTGCGGATGAACTGGGTGGCTAGCCTCCGTAAGGCTTTCTTGGCTCGGCCTTCCGTCCCGGGAGGGTATTCTCCGTTCGTTAGGTATTTTAACACAGCTTGGTACCATGGTTTGGGATCAGTTAACTCAATGTCCTCGATGTCGCATATGTATGCTGGCTCGGACCGTCTTTCGACGCAAATCGGCATACTAGTCACGTGGTCGGGAATATTCAGTAAAGATGCCAATTTTGAGAGTGCATCTGCGAACTGATTTTCTTCCCAGGGCAGATATATGTATTCTACCTTTTGGAATTGTTTCTCGAGATCCCTTACTCGTGCCTGGTAGGCCACGAGATTAGCATTTCGAGTCTTCCATTTTTGAAGTGCTTGGTTAATGACCAAGGATGAGTCACCATGTACCCGGAGATTTGTAGTCCCCAGATTGGCGGCGGCTTGTAGCCCGTAAATGCATGCTTCGTACTCTGCTGCGTTATTGGTAACATCAAAGTCCAGTTTGATGGAGACGGGAGTATGTTCCCCTTTTGGTGAAATTAGGAGGATCCCAACTCCGAACCCTCGAAAATTAGATGCACCATCGAAGTATAAATCCCATGTTTCAGTATCGGTATGGAAAATATCTTTGTCTGGGAAGGACCAAGTGTCGGTGTGTCCTTCCTCGGTTATCGGGCTATCGGCGAGAAACTCAGCTACTACTCGACCTTTAATAGCTTTTAATGGTATGAACTTCAGGTCGAACTCTGCCAGCGTTAGAGTCCATCTAGAGATTCGACCGTTGAGAACGGGCTTTTCGAAGATGTATTTAATCGGGTCCATCTTGGATAGCACATGGACCTCGTAACTGAGCATATAATGTCGGAGTTTCTTGGTAGCCCAAACTAGAGCCAAACACGTCTTTTCGAGCATGGTATATTTGCACTCATACTCTAAAAACTTCTTGCTGATGTAGTAAATGGCTCTTTCTTCGGAGTCAACTGTCTGAGCCAGCATAGCCCCCATGGCTGTCTCGGTCGTCGTTAGGTATAACGACAGAGGCAAACCGGGTTGAGGTGGCATTAAGACTGGCGGAGCAGACATAATTTCTTTGATTTTGTCGAAAGCGGTTTGGCACTTGTCATCCCATAGTACCCGTTCTCCCACTTTCAGTTTCTTGAAAATTGGTTCACACACCATGGTTAACTTGGAAATGAACCGACTAATGTACTGGACTTTCCCGAGGAATCCCCTTATTTCTTTTTCGGTTTTAGGAGGTTGCATCTCGGTAATGGCTTTGATTTTAGCTGGATCGACTTCGATACCTCGTTGGCTAACGATATGACCCAGTAATTTGCCTGATGTTACCCCGAAACTGCACTTTTGAGGGTTTAACCTCATGTTGTATCTGCGCAATCGGGTGAAGAACTTTCTTAGGGCGGTGATGTGACCGTCCCGTTCTTTGGATTTGACGATCATGTCGTCTACATAAACTTCTACCTCTTTATGCATCATGTCGTGTAATAAAGTGGTAGCAGTCCTTTGATATGTGGCCCCGGCATTAATGAGACCGAAAGGCATGACGGTATAGCAGTAAGTACCCCAAGGTGTGGTGAAGGTAGTCTTACTCATGTCTTCTTTCGCCATCTTGATTTGATTATACCCGGCATACCCGTCCATGAATGATAGAAGAGCATGATCGGCCGTGTTATCCACCAGTATGTCGATGTGTGGTAACGGAAAGTCATCTTTCGGGCTCGCCTTGTTAAGATCCCGAAAATCTACACATACCCGTACTTTACCGTCCTTTTCAGGAACCGGCACGATGTTTGCCACCCAGTCCGGATACTCGGACACTTGTATGAAGCCGGCTTTGAATTGTTTGTCGACTTCTTCTTTTACCTTGAGAGACCATTCGGGCCTCATTCGACGAAGCTTTTGTTTGACCGGTTTGCACCCGTCTTTGATTGGTATGTGGTGCTCGGCTATTTCCCGGTCTATCCCCGGCATGTCCTTGTAGGACCATGCGAAGACATCTTTAAACTCTTGGAGGAGGTTTAAGAACTGTTGTTTCTCCTCGGGATTTAAGGATAACCCTATCTTAAGTGTCTGAGGCTCTAAGGTTGTTCCCACATTTATGGACTCGGTTTCTTCGATCACCGGGTTTCGGGACTCCCTTTGCTCTAGTTGCTCGATCAAATGCGGAGGTAAGGGTACCTGTTCGTCTGATTTCTCAATGTCATAGCATAAAACATTTTTAAAAGCAGAATTTGAAAGAGACAAGTCGTAAGCAGAACGGTTGTTATTATTGATTGAAAACTTGGAAAACAGCTCAAAGAGAGCAGCCATCTGATCATTGGTCAGTGGCGGGATAGGTAGGGTACTCGGGACAGACCCCGAAGTGCCAGCAGCAGGAATAATAAAAGGGAGAGGGGTTACAGGAGTGACTCTAGCACCGACTTCCCTAGACTCGACCTCAGACTCTGACTCAGACTCCGACTCAGACTCGGACTCGGACTCAGACTCAGGCATGTCTCCCTCTCCGGTGACCAGCTTGAAGATCCTTCCCTGACTGTCAGTCCACTTGACAGTCTTCCTCCAGGCCCTGTTTCCCGTCTCGGAACCAATATCCGAGATCAGCTTGGTCGGGTCAAACCTGTTGCTGCGGAGAATCAGGTTGACCAGGTCTTCCTTTGGAGTTGGGACTAAGGTATCTTCCCCAAATAGTAGCCCTAGTGCGGGCTCAGCGTCTTCAGCTCCATTGGACTGGATGAGGGCGAACACATCATCTGGATTGTAGTTGCAGTCCCGGGCCAAGTGGGTCCCGAGCTGCATAGCATTGGGTTGGTATAGACCAACCTGGACAGCCCCAAACACCGGTGTGACGAAGTAGTCAGCCAACCGTGGGCTATAAGGGCTCAAGTAGATACCCTTAAGGATGTTGCAGGCCTTTTTGATCCCTGCTCGGACAACATTGTCGGGGGTGATGTCATAACCAAGGCCAAAGTGAGATTCTTCGTCTTTGAGAACCTCGATGATCTTCCCAGCTGGAAGATCGGGTCGAGAGGTAGCCCCCGGAAAGTATCCTAGGTTTTGGAGCATCATGTCGATACTCGTAGTGAAGTAAGGCCTAAAGAGGTACTCTTCCTCGATCATCCCCACAAAATCGAACCCCCAGAGGTCCGCGAGTCCTGTGGCGTTACAGCTAGCCACAGTCATTGGTGTTGCCTCTAAAGTGATGACATCGTTAAGCAGAGGCATCTTAATCTTTCGGTGGAGGGTGGAGGACACCGCCTTGACCGCGTGGATCCAAGGCCTACCTAGGAGCAGGTTGAACGATGAGGTGACATCGATCACCTGAAACTCGAGCTCCTTCTCTATTGGGCCAGTGATGATAGTCAGTTTCACGGCCCCAGCTACCAACTTCGGGCTCCCATCGAAAGCTTGGATGGTCTGAGCAGTCGGAACATAGTCAGCCTCGGTAATGCCGAGGGCTTTTGCGGTCCTTAGAGGAAGGACGTTCACAGCAGACCCGTCATCAACTAGGGTCATGGGAAGGTATTTTCCTCGGCAGACCACCGTGATGTAGAGGGCCAGGTTATGGGTGGCCCCAAATGGTGGTAGGTCGGCTTCGGAGAAAGTGATTACCGGTCCCTCCTCCTTAGCCTTGCCCTTTAGGTGGGGCAAGATCGTGGCTACCATTTCAGCAGGGGTAACCAAAGAGTCGACCTTAATTTGATCGAGAGCCTTTGTAAGTGCTTCCCGATGTTCTTGAGAACTAACCAGGAGTTGCCATATAGTGAGGTCAACTCGGGTCTTCTTCAATTGTTTCACAAGAGCCGTTTCAGCAGTTGGCTCTTCAGAGGCGACTTCCGTGATGACGGTTGTCGGGATAGGGGTGTCCCTAGAGCTAGTGGCTTGAAAGGGACGACCAAGGTGGTTACTGGTTAGGACTCAAGATTTAGTCTTTCGAATCTCCTCGGCGGTGATGGGGACAGCTTCCCCTTTGGTGAGGTAGACGTCTTCCTCGTCGTCGAACCAGATCCCGTTCACTTGCGGGATGAGTGGAGAGATAAGGTGAGAACAGTCAATCACCTCCCCGGTAAAGATGGCGTGGGAGCTGAAAGGATTTTCCTTATTACTGGGCTTATCTCCGGGTAGCGGGATTTTACCGCTTTCAATCAGGTCCTGAATCAAGTGCTTCAGCTTCCAGCACTTCTCGGTGTCATGCCCATTGCCTCGGTGGTATTGGCAATAGGCTTGGGCATTGTAGTTCTTGGAGCGTCGCTCAACCGGAACTTCAGGAGTTGGGCCTATCGGTTGGATTAGGCCTTTTGAGGACAGCCTTTGTAAGGCATAAGTATAGGTCGTACCTATATCGGTGAAAACCCGAGGTGGGGTGTTTCTCTTGGACGGGGCATCTAGTAGATTAACCGCGTCGAAAATGCTGCGGGTTGCAGCTTGAGGCTTGGTTGTGGAGGAAGAAGCCCCTTCGTAACCTTTAGCAGCGGCCTTAGTGAGGCCTTCCAGTCTCAGATCGTCTTCAATCCTCATACCCATTTCAGTAAGGGTAGTGAAATTGGATATGACGGCATATCGGAGGTGAACCCGGTAGGATGGGAGGAGGTTCTTAACAAAGGCCTCCACTAAAATTTTCTCACTGGGCTTATCGACCAGTTTCACGCTCTCAGCCCTCCAGCGTTGAAGGTATTTGGTAAAACCTTCTTTCGGCTCTTGGGCCATAACTTCCAGAGATCTCATTGTGGTTTGGATCTCGGTGTTGTCAGCATAGTTCCGAGCGAATTCGGTGGCCACATCATCCCATGTAGGGTATTTCTTTGGGTCTAGCCTGTAGTACCAGGCCCGAGGGTGCTTTTCAAGAGACGCAGCAAAGAGGTTCTTGAACATGGTGGAGTCCACCCCTTTGATGGCCATGAACTCCTTGAAGGCCGGTACATGTAGTAACGGGTCTTCAGTCCCTTCGAACATAGGCAAACCGGTGAGGTTCAGGTTTGCAGGCAGCTTGTCACTTAGCGGGTTATACTCCCGACTGTTTTCCCGGTGAATGTTGTTATTCCCAGTTAAATGCACTTGCTCTGCCAGTCGGCGGACCGAGCTAACCAGTTCAGCTAAAGGCCCGGTAGTTCCGGTAGTAGGAGTCCTGTGCTCCACCGAGGCCAATCGAGTGACGATAGCAACTTGCCCAGCCCTCATTTCATTCAGTTGGGCATCGATGTCGGCTTGCTTCTCGATCATGGAATCAACGGAGGCTTTCAGTTCAGCTAAGGCAGTTTCCATCCTGCGAGTGTGTCTGGTTGATGGTGGCCTGTCTGTAAGAACACCACGTAATCAGAAACCGAACCCAGTCTTGGAATCAAAGGAAACAGCACATCCCGAGCGACCCAAAAAGAAAGGACTGAGTGGAAAAGACTCGAGAAAGACATCTAGACGGATGACTCGTGGGTGGTATGACTTCCTTAAGATTTCGGCTTTGTGGGCCTAGTCCCGTTCGAAGGAAGGTCCACGTGAGATTACTCCCCAGACTTTTGACTCCAGTGTATGGACGGACCTTCCTTTGTAGGGGTATGCCCTACGCGGGTTGGTCGTGCCTTGACAGATAAGGCGGACTTGGGAAAGGGGGGAAACTCGTGATATAGGATCGACGGAGTTTCGACGCTATAAACCCTCTACGTATTATGCAAAGACCCGACACACGGATAGACGGTAGGTCCTATAATAAGAAAGGTTTATTTTAGGAAAGTTGAAAGTTGAGGTTTGAATGCAAAATGAACGAATTTCCGAAAGTGTTGAAAAATGAAAACGGAATTTCGAAAACCGAGATTAGAATTTTGAAAAGGAAAATTCCGAAAATCAAGGTGGTGGGGGTGGAAATTCGAGAATTAAAACGGACAGCATGCCGACTACAGAAAAGGATATTTTGAGTCAAATCGTTGATCCTAAATTTCGGCGGCATTCCGAGTTTTGAAAGTTAGATATTTTGAAAAGGTGAGTCCCGAAATGGGCAGCATTTCGGGTTTTTCAAAATTGGGCGTTTTAGAATGACGAGTCCCGAAATGGACAGTATTTCGGGTTTTTTTCGAAAGGTGGGTATTTTGGAAAGATGCATTTTTGAAATGACGGTTTTTGAAAAATGATACGGAAACCAAGTAGCACGTAGTCAAACAAGCATTATAACGACGCTCATGTATGCTTTACGCTAAGTCTCGGTCGGTCAAAATAGGGTCTATACCAACAACGATGGCTTTCTCATGTGATGGACGGACTCCCTAAGCCGAGTTGGTCTTAGGACATGCCGCAAAACCGAGACGAGTTCCACCATCGATGTTTTTAGCGCACCCATGTAGGAATGCACCGCGGTATAGTGGGACGTCGGTCACAACTAACCGGCCCGGGCAAATTTGGGTTATGCATGAATCATTAAACTAATGCGCGCACATTAATCTACGAACGATTTCTCTTCGAGTCTCACCCTAGGAACCCCGATGACATGTGGTACATCATGTATCCCCAGCGGAGTCGCCAAATTGTGGACATGACGTAGGTCCACCCCGACGCGGCGAAGCGCGGGTTTGGGTAGGCGAATGAATCTCGTGGTAAGATTGTTCTCGGGTTCGAAATTTAAGTCAAAATGGAGTCGCCACCGAATTTTGTGGTTATTCGGAACCATACGAGCCCACTCTATGTCGTCATGGGCTATACACAAAGTAAGCCCACTCCGATTTCAGAGTTTATGGGGCTCGTTCCTTTGCATTGCGATACCGATACCATCTACACCGGTAATCGTGTAAAGAATGACTCCCGTTCGCCAAGGGTTTCGGACATCCGGAAACCAAAGGTTCTGAGTAAGGGGTGAGGGTACGTGTTGGGAAGCCCACTAAGGACACCCAACCCCGCCCGCACATGGCGGCCTCTACTAAGACATCGTTCGTGTTCATGATACGCGCGCTAGTAAAATAATGAAATGATATGCAAACAACGTTTTGTCTAAACATGCGAATTTTGCGTTAACTACGTCATTTAATGCATCTAATTATGGTCGAGTGGTTTAGCATGCGAGGTTCATTTATAAAGCGTAAAAGCAAGTAAAATGAATGAAGCTCGAAAAAGAAATAAAAGCGTACAAGCTACACGGGCGGAAATACAACCCGGAATTCACAATACGACATAAACAAAATAACGTAAAACAAAGATAAAAACGGACCCATATGTAAACTAGACCGCGAAATTATGTAGATGGACCACCCCGCTTAAATACGTATTATGTTACGTATTAAGCGAAGGACGGAAATATGAGATTGTGGGGTATTGCTAGCCTAGTCTCGCATTCCGTAGTCTTGTCCCGACTTATCACGTAAAAGTGGTCAAAGTCGTTCTACGTGTCGTGACATGTGTAACGTTTTGAAAAATGATGAAGGGTCGGTCAATGGTCTAAAGTCGATAAGAACGGGGCTCGGAATATGTGTCCAAACCCTCGGGTTTCTGAGTTGCCAGACCCACTCGACCGAGTCATTGATTGACTCGACCGAGTGCGCTATTAACATGGCTACTTCCCATTTTTTAGGGGGGTACTCGATCGAGTGCCTTATGGCACTCGGTCGAGTGTGTCATTAATGGGGCTACTGCCCTGTTTTTGGGGTGCAACTCGATCGAGTGGCCTATGGCACTCGGTCGAGTGCCCCCTGTACGAGTAGTGATTTGCTCGATTTTATGACTTGAAATCGATGGTCGGCCGAGTCAAATACAAATATCGCATGATTTGTATTCGGCTCGGCCTCCGGCATTATAATCGTGCATGAACGATTATAATACCGTCACCGGAGTTTTTATGAAAACGTTTGTGTTAGATTATGAAACTTTGAATTAGTAACGAGATGCGTCCCTCTACGTCACGACATCGAAACTAACCCTTTCGGGTTATGTGATGTCGGTATTCGTGTCAATGGGTCTCGAACCAATTATGGAAATGGAATGAAATTCGTTCAACTACGACCGTTTGCGATCGTGTTACGCCCTTGAGTACATTGGGGCGGGGCTCCTCGAAAGGGCTCCACCTCCGTCGTTGCTCGTAAAGGGATTAAACGGATCTTAGGCAAACATCGTAGTCAAACGGATTTTAAACCGAAATTTGATACTAGTTTTATGTATACACGGTATTAATAATATAATGACGATAAAACGATATAAAACGAAAATGTAAAGATGCAAAAAAAGTGTTAGTGTTAACGTTGTGACGATTACGATTACTATACAAAAATACGATGAATTAAACGGAAATAAAACGAGACAAAAGAGATTAAAGCGGGGTTTAGGACACCCTCAACATACATGCTAGTATAGATCTCGGAAATAGGCTCGTGAACAGCGACAATGCTTAGGAGTATCGAGGATGTATGAGAGTTGTGGTGTATATGGGTGTATGTGTCGGTTTCCGAGGTATAGAGGCTCGGATTTCGATGTGTTTTGCTTAGGGTTTGTAGTGTAGATTGTAGGATGAATGTAGGATGAAGTGTGACTGAAAATGTAGGGCAAAATGATGGTGAAAAGGATCTGAAAAAAGTTGCCAAATGCATGGGAATGAGTCGGTATTTATAGACGTTTCCCACGACCTAGGGGAACTCGATCGAGTGGCCCTAGTGCACTCGATCGAGTGCCTTAACAAATGGGCCAAGCCCGGGTAGAAAGGCTCCACTCGATCGAGTGGGGTCAATCCACTCGATCGAGTGGGTCAAACGGTTGAGCCAAAATAGGGAAGTTTGACTTGTTTGTTTTGTTTATTTTTTTTGAATTTGAATTTGGGTGCTTAAATGATTTCAGCTGATTTCTGAGACGGTTTTGCCTTTGACCGGATTTTGACCCGGTCGCCAAAAGACGGGAATTATTTTTGGTGTCGGTTTTGGCCCAAATTAGTCTCATTTGACTCGGAACGACCCACTGGGCCTGAAATTGAGGTCTGTTTTGTGAGATTTTTACTCCGCTAAAAGCCCATGTCGGATATTATGAATTCCGAGCCCAAATCCGAGTATACTAAGTCACGTTGACGTCCAATCATCATCGGGTGTTTTTCGGAGACTACCATAGACACGTGGCAGTCAAAATGCGGGTGTCTACAATAGGCTAAACACAAAAAGATTCCCAACTTGGGAAGATGTGGCTACGAGTTCGCTCAAAACTATTCTGATAATACTGAACTTCAGACTACCATGCAGACTCTAGAAGTCATGGCCCGAGATCCAACGGAGGGTTTCACCAAATACCTTCACCGTTGGCGAGATGAGAGTGTTAAGCTGGTAGACAAGCCCAGCAAGAAGACACTAGTGGAGGCATTCAACAACAACCTCCTACCCTCCTACCGCGTCCATCTCAGGTATGCCGGCATTTCAAACTTTGTTGTGCTTACCGAAATGGGCACTAGGATTGAAGACGATCTTTGACATAATGAGGATCCGGGTAAAGCTTCTACTGAAGGCTATACTGGACATCAATTTGAGTCCTTAGAAGCCGAAGACTGCTGACGACATCAACAAGATCGTCAAAGACAACCAACTAGACATCCGAGAGTTCAGATTTGATTTAAGTCTGAGTCTGAGTCCGAGCCTAGGATGTTCTATTTCTTTCATTTTCGAAGTCAGAGTCAGAGGCAACCCTCAAGACCTTCTCGAGACCTGGGCTAAGAGACAGCCCGAAATTTTGAGGATTCAAGCTCCATTGGATACACCCTAACCATTAGGGCCAGACATGGAAATCAGATCCCGCATTTTCAATCCTACCCCAATCGAAGTTCGAGTCATTTTTACTCAACTTCCCCTTTCCTACCACATTACAACACCTTACCCTCGAAGCTTTAGCTCCACAAAATCGAGCTCAAGATTTCAAATAATCAAAACCATTTACTGCCTAGCACCACATTTCCAAAAACTTCCAAACCAGTTACCGGCCCCAAACACGGGAACTCAACTTGCGGTCAGCATACAACATACCCAAATAGTTCACACCACCTCTAGGGGCTACCCCAGAGAACGCTTACAGTCACAGGATCAATATCCTAACTGTTCTAGCCCTTTGATCAAGACATCATTGGGGATGCACCTAGCTTACCATCACTATGGCTAGTTACACACAAAACCCTAATAAATTAGGCAACATAACATATCTTCCAATCTCCTGAACTACGGCTCTGTTTGGTTTCATTACACGTGAATACGTAGGCAGCCTTTCGACAAGGGCACAACCACCCACATTGACACACATTCAAAAAGCACCATCATTCCTATCACGACATTGTTATGTTCTCAACAGTTACCCTTGTCGTCTTGGGGGCTTCTGTTAAACAGAAGTTCGCCCTTCACTCACAAAATCCAAAATACTTTCAAAAATCTAGCCACCATTGGTGTGTCCTAGTACTCGGCTCAGTCGAAGATAAGAATCTGTCAGGGACTCAAAGCAACACCTACTTCGGGAACGTATCTCAAAACCAAAAATTCAAAAGAGCACTAGACTACATCATTGCTATTACTAAGTCCGGTCATGCCAAAACAGTCTCAATACAGACTAATGCAATCCCCCTTTAACGGATCTTTCCATTTCAAGGATTCGACCGTGTTGCCACTCACCTAGGCTACGAAATAGCAGAACTTAAGAGTCTTGTCGTCTTAGGTGGCCCATCCCCTACCGAGTCACGGTCCAACCCTTCGAGAGTCCAATTCATGTCTGTAAACTCGTCCTGTCGCATCCAGAGTCGAGTCTGTCGGTATGTCTCTTCCTTCAAATTCTCACTTTGAAATTTGTAAATCTTAGCCATTTGAAAAAAATCCTTTTCGACAAGGTTAAAATTATGTCTATTAGACTGCAATTCTTTTTCCGAACCTTCAATTTTGAAAACCTATCTTCTAGCACGTCAGCTACTGTCAGCACTTTGACTTCAAAATGAAGCAAAAATCATTTTTCCCAGCGCAAGCCAGTCTATAGATGCTAAGTGCATTTCCTATATGATATCTTGTTATCTGCTATATCCGTTATTTCTACCTATGTATCTAACATTTCAGGTACCAACCTGTGCTTCCCAACGAAACATCAAAAGCGGGTGTCTCCCCTAAATGCTACATTCAGGATATGATGTGTCTGCATATAGGTACACCCAGGACTTCGAAGGCAAGTCCAACTCCCCGCGGAAATTATCATCATCAAGGGAACCTTTACTTCTCAGCGGAAAACCTGAGGTGGTGTTTCTCCTAAAGTGCAACATCCAAGATATGATGTGTCTACATATAGATACACCCAGGACTTCAAAAGCAAGTCCCCACGGAGCAATCATCATCAAAGATAGGTATGACTCTCTACTTATGGCTGGCGAGCCCTTCACGCGAGTCTAATGGACTATAAAAGACCCGACCGGAAGGCTGCCAGGTCGTAATCCCCCATTGGTCTGGTAGTTACTCTGACTTTCGCCTTCTCCAAGCCTCAGTCAGAGTGGGGGCTCTGTAGACACCTGCATTTTGACTGCTTGTATCTATAGTAGTGTCCAACAAAACACCCGATGATGATCAGACGCTAGCATGCATTAATACACTCGAATACGGTCTTAGAATCCATACTATCCGTCGTGGGTACTTAGCGGAGTATGAATCTCTCAAAACCGACCTCAAATTCAGACTCAGTGGGTTGTTCCCAATAAAATAAAGCTATTTTGAGCTAAAACCGTCACCGGGGGCAAAACCGTATTTTGCGACCGAGCCAAAACCGGTCAAAGCGAAAACCCGAAAACGAAAAAAACCTTGCGCTGCGTCCAGGTATAAAACAAATCAAGTCAAAATCAAAACAAATCAATCAACCAATCAAATCAAAACCTACTGTAACCAAACCCGAATTTTGCTCACCCGGTTGAGGGCACTCGATCAAGTGACCCCTTAAAAAACACCCATGCCCCTTTTTCAAGGCCACTCAATCGAGTAACCCTATGCAGGGTCCAAGTCTATAAATACTCCCTCACTTCACATCATTTCACAACTTTTGGTCATCCTTTCCAACCACACTTTTACACTACCTTAACCTCCATTTCTCATCATTATAGAGTCCTCCATACTCACACCCATACAAAGCTATTCCGAGATCAAAACCAGTCAAAACCGAGAGCATCTTCTCCACAATCATACACCATAACTCACCCTACATATCTCAAACCGCTCCCGTGCCATTGACGCTACTAAACGAGACTATTAACATGTAGGTTGAGGGTGTCAAACCACATTTTCTAATCCCTAATCTCACTTTAATTATTGTAAACTAACACTACTAACATTTTTTTTTTCGTATACTAACTTTTATTATCCGTATCTAACTTTTCATTTATCGTTTCTAACAATCTAACTACTAACTCGACTATAAAATACTCACCTTTAACGTACCGAATACATAGGGTGACGAGATAAGGGAACACGGACACAAGAGTATTGCACTCGCGTGAACGGTCACTTATCTCGCTATCTAACGTAATTGGTTGTCTAGGGTGAGTCAACCCTCTAAAATGACTTTTTCATTTCCGTCATATTAATTGATAAGTCGGTATTTTACCTATTTTTTGGCCCACATTGATACTCTTGTTTAGTCGATTTTACCAATCAATTTGCTTATTTTTAGTCGTTTTGTGTTTAATTAGTTTATTAGTCGTGTCTCGCGTATTTATGTTCGTTTTATTATATTTTTCGAGAATTTGGTACTGCGCGTCCATGTTTGTATTTGTAGGTACCGACCCGGGAAGAACCGAGATGATAAAGACGGAATAAAATGGATGAAATCAAACAACTATTGAAGATTGGGCCCAAACACAAAATATGGCACTCGGCCCACCAAAAAGAAACCAGAAAAAGGAGCAATAGAAAAAGAGATGAAAAAAAAGAGGAGAGAGATTAGAAAGAGAGCAGTAGAAGTAGCAGGAGCCGAAGAACACAAGAGCAGCCCCCTTTTCCATTTTTTCTTTTTTAATTTAATTAATTTTAATTAATTAATTAATTTAATCCTTCCTTCAACATTCATGACATCTTATCTTTAGCAATTCCTTTTGGTATAATTTTCTTATCTCTTCTCCTTTGTTATTTTATTCATCTTTGTTTTTATATTTATGATATATTTAGTTAGTAATTAGTTTAAAGTTTTAATCTTTATTGTTAATTATGTTTTGTAATGTTATTTTATAATTGTCTTGTTTGTTTATATATAGTTTATGTTAGGATTAACTAAAGTTTCCTCCTTTTCATTTTATGCTTAGTATTAGGCTTAGAGTAATTAGTATTAGTATTTTCATTAGTATGATTATGAGTAGTGAGTAGTGTCTTTTCTAGGGGACGATTTGACCCCGACATGTCTATATTGTGGGCTTGAAATTCCGTATTTGGATTGTTCGGGATATACGGAGAGGATAGTTTGGGATTCGGGAATCGACTCGTTTTTTGGGTTGTGTTTGGACCCTTGACCCTTGTCCACCGACGGGAGTCGGTTAGGTCTAGGTAGTAAAACTCGCCCCTTGACTTGCCTTGCCCCGCCTAGTTGAACACGGGAGTGAGAATTAGGTAGGGTACCCTAGCTAACTATCGGTCTAGACTCTTCACCTTGGGAGAGGGGAGAGAAAGGAACGGGATTAGACGCGTACTTAGTGATCTAGGACCTTGGATTGGGTACCACGGGAGTGGGCTCACTCGATTGACCTATGAATCCGAATCACGAGCCCGGGAGGGAAGTGATCGGATTTTACTTAGTTGGACTACGAACCCGGGAGGGAGGTAGTCGACCCTTAGAGGCGTTCCACTCATCCTAATATCCCTAGCAACTCATTATCGGTGTTTCTTACTCATAATTATGATATGTCGGTGGTTAAGTCGGACCTAGACCTTTAATTATTATTATATCGTTATTCTTATTACTCGATTGTTTTAGTTTATTAGTTTGTTTATGCTTTTATTAGTTATCTTAGTTAGTATAATTTCACCCTTGATAATTGATTCGCGTAGCTAATTCATAGTCTGAGACCGAACTAGTACTCATTCCCGATCTCTCTGAGGATTCGACCCGACTTGCTCTTACTATTCTAGTTTAGGTTAGTTGGTTTGTTTGATGGTAGGATTGGCGACAAATCCGGTTATCAAAATGGCGCCGTTGCCGGGGAGATCAACGGATTGATATTAGTTTAGTTTTAGATTTATTAGACTACGCACTTGTTACTTGTTACTTGTTACTTGATTCTTGTTGCATGCTTGTGTGTTGCATTGCTTCTTATCTTGTGACTTATCCCTTGATTGTCACCCTTTTGTGCTCACATGACGATGCCTAGCATACGTGACCTTACTAGACCCAACCCAACTCATGTTAACCGGCCTATTAATATTGGGGTTGTGGAAGCATCTTATGAGTTTAATGTAGGGTTTATTGAGTTGATTCGACAAGATGTCTTTTGTGGTCTCGAGAGTGATGAAGCAATTGACCATTTAGAGACATTTGAGGCGAATTGTTCTCTTGTTAGGATGGAGGGAGTATCGGACCAAGCCACCAAACTCATACTTTTCCCCTTTAGTCTTAAGGGTGAAGCTAGGAAATGGTTATACTCTCACCCTTCTTCTACCTTTTGCACTTGGGATGACTTAGCTCAAGCCTTTTTGAACAAATTCTACCCTCCCTCTAAAACCCCTCAAAGGATTCGTGCAATTTATAAGTTTCAACAAGGCGAGTTTGAGACTTTGAGTGAGACTTGGGGTAGATTTAAGGGTTTGTTGAGAGCTTGTCCCCACCATGGTATTTCACCTTGCCAAATCATGCTTATTTTCTTTGATAATTTGCTTCCTTCCCTTAGAAACTTTGTGAATATATCATCCGGAGGGGCATTTGATGAGTTGAGCATTGATGAGGCTAGAGCTTTAATTGAGGCCATGGCTAGTGCCGATGAGAATCGAAATTCTATTTGGGCATTTAAGAGAGGACCACCAGCTAGAGTTGAACTTAATGACTATTCTATGTTTGAGGCTATAGGTGAAAATGTGGAATCCTCTTCTCTTGTGGATGTGCCTTATGTTCGATCTCATACTGATTATCATCATGTTTCCCTTCCCCATGAGAATGTGAATGATTTTGAGATGCTTATAGATGATGATGATGATGATTTTGTTGATGAGAATGTTGTGGAGATAGTTGAGAGCGTGGAGGTATTTGAGGATAAATGGGATGTGGATATTGATTTTTTCGAGGAGTCCATTTTAGAGAAATTTGAGTCTTTTTCTTATATTGAGGATGATTCCCCTTCATCTATTGATTATGTAGACTTTGTTCCTCTTAACCCTTCCTTTGAGGCCATGTATGTTGATGAAAATTTTGTCAATTCTATCTTTGAGGCCGATGTTACTTGCTTGCCACTTGAGGTTGACTTGATAGAGTGTCTTGAGGATGGGTATGACATTAATTTTACCAATGAAAATTTCAAAGGTTTTAATCCACCTCTTAAGACTTTCAAAACAAGTCTCAAGTACTTTGATGAATTTGAAATTTTTGGGTTTCTTACCTTTTCTCTTAAGCATCCTATTCATCCTTCTATTTCTCCTTCCTATCTTATTTGGTCATGTTTATCCACTAAGATGCCTTATGACCACTTTAATGAGGATTGGTCTACCTCCTTTGACAAGTTAATGAGATCTTTGGTGGGCACTAAGTAGATATGCATGATTTGTAGGTTTGGCGGTTTCCTTGAAACCGCGCTTCTTGGGAGGCATCCCAAGTTTGTTGTACATATTTATGTTTTTGTTTGTTTGTTAGTGTTTTTGCTTGTAGGTACCTCCAATAAGGGACCATAATGTTGGAAAATGGATTAGAGACACAAAATCGATCAAGTGTGGGGAAGAATTATGCTTCAAAGGTATTTTCTTACCTCCTTTCCTTTTCCTCCCTAGTTTGGAACATTGAGGACAATGTTCGTTTCAAGTGTGGGGAGGTAGATTTTGGATTGACGATTTGTGTTTGGTTGAAGATTTGTGGTCGTAACTCTTGTTGGAGGATACTTTGGTGGAGTTTGTTGTAAATATGTGTTTGTGGGATTGTAGGTTGTGTCGATCGTTTTGTTGTTTTTATTTTCTTGTCTTTGTGATTTTTGTGTTTTTCTTTGAAAAAATCGAAAATTTTGGAGAAAACCGTAAAAAGTGAAAAAATGAAAAACTTCAAAAATATTTTTGTTTTTCGATTCACTTGTTTTCCTTGATAGAGTGATTTTTCTAATTTTCAACTTCTTTAAAGAGTATGGATTTTTCTATTACTTATTGGTTGTTTCTTAATATTATATATTGATTGTCCTCCTACTGTAAGTCGCTCGGGATGTGTCCTTCACTCGTTTCCACCTTTCACCTCCCGTGTTGTGATTTTGACATTGCATATTTGTCTAGGTGACTATTACCCAAGTGACGATCTATCATTTTTTCGATCCATATTTCACAAAAATACTCACAAAATAAGAGTTCATCTTCCATAAAAAAGAGCTCAAACATCAAATACGAGAAACAAAAAAAATTCTCAAAAATTCAAAAAGAAAAGAATAAGGGGGAGAAGAAGGAAAAAAATGAATAATGAATAATGAAAAAGAAAAAAAAAGGAAAAAGAAAAAAAAAATGAAAATGAAGAAAATGAAAAAGAAAAGAAAGACGATTCCTCCCCCGAGTATTTTTGTTTATCCTTATTTCTATTTTGGATCGTTTTATGTGTCATTTGGGTGATTAGGACGACCCTAGCCCTTTGTTTATTCAAGGGGTCAAGACTTGTATACATTTGTCGATAACTCCATGGGAGACCTCCTTCCATTTCCGTCTCACATCCCGACATAGCATGGACCGAGGCCAAGAGATATGTAATAATAATTTTTGCAACCGATTTAGTAATTTTAACATTCATATTCTATATTTTAGTTGTATTTTAGAATCGTGACTTTTGATTTGGGAGACTTGTGACTCGTTTGTCTATATTTGTTTATTTTCGTGTTTTTGTATATATTTTGTGTTTTTGTTTTCCGTGATTTTATTTATGGGTCGTAATTTGTCTCTTGAGCTTACTCGAGGACGAGTAAGAGTTAAGTGTGGGGAGGTTGATAAGTCGGTATTTTACCTATTTTTTGGCCCACATTGATACTCTTATTTAGTCGATTTTACCACTCAATTTGCTTATTTTTAGTCGTTTTGTGTTTAATTAGTTTATTAGTCGTGTCTCGCGTATTTATGTTCGTTTTATTATATTTTTCGAGAATTTGGTACTGCGCGTCCATGTTTGTATTTGTAGGTACCGACCCGGGAAGAACCGAGATGATAAAGACGGAATAAAATGGATGAAATCAAACAACTATTGAAGATTGGGCCCAAACACAAAATATGGCACTCGGCCCACCAAAAAGAAACCAGAAAAAGGAGCAATAGAAAAAGAGATGAAAAAAGAGAGGAGAGAGATTAGAAAGGGAGCAGTAGAAGTAGCAGGAGCCGAAGAACACAAGAGCAGCCCCCTTTTCCATTTTTTCTTTTTTAATTTAATTAATTTTAATTAATTAATTAATGTAATCCTTCCTTCAACATTCATGACATCTTATCTTTAGCAATTCCTTTTGGTATAATTTTCTTATCTCTTCTCCTTTGTTATTTTATTCATCTTTGTTTTTTATTTATGATATATTTAGTTAGTAATTAGTTTAAAGTTTTAATCTTTATTGTTAATTATGTTTTGTAATGTTATTTTATAATTGTCTTGTTTGTTTATATATAGTTTATGTTATGATTAACTAAAGTTTCCTCCTTTTCATTTTTTATGCTTAGTATTAGGCTTAGAGTAATTAGTATTAGTATTTTCATTAGTATGATTATGAGTAGTGAGTAGTGTCTTTTCTAGGGGACGATTTGACCCCGACATGTCTATATTGTGGGCTTGAAATTCCGTATTTGGATTGTTCGGGATATACGGAGAGGATAGTTTGGGATTCGGGAATCGACTCGTTTTTTGGGTTATGTTTGGACCCTTGACCCTTGTCCACCGACGGGAGTCGGTTAGGTCTAGGTAGTAAAACTCGCCCCTTGACTTTCCTTGCCCCGCCTAGTTGAACACGGGAGTGAGAATTAGGTAGGGTACCCTAGCTAACTATCGGTCTAGACTCTTCACCTTGGGAGAGGGGAGAGAAAGGAACGGGATTAGACGCGTACTTAGTGATCTAGGACCTTGGATTGGGTACCACGGGAGTGGACTCACTCGATTGACCTAGGAATCCGACTCACGAGCCCGGGAGGGAAGTGATCGGATTTTACTTAGTTGGACTACGAACCCGGGAGGGAGGTAGTCGACCCTTAGAGGCGTTCCACTCATCCTAATATCCCTAGCAACTCATTATCGGTGTTTCTTACTCATAATTATGATATGTCGGTGGTTAAGTCGGACCTAGACCTTTAATTATTATTATATCGTTATTCTTATTACTCGATTGTTTTAGTTTATTAGTTTGTTTATGCTTTTATTAGTTATCTTAGTTAGTATAATTTCACCCTTGATAATTGATTCGCGTAGCTAATTCATAGTCTGAGACCGAACTAGTACTCATTCCCGATCTCTCTGAGGATTCGACCCGACTTGCCCTTACTATTCTAGTTTAGGTTAGTTGGTTTGTTTGATGGTAGGATTGGCGACAAATCCGGTTATCATTAATACAATGTATATTACTATAAAACTATTTTTAAAACCGATTCGAGCGACGTCCAATGACGCTAAATCGATTGTTGTGAGTTTAAAATCAAAATTACGACGTCGAAATGCAAAGGACTTAAGTTTTGTGACGACGAATCCATTTTATCCAATTGAATACATACGATGATTGAATTAGCATGAAACCGATATTCATTGTAGTTCAATTATTTTCGATTTCATGAAGGTCACTCCAAATGCTTGATACCGGTTCCGTAACCGAGCGTCGTACACAAAGTGTTATCAAGGGTCGTACCAATATAAATGGCATAATATTTATGTTTGGTTCAACCATGCCTCGATTGGAACCGTAAGGTCACAATGGATCGCTTAAAAACAAGTTGTGACCTGTTACAGAGGGCACTCGATCAAGTGCCTAAGGGCCACTCGATCGAGTGACCCCTTCAAAAACGGGCAGGGTGTCTTCGCCCAGGGCATTCGATCGAGTCCCCTCAATGACTCACTCGAGTGGCCCTTATAAGTGTCCAATGAGAGCTTAAAAAACAATATAGAGTCCTGTCAAGTCATTTTCGATGCGTGCCTAATCAATCACGTATTCGCCCTCCGGTCAATATACAACAAATGTGTAAACGGTCAAGGTTTTGTTTAATTATTCGATTTACAGTTTCATCAATCAATGTCGTCTATTTACGAGTCCGTTTATAGTCCATATTTATCGTTGCCAATCCGATTGTTATATTATTGCTTGTTGTATTGTGAATTCCGGGTTGTATTTCCGCCCGTGTAATTTGTAATTTATTTACGAGCTTTATTTTCGATGTTTGCCATTTATCGCTTTTTAATGAACATCACATGCTAAACAACTTTGACATAAACCAAGATGCATTAAATGACGCAGCAGCACATATACTATAATTATTTATCGTAAAACAATGCTTGCATAACATTTTACCGTATTACTAGCGCGCGCATTAAAAAACCAATCGATATCTTAGTAGAAGCCGCTATGTGCGAGCAGGGTTGGGTATTCTTTGTGGGCCTCTCAACACGTACCCTCACCCCTTACTCAAAACCATTGGTTTCCAGATGTCCGAAACCGTTGGCATACGAGAGTCATTCGATACACGATACCCGACAACTCGGCATCGATATCATTATGCAAAGGGACGAACCCAACAAGCTCTAATACTAAAGCGGGTCGTGCTTTGTGCACGGTACGCCCAAGTATAGAGTGAGTTTGAATGAGCCCAAAATCCCACACTACAAGAAAGAACGTTTATTCCAACGGACCCGATTCGTAGGAAACATGCCCATTTCCATCGGAATAAGCACGTTCCTACGGAAAATTCGTAGGAACCATTCCGTCGGTATACTTCGTCGGAAATAAAAAACTTCCTACGGCATTTTTCGTAAGAAATAACTTTCCTACGGAATATTCCGTCGGAATGGCTGGTGACGAGTATTTGTTGACCAAAAATTCGTTCCTATAGAAAATCGTCGGAAGGGTTCAAACTTCCCAAGGAAATTCCGTAGGACAATATCTTTCCGTAGGAAGCATTGATTGAGAAAAAAATATTATTAAATATTTCGAGCTACAGATTTCCGTAGGAAATCGTAGAACTTCTGTAGGATAAAACAAATATCGTCCCTAGTATACGAAAACCCTATAAACATCACCGACATACGTTAACACTTCACCGCAAAGCGGGAGGCCACAATTCCACAAAACAAATGTGTCATACGAAAATGCAAATCAAATTTGTCATAAAAGAAATAAACTCAGATATCACATTACAATAAAACAAAAGGTATTTCATTCCAAAACTTCTAGGCATCGAAAATCTTCATTAGAGTGTCAAGTTGTTCTTGCATTTTCAGGATTGTTTCATTCATTCTTTTATTCTCTTCTCGCACCATAGCATTCTCCTCTCGCACTTTAGCATTATCCTCTAGCACCTTAGCATTATTTACTTGAACCCAACTTAGCAACCCAACACCAGCATAAGAATTGGAGGTGATATCTGTAGGCAAAGATGTATATGATGGCGCCTTCTTGAAATAATAATCAAGAGCACTGCCTATGCCATACTATTGTCCCTTCTGAAATCCACTCACAACTTCGACGAAAAGTTCATCCTCATCAAATTCACCCCCTTCCACAATTGCTTGTGCTTTTCGAGACTCAAAAAGTTTCTGAAAAAAAACAAAATATAAAGAATTGTAAATAAATTCTAAAACTAAACAGTCACATGTTGATGTTTATATTTCCTTCTCACCTTTATTTCTTCTGCCTTCTTATCTGTAATCTTCCCATTGTGGGAATGAGCACGAACGAATAAATCGAAAGCCGTCGGTATTTTCCCTTCTTCATCATCTCTAATCTGAAAAATTAAATTTCAAATGTTATTGGAATTTTTGAACATGAATATTTATTATATTTTTGGATATAAAAAAAAAAGCTACAGAGTATTGATTTACCATTCGCTCAGCCAACTCAACGCTAGAAATAGAACCCATGTTATGAGTTCCTGGAATTTTCCCATCGACAGCATATTTTGCTCGGTTGGCTTTTCCGCTATTAGACATCTTTTTAAACGCAGAACTATTTCTATATGTTTTTATTTGGTTAAAAGAGGTCGCCGGCATCCAATCAGGCTTATCATCGTCAGTGTCGATGTAGTAAAGTATGTCCCTAAGGCGCTCTTATACTTTCGTAAAAAAAGCCTTCTTAACATCAACCTCGGGATCAGAAACAAACGTAACCTCACCCTGGATCGATAATAACCATGCGAAGTGTTGTATATTATTAATATGGATAACTGTGAATAAAATAAATCATTATTTTTTAAGTTGATTTAGCAGTAATGTACTTACCTGGAAGTGATTCCACCATTTCTCTCGAACTTCTGTAGGAGTCTTTTTCCAAGTTCGGCAAAAAACAGTGTAGTTAGACCTTATTGCATTTGCGACCAACGAAGATACATCTGGATGACCAAACCTGTTAATAAAGCATAAAATGGACATTAAAATCACCCGTGAATATATAAAGAAACATAGATATCGAAGAACATTTTAAATACATTTACCATACGCTCTCTTCTGTTGATAAAATGATTTTGCCATCACTTGTCCTCGGGGCTAAGATCTTCCTAAGCTTTTTCATTCCAGAATTAGTTTTTCCCAGCATAACATCCTCATTTTGAGCACTTGATTCAACACTCGGCGTGCTCAACATAACTCTTTTTCGACCCCTTGCCATAACTAATGACAAAACTCTTTCAAGAAATGATATTAGATTAATATAGTTGTTTGAGTTTTAATAAAACGTTTTCTAGACATTAACAATGTAGGTTATAATTTATAAAAACTACACCAAAGTGTAAAGTTACTACACAAATGTGTAACTTTGTAAGAAAAACTAATGTGCAAATATAAAATCTAATCTAAGTAGTCAACTTCATCGATATCTCTGTCTTCATCGGTGTCATTCGCATCATCGTCGTCGTCGTCGTCATCATCATCATCATCATCATCATCTTCTTCTTCTTCTTCTTCTTCTTCTTCTTCTTCCTCCTCCTCCTCCTCCTCCTCCTCCTCCTCCTCGGTTTCATTATCGTCTTCTACTTCTTCCTCCTGCTCCTGCTCTTGCTCCTCCTCCTCCTCCTCTCCAGGTTGACCATATTCTAATTCATCTACTTCAATCACCGACAAATTTGGATGCTCTGTGACTGAATCTTCTTGAAAAACAATTAAGTCAACTGGAGCGTCAATTTGTTTTCTAGCCTTGGTCTTAAACACGGCCCACCATTGACATTCATTATTTATTTTAAGCTTGGATAAAATGTGTAATACACTTGTTCGGCTTGATGAGCCAAGATAAATGGATCATACTTTTCAAGTTTCTTAGAAGGATTAACTTCTACAAGTCTATATTTGTCATGCACATTCGTACCCCTCGCAGAATTATCCATCCATTCACATTTGAACAAGACAGTCTTATAAATCTCCTGATTTCCACGATAGCTTAGCATAATGACCTCTTGTAAGATTCCATAATAGTCAGTGTCTTCAACAGAACTAACACATACCCCATAGTTCAAAGAAGCTTTATGTTTTCCATAAGCGAATGTGTGAAAGTTAAACCCATTAACCGAATAACGTGTCCATGTTTTAACTAGTTTGGATGGACCCATTGCTAAAGCCCGTAGAAAATCATTGTCAATATCTAAATCAATCACCTATAGTAAACGAAAGTATATAAGAAAATGTTTGTGTAAGCATTAGAAATTTATTAGTAAATGAATATTTAGGTTTATCGCTTACTTGAGATTTAAACCACATTGGCCATTCTACATCAAATTTACTCCAAACATCATTCGTGGAGAGTTGAGGATGTTGCTGAAGTATAAATTTCTCAAATTTTCTGAAATTTATAGACATGTAGAATTTATTAGGATAAACTCAAATGAATCTTATTTATTGCATGCGAAATTATTGCTGAGATAAAATAGTAACTTTCACTTCAAAAAACTTCAAAACATCACAATTTGATAGGACGTAAATGTGAGCACGTTCATACTCACAATCATCCAAGTATCTTTTGCCTTCTTTTGATGTAGGTTTACTCTTTATTTGTTGAAGTAGGTTTACCCTTTATTTGAATCAGTTTGTTCTTTCAATCCAATATCAAGATCTTTTGTTTTTGTGTCTATATGCTCTTCGAAGTAGAGAGAACAAAAATTTGATATCTCTTCCGTTAAATAAGCATTGCATATAGAGCCTTCAACCCGAGCTTTGTTACCAATTTTATGCTTCAAGTGACTTAGGAACCTACAAAATTAATAAAATATAATAAATTTGTAAGTGTTATTCAGTAATGCACTGACTCTCCTTGATTTAGGACACATTCTTCACCATGACAAATCCAGTCATAGTAATGAGGACAAAACCCCTCGCTAATAAGATGAGATTTCACCTCAAATTCATTTAAATATTTCATATTCTTGCACTTTACACATGGACATCAAATTTTTTTTTCCACTCGAAAACTCTCTTGAAGTTTAGCATATTCAAGAAATTTAACAACCCCATTTATAAACTCAATCCTAGGTCTTTTTTGTCATCCACCCTGTCGTACATCCATTCTCGTTCTAATCTCTTCATTTCAAATCTATGTAAATATATAAGAGTGAACATTATTTAGTAATACCATCATGCATGGGAATTGTAAAAACAGATGGTCCCACATATGTAAATTTTATTGAATAAGTACTACGGAGTAGTACTTAAATATAATACGGTTTTATCATTGTATTAGTATTGGTGTTAGTATTATTATTTGCAATTAGTATTAGTATTATTAGTACACAAATTATTGTTATAACAATCCTATACTGGACAGTTATAATTATCAGTACAAACACGTTCTGTTCAGTTCCGACGCTTTATTATTATTATTATTGTTGTTGTTGTTGTTACTGTTGTTGTTGTTGTTGTTATTGTTATTGTTATTGTTGTTGTTGTTGTTGTTGTTGTTGTTGTTGTTGTTGTTGTTGTTGTTGTTGTTGTTATTATTATTATTATTATTATTATTATTATTATTATTATTATTATTATTATTATTATTATTATTATCGGTATTCTTAGTATTAAAGTTAGTAGGCTAGTTGCACTAGTGTTCTAATCTAAGTAGGAAATTTAGGTGATGGTCTAAGTTTATACAATGAGACGAAGCGAACGACCGCAACAGTAACAATAGAGCAACAATAGGCAATAAATCCTAAGTTCATAGTGATGCAATCAAATTAAAAGAGATTTACACAATAAAAAGCAATTAAACGTACTTTATTGAGTGATGTATATAAACGAAACAACAATTAAACGAAACAACAATGTACAATTGATAAGCAGTAACCGGGGCCGATTGCCTGGAGAAGATGAAGATAATTAGGGATAATTAGGGTATGAAAGACGAGACACAACAACAAGAACGATAACAGCAGCAGAGAGACATTAACGAAACAACAGTAGCAGAATCGGTAACAACACAACAACACGCAACATGATCAGTAGCAAGTAGCAGCAACAAGCTACAGGGACAACAGCAGCAACAATGTAGCGGTGGTAGCAATGAACAGCGGCAGTAAGAATCGAAAACAGAGGGGATTAAAGGAGAAAGCAGACGGAACATGAATTAGAATTCAACACGCATCAACAAGAACAACAGCAGCTGCTGCCAGGCCCATAGCGAGACTGTGGATCATATTTTTTTTATTGTATCTACGCTATTATTTTGTTTGGCATCAGAGGAATAAGGCTAGAATCGATGGAACTCTTCAACGACCCGAGAAGGTGGCTAGTATGATTCAACAGGATTGCGGTGCTCGATTACAGCATATGCTGCCAGGGGGGAGTCTTGTTATACATTAATTCGCAGGAGTTTTTTTTGTTGATGTACTGCTTTTGGCTTAGCGGTGTAATTGTTTGGTCTCTAAGTGCTTTTTTTGTTAATTTCTCAGTACACATGCCTTGATACTCTTTGGTGTATTTATTCGTCGATTGATTATATAATTGCTTACATTTTATCAAAAAAAAAAAAGAACAGCAGCAACAGACAGCAACAAAAAAAGAACAATTGAAATTATTAACGATACAGCAGTAGAAGCAACAATAGATTACGTGAATCAAATTAATTTCGAGTAGGCAGCAGCAGCAGCAATTCACGAAACACAATAATTTCAATCGGACTTCAAAGGCGATACGATGGTTAGCGAATCACGCAGCAGCAACAGAAAAAAAAACAGACAGCAATATATGCGTATATGCGTGAAAACGAAACGACAACTCACGAAACACAGCATATGCGTGAAAAGGAAACAGCAATTCACGAAACTCAGTATATGCGTGAGATGAAACAACAATTCACGAAACTCAGTATATCAGTATATGCGTGAAAACGAAACAACAATTCACGAAACTCAGTATATGCGTGAGACGAGACAGCAATTCATGAAACTCAGTGTATGCGTGAGACGAAACAGCAATTCATGAAATACAGTATATGTGTGCTAACGAAAACGTATATGCAGACTTAAAAAAACAATTAAAAAATCAATATGCCAGATTTGATTCAAAAGTGCAAAACGTATATGACCACTTCGCAGCAGCAACAATTCTCAGAAAAATAACACGGATGTGCAATTAAAAGAAAAACTTACTAGAAAACTTAACTTAAAGCAGAATTGCACAAGATGAACAATTGGGGATTGGAATAGAAGCACTTCAATTTGGGGTGAATTGAATACTGGGATAGCATAGGGTTCATATACAGATACATCAGGATTTAGGAAATAAGAGGGAGATCGAGTTTGGGCGGTAATTAGGAAATATTAGGGGGTAAGCGGTGGAATGAAACTAATCAAACAGTTTGCCGCTTAATTTTTCAATTTGCAGCAATTTCCCCGTATTACTATTATCCGAAACCGACCCGGTTTAAACCGGGTCCGGTTTTTTTTTCCATATTTCAAACCGAAACCGAGCTGATTCTTATGACCCGGTTTTTTTTAAAATATGGTTATCTTACTTATAAACTGCTTTTTTTAATCGGTATCCGAATCGGTTTTTGATCCCGTTTTCACTAATACTACAGAAAAACTCAAAAAAGTGTGAGAAATATACATATCGAAAATACTGAATGTATCTCGAGGTTAATATAAATATCCGAGACAAAACGAAGCTTAGGAAAATAATTAATAAGCTCAAAAGGATCAAAAATAAAGTGTATATCGATAATAAAATAAATTTTCGCGATAAAAATAAAGTTTCACGAGAAAATTAATGAATGTTTGATGAAAATTAATTAAAATGATTTCTCGGGGAAAAATAGATATTTTGAGGAGGTTTAATTAAAAGGGTTATTTCATGAGAATAATACCAACTATGCGTGTGCTTCTTAAATTAATACAAACTATACATAATCTCATTTTAATACGGACTATATCTTCATTAACCTCGTTTTGCTATGAGTGACCGGCTACCTGTTGAACCTCTCTTATTCAACTCTTTCTCTACGTCATCTTCTTCTGATTTACATTTCGTGTTCATTTTCGAACATTGAAAAAAAAATCCGAAAATTATCTTCCATTTCTTTTCCATTTAGTCTTATAGAAGCTATGAAAAAAATGTTTTTATTGTTATTTTGGCTTTCACGATGACTGCAACGGATCTAATAAAATGCTAGAAAGTTACAACAAATCACTATGACCTGTAATAGCGAGTCATAATTTCATACCTTACAAAACGAGATTAATGAATGCGTAGTTCATATTAAAATGAGATTACGTATAGTTTGGATTATTTTAAGAAGCACACACATAGTTGGTATTATTCCCATGAAATAACCCTAATTAAAATGAGCTTGATCTAAAATTAGAAATTCGAGTTTAAAAGTAAATGTAGAAATTAAGTATCGAACAAAATTAAAATAAGCATACGAAACAGACCCGATTTTGTTTCATATTGCAAAACAGAACCGGTTTAAACTCGAGCCGGTTCTTATGACCCGGTTTTTTAAAAAAATATGGTTATAACTGCTTTTTTTGAACCGGTTTCCGAACCGGTTTTTGATCCCGTTTTCACTAATACTACAGAAAAACTCAAAAAAGTGTGAGAAATATACATATCGAAAATAATGAATGTATCTCGAGGTTAATATTAATATCTGAGACAAAACGAAGCTTAGGAAAATAATTAATAAGTTCAAAAGAATAAAAAATAAAGTGTATCTCGAGAATAAAATAATCTTTCGCGATAAAAATAAAGTTTCACAAAAAAGTTAATGACTATTCAATGGATATGAATTAAAATGACTTCTCCGAGAAAAATAGATACTTTGAGGAGGTTTAATTAAAATGAGCCAGATCTAAAATTAGAATTCGAGTTTAAACTACGCAAAATTAAAATACGCATACGAAATAGACTCGTTTTGCTCGGCTTTACTCGTATAGATCATAATACGAGTAGAGCTCGAGCTTGAGTCGATCTCACACGAGTTGAGCTTTGATCGAGCCGATCTCGGGCTGCTCGCGAGCTATCTCATCTCATTACCACCCCTAGACTGATATACACACACAAGGACAAAAATTTAATGAGGGTATTTCATTCGTGTTTCGGGTTCGGTAACTTCATGTTCCGTAAAATACGGGGTGAATATAAACAGATAACCAGTACGTGAGGAAAAAAGGACTTTCAATGAATGCATTAACAGTAGTTAAATCGTTCATGAAACTAATTTTTTGGAGCTACAAAATTTCCTACGGAACATTCCGTAGCCTAAAATGTTTCCTACCACAAGACTGTAGGAATTTCGTAGGGGTGCTTTAAAGTAGCGACGGGTAGGGATTCCGTAGGAAATATCTGTAGGAACTATTTACTTTCCTACGCCTTTCAAGATCCGTAGGAATTATTCCGTTGGAATTTTCACTAATTCTAGTAGTGCCATAAAGTTCGGTGGTGACTCTTATTTCGATTTAAATTTCGGCCCGAGAACCATCTCATCATGAGAACATACCGCCGTCCAAACCCGCGCGTGGCCGCGTCGGGGTGGACCTATGTCATATCCACCGTAATACTCTCTCCTTATTTTTCACCCAAAAAGAAAGGGGAGGAAAATAGCAATCTGAGGGAGTACGTTCTTTTTTAGGTTTATTCCAATCAATTTCATACATTTCCTTATTTGTTTACCCATTCCTTATCCGCTATTCACTAAAACAAAATCAAGGGGCAAAAAAGTCGTTTCAACTTTTCCATCTAATTTGTACTTCTATATTACATAAATCGGGCTTGAAAAATGAAACTTTTCTCCAATTTAATTAAAAGCTCATTTATACTTTGTCCGACAATATAGGAATTATCAATTTTACCGATTACAGACAATGAAAAAATTGTGTAACATATAACAAAAAAAGTCATCTATCAAACAGGTCGTACGAGTAATACTACTTTTTACCGTCGAAGTTTTTACTTCATACCGTCGGCATTAATTACGTAAATGACGACTTTACCCTTCATTACTTTTTATTTTAATGTTTTTTGTTTCTAATATTTTTAATGTACGAAGTCCGTAATTTTTCCGATTTGTATTTTTAAAACCTAATTCCACTAAACCGTCTTTTTGTGAAAACAATGTTTTAAGAATTTGGGTTTATATCTCATTCCACTAAACACGACTTTGGCGTTTATGAATTGAGTTTTTTATTTTTACCTTTTCAAAACCCGACTCCACTAAACCGTCTTTTAAAAAATCATCTTTCTAGTGTGCTTTAAAGTGAAAAAGTCAACCAGAGGGCTTGGTGGTTGAAAGAAAAAGTCGACCAGACGGGTCGGTGCGTGGTTGAAATAAAAAGTCGACCAGACGGGTTAGTGGTTGAAAGAAAAATTCGACCCGCCGACCCAATTGGTTGACTTTTTTTTTCAACCGTCGACCGGTCTGGTCGACTTTTTCTTTCAACCACATACCCTTCTGATCAATTTTTTCACTCGGCCGAAGCCTTGTTTGATATTTTTTTTTTCCAATTTGTGTGATTATACGATAAATTAGGATTGTCGTGTTACATGATACGATTAATGCGCACTTAACTTTACGATTACGTTATCATTTATTATTAAGTCGGTAATCATATAATTAATCGTTAAAAACGTGTTTAATACTTTGAGTTAGTGTTACCTTGATGAGAATTCAGTTTTAGTTTATTACGATAATCGAAAAGACGGTTTGATTATCTAATTTTAATAACTCGATACTTTTTAAATTGTAAATCCTCTTATATACTAATTGAGAAACCGGTAAAAAAGAAATGGACATGTGTCGCATGCAGAATTAATATTTTCCCGCTTAAACTAAAATCTATCAAATCGATCAATCCATATTTATTGGTAAAAAATCCTTTTAAGACGGAAGAAAATTATTGCTAAAAATAGCCTAATAAAATACCACATATACAAAATATTCTAATATTTTATGACAATATTAATAAAATTACATTTTAACGTATACCATATCCACATTTTATTAATATATGTGAAAAGTATTATATTGAAAGGAAAGAAATAATAAAATGTAGAGGGAGTGATATATTTTCAAATTGATCATAATTGCTAACTCAGTATCGTAATAATAAGCCGTGCATTTGCACGAGGCCTAAACTAGTGTAATATTATTTAGAAAATTAATTGTAGGGGCAAAGTCGTCATCTACGTAATTAATGTCGACAGTATGAAGTGAAACGTCGACGGTAAAGAGTAACCCGTTGAATAGAATATGGACTTGTGAGTAATTGTGATACTGATTCGATCGAAACAGTTAGATGGGATCGATTAACTAGAATAAACGACGCAATTAATATGATGGTCACCTAATTAGATTGGTGTAGAGTCTGTAGACAGCATTTATGTAAGAGAGGTAGCATACATAATTTAATTGAATTGTACGGATTTATGTGCTGAGTACCTTCCAAATGGTCCGGGGTTAGCAGTATTATATTATGCCGACAACCATAAAAAGCAATAATCCAAAAATTGATGGCAGGCCCACGGTTTTTTTTCGTATCCACGGGACACTCAAATTGATCCTAATTCCAGGTTGGTTTGTAAGAGTGTTGGAGCCTTGGAGGATATGTCTATATATTTTTATCTTTCTATCGAAAGTGTTTAAGTGCAGTGATTACATCAATAAGATTACATCATAAGTTCATAATAGTATAAACCTACTTCAATTCTTCAAAGACAGTGAATATCAACTATGCTTCTAAATTACATGTTTCTAAGCCGAAGTATATATATTACGAATATCCCTTGCAGACTTCCGCTGATTCTACTCTTCATCTTGCCATATTCCATATATCAAAGCAAATGGACTTGATTATAGCATGACAATATAGTATAATCAGTATCCTAATTTGCCTACCGGGGCTTCATTTCCTCATTACCTTTACATATCTTTCTCCATCCATGTTTAGCTAGTAGTCTGAGAGAAGGTTGTTAAGTAAGCAAGTAATTTCCTTTTATATAGATAAAGTTGACCCACTTGATACAGTAATGATCAGCTTTGGAATTAATCCATTTCATAAATGTGAGGTTAAATTAAGTAGATAGATAAAAGAATTCTTGAAGAGAAAATTAGGATTATGAGGAATGAAGAAAGAGGATGAATGAATTAATTGAGTTTGAGTGAGGAATGAAGTGATTAAGAGTAATAAAAATGAAACAACCGTTAAATTTAACGGAATTGGGGCTTTGGTGCGTTTAAACAAAGAAATGGAAACTTAAGGTGCTTTTGGGCAAAAAATAAAACTTAAGGTGCCTTTTTTACAGAAGACATAAATGTTAGGTGCCTTCTGACAAAAAACTCTAAAATATTAGTAACATGGACAATAGATCTTATGTTCGACTTTCCCATTCTATATTATAATGTGACTAAGTATACGCTTCGTTGAAAAAAAAAATTATATTCTTGTCATCGTAATATTTGAAGCGTAATTGTTGTCTTTATAATATTCTGTTGGTATTATAATTGATTATTTTATCCGCAACCGCCGGATATCCATCCACCCGATTTAAATGGTTAGATGGAAATCAAAATTAGTGGATGCTGGATGAAGGTAAATCTCACCCGTTATCCATCCATCACCCAATATAAAATAAAATATTGTCACGTGAGTTCTTATTTAAATCGTTTAAACCAAGACATTATGAATATCATTTTTTATAACTTTTAGCAATAAAAGTATACACAAAAGAAAACAAGCATCGACATACATGTATAAAGTAAATTTATACAAATGGATGGAATAGATGAAGTAGGTGTTTGGCAAAGTAAAAGTTTTTTTTGATATAAAAGCTACTAAAAAACTAGAAATAATAAAACAATGACTAAATGAAAATAATGAAAGATTCGACTTGAACAGAGCCGAATATAATATACTTGTATGAACTTTTGGTGTTCATTAGATACTTGAAATCTCACAATAAATGAAATACGGTTAATAGTATAGCTTCAAGCAACTACTTCCTCCATTTCATTACTTCCTCCCTTTCATTGATTAATTTCACTTTAAAAGTGAACCACCTGGATAAGAGAGAAATGTAATATTAAGGACTCGTTTGGGATGAAGATAATGTATTAAGGGATAATGAAACTAAAATTAACTAGAAAATGGAGGAGAGTAGTGATTGTGCTAAGCGGAAATTGAGAATAAAAGATTAAAGTGAGACTAATATGACCTCTTTTGGGGTAATACATTACTCCCTTCCCCCAAGTACTTCCATATGGAGGTAATTGTTACTCTCTTCTTCTCCCTTACACCATAAAATAGAAACACTAATCCGTCATCTCCTTAATTTTCTAATTCATTTTAACTCTATTATTCCTTAATACATTACTCCTATCTCAAACGAAAGAATGAAAAAAATAAAAGAAATGATTGGAAAAAAAAAGTGGAAGAGAGCAACTAAAACGGAGGGAATAGAAGAGTGGGACATGTTGCTAAACTCGCACAGTCGCACTAAACAGTAAACAGTGCAGGCTGTGAAACAGGACAACATTAAGTTTTGTCATTAATCCAAACACTGCTTATTATTTTGGTACATATTGCTAGTTGCTAGCCCTTGGCCGACTTGTCTATCACTTCGCACTCCTAAGTTTACTGTTATTTTGTTACCACTAATTAACAAACTTCTCTTGTATAGTATGACGATGGTTCACAATGACTGCTCTTCCTGTTTCACCTTTTGGAGCTTTTCTGCTTTTACCATGCTAATATTCAATTATTAGAGTAATTCAATTTTAAAATACCCCCTCCATAATTTCTTTAAGTTACGGAGTATTTTGTAACCAAGATTAAACATTTAAAGGTAGTGAGAGGTGAAATATGGTTAGTTTATTAAAAAGTTAAAAATAGAGGGCTAAAACTTATCCAAAAACAAAAGTGTAAGATATTAATTTATATACCGAAAAAAGAAAAATGTAAATTATTGACTGACAAGGAGGAAGTACCAAAATTTAAAATTATTCTCTTTCAAAGTTTATTGAAAACCAGTTGGTAGTGACATTTATAATGACACGTAGTTGGATAATTGCATAAATTGATTAGACTATGTAACAGAAGAAAATTAGTTGATGATAAGAGTATGCCTAATAGTAAAATAATACTATCCACGTTTCTAGGAAGGTAATATATGCGTTAAACATCAAATTAAATTATAGGTGTACATTGTAGTTAAAACTGACTAGACCCGAATAAGCCAACCCGACGCCCGAACTGAAGACCCGAGGTTGACCCGTAACCTGAATTGATTCAGACTAACTCGAAAGTGACCCAACTATATTATTATAGAAAACGAATTGATATCGCTAAAAATGTTGAAAATAGCAAACCCGGAAACCGAAGTTAACCCAATTTCCATAACCCAAAAGTGACCTGACCCGAAACTTGCTGACCCGAACCCGACCTGATAATTGACTCGAGAGTAAATGTGAATCATACATTGATAGCTTAAAAAGAAAAGAGAGAAAAGATCCAAGACAGCTCAAAAAAGAAAGAGGGAAAAAGATAGAAACTCGGAGGAGTAGTTACTATTGCTCTATTAGTTTTGTATTAAACAATATTATCTATGGAGTATTATTATTATTATTATTATTATTATAAATGTATTAATAACAATAATAAATAAAATGACAAATAATATTTACGTATTTATGTAAAGTAAGAGAGCTAATTTGACATAGATAATTCTAAAATATATTGTACGTAGAATGTATAATTTCTTGATAATATAAAGAGACGTGTTTATTTCTTATATAATAAATGTATAAATAGTTGATTTAATAGAAGATGATAAGTTATCACTCCTAAATTCGATTAGTGTTAGATTATTTTTATTTATATAATCGAATTTTATCACCTTATTATAATTTCTCTTGTTTAATTTCATATTGATATCTAAAGACGAATTATTACTCTTAATTACATTATACGAGTAGTGTAGACACCCACATTTTGACCGCCAGGTGTCTATAGTAGTTTCCGACAAAAACCCGATGATGATCGGACGCAAACATGCTTAATATACTCGAAACGGGCTCAAAATCATTGGCATTTGGCTTGGGCTTTTTACGGAGTACAAATCTCACAAAACCAACCTCAAATTCAGGCCCAGTGGGTCATTTCGAGTCAAATAAGACTAATTTGGGTCGAATCCGGCACCAGGGGCAAAACCGTCTTTTAGCGACCAAGTCAAAACCCGGTCAAAGGCATTTTCGAGACACACGGACCAGCCGTGACACCTCAAGAGTCCGGTTTGGACTCCAACTCTACACAAAAATCAGCAACGCGAAATATTAAACAAATACGTTTGAAGATGGAATTCGATCTCAAGTAGGAATTCTATCCGAGTACCGAGTCAAACACTCGACGAAGCATAGGACACCCGGCCGAGCAGGCTGTTTTCAGCCGGTTTCCTTGCTTCCTCACCAAGCGAACGGAATTCTCGCGCTTCTCAACTTCTTACGTTTCCTATCCTAAGCGGTAGTTTTAACCCAAACACTTCTCTTATGCCAAGGTCGGGAATTTTCCTATAAATAGGCCCCTTGCATCAATCAAACAAACAACAATTCATACGCATCTACAATCCACAAAATATACGAAAACTCCTTACACTTAGCATCAAGAAACCGATAGTATACAACCCGAGAACACGCCAGCCAAAACCGGCCACCTCGGCCGACCCTTTTACACGACCCAAACCAAACCACCATAACTCACCGACATTAACTCGATGCTCCCGTGCCCTAGCCACATTCCGACGAGCCCCGATCCGAGTACACAAAGCATGTAGGTTGAGGGTGCAAAATCAAACCCGATTTCTCTCTTCTCTCTTCTCCTCCTCCTCCTCCTCCTCGTCTTTTCTTCCTTTTTCGTCGTCGGTCGATTTTTTTATCACGGGTCGTTCGCCGTTTTTTATTTATTTCTAATATCGATACTACAAAACTATTTTAATAAAACAAAACGTTCTTAAAAATACGATATCGATTCCCTATAATCGAATATCGTATCTAACAAGAACTAAATTAAATCTTGTTGATACTAAAAAATCGTTACATCTTTTTTTACAAAATACGACGATTTAACGTGGAGAGAATTAACATTCTTTTTTTTTTTTTTTTTTCGTTCAAATTCTTTTCAAAACTATTTTTATAAAAACTTTTTCTAAAAATAATTCCGAATATTTGATATCGATTTCATAATCGAATATCGAATACGACGAATATCGAAAATATAAATCTAGTGTGAATTAATCCATATTTACACGCGATTTATTAAAATTAACGATTTTCGAAGAACCCGAGCCGAAACAGCTGCCCACGCGAGTCGCGTCCCCTCCCAGGCGACTCGCGCGGGAGCCTGAAACCGCGACCCGTTTTTCTCGTTTCTCTTTTTTATTTTACATCATTTCTTACATAAAAACAGCGGCTTTCTCGGCATATTTTCAGATTTCGACAAATATTTTTCGACCTCGGTCAACACGTATTTAATCCATCACGTGTCGCAAACTTTTCAAAATCATGCATATTATCGTATTTTTTTTATTCAATCGTTACTAACACGTTTGTTCATCTTTTTAGCAATTTTATTCTTATCGTTTGTTTTGTTATACTAAAACGAACCTCGCATGCTAAAATACAACTAAGACGTTAATTTTTAAATGCACTAAATCGACTTAGAAACCCATTCAATTCCTCGCATGTTTAGGAAAACAATGTTTGCATATCATTCATCGTATTACTAACGCGCGTATTCAAAAATCAAACGATATCCTAGTAGAGGCCGCTAAGTGCGGGCGGGGTTGGGTGTTCTTTGTGAACTTCCCAACACGTACCCTGTAATAACCCGTTCTGCCTACACCTGTACGTCACTTAAGTTAGTGAGGTGATTTCCGGATCGGTCAGTTGGTAATTATTAATAGATTCTTCTGGTTGGTATAGTTAGTCGTTCCGTAGCGGGGGGTGAACTTCGGGACGAAGTTCTTTATAAGGAGAGTAGATTGTAATACCCGTGATTTTATGTTGGTCTGGGTCTCTTAGATGGATAGAAGTATATATGATGGGTTAACCCACTTAGTTATCACATTCCGTTAACCCAAGTCAAATACCCGTGAAGCGCTCAATCCATTTTCCCGAGCTCACTTAAAAATAAAGCAACCCATTTCTGAGCCCATTTAGAAATAAAACCCACAAGTCAAATAAAACCCAACATGGTGTCACGTAGGGTAAAATTCTACGCACTCCCTCGTTTTCCCTACGGCCACAAACAACGCCACCTTCATCAACCTTGGTTACGTTTACACTTCATGCTCGCCTTACCCTTCACGATTCCCCATCTTGAAACCCTGACGCACCACCACCGCTAGCTTCGTCCGTTGCCGTCGTTAACCGTGCCTTGCTTCCCCTATTTTCCGTCTTACCAGGTTTGTTGTTGCTTGGTTTCGTTCTTGTAGTTGTTCCTATTCGTCGGTGTAGTGGTGTCGCGTCGCGCTGTCATTGTTGTTGTGTTGGTTGGTGACGGACCTATGTTTCGGTCTGGTCACGGAAGGGTTCCGGTGTCGGGGCATGTCGTTTGAGTAGGGAAATTTAGGACTAATGTTGTGGCTATGGTCAGTGAAGTGTTGATTGTTATAGGATATGGGTTCTAGTTGGTGGGGATGGTTTACGTGGTGTTGGAGTTGGATTACAGGGTTTTGAGTGTTCGTACGTGGGGTTAGAATTGGGTGCGGTACAGTGTTCTGGTTAGGGTGTTGTTAGCATATACTTATTGTTTATTTGTTATTGTTTATTTGTGTATTATATGTATTAGTTAGTCACACATTTCATAGTTTTATGTCTTGTCTCGTATTGTTTAGTATATTCTATTGTCCTCACCGTGTACTATTACTAATTAATGGGTCAAGAGTGAGGAGTCAGGAAGTGTCATGTGTCATGACTCGGTGTCGATTCTATTTTATAACTTAGAGAGGTCGGTGACGGTTTCATTTTATAATTTAATTAGAACGGTATCGAATTCATTTTATTATTTAGTTACGTCGTTAGAGTCGATATTAATTTAAATATATAATACCTTATTAGGATCGGAATTCGTAGAATCTCCGTGGTGAATTATACTACCGGCGCAGTGGTGTTCTCTGCTAATAAGGTAAGGTTTTCCTTACTTAGAATACGTTAATGTTATGATGCATGTATAGTTACGATGAGTTACGAGTACGATGTGATATCGTGCTAATGAGAATAATGTTGAATAATGATGGGAGAATAATTGATAAATATTTATATATTGGAGTTGGTGAGGCTAGCTTTAGACCTAGCCGGGGCCCTTGATCACGGTCCCCTCCCTGATTTCTCCTCGCGGGTTGTTGAACCTGCGGGGGGTGTGCACACTCGGAATGAAAGGGCCTGCCAGAAGAGTTGAGATGAGATTATTGATTGGTACCGAGATGGTACTGAGAATGTTGAGATGAGATTATTGATTGGTACCGTGATGGTACCGAGAATGTGGAGATGATATTATTGATTGGTACCGATGATGGTACTGAGATGGTTGAAACTGGATGTTTTTATATTTTGTACCTGTGTTATAATGTTAGCTTGTTCTGACCGTTTTCTCTGTCTTTATTGTCACCCTATTTTATTGGGGGCCTATGATGATCCAATTGATATTTTCGATCAACTGGGGAGCAGTCTATAATACAGGTTATGTATTTTGTGATGTATTTGGATGCGGGACTGCTTGTACGGGATTGGGGTGAACGCGATAATGATCCTGGTCGTAGCACGGGTTAATGCATTCCTGTTTATATAGATTGTTTAGCTTCCGCTGTGTAACTAGAGTTGTAGTAGTTAATGAGTTGTAATGTTTAAATCAAATAGGTCGGTTTGACATTCCATGTTGTATTGTAATGAACTACTACCTCGGGAAACCGAGATGGTAACATCTTTATTTATCCGAGAATGTCTTGATAAGGCTCTTGGGTAAATGGGGGTGTTACAAAGTGGTATCAGAGCGATCGATCTTGGAGCCTGAATAAATGAACCTAGGAAAATAAAATGAACCCCGGTGATGGACCATTAGGAGCCCCTCCAAAACTCGGTTGAGGAGACGTCCTTATACCAACCCCGGCCCTCCTGGTCTTAACCCGGTAACCGCGTGTGAGAAATGAGATGGGGTATATATTAGGACGGGATACGTTGTGATGCAATGAAAGTTATGTGATGACTGTATGTGATAACTGGTTGCGTTGTCTGACGTATGAGATGTAGTGATCGAACTGTATAAGCTGAGATGTGACTAGTACGTACTTAGGTATTAGCATGTTATAGTAATTAGTACGAGGCCATATGAAGAATATGTTACAGCATGTAAGGCTGGGGTAAGAGTCAATCACCCTGGGTGAGAGTAAGTTCATAGTTAGAGTTGGTAGTAACGATAGATACAACGTTGAGGTATTTGTTGTGTCGTAAGCGATAAACGAGTTTTAATTAGTGGATTTGGTGGTAATCTGTGTCTGTCTTGTTGAATTAATATAATGGAGTCGTCCACATTACTGGAAAGAGGTTCTTCTCTGGTAATGGTACATGTATCGCAATTTGTTTAGAGGGTTGATAATTTATGTGGTTTAAGTGCGTCGTAATGGGAATGTTATTCAAAAGTACTTGAATACTTGTGTTCCGTTTGTAGTGTTATGTGCTTCTTTGTCGATATAATCTATTAGCTGCCTTCGTGTTACTTAATAAGGATGTATAGTTAGAAGTATAATGGTTCGTGATGTGCCCATGAAGGGTGTCTTATTGCAAATAAAATACGAGTTAATGAGGTTAATAGTAGAACAATGTAAGAATACTTGAGACCCGTTTTGAGCTAATGTGATTTACTTGCTTTATATCGATCCGAGTGATGTCATTATTGGTCCTCATCCTTCTCTCGTAATGACGTAAATGAATTTGTTTATCAATTTGTTCTTGAAAATGTATGTGGTATCTGAAATTATGTCGATCTGTTTATATTATAGGGAGGAACAATGTATATACAAATGTATCATTCCTATTTCACCTTGATTAATACAATGTGTGATTTACATGATAAAGTGTGCAATCAAAATTTGTGTACTACTCGAATTGGAGTGCAACGTGTTATTAAAAAGGATACATCTATGGTGTCGTATTTGTTAATGTGAATTTTTGTCAAAGACACTTGGATAATTGTGTTTCGTTATGAGTTTATATCCTTTCCTGTCAGTATGATAGGTTCTGAGTCGTACCTTGTTATTAATTTTTATTCTTGATGGTTTAACTGAGCATTTATAAAAAAAAAAAAAAAAAACCATGTTGAGTTAATGACACACATTTACAACACTTTATCTAACTTGAATAATGTGTTTAATAAGTTCTGTTTTGATGGCCTAAACAAACATGCTTGCTAACCGTGTCGAGATAATGTCAGAATAGCTTAAAACACCTTCGTTAACGGGAATAATAGTGTTACTAAATTGTTTCACCTATTTACAGTGTCTCTTTCAAAAAAGTTTGAAAAGAGACTCACATTTATTTTAAGTCTAGTTATTCATTGCAAAATTTCGGGATTTAAACCCAAGTACTTCAACCTATTTGCTAGTGGTCACGTTTCCGTTACACACCTTACTTAGAGATTAAATTATCATTGGAAATTTTACCGAGATCACTTTGAAGAGTTTGGATAATATTGGTATTTGGTTTGCTAGAAAATATGATTTGAAATAACTCGTTTTATCAATCGATTTTTTTTAAAAGTAAAAATTTGTCAGTTCAGGAAAATGATTTTGCAAATCACAGTTATGTTTGGAATTTGAAAATGGTTTTAACTGGAAGTTGTACAGGACTGTCTTGAGAGTCTAAGACCACTAGTTTCACATTGTTTTGAGTTATAATGATTTAATTACGATTTTTCTATCATGACGACTTTTGAAAACGTGTCTAAGTCCATTGAATGGTTATTGCTTCGTCTTGTTCAAGTGAATGCACTAATTTGAAAATGTCTACCTTATCGTATAGTGTAATAGAGTTAGACTTATATGTTAATGATGGATTCAGAATAAATTCGGATCACGAGAGGTCATACTGGTTCATGTTGCATAATTGTCTTTGCGTGGATATCACAGTTCATATGTATTGTTGTGGGATAAATTTGTCATGATCATAAGTCGCCTATGTGATATAGAACATCGACACATGTATTCAATAAGTGAGAGTCGTTCCAATGAGAAGTCAGGAAAGGTCGAGTCATCAGACACCGAACTGAGTACTCAACTTATGTACGGTTAAACTTGAAATCAATTTCCAGATTTTGGTCGTAATAATGCAATGAGTTTGAACATATTTGGTGAACAAGTCAAATGTTGGTTTTAATTAATCTTGTACATATTTGATGAATATCCCGTCGTTACTTATTGGTCGACGAGTAACCTATGCCTAGAGGAATGAATGTTTATAATGTCTACGGGTGGATTGTTGGTCCTAAGTCGTATATTAGTGTCTACATTTAAAACTTATGCTAACATAATACATGAACTATCTGGTCGTTTATTGCAATTACGAGGAATCAATGTCACCTGTCAATCGTCTCAAGATCTTAAGTTGTTAACGTTGTTATCTAAGAGTGTTGAGTTGTGCTGTTGTCTTGCTGTGATGATTATATTGCCTGCTTATGCATTTTCTCAATATATATATATATATATATATATATATATATATATATATATGTAAGTGTATGCATGTGAGTCCGATCATGTTAAAGATACAATTGTGTCAACGAGTTATCATAATATAGATTGGAAGTATGTTATAATATAATGTGTCTTAATGATTGGTAGTATCATGAGAATATGCTGTCGTTTAAATTACTTGTAAGAATGTCGCAATAATGATGGTTAATGAGTCTAACGATATAAATAAGAGTAATAATATCAACAGGGTCGAAAGAGAGTCATGTGTTAAGACCTATTAAAGAAGGATGATAGATACAGTGATGGTACGAGGGTCTAGATAATGAACCATAAGAGGTCCAAGATATATCTACGAATTCACTGTGTCATCACTTATGTTTTGATGTTAGCAGGTCGAGTTATAGTACGAGGTAGTAACATCACGTTCACGAGTTTATAAAGCAAAGCTGAATGTGACTACTGAGTCCCAGGTTCTGCACATGGGCAAACTGTCTGTGTGCAAACCAATTGATTTACTTGCGTGATAGTTGCAGTGTCCATATATGCGAGAGGGTGTCGGAGTAAGGATTCAGTCAGTTATGTAAAATTTCAAGTATATTAGATGTGCCATGTCGGGATGTGAATTCGGTCATGACAAGTATAATAAGTATAACACAGTTGTGCTAATAAATAGTCTGCTTAGCTTAAATTATGTGAAGTATATATGACATATGAGAATGAGTACGCAAATAATCCGTCGGTAATTATGTTTGATCTTCAGATCGATCTAAGTGATGAGGCCTGCAGTTCTTAGTAAAAAGAGAATTTACGTTGTGAAATGTAGATGAATGTTGGTAGAACCCTTCGCGATCAATTGATGGGCGAGTAAGTTGGAAAATATAGTTGAAACATGAACAGACTGTTATGTTAGACGTGAGGCCAAAAGAGATGGAGGTCGTGAAATGACCAAGTGATGGTATGTATATGAGAAAGGTGTTGAGAATCGTTATGATGATCGCATGAGTTGATTGCAGACCAATTTCTTCACCCCTGATTAATGCTTACAAGTATATTCGTGTGAAAGTTTAGAACGATGTCCTATGATAATCGAATAGAGTACTCTATGATAAGATCAAGGGGTGAATTCGTTAGCGCCAAGAAAGTGTCGTACTATTCTAGATGTGTTGGATAAGCGAGACTAAGGTCAGTGAACTTCGGGGCGAAGTTCCTTATAAGGGGAAAAGGATGTCATACCCCGTTGGATCCTATGATATGTGTATTTATTGAGCGTGTCAGTTGTCAAGTAATAAGTTGGGATGATTGTCATTAATCATAAGTGTGTGAATAGTTAGTACGTGATACAAATACAACACCTATTTATATGATGAATCATGTGATGTAGTCCATTAAGTGTGAATGATGGGTGACATCGCTAGTCGAGAAGTGTAGTGAATGATTGACTTCAGAACTTCGGGACGAAGTTCCTTGTAAGGTGGGTAGATTGTAATAACCTGTCCTGCCTACACCTGTACGTCACTTAAGTTAGTGAGGTGATTTCCGGATCGGTCAGTTGGTAATTATTAATAGGTTCTTCTGGTTGGTATAGTTAGTCGTTCCGTAGCGGGGGGTGAACTTCGGGACGAAGTTCTTTATAAGGAGAGTAGATTGTAATACCCGTGATTTTATGTTGGTCTGGGTCTCTTAGATGGATAGAAGTATATATGATGGGTTAACCCATTTAGTTATCACATTCCGTTAACCCAAGTCAAATACCCGTGAAGCGCTCAATCCATTTTCCCGAGCTCACTTAAAAATAAAGCAACCCATTTCTGAGCCCATTTAGAAATAAAACCCACAAGTCAAATAAAACCCAACATGGTGTCACGTAGGGTAAAATTCTACGCACTCCCTCGTTTTCCCTACGGCCACAAACAACGCCACCTTCATCAACCTTGGTTACGTTTACACTTCATGCTCGCCTTACCCTTCACGATTCCCCATCTTGAAACCCTGACGCACCACCACCGCTAGCTTCGTCCGTTGCCGTCGTTAACCGCGCCTTGCTTCCCCTATTTTCCGTCTTACCAGGTTTGTTGTTGCTTGGTTTCGTTCTTGTAGTTGTTCTATTCGTCGGTGTAGTGGTGTCGCGTCGCGCTGTCATTGTTGTTGTGTTGGTTGGTGACGGACCTATGTTCCGGTCTGGTCACGGAAGGGTTCCGGTGTTGGGGCATGTCGTTTGAGTCGGGAAATTTTGGACTAATGTTGTGGCTATGGTCAGTGAAGTGTTGATTGTTATAGGATATGGGTTCTAGTTGGTGGGGATGGTTTACGTGGTGTTGGAGTTGGATTACAGGGTTTTGAGTGTTCGTACGTGGGGTTAGAATTGGGTGCGGTACAGTGTTCTGGTTAGGGTGTTGTTAGCATATACTTATTGTTTATTTGTTATTGTTTATTTGTGTATTATATGTATTAGTTAGTCACACATTTCATAGTTTTGTGTCTTGTCTCGTATTGTTTAGTATATTCTATTGTCCTCACCGTGTACTATTACTAATTAATGGGTCAAGAGTGAGGAGTCGGGAAGTGTCATGTGTCATGACTAGGTGTCGATTCTATTTTATAACTTAGAGAGGTCGGTGACGATTTCATTTTATAATTTAGTTAGAATGGTATCGAATTCATTTTATTATTTAGTTACGTCGTTAGAGTCGATATTAATTTAAATATATAATACCTTATTAGGATCGGAATTCGTAGAATCTCCGTGGTGAATTATACTACCGGCGCAGTGGTCCCTGATTTCTCCTCGCGGGTTGTTGAACCTGCGGGGGGTGTGCACACTCGGAATGAAAGGGCCTGCCAGAAGAGTTGAGATGAGATTATTGATTGGTACCGAGATGGTACTGAGAATGTTGAGATGGGATTATTGATTGGTACCGTGATGGTACCGAGAATGTGGAGATGATATTATTGATTGGTACCGATGATGGTACTGAGACGGTTGAAACTGGATGTTTTTATATTTTGTACCTGTGTTATAATGTTAGCTTGTTCTGACCGTTTTCTCTGTCTGTATTGTCACCCTATTTTATTGGGGGCTTATGATGATCCAATTGATATTTTCGATCAACTGGGGAGCAGTCTATAATACAGGTTATGTATTTTGTGATGTATTTGGATGCGGGACTGCTTGTACGAGATTGGGGTGAACGCGATAATGATCCTGGTCGTAGCACGGGTTAATGCGTAGACATTCCTGTTTATATAGATTGTTTAGCTTCCGCTGTGTAACTAGAGTTGTAGTAGTTAATGAGTTGTAATGTTTAAATCAAATAGGTCGGTTTGACATTCCATGTTGTATTGTAATGAACTACTACCTCGGGAAACCGAGATGGTAACATCTTTATTTATCCGAGAATGTCTTGATAAGGCTCTTGGGTAAATGGGGGTGTTACATACCCTCACCCCTTACTCAGAACCTCGGTTTCCGGATGTCCGAAACCATTGGCAACGAGAGTCATTCAATACACGGTATCCGATAATATCGGTATCGGTATCAAATGCAAAGGGACGAACCCAATAAACTCTGACATCGAAAATGGGCCATATTTTGTACATGGCCCACTACGACATAGAGTGGGTTCGAACGGGCCCGAACTCCCACAAAGTTCGGTGGCGACTCCACTTCGATTTAAATTTCAATTCGATCCATTCTCATATGAAGATTCATTCGCCTCCCCAAACCTGCGCGTGGCCGCGTCGGGGTGGACCTATGTCATGTCCACAATTTGGCGACTCCGCTGGGGATTAATTGATGCGTGACTTACCATCGGCATCCTCAGGGTGAGACTCGAATAGAAATCGTTTGAACAGTACAATACGCGTTTTAGTTTTACGGTTCATGCATAACTCCATATTTTCCCGGGCCGTTACTGGTGACCGACGTCCCACTATACTATTGATGTAGTCCAAATTGGATATGTCAAAGGTGTCCATTAGCCGATTCGTATGGGTTTTACGGCATGTTCTAAGCTCAATTCGACTTAGGAAGTCCGCCCCGATTCTCGATAGGCTATGTACACTGGTATAGAACCTTACAGACTGACCGAGACTTAGAATTAGAGCATACATGGCGTCGTTATACTATGTCCGTGACTACGTGCTACCTGATTTACAAGTCGTCTTTCAAAAACCGTCTTTTATCAAAATTGCATCCTTTTCAAAATATCCAATTTCAAAACCCGGGTCATATACCGAATTTGGGATTTACGATTTTACTCAAAATAGCCTATTTTTAGCCGGTATTATGCCCATTTCAAAACTCGATATGTTTTTCGAACTTTCCAAACCCGTCATCCGGCCCACCTTTTCCGAGAAAGGCCGGATTTCTCTCCCCGAATTTCTTCGGGCTTTCAAAAATCATATTTCAAAACTTCCTCTTCTTAGGACTCCCCGTATTTAGCAGTGTCGGGTCGTGTCGTAAGTCACAGAGGTCTCTAGCGTCGAAACTCCGTCGATCTTATATCATGAGTTTCCTCCCTATCGCAGTCCGCCTTATTTGACTAAGGCAAGGCCCGCCTACGTAGGACATACTCCTACAAGGGTTGGCCCGTCTACACAATCGAGTCCAAAGTCTGGAGAATGTCTCACGTGAACCTCCTTTCGAACAGGACCCAGCCCACACAGCTGGATCCTAAAGGAGGCCCACTCTTCACAAGTCATCCGTCTAGGTGTCTTTTTCCGAGTCATTTCCTTTCTAGTCTTCTTTTCCCTTGCTCGGGATGTACTGTTGTTCTAGGATTTAGGTTAGTTGCTGATTACGCGGTGTTCTTACAGACAGGCCACCCTTCACCCGAACCATGACGAAAGAAGCCATTGATGAGTTGACCGCTGCGTTGGCTAAGCTACAAGACCAATTGACACAGATGAGGCAGGACCAGATCGCCATCCTCACCCGTGTAAGCGCAGTAGAACAGGGAACTCCTAATGGTGGGATTGAAGATGACGGGCCATTAGCTGAACTGGCCAGTGCGGTCCATAAACTGCAGGAACAGGTCCACACGACCACCAGAAACACCATCCTCACGGAAAATGCCCGTACCTATTCACCCTTGACCGATGAACTACCCGCTAACCTCAACTTAACGGGCTTACCAATGTTTGACGGGACTGAGGACCCGGTACTCCATATCCGGGCTTTCAAGGATTTTATGGCTGTTAAGGGTTAAGTCGACCATGTTCAAGCATCTTTTTGCTTCCTCTATGGAAAAGCACCCGAAAGCCTGGTACTACAGGGTTGATCCCAAGAAATACAAAACCTGGGATGACGTCGCAACAAAATTCGCACGAAACTACGCGGATAACACCGAGATCTAGACTACTATGCGTACTCTGGAGGTTATGGCCCAAGAGCCTAAGGAAGGTTTCACCAAATACCTTCAAAGGTGGAGGATTGAAAGTGTGAAGCTGGTGGACAAGCCCAGCGAAAAGGTACTAGTGGAGGCCTTTGTCAAAAACCTCCTCCCTTCTTACCGGATCCATCTCCGGTACGCCGTCATACCCGATTTCGCTACTGATCGCCTCCCAATCGGATCGGTCGTTAACGAAGGACGGGGGATCAAACGATATTTGTAAGACTCGGAATAACACAAAAACTACTAGAGTAATCGTGGTAAGTCGAGGTCGGTCCACAGGGAACGGTGTATGTTTGTGAAGCTTAAAGTGTCGTGTTTGATGTCTTAGAGAGGGGGGTTTTGTAGAGGTCGAGTCTATTTTAGAGGAATAACTACGATGATGGCTTAGAGGTGGTCAATCTAGGGAATAGGTGTTAGGGAGAAGTCGGGATTCGGTACTTGGAGTCTAAAAAGGTCGGAATCGAGTTTTTGTCGCAATGTCGATAAACCCACCTAAATCCCACTTTCGCGGCGAATGAGGGTAAGTCCCTAGTCATGGTAATTTTTACCCCGAGTTTCCCCATATTAATAGAAATTAGTCAAGGTCGGTCTAGTTGGCCGGACTAAAACAACAATGACACAACACCATAAATAAGATAAACCAACATGCAAGAAACCCACCAACATCCCTATATTCAAATAATCCAAGCCCTCATCCCTAAACTCCCCAACAAGAAATCTACTCACACATCATTATGGAAATCATCATAACATGCATATTAATTAGATCTAAACAAGATGATGATGAGAAAACAACACAAAAACTAAACTAGAGATTAGAGAGTGGAAGAGAATTATACCAACTATGTAGATCTATAAGAAATAAGAAGATATCATAGATAAAGATTGAATCTTTGATGAATAAAATTGAGAACTTGTCACTAATCCTCCAATAAACCCAACAAATCTTCAAATAAAACTTGAATAATCTTCTTACAACCTTGAAATCTAGATAATTGTTGATGGAAATTTGTAGATCTATTATTAATTACTATGTAAACTACTAGAATTTTTGAGGATTTTTCTAGATTACTACTACTAATGGATGGTGTAATAGGATGGTGGAAGGGTGTAATGTCTTCCCTCCTTAGCACAATGGAGAGGTGGTTTAGGCAAAGAATTAGGGTAACATATATATAGTAATCTCTTAATGGGTTTTTAACCTAAAGCCCAAATCCAACTTTATGCTCTATTAGTGAGACAATCTCCCTTTGGATCTCCATGGGGTGAAACATTGCCCTGCGGACTTGACGTCAATTCCCACCGGGTGAAAATTTCTTCTTTTTTCGCGTTTTTGGCACTTCTTCCCATCGGGCGAAATTTCACCCGGTGGGCGAAATTTCGCCTGGTCAGTTTCGCCCGGTGGGGAGTTCTCGGAAAATCTTCGGGAGGCACTTTTACCGTCGGGTGAAATTTCGCCCGGTGGTGTCTCACCGGGTGAAATTTCGCCCGGTCATTTTTCGTGACCTCGAGTCTTGTCTCATTCTTCGTTTGTTCGATCGGATGGCTTTAAACTTTAAGTTGTGTGCTTTGCTCTTTAGACGGTTTTCCCTTCTCTTGTGCTCGTGGAAGCTCGATCGTGATTTTCGTAGCAAAACCTATCAAAATTGATAGAAAAACTACCAAAAATACGTAAAACGCACAAAAGAGACGCTAATGCGAGAAATACGCAAAATATGGCGATAATCGCACTCAAGACTCGCAAAACGAGGGAGAAACGGGTCTAAATGGAGGGAAAAACGGTCTAAATTTAGCACACAACAATTCCCCCACACTAAACCGTTGCTCGTCCTCGAGCAAAGACGCAAAAAGAAATTACAAACTACTACTACTAGCTAGACTATGCTAAGCCTATACGGGACAATTAACGGGCCCGCTCCGTCCCTTCAACTCACATCAAAATACTTATGAGGTAAAGTACTCCCATGCAAGGCAAGTTGGGGCTTGCTCAAAATGGTGGATGCGACTAAACAAACAAAAACACATAACATGAAAGAATAGACGCATCCAAAGCAAAAATAAAACACCGAATCCCTCATCGAGACGGCGGGGAAAGACACCGATTACTTACCTAAAACAACAATAGACTTCCAAGATAAATCACCCACGTAAACAAGGACCAAAGCTTAATACTTTGACAATTAAGCAATATAGATGTTGATAACTTAGCCTAGGTCCGCCTAATTATCTAAAGGGGTACTACGGGGCGTATAATGGAGTGGAAAAAGTGAACCATGGATTCGTTCGACACTGTAGGTAGGTGCAGTCCCGCTCTCTTTGGTTAAGCCAAGAGGGTCGTTCCAAAACTCGAATTTCCTAAATTAGCCCAAATAAAAAGGTGGAGTGTTTACAATTATTGGGGTGGATCGACTCATCACCGCTATCTTCCAACCTTGGGACTCGGTCCTCTAGTTGGCACTTCACGTCGACGAATCGATCAAAGGGCCATTTTTTTTTTGATGGAGACGTTTTTGATAATTTGATTTTCATTTGAAGTTCCTTTTCTTCTCCATTGTTTTTCTTTCTTCTTTCATATTTTTGTGCTCTTTTTTCTTGCTTTGGTTTGCCCTTTTTTGGCTTTTTGATGTGGTTTGTAGCCAAGCTTGGAGATTATTTTGGTGTAAACTTATTGTGATGATGTATAGGTGGAGGAAAAATAGGTAATCGAGAACGCGCGCCATTCCGAATAACCCACAAAAGATGGAAAGGATTTGGACTAAAGGTGCAATGGTCATTCGAGCAAGGTCACCTAGAAAACGGGATGCGGGAACCAAGGCCTAACTCCTCCATGGGTGGTCAAGGTGGTCAAATGCAAACCCCGAAGTAAACCTCTAGTAGAAAAGGTGGTCTCAAAGCTAAATGATCAACAAATTCATTGCCTAAGAGTCATTCTACTAGACTAAGGTCCAAAATCTACAATGGGTTATCTACAATGGAATGTAAACTCTTGTTATAAGTTTGTAATCGGGTTTTCGAAAAGTTTTAATCCTAGACACACTATACAAAAGCAAAATAAGACAAAACACACGAAAATGAAAAAGCAAATAAAAGAAAACACAAGTAAAGTCATGTACTCCATACTCCATCAACATTCAAGCACAATCAACCACAACACCAAAATGCTCAACTTCGAGAGCCTCCAATAGCAACAACCTAACTCCTCTACAAAATTAAAGAAGAAAGAAGGAAGGAAGTTACCAAGCGGGTGCTTTCATAATCTCTTCAATTCGCGCTATTAAGGTGGGTGGTTACCTGTAAGAGTAGAGAACAAGACCGTACACGGGACACGAAACATAACGAGAAACAGGAAAAGAAGAGAAGAAAATGTTTTTGATTTTTCGAGTTTTTCAAATTTTTATGGATTTTTGAAAAGATTTTTGAAGAATAAAAGATAGTAGACTCCTCCCCCACACTAAAACTATACATTGTCCTCAATGAACAAGTAGGGAAGAACGAGAAAAATGAAAAAGAAAAAAAAGAAAAAGAAAAATCTTTTTGGATTTTTATGGTTTTTAAATGTTTTTGGGTTTTTCAAAAATTTTAAGAAAAGAAAAGGAAAATAAAATAAAGAAAACGATAAAATAGTGACGGGCCTAGGTGCAATCACATCACCTAGACCCTAGCCAAGTGGCTAAGAAAATGAAAATGAAAGAAAATAAAATAAAATGAAAGGGTGAAAAATTGGGCGTAGGTGTAGTCACGTCACCTAGCCCGGGTTAAGAAAAATTGAGAAAGATTTGATTTAAAAATTTAGATTTTTCAAAGAGACCGGAAGCATTACCAAGGCCGCGACGGCCGCAAAAATCATTTAATGGGACGGTGGGACAGCTTGCAATTTTGTTCAAGATAAAATAATCGCAATGATTAAAATGATGGGACAGGGAACAAGGAACAACATTAATTCACATACAATTGTAGATGATTAAGACTCACCCACTCCACACATATTTATACCCACAACATATACGGACCACATAATCTACCGACTCTTATAGGGGGGGTCTAGTCTGAATAGTCATTTGACGCAAAAGAGGTAGTGGGAGTTCCGTCACCGGCATACTCCCAAACTCCTACATCCCCCGAGTTGTTCAGTCGGAATTCACAGGGACCTTGAGGTAGGTCCCAATTACGAGGGTTATAAATATTGGTTCGGTACTTGCTGAGGACAATTAAGGCACGGTCATGGCTAAAAGAGACGAGGCGGTGGTCAGGCACATGAAAGATCCAAGTAGGGAAATAAGCCTCGTCAAGCAAGACACGGGGGTCATGTGGTTTAAGATGGTCAGTCGCATAACCCAAATTTCTTGCTATTACGGTTACAAGACCACCACAGTCGATAGAGGGGCGTTGGTCAATAATAATTTGATGAAAGTGTAACGCCACGACAATAGGTAGGTCAAGGGGATAAGGGTTACCGAGTAAAGAGTCACATATCAATTGTAGGACACACACATTCAGGTTAATGATGTTATCGATAGATGGCAAAAGACAGTGAGAAAGGATTTCAGCGAAATAACGAATGGCTGGGTTACGGATTTCAGCGGTAAAATTAGAATTGGGTTCGAAATCACGTTGACCTGGCGCTATGCGCCTCCATAAGTCTCTCCTAGTCGCACTACTTTGCAAATCACTTAGGGGTCTACTTAGTCCGGTACCCGATGAGGGCAAACCTAGAGCTAAGCTAAAGTCGGAAATATTTAAACAGTGATTTCTACCAAACAAATTAAATTTGAACTCTTTAGGTGCGGTCGGGTTATCGATTATAAAGGTACCTAAAAACTCACAGGTCAAGTCTTTATTTGTGAAAGGCACAAAATCAAGGAGTTTACTAGTACCAATTCTAGACGATAACTCTCTAATATCGTTCTTAATTCCTAGAGTTTTCATTGTGAATGGACAAGGCCATCTCGTACTCTGAAAGTTCTTTTCAGAGAAGATGCGAGAAAGGGGTGAATTAGGGCACGGTAAAAGTTTAGGCCTAGCGGACTTACTAGAACATGAACATTTAGAAGGATTAGAAGTCGAGGCCATACCTTGTTTACGCACGGCTCTTTGGGCTCTTGTCTCCATGATAATAATTTGCAAGAAAAATCCCGAAACTTTTGCTTCTCCTTTCTTCAAAAACCCAAAATAAATATTCACCCAAGTATGGAATGGAGTTATGAATGGAGGTTGAATATGGTGTATGGAAGGTGGTGTAATGATTTTGTGATGGGTGAAAGGGTGAAATGATGAGTGAGGTGAAAAAGGTGGTATAAATAATGGTGTTTGAGAGGGAAAGTGAAAGTTTAAAGTTGATGGTAAAAATTTGGTGTAAAAATATTTGGAGGGAAAGTTATGTTGAGGTAAATTGTTGGAGGGAGATGAAAATGTAATGAGTGAGTAAAAGTGTAGGTGATTGGCCAAGTCACACCGCCGGGTGAAATTTCACCCGGTCGGGTATAATCGGGTGAAATTTCACCCGACGAATTTTCGTCTTGAAAATCGTTTTTGCCAACTTTTTCCACCGGGTGAAATTTCACCCGGTCAAAATCTCACCGGGCGAAATTTCGCCCGGTGGTATATTCTTCGGTTCCGGCTATTCTGGCAACTTTTCCGTGGGGCGAAGTTTCGCCCGGTCGAGTCTCACCGGGCGAAATTTTGCCCGACGGTCTTCTTTGCTGCGTTTTTCCGCCTTGCCAATTCATGGCTCTTCAATAATCACCTAGAGATTCAAATATTGACTCGACTCACATTACATAATCAATATTTCCCACAAACATGCTTGTGGTCTTCGATTTTAGCTCCATAACTTCTCCAAATGCTTGATCTTCATCCAAATTAAGCTCCATTGCGAAATCCAATTTCAATCATTCTTCTCAAGCTAACAAAACTAATAAACTCAAAGAAATATGATACATATATACAAGGTGGTTGTTGATAATACCACCAAACCTACATCAATTTCGAGAGGGGGTTCAAACAACGCTCCCCGAAGGGAGCACACCAAACTTCATAGTAGCAAAGGTCTCACGAATATGACCGGGATGATAAATCTTCAAACGTTGCCCATTAACCATAAACTTCCCGGTTTCCGGGCTAGATATCTCTATCGATCCATATGGTTGCACTCCGGTCACATCAAATGGACCCGACCATTTTGATTTCAACTTACCGGGGAAGAGCTTAAAGCGAGAGTTGAAGAGTAATACCTTATCACCAACGGAGAAGTCCTTACGAAGAATTCGAGAATCGTGCCATTGGCGAGTTTGTTCTTTGTAGATCTTCGAATTCTCGTAGGCTTCAAGTCTTAATTCTTCCAATTCTTGTAGTTGGAGAAGGCGATTATTTCCTACAACACTCTCATCGAAGTTTAGCTCTTTGATTGCCCATTTGGCTTTGTGTTCTAACTCCACCGGTAAATGACAAGCTTTACCATACACAAGACGATTAGGAGTGGTTCCAATCGGCGCTTTGTAAGACGTCCTCAATGCCCAAAGGGCGTCATTTAATTTCAATGACCAATCCTTTCGGTGTGTATTAACAACTTTCTCTAAAATTCCCTTGATTTGACGGTTGGAGATCTCGGCTTGCCCATTTGATTGAGAGTGGTAGGCTAAGGACATCTTGTGAGTGATACCGTACTTCCTAAGAAGGTGTTCAAAGGTATCTTTCCTAAAATGAGAGTCTCCATCACTAATTATGGCTCTAGGCATACCGAATCTCGGGAAAATCACGTTCTTGAAAAGCTTGATTACAACCTTGGAGTCATTGGTTGGGGAAGCTACGGCCTCGATCCATTTTGAGACATAATCAAACGCGACTAGAATATACTTGTTACCAAACGAGGATGTGAACAGACCCATGAAATCAATGCCCCAAACATCGAACAATTCAATCTCCAAGATAGGTTGAAGGGGCATCTCATTTCTTCTTGTTATATTGCCGCTTCTTTGGCATGCATCGCATGTGAGAATGAAAGCTCGAATGTCTTTGAACATGGAAGGCCACCAAAACCCGCTTTGGAGAACCTTGGCAATTGTCTTTTGGTTGGCCAAGTGTCCACCATAAGATGTCGAGTGAAGGTGCTTCACAATATTATATCCTTCTTCGGCCGTAACACATCGTCGGTAAATTCCATCTATGCATCGGCGAAATAAATAAGGCTCGTCCCAATAATAGCGTCGGGCTTCATAACGTAGTTTCTTCCTCTCTTGCGTGGAATAATCGTCCAAAATAAAATGAGACACTAAGAAAGTGACGATATCGGCATACCAAGGTGTAATAGTTTCAACGGCCATCAAGGCCTCATCTCTCATAGCTTCATTGATGAGAATGCCATCTTCTTCATTTCGCTCTTTACTTACCGTTAGTCTACTAAGATGATCCGCTAACAAGTTCTCCGATCCGGCTTTGTCTTTAATCTCGATATCAAATTCTTGCAAAAGGAGCACCCACCGAAAGAGTCGGGACTTTGTCTCCTTTTTGGACATGATATAACGAATCGCCGCATGATCGGTATGGATAATGACTTTAGAACCGGTAACATAATTTCGGAATTTCTCCATGGCATAGACAATGGCAAGCATCTCTTTTTCGGTTGTGGTGTACCTTGATTGGGCTTCATCTAAGGTCTTGCTTGCATAATAAATCACATGTAGCTTCGTATCAACCCGTTGTCCTAGAACGGCACCAACGGCAAAATCGGATGCATCGCACATGATCTCAAATGGAAGATTCCAATCGGGAGCTTTAATAATCGGTGTGGTAGTGAGAGCGGTCTTTATCCTGCAAAAGGCCTCAAGACACGAGTCATCAAAAACAAAAGGTGCATCTTTCATAAGCAAATTAAAGAAGTCAAAGGCTTAGCAATCTTAGAAAAGTCTTTAATAAATCGTCTATAAAAACCGGCGTGACCTAGAAAACTCCTCACCCCTTTGACATTTGTAGGTGGTGGCAAGTTCTCAATCACGGAGACTTTCGCCTTATCGACTTCAACTCCTCCATTAGAAACAATATGACCTAGAACAACACCTTGTTCAACCATAAAATGACACTTTTCCCAACTTAAAACAAGTCTATACTCTTCACATCGAGCTAACACTTGATCAAGATTTTCAAGACAAGAATCAAAAGATGTACCATGGACGCTAAAATCATCCATAAAAACTTCCATGGATTTTTCAATAAAATCGGAGAAAATAGCCATCATACATCTTTGAAACGTTCCCGGCGCATTACACAATCCAAATGGCATCCTTCTATAAGCATAGGTGCCATAGGGACATGTAAAAGTGGTTTTCTCTTGGTCATCGGGATGAATAGGTATTTGAAGAAATCCGGAATGACCATCGAGGAAACAAAAATAAGAATGATGCACCAATCTTTCAAGCATTTGATCAATAAATGGAAGGGGAAAATGATCTTTTATAGTGGCCGTGTTCAATTTACGATAGTCTATACACATGCGCCAACCGATAATAGTCCTAGTAGATATTGACTCACCCTTTTCTCCTTTAACAACCATCATTCCACTTTTTTTCGGCACAACTTGTACGGGGTTAACCTATTTAATTCCGGTTATTGGGTATATAATGTTAGCCTCATACAACTTGAGGACTTCCTTCATGACAACCTCTTTCATGGTGCGGTTCAACCTACGTTGACCCTCAACCGAAGGACGGTGGTCATCATCAAGGATGATCCTATGCATGCAAACATTTGGGCTTATGCCTTGGAGGTCGGCAATGCTATACTCGATGACCTTTTTGTGCTTTCTCAAAACAATTAAAAGTTTTTCCAATTGAGGTCCATCAAGGGTAGCATTGACGATAACGGGATAATTAGTTCTTTCAAGAAAAGCATATTTGAGGGAAGAGGGGAGTGTTTTAAGTTCAAGATTAGGAGGAGAAGATACCATACTCTTACCCATCGGTAGTGGTTCTACCTTTTCATCATGCAAACATTCTTCTTCAAGAGGTGGAGAGTCAAATGGTTCATCTTCTTGCTTATCATCATCTGTCAAGCTATACTCAACCAAACTATCAATAACTTCAATGGAATTCATTTGTACAATCATTGGTTGTTTAAGAGCTTGAGAAAGGGAAAACTCTACCGACTCGTTCCCTATGTTAAATGATAACTTACCATTCTTAACATCAACTATAGTACCACCGGTAGCCATAAAAGGTCGACCTAAGATAATGGGGGTAATAGTGTCTTCGGGCATATCCATGACAACAAAGTCGGAGGGGATGAAGAACTTACCAACTTGAACGGGTACATCCTCAAGTATCCCAAGTGGGTACTTGATAGACCTATCCGCAAGTTGAATCGACATGCTAGTGGGTCTCATCTCCCCCACACTAAGTCTTTTAGCAATAGAATAGGGTAACAAACTAACACTAGCCCCTAGGTCGCATAAAGCTTGATTAATCACAACATTTCCTACCCGACAAGGGATGGAAAAACTACCGGGATCATCTAGTTTTTTTGGCATTTAGTTCATAAGAATGACACTACATTGACCCGTGAGAGAGACACATTCTTTGTCTTATATGGTTCTCTTTTTAGTCAGGACATCTTTCAAAAACTCAGAATAGAGGGGCATTTGAGAAATTACCTCGGTGAAAGGTAAAGCTACCTGTACTTTCTTCAACATTAGATCCTTCTTCTTCTTCGGCTAATCGCTCCGCCTCTTTTCTTTTTGCTTCCTCGGCTTCCATTTTCTCTTTTTTCTTTCTTTGTTCTCTTAGTTCATTCTCCGCATTTTGTAGGATATCAAACTCCGCTTGTATTCCCCGGTTTTGTTTGGGGGAAGTGGGAGATGATTCTTGTGGTGCACTTGGTTGATTAACCTCGGATGGGGTAGTCTTGGTGCTTATGTTTAAGTTTTTATATGGGTCCTCAAGTTCTTTGCCACCTCTCAAAATTACGGCATTTGCTTGGTGTGAAGGATCTCTTGGGTTTTGGGGTTGACCGGGCAAACCATGGGGTGGATGAATTGGTGCGGCTAAGGCTTTTGTTGTTTCTTGTGATTCCCAAACTTTTAGCCTTGCCTTGGTATCTTGATGTTCATTCCATAGTTGGCCAACGGTTCTTTGCAAATCATTATAGTTATCCCATGAAGTACCCCCTTGACCAAATTGAGAATTGCTTGATTGGCCATAAGATTGAGAGGGTTGATTAAATGGTTGTTGATTGTAACCTTGGTTACCATGAGAATTTCCTTGGAACCATTGATTGTATCCATGATTAAAGTGATTACCATGTTGATTTTGGTAGTTGTTGTACTTGTTAGGAACATGGAAGTTGCTACCTTGTTGATTGAAGTTGCTCTTTTGATGAGGAGGCATATATGGGGGCATCTTTGGAGGACCTTGGATAAAGGGCCTTTTTTTACTTTGATTGAATGGCCTAATTTGACTCCCTTGGGCGCGCGGCATCGGATTTTGAACATTTTGATTTCCATAAGAGAAATTAGGATGAAATCTTCTGCAGGCATTGTAGGTATTAGAAAAAGGATCAAATTGAGGTCTTTGCCCATATACTTGTATAGCTTGGACTTCATTTGGCTCTTCAACATAAAATTCTTCATTAGGAATGCAAAAGCTAGAATCATGACTATGATTGCCACAATGATCACATTGAACTTCCCATGTTAATTGCTTTGGAGGTGATGGTTGCCTTGGTGGAACACTCCCTTGAATATGGTACATACCTCTAGGAGTGGGCTTAGAATTCATGGCATCCATTCTCCTTTTCAATTCTTCAAGTTCCGTTTGGAATTTCAATTCATTAGAGCTCGTAGATGAGTTCACTTCAACTTTCTTTCTAGAATCCCTCGATTGACCCATTCTAGAATCACTCCTTGCCATCTTCTCAATAAGATTTTTAGATGTCTCATCGGTGAGAGAAGAGAAGTCTCCTCCGGCGGCCGAATTGAGGTTTTCCTTGGTTCTCGATGAAAGGGTGTTGTAAAATGTTTGGGTGGTTAGCCAATCGGGTATTCCATGATGTGGACATTTGCGCAACAAATCTCTAAATCTTTCCCAAGCCTCACTTAGGCTTTCAAATTCATCTTTCTTGAATGTTTGTATCTCCATGCGATATTGGTTAGTCTTTGACGGCGGAAAATATTTCTCCAAGAAGGCATTAGATAGTTGAGCCCATGTTGTGAAAGTATTAGCGGGATGGCCTTGAAGCCATCTACGAGCTCCATCTCTCAAGGTCTTCGGAAATAATAAACGATGCAATTGGCATGAAGTTAATCCATTGAGACGGGCTCCTACTAATTTTTCTTTGAATGAAGCGATGTGCTCTTGAGCATCTTCTTGAGAAAAGCCGTGAAATGTATCTTGTTGGACCGCGTTGGTCAAAGAAGCTTTCAATTCATAATCCTTGGGAATCTCTCCGAAATCGACGAGAGAAGGTATTTCTTCATGTGTGAGTTGAGAGTGCGAACCTAGAGTCGCCATTGGTTGGATTGGTGGTGATGGTGGATTTGGAGAATTTGGAGGGTTTGGAGAATTTGGGGAATTTTGAGGGGATGGAATTGGTGGTGGTGTTCTCGGTGATGGTGGTGGTGGTGGTGAATTGTGAAGTGGAGGGTAGGGAAGGATTGTTTGGAGGGGGGTTATGTGATGTAGAAGGTGTAGAAGGTGAATGTGGTAGGATGAGATTAAGGTTAGGAGGTGATAATGAAGGATGTGGAATGATGGTGGTTGAGTTATTTCCTCGAAAACGCAATGCTCTAAAAGTCCTTTCCGATTCCGGATCGAACCACAAGGGCGATGACGTGTTCCTGGGCATAAAACTCAATTAAACGGTGAGACTCCTAGCACCTCGCGGCACTAGGGAAAAGAGAGAAGGGAAAAGAATCAAACACAACAACTAAAAACACAACAATTACTCGCCGTTCCCCGACAACGCCGCCATTTTGATCGCCTCCCAATCGGATCGGTCGTTAACGAAGGACGGGGGATCAAACGATATTTGTAAGACTCGGAATAACACAAAAACTACTAGAGTAATCGTGGTAAATCGAGGTCGGTCCACAGGGAACGGTGTATGTTTGTGAAGCTTAAAGTGTCGTGTTTGATGTCTTAGAGAGGGGGGTTTTGTAGAGGTCGAGTCTATTTTAGAGGAATAACTACGATGATGGCTTAGAGGTGGTCAATCTAGGGAAGAGGTGTTAGGGAGAAGTCGGGATTCAGTACTTGGAGACTAAGAAGGTCGAAATCGAGTTTTTGTCGCAATGTCGATAAACCCACCTAAATCCTGCTTTCGCGGCGAATGAGGGTAAGTCCCTAGTCATGGTAATTTCTACCCCGAGTTTCCCCATATGATAGAAATTAGTCAAGGTCGGTCTAGTTGGCCGGACTAAAACAACAATGACAGAACACCATAAATAAGATAAACCAACATGCAAGCAACCCACCGACATCCCTATATTCTAATAATCCAAGCCCTCATCCCTAAACTCCCCAACAAGAAATCTACTCACACATCATTATGGAAATCATCACAACATGCATATTATTTAGATCTAAACAATATGATGATGAGAAAACAACACAAAAACTAAACTAGAGATTAAAGAGTGGAAGAGAATTATACCAACTATGTAGATCTATAAGAAATAAGAAGATATCATAGATAAAGATTGAATCTTTGATGAATAAAATGGAGAACTTGTCACTAATCCTCCAATAAACCCAACAAATCTTCAAATAAAACTTGAATAATCTTCTTACAACCTTGAAATCTAGATAATTGTTGATGGAAACTTGTAGATCTATTATTAATTACTATGTAAACTACTAGAATTTTTGAGGATTTTTCTAGATTACTACTACTAATGGATGGTGTAATAGGATGGTGGAAGGGTGTAATGTCTTCCCTCCTTAGCACAATGGAGAGGTGGTTTAGGCAAAGAATTAGGGTAACATATATATAGTAATCTCTTAATGGGTTTTTAACCTAAAGCCCAAATCCAACTTTATGCTCCATTAGTGAGACAATCTCCCTTTGCATCTCCATGGGGTGAAACATTGCCCTGCGGACTTGACTTCAATTCCCACCGGGTGAAAATTTCGCCCGGTGAGATTTTCTTCTTTTTTTCGCGTTTTTGGCACTTCTTCCCATCAGGCGAAATTTCACCCGGTGGGCGAAATTTCGCCCGGTCAGTTTCGCCCGGTGGGGAGTTCTCGGAAAATCTTCGGGAGGCACTTTTACCGTCGGGTGAAATTTCGCCCGGTGGTGTCTCACCGGGTGAAATTTCGCCCGGTCATTTTTCGTGGCCTCGAGTCTTGTCTCATTCTTCGTTTGTTCGATCGGATGGCTTTAAACTTTAAGTTGTGTGCTTTGCTCTTTGGACGGTTTTCCCTTCTCTTGTGCTCGTGGAAGCTCGATCGTGATTTTTGTAGCAGAACCTATCAAAATTGATAGAAAAACAACCAAAAACACGTAAAACGCACAAGAGAGACGCTAATGCGAGAAATACGCAAAATATGGCGATAATCGCACTCAAGACTCGCAAAACGAGGGAAAAACGGGTCTAAATGGAGGGAAAAATGGTCTAAATTTAGCACACAACAGCTACTTTGACCGAGATGGGTACAAGAATCGAAGACGATTTGAGGTTAGAGAGCCTTACTAAGGCCTCTGCTATAGGGTATCAGGGAGCCAGTTCGTCCTCCGGCAAGCCCGCAACTACAACTGCGGCCCGAAGCATCTTTGACGAGGTCAATCTACTAGATGCCTCGAACAAAAAGAATACTCCAAATCGGGTATTCACTGATATAGGAACAACCTACGCTAACGCCTTACAAAGGCTGTCCTCAAAAGGCCTGATCCAACCGATAGGCCCAATTCCGGAAGTTCTCGTTGAAAAGCGATCCAAGAGATACAATATTCAAGCCTATTGTCACTATCACCGAGGCAACAGGCACGACACTGAGAAATGCTGGAAATTGAAGCATCTCATTCAGGATCTGATCGAAAGTGGGAAGATACCGCTACCCAGTGACAAGTCGAGTAACAAAAATAATCCCCTTGCTACTCACGCCATTTTTACTAGAGAAGTAGTCGACTGCTCTCATCTCATTCCCCCTTTCATCCCCCAAATCAACGGGATATGGAATGATGATGAAGATGATGTTTACTTGGCCAAGGGGGAAGCTGTCCCCGTCACCATCGAAGAAATACGGAAGGCTAAAGCCAGAGCTCTGGCCGGCACACACACCATCGCGGCCGGTCTCCCTACTTCAGAAACCGTCAATGAACCTTCCAGGACGGAACTTACTCCCGAGGAACCAAACGCTGACATGGCCCTAGTCAGGCAACTAAAGAGGGTCCGAACTGATCTTACTATATGGTAGCTTTTGGTTAGTTCTCAAGAGCATCGGGCGGCACTTACTAGGGCTCTTGATGAAATCAAGGTTGACTCGTCGGTTACCCCCACTGAAATGGTAGCCACGATTTTGCCTCACCTTAAAGGCAAGTCCAAGGGAGAAGGCCCACTTATCACCTTCTCCGAGTCCGACCTCCCACCGTTTGGGGCCGCCCAACTTGGCACTATATATCACGGTGATATACCGAGGCAAGTATCTACCCATGACCCTAATTGATGACGGGTCGGCTGTAAATGTCCTTCCCTTGAGGACTGCAAAGGCTCTCGGCATTACCGAGACTGACTACCTTCCTACTGCACAAATCATCCAGGCTTTCGATGGAAGCCCAAAATCAGTAGCTGGGGCCGTTAAACTAACCATCATAACGGGCCCGATCGAGAGGGAGCTCGAATTCCAAGTGATCGATGTCACCTCATCTTTCAATCTGCTACTTGGAAGGCCCTGGATCCACGCGGTCAAAGCCGTGTCCTCCACTCTCCACAGGAAGGTCAAGCTACCTTTACAAGATGAGGTCATCACTCTCGAAGCTACTCCCATAGCCGTGTCAAACAGCAACACGGCAGGTTCAATCGACCCGCGAGGTTTCAATTTCGTCGGGATGATCGATGAAGAATATATTTTTCAGCCCTACTTCACTACTAGCATCGACATGATGCTACAAAACTTGAGCTACCTACCGGGAGCTACCTCAAGGCCCAATCTCCCAGCTGGCAAGATCATCGAGGTCCTGAACGACGGAGAGTCTCGATTCGGGTTGGGCTACACCATGACCCAGGGAGATATGGACCGGACAAACGCAATCAAGTTTGTCACTCCCGTGTTCGGAGCTATTCATGTGGGCCTCTATCAGCCCACCATCTCATATCCCGAGACCAAATTGGCTCGGGAATGCAATTTCATCCCGAATGATATCTTTGCTCTCATCCACGCCGAGTCAAAGAAGGATTCAAGCCATGCCGAGCCCGTGCTGGGGCTCTTGTTCGGGGAAAGTAAGATCGTCCCAACTCCTAAAGAGGAGTTAGTGAACCTGATCCTCCACAGCAGCAAGTTCGATACGACCAAGCTGATCTCTGAAGTCGGTGCTAATACCGGGAAAAGGGCTTGGAGGAAGACGGTTAAGTGGACCGACAACGAGGGTCGAGTCTACAAGCTCACTACTGGTGTAGGGGACATGAAGGACACTGAGTCCGAATCCGAGTCAGAATCAGAGTCAGAGTCGGAGTCTGAGTCCAAGTCTAGAGGGTCCAGTACTAGAGTCGAGTCTGTAACCCCCCTTCCTTTAGTCACACCTTTGGGAGTCTCGGAGTCTGTCCCGAGAGCACTCCCCATCCCGCCTTTGACCAACGATCAGATGGCTGCTCTCTTCGAGCTATTTTCAAAATTTTCTATCAATAATAACGATAACCGTTCTGCTTACGACTTGTCTTATTTTCAAAACATTTTCAAAAATTTAACTTGCAATGACATTGAGAAACCCGACGAACAGGTACCACTACCTCCGCATCTAGTCGAGCAACTCGAACAAAGGGAATCCCGAAATCCGGTAACTGAGGAAATTGACTCCATCAATGTAGGAACCTTTTTAGAGCCTCAGATGCTTAAGTTAGGTTAATCCTTAGATCCCGAGGAGAAGCAACAATTCACAGATCTTCTCCATGAATTCAAAAAAGTCTTCGCATGGTCCTACAAGGACATGCCGGGAATAGACCGGGAGATAGCCGAACACCGTATACCCATCCAAGACGGGTGTAAGCCGATAAAGCAAAAACTCCGAAGAATGAGGCCCAAATGGTCTCTCAAAGTCAAAAAAGAAGTCGTCAAGCAATTCAAAGCGGGCTTTATTCAAGTGTCTGAATATTCAGACTGGGTCGCAAATATCGTACCAGTACCCAAGAAAGACGGAATGGTACGAGTTTGTGTAGATTTCCGGGACCTTAATAAAGCCAGCCCGAAAGACTATTTCCCGTTGCCACACATTGATATACGGGTGGACAACACGGCCGATCATTCCCTTCTATCATTCATGGACGGGTATGCCGGGTACAATCAAATCAAAATGGCGAAAGAAGACATGAGTAAGACCACCTTCATTACACCTTGGGGTACTTACTGCTACACCGTTATGCCATCTGGGCTTATCAACGCTGGTGCCACTTATCAACGGACCGCCACCACTTTGTTACATGACATGATGCACAAGGAAGTGGAGGTCTACGTGGATGACATGATCGTTAAGTCCAAAGACCGAAACGGGCATATTTCGGCCCTCAGAAAGTTTTTCACCCGATTACGCAAGTATAACATCAGGCTAAACCCTCAAAAATGCAGTTTCGGGGTAACATCGGGCAAGTTACTGGGCCATATCGTCAGCCAACGCGGCATCGAGGTTGACCCGGCCAAAATCAAGGCCATTACCGAGATGCGGCTGCCTAAAACCGAAAAGGAGATTAGGGGGTTTCTCGGGAAAGTCCAATATATCAGCCGTTTCATTTCGAAGCTAACCATGGTGTGTGATCCCATTTTCAAGAAGCTGAAGATAGGGGAACGGGTACTATGGGACGACTTTCGATAAAATCAAAGAGATTTTGTCTGCACCACCGGTATTAATGCCACCTCAACACGGTCTGCCTTTGTCGTTATACCTAACAACGACCGAGACAGCCATGGGAGCTATGCTAGCCCAAACGGTCGACTCAGAAGAACGGTCTATTTACTACATCAGTAAAAAGTTCCTAGAATACGAGTGCAAATACACGATGCTTGAAAAGACGTGCCTAGCTCTAGTTTGGGCCACTAAAAAGCTCCGACACTATATGCTTAGCCACGAAGTACACGTGTTATCTAGAATGGATCCAATCAAGTATCTGTTCGAGAAGCCCATCCTCAATGGCAGGATATCTAGATGGACTTTAATGCTAGCACTACTACAAAAGAGCACTTGGGCCACGGCTGAATTCGTGGCAAAAGTGCTAAATTTTCGTGGCTAAAGTACTTTGCCACGGAAAAATCATACGTGGCGCAAGTGGCCGTGGCGAACAAATAGCCACGGAAAAAAAAAACCCGTGGCAAGTATTGATTTTATTGCCACAAAGTCTCCCGTGGCTACAATTAACTTTTTGCCACGGGTTATCCCGTGGCTAATTACGCTTGTGACATAACATTTACTTCGGTGAAAATATATAATAAATTAATTAATTAATCACCGTAATAATTCTCTACCTCTAGAGTAGTCACATCTGAAACGGTTACTATCTTTATAGGCACATCTAAGTCATTTCAATATCATTTAATTTCACCAGTCGCACACATCGTAGAGCCTTCCCAGGAGGTCACCCATCTTAACACTACTCTCACTCAAGCACGCTTAACTGTGGAGTTCTTATGCCCAGCTAGCAGAAATGAATTTGAACTTTGTTGACATAATCATTGTTTGAATTCCTTTAAAATGTTTTTTTTCCACAAACTACGTTTACTTTTGAGTATATAATCGGTTTTTCCCCCAATGATTTACTATTTATGATTAAAAAAATTGTTCCCGTAAAAATATCAAGTTTCGAAATTGACTCTCGGACTCATGATTTCATTAATTTGTCGACATTTGTATTTTAATTTCTATTTGTCACGTTCTTTTATTGCTAGTTCTTTCGACATGTATTTTCTTTTTGTTGTTGGTTTAATTAGATATTTTATTTGCTATGAACTATCGGTCGTTATTTTATTTCATTAGTTTTTATCCTCATCGAGTTTCCTCTTGTCTACTCTAAGTTCCACCATAATTTTATTTTTCATTAAATTAATTTTGTTTTATATTCATTTTTTAAAATATCTTCCAAATAATATTATAAAATAATTATTGAATTAGATAGTTGACGATAAATTAATTTTTTATTTTCTCACCAATGGTTCTTAATTATTAGATTTTCTTACATGGATTTGTAAGTTATTTGTTTTTCTCAATTATACCTCTCTTTTTTTGAAAAATAATTTTAACTGATTATTAAACATAGGTACGACTTTTCAAAACATTAATCTTTCTTCCAAACCAAATAACTTGAAAACAATTAATTTACAAAACTAATCATTATTTTCACAGTGAAAGTTAATTCCATAAAAAAATATTGATCGATTAGAATTCTTAAATACGAGTTAAAAATAATTTTTTTCACACTGAAAATATTGTAAGAAAATAAATCAATAATTTGAAAAAAAATAATACAACGCTCGAAAGTTGCGGTTATGAGTCATGCTCGGTCCCTTTCTTTTAAAGTTTTTTTGTCTTCAAAAGAGGTTTAATACATGTGAAAAATATATTAATTAATTAATTAAGCGGTAAAAGTGAAAGATCTCAACGATGGATGATAAATCACATACTTCTTTTTACTTGATATGCTATGTACGCCGCATATTAGCTAGCATATATATTACACTATTTAAATGTCATCCAGTCGTTCAAAAGTCATACTTTAGATTATGTAATTTTAGTTAAACATATTGTCAAATTAAGAGAAATCAATTACTTCAAAAATTATGATTAGTTGAAAATCAACAAATAAGACAACCAAAGTTTTCTGTACTTGTATTTTGTTTTACAATTTTTTTAATATTTTTTAAAAATTAATAAAAGAATAACATTTTTTTTTGAGTAATAAAATATTTTCAAATTTAAATTTTTTATTTAATTTCATATTATCTATAACTTTAAATTTTAAGACCAAAATTTGACATTTGGCTTAACTTGAAATCAATTTATTAAAGTTTGAAGAACCACATTAGCCACATGCGTTTATTACATCAGTGACTAAAAAATAATTTCGCCATGGAAATTAATTACATCGTGGCTACAAAATATTTGCCACAGAACAAATTTGTGGCTAAATATATTTTTGCCACGGGTGTGGCAACTTTCGTGGCAAGAGTGATTATTGGCCACGACTTTAATAAGATTCGTGGCGTAAGTGAACTTTAGCCACGGGAAAAATTGTCCCGTGGCATATTTTTTTTTTCTCAGGTAGTGAATCAAAATTTTCCCGTGGCTAGCTAAAAATTAGCCACGAATAACAAATTACCGTGGCATAATTCGTGGCGCAAGTGACAATTTATTGTAGTGTAGCTGAGTTCGACCTCAAGTTCGTGCCATTAAAAGCCATCAAAGGTCGGGTGGTAGCCGAGTTCCTTGCCGATAGTCCGGTATCTGAAGAGGGACATACCGATACTTGGGCCTTCCCAGTTGAAGATATATTCCATACCGACACGGAGACATGGGATCTATATTTTGACGGGGCATCCAACTTTCGAGGATTTGGTGTCGGGATTTTGCTGATCTCACCACAAAGGGAGCACACCCCGTTATCTATTAAGCTAGATTTCGACGTGACTAACAACGCAGCCGAATATGAAGCATGCATTCACGGGTTGCAAGCCGCCGCTGATTTAGGAGTAACGAACCTCCGGGTCCACGGTGACTCATCTTTAGTCATTAATCAAGCACTCCAGAGATGGAAAACTCGGAACGCAAATCTCGTAGCTTACCAAGCGCGAGTAAGGGTTCTCGAAAAGCAATTTCAAAAGGTAGAATACATCTATCTGCCTCGGGAAGAAAACCAGTTTGCGGATGCGCTTTCAAAATTAGCATCTTTACTGAATATTCCGGAACACCTGACCAGCATGCCAATTTGCGTCGAAAGACGGTCTGAGCCGGCATATATCAACGTTATCCAAGATATTGAAATAACTGATCCGGAACCTTGGTATCAGGCTATTCTGACCTACCTAACATCGGGAGAATATCCTCCGGGATCTGAAAACCGGATCAAGAAAGCCCTACGAAGGTGGGCCACCCAGTTCATCCGCACGGACGATGGACAGTTATACAAAAAGACAGCACAGAGGGCTTTACTCCTATGCATTGACAAAACGCGAGCTGAAAGGGTCATGGCCGAGGTACACGACGGCGAGAATGGTCCGCATATGAATGCCCATATGCTAGCTCGAAAAATTGCGAGAGTCGGTTACTATTGGAATAGCATGGAAACCGACTGCCAGTTATATGTCAAACACTGTCATAACTGTCAGATCTTCGCCAACGTCCAGCATATGCCGTCATCCCTATTATATACTATGACATCACCATGGCCATTCTTGACATGGAGAATTGATATAATCGGGAAGGTGAACCCTTCCGGGACGAGAGGTCACTGTTTCATTCTAGTGGCTATTGCCTATTTTAGTATATGGGTCGAAGCCGAGTCGTATCGTGTCTTGAACGCCAAGCACGTGGCCAAATTTATCCAAGATAAAATTATATGCCGATACGGGTTCCCGCACGAATTCATTAGGGATCACGGGACCCATTTCCAAGCTGAAACCGCTACTTTGCTGGAAAAATACAAAATTCAAAGACATACATCTTCGCGTTACCGTCCCCAAACCAATGGAGCAGTAGAGGCAGCTAATAAGACAATTGTCACCATACTAAAAAAGATGGCTAATCGGGACTGGCCCGACAAGATACCTTTCGCCTTATGGGGGTATCGGACATCAATTTGCACTGCAACCGGATGATGGTAGGGATTTGTCGTGGAATCCCAACCGATCAAATAAAGGAACCGGCTAAACCTGTGGTAGATAGGGTAAGTCGGGTCGAATCCACGGGGACGGTAAGAGGCGTCTAGACTAGGTCGGCCTAAATACTAGACTAAGTCAACGGACTAAGCTAAGAATGGTAGAGAGGGAAGAAAGCTAGACTAAGACTATGGCTAAGGAGAAAGAACAACTAAGGAGAACGGGCTAGGATTAGGTCGGGGTCAAAGGGGTAACAGAATGGTCGAGGGAGGACTAGAGTGAAGGAGGTTGTAGGGTGATCTAGGTTGGTCCGCGCTCTCGCAACTTAGACTCACCTAGAGGTTCCACCTAGAACCCATCTCGGCGATACACAACACAAACGGGGTTCTAGCGCGCTATGGTCCTAGGTCGGATCCGGGCTCTCGCTACTTAGACCGGCCTAGGGGTCGTCCTCACCGGGCTCTCGCAACTTAGTGAGGGGACCGAACCCACAAACAAACTAACACCCACGAAACAAAGGCAAGAAAACAAGCATTCGTACATACTTAGTCAATCAAGCATTTCGACAAACATGTGATGTGCATCAAACAAGAGGAAACCCAAATCTTCCACCAACATCTCTAACCAACCCTTAATCACCCAATTAACACCCTAATCACCTTACTAACCCTAGCAAGAACACTACTCTAACATAATCAATCTACAACTAACACTAACAAGAGGAATCATCAAAGAAACAAAACAAACATCAACAAACTAATGATAATTATGAACAAACAATGATAAAGATACAAACTTGGATGAATAAAACAAGATTAAAGAGTAAAAGAGAAGAGGATTGTACCATACTACAAAGGAAATGGAAAAGGAGAACACTTGCATATAAGAAAACCCAAATTCATCCACCAAGGTTGTCAATCTTGGATGGATTCTTCAAGAAATCCAATAATACAAGATTAAACTATGATTAACTACTAATTAAAGACTAATCTACACTAATCTAATCTAATCTAACCTAAAGTAGTCTAGGGTTTTAGGTCTAAAAGAGTGCATAAGCTTTATATAACAAGGGAAGAGTATATATAGGGTTACAAATGAAAGAGAGAAGAAAAGAAAACAAAGCGGAGTAGCAGCGGCCCGTCCCGGCCGAGACGGGTTGGTCCTGGTCAGGACGAGGTCGGTCCCGGTCGGGACGCCTCCATCCCGATCGGGATGGGCCCGGGTCAGCAGCTTCTCTTTTTGCTCCTTCATCCCGAACGGGATGAGCTTATCCCGAACGGGATGATCCTTGTAGGCCTCCATTATGATCTTTTTGGTCCCTCCTTGCTTCTCATGGGCTTCTCACCGACTCTCGGGACTCGGGATCGGGTCTCGGAGGCTCGGGATTTGGTCCCAAGGTCTCGGGGTCGATTCCAAGGCATCGAGTCATCGTTCCTTAGCTTCGTTGGCTCCAAAATGTGTATGTATAGAGTCGGAATCGCTCCAACTCTTCCAAATCGGTCTCGAGAACCTGAAACGAACTAAAGGAAGCATAAGAAGCCCCTAAACCGCTCCCAAGGAGCGATTCTGCAAGGAAAACGGGACCAAAACACTACAAAATAAGCACTACAAATGACACTTATCAACTCCCCCACACTTAAACCTTACTCGCCCTCGAGTAAGCACATACTACTACTAAACTATCCGAGTGGGTATTAGTGCGCCCTACGCCCCTTCAACTCACGCGAGTGCACTTAGAGGACAAGTGCACTCCGCAAGGCAAGTTGGGTCTTGCGACAAAACTGTGGATGCAACCGGACACAAAACACATAAACAAACAAACACACAAACAAACACATAATCGGTTGCACCCAAAACAAAAGAAACACCGCTTCCCTCTAAAAGCGGTGAAAGAGGCACCGGTTTAGGACTCGAGGTAAGTGACAACGTTCCCAAGCTTGCAATACAAACCAAGGTGAACTAAACCCTAATAGTATGACGATAAAGCAACAAAAACGTTGGTAACTTACCTAGGTCCTCCTAACTTTCTAAAAACGTACTACGGGACGATCGGCGGAGTGGAAAAGTGAAGAACCATGGTGTTAGTCGACACTGTAGGTAAGTGAGACCCCACCCCCTTTAGCGTGAGCCAAGAGGGTCGCCCCGTGTCCAAAACCGCCTAACTAGTCCAAGTAAAAAGGTGGAAATATGCAAAATGAGGGAAGACCGACTAATGCCGCTATCATCCTTCCTAGGGACTCGGTCCTTTGGTAGGCTCTTCATGGTAAAAGTCGGAAAAAGGCTTATTTTTGTGGGGATTTCTTTTTTTTGTGAGACGGGTTTTCTTTTGGCATTTTTTTTTCTTTTTGACGTTTTTGCTTTGTTTGTTGCCATGCCATTTCTTTTTTCTTCTTTTCTAATTTTTTTTTTTGGCTTTCGTGCCTTTTCTTTTTCTTCATTCTTTTCTTTCTTTCATTTTTTTTCTTTTCTTTGCCCTTTTGGCAAGATTTTGCAATTTTGGCATTTTGACAATCAAGAAAGAGAGAATCAACAAATTGCATTTTATTGTGTGTGTATGTGAGGAAGGTAGGGAAATGGGTAAGTCGGGACGGGCCCTTCCCTTCAAACCCACAAAAAGTGGATAACTTGGACTAATCAAACAATCCTAGACACGGTCACCTAGGGGACGAGACTCGGTAACCAAGGCCTTTTCACAGCGTGGGTGGTCATAATGGTCAAAATGCAAATCTCGCAGTAAATCCCTAGTAAGCTAGGTGGACTCAAGGTAAAGGACCAACGAATTCATTGATTTAGGGTCATTCTACTAGACTAAAGTCCAAGACTCGATTTACACTACTAAAAAGGGAAAGTACACACTTACACACTAGCCTCTAAACCGGGTTTTCGAAAACGGTTTACGCACATGACACACAACACAACACAAAACAAAGCCACGACGAAAACGAACGAAAAAGAAGTAGAAGCAACAAAACAAGAACAAAACAAAACGAACACATACAAAACACAAACACCACCCCGAATTTCCACACAAGTCACCAAATCACCACAAATATGTACAAGCTTCACCCGAGCAAACCACAACACATATCTCCTCCAAACTCCACAAGAAATAAAGAGGAAAAAGGGTTGAAAAGATGTTACCGGGTGTCTTGAAAGCTCTCCAAAGCTAGCGGCGAATAAGCGACCTATAAGAAAAAAGAGAGGCAAAACATGCACACAAACAAATATACGACACAAAAACACAAAATGAAAACACAAAAGAGAAAATCTTTTTGATTTTTGTAAAAAAATTTCAAATTTTTAGGGATTTTTAAGATTTTTTAGAAAAAAGGGAAAATAATACTAACTATGATAGAATATCGCTCCCCCACACTTAAATCGAGCAATGTCCTCATATGCTCAATCGTAGTGTGCGGAGAGACAAAAGAAAAGAAAATAAACTACGAAAATAAAGCTAAAATTAAAAACAAAGATGAAGAAAAGGTAGAAGGTGTCCGGCCGGGGTGTAATCAAGTCACCATGGGCCGAGACAAGAAAAGATATGGATGGGAGAAGAAAATAAAAAGAAGGAAATAAAAGGAAATGGGAGGGGAGGGCTAGGTGTAATCAAGTCACCTAGCCCGGATTCCGCCTAAATTCGACTAAATCCTCAAAAAAGAAAGTGAAAACTTGTAAAATTTGGATTTTGAAATTGACTCTCGATATAGTCACATCATCGAGAGTCGGGAGCAACATATACCAAGGCCTCGAAGGCCACCATGACACTATGACGCAACAGTGTACAAGGGGAAGGGGAGTGAACAAAGGAAAACAAGCAATAAAAGACGGAAAAGAAAGGATAGTTGCCGTACCATAGGTTAGCAACTCACTCTCACCATCGTCTCATAGATCAATATAGGCACTTTCTTGTCTTCATCATTGGTTTTCCGCTTCATTCTCGATAAAACGCATGGTAGGGGTAGTAAAGGTGTGAGGGGGGTGGGATTTGATGTGGATCTCGGTGTAAAGTGAGGTGCACGGGTCATATGATAGGAGTAGGGAGGAGTAGAGAGGTTGGGAGGGGGTATAATGGATGGGTGGAGTCAAAGGGGACCATCCCGGTCGGGATGGATGGTCCCGATCGGGTTGATAAACCCTTCCCGATCGGGAAGATCTCGTCCCGGTCGGGAACGCACTCCAGTGAGTCCGATTTTCTGCACCTTCATCCCGATCGGGATGGCTCCTTCCCTGTAGGGATTCCTCATCCTTCCCGGTCGGGAAGCCCTCTTCCCGGTCGGGAGGAGTCTTCTTTGCTTCCCCAAGCCCAAAAGCTTATCATAAGCTTCAAAAATCGACTTCCTCGCTCGCAAACCAAACTCCATCATTAACCACTCCTTTCAAGGAGTCACCTTCACTTCACCTATAACAATAAACTCAATCTATACATCAAATTCACTCCCTCACATCGCTCATCAAAATACCAAATCAATCACAAGAATCCCACAAAAACAAAGGAAGTCCTAGAAACAAAAATCACAAATACAAGCACAAGTACTCTAAAGAAGAGAGGAGGGGGAATATACAACATGACGGTTCTTTTAGGAACTCCGTCAAACCTAGGATGGTGGACTCTCCTTCAACCGTAGCCCTCAAGGGCATGGAGGAGCAAGTCAAACGCGCTACCGACATCGTAGTGAAGGCCCAAGAAGCGCTCGAGCTTAACCGACCTCCACGGCCTCCAAGGAGGAGGCAAGAAGTAGGATTCCCAAGACCCGACATCATCTTCAAAGTAGTCTCCAGGGTCTCTCCATCCTACGAGCTTCACCGATCTCTCCTTCCCTAAGCATTGCCTCCAATCACAAGCAAGCTTCATCTCCAAGAAACGAGGCACAAAAAGCGTTTTTGGCCTCATTTCCTCAATGCACACCTCCACACTTTCCTCAAGTTGTGGTTCCCCATCTTCATCACTCGGCCCCACATCATCTTGGAGGATAGGATCGAAACTTCTACCGGCGGTTTCAATATCCTCCAAGTCATTGCTTGGCTCACTTTCTAGGGGCTCTTGATGCTTATCCACATTCTCGGACAAGGGCAACTCGAGGCTCACAATTTCACCCAACATCCTCACAAATTCCACCAAACCATCCAACTCACTATCCTCCTCCAATTCCTCACCAACGATGCCTTCACCAAGAGTTATCTTCTCATTCGTCTCTTTTTGGGTAGACGATTGAGGTTCTTCAAAGCAAATCTCACTACCAAAGGGAACTACATCGGCGGCTTTGTAATTCGGTTGCTCCTCTTTCTCAAGTGGGCACCCTCCATCTAAATATGATGCTCGGGATAAAGACATTACAGTTTGAACCGATAATGCATTTAAATGAGCATTGCTCGCCTCGTTTCCCCTTCGAATTTGGGCCAAGAGTTCCTTATTCTTTTGCAATTGGATGGCCATTTCTTGTTGCATTTGAAGCATCGATTGATGAAACTCCAAGTTTGACGATTGGTGGTCATTGGGGTCTTGTAAAGCTCCTTGATAATCTTGATGATGCCCAAGAGGTGGGGCATCATATTGTTGGTAGCAAGGTTAGGGTGATTGGTAGTATTGTGGGTCATAGGGTTCATATTGTGGTTGGGGTGTAGGGTAATATTGTGGGTTTTGGGGGTATTGACTTCCGTACGGTGAATCTTGATTGAACATGGTGGGTTCACAATCGTAGCTTGAGTAATAGTCACCATGATCGTAGGAGTTATAGTCATTCACTTGTTGGTAGCCATTTTCATAATCTTGAGGATCATACCCATCTTGATTACCCCAAAAAGCTTGATAGTGGTAGGGGGACGTCATGTCATACCCTTGGTTCATAGAAGAAGAGGGGTAGCTCATATCGGCTTCCATGTGTGGGGAGTTTATATCAAACCCCATGCTCGCTCGAAAATCGTAGCTCATACCCGGTTGGAAACCACTCATTCTAGCAACCGTCCGTTTAAGCGGCTCTAAGTTGCAAGAAGAAGATAGTCACCACCTCTAAGCACAAACTGTAGACTAAGAACAAACGTGAGAAGCCTAGTCCTTTTTGGGCACTAGACAAGAGAGAAATAAACTTCACAAACACAAGAAGCAAGGTAATAAAAAGAAAAAAAAAAGAAAACACAAACACAAAGACAAAGTCAAGCAAATAGGAAAACAAAGTCTAAACTAGCACCGCCCCCGGCAACGGCGCCAAATTGATGGTAGGGATTTGTCGTGGAATCCCAACCGATCAAATAAAGTAACCGGCTAAACCTATGGTAGATAGGGTAAGTCGGGTCGAATCTACGGGGACGGTAAGAGGCGTCTAGACTAGGTCGGCCTAAATACTAGACTAAGTCAACGGACTAAGCTAAGAATGGTAGAGAGGGAAGAAAGGTAGACTAAGACTATGGCTAAGGAGAAAGAACAACTAAGGAGAACGGGCTAGGATTAGGTCGGGGTCAAAGGGGTGACGGAATGGTCGAGGGAGGACTAGAGTGAAGGAGGTAGTAGGGTGATCTAGGTTGGTCCGCACTCTCGCAACTTAGACTCACCTAGAGGTTCCACCTAGAACCCATCTCGGCGACACAACACAAACGGGGTTCTAGCGCGCTATGGTCCTAGGTCGGATCCGGGCTCTCGCTACTTAGACCGGCCTAGGGGTCGTCCTCACCGGGCTCTCGCAACTTAGTGAGGGGACCGAACCCACAAACAAACTAACACCCACGAAACAAAGGCAAGAAAACAAGCATTCGTACATACTTAGTCAATCAAGCATTTCGACAAACATGTGATGTGCATCAAACAAGAGGAAACCCAAATCTTCCACCAACATCTCTAACCAACCCTTAATTACCCAATTAACACCCTAATAACCTTACTAACCCTAGCAAGAACACTACTCTAACATAATCAATCTACAACTAACACTAACAAGAGGAATCATCAATGAAACAAAACAAACATCAACAAACTAATGATAACTATGAACAAACAATGATAAAGATACAAACTTGGATGAATAAAACAAGATTAAAGAGTAAAAGAGAAGAGGATTGTACCATACTACAAAGGAAATGGAAAAGGAGAACACTTGCATATAAGAAAACCCAAATTCATCCACCAAGGTTGTCAATCTTGGATGGATTCTTCAAGAAATCCAATAATACAAGATTAAACTATGATTAACTACTAATTAAAGACTAATCTACACTAATCTAATCTAATATAACCTAAAGTAGTCTAGGGTTTTAGGTCTAAAAGAGTGCGTAAGCTTTACATAACAAGGGAAGAGTATATATAGGGTTACAAATGAAAGGGAGAAGAAAAGAAAACAAAGCGGAGTAGCAGCGGCCCGTCCCGGCCGAGACGGGTTGGTCCCGGTCGGAACGAGGTCGGTCCCGGTCGGGACGCCTCCATCCCGATCGGGATGGGCCCAGGTCAGCAGCTTCTCTTTTTGCTCCTTCATCCCGAACGGGATGAGCTTATCCCGAACGGGATGAGCCTTGTACGCCTCCATTATGATCTTTTTGGTCCCTCCTTGCTTCTCATGGGCTCCTCACCGATTCTTGGGACTCGAGATCGGGTCTCGGAGGTTCGGGATTTGGTCCCAAGGTCTCGGGGTCGATTCCAAGGCATCGAGTCATCGTTCCTTAGCTTCGTTGGCTCCAAAATGTGTATGTATAGAGTCGGAATCGCTCCAACTCTTCCTAATCGGTCTCGGGAACCTGAAACGAACTAAAGGAAGCATAAGAAGCCCCTAAACTGCTCCCAAGGAGCGATTCTGCAAGGAAAACGGGACCAAAACACTACAAAATAAGCACTACAAATGACACTTATCACCGGAGCAACCCCGTATTATCTGACATATGGGATGGAGGCGGTCCAGCCATTCGAGCTCGAGGTACCATCCCTGAGGATTCTACTCGAAAGTCAGGTGTCGGAAGCAGATTGGGTCCAAGCCTGATATGACTTGCTAGTCCTTTTGGACGAACGACGATCCCGGGCCCTCAACAATATCCAGATATATCAAAAAAGAATACAACGGGCTTTCAACAAAAGGGTTAGGCCCAGAAATATCAAAGAAGGGGATCTAGTCCTAAAATCTGTCCGGGCTTTGCTACCAGTCGACCCAAGAGGAAAATTCAAACGTAATTGGGCCGGACCGTATCTAGTAAAGAAGGTTTTATCAGGAGGAGCAGTAATGCTGACGGACTTGGACGGGAACGAATTCGTCAACCCAACCAACTTGGACCAGCTGAAGCGATACTACCCCTAAACCGTATCTCAATGTCATTTGCTAAAAGTTTATAAAAATTTGTCTTTTTATGGATTTTTAAAAAATTAAGCAAGTCAATAAGTTAGGATTACTTATCCTACTGTCGCACATCTCGAATTAATAGTCTTGATGTATTTCGAAAAAATTGCAAGATTCTATGTCTGAACTACGGTTGGTTTGATTCCATTAATCGTGGATACGTAGGCAACCCCTCAAATGGGTACAACCACTGCAATAACGAAAAGACAGAAACGGTTTGTCACTAATATGTCTTTTATTCAAAAAATGCCTCACGCAAAAAAAAAACAACAAAAATCACACCACGAAAATAATAGTAGTACTTAAAATAATAAAATCTAGGAGACTACTGCTCATACATTTTCCGCTTCCCTTTGTCTTTTGGGTCGCGCGGAGCCCGAGGTCGACGGGGCGGGGGCGAACGTTCCCGTATCACTAAGGGAACCTCTTTAGCCCGAACCCGTTTCCTCGACAACGGATCTTCTGCTATCGTCACTGGCCCAAGCTGAGCCCGTACATGTTAAGGAAGTCTGTCCCGAGGACCAAGTCGGTCCTTAGCCGCCAGTCTTGGGCCGAGTCTCCTTTCCAGGTCCGTCTGGGGGCTCACTTTCCCCCGTGCACCTTTAGTATTGGACCCTTCAGTCTGAGTCCTAGTCTTCCCTTTCTGGTCTGACATCAGACGAACCATGGTAGCCGGGGTATCGCCGTCATCAAAGAAGCCTCGATTATCTTTAGCTTATTCTCGGCGCAGCAAGTCAAAGGCTTCGTTGGTCTTCAAAGCAGCACGGGCTTTAGTAGAGTCAACTTTTGTCCACTTCACATAAGAAGTCGATACCCAGATCGAGTGAAGAGTCTTGGAAATGGGCCAAGTAGCCCGGGTGTACCACCTTTGCATCCAAGTGTCGCACATTACGTCCGTCAGCTGGGTAGATTCACTCACCACCGCCTCGATCTCCGGGATTCTTTGGGCCCGACCATATTGCCTAAGTATACGATCGGAGTAAAGATGGATGGTTTGCCTAAAAGATATGATTAATTGATAACGGGCCCTATCCCTCGATTCCAAACCAGTCCAGACATAAATGGGCCACCAGGGTACGGTCCAGCGAATCAATGGGCCTCCATGGAAAGACAGCAACTCGTCCCAGTATTTTTGAGTGTTGAGACGAGAAAAGTCAACAGTCCGTCTCCTCGTCATCACTTGATTCGGACGATATCGACTTACGTCAAGGGGAGGATCAAGGATCGATAGCCTCTCAAATAGCCAAAGCTGAAAAATCAAAAAATCGCGAAAAGTAAAAAAAAAATCGCAAAAATCTCAAAAATCGAGAAAAGACCGAGAAAAACGGAAAAATCGAAGAAAACCGAGAAATCGAAAATTGCGAAAAGATCAAAATTGCGAAAAATCAGGAAATATCAAGGCACCTGTAGAAGGCGGGTACTTCCAGTCAGCTGAATCGACGAATCCCTTTTACGATTATCTAAACCCTGGATAATCTCTCCTGTGATCAGCCAAGCCGGGCTGTGCTCCGTCTCCATTAAATTAACCACTGTGAAGAGTCGGACATGGCCCATACAAGACAAAAGATCCATATGGCCTTCGAAAGCATAAACATGGATCATACAAAAAGTAAAGGCCCTACGGCTGTGAACCGGCCTAACCCGGACGTCGTGTGGGTTCATGAATTTTTCGGCCAAATCAACCAAGGAAACTGTATCTCCTTCCAGCATACGAGATACCTCCATGTGAGAAAGCCCTAAAAATTCCCGTAATTTCCTCCTCGGGTAATGAACTGAAAACGGGATATCAGGGCGAAGTATGAGATTTCACCCGCCTACGGCATCAATTTCTTCGGGAATAGGGCAGATTTCGCCCCGAGGGAAGCCGAAAACGTGATAAGTATCATTCCAATAGGATAAGCAAGCATCCAAAAAGTGACGGTCTACTTGCATCTGGCGGATCGTGAATAACTGGGTGACACCATTCTGATTCAGAATAACTTTATCTACGTCTCTGAAGTATCGGGACTAATCTTGCAGCATTCCAACTAATCAGTCGATTCCCATAATGAATTTCTAAAAAGGGAGAATAAGTTTCTCAGGGCTTGTTTTTCTCTAAAGGAAGAAAGGGAATTGTGGGAATTATGAAGAAATTATGAGCAAAGAGGGGGTATTTATAGCATTAAAACCCAAACTCCTCCTTGCTTTAGGATTCCTAATTCAAGAGGATTTAGCATACAGGCCTTATCCCAGGATCTAGCTAAGTCATCCCGAGCATTCCTATTCCTTTTCGGAGTCAAAATACTCTAATTTTCAAAGCTCTTTCAAGTTCAAAAATTCAAAATCCCCTTCAAAATTTTATTTCCCAGCACGAGTCATTTTTCCTATAAAATATTACATGCAAAATTTTTCTGCATAAATCATGTACATGACGACTCAAGCAAAACTATACAACTAACTCCCCAGCGGCATTTAACGGGATGGGCCCATATATAGGCGCACCCAAGACTTATACGACAAGTCTGATTCCCCACGGAGTTATCATCATCAGCTCAGGTATGATTTCCAACTTATGGCTGGCGAGCCCTTTTACGCAAGTCTACTGGACTATAAACGACCCGACCGGAAGTCTGCCAGGTCTTAATCCTTGATTGACCTGGTAGCTACTCTGACTTTCGCTCTGTCCAAGCCTCAGTCAGAGTGGGGGCTCTGTAGACACCCACATTTTGACCGCTAGGTGTCTATAGTAGTTTCCGACAAACACCCGATGATGATCGAACGCAAACATGCTTTAATATACTCGAAACGGGCTCAAAATCATTGGCATTTGGCTTGGGCTTTTTACGGAGTACAAATCTCACAAAACCAACCTCAAATTCAGGCCTTGTGGGTCGTTTCGAGTCAAATAAGACTAGTTTGGGTCGAATCCGGCACCAGGGGCAAATCCGTCTTTAAGCGACCAAGTCAAAACCCGGTCAAAGGCATTTTCGAGACACACGGACCAGCCGTGACACCTCACGAGTCCGGTTTGGACTCCAACTCTACAGAAAAATCAGTTACGCAAATTATTAAACAAATTCGTTTGAAGATGGAATTCGATCTCAAGTAGGAATTCTATCCGAGTACCGAGTCAAACACTCGATCAAGCATAGGACACCCGACTTTGATACAAATCGGCATGCTAAAATACAACTTTGACGTTAATTTTTAAATGCATTAAATCGACTTAAAAACCCATTCAATTCCTCGCATGTTTACGAAAAAAATGTTTGCATATCATTCATCGTATTACTAACGCGCGTATTCAAAAATCAAACGATATCCTAGTAGAGGCCGCTAAGTGCGGGTGGGGTTGGGTGTTCTTTGTGAACTTCCCAACACGTACCCTCACCCCTTACTCAGAACCTCGGTTTCCGGATGTCTGAAACCATTGGCAACGAGAGTCATTCAATACACGGTATCCGATAATGTCGGTATCGGTATCAAATGCAAAGGGACGAACCCAATAAACTCTGACATCGGAAATGGGCCGTATTTTGTACACGGCCCACTACGACATAGAGTGGGTTCGAACGGGCCCGAACTCCCACAAAGTTCGGTGGCGACTCCACTTCGATTTAAATTTCAATTCGATCCATTCTCATATGGAGATTCATTCGCCTCCCCAAACCCGCGCGTGGCCGCGTCGGGGTGGACCTATGTCATGTCCACAAGTAGAATTCAATCAAATCATAATTTTTCAATGTGAGATAATTTAATTAAGTTTATAGTCTTCAGGTTGATATCTAAAGATGAATGATTAATCTTAATTATATACTTCCTCCATTTTTTTTATATCTTCTCATGGAAATTTGGCACAATTTTTTGTATTGCATATAAAATGATAAATTTAAGAAATATTGGGGTAGAATGGTAATTTGTGTGCAAATAGAAAAGAATAAAGGTGTAAAGTGTTGTAAATAGTAAGGGTAATATGGTAAAAATTATGGACCAAAATGAAAAGAATTGAAATGGGAAGATAAAAAAAAGTGGACCAAAAAGAAAATTGGGAAGATATACTGTAAAAAAATGGAGGAAGTAATAGAATTCCATCAACTTATTAATTTTTCGATCTGTGATATTTCTACTTAAATTTATAGTCTTAGGAACTTATTTTAATACTCAAAAAGATTTCTGGTTCATATCTATATGAATTATTACTTTTATAATTTTATTTATATAACCGTATTTCATCATCTTATTATCATTTCTCGATGTGGGATAATTTTAACTCAATTTATAGCCTTAAGACTTGTTGTAAGACTCAAAAGATTTTTGATTAATATCTAAAAATGAATGATTTCTCTTATTTATGATATAAAATTTCATCACATCATCGTAATTTTTCGATGTGGGATAATTCTACCTGCGTTTATGTCTTAAAACTCTTTTTAGAACTTGATTTCTGATTGATATCTAAAATGAATGATTAATTTTAATTATATAATAAAATTTCATCACCATATTATAATTTCTTATGTGAGATATTCCACTTAAATTTATAGTCTTAAGAACTGATATAGGACTCAAAAGATTTTTGGTTAATATCTAAAAACGAATAATTTTTTTCTTTTTGATGATATAGAATTTCACCACCTCATCATAATTTTCGGATTGGGATAATTCTATTTAAGTTTTTAGTCTTCAAGTTGATATCTGAAAACGATTGATTACTCTTAATCAAATACTTATTTTTAATAGCATTCCATCAACTTATTTTAATTTTTTAATGTGAGATATTTCTAATTAAATTTATAGTCTTAAAACATTTTTTATGACTCAAAAATATTTTTTGTTGATATCTAAAAAACAAATTATTACTTGACTTGAGATAATTACTCTTATAATTATTACTTGAGCTACCCCTCTTGCAAAGAAAATTGATTACTCTTATAATTAGTACAAAGTATATAATAGAAGTTCATCATTTTATTAGAATTTCTTGACGTGAGATAATTACTTTAATTTATGGTCTGAAGAGCTACTAAATATAAGACTCAAAAGATTTTTGATTGAAATCTAAAGACGAATAATTCTTCTTATTGATGATAAACTATTTCATTAATTTTTCGATGTGTAATAATTCTACTTAATTTTATAATTTTAAAAAACTCTTTTTTAGTACTCAAAAAAACTCTTTTTAGAACTTAAAATAATAATTTTATTTTTTCAAAATTTTAATTTATATTTTTAAAATATCTAATATTTTTAGAGGGTGATAAATATTAAAAAAATATATATATTAAACAGAATTGACTATGCAGTCCGCACGATCTCTATTCAATTTTGGTTTTGTTTGAGTTGATAATTGACTGTTTATATAGTGTTAATTTTTTTTAGTAAAAAACATAGTAGGATAATTTTTTATACAAATTTAATATCACCTGAGTCGTAAGTACAGTAGGATTGTTTTTTTTTTCCTACACAATTTTGTATATTCTTTATTTAAATTAAAAAATATATTAAAAACTTTGGACCAATCATATCGCTCAAAAAAGTTCTTGGTTTATTAATATATATTGATTGATTGATTACATCGAACATATGTCTAAAGTTTACAAATTGCTTGAAATTACATATAGGACGAAAACACCCATTAGTGGAAGATGGATTGTTAGACCTGTCAAAAGTTGACCCATCCGAAAAAAAATCCGAAAATTCACCCGAAAATGACCGAAATTCGAAAGTGATCCGACCTGTAAATAACCCGAATGTTTTGGGTCAAAATCCGCCCGACCCGCTACCCACCCGAAAGTTGGTAAATTAAAAAAATTATTGATATTATAAACTAAAGTTTCTGAAAAACAGTAAGAAATATTTTATTTATTTTCAAAATTTTAAGAAATAATATTCATATATATGTTTTATGGAGTAATTCATATTTTTATCACATTATTATTATAATTATATTTTTTTAATAAATCAAGCCAACGTTTGTCATATACCTGTAACAAATTTAATCAAGAATATATTTGTACTTCTTATAAAATATAATATCAATGTATATTAAAAAATAAATTAAATAAATCAAGTTTATCTTACAAATACTCCTATCATATACTCCTACGATGTATTAAATTACTCGTATATGATCAAGAAAATTAAGAATAAAATTACATTTGTAATGAAAAAAGTAAAAACAATTAACGTTTTCAAAGTGCGTTAATAACCCGTATTTGACCCGAAACCCGACCCGAAACCTTTATAAATCGGTTCCATATAAACCCGTATTTTTCGAACCCGAAATACATACGGCCCATATTTTACCCGAATTCGAAATGACCGAACTCAAAGCCTGACTGCCTAACCCGTTCGACATGTCTAATTGCAACCATGGCCCATGGGCAAACAAAAAAGGTAGGAACATTTTGGTGCTAGAAACATGTAATTTAAACTAGTATAAATCTCGCGCAATAATACACGGTACATTTAGAATTTTATGTTTAGTGATTATATTTACATTTTTATTTGGGAAAATAATAATTTATTGATAATAAATGTAATCGAGCAATCTCATTTAATATCTACTAGTTGTGATGCTCGTTCGATGCACGGGTGCAACAATAACATTATAATATGATTGTCCTACGATCAGCTAATTAATTATCATCCTTTTTAATTCTGCTAATTTAATTTGATACTCAACCTTGCTATTACAATCTACTAACCATGTTTTTCTAATATTATGCTACTTTAGCAGAAGTGCTCAGTCAATAGTACATATTGAGGCATTTCACTTAATTGAACCCCAGTTCGACGGTTCCTACAATCGAAATGAACAACCTTTGGGCTGGCCCTGAATACGAATCGATTAGGAGTATAAACATATAAAATCCAACATTAATTATGTCATATAATCTAGATCTATCCTATCGTTATAATTTTTTTTTACTTAATAATAAAAAAAATTAGGCGTTCGAACTATTTATGACCCGTATTCTAACCATAACTGTAACCCGAGCCATGACTTGTATTTGACCCGACCTGCCCAACAGGTGTAGTGCGTACATTAGTTATCCGGGTGAAACAAATGATGTTCATCAAAATATCAACACCTATGTCCGTTAGAAATATTAATATGTCTGTAACAACCCATATGAAACAATGAGTTCATCTATATTTTTTACTCTCGAACCATTTGATTTTCTGCATTGAATATATTGTACGTATGGTATCACCTCTCTCTGAATTTGATCCGACCCACAAACCCTTCCCATCCCATTTGTTGTTTTTAGAGCCATGAACTTGTTTTTCTTACCCGAATCTTAAGGGTGTGGTTGGATAATAAATGAGAGAGAAAGCTAAGGGAGTGGAAAAGGAAAAAGAGAAGGGAAAGTGAGGGAAGGGGAGGGAGAATGGAGACAGGATAGAGCTGATCATGGGTCGTACCGTCCGATTGACCTGTCCTGTCCGGCATGGATTTTTAGCTGGCTTGGATACAACATTTTCAATAATATACAAAGGTCCGGCCCGCGAACATGTCTCAAACCTGCTTGTCTGTGGGTCAAAATTTTACACTTAGCCCTGCCCATGTCCGACCCGAACCCACATATGATTACCTCTAATTTTGGAGGGGAAATATTTTGCTTTGGAGGAGAGGAACGAAGAATTCTATTTTACTTTCACCTACAAATCCCTCCGTCCCATTTTGCTAACCAAACAAAAAAGTAACTTGTTCCGCTCACTTTTTTCCCCTCCCTTTCCTTCCAAATCAATCACACTCTAAATGACCATGACCTGGACCGATCTATTCAACCCGTTAGAAAAAAAGAGACTACAAAGCCTTAGTCTAAAAGCTCAACTCAAGCCAACATATTCATATGCCTAGATTTTGTTAAAACTCTAGTTATTCGATATAATTAAGTATTGTATATTATCCTTTTATTTTAATATAAATTTGTGTTTAATCTTAACTTTAAATATCTAGCAATTTTAGTACATTATTCTCTTGTAAAGTTGTACATAGGTAGACTAACACAAATTCTTTTTTTTTTTTGCAAGAAGGTAGTACTCTTATATATTTCAAATACAAGAGTGTGGTTCTTACAAAGGAATAGCCACTAGGGAGTCAATTCTTACTGTAACCCCTCTATAATTTCATCTCGTATAGATGGGTTTGAAGAATGAAGCATTAGAACACATATATACTTTATACTGTATTTCTCTAATAATGACCTTTTCGGGTCTACAAGTATCATTAGAAATCCGGCCATTCCTCTCCTTCCATAGGCAATAGACCGTAGCAGCAAGGCACTGTCGTAACCAGGCGTTGCGCCAATGCTTCGTATGGTTTCTATTTGAAGCCCAATGAAGCATAGTAGATAGATTAGAAGTCGTGAAATCAATCCCACACCATCTTGCTATATAGCTAATGACCTCATGAGCATATTTGCACTTGAAAAATAAATGGTGCACATCTTCCAGGTGGTTCTGGCACAGGTAGCATCGGTTAGCTAGGGGTAGACCTCTGTTTTGTATATTAGATTGAGTGGCTAGCTTTCCTTGATAAGCCAAAATGAGAATAATTTTGTGACGTGTGTAGAGTCCTTTATTCCATCGTGGTGTGTACCAGCGGACTACTGGTCGATGAGAACGAAGAGCATCATAAGCTAGTGAGGGCCTGAACTTATCATTAATAACACATTGATGCAAAAGAATTTGGGCAGCAGCATTGCTACCAGTTTTTAGCACCAAATAGTCTCTTACTGCAAGGATCCCTCGAAGACTTTCCGAATGACGATCCGTAGCCTTAATTTCCCATATTGAGTGCCGATTTAGATGATATTTAGAAACCCAACTCACCCAGTAAGAACCACCACCTTTATCTAGTTCCCAGAGCCATTTAAGCATCAAGGCTTTATTCCAATTTTGTAAATTTTTGATATCGAAGCCACCTTCATTCCAAGGGCTGCAAATGCTGTACCAACTTTTGTAAACCAGTCTCCTTACACCAGGGGCAGATCCCCAAAATAAGTCTTTGCAGAACCGATTGATTTGCTTTGTTACCCCTGCAGGAAGAAGCAAGCTAGAGCACCAAAATTTTGGAGTCCAAACACCATAGAATTGATAATTTGAACCCTGCCAGCATAAGATAACAATTTGTTTGACCAATGAGTAATATAGTTTTGTAACTTGGTGATGAGGCTCCCATACATATCAGCCGTGAGTCTGCCATGATGAATCGGAACCCCAAGATATCTAAAGGGGAAGAGTCCTTCTTTACACCCAGTGCTCAGTAATATTAGTTGCTTGACATCCGCATGAACACCTCCAAAATACACCTCTGCCTTCTCTATACTAGCATGAAGGCCAGACCAGCGAGAGAACTGGTCCATAGTTTCTTTAACACGAAGGACCGAGGGAAGATCACCTCGAGTGAAAACCATGAGATCATCGGCGAAAACTAGATGTGTAAGTCCGAGTTTGGCACATTTAGGGTGATATGAGACATCCTTATGAAAACAGATACCTCTCAAGTATCTGGATAGTATTTCCATGCTGAGGACAAAAAGATAGGGAGAGAGCGGGTCTCCTTGTCTAATTCCACTTTGCCCCTTGAAGAATCCATGGGATGCTCCATTGATTTTAACTGTAAACCATGAGGTTGTAATACAACCCTTGACCCATGTGATGAATTGAGTAGGAAACTTGAGCCTAATAAGCATATTTATGATGAAGTCCCATTGAAGTGTATCGAAAGCTTTACAAATATCAATCTTAAGCATGCATCTAGGCGAGATACCTGCTCTTCCATAACCCTTAACTAGATTTTGAGTGAGTAAAACATTGTCAAACAAGTTCCGATTCTGCACAAAGACAGCCTGTTCAGCCCCAACCAAGAGCGGCATGATACTCTTTAGTCTAGAGATGAGGATTTTGCTAGTCGTCTTGTAAATCGTGGTGCAGCAAGAGATGGGTCGAAAGTCCTTTACAGACTGTGGTACCTCTTTTTTAGGTATAAGGGTTAGAGTAGTAACATTCGCTTGCTTTGGCATATGTCCTGTGGTGAAAAAAAATCCAATATTGCTTTACAGAAATCTTTCTCAATGATAGGCCAAGCTGATATAAAGAAACCTGAGTTAAACCCATTCGGGCCTGGGCTTTTGTTTGGGTCAATGGAAAAACGAGCAACTTTAATCTCCTCCTTGGTAATAGGTTTAGTAAGAGCCAAGGAATCAGCTGTAGTGACACATGGACCTTGGGATAGAAATTCAGTATCCAGGGGCGACACCGTTTTTGCTGTTCCCAGGAGCCCTGTATAATAATCGACAAATGCTTTTCCACCATTCTCCAATCCAGTATGATGATCTCCATGAATATCCTGTATACTCCCAACAAACTGGTTCTTTTGCCTCTCTTTAATTTTGGCAAAGAAGAATTTAGTGTTCCTGTCACCTGCACTAATGTTAGTAATCTTTGCTCTTTGTTGTAAGATACTGAGTTCAATAGTCTTAGCTTTAGTGAACTCAGAAACTAAGCGCTTATCCTCTTCTATCAACTGAGGGGAGCGATTTCCGATCAATTGTGTCTGAACAGTAATAAGCTCCTTCCACAAAAGGTCTGCCTTCAGGCTGATGCCAGAGAAATGAAGTTTATGGAGTCCTTGCATTGCCAGCTTGACCTTTTTTAGTTTTCCCATAAGCCTGTACAATGAATTGCCTTGAACTCTAGTTGTCCAAGCAGTCTCAACTAACGTAGTAAAGTCAGGGTGAGCTACCCAACTATTGAGGAAAGCAAAAGGCCTTCTTACCGGCGTATCATTTAGACAGACCAGTTGAGGACTATGATCCGAAATTCCCGGAACTAAGCTTTTAGCAGTAGGCATACCAGGACATGCCTGATTTACTAAAACCCTGTCAATCTTTGAGTACATCCTAGTGGATGTGTGTTGTGTGCCAAATTTGGACCGTTTTCCCTCCCATTTAGACCCGTTTTTCCTCCATTTTGCAAGACTTGAGTGCGATTATCGTCGTATTTTGCGTAATTCTCGCATTAGTGTCTCTCTTTTGCATTTTACGTGTTTTTGGTAGTTTTCTGTCTATTTTGATAGGATTTTCGACCGAAAGCGTGTCTGAGCTTCTATGAGCATAAAAGATAGAGATACAGTCCGAAAAGCAAAGCACACAACTGAAAGTTCGAGTAATCCAATTGATCAACATAGAAAGAGACCGGAAAAGAGGCAGAAGGCCACCGGGTAAAGTTTCGCCCGGTGAGTCACCACCGGGCGAAGTTTCGCCCGACGATATTTTTCCACCCCCGAAGATTTTCATGACACTCTCCACCTGGCGAAATTTTGCCCACCGGGTGAAATTTTGCCCGATGGAGAAACCGAGCCGAAAACGCAAAAACTGAAGAAAATATCACCGGGCGAAATTTCACCCGGTGAGATTAGTTCGTCAAGCCGCGGGGCAAAGTTTCACCCCATGAAGATGCAAAGGGTGATGGTCTAGCTAAAATGAAGAGGGATTGGATTTGGGTCTTGAAGTTTGTGCAACCCATTAAGAAACTCTATAAATACTCCTCCTAGGGTTTTGCCTCCTTGTGCCTTGAGTGAGCCTTTAGGAGTAGGAGTAATGTAGAAAGATTACTAGTAGTAGTAGATTGTAGTAAGCTCTATAGTAAAAATTCTCCACAAACAATTAGTAGATCTTATTATTAGATTAATTCTACTCTATAATTAGTAATCAAGCTTCCATCTTTGTTGAAGATTGTGTTTATGTTGAAGATTCAAGGGTTTTGCAAGGGTTTATGTGACAAGATTCTTGTATTATCTCTTGAAGATTTATATTTCTTTTATTGAAGATTGAAGAATTTATGCATGGATTAGTTACAAATTCTTGCATTATTTCTTCCAAGATTCAATCTTTTATATTTATCTTCATCTTCCTCCTTAGTTTTCTCCATAATTGGTAGTTTCTTTCCTCTCCTTTTCTCCATTAGTTTATGATTTTTCTCTCTTGATTAGTTTCTCTTTAATTTATGTGTTAGTTTATTCTCTCCTTAGTGTAATTTGTTAGTATAGTTATTATGCATGCTCTAGACAATCTCTCTTTTATTAGTGTTTTATTGTTATTCATCATGACTAGTGAGTAGATTTCCTTGTTGAGGAATTAGGGATGAAGATTTGGATTATTTGATTTGAAGGATGTTGGTGGGTTGTTTACTTGTTGATTATCAATTTTAAGGTTTTTGTGTCTTTGTTGACCTAGACTGCAGCTAGATCGACCTTGACTCGTTTCTATCAATATGGGGAAACTCGGGGTAGAAATTACCTTAATTTGAGACTTACCCTTTCGCCGCGAAATCGGGTATAGGTGGGTTGGGTGAAGAAACCGAAAGATGGCATTCTCCCTCTTTAACGTTATAACTAAAACTCGATCCCGAGACTCTTAGACCCTATTTCCGAATCCCGACTCTCCCCAACACCTTTCCCATTATTGTCCCTAGCCTTAGTAGTGTAGTTCGCTAGCATTAGTTCGAATCCTCTTGACCCGAAACCCCATCTCAATCCCAATCACGATTAAAATCTAGACATGACCAATATCGCTTAACCGTCTCCCTGTGGATCGATCCCGACCTACCACTACTACACTAGTTAGGTTAGTCGGTGTTAAAAATATTGTTTGCATGTGTGTCGACGACAGCGCGCGTCAATGTGTCATGCTTATTTGACCAAGAAAACTCACAGCCAGAAGTGGCCATATCATAAAGTCCACAATGCTGGATGCAAGTATTAAAGTCCATTATTTCAGTAAGGACAGGTGGAGTATCACTCACCCTCTCCTTAATATCCCGTACAATGTTAAAATCACCCATACAAATCCATCCTTGGACATTTAAAGGAACCCAGAGTCTTTGCCTTTCAGCAGCACTATTACTGCCATATATGACAGTTAAATGGAACATGAAACTTGAGCTCAGATGATTCACAAAACAATGAACACATTGATCATTTTCATCTATTATTCTTAAATCCACATTTACTGGGGACCAGAGTATCCAGATTCGACCATTACGATGCGAGTTGTAATTGCAGAAAACCGTAAATTGCTTGAACTTGCGACTATAAATTTTATTTGCTTTAGGTTGTTTGACCCTAGTTTCTAACAATCCAAGAATATCCAATTTATTACCTCTAAAGAAGTGTATGACTTCCTCCTGCTTGATAGGGTTGTTTAAGCCTCGAATGTTCCATGTTGCAATTTTCATAGAGGTTGTTTATCTGGTGGAACGTTGTCCTTTTCCATTTCCACTAGAAGACTTGTATTCCCTTCCCGCCCATCAGCTGTAGTCAGAAGCCCAAACGTATTTGATACTACAACTGGTTCAATCTTGTCAGTTTGTTTATGCGGAGTACGAAAGCGCTTAATAGAAACAGCCCGGAAACCTTGCTCAGTCGTGATATCATCCTGCCCTAGCACATGGCTTCCTGAGTGCTTTACAACCACCAAGAGAGAGGGATTAGGAGAAACAGGTGCAGGAATTCCCTCATCCTGCAGCATGTCTCCACACTCTTTTGTCTCTTGAGCTGAGGTACCACCTGGCTCATGGCATTCTGAGGCAATGGCCTTGTCAGACTGAGGAGGTTTGAGCATAATTTCCTTAGCCACTGGGAGATATTGCTGCTTCTGACCCTGCACTTCTTCTGATTATTTCTTTCGATTGAGTTTGCAGGTTACATTCGTATGTCCCAATCGCTTGCAGGTTTTACAGTAGTACGGTACCCACTCATAAATGACTCGTTGTACTGAATGTCCAATAAATGGAGCATTGATCACTACATGATCAACAAGATCCGCAGACACATCAACCGCTATCATGACCCTGGCAAAAGAAAGAAGAGCTTTGCAAGTAGTGGTTAGGTATGCAAATAGCGGCTTCCCCACTTTACTCGCCATTTTGCTCAACACGGAATCCGTCCACAGATAGGGGTACAGGACCCAAACTGGTACAGTCGCAACACTATCCATAATACAGGAAAAGTATGGTGTCAACTGCTTCAAGATTAAAGAGTAAGATCCCAACATCCATGGTCCTCGCTTCAAAACCTCATTCATGGCATCCTCAGAATCAAATTTGAAACTAAACCAGTCTTTTTTAAAATAGCGCACCAGCGGAAGCGAGCCAAAATTCCAATGTTTAATAACAAACTCATTCATTTGCTTCAAATTAGGTCTTGCACCTAATACATTTCCCATGAGAGTGTGCTTCCATAAGAGCACCTCATCTTGAATTTCAGCCATATCAATTTCAATCTCTGCAGACTTGGCACTCTCTTCATGATAATAGATGGTCATACCTAGCATCTCCTTTACTTTCGCACTTTCCGCCCAATTCTCTAGCGATTTAGTTGCAGGTATATCCTCTTGAAGAGAAACCATTGTTTCCGGCAATGGCGGGGGCACAACACCAGAGGTGGCCTCACTCACAAGAGGCGGAAGCTTGGTTCTCTGATCTTCATAATGTGCAGTACTTGCAACAGACTTGCAAGCTGTAGTTATGGCATCACATATCAAATCATTCACACTAAAAGTACCTCGTGGCGGTGTTAGCTGCGCTTGAGATTGCTCCATCTGAATCGCATCCCTTCCATCATATTCATAGTGAGAAGAAGGGGGAGACAATTCTGGCGGCGGTCGTGAGTTTTTTGGCGGCCTTCCAGGCCCTTTCCTCATAGTTGTGAAGCTTGTGAAGACGTTAATGGAGCTGGTGTCTCAACAGAATTTCAGAGAAATTTGTAGAGAGAGAAACTTTCTCTAACCGACTCACTTCTTAAAAGCTAACACAAATTTTTACTTTACATAGAGAGCAATTTTAGTACTTTCTCCTTCCATAGGTGTTCTACGTATTATATATTCGTTTAGGTGGTATAAAATAATCAAATGGATAGAACAATGATGGAAGGAGAAGTACATTACTCTTCCATCTCGCGACGGGTCAAGTATTACCTATGTGGGGTAGATAAGACAAAAGCAAAATGAGTAGAAAATGGCTACCTGATTTATCTTATTTACCCACATGAGTAGTGATTGCCGCGTCGTAAACTTGTGACGGATATGCACGTCACAAGGAAGACTTGGTGGGAGACTAAAGTTGTATTATCGTGTTAAATAGTAACGTTACTATTAGACTTGACAAAACTTGACCTGACTTGTTAATCTGACCCTTTCAACCCGTTTATTGGTAGGTCAAGATTCAAAACCTCTAAATCATGATCTGTGACTCGATATTTTAAACTACAAATATAGACTAATATTCAATTTAATATAACATTCTTTTATCTTTTGATAATAAAATATTTATTAAAATAGTTTTAAAAATTCATTGAAATATAAACATTATAATCAAGGTCTGTAAAATAATATTATTAAAACAAATAAAAAGGTAATATCAAAAATATTATTTAAAAGGTAAAAAATTTGGCGTTCGAAACTATGTTTCACCCGTATTCTAACAATAACCCGTCTCGTGACCCGTGTAACCCGACCAATAATTGAACTGGCCCGTATTATTTTGATCCAATGTATATAAAAGTTATTTAAATAAGCTATGTAGTTTTAAAAAGTTGGAGACTACATGTTACTCGAAAAAAGGTTCAATTATATTCATTTTATTTTTTATTATTTAATTAATTGTTCTATTTTAATGATTTTAATTTCATGAAAATTTTGAATTAGTTAAAATAGTTTAATCAAATTTGTAGTGTTTAAAAATTTAAAAATTTTAAATATGTTAAATAATTTAAGTTTGTATTTAAGAATTAAAAAACTATTGAAAATTACCATGTCGCTCGAAAAGCGTCTTGCTTAATTAGTTATATTCATGATTGACTGAATGTTTTTATGAATGTTTATATGATTCAACGTAGTTCTTTTTATATATCAATTAATTTTAAGTTAAATCATCTAGCCCTCTTAGTATATTGTTTCCTTATGTATCGAGAGACTAAAGTTGTGCTCTGGAGTTGAACACTACCTCCTCCATCCCACTAAGATTGCTTCGTTTTATAAAAATTCACACATATAATGAGGAAATAGGGTGATCTTTTTAGGACGGAGGTAATATTATACCTAACAAAACTTGGCTTGACTTGTCTCATAAACCTAACTGTGGACATGACATAGGTCCACCCCGACGCGGCCACGCGCGGGTTTGGGGAGGCGAATGAATCTCCATATGAGATGGTCAAATTGAAATTTAAATCGAAGTTGGAGTCGCCACCGAATTTTATGATTATTCGGAACCGTTCGAGCCCACTCTATGTCGTAGTGTATACGGCCCATTTCCGATGTCAGAGTTTATTGGGCTCGTCCCTTTGCATATCGATACCGATGCTGACTTGAGCGGTTAATCGTATATTGAATGACTCTCGTTGCCAATGGTTTCGGACATCCGGAAACCACGGTTCTGAGTAAGGGGTGAGGGTACGTGTTGGGAAGTTCACTAAGAACACCCAACCCCGCCCGCACATTAGCGGTCTCTACTAGGATATCGAATGATTTTTTAATACGCGCGTTAGTAATACGATGAATGATATGCAAACATTGTTTTCCTAAACATGCGAGGAATTGAATGGGTTGCTAAGTCGGTTTAATGCATGAAAAATTAACGTCAAAGTCGAATTTAGCATGTGAGATTCGTTTTAGTATAATAAAACAAATAAAAAAAATGAAATTGCTACAAGATAAACAAACGAGTTAGTATCGATAATATAGCAAATAAAATAAATATACGAGATCGAGAAAATAAATATTAATCGAAATCTGAAAAATATTGCTAAAAACGCTGTTTTGTATAAAAAGTGAAATTCGAAAAATAATAAAAAAACGAGAAACGAGCCGCGTTTTCAGTCGGCCGCGCGGCTCGCCCGGGACGCGCGCGACTCGCGTCCCGGTCTGTTTTCAGGACTGATTTTTGAAAGTTTGATGCTTTTATTAAATCGCGTACAAATATCGCATAATTTGTACTCGACCTAATATTTTCGATATTCGTTATATTTGATAATTGACTACGAAATCAATATCAAATACTCCGAAATTTTTTACAAAAGATATAAATTTTAGAAATCGTTTCATAGAATAAATAATAAAAAACGAACGAAAAAGAAAAAAAAAAAAGAATGCGGGTTTCAGACTCGTACGCGAGTCGCCTGTGAGGGGCGCGACTCGCGTGCGGGCCTGTCCCGATTTCGCTCGTTGTTCGAAAATCGTTAATTTGATAAATCGCGTACAAATATGAATTAATTTATACTCGATTCATGTTTTCGATATTCGTCGTATCCGATATTCGATTATGAAATCGATATCGAATATTCGGAATGAATTTTAGAAAAAGTTTGTAAAATTATTTTGAACGAAAAAAAAATGTTAATTCTCTCCGCGTTAAAATCGTTGTATTTTGTAAAAAAAAAAGTAACGATTTTTATTAGCATCGATGAGATTTAATATAATTCTTTTTGATACAATATTCGATTATAGAGAATCGATATCATATTTTTAAGAATGTTCGATGTATGAAAATAGTTTTTAGTAATATCGATATTAGAAAATAAAAAACGACGACCCGTAATAAAAAGGACGACCGACGAAGAAGGAAAAAAAAGAGAAGGACGAGAAGGAGAAGAGAAGAAGAGAGAGAAATCGGGTTTGGTACACCCTCAACCTACATGCTTCTGTTTACTCGGATCGGGGCTCGTCGGGACGTGGCTTGGGCACGGGAGCGTCGAGTGGATGTCGGTGAGTTATGGTGGCTCGGTTTGGACGTGAGACGTGTGAAGGGTGTCGGGTATCGGGGCCGGTTTCCTTCGGGAATAATATCGGTTTTCTCGATGCTAAGTGTAGAAATTGATGTATGTGTGTATGAATGTTGATCGATGATCTGTGTGTGTGTTTGATAGATAATAGTTGTAGATTTTAATCAATCGGTCCCTAAAAAGTGTTGTGCAAGGGGCTATTTATAGGGAGTTCCCGACCTTGGCTAGGAGAGGTGCTTCGGGTTTGAACTACCGCTTAGGATAGGAAACGTAAGAAGCTGAAAGGCATGAGAATTCTGCTTGCTTGTCGAAGAAGCAAGGGAACACGGCTGGTTTGTGCTGCTCGGCCGAGTGTTTGCACTCGGTCGGGTGTTTGAATCGGTTTTCGGATAGGATTCCTACTTGAGATCGAATTCCATCCTTAAACGGATTTTTTTAATATTTGTGAAACTGATTTTTTGTAGGATTGGAGTATGAATCAGCCGTGTGAGGTGTCACGGCTGACTCACGTGTCTCGGGAAGATCTTTGACCGGGTTTTGACTCGGTCGCTAAAAGACGGTTTTACCCCTGGTGTCGGAATCGACCCAAACTAGTCTTATTTGACTTGAAACGACCCACTGGGCCTGATTTTGAGGTTGGTTTTGTGAGATATGTACTCCATAATGAGCCCAAGCCAAATGCCAATGATTTTGAGCCCGTTTCTGAGTATTTAAAGCACGTTTGCGTCCGATCATCATCGGGTGTTTGTCGGAAACTGCTATAGACACCTGGCGGTCAAAATGTGGGTGTCTACAGAGCCCCCACTCTGACTGAGGCTTGGACAAGGCGAAAGTCAGAGTAGCTACCAGGCCAATCAAAGATTAAGACCTGGCAGACTTCCGGTCGGGTCGTTTAAGGTCCATTAGACCTGCGTAAAAGGCCCGCCGGCCGGAGACTAGAAATGTACCTGAGTTGATGATGATAACTCCGTGGGAAATCGGACTTGTCGTATAAGTCTATGCCGCTGGGGAGTTATGTGAATTGCGCGGTCTTGAATTGTACCTGTATAAGTTACATAAAATTTTGCATGCAACATGTAGGTGAAACAAATATGACTCGTGCTGGGGAATAAAAAATGATTTTTGCTTAGTTTTAAAATCGAAGTCCTGAAAGCAGCTCACGTGCTAGGAAATAGGTTTTCAAAACTGAAATGGGTAGAAAAGAAATTTGCAATTTAAATAGACCGAAATTTGACCTTGTCGAAAAGGGTTTTCTCAAATGGCTAAGTTTTGCAAATTTTAGAAAATGAGAATTTGAAGAGAGAGACCTATCGACAGACTCGACGCTGGGCTTGACCGGCCTAGTTGACAGACACGACTGGACTCTCGAGGGGTTGGAGTGCGACTCGGTAGGGGGGTGGGCCACCTAACAAGACTCTTAAGTTGCGCTATTCCGTAGCCTAGACGAGTGGCAACATGGTCGAACATCGAAGTGGGATAGATATGTTATACGGGGTTGCAGTAGTCTGTAATGAGACTGTTGTAGTCTAGTGCTCTCCTGAATTTTGATTTTAGGGTACATTTCCAAAGTGGGTATTGCCTCGAGTCCTGACAGATTCTTGTCTTCGACTAAGCCGAGTACTATGACACACTACAGAAAGGAGGCTAGGTTTTTTGGATTTTGTGAGTGGATGGAGGTTTTCTGCCTAAGAGAAGCCCCCCAGGACGACAAAGCTAGCTGCTGAGAACATGACGGTGTCGTGACCGGAATGATGGCGCTTTTTGAATGTGTGTCAATGTGGGTGGTTGTGCCTCTGTTGAAAGGCTGCCTACGTATTCACGTATAGTGAAATCAAACCATGCCGTAGTTCAGTGTCGGAAGATATATTATGATGCCTAGTCTAATAGGACTTTGTGTGTAACTAGCCATAGCAATGGTGTAGGCTAGGTGCATTCCCAATGATGTCTTGATCAAAGGGCTAGAATGGTTAGGATATTGATCCTGTGACCGTGAGCGTTTTCCGGGGTAGCCCCCAGAGGTGGTGTGAACTATTTAGGCATGTTCTATGCTGACTACAAGTTGAATTCCCGTGTTTGGGGTTGGTAACTGGTTTGAATGAGAAGAATTGGGATGGGATTTTAACGAGTTCTGCTCTCGGGGATTTTAACGAGTTCTGCTCTCGGGATTGTGTATGATTAGGTAAGGGATTTGACGAGTTTTGCTCTCGGGTCTTTGACGAGTTTTGATCTCGGGTCTTTGACGAGTTTTGATCTCGGGTTTGCATATGGTGATTGTGAATTCTGTTATGTAAAGGGGAAGTCGAGTAAAATGGCTCGAACTTTGATCGGGATATGTTTGATGATGCGGGATCTGGTTTCCATGTCTGGCCCTAATGGTTAGGGGTATCCTATGGAGCTTGAATCCTCAAAATTCCGGGCTGTCTTTAGCCTGGGTCTCGGGAAGGTCTTAAGGGTTGTAATGTGGGAAGGCTAAACGTGGTGTTAGCTGACCAGCTTGATTGTCTCTCCCTTATTGGATGGTATGAGTATTGATCTTGAGTGGACCGTTGACCACGGTCATGGCATTTGAATATTTTTTGTTGGTTGACCTCTTAGCCCCGGTCATGGGATCTTCATTTGTGTTGACCGTTCTGGTCGTGGATGCTCTTTTTTATGATGGCCTGCTTTTTTGTTTTGGCTTTTGCTTTTTCTCCTGGACTTTTGATTTTTTTTTGTCCAGTTTTTTTGTTTTTTTTTTATTATTTTTATATATATTTTTTTTTTTCTGTTTGTCAGACTAACACCGTAGGTAGGTATGGTTGATCTTGTCGGAGGGGTGTTTATTGTGGGAAATGGGCTTGCCTCCCGTCTTGAACCCAAACTAGGAGACTACCTAGATTCGTCGTAGGATTCGATACCACTCCGGCTAAGTGTAGTTTTGTGGCTTTCTATGTCAGACATGGAACAGGTAAAGGAAAACACGGGTCTCGATTTCCTGCAGTCATTATAGATGTGCCTATAATCACGTGCATGTGCTCACAGTCTATGACGGTGTTCATCATGTTCTCGGAAACACATAAGGAAAGTATATATGAGCAATAGAAAAGCTGATTTTATTGAATTTTGAAAAGAGGACAGAATACAAATGACTCTGACTCTGATTTGGAAATTAGGATGTAGGGTATCCTAGACTCGGACTCAGACTTAGACTCGAATCAGATCCGGACTCGGATGCTCGGTTGGTTGTTTTTTTGGTAAGGTCTTCGACAGGTGCCACGACTCGCCTAAACTCGGTTTTGCGCAAATGCAAGAGAGGTAGTCAAACTAGACGCGACCCGAGGTGATTGGGAATGACTAGGATTCTTGGATCGGGATACTCGAACGTTGACCTGGACAAGGTAACGACCATGACTTGGACTCGATCATGAGGGTGAGTCCAAAAAAATGGGGCGACCGTGTTTGACCGCACCGCGTGCTCGGACCAATCATGGCGACCTAAACCTAGGTGACTCGAGTATTCGTAGCATAGGTACGACTCGAAGAAGTCATCGTAAGGACGCCGGTGCAAGATGGACGTAAGGTACCCCTTAAGGTGACCGTGGTTGACTGCTCGGGTGGAAGACAGCCCCCAAGTGAGACTAAAGACTTTGGTAGGGCTCAGACGGTGCGACATCTAAGTGACTCAAAAGTGGGGTACGTGAGACACGTGTAAGACATGACCCTTAGAGCAACCGTGATTGACCGCTCTGATGAAGAGTAGCCCCCAAGTGGGATCGAAAATTTGGTTAAGACACGAGTGTCGGACGAGTGACCCTTAGACGTAAGGGTCACGAACCTTTTGTTATAAAGCTATGCCTTGTAAAAGGTTGACTCGGAAAAGACTCCTAGACGGGTGACTTGTGAAAGGTGGGCCTCCTTTAGGATCCAGCTGTGTGGGCTGGGCCCTGTTCGAAGGGAGGTCCACGTGAGATATTCCCCAGACTTTGGACTCGATTGGGTAGACGGGCCAACCTTTGTAGGAGTATGTCCTACGTAGGTGGGCCTTGCCTTAGTATATTAAGGCGGACTGGGATAGGGAGGAAATCCGTGATATAAGATCGACGGAGTTTCGACGCTAGAGACCTTGACGACTTAAGACACGACCCGACACTGCTAAATACGGGAAGCCCTAAGAAAATGAAGGTTTTGAAATTGAATTTTTGAAAGCCCGAAAAATTCGGGGAGAACCGGCCCTTTTTTCGAAAAACGGAAAAGGTGGGTCGGGCGACGGTTTTGAAAAGTTTCGAAAATATTTTCGAGTTTTGAAATGGGCATAATACCGGCTAAAAATAGGCTATTTTGAGTAAAATCGTGGATCCTAAATTCGGTATACGTCCCGGGTTTTGAAATTGGGTATTTTGAAAAGGATGCTATTTTGAAAATGACGGGTTTTTGAAAGACGACTTGTAAATCAGGTAGCACGTAGTCATGGAAGCAGTATAACGACGCCATGTATGCTCTAATTCTAAGTCTCGGTCAGTCTGAAAGGGTCTATACCAGTGTACACAGCCTATCGAGAATCGGGGCGGACTTCCTAAGTCGAGTTGAGCTTAGAACATGCCGTAAAACCCATACGAATCGGCTAATGGACACCTTCGACATATCCAATTTGGACTACATCGATAGTATAGTGGGACGTCGGTCACCAGTACCGGCCCGGGAAAATATGGGGTTATGCATGAATCGTAAAACTAAAACGCGTATTGTACTAGTCAAACGATTTCTATTCGAGTCTCACCCTGAGGATGCTGAAGGTCAGTAACGTATCAGCTAATCCCCAGCGGAGTCGCCAAATTGTGGACATGACATAGGTCCACCCCGACGCGGTCACGCGCGGGTTTGGGGAGGCGAATGAATCTCCATATGAGATGGTCAAATTGAAATTTAAATCGAAGTTGGAGTCGCCACCGAATTTTATGGTTATTCGGAACCGTTCGAGCCTACTCTATGTCGTAGTGGGCCGTCTACAAAATACGGCCCATTTCCGATGTCAGAGTTTATTGGGCTCGTCCCTTTGCATATCGATACCGATGCCGACTTGAGCGGTTAATCGTATATTGAATGACTCTCGTTGCCAATGGTTTCGGACATCCGGAAACCACGGTTCTGAGTAAGGGGTGAGGGTACGTGTTGGGAAGTTCACTAAGAACACCCAACCCCGCCCGCACATTAGCGGCCTCTACTAGGATATCGAATGATTTTTTAATACGCGCGTTAGTAATACGATGAATGATATGCAAACATTGTTTTCCTAAACATGCGAGGAATTGAATGGGTTGCTAAGTCGGTTTAATGCATGAAAAATTAACATCAAAGTCGAATTTAGCATGTGAGATTCGTTTTAGTATAATAAAACAAATAAAAAAAAATGAAATTGCTACAAGATAAACAAACGAGTTAGTATCGATAATATAGCAAATAAAATAAATATACGAGATCGAGAAAATAAATATAAATCGAAATCTGAAAAATATTGCTAAAAACGCTGTTTTGTATAAAAAGCGAAATTCGAAAAATAATAAAAAAAACGAGAAACGAGCCGCGTTTTCAGTCGGCCGCGCGGCTCGCCCGGGACGCGCGCGACTCGCGTCCCGGTCTGTTTTCAGGACTGATTTTTGAAAGTTTGATGCTTTTATTAAATCGCGTACAAATATCTCATAATTTGTACTCGACCTAATATTTTCGATATTCGTTATATTTGATAATTGACTACGAAATCAATATCAAATACTCCGAATAGTTTTACAAAAGATATAAATTTTAGAAATCGTTTCGTAGAATAAATAATAAAAAACGAACGAAAAAGCAAAAAAAAAAGAATGCGGGTTTCAGACTCGTACGCGAGTCGCCTGTGAGGGGCGCGACTCGCGTGCGGGCCTGTCCTGATTTCGCTCGTTGTTCGAAAATCGTTAATTTGATAAATCGCGTACAAATATGAATTAATTTATACTCGATTCATGTTTTCGATATTCGTCGTATCCGATATTCGATTATGAAATCGATATCGAATATTCGGAATGAATTTTAGAAAAAGTTTTGTAAAATTATTTTGAACGAAAAAAAGATGTTAATTCTTTCCGCGTTAAAATCGTTGTATTTTGTAAAAAAAAAGTAACGATTTTTATTAGCATCGATGAGATTTAATATAATTCTTTTTGATACAATATTCGATTATAGAGAATCGATATCATATTTTTAAGAATGTTCGATGTATGAAAATAGTTTTTAGTAATATCGATATTTGAAAATAAAAAACGACGACCCGTAATAAAAAGGACGACCGACGAAGAAGGAAAAAAACGAGAAGGACGAGAAGGAGAAGAGAAGAAGAGAGAGAAATCGGGTTTGGTACACCCTCAACCTACATGCTTCTGTTTACTCGGATCGGGGCTCGTCGGGACGTGGCTTGGGCACGGGAGCGTCGAGTGGATGTCGGTGAGTTATGGTGGCTAGGTTTGGACGTGAGACGTGTGAAGGGTGTCGGGTATCGGGGCCGGTTTCCTTCGGGAATAATATCGGTTTTCTCGATGCTAAGTGTAGAAATTGATGTATGTGTGTATGAATGTTGATCGATGATCTGTGTGTGTGTTTGATAGATAATAATTGTAGATTTTAATCAATCGGTCCCTAAAAAGTGTTGTGCAAGGGGCTATTTATAGGGAGTTCCCGACCTTGGCTAGGAGAGGTGCTTCGGGTTTGAACTACCGCTTAGGATAGGAAACGTAAGAAGCTGAAAGGCATGAGAATTCTGCTTGCTTGTCGAAGAAGCAAGGGAACACTGCTGGTTTGTGCTGCTCGGCCGAGTGTTTGCACTCGGTTGGGTGTTTGAATCGGTTTTCGGATAGGATTCCTACTTGAGATCGAATTCCATCCTTAAACGGATTTGTTTAATATTTTGTGAAACTGATTTTTTGTAGGATTGGAGTATGAATCAGCCGTGTGAGGTGTCACGGCTGACTCACGTGTCTCGGGAAAATCTTTGACCGGGTTTTGACTCGGTCGCTAAAAGACGGTTTTACCCCTGGTGTCGGAATCGACCCAAACTAGTCTTATTTGACTCGAAACGACCCACTGGGCCTGATTTTGAGGTTGGTTTTGTGAGATATGTACTCCATAATGAGCCCAAGCCAAATGCCAATGATTTTGAGACCGTTTCTGAGTGTTTAAAGCACGTTTGCATCCGATCATCATCGGGTGTTTGTCGGAAACTGCTATAGACACCTGGCGGTCAAAATGTGGGTGTCTACACTAACACGTCCAATGCGTTTTTTCGTTGGTTAACACCTATAAATCTTGATCCGCGACTTCACTGTCATGACCCCGGTAATTTAGGGTCATGACAGAACCCGACCTGTCCGTAAAAAATATTTATATGATTGCTATATTAATATTTATATATGAAATGTGAAATAATATTTGCATAAGGTATTTATTCTAGTACTTTAAACGATAAATACGATAAAACAAAAATAATTTTATAAACGTAATGCTACCTTTTTTTAAAAAATTCTTATTTATAAGTATTTTTATATGAGTATTATAATTAATGAATATAAATATAATACTAAAATATAATATTAAATAAAATAAAACTCCTAAAGCATATTTTTATTAATATTATAAATTAAAGGTAAGAAAGTCGAAAAAATTATTTATTGTAATTTTATCTAATATGTATTCCGTGCTAAAACTCATAGGAACAATAAATTTTTTTTTTTTAACGAAATGTAATGGTTTTACATAAAAGTGTAATTTCTCACAACTTAAACTATAATTCTATTAGGATAATTTGGGAATACGCCCTATAGTTTGTATTATTGTCGTTAAATAACCCTAATTTTTCGATGTTAGCTAATTTCTACCTAAGTTTATAATCTTCGGAGCTATTATTAATTAAGACTCGAAAGTTTTTTGGTTGATAACTAAGAGCAACTAAATGCTCTTAAGTTTTTTTTAAGACTCAAAAGATTGTTGATTGATATCTAAGAACGTATGATTGCTCTTAATATTAGGAACTTTTTTAATACTCAAATAAAAGATTATTAGTTGATCTTTATGAGAGAATGATTGTTTTTTTGGAAAATTCATGCATTGAATCTCGTTCATTGATTGTTCTTATTTATAATATAAAGTTTCATCACCTTATCATAATTTTTCGATATAGGATAATTTTTTACTTAAGTTTATATTCTTCATACTTTTATTAAGACTCAAAAGATTTCCGGTTGATTACTAACTAGGAACGAACGATTGCTCTTAAGTTTTTTTAAGACTCAAAAGATTGTTGATTGATATCTAAGAATGAATGATTGCTCTTATTTTTTATATTAAGTTTATAATCTTATTTATAATTTCAGGAGTAATATAAAATATCATCACCATATTATAATTTTTCCATATGTGATTTTCTTATCTAATTTATAATCTTATGAGTTTTTCTTAAGACTCAAAAGATTGTTGGTGGATATCTCAGAATGAATGAATTTCATCGATCACCTCATCATAATTTTTCAATGTAGGATAATTTTATTTAAGTTTATAATCTTAGGAATATTTTAAGATTCAAAAGATTGTTGGTTGATATCAAAGAACGAATTAATTTTTTTTTTTTTTTTGCAAGAATTTTATGACTCTTTTATTCATCCATTGAGGGCAAATAAAGAGACTAGCCTTACAAAAACAATATCCCCTATAACATGTATCTACATGTAATTACAACATAAATCTCCTATGTATACAATGATATCTACTTCGTAATCGAGTAACAACTTCAAATTTAATGTGCTGAATCAGTTGTTGGTGAGGTCTTGCTGTATCTGTAAAGATTCTCGCATTTCTTTCTTTCCATATGTAGTGCACGGCCGCTGCAAGTGCGGACCCGAACCATAATTGCTTCCAATGCTTCCTTGCTCCTCTTGATTTTCTCCATTTCAGCTCCGTAACTAGATCTGAACTTCTGCCCTCAATATCCATCCAATTCAATATCTCTAGCCATATGACATTAGCATACTCACACCTAAAGAACAGGTGCTGATGCGATTCTGCTGCTTTCTTACATAGCACACACCTGTTTATGATATACGGCCCCCGTTGTTGCAAATTATCCATTGTTGCCAGGCATCCCTGAGCTGCTAGCGAACCTATAATACCTTGCTTAGGTATTACATGCTGCCCTTTTAATGTACCAAGCCATCTTTGTCTAACATTCTTACATCTGAACCATTCATACGCTAAACTAGTGCAAAATTTCCCATTCTTCGTCCAACTTTTCAGCATATCAGCTGCAGTAGTAGCATTACCTGTTTGGGCCACCAAAACATCCTTAACTTTTAACATGCTCTTTAGTGTATCAGTAAATCTTTCCTTTGGCAGCAAGCTCCAAACACTTTGTTCCTCCATAATGTATTTTTGAGTCCATTCTTTCCATACTCCTCCCATTGAAGCCATTAGCTTCCAAATCCAATGACACATTAATGCTTTGTTCCAAACTTGCAAATTCTTGACATTGAAACCTCCCTCTTCCCAAGGAGAGCAAATACTATCCCAACTTTTGAAGATAATTTTTTTTGAATTTAAAGAACCAGTCCAAAAGTAATTTCTACATAATTGCTTCACTTTCGTAGTAACATTCACTGGCAGCAGCGCATTGACACTCCAATAATTCATGAGGCCAAATACCATAGAGTTTAGAAGTTGGATTCTGCCTGCATAGGACAAGCAGCTAGCAGACCAGCTAGTCATAGCTTCCTGAATCTTATGAATAAGCCCCATATAATGCTCTAAGCCTGTTGTTAATATCATTTAGGGGAATACCAAGATACTTACAAGGAAACTCACCTTGTGCAAATCCAGTAACCTCCATGATCTCTTGCTTAATATCGTCACTCACACCCCCAAAAAATATACTAGTCTTTTCTCTATTCGCCATTAGACCAGACTCCATAGCAAATTTATCCAATGCAACCAACACAGCCTTAACAGAAGGTGTATCTCCTCGCATGAAACCCATCAAGTCGTCAGCAAAAATTAGGTGGTTTAAATTTACTTTTCGACATTTCGGATGAAAAGAGACTTGAGGTTGCTTTGTTATTAGCCTAAGTCTTCTAGAAAATATCTCCATGCTTAAGACAAATATATATGGAGACAATGGGTCTCCCTGCCTAACCCCACTCCCACCTTTAAAAAATCCTTGGGAAGAGCCATTGATCTTCAATGAGAACCAAGAGCCTGTTATACATGCTAGGATCCATTGTATAAACTGATCAGGAAAATTAAAGCCTTTTAGCATGTTCTCAATAAACTTCCATTGTAATGAATCGAAAGCTTTCCTGAGGTCGATCTTCATTAAGCATCGAGGTGTTATGTATTTCCTATTATAACACTTTATTAAAGATTGAGAAAGCGCTATATTTTCATGAATACTCTGATCTCTCAGGAAAGCAGCTTGCTCGGGTCCAATTATTTGTTGAAGCACTTCTTGCATCCTCAGAGTTAATAACTTGCTGATAGTTTTGTAAACGACGGAGCAACAAGAAATAGGTCTATAATCGAGAACAGATGTACATACTTGCTTTTTTCGGGACAAGAGTGATCAAAGTTGTATTGGCTTGTTTCACCAGTTTGCTCGTTTTGAAAAACTCAAAAATAGCATTGCAGAAGTCTGCTTTGACAATACTCCATGAGGCTTTAAAAAATCCCGCAGAGAATCCATCCGGACCTGGACTCTTATCATCTCCCATTGAAAAAACTGCATTCCTTATTTCCTCCTCTGAAGGGATTACTAACATATTGCTCCAATCAGGAGTATGGATAATCTTTCCTTGTTGGAATATCATAGGATCTAGATCATGCACTTGCTTCCTGGTACCAAGTAACTCTTTGTAATAGTCTATAAATCCATTCTCTACCTCTTCCATACCCATTCGTTGATGGCCAGTAGCATCCTCTATATTACCAATGATTTGCTGTTGTCGCCTTTCTTTTATTTTTGAGTAAAAATATGATGTAGCATCATCATTGAGACTAATATTATCCATCTTTGCTCGTTGATGTAAAATGCTTATTTCTGCCTGCTTCAACTGTCTTCACTTTTGGACTAGTTCATTCTCCTCCTTGATTAAATCATTGGAGAATGGTTGATGTTGTAATTTTTCTTGACATTCATCCAATTTCTTGTCCACCTCCCTGATTCTCTCCCCAATACATGAAAAATTCTTTCTATGCAGATTTTTCAGACCTTGTTTAACATTTTTGAGCTTTTGAAACAGTTTATACCCAGCTGTTCCAAATACCTGTTTTCGCCAAGTAGATCTCACAATCTCTTGGTATTCAGGATGTTTTGTCCAGCAATTTAGAAAAGTAAATCTTCTCACCACCTTCACCTCAGAAAACAACTGAATTATGACTGGCGAATGATCATAAATTCCATAATTAGCATACGTAGCATAAGAGTTAGGAAAAGTAGTGGCCCAATGGAGATTGATTAGGGCTCTGTCCAATTTTGTCCAAACTCTAGAATTGGGATCTTGCTTATTGGTCCATGTATATTCACAACCCTGACCAACCATTTTTTGCAATTGACATGAAGAATTACAGTTGTTAAAGTCTTCCATATCAGCAATAACAGGAGTAGACCCTCCCACTTTTTCCCCAATGTGTCTTACTTATTAAAATCACCCAGCACTAACCAACTAGACTGCAGACCCAACCTAGTTAATTGATACCACAAATCATCCCTTTCTATGGCCTTATTCAGTCCATAGACCATAGTAATAAAGAACTCTTGACCAGTAGCAAAATGACGAATCTGACAGTGAACAAATTGCTTGTTCTCAGACAGTACATCAACCTTAATAGTCTTAGGATTCCAGATAATCCAAATGAGCCCATTATGATGGCTTTTGTAATTGCAGAAAACGGAATAGCTATTAAATTTCCCTCTTATTATTGCCTTTGCTGTTTTCTCTTTGATCCTGGTTTCAAGTAACCCCAGAAAATCAATCCCTTTACCCTTAATTAACTATAAGACTTCATTTTACTTTAGGGTGTCATTTCCTTTTCTAATATTCCAAGAACTGACTATCATGATGAAATATCAGGTGGCAATGGTTCCACTAATAGAGGGAATTCCTCTACAATCTCAATCTCCTGAATTTCCTCAGGTTAATCATTCTCCAAACTATCAGACTGCAGCAGTTCAAAACTGTTAGGGGAATGATGTGCAATCATACTATGATTTATCTCCTTATCCTTCAAGCACCAACTGGAGTCTATCACCTTTGAGCCTCTCCCAATGCAACCTGAGCGCCTTACAACCGGTGTAAAATCAGAGTTAGGATCAGAACGTTCAGCTGATATCCACTTCAGTTTTGTTGTTGTTCATTATCTATTGTTGTTTTTATGAGCCATTGTTGTTGTCTTCACGTCCCTTGGATTTCGATCATTTTGTTGCTTTGATTTTGATACACCTGCTGGTGTTGTTGTTCGTTATTGTTGTCGTTGCTTACTTTGAGCCTCTTTCTTTGGTTTCCTTTCCATTTCAACGTATCTCATTTCCTTTCGCCTTCTTGTCAAGTAAGGGGTTTTTGCCTTTGATTAGAACTCGACGAAGGTGATTTCCTAGTCTCTTGTTTGGTTTGAACATAGCTCTTGGTTCCGTGTTAGTTTAAACACCGAGCACCTGTTCTATTCAAATCTTCGTAATTTCAGACCTTGTTTTGTTTATGTTTGTGTATATCCCTGAACTCGTTGAAGCCTTGAAGATTTACTGAAGAACAAGTATTCAAGACGACTTTTAGACTCGGGAGTGGAGCATGGACTAATTAGACGGACAATTGCAATGAGGTTATTAGCTCAAGGTAACTTTAGGACGTTACTCGGTATTATATCGTATGTTGAGTCATACTATGTAGTAGATACTTTACCTTCGGTTTTCTAATTTTTAGCTACGTATTATTTGCTAATAGTATAATTTTAAATCGTGTACCTTATAAATATTTTAAAACTATTCGATATTGTTTTATAAATCGTAGGTAAATTTTATTATTAACGATCTTTATATTGTTGGTTATCGTGATATTAGTAACTAAATAACATTGATTTCATAATTTTGGCATATTTCATCAATTTATTATTTTAACTCAAATCCAATTTTAAATATAATAACCGAGATATGTATACTTGTTTAATCAATTAATTTACATTTTACGACTTATATTAATAAACTAGAAAATAGTCGTTTTCTTTGAAATACATTTTTAGTCGAGACTATTGTGGACATGACATAGGTCCACCCCGACGCGGCCATGCGCGGGTTTGGGGAGGCGAATGAATCTCCATATGAGAATGGATCGAATTGAAATTTAAATCGAAGTGGAGTCGCCACCGAACTTTGTGGGAGTTCGGGCCCGTTCGAACCCGCTCTATGTCGTAGTGGGCCGTGTACAAAATACGGCCCATTTCCGATGTCAGAGTTTATCGGGTTCGTCCCTTTGCATTTGATACCGATACCGACATTATCGGATATCGTGTATTGAATGACTCTCGTTACCAATGGTTTCGGACATCCAGAAAACGAGGTTCTGAGTAAGGGGTGATGGTACGTGTTGGGAAGTTCACAAAGAACACCCAACCCCGCCCGCACATTAGCGGCCTCTACTAAGATATCGTTTTGATGTTTTAATACGCGCGTTAGTAATATGATGAATGTTATGCAAACAATTTTTTTTCCTAAACATGCGAGGAATTGAATGGGTTGCTAAGTCGGTTTAATCCATGAAAACTAACGTCAAAGTTGAATTTAGCATGTGAGATTCGTTTTAGTATAATAAAACAAACGATAAAAAGAAGTTGCTAAAAAGATGAACAAACGTGTTAGTAACGATTGAATAAAAAATATAAATACGATAATATGCATGATTTTGAAAAGTTTACGACACGCGATGGATTAACACGTGTTGACCGAGGTCAAGAAAAAAAATATATCGAGATCTGAAATATGCCTGAAAACCCGCTGTTTTGTATAAAAAACGATGTTCGAAGAATAAATAAAAAAAATGAAATTGTGCCGCATTTCCAGACAGTAGCGCGACTCGCCCGGGATGCCGGCGGGTCGCGTGATGAGCTGCCTCGGAATCGATTTTTTGAAAATCGATAATTTTATTAAACCGCGTACAAATATTGCCTATATCATACTCGACTTAATTTAGCGATGTTCGTTATATTCGATATTCGATTATGAAATCGATATCAAATATTCGGAATAGTTTTTTTAGGAAAGATAAAAAAAGGTTTTGTAAATCGTTTTGTAAAAAAAATGATGTTTGAATCTCTCTACGTTAAAAATCGTCGTGTTTTGTTTTATGAAACCATGTGACGATATTTTTAGTATCAACGAGATTTAATTTAGTTCTTGTTAGATACGATATTCGATTAGAGAATCGATATCGTATTTTAAGAACGTTTTGTTTTGTAAAAAAATAATTTGTAGTATCGATATTGGAAATAAATAAAAAATATGCGGCGAACGACCCGTAAAAAAAAACTACCGACGATGAAAAAAAAAAGGAAAAGACGAGAAGGAGAGGAAGAGAGAAAGGAGAAGTCGGGTTTAATTTTACACCTCAACCTACATGCTTTTGTTTACTCGGATCGGGGCTCGTTGAAATGTGTCTACAGCACGGGAGCGCCGAGTTAATGTCGGTGAGTTATGGTGGTTTTGGTCGTGTGAGGTGTCGGGTAAGAGGTGGCCGGTTTCGTCGGGCGTGCTCGGGTATACTATCGGTTTCACGATGCTAGGTGAATTTTTCGTGAATTGTAGATGCGTGATTAATAATAAAGCTTATGTATTTTTTTGATGAATGAATATTGTGTGTGCGAGGGGCCTATTTATTGGAAAATTCCCGACCTTGGCTAGGAGAAGTGTTTGGGTGAGAACTACAGCTTAGGATAGGAAAAGTAAGTGTAACAACAAATTTTGTATCGCGATATTATAAATGTCTTAATACAAAACTGGAGAAACAAATTATAATATCAGAAAAGTTCAAGTGTTCGGTTCTCTATTCTTCCTCTGATTCTACTACGTCGCTTTAGGCACACTTCAACGGTCTTCGTTCTTTGCTTGACTTTAGCTTCTTGGGAGAGTCGCGATGACTTGAGTCTCCTTTCGATGCTTGATGTTGATTTGACTTCCTTGAGTAGGCGGCACGATCTTGTAGTGCTTGTTGCTACCTGGAAGGAATGATGCTTCGAGAATTTCCGAGCTTTTGTAGTCTTCTTTCTCTTCACCTTTTGTAGTGAGCTTGTCTTGTATGTTTTTTTTTTCAAAATGGTTGAGAAGCTCTCTATTTATAGAATTTCTTCCTCCATCCTTGTTGGACTCAGAGTTGGGCTTTTTGAAAGTTTGGCTTCTCTTCGGGCCCAATTGACCATGTCTTGACTTTTAGGTCAAATTTGGTCAATATTTGACTTTTTGTTCAAGTTTGACATTTCTTGAAATTTGGGTCAGATTGACGAGTGCTTGACTTTTGGGCCTTATTGACTATGATCTGACTTTTCGGTCCGCTTGACATTTACTTGACTTTTGGGTCAACTTAGCATTTTCTTGACTTTTGGCCCAATGGTGCATTTTCTTGACTTTTGGGTCAAGCTTACAACTATTTGACTTTTGGGTCAAATAGTCAAGCTCGAGAATTGAACGAGCCATCTTTAACTTTTACGGGACAAATATAACTAAACTAAGTCAAAATTTGCTATTGACTCAGAATAAATATTTTCTTGTATTTTCGACACTTAAATAAATTTTCCGTGTCTACAAATTGCCCCCTCGGGACCTTGTCGTGTAGACGATTTGACTGTTGAAAGACACGGTCTCGATTTTCTTCTTTTGACTTCGAAGTCGATAGGTATTGTGTCATCCTGTCATTTTACAACTTTGCGGATGACTATGCGACCTTGATTTTTCTTTGACTTGGGTGTCGATAGGTACTTAATTTATCGTAGGGGTACTGTAGATTTTGAAATATCACCTTGTCACTTTGTGACTTGTCGGACAATAATCTTGTTTTTTTTTTCTTTTGACTTAGAAGTCCATTGGTACTTAACTTGTCGTATGAGTACGATACAAAATTTTTGAGATATCACCTTGTCATTTTGTGACTTGTCAGATGATTACGCAACCTTTATCTTCTTTGACTTGGAAGTCAATAAGTACTTAACTTGTCGTTAAAGAATACCTACATGGACTCGAGACGTCACCCGATCGTTCTTTTTAACTTGACCGGATAATACAAGTACATTGTCCTGATAATTTGATCCTTGTAAAATACCGTAACTTGAATTCGATCCTTAATCGTCGGGCAAGGATTTACGTATTAGACGAAAACTCCGTCAAGGAAGAATTTTAATAGACCCCCGTATTTCAAATTGGATGTAACCCAAAACGAACGCCAAATACTTCACTCTCACTGTAATCTTTAACATTAATTCAATTGAATTAATTGGCAGGATAGTAATGCTCCACCGCCAACGACTTCGTTTGACCATATTAGCTTATTGCAACTTGAATGTTATCAAAATAATTCATCCTCGTCAACCTCGGAATCTATTGGAATTAATTCCAATATTCCCACCACCTTGTCTCCTCCGTGATAGGTGAAGCGTATTTGAGCATACTTTCATACCTTACTCATGCTTTAGAGCTCTTCTTCTCGCCCTCCGTTACAAACATCAATGTTATGCTCTTCAATGCTTTTTAAAAAAACATGGTCAAAGATAATGCTCCTTCAAATCAAAGGGAGTTAATAGGAATAGAGCCTTTTTCTGCCCGTTGTAAGCAACAATCTGGGTAGCAATTTGTAACTGCAAAATTTATTGGAGTAATAACGGACTAGAATGTCTCTCCGAGCTCTCCTATTTAAACTCCAAACCAGAAAGTAGAGCTCAAGCTCAAAATTGTACTGCTAGAGCCTCCATGTTCACAAAGATCAGTGAAGGCATGCTTCTCAACTTTTTTTGAGGATAAACGTGAGGCTTTTATATTAGATCAATATCCGCAAGTTCAAGAATAACTTGCGGAAAGTTCGAAGTTAATACAACCTCTCCCACAGAGGAGAAAAATCTAGCCATAAAATGAGCAACCGAGTTGCCCTCACGCTTAACAAAAACACACCTACAATCGGAGAAAAATCTCATACTAGCGGCAAGACGATCCAGACACAGACCAATGGGCCTTCTCATCACCAAACCCTTGTTAATGGCGCTAATGATGGTCAGAGCATCACTCTCTGCCACGATGTTCTCTAACCCCGCTTCGCGCGCCTGCTGCAAACCAAACAAGAGAGCCATGGCCTCCGCCACTTCCACCTTCCGTCGAGCTCAAACTCGCCTGCATCCTGCCTTTACCACCCGACCCATGGCGTCCCGACACACAAAACCCAAACCAATCTCCTCCTCCCCGAAAACCGCGGCGTCCGTATTCACTTTGATCGAGCCCGACATAGGTGGACTCCATTTTCCTCTCTCACGATCCTTCCTTCCCTGTTCACACCGACTAAGTTCTCCTCTGGCCATGGCATAATCGGACACCAACTTCGATAAGCTCATTTTGATAATGTGAAGTGGTATCGGTGTCTCCTTGAAGAGCTTAGCATTCCACCAAGTCCAAGCTGTCCAGGCAAGCGAGAAGAGCAAGCGGAAATCATCCTTGTTCAAACTTGGCATTGCCCCTTTTAACACTTCCCCGCAGCTCGATGCATCGAGGGAGGATCTAAAGAGCTCAAGCCCGCTTCCGTCCCAAATATCACGTGTCTCCGGGCACAGAAACAGAGCATGAGTCTCCGACTCAACCTCCGCGTTACAAATTCTACACACCGGGTCATCAATAATATGCCTTGAAAAAAGAGCTTGTCGGACCGAGATCATCCCCGAGCTCGCTCGCCACGCGAAATGTGCAAGCTTCGGAGGGACATCCAAATTCCAAAGTCGCGCCCATAGATCAGAAACAGCCGCCCCTGGAGAATTCGGGTCTATCCTTATGAAACCTCCCTTTACCAACCTGTAAGCGAAGCGAACAGAAAAAATCCCGTCCCTATTCGGCCACCAATACATGACATCCTCCGGGAGGTCGGGATCGAGAGGTATGGACATTACGTCTTTAACCTCATCACCCCGTAACACCTCGCCGAGTCTATCGATCCGCCACTCACCACATTATCTCTGATCAATAAGTTCACTGACAGTCATCGAAGGATCTGCCTCGATATTTGGTGCCGGAATTCGAGCTGACGTAGGGCCTGGTAACCAAGCCTCGGACCACACGTTTATCTTAGACCCATTTCCCACTCGCCATTTTAGCCCCTCCAAGAGTAGAGCTTTCGCGCCCCACAAACTTCGCCAACAAAAGCTCGGGTCATAGCCTCGACGCGCCTCCAGGATATCATCATGCTTGAAATAACGGGCCTTGAGAACCCGAGCCACCGACGAATTCGGGAAAACAAGGAGTCGCCAAACTTGTTTGGCGAGCAGCGCTTGATTGAAAGCACGCAAGTCTCTAAAGCCCAACCCACCCCTCATCTTTGGTCGACAAAGTTGGTCCCACGTGGACCAGTGGATCCGCCTCCGAGACTCCGAGGATTCCCACCAAAATCGGGCTAAAGTGGCATGAATCTCATTGATCGTCCCTTTCGGGAGAGCAAAGATACTCATCATGTACGTCGGGATTGACTGGGCCACCGATTTAATAAGCACTTCCTTCCCCGGCTTTGATAAAAGCTTTTCTTTCCACCCCTGAACATTTTTCCAGATTCTCTCTTTAAGGCTTGCGAAAACCACCTTCTTTGACTGCCTGATGATGGTAGGAAGACCGAGGTACTTTTCATGTCGATCCACTTCCCTCACCCCCATAATTTGTTTAATCTCCTCCCTGTTTTGAGCTGACACCTTCTTGCTAAAGACAATCTCCGTTTTAGATAGATTAATTCTCTGTCCCGAAGCTCGCTCATACTGGCTAATCACATTAGCTAAAATTGAGCATTCTCCCGTAGTGGCTCTAGCAAATAAAACACAATCGTCAGCAGAAAATAGGTGGCAAAATTCTCGGCGCCGCGCGACAGATGCTTATCCCATGTAATTTTTTCTTCTCAGCTGCTCTCCGTAATAAATAAGAGAAAGCATCTGCACACAACAGGAACAAATATGGTGATATGGGGTCCCCTTGACGAAGACCCCGGCTTGGCCGGACCGCTCCGTAGAGCTCCCCGTTAATCATAAACGAGTGGGAAACAGTAGAAATGCACTCCATAAGCCGTCAAACCCACACCTCCGCAAACCCCATTCTTCTCATCATTGCCTCGAGAAAGGACCATTCAACTCGATCGTAGGCCTTGCTCATGTCAAGTTTTAAAGCCACATTCCCGGATCTCCCTTCCCCACCCCTCTTCATCGCATGAAATATCTCGAAAGCAATAATAGCATTATCAGTGATAAGCCTCCCCGGAGTAAACGCTCTCTGATTCTCCGTAATTAAAGAATTCATAATGCGTTTGAACCGATTTGCCAACACTTTCGAGATAATTTTATAGATAATATTGCACAAACTGATGGGTCGGAAATCCGTTACCTTACGCGGTTCTCGGACTTTCGGTATGAGAACCACCGAAGTTTGGTTAACATGATCCAGGCCACCCCCATTATCCCACCACTCTTTGACAAAAATAAAAACCTCACCCCCCACGATATCCCAATACCTCTGGAAAAGCAAGCATGTAATTCATCGGGACCAGGCGCCTTGTTCGGGTACATGTCAAACAAAGCTTTCCTCACCTCCTCATCATCAATAGGGTTAGTGAGCATTGGGTTCATCTATCTCAGGCATTACCACCACAGGGACATTTCCGAGAACCTCCTCACACCCCATCGTCTCCTCTGACGTAAACAGACCCGCAAAATAGCCCTTAATCATTCTCTGCACCTGAGTTTCCTCCCCGGACCAAGACCCATCTTCCCTCTCCAGACCCAAGATCAAGTTCCGTCGTTGTCTCTGGCTAGCCTTGTGGTGAAAATAACTCGTATTTTTATCACCATCTCGCATTTCAGTTTTCCTAGCTCGAGTGTACCAGTACGTCTCGATCTGCGAACATAGAGCATCAACCTCACCCACGATCTTATGGCATTTCTCCAGAACATATCGGGTCGGATATTTCATTTGCCATTTGCCCACCTTCTCCTCCTTCCTCCTCAGCCTCCCCTGTATATCCCCGAAATTGCATCGAGCCCACCCCGCCAGCTTTTCTGTGCAGTTCGTGATACGCTCCATGATGTTAGCACTAGTTTTGCCCCATGCTCCAGAGATCACTTCCTAACAATACGGTTCAGTCGCCCAAAATGGTTCAAACCAAAAATGACGCCTGCCCCGCCCATAACGGTCTCGTCCCTCCTCCCCTATCACAATAGGCGCATGATCCGAAGCGTAGATTGGGTAGTGCTGTACAAAAACTTCGGGAAACAGTCTTAACCATTCCATGTTGGCCGTTGCTCTGTCAAGACGTTCCCGAATCACCCGACCCTCAACTCTGCCTCTTTGCCAAGTAAAGATGTTACCTCGGAAATCAAGGTCTTGCATCGCGCAGTCATCAAGAGCTCTCCAGAAAGCCTCCATCATCTCTTCCCCCCTACTACCACCACCCTCCTTCTCATTCGTGGTCAAGATTTCATTGAAATCGCCGAAACAAATGGTTGGAAGAGTAGAATCCGCGCACAATCGTCTCAACATGGACCATGTTTGGTGTTTATTATTAGTCTCAGGCCACCCGTAAACACCAATAGCACGCCACGCTTGACCTCCCTCCCCGGTAGTAACCTCAAGACACACATGATGCTCATCATGAGACGTAACCACCGCATCATTGTCACGCCACCACATTCCCAAACCCCCTGATCTACCATTACTACTAAGACAAAAACCAAAAGAAAAATCTCATTTATTCTTCACTACTTCTAAATCACTACTACTAATCATCGTTTCCATGACGAAAACGATGTTTGGGCCCTCCTTCCTACACCTATCCCGGAGGGAGTTGACCGTCAAGGGATTGCCCAACCCTTGACAGTTCCAGCTTAGGATTTTCATTGTTGTTCGCGGTGATGGTCTCCGCCAGCATCCGCTACTTTCATTATGATGTCATCAAAATCACTTCACTCACACCTTCTTTTCCCACGACCCAAACTCCCCTCATCGTCCTCCTCTTCCCCCTCTTGCTCATACCTCCTCTTGCTTCCCACTCCCACGTTATCTCCCCCTGCCACTGGATTCTCCCTTCCTCCTCTCCCTTCACAGGATATGATTTTAATAAACCTCCGTTCCAATCCTTTTGTTCCCTTTCCCTATCCCCGTGTAACACCCCTCCCACCTTCTAACTCCCCCGAAGTCACAACAGCAGCATTGGTAACCCCACTGTCCCTAACCTCCTCCCTCCGTGCCCCATGCTCAGCCACCTCAACCTCCATCCTCGCCTTACCCTTCACCCTAGTCTGTACAGCAATAGCTTGAAGTTTCTCGACCAGGGTATTCACCATTTCAATTTCATTCCTCTTCAGCTCCTCATCAAACTCCCCACTCAGATCCCGTCCCTTCATGTTACTTTTTTCCGCCCCAAATTTGGTCGTTTTCCAAGGAGAAGCTCTGAGTGACTCCCCAAAACGTAATTATCCATCCTCGTAAGGACCCTCCTCACATTCTTTTTCACCATGACCAAGAACCCTACACCCATAGCAAAAGTTAGGTACTCGCTCATACTTGACCGGAAAAGACACCAATCCCCCCGACGGCATACGAATATCAACCTTGTCCCTTAAAGGCAACCTAACATCATGTAGAACACTCACCCTTACTGCCTTTTCCACTCCCTTCAAAGATCCATGATCAGCACAAATAAAGGACCCTAATTGGCCTCCAATGTGACGGATATTCTCTTTCTTGGCCCGTCCCCTAATAGGCAAGTCGTAAACACGTACCCACATGGGTACATGATTAGAGGGGGATTTCCGTGATCCTACCTTCTTCGATAGGGTCATTAAAGCACCAAATGTGTTTGTCAAAGTGCCATGGCTAACCCTCGACAACCATTTGTTTATCCTTTTCCGACTCAAAACGAAACAAAAAGATACGCTCTTTTGGATCAAGAACATTACCTACTATGGAACCCCGTGATTGCCTTACCTTCACCATGGTTTCAACCGCCGCCTTGACATTCACAGCCGGAGCAGACCATATTTTGCCCACCAAAGTGAAGACTTCCTGAGTCTGATCTCGATCGTCTCCCACGTCCCACACAAACCCTTCACGCAATTCCTCGATTTCCTTTCCTTTTCCACGATCAGTTTCCATGCGAACAAACTAGAGAACTTAATGATGGTTTTCACTAGAGGACAAGATTTAGATATTTGATGATTGCACTTTGAACGTAATGATTGAAGACGACAAAAACCCCACTTTGTGGGAAAAACCGACACGTGCGGAGGAGAAGGGATGAAACCCTAGGAAACTCTCATAGGAACCCTAGAGAGACTTGTATTTGTTTATCTTTTGCTGCTTCTCAACTTTGTTTTACCTTATTTTCTTTTTCTCTCTTTTTTAGCTTGAGTTATCATTGTAGTCGACTGACGAAGTCTCGATTTTTCTTTTTTTTTTAGCTTGAGCTCTGTTGTGGTATTCGACAACAAAGGTCAACTCTCGAAATTCCGTCTTCGACGACAAAGGTAAGCTCTCGAAATTCTTCTTGCTTTTTTTTAGCATGATTGTATCAGGATACGTCGATACAAGTCCCGGGATTTAGTATTGTCCTTTTAATCAACGGATATGAAGTACTCCGTATCATTTTTACACACCAGGAAATGTATAACCTATTTTTCTCGCTTCCCTATAACCGAGTTCATTTTCTTGGCATACCACTTTTCAGTTGACCTCGGATGAGAAGAAACGTGTGAATTTAGAAGCATTTAGTTCATCTTGATAGCGTTAGTACCAGTAGTTCTATACCATAAGGCCATCTCCGTTTCCAGCTTGTTTAATAACTTTTCGAACGCAAACAAGAACTGATAAGTGCATTGCATTTGCAGCCTGAAATTTGTCTATCTTTGATTCATCTCGGTTTGCACTCCTGATCATGGGCTAAATAGGAATGGAGACCTTATTTGTTCCCCTTTTTTTTTTACACCATGTCGAAAAAAATCTCTCGTGGTATGGACCAAATTTCTTTCTTGCTTGATAATTTGGTTAATAATGACAACGTAAACAGAATTTGTGAGTTTGATTATAGTACCCAGTAGCTTTCACATAGATGATAGATACCAATAGCATTTGCTTGGAGACGTGATAATGAAATCGAGAATCGAATAATCGGAAATCAAATAATCATCATCCTGTAAGCTTGACAATTTCTACTCATCTTTTATAGGTTTGCTCTGACTCTCTGGGAGGAAATTGCACCTCGTCGTCCGATAACGATGAATGCAGTACTACTCCATTGTCTTGAAAATCTTATTTAATTTTGCATCAATTTTGTTCCCTATCGAGTATCGACTCGTATGTGGCCCCCACAAAATTCCGGAACGGGTTTATTAATTGAGTTTATTGTTGCTGTTAGATGATCACCGGAGGATCTCAAAATCGAAACAATGTGAGGGGAACAACAGTCAGGAGAAATCCGGGCCAAAACGATCAACGAATTGGTGACGACATGTGAGAACTGTGAAGGATCGGTGAGAGATGTCAATGGATGAAGCGACTCACGATTTTTTTTTTTAAAATAACCAGTAGTTTTTTTTTTTTTTTTTTTTTTGATCAAGGACACTGGACACTATTTCCCTCTTAGGATATTATAAGACCCATATGCATAATTTTGCATTGTCTTTATATATTTTTTTTATGGCCCACGTCACTTGCAGGAGTTGCACGGGTGAAAATAGCGTGAATTCTAGCCACCAACCGGTGTGGATATTCCAAGCGAGCTATTTCAATTTCTCATCCGAGTCAATATCATGCAATGAACGTGACTCGTGGACGCTGAATACCTTGGAATTTCGAATGGGTCATTGCAATTCTCTTTGGAGTTATTATGCAACAAACCTACCCGTCAATCGTTGAATTGCTTCAAGCTACTCTAGGTTGGATCATTTCGTCCTACTTGAGTTGTCATGAGGGAAGCCGTTTGGATCATCATGACTTTCTTGTGAGGAACCACAAATTGAACCCATCCGCCGATGGCTCGAGTTTTCGAGCTCCGGTGAGGCCATTTTAGTTCTCTTCAAATGAACCAATCCGCCAACCGTTGGGATACAAGTCATTCCAAGTCAAATCACCATGTTACTCCACAATTCCATCTTGCCATCTATTTTTTAAAGTTCTTCGTCAAGCTATATGAAGATGTTCGATACAGCTACAAGCAAGTGCGATTGAAGACATGGAGCACGACGAATCTTGCAGATTGTACAGACAAGAAGCTTGGAGATTTTATATATTGATGGAAGTACAATAACGATCATGGATCACAACCAACTCGAAGAATCTTGGAGATTATTCATTGAAGAAAAGATGACGATGATTATCATGGATCCCGGCTTACTACTTGAAGAATGGAGCATGCTTAATCCTACTTGTAGATCACGGAGAAAGAGGAGTGAGAGGAGAAGCCTGGACATTATCCATTGAAGGAAGAATGGCTCGATCATGGATCACAACCGCTACTCAAAGACATAAAGGATGATGAATCCCACTTGCAGCTCACAGAGGAAGAAGCCTGGAGTTTATTCATTGAAGGAAGGACAATGAAAATCATGGATCGCAGTCTACTTGCAGAATGGAGCATGATGAATCCTACTTGAAGATGAAGCCTGGAGCACGCTTAATCCTACTTGTAGATCATGGAGAAAGAGGAGTGAGAGGAGAAGCCTGGACATTATCCATTGAAGGAAGAATGGCTTGATCATGGATCACAACCGCTACTCAAAGACATAAAGGATGATGAATCCCACGTGCAGCTCGCAGAGGAAGAAGCCTGGAGTTTATTCATTGAAGGAAGGATAATGAAAATCATGGATCGCAATCTACTTGCAGAATGGAGCATGATGAATCCTACTTGAAGATGATGCCTGGAGCACGCTCAATCCTACTTGTAGATCATGGAGAAAGAGGAGTGAGAGGAGAAGCTTGGACATTATCCATTGAAGGAAGAATGGCTCGATCATGGATCACAACCGCTACTCAAAGATATAAAGAATGATGAATCCCACGTGCAGCTCGCAGAGGAAGAAGCCTGGAGTTTATTCATTGAAGGAAGGATAATGAAAATCATGGATCGCAATCTACTTGCAGAATGGAGCATGATGAATCCTACTTGAAGATGAAGCCTGGAGCACGCTCAATCCTACTTGTAGATCATGGAGAAAGAGGAGTGAGAGGAGAAGCCTGGACATTATCCATTGAAGGAAGAATGGCTCGATCATGGATCACAACCGCTACTCAAAGACATAAAGGATGATGAATCCCACTTGCAGATTGCGAAGGAAGAAGTTTGGAGCTCATCCGATGATGATCATGGATCACAACCTACCCGAAGCTCATGGCAATTTTCCTCTAAAGTAACCAAGGCATTTGGGGAGCTGGATGATATGAAGACACATCAATTATCTTGAAGCAAACATATCGTTGGGCAACATCCTTGTGAAGCCACAAAGTGCAATCAATTTGAAGTCTGTTTCGCCGTACATAGTTTTAAACTCTTGCGGGCCAGAAGTATTTTTTGAAGAATGGTGTTGGTGTGTGATGGTAAGGATTTGCCGCGGATCCCCACCGTTAATAATAACCAACTACACCTAACACGTAAATAGGGTAAGTCGGGTCGAATCCACGGGGACGGTAAGAGGCGTCTAGACTAAGGTCACCCAAATACGAGACTAGGTCAACGAACTGAGCTAAACTAGAATGATAGGAAGGGGAGAAGGCTAAGACTATGACTAAGGTTACGGAGAAAACAAATAAGGAAAAGGGCTAGGATTAGGTCGGGTTCAAGGGGTGATGGAATGGTCAAGGACGAGTAAAGGTGAAGGGGTAGTCGGGTAGTCTAGGTGTAGTCCGGGCTCTCGGTACGTAGACCGACCTAGAGGTTCTTGATAGAACCCATCTCAGCGACACACATGACAAACGGGGTTACTAGCGTGCTTATGTACCCTAGGTCACGTCCGGGCTCTCGCTACGTAGACCGACCTAGGGGTCGTCCTCACCGGGCTCTCGCAACGTAATGAGGGAACCAAACCCACGAGAAAACTATCACCCACAAGAGAAAAGGCAAGAAAAACAAGCATATGCATCTACATGTCATTCAAGCATTTCATCGAACATGTTCCATGCATCTAACCAAGAGGAAACCCAAAACTTCCACCAACATCTCTAACAAACCCTTAATCACCCATTAAACATCCAAATCTCCCTACAAACCCTAGCAAGAGTCTACTCAAATATAACTAAGCTAAAACTAACAAGAACAAGAGGAATCAACACAACCAACAAAACATACATAATGAAACTAGTGAAAACAATGGGCAATAAACATAACAATGAACAAAGATTGAAACTTGGATGAATAAACAAGATTAAAAGAAGGAAAAAGAAGATTATACCTACTAACAAGATGAATGGAAGATTGAAACTTGCATTAATAAGAAACACCCAAAACAATCAACCAAGGTTGTCAATCTTGAATGGATCTTGAAGAATTCCCTTAATACAAGTGCTAAACTAAGATTAACGACTAATTACCGACTAATCTACTCTAATCTAATCTAATCTATGCTAAATTAGTCTAGGGTTTAATGGGTAATGAATAACATAACATAAGAATACAAGAGGAAGGGTATATATAGGGTTACAAGAGTGAAGGAGAAGAAAGGAGTTGACGCGGGTTGCAGCTGGGCCTTCCCGGCCGGGAAGGTGGTGGTCCCGGTCGAGAAGAGGTGGTCCCGGCTGATAAGCCCCCCTTCCCGGTCGGGAAGGACCCATCACAGACGCATTAGCTTTTGCACCTTCCTTCTCGGTCGGGAAGGCATTATCCCGCCCGGGAAGGACCTTGTAGGCCTCTTTTAAGATCTTTTTGGTCCCTCCTTGCTTCTCATGGGCTTCCCATTGATTCTCGGGACTCGGGATCGAGCCTAAGGGGCTCGGGAATGGGTCCCAAGGTCTCGGGATCGAATCCAAGGCATCGAGTGATCGTTCCTTCTTTTTGTTGGCTCCAAAAGTGTATGAAACGAGTCGGAATCGTTCCAATTCTTCATGAATGGTCTCGGGAACCTAAAACGAACTAAAGGAAGCATAAGTAACCCATAAACCGCTCCGATTCCACAAGGAAAACGGGACCAAAACACAACAAATTAGGCACTACAAACTACAATTATCAACTCCCCCACACTTAACCCTACTCGCCCTCGAGTAAGCACATACTAACTACTAAACTAGCCGAGTGGGTATTAGCGCACCCTACGCCCTTTCAACTCACGCGAGTACACTTAGAGGAAAAGTGTACTCCGCAAGGCAAGTAAGGTCTTGCGACAAAACTGTGGGTGCAACCGGACACAAGACACAAAGACAAACAAGCACACACACAAACAAACAAACACAAGGTTGCACCTAAAGAAAAACAAATACCGCTTCCCTCAAACAAGCGGTGAAAGAAGCACCGGTTTTAGGACTCAAGGCAAGTCACAACGTTCCCAAGCTAATCATACAAATCAAAATGAACTAAACCCTAATAGTATGACGACAAAGCAATAAAAACGTTGGTAACTTACCTAGGTCCTCCGAACTTTCTAAGAACGTACTACGGGACGATCGGCGGGATGGAAAAAGGATGAACCACGGCGTTAGTCGACACTGTAGGTAAGTGAGACCCCGCCCCCTTTAGCGATGAGCCAAGAGGGTCGTCCTATGTTCTAAACCGCCCAACTAGTCCAAGTAAAAAGATGGATAATATTGCAAAATGAGGGAAGACCGACCATTACCGCTATCATCCTTCCTAGGGACTCGGTCCTTTGGTAGGCTCTTCATGGTAATAGTCGGTAAAAGGCTTATTTTTGAGATGTAGGGATTCTTTTTGTGGGACGGTTTTCTTTTGGCATTTTTCTTTCTTTTGCATTTTTGCTTCGTGTGTTGCCATGCCATTTCTTTTTCTTCTTTTCTATTTTCTTTTTGGCTTTTTGTGCCCTTTTCTTTTTCTTCAATCTCTTCTTTCTTTCATTTTCTTTCATTTTCTTTTCTTTGCCCTTTTTGGCTTGATTTGAATTGTAGGCATTTCTTTGCAACAAGAAAGAGAGATTTCAACAAATTGCAAATTTATTTGGTGGATATGTATAGAAGGTAGGGAAATGGGTGAGTCGGGACGGGCCCTTCCCTTCAAACCCACAAAAAGGGGGAAAAACTTGGACTAATCAAACAATCCCAAACACGGTCACCTAAGGGACGGGACTCGGCAACCAAGGCCTTTTCACACCGTGGGTGGTCATAATGGTCAAAAGTGCAAATCCCGTAGTAAATCCCGAGTGAGCTAGGTGGACTCAAGGTAAAGGACCAACGAAATCATTGATTTAGGGTCATTCTACTAGACTAAAGTCCAAGACTCAATTTACATTACTAGGAAGGGAAAGTAAACACTCGCACACTAGCCTCTAAACCGGGTTTTCGAAAACCGTTTACAGACATGACACACTACATAACATAAAACAAAGACTCAACGAAAACGTAAGAAAAAGAGACAAAAGGCAACAAAAAACAAAACATAAAAAAACAAGCACATAATGAGACAAACACCACCCCAAATCTCCAAACAAGTCACCAAATCAACCACAAGTTTACAAAGCTCCACCCGAGCACACCACATCACAATCTCCTCCAAACTCCGCAAGAGACAAAGAAGGAAAAAGGGATAGAAGATGTTACCGGATGTCTCGAAAGCTTTCCAAAGCTAACGGTAATTAAGCGACCTACAAGGAAAAAGGGAGGCAAACACACACAACACAACAAAAGCAGGACATAACGACACAAAAAGGAAAAGACACAAAAGAAAATCTTTTTGATTTTTGTGAAAAAATTTCAAATTTTTATGGTTTTTTTAAAGCTTTTTCGAAAAACTACGAAAATAAAACTAGACTATACTAGAATATCGCTCCCCCACACTTATACCGAGCAATGTCCTCATGCTCGATCTTAGTGTGCGGAGACACAAAAGAAAAGAAAAGAAAATACGAAAATAAAGCTAAAAATCAAAGATAAAAGAGAAGAAAGGGTAGAATGTGTCCGGCCGGGGTGTAGTCAAGTCACCATGGGCCGAGACGAGAAAAGATATGGATGGGGAAAGAAAATAAAAAGAAAGGAATAAAAGGAAATGGGAGGGGAGGACTTGGTGTAATCAAGCCACCTAGCCCGGATTCCGCCCGAATCCGACTAAATCCTACAAAAAGGGTGAAAGTCTTGTAAAATTTGGATTTTGAAAAGGACTCTAAATGTAGTCACGTCATCGAGAGTCGGGAGCAACAACTACCAAGGCCTCGAAGGCCACCATGACACCATGACACAAAAGTGTACAAGGGGAAGGGAACAAACACAAAGGAAAACAAACGATAAAAGACGGAAAAGAAAGGATAGTTGTCGTACCAATAGGTTAGCAACTCACTCGCTCCATCGTCTCATAGATCAACATAGGCACTTTGCTTGTCTTCGTCATTGTCATCCCGCTTCAAACTTGATAAAACCGCATGGTAGAGGTAGTAATGGTGTGAGGGGGGTGGGATTTGATGTGAAACTCGGTGTAAAGGGAAGAGAAAATGAGGTGAGGGTATGTAAATGAGGTGTACGGGTCATATGATATGAGCAAGGAAAGTTAGGAAGGTTGGGAGGGGGTACAAAGTGGTTGGGTGGGCCCAAATGTCGAAGAAGAGGCCAAAAGAGAAGAAGGGGACCATCCCGGTCGGGATGCCTCACTCGTCCCAGTCGGGACGCTCCCTTCCCGGTCGGGATGACACTCCAGGAAACTCGAAATTTGGCACCCTCATCCCGATCGGGATGGCTCCTTCTCGGTCGGGACGGCTCATCCTTCCCGGTTGGGAAGCCTTCTTCTCGCCCGGGAAGAGTCTTCATCACCTTCATAACCCCAAAAGCTCCTTCAAAGCTTCAAAAATCAATCCTCTTGCTCACCATTCATGCTCTATCAATAGCCATTCCTCTCTAGGAATCACTTTCACTTCACATCTATCAAACATACTCAAACTCAACATCAAATTCCCTCCCTCACATCGCTCATCAACAATCCAAATAATCAAGAATTTCACAAAACAAACAAATCCTAGAAACAAAATCATACAAAACACAATTACAAACACAAAAACTAAAGAGAAGAGAGAAAGGGGAATATACAACATGACGGTTCTTTAGGAACTCCGTCAAACCGAGGATGGTGGACTCTCATTCTTCAACCATAGCCCTCAAGGGCTTGGAGGAGCAAGTCGAACGCACGACCGACATCGTAATGAAGGCCCAAAGAGTGCTCGAGCCAAGCTATCCTCCACGGCCTCCAAGGTGGAGGCAAGAAGTAGTCACCAAAAGACCCAACGTCATCTTTCAAGTCGTCTCCGGGGTCTATCCATCCTACGAGCTTCACCGACCTCTTCCTCCCTAAGCATCACCTCCAATCACAAGCAAGCTTCAAATCCTTGACAAGAGGCACAAAAAACGGCTTTGGCCTCATTTCCATGTTGCACATCCCCACACCTTCCTCAAGTTGTGGTTTCCCATCTTCATCACTTGTCCCCACATCATCTTGGAGGAGAAAATTGAAACTTCTACCGGCGGTTTCAATCTCTTCCAAACCGTTGCTTGGTGTACTAGCAAGTGGCTCTTGATGCTTATCAACATTCTCGGACACGGGCAACTTGGGCTTGTCATTTTCACCCAACAACTTCACAAATTCCACCAACTCATTCAACTCACTACCCTCCTCCAATTCTTCGCCAACATTGCCTTCACCAAGGGCCATATCCTCATTCGTCTCTTTTTGGGTAGACGATTGAGGTTCTTCAAAGCAAAGTTCGCTTCCAAAAGGAACTTCATCGGCGGCTTCGTGATTAGGTTGCTCCTCTTTCTCAAGTGAGAACCCTTCATCTTGTTGTGACGTTCGGGATAAAAACATTAAGGTTTTGACCGTTAACGTATTTAATCGAGCATCCATCGCCTCGTTTTCCCTTTGATATTGAGCCATGAATTCATCTTGGTTCTTTTTCATTTGGATGGCCATTTCTTGTTGGCTCCTTTGCAATCGAAGAATCGATTGATACAACTCCAAGTTTGGCAATTGGTGGTCATTGGGGTCTTGTAATGCTCCTTGAAAATCTTGATGATACCCAAGGAGTGGGGCATCATATTGTTGGTAGCGAGGTTGAGGTGATTGGTAGTATTGTGGGTTATGGGGTTCATATTGTGGTTGAGGTGGAGGGTAATGTGGTGGGTTTTGGTGGGATTGGCTTCCATATGGTGAATCATGATTAAACATGGTGGGTTCACATTGGTAGCTTGAGTAATAGCCACCATGATCGTAAGATTGGTAAGCATTCACTTGTTGGTAACCGTTCCCATGTCCTTGAAACTCATACCCACGGGTGTCTTGATTACCCCTCGAAGCTTGATAGTGGTAGGGGGACGTCATGTCATACCCTTTGTTCATAGAGGAAGAGGAGTAGCTCATGTTGGCTTCCATGGGTGAGGAGTTTAGATCAAACCTCATATTATGCTCGAAAATCGTGGCTCGTACCCGGTTGAGGACCTCTCAATCTAGCATCCGTCCGTTAAAGCGGCTCTAAGTTGCAAGAAGAAGATGGTCACCACCTCTAAGCACAAACTGCAGACTAAGAGCAAACGTGAGAAGCCTAGTGCTTTTTGGGCACTAGACAACAGAGAAATAAACCTCACACACACAAGAAGCAAAAGGGACAAAAAAAAGAAAAACACAACACAAAAGACAAAGTCAAGTAACTAGGAAAACAAAGTCTAAACTAGCACCGTCCCCGGCAACGGCGCCAAATTGATGGTAAGGATTTGCCGCGGATCCCCACCGTCAATAATAACCAACTACACCTAACACGTAGATAGGGTAAGTCGGGTCGAATCCACGGGGACGGTAAGAGGCGTCTAGACTAAGATCACCCAAATACGAGACTAGGTCAACGAACTGAGCTAAACTAGAATGATAGGAAGGGGAGAAGGCTAGGACTATGACTAAGGTGACGGAGAAAACAAATAAGGAAAAGGGCTAGGATTAGGTCAGGTTCAAGGGGTGATGGAATGGTCAAGGAAGAGCTAAGGTGAAGGGGTAGTCGGGTATTCTAGGTGTAGTCCGGGCTCTCGCTACGTAGACCGACCTAGAGGTTCTTGATAGAACCCATCTTAGCGATACACATGACAAACGGGGTTACTAGCGTGCTTTCGTAGCTTAGGTCACGTCCGGGCTCTCGCTACGTAGACCGACCTAGTGGTCGTCCTCACCGTGCTCTCGCAACGTAATGAGGGAACCAAACCCACGAGCAAACTATCACCCACAAGAAAAAAGGCAAGAAAAACAAGCATATGCATCTACATGTCATTCAAGCATTTCATCGAACATGTTCCATGCATCTAACCAAGAGGAAACCCAAAACTTCCACCAACATCTCTAACAAACCCCTAATCACCCATTAAACACCCAAATCTCCCTACAAACCCTATCAAGAGTCTACTCAAACATAACTAAGCTAAAACTCACAAGAACAAGAGGAATCAACACAACCAACAAAACATACATAATGAAACTAGTGAAAACAATGGGCAATGAACATAACAATGAACAAAGATTGAAACTTGGATGAATAAACAAGATTAAGAGAAGGGAAAAGAAGATTATACCTACTAACAAGATGAATGGAAGATTGAAAATTGCATTAATAAGAAAAACCCAAAACAATCAACCAAGGTTGTCAATCTTGGATGGATCTTGAAGAATTCCCTTAATACAAGTGCTAAACTAAGATTAACGACTAATTACCGACTAATCTACTCTAATCTAATCTAATCTAATCTATGCTAAAGTAGTCTAGGGTTTAATGGGTAATGAATAACATAACATAAGAATACAAGAGGAAGGGTATATATAGGGTTACAAGAGTGAAGGAGAAGAAAGGAGTTGACGCGGGTTGCAGCTGGGCCTTCCCGGCCGGGAAGGTGGTGTTCCCGGTCGGGAAGAGGTGGTCCCGGCCGGGAAGCCCCCCTTCCCGGTAGGGAAGGACCCATCAGAGACGCATTAGCTTTTGCACCTTCCTTCCCGGTCGGGAAGGCATTATCCCGCCCGGGAAGGACCTTGTAGGCCTCTTTTAAGATCTTTTTGGTCCCTTCTTGCTTCGCATGGGCTTCCCATCGATTCTCGGGACTCGGGATCGATCCTAAGGGGATCGGTAATGGGTCCCAAGGTCTCGGGATCGAATCCAAGGCATCGAGTGATCGTTTCTTCTCTTCGTTGGCTTCAAAAGTTTATGAAACGAGTCGGAATCGTTCCAATTCTTCATGAATGGTCTCGGGAACCTATAACGAACTAAAGGAAGCATAAGTTACCCATAAACCGCTCCCAAGTAGCGATTCCACAAGGAAAACGGGATCAAAACACAACAAATTAGGCACTACAAACTACACTTATCAGTGTGGCTGCACTCAAGCAAAGTATTTGCTCGAGCTGCCTACGTACTTGTGAAAGCTGACATGGGAGACAACTTACAAGATCAAGCCAACGTAGTTCAAGGGAAATGATTTTTTTTTGATGTGGCTGCACTCAAGCTATATATTCACCCGAGCTGCCTACGTACTTGCAAGGTATTGAAATACTCTACAAGATCAAGCCAACGTAGTTCAAAGAGGAATAATTTTTATTTGGTGAAATTTTTTCTCTTTTTTTTTTGTTTTTTTTGTTTATAAGTTATTTGTGTTGTCATCCAATTTTTTTTTTTTTTTGTATGCAGTTTATACTCTTGCTTAGGAGCCTTGTTGAAGTTTATCCTCTTGCTTAGGAGCATTGTATAGAAGGATTCAAGAGTAGTAGCGCTTCAAGAACTTTCCATTGATCGGTCCTATGCGCACACCGTCTTCATCCACAATTTTGTAAGCACCATTGGAGTACTCCTCTTGCACGACATAGGGCCCATCCCACTTAGAAGTGAATTTACCTACTGGTTTGTGAGAGGTAATGATTGGCCTTCTTACGGAGAGCACCAAGTCTCCTACTTGAAAAGATCGAGGATTTACTTTTTTATTGAAAGCACGTGTCATTCTTGCTTGATAACATTGAAGTGTTTGTTGTGCTAGCAACCTTCTTTCATCAAGGGCTTCCAATTCCGCCAAGCGCAGCTTATCGTTATCATCACTTGAAAGTTCTTCTTGTATAGCAATACGTAATGATGGAATCTGCAATTCCAGCGGTAGTACAGCCTCAACTCCATATACCAACGCGTATGGGGTTGATTGGGTGGGTGTCTTGTATGTTGTACGATACGCCCACAACGCTTCACCAATTCTTTCGTGCCAATCACGCTTCGACTTAGCCACCACTTTTCTTAACAACTTTCAGAATGTCTTGTTAAAGGCTTCAGCCAAACCATTTGCAGGGGCATTGTACATTGGTGACTTGTATTGCTTGAACTTAAACTTTTCAGATAATTGACTAAAGGCGTGCCATTATCAGTTATTATGCGTTGCGGCACACCATACCGATAGATGATTTGGGTACGAATGAAATCAACAACAGTCTCCTTCTTGACTTCATGCACGGAGGCAACTTCTGCCCACTTGGAGAAATAGTCTGTTGCAGCCAGGATGAACGCATGTCCATTGGAGGCTTTGGAATGATAGGTCCGACCACATCTAATCCCCAAGCTTCGAAGGGCCAGGATGATACAGTGGGATGTACAGGTTCATGTGGTTGATGTATGAAGTTTGCGTTGAACTGACAGGCTTCACTTTTTTTTGAGAAGTCCATGCAGTCTTGTACCATTTTTGGCCAGTAATACCCCATCCTCTTGACACGACATGCAATTTAAGCTCAGATTGATGAGCATCACAAATGCTAGAGTGAGCTTCATACATGGCTTGACCTGCTTCATTTTCATCAAGGCACCTTACCCATTGCCCCAGAAAGGAACGTCTGTACAATGTACCTTTGTAGAAAATGAATCGTGGAGCACGTCGATGAATTTCAACTTTATGCCTTGGATCATCGGGTAGCTTTTGATGTTCTAAGTAATCGATGATGGGCTGTCGCCAATCCTCCTTGTCAACTTGATAAGCAGAAATCATGTTGGATGTCCCTTTGATTTCTTCCATTAATAGCAGCGGTATTACCCATCTTGTCTTGCAGCTCCATCGAAGTATATTTGCCATGGAGGAAGCACATCAACATAAAAGATTTCTTCGCCAGGGAGATCGTCTTGTAGTTCCCACCCGTCGGGAATAGGATGGTCAGCAAGAAAGTCGGCTAAAGCTTGTCCTTTGACTGCCTTTTGAGGAACATGGACTAAGTCATATTGCTTGAGTAACACTGACCACTTAGCCAAGCATCCAGACAATACCGGTCTTGAAAGTATATACTTTATAGGATCGTCTTTTGAAACCACGTGAACTGTGTGAGCCTGCATGTAGTGCCTTAATTTTTGGATTGCAAAGACAAGGGGTAGACATATCTTCTCGATTGGAGAATAGTTCAACTCTGCTCCCACCAAAGTTCGACTCAAGTAGTAGAGTTCCTTTTCTTTACGATCTTCATTTTCTTGAGCACATAATGCCCCCAGAGAGCGTTCTTGTGCAGCTATGTACAGGATAAGTGGCTTTCCTTGAATTGGTGCCCCCAGCACCGGTGCGGAGGAAAAGTACTTCTTTATGCTTTCAAAGGCATTGTGGCATTTTTCATCCCACTGGAAAGCAGCATCCTTCCTCATAAGATGACTGAACGGTTGACAACGTCCAGCAAGGTTTGAAATGAATCTTCTTATGTAAGCTAAACGTCCTTGTAGTCCGCGTAACTCCTTCAAATTTCTCGGCGCGGGCATTTCTTGGATGGCTTTGATTTTTGATTGGTCTACCTCAATTCCCCTATGTCGTACCACAAATCCTAAGAACTTGCCAGAGGAGACACCGAATGCACATTGAGTGGGTTCATCTTCAACTGTCATTTTCTTAGTCTTTCAAAGACAGTCCGAAGGTCACTGAGATGAGCCTCTTTTTTCTTGGTCTTGACCACAACATCATCAACATAACATTCAATTTACTTATGCAACATGTCATCAAATATTTTCTGCATCACCCTTTGATATGTCGCTCCAGCATTCTTCAATCCAAATGGCATAACTTTGTAACAGAATATCCCTTTTGGAGTGCGGAAAGCTGTGGCCTCTTGATCTTCAGGCGCCATCAAAATTTGATTATACCCTGCTGTGCAATCCATAAATGACAGAGCTTCATGCCCGGTTGTTGCATCGATCATAAGTTCTGTGATAGGGAGAGGAAAATCATCTTTCGGACAAGCATTATTCAGATCTCGAAAGTCCACGCATATACGTAGTTGACCATTCTTCTTTCTCACTGGCACAATGTTGGCTATCCATGTGGGGTATTTGACTTCACGAATAAAATCAGCCTCTATAAGTTTGTTGATTTCATTCTCGATCTCAGGAAAAAGTTCCGGCCTGAAACGAGGCTGAGGTTGCTTCTTGGGGCTTACACCTTTTTTTGATTGCTAGTCTGTGCACTGCAACTTTTGGACTTAGCCCTAGCATTTCCTTGTAGCTCCAAGCAAAAACATTTTTGTATTCGCTTAAAAGCTTTTGGTACTCTTCCACTTCTTTGTCGTTAAGGAGAGCGCTAACATATATAGGGCAGGGATCTTCAGGTGTTCCCAAGTAAAGCTCTTTCAGGTCATCTACCGTTGATTGACCAACGTCTTCTAACACCTCGGGTGCATCATCTCCTTCTACCACTTCGTTAGGATCAGGGACCTCTTCCACGGTGATATGATATGTTGTCATTATTTCATCATCCAACGCTTCCAAATTTCTATCAACTCGCGGCTTCAATTTCGTTTGCGAGATTTTAGATTTTTGTTGGTTTATGAGAATGACAACACGTTGCTTGACTTTCAAAGGTTGCTCTTGAACAATGTCAACCTCCTCTATGCGCTTCATGCGAGAAGGGATGGTACTTTTGAGATCATCATTGACTTTCACCTTCATTTTCTCTTTGCTTGTAGAAGTTGCACGGTATTGTTTGCAACCCTGGACTTGTTTTGAATCACCCAGACGATTGAAGACTGATCTTTTCTTCTTCTTCGAATGTGATGATGTAGCTGTATGACGAGTACGATCGGTAACCTCTTGGTTGCCCAATCTTTTGAATACGGAGAAACGATTCTTTAAAGGTATTTGTGGCTCTGAAGGCGATGGTCTCCCTAATCGGTTGAACACTGAAGTGCTCTCTCTTGTGGTAGGTGGTCGAATCCTATCGAAGACAGAGGATCGTGTTAATGCATTATCTTCTTCAACACCTTCTTCGACCGTGATGTATTGAGAAGACGATGTGTCAGCCTTGTACCTTGCAGAAATCTTGACTGGCATTGGTGTTTCATAGCCTATACCAATCTTGGTTAAGCTACGACTCCGAGCTTCACCGTCTGTCTTTACCTGCGCATGCTTTCCCAATTGAACAGGATTCTCAAAATCATATCCAGATTTTTCGAGCAACTTGTATGCATTGGTCCTGTATACACCTTCTTCTTTTCCATCGTATAGCATGGAAGATGACGAAACAAACCCTTTTAGTGGAGGTTTCACCACTTGCTTTTCATTTGACTGAGCTAAGGGAGTAACAAGCTTCACCATCCATTCTTGCTTAACTGAGGGACTGTGCTTTGCTTTTTTCTTGTGGACTGCTCTGGTATCCTGATACTCTGCAAAAGGGCTTTGTCCTTGCTTGCGCCGCGACTTCGGAATGTATCGGAAGACGGGAGGCGACCTCTTTGGAAGCTCTCCTTCTCGAGCCTTGGTTTCTGAATCCTGGGTGGTTTTGTTTTTACCCTCGGATTGATTACCCTCATCCTTTTTTGCAGGATCATCAGGTTTGTTTGGAGAAACTGCAGCTCCCTTAACTTTGCTCCCTTTTCCAGTGGAAGAAGTACTGGTCGGCATGAACTCACTTGAAGTGGCATTTTCCTCGAAGAATTTTGCATCAGCGAAGAATGAATCTGCCTTAGTGAAAGGTTTGACATCACCATTAATCTTTTGCACGCCATCACGATAGTACTTCAAACATTGGTGAAGTGTTGAAGTGTTGTGTGCTAAATTTAGACCATTTTTCCCTCCATTTAGACCCGTTTTTCCCTCGTTTGCAAGTCTTGAGTGCGATTATCGCCATATTTTGCGTATTTCTCGCATTAGAGTCTCTCTTGTGTGTTTTACGTGTTTTTGGTAGTTTTTCTATCAATTTTGATAGGTTTTGCTACAAAAATCACGAACGAGCTTCCACGAGCACAAGAGAAGGGAAAACCATCCAAAGAGCAAAACACACAACTTAAAGTTTAAAGCCATCCGATCGAACAAACGAAGAAAGAGACAAGACTCGAGGCCACGAAAAATGACCGGGCGAAATTTCACCCGGTGAGACACCACTAGGCGAAATTTCACCCGACGGTAAAAGTGCCTCCCGAAGATTTTCCTAGAACTCCCTACCGGGCGAAATTTCGCCCACCGGGTGAAATTTCGCCCGATGGGAAGAAGTGCCAAAAACGCGAAAAAAAGAAGAAAATCTCACCGGGCGAAATTTTCACCCGGTAGGAATTGACGTCAAGTCCGCAGGGCAAAGTTTCACCCCATGCAGATGCAAAGGGAGATTGTCTCACTAATGGAGCATAAAGTTGGATTTGGGCTTTAGGTTAAAAACCCATTAAGAGATTATTATATATATGTTACCCTAATTCATTGCCTAAACCACCTCTCCATTGTGCTAACGAGGGAAGACATTACACCCTTCCACCATCCTATTACACCATCCATTAGTAGTAGTAATCTAGAAAAATCCTCAAAAATTCTAGTAGTTTACATAGTAATTAATAGTAGATCTACAAGTTTCCATCAACAATTATCTAGATTTCAAGGTTGTAAGAAGATTATTCAAGTTTTATTTGAAGATTTGTTGGGTTTATTGGAGAATTAGCGACAAGTTCTCCATTTTATTCATCAAAGATTCAATCTTTATCTATGATATCTTCTTATTTCTTATAGATCTACATAGTTGTTATAATTCTCTTCCACTCTCTATCTCTAGTTTAGTTTTTGTTATGTTTTCTCATCATCATCTTGTTTAGATCTAATTAATATGCATGTTGTGATGATTTCCGTAATGATGTGTGAGTATATTTCTTGTTGGGGAGTTTAGGGATGAGGGCTTGGATTATTTGAATATAGGGATGTTGGTGGGTTGCTTGCATGTTGGTTTTATCTTATTTATGGTTTTGTGTCATTGTTGTTTTAGTCCGGCCAACTAGACCGACCTTGACTAATTTCTATCAATATGGGGAAACTCGGGGTAGAAATTACCATGACTAGGGACTTACCCTCATTCGCCGCGAAAGCGGGATTTAGGTGGGTTTATCGACATTGCGACAAAAACTCGATTTCGACCTTCTTAGACTCCAAGTACCGAATCCTGACTTCTCCCTAACACCTCTTCCCTAGATTGACCACCTCTAAGACATCATCGTAGTTATTCCTCTAAAATAGACTCGACCTTTACAAAACCCCCCTCTCTAAGACATCAAACACGACACTTTAAGCTTCACAAACATACACCGTTCCCTGTGGACCGACCTCGACTTACCACGATTACTCTAGTAGTTTTTGTGTTATTCTGAGTCTTCCAATTATCGTTTGATCCCCCGTCCTTCGTTAACGAACGATCCGATTGGGAGGCGATCAAAATGGCGCCGTTGCCGGGGATTGGCGAGTAATTGTTGTGTTTTTAGTTGTTGTGTTTGATTCTTTTCCCTTCTCTCTTTTCTCTAGTGCCGCGAGGTGCTAGGAGTCTCACCGTTTAAATTAAGTTTTATGCCCAGGAACACGTCATCGCCCTTGTGGTTCGATCGGGAACCGGAAAGGACTTTTAGAGCATTGCGTTTTCGAGGAAATAACTCAACCACCATCATTCCACATCCTTCATTATCACCTCCTAACCTTAATCCCATCCTACCACATTCACCTTCTACACCTTCTACATCACATAACCCCCCTCCAAACAACCCTTCCATACCTTCCACTTCACAAAATTCACCACCACCACCACCATCACCGAGAACACCACAAATTCCATCCCCTCCAAATTCTCCAAATTCTCCAAAACCACCAAATTCAAGTCCACCATCACCACCAATCCAACAAATGGCGACTCTAGGTTCGCACTCTCAACTCACACATGAAGAAACACCTTCTCCCGTCGATTTCGGAGAGATTCCCGAGAACTATGAATTGAAAGCTTCTTTGACCAACGTGGTCCAACAAGATACATTTCACGGCTTTTCTCAAGAAGATGCTCAAGAGCACATCGCTTCATTCAAAGAAAAATTAGTAGGAGCCCATCTCAATGGATTAACTTCATGCCAATTGCATCGCTTATTATTTCCGAAGACCTTGAGAGATGGAGCTCGTAGATGGCTTCAAGGCCATCCCGCTAATACTTTCACAACATGGGCTCAACTATCTAATGCCTTCTTGGAGAAATATTTTCCGCCGTCAAAGACTAACCAATATCGCATGGAGATACAAACATTCAAGCAAGATGAATTTGAAAGCCTAAGTGAGGCTTGGGAAAGATTTAGAGACTTGTTGCGCAGATGTCCACACCACGGAATACCCGATTGGCTAACCACCCAAACGTTTTACAACACCCTTTCATCGAGAACCAAGGAAAACCTCAATTCGGCTGCCGGAGGAGACTTCTCTTCTCTCACCGATGAGGCATCTAAAAATATTATTGAGAAGATCGCAAGGAGTGATTCTAGAATGGGTCAATCGAGGGATTCTAGAAAGAAAGTTGAAGTGAACTCAACTACGAGTTCTAAAGAAATGAAATTCCAAACGGAACTTGAAGAATTGAAAAGGAGAATGGATGTCATGAGTTCTAAGCCCACTCCTAGAGGTATGTACCAAATTTAAGGGAGTGTTCCACCAAGGCAACCATCACCTCCAAAGCTATTAACATGGGAAGTTCAATGTGATCATTGTGGCAATCATGGCCACGACTCTAGCTCTTGCATTCCTAATGAAGAAGTTTATGTTGAAGAGCCAAATGAAGTCCAAACTATACAAGTATATGGGCAAGACCTCAATTTGATCCTTTTTCTAATACCTACAATGCCGGCACAAGATTTCATCCTAATTTCTCTTATGGAAATCAAAATGTTCAAATCCGATGCCGCGCGCCCAAGGGAGTCAAATGAGGCCATTCAATCAAAGTCAACAAAGGCCCTTTAACCAAGGTCCTCCAAAGATGCCCCCATATATGCCTCCTCATCAAAGGAGCAACTTCAATCAACAAGGTAGCAACTTCCATGTTCCTAACAACTACAACAATTACCAAAATCAACATGGTAATCACTTTAATCATGGATACAATCAAGGGTTCCAAGGAAATTCTCATGGTAACCAAGGTTACAATCACCAACCATTCAATCAACCCTCTCAATCTTATGGCCAATCAAGCAATTCTCAATTTGGTCAAGGAGGTCCTTCATGGGAAAATTATAATGATTTGCAAAGAACCGTTGGCCAACTATGGAATGAACATCAAGATACTAAGGCAAGGCTAAAGGTTTGGGAATCACAAGAAGCAACAAAAGCCTTAGCCGCACCAATTCATCCACCCCATGGTTTGCCCGGTCAACCCCAAAACCCATGAGATCCTTCACACACTACAACAAAATAACCATTTCGCGGCAATTATTTAGCCCTTTCGTGGCGATTTTATTTGACGCAAAAGGTTTTCCCATCGATTATATATTCGTTGTGGTAGGCTGCGTTGTCGTAGCCTTTCGTGACGAATAATATGTTCGCTGGGTTAGCTTCTTCAAATCGACGCGAAAGAAGAGAAGGTATAGTGGTGATTTCCGTGTCGATTATTATTGACAGGGTAAATAATTTGATATTGCCTCAAATAATAATTGTAGCGACTGTATTCGACACGATAAGTACAATAAATCGTCATTCAATGACAATTGTTGCAATTGCATTTGAAGAGATAATTACTATTAAATGCAACCATATATACGAATAGTAAATTTGGTATCAATTTCATTCCATACGAGATATCACTTCTATCTTTCAAAATGCGGTGCGAAAATTAAAAGAAAAAACAAGTGAGGAAACATGTAACTTTTATATTACTCATAAATTCCAAATATTATATATCCAACATCGACTAAATTAAGTTAATATAAATAAGTACAAACAATCTTTTGACAACCTAAAAAAAATTACTATGTCTTTGGCCGCCCATGTATTCTGTATTATGCAAAGTAGTCGCGTCTAAAAAAAACCCTCCGGCTGATTCCTGGAAATTTCCTCCCTCGTTAAACTCTTCTGTACTTAAACAAGTCTAATTAGTAGGATTACAGGATTGCAATAGGTACATCAATTAAAACGAAGACGACTATAATATTCACATCAAAATTGTTTGCCAGGTAATGAGTACTGACGGGTTCCTACGGAAATAAAACAAATACATCATCATTACGAGATAAAATAAGAAGCTAGCAAAACAGTAGGGACTTATGTTGATCAACACATCTGCAGGTCCATCATTCACTTTCAAAAGGTTCTGTATCACTAACAACAACAATTAACCACAACAACTTGACGTGAATATTAATGCAACCTGAAACATACAACGCAGACCTTACTATTGCAGCATGTACGAGCAACACACAGCAACTAAAATTCCATCCAACACGGACCAAAACTGAATCTAAAATAGCTTCATCTTGACTCCGGACAAATGAAACTCGTTTAATGATCTTGCACAGCCTTCTATAGACTTGAACCGCATTTTTCATTGCATATAAAACAGCTTGCTTTTGAGAGAGAATGCACCCTGCATTATACGAAGTTTGAGTTACACCTTGCTTCAATATATAGCCTATATTACAGTAAAAATTTCACCTGTTTTCACTGGCGATGCACCCAAGATAGGTCTAAAATTTACCTTTAGTGGCAACCTAAATGGGCACGGTAAACAATCTGAATTGTTGATCTCTCTTGCCAAATAAACAATTTGTATTACTCTCACGTGCAACCTTCATTTGATACTAACATAACCCTCATTTTAGTAAAGAATAGAAGCACCTAAACCCATCCCAGATTAGAGTGTCGCTAAACAATCAGATGGTTCCAATTAAGTGGTTGATGAATGATACACACCAAAATCATTTTCCCTCAAAGCAACCAATAGTCAGGTCAAAAATCAGTAACTCACCTGGATTTCATTCTGTTTCGCAGTTTCAAGTGAATCATCCCTATAACCTGTGATTCCTTTATCTATAGATGACAGCAAGAGATCCAATCATGGCTGTGTCGTCAATTCAATTCAGACAGTTGAGCGAGTACAGTTGAATCTGGAACAAAATAAACATTACATTCAAAAGCTGCTCAAATCGGATTTACTATACAAAAGAATATCATCAAAGATTACTCATTTCCATGATGCTTTGAGTTTACCCATCACCAAACAACATCAAAAATACAGTTTGGATCAAGAATTAACATACAAAACAACACATTAATGCCTTATTTTTGATGATACGTTAAACGTTAGATTTCTTAATACTTTTGTTAAATAACAAAATAAGAATTACAAGATATAGAAGATTCGGAGGAGTAATAAATCTTACGTGCGGAGAAGAGGGTCAAGGGCAGATTCAACTCCTGATATTAACCTGACATTCATTTCCAAATCCCAGATTAGATTAGAGGGGCCACCAAATCGAGCAATGTAAATCAATCCAAAACAGAAAGAAGAAAATGAAATTATATTAATTAGCATAATGAAGAAAATGAGGAGGAAAATGGTAGTGGTAGCTGCTAAGTGCGAAGGTATTCATTGCAAACAGTAGATTAGATGGGCCACTAAGGTAATGAAGCTCATTTAATTCCTCTTAGAACCAAATAGTAATCATAAATCTGTTATTAATCCCCAATAAATCAGGAGTAGAAGAAATTTATATAGGATCAATAACGAAGAAAAAGGTTATGTATGTACGAAGTATGAAGACAGACCTAGAACATCTGTGTTTGTTGATGTAGATGGGAAAGAGCAGCTTGCAAATGATATCTACCTATGAAATTACAAGTCCTTTCATACGCAAAGTATCTACTAAGCTGAACTTCACATGATCTCACAAAGTATCAACTAAGTTAACTCAATGCAAAAATCTTGACTGAGCATTTAGCGCCGCTTTCATATGAGTACTACTCCCTCCTAGTTCAAGTATTCCTCCCCAATTTTATTTTAGGGAGAGATTAAGAAATAGGTAAAAAGTGTGGTATAAAGTGTAAAAGGTGGGGTATGAAGTGAAAAGGTGGGGTATGAAGTGAAAAGGTGTTGGAGTTAGGTGTGGAGGAAAAAGAATAAAGAATTGAAGGAGGAATACAGAATGATTAAAAGTAAATCCAAAAAAGGAAAGTGAGAAGAAAACCAAACTAAGCTCAAAAAGGAAAGTGGGAGGAATACTCAAACTAGGAGGGAGTAGTATACATTGTTAGTGCAATATTTTTTTTGTCAATATTAATACTTATCACCATAGCAAAACAATACTACCAAATCATTCTTCGTTAGAAAACAACTTACTGCCAGATGATAAAGAAATAACTCCACATGACATATGGCAAGAATCTTAAAACAAAACAAAAGCTATTTCTTACGTGCACAGAGGAAACAAAATAAATCAAGCATCATACAGAATTTATATGATTCATCATGTTACTAATGTCAACACCAAAGCTAAAAATTCATCTGAAAGAAATTAAAGAATGCCTCAAACACACTAAGCCACACATAACTGTAGTGACGTTCAATATTTGATCTCGAGGCATTCACAGATCTATTTCCTACACATAAGATGAACCTCATGAAGGATAACTCTACCTCTCCGACATTCTGTCACCTGATAATACTCTTGCCATTCAGACACATCAAAAAAAGTTGGTTGACCACCCCACTGTCTATCATTTTGGCATGCAAATCCCCTTTAACATTGACCAAATTCTATTCTCGATCCATTTTTCTGACTCGATTTTGATGACTTTCATCTTTGCATAATGTGTGATAGTTAGTGAAATTACCACTAATTAAACAAAAAAAAGCTCAAATAAACAAAATAAAACAGCAAAAACAAAATTGACAAACACTGAAATAGAAAAACTAGGGTTTGCAATGTAGCTAAAAGAAATGATAAATTAGGCGGTAGAATTGAAATTGAAGAAGTTAAGGTGTTAAAACTGAAGGATTATTACGTACCAAAGTGTTGAAATTGAAGGATTAATTAAGCGGAGGAGCGTGACGATGGTGCGAAAGTGAAGACGGTGCGAAAGTGAAGACGGTGCGAAGGTGACGACTGTGCGAAAGGCGGGAAGTGGCAGCGATCGTTGGTGCTGAGAGAGCTAGTTTAAGGATGGATAGTGGCGAGGAATTAATTCAACGTAGGCAAGTGACGAGCTTCCGTTCCATGACTAGGATTTTGCGAGGGAGTTAAGGGGATAAATTTCGTGAGTTTATTAGGAATGAAGTTTTAAGAGGGCATATTAAGGTTCTGAGAAGATAAACTGTCGATTTATCGAGTTTATTGTGTCGATTGATATTCGTTACAATAGGTGGTCACTCATATGGAATTAAGTACATTAGTTACGTCGATTTATCAATCGTCACGAAATAATCGCCGCAAAAAGGCTTTTTTGTTGTAGTGACACCAAGCAAATGCCGTAATTTTAAGAGGTGGCAAAGAACTTGAGGACACATATAAGAACTTAAACTTAAACACCAAGACTACCCCATCCGAGGTTAATCAACCAACTGCACCACAAGAATCATCTCCCACTTCCCCCAAACAAAACCGGGGAATACAAGCGGAGTTTGATATCCTCCAAAATGCGGAGAATGAATTAAGAGAACAAAGAAAGAAGGAAGATAAAATGGAAGCAGAAGAAGCCAAAAGAAAAGAGGCGGAGCGATTAGCCGAAGAAGAAGAAGAATCTAATGTTCCACCGCCTCCCACTTTTGTCCCTCCATTGCCTTTTCCCGAACGAGCTAAGCCACAAAAGGAAAATGCTCAATTTTGCCGTTTCGTGGATATGTTGAAGAAAGTAGAGGTAGCTTTACCTTTCACCGAGGTAATTTCTCAAATGCCCCTCTACTCTAAGTTTTTGAAAGATGTCTTGACTAAAAAGAGAACCATAGAAGACAAAGAATGTGTCTCTCTCACGGGTCAATGTAGTGCCATTCTTATGAACGAAATGCCAAAGAAACTAGATGATCCCGGTAGCTTTTCCATCCCTGGTCGGGTAGGAAATGTTGTTGTTAATCAAGCTTTATGCGACCTTGGGGCTAGTGTTAGTTTGTTACCCTATTCTATTGCTAAAAGACTTAGTGTGGGGGAGATGAGACCCACTAGCATGTCGATTCAACTTGCGGATAGGTCCGTCAAGTACCCACTTGGGATACTTGAGGATGTACCCGTTGAAGTTAGTAAGTTCTTCATCCCCTCCGACTTTGTTGTCATGGATATGCCTGAAGACACTATTACCCCCATTATCTTAGGTTGACCTTTTATGGCTACCGGTGGTACTATAGTTGATGTTAAGAATGGAAAGTTATCATTTAACATAGGGAACGAGTCGGTAGAGTTTTCCCTTTCTCAAGCTCTTAAACAACCAATGATCGAACAAATGAATTCCATTGAAGTTATTGATAGTTTGGTTGAGTATAGCTTGATAGATGATGATAAGCAAGAAGATGAACCATTTGACTCTCCACCTCTTGAAGAAGAATGTTTGCATGATGAAAAGGTAGAACCACTACCGGTGGGTAAGAGTATGGTATCTTCTCCTCCTAATCTTGAACTTAAACCACTCCCCTCTTCCCTCAAATATGTTTTTTCTTGAAGGAACTAATTATCCCATTATCGTCAATGCTACCCTTGATGGTCCTCAATTGGAAAAACTTTTAATTGTTTTAAGAAAGCACAAAAAGGCCATCGGGTATAGCATTGCCGACCTCCAAGGCATAAGCCCAAATAGTCGATAAGGCAAAAGTCTCCGTGATTGAGAACTTGCCACCACCTACAAATGTTAAAAGGGTGAGGAGTTTTCTAGGTAACGCCTGTTTTTATAGACGATTTATTAAAGACTTTTCTAAGATAGCTAAGCCTTTGACTTCTTTGCATATGAAAGATGCACCTTTTGTTTTTGATGACTCGTGTCTTGAGGCCTTTTGCAGGATAAAGACCGCTCTCACTACCACACCGATTATCAAAACTCCCGATTGGAATCTTCCATTTGAGATCATGTGCGATGCATCCGATTTTGCTGTTGGTGTCGTTCTAGGACAATGGGTTGATAAGAAGATACATGTGATTTATTATGCAAGCAAGACCTTAGATGAAGCCCAATCGAGGTACACCACAACCGAAAAAGAGATGCTTGTCGTTGTCTATGCCATGGAGAAATTCCGAAATTATGTTACCGGTTCTAAAGTCATTATCCATACCGATCATGCGGCGATTCGATACATCATGTCCAAAAAGGAGACAAAGTCCCGACTCTTTCGTTGGGTGCTCCTTTTGCAAGAATTTGATATCGAGATTAAAGACAAAGCCGGATCGGAGAACTTGGTAGCAGATCATCTTAGTAGACTAACGGTTAGTAAAGAGAGCAATAAAGAAGATGGCATTCCCATCAATGAAGCTATGAGAGATGAGGCCTTGATGGCCGTTGAAACTATTACACCTTGGTATGCCGATATCGTCAATTTCTTAGTGTCTCATTTTATTTCGGATGATTATTCCAAACAAGAGACGAAGAAACTACGTTATAAAGCCCGACGCTATTATTGGGACGAGCCTTATTTATTTCGCCGATGTGTAGATGGAATTTACTGACGATGTGTTACGGCCGAAGAAGGATATAATATTGTGAAGCACCTTCACTCGACATCTTATGGTGGACACTTGGCCAATCAAAAGACAATTGCCAAGGTTCTCCAAAGCGGGTTTTGGTGGCCTTCCATGTTCAAAGACATTCGAGCTTTCATTCTCACATGCGATGCATGCCAACGAAGTGGCAATATAACAAGAAGAAATGAGATGCCCCTTCAACCTATCTTGGAGATTGAACTGTTCGATGTTTGGGGCATTAATTTCATGGGTCCGTTCACATCCTTGTTTGGTAACAAGTATATTCTAGTCGCGGTTGATTATGTCTCAAAATGGATCGAGGCCGTAGCTTCCCCAACCAATGACTCCAAGGTTGTAATCAAGCTTTTCAAGAATGTAATTTTCCCAAGATTCGGTATGCCTAGAGCCATAATTAGTGATGGAGGCTCTGATTTTAGGAAAGATACCTTTGAACACCTTCTTAGGAAGTACGGTATCACTCACAAGATGTCCTTAGCCTACCACCCTCAATCAAATGGGCAAGCCGAGATCTCCAACCGTCAAATCAAGGGAATTTTAGAGAAAGTTGTAAATACACACCGAAAGGATTGGTCATTGAAATTAAATAACGCCCTTTGGGCATTGAGGACGGCTTACAAAGAGCCGATTGGAACCACTCCTTATCATCTTGTGTATGGTAAAGCTTGTTATTTACCGGTGGAACTAGAACACAAAGCCAAATGGGCAATCAAAGAGCTAAACTTCGATGAGAGTGTTGTAGGAAATAATCGCCTTCTCCAACTACAAGAATTGGAAGAATTAAGACTTGAAGCCTACGAGAATTCGAAGATCTACAAAGAACGAACTCGCCAATGGCACGATTCTCGAATTCTTCGTAAGGACTTCTCCGTTGGTGATAAGGTATTACTCTTCAACTCTCGCTTTAAGCTCTTCCCCGATAAGTTGAAATCAAAATGGTCGGGTCCATTTGAAGTGACCGGACTGCAGCCATATGGATCGATAGAGATATCAAGCCCGGAAACCCGGAAGTTTATGGTTAATGGGCAAGGTTTGAAGATTTATCATCCCGATCATATTCGTGTGACCTTTGCTACTATGAAGTTTGGTGAGCTCCCATCGGGGAGCGTTGCTTGAACCCCTCTCAAAGTTGATGTAGGTTTGGTGGTATCCTCAACAACCACCTTGTATATATGTATCATATTTCTTTGAGTTTATTAGTTTTGTTAGCTTGAGAAGAATGATTGAAATTGGATTTCGCAATGGAGCTCAATTTGGATGAAGATCAAGCATTTGGAGAAGTTATGGAGCTTAAATCGAAGACCACAAGCATGTTTCTGGGAAATATTGATTATGTAATGTGAGTCGAGTCAATATTTGAATCTCTAGGTGATTATTGAAGAGCCATGAAATGGCAAGGTGAAAAAACGCAGCAAACAAGACCGCCGGGCGAAACTTCGCCCGGTGAGACTCGACCGGGCGAAACATCGCCCCACGGAAAAGTTGCAAGAATTGCCGGAACCGAAGAATATACCATCGGGCAAAATTTCGCTCGGTGAGATTTTGACCGGGTGAAATTTCACCCGGTGGAAAAAAGTTGGCAAAGCGATTTTCACGACGAAAAGTCGTCGGGTGAAATTTCACCCGATGATGCCCGACCGGGTGAAATTTCACCCGGCGGTGTGACTTGGCCGATCGCCTACACTTTTTACTCACTCACTACATTTTCATCTCCCTCCAACATTCTACCTCAACATAACTTTCCCTCCAAATATTCTTACACCAAATTTTTACCACCAACTTTAAACTTTCACTTTCCCTCTCAAACACGTTTATTTATATCACCTTTTTCACCTCACTCATCATTTCACCCTTTCACCCATCACAAAATCATTACACCACCTTCCATACACCATATTCAACCTCCATTCATAACTCCATTCCATACTTGGGTGAATATTTATTTTGGGTTTTTGAAGAAAGGAGAAGCAAAAGTTTCGGGATTTTTCTTGCAAATTATTATCATGGAGACAAGAGCCCAAAGAGCCGCGCGTAAACAAGGTATGGCCTTGACTTCTAATCCTTCTAAATGTTCATCTTCTAGTAAGTCCGCTAGGCCTAAACTTTTAGCGTGCCCTAATTCACCCTTTGCTCGTATCTTCTCTGAAAAGAACTTTCAGAGTACGAGATGGCCTTGTGCATTCACAATGAAAACTCTAGGAATTAAGAACGGTATTAGAGAGTTATCGTCTAGAATTGGTACTAGTAAACTCCTTGATTTTGTGCCTTTCACAAATAAAGACTTGACTTGTGAGTTTTTAGGTACCTTTATAATCGATAACCCGACCGCACCTAAAGAGTTCAAATTTAATTTGTTTGGTAGAAATCAGTGTTTAGATATTTCCGACTTTAGCTTAGCTCTAGGTTTGCCCTCATCGTGTACCGGACTAAGTAGACCCTTATGTGATTCGCAAAGTAGTGCGACTAGGAGAGACTTATGGAGGCGCATAGCGCCGGGTCAACGTGATTTCGAACCCAATTCTAATTTTACCGCTGAAATCCGTAACCCAGCCATTCGTTATTTCGCTGAAATTCTTTCACACTGTCTTTTGCCATCTATCGATAACATCATTAACCTCAATGTGTGTGTCCTACAATTGATATGTGACTCTTTACTCGGTAACCCTTATCCCCTTGACCTACCTATTGTCGTGGCGTTACACTTTCATCAAATTATCATTGACCAACGCCCCTCTATCGACTGTGGTGGTCTTGTGACCGTAATAGCAAGAAATTTGGGTTATGCGACCGACCATCTTAAACCACATGACCCCCGAGTCTGGCTTGACGCGGCTTACTTCCCTACTTGGATCTTTCACGTACCTGACCACCGCCTCGTCTCTCTTAGCCATGACCGAGCCTTAATTGTCCCCACCAAAAACCGAACCAATATTTATAACCATCGCAATTGGGACCTACCTCCAGGTCCCTGTGAATTCCGACTGAACAACTCGGGGGATGTAGGAGTCTGGGAGTATGCCGGTGAGGGAACTCCCACGGCCTCCTTTGCGTCAAATGACTATTCAGACTATACCCCCCTACAAGAATCGGTAGATTATGTGGTTCGTATGTGTTGTGGGTAAATATGTGTGGAGTCGGTGAGTCTTAATTTACAATTGTATATGAATTAATGTTGTTCCTTGTTCCCTGTTCCATCATTTTAACCATTGTGATTGTTTTATCTTGAACAAAATTGCAAGCTGTCCCACCGTCCCATTTAATGATTTTTTGCGGCCGTCGTGGCCTTGGTATTGCTCCCGGTCTCTTGGCGACGTGATTACGCCATTGACCCCTTTTGAAAAATCCAAATTTTTAAATCAAATCTTTCTCAATTTTTCTTAATCCGGGCTAGGTGACGTGACTACACCTACGCCCAATTTTTCACCCTTTCATTTTATTTCATTTTCATTTTCTTAGCCACTTGGCTAGGGTCTAGGTGATGTGATTGCACCTAGGCCCGCCACTATTTTATCATTTTCTTTATTTTATTTTCCTTTTCTTTTCTCAAAATTTTTGAAAAACCAAAAAACACTCAAAAAATTATAAAACCCAAAAACATTTAAAAACCATAAAAATCCAAAAAGATTTTTCTTCTTTTTCTTTTTCATTTTTCTCGTTCTTCCCTACTTGTCCATTGAGGACAATGTACAGTTTTAGTGTGGGGGAGGAGTCTACTATCTTTTATTCTTCAAAAATCTTTTCAAAAATCCATAAAAATTTGAAAAACTCGAAAAATCAAAAACATTTTCTTTTCTTTTTCTCTTCTTTTCCTGTTTCTCGTTATGTTTTGTGTCCCGTGATGGTCTTGTTCTCTACTCTTACAGGTAACCACCACCTAAATAGCGCGAATTGAAGAGATTATGAAAGCAACTCATGCTTCTTCTAGCTCGTTTTAGGTTCCCGAGAACATTCAAGAAGATTTGGAACGATTCCGACTCGTTTCATACACTTTTGGAGCCAACGAAGAGAAGGAACGATCACTTGATGCCTTGGATTCGATCCCGAGACCTTGGGACCCATTTCCGAGCCCCTTAGACTCTATCCGAAGCACCGAGAATCGATAAGAAGCCCATGAGAAGCAAGGAGGGACCCTTGAGATCATATTTGAGGCCTACAAGACCCTACATGGCCGTGTCAGAAGCCTACATGGTCGTGTAGTGAGTTGGGAAGCAAAGAAGAAAGGAAGTAAGCTACAGCAGGGCGTCATGGCCATGACCCATGACCATCATGGCCATGACGGGGGTGCCTCATGGCCGTGAGCCCCCTCATCATGGCCGTGAGCCCCCTGTTTCTCCTCGCACTTTGTCACTTCATTCCCCTTATTCTTACAACCCTATAAATACCCCCCTCTTATAATCTTATGTTATGTGCTTCATTACCCACTAAACCCTAGACTAATTTAGCATAGATTAGCTTAGATTAGAGTGGATTAGTCGGTAATTAGTCCTTAATCTAGTTAGCTAATCTTGTATTAAGGGATCTCTTGAAGAATCCATCCAATCTTGACAACATTGGTGGATCTTTTGGGTGTTCTTTAAATACAAGTTATCATCTTTTCCATTCCTTTCTTGTTGGTATAATCTTCTCATCCTTTTACTCTTAATCATTGTTTTATTATTCAAGTTTCAATCTTTAGATCTTGTTCATTGTTTTGTTCATTGTTCATCTTTGTTAGTTTTACATATGTATCCTCTTGTTCTTGTTTTGGTTTATCTTGTTAGTGTTAGTTTTAGCTTAATTATGTTTGAGTAGATTCTTGCTAGGGTTATTAGGGTGATTGGTTGTGATTGTGGATGATTAGGGTGAGATGGGTGGTACTAGATGTTGTTTTTGTTGTTTCCCATTTACCTTGCACTCCACATGTTCGATGAAATGCTTGTGAGACTAGAGACGATCAATCCTTGTTTTTCTTGCATATTCTCTTGTATGTGTGTGTTTGTTTGGTTGGTTTGGTTCCCTCATTACGTAGCGAGAGCCCGATGAGGACGACCCCTAGGCCGATTACGTAGCGAGAGCCCGATTGGTGGAATCTAGGCTACGAAAGCATGCTAGTAACCCCGTTCTTCCCCTTTCTGTCTTCTTTGCATCCATGAACCCGACCTAACCCTAGTTTTCATTCTTATTGTTATCCTTGCTTCCCTTAGTCGTTAGTTACTTGTTTTGTATTCCTTTTTCCGTGTTCTGGACTTAGCCTAGTCTTTAGCCTCCCCCTAGTTTAGCTTGTCTCGAACCTAGTCTTTGACCGTAGCACCCATTAGTCTAAACGCGTTTTCCGTCCCTGTGGATTCGACCCGACTTGCCTTAGCTACCCTAGTTAGGTTAGTTGGTTATTATTTGGTGGCGGGATCCACGGCAAAATCCCACCCATCAATTTGGCGCCGTTGCCGGGGACAGCGTAGTTTAGACTCTTGTGTGCTTAGTTTTAGACTTTATTCTTGATTTTTATGTTTTCTTTTCCTTGTGTATCTCCGTTTTTCTTCTTGTGTGCCTATTTCTCTCTTCCTAGTGCCTCAAAAGCACTTGGCTACTAACGTTTGCTCAAGTGCTTCTAGCTCATCCTGGGTATCAAAGCAACGTTATGGAAATGGCACGTCCTAGCTTCCATCAATCGTCACGGGACAACTATGGGGCAAATTGCCAAGTCCCAAAATTTCACCAACCATGTCAACCTCATCAACAATCTTACGAACGCCCTCCATATGGTTACCATGAAAGTTGTCAAGGATCATTCCAACATCCTAACAACTACCAAACACCTTCACATAACCCACAACCAAAAATCCCCGACTTTGAGACTTGTCAAATGTTGGTCCAAATGCAAAAGAGTCAACAAGAGGCGATAATGCTATTGCAAAAGGGTCAACATGAGATGATGATTTTAATGCAAAAGAGTCAACAAGCGATGATGACTCAAATACAAGGGGTCAAAGAGGAGCTCAAGGCCCAAATAGAGGTGCAAGATGCTCGGATCAATGCACTCATGGCTCGCATCACGATGTCGGCCACTCGAGCTCCACAAATTGTTGGGGAAGGTTCATTTAGACAAGAAGGTCGGTTGACTCGACATGGAAGTCAACTCGATCATGAAGCTACGAATGAAGAAGAAAGGGTCAATCAAGAGATCATTGTTGAGTGTTGCTTGGATGGTGAAGTTATGGGAAGAATAAAGGAAGTTGAAGCTTCAAGGGTCAACAATGAGGAGGGGTGTGAACATGATTCTCAAGGTAACTCTTGGGGAGCCAATGTATTGGCTATCAAATTGGATTTGTATGATTTTCTCCGTGATAAACCGGATCTAGACAATCCAAAGCCAAGTGAAGACATACCTCCTATAGGCCATATTGACAAGGTGAGTGAAAAGGAGCGTAATACTTGGGAGAAAGAAGTAGATGCCTTGGAACCTGCCTTGAATGGGAAATTGGAGGAGCCAATTGCCTCCAATGAAGAAAACTTGATGCCTTCTTCTCCTCTATCGCACTCGATTTCTAGCCGCTTTTCTAGTGAGACGGTTGATGAAGAGGATCCTTGTCGGGCGGTGGAAAAGAGTTCTACTCTCGACCCCGTAGAAGAAGCAATCCCCTTAGCGTGTGATCTCCCACATCATAACACCGAGCATGACTCTAGACCACTATACCAACCGGATGGTCATAAGAGTCGTTGCTATGTTGGTTTGGAAGACCCGGAAGATCACGAAAACCCCGAGCATACTGAAGATGATCGCTTCTTGCCTCCGACTTGGAAGCTCTTGAAAGTAGCTAGGCTCGGCCATGTGAGCCTCAACGAAGATGTTGCTAGGGCATTTGTTTTACTCCTCCGAGCTCTTGATGGCTATGGAAGTGTAGTTGGTGAGAGTAGCTTAGTGTAAATATCTTTTCCCTTTTCTTTTGTGCTTGTGTTTGTGTATATGTTTGTTTGGATATTTTGCTTTTTAGGATTGTTAGTTTTTGTGGAAGTCTTGTAATTTGGTATTATGATGAGTGATGTGAGGGAGGGATCTTGATGAATGTTATTTGAGTTTATTTGGTAGGTCTTAGTGAAGATGAAGTCTCGAGGAGAGTAGATGATGATAGAAGCTTGGTTTTGAGCAAGGGAGTCGGTTTTTGAAGCTTTGGACAAGCTTTTGGGGTTATAGAAGGTTAGAAGATCTATCCCGGGCGAGAAGAAGGCTTCCCGACCGGGACGAGTGATCCATCCCGACCGGGAAGGAGTCGTCCCGACCGGGAAGGGAGCTTCCCGACCAGCACGGGTGTGTCATCCCGACCGGGACCATCCATCCCGACCGGGATGGTCCCCTACTCCACATTTTGCCTCTTCTTCGACATTCGACCCCACCCAACCATTTTATACCCCCTCCCAACCTCCCAACCTACCCTTGCACCTATCATATGACCTTACACTTCATATGCATAGCCTCACCTCATCTTACCTTCACTACTTACCGAGCCTAGCATCAAATCCCACCCCCTTCTACCATTGCAAGCTTAATACTTCAACCATGCGGGCCTATCAAGATTGAAGAGGAATAACAATGACGAAGACAAGCTATGTGCCGATATTGAAATATGAGACGATGGAGCGAGTGAGTTGCTAACCGATGGGTACGACAACTATCCTTTCTTTTCCGTCTTTAATCGCTTGCCTTCCCTTGTTTGTCCCCTTCCCCTTATACACTTTTGTGTCATGGTGGCCCTCGGGGCCTTGGTAGTTATTGCTCCCGACTCTCGATGACGTGATTATGGCGGGAGTCATTTCAAAATCCAAATTTACAAGCCTTTTTACTTTATTTTTCACTTTTTGGGATTTAGTCGGATTTAGGCGGAATCCGGGCTAGGTGACTTGATTACACCTAGTCCTCCCCTCCCATTCCCTTTTATTTCCTGCTTTTTATTTCTTTCCCCATCCATATCTTTTCTTGTCTCGGCCCATGGTGACTTGACTACACCCCGGCCGGACACATTCTACCCTTTTCTCCGCTTTATTTTTGATTTTTAGCTTTATTTTCGTAGTTTCTTTTCTTTTCTTTAGTGTCTCCATACACTACAATCGAGCATGAGGACATTGCTCGGTTTAAGTGTGGGGGAGCAATATTCTATCGTAGTTAGTTTTATTTTCGTAGTTTTTCAAAAAATCTTTAAAAGCCCTAAAAATTTGAAAAAATTGCACAAAAATCAAAAAGATATTCTTTTGTGTCTTTTCCTTTTGTGTCGTTGTGTCGTATTTTTGTTTTGTTGTGCGTGTTTTGCCTCCCTTTTTCCTTATAGGTTGCCTAATCACCGTTAGCTTTGGAGAGCTCTCAAGACATCCGGTAAAATCTCTTCACCCCTTTTCCCTCTTTGTTCCTTGTGGAGTTTGGAGGAGTTGTGTGAAGTTGTGTGCTCGGGTGGAGCTTTGTGCATATTTGTGGTTGATTTGGTGATTTGTTTGGAAGTTCGGGGTGGTGTTTGTTTTGATTATGTGTTTGTTTTATCTTGTTTTGTTTTGTTGCCTTTTGTCTCTTTTTCTTTTGTTTTCGTTGTGTCTTTGTTTTGTGTGTGTAGTTGTGTCTAGTGTGTAAAAAGGTTTTCGAAAACCCGGTTTAGAGGCTAGTGTGCAAGCGTTTACTTTCCCTTTCTAGTAGTATGAATCGAGTCTTGGACCTTAGTCTAGTAGAATGACCCTAAATCAATGATTTCGTTGGTCCTTTACCTTGAGTCCACCTAGCTTACTAGGGATTTACTACGGGATTTGCATTTTGACCATTATGACCACCCACGGTGTGAAAAGGCCTTGGTTGCCGAGTCCCGTCCCTTAGGTGACCACGTTTGGGATTGTTTGACTAGTCTAAGTTCTCCCCTTTTTGTGAGTATGAAGGGAAGACGTCGTTCCGACATACCCATTTTCCTACCTCCTACACATATCCACACAATAAAGTTGCAAATTTGTTGAAATCTCTCTTTCTTGTTGCAAAAAGGAATGCCTACAACTCAAATCAAGCCACAAGGACAAAGAAAAGAAAAAAAAGGAAAATGAAAGAAAGAAAAGATTGAAGAAAAAGAAAAGGCACAAAAAGCCAAAAAGAAAATAGAAAAGAAGAAAAAGAAATGGCATAGCAAAACAAAGCAAAAATGCAAAAGAAATAAAACTGCCAAAAGAAAACCGTCCCACAAAAAGAGTCCCCACCATCAAAAATAAGCCTTTTACCGACTATTACCGTGAAGAGCCTACCAAAGGACCGAGTGTCTAGGAAGGATGATAGCGGTAATGGTCGGTCTTCCCTCATTTTGCAATCACATTCACCTTTTTACTTGGACTAGTTAAGCGGTTTTGGGCATGGGACGACCCTCTTGGCTTATCGCTAAAGGGGGTGGGGTCTCACTTACCTACAATGTCGACTAACACCGTGGTTCATCCTTTTTCCATCCCGCCGATCGTCCCGTAGTACGTTCTTAGAAGGTTATGAGGAATCTAGGTAAGTTACCAACGTTCTTATTGCTTTGTTGTCATACTATTAGGATTTAGTTCATTTCGATTTGTATAACTAGCTTTGGAATGTTTCTACTTGCCTTGAGTCTTAAACCGGTGCTTCTTTCACCACTTTTTAGAGGGAAGCGGTATTTGTTTCTTTTTGGGTGCAACCGTTTGTTTGTTTATTTGTATGCTTGTTTGTCTATGTGTTTTTGTGTCCGGTTGCATCCACAATTTTGTCGCAAGACCCCACTTGCCTTGCGGAGTGCACTTCTCCTCTAAGTGTACTCGCGTGATTTGAAAGGGCGTAGCGTGCGCTAATACCCACTCGGTTAGTCATCTAGTTTCTTTTAGTTTTTAGTTAGTTTGTGCTTACTCGAGGGCGAGTAAGGGTTAAGTGTGGGGGAGTTGATAAGTGTAGTTTGTAGTGCCTAATTTGTTGTCTTTAGGTCCCGTTTTCCTTGTGGAATCGCTCTTTGGAGCGGTTTCTGGGCTACTCATGCTTCTTCTAGCTCGTTTTAGGTTCCCGAGAACATTCATGAAGATTTGGAACGATTCTGACTCGTTTCATACACTTTTGGTGCCAACGAAGAGAAGGAACGATCACTTGATGCCTTGGATTCGATCCCGAGACCTTGGGACCCATTTCCGAGCCCCTTAGACTCGATCCCAAGCACCGAGAATCAATGAGAAGCCCATGAGAAGCAAGGAGGGACCCTTGAGATCATATTTGAGGCCTACAAGACCCTACATGGCCGTGTCAGAAGCCTACATGGCCGTGTAGTGAGTTGGGAAGCAAAGAAGAGAGGAAGTAAGCTAGAGCAGGGCGTCATGGCCGTGACCCATGACCATCATGGCCATGACGGGGGTGCCTCATGGCCGTGAGCCCCCTCATCATGGCCGTGAGCCCCCTGTTTCTCCTCGCACTTTGTCACTTCATTCCCCTTATTCTTACAACCCTATAAATACCCCCCTCTTGTAATCTTATGTTATGTGCTTCATTACCCACTAAACCCTAGACTAATTTAGCATAGATTAGCTTAGATTAGAGTGGATTAGTCGGTAATTAGTCCTTAATCTAGTTAGCTAATCTTGTATTAAGGGATCTCTTGAAGAATCCATCCAATCTTGACAACATTGATGGATGTTTTGGGTGTTCTTTATATACAAGTTATCATCTTTTCCATTCTTTTCTTGTTGGTATAATCTTCTCATCCTTTTACTCTTAATCTTTGTTTTATTATTCAAGTTTCAATCTTTAGATCTTGTTCATTGTTTTGTTCATTGTTCATCTTTGTTAGTTTTACATATGTATCCTCTTGTTCTTGTTTTGGTTTATCTTGTTAGTGTTAGTTTTAGCTTAATTATGTTTGAGTAGATTCTTGCTAGGGCTATTAGGGTGATTGGTTGTGATTGTGGATGAGTAAGGTGAGATGGGTGGTACTAGATGTTGTTTTTGTTGTTTCCCATTTACCTTGCACTCCACATGTTCGATGAAATGCTTGTGAGACTAGAGACGATCAATCCTTGTTTTTCTTGCATATTCTCTTGTATTTGTGTGTTTGTTTGGTTGGTTTGGTTCCCTCATTACGTAGCGAGAGCCCGATGAGGACGACCCCTAGGCCGATTACGTAGCGAGAGCCCGATTGGTGGAATCTAGGCTACGAAAGCATGCTAGTAACCCCGTTCTTCCCCTTTTTGTCTTCTTTGCATCCATGAACCCGACCTAACCCTAGCTTTCATTCTTATTGTTATCCTTGCTTCCCTTAGTCGTTAGTTACTTGTTTTGTATTCCTTTTCCGTGTTCTAGACTTAGCCTAGTCCTTAGCCTCCCCCTAGTTTAGCTTGTCTCGAACCTAGTCTTTGACCGTAGCACCCATTAGTCTAAACGCATTTTCCGTCCCTGTGGATTCGACCCGACTTGCCCTAGCTACCCTATTTAGGTTAGTTGGTTATTATTTGGTGGCGGGATCCACGGCAAAATCCCACCCATCAGTTAGGTTGTTGCTATTGGAGGCTCTCGAAGTTGAGCATTTACGTGTTGTGGTTGATTGTGCTTGAATGTTGATGGAGTATGGAGTACATGACTTTACTTGTGTTTTCTTTTATTTGCTTTTTCATTTTCGTGTATTTTGTCTTGTTTTGCTTTTGTATAGTGTGTCTAGGATTAAAACTTTTCGAAAACCCGATTACAAACTTATAACAAGAGTTTACATTCCATTGTAGATAACCCATTGTAGATTTTGGACCTTAGTCTAGTAGAATGACTCTTTGCAATGAATTTGTTGATCATTTAGCTTTGAGTCCACCTTTTCTACTAGAGGTTTACTTCGGGGTTTGCATTTGACCACCTTGACCACCCATGGAGGAGTTAGGCCTTGGTTCCCGCATCCCGTTTTCTGGGTGACCTTGCTCGAATGACCATTGCACCTTTAGTCCAAATCCTTTCCATCTTTTGTGGGTTATCCGGAATGGCGCGCGTTCTCGATTACCTCTTTTTCCTCCACCTATACATCATCACAATAAGTTTAAACCAAAATAACCTCCAAGCTTGGTTACAAACCACATCAAAAAGCCATAAAGGGCAAACCAAAGCAAGAAAAAAGGGCACAAAAATATGAAAGAAGAAAGAAAAACAAAGGAGAAGAAAAGGAGCTTCAAATGAAAATCAAATTATCAAAAACGTCTACATCAAAAAAAATGCCCTTTGATCGATTCATCATCGTGAAGTGCCAACTAGAGGACTGAGTCCCGATGTCGGAAGATAGCGGTGATGAGTCGATCCACCCAAATAATTGTAAACACTCCACATTTTTATTTGGGCTAATCTAGGAAATTCGAATTTTGGAACGACCCTCTTGGCTTAGCCAAAGAGAGCGGGACTGCACCTACCTACAGTGTCGAACGAATCCATGGTTCACTTTTTCCGCTCCATTATACGCCCCGTAGTACCCTTTTAGAAGATTAGGCGGACCTAGGCTAAGTTATCAACATCTATATTGCTTAATTGTCATAGTATTAGGCTTTGGTCCTTGTTTACATGGGTGATTTATCTTGGAAGTCTATTGTTGTTTTAGGTAAGTAATCGGTGTCTTTCCCCGCCATCTCGATGAGGGATTCGGTGTTTTATTTTTGCTTTGGATGTGTCTATTCTTTCTTGTTATGTGTTTTTGTGTGTTTAGTCGCATCCACCATTTTGAGCAAGCCCCAACTTGCCTTGCATGGGAGTACTTTACCTCATAAGTGTTTCGATGTGAGTTGAAGGGACGGAGCGGGCCGGTTAATTGCCCCGTATTGGCTTAGCATAGTCTAGCTAGTAGTAGTAGTTTGTAATTTCTTTTTGGGTCGTTGCTCGAGGACGAGCAAAGGTTTAGTGTGGGGGAATTGTTGTGTGCTAAATTTAGACCATTGTTCCCTCCATTTAGACCCGTTTTTCCCTCGTTTTGCGAGTCTTGAGTGCGATTATCGCCATATTTTGCGTATTTCTCGCATTAGCGTCTCTCTTGTGCGTTTTACGTGTTTTTGGTAGTTTTTCTATCAATTTTGATAGGTTTTGCTACAAAAATCACGATCGAGCTTCCACGAGCACAAGAGAAGGGAAAACCGTCCAAAGAGCAAAGCACACAACTTAAAGTTTAAAGCCATCCGATCGAACAAACGAAGAATGAGACGAGACTCGAGGCCACGAAAAATGACCGGGCGAAATTTCACCCAACGATAAAAGTGCCTCCCGATGATTTTCCGAGAACTCCACACCGGGCGAAACTAACCGGGCGAAATTTCGCCCACCGGGTGAAATTTCGCCCGATGGGAAGAAGTGTCAAAAACGCGAAAAAAATAAGAAAATCTCACCGGGCGAAATTTTCACCCGGTGGGAATTGACGTCAAGTCCGCAGGGCAAAGTTTCACCCCATGGAGATGCAAAGGGAGATTGTCTCACTAATGGAGCATAAAGTTGGATTTGGGCTTTAGGTTAAAAATCCATTAAGAGATTACTATATATATGTTACCCTAATTCATTGCCTAAACCACCTCTCCATTGTGCTAAGGAGGGAAGACATTACACCCTTCCACCATCCTATTACACCATCCATTAGTAGTAGTAATCTAGAAAAATCCTAAATTCTAGTAGTTTACATAGTAATTAATAGTAGATCTACAAGTTTCCATCAACAATTACCTAGATTTCAAGGTTGTAAGAAGATTATTCAAGTTTTATTTGAAGATTTGTTTGGTTTATTGGAGGATTAGTGACAAGGTCTCCATTTCATTCATCAAAGATTCAATCTTTATCTATGATATCTTCTTAATTCTTATAGATCTACATAGTTGAAATAATTCTCTTCCACTCTCTAATCTCTAGTTTAGTTTTTGTGTTGTTTTCTCATCATCATCTTGTTTAGATCTAATTAATATGCATGTTGTGATGATTTCCATAATGATGTGTGAGTAGATTTCTTGTTGGGGAGTTTACGGATGAGGGCTTGGATTATTTGAATATAGGGATGTTGGTGGGTTGCTTGCATGTTGGTTTATCTTATTTATAGTGTTGTGTCATTGTTGTTTTAGTCCGGCCAACTAGACCGACCTTGACTAATTTCTATCAATAAGGGGAAACTCGGGGTAGAAATTACCATGACTAGGGCCTTACCCTCATTCGTCGTGAAAGCGGGATTTAGGTGGGTTTATCGACATTGCGACAAAAACTCGATTCCGACCTTCTTAGACTCCAAGTACCGAATCCCGACTTCTCCCTAACACCTTTTCCCTAGATTGACCACCTCTAAGCCATCATCGTAGTTATTCCTCTAATATAGACTCGACCTCTACAAAACCCCCCTCTCTAAGACATCAAACACGACACTTTAAGCTTCACAAACATACACCGTTCCCTGTGGACCGACCTCGACTTACAACGATTACTCTAGTAGTTTTTGTGTTATTCCGAGTCTTACAAATATCGTTTGATCCCCCGTCCTTCGTTAATGACCGATCCGATTGGGAGGCGATCATGAAGAAACTACGCCATTTTCGTGCTTCCACGGTCGTCCCAACAAAAGCTTGAATGAGGTTTTTGCATTAATAACATGGAAGAGAGTGTCAGAGGACAAATCCGCCATGCTTAGCTTGACACGAATGATGCCAATCACACGCTCGCCATTTATATTGAAGCCATGGATTAACGTTCGACTACTGGACAATTCATCTACCGCAATGCCTAGCTCCACCATGGTTGCCTTAGGCATGAGATTTACACCGAATCCACCATCGATCAAAGTGCGGCTTACTTTCTTTCCTCTGATGTACCCTGAGACATACATTGGCCTATTGTGAAGTTTGGACCCAAGAAGAAGATCTTCATCAGAAAATGTCAAGGCGGTGTTGCAGGATAGACATTTGGTCTCTTGTTCTGCAGACTTGCCAGCATCTTTTATCTCTTCTTCATACAACTCAGGGTTTTGAAGTGCTTGAGAAACTTGATGACGCATCTTCTCAGGCAGATGAAAGATTTGCTTCCACTCCATGCGTGCGGGTAGAGAATCGAGCGTAGCTGACACTTTAGTATCTCAGGGTAGATTCTCGTCTTCTGTAGAGGCCAATTTTGAAGTATCCCTTTCTTCTTCATCTTCTTCATCCTCCACAATTACCTCAGCCGCTACTGTGTAAACAGTGACTTCGTCGAGATAGCCCTCGGGGAAAAATTCCTTTAGGACAATTGGAGATGGAAGACCTTGCTCTAGCAAATCAATAGGCATGACTTTTGACTTGGTCACTTTCTTTGCTTTCTTCTTATTCTTAGGGCGGCATGGCCCCTTCTTCTTTGTTTGATTCCTTCTTCCTTGAACATGTTCTTGATTCTGAAGTTTCGTTGGCTTCCTTGGTTTCTTGCGAGTGACCAATGTCCATCCTTCATCATCATCATCATTTGGACTATCTGCGATTGCTTTTTCATTCCAAGAAGTCGGTTTTGGTGATATCGGCCTTGGTACTCGCAACATTGTACGCTTCATGCTCCTCGTGCAGATCTACTCCACCTGACACGTCCATGGGTGTGGCATCAAATTCGGCGATCACTGCCGTGGTATGATTTGTCGCCACAACGTCATCTACGTCCAAGATGATCTTCCCTTCTCTGGATAGTTGCATGATTCTTTCCTTGAGGGTGATACACTTCTCCAAAGGATGACTCACCAATCTATGGTAGCGACAGTAATTTGGATCGTTTGTCTTATTTGCTTGTTCTGGGCGCTTCAACTCAGGTAACTGGATGATTTTCTTCTCAAGTAAATCATCAAGCATGCCTGATAGATCTGAGGCAGGGAACGGATACTGTTTAGACTGCAACTCCTTTAGCGTTGGCCTTTCACGCTTGAAGTCACTTGTGTATGTTTCCTTGGCTTTGTTTTGCTTAGACTTTCCCGAAATTTTGACGGGCTCACTGGAGGTGGTTGCATTCACTGTTTCTTTGGAAGAGCTTTTGGAACCCTTATCATTTTTCTTGAATTCCTTCTTCTCTGATGTTGCATTGGAAGAAGATGATCGATTCTTTCCACGTGCCTTGATTGTCAGTTCCATATCATGAGCACGAGTCGCCAGTTCTTGAAAGCTTCGAGGTTTGATACCGTTCAAGATGTAGAGCAGGTCCCACTTCATGCCATTGATGCACATTTCAACTGCAGAACCCTCGCTAAGGCGGTCCTTACACTCCAGACTTAGGGCACGCCATCGGTAGATGTATTCTACAACGGGCTCCTCTTCCCACTGAGAAGTATTTGTCAACTCACTCATGCTCACAATGCGCCGTGTGCTGTAGAAGCTATTCATGAACTCGGTCTCCAAGCGGTCCCAACTATCGATGGACTCATAACTAAGTCCGTATACCAATCAAAGGCGATGCCTTTGAGGGAGCGGACGAACTGTTTCACCAACAAGTCACCATCAGTCCCTGCGTTGTTGCAAGTCTCGATAAAGTGTGCAATATGTTGCTTGGGGTTGCCTTTCCCATCGAACTGCTCGAACTTTGGAGGTTGGTAGCCTGAAGGCATGCGCATCTCATCGATCCTCTTTGTATACGGCTTCACATAGTGCAGTTTGTAGGAAGCTCCCTCATCTAACCGACTTTTGATGGTGTTGTTAATCAAGTCAAGCAGCTGTACTTGGGTGAGAGGCTTTTCACCACCCTTTCCGCCATCATCTTTCTCATCGTCACTCCCAACTTCACTTGCGGTATCTCCATGGTAACTAGAGCCACCCTTGTTACGAAGATCCTCCATTTCTTTTTGAAGATCTTCAATCCTCTTATTCTTCTCTTCGTTTTCCTTCATTATTTGTTCAAGGATTTTGTTCATGTTTGCCACTTGTTCTTCGAGGATAGAGCCACCAATAGTCATCACTGATGCAATAAGAGGGACTTCCACTTCCTTTTTCTTTGGGGAAGTTTTCTTCTCCTTGCGAGGGGATGCACTGGAGGAATTCAGTTCCTTTTGATTTGTCTTTGAAGATGAAGCAGCCTTGCGAGGGGATCCACTTTTGGGCGATCCACTTATGGGACTCAACATCTTTTGCTCCTTGCTTGGAGATGAAGAGGCCTTGAGCAAAGCAGTAGCAGCAGCAGCAATGGACTGAATGGAGTATCTACGTGGCCTTCTGGGAACATTAGCAGCGTGTAGGCTAGCAGCAGCAGCATTGACAACAGCCTTCTTCGCCATTGCTCTAGTGGACACACCAGCAGATTGCATGCCTGATTTGAGAGGCTCCTTGAGGATTGATGCATAGGATTGCTTCGGTGTGTTTGGAGTGTTTTCTGGGAGAGACATCTTCTTGTTGAAGTAGCTTGCTTGTGTGATAGAGATGACAGGTAGAGGTTTCACGTCGGGTTCACCAAAAATTTGTAACAACAAATTTTGTATCGCGATATTATAAATATCTTAATACAAAACTGGAGAAACAAATTATAATATCAGAAAAGTTCAAGTGTTCGGTTCTCTATTCTTCCTCTGATTCTACTACGTCGCTTTAGGCACACTTCAACGGTCTTCGTTCTTTGCTTGACTTTAGCTTCTTGGGAGGGTCGCGATGACTTGAGTCTCCTTTCGATGCTTGATGTTGATTTGACTTCCTTGAGTAGGCGACACGATCTTGTAGTGCTTGTTGCTACCTGGAAGGAATGATGCTTCGAGAATTTCCGAGCTTTTGTAGTCTTCTTTCTCTTCACCTTTTGTAGTGAGCTTGTCTTGTATGTTTTTTTTTTTCAAAATGGTTGAGAAGCTCTCTATTTATAGAATTTCTTCCTCCATCCTTGTTGGACTCAAAGTTGGGCTTTTTGAAAGTTTGGCTTCTCTTCGGGCCCAATTGACCATGTCTTGACTTTTAGGTCAAATTTGGTCAATATTTGACTTTTTGTTTAAGTTTGACATTTCTTGAAATTTGGGTCAGATTGACGAGTGCTTGACTTTTGGGCCTTATTGACTATGATCTGACTTTTCGGTCCGCTTGACATTTACTTGACTTTTGGGTCAACATGGCATTTTCTTGACTTTTGGCCCAATGGTGCATTTTCTTGACTTTTGGGCCAGGTGTAACACCCGCTATTTTTCTTAGCGCTTTTATCCTTTCCGCTATGACTTCGTCATAACTCTATTTCGGCCTTATGTTTCATTATGTTTCCAAGCTTTATTTTTATTTTCGAGTCCAATGATATTTATTTTTATTTTAAAGGATTTTAATTCTTTTAAACCTATTTATTCGATTTTCATCGTAAACTAATTAATTTTCCGCGAGGAATTCTATTTCTCTTTGAATTGACGTTTTAAAACTCGGATTTAAGTTACTCTTTTTCCTAAAAATGTGTAAATACATTTATATAATATTTTCAAGTAGTAAATATTTTTATTTACGAAAATTTAGCCAATAAAGATTCTATTACGAAGCTTCGCGAATAATTATTTTCTTACGCGAGGTTTACTCGAGTTGCTTTAAAATGCCTTTAACTATTTTATGATTATACTTTTTATCAACTTATAAATCATTTGAGACTTTTTCCTTATATTTTGGACCGACAAAGCTTCTTGTCACAATTTAACTATGTTTTATTAATAAGTTTCATTTTATCACATTAAACCGTAAACATAGGATTCTTTTCTTTTCATTGAATTGAGGCTTTACAACTCAAGCTCTTCCTACTCCTCTTCTTATCCCTTTGGCTAGCCATATTTGTCTAGATGCACTTAGGATTCTTCAACTATTTTACTATCATTTATGCTCTTTAAGTGTAGTAACCTCCTTCTCCTTTAATCTACTCTACATTCATTTTGTGCATTAACAAAAAAATTACTACAACATATTCATCATCCTTTTTTTTTCCTTCTTGGCCGAGTACTCCCTCCCCTATTCTAGCCTGATTTTTGCTCCATTTCGAGTCTCAATCGAATCGTTTTTATCGTCATATTAATCCTCTTTCCGATTCCTTCGTTAAGGTAATAATCGACGTCGTTTTCGATCATTATTTACCTTGATTTTTGTTAGTTTTCTCATGGTATTTTTCTGCCATGATTTTCGTGTTTGGAAGGATTTGTGGACGATCCCGAGGCCGACGAGTATATAATCGATTCAGACTTGGAGTAGAGGTAACGTCGATGTTACTCGGTATTTCATGATTTTAATTGTGTATTTGCATGTATATATTTTTATGTTTTATTTTGACAATATATATATGTCACCAAATCTGTAAAATTTTTAAGAGTTGAAAATTTGCATGTTTCGGTATTTTTATCGCTTTTACGAGATTAACGATTAAATTGTTATATTAATTTGTAAAATCATAATATTCGGCCTAAACATGTAATATATGTTTATATTCTGTAAAATTGATATTTTTGATGATTTATAATAATTTAAGATTTTTCTGATATTTTAAATATCGATTATTGAATTATTACCGTTTACGGACAAAAACGATTAAAAGCGATTTTTAGTTCAAGTATCTAAATATTTTATTTTAATCTGATTTTTGGCGTAGTGAAACTTTCTGGTGAAATAGAATTGTTTGATTTTTTTCATAATTTTTTGGAATTATTAAGTGGATGAATTAATTAATCACTTTAAATCATCGTTCACCGTTAAAACCGTGTTTATTGTTTAAATTCTCGAATTCTGGTCTTTGGTTTAAATATGGAAAAAAATGTGTTTATGATGATTTCATATTACAATGTATTTTTATGATTTTTAGTGCCTTAATAAAATGTTAGGAACGATAAGTTTATTAATGAAATCGTTAATTGTGAAAACGGGTTTAAATGACGGTTTTGTTGGAATTTGTTGAATCTGGAATTTTGGAAAAATCTGAAAAGATTTATATTCTGGAAAATCATGATTTTTAAGTTTAATAATAATTTTTGGATATTAATATTTAAATCGTTTGGTAATTACTATTTTTATTAATCGTTATTGTCGAGATTAGACGATTAACGAGAAAACGCTTTAAAAACCGAGTTTTAGGATTCTGGAAAATTTCATTTTTGGACAGAATGTCCATAATTATGTTTTAACTATTTTACGTAATTTTTGTACTATTTATTAAAGTCTTTAATTAATAATTATTTATTTTCGGACAAATTGTGCTTTATCGTTAAAATTCTTCGTCTTACCTAAAAGAATTATTTTTCCAGCAATTTTGAAAGTATTTAAATCTGAACTTTAAGAGTTAAATCATCCCTTAACATATTCTAAATATATTCAATGGTTTAATTAAATAAAAGACGTTAAAAGATTTTATTTGACATTTGCCGTAAAATCCTATTTATAATCGTATTGTCGAAACTAATAATAATTAGGGAATTTTAGTTTTGTAGATTTTGGAAACACCCTAATTAGTAGTATTTAAAATGTTTAAGACATTTCTAAATCATTTTATAAACACTTGTATGACGTTTCAATAATTTCACTAACGCAAAAGTTCTCGTTTTAAAAATTAATATCGTTAAGGCCGAAAGTACTAGTTTTATAAATCTATATCGTTTACTAATATTTTGCTACTTTCATATGATGCTATTTTTAGTAAGTTTCTAAAAATAGAAGTTTTCTAAAATAGAAAGTTTCCTCTTTTGGAAAGTGGTTCTTTTTCCTTTTGTTCTCTTATGGTTTATATTATTGAATACATCTTTTAATTATCGATAATTGCTTGTTTTGGAGTTATGGAATAAGGAAAAGTGTGGGTTTAGAGTAATATAGTCTGGCCTGTACGTCTTGCCATCAACTATAAAGCTGGTGTGTCTATGTTGAGACACATTGGTCGTTCAACTGAGCATGGTTTGTGTTCAGGAGGGTGTATGTTTACCTTAAACTTAGATATCGCATCGTGTAAGTCGCGTCGGGTTGAACTGGATATGGTTTGTATCCAGGAGAGGTGTGCACTACTTAAGCCAGGACCTCGCTGCACGCAGTCCTGTTATAGTTGAGTTGCCTAGTTAGAGATCAAAATCTGATTTGTTTTGACTAAGTTCTCGAAACTAGATTTTAGTATTGTCCTAGTGAAAGTCTAGATTCTATATTAATTCTATCCATAACGCCATTTTGATTATTTTATTTATTATCGATATAAATTGGTTTGCAGGTTGGCAAATATTTTTATGTTTCTTCGGTAACCCATTTTAATATTTTGGTTTTGTGCCGAAAACTTATTTTAATATGATGTTTTACTGTTTTCCATTTTTATTATTTTTCTATAGTAGTAAGTACAGTTTTAAAATCCTGTTATACGGCTGGGAGAACGTTGACGTTGCTCCCCACTGATTGTGGCTGTTATGTTTTAACATGGCAGGTATACGTGTTTGTTTCCGGTGGGTGTGGGCTAACGAGCAGTCTTGGATCCTGCTTGATCCTTTTAAAAATTATGTCTTATGGATTGTTTAACCTTTTTATGGATTGTTTTAAATTTTAGCCATTTTTGTGTATGGCATACGTTTGACTTTACCAATTTAATTTACTAAGACATAGTTACAGTGTGTTTTAATCCCGACTCTACAGTGTTTCCGCCACTATATCGCGTTAGAATTTCTAGGGGATTAAAAATAAGAGCTTTCAAAATCGACAAAGGTTGAAGGGATTAGCAGCAGATGGGGGTAACAGAATTCAAGAGAAGCAGAAAGGAAGGCGGAGTTCAGAATAAAAAAAAATTATACTTCACTTTTATTTTATCTTTGGTTGATATTTATATTTACTTCTATTTCAAAATGCCTTAATAATTTATTTAAAATTATTTCAAAATTGTTTCAATTTTTTATTTTCAAGCGATCGGAGTTTTATGAAGACTTTCAAGTTTTCAAATACTTAAATTACTATAGGATTAGTATGCAAAACGTTTTAACATTGTCGAAATTATTTTATGTTCAGGTTTGATAACATATTTGAAACCTTTCATAATTACTTTGATAACATTTTGAAATCAGTTTTCGTTTTGTTGTTGGTGGACTTTTGAACCCGTCATTGAAAAACGTCTAACGACTGATTTAATTTTACAAACTACAAAATTTGCTTTCTCAAAAATAATTTTTGTTTTGTCTTAAAACAAAATATTGTCGAGTTTCTTAATCAAAACGTTTTGTTTTGAACGTGTTTTCGGTATTCTCCTCCGAGTTCGTTTACAAATATTATTCAACAATGTTATTTTATCAAATAACTTTACTTTACGGTTTCATTAATTTAGAAGGTTTTAAACTTCGGGTAGCTTAGCTCAATTCCTCTTGGAATAAATATTTGCCATCAATTTTGTATCACTTTGAAAGTTGTAAAATTTTCTTTTAAACCAATTTTTTTAAATGCAAAATAAGTATTCTCATCTTTTCGACTGAGGTAATCTAGATTCCTTTCTGCTTATTCTCAGTTTCGAGGACGAAACTTTCTTTTTGTGGGGAGGATTGTAACACCCGCTATTTTTTTTAGCGCTTTTATCCTTTCCGCTATGACTTCGTCATAACTCTATTTCGACCTTATGTTTCATTATTTTTCCAAGCTTTATTTTTATTTCCGAGTCCAATGATATTTATTTTTATTTTAAAGGATTTTAATTCTTTTAAACCTATTTATTCGATTTTCATCGCAAACTAATTACTTTTCCGCGAGGAATTTTATTTCTCTTTGAATTGACGTTTTAAAACTCGGATTTAAGTTACTCTTTTTCCTAAAAATGTGTAAATACATTTATATAATATTTTCAAGTAGTAAAATTTGCAGCATCGTGTCGATGCTAGTAGTGAAATAGGGCTGAAAAAGATATTCTTCCTCGATCATCCCCACGAAATTGAAACCTCGCGGGTCGGTTGGGCCTGTCGTGTTGCAGCTTGACACGGCTATGGGGGTAGCTTTGAGAGTGATGACCCCGTCTTGTAAAGGTAACTTGACCTTCCTGTGGAGAGTGGAGGACACGGCTTTGACCGCGTGGATCCAGGGCCTTCCAAGTAGCAGATTGAAAGATGAGGTGACATCGATCACTTGGAATTCTAGCTCTTTCTTGATCGGGCCTGTTATGATGGTTAGTTTAACGGCCCCAACAACTAATTTTGGGCTTCCATCAAAAGCCTGGATAGTTTGTGCAGTAGGAAGGTAGTCAGCCTCGGTAATGCCGAGGGCCTTAGCGGTCCTTAAGGGAAGGACGTTTATAGCGGACCCGTCATCAATTAGGGTCATGGGTAGATACTTGCCTCGGCAGATCACCGTGATATATAGGGCCAAGTTATGGGCGGCCCCAAACGGTGGAAGGTCGGACTCGGAGAAGGTGATAAGTGGGCCTTCTCCCTTGGACTTGCCCTTAAGGTGAGGCAAAATAGTCGCTACCATTTCGGTGGGGGTAACCAATGAGTCAACCTTGATTTCATCGAGTGCCTTAGTAAGTGCCCCCCGATGCTCTTGAGAACTAACCAAAAGCTGCCATATAGTAAGATCGGTTCGGACCCTCTTCAGTTGCTTGACTAGGGCCATGTCAGCGCTTGGTTCTTCAAGTGTAGGTTCCGTCCTGGCAGGTTCAGTGACGGTTCCCGGGGCCGAAGGTCCGGCTGTGATGACGTGTGTGCCGGCCAGGGCCTTGGTTTTAGCCCTCCGGATTTCTTCGACGGTGATGAGGACAGCTTCCCCCTTAACCAGGTAAACGTCATCTTCATCGTCATTCCATATCCCGTTGACTTGGGGGATGAAATGGGAAATAAGATGAGTACAGTCGACTACTTCTCCAGTAAAAATGGCGTGAGTGCCGAGAGGATTATTTTTGTTACTCGGCTTATCACTGGGTAGTGGTATCTTCCCACTTTCGATCAGATCTTGAATGAGGTGCTTCAACTTCCAGCATTTTTCGGTGTCGTGCCCGTTGCCTCGGTGATAGTGGCAATAGGCCTGGATGTTGTAGCTCTTGGACCGTTTTTCGACGGGAATTTCCGGCATCGGGCCTATCGGCTGGATCAGGCCCTTAGAAGATAGCCTTTGTAAGGCGTGAGCATAAGTAGTCCCTATGTCAGTGAATACTCGGGCTGGAGTATTCTTTTTGGTCGAGGTGTCTAGTAGATTGACCTCGTCAAAGATGCTACGGGCCGCAGTTGTACTTACGGGCTTGCCGGAAGACGAACTGGCTCCTTGATATCCCTTAGTAGAGGCCTTAGTAAGGCTCTCTAACCTTAAGTCGTCTTCGATTCTCCTACCCATCTCGGTCAAGGTGGCGAAATTGGGTATGATGGCGTACCGAAGATGGATCCGGTAAGAAGGGAGGGGGTTTTTGACAAAGGCCTCCACCAAGACTTTTTCGCTGGGCTTGTCCACCAGCTTCACACTTTCAGCCCTCCACCTCTGAAGGTATTTGGTTAAACCCTCCTTAGGCTCTTGGGCCATGACCTCCAGAGTACGCATTGTAGTCTGGATCTCGGTGTTATCCACATAGTTTCGGGCGAACTCCGTTGCGACATCGTCCCAAGTTTTGTATTTCTTGGAATCCAGCCTGTAGTACCAGGCTCTCGGGTGCTTGTCCAAGGATGAAGCAAAGAGATGCTTGAACATGGTTGATTTGACCCCCTTAACTGCCATAAACTCCTTGAAAGCCCAAATATAGAGTAACAGGTCTTCAGTCCCATCGAACATGGGTAGGCCCGTCAAGTTGAGATTAGCGGGAAACTCATCAGTTAGGGGCGAATAAGCCCGAGCGTTCTCCGTGTGGATGGTGTTGCTGGTCGTCGTGTGGACTTGTTCTTGCAGTTTGTGGACCACGCTGGCCAGTTCAGCTAACGGCCCGTCATCATCAACTTCACTGTTAGGAGTTCCTTGTTCCACGGCGCTTACCCGGGTGAGGATGGCGATCTGGTTCTCCCTCATCTTCATCAATTGGTCTTGTAGCTTGGCCAACGAAGCGGTCAACTCATCAATGGCTTCTTTCGACATGGTTCGGGTGAAGGGTGGCCTGTCTGTAAGAATACCGCGTAATCAGCAACTAACCCAAATCCTAGAACAAAAGTACATTCCGAGCAAGGGAAGAAAGTAGACTAGGAAGGAAATGACTTGGAAAAAGGACACTTAGACGGGTGACCTGTGAAAAGTGGGCCTCCTTTAGGATCCAGCCGTGTGGGCTGGGCCCTGTTCGAAAGGAGGTTCACGTGAGACATTCCCCAGACATTGGACTCGATTGTGTAGACGGGCCAACCTTTGTAGAAGTATGTCCTACGTAGGTGGGCCTTGCCTTAGTCTAATAAGGCGGACTGGGATAGGGAGGAAACTCGTGATATAAGATCGACGGAGTTTCGATGCTAGAGACCTCGATGACTTATGACCCGACACTGCTAAATACGGAAAGTCCTAAGAAGAGGAAGTTTGCGAAATTGAATTTTTATTTGAAAAGCCCAAAAAATTCGGGGAAAACCGACCCTTTTTCGAAAAACAAAACGGAAAGGCGGACCGGGTGACGGTTTTGAAAGTTCGAAGATATTTTCGAGTTTTGAAATGGGCAGAAAACCGGATAGAAATAGGCTATTTTGAGTAAAATCGTAAATCCTAAATTCGGTATATGTCCCGGGTTTTGAAATTGGATATTTTGAAAAGGGATGCAATTTTGAAAAATGACGGTTTTTGAAAAACGACTTGTAAATCAGGTAGCACGTAGTCATGGAAACAGTATAACGACGCCATGTATGCTCTAATTCTAAGTCTCGGTCAGTCTGTAAGGGTCTATACCAGTGTACATAGCCTATCGAGAATCGGGGCGGACTTCCTAAGTCGAGTTGAGCTTAGACATGACATAGGTCCACCCCGATGCGGCCACGCGGGGGTTAGGGGAGGCGAATGAATCTCCATATGAGAATGGATCGAATTGAAATTTAAATCGAAGTGGAGTCGCCACCGAACTTTGTGGGAGTTCGGGCCCGTTCGAACCCACTCTATGTCGTAGTGGGCCGTGTACAAAATACGGCCCATTTCTGATGTCAGAGTTAATCGGGTTCATCCCTTTGCATTTGATACCGATACCGACATTATCGGATATCGTGTATTGAATGACTCTCATTGCCAATGGTTTCGGACATCCGGAAACCGAGGTTCTGAGTAAGGAGTGAGGGTACGTGTTGGTAAGTTCACAAAGAACACCCAACCCCGTCCGCACATTAGCGGCCTCTACTAAGATATCGTTTGATGTTTTAATACGCGCGTTAGTAATATGATGAATGTTATGCAAACATTGTTTTTTCCTAAACATGCGAGGAATTTAATGGGTTGCTAAGTCGGTTTAATGCATGAAAACTAACGTCAAAGTTGAATTTAGCATGTGAGATTCATTTTAGTATAATAAAACAAATGATAAAAAGAAGTTGCTAAAAAGATGAACAAACGTGTTAGTAACGATTGAATAAAAAATATAAATACGATAATATGCATGATTTTGAAAAGTTTACGACACGCGATGGATTAACACGTGTTGACTGAGGTCAAGAAAAAAAAATATCGAGATCTGAAATATGCCTGAAAACCCGCTGTTTTGTCTAAAAAACGATGTTCGAATAATAAATAAAAAAATAAAATTTTGCCGCGTTTCCAGACGGTCGTGCGACTCGCCAGGGATGCCAGTGGGTTGCGTGACGAGATGCCTCGTAATTGATTTTTTGAAAATCGATAATTTTATTAAACCGCGTACAAATATTGCCTAATTCGTACTCGACTTAATTTAGCGATGTTCGTTATATTCGATATTCGATTATGAAATCGATATCAAATATTCGGAATAGTTTTTTTAGGAAAGATAAAAAAAGGTTTTATAAATCGTTTTGTAAAAAAAAACGATGTTTGAATCTCTCTACGTTAAAAATCGTCGTGTTTTGTTTTATGAAACCATGTGACGATATTTTTAGTATCAACGAGATTTAATTTAGTTCTTGTTAGATACGATATTCGATTAGAGAATCGATATCGTATTTTAAGAACATTTCGTTTTGTAAAAAAATAATTTGTAGTATCGATATTGGAAATAAATAAAAAATATGCGGCGAACGACCTGTAAAAAAAACGACCGACGACGAAAAAAAAAAGAAAAGGAAAGGACGAGAAGAAGACGAGAAGGAGAGGAAGAGAGAAAGGAGAAGTCGGGTTTGATTTTACACACTCAACCTACATGCTTTTGTTTACTCGGATCAGGGCTCGTCGGAATGTGGCTAGAGCACGGGAGTGTCGAGTTAATGTTTGTGAGTTATGGTGGTTTTGGTCGTGTGAGGTGTCGGGTAAGAGGTGGCCGGTTTCGTCAGGCGTGCTCGGGTATACTATCGGTTTCTCGATGCTAGGTGTATTTTTCGTGAATTGTAGATGCGTGATGAATAATAAAGCTTATGTATTTTTTTTATGAATAAATATTGTGTGTGCAAGGGGTCTATTTATAGGAAAATTCCCGACCTTGGCTAGAAGAAGTGTTTGGGTGAGAACTACCGTTTAGGATAGGAAAAGTAAGAAGTCGAGAAGAACGTAAATTCCGTTACTTGGTGAAGAAGCAACGAATCTTGGCTGAAAAATAGGCTGCTCGGCCGAGTATCCCATGCTCAGTCGAGTGTTTGATTCGGTATTCGGATAGAATTCCTACTTGAAATCGAATTCTATCCTCAAACGAATTTGTTTAATATTTTGTGTAGCTGATTTTTTGTAGCGTTTGAGCTCGAATCAGTCACGTGGGGTGACATGGCTGACTCACACGTTTCGAAAATATCTTTGACCGGGTTTTGACTCGGTCGCTAGAAGACGGTTTTGCCCATGGTGTCGGATTCGACCCAAATTAGTCTTATTTGACTCGAAACGACCCACTGGGCCTGATTTTGTGGTTGGTTTTGTGAGATTTGTACTCCATAAAAAGCCCAAGCCAAATGCCAATGATTTTGAGCCCGTTTTCGAGTATATTAAAGCACGTTTGCGTCCTATCATCATCGGGTGTTTGTCGGAAACTGCTATAGACACCTCGCAGTAAAATGTGGGTGTCTACAACTATTTTCACTAATAATTTCTTATTTGTTTACGATTGACTATTTTTAGTAAAATTCGTATTATTTAGTAATAAAAGCTATTTGCTAAAAATAAATTGAAACCTTTGTAAAACCGATCTCATTTCATTTATAAAACACGTTGACTCATTGGATTTTGATATCATTTTATTAAGACATTTCTTTTCTAAAATTTATCGTTTTAACTCGTTTCTCCTAATTATTTATAAAGTACTATAATTTGACTTATTATATTTGATTTATAGTTTTAGTAACGAAATTAGAAATATATTACGTTACGATAACGACGATAATAATAAAATGTTAATTTTCTTAGAAATGCTATTTTTATACATTTCATTTATTTTAATAACGTACTTATTTTATATAAGAATATTTCTATTTTAAGTAAGTTTCTAAAATTAGTAAATTTTCTTTAAATAGAACGTTTTCTTTCAGTATAAAATGTTTATTTTTTTTATCTTCATATCATTTACAATGATTATCTTACTTGAATATCGATAATGACTTGTTTTGGAGTTATGGAATAAGGACAAATGTGGGGTTTAGAGTAATATATTCTAGGGTTTACGTTTTGCCATCTACTGTAAGGCTAGTGTGTCTATATGGGGCACACTGATTGTTAAACCGAACATATATGGTGTTCGGGAGTGTGTGTATGTTTTCTTATGCTCGTGCCTCGCAGTGTAAGATGCTTTCGGGTTCAACTGAGTATTTATGGTACTCGGGAGGGGTGTACATATTATCTTAAACTAAGGCCACGCATTTATAAGTCGACGTCCTATTATGGTTGAGTAGCCTAGTTAGAGATCGAAGTTTGATTTGTTTGAGTTAAGTTCTCGAACCTAGTTTTTGGTATTCTCCTAGTGAAAGTCTAGCCTTCAACACTGATTCTATCCATAACGCCATTTTGAATATTGTTATTATTATCGATTGGTTTTGACTTGCAAGTTTGCAAGTGCTTTAAGTTTCTCTGAAAACTTATTTTTATTATATCGTTTTAATGTTTTTATTATTTTCCATACGATATAATATGGCTGGGAGAACGTCCGAGGTACTCCACAGTGATGTGGCTGTTATGTTTATAACATGAGAGATATTCGTTGTTGGATTTTGGGTGTGAGCTAGCTAGGAGCGTGGATCCTACTCTTTCTTCATTCATGTTTACTTATTATGGTTTGTATAAACCTGTTTGGAGAATTTTCGTTTTAGCCCTTTCGTTAAAAGTGGCATTTGTATTGACTTACCATTTCTTTTAACAAGATATAGTTTGTCAGTGTGTTTTAATTCCAACTCTACAGTGATTCCGCCACTTGATTGCGTCAGAATTTCTTGGGAATTAAAGTTGGTATCAGAGCATCGTTGCTCCCGACGCTTACACCTGGTTATAGGAAAAACACTTGTAAATGATTTGAACATTAATGAAATATTAGTGAGAGATAGGTAGAAACCAAAGTAAGGACTTAACTGTTAGGTTTATATGTTCTTGTAACTCAATGACTAGCATTGAATATTTGTTTCTTTGGCCTAGAAAAGATGAACGAAGAATATGTCGACGTGATGTTGCTCCAGATTGGGACAAGATCTACTTAGAACTTTTAGCACCTGCTGACTCGAGTGGACAACTTTGTGCTACAAGAAGATACAACGGTGACTTTGCGGACAAGATTTAGTCTGCTTAAGCTATAGGCTAGACAATCAAGAGTAGATTTCAGTTCCATGATGGTGCGGTAGACTCAGATGTGATTTCACTTTGGGTCCAGATGGAGCAACACAAGACTAGTGTGCTTGTGTCTCTATGAGAAGATGAAGATACCTAGCGAGTTCCTTTGTGAGACTCTAGAGGCCCAAAGATTCTCCTCTCGTTTTAGATCTTTGTTATCTAAGATCATTGATTCTTTTCTTCCTGCCTCTACTTCTTCCAATTCTTCTCTTATAAATTCTTGTCTTCATTCTTGCGACGAATCTTCGATTAATTCTCCTACTTTACCATTTTTCCTCTTGAGATTCTTTGGTTTGACCAAAATTCCATCTCAGTGAATCGCATGAAAAGTTATAGATGTTTAAGGTTTAGTTAACCCTTGTTACCTGGTTTGAGGATTGTGAGTTCTACCCTATTTTCTAAGCAAATAAGAAATTCTTGAGGATTGTTTTGAATTGTATTAGTTGATTAATGGAATTAGGATTGTACCTGAGATATTGATCAACCATGGGTTATAAATTACTTGATCATATAGAAGACTTAGAGTTGAGTAAATTTATGGATAGTAAGAGTATATCAAATTTTGATGGATATCTACTACCTAACCTAGAACCAAGCTAACTATGATTCGTGTCATTGCTTTGGGATTCCTACTTGATAGTTACTTATTGGATGTGTTGTGGATGTTTGGGATCATAGATCATCATTTAAAGTGTTAGCCTAAGTGTTTTGGTGCCATTACAAATTCTTGTTAATGTTTTAGCAAATTTTAGTGGACATAGTCTCACCTTGTTCCCTAAGGATTAGATCGTTGATCGTTGTGTAAGGTTTTAACCTATGAACTTTGGAGTTGAGTGGTCTAATTAAACATGGATAGGTTGTTGTTAACTTTGAGGAAGAGAAATATCTTGCACAATCATAATTTGGACTTATTGTGTAGTTTTGAGGAATACTATAATACAAATTCATCTTGCCTGAACTTTCGGTTTAGACCCTTAAACCAACGAGATTGTGGCTTCGTTGAGTTATTAAGTATATTTTGGTTGCACCGTTGCGACTAATAATTTGATGGGCTTCTCAGAAACCTTGGTCGAATGATGTGATTGAGATTGTGAGTATATGTCATTTCATATAAGGTTGAGTGTGCTTAAGGTTGGGCGTACTTTCCTAACCTCTATCTATTGATGATGTTAAGAATATGTTGATGATCATTTTTGATGTTTTCGTGTCCGAACATTGTCAAATTGGTGGATCTTGTTAGTGTTCCTTGAGAAATTTTACGTATACCTCGAGTTCAAACCTTATGAGCTTTGAATATAGAAGATTTATTATTTACGAGTTTGAGTATGTTTTGAAAACCGTTGGAATCTTAATTAATGAGATTAGATTCTAAAGCATTTGTGGATTAGTATTGTGTCGTTTGAACAATTAAATAATCACGCAAGACTTTATATTGGAGGTTGTGGCAGGCGTTTATTTTCGAGGTTGTACACTGAGTAGGACCACCTAATGCCTAATATTGGGCTTAGCGTTATTTGATGGGAATTAGAAACCCGTGTTTGTAGGAGTTGTACTAGAAATCACGAGATGGTTAATTCCTTCAATAATCCTTGAGAACTCTATTTGACTTTCAACTTCATCCTCCCCTCTACACATCTTGAATTCTGCTACTGCGAGTGCTCCAATCCGTTCGACCATCATCGAGTTTGACAACTTTTGTTTTAATTTGTTGTCTACCCTTGTTTTTTTTATCTGTTAACCATTTTCCCAAACCCCCCTGTTTTACGAAAATTATGATTAATTTAAAATTTTGATTACCGCGAATTTTAACATTTTTAGGTATAATTTCAAATTTTGAAACTCCCAGTTTTGTAAAAAGTTTGACTAAATTAAACTTTTCGGTTATAATGGAATATAACATTTTTTTATTATAACTTTAAGAAGTTTATATTTTGTTTTTATTTTATTTTTGGTTGATACCTATATTTAGTTCTATTTCGAAATGCCTTAATAAATTTTTTTAAAGTATTTCGAAATTGTTTCAAATTTTGGTTTTCAAACGATCAAAATTTTTATGAAAACTTTCATAAATTTTAATTTTAATAAGATTATCATGTAAAACAGTTTAAATTTTTCAAAATAATTTCATATGATTAAGTTTTTAGTTTATTGTTGGTGGACTTTTGAATCTGTTATCGAAAGCGTGTAACGACTGGGTCGATTTTTACTAACTACTAATTTGATTTCTCATAATTTTGTTGTCTTACAATCGAAATATTGTTGAATTTCTCAATCAAAACGTTTACCGTTGCCTTGAAAATGTTTTGGGTACTATTCCCCCTCAAGTTGTTTATAAATATTATTTATCATCGTTATTTTATCTAATAACTTTAACTTACAATTTTAATAAATTAAAGGCTTTTATACTTCGGGTAGCTTAACCCAATCAATCAATCGATATATATATTTTAGAGTTTTTTCGAGCGATCTCATTGGTCCGTTTAATCAAACCTCAAGTTAGGAAAGTATCATAAATAATAAAAAAGATCAATTAGAGAATCTTTTGATTATTACAATATATATTTAATCTATTATATTAATGTGATATTTTACAATTCTGACGTGAAAAACCTTTAGAGTTCATTTTTTTAAAACATTATCGTAAAATAAATTATAAAAATGAAATAATTAGATTAGTGGTAAAAAAATGCTTTCATTAGAGTATTAATTTGATATCATTTGTTTCACATTAAGTGATGAATTTATAACATATAACAGTTTTAAAATTATCCCACATCGACAATTTATAATATGATGATGAAATTCTATATTATAAATAAAGAGTAATAATTCGTTCTTCGATATCTACCGAAATTCTTTTGAATCTCAAAAGGTCTTTCTAAGACTATAAACTTAAGTAATTATCCTACATCGAGACGATGAAATTTTATTTTATAAATAAGAGTAATCATTCGGTTTCAAATATCGATCAAGAAAAACTTTTAAATTATCCTACATCGAAAAATTATGATGGGGTGATGGAATTCTATATTATAAATATTAGTAATCATTCAGTTTAAAATATCGACCAAAAAACTATTGATATATAAGACTGCAAATTTAAAATCATCCCACATTTACAAAATTATAGTGAGTCTTGAATAAATTATCTCACATCGAAAAATAAGTTGATGAATTCTATATTATAAATAAGATTAATCCTTCGTTATTAAATATCAATCAAAAAAACTTTTAAGTCTTAAAAATTCTCTTAATATGACTACAAACTTAAGTAAAAATAATCTAACATCAAAACATTATAATAAGGTATTGAAACTTTATATTATAAATAATACTCCGTAGTAATCATGTGCTCTTAGATATTAACCAAAAATATTGAGTTTTAAAATATATAATAAGACTATAAACTTAACTAAAATTATCTCATATTCGAAAAATTATAAAGTTTCACCAAACATAAATCTTTTGAGTCTTAAAAAAGTTGTTAAGACTATACACTTAAATAAAAAAATTATAATAAGGTGATGAAATTCTATATTATAAATAAAACTAAAAAAAATTCTTTAGACATCAACGAAGTTAAGTAATTCTCCCACATCGAAAAATTATGATGAGGTTATGAATTGTACTAAAGAAGAGTAATCATTGTTTTTAAATATCAACCAACGAAAAACTTTTGTTTTTTTTAAAAAAAAAACTATGATAGAATTCTATGTCATTGTCTTTTAAATTATGACGAGGTCATGAATTTTTAGTTATGAGTTAAAAAAAGGTCTTAATAAGACTACAAACTTAGAATTATCTCACATCGAAACAATTAAAATAAGTTACGATAATGATTCTATATTATAAATAAGATTACAAATTTTAGTTAAATTTATCCCACATCGACAAATTATAATATGGTGATGGATTTTTATATTATAAATAATACTAATTGTTTGTTCTTAGATTCCTAGATATCAATCAAAATATTTTGAGTTAAAGAAACTCTTAAGACTATAAACTTAAGTAAATTATCTCACGTCGAAAAATTGTACCCCTCTCTTTTGAGTCTTAAAACACTCTTAAGACTATAAACTTAAGTAAATTATATATCTCACATCAAATATTCTACTCCTTCTGGTCACTATTTTTTTGCATCAATTCATTAAAATACCCCTTACAAATATTAAGGTAATGGAGAAAAAAAATAATGAACGAAGAGAGTATAATAAGACGATGGAATTCAATTATATAAATAAAAGTAGTCATTTCTCCAAATTATGATGAGGTGATTAAATTCTACATTATATTATAAATATGATTAATCATTCATCCTAAAAAAAGTTCTTCATAAGACTACAAATAAAGTTAATTAGATTATCACATATCGAAAAATTATAACGAGATGATAGAATTCTATGTAATCTTTCGTTCTTAGATATTAACCAACAATCTTTTGAGACAAAAAAAAGTTCGACTAAGACAATATAGTTAAAGTATAATTATCGATGGATTGATGGAATTCTATATATTATAAATAAGTGTAATCATTCGTCTATGAATAAAAGTTCTTAATTAGACTATATCTAAACTTAAATAAACTTAAGTAAAATTATCCCACATCGAAAAATTATAATAAGGTTATTTTCTTTATTATATAAGTAAGAGTAATTATTCATCCAAAATATATAGGGAAAAGTCCCATGGTACCCTCGAACTATGTCACATTACACATGGTACCCCTGCTTTTAAGTTTGTTCCCATGGTAACCTTGATTTTTATAGTTTAGTTCCCGATTTGACCTTACCCAAATTTCTGTCATGACGCCGTTAAATTATGACCAAAATTAATTATAGTTGTGCCCATGGTACCCTTAAGTTTTCATAGTTGTTCTCATGGTACCCTTAAGTTTTTCATAGTTGGATGGTACCTTGAAAGGAAAGCAACGACTCATTGAAGCAAAGCAACGACTAGTTTATTGAACTAGCCGTTACACAAGTGATTATAAATTCACTTCCCTTTCTATTTTGGCAGAAAAAGAACAAATAATCCAAACTTACTCAGTCAACCTTTTCACCTCTTTTTTCACTTGTACAAAAAAATGCAAAAAATTGATGTTTCCGGATGATCAAGCTTCAAGGTTATGGTGATGAAGTTTTTCCATTTTTTTTGTACAAGTGAAAAAGGAGGTGAAAAGGTTGAGTGAGTAAGTGTGGATTGTTTGATCTTCTTCTGCCAAAATAGAAAGGGGACTGAATTTATAAGCACGTGTGTAACAGCTAGTTCAATAAACTAATCGTTGCTTTGCTTCAATGAGTGATTGCTTTTCTTTCAGGAGTACCATGAGACCAATTATGAAAACTTAAGGGTACCATGGGAACAACTATGAAAACTTAAGGGTACCATGAGAACGCCTCTCTTTTTGAAGAAAAGTAGTTGTTAATTTTGGTCATAATTTAAAGGCGTCATGACAGAAATTTAGGTAAGGGCAAATCGGGAACTAAACTATAAAACTCAAGGTTACCATGTGAACAAACTTAAAAGTACGGGTACCATGTGTAATGTGACATAGTTCGAGGGTACCATGGGAAATTTTCGAAATATATAATAAGATAATTCATATGTTTATACTAAAAGTGGAATATTTTAAATGCTTAAATACAACACTATGGGTTAATTAAATACCGACAAAAAAACTTTTGAGTTTAAAAAACTTTTAATATACAAGACTACAAACTTAAAATCATCACACATTGAAAATTATAGTGAGGTGATGAAATTCTATACTTCTTATTATAATCAAGAGTAATGTATGATGTACCTTTTTTAGTTTTAAAAAAATTCTTAAGACTATAAGCTTAAGTAAATTATCTCACATCGAAAAAAAATTGACGAGCTGATGGAAGACTATAAACTTAAATAAATTATCCCACATCGAAAAGTTATGATAAGTTGATAAATTCTATATTACAAATAAGACAAATCATTCGTTCTTAAATATCAATAAAAAAACATTTAAGTCTCTTAATAAGACTACAAAGTTAAATAAAAATAATCTCACATAAATTGATGAAACTTTTGAAGGAGTTATGTCCACTGTCCTACGGATTAACCCGCTTAAGTCTATGTATCCGATATGCCTTCCTAGAGGTCGATGTCGGATTGACATGTAAATGAGTTACGTGTCTGGTAGTCTTAAGTGGGCCCATTGGGTCACACACAATATGTACAGGATATTATATATATATATATATATATATCGGGGCAGTAGTAATACGGACCCAGCTGCGTTGTCAGGTTATGGTAATTAGAGTTATACTAATAATCTAATTATGGTAATTAGAGTTATGGAAATAACCTAATTCTACCTTCTCATCTCCTATATAAGGAGGTTCATTTGATGAACCAAGATATGAAATTAAGAGTATTGACTCATAATATATATACGGAGTATTCTTCTTATAAATAGTTATAAGAGAGATATAGAGAGAGGTTGTGAGACGGTCTCACGTACCTTTATACTAGCATATACGTCGTAGTTCTGTACCCGTCTGGATACCAAAGGAGGCATCACGTTTGGGGTGCTTTATTTTGTCCGTGGGAATTATTTATTCTGTCCGTGGAGATTATTTATTCCGTCCGTGAAGATTATTTATTCCGTCCGTGGAGATTATATATATTTCTGGGTTTCTTATACTTCTTATTAATACGCTGTTCCGCTGCAAATAAGCTATAATTGTTATTCCTCTACTTTTGTCTTTTCGATTAATACTCGTAACAGGTCCTTGGGTTTAAGGGTTGTAACCCTACAGTGGTATCAGAGCCTCTGTTATGTAGTATTAATCAAATCGACCTGAATCTTTGTCTCATAATTGGTTATGAGAGATTCCACCCGCATATTAATTTGATTATATTTTTCGTCCCGAGAATTATTCTCCTATGATAATTACGATTAGCATTGATGTTGTGACGTATGATGTGCTGCAAACCGCAAAAACAGGAAAAATAAAATAAATTTGATTTGTTATTTTTATTTTGACGTGTTGTTTTTTTTGCTAAGGCAATGATTACTTTGAGATTTTAACATATTGATGTTAATTTTTGAGTTCTGGTTCTTGTTTGTACGAGGCATTGAGGATTTGCGGTTAGGTAATCAACTTTTCGTTCATGTTTAAGGTTTGTCTTGTGAATTAAATTGTTAAATTCTATAATTGACTCGTAAGATTAATTTAAGATATAATATTGATTATTTTAATTTAATTTTCCCTAAATTGACCCACTATAATCCCAAATTTCTTTGTTGACGATGAGACTAATTAGATTAGGTCAAGACTCGATTGAAATTTGGAACATAAAATTATTAGAATTTATTGTTGACGATGAGTCCTAATAAGATTAGGACAAGACCCGTTTGAATTATGGTGGAGACGGAACGAAACAAGGTCAACCCGGTCGACACGAGTGTGACTCGGTCGGAACGGGTGTGACTCGGTTGGCACGAGTATGACTCGGTAGGCATGGGTGTGTCCCGGTCGGAACGGGATGACCCGGGTGGCAAAGATTTGAACAAGACAACACAATATTTACTCGGACGACATGATGTCGGGTCGGGTGACGCTTTTAAGAAAAGTCGTTTTCTTGCGCTTGTGTGTTGATTATGAATCAAACATGGATTATACTTTTATTTTTCCGAATCAATGAAAAATTAGTTTTCTAAATCGGCTAAATAATTTTATGCATTTTAATTATCATGTTATCACAAGATAGATCGGAAAAAGAGTTTCTCGAGTCTTAATTGATTTTGATGAATTGTCATCTATATGACAATTATAAGTTGCAGATCGATTATGAATCAAGTTTTGTATATCCGTTCAATTTTTTCGGGTGGGAAATTGTTTCTCGTAGTTTGAAAAATTGAAAGATATTGGTGAAATTATTCAAACCAAATAGCAATTATGAATTGTTAATATGATTATGAATCTAAATATGGGATCTCCTAACTTGTTTTGCACACAAATTACTAGTAACAATTGAATTATTATGTCATATGATGCATGATTTTTTTTTTATTGTTTGAGACTTGTGACTTGTGTACTTAGGTTGGCTTGTAAGTTGACCTAGCAACATGATTAGAACTCATATGCATTTAATATCCCTCGCACAAATATTAAGTATTGCCTTTCCAGAATTGACCACTACAACAATTCCATATCATTGGTTGAAGTGACTGCCTAAGCGGTGCTTTGCCGATGTGTGTGGACTGAGTAGGTGGGTAACGGTTACCCACAGGTTCAGTCTGGTTTGCTTAACATTGCTATCAAGTCGGACTTGGGTTTTGAGGCAAATAGTTGGTGTCATATGATGACTAATTCCGACGAACCAGGAATTACATAGAGATGTAATTGACAATGTTGTCTACCTTTACTTTTGGAGCTTGAGCAGTGAGCCCAAGTTCACTTGAGCGACAAAAGGTTTAGGATCTTGGAATATTATGCGAACTTGAGGGTAGTTTGCATGATTTTATCTTAAAATTGTTTATGATTATTAATATTAATTATCATTTTACTTTGCATATAATTGTAGTTGTAATTTAGTTACCGTTATCACATTTATTAAAGATGAGTTTGAATTGTTCAACCTCGTCGATTGGTATCTTGAGAATTGTTCTCAAAATTAGAGATATGGATTTTGTCCTTGGGAAGGATAATTTCGACAAATTATAACTAGTGCTAATGTATAGTATGGACTGTATAATTAGAATCATGGAAATGACTAGTATAAGTACAAAAATCAATTGTTTCAATAAAAGGGAAAACAGTTCCCATTAAGTGAGAAAATGTTAAAGATGATCCAATTAATCCATGTTATACGATGACGTGATTATATTAATAATCAGGAAATTTTGGATGTTTCTTTCTAAAGAATTAGGAATTGAAATCGTTTCAATTAGTCCTAAGTTTAGGTCACTTTATTATGAATAAACATGTGACTTAATAAGGTTTCTCACCTTTTAGCATGAGATGTTAAAAGATGATTGAACATTGTATCAAGAAGGCAAATAATACTAATGTTCTATGAGTTCATTGAGAAAAATGCTTGAGACAATGATTAATGAATATAAGACGTTGGTTAAAGTAAGGGAATGATAATTGTTGTCATACTCAGACTTGTTCCCAAGTTTAGATTAGGTACAAAATTATTTATCATTAATGTAATGACAAATATATGGCATTGGTAGATAGCTTTCTAGAAGTGTTTAGAAAATCTGCAAATCAATTATTGAAGTATGACTTTTGGTGTGTATGTTACTAAAGTAATTGTTACTTTCATTCTACTGTTTTGGTATAAGATACCAAATGCAACTATTACATTGTGGATGTGATGGCTCGAAGAGGGTGGAATAATGGTATATAAGTGAAGTGTTTTATGACTGAAATGGATAAACGTTGTTGTTTCATATATAAAAGGAAAATCACTTAATTTTACCATAAAGCTGACTACTGGAATTGAATAATTGTTATTCTTGTACTAGTCATAAGCAAGAATATTGATTATGTTTCATGTATGGGCATGAAAAGTTTTAATAAAAGTAGAACAATTGTTGCTCTATATCTTGCAAGAATATGAAGTACAATAAGGCTAACATGATTGTTGGGCTCTACATTCCTAGTAGTGAATGTTTTATTTGTAACATAACGACCAAAAGGTTCAAGTCCCTCGACTCAAGTTTTACCTGTTATGGCATTGTCCTTAATCCATGAGACAAGAAACATAAGAATAGTTTCATAATGATGAAATTATAAACCTTATTGATAAGGATCAATTGAGGTAAATGGATCTTGTTAAGATGGATAAATGACATTAGAAGTGACTCCTATTATTTGTAATGAGAGGGTACTTACACTTGTTGGATCACACATATACAGATACGTGTGAGTTTAACTAGTAGTAGTGTTGCAAAAATGGGTAACATGTATGGTTTTGTTCATTTGATGAATTTTAAAACTGAATGTTTTGAATTATTCAAGAAAATTCATATAAAAGTACAAGATCAACTTGATAAGTTGATACGAGTCGTTCGATATGATTGAAACGGGGAGGAATTGAACTAAAAGATTGTGATCATCTTAGAAGTAGTGAAAAGTGTTTCAAACTACATCGAACCATATTTGATATGATTTGGTCTATGATGAGTTATGCAGATTTTATTGAATGTTTAGAAAATTATGCACTATAAAAGTATTTGTACAATGTTGATGAGATTGTCCATGTAAGTCGGAGAATAGACATCATATGAGATATGGATTGAAAATGTTCTTAATTATCAAGTCTTAAAGTTTAAAGAAAATTGTTTTGTAGAACTTAGACTCAATTATGACGTGTGTTTTATTAGGTGTATTATGTTAATTCTACAAACCATCCAAAGAACAAAACTGTTTTGTTGCATGGAGTGATATGTTTCTTTTAAAAATATGTGATTTCTAATAGAAATAGTGGGAGTAGAATTGACCTTGAATTGTTCAAAATTAACAGAAATTCTCTACAACTGTTGAAGAGGATATTGGTGCATCCATGAAAAGTCATGATCATCTTAGCTGTAAAATATTACCCTACATAGGTTTGACCTATGAAGAAACAATAATGGGCAAAGACTCCAAAAGTCAAATAAAATCTAATAGATTCTATATACCATAACTACCAAGTATAGACTTTGGTTAAATGAGTCTTATAGTGAAGAATAGTCTTCGATATAAAGACGATGTAGATTGATATAAGAGTATCTATGAAGCATAGTAGATAGTTAAGGATTGATCTCATAGTAATGACTATGGAAAAATTCTTTTTACAACATTATGCTTAAGTCTATTTGGATTGATTTAGCATTTTAGATGTCATCACTCATTATGATGAGTTTTGGACATATATATGTGAAATACATTTCTTGAAAGAGATGCAATATGATGTGTGCGACTCATCGTATGAACTTTATATTATCAAAATTGCTAGACAAATGTGAATGATCCAATTTGATTGGAGCAAGTATTATAGAGTAGTATCTTCGTTCTTAATGTGGTAATTCAAAGATGTTTGTTTTCCTTTGAGACGAAGCGAGACAGAGTGTGTACAAGAGGCTAGTGGGAGTGCATTTATCGTTATGATTTGGTATGTAAGTGACATATACTTCTCTAACTAAACGACATTTGATTGCTTTGCAAGAAATGTGTTTATTATGTGCTCGTGTGACGAGTAGATACTAATCTAGTGAGTGTCACTAGAATGCTATCTAAGAATTGTTCCTTTGCGCTTAAGAAGCAAAAGGGAAAATTATTTAAGAGATGCACATGATGTGATAAGCGAATTGCTATAAACAAGTTATAAAGATTCATATTTCCAAATAAACAAAGATGACATGAGATTGTAATCTCGCTATATTTTGTTTTGGATGAGAAGTTGTGTGTTGGAAAGGTTCCAAAGGACAACTTTGTGACTAGAGTATTATAACTAAAGTTAGTGTTCTATCGCTTTTGAAGCAAATAGACGTTTGATTGCAAATTCAGCACACACTCAACTTTAAAGTTTATGAAGCAAATGTTGCTTATGAAACTAACAGTTTACCTTAATTAAGAGAAGGTAGATTGATTATATGTTTGTAAATAACCGATACAAATGTTGTATGTCCCGAAACCTCCTCTACAAAAAGATCATATTGTTATGAATTGTATAAGATGCATGGGCGAGTGGTCTTAGTACTTTTAGAGGTGTTTGGTTTAGTGGGAGTTATTTCGATAATTGCACTAGTAGAAAAACAGGGATTTGAGGCTCCATAAAACCCTCCATTAGAGGCGTTTTTTATGATGCCTCATACGGGGGGGCCGTAAATTGAAAAATATATTGCGACGTTTTTCTGAAGCCTCTATTACCGGACTATTTGCGGCGTTTACCAATAATGACGCCTCTAATAGTAGGACAATTTGCGGCGTCTTCTTGAGAAACGCCTCTAATAGTAGCACTTTTTGCGGCGTGTTTTGGTGTTTGACGCCTCTAATAGTCTCATATTATGATGCGTCATTCAATGTTCGACGCCACAAATATTTTTATATTTAAATACAAAATTATATAATTCGAAATAAATGTTTAAGCAATATTTAATTAAATTAAAAAAAAAAATATTAAAAAAATTTCGATAGCAAGCATTTGCATTTCATCAAAACTAAATAGGATTCTTACATTATCTATCCGAATATAAATCCCTACATTTACATAATTATTACACATGTCCAAAAAGTGGCACAGACACATTTCCAACCTTAAAAAACCAAATAAAAGCATGCTCCAATTAACTAGTGTACATCTCGTGCAACAACGAATCGAAAAGTACGAAGCCCACTTGTCACGTAATTCATTCATCTCATCTTCACCGTAGTTGTAGGCTTGCTCATTTTGTAAGATCCAAACCTAAAACATACACAAGAATAACGAATTATCATCGATTGCGCACATAAATATGATTATTAGAAGTGAAGTTGTTGTTCCGAAGAAAATAACAGGCTTTCGACCATAACGATCAACAATCACCCCCCATAAAATAGATGTCACCGCCTTCCAAGCATAAAAGAACATCCTTCTCACATGTTCAGTAAGCTCTTACACTTAAACTTCAGTAAAAAAATGCAAGTATATATAATGCTTGTGTGAAAGTGACACTACTACAAAAAGGGGAAAAGAAATCACTTCTAAGAAACCAGTTGAGGTAGCTAAGTGGTTTCTTTTAGCTAAGAATATTTGACATGATTGCAATTAATGTTTTATAGTAAGTTATTTTTTTGATTGTAATACTTTTTTTAAAATGTTTGTTTAAGTCTTCCCTTAAACTAAGGGTAAAACCTTAATTCCATTTGATCTTACCTCTCATTATTCTCTGGTGCTTCATCAACACTCTTGTTTCTCTACACTTTTCTTTCAGGACTGGGCTACCCATAGAAATTTAACCTTTGTGCATATGCACAATTTTCATTTCACCTAATAACCTGATCTGAGGTAGTGTCGAATTTTTTTGGTAACTACTACAATATGTGGAGTATCTTTTTCTAGACTGAGTCAGTGAATCAACATTTTGTTTAAAGCAGCTTAATCATCTGAGAAGATATGTTCACTCATTTGTGTCAATATTGATGTGATTTCAGGTCTTGTCTCGATGAAAATCAGGCATATTTTACCAATACAGATTCTTCATGTAAGTTGCTTCTTAATGCTACAAAAATCATACCTGGGTGGAAGGCCGGCCTAGAGTATAAATCTGCATTTCCATTAGATAAGCCAAATGGAGCAAATTTATATCCTGTTGATAAGGATAAACTAGTATAATTTTTCCCCTCTTCCTTTGTCTTTGTTTTATTGAATATACATCTATGACTTTGTACTTAGCGTATGCCTTGTCAAAAATCATGTTCCTTTGTTTTTTTTCATCAAAGTCATGACACTTCAAGTTAGTTAAGCATCCACTATCAAAGATTCGTGAGATGTGGTTGGGTTCAATATTATTTTTATTTCGCAAGAATTTGCTCTAGATTCTTAAAGTGATGGTGCATCTATATTTACAGCCCCTTATTCTCTCAAGAATTTAGATTCACGTTATGAAGGAGGATCAGCCTCTCGTCTCGAATTGATCTCATAAAAATAATCCACATTTGACCGGAGAAGCTAAGAAGTGTGCCTAAAAGATGTATCATGTTGTAGTCTCTTTGGTTTTATACTTTTCAAAAAGAAATGCAAATGAATTGAAAGCTACTGTACTTTTATTTATGTCTCCTTAAGAAAACTCAATCTTCTCTTTCTTATAGAAACTTTCGTAAAAGTGGGTAGAGCTAAGTTATTCAGGTTAATTTTATATCTGTGGTAGTGTTATAATGCTTGCCTAAGTGCGTTGTTGATTCTCTTGTCTTTAACTTCAAAAATTATATGCATTATATGTCAATGTACTCTTACAACAGGAACTCAAGTTGTCGAAGAATAGCCAGACTGAGGATGAAAGACAAGATGCAATGGGCGTTTTTAATGTGGTAAAGAGGCATAATGAATCTAGTGTGGATTCCGGACTTAATGATAGCAACACAGTTGATAGCTTGATACGAGTGTTGTGCATGATCATTACAATGTCCCATATTGTTAAGAGTTCAGGTCTTATCTTACTAAGGCTTTAGAGTTGCTACGCAAGGTGGGGGACTTGGCTAGATATGGATCTTTGACAATCAAAAGGATTATTGTTCAGCCGATATAAGAATAGAGTGATAAGAAAAGAATAATTTTGTAAGTTGATGAATATTTAATAAAAGTGTTTTTGATTAATTGTAATTAATAAGAAATATCTATTTTATTATTGATTTGTATTTTTTTTTAAAATTTTTATAAACATCTTAAGAGATCGCTCGTCTTGGAAAACCGATCTCTTAAAACTACTCAAAGAGAACAGATTCCTTGCAAAACTGGTCTCTTAAAACTATTCAAAGAGATCGGTTATAACCAATCACTAGTCTTTTAAGTATAGAACAAAGAGACCAGTTTTTGGTAATATCTAGTCTTTTAATTTCACCAAAGAGACCACCTTTCTTAACCAGTCTCTTAGGCTAAGACACCTGTGATATGGAGACCAGTTGTAGTCTGGTTTCTTACGCCATTTTCAACCGGTCTCTTAAAGCTTTTTTGTAGTAGTGTGAGATGAGAAAGAACCGTACTGACCTACAAAACTAGCGTGATACCCAACATTTGCCTGTTCTTCGGCTATATGAAAGTCTCTGACCTGCATGTATATATAGAATCTGTTTAACATGGAATAGTATTTAGACTAGTACTCAACAATACTTGTTGATTCTCTTACCATGAAATAGAGGAATGAGGAGAGTGAAGATTAATGCAAAGTTATAGCAGCAACAGTTCTGGTGTATTAATTCGTCAAAATCCTGCAACACGTTATTAAAGTTACATCATTATCACTATAAAACAATGGTGGCTAAAGATTAGATGCAAAACAAAGTCTGAGGAGACCTTAAACCCAAGCAAATGTCTACTGTTCATTACATAATGTAAACACAAGAAACAAATCGCATTTACGGCGTACCTGAGAATACCTTAAACCACAAAAAACTGATAGCTGCATCAGGAACAATTACGTGTGAAAACAGAAAAATTACGACAGTATTAGTCGACTATCAAAAGAATAGTTCACGAGTAATTGGCTGAACTAAGAGTAAGACATTATTATAAGGTTTTGAGTACTCATCTTCACCGAGTACATTTAGCAAATCAACCCGAACGAAACTAAACCTCATTATATCACCCGATACCCTTGTCATATAATATAGAGTGCCACAAATATATATATATATATATATATATATATATATATCACTCGCCTGCTGCTGCTTGTTATTCAGCATACCGTTAACCTGAAAATACATAGCTTGATTATAATCATAGAATAATAAGAAAACGAAGAAGGAAAAGGTCGAGGAATGAAGAGATTGAAAAAAATATATACAAAGTCACACGATGACAACGGTTTTCTTCCACAAATAAGCATCAAAAAGTTGAACTAACCACGTCTAGAGTTAAAGTAAAACCCTGGAGCTAAACGATAAAACACAAGTTAGTTTGAGACGGTCTAATATCTATGGTCACAAATTCTAATTTCTTTTTTCATTTGCCTCGCACTAAGTTAGTTTGAGACTGTCTCTCATGAGACTTCCAACAACACTCTCAACACCACATCTTTATATGTTGTCTATGAGACCAAAAACATCGAGATTTACCAAAACTCAAAAGCTCAAAAACTAAAAGGACAGAAGACTGCTCTTTATTTCCATATTTTCCAACAAAGAAAGCTCAAATACACTTCATAATACACAAACTATGACCATAAAACTTCCCTTTCTCTATGGTCATCGTACACATTTTTACATCAATTGGTACTCTATATTGTAACAAAAACGACCAAAAATACAAAAGAAAGCACATGTATGTAAGATTCATAAAAATTTAATCTTTAGCAGTAATGCGAACACATAATCATGTTAAAGCCATTTCAAACAATAACATTGTCGAGGGCCACAGGCTCCCGTAAATAGTAAGGTAAGGTAGCCGATGTTTACAGTCCTAGAGTTAGCACAAAGATGCTCATTTTTGACAGCCACAGCACATAATAGCATAAGAAAATTTTCACTCCTTTGTAGCACACAACACAAATAGTAATGAGAGATAAAAACTTTAGAACTATACTCTCCGTCTTTCTGAATAGTTTTCGCTTGTGAACTATTCTTTTGATAGTTGAATAATACTGTCGTAATAATACCTGAAAATTGTGCATCAGGATATCTTCAGATAAGAATTTAAGCTACGAACATCATCATCATCATCATCAACAACAACAACACAAACCAATCCAACATAATCACTGAGTAAATAAGAAGACCTCAAAAAAATTATATCATGATCAAATATGGAGATCAGATCAACAGAGGAGATAAGAGAGTGACAAATGCGCGCTTTCTTCTTCTTATTCGTCGACTTCGCATTTGAAGTTTTCGGCTTCGAATTCGATTATTTCGAAATTGAACTGCAACGGTTCGAGTTCGAATTTGAGCATAACGAGCGATTCATCTTGATATCGCCTCTGATCCTAATCAAAGTTGACAACAATAATTTAACACATGATTCAGGAACCAATCGATTCACACATAATTCACACATATACTAAGCTCTGTAATAAACAATTTCCCAATTTGACAAAGAATTCATAATCATTCAACAATTTAACAAACAATTTCACAAAAACGCAATAAATAGGATACAAAGAATTCACCAACATTCAGGTTTGAGAAATTAGGGTTCTTCGTCCCAATCATTTGAGAAATTAGGGTTCAACATTTAGGTTGGACGATACATTGAAAGAAGTAGTACCTGGAGACAAGCGAACTCCAAAAAATAAACTGGTAGTCAATCTACGGTCGGAGTTCGGAGATTCGTTGGAGGAAGAAATGATTGGGGAATTGGTGGAAATCGGAGTGCAAGCAGCGAAAATAGGGAGGAGAGCGATGGATGAAGAGCGAGCAGCGAAAATTGGTTCTGGGGTTGGGTTTCGTCGATTGAAAATTAGGGTTCTGGGGGTGGGTTTTCGTCGGGGAAGGATGAGGGAAAGGTAGAGAGGGAAGGGGAAGCTGTAGGTTTGAAAATGGGGAGTTAATTACTAAGTCTTTCCTTTTTTTTAAATAAATTAAAATAGGAACTGTAGAGAGGCGTCAATTGACGCAGCACCAAGTTTTATTTTTTAAATATGGAGAGGAGTGAATAGGATACGACGCCTCTTATTATTTTTTTCCACCATTTAGCTCTAAAAGTGACTCACCTAATATTTTTTCTTCAAAAAAAAAAGATAAATTATTAGCAGCTATTTACCTAAAATGCCTCAAATGAGTAGATGCAATTTGACCTTTTTCTACTAGTGCTGATATATGTATGACATATTGTCATTTGGTTAATGTAACCAAGTTTTGTCCCTAGATAACTTACATTGATGAAATAGATTACTAAGTACGTGACTTAGTCTTGGAACTCTATTTGGATGATGTAATTATTTTGTCTCTAGTCAGGGTATTGTGTTGGGACATTTGAATACCCTTAAATGACTGGTGTGTGTGTTGGTTGATGACTAAGTTCCTTGAGTCATAGGTATTGAGATACTAAACCAGGCACACGGGTGTATGTTAAGAACATGCATTAGACAGACCCGCCGAAAATGATTTTACTAAGATTTCGCTTAGTGTCAGTAAAGTTCTTTGCAAGTTATGAACTTGTACGGTCTTTAGACCTGAGTCTTTGACTATTCTGTACATGTGATGTGTATGCTTTGATACCATTCCTCGTCAGCTGTGAAAGGGGGCTATAGATGGTTATTGGGCATGCATGGATCATGTGATAGGATGTGGTTAGACAAGAGGGGATTTGCTCTTCCTTTATTGAAGGGAATTTATTGTTTCTTGGCCACTCGAAGAGTGTGATTTGTGCAAATACGTGGCCGCACTCAGATAGAATGATTGTCAACTATCTGCTCTTTTAACAAGTCAACTCAAAGATTCGAGTAAAAGATTGAGATATGTGAGGATGACACTTTTTCTTACCTCATTCTCAATTGGAGACAATAGTAGCAAAGAGACTTAACGCCGTTCTTGAGAGGACATGTACAAGTGGGAGACTGAAGGAGTTATGTCCACTGTCCTACGGATTAACCCGCTTAAGTCTATGTATCCGATATGCCTTGCTAGAGGTCGATGTCGGATTGACATGTAAATGAGTTACGTGTCCGGTAGTCTTAAGTGGGCCATTAGGTCACACACAATATGTACGAGATATTATTAATATATATATATATATATATATATATATATATATATATATATATATATATATATATATATATATATATATATCGGGTCAGTAGTAATACCGACCCAGCTGCGTTGTCCGGTTATGGTAATTAGAGTTATACTAATAATCTAATTATGGTAATTAGAGTTATGGAAATAACCTAATTCTACCTTCTCATCTCCTATATAAGGAGGTTTATATGATGAACCAAGATATGGAATTAAGAGTATTGACTCATAATATATATACGGAGTATTCTTCTTATAAATAGTTATAAGAGAGATATAGAGAGAGGTTGTGAGACGGTCTCACGTACCTTTATACTAGCATATACGTCGTAGATCTGTACCCGTCTGGATACCAAAGGAGGCATCACGTTTGGGGTGCTTTATTCTGTCCGTGGGAATTATTTATTCTGTCCGTGGAAATTATTTATTCCGTCCGTGAAGATTATTTATTCTGTCCGTGGAGATTATATATATTTATGGGTTTCTGATACTTCTTATTAATACGCTGTTCCGCTGCAAATAAGGTATAATTGGTATCCCTCTACTTTTGTCTTTTCTATTAATACTCGTAACAGGTCCTTGGGTTTAAGGGTTGTAACCCTACAACTTTATAGTATAAATAAGACTAATCATTCGTTCTTAAATATCAATATAAAAAAAATTTAAGTCTTAAAATGTCACATAATAAGACTACAAACTTAACTAAAATAATCTCACATCGAAAAATTATAATAAGGTGAAACTTAAGTAAAACTATCTCACATCCGAAAAATTATAAACTTTTATCAAACAAAAAACTTTTGAGTCTTAAAAAGGTTCTTAAGACTATACACTTGAGTAAAATTATAAAAAGATGATGATTGTATATTGTAAATAAGACTAATTATAATTTTTTTCCTTAGACATCAACCAACTTAAGTAATTCTCCCAAATCGAAAAATTATGATGAGGTTATGAATTTCTACTAAATAAGAGTAATCATTGTTTTTAAATATCAACCAACAATATTTTGAATTTAAAAAAGTCTTAATAAGACTACAAAATTAAAATTATATCACATCGAAACAATTAAAATAAGGTACGGTGATGATTCTATATTATAAATAAGACTAAAAATTTTATTAAAATTTTCCCACATCGACAAATTATAATATGATTATGGTTCTATATGTATATATATATATTATAAATAAGACTAATTATTTGTTCTTAGATATGATATCAATCAAAATCTTTTTAGTCTTCAAAAAATTCTTAAGACCATAATAAGACGATGAAATTCTATTGTAAATAAAAGTAAACATTTCTCCAAATTATGATGAGGTGATGAAATTCTATATTATAAATAAGACTAATCATTCATCTTTAGATGTCAACAAAAAAACTTTAGTCTTAAAAATAAGACTACAAATAAAGTTAAATTAAAATTATCACATATTGAAAATTATAATGAGTGATATAATTCTACGTAATCTTTCGTTTTTAGATATTAGCTAACAATCATTTGAACTTAAATAAAAGGTATAATTAAAGTATGTAGTTAACGTATAATTATCCCGCATCGAAAAATAAAGATGATGTGATGAAATTCTATATATTATAAATAAGAGTAATCATGCATCCGTCTATAAATAAAAGTTCTTAATTAGACTATATCTAAACTTAAATAAACTTAAGTAAAATTATCTCACGTCGAAAAGTTATAATAAGGTTGATTTTTTTATTATATAGATAAGAGTAATCATTCATCAAAAGTATATACTCTAATAAGATGATCAAATTCGATTATATAAATAAAGAGTAATCGTCTATCATTTAACTTATATATTAAAACAAACTCTTTTAAGTCTTCAAAATAACTCTTAAAACTATAAACTTAATTAAGTAATTAAATTATACCACATTGAAAAATTATGATGAAGTGATGGAATTTTATGTCATAAATGAGTAATCTTTCAGTTTTAAATATCAATCAACAATTTTTTGAGTCTTAAAAAGTTTTTTAAAAAGACTACAAACCTAAAATTATCCCATATTGAAAAAATTAAAATAAGGTGATGATTCTATATTATAAATAAGAGAAATCGTGCGTTTTTCTGGGTCTTAAAAGCATATCTTAAAATTATAAACCTTGAGATAAACTTAGTTGAAATTAAGTTTGATTACTAATATCATGTGATCATCTTATTTATTATAATGATATAGATAGATTGATCAAGTTTTTTATTTAACGAATATACATCATCATTGTAATTAAGCCAATTAACCCGAAACCAATTAATCCGTGCAGCGCACGGGCTTTAATCTAGTTAATCTTATGATAAACATTTGCACTCGACTTCATATCCCGTTTAAAGTTGTAACACTTTTAAATTGAGATTTTGTGCGAGTTAAGTATCCTCATTTTATTCAAGACAGGTAACCTTGTTGCTCCTTATGTTAGTGAGTTCCTGTAAATTTTGGGGACGAAACTTCATTTTAGTGAGGAAGGTTGTAACACCCCCGATTTTTATAAACTAAAATCTTATTCATAATTTTGTCTGTTTACGATTTAACTTGTAAATCTTAAAACTATTATAAAACGAATTTATTTTTCATTCGTTTCGAATTCCTAAACTTCTATTTGCCTCGAAGAGTCTTCTTATATCTAAAATATAATTTATTTATTCATTTAATTCTTATTGAACTTCTATTTTGACGAACTAAGTTCTAAACTATTTTGATTTAAGCTTTAACTTCAATTATCAACTCGAAACTCATTTCATTAAGCTTTGTCAAAACATTTATTATTTTCCCCGGGATATCAATTTAATTCATTTTCGTCGTACATTCATTAATTTTCTCGGACTAATTAATGAAATCTCTAAACCATGTTTTTATTTCAAATATTTATTTTGTCCCCGATAAGTATTTTATTTACACGTTATGTTACTTGACCTTTCTCATTGTATTATTTTCGACCCATTTCATTTAACCTAATTGAGTCACATTTTCTTTTCTTCCTCTTCACTTAGCCACTCCCCTCACTCTTCTTCTTCCCCTTCTTCTTCGTTCATCTTCAACCAACTCCACCATCAACTTGCATCTTCTTTCACCATCATCCAATGTCATCAATCAATCCCCTGCTCTCTTTTCGTCACTGTCTCCGTCGCACCTGTGAAAACCTCAAACAACCTCCATTGATGGACCTTCAGTATGTGAAAGAAGAGCATGCGCGGGAAGAGTAAATAAAAATGTGGTTTTGTATTGTGATCATTAATTACAGCAAAGTATTTGTCTCTATATATAACTAACTAGTGGATTAGATTGTTACATGTCATTAGTCATAACAACCTCAACAACAACTCTACAATCCTCTAGGCTTCATACTCCCCACTCAAATTGGATTTAGAAGAGCCGTATGCAATCCAAGCTTGCCGGACAGAAATCTGTGCTGAGACGTTCCTAGAGGCTTAGTTATAATGTCTGCTAGCTGCAGACCTGACCGAACAAAGAATGGCGTGAGAAAGCCCTCCAAATACTTTTCACGAACAAAATGACAATCAACGTTTAAATGCTTGGTGCGCTCGTGAAATACAGGATTCTCTGTGATATGTATAGCCACCTTGTTACCATAGAGAAGAGGAACTGGCAACCGTGGAGCGATTTTAATATCTTTCATCAAAGCAACCAACCAAACGAGTTCTGCAGCAGTATACGACATACATCTATATTCTGATTCTACAGGGCTTCGACTTACCGTCTTCTGTTTCTTGGTCTTCCATGAAATAAGAGAAGATCCAAGGAAGATGGTGTACCCACTTACAAACCTGCAACTGAATGCACATGTCGCATTATCAACATCACTATACACTGTGAAGTTTAGGTCAGTATCAGCAAGATAGAAAAGCCCCGTCTTAATTGATCCTTTGAGATAACGTATAACATGAGTGGCAGCCTGCATATGTGGCTCTCTTGGTTGATGAATAAACTGACTCAAATCTTTGACTGAAAAAGAAATATCAGGCCTTGTTAAATTGAGATATAACAATCGACCAACCAATCTTCTATAGGGCTCTGGATCTTCCAATACTTCACCAGATTCAACGGACAATTTCAACCCTTGTTGCATTGGGAACTCTACTGTATCATAGTTCACCATGTTCATATCTGTTAATATATCCATGATATACTTGCGTTGATTAAGCATTATCCCTGTATCAATTTTGGCTACCTCAATCCCTAAAAAATACCGCATTAGGCCGAGGTCCTGATGCGAAATAAAAATGTGGAAGCTCTAATGAAAACTTGTTTTTGTATTTATTTTTTTTGGAACAAGGTTAATGTAACCTTGAAGTTTATTGACGAACGAAAATAAACGATAAATATAAAGGGATATTTAGCCCGTAGTTCGACCTTGAACCCGGAACTAATCACGAAAGAGATTGGAGCCCAATCTTTTATCGCCAATTCGAAGTACCTTCTCGAATTTAGTAAACACCATGATCAAAATATCAAAATGCAACCGTGTTTTTCTTTCAATTCATAATTCATATTCTTCTCCAATACATTATTGTCGTGACATATAAATAGCCTACATGTGAAGATTAACTCGATATCTCGAGTGATTTTCTAATCTATAATATCTAAGATAATATGGAAACAAATACTACAAAATAATCTACTACTACTAACTAAGCATATTCTTGCCAAAACTGCGAGATGCTTGATTTCCTTCCATCTCCTAGAGATCATGACATCCACACGTTTGAGGCAATAATCTACTTGATCTTATTCTTTATGGAGATCACGACATCCCCATTGATTTTATTGCTATTTGGACGAGATTTCCATAATATATAAGTGATATCTTGGGGATTCTTTTATTTGCTTACTATCTTTATGAAGATTACGAGATTCTCCACATCATCTCAAGATAGGACATAATCTTGCTAGTGTAGCTAGATACTCGCACGCACCTGGACGAGATTCTAATCACACTCGGTTCAGGTCCTTAATGGTGAACTTGGAATCCAAGCTTTGCTTTGTATGCTGTATGCCTTCAGTATCATCCCCAGTTAATAGAATATCATCTACATAGATCAAAGCAACTGTAAAACCTCGCTGATTGCTGCGGGTAAAAAGAGAATAATCTTCTCTTGACTGAACAAAATCAAGAGACTTGAGATGTTTGGTTAACTTAATGTTCCATTGATGTGATGCTTGTTTCAGTCCATAAATGGACTTCTTGAGTCGACAAACTAAACCAGGAACAACCTTTTCATACCCATCTGGTGACTACATATCAACCTCTTCATCAAGATACCCATGGAGAAATGCATTGTTCACATCAAGGTGATGTAAAGGCCAATGCTTAGCAGATGCAACTGCAATTAAACTCCTGACAATCGTGAATTTCGCAACAGGAGAAAAGGTATGCTTGTAATCTTTGTTCTTGATTTGATTAAACCCTTTACCTACTAGTCTAGCTTTATATCTCTCTACGGATCCATCAGGATTGTGTTTTATCTTGTACACCCATTTCGAACCAATCGCCTTATGACCATCTCCCAAAGGAACTAAATCCAAAGTTTGATTTGCTTCTAATGCATCAATCTCTTTATCCATAGCTTGAGTCTAATTAGGATCACCTTGGGGTTGTGTATATGTACCAGGCTCATGTATTTGTAATACAAACGTTAAGGAGGCAATACACTCCTCATCAAAATCCACCAAATCATGAAGGTTTTGTGAATGAAACGAAACAGACCCTGAATTATTAGAATTATCAAGAATATCAACTGTATGCTGAACTGGTAGTGGTATAGAACAATGAAAATCCTTCAATTTTGTGGATATTTGTTTAACTCTTGTTGACCTTCTGGTGGGTAACACAGGCGGTGCAGGAATGGCTATAGATGTAACCTCAGGTACGGTTCACCATTATCAGAAGAAATAAGCATACTGTCACTGGTATTCGGAATGTCATGATTTGAACTGTTATTATTCATATTATTGGAATTATGATGTTCCGGCGTGTTAGTAACAACATCATTAGCAGCATCAAAAGTAATGTTGTGTACTGAATCAGTACCAAGATCCACCAGATTATACTGCTTAGACCTGTCCCCGTGCTCGTTGCTTCGAAAAGGAAAATCATTTTCTCTAAAGATCACATCCCTACTAACAAAAACTTTGTGTAAGGATATATCATAGAGTTTATAACCTTTCTCCCCATAAGGATACCCAATGAATATACACTTTCTAGCCTTAGGAGCGAAGTTGTCTTTGTGTGTTATCGGCATAGTAGCATAACAAAGAGACCCAAACACCCTTAAATCATCAAGGTTAGGGACTGTTTTGAACAATACTTCATAGGGAGACTTCCAATTTAGAATAGGAGAAGGCATTTTATTGATGAGATGGGTGGCTGTAAGTATGGAGTCACCCCAAAATTTAAGAGGCAATCCAGCATGTAACATCATGGCCCTAGATGTTTCGACAAGGTGCCTGTGTTTGCGTTCTACGCGCCCATTTTGCTGTGGTCTGCCTACAACACTACGTTGGTATATGATACCTTCCTTGAGAAACAAATCATGATAGACATGTTGATCAAATTTTGTACCATGGTCAGTTCTAATGACCTTGATTTTGCTGGAAAATTGAGTTTTTACCATACAAATGAATCCTTTGATAAGGTAGGGTACTTGGTCCTTATGTTGAAGAAGGTAAACCCAAGTACACCGAGAACAATCATCAAGAATAGTGAGAAAGAAACGAGCACCAGAGATACAAGGCACTTTGTAAGGACCCCAAAGGTCCATATGAATGAGATCAAAACAATGAGAAGCATGTAAAATACTTCTACTAAATAGAAGTCTGTTGTGCTTAGCCAAAACACAAGTTTCACAAAAAAAAAAATCATGTCAACGGAATTACCAATTACATGCTTTAATTTGTCAATAGATGAATGACCCAATCTAGCATGTACTAACTTGACATCACACTTATTTATATCAGACTGTACTGCATTAGCATTACAATGCTTAAAACTGTAACTATAAGACTGGACTGTGGGATCAACAGTGAGTACATAGAGTCCTCCCGTCTTTTTTGCAGAGGCTCTAACGACCTTACTTGAAAGGTCCTGGAAAATACAAACAATGAATGCTGCAACAATCGACTGACAGACAGTAAGCTCTGTTTAAACTCATCAATAACAAAAACATTTAGGAATGTCATGTGTTCATTCAGTCTCATCTTCCCTGTTTTGAATGCCAATTTGATGGATCCATCAGGAAGACCTACTCTAATAGGTCTCGGTAATACAGTAATATCATGCAATAAGTGAGCATATGGAGTCATATGATCCGACGCTCCAGTATCAACTATCCATTCATTCACGGAGGGATGTAATTGAGGATTATTTAAGTGTAATCATGAAGCTGTACCTGCTGAACTCATAATGGTGCCATGATTATCAGCTAAAGACTTAAGAACGTTCTGGTAAATGGAATTTGCCATATCATTAACCAATCCATGATCCATTTGAGTCTGACCAGCTCCAGAGGTATTTCCAGCATGAGCATTCGAGTCAAAATCAAGATGAGTGGATTCTTCTTCTCCTTGATCAGGAATAATCTACACATTGTGTGCACCCCTTCTGTATACATTTGCTCCTTGTTGGTAATGGATATCAGGTGGTCTTGAACCGCCACCGCGGCCTTTGTTCCTGTTAAATCTATTCTTAATGTTAGGATTGAAATAACAGTAATCAAAAACATGTCCCTTCTTGCCACAATGAGAACACGTTTTCAACCTGTGACAATTACTGATCTCATGCCCTTTCTTCTGACAATGAGTATAGAACTTTTTACCCGGATCTAATACCATTTTAGCCTTTTTGCTACCAGAATTAGCAGCATATGCACTGGTTTCTGCCAGTATGTCAACTGCATTGCTTATCTGTTTCTGCATCTCAACCTTTTGCAGTAATGCAAACGCCTTATTGAGGGGTGGCAGAGGCTCCATAGTCAGAACATTAGTTTTGACGGTCTCAAAAATGGTATTCAATCCCATTAAAAACTGCAGCAATTTAATTCCTGATTCCCTGTCCAGCATTCTCTTGAGCAATATACAGGAACAAACATCCATCGCACCACATGTGCATAATGGAAGGGGATCGAGACTGTCAAGAGTCTCCCAAGTACGCTTTAGTTTGCTGTAATACTCAACTAATGGCGCATTTTAGACTGAGTAGTATCACTAAGCTCCTTTCTCAGTTGATAAATCTCAACCGAGTTAATCTGTCCATATCTCTCCATTAATTCAGACCACAGTTCTTTAGCACTGTGTGCATACTCAACGGTTTCACGAATGTCACGAGTTAATGAGTTTAAATCCATTACAACCATGTAATCACACCTAATCCATTGATGGTGTTTCTTATCCTCTTTACTAGGTTGCTTACAAGTTCCGTCAACAAATCCATCCTTATTTTTAGCAATTAAGGCGATGTAAGCATCACGCTTCCAAGATATGAAACCAGTTTTATTAAATTGAGTAGAAACTAGTTGAAGCGATGGTTGATCGGATGAGGACAAATATAAAGGATCATCAAAACAGGAATAATTGTTTCCAGTAGCAGAATTTTCAGCTTCGGCATTCGTCATATTGAATCGCAATCAAGATAGAGCAATACAAGATTATATGCTAGAACTTTGATATGGAATAGAATCGAATATGTGAATGATGCACACAATTGCAAGCAATTTGCAGAAAGAAAATAAGCAAAGATCGAAGGAAAATCACGAACAACAATTGAGGAGGAGAAATGCGGAAGAAACAGGTAAAATAGGAAGATTATACCACACTGTGAACTCAGGTGGATTGAGAAAAGATAATCTCTAGAACTATGCAGATCGAAAGGCCTGCTCTGATACCATGAAAACCTTAAACAACCTCCATTGATGTACCTTCAGTATGTGAAAGAAGAGCATGCGCGGGAAAAGTAAATAAAATGTGGTTTTGTACTGTAATCATTAATTACAGCCAAGTATTTGTCTTTATATAAAACTCACTAGTGGATTAGATTGTTGCACATCATTAGTCATACCAACCTCAACAACAACTCTACAATCCTCTAGGCTTCATAACCTGCTTTGCGCATTTGTGCCCCTGTTCAGCGCTGGCGAAAACGTGACCAAAATTGACGAAAGGTAGTTCCTTCTTCCTTTTCTCGTCTTTTCCCTCCTTCTTTAATGGTTTTCCGTGTTATCTTGGTGCGGGTCGTTCATTTTGTGTTTCAGTTCCGTTGTTCTCTTCCGTACATTTTGTTGTGCGAGAAGTTTATTCCTTGCTGCTACTGCACATGCTGTTATTCGTTTGTGATGCTCTGTCTTACGTTCTTCTTCTTCCTCTTTTTTGTGCGTTAGTTCGTCTCGGTGCTACTGCTACTATGGTGGTTTGTGTTGTGTTGCCACTAATTACGCACCACTTTTTCACTCGGCATCAATGTCGACATTGTCGTCTGTTGCTGATTTTGTCGTTTGCACTGCTGCTGTTCATTGATGCTGATTTATGTCGATAATCTACTGTTCATTTGATTTCGTATCGGTTGTTAGTCGATGTTGTAGCTGTTTAAACGTGTTGTTCGTTATTGCTATTGGAGTCGCCTTACGTTATCGATCTCTTGCTCTCTCGTCTCATTTGTTTTGAAGCTACTATCCTCTTCTGTTCTGTTGTTGTTCATTATCTATTATCGTTTTTATGCGCCATTGCTGCTGTCTCCACGTCCCTCGATTTTCAATCGTTTTGTTTCTCTGATTTTGATACGCCTGTTGATATTGTTGTTCGTTATTTTTGTCGTTGCTTACTTCGAGCCTCTCTCTTCGGTATCCTTTTCATTTCAGCGTGTCTCATTTACTTCTGCCTTCTTGTCACGTTAGGGATTGTCGCCTTTATGATCAGAACTCGACTGAGGTGATTTCCTCGTCTCTTGTTTGATTAAAACATAGTTCTTGGTTCCGTGTTAGTTTAAACACCGAGCACCTGTTCTATTCAAATCTTCGTAATTTCCTACCTTCTCTTGTTTATGTTTGTGTATAACCCTGAACTCGTTGGAGCCTTGAAGTTTTACTGAAGAACAAGTATTCAGGACGACTTTTAGACTCGAGAGTGGAGCATGGACTAATTAGACGGACAACTGCAATGAGGTTATTAGCTCAAGGTAACTTTAGGACGTTACTCGGTATAATATCGTATGTTGAATAGTACTATGTAGTAGATACTTTACCTTCGGTTTTCTAATTTTTAGCTACGTATTATTTGCTAACAGTATAATTTTAAATCGTATACACTATAAATATTTTACAACTATTCGATATTGTTTTATAAATCGTAAGTAAATTTAATTATTAACGATCGTTATATTGTTGGTTATCGTGATATTAGTAACTAAATAACATCGATTTCATAATTTTGGCATATTTCATCAATTTATTATTTTAACTCAAATCCAATTTTAAATATAATAACCGAGATTTGTATACTTGTTTTACGACTTATATTAATAAACTAAAAAATTGTCGTTTTGTTTGAAATACATTTTTAGTCGAGACTATTTTCACTAATAATTTCTTACTTGTTTACCATTGACTATTTTTAGTAAAATTCGTATTATTTATTAATAAAAGTTATTTGCTAAAAATAAATTGAAACCTTTGTAAAGTATCATTTCATTTATAAAACTCTATGACTCATTGGATTTTGATATCATTTTCTTAAGACATTTTTTTTCTAAAATTTATCGTTTTAACTCGTTTCTCCTTATTATTTATAAAGTACTATAATTTCACTTATTATATTTGATTTATAGTTTTAGTAACGAATTTAGAAATATATTACGTTACAATAACGACGATAATAATAAAATGTTAATTTTGTTAGAAATGCTATTTTATACATTTCACTTATTTTATATAAGAATATTTTTATTTTAAGTAAGTTTCAAAAATTAGTAATTTAAATAGAACGTTTGCGTTTATTATAAAATGTTTATTTCTTTTATCTTCATATCACTTACAATAATTATCTCACTTGTATATCGATAATGACTTATTTTGGAGTTATGGAATAAGGACAAATGTGAGGTTTAGAGTAATATATTCTAGGTTTACGTTTTGCCATCAACTGTAAGGCTGGTGTGTCTATATAGGGCACATTGATTGTTAAACCGAACATATATGGTGTTCGGGAGTGTGTGTATGTTTTCTTATGCTCGTGCCTCGCAGTGCAAGACGCTTTCGGGTTCAACGATAATAATAAAATGTTAATTTTGTTAGTGACGGGGGTTGACTTTTGGCCGGCTAGGCCTAGTCGGCCAACCCCTTCGACATGACCTCGTCGACCGACAAGAGACCCTAGTGTCCGTAGGTCACACCGGTTTCCTTGCCAGCTAATGTTGTTCGGACAGGAAGGTTGTCGTCGCGACCCGATGATATAGCCTCATGCCTATAAATATGAGACTGTAGGCCACTAACCAAGGGTTCACAAAAAAGGCAAACAAAACACTTATCTTACTAGAATAGAGGTAAAAACCCAACCTTAGACTAAATACCTTATAAAATCCAATTACTGATTTGAGCATCGGAGAGGCAACCCCGGACAACATCTGAGGCCCTTGTGTGTTGCTTGGGCAGTATCCAGATGGCAAGCTACACGAAGACGCGGGTCAGGAAGCACCCATCCAGTCAACACCAGCTCAGAAGAAAGATAGTTTGGATCCCCATGACAATTTGGCGCCGTCTGTGGGGGGTACTTTGAACGAAAAAATTTCCTACTCTCAAGAATCAATCAAAACACGAAAGTATGACCGAACAAGGTGCGCCCATCACACCTCGGGAGACCGCCACTAGTGCCAATCCTAAGCCGATAGAGATCTCTTCCCTGGCGCACAGTCGAGAAATGCGGACAAGGGAAAAGAGCCAATGGCGGAGACCTCCACACCAGCGGTGGTTACCTCAACCCAGGCGCCAGCAGATATGTTCATCCCCAAATAGCTGTCTGCCAGCCAGCATCTTCACAATGCTCCTAAATGCATCGTTCCCCACGGCCGTCACAGCCGCGGCTCCACCTCGAGCTGCCCCGGAGACCATCGTCAAAGCCCCCTCAGAGGGCCAACGTCTCGCATAGGGAGCTATTCCCTGAGCGGCCGACCTTCAAGGAAAGGAGATTGTTGTACCTGGAGAAATGTGAGCGCCTCGATAAGGAGAGGATAGTGTTTAACAAAAGAAGACAAGGGTACATGCCTCGGGGGCCGTCACCCCGTCATCTGGAGGCAGGACAAGGTGTCATAACACCTGTCATCAGCACAAGGCAAAGGGTCGTCGACTCTCCCCAAAAGAGAGAAGGCGGGAAAGAAGCTGAAGCCCCACCCCCGCCATGCGCCACAGCCTGGGACCCAACTCCCGGAAGACCAGGAAAAGTCATAGACCTCAGAAGACGGTTCATCATCGCCTCGACCAGAGAGAGAGGAATGGCAGGCCCACCAAAACCCTGAGGGATAGGCTAGGCGGAAGAAAAGGAAGGGACCGGTCTGAAAGTCCAGGAAAAAGTGGATCGGTATTCACGCGGTTGTCAAACAGGATCGCCGAAAAGGAAAGCGAGTACACCCGCAGGAGCGTCTACCCAGAACAGGCAGCCTCAGCTACCCACCACTCCAACTGAACGGCGTATGTCACCGCAAGGGACGAGAAAGGTGAATCAAGTGGATGACCCCACTCGCTAAGAAGATCCCGCGGAAAGGACGGCCCACAGTGTCGTCATTCCACCCGGAGATAACAGAGTACTCCATGCCAAGGGTGAAAGTGTCAAACATCCATTTTGAAGGAACAATCAACACCGAAGACCATCTAGCGGCGTACGAGAGCTACATGGCCATGTACGAATTTGACGACGCCGTTTGGTGTAGGGTATTCCCCACCACCCTTACTGGGTTCGCCCAGTCGTGGTTCCGGGGATTGCCAAAAGCGTCTATTCGCACCCTTAAGGAACTCGGCACAACCATAGTGGACCAGTACTGTGGACGTCCGTCCGCACCGCCCGGCGCCCCGCGTGTAACACCCCTGATTTTATAAATTAATTAAATTAAAATTATGTTCGTATTTTTATTTTTATTTTAATTCGTAATTCGTAAAATTATTATAAAACGAATTTATTGTTTAATCGTCTAAAACTCCTAAAATTCTATTTGACTTGGAAACTCTTCTTATATTTAAAACATATTTATTGTTTCTGTTTCGATTCATTTTATACATTTAATTTAACTCTTGTCGAAAGTCTATTCCGACGATTTAAATTCTAAATTCTTTTTATTTATTTATATTTAAGCTCGAATTTCTATTTCGGCTAGAAATTCATTTATTTTAAGTTTTGTCAAAATGTTTATTTCCTTTCTTCGAGAAAAACATTTAATTTTCTTTATCGAAAATTTATTATTTATCGGGAAATACTATTTCATCGTATAATTATTTATTTCTATAAGCTTCAATTTCGTCTCGAATAATTTATTTACTCATTTTATTTGACGGTCCGATTATTTATTAATTTTATTAACTCGTTTTAACCAGATCCGTGGGTCTGTCAACTTATCGTTACGGAATTTGGTTCCTACCCGATTTATTTAATTAAGCCGTATTTCTAGCCTATTTTTGTTTCATGTACCAGCCACCTCTCATTCATCCCGCTTATTATTTATTTACAATCTTTTCCCCTTCCACCTCTTGGCTCCACCGTTTTATCCTTCATCTTTCATCTCCTCTTCTTTTTTTTTAATATTATTAATCACCTTATACCAGCCTCCATCATCTTCTTCTTCCGCTCACCTCCTCCTTTATGCCGCTGCTCGTTCGTATCGGGTTTGTTCGTCGTATTCTCTCTATTCTACTCACTCTACTCCTTCGTTCCTCTCTGTTATAGTTCGTGTGCAGATCTACGCCACTGTATTGCATTAGAATTTCTAGGGGATTACAGTTGGTATCAGAGCGTTGTTGCTCCCGACGCTTACACCTGATTCTAGGAAAAATACCAGTAAATGATCTGAATATTAAAACAATATTTGTAAGAGATGGGTAGAAACCAAAATAAGGACTTAACTATTAGGTTTATATGTTCTTGTAACTCAATGATTAGCATTGAATATTTGTTGCTTTTGTCTGAAAGAAGATGAATGAACAAGGTGTTGATATGATGCTGCTCCAGATCGGGACAAGACCCGCTTAGAACTCTCAACGCCTGCTAACTCGAGTGGACAACTTGGTGCTAAGGAAGATACAATAATGACTCTGCGGCCCAGATTCGGTATGCTCAAGCTACTGGTTAGATGATTAAGAGTAGATTACTGTTCCGTGACGTTGCAGTGGATCCAGATCGAGCGACCCAAGACTTGCGTGCTAGTTCCTCTACAAGAAGATGAAATAATCCTTTTAGTTCCCTCGTGAACCTTAGAGGTCCGAACTTTCCCTTCTCGCTTTAGGTCTTTATTATCTTGAATCCTTGATTCTTTTCTTCCTGCTTCTTCCTTTTCCAATTATTCTCTTATATATTCCCGTCTTCATTCTTGTGGTAAATCTTTGATTAATTCTCTTGTTTTACCGTCTTCCCACTTGAGATTCTTGGTTTGACCGGTTCTGTCTTAATAAACTCCATGAGAATTAAGTTATTGATGTTTGTGGTTTAGTAAACCCTTATTACCTGGTTTGAGGATTGCGAGTCTACCCTATCTTCTAAGAAAGTTAGAAATCATCGAGGATTGATTTGAGTGACAAATTGTTGATTGATGGAATTAGGATGATACTTTAGACACTGAACCTTGGTATATAGGTTGCTTTGATATTTTGGAGTAGTAAGAGTAAGTCATATTTGATGAATACCTAGTACCTAACCTAGAACCGAACTAAGTGTAACTGATAATATTACTTTGGGATTCTTACCTAATGCTTATTTAATGGATGCAATGTGAATATTTGGGATTATAAAGTATTATTTAAAGTGTTAGCCTGAGTATTGTGCACCATTGAAGGCTTTCATTAATATCGTTGTAAATTTTGGTTGACATATTTTACCCGTGTTTCTAACGGATTAGTTCGTCGATCATTGTGTAAGGTTGTAACCTACTAGCTTTGGAGTTGAGTTATCTGAATTTGGATGAATTATTCTTAACCTTGAAGAAAAGAACTATCTTGCACAATCATAATTTGGGCTTATTGTGTTGTTTTGAGGAATACTATAATACTGATCATCTTATTGGGACTTTCTGTTTAGAACCTTAGACCAACGAGATTGTGGCTTCCTTGACTTATTGAATACTTTGTGGTTGCACCATTGTAATTAGAAATTTAATGGACCTCTCAGAAACTTTAGTCGAATGACGTGTTTGAGGATGTGAGTGTTTGCGTCATTACCTATAGGTTTGAGCGTGTTTGAGGATTTATTGTACTTTCCCAACTTCTGTACTTGTGGCATTATATATATGTTGGTGGCCTTTGTTGAGGATTTTGTGCCCGAACATTGTTAAATTGGTGAATCTTGTTAATGTTTCTTACTCGAGAAATTGGAGTACCTCGAGTTCAAACCCTATGAGCTTTGAATTTACGAGCCTTATCGATTGAGAGTTTGGGTGTGTTCTGTTAACCGTTGAAATCTTAATTATGGATTTGATTCTAAGGCATTTGTGGATTATTATCGTGTCGCTTGACGATTGGATAGCCACGTAAGACATTTTTGGAGATTGTGACCGAGTAGTATGTACCACCTAGTGCCTTATATTGGACTTAACGTATTTGATGGAAATTAGGAACCGTGTTGTGGGAGTCGTACCGGGAATCTCGAGATGGTTAATCTCTTCTCTGATCCTCGAGAGCTCTTTTGACTCTCAATTTTCTCCTCCCCTTAACTTCTCTTATATTCTGTTACCTCTTTTGCTGCTAATCCCTTTTGACTTCCTTATTGGGTTTGAAAATTTCTTTTTCGATTTGTCGTTGACTCGGACTCTATTTATCCGTTTACCATTTTTCCCGAACCTTTGTTATGAAAAGTTTGATTAATTTAAAATTTTGGGTTATCGTGAAATTTTAACATTTTTAGTTATAAATTTCAAAATTTTGTATTTTGTTTTTTTTTTTTTGTTCCCATTTAAAAAGTGTCTGAATAATTTATTTTAAGGTATTTCAAAATTGTTTAAAATTTTTATTTTGATTTTCAGGTGATCGAGATTTTATGAAAACTTTCTTGATTGCCAATATTTTGATTTCTATAAGGTTATTATGTAAAACGATTTAATATTTTCGAAAAACTTTGTATGTCTAAATTTTTGTTTTATTGTCGTTAGACTTTAAATCTGTATTGAAATTGTTTGTCGGTTGATTCGAATCTTATTTACTAACTACAAAACTTGAATTCTCAAGTTTTTGTTTGGTCTTAAAACAAAATATTGTCGAAATTCTTAATCAAAACATTTTATTATTGCTTTGAAAATATTTGGGTAACCTTCCCCTCGAGTTCATTTACAAATATTATCTATCGTCATTATTTTATCAAATAATTTTTAACTTGCGATTTTATTAATTTAAAAGATTTAAAACTTTGGGAACCGAGCCCAAATTATCTTGAAATGAATATTGTCTTCGATTTTGATTTCATATTACGTTTAAAGTTGTGAAAATTTTTAAACCGAGACTGTGATGCGAGTTAAGCATTCTCCTTTTGTTCAAGTGATATAACCTTGTTTTCCATTCTTTTATTATGTTTTCGAGGACGAAACTTCTTTTAGTGGGGAAGATTGTAACATCCCTGATTTTACAAATTAATTAAATTAAAATTATGTTCGTATTTTTATTTTTTTTACGATTTAATTCGTAATTCTTAAAATTATTATAAAATGAATTTATTGTTTAATCGTCTCAAACTCCTAAAATTCTATTTGACTTGGAAACTCTTCTTATATTTAAAATATATTTATTGTTTCCGTTTCGATTCATTTTATATATTTAATTTAACTCTTGTCGAAAGTCTATTCCGACGATTTAAATTCTAAATTCTTTTTATTTATTTATATTTAAGCTCGAATTTCTATTTCGGCTCGAAATTCATTTATTTTAAGTTTCGTCAAAATGTTTATTTCCTTTCAAAAACATTTAATTCTCTTTATCGAAAATCTATTATTTATCGGGAAATACTATTTCATTGTATAATTATTTATTTCTATAAGGTTCAATTTTGTCTCGAATATTTTATTTACTCATTTTATTTGACGGTCCGATTATTTATTAATTTTATTAACTCGTTTTAACCCGATCCGTGGGTCAGTCAACTTATCGTTACGGAATTCGGTTCCTACCCTATTCATTTAATTAAGCCGTATTTCTAGCCTATTTTTGTTTCATGTACCAGCCACCTCTCATTCATCCCACTTATTATTTATTTACAATCTTTTCCCCTTCCACCTCTTGGCTCCACCGTTTCATCCTTCATCTTTCATCTCCTCTTCTTTTTTTTAATATTATTAATCACCTTATACCAGCCTCCATCATCTTCTTTTTCCGCTCACCTTCTCCTTTATGCTGCTGCTCGTTCGTATCGGGTTTTGTTCGTCGTATTCTCTCTGTACTACTCGCTCTACTCCTTCGTTCCTCTCTGTTTTGGTTCGTGTGCAGATCTACGCCACTGTATTGCATTAGAATTTCTAGGGGAGTACACCGCGCGCGCTCGCGCGGGACCGACCCGATTTTTCAACATGTGGCGGCGGCCACCCACGCGGCCCCTATCTGCCGGGGGCCGGTCCGGTCTCACTTACTAGGCGATGTGTCGGACCTCGATTTGGATGACGATCCGGACTTGTACTAGACGGGTGTGGGCACCCGTGTTTCCGTTTGGGAATCGATCGAGTCGTGGTTGTAAATGTTTAAAGGCCATTTTGTTTGGTAAGGCGACCTTTTTAGTGAACTGAAGTTGTTGCCGATTTGTGTAGTCGCCACCGAGTCAATTATGGGGACTCGGAAACCGTTCAAGTCAACTTTGATCCTTTGCCGGCTCAAAGTTGAGTGACACGGGACCTAAAGATAAAGACTTGTACCCTTAAGCAGTCCATGACTGGAATGACTCTCATTGCCAATGGTTTCGAACATCCAAAAACCGTCGATTCTGAGTAAGGGGTGAGGGTACGTATTGGGAAGCCAACATCCGATAGATGTCAACACCCAATCCCGCCCGCACTATAGCGGCCTCTACTAATTAATCGGTGGGCTGATATCCTAGTTCTTTTGTTGTGGTGGAAGTACTGTAACATCCGTTATTTTAACCCTAAACCTTTTGCTTTGTCGGTTGTTTAAAGACAAGTAAGTTTTGTCGTCGAAGGAGTTGTGTTTACATTCTTTGCATGCAATTTCACGTGACAAGCAGGCCATGAAAAGATGCACGTAGGAGAGTAGAGAGTACTAGTATTATACGTATTAGCAAATCAGTTTTAACGCGATAATACGGATATTAGTCATTCTCGTGGTATACCTTATCTGGTATTCTGCTTAAGATGCGTCGGCTCGGTATTAATAGAGATGCGTCGAACCTAATAAGGCGAGCACCAGGACTAATACGAAACCCGACCATCACTTTGTTCAGTTTTAGTTGTTTTACGTTTTGAATTCCGTGTCAGGTGATTTAGTATTCGATTATAAGGTCATAAAAGCAATAAATCATAAGAAAAACTGTGAATGCGAATGTAAGTAAATCACATAGTGAGGAGTTGCACCCTCGGAGTATACAATAAACGGGACTCGATGCATAGATAGTTTGAGAATGGATCTCGGAATTACTCGGGTCTATTTAGTGTGTTTTATTGTTTGCGGTTGAAGTTGGGATGTTACGTATTTTAGTAGATGTTTGTGGGCCTAGTGCCCACATCTAGTGTTGTCGTAGTGCATAATAAAAGAAAATGCGAGTATGGAAAGTTTTGTTTAAATGGCAACCTAGTGACGATACGACTTCGACAGGCGGATCCTCCTAGCTTGACCAGTTATTTCGGCAGAGTTCCGTTACCGTTTGACCTTCCCGCGGCTACTCCGGCAGAGTTTCGTTGCTGAGGACTAGTTCTGCGGCTAATCCGACAAAACCTGGGTACTAGTTTTGAGCTAGTCGATCACATGCACCTCGATATCGAGTGGAGTTCTCGAAGGTGAGGCATAGCGTCGATGTCGCTTTATTATCGAAACTACGATCGAGTGGATCGTTTGCCTCGGGTGTCGGAGTGCGAGCCCTTAGTGAGAGTTTAGAGGGAGAAGAGAGGATTGAATGATGTCTGTTGAAATAAGGGCGTGAAGGGGGGTATTTATAGGTGTTTTCGGCCCTCGTCGCCCATATAGGCGCCCGAGCTGGGGCGTACTAAGACTCAGGCGCCTGGGTCCGGGCGTGGGGAGACCCAGGCGCGTCAGCTGGTGCGGTTGGAGTTCTGAGGATACGATTTTGATACTTTCCAAAACCGAGAGCGAGGAGTTTGATATGAATCTTGGGGATTAAGCTTACCCCGGGTTTGACCTAGCGTCGTGGGTTTAATGGGCCTCGGGTGTTCACCCCGAGGTTCGCTTGGCGCGTTGTTGACTCGGTTCGAGTTTCGGGACTGACTCGGGGTCCCTGTGTCAGAATTGACTATAATTAGTGTCTATGCGATCATAACGACACAAATAAGGCTGCCATCATGTTAGTTTAATTTGCCCGAGTAATTTATTTGATCATTTCTATAGAAAAACTATCCAAAACACCGCGAACCCGCGTCGCGTTGCAGTCCTATCGTCATCGGGTGTTTGTTGGGTACCTCTAAAGCCACCAGGTCCAAATCTGGGTGTCTACAAGTACGCCGGCAGTCGCCGCAGGCAGATTGTGACGGTGGACCTCATGACGATGCGTCAAGGTCCGAAAGAGACAATTCGGGAGTACGTCAGAAGATTTGACTTGGACTATCAACAAATAAGGACGTTGGATGCATCGACCGCCGCCTACGCCCTGACCCATTCCATGCTAGATGGCCCTCTCAAAAGTCACTTGCTGCGTGAGAGGCCGACCTCATTGGTGGAAGCCAGGCGGATAGCATTAGGATATATGAACGAGGAGGAATACAAAACTCGGCAAGACGATCTATCGTCGCCAAGGACTCGCCGGCCTTCCAAAGAGAGGGCTGCGAGCCCGGCAGACGACAAGGAGTCGTCCAGAAGGAACAGAGGGCGTGGCGAGAGGAGAAAGGAGAAGACGGCGTACGTTCCACGATAATTTGAGCACTACGCTACGCTGAACCGGCCGAGAACAGAGATCTTCGATATAGAGAAGCATAATGGGAAGTGGGGGAACCTAAAGCCAGTGAGGGTTGGACCCAGGAGCGATCAATTAAACCAAGTATTGTGCATTTCATCATCAGAAGGGGCACACCACTAAGGAGTATCGCAACCTGAAGGACAAAATTGAGGGCCTCATACGCCAAGGCTCGTTGACGACGTATGAAGCAAGGACCCAACGTAATAACAACAACATTGGCAACGCCGACAAAGACAAAGATAAGACCGAAAGGAGGAAGAAAATGTTTGCAAATATTAAAGGATACTGTAATAGATGCATTAGAGATTTATATTTTGAATCAATGATTAATTTAGCTGGTATAATGTCCAGGTTATTTCAGTGCGGAGACGGGATTGTGAAGAGGGATTGTGCAGCCCAAGACGTTGAATGCAACATATTATAAGTTGATTAGGAAGATAGCTTGATTAGGAAGATTTTGCGTAATTGCCTAAAATAACTATGGATTAATGTGGGTTGAATATTTCAGAATGGAGACCAATGAGCTGCGCCACCTCAGCTGCCTTGGTCTCTGTTTTAATAAATAAAGGATAGTGACATGTTATAACTTTCTAGGATCTTTGAGGGTTTTGTCGTCATTCATGAAAGTCAAAACAACAAGAAAATTTAAGTTTTTATTCATTGCTTCTACAACACTAATTGAAAAATAAATGAAAGATGAATTTTGGGAAGTTTAAAAAAAAGTAACCAATAACCAAAACTAAAGAGGAAGTGCAAAATGTTTGAAATAAGTTGAATAAGGGAGGTTCAACCGATTTTGTAGGTAACCGGTCACCCATATCAAGGAGAGATGAATGAAGGCATTGAACATATTAATTTGTGATTACGTAAAGTATGAATTAATTTAAGAAGGACAGAAATAGTTGAGATTATTCTCATGAAATAACTTTTAGATTTAATATTTTCACTGTATGAAAAAGAAGAAAAAAAATGGTTATTTCCATGTGTAGCCTAACCAAATAGAAGTAATTAATTGCTATCGATTATTTAGATATCTATGTAATAAGTGTTTCATATAATGTCAATAATCTTATTTGTCATGACTTACTTCCATTTTTGTAAAATACCATACTAAAAAAGACTTATTATGATATACATACATACATACATACATACATACATATATATATATATAGCATCACATTTTGTCTTTAGTTAAGTAAAACCTGAAAAAATGGCGAAAGATCAAAATACTCCTAGTGATGCTACAACAAATTTACTAGAAATTTCACAAGAGATGAACATAAATAATTCAAAAGTAGATTCATCTAATGATGATCATACAAAAATTAGTGAACTAATTAAAAGGGATCAATGCATATCACAAAAATCTGCTTCTCAATGGTATTCTGATTATTCAGAGTTGTGGCCTGGTATGCACTCTTCGTTATAAGAAATAAATTTACTCAAGTTTACTCTATTTTTTTTTAAATTAATTACAAAAGTAAGATGGGTTAATTATAACACAAAAACTTGTATGAGATCGTCTCACGATAATTTATCGTGAGACGACTCATACAAGAGGTGAATACTAAATTAGTAATCAACCCTATGTGCCCATATGAGAGGGTCTCACGATAAAATTATCGTGAGACGGTCTCACGATAAAATTATCGTGGGACGGTCTTACATGAGAGTTACTGTAATTATAATTGTCCACTTGATTATCTTATCATCAAGAATTAAGATTTTTTTAACCAAACCGCGTTAACATCATTCGAGTTTATCTCTTCTATCAGAAGTCTACGCCACAAACAAATGTATATATTCCGGTTATTTGACATTTTGACTACATTAGCTGTCCCAAGAAGTGCATTGGAAGAGTTGAATAATTAAACACTCAAAAAATGAATAATCAGGTTCCTTTATCATTTTAAATCTAATGTTAAGATCGCCCTGGCTCAAGAATCATTAAATGAGTTTCAAAACAAACATTTTCTAAGTTAAATAACCACTTGTTATAATTAAAAAATTACGAAGATATCTGGCTTTAAAATTGAATAGAGATGATTGATTTTTTTTTTTTTTTGGTTCAACGAAGAGTGTACTTAGTCGCATTACAATATAGGGAAGGGGGATTCGAAACTGAGATCTACTGTCTCAGAGCACCTAGTTCTAACCACTAGGCTAAGACATTTTCGGTAATAGAGATGATGAATTAACTACTTATATGTCTTACATTCTAAAATGGGGATGAATACATGTGGTCTATTAATAATAATAGCGATAGAGATACTCAAAAACAATATCATTACTCTATTACTATATGTTACTAAGATGATATTTTACTTTAAAATACACTCCCCACGTGAGTAGGTCTACTGAGATACGGTCTCTCATTAACTTTACTGAGAGACTAAATACAATGGAAGTAATAGTGGTATCAAACCTAATAGAAGTAGATACGATTAATATAAAAGAGTATACAAATATAAAGATGGTACGCTTCTTATAAAAACAAGTACAAAATAAAGTTGTCATTTAAGGGTACGAAAAAGACATAGAGTGGTACTGAAGAGCGGTCTCCCAATAAATTATTGAGAGACCGTCTCTCCCAAGAATTTGTGCCCCCATATATATACTCCCTCCAATTCATTTAATTTTTTATATGATAATCATTTTTGTGAGAAAAATATGTGAACCTACGTAAATAATTGAATGGATGGAAGGGAATATATATATATATATATATATATATATATATATATATATATGAAGCTACTTGCGCACCAAAACACGTTGCAGATACTATTTTCAATAATATTAAGGATATAATCACTAAGAAATATGGTACCTTTTATGTATTCATTTATTAGAAGGATAATATTGCAATGTAAATGTCTCTCACAAGTATTTTTATATTAAAATTGAAAAATTAATTATTCTTAAAGTTGTGTGTTTAATTTTATGTAAATTGTTTTAAGACCAGAACAACAACAACAACAATCACATAAACCAGTTGGAAAGCATGTGCGATGCACGGACCGATTTTTAGTGACAATGATAATGACACAAAGTTAGAGTATTGCATAAATTTGTGAAATTTTGCAACAGTAGAAAGTAAGTCGAAGGTAAGAATATGTCTAATAGTAAAGCAATACTATCCACATACGTGAATGTGTTTTTTGGAAAGTCATATATGTGTGAATGTCAAATTAAATTATATGCGTGCATTGTATTTAATACTCGTAATATCTCTCTTTAAGACAATACTTGGTAAATATTTAGGTTGATAGTTGATATATATCTAAGAACCAATAGTGACTTCAATTTATTCAATGACATTATTCTTTCAATATGAGATAATTTTGCTTAATTTTATAGTCTTAAAAGCTCTTTAATATTTGTTGATATTTAAGGATGAATTATATAATGAAAATTCATCGCCCTATTATATAATTTTTCGATGTGAGATGGAGATTTTCTAAGACTCAAAAGATGTTTGGGTAATATCTATGGACGAATGATTTCTCTTATTTATTATATACTCCGTAGAATTTAATCAGCTCATCATAATTTTTCGATGTGTGATAATTTTACTTAATTTTATAGTCGTAAGAGATTAAGGATGAAAAGATTTTTTGTTGATATCTACGAACGAATGATTATTCTTATTTATATTTATCACCTTAATATAATTTTTTGATGTGAGATGATTTTACTAATTCTATATGGAATAGATTCATTACTTTTTCGAGCCAATAATATGAAATTCATAACTTTATGATAATTTTTCGATGTGAAAAAATTTCACACACGTTTATAGTCTTATGAGCTTTTTAAAGAATCAAAAGAGAATTTTTGTACTTAAGTTTATTATAGTCCTAAGAGCTTTTCTAAAAAACTCAAAAGATGTTTGGTTTATATCTATGAAATTCATGACTTTGTAATAATTTTTCGATGTGAGAAATTTTACTCAAGTTTATAGTCTTACTCAAAAGTGTGAGATAATTTTACTTAATTAAGCTTATGGTCTTAAGAATTTTTTTAAGATCCAAAAGAGTTTGTTTTTTCATCTAAGTTTTTAAGAACAAACGATTACTCTTATTTACATATTAAAATTCGATCACCTTATTATGGGTATACTTTTGGACAAATGATTATCTAAAACGAATGATTTATCTTATTTATGATATCTCATCATAATTTTTCGATTTTTGATAATTCTACTTAAATTTATAGTTTTTAGAAACTCTTTTTAGGACTCAAAAGACTTCTGATTGATATTTAAAGACGACGATTACATTTATTTATATAATAAAATTTCATCACTTTTTTGTAATTTTTTGATGTGGATAATTTTTACTTTAATTTATAACCTTAAGAGGAGTATTATAAGATTCAAAAGATTTTTGATTAATATCTAAAACGAATAATTTCTCTTATTGATGATGTAGAATTTTATGAATTCATCATAATTTTTCGAAGTGAGATAATTTTAATTAAGTTTATAGTCTTAAAAAGTTCTTTTAAGACTCAAAAGATTTCTCGTTGATATCTAAAAACAAATGATTAATTTTTACTTCGTATTTATATATATTAGAATTTCTATCACCTTATTATAATTTTTCAATGTGCGATAATTTTACTTAAATTTATAGCATTAAGATCTTTTATAAGACATTTTTTTGTTAATATCTAAAAGCGAATTATGTCGCTTATTTGTGATATAGAATTTCATCACCTCATCATAATTTTTCGATATGCGATAATTTTACTTAGCTTTTTAGTCATAAAAACTCTTTTTAGAACTCATATTTTTATTAATATCTAAACACGAATGATTTCTTTTTTCCACCAGTTTACGGTAGTAAGAGCATTTTTAAGACTCAATTTTTTTTAGCTGATATCCAAGGACAAATGATTATTATTTATAATATAGAATTTCATTACATCATCATAATTTTTCGATTTGAGACAACGTTAGGATAATTATAATAATTAAAGAGTTTGTTTTTTATATCTAACTTAAGAATGAACGATTACTCTTATTTATATAATAAAACTTGGGGTTATTTCATGAGAATAATACCAACTATGTGTGTGCTTCTTAAAATAATCCAAACTATACATAATCTTATTTTAATATGAACTACGCATTCATTAATCTCGCCTTGTTATGTATGAAATTATGACATGCTATTACAGGTCATAGTGACTTGTTGTAACTTTCTAGGGTTTTATTAGGTACGTTGTAGTCATCGTGAAAGCCAAAATAACAATAATTTTTTTTTTAACTTCTATAACACTAAATGAAAAAGAAATAAAGGATGAATTTTCGAAAAATTTAATTTTCTTTTTCAATGGCCGAAAATGAACACGAAATGCGAATCAGAAGAAGAAAAGTTAGAGAAAGAATTGAATAAGGGAGGTTCAACAGGTAGCCTGTTACTCATAGCAAAGCGAGGTTAATGAAGACATAGTTCGTATTAAAATGAGATTACGTATAGTTTGTATTAATTTAAGAAGCACACGCATAGTTGGTATTATTCCCATTAAATAACCCTAAAATTTGATCACCTTATTATAATTTTTCGATGTGGGATAATCTTACCGAAGTTTATAGTCTCAAGTACTTTCGTAAGATTCAAATTTTTTTTTGATATCTAAGAACAAATGATTTATCTTATTTATAATATCAAATTACATCACCTCATAATTTTTCGATATAGAATAATTTTGAGTTAAGTTTAGATATAATCTTAAAACTTTTGTAATAATTTTACTTGAGTTTATAGTTTTAAGAGGTTTTTAAGACTCAATCGAACTTCATCATCTTATTATAATTTGTCGATGTGGGATAATTTTAATATCTTTAATTTATATGTAATAAATTCATCACTTTTTCGAGCAAATAATATGAAATTTATACTCTAATGAAAACATTTTCGACCATGAATCTAATTAATTCATTTTTATAAAAAAAATTTACGATAACTTTTTGTTAAACGAAATTCAAAGATTTTTAGATGAAAATTATAAAACATCTCATTAATATAATAGATTAAATTTATTATTATAATAATTAAAAGATTCTCTATTTGATTTTTTATTATTATTAATGATACTTTCCTAAATTGAGTTTTTATGCAACAGACCAATCATATCACTCGAAAGTTCCTCCTTTATATATATAATAATATATTGATTGTTCACCGATTCCATGCAGGTGAGACGCACGATTACAAAATTGACAAATTTTTATTCCAAGGAAAATCTGAGTATCAAGACTTTCTTATCATGGAGGTATTATCATAATTCATTATTTCTGAAAGGATTTAAAATTCATCATATTTGCTCCTTACATCCAAGTTATCATTTTTAATTAAAATATCTCTCTTAATGAAAATTATAGGTAAAAAAAATAATTGAATGAAGAACTAAATAGGTAAAGAAATGAATTAGACAAAAACTAAAATAAGTAAATAAGGGACCATTTGATTTGAGATATTCAGGGAAGGGTAAGGGAATAAAAATTGATGATTCTTTTTGTTTGCGTTTGCTTACACATTTCAATCATTCTCTTTCCCCTCCCTGACTCCTCTAACTCCTTACCCCACCCCAAGGTAATCAATTCTCTTTCTTCACTAACCCACCGAGTCATTACCATGCACATTGCTAGATCTATAACTCACCATGAACCACCACCACGACCATCACCAAGGTCTCACACCACCACTATGACCATCATCCCACTATCAGGTCGGGTCAAATACGGGTCGGAGTTGGGTCAAAATATGGGTAAAAAAATTTGACCCTTTAATTTACCAATTAAAAAAAACAATTTTTAGAATTTTAATCATATTGTAAAAAATTATTAATCATCGTATTAAATATTTGTAAAAATTATATTATTTTATAAATATTTTATTATTAAAAGGGTTATTTCATAGGAACAATACCAACTATGCGTGTGCTTCCAAAATTAATACAAACTATACGTAATCTCATTTTAATATGAACTGCGCATGCATTAATCTCGCTTTGCTATGTATGAAATCATGACTTGCTATTACCGGTCATAGTGACTTGTTGTAACTTTCTAGGGCTTTATGAGGTCCGTTATAGTTATCGTGAAAGCCAAAATTACAATAAAAATATTTTTTTCATAGCTTCTATAAGGCTAACTGAAAAACAAATGGAAGATGAATTTTTGAAAATTTTAATTTTTTTTATCAATGGCCGAAAATGAACACGAAATGTAAATTGGAAGAAGAAAAGTTAGAGGAAGAGTTGAAAAATAGAGGTTCATCAGGTAGCCGGTCACCCATAACAAAGCGAGATTAATGAAGACGTAGTTCGTATTAAAATGAGATTACGTATAGTTTGTATTAATTTAAGAAGCACACGCATAGTTGGTATTATTCTCATGAAATAACGCTTACTCCTTCCCATCCAAACAATCCTTTACATGGGGGGTTTCACAACTTTTAAGAAAAGTGGTAAAAGTAAGGGTATTATTGGTAAATCAAATGATTTTAGGGTCCACCAAATTTAAAGTAAGGAAAAAGTTGTGGTATTTTGTGTAAATAGAGAAAAGATATGAGGGTTATATGGTAAAGTCTTTTGCCAAAAAAAGAATGTAAAGAATTGATTGGATTGTCCATTTATAGTAAGTGTAAAGAATTGAATGGATGGGAGGGAGTATTAAAATATATAAAAGTTACACGATTTTTTTTTATAATTTTAATATGAAAATTAATAAATTTTAAATATTATTTCAGATATAATGTATAAATATTACGAAATAAAATTTTAATGATTTTGACGATGGCAAACCGTTAATGTTGGATGAATGCATTCTTTTTCAATGAAACCAAACAATAACCTAAATTTAGGGTAATCTCATTTCTTTTCACTCTTTCTCTTTGTTGATTTTATTTCCTTTCCCTTTATCGAACCAAACGCCCCCTAAATTAATGAATTGTAGAATGTAATGGAATATTGAACCTATTTATATTCCCTTAACTTAACTTGATTAATTCAATAGTCAAATATTATTCAATAGTTATCTATTTTCTTTTGGGTTATTTAACAAGAATAATCTCAACTATAAGTCTCTTCTCAAAATAAACTCAACTTCATTTAATTTAATAATAAACTCATGTATTGGACATACCATACAAAGAATAGAATTGCTGATAAAATGACTTGATCAGGTAATGTAGGCCCCATTTTCTTTTGGGTCATTTCATGAAAATAATCCAAACTATTAACCACCGTCTTAGAATAATCCCAAGCATATGTAATCTCATAATAACCCGAACTTTGAGTATCTTTATCTCATAATAGTTTAAATGACCAGCTACTTATTTTTCGGTCACCAATCTAAAATTAAACCTAATTTTTTTCCCTAACCATCCCTTAGACCCTCTTAGGGGTGTGTTCATCGGTCCAAACCTAGACCGGACCAGATGGACCCAAATATTGGTCGCACAAAAAATACAAACCCGGAGACCGGACCGGTTAGGAGGAGACTCGAACCGGACCCCTTAAGATCATGTTTGCACTGGACCCGGAAAATAAAATGAATTTGAAAAAAAAGGAGTCTGGACCGGACTGGAGAATGGACATAACCTTTTTTGGAGATCGAACCGGGATGTGTCTTGTCTGGTCATGTTTTGAACGGACGGTCTGTGTCGTTCCGGTTTACCGGTGGTCGAGTTGGTTTGATGGCCTTACACTCGCGTAAAGGACGAGGAGGAATCACTGGTGGAGTTGTTGGTTTGAAAATGAAGTTGGGTAGTTGATGATTGGTGTATCAATGGTGGAGTTATTTTGATGGATGTTGATGATGATGACGAAAGTGGTAATGAAAAATAAAAGAGGAGAGAGAAACATAATGTTACTTTTAACCTGTTATAACAGGTAATTATCAAATGAGTCTAGTTGAAGAATATGATATTTAAAATTCAGATTTCTATAAGATTATACGTACTTGGGATTATTCTAAGAAGGTGGTTAATAGTTTGGATTATTCCCATGAAATATCATGTTTCTTTGAGAAGCAATAAATTAAGGAAACCTATCCCCCCGACTTCACTCTAACCACCAAACTTGGATCCTAAAGCCTTTTCACTGACCATCAACGTGTGTCATCGTCCACCGTGATCTACTCGAACTTTGATAAATTCCACGCTCGACCCTTCGTTATTCCTGCTTGGCCTTCGACGAGCCCCCAAGAACAATCTCAAAACAACGAACTACCAACACAAGTCACCTCTTGCTAACGCACCGAGGAACCATTAACACCACACCACCAAATGCGCAGTCCGAGTTTGGTGACCACTTGGTGTTTCATCGGAGAATAGCAGTGTAGATGAGAAGGAGGGGAAGGGCTGGGCGTTGAACCGATCAAGCGGGGTGTTGAAAAATAGGGGCTAAGTCTCTTTTTCCAATTGTCCCATATCGGTGGGATAGTAGTGTCTTATGTTGTTTATATACACTACTCTCACTATGGGTATCACTAGTGGTGAAAGGGTCATTTTATATGGACCTATGAGGTGCTTAATTCAGCTCACACACGCGTGCTGGATTCATAATACGGGATTTAGCAAATTGCCTGCGGCGGGCTTTGCCAATCTTTTTGGGCCTGACTCGGTTTCCTGTCTGTGCGTTGTGTCTGTTGCTGTGGGAAGAGTTATTCACTCCTCATTTACAGCCTTGACCTCTACTAAATTGCGAATCAGGAGTTTGTTTAGCAACTCCCTCATGCTCATTTTTTGGCTTTAAATAGCAAAGATTCAACACACTTCAACACAACAATCACACAGTAATCCTTCTCCTTCATCTTCTTCTTCCTGTCTTTTCACAAAATTGATTTCTGGGTATCGTCTTTTTTGTTGTTCCAATGCTATGTGCCTCAAGTAGGTGAGTCTCGGTGCTGCAGTGTCAAACCTTGGGAAACTACCGGTACTTGTTGATCGCCACCTCTGTCGAACCGAAATAGTTTTCAAGGCAGAGGCCTTCGTACCTCGTCGCTGCAAAATCCTCAGTTACCTCTACTCTCTTTCGTTCGTTTCTGGTTCAATTGTCACAACACGGGGTAGTGGATGATCTGGTGGTCTCGGGTTGTAGCCTAGACTGGCGTGGTGGTTATGTGACAAACGTTTTATAGTGGCTGCAAATTGGTTGACGCAGGGTGTTTATTTTTGGGTTGACTGTTGTTGGATAATCGAGATGGAGCAATACATTGTGAAAATCTGCATTGTTAATTACTGAAAAATCTGGTGGTGAATTAGATTTCAAAAGGGGAGTCATATTATAAATAGTGGTTAGTTTCTAATGAAGGGAAGGGATAGCTTAGAATGGAGAATAGATATGGATGAATATGGATAGTGGAAGGTGGTTCATTGCTAAGTGATTGCTTGCTATCTGGCTGGGCGGTCCATAGACACTCAAGCGCTAGGCAGAGGAATACCCCACTACATTTATGCTAAGTCTGGTTGCTCGGGCCATGGTTGAGCAGCTGAACCTGGAGCTCCCTGACGCCAAGATCCACTTGCCCCCCCAGTCTTACCGCGGCTGCTGGCACGAAGCAACCACCCTTGAAAGAGTACGTAATAGCGATAATGGAGGTGAATGAGACTGAGGCTAAATTGAGGGTTGAAAAAAATGGTTGTAGACACCCATATTTTGACCGCCAGGTGTCTATAGTAGGTCCCGCCAAGCACCCGATGATGATAGGACGCAAACATGCTTTAATGGGCTCGGATATGGGCTCAAAATCATGGACATTTGGTTTAGGCTTATTAAGGAGTACAAATCTCACAAAACGGATCTCAAATCCAGGCCCAGTAGGTCGTTTCGAGTCAAATAAGACTAATTTGGGTCGATTCCGGCACCAGGGGTAAAACCGTCTTTTAGCGACCGAGTCAAACCCGGTCAAAGATATTTTTTCCCGAGTCACACGAGCTGGCCGTGACACTACACGGCTGATTTGGACTCAAACACCAAAAAAATCAGCTTCAAATAATATTAAACAAATCCGTTTAGGGATAGGATTCGATCTTAAGTAGGAATTCTATCCGGAAACCGAATCAAAGATCGATCAAGCTCCCAGAACTCGGCTGAAACAGCCGAAATACTCCCACCAGCCGAGTATCCTTGCCTTACTCACCAAGAAACGAGAAGTTTTATTTCCTCACGAACTCTCGTTTTCCTATCCAAACCGGTGTTTCTTGTCACACAAGCAAGACCACCGCAATTCCTATAAATAGGACCTTACGTCCGACCATTCAGACAGATGAAAATATCAACACAATAATCCCGACGCACAATAATTTTTCAGAACTCGTATCTAAAACATAAGTCTCGAAATCCACGTCCGAAGGAATACCGAAATAGCAACCAAAACACCGACGAATCCATCCCGTCCAATCCGGCCGATCCACGCCCCACATACACACACAAAAACGTCCCAAAAACCGGCACCTTAACTCACCCACATCATCTCGACGCTCACGTGCCCAAGCCACCGTCCGACGAGCCCTATTCCGAGTAAACAAAGCATGTAGGTTGAGGGTGCAAATCAAACCCATCTTTTCTCCTTCCTCTCTCCTTAATCTCACGTTTTTTCTTCTTTCGTCCGTCGTTTTATTTATTTGTTCGTCGGTCGTCTAATTATTAATATGGGTCGTTCATCGCATCATATTTTTATTTATTTTCGATAATAAAACTATTTTCATATAACGTTCTTAAAATACGATACCGATTCTCTAATCGAATATCGTATCTACAAGAACTAAATTAATTTATTCTCGTTGATGCTAAATAAAATCGTTACATCTTTTTAAACAAAATTCGACGATTTTTAACGCGGAGAGAATTAACATCTATTTTCGTTCAAAATTCTTTTTTTCAAAACAAGTTTTTCAAAACTTTTTTATAAAATCATTCCGACTATTCGATATCGATTTCATAATCGAATATCGAATACGACGAATATCGAAAATATAAGTCGAGTATAAATTAATCCATATTTGTACGCGATTTATAGGAATTAACGGTTTTCGAACAAAATAAAAAAAAACGGCAGACCACCACGCGGGTCGCGCGCCTGTCAGGCGACCCGCGCGGCGGCCTGGTTCGCCCGGCCTCCTTTTTTTCGTTTCTTCGCTTTTCTATTTTTAATTCCTTTCGAACATTATATTAAAATGCGACCTTCGCGACATATTTCAATAAATTCTTTTTTCGACCTCGGTCAACACGTGTTAATCAATCACGTGTCATAAACCTTTTCTAAAAATCATGCATATTTATTATTTATATCTTTATTCAATTTATTCATCGTTACTAACTCGTTTTCTCGTGTTTGTAGCTTTTTATTTGTTTTTATCGTTTTATTAGACTAAAACGAACTCACATGCTAAAATAACTTTGACGTTACTAGTTTAATATGCATTAAACGACTTAGCAACCCACTTTATTTTTTCTCACATGCTTAGGAAAATAATGTTTGCATATCATTCAACCGTCGAACTAACCCGTGTACACCAAAAACGAACGATATCTTAGTAAAGGCCGCTAAGTGCGGGCGGGGTTGGGTGTTCTTAGTGAACTTCCCAACACGTACCCTCACCCCTTACTCAGAACCGTGGTTTCCGGATGTCCGAAACCATTGGCAACGAGAGTCATTCAATATACGATTAACCGCCCAGTCGGCATCGGTATCGATATGCAAAGGGACGAGCCCAATAAACTCTGACATCGGAAATGGGCCGTATTTTGTATACGGCCCACTACGACATAGAGTGGGCTCGAACGGTTCCGAATAACCACAAAATTCGGTGGCGACTCCTACTTCGATTTAAATTTCAATTTGACCATCTCATATGGAGATTCATTCGCCTCCCCAAACCCGCGCGTGGCCGCGTCGGGGTGGACCTATGTCATGTCCACAATTTGGCGACTCCGCTGGGGATCAACTGATGAGTCACTTACCATCGGCATCCCTAGGGTGAGACTCGAAAAGAAATCGTTCGAATAGTAATGTACACGTTTTAGTTCAATGGGCCATGCATAACCCAATCTTTCCCGGGCCGGTTACTTGTGACCGACGTCCCACTATACCACGGTGCGTTCCTACTTGGACCCACTAAAGACATCGATGGTGGAACTCGTTTAGGTTTTGCGGCATGTCCTAAGACCCACTCGGCTTAGGGAGTCCGTCCTCAGTACGAGAAAGCCATCGTTGTTGGTATAGACCCTATTAGACCGACCGAGACTTAGACTAGGAGCATACATGGTGTCGTTATACTGTTTCCGTGACTACATGCTACTTGGTCCGTGTCTCATCTTTTTTTTTTTTTCAAAAAACCGTGTTTTCAAAAAAAAAAACTTGCACCTTTTTTCGAAAACCATCCATTTTTCAAAACCCGGAAAGCTACCGAATTTAGGACTTATGATTTTGACTCAAAATAGCCTATTTTTAGCCGGTATGCTGTCCAAACCTTTTCAAAAACTCAAAACTCGGCCCGATAAACCTTTTTTCCGATTTTCAAAAAAGATTGGGCCGTCCAACCCGACTTTGCTCGGTTTTCAAATTCAAATCCTCTTTTCAAACCTTCTTCTTCTTAGGACTTCCCGTATTTAGCAGTGTCGGGTCTTGTCATAAGTAGCAAGAGTCTATAGCGTCGAAACTCCGTCGATCTTACATCACGGGTTTCCACCCCATCCCATGTCCGCCTTATTAGTCAAGGCACGGCCCACCTACGTAGGACAAACTCCTACAAAGGGAAGCCCATTTACACAATCGAGTCCAAAGTCTGGGGATTTCACACACGGATCTTTCTTCACACGGGACTAGGCCCATTCTGCCGAAATCCTAAAGAAAGCCCACCGTCCATGAGTCACCCGTCTAGGAGTCGGTCTTCACCCCCACTCGGGGGCTACCCTTCATCAGAGCGGTCAATCACGGTTGCTCTAAGGGTCATGTCTTACACGTGTTGTCTCACGTATCCCACTTTCGAGTCACTTAGGTGTCACACCATCTGAGTCATGTCTAAGCCCTTAGTCTCACTTGGGGGCTATTCTCCGACGGAGCGATTAATCACAGTCACTCCGAGAATCATACCCCGCGCATTTGTCTTAGGAGAGTCTAACCCGAGTCAAACTGGAGTCGTCTCTCCCCCCGCGCTATTTCCTATGCCTTGGTGTATTTGAGTTCCGAAGCAACTTTCCTGATTACGCGGTATTCTTACAGACAGGCCGCCCTTCACCCGAACCATGACTAAGGACTCCATTGATCAACTAACTGCCTCGTTGGCCAAGATCCAAGATCAACTGAACCAGATGAGGGAAGACCAAACCGCCATTGCCACCCGTTTGAGTACCTTGGAACAAAGGACTCCTAAGGTCGGGAATGAAACCACTGGGCCCATAGCTGAACTGGCCAACGCAGTCCGCAAGCTGGAGGAACAGGTCCACCTGTCAACCAACAATTCAATCCATACGGAAAATGCTCGTTCCTATTCACCTTTGACCGACGAGCTGCCCGCTAACCTCAACCTGACGGGCCTACCAATGTTCGACGGGACTGAAGACCCGGTATTACATATCCGGGCTTTCAAAGAATTCATGGCCATCAAAGGGGTTAAATCAACCATGTTCAAGCACCTATTTGCTTCCTCCCTCGAGAAGCACCCGAAAGCCTGGTACTACAGGCTTGACTCCAAAAAGTACAAGACTTGGGATGACGTGGCGACGGAATTCACTCGGAATTATGCCGATAATACCGAGATCCAGACCACGATGCGTACTTTGGAAATCATGGCCCAAGAGCCCAAGGAAGGTTTCACCAAGTACCTTCAAAGGTGGAGGGCCGAAAGTGTGAAGTTGGTAGACAAGCCCAACGAGAAGACACTAGTGGAGGCATTCATCAACAACCTCCTACCTTCCTACCGCATCCATCTTAGGTATGCCGGCATTTCCAACTTTGGAGTGCTTACCGAAATGGGCATTAGGATTGAAGATGATCTTCGACATAATGAAGATTTGGGTGAAGCTTCTACTGAAGGCTATATTGGATATCAACTCGAGTCCTCAGAAGCCGACGACAAATGACAACATTATCCGAGAGTCTAGATTTGGTTCAAGTCCTAGTCTGAGTCCGAGTCTAGGATCACTATTTTCTGTCAAAGTCAAAGTCAGAGTCATTTGCATTCTGTCCTCTTTTCACATTTCAATAAAATCAGCTTTTCTATTTTCTCATATATTTCCTTATGTGTTCCCGAGAACATGATGAATACCATCATACACTGTGAGCACATGCACGTGACTATTATAGGCACATCTATAACGACTGCAGGAAACTGAGACCCGTGTTTTCCTTTTACCTGTTCCATGTCTGACATAGAAAGCCACATAACCACCCTTAGCTGGAGCATATCCAATCCTAGGACAAATCTAGGAATTCTCCTAGTTTGGGTCCAAGACGGGAGGCAAGCCCATTTCCCACAATAAACACCCATCCGATAAGATCAACCGATCCCTACCTTTGGTATTAGGTCAACCAAAATTCAAGAAACCCATGACCGGGGCTGAGAGGTCAACCAACATTCAAAAAAAAACCATGACCGGGGCTAAGAGGTCAACCAGCAAAAATTCAAAAAAAACCATGACCGGGGCTAAGAGGTCAATCAAAAAAAATCAAATACCCATGACCGTGGTCAACGGTCAACTCAAGTGAAAATCCTTTGACCGGGGTACGGTCAAATTCAAAATTATCAATACCATCCAATAGGGGAGTAACAATCAAGCTGGTCAGCTAACACCACATTTAGCCTTCCCACATTACAACCCTCAAGACCTTCTCGAGACCTAGGCTAGAGACAGCCCGGAATTTTGAGGATTCAAGCTCCATAGGATACCCTAACCATTAGGGCCAGACATGGAAATCAGATCCCGCATTATCAAACCTACCCCGATCGAAGTTCGAGTCATTATTACTCGACTTCCCCCTTTCCTACCACATTACAATACCTTACCCTCGAAGCCTTAGCTCCACAAAATCGAGCTCCAGATTTCGAACCATCAAAGCCACTTACTTCCTAGCACCACGTTTCCAAAAACATCTAAACCAGTTACCAACCCCAAACACGGGAATTCAACTTGCGGTCAGCATAGAACATGCCCAAATAGTTCACACCACCCCTGGGGGCTACCCCGGAAAATGCTCACAGTCACAGGATCAACATCCTAACTATTCTAGCCCTTTGGTCAAGACATCATTGGGAATGCACCTAGCCTACACCATTGCTATGGCTAGTTACACACAAAGCCCTAATAAACTAGGCACCATAATACATCTTTCAACACTGAACTACGGCTTGGTTTGATTTCACTACACGTGAATACGTAGGCAGCCTTTCAACAAAGGCACAACCACCCACATTGACACAAATTCAAAAGCACCATCATTCCGGTCACGACACTGTCATGTTCTCAGCAGTTAGCTTTGTCGTCCCGGGGGCTTCTCTTAGGCAGAAGTTCTCCATCCACTCACATAATCCAAAGACTTTCAAAAACTAGCCTCCTTTCTATAGTGTGTCCTAGTACTCGGCCCAGTCGAAGACAAGAATCTGTCAGAGACTCGAGACAACACCTACTTTGGGAATGTGCCCTAAAAAAAAATTCAAAAAAACACCAGTCTACGGCATTGCTACCACAAAGCCCTGTCGTACGGAAACAATCTCACTCTGAGGATTCGACCATGTTGCCACTCGCCTAGGCTACGGAATAGCGCAACTTAAGAGTCTTGTCATCTTAGGTGGTCCATCCCCTACCGAGTCACGGTCCAACCCTTAGAGAGTCCAGTCGTGTCTGCCAACTCGTCCGGTCACGTCCAGAGTCGAGTCTGTCGGCATGTCTCACTCCAAATTCTTATTTTAAAATTTGCAAAACTTAGCCGTTTGAGAAAATCCCTTTCCTAGTCACCCCGGGAATAGGAATTTTTATCACACTTAATCTAGGCATACAGGCCTAACCAGAGGATTTTAGAAGTCCGTGTCAGAATCTGATCGGGAATCAAGTTATCCCAAGCATTCTAATTTCCAAAAAAGAAAAAAAAAAAAATTCAGCGGTTCCAAAAATTTTCAGCATTTTCTTTCCAAAAATCAATCAAAAAAATCATTTTCTTCCCTAGCGTGAGTCAATGTTTTATCTGAATGTTGCATGCAAAACAGACAGGTATCCCAAGACTCCCCGAGAATTCTCAAAGTTCTCAGTAAAAATTCAAGCAACATTTTTACTGAGGAATCGGATGTATCAGTAAGCGGCACATCCGCAGCTTCTAATAAAAGCTCCCGCGCAATTCAAAGATGGGACGTATCAGTAAGCGGTACACCCATAGCCTCCAAGGCAAACTCCCACGCAATTTCAAGATGAAGATTGTCTGCAACCAGACAAATTCAAGACTTTTTTAGTAGAAAGTCCCCGCGCCATTATCAACATCTATCCAGGTATGATTTCTATCCTATGGCTGGCGAGCCCTTCACGCAAGTCTAATGGACTCTAAACGACCCGATCGGAAGTCTGTCAGGTCTTAATCCACGATTGGCCTGGTAGCTACTCTGACTTTCGCCTTGTCCAAGCCTCAGTCAGAGTGGGGGCTCTGTAGACACCCATATTTTGACCGCCAGGTGTCTATAGTAGGTCCCGCCAAGCACCCGATGATGATAGGACGCAAACATGCTTTAATGGGCTCGGATATGGGCTCGAAATCATGGACATTTGGTTTAGGCTTATTAAGGAGTACAAATCTCACAAAACGGATCTCAAATCCAGGCCCAGTAGGTCGTTTCGAGTCAAATAAGACTAATTTGGGTCGATTCCGGCACCAGGGGTAAAACCGTCTTTTAGCGACCGAGTCAAACCCGGTCAAAGATATTTTTTCCCGAGTCACACGAGCTGGCCGTGACACTACACGGCTGATTTGGACTCAAACACCAAAAAAATCAGCTTCAAATAATATTAAACAAATCCGTTTAGGGATAGGATTCGATCTTAAGTAGGAATTCTATCCGGAAACCGAATCAAAGATCGATCAAGCTCCCAGAACTCGGCTGAAACAGCCGAAATACTCCCACCAGCCGAGTATCCTTGCCTTACTCACCAAGAAACGAGAAGTTTTATTTCCTCACGAACTCTCGTTTTCCTATCCAAACCGGTGTTTCTTGTCACACAAGCAAGACCACCGCAATTCCTATAAATAGGACCTTACGTCCGACCATTCAGACAGATGAAAATATCAACACAATAATCCCGAAGCACAATAATTTTTCAGAACTCGTATCTAAAACATAAGTATCGAAATCCACGTCCGAAGGAATACCGAAATAGCAACCAAAACACCGACGAATCCATCCCGTCCAATCCGGCCGATCCACGCCCCACATACACACACAAAAACGTCCCAAAAACCGGCACCTTAACTCACCCACATCATCTCGACGCTCACGTGCCCAAGCCACCGTCCGACGAGCCCTATTCCGAGTAAACAAAGCATGTAGGTTGAGGGTGCAAATCAAACCCGTCTTTTCTCCTTCCTCTCTCCTTAATCTCACGTTTTTTCTTCTTTCGTCCGTCATTTTATTTATTTGTTCGTCGGTCGTCTAATTATTAATATGGGTCGTTCATCGCATCATATTTTTATTTATTTTCGATAATAAAACTATTTTCATATAACGTTCTTAAAATACGATACCGATTCTCTAATCGAATATCGTATCTACAAGAACTAAATTAATTTATTCTCGTTGATGCTAAATAAAATCGTTACATCTTTTTAAACAAAATTCGACGATTTTTAACGCGGAGAGAATTAACATCTATTTTCGTTCAAAATTCTTTTTTTCAAAACAAGTTTTTCAAAACTTTTTTATAAAATCATTCCGACTATTCGATATCGATTTCATAATCGAATATCGAATACGACGAATATCGAAAATATAAGTCGAGTATAAATTAATCCATATTTGTACGCGATTTATAGGAATGAACGGTTTTCGAACAAAATAAAAAAAAACGGCAGACCACCACGCGGGTCGCGCGCCTGTCAGGCGACCCGCGCGGTGGCCTGGTACGCCCGGCCTCCTTTTTTTCGTTTCTTCGCTTTTCTATTTTTAATTCCTTTCGAACATTATATTAAAATGCGACCTTCGCGACATATTTCAATAAATTCTTTTTTCGACCTCGGTCAACACGTGTTAATCAATCACGTGTCATAAACCTTTTCTAAAAATCATGCATATTTATTATTTATATCTTTATTCAATTTATTCATCGTTACTAACTCGTTTTCTCGTGTTTGTAGCTTTTTATTTGTTTTTATCGTTTTATTAGACTAAAACGAACTCACATGCTAAAATAACTTTGACGTTACTAGTTTAATATGCATTAAACGACTTAGCAACCCACTTTATTTTTTCTCACATGCTTAGGAAAATAATGTTTGCATATCATTCAACCGTCGAACTAACCCGTGTACACCAAAAACGAACGATATCTTAGTAAAGGCCGCTAAGTGCGGGCGGGGTTGGGTGTTCTTAGTGAACTTCCCAACACGTACCCTCACCCCTTACTCAGAACCGTGGTTTCCGGATGTCCGAAACCATTGGCAACGAGAGTCATTCAATATACGATTAACCGCCCAGTCGGCATCGGTATCGATATGCAAAGGGACGAGCCCAATAAACTCTGACATCGGAAATGGGCCGTATTTTGTATACGGCCCACTACGACATAGAGTGGGCTCGAACGGTTCCGAATAACCACAAAATTCGGTGGCGACTCCTACTTCGATTTAAATTTCAATTTGACCATCTCATATGGAGATTCATTCGCCTCCCCAAACCCGCGCGTGGCCGCGTCGGGGTGGACCTATGTCATGTCCACAATTTGGCGACTCCGCTGGGGATCAACTGATGAGTCACTTACCATCGGCATCCCTAGGGTGAGACTCGAAAAGAAATCGTTCGAATAGTAATGTACACGTTTTAGTTCAATGGGCCATGCATAACCCAATCTTTCCCGGGCCGGTTACTTGTGACCGACGTCCCACTATACCACGGTGCGTTCCTACTTGGACCCACTAAAGACATCGATGGTGGAACTCGTTTAGGTTTTGCGGCATGTCCTAAGACCCACTCGGCTTAGGGAGTCCGTCCTCAGTACGAGAAAGCCATCGTTGTTGGTATAGACCCTATTAGACCGACCGAGACTTAGACTAGGAGCATACATGGTGTCGTTATACTGTTTCCGTGACTACATGCTACTTGGTCCGTGTCTCATCTTTTTTTTTTTTTCAAAAAAACGTGTTTTCAAAAAAAAAAACTTGCACCTTTTTTCGAAAACCATCCATTTTTCAAAACCCGGAAAGCTACCGAATTTAGGACTTATGATTTTGACTCAAAATAGCCTATTTTTAGCCGGTATGCTGTCCAAACCTTTTCAAAAATTCAAAACTCGGTCCGATAAACCTTTTTTCCGATTTTCAAAAAAGATTGGGCCGTCCAACCCGACTTTGCTCGGTTTTCAAATTCAAATCCTCTTTTCAAACCTTCTTCTTCTTAGGACTTCCCGTATTTAGCAGTGTCGGGTCTTGTCATAAGTAGCAAGAGTCTATAGCGTCGAAACTCCGTCGATCTTACATCACGGGTTTCCACCCCATCCCATGTCCGCCTTATTAGTCAAGGCACGGCCCACCTACGTAGGACAAACTCCTACAAAGGGAAGCCCATTTACACAATCGAGTCCAAATACAACCTCCTCGCCCATGGTAGCACAGAAATGAGCCATCCAATGGGCGACTAGATTCCCACCGCGCTTTACATGTCTACAAGTAGTAGAATTAAAACGGTCTAAGAAAACTATAATATCATCGAGATAATTTCCAATTGGGCTCCTCCACCTTCGTTTTTGCGTCACGTTCTAGATAACATTATGCGAGTCACTCTCGAGAATAACCTGTTGGTGTCCTCCCTCATAAGCCTTCATGAGACCATAGCAAGCAGCTTGAGCTTCCGCAGTTTCCTGCCCCCATCGAGCCCCCACACGCTTACACCCCACCATCACCAGCTCCCCTGCCTCGTCCCGAATCCCAAAACCAAGTCCAATATCCCACTCATTTAGAATGGCCGCGTCCACATTTATTTTGACCCATCCCCGAGTTGGTTTCGTCCACCGATACCCCCCAACACCACTATTATGCGCCGCTCCACCCCCAACCTCCTCCCGATAGCAGGCATAATCCTGGACATAAGTTTGTAGCCCATGGAGAATGACTCCCGGGGGTTTCGGTTCCTTCTCGAAGATCATAGAGTTCAGGATTGACCAAATCGCCCATAAGAGAGTAAAAAAGCGCCCCTTCTCAACCCCGGTAAGACTCTCCAACACTAGCAAAAGTATACTAGCAAAAAGGTCACCTCCTTCCACCTCGCCAAGAATATGTTCGAACCCCGATCCACCCCAAATCCATCTAGTGGCGTCACATCTCAGAAAAGCATTAGCGATAGATTCATCTTCCTTAGAACACAATCCACATAGAGGGGTCTCTACACAATGTCGATAATGGAGTCTTTGTCTTACAGCCAACGAACCCGAGCACACACGCCATAAAAAATGGTTAAGTTTTGGTGGAACTCGAAGCCTCCAAATCAACCTCCACAACATGCCTAATTGATTCGCCTCCTAATCTCCCTCAAAATCGTTCGACCCGAGCTTATATGCTGATTTTACCGTAAAAACCCCATCCTTCGTCGGCCACCAAAACCGAGTATCCGGTCAGTCAAAACAGCTGAGAGGTAACTCCAAGACAGCATTAACATCATCTTCGACTAATACGGCTCGAAGCTTCTGAAGATCCCAATCCCTCGTGTCCGAGTTAATAAAGTTCGACACCTTCATATTTGCATCAGCTTCCAATTTCGGGACCGGAACTCGACTTGCACTCTCTCCCGGGAGCCAGGCTTCATCCTAAACGCCAATATTTTGCCCATTTCCCACCCTCCACTTGAGCCCATCCAAAAGAGTGGGCTTTGCTCCCCATATGCTCCGCCAGCAGAAACTCGGGTCGAACTCTCTCCGAGCCTCCAGAACCAAGCAATGTTTGTGGTATTTCGCCTTCAGAACTCGCGCAACTAACGTCGTGGGTTTGGGGTACAACCGCCAACTTGTTTAGCAGGGAGAGCTTGGTTAAAAATCTTTAAATCGCGGAAACCCAGCCCCCCACGACCCTTAGCTCGACAAAGCCTCTCCCACAACATCCAGTGCAGCTTCCTATTCCCCTCGCACAACCCCACCAGAAACGCGCCATCGTTTTGTGCAAATCATCTATAACACCATCAGGAATACAAAAAATACTCATCATGTACGTCGGAATTGCATGAGCCACCGCCTTAATAAGAATCTCCTTCCCGGGTTTAGACAAAAATTTCTCTTTCCAACCATTAATTTTCTTTCACACCCGGTCATTTATTCTGGCGAAAATGATATTCTTCAACCGTCCAATCATAGTGGGTAGCCCCATGTATATCTCGTGGCGCTCCACTTCTCGCAAACCCAAAATAGTCCCAATCTCCGTACACAAATGATTCGTAACTTTTTTACTAAAAACGACCTCAGTCTTGGCATAATTTATTTTCTGTCCCGAAGCTCCTTCATATTGGCTAATCAAATTAGATATTTTCGAACATTCATCCAAGGTCGCTCTAGCAAAAAGTTTACTATCGTCAGCAAAAAAGAGATGAGAAATTACCAGTGCGCCTCTGGAAATCCGCATCCCGTGTATCTCACCATCACGAACAGCTCTCCTAATGATGCTAGAAAAAGCATCCGCACAGATGAGAAAGAGGTACGGAGAGATCGGGTCCCCTTGTCTCAACCCCCTACTCGGTCTAACTCCACCACGTAGTTCTCCATTAATCACAAAAGAATGATGGACCGAGTTAATGCATCCCACCACCCGCCTCACCCACATCTCCGTAAAACCCAGGCCCGCATCATTGCTCCCAAAAACTCCCACTCAACCCGATCATATGCTTTACCCATCAAGTTTGAGTGCAACATTCCCCTTCCTCCCTTCACCACCTCCCTTCATAGCATGAAAGACCTCAAAAGCAATAAGAGCGTTGTCCGTAATAAGACGCCCTGGGGTAAAAGCACTCTGCTCCTTCGTAATAATCTCATTCATAAACGGTTTCAACCTATTTGCAAGTGTTTTAGTAATAATTTTATAGATCACGTTGCACAAACTAATCGGTTGAAATTTTGTCAATTTCCAAGGCTGGGCCGTCTTTGGAATAAGTACCACCGAGGTTGCATTTACGCAATTACGCCCCCCAAGTCACCTCCCTCGGTCCACCAATTTCGAACATAAGCGCAAATATCCGGTCCACCAATGTCCCAGTGCTTTTGATAGAAGAGGGCATGCATCCCATCGGGTCCCGGGGCTTGTTCGGGTGCATGTCAAACACAGCTTTCCTGACTTCCTCGTCCTCGATTGCCCTACCTACCAAAGCATTCATCTCATCCGAGACTTTCATTTCCACTGCTCCCAAAACATCCGCAACTTCATGTACTCCTTGTGATTGAAATAACTCTCCAAAATAGGTCACCGCAACCGACGAAATTGCCTCACCTCCTGTATGCCACACCCCCTCGTCATCCTCTAAGCCCTTAATTTCATTTCGTTTCCTTCTTTGACTGGCCTTGTGATGAAAATATTTTGTATTCTTATCTCCGTCCCGTAACTCATTCTTCCGGGCTCTCACATACCAGTATATTTCCTCTTGTTTACGTAACAAGTCGAGCTCCCGGACAATAGAGCAACAAGCTTCGAGCACCTCAGCCGAAGGATCACGTTTTTGCCACATTTCAAGCTTGTTCTCCTTTAACCGAATTTGTTTTTTTATATTCCCGAAGGTCAACTTTGCCCAGGCCGACAACTCGCTCGCACATTTACCCACCCTCTCCTCGATTCTTCCCCGCCCCTACTCCCCCCATGCTCGCTTCACTACATCCCTACACTCCAAGTTAGACAACCACAATGCCTCAAAACGGAAGCGTTTTCGTCTTCCGTAGTTAAATGTAATGCCTTTCGTATCTACTACAATCGGGGCGTGGTCAGACGAGTAGATAGGAAGATGTCTCACTCTCGTATCAGGAAATATCTGCCGCCACTCAACATTCGCCACAGCACGGTCCAGTCGCTCCCGAATAATCCGGCCCACCACCCGACCCCTCTGCCAAGTGACCCAGTTTCCTTCGAACCCCAGGTCATAGAGATTACTCTCCATTAACACATCCCGAAACGCATTCATTTCCCTCTCCCCTCGAGGTATAATGCCATCCTTCTCCTGTGAGCTTAACTCTTCATTAAAATCGCCAAAGACGACTCTCGAGAATGAGTGATTACGACAAAGATTGCGTAACAGATTCCAAGTCTTAAACCTCTCACTCGCCCCCGCCCATCCGTACACCCGTACAGCCTGCCATCGCACACCCCTCTCTTCATCGTTGACTAGCAAACACACATGCCTACCATCATATGTAACCAATTCCGCATCAATATTTCTCCACCATAAGCCAGTACCTCCCGATCTACCCGTACTACTTACACAAATACTAGTGGTAAAACCACATTTATTCCTAACCTTTCCTAACTCCCCCGCCTTGATCATCGTTTCCATAACAAAACCGATGTCCGGGCACTCCCTCCAGCACCGTTCCTGGAGGGTATTAACCGTCAGGGGATTGCCCAGCCCCTACCAGTTCCAGCTTAATATTTCCATTGCCCTTCGTGGGGATGCTCAACAACAGCCTCCGCTACTTTCTGGTTGACGTCTAGCACCATAATATCGTCACCCCTCTCAGTCCCCATCTCATGAATTCTAAACTCCATCGTTCGTTTCAATTTCTTGTCCCCTTCTGACCCCCTCTCAACTTCGGTCTCCCTCTCTCTCTTATCAACATTGCCACAAACCCCCCCCCCCCCATGTTGTCATTCCCCTCCCTTGCATAACACTTCCATTTACCTACATTGCCTCGACTTATCCCTGTGATAAGTGTAGTTTGTAGTGCCTATTTCGTAGTGTTTTGGTCCTATTTTCCTTGTGGAATCGCTCCTTGGGAGCGATTTATGGGTTACTTACGCTTCCTTTAGCTCGTTTCAGGTTCCCGAGACCATTCATGAAGAATTGGAACGATTCCGACTCGTTTCATACACTTTTGGAGCCAACGAAGCTAAGGAACGATCACTCGATGCCTTGGAGTCGACCCCGAGACCTTGGGACCCAATCCCGAGCCTCCGAGACCCGATCCCGAGTCCCGAGAATCGATGGGAAGCCCATGAGAACCAAGGAGGGACCAAAAAGATCATAATGGAGGCCTACAAGGTCCTTCCCGGGCGGGATAGTGGCCTTCTCGACCGGGAAGGAGTGCACAAAACCAACAACTCCTGTCTTGAGCCCGTCCCGGCCGAGAAGGACTCGTCTCGGGCGAGACCATCTCGTCCCGGGCGACACCATCTAGTCCCGGGCGGGATGAATGAGCTATAGCACGCAACTCATTCTTTTCTTCTCCTTACTCATTGTAACCCTATATATACTCTTCCCTTGTTTTGTTAAGGATATATTCTTCACTTCTCCCTAAACCCTAGACCACTTTAGCTTAGATTAGATTAGATTAGTGTAGATTAGTCGGTAATTAGTTGTTAATCTTAGATTATCCCTTGTATTAAGGAATTCTTGAAGATCTTCACGAAGATTGACAACCTTGGATGATTATTTTGGATTTTCTCTTTTATATAAGTTTTCATTCTTCCTTTCATCCTCTAGTATGGTATAATCCTTTTCTCTTCTCTTAATCTTTGTTTATGTTATTCAAGTTTCAATCTTTAGTTCTTGATTATTGTTTTTGTTCTTCATCTTTGGTAGTTTCATTATGTTTGTTTTGTTTCTTTTGTTAATCCATCTTGTTCTTGTTAGTTTTAGTTTGATTATGTTAGAGTAGTGTTCTTGCTAGGGTTAGTAAGGTGATTAGGGTGTTAATTGGATGATTAAGGGATTGTTAGAGATGTTGGTGGAAGATTTGGGTTTCCTCTTGGTTTGGTGCACATCACATGTTTGTTGAAATGCTTGATTGACTAGTAGATACATATACTTGTTTTTCTTGCCTTTTCTCTTGTGGGTGATAGTTTGCTTGTGGGTTTGGTTCCCTCACTACGTAGCGAGAGCCCGGTGAGGACGACCCCTAGGTCGGTCTACGTAGCGAGAGCCCGGATGCGACCTAGGCCACTATAGCGCGCTAGTAACCCCGTTTGTCATGTGTGTCGCCAAGGTGGGTTTTAGGTGAAGCCTCTAGGTCGGTCTACGTAGCGAGAGCCCGGACCTCACCTAGATTACCCTACTACTCCCTTCACTCTAGTTCTTCCTCGATCATTCCATTACCCCTTTGACCCCGACCTAATCCTAGCACGTTCTCCTTGTTTGTTTTCTTTGTTACCATAGTTATAGCCTTAGCCTCCTCCCCTTAGATTAGCTCGTCTCGAACCTAGTCCTAGACCCGAGCATACCTTAGTCCATCCTCCCGTCCCTGTGGATTCGACCCGACTTACCCTAGCTACCTTAGTTAGGTTAGTTGGTTTTATTTGACGGTTGAGATCCACGACAAAACCCTCCCATTACCCTGCCCCTCCATAATAGTTGTACCCTGTCCTCCAATGACCCCTGTAGCCAAAACTTAAGCAGTTTCATTTACAGTTCCCAACCCTTCCTCCAATATGAACATTCTCATACTCCCCTCACCCTTCTGCCCCTTATCTCCAGACACATCTATGAGTTCATCACCTCTGACCCTCCTGCCCTCCCCGCTCCTCTCTTCCTCCGGTGGCCTCTCCCGCAATTATGTCCCACTATTCAGCCGGTCAGTAGTAGTAGTAGTAGTACGTGCCCTATTCGGAACTGTGATAGCCTGCAATTGCTCAATGATTCTGAGCATAGCCTCCTCCTCCCTTCGTTTTTGTTCAGCTTCAAACTCCGGATTGAGGCTTCGTCCCTTTCCTCCCCCCACCTCGTCTGCTTGTTTAGACGGTCTCCATAGAGAAGCACGAAGCTCTTCTCCATAAAGTAACTCCCCCTCTTCAAACGAACCCTCCTCACAATCCTTCTCCCCATGCCCCTAAACTCCGCACCCATAGCAAAACATAGTTAGACGCTCATATTTCACGGGGAATTGGACTACATTCCCCTTCGACATCCGAATCTCCACATGATTCGTCAATCGAAACCTAATATCATGAAGAAATCGTATCCTGATCGCCTTATCAATGAAAGCATTAGTCGCCTCATCCACCCCAATGTAGCCCCCCAATTGTCGACACATACTACGTATATTGTCATTATTTGTTCTTCCCTTCAGAGGCAACTCATAAACCCTTGCCCACAGAGGAACGTGCAAAAGTGGCGTATCCTTAAGTTTGACTTCCACAATAGGGTCATTAAAGCACCATATAAATTTATCGAAATGTCATGGCTGACCTTCGACAATTTTAGCCTTATCCTCAGCCGAAGCGAAACGAAAAATGACAATACGCTCTTTCACATCAATAACGTTAGCATGAATCGTACCTTTGGTTAGCCATAATTTCGTCATGGTGTCCGTTGCCGCCTTCATGTTGACAGGCTTGTTCGCCCACAATTTTCCAGAAGCGCGAACTCCTCCTTCGCGCCCCCCTTATCGTCGATCTCTTTCCACTCGAAAATTGTCTCGTCCCCCATCTTACCTTTACCTTTGTCACGGTCAAACGCCATCGCACATCTCAGAGAATTGAGATAAAACGATCGTAACCCTAACCCCTAACGTGTAGGGATCAAATCCACGAAAACGAGTGTGGAATGAAGCAAGGAAAACCCTAGACGACTCTCACAGGCAAACCCTAGAAAAGACTCCAGAAAGATTTTTTACTACTTATTTTTGTATTGGTGAGTTTAGTTATACTGTTGGTTGAAGGAAGTTGTTTGTAAGGGGAAGACATTTATTTTGTTTTGTTTTTTTTTTTTGTTTTCTTACAAGCAAGTTTACCTACACAGTAGATAGTCTTGCACTTGGATTCATTTTTAGAAGATAAGGTGCATAATAAAGTTTATTCCTAAATTAAATGATGTTGGATTTATTTTAAGAAAATGATTTATAGTTGAGATTATTTTTATTAAATACGAGTAATTTTTTTCTTTTTGGGTAGGTTTTGTGATTTTGTTATGTGTATATACGAGGCAATTGAGTTTTCTATGATCCACAATTACTCATTTTTCTTCCTTTGGTTTTATCCAAAAGTCATACTCCCTTCGAGTCTGAATGACCTTCCCCTTTGTTTAATATATGCGAGATATATTTTAATCAAAGTGGAAGATCATTCAGATTCGGAGGGAGTAATAATTATAGAATAACTTTGTGGGATTAAATATAAAAAAACAGGAAAAAAATCAAAAGTGATTTTTAACTTTTTTTTTTTTACAATAAGTGACATGTATAATATTTTGGAATGCAAGACAACTTCAACATATGGGAAAATAGTAGTTCTGAACGATTCACTTCAGCTAAGTGAGAAGGATGAATGTGCCTACCAAGAGATGATGACACACCTACCTCTTTGCTCTATACCTCATCCCAAAAAGGTTTCATCCTTACCCTCCAAATCTTTAATTTTGATCGTTAGTTCGTGATTCATGTATTATTTAGGATTTATCATCATTATGTGTATTCTAATATATGGGTTTGAAAACATACCTTTGCATGTCTTAGGCATATGCATTTTATGTTTTAACAACCTGGAACGGTAATATTGTTGGTATTCTCATTTATGTTAATCAGGATCCTATTTAGGATAATTATAACAGACACGATCAAGTCACTAAGATAGGATTGTGAAATCGTAAAATATTACAAACTAATAAATAAAAAGCAAACTAAGTTGTTATATATGACAATTGGTTTCGTATATGACTAATCCTCCCAAGCCGAGCATGGCTAAAGAGGGTAGCTACTGGAGTACTACTTACTAGTCATCCCTTCACCAAAATTCATCAACTATCAAATACTTAATCAAAAAGCGAGTTCCTTAACCATCGGGATGAATCCAGGATTTAAATGATGGGGTAGCGAAATTTTTAGAAGATTTTTTTTTGCTTGTAAAAGAAACGTTAATATAAAAATATATTTTTTTTAACAAATGGATTATTTATACTTATCGAATATCGATTTGATTATTCATATAATGTTAGTATTCAAACACCCATTTAGTTTCATGTAAAAACCTATGTAACCATTATGTCTAAATAACAAAGCACGGTACAAAATAATACTCCGTATACTGTATATCGTAGTACAAAATAATACTCGTACTCCGTAGTATACATACAGAATAACATACAAAGTACAAATTAAAATTATACTCTATGTAAAAAAAGAAAATTTACTACATAAAATCTCCCTTCATAAAATTACGAAGTATAAAAATCTCTTTTTTAAAATTACGAAGAAATAAGACTAAAAATTTGTGTATTGAATATGATTAAGAGTTAAATATACTAAGTTTGTGTACGCTTTTAAGTTTTTGAACTCATGAGTCATGATAATGTAGGTAAGAAATGTCACTTTTAAAACCAATGTAAAAAGGGCTCCCTACCGCAACTACTTTTTACCGTCGGCGCTTTACTTCTTATCGTCGGCGTTAATTACGTGAAATGACGACTTTGCCCTTACTATTTATTCTCAAAATAATTTTACTTTTACATTTTATAGATTATCGATTTATTAAAACTCGATAACAAAACCGTCTTTTTCGATTATCGTAATAAACCAAAACCGACTTCCTATATAGTTAATTACGCAAAATGACGAATTCTCCTTTGCAATTAATTCTCGAAATATTATCACATTTACATTTTATAGAGTATCGGTTTATTAGAACTCGATAATAAAACCGTTTTTTCAATTATTGTTACGCCTCCGATTTTAAACAGTTAATTAGATTAGTTAACGATTTAATACAATTTAATAAACGTAATTAACAAATACGAGTAATATGCAAATTAAATCCTAATTAATCTACGACAAGTCGACAATCAAGATTTATTATACAGATCAATGCAAATTAAAATAAAAAAATCCGGAAATTGGTCAGGTCAAGTGGGTTTTTCGACCCACCTATAAGGTGGTGAAGGCAAATGACCAAACCATTACACCACCATCAATATATATAGTTTTTCTCTTTTAATATATATAGTTTTCAGCCACTTGAAATATCAGTTTGTTAGTGGTTTGGTCATTTGTCTCGTAATCAATAGGTCTAATTGCATAATTTTTTAAATTTTAATTATTTTTTCAAAAGGTGAATGTGCAAACAAGGGGATTCGAACTCGGGTCATTTGTATGATACGTTAACAGTGTAACCAATTTCACCACCTTATACTTCATGTCTCATACCATTGGAAAATTTATATTATACTTAAATTACGTTTATTAAATTGTATTAAGTCGTTAATTAATCTAATTAACTGTTTAAAATCGGAGGCGTAACAATAATCGAAAAAACGGTTTTATTATCGAGTTCTAATAAACCGATACTCTATAAAATGTAAATGTGATAATATTTCGAGAATTAATTGCAAAGGAGAACTTGTCATTTTGCGTAATTAACTATATAGGGAGTCGGTTTTGGTTTATTACGATAATCGAAAAAGACGGTTTTGTTATCGAGTTTTAATAAATCGATAATCTATAAAATGTAAAAGTAATATTATTTTGAGAATAAATAGTAAGGACAAAGTCGTCATTTCACGTAATTAACGCCGACGGTAAGAAGTAAAGCGCCGACGGTAAAAAGTAGTCCCCCTCCCTACCAAGGTCGAACCCTGCACCACACAAGTGAGTGACCATGCATGGATTCACTAGCGACCGCTACTTTCCACTACTATGATATTTTAGGTATTTTGTTTTACTTATTATTATTAAGTTGCTCATTCAGTTAAATTAGGGGTAGTATACATTCATCTTCTTCATTAATTTTTCTGGGTTTGGGGTAGCAGTCGCCACCGCGTGCTACCCTCTAAATTCACTCCTGCTTAACCCTATCCCCTCAAACGAAAGTAAATGAAAACACAAATAAAAGAACGGAATATTAAAGAATATCTAACAATTTGAGTAAGTTGCTCCACAAGAAATGCAATTTTGGCTAGGTCACGCAAAACCTTAGATGTTCCTTTGTTCTACAATTGTTCTAAATTAAACCTTTTGAAAAAGCTTCAACCATGTGTGTTGAATAGCTAGAATCATTCGAAATCATCACATAATGTGAAACAAATAATATGAAAATTATACTTAAAACATTTTTTACCAGGAATCTAATTATTTCATGTTTATAATTTATTTTACGATAATGTTTTTAAAAAATGAAAGATTTTACGTTAGAATTGTAAAACATCACATTAATATAATAAATTAAATATATATTATAATAATTAAAAGATTCTCTAATTGATTTTATTATTATTTAGGATGCTTTCCTAATTTGAGGTTTGATGAAACGGAAAAATGAGATCGCTCGAAAAAAGCCTAAAATATATTGATATATATATTGATGGATTAAAAGTAGCAAAAAAACCCTTTTATATAGAAAAGCAACAAAAAAAATTTCTCCGAATGTACCACGTGGCACAACCTCTCTTATTAAAGAATTCAAGTTTTAATTTAAACATTTAATTCATTTATTATTTTCATTAGCAGTAACTAAAGTAAATTAATTATTTATTCTTTCAATTCTTCTTTATTAATAATTATTAATATTAAATACAAAGAATCATTAATAAAGTAAGTCCAACTTTGAGAAACGATTTTATATTTCATAAAATTGATATCGACATGATATTTTACAAGATTAAATCCAAGTACAATCCTTCGTAATAACAACTAGAGTTGTGTAAATCAATGTATTACTTTTGTTCTTTACAAGGGAGGACCCATGAAATTTTATTTAGTGTAGCAAATTATAATATTGTTTAAATAGTGTTTTTTTCGAACAATACCTTCAACTTATGTTGTTGTGTGAGGAACTACCTAGGAGTTTATATATTATCTTTTGTTATCATCGACCATATGATGCACATGTATCATCCATCATCATCCTTATCTCAATTATACAAGCCTAAACTTTTAGATAAAAGGTTAAATATTAATGTAATATAACAAAATAAAGTCCAAGGTTATGATAATGACAAATAAAGTGGCTTATTTATGTTTTTTCATGACAAAATAGTGATTTTTGGTACGTTTAACAAAAAAAAATAAAATTTTAAGTAGTTTTTGACAAAAAACTCATAATACGAAGTAATACTCACTTTATTGCACTTGTTGGTTTACAATTATTTTTCTGTATGATATTAAGGTAAGAAGAGAATAACTTTATACTCCCTCCGATTATTTGGGTTTGCAACGTTTAATATTTGCACCAAAAATAAGAAAAGAAGTGTGAGTCACTATGAGTGATTTTATTGTGAGATTAAACAATATAATATGAAAAAAAGTTAGATATGTAAAAAGTTATTAGTGAATATTTTGGAATCCTCTTAATACTAAGAGAATATCAGTGTAACCAATGTACAATGGAATGAATGTACAATGGAATGACTACATCAGGTGTCAACTTCTCATGAACTTTTTTCCCTCCAAATTATTATTATCACTAAAATAAGGAAACAAATAAACAATTAAACTCAAACAATTACTACGTTTAATCCAAATTCAAGTCAAAATTAGAAGATTTTTTTTTCAATAAATAAAATTATCATGTACTCCGTATTAGCTATATGTTAAAAAAATATTTATGATATAATTTATTTATTTTTGTGACAAAATATAAGTGTCTCAGACCATCGAAGTCTAAGTATTGTAAATAAATATAAAGTCTTGACGATGGAAAAAACTACCGGAGTACATAAAATACTTTCAGATTTTGATTTTAATATATAAATATTTGGAGTAATTTTTTTATCTAATAATATCTTTATACACTAATTTTTTAATTAAATTCATAAATGACCTCAATATATAAGAGAATGAACTTTGATATGTGAATATTGGTTTTGTGATAAAAAAATTTTAATTAAGTAATCAAATAAAAAATTTTAAAAAAATTATTAGCTTTGTAAAAAAAATAAAATAATAAAGTATGAATTGAATGAGATTACACAATTACTCCCTCCGGTCATTATTTTTCGCCCCACTTCATGAATATATGTGAGGAGTATTTTAATGGAGTGGGGCGAAAAATAGTGATCGGAGGGAGTATATCATAATTATCATCGAAATTTAAAATTATTTTCTCAAATATAAAATGTAAATATTAAAAATGTTAAAAACTAATAGTGTACCAACAGATACTCCGTATTTATAAGTAATCACTAAATATAAAATTCTAAGGGCTCGTTTGGTTCAACATGGGAAGATGGAGTTACCGAGAATTTAAATTCACGTGAATTTGTATTTCATGTGAATTACAAAAATATTGTTTGGTTGCCATGTGGGAAATGACTTCATGCGGGAAGTTCTACACACCAAGGGGGACTTGGTGAATAACTTCTCTCATTGTGGAGGAAGTGACAATTTCCGGGAAGTGGACAACCAACCAACACCCCAGTTTATCAATTCATGGGAAGTTTTACTTCCCATGATTTAAGAGGGCAACCAAACGACCCCTAAATGTACCGTGCATTAATGCGCGGGATCTAAACTAGTATAATAATGAAAAGTGAATGATATGTTAGTCATTTTATAAGAAAAATAAAGCCAAGTTGGAAATGTAGCAACCCTAATGAATTTGCCAAATATGAAATACATAGCAAACTTAGAAGGAAGATGAAATGTAATGTTTTTCATCTTGCTTATTGTCTATCCATTAATTCATCCAAAATAAATACAAAAAAATATCCAACTTTTATACCAGCCAAATATAAATACGAATAATTCGAGTTTTCTACAATAATATTAGAATGACAGAACAAAAAAACTACGGATACTAAATATATAAAATTAAAAAATTAATCATTAGCAAATACCCCATTAGAAACAACTTGATTTTTTCTTCACTCATCTACTCATAATTACTCTTCGTCCTAGTGTTATTGGTGAGCCATTTTTTTTACTCATCGTCCTCCATATGTCCAACAGATTACATACTTACTAACTCTTTTAATCCAATCATCCAAATAAATTAGGGTTATTTCATGAGAATAATATCAACTATGCGTGTGCTTCTTAAATTAATACAAACTATACGTAATCTCATTTTAATACGAACTATGTCTTCATTAACCTCGCTTTGCTATGAGTGACCGACTACCTGTTGAGCCTTTCTTATTCAACTATTTCTCTAACTCTTCTTCTTCTGATTTACATTTCGTGTTCATTTTCGGCCATTGAAAAAAAACATTCCGAAAATTCATCTTCCATTTCTTTTTCATTTATTCTTATAGAAGCTATGAAAAAAAAATGTTTTTATTGTTATTTTGGCTTTCACGATGACCGACTGCAACGGACCTAATAAAACACTAGAAAGTTACAACAAGTCACTATGACTTGTAATAGCAAGTCATAATTTCATACATAACAAAACGAGATCAATGAATGCGTAGTTCATATTAAAAAGAGATTACGTATAGTTTGGATTATTTTAAGAAGCACACACATAGTTGGTATTATTCCCATGAAATAACCCAATAAATTAACGGAATTGCTAAATCATACACGCAATTTACTACGTTGTACACATTTTTTCATTTGTTTTTCCAATATTACCCCTTCTAATTAAAATTCTCAATCAAAGTTCTCTCTTGTACTCAAGATTAAAACACACCAATTTTGATAAAACTTAACAATTATTGATCTTAATTTGTGATGAAAGAACTTAATTTTTCGTTTCATTAATTATTTCATCCTGATTTTGCAATTGATCTGAATTTGACACTTTATTTCTAATTTTTTCAATTAGGGTTTTGGGTTGGTGGGATGTCAGGTTGTGAGGTGGTGATATGGGTGGTCGGGTGAGGCTGTTGGGTGGGCCGACAAGGGGTTGAAGAGGTGGTAAGGTGGCCGGCGAGAGTATACGGAGGGTGACACGGTCCGGCGAGGAGTGGGGATAGGGGCGCATTTCGAGGGGTGGTCCGGCGAGGATGTCTACCGTGGTGGGTGGTGGTAGGGTCGTAGGGTGGTGTTGGATGAGTCGGCGACTGTGACGACGACAACATGCTGTAGCGTCGGCCACGGGTTGGGATCGTCGGCGAAAGGTTGATGAGGGTGGCGTTGGGGATGGGTTTGGTGGTAGGGTTGGAGAGGGTTGCTGACTTGCTGTTTTTTTCCTATAATTTCTCAAATTGAATAGCGGAGAAGAGAAAATGAAAGGGGTAAATACGGAAAATGCGTGTACAAAAGAGTAAATTGCGTGTATGATATAGCACGTCCCTAAATTAAATAGAAACAAAATAACATATTACCTCGACAGTTGAAAGCAATGATCGATCTATAATCTATCCTTTAATCCACATCAAACCTCTACCTTGAAGCACAATATATTATTGTAAAATTTAAAAGTATGGTTGTTGAAGTTTTGAATGAATGAAATAGTTACATTTTTTTCCATTTGGTAAAAAATTGTTCTGCAATATTATGGGAATAAGTTTAAAGATGGAAGTTGGAGCATTTTTAAGGAGAATTGTGAATAAGTAATGTACAGAGTAATTGATTTCATTTGCCAATTAACTCTCGAGACTAGTTCATTTTTGTAAGGAAAATCTTTCAATATGTACTACAACCCCATAATTAATGGTGTAGCATATTTTCTTTTTCTTTCATTTTTTTGGTATAGCAATTGCTACAGTATGCAACAGTGCCGGTCAACCCCTGGCTCTTTAGTCTACTTTTTTATGTAATGTGAGTAGACAAAACTAATTAAAGATAAAGTACAAATTTCATTTTTTTCTGAACCAAAAATCTGAGTACATTACTGGGGTAAAATGTTTATTATTTAAAATAAGGAAAATGATATATACAACCCTAAGGTTGTATATAAGAGATTATAAAAGGAAATAATTCTTTAATCCCCTATCCACTAAAAGAATAACTCTCTATGAAAATTTTCCCTCCAAATGTTCAATCCTATTTATGGAAACAATTAATAATAAATTCCTATAAAATTATATACAAATTAAATGCAAATAATTCAAATACCATAGTATTAATATTTTACAATTGTATGATATTGTAAACAACTACGCAGTAAGTATTATTAGCTTCGTAACGATATAATCATTAAGATTTATAAACTTATACTTCTCCGTTCAAGTCCAAGCTACCCATATTCGTTTTTCGGACGTTCAAGCCCAAGTTTACCATTTTCATTTTAGTCATTATTTTAATATTAAACAAATACTTTAAATCTTACATATTATATTTAAAAAATGTCATTATTTACACTACGTTTAATAACAAACAAATAATTAACCTTTACACATTTGTATATTTATTAATAAACACTCGGTTTCTTAAAACTTGTCCTGACAGCAAATGGGTAACTTCGACTTGAACGGAGGGAATATTACTATTCGCTTCATGATCATGAAAAAATAAACAAAAATATAAGTACATTTCATTACATTACTAATTTCTCTCAATTAGTTTCAAGTTTTAAATTTATTTCTTAAATTAAAAGTTAGGACACAAATGTTAAAATATGTACGAATACTACGTAATACATAAAAAAAAATACATCAACAATTGAAATATATCGTGCAAGTATGCACGAGACTATACTAGTAAAAGTATTAATTACATTGATATATGTGTAATTTAGGTTTCAATACCTATGTTTTTACTAAATATGGAAAATTTTAATTGATTAAATACAACCCTAAGGGTTGTATTTAACATTACCGATGTGTATTTAGGTTTCAATCTTTATGTTTTTACTAAATATGGAAAATTTTAATTGATTAAATACAACCCTAAGGATTGTATTTAACATTACCGTTAAAATAATTTAGATTGTCATTAAAAGAGTTATCAAAAAATCAGACAAACCAAATAATCTTATATTATACTCTTCCACATAACAAATTAAAATAAAGACTAGGTAAACAGGTTTGGTTTCTGGTTACTTTGTGTTCAACCTAAGGGGTTAATTACTTGATGTTTTACGATATCGTAAATGAAAACTCAAAACAACTTGATGTAAAATGACTTAGATATTCATAAATTCAAATATTTGAATTGTCAAATACTAAATTTGGGTATAATTTTAAATTTTTGATTTTTGTGTTTTGGATGTGAATTGTACATATTGAGTTGAATATATTGTTTAGTTCTTTTATTTAAATTTTTTAAAAAGTAAGCTCATGCAATTTGCACGGGTTAATACTAGTAAATCGTAAAACCAAAGGATGGAGAGTGAAACCTCAATAACAAATCATTATTGTGTTAAATTTGATGGATTGTTTGTCAATGGTTGAATTAGCGCGAAAGTGGTGATTAACCCCTTTAAGTTTGATCAATTGTGAGAGTAATCCCTTAAGTTTCAATTGTAGTAATTAAGCTCCATAAATTTGGGTAAAGGTGAAATTCAATCCAAGTTTTTTTTAACTTTTTCAATTAAAATTGCACCATAGAAACAAAAACTCCATTTATTTATACATTTTCTTAGCATACGATAAAACTAATTATATATTTATAAATTGTATGCAATTTTTACATATTTTGAAAAAAAATTAAATTGAAAGAATTACATAAAATCGAAAATTTGTAACTTAATCTCATAGATTATACAGTATAAATTACAGAGTATATTAAAATTATTAAAAAAAATTCAAAAAATTATGTTAATAAATCGTTTGATTACTTTTATAATATTAATAATTATTCAGTGTTCATTGAGTTTATATATAGCATGATTTAATGATACAGTGTAATTTATGTTGAGAATAAAAATTGAATTAAATTTCACTTATACTCAAAATTATGGGGTCTAATTAGAACATTTGAAACCTATGAGATTTAATCTCACAATTGTCCAAAGTTAAGGGATTAATTAACACTTTCGCGTTTGAATTAGCCAAGGTTTTTAACAAGGGCGAGTTTTCTTGATGTAAACTTGTATTCATTTGATTTGAGTGAATTTGTTACATCCAAATTATACATCTATGCTTCTACTTATACTAGATATAGATCACTACAATTTTCTAAAATAGATCATTCTAGATTAAGTTTATTTTCCTTTATCTCTTGATTTTTCTAGACTAATTTTACACTTTTATTTTGGTTTAGACTATGCATTAGATATTTGAAAGAATAATGAGTTTTTCTATGGGGTACCTCTCAACTATCGGCTTTTCCAAGTGATACCCCCGCCTTTTTCGAATTACAAGATGTACCTCTAAACTTTGTAAATTAGTCTATATTGTAACCAAAGTTATAATTTTCCAACGAAAATTTTTCGATTGATGATATAAATAGTGATTATTCCCTATTTTACTTTCTTCAACCATGATATATTTCTTCAATTTGCATTCTTTACTGGAAAAAATTCAGTCCACCACACTACGACATGGAGGCGACAAAGGGATTGAGGTTGAAGGATTTAAAAGAGTGAGGGAGATAGGTCAATGTCGGCCGACAAAAGAGTGCGTTTTGATGAACATTTGGTGGCTTGGTGAATGGTAAAGAAAAAGAGGTGGTTTGTAGCATCAAATTGGATTGATTAATATGTTAATTATTCACTTTAAGAAAATAATTGTAATACACTTATCACTTTGGTTATGATATGGAGTGATAAGTAAAGTTTAGGGGTACACCATGTAATTTGAAAAAGGCGAGGGTACCACTTGGAAAAGCCAATAGTTGAGGGGTACCCCATAGAAAAACCCATGAATAATTCTAGATATATGTTGTCCTAGATTTGTCTACAACTTTAAAACTTCCCCTTAACCTGAAAACTCTTGGACTAAACTCGATGACCTTTCTTTTTCGGAAGTGCTCCCTTAAAATGTCTTATAGTTGCTCCTCCTTGCTCTACACCGATTGCTTTGCTTCGTATGAGCTCTTGAATGAAATGATATTGTATCTTGATATGCTTTGACGAATTGTGAGAATCCTTTGTCAACATGATGGTTCTTGCGGCGAACTGTTGTCGACTGTCTTTCCATGGTGACTTGATTGACCGATTTTTCTTACAGCTGATCTTTGATCCTTTGTTGGCGGTGAATCCTCTGATCTTTCTTACAACTCTACTTCTCATTTTATCGACTCGCAATTTGTTTATGAAAGTTTTTCTATTTATGTTTATCTCTCCTAAACTACATTATTTATTTATAATATGGATGTTTACGATGATGATATAGTTATATTGAAGCCAAATAATTATCGAATCCGAGGGTGCAAAATTTGATGATTGTAAAAAAAGTTCTTGAAACATTTTTGTGTGCTACTCCATGTATGACATGTCTCATCATGCTAGATTAAGCTTATCCATGAAATCGATAACTCGATATTATGGACTGCTTCTTTTTTTTTGGGTAACAACTTAGTCTTCTAATATAGCCCAGTGACAATTCATTCCTTGGTCCGCCCTTGTCTATGAATATGCTTGCTTGGATCTTTCTTTTCTCGTTACATGGTTCTGGAATGCTTGGCGCTTCTCTTGCTGTGAGTACCATGATTCTTTGACCACATTTATATTTTCCGGTAATCTTTGGTTATTTGAATATGGGACAAGGGTTTCTAATTTTTTGGAGTTTAAGGTAGGAGATGTTTGTTTTTGTGTGGTTAGTATTTTTTTTTGCTTATGGCCACTTTTTGTGGAAAAATCTTATTCTCAGCCATTTGTAGCCTTGTAGGGAAGAGATCGATTAACCATTTTTCTTAACATAAAAGAGGCATTTTTTGTTGTCAAATATAACTTTATATCCTCTTTATAGTAGTTGTCCCACATTTATTATTACGTTTTATGTTACATCGGTGATGAACAAAACATCATGAATAAATGTAGTAGAGTCGTTTTTTATTTGTTTTAACGGTTACGATCCCTTTACCTGCAACTTTTGCCTTAGCTTGTACCATCACCAAGAGTAATTTGAAATTTTATTTCTTTATTGAGGTTAACGAATGAACTATTGGTGTCTGTCATATGGTTGGACAACCTCTATCTATATACCAAATTTCGGTAGACTTTTCTTGTGCATTTAAGTAAGTGAATTAATTGTCCACGAGAGTTTTTTTCTTCAGTAAAATTAGATTCATCTCTATTTCGAAATGGACAATCCTTTTCAAAATGGGTGTGTCTTGCTTGTACATCTCTTACATTTATACCAACAATGGTTTGTATTATCATGACTATTTTTCTTGCATAAATTACAATATGACTCTGTTTTATTTACTTTGTCAGTTTCCTTTGTTATCATATAATCCTCCCTCTGTACCACAGTATCTTGAATAATTTTTGTTTTGGTAGAATTTTTTTACTGTGATTATTGTTTGATAATTTTAATTCGGCCTTGAGGACCTGTTCTAATGGCTCGTCAGAAAATCATTTCATTATCTCTTCGTGAGCTTGAAGATTTAATCGTCTTCCGACATCAATAAATTTTTAAAATGTTTCCTAAAGTTTTCAGTTTGATTGTGATTACCTTGTCGAAATCTTTGTATGTATTTTCCAAGATCTTCCAAGCCGCCGTGGATGATGATGGCGAAACAACTCGAGTATTGTCTCGTCGAGTCCTTGATAAATCAAGGAAAGATTTTTTTTTAAAGGGTAAGCTAAAATAAATGGTGGAAACCTTACAAAGGAATTACTACATCAAATTATGCAGCCAACGAGCGTCTCCAGTACTTATCGGATATTTAATCTTACACAAAATTCTACTTCTAACGTCTAATTTAATCAACCTGGCAATGTTCTCCGGTTGTTGAACTAGACCTTCTACTCGACACACATTCCGTTGCCTCCATATGTGGTAAATAGTTGCATTAGCAACAGCACGGAGAACATTACATTGTAGTTTGGAACCCCTTATTTTAGTCGCCCAATCAAAGCTTCTAGTTCTGGGAATCCTCTTCCTCGTCCAGGCACTCAAAATATCAATAATTCGCACGCTCCAACAGCATCCAAAGAAAAGATGATCAAAAGTCTCAGCTTGCACCTCACAAAAATAACAAAGGTCTGAATCTGCCACCCCAAACCTCAGAAGTTTCGATCTCGTGTTTAGAGCCCTCCAGAAAACAAGCCAAGAAATAAAGTTGTGTTTCGGAAGGCTCCAATCACTCCAAACAAGCCGGCTCCAAGCAATCTTCGGGACACGATCACGAAGCTTCTCATAAGCCATGGAGATCGAGTATGTAGAACAAGAGTCATGCCATAAACCATTCTCAAACACGTCCTTGACTTTTTCCTTCGCATGACAGATCTTCCTCCATGCCCACGTGACATCAGCCTGAGGGTGATAATCACGCCATGACGTACCCTTCAAATAAATGCTATTCACCCAGCGGACCCACAGTCTATCAGGCTGATCAAAAACCCACGAAGCCAATTTTGCCACCGCGGCCTCGTTCCATAACGATAAGTCTCGTACCCCTAATCCACCCTCATCTTTAGGATGGCAAATTTTTTCCCAGCTCACTAAAGCTCGATTGGTACCCTCCACTCCTCCTTCCCAAAGGAAATTACGGCATAAAGACCCAATGCGAGCCATAACATACTTCGGTATGATAAAGACCATAGCCCAATAATTGTGCAACTGAGACAGCACGGACCGAACCAAGGTCAATCTTCCCGCATAAGAAAGCTTACGAGCTCCAATACTAGAGATTCTTGAAATAATTCGAGCTAACAAATTTTCACAGTCATTCTTACCAAGGCGAGTACTCTGAATAGGCAGACCAAGGTATTTAAAAGGCAATGCTCCTTCTATACACCCTGAGAATTGCAAAATAGCCGCTTTCCTATCATCATCCACTCCAGCAAAGTAGGCATGGGATTTACCCACACTAATACTCAACCCAGACGACCTACTAAAGGTAGCGAAGGCCCTCCACAACAACTCCATAGATTTCGTCTCCCCTTTACAAAAAAGAAGGAGGTCATCCGCAAAGAGCAAGTGGCTAAGCTTTAACGCTCCACATTTCGGATGGTATTTAAAGTTTCTCCCGATCATTCCAAATGTCATGATACGAGAAAAATACTCCATACAAATAGTGAATAAAAGCGGAGACATAGGATCACCTTGTCTAAACCCTCTTTTTCCCCGGAAGAAACCGAAAATATCCCCATTAGCAGATAGGGAGTACGAGACCGACGTAACACACTCCATAATCAGCATCCGAAAATGGTCCGGAAAATCCAAGGCACGGAGCATTTGATCCACAAACCTCCATTCGATGCTATCATAAGCCTTATGAATATCAACTTTAAAAGGCATCTAGGCGAAATACGGCCCCTTTTATACATCCGAACTAAGTCCTGACATATAAGAACATTCTCCACAATACTTCTCCCCTCAATAAAACCACCTTGGGTAGGTGATATTATTTGAGGCAAAATGCGGCCAAGTCGAGCACAAATAATCTTAGCAATACATTTGTACAGAACATTACAGCATGCAATCGGCCGAAAGTTTTTCACAGATTGAGGCATTTTCACTTTAGGTATCAAAGTGATGATAGCACAGTTCAGCTGTTTCAGAAGCTTACCTGTGACGAAGAAGTCTTGGATAGCTTCTACAATATCATTCCCGATAATATCCCACGAATCAATAAAAAATTGACTCGAGAACCCATCCGGCCCAGGGGCCTTATCACGAGGAATGCTAAACATCGCTCGCTTGATCTCATCTACTGACACACTCGCCTCCAGTACAGCTTTATGAGCTGCGGAGCAGATATTGCCTCTTCTTACCAACTCCCCATCGACAGCCTCCGTGTCATGTGTCTCACCAAGAAGGGACAAATAATAACGATTAAAAGCATCTTCAATTGCGTCCTTGGACTCACAAGTAATTCCCTCAGCGTCATTCACCTTACTCACAGCATTGTGAGCTCTACGGGCTCGCAAAATCCCATGAAAATAAGCCGAATTAATATCTCCCTCTTTCACCCATTTTTGCTTTGCCTTTTGGCACCAGAAATCAGCCCGTGCAGACTGCAAGTCACGAACCAACGCATTAAGGCCCGTCTCTTCCTGCAAATTAGCACTAGATCGATCAGCTCTCAGTCTGACCTGAACTTGTTGGAGTTTCAGTTCAGCCTGAGCACATCGATTCTCAATATCTGAAAAACATGTCGAATTCAGATCCTTCAACGGTCTCTTTAATCTCCTCAGGTTACTAACGACCTGAAATTGCCTCGTCCCCCTAACTGTCTCTCTCCAAACAGTAGCGACGCAACTCCCAAAATTCGGGGCTTTGCTCCACATGTTCATGTATTTAAAGCTCCGATTTTTCCTTCCCGAAGGTTTCTCCAATTGGATCACACACGGGCAATGATCGAAGGTACCTTCAGGCAGGAAATTAGCAAACCCATTCGGAAACAACCCCAAGAAGCTGTCATTAGAGAAACAACGATCGATGCGGCTATAAACACGAGTTTCCGCCAATTTATGTTTGTTATTCCAAGTGAACCAGGACCCACTTGATTTGAGATCACTAACATCACAATTTGATAAACAGTCACGAAACTGTGTCATCGCTTCATCCGAGGAAGGACCCCCCCAGACGTTCTCTAGCATCAATAACACAGTTAAAATCTCCAACAATCAACCACGGGCCTCTCAAAGCATAGGATTCCAGTCTTCGCCAAAGATCCACTCTCCCAGCTGCAGAATTGAATGCATACACAAAAGTAAGCAAATAATTTTTCCCCGAGTTCATGGACACCCCAACATGAATACTTTGATCACTATACTCCAGAATCGTCAAATCCACCTTATCATGTTTCCACAATAACCAGACCCGACCCCCAGCATAACAGTGATTATTAGTCGTAATGCTCCATTCATAGAAGATATTCTGATGAACTTTTGCATACGCTTTATTTTTAATTTTTGTTTCAAGCAGGCCAAAGATGTCTACTTCTTGTTTCCTAATAAACTCACAAATTGCTCGTTGCTTTTTTATGTTACACATGCCCCGCACGTTCCAAAACCCAATATTATGTGTATCCATGGACGATCAAATCTAACCCGTTCACATGTTTTTCACCACCCCCTTCCATCCTAGGTGAGTGCCCCTTGACTACATCAACAAACTGGGCCGAACCAGTACGCACCAGCCCAGCCGAATGCGTACCAGCAGCCGAACCAGCAGAAGTCGGAGCAGCAGAATGCCTAGTCTGTATTGCAGTAGACAGCAGCATCCCAGGGTGCGTTCCAGCAGCAGAAACAAGCTGTTTCGTAACAGCAGAGGCTGCTGAACCTGTGCGCATCAGCTGATGATTCAGCCCCTGCATCGATTCAGCAGCAGGTTTCAGGGCAGCAGCGTGAATGGCAGCAGCAAGCCCAGTCCGCAAAGCAGTAGCAGCAGACAGGGCACCATTAGAAGCCTTCCGAACTGCAGCATCAGCAGCAGCAGGCTGTCCAACAGCAGTCGGAACCCTTCAAACCACCAGCCTTGAGCTGTCTGCTCACTGATACTCCCACGATTTGTTTTTTCTTAGCATCCACTCTCGCCTTCTTCAAATCCTCCTTCTTGCAATCAGTAGCATCATGGCCATATCCTCTATATTTGTTACACCAAATGGGTTTCTATTCATACTTAATCATAACCTCAATAACATTCTCAAGCTCATCCATGAATTTGATTGAGTTCTTGAGCTTTTGCCCCACTTTGACCAAAACCATGACCCTAGCATAACCCAGTCTATTACGCTCTTCCATAGCTAAGTCAGACTTAACGTACGGACCCACCAACGAGGCTATACGGGTTAGGCATTGGCCCCAAAATTTTAAAGGTAAGTCATGCAATTGTATCCAAATAGGAACTTCTTGCACATCATCCTTGTCCAATTTAGCATCCGGAGTCCATTCTTTCACAATTAGCGGTTTGTTATCAAACATAAAAATTCCATGATTGAGAACAGTTACCTTCGCAGCCTTTTCCTTGAACCGAACTACAAAAATTCCATTAGGAAGAAAATAAATTTTATCAATCCCATGCTCCTTCCAAATTCTCCTCACATACCCTTCAATCACTTCCCATGGAGGGTTAGCTCCCATGAAAGCAATATACGGCATTACTCCAATATTCAATTTCATCTTCAACATCATCTATAGTAAATTTCATCATTTCTTCTTCCTCCTCAATGTCAATGACTTTTTTCCCATCCTTTTGCTTCCACCCAATACCAAGGATGGGGTTAGTTTCCGGCACAACTTCAGAATCGAGCTCCAATACATCATTCTCCTCAAAATCAGATTCATAGTTCAATCCAGGAATCCCTCTGATTTTCTCATTGGCACCGGAGCACACCGAATCAAGGAAAGATAATAATGATATTTTCTTTGATTTTTTATGTATAATTCTTTTTTGCCGTGTCCAATGTTAATTCTTTATTGGTATCTTTGAGTTGTTCGTACTCATTTTGTACCAAATCCCATTATCTGTGGGAAACAAATATCGATTTCATTTGAATACACCAAAGGTTGTATTTTTCTTATTTGAAGGTTTGTACCTAATTAACTTGTATTGTGGTTGACATGTTTATGCATGTGTTGTTTTATTTGGGACTAGGTTGATTTTGTAAGTGTTTGCATTATAGTGGGAGAACTTGTGATTAATGGCTTTGATACAACTCTTACTTTTGATGGATTGTTTTGAAATATTAGCATTAGGAAAGGTTTCTAACAAGGGAGAGTTTTAAAAAAATTAACCCATCCCTCTCCGTGCCTCTCCTCCCCTCCAAACCCTAAAAAATTCTTCCTTCGGGGCTGCCATCTACCAATTTCAGTAGTGGTAAGCCCCAAATTTTAATCTTTACCTTTAATTTTAAGTAGTTCTTTTAGATTATGAATAACTCTTGCCTCTTCCTTTTGGAGATTTGTCCCCATCAATTGATGGGTTTGTCCCTATATTGTTTGTGGGGTTGTTCTCTCTTTTCGTAGAGGTCCAAGAATTATGTGCAAGATCATGAGAGCAATGAAATTTCTACGTCGTATGGCGATACAATTGAGGTCAAATCTCGGTCTACTATTTGTCATAATAGAGAAAGTTCATCATCTTGAAGACTATATCATCAGATCCATAGATTTCTTCGCGAAAGGTTGTGTCAATCAACAACGATTTATAGAAGGCTATGCAAAAGCGTATTATTCTAATAGCGATTTCTGTCTCAAGGATGTTCTTTATTTATTTTTTTACAAATCTGTATTTAGTTCAATTTGATATCGTTTGTAAATGCCGTATCATTTATTATTAATGAAATTGATATTCACTTCAAAAAAAACTTGTATTTACTTGATTTGAGTGAATTTGTTACATCCAAATAGTACATCCATGCTTTTATTTATACTAGCTATAGATCATTACTCCCTCCCATCCAAACAATTCTTTATACTTATTATAAATGCACAATCCAAATAACTCTTTACATTCTTCTTTAGGCAAAAGACTTTACCTTATAATCCTCCTATCTTTCCTCTATTTACACAAAATGTCACTATTTTTCCTTACTTTAAGTTGGGTAGAACCATAAACCATTTGATTTACCTATAATACCCTTACTGTTATCATTTTTCTTAAAAGTTGTGAAATATCTTATGTAAAGGATTGAATGGATGAAGGGAGAAATTTTTTTCTAGAGGTAATTCTAAATTAATCTTATTTGCCTTCTTCTCTTGATTTTTCTAGACTAATCTTACACTTTTATTTTTCTTTAGACTATGCATTAGATATTTGAAAGGATAATCCTAGATATTTGTTTTCCTAGATTTTTCTAAATTATTATTCTACAACTTTAACGTATTGTCTTCATAAGTTGTTTAATTTCATAGTTTTATATTTTTATTCTAACTATTTTTTCCGGACTCCTTGATTTGCAGTTGCTAGTTATCGGAGGAGGTGATGGAGGGATTTGGCGTGAAGCATCTCGGCATCCATCCTTGGTTCAAATTGAAATATGTGAACTTGACAAAATGCTAATAGATGTAAGTTTCTTTATTTTATATTTTTTTTGGTAAAATGTAATTAATATATATCATCATGAAAATTTTAATTTCAATCCACACCACACTAATGCATTCGCACATTACATTCTATTTGCTTATTCCAATAGATTGTAAGCATGTTCATCCACTATTATTGACTTAAACTTTGCAACCTACTCCGGACTCCACAACATAAGTGTGCATGAATAGTATCTAATAGCACAATAGGCAGCACTACGCTTCCATTAATCCTGCATTGGTCACAATCTTGCCATATGAAGTAGAAAATGGCTAGAATTGCTGCAACCGTAATCTTTTTCTTCACTTTCGATTTTGCTCTCCACTCACTGCACCAGTCCATCAACCCTTGCATAGGCATCTGAACTCCCAGCTAATTTGCAAAATCTGTAAGTAGACCTCACCGTACTAACACACAAAAAACAGGTGTTGTCCTGTTTCAGCCTGAGCAACACACAAGTAGTAAACATTATTCTAAGAAATTTCGTATTACCAATACCTAGTTTCCAAATACCTATTTCTGTATTACAATTCTAAGTAAACATTATCAAATACCTTATTAATAACATCTTTTTTTAACTCTAGTTTCCATGATCTCAAAAAGTCCAATATCATCATCATCATCATCATCATTATAAAAAATTGGTGGGCAACCGAGATACTATATGGGTCCCACCCCCTTAGCTATATCAAAGCAAAGTCAAGGAAAACTAAAAGGAGCAGCGCGTGCTCCGGCATCCTGTGCTATCAAACTTTTTTAAATCCTTTTGAGCAAGCTGATAGCATCTGCCTCCAGTTCCCCAAGTGAAGAAAAGGAAAAAAAAGGTATGAACCCGTAACCCAGCCCCTCGCACAAGCCCTAGTACTTAGTGCGCTTGCGCCGAGCAGCATCGCCCACAGCACGACATGACATGAAATCGGAGACCCCAGACTAAGTTAAAGGAGAAGACAAGGTAAGATCCACGCATACGTCACGCCCCTTATCCCACGAATAAAGCAGCAAATCTGCGGGACACAAAGATCTGTCATGATCGTTGATCAGGTCAATATCGACCTCCTTACCTGCGAAGACCCCTAAACGGCAACAAATATCCAAAAGAGTGTCCCGAAGGAGGTTACACCGATGTTTAATACTGACAACTCTCGTAGATGACACGACATGGTCCCCATAGATGACACGACATGGTCACCAAAACCCGAGAGCAGGGAGAACACGACCTAGGCACGGGAAAAAAGGAACACTCAACCGATAGCTAAGCACACATCGGTACGTCCGACCATTCATAGTCTTACCCAACCCAAAAATAGGGACAACACGCAGCCAATCAGATGCATGACTGCCTACCTGAGACTTCCACAACGCAATCTGACGGGAGGTCAAAGAGAAATTTGATTTTGAAGTAGCAACAACTCTCTTGAAATATATATCTGCCAAAGACTTCATAAGTTTGAGGGCAGCGATCTCACTAGGATTATTACACATAACAGAATCCTGAACCTCCTTAAGCCTACACAAGGCTGAATCAAAAGTAGGGCCATGGGCCGAGACACCAACGACACGAAGCAACATAGCCTGGAAACCTGCAGATTGCAGTCGAGATGCCACAAAAGCATATTGAAGGACATCTCCAGTGGCATACACCCCAAGCCCTCCAAAAGAAAAGGGAAGGGTGGCAAGCCGCCACTGCCAGTCGCCAAAGCCAGGCCCAGATGCAATAACAATACGTTCTAAATGAGAACGAAGTGCCCATGTCAAAGGCAAGCTTAGTCGACTCAAAAACGGTCGGTGACCAAGTACGTAAAGCAAAATAAAGTTTGAAAATACCAGTAGAAGCCCGAAGTAACAGAAACTCACACTGCGGATCATCAAGCATAGCGAAAGAATCCAAAGCGCGACGGTTCTGGTCACTCTACTGATCACAAGCTCCTCACTGAAGTCACTACACGTACTAACAGTCCCACCGAAGACTTTAACACCACGCTGTGGCCTGGCGATGTCATTGGGGAAACACCAGGAAGACTGCTCGTGAGATCTTCCCTTGATAAAAAAGCCTCGATTTTACTGACATTAAAGTGAAGTCCCGATCGAGGACCATCCTCCATAATCAGCTCCAACACCTTCCCCACGATCAAGGTGTCACCAACGATTGTGCCATCGTCAAAGTACAAAGGCTGCAAACACAAGTTGAAGAAGTTTCGGATCTTCAAACCAAGGAATGTAACACCAAAGAAAAAAGAAGAGGACCCAAAGGATCACCTTGTTGGACCCCCTAACAGGACCACAAGCTATGCTCGCCATAATATAAATGGGCAGGACAAGAATATCAGAACTCCCCCCACCGAGAGAGAATAGAGCAATGGTTACGAACCTCTCGCAGCATGATCTCCCGATCGACCATATTAAAGACATTCTGGAAATCCACCAAAAGCATGGAAAGACCCACCTCATTGTCCCGATCCTCAACAAACCGGTTCAAGGCGTGTAAGATAGCCTCCCCCACTATTCATATGGATAGACAAGTTTAGTCATAAAATGATATGGCCTCTACTCGTATCGTTTTATTCTTGCTGGTTATACCGAGTAATTAATCTAGTAGGACTACTCTGAGTAGTAAATTTTTGTATAGGCATAAGAGTAATAAGTGCTTCATTCTCAAGAATAGGTTGCAGATCAATTGCGCCTGGTCCTAATCCTATTCCAGTTACAGGTTGTAGAGATGACTGTAGAACAACCATTGTTTCCTTTTCTTGGCTTGCCTGCTTTCTCTTTCCTCCTTTAATCTCTTCTTCCCATTTTTATGAAAAGCTATTGCATCATGACCTATACACTTGTATTCGGTACATTTCTCCATTCATAAAGAATAATTTTCCTATGGTTTACATCTAACTCATCTTGAAATTGCACATATTCAGGCAGTATGCTATTAAAAGAAACCTCAACCATGACTCAGGCATACCGCAGAAAGTTTTTTCTCCTTCGTAGGATTATCGATTTATCGCACTTGATAGGCTTACCAACTATTCCACCAACCTTTAAAAAGGCTGGTCCACAGAATTTTAATGGCAAAATATACATTCGAATCCATATTGGCACCTTACTCACCTTTCCTTTCCCAATCTTTTGGATGGGATTCCAATCCGTGATTATCAGTGGCTTACTATCAAAGAAGAGGTGTCCATGCTTTAACAACTCTTTCTTCTTTTCCTTTATCTTAAATCGAACTAGACGTAGCTCAGAGGCTTGGAATAATATTTGGGCAACCAATTAATTGCTTCCAGATTTTCCTTCGAAATCCACTTAAGACAAACCACGGCGGTTTTCCTCCCAACACATAGCACATCATCGCATTCATTCGACCAATAATCTAGCTAAGATTTAACGTCATCATGTGTAAGGACAAGTGACTTACCATTGGTACTTCGTTGTGACTTGCACATGGGGATTTCAGTTCAGCCTTCTTGTTGTGCACCTTAATCGCTCAAGATTTCATGAATTACATCCTCCAAAATTGATGAAGGAGGCCTGATCAGCTCATCTTTACCTTCTGTACTTACTTCGTCTTCATGAATATTAACATGATACTGTATATCTTTGTTCGATCGATTATTTTTAGTATTTGACGTATTACTATTATTTTTCGAATAGCTATTATAAAATGAATTATTATTTGATTTATATGATTTATTATTATTAGATCTAGATTGGTTTTTCTTGGATCTTACCATTACTAAGAACAAGAAGAACTGATCTAGATCTCTCTCTCTCTCTCTTAAAATCTTTGTTTTTTTTGGTGCTACGGAGAGAGGTAAGCCCAAAGACGAAAAACAAAAAGTAAACTACAACGAACTAAAAGGCAAGAATGGGAACTATGCATGGCCAAGTTGCTCCTCGCAAGTCTGCTTGTACCAGATTGAACAAAGATGCCGAAATGTCCATAACCTCGAGTAGAATCAGACGTTCCTACTGCTGGGCACCCTGATTAGCAAGTCAGTCCGCTCAAGCGTTAGCCTCTCGATAGATATGGTTCATCTCTATAGTCCAGTCATGAACCGACATTATTGATTGACATAATTGGATCACATGTGCGTGGGCCGATGGGAACAATGTTTCCTTTTTGACGAGATTCACAATAACCATAGAGTCCGTTTGGATGATAAGCTTCCTGTAATCTTGTTCTCTAGCAATGATGAGACCGCGCTTGAGCGCCATAAGTTCAGCTCTAGTAACAGTGGCTAAGCCTAAATATTTCGTGAAGGCACTAAGGAACTGTCCGGACGAGTCCCGGAAAATGCCTTCCGCCCCCGCGATGCATTGGTTGCCTTTCGAGGCGCCATCAATATTGAGAGCAATGTGAGGGGGTGCTAGCCAACGTACTTGAATTTCAATTGAACGTGATCTCGTAGACGGGTCTAAAATCTCCCCCGTCTCTCTCGCTTTTATTACTTCATTAATCTTTTCCTGGAGGAAAGCTAATTTGTTACTCGATATTTCCTCAAATCGACCAAAAATGTTGTAATCCCCTAGAAATTCTAACGCAATACAGTGACGGAAACACTGTAGAGTTGGGATTAAAACACACTGACAAACTATATCTTATTAAAAGAAATGATAAGTCAATACAAAAGCCACTTTTTATAAAAGGGCTAAAAAGAAAATTCTCCAAACGGGTTCATACAAATCCATAAATCACATGAATGAAGAAAGAGTAAGATTCACGCTGCTCGTTAGCTCACACACCCAAAAACCCACCAGCAAATACTTGTCATGTTATAAACATAACAGCCACATTAGTGGGGAGTAAGTCGAACGTTCACCCATCCATATTAAATCATATGAAAAATAATAGTATTAATATATCAAAATAATTAAAATGGAAAACATTAAAATGATATAATAAAAATAAGCTTTCGGAGAAAATTTAAAATATTTGCCAACCTGCAAATCAAAACAAATCGATATTAATAATAATAATATTCAAAACTGGCGCTATGAAAATTCGATCAGTGTGCACAAGGCTAGACTTTCATTAGGGATATACTAAAACTAGATTCGAGAACTTCAGTCTTAACACATATCGGACTTCAGTCTCTAATCTAGGCAACTCAACCATAACAGGACGACGACTTATCAATGCGAGGTCCTAGCTTAAGTAATACACACCCCTCCTGGGCACCAAATGTATCCAGTTCAACTGACGGCGACTAACACGATACAATATCTAGCTTAAGGGCACAATGTACATATACTCCTGGACACCAAATTTATCCAGTTCAACAACCGATGCATCCCAAATGGATACACCAACCTTATAGTTGATGGCAAGACAGTATATCTTAGACTGTATTATTCTAACCCCACACTTATCCTTATTCCATAACTCCAAAACAAAGCCATTATCGATATTCTAAAGCTATAATCATTATAAATAATATGAGGATAAAAGAAATAAACGTTTCATATTAAAAGGAAAACTTTCTATAAATCGAAAGTTATTAATTTTAGAAACTTACTTAAAATAGAAATATTCTTATAGAAAATGCGTAAACTGTTAAAATAAGTTAAATGAATCAAAAATATCATTTCTAATAAAATTATCATTTTATTAATATTGTCATTATCGTGACTTAAATATATTTCTAAATTCGTTACTCCAAATATAAACAAAATATAATAACTCAATATTTAGTCATTTATAAATAATTAGCAGATCGAGTTAAAACTATAAATTTTAGAAGAGGGATGTTTTAATAAAATGATATCAAAATTAATTGAGTCGAGGGATTTTATAAATGAAACGAGATTTTACAAAGCTTTCAAATTATTTTTTTAGCAAATAGATTTTATTAACAAATAATACGAATTTTACTAAAAATAATCAATCGTAGACAAATGAGAAATTATTAGGGAAAATAGTCTCGACTAAAAATGTATTTAAAACAAAATCGACTACTTTCTCATTTATTAATATAAGTCGTAAAACGAAATTAATTTATCAAACGAGTATACAAATCTCGGTTATTATATAAAAATATGATTTTGAGTTAAAATTATAAATTAACGAAATATGACAAAAATATGAAATCGATATTTTTTAGTTACTAGTGTTACGATAACCAACAAAATATTATAACGATCATAAAAATAAAATTACTACGGTTTATAAAACGATATCAAATACTTGTAAAATATTTATAAGACACACAATTTAAAATATACTTTTAGGTAATAGTACGTGGCTAAATTTAGAAAATTGATGGTAAAGTACTTACTACATACTACTACTCAACATACGATATAATACCGAGTAACGTCCTAAAGTTACCTTGCTAGAAGCTTCCGACAAACATGTCCACTTGTAATCCAGCTCCAAAACTTCAATAGGAACGTCTTAAGCTTCATGTTGTAGAATGGATAAGATAGTCTTCTAAACATGATCCACCACGACAAACGAGAAGACAAAACAAAAGAATGAGACAAGGGTATTTGACACAAGACGGAAAGGTAATTGATGTTCAAATAGAACACGCAAGCTGAACTTAACAAAGTCGAAACGACAATGTAGCTTCATGAATTGCTACGAGACTGACGTATTAAAAAAGGTGGTACTGCAAGGTTCATGCACGGATTTGAAATAGAACAGTAGAATTGAAAGAAGAACTTGAAGGAGGTAATAATAATAAGAAGAAGAAGAAGAAGGGACCACGAAGGGCAGCAATAACATGACCGAAACAGCAGCAACGACAATCGAAATTATCAAGCAACAAAACAACAACAGCTAGGCACAAAGACGACAAGGAAAAGAGGAGAAGAATGGGGAAAACCGAGAGTAACAGCAATTAACAGTAGCAGCAGTAGATAATACCGACATCGAGTAGCAGCAGAAACGACAGCCAAAAGAGGACAACTGCAACAACGACAAAACTAGACGACAATACGACAACCGTAACGATTTGAACTAAAACAAAAAGCAGCAGCAAGATGAACTAACTAGACTGAAACAGGGCCGAAGAAATCGAGTTGAAAATGAAGAGACAAATACAACAACGGAAACGGAACTAATAACAACATCAACGCATCAACAGAAATGGGAAGAGAAGAAGTAAGAAGAGCATTAGCATCAACAGCGACAATAACAAAAAGGCAACAAGAGCGGGTTCAGGTAAGAGGAAGAAGAAAACAAGGCACGAAGAGGACAGAAGTCGGATAAACAATTGAAACAACGAGATCAAACTTAAGACAAAAGAAAGGATAGGGATGCTACCTCTCGAGCAAGCACAAGAGCAGAAACCGTGTTGAACAACAACGGACAAACAGCAGCATCAGCAGGATTGATCTAGCATCAACAATCCCAAACGTAGTAGCCCGACCAAGAGCAAAGGTTCCTGGATAGAGGCGAGACAAATGCCGACAGTAGCCGTATAGCAAGAGCAACATTGTCAGACAACAGCAGCGGCATAATAGAACCAGCGGCAGGTTGGAACGTGGAATGAGAGAAAATTACATAGTCAGATTGGATGACTCACCGGTGACGTAAACAAAGGAAGGTTTGCAGAAGATGGCAGCGGTGATCAGAATTGAAGGCCATGGGAGATTATTGAGGGTTGAAGAAAAGAAGATGGAGATGGTGAAAGGGGAAGATGGGATGAGCGGCTTATGTTTGGTGCGTGGAGATGAAGATTGAAGATGATGGATGTGATGGTTGAAGGCTGATGAAGGAGGGTGAATGAATAAGGGGAAGAAAAAAACAGTGAGGGGATGAACCTGGTAGTGAAGGAGAGGAAGGAGTACATGTACGTTAAACAAGAGGGAAGTAGGAGGATGAATCCAGACAAAAGTCGAATCACGAGTAATCGGGTTAAAACCGACTAAGGAAAAAAGGTAATTGGGTCAATTAAATAACGTATTAGTAAAATATTTCTCGAGTGTAAAATAAATATCCGGGACAACTAAAAGTTTGAAAATATAATTAGTTAGAGAAAATATATAAAGCGTATCTCAAGATTTATTAAAATAAGCATTTGCGAAGAAATAATGTTTCTCGATGAAATAATAATAACAGATTTTGACGAGAATAATTTAAATTGGTTTCTCGAAGCAAAATAATAATAATAATAACAATAACAACAACAACAACAACAACAACAACAACAACAACAACAATAATAATAAATGTATGACGAGGCTTAATTAAAAATGAACTTGAGTTGGAATTAGAATTTCGAGTTTAGAAATAAATGTAGAGATTAAGTATTGAACGAAATCAAATTACGAACACGAAATTAATTTAGGAAATTCGGGGTGTTACAAATGCGGTAGTTCCTCCACTTCCAAATCCACCAGATTGTCATTGCAAAAATGGTCGGCCATTTTTCCAACCCCGGTGTGGTATGATCGCTGAGATTACTCACCACTCATTCTTGGACAGTCACATTAATGTTGTAAAACTAACTTGGGCAGTTCAATTTTGTGCAAACGGTTCGAGCAAATTGGCAATCGCGGAGGAGGTACATCGCATATTCTTCCTCAACCACATAAATGTTACAGTATGGGTCATTCGTGAGCCCTCGACGTGCATGATTCACATTAATGAGAATACGGGTGTGCATCACAAGCCATAAAAATAGGCTGACACGCTGGGATACCCAAGTTCTCCAAGGAAGGCGCCATTCTCGCCCATTCTCAGGTTCGAGGTTGTTTCTTAGGATATTAATCACCGATTTAATCTAGAACTTACCCGAGGGCGTGACATTCTAGTAGAACGAGTCGCTAATTTCATCCTCCGGCATAACTTCCAATGAAGTGATTGTTTTCAGGATGTCGCTTTCAAAATAGTCCGCAACCTCTTGTAATTTCCAGCATGTGGAATTGTCCCACATCTCTTCGATGGTAGTGTCTTGTAAATGGACATGAATGACTTTTGTCGCAAGGTCCTCCAAGGGAGGTAGAGGTAGTCCAGCAGTGGGACCAGAACATAGTCCGTGTGCCGTTTCCAATAGAGGAGCTAATACCCTTCCGAAAAGTCGGGAAAGCTTCTGTTATTCTGCGCCAAATGTCGAACTTTTGTTTTTAATTCCAAACATATCGACATCACACCATCCCTTACAATATTTGTGTCGAAGGACCCGTGCCCAAAGAGCGTTGGGCTCGGACAAGATACGCCAGCCAAGTTTGGCCATAAAAGCCGATTTAACTTGTCTCGTGGAACGTATCCTAAGCCCACCGTGGTCCTTTTCTTTAGTGATCGTGTCCCACGAGACCAGGTGGATTGTATTACTCTCCTCATTTCCTCCCCATAAAAAGCGTCATACTTTCTTGTCCAAGTTGTCACATACCGATCGGGGAAGTCTGGCGGTTTGCATTGCATAAGTCGGGATGGTAGTGGACTGAACGAGCGTGGTCCGGCCAACCAATGAAAGTTGCTTGGCCTTCCACTCCGTGAGTCGTTTATCCACCTTATCAATGATGAAGTCAAAGTCGGCCTTAGTCACACGACAATTGAATGTCGGCATGCCCGGATATTTGCCCAAGTCGTCCGTACTCTCTATGGCAAGAGTTGTCGTAGCAAGATATCTTGTGCTTGGGTCAGTGTTAGCAAAGAAAAAAACCTTGGATTTAGCGAGACTTACCTTGAGACCAGAGGCCGAACAATAGTCGTCTAGGCACTTCGTAGTGGTTTGTGCTTATGACACAGATGCTTCACTAAAGAGTATTAAATTGTCCGCGAAAAACAGGTGAGTTATAAATGGACCACCTCGACTTGTTTGGATTCCTGAACATTTATTCCCCTCGTGTGCCTCAACAATTAATTGGCTCAGTTTCTCCATGCACATAGTGAAGATGTACGGGGATAATGGGTCACCTTGGCGTATACCGCGAGAGGGTGCAAAAGATTTGGTTCTCTCCCCATTCCACAAAATATTCAGGCTCTTTGATTTGATACACTTCATAATTGTTCTTGTTATATGAGCAGGAAGGTTCATGTCACGTAGAGTGTGTTCAATAAATGGCCACTTTAATTTATCATAGGCCTTCTCGTGGTCTAGCTTGAGAACCATGAAACCCTTTTTCCTCGTCTTGAGACGCAGTGTATGTAGGACATCCCGGACTATGATAATATTGTCCTTGATTTGACGTTGCGGGACAAAGCTAGCTTGCATAGGGCTGATTAGGACGGGTAAGACTCGTTTCAGTCGATTGACCAACATTTTTGTTATGATTTTAAACGAGACATAACAAAGTCCAATGGGTCAAAATTTAGCGACCGAGTGAGGACTATCAACTTTAGGTCAGTATGAGAGTGAGAAAGGTCTCACTTAGATCAGGAGGGATGTCCGAGGTGTGAAGAACCTCGAGAATGAGTATACAGAGGCTCGGAGAAACCGTTTCCCATTGCGATTGGTAGAATAGAGCTTGAAATCCATCTGGTCCTGGTACTCTATAAGGGGACATTTGATTTAGAGCACATTGGATTTCGCTATTCAAGTAATCGCGGTCGAGACTATCTCTTTCTTAAGTGGTGAGTTTCGGGAACCTGCCAATCACTCGACGTTCCATGGATACGCGAGAGGAGGTGCCTATGAAAAGGGACTTAAAATAGCTTACCACCATGTTTTATATGGCTCCATTGTCCCATACGCAATTGCTTGCTTCATCTTGTAAACCCTCAATACGGTTGAATTTACGATGGATAATAGTGCTAAGATGGAACACACGTGTGTTTCTATCTCCATCGCATATCGCCTCCATACGGGATTTTTGGAACCATAATAGCTCCTCCTCCTTGAGGGTGCAATTAAGTTCGGATTTAAGTTTGTTTTCGAGTTTCATGAGGTAGGCATGGCCTCCTCTCGAGATTTTAGTTTGCACTCTTAGTAGTCTTCTTTGGAGACTTTGTTTGCGCTCGAATATATTATGGCATATGATTTTATTCCATGTTTCTAATTCATCAGCAAACCAGTGTATGTAGGAGGAGAAGGGGAGGTCGTTCTGCCAAGTTGTCTTAACAAACTCTGAGAATTTATCATGACACATCCACGCGGCTTGGAATCGAACCAGTTTGAGCATCTGAGGGATTGGTGCAAATCCACTCGTACTAATAAGAAGTGGGCAATGATCTAATTGATTTTGGACTAGATGTCTTAGGGAGTCTTTTGCAAACGTAAGACGCCAAGCTGAGTTGCAAATTGCCCTGTCCAGTCGAGCTCATTATCTCGTCTCCGGGGTGTTTCCCCGGGACCACGTGTAGTTTGGTCCTGTGAAGTCAACATCTAAACATTCATTATTGTCAATCCAACTATTAAAATTGGAGCATCTTCGTCTCATGGTATCACTAGTCCTATTCCGTTCCTGCAAGGATCGAGTATCATTGAAGTCTCCCATAGCGAGCCACGGTTTATCATGGGTCCAGGTGAAATCTTCAATGTTAGACCAGAGCTCCTCCCTTCTAGACGGGCCTGGACTTGCATAAATGGCCGAGGACAACCAAGGAGTTTCTCCCACTCGAGGTATTTCAACAGAAATATGTTGGTGATTGCGGACAAGGGGATTGACTATGACTAGATGAGGGTGCCAGAATAACCAAAGGCCACCACTGAAAAATTCCGCTTCAACCCGGGTACGACCTAAAAATTGTAGTTGATCACATACTCGTTGGGCCGTGCTACCACTTACTCTAGTTTCAACAAGAGCGAGGATATCCGGTTTATGAGTACGTATTAACTCCTTGAGCATAGCAAAGAAAGTCGTGCTAGCTCCCCGTTGCTTGAACGTTCCAAGTCATAATACTCAATCTTGGTAGATTAGTGACATTGTTCGGTAAGGTCGTATAATCCATAAAGGGGTTTGAGAGGGTAAGCAGAGAAGAATTTGACATTTCATAGAATGTTCCCAACGTGGGATTGATGCATGGGGTGTAGGTGATCCTCCAAGTCTTTACCGACTCCTGGGCTGTCGATGATGGAATCATCATCAGCTCCGCCAGAATACCCTGGTTCGGTGTCATTCCCAGAAAGAGAAAATGAGTATGCAGGCTTGACAGTGAGATCGAGAGGGGTCAGAGGTATCAAGTGGTAGTCGGTCCCTGGAATGACAAGGGAATTGAGGTCGAGCATAATGTGGTTTAATGATGGTGGGCGATGGTCCGCTAAGGTGAGATTTGGCAGCGAGTTTAATGGAATTTTATTTTCCTCCGGGGTGACTCGTTTTGGAACGAATGACATGAGAGGAAGCTTTGAGGGAGATATCTAATTTGGCATTAGGGATGATGATTTGATTGGCTTGTAAAATATTCTCTCCAAAGATATGGGAATCTTTTGGTTTATGATTAGGTGATTTATTCTTGGAAGGAATCTCTACTGAGTGGGGTATTATTTGTTTCCTTGAGAAATATGTTAATTGGGGAAGCTTCTCGACTTTTCTAGGATAAAGAGATATTATCTAGGGAATCGGTCTTGGGTTTATTGTCCGACCTGTTGAGTTGTTGGGGTGTGGCCTTGGGATTTTTTCTTGTTGTCTAGCTAAGTGCGAGCTGGAGATTTCTTGACCTTTCCGCAAAATCGAGGGCGGGTCGGGTTGGACGGCAGGGGTCATATCTTTCTCTACTTCGAGCCCTTCAAATCGTGAGCATGAGATGACAGCAGGGCTTCTGCTGTTATTGATCATATTCGTCTCAGTAGGTTGCTTATTGTCTTTCACTTGATCAACGTTGGTTTTAGCTGGCCTTCTACAAACGGGTTTCTTGACGTGCGTCCATGAGCCATAGGTTGGATCAGAGGGTGTAGATTGGGTTGGCTGTCGCGGGCCTTAAGGATTCTCGACTCCCACAACTGCAGTTGGGTTTTCAGTGGGGTCATGGATTGGGAATGTGTGGCATTTGTCTACCCCATGACCGAGCTTGCCACATTTGTAGCATATAAGTCGAAGCCCTTCGTAATGAATATGCTAGACTCTCCCATTTAGTCGGAACTTGGATAAGAGAGCTTTCGATATGTCGACTTCCACGCTTATTCGAATAAATTTCCCTCGCTCTGCATTGCCCGTGGCATGATCAATGCGGACCAAATTGCCTATTTTGTTGCCGATTTTTGATAGAACGTCCTCATGGTAATATTCTACTGATAAATTCGGGATGCGTACCCAAGTAGTTAGGAATTGGATTGGAGTGTCGGTGGCAATGAAATTAGGGACCCACCGATGAATAGTAAGATAACGATCTCCTATCATCCAAAGGCGGCCTTGCGTGAGAACGAACTCGAAATACTCCTTATTGGTGAATCGAGCCACATAATATGAGCACCCAATGTCTGTTAGTATAAGGTCGCCCTTGATGGACCATTATTTTTTATTTGACGGAGAAGGGAGTAGTAGCCAATGTTTTGTCGAACATTTTGATTATGAGAGTATCCCGCCATTGTTGGCAGATCCGCCATTTTTCCTCTTATGAAAGGTAAATGGTCGGGCAAGTTGGGTCAGCGTCCTCCATTATGTCAACATCCTCTGCGTCAGACTCCGATTCATAGGCGTTGTTTCAGAGACAACGAAGTTACCGCTTTGACCTAGACGATTAATGTCGTTCGAGAGTGTTTTACTGTAGGAAATGCGATTTCCTCCAGTGGATTACGGAAAGGGAGATCACCACATGGGGAGTCATGGTGATTGGGGTTGAGCATTTTGCATTTCTTTGTGGAGCGATCATCATCATCTCCATTGGGATTGGAGGATGGGGAAGGGTTTTTTTTGGGAGGGAATTGAGTTTCATTATTTCCATTAGTCTTTAGGGATATGTATGTCTATGGGATGATGGACTAAAATCTTTGTTTTTAAACTTCTTTATTGGTTGCTAATGTTTACATAGCACACAACAATATTGTGGTATTAAGCGAATACTACGAATTAATATATATAGAGTTAACTTAATCAATTATTGGTCTCAAATTAAATAACAATATTGAGAGCAAATGTTTAGTGCATATTTTATTGGAAATTATATTTACAAATATTAACACCATTACACGAACCAATACGTGAACTAGCTGGCTGCAGTCGTAATATGTGATAGTTTCACATGCAATGATTATTCCAAGCAAATACTAGACAAATAGTACCACGACCCATATGTAATACAGTATGTTTGAGCTAAACTCCTCCGGGGCCGGTCCTGATATTTTTGAGGCCCTTGACAAAATACTAAGTCGGTGTCGTCCCTTTAAAAATTGTCGTAACTGTTATTTCCGTATTTTCATTGATCCATATTTTCACATTTCTAGCACGAATTTGTCAATAAAAGCTAATTGTGATTTTCTTAAATTCACATCCCAATTTGCAGTAATACATTTCTAGCACATTAACACACAATATTTTAACGAATAACTCAAACCAGGTCACCAAATGCTACGAGTATTTAGTTTGGAGGCATGTATTACGGAGTAATTTATATGGAGCCATGGAGGCGTTGTAAATATTGTACTTCAATTATCTTCAATTCATGAGACCTTTGATATGTAAATACACTTAAAATGTGTAATAAAACAGTTTTTTTATGCAAATAAAAAAATATTGGTCATTTGCATAAATAAATTATTCGCAACAATGATCCGTACTCTTTTGAAGACATACTTTACAAAGTTAACAAACTACCCGTAATTTTGTAATTGAAATATTATACTCCGTATATGTTAAGATGTATACTGAATACATTTTAAAAAAAACATATAACACATAAAGTAATGGGTATTGATCCGTAGACTCTTGTGTGTATGCCCACAAGTTGACCACTAAATAAGGATGAAATATTGATAAAATTTATAGCTAAATACTTATTATAGGTTCACTTATTAAACTTTTTTTTCCATTTGGATCCCTTCTTAGCATGGGCCCTGGGCCGGTGCCCCTCCAAATTAGGCCCAGGGCCGGCCCTGAAACTCTTAAACCCTTGTGAGATTAGTAATAGATTCACATATTTGTTATGTTTTAGGTTTATGAGAGGTTTTTCCCTGACATAGCAATTGGATATAAAGATCCACGGGTGCGCTTACATCTAGGCGATGGTAATTCCAAATCTCAAGGTCCATAAAGCATAATACTTTTTTTTCTATGTGACGATATTTTAATAATGGTTTTTTTCATTGATTGAGATAGTAGCTATTGATTTGTCGATTGATGTGTTTCATGTTTCTTTTTTTCGAAACAGGCATTGCTTTCTTGAGATTCACTTCTCGTGGCACATACGATGCTATCATCGTCGACGCATTTCATATGATGGGTAAAAATGAATACCTCTCTCACGTAAACCATTCTCATTAAAATCGACAACAAATAAAAAAATAGCAATATTACCTCAATTTAATCCATATATTGAAATAACCATTGGTTTTTTTTCATACTATTACATACATTCCAGACTAAAAGAAGTACTAGTTTTACTAAGAGTTAAAAAAATAGAAGTTGCAAGCGAGTGCATACGATTGAAAAGTTGATGAATGTACATATATTGTGGTTGCGGTGCAGGCCCTGCTGCTGAAGAACTGGCTAACGAAGACATCCTGGAATTAATGGCGAAAGCTCTCCGTCCTGGAGGTGTCTTATGTGCCCCTACAGAAAGCTTCTGGATGAAGAATCTCAAACTTGAAAATGTCATAGCAAAATGCTCCAAATTCTTCAAAGGATCTATCGATTATGCTTGGACCAGTGTCCCTACTTACCAAAGGCAAGAATCCATCCTCTTCTGCTAACCTTAGTAGAGTAGTAGACTATATTTTGATAATTTGGTTTGCTGTCATTCCTAAATGAAGGTTATTGTGGGTGACATTTCAGCGGTGTAATTGGTTACATGCTTTGCTCTACCGAAGGGCCACCAGTGGACTTCAAGAACCCAGTAAACCCCTTAGATGAAAATGAATGCTCTGGTGTTTCTAAATCGCCTTTGAAGTTCTACAACTCTGAGGTGCGTAATTTATATAACCATTTTTCACCATCAATTTTGCCAGTTGATGTTTCGATCTTTTACTTATCAGTCTTTAAATATTCCACAGATGCATACTGCAGCATTCAGTTTACCTACATTTGTTAAGAAATCAAAGGGTTGCGAAGCTTTTAAAATGTGAGATGTTTGCGTAGTTCTGAAGAGTATCTTAATGAGACGAACTGTCAAATAGATGCAAGAACATATTTTTATTTTAAAACTTTCTTTGTACAAACTAGACTTTTTTGTGTTTAAAAATGGCAATAAAAGTCGGACTCTCAACAACTACCTAGTAAGCAAAGCTATTGTGATTTCGTGCTTGATAGGATCAGAATGACACCGACATATTTTCTTTCACGAAGTATGAATAAGGAAATTTACAGCAATAGTTGATCTCCTCGTTCATGATATTCTTTAGGATTCATCGATTTCCTCGCCAGCATGCCGCAGGGCAACAAGATTTCATCAAGAATATATGGTTATTACGTACAGGATCACACATTCAAACTGAGTATCAACATCAAAAAGTCATGCTAAGCACAGTGACGGTGTAGACACCCGCATTTTACCTACTTGTGCCTATAGCAGCTACCTACCAAACCCCCGATGATGATAGGACGATAACATGCTTCTAACACTTGATGTAGGGCTCGCAATCAATGGTATTCGACTTAGACACATTACGGAGTACAAATCTCACAAAACTGACCATGAAACCAAGCTAAGTGAGTTGTGTTTAATCAAATAAAGCTACTTTGAGCCAAAACCACCACCGGGCGCAAAACCGTCTTTTATTGACCGAGTGCAACCCGGTCAAAGCCGAAAACCCGAAATTTAAAAAATACCAAAGGTACGTCGAAATAACTTGCAAATATCGAGTCAAAGGATATCCAAACTATCCTCAAATAACCCGGATATCAATCCCGCATTTTGGCAACTTTCTATCTGTGCGAATTTAATCGCGTGCCATGTTGCGCCTCAAACCTGAGGCGCACGAGTTGTTGCGCTTTAGAATCAGAGCGTAAGCCCTATTGCGCCCATGTTTCAAAATCAGATACTATGTTTCGGCGCTTAAACATTTCCAAACCTTCCTAACTCTTATATATACAATGCAACCTCGACCATTTCAAGGGTCGACCCTTCCGAATTCTAAAACCTCCCTACAAAATACTACACACCATTCTAACATCCTATACAAAAACTACACAAACCCTAAGCACACCCTAACTCGATTAATTATCGAGGTACTCTTCGTGTCTAAATCGATACCAAAACGAGTCCCACATTGAAACTAGAACATGTATGTTGTGGGTGTCAAACTCCTTTTCATGTTAAATAACTTCTATATCTTTATTTTATCGTACACTAACATTTACTTTACGTTACTAACATAACTACTAACATTTACTTTCTCGTTCTTAACTACTAACTACTAACATATAACTTTTTTTTACTTTTCGTTATTTATGTTTTTACTATTACTACCGTGTACTTATTATAATCTAAACTATTTTCAAAAACATGATTTGAGTGGACGTCCAATGACGTTAGCTCAAGCATCATAGATCTTAACGGTCAAATAACACTGCCGACACGCATAGGACCTAATATTCACAATGATGAATCATTATCGATTTTGAGCGAGTATCAGATGACGCCATTTAAACATCGTAAGCCTAATGGCCGAACGAAGATGCTAATATCGTAAAAGGTCTAACATTCTTTGTGACGAATCGATCATTTCAAACGAACGCATTCGATATAAGTTTCTGCCTAAAGTCAAATCATTAGCCAAATCAGACGCAAGGACTGTGGCGCCCCAGAATTGAGGCGTGTGGTCCCTTGTGCCTAAGGACAAGAACGCCTTATGGTGCTGTGGACACTCGCCCACACCGCTGCCCGCGCGCAACCTTGCAGAACAGGTCGCGGCGGCCACCCACACGGCCCGTCGTCGGCACGCTCGTCGCGTTCCGAGGCCGATCCGATCTTGCATTCGGGGTGATGTGTCAGACCTCGATTTGGTTGACGATTTTAATTGTACTAGACGGGTGTGAGGACATACATGTTTCCGTTGGAATCGATCGAGACGTGGTTGTAAATGTTTAAAGGCCGATATGTTTGGTCTGATGACTTTTGTAGTGAACCAAATTTGTTGCCGATTTGTGGAGTCGCCACCGAGTAATTTTGGGATACTCGGAAACCGTTCAAATCAACTTTAATCTTTAGCCGGCTCAAAGCTGAGTGACATGGGGACCTAAAGATAGAGACTTCTACCCTTAAGCATTCCATGTCTAGAATGACTCTCATTGCCAATGGTTTTGGCCATCCGGAAATCGTAGATCGATTCTGAGTAAGTGGTGAAGGTACGTATTAGGAAGCCAACTTCCGATAAACGTGTAACACCCCGGCCCAATCGTAGCCCACAAGGCTTTGTACTGGTCCCACAGACCAACACGAGTCCTTTCCAGCGTATTTTGTCCTCACTCGTGCGCATCCCGGAAACCTTCTTTTGCATGGATGACCAGAAAAGAAAGTGCACTTTGTTGATATGAGTAGTACTTCAAATCCTTTTAACCAAAGCTCATAAATAGGACATCTTAAATCAATGTGGGTTGTTTCAATCACTCCCACTTGAAGAACGCAACGTCCTCGTTGCGCCTGGCAGCATAACCGCTAACCCAAAATCCACCCCCGTTAGGTGCCAAATGCACGGTTGCAGGGGTGCTCTGATACCATTTGTAACACCCAGACCCAATCCTAGGATCGGAAATGTTAATTGCGATAGCCCGCCAGGCTTTGTACTGGTCCCACAGATCAACATGAGTCCTTTCCAATGCATTTTTTTTGCATAGATGACCAGAAAAGAAAGTGCACTTTGTTGATATGAGTAGTACTTCAAATCCTTTTAAGTAAAGCTCATAAATAAGACATCTTCAAGTAATGTGAGTTGTTTCAGACGTCAACACCCAATCCCGCCCACACGCAGTGGCCTCTACAAATCAATCAATGGGCTGATAACTTCGTTCCTTAATTGTGGCAAAAGTGCGATAACATCCGTTGTTTTAACCCCATGCCTTTGCTACGTCGGTTGTTTAAGGGCAAGTAAGTTTTTGTTGTCGAAGTAATTGCTTTTACATTCTTTGCATTCGATTTCACGTGACAAGCAGGACATGAAAAGATGCACATAGAAAAGTAGAGAGTACTAGATATTATTCGTATAAGCAAATCAGTTTTAACGTGATAATACAGATATTAGACATTCTCGTGGTATACCTTACCTGGTATTCTGCTTAAGGTGTGTCGGTTCGGTATTAATTAGGATGCATCGAACCACGTGTGAGGGGTGAGCATCGGAAATAATATGGAACCCGACCACCACTTGTTCAGTTTTAGTTTGTTTACGTTTTGAACTTCGTGTTAGGTGATTTAGCATGCGATTTATGGTCATAAAAGTGGTAAATCATACGAAAGCTGTAAATCACATTGTGAGGAGTTTCACCCTTAGAGTGTACACTAAATGAGACACGATGTTTGTATGGTTGAGAACTGATCTCATGACTACTCGGGTTTAGTTAAGGTGTTTTAGTGCTTGTGGTTGAAGTTGAGGACGTTACGTATGTTTACGATGTATCGTGGATTTAGTATCCACATGAGTCGGACTTTACATTATCAAAGTGCATAATCAAGAGTACGGTATGTAAAGTTGTATTTAGATGACAATCTAATGACGGTACGACTTCTAGCAGCGGATACTCCTAGCTTTCCCGCGGAAATTTCGGCAGAGCTTCGCTACGGTAGGCTTGGTCGACTAGTCAACACAGGTGCCCTTTTTCGTTCGAATCAAGTCAATAACTCGAGGAATTACAAAGAGTAGTGTTGATTTGTAAGATGCGAATCGAAGAGAAAATGATTGAGTGGATCATTCCTAATGTCGGAGTTCAAGGCTAAATAAGAGCAAGGAGCTCGTAGAGAGGAGAGGGGTGATTGAGATGTGAATTGTGTGTCGAATGAGCGGAAAACGAGGGGTATTTATAGTTTTTCTCATAGTTCAAATCAAGATCTCAGGCGCCTGAAGGCGTGCGACCCAGAGTTGGGGCGTCTGTGGAGAGGCGGTGGAATTCTGAAGCGCCTGCAACCCGGCGGTCGAAATATTGAAGATCCAATTTGAAAACTTTCCAAAGCGAAGATTATACGTAATCTTGGTGTTTGCTTGGAGGCTAAGACTCCGTCTCTTGCCCTAGCGCTCGTGTGTCGATGGGCCTCGGGCGCGCGTCTTGATGCTCGCTCGGCTCAACGCGCTGACTCGGGTTTGACTTTGCGTGTTTCGGGACCGATTCGGGGCCTGGTGTCAGAATTGACTCTATCGAGTGTCGGCGTGACCGTAATCACACGACTAAGACCGTCTTGATGATGAATTAATTTTTACGAGTAATTATTTTATCCATTCTATACAAAAACCATCTAAAACATCGTAAAATCGTGTCGTGTTGCAGTCCGATCATCATCAGGTGTTCTTTAGGCACTCCTACAGCCACCAGGTCCAAATCTGGGTGTTTGTTGAGATGGATCTTTGTCCCCGGACTTTATTTGAGATAGTTTATGACTATCTTTGGTCTATTCTTTGGAACGGATCTTTGTCCCTGGAGTTTCTTCGAGATAATTTCTGACTATCTCTGGTCTATTTTTTGGGAGGGATTCTTGTCCCTGGACTTTCTTCGAGATAGTTTCTGAATATCTCTGGACTATTCTTTGGGAAGGATCTTTGTCCCCGGACTTTCTTCGAGATAGTTTCTGACTATGTTTGGTCTTTGTGTATTGATGAGTGATTGTTTAGATTTAGTGATAGTTTTGCTTTTAATTCTTATTGGGGTCGTTGTATAAACTCTTGGCAAGTGCCTAATTGTGTTTGCATTGATTCTTGCGTTTGTATTCGATATGGAGTTCGTGGTTTCCTGCTGGGGATATGAGTTGGTTGCTTTGGATTGGGGGTTTGCTAGGGTAGTTGATTTGTGTTTGAATTTTGACATTTTGAGTTGATGGGTACCGTTGAGGATTTTCGCGGGTTTGCAGAACGGGCTGTGCCGGCTCGTGAGATGTTCTGCTGGGGGGGGTGGTGATAGTATAGTTGGTTGTTATGGGTTTTAGTACGGGCTGCCGTACCAGCTCGGGATTTTATGTGCCTTGTTTATTCTGTTGCAGAAAGGTAAATTGACTTAATTATTCCGTTAGAGGGAGGTAGTAAGGCTTGCTCGGTTTGGCGAAGAGGAGTAAATTGCCTCGTCATTGTTTATTTTGTTAGTACGTGAGTGTACGTCTCGCGGATATTGAGAATTGTATTTGGGTCAATCAGATTTCGTTTGTGTTGAAGGGACAGACGCCCCATCTCCTACGGTCCAATGTTGAGACACCTGGACTGCAGCGCCCCAATGTTCGGGCGCCCGCACTGAGGCGGCCAAAGTCTGTTTTCCAGTTTTGTTTAAGTTTCGCGATTGAAAAGGGGAAAGGTTCATTCGATCCAGAAACTAGGCGCGCAACCCCTATCGTCCCAATCTCGTATTCTCGACTCGATCAACCGATTTCCGACTCGACTTCCGTCATACTTGACTATGTGGACTCCGGGTAAGTGTTCCTTACACACCTACTGTCGATTTGTACTCGATTGGTGTGATTTTGGGTTGATTTTGTTTAAACCCTAGAAATCGATTTGGGTATTTTTTTTTGGTAAAGGGTAAGTATATATATATATATATATATATATATATATATATATATATATATATATATATATATATAGAGAGAGAGAGAGAGAGAGAGAGAGAGAGAGAGAGAGAGAAGGGATCAAATAAGTTCACCATATGTAATTAAGTCTATATTAAAGTTACAGATGACATACGTTAAAGTTGCATTTTTTCAGAATTGATATGTAACTATAACATTCAGCTCTTTTATCACTTCATGTGATAAAGTGCAACTTTAACACTCATCTCGTGTAACTTTAAGCACCTTTTGTGTAACTTTAACACTGGAACTTATGAACTTATAAGAGTTGTTGGCCTTATGTGAACCTATCTCTCTCTCTCTCTCTCTCTCTCTCTCTCTCTCTCTCTCTCTCTATATATATATATATATATATAAGGGCAACAACTATTTTAAGAGCATAAGGTCAAGTGTTAAAGTTACACAAAAAGTGCTTACAGTTACACGAGATGAGTGATAAAGTTGCACTTTATCACTTGAAGTGATAAAAGAGCTGAATGTTATAGTTACATATCAATTTTAAACAAATGCAACTTTATCGTATGTCATCTGTAACTTTAATATAGACTTACTAAAACATGGTGCCCTTATTTGAACCTACCTCTCTCTCTCTATATATATATATATATATGGAGTGTAACCAATTTACAAATGTATGACTACATCAATTTTTGTAGCCATCTAGCGTCTTTCACGTGAATTGGATATCTAATCTTACACATTATTCTATTTTTCACATCCATCTTAATCATCTTGACTGCATACTGTGGCTACTGAACTAGTCCTTCAATTCTACACATATTCCTCTGTCTCCAAATATGATAGATTGAGGCATTGACCATAGCTCGAAGTATGTTGCATTGCAGCTTCGATCCTGTCATATGGATCGCCCAAGCCAATCCCCTATTACGCGAAATTCGTTTCTTCACCCATTCACTCAACAATTCCATAACTCGAGAACTCCAGTGACACCCAAAGAAAAGATGTTCCAGGATCTCCTCCTGCGATTCACACAGAAAACAAAGGTCTGAATCTGCCACTCCAAACCTCAATAATTTCTTTGTCGTGTTTAGAGCTCCCCTAAACACAAGCCAAGAAATAAAGCTATGTTTAGGGATGCTCCAACTACTCCACACCAGCCACACCCACGGAACTCTTGGTTTGTGACACTGTAATTCCGCGTACCCCTTCGAGATCGAATAGCTGATCATCGAACCATGCCAAACTCCATTCACATACATATTTTTAATCTTCTCCTTCACCTGACAGATCTTCCACCACGCCCAAGTGACATCAGTATTAGGCTGATAATCACACCACGCGACCCCCTTCAAATAAATGTTGTTGACCCACCTAACCCACAAGCGATTAGGTTGATCAAAAACCCATGAAGCCAAATTTGCCACGGCTGCCTCGTTCCAAATAGATAAATCTCTAAGACCAAGTCCTCCTTCCTCCTTAGGACAACAAATTTTCTCCCAACTCAATAAAGCTCGATTAGTACCTTCCACACCACCATCCCAAAGGAAATTGCGACATAAAGAACTAATTCTAGGCATGACATATTTCGGGATAATAAAAACCATAGCCCAATAATTATGCAGCTGAGATAAAACAGCCTGAACCAAAGTTAGCCTTCCAGCATATGATAGTGATAAGTGTAGTTTGTAGTGCCTATTTCGTAGTGTTTTGGTCCTATTTTCCTTGTGGAATCGCTCCTTGGGAGCGATTTATGGGTTACTTATGCTTCCTTTAGCTCGTTTCAGGTTCCCGAGACCATTCATGAAGAATTGGAACGATTCCGACTCGTTTCATACACTTTTGGATCCAACGAAGAGAAGGAACGATCACTCGATGCCTTGGATTCGACCCCGAGACCTTGGGACCCAATCCGGAGCCTCTTAGACTCAATCCCGAGACCCGAGAGTCGGTGAGAAGCCCATGAGAACCAAGAAGGGACCAAAAAGATCATAATGGAGGCCTACAAGGTCCTTCCCGGGCGGGATAGTGGCCTTCCCGACCGGGAAGGAGTGCACAAAACCAACAGCTCCTGTCTTGAGCCCGTCCCGGCCGAGAAGGACTCTTCTCGGGCGGGACCATCTCGTCCCGGGAGAGACCATCTCGTACCGGGCGGGATGAGTGAGCTGTAGCACGCAACTCATTCTTTTCTTCTCCTTACTCATTGTAACCCTATATATACTCTTCCCTTGTTTTGTTAAGCTAATGTTAGACACTTCCCACAAAATCCTAGATTATTTTAGGTTAGATTAGCTTAGATTAGAGTAGATTAGTCGGTAATTAGTGGTTAATCTTAGATTAGTGCTTGTATTAAAGGAATTCTTGAAGAATCCACCAAGATTGACAACCTTGGGTGATGTATTTGGGTTTTCTCTTTTATGCAAGTTTTCATTCTTCCATTCATCTTGTTAGTAGGTATAATATTTCTTTCTCTTCTCTTAATCTTGTTTTATCATTAAAGTTTCAATCTTTGTTCATTGTTATTGTTCATAGTTCATAGTTTTCACTAGTTTGTTTATGTTTGTTTTGGTTCTTATGTTGAATCCTCTTGTTCTTGTTAGTTGTAGTATAATTATGTTTGAGTAGACTCTTGCTAGGGTTAGTAGGGTGATTTGGGTGTTAATTGGATGATTATGGGATTGTTGGAGATGTTGGTGGAAGATTTGGGTTTCCTCTTGGTTTGATGCATATCACATGTTTGTTGAAATGCTTGAATGACTAGTATGTGCATATGCTTGTTTTCCTTGCTTTTCTCTTGTGGGTGATAGTTTTTTTTGTGGGTTTGGTTCCCTCACTACGTAGCGAGAGCCCGGTGAGGACGACCCCTAGGTCGGTCTACGTAGCGAGAGCCCGGATGCGACCTAGGCCACTATAGCGCGCTAGTAACCCCGTTTGTCATGTGCGTCGCCGAGATGGGTTTTAGGTGAAACCTCTAGGTTGGTCTAAGTTGCGAGAGCCCGGACCATACCTAGATTACCCTACTACCTCCTTCACTCTAGTTCTCCCTCGACCATTCCGTTACCCCTTTGACCCCGACCTAATCCTAGCTCGTTTTCCTTAGTTGTTTTCTCCGTCTCCTTAGCCATAGCCTTAGTTTTCTCCCCTCTTATCATTCTTGTTTAGCATAGTCCATTGACTTAGTCTCGTATTCAGGCGACCTTAGTCTAGGCTATACATTACCGTCCCCGTGGATTCGACCCGACTTACCCTATCTACCATAGGAATAGCCGGTTTATTTATTGATCGGTTGGGACGTGACGAATCCCTTACCATCAGATAGCTTACGGGCTCCAATACTAGATATCTTCGAGATAATGCGAGCTAACAGTTTTTCACAATCATTCTTACCTAATCGAGTACTTTGGATAGGTAACCCAAGATAACGAAAAGGCATCGTACCTTCCACACAGCCAGAGAACAGCAAAATAGCTGCCTTCCTATCCTCGTCAACTCCCGCAAAATAAGCATGAGACTTGCCTACACTTATGCTCAAACCCGAAGCGCAGCTGAAGGTGGCAAAAGCCCGCCACAAGAACTCCATCAACTCCGTCTCCCCTTTGCAAAATAGGAGCAGGTCATCAGCGAATAGTAAATGTGTAAGCTTCATCGGGCCACATTTCAGATGATATTTGAAATTCTTATCCACATTTCGGATTTGGGTATTTTGGTTTTGCTAAGTTTTGATGTTTGATCTTGGTCCCTTTGTCAAATTGGGATAGAAAAGAGCTTGTTAGTGTAGTTATTCGCTTGAGGTGAAAGCTTGGAGGTACTTTAATGACCTCTCATGGGTGAAAATCGAAATGCTAGGGCTTAGGGGTTGATTTCCCGTTTATTCCCGTATTTGACTCTTATAATCTTGCTATATTTTCGATTGTGGTGTTATGCGTAGCTTGTATGTCGATTTTCGTGAGCCGGAATGCACTCTAGGTCATTCCGTGTGAGTTTGTGATGCTTATGACGGACCAAAAGGTACCGTAACGATGGCGAATTTTCCCGAAACCACTTTTATTTTGACCGGGGTAGAAAATGGGTGCTAGTGGGTCTTTCGAAATTTTGATATAGCTTTCCAAAATTTTGGGCTTATTTTTACCAGTTAGGGTTGTCCCGACCTGACCCGAGGTGTATTGTTTGCTTTGTTTTGCAGCTGGAGATGGTACGAGATGTCTTGATGGAGTCCCTATGGTTAGTACTAGCGGCGAGGGTGCCAGGTCGAGCTCACTAACTCCCCGGGTGGCCCAAAAAAGTCGGCGAAACGCTCTTTCACCTCGACTAGAGCCTGGGGGCTGTAGATAAGGCTTGTTTTGACCAGGTCACGAGACGTACCTTACCCGTGATGGTTGCTAGGAGGAAGCATGTTCCTGGGCCTATCCACGAGGCTGAGGAGGTTGCTTATGAGGATCCTGTTTGGGCTCAGAATTGGGACGATCGGTAATTACTGCTCTGTCCGGACTTGCACGTGTCTAGCCGTACCATAAACGGCAAGATGAGTATCTTGATGTTTATTATTGACCCGTATTTGACTTTGATTTGTACTTGTATTGTTAGGTTATACTTGTACTGTCACGGTTTGCAGCTCCCAAGTCCGATGAAGGCCTTCTCGGGCTTCACGACATGCTTAGAGATTTAAGCCCATAAGCTTAGGCTCGAGGCTAAGGAGGTAGTTATGCGGACGACTTTGGGTTCCTTAGTCAGACACTGGGTCCGGTTGATAGGTTATAAGACAAAGTGCAACCTGATGGTGGTTAGAGCGATGATACATCGCTTTCAGGACATGACCTTGACGTTCTACATATATTTTGGCGAGGTCGGCATGAGTTTGGAGGATTTCGGGGTTATTAAAGGTTTGCCTTAGGGTCCAGAGTTGATTAAGTGGGCTTCGGAGGGCCCTCGGTTGGATAGTGATGAGGTTAGGGGCTAGATCGGGGACTGTTTAGAGCCCTCGGCTTATAATACGCTCCATGCTTTGGTTAGGTCGTACATCACCGACCACTTCGAGAAGGTGGCGGTTTTAGAGGGTCGAGTGCCCAACACGGTGGTGTAGGACGCCCGTCTGTGGTTTTGGTACTTCCTAGGGTCCACCCACTTCTCGGATAAGGGTGAGAGGTTTAGTACTAGGATTTTGCCTTTTCTGGCTGACTTGAGTCAGCTAGGTCGTTTCTATTGGGTGACCGCAGCTTTCGTGGAGATGACCCGCTGCCTTCAGGTCATGGGGAGGTTGTAGAGGGTTGACTCGGCCTCCGCTATACCCTATTGTGGGTCCAGGTCTCGTGCAGGAGGTTAGTTTCTTAATTTTTCCTTTGGTTTCGGGGTTTTATTTGGTTTAGTTTTATTTTGCTGATGGTATCCCGGGTTTTGCAGGCTTGGATCTACTCTTACTTCCCGTGCTTGGCACACAAGACGATGCCTATTCGCCGGGCTCAGTTTCCGACTGGGATCGAGTGGAGGTTGGCTCAGACCAAGCCTAGACGAGCCACTACTCGACGGAGAACGTGCTGGTGAACCAGCTGCATCCCGAGGATGTAAGTTTTTCCTTTTATTTGCTTTCTTAGGTAGGCCCTAAGGTTAGGAGTTGTAATATAACGTAGGTTTGTTTGTGCAGTTTATGGGCCAACTATGAGGGTCTGCCTGGGTACGTGGGGGCAGAGTTGAGGTCGAGGAGCTACAGGAGGATGCTACTCCCTGTGCTGTTCCGCTCGGTGTGGTATCTGGGTGAGAGGTTGGTGCGCCAGTGCCTTTATGACGAGTTTAGGGTGCTGGTTGACCCTCCCCGGACCATGTTTAGGCCTCTGACTAATTTAGAGCCCCGTGAGGACAGTGATGGAGAGAGAGGCAAGGCGTTACTTGTGTCTGGCGCCTCCTATGTGTCTTATGTCTGCCAGCGGCTAGCTTGCCACCGCATTGTGGTAAGTATTTGGTTTTTGTTTCTTTCTCTCTCACGGTTTTAGGTTCGTTTGTGTTTTGAACGGTTCGTTTTTCCTTCAGTTGGCCAATCCGACTAATCTCGTTTGGCCCTCGGACTTCCCTCTGACACTGCTCTAGGTGGATGCGGTCGAGGTGGCCTTTACTGAGTCTCTTCCTCTTTGCTCTGCGGAGGAGATGGAGGTTGGGATGGAATGGCGCGACCGCGTGTAACGGGTAGGTTTCAGGATTTTGCTTTGAATTCAATTTTGAAGGTTAGGCTTTGTTGGTTAACTTGTTTGGTTTTGTTGTTCAGGTTTCATCGGCCTCCCATCAGCGGTTATGGCAGGCTGCCAACTGCTTCCGGACCTAAGCATCGGGGAAGGTTGTTACCTCGGGTCGTGACACGGCGGAGCCTCGATCGGTAAGTGTCGTCTTTTGTGGGTGGTTTTAGGCTAGCTACGTTGTCTTTTCCTAAGGGGTGGCTATGTCTTTTGCAGGATGTCCCGGACATGGTAGCGCAGTTGCAGGCACGGGTGACTGAGCTCGAGGCGGCTAAGCTCAGCATGATGCAGTCCTTGCAGTTTCGGGATATCGAGATTGCTAAGCTGAAGAAGCAGCTGGCTTGGTCCCGGGGTGAGACCTCGGCACAGGGTGAAGCTAGGGTTGAGGTTGAGGTGGAGAGAGAGGCTGAGGGCCAGGCAGTTGGCGTTACCGAGGATGTTGATCCTTTCGGAGGGGTTTCTGGCACGGAGACGACTACTGTGGATATGCTGGCGGGTATAGGTAGTATCGAGTCTCCTACTTTTGATCTGGAGGATCTAGATTTGGATGATAATCTCGGGTTATCTTGTATTGGCTGTAGCTGCAGCCTTAAGGGATCCTCCCTAGCTTGTAAACTTGGTTTGTATTTGGATTTTGTATGTTTTGTATATTTTAATGAGCCTTCTTGTGCTTTGATCGGCTTATTTTGTTGTGTTTTTGGAATGTTAGTTTAGATAACACGTACTCATTTCAAGTTTGATTTGTTTATGGATTAGTCGTGATTTAAGACGTTTTAAATGCATTAGGATTGCATAGGAGCGCAAAAATATTTTTCGGGATGTTTAAAATGTGTTAATTTGAGCCGGGAATTAGATCAAGTAGTACGTCGATTAAAATGTTTGACTCGAGGTGTGCGAAATATGTACAAAGCGTTTTGTAGCTAAAATATTTTGACCGAGTGCGTGCAATGCTGGAGACAGGTGTAATTGTTTCGGGACTGTGACGCTCATGTTTGAAGCGAAGTGCTAAAAAGAAAAAGTTGGACCACTTTTTATGCTTTATTGGCAATGTCGTATAGGACTACAAACGCATATTGATAGTGTCATACAGGGCTACAACATGCCTAGGTGGGGTAGCTTACCCCTTAAAGAAAAAAAAAGAAAAAAAAATGTCTACGTCCGTGGATACGGGGGACCTTTTGTTCTCGCATGGTGCTCGTAATGTGCGTTCGAGCTTTTGGAAGGAGGGTGACTGACTTTAGGAGGTCGTTCCTAACGTCCAAGGCTGATGAGTAGCAGCTAATGAGGCAATGCACGGCTGACAGCCTGGGGTTCAGGTGCCAGGAAGCCAGCGGTCCAGAACACTGGCGCTTGGGCTTAAGCGACCCTGTTCTGAGACGCATGAGCTGCAGTGGTTCGATTCTCGGTTATGGAAATTTTTCGAAATTTCCTAATTTTGGTGCGATTAAGGCTATATATGCATGTTACGGGTGCTCGTCTTAGACATAATTTAATACCCATACTGTCTTTATAGCTTCTTGTTTGATTTTTGAGTCATGTCGGGTTTTGGTGGTCTTTTGATCGGGTGGATGGGTCGTTTCAAGAAGGGTGACCTTGAAGTTTTACTAGGTGACGGTTTGTCCGCTATTATCTCGCTAAAGCAAATCAAAGTGCAAGAGGACCTTTTATTAGTGTGTTCTCGTTTTTGGGATGCTAAGCACCATGTTTTTGCATTCCCTAGGTGTAACAACCCGGATTTTCGATGACTTAAATTAATAGATAATGCGGAAAATTATCTAAGTTATTTAATTAAAATTATATCAGAGTGTAAATAAATCCAGATCGCTACGGATCCTTACAACAAACGACTATTAATTACATAGTCTTGATTCACTTAGTACAGAATATAGATTGTATTTTTATACAAAACATGTTATTAAATCTTTCTCGCTCGATTTCTCAACGTCTTAGACCTGCAAAAAAATAAAACAGTGGACGCTGAGTAGGACAGCAACCAAGCCGTTCGTCTAACATCACCTCATACACATAAGACAATCATGTGAATAACAAATAATATGCTTACAAAAATATTAAAGGATATAACGTAACAAATAGTTTCTTTTAATTTAATTAACCAACATGTGAGATGATGAAAACGGTAAAGTTTAAAAGATGGGACATTGACAGCCATTTGATTTTAAAATCATTTTTCAGGTAAACAGACAAAACACACGAGTCGTGGCTCCTAGTATCACCGCTACACCCTATTGGCTTGCATCTCACCAATAGAAGTAACCATGTTACCGACTAGTAGACTGAACCGATCTTATGAGGTTTACATCTCACCCATAAGGCTCAATTGAGCCCGAACTTCTATTATATTATACGTTTATTCAAACGGGGCTCTGAGCGAAATGAAAGTCGTTGATTACATTCTCTGCATCACCAAGAGGGAACCCGCAGTTTTCAGAATCATGTTCTGCTCCCGCTACCTAGGTGGTAATACTGATCAAGTACTTGTCTATACATGCGCACATACCCTACGCAGACTCTTGAACCGCGGCTCTCACTACCGTAGGACGACTACCTTAAACACTAGGTCGACTCTTGGACCGCAGCTTCCGAGTCTGATTTTCGTTACAAGTGCAGTCGAAACACCACATATGGAATCCAACACAAGCTATTTGTCCCAGACTCGCATCGTAAACCTTATATAAAAGTCGCCCGTTAACAAGTAGTATTTTATTTGGTGACCTTTAATAACTGGTCGAACTCATTTGAAACAGTCAAATCCTCAAATTCTTATTTTCGGTGTGACAACGTTACACTTTAATCCTCAAATGTCACCCAAAACATTATATCCCAAATATCATATAACTTCTTTTAAAATAGTAAATTCTTTTAAATGAAGTTTTATATAAAAATAAAATGTAAGGTATGATAATAATAAAATATTATAATAAAATTTATAGTTTCTGAAAAATATAATTTGAGTCACACCTAGTCGATTTACAAAATTTGACGTAAAATCATTTTTAAATATTTATGAACGTCGTGTAAAAATTTCGGAATAAAATAAATTCATTTATTTTAGAAAATGAAATTTATAAATTTCTAACTATATAAAAGTAAAGTATTTAAAATAAAATATTTTGTATGTTACTAATTTACTCTATTATTATAATATATAAACAAAAGTAAAAGTACTAGAGAAAATTAACAATATGACCAAAATTACAATTATATAAAATACAAACAAAATATAAAGTACATAGAATAAATATACATAGCAAATAGAAATAAATAAATAAATAAAATGATATAAGTAAATTTTATCATTTTAAATTCTTTTATTCATTTTCTCATTTTCTCATTTTCTCATACGAATAGAAATGTAAAGGTGATAAATAAATTAAACAAGTGATAATTTAGTCAAGTTGAATTTTGTCATAAATAAATATATAACATAAATAAAATACCACGTAACATTTTTATATACATAAGTAATTTAATCATACAAATAAGCCTAAATATTTAAATACGTAATTTATTACGTTAGTAACTCAATATACTTACATATATAAAATGTTGTTAGAAGAAAAGTTTGGTTACCTTAATAGCTATTACGGAGTATTTATTAACGTTATTATGAATTAAAGGTCGTCAGGTCAGTAATACTGTTTACGTTAGAAAAGTCGTCTCCTTCCCCCTTTTAAAGAATTTTGGTCGAAATGATTTGACCCAAATACGGTTCCAGAAAAATAATTCTGTAACACCCCTGATTTTATAAAATAAATTAAATTAAAATTATATTCGTATTTTTATTTTTTTACGATTTAACTCGTAATTCTTAAAATTATTAAAAAATGGATTTATTGTTTAATCGTTTCAAACTCCTAAAATTCTATTTGACTCGGAAACTCTTCTTATATTTAAAACATATTTTTATTTCTGTTTTGGTTCATTTTATACATCTAATTTAATTTTTATCGAAAGTTTACTTCGACGATTTAAATTCTAAATTCTTTTAATTTATATCTATTTAAGCTCGAATTTTTCTATTTCTTCGGCTCGAAGCTCATTTATTTTATGTTTCGTCAAAACATTTATTACCTTCCCTCGAGAAATCAATTTAATTCACTTATCGAAAATTTATTATTTATCGGCAAATACTATTTCACCATCTAATTATTTATTTCTTTAAGCTTCGTTTTCGTCTCGAATAATATATTTACTCATTTTATTAATCGGACCAATTATTTATTAAATTTATTAACTCATTTTTATTTCGATTCGTGGGTCAGCCAACTTATCATTTCGGAATTCAACCCACTTTATTTAGAGCCGATTCTTCCCTCTTGGCTTGTTTTTCACATTCCCCGTACCCCATTTATTACTTAGCATTCATTCCCTTTTTTTATTTACTCTCCACCTCTTCCCCTTTTCTTGTTTTGTTTCCACTGCCCACATTCAACGTCCACCGCTTCACTCCTTCCTCATTCATTCCCTTTAACTCCTCTGAATTCTCATTCATTTTCTTCATTTCACCTCCGCTCACCAATTTCTTCAGCCTTTATCATCCTTCATCTTTTTCCTTCGTCTTCTTCTTTTCTTTTCGAGCATTCGGCCTTTGCTGCTGCCGCTGCTATGCTCGTTCTGCCCCTGTTCCGTGATGGTGCGCCTCTGCTGCTGCCGTTTACCGCTATTGTTGCTGCTACTGCTTGGTTCTCATCCTTGTTCGATTTTGTTTTTGCTGCGTACTGTTGCTGTTGCGTTCGGCTGCTGTTACGGTAATGCTACTACTGTTTTCCGTTCGTGTTTTATTCTTCTTCTTTCCGTTCTGTTGTTTATCCTTCTTCTCCGTCTGTTTTCTTTCGTTGGTTGCTGCTTGAGTCTATGCTCCTGTGCGTAGTGTGCTGTTTCGCTTCATACCCATTTTTTTACTCGTTTGTTCTGTCGATTGTTATCCGTACTGTTGGCTGCTGTTCCTTGCCCTTTTTCTTCTTCTTCTTTTTCCTCTTCTTCTATTTGTTATATTGTTAACTCTACTGGTTGATTCCTTCTTGTTGCTGTCCTCTGCTGTTGTGGTCGGTAGCAATTGTTGATGTCGTTGCTATTTTGTTGTTGTTTTATCGCTACAGTTCGCTAATGATGTTGTACTTAGTGCTGCATTTTGTGGTCGTTTCTCATCTCCTGCCCTCTTCCATCTCTCCTGTCATGTCTGATTAGGGCCGTGTGTGGCGTTTGTTGTCGTTGTTGTTGTTATGATGCGTTGCAGCTGCTGTATGTGTCAATATAGCTGGTTTGGTTCGATTTTTCGTGCTACTGTCGATCATTCCTAATGCGCTCATCTTCTACTTCTTTTCTGTCAATGTGTCAATGCTGTTTGTTGGTCGTTTTGCTGATGTTGTTGGTTGTAGTTGCTGCCGCTGCTTTTGTTACTGTTTTGGTGGATCGTTTATCAGCCCTCTTCTTCCTATTCTCTTCTCTTATTCACTGTGGTTCTCGTTTTATTCGAGGCTGTGTTCTCTTCTTTTCCTCGTTCTCTTCTTTCCTTTCTCTGTATTCTGTATTTCAATCTCGTTCTTTTTTGTTTCGTGAAGGCCTCGGAGTTCTATTGAATCGGCTTTCAAGTTCTAAGGTTCGAGTTTGGCCTTAATCAAGAAAGGCAAGTACGTGATTGCTCAGATATCGGCTAAAGGTAACTTTAGGGCGTTACTCGATTTTATATCGTATGTTTGAGTAGTAGTATGTAGTAAGTATTTTAACTTCGTTTTTCTAATTTTAGCTATTTATTATTTGCTAATTATATTATTTTTAAATCGTGTACCTTAAAAATATTTTTACAGTTTTCGATATCGTTTTATAAATCGTTAGTAATTTAATTATTTACGATCGTTATAATATTTTGTTGGCTATCGAGACACTAGTAACTAAATAATAACGATTTCATATTTTCTTCATATTTCGTTAATTTATAATTTTAACTCGAAATCATATTTTTATATTTTAATCGAAATTTGTATACTTGTTCGATAAATTAATTTCGTTTTACGACTTATATTAATAAATGAGAAAGTAGTCGATTTTGTTTTAAATACATTTTTAGTCGAGACTATTTTCCCTAATAATTTCTCATTTGTCTACGATTGCTTACTTTTAGTAAAATCGGTATTATTTATTGATAAAATCTATTTGTTAAAAATAATTTGAAAGTTTTATAAAATCTCGTTTAATTTATAAAACTCGCCGACTCAGTTAATTCTGATATCGTTTTTCTTAAAACATCTATTTTCTAAAATTTATTGTTTTAACTTGATCTCCTAATTATTTATAAAATACTATATATTGACTTATTATATTTTATTTATATTTTGAGTAACGAATTTAGAAATATATTAAAGTTGCGATAACGACGATAATAGTAATGTTAATTTCGTTAGAAATGCTATTTCTAATACATTTCACTTATTTTAATAACTTACGTATTTTCTATAAGACTATTTCTATTTTAAGTATGTTTTTAAAATTAATAAGTTTCTATATATAGAAAGTTTCCCATTTATATAAAATGTTTATTCCTTTTTCTTCATATTATGTATAATGATTATATTTTTTTGAATATCGATAATGGCTTGTTTGGAGTTATGGAATAAGGACAAGTGTGGGGTTAGAGTAATGTATTCTGGGGTTTACGTTTTTGCTATCAACTATAAGGCTGGTGTGTGTTTATGGGGCACACTGGTTGTTGAACCGAGCATATATGGTGTTCGGGAGTGTGTGTACATTTTGACCTTAAACTCGTGCCTCGCAGTGTAAAACGCCGTCGGGTTGAACTGAGTATTTATGATGCTTGGGAGGGGTGTGCATATTATATTAAACTAGGGCCACACATTTATAAGTCGCCGTCCTATTATGGTTGAGTAGCCTAGTTAGAGACCGAAGTTTGATTTGTTTGAACTAGGTTCTCGAAGCTAGTTTTTAGTATTCTCCTAGTGAAAGTCTAACCGTCGACACTAATCCTATCCATAACGCCATTTTGAATATTTTTATTATTATCGATACCTTTTGATTTGCAGGTTGGCAAATATTTGAAGTTTTCTTCTGAAAACTTGTTCTGATTTTATTGTTCCAATATTTTTAAGTTTTCTCCGAAAGCTTATTTTTATTATATCATTTAATGTTTTGCCATTTTAATTATTTTGATATAGTAATACTATTATTGTTTCCATATGATATAATTTGGCTGGGAGAACGTCCGAGTTACTCCCCACTGACGTGGCTGTTATGTTTATAACATGTGAGGTAATTGCTGTTGGGTTTTGGGTGTGAGCTAGCGAGTAGCGTGGATCCTACTCTTTCTTCATTCATGAAGTTTATGGATTTGTATAAACCCGTTTGGAGACTTTTGTTTTAGCCCTTTTGTAAAAGGTGGCATTTGTATTGGCTGACCGTTCTTTTATTAAATTATAGAACATCAGTGTGTTTTAATCCCAAATCTACAATGTTTCCGCCACTATATTGCATTAGAATTTCTAGGGGATTACAGATTCCTCCAAATACTGGGCAGCTTCTCATTCTTGATGCTCCAATTATATAGAGAAAGACGAGAGAATAACTATAGTATGTAGTACGGAATATGTAGTATATAGTATTGTAGACACCCACATTTTGACCGCCAGGTGTCTATAGTAGTTTTCGACAAACACCCGATGATGATCGGACGCAAACGTGCTTTAATATACTCGAAAACGGGCTCAAAATCATTGGCATTTGGCTTGGACTTTTTACGGAGTACAAATCTCACAAAACCGACCTCAAATTCAGGCCATGTGGGTCGTTTCAAGTCAAATAAGACTAGTTTGGGTCGAATCCGACACCAGGGGCAAAACCGTCTTTTAGCGACCGAGTCAAAACCCGGTCAAAGATATTTTCGAAACGTGTGAGTCAGCCGTGTCACCCCACGTGACTAATTCGACCTCAAACGCTACAAAAAATCAGCTACACAAAATATTAAACTAATCCGTTTAAGGATAGAATTCGATCTCAAGTAAGAATTCTATCCGAATACCGAATCAAACACTCGACCGAGCATGGAATACTCGGCCGAGCAGCCTTCCCAGCCGAGATTTTCTTTCTTCATCACCAAGTAAACGGAATTCTCGTTCTTCTCAGCTTCTTACGTTTCCTATCCTAAGCGGTAGTTCTCACCCAAACACTTCTCCTAGCCAAGGTCGGGAATTTTCCTATAAATAAGCCCCTTGCACCCACAATATTCATCTATCAAAAATTCACATTGATCATCTATCAAAAAAAAAATACAAAAACTTTATTATTCATCACGCATCTACAATTCACGAAAAATACACCTAGCATCGAGAAACCGATAGTATACCCGAGCACGCCCGACGAAACCGGCCACCTCTTACCCTTTACACGTCCAACCAAAAAACCACCATAACTCACCAACATTAATTCGACGCTCCCGTGCCCTAGCCACATTCCGACGAGCCCCGATCCGAGTAAACAAAGCATGTAGGTTGAGGGTGTAAAATCAAACCCGACTTTTCTTTTCTCTCTTCCTTTCTCTCGTCCTTTCCTCGTCTTTCTCTCGTTTTTTTAAGCATCGTCGTCGGTCCGTTTTTTATTAGGGGTCATCATCGCATTTTTTTATTTCTAATATCGATATTACAAAACTATTTTTATAAAACAAAGGTTCTTAAAAATACGATATCGATTCTCTATAGTCGAATATCGTATCAAAAAGAACTAAATTAATCTCGTTGATGCTAAAAAATCATTATATCATTTTAAACAAATTACGACGATTTAAACGCAGAGAGAGTCAAACATCGTTTTTTTAATTTTACAAAACGATTTACAAAACCTTTTTTTTTTTTTTTTTTTTTTTTTTATCTTTTTTCTAAAAAAACTTTTCCGAATATTCGATATCTATTTCATAATCGAATATCGAATATAACGAATATCGCGAAATTAAGCCGAGTATAAATCATGTAATATTTATACGCGATTTAATAAAGCAATAAATTTTACGAAAAATAATTTCGAAAACAGCCCGGGACGCGAGTCGCGTGCGTCCCGGGCAAGTAGCCTTCTCGCGCGAGTCGTCCCCCTCCCAGGCGAGTCGCATGGTCTCCTTGAAAACGCGACGCAAATAATCAATTTCGATCTATTTTTTTATTCTTCGAACATCGTTTCTTTAACGAAACAGCGGGTTTTTCTCGACATATTTTTTGACCTCGGTCAACACGTGCTAATCCATCACGTGTCATAAACTTTTTCGAAATCATGCATATCATTATATTTATTTTTTTTGTTCGATTTACAAACCGTTACTAACTTGTTTGTTCGTGTTTGTAGCAAGTTCCTTCTTTTTATTTGTTTTATTATACTAAAACGAATCTCACATGCTAAAATACAACTTTGACGTTAATTTTTAAATGCATTAAACCGACTTAGCAACCCATTCATTTTCTCGCTTGTTTACGGAAAACAATGTTTGCATAACATTCATCGTATTACTAACGCGCGTATTTTAAAATCAAACGATATCCTAGTAGAGGCCGCTAATGTGCGGGCGGGGTTGAGTGTTCTTTGTGAACTTCTCAACACGTACCCTCACCCCTTACTCAGAACCTCGGTTTCCGGATGTCCGAAACCATTGGCAACGAGAGTCATTCAATAAACGATATCCGATAACGTCGGTATCGGTATCAAATGCAAAGGGACGAACCCAATAAACTCTGAAATCGGAATGGGCCGTATTTTGTACACGGCCCACTACGACATAGAGTGGGTTCGAACGGGCCGGAACTCCCACAAAGTTCGGTGGTGACTCCACTTCGATTTAAATTTCAATTCGATCCATTCTCATATGGAGATTCATTCGCCTCCCCAAACCCGCTCGTGGCCGCGTCGGGGTGGACCTATGTCATGTCCACAATTTGGCGACTCCGCTGGGGATTAACTGATGCGTGACTTACCATCGGCATCCTCACGGTGAGACTCGAATAGAAATCGTTTGACTAGTACAATATGTGTTTTAGTTTTACGGTTCATGCATAACCCCATATTTTCCCGGGCCGGTACTGGTGACCGACGTCCCACTATACCATTGATGTAGTCCAAATTGGATAAGTCAAAGGTGTCCATAGCCGATTCGTATGGGTTTTACGGCATGTTCTAAGCTCAACTCGACTTAGGAAGTCCGTCCCGATTCTCGATAGGCTATGTACACTGGTATAGACCCTTACAGACTGACCGAGACTTAGAGTTAGAGCATACATGGCGTCGTTATACTGTTTCCATGACTACGTGCTACCTGATTTACAAGTCGTCTTTCAAAAACCGTCATTTTCAAAATTGCATCCTTTTCAAAATATCCAATTTCAAAACCCGGGACATATACCGAATTTAGGATTTACGATTTTACTCAAAATAGCCTATTTCTAGCCGGTAGTATGCCCATTTCAAAACTCGAAAATACTTTCGAACTTTCAAAACCGTCGCCCGGTCCGCCTTTCCGTTTTCTTTTTCGAAAAAAGGGCCGGTTCTCCCCGAATTTTTCTGGCTTTTCAAAAAATCATATTTTGAAACCTTCCTCTTCTTAGGACTTCCCGTATTTAGCAGTATCGGGTCGTGTCATAAGTCGTCAAGGTCTTTTAGCGTCGAAACTCCGTCGATCTTATATCACGAGTTTCCTCCCTTTCCCAGTCCGCCTTATTTGACTAAGGCAAGGCCCACCTACGTAGGACATACTTCTACAAAGGTTGGCCCGTTTACACAATCGAGTCCAAAGTCTGGGGAATGTCTCACGTGAATCTCCTTTCAAACGGGACCCGGCCCACACAGCCAGATCGTAAAGGAGGCCCACCTTTCACAAGTCACCCGTCTAGGAGTCTTTTCCGAGTCAACCGTTTACAAGGCATAGCCCTATAACAAAAGGTTCGTGACCCTTACGTCTAAGGGTCACTCGTCCGACACTCGAGTCTTAACCAAATTTTCGATCCCACTTGGGAGCTACCCTTCATCAGAGTGGTCAACCACGGTTTCTCTAAGGGTCATGTCTTACACGTGTCACACGTACCCCACTTTCGAGCCACTTAGATGCCACACCATCTGCGTCCTATCTGAGTCCTTAGTCTCACTTGGGGGCTATTCTCCGACGGAGCAATTAATCACGGTCACTCCGAGGATCATACCCTACACATTTGTCTTAGGAGAGTCTAACCCGAGTCAAACTGGAGTCGTCTCTCCTCCCGCGCTATTTCCTATGCCTTGGTGTACTTGAGTTCCGAAGCAACTTTTCTGATTACACGGTATTCTTACAGACGGGCCACCGGTAACCAGACACCAGAAAATGCGAGAAACCTTGGACCAACTGACCGCCTCACTCTTCTCCTAAGGTCGGGAATGAAACCACTGGGCCCATAGCCGAACTGGTCAGCGCCGTTCGCAAACTTGAAGAACAGGTCCACTTGTCAACGAATAACTCGATCCACACGGAAAACGCTCGTTCCTATTCGCGTCTGAATGACGAGCTACCCGCCAACCTCAACCTTACGGGCATACCGATGTTTGAGGGTACTGAAGACCCGGTTCATCACATTCGGGCTTTCAAAGAGTTCATGGCTGTCAAAGGGGTGAAATCCACCATGTTCAAGCATTTGTTTGCTTCTTCCCTCGAGAAGCACCCGAAAACCTGGTACTACTGGCTCGATTCCAAGAAGTACAAGACTTGGGATGATGTAGCAACAGAGATCGCTCGAAATTGCGCTGATAATACCGAGATCCAGACTACGATGCTTACCCTGGAGGTCATGGCCCAAGAGCCCAAAGAAGGTTTCACTAAGTACCATCAAAGGTGGAGGGCCGAAAGTGTGAAGTTGGTAGACAAGCCCAACGAGAAGACACTAGTGGAGGTGTTCATCATCAACCTCCTACCTTCCTACCGCGTCCATCTTAGGTACGCCGGCATTTCGAACTTTATGGTGCTTACCGAAATGGGCATTAGGATTGAAGACGATCTTCGACATAATGAAGATCTGGGTGAAGCTTCTACTGAAGGTTATACTGGACATCAGCTTGAGTCCTTAGAAGTTGAATTGACAACATCGTTCGAGAGTCCGGATTTGATTTAAGTCCGAGTCTGAGTCCGAGTCTAGGATGTGCTATTTCTTCCAAAGTCAAAGTCAGAGTCAGAGTCAGTTGTATTCTGTCCTCTTTTTTTTCAAAATTCAATAAAATCAGCCTTTCTACTTCTCATATATACTTTCTTTATGTGTTTCCGAGAACATGATGAACACCATCATACACTGTGAGCACATGCACGTGACTATTACAGGCACATCTATAACGACCGCAGGAAATGAGACTCGTGTTTTCCTTTACCTGTTCCATGTCTGACATAAAAAGCCACAAAACTACACTTAGCAGGAGCGGTATCGAATCCTATGACAAATCTAGGTGGTTTCCTAGTTTGGGTTCAAGACGGGAGGCAAGCCCATTTCCCACAATAAACACCCCTCCAATAAGACTGACCAATCCCTACCTTAGGTGTTAGTCTGATCAATCGAACAAAAAAAACATAACAAAACATAACAAAAAAAACTGGACAAAAAAAAAAGTCCAAGAGAAAAAAAAAAAGGCCAAAATAAAAGAGCTGGCCATGATCAAAAAGAAAACCCATGACCATGATCAACGGTCAATTCAAGTGAAAGCCCTATGACCAGGGTACGGTCAAAATTCATACCACCAAATAAGGGAGAGATAATCGAGCTGGTTAACTAACACCACATTTAGCCTTCCCACATTACAACCCTCAAGACCTTCCCGAGACCCAGGCTAGAGACAGCCCGGAATTTTGAGGATTCAAGCTCCATAGGATACCCCTAACCATTAGGGCCAGACGTGGAAACCAGATCTCGCATTATCAAAACCTATCCCAATCAAAGTTCGAGCCATTTTACTCGACTTCCCCTTTACATAACAGAATTCACAATCACCATACGCAAACCCGAGATCAAAACTCGTCAAAGACCCAAGATCAAAACTCGTCAAAGACCCGAGATCAAAACTCGTCAAAGACCCGATAGCAAAACTCGTCAAATCCCTTACCTAATCATACACAATCCCGAGAGCAAAACTCGTCAAATCCCCGAGAGCAAAACTCATCAAATCCCCGAGAGCAAAACTCGTCAAATCCCCGAGAGCAGAATAACTCGTCAAATCCCATCCCAATTCTTCTTATCCAAACCAGATACCAACCCCAAACACGGGAACTCAACTTGCGGTCAGCATAGAACATGCCTAAATAGTTCACACCACCTCTGGGTGCTACCCCGGGGAACGCTCACGGTCACAGGATCAACATCCTAACCATTCTCGCCCTTTGATCAAGACATCATTGGGAATGCACCTAGCCTACATCATCGCTATGGCTAGTTACACACAAAGTCCTATTAGACTAGGCACCATAATATATCTTTCAATCACTGAACTACGGCATGGTTTGATTTCACTACACGTGAATACGTAGGCAGCTTTTCAACAGAGGCACAACCGCCCACATTGACACACATTCAAAAAGCGCCATCATTCCGGTCACGACACCATCATGTTCTCAACAGCTAGCTTTGTCGTCCTGGGGGCTTCTCTTAGGCAGAAAACTTCCATCCACTCACAAAATCCATATAAATTCAAAAAATCTAGCCTCCTTGCTGTAGTGTGTTCTAGTACTCGGCCCAGTCGAAGACAAGAATCTATCGGGACTCGGAGCAATACCCACTTTGGAAGTGTACCCTAAAATCAAAAATCCAGAAGAGCACTAGACTACAACAGTCTCATTACAGACTATCGCAATTCCCCTATAGCACATCCTTCCCATTCTGAGGATTCGACCATGTTGCCACTTGCCTAGGCTACGGAATAGCGCAACTTAAGAGTCTTGTTAGGTGGCCCACCCCCCTACCGAGTCACGGTCCAACCCCTCGAGAGTCCAGTCGTGTCTGTTAACTCGTCCGGTCATGTCCAGAGTCGAGTCTGTCATTATACCTCTCTCTTCAAATTCTCATTTTAAAAACCTGCAAAACTTAGCCATTTGAGAAAATCCTTTTCGACAAAGTCAAGTTTCGGTTTATTTAAATTGCAAATTTCTTTTCTACCCATTTCAGTTTTGAAAACCTATTTCCTAGCACGTGAGTTGCTTTCAGGACTTCGATTTCAAAACTAAGCAAAAATCATTTTTATTCCCCAGCGCGAGTCATATTTGTTTCACCTACATGTTGCATGCAAAATTTTATGTAACTTATACAGGTACAATTCAAGACCGCGCAATTCACATAACTCCCCAGCGGCATTTAACGGGATGGGCCCACATATAGGCGCACCCAAGACTTATACGACAAGTCCGATTCCCCACGGAGTTAGCATCATTAGCTCAGGTATGATTTCCAACTTATGGCTGGCGAGCCCTTTTATGCAAGTCTACTGGACTATAAACGACCCGACCGGAAGTCTGCCGGGTCTTAATCTTTAATTGGCCTGGTAGCTACTCTGACTTTCGCCTTGTCCAAGCCTCAGTCAAAGTGGGGGCTTTGTAGACACCCACATTTTGACCGCCAGGTGTCTATAGTAGTTTCCGACAAACACCCGACGATGATCGGACGCAAACGTGCTTTAATATACTCGAAAACGGGCTCAAAATCATTGGCATTTGGCTTGGGATTTTTACGGAGTACAAATCTCACAAAACCGACCTCAAATTCAGGCCCTGTGGGTCGTTTCAAGTCAAATAAGACTAGTTTGGGACGAATCCGACACCAGGGGCAAAACCGTCTTTTAGCGATCGAGTCAAAACCCGGTCAAAGATATTTTCGAAACGTGTGAGTCAGCCGTGTCACCCCACGTGACTAATTCGACCTCAAAACGCTACAAAAAATCAGCTACACAAAATATTAAACAAATCCATTTAAGGATAGAATTCGATCTCAAGTAGGAATTCTATCCGAATACCGAATCAAACACTCGACCGAGCATGGAATACTCGGCCGAGCAGCATTCCCAACCGTGATTTTCTTTCGTATTCACCAAGTAAACAGAATTCTCATTCTTCTCAGCTTCTTACGTTTCCTATCCTAAACGGTAGTTCTCACCCAAACACTTCTCCTAGCCAAGGTCGGGAATTTTCCTATAAATAGGCCCCTTGCACCCACAATATTCATCTATCAAAAATTCACATCGATCATCTATCAAAAAAAAAGTACAAAAACTTTATTATTCATCACACATCTACAATTCACGAAAAATACACCTAGCATCGAGAAACTGATAGTATACCCGAGCACGCCCGACGAAACCGGCCACCTCTTACCCTTTACACGTCCAAACCAAAAAACCACCATAACTCACCGACATTAACTCGACGCTCCCGTGCCCTAGCCACATTCCGACGAGCCCCGATCCAAGTAAACAAAGCATGTAGGTTGAGGGTGTAAAATCAAACCCGACTTTTCTTTTCTCTCTTCCTTTCTCTCGTCCTTTCCTCGTCTTTCTCTCGTTTTTTTAAGCATCGTCGTCGGTCCGTTTTTTATTAGGGGTCATCGTCGCATTTTTTTTATTTCTAATATCGATATTACAAAACTATTTTTATAAAACAAAGGTTCTTAAAAATACGATATCGATTCTCTATTGTCGAATATCGTATCAAAAAGAACTAAATTAATCTCGTTGATGCTAAAAAATCATTATATCATTTTAAATAAATTACGACGATTTAAACGCAGAGAGAGTCAAACATCTTTTTTTAATTTTACAAAACGATTTACAAAACCTTTTTTTTTTTTAATCTTTTTTCTAAAAAAACTATGCCGAATATTCGATATCTATTTCATAATCGAATATCGAATATAACGAATATCGCGAAATTAAGCCGAGTATAAATCATGTAATATTTATACGTGATTTAATAAAGCAATAAATTTTACGAAAAATAATTTCGAAAACAGCCCGGGACGCGAGTCGCGTGCGTCCCGGGCGAGTAGCCTTCTCGCGCGAGTCGTCCCCCTCCCGGGCGAGTCGCGTGGTCTCCTAGAAAACGCGACGCAAATAATCAATTTCGATCTATTTTTTTATTCTTCGAACATCGTTTCTTTAACGAAACAGCATGTTTTTCTCGACATATTTTTTGACCTCGGTCAACACGTGCTAATCCATCACGTGTCATAAACTTTTTCGAAATCATGCATATCATTATATTTATTTTGTTTGTTCGATTTACAAACCATTACTAACTTGTTTGTTCGTGTTTGTAGCAAGTTCCTTCTTTTTATTTGTTTTATTATACTAAAACGAATCTCACATGCTAAAATACAACTTTGACGTTAATTTTTAAATGCATTAAACCGACTTAGCAACCCATTCAATTTCTCGCATGTTTACGGAAAACAATATTTGCATAACATTCATCGTATTACTAACGCGACTACCGTAGGAATAGCCGGTTATATTATTGACGGTTGGGATTCCGCGACAAATCCCTCCCATCAATTTGGCGCCGTTGCCGGGGACGGTGCTAGTTTGGACTTTGTTTTCCTATTTGCTTGACTTAGTCTTTTTGTTTGTGTTTTTCTTTTTTCTTTTTGTTACTTTGCTTCTTGTGTGTGTGAGGTTTATTTTTCTCTTGTCTAGTGCCCAAAAAGCACTAGGCTTCTCACGTTTGTTCTTAGTCTACAGTTTATGCTTAGAGGTGGTGACTATCTTCTTCTTGCAACTTAGAGCCGCTTTAACGGACGGTTGCTAGAATGAGTGGTTTCCAACCGGGTATAAGCTACGATTTTAGAGCAAGCATGGGGTTTGATCTAAACTCCACACACTCGGGAGCCGATATGAGCTACCCCTCTTCTTCCATGAACCAAAGCTATGACATGACGTCCCCCCTACCACTATCAAGCTTCTTGGGGGGATCAAGACTCTAGTGGGTATGAGTCTCAAGGATATGAAAATGGCTACCAACAAGTGAACGATTACCAATCCTACGAGCATGGTGACTATTACTCGAGTTATGATTGTGAGCCCACCATGTTCAATCAAGATTCAGCTTATGGAAGCCAATATTCCCAATACCCACCATATTACCCTCCACCCCAACCACAATATGAACCCCATGACCCACAATACTACCAATCACCCCAACCTTGCTACCAACAATATGATGCCCCACCCCTTGGGCATTATCAAGATTATCAAGGAGCTTTACAAGGCCCCAATGATCACCAATTGCCCGACATGGAGGAGTTTCAATCGCTTCTTCAATTGCAAAATAGCAACCAAGAAATGGCCACTCAAATTCAAAAACAACAAAATGAATTATGGGTCCAAATTCGAAGGGCAAACGAGGCGAGGGATGCTCGATTAGATGAAGGGTGCCCACTTGAGAAAGAGGAGCAACCTAATCACGAAGCCGCCAACGTAGTTCCCTTTGGAGGAGAATTTTTCTTTGAAGAACCTCAATCGTCTACCCAAAAAGAGACGAATGAGGAGATGACCCTTGGTGAAGGCAACATTGGTGAGGAATTGGAGGAGGATGGTGAGTTGGATGGTTTGGTAGAGTTTGTGAAGTTGTTGGGTGAAATTGTTAGCCTCGAGTTGCCCTTGTCCGAGAATGAGGATAAGCATCAAGAGCCCCTTATATGTACACCAAGCAATGACTTAGAAGAGATTGAAACCGCCGGTAGAAGTTTCGATTCTCTTCTCCAAGATGATGTGGGGCCGAGTGATGAAAATGGGGAACCACAACTTGAGGAAAGTGTGGGGGTGTGCAACGAGGAAGTGAGGCCAAAACCGCTTTTTGTGCCTTGTTTCTTGGAGATGAAGCTTGCTTGTGATTGGAGGCAATGCTTAGGGAGGAAGAGGTCGGTGAAGCTCGTAGGATGGATAAACCCCGGAGACAACTTTGAAGATGATTTTGGGTCTTGGGATTCCTACTTCTTGCCTCCTCCTTGGAGGCCGTGGAGGTCGGTTAAGCTCGAGCGCTTCTTGGGCCTTCACTATGATGTCGGTAGCGCGTTCGACTTGCTCCTCCATGCCCTTGAGGGCTACGGTTGAAGAAGAGTCCACCATCCTAGGTTTGACGGAGTTCCTAAAGAACCGTCATGTTGTATATTCCCCCTCCTCTCTTCTTTAGAGTACTTGTGTTTGTATTTGTGTGATTTTTCTCTTGATTTTTGTTGTTTTGCGAAGCTCTTGTAATTGATTTGGTATTTTGATGAGCGATGTGAGGGAGTGAATTTGATGTGCACTTTGAGTTTATTGTGATAGGTGAAGTGAAGGTGACTCCTAGAAAGGAGTGGTTAGTGATAGAGCTTGGATCGTGAGTAAGGGAGTCGGTTTTTGGGGTCTTGGGAGTCATGAAGACCCTTCCCGACCGGGAAGGGTGTATCGTCCCGACCGGGATGGGGCCGTCCCGATCGGGATGAAGGTGCCAAAAATCGAGTCCACTGAAGTGTCATCCCGATCGGGAAGGAGGCTTCCCGACCGGGAAGGGTTTATCAACCCGATCGGGATCATCCATCCCGACCGGGATGATCCCCTACTCTTTTTTTGGTGCTTCTTCTTCGACATTTAAGCCCACCCAACCATTATATACCCCCACCCAACCTCCCTACCTTCCTTGCCCATATCATACCACCCACATACTTCATTTTCATATCCTCACTTCATCTTCTATCTACTTTAGACCGGTATTCACATCAAATCCCACCCCCTACCATTACTACCCCAACCATGCGGTTCTATCAAGCTTGAAGCAGAATAGCAATGATGAAGACAAGCAACTGCCGATATTGATCTACGAGACGATGGAGCGAGTGAGTTGCTATCCTATTGGTACGACAACTATCCTTTCTTTTCCGTCTTTTATTGCTTGTTTTCCTTTGTTTACTCCCCTTCCCTTATCATTTGTCTCATGGTGGCCTTCGAGGCCTTGATATATGTTGCTCCCGACTCTCGATGATGTGACTACATCGAGAGTCATTTCCAAAATCCAAATTTTACAAGATTTTCACTTTCTTTCTTTTTTGAGGATTTAGTCGGATTTAGGCGGAATCCGGGCTAGGTGACTTGATTACACCTAGCCCTCCCCTCCCATTTCCTTTTATTTCCTTCTTTTATTTCTTCCCCCATCCATATCTTTTTCTTGTCTCGGCCCATGGTGACTTGATTACACCCCGGCCGGACACCTTCTACCCTTTTCTTCACTTTATTCTTTGATTTTTTAGCTTTATTTTCGTAGTTTCTTTTCCTTTTATTTTGTCTCTCCGCACACTACGATTGAGCATATGAGGACATTGCTCGGTTTAAGTGTGGGGGAGCGATATTCTAGGGTAGTTAGCTTTATTTTCGTAGTTTTTTCGAAAAAAATCTTCAAAAAAACCTAAAAATTTGAAAAATTTCACAAAAAATCAAAAAGATTTTCTTTTGTGTGCTTTCCTTTTGTGTCATTGTGTCGTATATTTGTTTTGTGTGCGTGTTTTGCCTCCCTTTTCCTTATAGGTTGCTTTAATCGCCGTTAACTTTGGAAGGCTTTCAAGACTTCCGGTAACATCTTATCCCTTTTTCTTCTTTACCTCTTGCGGAGTTTGGAGGAGATTGTGATGTTGTGTGCTCGGGTGGAGCTTTGTAAAGAGTGGTTGATTTGGTGGCTTGTTTGGATGATCGGGGCGGTGTTTGTGTTGTGTATGTGTTCATTTTGTGTTGTTTTTGTTTCGTTGCTTTTACTTCTTTTTCTTTCGTTCTCGTTGAGTCTTTGTTTGTGTGTGTGTTGGTGTCTTGTGTGTAAATGGTTTTCGAAAACCCGGTTTAGAGGCTAGTGTGTGAGTGTCTACTTTCCCCTCCTAGTAGTATAAATCGAGTCTTGGGCTTTAGTCTAGTAGAATGACCCTAAATCAATGATTTCGTTGGTCCTTTACCTTGAGTCCACCTAGCTTACTAGGGATTTACTACGGGATTTTCATTTTGACCATTATGACCACCCACGGTGTGAAAAGGCCTTGGTTACCGAGTCTCGCCCCTTAGGTGACCGTGTTTAGGATTGTTTGATTAGTCCAAGTTTTCCACTTTTTGTGGGTTTGAAAGGGAATGCGCAATCCCGACTTACCCATTCACCTACCTCCTACACATCTCCACACAATAAATTGCAAATTGTTGATTTCTACCTTTCTTGTTATACAATGAAAATGCCAAAAAGCCAAATCTTGCCAAAAAGGGCAAAGAAAAGAAAAGAAAGAAAAAAATGAAAGAAAGAAAAGAAATGAAGAAAAATAAAAGGCACAAAAGCCAAAAGAAAAATAGAAAAGGAGAAAAAGAAATGGCATGGCAACAAACAAATCAAAACGTCGAAAAGAAAGAAAATGCCAAAAGAAAACCCGTCTCACAAAAAGAAATCCCCACAAAAATAAGACTTTTGCCGTGAAGAGCCTACCAAAGGACCGAGTCCCGAGGAAGGATGATAGCGGCATTAGTCGGTCTTCCCTCATTTTGCATGTTTTCCACCTTTTTACTTGGACTAGTTAGGCGGTTTTGGACACAGGACGACCCTCTTGGCTCACGCTGAAGGGGGCGGGGTCTCACTTACCTACAGTGTCGACTAACACCGTGGTTCTTCACTTTTCCACTCCGCCGATCGTCCCGTAGTACGTTTTTAGAAAGTTAGGAGGATCTAGGTAAGCTACCAACGTTTTTGTTGCTTTATCGTCATACTATTAGGGTTTAGTCCACCTTGGTTTGTATTGGTAGCTTGGGAACGTTGTCACTTGCCTCGAGTCCTAAACCGGTGCTTCTTTCACCGCTTTTAGAGGGAAGCGGTATTTCTTTTGTTTTGGGTGCAACCGTCTGAGTGTTTGTTTGTGTGTTTGTTTGTTTGTGTGTTTTGTGTCCGGTTGCATCCGCGTTTTTGTCACAAGACCCGACTTGCCTTGCGGAGTGCACTTTTCCTCTAAGTGCACTCGCGTGAGTTGAAAGGGCGTAGGGTGCGCTAATACGCATTCGGCTAGTATAGTAGTTAGTATGTGCTTACTTGAGGGCGAGTAAGGGTTAAGTGTGGGGGAGTTGATAAGTGTGGTTTGTAGTGCCTATTTTGTAGTGTTTTGGTCCCATTTTCCTTGTAGAATCGCTCCTTGGGAGCGGTTTAGGGGCTTCTTATACTTCCTTTAGTTCGTTTCAGGTTCCCGAGACCGATTTGGAAGAGTTGGAGCGATTCCGACTCTATACATACACATTTTGGAGCCAACGGAGTAAAGGAACGATGATTCGATGCCTTGGAATCGACCCCGAGACCTTGGGACCCAATCCAGAGCCTCCGAGACCCGATCCCGAATCCCGAGAATCGATGGGAAGCCCATGAGAAGCAAGGAGGGACCAAAAAGTTCATATTGGAGGCCTACAAGGCTCATCCCGAACGGGTATGGCCTCATCCCGTCCGGGATGAAGGAGGAAACGAAGATGAGCCTACTGACTGCCCATCCCGACCGGGAGCAGGTCTTCCTGGCCGGGACCGACCCCATCCCGACCGGGACCACCTCGTCTCGGCCGGGACGGGCCTGCTACAGCTCCGCCTTGCTTTCTTTCTTCTCCTTTCAACTTGTAACCCTATATATACCCCCCCCCCTCTTGTATTAAGACACCATCTTAGGTTATATTCTTCACCTCTCCTTAAACCCTAGACTACTTTAGGTTAGATTAGATTAGATTAGTGTATATTAGTCGGTAATTAGTAGTTAACCTTAGTTTACTCTTGTATTATTGGATCTTTTGAAGAATCCATCCAAGATTGACAACCTTGGTGGAATTATTTGGGTTTTCTTCTATACAAGTGTTCTTCTTTTCATTCTTCACTAGTATGGTATAATCCTTCCTTCCTTTTTACTCTTAATCTTGTTTGTTCACCCAAGTTTGCATCTTTGTTCATTATATTGTTCTTAGTTCATTGTTTTCACTAGTTTGTTTATATATGCTTGGTTTCTTATGTTGGATCTTCTTGTTCTTGTTAGTTGTAGTTGGATTATGTTAGAGTAGTGTTCTTGCTAGGGTTAGTAGGGTGATTAGGGTGTTAATTGGGTGATTAAGGGTTTGTTGGAGATGTTGGTGGAAGATTTGGGTTTCCTTTTGGTTTGGTGCACATCACATGTTTGTTGAAATGCTTGAATGACTAAGTAGTTGCGAATGCTTGTTCTTCTTGCCTTTCTCTTGTGGGTGTTAGTTTGTTGTGGGTTCGGTTCCCTCACTAAGTTGCGAGAGCCCGGTGAGGACGACCCCTAGGTCGGTCTACGTAGCGAGAGCCCGGATGCGACCTAGGCCCCGATAGCGCGCTAGTACCCCGTTTGTCATGTGTGTCGCCGAGATGGGTTCTAGGTGGAACCTCTAGGTAGGTCTAAGTTGCGAGAGCCCGGACCATACCTAGATCACCCTACTACCTCCTTCGCTCTAGTTCTCCCTCGACCATTCCATTACCCCTTTGACCCCGACCTAATCCTAGCCCGTTCTCCTTTGTTTGTTTCTCCTTAGCCTTAGTCGTAGTCTAGCTTTTCTCCCTCCTTATCATTTTAGTTTAGCTCGTTGACTTAGTCTAGTATTTGGGCCGACCTAGTCTAGGCTATACATTACCGTCCCCGTGGATTCGACCCGACTTGCCTTATCTACCGTAGGAATAGCCGTTTATATTATTGACGGTTGGGATTCCGCGACAAATCCCTCCCATCAATTTGGCGCCGTTGCCGGGGACGGTGCTAGTTTGGACTTTGTTTTCCTAGTTGCTTGACTTAGTCTTTTTGTTTGTGTTTTTCTTTTTTCTTTTTGTTACTTTGCTTCTTGTGTGTGTGAGGTTTATTTCTCTCTTGTCTAGTGCCCAAAAAGCACTAGGCTTCTCACGTTTGTTCTTAGTCTACAGTTTATGCTTAGAGGTGGTGACTATCTTCTTCTTGCAACTTAGAGCCGCTTTAACGGACGGTTGCTAGAATGAGTGGTTTCCAACCGGGTATAAGCTACGATTTTAGAGCAAGCATGGGGTTTGATCTAAACTCCACACACTCGGGAGCCGATATGAGCTACCCCTCTTTTTCTATGAACCAAAGCTATGACATGACGTCCCCCTACCACTATCAAGCTTCTTGGGGAGGATCAAGACTCTAGTGGGTATGAGTCTCAAGGATATGAAAATGGCTACCAACAAGTGAACGATTACCAATCCTACGAGCATGGTGACTATTACTCGAGTTATGATTGTGAGCCCACCATGTTCAATCAAGATTCACCTTATGGAAGCCAATATTCCCAATACCCACCATATTACCCTCCACCCCAACCACAATATGAACCCCATGACCCACAATACTACCAATCACCCCAACCTTGCTACCAACAATATGATGCCCCACCCCTTGGGCATTATCAAGATTATCAAGGAGCTTTACAAGGCCCCAATGATCACCAATTGCCCGACATGGAGGAGTTTCAATCGCTTCTTCAATTGCAAAATAGCAACCAAGAAATGGCCACTCAAATTCAAAAACAACAAAATGAATTATGGGTCCAAATTCGAAGGGAAAACGAGGCGAGGGATGCTCGATTAGATGAAGGGTGCCCACTTGAGAAAGAGGAGCAACCTAATCACGAAGCCGCCAACGTAGTTCCCTTTGGAGGAGAATTTTTCTTTGAAGAACCTCAATCGTCTACCCAAAAAGAGACGAATGAGGAGATGACCCTTGGTGAAGGCAACATTGGTGAGGAATTGGAGGAGGATGGTGAGTTGGATGGTTTGGTAGAGTTTGTGAAGTTGTTGGGTGAAATTGTTAGCCTCGAGTTGCCCTTGTCCGAGAATGAGGATAAGCATCAAGAGCCCCTTATATGTACACCAAGCAATGACTTAGAAGAGATTGAAACCGCCGGTAGAAGTTTCGATTCTCTTCTCCAAGATGATGTGGGGCCGAGTGATGAAAATGGGGAACCACAACTTGAGGAAAGTGTGGGGGTGTGCAACGAGGAAGTGAGGCCAAAACCGCTTTTTGTGCCTTGTTTCTTGGAGATGAAGCTTGCTTGTGATTGGAGGCAATGCTTAGGGAGGAAGAGGTCGGTGAAGCTCGTAGGATGGATAAACCCCGGAGACAACTTTGAAGATGATTTTGGGTCTTGGGATTCCTACTTCTTGCCTCCTCCTTGGAGGCCGTGGAGGTCGGTTAAGCTCGAGCGCTTCTTGGGCCTTCACTATGATGTCGGTAGCGCGTTCGACTTGCTCCTCCATGCCCTTGAGGGCTACAGTTGAAGAAGAGTCCACCATCCTAGGTTTGACGGAGTTCCTAAAGAACCGTCATGTTGTATATTCCCCCTCCTCTCTTCTTTAGAGTACTTGTGTTTGTATTTGTGTGATTTTTCTCTTGATTTTTGTTGTTTTGCGAAGCTCTTGTAATTGATTTGGTATTTTGATGAGCGATGTGAGGGAGTGAATTTGATGTGCACTTTGAGTTTATTGTGATAGGTGAAGTGAAGGTGACTCCTAGAAAGGAGTGGTTAGTGATAGAGCTTGGATCGTGAGTAAGGGAGTCGGTTTTTGGGGTCTTGGGAGTCATGAAGACCCTTCCCGACCGGGAAGGGTGTGTCGTCCCGACCGGGATGGGGCCGTCCCGATCGGGATGAAGGTGCCAAAAATCGAGTCCACTGAAGTGTCATCCCGATCGGGAAGGAGGCTTCCCGACCGGGAAGGGTTTATCAACCCGATCGGGATCATCCATCCCGACCGGGATGATCCCCTACTCTTTTTTTGGTGCTTCTTCTTCGACATTTAAGCCCACCCAACCATTATATACCCCCACCCAACCTCCCTACCTTCCTTGCCCATATCATACCACCCACATACTTCATTTTCATATCCTCACTTCATCTTCTATCTACTTTAGACCGGTATTCACATCAAATCCCACCCCCTACCATTACTACCCCAACCATGCGGTTCTATCAAGCTTGAAGCGGAATAGCAATGATGAAGACAAGCAACTGCCAATATTGATCTACGAGACGATGGAGCGAGTGATTTGCTATCCTATTGGTACGACAACTATCCTTTCTTTTCCGTCTTTTATTGCTTGTTTTCCTTTGTTTACTCCTCTTCCCTTATCATTTGTCTCATGGTGGCCTTCGAGGCCTTGATATATGTTGCTCCCGACTCTCGATGATGTGACTACATCGAGAGTCATTTCCAAAATCTAAATTTTACAAGATTTTCACTTTCTTTCTTTTTTGAGGATTTAGTCGGATTTAGGCGGAATCCGGGCTAGGTGACTTGATTACACCTAGCCCTCCCCTCCCATTTTCTTTTATTTCTTCCCCCATCCATATCTTTTTCTTGTCTCGGTCCATGGTGACTTGATTACACCCCGGCCGGACACCTTCTACCCTTTTCTTCACTTTATTCTTTGATTTTTTAGCTTTATTTTTGTAGTTTCTTTTCCTTTTATTTTGTCTCTCCGCACACTACGATTGAGCATATGAGGACATTGCTCGGTTTAAGTGTGGGGGAGCGATATTCTAGGGTAGTTAGCTTTATTTTCGTAGTTTTTTCGAAAAAAATCTTCAAAAACACCTAAAAATTTGAAAATTTTCACAAAAAATCAAAAAGATTTTCTTTTGTGTGCTTTCCTTTTGTGTCATTGTGTCGTATATTTGTTTTGTGTGCGTGTTTTGCCTCCCTTTTCCTTATAGGTTGCTTTAATCGCTGTTAACTTTGGAAGGCTTTCAAGACTTCCGGTAACATCTTATCCCTTTTTCTTCTTTACCTCTTGCGGAGTTTGGAGGAGATTGTGATGTTGTGTGCTCGGGTGGAGCTTTGTAAAGTGTGGTTGATTTGGTGGCTTGTTTGGATGATCGGGGCGGTGTTTGTGTTGTGTATGTGTTCATTTTGTGTTGTTTTTGTTTCGTTGCTTTTACTTCTTTTTCTTTCGTTCTCGTTGAGTCTTTGTTTGTGTGTGTGTTCGTGTCTTGTGTGTAAATGGTTTTCGAAAACCCGGTTTAGAGGCTAGTGTGTGAGTGTCTACTTTCCCCTCCTAGTAGTATAAATCGAGTCTTGGGCTTTAGTCTAGTAGAATGACCCTAAATCAATGATTTCGTTGGTCCTTTACCTTGAGTCCACCTAGCTTACTAGGGATTTACTACGGGATTTTCATTTTGACCATTATGACCACCCACGGTGTGAAAAGGCCTTGGTTACCGAGTCTCGTCCCTTAGGTGACCGTGTTTAGGATTGTTTGATTAGTCCAAGTTTTCCACTTTTTGTGGGTTTGAAAGGGAATGCGCAATCCCGACTTACCCATTCACCTACCTCCTACACATCTCCACACAATAAATTGCAAATTGTTGATTTCTACCTTTCTTGTTATACAATGAAAATGTCAAAAAGCCAAATCTTGCCAAAAAGGGCAAAGAAAAGAAAAGAAAGAAAAAAATGAAAGAAAGAAAAGAAATGAAGAAAAAGAAAAGGCACAAAAGCCAAAAGAAAAATAGAAAAGAAGAAAAAGAAATGGCATGGCAACAAACAAATCAAAACGTCGAAAAGAAAGAAAATGCCAAAAGAAAACCCGTCTCACAAAAAGAAATCCCCACAAAAATAAGCCTTTTTCCGACATTTGCCGTGAAGAGCCTACCAAAGGACCGAGTCCCGAGGAAGGATGATAGCGGCATTAGTCGGTCTTCCCTCATTTTGCATGTTTTCCACCTTTTTACTTGGACTAGTTAGGCGGTTTTGGACACGGGACGACCCTCTTGGCTCACGCTAAAGGGGGCGGGGTCTCACTTACCTACAGTGTCGACTAACACCATGGTTCTTCACTTTTCCACTCCGCCGATCGTCCCGTAGTACGTTTTTAGAAAGTTAGGAGGACCTAGGTAAGCTACCAACGTTTTTGTTGCTTTATCGTCATACTATTAGGGTTTAGTCCACCTTGGTTTGTATTGGTAGCTTGGGAACGTTGACTCTTGCCTCGAGTCCTAAACCGGTGCTTCTTTCACCGCTTTTAGAGGGAAGCGGTATTTCTTTTGTTTTGGGTGCAACCGTCTGAGTGTTTGTTTGTGTGTTTGTTTGTTTGTGTGTTTTGTGTCCGGTTGCATCCGCGGTTTTGTCGCAAGACCCGACTTGCCTTGCGGAGTGCACTTTTCCTCTAAGTGCACTCGCGTGAGTTGAAAGGGCGTAGGGTGCGCTAATACGCATTCGGCTAGTATAGTAGTTAGTATGTGATTACTCGAGGGCGAGTAAGGGTTAAGTGTGGGGGAGTTGATAAGTGTGGTTTGTAGTGCCTATTTTGTAGTGTTTTGGTCCCATTTTCTTTGTAGAATCGCTCCTTGGGAGTGATTTAGGGGCTTCTTATACTTCCTTTAGTTCGTTTCAGGTTCCCGAGACCGATTTGGAAGAGTTGGAGCGATTCCGACTCTATACATACACTTTTTGGAGCCAACGGAGTAAAGGAACGATGATTCGATCCCTTGGAATCGACCCCGAGACCTTGGGACCCAATCCCGAGCCTCCGAGACCCGATCCCGAGTCCCGAGAATCGATGGGAAGCCCATGAGAAGCAAGGAGGGACCAAAAAGTTCATATTGGAGGCCTACAAGGCTCATCCCGAACGGGTATGGCCTCATCCCGTCCGGGATGAAGGAGGAAACGAAGATGAGCCTACTGACTGCCCATCCCGACCGGGAGCAGATCTTCCCGGCCGGGACCGACCCCATCCCGACCGGGACCACCTCGTCTCGGCCGGGACGGGCCTGCTACAGCTCCGCCTTGCTTTCTTTCTTCTCCTTTCCACTTGTAACCCTATATATACCCCCCCCCCCTCTTGTATTAAGACACCATCTTAGGTTATATTCTTCACCTCTCCTTAAACCCTAGACTACTTTAGGTTAGATTAGATTAGATTAGTGTATATTAGTCGGTAATTAGTAGTTAACCTTGGTTTACTCTTGTATTATTGGATCTCTTGAAGAATCCATCCAAGGTTGACAACCTTGGTGGAATTATTTGAGTTTTCTTCTATACAAGTGTTCTTCTTTTCATTCTTCACTAGTATGGTATAATCCTTCCTTCCTTTTTACTCTTAATCTTGGTTGTTCACCCAAGTTTGCATCTTTGTTCATTATATTGTTCTTAGTTCATTGTTTTCACTAGTTTGTTTATGTATGCTTGGTTTCTTATGTTGGATCTTCTTGTTCTTGTTAGTTGTAGTTGGATTATGTTAGAGTAGTGTTCTTGCTAGGGTTATTTGGGTGATTAGGGTGTTAATTGGGTGATTAAGGGTTTTTTGGAGATGTTGGTGGAAGATTTGGGTTTCCTTTTGGTTTGGTGCACATCACATGTTTGTTGAAATGCTTGAATGACTAAGTAGTTGCGAATGCTTGTTCTTCTTGCCTTTCTCTTGTGAGTGTTAGTTTGTTGTGGGTTCGGTTCCCTCACTAAGTTGCGAGAGCCCGGTGAGGACGACCCCTAGGTCGGTCTACGTAGCGAGAGCCCGGATGCGACCTAGGCCCCGATAGCGCGCTAGTACCCCGTTTGTCATGTGTGTCGCCAAGATGGGTTCTAGGTGGAACCTCTAGGTAGGTCTAAGTTGCGAGAGCCCGGACCATACCTAGATCACCCTACTACCTCCTTCGCTCTAGTTCTCCCTCGACCATTCCGTTACCCCTTTGACCCCGACCTAATCCTAGCCCGTTCTCCTTTGTTTGTTTCTCCTTAGCCTTAGTCTTAGTCTAGCTTTTCTCCCTCCTTATCATTTTAGTTTAGCTCGTTGACTTAGTCTAGTATTTGGGCCGACCTAGTCTAGGCTACACATTACCGTCCCCGTGGATTCGACCCGACTTGTCCTATCTACCGTAGGAATAGCCGGTTATATTATTGACGGTTGGGATTACGCGACAAATCCCTCCCATCAAGATTCATTCGCCTCCCCAAACCCGCGCGTGGCCGCGTCGGGGTGGACCTATGTCATGTCCACAAGTATTATATAATAAGTAGAAGTAGTACGTAATATAGTACTTCGTAGTATGTAGTACGTAGGAGTAGTATTAATAGTAAGTAGTAATGTACGTATGGTACATATATATAGTAGTAAGAAGAGGTTGTAGATGTATGTGTAGTATAGTAGAGTTAGTTAGGTGTATGTTTAGGTGTAGTGACTTAGTTAGTGTAGGTTTTGGTGTAGAGTTGTAGTAAATAATAGCTTCTGCAGGTAATGAAATTTGAAGAGGCAAAAAATCAAGGTGGCACTATGGAATTTTAGACGTGACATATGGCATTTAGGGTCATGTTCCGGTCTGTTTCTCGTACAAACGTCTTTCTTTCTTTCTTAAAAAGTTGAAATATAAGATTACGGAATTAAAATAATGGAAACCGTAAAATTTATTTTTAAAAAGAAATTTGTGAGACGGTAAGTAAAATAAACGATAAATAGTATTTTGGGACAATAGTTATAAGAAATCGTTATTTTAAAAATTCGATAAATTATTTCTAGATTTTTACGAGATGAGAAAACGTCAAGACGACAAGTCAATATTAAAAATATTTTCAAGTTTTAAACTTTATTTAACGAAAGATAAAAATTTTAATAATTCGATAAATAAATTCCCATGTTTTTAATACGGAATAATTTTAAATTTTAACGAAAATAAAATAGTATATTCACGAAAATAATTTTTCAAACGTTAAACTTGGTTTAAATAAATGTTTAAAATTTTAACACTATTTGAAAAATACGGGGTGTTACACTAGGGGTGGTGTTTGTCCTCTTCCCGAGGAGCTAGCCGCTATTGGAGGATGGCATTCGGTTCATCCTCGTATATCCATTGAAGGTGACGTTCTCATAGAACGGTTTCGTCAATTTTTGGACATTCCTCTATTGGAGGAAGCTAGTGCTTTCTTTGGAGAAAGAGATATTAACTTGGAGCTTCTCGTTAAAGTGTTCTCACTGGAGGACTCTCGTTATATTTCATCTTTAGCCCGTGAGGGAGCTCTTAGTGTTGCGATAACATGTTATTATCTATTCGAGGATGCGTCGGTGCATGATGGTTGGGGTAACCCTCGGGTACTGGATATTGTAATGGAGTTGGAGTATTGTCGATCGCCCTCTTGGCTTATTTTGGGTGAGCTTATCATGGGTCTCGATACACGGGCACAGATTCATCGTGCTCCCTTTCCGGGTTCTAGGACCATTTTGCAGATATGTCATGGTGCTATTCTGTTTTATTCGAAGCTTGCCTTAGTTCGAAGTTGTGACAATATGTGGTATTGTGTAGGTTTGGCTAAAGGAGAGGCTATATCTAATCGAGCCACCTCCGCCTATTGAGGGTTATAACTGTAAAAGGTTTGCTGCTCGGAATGTAGTACCGTTGTGGAATGTCGGTTATACTGAAGAAGAGTGGTTTTCTCATTTGCAGGCTTACGGAGGGGTTGCTATTAGGTGGATAGTCCCATGGTGGCATATCAAGAGGTACATCGGGCTACCATTTTCATCACAGGCCCGTACTATGAAAATAATGTCCTTGGGCGAGTGTGTTTATGTTTACTCAGACAGGCTAATGCGCCAAATGGGCGTGGAGCAAACCGTTCCCGATGTTATTATTGACGTTATCAATCCCCATCCATGGGAGAAATATTATCTTAGGAGGTTCGAAATGTTTTGGGGATGGAGGATCATACATCATGTTCCTCTAGAAAATGTTCGACCGATAGCCCTTCCCAATGTCCGGCGGGATGTTTATGAATACCCAACAGGACGGGATAGGTCAAAGGTCGCGGAGACTGCAGTCCTACAGAATAAGGAGGCTACACAAGTTAACGTCGCTAAGCGCTCGGACCAAAGACAGTGTTACCGATCCTAGTACCGTCAATTTGTCTAAACGGGCCAACGCTGACAAGACCCGTATTAAAAGTGTTGACGAAGAACGGAATTGGGATTGGCTGGGCCCACGACTGGTTTACAGGGTGAAAGTTTTTATTCAAGGGGCCCTTGGTGAGAGGCCCGAGAAAGCACACCCGAACGATAAGGGAAATCGGAAGTTAGACCGGTACGGCCCAACCGTTAGTACAAGTTTTGCTTGACATATTGTTCTGTTTCCGGAGTAACCGGGTAATAGATGCTCGATGTAAATGCCTCGACAAAGGCTTGATTTATTTATTTTTGCATTAATGAGAAGCACGTTTTTTTTAGTTTTTTTTTGCTTGTGGTGGCTCGCAACTCGATTCTTCATTTTTCCCAGAGCGCCCTTTCGGGCTTTCACCCTGTCCTCGGCTCACCTTTTATTTTGTTTTTTTGCTTTTCCTTTTTTTTGCTTCTCTCTTTTTTTTTTACGGCTCGCAACTAAATTATTCATTTTTCCCGGAGCGCCCTTTCGGGTTTTCATTCCGTCCTCGGCTCGTCAATTTTTTTAAAATTTTTTTACTACGTCTTGCAACTCGATTCTTCATTTTGCCCGGAGCGCCCTTCCGGGTTTTCACCCCATCCTCGGCTCGTCGTTCGTGCTTCGTCTTAGAAATCACTCGTTAATCGGAGCATGTGATGGGTTCCGATTTGCACATGAATCGAATAATCAATTTTGTTATTTTTGGTTATACCCTTGAGAGGTTGCCTACGTATCCGTGATTAGACGGAATCAAACCATGTTCGTAGTTAGTAAAATGTGAGAGACTTTGCTTTAAACTCATTATGCCAGTTATCGACGTGAAGTACTTTGCATGGGTTTCCACCTTAGTTTAGATATTAGTATGAGGTAGTTAGGATTCTAAGGGTAATAGCGTTTAAGCTAGTCCATGTTGGTGGGGGTCGAGAATTCTTGACCGTCTAGATCGGTGATGATCATGGCGCCTCCCGTGAGTATTTTCTTGACGAGGTAGGGACCCGTCCAGTTTGGTTTGAATTTTTCCCTAGGGTCGGCGAGAAGGGGTGCTCTAATGGACTTAACTACTAGATCTCCCTCGCATTTGTTTTGAGACTTAACTCGTTTCTTAAAGGCTCATTGTATTCTTTGTTAATAGGCTCGCACGTTGGACAGTGCATGTATTCTACGCTCGCCTAGGAGTAATAATTCGTCATAACGTTTCTGCTTCCATTCTTCTTCGGGAATGCCGCTTTTGGCTAGTATCCTTAATGAGAGTATTTCTAATTCTATTGGCTGTACAGCTTCTGAACCGTAGGTTAGGTAGTAGAGTGTGGCTCCGGTGGGAGTTCGGTATCCCCATAATGCAAAGGGTATCTTGTTGGGCCAGTCTCGATAATTGTCTATCATCTTCTTAAGGATGGTGACAATGGTTTTACTTGCTGCTTCTACAGCCCCGTTTGTTTGAGGTCTGTAGGGTGATGACTTGTGTCGTTTGATTTTGTATTTGTCTAGGAGTTTTTGAGTGTCGGCCCTAACTTGAGCCCCCTGATCACTTATGATCTCGTGTGGTATGTCGTAACGGGAGATGATGTTGTTTTGTAGGAATTTGACTACTTGTTTAGAGGTTAGTATTGTGTATGAGGCTGCTTCTACCCATTTGGTAAAGTAATCGATGGCCACTAGTATGAAACAGTGTCTGCCGGTTCCGGATGGGTGTACTTTTCCTATGATGTCTATTCCCTAGGTGGACAAGGGTCAGGGTGTTGTTGTACTGTGGAGTGGGTATGGCGGTAGGTGTTGGATATTGGAGAATATTTGGTAGTTGTGACAGTGACGTATATTATGTCGACAGTCTGCTTCTAGGGTTATCAAGTAATAGCCTAACCTCATTATCTTACGGGCTAGCGCGTGTTCGCTCATGTGGGGTCCGCATTCCCTGTCATGTACTTCTTCCATGACTTTTTTTTATTGGGCTTTGTCTATGCACATAAGGAGTACTTCTTGTGGGGTTCGTTTGTATAATAATCATTGTTTTAGGACGTAGTGAGTGGCGTGCATTCTTATGGCTCGTTTGTTTTTGGTATTTGTATTGGGTGGGTTTGATCTGTCGGTTTGGAAGTCTAGGATTTTTTTGTACCAGGGTTCTTCGGAGGTGTCATCGCTTTCGTTATTGTGGATATAGGTGGGTTGTTCACTTCTCTCTGCACAGATGGGCATGGAGAAGAGGTTTTTGGGCATTTTTATTAGTGAGGGTAATTTGGATAGTGCATCCGCAAATCGATTTTCCTCATGGGGTATGTGTGTAAATTTGATTTCAGTGAATTCACGGGAGATTGTCTCGATTTCGGTTTGGTATGGAGCTAGGCTTTCGCTATAAACCTTCCAAATGTCTGTGGCTTGGTCGACTACTAAGGGTGAATCTTCGCGGACTCTAAGGTTTTTAATCCCTAGTGTTACTCCGGCTTTTAGTCCTATTAGGCAGGCCTCGTACTCGGCCGCGTTGTTGGTTACTGGGAAATCTAGTTTGACTGATATGGGTGTGTGGTCCCCTTGTAGGGATATTAAAAAGGATTCCCACACCGTAGCCCCTCATGCTCGAGGCGCCATCGAAGTATGGGTCCCATGATTCGTTGTCGGCAAATAAGATGTCCTCATCGGGGAGGGACCAGGTATCGGTTGTGTGGGTTTCCTCTCTATTGGGTTTTCGGCTTGGAATTCGGTCACGAGTGGGTTAAGTGTTGGGATGGTTGCTTATTGCGATCTCATTTAGGGTGAAATAAGGTGGGCTATCGGTTGAAGCCCTTGTGTTCGAGTTTTACTTGATGGTTTATCGATAAATGGCATAGTATCGAGTCGTAAGGAAAAATGTGTTGTTTCAAATCAAGCGATTGTCGAGGCACATATTCAGGAAAGAAAATTGTATTTATTTTATTAATAATATGATAAGGACAACGTATCCGAAATATGACTCTTTGGAGGTAGGGACAGATCCATGTACTTCTGACTCAACAATGATAATAGAAAGAAAGTAGTTATACTATGTCTTAACCCTATTATGACATTGACCTAAGCTCAGGAGCGCGAGTGTCTTCTTAGTGGTGAACAAAAGAAGCATGAAAACATAGTTATTGTGGATGTTTTAAAGCAATTAGTAGGATGTATTTATACTGACCATACACAAAATTCCTGAAGTTGAGGCAGAACATGAAAATCTGTTGAATTTTTTAGGGCTTTGGTGTCGCACACCAAGTGTTTGATGGAAGGGAAGACCCAATATTAAGCCCAAATCCGCACCATCTTAACTCATCGGCTAAGGAAGAAGAGGCATGATAAGCTAGTCGTATACCTATCAAAGATAACCAACTTAGGTCTAACTAAAAATATAGTTAGGAAAGTCAGGATCGTATCCACAAGGAGACAAATGAATTCTACTCGTAATTAAAGTTTATCTATGTAACTAAATCGCGGGTTTTTATGAGTTGTTTTTGACTAATCTAAAAGTAGTGAAGGAAAGAGAATTAAAAGAGAAGAAATAACAAAAATAAATAAGATGAATAAAGATGAATAAATATAGAGAGAAAACTAGGATTGTCGGTTCACTACGAATTTCTTATGGTCGCGGTCTAAGTCACAGGTCTGTCGCAGATATTGATCTAAGGGGTAGTGAAAAGGTCCTTCCGGTCCGCTATTCACCCTAGACTGCTTCTAACGGCTTCCGATCTTATTAGAGCAAACTAATGTGTTGTAGCAGGTCTAACTTTTACCAGGCTTCCGATCTTAGGTTCAAGTTTACCAATTAAATTAATCAATTACGTCGACTTAATCAATTAATCTCAATTAAATGCTACAATTGACAACTCAGACACAATATCATTGACAGATCTATAAATTATTTAGCGACCACATTCAATTCGCAGATCCCCTAAATCCTAGCGAGGGAAATTAGCTACTCATAATTAAATTAAGAACAACAAGATTAATAAAAGAATTTACTAAACATGATGAATAATGATAATTAATGCTTCGACAAGTATAAAACTATAATTAAGAATAATTAAATATGAAGAAGAAAACAATCAAGAACAAAGAAGAAGGAAGAAAGATTAATAAAATTACCATAGGAATGAAGGCGATTCGAAACCGAAATTCTTACAATAACCGAGTTTTGGGAAGAGAGAATAAGGAGAAGAGTTATAAGTCTAAAAGTAGAGATATCTAAAAGGGAAGAAGTGTTCTAGTTTTTGTGGCTGAAAAGTCTATTTATACAACTTAGATAGGTTAAAACTGTTTTAGGAAACTTCTTTGCTGAGCACGAAATCTGCCCGCAGTCCAAGAAATAGTCGGCCGACTATTATAATAGTCGGTCGACTATCGCCATTGTCGGTCGACTATTCTTCCACTTCAGCGTCCAGCTCTTACAGCTTCGATTTGCCTCGGTTTTGGTTCGTTTTAGCTCCTTTGTCTTCCGTCCCTGCAAAAGGACAATACACACCACAAAGTAGCCAATTCGGGGCAAAATAATAGTTTTCACTATTCAATAAACACGAGAATGCGCGTATAAAAGGCATAAAAAGTGTATATAAAATACGCGCATCAAATCTCCCCAAACCAAACCCTTGCTTGTCCTCAAGCAAGCACAAAACGATAACTCAATTCTAATGGAATGTACATAACTCATAGCGGAATATGATCCAAAGTTACCTAACCAATGCGCAACGATTAAAATAAATGTAAACAACCACATACAACAAGCTTGACCAATGACAACAGTACTGAACCTTCAACCTTGCAAGACTCGTCTATGTCGGACTCTCACGGATCGCTCATCACACAAATCGGGTGATATTGTGAGTTTATGTAAAAACGGAAAGACAAAGCACTCACCTAAACTGCGACCTACAAGAACATGCATGCAATCTAACATGAAATCAATCTCTAATAACCGTACATACGCATTCTATCGGGGAAAAAACACGTGCCAAGGACTTACATATGGTATACAGTGAGGTTAATCGGGTAAGAAGGGGCAAAATGATATGGATATGTGGAGGTAAAAGCCAAGCTAGTACAACTACAATCAACATAAAATTCATTCCGTTCTCACCAAACTCTAGTCGAAAAAATTAGGCATAATAACAAGCGCCTTACAAAAATCGCTTGTCACCAATAACTATGAAATTAGAGAGATCAATTCTTTTTTCATAGCAAAAACACATTCTTCTTCTAGTTTCACTTCATTTTTTTTTTCTTTTCTTCTTTCCTTTCTTATTTTTTTTTCATTCAAGATTTTTTTCTCATTGATTTTTTCTTTTCAACTTTTATTTCAATTCCCCTTTTTTTTCCAATCATCACGGTACCACAATCAACCCGGAAAAAACAATTCCGTTCAACTAATCTACTAGCTTGACTAGGGTAGGCAATATATGGCATGTAGTTGAAAAACGGGTCAAATAGGTCAATTTGGCTATGTGAGGCTCATGGGAATTAATTAAAAAAAAGATTTGCCTTTTTCGCACATGTCAAAACCACGAGTCAAAAACGTACAGGTACCTAAGAGACGAATGCCATGCTTATGCAGTTTGATATTACATGTCTCATAAGGAGTACTACTCTCAACCTAAATGAAACTGATCATGAATGTCATCAGTTTAAAGGCTCTGATTCCTTACAAATCTAAGTAGTTTGCCAACAATGAGTCAAGTTTATTCGTTCAGCACTGTTAACCAAAGATGCAAGAATGCCACATGTACTTATATACAAAAATCCTAGCGGCGCACTAGCGTAAGCAACTAAATGAAGACATAGAAGCATTATCATCATTGCTACATAGCATTCCGACTCAACTAAGACACAACTAAATGCAAAAACATATTTTTGTGATTTTTTTTTACAAAAATGCATGCGGAAATGCAAGAAATATGCAGATGGATGAAAACAAACAGATGCATACCCTTCCCAAACCAAATCGCACAATGCCCTCATTGTGTACAACAAACAATAAGAGGCAATAATAAATACGGGGAAGGAATGCAAAACGATGGAAGTGCAAAAAGAAAAAGAAGAACTACTTACAAGATATATACAAACGGAGACCTCCCCAAACCGACCTAATCGGAGCTCTCGTCACCGCTCTCCTCTTGATCACCGCTTCCACTATCGTCTTCTCCCTCCTCGTCATCTCTCTGCTCATTCCCGGCATCGTTACCATAGCCTCCCTCGGGGTAGGTGTAGTAAGTCGGGTGCCAACCCGTAGGAGAGATCAGGCCGATCTGCACTCCATTGTTGTAACATGGAAAGTTGGCAAGTGCCTGATTTAGCTGTACCGTTGCTATCCGGTGGCACAACTCATTAAGCATTCCTGGGACCGCCGCTTGGTTGAGGACCGCAGGTGTAACATATGGCGGAGGAGGCACAAAGTGGGCAGGATATGCAGGCACATTAGAATAATCAGTATATGGATACGCATAAGGAGGCCATGGTGGGACCGAAGGTCCAGCCGCAAAAGATGGTGTATGTTATGCATGGCTAGTCGACCGGCCACCCCCTCGAGATTGTCGAGGAGGTCGAGATGGCCCACCCGTCTCAGGTGCGAAGTGTGTGGGGGTCTGAAGATCCCTCCTAAGTGGTAGCAAATAGGAGGGATACGGTGGAGGGTCCCTTTCAGGACCAAAGGGGAGATGGGGGTAGGGGGTAAGAGGTGGTAGATTGTAAGAGAGGATAACCGATTCGTCCTTTGCTATGCGCCAACGCAAATCAGGACCTAGCCAATGAAGACTCCTAAGGACAGACAAGTTCAAAAGACGACTCTCGAGTCGTGCGGCAGATGGAAGATCATGTCCTATAGGTTCCTCCCCGTACGGGAAGTCCGGAAATAGCCTACGACTGATGTGGGAAACGAGACTCCCATAATGAATGACAGCTATAAGCTCATTTCTAATATGTTGGAAATGGTGGGCAACAAGGGCGGCCACATTCACGACATATGGCCGCTCGCTATCGATGTTAAGATAGCTTGCTAGACTCTCTAATTCATCGGCATTAACATTGTTCGGCTCAGTACGTCCGTAAATGGTGCACCCTATCAGACGAAGCCAGTATCGGATGGCCGGGTGATGGACTTCGATGCCCCGCTTACGACCCGTATTACGATCAGTAATGCAAGATCAGATATCATTGGCTAGACGGCGAGGGGGATGAATTGAGTCCCCTTCGCTAGTGACACCTAAAAGCTGACCGAACTCGCGAATGGTCCTAGAAAAACTCGTGTTAAAGAGTCTGAAAAATATGCATGGTGTGTCCCAGTTCATGTCACTAAAGAAATTGAAACTACTAAAAAACTCAAGAGTAAGACCCTTATACGTGAATTCAAGCATATAAATTAGTCCACTCATACCAGTGCCATTAAGTAAGTCAACAACAGGCTGATAAATGCCTAACCTGCCCAAGAGCTCACGGTCTAGGAACCGTGTCGGGGTTACCTTAAGAGCTGCCAACTGGACAAAGCGCTCCCTCTGATCAGTCAAGGCAAACTGAATGTTTGGGTATTCTGGTATGCTCTCCTCGAGAAATGGAACGAGGTCCTGAGTCGGCGCTGACTCTCGGCTAATGTCGACCCGACGCCTTGTGCTTCCCCGACGTTGTCTTTTTGCATCCATTTTGATCTGAAATAGCAAAAATTAGACTACTGTACTACTCACACAAAAACCCCCAAATCAATTGAAATCAAAACCCTAATTTCATAACTGAAATTGGGGTAAAAACACTATAATGTGGATGAAATCAATAAATTGGGGTAAACAAAATGAGTAATAGCATAAATCTAACGCAAACTAAGTCGATATTCCGAAATCAGATGCTGAAAACAACCCTAGAGAAATCGCGACAGAACCCAGGAAGCAGCGAAAAATCGCCCGACAGAGACGATAGTCGCCCGACTATCGCAATAGTCGTCCGACTATTGGAATAGTCGCCCGACTATTTCGATAGTCGGCGACTCCGGCGAACAGCAGAGAACGTACAGCGCAGCAGTTAGACGGGAAATAAATGAAAATCAACACAAGAAAACTTACTTGAATGGCTGGAAAGTAGTTACAATTTCAATAGAGACAAGAAAATAGCAAGGATGAAGATATTAAAGGAGATAGTGATGGGGAGAAGAAGATGGGTAGAGGTTGAAGATGAAGATTTGAATGAAAAGGGTGAAGGTAAGGATGGAGGTAGGTGGGAGGAGTAAGAAAATAGGGTTTAGGAGTTAGTAATGTTTTCAAAATAACAATTTGAAGTAGAAGAGTAAAGAGAAAATATGACTTATGCCACGGAAATATTCAGCCAAGGTGCGTAAATTTGCCAGAATTGTCGACCGACTAAAATAATAGTCGATCGACAATAAAAATAGTCGGCCGACTATTGAAAATAGTCGGTCGACTATTGCTGTTCAGTTCCAGTTTTCCGTCAGCAGCCTGTTTTCTCCAAAACTCAATTCAAACTTTCAGACCCTCGTTCTCACACTCACAAAATCTACAATGCAGTAAATTAAATATGCTCTAACTAACTAAATGCAGGTACAAATGTTTTACAACCCGGGTTGCCTCCCGGTCAGCGCTGGTCTAAGGTCCCGCACGACCGTAGTCATCTTGCTCAGTTGGTGACTGTTTCGAGGTACAAAACCTCGACTTCTTCTCCTATGTCACCTCTCTCGTGATAGTGCTTTATTTGGTGACCATTGACCTTAAAGCGATTTCTCGTGGAAGAGTTTTCAAGCTCGACCGACCCAAATTTAGAAATCGAAATTACCGTATAGGGGCCGGACCATCTGGATTTTAATTTTCCAGGAAAAAGACGAAGACGAGAATTAAACAATAATACCTTTTCGCCTGCTTTAAAATCTCTCGGAATGATACGCTTATCATGCCACCTTTTTGTCTTTTCTTTGTAGATACGGGCACTATTGTAGGCATTCATCCTGAACTCCTCGAGCTCATCTAGCTGTAAAAGTCGATTTTCGCCACACAATTTTGGGTTAAAATTTAGTTCTTTAACGGCCCACCATGCTTTATGCTCTAACTCTACGGGTAAGTGACAGGGCTTCCCATAAACCAACCGATAAGGCGATGTACCAATCGATGTCTTATAGGCGGTCCTATATGCCCATAGAGTGTCATCTAGTTTCAGGCTCCAATCTTTTCTAGACTTCGAGACAACCTTTGCCAAAATATCCTTAAGCTCCCGGTTGGAAACTTCAACCTGTCCACTAGTTTGGGGGTGATACCCCAAACCTCTACGATGCATAACACCATATTTAGACAATAAGGCAATAAGTTGTTTTTCTTTAAAGTGGATACCTCCATCACTAATGACGACTCGGGGGACGCCAAAACGTGGAAATATAATCTTCTTGAAAAGTTGGATGACGGTCTTAGCGTCACAATGGACCGAGGCAACGGCTTCTACCCACTTAGATACGTAGTCTACAGCTACTAAAATGTACCTATTACCTCGACTTGTCGGGAAGGGACCTTGATAGTCGATGCCCCAAACATCAAAAATCTCTACCTCCAAAATACCGACTTGAGGCATCTCATGCCTCCGAGAGATATTTCCCATCCTCTGACAAGCATCACATCCTGAAACAAATGACTTGGCATCAGAAAACAAAGATGGCCAATAAAAACCTGATTGAAGTACCTTAGCCACGGTCCTAGCGGGACCGTGGTGACCACCATAAGACGAGGAATGACAGGCTTCCAAGATGGCATTGGTTTCCCATTGCGGTATGCATCGCCTAAAAAGTCCATCGGCACACTCCTTGAAAAGATGTGGATCGTCCCAAAAATATTGCCGAACATCATGTAGGAACCGCTTCTTTTGTTGATATGACAAATCAGGCGGCATTATTTTACCTACAAGAAAATTAGCATAGTCAGCATACCACGGAGTATCCATTATACCAATAGCCATCAAAATATCATCAGGAAAAGAATCATCTATCGGTAAAGTATCGCCTCCGTCCTGCAATGGAAATCTAGAAAGGTGGTCCGCCACAGAATTTTCAGCGCCCTTCTTGTCCTTTATCTCCAAGTCGAATTCCTGAAGTAGAAGGATCCATCGTAGCAGTCTCGGTTTGACTTCCTGCTTCGCGAGGAGGTACTTCAAAGCCGCATGGTCCGTATAAATTATGACTTTCGATCCTATGAAATAAGATCGAAATTTCTCTAATGCATAAACCACAGCTAGAAGCTCCTTCTCCGTCGTAGTATACTTCACCTGAGCCTCATCCAGAATTCGGCTCGCATAATAGATGGCATTTACTGCATTTTCCTTCCTTTGAACCAGCACCGCTCCGACCGCATAATCACTAGCGTCGCACATAACTTCAAACGGTAACTCCCAATCCGGGGCCTGAATAATAGGTGTTGTGACCAAAGCCTGCTTCAACCTGTTAAAAGCAGATAAACATTCATCAGAAAAAATGAATGGGGCATCCTTAAGGAGCAATTGTGTAAGTGGTTTAGCAATTTTAGAGAAATCTTTGATAAACTGGCGATAAAATCCGACGTGTCCAAGAAAACTCCTAACCCCCTTCACGTTAACGGGAGGAGGCAATTGCTCGACCACTTGCACCTTTGCTTTGTCTACTTGGATGCCTCGACCTGAAACTAAGTGCCCAAGGACAACTCCATCATTGACCATAAAATGGCACTTCTCCCAATTCAGCACTAAATTGACCTCAATACATCGCTGCATCACTTTATCAAGGTTAGTAAGACAATCAGTGAAATTACTACCGTAGACACTGAAATCATCCATAAATACCTCCATAATAGACTCGATATACTCGGAAAATATCCCCATCATGCACCTTTGAAAGGTGGCAGGGGCATTACACAACCCGAAGGGCATCCTGCGATAAGCAAAAACACCATGGGGACAAGTAAAGGTAGTCTTTTCCTGATCATCAAGATGGATCGGGATCTGAAAGAACCCTGAATAGCCATCTAAATAACATAAAAACTTATGTGAGGCTAACCTTTCTACCATTTGATCGATAAACAGAAGATGGAAGTGATCCTTTTTTGTGGCGGCATTTAATCGTCTATAGTCAATTCACATCCGCCATCCCGTTACAATTCTAGTAGGTATTAATTCATTTTTATCGTTTTTTACCACGGTCGTCCCGCCTTTCATCGGGATGACCTGAACAGGACTCACCCATTTAGAGTGACCGACAGAATAAATTATACCTGCATCTAACAACTTCATCACATCTTTCATTACCACTTCCTGCATTTTCGGGTTCAACTTACGTTGACCCTGTCTAACAGGTCGGCGATCCTCTTCCAATTCAATTCGATACATGCAAATATCGGGACTAATTCCCTTAAGGTCATCTAGACTGTAACCTAATGCATTCTTGTTCTTTTTAAGAACGACCAACAAAGCTGAAAGTTGGTTCTCATCTAATTTATTACTTATGATGACGAGATAAGACTCAGAATCGTCTAGAAATACATACTTAAGATGAGACAGAAGAGGTTTCATGTCGGGTTTGGTTACCTCTACAGCATAAGAAGTATCTACCAACCTATTTACCACTTCTCCGTCGATGCTCGTCAGTTTCTGTGTATCTCTTAAAATATCCCACACAGCATCATCGTTAGTCTTATTACCTGCACAAGTGTCTAAACATGTTAAAGCCTCGAGCGGGTCCCTACTCAGGGAACCCGCACAAACATCAAGAATAACTTCATCAATGATATCTAGTGCATAACAAGTATCCTCGATCATAGGCTTAGCTAATGTATTGGCCAAATTAAAGGTCACTTTATCGTCCCCCACCTCCAGAGTCAAGCGTCCGTGCTTGACATCTATAATAGCCCCTGCAGTATGTAGAAATGGCCTACCTAAAATTATAGGAATCTGGGTATCCTCAGCCATATCTAAAACAATGAAATCGTCAGGTATAAAGAATTTACCTATCCTAACAGGGACATCTTCTAAAACTCCTAGGGGACGTTTGACTGACCTATCAGCCATCTGAAGAGTCACACTTGTGACTTTAAGCTGACCCATATTCAGTTTCTCGCAAACTGAATAGGGCATGACACTGACACTCGCACCCAAATCACATAAAGCTTTATCGATTACATGGGTGCCTATGGTGCATGGTATGGAAAAACTACCCAGGTCTTTCAGTTTGGGTGGAGACTTACTTTGAATTAAAGCACTACACTCAGCAGTAAAAGCAATAGTCTCATGTTCATTAAAGTTTCTCTTACGAGTCAGAATATCTTTCATAAAATTTGCGTAAGAGGGTACCTGGGTAATTAATTCCGTGAAGGGAACGGTTACCTGGAGATTTTTGACGACCTCCATAAACTTACTGAACTGGTTCTCGACCTTCTTATTCTTCAACCAGCTAGGAAAAGGAACTTGAATTTTCACCTGTTCAGCAGCTTTATCTTGTAGAACACCTGTTTCCACTTCAGCATCAGACGGCTTATCAGCAGCGACCGTCTCCGATCTGGATCTTGCCTCTGGATAGTCGGCCGACTATCAGGGATAGTCGGTCGACTATCAGGGATAGTCGGTCGACTATTTTCCTCCTCACCTGCATTTTCTGTTAATCTGTCAATGATAGTCGGTCGACTATCTGAAATAGTCGATCGACTATTATTGACCAGTTCGTCATTCACAGCAGTTTTAGCAGTTTTTAACGATACATCATCATCTATTACATCCTTAATTACATCATCCACAATAACAGAATTATGTTAACTAGGCATCTTGGGCTCGTCATAAGTAAGGCCGCTACGAAGCTGAATCGCGTTGACCTTATCGTGCGATTTTTCCGGCTGTGACGGTAGTGTGCCCGGTTGCCTAGCAGACTGATTTGTGGCAAGCTGCGCCACCTGCGTCTCCAATATTTTGATCTGTGCATCTTTAGATTGGTCACTTTTCTGCATCTGGATCATGAGAGATTACATCATACTCTTCAATTCCTGATATTCATTAGGAACTAGAGCCGGAGTCACGGGCGGTAGAGGAAGAACAGCAAGAGGTTGAGTCGGCGGTGGAAGAGCTAGAGGCTTTTGGAAGCCTTGTTGTTGTCCGCGATGAGGCGGAACATAAGCTTGTTGCTTCGGCTGAGGAACTAGGTTCAACACATTCTGACTCGTCCAACTGAAGTTCGGATGCTCCCTAGTCCTCTCATTATAGTAATTAGAATAGGGATTACCTTGCTTGAAGTGTTGAAAAGCTAGAACTTGTTCCATCCCTGTCATACATTCCCCCGCGCTATGGCCTTCGGTACCACATCGCTCATAGATTGCCTCTTGTTTGATCATGGCATGGACAGTTTGCTGATTTGACTCGTTTCTATGGGGCGGATTCTGAATTTTGTCGAGACGGGCATGAAGATGATCAAATTGAGCCATAATCTCAGTGGTTTCCGCTGTGGCTACCCGAACACTTCCCCTTGGATTTCCATATTCGGCTCGATGCGTGGCCATCTCCTCGATCAATTTCCAACCCTTGTCATCATCAACATTATTCTAGAAACGTCCGTTAGCTGCACCATCAAGAATAGCACGATTATCATCAAATAAACCGTTATAGAATTGATTATATAAGAACCATGGCTCGAATCCGTGGTGAGGAATAGAACGGACTAGATCCTTAAATCTAGTCCATGTTTCGTTAAGATCTTCCAATGGTCCTTGCTTAAAACTGGTTATCTGACTCCGTATCTGATTGGTGCGCTGAGGAGGGTAGTAATGCTTATAAAAAGCAAGCGCCAATGAGTTCCAGTCAGTAATATTGGCTGCTGCTTTATCCAAGTCTCGATACCATCTACGGGTTGAACCTGCAAGAGAAAATTGAAATAAGGCCTCCATTACTTGTTCTTGTGTTACCCCGGGAGCAATTGGAATCGAACAACAATAATCAGAGAATATTTTCATATGCTGTCCGGGGTCTTCCATGGTATTTCGCTCCACTAAATTGATATAAGCGGGACGAATCTCGAAAGAGCCAGTGGTAGGAGTAGGTAGCTTCCATCCTTTCGGAATGTTAGCCTGAGTTGGCTCGGAGTGAGTGGAAAGATTCGACGGCATGATCGTAATTGAGATATTCGACTCCGCGTCTGATTTGGTACTTGAGTCGTCCTCTTCGTGAGACGAATATTCCACTTCTAGGTTAGTGGAAACTGGATCAAGCGAATTAGATTTCTCCGCTTGACGTATTTCCCTCCAAAAACTCCGTCTAGCTCGTAAGTCTTCTCGGGTTCGGGATCAAAAGGATGAATCTCGGACCTGTTAGACCTGGGCATACACAGAACTAAGAAGGAAAATATGAGAACCGTCTCAAGGAACGAAAGTTCCCTGAGACAAAAGATAAACTAAAAAGACAAGTAAAATTAACCGTCTCCCCGGCAACGGCACCAAAATATGATAAGCTAGTCGTATACCTATCAAAGACAACCAACTTAGGTCGATTTGGATCCCATCGTGACAAGGCCAAAGTCCTCGAGAACCAACCATGGCATTTTGATCGATTCATATGGAGTTTCAACGAACCTAACACTACTGGTAAGATCTCTGACGTTCCGCTTTGCCATGTTCCGTTTTGGGTTAGGGTCTATGATCTCCCTATAGCGGGAAGACGAAGTGAGTCGAACGCACAGCGTATTGGGGATCTTTTGGGGGGATATGTGAGTATGGAGTTAGGACCCAATCCTGAGATGGACCGAGCTATACGTATTCGAGTCCTCCATGATGTCAGGCAGCCTATTCATACATCTGTGCCAATCATTATGAGACACCAGAAGGTTGTTAATTTCGATGTGAAGTACGAGAAGCTACCGAAGTTTTGCTATGGCTATGGAATCCTTGGACATGGGGAAAAAGACTGTGATCATGGCCCGTATGAAGAAGATGAGTTACGCTTTGGGGATTGGCTGCGAGCTTCCCCAGGGAAGATGATAAAAACTGTCGTTGAAGGGTCAGGGAGAGCTGCCCGGTCGTTGGGTAAGGAGCTTGAATTTTCTGAGCAAGAGGAAAGGGAGTCGACGGTCGCAGAGATGATTGAGAAGCTGCAAAAAATTGCAGTAGACCTTCGAGGGAAGCGGAATAAAAAAGATGTAGGCAAGGGGACAGGTGAGGAATTGGTTATGACCATAAGTGATCCACAAGGGTGGATTGGAGGTTCACTCGAGGAGACCGAGCTGGTTGCAGACAAGTCACAAATAGAGGGCGTATCCAATATGAACTTTCAGGGAGGGCTTGTAGATGTTGGTCCAATTTATATGGACGATATCAGCTTCTCTATCGGCAATATTGACAAGTCGAGGAAGAAAGGGGGTGAAGGGGAGGAGGAATATGGGGGGTCGGGGAAGACGTGGAGACGCTTGACCAGGGAATACATCCAGAGCAAGTTGGGGAGTGGGGTGTCTCTAAATGTTGGTGGGAGCAAAAGACAGAGGGAGGGCGAGGGCGATGAGGATTCAGCTACTAACGGGGGTGACTCTAAGAGAAACAAAGTTACTGTTGACGGGGGCGTCTATATACCTGAGGCGGAGGTTGAGAAAACTCAACCCCACCGGGCCCAATGAATATTCTAAGCATTAACTGCCGGGGTTTGGGCCACCCCGATGCAGTTGGTGCTCTCCGGCATCTTATCCGGAGGGAGGCCCCAGCCATGGTGTTTCTTTGTGAGACGAAACTAAGTGGTCGCGAGATGGGGAGGGTGAGGGCGAAGTTTGAGGGGTATGATGGGTTAGATGTCGATAGTGTAGGTAGGTCAGGAGGGCTTTCTTCTATGTGGAAAAAGGAGATAGAGTGTACTTTTTTATCAGCAACTGTTCACTATATGGATTTTAAGATTCAAGATGCGCAAGGGAGTGGCGAGTGACGGGATTCTATGGGTGGCCGGCGGTCTCGGAAAGACATCTTTCGTGGCAATTGCTGAAAATTCTAAGTCGTCAAAATGAGTTACCTTGGGTTTGTTTAGGAGACTTTAATGAAATCATCTTCGCTACGGAGATGAAGGGGGGTAGACGGGCACAATGGCAAATGGATAAGTTTAGGGACGCTATTGATTCTTGTGAGCTGAGGGAGGTCCCTTTTGAGGGCTATGAGTTTACTTGGGATAATGGTCAATCGGGTGATGCTAACCGCCAAAGTCGACTCGATCGTGCACTATGTACGGAATCTTGGTCCGAGTTGTTCCCATTCGCAAAACTGGTGAACCTTGAGCGGGAATGGTCAGACCACTCCCCCATCAAGCTACTGCTTAACTCACGGGAAAATAGGGAAGGGGTCCATTGGGTCTTTAGGTTTGAGCAGATATGGGTTGGGCAAGGGAGGTTTGAGGAGGCGATTATCGATGGCTTCGAGAGAGGGAGAGGAAATTTGGTTGAGGGGTTGAAACAGTGTGGTCGTGCGCTTCAAGCTTGGAAGAAGACATCCATTCGGAAAATTGTTCGAGATATAGCAAAGAAAAGAAAACAGATTGCTCAACTCAACAAAGGGGGACGTACGGAGGCAGACGTGTCGAGACGGAGAAAACTGCTGGCCCAAGTAGCTGATTTGTGTCGACAAGAAGAAATTTTTTGGCGACAACGTTCACGAGCTTTATGGCTTAAGGAGGGGGGTACGAACACGAGCTTCTTTCATAAACGGGCTGGTGAGCGAAAGAAGAAAAACTACATTCATGCACTTATCGACGATAATGGAATAAAACGATCTGGTCGAGAGGGGGTGGGGGAGATTGCTATTGATTATTTTACGAAGCTTTTTGAGACATCCGGTCCGCGTGATTTCGGTAATATCTTTGAGGATGTCGAGACCCATGTCACCAATAGGATGAATCAGCAATTTCGGAGGGAGTATCATGAGACCGAAATTATTGAAGCCTTGAATCAAATGCATCCATTAAAGGCGCCAGGCCCGGATGGGATGAATGTGCTAGTCTTCCAAACTTATTGGCATGTCGTGAGACCGGAGGTGACCCGGACCGTCTTGAAGATTCTTCGAGGTGATCCGATACCAAGGGAGCTAAATAAGACGAACATTGTTCTTATACCTAAGAAGAAAGCCCCTGACAAGATGCGGGATTTTCGACCCATTAGTCTATGTAATGTAGTCTATAAATTAGCTGCCAAAGTTCTTGCTAACCGACTCAAACCCTTCCTCGGTGAGTTAGTTTCGAAAAATCAAAGTGCGTTCACTCCGGGAAGATTGATGACCGATAATGTCCTTATAGCGTTTGAAGTGTTCCATCATATGAAGAATTCCAAAGCTACGGGGGGTCACATGGCCCTGAAACTGGACATGGCCAAAGCATATGACCGTATCGAGTCGGATTTTTTAGCTCGGACACTGTCGTCGATGGGTTTCGATACTGGTTGGAGTAGCCGGGTTATGGAGTGCGTAACTTCTGTGTCGTTCTCGGTGCTAATAAATGGGGCGGAATCACGGGAGTTCATCCCAACACGAGGTTTAAGGCAGGGTGACCCGTTGTCACCCTATCTCTTTATTTTGTGCGCGGATGTCCTGTCTCACATGACTCGACGTGCAGTTGAGAGGGGGTCACTTCATGGGCTGAAAATAGCCCCCACGGCTCCTGTCATCTCCCATTTATTTTTTGCGGATGATAGTATTTTCTTCCTTAAAGCTCAAGAAGGTGAAGCTCTTGTCCTTAATACTATACTTCGAAGTTATGAATATGCTTCAGGCCAACTCGTTAACCTGTCGAAGACTACGGTGTCCTATGGGCACGGCGTCCCAGGTGATAGAAGAGCGAGGGTGACGGCCATTCTAGGGGCGGAGGAGGTTGAGAATCAGGAGAGATATTTGGGTTTGCCAACCGTTGTAGGCCGATCGAAGAAAGCTATAACTGATATCATTCGAGGTAAGTTACAAAAAAGGCTTAATGCTTGGCGTGGGAAAATTTTGTCTAGGGCGGGGCGGGAGATTCTTATAAAGGCGGTGGCCAATTCACTCCCGACCTATGTGATGAGTGTTTTTAAAATTCCTACGAATTTTTGTGATGAGTTTAACTCCATTATCTCGAAATTTTGGTGGGGTCATCTCGAGGCGAAACGGTGGCTTACTTGGGTATCGTGGAAGAAGCTTTGTCGGGCTAGAGATTTTGGTGGGATCGGGTTCCGGGATTTGAGAATGTGCAACCTTGCACTTTTGGGAAAACAAGCATGGCGGTTAGCTATGAACCAAAACGCGTTGTGGGCCCGGGTCATGGCTAGCAAGTACTACGTGGGGGGCACGTTTTTGGAGGCGCAATTGGGGAATAACCCGAGCTATACATGGCGAGGGATAATTGAAGCTCGGGATGTACTCAAGAAGGGGCTGAGACGTAGGATAGGGGATGGGCAAGATACATATATATGGAAAGATGCTTGGGTCTTGGGTAACAATGAGGGACGAGTTATATCTCCATGTATACCGGAACAGAGGGAGTGGCGGGTGGCGGAGCTACTAGAAGGGGAAGATGAAAGACGATGGAATGAGCCGCTTATCAGGTCGATATTTCTACCCTTCGAGACTGCAGCTATCCTTAATATTCGGGTTAGCAGGCTGGAGATGCGTGACTCTTGGTTTTGGGAGCCGGAGAAAGATGGTTGTTACTCGGTTAAGACGGCTTATCGTCTTCTTGAAGGGGAGGATCTGGGAATGGAGGGATGCTCGGATAGTCGGATGGAGAGGTGGATTTGGAACCAGATTTGGCGAGTCCCAGTTTGGCCCAGGATCAAGCTTTTTTCTGGCAGCTGTGCAACGACGCGATCGCAACTAAGGTAAACATTGCTAATAGAGTTGGGTCGGAGGATGTTATGTGTCCTTTGTGTCAATCTAATTTTGAGTCGAGTCTTCATCTTTTTCGTGATTGTGGTCTGTCTGGTCGGGTGTGGGATGATGTCGGGATAGGGGTGGATGAGATTCACAGGGTTATGGGAGTTAGGGAGTGGATCGAGGAGGTGTGGCGAGGTATTGGGTCCGACAATTATGATCTGTTTATGACAACTTGTTGGGCTATTTGGGAAGCAAGAAACAAACTGATTTTTCAGAATGAACAATCTCGAAGTGAAGACATTACTCGGCAGAGCATGGACATCATCACGGAGTTGCGAGAGTCAGCAGTGATCGAGGAACAAGGTAGTTGGAGGGAGAGCTCGGAGGACAGGCCCATCAGGAGCATATGGCAACCACCAGGAGCGGGTTTATTGAAGAACAACGTCGACGCAAGCGTGAAGTAGGGTCAGGGAGTGGGGTTGGGGGGTGTTTGTCGGGATTACAAAGGGGAGGTTCAGTGGGCCTTTACGAGAAGACGGAGAGAGGCATGGGACCCCCAAATGGCGGAGGCTGCTGCCATTCTGGAAGGTATGGTGGAGGCGCGGAAACATGGGCATTATGATATCGTAATTGAAAGTGATGCTCAGACCTTAGTGAATGCGATTAATTCGAGGAAACAGGGGAGGAGTGGCATATTCTTAATCATTGACGAGATCTTCGTTATTGCGGAATTTTTTCATTCGATTTGTTGGGTCTATACCAAACGGTCTTGTAATGGTGTAGCACATGAACTTGCTCAGGCTGCATCTGTTAGTAATTCGTTCATCGAGTGGGATAATAGGCTCCCGATGAATGCTAGTTCCATTGTTATTTCTGAATTAATTTAATTTTTCCCTCGATGGGAGATTCAAAAAAAATATATAGCTAGGAAAGTCAGGATCGTATCCACAAGGAGACAAATAAATTCTACTCGTAATTAAAGTTTATCTATGTAACTAAATCGGGGGTTTTTATGAGTTGTTTTTGACTAATCTAAAAGTAGTGAAGGAAAGAGAATTAAAAGAGAAGAAATAACTAAAATAAATAAGATGAATAAAGATGAATAAATATAGAGAGAAAACTAGGATTGTCGGTTCACTACGAATTTCTTATGGTCACGGTCTAAGTCACAGGTCTGTCGCAGATATTGATCTAAGGGGTAGTGAAAAGGTCCTTCTGGTCCACTATTCACCCTAGAATGCTTCTAACGGCTTCCGATCTTATTAGGGCAAACTAATGTGTTGTAGCAGGTCTAACTTTTACCAGGCTTCCGATCTTAGGTTCAAGTTTACCAATTAAATTAATCAATTACGTCGACTTAATCAATTAATCTCAATTAAATGCTACAATTGACAACTCAGACACAATATCATTGACAGATCTATAAATTATTTAGCGACCACATTCAATTCGCAGATCCCCTATATCCTAGCGAGGGAAATTAGCTACTCATAATTAAATTAAGAATAACAAGATTAATAAAAGAATTTACTAAACATGACGAATAATGATAATTAATGCTTCGACAAGTATAAAACAATAATTAAGAATAATTAAATATGAAGAAGAAAACAATCAAGAACAAAGAATAAGGAAGAAAGATTAATAACATTACCAAAGGAATGAAGGCAATTCGAATCCGAAATTCTTACAATAACCGAGTTTTGGGAAGAGAGAATAAGGAGAAGAGTTATAAGTCTAAAAGTAGAGATATCTAAAAGGGAAGAAGTGTTCAAGTTTTTATGGCTGAAAAGCCTATTTATACAACTTAGATAGGTTAAAACTGTTTTGGGAAACTTCTTTGCTGAGCACGAAATCTGCCCGCAGTCCAAGAAATAGTCGGCCGACTATTATAATAGTCGGTCAACTATCACCATTGTTGGCCGACTATTCTCATAGTCGGTCGACTATTCTTCCACTTCAGCGTCCAGCTCTTACAGCTTCGATTTGCCTCGGTTTTGGTTCGTTTTAGCTCCTTTGTCTTCCGTCCCTGCAAAAGGACAATACACACCACAAAGTAGCCAATTCGGGGCAAAATAATAGTTTTCACTATTCAATAAACACGAGAATGCGCGTATAAAAGGCATAAAAAGTGTATATAAAATACGCGCATCAACGCAGATGCTATCATATATGAAAATGAGTAATCAAGGCAAGATACATTTACTCACCACACTCTTTATATTGGTGGGGGCTTAAGTTAGAGCAAGAAGACGTATGGATATGAGGGCTTCATGTGGAATCTAATGCATGGTATGAAATACCCCTGTAAGTTTGTTTTTGACCCCGAAGTCTTCTTTCCACAAATAAACCGAGCTGAGATATGTCAATCAAATTTTTTTTGTTGAGATATGGGTGGGAATTACATGTTAATTACAAGACGATGTATAGTTGGGCAAATGATGGTGCGACGATCCTAGAACAGATGGATGTTAACAACCAGATTACAAAGTTGATGGTTCTGTTATCTCCTAGTCAAGATTATCAGATTGGTAATGGTACTACTGGTGTTGTTGTTCTGGCCGGTGCTCTTCTGGAAATGGCTGAAAAGCTCTTAGACCGTGGTATTCATCCTATTAAAGTTTCAGAGGGATATGAAGTGGCCTCACAGACAGTGTATAGTTGGGGTAAGTCATTTACTACATTGACTCTATATGAAGCACTTTGGTTCCCTTATCTTCGGTCTATTGTTGTTTACTCACTTTATAATGCACAAGTTTGGGTATTTGATGAAAACCTTTCCTTGAGTATGCTTCATTTGCTAAATATTGATGTTTGTATGCAATTTATTACCATGGAAAGCTTATGGTTGCTTTGGAACCTCACCCTTGTGGACAAGGGTTATTTTAGGGAAGAGGAAGGCAAAGTTAGTACTTGGGAATGTCAAGAAATTGAGACGAAATTAATTAATCTTGGGCTAGTTAGTGAAAAATAGTCCTTATTTTGTCTCAAGGTGAATAATGGTGCGGATATGGATTGGAAGTTGTTGAAAGTTGTTGCTAGACATGTCAAATACTCATGCTCATATTGGTTAGAGGATGCATATTTACCAATTGATCTTGCTCGTATGTGCCATGCTTTTGGCATATTATTAAGTAACACCACTAGTGAAATCTTAGTTTTGGAGCATCAGGTTGCATTGGTGTGGACTGTGTGGTGTCGACATGTTACATTCTTTGGAAGAACTACTATACTTTTGGAACGAGTTGTGTTTGACCCTGGTGTAGATTGGTATTTATTGATCCTTTGAACATCTTGTGTCTTTCTAATAATTCAGATACTTTGTCTCACCCTTGAGGACAAGGGTGATTTTGAGGAGTTTGGAAATGGTTATGAGCATCGGGTACACTATGAGGTATATCATGATCGTGTTACTACTACCTCAAAGAGAATGTCATCTTTCCCAAACCATCTCTTAATTGGATTGACATTTATGAATTATGAGGCACACCTTGATGCTAGTTTGAAGGGTTACCCAACTGCCTTTCAGGACTTGGTAACGAAGTTAGGAGGAGGTGGTCCGAACTTACAAGTTTTCATTTGGGACCTTGACAATACGGAACAAAGTAGAACAGATGACTTGGAGTCTCTTGGCTATGTGCTTATATATTTTTCGAGGTGAAGTCTCCCATGGCAAGGATCGAAAGTCAATATCAAGGAAGAGGGTGTTGATTCTAGGATTGTGTGGATTTTTGATCCGGGTGGATTTCATTACAATCACTCTCATGTTGAGACTAAGGGTACTACCTTTGTCTTCGATCCCGGCGACTTATAAGTAGTTATGTGGCCTTATGTTGGTCCGGATCAAACTACTAAAATCACACATATACAACTTAGAGAATGCTTTGGTGAGCCAAATCTGATCCTTGAGGACAAGGATCATTTGAAGGGGTGGATATTGATACAAACCAAAATGTTAGTAAGAGGGTATATTAGTAAATTTGTCTTTTATTTCTTATTCTCCAAGGCATATGACCTATATAAAGACATTTGTAGGTTGTAATGAATTATCCAAGAATTTATCAATGAAAGTTAATCTTTCCTGCTATCTTATCTTCCAGTTTCTTCTAGTTCCATCAAAATCGATTGATTAATCCTAGGTGATTTCTTCCCTCACCACAGATTATTCTAAAGATCATTTAACCTATCGACTAATTAATCGAACAGTGAAATCGATCATATCATCTATTTAGTTCATTTTTACGCAATTGGGTCCCATAAAAATACGATTGTATCACAATCCTTGTAAATGACTTTGTTTTACTACTCGTATTATATACAAATAGTGTATTTTTCTTAACAATGATCTTGGGACTGCCACGTGGCTTCTTCATCTATGCTATTATATAAAAAGTCAATCCTTTTCTATAATAATCCTAAAGCTATAATTAATCTAATCATGACAACTTTGTCATTTTTCTCACTAATCTAAATCAATGCCACGTGTACTATTTTCATTTATCTATAGTATCACTCCTACTACCTATCTAATCAAATGGAGCTGCAATTTATCTAAAGCCGTTACACCCTTCCCCTACCTCCTTGTGTCTCTCCGCATTCCCGTCTTTAATTGACTGCAGTTCTATCTGTATTATTATATAAACGATTTTTCTAACATGTGCCCATTATTGGACGCACTTTAAGAGACTAATTTCGAAAAGTTTATTAACAATGAATTATCATGAGAAATTGATATATTAATTTACGTTTACTACCATACTTAGACAATAATCATGTGAATCTTTACATAATTAAATTATTAATGTGTGCCCAGCGGACACACAATAGAAAAACCATTATATAAAAAGTCATCCCTTTTCATACACAAAATTCATACTACTTTCATTATGTTTAGTAATGTAATACTATATTATCTTTTTTATTAGGCTATCTAATAACCACATGTAGCCTTTCCTTTACTCTAATCTCAGTCTAACCGCTTCCTCTTAATGGCTTCTCATTTCCCTCATCACTCAATTATCCGTTACTCCCTCTTCACCATCTCTACTTTCTACTGCTTATATATAATTACCACCAAAAATGTTATTATCGTCTTTTCAAATTCCTATTTTAAATGGGCTGCTATTAAATTCTTCTCAACTATTAATAGGTCATTCATCGAATGACTTCATGCTTCTACCTGCAGCCACAAGTCACAACGTCCACAAGTTACCTGAAACTGTTAGATATATTGGGAAATTCATAATTCACAGTTCATGTGAAATCTTTCTCATGTATTCATATCGTAAATGCTTGCTTTGGTATTTATGTCGGGGGTGGCTGTTATGGCTCTACATTAGTTAATACTCCATAGTATAGATAGATTTGGCCGGTTTGTGACACAATTGCATAGGTTTGAGCAAAAAAATAAATACTCAAATATGATGAATGTGGGTATGTAGAATGAAGTAGAACTAGTCGCTATACCCGTGCACCGCACGGGACTATGTTATTTTATGTCCTTTGTGATCCGTTCCTCTATTTGATGTATTGCCCAATAATTTATTTATATATTTTTTTTGTAAGTGTTACATCTTATAGGTAACTTTATTTACTTGTAAAGTCTTTATAATATGATAAGAACAAATTCAATAATACATTATTTGATGTTAATGCGATAACTCATTAGAGTCATTACCAATGACCTACTGGGCAGGGTGGTAAATTTTTCAGAACGTCTCCAACTCAGTTGAGTTTCTAGGAGCATAAGGCAAAACGATTAAATCAAACCAATTACATTAAGCTATAAGGTGTCATCCATAATAACTAATAAATCTATATTTTTTGAACTATTACTGAAGAAAGTAAACATCTTGATTTTGATTTTGTTTCTTCTTTGTTTTTCTCTCGCCTCTGTTGTTGGCTAGTCAAATCTTACTTCTTTTTTCAATGATGTCTATTGTTATGAATGCTTCTTTAACTACCACTTCAGGCCTTTTAACTGGTGTGTTTACCGCAATCTCTAATCCTCTAGCATGTTTTCCTAGGTTATCGTCTTGTAGTTGCACCTGTAAAATATTGTTTTAGTTAGTACTCCCTCTGTTCCAATGAATTGTTTGCCTTTGGTTTTGGCATCAAGGGGAAGAGATCCAATGAGGAAGTGACATGTGGAACCAAACTCATGAGAATGGTCAAATTACATATAAAAAGCATTCCTAAAATAGAAAGACAAACAATTCATTGAGATGCCCCAATATGGAATAGGCAAACAATTCATTGGGACGAAGGGAGTGATAAGTGTGTTTTGTAGTGCTTATTCCTTGTGTTTGGTCTCGGTTTCTCTTGTGGAATCGCTCTTTGGAGCGGTTTTGAGGCTACTTACGCTTCTTCTAGTTCGTTTTAGGTTCTTAAGACCAATCTTGGAGAAATGGAACGATTCTGACTCGTTTCCGACACATTTGGAGCCAACAAAGAGAAGCGACGATCACTCGGTAGCTTAGACTCGATACCGAGCCCTTGAGACCCATTGTCGAGCCCATGGGACCCAATCCCGAGCACCGAGTATCGATAAGAAGCCTAGGGAAAGCAAGTAGGGACCTATGGGATCATATTTGAAGCCTACATGACCCATCCCGGTCGGGAACACATCCATCACGACCGGGATGAAGAGACGAACAAACAGGAGCTTCTGGAGGGTGATCACGACCGAGATCAGCCCCTTCCCGGTCGGGACCACCTCATATCGGTCGGGAAGATCCCCTTCTCGGCCGGGATGAGCCCAGCTCGGCCGCGACTCCATTTTTCTGCTTCCCTTACTCTTGTAACCCTATATATACCCCCCCCCCCCCCACTTGTATTGTTAGAGTATCTTATGAAACCCTAGACTATTTTAGGTTAGATTAGCTTAGATTAGTGTAGATTAGCTTAATCCCTCTTTAATTACTCCTTAATCTTAGTTTAATCTAGTTAGATTGCTCTTGTAATATTGGAATTCTTGGAGATTCTACCAATCTTGACAACATTGGTGGATGTTTTGGGTCTTCTTCTATGCAAGTGTTCATCTTTTCATCTTCTTAGTTTGGTATAATCTTTCTTCTCTCTTTTCCCTTAATCTTTCATAGTTAGTAAAGTTTTCATCTTTGTTTATTGTTTGTTGTTCATCCTTGTTCTTCATAAGGAATGTTTCTTTTGTTCTTGTGTTTGTTTCTCTTGTTAGTGTTAGTTTTAGTTTAGATATGTGTGAGTAGTCTCTCCCAAGGGTTAGTAGGGGAATTGGGTGTCTACATGGGTGATTAAGGGTTTGTATAGATTGTTGGTGGAAGTTTTGGTTACTTCTTAGTTGTATGCATATGTCATGTTTGATGAAATGCTTGAATGACTTGTAGTTGCAAATGCATGTTTTCTTGCCTTCTTCTTGTGACCTTGTATGTTTCTAGGATGGGTTCTTGCGCGAGAGTGAGGAACCTCTAGGTCGGTTTTGGAGCGAGAGCCCGGATTATACCTCGATAGCTTGACTACCCCTTCACCTTTACTCTTCCTTGATCATTTCATCACCCTTGAACCCAACCTAATCCTAGTCCTTTTCCTATTGTATTCTCCATCCTTTTAGTCATTGTTTCTCTAGTTAGTTGAATCCTTTAGCTTTAGTTGTCATACTTATTTTGCTCTTAGTTATAGTCTTCTCCCCCTTCTTAGTTTTAGCTTAGTTTAGCTTGTTGACCTGGTCAAGTGTTTAGGTGACCTTAGTCTAGACGCCTCTTTCCGTCCTCGTGGATTCGACCCGACTTGCCCTATCTATCCAGTTAGGATTAGTTGGTTTTATTTGTTGGTAGGATTCACGACAAATCCTTTCCCATCAATTTGGCGTCGTTGCCGGGGACGGTGCTTGTTTAGACGTTGTTTGCCTATTTGCTTGACTTTGTCTTTGTTTTTGTGTTTTTCTTTGTTTTCCTTTGCTTCTTGTGTATGTAAAGTTTATTTCCTTCTTGTCTAGTGCCCAAAAAGCACTAGACTCCTCACGTTTGCTCCTAGTCTACAGTTTATGCCTAGAGGTGGTGACCATCCTCTTCTTTACAACTTAGAGCCGCATCAACGGACGGTTGCTAGATTGAGAAGTCCTCAACCGGGTACGAGCCACGATTTTCAAGCAAAACTTGAGGATTGATCTAAACTTCCCACCCATAGAAGCCGCCATGAATTACTCTTCTCCCTTTATCATGAATTACTTTTCTCCCTCTATGGATCAAAGCTATGCCATGACGTCTCCTAACTACTATCAAGCTTCGTGAAGTAATCAAGAAACCCGTGGGTACGAGTTTCAAGGACATGGAAACGGCTTCCAACAAGTGAATGTTTATCAATCCTATGATCATGGTGGCTATTACTCAAGCTATCATTGTGAACCCACCATGTTTCATCATGTTTCTTCACATGGAAGCCAATTTCCCCAAAACCCACCATATTACCCTTCACCTCAACCACATTATGAGCCCCAAAACCCACAATACTACCAATCATCTCAACCTCATTACGAACCATATGATGCCCCACCCCTTGGGCATCATCGAGATTTTCAAAGAGCATTACAAGACCCCACTGACCACCAAATGCCCAACTTGGAGTTATATCAATCGATTCTTCAATTGCAAAAGAGCCAACAAGAAATGGCCATCCAATTGCAAAAGGACTATGAAATCTTGGCCCAAATCCGAAGGGAAAATGAGGCGATGGATGTTAAATTAAATACTATAGCGGCTAAAACCGTTATGTCCTTAACTCGAACGTCACAACTTGACGAAGGGTGCTCGTTTGAGCAAGGGGAGCAACCCAATCATGAAGCCGCCGATGAAGCCCCTTTGGGAAGCGAGACTTGCTATGAAGAACCTCAATTGTCTAACCAAGAAGAGACGAATGAGGAAATGACCCTTGATGAAGGCATTGTTGGTGAAGAATTGGAGGAGGTTAGTGAGTTGAATGAGGTGGTAGGAGTTGTGAAGTCATTGGGTGAAAATGATGAGCTCAAGTTGCCCTTGTGCGAAAATAGGGAAAAACGTCATGAACCTCTTGCAAGTAAGCGAAGCTATAGTTTGGAAGAGATTGAAACCGTCGGTAGAAGTTTCAATTCTCTCCTTCAATATGATATGAGGACAAGTGATGAAGATGGGGAACCACTACTTGAGGAAGGTATGGGGATGTGCAATAGGGAAATGAGGCCAAAACCGCTTTTTGTGCCTCATGTTAAATACTTGAAGCTTGCTTATGGATGGAGATGGTGCTGAGGGAGGAAGAGGTCAATAAAGCTTGTTGGTTGGAAAGACCCGAAGACTACATGAAAGATGACATTGGGTCTTTGGGTGACTACTTCTCGCTTCCGACTTGGAGGCTTTGGAGGATAGCTTGGCTCGGGTACTCAATGAGCCCTTATTATGATGTGGCTCGAGCATTTGACCTGCTCCTTCGAGCCCTTGAGGGCTATGGTTAAGAATGAAGAGTCCACCAACCTCGGTTTGACGGAGTTCCTCAAGAACCGCCATGTTGTATATATCTCTTTCCTATTCTTTTGAGTTCTTGTATTTACGTTTGTGTGAGTTTGGTTTCTAGGTTTTGTGTGTTTTGTGGAACTCTTGTCATTTGGTATTTCAATGAGCGATGTGAGGGAAGGATCTTTGATGGTGTTTATTGAGTTTATTTGATAGGTTGATAGTGAAGATGAAGTTTTGAGAGGAGTTGTTGATGATAGAAGCTTGGAGCTTGGGCGACGAAGTCAGTTTTTGAGCTTTTGACAAGCTTTTGGGGACGGGATTCTAAGTCCCGAGGTATTATTTTCCTTTTGGGTAGAGCTATTAAGGAATGAAGAGCTTGAGAGGCGATCCCAACCGTAATGAACTTGGTCACGGCCGGGACGAAGTGAGCAGCGAATCAGGAGCTTCTGACTGCCCATCCCGACCGTGATGAACATGATCACGCCCGGGACCAGCTCATCCCGACCATGATGCCTCCATCACGACCGGGAAGGGCTACAGCACCCTCCTTCGCTTCCCTTTCTTCGATTAAGCTTCACCCAACCACTTTATACCCCCACCCAACCTCCCTACTCACCTTAGCCTCTATCATTTCATCACTTGCACTTTAATTATATACATTCATCGCATCTTCTCATCACTATACACCGATTTCTCCTCAAAACCCACCCTCATTACACAAATGCAAGCCTAGTACTTCAACCATGCGACTACATTTAGGAAGAGGAATAACAATGATGAAGACAAGCAAAGTGCCGATAACGATCATTGAGGCGATGGAGATTATTGAGTTGCTAACCGTTTGGTAGGCGACTCTTCTTTCTTTTCCGTCTTTTATTGCTAGTCTCCCTTTGTATGTTCCCTTTCCGTTTATCCTTTTTGTGTCATGGTGGCCCTCGGGGCCTTTGGTAGCTTTTGCTCCCGATTCTCGATGACGTGACTACATCGAGAGTCATTTCAAAAATCCAAAATGACAAGTTCTTTTCACTTTTTCTTCGTTTTTGTTTCCTTTCGTTGAATTTAATCGGATTTAAGCGGAATCCGGGCTAGGTGACTTGATTACACCTAGTCCTCCTCTCCCATTTCCTTTTATTTTCTTCTTTTTATTTCTTCCCCCATCCATATCTTTTCTCGTATCGGCCCTTGGTGACTTGATTACACCTCGGTCGACACATTCTACCCTTTTTTCACTTTCATTTTTCATTTTTTAGCTTTATTTTCCCTTTTTCTTCCCTTTTAGTGTCTTCCACACACTACCAATCGAGCATGAGGACATTGCTCGGTTTAAGTGTGGGGGAGCGATATCCTAGTATAGTTTAGTTTTATTTTCGTAGTTTTTTCGAAAAATCTTAAAAAATTCCTAAAAATTTAAAAAATTTCATAAAAAACCCAAAAAGATTTTCTTTTGTGTCTTTTCCTTTTGTGTCTTTGTGTCGTGTTTTTGTGTTTGGCATATGTGTTTTGCCCCCTTTTTCCTTGTAGATCGCTTGATCACCGTTAACTTTGGAGAGCTTTCAAGACATCCGGTAACATCATTTTATCCCTTTTTCCTCTTTGTCTCTTGTGGAGTTTGGAGGAGATTTTGTGATGATGTGGTGGAGCATTTTGGGATTTGTGGTTGATGTGGTTGCTTGTTTGGAAGATTCGGGGTGGTGATTGTTTATTTCCTTGTGTTTTTGCTTTGTTTTGTCTTATTTCGTTTCATTTTCTTTTGCCTTTGTTTTGTGTTGTGTAGTTTGTGTCTAGTGTAGAAAAGGTTTTCGAAAACCCGATTTTGAGGCTAGTGCGCAAGTGTCTACTTTCCCTTTCTAGTGAAATGAATCGAGTCTTGGACTTTAATCTAGTAGAATGACTTTAAATCAATAGTTTCGTTGGTTTTTTACCTTGTGTCCACCTAGTCTACTAGGGATTTACCACAGGTTTTGCATTTTGACCATTTTAACCACCCACGGAGTGAAAAGGCCTTGGCTGCCGAGTCCCGTCCCTTAGGTGACCGTGTTCGAAATTGCTTTGATTAGTCCAAATTTCCCCTTTTTTGTGGGTTCAAAGGGAAAGCGCGCTCCCGACATACCCATTTCCCTACCTTCTACACACTTCCACAAATAAGTTGCAACTTGTTGAAGTTTCTTACTTGGTTGTGATTGAATGCCTACAAAACAAAAATCTAGCGAAAAGGGCAAACCAAGGCAAAAAGAAAGAAAAAGAAAGAAAGAAAGCAAAGAAAGAAAAGAAAGAAGAAAAAGAAAAGGCACAACAAATCAACAACAAAATACAAAAGAAGAAAAAGAAATAGCATAGCAACTCAAAAGCAAAATGCAAAAGAAAAATGCCAAAGAAAATCATCTCACAAAAAAATTCTCACCCTCTCAAATATAAGCCTTTTACCGACTGTTATCGTGAAGAGCCTACCAAAGGATCGAGTCCTTAGGAAAGATGATAGCGGTAATAGTCTGTCTTCCCTCATTTTGCAAACATTATCCACCTTTTTACTTGGACTAGTTAGGCTATTTTTGAGCATGGGACGACCCTCTTGGCTCATTGCTAAAGGGGGCGGGGTTTCACTTACCTACTGTGTCGACTAACTCCGTGGTTCATCCTTTTTCCATCCCGCCTATCGTCCCGTAGTACGTTCTTAGAAGGTTAGAAGGACCTAGGTAAGTTACCAATGTTTTTATTGCTTTGTTGTCATACTATTAGGGTTTTGTCCATATCGATTTGCGCTATTATCTTGGGAACGTTATCAATTGCCTTGAGTCCCTAACCAGTGTTTCTTTCACTGCTTTGTTAAGGGAAGCGGTATTTATTTCTTCTTGGATGCAACCGATTGTTTGTTTGTTTGTTTGTTTGTTCGTATGTTTTCGTGTTCGGTTGTATCCACAGTTTTGTTGCACGACCTTACTTGCCTTGCGGAGAGCACTTTTCCTCTAACTGTTCTCGCGTGAGTTGAAAGGGCGTAGGGTGCGCTAATACCCGCTCGGCTAGTATTTTAGTTTTTATTAGTTTAGTAGTTAGTTCGTGCTTACTCGAGGGCGAGTAAGGGTTAAGTGTGGGGGAGTTGATAAGTGTGTTTTGTAGTGCTTATTCCTTGTGTTTGGTCCCGGTTTCTCTTGTGGAATCGCTCTTTGGAGCGTGTGTTTTGTAGTGCTTATTCCTTGTGTTTAGTCCTGGTTTCTCTTGTGGAATCGCTCTTTGGAGTGGTTTTCGAGACTACTTACGCTTCTTCTAGCTTGTTTTAGGTTCCTAAGGCCAATATTGGAGAAATGGAACAATTCCTACTCGTTTCCGACACATTTGGAGCCAACGAAGAGAAGCGACGATCACTCGGTAGCTTATACTCGATCCCGATCCCTTGGGACCCATTCCCGAGCCCATGGGACCCATTCCCGAGCACCGAGAATAGATAAGAAGCCTAAGAAAAGAAAGGAGGGACCTATGGGATCTTATTTGAAGCCTACATGACCATACCGGTCGGGATTGCATCTATCACGACCGGGAAGAAGCAGAAAAGCAAACAGACGCTTCTGAAGGCCATCCCGGTCGGGACCAAATCATCCCGATCGGGATCACCACCTTTCCGGTCGGGAAGGGCCCAGATCGGGGCTGTTTCACTTCCTTTCATTCCTCTACTCTTGTAACCCTATAAATACCCCTCTCTTGTATTGTTATAGAATCTTATGAAACCCTAGACTACTTTTAGGTTATATTAGCTTAGATTAGTGTAGATTAGCTTAATCCCTCTTTAATTACTCCTTAATCTTAGTTTAATCTAGTTAGATTACTCTTGTAATATTGGAATTCTTGGAGATTCTACCAATCTTGACAACATTGGTGGATGTTTTGGGTCTATGCAAGTGTTCATCTTTTCATTCCTTTTTAGTTGGTATAATATTTCTTATCTCTTTTCTCTTAATCATTATTGTTATTCAAGTTTTCATCTTTATATCTTGTTTGTTGTTCATACTTGTTCTCCATTATGAATGTTTTGATTCTTGTTTTGGTTTCTCATGTTTGTGTTACTTTTAGTTTGATTATGTTTGAGTAGTTATCCCCTAGGGTTAGTAGGGGGATTGAGTGTGATTAGGGATGATTATGGTGAGATGGGTGGCACTAGTTGTTGTTTTTGTTGATTCCCATTTGCCTTGCACTCCACATGTTTGATGAAATGCTTGTGAGACTTGAGATGATCATTCCTTGTTTTCTTTCTTGTTCTCTTGCATGTTCTTGTGTGGTTGATAGGTTTGGTTCTCCCATTAGGAGCGAGAGCGTGGTGAGGAGACCCCTAGGCCGTTTAAGTAGCGAGAGCCCGATCGGAACCTAGGTTGCGAAAGCATGCTAGTAACCCCGTTTTTCCCCTTTTGGTCTCTTTGGCATCCATGAACCCGACCTAGCCCTAGTTTCCTTCTTGTTGATTTATTTGCTTCCATTTGTCATTAGTTATTTGTTTAGATTAGTCTTTAGTCTACCTTAGCCATCGCCTAGTTTAGTTAGCGTTGAACCTAGTGTTAAACCATAGCACACCTTAGTCCGACACCCCGTCCCTGTGGATTCGACCCGACTTGCCCTATCTACCCAGTTAGGAATAGTTGGTTTTACTTGTTTGGTAGGATTGACGGCAAAATCCTCCCATCAATTTGGCGCCGTTGCCGGGGACGGCGTAGTTTAGACTTTTGCGTGCTTAGTTTTAGACTTTGTTCTTGATTTTTGTGTTTTCTTCTCCTTGTGTATCTCCGTTCTACTTCTTGTGTGCTTATCTCTCTTCCTAGTGCCTCAAAAGCACTAGGCTACTAACGTTTTCTCAAGTGCTTCTAGTTCATCCAATGCATCAAAGCAACATTATGGAAATGGCGCATCCAAGCTACCATCAATCATCATGGGACAACCATGGGGCAAATTACCAAGACCCACAATTTCACCAACCATATCAATCTCATCACCAATCTTATGAACCCCCTTCATAAGGCTACCATGAAAGTTGTCAAGGATCATTCCAAAATCCTAACAACTACCAAATACCTTCACATAACCCACAACAAAAAATCTCCAACTTTGAGCTTTGTCAAATGATGATTCAAATGCAAAAAAGTCAACAAGAGATGATGATTCAATTTCAAAGGAATCAACAAGAGATGATGATTCAAATACAAAGGGACAAACAGGATTTCAAGGCCCAAAAAGAGGTGCGAGATGCTCGAATCAATGCACGCATGGCTCGTATCACGATGTCGGCCACTCGAGCTCCACAACTTGCTGAGGAAGGTTCATTTGGGCAAGAAGATCGGTTGTCTCCACAAGGAAATCAACCCGATTATGAAGCCACGAATGAAGAAGAGAGGATCAATCAAGAGATCATTGTTGAGAGTTGCTTGGATGGTGGAGCTATGGGAATAATGGAGGAAGTTGAAGCTTCAAGGGTCGACAATGAGGAGGAAATTGAACATGATTATCAAGGTAACTCTTGGGTAGCCAATGTATTGGCTATTAAATTGGATTTGTATGATTTTCTTCGTGATGAACCGGATCTTGACAATCTAAAGTCAAGCCAAGAGAAGAATCCTCTAGACCAACTTGACAAGGTGAGTGAAAAGGAAGGTAATACTTGGGAGAAAGAGGTAGATGCCTTAGAACTTGCCTTGAATGGGAAATTGGAGGAGCCAATTAGGGGATTTGGAGATGCTATGCTAGACCAAACCGTCGAAGGCCTTGAGTTTCTTCAGGGTGAGAAGTCTAGTAAGAATGACGATGAGGTCTCCCCTAAAGCCTCCAATGAAGAAAACTTGATGCCTTCTCCTTCTTTATCGCACTTGATTTTAAGTCCCTTGTCTTGTGAGACGGTTGATGAAGTGGATCCTTGTCGGGCGGCGGAAAAGAGTGCTACTCTTGACCCCGTAGAAGAAGCAACACCCTTAGGGTGTGATCTCCCAAATCATAACGCCAAGCATGACTTTAGACCACTATACCTACCGGATGGTCATAAAAGTCGTTGCTATGTTGGTCTGAAAGACCCGGAAGTTCACGAGAACCCTGAGCATAATGAAGATGATCGCTTCTTACCTCCGACTTAGAAGCCCTTGAAAGTAGATTGGCTTGGCCACATGAGCCTCAACGAAGATGTTGCTACAGCATTTGACTTACTCCTCTGAGCTCTTGATGGCTATGGAGGCGTAGATAGTGAAAGTACCAAGTTGTAAATACCTTTTTCCTTTTCTTTTGTATTTGTATTTGTATCTGTATAATTGGATAGTTTGATTTCTAGGATTTTTAGGTTTGTGTGGAGTTCTTGTACTTTGGAATTCTTCTTGAGTGATGTGAGGGAGGGATTCTTGATTGTGGTTATTGAGCTTTCTTGATAGGTTTGAAGTGAACATGAAGAGTTTAGAAAGGGTTATGGACGATAGAAGCTTTGATGCTTGGTGGAGGAAGTCGGTTTTTAAGCTTTTCGTAAGCTTTTGGGGACGGGATTTTGGATCCCGAAGTATTATTTGTCTTTTGGGTGGAACTAGTATTGAACGAAGGCTTCAAGGCTCGGAAAAGGTGTCATCCCGGCCGAGATGGGTGCCGTCCCGACCAGGATGAGTTGAGCATGAGAACAAGAGCTTCTGACGAGCCATCCCGACCGGGATCAGTCTATTCCCGACCGGGACCAAGGCATCCCGACCGGGATCGTGTTTTTCCCGCCCGGGATCGGCTCCTGCAGCCTCCTTTGCTTTCTTTTCTTCATTTAAGCCCCACCCCACCACTTTATACCCAACCCAACCTCCCTACTCACCTTAGCCTCTATCATTTCACCTTTACACTTCAATTATAAACCTTCATCTCAACTTCTCCTCTCTATACACCGAGTTTCCCCCTAAATCCAAACCTCATTACACCTATGCAAGCCCGATACTTGAGACTACATTGAGGAAGAGGAGGAATATCGATGAAGACAAGCAAATGTGCCGATAATGATCATTGAGACGATGGAATTGGTTGAGTTGCTAACCGTTTGGTAAGGCGACTCTCCTTTCTTTTCCGTCTTTTACTGCTAGTCTTTATTTGTATGTCCCCCTTCCCTTTTATGTATTTGGTATCATGGTGGCCCTCGGGGCCTTGGTGGTTATTGTTCCCGATTCTCGATGATGTGATTACATCGAGAGTCATTTGAAAAATCCAAATTGACAAGTTCTTTCACTTTTTCCTTGTTTTTATTTTCTTTTGGTTGAATTTAATCGGATTTAGGCGGAATCCGGGCTAGGTGACTTGATTACACCTAGCCCTCCCCTCTCATTTCCTTTTATTTTCTTCTTTTTATTTCATCCCCATCCATATCTTTTCTCATCTCGGCCCTTGGTGACTTGATTACACCCCGGCCGGACACACTCTACCCTCTCTTCACTTTCATTTTTGATTTTCAGTTTTATTTTCCCTTTTTCTCTTCTTTTTAGCCTCTTCCACACACTACCGATCGAGCTTGAGGACATCGCTCGGTTTAAGTGTAGGGGAGCGATATCCTAGTCTAGCTTAGCTTTATTTTCGTAGTTTTTTTTTGAAAAATCTTAAAAATCCATAAAAACTTGAAAATTTTCATGAAAAACCAAAAAGATTTTCTTTTGTATCTTTTTCTTTTGAGTCTTTGTGTCGTATTTTTGTGTTTTGCGTGTGTGTTTTGCCCCTTTTTCCTTGTAGGTCGCTTGATCACCGTTAACTTTGGAGGGCTTTCAAGACATCCGGTAACATCATTATATCCCTTTCCTTCTCTGTCTCTTGTGGAGTTTGGAGGAGATTTTGTGATGGTGTATACTCGGGTGGAGCTTTTTGAAATTCGTGGTTGATTGGTGGCTTGTTTGGATGTTTCGGGGTGGTGTTTGTTTATTTTGAGTGTTTGTTTGTTTGTTTTGTTTGGTTTTGTTGTATTTGTCTCATTTTCTTTCGTTTTTGTTGCGTCCTTGTTTTGTCTTGTCTAAGTTTGTGTCTTGTGTAATAAAAGGGTTTTGAAAACCTAGTTTTGAGGCTAGTGCGCAAGTGTTTACTGTCCCTTTCTAGTAATATGAGTCGATTCTTGGACTTTAGTCTAATAGAATGACTTTGAATCAATAGTTTCGTTGGTTCTTTACCTTGAGTCCACCTAGTTTACTAGGGATTTACTACGGGATTTGCATTTTGACCATTTTGACCACCCACAAAGTGAAAAGGCCTTGGTTGCCGAGTCCCGTCTCTTAGGTGACCTTGTTCGAAATTGTTTTATTAGTCCAAGTTTCCCTCTTTTCCCTACCTTCTACCCATATCTCACAAATAAGTTGCAATTTGTTGAAGTTTCTTACTTGGTTGTGATTGAATGCCTACAATACAAGATATATCCAAAAGGCAAACCAAGTCAAAAAGAGAAAGAAAAAGAAAAAGAAAGAGAGAAAAGAAAGAAGAAAAAAAAAAGGCACAACAAATCAAAAAGAAGATAGAAAAGAAGAAAAAAAATTGGCATAGCAACTCAAAAGCAAAATGCAAAAGAAAAATGCCAAAGAAAATCATCTCACAAAAAAAATTCTCACCCCTCAAAATAAGCCTTTTACCGATCGTTACCGTGAAGAGCCTACCAAAGGACCGAGTCCCTAGGAAGGATGATAGCGGTAATGGTTAGTCTTCCCCCATTTTGCAACCATATCCACCTTTTTACTTGGACTAGTGGGGCGATTTTTGAGCATGGGACGACCCTCTTGGCTCATTGCTAAAGAGGGCGGTGTTTCACTTACCTACAGTGTCGACTAACTCCGTGGTTCATCCTTTTTCCATCCCCCCTATCGTCCCGTAGTACGTTATTAGAAGGTTAGGAGGACCTAGGTAAGTTATCAACGTTTTTATTGCTTTGTTATCATACTATTAGGGTTTTGTTCATATCGATTTGTGTTATTAGCTTGGGAACGTTGTCACTTGCCTTGAGTCATTAACCGGTGCTTCTTTCACCGCTTTGTTGAGGGAAGCGGTATTTTTTTCTTTTTGGATGCAACCGATTGTTTTTTTGTTTGGTTGCTTGTTTGTTTGTTTGTTTTCGTGTTCGAGCACTCGGTAGCTTAGACTTGATCCCGAGCCCTTGGGACCCATTCCAGAGGCCATGGGACCCATTCCCGAGCACCGAGAATCGATAAGAAGCCTAAGAAGATCAAGGAGGGACCTATGGGATCTTATTTGAAGCCTACATGACCCATCCCGGTCGGGATTGCATCCATCACGACCGGGAAGAAGCAGAAAAGCAAACAGACGCTTCTGAAGGCCATCCCGGCCGGGACCAAATCCATCCCAGTCGGGACCACCCCATCCCGGTCGGGAGCATCACCTTCGCGGCCGGGAAGGGCCCAGATCGGGGCTGTTTCACTTCCTTTCATTCCTCTACTCTTGTAACCCTATAAATACCCCCCCCCCCTCTTGTATTGTTATAGAAACTTATGAAACCCTAGACTACTTTTAGGTTAGATTAGCTTAGATTAGTGTATATTAGCTTAATCCCTCTTTAATTACTCCTTAATCTTAGTTTAATCTAGTTACATTACTCTTGTAGTATTGGAATTCTTGGAGATTCTACCAATCTTGACAACATTGGTGGATGTTTTGGGTCTTCTTCTATGCAAGTGTTCATCTTTTCATTCCTTTTTAGTTGGTATAATATTTCTCATCTCTTTTCTCTTAATCATTATTGTTATTCAAGTTTTCATCTTTATATATTGTTTGTTGTTCATACTTGTTCTCCATTATGAATGTTTTGATTCTTGTTTTGGTTTCTCTTGTTTGTGTTAGTTTTAGTTTGATTATGTTTGAGTAGTTATCCCCTAGGGTTTGTAGGGGGATTGGGTGTGATTAGGGATGATTAGGGTGAGATGGGTGGCACTAGTTGTTGTTTTTGTTGATTCCCATTTGCCTTGCACTCCACATGTTTGATGAAATGCTTGTGAGATTTGAGATGATCATTCCTTGTTTATCTTGCTTGTTCTCTTGCATGTTCTTGTGTGGTTGATAGGTTTGGTTCTCCCATTAGTAGTGAGAGCGTGGTGAGGAGACCCCTAGGCCGTTTAAGTAGCGAGAGCCCGATCGGAACCTAGGTTGCGAAAGCATGCTAGTAACCCCGTTTTTCCCCTTTTGGTCTCTTTGGCATCCATGAACCCGACCTAGCCCTAGTTTCCTTCTTGGTTATTTATTTGCTTCCATTTGTCATTAGTTACTTGTTTAGCTTAGTCTTTAGTCTACCTTAGCCATCGCCTAGTTTATTTAGCGTTGAACCTAGTGTTAAACCGTAGCACACCTTAGTCCGACACCCCATCCATGTGGATTCGACCCGACTTGCCCTATCTACCCAGTTAGGAATAGTTGGATTTACTTGTTTGGTAGGATTGACAGGAAAATCTTCCCATCACTCTTTGGAGCGGTTTCGAGGCTACTTACGCTTCTTCTAGTTTGTTTTAGGTTCCTAAGACCAATCTTGGAGATTCTCGTTTCATGGTGGCCCTCGGGGCCTTTGGTAGCTTTTGCTCCCGATTCTCGATGACGTGACTACATCGAGAGTCATTTCAAAAATCCAAAATGACAAGTTCTTTTCACTTTTTCTTCGTTTTTGTTTCCTTTCGTTGAATTTAATCGGATTTAAGCGGAATCCGGGCTAGGTGACTTGATTACACCTAGTCCTCCTCTCCCATTTCCTTTTATTTTCTTCTTTTTATTTCTTCCCCCATCCATATCTTTTCTCGTATCGGCCCTTGGTGACTTGATTACACCTCGGTCGACACATTCTACCCTTTTTTCACTTTCATTTTTCATTTTTTAGCTTTATTTTCCCTTTTTCTTCCCTTTTAGTGTCTTCCACACACTACCAATCGAGCATGAGGACATTGCTCGGTTTAAGTGTGGGGGAGCGATATCCTAGTATAGTTTAGTTTTATTTTCGTAGTTTTTTCGAAAAATCTTAAAAAATTCCTAAAAATTTAAAAAATTTCATAAAAAACCCAAAAAGATTTTCTTTTGTGTCTTTTCCTTTTGTGTCTTTGTGTCGTGTTTTTGTGTTTGGCATATGTGTTTTGCCCCCTTTTTCCTTGTAGATCGCTTGATCACCGTTAACTTTGGAGAGCTTTCAAGACATCCGGTAACATCATTTTATCCCTTTTTCCTCTTTGTCTCTTGTGGAGTTTGGAGGAGATTTTGTGATGATGTGGTGGAGCATTTTGGGATTTGTGGTTGATGTGGTTGCTTGTTTGGAAGATTCGGGGTGGTGATTGTTTATTTCCTTGTGTTTTTGCTTTGTTTTGTCTTATTTCGTTTCATTTTCTTTTGCCTTTGTTTTGTGTTGTGTAGTTTGTGTCTAGTGTAGAAAAGGTTTTCGAAAACCCGATTTTGAGGCTAGTGCGCAAGTGTCTACTTTCCCTTTCTAGTGAAATGAATCGAGTCTTGGACTTTAATCTAGTAGAATGACTTTAAATCAATAGTTTCGTTGGTTTTTTACCTTGTGTCCACCTAGTCTACTAGGGATTTACCACAGGTTTTGCATTTTGACCATTTTAACCACCCACGGAGTGAAAAGGCCTTGGCTGCCGAGTCCCGTCCCTTAGGTGACCGTGTTCGAAATTGCTTTGATTAGTCCAAATTTCCCCTTTTTTGTGGGTTCAAAGGGAAAGCGCGCTCCCGACATACCCATTTCCCTACCTTCTACACACTTCCACAAATAAGTTGCAACTTGTTGAAGTTTCTTACTTGGTTGTGATTGAATGCCTACAAAACAAAAATCTAGCGAAAAGGGCAAACCAAGGCAAAAAGAAAGAAAAAGAAAGAAAGAAAGCAAAGAAAGAAAAGAAAGAAGAAAAAGAAAAGGCACAACAAATCAACAACAAAATACAAAAGAAGAAAAAGAAATAGCATAGCAACTCAAAAGCAAAATGCAAAAGAAAAATGCCAAAGAAAATCATCTCACAAAAAAATTCTCACCCTCTCAAATATAAGCCTTTTACCGACTGTTATCGTGAAGAGCCTACCAAAGGATCGAGTCCTTAGGAAAGATGATAGCGGTAATAGTCTGTCTTCCCTCATTTTGCAAACATTATCCACCTTTTTACTTGGACTAGTTAGGCTATTTTTGAGCATGGGACGACCCTCTTGGCTCATTGCTAAAGGGGGCGGGGTTTCACTTACCTACTGTGTCGACTAACTCCGTGGTTCATCCTTTTTCCATCCCGCCTATCGTCCCGTAGTACGTTCTTAGAAGGTTAGAAGGACCTAGGTAAGTTACCAATGTTTTTATTGCTTTGTTGTCATACTATTAGGGTTTTGTCCATATCGATTTGCGCTATTATCTTGGGAACGTTATCAATTGCCTTGAGTCCCTAACCAGTGTTTCTTTCACTGCTTTGTTAAGGGAAGCGGTATTTATTTCTTCTTGGATGCAACCGATTGTTTGTTTGTTTGTTTGTTTGTTCGTATGTTTTCGTGTTCGGTTGTATCCACAGTTTTGTTGCACGACCTTACTTGCCTTGCGGAGAGCACTTTTCCTCTAACTGTTCTCGCGTGAGTTGAAAGGGCGTAGGGTGCGCTAATACCCGCTCGGCTAGTATTTTAGTTTTTATTAGTTTAGTAGTTAGTTCGTGCTTACTCGAGGGCGAGTAAGGGTTAAGTGTGGGGGAGTTGATAAGTGTGTTTTGTAGTGCTTATTCCTTGTGTTTGGTCCCGGTTTCTCTTGTGGAATCGCTCTTTGGAGCGTGTGTTTTGTAGTGCTTATTCCTTGTGTTTAGTCCTGGTTTCTCTTGTGGAATCGCTCTTTGGAGTGGTTTTCGAGACTACTTACGCTTCTTCTAGCTTGTTTTAGGTTCCTAAGGCCAATATTGGAGAAATGGAACAATTCCTACTCGTTTCCGACACATTTGGAGCCAACGAAGAGAAGCGACGATCACTCGGTAGCTTATACTCGATCCCGATCCCTTGGGACCCATTCCCGAGCCCATGGGACCCATTCCCGAGCACCGAGAATAGATAAGAAGCCTAAGAAAAGAAAGGAGGGACCTATGGGATCTTATTTGAAGCCTACATGACCATACCGGTCGGGATTGCATCTATCACGACCGGGAAGAAGCAGAAAAGCAAACAGACGCTTCTGAAGGCCATCCCGGTCGGGACCAAATCATCCCGATCGGGATCACCACCTTTCCGGTCGGGAAGGGCCCAGATCGGGGCTGTTTCACTTCCTTTCATTCCTCTACTCTTGTAACCCTATAAATACCCCTCTCTTGTATTGTTATAGAATCTTATGAAACCCTAGACTACTTTTAGGTTATATTAGCTTAGATTAGTGTAGATTAGCTTAATCCCTCTTTAATTACTCCTTAATCTTAGTTTAATCTAGTTAGATTACTCTTGTAATATTGGAATTCTTGGAGATTCTACCAATCTTGACAACATTGGTGGATGTTTTGGGTCTATGCAAGTGTTCATCTTTTCATTCCTTTTTAGTTGGTATAATATTTCTTATCTCTTTTCTCTTAATCATTATTGTTATTCAAGTTTTCATCTTTATATCTTGTTTGTTGTTCATACTTGTTCTCCATTATGAATGTTTTGATTCTTGTTTTGGTTTCTCATGTTTGTGTTACTTTTAGTTTGATTATGTTTGAGTAGTTATCCCCTAGGGTTAGTAGGGGGATTGAGTGTGATTAGGGATGATTATGGTGAGATGGGTGGCACTAGTTGTTGTTTTTGTTGATTCCCATTTGCCTTGCACTCCACATGTTTGATGAAATGCTTGTGAGACTTGAGATGATCATTCCTTGTTTTCTTTCTTGTTCTCTTGCATGTTCTTGTGTGGTTGATAGGTTTGGTTCTCCCATTAGGAGCGAGAGCGTGGTGAGGAGACCCCTAGGCCGTTTAAGTAGCGAGAGCCCGATCGGAACCTAGGTTGCGAAAGCATGCTAGTAACCCCGTTTTTCCCCTTTTGGTCTCTTTGGCATCCATGAACCCGACCTAGCCCTAGTTTCCTTCTTGTTGATTTATTTGCTTCCATTTGTCATTAGTTATTTGTTTAGATTAGTCTTTAGTCTACCTTAGCCATCGCCTAGTTTAGTTAGCGTTGAACCTAGTGTTAAACCATAGCACACCTTAGTCCGACACCCCGTCCCTGTGGATTCGACCCGACTTGCCCTATCTACCCAGTTAGGAATAGTTGGTTTTACTTGTTTGGTAGGATTGACGGCAAAATCCTCCCATCAATTTGGCGCCGTTGCCGGGGACGGCGTAGTTTAGACTTTTGCGTGCTTAGTTTTAGACTTTGTTCTTGATTTTTGTGTTTTCTTCTCCTTGTGTATCTCCGTTCTACTTCTTGTGTGCTTATCTCTCTTCCTAGTGCCTCAAAAGCACTAGGCTACTAACGTTTTCTCAAGTGCTTCTAGTTCATCCAATGCATCAAAGCAACATTATGGAAATGGCGCATCCAAGCTACCATCAATCATCATGGGACAACCATGGGGCAAATTACCAAGACCCACAATTTCACCAACCATATCAATCTCATCACCAATCTTATGAACCCCCTTCATAAGGCTACCATGAAAGTTGTCAAGGATCATTCCAAAATCCTAACAACTACCAAATACCTTCACATAACCCACAACAAAAAATCTCCAACTTTGAGCTTTGTCAAATGATGATTCAAATGCAAAAAAGTCAACAAGAGATGATGATTCAATTTCAAAGGAATCAACAAGAGATGATGATTCAAATACAAAGGGACAAACAGGATTTCAAGGCCCAAAAAGAGGTGCGAGATGCTCGAATCAATGCACGCATGGCTCGTATCACGATGTCGGCCACTCGAGCTCCACAACTTGCTGAGGAAGGTTCATTTGGGCAAGAAGATCGGTTGTCTCCACAAGGAAATCAACCCGATTATGAAGCCACGAATGAAGAAGAGAGGATCAATCAAGAGATCATTGTTGAGAGTTGCTTGGATGGTGGAGCTATGGGAATAATGGAGGAAGTTGAAGCTTCAAGGGTCGACAATGAGGAGGAAATTGAACATGATTATCAAGGTAACTCTTGGGTAGCCAATGTATTGGCTATTAAATTGGATTTGTATGATTTTCTTCGTGATGAACCGGATCTTGACAATCTAAAGTCAAGCCAAGAGAAGAATCCTCTAGACCAACTTGACAAGGTGAGTGAAAAGGAAGGTAATACTTGGGAGAAAGAGGTAGATGCCTTAGAACTTGCCTTGAATGGGAAATTGGAGGAGCCAATTAGGGGATTTGGAGATGCTATGCTAGACCAAACCGTCGAAGGCCTTGAGTTTCTTCAGGGTGAGAAGTCTAGTAAGAATGACGATGAGGTCTCCCCTAAAGCCTCCAATGAAGAAAACTTGATGCCTTCTCCTTCTTTATCGCACTTGATTTTAAGTCCCTTGTCTTGTGAGACGGTTGATGAAGTGGATCCTTGTCGGGCGGCGGAAAAGAGTGCTACTCTTGACCCCGTAGAAGAAGCAACACCCTTAGGGTGTGATCTCCCAAATCATAACGCCAAGCATGACTTTAGACCACTATACCTACCGGATGGTCATAAAAGTCGTTGCTATGTTGGTCTGAAAGACCCGGAAGTTCACGAGAACCCTGAGCATAATGAAGATGATCGCTTCTTACCTCCGACTTAGAAGCCCTTGAAAGTAGATTGGCTTGGCCACATGAGCCTCAACGAAGATGTTGCTACAGCATTTGACTTACTCCTCTGAGCTCTTGATGGCTATGGAGGCGTAGATAGTGAAAGTACCAAGTTGTAAATACCTTTTTCCTTTTCTTTTGTATTTGTATTTGTATCTGTATAATTGGATAGTTTGATTTCTAGGATTTTTAGGTTTGTGTGGAGTTCTTGTACTTTGGAATTCTTCTTGAGTGATGTGAGGGAGGGATTCTTGATTGTGGTTATTGAGCTTTCTTGATAGGTTTGAAGTGAACATGAAGAGTTTAGAAAGGGTTATGGACGATAGAAGCTTTGATGCTTGGTGGAGGAAGTCGGTTTTTAAGCTTTTCGTAAGCTTTTGGGGACGGGATTTTGGATCCCGAAGTATTATTTGTCTTTTGGGTGGAACTAGTATTGAACGAAGGCTTCAAGGCTCGGAAAAGGTGTCATCCCGGCCGAGATGGGTGCCGTCCCGACCAGGATGAGTTGAGCATGAGAACAAGAGCTTCTGACGAGCCATCCCGACCGGGATCAGTCTATTCCCGACCGGGACCAAGGCATCCCGACCGGGATCGTGTTTTTCCCGCCCGGGATCGGCTCCTGCAGCCTCCTTTGCTTTCTTTTCTTCATTTAAGCCCCACCCCACCACTTTATACCCAACCCAACCTCCCTACTCACCTTAGCCTCTATCATTTCACCTTTACACTTCAATTATAAACCTTCATCTCAACTTCTCCTCTCTATACACCGAGTTTCCCCCTAAATCCAAACCTCATTACACCTATGCAAGCCCGATACTTGAGACTACATTGAGGAAGAGGAGGAATATCGATGAAGACAAGCAAATGTGCCGATAATGATCATTGAGACGATGGAATTGGTTGAGTTGCTAACCGTTTGGTAAGGCGACTCTCCTTTCTTTTCCGTCTTTTACTGCTAGTCTTTATTTGTATGTCCCCCTTCCCTTTTATGTATTTGGTATCATGGTGGCCCTCGGGGCCTTGGTGGTTATTGTTCCCGATTCTCGATGATGTGATTACATCGAGAGTCATTTGAAAAATCCAAATTGACAAGTTCTTTCACTTTTTCCTTGTTTTTATTTTCTTTTGGTTGAATTTAATCGGATTTAGGCGGAATCCGGGCTAGGTGACTTGATTACACCTAGCCCTCCCCTCTCATTTCCTTTTATTTTCTTCTTTTTATTTCATCCCCATCCATATCTTTTCTCATCTCGGCCCTTGGTGACTTGATTACACCCCGGCCGGACACACTCTACCCTCTCTTCACTTTCATTTTTGATTTTCAGTTTTATTTTCCCTTTTTCTCTTCTTTTTAGCCTCTTCCACACACTACCGATCGAGCTTGAGGACATCGCTCGGTTTAAGTGTAGGGGAGCGATATCCTAGTCTAGCTTAGCTTTATTTTCGTAGTTTTTTTTTGAAAAATCTTAAAAATCCATAAAAACTTGAAAATTTTCATGAAAAACCAAAAAGATTTTCTTTTGTATCTTTTTCTTTTGAGTCTTTGTGTCGTATTTTTGTGTTTTGCGTGTGTGTTTTGCCCCTTTTTCCTTGTAGGTCGCTTGATCACCGTTAACTTTGGAGGGCTTTCAAGACATCCGGTAACATCATTATATCCCTTTCCTTCTCTGTCTCTTGTGGAGTTTGGAGGAGATTTTGTGATGGTGTATACTCGGGTGGAGCTTTTTGAAATTCGTGGTTGATTGGTGGCTTGTTTGGATGTTTCGGGGTGGTGTTTGTTTATTTTGAGTGTTTGTTTGTTTGTTTTGTTTGGTTTTGTTGTATTTGTCTCATTTTCTTTCGTTTTTGTTGCGTCCTTGTTTTGTCTTGTCTAAGTTTGTGTCTTGTGTAATAAAAGGGTTTTGAAAACCTAGTTTTGAGGCTAGTGCGCAAGTGTTTACTGTCCCTTTCTAGTAATATGAGTCGATTCTTGGACTTTAGTCTAATAGAATGACTTTGAATCAATAGTTTCGTTGGTTCTTTACCTTGAGTCCACCTAGTTTACTAGGGATTTACTACGGGATTTGCATTTTGACCATTTTGACCACCCACAAAGTGAAAAGGCCTTGGTTGCCGAGTCCCGTCTCTTAGGTGACCTTGTTCGAAATTGTTTTATTAGTCCAAGTTTCCCTCTTTTCCCTACCTTCTACCCATATCTCACAAATAAGTTGCAATTTGTTGAAGTTTCTTACTTGGTTGTGATTGAATGCCTACAATACAAGATATATCCAAAAGGCAAACCAAGTCAAAAAGAGAAAGAAAAAGAAAAAGAAAGAGAGAAAAGAAAGAAAAGAAAGAAGAAAAAAAAAAGGCACAACAAATCAAAAAGAAGATAGAAAAGAAGAAAAAAAATTGGCATAGCAACTCAAAAGCAAAATGCAAAAGAAAAATGCCAAAGAAAATCATCTCACAAAAAAAATTCTCACCCCTCAAAATAAGCCTTTTACCGATCGTTACCGTGAAGAGCCTACCAAAGGACCGAGTCCCTAGGAAGGATGATAGCGGTAATGGTTAGTCTTCCCCCATTTTGCAACCATATCCACCTTTTTACTTGGACTAGTGGGGCGATTTTTGAGCATGGGACGACCCTCTTGGCTCATTGCTAAAGAGGGCGGTGTTTCACTTACCTACAGTGTCGACTAACTCCGTGGTTCATCCTTTTTCCATCCCCCCTATCGTCCCGTAGTACGTTATTAGAAGGTTAGGAGGACCTAGGTAAGTTATCAACGTTTTTATTGCTTTGTTATCATACTATTAGGGTTTTGTTCATATCGATTTGTGTTATTAGCTTGGGAACGTTGTCACTTGCCTTGAGTCATTAACCGGTGCTTCTTTCACCGCTTTGTTGAGGGAAGCGGTATTTTTTTCTTTTTGGATGCAACCGATTGTTTTTTTGTTTGGTTGCTTGTTTGTTTGTTTGTTTTCGTGTTCGAGCACTCGGTAGCTTAGACTTGATCCCGAGCCCTTGGGACCCATTCCAGAGGCCATGGGACCCATTCCCGAGCACCGAGAATCGATAAGAAGCCTAAGAAGATCAAGGAGGGACCTATGGGATCTTATTTGAAGCCTACATGACCCATCCCGGTCGGGATTGCATCCATCACGACCGGGAAGAAGCAGAAAAGCAAACAGACGCTTCTGAAGGCCATCCCGGCCGGGACCAAATCCATCCCAGTCGGGACCACCCCATCCCGGTCGGGAGCATCACCTTCGCGGCCGGGAAGGGCCCAGATCGGGGCTGTTTCACTTCCTTTCATTCCTCTACTCTTGTAACCCTATAAATACCCCCCCCCCCCTCTTGTATTGTTATAGAAACTTATGAAACCCTAGACTACTTTTAGGTTAGATTAGCTTAGATTAGTGTATATTAGCTTAATCCCTCTTTAATTACTCCTTAATCTTAGTTTAATCTAGTTACATTACTCTTGTAGTATTGGAATTCTTGGAGATTCTACCAATCTTGACAACATTGGTGGATGTTTTGGGTCTTCTTCTATGCAAGTGTTCATCTTTTCATTCCTTTTTAGTTGGTATAATATTTCTCATCTCTTTTCTCTTAATCATTATTGTTATTCAAGTTTTCATCTTTATATATTGTTTGTTGTTCATACTTGTTCTCCATTATGAATGTTTTGATTCTTGTTTTGGTTTCTCTTGTTTGTGTTAGTTTTAGTTTGATTATGTTTGAGTAGTTATCCCCTAGGGTTTGTAGGGGGATTGGGTGTGATTAGGGATGATTAGGGTGAGATGGGTGGCACTAGTTGTTGTTTTTGTTGATTCCCATTTGCCTTGCACTCCACATGTTTGATGAAATGCTTGTGAGATTTGAGATGATCATTCCTTGTTTATCTTGCTTGTTCTCTTGCATGTTCTTGTGTGGTTGATAGGTTTGGTTCTCCCATTAGTAGTGAGAGCGTGGTGAGGAGACCCCTAGGCCGTTTAAGTAGCGAGAGCCCGATCGGAACCTAGGTTGCGAAAGCATGCTAGTAACCCCGTTTTTCCCCTTTTGGTCTCTTTGGCATCCATGAACCCGACCTAGCCCTAGTTTCCTTCTTGGTTATTTATTTGCTTCCATTTGTCATTAGTTACTTGTTTAGCTTAGTCTTTAGTCTACCTTAGCCATCGCCTAGTTTATTTAGCGTTGAACCTAGTGTTAAACCGTAGCACACCTTAGTCCGACACCCCATCCATGTGGATTCGACCCGACTTGCCCTATCTACCCAGTTAGGAATAGTTGGATTTACTTGTTTGGTAGGATTGACAGGAAAATCTTCCCATCACTCTTTGGAGCGGTTTCGAGGCTACTTACGCTTCTTCTAGTTTGTTTTAGGTTCCTAAGACCAATCTTGGAGAAATGGAACGATTCTGACTTGTTTCCGACACATTTGGAGCCAACGAAGAGAAGCGACGATCACTCGTTAGCTTAGCCTCGATCTCGAGCCCTTGGGACCCATTCCCGAGCCCATGGGACCCAATCCCGAGCATCGAGAATCGATAGGAAGCCTAGGGAGAGCAAGTAGGGACCTATGGGATCATGATTGAAGCCTACATGACCCATCCCGGTCGGGAACACATCCATCACGACCGGGATGAAGAGACGAACAAACAGGATCTTCTAGAGGGTGATCACGACCAGGATCAGCCCCTTCCCGGTCGGGACCACCTCATCTCGGTCGGGAAGATCCCCTTCTCGGACAGGATGAGCCCAGCTCAGCCGCGACTCCATTTTTCCGCTTCCCTTACTCTTGTAACCCTCTATATACCCCCCCCCCCCCCCCCCCTCTTGTATTGTTAGAGTATCTTATGAAACTCTAGACTACTTTTTGATTAGATTAGCTTAGATTAGTGTAGATTAGCTTACTCCCTCTTTAATTACTCCTTAATCTTAGTTTAATCTAGTTAGATTGCTCTTGTAATATTGGAATTTTTGGAGATTCTACCAATCTTGACAACATTGGTGGATGTTTTGGGTCTTCTTCTATGCAAGTGTTCATCTTTTCATCTTCTTAGTTTAGTATAATCTTTCTTCTCTCTTTTCCCTTAATCTTTCATAGTTAGTAAAGTTTGCATCTTTGTTTATTGTTTGTTGTTCATCCTTGTTCTTCATAATTAATGTTTCTTTTGTTCTTGTGTTTGTTTCTCTTGTTACTGTTAGTTTTAGTTTAGATATGTGTGAGTAGTCTCTCCCTAGGGTTAGTAGGGGAATTGGGTGTCTACATGGGTGATTAAGGGTTTATATAGATTGTTTGTGGAAGTTTTGGTTGCTTCTTAGTTGTATGCATATGTCATGTTTGATGAAATGCTTGAATGACTTGTAGTTGCGAATGCATGTTTTCTTGCCTTCTTCTTATGACCTTGTTGTGGACATGACATAATTCCACCCCGACGCGGCCACGCACGGGTTTGGGAGGCGAATGAATCTCCATATAAGAATGGATCGAATTGAAATTTAAATCGAAGTGGAGTCGCCACCAAACTTTGTGGGAGTTCGGGCCCGTTCGAACCCACTCTATGTCGTAGTGGGCCGTGTACAAAATACGGCCCATTTCCGATGTCAGAGTTTATTGGGTTCGTCCCTTTGCATTTGATACCGATACCAACATTATCCGATACCATGTATTGAATGACTCTCGTTGCCATGGTTTCGGACATCCGGAAACCGAGGTTCTGAGTAAGGGGTGAGGGTACTTGTTGGGAAGTTCGAAAAGAACACCCAACCCCGCCCGCACATTAGCGGCCTCTACTTGGATATCGTTTGGTTTTTGAATACGCGCGTTAATAATACGGTGAATGATATGCAAACATTGTTTTTCCTAAACATGCGAGAAGTTGAATGGGTTGCTAAGTCGGTGTAATGCATGAAAATTAACGTCAAAGTTGAATTTAGCATGTGAGATTCGTTTTAGTATAATAAAACAAACGATAAAAAGAAGTTGCTAAAAAGATGAACAAACGTGTTAGTAACGATTGAATAAAAAAATATAAATACGATAATATGCATGATTTTGAAAAGTTTACGACACGTGATGGATTAACACGTGTTGACCGAGGTCAAGGAAAATATATCGAGATCTGAAATATGCCTGAAAACCCGCTGTTTTGTCTAAAAACGATGTTCGAAAAATAAATAAATAAATGATACCGTGCCGCGTTTCCAGACGGTCGCGCGACTCGCCCGGGATGCCGGCGGGTCGCGTGACGGGCTGCCTCGGAATCGATTTTTTGAAAATCGATAATTTTATTAAACCGCGCACAAATATTGCCTAATTCGTACTCGACTTAATTTAGCGATATTCGTTATATTCAATATTCGATTATGAAATCGATATCGGATATTCAGAATAGTTTTTAGAAAAGAAAGATAAAAACGGTTTTGTAAATCGTCTTGTAAAATAATAAAAAACGATGTTTGAATCTCTCCACGTTAAAAATCGTCGTGTTTTGTTTTATGAAACCATGTGACGATATTTTTAGTATCAACGAGATTTTAGTTTAGTTCTTGTTAGATACAATATTCGATTAGAGAATCGATATCGTATTTTAAGAACGTTTCGTTTTATAAAAAAATAATTTGTAGTATTGATATTAGAAAAAAAATGCGACGAGCGACCCGTAAAAGAACGACCGACGACGAAAAAAAAGGAAAAGACGAGGAAAAGACGAGAAGGAGAGGAAGAGAGAAAGGAGAAGCCGGGTTTGATTTTACACCCTCAACCTACATGCTTTTGTTTACTCGGATCGGGGCTCGTCGGAATGTAGCTAGGGCACGGGAGCGTCGAGTTAATGTCGGTGAGTTATGGTGGTTTTTTGGTTTGGACGTGTAAAGGGTAAGAGGTGGCCGGTTTCGTCGGGTCTCGGATATACTATCGGTTTCTCGATGCTAAGTGTATATTTCTGAATCGTAGATGTGTGATAAAAAGTTGATGACTTCCGAATGAATTTAATGTGTCGTGAGGGTCCTATTTATAGGAGAGGTCCTCGATGGAAGCTAGAATAGGTATCTCGTTTAGGTGATAAGAAATACCGATTAGGATAGGAAATGTAAGAAGTTGAAAGGAACGAGAATTCCGTTACTTGGTGAAGAAGAAAGGAATCTCGGCTGAAAATAGGCTGCTCGGCCGAGTATCCCATGCTCGGTCGAGTGTTTGATTCGGTATTCGGATAGAATTCCTACTTGACATCGAATTCTATCCTTAAACGGATTTGTTTAATATTTTGTGTAGCTGATTTTTTGTAGCGTTTGAGCTCGAATCAGTCACGTGGGGTGACACGGCTGACTCACATGTTTCGAAAATATCTTATACCGGGTTTTGACTCGGTCGCTAAAAGACGGTTTTGCCCCTGGTGTCGGATTCGACCCAAATTAGTCTTATTTGACTCGAAACGACCTACTGGGCCTGAATTTGAGGTCGGTTTTGTGAGATTTGTACTCCGTAAAAAGCCCAAGCCAAATGCCAATGATTTTGAGCCCGTTTTCGAGTATATTAAAGCACGTTTGCGTCCGATCATCATCGGGTGTTTGTCGGAAACTACTATAGACACCTGGCAGCCAAATGTGGGTGTCTACAGAGCCCCCACTCTGACTGAGGCTTGGAAAGGGCGAAAGTCAGAGTAGCTACCAGGTCAATCAAAGATTAAGACCTAGCAGACTTCCGCTCGGGTCGTTTATAGTCCAGTAGACTTGCGTTTTTAGAAACAAGGGTTCTTCCCGGTCGGGACGGCCAGATCAGTAGCCTCTTCATTCATGCACTCCTTCCCGACCAGAAAGGCTACTCTTCCCGCCCGGGAAGGGTCTTGTAGGCCTCTTTTATGATCATTAAGGTCCCTCCTTACTTCTCATGGGCTTCCCATCGATTTTCGGTGCTCGGGATCGAGTCTACGGGGCTTGGGAACGGGTCCCAAGGTCTCGAGATCGAATCTAAGGCACCGAGTGATCGTTCCTTCTCTTCGTTGGCTCCAAAAGTGTGTGAAACGAGTCAGAATCATTCCAAATCTTCATGAATGGTCTCGGGAACCTAAAACGAGCTAGAAGAAGTGTGAGTAGCCCAGAAATCGCTCCAAAGAGCGATTTCACAAGGGAAAACAGGACCAAACACAACAAATTAGGCACTACAAACTACACTTATCAAGTCCCCCACACTTAACCCTTACTCGCCCTCGAGTAAGCACCAACTAACTAAAAACTAAAAGTACTAGACTACTAACCGAGCGGGTATTAGCGCACCCTACGCCCTTTCAACTCACGCGAGTACACTTAGAGGAAAAGTGCACTCCGCAAGGCAAGTAAGGTCTTGCGACAAAAAAGTGGATGCAACCGGACACAAAAACACATAAACAAACAAACATACAAACAAACAAGTAATCGGTTGCACCCAAAAAGAAATAAATACCGCTTCCCTCTAAAAAGCGATGAAAGAAGCACCGGTTTAGGACTCAGGGCATGTGACAACGTTCCCAAGCTAATCATACAAATCGAAATGAACAAAACCCTAATAGTATGACAACAAAGCAATAAAAACGTTGGTAACTTACCTAGGTCCTCCTAATCTTCTAAGAACGTACTACGGGACGATCGGCGGGATGGAAAAAGGATGAACCACGGTGTTAGTCGACACTGTAGGTAAGTGAGACCCCGCCTCCTTTAGCGATGAGCCAAGAGGGTCGTCCCATGTACAAAATCGCCTAACTAGTCCAAGTAAAAAGGTGGATATGTTTGCAAAATGAGGGAAGACCGACCATTACCGCTACCATCCTTCCTAGGGACTCGGTCCTTTGGTAGGCTCTTCACGGTAATAGTCGGTAAAAGGCTTATTTTTGAGGGGTGAGGGTTCTTTTTGTGAGGTGATTTTCTTTGGCATTTTCTTTCTTTTGCATTTTTGCTTTTTGTGTTGCTATGCCATTTCTTTTTCATCTTTTGTATTTTCTTTTTGGCTTTTTGCCTTTTATTTTTCTTCAATCTTTTCTTTCTTTCATTTTCTTTGTTTGCCCTTTTGGCTAGATTTGAGTTGTAGGCATTTCTTTTTTTGCAACTAAGAAAGAGATTTCAAAAATTTGCAACTTTATTTTGTGGATATGTGTAGGAGGTAGGGGAATGAGTAAGTCGGGGTTCGCGATCCCCCTTCAAACCCACAAAAAGGTGGAAAACTTGGACTAATCAAACAATTCCGAACATGGTCACCTAGGGGACGGGACTCGGCAACCAAGGCCTTTTCACACCATGGGTGGTCATAATGGTCAAAATGCAAATCCCGTAGTAAATTTCTAGTAGACTAGGTGGACTCAAGCTAAAGGACCAACGAAATCATTGATTTAGGGTCATTCTACTAGACTAAAGTCCAAGATTCGATTTACATCACTAGAAAGGGAAAGTAAACCCTTGCACACTAGCCTCTAAACCGGGTTTTTGAAAACCGTTTACACACACGACACAACTATACAACGCAAAACAAAGATATGACGAACACGAAAGGAAAAGAAACAAAGGCAACAAAAACAAAACATAACAAAACAAACACATAACGAGACAAACACCACCCCAAATCTCCAAACAAGTCACCAAATCAACCACAAGTATGCACAAGGCTCCACCCGAGCACCCAACATCACAAATCTCCTCCAAACTCCACAAGAAACAAAGAGGAAAAAGGGGTGAAGAGATGTTACCGGATGTCTTGAAAGCTCTCCAAAGCTAACGGTGATTAAGCAACCTATAAGGAAGAAGGGAGGCAAAACACGCACAACAAAACAAATATACGACATAATGACACAAAAGGAAAACACACAAAAGAAAATCTTTTTGATTTTTGTGAAAAAATTTCAAGTTTTTAGGGTTTTTTAAAGATTTTTCGAAAAACTACAAAAATAAAAATAACTATGATAGAATATCGCTCCCCACACTTAAACCGAGCAATGTCCTCATGCTCGATCGTAGTGTGTGGAGACACTAAGGAAAAGAAAAGAAACTACGAAAATAAAGCTAAAAATCAAAAAGACGAGTGAAGAAAGGGTAGAATGTGTCCGACCGGGGTGTAGTCAAGTCACCATGGGCCGAGACGAGAAAAGATATGGATGGGGGAGAAAATAAAAAGAAGGAAATAAAAGGAAATGGGAGGGGAGGACTAGGTGTAATCAAGTCACCTAGCACGGATTCCGCCTAAATCCGACTAAATCCTACAAAAAGGGTGAAAAACTTGTAAATTTGGATTTTGAAATGACTCTCGATGTAGTCACGTCATCGAGAGTCGGGAGCAACAACTACCAAGGCCTCGATGGCCACCATGACACAAAAGTGTAAACGGGGAAGGGTACAAACAAGGGAAAACAAGCGACAAAAGACGGAAAAGAAAGGATAGTTACCGTACCCATCGTTAGCAACTCACTCGCTCCATCGTCTCAATGATCAATATAGGCACTTTGCTTGTCTTCTTCAATGTTAACCCGCTTCAAACTTGATAAAACCGCATGGTTGAGGTAGTAAGCTTGTAATGGTGTGAGGAGGTGGGGTTTGATGTGAATCTCGGTGTAAAGTGAAGAGGAAATGAAATGATGGTATGCAAATGAGGTGTAAGGGTCATATGATAGGAACAAAGAGAAGTAGGGAGGTTGAGAGGGGGTATACAATGGTTGGGTGGACTCGAATGTCGAAGAAGAGGCCAAAAGAAGAGAAGGGGACCATCCCGGTCAGGATGGATGGTCCCGGTCGGGATGCCTTACCCGTCCCGGTCGGGAAGCTCCCTTCCCGGTCGGGATGGCACTCCAGGAAACTCGAAATTATGCACCCTCATCCCGATCGGGACGGCTCCTTCCCGGTCGGGATGCCTCACCCTTCCCGGTCGGGAAGCCTTCTTCTCGCTCGGGAAGAGTCTTCTAACCTCCATAACCCCAAAAGCTCATCAAAAGCTTCAAAAACCGATTCCCTTACTCTCAATCCATGCTCTATCAATAGACCTTTCTCTCTAAGATTCACCTTCACTTCACACCTATGACAATAAGCTCAAATACAACATCAAATTCCCTCCCTCACATCGCTCATCAACAATCCAAATAACAAGAATATCACAAAAACTCAAAGAAGCTACAAGAAAGAAATATATACAATGAGACGGTTCTTGTGGAACTCCGTCAAACCAAGGATGGTGCATTCTTCAATCTTTTTCAACAACCTTGTAACCACATCCATCGCCATCAAGGGCACGAAGAAACAAATCGAAGGCTCTCGAGAAATCTTCGATCAAGCTTGTAATATAACCTTTCACACTCCAAGGTTCTTCACAACCTTGTCGCGACGTTCCCGGGGCATCCCGATCTACTAAGTTCAATGGCTTGAACTTGTACTTGCGATCCTTCGGTATATACCCAAACGTCCACCTATATTCATGTGGCCCCAAGGGAGACTCATCTTTCTCTTTGTCTTGCAACTTGTCTTCAACATCATGATATGGGCATTCCTCCCCCCCAAGCTCGGAATCATCATCCTCAAGCTCATAGAAGTCATTCTTCAAGCTTTGTCATGACTCATCCCCTAGATCGATGTCTTTCGTGGCGTGAATCATATTACAAGACTCATCATTAGTAGGCGAGGTGTTGCCTTGGAGGTCAAACACGAGGTTTTCTTCGCCTAACTCAAATATGATCCTACCGTTCTTCACATCGATCATGGCACCAGCGGTATGTAGAAATGGGCGCCCAAGGATAATGGGAGTGATAGCATCTTCCGGCATGTCAAGTACAAGAAAATCGACCGGAACGAAGAACTTCCCGATTCTTATTGGCACATCTTCTAGTATCCCCAATGGTCGGTTGAGTGAACTATCGGCCATTCGGAGTGTAACGGAAGTGCACTTGAGCTCCTTCATTCCAAGTCGCTCACAAATAGAGTAGGGAATGATGCTTACACTCGCACCCAAATCACATAATGCTCTCTCAATCTTGAAGTTGCCTATGGTGCATGGGATCGAGAAACTACCCGGATCCTTCAACTTGGGAAGTGTAGAACCTTGAATAAGCTCGCTCACCACCCTCGTGAACGCTATCGTCTCTTCCTTGTCGATGGATCTCTTTCTAGCCAAGATTTCTTTCATAAATCTTCCATATGCCGGGATTTAGGTAAGTAGCTCGGTAAATGGGACACTCACATCCAATTTCTTCACAATGTCTAGGAATTTGTCAAATTGGACATCCACCTTAGTCTTCATTTGCCTTGTTGGGAAAGGCAACTTGATATTAATCTTGTTTTGCTCAATAGGGGTGGACTTCTCAAATGACACTTTCCCTTTACCTTTGTCTTTTCCCTGAAGTGGGGGAAGCTTGTGTTCATGGAGTTTCTCAATCTCCCATAAGACTTGCTCCTCCATTGGATTTTCAAAGCTTGAATTGTCTTAAGAGTGGGGTATAGCTTCTTGCCTTGATTCTTGCTCACTAGGGGGTAAGGGGGAATTATAAGATGCGCCACTCCTCGTGGTAATAGCATTTACATGCTCAAATTTCGGTGTTTCACCTTGAGGAGGTAGTTGCCCCTTTTGTCTTGAAGAGTTTCCCGAAGCAACTTGAGATATTTGAGTCTCAAGCATCTTCATACGAGCATCTCTTGCTATGTTATCCCTTTAAACATGAGCAAAGAACTCTTGTTGGTTTCTTGCCATCTCCATTTGGCTTCTTTGCATTTCTTGATTACTCCTTTGCATATCCATCATAGATCTTTGCATGTTGAAATCTCAAGGTGGAAATTATGGATTGTGCGGAGTATTGGTGATGGCTAGAGGAATACCATAGTCGTAAGTGGGAGACCGGCTCCTTTGCTTGCTTTGTTGTTGTTGTCCTTGAGTTGCTTGTTCTTGTTGACGGTTCCCTTGGAACGCATGAGAGTTGCCTTGATTAAGGCCTTGGGTGTTACCTTGGTTGTTTTGATATCCTTGATTGTGTTGGTTTCCTTGAAAACCATCTTGATTGAAGTTCCCTTGTTGGTACCCTTGATTGTTGTTGAAGTTACCTTGGTTATGTTGCTTGAAATTGTTGAATGGTCTTGGGTTACCCACATAACCTTGGTAACCTTGATTGTTGTCCCTTAAGGGAGGTAGAACATAGGGACGAGGTTGTAGAGCTTGTTGATTGGAAGCTTGATGGGAAGCTTGGAACATATTAGAATAGGAAGCACCTTGCTTGAACGCTTGAAAGGCGTTCACTTGCTCAATACTCCCCCGACAATATATAGGCTCATGTCCAACTATCCCGCAAGTATCGCACATCCCATAATAGGGTGTAGGAGACACAACTCCCAAAGCATTAATTTCATGAATCGAGTGTTGGTTGGAGGAACTAGAGCTTTGAACTTGATTGAGGTGGCTTTGGAGCTTCTTGTCAATAGATTCCATGTGGGTTTTTAGTTGAGCCCCAAGTTCAATGCTTAATTGTGTAATGGCATCGACCTCGTGCCTACCTCCTCGATTCGCCTTTCTAGGCCTTGAGTATTGGGAGTTGTGCACCGCCATCTCCTCGATTCTTGCCCAAGTTTGATCATCATCGACCTCGGTAAACCTACCATTGGAGCCCATATTGAGTATAGCTCTTGAGTCCTCATATAAACCGTTCCAAAACTGTTGGACTAAGAACCATTGTGAAAGTCCATGGTGGGGGCATGATCTAACCAAAGATTTAAACCGTTCCCAAGCTTCATAAAGGCTCTCTTCATCCCGTTGTTGGAAACCGGTGATGGAGGCCCTAAGCAAATTTGTCTTCTCCGGAGGGTAAAATTTTTGGTAGAACGCCAATGCAAGTTTCTTCCAAGTATCGATACCCATGGTTGCCCTATCGAGACTCTTAATCCATTGTTTTGCTTTTCCAATGAGGGAGAACGGGAAAAGTACCCATCGGATTCGATCTTGAGTAACCCCGGTTTGAGAGATAGCATCGCAATAATCGGAGAAGGTCTCCATGTGTTGGTGCGGGTCTTCGGTGGGCAAACCACTAAATTGATTTCTCTCCACAAGTTGGATGAATTGTGTCTTTGCCACGAAATTTCCGGTATATGTATCCGGTAAAGTACTCGGTCCCGGCAAGACATCCTCGATAAAAGTGGAGTGAGATGAAAACTTCGGCATGATTGGATATGCGGGAGAAGATGGTGTAGACGGTGTTAATGTAGAACTAGAAGGAGAACTAGGACTAGAAGAATGGATAGATGAACCAAAGGGATTTATGAAGATCCCTTCGGCCGTCTCTCGAGGTGACTCGTTAAAGTCGGATCCTTGAGCTTGCTCTTCAATGGTATTGCTAGTACCCGGTTGAGAGTGTCTAACCCGATCAATCGTCCGTTGGCGAAAGGCTCTAAAGAGTCTCTCCGGCTCTGGATTAAAGAGAAAGAAATCGCCTCTCCTCCTAGGCATACACTACACACTTGAGCAAACGTAAGACCACCTAGTGCTTTTTGGGCACTAGGCAAAGACAATAAACGAACACAACGAAAAACAAAGAGAAAAGAAAGCTAAGAAAACAAGATAAACCTATAAAATATGCACAAGAGATGATAGAAGAGCACAAAGAAGGGTAACTAAGTCAAGCTAGAAGTAAACTAAGTCTAAACAATGCACCGTCCCCGGCAACGGCGCCAAATTGATGGTAGAGATTTGCCGCGTCCCTCACCGTCAATAAATAACCAACTATACCTAGTGGGTAGCTAGGGTAAGTCGGGTCGTGTCCACGGAGACGGTATTGTAAAGTTTAGACTAGGTCGACCTAAAAATGAGACTAGGCTACCAAAACAACACAAAGAGAACGATAATTGATAAACTATGATGGAGAGGAGGTATGAACTAGACTAATAATGAACTAGCTATAACAAGGCTTAAATGAAATGACTAAAGATTAAAGAAACTAGCAAACTAGAGAAAATGATGACTAACTAGGTAGAGAAATCAAATATGGAAGGGAGTAGGGTTAGGTCGGGTTCTTGAGTGTAGTAGGGTAATTGGGTGATCAAGGGTATAGGTGCCTCTTAAGTTACTAGAGTCGGTTTGCGCTCTCGCGTCTAAACCTAGGTCAAGGTCGGCTCGCGCTCTCGCGTCTAAACCCAAGTCCGCACTCTCGTGTCTAAGACTATACCCTAACACAATCACACACTAGCCAAACAATGAGAAGATGAGAACAAGTATGAGAAGCATTGGCCACTACTACCCACACAAGCATTTCAACAAACACATAGAGTGCCCAATATGTGACTAGCAACAAAGATGTAACCTTTACCCCTAATCAAACCCTAATCACCCATAATCTACCATTAATCCCCCTACTAACCCCACAAGAAAACTACTCACTCATTATCAAGATGAAATTAACATGAACAAGAGAAATCAAACTAAACATCCAAACATCCATAATAAACAAACAATAACAATAAACAATATGTAAAGATTCAAACTTGATAAATAAACAAAGAACAAAAGTAAAAGGGAGAAGAGGATTATACCAAACTAACAAGGATGAGAACTTGAATTAATAAGAAACCCAAATAAAACTCCAAGGTTGTCAAGCTTGGAATAATCTTCAAGAATCTCCTTAATACAAGACTAATTACAATGATTAACTAAAGATTAAAGGAAGATTAAACTAATGGGAGGAACACTAATCTAGGGTTTGAATGCTTAATGGAGGGCTAAGAGAGTCTAGGGTAATGTATATTGCTTAAACAATACAAGGGAGGAGTATTTATAAGGTTACAAGAGTGAAGGAGAAAGAAAAGAAGAGTCACGAGCTGCAGCTGCTCCTTCCCGGTCGGGAAGGAATGGTCCCGGTCGGGATGGTGGTGGTCCCGATCGAGACGAGATGGTCCCGACCGGGATCAAGCATAACACCGGGCTGTGTTAATCATAACACCAGGCGGTGTTATTGCTCTTCCCGGTCGGGAAGGGTTCTTCCCGGTCGGGACGGCAAGATCAGTAGCCTCTTCATTCATGCACTCCTTCCCGACCGGGAAGGCTACTATTCCCGCCCGGGAAGGGTCTTGTAGGCCTCTTTTATGATCATTAAGGTCCCTCCTTACTTCTCATGGGCTTCCCATCGATTCTCGGTGCTCGAGATCGAGTCTACGGGGCTTGGGAACGGGTCCAAGGTCTCGGGATCGAATCTATGGCACCGAGTGATCGTTCCTTCTCTTCGTTGGCTCCAAAAGTGTATGAAACGAGTCAGAATCGTTCCAAATCTTCATGAATGGTCTCGGGAACCTAAAACGAGCTAGAAGAAGTGTAAGTAGCCCAGAAATTGCTCCAAAGAGCGATTTCACAAGGGAAAACAGGACCAAACACAACAAATTAGGCACTACAAACTACACTTATCACCATCTAGCCATTCATGCCTAAGAACCTATGCTCATAGACCTTGGGCTCTAAGGAAATGCAAGTGGTCAAGTTGCAAGCATGTGACAAAACTAAGTGAAGTGTAAGTGAAATAGATGAGGACGACGGAATTGCGGTCCGCGGATTACGGTGACAACCTGTCGTATTTCGAGCATAACTTTCTCTAAACAACTCTGATTACAATGATTAAGGTGGCGTTGGAAATCTAAGAGGAATATCTAAAACTTTTATGTTTTGATCAAGATCCAAATACGTCTCTAACCTGACGTAAAATGAGCAAATATATTGCCTTAGTTTATTAGTCCATCCGAACATAAGGGTTTAAGGGTATAAATAAAAGTGTGAAGGATGGGAACCTAGAACATTAATTCCAAGAATAGAAGGATTAATGGATAATGGGGATGGAGTTAAAAGAGTTTATATATGTTTATCAAATTATGAAAACACGGGGTGTTACAACCCTCCCCCTTAAGAAAAGTTTCGTCCTCGAAACTTGAATATGTGTGTACCTGTATCAAACAAGTGAGGGTATTTTGCTTGCATGGACGCCTCTGTCTCCCATGTTGCTTCTTCAAACCTTTGACTACGCCACAAAATGTTTACTAATGGTATAACCTTATTCCTTAAGGTTTTATCCTTTCTATCTAAGATTTGGATGGGTTGCTCCTCATAAGTCAAATTCGGTTCCACCTCGAATGTATCCGATTGAAGTACATGGGATGGATCACTCCGATATCTTCTCAATTGAGATACATGAAAGACATCATGTACCTTAGACAGGTTAGGGGGTAAAGCCAACTTATAAGCTACTTCACCAATTCGTTCAAGTACTTCATATGGTCCTACAAACTTAGGGCTCAATTTTCCCTTAATACCATAGTCTCTTCACCCCTCTCATGGTTGATACCTTAAGAAAGACCTTGTCCCCAACATCAAACTCTATTTGTCTTCGACGCAAGTCAGCATATGACTTTTGCCGATCTTGAGTCGCTTTCATCTTTTCCCGGATCAACTTAACCTGCTCAATGGACTCTTGGATCATCTCAGGGCCAACAACAACAACCTCACTAATATCATCCTAACACAAAGGACTTCGATATTTCCTTCCATACAAAGCCTCGAATGGAGCCATCTTGATACTAGCGTGATAACTGTTATTGTACGAGAACTCTACTAAGGGAAGACTCTTCTCCCACCCTGTTTGGAATTCTAGCACGCACGCTCGTAGCATATCCTCTAAAGTTTGAATAGTGCGTTCGGTTTGGCCATCGGTAGCAGCGTGAAAAGTTGTACTCAACTTTAACTTACTTCCTAATGCCTCCTGGAGCTTCCTCCAAAAATGCGAACAAAATCGTGGGTCACGATCAGAAACTATGTCTTTAGGAACTCCATGGAATCTAATAACTTCTCTTTGGTATGCCACCGTCATCTCATCCAAACTCCAAGTATCTTTCATTGGAACGAAGTGAGCTACTTTAGTTAAACGGTCCACCACTACCCAAATGGCATTCTTTCCCGTGGGCGACCTTGGTAACCCAGTTAAAAAGTTCATGGAGATGGAATCCCATTTCCACACGGGTATTTCTAAGGGCTGCAAAAGACCACCAGGTCTTCGATGTTCGAACTTTACTTTCTGACAGGTAAGACATATGGCCACAAAATTCGCAATTTCTCTTTTCATGTTAGGCCACCAAAAGAATTTCTTCAAATCCTTATACATCTTATCCCCACCAGGATGAATAGAGTATGGTGTACTATGAGCTTCCTGCATAATCTTCATTTTAAGATCATCACAGTCAGGGATGCACCACCTACCTTGAAATCTTAAACTTCCATCCGCCCAGACTTCAAAATCATTTGCTTCACTGACCTTGGCACGTAGGCCTTCAAGCACTGGATCCTCTTGTTGTTTTATTCGAATTTCGTGGTAGATCTCAGGTTCAGCACTCATAGCATTCAGAGCGATACTTCCTTGCTGAACTACCTCTAAATTCAACTTTCAAAATTCATGACAAAGGTCATCGGGCAACACCATGACGACATTCATTGTGTGTTTTTCTTTTCTACTTAATGCATGAGCCACCACATTGGCCTTACCTTCATGGTATTGGAGTTGGAGGTCGTAGTCATTAATTAATTCTATCCACCTCCTTTGCCTTGCGTTTAGATCTCTTTGGGTAAAAATGTACTTTAAGCTCTTGTGATCGGTGTAAAAGTTGCATGATACTCCATAAAGATAGTGCCTCCAAATCTTAAGAGCAAAGACTACCGCTGCCAACTCGAGATCATGAGTCGGGGAGTTTTTCTCGCATTCCTTTAGTTGTCTCGAGGCATAGGCCACCACCTTTCCATTTTGCATCAACACACAGCCGAGTCCATTCTTTGACGCATCGCTGTAAACATCAAAGCTCACTCCTTCTTCGGGTAAAGTCAAGATTGGTGCTGACGTTAATCTTTTCTTTAACTCTTCAAACGCCTCTTCGCATGCACTAGACCACACAAATTTTGACTCCTTCTTCAATAAAGAAGTCATTGGCTTTGCTACCTTTGAGAAGTCCTTGACGAACCTTCAGTAGTATCCTGCCAGACCCAAGAAGCTATGTATTTCCCTCACACTCTTTGGACTTTCCCAATTCACTATAGCTTGAACCTTAGCTGGGTCAACGCTAATGCCTTCACCAGAAACGACATGCCCTAAAAATGCGACCTTCTTAAGCCAAAATTCGTATTTTGAGAACTTTGCAAACCACTTTTGCTTTCTTAACGTCTCCAATATCGATCTCGGATATTTAGCATGTTCCTATTCATTCTTTGAATAAATGAGGATATCATCGATGAATACCACTACACATTTGTCCAAATACTCATGGAAGGTCTTATTCATCTGATCCATAAACACTGCTGGTGCATTGGTTAGACCAAAGGGCATCACTACAAACTCATAGTGCCCATACCTTGATCGAAAGCGGTTTTAGGGATATCCTCTTTCCTCATTGGGATTTGATGATAACCCGACCTCAAGTCGATCTTTGAGAAAGTACTTGCTCCCTTAAGTTGATCGAATAAATCCTCGATTCTTGGGAGTGGGTAACGATTCTTGATCGTTACCTTGTTCAATTCTCTATAGTCGATGCATAATCTCATGCTTCCATCCTTCTTCCTCACAAATAGTATTGGGGCACCCCAAGGTGACACACTTGGGCGAATAAAGCCCTTATCGATCAATTCTTCCAGTTGTTTCTTTAACTCTTGCATTTCGGCGGGAGCCATTCGGTAGGGCGCCTTTGAAATAGGGCCAGTACTGGATAGGAGGTCGATGTTAAACTCGACATCTCGCTCTGGAGGACACCTGGAAGCTCATCGGGAAACACATCGCCGAACTCCCGAACAATAGGAATATCCTCAATCTTAGCTTCTGTAGTGACATCTTGTACACTACATAAATACACCTGATATCCCTTTCTTCTCAATTCCCTAATCTTTAGGGCAGACACCCATTTAATTCCTGGTTTAACTGGGATACCCTTATACGAAATCCTTGTACCCAAAGGACTTTCCATAATGATCTTTTGATCTCGACACACGAACTTTGCATCAAACCTAGCTAACCAATCCATCCCAAGTATAATGTCGAATTCCGAGAGTTTAAAACGTATAAGATCAGCTGGGAAGTCAGTTCCCGCAATGGATATGGAAATGTCACGAAAGATCGTGGAACAAGAGACAATCTCTCCAGTGGGAAGAGATATGGTGGTTTTAGTGGGGGCACTAGGTATGAGTTGAGCCTTAAGAACAAATGATGTGGAGATAAAGGATAATGAAGCACCAGTATCAAATAATACAAATGCAAGAGTAGAGTTAGTAAGAAATGTACCAGTAATGACATCTGGATTAGTCTCTGCCTCCGCACGGTTCATCACATAAATACGACCCTGGTTGGGCACCTGTTGAGGCCTATTGTTCTCACTACCATTCCCTGAACCTTGAGACACTCTTTGAGGGCAACGATTTGCAGTGTGACCAATACCCTGGCAATTGTAGCATGTAATATCAGTCCCATTGCAATTCTTCCCAGGGTGATAAGCTTTCTTGCAACGAAAACATTGACGGTCGCTTTGGCGAGTGGTGTTAGGGAGGGTTGTCCCAGAAGTGTTGTTATACTTCATCTTTTCCGCAGGTCCTTGGATAGCTGGCAATGGAGCAGATGTTCTCTTTCCCGATCGACGCTCAAGAGCTTCTTGACTCAGAACCGCATCATAAACACCAAGGGCACGATTATAGACTCATAAGAGTCATAAGAGTATTCCATAAGGAACGGTCAACCCTTAGCAGGCCAATAACCTGAAACCATGCCAGGGTACTAGGTAGGCCAATAACCTGAAACCTACCCAGTTTGGTATATTGCTCTTCTCGAGTAGACCAATAACCTGAAATCTACTCGATATCTTATACTCTAGCCACACCATATATAAAATGGAACAAGGTCCAAAAGATAATATCTGGACACCATGGATAACCCCATGTTAACATGCCAAACGCTCATAACCGAGCAATCAATTTTAATAGCATCAATACAAATAAAGTATAGTAAAATTGCTAGAGTATAAGATAAATTTCCACTATAAAATCAATGTCGCTTAAATCAACCATTTATCAAAGTCATATTATGATATATAAAGGACCACAAAGAGATGCTCGCAGTGGGGTTTGAACCCTGGTCATCAAGTAAATGGGCATTGTGTCTAACCACTGCAGCACAACTACTATTCTATCCTCTTTCAGAATTAAAATTTAATTAAATGTGAACAAGCAGTGTTATTTAAGGTGACGAAAACTTATCTTTTTAATTATAATACAATCATGAATATGCTTAACTACACATTATAAATGATTAAATTATACCCTATGGTTGTTTACAGGCAAGTATCGTAATTAATGAATAAAATAATAATACCCTTTTATTTTCGTAAAATTGAAATTAATGCTGAAAATTAATAAAGTTTATTCAATAACCACATCATCATAATTGAAATTAATGCAAAAAATGAAGACCGACATTTGTTTTCGACACCTCCACCTTTGTTTTCGGCCACGTGTTCCACGCCATTCGTACTCCGTCGATTCCTTCGGATGACATTGTTAGCTTCCGCTATTGATTGAATGGGTCGATTTGAGTTTTTTTTAGTTAAGATTATTGGACAGGAGAATGAATAATCTCTCTAAATTCATCAAATAAATCGAGATATTGGTGAGACAGGAGGAGAGAATAAAAGTTGACAGAAGTGGGGAGTTAAAGATGGTGAGGAGTGGGGAGTTAAGATGGGGAGGAGTTGAGAGTTAAAATGACGGAAGTGGGAAGTTTTTTTAAGTAACCGTCCATAATTTTATTTAACTGCATTGACGGTTAATTTATTAAATGAAAACAATTTTTTTTGTCACATAAGACCTGCCATGTATGCGCCAAGTCACCGCCACATGGAATGCTGAGGTGGGTGAACGTGGGAGCAAGAAATGTTTCTCCTTTTACTGACTGTTATCGTGAAGACCTACCAAAGGATCGAGTCCCTAGGAAGGATGATAGCGGTAATAGTCGGTCTTCCCTCATTTTGCCACCATTATCCACCTTTTTACTTGGACTAGTTAGGCTATTTTTGAGCATGGGACGACCCTCTTGGCTCATTGCTAAAGGGGGAGGGGTTTCACTTACCTACAGTGTCGACTAACTCCGTGGTTCATCCTTTTTCCATCCTGCCTATCGTCCTGTAGTACGTTCTTAGAAGGTTAGGAGGACCTAGGTAAGTTACCAACGTTTTTATTGCTTTGTTGTCATACTATTAGGGTTTTGTCCATATCGATTTGCGCTATTAGCTTGGGAACGTTATCATTTACCTTGAGTCCCTAACCGGTGTTTCTTTCACCGCTTTGTTGAGGGAAGCGGTATTTATTTCTTCTTGGATGCAATCGATTGTCTGTTTGTTTGTTCGTGTGTTTTCGTATTCGGTTGTATCCACAGTTTCGTTGCAAGACCTTACTTGCCTTGCGGAGAGCACTTTTCCTCTAAGTGTTCTCGCGTGAGTTGAAAGGGCGTAGGGTGCGCTAATACCCGCTCTGCTAGTATTTTAGTTTTATTAGTTTAGTAGTTAGTTCGTGCTTACTCGAGGGCGAGTAAGGGTTAAGTGTGGGGGAGTTGATAAGTGTGTTTTGTAGTGCTTATTCCTTGTGTTTGGTCCCGGTTTCTCTTGTGGAATAGCTCTTTGGAGCGGTTTCGAGGCTACTTACGCTTCTTCTAGTTTGTTTTAGGTTCCTAAGACCAATCTTGTAGAAATGGAACGATTCTGACTCGTTTCCGACACATTTGGAGCCAACGAAGAGAAGCGACGATCACTCGGTAGCTTAGACTCGATCCCGAGCTCTTGGGACCCATTCCCGAGCCCATGGGACCCAATCCCGAGCACCAAGAGTCGATAAGAAGCCAAGGGAGAGCAAGTAAGAACCTATGGGATCATATTTGAAGCCTACATGACCCATCCCGGTCGGGAACACATCCATCACGACCGGGATGAACACTACAAAAAAAAGGGCAATTTGCGACGGAAATATTGCAACGGAACACTATCCGTAGCAAAAATAGGCAGGGGATGAGCAGGTGCCGCATATTTGCAACGGAATTGCAACAGATTTTCCGTCGCAAAAGCAAAATTCCGTCGCAAATTCGTCGCGAAGCTGATACCACGACCCTTGCAAAGCGGTCGCTATTCCGTCGCAAAATTAGTAAATTCCGTCGCAAATCCGTTGCAAGCAAATGGTATTCAGTTGCAAATCCGTAGCAAAATACGTTGACTGCGCTTGACTTACCAACTTCATATTCCATCGCAATTCCGTTGCAAATATTGATTTTGCGATGGAATTGCGACGAATTTGTTTTTTTTGCTACCCTTTATTGCGACCATGTCATTCCGTCGCAAAGGAGTCGCAAAATGGGTATTTGCGACGGAATTCGCTCCTTTTGCGACGGATTGGGCCATCACAAATGACGTTTTTTTTTGTAGTGGAAGAGACGAACAAACAGGATCTTTTGGAGGGTGATCACGACCGGGATCAGCCCCTTCCCGGTCGGGACCACCTCATCTCGGTTGGGAAGATCCCCTTCTCGGCCGGGATGAGCCCAGCTCAGCCGCGACTCCATTTTTCCGCTTTCCTTACTCTTGTAACCTTACATATACCCCCCTCTTGTATTGTTAGAGTATCTTATGAAACCCTAGACTACTTTTAGGTTAGATTAGCTTATTAGATTAGTGTAGATTAGCTTAATCCCTCTTTAATTACTCCTTAATCTTAGTTTAATCTAGTTAGATTGCTCTTGTAATATTGGAATTCTTGGAGATTCTACCAATCTTGACAACATTGGTGGATGTTTTGGGTCTTCTTCTATGCAAGTGTTCATCTTTTCATCTTCTTAGTTTGGTATAATCTTTCTTCACTCTTTTCCCTTAATCTTTCATAGTTAGTAAAGTTTGCATCTTTGTTTATTGTTTGTTGTTCATCCTTGTTCTTCATAATGAATGTTTCTTTTGTTCTTGTGTTTGTTTCTCTTGTTAGTGTTAGTTTTAGTTTAGATATGTGTGAGTAGTCTCTCCCTAGGGTTAGTAGGGGAATTGGGTGTCTACATGGGTGATTAAGGGTTAATGACTTGTAGTTGCAAATGCATGTTTTCTTGCCTTCTTCTTGTGACCTTGTATGTTGCTAGGATGGGTTCTTGCGCGAGAGTGAGGAACCTCTAGGTCGGTTTTGGAGCGAGAGTCCGGATTATATCTCAATAGCTTGACTACCCCTTCACCTTTACTCTTCCTTGATCATTTCATCACCCTTGAACCCAACCTAATCCTAGTCCTTTTCCTATTGTATTCTCCATCCTTTTAGTCATTATTTCTCTAGTTAGTTGAATCTTTTAGCTTTAGTTGTTATACTTAGTTTGCTCTTAGTTATAGTCTTCTCCCCCCCCCCCCCTTCTCTTAGTTTTAGCTTAGTTTAGCTTGTTGACCTAGTCAAGTCTTTAGGTGACCTTAGTCTAGACGCCTCTTTCCGTCCCCGTGGATTCGACCTAACTTGCCCTATCTACCAAGTTAGGATTAGTTGGTTTTATTTGTTAGTAGGATTCACGGAAAATCCTTTCCCATCAGGGAGTATTATATAGGTAGAGACATAGAGTTTGTTGTTGTTGGGTCATAATCTTTCTTATTACCTTCGAATTTTCATCATTCTTTTCTACCATGGTTTGGTGGATCTTTTCTCTTCTCATGTACTCCCTTCGAGTTCCTATTATTGTCCCACTTTCCTTTTTGAGCTGAGTTTGATATTTGTCTCACTTTTCTTTTTAGGCCATCAATGTGTGGTTCATAATTACTCTCTCATTTCTCTCTCTTTCTCCTTTTTTGAACCACTCATTTCTCCTTCCTTATTTTTCACCCCAAAAGCTTTTGGAACAATAATAGGAACTCGAAAGAAGTATTTTTTAATTATTTTTTGCTAATAAGACATTCACATTATTATTATATGAAGAGAGTTTACTACCTTAGTAATTTGCGAGTTTTGTAGAAGTGATGACAACCCCCTGTCATCATGTGCATCTTTTGTGGCGATTTCTTCAGCAATGAGGTCTAATGCATTGCCTTAGTAGGCCACAATGATTATTTGTTTACATGTATGTAGCTATTTAATTATACTACGTACCATATATTAGTTCAACACAAAAACTTCTATGAGAAGGTCTCACAATAATTTTATCGTAAAACCTCTCACATGGGAGGTTAGTATTAACTTACTAATTCGTTGTAGAGATCCCACGATAAAATTATCGTGAGACCATCTCACAAGTGACTTATTGTTCATTTAATCACTACTATGGTTTTAAGATGTCAAGAGTAAAAAAAATTATGCAAGAAAATTAAAATTGAATATTTATGTTAATCCAAAGCTTCAAATCTATCATGTTGGTTGGCGAGGGAAATTGGGTTGTTTTGGTTATTGCGCACTTGTGTGGTATATTGAGTTTCTTGCTATCTAATTAGTATTGAGTTCACTATTGGTGGTTAACGAACGGTTATAGTGATGAGGGAAAATGAAATGAAATGAAATGGAAGATGAAATGAAACGGTTACAGCTTAGAATAAGTTAATAATACTTTCTTTTTCTTTTTCTTTTTTAAATTAATGGGTGGTTTTAATTTTATGGTCCAATTAGATTAATACATGTGGATTGATTAGGAGATGGAATGAGGCAAATGATGGATAAAGGACATTTTGTTTGAGTTTTAATATAACTAGTTTTTGTCCCGTGCAAAATTGCACGGATGTATTAAAAATTTATATTTAAATTTGAAATGATTTAATAAATATTAAAAAGAAAATGAATATTAATAGTTTTAAACATATATACTAATATCCAAGACTATACAATATAAATGCTTATATATATCTTGTTCAATTAATGTAAAGTTATGAGACATACGAAAACTATTATTTCAGCTTCTTTTATCCGAGTAGACGCTTGTATATAGACTAACGAATAATTTTGCAATTCCTCACATCTGTAAATTTAATAATATGTACGGAGTAATAGTATTGTCAACGTTAGAACAAATGTTATGATGGTTATTAAATTATTTTGTCCTGCCTATATATCATATTCAGTTAATTGAAATTAAAATTTACTTGTAAATTACGGATCGAGTATTCAATAATTAGTTATTCACCGCACGTAAAATAATAATTGAGATGCAGTATTGAGTCAATATTTTCAATATCATTAAAAGTGAACTTTATAGCTTATACACAAATAAAAAACAACAAAACGATATATGAAAGTTGTATTTGAAGAAATTAATAAATAATTGTTGATAAGAAGGGTTATGGATGTACGTTTAAGATTTTGAAAAACTCTAGAATGTGTATATCGTTTAAGGCGTCAAGTCATTTTGAATGTCTTCATCTACTATTATTGTTCTTGACTCTCCTTTTAATGATCTTTGTTCGATCCTTCGAGAAGCTATATTAGGAGTAGCAATTTCTCGTTTGTTTCTTAGTTAGTCAACTTGTAATTTTTGATGCTTCGCCCCTCTTGTGCACCAAAAAAAATGGTAGTGGACTCTATTTTATTTTGTTATTTTTATTTTTATTTTTCTTGAACCCTACATTATCGTATTTGTGCTGCATTGATATAATTAGATATGAATCATGTCATACTTATGATACAAGAGTGACAATAGATTGGTTTCAGCCTTTCGCGTACGGCGAATCGTTCTTCATCATCCATCTTCGCTTTAAATTTTTATCAAACTCATCTATATTCAATGAAATTAATGACCATCTTCGTGGATTAAACAAATGGGTTGATCATTTAATGATCGGGTGACAATACACTCTCTGTCTTATTCACTTGTTTATCTTTTATATTATTTACGAGAAATATTTTAATAAAGATGGCAAATGACTTAGACAAAGGGAGTAATATAAGAGTAAATTAATAATTACTCACTTGTAAAATGTCAATTTTTAAAGTTAATCCACTTTAATTTATTTTTTAAATTACTCCCAACGAATTGTCAACGTTTATAAACGGCTCTAATATCTCTATTTGTATATTATTAAGATTAAAATTCCTTTGTTACAAAGTGGATTGTGGGATGGACAAACAAAAACGTTATGTGTATTTTCGTTCTAAAAACTACTCCGTAGTTTGTATGAGTAGTAGTTTAAAGTTTGGCCGTAAAAGTTTGTGTAATTTTTTAATAAAAGAAATCAAACAGAAGTCATTTTAAAAATCAAACGCGACATGATCATGTTGACCCGTTGGGTCAATGATATACACCACTAAATTATTAAAATATTAACATAGTATTATATTTGAAATAAAAGTCAGAATATTATATTTAGATCCTGTTCTTTTGCACTGAATTATGCTGAACTGAGCTTAAAAGAAGTTGAAAAGAATCGAACTTTATCTTAGACTACAAAAGTAATTAAAAAGTGGCTTTTAAATAATTTTTAATGTATTTAATAATAAAAATATTATACCCTATGGTTGTTTACATGCAAGTATCGTAATTAATGAATAAAACAATAATACCCTTTTATTTTCGTAAAATTGAAATTAATGCAGAAAATTAATCAAGTTTATTCAATAACCACATCATCATAATTGAAATTAATGCAAAAAATGAAGACCGACATTTGTTTTCGACGCCTCCACCTTTGTTTTCGGCCACGTGTTCCACGCCATTCGTACTCCGTCGATTCCTTCCGATGACATGTTAGCTTCCGCTATTGATTGAATGGATCGATTTGGTTTTTTTTTTAGTTAAGATTATTGGACAGAAGAATGAACAATCTCTCTAAATTCATCAAACAAATCGAGATATTGGTGAGACAGAGGAGAGAATAAAAGTTAATAGAAGTGGGGAGTTAAAGATGGTGAGGAGTGGGGAGTTTAAAGATGGGGAGGAGTTGAGAGTTAAAATGACGGAAGTGGGAAGTTTTTTTAAGTAACCGTCCATAATTTTATTTAACTGCATTGACGGTTAATTTATTAAATGAAAACAATTTTTTTTGTCACATAAGACCTTTCATGTATGCGCCAAGTCACAGCCACATGGAATGTTGAGGTAGATTAGAGTATGAAAATAGGAGTTAAGAACTTCAAGTTGTGAAAAAAAAGAATTGAGTAAATAATTATGTCATAAGAATATTTCTAACGCAAAATTCACATAAACTTACTAGATTTCAGTATGCATTTTAATGTCATCGATATTCGAAATCTAAACGATGTCTTTGCCAGATAATTATATATATTTTTTTACAGAATTTAATTTAGTGAATTTATTATCATGCAATAGTTTCCATTAATAAAATATTATATGCACCCCATGCATTGCACGGGTCACAAAACTAGTTATTACAGTATATAAATATAAAGATTCAACTGAATACAAAGTAGGGAGTAGAATTTTAAGATACAACCATAAATGACAGTCTGATTGATCAGTCAAACCTTTTGCCTCCTAAAATCAAAGAATTGAGTCGTCATCCTAACCATGTTTCTCACTCTTGTCAAGGTGTTTTTGTTCTTAAATTTTGGCTATAGCACCTTGTTGCCTTGTATGCCTAAGAGTCTAAGACGAATCAGGAACACGTAATATTCTTAGCACTATATTGAAAGTATACCCCTCAAAGCAGAGTTGAACATAGGGAGTGCAAGTAAAATCAAGAAATGCACTAATTTTAGTAAAGCATTTAAGCAAAGGAGAGCATGCATATGATGTGCAATGTGAGCTGAAACGCCCACGCAAAACTGAATCCAGATAGAGCGCGCCCAAGTTGAAGAGTAGCACGACTGTAACAATTTCTGCATATGCCTAGTCCATGCTTTACTTCCTCCGCTTGTACCTGTATGCAAATCTCATCACATCAGACATTATATTTACTATGTAAAAATTATGCGACTCATGCATCTCACAAAACAGAAATGTAGCAAGCTCATTTGAACAGCTCAGGACTCGGGACTCAGCTAAGGATGTTGGCATAAAAACTTCAATTCCACTACACTACACTTAGCTATGTATACAAGTAACGGGAAATTAAAGTCAAATAAACAAATACTGTGAGGTTGCATTTGGGGACTCGGAATTGATTTGAATATCAAGATTTCAATTCATGTATTTGAATTTCTAGAATTCAAATCCAAATCCAAATCCAAAATAGTATTTGGGTACCCTTGGATTTGGATTTGGATTTCGGGCGGGTGGAGTCGGGTCAAGGTCACCAATTTTTATTTTTTAGAATTTTTCATTAGAAAAATGTAAATGTTCAATTACGGAAAAAAAATAAAGAAAAACAAATACTACGACAAGATTATGCGAAAAAATAAAGAAACGACAAGTAACGGAATTGAAATGACTACCCATATACTAGGTATTTGAGAAAACCAAATTTGAACTAGGTTGGATTTGGTCAAAATTTCAAATCCAAATCTCAAGGTTTTCAAACGCTCAAAATATTTCAAATCTGGAATTCAAATCAAAATTCAAGTTCCCAAACATGCCATGAAGAAAAATGAAATCAATCGGAGTCATCTAGGTCTGTGAAGATCCTGGCCACACCGAGCCATGCCTGAAAACCCAAAAACTGATGATTGGCCTGTGGAACAGGTACTTGGCCTATACAATAGGTTACAACTGATATGACCCATGCATTTTTACCATTTAACAAGACAAAACAAACACTCATACCTGGATTTGCTCTTGAATGAATTATTGGACTTCTTCCCAGCTCGATGAAGATTCTTCTCGCGGCGGTCATTCTTGTCAGTCTGAAAGAGCTCCTCCACTTCATTGGTACTTGATGGAGGTTGCTTTGCACGGTTACTTTCCTTCTTTACTTTTCTGCCAACATCCTGTCCTTTCATCTCAGACTTGATTGCTTTTGCTCTGCGGTAGGCAACATCAACAAGTGGTATTCCACTTTTAACTTTCTTACTCTTTTTATTCTCCTGCAGCATATGTTGATGCGAATGGCATTAGACTGATACAGAAAAGCTCTTTTAAAGTGGAATCATTATTCAAAGTGAAATTGTATTCATCTCAGCCAAAGGCATAGTGAGATAGTGCACCTGTAGGGTAATGTAATACAAAAATAGAAGCAAAACATCCGGTCTAGATCAAAAGTACTCATGTTAACTGTTGAACTGCTGGTCTTTTGGCAAATATTGTTTTTACAGCCTAGGTTTGTTAATGAACCAACCACATTAGTCAGAAATTTTATTCATACTATCCTAGGGTTCGACAAATCTCACCCTACTCCAAAAACCTCCACAAGCTCCACCTCTCTAGCATTAGTCATAGCAGTCAGAAGTTTCATTAATGAAAATCTCACACTGCAAATAAGATCTTGACACGGCCATAAATGAGCAACAAAAGTGCAAAAAAAAAAAAATCCAGCGTTTAACTAATAGTAACATCGCATTGGAAAACCTGTTCAGGTACTAAACAAAAACAACTACCTCTTCAGAGTCGTCAGAATCGTGATCATCTTCCAGCATCTCCCTCTCTGCCTCTAGCTTTCTACGCTTCTTACGAGGTAACTTTTTCTGTTCCAAATTAGTAAAAAACATACATGATTTCTATCAATCAATCACCCAAAAAACACATACCCATATTGGCATATTCAATTACACAAATGTCGCAAGAAAAGACACCTCACGCTCTCGCTTCCTCTTTTCTTTCAACTTCAGGTCCTCCGCTTGTTCAGCACTTACAACATCCTTACTGGAAGGTTCTTTTTCTAAGGATCCCTATCAAATTAAAAGTTTAGACTTTTAAAGAATGGGTGAATAAAATCAAAAATCATATGAAACAGAAACATAAAAGCAAACATATCTCAAGAGGAAGTTTATTTAGCTTTAAATTCATCTGTATCCTGTTTCAAAGAGGAGATGAGCTAGGGGAAGGGAGTTGATCAACCAGTGTGATTTTGATCAGATAATAAACAAAGACCGCACTATCAGAAAATAATAAAAATCGGCAATGTTTGGCCTTGCAATCAGATACAATCATGGAAACAGTTGTCCCTCCAATTTTATTGGTCGGGATAAGAAGCAATCAAGCATATTCCCGTTGGTACATCAGGTTTTCAACTTGTTACTTTCTAGCTGTAATGATTTAACAACAATGTTAATAGAAATTGAACATGAGCCTTTCTTTCTTAGTTTACCTCTTGCTACAAGTACCGCTACTCTATTTGACAACATTAATTCGGGTGGATTGCTAGTAGCTTCTTGATGCTTACTCAAGTGGTTATACTTAAAAAAGGTCTTCCAAGTGACGCTGATTAATATCATTGAAATATCTTCCCACCTTTCAAGCTACGACACTTTTATTCCTTCGCTAAAAACAAGAAAATAAAGACCACAAGAAATAGATCGGAGTTTAGCGTTTGAAACCTAGGTTAAGTAGCAGTAACTACCAGGGAATCATCTCTATTGGTTGGCTCAACGTGGGGAGAAAGAGAGGAAATAGGAAATGCATCATCAGAAGTCAATAAATTTCATCATTCTCCAAAAGAACCATAAATTGCAAATTTAGACTTCAGACGTTAACCATGCGTGAGTAACAACATTGTCATTGCTCCATTGCCTTGAGTCCTTGACCATCCAATAAAGTAAGAAATTGACGAGAAGTTCTAAGTGTGAGTACCTTCACTTCCTTGGCCATCAATTTCTTTGCCTTCTCTGTCATGAACCATGTCTTTTTAGGTCGTGAAAAAATTGCATCCTTGTGCTCGATCATATTTTCCGCCTTTCAAAATAAGAAATGGAGCAAAGAATACATGTTAAGGATGCAGATTGACCAATCTCAGAATACACATACCCTCAAATAATCTTTTATTAGAAAAGACTGTAATAATGATAAAAAAAAAATTGGGACACGAGTGGAAAAAAATGTGATTTGGAATTCCCTAGAACACACAGCAAGAACTAAAATATAAGTCCCGCGGCACAAATGCAGAAGTTAACATCAGCAAATCAGTTTATGAGCTATCCTATCCGATATAAAGGGATTTTTACATCGCACAATTACTAATTATGACAGCTGGCAGATTAGAACAAATCTGAGTCAACGTATGGATCAAAGTTTAAACAACCCAAAGCATTAAAAAAGTAATACCTAAATGCTCGGAAGAAATTATATTGAATGACAGTTCATCAGAGTACAACAGCCCACATACACATACAGTTGAGTTTAAATTATCCAAATCATTGCTGACACTCTAGCAGCCTTAGTAAACGCAATCATTAAGTTTGTCATAAAAGTTGACATCAAATAACCATCCATTAGTCTGAACAATCAGTCTCCGACAGAAAAGTGTAATCTATCCACTTATATTGACCAGACCGCAACAATAAGCAACTGGAGACAACTCATGCAGAATCTAGAGATACATCATTCAAAATAGCAAATCGTAAACTGATCAATTCCATATTAACTGCTGGTTCCCAACAAAAGAGAGGCAAGCCACAGAGCTTTTAACATGCCCCCAAACACTGAAAAAAAAAAGGAGGGAGGGAGGGAGTAGAGCATAAACATACCTTTGCAGCCTCCATCTCAGCTTTTCTAAAAAGCATCTCTTCTCTCTCTTCCTGCAGAACTGCAGCAACCTGATCTTCCATTTGCTCAATCATTTGTACCCACGTATTAATTGATTGTTCAGCAACAATTCTACTCTTCAGCAAAGAACCAGCCTTTTTAGCGATGGCTTTTAGAAGAGAACGGTCTTTATCAGTGATAAAAGTAACAGCTGATCCTTTCCTACCAGCTCTTGCTGTCCGACCAACTCGATGCACGTAATTTGTAAAATCACGAGGACAAACAAAGTTAATAACTGTCTCGACCCCAACAATATCAAGCCCCCTAGAAGTTACATCAGTTGTAATTAAAAAGTCTACTTGCTGTGTTCTGAAAAGTTCGAGAGAGTCCAGACGCTGTGCTTGAGTAAGATTCGAATGGCACTCTGCTGCTTTGTAACCCGCTAATCCAAATAAAATTTTCAACCTATGAGCAGCTTTCTTTGTTCCACTAAATATTATCACTTTGGAAGTAAATGTTTTGGAGCACAATGCAAGAAGCACCGCCTCCTGATGTGCTTCACGGGCTCTCCTTATTCTAACAACCTCCTCTGTTAGACCTTCAGGCCGTTTAGCTGATGGATCAGCCGACAGGCGTAATGGTTTAGTTAGGGAAAGTTTGACTAACTCATCAACCTTTTCAGTCATTGTGGCTGAGAATAACATTGTTTGTCTACCCTTTGGACACATACGAACAAGTTCTTCGATCTCAGCACTAAATCCAAACTCTAAAAGTCTATCAGCCTCATCTAGAATCAAAATTGCAAGATCATCCAAATCCACAGACATTGAATTTCGTAAATGATCTATCATTCGACCAGGAGTGGCCACAACTATATCCGGCATTGACCTTAGTGCTGCCTCTTGAACCTATATTGATTGTAAAATCATTAATAAAAAAAAGGTTTTCTACGGAAGTAATTAGTTTGAAGTCTTGACTTGAAAGGCATTCAAGCTTCACATAAAAACAAAAGCGCATTAAAAATAATGTATCAAGGAGGGATTAGAAGCAAAGAAAATATAAAGAGATTCACAGATATTTAGAAAAGCGGCGTGCATATTTGAGGCCAAGAACACAAATGTCATGAGTTTCAATTTTGAAGCCTCCGCAGAAACAACATTGGATGCACCCAGTCTTACTCTGGTGTGATTGTGTCAGGCCAATTACACAAAAGGTTGTTTCCGAGTGACCCGATGAAATTTGTATCAACAAGTGCATCCAAGCACTGCTACTTCACATTATAAAAAAAAAGTGCAACCAGTTTGGTGAGCTGCTTATAAAACCTGATATGAGACAGTTATAAATATAGGTTGTGGCACAATGACTAGGATATTGAATCAAATTTCAAGGCCTCGTTTGGATGACAAAACTAGAGGGAAAGCGAGAGTTACAAATCAGACTCAACAAGGGATGTTGTCGCCCCTGTATCCAAAGTTCTAAACAAAGGGTAAAAGTAACTAATGTTAACCAAAGATGATTTGCTACAAAAAATAAGTAAATTGCAAAACGATTAAACATCATTTTATATCATGCAAATACTGTGACTAAATGACTAGGAAACGGAGCAGAAACGCCGTGTGAGAATTGTGGAACTAACCTTACTTAAGAGCCCCCCAACGATTAAACAGCATCTAATATCAGTAAACTGAGCAAGATTCTCTATCATACCATGAATCCTGAAAAACCAATAAGACAGATGGAAATTAGAGTTAGACAACAACACAATGCATTTGGATTTGATAACAGGCTGTAAATACGATCCAATCCAAGAGGAAGAAGGAGAAAACATACTGACTAGCTAACTCCCTGGTAGGAGTAACAATAAGGACCCTGATGGCAGGAAAGCGCCTAGGTCGGTGTATTAATCGCTCAAGGGTGGGCAAGGCAAACGCAGCCGTCTACAAAACATATGACATGAAAAAAATAATAAAGGGAAGAAATGTACACAAAAACTTGGTAGACGTTCTCTCACTAAGCTATCGAGAGCCCGTATATACTTGTAACCCTTGATTTTGGCACAAAGGAACTCTTTGATTTTCAAAACAAGAGTACCAATTTTTATACGGAGTAACATGGGTTACCATTTTTTCTTTAATTGTAAAAATGGTCTCACAGTAAGCACCGCCTCCCAGGAAACTTTCTCAGAAATGTACTAAGAGTGAGGAAAGAGAGAGTACCTTGCCAGAACCAGTAATAGCACTGGCACAGATGTCGCGTCCCGCCATTGCAAGGGGTATACAAGCAGCCTATACACAAAACCAATCAATCAATATTCAATTGATTATGTGAGTAAAACAGTACCAAAAGAATGAATTAACGGAGGAAGCGAGTAGGTACCTGAATAGGCGTAGGCTTAGAATAGCCCAAAGCCTCACATGCGCGAAGTAGAGGCCTGGAGAGATTAAGATCTTTGAAGGATCTGGCATGGAAGGAAACTCCTTCCGACCGCGAGAAGAACGACTTTTTATCGCCCATGTGTTTTCTACTGTCGTCACCCTCCTCCTCCTCCTCCTCTTCCTCCTCCTCCTGCTCCACCTCTTCCTCTTCCTCTTCCTCATCCGCCGCCCCGTAACTATTTTCCTCCTCCTCCTCTTCTTCTTGTTCTTCCTCCTCATCCTTCTCTTGAGCTTCCAATTCAACGATGGGGTGATTGCGGCGGATTCTGGAGATTTTATCGTCGACGGAGGTGGTGTTGCGGCTGGCATGCTCCTCTGCCACCGCGCCCGAGTACGCCGCGAAGTTCCAGGCGGCGGCTGCTGCTACTGCTTCTTCTTCGTTAATCATCTCATCATCCAGTTCCGGTTCCTCATCGCTTGGGACCTCGAATTTAAATTCAGAACCCATTGTTATGAGAAACCTGGGTACGGCGTTGTGGGAGTGTCTAGAAGGGGGTGAAGCTCGGCTTGGCCCAGTGACGGTGACGGTTGACGCAGTGAGCTATTGTGAGGCGTCGTTTGCAAGGTTCACCCAGCTTTGGTGAGCGACCTTCGAATGGAGATACCCGGTATAGGGTTTAGGGTTTACAGTTGTGGCTTGGCTTGTGGGGCCTGGAATTGCTTCATTCCAGAGAACTTTTTACCGAGTATTAAAATACGGAATTGCTAAATCATACTCCCTCCGAGTTCCTATTATTGTCCCAAAGGGATTTGAGGTGGAAAATAAGGAAGGGGAAATGAGTGGCCAAAAAAAAAAGAAAGTAAGGAAGAAAGAGAAATGAGAGACTAATTGTGGACCACACATTGATGGTCTAAAAAAGAAAGTGGGACAAAAATCAAACTCAGCCCAAAAAGGAAAGTGGGACAATAATAGGAACTCGGAGGGAGTACAAGTTTTTTACTTTGTTGTACACAATTTTGTAATAAACTTTCCTATACCACTGCCCTTTAGGTTTAACTGCAGAAAAAAAAAAAAAGGTTCGCCAATCACCCCAAATCCTACGGAATACACACTCAAAAATTCCAATTTTGGATCTAATTTGTGCATTTACCAAGCAATTGTTCAATTATTTTTTACCCTAATTCATGTTCCACATTTAATTAATTGATTTTGTAACTAATTTTTTCAATCAATTAAGATTTTTCCCATTTATGAGTGGTGGGTAGAAGGGGATGTCGGGGAAGGAGATGGGTCAGGGTAGTGGCTGTAGGTGGGCGGCAGACGAGGTGGTGGCGCCTGGGTTAATGGTCAGTACAAAGTAGGGTTGGTCCGTGTATGGTGGTTGTGATAGACTGATAGTCGTATATGGTGGCTTATGGTGAGATAATGGTGACATGTGATGGTCGATAATGAGTGGCAGATGCGTGATTAGCGGATCGTGGAGGTCGGGGCCAATTTGTAGAATGCGCGTATGAAAGGGCACTCGAGAAGAGGCAAGGACAGAATAACAATTGAAGAAATGAGAAGGATAATATCGGAAATTACGTATATAAAATAGTAAAATGCGTGTATGAAATAGCACATCCCTTAAAATAAGGCTTGAAAAATAAAATAATTGTCGTCTCGGATCAGAACTAAAATTAATTATCAAAATGGATTTTAGGAGGTTTGGATTGAAGATCCTGTTTAGGCGGAGCAAACCCGCAATTGGGAGTGGCGTGTCTGTGAAGTAAAAAAAGTCACAAAAAAAATTTATGCCCACTAGGCCGCCACTCGGCCACTCCCAGTGGCGGGTTTAGGCTTGCTATGGCTATCTATTGTTAACAGTAATTTTTTTTTGTAACTTGTAAGTAGTATTAATCAAAATTGTGAAATTACATTTATGCCTTACATTCTCGTTAATCTAAAGTATCTAGTCTAGCTTACATGCCTAATTTAGACCTTCCTACAACATCTAAATTAGTGTCGATATTCGCTAGGTAGTTCCTGATTCGCATTCTTATCACCATATGCATTTGTTGTACAAGTACGTCAGGCCTTTGTAGTGTTTGCTCATGACATGCTCTATTTCTCTTGGACCATATCCCATAAATCAATGCCAAAATGACCATATGAACTATTTGTTTCTGGCATAGACTTATATCTTCTGGTACATGTCCATATCAGCACATCAGTTTCTGGTATCTTAACTCCAGACCATTGTTGCACTAGATTCAGACAGTGAGCACTATATGGGCATTTAAAGAATAGATGAGCACGGTCTTCAGGTTCATCCCCACACAAATAGCACCTGACAGCCTACACAATACCAAACTGTTGAACGTGTGCCATGGTTAGTATGTAGTCTATTGTGAGCCACTAACCAGCCAATGAAAGCATGCTTAGGCAAAGCTATTCTACCCCAGACATTCTAATACCAAGTAATTTTAGGCTTGTGACCCTTTGCCCATTCATAACCTGCTGCAATTCTGTAGACACCCTCATTAGTTTGCCACACGTTTTTGCTATACCCTGATTGGAATTGATCACGAACCTGACAGATCTTACATCAAGTCCAACTTGTAGATTGAGTTGGTTGGTAATAAAACCATTGCTTCTCTTTTATATAAATGTCATTCACCCATCTCGTCCATAAATGATCCTTCTTCGATCCAATCCACCAGGTATATTTGGCTATATAGAAGCCTGGTTCCACACGATTATATTATTAAGGCCCAATCCTCTCTCCTTCTTGGGAGTACATCAAACTTCCCATGACACAAAGGGCGACTTTGTGATATTTGTCAGAGCCTTCCCACAAATAATTCTTGCATATATTATTGATTTTAGTCATCACTCCCTTGGGAAGAATAAAGATGCGCGCCCAATAGGTGTGTAACTGTGACAACACAGTCTTAACCAGAACCAACCGTCCTGCATAGCTCAACTTCCTATGCCCTCATCCCCTTAATTTGGCTATAATTTTATCTATCACTCTCATACAATCGCCTGCTGGGATCTTCTTGTAGAGTATTGGGATACTAGATATCGAAAAGGGAATGTACCCCTGCTAAAAGTTCCAGCTGATCCACTCGATCGAGTGTCAGGTCACTCGATCGAGTGGGCCTCCAAAAGGCCCGTTGTAGCTTCTTAATTGGGCCACTCGATCGAGTCAATAGGGGCACTCAATCGAGTGACCCTAGGTCGAGGGTTTAGGGAATTCTTATAAATACTCCCCTTTGCAACACAATTAACACAACTTTTTGAACCCTACAACTACACACACAATTTCAGAATTCCACACACAATTTTACGACCATACATTAGCAAACCCGAGAGCAAAACTCTTAAAAATCCCTTCCTTAATCATACCTTAAACCACCATAACTTTTCCTACATAATCTCGAAACTCCCGTGCCTAAGCTGCAACTAGACGAGTTCGATACCGAGAATACAAAGCATGTAGGTTGAGGGGGCAAATAATCCCGATCTCTTCCCTTTTTCTCTTCTCTTCTCTCGCGTCGTCCCTCCGTCCTTTTAGTGTCGTCGTCGCGTCTTTTTTTATTTCTTTTCTTTTTCTCGTTCCTAATATCGTTAATATTACTAGTATCAAAATACTAAAATATTCGCCTATTCGTGTCGAATACAAGGGATGACGGGATAAGAAAATCCAAATACGAGGGCATCGTACCCGATGTTGCCGGTCGCTTATCCCGACACCCCAAGTATTTGGTTGTTGAAGCGAATCAACATCAACAAAATCGTTCCTTTTTTTATCGCGTCGCTAGTCTCGTCTCAATATCTACATAATCATCGAAATCACACATTCATCAATTTCTAAAATTAATTTGAATTGAACACATTTAAAGACGATATTCGTATAAGACCCTTCTAATCCTTTCACGAGTAGTAACAGTGGTGGAGCCCTCTCAAGGAGCCTCGCCCTAAACACTCAAATGCATGATGGGATCGCGAATACTCCCCTTTAAACGCGTCCGATTCCTTTTTTTAAGGTTAGAGCGAAACCTGTTGATGCGGATCTGACATCACATAATCCGAAAGGATTAATTAGGATGTCGAGATGCGGAGGGAATCGATTTTCGAATCTAATCAAACAAACAAAGCGTCCTTCTTTAGGTGGATATCAACTCTATAGTCGAATATCGTATCTAAACGAATTAGTCAACAAATTTAACTTGCGCGAGCTCGTCGATGCTAGAATAATTGTCACGTGGTTTGACCTAGTTCAATTTAAAACAACTTATAATGTCTTTTCTAAACTCACTCCTAATATTCGATATTGATTCCATAATCAAGCATCAAATATGACGAGTATCGCAATTTTAAGTCAAGTATAAATCATATCATATTTTTACACGACTTAGCAAAATTGTCGATTTTTTCCAAAATTAAAAGCAATTTCGAAACTCATGCAAATTGCGAAGCGAACCCTAGTTCGTACAGGGGGCACTCGATCGAGTGCCTAGCTCACTCGATCGAGTGACACCCCAAGAACCGAGGCAGAAGGTCTTTTTGAGGACCACTCGGTCGAGTCCCTCAATGACTCGATCGAGTGGCATCTCAAATATTGGGCAGAAGCTTTTTCCGAGGCACACTCGGTCGAGTCCTTCAATGACTCGATCGAGTGTCCCTTTATCACGTCAAATCGTGAGCCCTTAACATGCGTCAAGTCTTATCAAATATTTTTTATGACTTCGGTCAACACGTGTCAAGTCTATCACGTGATTTACTATTTTCGAAACCATGCATCGTATCTCGTTACATCATTCCATATTATTTACAAACCGTTATTATCGTTAGAATTACTAACTTGTTTGTTTATCTCTTAGTATTTTATTTTCGTTGTTTGTTTTATTGTACTAAAACGAACCTCGCATGCTAAATACAACTTCGACATAGTTCAAAGATGCATTAAATTGACATAGCAACCTATTCAAATCTTCACATGTTTAGGCAAAATACTGTTTGCCTATCATTCAACCGGATTACTAACGCGCGTATTCTAAAATCAAACGATATCTAAGTAGAGGCCGCTAAGTGCGGGAGGGGTTACGTTGGGTGTTAGTTCTTTGTGAACTTCCTAACACGTACCCTCACCCCTTACTCAGAACCTCGGTTTCCGGATGCCCGAAACCGTTGGCGCACGAGAGTCATTCAATACACGGTAACCGATAATATCGGTATCGGTATCGCAATGCAAAGGGACGAACCCCATAAACTCGGAAATCCGAATGGGCCGTATTTTGTGCACGGCCCACCAAGATATAGAGTGGGTTCGAATGGGCCCGAACTCCCACAAAGCTCGGTGGCGACTCCATTTCGATTTAAATTTCAATTCGAGATCCATCTCACATGAGATTCATTTGCCTCCCCAAACCCGTGCGTGGCCGCGTCGGGGTGGACCTATGTCATGTCCACAATGTGTAATTGTTGAGATGACGTAGGTCCACCCCGACGCGGCCACGCGCGGGTTTGGGTAGGCGAATGCACCTCCATATGAGAATGGATCGAATTGAGATTTAAGTTGAAATGGAGTCGCCACCGAACTTTGTGGGAGTTCGGACCCGTTCGAGCCCACTCTATATCGCTATGGACCATACACAAAGTTGGCCCATTTCGGTTTTAGAGTTTATTGGGCTCGTCCTTTTGCATTGCGATACCGATACCATCTATACCGGTAATCGTGTAAAGAATGACTCTAGTGCGTCAACGGTTTCGGGCATCCGGAAACCAAGGTTCTGAGTAAGGGGTGAGGGTACGTGTTGGGAAGCCCACTAAGTACACCAAACCCTGCCCGCACTTAGCGGCCTCTACTAAGACATCGTTTGACTTTCTAATATGCGCGTTAGTGATTCGGTGAAATGATATGCAAACAGCGTTTTAGCTAAGCATGCGAATTAAATGTGAGATACATCATTTTAATGCATCTAATTTAATGTCGAAGTGATTAAGCATGCGAGGGTTCATTTATAAACGGTAAAACGTAAATAAATAAAGCAAAAAGCAATATAAATCGGTTACAAGTTACACGGGCGGAATACAACCCGGAATTCACAATACAACGAGCAATAATATAGAATGAACGGAATATATAACTAAAATGATAGCCAATAAATAGAAACGGACCCGTATATAGTAAATATTGAACTAGACCGTGAGTCGTGTAAATGAACGAACTTTGATTGAATACACATTATTTTGTGTACTAACTAAAGGACGGAGATATAGGACCTAGGCGTGGTGCTAGCCCGATCCCATATCTCGATGCCTTGTCCCAACTTATCATATCAGTAAATTGGAGTCTAAATTAATCGTACGTCGGATACGACTAAGGAGTCGTCAACGCAAAATTAATAGTGAGACCGTCGATCAAAGTTGTTTATGTGCAATGATATGCATGTATTTTGAAAAGGAGATCACGTGATTGACTTTACACGTGTCGACTAAGTCGCTTTTTAAAAGATGGGGCTCGGATGATAAAAAGAGCTCTCGGTTTTCTGGGCTATAGGACTGATAAGTGTAGTTTGTAGTGCCTATTTGTTGTGTTTTGGTCCCATTTTCCTTGTGGAATCGCTCCTTGGGAGCGGTTCATGGGCTTCTTATGCTTCCTTTAGTTCGTTTCAGGTTCCCGAGACCGATTTGGAAGAGTTGGAGCGATTCCGACTCTATACATACACATTTTGGAGCCAACGAGATAAAGGAACGATGACTCGAGGCTTTGGAATCGACCCCGAGACCTTGGGACCCAATCCCGAGCCTCCGAGACCCGATCCCGAGTCCTGAGAATCGAGGAGAAGCCCATAAGAGGCAAGGAGGGACCAAAGAGCTCTTAAGGGAGGCCTACAAGACCCATCCCGTTCGGGATGAGGTGCGCTTTTGAGGAGGCTGCTGTGAGCCCATCCCGGTCGGGACCAACCCGTCCCGGTCGGGATGACAGGGCCGTCCCGATCGGGATGATCCGTCCCGGTCGGGAAGCTACAGAGGCAGCACGGGTCCTTCTATTTCATGCTCCTTCATTCTTGTACCCATATATATACTCCTTTCTTGTAATGTTAACAGATCATATCATAGTTTAGCATTCCATAAGCCTCTCAAAAACCCTAAAACCCTAGATTTGCTTTCACTCATTAGTTTTAATCTTCCATTAATCTTAGTTAATCTTTAGTTAATCCATTGTAATTAGTTCTTGTATTAAGAGGATACTTGAAGAATTCTCCAAGCTTGACAACCTTGGGTTTTATTTGGGTTCTTATTTATACAAGATTTCATCTTTTCATCTTCCTAGTATTGGTATAATCATCCCTACTCTTAATCTTGTTTATTTATTCATGTTTGAATCTTTTACATATTGAGATTGTTATTGGTTGTTTATGATGAATGTTTGGATGCTTGTTCTAGTTTCTCTTGTTATGGTTGTTTTATTCTTAATCATGAGTGAGTAGTCTTCTTGTGGGGTTAGTAGGGGGATTAGGGGTAGATTATGAATGATTAGGGTTGATTAAGGGGAAAAGGTTACATCTTTGTTGTTAGTCACATTGTGGGCACTCTATGTGTTTGTTGATATGCTTGTATGAGTTGTAGTGGCCATGCTTCCCATACTTGTGCTCATCTTCTCATTGTTTGTCTATGATGCGGAAATGTTGAGAATAGTTTAGTCGCGAGAGCGCGGACTAGGGTCTAAGTTGCGAGAGCCCGGACCCACCTTGACATCGGTCTAAGTTGCGAGAGCCCGGACCGACTCTAGTAACTAGGAGACACCTATACCCTTGATCACCCCAATTACCCTTCTACTCCTATGAACCCGACCTACCCCACTTTCTTTCCATATTTGAGTTCATCCTCCTTAGTTAGCCTTAGTTTACTCTAGTTTACGTGTTAGTTCATCATTAGTCTAGTTCCCACTTCTCCTCCACCATAGTTTTCCATTTATTGCATTCTTTGTGTTCGTTTGGTGACCTAGTCTTGTTTTAGGTAGACATAGTCTAAACTTCGCCTTACCGTCCTCGTGGATACGATCCCGACTTACCCTAGCTACCCACTAGGTGTAATCGGTAGTTTATTGATCGGCTAGGGACGTGACAAATCCCTACCATCAAGGACCCACTCGATCGAGTCATGGTCTGACTCGGTCGAGTGTATCCTCGAGGAGGCTTCTACCCAAGATTTGGGGTGCTACTCAATCGAGTAGCTTATGTACTCGGTCGAGTGGCACCTGTACGAGTTATGACTCGTTTCGTTTTATGTGTTTTAAAATCGATAATTAACCGAATCACATATAAATATGGCACGATTTATATGCAATTCGATCTTCGGTACTCATAATGCGTATATTATGATTACGAGACCGTCATCAGAGATTTTGGAAAGGTGATACAAGAATTGTTTTGAATCGGACCGGGACAAAATTGGTTCCCTCCGCGTTACGTCATCTTTAATAATCCTTACGGATTATGCGATGCTTGGTTTAGCGTCAACGGGTTTTGTACCGATCCTTGAAAATGGAATTAAGCCCGTTCAACTACGTACTATCACGATCGCGTTATGCCCTTGAGTGCGTAGGGTGGCGCTCCTCGAAAGGGCGCCACCACTATTGCAGCTCGTAAAGGGATTAAACGGACTTTGTGCAATAGTCGTAGTTAAACGAGTTAAAATCCGAATTTTGATATTATGTAGATATATATATATACGCGGTAGTGATATTATGACGGAATGTAAATAACGATAAATAAATGTTAAGTTGTTAGATGCGATAAATAAATGTTAGATGTTAGATGTTAGTGTTAGTAATATTGTCGTTACTATCTACATAATTATAATACATAGACATGAACATAAATATAAAAAAAACGGAAAAAACGAAAGAAAGAAAGGAGATGTCGGTGTTGAATGTTACACCCTCAACCTACATGCTCTTGCTTCTCGGAATACGGTTCGTCAAATGGCGGCAATTGCGCGGGAACGTTGAGATACGTAGGAAGAGTTGATGGTGTGTATGTATGGCTCGGTTTTTGTATGGATTTGCTTAGGGTTGTAATGTATTATGATGGGGGATTTAGGGTCGGAAATATAGGGTGCTTTTATGTGTAAAGTTGGCTGAAATGATGATGGGAAAAAAAAGTTGTTGAATGTTGTGGGTTGATGGGGTATTTATAGAAAAACCCCACGACCTAGGGTCACTCGATCGAGTGGCCCTAGTGCACTCGGTCGAGTGCCCTTGAAGATGAATTTGGTCCGGTTTTTGAGGCTCCACTCGACCGAGTGGGTCAATCCACTCCACCGAGTGGATCAATTTGGACGAGATATTTTAGGAATGATTGACCTTGATTGATCTTGATTTTTTGAATTTGGGCGCCATTTCTAGAAATGTACCAGGTCGTTTTTTGTGCGTCGGATTCGTCTTGACCGAGTTTTGACCCGGTCGCTAAAAGACGAGTTTTTATTTTTGGTGACGGGTTTGGCCCAAATTAGTCCCATTTTGCTCGGAACGACCCACTGGGCCTGAATTTGAGGTTGGTTTTGGGTGATTTGTATCCCGTTAAAAGCCCATGCCGAACATTATTGATTTTGAGCCCGTATCCGAGCGCGTTAGAGTACGTTAGCGTCCGATCATCATCGGGTGTTTTTTGGAAACTACCATAGACACCTGGCAGTCAAAATGCGGGTGTCTACAGAGCCCCCACTCTGACTGAGGCTTGGACAAGGCGAGAGTCAGAGTAGCTATCAGGCCAATCGAGGATTGAAACCCGGCAGACTTCCGGTCGGGTCGTTTATAGTCCATTAGACTCGCGCGAAGGGCTCGCCAGCCATAAGATAGAAATCATACCTGAGCTGATGATAATACCTTTGTGGGGAATTGGACTTGTCGCGTAAGTCCTGGGTGTGCCTGTACGTGGGCCCATCCCGTGCTTAAATTGAGGGAATGTCGTCTTTAGACTTTCCGCTGGGGAGATATATAAACTGTGTGGGCTTGCTTCTGAAGCCTCGAGTTACATCTGTGTCAGTCACATAAAGTTTTGCATGCAACATTTAGGCAGAACACGACTCGAGCTGGGGAACAAAAATTTGGATGATTGAAAAATTTTAGAATATTTTTTTTTTTTTTGAATTTTGATAGACTGCTCGGGATGACTAAATTCCTGTGTCTGTGGGGAGGAGACAAGAGTCGGGCCTGTATGCCTAGGCCCGCTTGGGCCAAGGAGGCGCAGCTGCAGGGGAGCTACCAGGGTTTTGATGTTATAAATACATCATCCTGGTTTCTTCTTTGTCACAATTCTCAAAACTTCTTCTCCTAAAAAAAAATTCATCTCCTTCAAGAAATTCAAATATGGGTATTGAGCGCCTGACCAACATGTTGCAAGATTGGTCCTACCGCTTTAGGGACGCGAGCAAGGTAGCCCTAAAGCAGTCGGGTATATTCCAATTGTTCACGTTCCGCCAGATGCACGTGGACCGCCATTTTCTTGATGCGTGTCTGTCCTACTGGGACGACACTTACCATGTTTTCGCCTTTCCTCGGGGCGAAATATGTCCCTTCCCAGAGGAAATTGCTGCCATAGGAGAGTGGAACCCACTGCTCCGTCCTGCCGTCCCCTTCTTAGTTCGAGATCCTAGGAGAAAACTACGGGAGTTTTTAGGGCTCTCCCATGCTGAAGTGTCCCGTATGACATAAGGGGATACTATTTCCTTGCTAGCCCTGGCTGAGAAATTCATGAACCCGTATGATATCCGGGTTTCGCCTAGTCATAGCCGTAGGGCGTTTGCTTTCTGCATGCTTCATGTGTACGCCTTTGAAGGCTATCTAGACCTGCTGTCTTGTATGGGCAGCGTTCGTCTTCTCGTCATTGCCGACCTTATGGAGACGGATATAGTCCCGCGTGGTTGATCACGGGGGAAATTATTCAAGGCTTGGACAATCGAAAGAAGAATGAGTCAGCCCGTTTCACTGGGAGCACCCGCCTGCTGCAGGTATATCGCTTTTTCTTTTTTTTCCTTTTTGATTTTTGATTTTTCGATCTTTTTTTTTTGTTTTTTTTTTTCGATTTTTTTTTTGCGATATACTGCTACAGGGGCACTCGACCGAGTCACCCTAGCACTCGATCGAGTGCCCTCGTAAAGAGGTCTACTGCCTTGTTTTAGGGGTGTCACTCGATCGAGTGACCTCAAGCACTCGATCGAGTGCCCTGGGCCGGCGTCTAAATTGTTCCGGAATCTTATGAGTGTTGTTTTTTCTTTTCAGCTCTGGCTATTTGAGAGGTTGTCAATGATCGAGCCTCCTCCCAACCCGAGTCAATATTGGTTCAACCAAGTGATGACAAGGAGACGGCCTACTGACTCATCCTGCCTTATTACCCAGAAATACTGGGAGGAAGAATTATCATTCCATCGTGGTCCATTGATTCGATGGGTGGTTCCATGGTGGCCCATTTATTCCTGGACGGGTTTGGCGCCCAGAGACAAGGCACGCTACCAGGTGATCTTGTCCATTAGCCAGACAGTTCACCTCTATCCTGACCGCATACTCAGGTAGTATGGGTGGACTCAGCGCATTCCAGAGAACGAGGCAGTTGTGAGTGAACCTACCCAGCTGACCGACGTTATGTGCGACACTTGGGTTCAGAGGTGGTATACCCGAGTTACTTGGTCCGTTCCCAAGTCGCTTCATTCAATCTGGGTGTCCCATTCTTATGAGAGGTGGACTAAAGCGGAGACTGCCGAAGCTCGCGCCGCCCTAAAGGTTGATGAAGCCTTCGACCTGCTTCGGCGAGAGAAAGTCAAAGATAAAAGGAACTTCTTTGCTGAAGGGGAGACTCCAGCCCCGATAGTCCGTCTAGTGCCGGGTCAGAGAGGAGGAGCCAAGACTCGAACTGGGGGTCCAATGCTAGAGGTGCTCGGGGGGAGGTGAGCCCCCAGACAGACTTGGAGAGAAGACTAGGGCCTAGACCATCAGCTCAGGACCGACTTGGTCCTAGGGATAGGCTGCCGGAGGACGTATGGGCTCGACTTGGGCCTGTGACCATAGCTGAAGATCCTCTGTCGAAGAAGAGGACTCGAGCCAAGGAGGTTCCCCTTGTCATCCGGGAACGCCCACTCCCACCTCGACGTCCCCGGGCCCCTCATGACCCGAAAGACAAAGGCAAGGGCAAGATGCCCAGATACTAGTCTCTATTATTATTATTTGGATATTATTACTATTTTTGTTGTGTGTTTTTTTTTGTGGCTTTTCGTGGCTTTTTTGTAATTTTGAATTACCGAGTTTATCGGTTTTTTTTTGGAATAATAAAAGTACTATATTAGTGAAGCCGTTCCTATCTTTTTCGTTATTGCGGTGGTTGTGCCCTTTTGAGGGGCTGCCTACGTATCCACAGTTAGTGGAATCAAACCAAACGTAGTTCGGGCGTAGATTTTTTTGTAATTTCGAAATACACCAAGACTATGAGTTCAAGATGTGCGACAGTAGGATAAATAATCCTAACTTATTGACTTGCTTATAAGTTTTGAAAAGAATGCTTTTAAATAAATTTTGCAAATGACATTGAGATAAGGTTTAGGGGTAGTAGCGTTTCAGCTGGTTCAAGTTGGTCGGGTTGACGAATTCATTCCCGTCCAGGTCTTTCAGCATTACCGCTCCTCCTGATAGAACCTTCTTGACTAGTGTGGCCCAGCCCAATTGGGTTTGAATTTTCCTCTTGGGTCAACCGGTAGTAAGGCACGAACCGATTTTAGGACCAAACCCCCCTCTTTGATGTTCCTGGGCCTGACTCTCTTGTTAAAGGCCCGTTTGATTCTCTTTTGGTATATTTGGATGTTATTGAGAGCCCGAGACCGTCGTTCGTCCAAAAGAACCAACGAGTCATATCGAGCTTGAACCCAATCTGCTTCGGGTACTTGACTTTCTAGTAGAATTCGGAGAGACGGTATTTCTAATTCGACCGGCTGGACTGCCTCCATGCCATACGTCAAATAATATGGAGTTTCCCCGGTTGCAATACGAATCGACGTCCGGTACCCCCATAGGGCGAAGGGTATTTTGTCGGGCCAGTCCCGATAATTATCAGCCATCTTTTTAAGTATGGTGACAATTGTCTTATTAGCAGCCTCCACCGCTCCATTTGTTTGGGGACGGTAAGGCGAAGATGTATGCCTTTGGATTTTGTATTTCGCTAGAAAAGTAGCGGTTTTGGCTTGGAAGTGGGTCCCGTGATCACTGATAAACTCGTGTAGGATCCCGTACCGGCATATGATTTTATTCTGGATAAATTTGGCTACGTGCTTGGCGTTCAAGACACGATATGACTCAGCTTCGACCCATTTGGTGAAATAGTCGATAGCCACCAAAATAAAACAGTGACCTCCCGTCCCGGAAGGGTTCACTTTCCCAATTATGTCAATACCCCATGTCGAAAATGGCCATGGCGAGGTCATGGTGTACAGTAGAGACGACGACATGTGTTGAACATTGCCAAAAATTTGACAATTATGGCAGTGTTTGACATATGATTGACAGTCGGTCTCCATACTGTTCCAGTAGTATCCGAGCCTCATGATTTTTCGGGCTAGAATATGGGCGTTCATATGCGGACCATTTTCACCGTCGTGTACTTCGGCCATCACTTTTTCGGCCTGTGTTTTGTCGATACATAGGAGTAAAGTCCCCTGTGCCGTCTTTTTGTATAACTGACCGTCGTCCGTACGAATGAATTGGGTGGCCAGTCTTCGCAGGGCTTTCTTGGCCCGACTTTCAGTTCCCGGGGGATATTCTCCCGTAGTCAAATAAGTTAGGACAGCCTGATACCAGGGTTCTGGATCAGTGATCTCGATATCTTGAATGGCGTTGACATATGCCGGCTCGGACCGTCTTTCGACACAGATTGGCATACTGGCTATATGTTCCGGGATGTTTAGTAAGGACGCCAGTTTGGAAAGTGCATCCGCGAACTGATTTTCTTCACGTGGGAGGTAGATATATTCTACCTTCTGGAATTGCTTCTCTAGAACCCTTACTCGCGCTTGGTAAGCCACGAGATTGGCATTCCGAGTTTTCCATTTCTGAAGGGCTTGATTGATGACTAGGGACGAGTCCCCGTGAACCCGGAGATTTGTAATTCCTAAATCAGCAGCCGCTTGCAACCCGTGGATGCATGCTTCATACTCGGCCGCGTTATTAGTCACATCAAAATCCAGTTTGATGGATAACGGTGTGTGCTCTCTTTTTGGCGATATTAGGAGAATACCGACCCCAAAGCCTCGCAAATTGGATGCCCCGTCAAAGTACAAGTCCCATGTTTCGGTATCAGTATGGAATATGTCTTCATCTGGAAAAGCCCAAGTATCGGTATGTCCTTCTTCAGATATCGGACTGTCGGCGAGGAACTCGGCTACTACCCGACCTTTGATGGCCTTTAATGGTATAGATTTGAGGTCGAACTGAGCTAGCATTAAAGTCCACCTAGACATCCTACCGTTGAGGATGGGCTTCTCGAACAGGTACTTGATCGGATCCATTTTGGACAGGACATGTACCTCGTGACTGAGCATATAGTGCCGTAGCTTTTTAGTGGCCCACACTAAAGCTAGGCATGTTTTCTCGAGCATTGTATACTTGCATTCATATTCTAGGAACTTTTTACTGATGTAGTAAATAGCCCGTTCTTCTGAATCGACTGTCTGGGCCAGCATAGCCCCCATGACTGTCTCAGTCGTCGTTAGGTATAACGACAAAGGCAAACCGGGTTGAGGTGGCATTAATACCAGCGGAGCAGACATGATCTCTTTGATTCTGTCAAAAGCCGTTTGACATTTATTGTCCCATAGTACTCGTTCCCCTATCTTCAGTTTCTTGAAAATGGGTTCATACACCATGGTTAGCTTTAAAATAAATCGGCTGATGTATTGGACTTTCCCGAGAAACCCCCTTATTTCTTTTTCGGTCTTAGGTGGTTGCATCTCGGTGATGGCTTTGATTTTAGCTGGGTCGACCTTGATGCCGCGTTGGCTAACGATATGGCCCAGTAGTTTGCCTGATGTTACCCCGAAACTGCACTTTTGAGGGTTCAACCTCATGTTGTACTTACGCAGTCGGGTGAAGAATTTTCTTAGGGCAGCAACATGCCTGTCTCGGCTTTTAGACTTAACAATCATGTCATCGACATAAACCTCCACTTCCTTATGCATCATGTCATGTAACAAGGTCGTGGCTGTTCGTTGATAAGTGGCTCCGGCATTAATGAGCCCAAACGGCATAACGGTATAACAATAAGTACCCCATGGCGTGGTGAAAGTGGTTTTACCCATATCTTCTTCTGCCATCTTGATTTGGTTGTATCCGGCATACCCATCCATAAATGATAGAAGGGCATGATCAGCTGTGTTGTCCACCAGTATGCCGATGTGTGGCAACGAAAAATCGTCTTTTGGGCTGGCCTTGTTAAGGTCCCGGAAATCTACGCATACCCGCACCTTTCCGTCCTTCTTGGGTACCGGCACGATGTTTGCAACCCAGTCTGGATATTCAGACACTTGTATAAAGCCCGCTTTGAATTGTTTGTCTACCTCTTTTTTGACTTTGAGAGACCACTCGGGCTTCATTCTTCGAAGCTTCTGTTTTACCGGCTTACACCCATCTTTGATGGGTATGCGGTGTTCAGCTATTTCCCGATCCATCCCCGGCATGTCCTTGTAGGACCATGCGAAGACATCCTTGAATTCTTGGAGGAGGTTTGTGAATTGTTGTCTCTCCTCGGGATCTAAAGATAACCCTATCTTAAGCATCTAGGGCTCTAAGGTTGTTCCCACATTAATAGACTCGGTTTCCTCGATTACCGGGTCTCGGGATTCCCTCTGTTCTAGCTGCTCGATCAGATGCGGAGGCAAGGACACATGTTCATCGGGTTTCTCAATGTCATTGCAGAAAATATTTTTGAAATTGAAAGTATTTTGAAAATAAGACAAGTCATAAGTGGAACGGTTTTCGTTATTATTGATGGTAAATTTGGAAAACAACTCAAAGAGAGCAGCCATCTGATCGTTGGTCAGAGGCGGGATTGGGAGCGCTTTCGGGACAGACCCCGAGGCTCCGGTGGTAGTGACTAGGAGGGGGGTTACAGTTTGGACTCTAGCACCAGACCCCTTAGACTCGAATACAGACTCGGAATCGGTGTCCGGCATGTCTCCTTCCCCGGTGGTCAGCTTGTAGACTCGGCCTTGGCTGTCGATCCATTTGACGGTCTTCTTCCTGGCTCTTTTCCCAGTATCAGCATCGACCTCCGAGATCAGCTTTGAAGGATCGAACCTGTTGCTTCGAAGGATCAGGTTCACCAGCTCCTCCTTCGGGGTCGAGACAGTCTTGTCTTCCCCAAATAAGAGCCCCAGCACGGGCTTGGCATTGTCAGTACCCTCCTTGGATTCAGATTGGATGAGGGCGAATATGTCATCCGTAATGTAGTTGCATTCCCGAGCTAGTTCAGTCTCGGGATATGTGGTAGTTGGTTGATACAGGCCAACTTGAATAGCCCCGAATACCGGTGTAACGAAATAGTCAGCCAACCTTGGGCTATAAGGGCCCAAGTGGGTACCATTGATGATGTTGCAAGCTTTCTCAATGCCCGCTCGGACCACATTTCCCGGGGTCACAGCGTACCCTAAGCCGAAGCAAGATTCCCCGTCTTTCAGGACTTCAATAATCTTCCCAGCTGGAAGATATGGCCTCGAGGTAGCCCCCGGTAAATACCCCAAATTTTGCAGCATCGTGTCGATGCTCGTGGTGAAATAGGGCCTGAAAAGGTACTCTTCTTCAATCATCCCTACAAAATCGAACCCCCAAAGGTCGGTGCGGTCCGTGGCGTTACAGCTAGCCACAGTCATAGGGGTTGCCTCTAATGTGATAATGCCGTCTTGCAAGGGCATCTTGATCTTTCGGTGAAGAGTAGAAGACACCGCCTTTACAGCATGAATCCAAGGTCTTCCTAGGAGCAAATTAAAAGAGGAGGTGACATCGATCACCTGGAACTCTAGCTCCTTTTCAATTGGACCCGTTGTAATTGCTAACTTAACGACCCCAGAAACCGCCTTCGGGCTTCCATCGAAAGCCTGGATAGTGTGGGTAGTCGGTATGTAGTCGGCCTCGGTGATGCCGAGGGCTTTGGCAGTCCTTAGAGGGAGGACATTCACAGCAGACCCGTCGTCAACTAGGGTCATTGGGAGGTACTTACCCCGGCAAATTACCGTGATATATAGGGCCAGATTGTGAGAGGCCCCGAATGGTGGTAGGTCGGCATCCGAGAAAGTGACTAATGGGCCTTCTTCTTTGGACTTGCCCTTGAGGTAGGGCAGGATGGTGGCTACCATTTCATTAGGGGTAGCCTGGGAGTCGACCTTGATATGATCGAGAGCCTTAGTAAGTGCCTCTCGATGTTCTTGTGAGCTAACCAAGAGTTGCCATATAGTGAGGTCAACCCGAGCTCTTTTCAATTGTTTGACAAGAGCCGTATTGGTGCTTGGCTCTTCAATGGCCTCTTCCGTCCTGGCGGGTTCAGTGACGGTTGCCGGGACTGAGATGTCCTTGGAGCTAGTGGCTGAATAAGGACGACCAGCGGTGGTGAGGTGGTTACTGGCTAAGGCCTTGGACTTAGCCCTCCGGATTTCTTCGGGGGTGATGGGAACAATTTCCCCTTTGGTGAGGTACACATCTTCCTCATCATCGAACCATATCCCATTGATTTGTGGGATGAAAGGAGAGATAAGGTGAGAACAGTCGATCACCTCACCGGTGAAGATAGCATGAGAGCTAAAGGGGTTGTCCTTGTTGCTTGGCTTGTCCCCGGGTAACGGTATTTTCCCGTTCTCAATCAAATCCTGAATCAGATGTTTCAACTTCCAACATTTCTCGGTATCATGCCCATTGCCCCGATGATATTGGCAATAGGCTTGGGCATTGTAGCTTTTGGAGCGTTTTTCAACGGGGACTTCAGGAGTTGGGCCTATCGGTTGGACCAGGCCCTTTGAAGACAACCTTTGTAAGGCATATGTATAGGTAGTCCCTATATCAGTGAATACCCTAGGAGGGGTATTTCTTTTGGACGAGGCATCTAACAGATTAACCGTATCAAAGATACTTCGGGTTGCGGCCGGGGGCTTGGTGGTGGATGAGGAAGCCCCTTGGTATCCCTTGCTAGGGGCCTTAGTCAGGCTTTCTAGTTCTTAGATCATCCTCATTTCTCATGCCCATTTCAGTAAGAGTGGTGAAATTGGGTATGACAGCATACCGAAGGTGGACCCGGTAGGAAGGGAGGAGGTTCTTGACAAAGGCCTCCACTAAAGTCTTTTCACTGGGCTTATCGACCAGTTTCACACTTTCGGCCCTCCAACGTTGGCGGTATTTGGTAAAGCCCTCCTTAGGTTCTTGGGCCATAACCTCTAGAGACCGCATTGTGGTCTGGATCTCGGTGTTATCAGCATAGTTCCGAGCAAATTCCGTAGCCACATCATCCCATGTCGAGAACTTCTTTGGGTCTAGCCTGTAGTACCAGGCCTTTGGGTGTTTCTCAAGAGATGCAGCAAAGAGGTTTTTGAACATAGAAGAGTCAACTCCCTTAATAGCCATGAACTCCTTGAAGGCCCGTAGATGTAGTAACGAGTCTTCAGTCCCTTCAAACATGGGTAAACCCGTGAGATTCAGGTTCGCGGGCAGTTTGTCACTTACCGGGGAGTACTCCCGACTATTCTCCCGATGGATATTGTTACTTCCAGTTAAGTGAACTTGTTCTTCTAATCGGCGGACCGAGCTAACTAGTTCAGCTAGAGGTTCCGTAACCCCGGTATTTGGAGTCCTTTGCTCCACTGCAGCTAAACGAGCAACGATAGCCACTTGACCGGCCCTCATTTTTGTTAATTGGGCCTCAATGTCGGTTTGTTTGTTGACCATGGCATCCACGAAGGTCTTCAGACTGTTCAGAGTTGCTTCCACTTTGCGACTGTGTCTGGTGGACGGTGGCCTGTCTGTAAAAACACCGCGCAATCAGAAACTGAACCTGGACCGTGAAACCAAAAAAGTACATCCCGAGCAGGGAAAAGACTAAAAAACGACTTGAAAGAGACTTTTAGACGGGTGACTCGTGGATGACGGGCTTTCCTTAGGATTCGACGGGTGGGCCGAAACCTGTTTGAAGGAAGGTCAATGTGAGACGTCCCCAGACTTTGGACTCATATGTGTAGACGAGCCCTCCTTTGTAGGAGTATGTCCTACGTAGGTGGGCCTTGCCTTAGTCTAATAAGGCGCACTGGGATAGGGAAGAAACTTGTGATGTAAGATCGACAGAGTTTCGACGCTAAAGACCTCAACTACTTACGACATGACCCGACACTGCTAAACACGAGAAAGTCCTAAGAGGGAGAAAAGTTTTGAAAAGGATTATTTTTGGAAAGTCCGAGAAAACTCGGGGAAAGGCTTGATTTTTCAAAAAAATCGGAAAGTGCATCGGGCCTTGGTTTTGAGAGTTAGAAAATATTTTCGAGTTTTGAAATGGGCAGAATACCGGCTAAAAATAGGCTATTTTGAGTAAAATCATAAGTCCTAAATTCGGTATGTGTCCCGGGTTTTGAAATTTGAATATATTTTTGAAAAGATGTATTTTTGAAATGACGGTTTTTGAAAATGACTCGGAAACCAAGTAGCACATAGTCACGCAAGCATTATAACGACGCCATGTATGCTTTACACTAAGTCTCGGTCGGTCTAAATGGGGTCTATACCAGTGCTAATAGTCTAGACGAGAATCGGGACAGACTTCCTAAGTCGAGTTGAGCTTAGAACATGCCGCAAAGTCCATACGAGTCGACTATGAACACCTTTAATGTATCCAAGGCGGAATACATCGTGGTATAGTGGGACGTCGGTCACCAGTACCGGCCCGGGAAAAATAGGGGTTATGCATGAACCGTAAAACTAAAACGCGTATTGTACTAGTCAAACGATTTCTATTCGAGTCTCACCCTGAGGATGCCGATGGTTAGTCACTCATCAGTTAATCCCAGCGGAGTCGCCAAATTGTGGACATGACGTAGGTCCACCCCGACGCGGCCACGCGCGGGTTTGGGTAGGCGAATGCACCTCCATATGAGAATGGATCGAATTGAAATTTAAGTCGAAATGGAGTCGCCACCGAACTTTGTGGGAGTTCGGACCCGTTCGAGCCCACTCTATATCGCTATGGACCATAGTATGGCCCATTTCGGTTTTAGAGTTTATTGGGCTCGTCCGTTTGCATTGCGATACCGATACCATCTATACCGGTAATCGTGTAAAGAATGACTCTCGTGCGCCAACGGTTTCGGGCATCCGGAAACCGAGGTTCTGAATAAGGGGTGAGGGTACGTGTTGGGAAGCCCACTAAGGACACCCAACCCCACCCGCACTTAGCGGCCTCTACTAAGACATCGTTTGACTTTCTAATATGCGCGTTAGTGATTCGGTGAAATGATATGCAAACAGCGTTTTAGCTAAGCATGCGAATTAAATGTGAGCTACGTCATTTTAATGCATCTAATTTATTGTCGAAGTGATTTAGCATGCGAGGGTTCATTTATAAACGGTAAAACGAAAATAAATAAAGCAAAAAACAATTTAAATCGGTTACAAGTTACACGGGCGGAATACAACCCGGAATTCACAATACAACGAGCAATAATATAGAATGAACGGAATATATAACTAAAATGATAGCCAATAAATAGAAACGGACCCGTATATAGTAAATATTGATTTAGACCGTGAGTCGTGTAAATGGACGAACTTTGATTGAATACACATTATTTTGTGTACTAACCAAAGGACGGAGATATAGGACCTAGGCGTGGTGCTAGCCCGATCCCAAATCTCGATGCCTTGTCCCAACTTATCATATCAGTAAATTGGAGTCTAAATTAATCGTACGTCGGATACGACTAAGGAGTCGTCAACGCAAAATTAATAGTGAGACCGTCGATCAAAGTTGTTTATGTGCAATGATATGCATGTATTTTGAAAAGGAGATCACGTGATTGACTTTACACGTGTCGACTAAGTCGCTTTTTAAAAGACGAGGCTCGGATGATAAAAAGAGCTCTCGGTTTTCTGGGCTACAGGACCCACTTGATCGAGTCATGGTCTGACTCGGTCGAGTGTATCCTCGAGGAGGCTTCTGCCCAGGATTTGGGGTGCTACTCGATCGAGTAGCTTATGTACTCGGTCGAGTGGCACCTGTACGAGTTATGACTCATTTCGTTTTATGTGTTTTAAAATCGATAATTAACCGAATCACATATAAACATGGCACGATTTATATGCAATTCGATCTTCGGTACTCAGAATGCGTATATTATGATTACGAGACCGTCATCAGAGATTTTGGAAAGGTGATACAAGAATTGTTTTGAATCGGTCCGGGACAAAATTGGTTCCCTCCGCGTTACGTCATCTTTAATAACCCTTACGGATTATGCGATGCTTGGTTTAGCGTCAACGGGTTTTGTACCGATCCTTGAAAATGGAATTAAGCCCCTTCAACTACGTACTATCACGATCGCATTATGCCCTTGAGTGCGTAGGGCGGCGCTCCTCGAAAGGGCGCCACCACTATTGCGGCTCGTAAAGGGATTAAACGGACTTTGTGCAATAGTCGTAGTTAAACGAGTTAAAATCCGAATTTTGATATTATGTATGTATATATATATATATATATATATATATATATATATATATATATATATATATATATAGAGAGAGAGAGAGAGAGAGAGAGAGAGAGAGAGAGAGAGAGAGAGAGAGAGAGAGAGAGAGAGAGAGAGAGAGAGAGAGAGAGAGAGAGAGAGAGAGAGAGAGAGAGAGAGAGAGGTGGGTTCCGGTGAGGCAGGGTAACTCCTTACACCCATTGAGGCACAATCTAGATCATTAGATTAAGATGAGACATACATCCAAATAAGTGTTATATACACTTAAACAATTCATTATATACGTTATTAATCTCACTATATACACACACTTAAGAACTCAATATATACAGTAAAAAAAATGTTATATACACTTAAATAAAAAAATGTTATATACACTCAAATAGTTATTATGTACACCAATTAATCAACAATGAAACATACATCAAAATAACTGTTATATACACTAAAAAAACTCATTATATACGCTATTAAACTCACTGCATATATACACTTAAGAACTCAATATATACAGTAAAATAATTGTTATATACACCCAAATAATTAATATGTACATCAGTTAATCAACAATGGAACATACATCAAAATAATTGTTATATACACTAAAAAACTCATTATATACGCTATTAAACTCACTACATATATATATATATATATATATATATATACACACTTAAGAACTAAATATATATACAGTACAATAGTTATTGTTATATACACTCAAATGGTTACTATGTACACCAATTAATCAACATATATAAACTGAAATAATTGGCATATGTACTTAATTATTTGATATAATAGAACTGTTATATACCTTAAAACAGTTATTATGTACACTGAAATTGTTTTTATATACACAAATTTTATTTTAAATTTCGAATTTTTTTTTTCGGAAAAATTGTTTTTTTTTTTTTGGAAAAAAAATTTCGGATTTTTTTTTTTCGAAAAAAAAACATTTTTTTTTTGGAAAAAAAATTTCCGAAATTTTTTTTTTCCGGAAAAAAAAAAAAAATTCCGAAAAATATCGATGTTTTTCCCCGGGAAAAAAAATTGAGGAAATTTTTTTATGTATGAGTTTTTATTTTAATCTTAGCCTTTAATTTGATTTTAATCTAATGGTTGAGATTGTGCCTCAATGGGTGCGGCGAGTTGAACTGCCTCAAAGGATCCTAGATCTATATATATATATATATATATATATATATATATATATATATATATATATATATATATATATAGGTTCACATAAGGCCAACAACTCTTAGAAGTTCATAAGTCCAAGTGTTAAAGTTACACAAAAGGTGCTTAAAGTTACACGAGATGAGTGTTAAAGTTGCACTTTATCACTTGAAGTGATAATAGTGCTGAATGTTATAGTTACATATCAATCTTGAACAAATGCAACTTCAACGTATGTCAACTGTAACTTTAATATAGACTTAGTTGCATGTGGTGAACTTATTTGATCCCTCTCTCTCTCTCTCTCTCTCTCTCTCTATATATATATATATATATATATATATATATATATATATATATATATATATATATATATATATATACGCGGTAGTGATATTATGACGAAATGTAAATAACGATAAATAAATGTTAAGTTGTTAGATGCGATAAATAAATGTTAGATGTTAGATGTTAGTGTTAGTAATATTGTCGTTACTATCGACATAATTATAATACATAGACATGAACATAAATATAAAAAAAACGGAAAAAACGAAAGAAAGAAAGGAGATGTCGGTGTTGAATGTTACACCCTCAACCTACATGCTCTTGCTTCTCGGGATACGGTTCGTCAAATGGCGGCAATTGCGCGGGAACGTCGAGATACGTAGGAAGAGTTGATGGTGTGTATGTATGGCTCGGTTTTTGTATGGATTTGCTTAGGGTTGTAATGTATTATGATGGGGGATTTAGGGTCGGAAATGTAGGGTGCTTTTATGTGTAAAGTTGGCTGAAATGATGATGGGAAAAAAAGTTGTTGAATGTTGTGGGTTGATGGGATATTTATAGAAAAACCCCACGACCTAGGGTCACTCGATCGAGTGGCCCTAGTGCGCTCGGTCGAGTGCCTTTGAAGATGAATCTGATCCGGTTTTTGAGGCTCCACTCGACCGAGTGGGTCAATCCACTCGACCGAGTGGATCAATTTGAACGAGATATTTTAGGAATGATTGACCTTGATTGATCTTGATTTTTTGAATTTGGGCGCCATTTCTAGAAATGTACCAGGTCGTTTTTTGTGTGTCGGATTCGTCTTGACCGGGTTTTGACCCGGTCGCTAAAAGACGGGTTTTTATTTTTGGTGTCGGTTTTGGCCCAAATTAGTCCCATTTTGCTCGGAACGACCCACTGGACCTGAATTTGAGGTTGGTTTTGGGTGATTTGTATCCCGTTAAAAGCCCATGCCAAACATTATTGATTTTGAGCCCGTATCCGAGCGCGTTAGAGTACGTTAGCGTCCGATCATCATCGGCTGTTTTTTGGAAACTACCATAGACACCTGGCAGTCAAAATGCGGGTGTCTACAGTAATCATAATGTGTGAGAGAAGAACTCAATTATTTTGATCATAATCTTCACAGACACTAGATCTCCTCGACAAAACATAAGAATATCATTTGCAAAGCAAAAAAAGACATAACCGTAATTGTTTGCATAAGGGATAAAAGCTGAATTCCCGCTTCAATATCATAACCTCAAATAATCTAAACAAGTATTCCATACACAATATAAATATAAGAGGAGACATCGGATCTCCTTATTTTATCTCTCCCTGCCCCTTAAAGTAACCAAAAGTATTGCCATTCAAGCATAACAATTAGGTAGGAGTGGTTACACATTCCATGATCCATCCAACCATCCGTGAGTGAAAATTTAGTGCTATAAGTAGCTGCCTAATAAACTTCCAGTTAATAGAGTCATATGCTTTCATCAAGTCTATCTTCATTAGGCATTGAGGAGAGCATGCTTTCCTATTGTATAGCCTCACCAAATCTTGACAAATAAGGATATTATCAATAATATCCCTTCCTTTGATGAATGCACTTTGGGTGTTGCTAACAATTCCAGGTAGTACTTCCATGAGCCTGTTACAGATAATCTTAGTGATGCATTTATAGAGAACATTACAGCACGCGATAGGGCGAAAGTCATTCACAAGCCTATCCTTCTTTAGTATAAGTGTGACATTAGTTCCATTCACTTGGTTCAACATCTTTCCATGAGTAAAGAAATCTTGTATTGCCCTAATTATACTTGGGCCTATAACCTCATAAGCATCCTTAAAAAAAGGCATTGGTGTAGCCATCCGGTCCTGGTGACTTGGTGTTAGGAATAGAGAACAATGCTGTCCTGATTTCCTCGTCCTGAACTGGCCTGATCATATATTCGGCATGTTCCTCATTTACGATTTTTCCTCTGCGAATAATAGCTACATTAATGTCCTTACCCTTCGTTTCAGTTCCTAAAAGGTTCTGATAGTACTATAGAAACGCCTCCTCAATTGCCTTAGGGTTATCACAAAGGCCTCCATCCTTATTCATAATACTGAATACCTTATTCTGCACTCGTCTAGCCTTAATAATGCCATGAAAGTAGCTAGTATTATCATCACCCTCTATATATCATTGGTTTTTAGCCTTTTGAGCTAAATAACTCAGTCTTGCCTCATTCAGTGTGCTATAGGTATCTACAGCAGTTCGTTCTTCATGCTGAAATGCACAGTTCAAAGGATCAGTCTGCAACTGGCATTGCGCAGTTTCCAGGACCTTTTGGGCTACTAGGGCTGTTGTCTCAATATTATCATAATTAGATTTATTAAGTTGCCTTAAAGGGTATTTTAACCCCTTCAATTTCTTAACTAAGTGGTACATTGCAGTCCCCCTGATATCCTGTCGCCAATGAAGTTGAAAAATGTCTTTAAATTAGTCATTTTTACCCCACATATTAAAATACTTGAAGTTGGCTCTCCTCTTTTCATTATTCGCCCATAATTCAATCAATCAGGGTGTCTGGTCATATAGTCCTTCAGGAAGAAAATTCACCTGAACCTCATGCATCTCTATTATCCCTTCATCATTAGCTAATGCATGATCAATTATGCTAAAGATTCTCCCACCCACCTCATGTACGTTATTCCATGTGTAGTAAGCCTCTTTCGCTGGAAGATCTTCCAACCCACATTGAGCAATGCACCCTCTGAAATCTGCCAGTTCAGCAACAGTAATAGGTGCCCCTCTTATCCTCTCATCTGTATTTAAGATGTTACTGAAATCCCCCATGATGATCCCTGAGCAATTCACACTGGCATTTCTTCGGTTTATAGAATCCTAGAGTGGCTGTCTTTCTACTACTTTATTCTTCCCATAGATAGTAGATAACAACCACTCTTTGTTATTAATAATGGACCTCACTTTCATATGTATTACTTGCTCTTCAACCATATACTGAACATCAAACAAATTCTTATTCCATAGTACCCAGATACGTCCCCCTTCACTGGCTATAGTATTGTGATTTAGTTGCCATTCCTTTCCAATTCGTTCACGAACTTTATTAATAGAATTACGATGAACTCTAGTCTCAATCAAGCAAAATAGACCCATATTACTCTTGTGGAGGAACCACTTTATTTCTTGTTGCTTAATAAGGTTATTTATTCGTCGAACATTCCAAAATCCTATGCTAATCATGATCAATATCAGTCTCAACATGACCATTCTTAGATTTTAGTGAAGAGTTGAGAGCATCATAAAAGGTCTTACCCACAATCCTAAAACCCCTTCTTCTTGTTGAGCCATTTTTGGTGACAGTGGTACGACAATTCATCCTATAGCTATAAGATCTTGTGTTCGACCTTTCTTGCATGCAATTCCAGTTTGAATTTGTATTGTTTTCCAATTTTTTAAAACAAAAGTCCATACTTACAATCAAACCCAAGACCTTTTAACGACTAATTAATAGTCCTTTTTTTTTTTATTGTTTTCCAACTTTTTAAAACAAAAGTCCATACTTACAATCAAACCCAGGACCTTTTGACGAGTAAATAATAGTCCGGCTACCCCTTCTATCATAGAATCCAATTGATATAAAATAGTTTTAAATTGTTTATATTATTGATTCTCAAGGAATAATAATTAAATATTCTTAAATCTTCATTGATAGTGGCGGTTTTAAAGGGTAAAAAACGTTACTGCTATTAGCGAGTTTGTGCCTTAAAATATTTTTTTCATAGGAAATTTGCAATATAAACTGTCGTTGTCAATGGCGAGTTTATCCTGTGTCTCATGCATGACCTTTAAACTCATATCTACGTATACCTTTTTTTTAAATCACTGAGTTGTTTCTAAACCAACCCAAAATGCTAATTTATTTATTTTAGAGTATTATTTTAAAAAACATTTTAACCCATTAAGGTCGCCACTATCAATGATAATTTAAGAATGTTTAATTATTATTATTCCCAGTGAATCAAAAATATAAACAGTTTGGTTTTTTTTATATCAATTGGATTCTATGGTAGCAGTGGTAGGTTTATCAATTACTTGTCAAAATGTCTTGGATCGGTCGAACTAAGGATCTCATGCGTATAAGGTGAATGTTCCTACCACTGTGACACTATAGAAGTCTTGTACAAATAGGGTTTAGAATAATTAATTAATGTTAACAGTAGATAGCCATAAGAAGCCTAAACCCGTCATTGGGAGTGACGACTTAGTTGGGCATAAACCCGCCCTTGGGAATGCCGGGTTATAGGCAAAAAAATGGTGATTTTTTTACATCATACACCCGCCATTCCCAATGACGGGGTCGCCTAAACAAGACCCTTAGTCTGAACCTCCCAGAGCCCCATTTTGATAATTAGTTTTCATTCCGACTCAAAACGACAATTAATTTATTTTGAGCATTATTTTAATAAAAAAGAAAACAAATTAATTAAAAATAGCCCGGTTGTATGAGAAGGTTTCAAAAGGATGAACACGAGGCGATGCGAGTTGGACTTGTGCTCATTAAGAAAAAAAATCAAGCTCAACTGATTGCGAGTTAACCCAAACTTTAAAAAATTGAGTTAATCAAGTTTGCGATTTAAAATGTGATTTGGAATTAGTTTATGTTCCGGGTCGGAAACAATCAACTCCAAATCGGGTTTGGATCTAACCCGAATTGTGTTCTTGGATCTTTCTTTAATCTTCGCGTCTCACCTTCTTCTCACTACAACAAACTCCGTGTTTTAATGACGCATTTTTAAGTGTTTATCGACGGAAAAAGCATCGCAAAAATATTTCTTGGCGCTTGGATAAAGCGTCAGTATTCTCGCCGTCAGTATTTAGTGACGCTTTTTTGTGTCACAAACTTCGTCGCTTTTTTGCGTCGAGCTTTCGTTATTGACGCTTTTTTCCGTTGAAAATCCTTCGCGGAAAAGGTTTCATCCTTAGTGAAGGCGATGATTTTATCCGTCATATGTAAATGTTCTCGACGGTTTTATGCGTCGCATATATTTTTGGGCGTCATCATCTCTTATGGAGATGCTAATTCGCGACATTTTAAAGCATCAATAATATAACATCTTTTCAGTTATTGACGCTTATTGGTGTCAATAATATAACACATTGCAAAGCTCTTGACACTAAGAAACATCAATAATATAACATATAGTCAGTCATGACACTTAAAAGCGTCAATACATATATAACTTATTGCCTGTTCAAGACATTTTAAAGCGTCAACAGTATAATATAACAAAGTGGATAGTGACACTCAGATTGAAGCGTCAAGAGATAGCTATTGAACTAAATAACCTGACCCGGATCGTCATCGATCGCGTCTATAAGAATTTTAAATGTCGCGTGTTGACGATGCGATGTAAATATACAAATTGATTAAACCACAACCCAGTTAAGTAACACGACTTAATAATCACGAATCTATAACGAAAAATAGAATCCAAAATATATATTCTCAAATTAAACTCATCGTCTTGTTAACTAAAACAGAAAAAAATACAAATCAAGTTCGTATAAAGGAAAAGAAACATCTATAATAATATAATAGTATGTCTACTAATTGCTGAATGAAGCTAAACAATTAGCTTTGTTCTTTCAAAAATTTCAACCGCTTGAAGGGACCAAAAAACTTGCGGAAGGAAATTGAAACCTCTCACTTAGAAGGTACAACACCACTTGCATCTGATACCTACATACAAAAAGCATAAAATATAAATTATTTGCTAAGTAAAAAAATCGGTAAAATAAAAAAATGTAATAAGAGTTAGATTAGTACATACCGTCGTTTGTAAAATCTTTTTCGCCATGTCTAAGAATTCACTTGGTGCTTTTCCTGTGCTTAAAACATCTAGGATTTGCTCAAATTGGGTTGTCATTTTTTTAATTAAGAAATTACTTTCATCAAGCTTTGTTTTCATAACTTCATGATCCCCCACAACTTTCTTGTTCACATCTTTCAAATCCGCTTTCTTTTTCCATTTTTTGTATAGCCAAACTACCATTGTTAGATTCAACATTGAATCCTTCTTTCTTTAGCATAGAATTCAATCCAAATACGTCACTTTGTTTGACACCATATCCATAACCAAGTGGTCGTTTCGGGGTTTCATCTCCATACATAAGTTTGTTGAAAATTTCATCCTCAATTTCCACTTGAGACTTCTCACTTGACGGGTAAGTGGTCTTATGCATGTCAAGGTTGGCATCAGCATCATCCTACAAATATAACCAAATTTACTTAAGACACCGTCTACAAATTAATTAAACAGCTAGCAAAATGAACAACAAAAACATTCCAATATTTACCAAAAACTCTTCCGTCAAAGTGTCTTTCACAAATGTCCCATCTTTCCTTCGATGAGTACTCTTAAACATCTCTAATACACTAGGCTCCTTTGAATTTTTATCCTCCTGTTCATCAGTGTACCACAACAACAATTTAGCTTAACAAGCTTTGCATTTTAATCCATTCATCATTATACATTTATGATATACAAGGGGAGAAAATTTACAAAATCCGTTCGTATATTAGCATAGCTTGTAGCTCCTGTAATATGAACATGATATTGGGTAGATCGTGCTTCTTTCCCGCGATCAGCAAATCTCTACAGTAAATATAGAAGTATAAGTTATTATATTGACACAACCCTACTTTACTATTTTTGGATATATAACATACCTTTCCTTTATCTAAATACCAATAATCGACTAACTGAATCCAACCGTCACGGACATGACCACTAGGTACAACTTCGTAGATTTGCTCTTTTGTCTTTGAAGCTGGTTTAAAGAACGACATCTTCAGAGAATGTCTATATTGTCTCAAACTCTTACCCGTACGCTTGAGTATCCCTTTGTCGTACACATCACCATCAGGTATGACAAAATGGTCCTACAAATATCAAATAACGCTGTAATGGAGTGTATCAAGTAGTAACACCTAATAACTTCTTTAATGAAACACTGTAATGGAGTGTAACTTCCCAGTAACACCTATCAAGTAGTAACACCTAATAACGTTGTAATGGAGTGTATAAGCCGCTTTTTAAATGAAAAACAATTAATAACGGAGCTGCTGTATTAAAAATAATTAAAAACTGCGAGGCTGCTGCTAAAACGCTGTAACAATTAAAAACAGTGAAAAGTAATTAATAACGGAGCTGTTGTATTAAAAACAATTAAAAACTAATAGGTTGCCACTAAGAGGCTGCTGCTAAGAGGCTGTAACAATTAAAAACAGCTAAAAACAATGAAAAACCACTGGCAACAATTAAAAACAATTTATTGGAGTAGTAACAAATATCAAACTAAGAGGCTGCTGCTGTACGTGATAACGTCTTCACATGTTGCTGCTGTTGTATGACAAGAGGCTTCACCATTTTTTTAAAAAGAAATACGAATGGGTAATTAACATACTCGGATTAGAAAAAAAGAGGCTACACCATTTTTTTAAAAAGAAATACTAATGGGTAGATTAGAAAATAAGTTAGTAGATAAGAACGTACTCGAATTAGCTTAATGATCTCAAACTTGTATTGTGCAGGGACATGATGCCAATTTGTTACTCTAATCGGGCAATATTTCTCTTGTTTTGCTACATCTCCGATAAACCTTACGAGAATATGGCCTCCTTTCTTTATAGGCTGGTAAAACTCATTAATAGTCACATAGTACTTTTCACCTTTGGAATGCCATATATGGTGAGGTTGAATAGAGTCACTAATCATCTCATGTTTTCCATCCTTAGCTGTAATTAGTACAAGTATATTATTTTAATAGCTGAAAAGTAAATTTAGTATAAACAAATTAAATATTATTTCAGTGAAAGCACTACAAATAGAATTATCATAGATAGCAAAGATTACCTCTCATTAGAACATTATCATTCTCGTCGAATATAACATCATCAGGCCAATCGGGTATCAAAGTACGTCGTTTTGGTTTAAATGGCGTCACTTCAGACAATCCGTTAGGGTTGCTTAATCCACTAGGTTTGTCGTTCACAATATCGGAATTCTTCTCTCCAAGCATCATTGATCTTGGGAGGATTGTACCACTGATTTTTCTCCTTGAAATATTCTGTCCAACAAAGAGGCTTTAGTCTGTGATAATGAGTGTTGTAGTCTTACCGTCGAAGGCTTTATCCATATACGACGTGCGCCGGTCTGGTGGGTCACGTTTTCTTTTGAACTTGGGACCTTTTCGGTGGAAGGATTTTTCACAGTTTCGTCAGCTTTGATAACCTCCAAAGTTCCTGCTTTTGAAGACGCGTTCACCTTTTTCACAAAAGGGCGACCATCGTTGGTATGTGATGTTACTTCATTTGGAGGAGAAAAAGGCCCCCATCTCTCACCGGTAGCATTAGCTTCATCATCTTTTCGTACCTGTGCCCTTGTTCTTTTGCTTCGATAGCTCATCCTTTACAAGTGAAGTATTCTGTATTACAACCTAGAATAATCAACAATTGTTAGCACACGCTAAAACCTTGTTCAAAATGCTTATATTAATAAAAGAATAAAAAAAACCATGATTAACAGCATCAGAAGTGTCGAGCACTTTTAAGTTCATAATAAAGTGACACAATAGAAACCTATTGTTGTAGCAAGTATACAATATGACCATCACTACTCCAACACCACACCAGTGTCAACAATATCCCTCAGTTTAGTCCTAACGACATGTAACCATCCTTTTTGAATCTCATATTCAACATAAAAAACTTGTTTTGCTTGAGATGAGATAACAAAAGGATCGTCACTCAATTTTCGACCAGTATGCATTAGTTTAGAAAAGTTCACGCAAACACTATATGGGTATGATTTTACCCCCTTATATATGTGCACCCAATCACAATGAAACATTACAACTTTGTAAACTCCAAAGTAATCTAATTCATAAATGTCTTTAAGTTGGCCGTAATATATTTCTCCATCGGCTTCGACTATGATTCCAGAATTTTGTGTTTTCCTACGTCTCTCACGATCAATTATTTGAAATTTGTACCCATTGATCATGAACCCTGTCATTCTTTTACAATATTGCACAATTCGTGCAAAAATTTAAAATATTTTTATGCTTATAAATTCGGTTAACCTCTTTGTAGTGAATGAAGCTTCTTAATGACGCCCATTACTCGGTACATACAAATAATTGATCGAGCATCTTTTATTTCATAGAAATCTGTTAAAAGCCAAGTTTTTTGTACACATGAATCGTGCAGTGGTTAAGAATTGAGATCTTGGGAGTTCTTCACCCATATTTAGCTAAAATGATGTGTGGACTGTAGCTTAAACTATGCCCTCTCATATGTTGTTACTTGTGCTGATGCAATCAGTGTCACTTGCACTAGGTGACTCTGTAGCACGTTTTTTTGTATGAAGTGAGAACTTTGTTTAGTTCAATTCCCGTTATGTATTCACTACAGGAATTTTAGCTAATCTCTGAGAATGTCCATTAGGCAACATCTCCACATCTTTTCACCAGTTTATTTCTAGTGTAACAAATTGTTAGTTTCTAAGGGCTTTTTTTAATCGGTTTCTTTAGCATATTTTGTAGTAGTGCGTACGTAAATAATCATATTCATAATCTTAAAAGAGAAATTGAAGTACCTGGTCAATTAGAGCACCTTATGTATGTTGATCTTGTTTCCCGTCAAAAACCACGATCTTTGATAAATCGGCGAAAACATAGGAGGAAAATGTAAACAAACTCAATTAGCCTTCAAAATACAAAATCGAGCACGATAAATTTTTGACAAAAAAAGCATTCTAACTTAAACACCAAAATTGAACAAAATACAAATTGAATTACGATTGGACGAAATACAAATTGATCGACATACCTAAAAGGAAATTGAATTACAATTGAACAAAAAAATAACAGTGAATTACGAGTCAAGACAGCAATAATCCGCAATACCTAAGACGAAATTGAACAAAATACGCATATAGGCTGGATTGGAGGTAATTGAATTACGATTAAACCAAAAAAGAACAGTGAATTACGTTACAGCAATAATCCGCAATAACTAAGACGAAATTGAATGAAATACGCACATAGGCTGGGTTGGACGAAATTGAATTACGATTTAACAAAAAAAAGAACAGTGAATATAATTACGATACAGCAATAATCCACAGTACCTAAGACGAAATTGACGAAATACACAAATATGCTGGATTGGACTAAATTGGATTACGATTGAACAAAAAAAAACAGTGAATTACGATACAGCAATAATCCGCAATACCTAAGACAAAATTGAATGAAATACACACATACGCTGGACTGGACGAAATTGAATTACGATTCAAAACACTAATAATCCGCAATACCTAATACAAAATTGAAAGAAATACACATATACGCTGGTTTGGACAAAATTGAATTAGGATCGAACAAAAAAATCTCAAATAACACAAATTGAAAGACATACCTAAGAGGAAACAACGACATATTGAATGAAATTGAACGAAATTGAATGACATACCTAACAACAGTGAATTACGATTCAGAACAGCAATAATCCCACACGTGAATTACGATTAAACCTAATTGAGATGATATGAATTGGTAGGTATTAAACAGTAATAACGGATGAAACCCAAATTGGTAGATATTAATCTGAACTTGGAATATAGAAGATGAGATGAGATGAATTTAAGGTTGGATTATTAGTGGCATTGAGATGAATTTAGTCGATAGATGAATTTAGTGGTTGATTAAGAGAACTGGAAGAGGAGATTTGAAATGGTGTGTGGATACTGGCTGGATGAAGAGTACATAATAAACATGGGTATTACTAATTTCGTTCAAAAAGAGGGAAGTAGGAGGGTCACACGCAATATACGAGAGAGCGCTAAACCATATCAAAATTTTCAATTAGGCGCCTAAATTGAAGGGAGAATTTAGGTAATATTTTTTTTTTCATTAGGTAAATTTTGTTAGTGGTATAATAATAATTAAATAAAATTATAATTAATTGTAAAATTATATTTTGATGAATCTTGACATATAAAGGTGTCTAAAGTGGATATGAGGTATAATAGAAGGTGGACGCTTCTAAAAGCGTCAATAATGAAGTGTCAAAAAAGTAAGGGATTTGTTGTAGTGTCTCTTCTAGGATCAGACCTCCTTGGTAGAGTGGGTCGCCCGTGCATGTGCAATGAGCAAACAGGGTCTTGGAGGTGTCCGAGGGAACCCTCTTTGATGCCTAAGTAAGTTTGTGAAATGCACTTAAAGAAACTTGTTTGTGAGGAACAAGGTGGCGTTTTCTAGAGAGATAATTTAGTGAGAGAAAGTTCATTACCCTTTAATGAGTGAACAATAAAGGGTATTTATAGGTTCCCTCAAGAGAGAGAATGGGAAAGAAAAAAGTGGTACGTGATTTAGGCGTGTTCCTTACCTTAGGCTGGAATCAGGAGGGTCGGCGGTGACACCCTCGGAGTAGGAATGACCGAGGGTGAATGGGGCCCTAAAGGGGGCGCACAAGGGCTCGGCCGGTCCGACCAGGGATTGGACCTCAGGGCCAGGCCGAGATTCAGGGGGCCGACCTCTTCAGCGGCGCATCCTTGGGGACGGGTCGGACAGGTCCGACTTGATGCCCCAGTGTCGACCTTGTTGCCGATTCGGGCCTTCCTAGAGACGGGTCGGACCCGAAATTCTGACTGGCGGCTGACTTCAACAGGTGACTGATCCCATCAATTGCCCCTCGGCAGCTGGGGGGAGCAGAGCTCCTGCCGGCTGTTGATGTGTGTCAAATTCGGACCGTTTTTCCTCCCATTTAGACCCGTTTTTCCTCTGTTTTGCGAGACTAGAGTGCGATTATCGCCTTATTTTTAGTCTTTCTCGCATTAGCGTCCCTCGTTGGCATTTTACGTATTTTTGGTAGTTTTTTTTATCTATTTTGATAGGATTCTTAACCAAAGGCGTGTCCGAGCTCCTATGAGCATGAGAGAGGGGAATACCGTCTGAAAAGCGACTTACAGGACTAAAAGTTCAAGTAATCCAATCAATCAGAAAAGAAAGAGACCAGAAACGAGGGTTGAAAACCATCGGGTGAAGTTTCACCCGATGAGATGCCATCGGGCGAAGTTTCGCCGGACGACATTTTTACCTCCCCGAAGATCTTCGAGAAACATTCACCACTGGGCAAAACGACCGGGCGAAACTTTCGCCCATCGGGTGAAGTTTCACCCGACGGTAAAGGAGCTCCGGAATGCACAAATTGGAGAGAGATATCATCGGGTGAAACCACCGGGTGAAGTTTCATCCGGCGGTATTAGCTCGTGGATGACCTTTGATCGCAGGGTGAAGTTTCACCATATGAAGATGCATTGGGCAAAAGTCTTATTAATGAAGGAAGACTGGATTTGGGCCTTAGTTTATGTGATCCATTAAGACTATGTATATATAGTTAACCCTAGGTTTTCATTAGAGACTACCTTTCCTTTTTTAATCTAGATAGGATCCATTAAGCTGTCTTCATCTTTTAGTCTAGAAATTCATCCTTAATCCACCTTTTTCATTTCTAGTTTAGTTTATCATCTTCATAGCTTTGGTAGTTCCCTTAGATTTTCATCCTTTGTAATCTTCCATTGAAGAATTCTAGAAGTAGATCAAGATTACTCTTTTAATTTATGTTAATCTTTCATTTTGGCTATCAAGTTATTATCTTTGTTGAAGATTTGGGTTTTTATTATCATTTAAGATCAAAGGGTTTTACAAGGGTTATGTGACAAGATCCTTGTTGGGTGCCTTGAAGCTTTATTATTCTTCTTATTATTGTCTTCATCTTTCTCTTTTATGGTGTTCTTCATTGTTGGTACTCTCTTATTTTCTCTCTCCTTTGTTTATTTCCTTCATTTTTCTTTCTAGTATTTGTGTTCCTTTCTTTATTTTGCCTTGTTGTTTATTTTCTTTCTTGGTTGTTGTTTTGGTAGTGTTTTCCTCTCTATTGTGTTAGATTACTTTTCATTCCTCTTGATCAATATGAATTACCTTTCTCTTAGCCTCCTTGTTATTTATTGTGTTATGCTTATTATGACTAGTGAGTAGATTTTAGTTAGGGGGTTAGGGGAGGAGGAACTTTAGATTTGGGCCTCGGTTTTACAGAGATTGTTGCATTTTGTGGTGATATGTCTTGTATGAGATTATTGTGTTTGGTTTACTTAGCCTGGTCAACTCAGTTGGCTTGACTCACTCGAACCAATATGGAAAAACTCGGGGTTTGGGTAATCTTCTCTTGAGACCTTAGCTCCTTCGTCGCGAAAGCGGGTTTTTGCTAGGTTGGGTAGGGAAACCGAAAGATGGCTCCTCCCTTTATCTACCTTGTGATAATTTTTGTGACTCTTGTGTCCTTGTCTTTAGTTTTGACTTCCCGACTCCCCTTAACGCCCTCCTTATCATTGTTTCCCATTTCTAGTTATTTAATTCGTTTAAATTAGTTTATTCTACCTTGTCTCAACCCCCCTTTTTAGACCCCTAAGACCCTAACCGCAATTATTTCGTAGACTTGGCCGATTACATTTCACTGCTTTCGTGAGGTTCGACCCGACTTACCGCTATATAGTAGCTAGTTGGGACTATAAATATTGTTTGCATGCGTGTTAGCGACAACGCGCATCAAAATTGCGCCGTTGCCGGGGAAGCGGTAGCTAATTGATTAAGTCTTTGTTCTAGTTGTGTTTGGTTAATTGCTTTAATTTTATTTTCCCTCCTACCCTAGTGCAATTTGGTACTAGAAGTCTCATCGTTTGTTGATTTTTGCTAGGAATACTTGTTATTTAGGTTGCTTGATCCTCATTCCGAGAACAAGTCTCTTGAAAATCTTGTGTGCCGAGGCAATAACCCAATATTGTGATCTCACACCGACCATCGCTCATTTATTCCTCAACACTTCAAATTGTTCACATCAAGTTTTTATCAACCAATATCTAAAGATTCAAGCATGGCTACGCTCAGTTCTCATTCTCAACCGTCTAGCGAAGAAATTTCTTCTCCTGTCTTCATCGGAACTATCCCGGAAAGTTTTGAGCTTAAGCCTTTAGTAATCAATTTAATTCAACAACATACTTTCCATGGGTTGCCGGATGAAGACATTATAGAGCATGTATATCTTTTCAATGAAAGCTTAATTGGTATCAAACTTGAAGGTCTTACCAAGTGTCAAATTGCATCGGATTCTCTTTCCCTGAACCTTGCGTGATGGAGCAAGAAGGTGGCTTCAAAGTTTCCCTAGTAACACCTTTCACACTTAGAAGCATTTATGCAACGCTTTTCTCGAGAAATTCTTCCCGCCATCCAAGACTAATAGATATAGGATGGAAATTCAGACATTTCAACAACAAGAAGATGAAAACATAAGTGAAGTTTGGGATCGATTTCAAGTTTTACAAAGGAAGTGCCCACCCCATGGTATTCCCAATTGGCTTTTGCTCCATATACTTTTTAATTCCTTATCTGTCGACGCCAAGGAGAATATCAACACAGCTGCAAGAGGCGACTTCTTTTTACTTAACGAAACTGAATCCTAGAGGCTCCTCGAGAGGATAGCCAAAAGTGGTGAGCATTCTAAAGGAACACAAAGTGGTAATCCCCTAGAAAATCTAACGCAATACAGTGGCGGAAACACTGTAGAGTTGGGATTAAAACACAATGACAAACTATATGTTATTAAAAGAAATGGTAAGTCAATACAAAGGTCACTTTTTACAAAATGGCTAAAAAGAAAATTCTTTAAAAGAATTCATACAAATCCAGAAGTAACATAAATAGATAGAGTAGGATCCACGCTACTTGCTACCTCACACCCAAAACCCAGCAACAAATACATGTCATGTTATAACCATAAAAGCCACATTAGTGGGGAGTAACTCGGACGTTCTCCCAGCCATATTATATGATATGAAAAATAATAGTATTATTATATCAAAATATTTAAAACGAGAAAACATTAAAACGATATAATGAAAATAAGTTTTCGGAGAAAACTTAAAATATTTGCCAACCTGCAAATCAAAACCAATCGATAATAATAATAATATATTCAAAACGACGTTATGGATATGATCAGTGTAGAAGGATAGACTTTCACTAGGAGAATACTAAAAACTAGCTTCGAGAACTTAGTTCAAACAAATCAAACTTAATTCGATCTCTAACTAGGCTACTCAACCATAATAAGGTGGCGAGTTATAAATGCGTGACAATAGTTTAAGACAATGCACACCCCTCCTGGGATTACCTGTCACCCAGTTCAACTTATGATGGCGACTTACTGCGAGGCCTAAGCTTAAGGTCAAAATGTACACAACTCCCGGGATACCTGTCACCCGGTTCAATAACTAATGTACCGATTATTCCTAATACACTAGTCTTATAGTTGATGGAAAAACGTAAACCCTAAAATATATTACTCTAACCTCACACTTGTCCTTATTCCATAACTCTAAAACAAGCCATTATCGATATTGAGAATAAATAATCATTATAATAATATGAAGAAAAAAAGAAATAAACATTTTATATTAAAAGAGGAAACTTTTTATAATTAGAAACTTACTTAAAACAAAAATTTTGTTATAGAAAATACGCAAGCGATTAAAATAAGCGATTAAATAGCATTTCTAACGAAATTAACATTTTATTATTATCGTCGTTATCGTAACTTTAATATATTTCTAAATTCGTTACTCAAAACATAAATAAAATATAATAAGTCAATATATAGTACTTTATAAATAATTAGGAAATCAAGTTAAAAAATATAAATTTTCAGAAAAGAGATGTTTTAAGAAAATGATACCAAAATTAATTGAGTCGACGAATTTTATAAATTAACGGAGATTTTATAAATACCGCCAAATTTCCGACCAATGGAACCAAGGCAAGTAAAACGGTTACATTTCTCAAAACACTTTTTAGCACATACCATTAACATATCGAAACTTCAATTAATGAAGTCAAGGAACCCCAAAACGGTTATACCCACGGAACGTTTTTTTTACAACACACCATCACCACCCTCGAAATTCCAATCAATGGAATCGACGAGTGTGATCGCACGTTTAAAAGTTTTTCTAAAAGAACACTTTCACCACCTAAATTTTGTAACAAGGATTTGATCACACCTTTAAAGCACCATCACAGACACCACGTTCTCTCACGAACGCCCTTTACACCGCGAACGTCGAACTCCTAATTAATAGTAGTCTCGATAAAAAATGCAACGTCATAATTTTTCAAAATCGGTTCCTTCACAACCGCGCTTTTACAAAATCATAAATTACACTTTTGCTATTGTTGAATCCTCGAAGCTCACATAACAACACTTTTTGACACACCACAAGCGATGTCATTAAACCATCGCCATACCCGTTTTACAAAAACTCTAATTTTCGAAAAAAAAGGGGGCTATTTTCAAAACCCATCCATTTTCGAAAACATCAAAACTCTTCGATTTCGAGCCGAGATCGAGATCAATTCCTTACGTCGTACAACCGTGTGATTAACTGTCTGTGTTAGTTATTAAGAACACCTCCGCCCGAGGTCTTACATTTTGGGTCATCTCCAAAAAATCTCACCTCCGAGATTTGTGTGAAGTCGTCTCGTTCTAGAGATATGAGTCTATTAGGCGTTTCGCCAAATACACCAAGAGTCTGAAGCACCCGAGTCTCAAAACCGATGATCGTAAACACGCGCGAATCAAGGGTCTCATTTCTGTGTCGCCCGCCTATGAGCATCCCTCGAATCTCTTGCGTCGTTCGGTGGATCCATTCTGATCTTTCGACTTTTCCCACTAGAATCACTCCCCAATATGTCCATAGATTCAAACGCCATCAAAAGCATCCGCAACGATGTCAATACCTTAACCGAATTGGTTCGCAATGTCCGTGCTTCGGTAATCCGTTTGACTTCCTCCGTCCGCTACATCGATAGCCGCCTCAATTTCCGTGAGAGTAGGGAGACAGAAAGCAAAACAATGCCAATCCGGGCAATTACCACGCCCAAGAACTTACCCAGGGTAGATCATCCCAATATTCCGCCCAATCGAAACTTCCCGAAGTCGATACGGGAAAAACCTCAAAACCTCATAAAGCCATGTCCTACAAAGCAGAGATGTCACTAAGAGAGTTCACCTCAATTGATTCATCCTACACCGAGGCTCTCAAACATCTAATCGATCGAGGGTTACTCTTGCCCGTGGGTCCCACTCCGGACCAAATAATCAACAAACGATCCAAAACATGGAGTCCTAATGCCTATTGCCTCTATCACCAAGGCAACGGACACGATACTGAAGCATGTCTTGCATTGAAACACGCAATCCAAAACATGGTCGAGGAAGGAACATTCCCTCCCTCAAAATGACAAAAAGCGGATTTCACTTTTAGGAACACCGATGGAGAGATAGTCACATCCGTGGTTGTCACGAGCTATCTCAAACCCCTCGACAGTCCATCAACAGAAATAAGTCCAGAAAACCCATCACGGGTCACATCTCCATAAAATTTCATAAGAATCTAAGCCTAAGAAGAAGGCCCCTTGCCTAGGTCAATGTCATAGTAGAGTCAAGTCATAATATTGTTATTTCCCTTCTAGCGTCATTGTTATGTCAGAGGTATAAGGGCTTGTCCCAGCCTCCCCCAAGACGTCATGTCCCGGACACGTTGTCCTTATATTGTTATCAATAAAAAAAGAGAATAAGCATCTCTTTTCCTTATTATACGTCTCGAGAATCGCTTGGTTTAAAACATATTCTCGCTTACAACTCGATACTATGCCATTTATCGATAACAATCAAACAAACCTCAAAACAACTAATCAGTGTGTTTTGTAGTGTTTATTTCACGTGTTTGGTCCCGCTTTCTTTGGTGGAATCGGTCTTTAGAGCGGTTTCGAGGCTACTTACGCTTCTTCTAGCTATCATGGAGAAATGGAACGATTCCGTCTTGTTTCCAACGCATATGGAGCCAATGAAGAGAAGCGACGATGATTCGGTGACTTAGACTCGATCCCGAGTCTCTTCGAGCCCCTTTAAGAATATCCCGACCACCGAGCATCGATAAGAAGCCTAGGAAGATCAAGTAGGGGCCTACATGGCCGTGTCAGAAGCCTACATAGCCGTGTAGTGAGTTGGGAAGCAAAGAAGAGAGAAAGCGAGCTACAGCAGCAGCTGATGGCAGTGAGCCACTACGTCATGGCCGGGACGGGGCTCTCTCACGGCCGTGAGCCACCCCATCACGGCCGGGAGGCCTCTGCTCCCCATCGCACTTTGTCGATTCATTCCCTCATTTGTAGAACTCTATAAATACCTCCCTCTTGTATTGTTTTAAGAACGAAACCCTAGATAATTCCTTGCCTCTACTTTAGGATAGAATAGCTTAAATTAGTGTAGATTAGCTTAATCCTTCTTTAATCTTTCTTCAATTCTAGTTTAATCCTTGTTTCATCTTTGTAATATTGAAGACTTTTTGGGTTGATCTACTCTATTGATAACATTGGAGATCTTCTTTTGGGTTTATTTATGCAAAGATTCAATCTTTTGTTCATCCTTTGGTATTGGTATAATTCATCTTCTTCCTAAGCTCTTCTACTTAGTTTCCATTTATGTTTATGCTTAGTAATCTTCAATATTCCATTATGAATGTCCATGTTTATGCTTGTTTCATTATGGTTGTTGGGTTTATTATCTTGAACATGAATGAGTAGATTTCTTTGTTAGGGTTAATAGGGGATTGGGTGTTGCTTAATGGGTGATTAGGGTGGAATCGGTGGTATTTGGTTGTCATTTGCTTTGCCTCTTATCATTGTGCACACAACATGTTTGATGAAATGCATAGTAGACTTGTGATTGAGAAATTCATGTTTCCTTTCTGTATGTTGTTGCATGTTGGTTTGTTGGATATCATCATTATTAGTGTGAGCGTAGTGTAGAGACCCCTTTGGTCGTCTAAGTGCGAGAGCCCGGGCGTATCTAAGGCTAGTGGATTACACTGACACCCTTACTCCCCTTGGCCTCCTAGACACGCTTGAACCCGACCTAACTCTAGCTTCTCTTCTTTTATCGTTAATCCCCTTTTTTATTATCGTCTTAGTTTCCCTTGCCTTAGTTTTATAGTTATTTGTAGCATAGTTACCATCTACAATCAATTACTTTAGTTTCTCTAGAACCTAGTCTTGGACCGTAGCACCCTTTAGTTCGGAACTCCCGTCCCTGAGGATCGACTCGACTTACCCTAGCTACCTAGCTTAGGTTCGTTGATTATTATTTTGATCGGTAGGATAGACGACAAACACCTACCATCAAATTGGCGCCGTTGCCGGGGACGGTGTAGTTTAGACTCTTGTGTGCTTAGTTTTGACTTTGTTCTTGGCTTTCGTGTTTTCTCCTTCTTGTTCATCTTTGTTCTTTTCTCTCTTTCCCTAGTGCCTCAAAAGCACTAGGACTCTCATGTTTGCTCAAGTGGCTACAGGTGATTCCTCTTCTCTCTCTATGAATCAAAACTATTCCATGACGTCTCCTAACTACTATTAAGCTTCATGGAGTAATCAAGAAACTCGTGGGTACGACTTTTAAGGACATAGAAATGTCTTCCAACAAGTAAATGCTCATCAATCTTATGATCATGGTGGTTATTACTCAAATCACCATTTTAACCCCACCATGTTTAATCATAATTCTCCATATGGAAGCCAATCTCCCCAAAACCCATCATCTCAACCTCATTGCCAACCATATGATACCCTACCCCTTGGGCATCATCAAGGTTTTCAAGGAGCATTCCAAAACCCCAATGACAACCAAATGCCTAACTTGGAGTTATATCAATCGATTCTTCAAATGCAAAAGAGTCAACAAGAAATGGTCATCCAAATGCAAAAGGATCAATATGAATTCATGGCTCAATATCAAAGGGAAAACGAGGCATATGATTCTAGATTAAAAGCTATAGCGGCTAAAACCTTAATGTTTTTAACTCGAACTTCACAACTTGACGAGGATGTTCATTTGGGGAAGTGGAACAACCCAATCATGAAGCCGCTAATGAAATCCCTTTGAGAAGCGAGATTTGCTATGAAGAACCCCAATTGTCAACCCAAGATGAGACAAATGAGGAAATGATCCTTGATGAAGGCATTGCTAGTGAAGAATTGGATGGTGTTAGTGGAAATTTGAAGAGTTTCATTGGTGAAAACACAATTGGGTTTCATCTTGTCTTTCCTCAAGAAGAAAATGAAGTTGCCATTGACCTTGTTGAAACCGGACACAACGGACTCAAGGTTAATTTGGGTGATGAAAACACCGATAAAATAGAGGAAATCCAAGAGTTACCCCTCCATTCTTGTTGAACCTTCAATCCCCTTCACTTGCCCTCCTCTTGACCTTCACACCACTTCTTATGAGCATATTAAGGAAGAGGATTTGGGAAAGAAAATGTTTGGGATGAGTTGAGTGAGGTATTAGAAGTTGTGAAGTCATGGGATATGAATGATGAAATCAAGTCGCCCATATGTGAAAATCCAACAAAATATTGTGAACCCCTTGTGTGTAACTTGGATCTTGGTTTAGAAGAGATTGAAACCACTTGTATGAGTTTTAAATATTTTCTTAATGATGATGTGGGGAAGAACGATGTTTTAGGATTTGGAGATATTAGGCCGGAACTTGTTGATGGCTTGGGAATGGTTGATGAAAAGAAGAGGGTTAAACTCCTTTTTTACTCTTGTGCTAGAAATTCGAGCTTTGGTTATGCTAGGAGACGGTGCTTAGGGAGGAAGAGGTCGTTAAAGCTTGTTGGTTGGAAAGACCCCGGAGACCACATGAAACATGATAATGGGTCTTTGGATGACTACTTCTCGCTTCCGACTTGGAAGCTTTGGATGATAGCTTGGCTCGGCTACGTGAGCCTTCATGAAGATGTTGCTAGAGCCTTTGACTTGCTCCTCTGAGCCCTTGAGGGCTATGGGATCATGTACGATGATAGTGACAAAGAATGAAAAACCCACCTTCCTTGGTTTGACGGAGTTCCTCAAGAACCGTCATGTTGTATATATCTCTTCCCTCTTCTTTTGAGTTTTTGTGTTTCTATTTGTGTGAGTTTGGTTTCTAGGTTTTGTGTGTTTTGTGGAGTTCTTGTCATTTCGAACTTTCTTGACTAGTGTGAGGGAGGGATTTTTGATGTGGTTATTGAGATTGATTGATAGGTTTGAAGTGAAGATGAAGAATTTTGAAGGGTTATTGGTGATAGAAGCTTCGAAACTTGGGCGAGAAAGTCGGTTTTTGAGCTTATTGTAAGCTTTTGGGGACGGGATTTTGATCCCGTAGTTGGTAATGTTCTTAGAATAGAAGACTTGGGATGATGAAGATCTAGGGGAGTGACATGGCCATGTCACTTGGGACATGGCCATGAGGCTACATGGCCATGTTGGTTGCTACATGGTAGGGTTGAAATGGCGACAAAAATGACAAGCTGCTGTTTTGCGACATGGCCATGTTGGGGGCGTCACGGCTGTGACGATATGTGCAGGAAAAAGACAACATACTGACTTCAGTCCCGACCATGTTACCTCTTTCCCGCCCGTGACTAGTCCCGACCGTGTAGGCCCCCTCACGGCCGTGAGGGGTTTGGCATGCCACCTCTTTGCTTCTTCCTCCTCATTCAAGCCTACCCACCACTTTTCACACCCACTCAACCTCCCTATTCACCTATACCTCTATCATTTCATCCTTATACTTCACTTATACCTCTTCAAACTACCTTCACATCACTAATTCCACTTAACTCCCAACCTCATTACACCAATGCAAGCCCGATGCTCCAACAATGAGACTACATTTAGGAAGAGGAGGAATATCGATGAAAAAGACAAGCAAGGTACCAAGAAAGATCATTGAGACGATGGAGTTGGTTGAGTTGCTAATCGTTTAGTAAGGCGACTCTCCTTTTTTTTCCGTCTTGTATTGCTTACTACTTGTATGTTCCCCTTCCTTTATTTTATGCTTTTAGTGTCTTGGTGGCCCTCGGTGTAACAACCCGGTTCTTCCAATGACATTAATTAATAAGGCGGAAAAATAGTTAAGTCGTAAAAGGGGTAAAAATTAAAAACCGTCGACTCCAGTGAGTCTTTTACCGATAAATGAACCGTTTGTTAAAATACAATAACTGAAAACCGAATTACAAATTTCTAAATACAATAGTATGATAAAATTTGCGTTACAAGATTTATAGTTTTACACTCACATCTGCTACACTGTATCTCTTGCACTCATACATGCCCCCATGTCCAGTCTTGAGAGTTCGTCAACCTGAATGTATATTTAAATATACATGTCCCACTTAGTGGGAGTAACCTAACCGTCCTTCTAACACGGCCCCGAATAATCAATGTAGTACAACGTTTAGGTTATCTAATTAACAGATAAGCAGGCATGTCACATTACAAATCGACATGTATACAATGTGAGATACACATGAAGTGATTTCAATTAACATGCGAATCAATTTAAATATATAAGACATGTAGGTTAGATAGAATAAAGTAATACATACATCATATGAGTATCATGTGAATAATAAAGTAAAGCATATATCATGGCTTCGTAGAAGTGTCATGTGAAAATAGAGTAAGACATACATAATACAAATCGTATGAAACATAATATCAATCATAATCAATATTCAAGCAAGACATATAACAAAACATCACTTCCCATTATCAAGCATTTCAATCACATCATTAGTCATAAGAGTATAGAACAGTAACTAAGCATACTAGCACATGTGATTTAGAAAACTGTAGTCATTTACTTTTAAAAACAATGGTTTCCGTTCACATAATGCACGGGATGTGACTACTAATGTCTCATGCACACTTAAGGCTTGCATCTCACCATAAGTGCGGATAGGAACATCAATCCCGCCAATCATATTATCGATACTAGGAGGTTTACATCTCACCCCTAGTGCTCAATAGGATCGAACACCTAAATTGACTCGGTTTAGTCGACTGACATACAAAGAAGAAGGACTGCAAGTGCATGGATTCAGAGGCCCCGCTAAATCGAACATGTCCCATACACTGCTAAGGCAAAGGTCGGAAGGTATTCCGCCCCCAAAGATATCCGATATAGAGAGTGAGAGCTGATCAGTGCCCTTGTCTATGTATGCGCACACACCCAATCCATACTCTTGGTCTTGGGAAAGAGAACCTTTACACAACCGAGAACCTCAATGGCAACTGGACGACTACTACTCTACTGAAAAACTCATAAAGAGCTTGCTGCCCATTTACTTCTTAGCATTTTCTCGCACCGGCAGGATGCATCATGGCCTCCCATGAGCAGTGACTCCGAGTGTCGTAGTCTACTTTCGAAGCTATCTTCTATCGCATCGTCTTCTAAACTTTACCAAGATAGCGCCCAACACGAAACGTAGGCTGAATTTGGGTGTCTTATAAAGACAGAGTCTCTGGAATATCGAGCTCAGCGGTCATCGTGGGGCACATGTCTGATGTCCAGAGGGATGAAACAATACCGTGTTCCATAAGGATGACCGGTCTGTGGGCTGTGTATTAACTCGGAACAAGTCATTAAAACATGGAATGGTGAAGACGACTCAGAGGGTACTGCCAGGGCACATGTTCATTTTCACCATGATTGGTATCGATAACATCGTTCGTGAAAACGTGTCTGATCACCGGCTTAGGTAACACACTGACTAGAAGTACGATTGTTCCTATGGAATTTGAGTGTGTCGATTTTAAGATTAACAAAAAATATCAATCATCGTAAAATTTATCTTAACTGATAGTTTTAGTATACTGATGTAAGAGATTTGGAACATTTTATTTGAGATACATTATTTGAAGCGTTCATTAGTTGAGATTTGATTAAAGATTCAATTATTTCTAAGTAAATTATTTAAGATGGGTTTCTTTATCTTGAATTGGTCTATGTTGACTTAAAAAGCCAAAGTTTGACCAAGATAGACTAGTCAACCCTTAGTTTTGACTTAGTCACAGTTTAATCCTTAAGTGCTTATTATAAAGTTTAAGTGTTGTTTTGCACATTTAAGCATTGTTTAACTTAGTACTTTTGGGTTATTCGTCTTTTAGTACTCTATACTTTTTGGGCACAAGTATTTAGTACATTTATTGTTCAAGTGTACGTATTTAGTATTTTTATATGGTTTCGTATTTGTACAAGTATACTTATCTCTTAAAGCCTATTTATACTTTATAAAATATTTCAAACATCAAATAAATCTATAATAATTATAAAAATTATTTTTAACCTTATTAGTTATCATATTTCTCAAAACATAGAGTCTTACAAAAGTAACTTTAAGTAATAACAAAATCGATAATATTATTAAGGATACTAAATGAGTCATTTTTCAAATGTTATTTTTAACTTTCGATTTTCATACCCAACATACTTTTATGAGTTAGGTTTCAAGATATACATTCATTTTTCAAAAATAATAAGTTTTATTATTTTTAAAAAATTAAAAACGAAAACGTACGGTTTTCAACACTTTCTTTTAATTCGTTTAAAATACTTAAACATCATAAAAGTGAACAAAATATTTATTTTGGATACATATTTTTGTACATAACGTATAACCAAAAATTTAGATTAAAATACTTTATAAATATTCTTAAATAAAATATTCTTTCCAGATCTGACCAATTTTAGTACAAATTTTATAAATGAAAATATACATGATGGATTTATATGAAATTTGACATACACATAATAGACATCATCAGAAACATAACATAATATTTCTAAGTCCAAAAGAAACGTTTAACATCACAAAACATATTATTTTCTCAGACAGTACATAAAATCATACAGTACCAGTTTACGAAATAAATCATTACTAAATATATATTTTCGTAAAAACTTACTTTTCATATTTGTATCATATTCTAGACATTCAGATATACAACTTTCATGAAGGAATCTAAGGTTAATTCGAAACATATTTTACAAAGAAAAATCGTGAACATACATCATACATCACAGAATCCATTTTACAGCATGTATTGTTAAGTGATAAATCAACAAATAGTTAACTTTAAACTTGGTGATCTAATGATTTAGTCCTAAACATGATGTTATATGTTAGTTAGAGTCTAAACACTATACTACGATATTTGAGGGGGGAGAAAAGTTAGGTTACGTCAGGCAAAAATAATCGATTCTACAACATATATGAAAACGAAGATCGATGCTCCTTTTCTCTTGCTCCTCTTCATAAATTAGTTAGAATGACACAAAAACAAACTAATTTAGTAGTTATACTATTAAATAACTTTGAAAATAAGTAGTATAAGATAAGAGAAAGAAGGAATGAGAGCCCTTGAAAAATGATGGTTTAAAGGCTTAAGAACTTAGGATTACTTTGATGGTTTTTCTTTGGGTTTTAGAAAGGATTTTAAAGAGGATGCTAGGTGGATGAAAATATGAGTTTAAGGGTCATATGAAGGTGATTATAAGGGCACTTGGTCGTGCCATTGGTGAGGGAGCAAGAAATGGACAAAGAGATGACAATTGCTTCAAATGGTTAGTCATACTTTTGAAGGTACATTACCCTATTTGGTGTTTTTGATTAGAAAAATATTTTTTGACCCTTGGACTTCAAAGTGACGGTATGGAGTGTTTAAGGATGATATTTTGGAGTTATTTTGGTTCCACAAAGGTTAGTAAAGAAGTACGGAAATCGAAAGTCGAGAAACGATTCGTCGGGTCACGATTTTCGATGCAAAGGAGCTGTCCAGTACAATATTTTTATGATAAACTTATAAATTGTAATTTTGAATATCACCATCATGTAGATCTTGGAAAATTAATAATGTTAGGCTTTTGAAACGCCTTAATCGGAGTCCGTATGAGAAAATAGGAACCATTTTACGAAATCGCGCAGAATTGCGATAACGATAGAAATTTCAGTTTTGCAAACAATGAAGTGAAATAGAAAGGTTCCAAAGGCACAAGAATTCAATATTACTATATAAAATAGTTTTTCGAGACTCGATTTATTAATATTAATCGTTATTATAAATAACTAAAATGGTCAAAAACACGGGGTGTTACACTCGGGGCCTTTGGTTATTGCTCCCGATTCTCGATGACGTGATTACATCGAGAATCATTTGAAAAAAATCCAAATTGACAAGTTCTTTTCACTTTTTCTTTATTTTTATTCCTTTTTTTGGTAGAATTTAGTCGGAATCGGGGCTAGGTGACTTGATTACACCTAGCCCTCCCCTCCCATTTCCTTTTATTTATTTATTTTTATTTCTTTCCCCATCCATATCTTTTCTCGGCTCGGACCTAGGTGACTTGATTACACCTAGGCCCGACGCATTCTACCCTTTCTTCATCTTTATTTTGGTTTTTCGTTTTAATTTCTTTATTTTTCTTTATTTTTAGTGTCTTCCACACACTACCGATCGAGCATGAGGACATTGCTCGGTTTAAGTGTGGGGGAGCGACATCTTAGTCTAGTTTAGTTTTATTTTCGTAGTTTTTCGATAAAATTTTAAAATTCCTAAAAATTTGAAAATTTTCATAAAAACCAAAAAGATTTTCTTTTGTGTCTTTGTGTCGTATATTTGTTTTGTGTGTGTGTTTTGCCTCCCCATTTCCTTGTAGGTTGCTTGATCATCAATAAGTTTCGGAAAGCTCTTATCATTTGGTAATATCCTCCTATCTCTTTCTCCTTTTCCCATTTGGTGTTTGGTGGAGATTTTGTGGTGATGTGTGCTCGGGTGGAGCTGTTTGGAGTTTGTGGATCGATGTGGTTGCTTGTTTGGAAAGTTTGGGGTGGTGTTTGTTTATTTCTTTGTGTGTTTGTTTTATTTTCTTTTGTTTTGTTTCGTTTCGTTTTTTGTTTTGTCTTGTAAAGTTTGTGTCTAGTATAAAAAATGTTTTCGAAAACCCGGTTTTGAGGCTAGTGCGCAAGTGTTTACTTTCTCTTTTTAGTGACATAAATCGATTCTTGGACTTTAGTCTAGTAGAATGACTCTAAATTAATAATTTCATTGGTTCTTTAATTTACCTTGTGTCCACTTAGTCTACTAGGAATTTACTTCGGGATTTGCATTTTGCCCACCTTGACCACCCACAGAGTGAAAAGGCCTTGGTTTCCGAGTCCCGTCCTCTTAGGTGACCATGTTCGAAATTGTTTGATTAGTCCAAGTTTCCCCCTTTTTGTGGGTTTGATGGGAAGGCGCCCCCGACACACTCATTTCTCTACCTTCTACACACATTCCGTAAATAAGTTGCATATTATTGAGACTTCTACATCTATTTGGTTATTCATTTTGATTATGATGCACATTAGACTTGGGAACTTTAGTCACGACTAGGCATACTCCAAGAGGAGGTCGTGCCCTGCGCCGCTAAGCGGGGGTCGTGATGTTTGTAGGTCCCGAGTCGCATCATTTGGCCACAAAGGCAAACCAAAACTCAAAAAAAGAAAAAGAAAAGGCAGAACAAGTCAAAAACAAAATACAAAAGAAGAAAAATGCCAAGAAAATCATTTCACAAATATTTTACCCCTAAAAAAATAAATTTTTTACTGATTGTTATCGTGAAGAGCCTACCGAAGAACTGAGTCACTAGGAAGGATAATAGCGGTAATAGTCGGTTTTCCCTAATTTTGCAATCTTATCCACCTTTTTACTTGGACTAGTTAGGCTATTTTTGAGCATGAGACGACCTTCTTGGCTCATAGCTAAAAGGGGCGGGGTTTCACTTTACCTACAGTGTCGACTAACTCCGTGGCTTATCCCTTTTTCCATCCCGCCTATCATCCCGTAGTATGTTCTTAGAAGGTTAGGAGGACCTAGGTAAGTTACCAACATTTTTATTGCTTTGTTGTCATCCTATTCGAATTTTGTTCATATCGGTTTGTGTTATTAGCTTGGGAACGTTGTCACTTGCCTTGAGTCCTTAACCGGTGTTTCTTTCACCGCTTTGTTGAGGGAAGCAGTATTTTTTTCTTCACGGATGCAACCATTTTTTTTTTGTTTATTTGTTTATTTGTGTGTTTTCGTGTTCGGTTGTGTCCACAGTTTTGTCGCAAGACCTCACTTGCCTTGCGGAGGGCACTTTTCCTCTAAGTGTTCTCGCATGAGTTGAAAGGGCATAGGGTGCGCTAATACCCGCTCGGCTAGTAGTCTAGTTTTTATTAGTTAGTTAGTTAGTTCGTGCTTACTCGAGGGCGAGTAAGGGTTAAATGTGGGGAAGTTGATCAGTGTGTTTTGTAGTGTTTATTTCACGTGTTTGGTCCCAATTTCTTTGGTGGAATTGCTCTTTAGAGCGGTTTCGAGGCTACTTACGCTTCTTCTAGCATGTTTTAGGTTCCCAAGGCCTATCATGGAGAAATGGAACGATTTCGTCTTGTTTCCAACGCATATGGAGCCAATGAAGAGAAGCGACGATGATTCGGTGACTTAGACTCGATCTCGAGTACCTTGGAGCCCCTTTAAGAATATCCCAAGCACCAAGCATCGATAAGAAGCCTAGGAAGATCAAGTAGGGGCCTACATGGCCGTGTCAAAAGCCTATATAGCCGTGTAGTGAGTTGGGAAGCAAAGAAGAGAGGAAGCGAGCTACAGCAGCAGCTCGTGGCCGTGAGCCACAACGTCATGGCCGGGACGGGTCTCTCTCACGACCGTGAGCCACCCCATCACGGCCGGGAGGCCTCTGCTCCCCATCGCACTTTGTCGATTCATTCCCTCATTTGTAGAACTCTATAAATACCTCCCTCTTGTATTGTTTTAAGAACGAAACCCTAGATAATTCCTTGCCTCTACTTTAGGATAGAATAGCTTAAATTAGTGTAGGTTAGCTTAATTCTTCTTTAATCTTTCTTCAATTCTAGTTTAATCCTTGTTTCATCTTTGTAATATTGAAGACTTTTTGGGTTGATCTACTCTATTGACAACATTGGAGATCTTCTTTTGGGTTTATTTATGCAAAGATTCAATCTTTTGTTCATCCTTTGGTATTGGTATAATTCATCTTCTTCCTAATCTCTTCTACTTAGTTTTCATTTATGTTTATGCTTAGTAATCTTCAATATTCCATTATGAATGTCCATGTTTATGCTTGTTTCATTATGGTTGTTGGGTTTACTATCTTGACCATGAATGAGTAGATTTCTTGGTTAGGGTTAGTAGGGGGATTGGGTGTTGCTTAATGGGTGATTAGGGTGGAATCGGTGGTGTTTGGTTGTCATTTGTTTTGCCTCTTACAATTGTGCACATAACATGTTTGATGAAATGCATAGTAGACTTGTGATTGAGAAATCCATGTTTCCTTGTTTCCTCTTGTATGTTGTTGCATGTTGGTTTGTTGGATATCATCATTATTAGCGTGAGCGTAGTGTAGAGACCCCTTTGGCCATCTAAGTGCGAGAGCCCAGGCGTAACCAAGGCTAGTGGATTACACCGACACCCTTACTCCTCTTTGGCCTCCTAGACACCCTTGAACCCGACCTAACTCTAGCTTCTCTTCTCTTATCGTTAATCCCCCTTTTCATTATCGTCTTAGTTTCCCTTGCCTTAGTTTTATAGTTATTTGTAGCATAGTCACCATCTACAATCAATTACTTTAGTTTCTCTAGAACCTAGTCTTGGACCGTAGCACCCTTTAGTTCGGAACTCCCGTGCCCGAGGATCGACTTGACTTACCCTAGCTACCTAGCTTAGGTTCGTTGATTATTATTTTGATCGGTAGGATAGACGAGAAACATCTACCATCAACAACGAGAAACTACAAGAACCGAGATCCCGGGTTCTTCATTACCTATTCCATGTCTGGTATAGAAACCACATTGACATCCCTTAGAACGAGCATTACTGAATCCTATGACGAATCTAGATAGTCTTTTAGCTTGTGATTAAAGACGAAAGACAAAACCATTTCCCACAATAAACATCCCTCGAATAAAGACCGACCAATTCAAACCATAGGTGCTACTCCGACAAAAAAAAAAGTCTTAAATGGCCAAAAGGAGCCAAGGGAAAACTAAACCAAGGCCAACCAAAATGGTCATATCCACCAATGCAAAAACGACCAAGGCCAAGTTCAGATGTCGGAGTCAAAATCTAATCACCCAATAAAAGTCCGAACTGAAAGCAAAAAAAAAAGAGAGAGAAAAGTATGAACAGGCCAGTTAACTAGCACCAAATATTAGCCTCCCTACTTTACAACCCTTAAGACCTTCCCGAGACACTTGGTAGAAGACAGTCCAGAATTCTGAGGATTCAAGCTCAATAGGATAATCCCAACCATTAGGGCTAGACATGAAATCAGATCCCACGTAATTTACATCCCGCCCGATTGAAGTCTGAGTCATTTTTACTCAGCTTCCTCTTTATTACCACATCACGAAACCGTAACCCCATTGCCTTAACTCCACAAAAATCAAACTTCAGATTTTGATTCATCAAAGCCACTCAGTAGTCACTACCTAGCTCCACATTCCAAAATCATCCAAGCTAGTCACCCTGACCTAAACACGGTATCTCGGTAATTGTCACTTTCAAGGGGTCACACCCGACCACTTCGCCTTAGTTCTTAAATTAGGGTGAAAACTCATGCAAAACACTCAAAACATTTCACATCGATAATCGGCATAACGAGTCTAAAGCAAAATCACTCACATTTCACGAACTACGAACATGGTTTGATTCCGTCTAAACACGGATATGTAGGCAACCCCCTGCGGGTACAACCAAAACTAATAAAATCGATTACTCGATTCATATGCAAATCGGAACTATCCCACGCTCCGATTAACGCGTGATTTCGATGACGAAGCACACTAAAGAAAGAACAACGAGCTGAGGACGAAGTGAAAACCCGAAAGGGTGCTCCGAGCAAAATGAAGAATCGAGCTGTGAGCCGTCGTGCAAAAAAAAATAAAAGAAAAAATGACGAGCCGAGGACGGGGGGAAAATCCAAAAGGGCGCTCCGGGCAAAATGAAGAATCGAGTTGCGAGCCGTAAAAAAAATGCAAAAAAAGAGAGAACAAAAATAATAGGTGAGCCAAGGACGGAGTGAAAACCCAAAAGGCGCTCCGGGCAAAATGAAGAATCGAGTTGCGAGCCACCACACAAAAAAATGAAAAAAAAAACAAAAAACAAACGTGTGCTTCTCATTAATGCCAATCAAAATCAAGCCTTTGTCGAGGCCTCCACATCAAGCGTTTGTTACCTGACTACTCCGGAAACAGGACAACGTGTCGACGAATCCTACAAAAACTAGTACTAATACGTTACATAATACCAATTAGTACAACATAATACTAATAGTTGGGCCCTGCCGGTCCATCTTCTCCTTTCCCTTACCCTTCGGGTGGGCTTCTTCGGGCCTCTCACCGCAATCCCCTTAAACACAAATGTCCACCCTTTCAGTCAATTGTGGGTCCAACCAATCTTACGTGTCTTCTACACCTACGTCTTTAATATGGGTATTGTCTGTCTTGACCCACTCTGACGAATACTAGGATCGGTAACGCTGTCTTCGGTCGGGCGCTTAGCGACGTCAGCCCATATAACTTCCTTATTTTGTAGCTCCACAATCTGCACGGTCCTTAACCTCTCTAATATCCGATAACCCCGAGCAATAAGAACGATTTCCTAAATCGATCACCTTCTCTTCCAAGGCTTACAAGCATAATACACGAAAGAAAGTTCCCTTGTAGGAAGCGGACGATCCATTTTCATCCCCATGATCCACCAGACTTACAACGTTTTTTTTTCTTTTTTTCTTTTAGGGGGTAAAGCTACCCCACCTAGGCGTGTTGTAGCCCTATGGGGCATCGTCGGCACATATTTGTAGCCTTACGTGACATTATCAATAAAGCATAAAAGTGGTCCAACTTTTTTTCTTTCGCTTTAAACCTAAGCGTCGCAGTCCCGTGACAATTACACTCAGCATCGCATACGCACCGGTCCAAATGTTCTAGCTACAAAACAATTTTTGCATATTTCGCACGTCTCGAGTCAAACATTTTAATCAACGTACTACTTGATCCAACTCCCGGCTCAAACTAAAGCATTTTAAGAATTCGGAAAAACATTTTCGCACTCCTATGCAATCCTAACGCATATAAAACATCTTAAATCACGACTAAACCATGAGCAAGCCAAACTCGAAGTGATTACTTGTTACCATTTCGAAAACACAAGACTAATAATCCAATCAAAGCACTAAAGTTTAGAATACACAAAATATACAAAACCAAAACACAAATCAGGTTTACAATCTAGGGAGGACCCCTAGAGGCTGCAACTACAGCCAATACAAGGCCATCAAGGCCATCATCTAAGTCTAGATCTCCCAGGTCAAAAGTAGGAGACTCAGTACCACCCATACCCGTTAGCATATCCAGGGTAGCCGTCTCGGAAACTCCTCCGACATCCTCGGTAGCGCCCATAGCCTGACCCTCAGCCTCAGCCTCTCTCTCCACTTTGGCCCCGAACCTAGCTTCACCCTGCGCCGAGGTCTCGCCCTGAGCTTGAGCCAACAACTCCTTAAGCTTAGCGATCTCGTTATCCCGAGATTTCAGGAGTTGAAGCAACTTGGCCTCAGTTGTCTCGAACTCGGTCACCCGAGTCTCCAGCTGCCTCACCATATCCAGAACATCCTGCAAATACATCTACCTTTTAGGAAAAGACACAACTAGTCTAGAAAACCAGCCCTAGGAAAATCATACTTACTGATCGAGGTCCCGATGTATCACCAGAAGAGGCGGCAGCCATCCTCGACGCATAGGCCCGGAAGTAGTTGGCGGCTTGCCACAACCGATGATGGGAAGCAGACGAAACCTGAAAGACAAAACCAAACATTAGTCAAACAAAGCCTAATCCTCAAAAGCCGAGTTCAAAGCAAATACCAAAACTTACCCGGTACACCCGGTCACGCCACTCCATCCCAGCCTCAATCTCCTCAGCGAAACACGGGGAAGAGGCTCTGTAAAGGCTACCCCAGCCGCATCAACCCTCAGTAGTGTCAAGGGAAAGTCTAGGGACCGAACAGCATCAGCCGGATCGGCCAGGTGAAGAAAAAAGCAAACTGTTCAAAATACAAACAGACGCTAAACCATAGAACAAAACAAGCAATAAAACAAAAAACAAGTACTCACCACGTGGCGGTGGCAAGCTAGTCGCTGGCAGACGTGAGACACATAGGAGGCACCAGTAATGCATCGCCTCCCTCTCCGTCCTTACCCTCGCGAGCCTCTGTGGTGGTCGGCGGCCTAAACATAGTCCGGGGAGGATCAACCGGCACCCTGAACTCGTCGTATAAACACTGACGCACCAACCTCTCGCCCAGATACCACACTGGGTGAAACAACGCAGGAAGGAGCATCCTCCTGTAGCTCCTAGGCCTCAACTCCGCCCTCACATACTCGAGCAAACCCTCATAGTCGGCCCAAGGACGGGCCACGAACTGCGTAAACAAACCAACATGTTAAGCTCCTAACCTTGGGGGCTACTAACGAAAACGAACCGTAAGAAGGAAACTTACATCCTCGAGGCGCAGCTGGTTCACCAGTGCATTCTCCGACGAGTAGTAAATCATCGTGCTCTTAGCTCCAAGCGAGGAAAATAAGATTAGATCCAAGCCTGCAAAGCCCAAAAACCTCGTCAGCAAAACTAAACCGAACTAAGTAAAACCCTGAAACTGAGTACGAGAACTAACCTCCAGTACGAGACCTGGACCCACGATGGGTAAAGTAGAGCCAGAGTCCACCCTCTGCAGCCTCACCATGATCTATAGGCAACGGGTCATCTCCGCGAAAGCCGTGGTCACCCAATCGAAATGTCCTAGCTGATCTAAATCAGCCAGTAAAGACAAAATCCTAGTACTAAACCTCTCGCCCTTATCCGAGAAGTGGGTCGACTCAAGGAAGTACCACAACCACAGACGAGCATCCTGCTCTGGCGTGTTGGGTACTCGACCCTCTACCACCGCCACCCTCTCAAAGTGGTTGGTAATGTACGAGCTCACCAGAGCATGGGGCGCACTGTAAGTCTCACGCTCTAAACAGTCCCCGATCCAGCCCTTGACCTCGTCACTATCTAACCTAGGGCCCTCAGGTGCCCACCTAATCATCTCAGGACCCCAGAACAAACTCGTGATAACCTCAAAGTCCTCCAACGTCATCCCAACCTCCCCGAACGACATATGGAATGCCGAGGTCGTATCGTGAAAGCGATCTACCATTACTCTAGTTACCATAAGGTTGCGCTTAGTCTTGAAACCTACTAATCGGACCTAGTGCCCGACCACAGGGACTAAAGTCGTCCCCACGATAATCTCCTTTGCCGCGGGGCTGAACTTCTGAGAATAAATCTCCAAGCATGTAGTAAAACCCGAGAAGGTCCTCATCGGGTCGGGCGACTACAAACCGAGGTAATACAAACATAAACAAAGCAGACCAGTTCAAACCAAAATTAAAGCTTAAACCAATAATCACGAGTCAAAGTACTAACCTGGCCGTTCACGACACGGCTAGAGACGTGCAAATCGGGACGTAACAGTAATTGATGACCGTCCCAATCCCGAGCCCAAGGGTGATCAGCGTAAACAACCTCCTCACCCTCGTTGACAGGACCCGGGACATGGGTCCTCCTGGCAACCGTCACAAGCAGTCTACGCATGGTGACCCTATCAAAACCCGCCTCATCCACAGCTCCCGGTTCACGACGCTGCGAAGGAACGCTTTGTCGCCGCTTACAAACCCTTCGCGGAGTCCGCGAGCTCGACTCGGCGGCCTCACCACTGGTATCAACCGGAGGAACTCCCTCGGGACGCTCGGTGTCATCTCTAGCTGCAAAACCAAACAAAAAAAATATGCCTCGGGTCAAGTCAAAGCAGCCCAAACAGGTCAAAATAAGCTCAAAATCTCGGATAGAGATATCAAAATTCCGAAAGACCCACTACCACCCATTTTCGACCCCGGTCGTTATAAAAGTGGTTTCCGGAAAATCCGACATCGTTACGGTATCATTTGGTCCGTCGTAAGCCACACAAACCCTCACGGAATGCGCCATAGTACATTCTGACTCACAAAAGTCAACATGGGGGCCACCATAACGTCACAAACGCTAGTCGAGCGAAATTACAAAGGTCAAGTACGGGAATAATAGGGAAAATAACCCCTAAACCCTAGCATTCCAATTTCCACCCGTATGAAGCCATTAAAGCACCTTCAAGCTTCACATCAGGCGAATAACTACCCTATCAAGCTCTATTCTACCCTAATTTAACAATGGGACCAAGAGCAAACATCGAAACATAACAAAAACGAAATGTCCAAATCGATTTCTAAGGTTTCAGCGAAATCGACCCACAATCAATCTAACTAAGCACAAATCGACAATAGGTGAGTAAGGGACACTTATCCGAATTTGACATAATCGAATATGATGAAAATCGAGACGGAAATCGGTTGAACAAAGTCGAGAATGCGAAATTGGGGCGGAAGATGTCGCGCGTTTCGTTTTGGAGACGAAATGAAATTGCCCCTTTCCTTCGCTGACTTTAAACGAACCCGACCTCAAAATCCCAGGCGCCTCAAGTCAAGCGTCCCTATATTGGACTGCTGGGGGCTAGGCGACTGAGAATTAAGGCGTCTCAGGACCAGCACCTGACTGTTCAGCCCAAAGCAAAGACAGAAACAAATTGGACATGGTACCCAATAGCCGCAAGACGCACCCTCCTCTACTAAACAAGATAAGCAAGAATGAGATAGTTTCTACCCCCAACCTATAAGCCAAGACTCAAAGCCTCCTCTAACCGAAATCAACCCCCGGCGATAAAGAAACATGAAAACCTCTAGCTAATGAGACCACTCATACCGAAGCACATGACAACCCAAGCATGTTATCTGAACAAAACAAACTCAGGTGAATCCCGAGGCATTCAAAAAACAAATTTGTTTTTCGAATGCATTCTGAAGGTAAATTTTAAACCCGAGACCCTAACAAATCCCAAAGCATTCTGAAGGTAAATTTTAAACCCATGAGCCTAACGAATCCCAAAGGATTTTGAAGGTAAATTTTAAATCCACGAACCTAACGAATCCCTAAGCATTCTGGAGGTAAATTTTAAACCCGTGAGCCTAACGAATCCCAAAGCATTCTGAAGGTAAATTTTAAATCCGGAAACCTAACGAATCCCAAAGCATTCTTAAGGGAAATTTTAAAACTCGTGAACCTAACAAATCCCGAAGCATTCTGAAGGTAATTCAATTCATTTCAAGTCAAGTCAATTTCAATTCAATTCAATTCAACTCAATTCAATTCAATTCAATTCAAGTCTATTCAAGTCAATTCAACTCAATTCAAGTCAATTTCAGTTCAATTCAATTCAATTCAATTCAAGTCAAGTCAATTCAATTCAATTCAATTCAATTCAATTCAATTCAATTCAATTCAATTCAAGTCAATTTCAATTCAACTCAACTCAACTCAATTCAATTCAATTCAATTCAATTCAACTCAACTCAACTCAACTCAATTCAATTCAATTCAAGTCAATTTCAATTCAATTCAAATCAATTCAAGTCATTTCAATTCAATTCAACTCAATTTCAATTCAATTCAATTCAAGTCAATTCAATCTCAATTTCAAGTTAGTTCAAGTCAATTCAATTCAATTCAACTCAATTCAATTTTATGAGTCGCTGTAGCACTCAGTTCAATTCAATTCAATTTAAATAAGTCCTAAATCACTTAGAACTAGGGATGACAATGGACCGGGTCTGGACCGGGTCCGCTATGATCCAGACTCGCATCCGTCAAAATTATCCTCGACCCACTAATAATCGTCATAATATCATAAAATGCAGCAAGTGGAAAAGAGAAATAACAGAGTTTTAAGTATGCACTGCCAGAACTTCATCAAACAGTTTCATGATTTATAGTATTAATTACACCGTCGATTTGAACTAAATCAATAGCCCTTTTAAGTTGCTAACAACATCACAATATAATAAAACTATCTTAACAAACAAACAGTAATCTCAATAATCTCATAAGCTGCTTATCTTAAAAATTTGCTAGGCTAGAATAGACCATACCAACATCAACAAAGAAAAATGGATCATGGAATGAATGCGCATCACAAAGAAATACAGTCATTTTAACAAGCCATCTGATATTAATCCGTCATTTATGGCTTTTGTTCCATCAATTTATGCGAAGAATTTGACCAGAACGCTACACCTTTGCTACATAAGAAAATGTAGAGAAATTGAGACGGAAGTTTGACAAGACCAAAATCCTATAAGAAGCGGATCATATGTAATTTAAAAACAGACCGGGATGGACTAAATACAGCAGAACAACATGAAATATAAATCAGGTTCGACACTGATCACTACTCAAGGGCAGCATGTCAACATAGTATAACCTTGTGGCGAAGTGCGTGATTTGACATGGGTAGCCCAAATCAAAGAAATGAATAACTATTCAGACCAATGATAAAAACTTACAGACCTGATACATCTCTTTCAGCTTCAGAGATATGGTATTAAATCCAGCCATGAACTCATCCAACCTGAAATTGCGTGTTCTCAAAGTATTAGTTCAAGTCATATGATGAAAAGGTATGGAGCAAAGAGACAAGGAAAAAAAAGGTTTGCTAGCCTTCTCATTCACCATTCGTCGTACTACTTCTTCAAGTCATCACGCTCTTGCGTTACTGCATTAAGCTCGTCAACTCACTCATTGTATGATGCCACTTTATTCTGGTATCTAATGTGAGAAACAGTGGTAGCAAAGTATTAGCCAATATGCCCAAACTAGTTTTCAATAAAAATTTGTTATTATAGAAAGAGACGTACTCAGAAATAGAATCAAGATTGGGATTCATCTCTTTCAGTTGTGCTTCGAGCAATGCCACCATTTCCATTCCTCTTTTAAGATCACAAGACATAGTAAGAGTCTCACAAGACAGGTAAACAAATAATCCTCAGGCATCAGAAACATAAATCAACATGAACCTCAATTGCCGGCCCTACATATTCTCATCATCGGACACATAATCACTAAAAAATCACTAAAAAATTTGATGCCAACAATCTATCTACTGTAATTGTTTTATTAAATCTCTCCACATTCAAACCCTTCATACAACCCGGCATATAAACATACACATAGAAATGAGAATGACTAAACCCTAACCCTAACCCTAAACCCGACGAACTAAACCCAAAATTAAGACAAACGCGACGAAACGAGGAATTATGAAGTTAGAATAAGGTCAGGATGAATTATCAACTGAGGATGAATTATGAAGTTCCATTTCAGGTGAGGAAGAATTATAAACTTACAATTGAGGAAAGGAACTTCCGGCGAAGACTAAAATGAGCGAGGGAACTGCCGGCGAAGACGCGTAGCAGCGAAGAACTTCCGGCGAGAAAAAACGAGAAGGCGGTAAAACGACGGAAAACGGACGTGTGAAGGCGAAGAGTTGAGACGGACGAAGAGTTGAAGACGTGTGAAGGCGATGAGTTGAGATGGACGAAGGCGGACAGGTGTCGGCAGACGGCGGACGATTTTGGAGATGAAGCCTTGGGAAGACGAAGTGTTGAAGAGGGAAGACGGGGTGATTGATTTTTTTATTTTATTTTTTTCAATTTGGTATTTTAATTATATTATAGAGTACTCCCTCCCATTTTCTAGAATCTTACCATTTGATTAAAATATACCTCACATATATTCAATTTTTGGTAGGTTTTCAGTGAATGGGAGGTAGTATATTGTTGGGTTGTTGAGGATTTCAATGTAGGAAATCTCGTATTTCGATATTATACAGTTTGGTAATTCGATATTATACATCAACCTTCTCTAAGATTGAGTAGGATTGAATAGGACGGTTGTTACATTTTAATAAGATGGGTTTAGAGTATAACTGCGCTATTAAAATATTTTAATAGCACGGGTTAAACCTACAAGCGTGCTATTTTCTTTATGAGGACGGTTATATTGACCAACCGTGCTAATAATATAAATAAAAGGATGGTTCTTTTACAGAACCGTGCTATTTAACAAAGGTCATGGGCGCCAAAATTTATCATGATATAGAGGACGGTTCCTTATATAAGCGTCTTATTTGAGGCGTCTTGTATAATCAAAATTGTACTCCGTAGTAGTGTAGTCTAGGGGTTATGATGTCATCTTTTGTCTTCTTTCATGGTCATCTTTTGTCTTCTTTCATGGTCACCTTTTCCCTCCAAAATGATGAGGGCCCATATATTTAAGAATTTGGTGATAAATTAACTTGTGTTTGTTATGATATGGCTGTTATCATCCCAAACAATACAACCCTTCGCCAAGCAACATATCCCTTTGTATCGATATCTATATATATGTATCGAGTCATGTATTACGGATTATTCAATATATACAACTCTTTGCATACAATAAACGTTTTCTCTTGTATTAATATTCTATATGTATACAATATAATTACATCACGTTATCAGCACGATCGTCTTATAATCAACAATCACTTACGTAAATATATTCATCGTTCGTATCGAGTTGATTGCGAAGGAAGATTGGGACTTATTATTATTTTCTCATATTCTAATTCTTATATTTGATTTCTGCCGATTTACTGTAAGTCTTACTTTATCATCCAAAATAATTTACTCCGTATGCATGTTGGCTGTATCCATACTGCTCTACAATTTGATTATTGATTTACTTTTTCATCATTGATTTTTTTTTTGTCAATCTTGAAATACTGTTAAAGAAACGCGCACTGATTTTCATCATTATTGATTGCGTGAAGATTTATCTTCTCTGTTTTTTGAGGTATTTGGTATTTGGTATTTGGAACATCTCTGCCTGCCTATGATAATACATATATTAATCACTCGTTCACTCCGTATGATAATTTTACTCCTATTTACTCCTGGTTGCATTCATATCTCCTGTTTCGATCACCCAAATATTTTTCATCACTATATAATGTTTTTCATCAATGGTTATGCACTCATAATGTTTTTTTATCTTCTCTGTTTTTCGTCTGTTTTGCATTCATATCTCTTGTTTTTCACCCAAATATAGTACCCAAATGTTTTTCATCACGGTTATGATCACCCAATTATCATTCATATCTCCTGTCACTGTATCATGCTAATTAATTATTACAGATATCATTTTCTCCTGTCACTGTATCATTCTTTCTTCTTTTCTCATATACATAATTCATACTGACTATGCAGAGTTTAATCTATAAACTGATAAATTGCATTCCGCTTGATCAATTAGATCAGTTTTTCTTTACAATCATATTGATCTATTTTTTTATCCTGTTCAATAAATCTTTTATAAGTCTCATGAATTCTAACCCATTGATATTAGACTAATTAATTCTGCAAAATTTAGGAATAACATTAAAATACATGAAAATTCATTTTTTTTTTAATACAGAGGTATGAAACAATAACAGAGTTGGCAATTAAAGTATATAAGAATGAAACCTTGCTTAAATTTCTGGAAAATCCAATTGAGATAGTATCTAAATAAAAATGGTGATATATGATTCTCTGATTTTTTTTAATGCCTCTCTATAAACTGAGTTAAAAATGACTGTACTGTGGGTGTGTGCACTGTTTTAATGCATTTGTTTTCTTTTCCCGATTGTTTTAGTAACGATGATGCACCGTTTTCTTTTCCCTGCCTACCTTGTACTCAGTATGACATCATGGATTAATATATGTAATTCATGGTTGATATATGGAATATCATTTTCATTTATATATGCACTCCGTATGACCCTAATTGCACATATTCTATTTTTTTTGATGGTTTGACGTCATTTTATTTATTTCACTTGTTAATTTATCATTATTCATATTATATAGTGATCCTTATTCATATTATATAGTGATCCATGTCGAATCTTACAAAACTCGAGTTTGAGGCCCTTGATATTTTCGGAAAGAATTATTTGTCATGGATATTAGATGCCGAAATGCACCTAAATGCCGAAGCATTAGGTGAATCGATAAAGGAAGGAAATAAGACAACATGCCAAGAAAAGGCTAAAGGCATGATATTCTTCCGCCATCACCTCCATGACGGTCTTAAAAATGAGTATTTGACGGTTAAAGACCCACAAATCCTTTGGAGTGATCTGAAGGAAAGGTATTACCACCAAAAAACCGTTATATTACCAAAGGCTCGTTACGATTGGTTGCATTTGCGTTTGCAAGATTTTAAATCTGTAAGCGAGTATAACTCCGCCATGTTCAGAATTACTTCTCAATTGAAATTATGTGGTGAGAAAATTACCGATGGAGATATGTTAGAAAAAACGTACTCTACTTTTCATGCTAATAATATTGTCCTGCAGACACAATATCGTGAAAAGGGATTTAAAAAGTATTCTGAACTAATATCTTGTTTATTGGTGGCTGAACAAAATAACGAGTTGTTGATGAAAAATCATGAATCACGTCCTACTGGCTCTACTCCATTTCCTGAAGTGAATGCGACATATTATAACAGAGATGATGCTAGTAGTAGTGGTCGCGGGAGAGGTCGTGGTCGTGGTCGTGGACCATGGCGAGGTCGTGGACGTGGTTTGGTGGATATCTTAGGGGTTGTGGAGGTTATTTCAAAAGGACACAATACCACCCGCAGTGGAACCAAAATGAAGATCAAAATGTGGACGATAAAAGTGAGGATGTGACCAATATATGTTTCCGATGTGGTGGGAAAGGTCATTGGTCTCGCGTTTGTCGTACACCAAAGCACCTAATAGATCTCTATCAACAATCAATGAAGGAAAAGAGAAATAATGTTGAGACAAACTTGGTGATAGACGATGGTGGAGGTGACTTTGATTATGATGATACAAACGATGGTGAAGGTGACTTTGATTGTAATGATACAACTCACTTAGATGTGGACGATTTCTTTCCGATCAATGAAGGGAATAATTAAATGATGTAAGTATTATTACTATGATTTTATGACATATCAAACTTATTCGTACCATATTTGTATATTATTTTTAAAGCTTGGATTTTATTATTATACTTTGTACATGTTTTTATGGTGTTTAAGTATTTCATGAACATGATATGTATCTTAATGGTTTTTTTTTTTTTTTTTTTATTGTTTTAATTTATTAGTTATATTATGTATAGTTCATCGTCTTGCCTATTTATATGAAACACCAGTAGTGTCATGTCACATCTATCATCATTTTGTTTTGGCCATATGATAGAATAAAATTATTGTGCACATACGATAGAATATAGCTACCTAGAAGTTTAGCATGATGATTAAAGATGTGACAAAATTGAGGCCATCCGGGTTCTTGTTACACCCGTTTTGATAAACTCGTAGTTTATCTTGAAAGAAATATAATAAGTGCTGAACTCCTCTTGTGTATCAATGAAATATTATTTGAGGCAAGGCAATACACTGAGATGAAAAATTATGTTGGAGATCTAAATACTACTCGTAATTGGATAATGAAAATAATGAACGTTTATGTATGAGTTAATTATCTGACTTATAGTCACAGAATTTCACGAGTAGTTCATATTCTCACAATTTTAGTATTATGTGAACACAGTGACCTCCAAAATGGGCAATTTTTCAGCACGTGGAAAACCAACTGCATTAAATCTAGCTCCCCAATATATTATTCGATTGAAAAGAAACAATTGATTAAAGTTTATGAAATATTAAATATTTTCTAGTTAAGGTGGATATTATTGCCCTTAAAATCTATCAGGTAATGACAGTTTTTACCACCTTAGGGGGAGATTGATAAGGGAAAGCTGGTAAAAACAAAGATCCCCAATTGAACCCGAAGTTCATATATATGTATAAGAATGATGTATATAACTATATTAATTTGATCGCATTTCCTTATCAAGATATGCTATTATTGAGCCTCTTGCCAAAATCATAAATTAATCACATTTGATGTGTACGTATAGTATGAAAATAATATTCGGTTCATATATCATAAGTAAGAAAATGGCAAGCATGTGCAGTTGGTACTAAAGTTTAGAGAAAAATAAATATCCCAGAAGTGATATAGATATCTGAAAGAAAATAGATGGGCTATATGAAATATGTGAATTCAGATATCAAGCAGTACTGATAATACAAGAAATTATACCGATATAAATACTTTTAGAACCGAATACAATTTGCGCGCGATATAAAATGGACATTAGTGGGGATCTTATATAAAAGTCCATCTAGAAAGTCGACATATAATTTATGGTTAAAATGAGCTCATGGACATGAAGTCCACCTATTGACCCGAAGTCAATCAAATTATGAATATTGGTTAAAAATTACGTGTAATTTATTGGTCTTCATGTGCATGTAAATAGAATTTTATTTTTTTTGTTTCATACATTATAATCATTAGCTTAAGACATGTATCATAAAACATTGTTTATATTATATTACATGCATGCACATTATTATTAAATGTTTATTGCAGGATAAGTATATAAAATTATAAACATTGTCATGATCTATGACTCCTTGGAGGAGCTTGTTTTAAAAGATCATGAAATTGAGATTCATAAATGCATTGATAATATAAAGATCCTAAGATTATGTATCACTTCGACACTATGATTTCTAGGTAATATCCTAAGGAAGTGTGAGTGAAATGACTTAGTTTTCATTATCCTAGTGAGTGAAACGACACTATGAAATTGTTAATGAAGGATTAATTTCTAATCTATTCTTTGTTTAACATATCCACTTGCATACTTTGTACATTACTTTTCATTATTTTAATTCTACCAAAAAATCTTGTGCCATTTTGGAATGGGAAGATCAATTAAACTAGAGGAAGTATGAATAAAATATTAAATCAAACAGAGATCAAATAACAGTACATAAAAGCACAACCGATAACACATAACTTTAGAAATCGCAAGAAATGTTTTAAGTGCCGTATTATTTTTAGAAAAGTTTTCTCACGATATACCGGCCAATTATTGTACAAGTTCCGAATAAGTTTCGTATTTGATACTAGTACGATAATAATATACCGCCAGTCACACCGATACCGGGGGACTTACATTATTACCCCTGTTTACCGTGGTGACATAAACACGTTTAAAACAAAATTCGTCCTCTCATCTCCAGGGTCGAATGCCGGATACGTGGGGTTGCTACCCGCACCACGGACTACTCACCACTCGGCCAGTTATCCCCGATGCCACGCTCCAATCATCGACACTCGGGAACCCGGGTGTGATCCACCTAACACGTACGGGACTGATCAGGTCCCCACCTAAAGTATGACCACACTCCCGCCTACTCTCGAGTCAATGACAAGGGCAGCCAAAGACCCTTTGTACGCTACGGACGGTTTTATACGGTTAAGCTAAGCGCTATTCTTCCGAGTCATCTCGTACATAATAGAGACAACCTGCTTTCCTGCTCAATGAGATTTCGAATAAAGTCCTAAAAATGCCCAATAAAATATAAAGCCATTTGCAATTTGATTTATTTAGAAAACGTTATGTGCTATTCAACTCAGATTCCATAAAAATTCCTTTTCTTGAGATTAGGTACGGAGTAACAATAGCCAAATAGCATGTAGTCAAATAAAGATCTCCTTACGGGGTTGTCCTTATTCGTAGGTCGGGATTTGGCTAACGAACTTGGTTAATAAGTTAAATGATTATTATGACCATTTAACGGAGTTTAGCCAAGTTTTTAATCAATTAACTAAGGGATGGTTTTCAGTCCCCTGAGTAGTCAATTGATTAGAAATCGCCCTTAATTCATTTAACCATAACTTACAAGTCCAAAATGTGTAATTAAAGTACAACTTTAGACTCTAAAATATTGTAACTGAAATATAAGGAGTATCGATTGTTTTTAAAAACTCTTCTTTAAAATATACATGCTAAGTTAGGGGAAAAGAACCCAAGATTGACCATTTAATAAAATCTCAGAGAATTGATAATAAAAACTTTTATCTGTATGTGTAGACGATAAACATTTGATAAATACATCATGACTTTTGAAAAAAATGAAAAAGTTTAAAAATAATTGACCGTTTTGACAAAGTTCTTACAAAGTTGATATTTTATTTTAGACTCGTTAAAACTCAAATCATGTCTCATAAATAAACTTTCTTTTCAAAGTGTCCGAATATAATAAGACATTTATTTTAAGAATTCTGTAACACTCTTTAGATGGATCTAGCGACATCGTGAGTCAGGCCTAAACGATTGGCAGAGTCCTAAAATTCTAACCTACTCACGAGAAAATAAGATAGGTCTTTTAATATTACATTATTTGGTATCATTGGTCAGGTCTCGCAAGTAATAATTAAATTACATTAGAGTCCAATAAATTAACTAATAAAATAAAATTAATTATTTTCTATGTTACCCATAGTTAGTATAATAACAGTATTAAGTAAAAATAAAATAAGGTCAATTAACATATCTTCTTTGGGACGATAATAAAAATAGTTGTAAAATTTCTAATTATATCTAGAAATACGCATTATTATATACTATTTAAATTTAATATCTAAAATAATAGGTTTCTATAAAACAAAATTTATATCGACATTAATAGTTTATTATAATAAAAAAAATTCTTTTCCTAAAGTAAATAAATAATTAAAAATTAATAAGTTAAAAATTTAATGAAATTAGTAAAACTTGAACCTTTCCTTTCTCCCTGTCATCCGTCCCCCTTTTCCCCAATTAATTTCAGAACTTAAAATTTGACTTATTTATAATGTAAGTATAAGTAATAAAAATTTATATAACCAAATAATCATATGCATACAATCAAGAATATCCATAAGTCCATAACGTACTCACATAGTTACATGCATTAATATTAACATAATAGTCCATAAGAGAAAATATTATTTGATAAAAGAACCAAAGTTTTTAGAAAAAGGGTGACGATTTACCCACCCTAAGGGTTTAAGTCTAGAAGGTAGTTGGATTTTTGTGCTGGTTTCGTAGAGTCGACATGCTGGGTCTGTTCCGTCCTCGCCAGTTTCTTCTTGTCGGAAGAATTTCCGTCATCAATCAAATAAGAATTTTAATTATAATACTCAACAAAATTTTGAAGAATTTAATTTGAAGTATGAGTTTGTTTTAATTTTAGATCTAGCTAGAAATTGACAAGCATGTGGAATTTGAACCTAAAATTTTAAATTTTAAATAAATTACAACTATGAAATAATATTAATACCTTAATATGGATATAGGATCAAGATTGAGGAAAGTGGAACACCTTTCATTGTTTTGAAATTTGGATTGAACTTACTTTTCTTAAAAAAAAATAAGGAGTTGATGGGTTGGAATTTGGAGATGAACAACGAAAATGGAGGGAGATTAGTGGGAATTTAAGGGAGTTAATGATCTTTGTTTTCTAAAAAAAATGAAGTTGGGCGAGACATCATAAGTGAGGATGAGTGATTAGTGACTTTGGGTAATTAAGGGAATAAAAAGAAGAGGTGTAAGATAGGCGTAGGTTTTATGTTGAATGAAAATATCTAATTAGTTTAAAATGAAAAATAAAACAAGTAATAGCGTAATACATAACTTGAACTCGTTTTAAAAAAAGACGTACTAATGACGGATCATAAACTATCGCTTCTAATAATGTAACAATAATGCATTCAAATAAGATAAGATGATACCCGAGGAGATCTTACGTTTTCCTGATAAATTTTCTTTTGGTATTTGAGTATGAAAATATTTACCTTATAAATAATTCAATTAGAAAATAACTTATTATTGACCCTCGATCCTTTCAGCTAAATGTTTGTCTCGTAATTGACTGAATATGTCTCCGAGTTCTTCTGCAAGGTTGTAATGCTCTTTCTTAAATACGAAATGTATATTGGGTAGTATGAGAGATAATGAAAAAAAAGTAGGGTCGACTTAAGTTTTCTTAAGCTGAGCTGAAAAACATTATACATACGATTAATTAATATATTTAAATAATAAAGTGACCTTTTAAATTTTAAAAGGAAGGGTTAAATTGAGAAAATTTGGTGAAATAAAAATATGAAAGTTTTGACCATCCTACGGAAGGGAGTCTAGTAGTTTCTAAAATTCAATAAAATAGAACGTAAAGTAAAAATTATTTCTAAAACGTTGTTAAAAATACGAGATGTTACAAATACGTAGTCTAAAGAACTTAAAACGACCCGAACCGACAGCCACCAGGTCGTAATCCTCGATTGACCTGGACGACTATACTTTGAATTTCGCCTTTTCCAAGCCTCAGTCAAACTGGGGGCCTCTCTAGACACCCAGATTTTGACCTGGTGGATACAGGGGTGCCCGAAAAACACCCAATGACGATCAGACTGCAACGCGACGCGAGATTACTATGTTTTAGATAGTTTTTCTATAGAATAGATCGAATAATTACTCGAAAAAATTAATTCAACATCAAAACGGTCTTAGTCGTGTCATTACGATCGCGTCGACACTAATTAGAGACAATTCCGACACCGAAACCCCGAATCGATCCCGAAATATGCAAAGTGAAACCTGAGTCAACGCGTCACGCGCCGAGCAAACCTCAAGACACGCGCCCGAGGCCCACCCGGCGCTCGACGTGCTAGGGTTAACGGGAATTCTTAATCCCCAAGCTACTCAAATATACACATCTTCTCTGTTTTGGAAATTTTCAAAATCGGATCATCGAAATTTCAGGCGCCTCACACCAGGTGACTCAATCCTCATGCGCATGGCACCAGGCGACCCAGTTTTGGTGCGGAAAGGTCAAGCGTCCGAACACTTGATTTGAACTGCGGAAACAACTATAAATACCCCCCCTCATTTTGCTCATTCGACACACCAACTCGAATTCGTGAACTCTTCTCTCACAATTCGCTCTCCCCCTCTTTCTCTTTAACATAGGTCACACTTCGACTCTAAGTACGATCCACTCGATCGTTGTCCAATATGTGAATCAACGCTACTCCTCGTCGTTCCTCGAGCACCCCACTCGATTTGAACAAAGAGGGGCACCTGTGCTCGACTAGCCACCCTTAAATACCGTAGCGAAGCTCTGACGGATTCACCGCAGGACAAACTAGGAGGATCCGCCTTGAACACGTATCGTCACTAGGTTTTCATCTAAACAAAACTTTACATAATGTCCTTTTGTTATGCACTTCGATAATGTCAAGTCCGACTAGTATGGACACTATATCCATGGCATGTTATAAACATACGTAACGTCCTCAACTTCAACCATAAGCACTAAAACACCCTAACTAAACCCGAGTAGTTCCAAGATCTGTTCTCAACCATCTACGCATCGTGTCTTGTTTAGTGTACACTCTGAGGGTGCAACTCCTCACTACGTGATTTACTAACATTTCAAATTTACCCCTTTCGTATGATTTACAGCTTTTATGACCTTATAATCGCATGCTAAATCACCTAACACCAAATTCAAAACGTAAATAAGTTAAAACTGAACAAAGCGGTGGTCGCGTTCCATATTAATCTCGGTGCTCACCACACGTGGTTTGATGCATCCCTATTAATATCGAACCGATGCTTCTTAAGCAGAATATCTGGTAAGGTATACTACGAGAACGACTAATATCCTTATTATCGCGTTAAATCTGATTTGCTAATACGTATAATACTTAGTACTCTCTACTCTCCTACGTGCATCTTTTCATGGCCTGCTTGTCACGTGAAATCGCATGCAAAGAATGTAAATATAACTACTTCGACGACAAAGATTACTTGTCCTTAAACAACCGACGTAGTAAAGGCATAGGGTTAAAACAACGGATGTTATCACACTTCCGCCACAATTAAGGAACAAAGTTATCAGCCCACCAATTGATTAGTAGAGGCCGCTACGTGCGAGCGGGATTGGTGTTGATGTCTATCGACCATTGTCTTCCCAATACGTACTCTCACCCCTTACTCAGAATCAAAGGTTTTCGGATGTCCGAAACCATTAGAAATGAGAGTCATTCCAGGCATGGAGTGCTTAATGGTACAAGTCTTTATCTTTAGGTCCCGTGCCACTCAACTTTGAGCCGACTAAGGATCAAAGTTGATTTGAACGGTTTCCAAGTCCCCATAATTGACTCAGTGGCGACTCCACAAGTTGGCAACGAATTTGGTTTACTCAAAAGATCGTCTTACCAAACATATCGACCTTTAAACATTTACCACCACGTCTCGATCGATTCCAACAGAAACATGAGTGTCTGCATCCGTCTAGTACTATCTGAATCGTCAACCAAATCGAGGTCCGACACATCGCCCCGTACGCGAGATCGGACCGGCCCCCGACAGTAGGGGGCCGCGTGGGTGGCCGCCGCGATAAACAAGGGGTCCCGCGTGGGCGCACGCGGGGCGCCGTGCGGTGCGGACGGGCGTCCACAAATGCTTTAATAAGTTTGCAAATATTCTTGAACTAATGTATTGTATAATATATATTTGTGACTATGAAATGCAATAATTTTATTTAAGAGTTGATTACGTCATTAACATTATATTGTATGTACCACGGATGTTGGACAAACATCACAAGGTAGAAAAGGAAAAAATAAGCGCTCTTGGACCAAACTTAAAGAAGAATATCTAATTTATGGCTTACTAGACTTGAGTAATGACCCACAATGGAAAGCAGACGGCAATTTCAAGAGTGGCTTCAAGAATAAGTTGAAGGATATGCGGAACAAAAAATTTCCAGGATGTAGTTTAAAAGCAGTTCCTCATATTGAGTCTAAAATTAAATGGTTCAAAGATAAATATAATGCGTTAACAGAAATATTTCGCTCGTCTGGCTTTTCTTGGGATGAACAGAAACATATGATAAAAGTGTGAAAGACAATCTTATGAATATTTTTGTATGGTAATATTTTTTTTGTATTTTAAAAAAATAATAATGAATGCTTAATATTTTTTATAGCCATTTGATATATAATGTGTGTATTTTTTAAGCTAAATAAAAGTGTTCATGGATTGTGGAATGTTCCGTTCCCACATTTTGATAAGTTGGTAATTATATTTGGTCCTGATCGAGCCACTGGGACTAATTCTGAGACTTTTGCGGAAGCTGTGGATAACCAACAAAATGAGGTCATTGACTTAAGTAAAGATGAGAGTGATGAAGATGACATATTGGATGATGATGAATCGCTTTATCAGTCTACTCAGTTTAGTCCAACTGAACCTACTTCTAAGAAAGCAAAAACGATGAAAAGTCTATTGGAGAATAACAAACAGAAAACAAAGAAGAGAAAGATGCCTGAGGTTGTGGATTTATCAACGTCTTTTAAAGATATGTCTTCAAACTTAGCTAGTTTTATGAACGGAATGAATGTTCATATATGTCTACTATTTCAAATGCTTTATCAACCACTCATCAACATGGACATGCCATTATGATCCGTGAGCAAGAATTTGAAGATCAAAAGAAAAACTTGATAAGCGAGCTTCTTGGTGTACCAGGATTAACTAGGTTTGAAGCAATATTAGCCGCACAAAAATTGTCATCAAATCCAAGTGATTTATCTCTCTTTTACCAGAGTCCAGATGATGCATGGAAGAGGGAGTTTGTTATTAACCTCATCCACCCACACTTGCATCGGGATGACAATCTTTGATGTTTATGATAGACGCACTCATAATTTTATGTAAACATTTTTTTTTTCATGTTTTTTTTACCTATAATGTTTTATTTTAGAAGTTTGCTATGAAATTTTTTGATGATTTTTTTACGAACCATTAAAGATGGTTGTTTTTGTTATTATCTTGTAGTGATCAATTTTTAATTATAAATAATGGTTTTAGTTTTTAAGAAAATCAAATGAATCTCCATGTATTTGAACCAAACACCATGAATGACAATTACAATCAATTAAAGGATCAAACCAAACAACCATTAATAAGCATCTTCTTTATATAAAAGAAGGCACCCAAAACCAATAGGTAGCACCCCTCTTTAACCCTCATTTGAGAATAAGTCAGGTTTTTTTGATTTTTAGTTTGCAAGGGTTATTGAGGGCGTGTATGCAGCAAACTTCCGTAATGATCCTCGAAGAAGAAAAAAACTCTATTAAGGCAATTAAGATGGCGCGACAAATAAGGATTTGTAGACACCCACATTTTGACTGCCAGGTGTCTATAGCAGTTTCCAAAAAACACCCGATGATGATCGGACGCAAACGTGTTTCTACGCGCTCGGATATAGGCTCGAAACCATTAGTTGTTGGCTTAAGCATTTACGGAGTACAAATCTCACAAAACCAACCTTAAATTCAGGCCCAGTGGGTCGTTTCCAATCAAATAAGACTAATTCGGGTCAAAACCGACATCGAAAATAAAACCGACTTTTAGCGATTGGGTCAAACCCCAGTCAAAGCCGTTCCGAGACATAAAAAAACAGCCATTCAAATGTCATAAGTCCAGTCCAAATACAAAACCCACAAAATATCCAAACCACAGTCCAAAAAACCGGATCCGTGCGCTGCGGCTGACCCACTCGATCGAGTGTCAGCCCACTCGATCGAGTGGGCTCTGTAACAAGCCCGACTGCGATTGATTGGGCCACTCGACCGAGTCAGGGGGCTACTCGGTCGAGTAACCCTAGACGGGGTGCGTAGCCAATGCCTATATAAGCACCTTCATGCATGCAATCTAGACATCTTTTTTCACCCTATTCAACCCTAAGCTAAGCAATCCCTAATCTACACTAATCCTATACACTAAAAACCTAACCCTAGCATCTAGGAATCCGAACCCTAATCACCATAACTTAACTTACATCTCGATACTCCCGTGCTAGCCACAACTAACGAGTCTCGTCCGAGAACAAGAACATGTAGGTTGAGGGTGCAACAATCCCGTTCTTCCCTCTTCTCCTTCTCTTCCTCGCGTCTTCCATCTTCGCGTCATTCGTCGTAGTCGTCGTTTTTTTTCGTTGTCGCATCTATAATATCGTTAATAATTACTAGTATAAAACATTAAAATACTCGCTAATTCGTGTCGAATATGAGGGATGACGGGATAAGAAAACACGAATGCAAGGATGTTTCATTCGACGCGGCCGGTCGCTTATCCCGACACCCCGAATGTTTGATTGTTGAAGCGAGTCAAAGTCAACAAAGTCGTTTTTATTTTCGTCGCGTCGGCATCAATATCGCATACATCGATTTCTAAAACCCTTTTTTTAATTCGCGTTTTTTTCTTCAAGTCGAGTTGAAACCTTTTGATGCGGATCTGACATAAAAAAATTCGCAAGAATTAATTATGATGTCGGGATGCAGAGGGAATCAAGTCGAGTTTTTTAAATTCAAGTGTCGATCTATTAGATTCGATACCAATTCAATAATTGGATGTCGAATCTAACGATTTAGTCAAATAATTTAACTAACACGGTTTTTCGTTGATGCTAAAATAGTTGTCACCTAATTCGTTTGAATTAATTACGACACTATAAACGCGGAGGAAATTCATGTCGTTCTAGTTTAATTTAAACGACTTATATTATTTTCTTCAAGTTTTCGCTCTAATATTCCATATCGATTCAATAATCGAATATGAGATATGACGAGTATCAAAATTAGAATCGAGTATTGTGGACATGACATAGTTCCACCCCGATGCGGCCACGCGCGGGTTTGGGTAGGCGAATGAATCTCCATATGAGAATGGATCGAATTGAAATTTAGGTCGAAGTGGAGTCGCCACCGAATTTTGTGGTTATTCGGAACCATTCGAGCCCACTCTATGTCGTAGTGGGCCGTATACAAAATACGACCCATTTCCGATGTCAGAGTTTATTGGGCTCGTCCCTTTGCATTTGATACCGATACCGACATTATCGGATATCGTGTATTGAATGATTCTCGTGCGCCAACGGTTTTGGGCATCCGGAAACCGAGGTTATGAGTAAGGGGTGAGGGTACGTGTTGGGAAGCCCACAAAGGACACCCAACCCCGCCCGCACTTAGCGGCCTCTACTAAGATCTCGAATGACATTCTAATACGCGCGTTAGTAGAACGGGAAAATGATATGCAAAGATTATTTTCCCTAAGCATGTGAGGAATTGAAAAGAGGGTTTCTATGTCAATTTAATGCAACTAAAATTAACGTCAAAGTTGTATTTTAGCATGCGGGTTCATTTTAGTACAATAAAATAAACGAGAATTAAATTGACAAGGGAACAAACGGTTAGTAACGGAGTAATGATAAAAACGGTTTGTAAATTATTGAATAAAATTGAATGATGTAAACGAGATGATGCATGGTTTGAAAAGATAGTAATACACGTGATTAATTAGGCACGTGTTGACCTAAGTCGTAAAATACTATCGAATTTAGAAAGAAGACGAATGTACAACTCGCAGTTTTGGTCGCGATGAGACCACTCGATCGAGTGGATGATAGACTCGATCGCGTGGACCTCTAAAAAAAGGTTTCTGCTTAGCGTTTTAGACCTTACTCGACCGAGTTATTGACTGACTCGGTCGAGTATGTAGCCACTCGATCGAGTCACTGTGAGACTCGACCGAGTGGGGGTCGTGAAAAACACTCTGATTCGGTTTTGGGGTGCCACTCGACCGAGTGGGCTAGGCACTCGGTCGAGTGCCCCCTGTACGGATTATAATTCGTTTGCAAATTTACATTGGTCTCGAAATTGTTTTAAGTTGCTTTAATTTGATTGTCGTGACATGACTATATTTTCTCCGCGTTTAATAATGTCATAATTCTAATGAATTGTTTTGACAATTATTTTAGCATCAACAAAAATCGCGTTTGATTAATTTAATCGACCTAGATCGTTAGATTCGACATCCAATTATGGAATTGGTATCAAATCTAAAATCGACGCTTTACTTTAATGAAAAAGACTTGATTCCCTCGGCTTCTCGGACATCGAAATAAATCCCTAGAGATCGTGATGCCGGATCCGCATCAAAGGGTTTCGACCCTTATTGAATAAAATACTTGTTTTGAAAATCGATGCGAATATGCGAATTGAATAACGATGAAAACGAAATAAAACGGATTATTGTTTAAGTTAACTTGTTTCAATGATCGAGGTGATGGAATAAGCGACCGGCAACGCTGTGTGCAGTACACTTGTATATTCGGTTTTTCTTATCCCACCATTACTCACACTCGACACAAATCGACAAGTATTTTAATGTTTTAATGTTAACGATATTATTGATATTAGGATGCGATAATAACGATAAAATAAATAAAAAAATACGACCCTTATGAAGACGACGACGACGTGACGCGAGAATGAGGGAGAGAAGAGAAGAAACGGGGTTTTTGCACCCTCAACCTACATGTTCTTGTCTCGGATGAGGCTCATAGTTGCGGCTTTAACACGGGAGCTTCGAGGTTTATGGAGGTTGAGTTATGGTGGTTAAGGTTTTGATTCCTAAAACTAGGTTTAGGGTTTCCTAGTGTAGTGCCTAGGGTTTTATTAGAGGTAGAATTAGGGTTTGTAAAGTTGTGTAAAAGTTGTGAAATTGAGTGTGCATTGGGTTGCTTATATAGGCAAAGGCAAGGGCACCCGGTTAGGGTTACTCGGCCGAGTAGCCAGCTGACTCGGCCGAGTGGCCCGTTACGCCTGCAGTCGGGCTTGAATATGGGCCCACTCGATCGAGTGGGTGGGGCACTCGATCGAGTGGCCCAGCTGGGTCGCGCGGGTCCATTGCTTTGGACCGTGACTTGGGTTTTTTGATGGGTTTGTGTTTGACTTGGACTTTTGATGTTGTGAATAGCTTTTCTGTATGTCTCGAAAACGACTTTGACCGGGGTTGACCCAATTGCTAAAAGTCGGTTTTATTTCCGGTGTCGGTTTTGACCCAAATTAGTCTTGTTTGACTGGAAACGGTCCACTGGGCCTGGATTTGAGGTTGATTTTGTGAGATTTGTACTCCGTAAGTGCATTAGCCAGCAACTAATGGTTTTGAGCCCATATCCGAGCGCGTAGAAACATGTTAGCGTCCGATCATCATCGGGTGTTTTTTGGAAACTGCCATAGACACCTGGCAGTCAAAATGCGGGTGTCTACAGAGCCCCCACTCTGACTGAGGCTTGAACAGGGCGAAAGTTAGAGTAGCTACCAAGCCTGTTAAGACCTGGTAGACTTCCGGCCGGGTCGTTTATAGTCATTAGACTCGCGTGAAGGGCTCGCCAGCCATAAGATAGGAATCATACCTGAGCTTGATGATAGTACCTCCGTGGGGCATTTGGACTTGTCGCGTAAGTCCTGGGTGCGCCTGTGTGTAGGCCCGTCCCGTGAAAATGCTGGGGAGATTTAGAGGGTTGCATGTCCCTGTTTAAGTCGTACCTGTATAAGTCACATAAAATGCATGCAACACGTAGGTAGTAAAATGACTCGTGCTGGGGAAAATGATTTTTGAATTTTTTGAAAGCTTGAATTTTCGAAATTTTTGAAATTTTGAAATTTTTGAAGAAAATCGACTCCTAAAGAAATTAGGAAAGTTTGGGATGAGCATTTCCGTGCTAGTATCGGGACTAGGCTTGTGGGTTGATTTCGTTTAGAATTAGGAAACTTTCCTAAAAATTTTGCAAGCTTAATGCTATATATAGCCCTCCCTTGCCCTTGATTTCTTCATAATTCCCATCGCGAATTAATCTCTTCTTAAAAGAAAATCTTTTTATTTCCCTTAAGGCAAAAAGAAAGTCTCTTTATCCTCTTAAGAAATTTAGCCATGGGAATTGATAGGTTGAGCGTCATGCTGCAGGAATGGTCCTGACAATTTAGGGATGCCGATAGGGTGGCCTTGAACCAGACGGGTATTGCCCAGCTTTATACTTTCCGTCAGATGCGGGTTGACCGCTACTTCTTGGATGCATGCTTGTCTTAATGGGATGACATTTATCATGTCTTTGCCTTTCCTCGGGGCGAAGTCTGCCCTTTACCTGAGGAGATTGCTGCGGTAGGAGGATGGAATCCAATACTTCGACCCGCTGTCCCGTATTCGGTCTACGACTTGAGGAGGAAGCTTCGAGAATTTTTAGGCCTCTCCCATAATGAAGTGTCTCGAATGGCCCGGGATGACAACACAGTTTCCTTGATTGACCTGGCTAAGAAGTTTATGAACCCGCATGATGTCCCGATAAGACCAATTCACAGCCGTAGGGCCTTTTCTTTCTGCATGCTCCATGTTTATGCTTTTGAGGGTCACATGGACCTATTATCATGTATGGGTCACATCCGTCTATTAACCGTGGTTGATTTAATGGAGACGGAGCATAGCCCGGCTTGGCTGATTACGGGTGAAATAATCCAAGGACTGGACAATCGCAAGAGGGATTCATTCGTTCGTCTCACCGGAAGCACCCGTTTGCTGCATGTATGTCGGATATTTTATTTTTTATCGATTTCTTAATTTTTTGAATTTTTCGAGAATTTGGCTACTGTAGTGGGCACTCGATCGAGTCACCCTGGCACTCGATCGAGTGCCTTCGTAAAAAGCCCCTTGATCGCTCTCAGGGATGCCACTCGATCGAGTTATCCTGGCACTCGATCGAGTGTCATCAGGCGGACGTCTGTTTCGTCTCGGAATCTCATGCTTTTATTTCCTTTTTCAGATTTGGCTATATGAGAGGCTATCGGTGATAGATCCTCCCCTTGATGCCAGCAACTACCGCCATAACCAACTGATGACGAGGAGACGGGCCATTGATTTTTCTTGCCAGATTACTCAGAAGTATTGGGACGAGGTGCTATCAATCCATGGCGGGCGGCTAATTCGATGAGTTGTGCCGTGGTGGCCCATCTACGTTTGCCGGCTTGGATCCAAGGGACAGAGCTCGTTACCAAGTAATCTTATCTTTTTGGCAAACGGTTCATCTCTACCTGGATCGCATACTAAGGCAGTACGGACGGGCTCAACGGATACCAGAAATTGAAGCAGTTGTGAGTGACCCTACCCAACTGACTGACGTGATGTGCGATACGTGGATGCAAAGATGGTACACCCGGCACACTTGGCCCATTTCCAAATCTCGCCACTCGATTTGGGTCTCAGACTCCTATGTAAAGTGGACTAAAGCAGGTGATGCTAAGGCCCGAGCTGCTTTGAAGGTTGACGAAGCCTTCGACCTGCTGAGAAGGGAGCAAGCTAAAGACAACAGGGGGTTCTTTGACGAAGGAGATACTCCAGCTACCCTAGTTCGTCTAATGTCCGGTCAGAAAAAGAAGACTAAGACTCAACCTGAAGGGTCTAGTGCTAAAGGTGCTTGGGGGAAAGTGAGCCCCCAGACGGACTTGGAAAGGAGACTTGGCCCAAGACTGGTCGTGCAGGACCGACTTGGCCCACGGGACAGACTACCTGAGTATGTGCAGGCCCGACTTGGATCGAAGACGATAGAAGACCCGTCACCGAAGAAACGGGCTCGAGCTAAGGAGGTTCCCCTTGTAATTCGGGAACGCTCTTCCCCGTCCCGGCGACCTCGGGCTCCTCGTGACCCAAAGGACAAGGGGAAGGGCAAGATGCCCGGCTATTAGTCTCCTTTATTTTATTATTTGAGTATTACTACTATTTTTTTGTGTGATTTTTTTTGTGTTGTTTTTTTTTGTCCGCCGTGTTTGGCGTTTTTTTTTTTTGTAATCCTGAGTTTATCGAGACTTTAATAAAAGACATATTATTGAATACCGTTCCCGTCTTTTCGTTATTGCAGTGGTTGTACCCTTTTGAGGTGTTGCCTACGTATCCACAATTAGCGGAATCAAACCAAACGTAGTTCAAAATTTGATTTGATTGATTTTTTTGCACTTTTCGAAATACATCAAGATTATAAATTCGAGATGTGCGATGGTAGAATAATTAATTCTAACTCATTGACTTGTCTAACATTTTGAAAATTTATAAAAAGACAAATTTTTATAAACTTTTGCAAATGACATTGAGATAGGGTTTATGGGTAGTAGCGCTTCAGCTGGTCCAAGTTGGTTGGGTTGACAAATTCGTTCCCGTCCAAGTCTATCAGCATCACCGCTCCTTCTAATAGGACCTTCTTGACTAAGTATGGCCCAGCCCAATTAGGTTTGAATTTTCCTCTTGGGTCAACCGGTAGTAAGGCACGAACCGATTTTAGGACCAGATCCCCTTCTTTGATGTTCCTGGGCCTGACCCTTTTGTTGAAAGCCCGTTGGATCCTCTTTTGATATATTTGAATATTTTTGAGGGCCCGGGACCGCCGTTCGTCTAAAAGGACTAGCGAATCGTATCGGGCTAGGACCCAATCTGCTTCAGGTACTTGGCTTTCAAGTAAAATCCTGAGGGATGGCACCTCTAGCTCGACCGGTTGGACTGCTTCCATTCCATATGTCAAATAATATGGAGTTGCTTCGGTCGCGGTACGAATTGAAGTTCGATACCCCCATAAGGCGAAGGGTATTTTGTCGGGCCAGTCCCGATAATTCTCAGCCATCTTTTTAAGTATGGTTACAATTGTTTTATTGGCCGCTTCTACCGCTCCATTTGTTTGAGGTCGGTAGGGCGAAGATGTATGCCTTTGAATTTTAAATTTTGCCAGCAATGCAGCAGTTTCAGCTCGAAAGTGGGTCCCGTGATCACTAATAAATTCGTGAGGGATCCCATATCGGCATATGATCTTATTTTGGATGAATTTGGCCACGTGCTTGGCGTTCAAGACACGGTATGACTCGGCTTCGACCCATTTGGTGAAGTAGTCGATGGCCACTAAAATGAAGCAATGACCTCCCGTCCCGGAGGGATGCACCTTCCCAATTATGCAAATATCCCATGTCGAAAACGGCCATGGTAATGTCATGGTATATAATAGGGAAGACGGCATATGCTGTACATTGCCAAAGATCTGACAGTTATGGAAGTGTTTGACGTATAACTGGCAGTCTGTTTCCATGGTGTTCCAGTAATACCCGAGCCTCATGATTTTACGGGATAGCATATGGGCATCCATATGCGGGCCATTTTCACCATCGTGTACCTCGGCCATAACCTTTTCGGCCTGTATTTTTTCAATACACAGGAGGAGAGCCCCCTGTGCCGTCTTTTTGTATCATTGTCCGTCGTCTGTACGAACAAATTGGGTCGCCAATCTTCGCAAGGCCTTCTTGGCCCGGTTTTCAGTTCCTGGGGGATATTCTCCCATTGTCAAGTAGGTTAGGACAGCCTGGTACCAGGGATCTGGGTCGGTTATCTCGATATCCTGAATGGTATGGATATAGGCCGGCTCGGACCATCTTTCGACACAGATCGGCATGCTGGTCAGGTGATCCGGGATGTTCAGTAAATATGCTAATTTGGAAAGTGCATCTGCGAATTGATTTTCTTCCTGGGGCAGGTAGATATATTCTACCTTCTGGAATTGTTTCTCTAGAACCCTTACCCGTGCTTGGTAAGCCACGAGATTGGCGTTCCGAGTTTTCCATTTCTGGAGTGCTTGATTGATGACCAATGATGAATCACCGTGGACCCGGAGGTTTGTTACACCTAAATCAGCGGCGGCTTGCAACCCGTGAATGCATGCTTCGTATTCGGCTGCGTTGTTGGTCACGTGGAAGTCCAACTTGATGGATAGTGGGGTGTGTTCCCCTTGGGGTGAGATTAGCAGAATTCCGACCCCAAATCCTCGGAAGTTGGATGCTTCATTAAAATACAAATCCCATGTTTCAGTGTCAGTATGGAATATGTCTTCGTCAGGAAAGGCCCAAGTATCGGTGTGGCCTTCCTCGGGTATCGGGCTATCAGCGAGGAATTCGGCTACTACCCGGCCTTTGATGGCTTTCAATGGTACAAACTTGAGGTCAAACTCAGATAACATTAAAGTCTATCTGGACATCCACTACAAGAATGACGGCATTTAGCAACCGGGAAAATCGGTCGGTAAACACTTTTACCGACCGCATTTTAAATGTTTCCGACCGATAGTCTGTAGTCGAAAACTATGGTCGGAAACAATATTTACCGACCAAATGATCCCGTCGTTGAATCACCGACCGATATACGGTCGGTAACCATTAGATTCGGTCGGCAAATATACTTACCGACTGTTAATTTTGGTCGGTATAATATGGTTTATGCCCAAACCATTTTGGATAACACATGTACCTCGTGACTGAGCATGTAATGTCTGAGCTTTTTAGTGGCCCAAACCAATGCTAGGCACGTTTTCTCGAGCATTGTATACTTGCATTCGTACTCGAGGAACTTTTTACTGATGTAGTAAATAGCCCGCTCTTCTGAATCAACTGTCTGGGCCAGCATAGCCCCCATGGCTAACTCGGTCGTTGTTAGGTATAACGACAAAGGCAAGCCGGGTCGAGGTGGCATTAGTACTGGCGGGGCAGACAGAATCTCCTTGATTTTGTCGAAACCCGCTTGACATTTGTCGTCCCATAGCATCCGTTCCCCGATCTTCAGCTTCTTGAAAATGGGCTCACATACCATGGTTAGTTTCGAAATGAAACGGCTGATGTACTGGACTTTTCCGAGAAACCCCCTTATTTCTTTTTCGGTCTTGGGTGGTTGCATCTCGGTGATGGCTTTGATTTTAGCTGGGTCGACCTCGATGCCGCGTTGGCTAACGATATGGCCCAGTAATTTGCCCGACGTTACCCCAAAACTGCATTTTTGTGGGTTCAGTCTCATATTGTATTTGCGTAGTCTGGTGAAGAACTTCCTTAGGGCCGTGATGTGCCCGTTTCGATCTTTGGACTTGACTATCATATCGTCCACGTAGACCTCCACTTCTTTATGCATCATGTCATGTAGTAAAGTGGTGGCGGTCCGTTGATACGTGGCCCCGACATTGATAAGCCCAAACGGCATAACGGTGTAACAGTAAGTACCCCAAGGTGTGATGAAGGTGGTCTTACTCATATCCTCTTCTGCCATCTTGATTTGATTGTATCCGGCATACCCGTCCATGAATGATAGAAGGACATGATCGGCCGTATTATCCACCAACATGTCGATGTGTGGTAACGGAAAATCGTCTTTTGGACTGGCCTTGTTTAGGTTCTGAAAGTCCACGCATACTCGCACCTTGCCGTTTTTCTTGGGTACCGGCACGATGTTTGCAACCCAGTCTGGATATTCAGACACTTGTATAAAGCCCGCTTTGAATTGTTTGTCTACTTCCTCTTTGACTTTGAGGGACCATTCGGGCTTCATTCTTCGGAGTTTCTGTTTTACCGGCCTGCACCCATCTTTGATGGGTATACGGTGTTCAGCTATTTCCCGGTCTATGCCCGGCATGTCCTTGTAGGACCATGCGAAGACGTCTTTAAATTCTTGGAGGAGGTTTGTGAATTGTTTTCTCTCCTCAGGATCTAAAGATAAGCCCAACTTAAGCATCTGGGGCTCTAAAGTGGTTCCCACGTTGATGGACTCGGTGTCTTCAATTACCGGGTCTCGGGACTCCCTTTGTTCGAGCTGCTCGATCAGATGCGGGGACAGAGGTACCTGTTCGCCGTGTTTCTCAATGTCATTGCATATAAAATTTTTGAAATTGAGAAAATTTTGGAAATAAGACAAGTCGTAAGCAGAACGGTTTTCGATATTATTATTAATGGTAAATTTGGAAAATAGCTCGAATAGAGCTGCCATCTAATCATTGGTCAGTTGCGGGATAGGGAGAGGTCTTGGGACAGGCCCCGAGACCTCAGTGGACGTGGCTAAGGGAAAGGGAGTTACATACTCGACTTTAGCACGAGACCCCCTAGACTCAGACTCAGACTCCGACTCTGGCGCAGACTCGGACTCAGTATCCGGCATGTCTCCCTCGCCGGTGGTCAGCTTGTAGATCCGTCCCCGGCTGTCGGTCCATTTTATGGTCTTCCTCCAGGCCCTTTTTTTGGTGTTAGCACCGACTTCGGTGATTAGTTTAGTTGGGTCAAACCGATCGCTGCGGAGGATCAGGTTGACCAAATCATCCTTCGGGGCGGGGACAGTCTTGTCTTCTCCAAATAAGAGCCCCAGCACGGGCTCAGAGTTGCTTTCACCTTTCTCGGATTCGGCTTGAACGATGGTGAATATATCATCAGGGATGAAGTTGCATTCCCGAGCCGTTTTGGTCTTGGGATATGTGATGGTGCGTTGGTAGAGGCCCACTTGGATCTCCCCAAACACGGGAGTGACGAACTTGATTGCACCGGCCCGGCCCACATTCTTTGAGCTCATATTATATCCTAATCCGAGCCGAGATTCTCCGTTGTCCAGGACCTCGATGATCTTCCCTGCCGGAAAAGGTACGGCCTTGAGGTGGCTCCGGGTAGGTAACGCAGATTTTGTAGCATCGTGTCGATGCTAGTGGTGAAGTAAGGCTTAAAGAGATATTCCTCTTCGATCATACCCACGAAATTGAATCCTCGTGGTTCGGCCCGGCTTTTGGCATTACAGCTAGCCACGGTGATAGGAGTAGCTTCTAGCGTGATGATGCCATCTTGAAGTGGCATCTTGACTTTCCTATGTAGGGTGGAGGACACGGCCTTGACTGCATGGATCCAAGGCCTTCCTAGTAGTAAGTTAAAGGATGAGGTGACATCAATCACCTGAAACTCTAACTCTTTTTCGATTGGGCCCGTTATAATTTTCAGTTTGACGGCCCCGGCCACTGGTTTTGGGCTTCCGTCGAAAGGCTGGATAGTCTGCGCCGTCGGGAGATATTCGGCATCGGTGATGCTGAGGGCCCTAGCAGTCCTTAGAGGTAGAACATTTACAGCAGATCCGTCGTCGATAAGTGTCATCGGGAGGTATTTACCTCGGCAGATGACCGTAATATACAGGGTCAGATTATGGTTGGGCCCAAACGGTGGCAGATCAGATTCGGAGAAGGTGATGAGTGGGCCTTCTTCCTATGACTTGCCTTTGAGAAAAGGCATAATAGTGGCTACCATGTCGGAAGGGGTAACCTGTGAGTCGACCTTGATTTCATCGAGAGCCTTAGTCAGTGCTTCCCGACGAGCCTGTGAGCTAACCAGTAGTTGCCATATAGTCAGATCAGCTCGAACCCTTTTCAGTTCTTGGACCAAAGCCGTGTCAGTGCTCGGTTCTTCGAGGGTAGATTTCGTCCTGGCAGGTTCAGTGACGGTTGTTGGAGTAGAACGCCCAGCTGCGGCAAGGTGGTTAGTGGCTAAAGCTTTGGATTTAGCCTTTCGGACCTCTTCAAGGGTAATGGGGACAAACTCCCCTTTGGTCACGTAAACATCATCCTCGTCATCGAACCATATCCCGTTGATTTGTGGGATAAAAGGAGAAATGAGGTGAGAACAATTGATTACTTCCCCCGTGAATATTGCATGGGCGTTGAACGGATTTTCTTTGCTGCTCGGCTTGTCTCCGGGCAACGGGATTTTCCCGCTCTCGATAAGATCTTGGATCAGATGTTTTAGTCTCCAGCATTTTTCAGTATCATGTCCATTACCCCGATGATACTGGCAGTAGGCCTGGGTGTGGACATGACATAGGTCCACCCCGACGCGGCCACGCGCGGGTTTGGGGAGGCGAATGAATCTCCATGAGATGGTCAAATTGAAATTTAAATCGAAGTTGGAGTCGCCACCGAACTTTGTGGGAGTTCGGGCCCGTTCGAGCCCACTCTATGTCGTAGTGGGCCGTATACAAAATACGGCCCATTTCCGATGTCAGAGTTTATTGGGCTCGTCCCTTTGCAGTTCGATACCGATGCCGACTTGATCGGTTAATCGTATATTGAATGACTCTCGTTGCCAATGGATTCGGACATCCGGAAACCACGGTTCTGAGTAAGGGGTGAGGGTACGTGTTGGGAAGTTCACTAAGAACACTCAACCCCGCCCGCACATTAGCGGCCTCTACTAGGATATCGAATGATGTTTTAATACGCGCGTTAGTAATACGATGAATGATATGCAAACATTGTTTTCCTAAACATGCGAGGAATTGAATGGGTTGCTAAGTCGATTTAATGCAACTAAAATTAACGTCAAAGTTGAATTTAGCATGTGAGATTCGTTTTAGTATAATAAAACAAAAGATGAAAAAAATATGAATTTGCTACAAAATAAACAAACGAGTTAGTATCGATTTGCGAAAAATAATATAGCAAATAAAATAAATATACGAGATCGAGAAAATAAATATTAATCGAAATCTGAAAATATTGCTAAAAACGCTGTTTTGTATAAAAAACGAAGTTCGAAAAAATAATAAAAAGACGAGAAAGGTGCAGTGTGGCAGCCGGCTGCGCGGCTCGCCCGGGCTGCCGGCGAGTCGCGTGTCGGTCTGTTTTTGGAGACGGTTTTCGAAAACTCGATGTTTTTATTAAACCGCGTATGAATATTGCATAATTCGTACTCGATTCAATATTTTCGATATTCGTTATATTTGATAATTAACTACGAAATTAATATCAAATATTTCGAATAGTTTTAGAAAAGATATAAGTTTTAAAATCGTTTAGTAGAAGAATAAAACGAACGAAAAAGCTAAAAAAACGTCTCGGACTTCAGGGCCGTGCGCGAGTCGCCTGGGCATGGCGCGACTCGCGTGCGGGTCTGTCTGGTTTTTATTTTTTGTTCGAAATTGCTAATTTTGATAAATCGCGTACAAAATATGAATTAATTTGTATTCGATTTATGTTTTCGATATTCGTCGTACCCGATATTCGATTATGAAATCGATATCGAGTATTCGGAACGAATTAAAAAAAAGGTTTTGTAAAAAGAAGTTTTGAACGAAAAAAGATGTAACGATTTTTAATATCGTCGAGATCTTAATATAATTCTTTTTGATACAATATTCGATTATAGAAAATCGATATCATATTTTTAAGAATGTTGTTATATGAAAATAGTTTTTTTTGATATTATCGATATTAGAAAATAAAAAAAAAAAACGCGACGAATGACCCGTAATAAAAGGTCTGACGCGAAGGAGGAGAAGAGAAGAAAAAGGAGAAGTCGGGTTTTTGTACACCCTCAACCTACATGCTTTAGTTTACTCGGATCGGGGCGCGTCGGGACGTGACTTGGGCACAAGAGCGTCGAGTGGATGTCGGTGAGTTGATGGTGGTTCGGCTCGGGCGTGACGTGCGTGAAGGGTGTCGGGATTCGGACCGGTTTCCTTTGGGTTTGTAGTATCGGTTTCTCGATGTGTGTGTGTGTGTGATAATGAATGATATTTTTCTGATTTCTGATGATTATCGATGTGTCGGTGTGTATTTTGAGTTGTGCAAGGGGCTATTTATAGGGAATTCCCGACCTTGGCTAGGAGAGTTTGAACTACCGTTAGAGATAGGAAATATAGGAAGCTGTAAGGCATGAGAATTCCGCTTTCTTGTCGAAGAAGAAAGGGAACCCGGCTGGTTTGTGCTGCCTGGCCGAGTATTTGCACTCGGTCGGGTGTCTGAATCGGTTTTCGGATAGGATTCCTACTTGAGATCGAATTCCATCCTTAAACGGATTTGTTTAATATTTTGTGAAGCTGATTTTTCGTAGGATTAGAGTTCGAATCAGACGTGTGAGGTGTCACGGCTGACTCACGTGCCTCGGAAATAATTTTGACGGGTTTTGACTCGGTCGTAAAAAGACGGTTTTACCCCTGGTGTCGGAATCGACCTAAATTAGTCTTATTTGACTCGAAACGACCCACTGGGCCTGAATTTGAGGTTAGTTTTGTGAGATATGTACTCCATAATGAGCCCAAGTCAAATGCCAATGATTTTGAGCCCGTTTCTGAGTATTTAGAGCACGTTTGCGTCCGATCATCATCAGGTGTTTGTCGGAAACTGCTATAGACACCTGGCGGTCAAAATGTGGGTGTCTACAGAGCCCCCACTCTGACTGAGGCTTGGACAAGGCGAAAGTCAGAGTAGCTACCAGGCCAATCAAAGATTAAAACCTGGCAGACTTCCGATCGGGTCGTTTAAGGTCCGTTAGACCTGCATGGAGGGCCCGCCGGCCGAAGACTAGAAATGTACCTGAGTTTGACGATGATAACTCCGTGGGGAACCGGACTTGTCATACAAGTCTATGCCGCTGGGGAGTTGTTTGCACGGTTTTGCTGGAGTCGTCCTGTATAATGATTTATGCAAAGTTTGCATGTAACACATTTTTAGGAGAAATGACTCGTGCTGGGGAATAAAAATTTGAAGAAGATTTTTTGAATATTTTTTGGATGGAAGAATTTTGAAGGATTAAAGTATTTTTGACTCTGAGAAGGAATAGGAATGCTCGGGATGTCTTAGCTAGATCCTAGGATTAAAGGCCTGTATGCTAAATCCCATGGGATTAGGAATCCCAAAGTGAGGAGGAGAATCCGATTTCATGCTATAAATACTCATCTCCCTGCTCACCATTTATTCATAATTCTCACAACTCCCTTCCTTCCTTCTAAGAAAAAACAAGCTCTGAAAAACGTAGTCCCCCTTTTTAGAAATTCATTATGGGAATCGATCGATTAGTCGGAATGGTGCAAGATTGGTCCCGAATTTTCAGAGATGCTGACAAGGTTATTCTGAACCAAAACGGTGTTACCCAGTTATCCGTTATCCGTCAGATGCAAGTGGATCGTTACTTTCTGGATGCTTGCCTATCTTATTGGGATGATACTTATCATGTTTTTAGGTTTCCTCGAGGCGAAGTCTGCCCCATTCCTGAGGAAATAGCTGCCGTAGGAGGGTGGAATCCTATTCTTCGCCCTGCCGTCCCGTTTTCAGTCCGTGATATAAGGAGAAAGTTACGAGAATTCTTAGGGCTCTCTCACATGGAGGTATCTCGTATGATAGAAGGAGACACAGTCTCCTTGATCGACCTGGCTGAGAAATTTATGAACCAAGACGACGTTCGGGTCAGGCCGGTATATAGCCGTAGGGCCTTTAATTTCTGCATGCTCCATGTCTATGCTTTCGAAGGCCATATGGATTGGCTATCTTGTATGGGCCATGTCAGACTTCTTGCCGTAGCGGATCAAATGGAGACAGAGCACAACCCAGCTTGGCTGATTACTGGGGAGATTATTCAGGGCTTAGATAATCGTAAGAGAGATCCGTCGATCAGGCTGTCCGACAGCACCCGTCTTTTACAGGTAGGCTGATTTTTTCTCGATTTTTGCAATTTTTTCCAATTCCCGATTTTCGGTCTTCGATTTTTCTCGCGATTCTCGCGTTTTTTCTCGATTTTCTCGGTTTTTGCGATTTTTTTTTTTTTTTTGAAAATCGACTTTGACTTTTTGCAATTTTGACTTTTCAGCTATGGCTTTTTGAGAGGTTATCGATCCTGGATCCTCCTCTAGATGTAAGCCGATATCGCCCGAATCAAGTGATGACGAGGAGACGGACTGTTGACTTTTCTCGCCTTACTACCCAAAATTCTGGGACGAGCTGCTATCTTTCCATGGAGGCCCATTGATCCGTTGGACCATACCTTGGTGGCCCATTTATGCCTGGACCGGGTTAGAATTGCGAGATAGGGCCCGTTATCAGCTAATCCTATCTTTTAGGCAGACGACTCATCTTTATCCTGATCGCATACTTAGGCAATATGGTCGGGCCCAAAGAATCCCGGAGATTGAAGTGGTCGTGAGTGAATCTACTCAGCTAACGGACGTGATGTGTGACATTTGGGCGCAAAGATGGTATACCCGGCACACTTGGCCCGTTTCTAAAGCTTCTCCCTCAATCTGGGTATCAGACTCTTATACGAAGTGGACCCAGGCCGATTCTGCTAAAGCCCGTGCCGCTTTAAAGACTAACGAAGCCTTTGACTTGCTGCGCCGAGAACAGGCTAAGGATAATCAGGGCTTCTTTGATGATGGCGACACCCCGGCTACGATGGTACGATTGATGTCAGGCCAGAAAGGGAAGACCAAGACTCTGACTAAAGGTCCAGCACTAAAGGTACATGGGGGAAGATGAGCCCCCAGACGGACTTAGAAAGGAGACTCGGTCCCAGACTGGCAGCTAAGGACCGACTTGGTCCTCGGGATAGACTTCCCGAGCACGTACGAGCTCGGATCGAACCGGTGCAGGAGAATCCAAAGTCGAAGAAGCGGGTTCGAGTAAAGGAAGTTCCACTTGTGATTAGGAAACGTTCGTCCCCACCTCGCCGGCCTCGGGATCCGCGTGACCCGAAAGATAAGGGGAAGGGAAAAATGTATGAGTAGTCTCCTAAATTTTATTATTTAAGTATTACTACTATTTTTGTGTGATTTTTGTGATTTATTTTTGCGTGAGGCATTTTTTGAAATAATAAAAGACATATTAGTGAAAACCGTTCCTGTCTTTTCGTTATTGCAGTGGTTGTACCCTTTTGAGGGGTTGCCTACGTATCCAGGATTAGTGGAATCAAACCGACCGTAGTTCAGACTTTGCAATTTTCGAAATACATCAAGACTATTAGTTCGAGATGTGCGACAGTAGGATCAGTAATCCTAACTCATTGACTTGCTTAATTTTTGAAAATTTTTATAAAAAAGAAAGTAAACTTTTGGCAAATGACATTGAGATAAGGTTAGGGGTAATAGCGCTTCAACTGGTCCAAGTTGGTTGGGTTGACAAATTCGTTCCCATCCAAGTCTGTCAGCATTACTGCTCCTCCTGATAAAACCTTTTTCACTAAATACGGTCCGGCCCAATTAGGTTTGAATTTTCCTCTTGGGTCGACTGGTAGCAAAGCCCGGACAGATTTTAGGACTAGATCGCCTTCTTTGATATTTCTGGGCCTAACCCTTTTGTTGAAGCCCGTTTTATCCTTTTTTGATATATCTGGATATGGTTGAGAGCTCGAGATCGTCGTTCGTCTAAAAGAATCAACGAGTCGTATCGGGCTTGAACCCAATCTGCTTCAGGTACTTGACTTTCGAGTAAAATCCTTAGAGATGGTACCTCAAGCTCGACCGGCTGGACCGCCTCCATCCCGTATGTCAGATAGTATGGAGTTGCTCCGGTCGTGGTGCGGATTGATGTCCGGTAACCCCATAAGGCAAAAGGGATTTTATCGGGCCAATCCCGGTAATTATCAGCCATCTTTTTAAGTATGGTGACAATGGTTTTATTTGCTGCCTCTACCGCTCCATTTGTTTGGGGACGGTAAGGCGATGACGTATGCCTTTGAATCTTATATTTTGCTAGCAAAGTAGCGGTTTCAGCTTGGAAATGGGTCCCGTGATCACTAATGAATTCGTGTGGGATCCCATATCGGCATATAATTTTATCTTGGATAAATTTTGCAACATGCTTGGCGTTCAAGACACGATATGACTCGGCTTCGACCCATTTAGTGAAATAGTCAATAGCCACTTGAATAAAGCAGTGACCTCCCGTCCCGGAAGGGTTCACTTTCCCGATTATATCAATTCCCCATGTTGAAAATGGCCATGGTGATGTCATAGTATATAATAGGGATGACGGCATATGCTGGACGTTGCCGAAAATCTGACAGTTGTGACAGTGCTTGACATATAACTGATAATCGGTTTCCATGCTATTCCAATAGTACCCGAGTCTTGCGATTTTTTGAGCTAGCATATGGGCATTCATATGCGGGCCGTTCTCGCCATCGTGTACCTTGGCCATGACCTTTTCGGCCTGCGTCTTGTCGATGCATAGGAGCAAAGCCCCCTGTGCGGTCTTTTTATACAACTGTCCATCGTCCGTGCGGATGAAATGAGTGGCCCATCTTCGTAGGGCTTTCTTGGCCCGGTTTTCAGATCCCGGAGGATATTCTCCCGATGTCAAGTAGGTAAGAACAGCCTGGTACCAAGGTTCTGGGTCGGTTATTTCGATGTCTTGGATAGCGTTGATATATGCCGGCTCGGACCGTCTTTCGACGCAAATCGGCATGCTAGTCAGATGTTCCGGGATGTTCAGTAAAGATGCTAATTTGGATAGCGCATCTGCAAACTGGTTTTCTTCCCGGGGCAGATAAATGTATTCCATCTTTTGAAACTGCTTTTCGAGAACCCTTACTCGTGCTTGGTAAGCTACGAGATTTGCGTTCCGAGTTTTCCATTTCTGGAGTGCTTGATTAATGACTAATGATGAGTCACCATGGACCCGGAGGTTTGTTACTCCTAGATCAGCGGCGGCTTGCAACCCGTGAATGCATGCTTCGTATTCGGCTGCGTTATTAGTCACGTCGAAGTCTAGCTTGATGGATAACGGGGTGTGCTCCCCTTGTGGTGAGATTAGTAGAATCCCAACACCAAATCCTCGAAAATTGGATGCCCCATCAAAATATAGATCCCATGTCTCTGTGTCGGTATGGAATATATCTTCGTCAGGGAAGGCCCAAGTATCGGTATGTCCCTCTTCGGGTACCGGACTATCGGCGAGGAACTCGGCTACTACCCGGCCCTTGATGGCTTTTAACGGTACGAACTTGAGGTCGAACTCGGCTAGCATTAAAGTCCATCTAGATATTCTACCATTGAGGATGGGCTTTTCGAACAGATACTTGATTGGATCCATCCTTGATAGTACGTGCACTTCGTGGCTAAGCATGTAATGTCGGAGATTTTTAGTGGCCCAAACTAGAGCTTGACACGTCTTTTCGAGCATCGTGTATTTGCATTCGTATTCCAGAAACTTTTTACTGATGTAGTAAATGGCTCGTTCTTCTGAGTCGACTGTCTGGGCTAGCATAGCCCCCATGGCTGTTTCGGTCGTTGTCAAGTATAACGACAAAGGCCGACCGTGCTGAGGTGGCATTAATACCGGCGGAGATGATAAAATCTCTTTAATTTTATCGAAAGCTGCTTGACATTTGTCCTCCCACAGTACCCTCTCTCCTATCTTCAGTTTTTTGAAAATGGGTTCACATACCATGGTTAGCTTCGAAATGAACCTGCTGATATATTGGACTTTCCCGAGAAACCCCCTAATCTCCTTTTCGGTTTTAGGTGGCTGTATCTCGGTAATGGCCTTGATATTGGCTGTCAACCTCGATGCCGCGCTGGATGACGATATGGCCCAGTAATTTACCCGATGTTACCCCAAAGCTGCATTTTTGAGGATTCAGTCTCATGTTATACTTGCGTAGTCGGGTGAAGAACTTCCTAAGGGCCGGAATATGCCCGTTTCGTTCTTTGGATTTGACTATCATATCGTCCACGTAGACTTCCACTTCCTTGTGCATCATGTCATGTAATAAGGTAGTGGCGGTCCGTTGATAAGTGGCGCCGGCGTTGATAAGCCCAAATGGCATAACAGTGTAACAGTAAGTCCCCCAAGGTGTAGTGAAGGTGGTCTTACTCATGTCTTCTTTTGCCATTTTGAATTGATTGTATCCGGCGTACCCGTCCATGAAGGATAGAAGGGCATGGTCGACCGTGTTGTCCACCAGTATGTCGATGTGTGGCAACGGGAAATCGTCTTTCGGGCTGGCCTTATTAAGGTCCCGGAAATCTACGCAAACTCATACCTTTCCGTCTTTACTGATACGATATTTGCGACCCAGTCTGGATATTCAGACACTTGGATAAAGCCCGCTTTGAATTGCTTGTCAACTTCTTCTTTGACTTTGAGAGACCATTCGGGCCTCATTCTTTGGAGTTTTTGTTTTACCGGCTTACACCCGTCTTTGATGGGTATACGGTGTTCGGCTATCTCCCGGTCTATTCCTGGCATGTCCTTGTAGGACCATGCGAAGACGTCTTTGAATTCGTGGAGGAGGTCCGTGAATTGTTGTTTCTCCTCGGGGTCTAGGGATAAACCTAACTTAAGCATCTGAGGCTCTAAAGAGGTTCCTAAATTGATGGAATCGGTTTCTTCGATCACCAGGTCTCGGGACTCCCTTTGTTCGAGTTGCTCGACTAGATGCTGAGGTAGTGGTACCTGTTCGTCGGGTTTCTCAATGTCATTGCAAGTAAAGTTTTTGAAAATGTTTTGAAAATAAGACATGTCGTAAGCAGAACGGTTATCGTTATTATTGATAGAAAGTTTTGAAAATAGCTCAAAGAGAGCAGCCATCTGATCATTGGTCAGAGGCGGTATGGGGAGTGCTCTCGGGACAGATTCCGAGACTCCCTGAGGTGTAGCTAAAGGAAAAGGGGTTACAGACTTGACCCTAGTGCTAGACCTTCTAGACCTAGACTCAGACTCCGACTCTGACTCTGACTCGGACTCGGATTCAGACTCGTTGCCCTGCATGTCTCCTTCGCCGGTACTGAGCTTGTAGACTCGGCCCTCGTTGTCGGTCCATTTGATCGTCTTCCTCCAAGCCCGCTTTCCAGTGTCAGCACCTACTTCAGAGATTAGTTTGGTTGGATCGAACTTGCTGCTATGGAGGATCAGGTTGACTAATTCCTCCTTAGGGGTTGGTATTATCTTGCTGTCCCCGAACAAGAGCCCCAGCATGGGCTCGGCCTGGTTTGAATCTTCTTTTGATTCAGCCTGGATGAGAGTGAAGATATCATCTGGGATGAAATTGAACTCAGGATAAGTTATAGTGGGCTGATAGAGACCCGTCTGGACAGCTCCGAATACTGGAGTGACAAAGTTCAATTTCGGGCTGCGGGGGCCCAAGTAGGTATCCTTGAAAATGTTGCAGGCCTTTTGAATGCCGGCCCAGACCTCGTTTTCCGGGGTTAAGGCATACCCTAAACCGAATTTCGACTCTTCATTATTTAAGACATCGATGATCTTGCCCGCCGGGAGACCAGGCCTTGAAGTAGCCCCTGGTAAGTAGCCCAAATTTTGCAACATTGTGTCGATGCTGGTTGTGAAGTAGGGCCTAAAGAGATACTCTTCATCGATCATCCCCACGAAATTGAATCCTCGCGGGTCGATTGAACCGGCCGTGTTACAGCTTGACACGGCTATTGGAGTAGCTTCAAGGGTGATGACCCCGTCTTGTAAAGGTAGTTTGACCTTTCTATGAAGAGTGGAGGATACGGCCCTGACCGCATGGATCCAAGGTCTTCCAAGTAGCAGATTGAACGATGAGGTGACATTGATCACTTGGAATTCGAGCTCTTTTTCAATTGGGCCGGTTATGATGGTTAGTTTGACGGCCCCTGCAACTGATTTTGGGCTCCCATCGAAAGCCTGGATAGTTTGTGCAGTAGGAAGATACTCAGTCTTGGTAATGCCGAGAGCCTTTGCAGTCCTTAAGGGAAGGACGTTCACAGCCGACCCATCATCGATTAGGGTCATGGGTAGATACTTGCCTCGACAAATCACCGTGATATATAGGGCCAGGTTGTGGGTGGCCCCAAATGGTGGCAGATCAGATTCAGAGAAAGTGATAAGTGGGCCTTCTCCTTTGGACTTGCCCTTGAGGTGAGGCAGGATAGTGGCTACCATTTCAGTGGGGGTAACCGACGAGTCCACCTTGATTTCATCGAGAGCCTTAGTAAGTGCTGCCCGATGTTCTTGAGAACTAACTAGAAGTTGCCATATGGTAAGGTCAGTTCGGACCCTCTTTAATTGCTTGACTAGGGTCGTGTCGGTGTCTGGCTCTTCAAGTATAGAGTCCATCTTAGCGGGTTCAGTGATGGATCCCGGGGTCGAAGATCCGGGCGTGATGACATGAGTACCGGCCAGGGCTTTGGTTTTGACCTTCCGGATCTCTTCGGCCGTGATGGGGACGGTCTCCCCCTTAGTCAGGTAAACATCGTCTTCATCGTCATTCCATATCCCGTTGATTTGGGGAATGAAAAGGGAAATGAGATGAGTGCAATCGATTATTTCTCCACTAGAAATTGCGTGAGTAGCAAGAGGGTTGTTTTTGTTACTGGGCTTATCGCTGGGTAATGGTATCTTCCCACTCTCGATCAGATCTTGAATGAGATGCTTTAACTTCCAGCATTTTTCGGTGTCATGCCCGTTGCCCTGGTGATAGCGGCAATAGGCCTGAGCGTTGTAGCTTTTGGACCGTTTCTCGACAGGAACCTCAGGCATTGGGCCTATGGGTTGAATTAGGCCTTTAGAAGATAGCCTTTGTAAGGCGTCGGCATAAGTAGTCCCTATGTCCGTGAATACTCGAGCTGGAGTGTTCTTTTTGGTCGGGGTATCTAGCAAATTAACCTCGTCAAAGATGCTTCGGGCCGCACTTGTAGTTGCGGGCTTGCCCGAAGATGAATTGGCTCCTTGATAACCCTTTGTAGAGGCCTTAGTAAGGCTCTCTAACCTTAAATCGTCTTCGATTCTCGTACCCATCTCGGTTAAGGTGGCGAAATTGGGTATGATAGCGTACCGAAGGTGGATCCGGTAAGATGGGAGGAGATTTTTCACAAAGGCCTCCACTAATACCTTTTCGCTGGGCTTGTCGACCAGTTTGACACTTTCGGCCCTCCATCTCTGGAGGTATTTGGTGAAACCCTCCTTTGGCTCTTGGGCCATGACTTCCAGAGTACGCATGGTCGTCTGGATCTCCGCATTGTCCGCATAGTTTCGGGCGAACTCCGTTGCGACATCGTCCCAAGTTTTGTATTTCTTGGCGTCGAGCTTATAGAACCAAGCTTTTGGGTGCTTCTCTAGCGAGGAGGCAAACAGATGCTTGAACATGTCCGACTTGACTCCTTTTAGGGCCATAAACTCTTTGAAGGCGCGGATATGTAATACCGGGTCTTCGGTTCCGTCGAACATCGGGAGGCCTGTCAAGTTGAGATTGGCAGGCAGTTGGTCGGTCAAGGGAGAATAGGTTCGAGCATTCTCCGTATGGATTGAGTTGTGGGTCGACAAATGGACCTGCTCTTGCAGTTTGAGGACTGCGCTAGTCAATTGGGCTAAAGGCCCATGAGCCTCATCTTCATCCTTTGGCTTGTCCTGTTCTATGGCACTAACCCGGGTGACAATGGCGATCTGGTCGCCCCTGATTTGGTCGAGCTGTTCTTGGATCTTGGCCAATGTGGTGTTCAGTTGATCGATAGCGTCCTTAGTCATGGTTCGGGTGTGAGGCGGCCTGTCTGTGAGAATACCACGTAATCAGCGACTAACCCAAATCGTAGAACTAAAGTACATCCCGAGCAAGGAAAAGGGAAACTAGAGAGGAAACGACTCGGAAAAGACATCTAGACGGATGACTTGTGAGAGGTGGGCCTCCTTTAGGATCCAGCTGTGTGGGCTGGGCCCTGTTCGAAAGGAGGTTCACGTGACACATTCCCCAGACTTTTAGACTTGATTGTGTAGACGGGCCAACCCTTGTAGGAGTATGTCCTACGTAGGTGGGCCTTGCCTTAGTCTAATAAGGCGGACTGGGGTAGGGAGGAAACCCGTGATGTAAGATCGACGGAGTTTCGACGCTAGAAGACCTTGACGACTTAAGACACGACCCGACACTGCTAAATATGGGAAGTCCTAAAAAGAGGAAGGTTTTGAAATTGATTTTTGAAAGCCCGAGTAAAATCGGGAAGAGGAACCCGACCCTTCTTTCGAAAAAGAAAACGGTGAGGCGGACCGGGGAGGGTTTTGAAAGTTCGAAAATATTTTCGAGTTTTGAAATGGGCATAATACCGGCTAAAAATAGGCTATTTTGAGTAAAATCGTGGATCCTAAATTCGGTATATGTCCCGGGTTTTGAAATTGGATATTTTGAAAAGGATGCAATTTTGAAAATGACGGTTTTTGAAAAACGACTTGTTAATCAGGTAGCACGTAGTCATGGAAACAGTATAACGACGCCATGTATGCTCTAATTCTAAGTCTCGGTCAGTCTGTAAGGGTCTATACCAGTGTACACAGCCTATCGAGAATCGGGGCGAACTTCCTAAGTCGAGTTGAGCTTAGAACATGCCGTAAAACCCATACGAATCGGCTAATGGAAACCTTTGACATATCCAATTTGGACTACATCGATAGTATAGTGGGACGTCGGTCACCAGTACCGGCCCGGAAAATATGGGGTTATGCATGAACCGTAAAACTAAAACGCGTATTGTACTAGTCAAACGATTTCTATTCGAGTCTCACCCTGAGGATGCTGAAGGTCAGTAACGTATCAGCTGATTCCCAGCGGAGTCGCCAAATTGTGGACATGACATAGGTCCACCCCGACGCGGCCACGCGCGGGTTTGGGGAGGCGAATGAATCTCCATGAGATGGTCAAATTGAAATTTAAATCGAAGTTGGAGTCGCCACCGAACTTTGTGGGAGTTCGGGCCCGTTCGAGCCCACTCTATGTCGTAGTGGGCCGTATACAAAATACGGCCCATTTCCGATGTCAGAGTTTATTGGGCTCGTCCCTTTGCAGTTCGATACCGATGCCGACTTGATCGGTTAATCGTATATTGAATGACTCTCGTTGCCAATGGATTCGGACATCCGGAAACCACGGTTCTGGGTAAGGGGTGAGGGTACGTGTTGGGAAGTTCACTAAGAACACCCAACCCCGCCCGCACATTAGTGGCCTCTACTAGGATATCGAATGATGTTTTAATACGCGCGTTAGTAATACGATGAATGATATGCAAACATTGTCTTCCTAAACATGCGAGGAATTGAATGGGTTGCTAAGTCGATTTAATGCAACTAAAATTAACGTCAAAGTTGAATTTAGCATGTGAGATTCGTTTTAGTATAATAAAACAAAAGATGAAAAAAAGATGAATTTGCTACAAAATAAAAAAACGAGTTAGTATCGATTTGTGAAAAATAATATAGCAAATAAAATAAATATACGAGATCGAGAAAAAAAATATTAATCGAAATCTGAAAATATTGCTAAAAACGCTGTTTTGTATAAAAAACGAAGTTCGAAAAAATAATAAAAAGACGAGAAAGGTGCACCGTGGCAGCCGGCTGCGCGGCTCGCCCGGGCTGCCGGCGAGTCGCGTGTCGGTCTGTTTTTGGAGACGGTTTTCGAAAACTTGATGTTTTTATTAAACCGCGTATGAATATTGCATAATTCGTACTCGCTTCAATATTTTCGATATTCGTTATATTTGATAATTAACTACGAAATTAATATCAAATATTTCGAATAGTTTTAGAAAAGATATAAGTTTTAAAATCGTTTCGTAGAAGAATAAAACGAACGAAAAAGCTAAAAAAATGTCTCGGACTTCAGGCCCGTGCGCGAGTCGCCTGGGCATGGCGCGACTCGCGTGCGGGTCTGTCTGGTTTTTATTTTTTGTTCGAAATTGCTAATTTTGATAAATCGCGTACAAAATATGAATTAATTTGTATTCGATTTATGTTTTCGATATTCGTCGTACCCGATATTCGATTATGAAATCGATATCGAGTATTCGGAACGAATTAAAAAAAAGGTTTTGTAAAAAGAAGTTTTGAACGAAAAAAGATGTAACGATTTTTAATATCGTCGAGATCTTAATATAATTCTTTTTGATACAATATTCGATTATAGAAAATCGATATCATATTTTTAAGAATGTTGTTATATGAAAATAGTTTTTTTTTGATATTATCGATATTAGAAAATAAAAAAAAAATGCGACGAATGACCCGTAATAAAAGGACCGACGCAAAGGAGGAGAAGAGAAGAAAAAGGAGAAGTCGGGTTTTCGTACACCCTCAACCTACATGCTTTAGTTTACTCGGATCGGGGCTCGTCGGGACGTGACTTGGGCACAAGAGCGTCGAGTGGATGTCGGTGAGTTGATGGTGGTTCGGCTCGGGCTTGACATGCGTGAAGGGTGTCGGGATTCGGACCGGTTTCCTTTGGGTTTGTAGTATCGGTTACTCGATGTGTGTGTGTGTGATAATGAATGATATTTTTCTGATTTCTGATGATTATCGATGTGTCGGTGTGTATTTTGAGTTGTGCAAGGGGCTATTTATATGGAATTCCCGACCTTGGCTAGGAGAGTTTGAACTACCGTTAGAGATAGGAAATATAGGAAGCTGTAAGGCATGAGAATTCCGCTTTCTTGTCGAAGAAGAAAGGGACCCGGCTGGTTTGTGCTGCCTGGCCGAGTATTTGCACTCGGTCGGGTGTCTGAATCGGTTTTCGGATAGGATTCCTACTTGAGATCGAATTCCATCCTTAAACGGATTTGTTTAATATTTTGTGAAGCTGATTTTTCGTAGGATTAGAGTTCGAATCAGCCGTGTGAGGTGTCACGGCTGACTCACGTGCCTCGGAAATAATTTTGACGGGTTTTGACTCGGTCGTAAAAAGACGGTTTTACCCCTGGTGTCGGAATCGACCCAAATTAGTCTTATTTGACTCGAAACGACCCACTGGGCCTTAATTTTGAGGTTAGTTTTGTGAGATGTACTCCATAATGAGCCCAAGTCAAATGCCAATGATTTTGAGCCCGTTTCTGAGTATTTAGAGCACGTTTGCGTCTGATCATCATCGGGTGTTTTTCGGAAACTGCTATAGACACCTGGCGGTCAAAATGTGGGTGTCTACAATGGGCGTTATAAATTTTGGGCCTCTTCTCTACTGGAGGCTCTGCGGCTGGGCCTATCGGTTGGACCAGGCCCTTCGAAGATAGCCTTTGCAAGGCATAAGTATAGGTAGTCCCTATATCTGTGAATACCCGATTTGGTGTATTCTTTTTGGATGAGGTGTCGAGCAGATTTACCTCACCGAAGATGCTGCGAGCTGCAGCTGCAAGTGTGGGCATGTTTGTAGATGAACTAGCCCCTTGATAGCCTTTGGTAGAGGCCTTAGTCAGGCTCTCTAGTCTCAAGTCATCCTCGATCCTCGTGCCCATTTCAGTAAGGACATCAAAGTTTGGGATGATAGCATACCGCAGATGGACCCGGTAGGACGGGAGGAGGTTTTTGACGAAAGCCTCCACTAGGGCCTTCTCACCGGGCTTGTCGACCAGCTTTAAACTCTCGGCCCGCCATCTTTGCAAATATTTTGTGAACCCTTCTTTGGGTTCTTGGGCCATTACTTCCAGAGTACGCATTGTAGTCTGGATTTCAGTGTTATCGGCGTAGTTCCGAGCAAATTCGGTCGCCACATCGTCCCAAGTCTTGTATTTCTTGGGGTCGAGCCTGTAAAACCAGGCCTTAGGATGCTTCTCCAGGGAGGAAGGGAATAAGTGCTTGAACATGGTGGACTTCACCCCTTTGACTGCCATGAAGTACTTGAAAGCCCGGATGTGGTGGACCGGGTCTTCAGTACCCTCAAACATAGGAATTCCCGTCAAGTTGAGGTTGGCCGGTAGCTCGTCATTCAAAGGAGAATAAATACGAGCATTTTCAGTGTGGATCGAGTTGTTTGTCGATAGATGAACTTGTTCCTCGAGCCTGCGAACAACACTGATCAGTTCGGCTATGGGCCCAGTGGGCTCAGATCCTTCGACAGGGACCGTCTTCTCTACGGTGCTTAGGCGGGTGGATAAAGTCGCTTGATTAGCCTGGATGACAGTTAGTTGAGTCTCGATCTTGGTCAGAGCATTTTTCAATTCGTCCATCTTGCGTTGGTATCTAGTCTCGGGTGGCATGTCTGTAAGAACACCACGTAGTCAGAAACTAGCCCGAAATCCCGGAATAGAAAATACATCCCGAACAAGACTAAAAAGGGAAACGACTCGGAAAAGACACCTAGACGGGTGACTTGTGAAATGTGGGCCTTCCTTAGGATTCGACGGGTGGGCCTAGTCCTGTTCGAAGGAAGGTCCACGTGAGACATCCCCAGACTTTGGACTTGATTGTGTTGACGGACCCTCCTTTGTAGGGGTTTGTCCTACGTAGGTGGGCCTTGCCTTAGTCTAATAAGGCGGACTGGGATGGGGAAGAAACTCGTGATGTAAGATCGACAGATTTTCGACGCTAAAGACCTTGACAACTTAAGACACGACCCGACACTACTAAATACGGGAAGTCCTAAGGAGAAGAAGGTTTTGAAAATTGATTGTTTTTGAGAAAGGTCCGAGAAAACTTGGTTGAGGACCCAATTTTCGGAAAATACAAAAAGGGTATTGGGCCACGGGTTTCGAAAGTTCGAAAACGTTTTCGAGTTTTGAATTGGGCAGCATACCAGCTAGAAAATAGGCTATTTTGAGTAAAATCATAAGTCCTAAATTCGGTATGCGTCCCGGGTTTTGAAATTGAATAGTTTGAATAAGATGCAATCTTTGAAAAAAGACGGTTTTTGAAAATGACTCGGAAACCAAGTAGCATGTAGTCAGGCAAGCATTATAACGACGCCATGTATGCTTTACACTAAGTCTCGGTCGGTCTATTGAGGTTCTATACCAGTGTACATAGTCTAGACGTTGATCGGGACGGACTTCCTATGTCGAGTTGATCTTAGAACATGCCGCAAAACCCACTCGAATCGACTATGGACACCTTTTGACATATCCATATTGGAGTACATCAACGGTATAGTGGGACGTCGGTCGCGAGTACCGGCCCGGGAAAATATGAGTTATGCATGAACCGTAGAACTAAAACGCGTATTGTACTAGTCAAACGATTTCTATTCGAGTCTCACCCTGAGGATGCCGATGGTAAGTCACGCATCAGTTAATCCCCAGCGGAGTCGCCAAATTGTGGACATGACATAGGTCCACCTCGACGCGGCCACGCGCGGGTTTGGGGATGCGAATGAATCTCCATATGAGCATGGATCGAATTGAAATTTAAATCGAAGTGGAGTCGCCACCGAACATTGTGGGAATTCGGGCCCATTCGAACCCACTCTATGTCGTAGTGGGCCGTATACAAAATACGGCCCATTTCCGATGTCAGAGTTTATTGGGCTCATCCCTTTGCATTTGATACCGATACCGACATTATCGGATATCGTGTATTGAATGACTCTCGTGCGCCAACGGTTTCGGGCATCCGGAAACCGAGGTTCTGAGTAAGGGGTGAGGGTACGTGTTGGGAAGCCCACAAAGGACATCCAACCCCGCCCGCACTTAGCGGCCTCTACTAAGATCTCGAATGACTTTCTAATACGTGCGTTAGTAGAACGAGAAAATGATATGCAAAGATTATTTTCCCTAAGCATGTGAGGAATTGAAAAGAGGGTTTCTATGTCAATTTAATGCAACTAAAATTAACGTCAAAGTTGTATTTTAGCATGCGGGTTCATTTTAGTACAATAAAATAAACGAGAATTAAATTGACAAGGGAACAAACGGTTAGTAACGGAGTAATGATAAAAATGGTTTCTAAATTATTGAATAAAATTGAATGATGTAAACGAGATGATGCATGGTTTGAAAAGATAGTAATACACGTGATTAATTAGGCACGTGTTGACCTAAGTCGTAAAATACTATCGAATTTAGAAAGAAGACGAATGTACGACTCACAATTTTGGTCGCGATGAGGTCACTCGATCGAGGGGTCGATAGACTCGATCGCGTGGACCTCTAAAAAAAGGTTTCTGCTTAGCGTTTTAGACCTTACTCGGCCGAGTTATTGACTGACTCGGTCGAGTATGTAGCCACTCGATCGAGTCACTGTGAGACTCGGCCGACTGGGGGTTACTCTGATTCGGTTTTGGGGTGCCACTCGACCGAGTGGGCTAGGCACTCGGTCGAGTGCCCCCTGTACGGATTATAATTCGTTTGCAAATTTACATTGGTCTCGAAATTGTTTTAAGTTGCTTTAATTTGATTGTCGTGACATGACTATATTTTCTCCGCGTTTAATAATGTCATAATTCTAATGAATTGTTTTGACAATTATTTTAGCATCAACAAAAATCGCGTTTGATTAATTTAATCGACCTAGATCGTTAGATTCGACATCCAATTATGGAATTGGTATCAAATCTAAAATCGACGCTTTACTTTAATGAAAAAGACTTGATTCCCTCGGCTTCTCGGACATCGAAATAAATCTCTAGAGATCGTGATGCCGGATCCGCATCAAAGGGTTTCGACCCTTATTGAATAAAATACTTGTTTTAAAAATCGATGTGAATATGCGAATTGAATAACGATGAAAACGAAATAAAATGGATTATTGTTTAAGTTAACTTGTTTCAATAATCAAATGATCGGGGTGATGAGATAAGCGACCGGCAACGCTGTGTGCAGTACACTTGTATATTCGGTTTTCCTTATCCCACCATCACTCACACTTGATAAGTGTCATTTGTAGTGCCTATTTCGTAGTGTTTTGGTCCCATTTTCCTTGTAGAATCGCTCCTTGGGAGCGGTTTAGGGGCTTCTTATGCTGTCTTTAGTCCGTTTCAGGTTCCCGAGACCGATTTGGAAGAGTTGGAGCGATTCCGACTCGATACATACACATTTTGGAGCCAACAGAGTAAAGGAACGATGATTCGATGCCTTGGAATCGACCCCGAGACCTTGGTGCCTAATCCCGAGCCTCCGAGACCCAATCCCGAGTCCCGAGAATCGGTGAGAAGCCCATGAGAAGCAAGGAGGGACCAAAAAGCGTTTAAGGAAGGCATACAAGACCCATCCCGTTCGGGATGGCCTCATCCCGTTCGGGATGGGATGCACTTTGAAGGAGGCTGCTGTGAGCCCATCCCGGTCGGGACCATCCCGTCCCGGTCGGGATGACAGGGCCGTCCCGATCGGGATGATCCGTCCCGGTCGGGACCGTGATGCTGCTGCACGACTCTTTTTCTTTCTTCTCCTTCATTCTTGTACCCATATATATACTCCCTTCTTGTAATTTTAAGACATCTTATCTTACCCTAGACTAGTTTAAGCCTCCAAAACCCTAGATTAGTTCTACTCTCATTAATCTTAATCTCTCTTTAATCTTTAGATAATTATTGTAATTAGTTCTTGTATTAAGAAGTTCTTGAAGAATTCTCCAAGCTTGACAACCTTGGGTTTTATTTGGGTTCTTATTTATACAAGATTGCATCTTTTCATCTTCCTAGTGTTGGTATAATCTTCCTTACTCTAAATCTTGTTTATTTAATCTTGTTTGAATCTTGTTACATTGTTATTGTTGTTTTTCTTGTTATTCATAATGAATGTTTGGATTGTGAGTTTGTTTTCTCTTATGATGGTTAGTTCTTCATTGATAATGAGTGAGTAGTAATCTTGTGGGGTTAGTAGGGGGATTAGGGGTAGATTATGGATGATTAGGGTTGATTAAGGGGAAAAGGTTGAATCTTTGTTGTTAGTCACATTGTGGGCACTCTATGTATTTGTTGATATGCTTGTATGAGTTGTAGTGGCCATGCTTCCCATACTTGTGCTCATATTCTCATTGATTGTCTATTATGTGGAAATGTCGAGAATAGTTTAGTCGCGAGAGCGCGAACTAGGGTCTAAGTTGCGAGAGCCCGGACCCACCTTGGCATCGGTTTAAGTTGCGAGAGCCCGGACCGACCCTAACAACTAGGAGACACCTATACCCTTGATCACCCCAATTATCCTTCTACTCCTATGAACCCGACCTACCCCACTTCTTTCCATATCTGTGTTAATTCTCTTAGTTAGCCATCGTTCTTTTAGTTTATTTAGTAGTTCGTTCATTAGCTTAGTCGTATCTCTTCTCCTTCATCATAATTTTCCTTTTTCATCTTCTTTGTGTTTGTTTGGTAATCTAGTTTCGTTGTAGGCCAACCTAGTCTAAACCTTGATATACCGTCCTCGTGGATACGATCCCGACTTGCCCTAGCTACCCACTAGGTTAGTCGGTGTTATATTGTTGGCTAGGGACGTGACAAATCCCTACCATCAATTTGGCGCCGTTGCCGGGGACGGTGCATTGTTTAGACTTAGTTTGCTTATTTCTAGACTTAGTTACCCTTCTTTGTGTTCTCCCATCTTCTCTTGTGAATATTCTCTAGTTTTTCTTCTTTTCTTAGCTTTCTTTTATCTTTGTCTCTAGTTGTGCTTGTTTATTGTCGTTACCTAGTGCCCATAAAGCACTAGGTGTTCTTACGTTTGTTCTAGTGTGTAGTGTATGCCTAGGAGGGGAGGTGACTTCTATCTCTTTAATCCAGAGCCGGAGAGACTCTTTCGAGCCTTTCGCCAATGGACGATTAACCGAGTTAGAATCTCTCAACCGAGTGCAAGCAATACTCATCATGGGCAAGCCCAAGGAGCCGACTTGAACAATTCACCTCGAGAGACGGCCGGAGGGACCTTCATCAATCCCTTCGGTGATTCTTCTCCTAGTTCCCCCTCTTCATCTACATCAACACTCTCTACACCACCATCTTCTCCCTTACATCTAAGAATGCCTAAGTTCTCCTCTCACTCCACATTCACCGAGGATGTCTTGCCGGGACCGAGTGCATTACTGGAAGCCTATACCGGGAATTTTGTGGCAAAGACTCAATTTATCCAACTTGTGGAGAGGTAGTGGTTTGCCCACCGAAGACCCGCACCAACACATGGAGACTTTCTCCGATTATTGTGACGCTATATCTCAAACCGGGGTTACTCAAGATCAAATTCGTTGGGTACTATTACCGTTTTCTCTTATTGGAAAAGCGAAGCAATGGATCAAGAGTCTCGATAGGGCAACCATGGGTATCGACACTTGGAAAAAGCTTGCCTTGGCGTTCTATCAAAAGTTTTACCCTCCGGAAAAGACGAATTTGCTTAGGGCCTCCATCACCGGGTTCCAATAAAGAGATGAAGAGAGCCTATATGAAGCTTGGGAGCGGTTTAAGTCTTTGGTAAGATCGTGCCCTCATCATGGACTCTCACAATGGTTCTTAGTGCAACAATTTTGGAATGGACTTTATGAGGACTCGAGAGCCATTCTCAACATGGGCTCCAATGGTAGGTTTACCGAGGTCGACGACGACCAAACATGGGCGAGAATCGAAGAGATGGCGGTGCATAATTCGCAATATTCTAGGCCTAGGAAGGCACATCGAGGAGGCATACATGAGGTCGATGCTATCACCAAATTAAGCATTGACCTTGGAGCTCAATTGAAAACACACATGGAGACTATTGACAAGAAGCTCCAAAGTCCCTTCAACAACAAGCCTTTCAACATCAACAACAACATCGTCCCTATGTTCCACCTCCCTTAAGGGACAACAACCAAGGTTACCAAGGTTACATGGGTAGTCCAAGACCCTTCAACAACTTCAAGCAAAATAACCAAGGTACCTTTCACAACAAAAATCAAGGGTTCCAACAAGGGAACTTCAATCAAGGCGGTTTCAAAGGAAACCAAGGCTTCCAACAACAACAAAACCACAATCAAGGCCTTAATCAAGGCAATTCTCATGGGTTCCAAGGGAACCGTCAACAAGCAACTCAAAATCAACAACAACAAAGCAAGCCTAGGAGCCGGTCTCCTACTCATGATTATGGCATTCCCCTCGCCATCACCGACACTTCACATAATCCATCATCCCCACCTCGGGATTTCGACATTCAAAAGACTATGACGGATATGCAAAAGAGTCAAATGGAGATGTCAAAAACCCATCAAGAGCTCTTTGCTTATATTCAAGAGGGAAACGCGTCAAGAGATGCCCGTATGAAGATGCTTGAAACCCAAATATCTCAACTTGCTTCGGGGAGCTCCTCAAGGCAAAAAGGGCAACTACCTTCTCAAGGTGAAACACCGATATTTGAGCATGTAAATGCTATCACCACAAGGAGAGGTACATCCTACAACTCCCCTCCATATCCTAATGAGCAAGAGCCGATGCAAGAACCGACAATGGAAATGACATCTCCAAATCAAGAAGAATCAAGCTTGGACAATCCAATTGAGGAGCAAGTCTTAAGGGAAGTTGAAAAACCCCAAAAAGACAACCCTCCCCCTCTTCAAGAGAAAGACAAGGGAAAAAGGAAAGTGTCCTTTGAGGAGTCCACCCCAATTGATCGAAACAAGTACCAAATTAAGTTGCCTTACCCATCAAGGCAAATGAAGACTAAGGAGGACACTCAATACGACAAGTTCCTTAGTATTGTGAAGAGATTGGATGTGAGTGTCCCGTTCACCGAAATACTTACCCAAATCCCGTCATATGGAAGATTTATAAGAGAAATCTTAGCTAGGAAGAGATCCGTCGACAAGGAAGAAACCGTAGCGTTCACGAGGGTGGTGAGCGAGCTTATCCAAGGTTCCACGCTTCCGAAGTTGAAGGATTCGGGTAGTTTTTCGATCCCTTGCACCATAGGCAACTTCTTGATCAAGAATGCGTTATGTGACTTGGGCGCGAGTGTGAGCATCATTCCATATTCTATTTGTTGCCGATTCGGAATGAAAGAGTTGAAATGTACGTCCCTCACCCTCCAAATGGCCGATAAATCATTCAATCTACCATTAGGAATGTTAGAGGACGTACCGGTACGAGTGGGGAAATACTTAATTCCGGTCGACTTCATTGTGCTTGACATGCCGGAGGATGCCAACACTCCCATAATCCTTGGACGCCCATTTCTACACACCGCGGGTGCCATGATCGATGTGAAGAACGGTAGGATCACATTTGAGTTAGGCGAGGAAAAGATAGTGTTCGACCTCCAAGGCAACACTACGCCTACCAAGGATGAATCATGCAATATGATCCAAGCCAAGAAAGACATCGATCTAGGGGGTGAACCGGAACAAAGCTTGAAGAAGTGCTCTTATGTACTTGATGATTATGACTCCGAGAGTGAGGAGGATGAGTGCCCATGTCATGGGCTTGATGACAAGTTGAAGTGCAATGACAAGGAAGAAGATGAGCCTCCCTTGGGGCCGCATGAGGACCGGTGGACGTTTGGGTATGTCCCCAAGGACCAAAAGTACAAGTTCAAGTCGTTGAACTTGGAAGAGCGGGATGCCCCGGGAACGTCAAGGCAAGGCCATGAGGAGCCTTGGGATGTGGTCGGTTACACTACGAGCTTGATTGAAGACTTCTCAAGGGCCTTCGACTTGTTCTTACGTGCCCTTGATGGAGATGGAATAGTTCAAGGTTATTGAAAAAGATTAAAGAAAGCACCACCTTGGTTTGACGGAGTTCCACAAGAACCGTCTCATTGTATATATCTCTTTCTTGTAATTAGTTGGATTTTTGTGAATTCTTGTTATTTGGATTGATTGATGAGCGTTGTGAGGGAGAGAATTTGATGCTTGAGTTGAGTTTGTTGATAGGTGAAGTGAGAACGCTCCTAGAGAGGATTGGCTATGATATACCTTGGGTTATAGGCACGAGGATCGGGTTTTTGAAGCTTGGAGCAAGCTTTTGGGATTGTGGAAGTTGAAGAAGACCCATCCCGACCGGGATGAGGCGTCCCGACCGGGAAGGGCAAGGCTTCCCAACCGGGAAGGGTGCACCTCTTTTCGTGCTTCCTGTGAGTCCGTCCCGACCGGGATGAAGGCGTCCCGACCGGGACGGGTGAGGTAACCCGATTGGGATCAATCTTCCCGACCGGGAAGGTCCTCTGCTCCCCCTTTGTGATTCTTCTTCGCAAATCGAGTCCACCCAACCATTTTATGCCCCCTCCCAACCTCCCTAGCTACCCTAGCCTTATCATATGCCCCATGTACTTCATTGTCATGCCCTCACTCCATTTCCTATCCGCTTGGCACCGACTCTCACATCAAATCCCACACCTTACCATTACTACCTCTACCGTGAGTTCTCTTCAAGTGTGAACCGAGATGGCAACCAAGAAGACAAGCGACGAGCCTCTAATGATCAACGAGACGATGGAGCAAGTGAGTTACTAGCCGCTCGGTTTGGGTAACTATCCTTACTTTTCCGTTTTTTTTATCGCTTCTTTTTCATTGTTTGCCCCCTTCCCTTGAGTCACGGTATCTATGAGCCTTCGAGGCCATAGTTTGGTTGCTCCCGACTCCCGACGACGTGATTACGTCGAGAGTCAATCGATTAGACCAATTTATAAGATTTTCACCCCTTTTTAGGAGTTAGTCGGATTTGGACGGAATCCGGGCTAGGTGACTTGATTACACCTAGCCCTCCCCTCCCATTTCCTTTCATTTCTTTCTTTTTATTTTTCTTCCCCCTTCCATTTCTTTTTCTCGTCTCGGCCCATGGAGACTTGACTACACCCCGGCCGGACACCTTCTACCTTTTTCTCCACTTTGTTTTTAACTTTTGCTTTATTTTCGTAGTTTATTTTCTTTTCTTTTGTCTCTCCGCACACTACGATTGAGCATATGAGGACATTGCTCGATTTAAGTGTGGGGGAGCGATATTCTATCGTAGTTAGTTTTATTTTCATAGTTTTTCGAAAAAACCTTTAAAAATCCTAAAAATTTGAAAAATTTTCACAAAAATCAAAAAGATTTTCTCTTTTGTATTTTCATTTCGTGTCTTTGTATCGTATATTTGTTTTGTGTGCGTGTTTTGCCTCCCTTTGTCCTTATAGGTTGCTTTAATCGCCAATGACTTTGGAAAGCTCTAAAGACTTCCGGTAACATCTTATCCCTTTTTCTCCTTTATTCCTTGTGATGTTTGGAGAAGGTTGTGTTGAGATGTGCTCGGGTGGAGCTTTGTGCATATTGGTGGATGGTTTGGTGGCTTGTATGGAATATAGGGGTGGTGTTTGTTTTGTCTATGTGTTTTGTTTTGCCTTGTTTTATTTTTGTTGCCTTTGTTTCTTTTCCTTTCGTTTTCGTCATGTCTTCATTTTGTGTTGTGTCACGTGTCTTGTGTGTAAATGGTTTTCGAAAACCCGGTATAGAGGCTAGTGTGTGAGTGTGTACTTTCCCTTTTTAGTAGTGTAAATCGAGTCTTGGACTTTACTCTAGTAGAATGACCCTAAATCAATGAATCCGTTGGTCCTTTACCTTGAGTCCACCTAGCTTACTAGGGATTTACTACGGGATTTGCATTTTGACCATTATGACCACCCACGGTGTGAAAAGGCCTTGGTTACCGAGTCTCGTCCCCTAGGTGACCGTGTTTAAGATTGTTTGATTAGTCCGAGTTATCCACTTTTTGTGGGTTTGAAGAGGGATCGCGACCCCCAACTCACCCATTACCCTACCTCCCACACATACCCACACAAATAAAATGCAAATTGTTGATTCTCTTCTTCGTGTTATACATTGAAAATGCCAACAAAGCCAAATCTTGCCAAAAAAAAGGGCAAAGAAAAGAAAAATGAAAGAAAGAAAAGAAATGAAGAAAAAGAAAAGGCGCAAAAGCCAAAAAGAAAATAGAAAAGAAGAAAAAGAAATGGCATGGCAACAAACAAAGCAAAAAACGTCGAAAAGAAAGAAAATGCCAAAAGAAAACTCGTCTCACAAAAAGAAATCCTCACAAAAATAAGCCTTTTTCCGACTTTTGCCGTGAAGAGCCTACCAAAGGACCGAGTCCCGAGGAAGGATGATAGTGGCATTAGTTGGTCTTCCCTCATTTTGCATGTTTTCCACCTTTTTACTTGGACTAGTTAGGCGGTTTTGGACACGGGACGACCCTCTCGGCTCACACTAAAGGGGGCGGGGTCTCACTTACCTACAGTGTCGACTAACACCATGGTTCCTCACTTTTCCACTCCGCCGATCATCCCGTAGTACGTTTTTAGAAAGTTAGGAGGACCTAGGTAAGTTACCCACGTTTTTTGTTGCTTTATCGTCATACTATTAGGGTTTAGTTCACCTTGGTTTGTGTGTCTAGCTTGGGAACGTTGTCACTTACCTCGAGTCCTAAACCGGTGTTTCTTTCACCGCTTTTAGAGGGAAGCGGTATTTCTTTTGTTTTGGGTACAACCGTCTAAGTGTTTGTTTGTTTGGTTGTGTGTTTGTTTATGTGTTTGTGTCCAGTTGCATCCACAGTTTTGTCGCAAGACCCAACTTGCCTTGCGGAGTGCACTTTTCCTCTAAGTGCACTCGCGTGAGTTGAAGGGGCGTAGGGTGCGCTAATACCCATTCGGCTAGTTTAGTAGTTAGTGTGTGTTTACTCGAGGGCGAGTAAGGGTTAAGTGTGGGGGAGTTGATAAGTGTAGTTTGTAGTGCCTATTTGTTGTGTTTTGGTCCCTTTTTCCTTGTGAAATCGCTCCTTTGCAGCGATTCATGGGCTTCTTATGCTTCCTTTAGTTCGTTTCAGGTTCCCGTGACCGATTGGGAAGAGTTGGAGCGTTTCCGACTCAATACATACACATTTTGGAGCCAACGAGATAAAGGAACGATGACTCGAGGCCTTGGAATCGACCCCGAGACCTTGGGACCCGATCCCGAGTCCCGAGAATCAGTGGCAAGCCCATGAGAGGCAAGGAAGGACCAAAGAGCGTTTAAGGAAGGCATACAAGACCCATCCCGTTCGGGATGGCCTCATCCCGTTCGGGATGGGATGCACTTTGAAGGAGGCTGCTGTGAGCCCATCCCGGTCGGGACCATCCCGTCCCGGTCGGGATGATCCGTCCCGGTCGGGACCGTGATGCTGCTGCACGACTCTTTTTCTTTCTTCTCCTTCATTTGTACCCATATATATACTCCCTTCTTGTAATTTTAAGACATCTTATCTTACCCTAGACTAGTTTAAGCCTCCAAAACCCTAGATTAGTTCTACTCTCATTAATCTTAATCTCTCTTTAATCTTTAGATAATTATTGTAATTAGTTCTTGTATTAAGAAGTTCTTGAAGAATTCTCCAAGCTTGACAACCTTGGGTTTTATTTGGGTTCTTATTTATACAAGATTGCATCTTTTCATCTTCCTAGTGTTGGTATAATCTTCCTTACTCTAAATCTTGTTTATTTAATCTTGTTTGAATCTTGTTACATTGTTATTGTTGTTTTTCTTGTTATTCATAATGAATGTTTGGATTGTGAGTTTGTTTTCTCTTATGATGGTTAGTTCTTCATTGATAATGAGTGAGTAGTAATCTTGTGGGGTTAGTAGGGGGATTAGGGGTAGATTATGGATGATTAGGGTTGATTAAGGGGAAAAGGTTGAATCTTTGTTGTTAGTCACATTGTGGGCACTCTATGTGTTTGTTGATATGCTTGTATGAGTTGTAGTGGCCATGCTTCCCATACTTGTGCTCATATTCTCATTGATTGTCTATTATGTGGAAATGTCGAGAATAGTTTAGTCGCGAGAGCGCGAACTAGGGTCTAAGTTGCGAGAGCCCGGACCCACCTTGGCATCGGTTTAAGTTGCGAGAGCCCGGACCGACCCTAACAACTAGGAGACACCTATACCCTTGATCACCCCAATTATCCTTCTACTCCTATGAACCCGACCTACCCCACTTCTTTCCATATTTGTGTTAATTCTCTTAGTTAGCCATCGTTCTTTTAGTTTATTTAGTAGTTCGTTCATTAGCTTAGTCGTATCTCTTCTCCTTCATCATAATTTTCCTTTTTCATCTTCTTTGTGTTTGTTTGGTAATCTAGTTTCGTTGTAGGCCAACCTAGTCTAAACCTTGATATACCGTCCTCGTGGATACGATCCCGACTTGCCCTAGCTACCCACTAGGTTAGTCGGTGTTATATTGTTGGCTAGGGACGTGACAAATCCCTACCATCAACACTCGACACAAATCGACAAGTATTTTAATGTTTTAATGTTAATGATATTATTGATATTAGGATGCGATAATAACGATAAAATAAATAAAAAAATACGACCCTTTATGAAGATGACGACGACATCCAATTGTTTTGACAATTATTTTAGCATCAACAAAAATCGCGTTTGATTAATTTAATCGACCTAGATCGTTAGATTCGACATCCAATTATGGAATTGGTATCAAATCTAAAATTGACGCTTTACTTTAATGAAAAAGACTTGATTCCTCGGCTTCTCGGACATCGAAATAAATCCCTAGAGATCGTGATGCCGGATCCGCATCAAAGGGTTTCGACCCTTATTGAATAAAATACTTGTTTTGAAAATCGATGCGAATATGCGAATTGAATAACGATGAAAACGAAATAAAACGGATTATTGTTTAAGTTAACTTGTTTCAATAATCAAATGATCGGGGTGATGGAATAAGCGACCGGCAACGCTGTGTGCAGTACACTTGTATATTCGGTTTTCCTTATCCCACCATCACTCACACTCGACACAAATCGACAAGTATTTTAATGTTTTAATGTTAACGATATTATTGATATTAGGATGCGATAATAACGATAAAATAAATAAAAAAATACGACCCTTATGAAGACGACGGCGACGTGACGCGAGAATGAGGGAGAGAAGAGAAGAAACGGGGTTTTTGCACCCTCAACCTACATGTTCTTGTCTCGGATGAGGCTCGTAGTTGCGGCTTTAACACGGGAGCTTCGAGGTTTATGGAGGTTGAGTTATGGTGGTTAAGGTTTTGATTCCTAAAACTAGGTTTAGGGTTTGCTAGTGTAGTGCCTAGGGTTTTATTAGAGGTAGAATTAGGGTTTGTAAAGTTGTGTAAAAGTTGTGAAATTGAGTGTGCATTGGGTTGCTTATATAGGCAAAGGCAAGGGCACCCGGTTAGGGTTACTCGACCGAGTAGCCAGCTGACTCGGTCGAGTGGCCCGTTACGCCTGCAGTCGGGCTTGAATATGGGCCCACTCGATCGAGTGGGTGGGGCACTCGATCGAGTGGCCCAGCTGGGTCGCGCGGGTCCATTGCTTTGGACCGTGACTTGGGTTTTTTGATGGGTTTGTGTTTGACTTGGACTTTTGATGTTGTGAATAGCTTTTCTGTATGTCTCGGAAACGACTTTGACCGGGGTTGACCCAATTGCTAAAAGTCGGTTTTATTTCCGGTGTCGGTTTTGACCCAAATTAGTCTTGTTTGACTGGAAACGGTCCACTGGGCCTGGATTTGAGGTTGATTTTGTGAGATTTGTACTCCGTAAGGGCATTAGCCAGCAACTAATGGTTTTGAGCCCATATCCGAGCGCGTAGAAACATGTTAGCGTCCGATCATCATCGGGTGTTTTTTGGAAACTGCCATAGACACCTGGCAGTCAAAATGCGGGTGTCTACAAGTATAAATCCCATAATATTTATACCCGATTCAACAAAATTAACGATTTATCAAAATCCAAATCGAGCATAAATTACATAATATTTATGCCCGATTCGGCAGAATCAACGACTTATTCAAAATCGAAAAGCAATCTCGCAATCAATAATAAATTACGAGGCGAACCCTAGTTTATACAAGGGGCACTCGATCGAGTGCCTAGCACACTCGGTCGAGTGGCAATGGCTCGATCGAGTGGCAGCATACTCGGTCGAGTTCGTCAATAACTCGATCGAGTAGGGTCTAAAATACGGGACAGAAGCTTCTTTCGAGGACCACTCGGTCGAGTCCGTCAATGGCTCGATCGAGTGGCCTTATCGCGACAAATACCGTGAGTCCCACATCGCTTTTCTACTCTCGATAATACTTTTTTATGACTTAGGTCAACACGTGGCAAATCTATCACGTGAAACTTTACTTTTCAAAACCATGCATCATCTTATTTACGCCATTCGATATTACCTTATTCGCAAACCGTTATTATCGTTATACCGTTACTAACAAGTTTGTCATTTTCTTGTTGATTTATTTTCGTTGTTTATTTTATTGTACTAAAATAAACCCGTATGCTAAATATAACTTTGACGTTAGCTTTAGTTGCATTAAATCGACTTAGAAACCCATTCATTCTTTTTCGCATGTTTAGGGAAAATAATGTTTGCATATCATTTTCATCGTTCTACTAACGCGAGTATTAGAAAGTCATTCGATATCTTAGTAGAGGCCGCTAATGTGCGGGCGGGGTTGGGTGTTCTCTGTGAACTTCCCAACACGTACCCTCACCCCTTACTCAGAACCTCGGTTTCCGGATGTCCGAAACCATTGGCGCACGAGAGTCATTCAATACACGGTATCCGATAATGTCGGTATCGGTATCGAATGCAAAGGGACGGGCCCAATAAACTCTGACATCGGAAATGGGTCATACTCTGTGCATGGCCCACTACGACATAGAGTGGGTTCGAACGGGCCCGAACTCCCACAAAGTTCGTTGGCGACTCCACTTCGATTTAAATTTCAATTCGATCCATGCTCATATGGAGATTCATTCGCATCCCCAAACCCGCGCGTGGCCGCGTCGGGGTGGACCTATGTCATGTCCACAATTTGGCGACTCCGCTAGGGATTAACTGATGCGTTACTTACCATCGGCATCCTCAGGGTGAGACTCGAATAGAAATAGTTTGACTAGTACAATACGCGTTTTAGTTTTACGGTTCATACATAACCCTATATTTTCCCGGGCCGGTACTCGCGACCGACGTCCCACTATACCGTGATGTACTCCAATATGGATATGTCAAAGATGTCCATAGCAGATTCGTATGGGTTTCGCGGCATGTTCTAAGCTCAACTCGACTTAGAGAGTCCGTCCCGATTCACGTCTAGGCTGTGTGCACTGCTATAGACCCTTTATAGACCGTCCGAGACTTAGCGTAAAGCATACATGGTGTCGTCATAATGCTTGCGTGACTATGTGCTATTTGGTTTCCGTGTCATTTTAAAAAAACCGTCATTTCAAAAAGTGCATCTTTCCAAAAATATTCAAATTTTCAAAAACCTGGATGCTACCGAAATTAGGACTTACAATTTGACTCAAAGTAGCCTATTTTTAGCCGGTATTCTATCTATTTCAAAAGAATTCAAAAATTCCCAACTTTTCAAAAAGATTCGGACCTGACGGTATTTTTGCCGATTTTAAAAGTCAGGATCCTGCTTTCGATTTTCAAATTTTCGGAAATTCATTTTTGATACTCAAAATTCCGAAATTCCAAAAATGCATCTTTTCAAAAAATATCCAAAACTCGGAAAGCTGCCGAAATTTAGGACTTATGATTTTACTTAAAATAGCCTATTTTCTAGCCGGCATGCTGTCCATTTCCATATTAAAATTCTCGATCCGGGAAGCATACCGAATTTAGGACTTATGATTTTACTCAAAATAGTCTATTTCTATCCGGTACTCTGCCCATTTCAAAACCCGGGACGTATACCGAATTTAGAACTTATGATTTTACTCACAATAGTCTATTTCTAGCCGGTACTCTGCCCATTTCAAAACCCGGGACGTATACCGAATTTAGGACTTATGATACTCAAAATAGCCTATTTCTAGACGGTATTCTGCCCATTTCAAAACTCGAAAATATTTTCGAACTCTCAAAATTGAGGCCCAATACATTTTTTTCTAATTTTTGAAAAATCGGGCCCTCCTCCACCGAATTTCTTTCGGATTTAAAAATAATCCTTTTCAAAACCTTCCTCTTCTTAGGACTTCCCGTATTTAGCATGTGTCGGGTCGTGTCATAAGTCGTCGAGGCCTTTAGCATCGAAACTCTGTCAATCTTACATCACGAGTTTCTTCCCTATCCTAGTCCGCCTTATTTGACTAAGGCATGGCCCACCTACGTAGGACATACTCCTACAAAGAAAGGCCCGTTTACACATTCAAGTCCAAAGTCTGAGAAATATCTCACATGGACCTTCCTTCGAACAGGACTCGGCCAACATAGCCGAATCCTAAGGAAGGCCCACCTTTCACAAGTCACCCGTCTAGGAGTCTTTTCCGAGTCAACCTTTTACAAGGCATAGCCCTATAACAAAAGGTTCATGATCCTTACGTCTAAGGGTCACTCGTCCGACACTCGAGTCTTAACAAAATTATCGATCCCACTTGGGGGCTACCCTTCAGCAGGGAGATCAATCACGGTTGCTCTAAGGGTCATGTCTTACACGTTTCTCACGTACCCCACTTTCGAGTCACTTAGATGTCACACCATCTGGGTCCTATCTGAGTCCTTAGTCTCACTTGGGAGCTATTCTCCGACGGAGCGATTAATCACGGTCACTCCAAGAATCGTACCCTACACATTTATCTTAGGAGAGTCTAACCCGAGTCAAACCGAATTGTCTTTCCTCCCGCGCTATTTCCTATGCCTTGGCGTGCTTAAGTTCCGAAGCAACCTTACTGACTACGCGGTATTCTTACAGACAGGCCACCGGTAACCAGAAGCAAGAAAATGCAAGAAACCTTGGACCAACTGACCGCCTCACTGTCTAAGATGGAGGCCCAATTGACTGCCATCCAGACCGACCAAACGAGCCTTGCCACCTGTTTGAGTACCGTGGAGAAAGGGACTACTAATGCTGGATCTGAAACTACTGGGCCTTTTGCTGAACTGGTCAGCGCAATCCGCAAACTGGAAGAACAGGTCCACTTGTCAACTAACAACACTATCCACACGGAAAATGCCCGTGCCTATTTACCCCTGAATGATGAACTGCCCGACGACCTCAACCTTACGGGCTTGCCAATGTTTGATGGGACCAAACACCCGGTGCTTCACATCCGGGCCTTCAAGGAGTTCATGGTCGTTAAGGGCGTAAAATCGACCATGTTTAAGCACTTGTTTGTGATAAGTGTAGTTTGTAGTGCCTATTTGTTGTGTTTTGGTCCCATTTTCCTTGTGGAATAGCTCCTTGGGGGCGGTTCATGGGCTTCTTATGCTTCCTTTAGTTCGTTTCAGGTTCCCGAGACCGATTTGGAAGAGTTGGAGCGATTCCGACTCGATACATACACATTTTGGAGCCAACGAGATAAAGGAACGATGACTCGAGGCCTTGGAATCGACCCCGAGACCTTGAGACCCAATCCCGAGCCTCCGAGACCCGATACCGAGTCCCAAGAATCGAGGAGAATCCCATGAGAGGCAAGGAAGGACCAAAAAGCTCTTAAGGGAGGCCTACAAGACCCATCCCGGTCGGGAAGGCCTCATCCCGATCGGGATGGGGTGCACAATTTTAAGAGGTTACTGTGAGGAGCTCGTCCCGGCCGAGACCAGGCCGTCCCGGTCGGGACCAAACCGTCCCGGGCGGGACCAATCCGTCCCGGGCGGGACCATGCTGCTGTTGCACGCCTTCAATTCTTTTCTTCTCCTTTCATTCTTAAACCCTATATATACCCCCCTCATGTATTAAGACACCATCTTATGTTATATTCTTAACCTCTCCTTAAACCCTAGACTACTTTAGGTTGGATTAGATTAGATTAGTGTAGATTAGTCGGTAATTAGTTGTTAATCCTAGTTTAGTCTTGTAATTTGGGAATTCTTGAAGAATCCAACCAAGATTGACAACCTTGGTTGATGAATTTGGGTTTTCTTCCATCTATGCAAGATTTCTTCTTTTATTCCTCTCTAGTATGGTATAATCCTTTTCCCTTTTTACTCTTAATCTTGTTTGTTCATTAAAGTTTGCATCTTTGTTGTTTGTTTTGTTGATGGTTCATTGTTTCACTAGTTCCATTATGATAGTTTTGTTGTTTGTTTTGATTCTTCTTGTTAGTGTTAGTTTTAGGTTAGATATGTTAGAGTAGTGTTCTTGCTAGGGTTAGTAAGGTGATTAGGGTGTTAATTGGGTGATTAAGGGATTGTTGGAGATGTTGGTGGAAGATTTGGGTTTCCTCTTGGTTTGGTGCACATCACTTGTTTGTTGAAATGCTTGATTGACTAAGTAGTTGAGAATGCTTGTTTTTCTTGCCTTTCTCTTGTGGGTGATGGTTTGTTTGTGGGTTCGGTTCCCTCATTAAGTTGCGAGAGCCCGGTGAGGACGACCCCTAGGTCGGTCTAAGTAGCGAGAGCCCGGATGCGACCTAGGCCACTATAGCGCGTTAGAACCCCGTTTGTCATGTGTATCGCCGAGATGGGTTATAGGATGAACCTCTAGGTGGGTCTAAGTTGCGAGAGCCCGGACCAACCTAGATTACCCTACTACCTCCTTCGCTCTAGTTCTCCCTTGACCATTCCGTTACCCGTTTGACCCCGACCTAATCCTAGCCCGTTTCTTTGTTTGTTTCTCCGGCACCTTAGTCTTAGTCTAGCTTTCTCCCCTTCTATCATTCTCTAGTTTAGCTTAGCTCGTTGACTTAGTCTAGTATTTGGGCCGACCTAGTCTAGGCTATACATTACCGTCCCAGTGGATTCGACCCGACTTGCCCTATCTACCGTAGGAATAGCCGGTTATATTATTGACGGTTGGGATTCCGCGACAAATCCTACCCATCAATTTGGCGCCGTTGCCGGGGACGGTGCATTGTTTAGACTTAGTTTGCATATTTCTAGACTTAGTTACCCTTCTTTGTGCTCTCCCATCTTCTCTTGTGAATATTTTCTAGTTTCCGTTCTTTCCTTAACTTTCTTTTCTTCTTGTCTCTAGTTGTGTTTGTTATTGTCGTTACCTAGTGCCCATAAAGCACTAGGTGTTCTTATGTTTGTTCTAAGTGTGTAGTGTATGCCTAGGAGGGGAGGCGACTTCTATCTCTTTAATCCAGAGCCGGAGAGTCTTTCGAGCCTTTCGCCAACGGATGATTAATCGGGTTAGGATCTCCCAACCAAGTGCAAGCACCACTCATCAAGGGCAAGCCCAAGGAGCCGACTTGAGCAACTCACCTCGAGAGACGGCCGGAGGGACCTTCATCAATCCCTTCGGTGATTCTTCTCCTAGTTCCCCCTCTTCATCTACATCAACACTCTCTACACCCCCATCCTCTCCCTTACATCCAAGAATGCCTAAGTTCTCCTCTCACTCCACATTCACCGAGGATGTCTTGCCGGGACCGAGTGCATTACCGGAAGCTTATACCGGGAATTTTGTGGCAAAGACTCAATTCATCCAACTTGTGGAAAGGAGCCCATTTAGTGGTTTGCCCACCGAAGACCCGCATCAACATATGGAGACTTTCTCCGATTATTGTGACGCTATATCTCAAACCGGGGTTACTCAAGATCAGATTCGATGGGTACTCTTCCCGTTTTCTCTTATTGGAAAAGCGAAGCAATGGATCAAGAGTCTCGATAGGGCAACCATGGGGATAGATACTTGGAAGAAGCTTGCCTTGGCGTTCTACCAAAAGTTTTACCCTCCGGAAAAGACCAATATGCTTAGGGCCTCCATCACCGGTTTCCAACAAAGGGATGAGGAGAGTCTATATGAAGCTTGGGAGCGGTTTAAGTCTTTAGTAAGATCGTGCCCTCATCATGGACTCTCACAATGGTTCTTGGTGCAACAATTTTGGAATGGACTTTATGAGGACTCGAGAGCCATTCTCAACATGGGCTCCAATGGTAGGTTTACCGAGGTCGATGACGACCAAACATGGGCGAGAATCGAAGAGATGGCGGTGCATAATTCGCAATACTCTAGGCCTAGGAAGGCACACCGAGGAGGCATGCATGAGGTCGATGCTATCACTAAACTAAGCATTGACCTTGGAGCTCAATTGAAAACACACATGAAGACTATTGACAAGAAGCTCCAAAGCCACCTCAACCAAGTCCAAGGCTCGAGTTCATCCCACCATCAACCGATTCAAGATGTGAATGCTTTGGGGTTCGCACCTCCTACACCTTACTTTGGGATGTGCGACACTTGTGGAATCGTTGGACATGATCCAAGCTTCCCAACAAGTCCCCCAACAACAAGTCTTTCAACATCAACAACAACATCGTCCCTATGTTCCACCTCCCTTACGGGACAACAATGAAAGTTACCAAGGTTATGTGGGTAACCAAAGACCCTTCAACAATTTCAAGCAAAATAACCAAGGCAACTTCAACAACAAGCAAGGGTTCCAACAAGGGAACTTCAATCATGGTGGTTTCCAAGGAAACCAAAATTTTCAAGGGTATCAAAACCGCAACCATGGCAACAATCAAGGCCATCAACAAGGCAATTCTCATGGGTTCCAAGGGAACCGTCAACAAGCAACTCAAAATCAACAACAACAAAGCAAGCCTAGGAGCCGGTCTCCTACTCATGATTATGGCATTCCCCTCGCCATCACCGATACTCCACATAATCCATCGTCCCCACCTCGGGATTTTGACATTCAAAAGACTTTGATGGAGATAAAAAGGAGCAATCAAGATATTCAACAATGCCAAGTGGACATGTCAAGAAACCAAAGTGAGCTCTTCACTTATATTCAAGGGGAAAACGTGATAAGAGATACCCGTATGAAAATACTTGAGACTCAAGTATCTCAACTTGCATCGGGAAGTTCCTCAAGGCAAAAGGGGCAATTGCCTCCTCAAGGTGAAACTCCAAATTATGAACATGTCAATGTCATCACCTTGAGGAGCGGTGCTACTTATAATCCTCCCATGTTTTCTAATGAGCAAGAGCCGACACAAGAACCGAACATGGAATTGGCATCTCCAAATCAAGAAGAGACAAGCTTTGATAGTCCAATTGAGGAGCAAGTCCTAGGGGAGGCCGAGAAACCCCAAAAAGAAGACCCTCCTCCTCTTCAAGAGAAAGACAAGGGAAAAAGGAAAGTGTCCTTTGAAGAGTCCACCCCACTTGAGCAAAACAAGTACCAAATCAAGTTGCCTTTCCCATCAAGGCAAATGAAGACTAGGGTGGACACTCAATATGATAAGTTCCTTAGTATTGTGAAGAAATTGGACGTTAGTGTCCCGTTTACCGAGTTACTTACCCAAATCCCGGCATATGGTAAATTCATGAAAGATATCTTGTCTAGGAAGAGGTCCATCGACATGGAAGAGACGGTAGCGTTCACTAGGGTGGTGAGCGAGCTTATCCAAGGTTCCACGCTTCCGAAGTTGAAGGACCCGGGTAGTTTCTCTATCCCATGCACCATCGGCAATTACAAGATCGAGAGAGCTATGTGTGATTTGGGCGCAAGTGTGAGCATTATTCCCTACACCATTTGTGAGCGATTAGGGATGACGGAGTTGAAGTGTACGTCCATTACACTCCAAATGGCCGACAAGTCTCTTAACCGACCATTGGGAATGTTGGAGGATGTGCCGGTACAAATAGGGAAGTTCTTCATTCCGGTCGACTTCATTGTGGTTGACATGCCGGAGGATGCTAACACTCCCATCATCCTTGGACGCCCATTTTTACACACCGCCGGTGCCGTGATCGATGTGAAGAAGGGTAGGATCACTTTTCAACTAGGCGACGAGGAGTTAGTGTTTGACCTCCAAGGCAACACTTCGCCTATGACCGAGACATGTAATATGATCCATGCTACGGAAGACATCGATCTAGGGGAAGGATCGGGACAAAGCTTGAAGGAGTACTCTTATGTACTCGAGGATGACGACTCCGATATGGAGGAAGATGAGTGCCCGAATCATGGGCTTGACAACAAGTTGCTAAGCAAGGAAGAAGATGAGCCTCCCTTGGGGCCACATGATGACCGGTGGACGTTTGGGTATATCCCCAAGGACCAAAAGTACAAGTTCAAGCCGTTGAACTTGGAAGAGCGGGATGCCCCGGGAACGTCAAAGCTAGGCCATGAGGAGCCTTGGGATGTGGTCGGCTATATGACGTGTTTGATTGAAGACTTCTCAAGGGCCTTCGACTTGTTCTTACGTGCTCTTGATGGAGATGGAACCGGTTGGAGTGTTGTTGAAAAAGAATGAGGATTGTACCACCTTGGTTTGACGGAGTTCCACAAGAACCGTCTCATTGTATATATCACTTTCTTGTAGCTAGTTGGTTTTTTTGTGAATTCTTGTTATTTGGATTGATTGACGAGCGTTGTGAGGGAGAGAGTTTGATGCATGTTTGAGTGTTGATTGATAGGTGAAGTGAATATGCTCCTAGAGGAGATTGGCTATGGTTTACCTTAGGCTGTGAGCGAGAGGATTGGGTTTTTGAAGCTTGGAACAAGTTTTTGGTATCGTGGAAGACGAAGAAGACCCATCCCGGCCGGGATGAGGCGTCCCGACCGGGAAGAGCGCGCCACATTTCGAGCTTACTGTGAGCTCATCCCGATCGGGATGAGGGCTTCCCGACCGGGAAGGGTGAGCAACCCGATCGGGAACAACCTTCCCGACCGGGAAGGTTTTATGCTCCCCCTTTGTGATTCTTCTTCGCAAATCGAGTCCACCCAACCATTTTATGCCCCCTCCCAACCTCCCTACCTCCCTAGCCCTACCAATCGTCCCATGTACTTCATTGTCATACCTTGACCTCACCTCCTCCTCTCTTTAAACCATGATCCTCATCAAATCCCACCACCCTCACGCCATTACTACCTCTACCATGCGTTTTATCAAGAATGAAGCGGAAAAGCGATGATGGAGACAAGCAAGCGCCGTTATTGATCCATGAGACGACGGAGAGAGTGAGTAGCTAACCTATGGTATGGCAACTATCCTCTCTTTTCCGTTTTTGTTGTTGCTTGTTTTCCTTTGTTTATTCCCTTCCCCTATACACTTATGTGTCTTGATGTCATGGTGGCCTTCGAGGACTCGGTAGTAGTTTCTCCCGACTCCCGACGACGTGATTGCGTCGAGAGTCAATCGAAAAAATCCAAATTTTACAAGTTTTTCACTTTCTTTTTGAGGATTTAGTCGGATTTAGGCGGAATCCGGGCTAGGTGACTTGATTACACCTAGCCCTCCCCTCCTATTTCCTTTTATTTCCTTCTTTTTATTTCTTCCCCCATCCATATCTTTTCTTGTCTCGGCCCATGGTGACTTGACTACACCCCGGCCGGACACCTTCTACCCTTTTCTTCATCTTATTTTTGATTTTTAGCTTTATTTTCGTAGTTTCTTTTCTTTTTCTTTTGTCTCTCCGCACCCTACGATCGAGCATGAGGACATGGCTCGATTTAAGTGTGGGGGAGCGATATTCTAGTACAGTTAGTTTTATTTTCGTAGTTTTTCCGAAAAAAATCTTTAAAAACCATAAAAATTTGAAAAAAAAATTCACAAAAATCAAAAAAGATTTTTCTTTTGTGTGCTTTCCTTTCGTGTCATTATGTCGTATTTTTGTTTTGTTGTGCGTGTTTTGCCCCCCCTTTTCCTTATAGGTTGCCTAATCACCGCTAGCTTTGGATAGCTTTCAAGACTCCCGGTAACATCTTATCTCTTTTTCTTCTTTACCTCTTGCGGAGTTTGGAGGAGATTGTGATGTTGTGTGCTCGGGTGGAGCTTTGTAAAGTGTGGTTGATTTGGTGGCTTGTTTGGATGATCGGGGTGGTGTTTGTGTTGTGTATGTGTTCGCTTTGTGTTGTTTTTGTTTTGTTGCTTTTGCTTCTTTTTCTTTCGTTTTCGTTGAGTCTTTGTTTTGTGTGTGTATTTGTGTCTTGTGCGTAAACCATTTTCGAAAACCCGGTTTAGAGGGTAGTGTGCGAGTGTTTACTTTCCCTTCCTAGTAGTATAAATCGAGTCTTGGACTTTACTCTAGTAGAATGACCCTAAATCAATGATTTCGTTGGTCCTTTACCTTGAGTCCACCTAGCTTACTAGGGATTTACTACGGGATTTGCATTTTGACCATTATGACCACCCACGGTGTGAAAAGGCCTTGGTTACCGAGTCTCGTCCCTTAGGTGACCGTGTTTGAGATTGTTTGATTAGTCCAAGTTCTCCCCTTTTTGTGGGTTTGAAGGGAAGGCGCCGTCCCGACTTACCCATTCACCTACCTTCTACACATATCACACAATAAAGTGCAATTTGTTGATTCTCTCTTTCTTAATTGTCGAGAAATGCCAAAAAGCCAAATCTTGCCAAAAAAGGGCAAAGAAAAGAAAATAAAGAATAATGAAAGAAAGAAAAGAATGAAGAAAAAGAAAAGGCACAAAAGCCAAAAAGAAAATAGAAAAGAAGAAAAAGAAATGGCATGGCAACAAACAAATCAAAATGTCGAAAAGAAAGAAAATGCCAAAAGAAAACCCGTCTCACAAAAAGAAATTCCCACAAAAATAAGCCTTTTTCCGACTTTTGCCGTGAAGAGCCTACCAAAGGACCGAGTCCCGAGGAAGGATGATAGCGGCATTAGTCGGTCTTCCCTCATTTTGCATGTTTTCCACCTTTTTACTTGGACTAGTTAGGCGGTTTTGGACACGGGAAGACCCTCTTGGCTCACGCTAAAGGGGGCGGGGTCTCACTTACCTACAGTGTCGACTAACACCATGGTTCTTCACTTTTCCACTCCGCCGATCGTCCCGTAGTACGTTTTTAGAAAGTTAGGAGGACCTAGGTAAGTTACCAACGTTTTTATTGCTTGATAGTCATACTATTAGGGTTTAGTTCACCTTTGTTTGTATTGCTAGCTTTGGAACGTTGTCACTTACCTCGAGTCCTAAACCGGTGCTTCTTTCACCGCTTTTAGAGGGAAGCGGTATTTCTTTTGTTTTGGGTGCAACCGTCTAAGTGTTTGTTTGTTTGTTTGTTTGTTTGTGTGTTTGTTTATGTGTTTGTGTCCGGTTGCATCCACAGTTTTGTTGCAAGACCCGACTTGCCTTGCGGAGTGCACTTTTCCTCTAAGTGCACTCGCGTGAGTTGAAGGGGCGTAGGGTGCGCTAATACCCATTCGGCTAGTTTAGTAGTTAGTATGTGCTTACTCGAGGGCGAGTAAGGGTTAAGTGTGGGGGAGTTGATAAGTGTAGTTTGTAGTGCCTATTTGTTGTGTTTTGGTCCCATTTTCCTTGTGGAATCGCTCCTTGGGGGCGGTTCATGGGCTTCTTATGATTCCTTTAGTTCGTTTCAGGTTCCCGAGACCGATTTGGAAGAGTTGGAGCGATTCCGACTCGATACATACACATTTTGGAGCCAACGAGATAAAGGAACGATGACTCGAGGCCTTGGAATCGACCCCGAGACCTTGAGACCCAATCCCGAGCCTCCGAGACCCGATACCGAGTCCCAAGAATCGAGGAGAATCCCATGAGAGGCAAGGAAGGACCAAAAAGCTCTTAAGGGAGGCCTACAAGACCCATCCCGGTCGGGAAGGCCTCATCCCGATCGGGATGGGGTGCACAATTTTAAGAGGTTACTGTGAGGAGCTCGTCCCGGCCGAGACCAGGCCGTCCCGGTCGGGACCAAACCGTCCCGGGCGGGACCAATCCGTCCTGGGCGTGACCATGCTGCTGCTGCACGCCTTCAATTCTTTTCTTCTCCTTTCATTCTTAAACCCTATATATACCCCCCCTCATGTATTAAGACACCATCTTATATTATATTCTTGACCTCTCCTTAAACCCTAGACTACTTTAGGTTGGATTAGATTAGATTAGTGTAGATTAGTCGGTAATTAGTTGTTAATCCTAGTTTAGTCTTGTAATTTGGGAATTCTTGAAGAATCCAACCAAGATTGACAACCTTGGTTGATGAATTTGGGTTTTCTTCCATCTATGCAAGATTTCTTCTTTTATTCCTCTCTAGTATGGTATAATCCTTTTCCCTTTTTACTCTTAATCTTGTTTGTTCATTAAAGTTTGCATCTTTGTTGTTTGTTTTGTTGATGGTTCATTGTTTCACTAGTTCCATTATGATAGTTTTGCTGTTTGTTTTGATTCTTCTTGTTAGTGTTAGTTTTAGGTTAGATATGTTAGAGTAGTGTTCTTGCTAGGGTTAGTAAGGTGATTAGGGTGTTAATTGGGTGATTAAGGGATTGTTGGAGATGTTGGTGGAAGATTTGGGTTTCCTCTTGGTTTGGTGCACATCACTTGTTTGTTAAAATGCTTGATTGACTAAGTAGTTGAGAATGCTTGTTTTTCTTGCCTTTCTCTTGTGGGTGATGGTTTGTTTCTGGGTTCGGTTCCCTCATTAAGTTGCGAGAGCCCGGTGAGGACGACCCCTAGGTCGGTCTAAGTAGCGAGAGCCCGGATGCGACCTAGGCCACTATAGCGCGTTAGAACCCCGTTTGTCATGTGTATCGCCGAGATGGGTTATAGGATGAACCTCTAGGTGGGTCTAAGTTGCGAGAGCCCGGACCAACCTAGATTACCCTACTACCTCATTCGCTCTAGTTCTCCCTTGACCATTCCGTTACCCCTTTGACCCCGACCTAATCCTAACCCGTTTCTTTGTTTGTTTCTCCGGCACCTTAGTCTTAGTCTAGCTTTCTCCCCTTCTATCATTCTCTAGTTTAGCTTAGCTCGTTGACTTAGTCTAGTATTTGGTCCGACCTAGTCTAGGCTATACATTACCGTCCCCGTGGATTCGACCCGACTTGCCCTATCTACCGTAGGAATAGCCGGTTATATTATTGACGGTTGGGATTCCGCGACAAATCCTACCCATCAGTTTGCCTCTTCCCTCAAGAAGCATCCGAAAGCCTGGTACTACAGGCTAGACCCCAAGAAATACCCGACTTGGGATGACGTGGCAACGGAGTTCGCTCAGAACTACGCTGATAATATCGAGATCCAGACTACGATGCGTACTCTGGAAGTCATGGCCCAAGAGCCCAAAGAAGGGTTCACTAAATATCTTCAAAGATGGAGGGCCGAAAGTGTGAAGTTGGTGGACAAGCCCAACTAGAAGATACTAGTGGAGGCGTTCATCAACAACCTCCTACCTTCCTACCGCATCCATCTTAGGTATGCCGACATTTCAAACTTTGCGGTGCTTACCGAAATGGGCATTAGGATTGAAGACGATCTTCGACATAATGAAGATCTGGGGGAAGCTTCTACTGAAGGCTATACTGGACATCAACTCGAGTCCTTAGAAGCCGACGACTAATTACAACATCATCCGAAAGTCCAGATTTGATTTGAGTCTAAGTCTGAGTTCGAGTCTAGGATACCCTACATCCTCATTTCCAAAACAGAGTCAGAGTCTTTTGCATTCTGTCCTCTTTTCAAAATTCAATAAAATCAGCTTTTCTAATTCTCATATATACTTTCTTTATGTGTTTCCAAGAACATGATGAACACCGTCATACACTGTGAGCACACGCACGTGACTATCATAGGCACATCTATAATGATTGCAGGAAATCGAGACCCGTGTTTTCCTTTACCTGTTCCATGTCTGACATAGAAAGCCACAAAACTACACTTAGCAGGAGCGGTATCGAATCCTATGACGAATCTAGGTAGTCTCCTAGTTTGGGTTCAAGACGGGAGGCAAGCCCATTTCCCACAATAAACACCCCTCCAATAAGACTGACCAATCCCTACCTTAGGTATTAGTTTGACCAACGAAAAAAAATAAAAAAAAAAACTGGACAAAAAAAGAAAGAGTCCAAGAAAAAAAGTAAAAGGCAAAACAAAAAGCAGACCATCATAAAAAAAAAATAAAAAAGGCATCCATGACCGGGGCTAAGAGGTCAACCAATATAAAATTCAAAAACCCATGATCGTGGTCAACGGTCAACCCTCAAGTGAAAGTCCTTTGACCGAGGTACGGTCAACTCAAAAATTATCAACACTATCCGATAAGGGAGAGATAATCAAGCTGGTCAGCTAACACCACATCTAGCCTTCCCACATTACAACCTTCAAGACCTTCCCGAGACCTAGGCTAAAGACAGCCCGGAATGTTGAGGATTCAAGCTCCATAGGGTACCCCGTACCCCTAACCAATAGGGCCAGACATGGAAACTAGATCCCGCATTATCAAAACCTATCCCGATCAAAGTTCGAACCATTTTACCCGACTTCCCCCTTGCACAACAACTACAACACAACACGACACGACATAACAAAATTCACAATCACCATACGCAAACCCGAGATCAAAACTCGTCAAAGACCCGAGATCAAAACTCATCAAAAACCCGAGATCAAAACTCGTCAAAGACCCGAGAGCAAAACTCGTCAAATCCCTTACCTAATCATACACAATCCCGAGAGGAAAACTCGTCAAATCCCTTACCTAATCATACACAATCTCGAGAGCAAAACTCGTCAAATCCCTTATTTAATCATACACAATCCCGAGAGGAAAACTCGTCAAATCCCTTACCTAATCATACACAATCCCGAGAGCAAAACTCGTCAAATCCCTTCCCAATTCTTCTCATCCAAACCAGTTACCAACCCCAAACACGGGAACTCAACTTGCGGTCGGCATAGAACATGCCCAAATAGTTCACACCACCTCTGGGGACTATCCCGGAGAACGCTCACAGTCACAGGATCAATATCCTAACTATTCTAGCCCTTTGATCAAGACATCATTGGGAATGCACCTAGCCTACACCATCGCTATGGCTAGTTACACACAAAGTCCTATTAGACTAGGCACCATAATATATCTTTCAATTCAATGAACTACGGCTTGGTTTGATTTCACTATGCGTGAATACGTAGGCAGCCTTTCAAAAGAGGCACAACCACCCACTTTGACACACATTCAAAAAGCGCCATCATTTCGGTTACGACACCATCATGTTCTCAACAACTAGCTTTGTCGTCCTAGGGGCTTCTCTTAGGCAGAAAATCTCCATCTACTCACAAAATCCAGATAAATTCAAAAATATCTAGCCTCCTTTCTGTAGTGTGTCCTAGTACTCGGCTCAGTCGAAGACAAGAATCTATCAAGACTCGAGGCAATGCCCACTTTGGAAATGTACCCCAAAATCAAAAATCCAGAAGAGCACTAGACTACAACAATCTCATTACACTATCACAATCCCCCCATAACACATCCTTCCCATTCCGAGGATTCAACCATGTTGCCACTCGCCTAGGCTACGGAATAGCGCAACTTAAGAGTCTTGTTAGGTGGCCCACCTCCCTACCGAGTCACGATCCAACCCCTCGAGAGTCCATTCGTGTCTGTCAACTCGTCCGGTCACGTCCAGAGTCTAGTCTGTCGATAGGTCTCTCTCTTCAAATTCTCATTTTAAAATTTGCAAAACTTAGCCATTTGAGAAAATCCTTTTCGACAAGGTCAAATTTCGGTCTATTTAAACTGCAAATTTCTTTTCTACCCATTTCAGTTTTGAAAACCTATTTCCTAGCACGTGAGTCGCTTTCTGGACTTCGATTTCAAAACTAAGCAAAAATCATTTTTATTCCCCAGCGCGAGTCATATTTGTTTTACCTACGTGCATGTTGCATGCAAAATTTTGTGTAACTTATACAGGTACGACCCAAGACCGTGCAGCTCACATATCTCCCCAATGGAAAGCCTAAGGCGGCATTTTTCACGGGATGAGCCCACATACAGGCGCACCCAAGACTTACACCACAAGTCCAAATTCCCCACGGAGTTATCATCATCAACTCAGGTATGACTTCTATCTAATGGCTGGCGAGCCCTTCACGCAAGTCTAATGGACTATAAACGGCTCGACCGGAAGTCTACCAGGTCTTAATTGGCTTGGTAGCTACTCTGACTTTCACCCTGTCCAAGCCTCAGTCAGAGTGGGGGCTCTGTAAACACCCACATTTTGACTGCCAGGGGTCTATAGCAGTTTCCAAAAAACATCCGATGATGATCGGACGCAAACGTGTTTCTACGCGCTCGGATATGGGCTCGAAACCATTAGTTGTTGGCTTAAGCATTTAAGGAGTACAAATCTCACAAAACCAACCTCAAATTCAGGCCCAGTGGGTCGTTTCCAATTAAACAAGACTAATTCGCGTCAAAACCGACATCGGAAATAAAACCGACTTTTAGCGATTGGGTCAAACCCCGGTCAAAGCCGTTCCGAGACATAAAAAAACAGCCATTCAAATGTCATAAGTCCAGTCCAAATACTAAACCCACAAAATATCCAAACCACAGTCCAAAAAACCGGACCCATGCGCTGCGGCTGACCCACTCGATCGAGTGTCAGCCCACTCGATCGAGTGGGCCCTGTAACAAGCCCGAATGCGATTGATTGGGCCACTCGACCGAGTCAGGGGGCTACTCGGTCGAGTAACCCAAGACGGGGTGCGTAGCCAATGCTTATATAAGCACCTTCATGCATGCAATCTAGACATCTTTTTTCACCCTATTCAACCCTAAGCAATCCCTAATCTACACTAATCCTATACACTAAAACCCTAACCCTAGCATCTAGGAATCCGAACCCTAATCACCATAACTTAACTTACATCTCGATACTCCCGTGCTAGCCACAACTAACGAGTCCCGTCCGAGAACAAGAACATGTAGGCTGAGGGTGCAATAATCCCGTTCTTCCCTCTTCTCCTTCTCTTCCTCGCGTCTTCCGTCTTCGCGTCGTTCGTCGTAGTCGTCGTTTTTTTTCGTTTTTATTTCGTTGTCGCTTCTCAAATATCGTTAATAATTACTAGTATAAAACATTAAAATACTCGCTAATTCGTGTCGAATATGAGGGATGACGGGATAAGAAAACACGAATGCAAGGATGTTTCATCCGACGCGGCCGGTCGCTTATCCCGACACCCCGAATGTTTGATTGTTGAACCGAGTCAACGTCAACAAAGTCATTTTTATTTTCGTCGCGTCGGCATCAATATCGCATACATCGATTTCTAAAACCCTTTTTTTAATTCGCGTTTTTTTCTTCAAGTCGAGTTGAAACCTTTTGATGCGGATCCGACATAAAAAAATTCGCAAGAATTAATTATGATGTCGGGATGCGGAGGGAATCAAGTCGAGTTTTTTAAATTCAAGTGTCGATCTATTAGATTCGATACCAATTCAATAATTGGATGTCGAATCTAACGATTTAGTCAAATATTTAACTAACACGGTTTTTCGTTGATGCTAAAATAGTTGTCACCTAATTCGTTTGAATTAATTACGACACTATAAACGCGGAGGAAATTCATGTCGTTCTAGTTTAATTTAAACGACTTATATATTATTTTCTTCAAGTTTTCGCTCTAATATTCCATATCGATTCAATAATCGAATATGGGATATGACGAGTATCGAAATTAGAATCGAGTATAAATCCCATAATATTTATACCCGATTCAACAAAATTAACGATTTATCAAAATCCGAATCGAGCATAAATTTCATAATATTTATGCCCGATTCGGCAGAATCAACGACTTATTCAAAATCGAAAAGCAATCTCGCAATCAATAATAAATTACGAGGCGAACCCTAGTTCGTACAGGGGGCACTCGATCGAGTGCCTAGCACACTCGGTCGAGTGACACCCCAAAAACCGAGACAGAGGGTTTTTCGACCACCACTCGGCCGAGTCTCGCAATGACTCAATCGAGTGGCAGCATACTCGGTCGAGTTCGTCAATAACTTGATCGAGTAGGGTCTAAAATACGGGACAGAAGCTTCTTTCGAGGACCACTCGGTCGAGTCCGTCAATGGCTCGATCGAGTGGCCTTATCGCGACAAATACCGTGAGTCCCAAATCGCTTTTCTACTCTCGATAATACTTTTTTATGACTTAGGTCAACACGTGGCAAATCTATCACGTGAAACATTAATTTTCAAAACCATGCATCATCTTATTTACGCCATTCCATATTACCTTATTCGCAAACCGTTATTATCGTTATACCGTTACTAACAAGTTTGTTATTTTCTTGTTGATTTATTTTCGTTGTTTATTTTGTTGTACTAAAATAAACTCGCATGCTAAATATAACTTTGACGTTAGCTTTAGTTGCATTAAATCGACTTAGAAACCCATTCATTCTTTTTCGCATGTTTAGGAAAAATAATGTTTGCATATCATTGTCATCGTTCTACTAACGCGCGTATTAGAAAGTCATTTGATATCTTAGTAGAGGTCGCTAATGTGTGGGCGGGGTTGGGTGTTCTCTGTGAACTTCCCAACACGTACTCTCACCCCTTACTCAGAACCTCGGTTTCTGGATGTCCGAAACCATTGGCGCACGAGAGTCATTCAATACACGGTATCCGATAATGTCGGTATCGGTATCAAATGCAAAGGGACGAGCCCAATAAACTCTGACATCGGAAATGGGTCATACTCTGTGCATGGCCCACTACGACATAGAGTGGGTTCGAACGGGCTCGAACTCCCACAAAGTTCGGTGGCGACTCCACTTCGATTTAAATTTCAATTTGATCCATGCTCATATGGAGATTCATTCACCTCCCCAAACCCGCGCGTGGCCGCGTCGGGGTGGACCTATGTCATGTCCACAGGATTGCAGGATCAACATGCATTTAATCATACGTTAAGATTACAATGCACATTTAAACACCAATACAATTTTCAATTCATTGAAACTACATCCTACAACCTTCCATTTTTCCGTAATTGTATTTTCCCATCTTTTTTGTAGGTTAAATAGTTCATTGTTGTATATCAACTCCATCAATAGTAAAAAAAATTTCTCCATATATTTTTTTTGCTTCTTCAAATCTACAAAAGTATGAAGTCTGCAATCGCAAGTCTTTATTTTATTATTTGGTCATAGTCGTCAGATTATGATTATTCTTTTAATTTTTTTTTATATCTAGTTGTTATTGTCATCTATTGCAGAAAACTGAGAGATCCTTCTCCGAAGGTTATTGTTGTAATCAATCTCGATTATGCAAGGATGATACCCACTCAGATGACTGTGAGAGCTGTACTGAAGTGAGAAAAACCTGAGATTCAGTCGATTTAAAGTCCATTAATTTGATGTCAATTCTCTGAGATTTAGTTGATTTAAAGTCCATTAATTTTTATTTTCTTAATTCAATCAAGATCAATCCGAACATTTTTGTAATTTGATTTGATGTAGATGATGAAGATATGTTAAAGAGGGATGAGGATGAAGATTTATTTATAAAGAAATATAAAGATGATCTGTCACACCGTGATGCAAAGGTACCGTAGTCATCACTTAACAGACTGTGATCTGTTACTAACTCATCGCCATTAATATTATACGAAGTATCTTGGTTATGTTGTAGGTTGTATATTTAATTCAGGATATGACGATATAGACGGTGATGTTAATATTTTATGAAGGGCGTTTTTTTCTATGTGATGGTGAACGAAGATGATACAGTGAATTTCATAGAGGTATTTTAGATATTAAAGTCCATTAATGTTTTTATAACTATTTGAAAACTTATTTAATTATTTTTGACGATATATTTTCAAACGATGGTATATATGTAATTTTATAAAAGTTTATGACTTTCCAATTGTGATTATTTCTAATTTCGATTATAGTTATAATATTGTGCTATTTTCTAATATTGTTTTCTGATTATTGTTTCTAATTTCTAATTTCGGTTATAGTTATAATATTGTGATTTCTGATTTTTAATATCTACATGCGGTATTTTCTAATATTGTTTTTATTTTTGATGTGTTTTATGCTCAAAGTAAGAAGAAGGATGAAAATAAAGCTTTAATTGGAAGAAAAAATGGCTCAAAAGGTTAAAATTTCCTTGATTTCTCATTGTTGTTATGTATATTAGAACATTTAGAATATAATTTTAATAATTGTGATTTGATTTTGTTTTTTTTTTTGTTGTTGTAGAGCTTTCATTTCGGATCTAAGAATTCGTCGACGAGGTTCCAAATTTTCGTTGGAAGACTCAAGTATTGGCGAGTGCAATCATATAGGCAAATCATAGTTTCTTTTTCTTCAAATATAAAACTAAGGTACTTTTGTATATAGAATCAAAGCATTGAATGCCTTTTTTGTTTTATGATATTGCTTAAGCAATTTTAATAATTAGAAAAAAAAACGTCAAAATGTTTAAGATTAAATTAATATACTACATACTTTTTATAATTAATTATGTGGTTATATTTACATATTTTTACTACCTTCAAATGAATAGGGTAATATTGGTTTTCCAGTAATAATAATTACAAATCCTTTAATTGATTTTTTTTTTGAAACTCCCATGGGGGAAATTAATCACTAATATTCGCTACCACGATTCGACTAACAGAGAACGGAAGATCAGCCCCCCATCTGGTAGTACCTTCTTCCACCGTATCGATGTGTGCTAGAGCATACGCAGCACCATTACAGACTCTTTTTATGAAATGCCAACTAATAGAGTTGAAAGACTCACAAAGAAAATAAATATCATCTAAAATTAAAAACAAACTACTACGCCCCTGCTTCTTCTTAACAATGGCATCGATAATAACTATCGCGTCGCTCTCGATGATGATGCAGTCATGTCCCTGACTCCGAGCCTCCTTCATTCCTTCGAGTATGGCAACTGTCTCCACGATCGAAGGCTCCCACTTCTCACTACGACGGATCGTGAACTCCCATAGAACCATCCCCATAGCATTCCTGCACACCCCGCCCAACCCCACTCCCTGATCCTTCATCATCCTAGTATCCACATTAAGCTTCGTCCGTCCCTGCTCCGGCGGCACCCACTTCTCCATTTGCGTCGCAGTAGACGAGCCTCCAACCGCCCTCTCCTGCTCCTTGTCTTCATTCAATGATGCTATCTCCGTCATTATGTCCCTGCACCTGCTCACAATTTTGTTAAGATTTCCGACAATATTATTGAAAATCAAGTTGTTCCTCGCTTCCCATATGGCCCAACAGGTTGTCATAAACATGTCATAGTCGTCTTCCCCAATGCTCCTCCAAACGACTTCAATCCAATCCCGAATTCCCACAAGTCCGTCAATGTCCCCAATCTCCAATCCCAGCCCTTCCCAAACCCGACACGATAGCCCACAGTCCCGAAAAAGATGAAGGCTAGACTCAACGTTAGACTGACACAAACGACACAAGACATCCTCCGAACCGACTCTATTCTATATGTTTACCTTAGTGCGATGGAATCGCTGCACAGCTGCGAAAACAAGAGCTTGATCCGAGGCCAAACCGGGACCTTCCAAACTTGGTTCCAAATCCACTTCTCGTGCTTATGATCCGAGCTTTCCTCGATACACGCCTCCTCTCCCTCGAGAAAACGATATGCCGACTTCACTGAGTACAGTCCATCACGTTTAGGGCCCCAAAACCATAGGTCACTAGCTTCTATCTCACTGGTCCGCATCGAGAGAATTAAATCAGCCTCAAATGGAAGGAAAATCGCTCTTATTTTCTCCTCATCCCACCATCCTCTGCTCCCCTCAACCATTAAGTCCGCTACCCTCATCTCACTTAACCCAGCTGGGCACGGAGATATCACTCTCCCCTCTCTGTTTCCTACTACCCACGCATCTCGCCAGACCCTTGTATTTTTCCCGTCCCCAATTCTTCTACGAAGTCCTTTTCCCAGTACATCCTTGCTTCAATAATCCCCCGCCAAGTGTAACTCGCCGTTGGGCTTAACGAAGCGTCTAAGAAATGCTTCCCCGGGTAATACTTACTTCGCATAAGCCGGGCCCAAAGAGAGTCCGGGTAGATAACCAACCGCCAGGCTTGTTTTCCAATGAGAGCGAGGTTACACGTTTTGAGGTCCCTAAAACAGATTCCTCCATAATCCTTTGCTAGGCACAACTTTTTCCAAGAGACCCAGGTTAAATGTCACTTCGAGTCGAGATGGCCCCACTAGAACTTTGATATCAGGGAGCTAACATCGTCACAAAATAGCGCCGGGATTTTAAAAACACTCATTACATAGGTCGGGATTGAATTGGCCACGGCCTTTATAAGAATCTCCCGCCCCACCCTAGACAAAGTTTTCCCACGCCAGACACTTAATCTTTTTTTGTAACTTAGCCCGAATGATGTCCGTGATAACCTTTTTCGACCTACCTACAACAGTTGGAAGCCCAAGGTATCTCTCATGTGCTTCTACCTCCGCCACCCCCCAAGATACTGGTCACCCTCACTCTTCTTTCCCTCGGTACTGCACGTCAATAAGATACCGTAGTCTTTGCCAAACTAACTAATTGACCCGATGCATGCTCGTAACTCCGAAGGATATTGTTAAGGGCATGAGAATCCCCTTCCTTGGCCTTTAAGAAAAATATACTATCGTCCGCAAAGAAGAGGTGTGAAATGGTCAGAGCCGTTGGAGCAATCCTCAGTCCGTGTAGCGTGTTCCGTTTGATTGCTCGCCTTGTCATATGAAATAGGACGTCCGCGCACATAAATAAATAAGGCGATAGCGAATCACCCTGCCTTAGACCACGAGATGGCCTAAACTCCCGAGATGCCTGCCCATTAATCAATACTGAGAATGACACCGTCGAAACACATTCCATAACCCAACTACTCCAACGCCTGTCAAAACCCATCGTATCCAAGGTCTTGGCCAAAAAGTCTCACTCGATCCGATCATACGCCTTCTCCATATCCAATTTTAGAGCTATATGACCTCCACTAGCTTTTGAAAGCTTCATGTGATGAAACAATTCGAACGCAATAAGCACATTGTCTGTTATCAGTCTCCCCGGAGTGAACACGCTCTGGTTTTCAGAGATTAATTCCCCCAAAAAAGGTTTAACCCGATTAGCGAGGACTTTCGCAACAATTTTGTAGACCACATTGCACAAGCTTATCGGTGTAAAATCACGCATTTTATCGGGGGCCTTATTCTTCGGAATTAAAACAATATTGGTCTTATTCCGCTCTTTCGGGATCGGGTTGCCCCTATGAACACCCAACACGACTCGAATTACCTCGGGGCCCACCATGTGCCAGTAGGTATGAAAAAACAACCCATTCATTCCATCCGGACCCGGAGCTTTTAAAGGGTGCATTTGATTTAGTGCTTCGACAATCTCCGCCTCGTGGTAATCTCGTGCCATGAATGTGCTTATTCTGGCCGAGACTCGATTCGCCATCCCATCGAAAATCGAATCGAACTCACGCGGACCAGCAGTTTTAAATAACTGCTCGAAATACGAAATGGTTAACTCCTCCATCTTCTCCCTACCCGAGTGTTTCACTCCATTATCGTCCACTAGCCCATGGATGTGATTCTTCTGTTTCTTCTCCCCTGCACGCTTATGAAACAAGCTGGTATTACGATCACCTTCTTTGAGCGCCAGGGCCCTCGTTGTCGCCAAAACCGCTCTTATTGCCGACATAATTCTGCGATTTGGGCCACAAGTTGCCTTCTCCTCTTCACCTCCCCCTCCGATCGCCCCCCCACCCCCCTGTTTAGAACAGCAATCTGCTTCCTTTTCCTCGCCACCTCCCTCTCGATTTTTCGGATCGAAGTCTTCTTCCACGCCATGAGCTCAATGCCGTATTGTCGGAGGTACTCCATGAGATCCCTCCCTCTCCCGAAGCCTGCCATCACCGCATCTTCGCACCCTTCTTGTCCCACCCAAATATGCTCAAACTTGAAGCTCCTAGGAGCTCTCACCTCCATGTCCCTTCTATTAAGCATCAATTTTATCGGTGCATGATCAGACCACTCACGTTCGAGGTGAACAAGTCTCGCAAAAGGGAACATATCCAACCACTTCTCCGAGCTTAAGCCTTTGTCCAAGCGGCACTGACGGTTCGCAGTACCCGCTTGACCATTGTCCCACGTAAACTCGTAGCCTTCAAAAGGAACTTCCCTCAGCTCACAGCTCTCCATTGCATAGCGAAAATTATCCATTTGCCATTGCACGCGTCTCCCACCTTTCATTTCCATCGGGGTGGCCCAAGCCCCGGCAGTTAATACTTAAGATATTCATTGGGCCCGGTGGGGTTGAGCCTTCTCAACCTCCGCCTCAGGTATAATGACGCCCCCGTCAATAGAATTACACACTCTTTTCTTCTTACTATCTTCTTCATCCCCCATCCACTCTCTTTTCCCGCCCACTTCGCTTGCCCAGGTTACACCCCCAATATAGACCCATATGTTCCCTCGCCAACCGCTTCCAGGTCGTACCCTTTCCCCCGCCCCTCGACGCCACTTCCCCCGATGACCCATCATCCATGATTAGATATGGTATCACAGTAAATTCTTCTTCCATCTCCATAGGAGTAAGCTCGGCCAACTCACTTGTCTTGGTCACCGTACTTTCCACAGCCTCTGTCCTATCAGCATAACCAGTATCCGACTCTCGTCCTCCCCCATCCACTGTGTTTCCTCCCTTCCCCTTATCACTAATCAGACTCCCCTTCCTTCTGCTCTCTCCCTGCCCCTATCCTGGATGAACTCGCCCTCCTCAATCCTAGTTACATCTCCCACTTCCCCTTCACTTCGTTTCTTTTTCCCTCTTAAATCGACAGCAATCTTTTGTAATTTTGCAATCATCTCAGCAACCGCTACTGCTTCGTTATCCTCACGTTCTGAGCACTCAAAATCTATAGCTAGTGAACGAGCAGCTTTCTTGGTCCCCTCAGTAATCATTTTCGTCGTTCTCCGTGGCGAAGCTCTGACCCGAGTCACCATACTTCAAATCACCCTCTTCATAGGGCCCTTGCTCACAGCCCTTGCTCACGGAACAATGTTAAGTGGGACATAAGAGATCTTACCTGTATAATTTGGTTCGTTAAACGTCCATATGAATCTATCGAAGTGCCATGGTTGGTTATCGATCACTTTTGCTTTATCGCGCTGTGTTCCGAACTGAAATAGGAAGAGCTTTTCCTTAGCATCGAGAACACTCCCCATCACTGTAGACCCCAGGTTCCACAGTTTAGTCATCGTGTCTATAGCGGCTCGAACATTGATCATCTTATTTGCCCAGACCTTACCCTTAATCATCAACTTCCCCTTTTCGGTATCATCGTTCATTCCCTCATCCCAACTAAGCGCTTCGATATTGTTCAACCTTTCTCCCATAATCTCTTTACCCTTCCCCAACGATTCGGCCATCGAGAACAACATCAATCCTTGGTACCTGCACAAGCAAACAAACACAACACAAGCAAACAATTCGAAGCTCTCACGACAAGCGCGAGAGGAGCCTCGAGACGGAGGAGGATGCAAAGACCTAGACTAGACTCTGAAAAAACCCTAGGAAAAAAATTCACGATACAAATCACTTAATTGTTAATTACAAATCAGTCAATCGACTTATTTCTTAGTGTTATTTTTTTTAAGCTCGGAATAAACTCAATTCTTTTTAAGTAAAATCGGTAATAGGGTCATTAAATTCAGGTCTCCAATATTACTTTTCCAATTATAATAATTATTACGTACTCCCTCCTAGTTGTTTATATCTTCCCTCTTTTTTTTGCACAAATATTAAGAAAAGAATAAAGAACTGATTAAACTAAGAAAATGTGGAGTATAAAGTAGAAATATGGTGGAGTTTGTGAGTAAATGAAAGAATAAAGAATTAAAGGAAGAATAAAAAATTGATTAAAGTACAACCCAAAAATGGAAAGAGGGAAGATAATCGAACTAGTGCCAAAAAGAAAAGAGGGAAGATAAAAAAAACTAGGAGGAAGTACAAATTAGATCGATCTTATTTGAAATTTTTCGAAACTAGACCCTTATTCAAAATGCTAGGTAAAAAAATAAAATTAAGTTGCATAAGATGTACGGAGTACAATGGACATTAATTTTATGTCTTTTTCCCATAACTTTTTCAATCACCTTCCCCACCTTTCTTTTCCCCATAATAACTTCTCCATAAATAAATTCAAATTTTTCATAAATGATGTTTGTTTAATTTCCAAGATTAGGATAATAAAATTTTCACATCCCTCTTAATTGTCTCCATATATAATCTTTTTCATAAATGGTGTTCAAATTACATTTAAATTGTCTTCATAAAATCTTTATTACGGAGTAAAAGACAAATAAAGTGATTTAAACATTAAAACTTTAAAGCACATTTTTATCTACAAAACTCCTCACAAGATAATTTTTTTATCTCAATACACAATCTACAAAACCAAACATAAAAAACATTTAAAGACAAAAAATCCATACAAATTAAAGCTTAAATTAAACAAATACCGATAAGATTCTAAACCCATCAATTTGTTCAAAAAAAGACAAAATTAAAGCTTAAAAACGCCGCTTCATCCACAAAATCCTCTCAAGATGCAAACTTTATCCTAACGAACAATCAATTATACATAACCAAACTTCAAAAACATTTATCGAGATAAAAAAAATTGATACAAATTCAGGCTTAGATTAAGCAAAATCAGTAATTAATGTTCATTTAATCTATCACAAAGAGATTCACACTTACCCGTTCTACTAATGCCGCAGGTATGTGACAGAGGGGAGACATCCGCGAGAGTCACACGGCTCACAACTCCAACTGAGGTACCTAACCGAAAGAGTAGATGCGGATGAAGAGTATAATCGAAAGAAAATGGATACCCGAGCTTAGATGCAGCGGAATAATCGGATTTCTTGACACTGTAGTTGATAATTAGCCAGCAGTTTCGTTTAAAACGGTTTGCAAATCGGGTGGATTTCAACCATGGGAATCCGGTTGAGTTGTATTTTGTGGAGATTGTTTGAAGGAAGATGAGAGGTTAGGATTTTCTCAGTTGCAGGGCTCAGCGTGGCAAGAGTTTGGACGTATTTGTTTTAGTTTTTCAATTTTAGGGTTGAATTGTTCGTAGACTCTTTTTTTCTTAATGAGATGATTAAAAAATGTCTCAACCATGTATACCGCTTTGTGTATAAGGACGGTTGAAACTTTCGGTTTGTCAAAGGAACATAAATGAAATATTATTATAAAATAAGTTTTTGTAAAATGTGCCTACGGGCGCATGATAAGAGTTTATTTAAAGTAAGAATTACAAGATTAATCTTCTAAGTATGGTAATTATGAGTTTAGAAAAACCTTATAAAATTTTAGGAAAACCCTTATAAAATTTGCGACATTATTTTTGTTTGGACAAATATGTCATTCCACTTTTTGTACATATCACTCCGTGCTCAACAATAAAATTCGAAATGTATCATCTCACAATAAAACACAGTTCTTGGTGTTTGCTTTTGCATAAGTAAGATAAGATTTTGAGTGAAAGATCTAACCTTGATTAGATGGCAACATAAATTTTGTTTTCGTTGCCTTCCCTCATCATAATCATAATAATTCATGTATATTCTGCATTCATTCTACGAGTTATTAGGAATTAAAGTGTACAAATTAATTGTTGATTCACTCAAGGTCATCATATTTGTGTTGTGAAACGAGGGATAATCAACTCAGAATTGGGGGTTAGGTTTTCTATTTCGTTTGATAATGATTATCGCTTTCTGGGATAATCTCTCACCCCTTGCAACATGGATGTGACACTATCAGTTATATTAAGTTGACACCGTCTTAATAACCAAGTACGGAGTACATCACATTCCAATTATACAAATTCTCATGAGATTGTCTCATAATACGATTATCGTGAGACCTCTCACAAGAGAGACAATTATTATCGGTCCCACAATACGATTATTCCAATTATACAAATTCTCATGAGACAGTCTCATAATACGATTATCGTGAGACCTCTCACAAGAGAGACAGTTATTATCGGTCTCACAATACGATTATTGTGACACCTCTCACATGAGAGAAAGCTATTAAAATAATAAAATACCCCCTTCGTGAGAGGTCTCACCATAATCATATTGTGAGATCGTCTTACATGAGACTAATTGTTCCAATTATTATGTTTAACACAAAAACTAATAGTATGATACTGTTACCATGAGTCGAGTTGTTAAATACGAATTACTAACGCATACTATTAAAAAAATTGTTTGTTATTAATTTTTTTATTATAAATACAATTTTATTTTTAATTTTTTAATCATTTATTAAAATATATGATACGAAATATCAGTAAAAATAAACATGTTTTATTTGATGTATTTTTAAAAGGGTTGATATATGAGTTTGGTTTTTTGGACTTCATCGATATAATTGTCAATAAATTCAAAAGAAAAAAAAACACAAAAGATTGTGAAGGGAAATAATAAATTCAAAAGAAAAAAAAGGTTGAACTGAAAAAAAAATGAAAATTTGACCTAACAAGGTCCAATTAATTACACTTACACATTAATTGACCTACTATTACTTCTTCCAATTTCTTGAGAAATTCATCTTTAAGTTTTCCATAAAAGAAAAGTTGACAAATTAAATTTATATCTCACCATAAAGTACTATCTTCCCATAAATTATTATTCTTCCCATAATAAAATGACAGTAGTTACAAGTGACTAAATACACACAATTGTTCTAATTTGGTTTACAAGTGACGAAAGTGGACAATAAAATCGGGAGAGAAGCCTATAAGTACTATTCCATATATAAAAGGGTATTTCACGGGTATTAAACGAATGTTTTTTTATAAATACTGTCAAACGCATATTGTAGGCACTAAAAATTTATTAAAGTGCCGAATAAATTAAATTAATTAATTATTTTGAGTTAATACAAATGGGCCCGTGACTACAAAAGTCCACCAAGAAGAACCAAAACTCTATAAATAGAGTCGTTCTCATTCATTTGAAGACAATTGGAAAATTCTGAAGTAAAGGATCCAGAGAGAAAAAGACAAGAAGTCGCTACAAGCTCTCCATCAAATCCGTCGCAAGCAGTCAGAAGATCCAAGACAAATTCAAACATTCAAGGGAGATTCAAGTCCAAGCGACCCTCTCGAGAATATCAAATTACAACGCACGCAAGGCAGTACAAGTCAGCTACGTACGCGTCCCACACGTGTACCGGATACACGTGTTCCATAAACGGCATATTAGAATCAGAGGATACATTAGAGATTGTACACGAACTTTTGATAAATAACTAATAAAATTTATTTGTTTCCTTATTTTGTATTTCAGTTTTCTGCGATACAAAATTTGTGGTTACAAATTTTGGTGAACCCGACGTGAACCTATTCGTGTCGGGGTTACAAATTGTGGACTTCCTTCTTCATCGGCGACACCTTGGGCTTGCGCGGGGAGGTGGTTTGATGGCTAGTGGTTCCAGCATTGAAGATCAACTCCTGAATCTGACTAAACTCGTTGATAAAATGCAAAAGGAGAATGAAGAGAAGAACCAGAAGATCGAGGATCTTCGAAAATGGGTGATTGAGCTCCGCAAAAAGTCTACTCCTAGTGTGCACGATGACAGTGACATTGAGAAGAACAGCATCCATGGGGGCGACAGTGAAAAGGATGATGACGATGATGGCGAGAAGCCTCCAAAGAAAAACACTGGAGCTTACACCCCGGAGCAGTTGCAGAGTCTGATAGCCGACGCGATCAAGGCCCAAATCGGTGAAAGTACTTCCACTGGACGGTACATCAAGCCTTACACCAAAAGGATTGATGACCTGCGCATGCCTTCCGGATATCAACCCCCGAAGTTTCAACTGTTTGATGGAAAGGGTAACCCGAAACAACATGTCGCGCACTTCGTGGAGACATGCAACAACGCTGGAACTGAGGGTGATCGCCTTGTCAAGCAATTCGTACGCTCTCTCAAGGGAATAAGTTTTGACTAGTACACGGATTTAGAGGCGGAATCAATCGACAACTGGACTCGGATGGAGGACGAATTCCTGAACCGATTCTACAGTACCAGACGCATCGTTAGCATGAGCGAGTTGACAAACACTGCCCAGTGGGATGAGGAGCCGGTCATTGACTACATCAACCGCTGGCGTGCGCTAAGTCTGGAATGCAAAGACCGACTGAGTGAAGCTTCCGCGGTCAAAATGTGCATCAATGGCATGAAGTGGGATCTCCTGCACATTCTACTTGGGATTAAGCCAAGAAGCTTTCAAGACTTGGCAACTCGGGCACATGACAAGGAAATCACCATTAAACAAGAGCGCGGCAAAAATCGAGCGTCTTCTTCTAAAGCACCTGGTGAAAAGAAGGAATTCAAGAAGACCGAAAAGGGGTCAAAAGCAAAGGAGACAATGGTCGTCGACGCCGGTAATGGACCAGTCAAGATCTCAGGCATGTCAAAAGATGAGAAACGGAATGAGTCATTCTCCTATAAGATTACCGTCGGAATAGGCCTACATTGAAAGAACTGCAGGCTAAGAAGTACCCGTTTCCTGATTCAGATTTGTCAGGGATGCTCGACGATATGCTAGAGAAGAAGATCATACAGCTACCAGACTCTAAGCGGCCCGAGCAAGCTGATAAGACAAATGATCCTAAATATTGTCGTTATCACAGATTGCTGAGTCACCCCATCGAGAAGTGTATAACACTCAAAGAAAAAATCATGCATGTTTCAAGGGACGGGAAGATAATCCTTGATCTTGATGAAACGTTGGCAACAAACCAAGCTACTGCAGTAGGAGAGCAACCGGGACAAGAGACAACAAAAGCAGCTAACGATTGACTGCACATATGCTACAATTTGGGACCATCGAGCCTGTGGCATTGTGGATTCCGAAGCTAGCATCGCCACCGCCTTCAGAGTCACAAATCAAGAAAGCAAGTCTTCCGGATGAAGAAGATGCGCATGATGATGAAGGATGGACCTTGGTTACTCGCAAGAAGCCAAGGAAACAAACTAAACAAACAGTCAAGTCTGTTCACCGCCGTCAAAAACATGCAAGAAAGCCACAATCTCGCAAATCCAAGGGAAAGAAGAAGTCTAAAACGGTCGTCAAGCCGCATGTCCTACCCGAGGATCTGTTGGAACAGGAGACACTTATTCCGATTACGCTTGAAGAATTCTTTCTAGAAGACTACCTGGATGAAGTGGTTGTCTACACCGTCTCCGCCTCACCTGCTGATCATACTGACGAAGTGGATGAGAGTGACGTAGACAAACCTGAACCTTCACAGCAAGCGCAGCCTCAAAAGGAGATGAAGGTCGTTAGGGCACTGGATGGACTTCCTGCAAACATGAGATGGAGACAAATATTCCATCTTCCTAAAGAGAGTCGCAAGTTGATCGTCCAAGGACTCGAGAATCCAGAGTTATATGCCGGCAAGATGAAGGATATAGCAGAAGCCCCAAAGCAATCAAATCAATGTCTCTCCTGCAACGCTGCCTTGACTTTCTCAGATGAAGACTTTCTTCTCAGATCTAAGCCCCATAATAGGCCACTCTACGTATCCGGCTATATTAAAGGGAAAAAGGTCAAGCGAATCTTGATAGATGAAGGCTCATGAGTCAACATAATGCCAAAAGTTACAATGAAGGAATTGGGCATGACCGTGGGGGAACTTACCAGCAGCCGGACGGTTATTCACGGTTTCAACTTGATAGGAGAGCGTGCAATTGGGATGATTCGCGTAAACCTTACCATGGATGACCTTTCTTCTGACGTGTTGTTCCACGTAATCGAAGCCAAGACATCTTACGGGTTACTGCTGGAAGGACCCTGGAAGCATGAGAATGGCATCGTCGTTTCAACCCTTCATCAATGCATGAAGTACTACCGAGGGGGTGAAAGGAAAATAAATGGAGACACCAAACCATTCTCCAACGCCGACACCTTCTTCGCAGATGCTAAGTTTTTCGATGAAGACGCAACGCCTAACGAGTTCATGCCAACCACCATCTCCTCAACTAGGGCTGGAGGCAAGCTGGAGAAGAACGTCATCAAAAAGGATGTAGCTGCAGTTCATGCTAAGGAAAAGAAAGCCGAACTAAAAGAAAACAAAGTTGTCAAGTTCATCAGTCCAGTGGTAACTCCCAAGAAGCAAGAACTGCCGCTGACGCCTGCACCACTTGTCCTTCGATACATCCTGAAGTCTCGTCGCAAAGAAGAGGAGAGTCCTTTTGCAGAATGTACTCCAACAAAGACAGAATCCAAGGATAAAAACAAACCAAGTCAAACATTCAAGCAATAATGGGTAGCCAAGGTCACCACACCTCTGCCGAGTTCATCAGAAACCAAGATCGTCGGACCACCTTTAGATGGATTCGACAGAGCAGTTGAAGATACCGAAAGGCTGAAAGAGTTCGACGAATTTTGTAATCCCAATGCGCATGAAATGTTAGGGAAAGCAGGTTACAATTATTCAAAACCAAATCCCATGGGGTTGGCTGTCGATGAAATTCCAAAACCATATGGCCTTAGTAAAGCACAACAAGACCAATATGAAAAAGAAGGCGTATGTAGAGTTGCCAAACCTGGGGTAAGCTATCAACCTCCTACACCGATAAAGATTGGAAGCCGAAAAGGAAGTAATACTACATCATCACAACATATCACGGCGGAAGAGGTCGAAGATGACGAGGCAGGGAGCACGATAAAGCCGTCATCCACATCGATCTTCGATAGGATAAGTATGCCCGTGGAGACTACTCGTACTTCTGTGTTTGACAGAATAAGAAGGACGAGTTCTCCATCCAATCATCGTTTTGTGTTCAGCAGGTTGGGCAACCAAAATGGAGGTGAAGCAGTATTGCCAAACTCTAGACCACGAAACATCTGTCAAAACTCAGCACGTCATCGCCTAGGCGCCCAGACAAAAACGGATTTCAACCAACTAGGAGTCCCCAAGTAGGATAAAGGTGAAGGTCGTCGTTGCTCAACTCTTGAAGAGGAAGTGAAAGTAGACGATGATTTAAAAAGTGCAATACCTTCCCGCATGAAGCGCTTGCAAGCAGTGGATATCACGCAACATACACAACTCAAAGTAAGGAGTCGCGTCTTGATTCTCACTGGTCATTCAAAAAGTAGTGAGCACGTCGATTCGTCATCATCAAACGGGAGCAACATCAAGAAGGCGAAGACTTCAGAAGTGGCAACCTCTTATCATGTAACGGTAGAGGAGATCCCGGATGATAATCAAGAAGTGGATGCAGATGAAGCACCGGAACCATTGGAAGGCGGGGGCAATTAACGGTAGATGAGTTGAAAGAACTCAACCTGGGGACTTCTGAAGACCCACGCCCCATATATGTGAGTGCTTTGCTGACCAAAGAAGAAGAGGACGAGTACTACTAATTGTTGCTCGAGTACAAAGATGTTTTTGCTTGGAGCTACAAGGAAATATCGGGCCTCAGTCCAAAGATTGCAGTACATCGTCTAGCAATCAAAAAGGGAGTTAGTCCTAAGAAGCAACCCAACGTCGCTTCCGGCCTGAGCTTGTCCCTGAAATTGAAAAGGAAGTCAACAAACTCATCGAAATTGGTTTCATCCGTGAAGTCAAGTATCCTACATGGATAGCCAATGTTGTCCCAGTCAGGAAGAAGAATGGACAATTGCGAATATGCGTCGACTTCAGAGATCTCAATGACGCATGCTCGAAAGATGACTTCCCTCTACCGGTCACAGAATTAATGATTGATGCAATTACTGCGCATGAAGCGCTCTCGTTCATGGATTGTACTGCAGGGTATAACCAGATACACATGGCGCCGGAAGATCAAGAGGCCACAGCTTTTCGAACACCGAAAGGGATATTCTGTTACACAGTTATGCCTTTCAAATTAAAGAATGCTGGCACGACATATCAACGGGCAATGCAGAAAATCTTCGATGACATGTTGCATAAAACAATAGAATGCTACGTCGATGATGTGGTTGTTAAATCAAAGAAAAGACAAGACCACATTAAAGACCTCTGAGCTGTCTTCAAAAGACTCAGAAAATGTCAGCTGAAGATGAATCCACTCAAGTGTGCGTTTGGTGTCACTTCAGGAAAATTCTTAGGATTCATTGTCAGACATCGAGGCATCGAGATCGACCAAACCAAAATCAGAGCGATTCGAGAAATGTCGGTGCCTAAGACATTGAAAGAATTACGCGGATTGGAGGGACGCCTCGCATACATTAGAAGGTTCATATCCAACCTCGCAGGGCGTTGTCAGCCGTTCAACCATTTGATGAAGAAGAATGCTCCATATGAATGGGACGATAAATGTCAACATTCTTTCGAAAGCATAAAGAAATACTTGGCCAGTGCACCTGTGCTAGGGGCACCTATTCCTGGGAAGCCACTCATCTTATACATCGCGGCACAAGAACGGTCCCTGGGGGCAATGTGCGCTCAAGAAATTGATGACCGCAAAGAGAAGGCACTCTACTACTTGAGTCGTACTTTGTTTGGAGCTGAAGTGAATTACTCTCCAATCGAGAAAATATGTCTTGCACTAATGTTTGCGATCCAAAAGCTAAGGCACTACATGCAAGCACACATTATACACGTGGTGTCCAAGGCAGACCCAATCAAATACATACTCTCAAGATCGGTATTGTCGGGAAGGCTCGCAAAATGGGCAGTGCTGCTGAAACAGTATGATTTGGTTTTCGTGCCTCAAAAAGCTGTGAAAGGGGAAGCCATCGCCGACTTCTTCGCCGATTATCCAGTCCCAGCCGAATGAGAACTTTCTGACGACTTGCCTGGGGAACAGATCTTCTATGTGGATGTTCTACCAGCGTGGCTCGGTATCGTATTTTAAGAACTAAATTAATTAATTCTCGTTGATGCTAACAAAATCATTACTTTTTTTAAACAAAATTCGATGATTTTAAACGCGGAGAGAATTAACATTTTTTTCGTTCAAAATTCTTTTTTTTCAATTTTCGTTCAAAACAATTTTTTTTAAAACTTTTTCTAAAGTCATTCCGACTATTCGATATCGATTTCATAATCGAATATAGAATACGACGAATATCGAAAATATAAATCGAGTATAAATTAATCCATATTTGTACGCGATTTGTAAAAATTAACGATTTTCGAACAAACAAAAAAAACCCGAACAGGTTGCCACGCGAGTCGCGCGCCCTCCAGGCGACTCGCGCGGTGGCCTGGTTCGCCGGGTCCTTTTTTCTCGTTTCCTCGCTTTTCTATTTTTTTATTCTTTCGAACCTTACATTAAAAAGCGACTTTCGCGACATATTTCAATAAATACTTTTTTTTTACCTCGGTCAACACGTGTTAATCCATCACGTGTCATTAAATCTTTTTTTCAAAATCATGCATATTATTTATTTATGTCTTTATTCGATTTATTCATCGTTACTAACTTGTTTTCTCGTGTTTGTAGCTATTTATTTGTTTTTATCGTTTTATTAGACTAAAACGAACTCACATGCTAAAATAACTTTGACGTTATTAGTTTAATATGCATTAAACGACTTAGCAACCCATTAATTTATTTTTCTCACATGCTTAGGAAAATAATGTTTGCATATCATTCAACCGTCGAAGTAACGCGTGTACACCAAAAACGAACGATATCTTCGTAAAGGTCGCTAAGTGCGGGCGGGGTTGGGTGTTCTTAGTGTGAACTTCCCAACACGTACCCTCACCCCTTACTCAGAACCATGGTTTCCGGATGTCCGAATCCATTGGCAACGAGAGTCATTCAATACACGATATCCGATAATGTCGGTATCGGTATCGTAATGCAAAGGTATGAGCCCAATAAACTCTGACATCAGAAATGGGCCGTATTTTGTATACGGCCCACTACGACATAGAGTGGGCTCGAATGGTTCCGAATAACCACAAAATTCGGTGGCGACTCCTACTTCGATTTAAATTTCAATTTGACCATCTCATATGGAGATTCATTCGCCTCCCTAAACCCGCGCGTGGCCGCGTCGGGGTGGACCTATGTCATGTCCACAATTTGGCGACTCCCCTGGGGATTAACTGATGAGTCACTTACCATCGGCATCCCTAGGGTGAGACTCGAAAAGAAATCGTTCGAATAGTAATGTACACGTTTTAGTTCAATGGTTCATGCATAACCCAATTCTTTCCCGGGCCGGTTACTTGTGACCGACGTCCCACTATACCGCAGTGCGTTCCTAAATGTGGGTCCGATCATTAAAGCATGTTTGCGTCCGATCATCATCGGGTGTTTGTCGGAAACTGCTATAGACACCTGGCAGTCAAAATGTTGGTGGCTACACAAATGTACTTCGACGGTGCTGCAAGACGAGACGCAGCTGGGGTTGGAGTGGTGTTTGTATCTCCACAAAACCATGTTTTGCCATACTCCTTTTCATTAACTCAGCTATGCTCAAATAATGTAGCTGAATACCAGGCCCTCATACTTGGTCTCCAAATGGCGCTCGAGATAGGCGTTCAGGACATGGACATCTACGGAGACTCGCAGCTCGTGATAAGTCAAGTCCTCGATGAATATGAAGTGCGAAAAGAGGATTTGGTCCCATATCATCAACAAGCACTCCGACTGCTAAATCAACTTGACACCGTCAACATTGGTCATGTACCGAGAAGTGCCAATAAGTTGGCTGACGCGCTTGCTAACCTCGCAGCCACATTGGCACTGAGGGTAGAAGAATAAATGCAAGTTCTAGTCTGTAATCGTTGGGCAATACCGCTGCTTGAGGAGGAAGAAAATAGGAATGAGAAGAACATGATCAACGTCTACACAATTGATGAAGATGACTGGCGTCAACCCATCATCGACTTCTTGGACCATCAGAAGTTGCCAGACGATCCTAGGCACAAAGTAGAGATACGCCGACGTTCCCCGAAGTTCATCCACTTTAAAGGAACACTTTACAGGCGCTCTTTTCTTGGACAATGGTTGAGATGTTTAGGGAAGGATGAATCCACCGAAGCCATGCATGAAGCTCACTCTGGCATATGCGGGGCTCACCAGTCGGTCCAAAACTTTAAGATCGCGTCAAAAGAATGGGATACTACTCGCCTTCCATGGTGCAAGATTGCATAGACTTCGCAAGAAAATGTGGCACATGCCAATTCAACGCAAACTTCATACATCAACCGCCGGAGCCATTGCATCCTACCGTCTCTTCATGGCCTTTCAAAGCCTTGGGACTCGACGTTGTTGGACCACTCACTCCAAAGGCTTCCAATAGACATGAGTACATTCTCGCCGGTACTGACTACTTCTCAAAGTGGGCATAGCTAGTCACATTACGAGAAGTGAAGAAAGAAAATGTTGTGGACTTCATTCGAACTCAAATCATCTGCATGTACGGTGTACCACAACGTATCATAACCGATAATGGAAAGCCATTTGTCAACCAATTGGTGTCAAGCCTAGCGGAAAAGTTCAAGTTCAAACAATACAAGTCATCAATGTACAATGCTCCTGCGAATGGTCTAGCCGAAGCCTTTAATAAGATACTCTGTAACCTGCTAAGAAAAGTGGTGGCAAAGTCAAAACGAGACTGGCATGAAAGAGTTGGCGAAGCTTTATGGGCATATCGCACTACATACAAAACGCTAACTCAAGCGACCCCGTATGCATTGGTGTATGGAGTAGAAGCTGTGTTGCCTCTGGAGTTGCAGATCCCATCGTTGCGCATAGCCATTGAGGAAAGACTTACAGAAGATGAAAATGATAAGTTGCGACTAGAAGAGCTAGAGGCTCTCGATGAAAAGAGGCTCCAAGCCCAACAAAAACTTTAATGTTACCAGGCACGGCTGTCACGAGCGTTCAATAAAAAGGTGCACCCTCATTCCGTCCAAGTAGGAGACTTGGTCCTTGCAGTACAAAGGCTGATCATTACTTCTCACAAGCCGGTAGGAAAATTCATCGCCAAGTGGGATGGTCCATATGTGGTGCGAGAAGTCTACACAAATGGTGCATACAAAGTGGTAGATGAAGATGGTGTGCGCATAGGCCCGATCAATGGGAAATTTCTAAAACGTTATATTCTTAAATCCCCACGCTAAAGACTTCTAAGCAAGAGGTTAAACTGCACACCCAAAAAAAATGAAAAAAAAAACAAAAAAAAAGGTGAGCCGAGGACGGAGTGAAAACCAGAAAGGGCGCTCCGGGTAAAATGAAAAATCGAGTTGCGAGCCACCTAAAAAAACCACAAAAATATCCCATGAACTACGTCGGCTTGATCTTGTAAAATATCATCTGTGTTTTGCAAGTACGTAGGCAGCTCGAGTGAACATGTAGCTTGAGTGCAGCCACACCACCAAACAAACCACTCATTCCCTTATCGAACTACGTTGGCTTGATCTTTTAAAACATTATTTTGTTTTACAAGTACGTAGGCAGCTTAGGTGAACATATAGCTCCAGTGCAGCCGCCCCCCAAAATAAAATAAAAAAATGCTCCTGGCCCGCAAGAGCGTAATCTGTGAACGGCTAAAGAAAAAAAATCATCATCAAACAAAGCTTCAAAAATAAAAAAAAATCATCGAGTGGAAGCTTCCCTCACGAGAAAGTCATGATGGCTTAAACGGGTCCCCACATGACAACTCAAGTAGGACGAAGTGATGCAACCCGAAATATCTTCAAAGCAATCCACGCTGCATCGGTATTGGCTTCCTTCATAGAAACATTGTGACAGCCGATTTCGGGATTGACTTCCTCCATGCGAGCGCCGTAATGACCCAAACGGATTCACCTCGTAACAGCTCGGCTGCTTCTCCATGCGAGCGTCGTGATGACCCGAACGGGTTCACCTCGTAACAACTCGAGTGCTTCTCCATGCGAGCGTCGTGATGACGCAAACGGTTTCACCTCGTAACTACTCGGGTGCTTCTCCATGCGAGCGTCGTGATAACCTGAACGGGTTCACCTCGTAACAACTCGGGTTCTTCTCCATGCGAGCGTCGTGATGACCCGAACGGATTCACCTCATAACAACTCCGGGTGCTCCCTTCTTGGCTCCTCATCTCCGTGTGCTCCCTCTAAGACGTCCTCCGTTGGAGCGTCGTGATGACCCAAACGGGTTCACCTCATAACAGCTCCGGGTGCTCCCTCCGTGCCTCCTCAGCTCCGGGTGTTCCCTCCGTGGCTCCTCAACTCCGGTGCTCCCTCCATGACTCCTCACAAGAGCGTCGTGATGTCCCAAACGGGTCCCCTCACGCCAACTCAGGTGAGAGCAATCTTCAGATGAGACGTCCTCCGTCGGAGCATCGTGATGACCCAAACAGGTTCATCTCATAACAACTCCGGGTGCTCCCTCCGTGGCTCCTCATCTCCGTGTGCTCCCTCCGTGGCTTCCTTCGTAGGAGCATCATGATGACCCGAACGGGTTCACCTCATAACAACTTCGGGTGCTCCCTCCGTGCCTCCTCAGCTCCGGGTGTTCCCTCCGTGTGCTCCCTCTGTGGCTGCTCCTCGACTCTGTGTGCTCCCTCCGTGGCTTCCTTCGTGAGCGTCGTGATGACCCGAACGGGTTCACCTCGTAACAACTCAGGTGCCTCCTCCACGTGAGCGTCGTGATGACCCAAACGGGTTCACCTCGTAACAACTCAGGTGCTTGCTCCGTGGCTCCTAGAAGTCGCGATGACCCAAACGGCTTCATCTCATGACAACTTAAGTGAGGACATGGAATTTGACAGGTGCTTCCTCCGTGGCTCCTAGAAGTCGCGATGACCCAATAAACGAGTTCATCTCATGACAACTTAGTTGAAGATGGAAGATCATCGGGTTGAACTTCTCCATAAGAGTCGAATAAAATCTTCAGGAATCGACAGAAGAAGACGAGTAACTCCCGAGTAACTTGAGAAATAAATAAAAGAAGCTTGATTCAAATATGTCATGCTACCTGCACAATCATATCTATGGACGGGCATATGCATATAATTATGAAATTCAAGGTACGAGAAGAATGTACAATTTTGAAGTACTACCTTGATTATTGAAGGTGATGGTCTGAAACGTATTAAGCAAATCAGCCAAATAGCTCGAACCTGTAAGGATCAACGATTAAAATGGACATACGTGTTAGTCATATGCCTCGGCCGAATAAGTTTATTAAAAAAAGGAGACCACGTCCTAGATGAAACATGCATAACATGCATAAGAGGAAGTTACATCTCAACAAAAGAAGTATTGGGCATACACGCATGAAACATCACATGAAGACTCACAAATTATTACTTCATCACCGGAATTCAATGTAGAAGAAATAAAAAAGAAGACTAGCTTACTACTCAAAAAAAAGAGTGCTAGTTCCTAGTTCCATGTCGTGAAGATTCACACATTATAGGCTACTCCGTTTTGACGTTAAGCTTCAGACCAACTTGAGGTTCGAATGGCAAACAGGATAGAAGTGACTAAAAAACAACAATGAAGGAAAAGCAAGACATCGAGTCAAGAATTGAAGAAGATGGGAGAAACATCGTACCTGAGTGGCTGAATCTTCAACCGTAATATTCGATATCGCGGTCTTGCGGAGAGTGATGTTAAACTGTTAAAAAAATGGAAGAAGGCATAAGAAAGAAGCTTCGTATCCGATTTTCGTGTGACGGTAACGAGACCACGAAGAAAAAAAAAGAGGCTATAAGATATACGGGTGTCAATTGATTAAAAAAAAGGATAAGAATCCAAGATGCAAGCAGGGAGGTTAAAAGAAAAGATGATGGCATGAAGGGTCGAGACCTACCTTACATGCGTAAGAAGCAAGATGCCGCAAAACCTTGAACAAGGGAAATAGAAGGAAACTCTACGTGCTTATATAGGTATGGGAGCTGGGAGGCCTTCTAACCCTACTTCTAGGAGAATCACGGTTTCTATAAGACTTTTGGAAAGTAAGAAGAGTTTATACTTTTCCTATAAATTTGTGACGTCTTGAGATTTCCTAATCCAGTGTTACTGTAAAACTGGGTTGGAAAGATTGAGGATCGTAGCCACTTAGTATGATATCGTGATGTACGTCAATAAAGGGACCGTCGCAGAACAAAAAAAATAACGGTAGACTTCCGAATCAAGAAAATTCACAAGATTTCAGGTCGCTCGTCAAGTCAGATAATGACAGGGTGACAATGCAAAAAAATAGAGATACCTATACGACAAGTCCGGTGCTCGTCGACTTCCAAGTCAAAGTCAAACAAAAAATGTTCGAGACCCTGCCACTCCAGAATACCCAAACGGTGTACGTGACAAGGTCCCGAGGGGGCAATTTGTAGGCATTAAAAATTTATTAAAGTGCCGAATAAATTAAATTAATTAATAATTTTGTGTTAATACATAATTTTAGCTAAATTTAATTATTTTGTCTTGAGTAAAAGAAATATAGGTCGATCCGAATTACAAAATAAACTATTTGGATCATTAAACCCGAAAATAGGACAAATTGGGTCAATGTTACTAATAAACCCATAAATGGGCCCGTGACTACAAAAGTCCACCAAGGAGAACCAAAACTCTATAAATAGAGTCATTCTCATTCATTTGAAGGCAATTGGAAAATTCTGAAGTAAAGGATCCAGATAGAAAAAGACAAGAAGTCGCTACAAGCTCTCCATCAAATCCGTCGCAAGCAGTCAGAAGATCCAAGACAAATTCAAACATTCAAGGGAGATTCAAGTCCAAGCGACCCTCTCGAGAATATCAAATTACAACGCACGCAAGGCAGTACAAGTCAGCTACGCACGCGTCTCACACGTGTACCGGATACACGTGTTCCCTAAACGGCATATTAGAATCAGAGGATACAATAGAGATTGTACACGAACTTTTGATAAATAACTAATAAAATTTATTTGTTTCCTTATTTTGTATTTCAGTTTTTTGCGATACAAAATTTGTCATTGCACATATTATACGAGTACTTTATCATTATTTCATGGGTATTGTTTTTTACATTTATCATACACTATCTTCAATAGTTCTTTATCAATCTACTCACGTGGGTTCTTTGATTTCAATGTTGACCACACTGTAATTATCATATGCGTCAATATTCACTTCTTTTAGATTAATTTTAAATCAATATCGTCTTTCTGTTTATCCTCATATGGATTGTGATTTGTCTTTTGGATAAAAAAAACGTTTCAACCCCTTGATTTTTCACGGGTATCATACTAATGAAAAAAACGTAGCAACCCTATAAATTTTCACGGGTATCATACTACTTCAACGTATTCTACGTTGTTATGTCTTTCGTACATCTATTACGCTTATAGATGATCACACTCTTTTGCATAATTGAAGACCAATCTTGCCTTCCTTCATTATTAAATATCAATAAAAATATTGAAACCCATGTAATTTTTCACGGGTATCACACTATTAACACACGTATGGATGATCACACTCTCTCGCATAATTGAAGATCAATCTTGTCTTACTTCATTAGGAAATATCAATTAAAGAACAACTACCCGTGAAATTTTTCACGGGCATCACACTAGTGGGGTTATAATTTCATCCCTCCCCTCTATTAGAATCTATTCCATTCCATTCTATTTGTTTGAACCAAACGGCCCCTAAAAGTCAAGTTTATCCTTTACTTTTTTTTCTTAAGCATTAAATAAGAATTTTAATGGAACAACATCCAAAATGATTTTAATGTGTATTTAGGGGCGGACTCAGGCCCAGGCTACTTGGCCTACAGCCCAAGTAGAATTTTGAGTGAAAATTTATTACGTATTGAAAAATTATGCATCAGAATTGAGCAATTGTCGCAGTGTTATTGTGCTTGTGTCCTTGTTCTGTAGATTGGAGCTCGCAACACCCTACTATACATACTCTGTATAATATCATTTCATACTTTTTTTTCTTATTTTATACGGAGTACTCCCTCCATTTCAATTTATATTATTTATAAGGAGTATTTTATCAAATAATAACAAACTAGTATAGACAATGTGCAATGATGCACGGTATTTTTTGTAAATTTATTTTATACTTGCTTCATTTTTTTTATATTTTCCCAATTTCTTTTTGGTCCAATTTTTTTTCCCCATTTCATTTCTTTCTATTTTGGTCCATATATTTTACCATACTACCCTTACTATATATAACACTTTACACCTTTATTCTTTCTTATTTACACACACTTACCATTCTACCCCCAATATTCTTTAAATTTATCATTTTATATTCAATACAAAAAAATTGTGCAAAATATCCATGGAAAGATATAGAAAAGAAAAAAAAGGAGGAAGTAACATATTTCATTTTAGATTTTCAATTATGAATTCAATTCTTTTACTTTTATATATCTAACAATGGTACATGTACAGATGTACCTTAGGTATATATAAAAATATTTTTTACATTGCAAAACAAATCAAGATAATTGGATAATATTTTGAAATGTCATTAATTGTGTATTTTAATGAAATATTACCTATATTTTTCATACTCCGTATATGTCATCTTGCATTTAAAGATACTCATTCTCTCTTTTTCAATAACTATTTTGTAAAAAAATGTGTACTGATGAAATCTTATTAGTTTTATGGTAAAACAATCTCACGTTATAAAACAATTATTTTTGTACAAAAAGGCTCTAATTTCTCAATATTAAATGAAGATTTTTTTTTTACAAAATGAATTGTTCCACATGTCATATGAACTCACTCTATAATTTAATTTGTGAAAAAAAATCATGGGTTGGTATACTCCGTATTTTATATACCTTTGTAAAAATTAAAGTTAAAAAGCTCATCTCAAAAATAAAAATACAGTTCAGATAGATAGATACGTTTTTGATCGCCTCCCAATCGGATCGGTCGTTAACAAAGGACGGGGGATCAAACGATATTTGTAAGACTCGGAATAACACAAAAACTACTAGAGTAATCGTGGTAAGTCGAGGTCGGTCCACAGGGAACGGTGTATGTTTGTGAAGCTTAAAGTGTCATGTTTGATGTCTTAGAGAGGGGGGTTTTGTAGAGATCGAGTCTATATTAGAGGAATAACTACGATGATGGCTTAGAGGTGGTCAATCTAGGGAAAAGGTGTTAGGGAGAAGTCGGGATTCGGTACTTGGAGTCTAAGAAGGTCGGAATCGAGTTTTTGTCGCAATGTCGATAAACTCACCTAAAATCCCGCTTTCGCGGAGAATGAGGGTAAGTCCCTAGTCATGGTAATTTCTACCCCGAGTTTCCCCATATTGATAGAAATTAGTCAAGGTCGGTCTAGTTGGCCGGACTAAAACAACAATGACACAACACCATAAATAAGATAAACCAACATGCAAGCAACCCACCAACATCCCTATATTCAAATAATCCAAGCCCTCATCCCTAAACTCCCCAACAAGAAATCTACTCACACATCATTATGGAAATCATCACAACATGCATATTAATTAGATCTAAACAAGATGATGATGAGAAAACAACACAAAAACTAAACTAGAGATTAGAGAGTGGAAGAGAATTATACCAACTATGTAGATCTATAAGAAATAAGAAGATATCATAGATAAAGATTGAATCTTTGATGAATAAAATGGAGAACTTGTCACTAATCCTCCGATAAACCCAACAAATCTTCAAATAAAACTTGAATAATCTTCTTACAACCTTGAAATCTAGATAATTGTTGATGGAAACTTGTAGATCTACTATTAATTACTATGTAAGCTACTAGAATTTTTGAGGATTTTTCTAGAATACTACTACTAATGGATGGTGTAATAGGATGGTGGAAGGGTGTAATGTCTTCCCTCCTTAGCACAATGGAGAGGTGGTTTAGGCAATGAATTAGGGTAACATATATATAGTAATCTCTTAATGAGTTTTTAACCTAAAGCCCAAATCCAACTTTATGCTCCATTAGTGAGACAATCTCCCTTTGCATCTCCATGGGGTGAAACTTTGCCCTGCGGACTTGACATTAATTCCCACCGGGTGAAAATTTCGCCCGATGAGATTTTCTTCTTTTTTTCGCGTTTTTGGCACTTCTTCCCATCGGGCGAAATTTCACCCGGTGGGCGAAATTTTGCCCGGTCAGTTTCGCCCGGTGGGGAGTTCTCGAAAAATCTTCGGGAGGCACTTTTACCGTCGGGTGAAATTTCGCCCGGTGGTGTCTCACCGGGTGAAATTTCGCCCGGTCATTTTTCGTGGCCTCAAGTCTTGTCTCATTCTTCGTTTGTTCGATCGGATGGCTTTAAACTTTAAGTTGTGTGCTTTGCTCTTGGGACGGTTTTCCCTTCTCTTGTGCTCGTGGAAGCTCGATCGTGATTTTTGTAGCAAAACCTATCAAAATTGATAGAAAAACTACCAAAAACACGTAAAACGCACAAGAGAGACGCTAATGCGAGAAATACGCAAAATATGGCGATAATCGCACTCAAGACTCGCAAAACGAGGGAAAAACGGGTCTAAACGGAGGAAAAACGGTCTAAATTTAGCACACAACAGTTTTTTGTGGCCAAATAACCAAATTGGTAAAAAAAGTGGCTCAAAGGCAACGGATTGGTAAAAAAAGTATCGCCGGCGCCGAATAGGTAAAAATGTGGCACCCAATTGACGAATTGGTAAAAAAATGTCGCCGGTGCCAAATAGGTAAAAAAAAAGTGGTACTGAAGTGACGGATTGGTAAAAAAAATATAATCGTGTTACAGATTTAAGAAAACTTAACTGATGCAAGAAATTGGTAAAAAAACGTAATCGGCGCCAAATTGTTACGGATTAAAAAATAATAATCGATGCGACACTATTTAGAAATTAATGTTCCTAAAATAAATTACATAGCGTTTTGGGTCGGTTTAGATTTTTTCAAAGTGTGTCGATATTGTCACATAGGTCCGTGTTTACGGTTCTTACGATACGGTGTAAAAAATCTAGACATATCGAAACTCGACCCACGACCCATTTGACTCGCACCTGAAAAGACCCATTAATCTAGGATCGAAATCCGACTCGACCCATATTGTAACCCGACCAATTTAATGGATCTAAAATTTTCTAATCAAAAAATTTCGTACAGTTAAAAAAAAAAATTCGTCTACTCCATATTTAGCTCATACAATTCTAAATAAGTCAGCATCACAATCAAATGAGTCATCTAGACGAAAAATTGTTTTTGTTTTTTTTTCACCGTACGGAATTTTTTTGACGAGAAGATTTTAATTTAGATCCGTTAAATTAGTTGGGTTACAATATGGGTCGAGTCGGATTTCGATCCTAAATTAATGGATCTTTTCGGGTTCGAGTCAAATGGGTCGTGGATCGAGTTTCGACATGTCTAGATTTTTTACACCGTATCGTAGAACCATAAAAACGGACCAATGTGACAATAATATCGGCACACTTTGAAAAAAAAATCTAAACCGACCCAAAACGCTAGTTAATTTATTTTACGAACATTAATTTCTAAATAGCGTCGCATCGATTAATTTTTTTTAATCCGTAACAATTTGGCACCGGTTACGTTTTTTACCAATTTCTTGCATCGGTTAATTTTTTTAATACCCGTAACACGGTTAATTTTTTTTACCAATTCGTCACTTCGGTACCACTTTTTTTTACCTATTTGGCACCGGCGATATTTTTTTTACCATAAAAAAAAGTTGTCATTTTTGCATTAACGACAATTAATAGATTGTGAATTTATTTTATGCATGTAATGATTTTTCCTTCCTTATTGAAAGTAGTGGAGTTTAGAGGCAAAGTTTTTAGAGAGAATTATTCTCTTAGTGAAAAGGGGATGATCGAGAAGGAAAGAGTATATTTACTTCAATTTTTTTATATTCCCTACAAATTAATTCTTAAAAGAATAAAACATGTTAAATAATCGTCCTACTCTAAATCTAACTTAGATCGACGTGATAAACCATTTTATTAGTCCTTATAACTATTTTATTTTTATCTCATTTATACTATTGGATCCATTTTTACCATTATTTATGGTTAAATTATAAAAGATGTTTACGTCACTAAGAACGATTTTGCCAAAATTGTTTCACAAACTCAATTGAAGTGGTATCCTCTAATAATTCGAGTAATGTTGATACAACTATAGCACATTATTTATCAAATTTTGCTAAAAATATCACGAAAGTAATATGTAAAATATATTCGGAATAATATGTCGTACAAATATGTTCAGTTATTGACTTATCAAGTATTCCAATGTAATAGAATGTGCGCCGCTCGGACAAAAGTGTAAAAAAATAGTCCCTGGTAAATACAAATCTTGAGTTCGCCCCTATGTATATTTAATTAGTATATTAGCCTTGCTAGGATAAGGACTAAGGAGGGGTCGTTTGGTTTGAGGTCTAAAGGAAAGGGAAATGGAAACAATCTTTAACGTTCCCTTTGTTCTTGTTTGTTTCATCATTTTTTTCATTCTCTTTTCCTTTCATTCCTCTTCATTATCCCCTAATTCTTCTATCTCCATTACCCTCATCCCTTGGGGTTTGGATTTTCATTATCCATTACCTAGCCTCACCATCATCACCACCAAACCCGTTAAATTTTGACTCGATCCACTTGACCCATTTATTTTAGAGTCAAGACCTATATTTTTTGACCCATGACCCATTTGACCCGAACTTAAAATGACTCATTTGAGACTTAACCCGTTAATTTATTATATTTAAAATAATAATTAAAAAGTTATTAACGATAAAATGATAGATTATAAAAATTTATATTACTTTTATTATCATTTAGCAATAAATATGGTAAAATATTAAAGTATCTTTTTTTTTCTTACAATTTTTAAATTTAAAATACGGTGTCGGTGTAATTAATATAATAGCAGCATAAGGAAGAAAAAAAGACGTCGAAAATTATATCTAACCATAACTCGAATCATGACCCATATAACTCGACCCAATTTTGACTCAACTCGTATTTATATCCGAACTGTAATTGTTTCTTATTCCCTTACTTTTGTAAATAAACAACGAGTAACATCAAAGAATAATTTTTTATTTTCCTTTCTATACCCTTTATTGGTTTAATTCTCTTTTTTCCTTCCCCAGCCAAACACCACACCGGTTGTGGACCTAACTTACTTTGATCCTAGAAAAATGCAGTATGTATACACTCCGCAGTACCTATCTCATCCTACTTTCTTTAGCTTCCATGTTTATGTTCAGGCGCGTCTTAATAGATTTGGAGGCCAATCCATGACCTTTCATGTAGATGAAGTAGAAAACCACCACACTACAAGTCACCCATGTAAATATTACTCCCTCCTATTCACTCTTTTCCTCCCACTTTCCTTTTTGAGCTTAGTTTGATTTTCTTCCCACTTTCCTTTTTTGGAAATAATTTTAATCATTCTTTATTCTTCCTTCAATTCTTTATTCTTTTCCTCCACACCTAAACCCAACCCCTTTTCACTTTATACCCCACCTTTTACACTTCATACCCCACTTTCTATTCATCTCTCCTACTTTATCTCCACTCTTTATTATTATTATACTCCCTCCTTGGTTTCCCAAAAAATATTGGGGAGGAAAAGAGTGAATAGGAGGGAGTATCTCATAATTTTATATATAGAGTAACTATTCAGAAAGAAGATTATAAACCCAAACAAAATTAGAGGCCCAGTTCCCCCGCTCGCCCTGAACCTCCTTTGAGCCGCCTCTGTTTATCCTATACTCTTTTGCCTTTCCGTTTCTTTAATCATAAATAATACTGCTACTATAAATAATTTATACCCTGTCCTCCTGCTCCTTGAAAAAACCCATTAAAGATTTGATCTTTGGTACAGTACGTTATCACATATGTTAACTTATACAGTATATAATTAGTTACTAGCAAAGATCCTAAACTTTATCTAATCTTTTGTCTCTATGTCTTCTTGCTCCTCTCTCATTCAATTCAATTCAAATATTCAATGATGTACTATAAGTCATACTCCCTCTATCCATTTTTAATCTTCCTACTTTCCTTTTTGGATTGTCCATCTTTAAACTTCTTACTTACAATATTTTCTCTTATGATTAATTTTTGTGGTCCATATCATTTCTGACTCTCTTAACTTTTATTTTTCACCACACACTACACTCCACCCTTAATTTTTGTGCCTACTCCCCATATGAAATTTAAATTTGGAGGGAGGGAATGCTAGTGAATTAGTAATGATAATATTTTCCTCTTCTTGGGAAAAGCTTCCATTTTTGTTTCATACTTATCTTATACTCCCTGCTACTACTACTACTACCGGACTCTCTTATAGAGATTGATGAAAGGTACTACTACTACCTTATTCCACTTAATCCAGCTATTTCAATTCCCACTTTCTGATCAGTTTCAGGTTAATCGCTCTAATCCCCTTTTCTTTTTAATCCTTCAAAATCTTGTTCACTTTTTTTTTTTAAAATTTAGTATACTATTTTTGTGTCATACACATTTATTTGTATGCAAATCAGGCTATGTAAGTTTCTTGAATCATGGGGTTATTATATTTATTATGTCCTTTTTTTTTTGTTTCCTTCAGTTTTTACCTTACTACTTGTATTATCTGTTACTGTATTTCATGCATACCCACTTCTCTAAACTTCTTTATTTGTTGTTTCCTGTTATAATATGATGTGCTGCATGTGCATGATTAATTTGGGTGTTTTTGTATGGTGTTAGTTTGATATTCTGAAGAAATGAGTTGATGAATCAATAACGACAACAAGGTTTGAGATTGATTTAAGATTACATTTTTCTTTTTAAATGAAGCGGACACTTGGTCGCGTTACAATACAAGGAATGGGGGACGGGATTTGAACCTTTGACCCGTAGTCCAAATTTTTGGTGATGAGTTGTCAATAGTTTTTGGTTGCGATGTTGTTTAGCTTAGCTCGGGGGTGTTCTCGCCCTGCCATTGTTGTGTGACCACCATTTGGTTTCTGGAGGGGTTCAAAGAAAGACAGTTCAAAGTGGTGTGTGTGGGGGAGTCAACACCCTCCTTGGCTACAAAAACATTCTTGTTGTTGACTTGTTGTTTTGTTACTCCCTCCGTTCCAATGAATTGTTTATTCCATATTGAGGCGTCTCAATGAATTGTTTGTCTTTCTATTTTAGGAATGTTTTTTAATATGTAATTTGATCCTTGGCTCCACATGTCACATTCTAATTGGATCTCTTCCCCTTGGTGCCAAAACCAAAGGCAAACAATTCATTGGAACGGAGTGATTATTATTTTTTTTTTTCTGATATCAAGGATAAGTAGATAAGAGAGGGTAGGTACTTGAACATATTTATCCTCTTTTTTTTACTGTTTTTACATGCAATTTGTTTTTTTTTGTCTTTTGTAACCAATAACTCTAATTAGAAGTCATTCTTGGGCTATAAGAAAGTGATTTTTTGGTTTTCATTTCTAATTCGGATACATGTAGCCTTTTTTTTTTGCTGTTTGCTTGCAAGTTTTAGCCTTTTGTAACAAACAACAGTAATTATGGTTTATTCTCTGGAAATATTGTAGGGCATTTTTTTTTTAATTGTTTTCCCAAATTTATTGACTTAACCATTTCAATTAATTTCAGATTTACCCATTTGTGTATTTGATTTAGATTTTTTTTTGTATCATGTATTACCCTCTCTTTTGGATCAATGTTAATTGAAAGATATCTTAGGTACTATTGCTTGAGGTGAGTGTTCGTTAATGCTCTCCTCCATACTGTTTTTTTTTTTTTTTTTTAAAAAAAAAAACAGAACTCGGATCATAGTGTGTGACTCTCGTTTGATATTATATATATCTATATAAAACGTTTCAGATTTGAGTTGATGAATTGGGTTCATGCATACGACGATTACACACCAAACAACAATCCCTTTGATCTTAAAATCAAGAGATGTCTATGCTCCACCGATTTGCATTCTGCTAGAGAGCTTAGAATAGCTCAACACAGTTTAAATAAGCCAAAAAGTAGGAGGATATAGTTTTTTTTGTGTTTTTAGTACTACCTATTTTGTTTCCCGTTAAGATATCTCTAGAGGTGGGTTGGGTTACCAGGGGCGGCCCCAAAGGAGGTTCAGGGCGAGCGGGGAACTGGACCTCCAATTTTGTTTGGGTTCATAATCCTCTTTCTGAATAGTTACTCTATATATAAAATTATGAGATAATATTTACATGGTGGCTTGTAGCTGTAGTGTGGTGGTCTACATGAAAGGTCATGGGTTCAAACCTTACTGGATCGCTATTTTATTGTTTCGAACTGGGTCTCCAAATCTATTAAGACGCCCCTGTGGGTTACCTTACTTGGAATATCGGCCTTTCGGTTTTTTTGTGATCAAATGGAAGAGATTTTTTCCACAAAATGGATAGCATGTCATGTTTAATTATACCAAAAACTCTGTCAGGCTAACCTGGTCAATATTCTAGACCAAATCAATTCGGTCAGTCATATTTGCATAACTAGTTTCATGATGGGAGCATTTGTATGATCCTCACAACCTAAGATAACTAGATAAGATGTATATTTTGACCATACAAGGAAATTGTTTTTTTTTTGTTTTCCGTAATGACCATCCGTAACGACAGTTAGGAAGTAGGTTGTATAAGAATGAAGGGAATGTGATTAAACCCTCTTTGGTATGGAAAAAAGTGTGGTTTATGGTATGCATTGAAAGGCTAAGCGGTTATATATATGGGATAATATCTCGTGAGGGATCACCGTTGCATTCCTTTTCCTAGTCTTATAAGGCCAACTGTTGTCATCATTACCGTATCCGAGGTATTTCTTCTTGGTTTAAATCTTGTCTTGTGTTTGCCACTTGGTATGAAGTAAAAATGATGAAGCTTTCTTTGTTATTAGTTCTGTGTTACATTGTATGCCTGCATTTGCAGTTCATCTGGTTTATAATTCATCATTCTCAATTAGATGTACCCTTAAATGTGTGAGGACTTCTATGATTTTCTACATGTTTTTTGTTCTTTGTTTTAGCGATTCGAATGTGCTATTTGTAATGAGTTGTTTTGAGAAGGTATTTTTCTTGACTTTTGTTGCAAGTTTCTATTTTGTTCGTCAGATCAAACTTCTTATGTTGATCTATTCAAGAAAAGATGATTTCTTGTACTCTGATTTTTCAGTCATGACTCGTGACTGATCTTATTACTTCAGATCAAATTCTTTTTTTTTTCTCTGTTCTCGTGACTCAATGTTTTCTTGAGTGGTTATACTTACTATTACTCCGTATGTTTTTCCCAGCTATGGCATCAAGATCGTATACGAACTTTATGGACTTAGCAGCTTCAGCAGGAGGATTACTCGATTTGCCTCCAACTCCGAGAAGTCTGCCGCGGGTAATGACTGTTCCAGGTGTCATACCGGAAGAAGAATGCGCTCAATACAGTGATAGTGGTTTCGACATTTCTTCATCCACTTACCGTGAAAGAAAAATTATACAGTAGCCAATTTTCTCCCTGTAAATGCTAAGAAGGACCCTAAATCAGGAATATGGAGCTTAAGTCTAGATGAAGATTTCACTTTACTTACATTTGAAAGACGGGTTTCCTATTGGAACCGAGGTTTTTTATGTTGGATCTTTGAAGGTGGATGTGGACCCCTCCGAGCAGGAAGAAGTTGCTGCGAGATTACTCAATGATTTTCGTTCTGTGCCTACATTTCTCCCCTCAGATTTGCAGAAGAAATTTTACCTTGGATTCTGTAAGCAATATCTATGGTGGGCGAAATTTTACCCGGTGGGCGAAATTTCACCCGATCAGTTTTGCCCGATGGGGAGTTCTCGGAAAATCTTCGGGGGGCACTTCTACCGTCGGGGGAAATTTCGCCCGGTGGTGTCTCACCGGGTGAAATTTCGCCCGGTCATTTTTCGTGGCCTCGAGTCTTGTCTCATTCTTCGATTGTTCGATAGGATGACTTTAAACTTTAAGTTGTGTGCTTTGCTCTTTGGACGGTTTTCCCTTCTCTTGTGCTCGTGGGAGCTCGATCGTGATTTTTGTAGCAAAACCTATCAAAATTGATAGAAAAACTACCAAAAACACGTAAAACGCATAAGAGAGAAGCTAATGCGAGAAATACGCAAAATATGGCGACAATCGCACTCAAGACTCGCAAAACGAGGGAAAAACGGGTCTAAATGGAGGGAAAAACGGTCTAAATTTAGCACACAATAATTCCCCCGCACTAAACCGTTGCTCGTCCTCGAGCAAAGACCCAAAAAGAAATTACAAACTACTACTACTAGCTAGACTATGCTAAGCCGATACGGGGCAATTAACGGGCCCGCTCCGTCCCTTCAACTCACATCGAAATACTTATGAGGTATAGTACTCCCATGCAAGACAAGTTGGGGCTTGCTCAAAATGGTGGATGCGACTAAACACACAAAAACATATAACATGAGAGAATAGACGCATCCAAAGCAAAAATAAAACACCGAATCCCTCATCGAGACGGCGGGGAAAGACACCGATTACTTACCTAAAACAACAATAGACTCCAAGATAAATCACCCACGTAAACAAGGACCAAAGCCTAATACTATGACAATTAAGCAATATTGTGGACATGACGTAGGTCCACCCCGACACGGTCACGCGCGGGTTTGGGTAGGCGAATGCACCTCCATATGAGAATGGATCGAATTGAAATTTAAGTCGAAATGGAGTCGCCACCGAATTTTGTGGTTATTCGGAACCATTCGAGCTCACTCTATGTCGTCATGGGCTATACACAAAGTAAGCCCACTTCGATTTCAGAATTTATGGGGCTCGTCCCTTTACATTGCAATATCGATACCGTTTACACCGGCTTTCGTATATAGAATGACTCTCGTGCGCCAAGGGTTTCGGACATCCGGAAACCAAAGGTTCTGAGTAAGGGGTGAGGGTACGTGTTTGGAAGCCCACTAAGGACACCCAACCCCGCCCGCACAATGGCGGCCTCTACTAAGACATCGTTCGTGTTCGTGTACGCGCGCTAGTAAAACGACTAAATGATATGCAAACAGCGTTTTCGGGCTAAGCATGTGAGTTATTGGTTTGCTACGTCATTTAATGCATCTTGATTCACGTCAAAGTGATTTAGCATGTGATGTTCATTTAAATAAATAAATGGCAAACATCGAAAATAGAAAACTCGTAAATAAATTACAAATTACACGGGCGGAATACAACCCGGAATTCACAATACAACGAGCAATAAAATAGAATAATCGAATAGGAAATGGTAGACGTTAACTAGAAACGGACCCGTATATAATAAATATAAACTAGACCGTAAGTTGTGCAATTGGACTAACTTCGATTAGATACACATTATATTGTGTACCAATCAAAGGACGGAGGTTCGAGACCTAGGTGTGGTGCTAACCCGATCTCGAACCTCGATGCCTTGTCCCGACTTATCACCTCGAGAAATGGAGTCTAAATTAATTATGTGTCGGATACGACTAAAGAGTCCTCGACATAAAATTAATAGTGCGAGACCGTCGATCAAAATCGTTTTAGGTGTCGTGATATGCATGAGTTTTGAAAATTAGAATTACGTGATTGATTATGCACGTGTCGACTAAAAGTCGTAAAAAATGACGAGGCTCAAATGTTGCATTAGAGCTCTCGGTTTTCTGGGCTACAGGACCCACTCGATCGAGTCATGGTCTGACTCGGTCGAGTGTGTCTTTAACGTAGCTACTGTCCAGATTTTTGGGTGCTACTCGATCGAGTAGCCTACGTACTCGGTCGAGTAGCCCCTGTACGAGTGACAACTCGTGTTGCTTTTTTGGATAAAATCGATAGTTGGCCAAATTAAATACAAATATTGCACGATTTGCATTTAACTTGGCTTCCGGTACTAATCGTGTATACATACGATTATAATACCGTTATCGGAATTTTATGAAAATGTTTATCGTTAGATTAGAAATTTTGAATTAGTGACGAAATTGTATCCCTCTACGTCACAACATCGAAACTAATCCTTTCGGATTATGTGATGTCGGTTTTCGTGTCAATGAGTTTCGTACTAATTGTCGAAATGGGATCAAATACGTTCAACTAGGACCGATCACGATCACATCATGTCCTTGAGTACATTGGGGCGGCGCTCCTCGAAAAGGCGCCACCTCCGTCGTTACTCGTAAAGGAATTAGATGGACTTTAGGCGATCGTCATAGTCAAACGTATTCGAAACCGAGATTTTGATATTAGTATGTATATATACATGGTATAATAATGTTAGATGTTAGAATACGGAATTAAAGTGTTAGTATACAAAAATAAAATGTTAGTATACAAAATAAATAAAAAGTTAGTATGCACAATATTAAAGGTTAGTGTTAGCGGTTAGTAGCAGCAGCAGCAACAACAACAACAACAACAACAACAACAGCAGCAGCAGCAGCAGCAGCAGCAGCAACAACAACAACAACAACAAAGAGATAAGTGAGAAAAAGAAACGGGGTTTGAATTACACCCTCAACCTACATGCTTAATGGCCTCGGAAACGGACTCGTAATAGCGGCGTGAGCGCGGGAGTGTCGAGATATGTAGGGTGAGTTAGGGTGTGTATGGTTAGGGAGAGGATGCTCTCGGGTCTTTGACGAGTTTTGATCTCGGGGTTTTGATTGTATGTGTATGTGTATGTGTAATGGATGATTCGTCGGTTTTCGAGGGACGAAGGACTCGGTTTTTATGTGTATTGCTTAGGGTTGCTAAGGGCTTGTAGTGTAGTGTAGTATGGTAGGATTATGGTAGAAATGTAGACTAAGAATGCATGGAAAAACTTGTGAAATGAATGGGGTTAAGGGGGTATTTATAGGCTTCACCCCCCCAACCTAGGGTCACTCGATCGAGTGGCCCTAGTGCACTCGATCGAGTGCCCTTCAAAACCGGCCTGGTTCAGCTGTTGACGCTCCACTCGACCGAGTGGGTCTATCCACTCGATCGAGTGGATCAATTAGGATCGAGCTATTTTGGGAAGGATTGACCTTGATTTGATTTGATTGATTTTTTGAAGTTTGATTTGTGCGCCAGTTTTCGAGAATGTATTTGGCTGATTTGTGAGATGGTTTCGTCTTTGACCGGGTTTTGACCCGGTCGCCAAAAGACGGGATTTATTCTTGGTGTCGGTTTTGGCCCAAATTAGTCTCATTTGACTCGGAATGACCCATTAGGCCTGAATTTGAGGTCGGTTTTGAGAGATTTGCACTCCGCTAGAAGCCCACGTCGGATACTATTGATTCCGAGTCCGTATTCGAGCGTATTAAGTCACGTTGACGTCCGATCATCATCGGGTGTTTTATCGGGAACTGCTATAGACACTAGCAGGCAAAATGCGGGTGTCTACAAATATAGATAGTTTCGCGGGGACTTGCTTCTGAAGTCTGGAGTGTACATGTATGCTGACACATAACAACTTGTATGTAACATATAGGCAAAACACTGACTCGCGCTGGGGAGGAAAGTGGCTGCGCGGGGACTTGCTTCTGAAGTCTTGGGTGTACCCGTATGCCGACACATGACAACCTGCATGTAGCATTTCAGGAGAAACACCGCCTTTGATGTTCCGTTGGGAAGCACTAGCTGGTACCTGAAATGTTAGATACATAGGCAGAAATAGCAGGCATAGTATATAGCAAGATAGCACATAGTAAATGCAGTTAGCATCTATAGACTAGTTTGCGCTAGGGAAAATGATTTTTGCTTCACTTTGAAATCGAAGTCCTGAAAGCAACTCACGTGCTAGGAGATAGGTTTTTCAAAATTGAAAGGGGTATAAAAGAAACTTGCAGTTTAAATAGACCGAATTTTGACCTTGCCGAAAAGGATTTTCTCAAATGGCTAAGTTTTGCAAATTTTAAAATGAGAATTTGAAAAGAGAGGCCTATCGACAGACTCGACTCTGGATGCGACAAGACGAGCTGACAGACATGACTGGACTCTCGAGGGGTTGGACTGTGACTCGGTAGGGGGGTGGGCCACCTAAGATGGCAAGACTCTCAAGTTCCGTTATTTCGTAGTCTAGGCGAGTGGCAACACGGTCAAACATCAAATTGGGAAGGATGTGTTACAGGGGAACTGCAGTAGTCTGTAATGAGACTGTATTTGCAGGACTTAGCAGTAGCAGTGCTGTAGTCTAGTGCTCTTTGAATTTTGTTTTGTTTTGGGATGCATTCCCAAATTAAAGTTGGGTATCGCTTCGAGTCCCTGACGGATTCTCGTCTTTGACTGAGCCGAGTATTAGGACACACTATAGAAAGGAGTCTAGTTTTTTAAAGTCATTTGGATTTTGTGAATGGATGAATAGCTTCTGCCTAAGAGAAGCCCCCAGGACGACAAAGCTAGCTGCTGAGAACATGACAATGTCGTGACCGGAATGATAGTGCCTTTTGAATGTTTGTCAATGTGAGTGGTTGTGCCTTTATTGAAAAGGCTGCCTACGTATTCACGTGTAGTGAAATCAAACCAAGCCGTAGTTCAGTGGATTGGAAGATATGTTATGGTGCCTAGTTTATTAGGGCTTTGTGTGTAGCTGCCATAGCGTTGGTGTAGGCTAGGTGTGTTCCCAATGATGTCTTGATCAAAGGGCAGGAATAGTTAGGATGTTGATCCTGTGACTGTGAGCGTTCTCCGGGGTAGCTCCCAGAGATGGTGTGAACTATTTGGGCATGTTCTATGCTGATCGCAGGTTGAGTTCCCGTGTTTGGGGCTGGTAACTGGTTTGAATGTTTTTGGAAATGTGGAGCTAGGTCGCAAGTGGCTTTGATGACTCGAAATCTGGAGCTCGATTATGTGGAGCTAAGGCTTCGAGGGTAAGGTATTGCAATGTGGTAGGAAAGGGGGAAGTCGAGTAAGAATGACTCGAACTTCGATCAGGATAAGTTTGATAATGTGGGATCTGATTTCCATGTCTGGCCCTAATGGTTAGGGTGTATCCTATGGAGCTTGAATCCTCAAAATTTTGGGCTGTCTCTTAGCCTAGGCCTCGGGAAGGTCTTGAGGGTTGTAATATGGGGAGGCTAAATGTGGTGTTAGCTAACCAGCTTGATTGTCTCTCCCCGGCCCTATTTGATGGTATGGGCATCGATAATTTTGAATTGATCGTACCCCGGTCAAGGAGCTTTCACTTGTGTTGACCATTGACCACGGTCATGGGTATTTGAATTTTTTTTTTTTTGGGTTGACCTCTTAGCCCCGGTCGTGGGATTTTTTTTTGTGTTGACCATGTCCCGGTCAAAAGGGGTTGACCGTATCTGGTCGAGGGATGTTGATCATGCCAGCTCTTTCGTTTTGGGCCTTTTGCTTTTTTTCTTGGACTTTTGATTTTTTTTTGTCCAACTCTTTTTTTTCTTTTTTTCTTTTTTTTTCTTCACGGTAATCCCCTCCTATGGTGTTATGGGTGGATATGGGGGTGGGCCCATCGGTTGGATTAGGCTTGTGGAGCTAAACCTTTGTAAGGTGTAAGCCTAGTTGGTGTTTATGTGAGTGCAACTCGCGGTGGAGTACTCTATGGTAAGCATGGTGGTTTGGATCTCGGTATTGTCATCATAATTCCGAGCAGGCTTAGTAGGAGCATCGTCCCGAGTTGGGTATTTTTGGCATCAAGTAAGACTAACGCCTAAGATAGGGATTGGTCAGTTTTATTGGAGGCGTGTTTATTGTGGGAAATGGGCTTGCCTCCCGTCTTGAACCCAAACTAGGAGACTACCTAGATTTGTCATAGGATTCGATACCGCTCCTGCTAAGGGTAGTTATGTGGCTGTCTATGCCAGACATGGAACAGGTAAGGGAAAACACGGGCCTCAGTTCTTGCAGTCATTATAGATGTGCCTATAATAGTCACGTGCGTGTGCTCACAGTGTATGATGATGGTGTTCATCATGTTCTCGGAAACACATAAGGAAAGTGTATAGTAGAGATAGAATATTGAAAGCTGATTTTTTGTTGAATTTTGAAAAGAGGACAGAATGCAAAAGACTCTGACTCTGATTTGGAAATGAGGATGTAGGGTATCCTAGACTCGGACTCAGACTTAGACTCGAATCAAATCCGGACTTACTGACGCTCGGTTGGTTGTTTCTTTTTTTTTGGTAAAGTCTTTGATTGGAGAAAACGACAGGTGCCACGACTCGCCTTAACTCGACTTTGCGCGAATGCAAGAGAGGGAGTCAAACTAGACACGGCCCGGGGTGACGGGATGACAAAGACTCTTGGACCGGGATACTCGAACATTGACCTAGACGAGGTAACGACCCTGGCTCGAACTCGACCATGAGATCTGAGCCACGAGGATGAGTCCGAAAATGGGGCGACCGTGTTTGGCCGCGTCACGTGTTCGGACCCACTGTGGCGACCTAAACCTTTAGGAGACTCGAGTGTTCGTAGCATAGGTACGAGTCGAAGAAGGCATTATAAGGACGCCGGTGTATGATGAACGTAAGGTCCTCCTTAGGGTGACCATGTTTGACTGGTCGGTTGGAGGATAGCCCCCGAGCGACACAAAAGACTCTATAGGACTCATATGGGGTGGCATCTAAGTGACTCGAAAATGGCACGCGTGAGACAACACGTGTAGGACATGACCCTTAGAGCAACCGTGATTGATCGCTCTGCTAAAGGGTAGCCCCCGAGTGAAACCGAGGACTCTGATAGGACTTAGATGGTGTGACATCTATGTGACTCAAAAGTGGGGTACGTGAGACAACACGTGTAAGACATGACCCTTATAGCAACCGTGATTGACCGCTCTGCTGAAGGGTAGCCCCTGAGTGAGATTGCAGGTTTTGCTAAGACTCGAGTGATGGACGAGTGACCCTTAGATGTAAGGATCACGAACCTTTTGTTATAGGCCTATGCCTTGTAAAAGGTTGACTCGGCCTTGATGAAGGCAGACGGGTAAGGGAAGAAACTTGCGATGTAAGATTGGCGGAGTTTCGACGCTAGAGACCCTTGACTTGACTTGAATAAGGATGACCCTGTGATTAGGGTAGACCCTTAAGTTAAAGGATTTTTGAATTGGGATGACTCGACTAACGGATTGAAAGACGGGCAAAATTCCCTTAGGAAAGGTCGTGGGGAGCGTCCTGTCGGAGGGAAAATTGTGTGTGACTTTCTACTTAGGACTCGAGTGTCTATGAACCTTCCATTTACGAGTGTATGACTCGTGTTCGTCGGTTGTGCCTTTAGAAAATGGCGGACTAGGATGGGGAAGAAACCCGTGATGTAGGATCGACGGAGTTTCGACGCTAACGACCTTCGACAAATCATAAAAAGACCCGACACACGGATTACGGTAGGTCCTATAATCGGAAGGTATTGAAAAATGATTGAATTTTGAAAATTGAGAGGACGGTCCTGAAATTGGTAGTGGGCCAATAGGACCGGGCATTTTGAAATGTTGGAATGGTTGCGAGTAATTTCGCGTTTTGAAAAATTGGGAGACGGTCCCCTTTTTTTGAAATTGGCAGCATGCCAACAGGACCGGTTTTTTGAAAAGTTGAATTTTTGGAATTTTGAAAATTAGAATATCGAAAATAAATTTCCGAAAATTTGAAAATTAAAGATAAGATCCCGAAGATTTGAGAATCGAAAACGACATCTTAGAGATTTGAAAATCGAGAATGGAATCTCGAGGATTTGAAAATCGCGAATGGCATCACGAAGATTTGAAAATTGAAATTGAATTTTGAAAATTCGAAAATCGAATGGTGGATCGGAAATTCGAAATTTGAAATGGGAAGCATGCCGGCTAAATATAGGCTATTTTGAGTCAAATCGTAAGTCTAAATTTTGGCAGCATTCCGAGTTCTTGAATTTGAATATTTTGAAAAGACGAGTCCCGAATCGGACGCTATTTCGGTTTTTTCAAAATTTGGTGTTTTGGAAAGATGGGTCCCGAAACGGACAGTATTTCGGGTTTTTTGAAATTTGGTATTTTGGAAAGATGCAATTTTGAAATGACGGTTTTTGAAAAATGACACGGAAACCAAGTAGCACGTAGTCAAACAAGCATTATAACGACGCTCATGTATGCTTTACGCTAAGTCTCGGTCGGTCAAAATAGGGTCTATACCAACAACGATGGCTTTCTCGTGTGATGGACGGACTCCCTAAGCCGAGTTGGTCTTAGGACATGCCGCGAAACCGAGACGAGTTCCACCATCGATGTCTTTAGCGCACCCATGTAGGAATGCACCGTGGTATAGTGGGACATCGGTCACAAGTAACCGGCCCGGGCAAATTTGGGTTATGCATGAATCATTAAACTAATGCGCGCACACTAATCTACGAACGATTTCTCTTCGAGTCTCACCCTAGGAACCCCGATGACATGTGGTACATCAGGTATCCCCAGCGGAGTCGCCAAATTGTGGACATGACGTAGGTCCACCCCGACGCGGCCACGTGCGGGTTTGGGTAGGCGAATGCACCTCCATATGAGAATGGATCGAATTGAAATTTAAGTCGAAATGGAGTCGCCACCGAATTTTGTGGTTATTCGGAACCATTCGAGCCCACTCTATGTCGTCATGGGCTATACACAAAGTAAGCCCACTTCGATTTCAGAATTTATGGGGCTCGTCCCTTTGCATTGCAATATCGATACCGTTTGCACCGGCTTTCGTATATAGAATGACTCTCGTGCGCCAAGGGTTTCGGACATCCGGAAACCAAAGGTTCTGAGTAAGGGGTGAGGGTACGTGTTGGGAAGCCCACTAAGGACACCCAACCCCGCCCGCACAATGGCGGCCTCTACTAAGACATCGTTCGTGTTCGTGTACGCGCGCTAGTAAAACGACTAAATGATATGCAAACAGCGTTTTCGGGCTAAGCATGTGAATTATTGGTTTGCTACGTCATTTAATGCATCTTGATTCACGTCAAAGTGATTTAGCATGTGATGTTCATTTAAATAAATAAATGGCAAACATCGAAAATAGAAAACTCGTAAATAAATTACAAATTACACGGGCGGAATACAACCCGGAATTCACAATACAACGAGCAATAAAATAGAATAATCGAATAGGAAATGGTAGACGTTAACTAGAAACGGACCCGTATATAATAAATATAAACTAGACCGTAAGCTGTGCAATTGGACTAACTTCGATTAGATACACATTATATTGTGTACCAATCAAAGGACGGAGGTTCGAGACCTAGGTGTGGTGCTAACCCGATCTCGAACCTCGATGCCTTGTCCCGATTTATCACCTCGAGAAATGGAGTCTAAATTAATTATGTGTCGGATACGACTAAAGAGTCGTCGACATAAAATTAATAGTGCGAGACCGTCGATCAAAATCGTTTTAGGTGTCGTGATATGCATGAGTTTTGAAAATTAGAATTACGTGATTGATTATGCACGTGTCGACTAAAAGTCGTAAAAAATGACGAGGCTCAAATGTTGCATTAGAGCTCTCGGTTTTCTGGGCTACAGGACCCACTCGATCGAGTCATGGTCTGACTCGGTCGAGTGTGTCTTTAACGTAGCTACTGTCCAGATTTTTGGGTGCTACTCGATCGAGTAGCCTACGTACTCGGTCGAGTAGCCCCTGTACGAGTGACAACTCGTGTTGCTTTTTTGGATAAAATCGATAGTTGGCCAAATTAAATACAAATATTGCACGATTTGCATTTAACTTGGCTTCCGGTACTAATCGTGTATACATACGATTATAATACCGTTATCGGAATTTTATGAAAATGTTTATCGTTAGATTAGAAATTTTGAATTAGTGACGAAATTGTATCCCTCTACGTCAGAACATCGAAACTAATCCTTTCGGATTATGTGATGTCGGTTTTCGTGTCAATGGGTTTCGTACTAATTGTCGAAATGGGATCAAATACGTTCAATTAGTACCGATCACGATCACATCATGTCCTTGAGTACATTGGGGCGGCGCTCCTCGAAAAGGCGCCACCTCCGTCGTTACTCGTAAAGGAATTAGATGGACTTTAGGCGATCGTCATAGTCAAACGTATTCGAAACCGAGATTTTGATATTAGTATGTATATATACATGGTATAATAATGTTAGATGTTAGAATACGGAATTAAATTGTTAGTATACAAAAATAAAATGTTAGTATACAAAATAAATAAAAAGTTAGTATGCACAATATTAAAGGTTAGTGTTAGCGGTTAGTAGTAGTAGTAATAATAATAATAATAATAATAATAATAATAATAATAATAATAATAATAATAATAATAATAATAATAATAATAATAATAATAATAATAATATGTTTAGAGAGGGAGAGGGTAAGGTCGTGCGACCCCCCTCCTAGGGCACGACCCCTCTGCCGCCCGCCTGCCTCCAGCCGCCCAGCCTTCTGCCGGCGCCCGACGAACCGCCGACGCCCGCCTTCTGCCGCCTTCTGTGCTGTCTGAGTCGCCGACGACCGGTGCTGCCGCTGTTTGCTGCTCTGTTCTGTTCTGGGGTTTGCTGCTGCTGTCCTGCCGCCTGCCGGCGCTTGGATTCCTCTGCCGCCCTTAGCCGCCACTCGCTGCTGTCGCCCGCCCTCCGTGCTGTCTGAGCCGCCGCTGCTGCTGGTCGTGTTGGTTTCGTTTCGGGGGTTGGCTGCTGCTGTTCCGCCATCTCCGGCGTTTGGGCCCCTCTGCCGCCCTGCTGCTGTTGCTCCGCCTGTTGCCGGAGCGTCGCCCTGCCTTGCCCGCTTTTCTGTCTCCCGATATCCTGCCGCCGGCTTCTCTCTGCCGCCTGTTCGGTTCTGTTTCTTCTCTGTCGTCTGTTCGGTTCATGGTTGCCGTCTTCTGCCTGCTCTTTGCCGGAGCCGCCTGCTTCTCCGTCTTCAGTCTCTTTTTGCCGACCGCCCCTGCCTGTATAATGCCCCTTCTTCTCCGGCAAGTTGGTGCCGGACTGTCGGTTTTCTCCTCTTTCGTGGTGTTCCCCTGTTTTCGTTTTGTTTGCTGCTCTTTTTGAGGCTGTTTTGGCCTCGATTTTTCTGTATCTCTGCTGTTTTGGTTTGGTGTGGTGTCGGGTATTGGTAGCTGCTGCTGTTTTGCTTCTTGGGTCGGGTTTTGGATTTTGGTTTGCCGCTGTTTGCTTGTAGGCTGTTGTTCTTTTGTGGATTCGGGTTTCGTTTCTCGGTTCTTTTTGGTTGATTTGTTGCTTTGCTGTTCTCTCCTTCTTCTTTTGGGATATTGGGTCTCGGTTTTCTTTGTCTTTCGCCCTCTGCTCTGCTCCTGTGGTTCGATCCCTGTGCTTTGCTTTTTCCTTCTGCCATGCCTCCTTCAGTTCGCTTCCATTGTCCCTTCGTGGGTCTTTCTAACTGTCAGGACGGAGGTGGAAAGGGTCTTACCAAACAATCCTTGCGTGTCCACTTACAGAACCGCCATTTTTGTGCCGATGCTCAGGTATTAACGCGACAAACCCTGTCCAGTAGTTTGTCTGTCTACTCTTCTGCTGAGGTCACCTTTAAGCGTATGAGTATTTGGCTGGGTGGTGTTTGCCTTTCGACTCCTTCGCTCACTTCTTGTTGTCGGCATGAGGCGGGGGATTGTGTTCAGGCACCTGATTGTGGGGATGGATTCGTTCGTTTTATTCTGTATGATCTTCCTCGCCCCGATCCGTCCCCTGTGCTGTCAGTGGGAGATATTGACCAGGACATGCCCCCTTGCCTTTCCTTGGCTTCTCTTGACCGTTTGCTCTCTAAGGGGTTGCGTACGGTTAAATCTATCCCCCCTAGGTGTCGAATTGGATTCGCTCGGGTTTTGAAGGGTGCCCTGGATGATGTGGTTGGCTCCCCTTTTGATATTTCTCGCTGGGTTTCCTTGTTTGTCTTGCCCCTTTGTGTCTTGAAGACCTTTGCCCCTAGGAGTAGTTTGGAATGTAGAACTGTTATTAGACGTCAGCGTCAGGAAGAGGCTATTTCCGAGCCCTTCATACTTGGGGTGGGCCGGGAGGGAAGTTGTTGCTCTTGCGCGAAGCCCTTGCGGAGGTCTCCCCTTCTTTTTGTGTGGAGGAGGAGCCTGACTTAGGTGAGCTCAATATCCGTCAGTGTCGTAAGAAGATTTCTGATGGTCATTACACGGCCGCCGTTCGTGTTCTTTCTTCGTCCGGTGTAGCTCCGTACACTGATGCCACTCTCCGAGCTCTCCAGGATAAGCATCCGGATGCTCTTCCTCCTGCCCTTCCGTCTGAGCCTCCTGGCCATTGTCTTGATGCGTCGGTGTCTATTGTTTTGGATATGATTCGAAGTTTCCCCCGGGGCACGTCTTGTGGGAGGGATGGGTTTCGGGCCCAACATCTGCTGGATTGTTTGAGTGGTGCTGCTATTGCCATTTCTGATGACCTGATTGCCTCTATCACCCGGGTGGTCAACCTTTTTCTCGAGGGGAAGTGTCCGCAGGTCCTAGGTGAATACATCGCTAATGCTCCGCTCACCCCACTCGTTAAGCCTGGGGGAGGGGTTCGTCCTATTGCGGTGGGCACCATCTGGAGACGCCTTGTCTCCAAGGTTGGTGCCTTCTTGGTTGGCCCATCTTTGAGTGGCTATTTTGAGGGCCTTCAATTCGGGGTAGGTGTTTCTAGCGGGGGTGAGGCTATTCTGCATTCCTTGAACCGCCTTGTCGAGGATCGTGGCGCTGATGTGGGTCTCTCCATGTTACTTGTCGATTTCCAGAACGCCTTTAACTTGGTCGACAGAGAGACTATGCTGGGCGAGGTCTGTCGTCAGTGTCCTGCCCTTTCCCGCTGGGTTGAGTTTTGCTATTCCAGCCCAGCTAGGCTCTACTACGGGGAGCACTGCCTCCGTTCTTGCCAGGGGGTTCAGCAAGGTGACCCTTTAGGTCCCCTCCTTTTCTCTCTGGTCCTGCATCCCTTGGTTCGTAGGATCAGGGATTCCTTTGATCTTCGCTTTCAGGCTTGGTATCTCGATGACGGTACTATTGTTGGGGATACGCTTGTTGTGGGGAAGGTTCTTCAGTTGATCATGGAGGAGGGCCCCCGTTCTGGCCTCCACCTCAATGTTACGAAGACGGAGGTCTTTTGGCCTGTCGAAGATCCGAGAAGCAGGTGGGCTGGTGTTTTCCCTACCTCTATTGCCAGGCCCTTGCACGGTGTTAAGGTTCTGGGGGGACCGGTCAGCGTGTGCCCAGCTTTCAGTGGCGCTCTTGTCTCGAAGAGGGTCGCCCGTACTATAGATCTCATGGACTTGGTTGCTACGATTGCGGATCCTCAGTGTGAGTTACTTCTTCTTCGGGCGTGCACAGGTATTTCTAAGTTATACTTTGCTTTGCGCACTTGCTCTCCCCTTGCTTTTGGGTCAGCCCACCTTTCCTTCGACACTGCGCTCCGATCTAGCCTTGAGCGTATTGTCACGGCATCCGGACCCGGTTTCGGGGAGTGGCAGTGGCGGCTGGCTACCCTCCCCTTTTCCCTCGGGGGGCTCGGTGTCTTTGCCGCGGCGGATGCCCTTCACTTTGCCTTCCTTGCTTCTCGCCTCCAGTCTGCCGATTTGCAAGCTAAGCTGCTTCGCCCCTCCGAGATCGCTGCCCCCGGATTTGCCTTTGAGTCTGCCTTGAGTGGGTTCGTTGAGGCCACCGGTTCTGACTTCTTGAGTAACCCATCTGAGATCGCTGCCCCAAAACTTATGAAGAAATTGGCAGATATATATTTCACGAGGGTTGCTTCAGCGGCAGAATCTGTTTTCTCCTTGATTCCTCGACAGGTTGCCCTGTGGAAATCCCAGCAGGGGGACCATTCTTCGGACTGGTTGAGGGCTGTCCCTATTTCTGGGCTCAGGCAAACCATGAACGGTCGGACATATCGCAGTGTGCTTAGCTACCGCCTTGGAGTCCCTCTGTTTCCGCTTTCCGGGACATGCTCTTCTTGCTCCAGGGGCCTCAGAGGCGATATTTTTGGTGATCACGCGGTTTCGTGTGCTGGTACTGTGGGTATTAAACATCGCCATAACCTTGTCCGGGACACACTGTTGGATATTTGCTTCCGGACCGGGATCTCGGCAGGTAAGGAGGTGGAGATTGGCCTCTGCGACGATAATGACAAGCCCTTGCGACCAGCCGACCTTCTGCTCTACTCGTGGGACAAGGGGCGTGATGTTTGTGTTGATCTGACTGGGTCCTCGCCCTTGACTCAGACTGGCCTCACCACTTTCGAGCCCGGACAGGTCGTTGCTGATGCTGCCCGTCGTAAATGTGCCAAGTACCAGGCACGCTGCACGGCGATCGGGTATGGTTTCGTACCTTTCTCCTTCTCCTCTCTCGGCGAGCTCGACACGGATGCTGTTTCTCTACTCCAGCGGATTCGGAAATTTGATTTATCTCAGGATGCTGGAGCGCGTGCCGCAGTTCATATTTTCACTAGAATTAGCTTTGTAATCGCTAAGGGAGTGGGGGCCCAGATAGTATCTCGGCTTCCCTCTAACTTCTTGTAATTTGTTCTGGTGTTTAATGCAAGTTCCGTTTTATAATAATAATAATAATATAATAATAATAATAATAATAATAATAATAATAATAATACAAATATATATATATATATATATATATATATAGGTTCACATAAGGCCAACAACTCTTATAAGTTCATAAGTTCCAGTGTTAAAGTTACACAAAAAGTGCTTAAAGTTACACGAGATGAGTGTTAAAGTTGCACTTTATCACTTGAAGTGATAACAGTGCTGAATGTTATAGTTACATATCAATCTTGAACAAATGCAACTTCAACGTATGTCAACTGTAACTTTAATATAGACTTAGTTGCATGTGGTGAACTTATTTGATCCCTTCTCTCTCTCTCTCTCTCTCTCTCTCTCTCTCTCTATATATATATATATATATATATATATATATATATATATATAGAGAGAGAGAGAGAGAGAGAGAGAGATAGGTTCACATAAGGCCAACAACTCTTATAAGTTCATAAGTTCCAGTGTTAAAGTTACACAAAAGGTGCTTAAAGTTACACGAGATGAGTGTTAAAGTTGCACTTTATCACTTGAAGTGATAAAAGAGCTGAATGTTATAGTTACATATCAATTCTGAAAAAATGCAACTTTAACGTATGTCATCTATAACTTTAATATAGACTTAATTACATATGGTGAACTTATTTGATCCCTTCTATATATATATATATATATATATATATATATATATAAACGGTAAAGAGATAAGGGAGAAAAAGAAATGGGGTTTGAATTACACCCTCAACCTACATGCTTAATGGCCTCGGAAACGGACTCGTAATAGCGGCGTGAGCGCGGGAGTGTCGAGATATGTAGGGTGAGTTAGGGTGTGTATGGTTAGGGAGAGGATGCTCTCGGGTCTTTGACGAGTTTTGATCTCGGGGTTTTGATTGTATGTATGTGTATGTGTAATGGATGATTCGTCGGTTTTCGAGGGACGAAGGACTCGGTTTTTATGTGTATTGCTTAGGGTTGCTAAGGGCTTGTAGTGTAGTGTAGTATGGTAGGATTATGGTAGAAATGTAGACTAAGAATGCATGGAAAAACTTGTGAAATGAATGGGGTTAAGGGGGTATTTATAGGCTTCACCCCCCCAACCTAGGGTCACTCGATCGAGTGGCCCTAGTGCACTCGATCGAGTGCCCTTCAAAACGGGCCTGGTTCAGCTGTTGACGCTCCACTCGACCGAGTGGGTCTATCCACTCGATCGAGTGGATCAATTAGGATCGAGCTATTTTGGGAAGGATTGACCTTGATTTGATTTGATTGATTTTTTGAAGTTTGATTTGTGCGCCAGTTTTCGAGAATGTATTTGGCTGATTTGTGAGATGGTTTCGTCTTTGACCGGGTTTTGACCCGGTCGCCAAAAGACGGGATTTATTCTTGGTGTCGGTTTTGGCCCAAATTAGTCTCATTTGACTCGGAATGACCCACTGGGCCTGAATTTGAGGTCGGTTTTGAGAGATTTGCACTCCGCTAGAAGCCCACGTCGGATACTATTGATTCCGAGTCCGTATTCGAGCGTATTAAGTCACGTTGACGTCCGATCATCATCGGGTGTTTTGTCGGGAACTGCTATAGACACTAGCAGGCAAAATGCGGGTGTCTACAAATATAGATGTTGATAACTTTGCCTAGGTCCGCCTAATTTTCTAAAGGGGTACTACGGGGCGTATAATGGAGTGGAAAAAGTAAACCATGGATTCGTTCGACACTGTAGGTAGGTGCAGTCCCGCTCTCTTTGGCTAAGCCAAGAGGGTCGTTCCAAAACTCGAATTTCCTAAATTAGCCCAAATAAAAAGGTGGAGTGTTTACAATTATTGGGATGGATCGACTCATCACCGCTATCTTCCGACCTCGGGACTCGGTCCTCTAGTTGGCACTTCACGGCGACGAATTGATCAGAAGGGCTTTTTTTTTTGGAGACGTTTTTGACATTTTGATTTTCATTTGAAGCTCCTTTTCTTCTCATTTGTTTTTCTTTCTTCTTTCATATTTTTGTGCCCTTTTTCTCTTGCTTTGGTTTGCCCTTTTGGCTTTTTGATGTGGTTTGTAACCAAGCTTGGAGGTTATTTTGAGTGTAAACTTATTGTGATGATGTATAGGTGGAGGAAAAATAGGTAATCGAGAACGCGCGCCATTCCGGATAACCCACAAAAGAAGGAAAGGATTTGGACTAAAGGTGCAATGGTCATTCGAGCAAGGTCACCTAGAAAACGGGATGCGGGAACCAAGGCCTAACTCCTCCATGGGTGGTCAAGGTGGTCAAATGCAAACCCCGAAGTAAACCTCTAGGAGAAAAGGTGGACTCAAAGCTAAAGGATCAACAAATTCATTGCCTAAGAGTCATTCTACTAGACTAAGGTCCAAAATCTACAATGGGTTATCTACAATGGAATGTAAACTCTTGTTATAAGTTTGTAATCGGGTTTTCGAAAAGTTTTAATCCTAGACACGCTATACAAAAGCAAAACAAGACAAAACACACGAAAATGAAAAAGCAAATAAAAGAAAACACAAGTAAAGTCATGAACTCCATACTCCATCAATCATTCAAGCACAATCAACCACAACACCAAAATGCTCAACTTCGAGAGCCTCCAATAGCAACAACCTAACTCCTCTACAAGAAGAAAGAAGGAAGGAAGTTACCAAGCGGGTGCTTTCATAATCTCTTCAACTCGCGCTATTTAGGTGGTGGTTACCTGTAAGAGTAGAGAACAAGACCATACACGGGACACGAAACATAACGAGAAACAGGAAAAGAAGAGAAAAAGAACAGAAAATGTTTTTGTTTTTTCGAGTTTTTCAAATTTTTATGGATTTTTGAAAAGATTTTTGAAGAATAAAAGATAGTAGACTCCTTCCCCACACTAAAACTGTACATTGTCCTCAATGGACAAGTAGGGAAGAACGAGAAAAATGAAAAAAGAAAAAGAAAAAAAATCTTTTCGGATTTTTATGGTTTTTAAATGTTTTTGGGTTTTTCAAAAATTTTGAGAAAAGAAAAAGAAAATAAAATAAAGAAAACGATAAAATAGTGGCAGGCCTAGGTGCAATCACATCACCTTGACCCTAGCCAAGTGGCTAAGAAAATGAAAATGAAATAAAATGAAAGGGTGAAAAATTGGGCGTAGGTGTAGTCACGTCACCTAGCCCGGATTAAGAAAAATTGAGAAAGATTTGATTTAAAAATTTGGATTTTCAAAGGGTCAATGGCGTAATCACGTCGCCAAGAGACCGGGAGCAATACCAAGGCCGCGACAGCCACAAAAAATCATTAAATGGGACGGTGGGACAACTTGCAATTTTGTTCGAGATAAAACAATCACAATGGTTAAAATGATGGGACAGGGAACAAGGAACAACATTAATTCACATACAATTGTAAATGATTAAGACTCACCGACTCCATATATATTTACCCACAACACATACGAACCACATAATCTACCGACTCTTGTAGGGGGGGTCTAGTCTGAATAGTCATTTGGCGCAAAGGAGGCCGTGGGAGTTCCTTCACCGGCATACTCCCAAACTCCTACATCCCCCGAGTTGTTCAGTCGGAATTCACAGGGACCTGGAGGTAGGTCCCAATTACGAGGGTTATAAATATTGGTTCGGTTTTTGCCGGGGACAATTAAGGCTCGGTCATGGCTAAGAGAGACGAGGCGGTGGTCAGGCACATGAAAGATCCAAGTAGGGAAATAAGCCTCGTCAAGCCAGATACGGGGGTCATGTGGTTTAAGATGGTCAGTCGCATAACCCAAATTTCTTGCTATTACGGTCACAAGACCACCACAGTCGACAGAGGGGCGTTGGTCAATGATAATTTGATGAAAGTGTAACGCCACGACAATGGGTAGGTCAAGGGGGTAAGGGTTACCGAGTAAAGAGTCACATATCAATTGTAGGACGCACACATTAAGGTTAATGATGTTATCGATAGATGGCAAAGACAGTGTGAAAGGATTTCAGCGAAATAACGAATGGCTGGGTTACGGATTTCAGCGGTAAAATTAGAATTGGGTTCGAAATCACGTTGACCCGGCACTATGCGCCTCCATAAGCCTCTCCTAGTCGCACTACTTTGCGAATCACTTAGGGGTCTACTTAGTCTGGTACCCGATGAGGGCAAACCTAGAGCTAAGCTAAAGTCGGAAATATTTAAACAGTGATTTCTACCAAACAAATTAAATTTGAACTCCTTAGGTGCGGACGGGTTATCGATTGTAAAGGTACCTAAAAACTCACAAGTCAAGTCTTTGTTTGTGAAAGGCACAAAATCAAGGAGTTTACTAGTACCAATTCTAGACGATAACTCTCTAATATCGTTCTTAATTCCTAGAGTTTTCATTGTGAATGGACAAGGCCATCTCGTACTCTGAAAGTTCTTTTCAGAGAAGATACGAGCAAGGGGTGAATTAGGGCACGATAAAAGTTTAGGCCTAACGGACTTACTAGAAGATGAACATTTAGAAGGATTAGAAGTCGAGGCCATACCTTGTTTACGCGCGGCTCTTTGGGCTCTTGTCTCCATGATAATAATTTGCAAGAAAAATCCAAAAACTTCTGCTTCTCCTTTCAACAAAAACCCAAAATAAATATTCACCCAAGTATGGAATGGAGTTATGAATGGAGGTTGAATATGGTGTATGGAAGGTGGTGTAATGATTTTGTGATGGTTGAAAGGGTGAAATGGTGAGTGAGGTGAAAAAGGTGGTATAAATAAGGGTGTTTGAGAGGGAAAGTGAAAGTTTAAAGTTGGTGGTAAAAATTTGGTGTAAAAATTATTGGAGGGAAAGTTATATTGAGGTAAATTGTTGGAGGGAGATGAAAATGTAGTGAGTGAGTAAAAGTGTAGGTGATTGGCCAAGTCACACCGCCGGGTGAAATTTCACCCGGTCGGGCATCATCGGGTGAAATTTCACCCGACGACTTTTCGTCGTGAAGATCGATTTGCCAACTTTTTCCACTGGGTGAAATTTCACCCGATCAAAATCTCACCGGGCGAAATTTTGCCCGGTGGTATATTCTTCGGTTCCGGCAATTCTGGCAACTTTTCCGTGGGGCGAAGTTTCGCCCGGTCGAGTCTCACCGGGCGAAGTTTCGCCCAGCCGAGTCTCACCGGGCGAAGTTTCGCCCGGCGGTCTTCTTTGTTGCGTTTTTCCGCCTTGCCATTTCATGGCTCTTCAATAATCACCTAGAGATTCAAATATATGACTCGACTCTCATTACATAATCAATATTTTCCACAAACATGCTTGTGGTCTTTGATTAAGCTCCATAACTTCTCCAAATGCTTGATCTTCATCCAAATTAAGCTCCATTGCGAAATCCAATTTCAATCATTCTTCTCAAGCTAACAAAACTAATAAACTCAAAGAAATATGATACATATATACAAGGTGGTTGTTGAGGATACCACCAAACCTACATCAATTTCGAGAGGGGGTTCAAACAACGCTCCCCGATGGGAGCTCACCAAACTTCATAGTAGCAAAGGTCTCACGAATATGACCGGGATGATAAATCTTCAAACGTTGCCCTTTAACCATAAACTTCCCGGTTTCCGGGCTTGATATCTCTATCGATCCATATGGTTGCACTCCGGTCACTTCAAATAGACCCGACCATTTTGATTTCAACTTACCGGGGAAGAGCTTAAAGCGAGAGTTGAAGAGTAATACCTTATCACCAACGAACAAGTCCTTACGAAGAATTCGAGAATCGTGCCATTGGCGAGTTCTTTCTTTGTAGATCTTCGAGTTCTCGTAGGCTTCAAGTCTTAATTCTTCAAATTCTTGTAGTTGGAGAAGGCGATTATTTCCTACAACACTCTCATCGAAGTTTAGCTCTTTGATTGCCCATTTGGCTTTGTGTTCTAATTCCACCGGTAAATGACAAGCTTTGCCATACACAAGTCGATAAGGAGTGGTTCCAATCGGCGCTTTGTAAGCCGTCCTCAATGCCCAAAGGGCGTCATTTAATTTCAATGACCAATCCTTTCGGTGTGTATTTACAACTTTCTCTAAAATTCCCTTGATTTGACGGTTGGAGATCTCGGCTTGCCCATTTGATTGAGGGTGGTAGGCTAAGGACATCTTGTGAGTGATACCGTACTTCCTAAGAAGGTGTTCAAAGGTATCTTTCCTAAACTGAGAGCCTCCATCACTAATTATGGCTCTAGGCATACCGAATCTTGGGAAAATTACATTCTTGAAAAGCTTGATTACAACCTTGGAGTCATTGGTTGGGGAAGCTACGGCCTCGATCCATATTGAGACATAATCAACCGCGACTAGAATGTACTTGTTACCAAAAGAGGATGTGAACGGACCCATGAAATCAATGCCCCAAACATCGAACAATTGAATCTCCAAGATAGGTTGAAGGGGCATCTCATTTCTTCTTGTTATATTGCCGCTTCTTTGGCATGCATCGCATGTGAGAATGAAAGCTCGAATGTCTTTGAACATGGAAAGCCACCAAAACCCGCTTTGGAGAACCTTGGCAATTGTCTTTTGGTTGGCCAAGTGTCCACCATAAGATGTCGACTGAAGGTGCTTCACAATATTATATCCTTCTTCGGCCGTAACACATCGTCTGTAAATTCCATCTACGCATCGGCGAAATAAATAAGGCTCGTCCCAATAATAGCGTTGGGCTTCATAACGTAGTTTCTTCCTCTCTTGTTTGGAATAATCGTCCAGAATAAAATGAGACACTAAGAAATTGATGATATCGGCATACCAAGGTGTAATAGTTTCAACGGCCATCAAGGCCTCATCTCTCATAGCTTCATTGATGGGAATGTCATCTTCTTTATTGCTCTCTTTACTTACCGTTAGTCTACTAAGATGATCCGCTACCAATTTCTCCGATCCGGCTTTGTCTTTAATCTCGATATCAAATTCTTGCAAAAGGAGCACCCACCGAAAGAGTCGGGACTTTGTCTCCTTTTTAGACATGATGTAACGAATCGCCGCATGATCGGTATGGATAATGACTTTAGAACCGGTAACATAATTTCGGAATTTCTCCACGGCATAGACAACGGCAAGCATCTCTTTTTCGGTTGTGGTGTACCTCGATTGAGCTTCATCTAAGGTCTTGCTTGCATAATAAATCACATGTAGCTTCTTATCAACCCGTTGTCCTAGAACGGCACCAACGGCAAAATCGGATGCATCGCACATGATCTCAAATGGAAGATTCCAATCGGGAGCTTTGATAATCGGTGTGGTAGTGAGAGCGGTCTTTATCCTGCAAAAGGCCTCAAGACACGAGTCATCAAAAACAAAAGGTGTATCTTTCATAAGCAAAGAAGTCAAAGGCTTAGCAATCTTAGAAAAATCTTTAATAAATCGTCTATAGAAACCAGCGTGACCTAGAAAACTCCTCACCCCTTTAACATTCGTAGGTGGTGGCAAGTTCTCAATCACGGAGACCTTCGCCTTATCGACTTCAACTCCTCTATTAGAAACAATATGACCTAGGACAACACCTTGTTCAACCATAAAATGACATTTTTCCCAATTTAAAAAAAGTCTATACTCTTCACATCGAGTCAACACTTGATCAAAATTTTCAAGACAAGAATCAAAAGATGTACCATGGACACTAAAATTATCCATAAAAACTTCCATGGATTTTTCAATAAAATCGGAGAAAATAGCCATCATACATCTTTGAAACGTTCCCGACGCATTACACAATCCAAATGACATCCTTCTATAAGCATAGGTGCCATAGGGACATGTAAAAGTGGTCTTCTCTTGGTCATCGGGATGAATAGGAATTTGAAGAAATCCGGAATGACCATCAAGGAAACAAAAATAAGAATGATGCGCCAAACTTTCAAGCATTTGATCAATAAAGGGATGGGGGAAATGGTCTTTTATGGTGGCCGTGTTCAATTTACGATAGTCTATACACATGCGCCAACCGGTAATAGTCCTAGTGGAAATTGACTCACCCTTTTCTCCTTTAACAACCGTCATTCCTCCTTTTTTCGGCACAACTTGTACGGGGCTAACCCATTTACTTCCGGTTATTGGGTATATAATGTTAGCCTCATACAACTTAAGGACTTCCTTCATGACAACCTCTTTCATGGTGGGATTCAACCTACGTTGACCCTCAACCGAAGAACGGTGGTCATCATCAAGGATGATCCTATGCATACAAACATTTGGGCTTTTGCCTTGGAGGTCGGCAATGCTATACCCAATGGCCTTTTTGTGCTTTCTTAAAACAATTAAAAGTTTTTCCAATTGAGGTCCATCAAGGGTAGCATTGACGATAACGGGATAATTAGTTCCTTCAAGAAAAGCATATTTGAGGGAAGAGGGGAGTGGTTTAAGTTCAAGATTAGGAGGAGAAGATATCATACTCTTACCCACCGATAGTGGTTCTACCTTTTCATCATGCAAACATTCTTCTTCAAGAGGTGGAGAGTCAAATGGTTCCTCTTCTTGCTTATCATCATCTATCAAGCTATACTCAACCAAACTATCAATAACTTCAATGGAATTCATTTGTTCAATCATTGGTTGTTTAAGAGCTTGAGAAAGGGAAAACTCTACCGACTCGTTCCCTATGTTAAATGACAACTTTCCATTCTTAACATCAACTATAGTACCACCGGTAGCCATAAAAGGTCGACCTAAGATAATGGGGGTAATAGTGTCTTCGGGCATATCCATGACAACAAAGTCGGAGGGGATGAAGAACTTACCAACTTGAACGGGTACATCCTCAAGTATCCCAAGTGGGTACTTGACGGACCTATCCGCAAGTTGAATCGACATGCTAGTGGGTCTCATCTCCCCCACACTAAGTCTTTTAGCAATAGAATAGGGTAACAAACTAACACTAGCCCCAAGGTCGCATAAAGCTTGATTAACAACAACATTTCCTACCCGACAGGGGATGGAAAAGCTACCGGGATCATCTAGTTTCTTTGGCATTTCGTTCATAAGAATGGCACTACATTGACCCGTGAGAGAGACACATTCTTTGTCTTCTATGGTTCTCTTTTTATTCAAGACATCTTTCAAAAACTTAGAATAGAGGGGCATTTGAGAAATTACCTCTGTGAAAGGTAAAGCTACCTCTACTTTCTTCAACATATCCACGAAACGGCTAAATTGAGCATTTTCCTTGTGTGGCTTAGCTCGCTCGGGAAAAGGCAATGGAGGGATAGGAGCGGGAGGCGGTGGAACATTGGATTCTTCTTCTTCTTCGGCTAATCGCTCCGCCTCTTTTCTTTTTGCTTCCTCGGCTTCCATTTGCTCTTTCTTCTTTCTTTGTTCTCTTAGTTCATTCTCCGCATTTTGGAGGATATCAAACTCCGCTTGTATTCCTCGGTTTTGTTTGGGGGAAGAGGGAGATGATTCTTGTGGTGTACTTGGTTGATTAACCTCGGATGGAGTAGTCTTGGTGTTTAAGTTTAAGTTTTTATATGGGTCCTCAAGTTCTTTGCCACCTCTTAAAATTACGGCATTTGCTTGGTGTGAAGGATCTCTTGGGTTTTGGGGTTAAGCGGGCAAACCATGGGGTGGATGGATTGGTGCGGCTAAGGCTTTTGTTGCTTCTTGTGATTCCCAAACTTTTAGCCTTGCCTTGGTATCTTGATGTTCATTCCATAGTTGGCCAACTGTTCTATGCAAATCATTATAGTTCTCCCATGAGGGACCTCCTTGACCAAATTGAGAATTACTTGATTGGCCATAAGATTGAGAGGGTTGATTGAATGATTGTTGATTGTAACCTTGGTTACCATGAGAATTTCCTTGGAACCCTTGATTGTATCCATGATTAAAGTGATTACTATGTTGATTTTGGTAATTGTTGTAATTGTTGGGAATATGGAAGTTGCTACCTTGTTGATTGAAGTTGCTCCTTTGATGAGGAGGCATATATGGGGGCATCTTTGGAGGATCTTGATTAAAGGTCCTTTGTTGAATTTGATTGAATGGCCTCATTTGACTCCCTTGGGCGCGCGACATTGGATTTTGAACATTTTGATTTCCATAAGAGAAATTAGGATGAAATCTTGTGCCGGCATTGTAGATATTAGAAAAAGGATCAAATTGAGGTCTTTGCCCATATACTTGTATAGCTTGGACTTCATTTGGCTCTTAAACATAAACTTCTTCATTAGGAATGCAAGAGCTAGAGTCGTGGCCATGATTGCCACAATAATCACATTGAACTTCCCATGTTAATAGCTTTGGAGGTGATGGTTGCCTTGGTGGAACACTCCCTTGAATTTGGTACATACCTCTAGGAGTGGGCTTAGAACTCATGGCATCCATTCTCCTTTTCAATTCTTCAAGTTCCGTTTGGAATTTCAATTCATTAGAACTCGTAGATGAGTTCACTTCAACTTTCTTTCTAGAATCCCTCGATTGACCCATTCTAGAATCACTCCTTGCCATCTTCTCAATTAGATTTTTAGATGCCTCATCGGTGAGAGAAGATAAGTCTCCTCCGGCGGCCAAATTGAGGTTTTCCTTGGTTCTCGATGAAAGGGTGTTGTAAAATGTTTGGGTGGTTAGCCAATCGGGTATTCCATGATGTGGACATTTGCGCAACAAATCTCTAAATCTTTCCCAAGCCTCACTTAGGCTTTCCAATTCATCTTGCTTGAATGTTTGTATCTCCATGCGATATTGGTTAGTCTTTGACGGCGGAAAATATTTCTCCAAGAAGGCATTAGATAGTTGAGCCCATGTTGTGAAAGTATTAGCGGGATGGCCTTGAAGCCATCTACGAGCTCCATCTCTCAAGGTCTTCGAAAATAATAAGCGATGCAATTGACATGAAGTTAATCCATTGAGACGGGTTCCTAATAATTTTTCTTTGAATGAAGCGATGTGCTCTTGAGCATCTTCTTGAGAAAAGCCGTGAAATGTATATTGTTGGACCACGTTTGTCAAAGAAGCTTTCAGTTCATAATCCTCGGGAATCTCTCTGAAATCGACGGGAGAAGGTGTTTCTTCATGTGTGAGTTGAGAGTGCGAACCTAGAGTCGCCATTTGTTGGATTGGTGGTGATGGTGGATTTGGAGAATTTGGAGGGTTTGAAGAATTTGGAGGGGATGGAATTGGTGGTGGTGTTCTCGGTGATGGTGGTGGTGGTGGTGAATTTTGTGAAGTGTAAGGTATGGAAGGATTGTTTGGAGGGGGGTTATGTGATGTAGAAGGTGTAGAAGGTGAATGTGGTAGGATGGGATTAAGGTTAGGAGGTGATAATGAAGGATGTGGAATGATGGTGGTTGAGTTATTTCCTCGAAAACGCAATGCTCTAAAAGTCCTTTCCGGTTCCGGATCGAACCACAAGGGCGATGACGTGTTCCTGGGCATAAAACTCAATTAAACGGTGAGACTCCTAGCACCTCGTGGCACTAGGGAAAAGAGAGAAGGGAAAAGAATCAAACACAACAACTAAAAACACAACAACAACTAGCCGTTCCCCGGCAACGGCGCCATTTTGATCGCCTCCCAATCGGATTGGTCGTTAACGAAGGACGGGGGATCAAACGATATTTGTAAGACTCGGAATAACACAAAAACTACTAGAGTAATCGTGGTAAGTCGAGGTCGGTCCACAGGGAACGGTGTATGTTTGTGAAGCTTAAAGTGTCGTGTTTGATGTCTTAGAGAGGGGAGTTTTGTAGAGGTCGAGTCTATATTAGAGGAATAACTACGATGATGGCTTAGAGGTGGTCAATCTAGGGAAAAGGTGTTAGGGAGAAGTCGGGATTCGGTACTTGGAGTCTAAGAAGGTCGGAATCGAGTTTTTGTCGCAATGTTGATAAACTCACCTAAAATCCCGCTTTCGCGGAGAATGAGGGTAAGTCCCTAGTCATGGTAATTTCTACCCCGAGTTTCCCCATATTGATAGAAATTAGTCAAGGTCGGTCTAGTTGGCCGGACTAAAACAACAATGACACAACACCATAAATAAGATAAACCAACATGCAAGCAACCCACCAACATCCCTATATTCAAATAATCCAAGCCCTCATCCCTAAACTCCCCAACAAGAAATCTACTCACACATCATTATGGAAATCATCACAACATGTATATTAATTAGATCTAAACAAGATGATGATGAGAAAACAACACAAAAACTAAACTAGAGATTAGAGAGTGGAAGAGAATTATACCAACTATGTAGATCTATAAGAAATAAGAAGATATCATAGATAAAGATAGAAAGATTGAATCTTTGGTCGTGGATCGAGTTTCGACATGTCTAGATTTTTTACACCGTATCGTAGAACCATAAAAACGGACCAATGTGACAATAATATCGGCACACTTTGAAAAAAAAATCTAAACCGACCCAAAACGCTAGTTAATTTATTTTACGAACATTAATTTCTAAATAGCGTCGCATCGATTAATTTTTTTTAATCCGTAACAATTTGGCACCGGTTACGTTTTTTACCAATTTCTTGCATCGGTTAATTTTTTTAATACCCGTAACACGGTTACTTTTTTTACCAATTCGTCACTTCGGTACCACTTTTTTTACCTATTTGGCACCGGCGATATTTTTTTTACCATAAAAAAAAAGTTGTCATTTTTGCATTAATGACAATTAATAGATTGTGAATTTATTTTATGCATGTAATGATTTTTCCTTCCTTATTGAAAGTAGTGGAGTTTAGAGGCAAAGTTTTTAGAGAGAGTTATTCTCTTAGTGAAAATGGGATGATCGAGAAGGAAAGAGTATATTTACTTCAATTTTTTTATATTCCCTACAAATTAATTCTTAAAAGAATAAAACATGTTAAATAATCGTCCTACTCTAAATCTAACTTAGATCGACGTGATAAACCATTTTATTAGTCCTTATAACTATTTTATTTTTATCTCATTTATACTATTGGATCCATTTTTACCATTATTTATGGTTAAATTATAAAAGATGTTTACGTCACTAAGAACGATTTTGCCAAAATTGTTTCACAAACTCAATTGAAGTGGTATCCTCTAATAATTCGAGTAATGTTGATACAACTATAGCACATTATTTATCAAATTTTGCTAAAAATATCACGAAAGTAATACGTAAAATATATTCGGAATAATATGTCGTACAAATATGTTTAGTTATTGACTTATCAAGTATTCCAACGTAATAGAATGTGCGCCGCTCGGACAAAAGTGTAAAAAAATAGTCCCTGGTAAATACAAATCTTGAGTTCGCCCCTATGTATATTTAATTAGTATATTAGCCTTGCTAGGATAAGGACTAAGGAATTAAGAGGTCGTTTGGTTTGAGGTCTAAAGGAAAGGGAAAGGGAAACAATCTTTAACGTTCCCTTTGTTCTTGTTTGTTTCATCATTTTTTTCATTCTCTTTTCCTTTCATTCCTCTTCATTACCCCCTAATTCTTCTATCTCCATTACCCTCATCCCTTGGGGTTTGGATTTTCATTATCCATTACCTAGCCTCACCATCATCACCACCAAACCCGTTAAATTTTGACTCGATCCACTTGACCCATTTATTTTAGAGTCAAGACCTATATTTTTTGACCCATGACCCATTTGACCCGAACTTAAAATGACTCATTTGAGACTTAACCCGTTAATTTATTATATTTAAAATAATAATTAAAAAGTTATTAACGATAAAATGATAGATTATAAAAATTTATATTACTTTTATTATCATTTAGCAATAAATATGGTAAAATATTAAAGTATCTTTTTTTTTTTTACAATTTTTAAATTTAAAATACGGTGTCGGTGTAATTAATATAATAGCAGCATAAGGAAGAAAAAAAGACGTCGAAAATTATATCTAACCATAACTCGAATCATGACCCATATAACTCGACCCAATTTTGACTCAACTCGTATTTATATCCGAAGTGTAGTTGTTTCTTATTCCCTTACTTTTGTAAATAAACAACGAGTAACATCAAAGAATAACTTTTTATTTTCCTTTCTATACCCTTTGTTGGTTTAATTCTCTTTTTTCCTTCCCCAGCCAAACACCACACCGGTTGTGGACCTAACTTACTTTGATCCTAGAAAAATGCAGTATGTATACACTCCGCAGTACCTATCTCATCCTACTTTCTTTAGCTTCCATGTTTATCCTCAGGCGCGTCTTAATAGATTTGGAGGCCAACCCATGACCTTTCATGTAGATGAAGTAGAAAACCACCACCCTACAAGTCACCCATGTAAATATTACTCCCTCCTATTCACTCTTTTCCTCCCACTTTCCTTTTTGAGCTTAGTTTGATTTTCTTCCCACTTTTCTTTTTTGGAAATAATTTTAATCATTCTTTATTCTTCCTTCAATTCTTTATTCTTTTCCTCCACACCTAAACCTAACCCCTTTTCACTTTATACCCCACCTTTTACACTTCATACCCCACTTTCTATTCATCTCTCTTACTTTATCTCCACTCTTTATTATTATTATACTCCCTCCTTGGTTTTCCCAAAAAAAATTGGGGAGGAAAAGAGTGAATAGGAGGGAGTATCTCATAATTTTATATATAGAGTAACTATTCAGAAAGAGGATTATAAACCCAAACAAAATTAGAGGCCCAGTTCCCCCGCTCGCCCTGAACCTCCTTTGAGCCGCCCCTGTTTATCCTATACTCTTTTGCCTTTCCGTTTCTTTAATCATAAATAATACTGCTACTATAAATAATTTATACTCTGTCCTCCTGCTCCTTGAAAAAACCCATTAAAGATTTGATCTTTGGTACAGTACGTTATCACATATGTTAACTTATACAGTATATAATTAGTTACTAGCAAAGATCCTAAACTTTATCTAATCTTTTGTCTCTATTTCTTTTGCTCCTCTCTCATTCAATTCAATTCAAATATTCAATGATGTAATATAAGTCATACTCCCTCTATCCATTTTTAATCTTCCTACTTTCCTTTTTGGATTGTCCATCTTTAAACTTCTTACTTACAATATTTTCTCTTATGATTAATTTTTGTGGTCCATATCATTTCTGACTCTCTCAACTTTTATTTTCCACCACACACTACACTCCACCCTTAATTTTTGTGCCTACTCCCCATATGAAATTTAAATTTGGAGGGAGGGAATGCTAGTGAATTAGTAATGATAATATTTTCCTCTTCTTGGGAAAAGCTTCCATTTTTGTTTCATACTTATCTTATACTCCCTGCTACTACTACTACCGGACTCTCTTATAGAGATTGATGAAAGGTACTACTACTACCTTATTCCACTTAATCCAGCTATTTCAATTCCCACTTTCTGATCAGTTTCAGGTTAATCGCTCTAATCCCCTTTTCTTTTTAATCCTTCAAAATCTTGTTCACTTTTTTTTTTAAAATTTAGTATACTATTTTTGTGTCATACACATTTATTTGTATGCAAATCAGGCTATGTAAGTTTCTTGAATCATGGGGTTATTATATTTATTATGTCCTTTTTTTTTTGTTTCCTTCAGTTTTTACCTTACTACTTGTATTATCTGTTACTGTATTTCATGCATACCCACTTCTCTAAACTTCTTTATTTGTTGTTTCCTGTTATAATATGATGTGCTGCATGTGCATGATTAATTTGGGTGTTTTTGTATGGTGTTAGTTTGATATTCTGAAGAAATGAGTTGATGAATCAATAACGACAACAAGGTTTGAGATTGATTTAAGATTACATTTTTCTTTTTAAATGAAGCGGACACTTGGTCGCGTTACAATACAAGGAATGGGGGACGGGATTTGAACCTTTGACCCGTAGTCCAAATTTTTGGTGATGAGTTGTCAATAGTTTTTGGTTGCGATGTTGTTTAGCTTAGCTCGGGGGTGTTCTCGCCCTGCCATTGTTGTGTGACCACCATTTGGTTTCTGGAGGGGTTCAAAGAAAGACAGTTCAAAGTGGTGTGTGTGGGGGAGTCAACACCCTCCTTGGCTACAAAAACATTCTTGTTGTTGACTTGTTGTTTTGTTACTCCCTCCGTTCCAATGAATTGTTTATTCCATATTGAGGCGTCTCAATGAATTGTTTGCCTTTCTATTTTAGGAATGTTTTTTAATATGTAATTTGATCCTTGGCTCCACATGTCACATTCTAATTGGATCTCTTCCCCTTGGTGTCAAAACCAAAGGCAAACAATTCATTGGAACGGAGTGATTATTATTTTTTTTTCTGATATCAAGGATAAGTAGATAAGAGAGGGTAGGTACTTGAACATATTTATCCTCTTTTTTTTACTGTTTTTACATGCAATTTGTTTTTTTGTCTTTTGTAACCAATAACTCTAATTAGAAGTCATTCTTGGGCTATAAGAAAGTGATTTTTTGGTTTTCATTTCTAATTCGGATACATGTAGCCTTTTTTTTTGCTGTTTGCTTGCAAGTTTTAGCCTTTTGTAACAAACAACAGTAATTATGGTTTATTCTCTGGAAATATTGTAGGGCATTTTTTTTTAATTGTTTTCCCAAATATATTGACTTAACCATTTCAATTAATTTCAGATTTACCCATTTGTGTATTTGTTTTAGATTTTTTTTTGTATCATGTATTACCCTCTCTTTTGGATCAATGTTAATTGAGAGATATCTTAGGTACTATTGCTTGAGGTGAGTGTTCGTTAATGCTCTCCTCCATACTGTTTTTTTTTTAAAAAAAAAAACAGAACTCGGATCATAGTGTGTGACTCTCGTTTGATATTATATATATCTATATAAAACGTTTCAGATTTGAGTTGATGAATTGGGTTCATGCATACGACGATTACACACCAAACAACAATCCCTTTGATCTTAAAATCAAGAGATGTCTATGCTCCACCGATTTGCATTCTGCTAGAGAGCTTAGAATAGCTCAACACAGTTTAAATAAGCCAAAAAGTAGGAGGATATAGTTTTTTTTGTGTTTTTAGTACTACCTATTTTGTTTCCCGTTAAGATATCTCTAGAGGTGGGTTGGGTTACCAGGGGCGGCCCCAAAGGAGGTTCAGGGCGAGCGGGGGAACTGGGCCTCCAATTTTGTTTGGGTTCATAATCCTCTTTCTGAATAGTTACTCTATATATAAAATTATGAGATAATATTTAAATGGTGGCTTGTAGCTGTAGTGTGGTGGTCTACATGAAAGGTCATGGGTTCAAACCTTACTGGATCGCTATTTTATTGTTTCGAACTGGGCCTCCAAATCTATTAAGACGCCCCTGTAGGTTACCTTACTTGGAATATCGGCCTTTCGGTTTTTTTGTGATCAAATGGAAGAGATTTTTTCCACAAAATGGATAGCATGTCATGTTTAATTATACCAAAAACTCTGTCAGGCTAACCTGGTCAATATTCTAGACCAAATCAATTCGGTCAGTCATATTTGCATAACTAGTTTCATGATGGGAGCATTTGTATGATCCTCACAACCTAAGATAACTAGATAAGATGTATATTTTGACCATACAAGGAAATTGTTTTTTTTTTTGTTTTCCGTATAATGACCATCCGTAACGACAGTTAGGAAGTAGGTTGTATAAGAATGAAGGGAATGTGATTAAACCCTCTTTGGTATGGAAAAAAGTGTGGTTTATGGTATGCATTGAAAGGCTAAGCGGTTATATATATGGGATAATATCTCGTGAGGGATCACCGTTGCATTCCTTTTCCTAGTCTTATAAGGCCAACTGTTGTCATCATTACCGTATCCGAGGTATTTCTTCTTGGTTTAAATCTTGTCTTGTGTTTGCCACTTGGTATGAAGTAAAAATGATGAAGCTTTCTTTGTTATTAGTTCTGTGTTACATTGTATGCCTGCATTTGCAGTTCATCTGGTTTATAATTCATCATTCTCAATTAGATGTACCCTTAAATGTGTGAGGACTTCTATGATTTTCTACATGTTTTTTGTTCTTTGTTTTAGCGATTCGAATGTGCTATTTGTAATGAGTTGTTTTGAGAAGGTATTTTTCTTGACTTTTGTTGCAAGTTTCTATTTTGTTCGTCAGATCAAACTTCTTATGTTGATCTATTCAAGAAAAGATGATTTCTTGTACTCTGATTTTTCAGTCATGACTCGTGACTGATCTTATTACTTCAGATCAAATTCTTTTTTTTCTCTGTTCTCGTGACTCAATGTTTTCTTGAGTGGTTATACTTACTATTACTCCGTATGTTTTTCCCAGCTATGGCATCAAGATCGTATACGAACTTTATGGACTTAGCAGCTTCAGCAGGAGGATTACTCGATTTGCCTCCAACTCCGAGAAGTCTGCCGCGGGTAATGACTGTTCCAGGTGTCATACCGGAAGAAGAATGCGCTCAATACAGTGATAGTGGTTTCGACATTTCTTCATCTACTTACCGTGAAAGAAAAATTATACAGTAGCCAATTTTCTCCCTGTAAATGCTAAGAAGGACCCTAAATCAGGAATATGGAGCTTAAGTCTAGATGAAGATTCACTTTACTTACATTTGAAAGACGGGTTTCCTATTGGAACCGAGGTTTTTTATGTTGGATCTTTGAAGGTGGATGTGGACCCCTCCGAGCAGGAAGAAGTTGCTGCGAGATTACTCAATGATTTTCGTTCTGTGCCTACATTTCTCCCCTCAGATTTGCAGAAGAAATTTTACCTTGGATTCTGTAAGCAATATCTATGGCCTCTATTTCATTATATGTTGCCCATGTCCATTGATCACGGGTCTCGGTTCAATAGGTCACTCTGGCAAGCCTATGTTTCTGCTAACAAGAAGTTTGCTGATAAGGTTGTCGAAATCCTGAACCCCGAGGATGACCTCGTTTGGGTCCATGACTATCATCTAATGCTCCTACCCACTTTTTTAAGAAGAAGGTTCTACCGGGTAAAGTTGGGTTTCTTCCTACATAGTCCGTTTCCCTCGTCTGAGATCTATCGGACTTTGCCTGTGAGAGATGAAATTCTGAAAGCGTTTCTAAACTCGGATTTAGGTGGCTTCCACACATTTGATTATGCTCGCCATTTTCTTTCTTGTTGTAGCCGTTTGCTAGGGTTGGACTATAAATCCAAGCGGGGATATCTCGGGATCGATTATTTTGGTCGAACCGTGTATGTTAAGATCTTACCTGTCGGCATTCACCTTCGTCACCTGGAAACTGCGATGAATCATCCTTCAGCCTCTATCAAGTTTAAAATTATTCAAGATCAGTTTAAGGGGAAGAAGATGATAATCGGGGTTGATGATATGGATATATTCAAGGGAATCAGTCTCAAATTGCTAGCCATGGAGCACCTCTTGCAGCAACATCCCGGGTTGCAAGGAAAATTAGTGCTGGTACAAATCGTTAACCCGGCAAGAAGTACAGGGAAGGATGTTCAGGAAGCAAAATCAGAAACATATGAGATCACAAAGAGAATAAACAGAATATATGGTTCTCCAGGATATGAACCCGTGATCTTGATCGACCGTGCTTTATCACTCGTAGAGAAAACTGCGTATTATGCATTGGCAGAATGTTGCATTGTGAATGCTGTTAGGGACGGGATGAACATAATTCCTTATGAGTACATCATTTGTAGGGAAGGGTCTCCAGAAATACATAAAACAATGGGAATTTCTTCTGAAAATCCTCGTTCCAGTATGCTTGTTGTTTCCGAGTTCATCGGTTGCTCACCCTCTCTAAGCGGCGCCATCAGGGTAAACCCGTGGAATATAGAGGCAGTATCTGATGCATTGAAGATGGCCATCAGTATGGAAGATTTAGAAAAACAACTAAGGCATGAGAAGCATTACCGGTATGTTAGCTCTCATGATGTGGCCTATTGGTCTGGGAGTTTTGTTCAGGATTTAGAGCGTGCATGTAAGGATCATTACGGTAAACGGTGCTGGGGAATTGGGTTCGGGCTCGTGTTTAGGGTGGTTGCTCTTTGTCCCTCTTTTAGAAGGCTTTCTGTTGAATATATTGCTTCGGCATACACCAAGGCAAAGAGCCGTGCCATTTTTTTGGATTATATGACGGAACCATGGTGTCCAATACATGCATTGCGAAAAATCCGAATCAGGAAGTGATTGCTCTTATGAACACCCTTTGTGATGACCCCAAGAACACGGTTTTCATTGTTAGTGGCAGGGGAAGAGATTCACTTGGCGAATGGTTCTCCCATTGCGGAAATCTGGGAGTAGCTGCTGAGCATGGTTACTTCCTGAGGTACACTGCTTCATCTTGTCCTTCGGATAAACTGCGATTCTACTTTTTGTATACATTGAATAGGTTAGATCATTATGGCTGTGAACTATTTTGAGCACTATTATCAGCTCAAATGCCGATCCCAACTAGCTTAGTGCCTTAGTTGGTAAAGTCATAAGAGGTAGTACTCATGATTGTGTGCATCATAATCGTTTTTGTGGCTTCATTTAAACACCAAAGAAAAAGTTGTCCATAAAGAATGATTCTTGCGACAATTCAAATTTGATGTGCGAGCGAGAAAAAAATTCACGTTTCTTTCATTTTTGAGTCTATAGATGGAACAAGAACCAGGATTGGAAAACTGAGTCGATAACTGCTGATAATGACTGGAAGAGCATGGCAGAACCTGTGATGCAGCTTTATACTGAGGCGACCGATGGTTCTTATATAGAGACCAAGGAGAGTGCCTTAGTATGGCATCATCAAGATGCGGATCCTGTCAAGCCAAAGAATTGTTAGATCACCTTGAAAATGTCCTTGCCAACGAGCCCGTTGTTGTTAGCCGGGGTCATAATATCGTCGAAGTTAAGCCGCAGGTACGATTTACATACTTTATGCCTACACTACTTTACTTGCATGAGACTACTTCAATGTGAAACTCCGTAATGTTTAGACAGTTTTGTACAAGATTTACTATTGTAAAGGTCCATATTTAGCATAGCATGTAGCAAGACCTCTCAAGTTTTAACCCAACCGTTTTTCTACGGTCTAACCCGAAAATTCGAACCATGATCTGAAAATCTGAAATAACCCGAATCCAAAATGACCCGTTAATTTAGGGTCAAATCTCCGTCCGACCTTCTCGACAAGCTGGGTCAACGAAGCCATTAAAATTATTTAAATATTTATCCTAACATGTTATACTTTGAATAGTATTAAAAATTATAACTTTTATATTTAATTACACATATAATAATCAAATATTCAATTTTATGCTCTATATACTACTCTCTCCGTTCCAATCAATTTCATGCATTTGCTTTATCACGTTACATCAATGCACATTTTCTTTTGTTCATATCTTTAGTTACATATTTCTAAAAATTATAAAAATTTGATATTCATATACATTCGACTAGACAAGTTAAACAAGATCTCACTTATGAATAGTGTCAAAAACCAAATGCATGGAATTGATTTGAACGGAGGGAGTAATTGTGAGACCACTAAAGATGGGGTGGACACGTGTCAACCTCACATTAAAAAATTTCCCGCCTAAATACATGGTGAGCTAATTTTGGATACAAAATAAAAATCTTCAAATAGACTTATCATCCAAAAGTTATATAATACATTAATGAATGAATAAAGGCGGGAAAGGAGGAAAAAAATAAATTAAACGCACACGAACCCCAAAAAATAAAATGGCCTCCGAGGGAGGCGAACACCAAACCTCAACACAAAGAAAGCCTTTAGCTACGGAATGTTACCACTGCGCTACTGTTATCACTACTGATATTACCCATGACCATATACTATATATGAGTATATTTGTTGTTATTAACCATATCAATACAAATCAAGAAGATCTCACCAATAATTCCAACCAAATCAAGCATCAATCATCCCGTCAGTCAAGTCCTAAAATCAAGGGACACTAATCTTGTTCATACCACAAATATAGGAACTTTATACTTGTATAGCCTCATAATTATAACAATGTTTGCAACCTTGTATCACTATAAATATGTACCTTGTTCATTTGTAATAATAATAACAAACATTCCTGTTTCCTTGGTTATATGGTATAGAGCTCTCAACGATCCACACTAAACAACCTTCGTCCAAAATGCTTCCCCTTCAAACGCACGACACCACCCTTGTCCCCACCCTCTTCCACCATGACTAATACCAACCAAGAAACCCTCATTCCCAATCCACATAAGACGGCAAAACCACTAACCGCTCTCAATCAACAATGTTATCAAATTGACCCCACTCAACTACCTACAATAGCGGTTTCAATTAACAAAAATCTTGTTTGGTTTTAGTCGCCTTGGTTTTTTGGATGGCACCAACCACCACCCAAAACTGTGGTTGACAATGACAAAAAGGAAACACCAAGCCCGGATTACTTGACTTGGCTTAAACAAGACGGGTTGATACTCAGTGCACTTATGGGCACCATCACCTCTACCGTACAACCATTCATCGTACGACTACAACGTCAAAAGAAACAGGGGATATCCTTGCTCACACCTATGTCAACCCCTCTAGAGCGCATATTGTGCAACTTAAAGAGAAATTCGATTCCATTGTGTAAACAACGGATCAAACCATCTCCGACGACATGAATTCAATCAAGGCTTGTGTAGACCAATTAGCTCTTATGGGCAAACTTATTGATCCTGAAGATGTCATAGCCAAAGTCTTAAAAGGTCTTGATTATGAATTATTCAAACCCGTCATCCATGTCATCAAAGCTCGTGACAACCCAATAACCTTTGATGTTTTACATGAAAAATTGCTTCAACATGAGCTCAAATTGCTTCAACATGAACTCACTGTGAAGCACCAAACCACCACCAATCAATTTCCACCATTAGCCAACCCCGCCTACCGCCACCGCCAGAACAATCACCACCGTGGTTATTCTTGCAATCACCCCAACCCCACTTATCAACAACCCAACAACCAGAATCAACCCACGACCAACCCTAAATTCTCGACCCTTCAAAGGGCTATGTCAGTGGTGCTGTCAAACCGGCCATGTCATTGCTTATTGCCTGATGTTCAGAAACCTTTTTGCGACAATAGTATTCCCTGACCCACCCTCCAACCGCCGGAACCAAAACCCACCACAAGCCCACTCGGCTACCGATGGTGCACCATCTCCAAATCCCAACTTCCTACTGGACAGTGGTGCTATCAATCATTTTACCTATGATCTGGAAACCTTGGCCTTTCATTCTCCTTACACTAGCCTGGACGATCTTATAATCGATGACTGTTCCGCTCTCCCCATTGCCAACATAGGTTCATTCACTCTTCAATCTCTGAAATTTAATAATGTATTACATGTTCCGACTATCTCTCGCAATATTCTGTCAATTTCCAATTGTGTAAAGATAATAATGCTTTTATCATTTTCTCACCTGATTCATTTATTCTTACGGCAATACCAACGGGGAGAATTTTGCTCTAGGATCGTATTAACCAAGGAATTTACGAGTGGTGTCTCCAACCTACTTCTATGAAAGGCACCGCTTTGCTATCCTGACATCATAAGTTAGGACACCCATCTTATGATGTAATTAATATTATTAATAAAAGTTTTATTATCTCCAATATTGGACTATGGAAATTGTAACTCTTGCTGTGTTGCTAAGAGCAAAAAGCTCTCCTTTTCCATTTCCTCACTATAGTCCAATGCACCACTTGATTTATTATTTTCAGACCTATGGACCAGTCCGGTCCTATCCCGAGACCATTAGAAATACTACGCTATATTTGTAGACCACTTTAGCAAATATGTTTGGTTATATCCATTAAAACGAAAATCCGACACCAATCAAATATTTATTCAATTCCGGGCACTAGTAGAAAGATATTTTCAAAAACCAATTCGACAATTTTTCTCCGATAATGGAGGTGAATATATTAAGTTAAATAAAACGGTTCTTGACAACGACATCTCTCACTATACCTCACCTCCTCACACTCCGGAACACGATGGATATGCCGAAAGGCGACATCGTCACATCGTAGAAACGGTTCTGGCCTATTAAATCATGCCAACCTTCCAACCAACTATTGACAATTTGCATTTAGTACAACTACTTACCTTATAAATCGTCTCCCTACCAAAACCTTAAATCACAACTCACCATATTTTGTACTACATAACAAACAACCCGATTACACAAAGCTTCATAATTTCGGATGTCTATGCTACCCGTTGTTAAGACCGTATACTCGTTACAAATTAGAAAACCGTTCTATTCCATGCATTTTTGTTGACCCGAAAACACATTGTATCTATACTTTAAGACATTTAAAGTTTGTTGATGACGAATACCCATACCGTCAAAATACAGTGTCATCACCATGCTCTTTACCACATGATGACCCAGATGATTAGTGTAACATATCCATACCTATCCTACCCCCCACTACCACTGTCGAGCTACCACCCACGACCCCACCAGTCATTACACCACCTCCTCCCAAACCACCCATTACCATTGTCTACTCCCGCCGAAACCCCTCTCAAAACAGCCAACCCTCCACCTCCTTATCTTCCTCTCAGTCCTTGGGATCGGCTTCCTTAGACCCCACCGTTCCCCTAGTCACTTCATCTACCTCTTCCGCCACCTCAACTGACACCGCTCCTACCCTACACTAACCATCACCGTCGTCTTCTTCACCCCGGACTCGACCAAACTCTACTGCCCCAGCACACAATAAATCAGTCACAACCCGGCTCGATAATAACATTCGGAAGCCCAATCCCAAATACGTCAATCTAGCTAACGTTAACCTGATAATCTACCCAACACCGTTAAACAGGCCCTAGTACCTTCCATCATACGGGACACTTCGTTATGAGATAGCCCTAAAAATTCCCTCAGCTTCCTCCTTGGATCATAGACTGAATACGGGGCGGCGGGCCAAAGCATCGGGTTCCACCCTCCTATAGCTGCGATCTCCTCAGGTAAAGGGCAGATCTCGCCCCGAGGGAAAGCAAAGACATGGTATATGTCATCCCAGTAAGCCAAGCAAGCATCCAAGAAGTAACGATCGACCACCATCTGACGGAGCGGGTACAGCTGAGTTATACCCGTCTGGTTCAAAACCACCCTGTCGGCATCCCTAAACTGTCGGGACCATGCTTGCAACATAGTGCTCAACCTATCGATTCCCATGTTGGATTTCTTAAAAGGATAAAGAGACTTTCTTTTTGCCTTAAGGGAAATAAGGAGAATTTCTTTGTGATGAGAATTATGAAGAAAACAAAGGGCATAGAGGGCTATATATAGCATTAGCCTTGCACACCCTTTCCATATCACTTTTAGGAAAGTTTCCTAATTGCAAACGGAATCGAGCCACAAGCGTAGTCTCGATACTAGTGTGGAAATAATCATCCCGAACCTTCCTAATTTCTTTAGAGTCAATTTCAAAAATTTCAAAATTTCAAAATTTCAAAATGTCAAATTTTCAAAGAATTCGAAAGGTCATTTTTTCCCAGCACAAGTCATTTTTACTACCTACGTGTTGCATGCATTTTGTGTAACTTATACAGGTACGACTCCAGCAAGGCATGCAAGCCAATCAAATCTCCCCAGCAGCATTTCCCCAGGACGACACGGGATGGGCCAACACACAGGCGCACCCAGGACTTACGCTACAGGTCCAAATTCCCCACGGGAACACTATCATCAAGCACAGGTATGGTTTCTGCCTTATGGCTGGCGAGCCCTTCACGCAAGTCTAATGGACTATAAACGACCCGAACGGAAGTCTACCAGGTCTAAATGGGCTTGGTAGCTACTCTGACTTTCGCCCTGTCCAAGACTCAGTCAGAGTGGGGGCTCTGTAGACACCCGTATTTTGACTGCCAGGTGTCTATGGCAGTTCCCAAAAATCACCCGATGATGATCGGACGCTAACATGTTTCTACGCGCTCGGATACGGGCTCAAATCCATTAATCGCTGGCTAACACACTTACAGAGTACAAATATCACAAAATCAACCTCGAATCTAGGCCCAGTGGATCATTCCGAGTCAAACAAGACTAATTTGGGCCAAAACCGACACCGGAAATAAAACCGACTTTTCACGATTGGGTCAACCCCGGTCAAAGTCATTTCCGAGACACACAAAACAACCATACAACCATCAAAAGTCCAAGTCAAACATAAAACCCATCAATCAATCGAGGTCAAGGTCCAAAACAAGACCCGTGTGACCCATCTAGGCCACTCGACCGAGTGACCTATCCACTCGATCGAGTGGGCCGGCTTTGAGCCCGGCGGCTGGCATAACGGGCCACTCGACCGAGTTGGCCTCCTACTCGGTCGAGTAGCCCTAAATCGATGCCCTAGTCTAGCCTATATATACATCCCATGCAACACCCTACAACACATCTTTGACATCTACAAAAAAACCCTAGAGCAACCCTACACTACGTCCTCTACAAACCCTAGACGAACCCTAAGCAAAACCCTAGCAAATCGACATTAAGCAAACCCTAAATCTAGTTTTAGGAATCCAACCCGAGCCACCACAACTTAGCCTCCATATACCTCGAAGACTCTCGTGTCATAGCCGCGTTTACGAGCCTTAGTCCGAGACAAAAACATGTAGGTTGAGGGTGACAAACCTCCTTCTTTTCCTCCTTTTTCTTTGCGTTGTCATCTTCCTCTCTTTTCCGTTTTTTTCGTTTATTATTATTATTATTATTATTACGCTTATTATTATTATTATTATTATTACGATTATTATTATTATTATTATTATTATTATTATTATTATTATTATTATTATTATTTACCTCGTTATCATTATTGCATCTTAGTATCGCGCATTCATCTTTTTCAAGCAATTATTCTTAAGGGTCGAAACCCGTTGACACGGATCCGACATCACAATCCCTAGGGATTTATTTCGATGTCAGAGAAGTCGAGGGAATCAAGTTTTTTTTATTATTTATTTAATTAAAGCATCGACTTTTCTAAAATCACATTAAATCAATTTAAGGCGCAATTTTCGTTGATGCTAAAATAATTGTCAAAATAATTCGTTACAATCATGACATTATTAATGCGGAGAAAATTTAATCACATCACAACAATCAATTTAAAGCGATTTTAAAAAAAGATTTCAAAATCAATACGATTTCTGAAGGTAAGGGATTTGTCACGTCCCTAGCCGATCAATAAAACACCGACTAACCTAGTGGGTAGCTAGGGTAAGTCGGGATCGTATCCACGAGGACGGTATATCAAAGCTTAGACTATGTCGGCCTACAAACGAGACTATGCTACCAAAACGACACAAAGAAAGCGATAAAAGGAAACTAATGGTAGAGGAGAAGTATGACTAAGCTAATGATGAACTAAGCTAATGATCGAACTAACAAGTAATCTAGGGTAAACGATGGCTAACTAGGAGGATTAACACAAATATGGAAAGAAGTGGGGTAGGTCGGGTTCATAGGAGTAGAAGGGTAATTGGGGTGATCAAGGGTATAGGTGTCTCCTAGTTGTTAGGGTCGGTCCGGGCTCTCGCAACTTAAACAGATGCCAAGGTGGGTCCGGGCTCTCGCAACTTAGACCCTAGTCCGCGCTCTCGCGACTAAACTATTCTCGACATTTCCACATAATAGGCAATCAATGAGAAGATGAGCACAAGTATGGGAAGCATGACCACTACAACTCATACAAGCATATCAACAAACACATAGAGTGCCCACAATGTGACTAACAACAAAGATTCACCCTTTTCCCTTAATCAACCCTAATCATCCATAATCTACCCCTAATCCCCCTACTAACCCCACAAAGAAACTACTCACTCATTAACATGGTCAAACTAACAATCATAAGAGAAAACAAACTCATAATCCAAACATTCATTATGAATAACAAGAACAATGACAATGATAACATAAAAAGATGGAAACAAGATTAAATAACTAAGAACAAGAGTAAGAAAGGTTATACCAACTTAGACCCTAGTCCGCGCTCTCGCGACTAAACTATTCTCGACATTTCCACATAATAGGCAATCAATGAGAAGATGAGCACAAGTATGGGAAGCATGACCACTACAACTCATACAAGCATATCAACAAACACATAGAGTGCCCACAATGTGACTAACAACAAAGATTCACCCTTTTCCCTTAATCAACCCTAATCATCCATAATCTACCCCTAATCCCCCTACTAACCCCACAAAGAAACTACTCACTCATTAACATGGTCAAACTAACAATCATAAGAGAAAACAAACTCATAATCCAAACATTCATTATGAATAACAAGAACAATGACAATGATTACATAAAAAGATGGAAACAAGATTAAATAACTAAGAACAAGAGTAAGAAAGGTTATACCAACACTAGGATGAAGAAAAGATGAAAACTTGCATTAATGAGAAACCCAAATACAATCCCAAGGTTGTCAATCTTGGAACAATCATCAAGAATCCCTTAATCCAAGAACTAATTACACTAGATTAACTAAGGATTAACTAAGATTAAAGGGAGATTAAGATTAATGTGTGTAGAACTAATCTAGGGTTTTGGAGGCTTAAACTAGTCTAGGGTATGATAATATGTCTTAAAATTACAAGAAGGAAGTATATATATGGGTACAAGAATGAAGGAGAAGAAAAGAAGAAGCCCGTGCTGCCTCTGTAGCTTCCCGACCGGGACGGACCATCCCGATCGGGACGGCCCTGTCATCCCGACCGGGACGGGTTGGTCCCGACCGGGATGGGCTCACAGCAGCCATCTTAATGTTGCACCCCATCCCGAACGCGATGAGGCCATCCCGAACGGGATGGGTCTTGTATGCCTTCCTTAAGCGCTCTTTGGTCCTTCCTTGCCTCTCATGGGCTTCACACCGATTTTCGGGACTCGGGATCGGATCTCGGAGGCTCGGGATCGGGTCCCAAGGTCTCGGGGTCGATTCCAAGGCATCGAGTCATCGTTTCTTCACTCCGTTGGCTCCAAAATGTGTATGTATAGAGTCGGAATCGCTCCAGCTCTTCCAAATCGGTCTCGGGAACCTGAAACGAACTAAAGGAAGCATAAGAAGCCCATAAATCGCTCCCAAGGAGTGATTCCACAAGGAAAATGGGACCAAAACACATGTAAATAAGCACTACAAACTACACTTATCAACTCCCCCACACTTAACCCTTACTCGCCCTCGAGTAAGCACAAACTAACTACTAAACTATCCGAGTGGGTATTAGCGCACCCTACGCCCTTTCAACTCACGCGAGTGCACTTAGAGGAAAAGCGCACTCCGCAAGGCAAGTCGGGTCTTGCGACAAAACCGTGGATGCAACCGGACACAAAACACATAAACAAACAAACACACAAACAAACACATAATCGGTTGCACCCAAAACAAAAGAAATACCGCTTCCCTCAAAAAGCAATGAATGAAACACCGGTTTAGGATTCGAGGTAAGTGACAACGTTCCCGAGGTAGCAATACAAACCAAGGTGGACTAAACCCTAATAGTATTATGATAAAGCAACAAAAACGTTGGTAACTTACCTAGGTCCTCCTAACTTTCTAAAAACGTACTACGGGACGATCGGCGGAATGGAAAAGTGGATAACCACGGTGTTAGTCGACACTGTAGGTAAGTGAGACCCCGCCCCCTTTAGCGTGAGCCAAGAGGGTCGTCCCGTGTCCAAAACCGCCTAACTAGTCCAAGTAAAAAGGTGGAAAACATGCAAAATGAGGGAAGACCGACTAATGCCGCTATCATCCTTCCTCGGGACTCGGTCCTTTGGTAGGCTCTTCACAGCAAAAGTCGGAAAAAGGCTTATTTTTGTGGGGATTTCTTTTTGTGAGACGGGTTTTCTTTTGGCATTTTCTTTCTTTTCGACGTTTTGATTTGTTTGTTGCCATGCCATTTCTTTTTCTTCTTTTCTATTTTCTTTTTGGCTTTTGTGCCTTTTCTTTTTCTTCATTCTTTTATTTCTTTCATTTTTTTTTCATTTTTTTTTCTTTGCCCGTTTTGGCAAGATTTGACATTTTTGGCATTTCAATGTGTAACAAGAAAGAGAGAATCAACAATTTGCATTTTATTGTGTGGAGATGTGTATGAGGTAGGTGAATGGGTAAGTCGGGACGACGCCTTCCTTTCTAACCCACAAAAAGTGGAGAACTTAGACTAATCAAACAATCCTAAACACGGTCACCTAGGGGACGAGACTCGGTAACCAAGGCATTTTCACACCGTGGGTGGTCATAATGGTCAAAGGTGAAAATCCCGCAGTAAATTCCTAGTAAGCTAGGTAGACTCAAGGTAAAGGACCAACGAACTCATTGATTTAGGGTCATTCTACTAGGCTAAAGTTCAAGACTCGATTTACACTACTAAAAAGGGAAAGTACACACTCACACACTAGCCTCTAAACCGGGTTTTCGAAAACGGTTTACACACTTAAGACACACTTAACACAACACAAAACAAAGACACGACGAAAATGAAAGAAAAAGAGACAAGACAAAACAAAACAAAACGAAACATCATAAATATATACAAACACCACCCCGATATTCCATACAAGTCACCAAATCACCACAAGTATACACAAGCTCCACCCGAGCACACCTCAACACAACCTCCTCCAAACATCCCGAGGAATAAAGAGAGAAAGAGGGTTAGAAGATGTTACCGGATGTCTTCAGAGCTTTCCCAAACAACGGTGATTAAGCAACCTATAAGGAAAAGGGAGGCAAAACACACACAATACAAAACAAATATACGACATGACGACACAAAGGAAAGAGACACAAAAAGAAAATCTTTTTGATTTTTGTGAAATTTTTTCAAATTTTTAGGGGTTTTAAAGGTTTTTTCGAAAAAGGGGAAAATAAAACTAACTACGATAGAATATCGCTCCCCCACACTTAAATCGAGCAATGTCCTCATATGCTCAATCGTAGTGTGCGGAGAGACAAAAGAAAAGGAAAAGAAACTACGAAAATAAAGCTAAAAATCAAAAATAATGTGAAGAAAAGGTAGAAGGTGTCCGGCCGGGGTGTAGTCAAGTCACCATGGGCCGAGACGAGAAAAAGATATGGATGGGGGAAGAAATAAAAAGAAAGAAATAAAAGGAAATGGGAGGGGAGGGCTAGGTGTAATCAAGTCACCTAGCTCGAATTCCGCCTAAATCCGACTAAATCCGAAAAAGGGGTGAAATCTTGTACTATTGGATTAATCGATCGACTCCCGACGTAATCACGTCGTCGGAAGTTGAGAGCAACCAAACTACGGCCTCGAAGGCCACTAAGATACCATGACTCAAGGGAAGGGGGCAAACAATGAAAAACAAGCGATAAAAAGTAAGGATAGTTACCCAAACCGTGTGGTTAGTAACTCACTTGCTCCATCGTCTCGATGATCATTAGAGGGTCGTCGCTTGTCTTCTCGGTTGCCATCTCGCTTCACACTCAAGAAGGCCTCATGGTAGGGGTGAATGGTAAGGGGTGGGATTTGATGTGAGAATCGGTGTAAAGTGGATAGGAAATGGAGTGAGGGCATGCCAATGAAGTACATGGGGCATATGATAAGGTTAGGGTAGCTAGGGAGGTTGGGAGGGGGTATAAAATGGTTGGGTGGACTAGATTGTCGAAGAAGAAACACAAAGGGGGAGTAGAGGACCATCCCGGTCGGGATGGTTGATCCCGATCGGGTTACCTCACCCGTCCCGTTCGGGACGCCCTCATCCCGGTCGGGACGGATCCACAGTGAGCTCGAATCCTGGTACACCTATCCCGATCGGGACGGCTCCTTCCCGGTCGGGATGCCACACCCGTCCCGGTCGGGAAGCCTCATCCCGGCCGGGATGGGCCTTCTTCAACTTCCACAATCCCAAAAGCTTGCTCCAAGCTTCAAAAAACCCGATCCTCGTGCTCACAACCCAAGGTATATCATAGCCATTCTTCTCTAGGAGCATTCTCACATCACCTATCAAGCATTACTCAAACAAACATCAAACTCTCTCCCTCACAACGCTCATCAATCAATCCAAATAACAAGAATTCACAAAAATCCAACTAACTATAAGAAGGAGATATATACAATGAGACGGTTCTTGTGGAACTCCGTCAAACCAAGGTGGTGCTTTCTTTAATCTTTTTCAACAACCTTGAACAATTCCATCTCCATCAAGGGCACGTAAGAACAAGTCAAAGGCCCTTGAGAAGTCTTCAATCAAGCTCGTAATGTAACCAACCACATCCCAAGGCTCCTCATGCGCTTGCCTTGACGTTCCCGGGGCATCCCGCTCTTCCAAGTTCAACGACTTGAACTTGTACTTTTGGTCCTTGGGGATATACCCAAACGTCCACCGGTCCTCATGCGGCCCCAAGGGAGGCTCATCTTCTTCCTTGTCATTGCACTTCAACTTGTCATCAAGCCCATGACATGGGCACTCATCCTCCTCACTCTTGGAGTCATCATCATCAAGTACATAAGAGTACTTCTTCAAGCTTTGTTCCGGTTCTTTCCCTCGATCGATGTCTTCCGTGGCATGGATCATATTACATGTCTCGGTCATAGGCGAAGTGTTGCCTTGGAGGTCGAACACTAACTCTTCGTCGCCTAGTTGAAAAGTAATCCTACCCTTCTTCACATCGATCACGGCACCGGCGGTGTGTAGAAATGGGCGCCCAAGGATAATGGGAGTGTTAGCATCCTCCGGCATGTCAACCACAATGAAATCGACCGGAATGAAAAACTTCCCGATTCGCACCGGCACGTCCTCCAACATTCCCAATGGTTGGTTAAGAGACTTATCGGCCATTTGGAGTGTAATGGAGGTACATTTCAATTCCGTCATCCCTAGTTGCTCACAAATGGTGTGGGGAATAATGCTCACACTTGCGCCCAAATCACACATAGCTCTCTCGATCTTGTAATTGCCGATGGTGCATGGGATAGAGAAACTACCCGGATCCTTCAACTTTGGAAGCGTGGAACCTTGAATAAGCTCGCTCACCACCCTAGTGAACGCTATTGTCTCTTCCTTGTCAATGGATCGCTTCCTAGCTAGGATTTTCCGCATGAATTTTCCATATGCCGGGATTTGGGTAAGTAACTCGGTGAATGGGACATTCACATCCAATTTCTTCACGATATTAAGGAACTTGTCGTATTGAGTATCCACCTTAGTCTTCATTTGCCTTGATGGGAAAGACAACTTGATTTGGTACTTGTTTTGTTCACTTGGGGTGGACTCTTCAAAGGACACTTTCCTTTTTCCCTTGTCTTTCTCTTGAAGTGGGGGAGGGTTGTCTTCTTGGGGTTTTTCAACTTCCCATAAAACTTGCTCCTCAGTTGGATTTTCATAGCGTGTATCGTCTTGAGAGGGGGTATGACTTCTTGTCTTGGTTCTTGCTCGCTAGGGGAAAAAGGGGTTCATAAGACGTACCACTCCTCGTAGTAATAGCATTTACATGCTCAAATTTTGGTGTTTCGCCTTGAGGAGGTAGTTGCCCCTTTTGTCTTGTAGAGATCTCCGAAGCAAGTTGAGATATTCGGGTTTCCATCGACTTCGCATGAGCATCTCTTGCTAGGTTGTCCTTTTGAACGTAAACAAAGAACTCTTGTTGATTTCTTTCCATCTCTTGATTACTCCTTTGCATATCCATCATATACTTTTGTACGTCGAAATCCCGTGGTGGAGATGATGGATTATGTGGAGTATCGGTGAGGGCTAACGGAGTACCATAGTCATGAATAGGAGACCGGCTCCTAGGCTTGCTTTGTTGTTGATGACTTTGATTTGCTTGTTGTTGTTGATGGTTCCCTTGGAACCCATGAGAATTGCCTTGATTAAGGCCTTGATTGTGGTTTTGTTGTTGTTGGAAGCCTTGGTTTCCTTTGAAACCGCCTTGATTGAAATTCCCATGTTGGAACCCTTGATTGTTGTTGTGAAATGTACCTTGGTTATTTTGCTTGAAGTTGTTGAAGGGTCTTGGGTTACCCATGTAACCTTGGTAACCTTGGTTGTTGTCCCTTAAAGGAGGTGGAACATAGGGACGATGTTGTTGTTGATGTTGAAAGGCTTGTTGTTGAGGGACTTGATTGGAAGCTTGGTATTGATTAGAGAAGGAGGCACCTTGCTTGAACGCTTGAAAGGTGTTCACTTGCTCAATACTCCCTACAATTCATAGGGTCATGACCAACGATTCCACAAGTATCACACATCCCAAAGTAAGGAGTAGGGGGTACAACTCCCAAAGCGTTAACATCATGAATCGAGTGTTGGTTGGAGGAACTAGAGCTTTGAACTTGGTTGAGGTGGCTTTGGAGCTTCTTGTCAATAGTCTCCATGTGAGTTCTAAGTTGAGCCCAAAGATCAATGCTCAATTGTGTAATGGCATCTACCTCGTGCCTTCCTCCTCGATTCGCCTTTCTAGGCCTAGAGTATTGGGAATTGTGAACCGCCATCTCTTCAGTTCTTGACCAAGTTTGGTCATCCTCCACTTCGGTAAACCTACCATTAGATCCCATGTTGAGTATGGCCCTCGAGTCTTCATATAACCCGTTCCAAAATTGTTGTACGAGGAACCATTGTGATAAGCCATGGTGTGGACAAGAACGGATCAAGGCTTTGAATCTTTCCCACGATTCATAGAGGCTTTCATCATCACGTTGTTGGAAACCCGTGATAGAAGCTCTCAATAGATTTGTCTTCTCCGGGGAATAGAATTGTTGGTAGAAGGCTAAGGCTAGCTTCTTCCAAGTATCAATGCGAAGTCTTGCTTTATCCAACCCCTTGAACCATTGTTTCGCTTTACCAATAAGAGAGAAAGGAAATAATACCCACCGGATTTGGTCTTGAGTTATTCCCGTTTGTGAAATAGCGTCACAATAATCCGAAAAGGTTTCCATGTGTTGATGAGGATCTTCGGTTGGTAACCCACTAAATTGACTTCTCTCGACCAATTGGATAAATTGCGTTTTCGCCACAAAATTTCCGGTATATGCCTCCGGTAAAGTGGATGGACCCGGCAAAACGTCTTCCGTGAAGGTTGAGTGAGAAGAAAACTTAGCCATGATTGGATATAAGGGAGAGGATGGTGGTGTAGACGGTGTTGATGTAGATGAAGAGGGGGAACTAGGAGAAGAATCACCGAAGGGATTGATGAAGGTCCCTCCGGCCGTCTCTCGAGGTGAATTGTTCAAGTCGGCTCCTTGGACTTGCCCTTGATGAGTATTGCTTGCACTCGGTTGAGAGGTTCTAACCCGGTTAATCGTCCGTTGGCGAAAGGCTCGAAAGAGTCTCTCCGGCTCTGGATTAAAGAGATAGAAGTCGCCTCCCCTCCTAGGCATACACTACACACTAGAACAAACGTAAGAACACCTAGTGCTTTATGGGCACTAGGTAACGACAATAAACAAGCACAACTAGAGACAAAGATAAAAGAAAGCTAAGAAAAGAAGAAAAACTAGAGAATATTCATAAGAGAAGATGGGAGAACACAAAGAAGGGTAACTAAGTCTAGAAATAAGCAAACTAACTCTAAACAATGCACCGTCCCCGGCAACGGCGCCAAATTGATGGTAAGGGATTTGTCACGTCCCTAGCCGATCAATAAAACACCGACTAACCTAGTGGGTAGCTAGGGTAAGTCGGGATCGTATCCACGAGGACGGTATATCAAAGCTTAGACTATGTCGGCCTACAAACGAGACTATGCTACCAAAACGACACAAAGAAAGCGATAAAAGGAAAACTAATGGTAGAGGAGAAGTATGACTAAGCTAATGATGAACTAAGCTAATGATCGAACTAACAAGTAATCTAGGGTAAACGATGGCTAACTAGGAGGATTAACACAAATATGGAAAGAAGTGGGGTAGGTCGGGTTCATAGGAGTAGAAGGGTAATTGGGGTGATCAAGGGTATAGGTGTCTCCTAGTTGTTAGGGACGGTCCGGGCTCTCGCAACTTAAACCGATGCCAAGGTGGGTCCGGGCTCTCGCAACTTAGACCCTAGTCCGCGCTCTCGCGACTAAACTATTCTCGACATTTCCACATAATAGGCAATCAATGAGAAGATGAGCACAAGTATGAGAAGCATGGCCACTACAACTCATACAAGCATATCAACAAACACATAGAGTGCCCACAATGTGACTAACAACATAGATTCACCCTTTTCCCTTAATCAACCCTAATCATCCATAATCTACCCCTAATCCCCCTACTAACCCCACAAAGAAACTACTCACTCATTAACATGGTCAAACTAACAATCATAAGAGAAAACAAACTCATAATCCAAACATTCATTATGAATAACAAGAACAATGACAATGATAACATAAAAAGATGGAAACAAGATTAAATAACTAAGAACAAGAGTAAGAAAGGTTATACCAACACTAGGATGAAGAAAAGATGAAAACTTGCATTAATGAGAAACCCAAATACAATCCCAAGGTTGTCAATCTTGGAACAATCTTCAAGAATCCCTTAATCCAAAAACTAATTACACTAGATTAACTAAGGATTAACTAAGATTAAAGGGAGATTAAGATTAATTTGTGTAGAACTAATCTAGGGTTTTGGAGGCTTAAACTAGTCTAGGGTATGATAATATGTCTTAAAATTACAAGAAGGGAGTATATATATGGGTACAAGAATGAAGGAGAAGAAAAGAAGAAGCCCGTGCTGCCTCTGTAGCTTCCCGACCGGGACGGACCATCCCGACCGGGACGGACCATCCCGATCGGGACGGCCCTGTCATCCCGACCGGGACGGGTTGGTTCCGACCGGGATGGGCTCACAGCAGCCATCTTAATGTTGCACCCCATCCCGAACGCGATGAGGCCATCCCGAACGGGATGGGTCTTGTATGCATTCCTTAAGCGCTCTTTGGTCCTTCCTTGCCTCTCATGGGCTTCCCACCGATTTTCGGGACTCGGGATCGGATCTCGGAGGCTCGGGATCGGGTCCCAAGGTCTCGGGGTCGATTCCAAGGCATCGAGTCATCGTTCCTTCACTCCGTTGGCTCCAAAATGTGTATGTATAGAGTCGAAATCGCTCCAACTCTTCCAAATCGGTCTCGGGAACCTGAAACGAACTAAAGGAAGCATAAGAAGCCCATAAATCGCTCCCAAGGAGCGATTCCACAAGGAAAATGGGACCAAAACACATGTAAATAAGCACTACAAACTACACTTATCAATTTCATACACGATTTTTTAATCGCACAGAGGGCACTCGACCGAGTGCCTGATCCACTCGGTCGAGTGGCACCTCAAATTCAAGTCAGAACGCACGTCACGACCACCACTCGATCGAGTCTCACAGTGACTCGATCGAGTGGCCAGGTACTCGACCGAGTTGGCCAATAACTCGGTCGAGTATGGTCAATAACGCGAGACAGAAACACCTTTTAGGGGTTCACTCGATCGAGTCTATCGACCACTCGATCGAGTGACCCTACAACGACTAAAACATAAGTCGTACATTGTTCTACTTTTCAAACTCGATAGTATTTTAAGACTTACGTCAACGTGTGCTTAATCAATCACATGTATACTATCTTTTCAAACCATGCATCATATTTATATCATCTCATATTTGCACAAACCGCTATTATTCGTTATATCGCTATATCATTACTAACGCGTTTGTTGTTTCTTTTGTCAATTTATTTTTTGTTCGTTTATTGTACTAAATGAAAAATACAACTTTGACGTTAATTTTAGTTGCATTAAATTGACTTAGAAACCCTCTCAATTCCATTCACATGTTTAGGGAAAATAAGTCTTTGAATATCATTTTTCCCGTTTTACTAACGCGCGTATTGTAAGTCATTCGAATTCTTAGTAGAGGCCGCTAATGTGCGGGCGGGGTTGGGTGTCCTTTGTGGGCTTCCCAACACGTACCCTCACTCCTTACTCAGAACCTCGGTTTCCGGATGCCCGAAACCGTTGGCGCACGAGAGTCATTCAATATACGATTAACCGCTCAAGTCGGCATCTATATCGATATGCGAAGGGACGAGCACAATAAACTCTGACATCGGAAATGGGCCGTACTTTGTATACGGCCCACTACGACATAGAGTGGGCTCGAACGGTTCCGAATAACCATAAAATTCGGTGGCGACTCCACATAGACCTAAATTTCAATTCGATCCTTCTCATATGGAGATTCATTCGCCTACCCAAACCCGCGCGTGGCCGCGTCGGGGTGGACCCATGTCATGTCCACAATATGTAAATATATATAATATATAAATATAAATATAAATATATATATATATATATATATATATCATCTCATACGAGTATACGAGTATTCATACGAATACGATTATGCTGTATTTACATCATACGAGTATAATTATATAATTATTATATATTATATAATTATTCATATACAATCTAAAATTTACGATAAATTATTTTTAATTTAACATACAATTTAACATCTTATTATTCTTTAATCATCATACATATATATGTTTATAACTTAATCTATTTTATGTAACATTTACGTCATTTATTTACTTTTATTATTCATGTAACATATACTCCAACATTTACGTTAAAGTATCACTGTTAATTTTAATATGCATACTTTTAATATTCCCACTTAATATTCTTACTCTATATATATATACACACATACGAAATACAGAGATTATAAAAGACACTATCTATACTCCAACATTATTAGAAATACAGAGATTATAATATTAATATTTTGTTGGATAAATGTTTAACATTAAATATATTAATATTTTGAAGGTCGTGAAAAATAATATTTTGTAGCATCGATATATTATTTACCACACATAATATTCCCACTTAATATTCTTACTCTATATATATATACACACACATACGAAATACATAATATATAAAAGATGCCATTTATAAATTATAATCTAGACGAAATAATTATCATAAAATATACTATTCAGGTTCATTGTAGAAATATTGTATATTCTGTATAGATTTATAAGCATAAAAATAATAAAGATTATATATTTTGTTCAAATAAATAAAATATAAACTACATTTCCAACATAAAGATTTTTTTTCATAATTAAACTTATTTAGATTGATTGATTTACCATACTTATTTAGATTGATTACTGACTTACCATTTATATTAGGCTTAATTGTAGCATATTAGAGATATCCTATTGATCTTATTCACACCAACATATCCTTCACACCTTCATACCAACATAAAGATACCATTCATATAGATTAATATGCAATATAATTAAATATTAAATATTAAATATAATCGTATGATATTTACAATACACTAACCTTCGTCCTATATATAAAACTACACATCAACCATTTTAATCATCACCTGCAACCATTTCAAATGACACTCCAAACCTCTTCAATGAAATTATCAACGGTTAATAGACTTAGGAAAATGTTAGGAACCAGACGTTACATGCCAGAGTTGTCCGAAAGTGGTATAGGCCACATTTTAATGATCCAACGAAATACTCCACAATCGAAATGTTGTTGATAGACTCTGAGGTATGATTCTCACGAATTTTTCGAATTTTTCATTATTATTATTATTATTATTATTATTATTATTATTATTATTTGTTTACTGGCAGAATACAATCATCCAAGCGACAGTTCGACAATTGATCGTTTACAAGTACGATTCTAGAGTCGAGGAAGGGATTGCATACAAGATAAGTGGATTTACCGTCCATAAAAACACGGGAAAAGAAATTGCCACCCCACACAAATTTAGACTATATTTTGAATATAGTACATTCCTACTTGCATCGCCAAATCTTCCTATCCCGATGTATGGATTTACTTTTCAGGAATATTGTGATATATTCGCAAATGAATCACTCAACCGACATTTCTTTGGTAGACTTTAACTTTAATTTCAACAATCATAAAATTTACAAACATGTCTTTTGCACTGATCAAAATTTCTAATGTTGAATCCATTTACACCGTAGATGTAATTGGGGAATTCGTTGGTGCCGGAGAAGTCACCAAATCAATTGAGTGTATATATATATTAATTGAGTGTATCCACTGCTGACATGGCACCGTGGATGCGCTTCTTTGCTGACGTGGTATGCTGTTATGCATCTTCACATTTTCTCATCAATATTACCAAAAATAAAAATTGTTAATCAGCTTACATATATATAGATGACCTACACAATCCGTTTTATGTAACATTTATATAATTTATGTAATTAAATTATTCATATAACATATAACATTTATGTTAAATTATTATTCATTTAAAATTATTATAAATGTTAAATATATTTAAAAACCTTGATTTTTTTCTTAAATATATGTTTAAAAAAACCTTATTTTTAGAATACAAAAACTTGACATAGTAGTATTAATTTTTAACACGGAAATTATCGTAATACAATAATTGTAATACAAATCAAGTAAATTTAATCACACTTATTTAATTTATTAAATATAATATCAATATATTGATGTCATTGAAAAATAAATGATAAATAATAAATAAAATTAAACACGATAAGATACTGATAAGGATATAATAAAATAAAAGTAAATTTGACCTTGACAAATTATAAGCAACCGGTAGAAAATATAAATTTTCTAAAGAAGTACTCCGTATAACATACTGTAGACACCCAAATTTTGACCGCCAGGTGTCTATAGCAGTTTCCAAAAAACATCCGATGATGATCGGACGCTAACGTGCTCTAACGCGCTCGGATACGGGCTCGAAATCAATAATGACCGGCATGGGCTTTTAACGGGATACAAATCTCGGAAAACCAACCTCAAAATCAGGCCCAGTGAGTCATTCCGAGTCAAACAAGACTAATTTGGGCCAAAACCGACACCAAAAATAATTCCCGTCTTTTAGCGACCGGGTCAAAACCCGGTCAAGACAAACCCGACACAAAGAACGACCGGGTGCATTCTCGAAACATGCACCAGGTTCGAAAATCAGCCAAAATCATTCCAAATCATTCAAAATCAATCACAATCAATCAAGAGCAAATCAAGGCCAATCCTTCCCGATTTAGCACGGCCTAATTGATCCACTCGGTCGAGTGGATTGACCACTCGATCGAGTGGAGCCTCACAGAAACGGTCCAGGTGCATCCGCGAGAGCACTCGACCGAGTGCACCCGCGCCACTCGGTCGAGTAACCTTATATCATGCTCCCTATAAATACCCGTCAATCCTAAGCACAAAAGACAACTTCTCAACCAGAATTTTCAGCCAACTTTACACATCCAAAACCTCTCATTTTCAGCCATAATCCGACCCTCAAACATCATCACGCTTATACACACTTCGAGAGCAAAACTCATTAAAATTCGTCTCCATACAAAACCTCATACACACACCGTCAACTCCTCCTACATATCTCGACGTTCCCGTGCCATTGCCGCCATTTGACGAACCGTATCCCGAGAAGCAAGAACATGTAGGTTGAGGGTGTAACATTCAACATCGACTTCTCCTTCTTCCCTCCTTTTTCTCGTCTTTTTTGTATATATATATTCGTACATTTTTTATTTACGGTTATAGTATTTTATTTAGTCGATAGCAACGACAGTTTTACTAACACTAACATTTTACTTTTCGCATTTAATCATCGTTATTATATTTTACTATAATATCGTATGTACCGTGTATATATATAATAATATCAAAACTCGGATCCGAACTCGTTTGACTACGATGATCATTTTTTAAGGTTCGTTTATTAACACGATCCCGATCATTCGTAGTTGAACGCGTATGAATCCATTGCAAAGATTAGTACGGAACCCGTTGACACGAAAACCGACATCGCATAATCCGTAAGGATTAATATCGATGTCGTGACGTAGAGGAACGCAATTCCGTCACTAATCAAATTTTTTATCTAACAATAACCTTTTTTAGAAAATTCCGATAACGGTATTATAATCATATAAGACATGATTATAATACCGACAAACCGAGTTAAATCTAAATCCGTCAATATTTTTATTTGACTCGGCCAATCATCGATTTAAAACACATTAAAACAAACGAGTCACAACTCGTACAGGTGCCACTCGACCGAGTACACCTGCTACTCGATCGAGTAGCACCCTAAATTACGGGCAGTAGCGTCTTCCAGGACGCACTCGGCCGAGTCCAGCCTTGACTTGACCGAGTGGGTCTTGCAGCCCAAAAACCGAGAGTTCTTTTTTATATCATTCGAGCCTCGTCTTTTTAAAAGCGACTTAGTCGACACGTGTAAGGTTAATCACGTAGCTTTTCCAAAATTCATGCATATCACTTCACTTAAACGATTTTGATAGACGGTCTCGCATTATTAATTTTATGTCGACGACTCTTTAGTCGTATCCGATGTAAAACTAATTTAGACTCAATTTCTCGAGGTGATAAATCGGGACAAGGCATCGAGGTTCGAGATCGGGCTAGCACCACGTCTAGGTCTCGAACCTCCGTCCCTTGATTAACATGCAATATAATGTGTAATTAATTAAGGTTCGTCCACCCACACAAATTCACGGTCTAGTTTATACACGGGTCCGTTTATAATTATTGCTCGTCATCCCAATTGTATATTTCAATTGTTCTATTTTATTGTACGCCGTATTGTGAATTCCGGGTTGTATTCCGCCCGTGTAACTTGTAATCGATTTATTTTTGCTTTGCTTTATTTATTTGCGTTTTACCGCTTTTAAATGAACCCTCGCATGCTAAACCACCTCGACAATAAATTAGATGCATTAAATTGACGTAGCTCACATTTAATTCGCATGCTTAGCCAAACCGCTGTTTGCATAACATTTCACCGAATCACTAACGCGCATATTAAAAAGTCAAACGATGTCCTAGTAGAGGCCGCTAAGTGCGGGCGGGGTTGGGTGTCCTTAGTGGGCTTCCCAACACGTACCCTCACCCCTTACTCAGAACCGTGGTTTCCGGATGTCCGAATCCATTGGCAACGAGAGTCATTCAATATACGATTAGCCGCTCAAGTTGGCATCTATATCGATATGCAAAGGGACGAGCCCAATAAACTCTCAAACCAAAATGGGCCATACTTTGTGTATGGACCATGGCGATATAGAGTGGGCTCGAATGGTTCCGAATAACCATAAAATTCGGTGACGACTCCATTTTGACTTAAATTTCAATTCGATCCTTCTCATATGGAGGTGCATTCGCCTAACCCAAAACCCGCGCGTGGCCGCGTCGGGGTGGACCTACGTCATGTCCACAATTTGGCGACTCCGCTGGGGATCAACTGATGTGTGGCTTACCGTCGGCGTTCTCAGGGTGAGACTCGAATAGAAATCGCTTGATGAGTACAATATGCGTTTTAGTTTTACGGTTCATGCATAACCCCATATTTGCCCGGGCCGGTACTGGTGACCGACGTCCCACTATTCCACGACGTATTCATCCTTGGATACGTTAAAGGTGTTCATGGTCGACTCGGATGGACTTTGCGGCATGTTCTAAGCTCCACTCGAGTTAGGAAGACCGTCCCGTTTCTCGACTAGACTATGAACACTGGTATAGACCCTATTCAGACTGACCGAGACTTAGTGTAAAACATACATGGCGTCGTTGTAATACTTGCGTGACTATGTGCTACTTGGTTTCCGTGTCGTTTTCAAAAATCGTCATTTCAAAAAAAATGCATCTTTCCAAAAATATTCAAATTTTCAAAAACTCGGAAAGCTGCCGAAATTTAGACTTAAGATTTGACTCAAAACAAGCCAATTTTTTTAGCCGGCATGCTGCCCATTTCAAAATTCGAATTTCCGATCCACCATTCGATTTTCGAATTTTCAAAATTCAATTTTCAAATCCTCGCGATGCCATTTTCAACTTTCAAATCTTCGAGATGCCGTTTTCGATTTTCAAATCTTCGGGATCTCATCTTCAAATTTTCAAATCGTCGGAAATTCTTTTTTCCAACATTCAAATTTTCAAATTTCAAGATATCCAATTTTCAAAACCCGGGACACATACCGAATTTAGGACTTATGATTTTACTCAAAATAGCCTATTTCTAGCCGGTATGTTGCCCAATTCAAAACTCGAAAATATTTTCGAACCATCAAAACCAAGGCCCGATACCCTTTCCGATTTTCTCGAAAAATCGGGCATTTCCCTGAGATTTTCTCGGGCTTTCCAAAACTATCAATTTCCAAAACCTTCCCCTTCTTAGGACTTCCCGTATTTAGCAGTGTCGGGTCATGTCATAAGTCGTCGAACGTCTTTAGCGTTGAAACTCCGTTGATCTTACATCACGGGTTTCCTCCCTACCCCAGTCCGCCTTATTTGACTAAGGCATGGCCCACCTACGTAGGACATACTCCTACAAAGGAGGGCCCGTCTACACAATTGAGTCCAAAGTCTAGAGATGTCTCACGTAAACCTTTCTTCGAACAGGACTTGGCCCACCCGCCAGATCCTAAGGAAGGCTCACCTTTCACAAGTCACCCGTCTAGGTGTCTTTTTCCGAGTCAACCTTTTACAAGGCATAGCCCTATAACAAAAGGTTCGTGGTCCTTACGTCTAAGGGTCCCTCGTCCAACACTCAAGTCTTAACAAAATCTTCGATCTCACTCGGGGGCTACCCCTTAGCAGGGCGATCAATCATGGTTGCTCTAAGGGTCATGTCTTACACGTGTCTCGCGTACCCCACTTTTAAGTCACTTGGATGTCACACCATCTGAGTCCTATCAGAGTCTTTGGTCTCACTTGAGGGCTATTCTCCGACGGGGAGATTAATCACAGTCACTCCGAGAATCGCACCCCACGTATTTGTCTTAGGAGAGTCTAACCCGAGTCAAACCAGAGTTGTCTCTCCTCCCGCGCTATTTCCTATGCCTTGGTGTAGTCAAGTTCCGAAGCAACATTTCTGATTGCGTGGGTATTCTCGCAGAATATGGCACCCACAACCAGAAATAGGGACATGGAAAACACCATCAATGAAATAAAGGCTTTGCTGGAGAAAATGGCTAGTAAGCAGGCCATAACCGAAACCCATATAGGGTTCCTGAAAACCAACCAAGAGGCCATGAAGGCTCGTTTAACGGTCATTGAACGACAAGATCTCAATTCTGGGTCGGTAAATACTGGGCCATTTGCCAAACTGATCAGCACGGTGCGTGAGCTCGAACAACAGTTCCACGCCCTTCAAGGGAATAACATTTTTATTGAGAACTCCCGAGACTATACACCCATCAGTGAGAAACTACCAACAGATCTCAACTTAGAGGGGTTACCCATATTCGAAGGGACGGAGGATCCATTACTACACCTCCGAGCCTTCAAAGCATTTATGGCAATCAAGGGGGTCAAAGCCGACATGTTCATCAATCTGTTCGGCACATCTCTCGGAAAATATCCAAAAGCCTGGTTCTATAGGCTTAATGCAAAAAGATTCCCCACTTGGGAAGATGTGGCTACCGAGTTCGCCAAAAACTATTCTGATAATACTGAACTTCAGACTACCATGCGGACATTAGAAGTCATGGCCCAAGATCCAACAGAGAGTTTCACCAAATACCTTCGACGTTGGCGGACTGAGAGTGTTAAGCTGGTAGACAAGCCCAGCGAGAAAACACTAGTGGAGGCGTTCATCAACAACCTCCTACCTTCTTACCGCGTCCATCTTAGGTATGCCGGCATTTTAAACTTTGCAGTGCTTACCGAAATGGGCACTAGGATTGAAGACGATCTTCGACGTGATGAAGATCTTGGTGAAGCTTCTACCGAAGGCTATACTGGACATCCACTTGAGTCCTTGGAAGCCGAAGACTACTGACAACCTCATCCAAGAGTCCAGATTTGATTTGAGTCCGAGTCTGAGTCCGAGTCTAGGATGTTCTATCTCTTGCAATTTCAAAGTCAGAGTCAGAGTCAACTGTATTCTGTCCTCTTTTTCAATCCAATAAAATCAGCTTTTTTCAATCTCTCATATATGCTTCACTTTTGTGTTTCCGAGAACATGATGAACACCACCATACACTGTGAGCACATGCACGTGACTATTATAGGCACATCTATAATGACTGCAGGAACTGAGACCCGTGTTTTCCTTTACCTGTTCCATGTCTGGCATAGACAGCCACATAACTTCCCTTAGCAGGAGCGGTATCGAATCCTATGACAAATCTAGGTAGTCTCCTAGTTTGGTTTCAAGACGGAAGGCAAGCCCATTTCCCACAATAAACACCCCTCCAATAAGACCGACAAATCCCTACCTTAGGTGTTAGTCTGACCAAAAATACCCAACTTGGGACGATACTCCCACCAAGCCTGCTCGGAATTATGATGACAATACCGAGATCCAAACCACCATGTTTACCGTAGAGTACTCCACCATGAGTTGCACTCACACAAATACCAACTAGGCTTACACCTTACAAAGGTTTAGCTCCACAAGCTTAATCCAACCGATGTACCCACCCCCATATCCGCCCACAACACCATAGGGGGGTAGCAGGGGAAAAAAAAAAAAAAAAAAAACTGGACAAAAAAATCAAAAGCCCAGGAAAGAAGCAAAAGGCCAAAAAAAAAAAAAGGTCATTGTCAAAAAAAAGAGGCACCCATCACCGAGGTTAAAGCGGTCAATCCAAATGAAGAATCCCATGACTGGGGCTAAGAAGTCAACCAACTAAAAATATTCAAGAACCCATGACTGTAGTAAAAACGGTCAAATAGGGGAGAGACAATCAAGCTGGTCAGCTAACACCACACTTAGCCTTCCCACATTACAACCCTCAAGACCTTCCCGAGACCCAGGACAGAGACAGCCCGGAATTTTGAGGATTCAAGCTCCATAGGATACCCCTAACCATTAGGGCCAGACATGGAAACCAGATCCCGCATTATCGAAACCTGTCCCAATCGAAGTTCGAGCTATTTTTCTCGACTTCCCCTTCACATAACAGAATTCACAATCACCATACACAAACCCGAGATCAAAACTCATCAAAGACCCGAGATCAAAACTCATCAAATCCCCGAGAGCAGAACTCGTCAAATCCCATCCCAATTCTTCTTATCCAAACCAGTTGCCAAGCCCGAACACGGGAGCTCAACCTGCGGTCGGCATAGAACATGCCCAAATAGTTCACACCACCTCTGGGGGCTACCCCGGAGAACGCTCACAGTCACAGGATCAAGATCCTAACTAGCCCTTTGATCAAGACATCATTGGGAATGCACCTAGCCTACACCATCGCTATGGCTAGTTACACACAAAGTCCTATTAGCTTAGACACCATAATATATCTTTCATCCACTGAACTACGGCATGGTTTGATTTCACTACACGTGAATACGTAGGTAGCCTTTCAACAGAGGCACAACCACCCACATTGACACAAAATCAAAAAGCACCGTCATTCCTATCACGACACTGTCATGTTCTCAGCAGCTAGCTTTGTCGTCCTGGGGGGCTTCTCCTAGGCAGAAGTTCTCCATCTACTCACATAATCCAAATGCTTTCAAAATCTAGCCTCCTTTCTTTTAGTGTGTCCTAGTACTCGGCTTAGTCGAAGACAAGAATCTGTCAGGACTCGAGACAACGCCCACTTCGGGCCTATACCTCGAAACCAAGAATTCAAGAGTACTAGGCAACAACATTGCTAAGCCCTGTTGTGCAGTTGCAGTCTCATTACAGACTACTGCAATTCCCCGATAACGCATCCTTCCCATTCCGAGGATTCGACCATGTTGCCACTCGCCTAGGCTACGGAATAGCGCAACCTAAGAGTCTTGTTAGGTGGCCCACCCTCCTACCGAGTCACGGTCCAATCCCTCAAGAGTTCAGTCGTGTCTGTTAACTCGTCCGGTCACGTCCAGAGTCGAGTCTGTCAGTATACCTCTCTCTTCAAATTCCCATTTTAAAATTTGCAAAACTTAGCCATTTGAGAAAATCCTTTTCGACAAGGTCAAATTTCGGTCTATTTAAATTGCAAATTTCATTTCTACCCCTTTCATTTTGAAAACCTAAGCATGTGAGTTGCTTTCAGGATTTCGATTTCAAGGTTCAAAAATTTCAAAACTTTCAAAAATTCAAAAAACATTTTTCCCCAGCGCGAGTCATATTTTTTACTACCTACGTGTTGCATACATTTTATGTGACTTATACAGGTACAACTCAAACAGGGAGATGCAACCCTCTAAATCTCCCCAGCGGAAGCCCAAGGCGGCATTTTCCCCGGAATGGTACGGGATGGGCCCACATATAGGCGCACCCAGGACTTATGCTACAAGTCCGATTCCCCACGGAGTTATCAGCTCAGGTATGATTTCTAACTTATGACTGGCGAGCCCTTCACGCGAGTCTAATGGACTATAAACGACCCGATCGGAAGTCTACCAGGTCTTAACAGGCTTGGTAGCTACTCTGACTTTCGCCTTGTCCAAGCCTCAGTCAGAGTGGGGGCTCTGTAGACACCCAAATTTTGACCGCCAGGTGTCTATAGCAGTTTCCAAAAAACACCCGATGATGATCGGACGCTAACGTGCTCTAACGCGCTCGGATACGGGCTCGAAATCAATAATGACCGGCATGGGCTTTTAACGGGATACAAATCTCGCAAAACCAACCTCAAAATCATGCCAAGTGGGTCATTCCGAGTCAAACAAGACTAATTTGGGCCAAAACCGACACCAAAAATAATTCCCGTCTTTTAGCGACCGGGTCAAAACCCGGTCAAGACAAACCCGACACAAAGAACGACCGGGTGCATTCTCGAAACATGCACCAGGTTCGAAAATCAGCCAAAATCATTCCAAATCATTCAAAATCAATCACAATCAATCAAGAGCAAATCAAGGCCAATCCTTCCCGATTTAGCACGGCCTAATTGATCCACTCGGTCGAGTGGATTGACCACTCGATCGAGTGGAGCCTCACAGAAACGGTCCAGGTGCATCCGCGAGAGCACTCGACCGAGTGCACCCGCGCCACTCGGTCGAGTAACCTTATATCATGCTCCCTATAAATACCCGTCAATCCTAAGCACAAAAGACAACTTCTCAACCAGAATTTTCAGCCAACTTTACACATCCAAAACCTCTCATTTTCAGCCATAATCCGACCCTCAAACATCATCACGCTTATACACACTTCGAGAGCAAAACTCGTTAAAATTCGTCTCCATACAAAACCTCATACACACACCGTCAACTTCTCCTACATATCTCGACGTTCCCGTGCCATTGCCGCCATTTGACGAACCGTATCCCGAGAAGCAAGAACATGTAGGTTGAGGGTGTAACATTCAACATCGACTTCTCCTTCTTCCCTCCTTTTTCTCGTCTTTTTTGTATATATATATATTCGTACATTTTTTATTTACGGTTATAGTATTTTATTTAGTCGATAGCAACGACATTTTTACTAACACTAACATTTTACTTTTCGCATTTAATCATCGTTATTATATTTTACTATAATATCGTATGTACCGTGTATATATATAATAATATCAAAACTCGGATCCGAACTCGTTTGACTACGATGATCATTTTTTAAGGTTCGTTTATTAACACGATCCCGATCATTCGTAGTTGAACGCGTATGAATCCATTTCAAAGATTAGTACGGAACCCGTTGACACGAAAACCGACATCGCATAATCCGTAAGGATTAATATCGATGTCGTGACGTAGAGGGACGCAATTCCGTCACTAAACAAATTTTTTATCTAACAATAACCTTTTTTACAAAATTCCGATAACGGTATTATAATCATATAAGACATGATTATAATACCGACAAACCGAGTTAAATCTAAATCCGTCAATATTTTTATTTGACTCGGCCAATCATCGATTTAAAACACATTAAAACAAACGAGTCACAACTCGTACAGGTGCCACTCGACCGAGTACACCTGCTACTCGATCGAGTAGCACCCTAAATTACGGGTAGTAGCGTCTTCCAGGACGCACTCGGCCGAGTCCAGCCATGACTCGACCGAGTGGGTGTTGCAGCCCAAAAACCGAGAGTTCTTTTTTATATCATTCGAGCCTCGTCTTTTTAAAAGCGACTTAGTCGACACGTGTAAGGTTAATCACGTAGCTTTTCCAAAATTCATGCATATCACTTCACTTAAACGATTTTGATCGACGGTCTCGCATTATTAATTTTATGTCGACGACTCTTTAGTCGTATCCGATGTAAAACTAATTTAGACTCAATTTCTCGAGGTGATAAATCGGGACAAGGCATCGAGGTTCGAGATCGGGCTAGCACCACGTCTAGGTCTCGAACCTCCGTCCCTTGATTAACATGCAATATAATGTGTAATTAATTAAGGTTCGTCCACCCACACAAAATCACGGTCTAGTTTATACACGGGTCCGTTTATAATTATTGCTCGTCATCCCAATTGTATATTTCAATTGTTCTATTTTATTGTACGCCGTATTGTGAATTCCGGGTTGTATTCCGCCCGTGTAACTTGTAATCGATTTATTTTTGCTTTGCTTTAATTATTTGCGTTTTACCGCTTTTAAATGAACCCTCGCATGCTAAACCACCTCGCCAATAAATTAGATGCATTAAATTGACGTAGCTCACATTTAATTCGCATGCTTAGCCAAAACGCTGTTTGCATAACATTTCACCGAATCACTAACGCGCATATTAAAAAGTCAAACGATGTCCTAGTAGAGGCCGCTAAGTGCGGGCGGGGTTGGGTGTCCTTAGTGGGCTTCCCAACACGTACCCTCACCCCTTACTCAGAACCGTGGTTTCCGGATGTCCGAATCCATTGGCAACGAGAGTCATTCAATATACGATTAACCGCTCAAGTCGGCATCTATATCGATATGCAAAGGGACGAGCCCAATAAACTCTCAAACCAAAATGGGCCATACTTTGTGTATGGACCATGGCGATATAGAGTGGGCTCGAATGGTTCCGAATAACCATAAAATTCGGTGACGACTCCATTTTGACTTAAATTTCAATTCGATCCTTCTCATATGGAGGTGCATTCGCCTAACCCAAAACCCGCGCGTGGCCGCGTCGGGGTGGACCTACGTCATGTCCACAATTTGGCGACTCCGCTGGGGATCAACTGATGTGTGGCTTACCGTCGGCGTTCTCAGGGTGAGACTCGAATAGAAATCGCTTGATGAGTACAATATGCGTTTTAGTTTTACGGTTCATGCATAACCCCATATTTGCCCGGGCCGGTACTGGTGACCGACGTCCCACTATTCCACGACGTATTCATCCTTGGATACGTTAAAGGTGTTCATGGTCGACTCGGATGGACTTTGCGGCATGTTCTAAGCTCCACTCGAGTTAGGAAGACCGTCCCGTTTCTCGACTAGACTATGAACACTGGTATAGACCCTATTCAGACTGACCGAGACTTAGTGTAAAACATACATGGCGTCGTTGTAATACTTGCGTGACTATGTGCTACTTGGTTTCCGTGTCGTTTTCAAAAATCGTCATTTCAAAAAAAATGCATCTTTCCAAAAATATTCAAATTTTCAAAAACTCGGAAAGCTGCCGAAATTTAGACTTAAGATTTGACTCAAAACAAGCCTATTTTTTTAGCCGGCATGCTGCCCATTTCAAAATTCGAATTTCCGATCCACCATTCGATTTTCGAATTTTCAAAATTCAATTTTCAAATCCTCGCGATGCCATTTTCAACTTTCAAATCTTCGAGATGCCGTTTTCGATTTTCAAATCTTCGGGATCTCATCTTCAAATTTTCAAATCGTCGGAAATTCTTTTTTCCAACATTCAAATTTTCAAATTTCAAGATATCCAATTTTCAAAACCCGGGACACATACCGAATTTAGGACTTATGATTTTACTCAAAATAGCCTATTTCTAGCCGGTATGTTGCCCAATTCAAAACTCGAAAATATTTTCGAACCATCAAAACCAAGGCCCGATACCCTTTCCGATTTTCTCGAAAAATCGGGCCTTTCCCTGAGATTTTCTCGGGTTTTCCAAAACTATCAATTTCCAAAACCTTCCCCTTCTTAGGACTTCCCGTATTTAGCAGTGTCGGGTCATGTCATAAGTCGTCGAACGTCTTTAGCGTTGAAACTCCGTTGATCTTACATCACGGGTTTCCTCCCTACCCCAGTCCGCCTTATTTGACTAAGGCATGGCCCACCTACGTAGGACATACTCCTACAAAGGAGGGCCCGTCTACACAATTGAGTCCAAAGTCTAGAGATGTCTCACGTAAACGTTTCTTCGAACAGGACTTGGCCCGCCCGCCAGATCCTAAGGAAGGCCCACCTTTCACAAGTCACCCGTCTAGGTGTCTTTTTCCGAGTCAACCTTTTACAAGGCATAGCCCTATAACAAAAGGTTCGTGGTCCTTACGTCTAAGGGTCCCTCGTCCAACACTCAAGTCTTAACAAAATCTTCGATCTCACTCGGGGGTTACCCCTTAGCAGGGCGATCAATCACGGTTGCTCTAAGGGTCATGTCTTACACGTGTCTCGCGTACCCCACTTTTGAGTCACTTGGATGTCACACCATCTGAGTCCTATCAGAGTCTTTGGTCTCACTTGAGGGCTATTCTCCGACGGGGAGATTAATCACAGTCACTCCGAGAATCGCACCCCACGTATTTGTCTTAGGAGAGTCTAACCCGAGTCAAACCAGAGTTGTCTCTCCTCCCGCGCTATTTCCTATGCCTTGGTGTAGTCAAGTTCCGAAGCAACATTTCTGATTGCGTGGGTATTCTCGCAGAATATGGTACCCACAACCAGAAATAGGGACATGGAAAACACCATCAATGAAATAAAGGCTTTGCTGGAGAAAATGGCTAGTAAGCAGGCCATAACCGAAACCCATATAGGGTTCCTGAAAACCAACCAAGAGGCCATGAAGGCTCGTTTAACGGTCATTGAACGACAAGATCTCAATTCTGGGTCGGTAAATACTGGGCCATTTGCCAAACTGATCAGCACGGTGCGTGAGCTCGAACAACAGTTCCACGCCCTTCAAGGGAATAACATTTTTATTGAGAACTCCCGAGACTATACACCCATCAGTGAGAAACTACCAACAGATCTCAACTTAGAGGGGTTACCCATATTCGAAGGGACGGAGGATCCATTACTACACCTCCGAGCCTTCAAAGCAGTTATGGCAATCAAGGGGGTCAAAGCCGACATGTTCATCAATCTGTTCGGCACATCTCTCGGAAAATATCCAAAAGCCTGGTTCTATAGGCTTAATGCAAAAAGATTCCCCACTTGGGAAGATGTGGCTACCGAGTTCGCCAAAAACTATTCTGATAATACTGAACTTCAGACTACCATGCGGACTTTAGAAGTCATGGCCCAAGATCCAACAGAGAGTTTCACCAAATACCTTCGACGTTGGCGGACTGAGAGTGTTAAGCTGGTAGACAAGCCCAGCGAGAAAACACTAGTGGAGGCGTTCATCAACAACCTCCTACCTTCTTACCGCGTCCATCTTAGGTATGCCGGCATTTCAAACTTTGCAGTGCTTACCGAAATGGGCACTAGGATTGAAGACGATCTTCGACGTGATGAAGATCTGGGTGAAGCTTCTACCGAAGGCTATACTGGACATCCACTTGAGTCCTTGGAAGCCGAAGACTACTGACAACCTCATCTAAGAGTCCAGATTTGATTTGAGTCCGAGTCTGAGTCCGAGTCTAGGATGTTCTATCTCTTGCAATTTCAAAGTCAGAGTCAGAGTCAACTGTATTCTGTCCTCTTTTTCAATCCAATAAAATCAGCTTTTTTCAATCTCTCATATATGCTTCACTTTTGTGTTTCCGAGAACATGATGAACACCACCATACACTGTGAGCACATGCACGTGACTATTATAGGCACATCTATAATGACTGCAGGAACTGAGACCCGTGTTTTCCTTTACCTGTTCCATGTCTGGCATAGACAGCCACATAACTTCCCTTAGCAGGAGTGGTATCGAATCCTATGACAAATCTAGGTAGTCTCCTAGTTTGGTTTCAAGACGGAAGGCAAGCCCATTTCCCACAATAAACACCCCTCCAATAAGACCGACAAATCCCTACCTTAGGTGTTAGTCTGACCAAAAATACCCAACTTGGGACGATACTCCCACCAAGCCTGCTCGGAATTATGATGACAATACCGAGATCCAAACCACCATGTTTACCGTAGAGTACTCCACCATGAGTTGCACTCACACAAATACCAACTAGGCTTACACCTTACAAAGGTTTAGCTCCACAAGCTTAATCCAACCGATGTGCCCACCCCCATATCCGCCCACAACACCATAGGGGGGTAGCCGGGGAAAAAAAAAAAAAAAACTGGACAAAAAAATCAAAAGCCCAGGAAAGAAGCAAAAGGCCAAAAAAAAAGGTCATTGTCAAAAAAAAGAGGCACCCATCACCGAGGTTAAAGCGGTCAATCCAAATGAAGAATCCCATGACTGGGGCTAAGAAGTCAACCAACTAAAAATATTCAAGAACCCATGACTGTAGTAAAAACGGTCAAATAGGGGAGAGACAATCAAGCTGGTCAGCTAACACCACACTTAGCCTTCCCACATTACAACCCTCAAGACCTTCCTGAGACCCAGGACAGAGACAGCCCGGAATTTTGAGGGTTCAAGCTCCATAGGATACCCCTAACCATTAGGGCCAGACATGGAAACCAGATCCCGCATTATCGAAACCTGTCCCAATCGAAGTTCGAGCTATTTTTCTCGACTTCCCCTTCACATAACAGAATTCACAATCACCATACACAAACCCGAGATCAAAACTCATCAAAGACCCGAGATCAAAACTCATCAAATCCCCGAGAGCAGAACTCGTCAAATCCCATCCCAATTCTTCTTATCCAAACCAGTTGCCAAGCCCGAACACGGGAGCTCAACCTGCGGTCGGCATAGAACATGCCCAAATAGTTCACACCACCTCTGGGGGCTACCCCGGAGAACGCTCACAGTCACAGGATCAAGATCCTAACTAGCCCTTTGATCAACACATCATTGGGAATGCACCTAGCCTACACCATCGCTATGGCTAGTTACACACAAAGTCCTATTAGCTTAGACACCATAATATATCTTTCATCCACTGAACTACGGCATGGTTTGATTTCACTACACGTGAATACGTAGGTAGCCTTTCAACAGAGGCACAACCACCCACATTGACACAAAATCAAAAAGCACCGTCATTCCTATCACGACACTGTCATGTTCTCAGCAGCTAGCTTTGTCGTCCTGGGGGCTTCTCCTAGGCAGAAGTTCTCCATCTACTCACATAATCCAAATGCTTTCAAAATCTAGCCTCCTTTCTTTTAGTGTGTCCTAGTACTCGGCTTAGTCGAAGACAAGAATCTGTCAGGACTCGAGACAACGCCCACTTCGGGCCTATACCTCGAAACCAAGAATTCAAAAGTACTAGGCAACAACATTGCTAAGCCCTGTTGTGCAGTTGCAGTCTCATTACAGACTACTGCAATTCCCCGATAACGCATCCTTCCCATTCCGAGGATTCGACCATGTTGCCACTCGCCTAGGCTACGGAATAGCGCAACCTAAGAGTCTTGTTAGGTGGCCCAGCCTCCTACCGAGTCACGGTCCAATCCCTCAAGAGTTCAGTCGTGTCTGTCAACTCGTCCGGTCACGTCCAGAGTCGAGTCTGTCAGTATACCTCTCTCTTCAAATTTCCATTTTAAAATTTGCAAAACTTAGCCATTTGAGAAAATCCTTTTCGACAAGGTCAAATTTCGGTCTATTTAAATTGCAAATTTCATTTCTACCCCTTTCATTTTGAAAACCTAAGCATGTGAGTTGCTTTCAGGATTTCGATTTCAAGGTTCAAAAATTTCAAAACTTTCAAAAATTCAAAAAACATTTTTCCCCAGCGCGAGTCATATTTTTTACTACCTACGTGTTGCATACATTTTATGTGACTTATACAGGTACAACTCAAACAGGGACATGCAACCCTCTAAATCTCCCCAGCGGAAGCCCAAGGCGGCATTTTCCCCGGAATGGTACGGGATGGGCCCACATATAGGCGCACCCAGGACTTATGCTACAAGTCCGATTCCCCACGGAGTTATCAGCTCAGGTATGATTTCTAACTTATGGCTGGCGAGCCCTTCACGCGAGTCTAATGGACTATAAACGACCCGATCGGAAGTCTACCAGGTCTTAACAGGCTTGGTAGCTACTCTGACTTTCGCCTTGTCCAAGCCTCAGTCAGAGTGGGGGCTCTGTAGACACCCAAATTTTGACCGCCAGGTGTCTATAGCAGTTTCCAAAAAACACCCGATGATGATCGGACGCTAACGTGCTCTAACGCGCTCGGATACGGGCTCGAAATCAATAATGACCGGCATGGGCTTTTAACGGGATACAAATCTCGCAAAACCAACCTCAAAATCAGGCCAAGTGGGTCATTCCGAGTCAAACAAGACTAATTTGGGCCAAAACCGACACCAAAAATAATTCCCGTCTTTTAGCGACCGGGTCAAAACCCGGTCAAGACAAACCCGACACAAAGAACGACCGGGTGCATTCTCGAAACATGCACCAGGTTCGAAAATCAGCCAAAATCATTCCAAATCATTCAAAATCAATCACAATCAATCAAGAGCAAATCAAGGCCAATCCTTCCCGATTTAGCACGGCCTAATTGATCCACTCGGTCGAGTGGATTGACCACTCGATCGAGTGGAGCCTCACGGAAACGGTCCAGGTGCATCCGCGAGAGCACTCGACCGAGTGCACCCGCGCCACTCGGTCGAGTAACCTTATATCATGCTCCCTATAAATACCCGTCAATCCTAAGCACAAAAGACAACTTCTCAACCAGAATTTTCAGCCAACTTTACACATCCAAAACCTCTCATTTTCAGCCATAATCCGACCCTCAAACATCATCACACTTATACACACTTCGAGAGCAAAACTCGTTAAAATTCGTCTCCATACAAAACCTCATACACACACCGTCAACTTCTCCTACATATCTCGACGTTCCCGTGCCATTGCCGCCATTTGACGAACCGTATCCCGAGAAGCAAGAACATGTAGTTTGAGGGTGTAACATTCAATATCGATTTCTCCTTCTTCTCTCCTTTTTCTCGTCTTTTTTGTATATATATATTCGTACATTTTTTATTTACGGTTATAGTATTTTATTTAGTCGATAGCAACGACATTTTTACTAACACTAACATTTTACTTTTCGCATTTAATCATCGTTATTATATTTTACTATAATATCGTATGTACCGTGTATATATATAATAATATCAAAACTCGGATCCGAACTCGTTTGACTACGATGATCATTTTTTAAGGTTTGTTTATTAACACGATCCCGATCATTCGTAGTTGAACGCGTATGAATCCATTTCAAAGATTAGTACGGAACCCGTTGACACGAAAACCGACATCGCATAATCCGTAAGGATTAATATCGATGTCGTGACGTAGAGGGACGCAATTCCGTCACTAAACAAATTTTTTATCTAACAATAACCTTTTTTACAAAATTCCGATAACGGTATTATAATCATATAAGACATGATTATAATACCGACAAACCGAGTTAAATCTAAATCCGTCAATATTTTTATTTGACTCGGCCAATCATCGATTTAAAACACATTAAAACAAACGAGTCACAACTCGTACAGGTGCCACTCGACCGAGTACACCTGCTACTCGATCGAGTAGCACCCTAAATTACGGGTAGTATCGTCTTCCAGGACGCACTCGGCCGAGTCCAGCCATGACTCGACCGAGTGGGTCATGCAGCCCAAAAACCGAGAGTTCTTTTTTATATCATTCGAGCCTCGTCTTTTTAAAAGCGACTTAGTCGACACGTGTAAGGTTAATCACGTAGCTTTTCCAAAATTCATGCATATCACTTCACTTAAACGATTTTGATCGACGGTCTCGCATTATTAATTTTATGTCGACGACTCTTTAGTCGTATCCGATGTAAAACTAATTTAGACTCAATTTCTCGAGGTGATAAATCGGGACAAGGCATCGAGGTTCGAGATCGGGCTAGCACCACGTCTAGGTCTCGAACCTCCGTCCCTTGATTAACATGCAATATAATGTGTAATTAATTAAGGTTCGTCCACCCACACAAAATCACGGTCTAGTTTATACACGGGTCCGTTTATAATTATTGCTCGTCATCCCAATTGTATATTTCAATTGTTCTATTTTATTGTACGCCGTATTGTGAATTCCGGGTTGTATTCCGCCCGTGTAACTTGTAATCGATTTATTTTTGCTTTGCTTTAATTATTTGCGTTTTACCGCTTTTAAATGAACCCTCGCATGCTAAACCACCTCGCCAATAAATTAGATGCATTAAATTGACGTAGCTCACATTTAATTCGCATGCTTAGCCAAAACGCTGTTTGCATAACATTTCACCGAATCACTAACGCGCATATTAAAAAGTCAAACGATGTCCTAGTAGAGGCCGCTAAGTGCGGGCGGGGTTGGGTGTCCTTAGTGGGCTTCCCAACACGTACCCTCACCCCTTACTCAGAACCGTGGTTTCCGGATGTCCGAATCCATTGGCAACGAGAGTCATTCAATATACGATTAACCGCTCAAGTCGGCATCTATATCGATATGCAAAGGGACGAGCCCAATAAACTCTCAAACCAAAATGGGCCATACTTTGTGTATGGACCATGGCGATATAGAGTGGGCTCGAATGGTTCCGAATAACCATAAAATTCGGTGGCGACTCCATTTCGACTTAAATTTCAATTCGATCCTTCTCATATGGAGGTGCATTCGCCTAACCCAAAACCCGCGCGTGGCCGCGTCGGGGTGGACCTACGTCATGTCCACACATACTCCCTCCGTATCTATAGGTTCGTCCACTTTGTTTAATATATGTGAGGAGTATTATATGAAAAATGGACGAACATATAGATACGGATGAAATATTATATTAGTTAAGATTTAAAAAAAATCTCTTATCGTTTTATAGTGGCGATATACGGAGTAATATTTAGCAGATATAATATTCTTACTCTGTATTTTTTATTTGCATATATACTCAATATTATAGAATATTTCTGAGTTTTATATGAAATGAAATATAAGAATAATTCACCCCTAATATTCTTTCACTTTTTTATTCAGAACATAAAATTACAATTGCAATATTAATTTTTAATACTAAAATTTGCAAATATTAAGCAAAATCTAAATATTTTAATTGATTTAACTAACTAATCACGTACGTATATATCGTAAATATAATAAGTTTGAAAAGAACTGAAATATATTTGTGTATTAGGTATATCTAATATACCAATTAAGAGTTCAAATATTTTTAATTGATTATATGTAGACCTGTCAAACGGGTCAAGTGGGTCGGGTCATATGGGTCAGGCCGCAATACGGGTGAGGTCGTATACGGGTCGCATTAGAGTTAGAATACAGGTAACAAATAGTTATGAACGCCTAATCTTTTATCTTTTTTTAAGTAAAAAATATATTTTATATTAATTATTTTATTTTTTTAATAGTATTATTGTTATACTCTTTAATTATAATTAATGTTTATATTTTAAAATCTATATTAAAATCAATTTTGAAATTTATTTTAATAATTATTTTTATTATTAAATGATTAAAAATGTTATATTAGATTAAATATTTGTTTATCTTTGTAATTTAAAATATTAGAAGTATTAGTTTTTAATCATAAATTCAAATATAATATTTAAATATTAATATTTTATTAATTTTAATAAATTTCCATTGACCAAACGGGTCGAATGGGTTGAGTTGGGTTTCGACCCTAAATTTGTGGGTCATAACAGGTGCATGTCAAACGGGTTGCGGGTTGAAAAAACGGGTTGATGACCCTAAAAATTGGATCCAACAAGTCAGGTCAAATTTAGACAGATCTAATTACATCCAATACACCATATAGATATAATCATATTTGCTTATCTATATATAATGTCGTTATTGAATTGATGTCATTGAAAAATAAATATAATTAAACGATCAGATAATTGTATATGGCGGAAAGTTCATGTGAATACTATAAAATATTCATGATTTTTTTTTACTAAAATCAAGATTAAGAATAATTCACACCCTAATATTACGTCACTTACTTAAGGGGTGTGTAGTATAATTGTTTATGAATGAAAATGTGAAATATATGACATGAATGAATGATTATAAATACGAAATGACAATGATGTGTGAGATTATCGAGACTTCGACTTATATCTTTTTGATTTTTTTTTTCTTGAACATGAGAGGATAATTGGATAAGTAACTTCTCACAACGTCACTTTAACTCCGTTAATACTTCAAATTTTAAATACGAGTATATATCACAATTTGATATTACTGACCCGTGAATTTCACGGGTTTTTAAACTAGTTGTAGCTAAATATAATGCTTGTAACTTGCAGGGAGTTAGTAAAGGGCTGGTTACAGAGAGGGTACTTTCGGAACTGACAAGTAAAGGGAACTCTCCAGATTTTCTGTTATGCATAGGAGATGATCGGTCAGATGAGGACATGTTCAAGAGTATACTAAGCAAAGCATCTTGCTCTTCTTTTGCGATTGCTCCCGAGATTTTTGCATGCACCGTCGGTAAAAAACCAAGCAAAGCCAAGTATTACTTAAATGATACTCAGCATGTCATGAAACTAATCCAAGGATTAGCAAACTGTTCGAGTGAGAAACCCGACGTCCTACAACAACATACTCAAGTTTCCGTTAAGAGCACTTCATAGAAACCGTTTTGTTTTTGGATAGGGCTGTTGTGGTGATCCGTTTAATCCCAGATAGTCATAGGTTTATCGGTTTTAAAATGTCGATAGGGGGTGGGTTAGTTTGGCTTACTGGATAACAACATTGGTTTGTATATGTTTTTTTCTTATTATGGATAGTCTTTTCTCATACAAGGAAATACAGTAGAGATCACAGAAGGTTTTTCAAACCTCCATGCTAATTTGTCGAGAGTATCCTTTATGTAAATATTACCCTTACTCGGGAAAAAAGGAATTTTCATCAATTTTTTTCGATGTGAGATAATTTTACTTAAGTTTATTTAAGTTTAGATATAGTCTAATTAAGAACTTTTATTTATAGACGAATGATTATAATTATTTATAATATATAGAATTCCATTAACCCATCTTAATTTTTCGATGCGGGATAATTATACTTTAACTTTACAGTCTTAGTCTTAGGAACTTTTTTTTAAGTCTCAAAAGATTGTTCGTTAATATCTAAGAACTACATATAATTCTATCACCTCATTATAATTTTTCTATATGTGATAATCTAATTTAACTTTATTTGTAGTCTTATTAAGAACTTTTTTTAAGACTAAATTTTTTTTGTTGATATCTAAAGAGGAATGATTAGTCTTATTTATAATATAGAATTTCATCACTTCATCATAATTTGGAGAAATGATTGCTTTTATTTATATAGTAGAATTCCATCGTCTTATTATACTCTCCTCGTTCACTATTCTTTCTCCATTACCTTAATATTTGTGAGTGATATTTTAATGAAATGAGGCAAAAAAATAATGATCGGAGGGAGTACAATTTTTTGATGTAGGATAATTTACTTAAGTTTATAGCCTTAAAAGTGTTTTAAGACTCAAAAGAGAGGGAGTATATTTTTCGATGTGAGATAATTTACTTAAGTTTATAGCCTTAAAAGTGTTTTAAGACTCAAAAGAGAGGGAGTATATTTTTCGATGTGAGATAATTTACTTAAGTTTATAGTCTTAAAAGTTTTTTAAGACTCAAAAGATTTTGATTGATATCTAAGAACACATAATTAGTCTTATTTATAATATAGAAATTAATCACCTTATTATAATTTGTCGATGTTGGATAATTTAACTAAAATTTGTAGTTTTATTATAATATTAAATCATCACCGTCCGTAACTTATTTGAATTGTTTCGACGGGGGAGAATTACTAAGTTGGTTGATGTCTAAGAATTTTTTTTATTAGTTTTATTTATAATATAGAATTTCATCACCTATTATAATTTTTTATTTAAGTGTATAGTCGTAACAACTTTTTTAAGACTCAAAAGATTTATGTTTGATGAACCTTTATAATTTTTCGAATGTGGGATAGTTTTACTTAACTTTATAGTCTTAATATAATTTAAGACTTAAATGATTTTTGGTTGATATCTAAGAGCACATGATTACTACGGAGTATTATTTATAATATAAAGTTTCATCACCTTATTATAATTTTTTTGATGTGTGATTATTTTTACTTAAGTTTGTAGTCTTATTAAGAGATTTTTTAAGACTTAAAAGTTTTTTTGATTGATATTTAAGAACGAAGGATTAGTCTTATTTATAATATAGAATTAATCAACTTGTCATAATTTTTTGATGTGGAATAATTTATCTAAGTTTATAGTTTTCCATCGGCTCTTTTTAAGACTAAAAAAATACATAATTACTCTTTTTTATAATATAGAATTTCATCACCTCACTATAAATTTTCAATGTGAGATGATTTTAAATTTGTAGTCTTATATATTAAAAGTTTTTTTTAAGACTCAAAATTTTTTTGATCGATATTTGAAACCGAATGATTACTAATATTTACAATATAGAATTCCATCACTTCATCAAAATTTTTCGATGTGGGATAATTTAAAAGTTTTTCTTGGTCGATATTTAAATCCGAATGGTTACCCTTATTTATATATATAAAATTTCTATCACCTGATCATAATTTTTTGAAATAATATAAAATTGGGAAATTCCCATTTGTACCCTCTAAGTTTTCACTTTTCTCAGTTGTACCCCTACGTATTAGCAATTACCAACTGTACCCCTAAACTCAATTAGTTAGTCCCAAGCGTGACTAAACTAGGATTAGTCGTCAATTATGCCGTTAAGTGCCAACTTGGATGAAATGACATGAAATTTATCTTTCTCATTTGTAACCTCTAAGTTTTCACTTTTCCCAGTTGTACCCTCTAAATTCACTTTTCCTAGTTGTACCCCAACCTATTAGCAGTTACTGCTGTCAGTTGACCATGTCAAACAGATTGGTGTTGCTACAATTTATTACTGCTGCAAATGTCGCTATTTAATTGTTGCCCTTACTGTTTACGGAGTAACTTCTGCTACAGATTTGCTCCTATTACTATAGATTTATTGCGCTGAATGCTATGTAATCATTAACCCTACTGTAATTATCGTAAGTGTTATGGTCAGTTTTCGAAAAGTAGTTACCGTGCGGGAACAATAATTTACTTTTATAAGAACTTTAAGTACGAGATATGAAATAAGTTTTTGGTTATGCAACCAAATTCAGTTACTTCCTCAAGCATGTTTTTCTCTTTACATTTCAATCATGTTTTTCCTATTCACAAAAACTCATATGTTGTTTCCTATTATAATTTTATCAAAACAAGTACTACAACAAATATGAGCAATGCAACATAAAAGTACTTCGAACCTTTCATATTTGACACCAATTCTTTCATTTGCATCTTCAATACCGGAAATTCATCACTAATAATAGCTTCAAGACATGATGCAAAATAAGAGAAAATTAAGAGAGTGAGAGAATGAAAGAAAGAGAAGTGTTTGTAGAGCTAAATAAGTGAAGATAATAAGATAATAAATAGGAAAAAAAATTGGGAGGGAAAAGATTGAGAATCGGAGGGAAAATTTGAAGGGAGAAGGAAAGTAACACTTTGGAGGGAAAAGAAATTAAAAAAAATGATAAATTTCATGTCATTTCATCCAAGTTGACACTTAACGGCATAATTGACGGCTAGTCATAGTTTAGTCACGCTTGGGACTAATTAATTGAGTTTAAGGGTACAGCTGGTAAATTCTAATACGCAGGGGTACAACTGGGAAAAGTGAAAACTTAGAGGGTACAGATGAGAATTTCCCTATAAAATTTCATTACCTCATCAAATTTTTTTTAATATAGGATAATTAATTAAGGTTTATAGTCTTAAGAATTCTTTTTGAGATTCAAAAGACTTTTGGTAGATATCGAAAAACGAATGATTACTCTTATTTATGATATAGAATTTCATCATCATATTATAATTTGTCAATGTGGAATAATTTTACAACTGTTATATGTAATAAATTCATCTGTGAAACAAATAATATGAAATTTATTCTCTAATGAATTTTTTTTACTACGAATCTAATTATTACATATTTATAATTTATTTTACGATAATGTTTTTAAAAAATGAATTCTAAAGGTTTTTATCCTATATTAAGACTATATTAATTGTAAAACATCACACTAATATAATAAATTAAATATATATTATACGGAGTAATAACTAAAAGATTCTCTAATTGATTTTTTTATTATTTATGATATTTTTCTAATTTGAGGTTTGATGAAACGGACCAATGAAATCGTTCGAAAAATTTATATATCTTCACTTCCCAATTTTTAAGAACATGTGAGGCTCCCATTTTGAAATAGGCCTCATTTTTTATACTTTCCACTTTTCATCTAATGTGAACGCAATGTTGCATGCATTCAAATTAAATGTCTCAAATTAGTTCAAAATCTTCTCCAAAAAACAACAACAACAAGATTCCAACCTATGCCCTTTGAGTGCAATCCCACTTTACCAAACCAATGAGCCAACCCATTGACCTGTGAGAAAATTGTTGAAAAAACATATAGTTGCCTTCATAATTGTTGTTAATTGCTCTCCATAATTGCTTCCCTTGGTCTTCCCAATCCTTCATTGATTGATCATCTTCATAACTATTCTCCATAATTTACTTCAACGTTTCACGAAGTAGCTTTGTTAATTGATCCTTCTCGAAAATGCATCAGCAATTGAATTGATCTTATTAATCGTCATTCTTCATCACTTAATCTCAAATTTTACGTTTCCCACCCTAATTTTTCCTCTTCAACTATCTCTCTAATTAATAATTCATTATCTCACTTTTTCCAATTTTTCAATCATATCAATTCATACTATAAATAAGATTCTAGCCATTGCAATCTGAATTCATATCGTAAAATCTGGAAAAAAAAACATCTATTTTAATTTGCATATTTAGATATATATGAGTTTCGTTTTTCTGATTTATTAATATAATTGCCAATTGATATTTCCGAAATCTGATTTTATTTTTCGAATTGATTGGTGAATTTTCAGGCAGAAGAAAGCCAAAATAAGGGAAATCGAAAGATCGAATCATCCTGGTAATTTTTCGATTTTCGATTTTTAATGTGTATAATAATCCATGGTAATGGTAATTTTTGATGAAGGATAATTTTTTTTCCAGGTGATGATGAATGAAGATTATCGTGAATTTCGTAGAGGTATTTAGGAATTAATGTCAATTCATTTTTTCATAGCTATTTGAAAACTTATTTAATTATATTTGGGCGATATATTTTTTGTGAAAGTTTATTTGTTTTGTGAAATTTATTTGTATAGTATAGGTCAATGAATTTATTCTAAATATTTTTATTTAATCATATATAAATAAATAACTATATATATATATATATTTCAAATTATATTAATATATAATAGTTCTAATTATATTTTCAAATTTTTTAGATTTATAAATTGTAACAGTTACATATCCTAGGATTCTTTTGACTAAAAATTGCTAACCTCTCTACAGAATCAAAATAAGAAAAAAATTTCTTTGTTCAATTTCTTCATTCTTCGTTCAATTTAATTATCTCCGTTCTTCGTTCAATTTCGTCGTTCTTCAATTTATTTAATTTAGTGTCTTTATATTCAATTTCTTTACAATCAATTCCAATTTCATAACCTAATCTATTATTCTTTAACGTATTAGGATTACTCACTTGTACTGTTCCCTACGTATAATTGAAATAACAAATTAAATATGATAACAATGTCTCATGTTAGAATAACTGTTAGTGTACTATATAATAACTGCAATCATATAATAGAATAACTAAACATTGCATTTGAAACAATAATTAAATGAATACAACGAAGTATCAAATAAGTAAATTAACATTATAAAATAAATGGATAAACACCTTACAATAACTGAACAAACACCTATTACAATAACTATTTAAGAATTACAATAACTGGATAAACACCTTACAATAACTATATTTGTGGATTAGAATAACTGGATAAACACCTTACAATAACTACGTAAATTCAAATATAATAACCTTATTTAAGCATTAAAATAACTAAATAAATACTATATGTAGATTGAAACATCTTGAATATCATTGAAGGCGCACACAACAAAAAACAAACGGAATTGTTAAATCATACACAGATTTTACTCCGTTGTACACACTTTTTCATTTACTTTTCCGAGTTTACCCTTCACTAAAAAACCTAGAACTTCTTCAATTTCTCTAAAAATGAGAAAAAATTAAGCAAAGCTTTAAGATTATCGATTAATTTGAACATCGAATGAGTAACTTAAGTTTATAATGCTCTCAATTTTCTAATTAGTACTCCGTATTGGAATCAAAGAGAATCAAAAGGTATGATTTTTTTTTTCTTTTGCAATTAGGGTTTGAGGGATTTAAAGTAGGGTTGTTGGCAGGGTGGCGGGGGTGGTTGTGGGCGTGACCACCGGCTGATCGAGAGATCAACGAAGCAGGTGGTCGGCATAGAGAGAGGGGCGGGAGCTTGGCGGGGTGGTTGGGCAAGGAGATGTGCAGGGGTGTTGGTGGTTGACTGGTTGTCCGACGGTGGGACGACTAGGGGACAACGATGATTGGGCTGGGTGCGGTCGCCGGTTGGAGATGGGCGAGGTAGTGGCGATGTAGGTAGTTGGTGTTGGTGGTCGCCGGCAGCTAGGGTCGGGGTGGGTAGGGTACTAGGGTGGTGTTGGCTTTTGAAAGGGTGGTTGTGTGGTGTTTATCCATTTTGGTTTTTTAAAGTTTTCTCATAGTAATTCTCGTGTATGATTTAGCACGTCCCAAAACAAAACCTCACTGAAAGACAAAAAAACAAAAAAGAGGGGTTAGTTGAAAGTACAAAAATTGAAATGCAATAATCACATATGTACGATAGAATAACTGTAAAAATACTACAAAATAACTGTTTATAAAACACATTAACATAGTGTAGAAATAATCAACACAAACTTGAAACCTGGAAGTTACAAACAACAGTACACCGCACCTGAGGTCTAAGGAGCATTATAAATATGCACATAACAATACAATAACCAAGTTTGAACATAGAATAATTCAAATATGCGTCTTATATTCAAATCATATACAAACTTTTATCTTATAATCAATATAAGTAATTGAAATATGCGTTTACTCAAATCATAATTGAAATAATCGAAATATGCAAAAACAGAAATCAAATTATACGAAATAATCAAAAACATGGAATAATCAAAATTAATGATTTGAGTCTAATCATAATTGAAATAATCATAAACAGAAATATGCTTATACAAATCATAATTGAAATAATAAAAAAAATTCAAAATACATTATAAGTGTAGACACCCACAATAAGACAAATCAACATATTACGTTATAAGACGAAATTATCAGAATACGTATACTAGCATATTTCTGATGTCATACGAATTGAAAAATTACAAACATATGCGTTTACAAGCAGAAAATTATAAACATAATACAAAATTGTCAAATTACGCAATCAGCTTGTATCAATTGAGAAATTGAAAATAGATTCCGAAGTTAAGCGGTGATGAATACCAAGATCTTGAAAACAGATGAAATTGAGCAATACAACAATAATTACAAAAAAACGTAGGTGATTTGGGCATGAATTTCTACAAACTGGAAGAAAATACCTGATTTGGCTGTGAATTTACCAAAAAAATGCGTGAAATTAAATACCTAATCGGAGCAACGGTGATGATGAAATCAGAGCAACGATGACCGATGTGTCGCAACAATCAGAGATAGGATGATGATGAAATTGAATACCGAATTAGTGAGCAAAAACCTGATTTGATCTTTAATTCGTGTGATTTTGAACGTATGTTTGTGCGTGAGGAGTTTCGGAGGGGTTTGTGAATAAGGGAATTTAAACTATCCTCAATTGAATAAGGTTAGTGGTCTTTGAGGCTTGACTTGTATCAATTTTTTGTCTCGTCCCTTATACAATTATATCTAATGGCGCATAAAAGTGGGTAAATTGTACATAATTTGATAAAGGTAAAAGGTCTCGATTATATATATATATATATATATATATATATATATATATATATATAGAGAGAGAGAGAGAGAGAGAGAGAGAGAGAGAGAGAGAGATAGGTTCACATAAGGCCAACAACTCTTACAAGTTCATAAGTTCCAGTGTTAAAGTTACACAAAAAGTGCTTAAAGTTACACGAGATGAATGTTAAAGTTGCACTTTATCACTTGAAGTGATAACAGTGCTGAATGTTATAGTTACATATCAATCTTGAACAAATGCAACTTCAACGTAGGTCAACTGTAACTTTAATATAGACTTAATTGCATGTGGTGAACTTATTTGATCCCTTCTCTCTCTCTCTCTCTAGATATATATATATATATATATATATATATATATATATATATATATATATATATATATATAAGTGGGATCTTTTACCACCTTAATGTTTTTGTACAATTTACCTTGTATTTACAGCCATCCAGATTTGATTAAATCAAGGGTGAAGATTAAAGCTTAAACTAGAAACACAACCCTCACCAAGCTCACAAAACCCTAAAGCAAAACTGAAACAAAATGCTCAGAAAACCAGGATCTCACTGCATGTAGTCCTGTTATAGTTGGGTTGCCTAGTTAGGGACTGTTGTGTGCTAAATTTAGACCGTTTCTCCTACCATTTAGACCCGTTTTCCCCTCGTTTTGCGAGTCTTGAGTTCGATTATCGCCATATTTTGAGTATTTCTCTAGTTTATTGTGTTAGATCTTATTTCTTCCATAGTTTAGTGGGTAATTGTTAGATCATAGTTTTTCCATTGTTTTGTTGTTAGTTTCCTTAGATCTAGTTATGATGCATGTTGTAGTTATTTTCTCCTTAGTTAATATTTTGTTGTTTTCCATTATGATTAGTGAGTAGATTTCTTGTTGGGGGGGTTTAGAGATGAGGACTTGGATTATTTGAATTAAGGGATGTTGGTGGGTTGCTTGCTTGTTGGTTTATCTTGTTTATGGTTGTTGTGTCATTGTTGTTTTAGTCCGGCCAACTAGACCGACCTTGACTAGTTTCTATCAATATGGGGAAACTCGGGGTAGAAATTACCATGACTAGAGACTTACCCTTATTCGCCGCGAAAGCGGGTTTGTAGGTGGGTTGGGTGAAGAAACCGAAATGTGGCATTCTCTCTTTATCAATGTTGCGACAAAAACTCGATTCCGACCTTCTTAGACTCCAAGTACCGAATCCCGACTTCCCCCTAACACCTTTCCCTAGATTGATCACTCCTATCTATCCTCGTAGTCATTTCTCTAGTATAGACTCGACCCTTAGAAACCCCCCTCTAGTCATCAAACACACCGCTTTAAACTTGTTAACACACTCTGTTGCCTGTGGACCGACCTTGACTTACCTCGATTACTCTAGTAGTTTTTGTGTTATTCCGAGTCTATAAATATTGTTTGATCCCCCGTCCTTCTCTAAAACGACCGATCCGATTGGGGCGCGATCAAAATGGCGCCGTTGCCGGGGAACGGCTAGTAGTTGTTATGTTTTTAGTTATTATGTTTGATTCTTTTCTCTTCTCCCTTTTCCTAGTACCATTAAGAGCTAGGAGTCTCACCGTTTAATTGAGTTTTATGCCCAGGAACACGTCATCGCCCTTGTGGTTCGATCCGGAGCCGGAAAGGACTTTTAGAGCATTGCGTTTTCGGGGAAATAACTCAACCACCATTATTTCACATCCTTCATTATCACCTCCTAGCCTTAATCCCATCCTACCACATACACCTTCTACACCTTCTACATCACATAACCCCATTCCAAATAATCCTTCCATACCTTCCACTTCACAAAATTCACCACCACCACCATCACCGAAAAGTCCACCACCAAATCCATCCCCTCCAAATTCACCAAATTCAAATCCACCATCACCACAATCCAACAAATGGCGACCCTAGCCTCTCATTCTCAACTCACACACGAAGAAACACCTTCTCCCGTCGATTTCGGAGAGATTCCCGAGAACTATGAATTGAAAGCCGCTTTGACAAATGCGGTCCAACAAGATACTTTTCACGGTTTTTCTCAAGAAGATGTCCAAGATACCCTTAGGAGCCCGTCTCAATGGATTAACTTCATGCCAATTGCACCGTTTATTATTTCCAAAGACCTTGAGAGATGGAGCTCGTAGATGGCTTCAAAGCCATCCCGCTAATACATTCACAACATGAGCTCAACTATCTAATGCCTTCTTGGAGAAATATTTTCCGCCATCAAAGACTAACAAATATCGCATGGAAATACAAACGTTAAAAAACAAGATGAATTTGATAGCCTAAGTGAGGCTTGGGAAAGATTTAGAGATTTGTTGCGCAAATGTCCACATCATGGAATACCCGATTGGCTAACCACTCAAACGTTTTATAACACCCTTTCATCGAGAACCAAGGAGAACCTCAATTCGGCCGCCGGAGGAGACTTCTCTTCTCTCACCGATGAGGCATCTAAGAATCTTATTGAGAAGATGGCAAGGAGTGATTCTAGAATGGGTCAATCGAGGGATTCTAGAAATAAAGTAGAAGTGAACTCATCTAAGAGTTCTACTGAATTGAAACTTCAAGCGGAAGTTGAAGAATTGAAAAAGAGAATGGATGCCATGAATTCTAAGCCCACTCCTAGAGGTATGTACCAAATTCAAGGAAGTGTTCCACCAAGGCAACCATCACCACCAAAGCAATTAACATGGGAAGTTCAATGTGATCATTGTGGCAGTTATGGCCATGATTCTAGCTCTTGCATTCCTAATGAAGAAATTTATGTTGAAGAGCCAAATGAAGTCCAAGCTATACAAGTATATGCGGGCAAAGACCTCAATTTGATCCCTTTTCCAATACTTACAATGCCGGCACAAGGTTTCATCCTAATTTTTCTTATGGAAATCAAAATGTTCAAAACCCGATGCCACGTGCCCAAGGGAGTCAAATGAGGCCATTTAATCAAAGTCAACAAAGACCCTTTAATCAAGGTCCTCCAAAGATGCCCCCATATATGCCTCCTCATCAAAGGAGCAACTTCAATCAACAAGTTAGTTCCATGTTCCTAACAATTACAACAATTACCAAAATCAACATGGTAATCACTTCAATCAAGGATACAATCAAGGGTTCCAAGGCAATTTTCAAGGAAATCAAGGTTACAATCAACAACCATTCAATCAACCCTCTCAATCTTATGGCCAATCAAGCAATTTTCAATTTGGTCAAGGAGGAAGTCCATGGGATAACATTAATGATTTGCAAAGAACCGTTCGGCAACTATGGAATGAGCATCAAGATACTAAGGCAAGGCTAAAGGTTTGGGAATCACAAGAAGCAATAAAAGCCTTAGCCGCCCCAATTCATCCACCCCGTGGTTTGCCCGGTCAACCCCAAAACCCAAGAGACCCTTCACACCAAGCAAATGCCGTCATTTTGAGAGGTGGCAAAGAACTTGAGGACCCATACAATAACTTGAACTTGAATATCAAGAGTACCCCATCCAAAGTGAATCAACCAAGTGCACCACAAGAATCATCTCCCACTTCCCTCAAACGAAATCGGGGAATACAAGCGGAGTTTGATATCCTCCAAAATGCGGAGAATGAACAAAGGGAACAAAGAAAGAAGAAAGAGCAAATGGAAGCCGAAGAAGCCAAAAGGAAAGAGGCGGAGCGATTAGCCGAAGAAGAAGAAGAATCCAATGTTCCACCGCCTCCCATTTTTGTCCCTCCATAAGGAGAATTCTCAATTTAGCCGTTTCGTGGATATGTTCAAGAAAGTGGAGGTAGCTTTACCCTTCACCGAGGTAATTTCTCAAATGCCCCTCTACTTTAAGTTTTTAAAAGATGTCCTGACTAAAAAGAGAACAATAGAGGACAAAGAATGTGTTTCTCTCACGGCACAATGTAGTGCCATTCTTATGAATCAAATATGCCAAAGAAACTAGAGGATCCCGGTAGCTTTTCCATCCTTTATCGGGTTGGAAATGTTGTTGTTAATCAAGCTTTATGTGACCTAGGGGCTAGCGTTAGTTTATTACCTTATTCTATTGCCAAGAGACTTACTGTGGGGAAGATGAGACCCACTAGTATGTCGATTCAACTTGCGGATAGGTCCGTCAAGTACCCACTTGGAATACTTGAGGATGTACCCGTTCAAGTTGGTAAGTTCTTCATCCCCTCCGACTTTGTTGTCATGGATATGCCCGAAGACACTATTACCCCCATTATCTTAGGTCGACCTTTTATGGCTACCGGTGGTACTATATATAGTTGATGTTAAAAATGGAAAGTTGTCATTTAACATAGGGAACGAGTCAGTAGTGTTTTCCCTTTTTCAAGCTCTTAAACAACCAATGATTGAACAAATGCATTCCATTGAAGTTATTGATATTTTGGTTGAGTATAGCTTGATAGATGATGGATGATAAGCAAGAAGAGGAACCATTTGACTCTCCAGCTCTTGAAGAACAATGTTTGCACGAAGATAAGGTAGAACCACTACCGGTGGGTAAGAGTATGGTATCTTCTCCTCCTAATCTTGAACTTAAACCACTCCCCTCTTCCCTCAAATATGCTTTTCTTGAAGGAACTAATTATCCCGTTATCGTCAATGCCACCCTTGACGGGCCTCAATTGGAAAAACTTTTGATTGTTTTGAGAAAGCAAAAAAAGGCCATCGGGTATAGCATTGCCGACCTCCAAGGCATAAGCCCAAATGTTTGTATGCATAGGATCACCCTTGATGATGACCACCGTCCTTCGGTTGAGGGTCAACGTAGGTTGAACCCCACCATGAAAGAGGTTGTCATGAAGAAAATCCTCAAGTTGTATGAGGCTAACATTATATACCCAATAACCGGAAGTAGATGGGTTAGCCCCGTACAAGTTGTGCCGAAAAAAGTAGGGATGACGGTTGTTAAAGGAGAAAAGGGTGAGTCAATTTCCACTAGGACTATTACCGGTTGGCGCATGTGTATAGACTATCGTAAATTGAACACGACCACCATAAAAGACCATTTCCCCCTTCCCTTTATTGATCAAATGCTTGAACGATTGGCGCATCATTTTTATTTTTGTTTCCTTGTTGGTCATTCCGGGTTTCTTCAAATTCCCATTCACCCCGATGACCAAGAGAAGACCACTTTCACATGTCCCTATGGCACCTATGCTTATAGAAGGATGCCATTTGGATTGTGTAATGCGCCGAGAACGTTTCAAAGATGTATGATGGCCATTTTCTCCGATTTTATTGAAAAATCAATGGAAGTTTTTATGGATGATTTTAGTGTCCATGGTACATCTTTTGATTCCTGCCTTGAAAATCTTGATCAAGTGTTGGCTCGATGTGAAGAGTATAGACTTGTTTTAAATTGGGAAAAGTGTCATTTTATGGTTGAACAAGGTGTTGTCCTAGGTCATATTGTCTCTAATAGAGGAGTTGAAGTCGATAAGGCCAAAGTCTCCGTGATTGAGAACTTGCCACCACCTAAAAATGTCAAAGGGGTGAGGAGTTTTCTAGGTCACGCCGGTTTTTATAGACGATTTATTAAAGACTTTTCTGAGATTGCCAAGCCTTTGACTTCTTTGCTTATGAAAGATGCACCTTTTGTTTTTGATGACTCGTGTCTTGAGGCCTTTTGCTGGATAAAGACCGCTCTCACTACCACACCAATTATCAAAGCTCCCGATTGGAATCTTCCATTTGAGATCATGTGTGATGCATCCGATTTTGCCGTTGGTGTCGTTCTAGGACAACGGGTTGATAAGAAGCTACATGTGATTTATTGTGCAAGAAAAACACTAGATGAAGCCCAATCGAGGTATACAACAACCGAAAAAGAGATGCTTGCCGTTGTCTATGCCATGGAGAAATTCCGAAATTATGTTACCGGTTCCAAAGTCATTATTCATACCGATCATGCGGCCATTCGATACATAATGTCCAAAAAGGAGACAAAGTCCCGACTCTTTAGGTGGGTGCTCATTTTACAAGAATTTGATGTTGAGATTAATGACAAAGCCGGATCGGAGAACTTGGTAGCGGATCATCTTAGTAGACTAACGGTTGGTAAAGAAAGCAATGAAGAAGATGGTATTCCCATCAATGAAGCTATGAGAGATGAGGCCTTGATGGCCATTGAAACTATTACATCTTGGTATGCCAATATCGTCAATTTCTTAGTATCTCATTTTATTCCAGACGATTATTCCAAGCAAGAGAGGAAGAAACTACGTTATGAAGCCCGACGCTATTATTGGGACGAGCCCTATTTATTTCGCCGTTGTGTAAATGGAATTTACCGACGATGTGTTACGGCCGAAGAAGGATATAATATTGTGAAGCACCTTCACGACATCTTATGGTGGACACTTGGCCAACCAAAAGACAATTGCCAAGGTTTTCCAAAGCGGGTTTTGGTGGCCTTCCATGTTCAAAGATATTCGAGCTTTCATTCTCACATGTGATGCTTGCCAAAGAAGTGGCAATATTACAAGAAGAAATGAGATGCCCCTTCAACCTATCTTTGAGATTGAATTGTTCGATGTTTGGGGCAATGATTTCATGGGTCCGTGCACATCCTCTTTTGGTAACAAGTACATTCTAGTCGCGGTTGATTATGTCTCAAAATGGATCGAGGCTGTAGCTTCCCCCACCAATGACTCCAAGGTTGTAATCAAGCTTTTCAAGAATGTAATCTTCCCAAGATTCGGTATGCCTAGAGCCATAATTAGTGATGGAGGCTCTCATTTTAGGAAAGATACCTTTGAACACCTTCTTAGGAAATATGGTATTACTCACAAGATGTCCCTAGCCTACCACCCTCAATCAAATGGGCAAGCCGAGATCTCCAACCTTCAAATCAAGGAAATTTTAGAGAAAGTTATTAATACACACCGAAAGGATTGACCATTAAAATTAAATGACGCCCTTTGGGCATTGAGAACGGCTTACACAGCGCCGATTGGAACCACTTCTTATCGTCTTGTGTATGGTAAAGCTTGTCATTTACCGGTGGAATTAGAACACAAAGCCAAATTAAACTTCGATGAGAATGTTGCAGGAGATAATCGCCTTCTCCAACTACAAGAATTGGAAGAACGAAGACTTGAAGCCTACGAAAAATCAAGGATCTACAAAGAACGAACTCGCCAATGGCACGATTCTCGAATAATTCGTAAGGACTTCTCCGTTGGTGATAAGGTATTACTCTTCAACTCTTGCTTCAAGCTCTTTAATTTCCCGGTAAGTTGAAATCAAAATGGTCGGGTCCATTCGAAGTGACCAAGGTGCAACCATATGGATCAATAGAGATATCTAGCCTGGAAACCGGGAAATTTATGGTTAATGGACAACGTTTGAAGATTTATCATCCCGGTTACATTCGTGAGACCTTTGCTACTATGAAGTTTGGTGAGCTCCCATTGGGGAGCGTTGTTTAACCCCCTATCGCAATTGATGTAGGTTTGGTGGTATCCTCAACAACTACCTTGTATATATGTATCATGTTTCTTTGAGTTTATTAGTTTTGTTAGCGTGAGAAGAATGATTGAACTTGGATTTCACCATGGAGCATAAATTTGGATGAAGATCAAGCTTTTGGAGAAGTTATGGAGCTTATTTGAAGACCACAAACATGTTTGTGGGAGATATTGATTATGTAATGTGAGTCGAGTCAATATTTGAATCTCTAGGTGATTATTGAAGAGCCATGAAATGGCAAGGCGGAAAAGCGCAGCAAAGAAGACCGCCGGGCGAAATTTTGCCCAGTGAGACTTGACCGGGCGAAATTTCGCCCGGTGGTATCTTCTTCAATTCCGGCAATTCTGGCAACTCTCTGTAGGGCGAGATGCCAGAATTGAAGAAGATACCACCGGGCGAAATTCACCGGGTGAAATTTCACCCGGTGGAAAAAAGTTAGCAAAAACGATTTTCACGGCGAAAAAACCGTCGGGTGGTGCTTGACCGGGTGAAATTTCACCCGGCGACATGAGCTTAGCCGGATCACCTACACCTTTTTACTCACTACATTTTCATTTCCCTCCTTCATATTTACCCCACATAACTTTCCCTCCAAAATTTTTACACCAAATATTTACCAATCACTTTAAAACTTTTAATTTCCCTCTCAACCACCCTTATTTATATCACCTTTTTCACCTCACTCTTCATTTCACCCTTTCACCCATCATAACATCATTAAATCACCTTCCATACACCCCAACTTCCATTCATAGTTTCATCTCCATCCTTGGTGATTTATTTTGGGTTCTTGAAGAAGAGGAAGAAAGTTTTGGGATATTCTTGCAAGCACATTATTATAGAGACAAGAGCTCAACGAGCCGCGCGTAAACAAGGTATGGCTTCGACTTCTAAACCTTCTAAATGTTCTACATCTTCTAGCAAGTCCTCTAAGCCCAAACTCTTACCTTGTCCTAATACACCCTTAGCTCAAACCTTCTATAAAAAGACCTTTCAGAGCACAAGGTGGCCTTGTCCGTTCACAATGAAAATTCTAGGAATAGAGGACGATATTAGAGAGTTATCGTCAAGGACCGGAACTAGCGGACTCCTAATTTACGTACCTTGCACATATAAAGACCTTGCATGTGAATTCTTAGGTACCTTTGCTATCGATAACCCGACCACACCAAGAGAGTTTAGATTTCGTTTGTTCGGTAAAACCCACTGTTTAACTGTTTCCGAATTCGACCTAGCCCTAGGTCTACCCACATCGGGTACCGGAGTTAGTGAACCTTTAAGGGATGTCCAAGCTATAGCGACTAGGAGAGACTTGTGGAGGTGCATAGCACGAGGTGAACGAGATTTCGAACCCAATTCAAACTTTACCGCTGAAATCCGTAACCCTTCTATTCGTTACTTCGCTGAGATACTTTCCCATTGCTTGATACCATCTACCGACAATATTATAAATCTTAATGTGTGCGTCTTACAATTGATTTCTGACTCTTTACTTGGTAACCCTAACCCCCTTGACCTACCTATTGTCGTGGCGTTACACTTTCATCAAATTATTGTTGCCCAACGCCCCTCCGTAGACTGTGGTGGTCTTGTGACTTTAATCGCGAAAAACTTGGGTTATGCGACCGACCATCTTACCCCACATGACAATCGTGTCTGGCTTGACGAGGCTTACCTTCCGACTTGGATCTTTAATGTACCTGACCATCGCCTCGTCTCTATTTGCCATGACCGCGCTTTAATAGTCCCCAACATATACCGAACCAATATTTACAATTGTCACAATTGGGACCTACCTTTAGGTCCCGGTGAATTCTGACTGAACGAATCGGGGGGAATAGGAGTTTGAGAGTACACCGGTGAGTTGGAACCCACCGAGGGCACTCTGACGACTTCTTTTGCATCAAATGACTACTCGAAGTAGACCCCCCTACAAGAGTCGGTAGATACTATGGTTTCTATGTGTTGTGGGTATTTGTGTAGGTTGGTTGGTGAGTCTACAATTGTATCTTCCCTTGTTAATTTCATCCCTTGTTCCGTGTTATTTCATTCTTATAACCATTGTGATCGCTTTATCTTGAACCAAAAATTGCAAGCTGTCCCACCGTCCCATCGATTTTTGTAGCCGTTGCGGCCTTGGTATTGCTCCCGGTCTCTTGGCGATGTGATTACGCCATTGACCCTATTTGAAAAATCAAAAATTTTAACCAAAATTTCTCAATTTTTATTAATCCGGGCTAGGTGACGTGACTACACCTACACCAAATTTTTCACCATTTTGTTTTAATTTCTTTTCTTTCATTTCATTTTCATTTTTTTAGCCACTTGGCTAGGGTCTAGGTGATGTGATTGCACCTAGGCCCGCCACTATTTTATCGCTTTCCTTGTTTTGTTTTCCTTCCTTTTTCTAAAAAAATTTGAAAAATCCAAAAACATTCAAAAATTAAAAAAAATCCCAAAAATATTTGAAAATCATAAAAATCCAAAAAGATTTTTCTCCTATTTTTCTTTTCTGTCTTTCTCGATCTTCCCCTACTTGTCCATTGAGGACAATGTACAGTTTTAGTGTGGGAGAGGAGTCTACTATCTTTTATTTTTCAAAAATCTTTTCAAAATCCATAAAAAATTGAAAAAAAATTGAAAAATCAAAAATATTTTCCTTTTCTTTTTCTTTTCTTTTCTTGTTTCTCGTTATGTTTCGTGTCCCGTATATGGTCTTGTTCTCTACTCTTACAGGTAACCACCACCTTAATAGCATGATTTGAAGAGATTATGAAAGCATCCGCTTGGTAACTTTCTTCCTTCTTTCTTCTTTGTTTTATAGAGGAGTTAGGTCGTTGCTATTTGGAGGCTCTCGAAGTGAGCATTTTGGGTGTTGTGGTTGATTGTGTGCTTGTATGTCGATGGAGTATGGAGTTCATGACCTTACTTGTGTTTTATTTTATTTGCTTTTCCTTTTCCGTGTGTTTCTTTTGTTTTTGTATATTGTGTCTAGGATTAAAACTTTTCGAAAACCCGATTACGAACCTCTTACAAGAGTTTACATTCCATTGTAGATAACCCATTGTAGATTTTGGACCTTAATCTAGTAGAATGACTCTTAGGCAATGAATTTGTTGATCCTTTAGCTTGAGTCCACCTTTTCTACTAGAGGTTTACTTCGGGGTTTGCATTTGACCACCTTGACCACCCATGGAGGAGGTTAGGCATTGGTTCCCGCATCCCGTTTTCTAGGTGACCTTGCTCGAATGACCATTGCACCTTCAGTCCAAATTCTTTCCGCCTTTTTGTGGGTTATCCGGGAATGGCGCGCGTTCTAGATTACCTATTTTTCCTCCACCTATACATCACCACAATAAGTTTACACAAAAATAACCTCCAAGCTTGGTTTCAAACCACATCAAAAAGCCAAAAAAGGGCAAACCAAAGCAAGAGAAAAGGCCACAAAAACATGAAAAAGAAAAACAAAGGAGAGAAAAGGAGCTTCAAATGGAAAATCGTATCATCAAAAACGTCTCATTAAAAAAAAAAGCCCTTTGATCGATTCGTTGCCGTGAAGTGCCAACTCGAGGACCGAGTCCCGAGGTAGGAAGATAACGGTAATTAGTCGATCCACCCAATAATTGTAAACACTCCACCTTTTTGTTTGGGCTAATTTAGGAAATTTGAGTTTGGAACGATCCTCTTGGCTTAGCCAAAGAGGGCGGGACTGCACCTACCTACAGTGTCGAACGAATCCATGGTTCACCTTTTCCACTCTGTTTTACGCCCCGTAGTACCCCTTTAGAAGATTAGGAGGACCTAGCTAAGTTATCAACATCTATATTGCTTAATTATCATAGTATTAGGCTTTGGTCCTTGTCTACGTGGGTGATTTATCTTGGAAGTTTATTGTTGTTTTAGGTAAGTAATCGATGTCTTTCCCCGCCGTCACGATGAGGGATTCGGTATTTTATTTTTGCTTTGGATGCGTCTATTCTTTCGTGTTATGTGTTTTTGTGTGTTTAGTCGCATCCACCATTTTGAGCAAGCCCCAACTTGCCTTGCATGGGAGTACTCTACCTCATGGGTATTCCAATGTGAGTTGAAGGGACGGAGCGGGTCCGTTAATTCCCCCGTATCGGCTTAGCATAGTCTAGCTAGTAGTAGTAATTTGTAATTTCTTTTTGGGTCTATGCTCGAGGACGAGCAACGATTTAGTGTGGGGGAATTGTTGTGTGCTTAATTTAGACCATTTTTCCTCCCATTTAGACCCGTTTTTCCCTCGTTTTGCGAGTCTTGAGTGCGATTATCGCCATATTTTCAGTATTTCTCGCATTGGCGTCCTTCTTGTGCGTTTTACGTGTTTTGGGTAGTTTTTCTATCAATTTTGATAGGATTTGGCACCGAAATCATGATCGAGCTTCCACGAGCACAAGAGAAGGGAATACCGTCCAAAGAGCAAAGCACACAACTTAAAGTTTAAAGCCATCCAATCATACGATGAAGAATGAGACAAAAATCGAGGCCAGAAAGATGACAGGGTGAAATTTCACCCAGTGAGACACCACCTGGCGAAATTTCACCCGACGGTAAATATGCCTCCCCGAAGATTTTCCGAGACTTTCCACCGGGCGAAACTGACCGGGCGAATTTTCGTCCACCGGGTGAAATTTCGCCCGATGGAAAGAAGCGCCGAAAACCGCGAAAAGAGAAGAAAATCTCACCGGGTGAAATTTCACCCGGTGGGATTATTACGTCAAACCGCAGGGCGAAGTTTCACCCCATGAAGATGCTAAGGGTGATTGTCTCACTAATGGAGCAAAAAGTTAGATTTGGGCTTTAGGTTAAAGACCCATTAAGGCATTACTATCTATATGTTACCCTAGTTTGTTGCCCAAGGCATTCCTTCATTAGTGTAGTATCATATCTCCACTCCATGCACCATTAGTGTACTTACACCATCCATTAGTAGAACAATCTAGTAGTATTCTTAGTAATTCTCTATAATTCTAGTAGTAATTTAGTAGTAGATCTACTTAGTTTCCATCAACAATTCTCTAGATTTCAAGTTTGTAGAAAAGTATCTCAAGTTTTATTTGAAGATTTGTTGGGTTTATTGAAGAATTAGTGACAAGTTCTTCATTTTATTCATCAAAGAGTCGATCTTTATCTATGCAATCTTCTTATTTCTTGTAGATCTTCATAGTTGGTATATATTTCTCTTCCACTCTCTAATCTCTAGTTTAGATTTAATATAGTTTCCTCCTCATTGTCTTGTTTAGATCATAATAGTGTTGTTAGTTACTCTAGATTTTATTTATCATGTTCTAGATTATTCTCTAGTTTATTGTGTTAGATCTTATTTCTTCCATAGTTTAGTGGGTAATTGTTAGATCATAGTTTTTCCATTGTTTTGTTGTTAGTTTCCTTAGATCTAGTTATGATGCATGTTGTAGTTATTTTCTCCTTAGTTAATGTTTTGTTGTTTTCCATTATGATTAGTGAGTAGATTTCTTGTTGGGGGGTTTAGAGATGAGGACTTGGATTATTTGAATTAAGGGATGTTGGTGGGTTGCTTGCTTGTTGGTTTATCTTGTTTATGGTTGTTGTGTCATTGTTGTTTTAGTCCGGCCAACTAGACCGACCTTGACTATTTTCTATCAATATGGGGAAACTCGGGGTAAAAATTACCATGACTAGAGACTTACCCTTATTCGCCGCGAAAGCGGGTTTGTAGGTGGGTTGGGTGAAGAAACCGAAAGGTGGCATTCTCTCTTTATCAATGTTGCGACAAAAACTTGATTCGGACCTTCTTAGACTCCAAGTACCGAATTCCGACTTTCCCCTAACACCTTTCCCTAGATTGATCACCCCTAGCTATCCTCGTAGTCATTTCTCTAGTATAGACTCGACCTTTAGAAACTCCCCTCTAGTCATCAAACACACCGCTTTAAACTTGTTAACACACTCCGATGCCTGTGGACCGACCTCGACTTACCACGATTACTGTAGTAGTTTTTGTGTTATTCCGAGTCTATAAATATTGTTTGATCCCCCGTCCTTCGCTAAAATGACCGATCCGATTGGGGCGCGATCAGAGACTGAAGTCCAATATGTGTTAAGGATAAAGTTCTCAAATTTAGTTTTAAGTATTATCCTGGTGAAGGTGTAGCCCTCTACAATACTTCTATCCATAACGCCATTTTGAATATTTTATTATTATCAATATATTTTGGTTTGCAGGTTGACCAATATTTGAAGTTTTCTTCTGAAAACTTGTTCTGATTTTATTGTTCCAATATTTTAAGTTTTCTTCGTAAGCTTGTTTTTTTATGATGTTTCAATGTTTTCCGTTTTTACTATTTTCATATAATAGTAATTACAGTTTTAAAATCTTGTAATATGGATGGGAGAACGTCGTCGTTGCTCCTCACTGATTGTGGCTTCAATGTTTTTAACATGGCAGGTATATGTGTTGCCCTTCGGGTGGGCTAGCGCGTAGTTACGGATCCTGCTTCGCTGATCAATAAATTTTGTACTATAGATTGTTAAACCCTTTTATGGATTGTTTTTATTTTAGCCATTTTTATTTTATGGCTTATGTATTGACTTACCGTTTTTATTTAATCAAGACATAGTTACAACGTGTTATAATCCCACATCTACAGTGTTTCCACCACTGTATCGTGTTAGAATTTTTAGGGGATTACAGTTGGTATCAGAGCATCACTGCTCCCAACGCTCACACCTGAAATTAAGAAAAGTACCATTAAATTATTTAAACAGTAAATAAAAATATTACTAGAAATGGTAGAAACAAATAAGGAATTACTTGTTAAGTTTTCCTGTTCCTGAAACTCAATGTTTAGCATTCAATATTTGTTTCATTTGACAAAGAAGATGATGAGTGGATAAGATGTTGACATGAAGCTACTCCAGATTGGGACGAGACCTACATCGCATTCTCAACGCTTGCTGACTCGAGTGGACAACTTGGTGCTCCAAGGAAGATACAATGGTGCTTTCCAGCCCAGATTCAGTTTGCTCAGGATAAAGCCAGATGATCAAGGGTAGATTCCAGTTCCATGATGGTGCAGTAGACTCAGCTGTGATTTCACTTTGGATCCAGATACAGCGATCCAATACTAGTGTGCTCGTTCCTCTATCAGAAGATGAACAAATCCAGCAAGTTCCCTTATGAACTTCGGAGGCTCGAAGATTCTCCGTTTGTTTAAGATCTTAATTATCTAGGATTATTGATTCTTTGTTTCATCTTCCACCCTCTGCTTCTTCCAATTCTTCTCTTATATATTTTCATCTTCATTATTAGGGGGAATCCTTGTTTTATATTTTTACTTTATCATCTTTCTCTTGAGATTCTTTGGTTAGACTGAATTCTGTCTTAGCGAGCCTTTTGGAAGTTACAGATGTTTGAGGTTTAGTTAACTCCTTGGTTACTCATGGTTTGAGAATTGTGAATTATACCCTTTCATCTAGTCTAGTAAGCTTTTTGAGGTTTGATTTGAATGATATTAGTTAATTAATGGAATTAGGATCATGCCTTAAGTGTTGTCCTTGGGTTATAGGTTACCAGATTATACAGAGTACTTAGAGTCGAATATGATTTTGGATAGTAGGAATAGAGTATATTCTGTCTGATGGATACCTAATACCTAACTTAGAACCGAGTTAAGAGTAAATAATAATATTACTTGGGATTCCTACCTAACGCTGATTTAATGGACTAGTTGTGGACTTTTGGGATCATAAATCATTATCTAAGTTTTAGCCTCAGTATTGTAGTACCATTTCAGGTCATTGTTAATGTTATAGAAAATTTTGGCTGACATAGATAAACCCTTGTTCCTTATGGATTAGATCGGGGTGTAAGGTTCTTACCTACGAATTTTGGAGTTGATTAATCTAAATTTTGGACAGATCATTATTAGCCTTGAAGAAGAGAAATGTCTTGCACAATTAGTGGTTGGATTTATCGTATTGTTTTGAGGAATACATTTATGTCAATCATCTCGATGGAAGTTACAGTTCAGAACTCTTAGACCAATGAGATTGTGGCTTCGTTGAGTTATTAAACATTTTTGTGGTTTCACCGTTGCGATATGAAATTTGATGGAATTCTCATAAACCTTAATCAAATGACGTGTTTGAAAATGCGAGTATCTGTCGTTACATGTCAGGCTAAGTGTGTTTAAGGTTTGACGTACGTTACTAACCTCTGTCTATTGATGATCTTAAGAATATGTTGATGATCATTTTTGAAGTTTTCGTGTCCGAACATTGTTAATTAGTGATTTTGTTTAGTGTTCCTTACTCGAGAAATTTGAAGTATTCCTCGAGTTTAGAGCTTATGAGCTTTGAATTTATGAGCCTTAGCGATTACGAGTTTGGGTATGTTTTGATAACCATTGGAATCTTAATTAATGGATTTGTCTAAATCATTTGTGGATTCTTACCGTACTAATTGAAAGATTATATAAGTATGTAAGACTTAATTTTGGAGGTTGTGGCAGTTGATAATTTTGGAGGTTGTAGATTGAGTAGAACCACTCTGTACCGATATTGGACTTAGCGTTATTTGATGGGCCAATTAGGAACCCGTGTTTGTGAGAGTCGTGCTAGGAGTGTCGAGATGGTTAATTTCTTCTATAATCCTTGAGAGCTCTGTTTGACTCTCAACTCCGTCCTTCTTTCTGTTTCTCTTCAATTCTGTTACCGCAACTGCTCTTAATCCCTTCGACCTTTATCAATTTTGAAAACTCTTATTTTAATTCATTGTTTATCCTTGTTCTATTTATCTATTAACCATTGTTTCCGAACTTCCTATTTTATAAAAAGTTTGACTAGTTTAAAAAAAGAAGGATTATCGTTAAATTTGAATATTTTGAGTTATAATTTCTAATTGTGAAGCTCCCCGTTTTTTAAAAAGTTTAACTAACTTAAAATTTTCGGATATCGTGAAATTTAACAATTTTGAATTATAATTTAAGAATTTTGTACTTTACTTTTTTTTATCTTTGGTTTATATCTATATTTAATTCTGTTTCAAAACGCCTTAATAATCTATTTTAAAGTATTTCAAAATTGTTTCAAATTTTGATTTTCAAGCGACAGAAATTTTATGAAATTTTTTATAATTACAAATACTTTGATTTCTTTAAGATTATTATGTAGACGGTTTTAACAATTTGAAATAATTTCACTTATCCAAGTTTTCGTTTTATTGTAGGTGGACTTTGAATTTGTTATTGAAAAACATCTACCGACTGATTCAATTTTTACTAACTACAAATTTGATTTCTCAAAAGTAAATTTTGTTTCGTCATCAAATGAAATATTATGGAATTTCTTAATCTAATTGTTTCACTTTTGTTTTGAAAATGTTTTGGTTACCCTATTTTCTTCGAGTTCGTTTATAAATGTTATTTAACAGCGTTATTTTTATCAAATAACTTTACTTTGTGATTTCAGTAATTAAAAGATTTAAAACTCCGGGTAGCTTAGCCGATTCCACTTGGAATAAATATTTGTATTCGATTTCGTGTCACTTTGGAAGTTTTAAAACATTTCTTTTCAAACAAAATATTTATGCAAAATATGTATCCTGATCTTTTCGAATGAGGTAATCTCGATTCCTTTCTAGTTATTCTTAGTTTCGAGGAAGAAACTTTTAGTGGGGAGGATTGTAACACCCGCTATGTTTCTTAGCGCTTTTATCTTTTCCGTTATGACTTCGTCATAACTCTATCACGTTTCGTACTTCTGTTTCATCGTTTTTCCAATCTTTATTTTTATTTTCGAGTCAAATAATATTTATTTTTATTTTAAAAGATTTTAATTCTTTTAAACCTATTTATTTGATTTTCATCGTAAACTATTTTAGTTCCACGAGGAATTCTATTTCTCTACGATTAGCATTTAAAACTCGGATTTAAGTTATTTTTTTTCCTAAAAATGTCTAAACACATTTATATAATATTTCCAGCCTAGAAATATTTTTATTCATGAAAATTTAGCCTTTAAATATTTTATTACGAAGTTTCGTAAATAATTATTTTCTAACGCAAGTTTTACTCGAATTGCTTGAAATGCCTTTAGTAAGTATAGCCTTAGTGTAGGCAAGTCCCATGCTTACTTTGCTGGAGTTGATAAGGACAGGAAGACGGCTATACTGCAATTCTCGGAATGTGTTGAAGGTACGCTTCCTTTAGGTATCTTGAATTACCTATTTAGAATACCCGTTTAGGGAAGAATGATTGTGAAAAATTGCTAGCGCGCATAATTGCTAGAATCTCGAGTATTGGGGCCCGTAAGCTGTCCTATTCGGGTAGATTGACCTTGGTCCAGTCGGTATTGTCTCAGTTGTATAACTACTGGGCCATGGTTTTTATTATCCCGAAGTTTGTTATGGCTCGAATTGGCTCGATATGTCGCAATTTCCTTTGGGATGGGGGTGTAGAGGGCACAAGTAGAGCATTGGTGAGCTGGGAGAAAATTTGCTGCCCTAAGAATGAGGGTGGATTGGGACTCCGGGATTTGACGGTCTGGAACGAGGCAGCTGTCGCGAAGTTGGCCTCATGGGTCTTTGATCAACCGGAACGACTTTGGGTCCGATGGGTTAATAGTATATATTTGAGAGGAACTTCTTAGCGTGATTATATACCACATGCTGATGTTACTTGGGCGTGGAGAAAAATATGTCAGGCTAAGGAAATAATTAAGGATATGTATTTGAATGGAGTTTGGCACGGATCAAATACCCAGTACTCGATTTCGAGGGCATATGATGAACTTCGTCAGCATAAGACGCAGGTCTCGTGGTGGCGGGTTGTTTGGAGTGTATGGAGTATCCCGAAACATAGTTTCATTGCTTGGCTAGTGTTCCGGTGGGCTTTAAACACGAGGGTTAAACTCTCAAGGATTGGAGAGCTGAGTCTGACCGCTGCTATCTATGTGAGGAGCAGGCTGAGAGTTTTGATCACTTATTTTTTGAGTGTCGTTGGAGCTCTCGGGTAGTTGATATGATAAGCGTTTGGTTGAAGAAGAGGATTCCGACTAAGGGAGGACTGATTTGGGCGAAGTGTGTGAGAGGCACAAAGATGCAGTGCAATATTCTTCGAGCTTCGATTAACGCGATGATATATTTCATTTGGAGGCAACGCAACAGCTGTCGAATTGATGGAACTCTACAGCACCCCCATCGTGATGTTAGCCTGATTAAATCAGATATGAAGAACAGAATATAATGTAAGATTAAATACCCGATTCATCCCAAAGATGCTAGATGGCTACGTAATTTGACGTAGTAATTAGGTATCGTCCTGTAATTTTGGTTACTTGATATATATACTTACTCTTCACCAAAAAAAATTACGATTCTTATTTTTTACCAACCTACAACTATTTTTGGACTCCCCTTGTTATCCTTGGACCGTGACCTTGTCACACACTCATCCCTTTACATTTTTCTTTACACTTAGTTTTATAAAATGGATTAAGCTTTTTAAATATTTTGTTTTTCTACCATTTATTCTTAGTCTTAATGATCAAACTTTTCAAGCTCCACCTCTTCATTTTTGTTGGCCAACATCACTAGTATTTGGCCTCATTTTGATCAAAATTCATGCTTAAGAAACCCTTAGTTTTTCTTATCATTCATTTATAAAAAAAATAAGCAAAAACAACTCTCTTTTCCTCTTCATTTGGCCATGTTTTCCACCAACCCTATTTTGTGCAAAAATTGAGTCTTGATATTCTCTTTTCCATCGCCAAATTAATCATTATTCCATTTTCTTCGCTAAGGTAATAATCGATATTGTTTCCGATCGTTATTTACCTTGATTCTTTTAGTTTTCTCATGGTATTTTTGTACCATGTTTGTCGGGTGATGTAGAATTATTGGACGACCCCGAAGCCAACGAATTTATCGTAGACTCGAATTTGGAGTGAAGGTATCGTCGATGTTACTCTGTATTGCTTGATTTTCTTTGTGTAAGTGCATGTATATTATTATAATTTTATTTTTGACAAAATATGTATGTCATTTAATCTGGAAAATTTTAAAGTCGTAAAAATTTGTATTTATCGACATTTTTATCGCTTTTACAAGCTTAATGATTAAATTTATTTATAAAATCGTAATATTCAGCCTAAACATGTAAAATATACTGATATTCCGTAAAAAAAAAATATTATTTTGAATAATTCGGGACGATTTTATATTTTTCTGATATTTGAAGACTCAATTATTGATTTATTACCGATTTCTGACAAAAACAATTATAAGCCGATTCTTAGTTCTTATAGACAATTTATTTTAATCTAAAATTTGGAGTGGATAACCTTTCTGATGAAAAAGAATTTTCCTAATATTTTCATAATTTTTCGGAATTGTTAAGTGGGTGAATTATTTAATCATTTTAAATTGTCGTTTATCGTTAAACTGTGTTTGTCGTTTTAATTCCTTATTTCTGAGTTTCGTTTTGAATCTGGAAAAAAATGTGTTCCTGATGTTTTTTTGAAGAATATATATTTTCATGATTTTAACGTTTTAATAATAAAAAAAATTAGGGATGACAATTTTATTAAAAGATCGTTAATTGTGAAAATGAGCTTTAAATGACGGTTTTACTAAATTTTACGAATTCTTGAATTTTGACATTTTGGGAAAATTGTAAGTTTCTCGGAAATATCAATTTACGCTTTGTAATTACTATTTTTATTAATCGTTATTGTCGAGACTAGACGATTAACAAGAAAACTCTTTAAAAACCGATTTTACAGATTCTGCAAAATTAGTTTTTTCTGGATAGAATATCAAAAAATGTATTTTAACTATTTAAAATAAAATTTATACTATTTATTGAAGCCTTAAAATGATAGTATCGATTTTTGAGCAAAGTTGCGAATTACCGTTAAACTATTCCGTTTCAACTTTAATAGATTAATTTTCAGCTATTTTGAGATTCCTGAAATCTGAATTTATAATTCAAATCACCACTTATGATATTCTAGAGTTTTTTAAATTTTTTAATAAATAAAAGACTTTAAATGATTTATTTTGATATTTGTCGTAAAATCCTATTTACGCTTGTTTTGTCGAAACTATTAATACTTAAAGAATTTTAGTTTTATAAATTTTAGAAACACTCTAATTATTAGTATTAAAATGGTCAAGACATTTCTAATCATTTTATGAACACTTGTATGATATTTCAATAATTTCATATGGACCTGGCAAAACTCGATCCGACTCGATTAAACCGATCCGGCTCACCCTAGATCGGACCCGTTCGACAATCGACAATACTGAAATATCTTAGTTACCGAAACCGACCTGGTTTGATTTGACTCAATCCGATACCTGATTGTATTCGATAACCGATAGATTTCGAATTCGATAACAACCGAGTCGGGTAAACTCGACAAGAAAATACCCGACCCGAATCTGACTCGAATAACCAAAAATTACCCAAAATATACGTAGCCAAAAATACCCGATCCAAATTCAACTTAATTAATAAAAAAAATTATCCAAAAAATAGGTAACCGATGTATTCAATCAGGTGACCCATGGTGAATTCCTATGTACGGAGTACGAGTAAAATAGATTCATACTTCATTCATTGAAGACATGCAAATTGGAAGTTAAATATACAAACATGGGAACATGGGGTGAATGTGGGATTGTCATGTTTAGTGATGAGGGTCGAGAGCCTGCGCCGGGTCGCCCGCCTAGCAGGCCCCGTAACGACCCAACCCGGGGAATCAAAGAGCCGGCCCAGCAGGCTGCCAGGACAAGACAACAGGATTCCCCCAAGGGGATAGCTTCAGGTAGGCCGCCTGCCCAGCAGGGCGAGGCGACCAACCAGGAAGGGCCTTCAAAGGCCCCCTGCTCGCCTGCCCCCAGGCGACCTCTCCCCCAAGCAGGGCAGGGATTACCAGGGGCCCCTCCGTCATTTCGCCTAAGGTAAGAGAGAATGGGTGGACAAAATGGGTCCACGTGTCACTTTGCCATCCACCCATTCTCCTGCTCTTTTCCCTCTCCTCCTCTCTCTCTTGTGGGAAGGTATAAATACCCATCCATTTCCCACTTGGAGGGGGTTCGATTTTTCTCTCTCTAGACTCTAACTCCTAAAAACGCCACCTAGCTCCTCACGAACTAGGTTCATTAAGACATTTCACAGGCTGACTTAGGCATCGGAGAGGGTTCCCTCGGACAACCTCCGAGGCCCTGTGCGTTCATTGTGCAGGGAGCAGGCCCGCTTCGCCGGGAAGGTCTGATCATAGAAGTGGGAGAAAGGAGAGGCTAAAGGAAATCAGACGATCCATAACCCGTTGACATTCAAAGTACACGACCCGAATCCGAAGTCGGGTTTATTGTTTCCGTACCGGAACAATTTGGCGCCGTCTGTGGGGAAGAGTACGGTTGTACCCACGAAATTACCCACAAAATCAACCATTCTCAAACACAAAAATTAGCCAATTACAATTAAACATGCCTGAAAATTTTGACACCAGCTCTGTGGCAAATCCACCCAATGCTCCCCGATATGGCATGCCGCTGGAGGTAACACCCGCTGCCACGATTCCAGGCGTGGGGCGGGCCAGTCTCTAGGGAGCACCGGGTCAAGGGGCAGCTGCCATGGCAGGACAGGGGGCGCATCCGAGGCAAACTCTAAACCTCACCCTTGCCCAGATGGCGCAGACTGCGGCGTTCTTCTCAGCAATGTTGAATCAGGAGTTCACTTCAGATGATCTGGTAGGCAGGGTCGCTACGACTCCCAGGTTGCTCCACTTTTAAAGTGGAGAAGGAACCGGGGGCTCAAAGCAGACCGCCGTCAGAAACGTTCAGAGGAAGGCCAGGAAGACAGCTCAGGCGTATGCACAGGTGCAGAGGCGGATCACAGAAGCCCGTCAGGAGCCGCCTGCGCAGCAAGAGGCTGCTGGCCCTGAAGAGGCATTCTCCATTCATACTACAGAGTCCACGGCCGCTCGCGAAAGAAGGGGCTTATCTCAAGACCTGAGAAATCGCATGAGGCACAAGGAACCAGTGTCCAAACGCCTGAGGGAGAAACAGGGAGATGTGTTCTCCAGGCTGACACCAGTTGAGGAATCGCAGCTTGCACTAGGACTATCCCAGAGCCTGCAGTCCAGACTTAACAATGGTCAACCTCTGAAGTCAAGGCACCGTCAAGGCGATAACCTTGAGCCTGCTCAAAAGAAGCGCTCACGGTACCACTCCCCTCCCAGGGACGACGAAGCGATAAGCAGGCGCCCACCAAGGTACCGCTCCCCTGAAAGTAGGAGACCGACCCCTGACAGAAGAGACGACCACGGTCACTACTCGGGCACGAGCAGGTCGAGAATGGTGGGCAGGCCAACCATGACCCCGCTCCACCCCGAGGTGCAAGGATATCCTATCCCAAAAATTAAGATGCCCTCTGTTAAGTTTGACGGCACAACTGACCTAGAGGACCACTTGGCGGCGTACGAGAGTCATATGGGCATGTATGACGCCGACGACGCGGTGTGGTGCAAAATTTTCCCAACCATCCTGGTGGGCCTAGCCCAGGGTTGGTTTAGAGATTTGACTCAAGAATCAATCTGTTTCTTCATCGAGTTAGCTGAGGCTTTCCTTGACCAGTATGCAGGAAACAAGAGACGATGCCTTACTCGATTCGATCTAATGACTCTCAGGCAGAAGAAGGGCGAGTCTGTCAGGGAGTACCTGAAGAGGTTTGACTTGTCCTTTCAGCAGGTCAAAGAGATAGACGATGCGACAGGGACGTACGCACTAACTAATTCCCTGCTCCCTGGGGAAATGAAGAACCAGTTGATCAGGGCCCAGCTAGAGACTCTGGCCAAGGCTAGGAAAATCGCAGAGGGGTTTATGCTGCAAGAAGAGTTCCACAGCCTGCCGGATACCCCCGCAGGCCCTACCAGGCAGCAGGGGGGACCGCAGGGTGGACGTGGAAGAAATGAACCCGGAAAACAGAGAGTCGAAGAAGGGGATACCCCCAAGAAAGAGCGCACGGTCTACCAGCCCAGGTTCGACAGCTACACGGCCCTCAACAAATCTAGGGCAGAGATTTTCGAACTGGAAAAGGAGACTGCTAAGTGGAACCGCCCAAGCAAGCCACGCAGCCCAAAGGGGGACCCCAAGAAGTTCTGTACCTTCCATGACTGCGTAGGCCATACCACTGAGGAGTGCCGCCACCTGAAAGATGAAATCGAGAAACTAATCGGGAATGGCTGGCTGGCCAACTACGCAGCAAGGAATAAAACACAGAAAGAGACACCAGAGAAGCCTGAAGGTTCGGTGCAGAACCGCTTGGTAATCCATGTGATATCAGGGGATGCAGAGGGCCAGACCAGCAGAAGAGGTCAGAAGAGGCAGATTCGTGAATTAAGAAACCAGATCTGTTATGCCGAAAGGGCAGGGAGCCCGATGGGAATGACGCTAAGCATCACCCCCGAGGATGCAGGGCGGGTGGTATATCCCCATAGCGATCCCCTGGTGCTATCCCTAGAAATCAGCAATCACATTGTGCGGAGATGCATGGTGGACACCGGTGCGTACACGAACCTGCTGTACAAAGATGCCTTCGATAAAATGGGCCTGGAAAAAAGGCACCTACGACCTGCCCCAGGATCGTTGTACGGCTTCAGCGGGGCAGGCATACTGCCCATGGGAATCATAGACTTACCTGTAACATTCGGGGAGGGGGCCACTACCAGAAATGTCAGGGCATCGTTCGTTGTAGTAGATGCAAGGTCTGCTTACAACGCCCTAATCGGCAGGGCCACCCTGGACGAGATCGAAGCGGTCATATCAATCAGGGCTCTCACTATAGCCTATGTCACAGATTTTGGCCTTGAAGGTAAAGTACATGGAGACCAGGAGTCAGCCAGACAGTGCTACTCCGTGGCCCTGCAAACCCATGAAAATGAAAGAAAAGGAAAGAGAAAAGCTTACAGTTCCCCCAGCAGGGAAGGCGAGATTCCAGCCGGTAATCAAGCATCCGACCACCTGGAACCTGGGGGAGAGAGCATACTGGTGGACCTGGAGCCAGGCAGACAGGTCCTCATAGGAGCTGATCTGGAGGAGTCCTACCAGGCCGAACTGGTCAAGTTACTAAAAGTCAACAAGGATGTATTCGCCTACTCGGCGGACGAGATGCCAGGGGTCGATCCAGCATGTATCGTTCACAGGCTGAACGTAAACGCGGATGCCCGCCTTGTAAAGCAGAAAAAGCGAAATATGTCCGCAGAGAAGGACGTGGCGATTAAAGAGGAAATCGAAAAACTCTTGAAGGCAGACTTTATTGAGGTTTGCGACTACCCGGAATGGTTAGCAAATGTGGTTATGGTTAAGAAATCGTCGGGCGCATGGAGAATGTGCGTAGACTTTACAAACCTTAACAAGGCCTGCCCAAAAGACTGCTACCCACTCCCCAGGATTGACCAACTGGTAGACGCTACCAGCGGATATTCCATGCTGAGCTTCCTGGACGCCTTTTCAGGATATCATCAAGTGTACTTATGGCAGCCGGACAGGGTGAAATGTGCCTTCATCACCAGTTCAGGCACCTACATGTACAAAATGATGCCGTTTGGGCTTAAAAACGCAGGGGCCACATACCAACGCCTGGTCGACAAGGTGTTCGAGAGTCAAAAAGGCAGAAACATAGAAGCCTATGTCGATGACGCCATCGTAAAAAGCAAAGGAGACAGTGAACACCTGACAGATCTGCAGGAGACCTTTTCCTCCCTGCGCGCCTACAAGATGAAACTTAATCCAAAGAAGTGCACGTTCGGGGTTCGCTCTGGCAAATTCTTGGGTTTCCTGGTCAGCTCTCGAGGGATAGACGCCAACCCTGAGAAAGTTCAGGCTGTTCTGGACCTTCCTGAACCCAGAACCATAAGGGACATTCAACGTCTGACAGGCCGCATGGCCGCCCTGGCACGCTTCATTGCCAGGTCAGCAGACAAATCGACCCCATTCTTCAAAATACTGAAGGGCAACAAGCAGTTTAAGTGGGAGGATGAGCAAAGAGAAGCTTTCGAACAGTTGAAGGAACACTTAAAGAAGCTCCCCACCCTGGCAAGGCCAATAGTAGGGGAAAAACTCTTCCTCTACATCGCTGTAACTAATGTAACAGTAAGCGCAGTCATCTTGAGGGAAGAAGCAGGCGCTCAACAGCCTATATACTTTGTAAGCACGCCCTGGGGGCAGCAGAAAAGAATTACCCTATGGTCGAAAAAGCAGCCTACGCAGTTGTCATAGCAGCCAGGAAGCTAAGGCCATACTTCGACGCACACCCTGTCGTGGTGTTGACAGACCAGCCCTTAGAAAAAGTACTGGAGAAATTCGAAAAGTCAGGCAGGCTGCTAAAATGGGCCATCGAGCTGAGCGGACTGGGGATAACATACCAATCCAGAACAGCCATCAAAGCCCAGGCCCTGGCCGACTTCTTAGCAAAATGCTCCCATTCCGAGGAAGATAGCCCGACTGCCGGCGAATGGGTGGTATACACCGACGGGTCCTCCACAGCTAATGGTGCAGGGGCCGGAGTCGTGTTAACTAGCCCAGAAGGGACTGACTTTGAGCACGCACTTAGATTCGTCTTCCCCGCGTCAAACAACGAAGCTGAATACGAAGCAGTGCTCGCAGGCGTTAACTTAGCCAAAGCCGCAGGCGTAGAGCGAATTGTCCTGGCGACAGACTCCCAACTCATCGCCAACCAAATCAATGGAGAATATGAGGCCAGGGATCAAACGATGGCCGCATACCTGGAAATGGTGAAGAGAGAGTTGTCAGGCCTGAAGTCGTACGAAATAAGGTAGATCCCTCGGTCCAAGAACAATCGGGCAGATGCCCTGTCAAAACTAGCTAGTTCCAGCCTACAGGATATAAGAAGGTCGGTATGGGTCGACGTCATCCAAGAAAAATCTAACATCCCCTGCCAAACCGTCGGCGCCGTAGAAGAAACAGGGCCTGAGGATTGGAGGACCTCCATCATCCTATTTAAGAAACACAGAATTTTACCGTCTGACCCTGTGCAAAAAAGAAAGATGCCGGCAAGAGCTGCATGGTTTATTTTAATCGGAGAAGATTTGTACAAGAAATCTTTCTCGTCCCCCCTGCTCAGGTGTCTGGGGGCAGAGCAGGCGGGGGAGGTATTAGATGACATCCACTCTGGAATATGTGGTCATCACATAGGAGGAAAGTCGTTGGCGCACAAGGCCTTAAGGGCGGGATACTACTGGCCGACCCTACTGGCCGACGCAAAAGACTTGACTCAGAAATGCAGGAAATGCCAGCTCTTTGCCCCATCCATCCATGCCTCGTCCCAAGAACTCAGACCAATCCTGTCCCCCATCCCTTTCGCTCAATGGGGGATGGACATACTAGGTCCTTTTGCAGTGGCGACCGGGGGCAGAAAATTCTTGATTGTAGCAATAGACTACTTCCCCAAATGGGTAGAGGCTGAGGCAGTACCCAACATCACTGAGCCTGCAGTCAGGAAGGTGATATGGAGAAATATCATCACCAGATTCGGCCTACCAAAGATATTAGTATTTGATCATGGCAGGCAATTTGATAACGACCCTCTAAGGATCTGGTTGGAAGGCCATGGCATCGCAGTTGCCTATTCTGCTGTCTGCCACCCTCAAACCAACGGACAGGCAGAGGCAGCCAACAAACAGATCCTGAACGATCTCAAAAAAATGGTGGATGACCTCAAGGGCAGATGGGCCGATGAGCTGCCCAGCATACTCTAGTCGATCAGGACCACCCGAAAGGAGTCTACAGGTCAAACCCCATTTGGCCTGGCATATGGAGCAGAAGCCCTGTTGCCCGTCGAGGCCAGGATCCCCTCCCTGCGTTCACTGCAATACGACCAGGCAGAGAATGAAGTAGCAATGACTAAGGCCCTAGACCTGGTCAGCGAGGTAAGGGAGGAGGCCAGTGCCAATATCGCCGCCTACCAGCAACGGATGAGGAAGGCATACAATAAGAAAGTACATGAGAGAAATTTTCAAATGGGTGATCTAGTTCTCAGAAAAACGCAGGCTGTGGGAAAATCGAGAGAGCACGGCAAACTAAGTGCTAACTGGGAAGGTCCATACCAAGTAACTCGAATCTTAGGGCCAGGCACATACAGAATCGCCAATCTTGAAGGCCAAGAGTTGAGTGCTCACTGGAATGCAGACACCCTAAAAAAGTACTATGTCTAGCGAAATCTTAAAATAGGTGTCGTTTCCTGAAAAATTGGCGGAGAACGATCGAGAATGTCGACGGCTCCGACCACACTTGTGTTAAGTTTTTTACAAATAAATGAAAGGAACTTCAAGTCTATACTCGTTGCCTGTTCAAACTTGCGTTTTCACATACAAACGAGCAGGGGGCAATAGGGGAGGCCCTCTGTTGCCAGAACTAAGGAAAATGGACCCCCCAACAAAAATTCAAAAAGCCTCCCTGCTTACCTCTGGGCGAGCAGGGAGCAGGCCCCCTGGACTTTGGTCAATAGCCAGGGACAGGCCAGGCCTTACGCGCCGAATGAACATGGACTGGGGGCAGGCTCCCCAACCTTGTATAAAAAACAAAAGCCTCCCTGCTTACCTCTGGGCAAGCAGGGGGCAGGCCCCCTGGACTTTGGTCAAAAGCCAGGGTCAGGCCAGGCCCCACGCGCCAAACAAACAGGGACTGGGGGCAAGCTCCCCAGCCTTGTAAAAAATTCACAAAAAGCCTCCCTGCCTGCCTCTGGGCAAGCAGGGGGCAGGCCCCCTGGACTTTGATCAAAAGCCAGGGTCATGCCAGACCTCCCAAACAGAAACAGATAAAAACAAACGAAAGAGGTGCCTTCATAAAAAAGAGAACAATAGAAATACACAGGATAAAGTTTTTACAAATAAAAGGGCATTACACCAGGCAAGGCAGCCGGCCACAAAAAGGCTCGGCGCGCAAAAAAAAAGAGAAGAATAAGAAATTAACGCGTCAGCATAAGCGCGGCAGGGGATGGACAAGAGCCCTCTGAGGATGACTGCCCTGCATGTTAGGCAGGAGGAACTTCTGGATTAGGGATAGCAGCCTCTTCAGCCATTCTGCGTATCTGGGCATCATCCTTTGCAGCATAAAGAGCTCGAAAGGCCTCCTCATCAAAGCCAGGGAACATCTCCCCGACGACCTCCATAACCACCCCTAGACAAGAGTTGGCACCGTTCTCAAAGCCTGTCGCCACCGCAGCCTCAACCTCCTGGATTATTTCGTCCTTTTCCCTCTGCCACTCCCAGTCTTCACCGCCAAGTCATTAAGAGCCGCTTGAAAATCCGAGTCCACCTTAGAAAGGCGCTCCTCTAGGTCAGTAGCCTTTCTCTTGGCATGATCCAACTTGGCCAAAGCCTTTTTAGCCTGCTCCAGCTCCACAAAGGCCTGCTTGGCCCTCTTCGACTCCTCCTCCAGGCGAGACACCTCCCTGACTGCCCTCTCACCTTAGGATTTCCAGTGGGTCGCCTGATTTCTGGCCTTCTCCAGCTCATTCTCTTTCTTCAACAGCTGATCCTTCAGACCAGCAATAAGAGTAACATCCCTTTCAACTGTAGCCAGGCGGTCAGAATTGGTCAACTCCTCATCGCTCAGATGACTAAGGGCAGCTAGCTCAGCAGAAGTCTGGATAACTCTGGCGGTGCGCTGAATGTATTGAATCACCTGATGGGTGGCAGAGTTGGCAGTTTTGATAAGGTGATCAGCTAGAACGGCCCCAGAATCAGAAAGTAAGGCAGAAACATCCTGGCTGTCACCGGCGGTGTAATGAAACTCAGTATTTTCCTCAGAGAACAGGGTACCTGGGACCCCCCGAGCAAAACGTTTCGGGTCAGGCGTATCAGCCTCCAGGTCTACCACGTGATCAGCAGTTAAAGGTTCCCTACTCCTCTTCCTGACCAGCTCCCGAGGAGTACTTTCCCCAGTCTCCTCAAAGCCGACAAGCTGCGATCACAAAGGAGTCTGCACCCCTGCAGAAGGCCCCCCCTGCTTACCGACAGGGGGAGGAGTGGCCTCGGAGGCAGCCACCTTTTCCACAACAGGAGGGGTAGCCTCAGAGGCCGCCGGTTTCGCAGGCGTCGATTTGGGGGGAGCAGGAAGCCTAGGCCTGCTGAACGAGAGGCCCTTTAAGTGCTTCATCAGGTTCTTCTCACCTTTCCTAAATAAGGAGGAAGGGAAGGCCGCTTCTGGACAACAACAAGCGCTTCAGTTAAACCCAAACGCCTTACCTCCCTCTTCGTCCAGAGGCAGGTAGCAAGGTCTGCAGGGAAAAGAAATGGCCGGTTAGAAAACCACCGAGAAAGGGGGAAGGGGATAAAGAGAAACCAGCGACGCCCCTGAACTACCTTTATTTAAGCCAGGGTTCAGACCCACTCGGGTCAGATATCTATCAGTAGCGATAAGCTTCGCATGAGGAAGCCAAAAACTGGGACCATAAACCCCTGATTTATCAGTGTGAGCCGCGAATTTTTTGACCAAGTCCTCATCTTTCTTGCTCAGCTTCACCTCCAAAGCCTTCCCCCCAACGCCAGGATGGTACTCCTGGCGGGTCTCTAGCCTGGTGTGGACATGATTCCTAAAATGCCGAGGAATCTTCCACCCGTCGGCACTGTGCGCGTAAAGAAAGTTGTTTTTCCAATCCCTCAGGCTGTCCATAGGTGGCCACACCAGGGTATGGCCTTTCTGTCTTAGGAGAGACCAGTACCCAGGGGAACCCTCGCTCCCGGAGGGAACCATGTGCAAGCCGGCCATAAACCGCAGAGCATCAATAGAAGGCTCGGCGTAGTGAAATAGGCAGGTCCAAACATACGATATCAGTGACCGAACGGCCATGGCAGTCAGTTGAGCTATGGCTACATTCATCCGCCTGAAGGCCTCTTCCAGGAAATGATGAAGGGGAAAACGCAGGCCGAATTCAAAGCATTTGTGGTAAACCGCTATGCAGCCATCAGGAGGGCAGCATATGGTGTCTTTTTCACCGGGGACGACAATTGTATACCCATCCCCAAAATTGTAAAACCGCTCAATCGCGCGGGGAGCATCTTTCGCAAGAATCAAATCCCGGTTATTAGGTTCAGGGTAGGTCCCCAGGGGAACGTGGTATTTAGCCTTGTCTAGATAATAAGTTCTACCCTTTTCCCGGGGAATAAGGGGACCGGAAGTCCTGGAGGGATCAATCTCCAGCGCCTCGTCGTCCGAGTCAACGACGTCATAGGGGGCAGGTTCAGGAGAGTTGCCACCTCCACTCTCCCCCGAATGTCCTTCCTCAACTATCCTAGGGCCAACTCCCCTAGATGAGGAGGCAAGATTTTCCCTACTCTCCTCCCCATCCTCCGTCCCCTCAGCCAACGGATCGGTAAACGGCAGGATGCGAGCGCGGGTTCTAGACATAGTAATCTAAGGAGAACAAAAAGCAAAGAAATCGAAAGAAAGGGAGCAAGAACTCGAAATTAGAAGTCTAACCTAAGATGGACTGCTGATTGGACGAGAACTTGAGAAGAAAAGCCCAAGTAAGTTTCCCAAAAATATGAAGATGCGAGAAAAGGCTCGAATTTTCTCTCGAAGATTTGCAGAAGAAAGGAAAAGAGTGTGGAAAAAGAAGAAGTATGAATGGCGGATTGCTTTTATAGAAGGGAAGGCAGACGAAGAGTCGCCAACCCTCAGAAACCCGCCCAAGGACTACTGTCCACGTGTCGTGCTCTCAAAAGTCAGCCCCTTGTAGCTTCCCAAGGGTAGCCTCGAGAAGACAAAAGGGTGTCAGAGGATTAATCGCCCTGTGACGTCCTCCCTTCATTCAAACAATAATAAAAACAAAAAAATAAATAATAACAAATAATAAAAATGCCACACATAAACAAACTGCCTGATTTTTCATTAATTTAGAGAAAACCCGAAAAACGGGCAAGTTACATCCCATACATGACAGGCAAAAAGTACAAAAGGAGCCCAAGTTTCCGGCTCACCACGCCTGCACCCTGTGTGCAGGCCTAGTCATCATCTATGTCCGGGGAATAATCCCCAGAGCTATCCTGACCTCCTACGTCAGACCCCCAATCCCAGTCGCTGGAATCCTTGAAAGGATCGTCTGAAAGCCCGTCCTCGTCCCTGTTAGAAGAGTAGCCCATGCCTTCGCTATCCCCAGAGTCTCGGCTGCTAATATCCCAATCCCTTCCATAAGGGACTGTCTGATTGCCATCACAGGAGCCACAACCCACTCTCCTCGCCAGAGGAGAAGAGGAGCCTGACTCCGAAGAAGAGTTCAGCTCAGGACAGCTGGGGTCGAATTGTTCCGGATGGAGCCAAGGAAAGCACTCGTGGCATCCCCTGTCGTAACAGCCCCCGCCTTGGAGGCAACGCTTGAACCGGGAGCCAACTGAAGGCGAGGATTTAATAGGACGTTTGTCTGCCCTGGCAGAAACCCTCCTAGAATTCTGGCGAGGGCGAGGGTGCGAACGCCGGCTTCGGCGCAGGGCCAGAAGGGCTGCCCTAGCATACCTTAGCCTCCAGAATCCCTTGAAAAGGAAGCTCACAGTGCGAATTCCATTGCGAATAACTGTCTTCTTAACCCAAGACATGGTTCTTTGAAAAAGATGAACAAGAAGGAAAGCAAAGATATGGTAGTAGAATGAAAGAAAGGGCCGCAATTTATACAAGAAGGGAGGCCAGGGCATTAAATGGCGCTCCAACCACCTTGACAGGGGGCACGTCCAATCAGCAAACCAGCACGCTGCCCAAAAATCCACTGAGTGTAAAAAGCAATCATGACGAAAAGACAACTAAACTCTTGGCATGCCCAATACAGAAGAGTCCCCTCCCTCGGGAATACGCAAACGCATTAAATGCAGTGGTGAAGCCACAAGTCAACTCCCCACCATCAAGAGTTCACCTGCTAGGGAGAAGCCTCACTTCCCCCCAACCGGTGAGGGCCAATTGATGAGGGTCGAGAGCCTGCGCCGGGTCGCCCGCCTAGCAGGCCCCGTAACGACCCAACCCGGGGAATCAAAGAGCCTGCCCAGCAGGCTGCCAGGACAAGACAACAGGATTCCCTCAAGGGGATAGCTTCAGATAGGCCGCCTGCCCAGTAGGGCGAGGCGACCAACCAGGAAGAGGCTTCAAAGGCCCCCTGCTCGCCTGCCCCCAGGCGACCTCTCCCCCAAGCAGGGCAGGGATTACCAGGGGGCCCTCCGTCATTTCGCCTAAGGTAAGAGAGAATGGGTGGACAAAATGGGTCCACGTGTCACTTTGCCATCCACCCATTCTCCCGCTCTTTTCCCTCTCCTCCTCTCTCTCTCTTGTGGGAAGGTATAAATACCCATCCATTTCCCACTTGGAGGGGGTTGGATTTTTCTCTCTCTAGACTCTCACTTCTGAAAACGCCACCTAGCTCCTCACGAACTAGGTTCATTAAGGCATTTCACAGGCTGACTTAGGCATCGGAGAAGGTTCCCTCGGACAACCTCCGAGGCCCTGTGCGTTCATTGTGCAGGGAGCAGGCCCGCTTCGCCGGGAAGGTCTGATCATAGAAGTGGGAGAAAGGAGAGGCTAAAGGAAATCGGACGATCCATAACCCGTTGACATTCAAAGTACACGACCCGAATCCGAAGTCGGGTTTATTGTTTCCGTACCGGAACATTTAGTATACGTAGTAACTAACAGGCGGCTCGTATGATTCCGTATGTTTTATAAAATATATAAAGTTTACTTACATGGAGTTATACGAAACTATTAATTTATTACATGTGTATACGGAGTATTTTTATTTGATATCGGGTTAACTCGGTTAAGATTAATTTGAATTTCCTCTCCGTTTGACAAAAACTACTACTACTACTTATACATATTATCCGAACGAACCCGTTCCTAAAACAACCGCAACCCGACCAAGACTTAGCCGTTCTAACCCGATACCCGTACAGTATCATGACTCGAAACTACCCTACCGAATCCGAATCGACCCGCTACTTCAAATGAACCGAAAAATCCGATAGTTTGGTAATCCGAACCCGAGACAGCTCGACTCGAACTCGATCCGCCCCATCCGATTGCCACCTCTAATTTCATAAACCCAATTGTTCTCGTTTTAGAAACTAATATCGTTAAGGCCGAAAGTATTAGTTTTATAAATCTATATCGCTTACTAAAAACATTTTATTTGTATGAACTAATATTTTCGATGATTTCATATAATGCTATTTTTATAAAGTTTCTAAAAATAGAAGTTTCCTAAAATCAAATGTTTCCTCTATTGGAAGGTGATCCTTTTTTCCTTTTGTTCTCTTATTATTATAATGATTATATCTTTTGTGTATATCGATAATGGCTTTGTTTTGGAGTTATAGAATATGGACAAGTGTGAGGTTTAGAGTAATATTGTCTGGGATGTACGTTTTTGCCATCAACTATAAAGCCGGTGTGTCTATTTAGGGCACATTTGGTTGAATTGGGCGTAGTTTGGTTGAAATTTTCTTCTGAAAAGTTGTTCTGATTTTATTGTTCTAATATTTAAGTTTTCTCCGGAAGCTTGTTTTTATTATGATGTTTCAATGTTTTCCGTTTTTACTATTTTCATATAATAGTATTTACAGTTTTAAAATCTTGTAATATGGCTGGGAGAACGTCGTCGTTGCTCCTCACTGATTGTGGATGCTATGTTTTTAACATGTCAGGTAGATGTGTTTTCCTTCGGGTGGGCCAGCGAGTAGTTACGAATCCTGCTTAGCTACCAATAAATTTTGTACTACGGATTGTTAAAATTTTTATGGATTGTTTTTATTTTAGCCATTTTTATTTTATGGCTTATGTATTGACTTAACGCTTTTATTTAATCAAGACATAGTTACAGCGTGTTATAATCCCACATCTACAGTGTTTCCGCCACTGTAACGCGTTAGAATTTTTAGGGGATTACAAATGAAGTTAAACAATTTTAATTATTTATGGGATTTGGGTGTGGGCAGCCGCCGTCCCATGCACTCACCCAAATCCGCCCCTGCATGCAGTGGTTCGGAAATAAAGTTGTGAAAATAACCCATCACTTATTCAATAGATTTAAAAATAACTAAGCATCCTTTTACTCTTTCACTTGAATTTTTGGCTTGATAGCAGAACTTTGACCTTCCTCGCTGAGTAAATAAAGTTCTCTGCGACAACTTCTTTGATTCCCCTCTTTTTTGGTGTTATGTTGCACGTTTCGTTCATCTCATTATTTTCCCCAACGTTAGAAGGAGCTTCATTATAGTTGAGGAAAGATGATGCGAGAGAGTTTCCACCAGATTGAGTTTCAAACTCCATTGCCTACATGGTTAATTCAGGATGCAAAAAATATTTTAATATATAATCACCTGGAATTATATTAAATTGGCCAGAAACCGTATAATTGAGTGTAAAACGTCAAACCTCATCGATCTTCGAAAGGGATAGTGTGCACTCAGCAATTCCTCATCATCAGTTATGCATGTAACAATGAAAGTTTTGTAGTTATTTGTTATATTGTAATTGGTGATATGGAGCTTGAAGAGAAATTGTTTATTCAGAAGGTCGTCAAACTCCATTGGAAAAAGGTTATCCTCGCCATTCTAGCATTGTTTCATATAAAGATATTAATCGTAGTGTCATATAATAATATTTGAGATTGTGTTGTATGCGGAGTAGAAGTTATTAAGAATTGTATTAAATGCGGTGTTTGTACAACGTAAATTTTTAAAGGAGACTCAAATAACCTTTATCAAGGTTTCTCACAATTCTTAGGCCGTTTGTTTGTAAAATTTGTACCATTTCACGACCAAACATCAAGAAGGATGATGTACCAGTTTCATCTTCCACTTTGAAGACAACTTTGTAGCTACAATGCATCATAAAAAAAGTAATATTAATAATAGTAGTAATAGCCAAGATAAAGTATGTTATTATACAGAATGAAAGGGTGTCTTACAACCTTGTGGTAACATCCTTCTCATTCCTTTTGCATTTTTGACAGTGCAAATTCTCATTTTGCAGCTTGATAACCTTTGTTGCACATGTTTCACTTGATGAGTAAAACCAATCATGTTGCGTCTCTACTTGTTTGAGTGTTCCAGCAATGGTACAAAAGCAAGGCTACAAAGCAAATGTTGTCATATCATAAGCATTCATTAACGCAGACATTAAAATAATAATTGTTATACGCTCTAATCCTCCCGTAGAAGCATGTCACTTCCGTAATTTTCATGATATCTACTATGTATTTCCGGGCAGAAACGGTTGAGAATTCATCCTTAATGGACAATGGAGGCTAAGAAGAAAGGAATAGTGACACAAATTAAGCTTCACCGTATAGATAGCGTAAGAGTTGAGTGAAGTAATATACCATTGAAGTATTTTAGTTTGGAAAATTGCAAGATGACAATAACCCGATCGGGACGGGATTCCAGGTAGTTGTTCACAACATCTACATACTCACCCCACAAGTGAACTTCCAATGTATGTGACCTAAATTAGACCAAATAAATATTTCTTATAGCCATTGGGTCTATATAATACTCGATATTAAGTATTGTTGACGCTGTCACCCGCTCGTCGTGCGCACCCGCGCGGAACCATCGCGTCAGCCACCCACACGGCCTCGTCTGGGACGCCTCACGTCCGAGAGCCATCCGATCTCGTGTTCGGAGTGAAGTGTCGGACCTCGATTTGGTTGACGATTTGAATTGTACTAGATAGATGCATGGGGAGCATCCATGTTTCCGTTGAATCGATCTAGATGTGGTTGTAAATGTTTAAAGGACGATAGGTTTTGTCTGACAACCTTTTTAGTGAACCGAATTCATTCCTGATTTTTGGAGTCGCCACCGAGTAATTTCGGGATACTCGAAAATCGTTTAAGTCAACTTTAAGCCTTAGCCGGCTCAAAGCTGAGTGACATGGGGACCTAAAGATGGAGACTTGTACCCTTAAGCATTCCATGTCCAGAATGACTTTCATTGCCAATGGTTTCGACCTTCCAGAAACTGTAGATTTTGAGTAAGGGGCGAGGGTACGTATTGGGAAGCCAACGTCCGATAGACATCAACACTCAATCCTGCCCGCACGTAGAGCCCTCTACTAATCAATTGATGGGCTTATAACTTCGTTCCTAATTGTGGCGGAAATGCAATAACATCCGTTGTTTTAACCCTATGCCTTTGCTATGTCAGTTTCTTTAAGGATAAGTAAATTTGTCGTCGAAGTAAGTGCTTTTACATTCTTTGCATGCGATTTTACGTGAAAGGCAGACCATGTGATCCCCTAGAAATTCTAATGCAATATAGTGGCGAAATCAATGTAGATTTGAGATTAAAACACACTGATGTTCAATATTTTAATAAAAGAACGGTCAGTCAATACAAAGGCCACTTTTTACAAAAGAGCTAAAATGAAAAATATCCAAACAGGTTTATACAAATCCATAAATAAACAAGAATGATGGAAGAGTAGAATCCACGCAAGCTAATCGCTAGCTCACACCCAAAACCTAGCAGAAAACAACTGTCATGTTATAAACATAACAGCTACATTAGTGAGGAGTAGCTCGAACGTTCTCCCAGCCATATTATATCATTTGGAAAATAACAGTATTACTATATTAAAATAATTAAAATGGAAAACATTAAAATAATATAATAAAAATAAGTTTTCAGAGATACATAAAGCGACCGCCAACCTGCAAGTCAAAAAACCAATCGATAATAATAATAATATTCAAAACGGCGTTATGGATAGAATTAGTACAACGCAATAGACTTTCACTAGGATAATACTCAAACTAGCTTCGAGAACTTAGTCAAAATAAATTAGACTTCGGTCTCTAACCAGGCAACTCAACTAACAGGACTGCGTGTAGCGAGGTACTGGCTTAAGTAATGTACACCCCCCCTGGACACCAACCGTAATCCAGTTCAACCCGACGACGACTTATATGATGTAATATCTAAGTTTAAGGTCAAAACATACACACTTCTGAATATAAACCATGCTTAGTTCAATGACCAATGCATTTGTATACCCTAGACTTTATTATAGTTGATGGCACCAGTTCAACGACCAACATAGATACACCAACTTTATAGTTGATGGCAAAACGTATACCCTAGACTGTATTACTCTACCCGTACATTTGTCCTTATTCAATAACTCTAAAACAAAGTGATTATCGATATTCAAAATAGGATGTTCAAGGTGAATAATATAAAGGTAAAAGAAATAAACATTTTATTTTAAAGGGAAACTTTATATAAATAGAAACTTACGAATTTTAGTAACTTACGTAAAATAGAAATATTCTCATAGAAAATACGTAAATTATTAAAACAAGTGAAATGTATCAAAATAGCATTGCTTGCAAAATTAACCTTTCGTAATATCGTCGTTATCGTGACTTAAAATATTTCTAAATTCGTTACTCAAAATATAAATAAAATATAATAAGTCAATATATAGTATTTTATAAATAATTAGGAAATCGAGTTAAGACTATAAATTTTAGAAAATAGATGTTTCAATATAATGATATCAAAATCAATTGAGTTGACGAATCTTATAAATGAAACGAGATTTTACAAAGCTTTCAAATTATTTGAACAAATAAATTTTATTAATAAATAATACAGATTTTAATAAAAATAATCAATCATATATAGACAAATGATAATTTATTAGGGAAAATATTCTCGACTAAAAATGATTAAAAACAAAATCAACAACTTTCTCATTTATTAATATAAGTCGTAAAACGAAATTAATTTATTAAACGAGTATATAAATCTTGATTAATATATTTAAAATATTATTTGAGTTAAAATAATAACTTAACGAAACATGATAAAATTACGAAATCAATGTTATTTAGTTACTAGTGTCATGATAACCAACAAAATAATATAACGATCATTAATAATGGAATTATTAACTATTTATCAAACGATATCGAATAATTGTAAAGTATTTATAAGGCACATGATTTAAAAATATAATTTAGAAAATAATACGTAGCTAAAAATTTAGAAAAAAACCGGTGAAGTACTTACTAAATACTACTATTCAACATACGATATAGTACCGGATAACGTCCTAAAGTTACCTAGAGTAAAAGCCTTCAATAAACTTGTACTACTTGTATAATCCAAGCTCCAAAATTTCAATAATAACACCTTCAAGCTCCAAGCTGTAGAACCGGTAGTCTTCTAAGCAAGCTTCACCATGAAAACAGAGTTGACAAAACAAAAGAATGAGAGAAGATATTCGACACAAGGCGGAAAGAGGATTGATGTGTCAAACAGAAACGCGAAGGTTGAACTTGATAACAAAACAACGGACTGAATAACCAAGATAACGGAATGGCACAACAATAACAAAATCGAGACGGAGAGCAGAGTCAGTGACTGAAAACTGAGAAGACGAAGGAGACACAGACTCATTACTCGAAGGATAGCAAGAGGAATAAAGACATCACAAAAGCAACTGTAGCAAACACGAACAGAAACGCGGCAACGGCGAAAAACGTCAGCGGTAATGGAAAGCATAAACACACACACAACAGTAGCAATAATGCATCATTGTAGGACAAAGAGGGAGCACAAAAAACAAACCCGAACAACGACAAAACAACTGCAATAAGAAACGACTCGACGATGATAATCTAGCCAACAGTAGCAACAAAAGGGTAGCAACAAGATCGAATTAAGACGAGAAGAAGTCGAAGAAGAAGAATGCATTTGACATCCTCAAATAAGAGACAAAATAAAGGGAGGAAGAAATAGAACAACGACACTAGTGGCAGCAGCAACAAAGACCGATCAAAGCAGCAGCAAACGAGCAATGACGTGACACAACAACATTCTTCATCTGTTTGTCTTTGATAGACGCCTGAATCTTCTTCATCTATCGAAAAGAGAAATTTCAATAGATGAATAGTCTTTCTTTTAGAACCATAAATCAAATTTGTTAGAGATATATTACCTTTTCGTCCATAAGAATCATTTCAACCCGACTTGTCTCCTTTGGATTATTCCACGCTGGTACGGAGTAGAGGCGTATTACTCTAACACCGAATTTCCACGTTTTCTTAACATTACTGATATTGTTTATAAGGTTTAAACAACGAGATTGAGCTGATGCCATTGGAAAGAATAATAATTTTTTTAGTAGTATATAAACTGTATTGAAGGATTCTTCCATATACAAATGTTTATAAGTTGATCGTTAATTATATAAACATCGTTTATAATAGGTAATAAATAATTTTGTGTGTGAAAGAATCATCAGTTTTTTAGGTGTACATATTTGGTTTCTATAATATGTATAATGTATATATTGTATACATAGGTAATATTTGCAACGTATAATCTATAATATGACGAAAATATTATACACAGTATTAATTCTTGAAAATCACGCCTCTTGAAATACTTATTCCCGAAAATAAGATACTCATTCCTAAAAATTAGTCCCAAGATATATTAGGGAATGAGTATCAATACCACATAAAATATCGAGGTGGAGGATTATTTATAGTATCAAGTAGGATCAATACCATACAAAATATCTAAAGTTATAAATAAATGTATAATATGACATTGGTTATCCATATAAAATAATGTAGTATTCGGATATATTTTATCATATCCCTCCACACACACACACATATAGAAGAGATCAAATAAGTTCACCATATGTAATTAAGTCTATATTAAAGTTACAGATGACATACGATAAAGTTGCATTTGTTCAAAATTGATATGTGACTATAACATTCAGCACTGTTATCACTTAAAGTGCAACTTTATCACTCATCTTGTGTAACTTTAACACTAGAACTTATGAACATATAAGAGTTGTTGACTTTATGTGAACCTATCTCTCTATCTCTCTCTCTCTCTCTCTCTCTCTCTCTCTATATATATATATATATATATATATATATATATATATATATATATATATATATATATATATATATATATATATATATATATATATATATAGAAAAGGGATCATGGAAGTTTGATGAAAAGTGGGAAGTTATGTTTTTGTACCTTGATTTGGTTTCGATGGATGACTTAGATTAATCAAAAAAAGAAAAGAAAAAAGGGAGAATATGTCCGTGAATGACAAGCAGCAGACAGCAGCAGGGCAAAAGTACAGCATTCCATCACCATTTCTGTCACCATATCTATCACCCTTTCCATCAATAAAATTCACTCCCTCACCAAAATTTGAAAATCATCACAAATTTCTCACCAAGCTCTCAATCAAATTCGAAATTTATCCCAAATAAAACAACATCCCTCTATCTATACCATTATTCAGAATAACTAAACCCTAATTCGTAAATTGCTGTACGTCCTTATGCTCTAATGGTGTTGTTCCTCGAAGAACCACGCGATGATCATATGCCTGAAAATGGGCAACATGTAGGAGGTAAGATTAGAGCTTAACAGCCCTATATATTTGGTTTGTTAAATGAGAAAAGTCACGAAAATGTGCAGTTGAATATTATTTTGTTTGGTTTGATATTTTTGCAGAGTCACACCGTCATAACGTGACAGTCATACTTAATATGACAGACAGTCACACGTTCACTGTTATTGTAGTTGTTTTGTTGTATTACGTTGTATTACATCGAAGATTCTTTATTATTCCAAATATTTATGTTGGTTTCTTTATCATTGTTATATTTATCATTGTATTTTTTTGTTGTTGTTGTTGAGTATTGCATATTGGTTGGTTGTACTTGTAGTTCTTATGTGTTGTGGATATTAATCAAGGCAAATTATTATTTTGTTGGTTGCATGTAGTTGTAGTTTTAGCTGTAGGTGTAGTTGTTTTATTATTCAAAATATTTATGTTTGTTTCTTTATCATTGTTATATTTATTATTGTTGTTGAGTATTGCAGCTTGTGTTGTAGTTGTACTTGCAGTTGTTATGCGGTGTGGGTGTTAATCTCTAACAATCATGCTGTTATATGAGCAAAGCCACAGTCGTTTTACTTCAAAGTCACAGTCGTTGTTGAGAAAAGTCTCATTTCATTAAGGTCAGAGATGAATGCGTGCGTTGCAAGATTGATAGTGTGTAATTTAGGGTTTGGTTGTAGTTGTAGTTTTATGCTGTAGGCGTAGTTGTATTACACTGAAGTTGCTTTAGTATTCAAAATATATATGTTCGATTCCTTCTCTTTTTTATATTTATTATTGTTGGTGTTTTTTTTAGTTGTTGAGAAAATATATATATTTATTATTGCTGTACGGGTGTTAAGCTTTAACAATCATGCTGTTGTACGAGCAAAGTCACAGTCTTTGTTGAGAAAAGTCACATTTCAATAAGGTCAGAGATGAATGCGTGCGTTGCAAGATTGATAGTGTGTAGTTTAGGGTCTCTTTTTTATTGTATAATATAGGGTTTTTTTGTTCCAACCTTTGATAATTTGTTTTTGTTCCAACCTATATGCCAGCGGAAGACACAGTAATTGTCCCTTACGTAGGGCAGAAGTTCGCGGACATCGATGGAGCATTCAAGTTTTATCAAGCTTACGCATTTTATCTTGGTTTCGAGGCGAAGAGGTACACGACAACTAGATCATTTGATGGTTTGATCAAGAAGAAATTGTTGGCTTGTAACAAGGAGGGCAAAACAGCCAGCCAGAGCATGGTGAAGCTGTCGAGCACGGGAGAGAAAGAGGGGCAAGAGTATGTGGGATCGTACGAACCCAAAAGGATTACGAAGGCGACGAGGACGCAATGTGGAGCAAGAATTAGGCTATGTGCAATGATCGGGGGGTTTTATATTGAAGAGTTCATCGAGGAACACAACCACGATCTTGTGATGGTGAAGAACCGAGAGTTTCAAAAGTCATCTCGAAATCTATCAAGATATCACAAGGAGATGATCGTTTGCAACTTGAGGGTGCGTAATGTCTGTCAACAATGTTGTTAGTGTATGGTTGACTGCTAACTCTGCGCGACTAATGCAGTTGCAATTTTGTGTGTGCAGCTAAAGATCGGGGCGAATCGGACATACAGGATGTGCAAGGAGTTGTCGGGCGGATATCAGAACATCGGAGCATCGTTGGTTGATTTCAAGAACTGGGGGAGGGACGTCAAGTGCTTCGTCCACGAGCAGGATGGTCAGTTGTTCATAGACTGGTTCAAGAGTTTGAGGGACAGTCAGGAGGATTTCTACTTTGACTACGATGTGGATACAGACGGAAGCTTACGCAGGGTCATTTGGGCGGATGGTGCAGCTCGAAGGAACTACGCGGCATTCGGGAATGCGGTTTCATTCGACCCAACGTACGGAACCAACGTGTATTACATGTTTTTCACACCGTTCACTGGCATGGACAATCACAAACGGTCTGTCACGTTCTGTGGGGCGTTGCTATTTAAGGAGGACTACGAGTCATTTATATGGGTCCTCTCCCGGTTTTTGGAAGCCATGGGCGGGAAGGAACCGTGTTATATCATTACAGACCAGGATCCTGGAATTTTAAAAGCCGTCCCGGAAATATTCAAAGCAGCGCACCAACGGTGCTGCACGTGGCACATCATGAACAAGGTTTCAGCAAAGTACGGCAGATCAAGAGAGGAGGCCTCGGAATTCGTAAAAGCCCTCAATGCAATTATATGGGACGATGACATCGAGGCGTCGGAGTTCGACGACAGGTGGGGGCGGATCATGATTGACCATGATGCTGTTGGGATCGAATGGTTCGAAAATATGTTCGAAGACAGGAGCAAATGGGTCGCCGCGCATTGCAGGGAGGTGAGGATGTCCGGAATTATGAGGACAACGCAGAGATCAGAGAGTGAGAATAGTTTCTTCAAAAAGTTTGAAGACAACAATGGTACGTTGGTCCAGTTCTGGATGCGTTTCGAAAGTGCGATGGACCAACAGAGGCACATGCAGAAGAGGCTAGACAACGATAACCGGCAGTCATTCCCCAAAATTGGATTGACGAATCCGATGGAGAGCCACGCGGCAAGGGTGTACACGCACGTGGCTTTTGCACACTTTCAGGAAGAGGTTATGTTTTCGCTCTACACGTGCAGTGTCCGTGGGTATCAGGAGAAGGACGGGATCGAAGTGACAACAGTAATGGACTCCATCCGGGACCGCAACTACATTGTTGAATACAACCCAGGTACTGGCATAGAAAGTCACTGTCCATGTCGTGTAGCCATAGTCACATAGCCTGACTATATGATCCAAACGTAACGAGTTTTATTCCATAATTCATTGAATGTGACTATACACAATAAAGGGTGCGACTCTGAAATGCGGTGCGTGTGATTGTACAACGCAATTCGTTTGATTCTGCGACGTAAGGACTGTGACTATGCAGCATAACGGGTGTGATTGTATTCTGTCAAGGTTGTGATCATACCTTTAGAAAGCCACATCATGTACGTTGCGTAGCCACTATCCGTACGGTCAGGAGTCACACTCTTTATGTGTTTCTTAATGCACTCGCAGGTACCTGTGAGATCAGCCGTACTTGCAAGAAGTTCGGTCGGTATGGAATTCTTTGCAGGCATGCCATTTGGATATACTCTTCGAAAGGACGGGAGACGATCCCGGAACGGTACGTGGCATGTAGATGGACAAGGGATGCTCTACGTAATGTTAATGCGTGTCCCCTGTCAGAGAGTCGCCTAAGCGATGATAAGGCTGTTACAGTCACGAGGCTGTTTTTGGAGTTCTATAAGACCGTCAGTCATGTCAGCAAAATGGGTAAAGAAGACGTTAGTAATGTAGCTGACATCATTCGCGACTTCAGGTCCGATATTGCCTTTGCTGGCCCTTGTAGCAAGACGCAAGAATTAGAGGAGATCCTCGGCTGTACGAGCGCAATTGAAATAACCATATTGCCCCCGAAGAAAGCCAAGAACAAGGGCAGTGGGAAGCGGATGCTTTCTTCTAAGGCGAAGGCTGCTGCAATTGCCGCCAAGCCTAAACGGCTGTGTAAGAACTGCAAAAGGATGGGTCACCATGACAAGAGGAACTACCCCAACACATTTGCTGAGCACCCACCGATTGCTGACTTGTCTGTCGATGTTGAGGAGGAGGAGGATGAGGAACCGGCAAGGATTGCCGAGGAGGATTGTTCATGAATATCATCTGTTACTTAGGAACATTCTTTTTGGGAACACAAAGGTTGTCGATGTTTGAAATGGTCAAGGTCTGTGACATTGCTTTCGTATATTGCGAACCTCAATCATTTCTAATATGGTGTAAGTCGTAGATCATGGGTTTTTTTTTTGTGAAACATAAAGACTTGGCGGCATTTGAAATGGTCAAGGTCCGTGATTTTGTTTACGTCTATTGCGGACCTTAATTATTTCTAATATGGCGTAGTCGTAAAGCATAGGGGTCCGTAAAATTGGTTTTGTTTTTTGGATTGTAAGAATACATTGAGGAACGTAGTCGTTTTTATTCTGGAATGCATCATCTTTGGCTACAAATACAGCTGTACAGGAACATTATGCCCTTAATATTTGGTTGACACGAAACAAGTGAGTGTGATTGTTCAACGCAATGAGTGCGACTTTACAGTAGGCAGTGCGTGACTGTAGAACAAGAGGTGGAGTGTGATTGTACAAGTGTGATTGTAATTATGGGAGTGTGATTGTACAAGGCAATGACTGTGATTCTACAATACACTGACTGTGATTCTACAAAATGAAGTTAGAAATCTAAACCGGTTTTATGACATGATGACTGTGACTGTACGCCATGTTTAGTGTGACTATAAAACTTGTGAACTGTGACTATACACCATGTGTCTGTACATTAGAAAAATAGCGAAGGAAATAGAAAAATAGCGAAATAGCGATGGAAATATTTGTACATTAGAAAAAGTCCATCTTTTACACAACATATAATACATGCATACCATTAAACGCCGAAAACATTCTACGACATAATGCGGAAAACATCCATTGCATACCATTTAAACGCTACATTTTAACATTCATTAGAACTTAAAACACATAAAAAAGTTCGTTACTAAATGCTACATCTTAATCCATACATACTTAACCTTCGTACTTTTAAAGCATCTCCTTCAAGTTGGCCAAGTCGCGCTGGAACCCCTTCCTTGCGCGGAAACAGTACATAGACCTCTTCATGAAGAACTGGATGCAGTTATCCAGTTCTGCCTCTTTATGTGTATCGCCAATGGACGTTACGAAGTTCCTCGTGTCAACTGCAGTTGCGGCTTGCTGCACGGCCTTTAATTCAGTGGACATAGTGGTATTCAATAAACCCTCGTACTCCTCGATCAATTTTCTGATTTCTTCTATCTTGCTTGCCATTTTTTTGTAAGTTTGAAGTGGTGGACACTACAAGAATGAACGTTCATTCCTACGGACCAGATTCGTAGGAAACATGCCCATTTCCGTCGGAATAAGCACGTTCCTACGGAAAATTCTTAGGAACCATTCCGTCGGTATACTTCTTCGGAAATAAAAAACTTCCTACGACATTTTTCGTAGGAAATAACTTTCCTACGGAATGTTCCGTCGGAATGGCTAGTGACGAGTTTTTGTTGACAAAAAATTCATTCCTACGAAAAATCGTCGGAAGGGTTCAAATTTCCTACGGAAATTCCGTAGGACAATATCTTTCCATAGGAGGCAGTGATTGAGAAAAAAAAATATTATTAAATATTTCGAACTACAAATTTCCGTAGGAAACTATAGAACTTCCGTAGGATAAAACAAATGTCGTCCCTAGTATACGAAAGCCCCACAAACATCACCGACATACGTTAACACTCCACCGCAAAGCGGGAGGCCAAAATTCCACAAAACAAATGTGTGATATGAAAACGCAATTCAAATTTGTAAATAATCTCAGATATCACATTACAATAAAACAAAAAGGTATCTCATTCCAAAACTTCTAGCAATCGAAAACCTTCGTTAGAGTGTCCAGTTGTTCTTGCATCTTCATGATTGTTTCATTCATTCTTTTATTCTCCTCTAACATCTTAGCATTCTCCTCTCGCACCTTAGCATTATCCTCCAGCACCTTAGCGTTATTTACTTGAATCCTACTTAGCAACCCAACACCAACATAAGAATTGGAGGTGTTATCTGTAAGCAAAGATGTATATGATGGCGTCTTCTTGAAATAATAATCAACAGCACTGCCTATGCCATACAATCTTCCCTTTTAAAATACACCCACAACTTCGATGAAAAGTTCATCCTCATTAAATTCACCCCCTTCCACAATCGCTTGTGCTTTTCGAGACTCAAATATTTTCTGAAAAAAACATAATATAAAGAATTGTAAATAAACTTCAAAACTAGACAATCACATGTTGATGCTTATATTTTCTTCTAACCTTTATTTCTTCTGCCTTCTTATCCGTAATCTTCCCATTGTGGGAATGAGCACGAATGAATAAATCGAAAGTCGTAGGTATTTTTCCTTCTTCATCATCTCTAATCTGGAAAATTAAATTTCAAATATTATTGGAATTTTGGAACATGAATATTTTTTATATTTTTGAATATTTTAAATATAAATAAATGCTATAGACTATTGATTTACCATTCGCTCAGCCAACTCAACTCTAGAAATAGAACCCGTGTTATGAGTTCCTGGAATTTTACCATCGACAGCATATTTTGCTCGATTGGCTTTTGCACTATTAGACATCTTCTTAAACGCAGAACTATTTCTATATGCTTTCAGTTGGTTAAAAGAGGTCGCCGGCATCCAATCAGGCTTATCACCGTCTGTGTCGATGTAGTAAAGTATGTCCCTAAGGCGCTCTTTGACTTTCGCAAAAAACGCCTTCTTAACATCAACCTCAGGATCAGACACAAACGTAACCTCACCCTGGATCGACAATAACTATGCAAAGTGTTGTATATTATTAATATGGATAACTGTTAATAAAATAAATCATTAATTTTTTAGTTGATTTAGCAGTAATGTACTTACTTGAAAGTGATTCCACCATTTCTCTCGAACTTCTGCAGGAGTCTTTTTCCAAGTTGGGCAAAATAAAGTGAAGTTAGACCTTATTGCATTTGCGACCAACGATGATACATCTGGATGACCAAACATGTTAATAAAGCATAAAATGGATATCAAAATCATCCGTGAATATATAAAGAAACAAAGATATCGAAGAACATTTTAATTACATTTACTATACGCTCTCTTCTGTAGATAAAACGATTTTGCCATCACTTGTCCTCGGGGCTAAGATCTTCCTAAGCCTTTTCATTCCAGAATTGTTTTGACTTCCCAACATAACATCCTCATTTTGAGCACTTGATTCAACATTCGGCGTGCTCAACATAACTCTCTTTCGACCCCGTGCCATAACTAATGACAAAACTCTTTCAAGAAATGATATTAGATTAACATAATTGTTTGATTTTTAATAGAACATTTTCTAGAAGTAACAATGTAGGCTATAATTTATAAAAACTACACCAAAATGTAAATTTACTACACAAATGTGTAACTTTGTAAGAAAAACTAATGTGCAAATATAAAATCTAATCTAAGTAGTCAACTTCATCGATATCTCCATCTTCACCGGTGTCATTCGCATCATCGTCATCGTCGTCGTCGTCATCATCATCATCTTCTTCTTCTTCTTCCTCCTCCTCCTCCTCCTCCTCCTCGGTTTCATTATCTTCTTCTACTTCTTTCTCTTGCTCCTGCTCTTGGTCCTCCTCCTCCTCTCCAGGTTGACCATATTGTAATTCATCTACTTCAACCACTGACAAATTTGGATGCTGTGTGACTGAGTCTTCTTGAAAAACAATTAAGTCAACTGGAGCGTCAATTTGTTTTCTAGCCTTGGTCTTAAACACGGCCCACCATTGACTTTCATTATTTTTTTAAGCTTGGATATGATGTGTAATACACTTGGTCGGCTTGATGAGCCAAGATAAATGGATCATACTTTTGAAGTTTCTTAGAATGATTAACTTCTACAAGTCTATATTTGTCATGCACATTCATACCTCTCGCAGAATTATCCATCCACTCACATTTGAACAAGACAGTCCTATAAATCTCCTGATTTCCAGGATAGCTTAGCTCAATGACCTCTTGTAAGATTCCATAATAGTCAGTGTCTTCAACAGAACTAACACATACCCCATAGTTCAAAGAAGCTTTATGTTTTCCATAAGCGAATGTGTGAAAGTTAAACCCATTAACCGAATAACGTGTCCATGTTTTTACTAGTTTAGATGGACCCATTGCTAAAGCTCGGAGAAAATCATTGTCAATATCTAAAGCAATCACCTATAGTAAACAAAAGTATATAAGAAAATCTTGTGTAAGCATTAGAAATTTATTAATAAATGAATATTTAGGTTTATCACTTAGTTGATTTTTAAACCACACTGGCCATTCTACATCAAATTTACTCCAAACATCATTTGTGGAGAGTTGAGGATGTTGCTCAAGTATAAATTTCTCAAATTTTCTGAAATTTATGGACATGTAAACTTTATTAGGATAAACTTAAATGAATTTGTTTATTGTATGTGAAATGATTATTGAGATAAAATAGTAACTTACTCTTCAAAAATTTTCAATACATCACAATTTGATAGGACGTAAATGTGAGCATGTTCATACTCACAATCATCCAAGTATCTTTTGCCACCTTTTGATGTAGGTTTACCCTTTATTTGTTGTTGGAAAAGCTCGGGTAATACTGAATCAGTTTGATCTTTCAAGTCAATATCAAGATCTTTTATTTTTGTGTCTATATGCTCTTCGAAGTAGAGAGAACAAAAATTTGATATCTCTTTCGTTAAATAAGCGTTGCATATAGAACCTTCAACTCGAGCTTTGTTACCAATTTTACGCTTCAAGTGATTTGGGAACCTAAAAAATTAATAAAATATAACAAATTTGTATTGTAATAAATATATTTTTTTTAAAAAATTGTGTTGAGATTTTACCTCTCAAAAGGGTACATCCACCGATATTGGACAGGTCCACCCACTTTTGCTTCATATGGTAAGTGAATTGGTAGATGTTCCATTGAGTTGAAAAAAGAGGGGGGGAAAATCATTTCTAATTTGCATATTAACTCTGCAATATTGCTCTCGAGAACGTAAATATCATTTGATTTGAGAGTTGAAGCACACAAATCTCTGAAGAATTGACTAATCTCAGTTATTGCATTCCACACATTTGTCGGGAGAAAATGCTTGAGAGAAACAGGAAGCAAACGCTCCATAAACACATGACAATCATGACTTTTCATTCCATGATGCTTAAATTATTTTAGATCCACACACCTACTCAAATTTGATGCGTATCCATCTGGAAACTTCAAATTAGATACCCATTCACATAATTCCTTTCTTTGAGATTTCTCTAGTGTGAAAGGAGCTTTCGGCATGTCGCCACTTTTACGGATATGCAATTTAGGACGGTGACAAAAACGACGCAGGTCTTTCCGAGAGTTTATTGTGTCAGTTGTTTTTGTTTTCACATCCATCACTGTATTAATCAACATCTCAAAGAAATTCTTCTCAATGTGCATAACATCAAGATTGTGTCTAACTAGTAGTGATTTCCAATAAGGAAGTTTCCAAAATATACTTTGCTTCAACCATCCATTTTTGAACTTTTTTAATTCCTTAAAGTCTTCGACGGTACCATTTATTACGGTTGGAAAGGTTGAAACCCGCTCCCACATTTCTTCCCCCGATAATCTTGGAGGGGCATGATCATTTTCTAAGGTATCCTTCAAAAAAGTGTTTCTATTTTTCCTAAAAGGGTGATCAATGGGTAAAAATTGTCTATGACAGTCAAACCAACACACTTTCTTTCCACATGGGAGATGAAATGATTTAGTTTTCTCCATGCAATAAGGACATGCATTATGGCCGACAGTGGACCAACCAGATAGCATACCGTAAGCTGGAAAATCATTAATTGTCCAAATAAGAGATGCTTTTAGCAGGAAATTTTGCTTCTTAGAGATATCGTACGTAAGTACACCTGTCTCTCACAATTGTTTCAACTCGTCAACCAACGGTTGCAAGTATACATCCAAGTTTTTTTTGGATTGTTGGGACCAGGAACAATTAATGATAGGAAAATAAATTGCTTCTTCATGCACAACCCAGGTGGTAGGTTATACGGTGTCAACATTACTGGCCAACACGAGTACGACTTCCCGAATTGGCCGAAAGGTGCGAAGCCACCGGTGCAAAGACCAAGTCGAACATTACGAGGCTCAATAGCAAATTCTGGATAAGTTGAATCAAAATGCTTTCAAGCTTCACCGTCACAAGGATGGGTCATTGTTCCACTAACACGAGGATTCTCCTTATGCCATCTCATTTCCCCTGCGATATGTTTGGTTGCATATAGCCTTTGCAATCGTGGTGTAATGGGCAAATAAGTTAAGACTTTATGTGGCACCCGCTTTCGTTTCGAAGTCTGTTTGTACCTATCTAAGTGACATTTCTTACATTTATCTAAAAGTGCATCTTCTTTCCAGAAAAGCATACATCCTTCTGGACATGCGTCAATTTTATGATGAGGAAGTTCTAAACCTTTAAGAATTTTTCTAGTGTTGTAAAAAGATCTTGTCATCAAATTGTCCTCTGGGATAACATCCTCAACCAAAGATGCAACCCCATTCATACATCTATGAACTAAATTGTACTCGCATTTCAAATTTATCACCCTTGCAGCTACTTCTAGTAACGATACTTTGCTACCCTCATATAATGGTTTTGATGCTGCATTTATCATGTCAAACAATGATCTCGTCTGTGGGTTCGGGGATTCTTCCTCATCGATAAGAGGTTCCTCCAATGTGTCAAATACATTAGAACCTAACGCATCGATAACCATTTCCTTGTAAGTGTTATTCAATAATGCACTAGACTCTCCTTGATTTGAGACATATTCTTCACCATGACAAATCCAGTCATAGTAATGAGGACAAAACCCCTTGCTAATAAGATGAGATTTCACCTCAAATTCATTTAAATATTTCATATTCTTGCACTTAACACATGGACATCGAATTTTTTTTCCACTCGAAAACTCTCCTAAAGTTTAGCATATTCAAGGAATTTAGCAACCCCATTTATAAACTCAATCCTTGGTATTTTTTTGTCATCCACCCTCTCATACATCCATTCTCGTTCTAATCTCTTCATTTCAAATCTATGTAAATATATAAGAATAAGCAATATTTAGTAATACTATCACGATGAGAATTGTACAAACAAATGGTAAACATAAGTAAATTTTAATGAATAAATACTACAGAGTAGTACATAAATATAATACGGTTTTATCATTGTATTAGTATTGGTGTTAGTATTATTATTTGCAATTAGTATTAGTATTATTAGTACACAAATTATTGTTATAATTATCCTATACTGGATAGTTTAATTATCAGTACAAACATGTTCAGTTCAAATAAGGTAAGTTAAGTTTTATTTGGTTCACTTCAGTTCAAACTCATTTAGTTCAGTTCAATTTAGACACTTTCAGTCAGTTTTAGTAGAAAAGAACAGGGGTCTTACAATATTTTTTCCTTAGTCCGTTCACAAGAGACTAGCTGCTACTATTATTATTGTTGTTGTTGTTGTTGTTGTTGTTGTTGTTGTTGTTGTTGTTGTTGTTGTTGTTGTTGTTGTTGTTGTTGTTGTTGTGTTGTTATTATTATTATTATTATTATTATTATTATTATTATTATTATTATTATTATTATTACTATTATTACTATTATTACTATTATTGTTATTGTTATTATTGTTATTGTTATTATTATTATTATTATTATTATTATTATTATTATTATTATTATTATTATTATTATTATTATTATTATTATTATTATTATTATTATTATTATTATTATTATTATTATTATTATTATTATTATTATTATTATCGGTATTCTTAGTATTAAAATTAGTAGACATGTTGCACTAGTGTTAGTATTATTTAGGAAATTTAGGTGATGGTCAAAATTTATACCATGAGACGAAGCAAACGACAGCAACAACAATAGGCAATAAATCTGAATTTCATAGTGACGCAATCAAATTAAAAGAGATTTACACAATAATAAGCAATTAAACGTACCTTATTGAGTGATGTGTAAACGAACCAACAATTACCGAGACCCTAACTTCAGTATTTCAACAAGGTAACCCAACAATTCGTTTATGTGAATCAATAAGCAGTAACTGGAGCCGATTCCCTGGAGAAGATGAAGATAATTAGAGATAATTAAGGTATGAAAATTGGAGGAACGATGAAGAACAAAGATCCAATACAAGCAAAACAAAAGGGATAGAACTGGAGGGCAACAACGAAGAGTAGCAACTACGTAACTGCAGTACAAGGTTAATCACGCATAAGAATCGGTAACAAAATGCAGCAGCGACAAGGCATGATCAGTAGCAAGTAGAATCGGTAACAACGCAACAATAGCAACAACGCAGTAGCAGAGAGACATGAACAGCAGCAGTAACAATCGAAAACAGAGGAATTTAAAGGAGAAAGCAGGCGGAACAACAACAACAAGTCAACACGCAACAACAAGAACGACAGTAGCAGCGGAGAGACATTAACAAAACAGCAGTAGCAGCAAAACGAGAAGCACTTCACGAACTAAGAAAACGACAGCAGCAGCAATAGATTACGTGAATCGGATTAATGTCGAGTAGGCAGCAGTAGCAGCAATTCATGAAACACAATAATTTCAATCGGACTTCGAAGGGTTAATCAATCGGACTTCGAGTAGGCAGCAACAGCAATTCACGAGACACAACAATTTCAATCGCAATCCACTAAATTACGATTTCTTTCGTTAATCGGATTAATCATAATTTCAATGAGTAATGTGAATCGGGTTAGTCATAGTAATCACGCAGCAACAGCAACAGACTTCGCAGCATGAAAAAAAAAATTGAAAGTGAACAGACTTCGAGTATATGTAGCGAAGTGAACAGCAATCGAAAAATTGAAAGTGAACAGGATATAATTCGAGACTTTGCAGCAGCAAGTTTCAATTCGAAAAAAAAAATAAAAAGTAAAGTGAACAGGATTAATCAAAAACGTGAATAAATCACAAAAATTTTCCCAGAAAACGTGAAATTTCCCAGGGAAGAGCTACAGGATTCGAAAACGTGAATTTTATTCCGTAGATTTCGTAAACTTCGTAGCAGTAACAATATCCCATAAAATTAAAACCAAAGTGCAATTAAAAAAAATTGACACAAAAACGTAACTTACTGCACAAGATGAACAATCGGGGATTACAACAGAAGCTCTTCAATTTTGGGGTGAATTGAATACTAAGACAATTAGGGATAGTATAGGGCTTCATATATTGCTTAAATCAGGAGAGTTTAGGAAAGAATTAGAGGGAGAGAAGGCAGTTTAATTATGCTTCAATTAGGAAAAATTGGGAGAGGCGGTGTGCTGAAAGAGTTGAATTAAGTTTGCCGCTCAATTTGTTTTCGTTATTACTATGCTATAGCGGTGTGCTGAATTAGTAGTACTATTTATTCTCGGTATTATGAATGTGCTGAATATGTAATATTTTATACTAATTACGATTTACTATATGAAATTACTCCGTATTAGTGTTAGAGATGGCAGTCGTATGGGGCGGGTCGTATTACTCCGTATTTCATAATTAGGACTTATGAAATACAAGTATTAATAGATACTCTCTCCGTCTCACTCAATTCTTTAATTTTGTTCAGAATAATCCTCATAAATAATACGAGTATAAAAGGTAAATAAATGAATATGACCGGAAGAGTATAAAAAAATAAAGAAATCATCCGAGCCGCTTGTTCTCTTTCAACTAGGGGTAAGCAAAATCGGTTCAGGTACCTGGTTTTTAAAAATTGTTTTCTCCCGATCCAAAATTGACCTGGTTTAAACCGGGTACCCGGTTTTTTTTTTTTTTTTTTTCATATTTTAAACCAAAACCAAATAGGTTTTTATGACCCGGTTTTTTTAAAAATATGGTTATCTTACTTATAAACTGTTTTTTTAACCGGTTTCCGAACCGATTTTTTTTACCCCGTTTTCACTAATACTGCAGAAAAACTCAAAAAGTGTGAGAAATATACATATTGGATTTTTCTTTGATTTAAAAGTGTAAAATAGCTTCAAAACCGTGTACCCGGTTTTTTAAATTGTGAATCGAACTCGACCCGGGTTTCCAATACAAAAACTGGTTCGTCCAATACAAGAACTGGTTCGACTACCCGAACTGGTTTTCAACTCCAAAATTTTTAAAAACTGTTTTCACAATATTTGTTTGATTAAACGAAATGTCAAAAATTTTATATTAAAGTGTAAACACCAAATTAATATAGTAGAATAAATATTATTAATAATTACAAGATTCTATAATCGATTTTTAAAAAAATTATTAATGATATTTTCATAAATTGAGTTTTAATGATATGGTCAACTGACATCACTCGAAAAAATCCGCAAATATGTAGACATATACATATATATTTCCGTCGTCTCAATCGTTTTGCAATATTTCTCACACAAAATACATAAAAGGTAAACAAATGACTTAAAACAAAACCGACCCGGTTGAAACCGGGTACCCGCTTTTATTTCATATTGCAAACGAAAACAGAACAGGTTCTTATGACCTGGTTTTTAAAAAATATGGTCATCTTTGTTATAAAACAACTTTTTTAACCGGTTTCCGAAACGGTTTTCGTTCCCGTTTTAACTAATACACACACGGACCAAAATTTAATGGGGGTATTTCATTTATTTTTCGGGTTCAGTCACTTCATGTTCCGTAAAATACGGGGCAAACATAAACAGATAAACAGTATGTGAGGAAGAAGGGACTTTTAATGTATGCATTAACATTAGTTAAATCGTTCATGAAACAAATTTTTTGGAGCTACAAATTTTCCTACGGAACATTCCGTAGCCTAAAATGTTTCCTACCACAAGACTGTAGGAATTTCGTGGGAGTGCTTTAAATTAGCGACGGATTGGGATTCCGTAGAAAAATATCTGTAGGAACTATTTACTTTCCTACGCCTTTCAAGATCCGTAGGAATTATTCCGTCGGAATTTGCACTAATTCTAGTAGTGGGAGTTGTGAAAAATGCGTTGGTATTTATAGAGGGGGACGCAGTAAATAGGTGGTTGAAAATGCATGGGTTAGGCAGTAAAGGTGGGGTGAAAGTTGAATAGGGTAGGTGGGGCTGAAAATTTAATGGGTTAGGTGGGGTGCTTATCCTCAATCCTCATCAATTAATTAGGGTTAGGAGTTTGAGGTGGGTGTTTGTGTTCCTCAATGTTTTATTGAGACTCACAAACATCCCTTCACAGTCTCGGCTCGGTTTTTAACATTCGTCGTCGACATCGTTTTTTTGAAATTTTTTACGATTATTTCGTTATATAATTTACAATGTAATTCACGAACCATGCGTCAGAAAACCAATATTTTGTTGTTTGTATGTGGCGATTCAAAATGCATCTAATGAATTATTTAAACTGAAAGAAAATGGGTGGTGACATATGTGGGGGTGATTAAGTTAAATTAATCTAGTGAATTTAGTTAATTTGTGGTTGTCTGTCATGACTCTGCGGAGTTTTTACTGTGACTGTGAGTCAGAAGTTGCGTGACTGTATCACATCGCACATGTGACCCTGATACTGAGTTGTCATTCATTTGATACTCAGAAGATACTCCAACCTGAAATTTTTTTCTATGTTCACAAAAAAGTGTTTTTACTTCACTCTACATTCATGCCTTACGTTTCGTGGAGGTCTTCTGTTCCACGATATTGCGTAGCTTACGACTTTCATCGATTCCTTTCCATATCTTTGGCGCGTCTGCCATGAAAGCACGAATTTTCGGCAACACGTCCTCACGAGCTCCATTCATGTCAGCAAGTACGAGGGCTGCCGCAACCTCGAACGACAAGTAACGCCTCCCGAGCTTTGTCCCAATATCAGGGTGGGTGAACGGTGCACCGTCGTACAGGCTCATGCGCATCAAGCAGAAAATGCCGGACTCAGGATCGTTCTTCCGGGCGCTCTGCCATTCCATTTTTACTTGTCGATGTGTAAATTTTGACATGTGACTGCTCTTAATCAGCCCCTTTTCTTCTATGTAGTCGATCAATGCTTGCAGCTGATGCAGTATTAGTTAATAGTAAACGTCAGCACTTATGGGAGCAGTATAATATTGACGCGGTGAAATAAAGCATATGTGTGCAACTTACTATTATGCTGGACATCCGGAACATATGCGACCCTGGGGCGTGTGTCTGGTGATCGAGGATATCAACTGTTCTATCTCTAAAGCTGACGCAGATGCACGCGTAGTGCCCCATAGTATACACCGGAAAAAACAACAGTTCGGCGTTCAAGTCAAATGTCCCGGCGCAGTCTTGTATGAATCTGTTCCATGCTTCGTATACACCGTCAGTGTCTTCGTCCGCAGGGGTACTTGAGTCGGGTCGTTCCAGCATACGGGTCAGTGAGTCCTAACAGATGGTGAATATTAGTTGCCATCAGTGACGGGGCCCGAGACAGTACTATATCATGTGCGTGACTGCACATCGCGAAGTGTGTAATTGTACAGACTAAGCTATGTGACTTTGCAGCGTACAGACTGTGACTATACAAGACTACATCATGTGCGTGGCTGTACATTTTATATCACGTGATTGTACACCTCAACACGAGTGACCCTGACCGTGACTATGCAATATCTAGCATGTGATTGTACACATTAACATGTGTGACTCTACAATTCATGACATGTGATTGTACACATCAACATGTGTGACTGTGCTAAGTGAACTTTGTGGTTATTTCTAACTATTACACGGACTTTACATCTTTTCAGTTAATGTGAACGGGGGGTCATTTGTACTATTGAATGCGATAGGTAAGAGGTAACTGGGGCATACCATGTGTTGAATTCCGAACCATGCCATCGTTGGGTCAGCGGGGGAAGATAACCCACGCCCGTGGTCGTCTGATTTGCACCAGTTCATGAGGTGCGACCAACACTCCAGCACATCGGCGCTCATGCTATCTCCGGACAATAGCGTTTGAATGTCACGTCTCTCCAGCTGCGCATGAGTGCTGTAGGACCCTAATTGTTCACTGCGAGATTTTTGACACCGGTCTGTATGTGTAGTATGCAACTCATATCAGTAAACAAAGACGGTTACTCACCTTTCGACGTACCCATTATCGTCAAGGAAGCAGTAGTCGGCGGTGTGCTTCCGCAGGATGGGCATCTTACTCGTCAGCGGTTGGTGCAGGCGAAACAAGGTCGACATGACAATGGTGCTGGGGTCAGGACTCCCTTGGTTCAAAGAGCAACCCAACCCATCCCCACAGCCCCGTATCCGAGACCTAATTGCCGACTGTCTTTCCTCTGGGACTGATCGAGGGGTGGGTTCAGGTGTTTTCGGTGATTAGCTCCGACGCTTGTTGGTGGTTTCCTTCACAGGAGTGGTTTCATGCGTACGGGCAGAGTCCAAAGTTTCCTTGTATTTTCCGAATTTTGCCACTCTCTCCAAAACAGTGTCCCTCATTCTGTTCACGTCGCTCAGTATAAGGGTCGCCGTGATTTCCGCCCTGCACATATTCATGGCGGCCATTGTCCCCAAGGAGCAGTGGAACGGGGACCCGTTGTACAGCATCATGTGGATCATCAGGTACACTACGCAGTCATTGGCGGAGTACCCCACCCCCTGCCATGATAAGGGAACGTTTACCAATTTAAATGCACGGACCTTGTCACCTTTCTTCAACCCTTGTCGTACCATGAACTCCCCCATCTTATTAGCCTGCAAAACAAGTTCAAACAGGATCAGGTGGTGAACACATTCGCCGTCACATAATTGATTTAATATTAAATTTAAAGGGCCTGACCGTTGTCCGAGCAATGCCATAGTAAGGCAACTTTGTAAAATTTTTATCGTACTTCCTGTTGTCGAGGTACTCTATTTGCTCAGTATTGAAGTTGATGCAGGCGCAACTGTAGTGGCCCTCATCACCCGTTAAGATTGGGACGAACACCTGCAAACAGTACAATGTGTCAGGATTATGGGCAGACATGGTATTATCCTGCGCATAGCTACGAATAAATAGTATGCGCAGGGTAATACCATGTCCGAGTCCAAAGCAAAGTCGGAGAAACTGTTTTTTATCCACTCGTTCCACACGTAAAATATTTCTTCGTCATGACTGTTGCCCTGGCCTCCTTTCTTCCACAATTCCAACATTGGGAACTGCTCACATGCATTGATTGTAATACATGTAGTTAGTGTGTGTTTGACATGAGCGTGATTGCACATCTATAATTGTGTGACAGTGCAGCGTAAAAGGTGTGACTGTGTAGTGTGAAAGGTGTGACTGTACGGCAACTAGTGCGTGACTGTACAGCCTGAAGTGCGTGACTGTACAGCCTGAAGTGCTTGACTGCGCAGTTTATAGTGGTGACTGGACAACATAATGTGTGTGACTGTACACACAATAGTGTGTGACTATACAGCCAATAGTGCGCGACTGTACAGCTAAATTGGGGGGTGAACCTACCGTATGTCCAAGAGAGAAGTAACATCTACTGGTTACTCTTGGTGCTTTTTTTTTCGTACACCAGCTGGTTCAACAGCCTACACCAGCAGTCAATGACGTTATTCATCACCTGCAGGCCAGGCTCGAGCGTCTGCATGTCGCTCCTTGCTATACAGTCGTAATCTGTGAACTCGACCAGCATTTCGCTGTAGACCAAACAGAGTCCCGATTAGCACATGCATTTAAAAAATGACACGAGCAGCACAATAAATACGTACCCCGACGGATGTGGCGTTGAGTGGTCAAAGACGTAGTCGATTACATCTTTCCGTATGTGCAGGATATCCCAGAAGATGACAATATTGGAGCACATGAATCCAGAGATTACAAACTGCTCCCTCAATATTTTCCCACAGTCCAACGTGCAACCCAAATTGTCTGGAATCGTATCCATGCATTCAAATGCTATGTCGGAGTGGAAGATGTACCGATGATGTAGTGCCCTGGGGTGCGTCCTGGTCCCTGAGCCCCCGCCTGTCTGCTGATCATCGTTCATGACGATTACCACCGTTGTAAGCGTGGTGGCAACAGCGTCCGCTAAAGACCAGCCTGCTTTGTTAAGTTCCTTCTCAAGACTATAACTCACTGTCGCGTCGGGCGGAGTCGGCATTACATCACGCGTTCCTTCCACATTGGAAGTCGATCGTTCGTCAGTTGTCTCCCCCGCTGCTTGCCGTAGAGCCAACAGTACGATCGGACTCCTGTCAACTGAACCCTGCATATCGTCCTCAGCGGCATCATCCTCTTCAACGCTGATTTCTTCAGTGGCATCATCCTCTTCAAATTCTCCCTCGCAGAAACCCGGTGTCACGACGCCACCATCAAAAGTGCCCTCATCATCGTAACCCTCTGTTCCGTCATCATATCCCACACAGAAATCTGTTTCCTCAATTTCTTCTTCCGTTTATCCAGATTCACGCATGTCTTGCACAATTTGGTTTATCAGATTGTAGGCTTTACCATCGCGGTGCTCCTTGCCCTCAACGACGGGGGCGTTCTCGGTAGTCTGCTTCAACTGGCCGGCCAACGAAGTGACTTGATCGACATACCGGAGGACAGCTGGATCTTCCCAGAATTGTTGGGAGGACGGGTCTTGACTTGGAAGGGCGTTGTTCCTCGTCGATATTTTTCTTTAATGGCAGCCTGCTCACAGAAACCGCAAAAGGCTAGCGCACACCTCCGAAAATTCATGAAAAAACGTCGGTCGTCCTATAATTCAGTTGAAGTCAAATCATTAGTGTGAAGCTCAGTGGTGTTGAGACTGGCAGTGTGAGTATGACTAAGCACGTAATTGTGTGATTGTACGGAATAAAGTGTGTGACTGTATAGCATAAAGTGCAACTGTACAGTTTGTAGCGTGTGACTGTGCACGTTATAGTACTGACTGGACAACGTAATGTGTGTGTCTATACAGGTAATAGTGTGTGACTCTACAGCTAATAGTATGTGACTATATAGCCAATAGTATGTGACTATACATCAGGATGAGTGTGATCATAACAGTTTTATGAATCGTATATGCTTTTATAAACATAGGTGAGGCTGTCAGATTAAATCGTTTAACCGACAAAGAGTTGATGATTTATTGATGATTTATAGAGTGGCTGGGAGATCACTTATGTTAACCTCGCTATCTTCCAACTGATCGTCTCTCTTAATCCCTGTCATTATTCTTTTGGGACTAGAGTGCTGGTTGTCAGAGGGCATCGTTATAGCGGGAGCTCCCTCGCTGCCTGTTGTCCCACATGTACGTGGGTACGACATCTTCGAACGTAGCTGATTTCCCAGCGACCCTGTCTCCAGTTCCCCAGCGAGACGATCGCATATTCTCCGTGCATCCCAGTGTGCGATAAATGGTATGTCGCATCTGCAAGTCTCGCTACGGAAATCGTAGCGCTGGAAGTACGCAATCATTAGAATGGGGATGCATCCCCGGAGGTAGTTGAGGACTTTGTTGGGGTCACGCGTCCCCTTACCCGCCCGCACCAGATCGTGCATGACAAAGCTACACCAGTCCTGTTACCGAATCATGTCCACGTCCTCCACTGCGGCCAGAAGACTCAGGTCTAGTGAGTTGTTCGTAGTAGGCGCGAGGAATGATGACAACGCGAACAACACGAACCTGCGGACAAAGTCGTCGTCAGCGGCTTTCGTTGCCATTAACATTTCGTGCACCCTCCCTAATGTTATTGGCTTGCTGCTGTCCACCACACCGAAGTCTTTCCTCCAGGCACTCTTTAACCTGATCACGTCAGGTGAGTCTGCCCCTTTCTTGTTGCTGGTTGGGATTATTTTCACCGGATGAGGGCCCAAATGTAGCTGGAGGCAGTCGTGGATGTACTTTTACATCATGAATGCCTCCTGGTGTGAGGCACGGAAAATATGGGACCTGTCAGAAAATGCACGGAGGAACATAACCGCGTGCTCAATGAGTACCGATTCAAGCCTCAGCTCCAACAGCCCGCCGAATCCAACAGCACGCACCCTCTCTATCTGAGCATTCGATAATCGCCCAATTAGCTGGTGCAACCGCTTAGGCCTACAGTGAATATCGGGCTGACCCTGTCGGCGGTCCCCCCTCTCTTTCTTCGAGACACACACACGTATGTGGGGCTGGCCGGTGTATCAGATTTGACCCTCCTCTTTTTTTTTGGCATGCTTTCCTCAACACTTTCTGTCTCACCCACATCCAGATCGGCGACCGGTGTATCAAAAGTCACCTTTTTTTTTCTTTTGTCTGCCTTCGTCAACGATTTCTGTCCCCCCCACATTCGTCTCGGCAACGATGTGGTCCCCTGATGTATCTTCAACAGACTTTACAACAGTCTTTTTCTTCTTTTTTTTCTTCTTACCCAAATTTTGGTCCACAACCAATCTATCATCAATTACATTTTCGCGGACCGATGTCTCTGCCACGGCCTTCTTCTTACTGGTCTTCGTTCGAACTTTCTTCTTCGCACCCAACTTTCTGCTGCAATAACAACATGCGTAATGAGTGTGATTTTACAACTGAGTATACGGCTTCAATAGTGTGATTCTACAGAGCGACTCTGCAACATAACGAATGTGACTATACAGCCTCAAACGGGTGACTATACAACCAACACTGCATGACTATACAATATAATGCGTGTGACTTTGCATCATAACAAGTGCGACCGTGTAGATTCAAAGGTGTGGTTGTACATCATTCTGTTACTTCACAACAAAATGTAACGAGTGCGACTATGTACCTTCAAACGGGTGACTGTATAACCAACTCTGTGACTATACAATGTAAAGCGTGTGACTTTGCATCATAACAAGTGCGACTGTGTAGATTCAAAGGTGTGATTGTACATCATTCTGTTACTTCACAACAAAATGTAACGAGTGCGACTATGTATCTTCAAACGGGTGACTGTACAAGCAACTCTGTATGACTGTACAACCAACTCTGTATGACTATTCAAATGTTAATTTTATTTTTTTTCCCAAACACCAAGTCTGTGACTATAAGACTGCTTTAACGTAAACTTCAACATGGAAGCATGCAAAACTTCAACAAAAAACTGTCTAATCGATGGCACATGCATACTTACAATGACGACTATGGGAACTTCAACATGAACTTCAACAAAGAAATAAAGACTTCATCTTTGGCTCTATAAATACACCTACTGTACAACTACGACCCCTTCAACTCAAAATTAGGGTTATAACTAGAGGAATAACGATTAATCAAGAATAAAAACTGTGTGAATATTAGTTGTCAGAGAAAAAAAACTTCATCTTCGACTCTATAACTACAACTACTGTACAACTACAACAACTTCAACTCAAAATTAGGGTTATCGTGTTGGAAAAATGCTCTTTCACCATTTTTTATGGTTCATGCATGCCGGAGTTCTTGACCACTTTTTAGGGTTCGTGAAAAAGGAATAAAAAAGGGTTGAACAAAAGGAAAATCGGAGGTCGAAAATCAAACATTCAACATACCTTTGTAGCACCACCGGAATTTAGGCATTATCGGAGATGGAGAAGCTGCGGAGATGGAGATGGAGATGGGTTTTTTTTAGAGAGAGGAAGAGAGCGGTGAGTGATTAGGTAGTGAAATGAATTGAAAATAGGTGAATGGGGAAGTGTAAAGGGCGGGAGTATAGAGAGGAGGGAAATTAATTGGGGTGTAGGGTGAGGGGTCTACTGACTAGTGATGGGGTTGATGGTTGATGGTTGATGGCTGTCCGCAGCATGTCAGTCCCACATCCCCATTTTTTTTATACAATCTAAACCCATACATCCACCGTCCATATTAAGCTAAATGGATGGGGGGATCAACACTAAGCAACTCTTAGAGAGTTGCTAACTCCCTTGATCCCCCTATATATATATATATATATATATATATATATATATATATATATATATATATAGATTCGGGATGCATTGAGGTAGCCTAACTCCCTGCAACCGTTGAGGCAGCATCTGGGCCGTTAGATCTGATTGAGATCAACGGACCAGGCTTTATCAAAATTCAAAGCACAAAAACAAACGCGCGCCATCTCCTTCTTTTCCTTTTGAATTAGTCGACTTTCTCTCTCTAGAAATTTGTTTATTTTTTCATTCAAATCATTCGATCATCTTCATCAGTTCCGTTGCTGATCTTCATCGTTTGATCTTCATCATTTTTACTTGCAGATTTAATTGTGCTCACTCGTAAAATCGAGCGTCTTCATCATTTCAATTGCAGATCTTCATCATTCGATTATCATCATTTAAGTTGCAGATCTCATTTTGTTCACTTTGTAAATTCGTTCGTAGAATTGATTTTACGAATTATGTTCTTGATTATCAAGGAATTCTATGCTTGATTATCAACGATTTCTGTTCTTGATTTGATTGTCGTCATTTTCACTTGCAGATTTGATTGTAATCCTGAACAATTCGTTTAGAGAAAACTGATTATGAACCTGCTGATCCAAGTAAACAATCGATTATCAAGAATTACATAGATTCTCTACTGATTCTCTGCTGAATTATTTTGATAACTTATGATGTACATATTTGTCACTGAATAATGTTGATATTTTGATATCAGTTGTACATAATACATCTGAGGACATCACTAGACATAATTCTATATTAGTTGTACATAACTCATCTAGTTACATCTTAGACTGAAAATGTACAGATACTAAATAATTAGTTATATACGCTGTATTCATAATTATGTATATCATATTTTTAATTAAAAAACACAATGCAAACTGTATATCTTCCTAAATAATTATGTACATTGTATTCATTATTACGTACAGGACGTAGGGTCATTATATAAGGTACATAATTCTATATCAGCTGTACATAACTCATTTGAGGACATCATTGTACATATTTCTATATCAGCTGTACATAACTCATTTGAGGACATCATGGTACATAATTCAATATCAACTGTACATAACCAATCTTAGGACATCATTGTACATAATTCTATATCAGCTGTACATAATTTATCTGAGGACATCATTGTACAAAATTCTATATTAGTTGTACATAACTCATCTATTTACATCTTAGACTGAAAATGTACAGATACTAAATAATTAGTTATATACACTGTATTCATAATTATGTATATCATATTTTTAATTAAAAAACACAATGCAAACTGTATATCTTCCTAAATAATTATGTACATTGTATTCATTATTATGTATAGGACGTAGGGTCATTATATAAGGTACATAATTCTATATCAGCTGTACATAACCCATTTGAGGACATCATTGTACATCCCGTCTTATGCAGTACCCTACTCTTAAGGTTCAGTGCCCCATCTTCGAATCACATCCACGACTGGGTTCACCAATACCCTCTTAGGGTTCAGTTTGTTGCGGGTTTAGTGACCTTGAATAAGGAAAAGGGTATAGGGTTGGATTAGGCGGAGCCGCGTAGCGGGTCCGCCTAATCCAACCTTAAACCCTTTTCCGTCCCGTCTTATGCAGTACCCTACTCTTAAGGTTCAGTGCCCCATCTTTGAATCACATCCACGACAGGGTTCACCAATACCCTCTTAGGGTTCAGTTTGTTGCGGGTTTAGTGACCTTGAATAAGGAAAAGGGTTTAGGGTTGGATTAGGCGGAGCCGCGAAGCGGGTCCGCCTAATCCAACCCTAAACCCTTTTCCATCCCGTCTTATGCAGTACCCTACTCTTAAGGTTCAGTGCCCCATCTTTGAATCACATCCACGATAGGGTTCACCAATACCCTCTTAGGGTTCAGTTTGTTGCGGGTTTATTGACCTTGAATAAGGAAAAGGGTTTAGGGTTTAGGGTTGTAAATTATCTTAGGACATCATTGTACATAATTCTATTTCAGGTGTACATAACCCATCTAAAGTAGTACTCTGTACATTTTATGTTTTTGACTATTTATAGAAGAACGTTATAGGTTAATTTTGTTGTACGTTTAACAATTTACAAAGTACAGTATATAGGTCATTATGTAATGTACATATGTACATATCAGATGTACATAACCGACCTGAGAATGATTATAAAAGCGTTGATGTTTATATAAATTCTTGTCATGGAGTAATGTTTACATCACTGACTGTTTAGATACACACAGCTAAAATAGAATTTTATATTTTCTGTCAACTGTAAAATCCTTAACAAAGTTCTTATCCCACCTCATAAGATTTATGCATGTTTTACGACGAAAGTCATTGATTTCATTAAAATAATCTTTGTCTGTCCATTTCTCCTTGTCGTGTAATGCATTTATCCACTTCAAGACAAAAACACCACAATCAAATCCATTACTTTGTTGAGCTGCATTTTTGACATACTCCATTGGATATGTCGTAATTTTTTTGGAGATGTATTCATAGCCGGAGTAGTTTTGAATGATGATTGCGACATTTGTCATTATTTTGTAGCAAACATCAATTCGTGCTTTGTTACCCTTCCTTTTATTTGAATCCAAGATGTAATTCTTTTTGTCTTCAAAATCACACACAATCAAAATCCAGTGCGCTGGTGTCTCAATATGAACTGGGATAAAGATCTTAAAAAGTATACATTTCACAGTTATTGTAATACATATTTTCAACACATAGTAACTTATGTACATCAAAACAGACACTCTTATAACCATGTACAAATTCCAACATGTACAACACATAATAACCTATGTACATCAAAACAGACACTGTTTTAACTAGGTAAACTTTGAATATGTGCAAAACATAGTAACTTATCTACATCAAAACAGACATTGTTTTAATTAATGTACAAATTTGAAACATGTGCTACAGACATTAACTTAACTACATCAAAATAGATGTGCTTTGACAACTTTTGCAACAGATATTAACTTATGTACATCAAAATACACACTGTTTTAATTAATGTACAAATTTTGAACATGTGCAACAGACATTAATTTATCTACATCAAAGCAGACACTTCTATAACCACGTACAAATTTCAACATGTCAACACATATTAACTTAAGTACATCAAAACAGACACTTCTATAACCATGTACAAATTTCAACTGTGTTAATGCTATAGGAGTATATAGATTAGATGGTTATACCTTTCTCAAGAATTTACCATCTTCAGGCAAGTATGATACAGTACAATATGGGGTTGTCAGAGTAGACAATTTTTCTAGATTTAATTCCTGTAACAAAGGATACACAATAGGTAAACAACAGTATGATTATGTACCAAAAAAGTACTTAAGTACAGGAATTTTGACATATTTTACCCCTGATTTTGTAGGAATGAATATTATATCATTCCTCATGTATGTTGCATATATTCCACCTATATCGATTGCCTATTAAAAGAACATTTGTTAGATTGATTTGGCAGCATTTGAATTTATAATATTACTGTAACATTTACCATATCATATAGTTGTTCATTTGGTAATAACAAGCACTGCATCGCCTTTCGGCTTACATTCATCCATTGTGTTTCAATAACATCTTCCCTGCAAGATAACATAGTACAAATAATCAATAATTTTAAAATTAATTATGATGAAAGAATTAAAAAACATTGGACAGGATAGAATAAATTACATGTTATATGATATTAAAATGTTGTCATATGAGTCCTTCTTTTTCTCATTTGCCTTTCCTGCAAAGGTCTTCTTCTTTGTTTCTTTTAAGAATTTTTGAATAATTTATTCATCACTGAATATATTTTCCACATAGAGTTCCGCTGCCCTACTGAGAAAAGTTATGGAACGGTAAATGTTAATGATTTATGCTTTATGTGCAATATATGGTAGTCATATGATGGCATAGTGCAAGTCTATAAAATACAGAAGTTTCCTTGACATTTTTCTTGCATCTCTCAGAATAGTATCTTTCATCTGATTCCTGGTGGAGGTTAGTGTTTTGTGGCAATACCGCACCTTCATCATCCTTACATACTTATCATATGTAACATTGCTCTAAACATATACATCAATCAATAACATTTATATATGGAAATATAATCAAACATAAAATAGTCATCAATGATATTTACCGGTTTGAACACTTGTTGAAAAGTATTTTTATTCCCATTGTATATTTCCATGAGCCTCATTGACAAAATACCATTGTCAATTTCCAAATGACGACTAAAATCTGGAATAAATTCCACTATTTGATAGTCTGTCACTTGATTGGCCCATTTGATCTTATTCTCGAATTTTTTAGAGAAATAATTACACTGCAAATATAACAAAGTATTCAACAAAGGTGACATAAATTTCAATGTACAAAAAACTAAAAACAATACGTCAGTGTCCTCATATATTTATCTTTAGCTTCAGAACTGTCCAGTTGGCTGTCACGTTCTTCAGGATACCCAAAGTGAATTACTTCAAATGACTTTGTCATTGAATTTAAACAGTAAATAACAATAGATGGTAATTCTGTTGTCCAGAAAAAGACCTTGAAGAAGATTGCACTATTAGTTTACAGAATGAATGAATCAATGAATGACTGAATGCATGCATGAATGAATGAATGAATGAAGGTTATAAGGAGTATCTATTTGTTTACCAATTGCACATCATCCAACTGCATTTCACTTGTAGGAATCTGAAATATTAAAGAAGTGTTTAGAAGAGATTCATGAGCAAAAATATATTTACACTGTTGACATTTTTAATGAAATATATAACATTACCACATATTTATCAAATGGAGACATATAAACACGCTTTACGGATGATGGAGATGATAGCTTTTCCAAATCATTCATCAATAATCCCCAAAGACTTAAAATTGGTTCCTCAAGTTTAGTTTCAGACTGTGACATCATCAATATCTGCCTTCTTGAAATCTGAATGGTATCAAACTTAAAGAGAGGTTCACTGTAAAATTAAAAAGTATTTAGTGTATTAGTTTTGGTATAGCAATCACTCATATGAAACAATTTTAACTATGACTTTCAAACTATTAGCATTTAAACACATTTTAACAGTGCTTTACTTATGTACATCAAAACAGACAGTGCTTTAGCTATGTAAATTAGTTGTTTACCTTGGACACATATCTAATGTAAATGCATAGTCTGTCACATATTTCTCCTCGGCACTCAGATTTGTTAAAAAGCTAATGTTCCTTTGTATGAAAGGAGACTTGAAAATAGCTGGTATTGCTTGTTTCCTCTTGTATTGTACTTTAATTTCTTTTTCATTCATTTCATCATCTTGCTGAGATGCATTCCTCACTATTTTTGGAGTGACCAAGTTTTCAATAATATCTGGGCTCTTTCGAATGACATTTTTCACAGCACAAGGAGTTTCTAAGTTAACTTTTTCTACTGCATGTGCAGGAGTAGATTCCATGTTCTCCACAAACTCCACAAGCTTTTTATTGAACATTTGTTCTGTAGTATCTTCCACATCTACATTCTTCGTATCCACAATTGGCACACTCTTGTAATTGAACACTTGTTCATTTATGATGGGAGTTTTTTCTTTATCCACATTTTCCACATCTTCATTTATTTGAGGTGTAACTTGAGGGTCAGAATACATGTCAAGGTTAATATCTTGACTGAGTTGATAGCTCTCATCTGAGTTCAACAAACTGTATCTGGGCATCATTGGGTCTCTCTCCTTCTTCTTCTTCTTCTTCTTCTTCTTCATCATTGGTACCTCATTCTTTTTGGCAGAAATAGCTTCTTCTACTATCTGATCTAAAATCTCTAATACATGTGGAGTCAGTTCTTCTAGACAAAAGTCTGTATCTGAGAAGGTAGGGAAGTCCTTTTGACAAGTAGAAGGTATTTTGCCTTCTTCTTTTGTGTTGTCATCATTGACAACTTGTGATGCAATATTAGTAACATCCTTCCATTTATCTCCAGATTCTAAGTAGTAAAGGATGAAAAATAAATATTGTATATAAGTTATAATTATACAACACATAGTAACTTACGTACATCAAAACAGACACTGTTTTAACTATGTATAAATTTCAATATGTGCAACACATAGTAACTTATCTACATCAAAACAGACATTGTTTTAACCATGTACAAATTTCAATATGTGCAACAAATAGTAACTTATATACGTCAGAACAGACACTGTATTAACCATGTACAAATTCCAAAATGTGCAACACATAGTAACTTATGCAACAGATATCAACTTATGTACGTCAAAACATGTACAAATTTGAACATGTGCAACAGATAGAAAATTAGTTATAAAAAAAATACTACCATTCTCTTTTTGACGGCTGTTCTCTTCTCCTTTTTGCAAGTTGGTTTATAAATTCATTTGCCAAATTTTCGAAGTCTAGTAGTGGTTTGCATTGGGGGGAGGCAACTTTTGCAACTTTTATCGCATCTTTCAACCCCTTGAAAGACTTTGAGAACTGAGAAGATTTGTTGATTAAATTTTGCACCCAGTGTATTGCTTCCTTAGGCTCATCATTCTCATCTTTTATTTCGCCCTCCACTTTCACTAGCTTCTCTTTTTCCATTACAGAAGAAACATTTGCAGTACAGGTTTTAGAGTTATCCACCTTGTACCAATCAACCGGTTGTAATGGGATAACCAGTCCATTACCAAATGTACCTGATTTCTTTGCTTCGTCCATTATTCTCTTTGAAATGGACTCTTGTGTCCAGACCCAACATTGTCGGGAAAGAACGAACAGGTGTGGTGTTTCTGTAACACATTCTTTGCAGATATATGAACACAAAGACCATTATAGGTCCACTAAAGCACTTGTTTCTCTCTGCTGTGCTCATCTTCCACAAATCAACGGCCTCAATGAAAGCATCAAGGCAAAATTTGCACCAATTAAAGGTAGGTACCAATGACAAGTCGACTAAAGACTTCAATATCTTTAAGCTTGGGGTTACAGAACAGCTACCCGCTATAAAAATAGAGCAAAGATAAACGATGAAGTTTCTCTTGAATTGATCCCCCCATCCGTCTGTGTTGTTAGCACGTATTGTAACACATTGTTTGTTATCTTGGAACCTTTAAACTGTTCGTTGAACTCATCAACTAATTGATTATATTCAACATCCTTTTCATCATAGGATGCTAATACAATATCATTTGATCCCATAGAAAGCCCGGTTGCTATGTGTACATCCAAATTCGTAACTTGAAGTGTCTGACCTTTATATGATGATGAATCAGGCTCAAAATTGGAAACAAGCCAATGACCAAGTTTGGCTGGGACTTCTCTTACATTTAGAAATATTATATCCCCGAACCCCAATTCCTTAATATCTTCAATTTGCTTCTCTGACAGATTTCTTACAAATTTAAACAAACTTTCAAGGGACATCCTTGTGGTCAATGATGGGAGTTCATTCACTGCATGTAGAACCCTCTTCCTTCTATTTTTTGTAGGTTTTGTAGGCTTATTAATGACAGCTGTAAATTTGAGTGAGTAAAACAGATTTAAATGATATGTATAAAGGGCATATGTAACAAGTTGAATTTCTAAGAACAGATAATTAAAACAACTAATGTACATACCTACAATCGCATCTGAGAGTAAGTGTAATTGTGATTTCGGTGTTTGAAAACTACAATCCTTAGAATCATCAGAATTATCCTTAGAATCATTCTTAGAATCATCAGGAGCATCCTTAGAATCATCCTTAGAATCATCGTTTACTTCTACCCTTCTCTTTTTACATGCAACTATACATAATTAACGAAAAATCAATATGCATCATTTACATTGAGAGTATGGAGTTCAATACGGAGTACTGTATAAGTTTATATACCTTCGATCTTATGAGCAGCTTTCCTCTTTGTTGCGCTTTTCTCCCGATTTGTTTTCATCTTTTTTGTTAACCTAATTAACGTCAAATAAAAATAAGAACAGAGATAACTGAGTACCTAATTTGCATAAGTTGAATAATCATCGATACTTGAATCCACAAGAACGCAGTAAAATCGTATTTAAACCTAGATCGGAAGTAATTGCATACAAAATCTTGACTAACTATTATTTTATACCAATCTTCAAAAAATCGTTTCAAAAAACAACAATATAACACACAGTACCGCAATGTCGAAGGTAATCGGAAAAGATAAGCTAGAATAAAATTACAGTACTGAATTATTGAAGATAATCCGGGGAAGATCTTAAGAGATCGCTTTCTTTTTTTCTTTTTCTTTTGTGGCTATGAAGTAGGTCAGATACCAATTTTGAGTATTCTTTTTTGGGTTTTAATTAAATAATAAACGGGCTCCTGTTAAGATACGGAATACTATGTTCGAGTATTCGATTTATAATGCTATTATGTTCATTGAAAATAAGACAGGTTCTAAGTATATAAGATATTATATTTTGTACATAATTATACTGGAAAACATAAGAGATAAATACTTTTAGTGTACATAAAATATTATATGTTGTACATAAGTTTATAGTAAAACATCACTACTTTAAGTGTACTTAACGTAGATTGTAGTGTACATAGCGATAGTTGAACACAATTGAATGGCTTGATAATCTTTAAACTAGATTTATGAAGTACGAGTACAAAATAAAGGCAAATATCATCCTTAAAAAAAAAAAAAAAAAAAAAGTCAAATATCAAGCTGATTTAAACATTATACAAAAACATAAGACATGACTATTTTAACCATACTCCATACATAATACTTTAAATGTATTTTGTCAGTTCAACATAATACAAGTAGTTTAAATGTACATAACATAAACTTTAGCATACATAGGGATCAGTTCAACATAATTGGCTGCCTTGATGATCTTCAAACTAGATTTATGATGCACAAAATAAGGCAAAGATCAACTTTACCGGTAAACACTCCTTCCACAAAACAACGTTTTGTATGCTTCTTGTGTGAAGTTTACTATCTACAACACATATTTCGTCCAAGGTTATCTTAGAGATGTTCCTTGTACATATTTGTATTTTGATGCGTACGTAACATATCCAATGATAAACATATAATCCATTGATTGCCATTTTCATATTAATAGATCGTCTATTACAGTAATATAACTAATTCTACATACAATTAAAATAAGATCTCATATTTTTCCTTAACTCTGAATTTTGTCACATAGTTCTTTTCCCACTTCAAAAGATCCAAGCATGTTTCACGCCTAATTTCTTTGTTATTTGTAAAGTATGATTGACTTGTCCATTGCTTCTTGTCATGCAATGCCTTTATCCATTTCTTAACAAAGACACCACAATCAACTTTATTGTCTTGCTTCGCTGCATTTCTAAACGCTTCCACTTGAAATTTTCCCATTTCTTTGGAAATTTGTTCATAGCCAGGGTAGTTTTGTAAAATGTTTGAAACATTATACACTACTTTTTCAACTTGCTTGTTCCTTTTTCTGTAAAACTTCGTCTTGCATGAATCAAGGACGTAATTCCTTTTATCTTCTAGATCACAGACAAGTAAAATCCAATGATCCGGGTCTTCGATGTGAATTGGAATAAAGATCTGAAAATTTACATATTTCACAGTCATAAACATAGTTTTTTTATAGTTAATTATCGTCAACTTTTAATACAGTACTATAATCATTGGGTGTACCTTTCTCATAGATTTCGTATCATGAGGCATGTATGATACAATACAGTACGGAGTATCAAGAGAAGTACTGATCTTTGGGTCTAATTCCTGAAACAAAAGATAAACATCAAATAAACAACTGTAACCTTAAATACCGAAAATAAGTATACCAATTTGATATACTTACCCCTGCCTTTGTTGGAAAGAATACGACATCCTTCCTTCCTAATGTGATATAAATTCCATACAAATCTATCGCCTATTAAAATGGAACTTGTTAGATTTATTTAGAAGCATTTGAATTTATAAGATTAAAACTTGTTAGACATTTTCTTACCATATCGAATAATTCCTCATCTGCAAATAACAATGCTTGCATATCTGTGCGGTTTAAACACATCCATTCAGTTTGTATAACGTTTTCACTGTAAAATAACACACAACGTGGGAGTAATAATCTTAAAATTAATTAATTATGATGAATGATTTCAAAAACAATGGAAAGGGTAGAACATTTACCTATTATACGATCGTAACATGTCATCGTATTCTTTCTGCTTGTCCTCTAATCCCTTTCCAGCAAAATTCTTTTTCGTTACTTTTTTTAAGAAATTTTGAACTATATGAGAATCGTTGTATTTTTTTGTTGTTAAATTTTCCACTTCGAAGCTGATAAAAGTCATAAAACAGAATATGACTTTGTAATCGAAACAATATATAATAATTTATGTATGTCAAATTATGACTTATCAACAGCAAGTTATCAGATACATACAACATTTTTTTTGCCTCCTTCAACATAGTATTCTTCAGCTCATTCCTGTCTGAAGTTAGTATTTTGTGGCAATATGACACTGTGTAGACACCCGCATTTTGACCGCCAGGTGTCTATGGTAGTTTCAAAAAAACACCCGATGATGATCGGACGCTAACGTGTCTCTATGCGCTCGGATACGGGCTCAAATCCATTAATCGCTGGCTAACACACTTACGGAGTACAAATCTCACAAAAACAACCTCGAATCCAGGCCCAGTGGATCATTCCGAGTCAAACAAGACTAATTTGGGCCAAAACCGACACCGAAAATAAAACCGACTTTTTGCGATTGGGTCAACCTCGGTCAAAATCGTTTCCGAGACACACAAAACAGCCCCTCACATCATCAAAAGTCCAAGTCAAACATAAAACCCATCAAACTCAAAGTCAAGGTCCAAAACAATGGACCCGTGCAACCCGACTGGGCCACTTGATCGAGTGACCCACCCACTCGATCGAGTGGGCGTGTTTCAAGCCCGACGGCAGGCTTCACGGGCCACTCGACCGAGTTATCCCCATACTCGGTCGAGTAACCCTAAACCGGTGCCCTAGCCATGCCTATATAAGAAACCCCCATGCAACACAATTACACAACTTTTTGCAACTTTATACAACTTTTTTACACCCTTACAATCCTTTTACAACCCTAAACATCTTTTTGCAACCTCAAGAAACCCTAGCAATTCTACACTAGCAAAAACCCTAAACCTAGTTTTAGGAATCAATCCCGAGCCACCACAACTCAACCTCCATAAACCTCGAAGACTCTTGTGTTAAACCCACGGTTACGAGTCCGCGCCGAGACAAGAACATGTAGGTTGAGGGTGTCAAAACCCTCTCTTTTCTCCTTCTCTTCTTCACGTCGTCTTCATCTCCCTCTCATCCTCTTTTTTTTTTTTTTTTTTTTTTTTATTATTTTATTCATTGCATCATAATATCATTAATACTACTAATATCAAAGCATTAAAATATTTATCGATTTGTGTCGAATAAGAAGGATACCGGGATAAGGAAAACCGCATATACAAGTGTACTGCACACGCGTCGTCGGTCGCTTATCCCGATACCCCGACTATTTGATTATTGAGATAAATTAACTTAAACAACAATTCGTTATTATTTCTCGTCATCATCATCATTGATCTTACATTCATCTTTTTCTAAAATCAATTTTAATAAGGGTCGAAACCCGTTGACACGGATCCGACATCACAATCCCTAGGGATTTATTTCGATGTCGGAGAAGTCGAGGGAATCAAGTTTTTATTCAAGTAAAGCATCGATTTTAGATTCGATACCAATTCCATAATTGGATATCGAATCTAACAATCAAGTCATATGAATTAATTAATGTGATTTATTCATATCATGATAATTAATTTAAAGCGACTAAAATTAATTTATCTCCTTTTTATTTCACTCTAATATCCCATATCGATTCAATAATCAAATATGGGATACAACGAGTACACCAAATTTAGAATCGGGTATAAATTCAACAATATTTATATTCGGTTCAACAAAATTCGCGATTTATAAAAAACCAAGTCGAACATAAATTGTGTAATATTTATGTCCGATTCGGTAAAATCGTCGAGCTATCAAAAATCAAGAGCAATTTAAAAATCAGTATAAAATTGCAAGCGAATTACAATTCGTACAGATGCCACTCGACCGAGTGCCTTAGTCACTCGATCGAGTGACATCACAAAATCGAGTCAGAATGCATGTCACGACCACCACTCGGTCGAGTCTCACAGTGACTCGATCGAGTGGCCACGTACTCGACCGAGTTGGTCAGTAACTCGGCCGAGTACGGTCTAGTACGCAAAACAGAATCGTCTATTACAGGTCAACTCGATCGAGTCCATCGACTACTCGATCGAGTAACCTCATAACGACAAAATCAATGAGTCGTACATTCTCCTATTTTCAAAACCCGATAGTATTTCACGACTTAGGTCAACACGTGCATAATTAATCACATGTATACTATCTTTTCAAAACATGCATCTCATATTTGCATCTTTTCATCTCATCTATTATTCGCGCAAACCATTATTATTCGTTATATTCCTACATCGTTACTAACACGTTTGCTATTTCTTTGGTCAATTTAATTATTGTTCGTTTATTGTACTAAATGAACCCACATGCTAAAATTCCACTTTGACGTAGAATTAATTGCATTAAATTGACATAGAAACCCATTTTTTCAATTTCATTCACATGCCTAGGAAAAACAATGTTTGCATAAGCATTTTTCCCGTTTTACTAACGCGCGTATTGTAAGTCATTCGAATTCTTAGTAGAGGCCGCTAATGTGCGGGCGAGGTTGGGTGTCCTTTGTGGGCTTCCCAACACGTACCCTCACCCCTTACTCAGAACCTCGGTTTCCGGATGCCCGAAACCGTTGGCGCACGAGAGTCATTCAATACACGATATCCGATAATGTCGGTATCGGTATCGCAATGCAAAGGGACGAGCCCAATAAACTCTGACATCGGAAATGGGCCGTATTTTGTATACGGCCCACTACGACATAGAGTGGGCTCGAACGGTTCCGAATAACCACAAAATTCGGTGGCGACTCCACATAGACCTAAATTTCAATTTGATCCATTCTCATATGGAGATTCATTCGCCTACCCAATCCCGCGCGTGGCCGCGTCGGGGTGGACCTACGTCATGTCCACAATTTGGCGACTCCGCTGGGGATTAACTGATGCGTGACTTACCATCGGCATCCTCAGGGTGAGACTCGAATAGAAATCGTTTGACAAATACAATACGCGTTTTAGTTTTACGGTTCATGCATAACCCATATTTTCCCGGGCCGGTACTCGCGACCGACGTCCCACTATACCATTGATGTACTCTAATATGGATATGTCAAGAGGTGTCCATAGTTGATTCGAGTGGGTTTCACGGCATGTTCTAAGATCAACTCGACTTAGGAAGTCCGTCCCGATCAACGTCTAGACTATGTACACTGGTATAAACCCTCTATAGACCGACCGAGACTTAGTATAGAGCATACATGGCGTCGTTATAATGCTTGTGTGACTACGTGCTACTTTGTTTCCGAGTCATTTTCAAAAACCGTCTTTTTTCAAAGATTGCATCTTTTTCGAACTATTCAATTTCAAAACCCGGGACACATACCGAATTTAGGACTTATGAGTTTTACTCAAAATAGCCTATTTTCTAGACGGTATGCTACCCAACTCAAAACTCAAAAATCATTTCAAACTTTCAAAACCCTCGGCCCAATACCTTTTTTTTGTTTTTTCGAAAATTGGGCCTTCAACCGAGTATTCTCGGACCCCTTTCAAAAAACAATCAATTTTCAAAACCTTCCTCTCCTTACGACTTCCCGTATTTAGCAGTGTCGGGTCGTGTCTTAAGTTTGTCAAGGTCTTTAGCGTCGAAACTCTGTCGATCTTACATCAAGAGTTTCTTCCCTATCCCAGTCCGCCTTATTAGACTAAGGCAAGGCCCACCTACGTAGGACATACTCCTACAAAGGAAGGCCCGCCTACACACTCGAGTCCAAAAGTCTGGGGATGTCTCACGTGGACCTTCCTTCGAACAGGACTAGGCCCATTCGCCAAATCCTAAGGAAGGCCCACCTTGCACAAGTCACCCGTCTAGGTGTCTTTTCCGAGTCAACCTTTTACAAGGCATAGCCCTACAAGAAAAGGTTCGGGGTCCTTACATCTAAGGGTCGCTCGTCAAACAATCGAGTCTTAACAAAATCTTCAATCCCGCTCGGGGGCTACCCCTTAGCAGGGCGATCAATCACGGTTGCCCTAAGGGTCATATCTTACACGTGTATCACGTACCCCACCTTTGACTCACTAAGATGTCACACCATCTGAGTCCTATCTAAGTCCTTGGCCTCACTTGGGGGCTATTCTCCGACGGAGCGATTAATCACAGTCACTCTGAGAATCGCACCCTACACATTTGTCTTAGGAGGGCCTAACCCAAGTCAAACATGGTCGCCCCATTTTCGAACTCACCCTTCTGCAGCCCGAGTCTAATTTTCGGTCGTTACCTCGTCTAGGTCGACATTCGAGTATCCCGGTCCGAGAGTCTTTGTCGACCCGTCACCCCGGGCCGTGTCTAGTTTGATTCCCTCTCTTGCACTTGCGCAAATCTGAGTTTAGGCGAGTCGTGGCACCCGTCGTTCTCTCCAATCAATGACCTTACCAAAAAAAAACAACCAACCGAGCATCCGAGTCCGGATTTGATTCGAGTCTACGTTTGAGTCCGAGTCTAGGATACCCTACATCCTCATTTCCAAATCAGAGTCAGAGTCAGTTGTATTCTGTCCTCTTTTTCAAAATTCAATATTCTTTCTCATATATACTTTCCTTATGTGTTTCTGAGAACATGATGAACACCATCATACACTGTGAGCACACGCACGTGACTATTATAGGCACATCTATAATGACTGCAGGAAACCGAGCCCGTGTTTTCTTTTTACCTATTTCGTGTCTGGTATAGAAAAACCACATAACTACCCGTAGCAGGAGCGATATCGAATTCTATGACAAATCTAGGTAATCTCCTAGTTTGGGTTCAAGACGGGAGGCAAACCCATTTCCCACAATAAAACACCCCTCCAACAAGACTAACCAATCACTACCTTAGGTGTTAGTCTGACCGGCAAAAAAAACGAAAGAACACTGGACAAAAAAAAATCAAAAGTCAAAAAAAAAGAAAAAAAAGAAAGGGCCAAAACAAAGGCCATCAAAAAAAGAAAACTGGACACAAAAAAAATCGAAAGTCCATGAAAAAAAAAGAAAGCAAAAGGCCAAAACAAAAAAAAGCAGGCCATCATAAAAAAAAATTCAGAATACCCATGACTGTGGTCAACGGTCAATTCAAGTGAAAGCCCCACGACCAGGGTACGGTCAAACTTATCAAAACCCCATGACCGCGAGGTCGATCAAAAATCAAATACCCATGACCGTGGTCAACGGTCAACTCAAGTGAAAATCCTTTGACCGTGGTACGGTCAAATTCAAAATTATCCATGCCATCCAATAGGGGGGTAACAATCATGCTGGTTAGCTAACACCACACTCAGCCTTCCCACATTACAACCCTCAAGACCTCTTCGAGACCCAGGCCAGAGACAGCCCGGAATTTTGAGGATTCAAGGTCCATAGGATACCCCTAACCACTAGGGCCAGACATGGAAACCAGATCCCTCATTATCAAACCGGCTCTCGAAGCTTTAGCTCCACAGAACCGAGCTCCAGATTTCGAGTCATCAAGGCCATTTACTTCATTATCAAACCGGCTCTCGAAGCCTCAGCTCCACAGAACCGAGCTCCAGATTTCGAGTTATCAAGGCCACTTACTTCCTAGCACCACATTCCCAAAAACACAAAATCCCGAGAACAAAACTCTTTAAAATCCCATCCAAACAAGTTACCAACCCCGAACACGGGAACTCAACTTGCAGTCGGCATAGAACATGTCCAAATAGTTCACACCATCTCTGGGGGCTACCCCGGAGAACGCTCACAGTCACAGGATTAATATCCTAACCATTCAAGCCCTTTGATCAAGACATCACTGGGAATGCACCTAGCCTACACCGTCATTATGGCTAGTTACACACAAAGTCCTATTAGCTTAGGCACCATAATATATCTTTCAATCCACTGAACGACGGCTTGGTTTGATTTCACCACATGTGAATACGTAGGCAGCCTTTCAACAGAGGCACAACCACCCACATTGACACAAATTCAAAAAGCATCATTATTCCGGTCACGACACCATCGTGTTCTCAACAACTAGCTTTGTTGTCCCGGTCGGGGGCTTCTCCTAGGCAGAAGTTCTCCATTCACTCACAAAATCCCGATAAGTCCAACAAAAAAAATCTAGCCTCCTTTCTGTAGTATGTCCTAGTACTCGGCTCAGTCGAAGACAAGAATCTCTCAGGACTCGAGGCAATACCCACTTTGGAAATGTATCCTAAAATAGGAAATCCAGAAGGACACCAGACTAAAACAGTCTCATTACAGGCTACTGCAATCCCCCCATAACATATCTATTCCATTTCGATGTGCGACCGTGTTGCCACTCGCCTAGGCTACAGGATAGTGCGACTTAAAAGTTTTGTTAGGCGGCGTAATACCCTACCGAATCACGGTCCAATCCTTTGGGAGTCCAGTCCGTGTCAGTCAACTCGTCCTATCGTATCCAGAGTCGAGTCTGTCGGTAGGTCCCTCTCTTCAGATTCCACTTTGAAATTTGCAAAATTTAGCCATTTGAAAAAAAGATCTTTTTCGACAAGGTCAGATTTCAGTCTATTTAAACTGCGAATTTCTTTTGTATCCCTTTCCATTTTGAAAACCTAGCTCGTGATTGCTTTCAGGATTTCAAATTCAAAATTTCAAAAAACTTCAAAAATCAATTTCCCCAGCACGAGTCATTTTACTACCTACGTGTTGCATACATTTTTATGTGACTTATACAGGTACGACTCAAGCGAAGACATGAAAGTCATCAAATCTCCCCAGCAGCATTCTCCGGGATAGCACGGGATGGGCCAACACACAGGAACACCCAGGGCTTACGCGACAAACCCAAATTCCCCACGGAGTACAATCATCAAGCTCGGGTATGATTTCTGTCTTGTGGCTGGCGAGCCCTTTACGCGAGTCCAACGGACTATAAACGACCCGACCGGAAGTCTACCAGGTCTTATCGGGCTTGGTAGCTACTCTGACTTTCGCCTTGTCCAAGCCTCAGTCAGAGTGGGAGCTCTGTAGACACCCGCATTTTGACCGCCAGGTGTCTATAGTAGTTTCCAAAAAACACCCGATGATGATCGGACGCTAACGTGTCTCTATGCGCTCGGATACGGGCTCAAATCCATTAATCGCTGGCTAACACACTTACAGAGTACAAATCTCACAAAAACAACCTCGAATCCAGGCCCAGTGGATCATTCTGAGTCAAACAAGACTAATTTGGGCAAAAACCGACACCGGAAATATAACCGACTTTTTGCGATTGGGTCAACCTCGGTCAAAATCGTTTCCGAGACACACAATGGAACCGTGAAACCCATCAAACTCAAAGTCAAGGTCCAAAACAATGGACCCGTGCAACCCGACTGGGCCACTCGATCGAGTGACCCACCCACTCGATCGAGTGGGCGTGTTTCAAGCCCGACGGCAGGCTTCACGGGCCACTCGACCGAGTTAGCCCCATACTCGGTCGAGTAACCCTAAACCGGTGCCCTAGCCATGCCTATATAAGCAACCCCCATGCAACACAATTACACAACTTTTTGCAACTTTTTACAACTTTTTTACACCCTTACAATCCTTTTACAACCCTAAACATCTTTTTGCAACCTCAAGAAACCCTAGCAATTCTACACTAGCAAAAACCCTAAACCTAGTTTTAGGAATCAATCCCGAGCCACCGCAACTCAACCTCCATAAACCTCGAAGACTCTTGTGTTAAAGCCACGGTTACGGGTCCGCGCCGAGACAAGAACATGTAGGTTGAGGGTGTCAAAACCCTCTCTTTTCTCCTTCTCTTCTTCACGTTGTCTTCATCTCCCTCTCATCCTCTTTTTTTTTTTTTTTTTTTTATAATTTTATTCATTGCATCATAATATCGATAATAATACTAATATCAAAGCATTAAAATATTTATCGATTTGTGTCGAATAAGAAGGATACCGGGATAAGGAAAACCGCATATACAAGTGTACTGCACACGCGTCATCGGTCGCTTATCCCGATACCCCGACTATTTGATTATTGAGATAAATTAACTTAAACAACAATTCGTTATTATTTCTCGTCATCATCATCATTGATCTTACATTCATATTTTTCTAAAATCAACTTTAATAAGGGTCGAAACCCGTTGACACGGATCCGACATCACAATCCTAGGGATTTATTTCGATGTCGGAGAAGTCGAGGGAATCAAGTTTTTATTCAAGTAAAGCGTCGATTTTAGATTCGATACCAATGGATATCGAATCTAACAATCAAGTCATATGAATTAATTAACGTGATTTATTCATATCATGATAATTAATTTAAAGCGACTAAAATTAATTTATCTCCTTTTTATTTCACTCTAATATATTCCATATCGATTCAATAATCGAATATGGGATACAACGAGTACTCCAAATTTAGAATCGGGTATAAATTAAACAATATTTATATTCGGTTCAACAAAATTCGCGATTTATAAAAAATCAAGTCGAACATAAATTGTGCAATATTTATGTCCGATTCGGTAAAATCGTCGAGCTATCAAAAATCAAGAGCAATTTAAAAATCAGTATAAAATTGCAAGCGAATTACAATTCGTACAGATGCCACTCGACCGAGTGCCTTAGTCACTCGATCGAGTGACATCACAAAATCGAGTCAGAATGCATGTCACGACCACCACTCGGTCGAGTCTCACAGCGACTCGATCGAGTGGCCACGTACTCGACCGAGTTGGTCAGTAACTCGGCCGAGTACGGTCTAGTACGCAAAACAGAATCGTCTATTACAGGTCAATTCGATCGAGTCCATCGACTACTCGATCGAGTAACCTCATAACGACTAAAACAATGAGTCGTACATTCTCCTATTTTCAAAACCCGATAGTATTTCACGACTTAGGTCAACACGTGCATAATTAATCACGTGTATACTATCTTTTCAAAACATGCATCTCATATTTGCATCTTTTCATCTCATCTATTATTCGCGCAAACCGTTATTATTCGTTATATTATTACATCGTTACTAATGCGTTTGCTATTTCTTTGGTCAATTTAATTATTGTTCGTTTATTGTACTAAATGAACCCACATGCTAAAATTCCACTTTGACGTAGAATTAATTGCATTAAATTGACATAGAAAGCCATTTTTTCAATTTCATTCACATGCCTAGGAAAAACAATGTTTGCATAAGCATTTTTCCCGTTTTACTAACGCGCGTATTGTAAGTCATTCGAATTCTTAGTAGAGGCCGCTAATGTGCGGGTGGGGTTGGGTGTCCTTTGTGGGCTTCCCAACACTTACCCTCACCCCTTACTCAGAACCTTGGTTTCCGGATGCCCGAAACCGTTTGCGCACGAGAGTCATTCAATACACGATATCCGACAATGTCGGTATCGGTATCGCAATGCAAAGGGACGAGGCCAATAAACTCTGACATCGAAAATGGGCCGTATTTTGTATACGGCCTACTACGACATAGAGTGGGCTCGAACGGTTCCGAATAACCACAAAATTCGGTGGCGACTCCACATAGACCTAAATTTCAATTCGATCCATTCTCATATGGAGATTCATTCGCCTACCCAAACCCGCACGTGGCCGCGTCGGGGTGGACCTACGTCATGTCCACACACTGTCATCATCTTTACGTAATCATTGTATGAAATGGTGGACTGCACATATACATAATCATTACACATCTTTAGTATATTGGAAAATAATAAGATATAGATTAGTATCAGTGATGAATGTGTTGTGATTTTTAACTTACTGGTTTGAACTCTTCGGCATAATTGTCTTTATTGCCTTTGTATGTTTCAATGATTCTCATTGAAAGAATGCCATTGTTACTTTCCAAATCTTTAGAGAAATCTGGAATATATTCAATCAACTCATAGGTATCAAACTCATTCACCCATTCGATTGTATGTTTGAAATGTTCATTCAAATAACCATACTGAAAATATAAACCAATTATTCAGGTCAGATAACATAAATTTTAAGGTACAAAAGAGCTTAGACTTATATATAAATGCCTAAAATTTTAATTAACAAAAAAACACAAACATAGAATGTGAAATGTTAATGCCTAGAGTATGCTCACATATATCATTTTACCTTCAAGACCATAATCTTTGATGTTAATTCCTTCATGAAACCCAAAATGAATCATCTCAAATTTCTTCGAGATTGAGTTTGCACAGTAAACAACATAACCTGCTGGATATCTATAGCAGAAAAGTGCCTTGAAAAAAATCACATTATTAGTTCTCACAATGATTAAATAAATAAATAAATAAGAGTTATAAAGAATATCTTTTTGATTACCAGTTGCACATCATTAACGTCCATTTCACTTGTGGGAACCTGAAACATTGTAGTGATTGTTTAGAAGAGAATCATGAGTGAAAACAGTTTTAATCATATGTGAATGGAATACATAACATTACCTGATATTCTTGAAAAGGAGACATATACACACGTTTGATAGATGATGTCGGTGATAGCTTTTCCAAATCATTCATCAATAGGCACCACAAAATTAAAATTAACTCATTGATTCGGGTATCACAGGTTGCCATCATCGACAGGTCCCCCCTTGAAAGCTCAATGTTTCCAAACTTAAACAGAATATCCCTGAAAAATTAAATTATTTAGTGTACTAGTTTGCTATACCTGGTATGAATCTTATGTACAAAATATATTAATTTATGTACATCAAAACAGGCACTGATATAACCATGCACAAATTGATATCAAGTTATGTACATCTAAACAGACGGTGCTTTGACAATGTTCAAATTGTGAACATGTGCAACATATATCAACTTATGTACATCAAAACAGGAACTGATATGAAACTTGTTTAAAAGAATAATGAGACTTACTGCAAAGACTTTTCTGGTGCAAATACATAGTCTGACACATATTTCTGCTCAGGTTTGAGAGAGGTCAAACAGCTGATGTTCCTATTAATAAAAGAAGATTTGAAAACCGCTACATTTCCTTGTTTTCCCTTTTGCTGTGCTTCAATCTTTTTTTTTCAAGTGTATCAATTTCCTTGTTTTGATTTGTAAGAGATTCCAAATCCACATTTACAACATCATCAACAGAAGTTTCCATATCCACATCAACACTTTCCACAGTATGTGCATTCAAAAAATCTTTGTCTTCTACAGAAATAATTTGGCTGTCATTCTTGATAGGAGTAGAAATAGGAGCATTTGTACAGATGTCTTCTGCAGCATCAACATTTTCCACAGTGTCCGCATCGAACACATCTTCGTTTTCCTCGGAAATAATTTCACTGTCATTCTTGACAGGACTAGAAATAGGAGTATCTAAGTTCATGTCTTCTGCAGCATCAACATTTTGCACAGTTTCCGCATTGATCACATCTTCACTGTCATTCTTGACGGGACTAGAAATAGGATTATCATGAATATTAATGTCTTCTGCAGTATCAACATTCAACACATCTTCACTGTCATTCTTGACAGGACTAGAAATAGGATCATCATGAATATTGATGTCTTCTGCAGTATCAACATTCAACACATCTTCACTGTCATTCTTGACAGGACTAGAAATAAGATCATCATGAATATTGATGTCTTCTGCAGTATCAACATTCAACACATCTTCACTGTCATTCTTGACAGGACTAGAAATAGGATCATCATGAATATTGATGTCTTCTGCAGTATCAACATTTTTCAGAAGTAGTACAGTATTCATTTCATCTATCTTCTCCTTTTCAAGATCAGTCTTTTTCAAAGAAGTAAGATCTTTTGCCATCTTATGTATCATATCCAGTATTTGTGGATTCTTTTCATTTTCTTCCTCCTCACCTATTTTGAAGCAAAAGATGAAACATAAGTACTATATTCAACATATTAGAACAAATGAATGGGGATAAAACCAATTGAAGAAAAATTCTTACCAAATTCTTCATCTTTTGTTATTGTTACAAGTTTTGCAACAAAATCACTGGTCAACATTTCCAATTTTGTTATTGGTTTGCATTGTGGGGAGGCAAACTTTGCAACATTAACAACATCTTTGAACCCCTTGAAATTTTTTGTGAATTCAACAGATTTCAGCATTAAACTTTGTAATCAATCTCCTTCTTCCTTTCCCTCTTTGTTCATACTTTTCTTTACTTCCTCCCCCTTGTACCAATCAAGGGACTCTAATGGGATAACCAGACCATTACCAAACGTACCCGATTTTTTTGCTTCGTCCATTATTCTCTTTGAAATGGACTCTTGTGTCCAGAACAACATTGTTGGGAAAGAACGAACTGGTGTGCTGTTTCTGTAACGCATTCTGTGCAAATATATGAACACAAAGACCATTATAGGTCCATAAAAAAACTTCTCCTTCTCTGTTGTATTCATCTTCCATAAGTCAACAGCCTCAATGAAGGCATTAAGGCAAAATTCACACCAATTATATGTAGGTACCAATGACAAGTCAACTAAAGACTTCAATATCCTAAGACCTGGAGTTGCAGAACTGGTACCTTGTATAAAATAAGAACAGATATAAACTATAAAGTTCCTTTTGAATAGATCACCTCCATCCTTTTGATTACTAAGGATGGATTTCAATGCAGGGGCCGTAACCTTTGACCCTTCAAATTGATTCTTACATTCATTAAGAAGTTTTTTGTATTCCATGTCTTGGTCATCATACGATGCAAGGATAATCTTGTTTGGTCCCATAGGAAACCCAGTTGCAATATGTACATCAAGATTTGTCACATCAAATGTATTATATTTAAATGTGGCTGAATCAGGAATGAAATTTGTAACAAGCCAATGAGCAAGCTTGCACGGGACTTCTTTTACTTTCAGATCAATTAAATCCCCAAACCCTAATTCTTTAATATCTGCAATCTGTTCCTCTGACAAATCATTTAGAAATTTAACCAACCCATCAGGGGACATGCGTGTCTTCAATGATGGCAGTTCGTTCGTTGCATGTAGAACTCTCTTCCTCCTAGTCTTTGTAGTTTTAGGAGCAATACCTGTAAATTGTATGTTCATAACGCATTACACAATGCACATAACTTCAAACACAAATTGTATGTAAATTTTTAAAGCTATACTAAATAAAAAAAGTTCTTTTCAAACAATATTGAAACATAGTAGTCTATTTAATGAATATACCTTTATCTGCGTCTGTTATCAAACATAATTGTTTGTCTGATGTTTCTTCATAATTATCAGAGTCTGTATCCTTTTCTTCAGTTCGCCTCCTTTTACATTCAGCTATGAATAAAGAACACAAAATCAGTATAATTTCATTGTACATAATTTAAATTGTACACAAATACCTTAAATTGTACCTTTCTCCTTTTTATCAGTTTTCCTCTTTGGTGCAGTCTTCTCCAGATTTGATTTCATCTTGTCTCGTGAATTACTTAACCCTAATTTTCAACAAAATCACTCTAAAAATCAAAAATATAACACACAAAACTGCATATGTACTTTATAAATAACGCGAATAAAAGACCTAATCTCCAAAGAATAAAAGATTGCAATTTTACTTTACTGTAAATTTCACAAAATCGTTCGAAAAACCAGTAGTTATGGCATGCAAAGAATCAAGAACATATCACTCACCAAAGAATCGTTGAAGTGATGCACGAATCGTCGATATAAATTATAGTACTTCAAAAATTACTCCGTACTTGATTTTTCAAATTGTTGTGAAGTGATGCACTTTTTGAAATAGTTGAAGTGATTATAGGAATTCTCAGTAGTTGAAGTGAAATACTAGTAGTTGTCAAATGACGGTTGAAGTGATTATAGGAATTCTCAATAGTTATTTCCAAACTCTTAATAATACGTCATTTTCAAATAGTCCTAATACGTCATAAATACGTCCTAGGGTAGTGGAATACTGAGTACTACTATATTTCAAAATAATGTGTCTAATACGGAGTACTTTATTATTATTATTAATTATTATTATACGGTGCTTTGACAATGTACAAATTGGGAACATGTGCAACAGATATCAACTTATGTACATCAATTTAGAAACTGTTTTAACTATGTAAAAATATCGATATGTACAATATATGTTAACTTATGTACATCAATTCGGACACTGTTTTAACTATGAAATATCGACATGTACAACAGATGTTAACTTATGTACATCAAAACAGTCACTACTTTAAGTATGTAAAAAATTGACAAATACAACAGATATTATGTTATGTACATCAAAACAGATCCTGTTTAAACTATGCAACAGATATTATGTTATATGATGAGCAATTACTATATTTCATAATATTATGTTCTAATACCGAGTACATAATATGTGTCTATTATTAACGTGTCTAATATGAGCAATTGTAACACCCGCTATTTTTCCTAGCATATTTATTCTTTCCGTTAGGACTTCGTCTTAACTCTGTCACTTTTCGGCCTCATATTTCATCATTTTACTAAGCTCCTTTTTCATTTGAGTTAATGATTTTTATTTTTAATTTTAAAGATTTTAATTCTTTTAAAATCCATTTATTTGGTTTTCTTCGTAAACTAATTAATTTTCCGCGAGGAATTCTATTTTTCTTTGAATTGACGTTTTTAAGCATGGATTTAAGTTATTCATTTTCCTAAAAATGTTTAAATACATTTATATAATATTTTCAACTAAGAAATATTTTCTTTACTAAAAATAAGCCATTTATGATTTTAATACGAAGTTTCGTAAATAATTAAATTCCAACGTGAGGTTTACTCGAATTGCTTTGAAATACCTTTAATAGTTTTACGATTCTTTTTACTACCAACCTACAACTATTTTTGGACTCCCCTTGTCACCCTTGGACCGTGACCTTGTCATACACTCATCCCTTTACATTTCTTTTTACACATTGTTTTATAAAATGGATTAAACTTTTTAGATATTTTGTTTTCTACCATTTATTCTTAGTGTTAATGATCAAACTTTTCAAGCTCCACCTCTTCATTTTGGCTGGCCAAAAACACTAGTATTTGGCCTCATTTCTATCAAAAGTCATGCATCATTTATGCTTAAGAAACCCTTTGTTTTTCTTATCATTCATTTACAAAAAAATAAGCAAAACAACTCTCTTTTCCTCTTCATTTGACCATGATTTCCAGCAGCCACCAGCCCCAATTTTGTGCAAAAATCAAGTCTTAATCATCCTCTTTCCGTCTCTAATTCATCCTTATTCGATCTTTTTTCCATTTCCTTCGTTAAGGTATTAATCGATTTCATTTCCAATCGTTTTCTACCTTAATTTTTCAGCCATCTTATGGTATTTTCATACCATGGATTTTATTATTTTATAGGCTTCCGAGATGATCCCGCAGCTGACGAATTTATCGTAGACTCAAATTTGGAGTGAAGGTAACGTCAATGTTACTCGGTATTTCATGATTTTAATTGTGTATTTGCATGTATATATTTTTATGTTTTATTTTGACAATATATATATGTCAAAAAATCTGGAAAATTTTTAAAAGTTAAAAATTTGCATGTTTCGGTATTTTTATCGCTTTTACGAGATTAACGATTAAATCGTCATATTAATTTGTAAAATCATAATATTCGGCCTAAACATGTAATATATGTTTATATTCTGTAAAAATGATATTTTTGATGATTTATAATAATTTAGGATTTTTCTGATATTTTAAATATCGATTATTGAATTATTATCGTTTACGGACAAAAACGATTAAAAGCCGATTTTTAGTTCTAGTACCTAAACATTTTATTTTTATCTGATTTTTGACTTGGTGAAACTTTCTGATGAAATAGAATTTTCTGAAATTTTTCATAATTTTTCGGAATTGTTAAGTGGATGAATTAATTAATCACTTTAAATCATCGTTTATCGTTAAAACCGTGTTTGTTGTTTAAATTCTCGAATTCTGGTCTTTGGTTTAAATCTGGAAAAACATGTGATTCTGATGATTTCATAATAAAATGTGTTTTTATGATTTTTAGTGCCTTAATAAAACGTTGGGAACGATAAGTTTATTAATGAAATCGTTAATTGTGAAAACGGGTTTAAATGACGGTTTTGTTGGAATTTGTTGAATCTGGAATCTTGGAAAAATCTGAAAAATTTATATTCTGGAAAATCAGGATTTTAAGTGTAATAATATTTTTTGGATATTAATACGTAAATCGTTTTGTAATTACTATTTTTATTAATCGTTATTGTCGAGATTAGACGATTAACGAGAAAACGCTTTAAAAACCGAGTTTTAGGATTCTGGAAAATTTTCTTTTCTGGACAGAATGTCCATAAATATGTTTTAACTATTTTACGAAATTTTTGTACTATCTATTAAAGTCTTTAATTAATAAGTATTGGCTTTCGGACAAATTGTGATTTATCGTTAAAATGCTTCGTCTTGCTTAAAAGAATTATTTTTCCAGCAATTTTGAAAGTATTTAAATCTGAAACTTTAAGAGTTAAATCATCCCTTAACATACTCTAAATATATTCATTGTTTTAATTAAATAAAAGACGTTAAAAGATTCAATTTGACATTTGCCGTAAAATCCTATTTATGTTCGTATTGTCTTAACTAATAATAATTAGGGAATTTTAGTTTTATAAATTTTGGAAATACCCTAATTAGTAGTACTAAAGTGTTTAAGACATTTTTAATCATTTTGTAAACACTTGTATGGTTTTTCAATAATTTCATAAATCTAAATACTCTCACTTTCATAAGTAATATCGTTAAGGCCGAAAGTACTAGTTTTTATAAATCTATATCGTTTACTAAAATGTCGAATTAGTATAAACTAATATTTTTGCTATTTTGATATAATGCTATTTTTAGTAAGGTTTCTAAAAATAGAAGTTTCCTAAAATAGAAGTTTCCTCTTTTGGAAAGTGATCCTTTTCTTGTTGTTCTCTTATTATTTATAATGATTATATCTTTTGAATATCGATAATGGCTTGTTTTGGAGTTATGGAATAAGAACAAATGTGGGTTTAGAGTAATATAGTCTGGGATGTACGTTTTTGCCATCAGCTATAAAGCCGGTGTGCCTAATTGGGGCACATTTGGTCGTTGAACTGGGCGTAGTTTTGCCCAGGAGAGTGTATGTTTTGACCTTAAGCTAGATATCGCATCGTGTTAGTCGCCGTCAGCTGAACTAGACATATTTGTTGTCTAGGAGGGGTATGCACTACTTAAACCAGGACCTCGCTGCACGCAGTCCTGTTATAGTTGAGTTGCCTAGTTAGAGACTGGATTCTGTTATGAGTTAAGTCTACAGTTCTCGAAACTAGTTTCTAGTATTATCCTAGTGAAAATCTAGATTCTACATTAATCCTATCCATAACGCCATTTTGAATATTTTTATTATTATCGATATAATTTGGTTGCAGGTTGGCAAATATTTTATGTTTTTTTCGGAAAACTCGTTTTTATTATATTGTTTTGATACGTGAAGTTTTTCACTGAAAACTTATTTTCATTATAATGTTTTACTGTTTTTCATTTTTACTATTTTTCTATAGTAGTAATTACAGTTTTAAAATCCTGTTATACGGCTGGGAGAACGTTGGCGTTGCTCCCCACTGATTGTGGCTGTTATGTTTTAACATGGCAGGTGTACTTGTTTTTCCGGTGGGTGTGGGTTAACGAGCAGTCTTGGATCCTGCTTGATCATTTTAATAATTATGTCTTAAGGATTGTTTAACCCGTTTTGTGGATTGTTTTAAATTTTAACCATTTTTATTTATGGCATTTGTTTGACTTTACCATTTAAATTGTATCAAGACATAGTTACAGTGTGTTATAATCCCACTTCTACAGTGTTTCCGCCACTGTATTGCGTTAGAATTTCTAGGGGATTACAGCAATAATGTGTCTAATACCGAGTACTACTTTATTATTATTATTATTATTATTAACGTTAATATTTTATACACTGTATTTTAAACTATGTATATCCTACGTATCTATTATATACACTGTGTCTATGCATTGAATAAGAAATCATACAAAAAGCTTTTATACGGGTAGTTTTGTCAATACATAATGTACATACGTACATCAAAGCAAACATTTCTATAACCATGTACAAATTCCAACATGTGCAACATATAGTAACTTATGTACATCGAAAAAGGCACGGTTGTATAAAGCTTTTATACGGTTATATTAAAAATAATGTACATATTGAAACAAGTACATATTAGTCATCAATACATAATGTACATATTTAAATATCAACTGTACATATTAGTCATAGTAATAACCAAGAACAAGGTTGTACATAGTTCTATAATTGTTGTACATAACTTATCTAGTTACATATTACTGGAATCAAATCATAAGTTGTTCAAATTACATTTATGGGGTAGTTGAACACAATTATATACACATATAATATGTTACTCAGTTGAACACAATTATATACACTATGTATATAAAGTATGTCATTTATATAAACTATGTATATCATATCTATTATATACACTATATGTGTAATAAACTTTTACATGCATTTAGACCCAGCAAACAAATCGGGTTGTATCCTGTTTGTGTTTGGGTCACTGGTAAACGGGTCATGAAACCCTTAACCTTATTTATTCTTATATGGGTAGTTTCTGCATAGTATATAGATCAATACATAATGTACATACTTACACATCAGCTTTACATATTAGTCATAGTAATAACCGTGAACATGGTGTACATACTTCTATAATTGTTGTACATAACTCATCTACTTACATATTACTGGAAAGAAATCATAAGTTATTCTAATTAGATTTATGTTTACTGAAGCACTCATAATCCGTCAAACATAGCCTTATGTACAAATACATATAAAAACGCGTGATAAGTAAATAATTTTATAACAAGTGTACATAAGTTAAAAATTAACTTGAGAATCATCTTTCATATAGTTCAAACATTACATATATAAGGAAAAAACAAAATACACTTATATATCTGGACAAAATTTGTTGGCTCAAACAGATATTCAGCAAAGGTAGATGATCGACGAAAATCTTCAGGAGAAGAACCATGAAGATGAATTACATCTTCTGGAGATGCAAGTCGAAGTTGCATATAGTGTAGCATATCTCTACAAAGCAGATCATTAGTCAGATAGCATCTGCATTCCTTTAACAACAAGACACCATTCCTATGAAGAGAAAGTAATCCATTGTTAATGCTTGCATGCACACTCATACTGTACTCCATTTCTAAGAGAAGAGAATGAGGATGTGCCAAAAGTATTTGAGCCCATCTCTTGCAAACAAGAGTCAATTTTGCAAACTCTTGCTTTCTAAAAGTAGGGTTGAACCTTCTGAAAATTATTTCCATTATATTTTCATTTCCAAAAACCTTTTCAAGTGATTCAACATCTGAACTTGAAATAGGTCCATGAGAATCGGTAAATATAAAAGACAACTTCTCCTTCTTTTGAGAAGCAAACCACAGTTTATGTTGTTGCCTAATATCGTATATCTTTCCATCACATGTAATATTCATCTTTTGTTGAGAAAGGAAGAGAGAAAAAGGGATACAGAGAGAGACACACAAAAAGAGAGGGAAAGAGAGAAACAGAGAGACAAATTGAGAATTTGTTGAGAATGTGGGATTTTATAGCACAAGTTTTTAATTTTTAAATGTTCTGAGACAGATTATGTGCACCAAAACAGAAGGTTCGTAGTACATAAATTTCAATGTATAAGAGAGTGAAATGTGTATAAAATGTATAGGGCAAAGAATTGACCAATGTATAAAATGTACTCCGTATAAAATACATAAGACAGATTATGTACAAAGAAACTGATTAATGTATAAGGCAGTGATTTACCAATGTATAAAATGCGTTAAATGTAGTACATAAATTAAAATTGAAGTAAAGGTGAATAGTCTGTACACACATAAATTTAGGTTTAACCATTCAAATTCTGGATTCTATTAGACACAATTATTAACTTTGGTAATGAGGTATTTCATGGGTGAATTAAAACGTGTATATCATGCAATAAATAAATATCTCAAAATTGCATAAGTCATAATTACAAAGGGGTTGAGTCAATCAGTTATATATATACTCCTCAAGTTAAGATTGAGAGTAGTTAAACTTTGAAAATTCAAAAAAAAAAACCAAAAATGTATGTAGAACTGATGTACCCTCCTAAATGCATTATTGCAAATTTACCATTTGAGGTGGTTGATAACAAGGTTACCAGTAGATCACTAACTGGTTTAAGGAACAGGTTAATTTGTGTAATAAATACTTACATGAATTGAATAAGAAATCATATACAAAGCTTTTATTAGATAAATTGTGTTTTTGTACATAACTAATAGATAAATCTATACTGTTTTAATGTTACATAAATTTTTGGGATAGATTAATACATACTGTATTATGTACAATATTTACATACTGTATTAAATAACTGGTAGTTTTGTTGTACATAAATTAGTATATACTGTACATATTTACATACTAGTAGATCACTAACTGGTTTAAGGAACAGGTTAACTGCCTTGGGTTATCCGGTGGAGAAGATTATGCTAAAGTGGATTTCCAGTCCAAATGGCCCGATCTTCACCAGAGCTGCAGTCATTTGTTTCAAGAGCGGTTATCAGAACTACCTTCACGCGTATAAGCTGCAACGGGCCTTTGAAGACTTCGGAAAAGGCAAACCTGAAATGGGGATGAAGATTCATCCATACGACGGACCTCGCTGTTGGGTTGCCTCTTGGATGGATGACCAATATCTGTCCAGGGACACGGACTATAGGATGGTTCCCCTAACGTTGAGGGGAGAGGGTGGATATTTGGCGGACATGACGGAAATCTGCCACTATGAGATCTGTCTGGAGGCCTTGTGGCAGATTTACCCAAACTTCTACCCTTGAAAAGATGATCTAGGTAAGTGATCAAGGAACCCTAGGATATGGATGTTATTTTGCAAGCATATGAATTTTTGTGCATAAGCAGTTACTGTTAACTCGGATTGTAATTCTAATCCTACTTTGGATGTATTGTACTGCAATAATTGATCACTTACATTTTGGAATGAACTGATTATAGTATGAATGTTAACTACGGATTTGACGTATGTGTTCTTGGTAGTACTGATCTGTACTGAGTATGCATGCAATTTTTGGTGAATAACTCCCAGTTCAGTCGATATGATTAGTATGCTCTATTCATTAAAACATTAGTCGATATGATCAATACCCCCAATCTGTTAAGGTTCATAGAGAGAGGAGTAGATGTGGTAAAGAATGGAAATGGTGATTATCAATTTTACATAATTCCATATGAGATTTACATATCTCAACTAGTTATCCATGTACAAATTTCACCATGTACAACAAATATTAACTTATGTGCATCAAAACGGACACTACTTTAACCATCATAGGATATTAGAATTTGAAGTGTACATAAAGTAATTTTCAGTGTACTTAGGGTATTATATGTTGTAGATAAAGAAATTAATCAAGTAATACAAATTCATTTTATTTTTGGACTTTTAATCTACTACTGATTATCTATAAATAAGTTTAAGACAACTTTGTTAAAAGTTAAGTGAATTGGGAGCAAAGCAGGTTGCAAGTTCCTTGGCCCATAAATGCAGCAACAAAAGCACATTTCCTTCTTTGAGGGTCACATGAGAGTCTTTCTCACCCTTGGAGTCCAAGTAACACGTGACGACAATTACAATTAATGAGAAGCACGCCTAAGGGGACAAATCTGATTTGTACTCAACTTTGCATTAATGATGTATTGTACTTAGTTTTCTTTGTCTGATTTCTTTTATGTACCCTCGAGGCCATTGATGCTCACTTGGGCTGACGTGTTTCTTGGCTTGCTACTCCTTGAACTTGTTACGTATTCGGCTGAATTGTAGTTCAAAGCTTGTCATTATCTAAAGATTTGATACACATAATATTAATAACCCTAAAGAGACAGTTATATATATATATATGTGTGTGTGTGTGTGTGTGCGCAATAAAAAAAAATATCTATATGTCTGAAAATATAATCAAGTAAATATAATCAATATAATCAAGTAATACAAAAAAGTTATGTGCAGTACTCGTATAAATTATGTCGTATGTTATGTACAATAAAAAAGTCTCTGATTTAATATATATACTGCCTTAATATAAACAATCAAATGCAATAAAATTTGAATAGTCTTGTATATGCAACTGACGTCAGTAGATGCAAAAATCATCTTTACTCTGAAATGACAAGTCGGTTGTGGTACTCGAGGATGAAAAGTTCATCATTATTTTGCAGTCATCATTACTGTACTTCGGAGTGGGTATACTCTATATGTACTTCAAGTATAGCATTTTATCTGTACATATATCTTTTAAAAGCAACACTGCTTTCTGACATGTATCATGTACAACGCACATTTACTTATGTACACCAAAACACAGTATAACTTTATGTACAACACAGTATAACTTTATGTACATAGTATATTTACTGTTTTAATATACATAAATTACATTAACATTAAAACAATTTTAAAACACACAATTAATAGTAGTTTAAATATAGAATCGATAGTGCTATACCTTTGAATATGTGCAGTACAACTTATATACAACAAATCGTAAGTTATGTAACACTACTTTGATTCAATATGTACTACAACTTAATAGAGTATACCATAATCAATACTTTGAAATGAAAAGTCGGCTGGGGTAGTTGAGTATGAAAAAGTCATGATTACTTTGCAGTCAGTATTACTTTAGAATATTAAAAATAGTTTTTTATGGTTAAAATAATACTCTTACTCTATACTTTGACAGTGCTATACCTATTATGTACAGTAAAACAACAAAACATAGAAGACTAAACTCCCTTTGTGAGTATTTAATACCCCAACTCCATTTCAAATAAAATCTTTAGCAAACTTTTCCTTAGTACCTCCGATGAATTGGTGCAAATTATGTGTTCATTAACTTGCACTAATTCATCTAAGGTACTAAAGACAAATCAGCTAAAGAATTTATTTGCATGGTACTTGATGAATAATTATAATAATGCAAAGAGGAATGTATTGTGGTTGTGGGTGCTTTCGTCAATTTATACTGTAAATGACAAAAAGTCATTAATTATAAAAAAAAGAAGGTATACATGGGGAAGGTATAACTGGTGTAGGTATATATGGAAAATTATAAATGCTGATGTATATACACACGTCAAGAGCATCCTTTCCCAAAATGACAAACGTGTCCAAGTACAATTGTATCTCCACTGTATGTTTTTATATCGTCAATGTGAAAACTGTCATTAATTTTACTGGGGAAGGTATTTTCTGGGGAAGGTAATTTTTTGGGGAAGGTATGTCATTAAATGCTTCACTGTACATTGTTTCTTACGATGGTTGAATAGACATTGTTTTAACTATGTACAGAGTATAAACTTTGAACATATGTGCAACAAATATTATGTTATGTACATCAAAACATACACTGTTATAACTATGCATAAATTGCGAACATGTGCAACAGATATCAACTTATGTACATCAAAACAGACACTATTTTAACTCTGTAAAAATATCAATATGTACAACAGATATCTACTTATGTACACCAAAACAAACACTATTAAATAGCATCACAAATCATATTAAATAAACACAAAAGACATACAGTATATATCCACTACGTAATGTATATATTCCACTACGTAATGTATATATTCATATTCCATCTAAAGACATCATAAAGTCTAGGTGGGGAAGGTATAACTGGGGTAGGTATGAGATGGGGCTGGTAAAGTAATGTATGTCCACGCGTAAAAAACCAAGCTGGGGTAGGCAATTAATACGGACTTGAAATTTATTTAATTAACTATTATAGTACTTTACATTCATAGTCAGTAAATTCAAAGACTTCTGCAGTACCCTATCTTTTACAGTACTTGTTTATACATCTTTCTATTTCACCTTTTTCTCTTCATCTCATTAATAACACCATGAAAATATTGTGTAAGGGATGGGCGAAGAATAATGAAATTGAAGATAGAGTAACAACCATTAATAAGAGCAAGGAACAAAAAATTAATCATCTATCTTTCATTTATAATCATCATCATGAAGTTGAAATACATGGAAGACGATTTTCATCAACAATTGAAGTAATGTGCAATGAAGATTTCATGGAAAAAATCTTTCAAAGGCTTCCCTCTGATTATGACAAAGCGAACATGGCTATTGTTTGCAAGAGGTGGTCCCAAATATTTCTATTACGGTCCGATGCACCTAAATGGAATATAGATTATAATAGAAGATTGGGAACAACTCATATTAAAGGAATGACTACTGTTTGTAGAGATGGAATTGAAGTTTCCAAGAGATGTAGATGTTATTTGACGAACAATATGCATGCTACAAAATTATTGCACAGCTTTCAACTTGGATCTGAAGAAAATGAACATTTGAAGATTATTGAATCTACGGAAGAGGAAGATTACAGATCACATTTTTCATTAAGAGATTATTTAAAAGGATGTAGATTAAGTAAAATTCTCTATAGCCAAGAAGAAATTTTCATGATTGAATGGCTTATTCTATGGAGTGATTAATTAGCCAACCATTTGTATGTTTTGGGATTTTCATTCATAAGTACTATTTTAGGAATGTCTACTTATGGTTGTGGTAGGAACTCCCGTTTATTCAGAAAGTAACTTATGTACATCCGTTTATCAACTTATATGCATTCCTTATGTTCAGTACAAATTAACTTATACTGTAAATGAGAAAAAGAAGGTATACATGGGGAAGGTATAAATGAAAAAGTCATTAAAGTCAAAAGTGTCCTTTCCCGAAATTGTACGAGTACTCCGTATCAAAAGCATCTATACATAAAACCGTCTATACGAATTGTATCAAAAGCATCCTTACAATGGTTGAATCATTAATAATAATTCCTGATTTATATACGAAGTATCAAATTTGACATTACAAATTTATATATTTACATATCATCTATACTACATAATCAATGTAAGATACTTAGAGTGGACATTTTACTAGCTTCAAATGATAAGTTATATACACTATATTATTAATTATGTATATCATTTTACTAGTGTATATATTTCTATATTAGTTGTACATAACACATCTTTACGAAATTAATACATTTGTAACTTTGCTGTACATACAGTAATTGAATCAAATTTTCTGTTGAATTGCGTTAATAATTCCTTGTGTACATATTTCTAGTACGTAATGTATATATGTAAATGTTACATGTACATATCACCATATTAGATTTACATATCTCAACAAGTTATACATATTACTCCGAGGAAGACAAGGTGAATTCAGTGAAGGAAGAATTGTAAGCTACTTCTATTCCTAAACAAGCTGAAACAGCTTTATGTACACGCAGATAGTGAATTAGTCAACCTTTTTCTGACTTAAGGAAAGGAAGGAGATGACAAATATAATCTCGCTTGCATTCCCATTTGGAAACAGGCTACAAAAAGGAACGTCTTCAATTGGAGTTTTCGCTTTCCTCCCCACCTCAATGGTCACAAACTTCCCGTTTGTGATACAGGCAGATTTTATCCTTGCTTCTTCTCGGGAGACTATTAAATCTCGACCTGGGGAACTCAACCCGGGTATATTCAACACGTTATACCCTCATGACTTTGTACCATTCAAGGGACTATAACAGTATCACATACCCTTGTGTTGATAACAGATCAACATAAAACTTGAACTTGCACCAATTCATCTGAGGTACTAAAGACTAATCAACTAAAGATTTTTTTTGAATAGTGCGTGATGAAATAACTCCATGAACATCTTTATTTCTCATTAAATTAAATAATAAATACTTTTCAACGCATAGGTGTTTGCGTGTTTTTGGATGTGTTTTTATACTGTGAATATGAAAACTGTCATTAATTTGAAATGCTCCACGCGTTATACTGTAATTAATTTGTATTGGGGAAGGTATGTCATTAAATGCTCCACGCGTTAAAAGCATCATTTCCCATAATAACAAAGTTGTCCATGTACATTATATACTGCATCTTCATTGTACATGTACAACATTGAACATGTGTGCAACAGATATAATGTTACGTACATCAAAACATATACTGTTATAACTATGCATAAATTGTGAACATGTGCAACAGATATCAACTTATGTACATCAAAATAGACACTATTTTTACTATGTAAAAATATAAGTATGTACAACAGATATCTACTTATGTATATCAAAATAGACACTACTTTAAATATGTAAAAATATCAACATGTACAACAGATATCAAGTTATGTACATCAAAACAGACACTATTTTTACTATGTAAAAATAAGAATATGTACAACAGATATCTACTTATGTACATCAAAATAGACACTACTTTAAATATGTAAAAATATCAACATGTACAACAAATATCAAGTTATGTACATCAAAACAGACGGTGCTTTATCTATTTACAGATTAGAGAAGTCATTATAATTGTTTTCGTCAAAAGTGTTCTTTCCCAAATACAATTGTATTTAAAAATTGTATCAAACGGGATGAAATTATATCAAAAGCATCCTTTCCCAAAATGACAAACGTGTCCAAGTACAATTTCAAATTAAGAAGATACTTAGAGTGGACATTTTACTTGCGTCAAATGATAAGTTATATACACTATATTATTAATTATTTATATCATTTTACTAGCGTCAAATGATAACTTATATACACTATATTATGATAGGGCACTAGGTGATGTACATATTTAAATAGTAGCTGTACATAGTACAACCGAGGAAATCATTGTATATATTTCTATATTAGTTGTACATAACCCATCTACATATAGTGATTGAATCAAATTTAACACATTTTTAACATTACTGTACATACAGTGATTGAATCAAATTTTCTGCTGAATTGCGTTAATAATTCCTTGTGTACATATTTCTAGTACGTAATGTATATATGTAAATGTTACATGTACATATCACCATATTAGATTTACATATCTCAACAAGTTATACATATTACTCCGAGGAAGACAAGGTGAATTCAGTGAAGGAAGAATTGTAAGCTACTTCTATTCCTAAACAAGCTGAAACAGCTTTATGTACACGCAGATAGTGAATTAGTCAACCTTTTTCTGACTTAAGGAAAGGAAGGAGATGACAAATATAATCTCGCTTGCATTCCCATTTGGAAACAGGCTACAAAAAGGAACGTCTTCAATTGGAGTTTTCGCTTTCCTCCCCACCTCAATGGTCACAAACTTCCCGTTTGTGATACAGGCAGATTTTATCCTTGCTTCTTCTCGGGAGACTATTAAATCTCGACCTGGGGAACTCAACCCGGGTATATTCAACACGTTATACCCTCATGACTTTGTACCATTCAAGGGACTATAACAGTATCACATACCCTTGTGTTGATAACAGATCAACATAAAACTTGAACTTGCACCAATTCATCTGAGGTACTAAAGACTAATCAACTAAAGATTTTTTTTGAATAGTGCGTGATGAAATAACTCCATGAACATCTTTATTTCTCATTAAATTAAATAATAAATACTTTTCAACGCATAGGTGTTTGCGTGTTTTTGGATGTGTTTTTATACTGTGAATATGAAAACTGTCATTAATTTGAAATGCTCCACGCGTTATACTGTAATTAATTTGTATTGGGGAAGGTATGTCATTAAATGCTCCACGCGTTAAAAGCATCATTTCCCATAATAACAAAGTTGTCCATGTACATTATATACTGCATCTTCATTGTACATGTACAACATTGAACATGTGTGCAACAGATATAATGTTACGTACATCAAAACATATACTGTTATAACTATGCATAAATTGTGAACATGTGCAACAGATATCAACTTATGTACATCAAAATAGACACTATTTTTACTATGTAAAAATATAAGTATGTACAACAGATATCTACTTATGTATATCAAAATAGACACTACTTTAAATATGTAAAAATATCAACATGTACAACAGATATCAAGTTATGTACATCAAAACAGACACTATTTTTACTATGTAAAAATAAGAATATGTACAACAGATATCTACTTATGTACATCAAAATAGACACTACTTTAAATATGTAAAAATATCAACATGTACAACAAATATCAAGTTATGTACATCAAAACAGACGGTGCTTTATCTATTTACAGATTAGAGAAGTCATTATAATTGTTTTCGTCAAAAGTGTTCTTTCCCAAATACAATTGTATTTAAAAATTGTATCAAACGGGATGAAATTATATCAAAAGCATCCTTTCCCAAAATGACAAACGTGTCCAAGTACAATTTCAAATTAAGAAGATACTTAGAGTGGACATTTTACTTGCGTCAAATGATAAGTTATATACACTATATTATTAATTATTTATATCATTTTACTAGCGTCAAATGATAACTTATATACACTATATTATGATAGGGCACTAGGTGATGTACATATTTAAATAGTAGCTGTACATAGTACAACCGAGGAAATCATTGTATATATTTCTATATTAGTTGTACATAACCCATCTACATATAGTGATTGAATCAAATTTAACACATTTTTAACATTACTGTACATACAGTGATTGAATCAAATTTTCTGCTGAATTGCGTTAATAATTCTTGATGTACATATTTTTAGTACATAATGTATATATGTAAATATTACATGTTTATATGTAAATATAACCTATATCTTACAATCATATTTCTTGGTGAATTACGTTAATAACTGTTGATGAACAAATTTGCACTACATATTTTATTATATTATTTAAATATCACATGTACATAATCTATCTAAGGACATCACTATACATAATTTCATATTAGATGTACATATCTCAACTAGTTATACATATTTGAGTGGCCATATTTTACTAGTGTCAAATCATAAATTATATAGAGTATACCCTATATAATTACTCCGTATGTATTGTCATATTTTTAATTAAAAAACAAAAGGCACAGTATATAGGTCACTAGGTGATACACATTAAAGTGGTTCATTGTACATATTTCTATATTACTTGCACATAACACTTTTAAGCACCTAAAAGAAAACGAAAGATTACAAGTACAACTGAACTAATGTAATATGTCTGTAACAGTATCACATAACCCTTCCCAAATGTTCCAGAGAGTTTAGCTTCCTCCTTTATCCTCTTTGTCATTGTCTTTTGCGTCCAATATGACATAGTTGGGAACGCACGAACGATATCACTGTTTCTATACTTCATCCTTTGAAGATAGATGAAAATAAAAATCATTATAGGTCCATCAAAGTACTTGTTTATTTGCTCAGTTGCATTTTCCTGCCACATATCAGTATCTTTAAGCTAGGAATTGAAACACTCCCATGTATAAAAACAGAGCATATGTAAACGATGAAGTTCCTCTTGGATAAATCTCCACCCTCCTTCTGGTTAACCAAGATGTGTTGGAGAATTGGGTTTGACATCTTACTACCCTTAAACTAATCCCTAAATGTCTTAACCAAATGACGATAGATTTATCAGATTTATCATCATATTCAGCGAGAACAACGTCAGTAAATCACTATGGGACAAATTGACGTGGTTCTCACTGAATATGATGACAAATCTGATGAGTATTGTCAATTGGTTAAGACGTTTACGGATCAGTTTAAGGGTGTGGTAAGATGTCAAACTCAATTCTCCAACACATCTTGAAGTTGTACCCTTGATGAAACCGAAGAATGTCGTCTCTAGTTCGACACGTTATACCCTCACGGCTTTGTACCATTCAAGGGACTATAACGGTATCATATAACCCTGTGTTGATAACAGATCAACACAGGACTTGAATTTGCACCAATTCATTTGAGGTACTAAAGACAAATCAACTAAAGATTTTTTTTGGAATAGTTCGTGATGAAATAACTCCATGAACATCTTCAATTCTCATTATTAATTAAATTTAATAATAAAGTAGTATTTTTTAATGCTTATTTTTTTTAGTAGTTGCAGATGATAATATTTGAATTATAAAATATTGTAGAATATTATATTTATAAATTAGATGATAATATTTTGATAGTTGTAGGGTTGTAGTAGGGAACGGAAGGATTATATGGATGTGTTTGCGTGTGTGTGGATGTGTTTTTATACTGTGAATGTGAAAACTGTCATTAATTTGAAATGCTCCACGCGTTATATTGTAATTAATTTGTACTGGGGAAGATACTTTTTGGGGAAGGTATGTCATTAAATGCTCCACGCGTTAAAAGCATCATTTCCCATAATAACAAAGTTGTCCATGTACATTGTACACTACATCTTCACTGTACATGTACAACATTGAACATGTGTGGAACAGATATAATGTTACATACACTGTTATAACTATGCCTAAATTGTGAACATGTGCAACAGATATCTACTTATGTACATCAAAATAGACAGTACTTTAAATATGTAAAAATATCAACATGTACAATAGATATCAAGTTATGTACATCAAAACAGACGGTGCTTTAACTATTTACAGATTTTGAACATGTGAAACAGATATCAAGTTATATACATCAAAACAGACGGTGCTTTGACAATGCATAAATTGTGAACATGTGCAACAGATATCAACTTATGTACATCAATTCAGACACTGTTTTAAGTATGTAAAAATATCAATATTTACAACAAATATCTACTTATGTACATCAAAATAGACACTATTTTAAATATGTAAAAATATCAACATGTACAACAGATATCAAGTTATGTACATCAAAATAGACGGTGCTTTAACTATTTACAGATTTTGAACATGTGCAACAGATATCAAGTTATATACATCAAAACATATACTGTTATAACTATGCATAAATTGTGAACATGTGCAACAGATATCAACTTATGTACATCAAAACAGACACTATTTTTACTATGTAAGAATATCAATATGTACAACTGATAGCTACTTACGTACAACAAAACAGACACTATTTTTACTATGTAAAAATATCAACATGTACAACAGATATCAAGTTATGTACATCAAAACAGACGGTACTTTAACTATTTACAGATTTTGAACATGTGCAACAGATATCAAGTTATGTACATTAAAACAGACGGTGCTTTAACTATTTACAAATTGTGAACATGTGCAACGGATATCAACTTATGTACATCAATTCAGACACTGTTTTATTTATGTAAAATTATCGATATGTACAACATATGTTAACTTATGTACATCAAAACAAACACTACTTTAAATATGTAAAAATATCAACATTTACAACAGATATCAGGTTACGTACATCTAAAAAGACGGTGCTTTGACACTGTTTTGCCTATGTAAAAATATCGATATGTATAAACAGATGTATGTCAAAACAGACACTGTTTTAACCATCTATATCTGTTGTATAAGTAGAAGAAATAAGTAGAATTGCTGAACATAAATTCAAATAGAGATGTTCATATAATAAATCATTTTCAATTTTCAATTTATTATATTTAGAATATATTAAAATTGAGTAAAATTAAGAGAATACATTATGATTAAACTTTGCCAGGACAATTTCTTTAATCATGGTATCCCATCTCTCCACAAGCATTGCACTTCCGAGGAGGCTTCTTATGTTCTTTCATGGCTTTTTCTTTAGACGAAATAAGTCGCCTTCCAGAACCTTTAGTTTTACACTGTTTTGGAGGCAAGATCTTAATGTCAGTGGGAATAGTGGCACCCATCAAAAACTCAATCTCAGACCTCTTGTCATTTTGCCGGTTTGTTCCTTCTTCCACAACCTTCTCCTTCAATGCTCTCACTACTTCTAAGAGTTCATCCACCTTCTCTTCCTTGTTCTCAACCACAGTCACACAATCAAAAATTTCAGTCCATAATTCTGCAATCTTTGTTTTTATTCCATCTGATGACCGATGATCAGAAAGAAGTGTGCCATTTGCATCAAGCATTTCCCTGGATGTTGCAAACTTGTTCCAACGAGGAAGTAGATATGAATTAGGTATCCTTTTGGCACCTCTTTCTTTCAGGACCCAAAGAGCATGACGACACAACAGTCCACGCTGCTCGAACATCTTGCAGGCACAAACAATTTTCTCTTCTGCAGGTGTATAGTCAACTACATATACCCTATTTTTGATGTTGTCCTGTATAGATATATGTTCAACACCATCCTCCTTTATAATCTCATCAACACCACAATTGTACATGGATGCCTTTAACTCTTCCTGCAAGTCATAGAAGACAGCTCGTGTGTAGATTTCAGAAGCATGTTCTTCAAGAGAAAATAGACTGATCAAAGCAGCAGAAGTGCTCTTAGATTCAGCAATCAGCTTGGACTGCTCCCATCTTTGGGCATCAATGGCACTGTCAAACCTCATGTAAAACTCAACAAGTGTCAGATGAGGATTCGTGAAGTTGTTGAAAAAGTTATTCTCAGACTCAGACCTTGAAGTTGTCCTCATCAACCCTGAAAGAAACAGGTCACGGTGGTAAGCTGTTATCCACTTCTCTCGCATATCAAATATATCCTGAAACCACTCATTTTCCTCAAGATTGTACTTAGTAATAAGATCCTGCCACATCTGTTCAAACTGAGTTGAGTTTACATCCTCACCCCAAACAGCAGCATTTAGATCCTTGAGAAAATCTGTTTCAGTGCATATTTTTGAACCCACTTTATCTGTTACTTTTTTCATGATGTGCCACATGCACAATCTGTGAAATGTGTGGCTTCCAAAAACCTCCTTCACCCCAGCTTTGATTCCCAAATCCTGATCAGTGATAGTGAATGAAGGAAAAGTACCTCCCATTGCCTTTATAAAGTTTTCAAACAGCCAAGCAAAGCCGTCACCTGCATGTGCATTGAGGAGAGAGTATTATAAAATTGCTTATGTGCATCACGTATTATCTTCACAACAAAAAAAATGACAAAGATAGCAATAAGAAATGCTCTCACCATTCTCTCTCTCAACAAGGCCAGCAGCAAATGTGACACATTTCTTGTGATGATCTATACCCGTGAAGGGAGCAAAGATCATGTTGTACTTATTCATTTTATACGTAGTGTCGAAAGACACCATATCACCAAATAACATGTAGTTCTTTATCATTATAGGGTCAGCCCAAAATAAACGAGTGATCCTTTGTTTATCATCAACATCAAAGTCCAAATAAAAAGAGTCACAGAGGGCTTTCTTTTTCATAAGGATCTCAATGAACATCTGTCCATCAGAGTCCTTGATGAACTTCTTTATATCTCTACCAAATTTTTTAAAATCAACCTTCGATGCACCTACATACTTATAACCCTTTACGAACTGCTTGAACATTCTGAATGTTTTAACGGCACCTTGGTTCACCATGGAGTTGTCAATGATCATCTTTTTGTGCAAAATGGTGAGTTTCCTTGCCTTTTTAAGGTGCATCATCTTGGAAGGTGTGTTCAAAGGATGGTTATGTCCTTCAATAAATTCTGTGATTTTATATTTCCCATCAGATGTTCTGTCCAAGATGATTCTGGCCATACAAAGAATTCTTGTTATCTCCCTTCTTTGTTGTTGTCTCTTATGTTCATAATCACCTTCTTTATTACAGACAATGTACTTTTTTTTAACAATACCACGACTAGTGCGTCCAGTACTCTTCCTAGGAATGAAGCCACCAGCAGTTGCGTACTTGGAATAAAATTGAAATGCTTCTTCCAAATCCTTAAAAATTTGACCCACATAAGGTTTCAAGTCTTTCGAACAACTTGGCATCTTCAAATCTTGCTTAGGTTCCGGAGTATCTATGTAAATTTAACACATAATATTAAATTCTACATCAAAATTATGAACAATTCTAAACATGTACAACAGATATTAAGTTATATACATCAAAGTAGCAACTGCCTTAACTATGAACAATTCTCAACATGTACAACAAATATTAAGTTATGTACATCAAAGCAGCAACTTCTTTAACTATAAACAATTTTAAACATGTACAACAGATACTCAGTTATATACATCAAAGCAGCAACTGCTTTAACTATAAACAATTCTCAACATGTACAACAAATACTCAGTTATCTACACCAAAGCAGCAACTGCTTTAACTATGAACAATTCTAAACATGTACAACAGATACTCAGTTATCTACACCAAAGCAGCAACTGCTTTAATTATGAACAATCATCAACATGTACAACAGATATTAACTTGTGTACATCAAAGCAGCAATTGCTTTAAATATGAACATTATCAACATGTACAACAGATATTAACTTGTGTACATCAAAGCAGCAATTGCTTTAAATATGAACATTATCAACATGTACAACAGATATTAACTTGTGTACATCAAAGCAGCAACTGCTTTAAATATGAACCAAACAATATAAGATACATCTCTATGAAAACTTGAACAATTGAATTGATGAAGTAATATAAACTAAAATTGAAAAATAGATGAATTAATGAAATATTTTACCTAATATATTAGAATCGCCCATCATTGAACATGTTGCAATTGTTTCTTGACTATTTACTGCATTCAAAAAACGAATCACGGCATAAATAAATTAAGAATCAGACTTAAAATCTGAAATTGAATTTTAAAATGAATAGAAATTTTCTAACCTAAATCTGAAGTAATTGAAGGTGAAATTGAAAGTTTTTCATTTGTATCTAATTTTCGACGCTTTGATGAAGAATCAGTCGCCATTGAAGATGCAGAGTTACTAGCCATTGAAGTGCAGAGGAGAAGCGTGTGTTTTTTAGAATTTCAGAGTAGAGAGAGAAAGTAGTAGTGTTCAAATGATAGGGTTTTAGAAGGTGGAGAGGAGCAGTGCGTGTTTTTTAATCTTTTAATCTGGATCGTTAGATCAGATCTTAATCTAATGGTCCAGATGCTGCCTCTATGGGTGTAAGGAGTTGCCCTGCCTCACCGGAGCCCTCCTCTATATCTATATATATATATATATATATATATATATATATAGAGAGAGAGAGAGAGAGAGGCAGGTATCTTAGAGCATTAATCGAGGGCCCCTCACCATGGAACAGACAAATCCATGTGTAAGCTATCAGCGGTCAACTGGGGGATGGCTACGTTCATCCGCCTAAAAGTCTCCTCCAAGGAGAGGTGCAGGGGGAAGCGTAGACCAAATTCCAAGCATTTGTGATAGACGGCAATACAGCCGTCGGGAGGGCAGCAAACAGTGTCCCTTTCCCCAAGGACAACAATTGTATACCCTTCCCCAAAATTATAAAAACGCTCGAGGGCCTCAGCAGCATTGGTCTCTAGAATCAAATCCCGGTTCTTGGTCTCTGGGTAGGTTTTTAAAGGAACTTAATACTTGGTCTTATCTAAGTAGTAGGTCCTCCCTGGCTCCCTGGGGACAAGTGGACCGGCGATGGTGGAAGGGTCAATCTCCCTCGCCTCGTCTTCAGAGTCAATGACATCAAAGGGGGCAGGGTCAGGAGAGTTGGCACCTCCAATCCCCTCCGGTTCGTCCTCCTCGGCCATCCTAACAGTAGGCCCCCCAGAAGAAAAGGCAAATTCGGTTCTAACCCTATCCCTACCCTCCGCCCTTTCAGTCGAGGGGTCAGTAAAGGTCAGGATACGAGCACGACGACTGCCCATGATGACTAAGGAGAATAAAAGAAATGAAAAGATGAAGATTGAGGAAGAAGATTCTGACCTAAATCAATGGCCGAACAGACGAAGGCGTAAGAAAGCAGTTCTTCAGTCTAGGGTGTTTTAGCGAAAGAAGATTGTGAAAAAGGGTTGTTCTGGGTTTGCAAAAGTGTAAAAGGGGAAATAGGAGAAGAGTGGATGCTTTTATAGGCAAGAGCAGACGAAGGGTCGCCCATCCTTAAAGCTTCCCCGAGAAAAGCCCCCACGTGTCACACTTTCAAAAACCCAACTACCCATCACTTCCCAAGAAACCTCGAAAAGGCAAACAGGAGTCAGAAAATAATCATTGCATGACGTCATTCGTCCATCCATTCATTCATTCAAAAAAAAACAAACACACAAAAACGAGTAAGAAAGCCTGCCTGTCTTTCCATTAGAAAAAGCCCAAAGATGGTCAAGAATTACAAACCGGACAGAAAAAGTAGATTACAAAAAAGAGCCTGACAGTTAGGCTCAACCCGCCTGCATTTGCAGGGCAAAGCCTAATCATCGTCAAAGCCTGGAGAGTAGTCTCCAGGGCTGTTATGGTCGCTATAATCGGATCCCTAGTCCCAGTCATCAGAATCTTTGAATGGGTCATCAGGGCCTTCATCTTCATTCCTACCAGAGGAGTAGCCCTGACCTTCACTGTCTCCGGAGTCACGACTACTTATCTCCCAGTCCCTGCCATAAGGGATTGCCCTGGCACCATCGTAGGAGCCACAGCCCACCCTCCTCATCAGAGGGGAGGAGGGACCTGTCTCAGGAGAAGAGTGCAGTTCAGAGCAGCTGGGATCAAACTGCTCATGATGCAGCCAAGGGAAGCACTTGTGGCACCCCCTGTAAAAACAGCCTCACACCTGGGAGCAACGCCTGGGCATAGGCCCAGCTGGAGACGAGGACTTTTTAAGTCGTTTTCTCGCCCTGATAGAGGCTCTCCTAGCGTTTTGTGAAGGACGAGATTGGGACCGCCTACTACGACGCATGGCTAGAAAAGCCGCCCTTGAGTACTTCAGTCTCCGACGTCCCCTGAAGCAGAGGACGTCCACATAGACTCCACAGCGAAAAAAAGTTTTCTTAATCCAAGACATCTTTTCTTTGAATGAAGAGTAAAAGAAAGGTGGAAATGGGTTGTGAAAATGGCATGGGAAAGTCGAAATTTATACAAAAGAAAGCGCGGCATTAATGGCGTCCCAACCACCTCTGTGAGAAGAGAAGCCAATCGCCAACCCGGCACACTGCTCAAAGAGATCACTTTACGAGGAAGGTAATCATGAAGAGGAACATTCCAACTCTTTGCATGCCCAGTATGGTTGAGTTCTCTCTTGGGAACATGCGAGGCATTTAATGCAAAGCTGGAGCCTAAAAAGTCAACTTCCCACCATCCAAATCAAGAGGTCGCCTGCCGAGAGGAAGCCCTGCTTCCCCCCAGCCGGCGAGGGCCAATTGATGGGGGTCGATGGCCTGCATCGGGTCGCCTACCAATTAGGCCCCGAGATGGTCCGACCCAAAGAGCAAGAGAGTGCCTGCCCAGCAGGCCGTCAGGCGAGATTGCTAAAAAAGCCCCCAAGTGGGCAGCCTTAGCAAGTTGACTGCCCGGCAGGGCCACGCCGCCTGTTGGGCAACACCATCCATCCCCATGCCAGCCTGTCCCCAGGGGACCCTCCCCCAGGTAGGGCCAGGGGAAACCAGGGACTCCTCCGTCATTTTGGCTAAGGTAAAGGAGAATGAGTGGACATCATGGATCCACGTGTCGCTTCGCTGTCCACTCATTCTCCTCCTCTTTCTTTCTCATTTCTCTCTCTTAGAGGAAGGTATAAATACTTTCCTTCCTCCCACATACAAGAGGTTGGACTTTCTCTAAAAACGCCACCTAGCTCCTCACGAAATAGGTTCATCAAGGCACTTTCACGGACTGACTTAGGCATCGGAGAGGGTTCCCTCGGACACCTCAGAGGCCCTGTGCGTTCATTGTGCAGGGAGCATACCATTTCCGCCGGGGAGGTCCGATCAACGGAGTGAGGGAAAGGGGGGACTGAAGCAGGTCAAGCAATTGTCAAACTAGCAATACCACATCCTAGGACCCGAATCCGAAGTCGGGTTAATTGATTCCATAGCCGAAACAACATACAATCTGAAAATTTATTTTGCATGGCTTTAAGAAAAACCTTGCATCGACAATTACTCCGTAAGATAAAACATAGAGACTAAAAATTTATATTCTAGAAAGAAAAATAAAGCGTACCACGATGAGGGGAACATCCAAATAAATTAGTAATATTACTAATATTCTAATACAATACCAAACCAACATCACTGCTAAAATGTAACCAAAAAATGCAAAACACTTGCTCATGTATCATCAACATATATTCCCTCCACACCAGACAAGTCAGTATCCATGTCGAAAGCATCTTCTACGGTTGTCAAATGGTGTTCTTCAATCTCCGAATCAACTTCCCATTGATCATCATCTCCTAAATCAAAAGTACCTCTAGGCTTTATCGACTTTGGAATAAACCAATCGTGTTTTGTTCCATCTTGCACATATATAACTTGATCAATTTGAGAAGCGAACACAAATGGCTCATCGCTTACTCGATTGAGATTATACATAAGATGGGAAAAATTAACAAGAGTAAATGACAACTTGTCTTTCTTTAAACCACTCGTACTATGAACATTAACCCAATCATACCTAAACATAGGTATCGAAAATTTACTGTAAAATTTAACTCGATGATATCAGTTAAGATCCCATAATATATAACATCCCCGAGAATCGGATTAGTAGCCTTAGAGCTGGCATAACTTTGTGTCTTTGCTACAACCTTCACCCCACTATTTTATGTAGTCTTATTTTTCTAAAATTCTTTAGTACGAAATCTATAACCATTTTTCATATCAAACGCTTGAAATCTTCTGGCCATGGGCAATGGACCAAGTGCAAGTGTCTTAACATCATCTATGGTTCTTATGTCATTCTTGTTGTCAGGATCATTAACCTTATAAATTGAACATGAGAAAACAAGGTTTAATTCAAGGTAAGTATAATATATATTTTTCTTTTTTATGAAACTATGTGTTTTAGTAAATAGTCACAAATGTTTTCAACCATTCGACAAATTCTTCGTTTTGCTCTCGATCTTGGACAATTTGACTTAAACGATTACGTCTATGTATTCTCTTGAGGAAAGATACATGTTCCCTACATCAATTATTCATGTTAGTTATAAAATATATTTAAACATAATCAAAGTTAGAGACGAAGATGCAAAATTAAATTTCATACTCTCTTAAAGATTCAATATCTTTGCAATCACAATTGAACAGAACGTATCGATGTGCTTGTAACCTTGTCTTCTCATCCATCATAAAACCTTCGACTCGTCCATACGGTTGACCAACCGATGGAAAAGACATGATTCACCATTATTTTCATTTCCATAGGTACACTGTGCATTGTTTCTATTTGAGGAATTCCTAATGTCATCACCTTCTCCCAAGTAACGAGAGCAAAATGTTATACACTCTTGAATTAGATAAGTTTATGCAATCGATCCTTCAGGACGTGCTTTATTGCAAACAAATGACTTGAGTGTAGATAAATACCTAAAATAATTAGCTTATTAGGCGTGTTTCGTTTTATGATACACCACTAATGAAAACTCAATAAAGGAAACATTATTACCTCTCAATAGGCTACATCCATCGGTAATGCACCGGGCCACCAATTTTAGCTTCAGCAACGAGATGAAGAACAAGGTGTACCATACTAGTAAAGAAAGTTGGTGGAAAGAGTCTCTCCAAGTTACAAAGAATAGTAGAAATCTTTGTCTCTAATCGTTCAAGTTCTCTAATGTACAATGTTCTTGAACATAATGCTCGGAAAAAATCACACAACTCAATTAAAATTGGGGATACTTTCTCATGTAAGCTCTTTCTTATCGTAAGAGGTAACATTAGCTGGATTAGCACATGACAGTCATGACTTTTCAACCCAGACAACTCCCGTTTTAGCACACAACGAGAAATGTTTGATGCATAACCATCCGGAAATTTGACATTCTTAAGAAAAACTTCACAAAACCAATCCTTTGCCAAATTGCTCAAAGTATAAGGTGCTGGGGGCAAAAATAATTTTTTGTTCCCTTGAGGTTGAGGCCATAAATGTTTTCGCACACCGATCTTTTGTAGAGTTTGACGAGCTTTGAGGTTATCTTTTGACTTGTTAGGAACATTTAAGAGTATGTTAACTATATTATCGCACACGTTCTTTTCTATGTGCATCACATCGAGGTTATGATGCAAAATATTATGCTCCCAGTAAGGAAGATCAAAGAAGATACTTTTCTTTTTCCAAGTGTTTGGTTCTACCCCGGAGAGGTGATCTTCCATAGTTTTACCAAGAGTGAAAGAGATATTCTCCAATTGTTGTAACACCTCTGAACCAGATGGCGGTTTATGGGGAGACCTAGTTTCTGTGGTGTTATCGAAAGATTTTTCATCAAAACAATAGTTAGGCAAAGGATCCAAGAACCTCCGATGACCCATGTAACAAACCTTCCCACTGTACTTATATCGCTTGGACCACTTATCACTATTACAACATGGACAAGCATTTTTTTCCATAGAGACACCACCCTGACAAATCACCGTATGCCGGAAAGTCATTTATAGTCCACATGAGAATAGCATGCAATTGGAAACTTTTTTTTTCAAAGACGTCATACGTCTTAACACCTACATTCCAGAGCTCTTTCAATTCATCTATTAATGGCTGTAAGTATGTGTCAATGTCATTTCCTGGAGACTTTGGACTAGGAATCAGTGTAGAAAGAATAATGAAAGGCTTTTTCATGCTCAACCAAGGAGGCAAATTATATATCATCAAGATTACGGGCCAAGTGGAATAGGTGCTCCGCATTTCTGCAAATGGATTAAAACCATCACTGGCTAAGCCTAATCTAACATTCCGAGGGTCCGCAGCAAAAGTCGGGTATCGATTATCAAAATTCTTCCATGATTCACAGTCCGCTGGATGCCTTAAAACACCATCTTCATTTGGTCGGTCCTTGTGATGCCATCTCATAAGTTCAGCTGTTTTACACTACAAAAAACTGATCGAATTGCGGCGGACTAATTGCGGCGGCCGAATATTCCGACGTATGAAAGATGGTTGCGTCGGACTGCGTTTGACAGTCCGACGTATTCGTATTTGCGTCGGCATAGCCGACGCACAGTCGACAGAAGATGCGGCGCGTTGGTAAAATTTAGCGCCAAAGAAGTTTGCGGTGGCATACGACGGAATGGGCGTCCCAAATTATGTGCATGTGGCGGACATTCCGACGCATCGTCTGTCAAAAGCCGACGCGTTTAAGAGCCTCAATTTCAAAAATTTGACAAAAGTTGCGTCGGACTATGTGAGGGATAGTCCGACGCATAGACTTTAAAAAAAATCGAAATTTTAACCCAGCACATAGTCAGTTACCCGACCCCAAACCCCTTCATTCTTCATTACCCTTCACCCCAAACCCCTAAATTTAACCCTAACCCCCAATTTCAAACCCAACCTCCACCCGCCACCTGTCGTCGGCGACGTCACCGGCGTTCGTCCCAACCGCCGCTCGCGCTACCCTCTGTTCTCTTCCGTCCTCCTACCGGCGCGTCGTTCCACCTTCATCCTCCTGTTCCTTCGTCCTCCTGCCGGCGCTCCGGCGGGTTTCGGTGTCGTTCTCCGGCGTTTTCCGGCCTGCTAATGTATGTACTACTGTTTTAGTATTGTTATTGTTATTGATGTATGATTCATTTAGGGTTAATTAGTTTTACTAGTTTTGGGTTAATTTTGGTTATTGATTATTGATTATTGAGTATTGATTATTGATTATTGATTATTGATTATTGATTATTGAGTATTGATTATTGATTACTGATTATTGAGTATTGAGAATGGGAAATATAGGCTTTGCTGTCTAGCTATACTCCGTATAAGTTGAAAAACGGGCTCAAGCATAAATGTAGGCTTGAGTATTGAGTATTGAGCAGACACGATTTATACTTTACGCAATGGTTGGGGGTTTTATAAGGTGAATTTGGTCAAGATTGGGGTAAATAAAATGAGGAGAAGAATACGACGAGACCAAGCGTTTGGGTTTGATTTACTTCAATTTGGTTGATCATTGTTTGTTTTTGTGACTCAATTTATTGATGGATTAGTAAAGTTACAAGCTTTTTAGATAATCATGATTATTTCTTGTATTTTTTCGGTATAATTGTTTGATTTAGATTGTTGGGTGTCTAAATATGACATTATATAGACGAAATGTTTAGCTCCTTGTACCGAATCTGCCCTCCTTGATTCATTCATACACTGAATCTTGTGTTAAAGAAAGTAGTGACGGTCCGAAGCGGGTAAATATTGTTGGAAATTGGTAATAGGGTTGATGTCGTAGGTGAAAATTTTCACTTGAGTGCCGTTTCGAATGTCCGACATGTATCGTGTCCAACACGACGCTTCACTTTCACACTTCAATTTACACCAAAAAAGTGAAAACTTCGCCTAAAATAGCCGTCTCTTACACGTGTCTCACACCACACCTTGGCTATCTAAAATCAAAACCGCTTATTGTAGATTGTAGAACATACTCCTAGGTTTAGATTTTCGAGTACTATAGACTATAGAAAGCACTATCTGAGTATCTGCGACTTTCTTCGAAGTTGAAAATGGAGAATTACAGTTTCTCCGATTTGATTTATGACAGATCTTCGAGTTAAAAGATACGCTTGAATCATATATTTTTGGGTTTTGTTCATATAAATACTAATAATCTACTATTACTACTACTAATACTACTTAAATACTACTAATCTAATATTACTACTACTAATACTACTTAAATACTACTAATCTACTATTACTACTACTAATCTACTATTACTACTAATAATACTACTTAAATACTACTAATAATACTACTAATTTACTATTACTACTACTAATCTACTACTACTACTAATAATACTACTATTCTACTATTACTACTAATCTACTACTACCACTACTACTCATTCACTACTACTTCTACTACTTAACTACTACTTAAATACTACTAATCTAATATTACTACTACTAATACTACTTAAATACTACTAATCTACTATTACTACTACTAATCTACTATTACTACTACTAATACTACTTAAATACTACTAATAATACTACTAATCTACTATTACTACTACTAATACTACTAATAATACTACTAATCTACTATTACTAATACTACTAATCTACTATTACTAATGCTACTTAAATACTACTAATCTACTATTACTACTACTAATACTACTTAAATACTACTAATCTAATATTACTACTAGTAATACTACTTAAATACTACTAATCTACTATTACTACTACTAATACTACTTAAATACTACTAATAATACTACTAATCTACTTTTACTACTACTAATCTACTACTACTACTAATAATACTACTATTCTACTATTACTACTAATCTACTACTACCACTACTACTCATTCACTACTACTTCTACTACTTAACTACTACTTAAATACTACTAATCTAATATTACTACTACTAATACTACTTAAATACTACTAATCTACTATTACTACTACTAATCTACTATTACTACTACTAATACTACTTAAATACTACTAATAATACTACTAATCTACTATTACTACTACTAATCTACTACTACTAATAATAATACTACTATTCTACTATTACTACTAATCTACTACTACCACTACTACTCATTCACTACTACTTCTACTACTTAACTACTACTTAAATACTACTAATCTAAATATTACTACTACTAATACTACTTAAATACTACTAATCTACTATTACTACTACTAATCTACTATTACTACTACTAATACTACTTAAATACTACTAATAATACTACTAATCTTCTATTACTACTACTAATCTACTACTACTACTACTAATAATACTACTATTCTACTATTACTACTAATCTACTACTACCACTACTACTCATTCACTACTACTTCTACTACTTAACTACTACTTAAATACTACTAATCTAATATTACTACTACTAATACTACTTAAATACTACTAATCTACTATTACTACTACTAATCTACTATTACTACTACTAATAGTACTTAAATACTACTAATAATACTACTAATCTACTATTACTACTACTAATCTACTACTACTACTAATAATACTACTACTCTACGATTACTACTAATCTACTACTACCACTACTACTCATTCACTACTACTTCTACTACTTAACTACTACTTAAATACTACTAATCTAATATTACTACTACTAATACTACTAATAATACTACTAATCTACTATTACTAATACTACTTAAATACTACTAATCTACTATTACTACTACTAATACTACTAATAATACTACTAATCTACTATTACTAATACTACTAATCTACTATTACTAATACTACTTAAATACTACTAATCTACTATTACTACTACTAATACTACTAATAATACTACTAATCTACTATTACTAATACTACTAATCTACTATTACTAATGCTACTTAAATACTACTAATCTACTATTACTACTGCTAATACTACTTAAATACTACTAATCTACTATTACTACTACTAATACTACTTAAATACTACTAATCTACTATTACTACTACTAATCTACTATTACTACTACCAATGACGATAGTCCTAAATTTTTATGACATGTAGTTGAATTCATTGTTTATGTGTGCTTCATGTTGTCGTACCTCTTGTACTGACTCTTTGATTTTGTTTAAAAAATTCCCCACGCTGATTATAATATATCTATGTACATGGTATAATATGTACATGTACATATGTAGAATGAAGAGAGTAGAAAGGAAGTGGATGTACGAGAGATTAGATGAGCGAAAGAAGGCAAAGAGGGAATATAGAGACGGTGTGGAGGAGTTTTTACGGTTCGCCTTAGATAATAATCCCCTCTACACGAGAGAAGAACTTAGGTGTCCATGTAAGAAATGCAAAAATTTTGCCGCAATCCATGTAGACGATGTGAGAGATCATCTTTACAATTACGGGTTTACTGCGGACTACTATGTCTGGACGTATCACGGTGAGAATATTGGTTCTGCTGCCCAAGGTCGGGTGAGCCAGAACCCATACCGGGAGTTCGTGGAGGACGCATTACGACCCAGAGTAGAAGACATAATGGAGGAGGAGCGTAACCCGGACGGTATAAGCGATGACGAAGTTCAGCATGAACCCAACCCAGAAGTCACTTCTTTTTTCAAAATGCTGAAATCCGCTGAGCTCCCTGTTTATGAAGGATGTGACATGAGTTTTCTAGAAACTGCTTTGAGGATACTGACGTTGAAGTGCGAGAGTAACATGAATCTACGATGTCTAGATGGATGGATAGCTTTGATTGCTGACCTCCTCCGTGGAAAAGCGAATGTCATGTCTCGTAACTTCTACGAGGTGAAAGACGTTTTGAAGGGCCTTCAACTACCTCATCATAAGATCGATTCATGTCCTAATGGGTGCATGTTGTTTTGGAAGGCAGAGTCCGACCTAGACAAGTGCACGAAATGTGGTAGCGAGAGATACAAAAGTGCGACGACTAATACGAGGGGAAAGAGAGTAGCATGTAAGGCGTTGACCTATTTCCCGCTAGGGCCCAGACTACAACGACTGTACGCGACAAGGAAATTAGCGGAACAGATGAGTTGGCACCACAAAAACTCTAGAGTAAGGGCAACTGGTACCATGGCACACCCAAGTGACGGTGAGGCTTGAAAATCGTTCGACCGTAAACATCCTGAGTTCTCTAAAGAGCCGCGCAACGTTAGACTGGGTTTGTGCACCGACGGGTTTTCCCCGTATGGGCAGTTCGGAAAATCTTACTCATGTTGGCCAGTGATACTGACCCCCTACAACCTTCCACCGTGGTTGTGTAACAAGAGACAGTTCATGTTGCTGTCTCTGATCATACCTGGACCTAGGAATCCAAAGTCCAATATGGACGTGTACCTCCAACCATTGATTGAGGAATTAAAAAGTCTGTGGGATGCTGGTGTTTACACGTACAACGTGTCAAAGAAGAAGAGCTTCAATCTAAGGGCAGCACTAATGTGGACCATCAATGACTTCCCCGCGTACGGGATGCTCTCGGGTTGGAGTACAACTGGTTACCGTGCATGCCCGTACTGTCGTTCAAAGGACACATGTTCTTTTTGGTTGAATAATAGTGGTAAGGTGTGTTGGTATGACTGTCACAGACAATTTCTTCCTTTCGATCATCAATTCAGAAGCAACTGTAGAAATTTTCTAAAGAAGAGACTCAATGTGACCAACACTGCCGCCAACCGTTTATCTGGGGTTGAGGTATGGGAAGAAGTAAAAAATTTTCCTACAATCGTGAACGCTGGCCCCCACGAGTTGAAGAAACTGAAAGATAAGAAAGAGGGTTGGTGGAAACAAAGTATATTTTGGGAACTTCCGTACTGGAAAACATTGCTGATTAGACACAATCTCGATGTCATGCACATTGAGAAGAATTTTTTTGAGCAGCTTATAAACACTATCATGGATGTACCTAACAAGACATCCTTCGGGCCCAAAGGCAAAGCTGATGTCAAACAACTGTGTTTTAGTCGACCTAAATCATTGGAGTTCGTTCTAGATAAATCAAAGAAGAAGGCATTATGTGACTGGGTATCTGGTTTGAAGTTTCCGGATGGTTATGCGTCCGACTTGTCTAGGTGTGTAGACCACTCCAAATTAATATTGCATGGCATGAAAAGTCACGACTGCCATGTATTCATGGAGCGGTTGTTGCCAATAGCATTAAAGGAGCTTGTCCCTACGAACACATGGAATGCAATTACGGAGGTTAGCCAATTCTTCCGCGACTTGTGTTCGTATACCATTACGGTTGACTCCATGAACCGTCTGGAAAATAACATCGCTGAAATCATTTGCAAGTTGGAGAGAATATTTCCTCCCTCATTCTTCAATTCAATGGAACACTTACCAGTGCACCTGCCTAACGAAGCAAAGGTTGGGGGCCCCGTCCAATATCGTTGGATGTACCCATTCGAAAGGTACAATCACAACAATCATGAATTATCAAAGTTAAATAGTAGACATAATTATCCAAACACATACTGTTTTGCAGGTTCCTTAATCATTTGAAGAAAAAAATTGGGAATAAAGCAAGAGTTGAAGGATCAATATGCAATGCGTACTTGTTAGAGGAGACGTCAAACTTCTGCTCCTTTTACTTTGAGGATCATATCGACACTAAAACCAAGGATCTTGATGTTGCTGTGTCTGAAAATCAAGAAAGTAATAAGAATCTAGAACCTTTTCAGAATGACCTAGGCAGTACCACAGGTAAATGCAAGGAGAGATGGCTAACTGAGATTGAGTACAATCAAGCGCACACCTACGTTCTTAGAAACTGTGGCGATATCATCAAGCCGTATGAGGAGTAAGCGATTGCTAGTCCCTCACGTTCTTGAAATTCTATTTCTAAAGAATAATGCTATATTACTAAAACTCGTTCCTAATTTAGTAAATTCGAGGCGCACATCATGAAGGAACACGCAGAAGTACTCACAAGTGACGCCGTATGGAGCAGATATGAGTCCTTGTTCTGCGTTTGGCTACGGGAACAAGTACGGTGAAATTTCTTTTTCCTGTACCAAAATATCGAATTTTCTTCCATTAATATTCTGTTGTATTAATTTGTTCTATTAATATGTAAGCCTGAAGCGTTGATAGATCCCCTCGTCAAAACTCTAGTGACTGGCCCTTCCTCACGAGTGAGGACTTGGAAGCGATATTCAATTAATGGGTACAAGTTTCGAGCTTTCAAGGAGATTGTCGACGTTCAGAAGACAACAATAAGTAATGGCGTCTGCGTGAGTTCAACCGATGGGTCTGATTATTATGGGACCCTAGATGAGGTGATAGAGCTGAACTACTTTGACAGCCAGACTTGTTGTAAGGCCATATTATTCAAATGTGATTGGGTTGACAACTCGGTGGCTGCCGTCAATGTTCATAAGTTATACAAACTAGTGGATGTGGATCGGTCAAAAAAATTGCGAGGTCACAATCCTTTTGTGCTTGCATACCAAGTTGATCAAGTATGCTACGCCCCTTACCCAAATGGAAAAAAGGGTAGCAGTAGGTCGGCGGTGTTTAAGATCAAAGCGAGGTCAATGGTCGATGCTCCAATCAATGACGAAATTATGTACCAGGAAGACGTAGCTACTACTAGTCAGCCAATCTCATCTTGTGTTGTGATTGAAGACACTAATGTCGGTGGAGAAGAAGCAGGAGTGAATGTTGATGTGGACGATGAGGACTCGGAATTTGAGGATTGGATTGCCCTTGAAGGAGATGTCGAGGAAGAGGTTTTCGCTGAAGAACCGGGTTGTGAAGAGGTTGATATTGACTCAGATGACGATGACGATGATGATGAAGAGGGCTTCATTGACGAAGACACAAATGGAGAAGATGAAACTGATGATGATTAGTTACGTAGCACATTTTATTTTCTTTGTAGTTTCAAACAATTTATGTAATCATGAATTATTTAATTTAATTTTAATGTACGGTTCCTAGCTACGAACAATTTATACCACTCATTCTTTTGTCTCTCGTAGAACACTTGTAATGGCAGGTAACCAGGAACATGTAGAGGAGATTATCGAAGAGATGGAGGTGGAAAATGAAAATGTTGGAAACGCTATTGTAGGTGGGAACGCAGGTGTAGGTGGGAACGCAGGCGGAGTGCAGAGGACATACTTGTCTCGGCTTCCCGGAGGTGTATGGTAAGTAATTTTGGCAACTGAATTATAGTATCCTACTTTAAGATCTAGAGTTGCTTAAATGTGACATTGTTAATATAGGTGGGATCATAAGTCGATTTCAAACGCCTTACGTGATTCAGTTGTTGGCACCTACATGGCCGCCACCGGCACCTACCGGAGTTGGACTGAGGCACCCCAGCGAGACAGGGACGCTATGTACGCGCACTTTGAGGTAAAGTGTAAATCCAACTCCCAAATCCACAGTTTTTACTATTTACTAGGTAATTTCTAACTACATGATTTCTCTGTGTCAGGGCAAAGTCATGATTGACGCCGGGTATGATCTACGGACTCAGTACGAGAAGAGAATCAAGAAACGTGTTAGCGATATCTTCTACAATGCCTTGAAATCTACTAACAGGCCGTTGTGGATACCGGTGGGTAAGTGGACGGAGTTACAAAGGAGGAGAAGTGATCCGGAATTCATGAAGAAGTCCGAAGTGAAGAAAGCGAACCGGCGATGCGGAGATAAGGACGGTGTCGCGAAACCGACGAGCTGCCTCGGGAGTAAGAGCGCAATTGCCCATTACAGAGAGATGGTATGTCTTTTCAAGTTAAATTATTAAATGATCATTTGTTTTCGAATAAATTAATCCACTCAACTAAAGGAATTTTGCATGTTCTAATTAAGGGGCCGGACGCTACCCCAATCCAGGTGTTTGAAAAGACAAAGAAGACGAAGAAGGGAACCTACATTGAACCGAGGGCGGGGGTGGTGCATGTGAGTCATCTTACCATATAATCGTATTAGCACGTTATGGTTGTTATCTAAGTACATTTCTGAGCTTTGTTGTTTCCCTAATAATATATTTTCTTATTGTAGGCCAATTCTGACAAAGCGAAGGAGGAGGCTTTGGCTGCAAATCCAGAGGAAATTGATGAGGCTGAGCTGTACCACAAGGCCACAGGCGGGTACGACGCGAAGAAACGAGTTTACGAAATAGGCAGCCTAGCTAGGGAGCTGTTCCGCCCATGCACCGGCAAGAGCAGTGCCGCCGTCGAGGAGGACCCGTACATGCCTACTCTCGCCACACAGCAGCGTGTGAAGACCGACAACCTGACCAAGAAGCTGGAGACATTAGCGGAACATCAGCAGCTGGCGGACAAGAAAATAGAGGAACAGCAGAAGACGATAGAGATGTTGCAAGAGAGGTTGGCCATGGCAGAGGAAGGCTGTAACATGGGACATCGTTCACAGCGTCGGGACGACAATGCTGATGACGATCATGGTTTCGGCTCTAGAACTGTTGAGCCATTGTCTTAGGTAGGTTTATGTTGTCATGACAATCTGAACTCCCTACTCATCCAACTACTAAACCAAACAAATTGCTCTCTTATTGTAATATAATCTAACTACCTACTAATCCAACTTCTAAAACAACCTACTCTCTTCTTGTAATATAATTTTATTCTCTGAAAATCACGTTTATCTTCTACGGGAAGCGGAAATGGAATGCGGAGTATGATGTACGTTGTCTTGCACGAGATGTGCTTTTGTAATGCTGCTGGTTGGTTTGTTGATGTGTTTCTTTGAGCGTATTTGGGGAAGTAGCAGAAGGGGAAATTGGTGGAAAAAACAGACCCGTATGTGGCGGACATTCCGTCGCAAATTCCGACACATAAGTTCTGTATGCGTTCACCCTTCCGACGTAAAAGTCGTCGTAAAACTCAACCATGCGTCGGACATGCCGACGCATAGCAAGCTCGATTTAAGATTTAACCGCCAACTTAGGCGTCGGCTCATCCCACTCACAATCCGACGCAAATGTGTATGCGTCGGACTAGGCGCCACATACAGGGCCAGTTGCGACGAATATTCGCGAGGGACTCATTTCGTCGGCCTGTCCGACGCAAAAGACAATTTGCGTCGGTTTTCTGAGTATTTGCGGCGGAATTGTCCGACGCAATCCGACCTGTTTTTTTGTAGTGTTAGAAGACATGAAGAGTCTTTGAAGCCTTGGTTTCAAAGGGAAATACCGGAGTACTTTAACGGGGATGTTTTCCTTTTTATTACTATTCTGCTACTGTTTTTCGTATTATTAGACACATTGACACTAGACTCATATATGGTTTTCCAGCGAGATGCTCCACAAACTATACACTGATTGTGATTGACGTACTCTTTCCAAAAAGCATGCAGTCATTTCGACATGCATCAATTTTCTCGTACTTAAGAGTCAGTTTATCTACAATCTTCTTTGTTTCATAAAGGGAGTCGGGAATGACTGCACCTTGTGGTAAGGCCTTCCTAAAGATCTCAAGTAATTCTGTAAATGACTTATCAGACCATCCAGAGTTACATTTGAGATTATAAAGATGGAGGATAAATGAAAGTTTAGAATACTCCTTACACCCAGGATACAAGTCCAACTTAGCATCTTCTAACATCTTATTAAACGTATCAACATTAGAAGGGAATGATTCAAGTGGGTCTTCCACCCTAGTGAAACCTTCATCAAACTCGACACAGTCGTTAGAATTAGGAGTATTGTTAGGATTCCCACCAAGAGTCTCATTATTAGAAGTATTGCAATGAATTCTACAAGCATCCCCTAACATTTCTAATATCCTATTATTTGTAATGGATTTAGAAAGTTCGTCGTCGTGACTAGGCATTGAAGAGGACCCGATGTAATCCCCTAGAAAATCTAACGCAATACAGTGGCGGAAACACTGTAGAGTTAGGATTAAAACACACTGACAAACTGATCAGACTCAGGCACGAAGTTTGGCATAACAAACGTACAACCAGAAGCAAAGAAGATGCAAAGACAACGCAATAAAAAAAATACCAGGAAGATGACCGCGACTAAACTAGAATGAAACAGGCTGAAATCGAGGAAGAAGAAGAAAAAGAAGACGAGCAATACAACAGATGCACGCAGCAATTAACATAGAAGGAAAAAGAAGAAGAAAAGAAGATGGACAGAGAGACGGAAATCGAACCGAACAACAACGTACCACATTCAACGAACAGAGGGAAAAGAAGGAGAACAACGAACAACAAAAGAAGAAGCAACAAACGCACAACAAAATGATGACAGGGACGAAAACAAGCACAAGAACACGGAGGGAGAAGAAGGAAGGGGAAGTAACAGCAGGTATGGAAAATGTGACAGCAACAGTAGCGACATAACGCAACAATCACAGAAAACAGGGTACGAAAATCATAACGACAGCAACAGCGATGCAACACAGAATAAACGAAGGAGAAGGAAGTCGCCGCAGAAAGGAAAGACAGAAGAGAGCAGTAGCAGCGAAGAAAAGGCAGCAACCGTGGAGTACAGCAGTAGTAACAACGGTGAATGGAGGACGGAGAAAAAGAAAAAAAAAGAAACCGATGAAAGTTGGAGGAGAAGGAGAGAAAAGGGAGATGGCAGGGGAAAGGAGCATCTGAAGAAGAAGAAGAAGAAGAAGAAGAAGAAGAAGAAGAAGAAGAAAGGGAAGAAAAGGGAGTCGGGTATTGAAGAGGTGGATCAATGAACGTGCAAGGGAAATGATTGAGCACAAGTGGGGAGGTGAGAGGAATCACCAAAAAGAAAAAAAAAAGATTAATTAAATGAATCGAATAGAGAAACGAATTGAACGAATCCCGTAACGATAAGTTAACTGACCCATGCATCGAAATAAAATTGAATTAATAAAAATTATTGGACCGACTAAAAAAAATGAGTAGAATAAATGTTTCTCGAGATATAAATAATTATTCGAGACGAAACGAAGTTGATTGAAATAAATAATTCAAAAATCAAATAGTATTTCCCGATTAATAATAATTTTTTGATCAAGTGAATTAAACTAATTTCTCGGGCAAATGAAATAAATATTTTGACGAAACTTAAAATAAATGAGCTTCGAGCCGAAAAATAGAAAATTCGAGTTTAATTATAAATAAATAAAAAGAAATTAGAATTTAAATCGTCGAAATATACTTTCGATAAGAATTAAATTAAATGTATAAAATAAATCAAAATAGAAATAAAAATATGTTTTAAATATAAGAAGAGTTTTCGAGCCACATAGAATTTTAGGAGTTTGAAACAATTAAACGATAAATTAGTTTCATAATAATTTTAAGAATTACGAGTTAAATCATAAAAATAAAAATAAAAATATAATTTTAAATTAATTTAATTTATAAAATCAGGGGTGTTACACCCGAAATCATAGTTATCATACCATTTCTCAAAGTCACGCATAGGTCCATTTATCACTAAATGGTCATAAACGTCTTTCTCGCTGCAACGATGGTAACGTACACATACGCCACAAGGACAAGCTATTGTTTTATCTTCACTAGAAGTTTTCTCAAATGCATATTTAACGAACTTCGTCAATCCCATTAAATAATCATTGCTTCCAAGATCATAGTCGGACCAAATTTTACGCTTTTGTCCAGCCATAAAATGATTATCTATTTAAGGAAGAGCCTTTCAAATTCAGTCGTGAATCATGGTAGTCAAAAGTGAAATCATATGATTATCAAATATCAGAAACCAAAGTTACACCCAATCATTTATGACCAATGCTATTAGCCCATATCACTTATGACATTAGGTGCTGGTTGTGTGGGCACGTGGAAGAGACGCTAGTACTTCTATGAATGTGCATATAGCAAATTGATATGGAAGAGGTTTAAGAAGAAGGTTGGGGACGTACTAAAACAAGATAGTTTGATAAAGTGGTGTAGCAAGGCGAGGGGGTCGAAGCCAATGGCTGACCTAAGGGAGCGCACTACACCCCACGTGCGCACCCTTCGGTTTTCAATTTTCTTTAAAGAAAAATACTGATGTGTAGGTACTTGTACAATTTGAGTTAGAATGTGTAATTGAAAGTAGTGTGGCGGAGTGGTTAGGAGGTTGTTCGGTGGTAGTGTTGGCTGTTGGTTTGGGGTTCAAATCTCTTTATGCTCTCCCTCAAGTTCAATATTTATTTGCCTTTTGGTTCTTTTTTATGTCAAGTTTTGGTTTTTGTTTTGTTATTGTCAATTATTTCTAAATTTTTAATTTAAATATAACTCCAAATTTGTGGAACCTAATTTTGGATTTTTTTTAATGTTATTTTTTTTTTTAGAAGAATGTTATTTATTTGTTGGTTTCCCATCAATTTATTATTTAGGTTATAGGTATTTTAGTATTTTAGATATATGTTTATGTCAATTTTTGGGTTTTGTTTTTTTAATGTCAATTAGAGTCAATTAAATATAATTTCCAATTGTGTAACTCTAATTTGGGTTCTTATATTACTCCCTCATTTCATTGACATGTTACACATATTTTTTTTTTTCAAATATTTCTTTGATTTCATTACTTTCTTGTTTGGTACGAAGTATAATTTTCTTAAGAAATATATCACATTTAAGGCGAAAAAAATTAATGAAAATGAGGAAGTCTTTATTTGTTGGTTTACCCTTATTTCTTTAGTTGGGTTATAAATGTGATAGTGTTTTACCTATTTCAAATTAGTTACGAAAAATATAATTGGATTTTAAATGACGATAAGTAATTATGTGACGGCAGTATGAATTTCAATTTTTAGTTAAATTTTTATAGTATCCACAATTTTTTTAAAGTGAACCCCCTCTCCTAAATTCCTAGGTCCGCCACAGGTCGAAGCTACAAAAGCATGTTTAGAATACTTTCTGACTAGCTACTCACTATAACCTATGACATTAAAGGAATACAAGTACGAAGGAACAATGCATTGCTCATACAAAAAGAGTGATAGAGAGGACACTCAAAGAGATTAGAAACTCAAATCAAAAAGTTCAATTGAATGTATATAGTAAAAATAAAAAATTTCATCACCTAGCAATCACCACTCAAATTAGAAACTGCACGAGAGGAAAAGGAAAGGAAAGGAAAGGAACAATGGAAAATTATAATCAAAATCAAAAAGTTCGTATTTCAGTTTGTATGTTACCTGCTTATACGTATGCTTTGCTCGATGTGCCTGCATGATAAACACAAAAAGTAAGACCCTCCACATAATACACCCGAATATGTATTTCATTGAATGTATTCGGAATTCGGAATTAGCCAAATATACATTCATGATAAGACACATTTGTTAACTGAGAACTATACTTCACACTGGAAAGAGATGAGAATGAGGTGACAAACACAAGCAATTAACCAATGCAATCTGAAAGAAACAGAGAGTTTGCGTCTAATACCTCACTTAGGTGTGGATATTATGAATGAGATAATATCCAACCAACATTCAAAGGGTTATTAACACAGTGCTGAAAGCGTCATTTGAGGTCACTAACACGATGCTTACTACTGTTTTTCTGAGCAAGAAGGCCGAGTAACAGATCAAGCAACTACGACATGTTATTGAATAATTGATGACTTGATCCGATACATCCATTTTCCTTCACCTTTTGCTGTTTAAATGTTACTGTATTTCTCGATATGCTACTATTGTCGGTATAATGGCTTTTATTGTACTATTGTTTTCAAGGATGTATTGATCTTTCTATTAAGTTTTATCGGTGTTTCGTTTATCTAAAGGTCGTGAAACTGTCTTTTTAATGTTATCTTGATTACAATAACTACAAGTGTCGTTAAATAATGACTACATGTTCACAAAGTCCCTGGTTGACGAACCGAGATGACAACCCTTTGAATTTATTGTTAACCAACACAGTCTTTTATTGTTGGCATTATACTGTTTTACAAACACAAGGAAGCAACAAGTATGAGTGCCTTAATGTGCCCCTGAAAGGGACTAATATGGAACTTCTACGGGAATAGAGGGAGCATTTTGGCATGAATAATTAAATTAAAGGGTTTTTCTACGTTGTACCCTTCTGTTTTTTCGTTTTCTACCATATACCCCTCATGTTTCTAAACCCTCGCTTATACCCTTGTAGTTGATTAATTTCATTAAACGTGACCTAATTACAATTATTCTACTCAAAAACCCTTATTAATTTCCATCTCCGTCTCCAATGTTTTCTTTAATTCTAATTTTGCATGCATAATTTTTGCTTTTTTTTCTTCATTTTATCATAATTATTTCACTCTTTATTTTAAGTGCAACATTAATGCTTTGTTTGTTAATGCGATTAAATTAGTTTTGTTAGAAATCAGTAAAATATCATTATTTTAAGCTAAAGAATAAGTTGGGGTGAAAGTGGAAGAAAATCAATTAGGTAAAAAAGAATAAGTAGTTAACATATAAAATGAGAAAAATGGGAAAAATTAATGAAATGGAGAAAAAGTTGGGGAAAATAGAGGGAATACAAGTCAAGGTTGTCAAAACTGGTTATGTCATAGCCTAGAGCCACAGTCATGTCGTCTAATTAACGGAGCATTAGACGAATAATTGTGATTAGGTCACATTTTATGAAATTAATCAACTATAGGGGTATTAGTGAGGGTTTTGAAAATAGGAGGGGTACACGGTAGAAAACGGAAAAACAGGAGGGTACAACGTAGAAAAACCCTAAATTAAATTAATCACCCTTCACTAGCAATTAACCAATGCAATCTGTCACTACGATTAAAGAACAAATAAACAGCTAAAAAATACAATAAAACAGATGAAAAGTCAATGACCACCAACCACTGGCGATAAGAAAGAAGTAAGTTCCCATCATTGTAATGTATAATCTGAAAGAAGATAAAAAGAATGCAGTAACGGAAACAAAGACTGAGGATGAAAAAAAAAAGAAACGGAAGATGACCTCGGTGAGGAAGATTTAGAGCTAAAACCTATGTTGAGGAAGAGTTAAATAAAAGTAAAAGAAGTTAATTCAGTTTCATAGGGGTAGAAGAAGGTTTGTGCGCTTAAGGAGGCCTTGAAATCTCAGTTTCAAGCTGGTCAGTGTTAAGGTACAGGAAAGTATAACATTAGTGCAGTTTATGAGCACCTGCGCAAATCAGGGTTGCTGGTGTTACCTTTACATCGCATTAGTGCAGTGTTACCTTTCCAGATTCGCTACAGATGTGCCTCACAATCCTTACAATCTCTGTTCATTTCAATTTCGCAGACTGTAACTAGTTTATAATGAACTTCAAAAGTCATTGATCCATTGAAGGTTGTTTGAAGTGAAACCAAATACCAAACTGAGCAACTGTATGGTGTAAGGTGTAGGATCTTAAAGAGTCATTTAAAATGATTAAACCACTGATCAAACTGATCTTCGAACAACATAACCCACTGTAAAATATTGCAGTAAAAACATTTATAAAACTGACACAATGTAAAATTCACAATATAATGTCATACAGTAAAACATAATGTCAAATTGATAAACCGCTGTAAAACATAATGCCATATTGATGATAAAACATAATGCAAAACATAACCAGCTGTACTACGGATCGGACTTACAGTACACAAAGTCAAGCAACATACTAAACTCACAAAACATACATTGATATCAAAAAGAAGAAAAAAATGAACTGAAATTGGGTAAATTATGCAATAAATCCAATTACATATTGATACAATCAAATAAAAAGAGATTAATGCAAAACCTAACCCGTTGTACTACGGACCAGACTAACAGTACACAAAGTAAAGCAACATACTAAACACACAAAGCATACATTGATATAAAAAAGAAGACAAAAATTAACTGAAATTGGGTAAATTATGCAATAAATCCCAATTACATACTGATACATTCAAATAAAATAGATTAACACAATAATAATCACTAAAACGTACCTTAATTAGAGAGTATAATCGTCGAGGAGCAGTGATATCGATTGAATTTCGGGGAGAAAGATGAAAATAATTGGGGTTCTCTTCGCGGTAAGCATATGTAAAGCGCCGATGAAGAGCATATATTGAAGACATGTGCATAAGTTTAGGAAAAATCAGAATTTAGGAAAAAATTAGAGGTTTGGCGCAAATATGAAATAATTTGGGAGGAGGGCTGGCGCTTATCGTTTTATGTTTTTTCGGCAAGTAAGATAGTTTTAGGAGTTATTAGCGTCGTTTACTTATACTAATTAGTGTCAATTATTATTTGATATGATAAGTGGTTTATTATATGAGTCATTGTGGGTTAGTTGGGTCGATTTTTCAATCGTCATGATATAATCGACGTGAAAAGGTTATTTTGTTGTAGTGTAATCAATCGGTCTCAGAGATAGTAATATCATATTAAACGAAATCAAACAAAATGAAATCAAATTCTAAAGAAAATCATATCAAACCGATTTCAGAAAAGTCTGACATCAAAATCGCGCTATATATAAATCGATTATTACTTACTAGGATGGTGTGAGCGGAGGAAGAGCGAAGTGGTGCGAAGAGCGGCAACATTGAGGAAGGTGCGGAGGGCGGTCGACGGTGAGTGGTCAGAGGAAGAGCGAAGTGGAGTTTATTGCTGCCGAGGGAAGAGCTTAGGCTTTTGAGATTTGGTTTTGTGAGGAACGAGTTTAGGCGGGTGTTAACTTTTACGTATTTCTGTATAAGTTTTTTTATAATTACCAAATATTCATTGGGTTTTGTATACTTCTATTCCTGTTCTATACATAGGTTTTATTTTAACCCATGTTTATAATTTATAGACATGGCTAATGATTTTGACCTATGTATATTCTTCTTTATATACATGGGTTTTCCATATTACCCTATGTCTATTAAAAATAGATGTAGGATATTTTTTAACCTATTTCTATTAGGTGATGTCTATGACTAGTTTTGTAGTAGTGGCTACTGCTATCTTTATGGGACCCAGTTTATGTTTATCCGGGCGCGTTGTCGGACCAAATGGGGGTGAGTCCCATCACTTGAGATGCTGCTAAGGGTGTTTCAATGTTTGATTCGACGGAGAATTCTTTTAGGGAGTTTGGGGTGTCTTGGGAACAGAAATTTTCACGTCCCGTTGTTATAGAGTGTGTTCGGCCGATTGACGCTACGTCCTTCCGGCAGGGGGTTGTGGGCACTCGTCAGGACAGGGCAAGTCGAAGGTTAGGAAGTCCTCGGTGCTAGAGGATAAAGAGACTACTCAAGAAGACGTCGCCAAGCGCCTGACCGAAGACAACGTTACCGATCCTAGTGCCGTCAGTTTATTTACACAGGCAAAGACCGACGAGACTCGTATTGAAGGCCCTAGTGATGGGAGGAGACATGGTTATTGGCTGAGCTCGCCTTTGGCTAGGGCAGTGGAAGCTTGCATTAAGAGGGGTCGATGGTGGAAACCCGAACAAGCATGCCCAGATGGTGATGGAAAAAGTTGGACCGATAGAGCTCAATCGTTTCATATTATGTTCTATTAATTTGTATTATGTGGCGTATTATTACTAGTTTACTTGGAGTTTTGACATGTTGTCATTTTCCAGAATAACCGGGTTTCCAATGCTTTACGTAAAGGCCTCGACAAAAGCTCGATTTAACCGATTTTTTTTATTGTTGTCAATGAGAAGCACACATTTTTTTTATATATTCTTGTGGTGGCTCGCAACTCGATTCTTCATTTTGCCCGCAGCGCCTTTTCGGGTTTTCACTCCATCCTCGGCTGATCACCCGTTTTTTTTTGCTTTTTTTTTTTGACGACGACTCGCAACTCGATTTTTCATTTTGTTCGGAGCGCCCTTTCGGGTTATCACCCCGTCCTCGGCTCGTGATTTTTTTTAAACGACGGCTCGCAACTCGATTTTTCATTTTGACCGGAGCGCCCTTTCGATTTTTCGCTCTGTCCTCTTCTCGTCGTTTTTTTGTAACGACGACTCGGAACTCGATTCTTCATTTTGCCCGGAGCGCCCCTTCGGTTTTTTACTCCGTACTCGGCTAGTCGTTTGTGCTTCGTCAATTGAATCACTCGTTAACCGGCACACGAGAAAGGTTCTGGTTTGCACGTGGGTCGAGTAATCGACTTTGTTATTTTGTTGATTGTACCCGAGGAAGAGTTGCCTACGTATCCGGGTTTAGACGGAATCAAACCATGTTCGTAGTTCTTTTAAATATGAGTGATGTTACTTTAGACTCGTTATGCCAATTATCGATGCAAATTTTTTATTTTTTTTGCGCGGGTTTTCACCCTACTTTAGAGATCATGATGAGTTTGTTGGGATGTTTATGGGTACTATCGTTTGAGTTTATCCATGTTGGCCGGGGTTGAGAATTCTTGACCGTTTAGGTCGGTGACGATTACAACGCCCCCCAAGAGTATTTTCTTGACAAGGTAGGGGCCTACCCAATTTGGTTTCAATTTTCCTCTAAGATCGACGGGAAGGGGCGCTCTAATGGATTTGACTACTTGGTCTCCCACATCTATGTTTCGGGATTTCACTCGTTTGTTAAAGACCCGTTGCATGCGTTGTTGGTAGGCCCACACGTTGGACAGTGCATGTCTTCTACGCTCATCTAAGAGTACTAGCCCATCGTAACGTTTTTGGTTCCATTCTTCTTTGGGGATGCCGGTCTCGGCTAGCAACCTTAATGAGGGTACTTCTAGTTCTACGGGTTGTACGGCTTCAGAGCCGTAGGTTAGGTAATATGGTGTGGCTCCGGTAGGTATTCGGTAGGATGTTCGGTATCCCCATAATGCGAAGGGTATTTTGCTTGGTCAATCCCGGTAGTTGTCTATCATTTTCTTAAGGACTGTGGTGGTGATTTTTTTTGCTGCCTCCACGGCCCTGTTTGTCTGAGGTCTATAGGGTGAAGATTTGTGTCTTTGGATTTTGTATTTGTCAAGGAGTTTTTGGATGTCGGCCTTGAAATGAGCCCCCTGATCACTGATGATTTCGTGAGGTATGCCCTATCGGCAAATGATGTTATTCTGTAGGAATTTGACTACTTGTTTGGAGGTTAGTACGGTGTAAGAAGCGGCTTTTACCCACTTGGTGAAGTAATCGACGGCCACTAGTATAAAACAGTGTCCGCCGGTCCCGGCTGGGTGCACTTTTCCTATGATGTCAATTCCCCGAGTAGAGAAGGGCCAGGGTGTGGTTATGGCATGGAGAGGATAGTGTGGTAGGTGTTGGATGTTGGCGAATATTTGGCAATTGTGGCAGTGACGGATGTGGCGTCGACAGTCTGCCTCTAGGGTAATCCAGTAGTAACCTAGCCTCATTATTTTTCGGGCTAATAGGTGTGCACTCATGTGGGGTCCGCACTCTCCGTCATGTACTTCTTTCATGACTTTCTCGGATTGGGTTTTATTTATGCACCTAAGGACGACTCCCTGTGGGGTTCGTTTATAGAGTAGTCCTTGGTTCATGACGTAGTGGCCGGCTTTTATTCTTAAGGCTCTTTTGGTTTTGGTGTTTGTGTCTGGTGGGTATGATCCGTTGGTTTTAAAGTCTAGAATGGCTTTGTACCAGGGTTCTTCGGGGATATCGTCAGTTTTGAGGTTATGGATGTATGCTGGTTGTTCGCTTCCCTCTACGCAGATAGGCATAGAGAGAAGATGGTCGGACATGTTTATGAGCAAAGCTAGTTTGGATAAGGCGTCGGCGAATTGGTTTTCCCCACGGGGTATGTGTATGAAGTCAATTTATGTGAGTTCCCGAGATATTGTTTCTACTTGGGTCTGGTACAGGGTTAGGCTTTCGCTGTAAACCTTCCAGGTGCCTGTGGCATGGTTGACTACTAGGGATAAATCTCCGTGTACTCTAAGGTTCTTAACTCCTCGAGTTACAGCGGCTTTTAGTCCTATTAGGCAGGCTTCGTATTCAGCTGCGTTGTTGGTGACGGAGATTGCCTGATGGTTATTAGCGTGTCATTTAGAGAGGTCGGTTGTGGGTTGAATCAAGGGTAGTTGTTTCCCGATTTCTTCGTAGGGTGAAATTATGGTTTGTCTTTTGTTGTGGCCTTTGTGCTTTTAGTGAATTGTTATCGATAAGTGGCATAGTGTCGAGTTTCAAGCGATAAAGAAAATTATTAAAAGAAAATCGAGCGATTGTCGAGGCGTGTTTGTAAAAGTAAAGATTTGTTTTATCGCTATAATAGTAGATGGACTAGATGCACGTGATTTTGTTTGACGGGAGAGGTGGAGGACATATCCCTTAACGCCTCTCGGACTCAATAAAAAAACCATTTATTATTAAGTCTAGACCCTAAGACGAACTAGATTCTGACATAGGATCGACCTGCTGCCTTTAGAAAAATCTCCGTTGGTTGGATTCTCGGTGCTTGTGCGGGCCCCCCTTATGGGCCTGATACCGGGAGTTAGCCCTCCTTTGAAGACATCCTACAGGGACGTAGACCCCCTTATCGATCAGATCCTGCACCTCATGCTTGAGCTCGGTGCACATCTGGGTTTCGTGTCCCCGACCTTGATGGTATAGGCATGCAATAGGCGTTCGGATTCCAAGTCGCCCCTCTCTTTTTTATAGGTGGATCCGGGGTAGGCCCTATTGGCCACAACAGCTAGGCCTCTTTCAACTTTCTGAGGGCCTCAGCATAGGACTCCCCTAATTCATTAAATTCCCTAAAGGGGCGGCGAAGGTGGGGGGTTTCGGCAGGGTGTGCGAGCCTGGCATACTCAACATATGGATCTCCACTGAGTACCAATTCCTGGCTTGCTGGTTTCTCATGGGGCTTCCTTTCGCGTCCTTCCAAGGTTTCGAGGCGACGCCTGACATCGTCGATAGAGGTGGAGATTGACGACGCTATCCCCAGGACCCCGTGGACTACGTTCATCAGGGCGTTGAGTTGGTCGATGCTACTTTCATTGCTACTTGGCGCCATTCCTGGGTCTAGTGGAGCAAAGTAGGAGTATGAAGGCGGACTCACCAGACAATTTAAAGACTCGAAAAATGCTCGCACTCGAGCGACATGGAAATAAGGCCCTTGACTTGCGTGTGTTTGCGGTCATCGTTTAGGGCACTCAGGTGCTCTAAACTCTTAGTGTATTCGGCGGAGCGCCCAATGAATTTATGTCTCGAAAGCGAGAAGATCTGACACAAGTCTCGGAGATGAGATTTTAGTAGGACTTTCTATAAACGAGACGACCCAAAATGTAAAGCCTCGAGTAGAGGTGACCCTAGTAACTAACACAGACAGTTAATCACACGGTTGTACGACGTAATAAATTGATCGAGATCCCGACTCAGGATCAGAGAGTTTGGATTTTTTGCAAACGAACGGGCCTTCGAAAAAGATAAAACCTTTTTATTTCAAAAGGAAGGATTTGTAAAATCAGTGTTACGGTGGCATGGTGGCCTTGTTAAAGGTGTTGCCACTTGAGTGTCTAAGATTCGATGATAGAAAAAGCGCAAATGGTGGTTTTGCAAAAGGAGGGCTGATTTAAAGCAACCGGTGATGGTAGGAACTTGCCATCAATCCCTACCAACAAGTATACCAACTATTCCTAACTAGTAGCTAGGGTAAGTCGGGTCGATATCCATGGAGACGGTAATAGGTGTCTAGACTAGGGTCGACTCACAAACAAGACTAACTTACCAACACAACACAAAGAGAAGAGAATTGAGTAAGTATGATGGTGAAGAAGGATGAAACTGGACTAGCAATGAACTATGTATGACATATTGTGGACATGACGTAGGTCCACCCCGACGCGGCGAAGCACGGGTTTGAGTAGGCGAATGAATCTCGTGGTAAGATTGTTCTCGGGTTCGAAATTTAAGTCAAAATGGAGTCGCCACCGAATTTTGTGGTTATTCGGAACCATACGAGCCCACTCTATGTCGTCATGGGCTATACACAAAGTAAGCCCACTTCGATTTCAGAGTTTATGGGGCTCGTCCCTTTGCATTGCGATATCGATACCATCTATACCGGTAATCGTGTAAAGAATGACTCTCGTTCGCCAAGGGTTTCGGACATCCGGAAACCAAAGGTTCTGAGTAAGGGGTGAGGGTACGTGTTGGGAAGCCCACTAAGGACACCCAACCCCGCCCGCACATGGCGGCCTCTACTAAGACACCGTTCGTGTTCGTGTACGCGCGCTAGTAAATTGATTAAATGATATGCAAACAGCGTTTTGACTAAGCATGCGAATTTTGCGTTAACTATGTCATTTAATGCATCTAATTAGGGTTAAAGTGGTTTAGCATGCAAGGTTCATTTATAAAGCGTAAAAGCAAGTAAAATAAATGAAGCTCGAAAGGAAATAAAAAGCGTACAAGCTACACGGGCGGAAATACAACCTGGAATTCACAATACAACATAAATGAAATAACATAAAATAAAGGTAGAACGGACCCGTATGAAAGCTAGGCCGCGAAATATGTAGATGGACTAGCCTCGCTTAAATACGTATTATGTTACGTATTAAACGAAGGACGGAAATATGAGACTGCGGCGTATTACTAGCCTAATCTCACATCCCGTAGTCTTGTCCCGACTTATCACGTCAAAGTGGTCAAAGTCGTTCTACGTGTCGTGATGTGTAGGTTTTGAAAAATGAGGAGGGTCATGCAATGGTCTAAAGTCGATAAGGAACGGGGCTCGAAATATGTGTCCAATCCCTCGGGTTTGTGTGTTATGAGACCCACTCGATCGAGTCATTGACTGACTCGGTCGAGTGTGTCATTAGCGTGGCTACTGACCACTTTTTGGGGTGCTACTCGATCGAGTGGCCTATGGCACTCGATCGAGTGCCCCCTGTACGAGAGGTGGCTCGCTCGGTTTTATGACCTGAAATCGATAGTCGGCCTAACCAAGTACGAATATTGCGCGATTCGTACTTAGCTCGACCTCCGGTATTATAATCGTGTATGAACGAATATAATACCGTCATCGGGATTTTAGGAAAACGTTTACGTTCGATTAGGAAATTTTGAATTGGTGACGAAATGTATCCCTCTACGTCACGACATCGGGACTAACCCTTTCGGGTTACGTGATGTCGATTTTCGTGTCAACGGGTTTCGCACCAATTGTAGAAATGGAATGAAATTCGTTCAACTACGACCGTTTGCGATCGCGTTACGCCCTTGAGTACATTGGGGCGGGGCTCCTCGAAAGGGCTCCACCTCCGTCGTTGCTCGTAAAGGGATTAAACGGATCTTAGGCAAACATCGTAGTCAAACGGATTTTAGACCGAAAATTGATACTAGTTTTATATGTACGCGGTATTATAAATGACGTTAGTAATAGAAAAATGACGATACAAAATAAAGATGCAAAAAAAGTATAAAAAAAAACGTTAGTGTTAGTGTCGGTGTTACTACGATCATAATACGAAAATGTACATAAAATGATATAGAAAAGAGATAGAGAAGGGGTTTAGGACACCCTCAACATACATGCTAGTATAGACCTCGGAAATGGACTCGTGAATAGCGACAAAGCTTGGGAGTATCGAGGATGTACGTGAGTTATGGTGTGTATGGGTGTGTGTCGGTTTCCGAGGTATAAATGGCTCGGATTTTGATGCGTTTTGCTTAGGGTTTGTAGTGTAGGTATGTAGGCTTGTAGTAGGGTAAAAGGTGACTGAAGTTGTAGGGTAAAATGAATGAATAATCTCTGAAATGCATGGTGGGGTGAAGCGGTATTTATAGACTTCACCCCTCGACCTAGGGGCACTCGATCGAGTGCCTTCGCAAATGGGCCAAACCCGGGTAAAAAGGCTCCACTCGTTCGAGTGAGGTCAATCCACTCGATCGAGTGGGTCAAAACGGGTGAGATAAATAAGGGAAGGTTGACTTTGTAGTTGTGATTGCTTTTTTGAATTTTATTCTTTGCGCCAATCTGAACTTGGCTAACTTATGAGACGGTTTCGCCTTTGACCGGGTTTTGACCCGGTCGCCAAAAGACGGGAAATATTTTTGGTGTCGGTTTTGGCCCAAATTAGTCTTATTTGACTCGAGACGACCCACTGGGCCTGAATTTGAGGTCCGTTTTGTGAGATTTTACTCTGCTAAAAAGTCCATGTCGGATATTATGAATTCCGAGCCCAAATCCGAGTATACTAAGTCACGTTGACGTCCAATCATCATCGGGTGTTTTTCGGAGACTACCATAGACACGTGGCAGTCAAAATGCGGGTGTCTACAGAGCCCCCACTCTGACTGAGGCTTGGACAAGTCGAAAGTCAGAGTAGCTACCAAGCCTGCTAAGACCTGGTAGACTTCCGGTCGGGTCGTTTATAGTCTAGTGGACTCGCGTGAAAGGCTCGCCAGCCATAAGCAAAGGGTCATACCTGTCCTGATGATGATGGCTTCGCGGGGAATCAGACTTGTAGCATAAGTCCTGGGCGCGCCTATGTGTGGGCCCATCCCGTATCATTTTGGGAAAATGCCGCCTTGGGGGTTCCGCTGGGGAAATATAGGAGCTGCACGGGCTTGTTTCTGAAGCCTTGGGTCGCATTTGAGCTGATGATGATGCGCCGTGGGGAGTAAAGCCTGCCTCTTCTGGGGAGTAGGTGTACCCGTATGCCTACACATCGCACTTTGGATGTAGCACACCGGGGGAAAGCTGACTCCGTTGGGGAAGTTAAATAGTTTCGCGGGGACTTGCTTCTAAAGTCTGGGGTGTACCTGTTTGCTGACACATAACAACTTGTATGTAACACATAGGTAAAATGTTGACTCTCGCTGGGGAGAAAAAAGATTGAAAATTTTGGAAAGACAAAAATTTTGACGCAAAGAAATTTTTAGAAAATCTTAGGAAAGCTCGGGACAGCTTGATTCCTATTCTGGGTTCAAGTTTGAAATCAGGCCTGCGCGCGCATAGGGCCCAGCTTGCTGAGGAGGCAGGGTAGTTAGGTTTTCTGTTAGGTTTTCCCATTATAAATATGGGGATCCCTGCTTCAGTTTCTGCATCACAACTCAAATTCTCCTTCTCCTTTCTCAAAATCTTGTAGACTTTCAAGAGAGCTTAGAAATCTCCGCTATGGGTATTGATCATTTGACGGCTATGCTTCTCGCCTGGTCCCAATACTTTCGGGACGAGGAGAAAGTCCGGCTGACTCAGATGGGGATAGTCAATCTATTCCCTTTTCAACGTCTGATAGTGGATTCACACTTTCTGGATGCCTGTCTGTCGTTTTGGGACACCACCCATCACGTGTTTGCATTCTCGAGGGGCGAGATGTGTCCCTTGCCCGAGGAGATTGCGGCCATAGGCGGCTGGGGTCTTGCTATTCAGCCCGCCATTCCCCCGTTCTACCCGGATCGGAGGAGGAGATTAAGGGAGTTCTTGGGTTTGTCTCATGCTGAGGCAAACCGAATGGTGCAAGGAGATACCGTTTCCCTATTTGACCTGGCCGACAAGTTCATGAACCCACGGGATGTGAGGGCCACCCCTGCTCATAGGCGTAGGGCATTCGCCTTCTGCATGCTGCACTGCTATGTCTTCGAGGGGCTGATGGAACTTGACTCATGCATGGGTCAAATTAGGCTGATCGGAGTGGTTGACCAGATGGAGACTGGTCATAGCCATGCTTGTCTAGCCACTGGGGAGATCATTGCGGGTCTGGATGCCAGACGGCTTGACCCGACTCGACGGTTGATGGGGAGTACCCATTTTCTTCAAGTATGCACCTCGAATTTTTTTTTTTTTTTTTTTTTTTTCGTTCACGTTTCGCGCGAATTTTCTGATTCTCGTAAGTCACTCGATCGAGTGGACCTGTCACTCGATCGAGTGACACTCATACGGAGCTACTGCCTGTTTTCAGAGGGCTAACTCGATCGAGTCATCTGCTGCACTCGATCGAGTGGACCCTGGCGAACCATTCCGTTGCTTATAAAATTTGTGTATTCTCTTCAGATATGGCTGTCGGAGCGGTTATCAATCATAGAGACCCCTCCAAGCATTCCCAATTATCGGAGCAGTCAGATTAGCTCCCGAAGGCGGAAGATAAGCTCGAGTCATCGGATTGATCGAGCTTACTGGGACGAGGAGTTGGTGTTTCACGGGGGTCTTTTGATCAGGTGGACCATCGCTCGGTGGTTCCTTTCAAAATTGACCGGACTGGCTAAGAGAGACCAAGCCCGGTACCTGACGATCCTGTCCTTAGACTGGACAGTTCACATTTATCCGGACCGTCTCCTAAGGCAGTTCGGTTCGTCTCAGCGCATCCCTGAGACTGAAGCCATTATCAGCGTCCCGCTCCAATTGACGGACGCTATGTGCGACACTTGGTTGCAACGATGGTTCACTCGTCCCACATGGACGGTACCTAGCCCTTGCCAATCCGCTTGGGTATCACGGGCTTATCAGAAGTGGACTTCTGAAGAGTCCGAGAAAGCTCGAAAGGCCTTAAAAGTTGATGAGGTCATCGAATTGGTTCAGCGTGAGTCGGCGAAGGACAACAGAGACTTCTTCACCGGGGAACACAGTCCTGAGACCACAGTTCGGGGAGAATCGGGTCTTAAGTCACAAACTAAGACTCGATCTAAGGAAGTCGGTTCTAGCAGCACTCGAGGGCAGACGGACTTGGAACGACGACTTGGGCCGAGGTTGGCGGTCCGGGACCGACTTGGTCCGCGTGACCGGCTCCCTGAGCCCGTTAGGGCTCGACTTGGGCCCATTGATATGACAGGGGAGTCGGGCTCAAACACTCGAGCCCGAGCTAGGGAAGTTCCCGTGGTGATTCGGGAACGCTCCCCTCCGCGTCGTCGTCAGTGGACGACTAAGGAGGCTAAGGACAAAGGGAAGGGCAAGATGCCCTAAGTGCCGAGTTCTTTAGCTTTATTATTATTTAATCATTATTATTATTTTTTGTTGTGTGCCCTTTTTTGTATATTTTTTTTTGATTCCTGCACTTTGTAATTTTCCGAGTTTATCGGGATTTTTTTTTTGAATTAATAAAGGAAGTTTATTATAAAACCGCTCCTGTCTTTTCTTGATTGCATTGGTTGTGCCCTTTTGAGGGGCTGCCTACGTATCCGCGATTAGCAGAATCAAACCAAACGTAGTTCAGGCATAGGAAATTTGCAATCTCGAATTACACCAAGACTATTAGTTCAAGATGTTTACGACAGTAGAATAAATAATTCTAGCTAATTGACTTGCTTTTTGTAAAAAAAAATGATTTTGATAAAATTTGCTAATGACATTGAGAAATGGCTAAGGGTAGTAGCGCTTCAGCTGGTCCAGGTTGGTTGGGTTGACAAACTCATTCCCGTCCAGGTCCGTCAGCATCACTGCTCCCCCCGATAGGATTTTCTTCACCAGATATGGCCCAACCCAATTGGGTTTGAATTTTCCCCTCGGGTCAACTGGTAGTAGAGCTCGAATAGACTTAAGGACTAAATCGCCCTCCTTAATGTTCCTGGGCCTTACCCTTTTGTTGAAGGCCCGTTGGATCCTCTTCTGGTAGATTTGGATGTTATTGAGGGCACGAGACCGTCGTTCATCTAGTAGAACCAGTGAGTCATATCGTGCTCGAACCCAGTCAGCTTCGGGTACTCGACTTTCTAACCGGATTCTGAGGGACGGTACCTCCAGCTCGACTGGTTGGACTGCCTCCATCCCGTAGGTTAGGTAATATGGTGTCGCCCCGGTTGCGGTGCGAATTGACGTTCGATATCCCCATAGGGCAAAAGGTATTTTGTCGGGCCAGTCCCGGTAATTATCAGCCATCTTTTTGAGTATGGTGACAATTGTTTTATTAGCCGCCTCTACTGCTCTATTTGTTTGGGGACGGTAAGGCGAGGAAGTATGCCTTTGGATTTTATATTTGGTCAGCAGGGCCGCAGTCTCGGCTTGAAAATGAGTCCCGTGATCACTGATAAATTCAGAGGGGATCCCATATCGACATATTATCTTGTTTTGAATGAACTTGGCGACATGCTTGGCGGTGAGAATACGATATGATTCAGCTTCGACCCATTTGGTGAAATAGTCGATAGCTACCAAAATAAAGCAATGCCCACCGGTACCCGAGGGATTTATTTTCCCGATTATGTCGATACCCCACGTTGAGAATGGCCAGGGTGACGTCATGGTATAGAGTAGTGATGACGGCATATGTTGCACATTGCCAAAAATTTGACAGTTATGACAATGTTTGACATACGACCGACAATCGGCTTCCATGGTATTCCAATAATAACCGAGCCTCATGATCTTCCGGACCAGCATGTGGGCATTCATGTGTGGGCCGTTCTCACCATCATGTACTTCGGCCATAACCTTTTCAGCCTTGTACTTGTCAACACAAAGGAGAAGAGCCCCCTGTGCCGTCTTTTTGTACAGTTGCCCGTCGTCGGTACGGATAAATTGGGTGGCTAGCCTTCGTAAGGCTTTCTTAGCTCGTCCTTCCGTCCCGGGAGGATATTCTCCGTTCGTTAGGTACGTTAACACGGCTTGGTACCACGGTTCGGGATTGGTTATTTCGATGTCTTCAATATCGCAAATGTACGCCGGCTCAGACCGTCTCTCGACGCAAATTGGCATACTGGTCACATGGTCGGGAATGTTCAGTAAAGATGCTAATTTTGAGAGTGCATCTGCAAACTGATTTTCTTCCCGAGGCAAGTATATGTACTCTACCTTTTGGAATTGTTTCTCGAGATCCCTTACTCGTGCCTGGTAGGTCACGAGATTAGCATTTCGAGTCTTCCATTTTTGAAGCGCTTGGTTAATGACCAAGGATGAATCACCATGTACCCGGAGATTTGTAATCCCCAGATTGGCGGCGGCTTGTAGCCCGTAAATGCATGCTTCGTACTCTGCTGCATTATTAGTAACATCAAAGTCCAGTTTGATGGAGACGGGAGTATGTTCCCCTTTTGGTGAAATTAGGAGGATCCCAACTCCGAACCCTCGAAAATTAGATGCACCATCGAAGTATAAATCCCAAGTTTCAGTATCAGTATGGAAAATATCTTCATCTGGGAAGGACCAAGTGTCGGTGTATCCTTCCTCGGTTATCGGGCTATCGGCGAGAAATTCAGCTACTACTCGACCTTTAATAGCCTTTAACGGTACAAACTTTAAGTCGAACTCTGCCAGCATTAGAGTCCATCTAGAGATTCGTCCGTTGAGAACAGGCTTTTCAAAGATGTATTTGATGGGATCCATCTTGGATAGCACATGGACCTCGTAACTGAGCATATAATGTCGGAGTTTCTTGGTGGCCCAGACTAGAGCCAAACACGTCTTTTCGAGCATGGTATATTTGCACTCATACTCTAAAAACTTCTTGCTGATGTAGTAAATGGCTCTTTCTTCGGAGTCAACTGTCTGAGCCAGCATAGCCCCCATGGCTGTCTCAGTCGTCGTTAGGTATAACGACAGAGGCAAACCGGGTTGAGGTGGCATTAAGACTGGCGGTGCAGACAGAATTTCCTTGATCTTGTCGAAAGCAGTTTGGCACTTGTCATCCCATAGTACCCGTTCTCCCACTTTCAGTTTCTTGAAAATTGGTTCACACACCATGGTTAACTTGGAAATGAACCGACTGATGTACTGGACTTTCCCGAGAAATCCCCTTATTTCTTTTTCGGTTTTGGGAGGTTGCATCTCGGTAATGGCTTTGATTTTAGCTGGGTCGACTTCGATACCTCGTTGGCTAACGATATGACCCAGTAATTTGCCTGATGTTACCCCGAAACTGCACTTTTGAGGGTTTAACCTCATGTTGTATTTGCGTAATCGGACGAAGAATTTTCTTAGGGCGGTGATGTGACCGTCCCGTTCTTTGGATTTGACGATCATGTCGTCTACGTAAACTTCTACCTCTTTATGCATCATGTCGTGTAATAAAGTGGAGCAGTCCTTTGATATGTGGCCCCAGCATTAATGAGACCAAAAGGCATGACGGTATAGCAGTAAGTACCCCAAGGTGTGGTGAAGGTAGTCTTACTCATGTCTTCTTCTGCCATCTTGATTTGATTATACCCGGCATACCCGTCCATGAATGATGGAAGGGCATGATCGGTCGTGTTATCCACCAATATGTCGATGTGTGGTAACGGAAAATCATCTTTCGGGCTCGCCTTGTTAAGATCCCGAAAATCTACACATACCCGCACCTTACCGTCCTTTTTTGGAACCGGCACGATGTTTGCCACCCAGTCCGGATACTCGGACACTTGTATGAAGCCGGCTTTGAATTGTTTGTCGACTTCTTCTTTTACCTTGAGAGACCACTCGGGCCTCATCCGACGAAGCTTCTGTTTGACCGGTTTGCACCGGTCTTTGATTGGTATGTGGTGCTCGGCTATTTCCCGGTCTATCCCCGGCATGTCCTTGTAGGACCATGCGAAGACATCCTTGAACTCTTGGAGGAGGCTTATGAACTGCTGTTTCTCCTCGGGATCTAAGGATAACCCTATCTTAAGTGTTTGAGGCTCTAAGGTTGTTCCCACATTTATGGACTCGGTTTCTTCGATCACCGGGTTTCGGGACTCCCTTTGCTCTAGTTGTTCGATCAGATGCGGAGGTAAGGGTACCTGTTCGTCTGATTTCTCAATGTCATAGCATAAAACATTTTTAAAAGCAGAATTTGAAAGAGACAAGTCGTAAGCAGAACGGTTGTTATTATTGATTGAAAATTTGGAAAATAGCTCAAAGAGAGCAGCCATCTGATCATTGGTCAGTGGCGGGATAGGTAGGGCACTCGGGACAGACCCCAAAGTGCCAGCAGCAGGAATAATAAAAGGGAGGGGGTTACAGGAGTGACTCTAGCACCGACTTCCCTAGACTCGACCTCAGACTCTGACTCAGACTCCGACTCAGACTCGGACTCAAACTCAGACTCAGGCATGTCTCCCTCTCCGGTGACCAGCTTGTAGATCCTTCCCTGACTGTCAGTCCACTTGACAGTCTTCCTCCAGGCCCTGTTTCCCGTCTCGGAACCAACATCCGAGATCAGCTTGGTCGGGTCAAACCTGTTGCTGCGGAGGATCAAGTTGACCAGGTCTTCCTTTGGAGTTGGGGCTATGGTGTCTTCCCCAAATAGTAGCCCTAGTGCGGGCTCAGCATCTTCAGCTCCATTGGACTGGATGAGGGCGAACACATCATCCGGAATGTAGTTGCAGTCCCGGGCCGAGTGGGTCCCGAGCTGCATAGCATTGGGTTGGTATAGACCAACCTGGATAGCCCCAAACACCGGTGTGACAAAGTAGTCAGCCAACCGTGGGCTATAAGGGCTCAAGTAGATACCCTTAAGGATGTTGCAGGCCTTTTCGATCCCTGCTCGGACAACATTGTCGGGGGTGATGTCATAACCGAGACCAAAGTGAGATTCTTCGTCTTTGAGAACCTCGATGATCTTCCCAGCTGGAAGATCGGGTCGAGAAGTAGCCCCCGGAAAGTATCCTAGGTTTTGGAGCATCATGTCGATACTCGTAGTGAAGTAAGGCCTAAAAAGGTACTCTTCCTCGATCATCCCCACAAAATCGAACCCCCAGAGGTCCGTGCGTCCCGTGGCGTTACAGCTAGCCACAGTCATTGGTGTTGCCTCTAAGGTGATGACGTCGTTAAGCAGAGGCATCTTGATCTTTCGGTGGAGGGTGGAGGACACCGCCTTGACCGCGTGGATCCAAGGCCTTCCTAGGAGCAAGTTGAAAGATGAGGTGACATCGATCACCTGGAACTCGAGCTCCTTTTCTATTGGGCCGGTTATGATGGTCAGTTTCACGGCCCCAGCTACCGACTTCGGGCTCCCATCGAAAGCTTGGATGGTCTGAGCAGTCGGAACATAGTCAGCCTCGGTAATGCCGAGGGCTTTTGCGGTCCTTAGAGGAAGGACGTTCACAGCAGACCCGTCATCAACTAGGGTCATGGGAAGGTATTTTCCTCGGCAGACCACCGTAATGTAGAGGGCAAGGTTATGGGTGGCCCCAAATGGTGGTAGGTCGGCTTCGGAGAAAGTGATTACCGGTCTTTCTTCCTTAGCCTTGCCTTTTAGGTGGGGCAACACCATGGCTACCATTTCAGCAGGGGTAACCAAAGAGTCGACCTTAATTTGATCGAGAGCCTTTGTAAGTGCTTCTCGATGTTCTTGAGAACTAACCAGGAGTTGCCATATAGTGAGGTCAACTCGGGTCTTCTTCAATTGTTTCACAAGAGCCGTTTCAGCAGTTGGCTCTTCAAAGGCGACTTCCGTAATGACGGTTGTCGGGATAGGGGCGTCCCTAGAGCTAGTGGCTTGAAAGGGACGGCCAAGGTGGTTACTGGTTAAGACTCGAGATTTAGTCTTTCGAATCTCCTCGGCGGTGATGGGGACAACTTCCCCTTTTGCGAGATAGACATCATCTTCGTCATCGAACCAGATCCCGTTCACTTGCGGGATAAGTGGAGAGATAAGGTGAGAACAGTCAATCACCTCCCCGGTAAAGATGGCGTGGGAGCTGAAAGGGTTCTCCTTGTTGCTAGGCTTATCTCCAGGTAGCGGGATTTTACCGCTTTCGATCAGGTCCTGAATCAAGTGCTTCAGCTTCCAGCACTTCTCGGTATCATGCCCATTGCCCCGGTGGTATTGGCAATAGGCTTGGGCATTGTAGTTCTTGGAGCGTCGCTCAACAGGAACTTCAGGAGTTGGGCCTATCGGTTGGATTAGGCCTTTTGAGGACAGCTTTTGTAAGGCATAAGTATAGGTCGTGCCTATATCAGTGAAAACCCGAGGTGGGGTGTTCCTCTTGGACGGGGCATCTAGTAGATTAACCGCGTCGAAAATACTGCGGGTTGCAGCTTGAGGCTTGGTTGTGGAGGAAGAAGCCCCTTGGTAACCCTTAGCAGCGGCCTTGGTGAGGCCTTCCAGTCTCAGATCATCTTCAATCCTCATACCCATTTCAGTAAGGGTGGTGAAATTGGGTATGACGGCATATCGGAGGTGAACCCGGTAGGATGGGAGGAGGTTCTTAACAAAGGCCTCCACTAAAGTTTTTTCACTGGGCTTATCGACCAGTTTCACGCTCTCGGCCCTCCAGCGTTGAAGGTATTTGGTAAAACATTCTTTCGGCTCTTGGGCCTTAACCTCCAGAGATCTCATTGTGGTTTGGATCTTGGTGTTGTCAGCATAGTTCCGAGCGAACTCGGTGGCCACATCATCCCATGTAGGTTATTTCTTCGGGTCTAGCCTGTAGTACCAGGCCCGAGGGTGCTTTTCAAGAGACGCAGCAAAGAGGTTCTTGAACATGGTGGAGTCCACCCCTTTGATGGCCATGAACTCCTTGAAGGCCCGTACATGTAGTAACGGGTCTTCAGTTCCTTCAAACATAGGCAAACCGGTGAGGTTCAGGTTTGCAGGCAGCTTATCACTTAGCGGGTTATACTCCCGACTGTTTTCCCGGTGAATGTTGTTATTCCCAGTTAAATGAACTTGTTCTTCTAGTCGGCGGACCGAGCTAACCAGTTCAGCTAAAGGTCCGGTAGTTCCGGTAGTAGGAGTCCTGTGCTCCACCGAAGCCAATCGAGTGACGATAGCAACTTGCCCAGCCCTCATTTCATTCAGTTGGGCATCGATGTCGGCCTGCTTCTCGATCATGGCATCAACGGAGGTTTTCAGTTCAGCTAAGGCAGTTTCCATCCTGCGAGTGTGTCTGGTTGATGGTGGCCTGTCTGTAAGAACACCACGTAATCAGAAACCGAACCCAGTCTTGGAATCAAAGGAAACAGTACATCCCGAGCGACCCAAAAAAAAAAGAAAGGACTGAGTGGAAAAAGACTCGAGAAAGACATCTAGACGGATGACTCGTGGGTGGTATGACTTCCTTAGGATTTCGGTTTTGTGGGCCTAGTCCCGTTCGAAGGAAGGTCCACGTGAGATTACTCCCCAGACTTTTGACTCGAGTGTATGGACGGACTTTCCTTTGTAGGGGTATGCCCTACGCGGGTTGGTCGTGCCTTGACAGATAAGGCGGACTCGGAAAAGGGGGGGAAACTCGTGATATAAGATCGACGGAGTTTCGACGCTATAAACCCTCTACATACTATGCAAAGACCCGACACACGGATAGACGATAGGTCCTACAATAAGGAGGGTTTATTTAGGAAAGTTGAAAGTTGAGGTTTGAATGCAAAAATGAACGAATTTCCGAGAGTTTTGAAAACTGAAAACGGAATTTCAAAAACCGAGATTAGAATTTTGAAAAGGAAAATTCTGAAAATCAAAGTGGTAGTGAAAATTTGAGAACTAAAACGGGCAGCATGCCGACTATAGAAAAGGATATTTTGAGTCAAATCTTTGATCCTAAATTTCGGCAGCATTTCGAGTTTTTTGAAATTGGATATTTTGAAAAGACGGGTCCCGAAACGGACAGTATTTTGGGTTTTTCAAAATTTGATATTTTGGAAAGACGGGTCCCGAAACGGACAGTATTTCGGGTTTTTTGAAATTTGGTATTTTGGAAAGATGCAATTTTGAAATGACGGTTTTTGAAAAATGACACGGAAACCAAGTAGCACGTAGTCAAACAAGCATTATAACGACGCTCATGTATGCTTTACGCTAAGTCTCGGTCGGTCAAAATAGGGTCTATACCAACAACGATGGCTTTCTCGTGTGATGGACGGACTCCCTAAGCCGAGTTGGTCTTAGGACATGCCGCGAAACCGAGACGAGTTCCACCATCGATGTCTTTAGCGCACCCATGTAGGAGTGCACCGTGGTATAGTGGGACGTCGGTCACAAGTAACCGGCCCGGGCAAATTTGGGTTATGCATGAATCTTTAAACTAATGCGCGCACACTAATCTACGAACGATTTCTCTTCGAGTCTCACCCTAGGAACCCCGATGACATGTGGTAGATCAGGTATCCCCAGCGGAGTCGCCAAATTGTGGACATGACGTGGGTCCACCCCGACGCGGCGAAGCGCGGGTTTGGGTAGGCGAATGAATCTCGTGGTAAGATTGTTCTCGGGTTCGAAATTTAAGTCAAAATGGAGTCGCCACCAAATTTTGTGGTTATTCGGAACCATACGAGCCCACTCTATGTCGTCATGGGCTATACACAAAGTAAGCCCACTTCGATTTCAGAGTTTATGGGGCTCGTCCCTTTGCATTGCGATACCGATACCATCTATACCGGTAATCGTGTAAAGAATGACTCTCGTTCGCCAAGGGTTTCGGACATCCGGAAACCAAAGGTTCTGAGTAAGGGGTGAGGGTACGTGTTGGGAAGCCCACTAAGGACACCCAACCCCGCCCGCACATGGCGGCCTCTACTAAGACACCGTTCGTGTTCGTGTACGCGCGCTAGTAAATTGATTAAATGATATGCAAACAGCGTTTTGACTAAGCATGCGAATTTTGCGTTAACTATGTCATTTAATGCATCTAATTAGGGTTAAAGTGGTTTAGCATGCGAGGTTCATTTATAAAGCGTAAAAGCAAGTAAAATAAATGAAGCTCGAAAGGAAATAAAAAGCGTACAAGCTACACGGGCGGAAATACAACCCAGAATTCACAATACAACATAAACGAAATAACATAAAATAAAGGTAGAACGGACCCGTATGAAAGCTAGACCGCGAAATATGTAGATGGACTAACCTCGCTTAAATACGTATTATGTTACATATTAAACGAAGGACGAAAATATGAGACTGCGGCGTATTACTAGCCTAATCTCACATCCCGTAGTCTTGTCCCGACTTATCACGTCAAAGTGGTCAAAGTCGTTCTACGTGTCGTGATGTGTAGGTTTTGAAAAATGAGGAGGGTCATGCAATGGTCTAAAGTCGATAAGGAACGGGGCTCGAAATATGTGTCCAAGCCCTCGGGTTTGTGTGTTATGAGACCCACTCGATCGAGTCATTGACTGACTCGGTCGAGTGTGTCATTAGCGTGGCTACTGACCACTTTTTGGGGTGCTACTCGATCGAGTGGCCTATGGCACTCGATCGAGTGCCCCCTGTACGAGAGGTGGCTCGCTCGGTTTTATGACCTGAAATCGATAGTCGGCCTAACCAAGTACGAATATTGCGCGATTCGTACTTAGCTCGACCTCCGGTATTATAATCGTGTATGAACGAATATAATACCGTCATCGGGATTTTAGGAAAACGTTTACGTTCGATTAGGAAATTTTGAATTGGTGACGAAATGTATCCCTCTACGTCACGACATCGGGACTAACCCTTTCGGGTTACGTGATGTCGATTTTCGTGTCAACGGGTTTCGCACCAATTGTAGAAATGGAATGAAATTCGTTCAACTACGACCGTTTGCGATCGCGTTACGCCCTTGAGTACATTGGGGCGGGGCTCCTCGAAAGGGCTCCACCTCCGTCGTTGCTCGTAAAGGGATTAAACGGATCTTAGGCAAACATCGTAGTCAAACGGATTTTTGACCGAAAATTGATACTAGTTTTATATGTACGCGGTATTATTAATGACGTTAGTAATAGAAAAATGACGATACAAAATAAAGATGCAAAAAAAGTATAAAAAAAAAACGTTAGTGTTAGTGTCGGTGTTACTACGATCATAATACGAAAATGTACATAAAACGATATAGAAAAGAGATAGAGAAGGGGTTTAGGACACCCTCAACATACATGCTAGTATAGACCTCGGAAATGGACTCGTGAATAGCGACAAAGCTTGGGAGTATCGAGGATGTACGTGAGTTATGGTGTGTATGGGTGTGTGTCGGTTTCCGAGGTATAAATGGCTTGGATTTTGATGCGTTTTGCTTAGGGTTTGTAGTGTAGGTATGTAGGCTTGTAGTAGGGTAAAAGGTGACTGAAGTTGTAGGGTAAAATGAATGAATAATCTCTGAAATGCATGGGGGGGTGAAGCGGTATTTATAGACTTCACCCCTCGACCTAGGGGCACTCGATCGAGTGGCCCTAGTGCACTCGATCGAGTGCCTTCGCAAATGGGCCAAACCCGGGTAAAAAGGCTCCACTCGATCGAGTGAGGTCAATCCACTCGATTGAGTGGGTCAAAACGGGTGAGATAAATAAGGGAAGGTTGACTTTGTAGTTGTGATTGCTTTTTTGAATTTTATTCTTTGCGCCAATCTGAACTTGGCTGACTTATGAGACGGTTTCGCCTTTGACCGGGTTTTGACCCGGTCGCCAAAAGACGGGAAATATTTTTGGTGTCGGTTTTGGCCCAAATTAGTCTTATTTGACTCGGGACGACCCACTGGGCCTGAATTTGAGGTCCGTTTTGTGAGATTTTACTCCGCTAAAAAGTCCATGTCGGATATTATGAATTCCGAGCCCAAATCCGAGTATACTAAGTCACGTTGACGTCCAATCATCATCGGGTGTTTTTCGGAGACTACCATAGACACCTGGCAGTCAAAATGCGGGTGTCTACACATATACTAATTGAAACAACTAAGATTAACTACCCAAATAACTAGAGAAAATGAGAAGATGAAAACAAGCATGAGAAGCATGGCCACTACAACTCAAACAAGCAATTCAACAAACACATAGAGTGCTCAACATGTGACTAGTAACAAAGATTCCACCTTTTCCCTTAATCAAACCCTAATTACCCATAATCCACACTTAATCCCCCTACTAACCACAAAAAGAGTCAACTCACTCATAATCAAACTAACAATAACAATGATAAGAGAAATCAACATAAACAACAAAACATTCATTATGAACTAGCAAGAACAATAAACAATATGTAAAGATTAAAATTTGAAGAATTAAACAAAGAACAAGAGAAAAGAGATTAAGAAGATTATACCAACTACAAAGAGGATAAAAAGATGAGAACTTGCATTAATAAGAACACCCAAAAATCTCCACCAAAAGTTGTCAAGGATTGATGGATTCTTCAAGAGATCCTTAATACAAGATTAACTAACTAAATTAATCTAAGATTAACAAAAGTTTAAGGAAAAGATTAGTCTAATGAGAGGAGGAACTCTATCTAGGGTTTAGAATAATGAAGAGGGGTCTAAGATGCTTAAACAATACAAGGGAGGAGTATTTATAAGGTTACAAGAGTGAAGGAGGAGAAAAGAAGAGGCGCGGGCTTCAGCTCCCTCTTCTCGACCGGGAAGACATTGGGTCTCGGCCGGGAAGGATGGTCCCGACCGAGACGGTTCTTGGTCTCGGCCGAGAAGGCTCAAACAGAAGTTGTTCCTTTTGTGCACTCCTTCCCGACCGGGAAGGCTACTCTTCCCGCCCGGGAAGGGTCTGTAGGCCTCCATTATGATCTCTAAGGTCCCTCCTTGCATCTCATGGGCTTCTCATCAATTATCAGAGCTCGGGATCGAGTCTAAGGGGCTCGGGAATGGGTCCCAAGGTCTCGGGATCGAATCTAAGGCACCAAGTGATCGTTCCTTCTCTTCGTTGGCTCCAAAAGTGTAGGAAACGAGTCGGAATCGTTCCAATTCTCCATGAGTGGTCTTGGGAACCTAAAACAAACTAGAAGAAGCATAAGTAGCCCAGAAATCGCTCCAAAGAGAGATTTCACAAGAGAAACCGGGACCAAACGTAACAAAAAGGCACTACAAACTACACTTATCAACTCCCCCACACTTAGCCCTTACTCGCCCTCGAGTAAGCACCAACTAACTAAAAACTAAAAGTACTAGACTACTAACCGAGTGGCTATTAGCGCACCCTATGCCCTTTCAACTCACGCGAGTACACTTAGAGGAAAAGTGAACTCTGCAAGGCAAGTAAGGTCTTGCAAAAAAACTGTGGATGCAACCGGACTCAAAAACACACAAACAAACATACATACAAACAAACAAACATACAAACAAGTAAATGGTTGCACCCAAAAAGGAAATAAATAACGCTTCCCTCTAAAAAGGGGTGAAAGAAGCACCGGTTTAGGACTCAAGGCAAGTGACAATGTTCCCAAGCTAATAATACAAATCGAAATGAACAAAACCCTAATAGTATGACAACAAAGCAATAAAAACGTTGGTAACTTACCTAGGTCCTCCTAACCTTCTAAGAACGTACTACGGGACGATCGGTGGGGTGGAAAAAAGATGAGCCACGGTGTTAGTCGACACTGTAGGTAAGTGAGACCCCGCCCCCTTTAGCGATAAGCCAAGAGGGTCGTCCCATGCTCAAAATCGTCTAACTAGCCCAAGTAAAAAGGTGGAATATTCTTGCAAAATGAGGGAAGACCATTACCGCTATCATCCTTCCTAGGGACTCGGTCCTTTGGTAGGCTCTTCACGGTAATAGTCGGTAAAAGGCTTATTTTTTAAGGGTGAGGATTCTTTTTGTGAGGTGATTTTCTTTGACATTTTCTTTCTTTTGCATTTTTGCTTTTTATGTTGCTATGCCATTTCTTTTTCATCTTTTATATTTTCTTTTTGACTTCTTGTGCCTTTTATTTTTCTTCATTCTTTTCTTTCTTTCATTTTCTTTCTTTTTCTTCGTTTGCCCTTTTGGCTAGATTTAAGTTGTAGGCATTTCTTTTTGCAACTAAGAAAGAGATTTCAACAATTTGCAACTTATTTGGTGGATATGTGTAGGAGGTAGGGGAAAGGGTGAGTCGGGGAGCGTCCTTCCCTTCAAACCCACAAAAAGGGGAGAAACTTGGACTAGTCAAAGCAATTCCGAACATGGTCACCTAAGGGACGGGACTCGGCAACCAAGGCCTTTTCACACCATGGGTGGTCATAGTGGTCAAAATGCAAATCCCGTAGTAAATCCCTAGTAGACTAGGTGGACTCAAGGTAAAGGACCAACGAAACTATTGATTTAGGGTCATTCTACTAGACTAAAGTCCAAGACTCGATTCATACTACTAGAAAAGGAAAGTAAACACTTGCACACTAGCCTCAAAACCGGGTTTTCGAAATCCTTTTTACACACTAGACACAACTACACATCACAAAACAAAGACGCGACAAAAACAAAAGATAGAGAGACAAAGACAATAAAACAAAACAAACACATAAAGAGAACAAACACCACCCCGATCTTTCAAACAAGACACCAAATCAACTTCAAACTTTACAAAGCTCCACCCGAGCACACATCATCACAAATCTCCTCTAAACTCCGCAAGACACAAAGAGGAAAAAGGGATAAAAGATGTTACCGGATGTCTTGAAAGCCCTCCAAAGTTAACGGTGATTAGGCGACCTACAAGGAGAAAGGGAGGCAAAACACACACAACACAACAAAAGCACGACACAAAAGAAAATCTTTTTGATTTTTGTGAAAATTTTCAAATTTTTAGGGTTTTTTAAGATTTTTCGAAAAAACCTACGAAAATAAAACTAAACTATACTGGAATATCGCTCCCCCACACTTAAACCGAGCAATGTCCTCATGCTAGATCGTAGTGTATGGAGACACTAAAAAAAGAAAAAAAACTACGAAAATAAAGCTAAAAATCAAAAATAAAGCGGAGAAAATGGTAGAATGTGTCCGGCCGGGGTGTAGTCAAGTCACCATGGGCCGAGACGAGAAAAGATATGGATGGGGGAAGAAATAAAAAGAAGGAAATAAAAGGAAATGGGAGGGGAGGACTAGGTGTAATCAAGTCACCTAGCCCGGATTCCGCCCGAATCCGACTAAATCCTAACAAAAGAAAGTAAAATCAAAGAAAAAGTGAGAACACTTGCAAATTTGGATTTTGAAATGACTATCGATGTAGTCACGTCATCGAGAGTCGGGAGCAATGACTACCAAGGCCCCGAGGGCCACCATGACACAAAAGTGTATAAGGGGAAGGGAACAAACAAAGGAAGACAAGCAGTAAAAGACGGAAAAGAAAGGATAGTTGCCGTACCAATCGGTTAGCAACTCACTCACTCCATCATCTCAAAGTTCGATAACGGCACATAGCTAGTCTTCGTCATTGTTATTCCTCTTCATTCTTGATGAGCCCGCATGGTTGAAGTATTAAGCTTGCAAAGGTATAAGGAGGTGGGATTTGATGTGAAACTCGATGTATAGTGAAGATAAGATGAGGTGAGGGTATGTATATGAAGTGTAGGGGTCATATGATAGGTGCAAGGGTAGGTAGGGAGGTTGGGAAGGGGTATAAAGTGGTTGGGTAGGCTCACATGACAAAGAAGAGGCAAAAGAAGGAGCAGGGCACCATCCCGGTCGGGATGGATGGTCTCGGTCGGGATGACACACCCTTCCCGGTCGGGATCACACTCCAGAAAACTCGATTTTTGGTACACTCATCCCGATCGGGATGACTCCTTCCCGGCCGGGATGGCTCATCCTTCTCGGTCGGGATGCCTTCTTCTTGGTCGGGAAGAGTCTTCTAGCCCTTCATAATCTTGATAGCTTCACCCACAAAGTCACCAATACAAACCTGACTTCCTTGCTCAAAATCCAGGCTCTATCAATAACCGCTCCTCTCTAAGATTCATCTTCACTTCGCACCTATCAAATAAGCTCAAAACATCCATCAAAATCCCTCCCTCTCATCACTCATCAAAATACCAAATAACAAGGATTTCACATAACTCAAAAGAATTAAAAGAAAGAGATATATACAATAAGACCGTTCTTTTGGAACTCCGTCAAACCAAGGATGCTGTATTCTTCAATCATTCTTCAACAACATTGTAGCCAATTCCATCGTCATCAAGGGCACGATGTAACAAATCAAAGGCTCGGGAGAAGTCTTCAATCAACCTTGTGGAATACCAATCCACACTCCAAGGTTCTTCAAAACCTGTTCTAGAAGTTCCCGGGGCATCCCGATCTACTAAGTTCAATGGCTTGAACTTGTACTTTCGATCCTTCGGTATATACCCAAACTTCAACTCATCTTCGCAAGGCCTCAAGGGAGGCTCAACTTTCTTCTTGCTAATCGACTTGTCTTCAATCTCATGATATGAGCATTCATCCGCCCCAAACTCGGAATCATCATCTTCGATTCCATAGAAGTTGTTTTTCAAGCTTTCACCCGACTCATCCCCTAGACCGATGTCTTTCACGGCGTGGATCATATTATATTCATCATTTGTAGGCGAGGTGTTGCCTTGGAGGTTAAACACGAGCTTCTCGTCGCCTAGCTCAAATGTGATCCTACCATTCTTTACATCAATCATTGCACCGGCGGTATGTAGAAATGGGCGACCTAGGATAATGGGAGTGACGGCATCTTCTGGCATATCAAGTACAAGGAAATCGACCGGAATGAAGAACTTCCCGATTCTTAGTGGTACATCTTCTAACATCCCCAATGGCCGGTTGAGTGAACGATCGGCCATTTGGAGTGTAATAGAAGTACACTTGAGCTCTTTCATCCCAAGTCGCTCACAAATGGAATAAGGAATAATGCTTACACTCGCACCCAAATCACATAATGCCCTTTCAATCTTCAAGTTGCCTATGGTGCACGGGATCGAGAAACTACCCGGATCCTTCAACTTGGGAAGTGTAGAACCTTGAATGAGCTCGCTTACCTCTCTTGTGAACGCTATGGTCTCTTCCTTGTCGACGGATCTCTTCCTAGCCAAGATTTCTTTCATGAATCTTCCATATGCCGGGATTTGTGTAAGTAGCTCGGTAAAAGAGACACTCACATCCAACTTCTTCACAATATCAAGGAACTTGTCATATTGAATGTCCACCTTGGTCTTCATTTGCCTTGTTGGGAATGGCAATTTGATATGTATCTTGTCTTGCTCATTAGGGTTGGACTATTCAATTGACACTTTCCTCTTTCCTTTGTCTTTTCCTTGAAGTGGGGGAAGCTTGTCTTCATGGGGTTTCTCAATCTCCCACAAAACTTGCTCCTCCATTGAATTTCTCGAACTTGAATTGTCTTAAGATGGAGATACAACTTCTTTCATTGGTTCTTGCTCAATTGGGAATAAGGGGGAGTCATAAGATGCACCACTCCTCAAGGTAATAGCATTCACATGTTCAAATTTCGCTGATTCACCTTGAGGAGGTAGTTGCCCCTTTTGTCTTGAAAAGCTACCCGAAGCAACTTGAGCTATTTGGGTTTCGAGCATCTTCATATGAGCATCTCTTGCTATGTTCTCCCTTTGAAGATGAGCAAAGAATTCTTGTTGGTTTCTTAGCATCTCCATTTGGCTTCTTTGCATTTCTTGATTACTCCTTTGCACATCCAACATTGATTTTTGCATGTCGAAATTCCGAGGGAGAGATTGTTGGTTATGAGGAGTGTTGGTGATGGCTAGAGGAATGCCATAATCATGAATAGGATACCGACTCCTTTGCTTGCTTTCATGTTGAGTACCTTGAGATCCTTGTTGTTGTTGAAGGTTCCCTTGGAACCCATGAGAGTTGCCTTGATTAAGGTCTTGAGTTTTACCATGGTTGTAGTTTTGATGTCCTTGGGAGTGTTGGTTTCCTTGGAAACCACCTTGATGATTGAAGTTCCCTTGTTGGAACCCTTGATTGTTGTTGAAGGTACCTTGGTTATGTTGTTGGAATGGCCTTTGGTTGCCTACATAACCATGGTAGCCTTGGTTGTTATCCCTTAAGGGAGGTGGAACATATGGACGGTGTTGTTGAAGAGATTGTTGTTGGGAAGCTTGATACATGTGAGGATTTGGCACATTTTTCTTGAAGTTAGATTACGGGGCACCTTGCTTGAACGCTTGAAAGGCATTCACTTGCTCAATGCTAGCTCGACAATATTGAGGTTCATGCCCAAATATCCCGCAAATCTCGCATATCCCATAATAAGGTGTAGGAGGTACAACTCCCGAAGCTTTGACTTGTTGAGTTGAATGTAGGTGGGAGGCACTTGTGCTTTGACCTTGCTCGAAATGACTTTGGAGCTTCTTGTCAATAGTTTCCATGTGGGTTTTTAATTATGCTCCAAGATGAATACTTAGTTGTGTAATGGCATCGATCTTGTGCCTTCCTCCTCGATTCGTCTTTCTAAGCCTAGAGTATTGGGAGTTGTGTACCGCCATCTTCTCGATTCTTGACCATGTTTGGTCGTCATCTACCTCGGTAAACCTTCCATTCGATCCCATGTTGAGTATGGCCCTTGAATTTTCATATAACCCGTTCCAAAACTGTTGAACAAGGAACCACTGTGATAAACCATGGTGAGGACAAGAGCGGATCAAGGCTACGAATCTTTCCCACGTTTCATAGAGGCTTTTTTCATCACGTTGTTGAAATCCCGTGATAGAAGCTCTCAATAGATTTGTCTTCTCCGGGGAATAAAATTGTTGGTAGAAAGCTAAGGCTAGCTTCTTCCAAGTATCAATACCGAGAGTCGCCTTGTCTAACCCTTTGAACCATTGCTTAGCCTTACCGATTAAAGAGAATGGAAATAATACTCACCGGATTTGGTCTTGGGTTATTCCCGGTTGTGAGATAGCATCGCAATAGTCCGAAAAGGTTTCCATGTGTTGATGAGGATCTTCGGTTGGTAACCCACTAAATTGATTTCTTTCGACCAATTGGATAAATGCCGTTTTTGCCACAAAATTGCCGGCGTATGCGGCCGGTAAAGCGATGGGACCGGGCAAAACATCTTACGTAAAGGTTAAATGAGAAGAGAAATTAGGCATTGTTGGATATGCGGGAGATGATGGTGTAGACGGTGTTGATGTAGAAGTAGAAGGGGAACTAGGTTGAGAGGAATGACTAGAGGTACCAAAAGGATTGATGAAATTCCCTTCGGCCGTCTCCCGAGGTGTCTCGTTCAAGTCAGATCCTTGAGCTTGTTCTTCAATGGTATTGCTAGTACTAGGTTGAGAGGTTCTAACCCGATCAATCATCCGTTCGCGAAAGACTCTAAAAAGTCTTCCCGGCTCAGGATTGAAGAGAAAGAAGTCGCCTCTCCTCCTAGGCATGCACTACGCACTTGAACAAACGTGAGAACACCTAGTGCTTTATGGGCACTAGGCAAAGACAATAACCGAGCACAACGGAAGACAAAGAGAAAAGAACACAATGAAAACAAAGAAAAACCTACAAAATATGCACAAGAGATAGAAGAAGAGCACAAGAACGGTAACTAAGTCTAGCTAATAAGCAAACTAAGTCTAAACATGCACCATCCCCGGCAACGGCGCCAAATTGATGGTAGGAACTTGCCGTCAATCCCTACCAACAAGTATAGCAACTATTCGTAACTAGTAGCTAGGGTAAGTCGACTAAAGAGATAGAGAAATCAAATAAGGGAAACAGTAGGGTTAGTTTGGGTTCATAAGTGTAGTAGGATGATTGGGAGGTCAAGGGTGTAGGTTTCACCTAGTTACTAAGGTCGGTTTGCGCTCTCGCGTCAAAGCCTAAGTCCGCACTCTCGTGTCAAAGACTAGACCCAAATACTCATGCAAAGTATTACCCAAAACCTAAGCACTCAACCACAAATCGATCACACAAATGAGAAGATGAAAACAAGCATGAGAAGCATGGCCACTACAACTCAAACAAGCAATTCAACAAACACATAGAGTGCTCAACATGTGACTAGTAACAAAGATTCCACCTTTTCCCTTAATCAAACCCTAATTACCCATAATCCACACTTAATCCCCCTACTAACCACACAAAGAGTCAACTCACTCATAATCAAACTAACAATAACAATGATAAGAGAAATCAACATAAACAACAAAACATTCATTATGAACTAGCAAGAACAATAAACAATATGTAAAGATTAAAACTTGAAGAATTAAACAAAGAACAAGAGAAAAGAGATTAAGAAGATTATACCAACTACAAAGAGGATAAAAAGATGAGAACTTGCATTAATAAGAACACCCAAAAATCTCCACCAAAAGTTGTCAAGGATTGATGGATTCTTCAAGAGATCCTTAATACAAGATTAACTAACTAAATTAATCTAAGATTAACAAAAGTTTAAGGAAAAGATTAGTCTAATGAGAGGAGGAACTCTATCTAGGGTTTAGAATAATGAAGAGGGGTCTAAGATGCTTAAACAATACAAGGGAGGATTATTTATAAGGTTACCAGAGTGAAGGAGGAGAAAAGAAGAGGCGCGGGCTTCAACTCCCTCTTCTCGACCGGGAAGACATTGGGTCTCGGCCGGGAAGGCTGGTCCCAACCGAGACGGTTCTTGGTCTCGGTCGAGAAGGCTCAAACAGAAGTTGTTCCTTTTGTGCACTCCTTCCCGACCGGGAAGGCTAGTCTTCCCACCCGGGAAGGGTCTGTAGGCCTCCATTATGATCTCTAAGGTCCATCCTTGCTTCTCATGGGCTTCTCATCGATTGTCGGAGCTCGGGATCGAGTCTAAGGGGCTCGGGAATGGGTCCCAAGGTCTCAGGATCAAATCTAAGGCACCGAGTGATCGTTCCTTCTCTTCGTTGGCTCCAAAAGTGTAGGAAACGAGTCGGAATCGTTCCAATTCTCCATGAGTGGTCTTGGGAACCTAAAACGAACTAGAAGAAGCATAAGTAGCCCAGAAATCGCTCCAAAGAGCGATTTCACAAGAGAACCCGGGACCAAACGTAACAAAAAGACACTACAAACTACACTTATCAACCGGTTTTGAAAACGATTAGGTCGCGTTTCTACCAAATGCTACTATTAATTAGTTAGCTCGGTATTTGTGGTGTATATGGTGTTTGTGATATCCGTGACGGTGTTTTGGAAGGTGTGACTAAATCCTTGTTATATAATTTAGGTAGTGAATAGTGTTTTTTTTTTGAAAAAAAACTTTTAAAACAAGTTTCTTGTGCTCGTCGGTTGCATTAACTAGCGTTTCGACAGTGGGGGTGATGTATTGGGAAAAGTGTTTTGAGGGTATAACCGTTTTGGGTTCCTTGACTTCATTGATTGAAGTTTTGGGCGTGTCAACGGCATGCGCAATTTTTTTTTTCTTTTTTGAAAATAAAGTGTGTTTTGAAAGTAAAATGTAACCGTTTAAGGCACCTAGATCCCATTGATCGGGAGTTTTGGTGGTATTAACGGTATTTGTTGTTGGCGGGTGCTATTTTGGCCAAGGCGATGGTGTTTGTAAAAATGTTCCCTTTTTTTGAAAGATTTGTCGTGATGACATTATTTGGAAAGAAAAGTTTTCAAAAATTATTTTAGATTGGCCGGAATGTCGTTTGCTTTCTTCGAAAAGAGAGACGATTGATTTTTTTGAAAACGAAATTAGGTGCGGTTGAATATGTTGTCGTGGTTGAATCCAGATTTTAAGTTTTTTATTTGGGTTGTTCAAACACGCTACACATAACTAGGAATGCATACACTCATGCAGGATGCAGACACGGGTAGGTTAGGGTAGGTTACCGCCCACGAATAGCCCTTGCTTAGGTGGCGACCAGTCACCGGGGAGGTGAGTCTCGCACCGTCTGTTTGGACCATTCACTTTGTTTATCCACGGGACGTGCGTTAGGCGGCCGGAGCATCAACCGAGGGTCTCTCCGCGTGTCCAAAATGATCTTACCGTGAAGAGGTCGATTTGTCCTAATATCGGCTAGGGTAGACTTTTTAGGGCCAAAACCTGTGGTGACCACAACAGGAAACTAGGAAATGGACTTCACCGACCTCGTTCAATTTACACCACAGCTGGAAACTTGTTTCCAAATCCTTAGCGGAGTCGCCAAACTGTGACGTCCGTCCACACCGCCCTGCGCCCCGCGCGCTCCCGCGCGGGACTGACCTGGTTTCTTTCGAATCGCGGCGGCCACCCACTCGGCCCCCTCCCGGTCGGGGGTCGGTATGATATCCCTTTCGGGGCGAAGTGTATGACCTCGATTCGGATGACGATTCAGACTTGTACTAGACGGGCGCAGACGCCCGTGTTTCCGTTGGAATCGATCGAGTCGTGGTTGAAATGTTTAAAGGTCGATATGTTTAGCAAGGCGATGTTTTTATTGAACTGAATTCGTTGCCGATTCGTGGAGTCGCCACCGAGTCAATTATGGGGACTCGGAAACCGTTCAAGTCAACTTTGATCTTTAGCCGGCTCAAAGTTGAGTGGTATGGGACCTAAATATAAACACTTGTACCCTTAAGCACTCCATGCCTGAAATGACTCTCATTGTCAATGGTTTCGGACATCCGGAAACCGTCGATTCTGAGTGAGGGGTGAAGGTACCTATTCGGAAGCCAACATTCGATAGACATCGACACCCAATCCCGCCCGCACTATCACGACCTCTACTAATCAATCGGTGGGCTGATAACTTCATTTCCTAGTTGTGGCGGAAGTACTGTAACATCCATTGTTTTAACCCTATAACTTTTGCTATGTCGATTGTTTAAGGACAAGTAGGTTTTATCGTCGAAGTAGTTGTGTGATAGACCGTACTTAGTACGGGTCAGAAGCGTCGATTTAGAAGTATATTTAGTAACGTGATAATGATTTTGAGCTTAATTGAGTAGAAATCTCATTTTACGATATTATTTTTAATTGAGAATAATTATGTGATTTAATTGACCATCGGGTTGCCTAAGTGAAGCATGTAAGCAAAAAGCCCAACCGAAGCCGAAGAACCGACAGTCTCGCACAACTCGGAAATTGAAGACGGAATTTAAGTCCCCTTAGATTCCTTGTTAGCTTATTAATTAGTATACTATTATTATTATCTTATTATATTATTTTATTTTATTACTAGAGTTTGGTAAGTAATAGACTTACCTTAATTATTACCTGTATTAGACTACTATTAGTATAAATTATTAGTAGCTTTATTAATATGAGTATTCTTCATATTGTAGTTGAACGTGAGATTAGAATATCAAGAACCCTAGTTTTCTCATGACTATTTGTAACTAATTTCTCTTCTCGGTTCAAGACATTGAAGCACTTAATTATCGATTGTGAGTTTGAAAGTTCTAATCTTTATTCTTGATTATTGATTAATTTCTCAGTTTAATTACATGAATGTAGTTATTGATTTCTAGAGTGATCAACTAGTTTTCTATTTCATCGTTCTATTGTTAGTTTTGTTAACTGACCAAGATTTGTTGATTAACTGACCTGAATAACATCAAAGACTTAATTATTGAACAGGATTCGTTAATATTAAGAATTAGGAGCAATTATCATTGATCTATAACACAACTGGATTGTATGTGTTTATTTATCTCTTTATCGAATTCTCTATCTATTAATGTTGCTGTTGAATTAAATCTATAACTGGATTGTTTAGTTTTTTTAACAGTTAGGGCTGATTAAGAACGGGATACGTTTTAATTAGTTATTCATAAGGAGAATTGCAATCTACGATTCACGATAAAGTAATCAAGAATAATAATTTGAACCGGATTTCGCTGATCTATTGTGATTAACTTGTGGATTTGAACTTGACCCGAGACCTTTTAATCATTTGAATTAGTCAAAGTTTTCATCTTTATTACTTTTAGTTATTAAACAATCATCCAAAACCCCCCCTTCTTATTGTTTAATTAATTAGTTATTTATCGTTCCACATTAGTACAAAGTTATAATTAGTCCAATTCTCTGTGAATTCGACCCTTATTTCCATTATACTATTGTATTAGTTAGTTGGTTATAAGTGATTATAAAATTATAATTTGAGGCATACGACTTTAGCCTATCAAATTTTGGCATCGTTGCCGGGGATTGGCGTTAATTGTTTCTGTGTGTTAGTGTAGTCTTTTTTTTATTTCGTTAGTTTGTCGTTAATAGTTTTTAGTGAGTCTAAGTTTACCCGATAGATGGCGACTAAATATTTCTCTCAATATGAGCATTAACTGTTTTACAAATATTTCAATAGATTTAATGAGTATGTCTCTAGATGTCGCCACCGATATCAAATTTGGGAACTCTGTCATGTGGTATACAATGGGTTAAATGATAAAACTTTAATGCATATTAATTCTTTAAGTGAGGGGAGATTCATTGATGGACTTAGTTATGAGGAGAAGTTGGAACTTTTCATATATTTGGCTCATGACACTGAAAAATGGGAGTTGGAAAACTGACGCTCTAGGACACCTTCAATGAGTCTCAATAAAAATTTGAACACCCAACATGATTCTCGTATATCCACAGAAGACATGATTAGAGACCTGATTACTGCTCAGATGACCCTTCAAGCTAGTATGGCTTATCAATTCGGGCAAGAGAACAATGGTAGTATCGAGAACCATGAGAGTCATTTAGTGCAAATAACGGAATCTAAAGATAGACTTGAGACACATGATGAGTTTTCTCTTAATGTTAAGGAGTCTAGAGTTTTTAAGAACATAGAGTTTGATGACACTCTTCCCCTTGAACCCGATTTGGTATGTCACTCTTATAAAGAGTGTGATGTTGATAGTGATGATGGTTTTTGGGATGACGAGGAAGATGACTGTGATGATTCGATATACTCCTCACCCTCTTCCACAGTTTCTACACATATTGATTACTCTTGCCCTGACGAACACGTGTTATGAAAGATTCCTTAAGTCACAATGATACGAGTGATATTTCAGTCTTGGAGGATTCTCTAGTTATGATTGTTGAGAATGAGCAAGAGGAAATAAGTGTGACGGTTGAGGAGACTATGGAGGTTGGAGCAGGAGAAGAGTAGATAGTTGTTTTTGATGAGGCGAAAGACGATTTCCCTAAGAAAAGTGCATTAGTGAGCCTGAATTGTGATGAAAAGGTGGGAGAAATAGGGGGAATATTTACTAAATTTTATATTTACAGGGAAGAACCACCAATAATAACTTTCGAGTCTTCATCGGTAATAATTCCGGGAAAGTTTTATGTTTGCCCTCGAGACTTTTTGACCCTACCTATGAAAAACCCATATTATAAAGAGGACTACATTGATATGGATTCATTTTTTGAGCATAGTGGGTCGAAAACAAATTCTTTGCATGATTATTATGATGTGCTTATTTATAGATGGTGTCAATCGATATAAATCTCTTATTGTCACGATTCTAATCTTTGTGCAAGTATTTATGATCGACTGCTAAGGGCATTGAGTTGTTCCGCGCCTAATGTAACCTTCACTTCATTCGATTACTCAATTATCGGATGAGGTAAGTAATTTAGTACTATTTTAATTCGGGTCTGTTTTCTGCAAGAAGTAGAGCGAACGACAATAAACAAAAGCGCTTTCGGGAGGCAACCCGTGTATGGTATGTTTTTATTTTTTTATTTTTCAAATTTTATTTTGGATCATATTTCATAATATTAGATTAATAATCGCTTTTCGTATTTTTGTCGATTAAGTCGTGTTATTTTTAATTTTAATTTTAAGTATTTTCTAATTTTTAGTACTTGTAGGAAAGAGAAAAGCGGATTTCTTTCAGGAATCCGTTCGACTAACATGAGGGTTGGGCGACTAGCATGACGAAGTACTAAAAAATCGAAGAAAAATTAAAGAAAATTATCTTTTGGGACGAAATTCCAGCGACCCGTGCGAGTCGCGTGGAACCTGGGCGAGTCGCGTGCTCCTGTACTGCAGCAGGTCATTTTTTTTTTCTAATTTTGAAAAAAAAACGCTACACTTAACAGACCTCCCCATCTTCGTCCTATTCACCTCCTTTATTTTTAATTTTTAATCCCCAAATTCCTTCCTCCAATTCCCAAATTCAGTTCATTAATTTCCTACTCCATTCCATTCATCTCCATCCCTTAATCCCATCTTCGATCTCCCTTCCCTCTGTAAAATACGCTGTGAGGATCACCGGACTCTTTTCAGTCTTCGCCGGTGTCGTCATCTACGTCGCAGCCTAGGGTTGCGCGTCCGTGTCGTTCGTCGCCGGCCAGTCAGGTTCACCTGGGCCGCCGGTCTCAGCCAGGAGTGGGTTGTCAGTTCGCCCGGTTAGTCTGTGTTGCCGGCGTTTTGTTTGTCGTCTGCGCTTCCGGCCGCTGTCGTCGCCGGTGGTCGAGTCCAAATCTGAAGTCGGGCGGTGTATGGTTGCCATATCTACTTTACTCAAAGTTTTTCATGGTTCGGGTACGAACTCTCATCCTTTTCTTGAGTCATGCCCCGATTTGAGCTGTTTGTTGTTGTAGTTTCTATGGCATACCATCGAATTAATTGCTGGTTGTGGACGGATTACTAGTCAGTTTTCTTTTGGCCGAGTAAGCTGGTTATGTTATGGATGTGTCTTTTTGGCAAAGTTCAATGATACCGAGTCGTTGTTGCTGGTTGGGTTATAATGTTGATTTCGGCTATGCTGTTGGTTTGCTAGTGTAAGCATTGTTATCGGTTGTGTTTGCTCATCTAGTTGGACGGAGTTTTCGATGGTGCCCTCTGTTTTGTTTACTCTGTAATTTTTTGGAGTCGTGTTCGCTCACAAATTAAGAGTGCTTGGTGCGTTTTTGTCTCGAGAACCATAAATGAAGGTGAAGTAAGCTAGCAAGGGAGCTTGAGACGGGTGTTCAACTGATACTCTTGACCTGCATTTAGGTGACTGTCTTATTCTTTTATGATGGTCGTGACGAGTTATTTATCGGTGTTTAAGGTTTTTTCCCGTTTATTATTTTTATTTATGTCCTTGATCTCACATTGAGGACAATGCTTGGAATAAGCGTTGGGAAGGATTTATATATTTCTCGTCTTTATATTTCGTCGTTGTTACCACTTTATTTGAAAGAAAAAAAAGACAATGATGAATGAAAAAAAATGATGAAAGAAAAAGAAAAAAAGATTGAAAGAAAAAAAAAAGAATGAATGAAAAAAAAAATAAACCCGGCTAGGTGAAAGGGCGCCTAGGCAAGAATGAGAATGTGGCCGAGGACGGAGTGAAAACCCGAAAGGGCGCTCCGGGTAAAAAGAAAAATCGAGTTGCGTACCACGAGAGTAGTGTAAGTGAAAAAAATGCAAAGCTAGAGTAAAAATCCGCAAGGGCGGACGCTCTAGGCAAAATGAGGGAATTAGGAAAAAAATCACTACTGCTTTCTCCAGGTGTCATAAGAAGGGCGACATAGAAGAACGGTCGGGTAGGATTAGTTGGCAAAGGTGAGAAGAATCGCGGTGCGGGTTGTATAATATTGTGGTATACATCTTTTACCACCGGTGACATTTGTAGCACATGTGATCCATTTTAGGATCGGAGCGATACGGTGCATTAGAATTTTATTGTTGTTTCTTTTCATATGTTGATGTCCTTTTGTCGTGAGGATGATTCGAGTTGGTGGCCGTAGTTTGTTGGTGATGTTTTGTATACGAGAGAGTTAGAAGGATGACGGGCGAGGGATGATGTGCATAATGTTATACCCGCGCCTTTTGGACTAGTGATGGTTTTTTTTATTGTGTTCGTCGAGTTTTACTCGAGGACGAGTAAAAGTTCAAGCACAAGGATATTTGACAGACCGTACTTAGTACGGGTCAGAAACGTCGATTTAGAAGTATATTTAGTAACGTGATAATGATTTTGGGCTTAATTGAGTAGAATTCTCATTTTACGATATTAATTGTAATTGAGAATAATTATGTGATTTAATTGACCATCGGGTTGCCTAAGTGAAGCATGGAAGCAAAAAGCCCAACCGAAGCCAAATAACCTGATAAGTGTGGTTTGTAGTGCTTATTTTGTTGTGTTTTGGTCCCATTTTCCTTGTGGAATCGCTCCTTGGGAGCGGTTTATGGGTTTCTTATGCTTCCTTTAGTTCGTTTCAGGTTCCCGAGACCGATTTGGAAGAGTTGGAGCGATTCCGACTCTATACATACACATTTTGGAGCCAACGGAGTAGAGGAACGATGACTCGATGCCTTGGAATCGACCCCGAGACCTTGGGACCCAATCCCGATCCTCCGAGACCCGATCCCGAGTCCCGAGAATCGACGAGAAACCCATGAGAGGCAAGGAGGGACCAAAGAGCTCTTAAGGGAGGCCTACAAAGACCCATCCCGTTCGGGATGGCCTCATCCCGTTCGGGATGAAGTGAACATGAAGCGCGGCTACTGTGAGCCCATCCCGATCGGGAAGGTCCTTTCCGACCGGGAAGGATGGCCCATCCCGATCGGGACCAAGCCTTCTCGACCGGGAAGGGTCAGTTACAGCCCGCATTTTTTCCTTTCTTCTCCTTTCCACTTGTAACCCTATATATACCCCCTTCTTGTATTAAGACACAATCTTATGTTATATTCTTCACCTCTCTTTAAACCCTAGACTACTTTAGGTTAGATTAAATTAGATTAGGGTAGATTAGTCGGTAATTAGTAGTTAATCCTAGTTTAGTACTTGTATTAAGGGAATTCTTCAAGATCCATCCAAGATTGACAACCTTGGTGGTTTGTTTTGGGTTTTCTTCATTAATGCAAGTTTCAATCTTTCCCCTTCACTAGTTTGGTACAATCTTCTTCTCCTTTTACTCTTAATCCATTTTTGTTCATCAAGTTTAAATCTTTGTTCATTGTTATGTTTGATGTTCATAGTTTTCACTAGTATTTTCATGTTTGTTTTGTTTCTTTTGATGATTCCCCTTGTTCTTGTTAGTTATAGTTGGATTATGTTAGAGTAGTGTTCTTGCTAGGGTTAGTAAGGTGATTAGGGTGTTGATTGGGTGATTAAGGGTTTGTTAGAGATGTTGGTGGAAGATTTGGGTTTCCTCTTGGATTGGTGCACATCACATGTTTGTTGAATTGCTTGAATGACTAAGTAGTTGAGAATGCTTGTTTTTCTTGCCTTTCTTTTGTGGGTGTTAGTTTGTTGTGGGTTCGGTTCCCTCACTAAGTTGCGAGAGCCCGGTGAGGACGACCCCTAGGTCGGTCTAAGTAGCGAGAGCCCGGATTCGACCTAGGCCACCATAGCGCGCTAGAACCCCGTTTGTATTGTGTGTCGCCGAGATGGGTTCTAGGTGGAACCTCTAGGTGGGTCTAAGTTGCGAGAGCCCGGACCAACCTAGATCACCCTACTACCTCCTTCGCTCTAGTTCCCCCTTGACCATTCCGTCACCCCTTTGACCCCGACCTAATCCTAGCCCGTTTTCCTAGTTTATTCTCCTTAGTCATAGTCTAGCCTTCTCCCCCTCTTATCATTCTCTTTGTCGCTTAGCTCGTTGACTTAGTCTTGTATTTAGGCGACCTTAGTCTAGGCTATACATTACCGTCCCCGTGGATTCGACCCGACTTGCCCTATCTACCCTAGTTAGGAATAGCCGGTTATATTATTGACGGTAGGCCCCACGACAAATCCTACCATCAATTTGGCGCCGTTGCCGGGGACGGTGCTAGTTTGGACTTTGTTTTCCTATTTGCTTGGCTTTGTCTTTGTGTTTGTGTTTTTCTTTTTTCTATTTATTACTTTGCTTCTTGTGTGTGTGTGGTTTATTTCTTTCTTGTCTAGTGCCCAAAAAGCACTAGACTTCTCACGTTTGTTCTTAGTCTACAGTTTGTGCTTAGAGGTGGTGACTATCTTCTTCTTGCAACTTAGAGCCGCTTTAACGGATGGTTGCTAGGATGAGTGGTTTCCAACCGGGTATGGACTACGATTTTCGAGCAAGCATGGGGTTTGATCTAAACTCCACACACTCGGGAGCCGATATGAGCTACTCTTCTTCTTCCATGAACCAAGGGTATGACATGACGTCCCCCTACCATTATCAAGCTTCTTTGGGTAATCAAGACTCTAGTGGGTATGAACTTCAAGGTTATGAAAACGGCTACCAACAAGTGGACGATTATAACTCCTACGATCATGTTGGCTATTACTCAAGTTATGATTGTGAACCCACCATGTTCAATCAAGATTCACCTTACGGAAGCCAATACCCCAAAAACCCACCATATTACCCTCCACCCCAACCACAATATGAACCCCATGACCCACAATACTACCAATCACCCCAACCTTGCTACCAACAATATGATGCCCCACCCTTTGGGCATCATCAAGATTTTCAAGGAGCTTTAAAAGACCCCAATGATCACCAATTACCCGACACGGAGGTGTTTCATTCAATGCTTCAAATGCAAAGGAGCATCCATGAAATGGCCATTCAATTGCAAAAAGAGCAAGATGAATTCATGGCCCGATTTCGAAGGGAAAACGAGGCAAGGGATTCTTGATTAAATGCAATATCGGTTAAAACCGTAATGCTTTTATCCCGAACATCGCAATTAGATGAAGGATGCCCACTTGAGAAAGAGGAGCAACCTAACCATGAAGCCGCCGATGTAGTTCCCTTTGGAGGAGAGATTTGCTTTGAAGAACATCAATCGTCTACCGAAAAAGAGACGGATGAGGATATGACCCTTGTTGAAGGCAACATTGGTGAGGAATTGGAGGAGGATAGTGAGTTGGATGGTTTGGTGGAGTTTGTGGAGTTGTTGGGTGAAATTGTTAGCCTCGAGTTGCCCTTGTGCGATAATTTGGACAAGCAGCAAGAGCCCCTTGCTAGTACACCGAGAGATGGTTTGGAAGAGATTGAAACAGCCGGTAGAAGTTTCGATTCCCTCTTCCATGATGATGTGGGGCCGAGTGATGAAGATGGGGAACCACAACTTGAGGCAAGTGTGGGGGTGTGCATTGAGGAAATGAGGCCAAAGCCGCTTTTTGTGCCTTGTTTCTTGGAGATGAAGCTTGCTTGTGATTGGAGGCAATGCTTAGGGAGGAAGAGGTCGGTGAAGCTCGTAGGATGGATAGACCCTGGAGATGACATGAAGGATGACGATGGGTCTTGGGATTCCTACTTCTTGCCTCCTCCTTGGAGGCCGTGGAGGTCGGTTAAGCTCGAGCGCTTCTTGGGCCTTCACTATGATGTCGGTAGCGCGTTCGACTTGCTCCTCCATGCCCTTGAGGGCTACGGTTGAAGAAGAGTCCACCATCCTAGGTTTGACGGAGTTCCTAAAGAACCGTCATGTTGTATATTCCCCTCTCCTCTTCTTTAGAGTATTTGTGCTTGTATTTGTGATTTTTGTTTCTAGGACTCTTTTGTTTTTGTGGGATTCTTGTAATTGATTTGGTATTTTGATGAGCGATGTGAGGGAGTGAATTTGATGTGTACTTTGAGTTTATGGTGATAGGTGAAGTGAAGGTGACTCCTAGAAAGGAGTGGTTAGTGATAGAGCTTGGATCGTGAGTAAGGGAGTCTGTTTTTGGGGTCATGGGAGTCATGAAGACCCTTCCCGACCGGGATGGGGCCATCCCGATCGGGATGAGGGTTCCAAAATTCGAGCCCACTGGGGTGTCATCCCGACCGGGACGAGAGCTTCCCGATCGGGATGGGTGAGACTTCCCGGCCGGGACCATCCATCCCGACCGGGATGGTCCCTTACTCCTTTTTGGTGTCTCTTCTTCGACATTTAAGCTCACCCAACCATTATATACCCCCACCTAACCTCCCTACATTCCTTTCTCGTATCATACCACCCATGTACCTCATTTACATACCTTAACCTCATTTCCTTCTCACTTTAGACCGATATTCACATCAAATCCCACCCCCTCGCACCATTACTACCTCTACCATGCGGTTCTATCAAGCTTGAAGCGGGATAGCAAAGATGAAGACAAGCAAGTGCCTATATTGATCTATGAGACGATGGAGAGAGTGAGTTGCTAACCTATGGTACGGCAACTATCCTTTCTTTTCCGTTTTTGTTGTTGCTTGTTTTCCTTTGTTTATTCCCTTCCCCTTGTACACTTATGTGTCTTGATGTCATGGTGGCCTTCGAGGCCTCGGTAGTGGTTGCTCCCGACTCCCGACGATGTGATTACGTCGAGAGTCAATCGAAAAACCCAAATTTTACAAGATTTTCACTTTCTTTTTTGAGGATTTAGTCGGATTTAGGCGGAATCCGGGCTAGGTGACTTGATTACACCTAGCCCTCCTCTCCCATTTCCTTTTATTTCCTTCTTTTATTTCTTCCCCCATCCATATCTTTTCTTGTCTCGGCCCATGGTGACTTGACTACACCCCGGCCGGACGCCTTCTACCCTTTTCTCCACTTTTCTTTTGATTTTTAGCTTTATTTTCGTAGTTTCATTTCTTTTTCTTTTGTCTCTCCGCACACTACGATTGAGCATATGAGGACATTGCTCGGTTTAAGTGTGGGGGAGCGATATTCTAGCGTAGTTAGTTTTATTTTCTTAGTTTTGGAAAAAATCTTTAAAAACCATAAAAATTTGAAATTTTTTCATAAAAATCAAAAAGATTTTCTTTTTGTGTCTTTTTCTTTTGTGTCGTTGTGTCGTGTGTTTGTTTTGTATTGTGTGTGTTTTGCCTCCCTTTTCCTTATAGGTTCCTTAATCACCGTTGTTTGGAAAGCTTTGAAGACATCCGGTAACATCTTCTAACCCTCTTTCCCTCTTCATTCCTTGTGATGCTTGGAGAAGGTTGTGTTGAGGTGTGCTCGGGTGGAGTTTGTACATACTTGTGGTGGATTCGATGACTTGTATGGAATATCGGGGTGGTGTTTGTATATGTTTATGTTGTTTTGTTTTATTTTGTTGCCCTTTTGTTTCTTTTTCTTTCGTTTTTTGTCGTGTCTTTGTTTTGTGTTGTGTAGTGTGTCATGTGTGTAAACCGTTTTCGAAAACCCGGTTCAGAGGCTAGTGTGCAAGCGTTTACTTTCCCTTCCTAGTAGTGTAAATCGAGTCTTGGACTTTAATCTAGTAGAATGACCCTAAATCAATGATTTCGTTGGTCCTTTACCTTGAGTCCACCTTGCTTACTAGGGATTTACTACGGGATTTGCACTTTTGACCATTATGACCACCCACGGTGTGAAAAGGCCTTGATTACCGAGTCTCGTCCCTTAGGTGACCGTCTTTAGGATCGTTTGATTAGTCCAAGTTATCCACTTTTTTGTGGGTTTGAAGGGATGGACGCTCCCCAACTCTCCCATTCCCTTACCTTTCACGCACATCCATACAATAAAATTGCAAAGTATTGAAATCTCTCTTTCTTGTTATACAATGAAATTGCCAAAATGACAAATCATGCCAAAGGGGCAAAGAAAAGAAAAAGAAAGAAAAATGAAAGAAAGAAAAGAAATGAAGAAAAAGAAAAGGCACAAATGCCAAAAACAAAATAGAAAAGAAGAAAAAGAAATGGCATGGCAACAAACAAATCAAAACGTCGAAAAGAAAGAAAATGCCAAAACAAAACCCGTCTCACAAAAAGAAATCCCCACAAAAATAAGCCTTTTTCCGACTTTTGCCGTGAAGAGCCTACCAAAGGACCGAGTCCCGAGGAAGGATGATAGCAGCATTAGTCGGTCTTCCCTCATTTTGCATGTTTTCCACCTTTTTACTTGGACTAGTTTGGCGGTTTTGGACATGGGACGACCCTCTTGGCTCACGCTAAAGGGGGCGGGGTCTCACTTACCTACAGTGTCGACTAACACCGTGGTTCTTCACTTTTCCACTCCGCCGATCGTCTCGTAGTACGTTTTTAGAAAGTTAGGAGGACCTAGGTAAGTTACCAACGTTTTTGTTGCTTTATCGTCATACTATTAGGGTTTAGTCCACCTTGATTTGTATTGCTAGCTTGGGAACGTTGTCACTTACCTCGAGTCCTAAACCGGTGCTTCTTTCACCGCTTTTAGAGGGAAGCGGTATTTCTTTTGTTTTGGGTGCAACCGTCTATGTGTTTGTTCGTGTGTTTGTTTGTTTGTTTGTGTGTTTTGTGTCCGGTTGCATCCGCGGTTTTGTCGCAAGACCCCACTTACCTTGCGGGGTGCACTTTTTCTCAAAGTGCATTCGCGTGAGTTGAAAGGGCGTAGGGTGCGCTAATACCCATTCGGCTAGTATAGTAGTTAGTATGTGCTTACTCGAGGGCGAGTAAGGGTTAAGTGTGGGGGAGTTGATAAGTGTAGTTTGTAGTGCTTATTTTGTTGTGTTTTGGTCCCATTTTCCTTGTGGAATCGCTCCTTGGGAGCGGTTTATGGGTTTCTTATGCTTCCTTTAGTTCGTTTCAGGTTCCCGAGACCGATTTGGAAGAGTTGGAGCGATTCCGACTCTATACATACACATTTTGGAGCCAACGGAGTAGAGGAACGATGACTCGATGCCTTGGAATCGACCCCGAGACCTCGGGACTCAATCCCGAGCCTCCGAGACCCGATCCCGAGTCCCGAGAATCGACGAGAAACCCATGAGAGGCATGGAGGGACCAAAGGGCTCTTAAGGGAGGCCTACAAAGATCCATCCCGTTCGGGATGGCCTCATCCCGTTCGGGATGAAGTGAACATGAAGCGCGGCTACTGTGAGCCCATCCCGATCGGGAAGGTCCTTCCCGACCGGGAAGGATGGCCCGTCCTGATCGGGACCAAGCCTTCCCGACCGGGAAGGGTCAGTTACAGCCCGCATTTTTTCCTTTCTTCTCCTTTCCACTTGTAACCCTATATATTCCCCCCTCTTGTATTAAGACACAATCTTATGTTGTATTCTTCACCTCTCTTTAAACCCTAGACTACTTTAGGTTAGATTAGATTAGATTAGGGTAGATTAGTCGATAATTAGTAGTTAATCCTAGTTTAGTACTTGTATTAAGGGAATTCTTCAAGATCCATCCAAGATTGACAACCTTGGTGGTTTGTTTTGGGTTTTCTTCATTAATGCAAGTTTCAATCTTTCCTCTTCACTAGTTTGGTACAATCTTCTTTTCCTTTTACTCTTAATCCATTTTTGTTCATCAAGTTTAAATCTTTGTTCATTGTTATGTTTGATGTTCATAGTTTTCACTAGTATTTTCATGTTTGTTTTGTTTCTTTTGATGATTCCCCTTGTTCTTGTTAGTTGTAGTTGGATTATGTTAGAGTAGTGTTCTTGCTATGGTTAGTAAGGTGATTAGGGTGTTGATTGGGTGATTAAGGGTTTGTTAGAGATGTGGGAGATTTCTGAGTATTTGCGGCGGATTTGTCCGACGCAATCCGACCTGTTTTTTTGTAGTGGGTGTAATCAAGTCACCTAGCCCGGATTCCGCCTAAATCCGACTAAATCCTCAAAAAAGAAAGAGTGAAAAATTTGTAAAATTTGGATTTTTCGATTGACTCTCGACGTAATCACATCGTCGGGAGTCGGGAGCAACCACTACCGAGGCCTCGAAGGCCACCGTGACAACAAGACACGAAAGTGTACAAGGGGAAGGGAATAAACAAAGGAAAACAAGCAACAACAAAAACGGAAAAGAAAGGATAGTTGCCGTACCATAGGTTAGCAACTCACTCTCTCCATCGTCTCATAGATCTATCGATAAAGGCGCTTGCTTGCCTTCATCATTGCTTTTCCGCTTCATTCTCGATAACATCGCATGGTAGAGGTAGTAATGGTGCGAGGAGGTAGGATTTGATGCGAACCAAGTTGTAAAGTGAAGAGGAAATGAGGTGAAGGTATGACAATGAAGTACGTGGGGCATATGGTAAGGCTAGGGTAGCTAGGGAGGTTGTGAGGGGGCATAAAACGGTTGGGTGGACTCGATTTGTGAAGAAGAAGCACAAGAGGGAGCAGAGGACCATCCCGGTCGGGAAGGTTGATCCCGATCGGGTTACCTCACCCGTCCCGATCGGGACGCCCTCATCCCGGTCGGGACGGACTCACAGGGAGCTCGAAACATGGTGCACCCATCCCGATCGGGATGGCACCCTTCCCGGTCGCGATGCCTTACCCTTCCCGGTCGGGACGCCTCATCCCGGTCGGGATGGGTCTTCTTCGACCTCCACGATCCCAAAAACTTGTTCCAAGCTTCAAAAACCCAATCCTCTAGCTCACAACCCAAGGTAAACCATAGCCAATCCTCTCTAGGAGCGTTCCCACTTCACCTATCAAACAATACTCAAACACACATCAAACTCTCTCCCTCACAACGCTCATCAATCAAACCAAATAACAAGAATTCACAAAAATCCAACTAACTACAAGAAGGAGATATATACAATGAGACGGTTCTTGTGGAACTCCGTCAAACCAAGGTGGTCCTTTCTTCAATCTTTTTCTACAACCAAAACTAGTTCCATCTCCATCAAGGGCACGTAAGAACAAGTCGAAGGCCCTAGAGAAGTCTTCAATCAAGCTCGTAATGTAACCGACCACATCCCAAGGCTCCTCATGGCCTTGCCTTGACGTTCCCGGGGCATCCCGCTCTTCCAAGTTCAACGACTTGACGTTCCCAGGGCATCCCGCTCTTCCAAGTTCAATGACTTAAAATTGTACTTTTGGTCCTTGGGGATATACCCAAACGTCCACCGGTCCTCATGCGGCCCCAAGGGAGGCTCATCTTCTTCCTTGTCATTGCACTTCAACTTGTCATCAAGCCCATGAATTGGGCACTCATCTTCCTCTATATCGGAGTCGTCATCCTCAAGTACATAAGAGTACTTCTTCAAGCTTTGTTCCGGTTCACCCCCTAGATCGATGTCTTTCTTGGCTTGGATCATATTGCACGTCTCATCGCTAGTAGGCGAAGTGTTTCCTTGGAGGTCAAACACTATCTTCTACTCGCCTAACTCAAATGTGATCCTACCGTTCTTCACATCGATCATGGCACCCGCGGTGTGTAGAAATGGGCGTCCAAGGATGATGGGAGTGTTGGCATCCTCCGGCATGTCAAGCACAATGAAGTCGACCGGAATGAAGTATTTCCCCACTCGTACCGGTACGCCCTCTAACATTCCTAATGGTCGATTGAATGATTTATCGGCCCTTTGGAGGGTGAGGGACGTACATTTCAACTCCTTCATTCCGAGTCGGCAACAAATAGAATAGGGGATGATGCTCACACTCGCGCCCAAGTCACATAACGGATTCTTGATCAAGAAGTTGCCTATGGTGCAAGGGACCGAAAAACTGCCCGGATCCTTCAACTTCGGAAGCGTGGAACCTTGTATGAGCTCGCTCACCACCCTCGTGAACGCGACCGCCTCTTCCTTGTCGACGGATCTCTTCCTAGCTAAGATTTCTCTCATAAATCTTCCATATGCCGGGATTTGGGTGAGTAATTCGGTGAACGGGACACTAACATCCAATTTCTTCACAATACTAAGGAACTTGTCGTAATGAGTGTCCACCTTAGCCTTCATTTGCCTTGACGGATAAGGCAACTTGATTTGGTACTTGTTTTGATCAATTGGGGTGGATTCTTCAAACGACACTTTCCTTTTTCCCTTGTCTTTCTCTTGAAGAGGGGGAGGGTCGTCTTCTTGGGGTTTCTCGGCCTCCCATAAGACTTGCTCCTCAATTGGAATGTCCAAGCTTGCATTATCTTGAGAGGGGGGTATGACTTCTTGTCTTGGTTCTTGATCTCTAGGTGAAAAAGGGGGTTCATAGGATGTACCACTCCTCGTAGTAATAGCATTTACATGCTCAAATTTTGGTGTTTCGCCTTGAGGAGGTAGTTGCCCCTTTTGTCTTGTAGAGATCTCCGAAGCAAGTTGAGATATTCGGGTTTCCATCGACTTCGCTTGAGCATCTCTTGCTTGGTTGTCCTTTTGAACGTAAGCAAAGAACTCTTGTTGATTTCTTGTCATCTCTTGATTACTCCTTTGCATATCCATCATATACTTTTGTACGTCGAAATCCCGTGGTGGAGATGATGGATTATGTGGAGTATCGGTGAGGGCTAACGGAGTACCATAGTCATGGATAGGAGACCGACTCCTAGGCTTGCTTTGTTGTTGATGACTTTGATTTGCTTGTTGTTGATGGTTCCCTTGGAACCCATGAGAATTGCCTTGACTAAGGCCTTGATTGTGGTTTTGTTGTTGTTGAAAGTTCCAGTTTCCTTGGAAATTTTGGTTTCCTTGAAAACCACCTTGATTGAAGTTCCCTTGTTGGGACCCTTGCTTGTTGTTGAAGTTGCCTTGGTTATTTTGCTTGAAGTTGTTAAAGGGTCTTTGGTTACCCACATAACCTTGGTAACTTTCATTGTTGTCCCGTAAAGGAGGTGGAACATAGGGACGATGTTGTTGTTGATGTTGAAAGGCTTGTTGTTGAGGGACTTGATTGGAAGCTTGGTATTGATTAGAGTAGGAGGCACCTTGCTTGAACGCTTGAAAGACGTTCACTTGCTCAATACTCCCTCTACAATGCATAGGATCATGACCAACGATTCCACAAGTATCACACATTCCAAAATAAGGCAAAGGAGGTGCAAACTCCAAAGCATTTACATCATGGATCGAGTGTTGGTTGGAGGAACTAGAGCTTTGAACTTGGTTGAGGTGGCTTTTGAGCTTTTTGTCAATGGTCTCCATGTGAGTTCTTAGTTGAGCCCCAAGATCAATGCTCAATTGTGTAATGGCATCAACCTCATGCCTACCTCCCCGATTTGCCTTCCTAGGCCTTGAGTATTGTGAATTATGCACCGCCATCTCTTCAATCCTTGACCAAGTTTGGTCATCCTCCACTTCGGTAAACCTACCGTTAGATCCCATGTTGAGTATGGCCCTTGAGTCTTCATATAGCCCATTCCAAAATTGTTGCACGAGGAACCATTGTGATAAGCCATGGTGTGGACAAGAACGGATCAAGGCTTTGAATCTTTCCCACGATTCGTAGAGGCTTTCATCATCGCGTTGTTGGAAACCCGTGATAGAGGCTCTCAATAGATTTGTCTTCTCCGGGGGATAGAATTGTTGGTAGAAGGCTAAGGCTAGCTTCTTCCAAGTATCAATGTCAAGTCTTGCTTTATCCAACCCCTTGAACCATTGCTTCGCCTTACCGATAAGAGAGAAAGGAAATAATACCCACCGGATTTGGTCTTGAGTTATTCCCGTTTGTGAAATAGTGTCACAATAGTCCGAAAATGTTTCCATGTGTTGATGAGGATCTTCGGTTGGTAACCCACTAAATTGACTTCTCTCGACCAATTGGATAAATTGCGTCTTCGCCACAAAATTCCCGGTATATGCCTCCGGTAGAGTGGATGGACCTGGCAAGACGTCTTCCGTAAAGGTTGAGTGAGAAGAGAACTTAGGCATGATTGGATATAAGGGAGACGATGGTGGTGTAGACGGTGTTGATGTAGAAGAGGAGGGGGAACTAGGAGAAGAATCACCGAAGGGATCGATGAAGGTCCCTCCGGCCGTCTCTCGAGGTGAAATACTCAAGTCGGCTCCTTGGGCTTGCCCTTGATGAGTGGTACTTGCACTTGGTTGAGAGATCCTAACCCGATTAATCGTCCGTTGGCGAAAGGCTCGAAAGAGTCTCTCCGGCTCTGGATTAAAGAGATAGAAGTCGCCTCCCCTCCTAGGCATACACTACACACTAGAACAAACGTAAGAACACCTAGTGCTTTATGGGCACTAGGGAACGACAATAACAAACACAACTAGAGACAAAGAGAAAAGAAAGCTAAGGAAAGAAGAGAAACTAGAAAATATTCACAAGAGAAGATGGGAGAACACAAAGAAGGGTAACTAAGTCTAGAAATAAGCAAACTAAGTCTAAACAATGCACCGTCCCCGGCAACGGCGCCAAATTGATGGTAGGGATTTGTCACGTCCCTAGCCAATCAATATAACACCGACTAACCTAGTGCGTAGCTAGGGTAAGTCGGGATCGTATCCACGAGGACGGTAAATCAAGGTTTAGACTAGGTTAGCCTACGACGAGACTAGATTACCAACAAACACAAAGAAGCGATGTAAGGAAAATTATGATGGAGAAGAAGTATGACTAAACTAATGATCGAACTAATGAATAAACTAAAAAGAACGATAGCTAACTAGGAGGATTACACAAATATGGAAAGAAGTGGGGTAGGTCGGGTTCGTAGAGGTAGAAGGGTAATTGGGGTGATCAAGGGTATAGGTGTCTCCTAGTTGTTAGGGTCGGTCCGGGCTCTCGCAACTTAAACCGATGCCAAGGTGGGTCCGGGCTCTCGCAACTTAGACCCTAGGCCGCGCTCTCGCGACTAAACTATTCTCGACATTTCCACAAAATAAGCAATCAATGAGAAGATGAACACAAGTATGGGAAGCATGGCCACTACAACTCACACAAGCATAACAACAAACACATAGAGTGCCTACAATGTGACTAACAACAAAGATGTAACCTTTTCCCTTTAATCAACCCTAATCATCCATAATCTACTCCTAATCCCCCTACTAACCCCACAAAGAAACTACTCACTCATTAACATGGTTGAACTAACAATCATAAGAGAAAACAAACTAATCACCCAAGCATTCATGGTGAACAACTAACAACAACAACAATATAAAGAGATGGAAACAAGATTAAATAACTAAGAACAAGAGTAAGAAAGGTTATACCAACACTATGAAGATGAAAAGATGCAATCTTGTATAAATAAGAACCCAAATAAAACACAAGGTTGTCAATCTTGGAGAATTCTTCAAGTATCCTCTTAATACAAGAACTAGTTACACTAATTAACTAAGGATTAAAGAGAGATTAAAACTAATGAGAGTAGCAATAATCTAGGGTTTTGGTGATTTAGAAACCCTTTTTATCTTTGAAAGTAACATTATTTGGCATATCCTATCCAACCTTCAATTCACTAGGACCCTTGCAAAATAAATCTGGTTTTTTAAAGGGTGGCTTCATCTTTCCTCACATACTTGACCACTAATCCAGCAATTTTCTCTAGACTTCTACCCCAAAATTTCAGAGGTAGATGTTTCAATCTGATCCAAGAGGGCAGCATATAAACATCCTCCTTTTCAAGCTTAATGTCAGGTTGCCATGCTTTAAGGACTAGAGGTTTGTTATCAAACATGAAATATCCCCCATTCAGCACAACCTGCTTAATCCCCTTATGCCCTGTCATCCCGACCGGGACGGGATGGTCCCGACCGGGATAGGCTCACAGCAGTCCTCTTAATGTAGCACTCCATCCCGAACGGGATGAGGCCATCCCGAACGGGATGGGTCTTGTATGCCTTCCTTAAACGCTCTTTGGTCGTTCCTTGCCTCTCATGGGCTTCCCACCGATTCTCGGGACTCGGGATCGTGTCTCGGAGGCTCGGGATTGGGTCCCAAGGTCTCGGGGTCGATTCCAAGGTCTCGAGTCATCGTTCCATTATCTCGTTGGCTCCAAAATGTGTATGTATTGAGTCGGAATCGCTCCAACTCTTCCAATTCGGCCTCGGGAACCTGAAACGAACTAAAGGAAGCATAAGAAGCCCATGAATCGCTCCAAAGGAGCGATTCCACAAGTAAATGGGACCAAAACACAACAAAAAGGCACTACAAACTACACTTATCAACTCCCCCACACTTAACCCTTACTCGCCCTCGAGTAAGCACATACTAACTACTACACTAGCCGAATGGGTATTAGCGCACCCTACGCCCCTTCAACTCACGCGAGTGCACCTAGAGGACAAGTGCACTCCGCAAGGCAAGTTGGGTCTTGCGACAAAACTGTGGATGCAACCGGACACAAAACACATGAACAAACAAACACACAAATAAACACATAATCGGTTGCACCCAAAACAAAAGAAATACCGCTTCCCTCTAAAAGCGGTGAATGAAACACCGGTTTAGGACTCGAGGTAAGTGACAACGTTCTCAAGCTAGCAATACAAACCGAGGTGAACTAAACCCTAATTGCATGACGATAAAGCAACAAAAACGTTGGTAACTTACCTAGGTCCTCCTAACTTTCTAAAAACGTACTACGGGACGATCGGCGGAGTGGAAAAAGGATGAACCACGGTTTTAGTCGACACTGTAGGTAAGTGAGACCCCGCCCCCTTTAGCGTGAGCCAAGAGGGTCGTCCCGCGTCCAAGACCGCCTAACTAGTCCAAGCAAAAAGGTGGAAATATGCAAAATGAGGGAAGACCGACTAATGCCGCTATCATCCTTCCTCGGGACTCGGTCCTTTGGTAGGCTCTTCACGGCAAAAGTCGGAAAAAGGCTTATTTTTGTGGGGATTTCTTTTTTTGTGAGGCGGGTTTTCTTTTGGCATTTTCTTTCTTTTTGACATATTTGCTTTGTTTTGCCATGCCATTCTTTTTCTTCTTTTCTATTTTCTTTTTGGCTTTTGTGCCTTTTCTTTTTCTTCATTCTTTTCTTTCTTTCATTTTTTTTTCTTTTTCTTTTCTTTGCCCTTTTTGGCAAGGTTTGGCATTTTTGGCATTTCATTGAGTAACAAGAAAGAGAGAATCAACAATTTGCAATTTATTGTGTGTATATGCGTAGAAGGTAGGGGAAATGGGTAAGTCGGGACGGGCCAAGACCCTTCAAACCCACAAAAAGTGGAGAACTTGGACTAATCAAACAATCCTAAACACGGTCACCTAGGGGACGAGACTCGGTAACCAAGGCCTTTTCACACTGTGGGTGGTCATAATGGTCAAAGTGCAAATCCCGTAGTAAATTCCTAGTAAGCTAGGTGGACTCAAGGTAAAGGACCAACGAATTCATTGATTTAGGGTCATTCTACTAGAGTAAAGTCGAAGACTCAATTTACACTACTAGGAAGGGAAAGTAGACACTCACACACTAGCCTGTAAACCGGGTTTTCGAAAACCATTTACACACAAGACACACAACACAACACAAAATGAAGACATGACGAAAACAAAAGGAAAAGAAACAAAGGCAACAAAAACAAAACAAGGTAAAACAAAACACATAGACAAAACAAACACCACCCCTATCATCCAAACAAGTATCCAAATCAACCTCAAACTTTACAAAGCTCCACCCGAGCACACCACAACACACAAATCCTCTAAACTCCACAAGGAACAAAGAGGAAAAAGGGGTGAAGAGATGTTACCGGAAGTCTTGAAAGCTCTCCAAAGCTAGCGGTGATTAAGCAACCTATAAGGAAAAAGGGAGGCAAACACGCACACCAAAACAAAACTACGACACAACGACACTAAATGAAAACACAAAAGTGAAAATCTTATTGATTTTGGTGAAAAAATTTCAAATTTTTAGGTATTTTTGAAGATTTTTTCGAAAAACTAAGAAAATAAACTAAGCTATACTAGGATATTGCTCCCCCACACTTAAATCGAGCCATGTCCTCCTGCTCGATCGTAGGGTGCGGAGAGACAAAAGAAAGAAAAAGAAACTACGAAAATAAAGCTAAAAATTGAAAGCAAAGTGGAGAAAAAAGTAGAAAGTGTCCGGCCGTGGTGTAGTCAAGTCACCCTGGGCCGAGACGAGAAAAATATATGGAAGGGGGAATAAAAATAAAAAGAAGGAAATAAAAGGAAATGGGAGGGGAGGGCTAGGTGTAATCAAGTCACCTAGCCCGGATTCCGCCTAAATCCGACTAAATCCTCAAAAAAGAAAGAGTGAAAAATTTGTAAAATTTGGATTTTTAGATTGACTCTCGACGTAATCACATCGTCGGGAGTCGGGAGCAACCACTACCGTGTCCTCGAAGGCCACCGTGACAACAAGACACGAAAGTGTACAAGGGGAAGGGAATAAACAAAGGAAAACAAGCAACAACAAAAACGGAAAAGAAAGGATAGTTGCCGTACCATAGGTTAGCAACTCACTCTCTCCATCGTCTCATAGATCTATCGATAAAGGCGCTTGCTTGTCTTCATCATTGCTTTTCCGCTTCATTCTCGATAACATCGCATGGTAGAGGTAGTAATGGTGCGAGGAGGTAGGATTTGATGCGAACCAAGTTGTAAAGTGAAGAGGAAATGAGGTGAAGGTATGACAATGAAGTACGTGGGGCATATGGTAAGGCTAGGGTAGCTAGGGAGGTTGGGAGGGGGCATAAAACGGTTGGGTGGACTCGATTTGTGAAGAAGAAGCACAAAGGGGGAGCAGAGGACCATCCCGGTCGGGAAGGTTGATGTCGATCGGGTTACCTCACCCGTCCCGGTCGGAACGCCCTCATCCCGGTCGGGACGGACTCACAGGGAGCTCGAAACATGGTGCACCCATCCCGATCGGGATGGCACCCTTCCCGGTCGCGATGCCTTACCCTTCCCGGTCGGGACGCCTCATCCCGGTCGAGATGGGTCTTCTTCGACCTCCACGATCCCAATAACTTGTTCCAAGCTTCGAAAACCCAATCCTCTAGCTCACAACCCAAGGTAAACCATAGCCAATCCTCTCTAGGAGCGTTCCCACTTCACCTATCAAATAATACTCAAACACACATCAAACTCTCTCCTTCACAACGCTCATCAATCAAACCAAATAACAAGAATTCACAAAAATCCAACTAACTACAAGAAGGAGATATATACAATGAGACGGTTCTTGTGGAACTCCGTCAAACCAAGGTGGTGCTTTCTTCAATCTTTTTCAACAACCAAAACTAGTTCCATCTCCATCAAGGGCACGTAAGAACAAGTCGAAGGCCCTAGAGAAGTCTTCAATCAAGCTCGTAATGTAACCGACCACATCCCAAGGCTCCTCATGGCCTTGCCTTGACGTTCCCGGGGCATCCCGCTCTTCCAAGTTCAACGACTTGAACTTGTACTTTTGGTCCTTGGGGATATACCCAAACGTCCACCGGTCCTCATGCGGCCCCAAGGGAGGCTCATCTTCTTCCTTGTCATTGCACTTCAACTTGTCATCAAGCCCATGAATTGGGCACTCATCTTCCTCCATATCGGAGTCGTCATCCTCAAGTACATAAGAGTACTTCTTCAAGCTTTGTTCCAGTTCACCCCCTAGATCGATGTCTTTCTTGGCTTGGATCATATTGCACGTCTCATCGCTAGTAGGCGAAGTGTTGCCTTGGAGGTCAAACACTATCTTCTCCTCGCCTAACTCAAATGTGATCCTACCGTTCTTCACATCGATCATGGTACCCGCGGTGTGTAGAAATGGGCGTCCAAGGATGATGGGAATGTTGGCGTCCTCCGGCATGTCAAGCACAATGAAGTCGACCGGAATGAAGTATTTCCCCACTCGTACCGGTACGTCCTCTAACATTCCTAATGGTCGATTGAATGATTTATCGGCCATTTGGAGGGTGAGGGACGTACATTTCAACTCCTTCATTCCGAGTCGGCAACAAATAGAATAGGGGATGATGCTCACACTCGCGCCCAAGTCACATAACGGATTCTTGATCAAGAAGTTGCCTATGGTGCAAGGGACCGAAAAACTGCCCGGATCCTTCAACTTCGGAAGCGTGGAACCTTGTATGAGCTCGCTCACCACCCTCGTGAACGCGACCGCCTCTTCCTTGTCGACGGATCTCTTCCTAGCTAAGATTTCTCTCATAAATCTTCCATATGCCGGGATTTGGGTGAGTAATTCGGTGAACGGGACACTAACATCCAATTTCTTCACAATACTAAGGAACTTGTCGTAATGAGTGTCCACCTTAGCCTTCATTTGCCTTGACGGATAAGGCAACTTGATTTGGTACTTGTTTTGATCAATTGGGGTGGATTCTTCAAAGGACACTTTCCTTTTTCCCTTGTCTTTCTCTTGAAGAGGGGGAGGGTCGTCTTCTTGGGGTTTCTCGGCCTCCCATAAGACTTGCTCCTCAATTGGAATGTCCAAGCTTGCATTATCTTGAGAGGGGGGTATGACTTCTTGTCTTGGTTCTTGCTCACTAGGTGAAAAAGGGGGTTCATAGGATGTACCACTCCTCGTAGTAATAGAATTTACATGCTCAAATTTTGGTGTTTCGCCTTGAGGAGGTAGTTGCCCCTTTTGTCTTGTAGAGATCTCCGAAGCAAGTTGAGATATTCGGGTTTCCATCGACTTCGCATGAGCATCTCTTGCTTGGTTGTCCTTTTGAACGTAAGCAAAGAACTCTTGTTGATTTCTTGCCATCTCTTGATTACTCCTTTGCATATCCATCATATACTTTTGTACGTCGAAATCCCGTGGTGGAGATGATGGATTATGTGGAGTATCGGTGAGGGCTAACGGAGTACCATAGTCATGGATAGGAGACCGACTCCTAGGCTTGCTTTGTTGTTGATGACTTTGATTTGCTTGTTGTTGATGGTTCCCTTGGACCCATGAGAATTGCCTTGACTAAGGCCTTGATTGTGGTTTTGTTGTTGTTGATAGTTCCGGTTTCCTTGGAAATTTTGGTTTCCTTGGAAACCACCTTGATTGAAGTTCCCTTGTTTGAACCCTTGCTTGTTGTTGAAGTTGCCTTGGTTATTTTGCTTGAAGTTGTTAAAGGGTCTTTTGTTACCCACATAACCTTGGTAACTTTCATTGTTGTCCCGTAAAGGAGGTGGAACATAGGGACGATGTTGTTGTTGATGTTGAAAGGCTTGTTGTTGAGGGACTTGATTGGAAGCTTGGTATTGATTAGAGTAGGAGGCACCTTGCTTGAACGCTTGAAAGGCGTTCACTTGCTCAATACTCCCTCTACAATGCATAGGATCATGACCAACGATTCCACAAGTATCACACATCCCAAAATAAGGAAAAGAAGGTGCAAACTCAAAAGCATTTACATCATGGATCGAGTGTTGGTTGGAGGAACTAGAGCTTTGAACTTGGTTGAGGTGGCTTTGGAGCTTTTTGTCAATGGTCTCCATGTGAGTTCTTAGTTGAGCCCCAAGATCAATGCTCAATTGTGTAATGGCATCAACCTCATGCCTACCTCCCCGATTTGCCTTCCTAGGCCTTGAGTATTGTGAATTATGCACCGCCATCTCTTCAATCCTTGACCAAGTTTGGTCATCCTCCACTTCGGTAAACCTACCGTTAGATCCCATGTTGAGCATGGCCCTCGAGTCTTCATATAGCCCATTCCAAAATTGTTGCACGAGGAACCATTGTGATAAGCCATGGTGTGGACAAGAACGGATCAAGGCTTTGAATCTTTCCCACGATTCGTAGAGGCTTTCATCATCGCGTTGTTGGAAACCCGTGATAGAGGCTCTCAATAGATTTGTCTTCTACGGGGGATAGAATTGTTGGTAGAAGGCTAAGGCTAGCTTCTTCCAAGTATCAATGCCAAGTCTTGCTTTATCCAACCCCTTGAACCATTGCTTCGCCTTACCGATAAGAGAGAAAGGAAATAATACCCACCGGATTTGGTCTTGAGTTATTCCCGTTTGTGAAATAGCGTCACAATAGTCCGAAAAGGTTTCCATGTGTTGATGAGGATCTTCGGTTGGTAACCCACTAAATTGACTTCTCTCGACCAATTGGATAAATTGCGTCTTCACCACAAAATTCCCGGTATATGCCTCCGGTAGAGTGGATGGACCCGGCAAGACGTCTTCCGTAAAGGTTGCACTACTAGAATAAGATCTAAAGGAATCATTAATAAGGAACCATTTAGTTATAATCAATGATTTCTTTGATTTAAGAAATTAATTCTTCCAAATAGATGGTCTCTTATCTAATACTTAAGACACCATTTTTTAGATAAATGATTTCTAATCACTTTCAATTTAATACAAAGACATCATTTTAAAGCAAATGATTTCTAACCTCATACTATTTATTAACAAAGACATCATTTCTTAAAACAAATAATTTCTCAAAAAATAATGTTTCTATTTTTACCTATTTCTTTTTCTCCTCTTTGTCAAAAAATTAATATTTCTATTTTCATTTCTTAATACACCCGCCTATTTCCTTTTCGTACATCGTACGCACACTCGCCATTCATTCATCGTTCATCATTTCTTCATTCATTCATCAATTCCAAACCCTTGCACACGCACACGCACACTCGCTGCTGCTACCGCTACCCTGAACCATCGCCGTCCACCCTGAACCATCGCCGTCCACCAACGCCCCTGTCCACTACCGTTCATCGCAACTTCACTGTCTTCTGCAAATCGATCGCCATTTTTTAGTTTTCGAGGTAATTCCCAAATTCATTCATCCATTCTTCTTCTTCTTGTTTCTGATCTACATGTTTCCAATTCATCGCCAAAATTCGTGAAGATTTTTACTGTTTTTACTCCGTATTAGATTGATTTTTACTGTTGATTTGAGTTAATCGGATCTAGTTTGTGTGATTTTCTGTAGCTCTGCTGAGGTAATTGATTGATCCAATTTCTGTACTTTCTCACTTTTTGTGCGTGTTTTGTTCGTCGATTTTGCTCGCATTTTGTGTTTCGATGTCGATTTTCCGACGTTTTGCGATTTCATGATCAGATTATTCAGTGATTTATGATTTATCTGAGTTATGATGCGGATTTTCGTCGAATTTCGGATTAACTGTGAAATTCGTGAAGATTTTACTGTTTTTACTCCGTATTAGATTGATTTTTACTGTTGATTTGAGTTAATCGGATCTAGATTGCGTGATTTGCTGTAGATGACGTAATTGATTGATCGATTTTCTATACTATCTCACTTTTTGTGTGGGTTTTGTTCGTCGATTTTGCTCGCATTTGTTGTTTCAATGTCGATTTTCCGGTGTTTGCGATTTCGTGATCGGATTATTCTGTGATTTGTCAGCTGATATTCGTGGAATTCGTATTAACTGTGAAATTCGTGAAGATTTTAGGACTGTTTGCTTACACTGTTGATTTCAGTTAATCGGATCTAGTTTGCCTAATTTGATTCTTAAACTTGATTTACCATTCTGTTACATAGAATTTGAGTTTGATAGCTTAAAAATGGAGATTTATGTTGAGGAATCGAGATTTAACTTTCATTGATGATGAAGAATTTTGGACTGATTGTTGTATCTGCAAGGTTTTTGAAGTTTTAGTAATGTTTTTTTTTTGTTGATTTACCTTTGCCGATTTACGATAATTGAATCTAGTTTGCAGAATTTGCTGCTACTTGCTGAATTTTTGAGATTCTTAAGATTTTCTGTTGATCGATTGAGGTCTGAGGAGCAAATTCTGATGTTTTGTTAATTCTTCCAGTTGTTAATTTAATATGATTGGATCGAGTTTTTGCATAACTTGCTGGATTTGAGTTTCTCATCCTTGTAAAGTTTACAGTTCGCCACTGTAATTCTAATGGTGAGGAATGCTTTTTTGTTTGTCGGTGTTGGCAGGTTGCATTGCCGTGCTCATTTGAGTATACGTGTTTGTTTGTCGAAGTTCTCGAGTTTTCTGCTTTGATGAGTTGCATACTTGCATTTGGTGTTGATACAGTTTCGTTAACGTAAACAGAGACTTAAAAATATCAGCAAATGATGTATAATTGTATATGTCGGTGAAAAAGAGGCCTTATAACCGCGAAAATTTGCTGTAAACACGAATGCTCAATAACTCTGTTGAACTCATAAGAAGTGAAGTGAAAATTTAGCTCACATACGAAACATTTTTATGCTGCTAAGTGATTCCTCATTGGTGATTGGTTACAGATTTACCGATTTTTAGTTGCTAAGTGATAACGTAGGACGTGGAATAACGAACTGTTTGGATGTTATTGACGTGCAAATTTGTGATTATCCGAGTCTGCTCCGTAATTCATGTCAAATGATGTATTGATTTCTCTCTATTAGTTGGTATCCTAGAGAGTAGAGACATTGAATTATCGTAATGACTAGATTTGCAGCTATTGAGTTTATTTGATGTCGACAAACTGCGTTACTTCAGCTCGTCATTTGAATGAAAATTAGTCTATCTTTTGTTACATCTGTGTAGAAAAATCGTACTATATTTGTGTAGGAACTATCTGGTAGTTTTACGGTTTTACCTGCTAGTAGGAAAATCGACCCTTGCGACTTGAGTTTCTCGTCTCACTAATAGCAATCTAGCTACGTACCCAAATGTCAGGATTAGACATCGGAACTTCATTTTCTTCCCCCAAATAAACACCACCGGAGTTCACCCTCGTCTGCCATCATCGTCTCGGTCGCTTTTCCATTGTAATTTATGTTTGTTTTGTTTATGTGTTGAGTTGGTGGATTTTTTTCCAAGCGTCAATAATACTGATTACCACCACTGAACTTAAATGAATGTTGAGTATGAGCCGATGCGATACTAATTTCCTCAATTAAGTTTGTTTTGGGAGATCAAATTGCCATGATCTTTCTTTTCTTGAATGTGGATATATTTGTAATAGTTTGTGTTAGTCTTTAAGCTTTATTGTTGAAATATGTGTAATAAGGCGTATAATTTATTATTGAAATTGGTTATTTATATACAAATGGAGTAGTGCCTTTGCTTTTTCAAGTGTATGAGCCTAATGTGGATTTTTTTTGTGTTGTAGTATTTTAAAGATGTACCGAAATCATATACACAAGAAATGACTGATGAGTTACGAGAGATGTGGATTATGTTTGTTCTCAAGCACAAAGAAGTAGAAGATGAGGAAGATTGATTACAAAGTGAATACTCAATTTTTGAAGCATATACGTCTTGGCATATATGAAATGGTTACACATCTTGGCACATATATATATATATATATATATATATATATATATATATATATATATATATATACTCTTGTCATATTATTTGAAGTATATGTTATTTTTTGACACATCTTGCCTTATTTTTGGGCCTATTTATATTTACAAAGTGAATACTAATTTTTGGGTAATTTACACTTGTAATGTAATTATGACTTATTTCAGGATATCTATATATATGGGATATTTTATGGAAATCCGTCTTTTTTGGTTGATACTTGAAAAAGGAGTACATTGTATTGTAATAGTTGAGTATATATATATATATATATATATCAAAGAGACTAATTCTAGATATTAATTGTAATGGAAGGAAAGAAATCATTCAAGAGTATTAAATGGTTTGTTAAGTTAGGAGGCAAAGAAACCATTTAAGTGTGGTACATGATTTATGAAGGGAAACCAAAGAAACCATTTTAGTATATTGTATGGTTTATTGAGTTTAGATAAGACACCATTTATCTCTCCTAGAAGGTGTTTTTCTCATGGACCAAAGAAACCATTTATTTCTTAAAAATGATTTCTAAGGCATAAGCAAAGAAATCATTTTTCTCACATGATTTCTTACCCTAAGACACCTTTGACATGGAGATCATCTCCAAAATGGTGTCTTAGGGTATCTTGGAATGGTGTCTTTGCCCTTTATTGTAGTAGTGTTGAGTGAGAAGAGAACTTAGGCATGATTGGATATAAGGGAGACGATGGTGGTGTAGACGGTGTTGATGTAGAAGAGGAGGGGGAACTAGGAGAAGAATCACCGAAGGGATTGATGAAGGTCCCTCCGGCCGTCTCTCGAGGTGAAATGCTCAAGTCGGCTCCTTGGGCTTGCCCTTGATGAGTGGTGCTTGCACTTGGTTGAGAGATCCTAACCCGATTAATCGTCCGTTGGCGAAAGGCTCGAAAGAGTCTCTCCGGCTCTGGATTAAAGAGATAGAAGTCGCCTCCCCTCCTAGGCATACACTACACACTAGAACAAACGTAAGAACACCTAGTGCTTTATGGGCACTAGGCAACGACAATAACAAACACAACTAGAGACAAAGAGAAAAGAAAGCTAAGGAAAGAAGAGAAACTAGAAAATATTCACAAGAGAAGATGGGAGTACACAAAGAAGGGTAACTAAGTCTAGAAATAAGCAAACTAAGTCTAAACAATGCACCGTCCCCGGCAACGGCGCCAAATTGATGGTAGGGATTTGTCACGTCCCTAGCCAATCAATATAACACCGACTAACCTAGTGGGTAGCTAGGGTAAGTCGGGATCGTATCCACGATGACGGTAAATCAAGGTTTAGACTAGGTTAGCCTACGACGAGACTAGATTACCAACAAACACAAAGAAGCGATGTAAGGAAAATTATGATGGAGAAGAAGTATGACTAAACTAATGATCGAACTAATGAATAAACTAAAAAGAACGATAGCTAACTAGGAGGATTACACAAATATGGAGAGAAGTGGCGTAGGTCGGGTTCATAGAGGTAGAAGGGTAATTGGGGTGATCAAGGGTATAGGTGTCTCCTAGTTGTTAGGGTCGGTCCGGGCTCTCGCAACTTAAACCGATGCCAAGGTGGGTCCGGGCTCTCGTAACTTAGACCCTAGTCCGCGCTCTCGCGACTAAACTATTCTCGACATTTCCACAAAATAAGCAATCAATGAGAAGATGAACACAAGTATGGGAAGCATGGCCACTACAACTCACACAAGCATAACAACAAACAAATAGAGTGCCTACAATGTGACTAACAACAAAGATGTAACCTTTTCCCTTTAATCAACCCTAATCATCCATAATCTACTCCTAATCCCCCTACTAACCCCACAAAGAAACTACTCACTCATTAACATGGTTGAACTAACAATCATAAGAGAAAACAAACTAATCACCCAAGCATTCATGGTGAACAACTAACAACAATAACAATATAAAGAGATGGAAACAAGATTAAATAACTAAGAACAAGAGTAAGAAAGGTTATACCAACACTATGAAGATGAAAAGATGCAATCTTGTATAAATAAGAACCCAAATAAAACCCAAGGTTGTCAATCTTGGAGAATTCTTCAAGTATCCTCTTAATACAAGAACTAGTTACACTAATTAACTAAGGATTAAAGAGAGGTTAAAACTAATGAGAGTAGCAATAATCTAGGGTTTTGAATGATAATGGAGGGTTAAACTAATCTAGGGTATGATAAGATGTCTTAAAATTACAAGAAGGGAGTATATATATGGGTACAAGAATGAAGGAGAAGAAAAAAAAGAGTCGTGCAGCAGCATTACGGTCCCGACCTGGACGGATCTTCCCGATCGGGACGGCCCTGTCATCCCGACCGGGACGGGATGGTCCCGACCGGGATGGGCTCACAGCAGTCCTCTTAATGTAGCACCCCATCCCGAACGGGATGAGGCCATCCCGAACGGGATGGGTCTTGTATGCCTTCCTTAAACACTCTTTGGTCCTTCCTTGCCTCTCATGGGCTTCCCACCGATTCTCGGGACTCAGGATCGGGTCTCGAAGGCTCGGGATTGGGTCCCAAGGTCTCGGGGTCGATTCCAAGGTCTCGAGTCATCGTTCATTTATCTCGTTGGCTCCAAAATGTGTATGTATTGAGTCGGAATCGCTCCAACTTTTCTAATTCGGCCTCGGGAACCTGAAACGAACTAAAGGAAGCATAAGAAGCCCATGAATCTCTCCAAAGGAGCGATTCCACAAGGAAAATGGGACAATCATAAGAACGGGATTGTCTCGAGTCATCGTTCCAATTCTCTATCTATCAATGCTGCTGCTGAATTAAATCTAGAACTGGATTGTTTAGGTTTTTTAAGAGTTAGAGCTGATTAAGAACGGGATACTTTTTAATTAGTTATTCATAAGGAGAATTGATATCTAGGATTCACGATTAAGTAATCAAGAATAATATTTTGAATCGGATTTCGATAATCAATTGTGATTAAGTTGTGGATTTGTACTTGACCCGAGACCTTTTAATCATTTGAATTAGTCAAAGTTTTCATCTTTATTACTTTTAGTTATTAGACAATCATCCAAAACCCCCCTTCTTATTGTTTAATTAATTAGTTATTTATCGTTCCACATTAGTACACAGTTATAATTAGTCCAATTCTCTGTGGGTTCAACCCTTATTTCCATTATACTATTGTTTTAGTTAGTTGGTTATAAGTGATTATAAAATTGTAATTTGAGGCATACGACTTTAGCCTGCCATTGTGTTTACATTCTTTGAATGCGATTTCACGTGACAAGCAAGCCATGAAAAGATGCACATAGGAGAGTAGAGAGTACTATTATTATGGGTATTAGCAAGTCAGTTTTAAGGTGATAATACGGATATTAGTCGTTCTCGTGGTATACCTTACCCGGTATTCTGCTTAAGGATGCATCGAACCTTATAAGGTGAGCACCGGGACTAATACGGAACCCGACCATCGCTTTATTCAATTTTAGCTTATTTACGCTTTGATTTCCGTGTTAGGTGATTCACCATGCGATTATAAGGTCATAAAAGCATTAGATCATACAAAAAACTGTAAATGCGAATGTAGGTAAATTAGATCACATAGTGAGGAGTTGTACTCTCGGAGTATACGCTAAACGGGACTCGAGGCATAGATAGCTTAGAACGGATCTCGGGACTACTCGGGCCTATTTAGAGTGTTTTAGTGTTTATGGTTGAAGTTGGGACGTTACCTGTTTTAGTGAATGTCGTGGACCTAGTGTCCACCTTTGATATTATCGTAGTGCATAATAATAAAGGTGTAGAAATGTAAAGTTTTGTTTAGACGAAAACCTAGTGATGATTCGACTTCAAAGGTGGATCCTCCTAGCTCGTTCGGTGATTTCGGCAGAGTTCCGTTACCGTTGGCCCTTCCTGCGGCTATTCTGACAGAGCTCCACTACTACTTGTTAGTTCTGCGGCTAATCCGGCAGAACTCCGCTAGACTAGGTGTAGCTAGTTGATCACCGGCACCTCGGTATCGAGTGGAGTGCTCGAAGGTGAGGAGTAGCATCGATTTCGCTGTCGGGACTACGATAGAGTGGATCGTTTACTAGGGGTGTCGGAGTGCGAGCCCAAGCGAGATACTCTTAACGAGTCAAAGAAAGAAGGGAGTTGAGAAGTGTATCGAAATGAGGAGGTGAAGGGGGGTATTTATAGGTATTTTCGGCTCTCGTCGCCTGGATGGACGCCTGAGTCCTGGCGCACCAGAACTCAGGCGCCTGGGCTTAGGCGTATGGAGACTTAGGCGCGCAAGGTAAGGCTCCCGGGATTTTCAAGATACGATTTTGATACTTTCCAAAACCGAGAGGTGAGCGTGTGATACCATACTTGGAGATTAAGTCTCCCCCGCTTTGACCTAGCACCGTGGTGTTTAGTGGGCCTCGGGTGTGCATCCAGAGGTTCGCTTGGCGCGGTGCTGACTCGGTTCGTGTTTCGGGACCAATTCAGGGTCCCGGTGTCGGAATTGACTATAATTAGTGTCTATGCGACTGTAATGACACGACTAAGGCTGCCTTGATGTTATTTTAATTTTTCTAAGAAATTATTTGATCCATTTAATAGAAAAACTATCTAAAACATCGCGAACCCGTGTCGCGTTGCAGTCCGATCGTCATCGAGTGTTTGTGGGGCACTTCTGCAACCACTAGGTCCAAATCTGGGAGTCTATAGAAGTGTGATCAAACAACCCTTCAAGTAGAAATTGCGATGTGTGATCATAGAAGATATGAGTACAAGCTTGATTAATCAACACTCTATCAAGTCTATAATAAACTCTTTTCTCGGGAGGACACTTATTATTCCAAGTATGGCCTCATTAGATGGAGCTTCTATTAATTCAGAAGTCTTAATGCATTGCTGAAAAGGAGTAGCATCTGTGAGAGAGAATTCACCCCCTAATCCTTCCTCAGGTACCAAAACACAATTGAAATCCCCCCTATCATCCATGTACCACCAATAGAATTAGATATCTTCATTAAGTCACTCTAAAGGATTTCTCTGTCATGCATGTCATTATGAGCATAGATAAAAGTGGCTCTATACTTCTTATTTGTCATAATTTCATGAACTTAACAATGAACCAGTTGTGAATTATACTTTTCAATCAACACATCACATTGCAAAGGGTCTCATAACACTCAAATCCTTCCTCTAGTGTGAGTGTGACTCTTGGTAGTAACGCACCAATTATTAAAACCATTACTCATAATTTTATTTTGATTGTGTGCTTGAATTTTAGTTTCTAGTAAGCCAAACAGTCCAATCTTATTAGAAAAAAGAAATTTATATACCTCAATATGTTTTTTCACCCTATTCATCCCTCTTACATTCCAAGATCCAATCTTCATGCGGAACTGGTAGAGGCTGGGTTACCCTGCATTGCACTCTCAAATTTCTTCCCACTGCCTATCACCTTGTCAGCAAAATCTGGGCTATCATATTTGCCCTCTGGCATAGGTGATACTGGTGTAACACCCTCTTGTTCATTTATCTCATGTATCTTATCCTTCCTAGGTAATGGGGGATAGGGAATGATCTGCTGAATTGCTGATTCCTGAATTGCTGGTGGAGGTAATCATTTTGTAATTATCCTCCATTCATTATTTTGTGGTGGATGCAATGGAGGAGGTTGTGTCGTCACCTGAGACTTGCATTCTCCCTTTTTGTGCCCCATTTTCTTACACGCACTGCCCAAGACCGGCTTCCAATCATACACCACCTCTTTGGTGATTTAGAAACCTTTTTTATCTTTGAAAGTAACATTATTTGGCATATCCTATCCAACCTTCAATTCACTAGGACCCTAGCAAAATAAATCCTGGTTTTTTAAAGGGTGGCTTCATCTTTCCTCACATACGTGACCACTAATCCAGCAATTTTCTCTAAACTTCTACCCCAGAATTTCAGAGGTAGATGTTTCAATCTGATCCAAGAGGGCAGCATATAAACATCCTCCTTTTCAAGCTTAATGTCAGGTTGCCATGCTTTAAGGACTAGAGGTTTGTTATCAAACATGAAATATCCCCCATTCAGCACAACCTGCTTAATCCCCTTAGTCTCAAAACGTACCACAAATATAGCATTGTTCATAAATGAGACATTTGTGATCTTATGCGCCTTCCAAATTCTTCTTATCAAGCCATCTAAGACTTGCCATGGAGGATTAGCCCCTACGACAAATCCATAAATATCATATTGCCAGTATTTTAGTTCATCATCCACATCTTTATCCAGCAGTTGTAGTATTTGTAAGTTATCCTTAGGAGATGATGACTATTTCTTTTTGCCATTTACGTAGGTCCAATCTCCTTCATTGTCTTAATCGAACCCTCCTTGTTTTCTTGAATTCTCTTTACATACAATATGCTCACCAATGTCCTTATCAAACCCTTCTTCCTTAGACCCCATATTGTGGGCAAGGACTCGTCCTATAACATCCTGCATGGTCCATTCTTTTAAAGGTACTTCAGGGTCTGCTTGTGCATGTTCCTTCTCAGGGCTCGCTTGGGATGGAGGTAATTACTCCGGGGGTAATAGAACAAAAATGAACTAGAAAATGACGGAAAGTAGTGATGATACTAAGCGGAAATGGAGAAAATTAAGCTAATCTAGCTTATTTTGGGGGGGGATTATTACTCCTCTCGCCCCCCCAAGTAATGCATTACCCCCCAATGGGGGTAATTATTCCTCCCCTTATCTCTTTTACATCATAAAATGTCACAGCCAAGCAACAAACTCATCCATTTCTAGTTCATTTTTGATCTATTACCCACGGAATAATTACCCCCATCCCAAGCAAGCCCTCAGTATCAGTGGCGGACCCAGGAAGTTAAAAGAGGGGTTCACTTTTACGAAAATAAATAAATTTGTCACATAGTTATATATTGTCTGTCAAACTATAAATATTAAATACTCTGTAAAACCTAAAGACGTCAACGAGATTTCATGTTCTGAAAATGTTTCAGTACATCATCATCACTAACTTTGACAAAAAAAATCTCTCTCTACTACGTATGATCGAGACTAAGCAATGATTTAAAAAAAGATCACTCATGCTATCTCTACGTATGAGACTAAGCAATGATTCAAACGAGGATCACTCATGCTATTCCTCAATTTGTTCTTCACATAAGTCATAGAAGAAGAAAATACTCTTTCAACACTTGTCGTGGCCACCGGTAATATCAACACAAGTTTTGGAACAAATAAAAAGTGTATAACATATAAATCAATTTACAAGAGTACCCAAAATATCTACAATCCAGGTAAAAGGAATAATGGTAATTGGTAAATCAACAAATAAATGCAAATTACTTGGGAATTATATTTGAATTAAAAATTACTTGACAATAAGAAAACAAAACCCAAAATTGACATAAAAATAAGTACCAACAAATCATCAAACTGTAAGAATAGGATGCGAAATTGATAATTGAGAAGGGGATTTTGAAATTAGGTTTGAAAATTTTACAAATACATCTTACTAATAGAGATTAGAGACTTAAAGGTTAGATCCATTTTATGTGGGTGGTGAATTAATGGGCAGTCGACGGCGGCGTCATGGTGGCTATCTGAAAAATGAACTAAAAAGGCGAAAGCATTTAATAAAAGAAAGTGTAAATTAGTGAAGAGAAATAAAAAAACAAAGAGAGAGGTGTAAAGAAATTAATGCAGGCATGGGGAATCGATCCCCTGTCGACGCTACCATAGGGTGCACACCTTACCACTGCAATACGCTGATTTCAATCATTCTTACTTCACTCAAATTATACAAGTATTGAATCTTCGGTATTTTTCTAAAAAAAAATTGAAAACCGAAGGGTGCGCACGTGGGGTGTTGTGCGCACCCCTAGGTCCGCCCCTGCTCAGTATGACTAGTTGCTTCATTACTATTGCGTTTTACTTTCCTTCTAATGATCAAAGCTTGCCTTAGTGATGATGGTGGCGAGCTCCAGGGCATTGTGCCTCCAGATCGCTGTCAATTCGCTACAAGTAACTTTTATTCATTTTAATAAATTGTCATTTTGAAGTTGAGATCAATTAATACAAGCTTTTATGTTTTGAATTTCAAATATAACTAATAAATATAGACGTTTTATGTGCATAGGGAGGACTACTCAAGCTTTTGGTAATGAACCGGGAAATAATTAGGTTGTGTCGAAAAGGCTCTTAACCTCCTATTTACTTTGATGATGATAATAATAACTCATTTACATGATGAGTCTATTTGATTTATACTTTGAAGAGTCCCTGTGAATCTAAGAGCTCGGGCGAGGAAAGATAAGGAATCATCTTGGTAATCTAATTTTGGTGGGTGCACTTAGGTGGGAGATCAACGACCCTTGAAAAAATGGTTCCTCTAATTCCCTTTCTACTAAAAGGATAGGAGATGCTAGAAAAATTTCTATGTGGCATCTTGTGGACATGACATAGGTCCACCCCGACGCGGCCACGCGCGGGTTTGGGGAGGCGAATGAATCTCCATATGAGAATGGATCGAATTGAAATTTAAATCGAAGTGGAGTCACCACCGAACTTTGTGGGAATTCGGGCCCGTTCGAACCCACTCTATATCTTAGTGGGCCGTGTACAATACGGCCCATTCGGATGTCAGAGTTTATTGGGTTCGTCCCTTTGCATTTGATACGGATATCGACATTATCGGATACCGTGTATTGAATGACTCTCGTGTGCCAACGGTTTCGGACATCCGGAAACCGAGGTTCTGAGTAAGGGGTGAGGGTACGTGTTGGGAAGTTCACAAAGAACACCCAACCCCGCCCGCACATTAGCTGCATCTACAAAGATATCGTTTGATTTTGAAATACGCGCGTTAGTAATACGATGAATGATATGCAAACACTGTTTTGACTAAACATGCGAGTAATTGAATTGGTTGCTAAGTCAATTTGATGCATCCAAAGTTATCGTCAAAGTTGTATTTAGCATGCGAGGTTCGTTTAGTATAATAAACAACAATGAAAATAAGATGTAAAGAGCAAACGGGTTAGTAACGGTTTGTAAATATGATGATATGCATGATTTTGAAAAGATAATTCGCGTGATGAATTAAACACGCGTTGACCGAGGTCATAAACATATTTATCAAGACCCGAAATATGCTAAAAAATCGCTGTTTTGTTAAATTAGGAGCCACTCGATCGAGCGGGCTAGGCACTCGATCGAGTGTCCTTTGTATGAACCGTGGTTCATTTGGTTTTCAGCAAACCACACGACCCGTGGCGAGGAGGCGCGACTCGCGCAGCCAAGCGACTCGCACAAGACACGTGCGACTCGCGTGGCAGACTGTTCTCGAGATTGTTTTTAGAAAATCGGCAGTTTCGTTAAATCGCGTAAAAGACTTTAATTTGCGATATTCGTTATATTCGATATTCGATTATGGAATAGATATCAAATATTAGGAATGATTTTTAGAAAAGATGTTTTGAAAATTGTTTTGAAAATCGAACTAAACGAAATAAACTCTCCCCTCGTCGAAATCGTCGTACTTTGTTTCTAAGACTATGTGACGATTTTCTTAGCATCAACGAGATTGATTTAGTTCTTTTTAGATACGATTTTCGACTATAGAGTCGTTATCGTATTTTAAGAACGTTTGTTTTGTATAAAAAAAATTAGATTGTAGTAATAGTATTAGAAAAAAAAAACGTGACGATGACCCATATGAAACGGACCGACGACGCAAAAGAAAGATTGAAATGAGAGGACGAGAGAGAGAAAGGAGAAGACGGGATTTTGATTTACACCCTCAACCTACATGCTTTGTATTCTCGGAACGGGGCTCGTCTAGTTGTGGCTTAGGCACGGGAGCGTCGAGATGATATAGGAAGAGTTATGGTGGTTTATGATTGGGAAGGGATTTGACAAGTTTTGCTCTCGGGTCTTTGACGAGTTTTGATCTCGGGTTTGTATATGGTTTGCCTAAAATTGCCTAGAATTTCGTGTTGTGAATTGTCGGGAATTGTGTATGTGTAACTGTTGATGTGTATGAATAATTGATGTGTGCAAGGGGGTCTATTTATAGGGAAGGTTCCCGATCTTGGATAGGAAAAGCAACTATCTGAGAGGAAACAGGATTCTGTCTTTTGATGGGAGAAGGTTGCTTGTAAGGGAAGAAAACACCCGGTTTTGTCTGATTTTTGTAGTATTTGATTCCAGCCGGATTTCTGAGGTGACGGGGTAGATATTTATGGCTCAGAAACGTCTTTTCCGGGGTTTGACTTGGTCGTTAAAAGACTATTTTGCCCTTGGTGTCGATTTTGACCAGAATTAGTCTTATTTGACCAAAAATGACCCATTGGGCCTGAATTTGAGGTTGTTTTTGTGAGATTTGTACTCCGTAAAAAGCCTAAGCCAGAAACTAACGATTTTGACCCTATATTCGAGTATGTTAAAGCACGTTTGCGTCCGATCATCATCGGGTGTTTTTTGGAAACTGCCATAGACACCTAACGGCCAAATGTGGGTGTCTACACAACTCCTCTTTTCCCGCTCACATATCAAGCCTACAAAATGGGCCTTCACTCTAATCTGGCAGCATACTAACTACAGAGTGAACTTTTCCAATTCTGGTAATGTAACGTATAATTATGAAAATAACCAACTGATACTATCAAGCCCAATATTATACTACAGTGGAGAGAGAGAGAGAGAGAGAGAGAGAGAGAGGGGAAAGATCAAGTGAGTCCACTTTTCATAATTGAGTCCGTGAGTCCTCATCTCAACCATTAAATTAGTGATAGATTATTGGTTAAGATTGTTTTGTCAATTAAGGAAATAACTAACTAAATCTTGGTAAATATTTTATTATTTCTCTCTCCTCCTTAATTATCTTAATGCAAATCTTTTATCTTCCATCAAATTTTTAACTTCGTTTCATCTCCAATTTCACCAAAAAAATCATCATTTCGCTACTGTCATGTTACTCTAACATACATTGTGTTATTCTAACTCATACAATGTGTTACTCTAATTCATGAATTGTGTTACTTTAACTCATAAAATCTGCTACGTTACATAATAGTGTCTTACAAAAATAGTACGTTGCAAAATGTATGTTTCTATTAAGGATACTCCAAAACAAAAATTATAAAACTCCATTATAATTCAAATTTGTCACATCTGTTAATCTAAGAACTTGATATTGGTGATCAAATTATACTCATAAATTGTGTTACTATAACTGATTATGTATGTTACTCTAACGCATAATGTGTGTTATTCTAACGCATAATGTGTGTTATTCTAACTCATTTTACATCAATAAATTGATACAAAAGTTCCAACTGAATCAACTTCATTACAATTCCAATGTTTCACACCTGTTACTCATAATATGTATTACTCTAACAATATACTATCCTACTTAGAATTTTGCTTCTTCATCCTCCTCGTCCTCTTCTTCTTCTTCATCATGATCGTCAGAAGCTTTGATTTAATCTAACCACCGCGCCATCTTTTCGTTGTGTACCTCCTCACATCGAATCCACAAGCAAGCCAATGCGTAGATTTTATAGAAGTTTACTGACTCATTCACGTCCTTGAAGATCTGCCCTATGTATGGAGGAAACTCTCACCCACATCCCTACACCATTCATGTGCTTTTGCGTCTACTGAAAAATAATAACAGTGCCAATAAACGTGGCAAAAAAGAAACAATCAGAACTTGAAATATTGATTAAAGTAACAGATGACAAGAATTAAAGTAACAGATGAAGTGCATTGAAGTAACACTGGATTCAATTAACAGAGAATGCTTATACACCAGGTATAAATTAAAGTAACAGAGGTCAGACATTAAAGTAACAGATAATGTTCATTAAAATAACACCAGGTATAGGTTAGTGCAAAAATTTCATATAATGATCAGAAATGAGAGTATGACACAATATCTTTCTTTGAATGAAGGCGATATTCTTTGATATTGTTTCCAATTTTGAAGTCAATCACATCCTATAATTATAGGAAGCAGTATCTTTCTTTTTTATTTTTTATTTTTTTTATATGGCGGTATTCTAAATCCTTTTTGTCACTCCAATGCATTACAGTAACAAATGAAAAGAACTAAAGTAACAGATGAAGTGCGTTAAAGTAACACGAGATTCAGTTAACATTATGTGTATTAAAATAACAGGGGTTAGGCATTAAAATAACAGATTGTGTATATTAAAGTAACACAATATGTGCATTACAATAACTCCATATATTTGGTCGTGCGTAAAATTCATATAATGCTTAGACCTTTTTGTGTTACTCTAATTAAAATTAGGTGTTATTGTAACTCAGAACGTATGTTACTTCAACACCGTGTCTGCTTCAATAGAAAACAAAACAAAAGTATCAGTGAAGTTAAAGAAAAACCTAAAGAATAAACAAAACAATAACACGAGAGTAATGGACCATTGATATGAATCTATGAATAATCAAATGAATAAAATTCCACCTTTTAACAAATATAAAAATTTGGAATCTATACTAACAAGAGAACAATGGACCCGATATGAATCTATGATGAACGAAATGACCATGAAAGCAATATCGACATGAAAATCGACGAAAAACATGAAAGCAAATTGACGCAAATTAGTCGAGATGATGAATAAAAACTGACGCAAAACATGAAAGCAATAACGAAACTCACCATTGTTATAGTCGATGAATTGATTATCAACAGTTGATGAATATATCGCGATCATTGAATCCATAGTAACGAGATTTCGAGTACAAATTTGAATGAATGAACGTGATATTGGAAGCAGTTTTTTTTTTTTAGGTTTTTGATGAACGTGAACGTCAATGAATGAATGAGTGAATGTGATGTTATTGTTTCCTAAAATTATGGGAGTTATTTTAGGAAGCAATATTTTTTTTCTTTTTTTTTTAATGCAAATATTAGGATGCATCTTGTCCATCGATTCTCATCTCATTCAATGGATGAGATGAGGACTTAGGGACTCATATATAGAGTAGGACTAGTACAAAACCCTTGGTTTCTTGACGCTTTAAAGATGGGTTCTTGAATTTTTAAAGTGTCGCAAATTTTATTCTCGACGCTTCTAAAAAGCGTGGAGATTTTGGGCGTCAGGAATTCTCGACGCATTAAAACGTTGAATATTTTATTCAAGACACTTTTTTGCGTCACTACATGGTCCACGAAAATATGCAACCTCGACGCTTTTCTATGTCGCGATTTTTTTCCTGGCCAAATTATTTTCAAAGCGCGAGATTTTCTACTATTAAAAGAGTCGAGAAATAATAATATAAAATTCAGTTATCGACACTTTGATATCGTAAAAGCGTCGAGAATCTTATCATAAAAAGTATAATAATAATAATTATATATTTCCAACAACTGACTACGGCTTGCGATTACATATTTATATTGTCTAAAAAGCGCGACTCCACATTTACTGAAGATATCAATAATACACAAAGATCGAGTTGGTCATTCAGAAAACAAACCCTTAATTAGAATAATCTCCAATCATATATATATATATATATTTCGCAATCAAAGAGTTTCATAAGACGAATACCTAGAATAATCTTCATCCAATCATATATTCCGCAATATATATATTTCGCAATCAAAGAGTTTCATAAGAAGAATACCTAGAATAATCTTCATCCAATCATATATTCCGCAATCCAAAGTAAAATAAAAAAAATTACTAAAAAACTACATTATTATTTAAAAAGGTACGTGTCTTCCTCCAAAAAAACATTGAATTTAATGTCCAAGTTCAAAAAAGTGAGCCGATTTTGTCATCCATCAATTCTGTCATCATCTACCTTTTTGTGTTGTAGAACGTCCTGTGGTGGTAAAAAAAATATAATAAGGAAAACTGAATATACCATATAATGAACCATAAACAGGGAGAAAAGATAAATGCATATTAGAGAAATAAATTACCTCAGGATCAGCAATGCTGTGCAAGATTGTCTTTGCCATATTTTCACTCTCATCTGATGTTTCCCCAGTACTCATTACATTCAAAAATATTTTTAGTAACGAATTAGTCTCAGCATACTTCAATTGTAACTCTTCATTTTTCGTCTTCATAACAAATACACCTCTAACCTTTAAAAAAAGAAATAGAAAAATGAAAAGAAAATGGGTTGTAGAAGTTAATAAGTATAAGCTTACCAGAAAATCCTCTGTTAGTGTTGGTGTTTCCATAACAATGCTACTCAAAAATAGAAACCAAGAAAAAAAGTGGAAGTTCCATTCCAGAGACCTGAAATGTAAGACCCGCAGTTCCATTCCAATTTGGTCTCAGAGGACGACTAACTTCAACACAAGCGGTCACTCGGTCAATTGTCAAGCTACTCCCATCAGGTTGCTCGCCGTGGATTAAATTACCGGGCCTCCTTGAATTCTGCATAAAAAACTTGTATCAGTCTTCGCGTTAGTTTTATTTTATGAGAAAAGCTGAATGCTAGAGTGAAAGAGTAAATGTTTCATCACCGACATCATAATTGAACGACATGTACGGTTATTGTCTCCATCAATCCTTGGAACACGGTACGCTATCCGAAAGATAGAGTCTATTTGGCCCCTCTCTAACGAGACATTTACTTTTTGATTCTTGCCAAAAAGATTGTTGTGAGAATATGATAAGCTACAACAAGATTCAACAAAGCAAAACAATTACTCTTGTGAATTATGATAGTATACAACAGACTTAATTAGCAAAATAAAAATAAAAAAAGCTTTCTACCACGAAACTTTCAGACAATGTCGTAACTCAAGAACAAATGTAATACATCACCCACGTTATAGAACTATAATTCTATTTTATGCGTATGAGCATATTTTCATCTTTCGTTTTTTTCGGAGAGTGAACACAGGGGATCTTCTATCATTGTAATTTAACATCAAAGGAACAACAAACACTAAAAAGAACATACCTTTCAATAAAACCAGAGAGTAAGCCATTTGTTATCCTAAAAAGAAATAGGCAGCGTGTGCGTGAGAGACACTACAAACTAATAAATTAAGCTTGATAATAGAATTAAAACATAACTCCTTATCCACTTGAAAGTCCTCCACCAGTTGAAAATGCACCACATGCACGCTAAACGACATTCATCACTAAATTAACCTTTCCAGTCTCTAAATTGTCAAAGGCAAACTATTAAAATTAGAGTAATGGAAATAACATTGCGAGTGTGAAACTGCAAGAAAATTAAATGAATTGCAAATATATCAACAATAGGATAGACTCCCCATTATTATACATTTTAATGCATCAAGCTTCGAGCTAAGATGAAACCAAGGCAGTGGGAATCTCTAGTTTCAACTCCTATTCTCGGACTAACTAACAGACAGAGTGATGATTCAGTTCAAGCTTAGATACAATTCAAACGTAGAGCCACCACATTTTGTCTCGCAAATATAAAGTTAGTCTTTATACCTCCAGAAGGCTGGGTAGCAATGCCAGCATCCTCCATAATTCCTATGGTTAAAACAGTCTCTACATCTCATTTCCCTCGGTTAATACTGTAAATCAGTCACACGGCAATGAAGTTTTTTTTTATCACAATTAGCTGACAAAATGGTTGATGCAAAATAATTATGGCACAATTAAAGTTTATAATTATGAAGTGACCTGGGTACAAAATTTTAAAGATTAAATCAATCAATGTACTACTGTATTATTCACGCATGTAAGAAGGTAGAAATACTCCAATTCGGAAAAGAGTAAAATACAGAAATCTTACTTAAATTGCAAACAAAACCTACACATTACTTAGCTAGCTACCTAGGTTGTTGGAGTATAATTTAGTAAAGAAGAAGAAGGGAAAGGGGAGTGGGAGGAGTATAATTAGACACGGAGTAATATTTTCAGTTTTTTTTCCAGTAACTAGAACAAAGGGGAATAAGGCTGCGGAAATCCTGATAATCCCTATGAGCAATGCAACTGCCAGTGCACACATCTAAATATGAAAAGCAAAAGTATTTAATTAGATATATTTTTTTTAAAAAAACACCCAACATCATCGAGTACTTTAGTTAATGATTGAGGCCACGTTCATTTTCCATTTTAACCTAACATACACACAATGATTATAACTATGGGAAACAAATTACAGGTCTCCAACTCTTCACTTGAAAAAAAGAACTTCGATCTTTGAAGCACTTACAGATTATCAAGCTGTCAGTAATAGTTGCAGGATTCACCTCAAAACAAAATGAGGTCCCAAAACCAAATAATTACTACTGCAACTAGGAAGTATGCATATCATTCTGTGTGGTCTTCATTAGCCACTTTCAATCAATTCTAAAACTACATCCACCTTCCTAATTAATCTCTATCTATCTACCATTTTCTTTATTTTGCCTCCTTTGGAAAAATTTGATATGATGGTTCACGTCAGAGACCATGATTGACTTAGGATTATAGAATCATGAGTTTGGTGATAATGATTTTAGGGTTCCACCATCCCATATGAGTTCAATTAATCTAAGAAACTATTAGGTTGAATGATACAGATTTCCTGGTAAAGTTTCAATACAAAAATTCATACAGTATACTAATGACTTTAATATAAACAAAAGCATTATCATCTAGTTGACGATTAATTAGAGCTATTCTTTTTCCTCCACTTCCTAAATGCAAGCAAAATTGTTTGGACTTAAAAACTAGCCTTTACTTGAATCTACAAACCGAAACTATTTGCAATTACAACAATTCCATTTCATCCATCTTCGAAAAGGCTTCTTATTGGATTTCAAACAAAGTGACTAACAATATGCCATTACACAGTTGTGAACCATAAAGCTAACAGTTTGTCTCCATTTGAAGGATATCCGTCTGAAGAATTATAACGAGTCAAATAAGACCTTTAGACGAAGCATAATCAAAAGAGGGGAACCTGGTGAGGGCAGTGCCAAAATTATGCTGATAAACATCATTAGCAACATCATTAATGTCGAAAGCTTCCACCATTTTTGTATTAATCCAAGCTTTTAGCAGGGAGTATCTCTGATCTCAACCCACAAAATAAAATAAATAAATAGTAAAAGGTAAGAGCAAGAAGATCTAGTGGATTGGAGTAAAAAGGGAAGTAACAGACCATGCCACCAACACCGCTGTAGAATTTAAGGAATTTCAAGGGGTCATCCATTGTTGAAGATATGAAAAAACAACGGTTAGGCTCACCAAATCAGTTTATCAAAAAAACGAATAGAGACGTCATTGACCTCTGCTTCAGCAACTTGTAACATTAGTACACCGCCTGGAAGAATTTCAACACCTGAAACCTAATTGTGTAAAAACTGTTCAAATAGTTGAAAGAACCAGACTTTCAATGAATTCAAAAAATATACTAATATGATCATATTAATATAATTAAACTAACATGAAATAAACAGGAACCCATATGAACATCACCAACAATCAATTATACTAATACGCAACGAAAACATCAAAAACGATATCTTACTGTGAGAGGAACAAGGATTAATTGTTTCTAGAATGCTTTGGATAATTAAGCAGGGTCGACACAGTACAACGAATGATATTAGAGGGGAAACAAAAAGAGGGTGATGCAAATATGAAAATCGAGTAGAAAAAGAAGAAACAAATACGACCTCAAGAGCACAACATCGACAACGCAAGACGACTCCAATTGCAATAACGAACAAACAGCAACAACATTAGCATTGACCAGTAGCAGCAAAACGAAGAAGGGAAAAGAGTAGCCGATACTCAATTAAATAAAGATTGAACAAACAACTCGATAATCGATTAATACCTTTCGTCAACTTTGGCTACGATGCCATTGCCGATGCTAAACCAGAGCACGAAAATATATAAAGAGAGAATAATGTGCAAATAATTAAGGTTCCCGAGGAAAATTGCAAAAAAAAAAACCAAACAAAATTAAATCATGAGATTGAAGAAACCTACTAATTGATCAGGAAATTGATGATCAAGAATAGATTATTTGATTAATTAATCGGGAAATTGAGAGATTGATAGGTTGGCTGATGAGAAATTGATCGGGAATAGGAAAGTTGGAATAGAGGAAGAAAACAATTAGGTTTACTTAATTAGGGTAAGGCGGTTCTTTTTCAATGAGAGAGCGGTAGAGCGCGCATGTCAGGTTTGGAGATTTTTTAAAAAAAATTTAATCAAAAATGCTTCGACGCTTATAAAAGTGTCGACCATAAAGCGTCTAGAAAGTAAGGGAATTGTAGTAGTGATTGTTGTCCTTGGGGAAAGGGACACCGTTTGCTGCCCTCCCGACGGATGTATTGCCGTCTATCACAAATGCTTGGAATTTGGTCTACGCTTCCCCCTGCACCCCTTCTTGGAGGCGACTTTTAGGCGGATGAACGTAGCCAACGCCCAGTTGACCGCTGTGGCAGTCAGATCGCTGATAGCTTACACATGGACTTGCCTATTCCATGGTGAGGGGCCCTCGATTAATGCTCTAAGATATATGGTCATCCTGCAGATGGTGTCCGGTTCTGGGGGGTGAGGGTTCCCTTGGATATTGGTCTATCCAAAGGCAGAAGGGATACACTCTGGTCTGGCCGGTTCTAAATAGCTTGAAAGACTGGAAAAACAACTTCCTGTATGTGCACAGCGCCACAGGGTGGACAATTCCTCGGCACTTCAGGAACCATGTTCACACTCGACTGGAAACTCGCCAGGAATACCACCCTGGCGTTGGGGGAGGGCCCTCGAGGTGAAATTAAACAACAAGGACCAGGAGCTGGTGAAGAAATTCGTCGCTCTTGTAGATAAATCAGGCGTACGTGGCCCTAGTTTCTGGCTCCCTAATGCGGAGCTCATAACTACAGATGCCTATCTGACTCGAGTGGCTTTGACTCCCGGCCTTGATGGAGGTAGTTCAGGGACATTACTGGCATTGTCCCCTCTCAGCCCTATCTTTCTATATTTTTCTAACTGATTTTATTTTGCTCTGCAGACCTCGCCACCCGTTCCGAATAATCACAAAATTCGGTGGCGACTCCAGATCACAATGTCCCAGGTGCCCTCTTTTTAGAGGAGAATGTTGAGTTCCACTATACTGCTGGTGACAGCCTGGATGTCTCTGCCTTGCTTTCTGACTCCAGTGTTGTCTTGGCGGATCACCTTACAAAGTCGAACTTAACGGACGACATTTTGATTTTTGGAATGGGATACCCCTGCACTTCTGGGTGAAGTGGGGTCCTGGTAGATCTGCCTTCCATCCTTGACCTGCTTTCGACGGAGTGGTAACCGTGATCATCCCATCTGTCAGGGGTCGGTTTCATACTGCCGGGGGAGCGGTGTCTGGGCGGCTGCCTACTGATTTCTACGTCATCTCTGGCAGGGGAGTCATATCGCGAGCATTTTTTCTGTGCAGGCTCGAGATTATTGCCCTGACGATGTCTTGACTTCATGAGTTTCCCATGGTTGAGTCTTGACTGTAGGCTTTGAGACAGCCCTGGCGCTGGCTGTGACTCTACCATAGGTGTCAGCCTGGAGAAAACATCACCATGCCTTTCTCCCAAGCGTTTGGATGCAGGCTCTCTGTGCCTCATTCGATCTCGTAGATCTTGGGACAAGCCCCTTTTCTCGAGTACAGCTGTGGATTCAGTAGTGTGTATGGAGAATGCTTGCTGTTGAGCAGGCTGCTCCTGATTGCCTGCTGTAATACGCTTCTGCACTTGCACATACGCTTGAGCCGTTTTCTTTGCTTTCCTTTGGATTTTCCTGGCGGCGGTCCGCTTTGTGCCCCCAGTCCCTTCCCCACTTTCAAAGTGAAGTTGCCTGGGGGTCGTCGCGACCCTGCCCACCAGGTCCTCTGGAGTGAACTCTTGTTTGAGCATCGCCGAGAAGAAGGCCGCTGTTTGCGCCATATGAGCAGGGGTGAAGTTCAAGTTGTGCCTTTGATGCCCAACCTGCACAGCTACGACAATGGCGTCCTTACCAGGCGCTCTCTGAAGACTGGCCCGCCTTACTCCTGGAATAGTGGCGGCGGGCGTTTTCTCCGGCAACGACATGCCATAGAGGGGGGCCTCCGGTGGAACCGTCGGACCTGCCCCAGAACTGGCGTCAAAGATTTAAGGCATGATTGTTTTAACTGGTTGATTTCTTGTGGGTAACTCGTAGGCACAACCGAATTGTCCCCACAGACGGCGCCAAATTGTTCCGGCTATGGAATCAATTAACCCGACGTCGGATTCGGGTCCTAGGATGTGGTATTGCTAGTTTGACAATTGCTTGACCTCCTTCAGTCTCCCCTTTCCCTCACTCCGTTGATCGGACCTCCCCGGCGGAAATGGTATGCTCCCGGCACAATGAACGCACAGGGCCTCCGAGGTGTCCGAGGGAACCCTCTCCGATGCCTAAGTCAGTCCATGAAAGTGCCTTGATGAACCTAGGTCGTGAGGAGCTAGGTGGCGTTTTTAGAGTGAAAGTCTAGAGAGAGAAAGTCCAACCTCTTGTATGTGGGAGAAAGGAAAGTATTTATACCTTCCTCCAAGAGAGAGAAATGAGAAAGAAAGAGGAGGAGAATGAGCGGACAGCGAAGCGACACGTGGATCCATGACGTCCACTCACTCTCCTTTACCTTAGGCAAAATGACGGAGGAGTCCCTTGTTCCCCTAGCCCTGCCTGGGGAAGGGTCCCTTGGGGACAGGCAGGCAGGGGGCTCGATAGTGCTGCCCGACAGGCGGCGTGGCCCTGCGGGTAGTCAGCTTGCTAAGGCTGCCCACTTGGGGGCTTTTTTAGCGATCTCGCTTGACGGCCTGCTGGGCAGGCACTCTCTTGCTATTTGGGTCGGGCCATCTCGGGGCCTAATTGTCAGGCGACCCGATGCAGGCCACCGACCCCCATCACGACTATTTTAACTGATATTTGGAATCAACCGGCTGATGTACGAACGGTCGTTCATTTCAATAAGGGAGGTCAACCTTATGGCGATGGATCTGTCGCTTTTTCTAGTTTCATTGGTACAATGGGGAGAAATCCTGAATTAGCACCACAAGGCTATTCCGATTGGAGGCTTGTACCGCAGGAGTACAAAGTTAGATGTATGAGTGAGATAAAGGTATAAAATAAAGTTATATTTACGATAAAGGTTTTATTAACTTTCGCAACATTTAACAAAAAAGTGTTCAATGTATTAGATAGTACATTCGTATAATATCAAATCTTTTTTATTTTTGTATGTAGTTGCGATTTACATTCCCACATAAAGGGGAAGATCATATTCCTAAGGCATTAGGAAAGGTGGTTAAGGATTTTAGAAGAGAACTAAAAGCTATGTACTATGAGCCAAACAAACAAAATCGATCAAGCTTGGTTAATGCGAAGCCTTCACGTGTTCCTATGGATTAATGGTTGAAGTTGATTTCTTATTGGGATCAAGACAAGACAAAGGTGTTTGATATTTATATTTATTAGGACTAGTATTGTTATATTATTGTAAAAGTTTATAAATAATTAACAAAGCTATACCTCTATATATGCACAGAGACGTGCAACTATTAATATGATCAATCAAAAAAAATCAAACTATGCCTCACTATGCAGGGAGACAATGTTTTGCTCAACTAAGAGCTAAAAGGGTGATACTCTTTTTCATAAATTGTTTAATATCTTTGTTTTGTTATTGTTTCCTTTCTATAATTTTTGTGCAGTAAATAATCTAGTGTTTTATATTCTTTATCTAGACGATTAATGGTGTTGAGCCCAGCCGCGGTCAAATTTTCATTGAGACTCTCAAGGATAGAAAAACAAGAGAGAAGAAGAAAATTGATGAAAACTCGGCAAAAGCAGTTGTAAGTTTTATTTAATTATCGCACACTTTTTTAACGTAGAGTTCAATACCATTACAAATCAACACTTTAAAAGCAAAAAAAGTAGTAGCACTTATCCTTCTATTTTTTTATTCTCCTGGTCACTATTTCAATGATTATTTCATACATTTTTTTATATACATTAAGAATTAATGAAACAAAAATTACAAGAGTTACCCAATGAAATAGAGCAAATGGATGGAAAGATAGCTTGGAAAGGCGATATATTTGATCAAGTAATAGGAAAAGAAGAAAGATGTGGACGTGTGCGTGGAGTTGGTGGAGGCTTGTGTGCTTTCAAACTGTGGGGTAATCCTGGGGTACAACCATTGTCAGACTTTGTGGAAAACAATGTCGCGTCCAATGAGTTAATGAACAAGCTTCGTGATGAGATGAACCTCATGCAACAGAAACATACCGAAGACTTGAAGATGGTACAAGCAAAGAGTGATGCGGAGGTAAATAAGGTCTTGGAAAAGCAAAATCAACTAGAGAATGTAATCCATGAATTGTTGGCCCTCTTTAAAGGTAGAACATCAAAAGAATATTCAAAATACGATCAGACTAATACGGTGTGTTCTTATTTCATTTTTTTCATATAATTGGTTTGTACTTAATACACAATATGTTACAAATATGATATTATACTGAGCTGAACTAGATAATGGACTCACGTCATATAATATTCAGCGTGCTTTTTAATTGTTCGTACAGGATGATTATAGCAACTCAAGCGGCTGATTTGTGACATTTCGTTATATGTGCCAAGGAACATACATGAACCAGTGAGTGTGTATATACCTACATACATAAATCTATTTCATTTATTTACTTGCACGTGGGAAATGACTAATAATTCGGTATAACTTGGTATATACATGATCTTTGTTATTGCAGTTTTTTCGAGGCGCAACTACTCTATGTAATTTAGAATAGATGGTTTGAAGCTTTTCTTTGGGGTTGAAGATCTAGTTAATTTTTTTAGGTTTTACAAGGATTGTTTGCACTTATTTTGGACCTAATTTTATTAATTTAATTTAGTTGATGTTGGATACATATAATTTCGGGATTTTATGAGTTATATATAAGTATCATGTTTTTTCGCTTGTTCTTTCTTTTTATTTTCGCATCGTATTTGAGAGATATAAATGATATTTCTTATCGAATAAAATCGATACCAATGTACTATGTGGTTGCAATTGTATTACATATCGTGTCGAATGCAATTGTTACGATTGTAATACTTATCGCGTCGAATATTATTGATAAAATCGTAAAAGGAGCGACATTATACTACTTGCTTATCGTGTCGAATACAATTACAACAACTGTCACTAAATGAGGTTTTATTGTACTCATCATGTCGAATACAATCGCTACAGTTCCTGTTAGTGGGAAAATCAAAATATTTACTGCATCAATAATAATCGACACTAAAATCGCCACTAAACTACATCTTCTTTCGCGTCGCTTTTAAGAAGCTAACCCAGCGAATAGATTATTCGACACGAAAGGCTACGACAACGCCGCCTACCTCAACGAATACACAATCGATGGGGAAACCTTTCGCGTCGAATAGAATCGCCACGAATTACCAAAATAATCGCCGTGAAATGGTGATTTTGTTGTAGTGTTAATTATCTGAAGATACAACTGCGAGGTTGAGAAGGGAGAAGGAGACGCTGAGGAACCTGCTTAATTATCTGAGTGCTGCTTATGTTGTTAAGGTTTTGGCGTGGAACTGGATTTATCTGGTTGATAAATCTTAGTAATTACTCTTTTTAAGCAGCATTCTAATTGAGTTCCGTCGATTTTGTTCAAAAACATGTTTTGGATTATCATGTTCAACTGCTTTTGTCTGCTCTGCTACAATTGGCATAATGGCTGCTTTTAGGGTCAATTTCCCTATGAAAGAAATTGCGCAGCTTACTTACGACTGTGAGCATCATATCGGGACAAAGAGTGGTGGAATGGATCAAGCAATATTTGTTATGGCCCAAACCGGATTCGTAGAGTTGATTGATTTTAATCTGATCCGTGCGACTAATGTGAAACTTCCTGTTGGCGGCTCTTTCGTAGTTGCACAGTCATTGGCAGAATCCCAGAAAGCTGTGACTGCTGCCACAAATTACAACAATCGTGTTGTTGAATGCAGACTTGCGGCAGTAAGTGTCAATTGCTCATATATATATGTCGTTTTCTTGCAACTTGGTGTGATTTATGTACCTCACAAAAGGGTTAACCAAGTCGGGTTCCTCAGTGTAAGCTTCTAACTTATATACTTATGTATTCTTAATTTCGGCCCTTCTCGTGATGGTGTTTACATGTTGATAAAGCTATGTTGTAGGAGTAGAAATCGGAGCATTTGGTTTGGTTTGGTTTCGGGATTAAGTTTTCTGGAATCGGAAAGGGTGTATGAGTGTTAGCATTTGAATCTGTTTTGTTTCGCACATAATATATAGGTACGTGATTTGAGAAATTAAGTTGCTGAAGGTAAGCGATTACGAACTGAAAGTGGGAGGGTTGTTTCACGAGGAAAATTGTTGCATGATAGCAAAAACGGAGAAGAGGTATTGTAGACACCCACATTTGGCTGCCAGGTGTCTGTAGAAGTTTCCGACAAACACCCGATGATGATCGGATGCAAACATGACTTAATACACTCGATTTTCAGACTCGGAATCAATAGTAGTTGGCACGAGCTTTTAGCGGAGTAAAGATCTCACAAAATAGACCTCAAATCCAGGCACAGTGGGTCGTTTCCAGTCAAATGAGACTAAATTGGGTCAAAACCGACACCAAGGGCAAAACCGTCTTTTAGCAACTTGGTCAAACCCCGGTCAAAGACGTTTCCGGGACATAAAAATCTGTCACGCCACTTCAAAAATCTGACTCGAAGTCAAATAGTACACAAATATCAGCTACAAAGTAGAAATCCTTTTCTATCCAAAGTCGGAATCCTACTCCATCTAAACCGGGTGTTTCTTCCCATGCAAGTAACATTTTCCTATCCAAAGACGGAATCCGACTTCATCTCAGCCGGTTGCTTTCTTCCTTCGCAAGATATCAATATCCTATTCCAAGTTGGTATTTCATCCTATAAATACCCCACCCTTGCACTCACAATTCAAACATACAATTCCCGATATCAATATCAATAATTCACAACATTCACACATCCAACATCCATAACATCCCATACACAAATTACAACCCGGAATTCCAGCAATACTAGGCATATTATATTCCGATCTTTCCTCTAGAAATCCTATAGGATTCCCGACCATTCACAACCCGAAATTCTAGGCAATTTTAGGCAAACCATATATAAACCCGAGAGCAAAACTCGCCAAATCCCCTCCCTAACCATACACACTATAACTCACCTATATACATCTTAACGCTCCCGCACCTAGGCCGCTATTACGAGTCCGTTTTCAAGATAATCAAGCATGTAGGTTGAGGGTGTTACAAATCCCGTCTTCTCCCTTTTCTTCTCTTTCTCTCGTCCGTCCGTCTTTTTATACGGGTCGTCGTCGCGTCTTTTTATTTTTCTTTTCTCATTTCTAATATCGATATTATCGCAACTATCTAATTTTTAGACGAAAACAGTCATTCTTAAAATACGATACCGACTCTATAGTCAAATATCGTATCTACAAGAATCAAATTAATCTCGTTAATGCTAAGATAATCGTCATATAGTCCTAAAAATAAAATACGACAATTTCAACGCGGAGAGAGTCTACATTGTTTTTAGTTCGATTTTTAAAACATCTTTTCTAAAACGTCGCTCCGAATATTCGATATTGATTCCATAATCAAGTGTCGAATATAACGAGCATCGAAATTTAAGTCAGGTATAAATCGTATTTTATTTTTACGCGGCTTAGCAAAATTATCGATTTTACAAAAAAACAATTTCGAAGAGCAAAACTAATCGGACAGAATTCCGTACAGGAGGCACTCGATCGAGTGCCTAGCCCACTCAATCGAGTGGCACCTCAAAACCGAGACAAGAGCCTTTTTTCGAGACCACTCGGTCGAGTCCCGCAATCACTCGATCGAGTGGCTCCCAAGTTAACAAAACAGCGAGCTTTTCAGCATATTTCGGGTCTCGATAAATATTTTCATGACCTCGGTCAATGCGTGTTTAATCCATCACGCGAATTATCTTTTCAAAATCATGCATGTCATCATATCTACATCTTTTATTCAATTTACAAACCGTTACTAACCCGTTTGTTCTTTGTCTTTACATCTTATTTTCATTGTTTTTTTTTATTATACTAAAACGGACCTCGCATGCTAAAACAACTTTAACGCTAATTTTTGATGCATTAAACCGACATAGCAACCCATTCAATTATTCACATGTTTAGTCAAAACAATGTTTGCATATCATTCATCGAATATCTAACGCGCGTATTTCAAAATCATACGATATCTTAGTAGAGGCCGCTAATGTGCGGGCGGGGTTGGATGTTCTTTGTGAACTTCCCAACACGTACCCTCACCCCTTACATAGAACCATGGTTTCCAGATGTCCGAAGCCATTGGCACACGAGAGTCATTCAATACACGATATCCGATAATGTCGGTATCGGTATCAAAATACAAAGGGACGAACCCAATAACCTCTGACATCGGAATGGGCCATACTTTGTGCATGACCCACTACGACATAGAGTGGGTTCGAACGGGCCCGAACTCCCACAAAGTTCGGTGGCGACTCCAACTTCGATTTAAATTTCAATTCAATCCATTCTCATATGGAGATTCATTCGCCTCCCCAAACCCCACGTGGCCGTGTCGGGGTGGACCTATGTCATGTCCACAATTTGGCGACTCCGCTAGGGATTAACTGATGTGTGACTTACCATCAGCATCCTCAGGGTGAGACTCGAATAGAAATCGTTTGACTAGTACAATACGCGTTTTAGTTTTACGGTTAATGCATAACCCCATATTTTCCCGGGCCGGTATTGGTGACCGACGTCCCACTATACTATTGATGTAGTCCAAATTTGATATGTTAAAGGTGTTCATAGTCGATTCGTATGGGTTTTACGGCATGTTCTAAGCTCAACTCGACTTAGGAAGTCCGCCCCGATTCTCGGATAGGCTACGTACACTGGTATAGACCCTTTATAGACTGACTGAGACTTAATATAGAGCATACATGGTGTCGTTATAATGCTTGCGTGACTATATGCTACTTGGTTTCTAAGGTCATTTTTCAAAAACCGTCATTTTCAAAAATTGCATCCTTTTCAAAATATCCAATTTCAAAACCCGGGACATATACCAAATTTAGGATTTACGATTTTACTCAAAATAGCCTATTTCTAGCCGGTATACTGCCGATTTCAAAACTCGAAAATATTTTCGAACTTTCAAAACCATGGCCCGATACGCTTTTCTGTTTTTTTCGAAAAGTCGCCCCCCCCCCTCTCTTCCCCCGAGTTTTTCGGGCCTTAAAAAAAAAGACCCGTCGTGTCGTAAGTGGTCAAGGTCCTTAGCGTCGAAACTCCGTCGATCTTATATCGCGGGTTTCCTCCGTATCCCAGTCCGCCTCATTTGACTAAGGCAAGGCCCACCTACGTAGGACATACTCCTACGAAGGATGACCCGTTTACACAATTGAGTCCAAAGTCTGAGGAATATCTCACATGGACCTTCCTTCAAACAGGACTCGGCCCACCTTTTACAAGTCATCCGTCTAGGAGTCTTTTCCGAGTCAACCTTTTATAAGGCATAGCCCTATAACAAAAGGTTCGTGTTCCTTACGTCTAAGGGTCACTCGTCCAACACTTGAGTCTTAACAAAATTTTCGATCCCACTTGGGGGCTACCCTTCAGCAGGGCGATCAATCACGGTTGCTCTAAAGGTCATGTCTTACACGTGTTGTCTCACGTACCCCACTTTAGAGCCACTTAGATGTCACACCATCTGAGTCCTACTGGAGTCTTTAGTCTCACTCGGGGGCTGTTCTCCACCGGAGCAGTCAACCACGGTCACCTTAGGGGGTACCCCACGTCCATCCTACACCGGCGTCCTTATGATACCTTCTTCAAGTCGTACCTATGCTACGAACACTCGAGTCACCTAGGGCTAGGTCACCACGGTTGGTCCGAGCACGCCGCGCGGTCAAACACGGTCGCCCTATTTTTTGGACTCACCCTCATGATCGAGTCCAAGTCATGGTCGTTACCTTGTCCAGGTCAACGTTCGAGTATCCCGATCCGAGAATCCTAGTCATTCCAGTCACCCCTGGTCATGTCTAGTTTGACTCCCTCGCTTGCATTTGCGCAAAACCGAGTTTAGGCGAGTCGTGGCGCCTGTCGAGGACCTTACCCTACAACAAAAAAAAGAAACAACCAACCGAGCATCCAAAAGTCCAGATTTGATTCGAGTCTAAGTCAGAGTTCGAGTCTAGGATACCCTACATCCTCATTTCTAGATCAGAGTCAGTTGTATTCTGTCTTCTTTTTCAAAATTCAATAAAATCAGCTTTTCTATTTCTCATATATACTTTCCTTGTGTGTTTCCGAGAACATGATAGACATCATCATACACTGTGAGCACACGCACGTGACTATTATAGGCACATCTATAATGACTGCAGGAAACTGAGACCCGTGTTTTCCTTTACCTGTTCCATGTCTGACATAGAAAGCCACATAACTACCTTTAGCGGAGCGGTCTCGAATCCTATGAAAAATCTAGGTAGTCTCCTAGTTTGGGTTCAAGACGGGAGGCAAGCCCATTTCCCACAACAAACACCCATCCAATAAGATCAACCAATCCCTACCTTCGGTGTTAGTCTGACCGACAGGAAAAAGAGAAAAATCTGGACAAAAAAAAATCAAAAGTCCAAGGAAAAAGCAAAAGGCCAAAAAAAAGCAGGCCATCATCAACAAAAAAATCAAATACCCATGACCGTGGTCAACGGTCAACTCAAGTGAAAGTCCCTTGACCGGGGTACGGTCAATTCAAAAATTATCAAAACCCATACCATCAAATAGGGAAGAATCAATCAAGTTGGTCAGCTAACATCACACTTAGCCTTCCCACATTACAACCCTCAAGACCTTCCTGAGACCTAGGCTAGAGACAGCCCGGATTTTGAGGATTCAAGCTCCATAGGATACACCCTAACCATTAGGGCCAGACATGGAAACCAGATCCCGCATTATCAACCTACCCTGATCGAAGTTCAAGTCATTTTTACTCGACTTCCCCATTTCCTACCACATTACAATACCTTACCCTCGAAGCCTTAGCTCCACAAAATCGGGCTCCAGCTTTCGAATCATCAAAGCCACTTACGACCTAGCACCACATTTCTAAAACATCCAAACCAGTTGCCAACCCCAAACACGGGAACTCAACTTACAGTCGGCATAGAACATGCCCAAATAGCTCACACCACCTCTGGGGGCTACCCCAGAGAATGGTCACAGTCACAGGATCAACATCCTAACCATTCTAGCCCTTTGATCAAGACATCACAAGGAATGCACCTAGCCTACACCATCGTTATGGCTAGTTACACACAAAGCCCTAATAGACTAGGCATCATAATATATCTTTCAATCCACTGAACTACGGCTTGGTTTGATTTCACTACACGTGAATACGTAGGCAGCCTTTCAACAGAGGCACAACCACCCACATTACACACATTCAAAAAGCACCATTGTTCCGGTCACAACACTGTCATGTTCTCAGCAGCTAGCTTTGTCGTCCTGGGGGCTTCTCCTAGGCAAAAGTTCTCCATCCACTCACATAATCCAAATGACTTTCAAGTCTAGCCTCCTTCTATTAGTGTGTCCTAGTACTCGGCTCAGTCGAAGATGAGAATCTGTCAGGACTCAAAGCAATACCTACTTTGGGGATGTACCCCAAAACCAAAAAAATCAAGAATACTAGACTACAGCATTGCTATTGCTAAGTCCTGCCATGCAAAAACAGTCTCATTACAGACTACTGCAATCCCCCTATAGCACATCCTTCCCATTTCAATGTACGACCGTGTTGCCACTCGCCTAGGCTACGAAATAGGACAACTTATGAGTCTTGTCATCTTTGGTGGCCCACTCCCCTACCGAGTCACGGTCCAACTCCTCGAGAGTCTGGTTCGTGTCTGTCAACTCGCCCTGTCAAGTCTAGAGTCGAGTCTGTCAGTAGGCCTCTCTCTTCAAATTCCGCTTTAAAATTTGCAAAACTTAGCCATTTGGGAAAATCTTTTTCGACAAGGTCAAATTTCAGTCTATTTAAATTGCAAATTTCTTTTCCACCCTTTTCAATTTTGTAAATCTATCTTCTAGCACAAGAGTTGCTTTCAGAACTTTGATTTCAAAAATCCAAAATTTAAAAAATTCAATTTTTATTCCCCAGCGCGAGTCGTGTTTTACCTACGTGTTGCATGCAAAACTTTATGTAACTTATACAAGTACGATAACTCAAGGCTTCAAAAGCAAGCCCGTGAAACTCACATATCTCCCCAACGAAAAGCCCAAGGCGGCATTTCTCACGGGATGGGCCCATTTACAGGCACACCCGGGACTTATACAACAACTCCAAAATTCCCCACGGAGTCATCATCATCAGCTCAGGTATGATTTCTATCTTATGGCTGGCGAGCCCTTCACGCAAGTCTAATGGACTATAAGCGACCCGACCGGAAGTCTGTCAGGTCTTAATCTTTGATTGGCCTGGTAGCTACTTTGACTTTCGCCTTGTCCAAGCCTCAGTCAGAGTGGGGGCTCTGTAGACACCCACATTTGGCTGCCAGGTGTCTATAGAAGTTTCCGACAAACACCCGATGATGATCGGACGCTAACATGACTTAATACACTCGATTTTCGGACTCGGAATCAATAGTAGTTGGCATGAGCTTTTAGCGGAGTAAATATCTCACAAAATAGACCTCAAATCCAGGCCCAGTGGGTCGTTTTCAGTCAAATGAGACTAATTTGGGTCAAAACTCCGACACCATGGGCAAAACCATCTTTTAGCAACCGGGTCAAACCCCGGTCAAAGACGTTTCCGGGACATAAAAATCTGTCACGCCACTTCAAAAATCTGACTCGAAGTCAAATACTACACAAATATCAGCTACAAAGTAGGAATCCTTTCCTATCCAAATTCGGAATCCTACTCCATCTAAACCGGGTGTTTCTTCCCATGCAAGTAACATTTTCCTATCCAAAGACGGAATCCCACTTCATCTCATTTTTTTTTTTGGTAAAATGTAAGTAGTTTCATTTCATCCAAAAACATACAACTTGGCATCGAGGCCCAATTACATCGAATTAGTATTTAATAGCTTTAACCAAGGAAGCAACGACTATGCTGTTGCACAATAGCATTGCTCCCAAGTATTCGGTATCTTACATCTCGCTGAACAAATTTGACAATGATACTTGGTCGAACCAATACCATCTCATGGGTACTCTTATTCCGTGCCCACCAAATATGATATATCATGGCGTTGATCACAGCCGCCCATACTTTCTTGTGACTATGCCATCTGCTCCTCTTCATAAGCCACCATTCCATGTATCCCGCATCTGGTATACGTTTCCGTATCCAATCATTAACTTCCATTAGGACTCTCATGCTATAAGGGCATTTGAAAAAAAGATATCATTGTCAAATTTGCAAGATATCAACCGGTTGTTTTCTTCCTTTGCAAGATATCAATCTCCTATCCCAAGTCGATATTTCATCCTATAAATACCCCACCCTTGCACACACAATTCAGACATACAATTCCCGACATCAATATCAACAATTCACAACATTCACACATCCAACATCCATAACATCCCATACACAAATTACAACCCGGAATTCCAGAAATACAAGGCATATTATATTCCGATCTTTCCTCTAGAAATCCTATAGGATTCCCGACCATTCACAACCCGAAATTCTAGGCAATTTTAGGCAAACCATATATAAACCCGAGAGCAAAACTCGCCAAATCCCCTCCCTAACCATACACACTATAACTCACCTATATACATCTTAACGCTCCCGCACCTAGGCCGCTATTACGAGTCCGTGTTCAAGATAATCAAGCATGTAGGTTGAGGGTGTTACAAATCCCGTCTTCTCCCTTTTCTTCTCTTTCTCTCGTCCGTCCGTCTTTTTATACGGGTCGTCGTCGCGTCTTTTTATTTTTCTTTTCTCATTTCTAATATCGATATTATCGCAACTATCTAATTTTTATACGAAAACAGTCATTCTTAAAATACGATACCGACTCTATAGTCAAATATCGTATCTACAAGAATCAAATTAATCTCGTTAATGCTAAGATAATCGTCATATAGTCCTAAAAATAAAATACGACAATTTCAACGCGGAGAGAGTCTACATTGTTTTTAGTTCGATTTTTAAAACATCTTTTCTAAAACGTCGCTCCGAATATTCGATATTGATTCCATAATCAAGTGTCGAATATAACGAGCATCGAAATTTAAGTCAGGTATAAATCGTATTTTATTTTTACGCGGCTTAGCAAAATTATCGATTTTACAAAAAAACAATTTCGAAGAGCAAAACTAATCGGACAGAATTCCGTACAGGAGGCACTCGATCGAGTGCCTAGCCCACTCAATCGAGTGGCACCTCAAAACCGAGACAAGAGCCTTTTTTCGAGACCACTCAGTCGATCGAGTGGCTCCCAAGTTAACAAAACAGCGAGCTTTTTAGCATATTTCGGGTCTCGATAAATATTTTCATGACCTCGGTCAACGCGTGTTTAATCCATCACGCAAATTATCTTTTCAAAATCATGCATGTCATCATATCTACATCTTTTATTCAATTTACAAACCGTTACTAACCCGTTTGTTCTTTGTCTTTACATCTTATTTTCATTGTTTTTTTTATTATACTAAAACGGACCTCGCATGCTAAAACAACTTTAACGCTAATTTTTGATGCATTAAACCGACATAGCAACCCATTCAATTATTCACATGTTTAGTCAAAATAATGTTTGCATTTCATTCATCGAATATCTAACGCGTGTATTTCAAAATCATACGATATCTTAGTAGAGGCCGCTAATGTGCGGGCGGGGTTGGATGTTCTTTGTGAACTTCCCAACACGTACCCTCACCCCTTACATAGAACCATGGTTTCCGGATGTCCGAAGCCATTGGCACACGAGAGTCATTCAATACACGATATCCGATAATGTCGGTATCGGTATCAAAATACAAAGGGACGAACCCAATAACCTCTGACATCGGAATGGGCCATACTTTGTGCATGACCCACTACGACATAGAGTGGGTTCGAACGGGCCCGAACTCCCACAAAGTTCGGTAGCGACTCCAATTTCGATTTAAATTTCAATTCGATCCATTCTCATATGGAGATTCATTCGCCTCCCCAAACCTCACGTGGCCGTGTCGGGGTGGACCTATGTCATGTCCACAATTTGGCGACTCCGCTAGGGATTAACTGATGTGTGACTTACCATCAGCATCCTCAGGGTGAGACTCGAATAGAAATCGTTTGACTAGTACAATACGCGTTTTAGTTTTACGGTTAATGCATAACCCCATATTTTCCCGGGCCGGTACTGGTGACCGACGTCCCACTATACTATTGATGTAGTCCAAATTTGATATGTCAAAGGTGTCCATAGTCGATTCGTATGGGTTTTACGGCATGTTCTAAGCTCAACTCGACTTAGGAAGTCCGCCCCGATTCTCGGATAGGCTACGTACACTGGTATAGACCCTTTATAGACTGACTGAGACTTAATATAGAGCATACATGGTGTCGTTATAATTCTTGCGTGACTATATGCTACTTGGTTTCTAAGGTCGTTTTTCAAAAACCGTCATTTTCAAAAATTGCATCCTTTTCAAAATATCCAATTTCAAAACCCGGGACATATACCAAATTTAGGATTTACGATTTTACTCAAAATAGCCTATTTCTAGCCGGTATACTGCCGATTTCAAAACTCGAAAATATTTTCGAACTTTCAAAAGCATGGCCCGATACGCTTTTCTGTTTTTTTTGAAAAGTCGCCCCCCCCCCCTCTTCCCCCGAGTTTTTCGGGCCTTAAAAAAAAAGAATCCTTTTTCAAAACCTTCATCTTCTTAGGACTTCCCGTATTTAGCAGTGTCGGGTCGTGTTGTAAGTGGTCAAGGTCCTTAGCATCGAAACTCCGTCGATCTTATATCGCGGGTTTCCTCCGTATCCCAGTCCGCCTCATTTGACTAAGGCAAGGCCCACCTACGTAGGACATACTCCTACGAAGGATGACCCGTTTACACAATTGAGTCCAAAGTCTGAGGAATATCTCACATGGACCTTCCTTCAAACAGGACTCGGCCCACCTTTCACGAGTCATCCGTCTAGGAGTCTTTTCCGAGTCAACCTTTTACAAGGCATAGCCCTATAACAAAAGGTTCGGGATCCTTACGTCTAAGGGTCACTCGTCCAGCACTTGAGTCTTAACAAAATTTTCGATCCCACTTGGGGGCTACCCTTCAGCAGGGCGATCAATCACGGTTGCTCTAAAGGTCATGTCTTACACGTGTTGTCTCACGTACCCCACTTTTGAGCCACTTAGATGCCACACCATCTGAGTCCTACTAGAGTCTTTAGTCTCACTCGGGGGGCTGTTCTCCACCGGAGCAGTCAACCACGGTCACCTTAGGAGGTACCCCACGTCCATCCTACACCGGCGTCCTTATGATACCTTCTTCAAGTCGTACCTATGCTACGAACACTAGAGTCACCTAAGGTTAGCTCACCACGGTTGGTCCGAGCACGCTGCGCGGTCAAACACGGTCGCCCTATTTTTTGGACTCACCCTCATGATCGAGTCCAAGTCATGGTCGTTACCTTGTCCAGGTCAACGTTCGAGCATCCCGATCCGAGAATCCTAGTCATTCCAGTCACCCCTGGTCATGTCTAGTTTGACTCCCTCGCTTGCATTTGCGCAAAACCGAGTTTAGGCGAGTCGTGGCGCCTGTCGAGGACCTTACCCTACAACAAAAAAAGAAACAACCAACCGAGCATCCGAAAGTCCAGATTTGATTCGAGTCTAAGTCAGAGTTCGAGTCTAGGATACCCTACATTCTCATTTCCAGATCAGAGTCAGAGTCAGTTGTATTCTGTCTTCTTTTTCAAAATTCAATAAAATCAGCTTTTCTATTTCTCATATATACTTTCCTTGTGTGTTTCTGAGAACATGATAGACATCATCATACACTGTGAGCACACGCACGTGACTATTATAGGCACATCTATAATGACTGCAGGAAACTGAGACCCGTGTTTTCCTTTACCTGTTCCATGTCTGACATAGAAAGCCACATAACTACCTTTAGCGGAGCGGTCTCGAATCATTTGAAAAATCTAGGTAGTCTCCTAGTTTGGGTTCAAGACGGGAGGCAAGCCCATTTCCCACAACAAACACCCATCCAATAAGATTAACCAATCCCTACCTTCGGTGTTAGTCTGACCGACAGGAAAAAGAGAAAAAGCTGGACAAAAAAAATCAAAAGTCCAAGGAAAAAGCAAAAGGTCAAAAAAAAAGCTGGCGATCATCAACAAAAAAATCAAATACCCATGACCGTGGTCAACGGTCAACTCAAGTGAAAGTCCCTTGACCGGGGTACGATCAATTCAAAAATTATCAAAACCCATACCATCAAATAGGGAAGAATCAATCAAGTTGGTCAGCTAACATCACACTTAGCCTTCCCACATTACAACCCTCAAGACCTTCCTGAGACCTAGGCTAGAGACAGCCCGGATTTTGAGGATTCAAGCTCCATAGGATACACCCTAACCATTAGGGCCAGACATGGAAACCAGATCCCGCATTATCAACCTACCCTGATCGAAGTTCAAGTCATTTTTACTCGACTTGCCCATTTCTTACCACATTACAATACCTTACCCTCGAAGCCTTAGCTCCACAAAATCGGGCTCCAGCTTTCGAATCATCAAAGCCACTTACGACCTAGCACCACATTTCTAAAACATCCAAACCAGTTGTCAACCCCAATCACGGGAACTCAACTTACAGTCGGCATAGAACATGCCCAAATAGCTCACACCACCTCTGGGGGCTACCCCAGAGAATGCTCACAGTCACAGGATCAACATCCTAACCATTTTAGCCCTTTGATCAAGACATCACAAGGAATGCACCTAGCCTACACCATCGTTATGGCTAGTTACACACAAAGCCCTAATAGACTAGGCATCATAATATATCTTTCAATCCACTGAACTACGGCTTGGTTTGATTTCACTACACGTGAATACGTAGGCATCCTTTCAACAGAGTCACAACCACCCACATTACACACATTCAAAAAGCACCATTGTTCCGGTCACAACACTGTCATGTTCTCAGCAGCTAGCTTTGTCGTTCTGGGGGCTTCTCCTAGGCAAAAGTTCTCCATCCACTCACATAATCCAAATGACTTTCAAGTCTAGCCTCCTTCTATTAGTGTGTCCTAGTACTCGGCTCAGTCAAAGACGAGAATCTGTCAGGACTCAAAGCAATACCTACTTTGGGGATGTATCCCAAAACCAAAAAAATCAAGAATACTAGACTAAAGCATTGCTATTGCTAAGTCCTGCCATGCAAAAACAGTCTCATTACTGATTACTGCAATCCCCCTATAGCACATCCTTCCCATTTCAATGTACGACCGTGTTGCCACTCGCCTAGGCTACGAAATAGGACAACTTATGAGTCTTGTCATCTTTGGTGGCCCACCCCCCTACCGAGTCACGGTCCAACTCATCGAGAGTCTGGTTCGTGTCTGTCAACTCGTCCTGTCAAGTCTAGAGTCGAGTCTGTCAGTAGGCCTCTCTCTTCAAATTCCGCTTTAAAATTTGCAAAACTTAGCCATTTGGGAAAATCCTTTTCGACAAGGTCAAATTTCAGTCTATTTAAACTGCAAATTTCTTTTCCACCCCTTTCAATTTTGTAAACCTATCTTCTAGCACGTGAGTTGCTTTCAGAACTTTGATTTCAAAAATCCAAAATTTAAAAAATTCAATTTTTATTCCCCAGCGCGAGTCGTGTTTTACCTACGTGTTGCATGCAAAACTTTATGTAACTTATACAAGTACGACGACTCAAGGCTTCAAAAACAAGCCCATGCAACTCACATATCTCCCCAACAAAAAGCCCAAGGCGGCATTTCTCACAGGATGGGCCCATTTACAGGCACACCCGGGACTTATACAACAACTCCAAAATTCCCCACGGAGTCATCATCATCAGCTCAGGTATGATTTCTATCTTATGGCTGGCGAGCCCTTCACGCAAGTCTAATGGACTATAAGCGACCCGACCGGAAGCCTGTCAGGTCTTAATCTTTGATTGGCCTGGTAGCTACTTTGACTTTCGCCTTGTCCAAACCTCAGTCAGAGTGGGGGCTCTGTAGACACCCACATTTGGCTGCCAGGTGTCTATAGAAGTTTCCGACAAACACCCGATGATGATCGGACGCTAACATGACTTAATACACTCGATTTTCGGACTCGGAATCAATAGTACTTGGCACGAGCATTTAGCGGAGTAAATATCTCACAAAATAGACCTCAAATCCAGGCCCAGTGGGTCGTCTTCAGTCAAATGAGACTAATTTGGGTCAAAACCCCGAGACCATGGGCAAAACCATCTTTTAGCAACCGGGTCCAATCCCGGTCAAAGACGTTTCCGGGACATAAAAATATGTCACGCCACTTCAAAAATCTGACTCGAAGTCAAATACTACACAAATATCAGCTACAAAGTAGGAATCCTTTCCTATCCAAAGTCGGAATCCTACTCCATCTAAACCGGGTGTTTCTTCCCATGCAAGTAACATTTTCCTATCCAAAGACGGAATCCCACTTCATCTCTTTTTTTTTTTTTTGGTAAAATGTAAGTAGTTTCATTTCATCCAAAAACATACAATTTGGCATCGAGGCCCAATTACATCGAATTAGTATTTAATAGCTTTAACCAAGGAAGCAACGACTATGCTGTTGCACAATAGCATTGCTCCCAAGTATTCGGTATCTTACATCTCGCTGAACAAATTTGACAATGATACTTGGTCGAACCAATACCATCTCATGGGTACTCTTATTCCGTGCCCACCAAATATGATATATCATGGCGTTGATCACAGCCGCCCATACTTTTTTGTGACTATGCCATCTGCTCCTCTTCATAAGCCACCATTCCATGTATCCCGCATCTGGTATACGTTTCCGTATCCAATCATTAACTTCCATTAGGACTCTCATGCTATAAGGGCATTTGAAAAAAAGATATCATTGTCAAATTTGCAAGATATCAACCGGTTGTTTTCTTCCTTTGCAAGATATCAATCTCCTATCCCAAGTCGATATTTCATCCTATAAATACCCCACCCTTGCACACACAATTCAGACATACAATTCCCGACATCAATATCAACAATTCACAACATTCACACATCCAACATCCATAACATCCCATACACAAATTACAACCCGGAATTCCAGAAATACAAGGCATATTATATTCCGATCTTTCCTCTAGAAATCCTATAGGATTCCCGACCATTCACAACCCGAAATTCTAGGCAATTTTAGGCAAACCATATATAAACCCGAGAGCAAAACTCGCCAAATCCCCTCCCTAACCATACACACCATAACTCACTTATATACATCTTAACGCTCCCGCGCCTAGGCCGCTATTACGAGTCCGTTTCGAGATAATCAAGCACGTAGGTTGAGGATGTTACAAATCCCACCATCTCCCTTTTCTTCTCTTTCTCTCGTCTGTCCGTCTTTTTATACGGGTGGTCGTCGCGTTTTTTTTTCTCATTTCTAATATCGATATTATCGCAACTATCTAATTTTTATACGAAAACAGCCACTCTATAGTCGAATATCGTATCTACCAGAATCAAATTAATCTCGTTAATGCTAAGATAATCGTCATATAGTCCTAAAAACAAAATACGACGATTTCAACACGGAGAGAGTCTACATTGTTTTTAGTTCGATTTTCAAAACATCTTTTCTAAAAAGTCGCTCCGAATATTCGATATTGATTCCATAATCAAGTGTCGAATATAACGAGCATCGAAATTTAAGTCGGGTATAAATCGTATTTTACTTTTATGCGGCTTAGCAAAATTATCGATTTTACAAAAAAACAATTTCGAAGAGCAAAACTAACCGGACAGAATTCTGTATAGGGGGCACTCGATCGAGTGCCTAGCTCACTCGATCGAGTGGCACCTCAAAACCAAGACAAGAGCCTTTTTTCGAGACCACTCGGTCGAGTCCCGCAATGACTCGATCGAGTGGCTCCCAATTTAACAAAACAGCGGGTTTTTTAGCATATTTCGGGGCTCGATAAATATTTTCATGACCTCGGTCAACGCGTGTTTAATCCATCACGCGAATTATCTTTTCAAAATCATGCATGTCATCATATCTACATCTTTTATTCAATTTACTAACCGTTACTAACTCGTTTGTTCTTTGTCTTTACATCTTATTTTCATTGTTTTGTTTTATTATACTAAAACGGACCTCGCATGCTAAAACAACTTTGACGTTAATTTTAGATGCATTAAACCGTGTAGATACCCGCATTTTGACTGCCATGTGTCTATGGTAGTTTCCAAAAAAACACCCGATGATGATCGGACGCAAACATGCTCTAACTCACTCGGATATGGGCTTGGAGTCAGTAATGTCCGTCATGGGCTTTTAACGGGATACAAATCTCTCAAAACCAACCTCAAATTCAGGCCAAGTGGGTCGTTCCGAGCAAAATAAGACTAATTTTGGCCAAAACCGACACCAAAAATAAAACCCGTCTTCTGACGACCGGGTCAAAACCCGGTGAAAGACGAATCCGACACACAAAAAACGACCTGATACATTTCTAGGAGATTGCGCCCAAGTAAAAAATTCAAAAATGTCAAAGGTCAACCATTTCCTAAAATGGTTCGTCCTATTTGATCCACTCGGTCGAGTGGATTGACCCACTCGGTCGAGTGGATTGACCCACTCGGTCGAGTGGAGCTTCAAAATCCGGAACAGACCCGTTTTTAAAGGCACTCGACCGAGTGCACTAGGGCCACTAGATCGAGTGACCCTAGGTCGTGGGGTTTCTCCTATAAATACCCCGTCAACCCTCAATATTTAACAACTTTCCTAAGCATTCACTACCTTCAAAAAGCCTCACATTTCAGCCGTAATTCAACCCTCTAGCACCGTCATACTTATACACATTTCGAGAGAAAAAACTCGTTAAAATCCGTCTCTACAAAACCTCCATACATACACACCATCAACTCTCCCTACGTATCTCGAAGTTCCCGCGCCATTGCCGCCATTTGACGAACCGTATCCCGAGAAGCAAGAGCATGTAGGTTGAGGGTGTGACAATTCAACACCGACATCTCTTTCTTCCTTTTCTTTTCGTTCTTTTTATGTACATTTATGTCTATGTATTATAATTAGTCGATAGTAACGACATTATTATTAAATCTAACATCTAACCTTTTTCTTTATCGCATCTAATCTAACATTTAATTATCGTTATTTTTTTCGTCTTATTTACCGCGTATACGTAATAATAATAACAAGTTTCGGTTTCAAATTCTTTTAACTATGACGGTCATCTAAAGTCCGTCTAATCCCTTTAAGAGCAACGACGGAGGTGGCACCCTTTCGAGGAGCGCCGCCCCAATGTACTCAAGGGCATGATGTGATCGTGACCGATCATAGTTGAACGCATTCGATTCCATTTTTAAGATTAGCATGAAATCCGTTGATGCGAAAATCGACATCACATAATCCGTTAGGATTAATATCGATGTCGTGATGCGGAGGGCTACAATTTCGTCGTTAATCAAACCTTTCAATCTCACATTACCATTTTCTATAAAGTTCTGATAACGGTATTATAATCATATAAGACATGATTATAGTACCGAAAAAACCGAGTTAAATCTAAATCGTCAATATTTTTATTTAATTCGGCCAACTATCGATTTCAAATAAATAAAACGAAACGAGTTACACCTCGTACAGGGGCCACTCGACCGAGTGCCATGAGCCACTCGATCGAGTAGCACCCAAAAAACCGGGCAGTAGCTAACTTAAAGGCACACTCGACCGAGTCCGTGCCATGACTCGATCGAGTGGGTCCTGTAGCCCAAAAATCCGAGGACTTTAATGCATCATTCGAGCCTCGTCTTTTTTACGACTTAGTCGTAGCGTGCAAAGTCAATCACGTAACCCACCTTTTCAACCTCATGCATATCATTGCACATAAACAACTTTGATCGACGGTCTCACTATTAATCTTGCGTTGACGACTCCTTAGTCGTAACCGACGCACGATTAATTTAGACTCCAATCTCTCGATATGATAAGTTGGGACAAGGCATCGAGATTTGGGATCGGGCTACCACCACGCCTAGGTCCTATGTCTCCGTCCTTTGGTTAGTACACAAAATAATGCGTATTTTATCAAAGTTCGTCCATTTACACGACTCACGGTCTAGTTTATATTTATTATATACGGGTCCGTTCCTAGCTAACGTTTACCATTTCCTATTCCGATTATTCTATATTATTGCTCGTTGTATTATGAATTCCGGGTTGTATTCTGCCCGTGTAACTTGTAATCGATTTATTTTTGTTTTGCTTTATTTATTTGCGTTTTACCGTTTATAAATGAACCATCACATGCTAAATCACCTCGACAATAACTTTGACGCATTAAATTGACGTAGCTCACATTTAATTCGCATGCTTAGCTAAAAACGCTGTTTGCATATCATTTCACCGGATTACTAACGCGCATATTAGAAAGTCAAACGATGTCTTAGTAGAGGCCGCTAAGTGCGGGCGGGGTTGGGTGTCCTTAGTGGGCTTCCCAACACGTACCCTCACCTTTTACTCAGAACCTCGGTTTCCGGATGCCCGAAACCGTTGGCGCACGAGAGTCATTCTTTACACGATTACCGATGTAGATCGTATCGGTAACTTAATGCAAATGGACGAGCCCAATAAACTCTGAAATCGAAGTGGGCCGTACTTTGTGTATGGCCCATGACGACATAGAGTGGGCTCGAACGGGTCCGAACTCTCACAAAGTTCGGCGGCGACTCCATTTCGACTTAAATTTCAATTCGATCCATTCTCATATGGAGGTGCATTCGCCTACCCAAACCCGCGCGTGGCCGCGTCGGGGTGGACCTACGTCATGTCCACAAACCGACATAGCAACCCACTCAATTATTCGCATGTTTAGTCAAAACAATGTTTGCATATCATTCATCGAATTACTAACGCGCGTATTTCAAAATCAAACGATATCTTAGTAGAGGTCGCTAATGTGCGGGCGGGGTTGGGTGTTCTTTGTGAACCTCCCAACACGTACCCTCACCCCTTACTCAGAACCATGGTTTCCGGATGTCCGAATCCATTGGCATACGAGAGTCATTCAATACACGGTATCCGATAATGTCGGTATCGGTATCAAAATGCAAAGGGACGAACCCAATAAACTCTGACATTGGAATGGGCCATACTTTGTGCATGGCCCACTACGACATAGAGTGGGTTCGAACGGGCCCGAACTCCCACAAAGTTCGTTGGCGACTCCAACTTCGATTTAAATTTCAATTCGATCCATTCTCATATGGAGATTCATTCGCCTCCCCAAACCCGCGCGTGGCCGCGTCGGGGTGGACCTATGTCATGTCCATAGGTATACACCCAAATTGCTGATGGTGGTATGGATCTTACTTTTTGTAATTCTACTGAATCTTAAACATCAAATTCCCTTTTCTTTTAATGAATCGAGGCTCATAATGAGATTGTAGATTGCTTGACTAGTATGTTGATGACGTACTAATGTACTACTCATAATATATGTCCATGTCCATTTTTCAGATACGTTCATTGTAGAAGTTAAGTCTGAGGTACCTCCAAAACATGCTCGATTTGAATCTGATGATGATGAGGAGGAGGAGGAGGAGGATGATTTGGTAAGATGGTCTTCTTCTATTTTATGACATTTTGCTTCTCGGTGGATTGATACTTGATTAGCTTCTTGTTTTTTCGGAAAATAGAAATTTGAGCTTACGCTGAGGAAGGGCAGTAACTCGATCCGACCCGGAAATCTGATTCACATCGGATTTGTCAGGTATAATAATATAATTCACATCGGATTTGATTAGTAAATCACTGTTTGATAAAATTCATTAGAAGTTACAGGGACTTTATCTAAACAACTAAGAATCTTGTTTATTTTATTGGGTAAAATATCATTTGTGTTTGACTCCTCAACTCAATTCTCAATTTACGGGGAGTTTATCTAAACAACTGCTCCCTCCCATCCATTCAATTATTTACACTTACTATAAATGGACAATCCATTCAATTCTTTACATTTCATTTTTGGCAAAACACTTTACTTTATAATCCTTATATCCTTACTATATTTACACAAAATGTCACTACGTTTTCCTTACTTTAAGTTTGGTGGACCCATAAAACCATTTGATTTACCAATAATACCCTTACTTTTACCACTTTTCTTAAAAGTTGTGAAACCCCCCATGTCAACGATTGAATGAATGGGAGGGAGTAAGCATTATAAGAAACTCTATTTTTTGCGATCTACTTGAAATCTATTCCTGATTATTATCTCATTTACAATGATTCATTGTGTTTCTAGGTGGTATATTTGTGCAGAGACATCATTTTGCCTTTGGACTGCTCTTTTGTATATACTCCATGCTTTTAGTTCCCTTCCATGTCTTCTGTGCACGCAGCTTTGACTAATATGGGAGTTCAAGGAGGATCAGCGCATGACTCAATCCTTGGTGATACTAGGCCGTCGTGGATGCCACCTTAAACACCGTCTTACCCATCAGCAGTGCCTTCTTATGGAACAACATTTAGACAGTATTTAGACCGCCCATACCAGGTAGTAAACTAGCAACCGAAATATCATACTTTGTATTTTGTTGTATAATCATTCTTTTATTGTTACTGTATCGGCATTCCAACATTATTTTGATGATGTTTGTGAGCTTACTTTGCCTCTGACGATTGTTACGAAATCATTAGGGGCATACATGGGCCAACATTTACAGAGTAACATGCCACCTTCAAGGTACTAAGTTTTTCTATGCGCCTATTTTATGTAATATTGTATTGGTAGTAAACTCAACCAAAACCGGTCAGAATTACACACGGTGCCACGTCTACCTGTAGTCTCCTACATGATTTTATTATTATGTTTTGCTAGTAAGCAATTTGCAGTCTTATAGTTGTTGACCCAAAACATGAGGGTTTTTTTGTAACAACCCGGATTTTCCAGACATTATAAATAAGTCTATAATAAGAAACAACAGAAGACATAATACATATTCGAGTCATTACTATTCTCAACTAACTAGATTACTTCATAATAATTATGAAAGTACTTAAATATTACATTTAATTATAAATTTTTTATGAAGAAATAGATATACATTTGACTCCCATCTTGAGCTATCTTCAACCTTGCTCGTCTGAGGAATTGTCGGTCTCCCTTAATCTGACGATTATAAAATTTTAAAATAATTTCATAGAAAAAAAAATTCGTCAGGTGGGTAAATTATCAAAATTTAATATGAACAAAATATTAAATCAAACATAGATCAAATAGCAATATATAAAAGCACAACCGATAACACATAACTTTAGAGATCGCAGGAAATGTTTTAAGTGCCGAATTATTTTTAGAAAAGTTTTATCACGATATACTGGCCAATTATTGTACAAGTTCCGAATAAGTTTCGTATTTGGTACTTGTACAATAATAATATACCGCCAATCACACCGATATCAGGGGGCTTACATTATTACCCCTGTTTACCGTGGTGTCATAAACACGTTTAAAACAAAATTCGTCCTCTCATCTCCAGGGTCGAATGCCGGTACGTGGGGTTGTTACCCGCACCATGGACTACTCACCACCCGGCTGGTTATCCCCGCAGACACGCTCCAATCGTTGAATCACGGAAACCCGGGTGCGATCCACCTAACACGTACGGGACTGATCAGGTCCCCACCTAAGTATGGCCACACTCCCGCCTACTCTCGAGTCAATGTCAGCACAGCCATAGACCCTTCGTACGCTACAGACGGTTTTATACGGTTAAGCTAAGCACTATTCTTCCAAGTTATCTCGTACACAATAGAGACAACCTGCTTTCCCGCTCAATGAGATTTCGAATAAAGTTCTAAAAATGCCAATAAAATATACAATCTTTTGAAATATATTTTTAAAACATTATGTGTTATCCAACTTGAATTCCATAAAAGTTTACTTCTCTTGTAAGTAGATATATAAGATATAACAATAGCCAAATAGCACGAAGTCAAGTAAAGGTCTCCTTACGGAGTTGTCCCTATTTGTTGGCCGGGGTTTGGCTAACGAACTTGTTTATATAGTAAGTTAAATGATTATTATGACCATTTAACGGAATTTAGCCAAGTTTTAATCAATTAACTAAGGAATGGTTTTTAGTCCCCTGAGTAGTCAATTGATTAGAAATCTTCCTTAATTCGTTTAGCTATAACTTATAATTCCAAAATGTGTAACTAAAGTACGACTTTTGACTCCGAAATATTATAACTAAAATATAAGGAATATTTATTTATGAAAGATTGTTCCTAAAAGTTATTCTTTAAAATATACAAGCTAAGTTATGGGAAAAGAACTCAAGATTGAGCATTTAATAAAATCTCAGAGAATTGAAAATAAAAACTTTTATCTGTATGTTTAAACGATAATAATTTGATAATTATATCATTACTTTTGAAAGATGACAAAGTTTTAAAAATAATTGACCATTTTGACAAAGTCCTTACAAAGTCGATATTTTTTTTTTGACTTGTTAAAACTCAAATCATGTCTCATAAATAAACTTTCTTTTCAAAGTGTCCGAATATATTAAAACATTTATTTTAAGAAATTTGTAACACTCTTTAGATGAATCTAGCGATATCGTGAGTCGGCGTAAACGGTTGCCAGGGTCTTAGAATTCTAACTTATTCGTGAGAAGTAAGTTAGACACTCTAATATAACATTATTTCGGGGTATCGTTGGTCAGGTCTCACAATTAATAATTAAATTATACCAAGTATAGAATGAAATAACAAACGGAAATAAACAATAATTTCTAAGTTACATATAATTATAGAAATTAGTAAAATTAACTAGAGCCAAATAACATTTTTGAGTCGATACTAGTAAAAAGTGTCTTATGAGTCATTTTAAGAATTTCTTAAGCTCAATAACTAGGTCATCATTAAGTCAATTAGTTGTGTCCAACAATTTTCGTCAAACATAAATCACTTAGGAAGCATACTAAACCATTAATATTAATATTAATATTAATATTATTATTAATATTATCATCAAACTTGTATTAATAACGAAACAAATTATAAGTAGTGGGTATTATTAATAGCGAAACAAATATTATTATTATTATTATTATTATTATTATTATCAAATAAAAGCTCATTATCTATGTGATGCAATCATCCAAAATGAAGTCGGTCGGGTCAAGTATGTTAATCAAGTTCGGAATAATCCCGACTAGTCGTAGCTCCGACATGCATGTTAATTCTAAACTTTTTCCTAAGTTCACCAAGAGTTGATTACACTTTTCCTAGTTTTAACACACGAATACATTTGAGACAAGAAATTTATATGATAATCATGATAGACATGCATGCAGTTTATTTTGCGGAGAATTGCATTTGTTACAAATGAACCTCTCGGTAAGTTTAGACCTATTTACCCACATGCAAACTAATTTACCATCAAATAAACATGCAAATTAAATTTATTACTAATCAACAGATTTTATGGAGAAATTCATTTAATAATGGATTTCTCACACAAATTTGACGATTTACCCACCCTAATAAAAAGCGTTCCAATCACGGTCAAAACTCGGACGCGGAGATGATTATGATGGTTCTAGAAAAAGCGGTTTTGTCGAACTCTGGCTCTCCCTTGGCTTGTCTTCCCGATAAATACGACAAAAGAAATCTCCGTTAATCATACCACTCATAGTATATTAAAAACAAATTAGTATAAACCATTTTTAAGTTCAATTCGAACAGTGAATTTGACATACACGTTGAGTTTACTCATCAATTTTTAAGATTTAGAATTAGGGAAATTTTAAATTTAAAGAAGGAAAATAATAATACTAAATATTTACCTTTATTAAAAATTCAAGAATCTGGGACAAGCAATTCAATTTTTCTATGGGTATAAAGTTGTTTTGCATGAGATAAAGACTTTGAAATGGAAGGGCAAGTAGTGAGACTCCTAAGTAATTTTGTTGACCGATAATTTGCAATACATGGATGAAGGTGGGTGATGGGTTTCATTTATTTTACTAGAAATAAGGAGTAGGCTAGGAGAGGGAGTAAGAATGAGGCAAGGGAGTAAGAATGAGGCAATGAGGTGTTGGGTAAGGGGTTAAGGAGGACGAGAATGGAGAGGTAAGGAGCCCAATTGGGCTATGACTCTGAGTTTGTATATCGTTTTATAATCGACTTCATTTATATTTTATAAGACTTGCTTTTAGGTTATAAATAAATGAAAATGATCATAAAATCCTGAAATCGGAAATTTAAGTTCGAATAAAATCTTGAGGAGGAATAGCTTTATATTATAGGTGGTGTAATTGTGTTGGTTGACTTGACTACTTATTTAATTAATTAATTGGGTCAGGTCTCAAGTTATTATTGATCGCCTGTTCACGTAATATTAATGTTATTTTAAAATATGGAAACTATGGAGTGTCGTGGAACGGGTTTGGGTTAAGAATGAGAATATAAACGGTGAAAGATGGCATGTACGTATTATTCAAACCTATACTACTAATGATAATTTAATATAGTACTATAATTTAAACTCGTTTAAGAAAACATATCTAATAATTTGTACAGTTATCTGAATTTGTAATTAGTGAAGGGATTAGTGTCGACTTAAGTTGTCTTAAACAGAGCTGAAAAATAGTAGTATATGCTTAATATATTTAAATATAACATAAATAATAGTAAACAAAATAAAGAAATAAAATGACATTAATTAAAACTTTATAATCAAGGGTTAAAAAGAAGAAATTTGTAGAAATCAAATATGAATTCTCTATCCATCGGTCCATCCCACGGAAGAGGGTCTAGTAGTTTTTAAAATTCAATAAAATAGAACGTAAAGTAGAAAGTGTTTCTAAAATGTTGTTGAAAATACGGGGTGTTACAGTCTTGCCCCCTAACAAAAAGTTTCGTCCTCGAAACTTGTAAGGTACGAAAATTATCGAGGCTAATATAGGTTTCCTACTGGATGCTTTACTCCCACAAATTTAACAATCATACTATACACGAGTCAAATCCATTATCAGACGATATGGTCATATCCTCAAAAGTATTATAAATATCCTTACTAGATCATGACCCACAAAATCCAAATAATAATTTAGCCTCAATATATCTCCATGTATAACATTTCCTCGAGTATAACATTTCAACTCCCTCGAGTTTAATATTTCCTCGTCCTTTGACCTAAGTTATTTCCAAAATTCTCAAAATTCATCTTTACTTCATGTACATCCCACAAAACCAACCTCAAAAATCATTGGCATTTGGCTTGGGCTTTTTAAGGAGTACATATCTCACAAAACCAACCTCAAAATCAGGCCCAGTGGGTCGTTTCGAGTCAAATAAGACTAATTTGGATCGAAACCGGCACCAGGGGTAAAACCGTCTTTTAGCGACCGAGTCAAAACCCGGTCAAAAATATTCTCGAGACACGCGAGTCAGCCGTGACACCTCACGTGGCTGATTCGAGCTCCAATACTACAAAAAAATCAGCTACACAAAATATTAAACAAATCCGTTTAAGGATAGAGTTCGATCTCAAGTAGGAATTCTATCCGAAAACCGAATCAGATACTCGACCAAGCATAAGCTCGGCCGAATCACTCCAACAACCAGTCGAGATTCGTTGCTTCTTCACCAAGCAACGTAATTTATGTTCTTCTCAGCTTCTCATGTTTCCTATCCTAAGCGGTAGTTCTAACCCAAACACTTCTCTTAGCCAAGGTCGGGAATATTCCTATAACTGGCCCCTTGCACAACACAATTAACACACTTGAACACACGTACATCAACTCTTCACACATAAAATTCCTTACACTTAAGCATCGAGAAACCGATATTACATCTAAAACCCGAAAGAAACTGGCCCCTATACCCGACACCCTTCACGTCCAAATCGAGCCACCATAACTCACCGACATCCACTCGACGCTCTTGTGCCCAAGCCACGTTCCAACGAGCTCCGATCCGAGTAAACTAAAACATCAAATTCATTTTTTTTCTATCGTTTGTTTTATTATACTAAAAAGAATCTCACATGCTAAATTCAACTTTGACGTTAACTTTCATGCATTAAAACCGACTCAGCAACCCATTCAATTCCCCGCATGTTTAGGGAAAACAATGTTTGCATATCATTCATCGTATTACTAACGCGCGTATTCAAAAATCATTCGATATCTTAGTAGAGGCCGCTAATGCATGTGCGGGCGGGGTTGGGTGTTCTTTGTGAACTTCCCAACAAGTACCCTCACCCCTTACTCAGAACCTCGGTTTTCGGATGTCCGAAACCATTGGCAACAAGTCATTCAATACACGGTATCCGATCATGTCGGTATCGGTATCAAATGCAAAGGGACGAACCCAATAAACTCTGACATCGGAAATGGGCCGTATTTTGTACACGGCCCACTACGACATAGAGTGGGTTCGAACGGGCACGAACTCCCACAAAGTTCGGTGGCGACTCCAACTTCGATTTAAATTTCAATTCGATCCATTCTCATATGGAGATTCATTCGCCTCCCGAAACCCGCGCGTGGCCGCGTCGGGGTGGAACTATGTCATGTCCACAATTTGGCGACTCCGTTGGGGATTAACTGATGTGTGACTTACCATCGGCATCCTCAGGGTGAGACTCGAATAGAAATTGTTTGACTAGTACATTACGCGTTTTAGTTTTACGGTTCATGCATAACCCCATATTTTCCCGGGCCGGTACTGGTGACCGACGTCCCACTATACCATCGACATAGTCCAAATTGGATATGTCGAAGGTGTCCATTAGCCGATTCGTATGGGTTTTACGGCATGTTCTAAGCTCAACTCGACTTAGGAAGTCCGCCCCGATTCTCGATAGGCTGTGTACACTGGTATAGACCCTTATAGACTGACCGAGACTTAGAATTAGAGCATACATGGCGTCGTTATACTGTTTCCATGACTACGTGCTACCTGATTTACAAGTCGTCTTTTAAAAACCGTCATTTTCAAAATTGCATCCTTTTCAAAATATCCAATTTTCAAAACCCGGGACATATACCGAATTTAGGATCCACGATTTTACTCAAAATAGCCTATTTTTAGCCGGTATTATGCCCATTTCAAAACTCGAAAATATTTTCGAACTTTCAAAACCGTTCCCCCGGTCTGCCTTTCCGTTTTCTTTCACGAAAAAAAAGGGCCGGTTCTCCCCAATTCTTTCGGGCTTTTCAAAAAATCAATTTCAAAACATTCCTCTTCTTAGGACTTCCCGTATTTAGCAGTGTCGTAAGTCGTCAAGTCTTCTAGCGTCGAAACTCCATCGATCTTATATCACGGATTTCTCCCCTATCCCAGTCCGCCTTATTTGACTAAGGCAACGCCTACCTACGTAGGACATACTCCTACGAAGGTTAGCCCGTCTACACAATCGGGTCCAAAGTCTGAGGAATGTCTCACGTTAACCTCCTTTCAAACAAGGCCCAGCCCACACAGCTGGATCCTAAAGGAGGCCCACCTTTCACAGGTCACCCGTCTAAGTATCCTTTTCCGAGTCATTTCCTTCCTAGCTTCCTTTCTTCCCTTGCTCGGGATGTACTTTAGTTCTAGGATTTGGGCTAGTTGCTGATTACGCGGTGTTCTTACAGATAGGCCACCTTTCACCCGAGCGAGTTGACCGTTTCGTTGGCCAAGCTTCAAGACCAACTGACGAAAATGAGGGAGGATCAGATCTCCATCCTCACCCCGGTAAGCGCAGTCGAACAAGGAACTCCTAGCGCTGGGGTTGAAGACGATGGGCCATTAGCTGAACTGGCCAGCGCGGTCCACAAGCTGCAAGAACAGGTCCACACGACCACCAGCAACACCATCCACACGGAAAATGCTCGGGCTTATTCGCCCCTAACTGATGAATTGCCCGCTAATCTCAACTTGACGGGCCTACCCATGTTCGATGGGACTGAAGACCCAGTACTCCATATCCGGGCTTTTAAGGAGTTCATGGCGGATAAGGGGGTCAATTCGACCATGTTCAAGCATCTCTTTGCTTCATCCTTGGACAAGCACCCAAGAGCCTGGTATTACAGGCTTGATTCCAAGAAATACAAAACTTGGGACGATGTCGCAACGGAGTTCGCCCGAAACTATGCGGAAAATACTGAGATCCAGACGACCATGCGTACTCTGGAGGTCATGGCCCAAGAGCCTAAGGAGGGTTTCACCAAATACCTCCAAAGGTGGAGGGCTGAAAGTGTCAAGCTGGTCCACAAGCCCAGCGAAAAGGTGCTAGTGGAGGCCTTTGTGAAAAATCACCTCCCTTCTTACCGGATTCATCTCCGGTACGCCATCATACCCAATTTCGCCACCTTAACCGAAATGGGTACTAGAATCGAAGACGATTTGAGATTAGAGAGCCTTACTAAGGCCTCTAATAAGGGATATCAAGGAACCAGTTCGTCCTCTGGCAAGCCCGCAACCACAACTGCGGCCCGAAGCATCTTTGACGAGGTTAATCTTTTGGACACCTCGACCAAAAAGAATACTCCAGCTCGAGTATTCACCGACATAGGGACTACTTATGCTAATGCCTTACAAAGGTTATCTTCTAAGGGCCTGATCCAACCTTTAGGTCCAATGCCGGAAGTTCCTGTCGAAAAACGATCCAAAAGCTACAACGCCCATACCTATTGCCACTATCACCGAGGCAACGGGCACGACACTGAAAAATCCTGGAAGTTGAAGCATCTTATTCAAGATCTGATCGAGAGTGGGAAGATACCACTGCCCAGCGATAAACCCAGAAACAAAAACAACCCTCTTGCTACTCACGCCATTTTCACTGGAGAAGTAGTCGACTGTACTCACCTCATTTGCCCCTTTCATTCCTCAAATCAACGGGATATGGAATGATGACGAAGATGATGTTTACTTGGCTAAGGGGGAAACCGTCCCCATCACTGTCGAAGAGATCCGGAAGGCCGAAACCAAGGCCTTGGCCGGCACGCATGTCATCACGGCCGGACCTTCGGCCCCAGGATCCGTCACTGAACCTGCCAAGACGGATTCTACACTTGAAGAACCAAATACCGACATGGCCCTAGTCAAGCAACTGAAGAGGGTCCGAACCGATATCACTATATGGCAGCTTTTGGTCAGTTCTCAAGAACATCGGGCGGCACTTACTAAGGCCCTCGATGAAATCAAGGTAGACTCGCTGGTTACCCCCACTGAAATGGTAGCCACTATTTTACCTCATCTCAAAGGCAAGCCTAAAGGAGAAGGCCCACTTATCACTTTCTCCGAGTCCGACCTTCCACCATTTGGGGCCACCCATAACCTGGCCCTATATATCACGGTGATCTGCCAGGGCAAGTATCTACCTATGACTCTAATTGATGACGGGTCAGCTGTGAATGTCCTTCCTTTAAGGACTGCAAAGGCTCTCGGCATTACCGAGGCTGACTACCTTCCTACCGCACAAACTATCCAGGCTTTCGATGGGAGCCCGAAATCCATTGCTGGGGCAGTTAAACTAACCATCATAACGGGCCCGATCGAGAAGGAGCTCAAATTCCAAGTGATCGATGTCACCTCATCGTTGAATCTGCTACTTGGAAGGCCCTGGATCCACGCGGTTAGAGCCGTGTCCTCCACTCTCCACAGGAAGGTCAAGTTACCTTTACAAGACGGGGTCATCACCCTCGAAGCTACTCCCCTAGCCGTGTCAAGCTGCAACACGGTTGGCTCAACCGACCCACGAGGTTTCAATTTTGTGGGAATGATTGAGGAAGAGTATCTCTTTAGGCCCTATTTCACTACCAGCATCGACATAATGCTACAGAACTTGGGTTACCTACCGGGGGCTACTTCAAGGCCCGGTCTTCCGGCTGGCAAGATCATCGATGTCTTAAGCAATGAGGAGTCAAAGTTCGGCTTAGGGTATGCCATAAACCCAGAGAACGTGGTCCAGGCCGGTATCCAAAAAGCCTGCAACATTCTCAAGGGTACCTACTTGGGCCCCTACAACCCAAAACTGACCGATTACTTTGTCTCCCCAGTATTCGAAGCTGTCCAGACGGGCCTCTATCAGCCCATCATAACTTATCCTGAGGTCAATTTTATCCCAGATGATATCTATGCTCTCATCCAGGCCGAATCGAAGGAAGATTCAAGCCGTGCCGAGCCCATGCTGGGGCTCTTGTTCGGGGAAAGCAAGATAATCCCGACCCCTAAAGAGGAATTGGTGAACCTGATCCTCCATAGCAGCAAGTTCGATCCGACCAGGCTGATCTCTGAAGTCGGTACCAACACCGGAAAGAGGGCTTGGAGGAAGACGATCAAGTGGACCGACAGCGAGGGTCAACTCTACAAGTTCACTACTGGCGAAGGGGATATGCAAGGCGCCGAGTTTGAGTCCGAGTCTGAGTCAGAGTCAAGAGTCGGAGTCTGGGTCTAAGTCTAGAGGGTCCAGTACTAGGGTCGAGTCTGTAACCCCTTTTCCTTTGGTCACACCTGTGGGTGTCTCGGAGTCAGTCCCGAGAGCACTCCCCATCCCGCCTGTGACCAACGATCAGATGGCTGCTCTCTTTGAGCTATTTTCAAAATTCTCTATCAATAATAACGATAACCGTTCTACTTACGACTTGTCTTATTTTCAAAACATTTATAAAATTTTTATTTGCAATGACATTGAGAAACCAGACGAACAGGTACCACTACCTCCGCATCTACTCGAGCAACTCGAACAAAGGGAATCCCGAGATCCGGTCATTGAGGAAACTGACTCCATCAATGTAGGAACCCCTTTAGAGCCTCAGATGCTTATGTTAGGTTTATCCTTAGATCCCGAGGAGAAACAACAATTCACAGATCTCCTCCATGAATTCAAAGACATCTTTGCATGGTCCTACAAGGACATGCCGGGAATAGACCGGGAGATAGCCGAACACCGTATACCCATCAAAGACGAGTGTAAGCCGGTAAAGCAAAAACTCCGAAGAATGAGGCCCGAATGGTCTCTTAAAGTCAAAGAAGAAGTCGACAAGCAATTCAAAGCGGGCTTTATTCAAGTGTCTGAATATCCAGACTGGGTTGCAAATATCGTACCGGTACCCAAGAAAGACGGGAAGGTACGAGTTTGTGTAGATTTCCGGGACCTTAATAAGGCCAGCCCAAAAGATGATTTCCCGTTGCCACACATCGACATACTGGTGGACAACACGGCCGATCATGCCCTTCTATCCTTTATGGACGGGTATGCCGGATACAATCAGATCAAAATGGCGGAAGAAGACATGAGTAAGACCACCTTCACTACGCCTTGGGGGACTTACTGTTACACCGTTATGCCATTTGGGCTTATCAACGCCGGTGCCACTTACCAACGGACCGCCACTACCTTACTAGATGACATGATGCATAAGGAAGTAGAGGTCTACGTGGACGATATGATCATTAAGTCCAAAGAACGAAACGGGCATATTTTGGCCCTCAGAAAGTTCTTCACCCGGTTACGCAAGTACAACATGAGATTAAATCCTCAAAAATGCAGCTTTGGGGTAACATCGGGCAAGTTACTGGGCCATATCGTCAGCCAACGCGGCATCGAGGTTGACCCAGCCAAAATCAAGGCTATTACCGAGATGCGGCCGCCTAAAACCGAAAAGGAGATTAGGGGGTTTCTCGGGAAAGTCCAATATATCAGCCGGTTTATTTCGAAGCTAACCATGGTTTGTGAGCCCATTTTTAAGAAACTGAAGATAGGAGAACGGGTACTGTGGGACGATCAATGTCAAGCAGCTTTCGATAAGATCAAAAAGATTCTGTCATCCTGATAGTGGGATTCATCGCGGGTCCTACAGTCAATAATAAACCGACTATTCCTAGTGGGTAGCTAGGGCAAGTAGGGTCAATATCCATGGGGACGGTAAAGTAGAGTCTAGACTAGGTCCACTAAAAACTAGACTAAGTCACACAAACAAACACAAAGAGAACTATAAATGGTAAACTATTATGGTTGGAGATGAAGGAAGTGGACTAACAATGACTATCTAAAACGATGCTAAAATGGGATGACTAATGATCGAACTAACAAGTAAACTAGAAGAAACGATGACTAACTAAGAAGTTGAGATCAAATATGAAAGGAAGTGGGGTAGGTCGGGTTCATAAGTGTAGATGGGTAATTGGGTGATCAAGGGTATAGGTGTCTCCTAGTTGCTAGAGTCGGTCCGGGCTCTCGCTACGTAGACCAATGTCCGCACTTTCGTGACAAAGACAATTCTCAATACATTCACATAATAGAAAAGCAATGAGAAGATGAGCACAAGTATGGGAAGCATGGCCACTACAACTCACACAAGCAATTCAACAAACACATAGAGTGCCCAATATATGACTAACAACAAAGATTCACCCTTTTCCCCTAATCAACCCTAATCACCCATAATCTACCCCTAATCCCCCTACTAACCCCACAAGTAATCTACTCACTCATTATCAAGATGGAACTAACATAAACAAAAGAAAACAAAACAAACATCCAAACATCCATAATGAACAAACAATAACAATAACATTATGTAAAGATTGAAACTTGAATAAATAACAAAGAACAAGAGTAGAGAAGATTATACCAACAACCAAATGAAGAAAAAGATGCAAACTTGTATAAATAAGAACCCAAATCAACTCCAAGGATGTCAAGCTTGGAGAAATCTTCAAGTATCCTCTTAATACAAGAGCTAATTAAACTAGATTAACTAAGGATTAACAAAGATTAAAGAGAGAATTAAGCTAATGTGAGGAACACTAATCTAGGGTTATGAATGTTCAAGAGAGGCATAAGAGAGTCTAGGGTATGATAAGATACATAAACAATACAAGAGGGAAGTATTTATATGGGTACAAGAATGAAGGAGGAAGAAATAAGTGAAGCGCGACTGCCAGTGCTTCGTCCAGCCCGGGACGGTTTGGTCCCGCCCGGGACGGTGTGGTCCCGACCGAGATGGTCTGGTCCCGGCCGGGACGGGCTCATCTCAGTAGCATCTTCAATTGTGCACCCCATCCCGGACGGGTTGAGGCCTTCCCGACCGGGATGGGTCTTGTAGGCCTCCCTTAAGCTCCTTTTGGTCCCTCCTTGCCTCTCATGGGGTTTCTCATCGATTCTCGGGACTCGAGATCGGGTCTCGGAGGCTCGGGATTGGGTCCCAAGGTCTCGGGTTGATTCCAAGGCATCGAGTCATCGTTCCTTTACCTCGTTGGCTCCAAAAAGTGTATGTATTGAGTCGGAATCGCTCCAACTCTTCGTGAATGGTCTCGGGAACCTGAAACGAGCTAGAGGAAGCATAAGAAGCCCATAAACCGCTCCCAAGGAGCGATTACACAAGGAAAAGGGACTAAAACACAACAATTAGGCACTGCAAACTACACTTATCAACTCCCCCACACTTAACCCTTACTCGCCCTCGAGTAAGCACATACTAACTACTAAACTAGCCGAGCAGGTATTAGCGCACCCTACGCCCTTTCAACTCACGCGAGTGCACTTAGAGGAAAAGTGCACTCCGCAAGGCAAGTGGGGTCTTGCGACAAAACTGTGGATGCAACCGGACACAACAACACATGAACAAATAAACAAACAAACAAACACAAGGTTGCACCCAAAGAAAAACAAATATCGCTTCCCTCAAACAAGCGGTGAAAAGACACCGGTTTAGGACTTAAGGCAAGTGACAACGTTCCCAAGCTAGTAATACAAACCAAGGTGAACTAAACCTTAATAGTATGACGATAAAGCAACAAAAACGTTGGTAACTTACCTAGGTCCTCCTAACTTCCTAAGAACGTACTACGGGACGATCAGCGGAGTGGAAAAGGGATGAACCACGGTGTTAGTCGACACTGTAGATAAGTTTGACCCCGCCCCCTTTAGCGATGAGCAAGAGGGTCGTCCCATGCCCAAAACCGCCCAACTAGTCCAAGTAAAAAGGTGGAAAATAAAGCGTTGTGAGGGAAGACCGACCTTTGCCGCTATCATCCTTCCTAGGGACTTGGTCCTTTGGTAGGCTCTTCACGGCAAAATTCGGAAAAAGGCTTATTTTTGTGGGGTTGAGATCTTTTTGTGAGACGATTTTCTTTTTGCCATCCTTTTCTTTTTGTATTTTTGCCTTCTTTGTTACCATGCCATTTCTTTTTCTTCTTTTCTATTTTCTTTTTGGCTTTTGTGCCTTTTCTTTTTCTTCATTCTTTTCTTGCTTTCATTTTCTTTTCTTTGCCCTTTTGGCTTGATTTAGCTTTTTGGCATTTCTTTGTATAACAAGAAAGAGCGAATTCAACAAATTGCAATTTATTGTGTGGATATGTGTAGGAGGTAGATGAATGGGTAAGTTGGGACAGCGCCTTCCCTTCAAACCCACAAAAAGGGGAAAAACTTGGACTAGTCGAGCAATTTCAAACAAGGTCACCTAAGGGACGGGACCCGGCAACCAAGGCCTTTTCACACCGTGGGTGGTCATAATGGTCAAAAGTGCAAATCCCGTAGTAAATCCCTAGTAAGCTAGGTGGACTCAAGGTAAAGGACCAACGAAAGCATTGATTTAGGGTCATTCTACTAGACTAAAGTCCAAGACTCGATTTATACTACTAGGAAGAGAAAGTAAACACTCGCACCCTAGCCTCTAAACCGGGTTTTCGAAAACCATTTAAACACATAAGACACAACCAACACAACACAAAATGAAGACATGACGAAAATGAAAGAAAAAGAGAAAAAGGCAACAAAATAAAATAGAACAAGGCAAGTACAAAAACAAAACAAATACCACCCCGAACTTCCAAACAAGCCACCAAATCGACCACAAATATGCACAAAGCTCCACCCGAGCACACAACATCACAATTTCCTCCAAACTCCACAAGAAATAAAGAGGAAAAAGGGATAGAAGATGTTACCGAATGTCTTGAAAGCTTTCCAAAACTAACGGTGATTAAGCAACCTATAAGGAAAAGGGAGGCAAAACACACACAACAAAACAAGTATACGATACAAAAACATAAGATGGAAAACACACAAATGAAAAAGACACAAAAAAAGAAAACCTTTTTTATTTTTGTGAAAAAATTTCAAATTTTTAGGGTTTTTTAAAGATTTTTCGGAATACTATAAAAATAAAACTAACTATGATAAAATATTGCTCCCCCACACTTAAACCGAGCAATGTCCTCATGCTCGATCGTAGTGTGCAGAGAGACAAAAGAAACTACGAAAATAAAGCTAAAAATCAAAAAGAAAAGTGAAGAAAAGGGTAGAATGCGTCCGGCCGGGGTGTAATCAAGTCACCATGGGCCGAGACGAGAAAAGATATGGATGGGGGAAGAAATAGAAAGAAAGAAATAAAAGGAAATGGGAGGGGAGGGCTAGGTGTAATCAAGTCACCTAGCCCGGATTCCGCCCGAATCCGACTAAATCCTAAAAAGGGGTGAAAATCTTGTATATTTGGATTAATCGATTGACTCTCGACGTAATCACATCATCGGGAGTCGGGAGCAACCATACTAAGGCCTCGAAGGCCACCAAGACACCATGACTCAAGGGGAAGGGGGCAAACAAGAGAAAACAAGCGACAAAAGACGGAATCCTTACCAATAGGCTAGTAACTCACTCGCTCCATCGTCTCAATGATCGTTATAGGCACGTTGCTTGTCTTCTCGGTTTCCACCTCGCTTCAAACTTGAGAAGAACTCACGGTAGAGGTAGTAATGGCAAGGGGTGGGATTTGAAGTAGGAGTCGGTGTAAAGTGGATAGGAAATGAAGTGAGGGTATGAAAATGAAGTATATGAGGCATATGATAAAAGCAATGATAGTTAGGGAGGTTGGGAGGGGGTATACAACGGTTGGGTGGACTCAAACGTCGAAGAAAAGGCACAAAGGGGAGTAGGGGACCATCCCGGTCGGGATGGATGGTCCCGGTCGGGATGACACACCCGTCCCGGTCGGGACGCTCCCTTCCCGGTCGGGACGGACCTCCAGTAAGCTCGAAAATATGCACCTCCATCCCGATCGGGACGGCTCCTTCCTGGTCGGGATGCCGCACCCTTCCCGATCGGAAAGCCTCCTCCCGGTCGGGATGGGTCTTCTTGACCTTCCACAAACCCAAAAGCTTATTCCAAGCTTCAAAAACCGGATCCTCATGCTTACTATCCAAGCTCTATCATAACCATTCCTCTCTAAGAATCATCTTCACTTCAACTATCCAACAAAGCTCACATACACATCAAATTCTCTCCCTCACAACGCTCATCAATCAATCCAAATAACAAGAATATCACAAAACTCAAACTAACTATAAGAAAGAGATATATACAATGGGACGGTTCTTGTGGAACTCCATCAAACCAAGGATGGTGCTTTCTTCATTCTTTTTCAACAACAATAACCGATCCCATCTCCATCAAGGGCTCGGAGAAACAAGTCGAAGGCCCTAGCGAAGTCTTTAATCAAGCTCGTAACATAAGCATCCACATACCAAGGTTCTTCATAACCTTGTCTCGACGTTCCCGGGGCATCCCAATCTACTAAGTTCAATGGCTTGAACTTGTACTTGCGATCCTTCGGGATATACCCAAACGTCCACCGATCCTCATGTGGCCCCAAGGGAGACTCACCTTTCTCCTTGCTTTTCAACTTGTCATCAAACCCATGATATAGGCACTCATCCTCCTCACTCTCGGAGTCATCTTCCTCAAGTACATAAGAGTAATTCTTCAAGCTTTGTCCTGGACCTTCCCCTATATCGACGTCTTTCGTGGCATGGATCATATTACATGTCTCGTTCATAGGCGAGGTGTTGCCTTGGAGGTCAAACACTAACTCTTAGTCGCCTAATTGAAAAGTAATTCTACCCTTCTTGACATCGATCATGGCACCGGCGGTATGTAGAAATGGGCGCCCAAGAATAATAGGAGTGATAGCATCTTCCGGCATGTCGAGCACAAGAAAATCGACCGGAATGAAGAATTTCCCGATTCGTACCGGTACGTCCTCTATCATCCCCAGTGGTCGGTTAAGAGATTTATCGGCCATTTGGAGTGTAATGGACGTACATTTCAGCTCCTTCATCCCTAATCGATCACAAATAGAATAAGGAATGATGCTCACACTCGCACCCAAGTCACATAATGCTCTCTCGATCATGAAGTTTCCTATGGTGCAAGGGATCGAGAAACTACCCGGATCCTTCAACTTCGGAAGCGTGGAACATTGAATAAGCTCGATCACCACCCTCGTGAACGCTATGGTCTCTTCCTTGTCGACAGATCTCTTTCTAGCCAATATTTCTCTCATAAATTTTCCATATGCCGGGATTTGGGTAAGTAACTCGGTAAACGGGACACTCACATCCAATTTCTTCATAATACTAAGGAACTTGTCGTATTGAGTATCGACCTTAGTCTTCATTTGCCTTGTTGGGAAAGGCAACTTGACATGGTACTTGTTTTGCTCAATCGGGGCAGATTCCTCAAATGACACTTTCCTTTTACCCTTGTCTTTTCCTTGAAGAGGGGGAAGCTTGTCTTCATGGGGTTTTTCGATCTCCCCTAAGACTTGCTCCTCCATTGGATCTTCCATGCTTGAGCTTTCTTGATTTGGAGATGCTACTTTCTCTGTTGGCTCTTGCATTGGCTCTTGCTCACTAGGGAATGAAGGGGAGTTATAAGATGTACCTCTCCTTGTGGTAATAGCATTTACATGCTCGAATTTTGGTGTTTCACCTTGAGGAGGTAGTTGCCCCTTTTGTCTTGAGGAGCTCCCCGAAGCAAGTTGAGATAATTGAGTCTCAAGCATCTTCGTACGGGCATCTCTTGCCGCGTTTTCCCCTTGAACATAAGCAAAGAGCTCTTGTTGGATTCTTGACATCTCCATTTGATTTTTTTTGCAACTCTTGATTACCCTTTTGCACATCCATCATAGTCTTTTGAATGTTGAAATCTCGAGGAGGAGATTTTCGATTATGCGGAGTGTCGGCGAGGGCTAATGGAGTACCATAATCATGAATAGGACACCGGCTCCTAGGCTTGCTTTGTTGATAGCCTTGTGTTGCTTGTTGTTGTTGTTGACGGTTCCCTTGGAACCAATGAGAATTGCCTTGATTAAGGCCTTGATTGTGGTTTTGAAACCCTTGGTTGTGGTTTTGTTGTCCTTGGAAGCTTTGGTTTCCTTGGAAACCACCTTGATTGAAGTTCCTTGTTGGAACCCTTGATTGTTGTTGTGAAAGGTACCTTGGTTATTTTGCTTGAAGTTGTTGAAGGGTCTTGGATTACCCACATAACCTTGATAACCTTGATTGTTGTCCCTTAAGAGAGGTGGAACATAGGGACGAGGTTGCATAGCTTGTTGTTGAGGGACTTGATTGGAAGCTTGGTATTGACTAGAATAGGAGGCACCTTGCTTGAACGCTTGAAAGGCGTTCACTTGCTCAACACTTCCTCGACAATGCATAGGATCATGACCAACGATTCCACAAGTATCACACATCCCATAATAAGGCAAAGGAGGTGCAAATCCCAAAGCATTCACTTCTTGAATCGATTGATGGTTGGAGGAACTAGTACCTTGGACTTGGTTGATGTGGCTTTGGAGCTTCTTGTCAATGGTCTCCATGTGTGTTTTCAATTGAGCTCCAAGGTCAATTCTTAATTGAGTAATAGCATCAACCTCGTGCCTACCTCCCCGATTTGCCTTCCTAGGCCTTGAGTATTGTGAATTATGAATCGCCATCTCCTCGATTCTTGACCAAGTTTGGTCATCATCCACTTCGGTAAACCTACCATTAGATCCCATGTTGAGTATGGCCCTTGAGTCTTCATATAATCCGTTCCAAAATTGTTGCACAAGGAACCATTGTGATAGACCATGGTGTGGACAAGAGCGGATCAAGGCTTTGAATCTTTCCCACGATTCATAGAGGCTTTCTTCATCACGTGGTTGGAATCCCGTGATAGAGGCTCTCAATAGATTTGTCTTCTCCGGGGGATAGAATTGTTGGTAGAAAGCTAAGGCTAGCTTCTTCCAAGTATCAATACTGAGGCTTGCTTTGTCCAACCCCTTGAACCATTGCTTCGCCTTGCCAATTAGAGAGAAAGGAAATAGTACCCACCGGATTTGGTCTTGAGTTATTCCAGTTTGAGAAATAGCGTCACAATAGTCCGAAAAGGTTTCCATGTGTTGATGAGGATCTTTGGTTGGTAACCCACTAAATTGACTTCTCTCGACCAATTGGATAAATTGCGTTTTCGCCACAAAATTCCCGGTATATGCCTCCGGTAAAGTGGTTGGGCCCGGCAAAACGTCTTCCGTGAAGGTTGAGTGAGAAGAAAACTTAGGCATGATTGGATATGCGGGAGAAGATGGTGTAGACGGTGTTGATGTAGATGAAGAGGGGGAACTAGGACTAGAATTACCGAAGGGATTGATGAAGGTCCCTCCGGCCGTCTCTCGAGGTGACTCGTTAAAGTCGGATCCTTGAGCTTGCTCTTGATGGGTATTGCTAGCGCTTGGTTGAGAGATTCTAACCCGATCAATCGTCCGTTGGCGAAAGGCTCGAAAGAGTCTCTCCGGCTCTGGATTGAAGAGAAAAAAATCGCCTCCCCTCCTAGGCATACACTACACACTAGAACAAACGTGAGAACACCTAGTGCTTTATGGGCACTAGGCAACGACAATAAACAAGCACGAACGAAAGACAAAGAGAAAAGGAAGAAATAAACTAAAGAAACAAGAAGAATCTAGAAAATATGCACAAGAGATGATAGAAGAGCACAAAGAAGGGTAACTAAGTCTAGAAATAAGCAAACTAAGTCTAAACAATGCACCGTCCCCGGCAACGGCGCCAAATTGATGGTGGGATTCGTCGCGGGTCCTACCGTCAATAATAAACCGACTATTCCTAGTGGGTAGCCAGGGCAAGTAGGGTCGATATCCACGGGGACGGTAAAGTAGAGTCTAGACTAGGCCCACTAAAAACTAGACTAAGTCACACAAACAAACACAAAGAGAACTATAAATGGTAAACTATTATGGTTGGAGATGAAGGAAGTCGACTAACAATGACTATCTAAAACGATGCTAAAATGGGATGACTAATGATCGAACTAAAAAGTAAACTAGAAGAAACGATGACTAACTAAGAAGTTGAGATCAATTATGAAAGGAAGTGGGGTAGGTCGGGTTCATAAGTGTAGATGGGTAATTGGGTGATCAAGGGTATAGGTGTCTCCTAGTTGCTAGAGTCGGTCCGGGCTCTCGCTACGTAGACCGATGTCGAGGTTGGTCCGGGCTCTCTCTACGTAGACCAATGTCCGCACTTTCGTGACAAAGACAATTCTCAACACATTCACATAATAGACAAGCAATGAGAAGATGAGCACAAGTATGGGAAGCATGGCCACTACAACTCACACAAGCAATTCAACAAACACATAGAGTGCCCAATATGTGACTAACAACAAAGATTCACCCTTTTCCCCTAATCAACCCTAATCACCCATAATCTACCCCTAATCCCCCTACTAACCCCACAAGTAATCTACTCACTCATTATCAAGATGGAACTAATATAAACAAAAGAAAAGAATACAAACATCCAAACATCCATAATGAACAAACAATAACAATAACAATATGTAAAGATTGAAACTTGAATAAATAACAAAGAGCAAGAGTAGAGAAGATTATACCAACAACCAAATGAAGAAAAAGATGCAAACTTGTATAAATAAGAACCCAAATCAACTCCAAGGTTGTCAAGCTCAGAAAAATCTTCAAGTATCCTCTTAATACAAGAGCTAATTAAACTAGATTAACTAAGGATTAACAAAGATTAAAGAGAGAATTAAGCTAATGTGAGGAACACTAATCTAGGGTTATGAATGTTCAAGAGAGGCTTAAGAGAGTCTAGGGTATGATAAGATACATAAACAATACAAGAGGGAAGTATTTATATGGGTACAAGAAAGAATGAGGAAGAAATAAGTGAAGCGCGGCTGCCAGTTCTTTGTCCCGGCCGGGACGGGCTCATCACAGTAGCATCTTCAATTGTGCACCCCATCCCGGACGGGTTGAGGCCTTCCCGACCGGGATGGGTCTTGTAGGCCTCCCTTAAGCTCCTTTTGGTCCCTCCTTTCCTCTCATGGGTTTCTCATCGATTCTCGGGACTCGGGATCGGGTCTCGGAGGCTCGGGATTGGGTCCCAAGGTCTCGGGGTCGATTCCAAGGCATCGAGTCATCGTTCCTTTACCTCGTTGGCTCCAAAAAGTGTATGTATTGAGTCGGAATCGCTCCAACTCTTCGTGAATGGTCTCGGGAACCTGAAACGAGCTAGAGGAAGCATAAGAAGCCCATAAACCGCTCCCAAGGAGCGATTCCACAAGGAAAAAGGGACTAAAACACAACAATTAGGCACTACAAACTACACTTGTCACATCTACGCCGGTATTAATGCCTCCTCAACACGGTCTACCTTTGTCGTTATATTTGACAATGACTGAGACGGCCATGGGGGCTATGCTGGCTCAGACAGTCGACTCGGAAGAACGGGCTATTTACTACATCATTAAAAAATTCCTGGAATACGAGTGCAAATATACGATGCTCGAAAAGACGTGCCTAGCTCTAGTTTGGGCCACTAAAAAGCTCTGACACTATATGCTTAGCCACGAAGTGCACGTGTTGTCCAAAATGGATCCAATTAAATATCTGTTCGAGAAGCCCGTCCTCATTGGCGGGATATCTAGATGGACTTTAATGCTAGCTGAGTTCGACCTCAAATTCGTGCCATTGAAAGCCATCAAAGGTCGGGTAGTAGCCGAGTTCCTTGTCGATAGTCCAGTATCTGAAGAGGGACATACCGATACCTGGGCCTTTCCAGATGAAGATATATTCCATACTGACACGGAGACATGGGATCTATACTTTGACGGGGCATCCAACTTTCGAGGATTTGGTGTCGGAATTTTGCTAATCTCACCGCAAGGAGAACACACCCCGTTGTCCATTAAATTGGATTTTGATGTGACTAACAACGCAGCCGAGTATGAAGCATGCATTCACGGATTACAAGCCGCCGCAGATTTAGGAGTAACAAAGCTCCGGGTCCACGGTGACTCATCATTAGTCATCAATCAAGCCCTCCAGAAATGGAAAACTCGGAACGCAAATGTCGTAGCTTACCAAGCGCGAGTAAGGGTTCTCGAAAGGCAGTTTCAAAAGGTGGAATACATTTATCTCCCTCGGGAAGAAAACCAGTTTGCAGATGCGCTATCCAAGTTAGCATCTTTACTGAATATCCCGGAACACATGACCAGCATGCTGATTTGCGTCGAAAGACGGTCCGAGTCGGCATACATCAATACTATTCAAGATATTGAAATAACTGATCCAGAACCTTGGTACCATGCTGTTCTAACCTACTTAACATCGGGAGAATATCCTCCGGGATCTGAAAACCGGGCCAAGAAAGCCCTACAAAGGTGGGCCACTCAGTTTATCCGCACGGACGATGGACAGTTGTACAAAAAATGGCGCAGGGGGCTCTACTCCTATGCATCGACAAAATGCAGGCCGAAAAGGTCATGACCGAGGTACACGATGGCGAGAACGGTCCGCATATGAACGCCCATATGCTAGCTCGAAAAATCGCCAGACTCGGGTACTACTGGAATAGCATGCAATCCGACTGTCAGTTATATGTTAAACACTGTCATAACTGTCAGATTTTTGGCAACGTCCAACATATGCCGTCGTCCCTGCTGTATACTATGACTTCACCATGGCCACACTAGTAGAGAAATGTCAAATTGCTGCTCCTTATTTGAGGCGTTTTTGTTAAATAGCAGCAAATATCTTTCCTTTTTTCTATTAAAATTATTAAAAGGAGTCTTTTTTAAAAATAAAAATCATAGAAGATAGTGGTGTGGCGTTTATCTGCACAAACTGACGCCTCACCACTACTTAGTGTTATTATATTATTATAATTATTATTATAATATTTCAGCCAAACCCCAAATCAATACGTCTCCTTCTTCGCACATTGCAGTACAGTCATTTAGATCTCCAAAACTGAAATAAAGAATTCATATTTCGCTATTACGACCCTACTCCATGTCTCCATCCATCCAACCTTCTTCCTTCCGCCTCTTTCACCTCCTTCGCCTTTGCCTTCTTCGCCTCCTTCCTCCCGCCTCAGTTCCACCTATCTCCGCTTCTTCTTCCGGTTGTTCTGCCTGTGTGATCGTCCACCACCCCTCGCAACGCCCGGCCACATCGCCACCCCATTTCGACGTCTCCTCGTTGGATCTACGTGACTACCAGCCACATCTTCCCAAGTATCCACCCTTTCCTTTGTCGTCTCCGACCACCTCGAAAACCGTAATCGTAAATCCCTCTTAATTGATCTGAACTACGCCGTTTTCTTTGAATTGACATGATACTCATAATTTCAGTTCAAATCCCGAGTATTATCAAGGTTGAAGTTGGGTTATAAAGCTGCTGAAAAGAATGGGTTTGATTTGTTGATTGATGGTGCGATGAGGAATGAATTTGCTATATGTTTAGGGGTTCATTTTTCCTAAGATCGATGTCTTCATGAGATCCCACCTTTCCAACTAACATCGTTCCACTAGAAGGTACTACATCGACCTCTCATTCCATCATCCTTTCTTTTTCCTTTCTGTCTTTCTCCCGATCACCTTAATTAATTTATGATTTCAGTATGGTTTTCTTATCCTAATGAGTGTTATGATTTAATTAGTTAAATTGATGGACTGTGGTGACTGAGGAGTGGAACCTATGAAGCTGTGGAGGTGTGGGATTTTAGCTCAATATGATAGTAGGCCACTTACAGTTACTTTTTTAAGAATAAGATGGGTAAATTAATGAAAAGTTCAAGCTCTGTAGAAATTTCTAGTAGGAGAGGGAATCAGATTAAATTTCAATTTCCGACTTTTAGTATGTATGATGTATCTCCCTTGTGGTATATCTCAAAAACGCGTGTGAGATGAGGTGGCCCAATGGATTCTATGACACTATTAGTGTGTAGGTGACATAATTGAGGGAATGAAGTCTCAAGAATAGGTGGTCGGCATTGACATAGCTCTAGTGCCTATTGTATAGTTGTTGAACCGGACTTTGTCATGCTTCTTTCGATTGTCGTCTTGTTGTCACTTCTTGACAAGGTTTTGCAGTTTTCTCGGTTGATCCTTCTATTGGCCCTTCATATGTGTTACCGTGCTAGTCTTGAACTCCCTTATTGAGTAGTTCTTTAAAGCGGTATTAACTTTGGGACATAATCATAATGTCTAGGACTCCAGGATGGATAATTATGTTTTTTTTAAAACTTTTTTATGTTGTTACTGCCTTGTCAAAATTTTGGACTTCTATTTGCGTGCCAATGTTTCTTTCTTATGTCAAGGAAACATATTTGAGTTGTAATGCTGATTTGATGTTTGCCATTCTCAGTCCTACGAATGGAACAAGATGTTGTGAAGTTCATCCGTGATCCTATGCGTCAACAACTTGAATTTCAGCAGCTTCCCACATCATATTTAAGGCATGTGGCTCACCGTGTAGCTCAACATTACTTCCTGCAGTCTATGGTCTTATTAGATAACAGTCTCCCTAATGTATCCCTGATAAGTGCCGTTTGTAGTGCCTATTTCGTAGTGTTTTGGTCCCATTTTCCTTGTGGAATCGCTCCTTGGGAGAGGTTTATGGGCTACTTATGCTTCCTTTAGCTCGTTTCAGGTTCTCGAGACCGTTCATGAAGAGTTGGAGCGATTCCGACTCGATACATACACTTTTTGGAGCCAACGAAGCTAAGGAACGATCACTCGATGCCTTGGAGTCGACCCCGAGACCTTGGGACCCAATCCCGAGCCTCCGAGACCCGATCCCGAGTCCCGAGAATCGATGGGAAGCCCATGAGAAGCAAGGAGGGACCAAAAAGTTCATATTGGAGGCCTACAAGGCTCATCCCGAACGGGTATGGCCTCATCCCGTCCGGGATGAAGGAGGAAACAAAGATGAAGCTAATGAGGGTCCATCTCGACCGGGACCATGGCGTCCCGACCGGGACCGATCACGTCCCGACCGGGACCACCTCATCCCGGCCGGGATGGCCATGCTGCAGCTCCGCCTTGTTTCCTTTCAATTCCTTTCCACTTGTAATCCTATATATACTCTTCCCTTGTTTTGTTAAGCTTATCTTAGACATTAGACACTAAACCCTAGATTATTTTAGCATAGATTAGTGTAGATTAGTCTTTAGATTATTGTTAATCCTAGATTAATGCTTGTAATTTGGGAATTCTTCAAGATCTCCACCAAGCTTGACAAACTTGGATGTTTGTTTTGGGTTTTTCTCATTTATGCAAGTTTCCTTCTTCCTTTCATCTTGTTAGTAGGTATAATCTTCTTTTCCTTTCTCTTAATCTTGTTCTTTCATTAAAGTTTGAATCTTTGTTGTGTGGATTGCTCATAGTTCATAGTTCTTGTTAGTTTCATTATGCTAGTTTGGTTGTTTGAATTGATTTCTCTTCTTAGTGTTAGTTTTAGTATAGATATGTTAGAGTAGTATCTTGCTAGGGTTAGTAAGGTGATTAGGGTGTTAATTGGATGATTAAGGGATTGTTGGAGATGTTGGTGGAAGATTTGGGTTTCCCCTTGGTTTGATGCATACCACATGTTTGTTGAAATGCTTGAATGACTAGTAGTTGCATATGCTTGTTTTTCTTGCTTTTCTCTTGTGGGTGTTAGTTTGTTTGTGGGTTCGGTTCCCTCATTAAGTTGCGAGAGCCCGGTGAGGACGACCCCTAGGTCGGTCTAAGTTGCGAGAGCCCGGATGCGACCTAGGCCCCGATATCACGCTAGTACTCCGTTTGTCGTTTGTGTCGCCAAGGTGGGTTTTAGGATGAACCTCTAGGTGAGTCTAAGTTGCGAGAGCCCGGGGATTACCTAGATTACCCTACTACCTCCTTCACTCTAGTTCTCCTTCGACCATTCCATTACCCCTTTGACCCCGACCTAATCCTAGTCTTCTTTCTTAGTGTTATCCTAGTTTCCCTTAGTCCTAGTTTTAGAACTTAGACTAGTCCTAGTCTCCCCCTTAGAATAGCTCGTCTCGAACCTAGTCTAGAACCGTAGCATACCTTAGTCCGACCTCCCGTTCCTGTGGATTCGACCCGACTTACCCTAGCTACCCACTAGGTATAGTTGGTTATATTTGACGGTTGGGATCCACGACAAATCCCTACCATCAAATTGGCGCCGTTGTCGGGGACGGCGTAGTTTAGACTTTTGTTTGCTTAGTTGTGGACTTTGTTCTTGACTTTTGTGTTCTCTTCTCCTTGTGTATCTCCGTTTTTCTTCTTGTGTGCTATTCCACCCTCCTAGTGCCTCAAAAGCACTAGGCTACTAACGTTTGCTCAAGTGCTTCTAGCTCATCCTAGGTACCAAAGCGACGTTATGGACATGGCTCGTCCGAGCTACCATCAATCATCATGGGGCAACTTTGGGGCAAGTGGCCAAGTCCCGAAATCTCACCAACCATATCAACCTCATCAACAATCTCACGAACGTCCTCCATATGGTTACCAAGAAGGTTGTCAAGGATCATTCCAACATCCTAACAACTACCAAACACCCTCACATAACCCACAACCAAAAATCCCCGACTTTGAGAATTGTCAAATGTTGGTCCAAATGCAAAAAAGTCAACAAGAGGCGATAATGATATTGCATAAGGGTCAACATGAGATGATGAATTTAATGCAAAAGAGTCAACAAATAATGATGACTTACATACAAGGGGTTGAAAAGGAGCTCAAGGCCCAAATAGGTGTGAAAGATGCTCGCATCAATGCACTCATGGCTCATATCACGATGTCGGCCACTCGAGCTCCACAACATGTTGAGGAAGATTCATTTGGGCATGAAAGTCGGGTGCCTCCACAAGAAAGTCAACCCGATCGTGAAGCTACAAATGAAGTAGAGGGGGTCGATCAAGAGACCATTGTTGAGTGTTGCTTGGGTGGTGAAGATAGGGAGAGAATAGAGGAAGTTGAAGCTTCAAGGGCCAACAATGAGGAGGGGAGTGAACACGATTCTCAAGATAACTCTTGGGGAGCCGATGTTTTGGCTATCAAATTGGATTTGTTCGACTTTCTTCGTGGTGAACTGGATGTTGACAATCCAAAGCCAAGTGAAGACATACCTCCTCTAGGCCAATTAGACAAGGTGAGTGAAAAGGAGCGCAATACTTGGGAAAAAGAAGTAGATGCCTTGGAACTTGCTTTGTATGGGAAGTTGGAGGATCCTAAAGACTCCAATGAAGAACACTTGATGCCTTCTCCTCTTCTACCGCACTCGATGTCTAGTCCCTTGTCTTGTGAGACGGTTGGTGAAGAGGATCCTTGTCGGGCGGTGGAAAAGAGTTCCACTCTCGACCCCGTAGAAGAAGCGACACCCCTAGGGTGTGATCTCCCACATTACAACACCGAGCATGACTCTAGACCACTATACCTACCGGATGGTCATAAGAGTCGTTGCTATCATGGTTCGCAAGACCCGGAAGATCACGAGAGCCCCGAGCATAATGAAGATGATCGCTTCTTCCCTCCGACTTGGAAGCTTTTGGAAGTGGCTAGGCTCGGTCATGTGAGCTTAATTGAAGATGTTGATAAGGCATTTGACTTACTACTTCGAGCTCTTGATGGCTATGGAGGTGTAGTTGGAGAGAGTATTTTAGTGTAAATATCTTTTCCCTTTCTTTTGTGCTTGTATTTGTGTTTATGTTTGGATAGTTTGGTTTCTAGTATTTGTTAGCTTTTGTGAGCTCTTGTAATTGATTTGGTATTTTGATGAGCGATGTGAGGGAGGGATTTTGATGTGTGTTTGAGCTTTGTTTGATAGGTGAAGTGAAGGCGATTCCTAGAAAGGAATGGCTAATGATAGAGCTTGGATCGTGAGTTTGGGAATCGGTTTTTGAAGCTTTGGTGAAGCTTTTGGGGTTTTGGAGGTCAAGAAGACCCATCCCGGGCGGGAAGGGAGCTTCCCGACCGGGAAGGAGCCGTCCCGATCAGGATGATGGTGCCATATTTTGAGATTTCTGGAGTGGCTTTCCGATCGGGAAGGGTTTATCATCCCGATCGGGATCATCTATCCCGACCGGGATGGTCCCCTACTCCTTTTTGGTGCCTCTTCTTCGACATTTAAGCCCACCCAACCATTGTATACCCCCACCCAACCTCCCTACTTATCCTTTCTCATATCATACCACCCATATACTTCATTTCCATAACCTTACTTCATCTTCTATCCACTTGGCACCGACCTTCACATCAATTTCCACCCCTCACACCATTACTACCTTAACCATGCGTACTTATCGAGTTTGAAGAGGAATAGCAATGATGAAGACTATCCATGTGCTTACATTGATCTTTGAGACGATGGAGTGAGTGAGTTGCCAACCAATCGGTATGGCAACTATCCTTTCTTTTCCGTCTTTTATAGCTTATCTCCCTTTGCATGTTCCCCTTCCCATTATTTTGTGTCATGGTGGCCCTCGGGGCCTTGGTATATGTTGTTCCCGACTCTCGATGACGTGACTACATCGAGAGTCATTTCAAAATCCAAATTTTACAAGTTTTTCACCTTTTTTGTTGGATTTAGTCGGATATAGGCGGAATCCGGGCTAGGTGACTTGATTACACCTAGCCCTCCCCTCCCATTTCCTTTTATTTCCTTCTTTTTATTTTCTTCCCCCTTCCATATCTTTTTCTCGTCTCGGCCCATGGTGACTTGACTACACCCCGGCCGGACACCTTCTACCCTTTTCTCCACTTTTCTTTTTGATTTTTAGCTTTATTTTCGTAGTTTCTGTTCTTTTTCTTTTGTCTCTCCGCACACTACGATTGAGCATATGAGGACATTGCTCGGTTTAAGTGTGGGGGAGCGATATTCTATCATAGTTAGTTTTATTTTCTTAGTTTTTCGAAAAATCTTTGAAAAATCCCTAAAAATTTGAAAATTTTTCACAAAAATCAAAAAGATTTTCTTTTTGTGTCTTTTTCTTTTATGTCGTTGTGTCGTATATTTGTTTTGTATTGTGTGTGTTTTGCCTCCCTTTTCCGTATAGGTTGCTTAATCACCGATGTTTGGAAAGCTTTGAAAACATCCGGTAACATCTTCTAACCCTCTTTCCCTCTTTATTCCTTGTGATGCTTGGAGAAGGTTGTGTTGAGGTGTGCTCGGGTGGAGCTTGTACATACTTGTGGTTGATTTGGCGGCTTGTTTGGATGATCGAGGTGGTGTTTGTGTTGTTTATGTGTTCGTTTTGTTTGTTTTGTTTTGTTGCTTTTGCTTCTTTTTCTTTCGTTCGTTTTCATCGTGTCTTTGTTTTGTGTTCTGTTGTGTGTCTTGTGCGTAAACCGTTTTCGAAAACCCGGTTTAGGGGCTAGTGTGCGAGTGTTTACTTTCCCTTCCTAGTTGTATAAATCGAGTCTTGGACTTTAGCCTAGTAGAATGACCCTAAATCAATGAATTCGTTGGTCCCTTACCTTGAGTCCACCTAGCTTACTAGGGATTTACTGCGGGATTTGCACTTTTGACCATTATGACCACCCACGGTGTGAAAAGGCCTTGGTTGCCGAGTCTCGTCCCTTAGGTGACCATGTCCGGAATTGCTTGATTAGTCCAAGTTCTCCACTTTTTGTGGGTTTGAAGAGGGATCGCGACCCCCGACTTACCCATTCACCTACCTCCTACACATACCCACATAAATAAAATGCAATTTGTTGAATTCTCTCTTTCTCAATTGTCAAGAAATGCCAAAAAGCCAAATCTTGCCAAAAAAAGGGCAAAGAAAAGAAAAAGAAAGAAAATGAAAGAAAGAAAAGAATGAAGAAAAAGAAAAGGCACAAAATCCAAAAAAGAAAATAGAAAAGAAGAAAAAGAAAGGCATGGCAAAACAAAGCAAAAATGCAAAAGAAAAGAGAAAATGCCAAAAGAAAACCCGATTCACAAAAATAATCCCAACATCTCAAAATAAGCCTTTTTCCGACTTTTGCCGTGAAGAGCCTACCAAAAGACCGAGTCCCTAGGAAGGATGATAGCGGTAATGGTCGGTCTTCCCTCACTTTGCATATATTTCCACCTTTTTACTTGGACTAGTTAGGCGGTTTTAGACATGGAACGACCCTCTTGGCTCATGGCTAAAGGGGGCGGGGTCTCACTTACCTACAGTGTCGACTAACACCGTGGTTCATCACTTTTCCACTCCGCCGATCGTCCCGTAGTACGTTTTTAGAAAGTTAGGAGGACCTAGGTAAGTTACCAACGTTTTTGTTGCTTTATCGTCATACTATTAGGGTTTAGTCCACCTTGGTTTGTATTGCTAGCTTGGGAACGTTGTCACTTACCTCGAGTCCTAGACTGTTGCTTCTTTCACCGCTTGTTTGAGGGAAGGGGTATTTGTTTTTCTTTGGGTGCAACCTTGTGTTTGTTTGTTTGTTTGTTTATGTGCTTGTTTGTTTTTGTGTCTTGTGTCCGGTTGCATCCACAGTTTTGTCGCAAGACCCCACTTGCCTTGCGGAGTGCACTTCTCCCCTAAGTGAACTCGCGTGAGTTGAAGGGGCGTAGGGTGCGCTAATACCCACTCGGATAGTTTAGTAGTTAGTATGTGCTTACTCAAGGGCGAGTAAGGGTTAAGTGTGGGGGAGTTGATAAGTGCCGTTTGTAGTGCCTATTTCGTGGTGTTTTGGTCCCATTTTCCTTGTGGAATCGCTACTTGGGAGTGGTTTATGGGCTACTTATGCTTCCTTTAGCTCGTTTCAGGTTCCCGAGACCGTTCATTAAGAGTTGGAGCGATTCCGACTCGATACATACACTTTTTGGAGCCAATGAAGCTAAGGAACGATCACTCGATGCCTTGGAGTCGACCCCGAGACCTTGGGACCCAATCCCGAGCCTCCGAGACCCGATCCTGAGTCCCGAGAATCGATGGGAAGCCCATGAGAAGCAAGGAGGGACCAAAAAGTTCATATTGGAGGCCTACAAGTCTCATCCCGAACGGGTATGGCCTCATCCCGTCCGGGATGAAGGAGGAAACAAAGATGAAGCTACTGAGGGTCCATCCCGACCGGGACCATGGCGTCCGGACCTGGACCGACCACGTCCCGACCGGGACCACCTCATCCCGGCCGGGATGGCCATGCTGCAGCTCCGCCTTGTTTCCTTTCAATTCCTTTCCACTTGTAACCCTATATATACTCTTTCCTTGTTTTGTTAAGCTTATGTTAGACATTAGACACTAAACCCTAGATTATTTTAGCATAGATTAGCATAGATTAGTGTAGATTAGTCTTTAGATTATCGTTAATCCTGGTTAATGCTTGTAATTTGGGAATTCTTCAAGATCTCCACCAAGCTTGACAAACTTGGATGTTTGTTTTGGGTTTTTCTCATTTATGCAAGTTTCCTTCTTCCTTTCATCTTGTTAGTAGGTATAATCTTCTTTTCCTTTCTCTTAATCTTGTTCTTTCATTAAAGTTTGAATCTTTGTTGTGTGGATTGCTCATAGTTCATAGTTCTTGTTAGACTCATTATGCTAGTTTGGTTGTTTGAATTGATTTCTCTTCTTAGTGTTAGTTTTAGTATAGATATGTTAGAGTAGTATCTTGCTAGGGTTAGTAAGGTGATTAGGGTGTTAATTGGATGATTAAGGGATTGTTGGAGATGTTGGTGGAAGATTTGGGTTTCCCCTTGGTTTGATGCATACAACATGTTTGTTGAAATGCTTGAATGACTAGTAGTTGCATATGCTTATTTTTCTTGCTTTTCTCTTGTGGGTGTTAGTTTGTTTGTGGGTTCGGTTCCCTCATTAAGTTGCGAGAGCCCGGTGAGGACGACCCCTAGGTCGGTCTAAGTTGCGAGAGCCCAGATGCGACCTAGGCCCCGATATCACGCTAGTACTCCGTTTGTCGTTTGTGTCGCCAAGGTGGGTTTTAGGATGAACCTCTAGGTGAGTCTAAGCTGCGAGAGCCCGGGCATTACCTAGATTACCCTACTACCTCCTTCACTCTAGTTCTCCTTCGACCATTCCATTACCCCTTTGACCCCGACCTAATCCTAGTCTTCCTTCTTAGTGTTATCCTAGTTTTCCTTAGTCCTAGTTTTAGACCTTAGACTAGTCCTAGTCTCCCCCTTAGAATATCTCGTCTCGAACCTAGTCTAGAACCGTAGCATACCTTAGTCCGACCTCCCGTCCCTGTGGATTCGACCCGACTTACCCTAGCTACCCACTAGGTATAGTTGGTTATATTTGACGGTTGGGATCCACGACAAATCCCTCCCATCAATCCCCCATTATTCCAAACCCTAACAAAATCAAACCCAGAACTCTCTCCAACTCTCTTCCTCAGCCCGACAAAACCAAACCCAGTACCCGTTGTTTCCTTCTTGCTGACCCACGATCCTCCGGCGGCCGACGACGCCTCTTCTTCTCACTGTTCGTTCGTTGTTTTGGTCTTCTCTCGTCGTTTCTCTCTTTTCTCTCACTTGCTCCGTTTTTTTGTATTTGATTATGGTGATGAATTGTCGAATTGTTGTTTTTGTTGTGTTGAATTTGATTAATTTACTGTGAAATGTCGTTTTTTTGCATTTTGTTAACTTAGGTTGTGAAATACCCCTTTTAATTCATTCATGCCGTCCATCCTCAACCATCGTCATTGTCTTACCGTTGCCGTCGTTCATCCTCAACCATAGCCGCTGTTCATCATCAACCATAGCAAATTTCTGAAATTATGCTTTCATATCTGTCAATTTGAGCAATTTCATGCGATTTTACTTTGTTCTTGCATTTTCTGGATTCGTCAACGGTTGATTGAAGCAATTTTGAGTATTTTAGCTAGAATGTTTGTCAATTTGAGTTGTTTCCTGCAATTTTAGCTTGTTGCAGCATTTTTTGAAGGTCTTCGGATGTCGTTTATGCAATTTCATGAAATCATAATCTGTCAATTTTGAGCAATTTGTTGCCGTATTTTCTGGAGTTCTTTGAAGTAGGTTGATTGATGCAATTTCGTGTTGAATATTTGTTAATTGAGCAGTCTCATGCTTTCTAAGCTTGTTGTGGCATTTTCTGGAGCTCTTAGAAACATTTGTATCAGGTTCTTCTTCCTCCTCCTTTTTTCCCATTTAATTACTTATTTCAATATGTTTTTTTCTTTTTATTTAGTACTAATTTATTGCTGTTATGTGTATCGAATAATATCATTTCAGTAGTGCAATTGCAATTTAAAGCATTGCGTGTATTGAATTCGAGATTTTGATTGCTATTAGAAAATTAGGTATTATTTTTTCGAATTTAGGTGATTTTGAATGTAATTTGTTAGTAATTGTGAGTTTTAGGTGGATTATTGTATGTCTGATGGTTTAGTTGTATTGTTAAGGTTACATGATGTAGGGGGATGATTATGAACTCATTGATACAATTCATTAAATTAAACGCAACAGCGCTGAACTCCTCTTTACAATTTCTTCTGACTATCAATTTACTCTTATTTTTAGGTTGTCGTTTTCTTTTTACTCTTAAGTGACTCACTTAAATTTCAGCATTTCATCGTCTTTCTATGGTATATTTTGTCTTATCAGGTTCAATATGACATGGAGAAGTGAGAACCTGCAATTACCAATTTGTTTTAACATTGACTAGTGGTAAGGTTATTATACGATATATGTGATTTGCTTGTTTGCGATTTGGTGTAGCGGCCTAAATTTAATACTATGATCCACTTCCCTGAGAAAAAAAATGCTTTTCTTGAGTTTGTATCTCTCAGTTGAGAATTGAGATGTACTTACCTTTTTTCCTTACAAATCTCAGGTATACTTCCAAAATACTTTTGGCTACAATTCGGGTTATTTTTGGATTATTTACCCAACACTTAGTCTGTGGAATTTTGTGAGAAATCCCGGCCCTTTTAGTTTAATTTTTATGGAGTTGTTGTTTCATCATCACGGAATAGACGGCCTCTACAAATCCTGCTTTATACCAATGAGGAGGCAAACGAGAAGTAAGACTTTTATGGCAATAAATCGGCGTTGCAACTTAATGAACCTTTGATGGCTATTGTTATCTTAACTTTTTTTAAACACTTCTCGTGGGGGCGGTATTTCCTTCCCAAAAATGTAAATCTACGAAGGTAAATTACCTAAAGGACTACATTTTTTTTTCGGATTTTGTTTAAGCTTTAATTCTTATGGTATGCAAATTTTTGAAAGCACGAGTGTTTTCTCTATGGCGTGGTAGTGCCCTCAACAAAGTGGAGGCGTGGAGCATGGTTGGTTTGTGATGCGGTTCATGTACGATATAGTTAATCGTTGCTCGACTGCAAGTGACTTTGAAAAGGTAATTAAGCAATTAGTTTACAAATACGAACTACTCCCTCTATCTTCTTGAATTAACCACATTGGCCCACTAGCCTCGTCACAAAAAAGAGAAGTGAGACTAATTCAAGAAAATGAAGGGAGTATATACTTGTGTACATTAATACTCAATTAACTAATCTGTTACTCCACCCATTCAACTCCAATTTACCCGCTTACCTTTTGCACATACGTCGGACATATTTTACATCGTTAATATCTTTCGTTAGACATTAGTAAAAAATATAAAACTTTGATATGTATATTGTACTCCCTCTCATTCACTGGAAAATTCCACTTTCATTATGGAACAAATATTAGTGCAAGTGGGTAAGTTGGACAACTTTACCAAAATATCCCCCCCCTTTTAGTTGTGGGATAGTTGCAGGAGAGGGTAGTTGTGGGGTAAGTAATAGAGGTATTTATGTCTTTTGCTTGGGTGAAATTTTTCATTGAAGTGTGCTTTTTCAGTGAATGAGCCAAATAAGGAATAATGTGTTTTTCCAGTGAATGAGAGGGAGTACTCACTAAGACTAATCAAACAAGAGCCCACATGATTAGATTTTTTTTCTTATAGATTGTGTTGAATATTGAAGATTCTTTGAACTTATGAATAGTGCCCAAAAAATAAATGGATAAATTGGATTTTAATGGAGGGAATATTTAATTGGTATATGAACTTGACATGTTTCCTCACATAGTCACATGGAATCAACCGTAGTTATTTGGTAGTTGATTTTGGTGATATTATTGTGGGTTTTGATGAAGTTATTGTGGGTTGCTGCCTAGTTGGTGATGTTTGGATTCATGTTGTTTTTAGATGATGAGATGATTGATTATTTGGGTTATTTTTATCTTGGTCCCAAAAATGTCCCTCTTGAATCTTGAAGATTGCCTTTTTGGATGGCCGAATATAATTTGTCAATTGCTCATGGTCATATTCAGAGCATGGTTGGTTTTGTTTTGCTTTGCTTTGCCTTGATAATTTGACTTTATTATTATATTTATGTGTATTCTTAAGGTTTGGCTCTCACATAACGAAGAACACTACAACTATGGTGAAGATGAGATGAATGAATAATGGGACAAGTGGACTACATACTTCAAGAATCGTTGTTGTACGCGAACTAGACTAATTAATTCGAACATTCTTAGACTTGATTTCGTTTAAGGTTGGAATGATCCATGCCATTTTTAGGCTTGTTTAAATGTTACGAGTATTTTATTTTGTTAGATATCTTCTAATGGATCCATGTGGCTTTTTACTCTTGTAAAAACGTCATGTACGTATATTTGGATGATGTAAGAATCATATTTGGCTTTATTGAAATGCAAGGTTGTTGTCGAAAATCCTAAAAGATACGAAGTATATATTCTATAATTTATATAAGGACAATTTGCGACATTTATCACAAATGTACGGAAAATTATCTTAAAAATAAGATTATTTGCGGCGTTAAATTACCTCAAATAAGCCGATTATTTGCGGCGTCATGAAGAAAAGATGCCCCACATTATACATGCATTTGAGGCGTTATAAAGGAAGACGCCGCAAATAGTAGAGGCTATTTCAGGCGTTTTTCAGATATGACGCCGCAAATACTCATTTATATAGGAGGCGTCTAAAAAACGCCGCACCATATTTTTCTATCTGCGGCCCCGCCAAATGAGGCATCAAGAAAAACGCCTCTAAAGAGGATTTTTTTGGAGCCGCAATTCCACTTTCTTCTACTAGTGCCATTTTCGACATGGGGAATTGATATAATCGGGAAGGTGAACCCTTCCGGGACAGGAGGTCACTGTTTCATTCTAGTGGCTATCGACTATTTTACTAAATGGGTTGAAGCCGAGTCATATCGTGTCTTGAACGCCAAGCACGTAGCAAAATTTATCCAAGATAAAATTATATGCCGATACGGGATCCCACAAGAATTCATTAGTGATCAGGGGACCCATTTTCAAGCCGAAACCGCTACTTTGCTAGCAAAATATAAGATTCAAAGGCATACATCTTCACCTTACCGTCCCCAAACCAATGGAGCGGTAGAGGCAGCAAATAAAATAATTGTCACCATACTTAAAAAGATGGCTGATAATTACGGGGATTGGCCCGATAAAATCCCTTTTGCCTTATGAGGATACCGGACATCAATCCGCACCACAACCGGAGAAACTCCATACTATCTGACTTATGGGATGGAGGCGGTCCAGCCGGTCGAGCTCGAAGTACCATCCCTGAGGATTCTACTCGAAAGTCAGGTGCTTGAAGCAGATTGGGTCCAGGCCCGATATGATTCGTTGATTCTTTTGGACGAACGACGATCCCGAGCCCTTAACAATATCCAGGTATACCAAAAAAGGATACAAAGGGCTTTCAACAAGAGGGTTAGGCCCAGGAATATCAAAGAGGGCGATCTAGTCCTAAAATCTGTCAGGGCTTTACTACCAGTCGACCCAAGGGGAAAATTCAAACCCAATTGGGCCGGACCGTATCTAGTAAAGAAGGTTTAATCAGGAGAAGCCGTAATGCTAACAGACTTGGACGGGAACGAATACGTCAATCCAACCAACTTGGACCAACTACCCCTAACCTTATCTCAATGTCATTTGCTACAAGTTTATAAAAATTTGTTTTTTTATAAAAATTAAGCAAGTCAATAAGTTAGGATTACTTATCCTACTGTTGCACATCTCGAACTAATAGTCTTAATGTATTTCGAAAATTGCAAAAACCTACGTCTGAACTACGGTTGGTTTGATTCCACTAATCGTGGATACGTAGGCAACCCCTCAAAAGGGTACAACCACTGCAATAAACGAAAAGACAGGAACGGTTTTTCACTAATATGTCTTTTATTATTTCAAAAAAATGCCTCACGCAAAAATAAATCACACAAAAAATAATAGTAGTACTTATATAATAAAATCTAGGAGACTACTGCTCGTACATCTTCCGCTTCCCTTTATCTTTTGGGTCACGCGGAGCGCGGGGTCGACGAGGCGGGGGCGAACGTTCCCGTATCACTAAGGGAACCTCTTTACCCCGAACCCGTTTCTTCGACAACGAATCTTCAGCTATCGTCACTGGCCCAAGCCGAGCCCGTACGTGTTCGGGAATTCTGTCGCGTGGACCAAGTAGGTCCTTAGCCGCCAGTCTTGGGCCGAGTCTCCTTTCCAAGTCCGTCTGGGGGCTCACTTTCCCCCGTGCACCTTTAATACTGGACCCTTCAGTCTGAGTCCTATTCTTCCCTTTCTGGCCTGACATCAGGCGAACCATGGTAGCCGAGGTATCACCGTCATCGAAAAAGCCTCGATTGTCTTTAGCTTGTTCTCGGCGCAGCAAGTCGAAGGCTTCATCGGTCTTCAAAGCAGCACGGGCTTTAGTAGAGTCCGCCTTTGTCCATCTTACATAAGAATCAGATACCCAGATCGAATGAGAGGTCTTCGGGATGGGCCAAGTAGCCCGAGTATACCACCTTTGCATCCAGGTATTGCTCATCACATCCGTCAGCTGAGTAGATTCACTCACGAACGCTTCGGTTTCCGGGATTCTCTAGGCCCGAGCATATTGCCTAAGTATGCGATCGGGGTAAAGATGGATGGTCTGCCTAAAAGATAGGATTAATTGATATCGGGCCCTATCCCTCGATTCTAAACCGGTCCAAACATAAATGGGCCACCAAGGTACGGTCCAACGGATCAATGGGCCTCCATGAAAAGATAGCAGCTCATCCCAGAATTTTTGGGTAGTAAGACGGGAAAAGTCAACAGTCCGTCTTCTCGTCATCACTTCATTTGGGCGATATCGGCTTACGTCAAGAGGAGGGTCCAGGATCGATAGCCTCTCGAATAGCCAAAGCTGAAAAGTCAAAGTCGCGAAAAGTCAAAATCGTGAAAAGTAAAAAAAAAACAAAAAATCGCAAAAATCGGAAAAAACCGAGAAAAAACGAGAAAACCGGAAAAACCAGAAATTTCGGAAAAATCGGAATTGCGAAAAAAGTCAAAAATTACGAAAAACGAGGGAAAATCAGCCTACCTGTAGAAGACGGGTACTCCCAGTCAGCCGGATCGACGGATCCCTTTTACGATTATCCAAGCCCTGGATAATCTCCCCTGTAATCAACCAAGCCGGGCTGTGCTCTGTCTCCATCAGGTCAGCTACAGTGAGAAGTCGGACATGGCCCATGCAAGATAACAAATCCATATGACCTTCGAAGGCGTAAACATGGAGCATGCAAAAAGTAAAGGCCCTACGGCTATATACCGGCCTGACCCGGACGTCATCTGGGTTCATAAATTTTTCATCCAGGTCGATCAAGGAAACGCTATCGTCTTCTGTCATGCAAGATACCTCCATGTGGGAAAGCCCTAAAAATTCTCGTAATTTTCTTCTCGTGTCATGAACTGAAAACGGGACGACAGGGCGAAGCATGGGATTCCATCCTCCTACAGCAGCAATTTCCTCAGGAATAGGACAAATTTCGCCTCGAGGAAAGCTAAAAACGTGATAAGTATCGTCCCAGTAGGACAGGCAAGCATCCAAAAAGTGGCGGTCCACTTGCATTTGACGGATCGTAAATAACTGGGTGACGCCATTCTGGTTTAGAATAACTCTATTTGCGTCTCTGAAAAGTCGGGACCAATCTTGCAACATGCCAACTAATCGGTCGATACCCATAATGAATTTCTAAAAGGAGGAAATAAGTTTCTCAAGGCTTGTTTTTTTCTTTGAAGGAAGAAGGGAATTGTGGGAATTATGAATAAATTATGAACAAGGGGAGACTATTTATAGCATGAAATTGGATTCTCCTCCTCATCTAAGGATTCCTAATCCCAGAAGATTTAGCATACAGGCCTTATCCTATGATCTAGCTAAGTCATCCTGAGCATTCCTATTCCTTTTCGGAGTCAAAATGCTTTAATCTTTTTTCAAAACTTTTCCAAATCTAAAAAATCCAAAAATTCAAAAATCTCCTTCAAATTCTATTCCCCAGCGCGAGTCATTTCTCCTAAAAATGTGTTACATGCGAACTTTGCATAAATCATTGTACAAGACGACTCAAGCAAAACCATGCAACCAACTCCCCAACGGCATTTAATGGGATGGGCCCACGTATAGGCACACCCAAGACTTATACGACAAGTCTGGTTCCCCACGGAGTTATCATCATCAGCTCAGGTATGATTTACAACTTATGGCTGGCGAGCCCTTTTATGCGGGTCTAATGGACTTTAAACGACCCGACCGGAAGCTGCCAGGTTTTAATCTTTGATTGACCTGGTAGCTACTCTGACTTTCGCCCTGTCCAAGCCTCAGTCAGAGAGGGGGCTCTGTAGACACCCACATTTTGACCGTCAGGTGTCTATAGCAGTTTCCGACAAACACCCGATGATGATCGGATGCAAACGTGCTTTAATATATTCGGAAACGGGCTCAAAATCATTGGCATTTGGCTTGGGCTTTTTACGGAGTACATATCTCACAAAACCAACCTCAAAATCAGGCCCAGTGGGTCGTTTCGAGTCAAATAAGACTAATTTGGGTCGAAACCGGCACCAGGGGTAAAACCGTCTTTCAGCGACCGAGTCAAAACCCGGTCAAAAATATTCTCGAGACACGCGAGTCAGCCGTGACACCTCACGTGGCTGATTCGAGCTCCAATACTACAAAAAAATCAGCTACACAAAATATTAAACAAATCCGTTTAAGGATAGAATTTGATCTCAAGTAGGAATTCTATCCGAAAACCGAATTAGATACTCGACCAAGCATAAGCTCGGCCGAATCACTCCACCAACCAGCCGAGATTCGTTGCTTCTTCACCAAGCAACGGAATTTATGTTCTTCTCAGCTTCTCACGTTTCTTATCCTAAGCGGTAGTTCTAACCCAAACACTTCTCTTAGCCAAGGTCGGGAATATTCCTATAAATAGGCCCCTTGCACAACACAATTAACACACTTGAATACACGTACATCAACTCTTCACACATAAAATTACTTGCACTTAAGCATTGAGAAACCGATATTACATCTAAGACCAGAAGGAAACCGTCCCCTATACCCGACACCCTTCACGTCCAAACCGAGCCACCGTAACTCACCGACATCCACTCGACGCTCTTGTGCCCAAGCCACGTTCCAACGAGCTCCGATCCGAGTAAACTAAAACATCAAATTCATCTTTTTTCTATCGTTTGTTTTATTATACTAAAACGAATCTCACATGCTAAATTCAACTTTGACGTTAACTTTCATGCATTAAAACCGACTTAGCAACCCATTCAATTCCTCGCATGTTTAGGGAAAACAATGTTTGCATATCATTCATCGTATTACTAACGCGTGTATTCAAAAATCATTCGATATCTTAGTAGAGGCAGCTAATGCATGTGCGGGCAGGGATGGGTGTTCTTCGTGAACTTCCCAACACGTACCCTCACCCCTTACTCAGAACCTCGATTTCCGGATGTCCGAAACCATTGGCAACGAGAGTCATTCAATACACGGTATCCGATCATGTCGGTATCGTTATCAAATGCAAAGGGACGAATCCAATAAACTCTGACATCGGAAATGAGCCGTATTTTTTACACGGCCCACTACGACATAGAGTGGCTTCGAACGGGCCCGAACTCCCACAAAGTTTGGTGGCGACTCCAACTTCGATTTAAATTTCAATTCGATCCATTCTCATATGGAGATTCATTCGCCTCCCCAAACCCGCGCGTGGCCGCGTCGGGGTGGACCTATGTCATGTCCACACAACTTAATCCTTAAAATCTGTAGAATTATAAAACATATATGCCTCGATACATTTTAAATAGCCATCTTAACCATATAATCGCATGATCTCCTTGCAACCCTCTCATAGTTACATGTACGAGACCATCTCACTTCTAAGTGCCTCAAAATTATGTTTCCAAGCTTCCATATATTATTCCATAATCTTAAAGAAAATGTCTAATTATCATCAAATTAAAATTATATCTAATAAGCCCAAAATTCTCTATTCTTATAATTTCATTAGTCCATAATGTAATTTGTCTCTAATCATTCTTACTAGTTTTCACCTCTATATATCACGATCGTCTGACAAAAACACAAGTATCCTAACGACATCATTCCACATCTCAAGTTTCCTATTTTCCTGAAATTAATATAACTGTGAATTCCCTAATCATTTTAGAGACCATCATTTCTATTATTATTGACTTATTGTTCTTTAAAGGTTAATATCAATCCATAATGAAGTTATTCTCAATACCTCAATATTTTCCTTTCAACTACAAAACTCACTCTTTTAACTTCATATTACTCAAATATGTTCTCGATCCATTCAAAAACTTATATTCAGAAAAATCCTAAAATATCCTTAAATAGGGGTTTTACAAATTAATATCCATAAAACAATACCACATCTTATTACCTATTCACCTTTAGACTATTGTTCACGTACTTCTCAAAGAATATCATTTCTCTCCATTTGAAGTATGATTATGTCACCATCTATTATTCATCCACTAATCCCACATGCGTGACTATATCATGCTCTATCTCAAATAAGATTCCATATGGGGTAGGAGGGTTAGAATTTTTTTTAAAAAAAATTTAGAATTTGTAGGGGAATAAAATTTCAAAGAATTATATTTTAAAGATCAAGGTATAACAGACTTTTAAATAAAGAGTATAATCAAGATAGAAAAAACAAAAATGAATACATTTTAAATAAAATTTTCAATCAAAAATAAAATTATAATTAAGTTAAGAGTGAATAAGACCCACTATGTACATCAAAGGGAAGATGAAAACAAAATATTAAGGATTATAAGATTCAAATACTGGTTTAACAATCAAAAAGATATTATGCTCAAGAGACAACATAAATTATACTGAAATTAATTTTGAAATGGTATTACTAATAAGAAAGCATGTCTTATAAATATATTGTGGGGGAAATAGTGCTCCTTGGGACAACGAAGGAGGATTCAATTTAAGGTATCTTACCACATGGAACAAAGCAGTGGTCAATCAATGGTTTTAGAATTTTGTTAATGGTAAAACAGACATTTCGAATAGCTGGACTTAATATTACATCTTATATATGAGCAAAGACAATTTGAGAGATAAAGAGAAGGAACAATATACTTCAATCATGAAAATCACCTTAAGCGTTAAGAGTTAAGATCAGAGGATGGGAAGTAAGGCAAATAATATAAGGTCGGTACAAAGTTTGCAGGAAATGATAAGTTCTAGGTTGAATTGTGTGGACATGACATAGGTCCACCCCGACGCGGCCACGCGCGGGTTTGGGGAGGCGAATGAATCTCCATATGAGATGGTCAAATTGAAATTTAAATCGAAGTAGGAGTCGCCACCGAATTTTGTGGTTATTTGGAACCATTCGAGCCCACTCTATGTCGTAGTGGGCCGTATACAAAATACGGCCCATTTCCGATGTCAGAGTTTATTGGGCTCGTCCCTTTGCATATCGATACCGATGCCGACTGGGCGGTTAATCGTATATTGAATGACTCTCGTTGCCAATGGATTCGGACATCCGGAAACCATGGTTCTGAGTAAGGGGTGAGGGTACGTGTGGGGAAGTTCACTAAGAACACCCAACCCCGCCCGCACTTAGCGGCCTTTACTAAGACATCGTTCGTTTTTGGTGTACACGGGTTAGTTCGACGGTTGAATGATATGCAAACATTATTTTCCTAAGCATGTGAGAAAAATAAATAAATGGGTTGCTAAGTCGTTTAATGCATATTAAACTAATAACGTCAAAGTTATTTTAGCATGTGAGTTCGTTTTAGTCTAATAAAACGATAAAAACAAGTAAAAAGCTACAAACACGAGAAAACGAGTTAGTAACGTTGAATAAAATCGAATAAAGACATAAATAATATGCATGACTCGAAAAAAGGTTTTGATGACACGTGATGGATTAACACGTGTTGACCGAGGTCGAAAAAAAGTATTTTATCGAAATATGTCGCGAAAGTCGCATTTTAATATAAGGTTCGAAGAGAATTAAAAATAGAAAAGCAAAGAAACGAAAAAAAGGACTCGGCCGAGCAGGCCACCGCGCGAGCCGCCTAAAGGGCGCGCGACTCGCGTGGTGGTCTGTCGGGTTTTTTTTATTTTGTCGAAAAATCGTTAATTCTTATAAATCGCGTACAAATATGGATTAATTTATACTCGACTCATATTTTCGATATTTGTCGTATTCGATATTCGATTATGAAATCGATATCGAATAGTTAGAATGCTTTTAAAAAAGGCTTAAAAAAAAGTTTGTTTTGAACGAAAATTGAAAAAAGAATTTTGAACGAAAAAAATGTTAATTCTCTCCGCGTTTAAAATCATCGAATTTTGTTTAAAAAAAAAAGTAATGATTTTGTTAGCATCAATGAAAATTATTTTAATTTAGTTCTTGTAGATACGATATTCGATTAGAGAATCGGTATCGTATTTTAAGAACGTTATAAAAAATAGTTTTTTTATCATCGAAAATAGATAAAATATGATACGACAAACGACCCATATTAATAATGCGAAACAATCGGAAAAAAAATAAAAAAATATGGACGAAAAGAGGGGAGAAAGACGTGAGAGAGAGAGAGAGAAAGGAGAAGAAACGGGTTTGATTTACACCCTCAACCTACATGCTCTGTGTTCTCGGTATAAGGCTCGTCGGACGGTGGCTTAGGCACGTGAGCGTCGAGATGATGCGGGTGAGTTAAGGTGGTGCGGATTGGTGCGTGGGACGAGGTGGGTTCGGCCGGTTTGGATGGGTCGGTTTTATCGGACTTCGGGACGGTACTTCGGTATTCCTTCGGATGTGTGTGACTATTATTTGTTGTGTATTGGTTGGTGATTTGTGTATCGGGATTATTGATGTTTCATGTGTTGTCTTTTGTGTTTAATATAAGGTCCTATTTATAGGAGTCGGGGTAGCCTTGCTTGTGTGGCAAGAAATACCGGTTTGGATAGGAAATACGAGAGTTCGTAAGGGAATAAACTTCTCGTTTCTTAGGGGAGAAGCAAACATCTCGGCTGGTTGGGGAGTGTTTGGCCGAGTATTCGGCTGTCTCGGCCGAGTATTTGGAGCTCGGTCGATGTCAGATTCGGTTTCCGGATAGAATTCCTACATGAGATCGAATTCTATCCTTAAACGGATTTGTTTAATATTATTCGAAGCTGATTTTTTTTGGTGTTTGAGTCCGAATCAGCCGTGTAGTGTCACGGCCAGATCGTGTGACTCGGGAAAAAATATCTTTGACCGGGTTTGCCTCGGTCGCTAAAAGACGGTTTTACCCCCGGTGTCGGAATCGACCCAAATTAGTCTTATTTGACTCGAAACGATCCACTGGGTCTGGATTTGAGGTCCGTTTTGTGAGATTTGTACTCCCTAATAAGCCTAAACCAAATGTCCATGATTTCGAGCCCATATCCGAGTCCATTAAAGCATGTTTGCGTCCTATCATCATCGGGTGTTTGGCGGGACCTACTATAGACACCTGGTGGTCCAAATGCGGGTGTCTACAGAGCCCCCACTCTGACTAAGGCTTGGACAAGGCAAAAGTCAGAGTAGCTACCAGGCCAATCGAGGATTAAGACCTGGCAGACTTCCGATCGGGTCGTTTAGAGTCCATTAGACTTGCGTTAAGGGCTCGCCAGCCATAAGATAGAAATCATACCTGGATAGATGTCGATAACGGCGCGGGGACTTTCTACTAAAAAAGTCTTGGATTTGTCTGTTTGCAGACAATCTCCATCTTGAAATTGCGTGGGAGTTTGCCTTGGAGGCTATGGGTGTACCGCTTACTGATACGTCCCATCTTTGAATTGCGCGGGAGCCTCTGTTAGAAGCTACGGATGTACCGCTTACTGATACATCCGATTCCTCAGCAAAAATGTTGCTTGAATTTTCACTGAGAACTTTGAGAATTCTCCGGGAGTCTTGGGATGCCTGTCTGTTTTGCATGCAACATACAGATAAAACATCGACTCGTGCTGGGGAAGAAAATGATTTTTGGTTGATTTTTTTTTGGAAAAAACCGATTTTTTTTTGAAAATGGCGGAAATTTTGAAAAATTTGGAAGAAAAGGAATGTTTGGGATGACTTGATTCCTGATCAGATTCTGACACGGATTCCTAAAAATCCTCTGGTTAGGCCTGTATGCCTAGTTGAAGAGGGAGATATACCGACAGACTCGACTCTGGACGTGATCGGACGAGTTGACAGACCCGACTGGACTCTCTAAGGGTTGGACCGTGACTCGGTAGGGGATGGGCCACCTAAGATGACAAGACTCTTAAGTTGCGCTATTCCGTAGCCTTGGCGAGTGACAACATGGTCGAATCCTCAGAATGAGTCTGTTTCCGTACGACAGGGCTTTGTGGTAGCAATGCCGTAGACTGGTGTTCTTTTGATTTTGTTTTTGGTTTCGGGGCATGCATGTTCCCAAAGTAGGTGTTGTCTCGAGTCTCTGACAGATTCTTGTCTTCGACTGGGCCGAGTACTAGGACACACTATAGAAAGGAGGCTAGTTATTGAAAGTCTTTGGATTATGTGAATGGATGGAGAACTTCTGCCTAAGAGAAGCCCTCGAGACAACAAAGCTAGCTGTTGAGAACATGACAGTGTCGTGACCGGAATGATGATGCTTTTTGAATTTGTGTCAATGTGGGTGGTTGTGCCTTTGTTGAAAGGCTGCCTACGTATTCACGTGTAGTGAAATCAAACCAAGCCGTAGTTCAGTGTCGAAAGATATATTATGGTGCCTAATTTATTAGGGCTTTGTGTGTAACTAGCCATAGCAATGGTGTAGGCTAGGTGCATTCCCAATGATGTCTTGACCAAAGGGCTAGAATAGTTAGGATGTTGATCCTGTGACTGTGAGCATTTTCCGGGGTAGCCCCCAGAGGTGGTGTGAACTATTTGGGCATGTTTTATGCCGACTGCAAGTTGAATTCCCGTGTTTGGGGCTGGTAACTGGTTTAGATGTTTTTGGAAATGTGATGCTAGGAAGTAAGTGGCTTCGATGATTCGAAATCTGGAGCTCGATTTTGTGGAGCTAAGGCTTCGAGGGTAAGGTATTTTAATGTGGTGGAAAAGGGGGAAGTCGAGTAATAATGACTCGAACTTCGATCGGGGTAGGTTTGATAATGCGGGATCTGATTTCCATGTCTGGCCCTAATGGTTAAGGTATCCTATGGAGCTTGAATCCTCAAAATTCTGGGCTGTCTCTAGCCTAGGTCTCGAGGAGGGTCTTGAGGGTTGTAATGTGGGAAGGCTAAGTGTGGTGTTAGCTGACCAGCTTGACTGTCACTCCCCTATTGGATGGTATTGATAATTTTGAATTTGACCGTACCCCGGTCAAAGGATTTTCACTTGAGTTGACCGTTGACCACGGTCATGGGTATTTGATTTTTTTTGATTGACCTCTTAGCCCCGGTCATGGGTTTTTTTTTGAATTTTTGCTGGTTGACCTCTTAGCCCCGGTCATGGGTTTTTTTTTTGAATGTTGGTTGACCTCTCAGCCCCGGTCATGGGTTTCTTGAATTTTGGTTGGACTAACACCAAAGGTAGGGATCGGTTGATCTTATCGGATGGGTGTTTGTTGTGGTAAATGGGCTTGCCTCCCGTCTTGGACCCAAACTAGGAGAATTCCCAGATTTGTCATAGGATTCAATATGCTCCTGCTAAGGGTGGTTATGTGGCTTTCTATGTCAGACATGGAACAGGTAAAAGGAAAACACGGGTCTCAGTTTCCTGCAGTCGTTATAGATGTGCCTATAATAGTCACGTGCATGTGCTCACAGTGTATGATGGTATTCATCATGTTCTCAGAAACACGTAAGGAAATATATGAGAAAATAGAAAAGCTGATTTTATTGAAAATGTGAAAAGAGGACAGAATGCAAATGACTCTGACTTTGACTTTGACATAAAATAGTGATCCTAGACTCGGACTCAGACTAGGACTTGAATCAGATCCGGACTCGGATGCTTGGTTGGTTGTTTTTTTTTGGTAAGGTCTTCGACAGGTGCCACGACTCGCCTAAACTCGGCTTTGCGCAAATGCAAGAGAGGGAGTCAAACTAGACATAGCCCGGGGTGACGGGAATGACTAAAATCCTCGGATCGGGAAACCCGGACGTTGACCTAGACAAAGTAACGACCGTGAATTAGACTCGGGCTGTACAAGGATGAGTCCGAAAATGGGGCGACCGTGTTTGACCGCGTCGCGTGCTCGGACCAACCGTGGTGACCTAACCCTAGGTGACTCGAGTGTTCGTAGCATAGGTACGACTCGAAGAAGGCATCATAAGGACGCCGGTGTAAGGTACCCCTTAAGGTGACCGTGGTCGACTGCTCGGGTGGAGGACAGCCCCCGAGTGAGACTAAAGACTCAAATGGTGTGACATCTAAGTGGCTCGAAAGTGGGATACGTGAGACATGTGTAAGACAAGACCCTTAGAGCAACCGTGATTGATCGCTCTGCTGAAGGGTAGCCCCCGAGTGGGGGTGAAGACCGACTCCTAGACGGGTGACTCATGGACGGTGGGCTTTCTTTAGGATTTCGGCAGAATAGGCCTAGTCCCGTGTGAAGAAAGACCTACGTGTGAGCTAATCCCCAGACTTTGGACTCGATTGTGTAAGTGGGCTTCCCTTTGTAGGAGTTTGTCCTACGTAGGTGGGCCGTGCCTTGACTAATAAGGCGGACTTAGGATGGGGTGGAAACCCGTGATGTAAGATCGACGGAGTTTCGACGCTATAGACTCTTACTACTTATGACAAGACCCGACACTGCTAAATACGGGAAGTCCTAAGAAGAAGAAGGTTTGAAATGAAGATTTGAATTTTGAAAACCGAGCAAAGTCGGGTTGGACGGCCCAATCTTTTTTTGAAAATCGGAAAAAAGGTTTATCGGGCCGAGATTTTGAATTTTTGAAAAGGTTTGGACAGCATACCGGCTAAAAATAGGCTATTTTGAGTCAAAATCATAAGTCCTAAATTCGGCAGCTTTCCGGGTTTGAAAAATGGATAGTTTTCGAAAAAAAGATGCAAGTTTTTTTTGAAAACATGGTTTTTTTTAGAAAAAGGATGAGACACGGACCAAGTAGCATGTAGTCACGGAAACAGTATAACGACGCCATGTATGCTCTTAGTCTAAGTCTCGGTCAGTCTAATAGGGTCTATACCAACAACGATGGCTTTCTCGTACTGAGGATGGACTCCCTAAGCCGAGTGGGTCTTAGGACATGCCGCAAAACCTAAACGAGTTCCACCATCGATGTCTTTAGCGCACCCATGTAGGAATGCACCGTGGTATAGTGGGACATCGGTCACAAGTAACCGGCCCGGGAAAGATTGGGTTATGCATGGCCCATTGAACTAAAACGTGTACATTATTATTCGAACGATTTCTTTTCGAGTCTCACCCTAGGGATGCCGATGGTAAGTGACTCATCAGTTGATCCCCAGCGAAGTCGCCAAATTGTGGACATGACATAGGTCCACCCCGACGCGGCCACGCGCGGGTTTGGGGAGGCGAATGAATCTCCATATGAGATAGTCAAATTGAAATTTAAATCGAAGTAGGAGTCGCCACCGAATTTTGTGGATATTCGGAACCATTCAAGCCCACTCTATGTCGTAGAGGGCCGTATACAAAATACGGCCCATTTCCGATGTCAGAGTTTATTGGGCTAGTCCCTTTGCATATCGATACCGATGCCGACTGGGCGGTTAATCGTTTATTGAATGACTCTCGTTGCCAATGGATTCGGACATCCGGAAACCATGGTTCTGAGTAAGGGGTGAGGGTACGTGTTGGGAAGTTCACTAAGAACACCCAACCCCGCCCGCACTTATCGGCCTTTACTAAGATATCGTTCGTTTTTGGTGTACACGGGTTAGTTCGGCGGTTGAATGATATGCAAACATTATTTTCCTAAGCATGTGAGAAAAATAAATAAATGGGTTGCTAAGTCGTTTCAATGCATATTAAACTAATAACGTCAAAGTTATTTTAGCATGTGAGTTCGTTTTAGTCTAATAAAACGATAAAAACAAATAAAAAGCTACAAACACGAGAAAACGAGTTAGTAACGTTGAATACAATCGAATAAAGACATAAATAATATGCATGACTCGAAAAAAGGTTTTGATGACACGTGATGGATTAACACGCGTTGACCGAGGTCGAAAAAAAGTATTTTATCGAAATATGTCGCGAAAGTCGCATTTTAATATAAGGTTCGAAGAGAATTAAAAATAGAAAAGCGAAGAAACGAAAAAAAAAGGACTCGGCCGAGCAGGCCACCGCGCGAGCCGCCTGGAGGGTGCGCGACTCGCGTGGTGGTCTGTCGGGTTTTTTTTATTTTGTCAAAAAATCGTTAATTCTTATAAATCGCGTACAAATATGGATTAATTTATACTCGACTCATATTTTCGATATTCGTCGTATTCGATATTTGATTATGAAATCGATATCGAATAGTTAGAATGCTTTTAAAAAAGGCTTAAAAAAAAGTTTGTTTTGAACGAAAATTGAAAAAAGAATTTTGAACGAAAAAAATGTTAATTCTCTCCGCGTTTAAAATCATCGAATTTTGTTTAAAAAAAGAAGTAATGATTTTGTTAGCATCAACGAAAATTATTTTAATTTAGTTCTTGTAGATACGATATTCGATTAGAGAATCGGTATCGTATTTTAAGAACGTTATAAAAAATAGTTTTTTTATCATCAAAAATAGATAAAAATATGATGCGACAAACGACTCATATTAATAATGCGAAACAATCGGAAAAAAAAATAAAAAAAGATGGACGAAAAGAGGGGAGAAAGACGTGAGAGAGAGAGAGAAAGGAGAAGAATCGGGTTTGATTTACACCCTCAACCTACATGCTCTGTGTTCTCGGTATAAGGCTCGTTGGACGGTGGCTTAGGAACGTGAGCGTCGAGATGATGCGGGTGAGTTAAGGTGGTGCGGATTGGTGCGTGGGACGAGGTGGGTTCGGCCGGTTTGGATGGGTCGGTTTTATCGGACTTCGGGACGGTACTTCGGTATTCCTTCGGATGTGTGTGACTAATATTTGTTGTGTATTGGTTGGTGATTTGTGTATCGGGATTATTGATGTTTCATGTGTTGTCTTTTGTGTTGAATATAAGGTCCTATTTATAGGAGTCGGGGTAGCCTTGCTTGTGTGGCAAGAAATACCGGTTTGGATAGGAAATACGAGAGTTCGTAAGGGAATAAACTTCTCGTTTCTTAGGGGAGAAGCAAACATCTCGGCTGGTTGGGGAGTGTTGGCCGAGTATTCGGCTGTCTCGGCCGAGTATTTGGAGCTCGGTCGATGTCTGATTCGGTTTCCGGATAGAATTCCTACTTGAGTTCGAATTCTATCCTTAAACGGATTTGTTTAATATTATTCGAAGCTGATTTTTTTTGGTGTTTGAGTCCGAATCAGCCGTGTAGTGTCACGGCCAGCTCGTGTGACTCGGGAAAAAATATCTTTGACCGGGTTTGACTCGGTCGCTAAAAGACGGTTTTACCCCCGGTGTCGGAATCGACCCAAATTAGTCTTATTTGACTCGAAACGATCCACTGGGTCTGGATTTGAGGTCCGTTTTGTGAGATTTGTACTCCCTAATAAGCCTAAACCAAATGTCCATGATTTCGACCCCATATCCTAGTCCATTAAAGCATGTTTGCGTCCTATCATCATCGGGTGTTTGGCGGGACCTACTATAGACACCTGGTGGTCCAAATGCGGGTGTCTACAAATTGGTATAAGATTGTTTCACATGAAAGCAATGTAATAGGTGATGGGTCAGGGTGATAAGGGTAAAAGATGATTCCAAAGAATGAATTCGTAACGTAAAGGACAAGACAAAGGAAGCTTGTAACACCTGACAATATGCAGAAAATGAAATTTTCTAATAACTAGTAGATGTATTTTCTGTAAACATGATGCTGAAAGCCACTCACACTTATTCATCGAAAGTGTTCTTATGCAAAGGGAATGTGGTAGGAGCTAAAACAATGGGTGGAGGTAGTGATGATTTCAAGATTGAATTGAAATAAGGTGCAATTTAAGAATGCAGCAAGAAGAAAGTGCATGGGAAGCATAATTGGTATTGCACTTCTCTAGCAGTTCTAGTACACCATACATGGATTGGAAGAAGCATCGAAGTCTTTACTACTGCAGAAAGGACATTTAAAACTAATAAATCAATTAAAATTTGAATTCTTTGCTAAATTAAGAAGTAAAGGGATAAACTTGAGCATGAATATTATGTAATGAATGGGTAGTCTTGTAAGATAAATCTCTTGCATTCCCTAAGTGAATTAATAAGAAAATCATAAACTTTCTTCCAAAATAGTAGTATGGATAGAAAGCTCTAATGAAATGAAAGTAAGATAACAAACTGAAGTGGATTTGGAAAGACATAGAAAAGTTCACGTAAGAAAGTGAGAATCCAAAAATACGATTGATAAGAAGATAGTGGTATAAAAATTTATTGCGAGTTAAAAGAAATGAAGAAAACAGATATCTTTCTTAGAATTTATTTAATATTATGACGAATTGTAGGTAGGATGATGAGAGTTAATAATTTGACATGATTTTGAATTGAAACACGGTAGGTGAATATTTTCAAATTTTGTTACTAAGGTGTCTTGAATACTTGATTTACAACGTTAGCTATTTCTTATATTTAATTAATAATTTGGATACGTTATTTTATAACCTGCAACCAAAGTAACCAAGTTAGTATGGCAGAGAGTTAACCCACCAACACGGATCAATACACATGTTATTATAACCTAAGTTAAGAAGATTGCATCCCAAAATACTACTATGGTCTCTAAAAGTATTTGATGACGCAATAGACTTTCCTTCATAGTGATTGATAATCCTCACTTGATTCTGACGGGTCTTAATAAGATGAACTTAGTTGTATATACATGTAAATAAAAATTACTATTTAGGAATATATATATATATATTCTTATAACTATATACTATATAAGACAAATATATATCATAATATAACACATATATTGATAATACTATTAAGGGCTATTTAATATGCACATAACAACATAACATACACATAAGTGCAGATTACAATGTACGTCACATAATTCAAAAACAGGTATAAAACAAAAGCTACGGGTTCCTAAAACTAGGTCGGTCCTTAGTTGTTTCTACCCTTTTATTCTTTTCATTCAAGTGATCTAGTTATTTTAACATCTTATCCTTAAAAATAGATGACTCAATTCCGCTAGCCGAGTGAGTTGGGAGTATAAGACTCTATTACCAACTTAGTCGGGAGCTTTAAAGCTCTAGAGTAGATAAGTCATCAGACCATGCTCTGATACCAACTGTAACAACCCGGATTTTCCAGACTATATAAATAAGTCTATAATAGAAAACAGCGGAAGACATAATACATATCCGAGTCATTACTATTCTCAACTAACTAGATTACTTCATAATAATTATGAAAGTACTTAAATATTACATTCAATTATAACAATTTTATGAAGAAATAGATATACATTTGAGTCCCATCTTGAGCTATCTCCAACCTTGCCCGTCTGAGGAATGGTCAGTCTCCCTTAATCTGACGATTATAAAATTTTAAAAGAATTTCATAGAAAAACAAATCGTCAGGTGGGTAAATTATCAAAATTTAATATGAACAAAATATTAAATCAAACATAGATCAAATAGCAATACATAAAAGCACAACCGATAACACATAACTTTAGAGATCGTAGGAAATGTTTTAAGTGCCGTATTATTACGATATACCGGCCAATTATTGTACAAGTTCCGAATAAGTTTCGTAATTGGTACTTGTACAATAATAATATACCGCCAATCACATCGATACCAGGGGGCTTACATTATTACCCCTGTTTACCGTGGTGACATAAACACGTTTAAAACAAAATTCGTCCTCTCATCTCCAGGGTCGAATGCCGGTACGTGGGGTTGTTACCCGCACCATTGACTACTCACCACCCGGCTGGTTATCCCCGCAGCCACGCTCCAATCGTCGACTCACGGAAACCCGGGTGCGATCCACCTAACACGTACGAGACTGAACAGGTCCCCACCTAAAGTATGACCACACTCCCGCCTACTCTCGAGTCAATGTCAGCACAGCCAAAGATCCTTCGAACGCTACGGACGGTTTTATACGGTTAAGCTAAGCACTATTCTTCCAAGTTATCTCGTACACAATAGAGACAACCTGCTTTCCCGCTCAATGAGATTTCGAATAAAGTCCTAAAAATGCCCAATAAAATACAATCTTTTGAAATATATTTTTAAAACATTATTTGTTATCCAACTTGAATTCCATAAAAGTTTTCTTCTCTTGTAAGTAGATATATAAGATGTAACAATAGCCAAATAGCACGTAGTCAAATAAAGGTCTCCTTACGGGGTTGTACCTACTTGTTGGTCGGGATTTGGCTAACGAACTTGTTTATATAGTAAGTTAAATGATTATTATGACCATTTAACGGAGTTTGCCAAGTTTTAATCAATTAACTAAGGGATGATTTTTAGCCCCCTGAGTAGTCAATTGATTAGAAATCTTTCTTAATTCGTTTAGCTATAACTTATAATTCCAAAATGTGTAACTAAAGTACGACTTTTGACTCCGAAATATTATAACTGAAATATAAGGAATATTTATTTATGAAAGATTTTTTCTAAAAGTTATTCTTTAAAATATACAAGCTAAGTTATGGGAAAAGAACCCAAGATTGAGCATTTAATAAAATCTCATAGAATTGATAATAAAAACTTTTATCTGTATGTTTAAACGATAATAATTTGATAATTATATCATGACTTTTGAAAGATGACAAAGTTTTAAAAATAATTGACCATTTTGACGAAGTCCTTACAAAGTCGATGTTTTTTTTTACTTCTTAAAACTCGAATCATGTCTCATAAATAAACTTTCTTTTCAAAGTGTCCGAATATAATAAAACATTTATTTTAAGAAATTTGTAACACTCTTTAGATGGATCTAACGATATCGTGAGTCGGCCTAAACGGTTGCTAGGGTCCTAGAATTCTAACTTATTCGTGAGAAGTATGTTAGGCACTCTAATATACTCCCTCCGTCCTTTATGTTTCTTCCCGTTTCAATATAATACTCCTCACAAATCTTAAATTGTGGGAAGAAACATAAAGGACGGAGGGAGTAACATTATTTCGGGGTATCGTTGGTCAGGTCTCACAATTAATAATTAAATTATACCAAGTATAGAATGAAATAACAAACGGAAATAAACAATAATTTTCTAAGTTACGTATAATTATAGAAATTAGTAAAATTAACTAGAGCCAAATAACATTTTTGAGACGATACTACTAAAATGTGTCTTATGAGTCGTTTTAGGAATTTCTTAAGCTCAATAACTAGGCCATCATTAAGTCAATTAGTTGTGTCCAACAATTTTCGTCAAACATAAATCACTTAGGAAGCATACTAAACCATTATTATTATTATTATTATTATTATTATTATTATTATTATTATTATTATTATCAACGGATCTTGCATTAACACCAAAACAAATTACAAGAAGTTAGTGGGAAGCCGAGATACTATCTGGGCACCCACTCCCTTAGCAATAGCAAAGCTAAGTCTAGTGAAAATAAAGGCAGCTGTACGAGCCCCCGCATCCTGAGAGATAGAAAATTTCTGAATCCGCTTCAGCAATGCAACAACCTCAGCATCAAGCTCCCTTAAAGACGAGAAGGAGAAAGGCAGGAACCCGTACCCAATCTTGGTGCACAAATCTCCATACTTGGCGCACTTACGTTGAGCAGCATCAACGACCACGCGACCAGGCAGGAAATCAGCCATCGTAGACTTGGCGCACTTATTATTATTATTATTATTATTATTATTATTATTATTATTATTATTATTATTATTATTATTATTATTATTATTATTATCATCATCATCATCATCAAATAAAAGCTCATTATCTATGTGATGCAATCATCCAAAATGAAGTCGGTCGGGTCAAGTATGTTAATCAAGTTCGGAATAGCATGTTAATTCTAAACTTTTTCCTAATTTCACCAAGAGTTTATTACACTTTTCCTAGTTTTAACACAAGAATACATTTAAGACAAGAAATTCATACGATAATCATGATAGACATGCATGCAGTTATTTTGCAAAGAAATGCATTTGTTATAAATGAACCTCTTGATAAGTTTAGATCTATTTACCCACATGCAAACTAATTTACCATCAAATAAACATGCAAATCAAATTTATTACTAATCAAATTTATGGAGAAATTCATTTAATAATGGATTTCTCACACAAGTTTGACGATTTACCCACCCTAATAAAAAGGGTTCCAATCACGGTCATAACTCGGACGCGGAGATGATTACGATGGTTCCAGAAAAAGCGGTTTTGTCGAACTCCGGCTCTTTCTTGGCTTGTGTTCCAGATAAATACGACAAAAGAAATCTCTGTTAATCATACCACTCGTAGTATATTAAAAACAAATTAGTATAAGCCGTTTTTAAGTTCAAATCGAACCGTGAATTTGACATGCACGTTTAGTTTACTCATCAATTTTTAAGATTTGAAATTAGGGAAATTTTAAATTTAAAGAAGGAAAATAATAATACTAAATATTTACCTTTATTAAAAATACAAGAATCTGAGACAAGCAATTCAATTTTTCTATGGGTATAAAGTTGGTTTGTAGTAACTTGGAGGATAATTCAAAGAATATAAAGGTGTTTCAGGATAAATGGGTGCAGGGTAGCATTCCGGTTCCAAAAACGGGTATTAACTGTCTTGAAAACGAGAATGGTTCCCCCTGGACTTTTGCTGATTTCATTAATGAGGATAATTCTTGGAATCTTGCTAAGCTTGAGAGAGTTTTTGATTCAGAATGGAGTAAGAAAATCTGCGCTATCCACTTGCCCTCGTCAAAGGTTGAGGCTAGACCTTGTTGGAACAAAACCTACGATGGAATTTATAATGTAAAAAGTGGATATTGAAAAGGTATGAAAGAAGATGTTAAATTCAGTAGGCATAGGATCAAAGCGGAAAAAGGAGTCCTTTCTTCTCCTGAATTTTATTCCAAGAAGACCCTCTGATCTGGAGACTCCCGGGTCCTCAAGTTTGGAAAGTATTCATTTGGAAAATCCTTGCCTCGGCCCTTCCCGTGGGACATGAGAGATCCTAGAGAAACATGCCAGGGTCGTATTCTTGCGTTCTGTGTAAGGATATGTCTTCTTCTAATCAGAGATATGAGACAGAAACTCTAGAACACCCCTTTAGGGATTGTGAAGTTTCGGTAAGACTTTGGGCTGCCTGTCCCTTGGGTTTGCGTTTTGAAAATGATTCGGCGATTAGTTTTATACGTTGGCTGGTGAATTAGATTTACTTCCTCTCCAAGAAGGATAAGTCTCAGTATGGCATCATCAGCTTTATTAATATGTTATACTCGATTTGGTTATATCGTAATGGTATTATCTATGGGAAATGGGATAGATCGTGCGTAGGGTTTTGGAAGAGATATGAAGCCTCATGTATTGACCTCAGCATTTACCTTACAAAAGGAGGATTCCCTAGTCATGCCTTACTCAATGCATGCTTCCCAGACTGATAGATCTTCTCATATGGATGTCTCTGCTTTGGAGGATTGAAGTAGACGCATGAAGGATATTAGTAAATCTCAAGAAGTCATTATTATTAGGGCTCTTGGAAATCATGTTCCCTGCTCTAGAGTGACAATTGATGTTGATGCAGGATGGTTATCTTCATTCAATGCTGCAGGAGGTTGGGTTTGTAAAAATGACTGTGGTTTTATTCAGGAAATGCAGGAAAGGTTTTTGGCTGAGTCGCCCTTACAAGCAGAAGCTCTGGCTCTTCTTAAATCTATGAAATGGGCTAAGAAAGCGGGTCTCCTTCATCTTGACTTCAAGATGGATTGCCTGAACTTGGTCCTACAGATCGCCAATGTCAGTAATCCCTACGCCGCTATTGCAATTCTGATTGAAGACATAGTAGCTGAAAGTTCTTGGTTTCATTGTTGTTCACTTTCCATTTTACCCAGAACACGAAACTCTGACGCACACAGACTTGCGTCTGGTGCTCTAAGAGTTTCGTGATTCTACCTAGTTAGTTCCTCGGGCAAAAAAAAGTTGGTTTGCATGAGATAAAGACTTTGAAATGGAAGGGCAAGTAGTGAGACTCCTTAGTAATTTTGTTGACCGATAATTTGCAATACATGGATGAAGGTGGGTGATGGGTTTCATTTATTTTACTAGAAATAAGGAGTAGGCTAGGAGAGGGAGTAAGAATGAGGCAATGAGGTGTTGGGTAGGGGGTTAAGGAGGACGAGAATGGAGAGGTAAGGAGCCCAATTGGGCTATGACTCTGAGTTTGTATTTCGTTTCATAATCGACTTCATTTATATTTTATAAGACTTGCTTTTAGGTTATAAATAAATGAAAATGATCATAAAATCCTGAAATCGGAAAACTTTTAAGTTCGAATAAAATCTTGAGCAGGAATAGCTTTATATTATAGGTGGTGTAATTGTGTAGGTTGACTCGACTACTTATTTAATTAATTAATTGGGTCAGGTCTCAAGTTATTATTGATCGCCTGTTCACGTTATATTAATGTTATTTTAAAATATGGAAACTATGGAGTGTCGTAGAACGGGTATGGGTTAAGATGAGAATATAAACAGTGAAAGATGGAAAATACGTATTATTCAAACCTATACTACTAATGATAATTTAATATAGTACTATAATTTGAACTCGTTTAAGAAAACATATCTAATAATTTGTACAGTTGTCTGAAATTGTAATTAGTGAAGGAATTAGTGTCGACTTAAGTTGTCTTAAACTGAGCTGAAAATTAGTAGTATGTGCTTAATATATTTAAATATAATATAAATAATAGTAAACAAAATAAAGAAATAAAATGACATTAATTAAAACTTTATAATCAAGGGTTAAAATGAAGAAATTTGTAGAAATCAAATATGAATTCTCTATCCATCCCACGGAAGAGGGTCTAGTAGTTTTAAAAATTCAATAAAATAGAACGTAAAGTAGAAAGTGTTTCTAAAATGTTGTTGAAAATACGGGGTGTTACATTTTTACGATCCCACGGGTTATTAAGTAGCTCATCCACTACGAGTCTATGACAAGTACATGTTTTTATACTTGATGGTTGAAGTGCTCATACATTACAGGTTTTCAATTATGTTTCCGTTTTTTGATTTTTTCAATTTAATTTTGTTTTGAGAAGTTCGTCGAATTGGGGTAACTCGAGCTACTGTTTTCTAGTGTTAATTCTTGTTAACACTAATTATGCAGTGATAGTGCTGATTATTTTGGTCACTAAATTGTAATTAGTTTGCATATTTGTTTTAATGACAGGTGATAGTTCGGAGAAAGGTTAAGAGGAACATCATGAGTAGCGGTGTCTTGATTCTAGTCGCTTTATTAGCATGGTTATTAGGTTTCCTGATCGGGTATCCAATTTAGGTTTGTAGTTAAGTATCTATAGTGTAGTGTAGAAGGAAGAGAGATAATGTCTTGTGGCTGTAATTAATTGTTTTGCTATTAATAAAATGAGTTTTTCTACATGGCGCACCTGAACTTTTCACTTTTCTACGTGGTACCCCTGCTCTTTCTATGTGTATACATGGTACCCTTAAACTTTACTATTAATTTAATTGGTACCCCTTAAAGGTTTTTTTCATCATGTTTTATCGTTAAATTGTGTTTGTAGCTTAAATAAAGACTTCAATACCATTTAACTTAAATAATTAACAAATAATTGAGCTTAAATGAAGTGTTATCAGTTGATTTGGCAATATAACACCAAAAATATACTCATTTTAGATTTGGTGCGTAACTGCGAAAACATACAAGAATGTTAGTTTAAGTTCAATTTTAGATTAATTAGGCATGTTAAATGATGTTTAAGTTTTAATTTTGAACAAAAAAAGGTAGTTTAGTGCCAAAGTTTGACGGAAGAAAAAGTTTAAGGGTACCAATAAGGTAATAATAAAGTCTAGGGGTACCAACGATGTTTATAATAAAGTACAAGGGTACCAAGTAGACATGTAAAAATGGTAGGGGTACCAGGTAGAAAAGTGAAAAGTTCAGGGGTACCGTGTAGAAAAACCCTAATAAAATTTAGTGACCATTTATGTGAATGTGGTGGACCTATTGCGTAATTTTTTTTTTGTTATTTACAGTTCAGTAGTGCCTATTTTGTATTTTTTTTTGTAATTTAGCAGTTCAATAGACATAGGGCGAACCAAATAACCCATGTTTATATTTATAAATAGACACAAGGCATACAAAAACACATGTCTAGAGTTTTTTTTATAGACATGGGTTATTTCTGAAAACCTATGTCTAATTTAAAAATAGACATGGGTTATTTAAAAAACCTATGTCATGTTGTAGATAGACATAGGTCGTACGACCTATGTCTAAGTATTTGACAATAGATGTCACCCAAATTAACATGGGTCGCGGAACCCATATCTAATAGTGAAAATGACCCATGTCTATTTGATGTTTTGTAGTAGTGAGCATAGCCGGAGTCGAGGACGAAAAAGGAAACCCGGCTTGCCCACTAATTTGCCACCATAAAACCGTCCGCCTAATAGCCACTTGCCCTTCGACCAAATAAGAATGCCACTTCTTTTCGAAATGGCCGGCGTTCCACGCATCCGCCGTCTTGCAACCCATAAAGCACTTATAGCTATAGCCCTTAACGGATCGAGGAGGGTCCACCAAACCGAGTCTCTCCTGTAGCCAAACCTGCATCAATTCTAACACAATGTCGCTATAGTAAGGCCCTGTTCTTTTCGGCTGAAACAAGGCTGAGCTGAGCTGAGCTGGTCTGATAGAAGCTGAGCTGAATTTATAAAAGCTGAAACTAATAATTTTTTATATAAATTATCTAATAATTTTAAGAAAAATATTGGAGCTGAGCTGATAAGAGCTGGGCTGGGCTGATAAAAGCTGAGCTGGTCTGAAACGGGCTGAAATTAAGCCGAAAAGAACAGGGCCTAAGTTTTAAACAACACAACCACAAAGAAACACAACAAACAAAAAGTAGCACCTTACAATACCTGCAAGATCACTCTAGAACCCCTAAAAGAAGTCCCACGTAGCTGAACAAGAGCGTCAAGACCCAGAATGAGCTCACCCAAAATGAGCAGAGAGGGCGATGGTCCATGTTCCATCTTGTGGACATGACATAGGTCCACCCCGACACGGCCACGCGCGGGTTTGGGTAGGCGAATGAATCTCCATATGAGATGGTCAAATTGAAATTTAAATCGAAGTTGGAGTTGCCACCGAATTTTATGGTTATTCGGAACCGTTCGAGCCTACTCTATGTCGTAGTGGGCCGTAAAAATACGGCTCATTTCCGATGTCAGAGTTTATTGGGCTCGTCCCTTTGCATTTCGATACCGATGCTGACTTGATCGGTTTATCGTGCATTGAATGACTCTCGTTGCCAATGGTTTCGGACATCCGGAAACCGAGGTTCTAAGTAAGGGGTGAGGGTACGTGTTGGGAAGTTCACAAAGAACACCCAACCCCGCCCGCACATTAGCGGCCTCTACTAGGATATCGAATGATTTTTGAATACGCGCGTTAGTAATACGATGAATGATATGCAAACATTGTTTTCCTAAGCATGCGAGGAATTGAATGGGTTGCTAAGTCGGTTTAATGCATGAAAGATTTAACGTCAAAGTTGAATTTAGCATGTGAGATTCGTTTTAGTATAATAAAACAAATAAAAAAATGAATTTGCTACAAAAGAAGAACAAACAAGTTAGTATCGGTTTGTAAAAATAATATAGCAAATATAATAAATATACGAGATCGAGAAAATATTAGTCGAGATCTGAAAATATTGCTAAAAGACATGGTTTTGTATAAAAAACGAAGTTCGAAAAGTAAAAAAAAAGGAAAAGACGAGCCGCGTTTCAGACGGCCGCGCGGCTCGCCTGGGACGCATGCGACTCGCGTCCCGGTCTGTTTTCGAGACCGATTTTTGAAAATTCGATGCTTTTATTAAATCGCGTACAAATATCGCATAATTTGCACTCGATCTAATATTTTCGATATTCGTTATATTCGATAGCCGATTATGAAATCGATATCCAATACTCGGAATAGTTTTAGAAATTTTTAAGAAATTGTTTCGTACAATAAAATTAAAAAAAATGAACGAAAAAGGCTAAAAAAGGGCGCGGGTTTCAGACTTGTACGCGAGTCGCCTGTGAGGGGCGCGACTCGTACACGGGCCTGTCCCAAATTTGCTCGTTGTTTGAAAATTGTTAATTTTGATAAATCGCGTACAAATACGAATTAATTTATACTTGATTTATGTTTCGATATTCGTCGTATCCGATATTCGATTATGAAATCGATATCGAATATTCGGAATGGATAAAAAAAGTTTTGTAAAATTGTTTGAAAAAGAATTTGAACGAAAAAGATGTTAATTCTCTCCGCGTTTGAAATCGTTGTATTTTGTAAAAAGATGTAACGATTTTCTTAGCTTCGACGAGATTTAATTTAATTCCTTTAATACGATATTCAACTATAGAGTTGATATTATATTTTTAGGAATGTTTGTTATATGAAAATAGTTTTTAGTAATATCGATATTAGAGAAATAAAAAAACGACGAAAGACCTGTAATAAAAAGGACCGACGACCCGTAAAAAAACGACGAGAAGGAGAAGAGAAGAAGAAAGAGAAATCGAGTTTGGTGCACCCTCAACCTACATGTTTTAGTTTACTCGGATCGGAGCTCGTCGGGACGTGGCTTGGGCACAGGAGCGCCGAGTGGATGTCGGTGAGTTGTGGTGGCTCGGTTAGGTGGGACGTGTGAAGTGTGTCGAGTATCGGAGGGCCGGTTTCCTTCGGGTTTGTAATATCGGTTTCTCGATGATAAGTTTTTATGCTTATGAGTGTATGGGTATGGATGTCGATCTCTATATTTTTATATGCTTGATGAATGTATGGGAATAATTAATGTGTAGAAGTGTTGTGTTAATACTTTTCTTGAATGTCTAATTTTGAGTTGTGCAAGGGGCTATTTATAGGGAAGTTCCCGACCTTGGCTAGGAGAGATGCTTTGAATTAGAACTACCGCTTAGGATAGGAAATACAGGAAGTCGAAAGGCAAGAGGATTCCGCTTGCTTGCCGAGGAAGCAAGGGAAACCGGCTGATATGTGCTGCTCGGCCGAGTATTTGCACTTGGTCGGGTGTTTGATTCGGTTTTCGGATAGAATTCCTACTTGAGATCGAATTCTATCCTTAAGCGGATTTGTTTAATATTTTGTGTAGCTGATTTTTTGTAGTATTGGAGTCCGAACCAGCCGTGTGAGGTGTCACGGCTGACTCACGTGTCTCGGGAAAATCTTTTACCGGGTTTTGACTCGGTCGCTAAAAGACGGTTTTACCCCTGGTATCGGAATCGACCCAAAATAGTCTTATTTGACTCGAAACGACCCACTGGACCTGATTTTGAGGTTGGTTTTGTGAGATATGTACTCCGTAAAAAGCCCAAGCCAAATGCCAATGATTTTGAGCCCGTTTCTGAGTATTTAAAGCACGTTTGCGTCCGATCATCATCGGGTGTTTGTCGGAAACTGCTATAGACACCTGGCAGTGAAAATGTGGGTGTCTACACATCTCCATAACGACGTCCAAAACTCGAGGATTACCCCAACCATCATGCACTAGCACATCCTTGAAAAGATAATAGCAAGCCATCGCAATATTGAAAGCTTGTCTACGAGCTAGAGGTGAAGTGTCATAGGGACGCGTAGGTGAAAATGTCCTAAGTAACAACTTTAGGTCGATACCATCCCTCCTGAAGAAAACACTAGCCTCCTTTAACGAGGAAAAGTAAAAAAAATGACGAAATTGTTCCACAAAAGCGTCATCTCCCAAACACACGCAGGGCCGGACCGAGGACCATTCGCCTATGGCATCAAGTTCCTCGGAAAGAGGACAAACCCGATCCCCGTGAAAAGCAAAAACATGTCTTTTCACGTCCCAAAATTCAGTACATGTTAATAAAATTTATCCTGCACCCTGACCTGCCTTAACGCATGGACCACAGAAAAACCATCACTTGAACCAACCTCGAAATTACATTTCTTAAGACAACCCGCCCACTCGGTAAAAAAATTCTCGAAACCCGACATAACCCCAAGTATAAGTATTCTAGACACTACGAATATTCATATATGTCTAAAACAAGCACCCTTAACCCGTATATATAACCCTAATCCCACCATAATTAGGAAACCGCGGGAATTTCCATAAACAGGGCTTGGACCGCCCGAGCGCAGGCGCCCAAACATCCAACCGCCTGAGACCAAGCGACTCGAAACCCGACAGCCTTGGCCCAGGCGTCTGTCTCTAAGCAGACGGCCTTCCAAGCAGCACAAAAATGGAGACATCGATCCCGCACAAACACCACCGGACATTTCACACATCGGGAACGACCTCCCGGCGTGACTAAAACCCTCTCGGGGGACTGAAACACTCATCCAAGAGATGCGAGGTCATATCTCACCTATCGGACGCACCACACTTAGACGTCTTTTCATTCGTTTTTTAGGGGGGATAAGCTACCCCAACTAGGCGTGTTGTAGCTTTAGCGGTTATTGTCAAGTCGCGTCTATAGCCCAATACGGCATTGGCACGAATATACAAAAAAGTGGTCTAACTTTTTTTCAAGAATAGTCTAGATTTTGGCTTCGGCCTCATTATGCAATGTCGAAGCAATTACACTTGCCTTCTAGTGCACTCGGTCAGAGCACGTTGACCTCTTACATTCCGCCCGTCTCGAGTCAAAACGTTTTAATCGACGTACTATTTGATCCAACTCCCGGCTCAAACTAACGCATTTCAAAGAAAAGAAAAAACGAAAAATCGCTGTCGTACTCTCACGCAAATCCAACGCATTTTAAAACATCCTAAATTACGACGAAATCACAAATAAAACAGCCATGAGGTGATTACTTGTCAATCTAGGTCAGCATTTCGCAAAACAAAAACATGTTGAACAATTCAAATACTAAAATTTAATTATATACAAATCCATGTACAAACCAAGTTCATACACTAGGGAGGACCCCTAGAAGCCGTGTCAATGGCTATCACGAGCTCACCGATGTTGTCATCCAAGCCTAGGTCCTCCAAAATGAAGGTAGGAGACTCACTACCGTCCATCCCGGACAACATGTCTAGGGTAGCATCTCGGGAAACCCGCCAACATCCTCGGTAGCACCCGGGACATGACCTGCAGCCTCAGTCACCCTCTCCCTCTCAACCCTTAGCCTAGCCTCACCCTACGCTGAGGTCTCACCTTGATGTCGAGCCAACTGCTCCTTGATTCGGGCGATCGCGTCGTCCCAAGATTGCAAGAGCTATTTTCCATCAGCCACTTCTGCCTCCAGCTCGGTCACCCGAGTCTCCAGCTACCCCACCATATCCTGAGCATCCTCCAAACGCACTCAAACCTTAGAAAGATGTGTAAACAACCTAGGAAACTATCCTAAGCACACATACTCACCGTCCAAGGCCCCGAAGTATCACGGGAGACCTTCGAGGCATAGGCCCGCAAGCAGTTGGCGGCCTGCCACAACCACTTATGGCAAGCTGACGAAACCTGAAAGATGAAATCACACAAGTTAGCCGAATAAAACCCAACTCGTAGAACCTGAGTCGAAAACAGAAACCAAAACTTACCCGGTATACCCGGTCACACCACTCTATCCCAGCGTCCATCTCCTCCGCAGAACATGGGGGGAGAGGCTCAGTGAAAGCTATCCCGAAAACATCCACCCTGAGCAGCGTCAAAAAGAAGTCTGGGGGCTGAATAGCATCAGCCGGGTCGGCCAGCTGAAGGGAAAGCAGGCTAGTCAGGGAACGAGCGAACACTAAGCCGTAGAACAAAACAAGCTTGAAAACCAAAGGACGAGTACGTACCACGAGGCGGTGGCAAGCTAGCCACTGGCTGACATGAGATATATAGAAGGCACCAGGCACAAGGAGTGCATCGCCTCCTTCTCCATCCCTGCCCTCGAGGACCTCTGCGGTGATCGGTGGCCTAAACATGGTCCGGGGAGGATCAACCGGCACCCTGAAGTTGTCATACAAGCACTAACGCACCAACCGTTCGCCCAGATACCAAACCAGGCGGAACAACGCAGAGAGGGGCATCCTTCTGTAGCTCCGAGGCCTCAACTCCGCCGCCACATATTCGGGCACACCCACATAATCGGCCCAAGGATGGGCCACGAACTACACAAACGAAACTAGCATTTCAATAAACCCTAAACCCTTGGGGGCTGATAAATAAAACGAGCTATTAAGGGAAAACATACATCCTGGAGGCGTAGCTAGTTAACCAGCACGTTCTCCGATGGGTAGTGGCTAGTAGTACTCTTAGGCTGAGCCCGCACCGTTTTAGGTGCCAGGCAAGGGAAGTAGGAATAAATTAAGGCTTGCAAGAACCCGAACCCAAAACATGACTTTAGCAGATCTAAACCAAACTAAGTGAAACCCAAAGAAACAAGACCTTGACCCACGATGGGCAAGGCTAAGGCCGACTCCACTTGCAACAACCTCACCATGACTTGCAAATAGCGAGTCATCTCCACAAAAGCCGCGGTCACCCAGTCAAAACGTCTCAGCTGATCTACATCAGCTAGGAGAGGCATAATCACAACCGGGCCCTTATCCGAGAAGTGGGTCGATCCTAGGAAGTACCATAACCACAACCGGGCATCCTGCTCTGGCGTGTTGGGTGCTCGACCCTCTAACACCGCCACCCGCTCAAAGTGATCGGTGATGTACGAACTCACCAGGGCATGAGGCCTACTGTAAGCCTCACGCTCCAAACAATCCCCGATGAGGCCCCGGACCTTATCACTATCTAACCTAGGGCCATCGGCAACCCACCTAATCCTCTCCGGACCCTAGGGTAAACCCGTTATAACCCCAAAATCCTTTAGTCATCCCGACCTCCCCAAAAGACATATGGAAGGTCGAGGTGGTGTCATGAAAGCGATCTACTATCGCTCTAATTACCACAAGGCTGCACTTAGTCTTGCAACCAACCATTCTAACCCATTGCCCGACCACAGGGTCCAGAGCGGTCCTCGCGATAATGCCCTTTACCGCAGGGTTCAAATTTTGAGAATAAATCTCAAGGCATGTCATGAAACCCGAGAAGATCTTCATCGGACCTGGGGACTCCAAACCGAGGCAATATAAGCGTAAACAAAACAAAATGAACCAAACCAAAAACGAAATCCAAAGCTCAAAACTAATAAGCATGAATCAAGATACTCACCAGACCCTGGACTGTGTGATAAGAAATGTGCAATTCAGGACGAAACAAAAGCTAATGGCCGTCCTAGTCCCGAGCCCACTTGAGATCCTCGTAACCAATCTCTTTATTCTCCGGTACGGGAATTGGGACATGAGCCCTCCTACCGACTGTCTCGGGAAGCCTACTCTTCCTTACTCTATCAAAATCGGCCTCGTTTATGGCCTCCGGATCACGATGCTGAGAAGAAACACTCCGTCGTCTCCTACGAATCCCACGGGGAGTAAGTGAACTCATCCCGGCGGTCCCGCCAGTGGTACCTACCGTAGAAGTCCCCTCGGGATGCTCGGTATCACCTCTAGTTGCAAAATAAAAAAAAATAAAAAAAAACCCACGCCTCAGGTAAGGCTGAAATAGCTTAAACATGTCAAAATAAGGCCAAAAGATCGGATGGAGATATCAAAATTCCAAAAAGCCTGATAACACTTATTTTCGACCCCGATCACAATAAAAGTGGTTTCGGGAAAATCCGGCATTGTTACGACGCCTTTTGGTCCATTGTAACTCACACAAAACCTCACGCAAAAGCCCAAGAGGCCATTCTAGCTCACAAGAATTGGCAAAGGATTCACCCTCATCATCGCACACAATAATCGAGCAAGATTAGTAAAACAAGTACGGGAATTATCGAGAAAATGGTCCCTAACCCTAAGCATTTTGAGTTTATCTCCATACATAGGAGGCCATGGTCGTACCTCCAAGTATCCTATCAAGCTTCTAACTACCCTAACAAGCTCTATTCAACCCTAACTTAACGATGGGATTAAGCACAAACATCGAAACATAGCAAATTTAAAACACCCAAAACAATTTTCTAGGGTTTCAACAAAATCGACCCACAATCAATCACATTAAGCAAAATCGATAATCGACGAGTAAGGAACACTTACCCGGAGTCGGCATTCCCACGTATGATAGAAATCGAGACGGAAACTGGTTAGAAAAATAGAAAAGACGATATTGAGGCGAAAGGGGCGACGCGTTCGAGTTTTAGGACAAATGAACGAAACCCATCAACCTTCGCTGATTTAAGCAAAACCGACCCACGAAATCCTGGGCGCCTCAGGCTGCGCCTCAAAGGTCGGGACCGCTATGGGGCTAGGCGTCTGAGGATTTGAGCGCAGATGAATGCGCGTCTGACAAGGCCGGCACAAGACTAAGACGAAAACAAACAAGGCTTTACTTCCAATATACACAAAACACGCGCCCTTTAAAACGAGCAGATAAACAACGACAAGATAATTACTAATCGATACTTGTAAAACATGCCCATAGCCCCAACCCCGAATAAACAACAATAACAAAATAAGCATAAAAACACGACTAACAAGAATGCTCATACTCGAGTGCGTGACAAAACAAAGTAGACAGAGCCGAGCTAAACAAATTCCGAACAAATACAAATGCATAATAAGTCAAAACAAAGCAAAGTAAACCCAAACAAAATAAGAGAAATCCGCAAAGAAAATGCAACTTAATCAAAATAAATAAATGCCAGCGAACATCTTCGAGCCTAACGGGTCTTAGTTATCCTGAAGGCAATTTAAATTCGAGCGGATACTGACACGCTCGAAGGAGTCTTATGCCTCACTAGCAATTTAAATTCGAGCAGATACTAACACGCTCGAAGGAGTCTTATACCTCCACAGCAATCTGGGTTTGAGTGGATACTGACACGCTCAAACATCTTCGAGCCTAACGGGTCTTAGTTATCCGGAAGACATTTGAGTCTTATACCTCACAGCAATTTGGGTTTGAGCGGATACTGACACGCTCAAAAACCTTCGAGCCTAACGAGTCTTTGTTATCCGGAAGGCAGTTGAGTCTTATACCTCACAGCAATTTGGGTTTGAGCGGATACTGACACGCTCAAACACCTTCGAGCCTAACAGGTCTTAGTTATACGGAAGGCATTTGAATCTTTTACCTCATAGCAATTTGGGTTTGAGCGGATACTGACACACTCAAATTCCTTCGAGCCTAACGGGTCTTAGTTATCCGGAAGGCATATGAGTCTTATACCTCACAGCAATTTGGGTTTGAGCGGATACTGACACGCTCAAACACCTTCGAACCTAACGGGTCTTAGTCATCCGAAAGGCATTTGATTCTTATACCTCGTAGCATTTGGGTTTGAGCAGATACTGACACGCTCAAACACCTTCGATCCTAACGGGTATGAGTTATCCTGAAGGCAATTTTGGTTTGAGCGGATACTGACGCGCTCAAACATTTTTTTCGAGCCAAAGGGGTTAGAGTTATCCTGGAGGCGACTTAAGTTTGTGCGGATACTGACACGCCCAAACATGTTTTGTCCAAGGGGTCATAAGCGTCCCGTAGGCAATTGTTCGAGCGGATACTGACACAGTCGGACATTTTATGCTATTACTCGAGCTCGAGGGGTCATAAGCATCCCAAAAGGCATTTTGTTAGGTTAGAGGGGTCATACGCATCCTGAAGACAGTCGTCCAAATATAAAAAACTAACACATACGAACATTTTGTTCACGCATCCACGCTTGACGCGTCATAAGTAACACAAATCCGAACAAACTCTTAAGCAATCCGAAAAGGCAAGGCATGAGCATGAAGAACTAAGAACAAGACGACAAGCATGGGCCCTGCCCTCGACAAGCGACTACAGGCAAGGACGTTAGGTATGATTTCTAAGCCTTGGCTGACGATCCTGAACACGTAGTCCAACGGACTTAAAATGACCCGACCGGATAGCCACCAGGTCGTAATCCTCGATTAACCTGGGTGGCTATACTTTGACTTTCGCCTTGTCCAAGCCTCAGTCAAAGTGGGGGCTTCTGTAGACACCCAGATTTTGACCTGGTGGCTGCAAGAGTGCCCAAAAAACACCCGATGACTATCGGACTACAACGCGACACGGGTTCGCGATGTTTTAGATAGTTTTTCTATTTGACGGATCAAATAATTACTCGGAATAATTAAAATAACATCAAGGAAGCCTTAGTCGCGTCATTACGGTCGCATAGACACTAATTAGAGTCAATTCCGACAATGGGACCCCGAAACGGTCCCGAAACACGAACCAAGTCAGCACCGCGCCAAGCGAACCTCGGAATGCACACCCGAGGCCCACTAAACACCACGACGCTAGGTCAAAGTGAGGGAGACTTAATCCCCAAGCATCGTATCACACGCTCACCTCTCGGTTTTGGAAAGTATCAAAATTGTATCTTGAAAATCTCGGGCGCCTTACCTTGCGTGCTTAAGTCTCCACACGCCTAAGCCCAGGCGCCTGAGTTCTGGTGCGCCAGAACTCAGGCGTCCATCCAGGCGACGAGAACCGAAAACATCTATAAATACCCCCCCTTCACCCCCTCATTTCGACACACTTCTCAACTCCCTTCTCTCTTTGACTCGTTAAGAGTATCTTGCTTGGGCTCACACTCCGACACCCATAGCAAACCATCCACTCGATCGTAGTCCCGACAGTGAAATCAACGCTACTCCTCACCTTCGAGCACTCCACTCGATATCGAGGTGCCTGTGATCGACTAGCTACACCTAGTCTAGCGGAGTTCTGCCGGATTAGCCGTAGAACTAACAAGTAGAAGCGGAGCTCTGCCGAAATAGCCGCAGGAAGGGCCAACGGTAACGGAACTCTGCCGAAATCATCGGACGAACTAGGAGGATCCGCCTTTGAAGTCGAATCGTCACTAGGTTTTCGTCTAAACAAAACTTTACATTTCTGCAGCTTTATTATTATGCCCTACGATAATATCGAAGGTGGACACTAGGTCCACGACACTCACTAAAACACGTAACGTCCCAACTTCAACCATAAACACTAAAACATTATAAATAGACCCGAGTAGTCCCGAGATCAGTTCTCAGATATCTATGCCTCGAGTCCCGTTTAGCGTATACTCCGAGAGTGCAACTCCTCACTATGTGATTTACTTACATTAGCATTTACAGTTTTTCGTATGATTTATTGCTTTTATGACCTTATAATCGCATGCTAAATCACCTAAAACGGAAATAAAAACGTAAATAAGATAAAACTGAATAAAGCGATGGTCGGGTTCCGTATTAGTCCCGGTGCTCACCTTATAAGGTTCGATGATCCCTATTAATGCCGGACCGACGCATCTTAAGCAGAATACCGGGTAAGTTATACCACGAGAACGAATAATATCCGTATTATCACGTTAAAACTGACTTGCTAATACCCTGAATATTAGTATTGTCTACTCTCCTATGTGCATCTTTTCATGGCCTGCTTGTCACGTGAAAATCGCATGCAAAGAATGTAAACACAACTACTTCGACGACAAAACCTACTTTTCCTTAAAAAACCGACATAGCAAAAGGTATAGGGTTAAAATAACGAATGTTACAGTCCTTCCGCCACAACTAGGAAACGAAGTTATCAGCCCACCGATTGATTAGTAGAGGCCGCTATAGTGCGGGCGGGATTGAGTGTCGATGTCTATCGGATGTTGGCTTCCCAATATGTACCCTCACCCCTTACTCAGAATCGACGGTTTCCGGATGTCCGAAACCATTGGCAATGAGAGTCATTCCAGGCATGGAGTGCTTAAGGTTACAAGTCTTTATCTTTAGGTCCCGTGCCACTCAGCTTGGAGCCGGCTAAGGATCAAAGTTGAGTTGAACGATATCCGAGTCCCCATAATTGACTCGGTGGCGACTCCACGAATCGGCCACGATACCAGTTCAATAAAAAGGTCGCCTTACCAAACATATCGGCCTTTAAACATTCACAACCACGACTTGATCGATTACAACGGAAACACGGGCGCCTGCGCCAGTTTAGTACAAGTCTGAATCGTCATCCGAATCGAGGTCCGACCTTCGCCCCGAATGCGAGATCGGACCGGCCTCCGACCGGGAGGTGGCCGCGTGGGTGGCCTCTGCGATTCGAAAAAAACCGGGTCGGTCCCGCGCGGGCAGCCGGTCGGTGTGGATGGATTTCCACAACTTCTTGTGTGATAGATGATAGAAAGGTGAATTATGAGAGGAAGAGGAGTTTCAAATACTTTAATATGTGGAGTTTGCTCCACACTTTGAAGAGATAGTTAGTTAGTCCTGGAAGGATAGTGTATCTGGCAGCCGTACGTATTCAATCACAGCAAAACTCAGGAGACTGAAGGTTCCTTTAAAGAAGCTTAACAACACTTACTTCTCCTACATAGAGCAGCAGGCAGAGGTGGCTCAAGTATAGTTGTATGCTTTGAAAAAGGATCTGGTGCTTCACCTAGGGTAAGGTCGGATAATTGAGGATGAAAACAAAGCTAATGCGTTATTCACTCAATTATTGGATAAGGTTGGATCTGTGTTCCAACAACAAAGGATGGGGAAAGTAACACAAAATTATTCCATGGCTCACTTAAGACTAGGAGGATTAAAGATGATGTTCATCAAATAGAAGGTCATCATGGGGAATGCATATAGAGCCTAAATATATGCAAGAGGCATTTTTATCATACTACAAAGAACTCCTAGGTTCCTAGAAGAGGACGATGAATGTGAGTCCCATGATACTAAACTATGGACCTAAGTGCACTCTTGAACATCACAACATCATTCTTGCACCTGTTACTCCAGAGGAGATTAAAGAGGCTCTATTTAGTATACCTAATGACAAGGCCCCTGGGCCTGATGGGTTCTCAAGTAAATTCTTTAAAGATTGCTGGCCCGTTGTAGGGGATGAGGTCTGTAGTGTTATCTCAAATTTCTTCACCAATCCCAATTGTTAAAACAGGCTAATACTGCAACTGTAACTTTGATCCTGAAAGTAGACAGGCCAACCATTGTGCTTCAATTTAGACCAATTGCGTGCTATAACATCATACTCCCTCCGTCCCTAAATGATTGTCTCATTTCCCTATTATTTGTGAGGAGTATTTTAATGAAATGTGACAATCTTAGTGGGACGGAGGTAGTATTTAAGAGCATCTCCAAACTGTTATGCACAAGACTAGCAAAAATCCTTCTTGATATTATTGCTCTAGTTAAAGGGGAGTTCATCAAAGGGAGAAGCATCGTGGAAAATATTTTGATATGTCAGGACTTAGTCAGACTTTACACAAGACATAATATTTCCTCCAGATGTATGTTCAAGCTGGATATGCAGAAAGCATATGATTTAGTGGAATGGATATTTCTGCATCAAATGCTATCAGGACTTCAGTTACCTGATCACTTTATAGGCGTCCTAATGCAATACGTCACGACAACTTCTTATTCTCTGAATCTTAATGGTGATACATTTGGCTTTTTCCCAGGGTAAAGGTGACATAGGCAAGGGGATCATATTTCACCACTTCTTTTCATAATCTGTTTGGAATATCTCTCAAGGCTACTTCAGCATTCAACTACTACCTTGGAATTTAAATTCCATCCTTTATGCAAGTCTATGAGACTGGCCAGTTTGATGTTTGCTGAGGATCTTCTCCATTTCAGCAAAGGTGATGTTCAGTCTATCATGATACTCTTGAGAACGTTTGCGACGTTTTCTGCTACCTTAAGACTTCAGCTTAATAAGGGCAAATCCAATGTCTATTTCAGTGAAAAAAGATGTAAAGCATGACTTTATTAATGTCTCTGGATGCAAAGAGGGTAGTCAATCATTCAAGTATCTAGGGGTCCCCGTTACGGCTTCTAGACTTAGTGTATAAGACTGTCAACCTCTGGTGCATAATATAACCGAAAGAATTAGGAAGCTGGCGGCAAGGAAACTCCCATATGCTGGCAGATTGGTATTAATTAAGATAGTTCTGAGCAACTTACACAATTTATGGGCATCCATATTTGTGCTCCCTACTAGCATCATCAAACAAATTGAGCCCCTCTGCAGAACATACTTGTGGGATGGAGAGGTGGACTACTCTAGAGTCCCTTTGGTTTCCTGATGGAAAATATGTACACCATACAAGGAGGGAGGACTGAATTTAATTCAGAGTGCCAACTGAAATAAAGCTGCTATTAGTAAGCTAGCTTAGTGGGTAGCTACCCAGCCAACTAAGCTATGGGTTTAATGGGTACACCACAACTACTTAAAGCAGACTAGCTGGTAGGATTATAAGCCAAATCACAACTCGAGCTGGGGTTGGAGGAGAATATGTCCAGTGAAATAACTATTACAGCCTGGATTCAATGCTAATAACTGGACAACACAAGGGATAACTGCATACTCAGTAGCCAAACACAAAAATGGTACCACTGGCTCAAAGACAAAGAGGAGGAGGTTGACTGGTACCAGTTAGTCTTGAACAAATGTACTATGCCCAAACACAGAATGGTGGCTTGACTTTATCAGCATCAAGCAATGAACACAAAACTAAAGTTGGTTTAGCTGAACCTTGCTTCAGATTGCAGCTGCTGCATATGTGAAAAGAGTTCGGAAGACCTAAACCACCTGTTCTGCAACTGGGCTTATAGTCAGGCTCTGCTGCGATATATGGAGAACTAGATTGAATGTGGATTGGCAACAGACATCAACCAACAATGGAGATTAAAAATCAAAGGAACCAAATTGAAGAGAGCATTAATCATATTATTTTCGACTCGATTAGGCTGAACGGAAGTCAAGTGAAGTGGATAAAGTAACTTAGACACAATATACCTTATGAGGTTCAACTTAACTGAATTGAATTTAGCAAAAAAAAAAACATCAATCAATCTCCATCATTACTCTCCACCTCAATAAAGTCACCTTCGTCTTAATTTTGATTATGATCATTGATCACTATTATATAGGAAAAGAGTAAAACACCAACCCCCACAGAAATACTGATAAACACAATTTAGATCCTCTTTTTAGGCTCTTTTTGTCACCAATTCGAGGTGGTTTCAATGTTAAGTACTCATATTTAGATTATTGTTATATTTTCCCCCGTTTTGATATTTATCTGTATTATGTAGCCACTTTTTCATTACTCGAGATAGAATCACGTGCCAATGAACAAGAGCTATGGGAACTCGGTTTTCTAACCAGACACTTGCGAATCGAGGGAGTCCAGAGGCATCGTGTCCTGGTAGCATAACCTTTAAGTGACAATGGAGAATAAAGAAGTTAAAGCATGCAAAAAAAGAAAGGAAGAAGCGAGAAGAAGAAAGAAGACGAAGTTATTGATCGGGGTCGCAGCGTGCAGACTGCGGGTTTCAACGCAGTCTGTGGGCGAAACCTGCGCCAATCAGCCAAGGCTAATCATATAAACACATTTATGATACCCACAACATGCATAAAATCACAAGTAAGTAGAAAATGGCAAGTAGAGGGTCGAACCACAAGGATAGACAACAAATCTAGATAATAAGAATCTAAGGAAACCAAACTAGCGAAGGAAAAAAATTACTAATCTAGTAGAGAAACTAGGATGAACAAGAACAGATATGAACTATTCTAAACGGGGGGGTCTTATGTTGGCTTGGGTAACAAAACAATCAATGATAAAGATAAAATCAATAGTAGACAAGTATCTCGGTGCAAATCGATACCACAACAATATAATTAATCTACACATGCAAAATAATCAACTTTCAATAATAACTATCTTTCTTAATTCACAACTCCATGTTCAGTAACATTGCACATGGAATATTCATCCGTCCACACATAGTTAGCAAACCACATCAGCATGTGTCTGGGATTTAGATCATTAAGTGAAGAAAATAATTGGTTACGCTAAAACAATCACCACATCTTCAATATGCATATTCCTTTATCAAGACAATCGATTGACGACAAACACACTAAAATTTATGTCAAGAATGCTACTAGGGGTGTAGATAGATGTAACAACTTCTCTAACACATAAGCAACAAGTGTACATGCACAACTAGATAACAACTTTGATATAATCAATGACCTAGTATATGTGTGGACATGAAATAGGTCCACCCCGGCGAGACCACGCGCGGGTTTGGGTAGGCGTCGTGGTGTGATTGCTCTCGGATTGAAATTTAAACCGAAGATGGAGTCGCCACCGAACTTCGTGGGAGTTCGGACCCGTTCGAACCACTCTATACTTAGGTGTATCGCGCACAAAGCACGGCCTGCCTTAGTATTAGAGCTTGTAGGGGTGCGTCCCTTTGCATAACGATATCAATGTCGAATTATCGAATATCGTATATCGAATGATTCTCCTTGCCAATGGTTTCGGGCATCCAGAAACCAAAGGTTCTGAGTAAAGGGTGAAGGTACGTGTTGGGAAGCCCACGAAGGACACCCAACACCGCCCGCACATAGAGACCTCTACTAAGATATCGATCGCTATTTAAGTGCGCGCGTTGTTTTAATCTATATATACATGTGAATTACGTGTTTTATATGTCGTTTAATGCTTCTTAAAATATGTCAAAGTTGAATTTAGCATGTGAGTTCATTTAAAAGCGAAAAAGGCCACGCAATGGAAATAAATAACTTGAAAGGAAATTACAAATTACAGGCGGAATACAACCCGTAATTCACAATACGAAAAGCAAAGATATAATATTATCGAGTTAGAAACGGTAACGTAAACTATAAACGAATCCGTAAATTGAAATCGTAAACGAAATAATAAGTCAGACTCTAATCAGCTACGTACGTATTGCGTTACGTATTGCGTTACGTATTGCGTTACGTATTGACTAGAGGACAGAGGCTCGGACGCACGAAATGGTGCGGCCTGGAACTCAGACGCCTGAGATGAGGCGACCTGATGTTCAAGCGCCTGAGGTGGGGCGGCCTGATGTTCAGGCGACATTTAGGACCAAAGTGTGATGCTAGCTTGATCCCGAAGTTTCGATATCTCGTCCCGACACATCCTATCGAAAACTGACCATCCCAATCCATCTTATACCGAGTCCGACTAAAGAGTCGTCAGTATAAGAGTTACGTAATAGAACGGTCGCTCAAAGTCGTGATGGGATGAAAAACGAATATGAAATGTGGATTTGAAAAGGAGACGCGTGATTAATTAACGTGCGTCAACTAACACTGCAAGTATTATTCCCTAAGCGAAATGTGCATCGTTGTGGACTATATTGGATGTCTACGATATCTCATTTCGGCCACAATGGGGTACTTATCCTTATCCGTCTCAATTTATGATAGATCGATCATATCGACTTAATGCGAATATTGGGTCTCTCTGTATTGCGACATCGTTATCGGGTCGCGTAGACCGTATGACTCTTGAATTGATATCATAGGGTTTCGTACCACTTTAATTATTGATAACTCTTTATGCGCGACATTCGATTACGGAATCAACATTGGGTATTTAGAGCGATATTTGAATATGATATCAAAAACGCTCGACAAAGAACTACTGCGATCGCGTTATAACCCGATGGGTCAGGCGCACACCATAATGCGCCTTGACCCTCAGGCGCCTGGGCCACGCCTCAATATTGGGTGACTATCTCCAGTGCGGCCTGTTCGGGGGTTATACGAACTTTAAGCAGCTTTAATTATCTAATGTGTTCGATCAGAAAGTTCGATTTGTCGTCGCAAACATTAGGCCATTTGCATTTTGGCGTCGTAGTTTGGCCTTTAGGACATACGACGCTCGATTTAGTTTCATCAGACGTTTGCTCGAATCAATTTTGAAAATAGTTTTGTAATACTATACGCTATATTAGTATAACGGTAAGTAAAATTTAGTTTGCGAAAATTTAAAGTTAGTAATGTTAGGAAGGAGAAATAAAATGTTAGAGGCGAAAATGTAAAGTTAGTAATATTAGTAGTGTTAGTAATGCGATAAATAAACGAGTTTAAAGGATTAGAAAGCGGGGTTTGAACACCCTCAACCTACATGTCAATGTTTTGAAATATGGGCTCGCAGAGTATCGTTGTAGACACAGGCCGGGAGCGGTTCGGTATATGCGAGTTAGAGTGTGTATAGGGAAGGAAGAATGCTCTCGGTTTTCTGCTTAATGGCTTCGAGAAATGAATTTTGTGACTCTCGATACGTTAGACATGAGGGCGTATTTATAGACTTTTGCAAAAAGCTGCGATCCAGAATTCGGGTGCCTAGAGGCTAGCGACTCAGTATTGTGGCACCCTAGTGGAGGCGGCTCAGTTCTGGGGCGCCTGGATGCAAGCGACTGGAATCGCGCGTATCGGAAGTGATAAGTGTGGTTTGTAGTGCCTATTTGTTGTGTTTTGGTCCCATTTTCCTTGTGGAATCGCTCCATGGGAGCGATTCATGGACTTCTTATGCTTCCTTTAGTTCTTTTCAGGTTCCCGAGACCGATTTGGAAGATTTGGAGCGATTCCGACTTGATACATACACATTTTGGAGCCAACGGAGTAAAGGAACGATGACTCGATGCCTTGGAATCGAGCCCGAGACATTAGGACCCAATCCCGAGCCTCCGAGACCCAATCCCGAGTCCCGAGAATCGACGAGAAACCCATGAGAAACAAGGAGAGACCAAAAAGTTCATATTGGAGGCCTACAAGACTCATCCCCGACGGGTATGGCCTCAACCGGTCCCGGTTGAGGTGCACAAAAGAGGAGGCTCCTGTCTGAGGCCCTTCCCGACCGGGAGCAGCTCTTCCCGGCCGGGACCAACCTCATCCCGACCGGGACCACCCCTTCCCGGCCGAGATGAGCCACCTGGCAGCCCGCGCTTGTTTCTTCCTTCTCCCTTCCACTTGTAACCCTATATACACTCTTCCCTTGTTTTGTTAAGCTAATGTTAGACATTATCCCTAAAACCCTAGACTACTTTAGGTTAGATTAGATTAGATTAGTGTAGATTAGTCCTTAATTACTCTTTAATCTTAGTTTACTCTTGTATTATTGGATCTCTTGAAGAATCCATCCAAGATTGACAACCTTGGTGGATGAATTTGGGTTTTCTTCTATGCAAGTGTTCTCCTTTTTCATTCTTCACTAGTTTGGTATAATCCTTTCTTCCTTTTTAATCTTAATCTTGTTTGTTCATCCAAGTTTGCATCTTTGTTCATTTTATTGTTCTTAGTTCATTGTTTTCACTAGTTTGTTTATGTATGCTTGGTTTCTTATGTTGGTTCTTCTTGTTCTTGTTAGTTGTAGTTTTATTATGTTTGAGTAGAGTTTTGCTAGGGTTAGTAGGGTAATTAGGGTGTTAATTGGATGATTAAGGGATTGTTGGATATGTTGGTGGAAGATTTGGGTTTCCTCTTGGTTTGATGCATATCACATGTTTGTTGAAATGCTTGAATGACTAGTATGTGCATATACTTGTTTTTCTTGCCTTTCCTCTTGTGGGTGATAGTTTGTTTGTGGGTTTGGTTCCCTCACTACGTAGCGAGAGCCCGGTGAGGACGACCCCTAGGTCGGTCTACGTAGCGAGAGCCCGGATGCGACCTAGGCCACTATAGCGCGCTAGTAACCCCGTTTGTCATGTGTGTCGCCGAGATGGGTTTTAGGTGAAACCTCTAGGTCGGTCTACGTAGCGAGAGCCCGGACCACACCTAGATTACCCTACTACTCCCTTCACTCTATCTCTTCCTCGACCATTCCGTCACCCCTTTGACCGCGACCTAACCCTAGCCCGTTTTCCTTGTTTGTTTTCTCCATCTCCTTAGCCATAGTCTAGCTTCCTCCCGTCTTATCATTGTTTTGTTTAGCTTAGCTCGTTGACTTAGTCTCGTGTTTAGGCGACCTTAGTCTAGACGCCTCTTACCGTCCCCGTGGATTCGACCAGACTTGCCCTAGCTACCCACTAGGATTAGCCGGTTTATTTATTGATCGGTTGGGACGTGACGAATCCCTACCATCAATTTGGCGCCATTGCCGGGGACGGTGCTAGTTTAGACTTTATTTTCCTATTTGCTTGACTTTGTCTTTTGTGTTTGAGTTTTTCTTTTTTTCTTTTTGTTCCTTTGCTTCTTGTGTGTGTGACGTTTATTTCTCTCTTGTCTAGTGCCCAAAAAGCACTAGACTTCTCACGTTTGTTCTTAGTCTACAGTTTATGCTTAGAAGTGGTGACTATCTTCTTCTTGCAACTTAGAGCCGCTTTAACGGACGGTTGCTAGAGTGAGAGGTTTCCAACCGGGTATGAGCCACGATTTTCGAGCGAGCGTGAGGTTTGATCTAAACTCCACACACTCGGGAGCCGATATGAGCTACTCCTCTTCTTCTATGAACCAAAGCTATGACATGACGACTCCTAATTACTATCAAGCTTCTTGGGGTGATCAAGACTCTAGTGGGTATGAACTTCAAGTTTATGAAAACGGCTACCAACAAGTGAACGATTACCAATCCTACGATCATGGTGACTACTACTCGAGTTATCAATGTGAACCCACCATGTTCAATCAAGATTCACCTTATGGAAGCCAATACCCCCAAAACCCACCATATTACCCTCCACCCCAACCACAATATGAACCCCAAGACCCACAATACTACCAATCACCTCAACCTCACTACCAACAATACGATGCCCCACCACTTGGGCATCATCAAGATTTTCAAGGAGCCTTACAAGACCCCAATGACCGCCAAATGCCAAACTTGGAGTTACATCAATCGATGCTTCAAATGCAACAAGAAATGGCCATCCAATCGCAAAAGACTAAGGAACTCTTGGCCCAATTTCGAAGGGAAAACGAGGCGATGGATGCTCGATTAAATGCATTATCGGTTCAAACCGTAATGTTTTTATCCCGAACGTCACAATTGGATGAAGGGTGCCGTGCCCACTTGAGAAAGGGGAGCAACCTAATCACGAAGCCGCCGATGTAGTTCCCTTTGGAGGAGAAATTTGCTTTGAAGAACCTCAATCGTCTACCCAAAAAGAGACGGATGAGGATATGAACCTTGGTGAAGGCAACATTGGTGAGGAATTGGAGGAGGATAGTGAGTTGGATGGTTTGGTGGAGTTTGTGAAGTTGTTGGGTGAAATTGATGAGCCCAAGTTGCCCATGTCTGAGAATGTGGATAAGCATCAAGAGCCCCTAGCTAATGAACCAAGCAATGACTTGGAAGAGATTGAAACCGCCGGTAGAAGTTTCGATCCTCTTCTCCAAGATGATGTGGGGCCGGGTGATGAAGATGGGGAACCACAACTTGAGGAGAGTGTGGGGGTGTGCAATGAGGAGATGAGGCCAAAGCCGTTTTTTGTGCCTCGTTTCTTGGAAATGAAGCTTGCTTGTGATTGGAGGCGATGCCTAGGGAGGAAGAGGTCGGTTAAGCTCGTAGGATGGATAGACCCCGGAGATAACTTGAATGATGACGTTGGGTCTTGGGATTCCTACTTCTTGCCTCCATATTGGAGGCCGTGGAGGTTAGCTTGGCTCGTTTTCTTGGGCCTTCGTTACGATGTCGGTCGTGCATTTGACTTGCTCCTCCAAGCCCTTGAGGGCTATGGTTGAAGAAGAGTCCACCATCCTAGGTTTGACGGACTTACATTCCTCCTTCCTCTTCTTTAGAATACTTGTGCTTGTATTTGTGTGATTTGTCTCTTGATTTCTTTTAGTTTTGTGAAACTCTTGATCATTTGGATTGTTGATGAGCGATGTGAGGGAGGGAAATTGATGTGTGTTTGAGCTTTGTTTGATAGGTGAAGTGAAAGTGATTCCTAGAAAGGAATGGTTGATGATGGAACTTGGATTATGAGCAAGGAAGTCGGTTTTTGAAGCTTAGGAAAAGCTTTTAGGTTTGTGGAAGGTCAAGAAGATCCATCCCGACCGGGAAGAGGGCTTCCCGACCGGGAAGGGTGAGCCATCCCGACCGGGAATGAGCCGTCCCGATCGGAATGAGGGTGCATAATTCCGAGCTTCCTGGAGTACCTTCCCGACCGGGATGAGGGCGTCCCGACCGGGACGAGTGAGGCATCCCGACCGGGATGATCCCCTCCTCCCCTTTGAGCCTCTTCTTCGACATTTGACTCCACCCATCCATTGTATACCCCTTCCCAACCTCCCTACTCCTCCTTGTTCCTATCGTATGACCCATACACCTCACTTTACACCGATATTCACACCAAATCCTACCCCCCTCATACCATTACTACCTCTACCATTCGGTTTTATCAAATTTGAAGCGGGATGACAATGAAGAAGACAAGCTTTGTGCCTATATTGATCGATGAGACGATAGAGCGAGTGAGTTACTAGCCGATTGGTTTGGGTAACTATCCTTACTTTTCCGTCTTTTGTCGCTTGTTTTCTCTTGTTTTCCCCCTTCCCCTTGAGTCATGGTATCTTGGTGGCCTTCGAGGGCTTGGTAGTTGTTGCTCCCGACTCTCGATGACGTGACTACATCGAGAGTCATTTAAAAATACAAATTTTACAAGATTTTCACTTTCTTTTTCAGGATTTAGTCGGATTTAGGCGGAATCCGGGCTAGGTGACTTGATTACACCTAGCCCTCCCCTCCCATTTCCTTTTATTTCCTTCCTTTTATTTCTTCCCCCATCCATATCTTTTTCTCGTCTCGGCCAATGGTGACTTGACTACACCCCGGCCGGACACCTTTTACCATTTCTTCATTTTTATCCTTGATTTTTAGCTTTATTTTCGTAGTTTCTTTTCTTTTCTTTTGTCTCTCCGCACACTAAGACCGACCATGAGGACATTGCTCGGTTTAAGTGTGGGGGAGCAATATTCTATCGTAAATAGTTTTATTTTTGTAGTTTTCCTAAAAAAAATCTTTAAAAACCCTAAAAATTTGAAAAAATTTCACAAAAATCAAAAAGATTTTCTTTTGTGTGTTTTCCTTTCATGTCTTTGTGTCGTATGTTTGTTTTGTTGTGTGTGTTTGCCTCCCTTTTTCCCTATAGGTTGCATAAATCACCGTTAGTTTTGGAAAGCTTTCAAGACATCCGGTAACATCTTCTATCCGTTTTCCCTCTTTATTTCTTGTGGAGTTTGGAGGAGATTGTGATGTTGTGTGCTCGGGTGGAGCTTTGTGCATATTGGTGGATGATTTGGTGACTTGTATGGAATATCGGGGTGGTGTTTGTGTTGATTATGTGTTTGTTTTGTTTTGTTTTGTTTTTGCTTTGTTGCCTTTCGCTTCTTTTTCTTTCTTTCGATTTCGTCATGTCTTTGTTTTGTGTGTGTTTTCGTGTCTTGTGTGTAAACCATTTTCGAAAACCCGGTTAAGAGGCTAGTGTGCAAGTGTTTACTTTCTCTTTTTAGTAGTATAAACCGAGTCTTGGACTTTACTCTAGTAAATGACCCTAAATCAATGATTCCGTTGGTCTTTTACCTTGAGTCCACCTAGCTTACTAGGGATTTACTACGGGATTTGCACTTTTGACCATTATGACCACTCACGGTGTGAAAAGGCCTTGGTTACCGAGTCTCGTCCCTTAGGTGACCGCGTTTAGGATCGTTTGATTAGTCCAAGTTCTCCCCTTTTTGTGGGTTTGAAGGGAAATCGCGACCCCCGACTTACCCATTCATCTACCTCCTACACATATCCACACAATAAATTGCAACTTGTTGAATTCTCTCTTTCTTAATTGTCAAGAAATGCAAAAAAAGCCAAATCAAGCCAAAAGGGCAAAGAAAAGAAAAAAAAAAAGAAAGAAGAAAGAAAATGAAAGAAAGAAAAGAAATGAAGAAAAATAAAAGGCACAAAAGCCAAAAAGAAAATAGAAAAGAAGAAAAAGAATGGCATGGCAAAACAAAGCAAAAATGCAAAAGAAAAGAGAAAATGCCAAAAGAAAACCCGATTCACAAAAATAACTCCTACCTCTCAAAATAAGCCTTTTTCCGACTTTTGCCGTGAAGAGCCTACCAAAGGACCGAGACCCTAGGAAGGATGATAGCGGTATTAGTCGGTCTTCCCTCATTTTGCATATTTCCACCTTTTTACTTGGACTAGTTAGGCGGTTTTAGACATGGGACGACCCTCTTGGCTCACGCTAAAGGGGGCGGGGTCTCACTTACCTACAGTGTCAACTAACACCGTGGTTCTTCACTTTCCACTCCGCCGATCGTCCCGTAGTACGTTTTTAGAAAGTTAGGAGGACCTAGGTAAGTTACCAACGTTTTTGTTGCTTTATCATCATACTATTAGGGTTTAGTTCACCTTGGTTTGTATTGCTAGCTTGGGAACGTTGTCACTCGCCTCGAGTCCTAAACCGGTGTTTCAATCACCGCTTTTAGAGGGAAGCGGTATTTGTTTTTCTTTGGGTGCAACCTTGTGTTTGTTTGTTGGTTTGTTTGTTTATGTGCTTGTTTGTTTTTGTGTCTTGTGTCCGGTTGCATCCACGGTTTTGTCGCAAGACCTTACTTGCCTTGCGGAGTGCACTTGTCCTCTAAGTGTACTTGCGTGAGTTGAAAGGGCGTAGGGTGCGCTAATACCCACTCGGCTAGTTTAGTAGTTAGTATGTGCTTACTCGAGGGCGAGTAAGGGTTAAGTGTGGGGGAGTTGATAAGTGTGGTTTGTAGTGCCTATTTGTTGTGTTTTGGTCCCATTTTCCTTGTGGAATCGCTCCTTGGGAGCGATTCATGGACTTCTTATGCTTCCTTTAGTTCGTTTCAGGTTCCCGAGACCGATTTGGAAGAGTTGGATCGATTCCGACTCGATACATACACATTTTGGAGCCAACGGAGTAAAGAAACGATGACTCGATGCCTTGGAATCGAGCCCGAGACCTTGGGACCCAATCCCAAGCCTCCGAGACCCGATCCCGAGTCCCGAGAATCGACGAGAAACCCATGAGAAATAAGGAGAGACCAAAAAGTTCATATTGGAGGCCTACAAGACTCATCCCCGACGGGTATGGCCTCAACCGATCCCGGTTGAGGTGGACAAAAGAGGAGGCTCCTGTCTGAGGCCCTGATGGTAGGGATTTGTCACGTCCCTAACCGTCAATAAACTACCGATTACACCTAGTGGGTAGCTAGGGTAAGTCGGGATCGTATCCACGAGGAAGGTAAGGTAAAGTTCAGACTATGTCGGCCTACAAACGAGACTAGGTCACCAAAACAAACACAAAGAGACGATAAAAGGAAAACTAATGGTGGAGGAGAAGTATGACTAAGCTAATAATCGAACTAATAAATAAACTAGAAGAACGATGGCTAACTAAGGAGATGAACTCAAATATGGAAGAAAGTGGGGTAGGTCGGGTTCATAGGAGTAGAAGGGTAATTGGGGTGATCAAGGGTATAGGTGTCTCCTAATCGCTAGAGTCGGTCCGGGCTCTCACAACTTAGACCAATGTCAAGGTGGGTCCGGGCTCTCGCAACTTAGACCCTAGTCCGCGCTCTCGCGACTAAACTATTCTCAACATTTCCACAAAATAAGCAATCAATGAGAAGATGAACACAAGTATGGGAAGCATGGCCACTACAACTCACACAAGCATATCAACAAACACATAGAGTGCCCACAATGTGACTAACAACAAAGATGTAACCTTTTCCCCTTAATCAACCCTAATCATCCATAATCTACCCCTAATCCCCCTACTAACCCCACAAGAAGACTACTCACTCATTATAAAGAGAAAACCAACATTCACAAGAGAAATCAATACTACAAAACCAACATCCATAATGAATAACAAGAACAATAATACTAACAATATGAAAAGATTCAAACAAGATTAAATAAACAAGATTAAGAGTAGATATTATTATACCAACACTAGGATGAAGAAAAGATGAAAACTTGTATTAATGAGAAACCCAAATACAATCCCAAGGTTGTCAAGCTTGGAACAATCTTCAAGAATCCCTTAATACAAGAACTAATTACCAAGATTAACTAATAATTCAAGGAAGATTTAAACTAATGAGAGTAGCTCTAATCTAGGGTTTGGAATGTTAATGGAGGCTTAAACTAGTCTAGGGTAAGATAAGATGTCTTAACATTACAAGAAGAGAGTATATATATGGGTACAAGAATGAAGGAGAAGAAAAGAAAGGAGTGCAGCTGCCAGGTCCACGGTCCCGACCGGGACGGCCTGTCATCCCGACCGGGACGGGTTGGTCCCAATCGGGACGGGCCCACAGCAGCACCTTCTAACGTGCACCCCATCCCGAACGGGATGAGGCCATCCCAAACGGGATTGGTCTTGTAGGCCTCCCTTAAGAGCTCTTTGGTCCCTCCTTGCCTCTCATGGGTTCCTCGTCGATTCTCGGGACTCGGGATCGGGTCTCGGAGGCTCGGGATTGGGTCCCAAGGTCTCGGGGTCGATTCTAAGGCCTCGAGTCATCGTTCCTTTATCTCGTTGGCTCCAAAATATGTATGTATCGAGTCAGAATCGCTCCAACTCTTCCAAATCGGTCTCGGGAACCTGAAACGAACTAAAGGAAGCATAAGAAACCCATAAATCGCTCCCAAGGAGCGATTCCACAAGGAAAATGGGACCAAAATACAGTAAAATAGACACTACAAACTACACTTATCAACTCCCCCACACTTAACCCTTACTCGCCCTCGAGTAAGCACATACTAACTACTATACTAGCCGAGCGGGTATTAGCGCACCCTACGCCCTTTCAACTCACGCGAGTGCACATAGAGGAAAAGTGCACTCCGCAAGGCAAGTCGAGTCTTGCGACAAAACCGCGGATGCAACCGGACACAAAACACACAAATAAACAAACACACAAACAAACACTTAGACGGTTGCACCCAAAACAAAAGAAATACCGCTTCCCTCTAAAAGCGGTGAAAGAAGCACCGGTTTAGGACTCAAGGTAAGTGACAACGTTCCCAAGCTAGCAATACAAACCAAGGTGGACTGGAACCTAATAGTATGACGATGAAGCAACAAAAACGTTGGTAACTTACCTAGGTCCTCCTAACTTTCTAAAAACGTACTACGGGACGATCGGCGGAGTGGAAAAGTGAAGAACCACGGTGTTAGTCGACACTGTAGGTAAGTGAGACCCCGCCCCCTTTAGCGTGAGCCAAGAGGGTCGTCCCGTGTCTAAAACCGCCTAACTAATCCAAGTAAAAAGGTGGAAATATCGCAAAATAAGGGAAGACCGACCCTTGCCGCTATCATCCTCTCTAGGGACTCGGTCCTTTGGTATGCTCTTCACGGCAAAAGTCGGAAAAAGGCTTATTTTTGTGGGGTTTTCTTTTTGTGAGACGGGTTTTCTTTTGGCATTTTCTTTCTTTTCGACATTTTGATTTGTTTTGCCATGCTATTCTTTTTCTTCTTTTCTATTTTCTTTTTGGCTTTTGTGCCTTTTCTTTTTCTTCATTTCTTTTGTTTCTTTTATTTCTTTTCTTTGCCCTTTTTGGCAAGATTTGGCTTTTTGGCATTTTTTGACAATTAAGAAAGAGAGAATCAACAAATTGCAATTTATTGTGTGGATATGTGTAGGAGGTAGGTAAATAGGTGAGTCGGGGAGCGTCCTTCCCTTCAAACCCACAAAAAGTTGAGAACCTGGACTAATCAAACAATCCTAAACATTGTCACCTAAGGGACGAGTCTCGGTAACCAAGGTCTTTTCACACCGTGGGTGGTCATAATGGTCAAAGGTGCAAATCCCGCAGTAAATTCTTAGTAAGCTAGGTGGACTCAAGGCAAAGGACCAACGAACTCATTGATTTAGGGTCATTCTACTAGATTAAAGTCCAAGACTCGATTTACACTACTAGGAAGGGAAAGTAAGCACTCACACACTAGCCTCTAAACCGGGTTTTCGAAAACCATTTACACACAAGACACACAACAAAACACGAAACAAAGACACGACGAAAACGAACGAAAGAAAAAGAAACAAAAAGGCAACAAAATAAAACAAAACAAGACAAACACATAAACAAAGCACACACCACCCCAAATTTCCAAACAAGTCATCAAATCCACCACAAGAATGTACAAGCTCCACCCGAACACACCTCAACACAACCCTCTCCAAACATCACAAGGAATAAAGAGGGAAAGAGGGTTAGAGGATGTTACCGGATGTCTTCAAAGCTTTCCAAACAACGGAGATTAGGCAACCTTTAAGGAAAAGGGAGGCAAAACACACACAATACAAAAAAAATATACGACACAACGACACAAAGGAAGAAGACACAAAAAGAAAATCTTTTTGATTTTTGTGAAAATTTTTCAAATTTTTAGGTATTTTTTAAAGGTTATTCGAAAAAGGGAAAAATAAAACTAACTACGATAGAATATCGCTCCCCCACATTTAAACCGAGCAATGTCCTCATATGCTCAATCGTAGTGTGCGGAGAGACAAAAGAAAAGGAAAAGAAACTACGAAAATAAGGCTAAAAATCAAAAAGAAAAGATGGAGAAAAGGGTAGAAAGCGTCCGGCCGGGGTGTAATCAAGTCACTATGGGCCGAGACAAGAAAAGATATGGACGGGGGAAGAAAATAAAAAGAAATAAATAAAGGGAGATGGGAGGGGAGGGCTAGGTGTAATCAAGTCATCTAGCCCGGATTCCGTCCAAATCCGACTAATTCCTAAAAAAAGTGGTGAAAATCTTGTACATTGGACTTAATCGATCGACTCCCGACGTAATCACGTCATCGGGAGTCGGGAGCAACCATACTACGGCCTCGAAGGCCACTACGATACCATGACTCAACGTGAAGGGGGCAAATAAGAGAATACAAGCGATAAAAAGACGAAAAAGTAAGGATAGTTACCCAAACCGAGTGGTTAGTAACTCACTTGCTCCATCGTCTCGATGATCATTAGAGGCTCGTCGCTTGTCTTCTCGGTTGCCGTCTCGCTTCACACTCAAGAAGAACTCACGGTCGGGGTAGTAATGGTGTGAGGGGATGGGATTTGATGCGAGAGTCGGTGTAAAGTGGATAGGAAATGAAGTGAGGGCATGACAATGAAGTACATGGGGCATATAATAAGGCTACGGTAGCTAGGGAGGTTGGGAGGGGGCATAAAACGGTTGGGTGGACTCGATTTGCGAAGAAGAAACACAAAGGGGGAGGAGGTGCCCGTCCCGGTCGGGATGATCGGTCCCGTTCGGGATGTCTCACCCATCCCGGTCGGGACACTTCCTTCCCGGTCGGGATGGACCTCCAGTGAGCTTGAATTTGTGCACCCCCATCCCGATCGGGATGACTCCCTCCCGGTCGGGATGCCACGCCCGTCCCGGTCGGGACGCCTCTTCCCGGCCGGGATGGGTCTTCTTCAACTTCCAGAATCCCAAAAGCTTGCTCCAAGCTTCAAAAACCCGATCCTCGTGCTTACAAGCCAAGGTATATCATAGCCATTCTTCTCTAGGAAGCATTCTCACTTCACCTATCAAGCAATACTCAAACACACATCAAACTCTCTCCCTCACAACGCTCATCAATCAATCCAAATAACAAGAATTCACAAAAATCCAACTAACTACAAGAAAGAGATATATACAATGAGACGGTTCTTGTGGAACTCCGTCAAACCAAGATGGTGCGTTCTTCAATCTTTTTCAACAACAATGACCGATCCCATCTCCATCAAGGGCACGTAGGAACAAGTCGAAGGCCCTAGAGAAGTCTTCAATCAAGCATGTTATATAACCAACCACATCCCAGGACTCTTCATGGCCTTGCCTAGACGTTCCCGGGGCATCCCGATCTACTAAGTTCAATGGCTTGAACTTGTACTTGCGATCCTTCGGGATATACCCAAACGTCCAACGATCCTCATGTGGCCCCAAGGGAGGCTCATCTTCATCCTTGTCATTGCACTTGTCATCCAACCCATGATATGGGCTCTCATCCTCCTCCAAATCGAAGTCATCATCCTCAAGTACATAAGAGTACTTCTTCAAGCTTTGTCCCGATCCTTCCCCTAGATCGATGTCTTCCGTGGCGTGGATCATATTACATGTCTCGGTCATAGGCGAAGTGTTGCCTGGGAGGTCGAACACTAACTCTTCGTCGCCTAGTTGAAAAGTAATCCTACCCTTCTTCACATCGATCACGGCACCGGCAGTGTGTAGAAATGGGCGCCCAAGAATAATGGGAGTGTTAGCATCCTCCGGCATGTCGACCACAATGAAATCGACCGGAATGAAAAACTTCCTGATTCGCACCAGCACGTCCTCCAACATTCCCAATGGTCGGTTAAGAGAATTATCGGCCATTTGGAGTGTAATGGAGGTACATTTCAATTCCGTCATCCCTAGTCGCTCACAAATGGTGTAGGGAATAATGCTCACACTCGCGCCCAAATCACACATATCTCTCTCGATCTTATAATTAACGATGGTGCATGGGATAGAGAAACTACCCGGATCCTTCAACTTCGGAAGCGTGGAACCTTGAATAAGCTCGCTCACCACCCTAGTGAACGCTATTGTCTCTTCCTTGTCAATGGACCGCTTCCTAGCTAGGATTTCCCGCATGAATTTTCCATATGCCGGGATTTGGGTAAGTAACTCGGTGAATGGGACATTCACATCCAATTTCTTCACGATATTAAGGAACTTGTCGTATTGAGTGAGTATCCACCTTAGCCTTCATTTGCCTTGATGGGAAAGGCAACTTGATTTGGTACTTATTTTGCTCAATGGGGGTGGATTCTTCAAAGGACACTTTCCTTTTTCCCTTGTCTTTCTCTTGAAGTGGGGGAGGGTTGTCTTCTTGGGGTTTCTCAACTTCCCATAAAACTTGTTCCTCCATTGGATTATCAAAGCTTGATTCTTCTTGAGTTGGAGATGCCATTTCCTTTGTCGGTTCTTGCATTGGCTCTTGTTCACTAGGGAATGAAGGGGAGTCATAGGATGTACCTCTCCTTGTGGTGATAGCATTTAAATGCTCAAATGTCGGTGTTTCACCTTGAGAAGGTAGTTGCCCCTTTTGTCTTGAGGAGCTCCCCGAAACAAGTTGAGATACTTGAGTTTCAAGCATCTTCATACGAGCATCTCTTGTCGCGTTTTCCCCTTGAATATAAGTGAAGAGCTCATGATAGTTTCTTGACATGTCCATTTGACTCTGTTGCATGTCCATCAAAGTCTTTTGAATGTCAAAATCCCGAGGTGGGGATGATGGATTATGTGGAGTGTCGGTGATGGCGAGAGGAATGCCATAATCATGAGTAGGAGACCGGCTTCTAGGCTTGCTTTGTTGTTGTTGATTTTGAGTTGCTTGTTGACGGTTCCCTTGGAACCCTTGAGAACTACCTTGTTGTTGATGATGGTTCCCTTGGAACCCACGAAAGTTTCCTTGATTAAGGCCTTGGTTGTGGTTTTGTTGTCCTTGAAAGTTTCGGTTTCCTTGGAAATTTTGGTTTCCTTGGAAACCACCATGATTGAAGTTCTCTTGTTGGAACCCTTGGTTGTTGTTGAAGTTACCTTGGTTATTTTCCTTGAAATTGTTGAAGGGTCTTTGGTTACCCACATAACCTTGGTAACTTTCATTGTTGTCCCGTAAGGGAGGTGGAACATAGGGACGATGTTGTTGTTGATGTTGAAGTGTTTGTTGTTGAGGGACTTGATTGGAAGCTTGGTATTGATTAGAGTAGGAGGCACCTTGCTTGAACGCTTGAAAGACGTTCACTTGCTCAATACTCCCTCTACAATGCATAGGATCATGACCAACGATTCCACAAGTATCACACATCCCAAGATAAGGCAAAGGAGGTGCAAACCCCAAAGCATTCACTTCTTGAATCGGTTGATGGTGGGAGGAACTAGTGCCTTGGACTTGGTCGAGGTGGCTTTGAAGCTTCTTGTCAATAGTTTTCATGTGTGTTTTCAATTGAGCTCCAAGGTCAATGCTTAATTTGGTGATAGCATCGACCTCATGTATGCCTCCTCGATGTGCCTTCCTAGGCCTAGAGTATTGCGAATTATGCACCGCCATCTCTTCGATTCTCGCCCAAGTTTGGTCGTCATCGACCTCGGTGAACCTACCATTGGAGCCCATGTTAAGAATAGCTCTCGAGTCCTCATAAAGACCATTCCAAAATTGTTGCACCAAGAACCATTGCGAGAGTCCATGATGAGGGCACGATCTTACCAAAGACTTAAACCGCTCCCAAGCTTCATATAGGCTCTCTTCATCCCTTTGTTGGAACCCGGTGATGGAGGCCCTAAGCAAATTGGTCTTTTCCGGAGGGTAAAACTTTTGGTAGAACGCCAAGGAAAGCTTTTTCCAAGTATCGATCCCTATGGTTGCCCTATCGAGACTCTTGATCTATTGCTTCGCTTTTCCAATAAGAGAAAACGGGAAAAGTACCCAATGAATTTGATCTTGAGTAACCCCGGTTTGAGATATAGCGTCACAATAATCAGAGAAGGTCTCCATGTGTTGGTGCGGGTCTTCGGTGGGCAAACCACTAAATGGGCTCCTCTCTACGAGTTGGATAAATTGGGTCTTTGCCACAAAATTTCCGATGTAGGCTTCCGGTAATGCACTCGGTCCCGGCAAGACATCCTCGGTGAATGTGGAGTGAGAGGAAAACTTAGGCATTCTTGGATATAAGGGAGAAGATGGTGGTGTAGACGGTGTTGATGTAGATGAAGAGGGGGAACTAGGAGAAGAATTACCGAAGGGATTGATGAAGGTCCCTCCGGCCGTCTCTCGAGGTGACTCGCTAAAGTCGGCTCCTTGAGCTTGCCCTTGATGAGTATTGCTTGCACTTGGTTGAGAGATTCTAACCCGGTTAATCGTCCGTTGGCGAAAGGCTCGAAAGAGTTTCTCCGGCTCTGGATTAAAGAGATAGAAGTCGCCTCCCCTCCTAGGCATACACTACACACTAGAACAAACGTGAGAGCACCTAGTGCTTTATGGGCACTAGGCAACGACAATAAACAAGCACAACTAGAGACAAAGAGAAAAAACAAGCTAAGAAAAGAAGAGAAACTAGAAAATATTCACAAGAGAAGATGGGAGAACACAAAGAAGGGTAACTAAGTCTAGAAATAAGCAAAACTAAGTCTAAACAATGCACCGCCCCCGGCAACGGCGCCAAATTGATGGTAGGGATTTGTCACGTCCCTAACCGTCAATAAACTACCGATTACACCTAGTGGGTAGCTAGGGTAAGTCGGGATCGTATCCACGAGGACGTTAAGGTAAAGTTTAGACTATGTCGGCCTACAAACGAGACTAGGTCACCAAAACAAACACAAAGAGACGATAAAAGGAAAACTAATGGTGGAGGAGAAGTATGACTAAGCTAATGATCGAACTAATAAATAGACTAGAAGAACGATGGCTAACTAAGGAGATGAACTCAAATATGGAAGAGAGTGGGGTAGGTCGGGTTCATAGGAGTAGAAGGGTAATTGGGGTGATCAAGGGTATAGGTGTCTCCTAATCGCTAGAGTCGGTCCGGGCTCTCGCAACTTAGACCGATGTCAAGGTGTGTCCGGGCTCTCGCAACTTAGACCCTAGTCCGCGCTCTCGCGACTAAACTATTCTCAACATTTCCACAAAATAAGCAATCAATGAGAAGATGAACACAAGTATGGGAAGCATGGCCACTACAACTCACACAAGCATATCAACAAACACATAGAGTGCCCACAATGTGACTAACAACAAAGATGTAACCTTTTCCCCTTAATCAACCCTAATCATCCATAATCTACCCCTAATCTCCCTACTAACCCCACAAGAAGACTACTCACTCATTATAAAGAGAAAACCAACATTCACAAGAGAAATCAATACTACAAAACCAACATCCATAATGAATAACAAGAACAATAATACTAACAATATGAAAAGATTCAAACAAGATTAAATAAACAAGATTAAGAGTAGAGATTATTATACCAACACTAGGATGAAGAAAAGATGAAAACTTGTATTAATGAGAAACCCAAATACAATCTCAAGGTTGTCAAGCTTGGAACAATCTTCAAGAATCCCTTAATACAAGAACTAATTACCAAGATTAACTAATAATTCAAGGAAGATTTAAACTAATGAGAGTAGCTCTAATCTAGGGTTTTGAATGTTAATGGAGGCTTAAACTAGTCTAGGATAAGATAAGATGTCTTAAGATTACAAGAAGGGAGTATATATATGGGTACAAGAATGAAGGAGAAGAAAAGAAAGGAGTGCGGCTGCCAGGTCCACGGTCCCGACCGGGACGGGTTGGTCCCGACCGGGACGGCCTGTCATCCCGACCGGGACGGGTTGGTCCCGATCGGGACGGGCCCACAACAGCACCTTCTAACGTGCACCCCATCCCGAACGGGATGGGTCTTGTAGGCCTCCCTTAAGAGCTCTTTGGTCCCTCCTTGCCTCTCATGGGTTCCTCGTCGATTCTCGGGACTCGGGATCGGGTCTCGGAGGCTCGGGATTGGTTCCCAAGGTCTCGGGGTCGATTCCAAGGCCTCGAGTCATCGTTCCTTTATCTCGTTGGCTCCAAAATATGTATGTATCGAGTCGGAATCGCTCCAACTCTTCCAAATCGGTCTCGGGAACCTGAAACGAACTAAAGGAAGCATAAGAAACCCATAAATCGCTCCCAAGGAGCGATTCCACAAGGAAAATGGGACCAAAATACAGTAAAATAGACACTACAAACTACACTTATCAGGCCCTTCCCGACCGGGAGCAGCTCTTCCCGGCCGGGACCAACCTCATCCCGACCGGGACCACCCCTTCCCGGCCGGGATGAGCCACCTGGAAGCCCGCGCTTGTTTCTTCCTTCTCTATTCCACTTGTAACCCAATATATACTCTTCCCTTGTTTTGTTAAGCTAATGTTAGACATTATCCCTAAAACCCTAGACTACTTTTGGTTAGATTAGATTAGATTAGTGTAGATTAGTCCTTAATTACTCTTTAATCTTAGTTTACTCTTGTATTATTAGATCTCTTGAAGAATCCATCCAAGATTGACAACCTTGGTGGATGAATTTGGGTTTTCTTCTATGCAAGTGTTCTCCTTTTTCATTCTTCACTAGTTTGGTATAATCTTTTCTTCCTTTTTACTCTTAATCTTGTTTGTTCATCCAAGTTTGCATCTTTGTTCATTTTATTGTTCTTAGTTAATTGTTTTCATTAGTTTGTTTATGTATGCTTGGTTTCTTATGTTGGTTCTTCTTGTTCTTGTTAGTTGTAGTTTGATTATGTTTCAGTAGAGTTTTGCTAGGGTTAGTAGGGTGATTAGGGTGTTAATTGGATGATTAAGGGATTGTTGGAGATGTTGGTGGAAGATTTGGGTTTCCTCTTGGTTTGATGCATATCACATGTTTGTTGAAATGCTTGAATGACTAGTATGTGCATATGCTTGTTTTTCTTGCCTTTCCTCTTGTGGGTGATAGTTTGTTTGTGGGTTTGGTTTCCTCACTACGTAGCGAGAGCCCGGTGAGGACGACCCCTAGGTCGGTCTACGTAGCGAGAGCCCGGATGCGACCTAGGCCACTATAGCGCGCTAGTAACCCCGTTTGTCATGTGTGTCGGCGAGATGGGTTTTAGGTGAAACCTCTAGGTCGGTCTACGTAGCGAGAGCCCGGACCACACCTAGATTACCCTACTACTCCCTTCACTCTAGCTCTTCCTCGACCATTCCGTCACCCCTTTGACCCCGACCTAACCCTAGCCCGTTTTCCTTGTTTGTTTTCTCCGTCTCCTTAGCCATAGTCTAGCTTCCTCCCGTCTTATCATTGTTTTGTTTAGCTTAGCTCGTTGACTTAGTCTCGTGTTTAGGCGACCTTAGTCTAGACGCCTCTTACCGTCCCCGTGGATTCGACCAGACTTGCCCTAGCTACCCACTAGGATTAGCCGGTGTATTTATTGATCGGTTGGGACGTGACGAATCCCTACCATCGGGAAGTTACTCAAAATACAGGTTGATATCCGGTTTATTCGAGGCAATAACGGATTCCGTTTTGACGTTAGCTTTGGGTGTATTTTGACGCTTTTCGGGTTGATTTTGTTTTCGGGTTTCGAATTTGACCGGGTTTGACTCGGTCGACAAAAGAGAGTTTTGGCCCCGGTGGCGTTTTTGGCTCAAATTAGATTTACTTTATTGGAAATGACCCACTAAGTCTTGATTCGAGGTAGGTTTTGAGAGATTTGTACTCCGCTAAGTGCCCACGTCGGATACCATTGATTTTGAGTCCGTATTCGAGCGTATTGATGCATGTTAACGTCCGAGCATCATCAGGTGTTTTGTTCGAAACTGCTACAGACACGAGTAGGCAAAATACGGGTGTCTACAATTTGTAAAATAGCTTACACAATAAAGGATAGAAATAACATAAGATAGATTAAATATATAAGAGTTGAAAGTCTTAGCAAAATGGAAATAATTATATCATTGGACAGATTTACATAAAGATATGAAAGGATTAGCCTCTCATATTGCATCAGCAACCCAAATTACCCATAAAGGTGGAGTCTTTTCAATACAATACTACTAAAAAGCTAGATCTCCAATGGATTAAAACCTTAATCTCTCTCTAAAAGTTAGTCTCTCCCTCAACAAAGTGTCTAATGCAATCTTTAATGCCTAGGGTAATCAAGGAATCAGAATTACAAGCCCACAAATAAGCCCGAAACAAGAGGAAGTAAAACTCAAAATCTACAATTTTAAGTGAAATTTCGCGGTCTGCGTAGGGTAGCGCAAGCTGCGCCTGCGACCCTGATCAACATCTTAGTCTTCTTTCTTGTCCTTGCTTCTTCCTTTCTTTTCTTGCATGCTTTAACTTCTTTATTCTCTATTGTCACTTTGAGGTTATGCTACCCGACAAGATGCCCTCCCTTGGTTCGGAAGTGTCTGGTTCAAAAACCGAGTTCCCATAGTTCTCCTTCAGCTGCACATGGTGCTATCTCGAGCGATTATGTCCAAGCCAACAATGCGTAAAATTATCTTTAAAATACACATAAATAACCAAAACGAGAGCAAATATAACAATATTCTAAATATGAGTACTTAACATCGAAACCACCATTAATTGGTGACAAAAAAAGCCTAAAAAGAGGGCCTAAATTGTGCTTATCAAATACCCCAATCTTGAAGTTTACTTGTCCCGAGTATACTCGAGAACTAAGCGTGAAAAACCAAGTCCAAATTATGTCCATGGTATATCAATCGCTCTTCCCTCACACCTCTTTCTTCCCTCATGAAAAACAACTACCTCTAAAATAGAAAGAAAAATAAGAAAGGCTCAAAATCATGTGAAAATGCTCACTCATAAGACCTCCTTATTCCTCCCTCAACATGAAAACTCAATCCCCTTCCCGAAGTTGTTTTCATCCCAAAACCGCCTTCTTATTATTTCAAAATAAGGTGTAAAGGGTTACCTTGGTCTTGTCCCAAGACCTAGTGAGGTGACCGACTCATTTTCATTAATCTTCTTCTTATGTCTCCCTTCTCCTTTTAACTACAAGAGAAACGTGCTTGTGTGGTCACTAAGTATGATCAATCTCCATACCACACAACCATGCAAAAACCACCCAAAAATAAAAATAAACAAAATTTCTCGAATCAAACAGAAAAATCTAGTCTACCCTTCCAATTCCTCCTTATCACTCCGCTCCTTATGACTCCCAAAATTGAGATGGGAAGATTTAGCTCATGTTTTTGGTCTTTTTGCATTTTGACAATTTTTTTTTCTAATTTTTTTCTAATTTTCTATTTTTTTCTGGTGGTGGCTTGCAGCTTGATTCTTCATTTTGTTCGGAATTCCCTTCTGAGTTTTCATCCCGTCCTCGGCTACCACAATTTTATTAATTTTTTTTAACGATACAAAAGATAAAACTAAAACGGAAAAATACAAAGATGAGAGGAGGATCTTAGATATGAAATGGGGGGTTGGTGATCATGAGTCAATCCAACCATGTGTCCAAACTCCACTCTTCTAAAACAAAAGGACACTAGCCTTCCTCCACTCAAAACTACAACGAAAACACAAGGTACTCTCGAGTATACAATGCACAACTCTACCGCACAGTTAAAGGATCACAACGTTCTCGTTGTGGGTGTAGATAAAATGATCACAACGTTGCCAAAATAAATGAAATATGCCAATGACATGGCGCAACTCATCGCAGAAATGGGAGGTAAGACTGAAATGGGGGGGTCGATTACCAGTTAATCATCAACAACCATATGCCCAAACTCCAAGTTCTACATCACAAGATGAGAGAACACCTCTTCTCACACTCTTGGAATTGGGTAAGAGAGACCGTTGTGCTACCCCACATTTGCTCTCAACTCTCACCTCCACCCATTAGTTTTGTGACATGTGTTGTATATGTGGGTAGTCTGCTAGGTGTCAAAAGAAGTATATTCTGTAGTTCAATGGGTTGTTATCCCGTGGAATCCTCACAACAAGGGGTTAATGAACGGTAAATATATGTGGCAATCAATGAATCCCAATATCAAGAGAGAGTTCCCAAGCAAATGATCCGATTTCGACAAAGTATAAGAGAAAAAGAGTGAGATGATACCTCGGTTAGATCGTCCTTGTCAATGGAACATCTTGATCATGGCTAGGTGGTTGTCGTTGTAATCCCCTAGAAAATCTAACACAATACAGTGGCGGAAACACTGTAGAGTTGGGATTAAAACACACTGACTAACTATATCTTAATAAAACAAATGGTAAGTCAATACAAAGACCTCTTTTTACAACAGAACTAAAAATGAAATTCTCCAAACATGTTTATACAAATCCATAAATCGGGAATGAAGAAAGAGTAGGATCCACGCTACTCGCTAGCTAGCTCACTCCTAAAACCCAGCAACAAATACCTGTCATGTTATAACAAAACAGCCACATCACTAGGGAATAACTCAGACGTTCTCCCAGCCAAATTATATCATATGGAAAATAATAGTATTATTATATCAAAATATTTAAAATGGAAAAACATTAAAATGATATAATAAAAATAAGTTTTCATAGAAACTTAAAGCACTTGTCAACCTGCAAGTCAAAAATCAATCGATAATAATAATATTAAAAAATGACGTTATGGAAATTCGATCATTATGTTATATATACTGAGGAAACCGCTTAGAGAGAGAAACGAAGAGTGAAACCTTTTGAGCTGCAATGGCGAGCTACAGAAAAGGTGATCTCGGCTTTAACTCGAGGCGGCTCACACAACAACAACAATCGTCACAAAACTAATAGTAATAAAACATCAGCTAATAATCAAACACACAATAACAACACCATTAATAAGCAAAATTGTAGTAACAAAAATCGACAGGAGGATGATGATGCAGAGATTCAATTGGAGGTGGACGCTGAACTGGAGGATGTCATAGAGAAGGGAGGAGCTGATGAAGCTTCGCCTTCTATCGTGCAGCTAACAGAAGAAGATACTGAAGAGGAACGTAGTTACTGGAGTACGGTTGTATATGGATTTGTAGTCGGAGCAAATCCTCCCTGGAGCGTTATTTCTGGGTAAGTTCACAGAGTTTGGAAGCAACTAAAGATTGATATGGTATCCTTTATGCCAAATGGAATTTTTCTTGTTCGATTTCATGATAAGGAGTCACAAAAATTGGCAATACAATCTGATCATCTCATGTTTGACAACAAACATGTTATCATTCATGAGTGGTCTGAGGATGCGAATCTGGCTAATTATGATGTGAAAACTCTGCCTATTTGGGTAAAATTGATGGACCGGGACCTCAAATTTTGGGAAAGAAGTGTTTACGTAAGATTGGAGGACTGGTAGGAAAGGTTATCAGAACTGCAGGTACTACTGATCAGAGGCAATTTGTGGGTTATGCTAAGCTGCTGGTGTAAGTGGAAATTAATCAGAAATTTCTAGACAACATTACGTTTCTGGATGAGAAAGGCAATCAACAAAACATCCAGGTGAAGTATGACTGGCTGCCAATAGCTTGTACACGATGTAAAGGAATGGGGCATGATGAGGCTCAATGCAGCGCAAAGTTTGAAACTCATAAGGTAAGACAGGAATTGAGACCATCGCAAAAGCCAATCCAGGTTGTGGATACACCAGCAGGGGCAATACAGCCTATTGCTAATACTTCTAATCTGCTGCGTGCTGCAACGGAACCAATCAAGGAAACTGGGTTACAGTATACACCTGATTGTCTGTCGTTCATGGAAATTCTAACAGCATCACTGAAAAAGATTGGGCATAATGGAAGGTATGAGGATGAGGATAAGGAGACACATTTGGACTTAAATAATGGATAGACTAGGATTCCGGAATATTAGGGGTATGAATAAAATCAAGGAGCAAAAGGAAATAAGGTGGTTTCTCCATCATAATAGAGTACAGTTGTTTGGTTTACTTGAAACAAAGGTTGAAGCAAATAGTTGGCATAATACTAGTGTAAGTTTCCAAGTCTGGTCGATAGTTACAAATAATAGTACTCACAAAGGAGGATGGGTTTGGTGTTTGTGGAATCCTGTCAGTGTTATGGTGGATATACTAGATGTCCAAGCTCAAGTTATTCATATGAAAATCACAGATATTCAAGGAGGCAATGTGTCTTGGTGTTCGATGGTGTATGGATTCAATAAGTCGTGGGAACGTACCTCACTATGGCAGCAACTAAAAACTTATGCTAACACTTGTGCAGGAGCATGGGTAGTCTTAGGAGACTTTAATAATGTATTGAACATGGAGGATAGATTGGGGGCACCAGTCACTTTGGCTGAAATCAGACCTTTCCAAGAGTGTATTCAAGCGGGTAATCTCAATGAAATAAAGACCGGAGGGGCACATTTCACCTGGAATAATAAACAAGGTCCTATGGTTAAGTCGTATAGTAGAATAAACTAAGTCCTATGTAATAATGATTGGACTCTTGCATACCCGGATGCCTATGCCAATTTTCTACTTGAAGGGCTATTTGATCATTGCTCTTACATCCTAAATATGTCTAACAAAGTTAAAACCAAGCAAAAAAACATTCAAGTACTTCAATATGTGGTCGTCTTCTGAGGTATTTCGAGAAACTGTGGAAGGGGTATGGAAAAAGGAGATAAGTGGGAGTCTAATGTATCAACTTACAAGGAAACTGAAGATGCTAAAACCTGGATTGAAGGCAATCAATGCTAAACATAATCGGAATGTAGAAGGATTGGCAAACATAATAGGGGAGGCCTTACAAAATGTGCAGCAGCAAATAATACAGCAGCCACAAAACATGATATTGAAGTATTTTGAAGCAGCAATATCTGATCAACATAAAGTGTTGGATAGAGCTAGATATAAGTTTTTTCAACAAAAAGCTAAAATTCAGTGGGCAGTAGAGGGGGACCTTAATACAGCGTACTTTCATGCGACAATTAAGCATAGAAGGGCGGTAAATAAGGTTCATAAAATACATGATATTGATGGAAAGTTGAAGGAGACTCCAGCAGAAATACAAGAGGCATCTCTAGGATACTTTCCAAGTATCCTTGGGGAAAAAAGAAGGGTACAGAGGGTGATTGTTCCAGTTGTGAGAAAGGGGTCTGTGATTACTAAGCAGCAGGGGTTTCAGTTACTGGCGCCAGTCACAGATGAAGAAGTAAAATCAACCATGTTTAGCATTCCGGGTACTAAAGCGTCGGGACTTGACGGCTACACTAGTCAATTTTTTAAAGATGCATGGAGTATTGTGGGATCAAGTGTTTGTGCAGTAATTAAATATTCAGTCGCCTCTGCTAAAGTTCTGAAGCTGATTAGTAATACTGTGCTCATATTGATACTTAAAGTTCAGAATCCGCAATTAGTTGGGCAGTTTCGACCCATTGCGTGTTGCTATGTGACGTACAAATGCCTTTCTAAGGTAATTTCTGCAAGATTGAGTAAAGTTCTACCTGTTGTTATTGACCCAAATCAGAGTGCGTTTGTGAAGGGAAGAGACATTATAGAGAATATTCACATATGCCAAGAATTAATTCGGCTATATAATAGAAAGTAATGGTCGCCTAGGGTATTCATGAAAGTGGATATGCAAAAGGCATACGACACTATAGAATGGGAATTTGTCGAAGATATGATTAATGCACTGAAGTTCCCGGGCAGATTCGTACAACTTATTATGGAATGTCTAAGATCACCAAGCTATACCCTTACACTTAATGGAGAGCAGTTTGGTATTTTCAAAGCTAGAAGGGGGTTAGGGCAAGGAGATCCGCTCTCGCCTCTATTATTCACCATCTTTATGGAGTATTTCAGTCAAATTATGAAGATAATCCAGGAGAGAACAGACTTTAAATTCCATCCTTTATGCAAGAGTGTCAAGCTCAGTCATTTGTGCTTTGCCGATGACCTGATGTTATTTTGTAAAGGGGATCAAAGTTCAGTTAAATGGATGATCCAGGCATTTACATAGTTCTCCACAGCGTCCAGATTGCAGATGAATAAAGCAAAGTCTAATATTTTTCACAATGGCATTCACCAAGAAGAAGGGGGAAGTATTGAGAAATTGACGGGTATGAAGACTGGAACGCTTCCATTCAAATATCTGGGGTTTTCCATGTCGCCCAAGAATCTTACTGTAATAGAATGTCACGTTTTAATGAAGAATATTGTGCAAAGGATTAGAGGTTTTGGAGCAAGAAAACTATCTTATTCGGGCAGATTGGTTCTGGTACAGTTGGTATTGAATACTGATAAGTATAGTTTGTAGTGCCTAATTTGTTGTGTTTTGGTCCCGTTTTCCTTGTGGAATCGCTCCTTGGGAGCGGTTTATGGGTTACTTATGCTTCCTTTAGTTCGTTTTAGGTTCCCGAGACCATTCACGAAGAATTGGAACGATTCCGACTCGTCTCATACACTTTTGGAGACAACGAAGAGAAGGAACGATCACTCGATGCCTTGGATTCGATCCAGAGACCTTGGGACCCATTCCCGAGCCCCTTAGGTTTGATCCCGAGTCCCGAGAGTCGATGAGAAGCCCATGAGAAAGAAGGATGGACCTTTATGATCATATTGGAGGTCTACAAGACCCTTCCCGGGCGGGAAGAGTAGCCTTCCCGGGCGGGAAGAGTAGCCTTCCCGGTCGGGAAGGAGTGCATGAATAAAGAGGCTACTGATCTGGCCGTCCCGACCGGGAAGAGAGCTTCCCGACCGGGAAGAGCAATAACATCGCCTGGTGTTATGGATAACACAGCCCGGTGTTATGCTTGATCCCGACCGGGAAGAGAGCTTCCCGACTGGGAAGGATGGCCCATCCCGACCGGGACCATTCCATCCCGACCGGGAAGAAGTGTTGTAGCCGCGTGACTCTTCTTTTCTTCTGCTTCACTCTTGTAACCCTATAAATACCCCTACTTGTAATCTTATGAAATGTTATTCATTACCCACTAAACCCTAGACTACTTTAGCATAGATTAGCATAGATTAGTGTAGATTAGTCGTTAATTACTCCTTAATCTTAGATTACCCTTGTATTAATTGAATTCTTCAAGATTCAACCAAGATTGACAATCTTGGGAGATTGTTTTGGGTTTTCTCTTTTATACAAGTTTTCATTCTTGCTTTCATCTTCTAGTATGGTATAATCTCTTTTCCTTTCTCTTAATCTTTGTTTTATTATTCAAGTTTCAATCTTTAGATCTTGTTTATTGATTTGTTCATCATCCTTGTTAGTTTTAGATATGTATGCTCTTGTTCTTCTTTTGGTTTATATTGTTAGTGTTAGTTTTAGCGTAGATATGTTTGAGTAGACTCTTGCTAGGGTTATTAGGGTGATTGGTTGTGATTGTGGATGATTAGGGTGAGATGGGTGGTATAGATGTTGTTTTTGTTGTTTCCCATTTACCTTGCACTCCACATGTTCGATGAAATGCTTGTGAGACTAGAGACGATCAATCCTTGTTTTTCTTGCATATTCTCTTATATGTGTGTGTTTGGTTGGTTGGTTTGGTTCCCTCATTACATAGCGAGAGCCCGGTGAGGACGACCCCTAGGCCGATTACGTAGCGAGAGCCCGATCGGCGGTACCTAGGCTACGAAAGCATGCTAGTAACCCCGTTTTTCCCCTTTTTATCTCCTTTACATCCATGAACCTGACCTAACCCTAGTTTTCCTTCTTATTATTATCCTTGCTCCCCTTAGTCATTAGTTACTTGTTTTGCCTTCCTTTTCCGTGTTTTAGACCTTAGCCTAGTCATTAGCCTCCCCCTAGATTAGCTCGTCTCGAACCTAGTCCTAGGCCGTAGCACCCATTAGTCTAAACCCATTTTCGTCCCTGTGGATCGACCCGACTTGCCCTAGCTACCCTAGTTAGGTTGGTTGGATATTATTTGGTGGCAGGATCCACGAAAAATCCCTCCCATCAAATACAATTCATCTTTACTGGTCGAGAACATTCATACTGCCCACTGCAACTATTAATCATGTAATAAGCATTTGTCGGAACTATCTCCGGAAAGGAAGCGAGCACTACTCCTCACCTCCATTAGTGGCTTGGGAGATGGTTTGTCAGCCAAAGGAAGAAGGTGGGTTGGGGTTGAAGAATCTAAAGGAATGGAATATAGCATGTAAAGCGAAATATGCCTGGTGAAGAATCTAAAGGGTAGGGATGCCTAAATATGAATTCGTTGCGTGGCTCATTTGTCATGGTCGATTGCTCACTAACGATAGGCTAACTCATATGCAAATGGTGGTGGACAGCAGATGTTTTGTCTGTGGATCGGGTATCGAAACGCATTGGCATTTATTCTCAGATTACTGCTATGCGAAAGATTGTTTTCGATTAATTAATTCATGGACTAGAGTGCAAATATTAGCAGGAAATACATGGGAATGGTGGACTCAATACCGTCATAAGTCTCTTTCATACAAACAAGTTATAGTAGCTATCATTGTAGGAGTCTGGTACTATATATGGTGGGCTAGAAATCACTGTCGAGTTAATATGGTGGTTGTAAGGCCGGATTATATAATAGGCAAAATTAGAAGTGAAATTGTAGCTAGAATTAGAGCTCAATGTAATCACATACCTAGTAAGTATTATACTAGTGTGAAGCAATACTAAGATGAAATAATGCATGGGCGAATTGGTTGTAAATTGATCATTTTTTAATATACTTACATTTACACCAAAAAAATAAGAAATTCGATCATTATGCACAAGGCAAGACTTTCACTAGGAATATGCTAAAACTAGCTTCGAGAACTTCAGTCTCTAATCTAGGCAACTCAACCATAATAGGACGACGACTTATCAATGCGAGGTCCTAGCTTAAGTAATATACCCCCCTCCTGGACACCAAATGTATCCAGTTCAACTGACAGCGACTAACACGATGCGAAATCTAGCTTAAGGGCACAATGCACATATACTCCTGGACAACAAATGTATCCAGTTCAACAACCAATGCATTCCAAATAGATACACCAGCCTTATAGTTGATGACAAAACAGTACATGCTAGACTGTATTAATCTAACCCCGCATTTGTCCTTATTCCATAACTCCAAAACATCCATTATCGATATTCAAAAATAAATAATCATCGTAAATAATATGAAAATAAAATAAATAAACATTTAATATAAAAGGGAAACTTTCTATAAGTAGAAACTTACTAATTTTAGAAACTTATTTAATATAAATACTCTTATGGAAAATATGTAAGTTATTAAAATAAGTGAAATGTATTAAAAATCGAATTTCTAACGGAATTAACAATTTATTATTATCGTTGTTATCGTAACTCAATATATTTCTAAATTCGTTACTGAAAATATAAATAAAATATAATAAGTCAGTACATAGTATTTTATAAATAATTAGGAAATCGAGTTAAAACTATAAATTTTAGAAAAGAGATGTTTTAAGAAAAACGATATCAAAATTAATTGAGTCAACGAGTTTTATAAATGAAATGAGATTTACAAAGATTTCAAATTATTTTTAACAAACAACTTTTATTAATAAATAATACGGATTTTACTAAAATACTCCATGGGAAACAAATAAGAGATTATTAATGAAAATAGTCTCGACTAAAAATGTATTCAAAACAAAATCGACTACTTTCTCATTTATTAATATAAGTCGTAAAATGAAATTAATTTATTGAACAAGTATACAACCCTCGATTATAATATAAAAATACAATGTTGAGTTAAAGTTATAAATTAACAAAATATGACGATGTGGACGTTCGTCCGCACCGCACGGCGCCCCGCGCGTGCCTGCACAGGACCAACCCGATTTTGATCGCGGCGGCCACCCACACGGCCCTCTGCTGGTCGGGGGCCGGTCCGATCCCGCATTTTTGGAGCGATGTGTTAGACCTCGATTCGGATGACGATTCGGACTTGTACTAATTGGGCGCAGGCGCCTGTGTTTTCGTTGGAATCGATCGAGTCGTGGTTGTAAATTTTTAAAGGTCGATATGTTTGGTAAGGCGACCTTTTTAGTGAATTGAATTCGTTGCCGATTTGTGGAGTCACCATCGAGTCGATTATGGGGACTCGGAAACCGTTCAAGTCAATTTTGATCCTTAGCGGGCTTAAAGCTGAGGGGCACGAGACCTAAAGATAAAGACTTGTACCCTTAAGCACTCCATGCATGGAATGACTCTCATTGCCAATGGTTTCGGACATCCGGAAACCATCGATTCTGAGTAAGCGGTGAGGGTAGGTATTGGGAAGCCAACGTCGGATAGACATCGACACCCAATCCCGCCCGCACTATAGCGGCCTCTACTAATCAATCGGTGGGCTGATAACTTAGTTCCTTTGTTGTGACGGAAGTACTGTAACATCCATTGTTTTAACCCTATATCTTTTGCTATGTCGGTCGTTTAAGGACAAGTAAGTTTTGTCGTCGAAGTAGTTGTGTTTACGTTCTTTGCATGCAATTTCACGTGACAGGCAGGCCATGAAAATATGCATATAGGAGAGTACAGAGTATTAATATTATATGTATTAGCAAATCAATTTTAACGTGGTAATACGGATATTAGTCATTCTCGTTGTATATCTTACCCTCTCCTGGTATATCTCGTGGTATGTCCAGTTCAACCCGACGTGACTTACAATATGCAATATCCAAGTTTAAGGTCAACATACACTCTCCTGAACACAAACCATGCTCAGTTCAACAACCAATGTGCCCCATAATGACATACCACCCTTACAGTTGATGGCAAAAACGTACATCCCAGACTATATTACACTAAAACCCACACTTGTCCTTATTCTATAACTCCAAAACAAATTCATTATCAATATTAAAAAGAGGTAGTCATTATAAATAATACGAAGATAAAAGGGAAAATCATTTTATTCTAGAAGAGGAAAATTCTATAAGTAGAAACTTACTAATTTTAGAAACTTACATAAAATATAAATAGTCTTATTGAAAATACGTAAGTTATTAAATAAGTGAAATGTATTAAAAAAATAGTATTTCTAACGAAAATTACATTTTATTATTATCTTTGTTATCGTAACTTTAATATATTTCTAAATTCATTACTAAAACATAAATCAAATAGAATAAGTCAAAGTATCGTATTTTATTAATAATTTAGGAGAATCGAGTTAAAACGATAAATTTTAGAAAAGAGATGTTTTAAGAAAATGATATCAAATTAATTGAGTCAACGAGTTTTATAAATTAAACGAGATTTTATAAAGCTTTCAAATTAGTTTTAGCAAGTAGATTTTATCAATAAATAATACTGATTTTACTAAAAATAATGAATCGTAGACAAATGAGAAATTATTAGGGAAAATAGTCTCGACTAAAGATGTATTTAAAACAAAATCGACTACTCTCTCATTTATTAATATAAGTCGTAAAACGAAATTCATTTATTAAACGAGCATATAAATCTCGATTATTATATTTAAAGTACTATTTGATTTAAAATAATAACTTAATGAAATATGATAACATTATGAAATCGATATCATTTAGTTACTAGTGTCACGATAACAACAAAATAGTATAACGGTCATTAATAATAAAATTACTAACGGTTCTGATGCATGTCGTTTCCGCAGTCAAACTTAAATTTATAAACACTACTAAGTCTACGGTAGATAAGGCAAGTAGAGGTCGATCCCACAGAGACTGACGTTATTATCTCAGAAAATTTATTATTTAATAGTATAGATATATATATTAAAGGGGGGTTTTGTTGAGGTAAATAACAATAATAAAGTAAAAACATAACAATAAATAAGTAACTAATCATAAGAATATTCGAGACATGCAATATATGATATAGTCGGGTTAATCATCGATTCAATTAATTAGACTCAAATAAATAGGTAACTATTTAATCCCTTGTAAACAAGTAAATTAACAGTTTTATTTTTCTTACTCGTTAAACTCCGTTAACCACGCAAGTTTAATCCTAACTAAATTACATTGACTCAACCATGTAAGCATGAATCAAGTAAATAAATTTAATCGCGTTAAGAACACAAATCAATTGAATTATATAGAACCAGAAAGCTGCAATTAAATATAACTTAATTATCATACAAATTCTAGTAATTAAATTAGACCAGTAAGCTGCAACCTAATTTAAAACACTATTATTTTAACAATCGACTCATGTAAATAATCTAGGTGCTCAGGCTAAATTAATAAACATGAAAACAAAAGTCAAATCGTGAACTTCATATGAATATCAAAGTTCTAATTAAACGTTAAAATAATAACGTAATCTCATAACTCATTGACAATAATCGGTACATTACATGTTCGAATAACTGAAAGATTAAACTAAATAACTAATTAAACGATAAATAAACTAAATAAGATATATAGATACAACCGTTAGATAAATTAGGAGTTGAATTGATCGCGTCCCGCATTACAATCCGGTTGAATTTATACCGACCTTGGCCGTGAAGGCCAAGGCCTTCACCTTATTCCTATGTATGTGTTTTGTGGCTCCTTGTTCTCTCCTTGTGTTCTTCCTTTCCTTTTTATAAAGTTGTCTAGGTCTCCTCCTCTCAAACCTTTCTTTCCTTAATTTATTTTATATCCTCGGATTCTCTTTTCTTATTTTTTTCCATATTGGGCCGATGGTTTCAAGCTTGATTTCGACCCATTAGATGATGAAATTTGATTTTGCTCTCTTCAACAAAGTTGTTCATCTCGAACTTAGCTTTCCACTGCATTTTGATTCGCATTATTCCGACATCATATAAGTGAGATATTGTCGTCTTAAGACAGACCTGCAAAAGTACATATGATTTTAGTAGTCTCGCAATCTTAATCCAAGTGAGTTATTACTAATTAATTAAAATATATATTAAAAACTCAATTTAGCACAAAAATATCAAAAGTTTAATAATAAACCCAACTTATATAAAATAATCATTTTAATTCAAATAATACGAAAGGCGAAATAAAAATAATAATATTAAAGGGGTAAAAATACGTATAAATACCGACTTATCAGGTTCATAAAACGATATTGATTACTAGTAAAATATTTATAAAGCACACAATTTAAAAGAATATTTTAGCAAATAATAAATAGGTAAGAGTTAGAAAACCAAAGGTCAAGTATTTACTATATACTACAACTCAATCATATAATATAATACCAAGTAACGTCCTAAAGTTACCTTAGTCGACCGTGAATCGATCACGTACATGTCCTTTCATCTATTTGTCCAAGCTTCGATCCTTCCAACCCTTGTTCCACCAAAGAGCTTGGGGCTCTAACGGCTTCGAAACACGTAGACAGGAAAACAAAAGAGTCAGAATAAGAGAAAGTTGGAAAAGAGTAGAGTTACACAAAAACGTTGGAGATATCACAAACGGGTCAAGAAAAGCAATGAATGTAATCCCCTAGAGATTCTAACGCGATACAGTGGCGGAAACACTGTAGAGTCGGGATTAAAACACGCTGAAAACTATGTCTTAGTAAAAATTAAAATGGTAAAGTCAAAAAATAGGCCTTAAATAAAATGGCCAAAATTAAAACAATCCACAAAAGGGGGTTTGAACAATCCATAAGATATAATTATTAAAATAAATAAGCAGGATCCATAACTGCTCGCTAGCCCACCCGAAGAAAAACACATATACCTGCCATGTTAAAAACATAACAGCCACAATCAGTGGGGAGCAACGTCAACGTTCTCCCAGCCGTATAACATGATTTTAAAACTGTAATTACTATTATATGAAAAAAGTAAAAATAAAAATCATTAAAAGATTATAAGGAAAATAAGCTTTCAGTGAAAAACTTCACGTAACGAAACAATATAATAAAAATGAGTTTTCCGAAGAAAACATAAAACATCTACCAACCTTCAAATCAAAATTATATCAATAATAATAAAAGTAATCAAAATGGCGTTATGGATAGGATTAATGTAGAATTTAGACTTTCACTAGAACAATACTAAAATCTAGTTTCGAGAACTTAGTCAAAACAAATCAGACTTTGGTCTCTAACTAGGCAACTCAACTATAACAGGACTGCGTGCAGCGAGGTCCTGGTTTAAGTAGTGCACACCCCTCCTGGATACAAACCATACCTAGTTCAACCCGACGCGACTTACACGATGCGATATCTAAGTTTAAGGTAAACATACACTCTCCTAAACACAAACCATGCTCAGTTCAACGACCAATGTGTCTCAACATAGACACACCAGCTTTATAGTTGATGGCAAAACGTACAGCCCAGACTATATTACTCTAAACCCACACTTTTCCTTATTCCATAACTCCAAAACAAAGCCATTATCGATATTCAAAAGGATATCATCATTGTAAATAATAAGAGAGAGAACAAAAGGGAAAACAGATCGCCTTCCAAAAGAGGAAACTTTCTATTTTAGGAAACTTTTATATTTAGAAACTTTACAAAAATAGCATCATATCAAAATAGCGAAAATATTAGTTCATACTAATAAAACGTTTTTAGTAAAAGATGTAGATTTATAAAACTAATACTTTCGACCTTAACGATATTAATTGTTAAAGTGAAAACATTTGAGTTCATGAAATTATTAAAATATCATACAAGTGTTTATGAAATGATTAAAAATGTCTTTAACATTTTAATACTACTAATTAGGATGTTTCCAAAATTTATAAAATTAAAATTCCCCAATTATTATTAGTTTCGACAATACGAACATAAATAGGATTTTATGGCAAATGTAAAAATAAATCTTTTAACGTGTTTTATTTAATTAAACCATTAAAAAAAATTTAGAATATGATAAGGGGTGATTTAACTATCAAAGTTTTAGATTTAAGTATTTTCAAAATTGCTGGAAAAATAATTCTTTTAGGTAAGACGAAGAATTTTAACGATAAATCGAAATTTTGTCCAAAAATCATTACTATTATTTAAAGACTTTAATAAATAGTACAAAAATTACGTAAAATAGCTAAAATATATTTTTTGACATTCTTTCCAGAAAAGAGAATTTTCCAGAATCCTTAAACTCGATTTTTAAAGGGTTTTCTCGTTAATCGTCTAATCACAACAATAACGATTAATAAAAATAGTAATTACAAAACGATTTAAGTATTAATACCCAAAGATTATTATTAAACTTAAAAATAATGATTTTCCAGTAACTAATATTTTTTTTAAAAAATTTAAACAAAATACCAGAAATCGAGAATTTAAGCGACACACACGGTTTTAACGATAAACGAAGATTTAAAGTGATTAATTAATTCAGCCACTTAATAATCCCGAAAAATTATGAAAAAATTCATAAAATGATTTTTCATCATAAATATTATCCACGTCAAATTTCAGATTAAAATAAAATGTTTAAGTGCTAGAAATAAAAATCGGTTTTTAATCATTTTTGTTCGTAAACGGTAAAAATTAAATAATCGATATCAAAAATATCATAAAAATACCAAATTATTAAAAATCATTAAAAACTTCATTTTTACAGAATATAATCATATATTACAAGTTTAGGCCGAATATTACGATTTTACAAATTAGTACAACAATTTAATCGTTAATCTCTTAAAAGCGATAAAAATATCGAAACATGCAAATTTCTAACTTTCACAAATTTTCCAGATTATATGACATACATATATTGTCAAAAATGAAATATAAAAATATACATGCAATTACACAATTAAAATCACGAAATACCGAGTAACATCGACGTTACCTCTAATCCAAATCGGAATCAATAATATACTCGTCGACCTCGGGATCATCCACGAAACCTACCATACACGAAATTCATGGTATAAAAATACCATGAGAAAAACTAATACAATCAAGGTGAATAACGATCGAAAACATCATCGATTATTACCTTAACGATAGGCTCGGAAAATGGATTAATTTGACGATAAAAAAAATGAGACAATTGTGACTCGAAATAGAGCAAGAATCAGCCAAGAAGGAGGAAGAAGTCTCACGGTCAAGGAAGAAGAAAATAGGGTATTGAATTATTTTTTTATGAGAAATGAATGTAAAAGAGTTGGAAGGTTTCTAAAGGTTTCTAAAGGTTAAATGAGAAGGTTAAATGAAAATAAATAATTTGAGGAATCCAATGTGGTATCATCAATGTGGAATCCAATGAGGAATCCAATGAGGTTAAGAGGAAGTGTGAAGAGTTTAAGCAATAATGCAACAATTAAATGAGAAGGGAAATAATCATATCTTTTTGGTTTACGTAATAAAATGAATCGCATTAATAAAACGTAGTAAAATTGTGACAAGGAGCTTTGTCGGTCCAAAATATGAGGAAAAAGTCTCAAATAATTTGTAAGTTGATAAAAAGTATAATCGTAAAATAGGTAAAGGCATTTCAAAGTAATTCGAGTAAACCTCGCGTAAGAAAATAATTATTTACGAAACTTCGTAATAAAATCATTAATGGCTAAATTTTCATAAATAAAAATATTTACTAGTTGAAATTATTATAAAAATATGTTTAGACATTTGTAGAAAAAGGAATAACTCAAATCCGAGCTTAAATACGATGGGTAATAAAATTCCTCGCGGAAAAATAAATAGTTTACGAAGAAAATTAAATAAATAGATTTAAAAGAATTAAAATCCTTTAAAATAAAAATAAATATCATTAAACCCAAAAATGAAAATAAAGCTTGGAAAAAGATGAAACATAAGGTCAAAATGTGACAGAGTTATGACGAAGTCATAACGGAAAGAATAAAAATGCTAGGGAAAATAGCGGGTGTTACAATCCTCCCCACTAAAAGAAAGTTTCATCCTCGAAACTAAGAATAAGCAGAAGGAGAATCAAGATTACCCCACTCGAAAAGATGGGGATACAAATTTGTATAATAATTTTGCTGTAAAAGAAAATTTTACAACTTTTAAAGTGATACGAAATCAAATGCAAATATTTATTCCAAGAGGAATTGGGCTAAGCCACCCGGAATTTAAAATCTTCTAGGTTAATGAAATCGTAAAGTAAAGTTATTTGATAAAATAATATTGTTGAATAACATTTGTAAACAAACTTGAAGGAAACAGGGTAACCGAAAACATTTTCAAAACAAAATTAAACAATTTGATTAAGAAATTCGATAATTTTTCTTTTTCTGATGAAAAATTTAGTTCGGAGAAATCAAATTTTGTAGTTAGTAGAAATCGAACCAGTCGTCAAACATTTTCAATAACAGATTAAAAAATCCACCAGAAATAAAACGAAATCCAATTTTCAAAACGTTAAAATTTCGAAAATGTTATCAAAGTAACTGTGAATGTTTTCAAAAATGTTATCAAACTTGAACATACAAAATATTTTCGGCAATGTTAAAACTTTTTACATAATAATCCTATAGAAATTGAAGTATTTGGAAATATGAAATTCTTCATAAAATTCCGATCGCTTGAAAATTAAAAATTGAAATAATTTCGAAATAATTTAAGATAAATTATTAAAGCATTTTGAAACAGATCTAAATATAAATATTAACCAAAGATAAAACAAGAGTGAATTATAAAGTTCTTAAATTAAAATTCAAAAATGTTAAATTTCACGATATCTGAAAAGTTTTAGTTAGTCAAACTTTTTATAAAATAGGAAGTTCAAATAATAAAAAAATGTTTAATGGGTAAATAGAACAAGGATAAAATAAATTAAAACAAAAGTTTTCAAAATCGATAAATGTCAAAGGGGTTGGCAGCATTTGGGGTAACAGAATTCAAGAGTAGCAGAAAGGAAAACGAAGTTGAGAGTCAGACAGAGCTCTCAAGGATTATAGAGGAAATTAACCATCTCGAGATTCCTAGCACGACACCTACAAACACGGGTTCCTAATTGGCCCATCAACTAACGCTAAGTCCAATATCGGTACAGGGTGGGCCTACTCAATCTACAACCTCCAAAATTGTCAACGACCACAACCTCCAAAATTAAGTCTTACATACTTATATAATCTTTCAATTGGTATGGTAAGAATCCACAAATGATTTAGACTAATCCATTAATTAAGATTCTAACGGTTATCAAAACACACCCAAACTCGCAATCGATAAGGTTTCTAAACTCGGAGCTCATAAGGTTTGAACTCGAAGTATACTCCAAATTTCTCGAGTAAGGAACACTAATAAGGTCCACCAATTTAACAAGGCTCGGGTACGAAATCCTCAAAAATGATCATCAACATATTTATAATGCCGCAAGTACAGGAGTTAGTAACGTATAACAAATCTTTAAACACGCTCAAATCTATAGGTAATAGCGGACACTCACATCTTCAAATATGTCATTTGACAAATATTTCTAGGAGCCCATCAAATTTTAAATCACCACGGTGCAACCACAATATATTTAATAACTCAACGAAGGCACAATCTCGCTGGTCAAAGAGTTCTCACCTGAAAGTCCCAATAAGATGATCTGTATTGTATTATAGTATTCCTCAAAACAACACAATAAATCCAACCACTAATTGTGTAATATGTTTCTCTTCTTCAAGGTTAACAATGATCTATCCCAAAATTTAGGTCATTCAACTCCAAAGTTCGTAGGTTACAACCTTACATCAACGATCAACAATCTATTCCATAAGAAACAAGGTTTAATCTATGTCAACCCAAAATTTACTAAACATTATCGAGGACTTGAAATGATACCACAACACTTAGGGTAACATCTTTAACGATACTCTAAGATCCCAAATATTCACGATGCATCCACCAAATATGAATTAGGTAAGAATCCCAAAGTGATATTATCAGTTACACTTAGTTCGGTTCTAGGTATCCATCAAATATATGACATACTCTTACTACTCCAAAATATATTCAGCTCTAAGTACTCCAAAGTAATCAAAGTAACCTATCACCCAAGATTCAGTGTCTCATGTAACAACCTAATTCCATTAATCTACCATTTATCATTCAAATCGATCCTCAAAAGCTTACTAAGATAGATAACAGGGTATATATACTCACAATCCTCAAACCATGTAACAAGGGTGTACTAAACCTCAAACATCTATGACTTTTCACGGGGTCCACTGAGACGGAATTTGGTCAAACCAAGAATCTCAAGAGGAAAGATGGTAAAGTAAGAAAATTAGTCGAAGATTTGCCTCAATAATAAAGGCAAGAATTTAGAAAAAAAAAAAGAGTTGAAAGAAGTGGAGGAAGAAGGAAAAGAATGATGATCCTAGATAACTAAGAACTAAAATGAGACGGAAATGTTCGGACCTCTAAGGTTCAACAAAGGAAATCGCGGGATATCTTCATCATCTCGTAGAGATACGAGCATAGTAGAATTGGGTCTCTCCATCCGGATCCAAAGTGATTTCACATCTGAGTCTGTTGTACCGTCACGGAACTAGAATCTACTCTTGATCATCTGGCCAGTGGCTTAAGCGAACTAAACCGGATCTGAAGAGTCACCATCGACATCTTTCTTGGAGCACCAAGTTATCCACTCGAGTCAGCAGGCGTTGAGAGTTTTAAGAAGGTCTTGTCCCAATCTGAAGCAGCATCATGTCAACCTCTTGTCCACTTATCTTCTTCTTGGACAAATAAAACAAATATTCAATGCTAACCATTGAGTTTCAAGAACAGGAAAGCTAAACAAATAAGTCCTTACTTGTTTCTACCCATCTATAATAATATTTTTATTTACTGTTTAAAGAATTTATTGGTATTTTCCCTAATTTCAGGTGTAAGCATTGGGAGCAGTGATGCTCTGATACCAACTGTAATCCCCTAGAGATTCTGACGTGATACAGTGGCGGAAACACTGTAGAGTCGGGATTAAAACACGCTGAAAACTATGTCTTAGTAAAAATTAAAATGGTAAAGTCAAACAATGGGCCTTAAATAAAATGGCTAAAATTAAAACAATCCATAAAAGGGGGCTTGAACAATCAATAAGACATAATTATTAAAATAAATAAGCAGGATCCATAACTGCTCGCTAGCCCACCCGAAGAAAAACACATATACTTGCCATGTTAAAAACATAACAGCCACAATCAGTGGGGAGCAACGTCAACGTCCTCCGAGCCGTATAACATGATTTTAAAACTGTAATTACTATTATATGAAAATGGTAAAAATAAAAATCATTAAAAGATTATAAGAAAAATAAGCTTTCAATGAAAAACTTCACGTAACGAAACAATGTAATAAAAATGAGTTTTCCGAAGAAAACATAAAACATCTACCAACCTTCAAATCAAAATTATATCGATAATAATAAAAGTAATCAAAATGGCGTTATGGATAGGATTAATGTAGAATTTAGACTTTCACTAGGACAATACTAAAATCTAGTTTCGAGAACTTAGTCAAAACAAATCAGACTTTGGTCTCTAACTAGGCAACTCAACTATAACAGGACTGCGTGCAGCGAGGTCCTGGTTTAAGTAGTGCACACCCCTCCTGGATACAAACCATACCCAGTTCAACCCGACGCGACTTACACGATGCGATATCTAAGTTTAAGGTAAACATACACTCTCCTAAACACAAACCATGCTCAGTTCAACGACCAATGTGTCTCAACATAGACACACCAGCTTTATAGTTGATGGCAAAACGTACAGCCCAGACTATATTACTCTAAACCCACACTTTTCCTTATTCCATAACTCCAAAACAAAGCCATTATCGATATTCAAAAGGTGATACGAGTAAGCTCGAGCCCGACCCGATTGTGCTTGGACCGAACAAAGCCCACAACGAGACCATGCACTCACTTGGGTTATTCGAACCAAGCCCAATAAAGCTAGGCGTGTGCATGCTCACACACGTCTCAAATAATGTCTAGGTGCACTAGATAAAGTGAGGATTGTTGCCAAGATTAACGTGAGATTACGAAGGAATATTCCGTGGGATCCTACTCCAAATAAGCTAGTGTAATCTTCTCCTTTGATCACAATATGAGAGGATTCATTTCCTAAAGTGGAGGAAAGATATGCGTAGGATATCACTTCAAGATTGGTGTGTGATTCATGCCAAAAATAAAGAGGTGCAATCTTCTCATAAGTAGTAAGAAGAGAAAATAAAAGCAAGGGAGATTGGATATTGATTTTGTGAAGATACACGAGTATCTTACTCAATCAAATGGATGCAATCTTTCTTTTAATTAGGTAACAAGAATAAATAATGATCTCTTCAAGATCATGCCTAGGATAAGATATTATATTAGTTACTAGTTTTAACTTGATTAGTATCTCGTAATATATACGAGATTATATTCATGTAAGGCTATAAAAGCCACGTTCCATGTTAGCATTATTCATTCAACAATTAAGCAATAAAAATTTTCAGCAACGTTTTGATTTTAAATCAACTCTTGTGTTTTATATTTCGAGAAAGTACTTCGAAATCGCGTTGAGGAATTGGTGCGCCAATCTCTACGTTATTAGTTTCGGATTCAAGGTAGAATTCGGGCTAAATATCTTTGGTTACGTTGGTTTTTTATTTCATCTCAAAAATCCTTACGTAATTCAAAGTATTTTCTTTCCTAAAATAGACGCACCACAAAACGTCTAAATCCGGAAAGACCCTAACCACGAACCAAGGTTACATTAACCTTAGTTCAATTTCACTCCAAAATCCACGTCATCACTCATGGTTACATTAACCTTCGACCCAATTTTCATATCTTATTCTAAACCTCTTCCGCATTCGCATCAGTTGGTATCAAAGCCGTGTTTACCGACATGGGAGATAACGAAGTCAACAACAACAACAATGTCAACAATAATGACGCAAGCAGCATCAATACTGGAGGGAGTAATGACGACAACCTCATCCAGCAATTGCTCCGTGCGTTGCGCAATTTGCCCGAGAACAGACCTGGGGGAGGTGCCAGGAGATTCATGGATGTGCCCAAGCCCCAAGACGAATTCAAAGTCACGGAGTTGCCTGAATTCGGGGGAGGCATATATCCGGAAGAATACTTGGACTGGGAGCGTCAAATCGAGAGGATGTTCGAATTTAAAGATGTCCCCGATGAGAAGCGTTGCAAGTATGCTATCTTGAGGCTAAGAAAAAGTGCGTCCCTATGGTTCGAAAGTATGAAGACTAGGCGAGTACGGGAGGAAAAGCCTAAGATCCGGTCATGGGAGGAACTCAAAAATAAGTTACGCAAGAGGTATGTTCCTAAAAGTTACAAAATCGACTTATATCGTAAGATAGCCGAATTGAAAATAGGGACCATGTCAATTAGTGCGTATATTGACGAGTTCGAAAAGGCATCTTTAATGTGCGAGTTAGAAGAACTCGAGGAACAAAAGTTGGCTAGATTTTGTAGGGGTTTAAATCGTAACATAGCTGATGTGGTATATTTACATCCTTATGCTTCGTTTGATTTGTTATGCTCTTTATGTTTAAAAGTAGAGGGCCAACAAAAACGACGAACTAGTTCGACCACTAAAACAAACACTTGGGCAAAATCCGAAACACCTAATAAATTCGGAGGGTCTAGTTCAAGCCAAACCCCAAAATCTGTAGTTGCCACCCAAACAACACCTAAAACAGACGCCAAATCAAAAGACATGTCTAAGGTCCGTTGTTTCAAGTGTCAAGGATTTGGTCACTTTCAAAGCGATTGTCCTAATAAAAGAGTCATCACCTTAAGAGAGGCAATTAGTTATCGCGATGAATTGATGGAGGGTTTTAGTGACGAGGATGAACCCTCATATGTCACGAATGGGGATGAATTAGAGGGGGACGATGTGCTCGAGTTTGTAGCACCAAGTCATGTTGAGTCTTTGGTCTTACGTCGTACTTTGCACACCGTTGTTGAACCGGTTGTGGCCGAACAACGTGACCAAATCTTCCACACTAAATGCTTGGTCAAATATAAATGGTGTAACGTGATTATTGATGGGGGGAGTTGTACCAACGTCACCTCACAAGACATGGTTAAAAAATTAACCCTAACCACCACACCACACCCGAGACCCTATACCTTACATTGGCTCGATGATGGGAATCAAGTTAACGTAACTAAACAAGTCCGCGTTGGTTTTACGATGGGTCCTTACAAGGACGAGGTGGTTTGCGACGTTATTCCCATGGATGCTTGTCATATGTTATTAGGCAGGCCATGGCAATTTGATCGCAATGTCCTTCATAGAGGACGAAGCAACGAGCATGAACTCATGGTGGATGGTAAGAAGGTCGTCCTAAGGCCCATGGCGCCTAAGGAGATTCGTTCGATTCATTCTAATCGTACTAACAAACCGAGTTTATCAATGTTTGCTAGTGAAAGAGAAGTGGAGCAGGTTTTGGCTAGAGGAGAACAAGTGTACGCGCTTGTGGCGTCTAACCTGTCCACAGTTTCAAGAGGGAATAACCTTGACCAAGTTTACATTAACCTTGACCAAGTTTACTCTAACCTTGACTCTGTTGAACGCGTTAAACCACTGTTGCGTGAGTTTGACGATGTTTTTCCAGATGATTTACTAGCGGGTTTACCTCCATTGCGTGGGATCGAGCATCAAATTGATCTCGTACCCGGCGCGCCCTTACCAAACAAGGCGTCTTATCGGAGTAACCCCAAAGAAACCAAAGAACTCCAACGACAAATTGAGGAATTAATGGAACGAGGGTACGTAAGAGAAAGCATGAGGTCGTGCGCGGTCCCAGCTTTACTCGTCCCTAAGAAAGATGGCACATGGAGAATGTGCATCGATAGTCGAGCAGTGAATAACATCACCATAAAATATCGATTCCCGATTCCGAGACTCGATGATATGCTTGATGAACTTCACGGCTCAACCATCTTCTCCAAAATCGATCTTCGAACTGGTTATCACCAAATTCGAATGAGAGAAGGAGATGAATGGAAGACCGCATTCTAAACCAAACATGGTTTATATGAATGGCTGGTCATGCCTTTCGGCCTTACGAATGCACCAAGCACTTTCATGAGGCTTATGAACGAGGTTCTAAAGTCCTTCATTGGAAAGTTCGTGGTCGTGTACTTGGACGATATCCTAGTATACAGTAAGGGCATTGAAGAGCACCTACAACACTTAAGACAAGTGTTCGAAACACTAAGGGTGCAAAAACTCTACGGCAAAGCCGAGAAGTGCTCATTTTTGGTCGACAATGTTATATTCCTCGGATACGTTGTATCTCGGGACGGAGTTGCCGTGGATCAAGAAAAGGTGGAGGCTATTCGTTCTTGGCCTATCCCTAGTACGGTGACTGAAGTACGATCATTCCATGGATTGGCTTCATTCTACCGACAGTTTATTCGTGATTTCAGCACAGTCATGAGCCCAATAACGGGTTGTTTGAAAAAGGGAGCGTTTGATTGGAACGAACAAGCTCAAAAGGTGTTCGAGAAGATCAAGGAGTTGCTATGCAACGCACCTATACTCGCTCTACCCGACTTCTCTCAACCGTTCGAAGTCGAGTGCGACGCAAGTGCCGTGGGAATTGGGGCTGTTTTAATCCAAGCTCATCGACCCATTGCTTACTTTTCGGAGAAATTGGGGGGCGCTCGTTGTAATTACTCTACATACGACAAAGAGTTCTACGGGATCGTTCGAGCACTTGACCATTGGAGTCACTACCTTCGCCCTAGTCATTTTGTACTTCACTCGGACTACGAGTCTCTCAAGTACATACATGGGCAACAAAAGCTCAACCCGAGACATGCAAAATGGGTTGAATTCCTTCAATCATTCCATTTTTCATCAAAATACAAAGAAGGCAAGAGTAATGTAGTAGCTGACGCTTTATCACGGAGATATGCGCTACTTACCACGCTCGAAGTGAAGTTACTAGGGTTCGAGTTAATCAAAGAATCCTATGTACTTGATGATGAACTAAGGGAGATATTCGAGGAATGTCAAAAGGGTGGATACAAGGAATACACGATACAAGAGGGTTTTCTATTTAAGGGAAATCGACTTTGTGTTCAGAAGCATCCAATTCGTTAATTATTAATTCGCGAAGCACATGGTGGTGGGTTAGCCGGACATTTCAGGGTCCAGAAGACGCTCGACATCTTGCACGAGCATTTTCATTGGCCGAAAATGATTGGTGATGTCCAAAACATCATAGGCAAGTGTGTTACTTGTCACATGGCGAAAAGTTCCTTCAAAGCAGGAGCCTACATGCCATTACCACTTCCAGAACGACCATGGGAAGATGTGTCGATGGACTTTATTGTGGCCTTACCTCGTACTCAAAGAGGAAGGGATGTAATTATGGTGGTCGTTGACAGATTTTCGAAGATGGTGCATTTCGTGGCTTGCCATAAAACGGACGATGCTAGTAATGTCGCGGATCTGTATTATCGCGAGATAGTCCGTTTACATGGAGTCCCGAAGACTATTGTGTCCGATCGTGACTCAAAATTGTTGAGTTACTTTTGGAACACGCTTTGGAGAAAGGTCGGTACTAAGCTACTGTTTAGCACTTCGCATCACCCTCAAACTGATGGGCAAACGGAAGTGACAAACCGTATCTTAGGGACTATTCTCCGAGGTTTGGTGAGTAAAACTCAAAAGGATTGGGACCTTAAGCTTGCACATGCGGAGTTCGCTTATAATCGATTTCCCACCTATGCAACTAAGCACTCTCCCTTCGAGGTAGTTTATGGGGTTAACCCGTATTTACCTATCGAGTTACTCCCCATCCCTAAAGGGGAATTCGTTCACAAGGACGCGGAGGACAAGGTTAAGGCTATGACAAAGCTACATGATCAAGTCCGAGCTAGGATTTAGGTGGTGAACGAAACCTACAAACGGCGAGCTAACAAAAACCGACAAGCTAAGACCTTCCAACCCGGAGATCTAGTTTGGTTGCACTTGCGCAAGGAAAGGTTTCCGGGAAAACGGAAAAACAAGCTCATGCCGAGAGCCGAGGGTCCGTACAAGGTCGTTGACAAAGTAAACGACAATGCTTACAAGATCGAGCTTCCGGGAGACTATGGAGTCCACGCTACATTCAATGTAGGGGACTTAAGTCCGTACTTAAGCGATGATGGCCTTGCGGAATTGAGGTCAATTCCTTTCGAAGAAGGAGGGGATGATACGGGTAAGCTCGAGCCCGACCCGATTGTGCTTGGACCGAACAAAGCCCACAACGAGACCATGCACTCACTTGGGTTATTCGAACCAAGCCCAATAAAGCTAGGCGTGTGCATGCTCACACACGTCTCAAATAATGTCTAGGTGCACTAGATAAAGTGAGGATTGTTGCCAAGATTAACGTGAGATTATGAAGGAATATTCCGTGGGATCCTACTCCAAATAAGCTAGTGTAATCTTCTCCTTTGATCACAATATGAGAGGATTCATTTCCTAAAGTGGAGGAAAGATATGCGTAGGATATCACTTCAAGATTGGTGTGTGATTCATGCCAAAAATAAAGAGGTGCAATCTTCTCATAAGTAGTAAGAAGAGAAAATAAAAGCAAGGGAGATTGGATATTGATTTCGTGAAGATACACGAGTATCTTACTCAATCAAATGGATGCAATCTTTCTTTTAATTAGGTAACAAGAATAAATAATGATCTCTTCAAGATAATGCCTAGGATAAGATATTATATTAGTTACTAGTTTTAATTTGATTAGTATCTCGTAATATATACGAGATTATATTCATGTAAGGCTATAAAAGCCACGTTCCATGTTAGCATTATTCATTCAACAATTAAGCAATAAAAATTTTCAGCAACGTTTTGATTTTAAATCAACTCTTGTGTTTTATATTTCGAGAAAGTACTTCGAAATCGCGTTGAGGAATTGGTGCGCCAATCTCTACGTTATTAGTTTCGGATTCATGGTAGAATTCGGGCTAAATATCTTTGGTTATGTTGGTCTTTTATTTCATCTCCAAAATCCTTACGTAATTCAAAGTATTTTCTTTCCTAAAATAGACGCACCACAAAACGTCTAAATCCGGAAAGACCCTAACCACGAACCAAGGTTACATTAACCTTAGTTCAATTTCACTCCAAAATCCACGTAATCACTCAAGGTTACATTAACCTTCGACCCAATTTTCATATCTTATTCTAAACCGCTTCCGCATTCGCATCAAAAGGATATCATCATTGTAAATAATAAGAGAACAAAAGGGAAAACGGATCGCCTTCCGAAAGAGGAAACTTTCTATTTTAGGAAACTTTTATATTTAGAAACTTTACAAAAATAGCATCATATCAAAATAGCGAAAATATTAGTTCATACTAATAAAACGTTTTTAGTAAAAGATGTAGATTTATAAAACTAATACTTTCGGCCTTAACGATAGTAATTGTTAAAGTGAAAACATTTGAGTTCATTAAATTATTAAAATATCATACAAGTGTTTATGAAATGATTAAAAATGTCTTTAACATTTTAATACTACTAACTAGGGTGTTTCCAAAATTTATAAAATTAAAATTCCCCAATTATTATTAGTTTCGACAATACGAACATAAATAGGATTTTACGGCAAATGTAAAAATAAATCTTTTAACGTGTTTTATTTAAGTAAACCATTAAAAAAAATTTAGAATATGAAAAGGGGTGATTTAACTATCAAAGTTTCAGATTTAAGTATTTTCAAAATTGCTGGAAAAATAATTCTTTTAGGTAAGACGAAGAATTTTAACGATAAATCGAAATTTTGTCCAAAAATCATTACTATTATTTAAAGACTTTAATAAATAGTACAAAAATTACGTAAAATAGCTAAAATTTATTTTTGGACATTCTGTCCAGAAAAGAGAATTTTCAAGAATCCTTAAACTCGGTTTTTAAAGGGTTTTCTCGTTAATCGTCTAATCTCAACAATAACGATTAATAAAAATAGTCATTACAAAACGATTTAAGTATTAATATCCAAAAATTATTATTAAACTTAAAAATAATGATTTTCCAGAAACTAATATTTTTTTTTCCAAAATTTAAACAAAATACCAGAAATCGAGAATTTAAACGACACACACGGTTTTAACGATAAACGAAGATTTAAAGTGATTAATTAATTCACCCACTTAATAATCCCGAAAAATTATGAAACAATTCATAAAATGATTTTTCATCAGAAATATTATCCACGTCAAATTTCAGATTAAAATAAAATGTTTAAGTGCTAGAAAAAAAATCGGTTTTTAATCATTTTTGTTCGTAAATGGTAAAAATTCAATAATCGATATCAAAAATATCAGAAAAATACCAAATTATTAAAAATCATTAAAAACTTCATTTTTACAGAATATAATCATATATTACAAGTTTAGGCCGAATATTACGATTTTACAAATTAGTACAACAATTTAATCGTTAATCTCTTAAAAGCGATAAAAATATCGAAACATGCAAATTTTTAACTTTCAAAAATTTTCCAGATTATATGACATACATATATTGTCAAAAATGAAATATAAAAATATACATGCAATTACACAATTAAAATCACGAAATACCGAGTAACATCGACGTTACCTCTAATCGAAATCGAAATCAATAATATACTCGTCGACCTCGGGATCGTCCATGAAACCTACCATACACGAAATTCATGGTAGAAAAATACCATGAGAAAAACTAAGAAAATCAAGGTGAATAACGATCGAAAACATCATCGATTATTACCTTAACGATAGGCTCGGAAAGAGGATTAATTTGACGGAAAAAAAAATGAGACGATTGTGACTCGAAATAGAGCAAGAATCAGCCACGAAGGAGGAAGAAGTCTCACGGTCAAGGAAGAAGAAAATAGGGTATTGAATTATTTTTTTATGAGAAATGAATGTAAAAGAGTTGGAAGGTTTCTAAAGGTTTCTAAAGGTTAAATAAGAAGGTTAAATGAAAATAAATAATTTGAGGAATCCAATGAGGAATCCAATGGGGAATCCAATGAGGTTAAGAGGAAGTGTGAAGAGTTTACGCAATAATGCAACAATTAAATGAGAAGGGAAATAATCATATCTTTTCGGTTTACGTAATAAAATGAATCGCATTAATAAAACGTAGTAAAATTGTGACAAGGAGCTTTGTCGGTCCAAAATATGAGGAAAAAGTCTCAAATAATTTGTAAGTTGATAAAAAGTATAATTGTAAAATAGGTAAAGGCATTTCAAAGTAATTCGAGTAAACCTCGCGTAAGAAAATAATTATTTACGAAACTTCGTAATAAAATCATTAATGGCTAAATTTTCATAAATAAAAATATTTACTAGTTGAAATTATTATAAAAATATGTTTAGACATTTGTAGAAAAAGGAATAACTCAAATCCGAGCTTAAATACGATGGGTAATAAAATTCCTCGCGGAAAAATAAATAGTTTACGAAGAAAATTAAATAAATAGATTTAAAAGAATTAAAATCCTTTAAAATAAAAATAAATATCATTAAACCCAAAAATGTAAATAAAGCTTGGAAAAAGATGAAACATAAGGTCAAAATGTGACAGAGTTATGACGAAGTCATAACGGAAAGAATAAAAATGCTAGGGAAAATAGCGGGTGTTACAATCCTCCCCACTAAAAGAAAGTTTCGTCCTCGAAACTAAGAATAAGCAGAATGAGAATCAAGATTACCCCACTCGAAAAGATGGGGATACAAATTTGTATAATAATTTTGCTGTAAAAGAAAATTTTACAACTTTTAAGGTGATACGAAATCAAATGCAAATATTTATTCCAAGAGGAATTGGGCTAAGCCACCCGGAATTTAAAATCTTCTAGGTTAATGAAATCGTAAAGTAAAGTTATTTGATAAAATAATATTGTTGAATAACATTTGTAAACAAACTTGAAGGAAACAGGGTAACCGAAAACATTTTCAAAACAAAATTAAACAATTTGATTAGAAATTCGATAATTTTTCTTTTTCTGATGAAAAATTTAGTTCGGAGAAATCAAATTTTGTAGTTAGTAGAAATCGAACCAGTCGTCAAACATTTTCAATAACAGATTAAAAAATCCACCAGAAATAAAACGAAATCCAATTTTCAAAACGTTAAAATTTCGAAAATGTTATCAAAGTAACTATGAATGTTTTCAAAAATGTTATCAAACTTGAACATACAAAATATTTTCGGCAATGTTAAAACTTTTTACATAATAATCCTATAGAAATTGAAGTATTTGGAAATATGAAATTCTTCATAAAATTCCGATCGCTTGAAAATTAAAAATTGAAATAATTTCGAAATAATTTAAGATAAATTATTAAAGCATTTTGAAACAGATCTAAATATAAATATCAACCAAAGATAAAACAAGGGTGAAGTATAAAGTTCTTAAATTAAAATTCAAAAATGTTAAATTTCACTATATCTGAAAAGTTTTAGTTAGTCAAACTTTTTATAAAATAGGAAGTTCAAATAATAAAAAAATGGTTAATGGGTAAATAGAACAAGGATAAAATAAATTAAAACAAAAGTTTTCAAAATCGATAAATGTCAAAAGGGTTGGCAGCATTTGGGGTAACAGAATTCAAGAGAAGCAGAAAGGAAAACGAAGTTGAGAGTCAGACAGAGCTCTCAAGGATTATAGAGGAAATTAACCATCTCGAGATTCCTAGCACGACACCTACAAACACGGGTTCCTAATTGGCCCATCAACTAACGCTAAGTCCAATATCGGTACAGGGTGGGCCTACTCAATCTACAACCTCCAAAATTGTCAACGACCACAACCTCCAAAATTAAGTCTTACATACTTATATAATCTTTCAATTGGTATGGTAAGAATCCACAAATGATTTAGACTAATCCATTAATTAAGATTCTAACGGTTATCAAAACACACCCAAACTCGCAATCGATAAGGTTTCTAAACTCGGAGCTCATAAGGTTTGAACTCGAAGTATACTCCAAATTTCTCGAGTAAGGAACACTAATAAGGTCCACCAATTTAACAAGGCTCGGGTACGAAATCCTCAAAAATGATCATCAAAATATTTATAATGCCGCAAGTACAGGAGTTAGGAACGTATAACAAATCTTTAAACACACTCAAATCTATAGGTAATAGCGGACACTCACATCTTCAAATATGTCATTCGACTAATATTTCTAGGAGCCCATCAAATTTTAAATCACCACGGTGCAACCACGATATATTTAATAACTCAACGAAGGCACAATCTCGCTGGTCAAAGAGTTCTCACCTGAAAGTCCCAATAAGATGATCTGTATTATAGTATTCCTCAAAACAACACAATAAATCCAACCACTAATTGTGTAATATGTTTCTCTTCTTCAAGGTTAACAATGATCTATCCCAAAATTTAGGTCATTCAACTCCAAAGTTCGTAGGTTACAACCTTACATCAACGATCAACAATCTATTCCATAAGAAACAAGGTTTAATCTATGTCAACCCAAAATTTACTAAACATTATCGAGGACTTGAAATGATACCACAACACTTAGGCTAACATCTTTAACGATACTCTAAGATCCCAAATATTCACGATGCATCCACCAAATATGAATTAGGTAAGAATCCCAAAGTGATATTATCAGTTACACTTAGTTCGGTTCTAGGTATCCATCAAATATATGACATACTCTTACTACTCCAAAATATATTCAGCTCTAAGTACTCCAAAGTAATCAAAGTAACCTATCACCCAAGATTCAGTGTCTCAAGTACCAACCTAATTCCATTAATCGACAATTTATCATTCAAATCGATCCTCAAAAGCTTACTAAGATAGATAACAGAGTATACTCACAATCCTCAAACCATGTAACAAGGGTGTACTAAACCTCAAACATCTATGACTTTTCACGGGGTCCACTGAGACGGAATTTGGTCAAACCAAGAATCGCAAGAGGAAAGATGGTAAAGTAAGAAAATTAGTCGAAGATTTGCCTCAATAATAAAGGCAAGAATTTAGAAAAAAAAAGAGTTGAAAGAAGTGGAGGAAGAAGGAAAAGAATGATGATCCTAGATAACTAAGAACTAAAATGAGACGGAAATGTTCGGACCTCTAAGGTTCCACAAAGGAAATCGCGGGATATCTTCATCATCTCGTAGAGATACGAGCATAGTAGAATTGGGTCTCTCCATCCGGATCCAAAGTGATTTCACATCTGAGTCTGTTGTACCGTCACGGAACTAGAATCTACTCTTGATCATCTGGCCAGTGGCTTAAGCGAACTAAACCGGATCTGAAGAGTCACCATCGGCATCTTTCTTGGAGCACCAAGTTATCCACTCGAGTCAGCAGGCGTTGAGAGTTTTAAGAAGGTCTTGTCCTAATCTGAAGCAGCATCATGTCAACCTCTTGTCCACTTATCTTCTTCTTCGACAAATAAAACAAATATTCAATGCTAACCATTGAGTTTCAAGAACAGGAAAGCTAAACAAATAAGTCCTTACTTGTTTCTACCCATTTCTAATAATATTTTTATTTACTGTTTAAAGAATTTACTGGTATTTTCCCTAATTTCAGGTGTAAGCGTTGGGAGCAGTGATGCTCTAATACCAACTGTAATCCCCTAGAGATTCTAACGCGATACAGTGGCGGAAACACTGTAGAGTCGGGATTAAAACACGCTGAAAACTATGTCTTAGTAAAAATTAAAATGGTAAAGTCAAACAATAGGCCTTAAATAAAATGGCCAAAATTAAAACAATCCACAAAATGGGGTTTGAACAATCCATAAGACATAATTATTAAAATAAATAAGCAGGATCCAGAACTGCTCGCTAGCCCACCCGAAGAAAAACACATATACCTGCCATGTTAAAAACATAACAGCCACAATCAGTGGGGAGCAACGTCAACGTTCTCCCAGCCGTATAACATGATTTTGAAACTGTAATTACTATTATATGAAAATAGTAAAAATAAAAATCATTCAAAGATTATAAGGAAAATAAGCTTTCAGTGAAAAACTTCACGTAATGAAACAATATAATAAAAATGAGTTTTCCGAAGAAAATATAAAACATCTACCAACCTTCAAATCAAAATTATATCGATAATAATAAAAGTAATCAAAATGGCGTTATGGATAGGATTAATGTAGAATTTAGACTTTCACTAGGACAATACTAAAATCTAGTTTCGAGAACTTAGTCAAAACAAATCAGACTTTGGTCTCTAACTAGGCAACTCAACTATAACAGGACTGCGTGCAGCGAGGTCCTGGTTTAAGTAGTGCACACCCCTCCTGGATACAAACCATACCCAGTTCAACCCGACGCGACTTACACGATGCGATATCTAAGTTTAAGGTAAACATACACTCTCCTGAACACAAACCATGCTCATTTCAACGACCAATGTGTCTCAACATAGACACACCAGCTTTATAGTTGATGGCAAAACGTACAGCCCAGACTATATTACTCTAAACCCACACTTTTCCTTATTCCATAACTCCAAAACAAAGCCATTATCGATATTCAAAAGGATATCATCATTGTAAATAATAAGAGAACAAAAGAGAAAACGGATCGCCTTCCAAAAGAGGAAACTTTCTATTTTAGAAAACTATTATATTTAGAAACTATTTAGAAACTTTTATATTTACAAAAATAGCGTCATATCAAAATAGCGAAAATATTAGTTCATACTAATAAAACGTTTTTAGTAAAAGATGTAGATTTATAAAACTAATACTTTCGGCCTTAACGATATTAATTGTTGAAGTGAAAACATTTGAGTTCATGAAATTATTAAAATATCATACAAGTGTTTATGAAATGATTAAAAATGTCTTTAACATTTTAATACTACTAACTAGGGTATTTCTAAAATTTATAAAATTAAAATTCCCCAATTATTATTAGTTTCGACAATATGAACATAAATAGAATTTTACGGCAAATGTAAAAATAAATCTTTTAACGTGTTTTATTTAATTAAACCATTAAAAAAAATTTAGAATATGATAAGGGGTGATTTAACTATCAAAGTTTCAGATTTAAGTATTTTCAAAATTGCTGGAAAAATAATTCTTTTAGGTAAGACGAATAATTTTAACGATAAATCGAAATTTTGTCAGAAAATCATTACTATTATTTAAAGACTTTAATAAATAGTACAAAAATTACGTAAAATAGCTAAAATATATTTTTGGACATTCTGTCCAGAAAAGAGAATTTTCCAGAATCCTTAAACTCGGTTTTTAAAGGGTTTTCTCGTTAATCGTCTAATCTCAACAATAACGATTAATAAAAATAGTAATTACAAAACGATTTAAGTATTAATATCCAAAAATTATTATTAAACTTAAAAATAATGATTTTCCAGAAATTAATTTTTCCAAAATTTAAACAAAATACTAGAAATCGAGAATTTAAACGACACACACGGTTTTAACCATAAACGAAGATTTAAAGTGATTAATTAATTTACCCACTTAATAATCCCGAACAATTATGAAAAAATTCAGAAAATGATTTTTCATCAGAAAGATTATCCACGTCAAATTTTAGATTAAAATAAAATGTTTAAGTGCTAGAAATAAAAATCGGTTTTTAATCATTTTTGTTCGTAAACGGTAAAAATTCAATAATCGATATCAAAAATATCATAAAAATACCAAATTATTAAAAATCATTAAAAACTTCATTTTTACAGAATATAATCATATATTACAAGTTTAGGCCGAATATTACGATTTTACAAATTAGTACAACAATTTAATCGTTAATCTCTTAAAAGCGATAAAAATATCGAAACATACAAATTTTTAACTTTCAAAATTTTTCCAGATTATATGACATACATATATTGTCAAAAATGAAATACAAAAATTTACATGCAATTACACAATTAAAATCACGAAATACCGAGTAACATCGACGTTACCTCTAATCCAAATCGGAATCAATAATATACTCGTCGCCCTCGGGATCGTCCAAGAAACCTACCATACACAAAATTCATGGTAGAAAAATACCATGAGAAAAACTAAGAAAATCAAGGTGAATAACGATCGAAAACATCATCGATTATTACCTTAACGATAGGCTCGGAAAGAGGATTAATTTGACGATAAAAAAAATGAGACGATTGTGACTCGAAGTAGAGGAAGAATCAGCCAAGAAGGAGGAAGAACTCTCACGGTCAAGGAAGAAGAAAATAGGGTATTGAATTATTTTTTTATGAGAAATGAATGTAAAAGAGTTGGAAGGTTTCTTAAGTTTAAATGAGAAGGTTAAATGAAAATAAATAATTTGAGGAATCCAATGTGGTATCATCAATGTGGAATCCAATGAGGAATCCATGAGGTTAAGAGGGAGTGTGAAGAGTTTAAGCAATAATGCAACAATTAAATGAAAAGGGAAATAATCATATCTTTTCGGTTTACGTAATAAAATGAATCGTATTAATAAAATGTAGTAAAATTGTGACAAGGAGCTTTGTCGGTCCAAAATATGAGGAAAAAGTCTCAAATAATTTGTAAGTTGATAAAAAGTATAATCGTAAAATAGTTAAAGGCATTTCAAAGTAATTCGAGTAAACCTCGCGTAAGAAAATAATTATTTACGAAACTTCGTAATAACATCATTAATGGCTAAATTTTCGTAAATAAAAATATTTACTAGTTGAAAATATTATAAAAATATGTTTAGACATTTGTAGAAAAAGGAATAACTCAAATCCGAGCTTAAATACGATGGGTAATAAAATTCCTCGCGGAAAAATAAATAGTTTACGAAGAAAATTAAATAAATAGATTTAAAAGAATTAAAATCCTTTAAAATAAAAATAAATATCATTAAACCCAAAAATAAAAATAAAGCTTGGAAAAAGATGAAACATAAGGTCAAAATGTGACAGAGTTATGACGAAGTCATAACGGAAAGGATAAAAATGCTAGAGAAAATAGCGGGTGTTACAATGAACAAACGTGGGTGGAATTGAGCAACGACATAGACCTTGATAGAAATCAGAATATGAAGAACGGAAAAGGACGAAGAATACAGCCTCAACAACAACAGCAGCACTGACCAAAAGAGAAGACAAAAGGGTACGAACAGATCGAGGACGCGCAAACAACAACCATAACACGAATTAGAATTTCTCCATAAACGAACCTGAAACAGACAAAAGCAACAAGGACGAAAGCAGGAGCAATAGAAAGAAGGAGAAGAACAAAGAACAAAGCAGAAATAGGTAGACCGAGTAGCAGCAGCAACAATGGCACACGATGACAACATCGAACGACAATAACACGACATCAGCAACACTATATTGAAAGAGCAGCAGTAAACGAGCAGCAATAACACTGTAACTCCCCAGATTTAAACAAAAGGGTAAGATAGATAATTATAGCGTCTTATATTAATAATATACCATGGTGGCGGAAACACCATGGTTAACTAAATCCGAGTGTTACTAACATAGATAATTAATATGTCTTAACGCATACAACTACTCTCGGAATTGAAACCCGATCAAAATAAAACTACAAGGTTCAATTATTAAACATACTATTCAATATTAATTCTCTCTCAAGTCAACCCCATTCACGACCAAGTAGCACATTAACCTGAAATATATAAGTCCACCGTCAGTGAGGAGTAACTAGGAGTCCTCCCAGTCGTGACTGATGAAAATCTAATCATAATTACGAAAATATAATAAGAGATAACATATACTATATTTAAAAACATGATAACATATAAAATTCATCATAACATATGATAAAATATTAGTAGCCAGGAATACGTAACAACATAATAAAACCAAGTCATAAATAGATAAATAAATAAATAAATAAATATAATGCAAAACCGATACGCCCTTCCAGAACTCGAACCAAAATATATAGAATAACACGAGCTAAGAACGAGCACCATCTAGGGCCAATAACCTTAAACCCTAAACTTCGATGCCAATAACCTGACACCAAAATAACCCTATGGTGGGACACATAACCGTGAACTCATGCCTAAGACTGGCCAGACTTTCGAGGGACAAAATTTCTAGTTAAGGCGTAAAAGTGCGGACCCTTAACCAGTCAAGGCGTAAAAGTGCGGACCCTTGACCCCCAAACGACATATTCATAGACTCATAAGAGTATTCCATAAGGAACGGTTAACCCTTAGCTGGCCAATAACCTGAAACCTACCCAGTTTGGTATTGCTCTTCTCGAGTAGACCAATAACCTGTAATCTACTCGATATCTTATACTCTATCTATACCATATATAAAATGGGACAAAGTCCAAAAGATAATATCTGGGCACCATGGATAACCCCATGTTAACATGCCAAACGCTCATAACTGAGCAATAATTTTTAATAGCATCAATATGAATAAAGTATAATAAATTGCTAGAGCATAAGATAAATTTTCACCATAAAAATTAATGTCGCTTAAATGAACCATTAATCTAAGGCATACTATTCGAACATGAAGACTAAATAAATTTTATGTTAACCATACGATTAAGTAAATAGTATTTGATCATATGATATGTACAACAATTAATTACAATATTTTTTTATATTTTTCTTACACATGAATATAAATTCATTCATTAAATAAATGATCAAATTATTATTTATGATACATAATAAATGTTGAAAAATATTAAATAATTGATATTTGTAGATCTAGTTCTTAAAATAAGCACGTTTATGTTTTACATCATAACACGTAATTAATTTATTAACATAGTATAATAAATCATTAAATAGCAATTAGAATTAAATTTTAAGACAAGATGTAGAGAGAATATGAAGAAGTACAAAATGATGCTAGTAGTGGGGGTCGAACCATGGTTATCAGGTAAAGGGGCATTATGTCTAACCACTGCAAAACAACAACTATTCTGTTCTCTTCCAGAATTAAATTTTACTTAATTGTAAACAAACAGTGTTATTTAAGTTGACGAAAACTTATCTTTTTTATTATTATACAATCATGGATATGCTTAACTACACATTTAAATGATTAAATTTAAAATTATATACTGTTCATGAAAATTTATTTAATATAAAATTAAGTTTTAAGTTCAATTAAAATAATGTCAAATTAATTATTTAACAAGATTTTATACTTACAATTTATAATAACATTCTTAAAAAGAAATTTCATGAATAATTCATTAAATAAAAAAATAAAAAAATATTGTATGACACTTATAAATTAATTTTAACAAAAAAAAATCAGTATATATTTATATAAAATACCATATGAATTTATCTCATGTTTATTATAACTTGAGGGCTTTATTGCCTAATTACCCATTTAAATCCAAAAATAATTATATAAATTATATAACCACCATGCAAAATTTTATTACATACTAAAAAGTCATATTATCACAAAAAAACATACTTTTTTTTTGTTTTCATGATTATTTACATATTGTGGATATTTATGCATGCATGAATGAGTATTCATAAAAAAATGTGATAACATGGAAAAATAAAATAATGATCCGAAAATCAAATCTAAAAACTTAAAAATCTACATGCAACATCATCAACATAAAAAAAAGTAGGAATATAATCAGGAACATAATTATTTTAATCATTCATATAATTTATATATTTATTGCATGATAAATAAATTACAAGCATGATTAAATAACGAGCAATAAAACCAATCAGATATTCATATATTCATCACAAAAATATATACATATTTTATACCATGAAGTTCATATATTATCAAAATTTGTAAATTTCATATATATCCTCAATCTTATTATAAATTCATAAAAATGTTAGAATTTTATAAATCAAGAAAAGGAGTAACCTAGTTACCTTGAGAGAAATTTAGTAGTATTAATATGAGTAGGATATGGATGATATCAACCCAAGTGGTTTCCTTCCATCAATGTCTCTTGTTCACCTAGTTATAGATTAATAAAACTTATCTAGAAAACAATACATAATTAAACTAGTAATGAATAAAACTAATGAATAATAAAATCTACACTTACTAGTAAATATGAGTGGTGTGGGAAGATGATATGAAAAAGGAATTGTGAGAAATGGAGGGGTGATGTTCACGGTGGAATGGAGGAGGAAGCATTAGGAGTTCATCACAATTTAAGGACAAAATGATGAAATGACTAAGGCTAGGTAGTTTAGGTAGGTGATTAGCCATAGCCATGCATGGCTATAGACCTATGCTCATAGATCTTGGGCTCCAAGGAAATGCAAGTTGGCAAGTTGACAAGTTGGCAAGTTGCAAGCATGTGACAAAACTAAGTGAAGTGTGAGTGAGATAGATTAGGACGACGAAATTGTAGTCTGCGGATTACGGTGACAGCCTGTCGTATTTCAAGCATAACTTTCTCTACAGAACTTCGATTAAGATGATGAAGGTGGCGTTGGAAAGCTAAGAGGAAGATCTAAAACTTTTACTATTTGATCAAGAACCATATATGTCTTTAACCTGACGTAAAATGAGCAATTATATTTCTTAAGCTTATTAGTCCATCCGAACATAAGGATTTAAGAGGCTAAATAAAAGTGTGAAGGGTGAACCTGAAATATTAATTCCAAGCATACAAGGGATGGATGGATTAATGGATAATGAGGATGGAGTTAAAAGAGTTTATATATGTTTATCAAATTATGAAAACACGGGGTGTTACACACACATCAACAAGAGATGCACGACAGCAGCCAAAAACAAGGGTACGCGAATCAATGAAGATGAACATTTATCAGCAACAAACAAAAATGAAAACAGTACAGAAATCAGGAGAACAAGGAGACGGCGAACATAATGAGTTGTGGACGCCATTAGAAGAAATAAAGTGGCTGAAGAACCGAGCATGACCACGTTGACATACGACAAACAGCAGTACGACAAGAAGAATAAAGGAAAGCGAAGAAAAAGAAGAGCAGAAGGAGGAGAAACGTACAGCAGCACAAGCACGACAAACAAAACAGAATAAGAAAGGGAACGAAGAAAGGAATCGATAAAACGTGACCATGACAACAACAACAACAACAACAATCACGAGTGAACAGCAGAACGACATAAATGCAACATTTACCGCAAACATGGGACGAGAATATGAAGAATGAAGGAATACCTTTATAGATTCGAGGCAACATACGACAGAATAAACAACGGGAAAGAAGCACCAGGTCACGAAATAGAGGATATTAACAGTGGCGGACAACCATGGTAACGTGCGAGCAGAGGAGACGAAGAAAAGGGATTCCCGAAGAAGATTGACGATGAAAAGTGAAGACAAAGAGGAGGATGCCAGGGGAAGAGACTAAGAATTAAAGGGGATGAGTGATGGGGGTTTGAATTCCACACCAAATAAAAGTGAGGTAGGTACTACGGATTTAATAGAATTGGTGTAGTACAAGACGGTTTCCGAGACAATAAGTTGACTGACCCATGAAATCGAATTAAAATTGAGTCAATAAAATTAATAAATAATTGGACTGTCTAATAAAATGAGTAAATAAAATATTAGAGATGAAAACGAAGTTTTAGGAAGAATAATTAATTAGTTCAAGAGGATTACTAAATTTTATCTCGAGAGTAAAATAAGTGTACGTGTTTAAAATAGTGTGTCTCGAAGAAAATATAAATAATTTTCGACAAAGATAAATTAAATTTGTTTCTCAAGAAAATATTAGTAAATGTTTTAATGAAACTAGAATTAAAAATAAATTTTGAATTTAAAATAGCTTACGACAAATCATTAGAAAGGTTCGAAGTGGGCTAGAGTCGAAAACAATATTCGCGATCAAATGAATTTATAAATTAAAATGCCGAAACTGAAATTTGATTAGAAATTAAATGAATAAGTAGATTGAAATGAAAATGAAAATATATCTAAGCGTAAAAATGACTTTTCGAGACTGTAGAATTTTAGGAGTTCAAAATTATTAATGAATAAATTCTTCTTATAATAATTTTAAGAATTACGAGTTAAAATGTAAAGAGATAAAAATGAGTAAAATTTAATTTCTAAAAATCAGGGGTGTTACAATACGCATGTGACTCCTCCCAACCACTACCCACCTCATTAATTGTTTTTAGGAAGCCCTTATGTCAATCGGATATTACCCATAAACCTTCACGACTTGTTACCAATTCCCTGATACAACCCATAAACCAACTCCAATTCTCATAACTCTCGGATTCCACAATTGCAAATGCTAAAGAAAACAATTGTTCGTTTGCTTCAACACCCATAGCAATTAACATAACACCTGGATACTTCCCATATAAATGAGTTCCATCTATACTGATAATTGGTGTACAATGTGAAAAACCTCTAATCGATGGACCAAACGACCAAAACACACGATTTAATTTTTTAATATTCATGTAATTGGTTGACCTATTAACAAAACGAACTTGTGTACCCGGATTTAGCGCTTTCAAAGCCTCCAAGTAACGGGAAAGAAATTGATAGGATAACTCCCAATCTCCATAAAGATTGGCAATAGCTTTTTGTTTCGCACACCAAGCTTTTGCACAAGAGATGGTGTATTTGAATTCTTTTTTAATTGTTGCTATCAACACACTCACTTTTACCCCCCGCCCCAATCAGCGTGCAAAAGAGGTTTTATAGCATTTCTAATAAACTCTCTTTTTAGGTTTGGGGGATCCATACAAGGTTTAGAATTAACAAAACATGGTTCATGAGGGCCTTTGTATGAGACAATTGTAAAAAAAAAATCAGAGGCATTATCCATTTGACTCCCTCTTAAATACCAACTACATGCAATTAGTTTTTACCCACATTTGTATGTCACGGTGTAAGGCTTTGATTCGGTTGTTATACAAATTTGGTTTCTTCGGATATTATAAGATATCACATTTTGTCCTAAGATTTCTTTATTCGCAAGTTCTTGACCCACCATAAACTCACCATCACTCTCAAATGGAACCACACTTGATTTATACCAATTGTTTACATATCCCTCATCTATTGGATGAGGCATAGTAAACTGAGTATTAGGAGCGGTAATAGAGACAAGATCGACATTGCTATCATCATCCTCATCCCCAAACAATATTTCATCCTCCTCTTCCGCATTCAATTCAAGCTCATCTTCTTCAACATTACAATCTAAATCTGTTTCGTCAACGTTAATAGTCCCCAATGAGACACACCAATAAGGATCCTCACCTTGAGTAATCATGTTCGTGAATGAAAAAATAAGAGGGGTTAAAGATGATTGACCTATTTCAACTGACGATGAGATAGGTTTCAATTCAATAGAAAAATCCATTGAAGCGGCTTTCGATTGACACACAGAGGCCCACAAAGCCCTCAAAGCACGATCATTACTAAACGACATCACTTTGTAACCTCTGACACTTGGAAATTTTATCCTCACATTTAGCTCAAATGTGGTGCTATCAACCTCTAAATAAAGCCTCATTAATTTCTCTTTTAAGCTCAACAAAGCTCATATTGCTATTGACGATAATGAAGGTCTCACAACCATTTCTGTAGACTACATTCTCACCCTCTACAACTATTTCTCCATTCCACCAACATGTTAAAGGATAATTATTTATATCCATCACACCACTATACTACTAAATCAATAAAAAAAATTACAACAATCTAATTGTTTATCTCCATTCCATCAATACCCTAAGCTATAAAACAACTATAAAATTAACTAATAATCCAAAATCAAGTAATTTACTTAGTAACAAGCTAAGTCAATAACACTAAACAACAAACTATTTGAATAAACAAACTAAATAAGTAAATTTAGATTAAGTTTACTAGAGAGAAATTTAATAACTTAAACTAAAGAAATTAGTTCCTTAATCCAAGTAGGATGTGTAATCCCCTAAAAAATCTAACGCAATACAGTGGCGGAAACACTATAGAAGTGAGATTTTAACACACTGTAGGATTACGTTTATCTGTAGAAGCTATCTTTGGGACTAAGTAGTTGATTACTAATAACCACCTCGAGTGACATAGAATAAAGTGATGCTTGAAAAGCAACAAGGTCTTGGCATAAAAAAAATTACATCATGGGATATAGTTCTTGTAGCTAAGTTAGTTAATTGGCTTGATTGCTAAACCGACTGGTGAGTGGGAGACGTATGCTCCCAAAGATAGAATTAAGTCTTATTACCTTTAACAATATAGTAGAGGTAAGTCGGGTGTCGAATCCACAGGGAATGCGATGTAAATTATTGTGTGAATAATAATAGTAATCATAACAAGAATAAAAGGGGGTTTGTGATTGAATTGTCTAATAACTAAAATAATGAATGTAAAATAACTAATCATGATGAATTAAGATGATTAAGAAACTTGACTCAAACAAAATCCACTAACTAGTTAAACAATCGACCATCGACTAATGACCTTAATTTAATCCTTGAGTATTCTATTGTGAAACTGAAAGTTCCAATTCCGTATATAATATTACTTAGGTCGAAACGCGATATTAAGCAACCTAATTATTGAATAACCTAATCCACGCGTCTAGATTTAATTCAATAACAGCATGAACGATACGAACAAATCAATAGAAATAACGACCTTTAACACATGTGGTTATCGGTTTGAATTATATGTTTATTCCTCCCTTCCCCAATTACGATGAAATGCATACAAACAATCAGGTCTAAAGGTTGCAGCTTTATCTAGCGAATTGAACAGTTACGGATTCAAATACAAAGAATTGAAATAGATTCAAGATTAAAATAATCAATTGGCCCAAAAGATTAAACAAACAACAATCATAAAATTTGCACAAGGAATTAACAATAATCAAGTACTTAAATAAAGGTTAAAAAAGTCTACAACCAATTAACTAGAAAATTTCAAATCATTGATCCGAGATGAAAGATTAGTTACACATGAGAAAATTAGGTTTTTTGTTTCTTCGAATTTCTTATAGTTTAAAAGCTTTTATTGAACTATTTAGTTATTCGGCGCTCATTTGAAACTATATCTTCCCAATGATTCCACGTCACCCTTTTTCTTTCTCTTTTTGATTTCAGAAACCCGACCGCTACTTGAAGTAGTGGCTCCCTTCGATGTTACAAACCTGACACTCCTGCTTAATTTCGAAAATATGTGAGTGAGGGGTGCCGCTAGGTCAACTAGCGGCTGTGTGGCAGTATATAAATACACCAAAAATCAAATCTCCCCCCCCCCCCCAAAATCAGAAGCATCCCCAATTTTCCCAAAAAAACCCGAAACCCCCAACCCTAATTCTGAAAAGTCCCCAAATTTCCCAAATACTCTACAAAATCTTAATTAGTTAATTCCAATTGAATTTACAGTCATCCTGTAACACCCGCAATTTTCCTACCGCTTTTATCTTTTCCGCTATGACTTCATCATAACTCTATTTCGGCCTTATGTTTCATCATTTTTCCAAGCTTTATTTTTATTTTAGAGTCCAATAATATTTATTTTTATTTTAAAAGATTTTAATTCTTTTAAACCTATTTATTTGATTTTCATCGTAAATTAATTATTTTTCCGCAAGGAATTCTACTTCTCTACGAATTAACGTTTTTAAGCTCGGATATAAGTTATTTCTTTCCCTACAAATGTCTAAATATATTTATATAATATTTTCAACTAAGAAATTTTTTTTATTTATGAAAATTTAGCCATTAATGATTTTATTACGAAGTTTCGTAAATAATTATTTTCTAACGCGAGGTTTACTCGAATTGCTTTGAAATGCTTTTAATAATTTTACGATCCTTATTTTTATCAACCTACAACTAAAAAGGGACTCTTTTGGACCGTGACACCATGTAGTCACATCTTGATTACAACTTTTATTTACATAACACTTTATGTTTAAACTTTAAGTAAAAAAATATTTTTATCTTTAATTGATTTACATGCTTAAATGACAAACTTTTCATGCTACCATCTCATTCTCCTTGGCTGACATTTTAAGATCACATTCACATTGTTTTTATCAATTTTAAAGTTTCATTCATCCACCATCCCTTCATATTTTTTTCTTATTCATTTTTACATCAATTTTATTTTATCAAAAACCTCTTCTTTCTCCCTCTTTTGGCTGGTGTTTCTGCCCATTTTCAGCGGCCATTTTCGTCCATAATCAAGCTTTGATCGTCCTATTTTCGCCTTCTATATTATCGTCTTTCTTTTCCCTTCGTTAAGGTAATAATCAATGTTATTTTCGATCATTATTTATCTCAATTCTTTTATTTTTCTCATGGTATTTTTGTACCATGTATGTCATTTTTTGAAGGATTCTTGAAGGACCCCAAAGCCGATGAATTTATCGTAGACTCGTATTTGGATTGGAGGTAACGTCGGTGTTACTCGGTATTGCTTGATTTTATTGTTGTAATTGCATGTATGTCATATAATTTGGAAACTTTTTAAAAGATGAAAATTTGCATGTTTCGGTATTTTTATCGCTTTTACGAGATTAACGATTAAATCGTCATAGTAATTTGTACGTAATATTCGGCCTAAACATGTAATATATGTTTATATTATGTAAAAATAATGTCTTTGATGATTTTTAATAATTTAGTATTTTTCTGATATTTTAGTTATCGATTATTGAATTATTACCGTTTACGGACAAAAATGATTAAAAGCCGATATTTAGTTCTAGTACTTAAACATTTTATTTTACTCTGATTTTTGACGTGGTGAGACTTTATAAAAATTAGAATTTTACGAATTTCTTCATAATTATTTGGAATTTTAAAGTAGATGAATTAATTAATCACTTTAAATTATCGTTTATCGTTAAAACCGTGTTTGTCGCTTAAATTCTCGATTTCTGGTCTTTTGATTAAATCTGGAAAAAATGTGTTCCTGATGATTTCATAATAAAATGTAATTTTATGATTTTTAGGGCTTTAATAAAATGTTAGTAACGATAAGTTTTGATAATGGAATCGTTAATTGTGAAAACGGGTTTTAAAGACGGTTTTGACGGGATTTATTAAATCTGGAATTTTTGGAAATCTCAAAAAATATTAGTTTCTGGAAAATCATGATTTTAAGCTTAATAATAATTTTTGGATATTAATACTTAAATCGTTTTGTAATTACTATTTTTATTAATCGTTACTGTCGAGATTAGACGATTAACGAGAAAACGCTTTAAAAACCGAGTTTTAGTATTCTGGAAATTTTTATTTTCTGGACAGAATGTCCATAAATATGTTTTAGCTATTTTACGTAATTTTTGTACTATTTATTAAGGTCTCTAATTAATAATATTAATTTTTGGACAAAATTACGATTTATCGTTAAAATGCTCCGTCTTACCTAAAAGAATTATTTTTCCAGCAATTTTGAAGATATTTAAATCTTAAAATTTTATATTTAAATCATCCCTTAAAATACTCTAAGTATATACATTGGTTTAATTAAATAAAAGATGTTAAATGATTTATTTTGACATTTGCCGTAGAAATCCTATTTATGTTCGTATTGTCGAAACTATTAATAATTAGGGAATTTTGATTTTATAAATTTTGGAAACACCTTAATTAGTAGTATTTAAAATGTTTAAGACATTTCTAAATCATTTTATAAACACTTGTATGACATTTCAATAATTTCATAAACTCAAATGTTCTTGTTTTAGAAATTAATATCGTTAAGGCCGAAAGTATTAGTTTTATAAATCTATATCGTTTACTAAAAATGTTGTATTAGTATAAATTAATATTTTCGCTATTTTGGTATAATGCTATTTTTAGTGAAGTTTCTATAAATAGAAATTTCCTAAAATAGAAAGTTTCCTCTTTTGGAAAGTAATCTTTTTTCCTTTTTGTTCTCTTATTATTTATAATGATTATATCTTTTGAATATCGATAATGGCTTTGTTTTGTAGTTATGGAATAAGGACAAGTGTGAGGTAAGAGTAATATATTTCTAGGGTCTACGTTTTTGCCATCAACTATAAGGCTAGTGTATCAGGAATCGGTATATTGGTTGTTGAACCGGGTGACAGGTATCCCGGGAGTTGTGTACATTTTGACCTTAAGCTTAGGCCTCGAGTAAGTCGCCGTCATAAGTGAACTGGGTGACAGGTAATCCCAGGAGGGGTGTGCATTGTCTTAAACTAGGGCCACACATTTATAAGTCGCTGTCCTATTATGGTTGAGTAGCCTAGTTAGAGATCGAGGTTTGATTTGTTTGAACTAAGTTCTCGAAGCTAGTTTTAGTATTCTCCTAGTGAAAGTCTAGCCGTCTACATTACTCCTATCCATAACGCCATTCTTGAATATTTTTATTATTATCGATATAATTTGGTTGCAGGTTGGCAAATGTTTTATGTTTCTCCGGAAAACTCTTTTTTATTATATTATTTCGATACGTGAAGTTTTTCACTGAAAGTTTATTTTTATTATGATGTTTTACTGTTTTCCGTTTTTACTATTTTTCTATAGTAGTAATTGCAGTTTTAAAATCTTGTTATACGGCTGGGAGGACGTTGACGTTGCTCCCCACTGATTGCGGCTGTTATGTTTTAACATGACAGGTATATGTGTTTCCCTTCGGGTGGGCTAGCGAGCAGTTATGGATCCTGCTTGTTTTAATAAGATCACTGTATTATGGATTGTTAACCCCCTTTTATGGATTTTGTTTTATTTATTTTGTAGCCATTTTTATTTTGTGGCTTATGCATTGACTTACCATTTTTATTTCAGGATCTGTTAAGGATAATGAAGATTGTAGCTAAGCAAAAGTGGGGGAGTATGCATATGAGAGTTTCCTTGAACCCAAACCCTAATTTTAGTCGCCAGTTTTTTCAGTAAAATTCCACACTTGTTTTTGGTCAATCTTTCAGCGTTTATAGGTAGTCCTTGTTACCTGAATGAATAGTGCCCTTTCGGATCTTCGTGAACTTATTTATGTAATCTAAAATCAGTTGGCTATACATGCAATTAAATTAAATTTCATCCATCTCAGTTACTTCGTATTTGTTTACCTTTGATTACTATAATACTCCTCACAAATAAGGAAAAAAAGGTAAACAAATGACCGGGTCATAAAGAGTAGTATTTCAACGTTCAAACATTCATAGTTGTGGACATGGCAAAGTCCACTCCGACGCGGCCACGCACGGGTTTGGGTAGGCGAATGAATCTCGTGGTGAGATTGTTGTCGGATTGAAATTTAAATCAAAGTTGGAGTCGCCACCGAACTTTGTAGGAGTTCGGACCCATTCGAACCAACTCTATACTTGGGCGTATCCCACACAAAGCACGGCCCGCTTCAGTACTAGAGCTTGTGAGGGTTCGTCCCTTTGCATAGCGATACTGATGTCGAGTTATCGAGTATGTGTATCGAATGACTCTCGTTGTCTAATGGTTTCGGGCATCAGGAAACCGAAGGTTGTGAGTAAGAGGTGAAGGTACGTGCTAGGAAGCCCAAGAAGAACATCACCCAACCCCGCCCGCAATTAGCGACCTCTACTAAGATATCGATCGGTGTTCGTGTAAGCGCGTTAGTAAGACGATGAAATGATATGCAAACATTGTTTTAAGCTACGCATGTGAAAACGTGTTTTCCTATGTCATTTAATGCATCTTAAATATGTTGAGGTTGTTTGAGCATGCGGGTTCCTTTGATAACGATGAATTTCCAAACAAATAATGCAAAAGAACTTGAAATTCATATTACAAGCTAAGTTACATGGGCGGAATACAACCCGAAATTAAAAATACTTGAACAAATCGTAATAATAATAAACGGATTAGCAATGGTAATCGTGAACTATGAACGGACTCGTAAACAGAAAACGTAAATTGAAACTGTAAATGAAATGATTGGACGGACTCCAATCACTTACACATTATGTTGTTTATTGATCAGAGGACAAAGGCTTTAGTACGTGTTAGCGCATGGGACCGAAGTGTAGCGCTAGCTTGATCCCCGGGCTTCAGGGTCTTGTCCCGACTTGTCCTAGTGAAATGGGATTGCCTCAATTTATCGAATATCGAACCCGACTAAAGAGTCGTCGATATAAGATTAGTCATATGAGACTACGTCACTCAAAGTCGCGAGGAAGAGGGATGATGATGAATTATAAACGATATAACATGTGGGTTTTAGAATAGTAATACGTGATTGATTTGGCACGTATCGACTTAGTGTCATGAATAAAACTTGACAGAGCTTTGTATCGTCTTTTGGCCCTTGTTGGAGGTTTGTAAAGGGTCACTCGATCGAGTCATTAATTGGACACGGATGAGTGCCCTTGACGAAAAGCTTCCCGCCCCTTTTTATGGGGTCACTCGATCGAGTGACCCTTAGAACTCGATCGAGTGCCCCTTGTCCCGGGTGACATTTGCTTCTAAAAACAACCCAATTTAATGATTTGAATCGAGAAGCGATTGAGCTAACACAAGTATCAGACCCTCCATATTACAACGTCGTTGTCGGGTCTTGTGGACCGTATGCCGTTCGGATTGACGTCATTAGGTTTTGCACTAGTTCGATTCTCGATAGGTCTTTGTGCACGACACTCGATTATGGAGCTGGTATCAAGCGTTTGAGAGCGATATTTATAGAATCAAGAATGATCGAACTAACATGAATATTAGACCCCTCTGTGTCACGACGTCGTCGTTTGACCTTATGGACCATATGATGATCGGTTCGACGCCATCGGGTTTCATGCTAATTCGATCCTTGATGTCTCTTTATGCCCGACACTCGATTATGGAATCGATATCAAGCATTTTGGAGAAACATTTACAAATGATGTAGGAATCACTCGTATTGAAAAGATCGGTTTCAATCTCGTGACGAATGATATTTGACTATAGATTTGATATCACAATTCTTAGAGGGAAATTTACAAATGAAATCGAAGACATGCAACGAGGAATTCTGCGATAGCGTCATAACCTACCAAATCCTTTACACTATTGATATGGTCATTTTATATCGTTAGTTCAATGACCTTCAAATGGCGTCAACGGAAATGTGCCCGAAATCGATAGCGACTCATCATTGCAAACATTAGGCCCTCCACGTTTCGACACCGTTGTTTGGCCATTAAGGCCTACGGTGCTCGATTTAGCGTCATCGGACGTTTGCTCGAGTCGTGTTTTTGAAAATAGTGTTTATAATGTACTATATACACAGTATTAGTATAACAAAATGTAAAAGTGTAGACACTCGCTTTTGACCGCCAGGTGTCTATGGCAGTTTCCAAAAAATACCCGATGATGATCGGACGCTAACATGCTTCTATGCGCTCGGAAACGGGCTCAAATCCATTAATCGTTGGCTAACACACTTACGGAGTACAAATCTCACCAAACAGACCTCAAATCCAGGCCCAGTGGATCATTCCGAGTCAAACAAGACCAATTTGGGCCAAAACCGACACCGGAATTAAAACCGACTTTTCACAATTGGGTCAACCCCGGTCAAAGTCGCTTCCGAGACAGACAAAACAACCCATCAATCATCAAAAGCCCAAGTCAAGCACAAAATCCATCAAAGTCAAAGTCACGGTCCAAAGTCAACGCACCTGCGCGATCCAGTTGGGCCACTCGATCGAGTGACCCACCCACTCGATCGAGTGAGCTTGTTTTGAGCCCGGCTGGAGGCTTCACGGGCCACTCGACCGAGTTAGCCCTTTACTCGGTCGAGTAACCCTAATCCGGGTGCCCTAGCCTTCCCTATATAAACAAACCCATGCAACACTCAACACATCTTTACAAAACCCTAGCTTTACAAACCCCAGAACAACCCTACACTTACACACACTACGTCTTTACAAACTCTAATCAAACCCTAGCAATTCAATAGTAGCAAGAACTGATGGTTGGGGGTTTCGTCACGTCCCTAGCCAACAATATAACACCGACTAACCTAGTGGGTAGCTAGGGTAAGTCGGGATCGATTCCACGAGGACGGTATATCAAAGCTTAGACTAGGTTGGCCTAAAACGAGACTAGATTACCGAACGAACACAAAGAGTGCGATAAATGGAAAACTATTGAGGAGGAGGAATAAGAACTAGACTATCAATGCTAAACAATGCTAATGATCGAATCAAACAAATAAACTAAAGTAAACGATGTATAACTAAGAAGATGGACTCAAATATGGAAAAGAAGTGGGGTAGGTCGGGTTCATAGAGGTAGAAGGGTAATTGGGGAGATCAAGGGTAAAGGTGTCTCCTAATCGCTAGAGTCGGTCCGGGCTCTCGCAACTTAGACCGATGTCAAGGTGAGTCCGGGCTCTCGCAACTTAGACTCTAGTCGGCACTCTCGTGACTATGACTATTCTCAACATTTCCACAAAATAAACAATCAATGGGAAGGTGAATACAAGCATGGGAGGCATGGCCACTACAACTCACACAAGCATATCAACAAACACATAGAGTGCTTACAATGTGACTAACAACAAAGATACAACCTTTTCCCCTTAATCAACCCTAATCATCCATAATCTACCCCTAATCCCCCTATTAACCCCACAAAGACACTACTCACTCATTATCAAAGAGAAACTAACACTAACAAGAGAGAACAAACCAAACATCCAAGCATTCATCATGAACAACAAGAACAATAACAATAATAACATAAAAAGATAGAAACAAGATTAAATAGACTAAGAACAAGAGTAAAGATGATTATACCAACACTAGATGAGGAAAAGATGAGAACTTGTATAAATAAGACACCCAAATAGAACTCCAAGGTTGTCAATCTTGGAATAATCTTCAAGAATCTTCTTAATACAAGATTAATTACAATGATTAACTAAGGATTAAGGAGAGATTAGAACTAATGAGTGAGAGTAAATCTAGGGTTTCGAGGCTTAAACTAAGGTAGGTTAACATAAGATCTCTTAAAATTACAAGAAGAGAGTATATATATGGGTACAAGAATGAAGAAATTGAAAGGAAGCAATGCGGGTGAGCTGTAGCCCATCCCGACCGGGTCGGATCTTCCCGATCGGGTAGGGTTCTGTCTTCCCGATCGGGAAGGATTCAACCCGACCGGGAAGGACCCACAGTAGCACTCCTTAACGTGCATCCCTTCCCGATCGGGATGGCCACCATCCCGACCGGGAAAAGTCTTGTGTGCCTTCCTTTAATGCTCCTTGGTCCTTCCTTGCCTCTCATGGACTTCCCACCGATTCTCGGGGCTCGGGATCGGGTCTCGGAGGCTCGGAATTGGGTCCCAAGGTCTCGGGGTCGATTCCGAGGTCTCGAGTCATCGTTCCTTTATCTCGTTGGCTCCAAAATGTGTATGTATTGAGTCGGAATCGCTCCAACTCTTCCAATTCGGCCTCGAGAACCTGAAACGAACTAAAGGAGGCATAAGAAGCCCATGAATCGCTCCAAAGGAGCGATTTCACAAGGAAAAAGGGACCAAAACACAACAATTAGGCACTACAAACTACACTTATCAAGAACCCTAAAACCTAGTTTTAGGAATTAACCCCGAGCGACCATAACTTAACCTACGTAAAACCTCGAAGACTCTTGTGTAGAAGCCACGGTTATGAGTCCGCGCCGAGACAAGAACATGTAGGTTGAGGGTGTCAAAACCCTTCTCTTCTCCTTCCCTTCACCTCGTCATCTTCTTCTTCCTTTTTTCGTTTTTTTTTCATTATTTCTTTTACTATTATTCCGTTCGTCGCATCATAATATTGATAATAACTAATATAAAACATTAAAATACTTATCAATTTGTGTCGAATAAGAAGGATGGTGGGATAAGGAAAACCGCATATACAAGTGTACTGCACACGCGTCGTCGGTCGCTTATCCCATCACCCCGACTATTTGATTATTGAGATAAGTTAACTTAAACAATAATCCGTTTTTATTTTCTCGTCGTCATCATAAATAATTTTGCATCCATCAATTTCTTTAAAAATCAATTTTAATAAGGGTCGAAACCCGTTGACATGGAACCGACATCACAATCCCTAGGGATTTATTTCGATGTCGGAAAAGTCGAGGGAATCAAGTCCTTTTTTATTTATTCAAGTAAAGCGTTGATCTTAGATTCGATACCAATTCCATAATTGGATATCGAATCTAACGATCAAGTCACATAAATTAATTAACGTGATTCGTTCATATCACGATAATTAATTTAAAACGACTAAAATCAATTTATCTTTTTTATATTTCACTCTAATATCCCATATCAATTCAATAATCAAATATGGGATACAATGAGTATTCAAATTTAGAATCGGGTATAAATTCAACAATATTTATATTCGGTTCAACAAAATTCGCGATTTATAAAAAACCAAGTCGAACATAAATTGTGCAATATTCATGTCCGATTCGGTAAAACCGTCGAATTATAAAAAATCAAAAGCAATTTCAAAGATAACAATTAAATTGCAAACAAACCAAGTTCGTACAGGTGCCACTCGACCGAGTGCCTTAGTCACTCGATCGAGTGACACCCTAAAATCGAGTCAGAATGCTAATTACGACCACCACTCGATCGAGTCTCACAGTGACTCGGTCGAGTGGCCATGTACTCGACCGAGTTGGTCAATAACTCGGACGAGTATGGTCCATAACGCAAAACAGAATCATCTTTTACGGGTCTACTCGATCGAGTCCATCGGCTACTCGATCGAGTAACCTCATGATGACCAAAACAACGAGTCGTACATTCTTATATTTTCTAAACTCGATAGTATTTTACGACTTAGGTCAACATGTGCTTAATTAATCACATGTATACTATCTTTTCAAATCATGCATCTCATATTTGCATCTCGTTTACATCATTCAATTCAATTCATCATTTGCACAAACCGTTATTATTCGTTATATCGTTACATCGTTACTAACGCGTTTGTTATTTCTTTTGTCAATTTAATTCTTGTTCGTTTATTGTACTAAATGAACCCACATGCTAAAATTCCACTTTGACGTAGAATTAATTGCATTAAATTGACTTAGAAACCCGTTTCAATTCCGTTCACATGCCTAGGAAAAACAATGTTTGCATAAGCATTTTTCCCGTTTTACTAACGCGCGTATTGTAAGTCATTCGAATTCTTAGTAGAGGCCGCTAATGTGCGGGCGGGGTTGGGTGTCCTTTGTGGGCTTCCCAACACTTACCCTCACCCCTTACTCAGAACCTCGGTTTCCGGATGCCCGAAACCGTTGGCGCACGAGAGTCATTCATACACGATATCCGATAATGTCGGTATCGGTATCGCAATGCAAAGGGACGAGCCAAATAAACTCTGACATCGGAAATGGGCCGTATTTTGTATACGGACCACTACGACATAGAGTGGGCTCGAACGGTTCCGAATAACCACAAAATTCGGTGGCGACTCCATATAGACCTAAATTTCAATTCGATCCATTCTCATATGGAGATTCATTCGCCTCCCCAAACCCGCGCGTGGCCGCGTCGGGGTGGACCTATGTCATGTCCACAATTTGGCGACTCCGCTGGGGATTAACTGATGCGTGACTTACCATCGGCATACTCAGGGTGAGACTCGAATAGAAATCGTTTGACAAATACAATACGCGTTTTAGTTCTACGGTTCATGCATAACCCATATTTCCCAGGCCGGTACTTGCGACCGACGTCCCACTATACCGTTGATGTACTCCAATAAGGATATGTCAAAAGGTGTCCATAGTCGATTCGAGTGGGTTTCGCGGCATGTTCTAAGATCAACTCGACTTAGGAAGTCCGTCCCGATCAACGTCTAGACTATGTACACTGGTATAGACCCCTTATAGACCGACCGAGACTTAGTATAGAGCATACATGGCGTCGTTATAATGCTTGTGTGACTACGTGCTACTTGGTTTCCGAGTCGTTTTCAAAAAACCGTCAATTTTTCAAAATTGCATCCTTTTCAAACTATTCGATTTCAAAACCCGGGACACATACCGAATTTAGGACTTATGATTTTACTCAAAATAGCCTATTTTCTAGCCGGTATGCTGCCCAAATCAAAACTCGAACTTTCAAAACCCGTGGCCCAATGACTTTTCGTCTTCTTTTTCGGAAATTTGGGCCATTCACCGAGTCCACTCGGTCCTTTTTTGCAAAAATCATCAATTTTCAAAACCTTCCTCTTCTTAGGACCTCCCATATTTAGCACTGTCGGGTCGTGTCTTATGTTGTCAAGGTCTATAGCATCGAAACTCTGTCGATCTTACATCACGAGTTTCTTCCCCTTCCCAGTCCGCCTTATTAGACTAAGGCAAGGCCCACCTACGTAGGACAAACCCCTACAAAGGAGGGCCCGTCAACACAACCGAGTCCATAAAGTCTGGGGATGTCTCACGTGAACCTTCCTTCGAACAGGACTAGGCCCACCCGCCGAATCCTAAGGAAGGCCCACATTTCACAAATCACCCGTCTAGGTGTCTTTTCCGAGTCATTTTCCCTTTTAGTCTCGTTCGGGATGTACTTTCTATTTCGGGATTTTGGGCTAGTTTCTGATTATGTGGTGTTCTTACAGACAGGCCACCCGAAACCAGACATCAACGCAAAATGGACGAGTTGAAAAATGCCTTGACCAAAATCGAAACTCAACTGGCCGCCATCCAGGCTAACCAAGCAACTTTGTCCACCCGCCTAAGCACCGTAGAAAAGACGGTCCCTAACGAAGGAGGTGAGCCCGCCGGGCCCATGGCCGAGCTAGTTAGTATTGTTCGTAGGCTCGAAGAACAGGTCCACCTATCGACAAACAACTCGATCCACAACGAAAATGCTCGTACTTATTCACCTTTGGATAATGAGCTACCCGCTAACCTCAACTTGATGAGAATTCCTATGTTTGAGGGTACCGAAGACCCGGTCCACCACATCCGGGCTTTCAAAGACTTCATGGCAGTCAAGGGGGTGAAGTCAACTATGTTCAAGCACTTGTTCCCTTCTTCCTTGTAGAAACATCCTAAGGCTTGGTTCTACAATCTCGATTCCAAGAAATACAAAACTTGGGACGATGTGGCTACCGAGTTTGCCCGGAACTACGCCGATAACACTGATATCCAGACTACAATGCGTACTCTGGAGGTAATGGCCCAAGAGCCCAAAGAAGGGTTCACCAAATATTTGCAAAGATGGTGGGCCGAGAGTGTGAAGATGGTCGAAAAGCCCAGCGAAAAAGTGCTGGTGGAGGCCTTTGTCAAGAACCTCCTCCCATCCTACCGGGTCCATCTCCGGTATGCTATCATCCCCAATTTTGCCGCTCTTACTGAAATGGGCACCAGGATCGAGGATGACCTAAGGCTAGAGAACCTGACTAAGGCCTCTACCAAAGGCTATCAAGGGGCTAGTTCGTCTACAAACAAGCCCACACCTGCAGCTGCAACCCGCAGCATCTTTGACGAGGTAAATCTACTCGACACCTCATCCAAAAAGAATACACCAAATCGGGTATTCACAGATATAGGGACTACCTATACCTATGCCTTACAAAGGCTATCCTCGAAAGGTCTGATCCAACCAATAGGCCCAACTCCCGAGGCCCCAGCAGAGAAAAGTTCCAAATATTATAATGCTCAAGCCTACTGTCAGTATCACCGGGGTAACGGGCATGATACTGAAAAATGTTGGAAGCTAAAGCACCTAATCCAAGACCTTATCGAGAGCGGGAAAATCGCATTGCCTGGAGACAAGCCGAGCAACAAAGAAAACCCGTTCAGCGCCAATGCCATATTTACAGGAGAGGTAATTGACTGTTCTCACCTCATTTCCCCGTTTATCCCACAAATCAACGGGATATGGTTCGACGATGAGGATGATGTGTACCTGGCCAAAGGGGAAGCTGTCCCCGTCACCAGAGAGGAAGTCCGAAAAGCCAAGTCCAAGGCCTTGGCCACCAACCACCTCACCACTTCTGGGCGCGCCACTCCAACATCCGTCACTGAACCTGCCAGGACGGAACCAACCCCCGAGGAACCAAGCAGTGACATGGCCTTGGTCCAACAAATGAAGAGGGTTCGAGCTGATTTAACTATATGGCAACTACTGGTTAGCTCACAGGCTCATCTGGAAGCACTGACTAAGGCTCTCGATGAAATCAAGGTCGACTCAGAAGCTACCCCCGCTGAAATGGTAGCCACCATTACGCCCTACCTCAAGGGCAAGTCCAAGGACGAAGGCCCACTCATAACCTTCGCCGAATCTGACCTGCCATCATTTGGGCCCAATCACAATCTGGCCCTATACATCACGGTCATCTGCAAGGGTAAGTACCTCCTGATGACTCTTATAGACGATGGATCAGCCGTCAATGTCCTACCCCTAAGGACTGCTAGGGCCCTCGGCATCACTGATGCCGACTATCTCTCAACAGCGCAAACTATCCAGGCTTTCGATGGAAGCCCAAAACCTGTCGCCGGGGCTGTTAAACTGAAGATCATAACGGGCCCAATCGAAAAGGAGTTGGAATTTCAGGTGATAGATGTCACCTCATCATTCAATCTCTTACTAGGAAGGCCTTGGATCCACGCAGTCAAGGCTGTATCATCTATCCTCCACCGAAAAGTCAAGATGCCACTTAAAGATGATGTCATCACATTGGAGGCGACCCCGATGACCGTGGCTAGCTGTAATGCCACAAACCGGGCCGAACCACGAGGATTCGACTTCGTGGGCATGATTGAGGAGGAATATCTCTTCAAACCCTACTTCTCCCCTAGCATCGACACGATGCTACAAAATCTGGGTTACCTACCCGGAGCTACCTCAAGACCATATCTCCCGGCAGGAAAGATCATTGAGGGCCTAGACAATGCAGAATCCCGACTCGGATTGGGATATACTATAAGCTCGGAGAATGTGGGCCGGGCCTATGCAATCAAATTTGTCACTCCAGTCTTCGGAGTTATTCAAGTGGGCCTCTACCAACCCACCATCACATATCCCGAGACCAAAACGGCTCGGGAATGCAACTATATCCCCGATGATATATTCACCATCATCCAAGCAGAGTCGGAGAAGGGTGAAAGCGACTCCAAGCCCGTGCTGGGGCACTTATTTGGAGAAGACAATACCGTTCCTGCTCCAAAAGATGACTTGGTCAACTTGATCCTCCGCAACGATCGGTTCGACCCAACCAAGCTAATCACCGAGGTCGGCGCCAACACCGAGACGAGGGCTTGGAGGAAGACCATAAAATGAACCGACTGTCAAGGACGGGTCTACAAGCTGACCACCGGCGAGGGAGACGTGCCGGATACCGAGTCCGAGTCCGAGTCAGAGTCGGAGTCTGAGTCCGAGTTTAGAGGGTCTGGTGCTGGAGTCGAGTCTGTAATCCCTCTTCCCTTAGCCACTGAGGTCTCGGGGTCTGTCCCAAGACCTCTCCCTATCCCGCCACTGACCAACGATCAGATGGCCGCTCTATTCGAGCTATTTTCCAAGTTTACCATCAATAATAATAACGAACACCGTTCTGCTTACGACTTGTCTTATTTCCAAAATTTTCTCAATTTCAAAAATTTTATATGCAATGACATTGAGAAACCCGACGAACAGGTACCTCTACCTCCACATCTGGTCGAGCAGCTCGAGCAAAGGGAATCCCGAGATCCGGTAATCGAAGAAACCGAGTCCATCAACATGGGAACCACTTTAGAGCCCCAGATGCTTAAGTTGGGCCTATCTTTAGATCCAGAGGAGAGACAACAGTTCACAGACCTCCTCCTAGAATTTAAAGACGTCTTCGCATGGTCCTACAAGGACATGCCGGGAATAGATCGAGAAATAGCAGAACACCGAATACCCATCAAAGATGGGTGCAAACCGGTAAAACAGAAGCTCAGAAGAATGAAGCCCGAATGGTCTCTTAAAGTCAAGGAAGAGGTCGATAAACAATTCAAAGCGGGTTTTATACAAGTGTCTGAATATCCAGACTGGGTTGCAAACATCGTGCCGGTACCCAAGAAGGACGGCAAGGTGCGAGTATACGTGGACCTCCGGGACCTAAACAAGGCCAGCCCAAAAGACGATTTTCCGTTACCACACATCGATATATTGGTGGATAACACGGCCGATCATGCCCTCCTATCATTCATGGACGGGTATGCCGGATACAATCAGATCAAAATGGCAGAAGAGGATATGAGTAAGACCACCTTCATTACACCTTGGGGTACTTACTGTTACACCGTCATGCCGTTTGGGCTTATCAACGCCGAGGCTACTTATCAACGGACCGTCACTACTTTGCTACACGACATGATGCATAAGGAAGTGGAGGTCTATGTGGACGATATGATCGTCAAATTCAAGGACCGAAGCGGGCACATCTCGGCCCTAAGAAAGTTCTTCACTCGGCTACGTAAGTACAACATGAGACTGAACCCACAAAAATGCAGTTTTGGGGTAACGTCGGGCAAATTACTGGGCCATATCGTTAGCCAACGCGGCATCGAGGTTGACCCAGCTAAAATCAAAGCCATCACCGAGATGCAACCACCCAAGACCGAAAAGGAAATAAGGGGGTTTCTCGGGAAAGTCCAGTACATCAGCCGGCTCATTTCGAAACTAACCATGGTATGTGAACCCATCTTCAAAAAGCTAAAAATTGGAGAACGGGTGCTATGGAACGATAAATGTCAAGCGGCTTTCGACAAAATCAAGGAGATTCTGTCTGCTCCGCCGGTACTAATGCCACCTCAACAAGGTTTGCCTTTGTCGTTATACCTAACGACGACCGGGACAGCCATGGAGGCTATGCTGGCCCAGACAGTCGAAACGGAAGAACGGGCTATTTACTACATTAGTAAAAAGTTCCTCGAATATGAATGCAAATACACAATGCTCGAGAGAACGTGCATAGCATTAGTTTGGGCCACTAAAAAGCTCCGACACTACATGCTTAGCCACGAGGTACATGTTTTATCCAAAATGGATCCAATCAAGTACTTATTCGAGAAGCCCATCCTCAACGATAGGATGTCAAGATGGACATTAATGTTATCCGAGTTCGACCTCAAGTTTGTATTTCGATGGACCCCATCAAAGGCCGAGTAGTTGCCGAGTTCCTCGCTGACAGCCCAATATCCGAAGAAGGCCACACCGACACTTGGGCCTTTGCTGATGAAGACATATTCCATACCGATACCGAGACATGGGATTTGTATTTTGACGGGGCATCCAACTTCAAGGATTTGGGGTCGGAATCCTGCTAATCTCACCCCGAGGGGAACACACTCCTTTATCCATCAAGTTGGACTTCGACGTGACCAACAACGCAGCCGAATACGAAGCATGCATTCACGGGTTGCAAGCCGCCACTGATTTAGGGGTAACGAACCTCCGGGTCCACGGTGATTCATCACTGGTCATCAATCAAGCACTCCAACTATGGAAAACTCGGAACGCCAATCTCGTGGCTTACCAAGCACGAGTAAGGGTTCTAGAGAAACAATTCCAGAAAGTAGAATACATCTACCTGCCTCGGGAAGAAAATCAGTTTGAAGATGCACTTTCCAAATTAGCATCTTTACTGAACATCCCGGACCACCTGACTAGCATGCCAATCTGTGTCAAAAGGCGGTCAGAGCCGGCCTACATTCATGCCATTCAAGATATCGAGATAACTGACCCAGAACCTTGGTAACAAGCCGTCCTAACCTACCTGACAATGGGAGAATATCCCGCTGGAGCTGAAAATCGGGCCAAAAAGGCCCTACGAGGATTGGCAACCCAATTTGTTCGTACTGATGACGGACAATTGTACAAAAAGACGGCACAGGGGGCTCTCCTCCTATGCATCGACAAGATACAAGCCGAAAAGGTCATGGCCGAGGTCCACGACGGTGAAAACGGTCCGCATATGAACGCCCATATGCTATCCCGTAAAATCATGAGGCTCGGGTATTACTGGAACACCATGGAAACAGACTGCCAGTTATACGTCAAACACTGCCATAACTGTCAGATCTTTGGTAATGTACAACATATGCCTTCTTCCCTGTTATATACCATGACATCACCATGGCCATTTTCGACATGGGGTATAGACATAATTGGGAAAGTGCATCCTTCCGGGACGGGAGGACATTGCTTCATTTTGGTGGCCATCGACTACTTCACCAAATGGGTAGAAGCCGAGTCATACCGTGTCTTGAACGCCAAGCACGTGGCCAAATTTATCCAAAATAAGATTATATGCCGATACGGGATCCCGCACGAATTTATCAGTGATAACGGGACCCATTTCCAAGCTGAAACTACCGCATTACTGGCGAAATACAGAATTCAGAGGCATACATCTTCACCTTACCGACCCCAAACAAATGGAGCGGTAGAAGCGGCCAACAAAATAATTGTCACCATACTAAAAAAGATGGCTGAGAACTATCGGGACTGGCCCGACAAGATACCTTTTGCCTTATGGGGGTACAGAACTTCGATTCGCACCGCAACCGGAGCAACTCCATATTACCTGACATATGGAATGGAAGCAGTCCAACCGGTCGAGCTAGAAGTACCATCCCTAAGGATTTTGCTTGAAAGCCAGGTACCCGAAGCGGATTGGGTCCAAGCCCGATACGATTCGCTAGTCTTACTAGACGAACGGCGATCCCGGGCCCTCAATAATATTCAAGTGTATCAAAAGAGAATCCAACGGGCTTTCAACAAAAGGGTTAGGCCCAGGAAAATCAAAGAAGGTGATTTGGTCCTAAAATCGGTTCGTGCCTTACTGCCGGTTGACCCAAGGGGAAAATTCAAACCCAATTGGGCTGGGCCATACTTAGTCAAGAAAATCCTATCGGGAGGAGCGGTGATGCTAACGGACCTGGACGGTAACGAGTTCGTCAACCCGACCAACTTGGACCAGCTGAAGCGCTACTACCCATAAGCCCAATCTCAATGTCATTTGCAAAAATTTATAAAACTTAGTCTTTTCATAAATTTTCAAAATTTTAGACAAGTCAATAAGTTAGAATTAACTATTCTACCGTCGCACATCTCGAATTAATAATCTTAATGTATTTCAAAAATTGCAAAAAAATCAATCAAATCAAATTTTGAACTACGGTTGGTTTGATTCCGCTAATTATGGATAAGTAGGCAACCCCTCAAAAGAGTACAACCACTGCAATAAACGAAAAGACGAGAACGGTATTCAATAATACGTCTTTATTAATATCTCGATAAACTCGGGAATCAAAAAAAAAAACCGCACCACAAAAATAATAATAATATTCAAATAATAAAATAGGAGACTAATATCCCGGCATCTTCCCCTTTCTCTTGTCCTTCGGGTCGCGTGGAGCTCGAGGTCGTCGAGGTGGGGATGAGCGTTCCCTAATCACCAGGGGAACCTCCTTAGCACGAGCCCGCTTCTTTGACGACGGGTCTTCAATCACAGTCTTCGGCCCAAGTCGGGCCCGCACATGCTCGGGTAGCCTATCCCGTGGGCCAAGTCGGTCCTGCACGGCTAGTCTAGGGCCCAGTCTCCTTTCCAAGTCTATCTGGGGGCTCACCTTCCCCCGAGCGCCTTTAGCACCGGACCCTTCAGCTTGAGTCTTAGCCTTCTTGTTGTGTCCTGACATTAGACGAACTAGGGTAGCTGGAGTGTCTCCCTCATCAAAGAACCCTCTTTTGTCTTTAGCTTGCTCCCTTCTCAGCAGGTCGAAAGCTTCATCAACCTTCAAAGCAGCTCGGCCCTTGGCATCACCTGCTTTGGTCCACTTCACATATGAGTCCGAAATCCAGATCGAATGCCGAGATTTGGGAATGGGCCAAGTATGTCGGGTGTACCACCTTTGAGCCCAAGTATCACACATCACATCAGTCAATTGGGTAGGGTCACTCACAATTGCCTCTATTTCTGGTATCCGTTGAGTTCGTCCGTACTGCCTTAGTATGCGATCCGGGTAAAGATGAACCGTTTGGTTGAAAGACAAGATGACTTGGTAACGGGCCCTCTCCCTCGGGTCCAAACCTGACCAAACATAGATGGGCCACCATGGCACAACCCATCGAATCAGCCGCCCACCCTGGATTGATAGCACCTCATCCCAGTATTTCTGGCTAATCAGGCGAGAAAAATCGATGGCCCGTCTCCTCGTCATCAGCTGGTTATGGCGGTAGTTGCTAGCATCAAGGGGAGGATCTATCACCGATAGCCTCTCATAAAGTCAAATCTGAAAAAAGAAAGCAAAAGCATTTGATCTTGAGACAAAGCAGACGACACTCGATCGAGTGCCCAGGTGACTCGATCGAGTGGCGTCACTGGAAGCGAACAGAATGCTTTTTACGAAGGCACTCGGTCGAGTGCCAGGGTGACTCGATCGAGTGCCCACTGCAGTAGCCAAAAAAAAAATCGAAAAAAGCAAAAAAAAATAAAAAATCGACATACTTGCAACAAACGGGTGCTTCCGGTGAGACGAACGGATTGATCCCTCTTGCGGTTGTCTAAGCCTTGGATTATTTCACCCGTGATCAGCCAGGCTGGGCTATGCTCCGTCTCCATTAAATCAACAACGGTTAACAGACGGATATGACCCATACAAGACAATAAATCCATGTGACCCTCAAAGGCATATACATGGAGCATGCAAAAAGAGAAAGCCCTACGGCTATGAAATGATCTCACCCGGACATCGTGTGGGTTCATGAAATTTTCAGCCAGATCGATCAAGGAGACTGTGTTGTCATCCTGGGTCATGCGAGACACCTCATTATGGGAAAGCCCTAAAAATTCTCGAAGCTTCCTCCTCCGGTCATGGACTGAATACGGGACAGCAGGGCGGAGCATCGGGTTCCATCCTCCTATAGACGCAATCACCTCAGGTAAAGGGCAGATTTCGCCCCGAGGGAAAGCAAAGACATGATATATGTCATCCCAGTAAGCCAAGCATGCATCCAAGAAGTAACGGTCAACCACCATCTGACGGAACGGGTACAGCTGAGTTATACCCGTCTGGTTTAAGACCACCCTATCAGCATCCCTAAATTGACGGGACCAGGCCTGCAACATAGCACTCAATCTATCGATTCCCATGATGGATTTCTTAAGAGGAGAAAGAGACTTTCTTTTTGCCTTAAGGGAAATAAAAGATTTTCTTGTGATGGAATAATGAAGAAAATCAAGAGCATAAGGGGCTATATATAGCATTAGCCTTGCAAATCTCTTTCCATATTACTTCTAGGAAAAGTTTCCTAATTCCAAAAGGGAATTAACCCACAAGCCTAGTCCCAATACTAACGAGGAAATAATCATCCCGAACTTTCCTAATTTCTTTAGGAGTCGATTCCAAAAATTTCAAAATTTCAAAATTTTCAAAATTTCAAATTTTCAAAAATTCAAAGAATCATTTTCCCCAGCACGAGTCATTTTACTACCTACGTGTCGCATGCATTTTATGTAACTTATACAGGTACGACTCTAGCAAAGACATGCAAGCAGTCAAATCTCCCTAGCAGCCTTTTTCGGGATATCACGGGATGGGCCAACACACACGCACACCCAGGGCTTACGCGACAAGCCCAAATTCCCCACGGAGCACAATCATACAGCGCAGGTATGATTTCTGTCTTATGGCTGGTGAGCCCTTCACGCGAGTCTAACGGACTATAAACGACCCGACCGGAAGTCTACCAGGTCATAACGGGCTTGGTAGCTACTCTGACTTTTGCCCTGTCCAAGCCTCAGTCAGAGTGGGGGCTCTGTAGACACCCGCATTTTGACCGCCAGGTGTCTATGGCAGTTTCCAAAAAACACCCGATGATGATCGGACGCTAACATGCTTCTATGCGCTCGGATACGGGCTCAAATCCATAATCGTTGGCTAACACACTTACGAAGTACAAATCTCACCAAACAGACCTCAAATCCAGGCCCAGTGGATCATTCCGAGTCAAACAAGACCAATTTGGGCCAAAACCGACACCGGAATTAAAACCGACTTTTCACAATTGGGTCAACCCCGGTCAAAGTCGCTTCCGAGACACACAAAACAACCCATCAATCATCAAAAGCCCAAGTCAAGCACAAAATCCATTAAAGTCAAAGTCACGGTCCAAAGTCAACGGACCTGCGCGATCCAGTTGGGCCACTCGATCGAGTGACCCACCCACTCGATCGAGTGAGCTTGTTTTGAGCCCGGCTGCAGGCTTCACGGGCCACTCGACCGAGTTAGCCCTTTACTCGGTCGAGTAACCCTAATCCGGGTGCCCTAGCCTTCCCTATATAAACAAACCCATGCAACACTCAACACATCTTTACAAAACCCTAGCTTTACAAACCCTAGAACAACCCTACACTTACACACACTACGTCTTTACAAACTCTAATCAAACCCTAGCAATTCAATAGTAGCAAGAACCCTAAAACCTAGTTTTAGGAATTAACCCCGAGCCACCATAACTTAACCTACGTAAAACCTCGAAGACTCTTGTGTAGAAGCCACGAATACGAGTCCGCGCCGAGACAAGAACATGTAGGTTGAGGGTGTCAAAACCCTTCTCTTCTCCTTCCCTTCACCTCGTCATCTTTTTCTTCCTTTTTTTCCATTATTTCTTTTACTATTATTCCGTTCGTCGCATCATAATATTGATAATAACTAATATAAAACATTAAAATACTTATCAATTTGTGTCGAATAAGAAGGATGGTGGGATAACGAAAACCGCATATACAAGTGTACTGCACAGGCGTCGTCGGTCGCTTATCCCATCACCCCGACTATTTGATTATTGAGATAAGTTAACTTAAACAATAATCCGTTTTTATTTTCTCGTCGTCATCATCAATAATTTTGCATCCATCAATTTCTTTAAAAATCAATTTTAATAAGGGTCGAAATCCGTTGACACGGATCCGACATCACAATCCCTAGGGATTTATTTTGATGTCGGAAAAGTCGAGGGAATCAAGTACTTTTTTATTTATTCAAGTAAAGCGTTTATCTTAGATTCGATACCAATTCCATAATTGGATATCGAATCTAACGATCAAGTGACATAAATTAATTAACTTGATTCGTTCATATCACGATAATTAATTTAAAATGACTAAAATCAATTTATCTTTTTTATATTTCACTCTAATATCCCATATCGATTCAATAATCGAATATGGGATACAATGAGTATTCAAATTTAGAATCGGGTATAAATTCAACAATATATATATTCGGTTCAACAAAATTCGCGATTTATAAAAAACCAAGTCGAACATAAATTGTGCAATATTCATGTCCGATTCGGTAAAACCGTCGAATTATAAAAAATCAAAAGCAATTTCAAAGTCAACAATTAAATTGCAAACGAACCAAGTTCGTACAGGTGCCACTCGACCGAGTGCCTTAGTCACTCGATCGAGTGACACCCTAAAATCGAGTCAGAATGCTAATTACGACCACCACTCGATCGAGTCTCACAGTGACTCGGTCGAGTGGCCATGTACTCGACCGAGTTGGTCAATAACTCGGCCGAGTATGGTCCATAGCGCAAAACAGACTCATCTTTTACGGGTCCACTCGATCGAGTCCATCGGCTACTCGATCGAGTAACCTCATGATGACCAAAACAACGAGTCGTACATTCTTATATTTTCTAAACTCGATAGTATTTAACGACTTAGGTCAACATGTGCTTAATTAATCACATGTATACTATCTTTTCAAATCATGCATCTCATATTTGCATCTTGTTTACATCATTCAATTCAATTCATCATTTGCACAAACCGTTATTATTCGTTATATCGTTACATCGTTACTAACGCGTTTGTTATTTCTTTTGTCAATTTAATTCTTGTTCGTTTATTGTACTAAATGAACCCACATGCTAAAATTCCACTTTGACGTAGAATTAATTACATTAAATTGACTTAGAAACCCGTTTCAATTCCGTTCACATGCCTAGGAAAAACAATGTTTGCATAAGCATTTTTCCCGTTTTACTAACGCGTGTATTGTAAGTCATTCGAATTCTTAGTAGAGGCCGCTAATGTGCGGGCGGGGTTGGGTGTCCTCTGTGGGCCTCCCAACACGTACCCTCACCCCTTACTCAGAACCTCGGTTTCCGGATGCCCGAAACTGTTGGCGCACGAGAGTCATTCATACACGATATCCGATAATGTCGGTATCGGTATCGCAATGCAAAGGATCCAGCCCAAGAAACTCTGACATCGGAAATGGGCCGTATTTTGTATACAGACCACTACGACATAGAGTGGGCTCGAACGGTTCCGAATAACCACAAAATTCGGTGGCGACTCCACATACACCTAAATTTCAATTCGATCCATTCTCATATGGAGATTCATTCGCCTCCCCAAACACGCTCGTGGCCGCGTCGAGGTGGACCTATGTCATGTCCACAAAAAGCGTTAATTAAATGTTAGATGTTAGGAACGGAAATTAAATGTTAGATGTTAGGAACGAAAATTAAATGTTAGATTTTAGGAACGGAAATTAAATGTTAGATTTGATAACACAAGTGTTAGTAGTACACGAAATTAAAAGTTAGTATACGAATATGTAAAAAGAGTTAAAGGTTAGAAAATGGGGTTTTGACACCCTCAATCTACATGCTAATAGTCTCAGAATATGGGCTCGTGAGTGTCGTCATAGGCGCGAGAGCGGTTCGAGTATGTAGGATGAGTTAAGGTGTGTGATTAGGGAGAAGAGTATTCTCGGTTTTTGTGAGGTAGGGTGCAAAAGAGCTGAAGACGGAGGTGGAAAAGAGCCCCTTCAAATGGTGGTGTACGGGGCGTATTTATAGAATTTGCCTCCTCATTTAGGTCACTCGATTGAGTCTCCCTTGGTGGACTCGATCGAGTGCCCCAGAAAAAAGGTTTTGGTTGTTTTTTTAGGGATCACTCGATCGGGTGACCCAGACACTCGATCGAGTGTCGTTAGGCGACCGGGAGTGAAATCCTTGATATTGAAGGAATGATTTGATCTTTCTTTGACTTGGATTTGATTGCGTATTAGGACGCGATTATGGCTTGTTTCGTTCTCGGGTTTCGACTTTGATCGGGTTTTGACTCACTCGTAAAAGATGGTTTTGTCCCAGGTGGAAGTTTTGGCTCAAAGTAGCTTTATTTTATTGGAAACGACCCACTGAGTCTGAATTTGAGGTCGGTTTTGAGAGATTTATACTCCACTAGGTGCTCACATTGGATACTATTGATTCTGAGCACGTATTTGAGTGTATCGATGCATGTTAACATTCAATCATCATTGGGTGTTTTGTTCAAGACTGCTATAGAATAGTCAAAATGCGGGTGTCTACAGAGCCCTCACTCTGACTGAGGCTTGGAAAGGCAAAAGTCAGAGTTAGTCACCAGGTCAATCGAGGATTACAACCTAGCAGCCTTCCGATCGGGTTGTTTAAAGTCCGTTAGACTTGCGTGAAGGGCTCGCCAGCCACAAGGTAGAAATCATACTTGAGTTCTGTTACCTGAGATACCTCCATGGGGAGTTGAACTTGCTTTCGAAGTGTTTGGTGTACCTGTATGCAGACACATCATACTTTTAATCTAGCATTTTGGAGAGGCACCGCTCGGAATTTCCGCTGGGGAGTAAAGGCTGGTAGCTGAAATGTTAGATACGCAAGCAGAAACATCAGATATAGCAGGTAGCAAGATAGCATATAGGAAATGCAGTGAGCATCTATAGATTGGCTTGCGTTAGGGAAAAAGATTTTTGCTTCACTTTGAAATCGAAGTCCTGACAACAGCTGACGTACTAGGGGATAGGTTTTCAAAATTGAAGGCTTAGAAAGATCATGCAGCTCAATAGACCAAATTTTGACCTTGTCGAAAAGGATTTTCTCAAATGGCTATGTTTTGCAAATTTCAAAGTAAGAATTTGAAGAGAGAGGCATACCGACAAACTCGAATCTAGACTAAACAGGACAAGTTAACAGACACGACTTGGACTCTCGAAGGGTCTGACTGTGACTCGGTAGGGGGGTGGGCCACCTAAGATGGCAAGACTCTTAAGTTGCACTATCCCGTATCTTAGGCGAGTGGCAACACGTTCGAGTCTCGAAATGGGAAAGATCTGTTATAGGGGGATTGTAGTAGTCTATAATGAGACTGTTTCCGCTGGACAATACTTAGTAGTAGCAATGTTGTAGTTTAGTGCTCTTTGGAATTTTTGGTTTTTGGGATACCTACCCAAAGTTGGTGTCACTCCGAGTCCCTGATAGATTCTCGTCTTCAACTGAGTCAAGTGCTAGGACACACTATAGAAAAGAGGCTAGTTTTTGAAAAATCTGGATTTTGTGAGTGGATGGAGAACTTCTGCTCAAGAGAAGACCCCATGACTACAAAGCTAACTGTTGAGAACATGACAGTGTTGTGATAGGAAAGATGACGCTTTTGAATTTGTGTCAATGTGGGCGGTTGTGCCCTTGTCGAAAGGCTTCCTACGTATTCACGTTTAGTGAAATCAAACTAAACCGTAGTTCAGGTGATTGGAAGATATGTTATGGTGCTTAGTTTATTAGAGCTTTGTATGCAGCTAGCCACATTGACGGTGTAGGCTAGGTGCATTCCCAATTTTGCCTCAATCAAAGGGTTAAAAGAGTTAGGATATTGATCCCATGACTGTGATCGTTCTTCGGGGTAGCCCCTAGAGGTGGTGTGAATTATTTTAGCATGTTCTATGCCGACCGCAAATTGAGTTCCCGTGTTTGGGGCTTGTAACTGGTTTGGATGTTTTTTTAAATGTGGAGCTGGGTCATAAGTGGTTTTGATGATTCGAAATCAGGAGCTCGATTTTTTGGAGCTAAAGCTTCGAGGGTAAGGTATTATAATGTGGTAGGAAAGGTGGAAGTTGAGTAAAAATGACTCGAACATCGATCGGGGTAGGTTTGATAATGCGGGATCTAACTCCCATGTCTGGCCCTAATGGTTATGTATCCTATGGAGCTTTAATCCTCAAAATTCCGGGCTGTCTCTTAGCCTAGGTCTCGAGAAGGTCTTGAGGGTTGTAATGTGGGAAGGCTAGATGTGGTGTTAGCTGACAAGCCTGATTGTCACCCTTTCGATGATATGGGTATTTGATAATTTTTTAATTGACCGCACCCCCGGTCAAGGGACTTTTACTTGAGTTGACTGCTAACCATGGTCATGGGTTTTTTAAATTTTTTTGTTTGGTTCATCTCTTAACCATTGTCATGGGATTCTTCATTTGAGTTGACCGTGCCCTGGGCAAGGGATTGACCGTACTATGGTCGAGGGAATGACCGTATCTGGTCGAGGGATAATGAGAGTTCCTTTTTTGATCATGGCCAGCTCTTTTATTTTGGCCATTTGCTTTTTCCTTGGACTTTTGATTTTTTTTTTTCCAGTAATTTTTTAAATTTTATTTTCGCGACTATCTTCCCTTATGGTGTTGGCAATAAGCACGGGTATTCCCGGATCTGTGGCGTCCATTTGTGAGTGGATCTGGGGTTTGGCATATCGGTTGGATTAGGCCTTTGGAGCTAAGCCTTTGTAAGGCGTAAGCATAATTGGTGCTTACGTGAGTGATAACTCCCAGTGGAGTACTCTACGATAAGCATAGTGGTTTGGATCTCGGTATTGTCATCATGATTCCGAGCAAACTTGGTGGAAACATCGTCCAAAGTTGGGTATTTTTAGCATCACGTCTATAGAGTCACGATGCTTCTTTTTTCTTCTGGTCAGACTAAACGCCTAAGGTAGGGATTGGCCAGTCTTACTGGAGGGGTGATAATTGTGGGAAATGGGCTTGGGTTTGGGTAGGCAAATGAATCTCGTGGTGAGATTATTCTAGGACTAAAATTTAAATCGAAGTTGGAGTGGTCACGGAACGTTTTGGAAGTTCGGACCCGTTCGAAACAACTCTATACTTGGGCGTATTGCGCACAAAGCACGGTCCGCTTTAGTACTAGAGCTTGTGGGGGTTCGTCCTTTTACATAGCGATACCAATGTCGAGTTATCGAATATCGTGTATCAAATGACTCTCGTTGGCTAATAGTTTCGGGCATACAAAAACCGAAGGTTCTAAGTAAAGGGTGAAGGTACGTGTTGGAAAGCCCACGAAGGACACCCAACCCCGCCCGAACTTATCGGCCTCTACTAAGTGTGGACGTCCGTCCCCACCGCCCGGCGCCCCGCGCGGGACCAATCAGGTTTTTTTAATCGCGGCGGCCACCCACGCTGCCCCCTCCCTGTCGGGGGCCGGTCTGATCTCGCGTTCGGGGCGAATGTGTTTGACCTCGATTTGGATGACGATTCGGACTTGTACTAGACGGGCGCAGGCGCCCATGTTTCCATTTGAATCGATCGAGTCGTGGTTGTAAATGTTTAAAGGCCGATATTTTTGGTAAGGCGACCTTTTTAGTGAACTGAATTCGTTGCCGATTTGTGGAGTCGCCACCGTGTCAATTATGGAGACTCGGAAACCGTTCAAGTCAACTTTGATCCTTAGCTGGCTCAAAGCTGAGTGGCACAGGACCTAAAGATAAAGACTTATGCCCTTAAGCACTCCATGCCTGGAATGACTCTCATTGCCAATGGTTTCGGACATCCGGAAACTGTCGATTCTGAGTAAGGGGTGAGGGTACGTATTGGGAAGCCAACGTTCGATAGACATCGACACCCAATCCCGCCCGCACCATAGTGGCTTCTACTAATCAATCGGTGGGCTGATAACTTCGTTTCCTAGTTGTGGCAAAAATACTGTAACATCCGTTGTTTTAACCCTATACCTTTTGCTATGTCGGTTGTTTAAGGACAAGTAGGTTTTGTCGTCGAAGTAGTTGTGTTTACATTCTTTGCATGCGATTTCACGTGACAAGCAGGCAATGAAAAGATGCACATAGGAGAGTAGAGAATACTAATATTAAGGGTATTAGCAAGTCAGTTTTAACGTGATAATATGGATATTAGTCGTTCTCGTGGTATACCTTTCCCGGTATTCTGCTTAAGATGCGTCGGTCCGGCATTAATAGGGATGCATCGAACCTTATAAGGTGAGCACCGGGACTAATACGGAACCCGACCATCACTTTATTCAGTTTTAGCTTATTTACGTTTTGATTTCCGTGTTAGGTGATTTAGCATGCGATTATAAGGTCATAAAAGCAATAAGTCAAACGAAAAACTGTAAATGCTAATGTAAGTAAATCACATAGTGACGAGTTGCACCTTCGGAGTATACGATAAACGGGACTCGAGGCATAGATATCAGGGAACTGATCTCGGGACTACTCGGGTCTATTTATAGTGTTTTAGTGTTTATGGTTGAAGTTGGGACGTTACGTGTTTTAGTGAGTGTCGTGGACCTAGTGTCCACCTTTGATATTATCGTAGTGCATAATAATAATAAAGGCGCAGAAATGTAAAGTTTTGTTTAGAAGAAAACCTAGTGACGATTCGACTTCAAAGGCGGATCCTCCTAGCTCGCCTAGTGATTTTGGCAGAGTTCCGTTACCGTTGGCCCTTCCTGCGGCTATTCCGGCAGAGCTCCGCTACTACTTGTTAGTTCTGCGGCTAATCCGGCAGAACTTCGTTAGACTCGGTGTAGCTAGTCGATCACAGGCACCTCAATATCGAGTGGAGTGCTCGAAGGTGAGGAGTAGCGTCAATTTCGTTTTCAGGACTACGATCGAGTGGATCGTTTGCAGTGGGTGTCGGAGTGCGAGCCCAAGCAAGATACTCTTAACGAGTCAAAGAGAGAAGGAAATTGAGAAGAAGTTGTGTCGAAATGAGGGGGTGAAGGGGGATATTTATAGGTGTTTTCGGCTCTCGTCGCCAGGATGGACGCCTGAGTCCTGGCGCAGCAGAACTCAGGCGCCTGGGCTTAGGTGTGTGGAGACATAGGCGCGCAAGGTGAGGCGCTCGGGATTTTGAAGATACGATTTTGATACTTTCCAAAACCGAGAGATGAGCGTGTGATAAAATTCTTGGGGATTAAGTCTTTCCCGCTTTGACCTAGCGCCATGGTGTTTAGTGGGCCGCGGGTGTACATCTCGAGGTTCGCTTGGCGCGGTGCGGACTCGGTTCGTGTTTCGGGACCAATTCGAGGTCCCGATGTCGGAATTGACTCTAATTAGTGTCTACGTGACCATAATGACACGACTAAGGCTGCCTTGATTTTATTTTATTTTTTCGAGTAATTATTTGATTCGTTGTATAGAAAAACTATCTAAAACATCGCGAACCCATGTCGCGTTGCAGTCCAATCGTCATCGGGTCGTTTTGAGTCCGTTGGACTACGTGTTGAGGCTGGCCAGCCAAGGCTTAGAAATCATACCTGACGTTCTTGCTTGTAGTTGCTTGTCGGGGCCCGGGCCCATGCTTGTCGTCTTGTTCTCGGTTCTTCATGCTTGTGCTTTGTCTTTTCGAATTGTTTAAGACTTTGTCCAGATTTGGATTACTTATGGTCCGTAAAGCGCGGATATGCGAAAAAAAAGTTCGCATGTGTTAGTTTTCATTTGAATAGATGTCTTCAGGATGCTTATGACCCTTTCGACTTAAATGACATAAAATGCCTTTAGGATGCTTATGACCCCTTCGACAACACATGTTTGAGCGTGTCAGTATCCGCTTAAATTAGACTTGCCTTCCAGATAACTCAGACCCGCTCGGCTCAAAAAACGTTTGAGCGTGTCAGTATCCGCTCAAACCCAAATCGCTATGAGGTATAAGACTCAAATGCCTTTTGGATAACTAAGACCCGTTAGGCTCGAAAGTGTCTGAGCGTGTCTGTATCCGCTCAAACCCAAATTGTTGTGAGGTATAAGACTCAAATGCTCTCCGGCTAACTAAGACCCGTTCGGTTCAAAAAACGTTTGAGCGTGTCAGTATCCGCTCAAACCCAAATCGCTATGAGGTATAACACTCAAATGCCTTTTGGATAACTAGGACCCGTTAGGCTCGAAGGTGTCTGAGCGTGTCTGTATCCGCTCAAACCCAAATTGTTGTGAGGTATAAGACTCAAATTCCCTCCGGCTAACTAAGACCCGTTAGGCTCGAAGATGTTTGAGAGTGTCAGTATCCGCTCAAACCCAAATTGCTGTGAGGTATAAGACTCAAATGCCCTCCGGATAACTAAGACCCGTTAGGCTCAAAGGTGTTTGAGCGTGTTAGTATCCGCTCAAACCCAAATTGTTGTGGAGGTATAATACTCCTTCGAGCGTGTCAGTATCCGCTCGAATTTAAATTGCTGTAGAGGTATAAGACACTTTCGAGCGTGTCAGTATCCACTCGAATTTAAATTACTGTGGAGGTATAAGACTCCTTCGAGCGTGTCAGTATCCGATCAAATTTAAATTACTGTGGAGGTATATAACTCCTTCGAGCGTGTCAGTAACCGCTCGAATTTGAATTGTTGTGGAGGTATAAGACTCCTTTGAACGTGTCAGTATCCGCTCGAATTTAAATTGTTGTGGTGGTATAAGACTCCTTCGAGCGTGTCGGTATCCGCTCGAATTTAAATTCCTGTGGAGGTATAAGACTCCTTCGAGCGTGTCAGTATCCGCTCGAATTTAAATTGTTGTGGAGGTATAAGACTCCTTCGAGCGTGTCAGTATCCGCTCGATTTTAAATTTCTGTGGCCTTCAGGATAACTATGACCCGTTAGGCTCGAAGATGTTCGTTGGCGTTTATTTATTTTGGTTAAGTTGCATTTTCTTTGCGGATTTGTCTTATTTTGTTCAGTTTGCTTCGCTTAGTTTTGATTTGTTATGCGTTTGGGATTTGTTCGGACTTTGTTTAGATAGGATTTTTTTAGTTTTATCACGTGCTCGAATGTGAGTGTTCTTGTTAAGCATGGTTCCTATGCTTGTCTTTTTGCTTTTTGCTATATGCATGCTTTATCGGCATCGATTGGTAACTGCTTCGTCATTGTTGGTTTGCTCCTTTTAAAGGGTGCGTGTTTTGTGTATATTGGATGTTAAGCCTCATTTTTTTTTGTCTTAGTCTTGTGCTGGACTGGTCAGACGCGCATTCATCTACGCTTCAATCCTCAGGCGCCTAGCCCCCAGTGGTCCCGACCTTGGACGCGCAGCCTGACGCTCCCGAGATTTCGCAGGTCGGGTTTACTTAAATTAACGAAGGTTAGGGCGAATTGTTTCATTTGTCCTAAAACTTGAACGTGTCGCCCCTTTCGCCCCTAAATCGCCTTTTCAATTATTCTAACCGATTTTTGTCTCGATTTCTGTCATACGTGAGAATGTCGACTCCGAGTAAGTGTTCTTTGCCCGTCTATTGTCGGTTTTGCTTAATATGGTTGATTGTGAGTTGATTTTGTTGAGACCCTAAAAAATCGATTTGGGTGTTTTTAATTTGCCAAGTTTCGATGCTTGTACTTAATCCCATTGCTAAATTAGGGAATAACAATAAATTTGCTTGTTAGAGTAGTTAGAAGCTTGATAGGAGACTTTGAGGTATAACAATTGATTCCTATGGGGATAATCTCGAAATGCCTAGGGTTAAGGATTGTTTTCCCGGTTATTTCCGTACTCACTTGTTTTACATAATCTTGCTCGATTAGTTTTTGCGATGATGTGGGGGTGACTTCTTTGTCATTTTTTGTAAGCAAGGACGAACTCTAGGGCTTTCCGTGAGGTTTTGTGTGACTTACGACGGACCAAAAGGCATCGTAACAAAGCCGGATTTTCCCGAAACCACTTCCATTGTGATCAGGGTCGAAAATAGGTGTTAGTAGGTCTTTCGAAATTTTGATACCTATATTCGAAATTTTGACCTTATTTTGACCTGTTTAAGCTGTCTTAACCTGACATGAGGCCTGGGTTTTTTTTTCACATTTGTTCAGTTTTGCAGGTAGAGGTGATACCGAGCATCCCGAGGGAACTTCTACGGGAGGTACTAGTGGCGAGACCGTCGGGACAAGTTCACTGACTCCCCGCGGGAATCGTAGGAGACGACGGAGTCTTTCTTCTTAGCGTCGTGATCCGGAGGCCATAAACGAGACCGATTTTGACAGAGTAAGGAAACGTAGGCTTCCCGAGACGGTCTCTAGGAGGGCTCATGTCCTAATTCCTGTACCGGAGAACGAGGAGATTGGCTATGAGGATCCCGAGTGGGCTCGGGACTGGGAAGACCATGAACTATTGTTTCGTCCCGACTTGCATGTTTCGTACCGCACAGTGCGGGGTCTGGTGAGTATCTTGACTAATGCTTACGATTCTTAAGCTTTGGATTTTGGTTTTGATTGGGTTCGGTTTGTTTTGCTTGTACTTGTATTGCTTTGGATTGCAGTCCCCAGGTTCGATGAGGACGTTTCTGGTTTTACGACATGCCTTGAGATTTATTCTCAAAAGTTGACCCCTGCGGAAAAGGGGATTATCGCAAGAACCGCTCTGGGTCCCGTGGTCGAGCAATGGGTTTGATTGGTGGGTTGCAAGACTAAGTGCAACCTCATGGTAATTAGAGCCATGGTAGATCGCTTTCACGATACTACCTCGACTTTCCACATGTCCTTTAGGGAGGTCGGGATGACTATAGAGGACTTTGGGGTTAGTACGGGTTTGCCCTGGGGTCCGGAGAGGATTAGGTGGGCAGCTGAGGGCCCTAGTTTAGATAGTGATGAGGTCCGGGGCCTCATCGGGGATTGTTTGGAGCGTGAGGCTTACAGTACGCCTCATGCTCTGGTTATTTCGTACATCACCGATCACTTTGAGCGGGTGGCGGTGTTATAGGGTCGAGCACCCAACATGCCGGAGCAGGATGCCCGGTTGTGGTTGTGGTACTTCCTAGGATCAACCCACTTCTCGGATAAGGGCGAGAGGTTTAGTACTAGGATTCTGCCTCTCCTAGCTGATTTAGATCAGCTGAGACGTTTTGACTGGGTGACCGCGGCTTTCGCGGAGATGACTCATTACTTGTAAGTCATGGTGAGGCTGTTGCAAGTGGAGTCGACCTCAGCCTTGCCCATCGTGGGTCCAGGTCTCGTGGTGGAAGTTAGTAATTTTTTCTGTATTTGTTTCTTTGGATTTCGCTTAGTTTGGTCTAATTTTCCTAAAGTCATGTTTTGGGTTCCGGTTTTTGCAGGCCTGGATTTATTCCTACTTCCCTTGCCTGGCGCCTAAAACAGTGCAGGTTCGTCCGACCACATTCCCGGCGGGAATTGAATGGAGGTTGGCTCAGCCTAAGAATACGACCAGCCACTACCGTCGGAGAACGTGCTGGTTAACCAGCTACGCCTCGAGGATATAAATTTTTCTTCATAACTTGTTTTATTAGGTCTTGATGTAAAAAATCAAAACACATTTGTTATACTATTAGGTCTAGGCCATAATAAGATGAACTAGACTCTGACTCGGACACAGATTTACTCGTCTTGGCGGATGCCTGTGCGTTGTCGAGATCTTCCTCGATATTCAGGACATTCTCCTCTATAGGGTCAAGGTGAGAACAACCGACGGTGTTTTCAAAGACAGTATGAACGCTAAAGGGGTTTGCGGTATTGTTTGGTTTCTCGGGTGGAGGGAGATGAATCATGCCGTTTTGGATCATGTCTTATATGACATGTTTGAGTCGATAGCGGATTCAGTATCGTGCCCGTTACCTTGGTGATATAGGCAATAAGCATTAGGGGTCCAACTTTTGCCTCGTCTGCCGACTAGTGAGTCCGGAGTGGAACCCATGGGCAAGAGCAACCATTGATCGACTAGGCACTTAAAAGCTTCGGTGTAAGATGAATTGATTGAGGTAAACTCACTCAGTGATCTTTCTACTTTGTTGCATGTGGTTTTATAAGGTCTTGGTGTTATTTCCGTATCGACTTTAGGAAGTTTTGATCGGGCGAAGCATTGGGATAATATATCCTGGGTAGGCTCTTGGGCATGGTAATTGCCCGAATTGGTGTTCGTTTCGCTTTCTGTGTCCTTAATCTCAAGGAAATTGAGGCGGTTGTCGATGTGACGGACAGAGGAAGTTAAACGGGTTACCGAAGTTTGGATGTTGCGAACCAGTTTGGTTAGGGTATTGACATTGTTGCGGATGCTTTCGATGGTGTTTGGATCTATCGACATGTTGGTGAGTGATTCTGTGGGAAAGGATCAAAAGATCAGAATGGATCCACCGGACGACATAAGAGACATGAGGGATACTCGTAATCAAGTGACATGGTAATGAGTCCCTTGATTTGCACGTGTTTGCGGTCCTCGGTTCGGGACTTAGGTGCTTTGGACTCTTAGTGTATTCGGCGAAGCGCCTAATGAAATCATGTCTCTAAAACGAGACGATCTGACACATATCTTAGAGATGAGATTTTAAGAGGACTTCTCGGGATGACATGACTCAAAATGTAAGACCTCGAGTAGAGGTGACCCTGATAACTAACACAGATAGTTAATCACACAGTTGTACGACGTAATAAACTGATCGCGATCCCGGCTCTGGATCAGAGAGTTTGGATGTTTATTTTTATTTTGCAAACGAATGGGCCTTCGAAAAAATAAAACCTTTTTTTTTCGAAAGAGAGGATTTGTAAAATCTATGTTACGGTGGTGTGTTGGCATCGTTAAAGGTGTTGCTACATGAGTGTCTAAGATTCGATTATAGCAAGAGTGTAAATGGTGGTTTTTGCCAAGGAGCGCGGTTCTAAAGGAACCGGTTTTGTAAACGATGAGGTCACGTTTCTACCGAAACTACTATTAATTAGTTAGCTCGGTGTTTGTGGTGTATATATGATGTTTGTGACGTGACATTCGTGACAGTGTTTTGGAAGGTGTGACTAAGTTCTTATTATTGAATTTAGGTAGTGAATAGTGTTTTTAGAAGAAAAAAAAACTTTTAAAACAAGTGTCCTGTGCTCGTCGATTGCATTAACTAGCGTTTTGACGGTGGGGGTGATGTATTGTGAAAAGTGTTTTGAGGGTGTAACCGTTTTGGGTTTCTTGACTTCATTGATTGAAGTTTTGGGCGTGTCAACGGTATGTGCAAGAAAATGTTTTTTTTTAATAAAATGTAACCGTTTATGGTACCTCGATCTCATTGATCGGGAGTTTTGGTGGTATTAACGGTTTTTGTCATTGGTGGGTTTTATTTTGGCCAAGGTGATGGTGCTTGTAAAAAGGTTTTTTTTAAGGATCTGCCGTGATGACATTTTTGAAAAGAAAAGTTTTCAAAATTATTTTAGATTGTCCGGAATGTCGTTTGCTTTTTTTGAAAGAGAGAGACGATTGATTCTTTTCGAAAATAGAGTAGGGTGCGGTTGAATATGTTGTCGTGGTTGAATCCAGATTTTTAGTATTTTATTTGGGTTGTTCAAACACGCTACACATAACTAGGAATGCATACACTCATGTAGGATGCAGACACGGGTAGGTTAGGGTTGGCTACCGCCCACGAATAGCCCTTGCTTAGGTGGCGACCAGTCACCGGGGAGGTGAGTGTCGTACCGTCTGTTTGGATCATTCGCTTAGTTTATCCGCAGGATGCCCGTTAGGCGGCCAGAGCGTCAACCGAGGATCTCCCCGCGTGTCCGTAAGGATCTTACCGTGAAGATGTCGATTGGTCCTAATATCGGTTAGGGTGGGCTCTTTAGGGCCAAAACCAGTAGTGACCACAACAGGAAACTAGGAAATGAGCTTCACCGACCTCGTTCAAGTTACACCACCGCTGGAAACTTGTTTCCAAATCCCAAGTGGAGTCGCCAAACTGTGGACGTCCGTCCGCACCGACCGGCGCCCCGCGCGCGCCCGCGCAGGACAGACCTGGTTTTTTCAATCGCGGCGGCCACCCATGCGGCCTCCTCCCAGTCGGAGGCTGGTCCGATCTCGCGGTCGGGGCGAATGTCTCGGACCTCGATTCGGATGACGATTCGGGCTTGTAATAGACGGGCGCAGGCGCCCGTGTTTCCGTTGGAATCGATCGAGTTGTGGTTGTAAATGTTTAAAGGCCGATATGTTTGGTAAGGCGACCTTTTTAGTGAACAAAATTCGTTGCCGATTTTTGGAGTCGCCACAGAGTCAATTATGGGGACTCGGAAATCGTTCAAGTCAACTTTGATCCTTACCCGGCTCAAAGCTGAGTGGCACGGGACCTAAAGATAAAGACTTGTACCCTTAAGCACTCCACGCCCGGAATGACTCTCATTGCCAATGGTTTCGGACATCCGAAAACTGTCGATTCTGAGTAAGGGGTGAGGGTACGTATTGGGAAGCCAACGTTCGATAGACATCGACACCCAATCCCGCTCGCACAATAGCGGCCTCTAATAATCAATCGGTGGGCCGATAATTCGTTTCCTAGTTGTGGCGGAAATACTGTAACATTCGTTGTTTTAACCCTATACCTTTTGCTATGTTGATTGTTTAAGGACAAGTAGGTTATGTCGTCGAAGTAATTGTGTTTACATTCTTTGCATGCGATTTCACGTGACAAGCAGGCCATGAAAAGTTGCACATAGGAGAGTATAGGGTACTAATATTATAAGTATTAGCAAGTCAGTTTTAGCGTGATAATGTAGATATTAGTCGTTCTCGTGGTATACCTTACCTGGTATATTCTGCTTAAGATGCGTCGGTCCGGCATTAGTAGGGATGCGTCGAACCTTATAAGGTGAGCATCGGGACTAATACGGAATCCGACCATCACTTTGTTCAGTTTTAGCTTATTTACGTTTTGCTTTTCATGTTAGATGATTTAGCATGCGATTATAAGGTCATAAAAGCGATAAATCATAGGAAAAATTGTAAATGTGAATGTAAGTAAATCACATAGTGAGGAGTTGCACCCTCGTAGTATACACTAAACGGGACTCGATGCGTAGATAGTTGAGGACGGAACTCGGAACTACTCGGGTCTATTTAGAGTGTGTTAGTGTTTATGATTGAAGTTGGGACGTTACGTATTTTAGTAAGTGTCGTGGACCTAGCGTCCACGTTTGATATTATTGTAGTGCATAATAATAATAATGCGAGAATGTAAAGTTTTGTTTAGACGACAACCTAGTGACGATTCGACTTCAAAGGCGGATCCTCCTAGCTCGCCTGGTGATTTCGGCAGAGTTCAGTTACCGTTGGCCCTTCCTGCGGCTATTCCGGCAGAGCTCCGCCAGTACTTGTTAGTTATGCGGCTAATCCGTCAGAACTCCGTTAGACTCGGTGTTGCTAGTCGATCACAGGGACCTTGGTATCGAGTAGAGTGCTCGAAGGTGAAGAGTAGCGTCGATTTCGCTTTCAGGACTACGATCGAGTGGATCGTTTGCTATGGGTGTCGGAGTGCGAGCCCAAGCGAGATACTCTTAACGAGTCCATGAGAGAAGGGAATTGAGAAGAAGTTGTGTCGAAATGAGGGGGTGAACGGGGGTATTTATTTATAGGTGTTTTCGGCTCTCGTTGCCTGGATGGACGCCTGAGTCCTGGAGCACCAGAACTCAGGCGTATGGAGACTTAGAAGCGCAAGGTGAGGCGCTCGGGATTTTGAAGATACGATTTTGATACTTTCCAAAACCGAGAGATGAGCGTGTGATACAATACATGGGGATTAAGTCTTCCCCGCTTTGACCTAGCGCCGTACTGTTTAGTGGGCATTGGGTGTGCATCTCGAGGTTCGCTTGGCGCGGTGCTGACTCGGTTCGTGTTTCGGGACCGATTCGGGGTCCCGGTGTCGGAATTGACTCTAATTAGTGTCCACGCGACCGTAATGACACGACTAAGGCTGCCTTGATATTATTTTAATTTTTCTGAGTAATTATTTGATCCGTTCTATAGAAAAACTATCTAAAATATCGTGAACCCGTGTCGTGTTGCAGTCCGATTGTCATCGGGTGTTTGTTGGGCACTTCTGCAGCCACCAGGTCCAAATCTGGGTGTCTACACTAAGATATCGAACGATGTTCGTGAACGCACATTTGTAAGACGATGAAATGATACGAAAACATTCTTTTAAGCTACGCATGTGAAATACGTGTTTTGCTACGTCATTTAATGCATCTTAAATATGTCGAGGTTGTTTTAGCATGTGGGTTCATTTGATAACGATAAATTGCCAAAAAAAAAAAGCAGAAGAACTTGAAATACAGATTACAAGTTACACGAGCGGAATACAACCCGGAATTCACAATACTTGAACAAATTGTAATAATAATAAACGGATTAGCAACGGTAAACGTGAACTACGAACGGATTCGTAAATAGAAAACGTAAATTGAAACCGTAAATCTAATGATTGGACGAACTCCGATCACTTACACATTACGCATTAGTACGCGTTAGCGCATGGGACCGAAGCGTAGCGCTAACTTGATCCCTGAGCCTCGGGGTATTCGCCCGACTTATCCTAGTGAAATGGGATTGCCTCGATTTATGAAATATCGAACCCGACTAAAGAGCCGTCGATACAAGATTAGTCGTATGAGACGTCACTCAAAGTCGTGAGGAATGATGATGAATTGGAAATGATATAATATGTGGCTTTTAGAAGAGGAATACGTGATTGATTTGGCACGTATTGACTTAGTGTCGTGAATAAAACTCAATGAAGCTTTGTTTTGTCTTTTGGCCCTCGTTGAAGGTTTATATGGGGTCACTCGATCGAGTCATTAATTGGACTCGGTTGAGAGCCCTTAATGAAAAGCTTCCTGATCCTTTTTTTTGGGGGGGGGGTCACTTGATCGAGTGACCTTCAGCACTCAATCGAGTCCCCCTTGTACCGGGTGACATTTGCTTCTAAAAACGACCCAATTTAATGATTTGAATCGAGAAGCGATCGAGCTAATCCAAGTATTAGACCCACTGTATCACGACGTCGTTGTCGGGTCCTGTGGACCGTACGACGTTCAGATTGACATCATTAGGTTTTGCGCTAGTTCGATTCTCGATAGCTCTTTGTGCACGACACTCGATTATGGAGCCGTTATCAAGCGTTTTAGAGAGATGTTTATGTAATGGAGAATGATCGAACTGACATAAATATTAGACCCCTCTATGTCAGGACGTCGTTGTCGGGTCTTATGGACCGTACGACAATCGGTTCGACGCCATTGGATTTCATGGTAATTTGATCCTCGATAGCTCTTTATGCCCGACACTCAATTATGGAATCGATATCAAGCATTTTGGAGCAACATTTACGGATGATGTAGAAATCACTAGTATTGAAAAGATCGGTTTCAATTTTGAAGACTCGTAACGAATGATATTCGACTATAGAGTCGATATCACATATCTTAGAGCGAAAATTACCAATGAAATCGAAGACATGCAATGAGGAATTTCGTGCGTCATAACCTACCAAATCCTTTTCACTATTGATATGGTCATTTTAGATCGTTAGATCAATGACCTTCAAACGGCGTCATCAGAAATGTGATTGAAATCGATAGCGACTCATAATTGCAAACATTAGGTCCTCCGCATTTCGACACCGTTGTTTGGCTATTAAGGCCTACGGTGCTTGATTTAGCGTCATCGAACGATTACTCGAGTCGTGTTTTTGAAAATAGTTTTTATTACGTACTATACACGGTATTAGTATAACAAAATGTAAAAGCGTTAATTAAATGTTAGATATTAGGAACGGAAATTAAATGTTAGATGTTAGGAACAAATATTAAATGTTAGATGCGATAATGTAGATGTTAGTAGTACATGAAATTAAAAGTTAGTATGCCAGGCCAATATGTAAAAAGAGTTAAAAGGTTAGAAAATGGGGTTTTGACACCCTCAACCTACATGCTGATAGTCTTGGAATATGGGCTCGTGAGTGTCTTCGTAGGCACGGGAGCGGTTCGAGTATGTAGGATGAGTTAAGGTGTGTGATTAGGGAGATAATTATTCTCAGTTTCTGTGATGTAGGGTGCAAAATAGGTGAAGAAGAAGATGGAAAAGAGCCCCTTCAAATGGTGGTGTAAGGGGAGGTATTTATAGAATTTGCCACCCCGGTTTAGGTGACTCCATCGAGTGTCCCTTGGTGGACTCGATAAAGTTCCCCTTAAAAAGGGTTCTGGTGTTTTTTTAGGGGTCACTCTGTCGAGTGACCCAGGCACTCGATTGAGTGCCGTTAGGCGATCCAGAAAGAAATCCGAGATATTGAAGGAATGGTTTGATCTTGCTTTGAGTTAGATTTGATTGAGTATTGGGACGCATTATAGCTTGTTTCATTCTCGGGTTTAGACGTTGACAGTGCTTGACTCGTTCGTAAAAGACGGTTTTGCCCCCAGTGGTGGTTTTGGCTCAAAGTAGCTTTATTTTATTGAAAACGACCAACTGAGTTTGAATTTGAGGTTGGTTTTGAGAGATTTGTACTCCGTTAGGTGCCCACGTACTATTGATTCTGAGCCCGTATTTAAGCTAATTGATGCATGTTTTACGTCCGATCATCATCAAGTGTTTTGTTGGAGAATGCTATAGACACAAGCAGTCAAAATGCAGGTATTTACAATAGTGACACTTGGCACTTTAGAGAAAGAAGAAAAGGCTCTCTTTCAGAGAAAAAACAAACGACAAATTTTGCGTAGCGTGGTCAATCATCCATTAATTATCCTACTACGATATTCTATACAATATGTAATAAAAATCCAGAGATAGCACCTTGCTTGTCTGAGCCAATTTTATCTATGAAATAGCCAAAATGTGATCGATTCAAATTAATGATATAAGTTGCATCAGTCATACATTTCATAACCATTTTAAAAACATGTGAAGGGAGTAAGAAGCCTTCCGGTAGTTTTAGGTCAAACTCTCACTCAAATGTGTTATACGCTTTCAATCCAGACATTAGAGTCCACCATTTGGCCAGTGGTCCAAACGCTAAGGTTTAACAGTTAGATCATGGGTCAGATGATGGACTCCATTATCTAGATCATTTGCTCGATGTGAGGATCCACTATCTGGCGCATAGTAAAGATGTTGGCTCCAAATGTCTGAACTGTTGGGCAGATATTGGAGGCATGTCTAGCCAATGAACTAGACGTGGATATGGTTTTTTATTATCGAGAGTAAAAATCGAATAATTAATTATCTACCGAAAAAATTATTTAACGAACAATTTTTTTAAATTAATAAAAAAGTAAAATACATATGATTGAAAACAAACAACAAAATGGGACGGGAGATATGCACTATGACGGCGTTTTTGGAAAAAATTCGGGTTTTGTTAATGAGTTTTAACGATACAATGTTTTTTAAATTTGTGTAAAAACAAATAAAAGGAATGTGCAAAAATGTAATTATCCAATTAACTGTCGACGTTCCAAAGTAATTACGGTGGCTGCAAAGAGCCAAACAGTAACTTCCATCACATATTTTCTATTACTCTAGTTCCACGAATTGATGAGTGTAAATTTTCCTACACTATAATTTCATTAAGTCTACTCATTTATTTTTTTGGGACTAACGCTCTGATGTTTTTGTTGTCTATCTAATTAATTATATACACTTGTTTTATGTATGTGAGTTATATTAAACAAATGTATAAAATTTATTGGAATAGAGTTGATATAGTTGTTAGTGTTACTTACGGCTACCATTTGTGTATTTGTACCCACTAATCATAAAAAGTAGGTTTACCGAGAGACCTCCCCAGCTAAATTAGTGTGAAATATAACATGAAAAATTGAAATTACATAACTCTCTCCCCGTTGTTATTGTAAGCCTGTTTTGCCGAAATTGTTGTGAATCATAAAAACATATAATTCGTCACAAAGTTTTTGGTTGAAGTCAAAAGAACGACTTAACTAATATTAAAATTCAATCGCCTAGTGCAGTTACTAACGAATGATAAAATGAATTTGGCGAGAATAAGACTTCACTCATGCTAATAGAGAGAACATAAACATCAGATCCAAAATTTGTTGGGAAAACGACTAATATTTTCAACAACTATGAAATCCGTTATTCTCCAAATCCATGGAGGATTTACAAGAAGATGGAAGAGACGCAAATCGAGACGAAAAATCAGGAAAATCATAACTGTCGTCCTTACCCAAATTACCATTTTGCCCCGGGCCTTCATCGAAATTTCTTGCATAACTCAGTGGGTCATATCGGTATTTTGCTAGGCCATTATTTTTACTGCTCCTATAGAACCGCCGTGAAATTTTTTTCCACCTAGGTCCAACAGTAATCTCATACCACTCCTTCATTTTTGTAACTCCCTTTAATGGGAGGGCCCACCATTTTTTCTTGGTTTTGGTCGTTTCTTGTAGCTTCTCCCACCCGGATGGCGAAGAGATGGAGCAGTATCTAGTTCCAGTGGTTCGTGGCCTGAAACACGGGAAGCATCTGCAGCGACGGATGCAAGTTGCGAACGTTTCCATGAGGACGTCGTCATCTTCTAGTTCGAATGCTTTTGATGTCGTTGGTTCAGTATCTTTTGACATAATTTTCGTTAATGAGATACAATTGGGTTTGAATGGTCGATTCGATTGACAAAATGTGGGATAATGAGGTTCGTGGGTTGAAAAGAGATATAAGGTTAATTAATAAAATGCTTATAACAAGGAAGAGGGATTAGAATATTTGAAAATTTTAGTAATGTAAAATATATAGCGTAGACGAGAATTTGAACCTCAGAAAATGTATATCAAGAAAAGGGGGAATAGAAAATAATATAGTGAAAAGAAAAGGAGAAAAAAGTACGTCGTATATAAGAAGGGGTGACAATGAATAGAAGGTTGGAAAGAGTGGAGAATCTGATCTAGGGATTGTTGGTGTGGATATTTCAAACTAAACTGGAACAACAAAGATTATGATGTATTTCTATATTTGCTCAAAATATGACAATTCTTTCTAACCAAATACAGAATCAAACACATCAAATCATTCCTTTTTTGTTTCTATTTTTTTCCCTTTATTTCACTAGACAACTTTATTTTGGTTATGAATTATGCAAGGTCCACATATAATTATTGTTTTAATTAGACTAAAATTTATACAGACGTTAAACATTTAATGAATCTATTTATTTGAAAGTCGTCAACAACATTACAAAGAGTTAGAATATATATTGACTTTGCTACACTTTTTATTGTTTTAAACAAAGTTGACAGTCATTTAATAGTTTCGTTCAATGTTCAATTTGATTTTAAATTTTTTATCGATATATTATTACGTAATCATTTTGTAACTTGAGTTCAAAGCAGTTGAGCAATTCAAAAAATTCTCAATATAACGTAGGTGAAAAAAATAATTCTACTATTAATCCATGAGGACGCTGCCACTCGCGCCTTCCATGACGGCCACTCGCACAATCTAGGATGCGTCAATGGTCCTATTCCGTGTTCAAGGAGGCTTGTCGGAACTCGATCTTTTGATTTGATTTTGCTGTAATCGGCGGACGTATGGACGCATCCACTTTTTTTGTTGAATTTGTCAATATGTTTGTAAATATTTAAAGGCCAAATCAGTTGGTTTGGCAACCGTTCTAATGACCTGAATTTGCAATGTGATGTTGGAGTTGCCACCAAACAATTTTGGGGTGTTCAAAAACTGTTCGAGTTAACTTTTATCCTTAGCCAAAGCCAAAGCCAAGTGACATGACGATCTAAAGATATTTCAAGACTTCTACGCTTAAGCATTTCATCTCTAAAATGACTTCTTTCAAAGATTAGGTCATTCACTACCCAGATATTCGATTAAGGTGAGAGGGTAAGTATGGGGAAGCCAATATTAGGAATATTGACACCCAATCCCGCCCGCACATAATGGTCTCTACTAATCAGTCAATGTCAGTTCACTTAAGTGGCGCTCTTAAGTGGTGAAAAGGAAATTAAGACCCGATGCCTTAACCTTAATTTGTATTTGACTAAGTCGGTTCACTTAGGAGCAAATAAACTAATGTCAAAGTCAAGTTTTATTTTTCATTGCATGCGATGTAAGATAACACATTACAAGTAGAACATGGATAGTTGCACCTAAAAGGGAGAATATGATTATTAAGGATAATATGTGAATCTGGAAAAAAAGGTTTAACGCGATGTTATGAATATTAATCATATTAAGTCGTATTAACCCATCAGGTAACCTGTTTAAAATGCGTTTGTAAATCATTTGGATAAACGCCTAGTATAAGGTGCCTTAGTAATGACTCTGGGCATTCGAAATAATACAAAACCTAACCACTAATTGAACATACTAGAAATAGAAACATTCACGGGCTTAGAAGCCTCAGGTGAGGCGACTCTGACTTGAGACGCTTGGTTACAGACGCTTCAGTTTAATGAAGCCAGGACCAGGCACACGTTTCTTTCCTCGTTATAGTTTCTGATTTGCTCGTTAATTTACGTTTTGTAATTCTGATTCGTGTTTTAAAATGCAATTTGGTCTTAGAATTGATAAAACATTTGACTGAAAGCATAAAGATGTGATAACGTAAGTAGATCAATTAAATGAATATTACACCCTCATATTATACATGAAACGATTAAATACGATGGGTAGACGATAAAGAGTGATTCTAATAACGACTACTCAGATTTTATTTTTTGATTAAGGGTTAAATTTCTAAACTTACGTATATTTAACGGTTTGGTCTAGAGATCGGGTTGGACATGCACGTCGACATGAACCAAGCTATGACCTAGTGTTGCATACCGTGTCTTGAAGGATTAAAGGATTATGACTTAAGTTGTCAAACAAAATAAAAATGCTTAATTAAAGAGTGTTATGAAATTGAATCGAAAGATCTATATTAATGTGTTAACCTAATGATGAATATCGATTTGGACGGGAGGAAAAATGACTTTATAACGTCTCTAACGGTCTCGAATTCGTATGGTTGTTTTATTTATTCGATTACGAAATGTTAGTTTGACTTTAAGTAGGCTTATTAATATCTTAATTCAAGTGAATTACGAAGTACTCCCAAAGGTTAAAAATTTGTTAGTATGCGATTGCTAAAATACTACGTTTTTTGTTCGTTTTTAATGACTAATTTGAGAGATTGTGAGTTCGTGCAAAAACGTTCTGAACTTGTTCGTAAGTCTGTCGAGTTATGAACTCTAAAGATCACTAAGAATTCTTCTCAATTGTAGTTTGAACGTCGAGGGAAGGGCTATATTTATAGTGATTTTTTGGTCAAAATCTGTGCACACACACTTGGCATAAGGCGACTACAGGAAGGTGCATGGATTAAGGCGACCAAGGGCTAACACGCCTGGCACGGTGCGAGTTAGCTGCTACGCACCCCAACTAGCAAAACTTTCCTAAAGAATGAGATACAAATTATTAAGGACATCGAAATAATATTTTGTGACATCAATGAAACGCGACTAGGTTTTGGATTTCGTTTGATGGGCTAGATTTTTAAGGCTTGACTCTGGTTTGATTCGACTCGATTCGGGGTCCCGGAGTCAGAATGGACTATAATTAATGGCATTACAACCTCAACGACTCAACTAAAACCATCTAGATGTTGAAGTAATATTTTTAAGTAGCATTTGAACAAAATTATAGAAATGTCATACAAAACATCATAAAATCGTACCACGTTGCAAGCGGATAATCTACGGGTGTTGAGCATTAACTCAAATAGATACCCTGTATAGATTAGAGTGTCTACCGAAGCCTCCACTTTGATTGAGGCTTGGACAAGGGGGAAAGTCAAAGTATAATCCCGCATGTCAATCGAGGATTACAACCTGGTGGCTATCCAGACGAGTCATTTATAGTCCATTAGAATTTTCTTGCGGGGCTCGCCAGCCATGCATAAATTAAAAAGCATACCAGACTTCTGTTACCTGAGATAGCTTCCGAGGTGGAGAAAAGGCGGGGAAAATCCATACTATGGTGAAACATCCTCTTTGACTGGAGTCTTCTTCGGGAAACAAGAACTTGATTGGAAAATTTCTTAGATATCAATCATCAAGACGAAAATCTTCACTAAACTAAGGATAGGCAGAATGAAACTTGCTCTTTGATTGACACAAAATATACCTTCATTTTAGACTCTTTTTGGGTACCAATCGTGATGGTTTTAGTGTTAAGTACTCATCTTTAGAGTATTGTTATATTTCCCCCGTGTTGGACATTTATTTGGGGCTAGACTTGTCGCGAGTCTCCAAATTAGTAATTTTATCCACTACAAACTCAAACTAATAGCAAGGGTAAGTAGGGGTCGAACCCACGAGGAAGGTGTAACGTCGATCGAATGTGCGTAGAGATTGTAACTATAGTAACCAATTGGGGGGTGTTTTGATTTTTATTCTAAGTCTACTAAAAATGAAATGCAATATTATGATAATGAAAATATTGTAAAACGAATCTTGGAATAATCGATTTTCACCAACAAACTAAAGATTGATCGTTGACTCAATCACTCTAAATTGTCTTTGAATACTTTGTCATGTAAAATCACAATTTACCATTCCAATTAAGTTTAGCCATTTACTACGGAAGCGTACACAAATAGCCCTTACGAAAATGATAACCTAGTCCAAGCGTCTAAGTTCAATCAAAACGTAGAATAAATTATAGAAATTGACAATGATAAACGATTGCATACACAAGCGGTCATACAATTCGATTCACACAAGTATCGTTTATTTATAAATCACCAACGATGAATCGGCATACAAATTGATGAAATATATTCGCTACAAATATCTAGGTAACATGAACAATCAGATTCTATTACCCAAACTAGCAATTGATTATCAAAATAATTCTAGGTGATCAAACTAGAAATAAATTATTAATCAAACAATTATATAGAACAATACTTGATATTCAAAAGACAAAATAGAGAATAAAGTCTTACAATGAACTTAGTTTGAAGGTTTCAGTCTCCTATTCCAAGAATTGGGAATTTAGCCCTCCATGGATGATAAGAAAATGCAATGTAAAATATGAATTTCTATGTGGAAAAATGATGAATCAAAATATCTAATGTGTTCTAAGTTCTAGTAGTAATGGGAAAATGATGAGATAAAAAACTAATGTCTAATTATTCTCATAAAGTAATAAGTTAATGTAGTAAAAACAAGTGTAACATAAAATAAGAGAATCCGAAGAGACATGGTGCAGTCCAGCCGCTATAAGCGGATTCAGCCACTCGTAGCGGCTCCCCCATCTCAATTCTTCTTGGCGGGCTGATCTATATGCTTAGAGCGGATCCATCCGCTTAAAGCGGCTCTTATTTTATTCTGTGTTTGCTTCCTTGCTTGACTCGTGCCTTGGCCTATGGTGTTTGGGCATTGACTCTTCCATCAAATACAACTCCTTATGCTTCTCTTGGCCCATGTCAACCATCACAGCTCTATGTCGTAGTGGGTTGTATACAAAATACGGCCCATTTCCGATGTTAGAGTTTATTGGGCTCGTCCCTTTGCATTTGATACCGATACCGACATTATCGGATATCGTGTATTGAATGACTCTCGTGCGCCAACGGTTTCGGGCATCCGGAAACCGAGGTTCTGAGTAAGGGGTGAGGGTACGTGTTGGGAATCCCACAAAGGACACCCAACCCCGCCCGCACTTAGCGGCCTCTACTAAGATCTCGAATGACTTTCTAATACGCGCGTTAGTTGAACGGGAAAATGATATGCAAAGATTATTTTCCCTAAGCATGTGTGGAATTGAAAAGGGTTTCTATGTCGATTTAATGCAATTAATTCTAACGTCAAAGTTGAATTTTAGCATGTGGGTTCATTTTAGTACAATAAAATAAACGACCAGAATTGACAAAAGAAACAACAAACGGTTAGTAACGGTATAATGATATTAACGGTTTGTGCAAATTTTGAATTGTATAGAATGATGCAAATGTGTTAATGCATGGTTTTGAAAAGATGTTTCACGTGATTAATTAGGCACGTGTTGACCTAAGTCACAAAAAACGGTTAATGAGACTCGAATGCTATTGTAGGACTCACGGTTTAACGTGATAAAGGGCCACTTGACCGAGTCATTGAGGGACTCGACCGAGTGGATCCTTAAAAAGTGTTCTGTCCCAGATTTCATGACCCTACTCGACTGAGTTATTGACCAACTCGGCCGAGTACGTCGCCACTCGATCGAGTCACTATGAGACTCGACCGAGTAGAGGTCGAGAGAGCATTCTGCTCGGTAAATTGTGATGTCACTCGATCGAGTGGCCGAGACACTCGGTCGAGTGGCACCTATACAAACCAGGTTCGCTTGTAATTTTGAAATTGCTTTTGATTTTTTTGATAATTCGATGATTCCACCAAATCGGACATAAATATTGCACAATTTATGCTCAACTCGGATTTTATAAATCATTGATTTTTGTCGAATCGGATATAAATATTATAGGATTTATACTCGATCCTAAATCTGAATACTCGTTATATCCCATATTCGATTATTGAATCGATATGGAATACTAGAGTGAAAAATAAAGAAAATTGATTTAAGTCTTTTAAGTCAATCAAAACGATATGAATTTCTCTCCGCGTTTGTAGTGCCATAATTGTAACGTGACATATATGTTAGCATCAACGAGAAAATCGAATTGATCGAATTATTTAACTAGATCGTTAGATTCGACATCCAATTAGGGATTTGGTATCGAATCTAAAAGATCGACGCTTTGATTGAATAAAGATTTGATTTTGAAAATAAATTTTAGAACGGTTCTTTTGGAACTCCGTCAAACTAAGGATGGTGCATTCTTCAATTCTTTTTCAACAACACTTGGCCAACTCCATCTCCATCAAGGCCACGAAGAAACAAATCGAAGGCTCTCGAGAAATCTTCGATCAAGCTAGTTGTATAACCATCCACACTCCAAGGTTCTTCAACACCTTGTCTCGACGTTCCCGGGGCATCCCGATCTACTAACTTCAATGGCTTGAACTTGTACTTTTGATCCTTCGGTATATACCCAAACGTCCATCTATCTTCATGTGGCCCCAAGGGAGGCTAATCTTTCTTCTTGTCTCGCAACTTTTCCTCAACGTCATGATATGGGCATTCATCCGCCCAAAGCTCGGAATCATTATCTTCAATTCCATAGAAGTCGTTCTTCAAGCTTCCTCCCGACTCATCCCCTAGATCGATGTCTTTCATGGCGTGGATCATTTTACAAGACTCATCATTAGTAGGCGAGGTGTTGCCTTGAAGGTCAAACACGAGCTTCTCGTCGCCTAGCTCAAATGTGATCCTACCGTTCTTCACATCAATCATAGCACCGGCAGTATGTAGAAATGGGCGCCCAAGGATAATGGGAGTGATAGCATCTTCCGGCATGTCGAGCACGAGAAAGTCGACCGGAATTAAGAACTTCCCGATTCTTATCGGCACATCCTCTAACATCCCCAATGGTCGGTTGAGTGAACTATCGGCCATTTGGAGTGTAATGGAAGTACGCTTGAGGTCCTTCATCCCAAGTCGCCAACAAATGGAATAGGGAATGATGCTTACACTCGCACCCAAATCACATAGTGCTCTCTCAACCTTGAAGTTTCCTATGGTGCAAGGGATCGAGAAACTACCCGGGTCCTTCAACTTGGGAAGCGTAGAACCTTGAATAAGCTCGCTCACCACTCTTGTGAACGCAATAGTCTCTTCCTTGTCGACGGATCTCTTCCTAGCCAAGATTTCTTTCATAAATCTTCCATATGCCGGGATTTGGGTAAGTAGCTCGGTAAATGGGACACTCACATCCAATTTCTTCACAATATTAAGGAATTTGTCATATTGAACATCCACCTTGGTCTTCATTTGCCTTGTTGGGAAAGGCAACTTGATATGCACCTTGTCTTGCTCGATAGGGGTGGACTTTTCAAATGACATTTTCCCTTTACCTTTGTCTTTTCCTTGAAGTGGAGGAAGCTTGTCTTCATGGGGTTTCTCAATCTTCCACAAGACTTGTTCCTCCATTGGATTTCCAAAGCTTGAATTGTCTTGAGAGGGGGGTATAACTTCCTGCATTGGTACTTCTCCCTAGGGGATAAGGGGGAATCATAAGATGCACCACTCCTCGTGGTAATAGCATTTACATGCTCAAATTTCGTCGTTTCACCTTGACGAGGTAGTTGCCCCTTTTGTCTTGAAGAGCTTCCCGAAGCAACTTGAGCTATTTGAGTCTCAAGCATCTTCATATGAGCATCTCTTGCTATGTTATGCCTTTGAAGTTGAGCAAAGAATTCTTGTTGGTTTCTTGCCATCTCCATTTGGCTTCTTTGCAATTCCTGATTACTCTTTTGCACATCCAACATAGATTTTTGCATGTTGAAATCTCGGGTTGGAGATTGTGGATTGTGCGGAGTATCGGTGATGGCTAGAGGAATGCCATAGTCATAAGTAGGAGACCGGCTCCTTGGCTTGCTTTCTTGTCTATTACCTTGGGTTGCTTGTTGTTGTTGATGGTTCCCTTGGAACCCATGAGAGTTGCCTTGATTAAGGCCTTGAGTGTTGCTATGATTGTGGTTTTGATGTTCTTGGTTATGTTGGTTTCCTTGGAAACCACGTTGACTGAAGTTCCCTTGTTGGAACCCTTGATTGTTGTTGAAGGTACCTTGGTTATGTTGCTTGAAATTGTTGAATGGCCTTGGGTTGCCCATATAACCTTGGTAACCTTGGTTGTTGTCCCTTAAGGGAGGTGGCACATATGGACGGTGTTGTAGAGATTGTTGTTGGGAAGCTTGATGGGAAGCTTGGTACATATTAGGATAGGGGCACCTTGCTTGAACGCTTTAAAGGTGTTCACTTGCTCAATACTTCCCCGACAATATAGAGGCTCATGTCCAACTATCCCGCAAGTATCGCACATCCCATAATGTGTAGGAGATACAACTCCTAAAGCATTAACTTCATGAATCGAGTGTTGGTTTGAGGAACTAGTGCTTTGAACTTGATTGAGGTGGCTTTGGAGCTTCTTATCAGTAGTCTCCATGTGAGTTCTTAATTGAGCTCCAAGATCAATGCTTAGTTGTGTAATGGCATCGACCTCATGCCTACCTCCTCGATTCGCGTTTCTAGGCCTTGAGTATTGGGAGTTGTGCACCGCCATCTCCTCGATTCTGAACCAAATTTGATCGTCATCGACCTCGGTAAACCTACCATTGGAGCCCATATTGAGTATAGCTCTTGAGTCTTCATATAGACCGTTCCAAAACTGTTAGACTAAGAACCACTGTGAAAGTCCATGGTGGGGGCACGATCTAACCAAAGATTTGAACCGTTCCCAAGCTTCATAAAGGCTCTCCTCATCCCGTTGTTGGAAACCGGTGATGGAGGCCCTTAGCAAATTTGTCTTCTCCGGAGGGTAAAACTTTTGGTAGAACGCCAATGCAAGTTGCTTCCAAGTGTCGATACCCATGGTTGCCCTATCGAGACTCTTGATCCATTGCTTCGCTTTTCCAATGAGAGAGAACGGGAAAAGTACCCAACGGATTTGATCTTGATTAATCCTGGTTTGGGAGATGGCATCGCAATAATCGGAGAAGGTCTCCATGTGTTGGTGCGGGTCTTCGGTGGGCAAACCACTAAATTGATTTCTCTCCACAAGTCGGATGAATTGTGTGTTTGCCACGAAATTTCCGGTATATGTATCCGGTAAAGTACTCGGTCCCGGCAAGACATCCTCGGTAAAATTGGAGTGAGATGAGAACTTTGGCATAATTGGATGTAAGGGAGATGATGGTGTAGACGGTGTTGAAGTAGATGTAGAAGGAGAACTAGGACTAGAAGTACCGAAGGGATTGATGAAGGTCCCTCCGGCGGTCTCTCGCGGTGTTTCGTCTAAGTCGGATCCTTGAGCTTGTTCTTGATTGGTATTGCTAGCACTTGGTTGAGAGATTCTAATCCGGTCAATCGTTCGTTGGCGAAAGGCTCTAAAGAGTCTTTCCGGCTCTGGATTGAAGAGAAAGAAATCGCCCTCCTCCTAGGCATACACTACACACTCGAACAAACGTAAGAACACCTAGTGCTTTGTGGGCACTAGGCAAAGACAATAAACAAGCACAACGGGAGACAAAGAAGAAAGAAAAATGATAAAAACAAGGAAAAGAACTACTAAATATGCACAAGAGATAGAAGAAGAGCACAAGAAGGGTAACTAAGTCTAGCTAATAAGCAAACAAAGTCTAAACAATGCACCGTCCCCGGCAACGACGCCAAATTGATGGTAGGGATTTGTCGTGGGTCCCCGCCAACAAATAGAGTCCAACTATACCTAACGGGTAGCTAGGGTAAGTCAGGTCGATATCCACGGAGACGGCTTGTAGGGTGTCTAGACTAGGTCCACTTAAAACTACGCTAAGTCACAAACAAACACAAAGAGACTAGAATTGATTAATTATGATGGTTGAAGAGGTATGAACTAGGCTAACAATAAACAAACTATAACAAGAACTAATAAAACAACTAAACACTAAGGAGAAGGAGAACTCAAATATGGAAAGGAGTAGGGTTAGGTCGGGTTCATAAGTGTGATAGGGTAATTGGGAAGTCAAGGGTATAGGTTTCTCCATGCCACTAAGGTCGGTTTGCGCTCTCGCGCCAAAGCCTAAGTCCGCACTCTCGTGTCTAAGACTAGACCCGAAAACCTATGCAAAGTATTACCTAAAGCACAAGCATTCAATCACAAATTGATTACAAGATGAGAAGATGAAAACAAGCATGAGATGCATTGGCCACTACAACTCAAACAAGCAATTCAACAAACACATAGAGTGCTCAACATGTGACTAGTGACAAAGATTTAACCTTTTCCCCAAATCAAACCCTAATTACCCATAATCCACACTTAATCCCCCCCACTAACCCCACAAAGAATCTACTCACTCATTATCAAACTAAGACTAACATAAACAAGAGAAATCTATATAAACATCCAAACATTCATAATGAACAAACAAGAACAATAAACAATATGTAAAGATTGAAACTTGAAAGATAAACAAAGATTAAAAGTAAAGAGGAGAAGAGGATTATACCAAACTAGCAAGAATATAAAAAGATGAGAACTTGAATTAATAAGAAACCCAAATAATCTCCAAGGTTGTTAAGCTTGGATGAGTCTTCAAGATTCTCCTTAATACAAGACTAATTGCTAGATTAAACAAAGATTAACTAAAGATTAATATGAAACTAAACTAGAGATGAAGAGAAGCTAATTAGGGTTTTGAATGTTGAAGAGAGGTCTAAGATAGTCTAATGTCATGTAAGATGCTTAAACAATACAAGGGAGGAGTATTTATAAGGTTACAAGAATGAAGGAGGAGAAAAGAAGTCACGTGGCCTACAGCTCTCCCATCCCATCCGGGACGAGACGGTCCCGTCCGGGACGAAGTGGTCCCGACCGGGACGGCCCCAAAACAGGAGCTGTCTTATTTGTGCAACCCTTCCCGGTCGGGAAGGCCACTATCCCGCCCGGGAAGAGCCTTGTAGGCCTCCAATATGATCTTTTTGGTCCCTCCTTGCTTCTCATGGACTTCTCATCGATTCTCGGGGCTCGGGATCGAGTCTAAGGGGCTCGGGAATGGGTCCCAAGGTATCGGGATCGAATCCAAGGCACCAAGTGATCGTTCCTTCTCTTCGTTGGCTCCAAAAGTGTATGAAACGAGTCGGAATCGTTCCAATTCTTCATGAATGTTCTCGGGGACCTAAAACGAGCTAAAAGAAATATAAGTAGCCCGGAAATCGCTCCAAAGAGCGATTTCACAAGGGAAAACAAGACCAAATACAATATATTAGGCACTACAAACTACACTTATCAATCATTTTTCAGAAAACCTTTCTTATTATAGGACCTACCTAATCCGTGTGTCGGGTCTTTTCGTAATTTGTGAATGGTCTATAGCGTTGAAACTCCGTCGATCCTACATCACGGGTTTCTTCCCCATCCTAGTCCGCCTTTTTCTAAAGGCATAACCAACCAACACGAGTCATACACTCGTAAATGGAAGGTTCGTCTACACTCGAGTCCTAACTAGAAAGTTCCACACGACCTTTCCCTCTAGCAGGACGGTCCCCAAGACCTTTCCTAAGGGAATTTCCCCCGTCTTTCAATCCGTCAGTCGAGTCATCCTAATTCAAAACTCCTTTAACTTTAAGGTCTACCCTAATCACAAGGTCCATCCTTATTCAAGTAGAGTCAAGGGTCTCTAGTATCGAAACTCTGCCGATCTTACATCACAAGTTTCTTCCCTTACCCCGCCTGCCTTTCCTCGAGGCCGAGTAAACCTTTTACAAGGCATAGCCCTGTAGATAAAGGTTCATGATCCTTACATCTAAAGGTCACTTGTCCAGCACTCGAGTCTTAATAAAATCTTCAATCTCACTCGGGGGCTACCGTTCAGCGGAGCGATCAATCACGGTTGCTCTAAGGGTCATGTCTTACACGTGTTGTCACACGTACCCCACTTTTGAGTCACTTAGATGTCACTCCATCCGAGTCTTTAGTCTTACTCGAGGGCTGTCCTCCACCCGAGCAGTCAACCACGGTCGCCTTAAGGAGTATCCTATGTCCATCCTACACCGGCCGCGCCATCGAGAAAGGGGATATCCAGGGAAGCATGCTTATGCTATCTTGCTCCATTAACAATATCTTCTCGAAAATCAATACCGCCCTAGATAACCTAGATTCTAGGGTAGCTATCATCGAAGAGGATCTTGCAAGAACCCAATCCCGTCTAACACAACTAGAACGGGCAAGGCAGCCAATCATCCAACCGGACCATTTAAAGGGTGAGGACTCTTATGAAACCATCTGATACCCCTAGGATGGCAAGATCGAGAGAGGTAATCCACAAGTCACCTCTCTGAAAATCAAGAACCAGTCAAAAGTAATAACATTTACCCACTTGGATATGCCCTACACCGTCGCTTTCCAAAGGTTGGTTTCGAAGGGCCTAATACTACCCGTAGGCCCAACATCCGACATACCTTTGGAAAAACGTTCCAGAGCATGGAACGCCGAGCATTACTGCAAATTCCACAAAGGGAGGGGACACGATACAGAGAAGTGCTGGAAACTGAAACACCTCATCCAAGATTCCCTCGATGTCGGGAGGACACCCGTCACTAGTAGAAAAAGGTTGAATTGCGTCTCCTCATTTGAGGCGTTTTAGACAAGTAGCTGCAAATAATTTACCTTTTATTTTTAATAAAGTTACTTAGATGAGTAATTTTAGGGATAAATTGCTTTAAATAGTAAAATGAAAAATTTGAGGCGTCGTCCATGGTTTGACGCCTCTCGTCAATTATTTTATTAAAAAAACCACATAAACTCCCAAAAAGAAACCCCAGTAACCCCCTTACCCGACCCTTATCTTCTTTCATCTCTCTCAGTCTCCCACTCTCCCGCTCTCCAGCTCTCCCTCAGTCTTACATTATCTACCATCCTAACCCTAAAATCTCCATCAAATCCTCATCCCCGACGTCCTCCCACCCAGAACTCTCCATTGTCGTGCTTCTGAACCCAGCTTGCACCCTTTCACTGTATGTCGCGTCACATCAACCCAGGTTCCGAACCCGCGCCTCTCATTGTCGCTGCTTGCACCCCAATTCAATCCATTGTCGCACGATTCTCGCCGGAGATCTGTTGCTTGCCGGAGGTTATTTCTTGTTTGCTTTATTTCTTTTTTCTTTTGCCTTTAATTGAATCCTTTGTCACTATTTTTTTTGTTAGGGTTGAGTTTTTACCTGATTTTGTGTTTAATTCAGAGTTGAGTTTTTTCCAAAATCAAATTTACAAGTGAAGGAGGAAGGAAGGCAGGGCCGTCATTTTGGTGGTGGAGAAAGTCAAGGCTGCCAAAAACTTCATCGAGAATCATTATCGTGCTCAAAGGAAGAACATTCAAGAGCCTAAAGAAAGGTTTACGACTACTTCAATTCTAATCTCCTAGATCTCTTTTTTTCTTTCTCTCATACTCATTTTTCTCTTTCTTATCGTTATTTTTCTGCTTCATTTTCATCTCATCTCACTTTAATTGGCTTTAAATTGCTCCACTGATTTCATTTCGAATTACGTGTTCTGAAATTCTGGCCTAACTCCTAAGTAGTAATAATAGCAGTAGCAGTAGTTGTTGCTGCTGCGGCGGCTGTTGTAGTAGTACTGTTGTTGATTTGTTGTACTGTATTCAAGCTGGAATTTTGTGTTTGAGGAGTAGATAACCGTCAGGAGTTTTTGACCTGAAGCCAGATATTCCCGAGGCGAACTGTGTCATGTGATGTTTACAGAGTTAATGTTGAATTGGAGGATGTTAAACTTTGAGTTCTAGGCGACTAGGCGTGCTTCTTCTTTAATTTAACTTCATTTTTGATTTGCTGGTAGTGAAATTGCCGTGTAATTAGGGATTGCAATTGTGCACACCCTCCCTGCACCCATTAGTAAGCGTCATTAGCAACCACATACCAAAATATTAAAATTGAAGGAAAATCTAATCTGATGGAGGGAGTAATTTACCTTTGGAAATACGAGGTCACGGCGATTTGGAGATGAAATCATGAGCACTTCTAAACAATCTTCTATGCTACTGTTATATTCTTCATATCCTTTCTTAACTCTGTAAGGAATGCATCTGTTGGTAGAAAAGAAAACATGAAGCTTCAGTAACTTAGCACTTAAACTCGTAGTATTTAAAAAATTGTCGTTTTTAAATAATCCGTGATGCGAATCATGGAAAATACAAAGTGTCACGGTGAAAAATGATCACTTTCTGGACAAAAAAAAAGTGATGATTTCATGGAAAAGTAATAATTTTATGTGTGAGCGTCGGATGCATGCAAGACGACCTACTCATCTAAACGTGTGAAACCTTGTTGTATTCTATCAGTCCAAAGTTGTTGTCATCGTTAACATCTTTATCATATTTCCGGCTAATCTACTAACAAATACCAAATAAAGTTTTGAAAATTACATTGTAATAAAAAAGGTTACATATACACTTGGGGTATAGAGGTCGTTATACATCACCACTTACAACCTTCCACATAATCTAGGTAAAGAATATTGTCTAAGCATTTAATTTCTTTAGATTCTTTCATTAATTAATCCCTAATAAATGTTTTTGTTTCATATTAATACTTTAATTAATTAAGTTTATATTTAAGTATTTTTTTTGTATTTCATTTTTTGTATTTGTATAGTACATTTATACGGCTAGTATTTGTAATGTACGCTACATTTTTTGTATATTGTACTGTTGTTGTATTTCGCATGGTCAGTATTTGTGCGGCCAATATTTGTACGCCTTGTATAATTGTGTAGATTTTCATATTTTTGGTACATGTACGTATATCTTCAGTATTTGTTATGTGTTTCGTGTATTTTTTTTTTACGATTATTTTTCATAGGATTTATTTTCTAGGCCAATATTTGTACGACTTGTATAATTGTACAGAATTTCGTATTTTTGGCACATGTACTTTTGTTATGTGTTTGTCGCTACTCCGTATATGTTTGGTGTATTTTCTTTTTACGATGTTTTTATACCATTTATTTTCTAGAATGTTTTAAATATAAAGTATAATTTAAATTTAAGTACATTGTTATTAAGATACATTATTACGTATACGTCATACGATCTGGTTACTTTTCTTAAATTTGTTTATCGATACTATACTCTAAACGATGTAGTATTATTATTGTTGTATGATTATCTACTAAGATTATTCGTTGTATCCTACGTCTAAACATAACTATTGTACTTAGATTTAGTTTCCGATACAATACATTGTTAGTATATATAAACGTAAACCTATACGTTTATGTGTCTTTTACCACATTTGTCATACGATATTATTAACTTATCATAATTTTGTTTTAAGATATTATTATGTTAAAAATTATTTTTAGTATTTATGTATATACATATATATGTTATACTCCCCCCGTACCATTTGATTCTTTATACGAAGTATTTACTTTTTCACATTTGTCAATACACATTTTCTTTTGTCTATATCTTTACGTATTTCTAAAAATTATAAAAATTTGATATTTATAACGGACTCGATTAGATAATTTAAACAAAATTACACATGATTATATTTTATCTTATATATTAGAAGTTACATCTACGATTTCACTCACCTATGAATAGTGTTCAAAAAACAAATAATGCAAAGAATCAAATGGAACAGAGAAAGTATTAATTTTAATTTGATATAATTTGTAATCCTTATTATTATATTTTATTATTTGCATATCAAAATAATGTTGAAAGACAAAGCAATTAGGCAAATTAATTTTAATAGAAAAACAATTAGACAAAACATTTAAATATTGACGTTGTGAAGGAACAATTTATCAAAAAAAGAGGTTATCTTTTACAATTCCCCATAAAGTTGCATTAATAAAATGATTTAGAATTAATTTTGGACGACTTGCCTGGGTAAGTCAGTTTACTGACGAAGGATCGTAGTAGTAGTATATTTTGTCGTTCAATCGGAACCAACGTTCGGTTGATGATAGTCAGAATTTGGTCATCCCTTAGACTGAGCTCCATGCGCATTTTGCCATTTAATCGAATTTTTGTTCGACGATATTGAAGATGTAAATCCTACGAAATATCGTATTTTATTTCAACTCAATTTTTTTTTGTACTCGAAATTGTATTTAATAGTAAAACGTGAATAAAAGTATTATTGTTGTTGGAAATATATGTAATTTATCAAAAAGATATAGAACTATTACAATATAATCCTTCGTAAGCTAAGACTATCTCTCACTTGTCTCTTCATCTTCTTTTAAAAAAAATCTTTGCAACTTTAAAAAAAAATATATATTCCCAGAATAAACAAAAAAAATATAACTCCATCCACTATTATTTCGAAAAACCTTTATTGCTGAATACTCCGTATGACTTACAAAATAAGTAAATAACTACTCCGTAAAATTTTAATTTGAAAAATAAAATAAACATTTACCGAAGAAAAAAAAGAATTAAAAAATAACGTATAAATACAGCACTACACCGTATATGCATGTCTTTAAATACAATAGCATATATAAATACAATACACGTATAAAAGGTGATAAATAAATATACAAAAATTCAATACATGTATTAACAGTAAATAGAAGTTGATAAAAAAATGAAAAATACTTTGTACTTAGACCTAAAAGATTAGGTAAGAATTAAATGGAAGGGTGATTAAATGAGGGAATCTTGTAAAAGGTAAATTATTTGGCTATGACATGTGGCACATTAAGAATGGTAGTGTATGATCATCTTCATACACTAGGTGTATGTCTATCATCTTTCCATTGTAATACTCCATTAATTTGGGCAGATAGGTACTCCCCAACTACTCGTTGGAAGAATAGGTGTTCGTGCTCATTAAATTAGGAACCTACTCTTTACTTGATAAGGACAACACAATATTTATAATTTTCGTGCACAAATTTATAGTACAAGACGGTTTCATACATAAGACAGTTTCACACATACAAATGAGGCGTTATATGATGTGAGTTCGTCTTATATACATGGACACCATTTTATACTTTTATAGGAGTATGTGGGTATGTATGTATGTGCATGCTTGTTTTGTGGAAGACTATGATATTTGATTGAATTATAATTATAAGGATAATTATTGGATGTTTAGGGAGTAACTTCTTGTTTAGCTTTATCCATTGAAATGATCATTATTAATCTTTCGTAAATTTGTGACGTGACGATCATTCTAATCACAAACAAAAAGTTGTGAAATAAAACTTTGTTTTGGTGGTCTGCGTCTTCATGCCTTTTAGGCTTCTAGTATTGAGTTTTGTAGTCACAACACTCATAGGTCACGCTTTACCACACCACCCCCACTACTGAGTAGGAGTACGAGTACTTCACTAGTCACTAGTCACTAGTTCACTACATCTCATTTGCGCGCTCACTGTTTTTCAGAGTGAGATACCGAATTGATGTGACCTAATTCGATCCAAATCGATGTGACCTAATTCGATCCAAATCGATGTATTAATATTAATTATTTAAGAGGTTTAAATAATGATGATAGATGATGATATTTTTTGAAACTGTTTCCAAGTGATATTATTATAGTTTGTGTAAGAGAGTTTTTTGTGGTGTGATGATTACCATTTGACAATATGTCTCTTTACTAATTACTACACCCATCAAATTGGGAAAATAAGAAAAGGTTGAGCCTTGGATTGTGAAGTTTCAAGTACAATCATGCAACCGATGTTTTATGGAGCCTCAAATCCATGTTTTTTATACTAGTGCGTCATGGAAACGTTGTCACTTGCAAGGCCCCTCATGGACTATACAGGGCCCAACGACCAAAGATCCAATCTACCTCCCATATATCCAAGAGTCCGGATTTGATTTGAGTCCTAATCTGAGTCCGAGTCTAGGATGTACTATTTCTTTCAATTTCAAAGTCAAAATTAGAGTCATTTGTATTTTGTCCTCTTTTAAAAAATTTAATAAAATCAGCTTTCAATATTCTATCTCCAATATATGTTTTCCCTATGTGTTTCCGAGAACATGATGAACAACATCATACACTGTGAGCACATGCACGTGACTATTATAGGCACATCTATAATGACTGCAGGGAACTGAGACCCGTGTTTTCCTTTACCTGTTCCATGTCTGACATAGAAAGCCACATAACTACCCTTAGCAGGAGCGGTATCGAATCCTTTGACAAATTTAAGTAGTCTCCTAGTTTGGGTTCAAGACGGGAGACAAGTCCATTTCCCACAATAAACACCCCTCCAATAAGACTGACCAATCCCTACCTTAGGTGTTAGTCTGACCAACAGAAAAAAGAAAAAAAGCTAGACAAAAAAATCGAAAGTCCAAGGAAAAAGTAAAAGACCAAAACAAAAGAGCTGGCCATGATAAAAAAGAATTCTCAACATCCCCCGACTAGATACGGTCAATCCCATGACCGGGGCTAAGAGGTCAACCAACAGAAATATTCAAAAAAACCAATGACCGTAGTTAGCGGTCAACTCGATTGAAAGCCCCTTGACCGGGGCACGGTCAATTCAAAAATTCTCATACCATCCAATAAGGAAGAGACAATCAAGTTGGTCAGCTAGCACCACACTTAGCCTTCCCACATTAGAACCCTCAAGACCTTCTCGAGACCTAGGCTAAGAGGCAGCCCGGAATTTTGAGGATTCGAGCTCCATAGAATACACCCTAACCATTAGGGCTAGACATGGAAACCAGATACGCATTATCAAACCTATCCCGATCGAAGTTCGAGTCATTTTTACTCGACTTCCCCCATTTCCTACCACATTGCAATACCTTACCCTCAAAGCGTTACCTCCACAAAATCGAGCTCCAGATGTCAAAACATCAAAGCCACTTACGACCTGGCACCACATTCCCAAACACATCTAAACCAGTTACCAACCCCAAATACGGGAACTTAACCTGCGGTCGGCATAGAACATGCCCAAATAGTTCACACCACCTCTGGGGGCTATCCCGGAGAATTCTCACAGTCATAGGATCAACATCCTAACTATTCTAGCCCTTTGATCAAGACATCATTGGGAATGCACCTAGCCTACCATCGTTATGTCTAGTTACACACAAAGTCCTAATAGACTAGGCACCATAATATATTTTTCAATCACTGAACTACGGCTTGGTTTGATTGCACCACACGTGAATACGTAGGCAGCCTTCCAATAGAGGCACAACCACTCACATTGACACATTCAAAATGCACTATCATCCCGGTCACGACACTGTCATGTTCTCAGCAGCTAGCTTTGTCATCCTGGGGGCTTCTCCTAGGCAGAAGTTCTCCATCCACTCACATAATCCAAATACTTTCAAATCTAGCCTCCTTTGTATAGTATGTCCTAGTACTTGGCTCAGTCGAAGACAAGAATTCGTCAGGGACTCGAACAACACCCACTTTGGGAGTATACCCCAAAACCAAGAATACAAAAGAGAACTAGTCTACAGCATTGCTATTACTGAGTCCTGTCGTTACATAGTACATATATTTCCAATTCCGAGGATTCGACCATGTTGCCAATCGCCTAGGCTACGGAATAGCGCAACTTAAGAGTCTTGTCTTCTTAGGTGGCCCACCCCCTACCGAGTCACAGTCCAACCCCTCGAGAATCCGTTTGTGTCTATCAACTCGTTCTGTCACGTCCAGAGTCGAGTCTGTCGGTAGGCCTCTCTCTTCAAATTCTCATTTTAAAACATGCAAAACTTAACAATTTGAAAAAATCCTTTTCGACAAGGTCAAATTTCAGTCTATTTAAACTGCAAATTTCTTTTCTACCCCTTTCAATTTTGAAAACTTATCTCCTAGCACGTGAGTTGCTTTTAGGACTTCGATTTCAAAATGAAACGAAAATCATTTTCCCCAGCGCAAGTCAGTCTATAGATTCTAACTGCATTTCTTGTATGCTATCTTGCTATCTGCTATATTTTCTATTTCTGCCTATATGTAGACACCCGCAACTGCCAGGTGTCTATGGTAGTTTCCAAAAAACACCCGATGATGATCGGACGCAAACATGCTCTAACGCACTCGGATATCGGCTCGGAGTCAGTAATGTCCGGCATGGGCTTTTAACGGGATACAAATCTCTCAAAACGAACCTAAAATTCAGGCCTAGTGGGTCGTTTCGAGCAAAATAAGACTAATTTGGGCCAAAACCGACACCAAAAATAAAACCCGTCTTTTGACGACCGGGTCAAAACCCGGTCAAAGACGAATCCGACACCCAAAAAACGACCTGATACATTTCTAGAAGATTGCGCCCAAGTACAAAATTCAAAAACGTCAAAGGTCAACCATTTCCTAATATGGTTCGTCCTAAATGATCCACTCGGTCGAGTGGATTGACCCACTCGGTCGAGTGGAGCCTCAAAATCCGGAACAGACCCGTTTTTAAAGGCACTCGACCGAGTGCATTAGGGCCACTCGATCAAGTGACCCTAGGTCGTGGGGTTTCACCTATAAATACCCCGTCCACCCTCAACATTTAACAACTTTCCTAAGCATTCACTACCTTCAAAAAGCCTCACATTTCAGCCATAATTCAACCCTCAAGCACCGTCATACTTATACACATTTCGAGAGAAAAACTCGTTAAAATCCGTCTCTACAAAACCTCCATACATACACACCATCAACTCTCCCTACGTATCTCGAGTTCCCGCGCCATTGACGCCATTTGACGAACCGTATCCCGAGAAGGAAGAGCATGTAGGTTGAGGGTGTGACAATTCAACACCGACATCTCTTTCTTCCTTTTCTTTTCGTTCTTTTTATGTACATTTATGTCTATGTATTATAATTAGTCGATAGTAACAACATTATTATTAATTCTAACATCTAACCTTTTTCTTTATCGCATCTAATCTAACATTTAATTTTCGTTATTTATTTTCGTCTTATTTACCACGTATACGTAATAATAATAACAAGTTTCGGTTTCAAATCCGTTTAACTATGAGTCTATGACGGTCATCCAAAGTCCGTCTAATCCCTTTAAGAGCAACGACGGAGGTGGCACCCTTTCGAGGAGCGCCGCCCCAATGTACTCAAGGGCATGACGTGATCGTGACCGATCATAGTTGAACGCATTCGATTCCATTTCTAAGATTAGCAAGAAATCCGTTGATGCGAAAATCTACATCACATAATCCGTTAGGATTAATATCGATGTCGTGACGCGGAGGGCTACAATTTCGTCGTTAATCAAACCTTTCAATCTCACATTAACATTTTCTATAAAGTTCCGATAACGGTATTATAATCATATAAGACATGATTATAGTACCGAAAAAACCGAGTTAAATCTAAATCGTCAATATTTTTATTTAATTCGGCCAACTATCGATTTCAAATAAATAAAACGACACGAGTTACACCTCGTACAGGGGCCACTCGACCGAGTGCCATGAGCCACTCGATCGAGTAGCACCCAAAAAACCGGGCAGTAGCTAACTTAAAGGCACACTCGACCGAGTCCGTGCCATGACTCGATCGAGTGGGTCCTGTAGCCCAAAAATTCGAGGACTTTAATGCATCATTCGAGCCTCGTCTTTTTTACGACTTAGTCGTAGCGTGCAAAGTCAATCACGTAACCCACCATTTCAACCTCATGCATATCATTGCACATAAACAACTTTGATCGACGGTCTCACTATTAATCTTGCGTTGACGACTCCTTAGTCGTATCCGACGCACGATTAATTTAGACTCCAATCTCTCGATATGATAAGTTGGGACAAGGCATCGAGATTTGGGATCGGGCTAGCACCAAGCCTAGGTCCTATGTCTCCGTCCTTTGGTTAGTACACAAAATAATGCGTATAATCAAAGTTCGTCCATTTACACGACTCACAGTCTAGTTTATATTTATTATATATGGGTCTGTTCCTAGCTAACGTTTACCATTTCCTATTCCGATTATTCTATATTATTGCTCGTTGTATTGTGAATTCCGGGTTGTATTCCGCCCGTGTAACTTGTAACCGATTTATTTTTGTTTTGCTTTATTTATTTGCGTTTTACCGTTTATAAATGAACCATCGCATGCTAAATCACCTCGAAAATAACTTTGATGCATTAAATTGGCGTAGCTCACATTTAATTCGCATGCTTAGGTAAAAATGCTGTTTGCATATCATTTCACCGGATTACTAACGCGCGTATTAGAAAGTCAAACGATGTCTGATGGTAAGGATTCGTTACGTCCCTAGCCAACAATAAAACACCGACAAACCTAGTGAGTAGCTAGGGTAAGTCGGGATCGTATCCACGAGGACGGTATATCAAGGTTTAGACTAGGTTGGCCTACAACGAGACTAGATTACCGAACAAACACAAAGAAGCAATAAATGGAAAACTATGATGGAGGAGAAGTAGGAACTAAACTAACACTATAGACTAACTAAACGATAAAACTAACGGAAATGATGACTAACTAAGAGGATTAACACAAATATGGAAATATGTGGGGTAGGTCGGGTTCATAGGAGTAGAAAGATAATTGGGGTGATCAAGGGTATAGGTGTCTCCTAATCGCTAGAGTCGGTCCGGGCTCTCGCAACTTAGACCGATGTCAAGGTGGGTCCGGGCTCTCGCAACTTAGACCCTAGTCCGCGCTTTCGCGACTAAACTATTCTCAACATTTCCGCATCATAGACAAACAATGAGAAGATGAACACAAGTATGGGAAGCATGGCCACTACAACTCACACAAGCATATCAACAAACACATAGAGTGCCCACAATGTGACTAACAACAAAGATTCAACCTTTTCCCCTTAATCAACCCTAATCATCCATAATCTACCCCTAATCCTCCTACTAACCCCACAAGATTACTACTCACTCATTATCAATGAAAAACTAACCATCATAAGAGAAAACAAACTCACAATCCAAACATTCATCATAAACAAACAATAACAATAACTATAAGTAAAGGATGAAACTTGATTGAATAACTAAGAACAAGGGTAAAGAAAGTTATACCAACACTAGAATGAAGGAAAGATGGAATCTTGTATAAATAAGAACCCAAATAAAACCCAAGGTTGTCAAGCTTGGAGAATTCTTCAAGTATCCTCTTAATACAAGAACTAATTACAAGGATTAACTAAAGATTAACTAGGATTAAAGGAAGATTAAAACTAATGAGTGAAAGTAAATCTAGGGTTTTAGGGTTTTTGGGAGGCTTAAGAGAGTCTAAACTAACATAAGATCTCTTAAAATTACAAGAAGGGAGTATATATAGGGTATAAGAATGAAAGGAGAAGAAAAGAAAGCAAGGTGGGCTGCAGCACCCCCGTCCCGACCGAGACGGGGTCATCCCGACCGGGACGGCGTGGTCCCGACCGGGACGGGCCCAGGTCAGTAACCTCGTTGTTTGTGCACCTCATCCCGAACGCTTGTATGCCTTCCTTAAACGCTCTTTGGTCCTTCCTTGCCTCTCATGGGCTTCCCACCGATTCTCGAGACTCGGGATCGGGTCTCGGAGGCTCGGGATCGGGTCCGAAGGTCTCGGGGTCGATTCCAAGGCGTCGAGTCATCGTTCCTTCACTCCGTTGGCTCCAAAAAGTGTATGTATAGAGTCGGAATCGCTCCAACTCTTCCAAACCGGTCTCGGGAACCTGAAACGAACTAAAGGAAGCATAAGAAGCCCATAAATCGCTCCCAAGGAGCGATTCCACAAGGAAAATGGGACCAAAACACATGTAAATAAGCACTACAAACTACACTTATCAACTCCCCCACACTTAACCCTTACTCGCCCTCGAGTAAGAGCAAACTAACTACTAAACTAACCGAGTGGGTATTAGCGCACCCTACGCCCTTTCAACTCACGCGAGTGCACTTAGAGGAGAAGTGCACCCCGCAAGGCAAGTGGGGTCTTGCGACAAAACCGCGGATGCAACCGGACACAACACACATAAACAAACAAACACACAAACAAACACATAATCGGTTGCACCCAAAAGAAAACAAATACCGCTTCCCTCAAACAAGCGGTGAAAGAAGCACCGGTTTAGGACTCGAGGCAAGTGACAACGTTCCCAAGCTAGACATACAAACCAAGGTGAACTAAACCCTAATAGTATGACGATAAAGCAACAAAAACGTTGGTAACTTACCTAGGTCCTCCTAACTTTCTAAAAACGTACTACGGGACGATCGGCGGAGTGGAAAAGTGAAGAACCACGGTGTTAGTCAACACTGTAGGTAAGTGAGACCCCGCCCCCTTTAGCGTGAGCCAAGAGGGTCGTCCCATGTCTAAAACCGCCTAACTAGTCCAAGTAAAAAGATGGAAATATGCAAAATGAGGGAAGACCGACTAATGCCGCTATCATCCTTCCTCGGGACTCGGTCCTTTGGTAGGCTCTTCACGGCAAAAGTCGGAAAAAGGCTTATTTTTGTGGGGGTTTTCTTTTTGTGAGACGGGTTTTCTTTTGGCATTTTCTTTCTTTTCGACGTTCTGATTTGTTTGTTGCCATGCCATTTCATTTTCTTCTTTTCTATTTTCTTTTTGGCTTTTTTGCCTTTTCTTTTTTCTTCATTCTTTTCTTTCTTTCATTTTTTTCTTTCTTTTCTTTTCTTTGCCCTTTTTTTTGGCAAGATTTGGCTTTTTGGCATTTCTAGACAATTAGGAAAGAGAGAATCAACAATTTGCAATCTTATTAAGTGGATGTGTGTAGGAGGTAGGGGAATGGGTGAGTCGGGAGCGCGCTTTCCCTTCAAACCCACAAAAAAGGAAAAAAAAACTTGGACTAATCAAACAATTCTAGACACGGTCACCTAAGGGACGAGACTCGGTAACCAAGGCCTTTTCACACCGTGGGTGGTCATAATGGTCAAAGGTGCAAATCCCGTAGTAAATCCCTAGTAAGCTAGGTGGACTCAAGGTAAAGGACCAAAGAACTCATTGATTTAGGGTCATTCTACTAGATTAAAGTCCAAGACTCGATTTACACTACTATAAAGGGAAAGTAAACACTCGCACACTAGCCACTAAACCGGGTTTTCGAAAACCATTCACACACAAGACACAAGTACACACACAAACAAAGACTCAACGAGAACGAAAGAAAAAAAGAAGTAAAAGCAACGAAACAAACATAACACAAAATGAACACATACAACATAAACACTACCCCGATCATCCAAATAAGCCACCAAATCAACCACACTTTACAAAGCTCCTCCCGAGCACACAACATCACAATCTCCTCCAAACTCCGCAAGAGGTAAAGAAGAAAAAGGGATAAGATGTTACCGGGAGTCTTGAAAGCTTCCAAAGTTAACGGCGATTAAAGCAACCTATAAGGGAAAGGGAGGCAAAACACGCACACAAAAAAAATATACGACACAATGACACAAAAGGAAAACACATAAAAGAAAAATCTTTTTGATTTTTGTGAAAAAATTTCAAATTTTTATGGTTTTTTAAAGATTTTTCGAAAAACTAAGAAAATAAAACTAACTACGATAGAATATCGCTCCCCCACACTTAAACCGAGCAATGTCCTCATATGCTCAATCGTAGTGTGAGGAGAGACAAAAGAAAAAGAAAAGAAACTACGAAAATAAAGCTAAAAATCAAAAAGAAAAGTGGAGAAAAAGGGTAGAAGGGGTCCGGCCGGGGTGTAGTCAAGTCACCATGGGCCGAGACAAGAAAAGATATGGATGGGGGAAAGAAAATAAAAAGAAGGAAATAAAAGGAAATGGGAGGGGAGGGCTAGGTGTAATCAAGTCACCTAGCCCGGATTCCGCCCAAATCCGACTAACTCCTAAAAAGGGGTGAAAATCTTGTAAATAGGACTAATCGATTGACTCTCGACGTAATCATGTCGTCGGGAGTCGGGAACAACCATACTACGGCCTCGAAGGCCACTAAGATCCCATGACTCAAGGGAAGGGGGGCAAACAATAAAAAACAAGCGATAAAAAGACGGAAAAGTAAGGATAGTTACCAAACCGAGCGGTGAGTAACTCACTTGCTCCATCGTCTCGATGATCATTAAAGGCTCGTCGCTTGTCTTCTCGGGTGCCATCTCCCTTTACACTCAAGAAGGACTCATGGTCGGGGTAGTAACGGAAGGGGGCGGGATTTGATGTGAGTGTCGGGGTAAAGTGGATAGGAAATGGGGTGAGGGCAAGACAATGAAGTACATAGGGCATATGATAAGGCTAGGGTAGCTAGGGAGGTTGGGAGGGGGCATAAAACGGTTGGGTGGACTCGGTTTGCGAAGAAGAATCACAATGGGGGAGCAGAGGACCATCCCGGTCGGGAAGATTGATCTCGATCGGGTTACCTCACCCGTCCCGGTCGGGACACCCTCATCCCGGTCGGGACGGACTCACAGGAAGCTCGAAATATGGTGCACCCATCCCGATCGGGTCGGCACCCTTCCCGGTCGGGAAGACTAACCCTTCCCGGTCGGGACGCTTCATCCCGGTCGGGACGGGTCTTCTTCGACCTCCACGATCCCAAAATCTTGTTCCAAGCTTCAAAAACCCGATCCTCGTGCTCACAACCCAAGGTATATCATAGCCATTCTTCTCTAGGAGCATTCTCACATCACCTATCAAGCATTACTCAAACAAACATCAAACTCTCTCCCTCACAACGCTCATCAATCAATCCAAATAACAAGAATTCACAAAAATCCAACTAACTATAAGAAAGAGATATATACAATGAGACGGTTCTTGTGGAACTCCGTCAAACCAAGGTGGTGCTCTCTTCAATCTTTTTCAACAATACTACAACCGGTTCCATCTCCATCAAGAGCACGTAGGAACAAGTCAAAGGCCCTAGAGACATCTTCAATCAAGCTCGAGATATAACCGACCACATCCCAAGGCTCTTCATGGCCTTGCCTTGACGTTCCCGGGGCATCCCGATCTTCCAAGTTCAATGGCTTGAACTTGTACTTTTGGTCCTTCGGGATATACCCGAACGTCCAACGATCCTCATGTGGCCCCAAGGGCGGCTCATCATTCTTTTCCTCGCTTTGCAACTTGTCATCAAGCCCATGATTTGGGCACTCATCTTCCTCCAAATCGGAGTCATCATCCTCAAGTACATAAGAGTACTTCTTCAAGCTTTGTCCCGATCTTTCCCCTAGATCGATGTCTTCCGTGGCATGGATCATATTACATGTCTCGGTCATAGGCGAAGTGTTGCCTTGGAGGTCGAACACTAACTCCTCGTCGCCTAGTTGAAAAGTAATCCTACCCTTCTTCACAATACTAAGGAACTTGTCGTATTGAGTGTCCACCCTAGTCTTCATTTGCCTTGATGGGAAAGGCAACTTGATTTGGTACTTGTTTTGCTCAATAGGGGTGGACTCTTCAAAGGACACTTTCCTTTTTCCCTTGTCTTTCTCTTGAAGAGGGGGAGGGTTGTCTTCTTGGGGTTTTTCAACTTCCCATAAAACTTGCTCCTCAATTGGATTTTCATAGCTTGCATCGTCTTGAGAGGGGGGTATGACTTCTTGTCTTGGTTCTTGCTCACTAGGGGAAAAAAAGGGTTCATAGAACGTACCACTCCTCGTAGTAATAGCATTTACATGCTCAAATTTTGGTGTTTCGCCTTGAGGAGGTAGTTGCCCCTTTTGTCTTGTAGAGATCTCCGAAGCAAGTTGAGATATTCGGGTTTCCATCGACTTCGCATGAGCATCTCTTGCTAGGTTGTCCTTTTGAACATAAGCAAAGAACTCTTGTTGATTTCTTGCCATCTCTTGATTACTCCTTTGCATATCCATCATATACTTTTGTACATCGAAATCCCGTGGTGGAGATGATGGATTATGTGGAGTATCGGTGAGGGCTAACGGAGTACCATAGTCATGAATAGGAGACCGGCTCCTAGGCTTGCTTTGTTGATTGCCTTGTGTTGCTTGTTGTTGTTGATGATTCCCTTGGAACCCATGAGAATTGCCTTGATTAAGGCCTTGGTTGTGGTTTTGTTGTCCTTGAAAGTTTCGGTTTCCTTGGAAAATTTGGTTTCCTTGGAAACCTCCGTGATTGAAGTTCCCTTGTTGGAACCCTTGCTTGTTGTTGTGGAAGGGTATATTTAGTTCTTAAGTGTATATATATATGTAGTGAGTTTAATAGCGTATATAATGAGTTTTTTAGTGTATATAACAGTAAATTTGATGTATGTTCCATTGTTGATTAACTAATGTACATATTAATTATTTGGGTGTATATAACAATTATTTTACTGTATATATTGAGTTCTTAAGTGTATATATGCAGTGAGTTTAATAGCGTATATAATGAGTTTTTTTAGTGTATATAACAGTTATTTTGATGTATGTTCCATTGTTGATTAATTGGTGTACATAATAACTATTTGAGTGTATATAACATTTTTTTATTTAAGTGTATATAACATTTTTTTTACTGTATATATTGAGTTCTTAAGTGTGTGTATATATCGAGTTTAATAACGTATATAATGAATTTTTTTAGTGTATATATAACACTTATTTGGATGTATGTCTCATCTTAATCTAATGGTCCAGATTGTGCCTCAATGGGTGTAAGGAGTTACCCTGCCTCACCGGAACACACCTCTATATATATATATATATAAATATAAATATATATATATATATATATATATATATATATATATATATATATATATATATATATATATATATATATATATATATATATATATATATAATGTTTTCTAAATCTTTTTTCCAATTTTTTTTTTCTATCATCCAAATTTCTATTCCCCAGTGCGAGTTGTGTTTTGCCTAAATGTTGCATACAAAGCTTCATGTAACTGATACAGGTACAACTCGAGGCTTCAGAAGCAAGCCCGCATGGTTCATATATCTCCCCAGCGGAAGGTCTAAAGACGACATTCCCTCAATTTAGCACGGGATGGGCCCACATGCAGGCACACCCGGGACTTACGCGACAAGTCCAATTCCCCACAGAGGTATTATCCGCAGCTCAGGTATGACTTCTATCTTATGGCTGGCGAGCCCTTCACGCGAGTCTAATGGACTATAAACGACCCGATCGGAAGTCTACTAGGTCTTAATTGACTTGGTAGCTACTCTGACTTTCGCCCTGTCCAAGCCTCAGTCAGAGTGGGGGCTCTGTAGACACCCGCATTTTGACTGCCAGGTGTCTATGGTAGTTTCCAAAAAAACACCCGATGATGATCGGACACAAACATGCTCTAACGCACTCGGATATCGGCTCGGAGTCAGTAATGTCCGGCATGGGCTTTTAACGGGATACAAATCTCTCAAAACCAACCTCAAATTCAGGCCCAGGGGGTCGTTCCAAGCAAAATAAGACTAATTTGGGCCAAAACCGACACCAAAAATAAAACCCGTCTTTTGACGACCGGGTGAAAACCCGGTCAAAGACGAATCCGACACACAAAAAACGACCTGATACATTTCTAGAAGATTGCGCCCAAGTACAAAATTCAAAAATGTCAAAGGTCAACCATTTCCAAAAATGGTTCGTCCTAATTGATCCACTCGGTCGAGTGGATTGACCCACTCGGTCGAGTGGAGCCTCAAAATCCAGAACAGACCCGTTTTTAAAGGCACTCGACCGAGTGCACTAGGGCCACTCGATCGAGTGACCCTAGGTCGTGGGGTTTCTCCAATAAATACCCCGTCAACCCTCAACATTTAACAACTTTCCTAAGCATTCACTACCTTCAAAAAGCCTCACATTTCAGCCATAATTCAACCCTCAAGCACCGTCATACTTATACACATTTCTAGAGCAAAAACTCGTTAAAATCCGTCTCTACAAAACCTCCATACATACACACCATCAACTCTCCCTACGTATCTCGAAGTTCCCGCGCCATTGCCGCCATTTGACGAACCGTATCCCGAGAAGCAAGAGCATGTAGGTTGAGGGTGTGACAATTCAACACCGACATCTCTTTCTTCCTTTTCTTTTCGCTCTTTTTATGTACATTTATGTCTATGTATTATAATTAGTCGATAGTAACGACATTATTATTAATTCTAACATCTAACCTTTTTCTTTATCGCATCTAATCTAACATTTAATTATCGTTATTTATTTTCGTCTTATTTACCGCGTATACGTAATAATAATAACAAGTTTCGGTTTCAAATCCGTTTAACTATGACGGTCATCTAAAGTCCGTCTAATCCCTTTAAGAGCAACGACGGAGGTGGCACCCTTTCGAGAAGCGCCGCCCCAATGTACTCAAGGGCATGACGTGATCGTGACCGATCATAGTTGAACGCATTCGATTCCATTTCTAAGATTAGCATGAAATCCGTTGATGCGAAAATCGACATCACATAATCCGTTAGGATTAATATCGATGTCGTGACGCGGAGGGCTACAATTTCATCGTTAATCAAACCTTTCAATCTCACATTAACATTTTCTATAAAGTTCCGATAACGGTATTATAATCATATAAGACATGATTATAGTACCGAAAAAACCAAGTTAAATCTAAATCGTCAATATTTTTATTTAATTCGGCCGACTATCGATTTCAAATAAATAAAACGAAACGAGTTACACCTCGTACAGGGGCCACTCGACCGAGTGCCATGAGCCACTCAATCGAGTAGCACCCAAAAATCGGGCAGTAGCTAACTTAAAGGCACACTCGACCGAGTCCGTGCCATGTCTCGATCGAGTGGGTCCTGTAGCCCAAAAATCCGAGGACTTTAATGCATCATTCGAGCCTCGTCTTTTTTACGACTTAGTCGTAGCGTGCAAAGTCAATCACATAACCCACCTTTTCAACCTCATGCATATCATTGCACATTAACAACTTTGATCGACGGTCTCACTATTAATCTTGCGTTGACGACTCCTTAGTCGTATCCGACGCACGATTAATTTAGACTCCAATCTCTCGATATGATAAGATGGGACAAGGCATCGAGATTTGGGATCGGGCTAGCACCACGCCTAGGTCCTATGTCTCCGTCCTTTAGTTAGTACACAAAATAATGCGTATTTAATCAAAGTTCGTCCATTTACACGAATCACGGTCTAGTTTATATTTATTATATACGGGTCTGTTCCTAGCTAACGTTTAACATTTCCTATTCCGATTATTCTATATTATTGCTCGTTGTATTTTGAATTCCGGGTTGTATTCCGCCCGTGTAACTTGTAACCGATTTATTTTTGATTTGCTTTATTTATTTGCGTTTTACCGTTTATAAGTGAACCATCGCATGCTAAATTACCTCGACAATAACTTTGATGCATTAAATTGACGTAGCTCACATTTAATTCGCATGCTTAGCTAAAAACGCTGTTTGCATATCATTTCACCGGATTACTAACGCGCATATTAGAAAGTCAAACGATGTCCTAGTAGAGGCCTGATAAGTGTAGTTTGTAGTGCCTTTTTCACTATGTTTTGGTCCCATTTCCTTGTGGAATCGCTCCTTGGGAGCGATTTATGGGCTTCTTATGCTTCCTTTAGTTCGTTTCAGGTTCCCGAGACCGATTTGGAAGAGTTGGAGCGATTCCGACTCTATACATACACATTTTGGAGCCAACGGAGTAAAGGAACGATGACTCGATGCCTTGGAATCGACCCCGAGATCTTAGGACCCAATCCCGAGCCTCCGAGACCCGATCCCGAGTCCCAAGAATCGGCGAGAAACCCATGAGAGGCAAGGAGGGACCAAAGAGCTCTTAAGGGAGGCCTACAAGACACATCCCGTTCGGGATGGCCTCATCCCGTTCGGGATGAGGTGCGCTTTGAAGAAGGCCACTGTGAGCCCATCCCGGTCAGGATGATCTCGTCCCGGTCGGGACGCTACAGGAACAGCACGGGCTCTTTTCTTTCTTTTCCTTCATTCTTGTACCCATATATATACTCCCTTCTTGTATTGTTAACACATCTTATCATACCCTAGACTAATTTATGCCTCCATTAGACTTTCAAAACCCTAGATTAGTGTTCTCATATTAGCTTTAATCTTCCTTTAATTATTAGTTAATCTTTGTGATTAGTTCTTGTATTAAGAAGTTCTTGAAGAATTCTCCAAGCTTGACAACCTTGGGATTCTATTTGGGTTCTTATTTATACAAGATTGCATCTTTTCTTCATCTAGTGTTGGTATAATCTTTCTTTACCCTTGTTCTTTGTTATCTAATCAAGTTTCATCTTTTACTTACGGTTGTTGTTACTATTTGTTAGTATGGATGTTTGGATGTTTGAGTTGATTTCTTTTATGATTGCTAGTTTGTTCTTTATCATGAGTGAGTAGTCTCCTTGTGGGGTTAGTAGGGGAATTAGGGGTAGATTTTGGATGATTAGGGTTGATTAAGGGAAAAGGGTGAATCTTTGTTGTTAGTCACATTGTGGGCACTCCATGTGTTTGTTGATATGCTTGTGTGAGTAGTAGTGGCCATGCTTCCCATGCTTGTGTTCATCTTCCCATTGTTTGTCTATTATGTGGTCATGTTGAGAATAGTCATAGTCACGAGAGTGCCGACTAGGGTCTAAGTTGCGAGAGCCCGGACCCACCTTGACATCGGTCTAAGTTGCGAGAGCCCGGACCGACTCTAGCAATTAGGAGACACCTATACCCTTGATCACCCCAATTACCCTTCTACTCCTACGAATCCGACCTACCCCACCTCCTTTCCATATTTGATTCAACTCCTTAGTTAGTCGTCGTTTATTCTAGTTTACTTATTAGTTCGATCATTGGCATTGTTTAGCATTGTTTTAGCCTAGTTCATCCTTTGATTAGTCATACTTCTTCCTCCACCATAGTTTTCCATTCATCGTTTCTTTGTGTTTGTTTGGTAGCATAGTCTTGTTGCAGGCCGACCTAGTCTAAACCTTGCAATACCGTCCTCATGGATACGATCCCGACTTACCCTAGCTACCCACTAGGTGTAATCGGTAGTTTATTGTTGGTTAGGATACACGACAAATCCTTACAATCAATTTGGCGCCGTTGCCGGGGACGGTGCATTGTTTAGACTTAGTTTGCTTATTTCTAGACTTGGTTACCCTTCTTTGTGCTCTTCCATCTTCTCTTGTGAATATTTTCTAGTTTCTCTTATTTTCTTAGTTTCCTTTTTCTCTTTGTCTCTAGTTGTGCTTGTTTATTGTCGTTGCCTAGTGCCCATAAAGCACTAGGTGTTCTCATGTTTGTTCTAGTGTGTAGTGTATGCCTAGGAGGGGAGGTGACTTCTATCTCTTTAATCCAGAGCCGGAGAGACTCTTTAGAGCCTTTCGCCAACGGACGATTAACCGGGTTAGGATCTCTCAACCAAGTGCAAGCAATACTCATCAAGGGCAAGCTCAAGGAGCCGACTTTAGCGAGTCACCTCGAGAGACGGCCGGAGGGACCTTCATCAATCCCTTCGGTAACTCTTCTTCTGCTAGTTCCCCCTCTTCATCTACATCAACACCGTCTACACCACCATCTTCTCCCTTATATCCAATCATGCCGAAGTTTTCATCTCACTCCACTTTTACCGAGGATGTCTTGCCGGGACCGAGTGAATTACCGGAAGCCTATACCGGGAATTTTGTGGCAAAGACTCAATTTATCCAACTTGTGGAGAGGAGCCCATTTAGTGGTTTGCCCACCGAAGACCCGCACCAACACATGGAGACCTTCTCCGATTATTGTGACGCTATATCTCAAACCGGGGTTACTCAAGATCAAATTCGTTGGGTACTTTTCCCGTTCTCTCTTATTGGAAAAGCGAAGAAATGGATCAAGAGTCTTGATCGGGCAACCATGGGGATCGATACTTGGAAAAAGCTTGCCTTGGCGTTCTACCAAAAGTTTTACCCTCCGGAAAAGACCAATTTACTTAGGGCCTCCATCACCGGTTTTCAACAAAGGGATGAAGAGAGCCTTTATGAAGCTTGGGAGAGGTTTAAGTCTTTGGTAAGATCGTGCCCTCATCATGGACTCTCACAATGGTTCTTGGTGCAACAATTTTGGAACGGTCTTTATGAGGAGGCATGCATGAGGTTGATGCTATCACTAAGTTAAGCATTGACCTTGGAGGTCAATTGAAAACACACATGGAGACTATTGACAAGAAGCTCCAAAGCCACCTCAACCAAGTCCAAGGCACTAGTTCCTCCCACGATCAACCGATTCAAGAAGTGAATGCTTTGGGGTTTGCACCTCCTTTGCCTTATTTTGGGATGTGTGATACTTATGGAATCGTTGGTCATGATCCTATGAATTGTGGAGGAAGTATTGAGCAAGTGAACGCCTTTCAAGCGTTCAAGCAAGGTGCCTCCTACTCTAATCAATACCAAGCTTCCAATCAAGTCCCTCAACAACAAGCACTTCAACATCAACAACAACATCGTCCCTATGTTCCACCTCCCTTAAGGGACAACACTCAAGGTTATCAAGGTTATGTGGGTAACCGAAGACCCTTCAACAACTTCAAGCAAAATAACCAAGGTACCTTTCACAACAACAATCAAGGGTTCCAACAAGGGAACTTCAATCATGGTGGTTTCCAAGGAAACCAAAATTTCCACGGAAACCAAAACCACAACCAAGGCTATCAAAATCACAATCAAGGCAATTCTCATGGGTTCCAAGGGAACCATCAACAACAAGGTAATTCTCAAGGGAACCGTCAACAAGCAACTCAAAATCAACAACAACAAACCAAGCCTAGGATCCGGTCTCCTATTCATGACTATGGTACTCCTTTAGCCCTCACCGATACTCCACATAATCCATCATCCCCACCACGGGATTTCGACATACAAAAGCAAATGATGGATATGCAAAGGAATACTCAAGAAATGCAAAAGAGTCAATTGGAGGCACAAATGTCACAACAAGGAATCATTGCTCAAATTCTAATGGATAACAAGGAAATGAAAACTCACATGAAGATGATTGAGAATCAAGTATCACAACTTGCATCGGGAAGTTCTTCAAGGCAAAAAGGGCAATTACCTCCTCAAGGTGTAACTCCGAGTTTTGAGCATGTCAATGCCATCACCTTAAGGAATGGTGCCACCTATAATCCTCCCGTGTTTCCTAGTGAGCAAGAAGCAATGAAGGAAGTTGTGTCTCCAAATCAAGAAGAATCAAGCTTTGATAATCCAATGGAGGAACAAGTTTTAGGGGAAGTTGAAAAACCCCAAGAAGACAACCCTCCCTTACTTCAAGAGAAAGACAAGGGAAAAAGGAAAGTGTCCTTTGAAGAGTCCACCCCTAGTGAGCAAAACAAGTACCAAATCAAGTTGCCTTTCCCATCAAGACAAATGAAGACTAAGGTGGACACTCAATACGACAAGTTCCTTAGTATTGTGAAGAAATTGGATGTTAGTGTCCCGTTTACCGAGTTACTTACCCAAATCCCGGCATTTGGTAAATTCATGAAAGAAATCTTGGCTAGGAAGAGGTCCATCGACAAGGAAGAGACAGTAGCGTTCACGAGGGTGGTGAGCGAGCTTATTCAAGGTTCCACGCTTCCGAAGTTGAAGGATCCGGGTAGTTTCTCGATCCCTTGCACCATAGGCAATTTCATGATCAAGAATGCATTATGTGACTTGGGCGCGAGTGTCAGCATCATTCCCTACTCTATTTGTTGCCGACTCGGGATGAAGGAGTTGAAATGTACGTCCATTACACTCCAAATGGCCGATAAATCTCTTAACCGACCATTGGGAATGCTTGAGGATGTGCCGGTACAAATAGGGAAATTCTTCATTCCGGTCGACTTCATTGTGCTCGATATGCCGGAGGATGCAAACACTCCCATTATTCTTGGGCGCCCATTTCTACACACCGCCGGTGCCATGATCGACGTGAAGAAGGGTAGGATCACATTTGAGTTAGGCGAGGAAAAGATAGTGTTCGACCTCCAAGGTAACACTTCGCCTACTAGCGATGAGTCATGCAATATGATCCAAGCCACGGAAGACGTCGGTCTAGGGGAGGATCCGGGACAAAGCTTGAAGAAGTACTTGTATGTACTTGAGGATGATGACTCCGATTTGGAGGAAGATGAGTGCCCAAATCATGGGCTTGATGACAAGTTGAAAAGCAAGGAGAAGGATGAGCCTCCCTTGGGGCCGCATGAGGATCGGTGGACGTTTGGGTATATCCCGAAAGACCGCAAGTACAAGTTCAAGCCTTTGAACTTAGCGGATCGGGATGCCCCGGGAACGTCGAGGCAAGGTCATGAGGAACCTTGGTATGTGGACGGTTATATCTCGAGCTTGATTGAAGACTTTGCGAGGATCTTCGATTTGTTTCTCCGTGCCCTTGATGGAGATGGGATCGAGTATTGTTGTTGATGAAAAAAATTCGAGAAAGCACCATCTTGGTTTGGCGGAGTTCCACAAGAACCGTCTCATTGTATATATTTCTTACTTGTAGTTAGTTTGAGTTTTGTGCTATTCTTGTTGTTTGGATTGATTGATGAGCGTAGTGAGGGAGAGAATTTAATGTGTGTTGGAGCTTTGTTGATAGTGAAGTGCATGTGATTCCTAAAAAGGAATGGTTGATAATGGAGTTTGGTTTGCGAGCGAGGAAGTCGGTTTTTGAAGCTTATGATAAGCTTTTGGGCTTAGGGAAGGCCAAGAAGACTCATCCCGATCGGGAAGAGGGCTTCCCGACCGGGAAGGATGAGGAATCCCGACCGGGAAGGAGCCATCCCGATCGAGATGAAGGTGCCAAAAATCGGACTCACTAGAGTGCATTCTCGACCGGGACGAGAGCTTCCCGATCGGGAAGGGTTTATCAACCCGATCAGGACCATCCATCCCGACCGGGATGGTCCCCTTTCTCCCTTTTGAGCCTTTTCTTAGGCGTTTGACTCCACCCATCCACTATACCCCCTCCCAGCCTCCCTACTCCTCCTTACCCCTATCATATGACCCGTACACCTCACCTTACACCAAAATCCACATATATTTTCATCCCCTCGCACCATTACTACCCCGACCGTGAGTCCTTCTTGAGTGTGAAGCGAGATGGCAACCGAGAAGACAAGCGACTAGCCTCTAATGATCATCGAGACGATGGAGCAAGTGAGTTACTAGCCGCTCGGTTTGGGTAACTATCCTTACTTTTTCGTCTTTTTATCGCTTGTTTTTCATTGTTTGCCCCCTTCCCTTGAGTCATGGGATCTTAGTGGCCTTCGAGGCCATAGTATGATTGCTCCCGACTCTCGACGACGTGATTGCGTCGAGAGTCAATCAAAAAGTCCAATATACAAGATTTTCACCTTTCTTTTTAGGATTTAGTCGGATTCGGCTGAATCCGGGCTAGGTGACTTGATTACACCTAGCCCTCCCCTCCCATTTCCTTTTATTTCCTTCTTTTATTTCTTCCCCCATCCATATCTTTTTCTCGTCTCGGCCCATGGTGACTTGACTACACCCCGGCCGGACGCCTTCTACCCTTTTCTTCACTTTATTTTTGATTTTTAGCTTTATTTTCGTAGTTTATTTTCCTTTTCTTTTGTCTCTCCGCACACTACGATCGAGCATGAGGACATTGCTCGGTTTAAGTGTGGGGGAGCGATATTCTATCAAAGTTAGTTTTATTTTTCCCTTTTTCGAAAAACCTTTAAAAACCTTTAAAATTTGAAAAAAAAAATCACAAAAATCAAAAAGATTTTCTCTTTTGTGTATTTTCATTTCATGCCATTGTGTCGTATATTTGTGTTGTTGTGCGTGTTTGCCTCCCTTTTTCCTTATAGGTTGCTTGAATCGCCGTTAGCTTTGGAAAGCTTTCAAGACTTCCGGTAACATCTCTTCACCCCTTTTTCCTCTTTGTTCCACGTGGAGTATGGAGGAGTTGTGTGTTGTGGTGTGCTCGGGCGGAGCTTGTAACGTTTGTGGTTGATTGGTGACTTGTTTGAAAATTTGGGGTGGTGTTTGTGTTATGTATGCGTTCGTTTTGTTTTGTAATGTTTTTGTTTTTGTTGCCTTTGTTTCTTTTCCTCTCGTTTTCGTCATGTCTTTAATTATGTGTTATGTTGTGTTGTGTGTCATGTGTGTAAACCGTTTTCGAAAACCTGGTTTGGAGGCTAGTGTGTGAGTGTGTACTTTCCCTTCCTAGTAGCATGAATCGAGTCTTGGGCTTTAGTCTAGTAGAATGACCCTAAATCAATGATTTCGTTGGTCCTTTACCTTGAGTCCACCTAGCTTACTAGGGATTTACTACGGGATTTGCATTTTGACCATTATGACCACCCACGGTGTGAAAAGGCCTTGGTTACCGAGTCTCGTCCCCTAGGTGACCGTGTTTAGGATTGTTTTGATTAGTCCAAGTTCTCCACTTTTTGTGGGTTTGAAGGGAAGGGCCCGTCCCGACTTACCCATTCACCTACCTCCTACACATACCCACACAAATAAAATGCAATTTATTGATTCTCTCTTTCTTAATTGTCAAGAAATGCCAAAAAAGCCAAATCTTGCCAAAAAAAGGCAAAGAAAAGAAAAGAAAGAAAAATAATGAAAGAAAGAAAAGAATGAAGAAAAAGAAAAGGCATAAAAGCCAAAAAGAAAATAGAAAATAGAAAAGAAGAAAAAAGAAATGGTATGGCAACAAACAAATCAAAACGTCGAAAAGAAAGAAAATGCCAAAAGAAAACCCGTCTCACAAAAAAAGGAAATCCCCACAAAAATAAGCCTTTTTTCCGACTTTTGCCGTGAAGAGCCTACCAAAGGACCGAGTCCCGAGGAAGGATGATAGCGGCATTAGTCGGTCTTCCCTCATTTTGCATGTTTTCCACCTTTTTACTTGGACTAGTTAGGCGGTTTCGGACACGGGACGACCCTCTTGGCTCACGCTAAAGGGGGCGGGGTCTCACTTACCTACAGTGTCGACTAACACCGTGGTTCTTCACTTTTCCACTCCGCCGATCGTCCCGTAGTACGTTCTTAGAAAGTTAGGAGGACCTAGGTAAGTTACCAACGTTTTTGTTGCTTTATCGTCATACTATTAGGGTTTAGTCCACCTTGGTTTGTATTGCTAGCTTGGGAACGTTGTCGCTTACCTCGAGTCCTAAACCGGTGCTTCTTTCACCGCTTTTAGAGGGAAGCGGTATTTCTTTTGTATTGGGTGCAACCGTCTAAGTGTTTGTTTGTGTGTTTTGTGTCCGGTTGCATCTGCGGTTTTGTCGCAAGACCCCACTTGCCTTGCGGAGTGCACCTTTCCTCTAAGTGCACTCGCGTGAGTTGAAAGGGCGTTGGGTGCGCTAATACCCACTCGGTTAGTTTAGTACTTAGTTTGTGCTTACTCGAGGGCGAGTAAGGGTTAAGTGTGGGGGAGTTGATAAGTGTAGTTTGTAGTGCCTTTTTCACTATGTTTTGGTCCCATTTCCTTGTGGAATCGCTCCTTGGGAGCGATTTATGGGCTTCTTATGCTTCCTTTAGTTCGTTTCAGGTTCCCGAGACCGATTTGGAAGAGTTGGAGCGATTCCGACTCTATAGATACACATTTTGGAGCCAACGGAGTAAAGGAACGATGACTCGATGCCTTGGAATCGACCCCGAGACCTTGGGACCCAATCCCGAGCCTCCGAGACCCGATCCCGAGTCCCGAGAATCGGCGAGAAACCCATGAGAGGCAAGGAGGGACCAAAGAGCTCTTAAGGGAGGCCTACAAGACCCATCCCGTTCGGGATGGCCTCATCCCGTTCGGGATGAGGTGCGCTTTGAAGAAGGCCACTGTGAGCCCATCCCGGTCGGGACCAACCCGTCCCGGTCGGGATTACAGGGCCGTCCCGATCGGGATGCTACAGGGGCAGCACGGGCTCTTTTCTTTCTTCTCCTTCATTCTTGTACCCATATATATACTCCCTTCTTGTATTGTTAACACTTCTTATCATACCCTAGACTAATTTAAGCCTCCATTAGACTTTCAAAACCCTAGATTAGTGTTCTCATATTAGCTTTAATCTTCCTTTAATTATTAATTAATCTTTGTAATTAGTTCTTGTATTAAGAAGTTCTTGAAGAATTCTCCAAGCTTGACAACCTTGGGATTCTATTTAGGTTCTTATTTATACAAGATTGCATCTTTTCTAAATCTAGTGTTGGTATAATCTTTCTTTACCCTTGTTCTTTGTTATCTAATCAAGTTTCATCTTTTACTTATTGTTGTTGTTACTATTTGTTAGTATGGATGTTTGGATGTTTGAGTTGATTTCTTTTATGATTGCTAGTTTTTTCTTTATCATGAGTGAGTAGTCTCCTTGTGGGGTTAGTAGGGGAATTAGGGGTAGATTTTGGATGATTAGGGTTGATTAAGGGAAAAGGGTGAATCTTTGTTGTTAGTCACATTGTGGGCACTCCATGTGTTTGTTGATATGCTTGTGTGAGTAGTAGTGGCCATGCTTCCCATGCTTGTGTTCATCTTCCCATTGTTTGTCTATTATGTGGTCATGTTGAGAATAGTCATAGTCACGAGAGTGCCGACTAGGGTCTAAGTTGCGAGAGCCCGGACCCACCTTGACATCGGTCTAAGTTGCGAGAGCCCGGACCGACTCTAGCAATTAGAAGACACCTATACCCTTGATCACACCAATTACCCTTCTACTCCTATGAACCCGACCTACCCCACCTCCTTTCCATATTTGATTCAACTCCTTAGTTAGTCGTCGTTTATTCTAGTTTACTTATTAGTTCGATCATTGGCATTGTTTAGCATTGTTTTAGCCTAGTTCATCCTTTGATTAGTCATACTTCTTCCTCCACCATAGTTTTCCATTCATCGTTTCTTTGTGTTTGTTTGGTTGCATAGTCTTGTTGCAGGCCGACCTAGTCTAAACCTTGCAATACCGTCCTCGTGGATACGATCCCGATTTACCCTAGCTACCCACTAGGTGTAATCGGTAGTTTATTGTTGGTTAGGATACACGACAAATCCTTACCATCAAGGCCGTTAAGTGCGGGCGGGGTTGGGTGTCCTTAGTGGGCTTCCCAACACGTACCCTCACCCCTTACTCAGAACCTCGGTTTCCGGATGCCCGAAACCGTTGGCGCACGAGAGCCATTCTTTACACGATTACCGGTGTAGATGCTATCGGTATCGTAATGCAAAGGGACGAGCCCAATAAACTCTGAAACTGAAGTGGGCCGTACTTTGTGTATGGCCCATGACGACATAGAGTGGGCTCGAACGGGTCCGAACTCCCACAATGTTCGGTGGCGACTCCATTTCGACTTAAATTACAATTTGATCCATTCTTATATGGAGGTGCATTCGCCTACCCAAACCCGCGCGTGGCCACGTCGGGGTGGACCTACGTCATGTCCACACTATATATCTAACATTTCAGGTACTAGCTTGTGCTTCCCAAAGGAACATCAAGTTTTGGTGTTTCGCCTAAATGTTACATACGAATTGCTATGTGTCGGCATCATACAGGTATACCCAGACTCGAGAAGGAAGTCTCCTCGCAAACAATCCCTAATGGAAAGCTCATGCGACATTTCTACTAAAGAATCGGGATGTGTCTGCGAACGGACACACCCATAGCTTCTATGCAAGCTCCCGCGTAATTCTGAGTCGGGATGTGTCTGCGAACGGACACACCCACAGCTTCCTATGCAAGCTCCCGCGTAATTCTGAATCAAGATGTGTCTGCAAACGGACACACCCATAGCTTCCTAGGCAAGCTCCCGCGCAACTCCATGATGGGATTGTCTGCAAACGGGCACACCCAAGGCTTCTTAGGCAAGTCCCCACGGAGCTATTAGCATCAACTCAGGTATGATTTCTGATAAGTGTAGTTTGTAGTGCCTAATTAGCTGTGTTTGGTCCCGTTTTCCCTTGTGAAATCGCTCTTTGGAGCGATTTCTGGGCTACTTATACTTCTTCTAGTTCGTTTTAGGTTCCCAAGACCATTCATGGAGAATTGGAACGATTCCGACTCGTTTCATACACTTTTGGAGCCAACGAAGAGAAGGAACGATCACCCGGTGCCTTGGATTCGATCCCGAGACCTTGGGACCCAATCCCGAGCCCCTTAGACTCGATCCCGAGCTCCGAGAATCGATGAGAAGCCCATGAGAAGGAAGGAGGGACCTTAGAGCTCATAATGGAGGCTTACAGATCCTTCCCGAGCGGGAAGAGCATCCTTCCCGGTCAGGAAGGAGTGCACAATTGAGTAGGCTACTGTTTGAGCCTTCCCGGCCGAGATGAGAGCTTCCCGACCGGGAAGGATGGTCCTTCCCGACCGGGAGCATTCCTTCCCGACCGGGAAGAGAGAGCTGTAGCCGCGTGACTTTCTTTTCTCCTCTTTCACTCTTGTAACCTTATAAATACTCCTCCCTTGTATTGTTTAAGCATCCTACATTACCCTAGATTATTTTAGACCTCTCTTCAACATTCAAAACCCTACTTAGACTCTCTTCATCTCTAGTTTAGTTTCATATTAATCTTTTGTTAATCTTAGATAAAGCTAGTTAATTAGTCTTGTATTAAGGAGATTCTTGAAGACTCATCCAAGATTGACAACCTTGGAGATTATTTGGGTTTTTTTTATTAATGCAAGTTCTCATCTTTTTATCTCCTTGTTAGTTGGTATAATCTCTTTTCTCTTAATCTTTGTTAATCTTTCAAGTTTCAATCTTTACATATTGTTTAATGTTCTTGTTTGTTCATGATGAATGTTTGGTTATTTATGTTCATTTCTCTTATCATTGTTAGTATTAGATTGATTATGAGTGACTAGACTCTTTGTGAGGTTAGTATGGGGATTAAGTATGGATTTTGGGTAATTAGGGTTTGATCAAGGGGAAAGGTGGAATCTTTGTTGCTAGTCACTAGTTGAGCACTCTATGTGTTTGTTGAATTGTTTGTTTGAGTTGTAGTGGTCATGCTTCTAATACTTGTTTTCATCTTCTCATCTTGTAATCGATTTGTGGTTGAATGCTTATGTTTTGGGTAATACTTTGCATGAGTATTCGGGTTTAGTCTTAGACACGAGAGTGCGGACTTAGGCTTTGGTGCGAGAGCGCAAACCGACCTTAGTGACAAGGAGTAACCTATACCCTTGACCTCCCAATCATCCTACTACACTTATGAACCCAACCTAACCCTACTCTTTCCCATATTTGATTTATCCACCTCGTTAGTCATCATTTCTCTAGTTTGTTAGTATCTTTGATCTTTAGTTGCTTCATTTAGTCATTGTCATACGTAGTTCATTGCTAGTCTAGTTTCATCCCTCTTCACCATCTTACTTAGTCAATTCTCTTCTCTTTGTGTTGTTTGTGTGACTTAGCCTCGTTTTTAGGTAGACCTAGTCTAGACACCTATAACCGTCTCCGTGGATACGACCCGACTTACCCTAGCTACCCGTTAGGTATAGTTGGACTTTACTTGACGGTGGGGGATCGCGGCAAATCGCTTACCATCAATTTGGCACCGTTGCCAGGGACGGTGCATGTTTAGACTTAGTGTAGACACCCACATTTTGACCGCCAGTTGTCTATAGTAGTTTCCGTCAAACACCCGATGATGATCGGACGCAAACGTGCTTTAAATACTCAGAAACGGGCTCAAAATCATTGGCATTTGGCTTGGGCTCATTATGGAGTACATATCTCACAAAACCGACCTCAAAATCAGGCCCAGTGGGTCGTTTCGAGTCAAATAAGACTAATTTGGGTCGATTCTGACACCAGGGGTAAAACCGTCTTTTTACGACCGAGTCAAAACCCGTCAAAATTATTTCCGCGGCACGTGAGTCAGCCGTGACACCTCACACGGCTGATTCACACTCCAATCCTACAAAAAATCAGCTTCACAAAATATTAAACAAATCCGTTTAAGGATGGAATTCGATCTCAAGTAGGAATCCTATCCGAAAACCGATTCAGACACCCGACCGAGTGCAAACACTCGGCCGAGCAGCATATTCCAGCCGTGTTCCCTTTCTTCCTTGACAAGAAAGCGGAATTCTCATGCCTTACAGCTTCCTATATTTCCTATCTCTAGCGGTAGTTCAAACTCTCCTAGCCAAGGTCGGGAACTCCCTATAAATAGCCCCTTGCACACACACTTTTACACAATCAATTATTATCATCAATTATCAATTAGCATCTACAATATACATTCATTATCGATCAAATATTCATAAAAGCATCACAAATTATTCCCATACACACACTCGTAAGCATAAAATCTAGCATCGATACACCGATATTACACCAAAAAACCGAAGGAAAACCGGCCCATACCCGACACCCTTCACGACCAAACCGAGCCACCATAACTCACCGACATCTACTCGACGCTCTTGTGCCCAAGCCACGTCCCGACGAGCCCCGATCCGAGTAAACAGAAGCATGTAGGTTGAGGGTGTACCAAACCCGATTTCTCCTTCTTCTCTTCTCTCCCTCCGCGTCATCTTTTTTTTATTACGGGTCGTGTGTCGTCCTTTGTACGGGTCGTTCGTCGTTTTTCTTATTTTCTAACATCGATATTATCAAAAACTATTTTTATACATTCTTAACAATATGATATCAACTCTATAGTTGAATATCGTATTAAAAGAATTAAATTTAATCTCGACGATGTTAAAATCGTTACATCTTTTTCAAACCTTTTTTTACAAAACCTTTTTTATTCATTCCGAATATTCGATATCGATTTCATAATCGAATATCGAATACGACGAATATCGAAAACATAAAATCGAGTATAAATTAATTCATATTTTGTACGCGATTTATCAAAATTAGCAATTTCGAACAAAAAATAAAAACCAGACAGACCCGCACGCGAGTCGCGCCATACCCAGGCGACTCGCGCACGGGCCTGAAACCCAAGTCTTTTTTTAGTTTTTTCGTTCGTTTTATTTTATTATTCTACGAAACGATTTCAAAATTTATATCTTTTCTAAAACTATTCGAAGTATTTGATATTGATTTCGTAGTCAATTATCGAATATAACGAATATCGAAAATATTAAGCCGAGTACGAATTATGCAATATTCGTACGCGATTTAATAAAAGCATCGAATTTTCAAAAAACCGCTTTCGAAATCAGCCCGACACGCGACTCGCCGGCATCCCGGGCGAACCGCACGGCCGGCTGCCACGACGCGCCTTTCTCGTTTTTTTTATTATTATTCGAACTTCGTTTTTTATACAAAACAGCGTTTTAGCGATATTTTTCAGATTTCGATTAATATTTATTTTCTCGATCTCGTATATTTATTTTATTTGCTATATTATTATTTACAAATCGATACTAACTCGTTTGTTCATCTTTTGTAGCAAGTTCATCTTTTTCATCATTTGTTTTATTATACTAAAACGAACTTCACATGCTAAATTCAACTTTGACGTTAAATTTTAGTTGCATTAAACCGACTTAGCAACCCATTCAATTCCTCGCATGTTTAGGAAAACAATGTTTGCATATCATTCATCGTATTACTAACGCGCGTATTAAAACATCATTCGATATCCTAGTAGAGGCCGCTAGTGTGCGGGCGGGGTTGGGTGTTCTTAGTGAACTTCCCAACACGTACCCTCACCCCTTACTCAGAACCGTGGTTTCCGGATGTCCGAATCCATTGGCAACGAGAGTCATTCAATATACGATTAACCGCTCAAGTCGGCATCTATATCGATATGCAAAGGGACGAGCCCAATAAACTCTGACATCGGACTGGGCCGTATTTTGTATACGGCCCACTACGACATAGAGTGGGCTCGAACGGTTCCGAATAACCATAAAATTCGGTGGCGACTCCAACTTCGATTTAAATTTCCATTTGACCATCTCATGGAGATTCATTCGCCTCCCCAAACCCGCGCGTGGCCGCGTCGGGGTGGACCTATGTCATGTCCACAATTTGGCGACTCCGCTGGGGATTAGCTGATACGTTACTGACCTTCAGCATCCTCAGGGTGAGACTCGAATAGAAATCGTTTGACTAGTACAATACGCGTTTTAGTTTTACGGTTCATGCATAACCCCATATTTTCCCGGGCCGGTACTGGTGACCGACGTCCCACTATACTATCGATGTAGTCCAAATTGGATATGTCGAAGGTGTCCATTAGCCGATTCGTATGGGTTTTACGGCATGTTCTAAGCTCAACTCGACTTAGGAAGTCCGCCCCGATTCTCGATAGGCTGTGTACACTGGTATAGACCCTTTCAGACTGACCGAGACTTAGAATTAGAGCATACATGGCATCGTTATACTGCTTCCATGACTACGTGCTACCTGATTTACAAGTCTTTTTTTTCAAAAACCCGTCTTTTTCAAAATAGCATCCTTTTCAAAATATCCAATTTCAAAACCCGGGACATATACCGAATTTAGGATCCACGATTTTACTCAAAATAGCCTATTTTTAGCCGGTATTACGCCCATTTCAAAACTCGAAAATATTTTCGAACTTTCAAAACCGTCCCCGGTCCACCTTTTCCGTTTTCTCGAAAAAGGCCGGGTTTCCCTCCCGAATTTTTCGGGCTTTCAAAAATCATATTTCGAAACCTTCCTCTTCTTAGGACTTCCCGTATTTAGCAGTGTCGGGTCGTGTCGTAAGTCGTCGAGGTCTCTAGCGTCGAAACTCCGTCGATCTTATATCACGGATTTCCTCCCTATCCCAGTCCGCCTTATTTGACTAAGGCAAGGCCCACCTACGTAGGACATACTCCTACAAGGGTTGGCCCGTCTACACAATCGAGTCCAAAGTCTGGGGAACGTCTCACGTGAACCTCCTTTCGAACAGGGCCCAGCCCACACAGCTGGATCCTAAAGGAGGCCCACCTTTCACAAGTCACCCGTCTAGGCGTCTTTTCCGAGTCAACCTTTTACAAGGCATAGCCCTATAACAAAAGGTTTGTGACCTTTACGTCTAAGGGTCACTCGTCCGACACTCGAGTCTTAAACCAAATTTTCGATCCCACTTGGGGGCTACCCTTCATTAGAGCGGTCAATCACGGTTGCTCTAAGGGTCATGTCTTACACGTGTCTCACGTACCCCACTTTCGAGCCGCTAAGATGCCACACCATCTGAGTCCTATCTGAGTCCTTAGCCTCACTTGGGGGCTATTCTCCAACGGAGCGATTAATCACGGTCACTCCGAGGATCATACCCTACACATTTGTCTTAGGAGACTCTAACCCGAGTCAAACATGGTCGCCCCATTTTCGGACTCACCCTCGTGCAGCTTGAGTCTCATCGTCAAGCCAGGGTCGTTACCTCGTCCAGGTCAACGTTCGAGTATCCCGATCCAAGAATCCTAGTCATTCCAGTCACCTCGGGTCGCGTCTAGTTTGACTCCCTCTCTTGCATTTGCGCAAAACCGAGTTTAGGCGAGTCGTGGCACCTGTCGAAGACCTTACCAAAAAAAAACAACCAACCGAGTATCCGAAAGTCCGAATTGGATTCGAGTCTAAGTTTGAGTCCGAGTCTAGGATACCCTACATCCTCATTTCCAAGTCAAAGTCAGAGTCTTTTGCATTCTGTCCTCTTTTTCAAAATTCAATAAAATCAGCTTTTCTATTGCTCATATATACTTTCCTTATGTATTTCCGAGAACATGATAAACACCGTCATACACTGTGAGCACAAGCACGTGACTATAGGCACATCTATAATGACTGCAGGAAATCGAGACCCATGTTTTCCTTTACCTGTTCCATGTCTGACATAGGAAGCCACAAAACTACACTTAGCAGGAGCGGTAACGAATCCAATGACGAATCTAGGTAGTCTCCTAGTTTGGGTTCAAGACGGGAGGCAAGCCCATTTCCCACAATAAACACCCCTCCGACAAGATCAACCATACCTACCTACGGTGTTAGTCTGACCAACAGAAAAAAAGACAAAAAAAAAAAAAAACTGGACAAAAAGAAGAAATCGAAAGTCCATGAAAAAGAAAAAAAAAAAGCAAAAGGCCAAAACAAAAAAGCAGGCCATCATAAAAAAAGAGCATCCACGACCAGAACGGTCAACACAAATGAAGATCCCATGATCGGGACTAAGAGGTCAACTAACAAAAATATTCAAGCGCCCATGACCGTGGTCAACGGTCCACTTAAGATCAATATTCATACCATCTAATAAGGGAGAAACAATCAAGCTGGTCAACTAACACCACATTTAGCCTTCCCACATTACAACCCTCAAGACCTTCCCGAGACCCAGGCTAAAGACAGCCCGGAATTTTGAGGATTCAAGCTCCATAGGATACCCCTAACCATTAGGGCCAGACATGGAAACCAGATCCCGCATCATCAAACATATCCCGATCAAAGTTCGAGCCATTTTACTCGGCTTCCCCTTTATATAACAAAATTCACAATCACCGTACGCAAACCCGAGATCAAAACTCGTCAAAGACCCGAGATCAAAACTCGTCAAAGACCTGAGATCAAAACTCGTCAAAGACCCGAGAGCAAAACTCGTCAAATCCCTTACCTAATCATACACAATCCCGAGAGCAGAACTCGTCAAATCCCCGAGAGCAAAACTCGTTAAAATCCCCGAGAGCAAAACTCGTTAAAATCCCATCCCAATTCTTCTCATTCAAACCACTTACCAACCCCAAACATGGGAATTTAACTTGCAGTCGGCATAGAACATGCCCAAATAGTGCACACCACCTCTGGGGGCTATCCCGGAGAACGCTCACAGTCACAGGATCAATATCCTAACCATTCTAGCCCTTTGATCAAGACATCACTGGGAATGCACCTAGCCTACACCATTGCTATGGCTAGTTACACACGAAGTCCTATTAGACTAGGCATCATAATATATCTTTCGACACTGAACTACGACATGGTTTGATTTCACTACACGTGAATACGTAGGCAGCCTTTCAACAGAGGCATAACCACCCACATTGACACACATTCAAAAAGTGTCATCATTCCGGTCACGACACCGTCATGTTCTCAGCAGCTAGCTTTGTCGTCCTGGGGGCTTCTCTTAGGCAGAAAACCTCCATCCACTCACAAAATCCATATAAATTAAAAAAATCTAGCCTCCTTTCTGTAGTGTGTCCTAGTACTCGGCTCAGTCGAAGACAAGAATCTATCAGGACTCGGAGCAATACTCACTTTGAAAATGTACCCTAAAATCAAAAATTCAGGAGAGCACTAAACTACAATAGTCTCATTACAGACTACTGCAACCCCGCATAGCATATCTATCCCACTTCGATGTTCGACCATGTTGCCACTCGTCTAGGCTACGGAATAGCGCAACTTAAGAGTCTTGTTAGGTGGCCCACCCCCCTACCGAGTCATGGTCCAACCCCTCGAGAGTCCAGTCGTGTCTGTCAACTCGTCCGGTCACGCCCAGCGTCGAGTCTGTCGATAAGTCTCTCTCTTCAAATTCTCATTTTTTAAAATTTGCAAAATTTAGCCATTTGAGAAAACCCTTTTCGACAAGGTCAAATTTTGGTCTATTTAAATTGCAAATTTCTTTTCTACTCATTTCAGTTTTGAAAACCTATTTCCTAGCACGTGAGCTGCTTTTAGGACTTCGATTTCAAAAGTAAGCAAAAATCATTTTTATTCCCCAGCGCGAGTCATATTTGTTTCACTTACATGTTGCATGCAAAATTTTATGTAACTTATACAGGTACTATTCAAGACCGCGCAATTCACATAACTCCCCAGCGGCATAGACTTATACGACAAGTCCGATTCCCCACGGAGTTATCATCATCAACTCAGGTACATTTCTAGTCTCCGGCCAGCGGGCCCTTTACGCAGGTCTAATGGACCTTAAACGACCCGACCGGAAGTCTGCCAGGTCTTAATCTTTGATTGGCCTGGTAGCTACTCTGACTTTCGCCTTGTCCAAGCCTCAGTCAGAGTGGGGGCTCTGTAGACACCCACATTTTGACCGCCAGGTGTCTATAGCAGTTTCCGACAAACACCCGATGATGATCGGACGCAAACGTGCTTTAAATACTCAGAAACGGGCTCAAAATCATTGGCATTTGTCTTGGGCTCATTATGGAGTACATATCTCACAAAACCGACCTCAAAATCAGGCCCAGTGGGTCGTTTCGAGTCAAATAAGACTAATTTGGGTCGATTCTGACACCAGGGGTAAAACCGTCTTTTTACGACCGAGTCAAAACCCGTCAAAATTATTTCCGAGGCACGTGAGTCAGCCGTGACACCTCACACGGCTGATTCACACTCCAATCCTACAAAAAATCAGCTTCACAAAATATTAAACAAATCCGTTTAAGGATGGAATTCGATCTCAAGTAGGAATCCTATCCGAAAACCGATTCAGACACCCGACCGAGTGCAAACACTCGGCCGAGCAGCATATTCCAGCCGTGTTCCCTTTCTTCCTTGACAATAAAGCGGAATTCTCATGCCTTACAGCTTCCTATATTTCCTACCTCTAGCGGTAGTTCAAACTCTCCTAGCCAAGGTCGGGAACTCCCTATAAATAGCCCCTTGCACACACACTTTTACACAATCAATTATTATCATCAATTATCAATTAGCATCTACAATATACATTCATTATCGATCAAATATTCATAAAAGCATCACAAATTATTCCCATACACACACTCGTAAGCATAAAATCTAGCATCGATACACCGATATTACACCAAAAAACCGAAGGAAAACCGGCCCATACCCGACACCCTTCACGACCAAACCGAGCCACCATAACTCACCGACATCTACTCGACGCTCTTGTGCCCAAGCCACGTCCCGACGAGCCCCGATCCGAGTAAACAGAAGCATGTAGGTTGAGGGTGTACCAAACCCGATTTCTCCTTCTTCTTCTCTTCTCTCCCTCCGCGTCATCTTTTTTTTTATTACGGGTCGTGTGTCGTCCTTTGTACGGGTCGTTCGTCGTTTTTCTTATTTTCTAACATCGATATTATCAAAAACTATTTTTATACATTCTTAACAATATGATATCAACTCTATAGTTGAATATCGTATTAAAAGAATTAAATTTAATCTCGACGATGTTAAAATCGTTACATCTTTTTCAAACCTTTTTTTACAAAACCTTTTTTATTCATTCCGAATATTCGATATCGATTTCATAATCGAATATCGAATACGACGAATATCGAAAACATAAAATCGAGTATAAATTAATTCATATTTTGTACGCGATTTATCAAAATTAGCAATTTCGAACAAAAAATAAAAACCGGACAGACCCGCACGAGAGTCGCGCCATACCCAGGCGACTCGCGCACGGGCCTGAAACCCAAGTCTTTTTTTAGTTTTTTCGTTCGTTTTATTTTATTATTCTATGAAACGATTTCAAAATTTATATCTTTTCTAAAACTATTCGAAGTATTTGATATTGATTTCGTAGTCAATTATCGAATATAACGAATATCGAAAATATTAAGCCGAGTACGAATTATGCAATATTCGTACGCGATTTAATAAAAGCATCGAATTTTCAAAAAACCCTTTCGAAATCAGCCCGACACGCGACTCGCCGGCATCCCGGGCGAACCGCGCGGCCGGCTGCCACGACGCGCCTTTCTCGTTTTTTTTTATTATTTTTCGAACTTCGTTTTTTATACAAAACAGCGTTTTAGCGATATTTTTCAGATTTCGATTAATATTTATTTTCTCGATCTCGTATATTTATTTTATTTGCTATATTATTATTTACAAATCGATACTAACTCGTTTGTTCATCTTTTGTAGCAAGTTCATCTTTTTCATCATTTGTTTTATTATACTAAAACGAACTTCACATGCTAAATTCAACTTTGACGTTAAATTTTAGTTGCATTAAACCGACTTAGCAACCCATTCAATTCCTCGCATGTTTAGGAAAACAATGTTTGCATATCATTCATCGTATTACTAACGCGCGTATTAAAACATCATTCGATATCCTAGTAAAGGCCGCTAGTGTGCGGGCGGGGTTGGGTGTTCTTAGTGAACTTCCCAACACGTACCCTCACCCCTTACTCAGAACCGTGGTTTCCGGATGTCCGAATCCATTGGCAACGAGAGTCATTCAATATACGATTAACCGCTCAAGTCGGCATCTATATCGATATGCAAAGGGACGAGCCCAATAAACTCTGACATCGGACTGGGCCGTATTTTGTATACGGCCCACTACGACATAGAGTGGGCTCGAACGGTTCCAAATAACCATAAAATTCGGTGGCGACTCCAACTTCGATTTAAATTTCCATTTGACCATCTCATGGAGATTCATTCGCCTCCCCAAACCCGCGCGTGGCCGCGTCGGGGTGGACCTATGTCATGTCCACACTTAGTTTACTTATTAGCTTGACTTAGTTACCCCTCTTGTGTTCTTCTTCTATCTCTTGTGCATATTTTGCAGGTTTTTCTTGTTTTTATAGCTTTCTTTTCTCTTTGTCTTCCATCGTGCTCATTTATTGTCTTTGCCTAGTGTCCACAAAGCACTAGGTGTTCTCACGTTTGTTCAAGTGCGTAGTGCATGCCTAGGAGGAGAGGTTACTTCTTTCTCTTCAATCCAGAGCCGGAGAGACTCTTTAGAGCCTTTCGCCAACGGACGATTGATCGGGTTAGAACCTCTCAACCGAGTACTAGCAATACCATTGAAGAACAAGCTCAAGGATCCGACTTGAACGAGACACCTCGAGAGACGGCCGAAGGGAATTTCATCAATCCCTTTGGTACTTCTAGTCATTCCTCTCAACCTAGTTCCCCTTCTACTTCTACATCAACACCGTCTACACCATCATCTCCCGCCAATCCAACAATGCCTAAGTTCTCTTCTCACTCAACCTTTACGGAGGACGTTTTGCCCGGTCCCACCGCTTTACTGGCCGCATATACCGGCAACTTTGTGGCAAAAACACCGTTTATCCAATTGGTCGAAAGAAGTCAATTTAGTGGGTTACCAACCAAAGATCCTCATCAACACATGGAAACCTTTTCGGATTATTGCGATGCTATCTCACAACATGGAGACCAATCTATTGAGAGCTTCTATCACGGGATTTCAGCAACGTGATGAAGAAAGCCTCTATGAATCGTGGGAAAGATTCAAAGCCTTGATCCGTTCTTGCCCTCACCATGGTCTATCACAATGGTTTCTTGTTCAATAGTTTTGGAACGGGTTATATGAAGACTCAAGGGCCATACTTAATATGGGATCGAATCGAAGGTTTACCGAGGTGGATGATGACCAAACATTGTCAAGAATCGAGGAGATGGCGGTACACAACTCCCAATACTCAATGCCTAGAAAGGCGAATCGAGGAGGAAGGCACGAGATCGATGCCATTACACAACTAAGCATTGATCTTGGAGCTCAATTAAAAACCCACATGGAATCTATTGGCAAGAAGCTCCAAAGACATTTTGATCAATGTCAAAGTGCATGTGCCTCCCACCAACATTCAATTCAACAAGTCAATGCTTTGGGAGTTGTATCTCCTACACCTTATTATGGGATATTCGAGATTTGCGGGATATTTAGACATGAGCCTCTACATTGTCGGGGTATTATTGAGCAAATGAACGCCTTTCAAGCGTTCAAGCAAGGTGCCCCCTATCCTCATATGTTCCAAGCTTCCCATCAAGCTTCCCCACAACAATCTCTACAACACCGTCCATATGTGCCACATCCCTTAAGGGACAACAACCAAGGCTACCAAGGTTATGTAGGCAACCCAAGGCCATTCAACAACTACAAACAACATAACCAAGGTACCTTCAACAACAATCAAGGGTTCCAACAAGGGAACTTCAATCAAGGTGGTTTCCAAGAAAACCAACACAACCAAGGACATCAAAACTACAACCATGGCAATACTCAAGGCCTTAATCAAGGCAACTCTCATGGGTTCCAGGGGAACCATCAACGAGAACAAGGGTCTCAAGGTACTCGACAGGAAAGCAAGTAAAGGAGCCGGTCTCCAATTCATGATTATGGTACTCCCTTAGCCCTCACCGATACTCCACACAATCCACAATCTCCACCTCGAGATTTCGACATGCAAAAATCTATGTTGGATGTGCAAAGGAGTAATCAAGAAATGCAAAGAAGCCAAATGGAGATGCTAAGAAACCAACAAGAATTCTTTTCTCATCTTCAAAGGGAGAACATAGCAAGAGACGCTCATATGAAGATGCTCGAAACCCAAATAGATCAAGTTGCTTTGGGTAGCTCTTCAAGGCAAAAGGGGCAACTACCTCCTAAGGTGAACCGGCGAAATTTGAGCATGTGAATGCTATTACCTTGAGGAGTGGTGTATCTTATGTCTCCCCCTTATTCCCTATTGAGCAACAAGCAATGAAAGAAGTTGCATCTTCAACTCAAGAAAATTCAAGCTTTGGAAATCCAATGGAGGAGCAAGTCTAGTGGGAGATTGAGAAACCCCATGAAGACAAGCTTCCCCCACTTCAAGGAAAAGACAAAGGTAAAGGGAAAATGTCATTTGAAAAGTCCAACCCTAACGAGCAAGACAAGGTACATATCAAGTTGCCTTTCCCAACAAGGCAAATGAAGACCAAGGTGGATATTCAATATGAGAAGTTCCTAGATATTGTGAAGAAATTGGATGTGAGTGTCCCTTTTACCGAACTACTTACCCAAATCCCGGCATATGGAAGATTCATGAAATAAATCTTGGCTAGGAAGAGATCCGTCGACAAGTAAGAGACCATAACGTTCAAAAGAGAGGTGAGCGAGCTCATTCAAAGTTCTACACTTCCCAAGTTGAAGGATCCGGGTAGTTTCTCGATCCCGTGCACCATAGGCAACTTGAAGATTGAGAGAGCATTATGTGATTTGGGTGCCACTACTACAAATCCCTTACTTTTATGACGCTTTGTTATTGACGCTGTCATAGAGTGTCAATCTCAGAATCGTCCCTCTTTTTTATTGTGACACCCTTTAATGTCATAATCTAGAATAAACTACTGCTAAAGTACTATTACTATTTGACAAATTAAAAAATATTAAATAAAACTAATTTTCCAGTGAATTAAAATAAGCGCCTTTACCAAATTTTGGAAAAGTTAAAACACGTTTACCCAAAATAATCCCGCTCATACAGTATTCATCCCTAATTCATCGCCCGCCTTATCCTCTATATACTAAAAGAGAAACCACTAAAGAAGCAAATGACACGTGTCGCGATGTGGTGAAATTTTTTCCCACCTAAAATAATTTAGCTAATGGATATGCATTTGGCCCAATAAATAAATAATTTATGTACAATTAGTGAACAAATTTGTACAAAATATAGACACAAACTGTAATACATCCTCTATATACTAAAAGAGAAACCACTAAAGAAGCAAATGACACGTGTTGCGATGTGGTGAAATTTTTTCCCACCTAAAATAATTTAGCTAATGGATATGCATTTGGCCCAATAAATAAATAATTTATGTACAATTAGTGAACAAATTTGTACAAAATATAGACACAAACTGTAATACAATAATAATTACTTATTATTTTAAAATTAAAAGATGACGCGACTAAAAAAATCAAGATGTAATAATAAACAATATTTATACTCCGTAATTTTTAACATAAATGGATATATGAGTTTGATATTTATTAATGTTTACTAACAATGTTTCGTTTTACACAAAATATATACGCCGTGCATTTTGCACGGGGGCTAAACTAGTTCATCCCTAATCACCCCAAATCCCCAATTGAGAACTCACCTTAAACCCTAGTATTCTTCCCCGCACAACAGCATGGCTTGAAGTTCTATTCATCCCTTACTTTGGAATTTTAAGTTGATTATTGAAGTTCTATTCAACCCTAATCTTCAGAAATATCATTTTTCAATTATTCAATTCGTATATACATAACGCGTTTTTCAATTCGTATGTAAATGTTTTCCAATCATTTATTTCATATGTTTTGGTTCTATGATTATAATCTTGATAATTTTTTCTAAAACGAATATGATTTTATTAATCTTATTTGATACTCCGTACTTTCTTATACTCTGTCATTCTGATGTAGTCCTCAATGCAATTATATTTTTCCAGCCTAATTTCGGTATGGATCAATATAACTAGTAGTATTTTGAAATTCAGTTGTGCAAATAGGAAGTTATGGATCTCTAACATTGTGAGTTATTTGCAGAAACTACAAGCACTGGCTTCACCCCACATGTCATTATAGTGGAGACAAGAGAGGTATGGATTGTGCCTGATTCCCAATAGCAAATCGTAATCATGAGTCGTTCTCAATCTCATAACGATCTCTCTACGATGCGCAACTCCTTCATCAACCACCGTCGCACCACCACCGTCCACGGCGACGACTCTCTCGATCTCTTCTCCCGCACTCGCTGCACCTCCTCCCTCCCTCTCTCCGCCTGACCATTCTCAAGGTTCCTTACTTCTTCCAATCACTTGCACTTGCACCATCATCTTTTTTTTTTCTTTTTAAAAATAATTCGGATCGATTTATGTTCGTCGAGTTTTCGCTTTCAGTGTCATTGAAAGTGTGGAGTATTAGGTGTAGCATCAGACAATAGTGACATTTGTGATTTATTTAATTATTCTTAAAATTACCTATTTGAGTGGTCCATATCCATTATATGTGGTTTTGTTTAGTGATTGATTTTGTATTTTATGTTATTATGTGATTAATCATGTGATTTAATGTTTAAATATGAATTGGTGATAGTGTCGATTAAATTGGGGAAGTTATCAGTTGGATCTGTCAAGTACCTGCTAGAAATGGATTGGATGATCTGTTGGCTTTTGCGGATGGCGGGAAGCATGATTATAACTGGTAAAATTGTCATACTCCAGTACATTTATCCTAAAAACTGTTATCTACACTATTGTTTTTTATATTGGGGTATTTGCTATCTTCTATCACTTGTTAATTTTTTTTGGTGGGATTCGAAAATGTCGGGATATGCTCAGTTGCCTGTATTCTGTACTATCAGTAACCACCATTTTACTCTAATATCACATATAAACTGCAAGAATGTAGTTTTTCTCACAAGTACGAGTATATAGGGCGAATATGATGCTAATGGGTTCAAACCGCGACCATGTGTACCACACCTTATCAACTAAGCTAGTTGGCATCTCCAATTAATGGAGATGTGGTAGATTCGATGTCGTGGTATACTCATTCGATAAGTGTATGAGTATGAGTATGTCTCTAACATTGTGAGTTGTACATTTTACTCCTGTATTTTTAGGACAATAGTTGTCTTCTCCATGGTTGTGCCTGATTCCTAATAGCTCGCTTGCTTTTAGCTGTACAAGGACAACAATTTTACTCCTCGCGACTCTGTCAGATAAAGGCCAGGTTTGTGTTTCGTAATATGATACACGAACAACTGGTAGAGACTCTTAACAGTTTATTTGTATGCTCGCTATTATCTTTGTTCAGATGTGATTAGTTTTTGTAGCTGTATTTTTTTCTTACTTGGCTCAATTTTAATTCGTTTACAATTTTAACGAATTAATAAATTTTGGAGCAACTTAATATTCTTGTATAGTACTCGATTTTCATGTAAAGATTGCATCGTCAAAATGTACACTTCTTGTATTCTTGATAATGATGCACTGGCAGCGGGTATATCATAGTACATACTCACTTATTAGTCATCTATTGTGTCAATTTCTTTCATCTTGTGATCATTCTGTAACTAGACTAAGTTCTATACATACTGGCATAGTTTGGAAATAGTGTTTTTAGTGTTTTCTTCAAAGATGGTGCCTCTTGACCACACGGTTTGAATGACTTGTTTCCCCAAATGATATGTTCTGTACGATTTTTATCAACCTTAGTCAGAAAAACTTGTGACTTGGCTACTATATTTATAATATGATTGTTATCATGTTCATTTTTATCAAGAACATATATATCACGTTGCTTTTGCATAAGAGTTTTTTTCTCGATTAATAAATTTTTAATGTGTTCTTAGAATTTCAGGATATATCAAGGAGCGTATTTCTCAACGATTAATTATCGAAGGAAAAGATGAGAAATCACAAGCAACGAAAAAGCTAGCATCTCATATACCCGTTGTATCTTTAGAAACTCAATGTGGTGGAATCGGTAACAGATGGGGACCATGTAAACCCGATAAACCAGCCTTCCAATGACAACAATTGTCTGTATCATTCGACTCGTTTATTCAAATTCCAACTATATCTTCTCCCAAGTCCCATGGTAAAAGGCGTACATCTGTTACTAATCTTCAAAAAGAGAATCAGGAGGTCCTTATTATCTGAAGTTTGATATCCGATTGGCCAGATAAAGTCGAGTTTAATGAAAATGAGTAGGTCCTTACTATTGGTAAGTCTTCATCTCATATTAATTGTCACTGTTTTGGTAAGTCTTCAATCTTGTCTAATGAATTGAAACTATCTGATGAGCTAAGTTGTTTATGATCAGCTCAACTGTACTGAAAACTGAATGTTTCTAACCAGCCAATCAAGTACCAAGTCTCGTCAACAAATTGAAGATGAAGCTTTTAACTAGCTAATGTATGCAGGGGAGATACCTAGCGGCTTGTGGGTTATGGTTATGTTGTAAAGCAAAGCGACGTGTTTGGGGCACGTAGTATTTTAAGGAAAGATCAGGATCTCAGTTATGGTGGAACAAACACCTTTGCCCTACAAAATAGGGAGAAGGCTGTTGCTAATTTAACCGAAAAAAATGAAGGTTTGATGAAGCAAAATGAAGGATTACTCAAGCAAAATGGAAGGTTGGAGATCAAGTGCAATGAAAATAGTAACTCGTTGAAAAAAATGAGTACACGGTTTAGTCAGATCTTGGATGTTATGAGTAATGGGAAAGCACCAATTGAGTTCTTTGACATTGCAAAGACGGTTTTAAACATGTCCAACCCTGAGGTACTCTCTTTCTTTTCTCTTCATAGATTTTGCAACTTGTTTATACTCCCTTGCACTTGTTTTTTCCTCTCTTTCACCTGATTTTATGTTGCTGCCGGTGTTGTTACTTTCTGATGATTGGTCATCATCCCTTCTTTGTTATGTTACATTACGTTATGTTATGGAGCTTCTGTTATTACTTTCTTATGCTCGAGGTTGTTTTTATAGAAAGAGCGTGATGTTGTAACTTCTACGGAGATACACAATGGTGGGATTGGTGATTTGATGCTGTGGGTGAAGTGGTGTGGTTTGTGTGTGATGTTGCCTCATAAAAACTTTGTTAATTAGAGTCTGATGGGGGAATGCATGGAGTTAATAGATTCGTGAGCTATAATAACATTGTGGAATGCTATATTATATCGTTGATGTGTTTGTTAGTGTTATCCTCCCAAATGAAAAAAGCTGCTACTGTAAAAGTTTGGTAGTCCGATGAAGAATGAAAATGAGCTGGTATAAGATAACGTTGCAGCTTGTACACTTTTTTTATTCATGGGGTCAATTTTTATCTTCTAAACTTGCTTTACCAATCAACGCTCATTTTTCCTTTGTAGGTTTCGAAGACTACAAATGGTGAAGATGCGCCTAAATGAAGTATGCTTAGCCTTCATATCGACATCAACACCGTTTTATTTATTTTTTATGTTCTTGAGCAACAACATTTGTTATACTAGCATTTTTTTAGTTTTTTGTCGAAACTATATGCTAAAGCTAATTTTTGGAGTAATAGTGTAAGCTACGATGCATTAATTAAGTGGATGATGGATATATATTCTTTCTATGAAGAAATGTTTTTGCTATTTTTCTTTTTGATTTTATTCTTAATGTTTTTTTTCTTACGAAGATTTAATTAGTTATCGCTATCGTTCTAAGTATAGCACCACGTTATCGTCACATGTGATCGGAAAAGACATCAATAATTACTTTTATGAGGTTTTTTTGGCATACACGAAAAAAGCGTCAATATTTACTCTATAATGTAATTTTGCATCAAAAAATATTGATGCTAATGAGCATCACTAAATTGAGACGCATAAATGTGTCAAGATCATTGACACTAAAAAGCGTCAAAAAATTAAGGCACCCCAAATTTTGACGCTTTTTGTAAGCGTCACAAATGTAATTTATGACGCTTTTAAGCGTCATAAATAGTCTTAAAAAGCGTCATAAAAGTAAGAGATTTGTAGTAAGCATCATTCCCTATTCCGTTTGTGAGCGACTTGGGATGAAAGAGCTCAAGTGTACTTCTATTACACTCCAAATGGCCGATCGTTCACTCAACCGACCATTGGGGATGTTAGAAGATGTGCCACTAAGAATCGGGAAGTTTTTCATTCCGGTCGACTTCCTTGTACTTGACATGCCGGAAGATGCTATCACTCCCATTATCCTTGGGCGCCCATTTCTCCATACCGCCGGTGCTATGATTGATGTAAAGAATGGTAGGATCACATTTGAGCTAGGCGACGAAAAGCTCGTGTTCGACCTCCAAGGCAACACTTCGCCTACTAATGATGAGTCTTGTAATATGATCCACGCCATGAAAGACATCAATCTAGGGGATGAGTCGGGTGAAAGCTTGAAGAACAACTTCTATAGAATTGAAGATGATGATTCCGAGCTTGGGGCGGATGAATGCCCATATCATGATATTGAGGACAAGTTGCAAGGCAAGAAGAAAGATGAGCCTCCCTTGGGGCCGCATGAAGATAGATGGACGTTTGGGTATATACCGAAGGATCGCAAGTACAAGTTCAAGCCATTGAACTTAGTAGATCGGGATGCCCCGGGAACGTCGAGGTTAGGATGTGATGATTCTTGGAGTGGAGGTTGGTATTCCACTAGCTTGATCGAAGATTTCTCGAGAGCCTTCGATTTGTTACTCCGTGCCCTTGATGACGATGGAATTGGCTATGGTGTTGTTGAAACAAAAGTTTGAAGAATGCACCATCCTTGGTTTGACGGAGTTCCAAAAGAACCGTCCTATTGTATATATCTCTTTCTTGTAATACTTTTGAGTCTTGTGAAATTCTTATAGTTTGGTATTTTGATGAGTGATGAGAGGGAGGGATTTTGATGGATGTTTGAGCTTATTTGATAGGTGCGAAGTGAAGATGAATCTTAGAGAGGAGTGGTTATTGATAGAGCTTGGATTTTGAGCAAGGGAGTCGGTTTTTGAAGCCTTGGGTGAAGCTATCAAGATTGTGAAGGTCAAGAAGACTCTTCCCGGCCTAGAAGAGAGCATCCCAACCGGGAGGGATGAATCAGCCCGACCGGGAAGGAGCCATCCCGACCGGGATGAAGGTATCAAAAATTGGGTTTACTGTTGTGCCATCCCGACCGGGAAGGGGGCTTCCCGACCGGGAAGGGTGTGTCATCCCGACCGGGACCATCCATCCCGACCGAGATGATGCACTGCTCACCCTTTTGCTTCCTCTTCGACATTCGAGCCCACCCTACCACTTTATACCCCCTCCCAACCTCCCTACCTATCCTTGCACCTAACATATGACCCCTACACTTCATTTACATACCCCCACCTCTTTTCTTCTTCACTATACACCGAGTTTCATATCAATTCCCACCTCCTTATACCTTTGCAAGCTTACTACTTCAACCATGCAACCATATCGAGAATAAAGAGGAATAACTATGACGAAGACTAGCTTTGTGCCGTTATCGAACTTTGAGACGATGGAGCGAGTGAGTTGCTAACCGATTGGTACGGCAACTATCCTTTCTTTTCCGTCCTTTGTTGCTTGTCTTCCTTTGGTTGTTCCCTTCCCCTTTTATACTTTTGTGTCATGGTGGCCCTCGGGGCCTTGTTAGTCATTGCTCCCGACTCTCGATGACGTGACTACATCGAGAGTCATTTCAAAATCCAAATTTGCAAGTATTTTCACTTTTTCTTTTGGTAGGATTTAGTCGGATTCGGGCGGAATCCAGGCTAGGTGACTTGATTATAAACCTAGTCCTCCCCTCCCATTTCCTTTTATTTCCATATTTTTATTTCTTCCCCCATCCATATCTTTTCTTGTCTCGGCCCATGGTGACTTGACTACACCCCGGCCGGACACATTCTACCTTTTCTCCGCTTTTCTTTTTGTTTTTTAGCTTTATTTTCGTAGTTTCTCTTCTTTTTTTAGGGTCTCCATACACTACGATCGAGCATGAGGACATTGCTCGGTTTAAGTGTGGGGTAGCGATATCCTAGTGTAGCTTAGTTTTATTTTCGTAGTTTTTTCAAAAAATCTTAAAAAACCCTAAAAATTTGAAAAAATTTCACAAAAACAAAAACGATTTTCTTTTGTGTCGTGCTTTTGTTGTTTTGTGTGTGTTTGCCTCCCTTTTTCCTTGTAGGTCGCCTTATCACCGTTAACTTTGGAGGGCTTTCAAGACATCCGGTAACATCTTTTATCCCTTTTTCCTCTTTGTCTCTTGTCGAGTTTGAGGAGATTTTTGATGATGTGTGCTCGGGTGGAGCTTTGTAGAGTTTGAGGTTGATTGGATTGCTTATTTGGATGTTTTGGGGTGGTGTTTGTTTTGTTTGTATGTTTGTTTTCTTTTTCTCTTATTTTGTTTTGTTCTGTTGTGTGTGTCTCATTTTTTTTCGTCCTTGTTGTGTCTTGTTTAGTTGGTGTTTAATGTGTAAAAAGGTTTGCGAAAACACGGTTTTGAGGCTAGTGTGCAAGTGTCTACATTCCCTTTCTAGTAGTATGAATCGAGTCTTGGACTTTGGTCTAGTAGAATGACCCTAAATCAATAGTTTGTTGGTCCTTTACTTTGAGTCCACCTAGTCTACTAGGGATTTACTACGGGATTTGCATTTTGACCACTATGACCACCCACGGTGTGAAAAGGCCTTGGTTGCCGAGTCACGTCTCTTAGGTGACCATGTTTGAAATTGTTTGATTAGTCCAAGTTTTCCACCTTTTTGTGGGTTTGAAGGGAAAGCGCGCTCCCGACTCACCCATTCCCCTACCTCCTACACATATCCACCAAATAAGTTGCAAATTGTTGAAATCTCTTTCTTAGTTGCAAAAAGAAATGCCTACAACTCAAATCCAGCCAAAAGGGCAAACAAAGAAAAGGAAAGAAAATGAAAGAAAGAAATGAAGAAAAAGAAAAGGCACAAAAAGTCAAAAAGAAAATACAAAAGATGGAAAAGAAATGGCATAGCAACACAAAAAGAAAAAATGCAAAAGAAAGAAAATGCCAAAGAAAATCACCTCACAAAAAGAATCCCCACTTCTCACAAATAAGACTTTTTCCGATCGTTACCGTGAAGAGCCTACCAAAGGACCGAGTCCCTAGGAAGGATGATAGCGGTAATGATCGGTCTTCCCTCATGTTGCAAGCATATTCCACCTTTTTATTTAGGCTAGTTAGGCGTTTTTGAACATGGGACGACCCTCTTGGCTCATCGCTAAAGGGGGCGGGGTCTCACTTACCTACAGTGTCGACTAACACCGTGGTCCATCCTTTTTCCATCCTGGCGATCGTCGCGTAGTACGTTCTTAGAAGGTTAGGAGGACCTAGGTAAGTTACCAATGTTTCTATTGCTTTGTTGTCATAGTATTAGGGTTTAGTCCATTTCGGTTTGCGTTATTAGCTTGGGAACGTTGTCACTTGCCTTGAGTCCTAAACCGGTGCTCCTTTCACCGCTTTTTAGAGGGAAGCGGTATTTGTTTCTTTTTGGGTGCGACCGATTATTTGTTTGTTTGTATGTTTGTTATTTATGTGTTTTTGTGTCCGGTTGCATTCACAGTTTTGTCGCAAGACCTTACTTGCCTTACGGAGTGCACTTTTCCTCTAAGTGCACTCGCGTGAGTTGAAAGGGCGTAGGGTGCGCTAATACCCGCTCGGTTAGTAGTCTAGTACTCTTAGTTTTTAGTTAGTTGGTGCTTACTCGAGGGCGAGTAAGGGTTAAGTGTGGGGGAGTTGATAAGTGTAGTTTGTAGTGCCTAATTTGCTGTGTTTGGTCCCTTTTTCCCTTGTGAAATCGCTCTTTGGAGCGATTTCTGGGCTAATTATACTTCTTCTAGTTCGTTTTAGGTACCCAAGACCATTCATGGAGAATTGGAACGATTCCGACTCGTTTCATACACTTTTGGAGCTAACGAAGAGAAGGAACGATCACCCGGTGCTTTGGATTCGATCCCGAGACCTTGGGACCCATTCCCGAGCCCCTTAGACTCGATCCCGAGCTCCGAGAATCGATGAGAAGCCCATGAGAAGCAAGGAGGGACCTTAGAGCTCATAATGGAGGCTTACAAATCCTTCCCGGGCGGGAAGAGCATCCTTCCCGGTCGGGAAGGAGTGCACAATTGAGTAGGCTACTGTTTGAGCGTTCCCGGCCGAGATGAGAGCTTCCCGACCGGGAAGAATGGTCCTTCCCGACCGGGATCATTCCTTCCCGACCGGGAAGAGAGAGCTGTAGCCGCGTGACTTTCTTTTCTCCTCCTTCACTCTTGTAACCTTATAAATGCTCCTCCCTTGTATTGTTTAAGCATCTTACATTACCCTAGATTATTTTAGACCTCTCTTCAACATTCAAAACCCTACTTGGACTCTCTTCATCTCTAGTTTAGTTTCATATTAATCTTTTGTTAATCTTAGATAAAGCTAGTTAATTAGTCTTGTATTAAGGAGATTCTTGAAGACTCATCCAAGATTGACAACCTTGGAGATTATTTGGGTTTTTCTTATTAATGCAAGTTCTCATCTTTTTATTTCCTTGTTAGGTGGTATAATCTCTTTTCTCTTAATCTTTGTTAATCTTTCAAGTTTCAATCTTTACATATTGTTTATTGTTCTTGTTTGTTCATGATGAATGTTTGGTTATTTATGTTCATTTCTCTTATCATTGTTAGTATTAGATTGATTATGAGTGAGTAGACTCTTTGTGGGGTTAGTAGGGGGATTAAGTGTGGATGTTGGGTAATTAGGGTTTGATCAAGGGGAAAAGTGGAATCTTTGTTGCTAGTCACTAGTTGAGCACTCTATGTGTTTGTTGAATTGCTTGTTTGAGTTGTACGTAGTGGCCATGCTTCTCATACTTGTTTTCATCTTCTCATCTTGTAATCGATTTGTGGCTGAATGCTTATGTTTTGGGTAGTACTTTGCATGAGTATTCGGGTTTAGTCTTAGACACGAGAGTGCGGACTTAGGCTTTGGCGCGAGAGTGCAAACCGACCTTAGTGACAAGGAGTAACCTATACTCTTGACCTCCCAATCATCCTACTACACTTATGAACCCAACCTAACCCTACTCTTTCCCATATTTGATTTATCCACCTCGTTAGTCATCATTTATCTAGTTTGTTAGTATCTTTAATCTTTAGTTGCTTCATTTAGTCCTTGTCATACGTAGTTTATTTCTAGTCTAGTTTCATCCCTCTTCACCATCTTACTTAGTCAATTCTCTTCTCTTTGTGTTGTTTGTGTGACTTAGCCTTGTTTTTAGGTAGACCTAGTCTAGACACCTATAACCGTCTCCGTGGATACGACCCGACTTACCCTAGCTACCCGTTAGGTATAGTTGGACTTTACTTGACGGTGGCGGATTGTGGCAAATCGCTTATCATCAATTTCTATCTTACGACTGGCGAGCCTTTTTATGCGAGTCTAATGGACTATAAACGACCCGATCGGATGTCTACCAGGTCTTAATCTTTGATTGGCCTGGTAGCTACTCTGACTTTCGCCTTGTCCAAGCCTCAGTTAGAGTGGGGGCTATGTAGACACCCACATTTTGACCGCCAAGTGTCTATAGCAGTTTCCAAAAAACACCCGATGATGATCGGACGTAAACATGACTTAATACGCTCAATTTTCGGAGTCAGAATCAATAGTATTTGACGCGAGCTTTTAGCGGACTGAAAATCTCACTAAACATACCTCAAATTCAGGCCTAGTGGGTCGTTTCCAGTCAAATGAGATTAATTTGGGTCAAAACTGTCACCAAGGGCAAAATCGTCTTTTAGCGACTGAGTCAAATCCCGGTCAAAGACATTTCTGAGGCGGAAAAATCTGTCACGCAGCTTTCGAGAATCCATATCAGAGTCGAACACCTACAAAAATTAGCAATGAATAAGAGTTAAGCAACTAAAACTCTCCTAAAAGGACAACACTCGATCTCTAAGGAGGTCTCCAACCCGGCTAGATCCACTCGATCGAGTGGACCAGCTCACTCGATCGAGTGGACTCATAAAATCAGCCAAAATCGGGTGTTTTCTTCCCTTACAAGCAACCTTTTCCTATGCAAAGACGGAATCCTATTGCATCCAAGACTACTCCTTTCCTATCCGAAACAACAGTTTCTTCCCATCCAAGCTAGGAAACCTCCCCTATAAATACACCCCCCTTGCACACACAAAATGTCAACAATTCACAACACAAGAATTCCAATCCCGACATACACAAGTTATGACCCGAAATTCCAACAATACAAGGCTTATTATATCCCGACATTCCCTCTAGAAATCCTAAAGGATTCCCGACCATTTTACAACCCGAAATTCTAAGCAATTTTAGGCAAACCATATACAAACCCGAGAGCAAAACTCGCCAAATCCCTTCCCTAACCATACACACCATAACTCCCCTATATACATCTTAACGCTCCCGCGCCTAGGCCGCAACAACGAGTCCGTTTTCGAGATAATCAAGCATGTAGGTTGAGGGTGTTACAAATCCCACTTCTCCCTTTTTTCCCTTTCTCTCGTCCGTCCGTCTTTTTATACGGGTCGTCGTCGGGTCTTTTTTTTTATTTTCTCATTCCTAATATCGATATTATCGTACTATTTTCAATAAAGCGTCGTCCCTAGGATTCGATATCGACTCTATAGTCGAATATCGGATATAAAGGAATCAATCATCAAATCATAATAAGCATAATCCCGTTGAAGCCGAGTAATGATCACATGGTCCGAAAAGATTAAATACGACATTACAACGCGGAGGAATTATTTCGTCTTAATAACATCAAAAAAACGATTTATAAAACATATTTTTCAAAATCCACTCTAAATATTCGAAATTGATTCTATAGTCACATATCGAATACGACGAGTATCGAAAACTGAATCGAGTATAAATCATATTATATTTCCACGCAATTCAACAAAATCATCGATTTTTCAAAAATAAAAACCCGACAACAGTCTGTACAGGGAGCACTCGATCGAGTGGCATCCCATAATCCGGGCAGAATGTTTTTTTTCGAGACCACTCGATCGAGTCCCTCAATGACTCGATCGAGTGGCTCCTGGTGTGTCAAAACAGAGAGTCTTTCAGCTATTTTCAAGCCCCGATAAAATTCTTTTAACGACTTCCGTCAACATGTGTCAAGTCCATCACGTGATCTAGTCTTTTCAAAACCGTATCGTACCATATTTACATCTTCTAATTCGTTTGCACTTCGCTATTGCTGCAATTGTTGTATTGTATCGCTTGTCGCATTGTATTTCCGGGTGGTATGCCGCTCGTATATTGTAATCTGTTGTTGCATTTTTATTTCGTTGTTGGTTTTATTGTACTAAAATGAACATCGCATGCTAAAACAACTTTCACAATAGTTTAGATGCATTTAAACGACGTAGTTGAACATAATTCGCATGTTTAGTCAAAACGCCTTGTTTGCATATCATTCAACCGTCAAACTAACACGCGTACACGAACAACGCACAATATCTTAGTAAAGGCCGCTAAGTGCGGGTGGGGTTGGGTGTTCTTAGTGAACTTCCCAACACGTACCCTCACCCCTTACCGAGAACCGTGGTTTCCGGATGTCCGAAACCGTTGGCATACGAGAGTCATTTAATACATAGTAACTGATAATGTCGGTATCGGTATCGCAATGCAAAGCGACGAACCCCATAAACTCTGAAATCGGAATGGGCCATACTTTGTGCACGGCCCACTACGACATAGAGTGGGTTCAAACGGGCCCGAACTCCCACAATGTTTGGTGGCGACTCCAACTTCGATTTAAATTTCAATCCGAGTTCCATCTCACATGAGATTCATTCGCCGCCCCAAACCCGCGCGTGGCCGCGTCGGGGTGGACCTATGTCATGTCCACACCATTTACTTCGGGTTATTGGGTATATAATGTTAGCCTCATACAACTTGAGGACTTCCTTCATGACAACCTCTTTCATGGTAGGGTTCAACCTACGTTGACCCTCAACCGAAGGACGGTGGTCATCATCAAGAATGATCCTATGCATACAAACATTGGTGCTTATGCCTTGGAGGTCGGCAATTCTATACCCGATGGCCTTTTTGTGCTTTCTCAAAATAATCAAATTTTTTTCCAATTGAGGACCATCAAGTGTGGCATTGACGATAACGGGATAATTAGTTCCTTCAAGAAAATAATATTTGAGGGAAGAGGGGAGTGGCTTAAGTTCAAGATTAGGAGGAGAAGATACCATACTCTTACCCACCCGCGGTATTGGTTCTACCTTTTCTTCATGTAAGGATTCATCTTCAAGAGGTGGAGAGCCAAATGGTTCATCTTCTTGGTTATCATCATCTATCAAGCTATACTTAACCAAACTATCAATAACTTCAATGAAATGCATTTGTTCAATCATTGGTTGTTTAAGAGCTTGAGAAAGGGAAAACAATACCGACTCGTTCCCTATGTTAAATGACAACTTTCAATTCTTAACATCAACTATAGTACCACCGGTAGCCATAAAAGGTCGACCTAAGATAATAGGGATAATAGTGTCTTCGGGCATATCCATGACAACAAAGTCGGAGGGGATGAAGAACTTACCAACTTGAATGGGTACATCCTCAAGTATCCCAAGTGGGTACTTGACGACCTATCCGCAAGTTGAATCGACATGCCAGTGGGTCTCATCTCCCCCACACTAAGTCTCTTGGCAATAGAATAAGGTAACAAACTAACACTAGCCATGATGGTAGGGATTTGCCGCGGGCCCTACCGATCAAATAATACCAGCTACTAGGGTTACGTTTTGTCGTGTTTTGCTTTGGGTTTCACAGCTAGAGGTAATACCGACCGTCCCGAGGGAACTTCCTCGGTTGGTGCTAGTGCAAGTGCTAGTGCTAGTGTGGAGGTGGCCGGGGCGAGTTAACAGACTCCCCGAGGGATTCGTAGGAGACATAGGAGTATCTCGTCTCAGCGGCGCGACCCTGAGGCTATTAACGAGGCCGATTTTGATAGGGTGAGGAAGCGCAGGCTTCCCGAGACAGTGGCTAGGAGGGCTCATGCTTCAGTTCCGGTACCGGATTATGAGGAGATTGTTTACGAGGATCTTGAGTGGGCTCGGAACTGGGATGGTCACCAGCTGATGTTTCATCTTGACCGTCATATTTCTAGTCGCATTGTGCGGGGCCTGGTGAGTGTCCTATTCGTGCTTATTTGGTTTTGACTCGGATTTTGCTATTGTTATTATTTTTACTCGGGTTAGGCTAGATTTGTTTTGTTCATCCTAGCATTGTTTCGGTTTGCAGCCCCCAGGTCCGATGAGGACTTTCTCGGGTTTTACTACGTGCCTCGATTTCTACCATCAGAAATTGACCCCCACGGTAAAGGGGATTATCGAGAGGACCGCCCTAGGTCCCGTGCTCGGTCAATGGGTTAGATTGGTGGGTTGCCAGACTAAATGCAACCTTATGGTGATCCGGGCGATGATAGATCGTTTCCACGATACTACCTCGACCTTCCACATGTCTTTTGGGGAGGTCGGGGTGACCCTAGAGGACTTTGGGATGATTAGTGGTCTGTGCTGGGGTCCGGATAGGATTAGGTGGGCCGCCGAGGGCCCTAGTCTAGAGAGTGATGAGGTGCGGGGCCTCATCGGGGATTGTCTGCCGTGTGAGGCATATAATACGCCTCATGCCATAGTGAGCTCGTACATCACCGACCACTTCGAGCGAGTGGCAGTGTTAGAGGGTCGGGAGGCTAATACGCCGGTGATAAGTGTAGTCTGTAGTGCCTATTTGTTGTGTTTTGGTCCCTTTTTCCTTGTGGAATCGCTCCTTGGGAGCGATTCATGGGCTTCTTATGATTCCTTTAGTTCGTTTCAGGTTCCCGAGGCCGATTTAGAAGAGTTGGAGCGATTTCAACTCTTTACATACACATTTTGGAGCCAACGAGATAAAGGAACGATGACTCGAGGCCTTGGAATCGACCCCGAAACCTTGGGACCCAATCCCGAGCCTCCGAGACCCGATCCTGAGTCCCGAGAATCGACGAGGAACCCATGAGAGGCAAGAAGGGACCAAAGAGCTCTTAAGGGAGGACTACAAGACCCATCCCGTTCGGGATGGCCTCATCCCGTTCGGGATGAGGTGCGCTCTGAAGAGAGCCACTGTGAGCCCATCCCGATCGGGACCAACCCGTCCCGGTCGGGATGACAGGGCCTTCCCGGTCGGGATGATCCCGTCCCGGTCGGGACGCTACAGAGGCAGCCGCGCATCTTTTCTTTTCTTCTCCTCCATTCTTGTACCCATATATATACTCCCTTCTTGTAATGTTAAGACATCTTATCTTACGCTAGACTAGTTTAAGCCTCCATTAAGCATTAAACCCTAGATTAACATTCCTCTCATTAGTTTAATTCTCTCTTTAATCTTTAGTTAATCATTGTAATTAGTTCTTGGATTAAGGGGATTCTTCAAGATTGTTCCAAGCTTGACAACCTTGGGATTTTATTTGGGTTTCTTATTAATACAAGTTCTCTTCTTTTTCATCCATTGTTTGTTGTTATAATCTTCTTCTTTTATTTACTCTTGTTCTTAGTTTGTTAATCAAGTTTGAATCTTTATATTTTGTTTATTGTTATTGTTATTGTTCATTATGGATGTTTGGATGTTCAAGTTGTTTTCCCTTATTATTGTTAGTTTTTCATTGATAATGAGTGAGTAGATTACTTGTGGGGTTAGTAGGGGGATTAGGGGTAGATTATGGATGATTAGGGTTGATTAAGGGAAAAGGGTGAATCTTTGTTGTTAGTCACATTGTGGGCACTCTATGTGTTTGTTGATATGCTTGTATGAGTTGTAGTGGTCATGCTTCCCATACTTGTGCTCATCTTCTCATTGATTGTCTATTATATGGAAATGTTGAGAATAGTTTAGTCGCGAGCGCGCGGACTAGGGTCTAAGTTGCGAGAGTCTGGACCCACCTTGGCATCGGTTTAAGTTGCGACAGCCCGGACCGACCCTAACAACTAGGAGACACCTATACCCTTGATCACCCCAATTACCCTTCTACTCCTATGAACCCGACCTACCCCACTTTCTTTTCATATTTGAGTTCATCCTCCTTAGTTAGCCTTAGTTTACTCTAGTTTACGTGTTAGTTCATCATTAGTCTAGTTCCCACTTCTCCTCCACCATAGTTTTCCATTTATCGCATTCTTTGTGTTCGTTTGGTAGCATAGTCTCGTTTTAGGCCAACATAGTCTAAACCTCTCCTTACCGTCCCCGTGGATACGATCCCGACTTACCCTAGCTACCCACTAGGTGTAATCGGTAGTTTATTGACGGTTAGGGACGTGACAAATCCTTACCATCAATTTGGCGCCGTTGCCGGGGACGGTGCATTGTTTAGACTTAGTTTGATTACTTCTAGACTTAGTTACCCTTCTTTGTGTTCTCCCATCATCTCTTGTGCATATTTCCTTAGTTTTTATTTCTTTCTTTTCTCTTTGTCTCTAGTTGTACTTGTTTATTGTCGTTGCCTAGTGCCCATAAAGCACTAGGTGTTCTCACGTTTGTTCTAGTGTGTAGTGTATGCCTAGGAGGGGAGGCGACTTCTATCTCTTTAATCCAGAGCCGGAGAGACTCTTTCGAGCCTTTCGCCAACGGACGATTAACCGGGTTAGAATCTCTCAACCAAGTGCAAGCAATAATCATCAAGGGCAAGCTCAAAGGAGCCGACTTTAGCGAGTCACCTCGAGAGACGGCCGGAGGGACCTTCATCAATCCCTTCGGTAATTCTTCTTCTAGTTCCCCCTCTTCATCTACATCAACACCGTCTACACCACCATCTTCTCCCTTATATCCAAGAATGCCTAAGTTTTCCTCTCACTCCACATTCACCGAGGATGTCTTGCCGGGACCGAGTGCATTACCGGAAGCCTACACCGGGAATTTTGTGGCAAAGACCCAATTTATCCAACTCGTAGAGAGGAGCCCATTTAGTGGTTTGCCCACCGAAGACCCGCACCAACACATGGAGACCTTCTCCGATTATTGTGACGCTATATCTAAAACCGGGGTTACTCAAGATCAAATTCGTTGGGTACTTTTCCCGTTTTCTCTTATTGGAAAAGCGAAGCAATGGATCAAGAGTCTCGATAGGGCAACCATGGGGATCGATACTTGGAAAAAGCTTGCCTTGGCGTTCTACCAAAAGTTTTACCCTCCGGAAAAGACGAATTTGCTTAGGGCCTCCATCACCGGGTTCCAACAAAGGGTTGAAGAGAGCCTATATGAAGCTTGGGAGCGGTTTAAGTCTTTGGTAAGATCGTGCCCTCATCATGGACTCTCACAATGGTTCTTGGTGCAACAATTTTGGAATGGTCTTTATGAGGACTCGAGAGCTATTCTTAACATGGGCTCCAATGGTAGGTTTACCGAGGTCGATGACGACCAAACTTGGGCGAGAATCGAAGAGATGGCGGTGCATAATTCGCAATACTCTAGGCCTAGGAAGGCACATCGAGGAGGCATGCATGAGGTCGATGCTATCACCAAATTAAGCATTGACCTTGGAGCTCAATTGAAAACACACATGGAGACTATTGACAAGAAGCTCCAAAGCCACCTCAACCAAGTCCAAGGCACTAGTTCCTCCCACCATCAACCGATTCAAGAAGTGAATGCTTTGGGGTTCGCATCTCCTACACCTTACTTTGGGATGTGTGACACTTGTGGAATCGTTGGTCATGACCCTATGAATTGTAGAGGGAGTATTGAGCAAGTGAACGCCTTTCAAGCGTTCAAGCAAGGTGCCTCCTACTCTAATCAATACCAAGCTTTCAATCAAGTCCCTCAACAACAAGCACTTCAACATCAACAACAACATCGTCCCTATGTTCCACCTCCCTTAAGGGACAACACTCAAGGTTATCAAGGTTATGTGGGTAACCGAAGACCCTTCAACAACTTCAAGCAAAATAACCAAGGTACCTTTCACAACAACAATCAAGGGTTCCAACAAGGGAACTTCAATCAAGGTGGTTTCCAAGGAAACCAAAATTTTCAAGGGTATCAAAACCACAACCATGGCAACAATCAAGGCCATCATCAAGGTAATTCTCAAGGGTTCCAAGGGAACCGTCAACAAGCAACTCAAAATCAACAACAACAAAGCAAGCCTAGGAGCCGGTCTCCTACTCATGATTATGGCATTCCTCTCGCCATCACCGACACTCCACATAATCCATCATCCCCGCCTCGGGATTTTGACATTCAAAAGACTTTGATGGATATGCAAAAGAATACTCAAGATGTGCAAAAATGTCAAATGGATATGTCAAAAACCCAACAAGAGCCCTTCGCTTATGTTCAAGGGGAAAATGCGGTAAGAGATGCTCGTATGAAGATGCTTGAAACTCAAGTATCTCAAATTGCTTCGGGGAGCTCCTCAAGACAAAAGGGGCAACTACCTTCTCAAGGTGAAACACCGACATTTGAGCATGTAAATGCTATCACCACAAGGAGAGGTACATCCTATGACTCCCCTTCATTCTCTAGTGAACAAGAGCCAATGCAAGAACCGACAAAGGAAATGGCATCTCCAACTCAATAAGAATCAAGCTTTGATAATCCAATGGAGGAACAAGTTTTATGGGTAGTTGAGAAACCCCAAGAAGACAACCCTCCCCCACTTCAAGAGAAAGACAAGGGAAAAAGGAAAGTGTCCTTTGAAGAATCTACCCCCATTGAGCAAAATAAGTACCAAATCAAGTTGCCTTTCCCATCAAGGCAAATGAAGACTAAGGTGGATACTCAATACGACAAGTTCCTTAATATCGTGAAGAAATTGGATGTGAATGTCCCATTCACCGAGTTACTTACCCAAATCCCGGCATATGGAAAATTCATGCGGGAAATCCTAGCTAGGAAGCGGTCCATTGACAAGGAAGAGACAATAGCGTTCACAAGGGTGGTGAGCGAGCTTATTCAAGGTTCCACGTTTCCGAAGTTGAAGGACCCGGGTAGTTTCTCTATCCCATGCACCATCGGCAATTACAAGATCGAGAGAGCTATGTGTGATTTGGGCGCGAGTGTGAGCATTGTTCCCTACACCATTTGTGAGCGATTAAGGATGACGGAGTTGAAATGTACGTCCATTACACTCCAAATGACCGATAAGTCTCTTAACCGACCATTGGGAATGTTAGAGGATGTGCCGGTACGAATAGGGAAGTTCTTCATTCCGATCGACTTCATCGTGGTTGACATGCCGGAGGATGCTAACACTCCCATCATCCTTGGACGCCCATTTTTACACACCGCCGGTGCCGTGATCGATGTGAAAAAGGGTAGGATTACATTTCAACTAGGCGACGAAGAGTTAGTGTTCGACCTCCAAGGCAACACTTCGCCTATGACCGAGACGTGTAATGTGATCCATGCCACGGAAGACATCGATCAAGGGAAAGATCCGGGACAAAGCTTGAAGAAGTACTCTTATGTACTTGAGGATGATGACTCCGAGAGTGAGGAGGATGAGAGCCCATATCATGGGTTAGGTGACAAATGCAATGACAAGGATCGAGGTGAGCCTCCTTTGGGGCCACATGAGGATCGTTGGACGTTTGGGTATATCCCGAAGGATCGCAAGTACAAGTTCAAGCCATTGAACATAGTAGATCGGGATGCCCCGGGAACGTCAATGCAAGGTCATGAAGAGCCTTGGTTTGTGGACGGTTATATCTCAAGCTTGATTGAAGACTTCTCTAGGGCCTTCGACTTGTTCCTACGTGCCCTTGATGGTGATGGAATCGGTTTGGAGGTTGTTGAAAAAGAATGAAGAGTGCACCATCTTGGTTTGACGGAGTTCCACAAGAACCGTCTCATTGTATATATCTCTTTCTTGTAGTTAGTTGGATTTATGTGAATTCTTGTTATTTGGATTGATTGATGAGCGTTGTGAGGGAGAGAGTTTGATGTGTGTTTGAGTATTGTTTGATAGGTGAAGTGAGAATGCTTCCTAGAGAAGAATGGCTATGATATACCTTGGCTTGTAAGCACGAGGATCGGGATTTTGAAGCTTGGAGCAAGCTTTTGGGATTGTGGAAGGTGAAGAAGACCCATCCCGGCCGGGAAGAGGCGTCCCGACCGGGACGGGCGTGGCATCCCGACCGGGAGGGAGTCATCCCGATCGGGATGGGGGTGCACAAATTAGAGATCACTGGAGGTCCGTCCCGACCGGGAAGGAAGCGTCCCGACCGGGATGGGTGAGACATCCTGACCGGGACCGATCATCCCGACCGGGACGGGCACCTGCTCCCCCTTTGTGTTTCTTCTTCGCAAATCGAGTCCACCCAACCATTTTATACCCCCTCCCAACCTCCCTAGCTATCCTAGCCTTATCATATGCCCCATGTACTTCATTGTCATACCCTCACTCCATGTACATCAAATCCCACCCCTCACCATTACTACCCCGATCGTGAGTTCTTTTCAAGTGTGAAGCGAGATGGCATCCAAGACGATAAGCGACGAGCCTCTAATGATCATTGAGACGATGAAGCAAGTGAGTTACTAGCCGATCGGGTTGGGTAACTATCCTTCCTTTTCCGGCTTTTTATCGCTTGTTTTTCATTGTTTGCCCCCTTCCCTTGAGTCATGGTATCGTAGTGGTCTTCGAGGCCGTAGTATGGTTGCACCCGACTCCCGATGACGTGATTGCATCGAAAGTCAATTGATTAATCCAATTTTACCAGTTTTTCACTCTTTCTTTCTGAGGATTTAGTCGGATTTAGGCGGAATCCGGGCTAGGTGACTTGATTACACCTAGCCCTCCCCTCCCATTTCCTTTTATTTCCTTCCTTTTTTTTTATTTTCTTCCCCCATCCATATCTTTTTCTTGTCTCGGCCCATGGTGACTTGACTACACCCCGGCCGGACACCTTCTACCGTTTTCTTCACCTTATTCTTTGATTTTTAGCCTTATTTTCGTAGTTTCTTTTCCTTTTCTTTTGTCTCTCCGCACACTACGATTGAGCATATGAGGACATTGCTCGGTTTAAGTGTGGGGGAGCGATATTCTATCGTAGTTAGTTTTATTTTTCCCTTTTTCGAAAAACCTTTAAAAATACCTAAAATTTTGAAAAAAAATTCATAAAAATCAAAAAGATTTTTCTTTTGTGTTTTCCTTTTGTGTCATTGTGTCGTATATTTGTTTTGTATTGTGTGTGTTTTGCCTCCCTTTTCCTTATAGGTTGCTTAATCACCGTTGTTTGGAAAGCTTTGAAGACATCCGGTAACATTTTCGAGCCCTCTTTCCCTCTTTATTCCTTGTGATGCTTGGAGAAGGTTGTGTTGAGGTGTGCTCGGGTGGAGCTTGTACATACTTGTGGTGGATTTGATGACTTGTTTGGAATTTCGGGGTGATGTGTGCTTTGTCTATGTGTTCGTTTTGTCTTGTTTTGTTTTATTTTGTTGCCTTTTTTTTCTTTTCCTTTCATTCTCGTTGAGTCCTTGTAATGTGTTGTGTAGTTGTGTCTTGTGTAAATGGTTTTCGAAAACCCGGTTTAGAGGCTAGAGTGTGAGTGTCTATTTTCCCTTCCTAGTAGTATAAATCGAGTCTTGGACCTTAGCCTAGTAGAATGACCCTAAATCAATGAGTTCGTTGGTCCTTTACCTTGTGTCCACCTAGCTTACTAGGGATTTACTACGGGATTTGCACTTTTGACCATTATGACCACCCACGGTGTGAAAAGGCCTTGGTTACCGAGTCTCGTCCCTTAGGTGACCATGTTTAGGATTGTTTGATTAGTCCAAGTTCTCCACTTTTTGTAGGTTTGAAGGGAGGGCGCCGTCCCGACTCACCCATTCACCTACCTCCTACACATACCCACACAAATAAAATGCAATTTGTTGAATTCTCTCTTTCTCAATTGTCAAGAAATGCCAAAAAGCCAAATCAAGCCAAAAGGGCAAAGAAAAGAAAAGAAAGAAAAAAATGAAAGAAAGAAAAGAATGAAGAAAAAAAGAAAAGGCACAAAAGCCAAAAAGAAAATAGAAAAGAAGAAAAGAAAGAAATGGCATGACAACAAACAAAGCAAATATTTCAAAAAGAAAGAAAATGCCAAAAGAAAACCCGTCTCGCAAAAAAAGAAATCCCCGCAAAAATAAACCTTTTTCCGACTTTTGCCGTGAAGAGCCTACCAAAGGACCGAGTCCCTAGGAAGGATGATAGCGGCATTAGTCGGTCTTCCCTCACTTTGCATGTTTTCCACCTTTTTACTTGGACTAGTTAGGCGGTTTTGGACACGGGACGACCCTCTTGACTCACGCTAAAGGGGGCGGGGTCTCACTTACCTACAGTGTCGACTAACACCGTGGTTCTTCACTTTTCCACTCCGCCGATCGTCCCGTAGTACGTTTTTAGAAAGTTAGGAGGACCTAGGTAAGTTACTAACGTTTTTGTTGCTTTACCGTCATACTATTAGGGTTTAGTTCACCTTGATTTGTATTGCTAGCTTGGGAATGGTGTCACTTACCTCGAGTCCTAAACCGGTGTTCCATTCACCGCTTTTAGAGGGAAGCGGTATTTCTTTTGTTTTGGGTGCAACCGTCTAAGTGTTTGTTTGTGGGTTTGTTTGTTTGTGTGTTTTGTGTCCGGTTGCATCCACAGTTTTGACGCAAGACCCGACTTGCCTTGCGGAGTGCACTTTTCCTCTAAGTGTACTCGCGTGAGTTGAAAGGGCGTAGGGTGCGCTAATACCCATTCGGCTAGTGTAGTAGTTAGTATGTGCTTACTCGAGGGCGAGTAAGGGTTAAGTGTGGGGGAGTTGATAAGTGTAGTCTGTAGTGCCTATTTGTTGTGATTTGGTCCCTTTTTCCTTGTGGAATCGCTCCTTGGGAGCGATTCATGGGCTTCTTATGCTTCCTTTAGTTCGTTTCAGGTTCCCGAGGCCGAGTTAGAAGAGTTGGAGCGATTTCGACTCTTTACATACACATTTTGGAGCCAACGAGATAAAGGAACGACGACTCGAGGCCTTGGAATCGACCCCGAGACCTTGGGACCCAATCCCGAGCCTCCGAGACCCGATCCCGAGAATCGACGAGGAACCCATGAGAGGCAAGAAGGGACCAAAGAGATCTTAAGGGAGGACTACAAGACCCATCCCGTTCGGGATGGCCTCATCCCGTTCGGGATGAGGTGCGCTCTGAAGAGAGCCACTGTGAGCCCATCCCGATCGGGACCAACCCGTCCCGGTCGGGATGACAGGGCCTTCCCGGTCGGGATGATCCCGTCCCGGTCGGGACGCTACAGAGGCAGCCGCGCATCTTTTCTTTTCTCCTCCTTCATTCTTGTACCCATATATATACTCCCTTCTTGTAATGTTAAGAGATCTTATCTTACCCTAGACTAGTTTAAGCCTCCATTAAGCATTAAACCCTAGATTAACATTCCTCTCATTAGTTTAATTCTCTCTTTAATCTTTAGTTAATCATTGTAATTAGTTCTTGGATTAAGGGGATTCTTGAAGATTGTTCCAAGCTTGACAACCTTGGGACTTTATTTGGGTTTCTTATTAATACAAGTTCTCTTCTTTTTCATCCATTGTTTGTTGGTATAATCTTCTTCTCTTATTTACTCTTGTTCTTAGTTTGTTAATCAAGTTTGAATCTTTATATTTTGTTTATTGTTATTGTTATTGTTCATTATGGATGTTTGGATGTTCAAGTTGTTTTCCCTTATTATTGTTAGTTTTTCATTGATAATGAGTGAGTAGATTACTTGTGGGGTTAGTAGGGAGATTAGGGGTAGATTATGGATGATTAGGGTTGATTAAGGGAAAAGGGTGAATCTTTGTTGTTAGTCACATTGTGGGCACTCTATGTGTTTGTTGATATGCTTGTATGAGTTGTAGTGGCCATGCTTCCCATACTTGTGCTCATCTTCTCATTGATTGTCTATTATGTGGAAATGTTGAGAATAGTTTAGTCGTGAGAGCGCGGACTAGGGTCTAAGTTGCGAGAGCCTGGACCCACCTTGGCATCGGTTTAAGTTGCGAGAGCCCGGACCGACCCTGACAACTAGGAGACACCTATACCCTTGATCACCCCAATTACCCTTCTACTCCTATGAACCCGACCTACCCCACTTTCTTTCCATATTTGAGTTCATCCTCCTTAGTTAGCCTTAGTTTACTCTAGTTTACGTGTTAGTTCATCATTAGTCTAGTTCCCACTTCTCCTCCACCATAGTTTTCCATTTATCGCATTCTTTGTGTTCGTTTGGTAGCATAGTCTCGTTTTAGGCCAACATAGTCTAAACCTCGCCTTACCGTCCCCGTGGATACGATCCCGACTTACCCTAGCTACCCACTAGGTGTAATCGGTAGTTTATTGACGGTTAGGGACGTGACAAATCCTTACCATCAATTTGGCGCCGTTGCCGGGGACGGTGCATTGTTTAGACTTAGTTTGATTACTTCTAGACTTAGTTACCCTTCTTTGTGTTCTCCCATCATCTCTTGTGCATATTTCCTTAGTTTTTATTTCTTTCTTTTCTCTTTGTCTCTAGTTGTGCTTGTTTATTGTCGTTGCCTAGTGCCCATAAAGCACTAGGTGTTCTCACGTTTGTTCTAGTGTGTAGTGTATGCCTAGGAGGGGAGGCGACTTCTATCTCTTTAATCCAGAGCCGAAGAGACTCTTTCGAGCCTTTCGCCAACGGACGATTAACCGGGTTAGAATCTCTCAACCAAGTGCAAGCAATACTCATCAAGGGCAAGCTCAAGGAGCCGACTTTAGCGAGTCACCTCGAGAGACGGCCGGAGGGACCTTCATCAATCCCTTCGGTAATTCTTCTCCTAGTTCCCCCTCTTCATCTACATCAACACCGTCTACACCACCATCTTCTCCCTTATATCCAAGAATGCCTATGTTTTCCTCTCACTCCACATTCACCGAGGATGTCTTGCCGGGACCGAGTGCATTACCGGAAGCCTACACCGGGAATTTTGTGGCAAAGACCCAATTTATCCAACTCGTAGAGAGGAGGCCATTTAGTGGTTTGCCCACCGAAGACCCGCACCAACACATGGAGACCTTCTCCGATTATTGTGACGCTATATCTAAAACCGGGGTTACTCAAGATCAAATTCGTTGGGTACTTTTCCAGTTTTCTCTTATTGGAAAAGCGAAGAAATGGATCAAGAGTCTCGATAGGGCAACCATGGGGATCGATACTTGGAAAAAGCTTGCCTTGGCGTTCTACCAAAAGTTTTACCCTCCGGAAAAGATGAATTTGCTTAGGGCCTCCATCACCGGGTTCCAACAAAGGGTTGAAGAGAGCCTATATGAAGCTTGGGAGCGGTTTAAGTCTTTGGTAAGATCGTGCCCTCATCATGGACTCTCACAATGGTTCTTGGTGCAACAATTTTGGAATGGTCTTTATGAGGACTCGAGAGCTATTCTTAACATGGGCTCCAATGGTAGGTTTACCGAGGTCGATGACGACCAAACTTGGGCGAGAATCGAAGAGATGGCGGTGCATAATTCGCAATACTCTAGGCCTAGGAAGGCACATCGAGGAGGCATGCATGAGGTCGATGCTATCACCAAATTAAGCATTGACCTTGGAGCTCAATTGAAAACACACATGGAGACTATTGACAAGAAGCTCCAAAGCCACCTCAACCAAGTCCAAGGCACTAGTTCCTCCCACCATCAACCGATTAAAGAAGTGAATGCTTTGGGGTTCGCACCTCCTACACCTTACTTTGGGATGTGTGACACTTGTGGAATCGTTGGTCATGACCCTATGAATTGTAGAGGGAGTATTGAGCAAGTGAACGCCTTTCAAGCGTTCAAGCAAGGTGCCTCCTACTCTAATCAATACCAAGCTTCCAATCAAGTCCCTCAACAACAAGCACTTCAACATCAACAACAACATCGTCCCTATGTTCCACCTCCCTTAAGGGACAACACTCAAGGTTATCAAGGTTATGTGGGTAACCGAAGACCCTTCAACAACTTCAAGCAAAATAACCAAGGTACCTTTCACAACAACAATCAAGGGTTCCAACAAGGGAACTTCAATCAAGGTGGTTTCCAAGGAAACCAAAATTTTCAAGGGTATCAAAACCACAACCATGGCAACAATCAAGGCCATCATCAAGGTAATTCTCAAGGGTTCCAAGGGAACCGTCAACAAGCAACTCAAAATCAACAACAACAAAGCAAGCCTAGGAGCCGGTCTCCTACTCATGATTATGGCATTCCTCTCGCCATCACCGACACTCCACATAATCCATCATCCCCGCCTCGGGATTTTGACATTCAAAAGACTTTGATGGATATGCAAAAGAATACTCAAGATGTGCAAAAATGTCAAATGGATATGTCAAAAACCCAACAAGAGCCCTTCGCTTATGTTCAAGGGGAAAATGCGGTAAGAGATGCTCGTATGAAGATGCTTGAAACTCAAGTATCTCAAATTGCTTCGGGGAGCTCCTCAAGACAAAAGGGGCAACTACCTTCTCAAGGTGAAACACCGACATTTGAGCATGTAAATGCTATCACCACAAGGAGAGGTACATCCTATGACTCCCCTTCATTCTCTAGTGAACAAGAGCCAATGCAAGAACCGACAAAGGAAATGGCATCTCCAACTCAAGAAGAATCAAGCTTTGATAATGCAATGGAGGAACAAGTTTTATGGGTAGTTGAGAAACCCCAAGAAGACAACCCTCCCCCACTTCAAGAGAAAGACAAGGGAAAAAGGAAAGTGTCCTTTGAAGAATCTATCCCCATTGAGCAAAATAAGTACCAAATCAAGTTGCCTTTCCCATCAAGGCAAATGAAGACTAAGGTGGATACTCAATACGACAAGTTCCTTAATATCGTGAAGAAATTGGATGTGAATGTCCCATTCACCGAGTTACTTACCCAAATCCCGGCATATGGAAAATTCATGCGGGAAATCCTAGCTAGGAAGCGGTCCATTGACAAGGAAGAGACAATAGCGTTCACAAGGGTGGTGAGCGAGCTTATTCAAGGTTTCACGTTTCCGAAGTTGAAGGACCCGGGTAGTTTCTCTATCCCATGCACCATCGGCAATTACAAGATCGAGAGAGCTATGTGTGATTTGGGCGCGAGTGTGAGCATTGTTCCCTACACCATTTGTGAGCGATTAGGGATGACGGAGTTGAAATGTACGTCCATTACACTCCAAATGACCGATAAGTCTCTTAACCGACCATTGGGAATGTTAGAGGATGTGCCAGTACGAATAGGGAAGTTCTTCATTCCGATCGACTTCATCGTGGTTGACATGCCGGAGGATGCTAACACTCCCATCATCCTTGGACGCCCATTTTTACACACCGCCGGTGCCGTGATCGATGTGAAGAAGGGTAGGATTATATTTCAACTAGGCGACGAAGAGTTAGTGTTCGACCTCCAAGGCAACACTTCGCCTATGACCGAGACGTGTAATGTGATCCATGCCACGGAAGACATCGATCAAGGGAAAGATCCGGGACAAAGCTTGAAGAAGTACTCTTATGTACTTGAGGATGATGACTCCGAGAGTGAGGAGGATGAGAGCCCATATCATGGGTTAGGTGACAAATGCAATGACAAGGATCGAGGTGAGCCTCCTTTGGGGCCACATGAGGATCGTTGGACGTTTTGGTATATCCTGAAGGATCGCAAGTACAAGTTCAAGCCATTGAACTTAGTAGATCGGGATGCCCCGGGAACGTCAATGCAAGGTCATGAAGAGCCTTGGTTTGTGGACGGTTATATCTCGAGCTTGATTGAAGACTTCTCTAGGGCCTTCGACTTGTTCCTACGTGCCCTTGATGGAGATGGAATCGGTTTGGAGGTTGTTGAAAAAGAATGAAGAGTGCACCATCTTGGTTTGACGGAGTTCCACAAGAACCGTCTCATTGTATATATCTCTTTCTTGTAGTTAGTTGGATTTATGTGAATTCTTGTTATTTGGATTGATTGATGAGCGTTGTGAGGGAGAGAGTTTGATGTGTGTTTGAGTATTGTTTGATAGGTGAAGTGAGAATGCTTCCTAGAGAAGAATGGCTATGATATACCTTGGCTTGTAAGCACGAGGATCGGGTTTTTGAAGCTTGGAGCAAGCTTTTGGGATTGTGGAAGGTGAAGAAGACCCATCCCGGCCGGGAAGAGGCGTCCCGACCGGGACGGGCGTGGCATCCCGACCGGGAGGGAGTCATCCCGATCGGGATGGGGGTGCACAAATTCGAGATCACTGGAGGTCCGTCCCGACCGGGAAGGAAGCGTCCCGACCGGGATGGGTGAGACATCCCGACCGGGACCGATCATCCCGACCGGGACGGGCACCTGCTCCTCCTTTGTGTTTCTTCTTCGCAAATCGAGTCCACCCAACCATTTTATACCCCCTCCCAACCTCCCTAGCTATCCTAGCCTTATCATATGCCCCATGTACTTCATTGTCATACCCTCACTCCATGTACATCAAATCCCACCCCTCACCATTACTACCCCGACCGTGAGTTCTTTTCAAGTGTGAAGCGAGATGGCATCCAAGACGATAAGCGACGAGCCTCTAATGATCATTGAGACGATGAAGCAAGTGAGTTACTAGCCGATCGGATTGGGTAACTATCCTTCCTTTTCCGTCTTTTTATCGCTTGTTTTTCATTGTTTGCCCCCTTCCCTTGAGTCATGGTATCGTAGTGGCCTTCGAGGCCGTAGTATGGTTGCACCCGACTCCCGATGACGTGATTGCGTCGAAAGTCAATTGATTAATCCAATTTTACCAGTTTTTCACTCTTTCTTTATGAGGATTTAGTCGGATTTAGGCGGAATCCGGGCTAGGTGACTTGATTACACCTAGCCCTCCCCTCCCATTTCCTTTTATTTCCTTCCTTTTTTTTATTTTCTTCCCCCATCCATATCTTTTTCTTGTCTCGGCCCATGGTGACTTGACTACACCCCGGCCGGACACCTTCTACCGTTTTCTTCACCTTATTCTTTGATTTTTAGCCTTATTTTCGTAGTTTCTTTTCCTTTTCTTTTGTCTCTCCGCACACTACGATTGAGCATATGAGGACATTGCTCGGTTTAAGTGTGGGGGAGCGATATTCTATCGTAGTTAGTTTTATTTTTCCCTTTTTCGAAAAACCTTTAAAAATACCTAAAAATTTGAAAAAAATTCATAAAAATCAAAAAGATTTTTCTTTTGTGTGTTTTCCTTTTGTGTCATTGTGTCGTATATTTGTTTTTTATTGTGTGTGTTTTGCCTCCCTTTTCCTTATAGGTTGCTTAATCACCGTTGTTTGGAAAGCTTTGAAGACATCCGGTAACATCTTCGAACCCTCTTTCCCTCTTTATTCCTTGTGATGCTTGGAGAAGGTTGTGTTGAGGTGTGCTCGGGTGGAGCTTGTACATACTTGTGGTGGATTTGATGACTTGTTTGGAATTTCGGGGTGGTGTGTGCTTTGTCTATGTGTTCGTTTTGTCTTGTTTTGTTTTATTTTGTTGCCTTTTTTTTTCTTTTCCTTTCATTCTCGTTGAGTCCTTGTAATGTGTTGTGTAGTTGTGTCTTGTGTAAATGGTTTTCGAAAACCCGGTTTAGAGGCTAGAGTGTGAGTGTCTATTTTCCCTTCCTAGTAGTATAAATCGAGTCTTGGACCTTAGCCTAGTAGAATGACCCTAAATCAATGAGTTCGTTGGTCCTTTACCTTGTGTCCACCTAGCTTACTAGGGATTTACTACGGGATTTGCACTTTTGACCATTATGACCACCCACGGTGTGAAAAGGCCTTGGTTACCGAGTCTCGTCCCTTAGGTGACCATGTTTAGGATTGTTTTATTAGTCCAAGTTCTCCACTTTTTGTAGGTTTGAAGGGAGGGCGCCGTCCCGACTCACCCATTCACCTACCTCCTACACATACCCACACAAATAAAATGCAATTTGTTGAATTCTCTCTTTCTCAATTGTCAAGAAATGCCAAAAAGCCAAATCAAGCCAAAAGGGCAAAGAAAAGAAAAGAAAGAAAAAAATGAAAGAAAGAAAAGAATGAAGAAAAAAAGAAAAGGCACAAAAGCCAAAAAGAAAATAGAAAAGAAGAAAAGAAAGAAATGGCATGGCAACAAACAAAGCAAATATGTCAAAAAGAAAGAAAATGCCAAAAGCAAACCCGTCTCGCAAAAAAAGAAATCCCCGCAAAAATAAGCCTTTTTCCGACTTTTGCCGTGAAAAGCCTACCAAAGGACCGAGTCCCTAGGAAGGATGATAGCGGCATTAGTCGGTCTTCCCTCATTTTGCATGTTTTCCACCTTTTTACTTGGACTAGTTAGGCGGTTTTGGACACGGGACGACCCTCTTGACTCACGCTAAAGGGGGCGGGGTCTCACTTACCTACAGTGTCGACTAACACCGTGGTTCTTCACTTTTCCACTCCGCCGATCGTCCCGTAGTACGTTTTTAGAAAGTTAGGAGGACCTAGGTAAGTTACTAACGTTTTTGTTGCTTTACCGTCATACTATTAGGGTTTAGTTCACCTTGATTTGTATTGCTAGCTTGGGAATGGTGTCACTTACCTCGAGTCCTAAACCGGTGTTCCATTCACCGCTTTTAGAGGGAAGCGGTATTTCTTTTGTTTTGGGTGCAACCGTCTAAGTGTTTGTTTGTGGGTTTGTTTGTTTGTGTGTTTTGTGTCCGGTTGCATCCACAGTTTTGACGCAAGACCCGACTTGCCTTGCGGAGTGCACTTTTCCTCTAAGTGTACTCGCGTGAGTTGAAAGGGCGTAGGGTGCGCTAATACCCATTCGGCTAGTGTAGTAGTTAGTATGTGCTTACTCGAGGGCGAGTAAGGGTTAAGTGTGGGGGAGTTGATAAGTGTAGTCTGTAGTGCCTATTTGTTGTGATTTGGTCCCTTTTTCCTTGTGGAATCGCTCCTTGGGAGCGATTCATGGGCTTCTTATGCTTCCTTTAGTTCGTTTCAGGTTCCCGAGGCCGAGTTAGAAGAGTTGGAGCGATTTCGACTCTTTACATACACATTTTGGAGCCAACGAGATAAAGGAACGATGACTCGAGGCCTTGGAATCGACCCCGAGACCTTGGGACCCAATCCCGAGCCTCCGAGACCCGATCCCGAGTCCCGAGAATCGACGAGGAACCCATGAGAGGCAAGAAGGGACCAAAGAGCTCTTAAGGGAGGACTACAAGACCCATCCCGTTCGGGATGGCCTCATCCCGTTCGGGATGAGGTGCGCTCTGAAGAGAGCCACTGTGAGCCCATCCCGATCGGGACCAACTCGTCCCGGTCGGGATGACAGGGCCTTCCCGGTCGGGATGATCCCGTCCCGCTCGGGACGCTATAGAGGCAGCCGCGCATCTTTTCTTTTCTTCTCCTTCATTCTTGTACCCATATATATACTCCCTTCTTGTAATGTTAAGAGATCTTATCTTACCCTAGACTAGTTTAAGCCTCCATTAAGCATTAAACCCTAGATTAACATTCCTCTCATTAGTTTAATTCTCTCTTTAATCTTTAGTTAATCATTGTAATTAGTTCTTGGATTAAGGGGATTCTTGAAGATTGTTCCAAGCTTGACAACCTTGGGATTTTATTTGGGTTTCTTATTAATACAAGTTCTCTTCTTTTTCATCCATTGTTTGTTGGTATAATCTTCTTCTCTTATTTACTCTTGTTCTTAGTTTGTTAATCAAGTTTGAATCTTTATATTTTGTTTATTGTTATTGTTATTGTTATTGTTCATTATGGATGTTTGGATGTTCAAGTTGTTTTCCCTTATTATTGTTAGTTTTTCATTGATAATGAGTGAGTAGATTACTTGTGGGGTTAGTAGGGGGATTAGGGGTAGATTATGGATGATTAGGGTTGATTAAGGGAAAAGGGTGAATCTTTGTTGTTAGTCACATTGTGGGCACTCTATGTGTTTGTTGATATGCTTGTATGAGTTGTAGTGGCCATGCTTCCCATACTTGTGCTCATCTTCTCATTGATTGTCTATTATGTGGAAATGTTGAGAATAGTTTAGTCGCGAGAGCGCGGACTAGGGTCTAAGTTGCGAGAGCCTGGACCCACCTTGGCATCGGTTTAAGTTGCGAGAGCCCGGACCGACCCTAACAACTAGGAGACACCTATACCCTTGATCACCCCAATTACCCTTCTACTCCTATGAACCCGACCTACCCCACTTTCTTTCCATATTTGAGTTCATCCTCCTTAGTTAGCCTTAGTTTACTCTAGTTTACGTGTTAGTTCATCATTAGTCTAGTTCCCACTTCTCCTCCACCATAGTTTTCCATTTATCGCATTCTTTGTGTTCGTTTGGTAGCATAGTCTCGTTTTAGGCCAACATAGTCTAAACCTCGCCTTACCGTCCCCGTGGATACGATCCCGACTTACCCTAGCTACCCACTAGGTGTAATCGGTAGTTTATTGACGGTTAGGGACGTGACAAATCCTTACCATCAATTTGGCGCCGTTGCCGGGGACGGTGCATTGTTTAGACTTAGTTTGATTACTTCTAGACTTAGTTACCCTTCTTTATGTTCTCCCATCATCTCTTGTGCATATTTCCCTAGTTTTTATTTCTTTCTTTTCTCTTTGTCTCTAGTTGTGCTTGTTTATTGTCGTTGCCTAGTGCCCATAAAGCACTAGGTGTTCTCACGTTTGTTCTAGTGTGTAGTGTATGCCTAGGAGGGGAGGTGACTTCTATCTCTTTAATCCAGAGCCGGAGAGACTCTTTCGAGCCTTTCGCCAACGAACGATTAACCGGGTTAGAATCTCTCAACCAAGTGCAAGCAATACTCATCAAGGGCAAGCTCAAGGAGCCGACTTTAGCGAGTCACCTCGAGAGACGGCCGGAGGGACCTTCATCAATCCCTTCGGTAATTCTTCTCCTAGTTCCCCCTCTTCATCTACATCAACACCGTCTACACCACCATCTTCTCCCTTATATCCAAGAATGCCTAAGTTTTCCTCTCACTCCACATTCACCGAGGATGTCTTGCCGGGACCGAGTGCATTACCGGAAGCCTACACCGGGAATTTTGTGGCAAAGACCCAATTTATCCAACTCGTAGAGAGGAGCCCATTTAGTGGTTTGCCCACCGAAGACCCGCACCAACACATGGAGACCTTCTCCGATTATTGTGACGCTATATCTAAAACCGGGGTTACTCAAGATCAAATTCGTTGGGTACTTTTCCCGTTTTCTCTTATTGGAAAAGCGAAGCAATGGATCAAGAGTCTCGATAGGGCAACCATGGGGATCGATACTTGGAAAAAGCTTGCCTTGGCGTTCTACCAAAAGTTTTACCCTCCGGAAAAGACGAATTTGCTCAGGGCCTCCATCACCGGGTTCCAACAAAGGGTTGAAGAGAGCCTATATGAAGCTTGGGAGCGGTTTAAGTCTTTGGTAAGATCGTGCCCTCATCATGGACTCTCACAATGGTTCTTGGTGCAACAATTTTGGAATGGTCTTTATGAGGACTCGAGAGCTATTCTTAACATGGGCTCCAATGGTAGGTTTACCGAGGTCGATGACGACCAAACTTGGGCGAGAATCGAAGAGATGGCGGTGCATAATTCGCAATACTCTAGGCCTAGGAAGGCACATCGAGGAGGCATGCATGAGGTCGATGCTATCACCAAATTAAGCATTGACCTTGGAGCTCAATTGAAAACACACATGGAGACTATTGACAAGAAGCTCCAAAGCCACCTCAACCAAGTCCAAGGCACTAGTTCCTCCCACCATCAACCGATTCAAGAAGTGAATGCTTTGGGGTTCGCATCTCCTACACCTTACTTTGGGATGTGTGACACTTGTGGAATCGTTGGTCATGACCCTATGAATTGTAGAGGGAGTATTGAGCAAGTGAACGCCTTTCAAGCGTTCAAGCAAGGTGCCTCCTACTCTAATCAATACCAAGCTTTCAATCAAGTCCCTCAACAACAAGCACTTCAACATCAACAACAACATCGTCCCTATGTTCCACCTCCCTTAAGGGACAACACTCAAGGTTATCAAGGTTATGTGGGTAACCGAAGACCCTTCAACAACTTCAAGCAAAATAACCAAGGTACCTTTCACAACAACAATCAAGGGTTCCAACAAGGGAACTTCAATCAAGGTGGTTTCCAAGGAAACCAAAATTTTCAAGGGTATCAAAACCACAACCATGGCAACAATCAAGGCCATCATCAAGGTAATTCTCAAGGGTTCCAAGGGAACCGTCAACAAGCAACTCAAAATCAACAACAACAAAGCAAGCCTAGGAGCCGGTCTCCTACTCATGATTATGGCATTCCTCTCGCCATCACCGACACTCCACATAATCCATCATCCCCGCCTCGGGATTTTGACATTCAAAAGACTTTGATGGATATGCAAAAGAATACTCAAGATGTGCAAAAATGTCAAATGGATATGTCAAAAACCCAACAAGAGCCCTTCGCTTATGTTCAAGGGGAAAATGCGGTAAGAGATGCTCGTATGAAGATGCTTGAAACTCAAGTATCTCAAATTGCTTCGGGGAGCTCCTCAAGACAAAAGGGGCAACTACCTTCTCAAGGTGAAACACCGACATTTGAGCATGTAAATGCTATCACCACAAGGAGAGGTACATCCTATGACTCCCCTTCATTCTCTAGTGAACAAGAGCCAATGCAAGAACCGACAAAGGAAATGGCATCTCCAACTCAATAAGAATCAAGCTTTGATAATCCAATGGAGGAACAAGTTTTATGGGTAGTTGAGAAACCCCAAGAAGACAACCCTCCCCCACTTCAAGAGAAAGACAAGGGAAAAAGGAAAGTGTCCTTTGAAGAATCTACCCCCATTGAGCAAAATAAGTACCAAATCAAGTTGCCTTTCCCATCAAGGCAAATGAAGACTAAGGTGGATACTCAATACGACAAGTTCCTTAATATCGTGAAGAAATTGGATGTGAATGTCCCATTCACCGAGTTACTTACCCAAATCCCGGCATATGGAAAATTCATGCGGGAAATCCTAGCTAGGAAGCGGTCCAATGACAAGGAAGAGACAATAGCGTTCACAAGGGTGGTGAGCGAGCTTATTCAAGGTTCCATGCTTCCGAAGTTGAAGGACCCGGATAGTTTCTCTATCCCATGCACCATCGGCAATTACAAGATCGAGAGAGCTATGTGTGATTTGGGCGCGAGTGTGAGCATTGTTCCCTACACCATTTGTGAGCGATTAGGGATGACGGAGTTGAAATGTACGTCCATTACACTCCAAATGGCCGATAAGTCTCTTAACCGACCATTGGGAATGTTAGAGGATGTGCCGGTACGAATAGGGAAGTTCTTCATTCCGATCGACTTCATTGTGGTTGACATGCCGGAGGATGCTAACACTCCCATCATCCTTGGACGCCCATTTTTACACTCCGCCGGTGCCGTGATCGATGTGAAGAAGGGTAGGATTATCTTTCAACTAGGCGACGAAGAGTTAGTGTTCGACCTCCAAGGCAACACTTCGCCTATGACCGAGACGTGTAATGTGATCCATGCCACGGAAGACATCGATCAAGGGAAAGATCCGGGACAAAGCTTGAAGAAGTACTCTTATGTACTTGAGGATGATGACTCCGAGAGTGAGGAGGATGAGAGCCCATATCATGGGTTAGGTGACAAATGCAATGACAAGGATCGAGGTGAGCCTCCTTTGGGGCCACATGAGGATCGTTGGACGTTTGGGTATATCCCGAAGGATCGCAAGTACAAGTTCAAGCCATTGAACTTAGTAGATCGGGATGCCCCGGGAACGTCAATGCAAGGTCATGAAGAGTCTTGGTTTGTGGACGGTTATATCTCGAGCTTGATTGAAGACTTCTCTAGGGCCTTCGACTTGTTCCTACGTGCCCTTGATGGAGATGGAATCGGTTTGGAGGTTGTTGAAAAAGAATGAAGAGTGCACCATCTTGGTTTGACGGAGTTCCACAAGAACCGTCTCATTGTATATATCTCTTTCTTGTAGTTAGTTGGATTTATGTGAATTCTTGTTATTTGGATTGATTGATGAGCGTTGTGAGGGAGAGAGTTTGATGTGTGTTTGAGTATTGTTTGATAGGTGAAGTGAGAATGCTTCCTAGAGAAGAATGGCTATGATATACCTTGGCTTGTAAGCACGAGGATCGGGTTTTTGAAGCTTGGAGCAAGCTTTTGGGATTGTGGAAGGTGAAGAAGACCCATCCCGGCCGGGAAGAGGCGTCCCGACCGGGACGGGCGTGGCATCCCGACCGGGAGGGAGTCATCCCGATCGGGATGAGGGTGCACAAATTCGAGATCACTGGAGGTCCGTTCCGACCGGGAAGGAAGCGTCCCGACCGGGATGGGTGAGACATCCCGACCGGGACCGATCATCCCGACCGGGACGGGCACCTGCTCCCCCTTTGTGTTTCTTCTTCGCAAATCGAGTCCACCCAACCATTTTATACCCCCTCCCAACCTCCCTAGCTATCCTAGCCTTATCATATGCCCCATGTACTTCATTGTCATACCCTCACTCCATGTACATCAAATCCCACCCCTCACCATTACTACCCCGACCGTGAGTTCTTTTCAAGTGTGAAGCGAGATGGCATCCAAGACGATAAGCGACGAGCCTCTAATGATCATTGAGACGATGGAGCAAGTGAGTTACTAGCCGATCGGGTTGGGTAACTATCCTTCCTTTTCCGTCTTTTTATCGCTTGTTTTTCATTGTTTGCCCCCTTCCCTTGAGTCATGGTATCCTAGTGGCCTTCGAGGCCGTAGTATGGTTGCACCCGACTCCCGATGACGTGATTGCGTCGAAAGTCAATTGATTAATCCAATTTTACCAGTTTTTCACTCTTTCTTTCTGAGGATTTAGTCGGATTTAGGCGGAATCCGGGCTAGGTGACTTGATTACACCTAGCCCTCCCCTCCCATTTCCTTTTATTTCCTTCCTTTTTTTTATTTTCTTCCCCCATCCATATCATTTTCTTGTCTCGGCCCATGGTGACTTGACTACACCCCGGCCGGAAACCTTCTACCATTTTCTTCACCTTATTCTTTGATTTTTAGCCTTATTTTCGTAGTTTCTTTTCCTTTTCTTTTGTCTCTCCGCACACTACGATTGAGCATATGAGGACATTGCTCGGTTTAAGTGTGGGGGAGCGATATTCTATCGTAGTTAGTTTTATTTTTGCCTTTTTCGAAAAACCTTTAAAAATACCTAAAAATTTGAAAAAGAATTCATAAAAATCAAAAAGATTTTTCTTTTGTGTGTTTTCCTTTTGTGTCATTGTGTCGTATATTTGTTTTGTATTGTGTGTGTTCTGCCTCCCTTTTCCTTATAGGTTGCTTAATCACCGTTGTTTGGAAAGCTTTGAAGACATCCGGTAACATCTTCGAACCCTCTTTCCCTCTTTATTCCTTGTGATGCTTGGAGAAGGTTGTGTTGAGGTGTTCTCGGGTGGAGCTTGTACATACTTGTGGTGGATATGATGACTTGTTTGGAATTTCGGGGTGGTGTGTGCTTTGTCTATGTGTTCGTTTTGTCTTGTTTTGTTTTATTTTGTTGCCTTGTTTTTCTTTTCCTTTCATTCTCGTTGAGTCCTTGTAATGTGTTGTGTAGTTGTGTCTTGTGTAAATGGTTTTCGAAAACCCGGTTTAGAGGCTAGAGTGTGAGTGTCTATTTTCCCTTCCTAGTAGTATAAATCGAGTCTTGGACCTTAGCCTAGTAGAATGACCCTAAATCAATGAGTTCGTTGGTCCTTTACCTTGTATCCACCTAGCTTACTAGGGATTTACTACGGGATTTGCACTTTTGACCATTATGACCACCCACGGTGTGAAAAGGCCTTGGTTACCGAGTCTCGTCCCTTAGGTGACCATGTTTAGGATTGTTTTATTAGTCCAAGTTCTCCACTTTTTGTAGGTTTGAAGGGAGGGCGCCGTCCCGACTCACCCATTCACCTACCTCCTACACATACCCACACAAATAAAATGCAATTTGTTGAATTCTCTCTTTCTCAATTGTCAAGAAATGCCAAAAAGCCAAATCAAGCCAAAAGGGCAAAGAAAAGAAAAGAAAGAAAAAAATGAAAGAAAGAAAAGAATGAAGAAAAAAAGAAAAGGCACAAAAGCCAAAAAGAAAATAGAAAAGAAGAAAAGAAAGAAATGACATGGCAACAAACAAAGCAAATATGTCAAAAAGAAAGAAAATGCCAAAAGAAAACCCGTCTCGCAAAAAAAGAAATCCCCACAAAAATAAGCCTTTTTCCGACTTTTGCCGTGAAGAGCCTACTAAAGGACCGAGTCCCTAGGAAGGATGATAGCGGCATTAGTCGGTCTTCCCTCATTTTGCATGTTTTCCATCTTTTTACTTGGACTAGTTAGGCGGTTTTGGACACGGGACGACCCTCTTGACTCACGCTAAAGGGGGCGGGGTCTCACTTACCTACAGTGTCGACTAACACCGTGGTTCTTCACTTTTCCACTCCGCCGATCGTCCCGTAGTACGTTTTTAGAAAGTTAGGAGGACCTAGGTAAGTTACTAACATTTTTGTTGCTTTACCGTCATACTATTAGGGTTTAGTTCACCTTGATTTGTATTGCTAGCTTGGGAACGGTGTCACTTACCTCGAGTCCTAAACCGGTGTTCCATTCACCGCTTTTAGAGGGAAGCGGTATTTCTTTTGTTTTGGGTGCAACCGTCTAAGTGTTTGTTTGTGGGTTTGTTTGTTTGTGTGTTTTGTGTCCGGTTGCATCCACAGTTTTGACGCAAGACCCGACTTGCCTTGCGGAGTGCACTTTTCCTCTAAGTGTACTCGCGTGAGTTGAAAGGGCGTAGGGTGCGCTAATACCCATTCGGCTAGTGTAGTAGTTAGTATGTGCTTACTCGAGGGCGAGTAAGGGTTAAGTGTGGGGTAGTTGATAAGTGTAGTCTGTAGTGCCTATTTGTTGTGATTTGGTCCTTTTTCCTTGTGGAATCGCTCCTTGGGAGCGATTCATGGGCTTCTTATGCTTCCTTTAGTTCGTTTCAGGTTCCCGAGGCCGATTTAGAAGAGTTGGAGCGATTTCGACTCTTTACATACACATTTTGGAGCCAACGAGATAAAGGAACGATGACTCGAGGCCTTGGAATCGACCCCGAGACCTTGGGACCCAATCCCGAGCCTCCGAGACCCGATCCCGAGTCCCGAGAATCGACGAGGAACCCATGAGAGGCAAGAAGGGACCAAAGAGCTCTTAAGGGAGGACTACAAGACCCATCCCGTTCAGGATGAGGTGCGCTCTGAAGAGAGCCACTGTGAGCCCATCCCGATCGGGACCAACCCGTCCCGGTCGGGATGACAGGGCCTTCCCAATCGGGATGATCCCGTCCCGGTCGGGACGCTACAGAGGCAGCCGCGCATCTTTTCTTTTCTTCTCCTTCATTCTTGTACCCATATATATACTCCCTTCTTGTAATGTTAAGACATCTTATCTTACCCTAGACTAGTTTAAGCCTCCATTAAGCATTAAACCCTAGATTAACATTCCTCTCATTAGTTTAATTCTCTCTTTAATCTTTAGTTAATCATTGTAATTAGTTCTTGGATTAAGGGGATTCTTGAAGATTGTTCCAAGCTTGACAACCTTGGGATTTTATTTGGGTTTCTTATTAATACAAGTTCTCTTCTTTTTCATCCATTGTTTGTTGGTATAATCTTCTTCTCTTATTTACTCTTGTTCTTAGTTTGTTAATCAAGTTTGAATCTTTATATTTTGTTTATTTGTTATTGTTATTGTTATTGTTCATTATGGATGTTTGGATGTTCAAGTTGTTTTCCCTTATTATTGTTAGTTTTTCATTGATAATGAGTGAGTAGATTACTTGTGGGGTTAGTAGGGGGAGTAGGGGTAGATTATGGATGATTAGGGTTGATTAAGGGAAAAGGGTGAATCTTTGTTGTTAGTCACATTGTGGGCACTCTATGTGTTTGTTGATATGCTTGTATGAGTTGTAGTGGCCATGCTTCCCATACTTGTGCTCATCTTCTCATTGATTGTCTATTATGTGGAAATGTTGAGAATAGTTTAGTCGCGAGAGCGCGGACTAGGGTCTAAGTTGCGAGAGCCTGGACCCACCTTGGCATCGGTTTAAGTTGCGAGAGCCCGGACCGACCCTAACAACTAGGAGACACCTATACCCTTGATCACCCCAATTACCCTTCTACTCCTATGAACCCGACCTACCCCACTTTCTTTCCATATTTGAGTTCATCCTCCTTAGTTAGCCTTAGTTTACTCTAGTTTACGTGTTAGTTCATCATTAGTCTAGTTCCCACTTCTCCTCCACCATAGTTTTCCATTTATCGCATTCTTTGTGTTCGTTTGGTAGCATAGTCTCGTTTTAGGCCAACATAGTCTAAACCTCGCCTTACCGTCCCCGTGGATACGATACCGACTTACCCTAGATACCCACTAGGTGTAATCGGTAGTTTATTGACGGTTAGGGACGTGACAAATCCTTACCATCAATTTGGCGCCGTTGCCGGGGACGGTGCATTGTTTAGACTTAGTTTGATTACTTCTAGACTTAGTTACCCTTCTTTATGTTCTCCCATCATCTCTTGTGCATATTTCCTTAGTTTTTATTTCTTTCTTTTCTCTTTGTCTCTAGTTGTGCTTGTTTATTGTCGTTGCCTAGTGCCCATAAAGCACTAGGTGTTCTCACGTTTGTTCTAGTGTGTAGTGTATGCCTAGGAGGGGAGGCGACTTCTATCTCTTTAATCCAGAGCCGGAGAGACTCTTTCGAGCCTTTCGCCAACGGACGATTAACCGGGTTAGAATCTCTCAACCAAGTGCAAGCAATACTCATCAAGGGCAAGCTCAAGGAGCCGACTTTAGCGAGTCACCTCGAGAGACGGCCGGAGGGACCTTCATCAATCCCTTCGGTAATTCTTCTCCTAGTTCCCCCTCTTCATCTACATCAACACCGTCTACACCACCATCTTCTCCCTTATATCCAAGAATGCCTAAGTTTTCCTCTCACTCCACATTCACCGAGGATGTCTTGCCGGGACCGAGTGCATTACCGGAAGCCTACACCGGGAATTTTGTGGCAAAGACCCAATTTATCCAACTCGTAGAGAGGAGCCCATTTAGTGGTTTGGCACCTAAGACGGTGCAGGTGCGCCCGAAGAGATTCCCGGCGGGAATCGAATGGAGGCTGGCTCAGCCTAAGAGCACAATCAGCCATTACCCGGTGGAGAACGCGCTGGTTAACAAGCTACACGTTGAAGATGTAAGTTTTCTCCTATAGTTTATTTGCTCAATAGCCCCCAAGTTTTGGGATTCATTAGGATGTTGGTTTTACTTGTGTAGTTTGTGGCCCGCCCTTGGGCTAATTACGAGGGCATGCCGGAGTATGTGGCTGCGGAGTTGAGGCCGCGGAGTTATAGGAGGCTGCTTCTTCCTGCGTTGATTCGTCCAGTTCGGTATCTGGGCGAGTGGTTGGTGCGTCAGTGCCTATATGATGGTTTCAGGGTGCCGGTTGATCCTCCATGGACCATGTTCTGACCGCCGACTGCCGCAGAGATCCTCGAGTACAAGGACGGAGAAGGAGGCGATACACTCTTGGTGCCTGGTGCCTCCTACCTATCTCACGTCACCCGGCGGTTAGCTTGGTACCGCCTCGTGGTAATGTTCTAATCTTTGGCTCTAAGGTTTGCGTTACGGTTTGTTATTTCCCTTGCCTTTCGACTGACCAATCTGTTGTCTTTTCAGCTGGCCGATCTGGCTGACGAAATCCAGCCCCCAGATTTTCCTATGACTCTGGTCAGGCTGGATGCAGCTGGGATACCATTTATTTAGCCCCTCCCTCCGTGTTCTACTGAGGAGATGGATGCCGGGATAGAGTGACGAGACCGGGTGTACCGGGTGAGTTTCGAGTATTATTATTCATTTGGGTTCTAAGGATTAGGGTCAGTTTGCCTAACTTTTATGGTTTCTGCTTTCAGGTTTCATCGGCTTGCCATCAGAAGTTGTGGTAGGCCGCCAACTGCTTCCGAACCTATGCCTCGAGGGTCTCCCGTGACACTTTGGGACCTCGATCGGTGAATTTACATGGCTGAGGTGGTTTTCCAAGGCTGCTTGTACGTGTTATCCTAATGTTTGAGTGTATTTGTAGGATGTCCCGGATATGGTGGGACAGCTAGAGACTCGGGTGACCGAGCTCGAGGCGAGAGAGGTTGAATCGCAACGGCTCCTGCAATCTCGGGCTTACGAGATTGCCTTCCTAAAGGAACAACTGGCTCGGTCTCGGGGTGGGACCTCTACACAAGGTGATGCCAGACATCGAGTCGAGAGGGAAGCTGAGGCTGAGAGTGAGGAGGTGGGAGGAATCCCGGAGATAGCTACCCTAGACATGCTTTCGGGGATGGATGGTAGTGAGTCTCCTCTCATAGACTTGGAGGACCTAGATTTTGATGACAACATTTGTGAGGTCGTGATAGCTGTTGGTGCGGCTTCTAGGGATCCTATCCAGCCTTTATTTTGTGTATAAATTTGTATATACTCTTTAAATTTTTTAGTATTTGAATTAGTTGGATTAGTCCTGTGCCTTTTTGTTTGGTTAATCGTTTAGCTAGATTGACAAGTAATCACTTTTGTATTCATCTATTTGCGATTCGACCTAGTTTAGAGCACGTCAGTGTTGCATGAGAGTATGAAAACCGTTTGTTTCGGATGTTTTTGAAATGCGTTAGTATGAGCCTGGAATCGGATCAGGTAGTACGTCGATTAAAACGTTTTGACTCGGGATGTAAAACATTAATGTGCTTTGACCGGATGCTTTAAGAGATGAGCGCGATTGTTTTGACATTCAGAATGGGACCGAAGTTTAAAATTCGAGCAAATTTTAATAAAAAAGTTGAGTCATTTTTATTCATTTGTAAAATTGCCTTGTCGGGCTACAGACGCGACTTCACGATGACCGCAAAAAGACTACAACACGCCTAGGTGGGGTAGCTTACCCCCCTAAAAAAATTAAAAAAAACGTCTAAGTTTCGTGCGTCCGACGAGTGAACTCGCGGTCCCCTAGCTCCCGCGTTGGTGTTTCGGTTTTCGAGGTGGGCTCTAGTGATTTTGGGAGGTTGTTCCCGATCCAAAATGATAGCTATGGTGATCACGGGGGTTTGAGTTTCGATCCTTGGGTTGCTCGGGTTGAGTCATGCCTGGCCTCAGGCGCTCGGACTGTGGCAATTGAGTTCCGGGCCGCTTGGGCTTAGGCGGCCGGAGACCCGGGCACGTGGATCGGTGCGGTTCGGGTTTGGGTTATGGAAATTTTTGTTGTTTCCTAATTCTCGTGGGGTTAGGACTATATATACGGGCTGCGGGTGCATGTTCTAGACATAATAGGATATGCGTAAGGTATAGAACCGTATCTAGGGTCATGTCGGGTTTCGGGAATGTCCTCGCTGAGTGGGCGGGTTTATTTAAGAAATGCTACCCCGAGTTTAGTTCAAACGTTGGTATATCGATGGTTGTCGCGCTGAGTCGAGTCAAGGTACAAGATAGCTTCTTGAGTGCATGTTCTAAGTTCTTGGACCCGAAATACCATGTTTTTGCTTTTCCCGGTGGTAATATTTGTCCTTTGCCCGAGGAGATAGATGCTATAGGAGGGTGGAGTTCGGTTCGACCTTGTGCGCCCAATGGGGATGATGCTTATGTGGAGCGGTTTTACCACTTTTTGGACCTTTCTTCATTGGAGGAAGCTAAGGGTTATTTTGGTGTGGATGGTCTTAACCTAGAGTTACTTTCTAGGACATTCTCTCGGGTTGGCTCTCGTTATGTTTCAGCCTTGGCATGTAGGCGCGCTTTTAATATTGCTATTGCTTGCTACTATCTTTTTGAGGACACGCGGTCGCGTGAAGGTTGGGGTAATCCTTGTGTCGTGGATGTGGTAGCGGCTATGGAACATGGACGATCACCCTCTTTGCTTATTCTGGGTGATCTTGTTCTTGGTCTTGATGCTAGTGTCCGATCACAGGGGACACCTTCTCGGGGTTCTAGGATCATCTTACAGGTTTGTTTTTGCTCCTTTTTTTCTTTTTCTATGTTTTTGTGGCTTGGTTTTATTTATTTTGTGGTTGCTCGGACTTTAGAGATGTGATGCTTCGTCGTGTTTTTGTACAGGTTTGGTTACAAGAGCGGCTCGGTTTGATTGACCCTCCCCGGTGTTTCAAAGATTATAACTACAGGGGTTTCACGGGCCGTAAGATGGCGTTGGTGTGGAGCAAAAATCCCGAAGAGGATGATTGGCTTTCCTATTTTGTTGGGGGAGGTGTTGTGTGCAAAGTGTTGCTATGTGTTTGTCGGGGATTCAACGACAACAAAAGGGTTCGGGGTGGTTTTGCAAAAGGAGCATGGTTCTAAAGGAACCGGTTTTGAAAACGATGAGGTCGTATTTTTCACGGAACTACCATTAATTAGTTAGCTTGGTGTTCGTGGTGTATATGGTGTTCGTGACGGAACGTGACGTCCGTGACGGTGCTTTGGAAGGTGTGACTAAGTTCTCATTATTGAATTTAGGTAGTGAATAGTGTTTTTTTTATAAAAAAAGTGTCCCATGCTCGTCGGTTGCATTAACAAGCGTTTCGACGGTGGGGGTGATGTATTGTGAAAAGTGTTTTGAGGGTGTAATCGCTTTGGGATCCTCGACTTCTTTGATTGAAGCTTCGGTTGTGCCAATGGTATGTTCAAGAATACGTTTTTTTTAAATAAAAGTGTGATCGTTCAAGGTACCTCGACCCCATTGATCGGGAGTTTTGGTGGTATTAACGGTATTTGTCGTTGGCGGGTGCTATTTTGGCCGAAGTGATGGTTCTAGTAAAAGGAATTTTTTTTGAAAGATCTGTTGTGATGACATTTTTTTTTAAAAGAAAAGTTTTCAAAAACATTTTTGGTTGGCCGGAAAATTGCTTGTTTTCTTTGAAAAGAGAGATGATTGATTTTTTTTTGAAAACGAAGTTTGGTGTGGTTGAATATGTTGTCGTGGTTGAATCCCGATTTTTAGTGTTTTATTTGAGTTATTCAAAACACGTTACACATAACTAGGAATGCATACACTCATCCAGGATGCAGACACGGGTAGGTTAGGGTAGGCTACCGCCATGAATAACACTTGCTTAGGTGGAGACCAGTCACCGGGGAGGTGAGTGTCATACCGTCTGTTTGGACCATTCGCTTAGTTTATCCACGGGATGCGCGTTACGCGGCCGGAGCGTCAACCGAGGATCTCCCCGCGTGTCCATAAGGATCTTACCGCGAAGAGGTCGATTGGTCCTAATATCGGTTAGGGTGGGCTTTTTAGGGACAAAACTTGTAGTGACCACAACAGGAAACTAGGAAATGAGCTTCACCGACCTTGTTCAAGTTACACCACCGCTGGAAACTTGTTTCCAAATCCCCAGCGGAGTCGCCAAACTGTGGACGTCCGTCCGCACCGCCCAGCGACCAGCGCGGGACCGGCCCGGTTTTTCAATCGCGGCGGCCACCCACGCGGCTCCCTCCCGGTCGGGGGCCGGTCCGATCTCGCGTTCGGGCCGATGTGTCGGACCTCAAAGGACGACTCATACTTGTACTAGACGGGTGCAGGCACCCGTGTTTCCTTTGGAATCGTTCGAGTCGTGGTTGTAAATGTTTAAAGACCGATATGTTTGGTAAGGCGACCGTTTTAGTGAACTGAATTCGTTACTGATTAGTGGAGTCGCCACCGAGTCAATTTTGGGGACTCGGAAACCGTTCAAGTCAACTTTGATCCTTAGCCGACTCAAAGTTGAGGGGGCACGGGATCTAAAGATAAAGACAAGTACCCTTAAGCACACCGTGCCTAGAATGACTCTCATTGCCAATGGTTTTGGACATCCGGAAACCATCGATTCTGAGTAAGGGGTGAGGGTACGTATTGGGAAGCCAATGTCCGATAAACATCGACACCCAATCCCGCCCGCACTATAGCGGCCTCTACTAATCAATCGGTGGGCAGATAACTTCGTTTCCTAGTTGTGGCGGAAGTACTGTAACATCTGTTGTTTTAACCCTATACCTTTTGCTATGTCGGTTGTTTAAGGACAAGTAGGTTTTGTCGTCGAAGTAGTTGTGTTTATATTCTTTGCATGTGATTTCACGTGACAAGCAGGCCATGAAAAGATGCACATAGGAGAGTAGAGAGTACTAATATTAAGGGTATTAGCAAGTCTGTTTTAACAAGATAATATGGATATTAGTCGTTCTCGTGGTATACCTTACCTGGTATTCTACTTAAGATGCGTCGGTCCGACATTAGTAGGGATGCGTCGAATAACCTTATAAGGTGAGCACCGAGACTAATACGGGACCCGACCATCACCTTGTTCAATTTTAGCTTATTTACGTTTTGATTTCCGTGTTGGATGATTTAGCATGCGATTATAAGGTCGTAAAAACAATAAATCATACGAAAAACTGTAAATGCGAATATAAGTAAATCATATAGTGAGGAGTTGCACCCTCCGAGTATACGCTAAACGGGACTCAATGCATAGATAGTTGATGACGGATCCCGGAACTACTCGGGTCTATTTAGAGTGTTCTAGTGTTTATCATTGAAGTTGGGACGTTACGTGTTTTAGTAAGTGTTGTGGACCTAGCGTCCACATTTGATATTATCGTAGTGCATAATAATAAAGGTGCAAAAAAGTAAAGTTTTGTTTGGACGACAACCTAGTGACGATTCGACTTCAAAGGCGGATCCTTCTAGCTCGCCCGAAGGTTTCGGCAGACTTCCGTTACCGTTGCCCTTCCTGCGGCTATTCCGGCAGAGCTCCGCTACTACTTGTTAGTTCTGTGGCAAATCCGGCATAATTTTGCTAGACTCAGTGTAGCTAGTTGATCACATGCACCTCGGTATCGAGTGGAGTGCTCGAAGGTGAGGAGTAGCGTCGATTTTGCTTTCGGGACTACGATCGAGTGGATCGTTTGCTATGGGTGTTTGAGTGCGAGCCCAAGCGAGATACTCTTAACGAGTTAAAGAGGGAAGGGAATTGAGAAGAAGTTGTCTCGAAATGAAGGGGTGGAATGGGGTATTTATAGGTGTTTTTGGCCCTCGTCACCCAGATGGACGCCTGAGTCCAGGTGCACCAGGACTCAGGCACCTGGGCTTAGGCGTGTGGAGGCTCAGGCGCGCCAGGTGAGGCGCTCGGGATTTTGAAGATACGATTTTGATACTTTCCAAAACCAAGAGGTGAGCGTATAATACAATGCTTGGGGGTTAAGTCTTTCCCTCTTTGACCTAGCACCGTTGCGCCTCAGAAGGCCTCGGGCACGCGTCCCGAGGTTCACTTGGCGCGGTGCTGACTCGGTTCGTGTTTCGGAACTGAATCGGGGTCCCGGTGTCGGAATTGACTCTAATTAGTGTCTATGCGACTGTAATGACACGACTAAGGCTGCCTTGATGTTATTTTATTTTTTCCGAGTAATTATTTGATCCGTGCTATATAAAAACTATCTAAAACATCGCGAATCCGTGTCGCGTTGTAGTCTGATCGTCATCGCGTGTTTGTTGGGCAGTCCTGCAGCCACCAGGTCAAAATCTGGGTGTCTATAGCTCTGCGTATTTTCTTGTGTACGTTCTAATGAGGAAGAAAGCGAAGGCTGTAGCGAAGGGTCCTAAACCTATGACCCGCGCTGGGAAGGAAGAATTGATACGTAAGGCTGCATCGAGTTCGAATTCTGATGAGGCGGAAGATCGATCATCAGGTAACAGTAAGGTCAATGATATTCCTGGGCTAAACTTCGATTCAGAAGCCGAAGAAGAGGATGTTTCGGAGTACGTCCCAGAAATGATCCATAGTCCTGTGGCAAAACCTAATGAAAGCATTGCGTGGAAACAAAGGGATGGGGAAAAAGTTATTGATGTCGAGGTAGAAGAAGAATTGATGAGATTCTTAGAAGATGACATGGAGGATGACATGGAGTAATGGCGTAATATGGTTTGCTGCTTCATCATGGGTGCCAACCCCCCATAGGAAGTAGTAGAGGGTTACGTGAAGCGAATTTGGAAGGAACATGCGATAGACAAGATTTCATTCCTCCTTAATGGAATCTTCCTACTGCGGTCGATGCCTACCCCGGATAGCCTCATTAGTGGGACCGTATGTGAAATCTAATTTAGCAACAGAAGCACGCACTAGGTTGGGGTATGCTAGGGTTATGGTACTGGCTAAAGTGGGACAGAAATTTAAGAACTCTGTCAAATTTTTGGATGAGCATGGGAATGAGGTTGAAATTCATGTTAAGTATGAGTGGAAACCCATTTGGTGTACTAAATGCAAAAGTTACAGTCATGATGGGAGTGATTGTAAGAAAGAAGAATTGAAAAAAGAAAGAATAGAGGCAAAAGAGAAGAAAAACGAGGGAGAAGTAGTGCAGGCAAGCCACTCGCGACAGCAGGTAACTCAGCCTGTCAGGCCTGTCGCAGCTAATCAGGCTAAGCTGAAAGTGAAACATGGTGTAGCTACTTCAAACCAACTACCGAGGAGTAATACAATTGTGAGTCCAGGGATTCCGTTCGCTGATATGTTGAAGGGATCGCCACGGAATGTGAGGGTCGATGAAAAGGAAGGTGTCGGTATGGAATTGGTAATACATGGAGGTACATAATATAGGTTGTTGGAATGTACGTGGCGTGTGTAATATAAATAAGCAGCGTGAAATTAGCGAGTTCATTAGGATGCAGCAGGTAGATAACTTTGGTCTACTTGAAACAAAAATAAAGAATAAATCGTATGCCAAAGTTCATCAGAACATTTTTTATGAACGTAGCATAACGATGAATAATCACTATCAAGAAGGGGGTCGAGTTTGGCTTCTATGGAAGCATGAAATTGTTAACTTGACGATTTTGGAGTATAGTAATCAGAGCATTCATGTTAAGGTGTCAACGAGCTCAGGGAAGGATTATTTGCTCACGATCGTGTATGCATTTAATTCAGTTGTGGAGAGAGTTGAGCTTTGGCGGAGGCTTGTTTCATATGCTTCGATGGGTCCTTGGATGATCTTGGGTGATTTTAACTGTGTTATTGATGCGCGGGAACATCTTGTGGGTGTTTCTTCGGATGAAGCTATGAGTCAATTTCGAGATTGCTTAGCAAATTGTGAAGTAAGTGACCTTAAGGCTAGTGGGCCATGGTTCGCTTGGAATAATAAACATAAAGTTGCTGAAACGAGGGTGTATAGTTGTATCGATCGGTGTTTAGTTAATGACGAGATGATGGGATTATTTCCGAATGGGTTCGCAAATTTTATGCCTGAGGGTACGTTTTATCATCGCTCATGTATCGTGCAATTCGAAAAACCTCCGACAAGGAAGAATCGAAGTTTTAAATACATGAATATGTGGAGTAAAGCTCCGGATTTTATGAGTTGTGTCTCTAACGCATGGGGAGTGACGATTAGAGGAACGAAGATGTTTCAATTTGTGACGAAACTAAGAAGCTTGAGGAGGCCTTTGAAGGAACTGAATTCTAAGTGCTTTTCTGATATCGAGAATAGGTGCTGTCAGGCGGAATTGAAGATGGAACAGGTGCAACTGCGAACTGACAGAAGTCCAACAGTATTGCACGCAGAGGCGGAAATGATCGAACAGGTACGGGTTTTGCAATCTGCTAGGGCGGAGTTTTGGACTTAGAAATCAATGCAGAAATGGGTTCGAGATGGAGACGTGAATTCTGCATATTTTCACGATCTTTGAGGGCTCGGAGGTCGCGTAATGCTGTTGTTAAATTGGTTGATGCGGAGGGTCTTGAGTGCGTGTCTAAGTTTGAAATTGAAGGAGCATTCTTGCGATATTACAAGTCGCTGCTAGGGGAGTCTCAAAAGGTCGAACCAGTTAATGTTGCCGTTGTTCGGTGAGGCATTATCTGCACCATTGAGCACAAACAATTCCTGGAGATGCCCGTGACAATGGAAGAAATCAAATTTGCTTTGTTCAGTATTCCTCGAGACAAAGCGCCGGGTCCGGTTGGCTTCTCGAGTCAATTCTTCATTGATTCTTGGGATATTATTGCAGATGACTTCTTAAAAGCAATACAAGACTTCTTTGTTTCAAGTAAGTTTCTTAAACAGCTAAATTGCGGTAATATCACATTGATACCGAAAGTGAATCGACCTCAATCTGTGAAAGAATTTCGCCCGATTGCTTGTTGCAACGTCTTTTACAAATGCATTGCTAAAATCATTTGTGTGAGATTGTCTCGGGTTCTGCCTCAATTGATTAGCCCTACGCAAGGTGGATTTATTGAAGGCGAAGTATAGTGGAGAATGTGCTTATTTGTCAGGACCTGGTTCGAATGTATAAGAGAGGGCGAATTTCATCTCATTGCCTATTCAAAGTTGATATTCATAAGGCGTATTACAGTATAGAATGGAGTTTCGTGGATCAAATGTTGCGAGCTTTAGACTTTCCGGATCATTTTTGGAAATTGATTATGGAATGTGTCGAAACTGTTTCTTACTCCTTATGTATGTGTTAATGGGGATTATTTTGGCTTTTTTAGAGGGAAAATGGGGTTGAGGCAAGGAGATCCGATGTCCCCATTGCTATTCACGATTTGTATGGAGTATTTCACTCGTATTATGTCTTATGTGAAGGTGGAGAGGAAGTTCAAATTCCACCCGAAATGTGGAGCAATGAAGTTCAGCCATTTACTCTTTGCAGATGATCTACTCCTCTTTTGTAAAGGGGAGTCGGAGTCGATGGAGATTTTGTGGCGGGGTTTTGCGACTTTTAGAAAGGCTTCGGGGTTAAGTATAAGTGTGGTTAAATCTCATGCTTATTTTGCGCGAGTTGATGAGGATAGGAAGACTGCTATACTCCAATTCTCGAGATGTGTGGAAGGCACGATGCCTTTTCGGTACCTTGCATTACCTATCCAAAGTACCAGATTAGGTAAGAATGACTGTGAAAAGTTGTTGGCGCGAATCACTGCGAGAATAGCGAGTATTGGTCCTCGGAAGCTATCCTATGCGGGTAGATTGACCTTGGTTCAGTCTATTACATAATTACTGGGCTATGGTTTTTATTATCCCGAAATATATGTTATGGCTCGTATTGGATCTTTATGTCTTAACTTCCTTTGGGATGATGGCGTGGAAGGTACAGTTTGGGCTTTAGTGAGCTGGGATAAGATTTATTGTCCTAAGAATGAAGGAGGGCTAGGATTGAGGGATCTGACAATATGGAACGAGGCAGCGGTTGCGAGCTGGCGTCGTGGGTTTTTGACCAACCGAATTGGTTGTGGGTTCGATGGGTGAATAGTGTTTATCTGAAGGGCTCCTCGTGGAGTGATTTTCAACCTCATTCGGATGTCACGTGGGCGTGGAGGAAGATATGTCAGGCTAAGGAGAAGATTAAGCACTTTTTTGTGAATGGAAATTGGCATGGATCGGATACACATTATTCGATTTCGAAGGCTTATGAGGAACTACGAACCCATAGACCGAGTGTCTCGTGGTGGAGGCTAGTGTGGAGTAGTTGGAGTGTACCGAAGCATAGCTTCATTGCGTGGCTAGTGTTTCGGGGGGCATTAAATACGATATTGAAGCTTCTGAGGTTTGGGGTGGCAGACTCGAGCCTATGTTACTTGTGTGAGGTGCAACCGGAGAGCCTAGACCACTTGTTCTTTGGTTGTTGCTGGAGCTCGAGAGTCATGGGCATTTTGGGAGATTGGGTGTCGAAGAAGATACCGAGTAACGAGGACCTGATATAGGCGAAGAATATGAGAGGTTCAAAGCTGCAATGTAACATACTTCATGCTACGATCGACGCGTTGATTTATTATATTTGGAGGCAATGAAATGTATGCAGAATAGATGGAGCAGTCCCACAGTCGCAATTCACGGCCAATTTGATTAAGATGGATGTCAAGAATCGAGTAATGTGTAAGATCGAATACCCCAATCTTTCTAAAGACGCTAGATGGCTACATAAATCGATGTAGTCATTAGGTGTCTTCTTTGTAATTGGTTACATATGTTTTTATATATATACTTACCCTTCACCAAAATAAAAAAAGATAAAAAAAGGCTCGTTGTAATGTATGCGGCAGTATTTTAAGTGCCACAAGCGCATCCGGTACTAGTGACCTAGCTCGACACGCTAAAAAATGTGTTCCAAAAGAGCAAGGTCAAACATCTCTTGACCAATTTGTAAACTGACCAAGTTCTCAACAAGACTATACTTATGATTATAATACATGTGCCAACAAAAATTCAAGAATGATAATTCAAATGGAAAAACATTTTGCTCTAGCTGAACACCCAGCTTTTAACAGATATGTAAAAACCAACCAACTGTAGCGTCTTGTAAAAACCATAAAGAAACGAGTCGTTGTAGCGTCAAAAATAAAGCAATGAAACAAGACATGGAGTGGAAAATGGAATTTATTTCTCAGTTAAGAAATAGTACATCTAGAATATCATTAACGGCTGATGGATGGGATTCCGGTTACGACTTTCATGTATATGCTTAACTGCTCACTGGCTAGATGATGATTGGGTTATGCAAAAAAGAATTATAGAGTTCTCTAAATTAGAATTTCCGCATACCACTAATAGTATACTAAACATTATTATGAAAGGGATAAAAGAATACGAAATTAGAGATAAAATATTAACTGTTACTTTCGATAATGTCACGTCTACGACTGCTTGCGCTAACATGTTAAAGACTCATTTAGAAAATGTATTTTTAGATGGTAGTTTGTTACATGTTCGATGTGCTTGTCATGTGTTAAACTTATGTGTCCATGACGGTCTCGTGGGTCTAAAAGAATACCACGCTAAATTTAAAAGGATCTTTATGCACTTGAACAATTGTCACTGGAAGCGCCAAGATTGGCGTAACTATTGTAGAGAAAAAGGTATAAAATATAGAAAATCCCCCCTGGAAAATAATACGAGATGGAATTCAATGTATACAATGTTGAGTGCTTGTATAGCGTATAAGGATCATCTGACTATTTGGTGGAATCATAGGTGTCCCACCGACCCAATTTTTGATGATGATTGGTCAAAACTTGAAATGTATATTGACCTCTTGAGCGCCTTTAGCGAGGCAACAAATACCTTCTCCCATGTATATAGTCCTACCGCCCCTTACTTCCTTTGTAACATTATTAGAATTGTCAATATTTTCTAAAAATATCGGCAAAGATATTTACGACCCGTTTTTACCCGCCATGGAGGCCAAGTGGCTAAAATATTGGTCCAACATTCCTACTGCCTATGTATTTACAACTGTTCCGGTATGGAAACAATCGACCCAAAACGGATTTGGATCTAGGTTTGAGTTTGCGGTTCTTCGATGGAATTTGCCTTGTTTTCCAAGTCTCACCTTCCTCTACCCTAGTGGTCGGACCTTCCTTGCGGAGGGGCCTGTCACCTGCACACAGGGAGCGCACAGGGCCTCGGAGGTGTCCGAGGGAACCCTCTCCGATGCTTAAGTCAGTCCGTGAATGCTCTTGAAAAACCTTACCCGAGAGGAGTAAGGTGGCGTTTTTTAGAGTGAGATTCTAGTGAGAAAAAGTAAATTACCCTCTCTCCTGAGAAACAAATGAGTATTTATAGGTTTCCATAAGAGAGAGTAGAGAGAGAGAAAGAGGAAGGAAATGGGTGGACGACACGTGGGAGCCCCATGTCCACTCATTTCCTCTTACCTTAGGCATGAACAAGAGGGCCCTGATCTTCTATCCTGAGCTCGTCAGGGGAACCTCCCCTGACGCCAGGTTCGCAGGGGAGGATTCTCTCCCCTGCGACCGTAGTGGCCGCAGCATAGCCCTGACGGGCAGGGGGTTGGGCTTCGCACCCAAAGCTTGACACAGCTCTCCAGGGGCGCTCCCTCGAATTACAAAGAAAGGCCATGCCGATTGGCCTTCATAGCAGGCCTTTCGCGATCTGGGTCGGGTTGCCCCTAGACTCGCAGAACGGGCAGCCCAAAGCCGGCAACCGACCCCCATCAACAACCATTTTAGACCTGAGATAGAAATTTCAAGGTGCGATAGACTTTGTTCATGCTTTATAAGCAATTAATGAACATAGATTTTAACTTAGAATCATATAAAACAGAGATTAGAGATGAAATTTTTAGATTATTTAACGTTTTTGACTCTATTTACGGTAACAACACTCAATCAGATGTAGGTACTAGTAACAGTAGGGATGCAGACTTTGGCGACATCCTTAACATAATGTCGGGAATAATTCCGAGTAGAGGAGCTTTAAGGACGGCTGATCTGGCGGAGTATACGACACGTGTCAATACTTCCGTAATCACGAAGCTACCTCAGTAGTTGACCTACACCTTAGGGTTTGGCCGAAAGAACACAGTAAAATTTTGTCAGTGATGTCCGCTATGGCGAAGGACATTCTCACCATTCAAGTTTCATCTGCTGCATCTGAACGTTGTTTCAGTGCCGCTAAGAGGGAGTTAGATGATAGACGTACATCTTTGGGTTCCGACACCCTCCGAATGTGTGTATTCTTTAAAGATTGGATAGATGCAAGAGAAAGAAAGCTAGGCGAGGAGATAAAAGATAGTGACAACGACTCCGACCTGCAATTTGTATCTTTTAGTTTCTGTTTGTACATTCTAGTTGTAAATTTTAGTTCTAACATCTACATAATTTTTTCTTTAGAAATTCTATTTATAAATTTTAGTTTCTTCTACAATTATACATTCATTATTCCAGTATGTACTTGCAACCGATCTATATTGATAATTTAATAAATATTAAATTTCTTTCCTCCTATTTATATTTCTGATTTCTTTGCTCATTTTTTTAAATAAATAACTAATAACGTTTTGTATAAATCTGGACGGAAAATCGCAATCGTATTTCATCGCACAGACGCAAACGGGGGGCCACAAAAAAATCGGGCAAGGCACGACCCGGGCACGAAACCCGGTCGTGACTCGGCGGGGTCGCTTAAGGTGGGGCCGTGCCTAGCACGGCACGGTTGGGCACAATTTTTTTGGGCATGAAGCATGACCCGACACGTCTAAACTGCCAGCTTTAATTACGAGTTGTTAAGATATGCATAAGAAATTAGGTTTATATCTGATTGTAAACTTAGCAAGATGGCATGGGTTAGAAAGGTGGATCACGACTTTGATATTTAACGTTCAATTTTTTTTTTTTCGAGTATAACACGGGTTGAAAAATAAGAGTTGGTACTTATTGATTTTATACGGGTTTTGGGTCGGGATATGTCAAAATATTGGCAAGGTTAAAGCTTTTTTCTTTACGTTTATTATCTTTGTTTTTAAAATATAAATATATATAAATATATATAAATATATATATATATATATATAAAATTATTTAGGCTCATATATTATACGATGTATTAGAGTCTTACAGAGAATAAATAATTTTATTTAATATTATACCTTTAGCCCTTTATACAATCAATTCATCAGTCGTTATACATACATAATAAAAACAATTAAACAATGACTAAATCTATATAATCATATAGATTATATTCTTATAAATAGATAATACTTTTTAATATTCTTATTTATGTAGACTAATTTGTTATATTAGCGATAAAAAGTATGTATACACAAATTAAATTCAATACAATTTTTATGTCACCCGTGTAACACATGGACAAAAAGGCTATTGAGAAATTAACTAAACTAGTTTTGTGACCCTTGCAATGCACGAGATGCCTATAATATTTCTTATTTAATCAGAAACTATTGTATGTCAATGTTTTCCCGTACTTCAGAGTTTAAGTTACCCGTGAAAATCACCGGTGCATTGTAAATAAATTGTATAAGCTCATGCAATTCTAAAACTACAACATTCTTGCAAATAAAAGTTTAATTTTAATGTCACTGATTAAATATAATATTTCTCTAAAAATTTTGAAATCTAATGAATACACCCTTTTTCAATTAATGTTATATGGTCGGTTTATTAGAAGGAACGTTTTTTTTTTTAATGTTTTTCTTCCTTATTTTTTCTAAAGTTAATGTTTATTTAGAGTTTGCTTTTGTAAGAGAGATATTGTATTAAGTTAGGGTGGAGCGCAAGTAATTGGTGGTGGTTTGGGTTAGAGGTCAATTGGTAGTTGTGATGTTTGTGTCTTTAAAAGTATTTAGAAGTCGTTAACTTGTTATATACTCTGTATTATCTTTAAATTAATAATACTCTATGATAAAATAAGTTTAGTACTCATAGTACACAACATATGTATTATAAAATTATGAAAACTGTTAATGGACTATATTATATAATAAACTATGTATAATAATAGTGCAAAATATAAAGTGATAGAGTGAGTAATAATGTAGGTGATCGCTTGTTGTAGAGTACTTGTAACTAATCTGATGGAAGATCAATAAAGGTTATGGTTTTAGGGTGTGGACGATGACATATATAAATTTTCTTTTAAATCACTCACATTTTGTAATAAAAATATTTTGTTCCGGTATGGAAACAATCCACCCAAAACGGATTTGGATCTAGGTTTGAGTTTGCGGTTCTTCGTTGGAATTACCTTGTTCTCCAAGTCTCACCTTCCTCTACCCTAGTGGTCGGACCTTCCCGGCGGAGGGGCCTGTCACCTGCACACAGGGAGCGTACAGGGCCTCGGAGGTGTCCGAGGGAACTCTCTTCGATGCCTAAGTCAGTCTGTGAATGCACTTGACAAACCTTACTCGAGAGGAGTAAGGTGGCGTTTTTTAGAGTGAGATTCTAGTGAGTGAAAGTAAATTACCCTCTCTCATGGGAAACAAATGAGTATTTATAGGTTTCCATAAGAGAGAGTAGAGAGAGAGAAAGAGGGAGGAAATAGGTGGACGACACGTGGAATCCCCTTGTCCACTCATTTCCTCTTACCTTAGGCATGAATAAGAGGGCCCTGATCTTCTATCCTGAGCTCGTCAGGGGAAACTTCCCTAACGCCTGGTTGACAGGAGAGGATTCTCTCCCCTCCGGCCGTAGTGGCCGCAGCATAGCCCTGACGGGCAGGGGGTTGGGCTTCGCACCCAAAGCTTGACACAGTTCTCTAGGGGCGCTCCCTCGAATTACAAAGAAAGGCCATGCCGATTGGCCTGCACAGCAGGCCTTTCGCGATCTGGGTCGGGTTGCCCCAAGACCCGCACGACGGGCAGACCAAAGCCGGCAACCGACCCCCATCAATTGGCCCTCGTCGGCAGGGGGGAAGCAGGGTTCCCTTCGGCAGACGATCTTTGATTAGTATGGTGGGAGGCTGACTTTTAATCCCTCTTTGCATTTAATGTTGCGCACATTCCATAGGAGGAATGTCTTAAATATCTTGGGGCATGCAAAGAGTCGGGAAGTTCTTCCTCATGATTACTCCTTGCAAAGAGACCCTTCGATCGTGTGCCCGGCTGACATTTGGCCCCTTTCTGCGAGGGTGGTTAGAGTGCCATTTAATGCCTAATCTTCGTCTCTTGTGTATAAAGGACTGAGTTTAATCCATTTTTCTTCACAAATTTCTTGATTGCTCTCTTTTGCTACTTCTTCTTTCATAATGTCTTGGGTGAGAGATAAGATCCTTCAAAGAGGGGTTTTCGGTAATGTCTTCCGCAACAGGGGTCGTAGGCGGTTCAAATATCCTAGGCAAGTGCAATCCATCATTCGCCGTAGCAGGCGAACTTATCTCCGGTCCTTACATGCTTCTGGGACAAGCTCGCTGTCGAGGGCCATCAAACGCCCTAGGAAGGCCTCGTCCTCTACGAAGCCGAAGCCTAGGTATTGCACTTAGGCAGGAGGCTGCTCGTACAAGGGGGTGTTACCGATGTTTCCCTTGGTTACAACCGGAGAACCCTGACCTCCCTGACTCGAGCCCTTCCTCTCCTGCGTCGAAGAAGATGAAGGATGATTTTGGCTACCCTGAGGGTACCAGGGTGGTCAAATTTGGTGAGGACTGGGACCTGAGCATCTGTGACTCGGGAGACAACAACGGTCAGGGCTACTCGTCTGGCCATGATGCGCTGGGAAGCGAGGAAGAGGGGCGTTACGACCAGATGAACGACTCAGGTAGCTGGGATTGGGGATTTGACGATGGGGATTGCAGCAGCCCCAGGGACTACTCATTCCTAGGCTCTGATGAGGACTAGGTCTTCTCTATACCCCCTGACTGGCCGAGCCGAACCCTAGGCTTCTTTTGTCTGTAATTGTCTAAGGACTCTTACTTTTTTTCCATTTTTTGAATTTCGTTCCTCGACTTGTAATTTTCGCCTTTTGGGCCTTTGCTTAATGAAGAAGTTAATGGGCTTTTTACTCATTGTGTTGTTTTTTTTTGAATTGCTTCTTGGATGACGTGCTGCAATCATTTTCCGCTGCCCCTTTACGTTTTCGAGTACTTTGGAAAGTGATGAATGGATGGGTTGAAAAGTGTGACACGTGTGGAAGAGTAGACTTTTTTTTGGGGGGGGGGGGACTTCTCAACTTCCTCTCCCAATAAAAGGTCCTCTACACCTACCATTCCCCCTTTACTTATTTTCAAATCTTTCAAATCTTGGCAAGAATTCCATCACCTTAAACTTTCTGCTTTGTTGAGTATCCAGACCGAGGAACTTCTCCAGCATTCTTCCCCGACGAACTTTGACTAGGTTAGAACCTTAATCTCTGACTTCCTCGCCTTTCAATTATTCTTGCCTTTTCGTTTTTCATAAACATCATGACCCATCGCCGCTCCCGAATTCTGTCCTTCAATGAACCGCCCACTGAGACCTTAGCAGAGGATGTGGGTGGGGTTGACACTGATTTCCCCTATTCCTCTACGGGAGTGGGAGTTACAGTGGCCATAGGACCACCCTCAAAGGATAGTGGGGGTGCTAATTCCCCCGACCCTGCCCCGGTCGATGTCATTGACTCAGACCTTGAGGCATTGGAGATTAACCCTTTCTCTATCGCCGGTGATCTTGTACCTAGGAGACCGGGGGATGTTTATTATTTGGATAGGGTAAAGTATAGTGTTCCCCTGCACACGTACCCTGAGCTAGGGCCGCGGGAGGCGATTATGGCAAAAAACGCTGCCGAAGCTATTGCCAATTTCTACCACTTCGAGGCGGGCTATACGGTTATCATTCCTGGGGAGAAGGATACTGTATGTAACCCTCCTGAGAACTGTATAGCTGTGTATCACAAGGGCTTGGAGTTTGGTCTGCGCTTCCCCCTTCATCCTTTCTTCGAGGAGGCTTTCAGGCGTATGAACGTTGCTGTCGCCCAGCTGACCGCCGTAGCTGTCAGGTCACTCGTGGCCTTCACCTGGGTCTGCCTGTTCCTTGGGGACGAGCCTTCAATAGATTCCCTTAGATACATGATTGGCTTGCAGATGGTTTCCTCTGCGGAGGGGGGTGGGTCTCCAGGGTATTTCTCTATCCTCAGGCAGAAAGGTTATTCTCTTGTTTGGCCGGCCATGAATAGCCTGAAACATTGGAAGGATAACTTCTTGTATGTACACAACGAGGAGGGTTGGAGAATTCCTCGGCACTTTAGGAACCATGTTCATACCCGCCTGGAGACCCGTTAGGAGTACCACCCTGAAGTCGGCAAAGGCTTTCGAAGTTAAGCTGGGTAGCAAAGACAGATCCCTGATTAAACAGTTTGCCTGTGTGAAGGATGAGAAAGGCATGTACGGCCCCACTGATTGGCTCCCTCCTGCAGACCTTATATCGACTGACGAATACCTGACCCCTTTGGGGTGGAATCCTAGTCTTACTTCAGGTAGTTCAGGGGGTTCGGCGCTAATGAACTCTTTTTGGGATATTTTGTTGTGTGCTTACTTAGCTTGTTTTATTTGCAGAGTACCGTAGGAACACCTGGACGAAGAAACAACTGAAGCGTATCAGGCTAGATACGGAACGCGGGCCTCTTGCTGCCCGTCCTACCCTTCCCCTGGATTTAAGAAAGAGACTCTTATGGGACATGTAAGAAGCATTACAACGAGAAAGACGAGGCTTCCTCCTCCTCCCAAGCCAACTTCTAAGCGTCCTGCGCCCTCAACCCCTGCTCCTAAGGCAGCAGAGGGAGGGGCTACATCAGAGGCTACTCCTTCGCCCGCTGGCAGGCGTGGGGACACCTCTCCTCGAGCCCCTCCTTCCGTGGTGGTGAGGCCTTCTCCTTCTGAAGAGACTGGGGAGAGTGTCCCCCTCTCAACAGGAAAAGGAAGGACAAGTAGCCTGTGGATGCGAACCAGTTGGTGGATCTGGAGGCTACTCCTTAGGCAAAGCGCCATGCCTCCAGTCTTCCAGAGACCTTGTTTACTAAGGGGAATGCTGAGTTTAACTTCGTAGTTGGTGAAAGTGTTGACATTTCTGCTCTATTTTCATATTCCAACTCAACATCTTTTGACCAGGCTGCCAAGTCCCTGACGTACTCCTGCAATCAGGCAAGCCTGCTTCTCCACCGTTGCTCCCTAGTTTTTCAGGCTTCTGCGGAGCTGGCGGCCCTCAATCGTTTAAGCGACGAGGAGGTAATCACTACCATGGGTCCTCCCTTTCTGAACGTGTGGCGACGGTTGAGAAAGATGTTGCTCTTATCAACAACCTGAGGCTATAACTGTCCAGGCCCGAGGGCGAGCTGGAGGAGGCCAGGAGTCAGGCCGCCAACTGGAAGGATCAGGGAGAGAAGGCTGTAAAGGAGGCGGCAGACTTGGAGGTGGAGTTGGAGCAGGCCAGAAAGGGTGGTGCTTAGCTAGAGAGTCGCCTTGGGGAATACGCTGCTCGCCTGACCAAGGCAGACTTTCACCTTCAGGCGGCCCAAGACGAGCTGAAGGCCCAAGATGATAAGTGGCTTAAGGAGAAAGATGAGATTATACAGGAGGCTAATGCAGAAGTGGAGAAGGCCTTTCAGTCAGGAGCTTCTTCCTTTTCTGAGTTTTTTCTGGAAGTCATTCGGGAGATGGTGCCTGATTTTGATGAGGATGCTTTTGGCGCACTTTATGCAGCCCAGAATGATGTCAGGGCCAACCAGTCGCCTAAGGATAGTCCGGGCCTTGATCAGAACGCCCTCACCGCATAGTATACAAGGGAGTCGTCTTCTGAGGGCTCTTGTCCCTATCCTTCCGCGCCTCTGTTTCACCGTCGAATCTGTTATCTTATTGCGCGCCGAGCCGAAATGTGGTCGGCTGCCGGCGTTGTAACTTTTATTTCTTTGTACCCAGATTTTTATTACTTGCCCTTCAAGCCTCTCTCTTGACTTTATGTTAATTCTATGGATACTCTTTCGTTGTATATTCCCTTTTTTATTGCCTTGCTTGACGCACATCCAGTCATTAGTGGTGCCAGATGCTAGCCCCCTTTGGAGCTGGCTTGAATGTTCCTTAATTTTACTGCTCTGACTTAGGGGCTTGGCCTGACCCAGACTTCTAATCTGGAGTCAGAGGGTCTGCCCCCTGCCTGCCCGGAGGCAAGCGGGGGATTTAGCATTTTTATACAAGGTTGATTGTGTCTTAGTCCTTGTTAGTTTGGCTCATGGGGCCCGGCCTGACCCTGACTCCTGGTTTGGAGTCAAAGGGCCTGCCCCCTGCCTACCCGGAGGCAGGCGGGGGACTTAGCGTTTTTTATGCAAGGCTGATTGTGTCTCAGTCCTTGTTAGTTCGGCTCATGGGGCCCGGCCTGACCTTGACTCCTGATCTGGAGTCAGAGGGCCTGCCCCCTGCCTACACGGAGGCAGGCGGGGGACTTGGCATTTTTTATACAAGGCTGATTGTGTCTCAGTCCTTGTTAGTTCGGCTCATGGGGCCTGGCCTGACCCTGGCTCCTAATCTGGAGTCAGAGGGCCTGCCCCCTGCCTACCCGGAGGCAGGCGGGGGACTTAGCGTTTTTTATACAAGACTGATTGTGTCTCAGTCCTTGTTAGTTCGGCTCATGGGGCCCGGGCTGACCCTGACTCCTGATCTGGAGTCAGAGGGCCTGCCCCTGCCTACCCTAAGGCAGGCGGGGGACTTAACATTTTTTATACAAGGCTGATTGTGTCTCAGTCCTTGTTAGTTCGGCTCATGGGGCCCGACCTGACCCTGACTCTTGATCTAGAGTTAGAGGGCCTGCCCCCTGCCTACCCGAAGGCAGGCGTGGGACTTAGTGTTTTTTCTGTTGGGGGGTCTATTTTCTATGGGTTTTGAAACAGGGGGGCCCTCCCTATTGCCCCCTGCTCGTTTGTATGTGTAGTGCTAATCTGAATAGGCAACGAGTATAAGTATGAGTCTTTTTCATTCCTTGAAACAAAACTTAACATCGTGGTCGGAGCCGTCAACATTTTAACTTGATCGTTCTCCGCCGATATTTTTTTTTAGGAAAAGGAAAAATTTCAACTTTTAGTCTAGACATAATATCTCTTTAGGGTGTCCGCATTCCAGTGGGTTGCTTGCTCCTGGCCTTCAGGGTTAGCAATCCTATACGTCCCTGGTCCCATGACCTAGGTGACCTGATACGGGTCTTCCCAGTTTGCGCTCAGCTTGCCATGCTCCCTGGACTTTCCCACTGCCTGGGTTTTCCGCAGGACCAGGTCACCTATCTGGAAGTTCCTCATGTTTACCCTTTTGTTGTAGACCTTTCTCATCCTCTGGTAATAGGCTGCAATGTTGGAGCAGGCTTCCTGTCTTACCTCACTGACCAGGTCAAGGGCTTCAGTCATTGCAGCCTCGTTACTGGCCCTGTCAAATTCTTGAGAACGGCGGGGAGGAATACGTGCTTCGATGGGTAACAGGGCTTTGGCTCCGTAGACCAGACCGAAGGGGGTCTGCCCTATGGATTCTTTTCTGGGGGTTCTGATTGACCACAGGACACTTTGGAGCTCATCTGCCCATATTCCCTTGAGTTCGTCCACCGTGTTCTTCAGTCCATTTAGGATCAGCTTGTTCGCTGCTTCGGCCTGCTCGTTAGTCTGTGGGTGGCAGACGGCGGAGTAGGCAACAATTATACCATGGCCTTCCAGCCAGGCCCTTAGTGGGTCGTTGTCAAATTGTCTGCCATGGTCGAAGACCAACACCTTTGGCAGGCCATATCTTGCTATTATGTTCCTCCGGATGACTTTTCTGTCTGCTGGCTCTGTTATGCTTGGGACAGCCTCAGCCTCGATCCACTTGGTAAAGTAGTAAATTCCTACTATAAGGAATTTCCTGCCCCCGGTTGCCACAGTAAATGGACCCAGGATGTCCATCCCCCATTGAGCGAAGGGAATGAGGGACAAGATTTGCCTGAGGTCTTGTGCCGGGGCATGTATTACAGGGGCGAAGAGTTGGCACTTCTTGCATTTTTGGGTCAGGCTTTTGGCGTCTACAAGCATGGTTGTCCAGTAATACCCTGCCCTTAGGGCCTTATGTGCCAGCGTTCGTCCCCCTATATGGTGGCCGCAGATTCTCGAATGTATGTAATCCAACACTTCTGCAGCCTGCCCTGCCCTCAGGCATTTGAGCAAAGGGAAGTAAAATGACTTTCGGTATAATTCTTCCCCGATCATTATGAACCACGCAGCTTTAGCTGGCATTCTCTTCTTCTGGGCTAGGTCTTATGGTAAGGTTCCTTGCCTCTTGAAGTGGATGATTGGAGTCATCCAGCTTTCGACTTCTGCCTCTTCAATGACACTAACCATCTGGAAGGGCGTTGTGGATTTTTCATGTATCACATCTACCCATACTGATCTCCTAATGTCTTGTAGGCTAGAGCTTGCTAATTTAGACAGGGCGTCCGCTCGGTTGTTTTGCGATCGGGGGACCTGTCTAACTTCATAGGATTTTAATCCAGACAGCTCCTATTTGACTTTTTCCAGATATGAGGCCATGGCCTGGTCCCTGGCTTCATATTCACCGTTAATCTGATGCGCGATGAGCTGGGAGTCTGTGGCTAGAACGAGCTTTTCTGCTCCTACTGCTTTGGCCAGGTGGATACTTGCCAGGACAGCCTCATACTCAGCCTCGTTGTTTGATGCTGGGAAAGTGAACTTGAGTGCATGTTGTAATCCCCTAGAAATTCTAACGCAATACAGTGGCGGAAACACTGTAGAAGTGGGATTATAACACACTGTAGCTATGTCTTGATTAAATAAAAATGGTAAGTCAATACATAAGCCATTAAAATAAAAATGGCTACAAAAATAAATAAATAAATAAAATCCATAAAAAGGGTTTTAACAATCCATAATACAGTGATCTGATTAAAACAAGCAGGATCCATAACTGCTCGCTAGCCCACCCGAAGGAAAACACATATACCTGCCATGTTAAAAACATAACAGCCACAATCAGTGGGGAGCAACGTCAACGTTCTCCCAGCCGTATAACAGGATTTTAAAACTGTAATTACTACTATAGAAAAATAGTAAAAATGGAAAACAGTAAAACATCATATTAAAATAAGTTTTCAGCACAAAACCAAAATATTAAAATGGTTTCCGAAGAAACATAAAAATATTTGCCAACCTGCAAACCAATTCATATCGATAATAAATAAAATAATCAAAATGGCGTTATGGATAGAAGTAGTGATGAAGGCTAGACTTTCACTAGGAGAATACTAAAATCTAGCTTCGAGAACTTAGTTCAAATAAATCAAACTTCGATCTCTAACTAGGCTACTCAACCATAATAGGACGGCGACTTATAAATGCGTGGCCCTAGTTTAAGATGATATGTACACCCCTCCCGAGCACCATAAATACTCAGTTCAACCCGACGGCGTCTTACACTGCGAGGCACGAGCTTAAGAAAATATACACACACTCCCGAACACCATATATGCTCGGTTCAACAACCAGTGTGCCCCATAAAGACACACAAGCCTTATAGTTGATGGCAAAAACGTAAACCCCAGAATATATTACTCTGACCTCACACCCGTCCTTATTCCATAACTCCAAAACAAGCCATTATCGATATATAAAAGATGTACTCCCTCCATCCAAATTTAAACTTCATGGGGAAGTAGGCACAAAAATTAAGGGTGGAGTGTAGTGTGTGGTGGGAAATGAAAGTTGAGAGAAAATATGGGGTCAGAAATGATATGAACACAAAAATGAACCAAAAGAGGAAATATTGTAAGTAGGAAGTTTAAAGATGGACAATCCAAAAAGGAAAGTAGGAAGATTAAAAATGGATAGAGGGAGTATTCAATATAAACAATATGAGAACAAAAAGAAAGGATCACTTTCCAAAAGAGGAAACTTTCTATTTTAGGAAAATTCTATTTTTAGAAACTTACTAAAAATAGCATCATATGAAAATAGCAAAATATTAGTTTAAACTAATACAACATATTTAGTAAACGATATAGATTTAGAAAACTAGTAATTTCGGCCTTAACAATATTAATTATTAGAGTGAACATTTAATTTTATGAAATTATTAAAATATCGTATAAGCGTTACAAAATGTTTAAAAATGTCTTAAACATTTTAATAATACTAATTAGGGTGTTTTCAAAAGTTAAAAAGCTAAAATTCCCTAACTATTATTAGTTACAACAATACGATTATAAATAGAATTTTATGGCAAATGTCAAATTAAATCTTTTAACGTCTTTTATTTAACTAAACCATTGAATATATTTAGAATATGTTAAGGGATGATTTAACTCTTAAAGTTTCATACTTAAACACTTTCAAAATAGCTGGAAAAATAATTCTTTTAGGTAAGACGAAGAATTTTAACGATAAAGCACAATTTGTCCGAAAATCAATACTTATTAATTAAAGACTTTAATAAATAGTACAAAAATTATGTAAAATAGTTAAAATGTATTTATAGACATTCTTTCCAGAAAAGAAAATTTTCCAGAATCTAAAACTCGGTTTTTAAAGCATTTTCTCGTTAATCGTCCAATCTCGACAATAACGATTAATAAAAATAGTAATTACAAAACGATTTAAGTATTAATATCCAAAAATTATTATTACACTTTAAAATCCTAATTTTCCGGAATATAAATTATCCAGATTTTTCCAAAATTCCAGATTCAACAAATTCCAACAAAACCGTCATTTAAACCCGTTTTCACGATTAACGATTTCATTAATAAACTTATCGTTCCTAACATTTTATTCAGGCACTAAAAATCAGAAAAATACATTTTAATATGAAATCATCAGAATCATAATTTTTCCAGATTTAAACCAAAGACCATAAATCGAGAATTTAAACAACAAACACGGTTTTAACGATAAACGATGATTTAAAGTGATTAATTAATTCATCCACTTAACAATTCCGAAAAATTATGAAAAGATTCAGAAAATTCTATTTCACCAGAAAGTTTCACCACGTCAAAAATCAGATTAAAATAAAATGTTTAAGTACTAGAAATAAAAATCGGCTTTTAATCGTTTTTGTCCGAAAACGGTAATAATTCAATAATCGATATCAAAAATATCAGAAAAATACTAAATTGTTAAAAATCATCAAAAACAACATTTTCCAGAATATAAACATATATTACATGTTTAGGTCGAATATTATGATTTTACAAATTAATATAACAATTAAATCGTTAATCTCGTAAAAGCGATAAAAATACCGAAACATGCAAATTTTCAACTTTTAAAAATTTTCCAGATTATATTACATACATATATTGTCAAAAAATAAAATATAAAAATTATACATGCAACTACACAATTAAAACCTTGAAATACCGAGTAACATCGACGTTACCTCTACTCCAAGTCTGAATCAACGATATATTCGTCGGCTTCGGGATCGTCCAAAAATCCTACCAAACACGAAAATCATGGCAGAATAATACCATGAGAAAACTAATAAAAATCAAGGTAAAAATTGTTCGAAAACGACGTTGATTAATACCTTAACGAAGGAATCGGAAAGAGGATTAATACGACGATAAAGACGATGCGATTGTGACTCGAAATAGAGTAAAAATCAGGCCAGGATGAGGATAGAATACTCAGCCAAGAAGGAGAAAGAAAAGATGATGAATATATTTTTTTTATGACCAAAATGAATGAAAGGGGATGGAAAGGTTTGTGAGCATAAATGAGAGTGAATGAATTGATAAAAACATGATATGGCCGGCCAAATGAAGGAGGAGGAGGATGAAGAGTCTCGACAATAATGCCTCAAATGAATGACACGAAAATAATCTTACGTTTACGTTTTAACGTGATAAAAATGAAACGTTTAAATAAAACGTAATAAAACTTGTGGCCAAGAGCTTAGTCGGTCCAAAATGTAAGAAAATAGTCTCAAATAATTTATAAGTTGATAAAAGTATAATCGTAAAATAGTTAAAGGCATTTCAAAGTAATTCGAGTAAACCTCACGTAAGAAAATAATTATTCGCGAAGCTTCGTAATAAAATCATTAAAGGCTAAATTTTTGTAAATAAAAATATTTCTTAGTTTTAAATATTATATAAATGTGTTGAGACATTTTTAGGAAAAAGAATAACTTAAATCTGAGTTTCAAAACGTCAATTCGAAGAGGAATAGAATTCCTCGCGGAAAATTAGTTAGTTTACGAAGAAAACCAAATAAATGAATTTAAAAAGAATTAAAACCTTTAAAATTAAAAATAAAAATTATTAAACTCAAAAATGAAAATGGAGTTTAGTAAAATGATGAAATACGAGGCCGAAAAGTGACAAAGTTAAGATGGAGTCCTAACGGAAAGAATAAATATGCTACGAAAAATAGCGGGTGTTACAATGTTCAAAGTATGCCCCTTCGGGGCTGGTAAGTACGATCCCTGCCCCCACACCGTTGGCTGTGGACGATCCAACTGTGTACACCTTCCACTCGCCGGCCGGTGGTTCGTCTTCCTCTGAGTGGGAGCACTCGGCTAGGAAGTCTGCCAGTTCATGTGCCTTGATAGCGGTTCTGGACTGATAAGATATTCCTAGCCCGCTCAGCTCTATGGCCCACTTCAACAACCTTCCGGAGTTTTCGAATTTTTCCAACACCTTTTCGAGGGGTTGATCGGTTAATAACCACGACTGGGTGGGCGTCAAAATATGGCCTGAGCTTTCGTGCCGCGATGACTATCGCATACGCTGCTTTTTCGACGACTGGGTAGTTCTTTTCAGCTGCCCCCAGGGCATGGCTCACAAAGTAGATTGGCTGCTGAGAACCTTCTTCCTCCCTTAAGATGACCGCACTTACGGTTGAGTTTGTTACGGCTATGTATAGAAAAAGTTTCTCCCATGCTACTAGTCTTGCCAGGGTCGGTAATTTGTTTAGGTGCTCCTTCAATTGTTCAAAGGCTTCTCTCTGCTCTTCCTCCCATTTGAACTGCTTATTCCCCTTCAGTATTTTGAAGAAGGTGTTGACTTGTCAGCTGACCTGGCGATGAAACGTGCCAGGGCGGCCATCCTGCCAGTCAGTCGCTGAATGTCTCTGATCGTTTTTGGTTCTGGGAGATCTAGGACGGCTTGCACTTTTTCAGGATTTGCATCAATTCCTCTGGCTTGGCACTGACCAGGAATCCCAAGAATTTCCCAAAGCGAACCCCGATGGTACATTTCTTAGGATTTAATTTCATTTGGTAGGTACGCAGGGAGAAGAAGGTTTCCTGCAAGTCACTCAAATGCTTTGCGCCCCCTTTGCTTTTTACTATCGCGTCGTCTATGTATGCTTCTAAGTTCCTGCCCTTCTGGCTATCAAATACCTTGTCTACCAGACGCTGATAGGTTGCCCCTGCATTCTTGAGGCCAAATGGCATCATCTTGTACATGTATGTGCCTGCACTTGTGATGAATGCACACTTGACCCTGTCTGGCTGCCAAAGGTACACCTGATGGTAGCCCGAGAAGGGATCCAGGAAGCTGAGCATAGAATACCCATTGGTGGCATCCAACAACTGGTTGATCAGTGGCAGGGGGTAACAATCTGACAAGGCTAAAGTCGTATCACCTATATCAAAATAAACCTAACAAACGACTAACAAATAGCTAGTAGCAAGTAAGGGTCGAACCACAGAGAGATGGATGAATATTGCGAATTATCTATAATCGATTCTAAACTATTCTAATTCCGGTTTTTATAAGTTTGATCTAAACTAATATGATTATGTAAAATACTGAGGTTCTAACAATATTAAAAGGATCTAGGGTCTTACGGTTCACTATGTAATTAAATTGGGTAAAGTTAATTAATCATTCAATCAATCAATCACAGTTATTTAGGGTAAAGACACGGCCTCTCGGATCTTATGTCGACCTTAGGATAGATTCTGACGGGCTCTCGCAACATACCAGATTATCCTACCCACTTACTTGTAAGTCTACCCTTACCAGGCTTTCGATCTTAGGTTCGGGTTCCTAAACATTCAACTAGTTCAACGTCTCAAACTAATTAAACAACGATACAAAACAAGTAGTAAGGCAATAACATATGAATGATCAATCAAACAATTAATTAAACTAACATCCCCAATTCAATTAACCTAGATCCCCTTCAACCCCCAGAAGAATAAATTAGCTACTCATACTAAAAGATAAAGCAATAAAGGAATAAAACACAATAAAAGACAATATGAAAATAAGAGAATAAGAAAAAGTACCAATTATGTAGAACTGAAAGATTAACGATATAAAAGTATGGCTACAAACTAGATGAATTCTAATGCTAATAAAAAGTCTAAACTAAACTACTGAATATGAAAGTGTAAATAATTCTAACCATAAGGAGGGTATATATACTAATAATGATAAGGAGTCTCATTACTCCTACTTTCCTAAGACTAGGAGAAACAAATTAGGAAAGAATATCCCGTAAAATAAGAGTTATGGTAAGTGACAAAGTCTAAAGATAGAAATCCCGCTAAAAAAGCCTCAAACTGGTCGGTTCGGGTCTGTCCCGACCGGTTTAAGGTTGTCCCGACCGGTTCGGGTTTCTCTGCACTGCGCGACGAATTTGAAATGCTTTCTGTTTCTTCGTTACTTATCGGATTTGGACTTGTGATATACCGTTGGAAAGATACGAGAAAGAGCTTTCCAGCGCCACCAAAATCAGCTCAATCGGAGTTGAAGAACTCAAGATATTCACGTTTGAAGTTGACCCTTGTTTTAGCGATCACTCTTTCTTCTTGATTTGCATTTGTTTGAGCTTTCCAACTTATTTCTTTGTTTTTTCTTATAGTTTCTTCACTTCAAGTCCTTTCTCAAGTATTCACTTAGTATCCTCTAACTTTTATCACTTCTTTCTTGTAGATTTCATGGCTTGACTCTCGTCATTGCCCAAAATATAGCTCAATCGCCTTCATTTGTCTCGTTTCCTACAAAACGTAAACAAAATACCCGGCATAACCAAGAAGGATGAAAAGCTAGAAAAACGACTCCTAGGATACATAAAATGAAACAAAATAAAGGAAAAGTTGGGATTAAATATGTATACAAAATGAGTTCATCACAATCCTTCGGGCACGCTTTATTGAGGTTGGTGAAATCCACACACATCCTCCAGGTCCCTGAGGATTTCTTCACCATTACTACGTTGGCGAGCCATTTAGGGTAGTCGCAGCTCTGGATAAAGTCAACCTTTAGGAGCTTCTCAATTTCTTCTTTGATGGTTATATCCTTCTCTACCGACATGTTTCTTTTCTTTTGCTTTACAGGTCGAGCCTCTAGATTAACGTTCATCTTGTGAACGATATGGGCTGGGTCGACCCGGGCATTTCATCGGCCGAGTAAGCAAAGACGTCCCTATTGTCCTTCAAGACTTTAATCAACTTCTCCCGATAGGATTCTTCCAGGTCGATGCCGATTAGAACCGGCCTTCCCGGCTCCAGTTCCACCAGCATACTCTCTCCCCCCGGTTCTGGGTGGTCATCCTTTCCTGCTGCCTGCTGATCAGCCGAAATCTCTCCTTCCCTTCTGGGGGAGATGTCTGCCTTTCGTTTACCTTTTCTTTCTGTTTTGTGAGTGCACAGAGCGACCGAGTAGCACTGTCTGGCTGACTCTTGGTTCCCGTGCACTTTTCCTTCCATTCTGAAATCCGTGACATAGGCCACAGTCAACACTCTAATGGATATCGCGGCTTCTACTTCATCAAGGGTGGCCCTGCCAAGCAGAGCATTGTATGCTGATTTGGTATCTACAACCACAAATGAGGCTCGGATGTTCCTGGCCGATGACCCGTCTCCAAATGTGACTGCAAGCTCGATGACTCCCATTGGGAGGATCCCTGCACAGCTGAATCCATACACTACTACAAAAGAGCACTTGGGCCACGGCTGAATTCGTGGCAAAAGTACTTTGCCACAGAAAAATCATACGTGGCGCAAGTGGCCGTGGCGAACAAATAGCCACGGAAAAACAAACCCGTGGCAAGTATTGATTTTATTGCCACATAGTCTCCCGTGACTACAATTAACTTATTGCCACGGGTTATCCCGTGGCTAATTACGCTTGTGACAAAACATTTATTTCGGTGAAAATATATAATAAATTAATTAATTAATAACCGTAATAATTCTCTACCTCTAGAGTAGTCACATCTGAAATGGTTACTACCTTTATAGTCACATCTGAGTCATTTCAATATCATTTAATTTCAACAGTCGCACGCATCGAAGAGCCTTCCCAGGAGGTCACCCCTCTTAACACTACTCTCACTCAAGCACGCTTAACTGTGGAGTTCTTATGCCCAGCTACCAGAAATAAATTTGGACTTTGTTGACATAATCATTGTTTGAATTCCTTTAAAATGTTTTTTTTTTCCACAAACTACGTTTACTTTTGAGTATATAATTGGTTTTTCCCCCAATGATTTACTATTTATGATTAAAAAAATTGTTCCCGTAAAAAAAATCAAGTTTCGAAATTGACTCTCGGACTCATGATTTCATTAATTTATCGATATTTGTATTTTAATTTCTATTTTTCACGTTCTTTTATTGCTAGTTCTTTCGATATGTATTTTTTTCTTTTTGTTGTTAGTTTAATTAGATATTTTATTTGCTATGAACTATGGGTCGTTATTTTATTTCATTATTTTTTATCCTCATCGAGTTTCCTCTTGTCTACTCTAAGTTTTACCAGAATTTTATTTTTCATTAAATTAATTTTGTTTTATATTCATTTTTTAAAATATCTTCCAAATAATATTATAGAATAATTATTGAATTAGATAGTTGAAGATAAATTAATTTTTTATTTTCTCACCAGTGGTCCTTAATTATTAGATTTTCTTACATGTATTTGTAAGTTATTTGTTTTTCTCAATTATACCTCTCTTTTTTTGAAAAATAATTTTAACTGATTATTAAACTTAGGTACAACTTTTCAAAACATTAATCTTTCTTCCAAACCAAATAACTTTAAAACAATTAATTTACAAAACTAATCATTATTTTCACAGTCAAAGTTAATTCCATAAAAAAAATATTGATCGATTAGAATTCTTAAATACGAGTTAAAAATATTTTTTTTCACACTGAAAATATTGTAAGAAAATAAATCAATAATTTGAAAAAAAATAATACAACGCTCGAAAGTTGCGGTTATGAGTCATGCTCGGTCCCTTTCTTTTAAAGTTTTTTTGTCTTCAAAAGAGGTTTAATACATGTGAAAAATATATTAATTAATTAATTAAGCGGTAAAACTGTAAGATCTCAACGATGGATGATAAATCACATACTTCTTTTTACTTGATATGCTATGTACGTCGCATATTAGCTAGCATATATATTACATTATTTAAATGTCATCCAGTCTTTCAAAAGTCATACTTTAGATTATATAATTTTAGTTAAACATATTGTCAAATTAAGAGAAATCAATGACTTCAAAAATTATTATTAGTTGAAAATCAACAAATAAGACAACCAAAGTTTTCTGTACTTGTATTTTGTTTTACAATTTTTTTTTTATTTTTTAAAAGTTAATAAAAGAATAACATTTTTTTTTGAGTAATAAAATATTTTCAAATTTAAATATTTTATTTTATTTCATATTATCTATAACTTTAAATTTTAAGGAATTTTTTAAGACCAAAATTTGACATTTTGCTTAACTTGAAAGCAATTTATTAAAGTTTGAAGAACCACATTAGCCACATGTGTTTATTATATCAGTGGCTAAAAAATAATTTCGCCATGGAAATTAATTACTTCGTGGCTAAAAAATATTTTCCACGGAACAAATTTGTGGCTAAATATATTTTTGCCACGGGTGTGGCAACTTTCGTGGCAAGAGTGATTATTGGCCACGACTTGAATAAAATTCGTGGCGCCAGTGAACTTTAGCCACGAGAAAAATTATCCCGTGGCATATTTTTTTTCTCAGGTAGTGAATCAAAATTTTCCCGTGGCTAGGTAAAAATTAGCGACGAATAACAAATTACCGTGGCATAACTCGTGGCGCAAGTGACAATTTGTTGTAGTGATACAAGGATCCAGGGGCAGGCTTGAGGTGTCTTTTCTCCAAGTTCATTTTGTCAAAAGCCTCTTTGTACAGCAGGTTTGTGTAGGCGCCAGTGTCTACCATGCACCTCCTTACTATATGGTTGCTGATAATTAGTCACAGGACTAAGGGGTCACTGTGGGGGTAAACCACCCGACCTGCGTCTTGGGGGGTTATGCTCAGGGTTAGGCCGACCGGGCTCCCTGCTTTTTCAATGTAGTAGATTTGATTGTAGAGTACCCGGATCTGCCTTTTCTGACCCCTTCGGCTTGTCTGGCCTTCAGCATCCCCTGACACTATATGAATTATCATGCGGTCCTGTATTGAGCCCTCAGGTTTCTCCGTAGCGGCTTTCTGATTCTTGTTTCCGGCAGCATAGTTACCAAGCCAGCCGTTCCTGATGAGTTTTTCTATTTCATCTTTCAAGTGACGACACTCCTCGGTCTTGTCTCCTATGCAGTCATGGAACGTGCAAAAAAAATTCGGGTCATACTTTGGGCTGCGTGGTTTGCTTGGGTTATTCCATTTCGCCGTTTCTTTCTCCAGCTCGAATATCTCAGCTCTTGATTTGGTAAGGGATGTGTAACTATCAAATCTCGGCTGGTAGGCCACGCGCTCCCTCTTCGATGCATCCCCTTCCTCGGTTCTCCGCTTTCTTGCTGTTTCACCTCTGCTGCGCCCACCCTACGCCCCCCCCCCCCCAGTGGTCTGGAAGGTCCTGCGGGGGTATCAGGTAGGCTGTGGTATTCTTCTTGCAGCATGAAGCCTTTGGCTATTTTCCGAACTTTAGCCAAGGATTCTGGATGGGCTCTGATTAGCTGGTTCTTCATTATCTCTTGGGAGCAGCAAATTGGTCAGTGTGTAGGCTGTCGTGGGATCATCAATTTTCCTGACCTGCTGAAAAGCTAGGTCAAACCTTTTTAGATACTCCCTGATGGTCTCGCCCTTTTTCTATTTTAGGGTCATTAGATCGAAGCGGGTCAGCCTGCGCCTCTTATTCCCTACATATTGATCCAAGAAATACTTGGCCAACTTTTCGAAATAATAAATCGATCCTCGCGGCAGGTCCCTGAACCACCCTTGAGCCAATCCCACCAAAGTTGTAGGTAAGATCTTACACCAGCCGACGTCATCAGCGTCGTACATTCCCATGTGGCTCTCGTAGGCTGCCAGATGGTCTTCAGGGTCACTGGTCCCGTCGAACTTAACCGTGGGCATTTTCATCTTCGGGATAGGGCAGCTCTGAACATCAGGGTGGGGCGGAGTCCTGGTAGGTCTACCTAGCACCTTAGATCTCCTTCCCATAGAGTGGTAATCATAGTCATCCCACCTATCAGGAGTCAATCTACAAGCCCTAAGGGAGCGGTGACTACGTGTATGCCTACTCGCTGCATCGTCCTCCCTTTCTGGGGAGTGACGTCTGAATAGCTTTTCTCTGGGTGGGTGGGGCTTCGGGCCTTTAGCCTGGTGGTGCTCTGATCCCATGGGCTGGCCGTGATTGATCCTGGCTTGCATACTTTTCGACAGCCCTAGAGCCTTTGGTGGTTCCCCGGCGGGCGTTAATCTGCTGATAACTCCACCCTACTTCGTTCCCATGCGCTTTGAGACAGGCTCCTTTGGCTTGAACCGTTATCGCATCTCCTGGGATAGACCTCTCTTTTCAGTAGATGCGGTGGATTCTATGGTGTGTACAGACCCATCTTACTACTGAGTCGGCTGCCCCTGGGTGTCGGTTACGATATGCTTCTTCGCCTGTATGTATCCCCGGGCTGCCTTTTTTGCTTTCCTCTGGATATTCCTGGCGGCGGTTCGCTTCGTGCCCCCGGCCCCTTTGACACATTCGAAGTGCAGGTGTCTGAGGGTCGTCGAGATCCTGCCTACCAGATCCTCTGGTGTAACCTGTTTATCCAGCATGGCAAAGAAAAAGACAACGGCCTGCGCGGCCTGAGCGGGGGTGAGGCTAAGGTTAAGTCCCTGTTCTCCCCCCTGCCCAGTTGTGGCTGTGACTTCCTTGTGTGGTACTTCGTAGAGAGTAGCCCGCCCCACCCCCCGGAACGTTGCAGCAGGCGTTACTTCCCTTGTCACCGAGGGCATGTCGTATAGGGGAGCGGTTGGTTGTCCCGCCGAATCCACCCCTGACTCGGTCTCCACAACCTCAAGCATCTTCTAATGGCTTTTTGTTCTTTCGAGGAATCTCAACTTGTTTCCCCAGAGACGGCGCAAAATTGTTTCGGTATGGAAACAATCGACCCAAAAAGGATTTGGATCTAGGTTTGAGTTTGCGGTTCTTCGATGGAATTGCCTTGTTCTCTAAGTCTCACCTTCCTCTACCCTAGTGGTCGCACCTTCCCGGCGGAGGGGCATGTCACCTACTGTAGACACCCGCATTTTGCCTGCTAGTGTCTATAGCAGTTCCCGACAAAACACCAAATGATGATCGGACATAAACGTGAATTAATACGCTTGAATATAAACTATGAATCAATAATATCCGACGTGGGCATCTAGCGGAGTAGAAATCTCTCAAAAACGACCTCAAATCCAGGCCTAGTGGATCGTTTCCAATGAAATGAGACTAATTTGGGCCAAAACCGATACCAAAAATAAAACCGTCTTTTCACGACCCAAAAAACCCGGTCCGAGTCAGAAATCGACCTCGCAAAACCTTCTACAAATAGGCGCCCAACCAACATATTCAAAATTCCAAAAAGTCAACCACCTTCCTAAATTGGCTCTCTCGCCTAACCCACTCGATCGAGTGGCTTGACCTCACTTGATCGAGTGCGGCTATCAAAACCCGATCAGGCGCCTTTATTGGGCCGCTCGATCGAGTGCAGTAGGTCTACTCGATCGAGTGACCTTAGGTCGGGGGACATTCTTTATAAATACTCTCTTATGTTCTTCACATTTCAGATTTTTCCTAAGCGTTACAACCCTAATTCAATTCACACATCCTCACTATCACTCAACCCTAAGCAATCCTAAGCAAAAACCGAGCCTTAATTTCGCAAAAAACCGATATAATTAAACCATCTCTACACATACACACACCATAACTCCACTTCCATCCTCGATACTCCCGCGCTCCCATCGCTATTACGAGTCCGTTTCCGTGGCCAATTAAGCTTGTAGGTTGAGGGTGTCATAAACCCATTTTCTTCCTTTTTCTTTCTTCTCCTTCTCGTTATACATACATGTATATATTGCATAATATATACTACTATTATTAATATTACTAACCGCTAACGCTAGCCTTTTTATTATCGTTTTCTTATATTTTATCATCATTTATAACTAATCCTACGTGTATATAAATATAGCAATAAAAATCATTTTCAGAATGAACAGGTTTGACTACGACTACCGCTCCAAGTCCGTTTAATCTCTTTACAAGTCGCGACGGTGGTGGCACCCTTTCGAGGAGCGCCTCCCAAAGCACTTAAGGGCATAACGTGATAGTGGTCGTACGTAGTTGAACATGTTTGATACCATTTCCAAGAATAGTACGGAACCCGTTGACTCGAAAATCGAAGACCACATAATCCGTAAGGATTAGTATCGGTGTCGTGGCGCGGAGGGAGACAATTTCGTCCTAATCAAATTTTAATCGACTTCATAACACCTTTACAAAATTCCGACGTCGGTCTTGTAATTGTATAACGCACGATTATAGGCACCGTAAACCGAGTTAAGTTCAAATTATGCAATGTTTTTACGTAACTCGGTCGACCATCGATTTTGAATAAATAAAAACGAAACTTCCTCGTTTTTGGAAACGAGCTGTAACTTGTACAGAGGGCACTCGATCGAGTGTCATGGGCTACTCGATCGAGTAGCACCCCGAAAATTGGGAAGAGAGCCGTTTAGAAGTTCACTCGATCGAGTCTCTGCCATGACTCGATCGAGTGGACTCCTTTATCTTAAAAAGAGTGCTTCTCACATCATCCGAGCCTCGTCGATTTTTTTTACGATTTTGGTCGTCACGTGTAATGGCCATCACGTGTATCCTCTTTCTAAAACCATGCATCATTTCATCATCTTTAGCCATTTAATTTAGTTACGTATCCATTATTGTCGTTTATTATTTTGCTCGTTATTTTTGTTTTGTCCGGGTTGTATTTCCGCCTGTGTATGTCGTATCTATTTACGAGTTTTATTTATTTTGATGTTTATCGTTTTATAAATGAACCTCGCATGCTAAATAATTCGACTCTAGTTTTGATGCATTAAAATGACGTAGTTCACATATAATTCGTATGCTTAGCCGAAAATGTTGTTTGCATAACATTTAGTCGTTCTACTAACGCGCGTACACGAACACGAACGGTATCTTAGTAGAGGCCGCTAAAGAGCGGGCGGGGTTGGGTGTCTTTTGTGGGCTTCCCAACACGTACCCTCACCCCTTACTCAGAACCATGGTTTCCGGATGTCCGAAACCATTGGCGCACGAGAGTCATTCGATGCACGATATCCGGTAACTCGGCATCGGTATCGTAATGCAAAGGGACGAACTCATAAGCTCTAGCACTAAAAGCGGGTCGTGTTTTGTACACGAAACGTATAAGTGTAGAGTGAGTTCGAACGGATCCGAATTCCCATAAAATTCGGTGGCGACTCCAACTATGATTTAAATTTCGACCCGAAATCAATCTTACCATGCATGAGATTCCTTCGCCTACCCAAACCCGCACGTGGCCACGTCGGGGTGGACCTATGTCATGTCCACAATTTGACGACTCCGCTGGGGATACCTGATGTACCACTAGTCATCGGGGTTCCTAGGGTGAGACTCGAAAAAAAATCGTTCGAATATTAATATATGCGTTTTAGTTCAATGATTCATGCATAACCCATTTTTGCCCGGGCCGGTTACTTGTGACCGACGTCCCACTATAACGCGGTGCATTACTAAATGGGTGCGCTAAAAAATTCTATGGCCGAACTCGTATGGGTTTCGCAGCATGTCCTAAGACCAATTCGGCTTAGTGAGTCCGTCTTGATTAATGAGAAAGCTGTCGTCGTTGGTATAAACCCGATTTTGACCGACCAAGACTTAGTGTAAAGCATACATAAGCGTCGTTATAATGCTTGTTTGACTATATGCTACTTGGGTTCCGTGTCATTTCTTTTCAAAACCCGTCATTTCAAAAATGCATCTTTTCAAAAATATCCAATTTTCGAAAATTCGGAATGCCACCGAAAATTAGGACAAACGATTTGACTCAAAATATCTTATTTCCTAGCCGACAAGCTACTCTTTTTTCGACTTTCGAATTTCCGATCCTATTTTTTTTTTTTGAACTTTTTTTAACAAAATCTCGTTTCAATTTCCAAGTCCTCGAGATGTCAAATTTCGATTTTCAAATTTTCGGAAAGTTATATTTTCAATATTCAAATTTCAAATTTTCAAGTTTACAAAAACCTTCCTTATTATAGGGCCTACCGTTATCCGTGTGTCGGGTCTTTTCATAGTATGTCGAAGGTTTATAGCGTCGAAACACTGTCGATCTTACATCACGGATTTCCTCCCTTTTCCGAGTTCGCCTTGTCCTAAAGACACGACTAATCCGTGTAGGGCATACCCCTACAACGGAAGGTCCGTCTAGACACTCGAGTCAAAAGTATGAGGAAAAATCTCACGTGGACCTTCCTTCGAACGGGACTCGGCCCACAAAGCCGAATCCTTAGGAAGTCGTACCACCCACGAGTCATCCGTCTAGGTGTCTTTCTCGAGTCTTTTTCTTTCTCGCTTGGTCTTTTTCGTCGCTCCAGATGTACTTTTTTTATTCCAAGATCTGGTTTCAGTTTCTGATTACGCGGTATTCTTACAGATAGGCCACCGTCAACCAGACATAGAAACAAAATGGAGGCAGCTTTGAACAATTTGAGGACCTCAATGGATGCCATGGTAGCCAAACAGACCCAAATCGAGACACACTTGGCAGCGATGAGAGACGATCATGCGCCTGTCGCTGCTCGTGTGACTGTGGTGGAGCAAGGGACTCCTAATGCCGAGGCCACTGGGCCTTTAGCTGAACTAGTTAGCGCGGTGCGTCGACTAGAGGAACAAGTCCACTTAGCTGGGAGTAACAACATCCATCGGGAAAATAGCCGTTAGTACGCCCCGGTGAATGACAAGCTACCTGCAAACCTGAATCTCACGGGCTTACCAATGTCTGAGGGAACCAAAGACCCGTTAATACATGTACGTGCCTTCAAGGAATTCATGGTTATCAAGGGGGTAGATTCTTCGATGTTCAAGAATCTCTTTGCTACATCCCTTGAGAAGCACCCACGGGCCTGGTACTAGAAGCTAGACCCGAAAAAATACCCTACTTGGGATGATGTGGCTACGGAATTTGCTCGGAACTATGCTGACAACACCGAGATCAAAACCACGACGCGCTCTTTGGAGGTTATGGCCCAAGAGCCCAAAGAAGGTTTTACCAAATACCTTCGACGATGGAGGGCCAAAAGCGTGAAACTGGTCGATAAGCCCAGTGAGAAAACTTAAGTGGAGGCGTTTGTCAAGAATCTCCTCTCCTCCTAACGGGTTCATCTCCGGTACGCTGTCATACCCAATTTCACCACCCTTACTGAAGTGGGTATGAGGATTGAACATCTGAGGTTAGAGGGCCTTACTAAGGCCTCTAGCAAAGGATACCAAGGGGCTTCCTCTTCCACTACAAGCCCCAAGCTGCAACCCGCAGAAATTTCGACGCGGTCAATCTACTAGATGCCCCGTCCAAGAAGAATACCCCACCTCGTGTATTCACTGATATAGGTACCACCTATACTTATGCCTTACAAAGGTTATCCTTTTAAGGGCCTAATCCAATCGATAGGCCCAACTCTTGATGTTCCGGTCGAGCGACGCTCCAAGAACTATAATGCCCAACCTTATTGCCAATACCACCGAGGCAATGGGCACGATACTAAAAAATGTTGGAAGCTGAAGCATTTAATCCAGGACTTGATTGAGAGCGGTAAGATCCCGTTGCCTGGGGATAAGCCAAGTAACAAGAAGAATCCTTTTAGCTCCCATGCCATCTTTACTGGGGAGGTGATAGATTCCTCCCATCTTATTTCTCCATTTATCCCGCAAGTAAACGGGATCTGGTTCGATGACGAGGATGATGTCTACCTCGTTAAAGGGGAAGCTGTCCCCATTACCCCCGAGAAGATTTGAAAGACAAAATCCCGAGTCTCAGCCAGTAACCACCTTGGTCGTCCCTATCAAGCCACTAGCTCTAGGGATACCCCTATCCCGATAACCGTCACTCAGCCACTCAGGACGGAAGTCGCCCCTGAAGAGCTGACCGCTGAAACGATCCTCATGAAGCAAATAAAGAAGACCCGAGTTGACCTCACCATATGGCAACTCCTAGTTAGCTCACAGGAACATCGAGAACCACTCACTAAGGCTCTCGATCAAATTAGGATCGACTCTCTAGTTACCCCTGCTGAAATGGTAGCCACGGTCCTGCCCCACTTGAAAGGCAAAACTAAGGAAGGAGGCCCATTGCTCACTTTCTCGGAAGCCGACTTGCCGCCGTTGGGGCCTCTCATAATCTGGCCCTGAACATCACGGTGATCTGCCGGGAAAAATATCTCCCGATGACCCTACCCTAATTGATGATGGGTCTGCTGTTAATGTCCTTCCCTTGAGGACCGCCAAAGCCCTCGGTATTACCGAGGCCGATTATCTTCCAACGGCTCAGACCATCCAAGCTTTTGATGGGAGCCCAAAGTCGTTAGCTGGGGCCATAAAACTAAAAGTTATAACGGGCCCAATAGAAAAGAAGCTTGAATTCCAGGTGATCAATGTCACCTCTTCCTTCAACCTGCTCCTAGGGACGCCATGGATCCACTCTGCCAAAGCGGTATCCTCTACCCTCCACAGAAAGATCAAGTTGCCCCTGCACGATAATGTTATTACCTTAGAGGCAACCCCAATGACTGTGGCTAGCTGTAACGCCACGGGCCGCACGGACCTCTGAGGGTTCGATTTTGTGGGAATGATCGAGGAGGAGTACCTTTTTAGGCCCTACTTCACAACTAGCATCGACATGATGCTACAAAACCTAGGGTACTTTCCGGGGGCTGCCTCCCGAGCCAATCTTCCAGCTGGGAAGATTATCGAGGTCCTTAAGGATGAAGACTCTCACTTCGGCCGTGGTTACGCCACCACTCCTGGCAACGTTGTCCGAACAGGTATTGAAAAGACCTGCAACATCATTAAGGGTATCCATTTGAGCCCTTACAGCCCACGGTTGACTGACTACTTTGTCACGCCGGTATTTGGGGCTATTCAGGTTGGTCTGTACCAACCCAATGCTGTGCACCCCGGGACCCAATCGGCACGGGACTGCAACTATATCCCGGATGATATGTTCGCCCTCATCTTGTCTGATGGTGCTAACAACGCTGAGCCCGCGCTGGGGCTACTCTTCGGGGAAGACACCATAACCCCGACTCCAAAGGAAGACCTGGTCAACCTGATTCTTCGCAACAACAGGTTTGACCCAACAAAGCTGATCTCGGATGTTGGCTCCGAGACGGGGAACAGGGCCTGGAGGAAGACTGTCAAGTGGACTGATAGTCAAGGAAGGATCTACAAGCTGGTCACTGGAGAAGGAGACATGCCTAAGTCTGAGTCGAAGTCTGAGTCTAAGTATGAGGTGGAGTCTAGGGGGTCCGGTGCTAGAGTCACTCCTGTAACCCCTCTCCCTTTAGTTACTCCAGCTGATGGTGCTTCGGGGTCTTTCCCGAGCGCCTTACCTATCCCGCCACTGACCAATGATCAGATGGCTGCTCTTTTCGAGCTGTTTTCAAAGTTTTCAATCAATAATAACAACTGTTCTGCTTACGACTTGTCTCTTTTTAATTCTGGTTTCAAAAATATTTTATGCAATGACGTTGAGAAACCCGACGAACAGGTACCCTTACCTCCACATCTGATAGAGCAACTAGAGCAAAGGGAATCCCGGAATCCTGTAATCGAGGAGACCGAGTCCATTAATGTAGGAACAACCTTAGAACCTCAGATGCTTAAAATAGGGTTATCCTTAGATCTCGAGGAGAGACAACAATTCACGAACCTCCTCCAAGAATTCAAAGATGTCTTTGCATGGTCCTACAAGGACATGCCGGGGACAGACCGGGAAATAGCTGAGCACCACATACCGATTAACGATGGGTGCACGCCGGTTAAGCAAAAACTCCGCCGAATGAGGCTCGACTGGCCACTCAAGGTAAAAGAAGAAGTCGATAAGCAGTTCAAAGTCGGCTTCATACAGGTGTCGAATATCCGGACTGGGTTGCGAACATCGTACCGGTTCCTAAAAAGGACGGTAAGGTGCGTGTCTGCGTAGATTTTCGGGATCTTAACAAGGTGAGCCCGAAAGATGATTTTCCGTTACCATACATCGACATATTGGTGGATAATACGGCCGATCATCCCCTTCTATCATTTATGGACGGGTATGCCGGGTATAATCAGATCAAGATGGCGGAAGAAGATATGAGCAAGACTACCTTCACTACACCTTGGGGTACTTACTGCTATACCGTCATGTCATTCGGTCTTACTAATGTCAGGGCCACGTACCAACGGACCGCTACGACTTTATTACGCGATATGGGCATGAAAAAGTAGAAGTTTTTGTGGACGACATGATCGTCAAATCCAAAGACCGGGATGGTCACATCACCGCCCTAAGAAAATTCTTCACCCGATCGCGCAAAAACAACATGAGGCTAAACCCTCAAAAGTGCAGTTTCGGGGTAACATCAGGCAAACTACTGGGTCATATCTTTAGCCAACGTGGTATCAAGGTCGACCCAGCTAAAATAAAAGCCATTACCGAGATGCAACCTTCTAAAACCGAAAAAGAAATAAGGGGATTTCTCGGGAAAGTCCAGTATATCAGCCGGTTCATTTCCAAACTGACCATGGTGTGTGAACCGATTTTCAAGAAACTGAAAGTAGTGGAACAGATACTGTGGAATGACAAGTGCCAAGCAGCTTTCGACAAGATCAAGGAAATCATGTCGCCAGTCTTAATGCCACCTCAACCCGGTTTGCTTTTGTCGTTATACCTAACAACAAACGAGACGGCCATGGGGGCTATGCTGACTCAGACAGGTGACTCCGAAGAACGAGCTATTTATTACATCAGCAAAAAGTTTTTAGAGTATGAATGCAAGTATACCATGCTCGAAAAGACGTGTTTAGCTCTAGTTTGGGCCACTAAGAAGCTCCGATATTATATGCTCAGCTACGAGGTTCAAGTATTATCCAAAATGGATCCAATCAAATACCTCTTCGAAAATCCCGATCTAAATGGCCAAATTTCTAGATGGACTCTAATGCTGTCATAGTTCGACTTAAAGTTTGTACCGTTAAAAACCATCAAAGGCCGGATAGTAGCCGAATTTCTCGCTGATGGTCCCGTAACCGAAGAAGGGCACACCGGCACTTAGCTTGGTCCTTCCCAAATGAAGATATTTTCCATACCGATACCGAAACATGGGATGTATATTTTGATGTGGCATCCAATTTCCGAGGGTTTGGGGTTGGGATACTTTTAATCTCACCGAAAAGGGAGCATACCCCCGTGTCCATCAAAATGGACTTCGATACTAATAATGTAGCTGAGTACGAAACATGTATCCACGGGCTACAAGCCGCCACCGATTTGGGGGTCATAAACCTCCGGGTACATGGCGATTCGTCCTTAGTCATTAATCAAGCACTTCAAAAATGGAAAACTCGGAACGCTAATCTCGTGGCCTACCAGGCACGACTGAGTGATCTTGAGAAACAATTCCAAAAGGTGGAGTATATATATACTTGCCTCGGGAAGAAAATCAGTTTGCAGATGTACTCTCAAAATTGGCATCTTTGCTGAATATTCTCAATCACGTGACCAGTATGCCAATTTGTGCCGAAACACGGTCTGAGCCAGCGTACATCCACGACATTGAAGATATTGAGATACCCGATCCTGAGCCATGGTATCAAGTTGTGCTAACATATCTAACAACCGGGGAATATCATCCCGGGACCGACAGCCGGGCCAAGAAAGCCTTGCGAAGGCTAGCCACTCAATTCATCCGTACTGATGACGGGCAACTGTACAAAAAGACGGCACAGGGGGCTATTCTCCTTTGTGTCGATAAATTTAAAGCCGAAAAGGTTATGGCCGAGGTACACGATGGTGAATGTGGTCCACATATAAATGCCCAGATGCTGGTCCGAAAGATCATGAGACTCGGATACTACTGGAACAATATTGAGACCGACTGCCAGTTATATGTTAAGCATAGCCATAACTGTCAAATCTTCGCCAATATGCAGCATATGCTGTAATCCTTGCTACATACCATGACGTCACCCTGGCCGTTCTCGACATGGGGTATCGACATAATCGGGAAAATAAATCCCTCTGGTACCGGCGGACACTACTTCATTCTAGTAGCTATCAACTATTTCACCAAATGGGTCGAAGCTGAATAATACCGCATTCTCAATGCTAAGCATGTTGCCAAGTTTATCCAAAATAAGATAATATGTCGGTACGGGATCCCACACTAGTTTATCAGTGATCACGGGACCTATTTTCAAGCCGAAATGGCAGCCCTGTTAACCAAGTATAAAATTCAAAGGCATACGTCTTGGCCTTACCGTCCCCAAACGAATGGAGCGGTAGAGGCGGCCAATAAAACAATTGTCACCACACTCAAAAAGATGGCTGATAATTACCGGGACTGGCCCGATAAAATACCTTTTGCTCTATGGGGATACTGGACATCAATCCGCACCGCAACCGGTGCGACACCGTATTACCTAACATAAGGGATGGAGGCAGTCCAGCCAGTCGAGTTGGAGGTACCGTCCCTTAGAATTCTGCTAGAAAGTCAAGTACCTGAAGTTGATTGGGTCCGAGTACGGTATGACTCGTTAGTTCTACTGGACGAACGACGATCTCGTGCCCTCAAAAATATCCAAATTTACCAGGAAAGGATCCAGCGGGCCTTCAACAAAAGAGTAAGGCCCAGGAACATTAAGGAAGGAGATCTGATTCTTAATTCTGTTTGAGCTTTATTACCAGTTGACCCGAGAGGAAAATTCAAACCTAATTAGGCCAGACCATATTTGGTAAAGAAGATCCTATCAGGAGGAGCAGTGATGCTGACGGATCTGGACGGGAATGAGTTTGTCAACTTGGACGAGCTGAAGCGTTACTACCCTTAGCCTTTTCTCAATGTCATTAGCAAAAGTTTATCAAAAATCGTTTTTTTACAGAATCTTTCAAAAGCAACTCAATAAGCTAGAATTATTTATTTTACTGTTGTAGGCACCTTGAACCAATAGTCTGGGTGTATTTCGAGATTGCAAATTTTACAAAAGCCTGAACTACGTTGGGTTTGATTCCGCTAATTGTGGATACATAGGCAGCCCCTCAAAAGGGCACAACCAGTGCAATCAAGAAAAGACAGGAACCGTTTAATAAAAAGCTTCCTTTATTAATTACTAAAAAAACCGATAAACTCGGGAAATTACAAATGCAAAAAATTCAAAAATTCTCAAAAATTCAAAAAAAACACACGACATTATAAAACAAATAGTAATAATACTCAAAAAATAAAAAAAAAACTAAGGACTCGACATTCAGGGCATCTTGCCCTTTCCCTTGTCCTTGGCCTCTTTGGCCGTCCACTGGCGACGACGTGGAGGCGAGCGCTCCCAGATCACCACGGGAACCTCCTTAGCCCGGACTGGTTTCTTTGAACCCGAGTCCTCGATCACCTGAATTGGCCCAAGTCGGGCCCTCACAGGTTCAGGCAGCCGGTCATGTGAGCCTAGTCGGTCTCTGGCCGGCTGGCCGCTAGTCTTGCCCCGAGCCGTCTCTCCAAGTTAGTTTGGGGGCTTAGCCGCCCCCGCACGCTGCTAGCACCAGCGTCCTTAGTTCGAGTCTTAGTTTTTGACTTAAGACCCGACTCCAATCGAACTACAGTGGCAGGAGTCTCTCCTTCGTTGAAGAAACCCCTGTTGTCTTTCGCTGTCTCCCGGCGAACCAATTCGAAGGCCTCGTCGACCTTCAAAGCTTTGCGAGCCTCCTCCGACTCCTCGGATGTCCACTTCCGATATGATTCCGAAACCCAAGCGGATTGGCAGGGTTGGGTATGGTCCACATGGGACGGGTGAACCACCGTTGTAACCATGTGTCACACATAGCGTCCGTCAATTTGAGCGAAACGCTAATGATTGCTTCCGTCTCAAGGATTCGCTGAGAAGAACCAAACTGCCTCAAAATGCGGTCCGGATAAATATGGACAGTCCATTCAAGTGACAGGACCACCAGGTAGCGAGCTTGATCTCTCTTGGCCAAACCCGTCAGTTTCGAGAGGAACCACCAAATGACGATCCACCTGATCAAGGGACCACCGTGAAACGTTAGCTCCTCATCCCAATAAGCTCGATTTATGTGATGGCTCGAGCTTATCTGCTGCCTCCTCGAGCTAATTTGGATGCTACGATAATTGGGAATACTCACAGGAGACTATAAGATCGATAAGCGCTCGGACAGCCAAATCTATCAAAGCAAGAAAAAACAAAGTTCCGAAACCAGATTTTGGGTTCGCCAGAGGCCACTCAATCAAGTGTCATAGCTGACTCGATCGAGTAGCCCCTCTGAAAATGGAGTGACGCTTTCCCTTGAGGTCACTCGATCGAGTGACGGGTTTACTCGATCGAGTGACTCGCGTACTACAGGATTTCCGTGAAAAAAAAAGTGAGATGTATACCTGCAAAAGACGGACGCTCCCCGACAGTTGACGGTCCGGGTCGAGTCTCCTGGCATCGAGACCCATAATGATTTCCCCCGTCGCTAGCTGATGAGCGGGCGTCGTGACCCGCACGATCAAACAATATTTATAAACACCGACTAACCTAACTAATGTAGTAGTGGTAGGTCGGGATCGATCCAAGGGACGGTCTACGTAAAGTCGGTCAAGTCTAAGTCGATAAGTGTTTGGGTTTTAAGGGGGGTTTGAGTAGGATTATAACTATACTAAGATGGTCGGTCTAATAGCTAACACGAAAGTCAATATAGGAAGAGTGTTAGGGGGAAGTCGGGGAATCGGAAACGGGACACAAAACAAGGAATCAAGCAAACAATACACAATTGATGAGGGATGGGTCACCTTTCGGTCTCTACACCCGACCTCACTAAGACTCGCTTTCGCGACGAAGAAGCTAGGTCACTAAGTCGGAATTACCCAAGCCCTGAGTTTCCCCATATTGACGAGGATGAATAAGAGTCAACTAAATTGATCAAGCAAAGTCAACAAGCATACAACAATTCCAAAATAGACAAATCAACCCAAGTGCATTCAATCACAAGAATCCTTAATCTATGTTACCCAAATCCATCCTCCCCTAACCCCTAACAAAGATCTACTCACTAATCATGGCAAACAACAAAACATTAACTAAGGAGAAAATGACTACAACATGCATAATAATTAGATCTAATGAAACTAACAACACCAATATGATTTAGACAAGATAATGATGAGTAAACAACATAAAAACTAAACTAGAGATTAGAGAGTGGAAGAGAATTATACCAACTATGTAGATCTATAAGAATTAAGAAGATTGCAGGAATAAAGATTGAATCTTTGATGAATAAAGTGAAGAACTTGTCACTAATCCTTCAATAAACCCAACAAATCTTCAAATAAAACATGAATAATCTTCTTACAAACTTCAAATCTAGATAATTGTTGATGGAAAATATGTAGATCTACTATTAATTACTATGTAAACTACTAGAATTTTGGAGGATTTTTACTAGAATACTACTAGATTGTTCTATTAAGAGGATTGTGTAACTACACTAATGGTGGATGTAGTGGTGTAATAGTGGATGCCTTGGGCAACAAACTAGGGTAGAAATATATATAGTAATGCCTTAATGAGTCTTCTTAACCTAAAGCCCAAATCTAATCCTTGCCCATTAGTGAGACTTTGTTCTTTGAGATGCAACTTTGCCCAATTAGTCTTCATGGGGTGAAACTTCACCCTGCGGTTGACGACATTACCACCACCAGGTGAAATTTCACCCGGTGAGATTTTCATCTCGAATCGCCATTTTTGACGTTTTTCTCCATCGGGCGAAATTTCGCCCGGTCGTTTCGCCCGATCATCTCATAGGGTGAAATTTCACCCTATAAATTTTTGTCCAAAATGGTAATCTGGGGAGGAACACCGTCGGGCGAAATTTCGCCCGGTCAAATTCTCATCGGGTGAAATTTCGCTCTGTGACTTCAGAGGGTCATAACTCTCTCGTTTAAACTCCGTTTGGGGCGTGTGATATGTCGTTGGAAAGCTAAGAGGATACGCTTTCACCTCCATCTGGAATCGCTTCGATCCGAGGTCTAGAACTCTTGATATATGCATTTGAAGTTTGACCTCTCCGGTGAAGATGCCCAACGGACTATACTTTTTCCTTTTTGCTCAAGGTTTCACTTCTTGGGTTTGGACTTTGGATTTTAAGTTGTGTGCTTTGCTTTTCGGACGGTTTCCCTCTCTCTCGTGCTTATAGAAGCTCGGACATGTTTTTGGTCGAAAATCCTATCAAAATAGACAGAAAACTACCAAAAACACGTAAAATGCAAAACAGAGACGCTAATGCGAGAAACGGGTCTAAATGAGGGGGAAAATGGTCCAAATTTAGCACACAACAATTCCACCACACTAAACCGTTGCTCGTCCTCGAGCAAAGACCCAAAAAGAAATTACATACTACTACTACTAGCTAGATTACACTAAGCCGATACGGGGCAATTAACGGGCCCGCTCCGTCCCTTCAAGTCACATCGAAATACCCATGAGGTAGAGTACTCCCATGCAAGGCAAGTTGGGGCTTGCTCAAAATGGTGGATGCGACTAAACACACAAAAACACATAACACGAAAGAATAGACGCATCCAAATCAAAAATAAAACACCGAATCCCTCATCGAGACGGCGGGGAAAGACACCAATTACTTACCTAAAACAACAATAAACTTCCAAGATAAATTATCCACGTAAACAAGGACCAAAGCCTAATACTATGACAATTAAGCAATATAGATATTGATGACTTAGCTAGGTCCTCCTAATCTTCTAAAGGGGTACTACGGGGCGTATAATGGAGTGGAAAAAGTGAACCATGGATTCGTTCGACACTGTAGGTAGGTGCACTCCCGCTCTCTTAGGCTAAGCCAAGAGGGTCGTTCCAAACTCGAATTTCCTAAATTAGCCCAAACAAAAAGGTGGAGTGTTTACAATTTTTGAGGTGGATCGACCAATCACCGCTTTCTTCCTTCCTCGGGACTCGGTCCTCTAGTAGGCACTTCATGGCGATGAATCGATCAAAGGGCTTTTCTTCTTCCTTTTTCTTTCTTTTTTTTCTTTTTTTTCTCTTTTCTCTTTTTTCTTTTTTTTCTTTTTTCTTTTTGAAGGAGATGTTTTTGATGATATGATTTCATTTGAAGCTCCTTTTCTCTCCTTTGTTTTTCTTTTTCATGTTTTTGTGCCCTTTTTCTCTTGCTTTGGTTTGCCCTTTTTTTTTGGCTTTTTGATGTGGTTCGAAACCAAGTTTTGAGGTTATTTTTGTGTAAGCTTATTGTGTTGATGTATGGGTGAAAGGATAAATAGGTACCCGGAAACGCGGCCGCCATCCCCGAATAACCCACAAACAGGCGAATAGAATTTGGACTAAAGGTGCAATGGTCATTCGAGCAAGGTCACCTAGAAAACGGGATGCGGAAACCAAGGCCTAACTTCTCCATGGGTGGTCAAGGTGGTTAAATGCAAACCCCGAAGTAAACCTTTAGTAGAAAAGGTGGACTCAAAGCTAAAGGATCAACAAATTCATTGCCTAAGAGTCATTCTAATAGATTAAGGTCCAAAATCTACAATGGGTTATCTACAATGGAATGTAAACTCTTGCAATAAGTTTGTGATTGGGTTTTCGAAAAGTTTTAGTCCTAGACACACTATACAAAAGCAAAAGGAACACACAAAAATGAAAAAGCAAAATAAAAGAGAACACAAGTAAGGTCATGAACTCCATACTCCATCAACATTCAAGCACACAATCAACCACAACACCAAAGTGCTCACTTCGAGAGCCTCTAAATAGCAACAACCTAACTCCTCTACTAAAGTAAAGAAGAAAGAAGGAAGGAAGGAAGGAAGGAAATAAATAAGAAAGAAGGAAGGAAGTTACCGAGCGGGGTGCTTTCATAATCTCTTCAAATCGTGCTATCAAGGTGGTGGTTATCCTGTAAGAGTAGAGAACATGATTATACAAAGGACACGAAAACATAACGAAAACGAAAAAAAGAAAAAGGGAAAAAGAAAAGGAAAATAAAAAGAAAAAGTTTTTGGTTTTTCGGAATTTTTCGATTTTTATGGTTTTTGAAAAGATTTTTGAAAAACAAAAGGATAGTAGATCCCTCCCCCCACACTAAAACTGTGCATTGTCCTCAATGGACAAGTAGGGGAAAAGATTGAAAAAGATGGAAAAAGAAAAATAAGAAAAACCTTTTTGGATTTTTATAATTTTTCAAATGTTTTTGGATTTTTTGAAATTTTTAAGAAAGAAAACAAACGAAAAGAAAACGATAAAAGGGCGGCGGGCCTAGGTGCAATCACATCACCTAGACCCTAGCCAAGTGGCTAAGAAGATGAGAATAAAATAAAAGAAAAGAAATTAAAAGAAAAGATGAAAAATGGGCGTAGGTGTAGTCACGTCACCTAGTCCGGATTAAGAAAAATTTGAGAAAATGAGAAGAATTTGGATTTTCAAAAGGTCAATGGCGTAATCACATCGCCTAATGACCGGGAGCAATACCAAGGCCGCTTTGACCGCAACAATCGAACAATGGGACAACTTGCAAAGTCATGTTAGAGATGAATAAATCACAATCACAATAGGATAAAAGGAACAAGAATAGAATCAACCAAAGTACATGCAATTATAGATGATTAGAGACTCACCGACCCAACCCACACACAAATACACAACACACACACCACCGACTCTGGAGAGGGTCTAATCTAAGTGATCGACCGACACAAATGAAGCGCTAGGAGACCCATAGAAAAAGGGTATACCCTCGGAGGATGGCTCGGGAGAAAACTCCTCCGGACCGTCGCTAAGCGAGAGGGCAAGGTCAGATTAAATCGTAGTGTGCATACTCCCAAACTCCCCTTCCTCCCGACTCAGTCTTGGTCAGTCGGAATTCACCGGGACCCAAGGGTAGGTCCCAATTGTGGTGAACAAGGATAGTGGTTCGGTGTCTGTTCGGAACTATCAAAGCTCTTCCACGGCTAATGTAGACGAGGCGTTGATGAGGTCCATGAAAAATCCAGGTCGGAAAATAGGCCTCGTCAAGCCATATGGAATCGTCTAGTGGGGTGAGGTGGTCGGTCGTATAACCCAATTTGTTCGCAATTACGGTCACGAGACCTCCATAATCTAAGGAGGGGCGTTGGGTAATAATGATACGGTGGAAGTGCAACGCCACGACAAGTGGTAGGTCTAAAGGGTTAGGGTTACCCAACAAAGAGTCACAAATCAATTGCAAGAGGAACTCGCAAGTATGGTCTTTATAGGTGAAGGCCGTGAGGCTAAGGAGCTTGCTAGTTCCGGCCCTCGACGATAACTCTTTAATATCGTCTACTATCCCTAGATTGGTCATTGTGTAGGGACAATGCCACCTAGTGCTCTGATAGATCTTTTCAGAGAAGGTCTGATCTAAAGAAGCATTAAAACAAGGTAAATTTGTAGGCTTAGGAGACTTAGAAGATGGAGAAGATATAGAAGGTGTAGAAGTCGAAGCCATACCTTGTTTACAAGCGGCTTGCCTTGCTCTTGTCTCCATAATAATTGATTTGCAAGAATATTCCCAAAAACTTTAGCTTCACCTCTTCAAGCACCCAAAGTAATCACCTAAGATGGAGAGGAAGTATGAATGTGGTTGGGTATGGAGGTTTGATTTTATGAGGAGTGATAAGGTGAAATGAAAGTGAGGTGAAGGTGATATAAATAAAGGTAGTTGAGAAGGGAAATGAAAGTTTTCAAAGTAGATTGTAAATATTTGGTGTTTGTGTTTGGAGGGAAAGTTACGTGGGGTATATGTGAGGGAGGGAATTGAAAGTGTAGTGAGTAAAAAGGTGTAGGTGATCCGGCCAAACTCACGTCGCCGGGTGAAATTTCACCCGGTCAAGCACCATTGGGTGAAATTTCACCCGACGGTTTTTCGTCGTGAAAATCATTTTCTGCCAACTTTTTCCACCGGGTGAAATTTCACCCGGTGAAAATCTCACTGGGCGAAATTTCGCCCGGTGGTATCTTTGTCAATTATGGCAATTCTGGCAACTTTCTGTAGGGCGAAGTTTCGCCCGGTCGAGTCTCACAGGGCGAAGTTTCGCCCGACGGTCTTGTTTACTTCGTTTTTCCGCCTCGCCATTTCATGGCTCTTAAATAATCACCTACAGATTCAGAAATTAACTCGACTCACATTACGTAATCAATATCTCCCACAAACATGCTTGTGGTCTTCAAATGAGCTCCATAACTTCTCCAAAAAGCTTGATCTTCATCCAAATAAATGCTCCATTACGAAATCCAAGTTCAACCATTGTTCTCAAGCTAACAAAGCTAACAAACATAAAAATATGATACATATATACAAGGTGGTTGTTGAGGATACCACCAAACCTCATCTAACGTGATACAAACTCAACCCGGGTCGCCATCATAGCGACCGATACATAGTTCACCTCCATCAAAACTTGCCCGTGGCTCGGACACACACATGATCCTTGATAATTTTTGGAGGATGGTTTCAACTTCTTGTACTAGCTGGGATACTTCGTCCCATTTTAACTTTTGATTGCCAACTTCGACCTTTGCTTTATCAATGGGGCTTACACCCTCATTGCGCGTCATTAGCTCTCCGTCTCTTGGTTCCATGTTCACCACACTTCTCAATTTCTTCTTTTTGGATTTCTTGATAGCTCCCCTAAGGGAAGTTGGAAAAGTGTTGGAAGATGAACTTGTAGGCGGTTGCACGGTGGTCGAATCATTAAGCTTCACCTTTGTTTCAACATTATCGAGTAAATTACTCGACTTGGCTTCATTCTACTTTTCTATCACAAGGGACTCGGCATCTAGAAGATATTCAAACATTTCATTTCCGAAGACATCACTCACTATTGGATTTACAAACGTGTTAGGTAATTTGAATTGCACGATCTCTTCACCGACATTAAACGAAATCTTCCCCTCTTTAACATCTATGATTGCTCCGCCGGTGGCCAAAACGGGCCTACCTAGGATTATGGGGGCATGCTTGTTTACTTTCACGTCCATTACCACAAAATCGGTAGGGATCGAGAGATTTTTAACTCGAACTAGCACGTCTTTAATCATACCAACCGGTGTCTTCATGGAACCGTCGGCTAGTCGAATTTTGAGCGGTGTTTGTGATGGCAGGGATTTGTCGTGGATCCCAACCGATCAATAAATAAACCGGCTATTCCTACGGTAGATAGCGCAAGTCGGGTCGAATCCACGGGGACGGTAAGAGGCGTCTAGACTAAGGTCGCCTAAAAACGAGACTAAGTCAACGAGCTAAGCTAAACTAGAAATGATAAGGAGGGGAGAAGAACTAGACTATGACTACGGTCACGACGAAAACAAACAAGGAAAACGGGCTAGGATTAGGTCGGGGTCAAAGGGGTAATGGAATGGTCGAGGAAGAACTAGAGTGAAGGGAGTAGTAGGGTAATCTAGGTGAGGTCCGGGCTCTCGCTACGTAGACCGACCTAGAGGTTCATCCTAAAACCCATCTCGGCGACACACATGACAAACGGGGTTACTAGCGCGCTATAGTGGCCTAGGTCGCATCCGGGCTCTCGCTACGTAGACCGACCTAGGGGTCGTCCTCACCGGGCTCTCGCTACGTAGTGAGGGAACCAAACTCACAAACAAACTATCACCCACAAGAGGAAAGGCAAGAAAAACAAGCATATGCACATACTAGTCATTCAAGCATTTTAACAAACATGTGATATGCATCAAACCAAGAGGAAACCCAGATCTTCCACCAACATCTCCAACAATCCCTTAATCATCCATCAACACCCAAATCACCTTACTAACCCTAGCAAGAATCTACTCAAACATATCTAATGCAAAAACCAACAAGAACAAGAAGAATCAACACAAACATCAAAACTAACATAAAGAAACTAGTGAAAACAATGAACTAAGAACAATAGAATGAACAAAGATTGAAACTTGGATAAAAAAACAAGATAAAGAGTAAAAAGGAAGAGAAGATTATACCATACTAGTGAAGAATGAAAAAATGAACACTTGTATATAAAGAAAACCCAAATTCATCCACCAATGTTGTCAAGATTTGATGGATTCTTCAAGAGATCTCTTAATACAAGAGTAAACTAAGATTAACTACTAATTACCGACTAATCTACACTAATCTAATCTAATCTAACCTAAAGTAGTCTAGGGTTTTAGGGGGAAATGTCTAACATATGCTTACATAACAAGGGAAGAGTATATATAGGGTTACAAGTGGAAAGGAGAGGAAAGAAAACAAGCGAGGTTGTCAGGTGGCCCATCCCGGCCGGGAAGGGGTGGTCCTGGTCGGGATGGGGTTGGTCCCGACCAGGAAGAGCTGCTCCCGGTCGGGAAGGGCCTCAGACAGGAGCCTCCTCTTTTGTGCACCTCAACCGGGACCGGTTGAGGCCATACCTGTCGGGGATGAGTCTTGTAGGCCTCCAATATGAACTTTTTGGTCTCTCCTTGTTTCTCATGGGCTTCCCATCGATTCTCGGGACTCGGGATCGGGTCTTGGAGACTCGGGATTGGGTCCCAAGGTCTCGGGGTCGATTCCAAGGCATCGATTCATCGTTCCTTTACTCCGTTGGCTCCAAAATGTGTATGTATCGAGTCGGAATCGCTCCAACTCTTCATGAATGGTCTCGGGAACCTGAAACGAACTAAAGGAAGCATAAGAAGCCCATAAACCGCTCCCAAGGAGCGATTGTACAAGGAAAATGGGACCAAAACACTACAAAATAGGCACTACAAACTACACTTATCAACTCCCCCACACTTAACCCTTACTCGTCCTCGAGTAAGCACAAACTAACTACTAAACTAGCCGAGCGGGTATTAGCGCACCCTACGCCCTTTCAACTCACGCGAGTACACTTAGAGGAAAAGTGCACTCCGCAAGGCAAGTGGGGTCTTGCGACAAAATCGTGGATGCAACCGGACACAAAGAACACAAACAAACAAACACACAAACAAACATATAATCGGTTGCACCCAAAAGAAAACAAATACCGCTTCCCTCTAAAAACAGTGAATGAAACACCGGTTTAGGACTCAAGGCAAGTGACAACGTTCCCAAGCTAGCAATACAAACCAAGGCGAACTAAACCCTAATAGTATGACGATAAAGCAACAAAAACGTTGGTAACTTACCTAGGTCCTCCTAACTTTCTAAAAACGTACTACGGGACGATCGGCGGAGTGGAAAGTGATGAACCATGGTGTTAGTCGACACTGTAGGTAAGTGAGACCCCGCCCCCTTTAGCGATGAGCCAAGAGGGTCGTCCCATGCCCAAAACCGCCCAACTAATCCAAGTAGAAAAGGGAGAAATATTGCAAAATGAGGGAAGACCGACTAATGCCGCTATCATCCTTCCTAGGGACTCGGTCCTTTGGTAGGCTCTTCACGGCAAAAGTCGGAAAAAGGCTTATTTTTGTGGGGTTAGGATCTTTTTGTGAGACGATTTTCTTTTGGCATTTTTCTTTCTTTTTGACATTTTTGCTTTGTTTTTCGCCATGCCATTTCTTTTTTCATCTTTTCTATTTTCTTTTAGGCTTTTGTGCCGTTTCTTTTTCTTCAGTTCTTTTCTTTCTTTCATTTTGTCTTTCTTTTTCTTCTCTTTGCCCTTTTGGCTTGATTTGGCTTTTTGGCACTTCTTTGTGTAGCAAGAAAGAGAGAATTCACAAATTGCAATTTATTGTGCGGATGTGTGTAGGAGGTAGGGTAATGGGTGAGTCGGGAGCGCGCTTTCCCTTCAAACCCACAAAAAAGGGAAAAACTTGGACTAATCAAACGATCCTAAACACGGTCACCTAAGGGACGAGACTCGGTAACCAAGGCCTTTTCACACCGTGGGTGGTCATAATGGTCATAATGCAAATCCCGTAGTAAATCCCTAGTAAGCTAGGTGGACTCAAGGTAAAGAACCAACGAATTCATTGATTTAGGGTCATTCTACTAGATTAAAGTCCAAGACTCGATTTATACAACTAGGAAGGGAAAATAGACGCTCGCACACTAGCCTCTAAACCGGGTTTTCGCAAACCTTTTACACACAAGACACAAATACACACACAAAACAAAGACTCAACAAAGAATGAAGGAAAAAGGAGCAAAAGCAACAAAACAAAAAAAAACAAAACAAAATGAACACACACACAACACAAACACCACCCCTAGCATCCAAACAAGCCATCATATCAACCACAACTTTAAAAAGCTCCACCCGAGCATACAACATCACAATCTCCTCCAAACTCCGCGAGAGATAAAGAAGAAAAAGGGATAAGATGTTACCGGAAGTCTTGAAAGCTCTCCAAGGCTATCGGTGATTTAAGCAACCTATAAGGAAAAAGGGGGGCAAACACACACAAAAAAACAAATATACGATACAAAGACATAAAAAGGACAACACACAAAAGAAAATCTTTTTGATTTTTGTGAAATTTTTTCAAATTTTTAGGGTTTTTAAAGATTTTTTTAGGAAAACTACAAAAATAAAACTATTTACGATAGAATATCGCTCCCCCACACTTAAACCAAGCAATGTCCTCATGCTCGATCGTAGTTGATGGTAGGGATTTGTCACGTCCCTAGCCAACAATAAAACACCGACTAACCTAGTGAGTAGCTACGGTAAGTCGGGATCGTATCCACGAGGACGGTATATCAAGGTTTAGACTAGGTTGGCCTACAACGAGACTAGATTACCAAACAAACACAAAGAAGATAAAAAGGGAAAACTATGATGGAAGGGAAGAGATAAGACTAAGCTAATGATCGAACTAATAAATAAGCTAAAAGAACGATGGCTAACTAATAGGATTAACACAAATATGGAAAGAAGTGGGGTAGGTCGGGTTCATAGGAGTAGAAGGATAATTGGGGTGATCAAGGGTATAGGTGTCTCCTAATCGCTAGAGTCGGTCCGGGCTCTCGCAACTTAGACCGATGCCAAGGTGGGTCCGGGCTCTCGCAACTTAGACCCTAGTCCGCACTCTCGCGACTAAACTATTCTCGATATTTCCACACAATAGACAATCAATGAGAATATGAGCACAAGTATGGGAAGCATGGCCACTACAACTCATACAAGCATATCACTACAACAAAATCACCTATTCGCGGCGATTATTTTGGTATTTCGTGGCGATTCTATTCGACGCAAAAGGTTTCCCCATCGATTGAGTATTCGTTGGGGTAGGTGGCGTTGCCGTAGCCTTTCGTGGCGAATAATCTATTGGCTGGCTTAACCTCTTAAAATTGACGCGAAAGAAGATGATCAGGTTTAGTGGCGATTTTAGTGTTGATTATTATTGATGCGGTAAATAATTTGATTTTCCCACTAACTAGAATTGTAGCGATTGTATTCGACACGATAAGTATAATAAAATGTCATTTTGTATCAATTACATTCGACACGATAAGTATTACAAAATGCCATCTTTGACAATTGTAGCTATTGTATACGTCTATACGACACGATATGTAGTACGAAATATCATCGAATGAAAATTGTAACAATTTCATTCGACATGATATGTATTACTAATTGCAATCATATCGTAAATTTGGTATCGATTTCACTCAATATATACGAAATATCATCTCCATCTCTCAAATGCGTTAAGAAAATAAAATAAAAAAGGACAAGTGAAAAACCATGTAACTTTTATATTACTCATAAAATCCCAAAAATTATATGAATCCAACATAGGCTAATTAAATTAACAAAAAAATGCGTCCAAAATAAGTGCAAACGATCTTTTCACAACCTAAAAAAAATTACTCCCTCTCATTCTTTGGAAAAACACCATTTGAATAAAATATACCACCACTTGAATTAAAAGGTGTGCTTTTCCAGTGAATGAGAGGGAGTACTATGTACGTCTTCTGCCACCAAAGTAGAGCTTCAATCCATGTATTCCGTATTATGTGAAGTAGTTGCGCCGGAAAAAAAAAATTGCGATAAACAAAGATAATGTATACACCAAGTTAATCGGAATTGTGAATGTATATAGCCAATAAAAAGGCGGTTTTGATATTTTGAAAAAAGCAACACGATTTGCCAAAGCTCTTTTCTTCTTCCATTCCAAAAGAAGACCTACTTTAAATTTTTCCTAGGTTAAAACATACGGAGTACATCATAATACTCGTGATTGAAATTCTTCTACTGTATAATTGAAATGGAGGAGGAAAAAAAATAGAAAGTCAAGTTACCTTAATGATTGAACGATTAAATGAGCATACACAAGAATTTTTGGAAAATGATGGGTGAAAGAAATAGTTTGAACCTGCAAAAATCGTACAAGAGAAACTAATAAGAATGATAAAGGGTAACATACTACGGTAAATCAAACTTTAAAATTTAGATTACCCTATATGTGTACATGTACTCTTCCATATGAAATTCTCTGCCATAGTTGATGAAAAATTACTCATAAACTCAAGACTAGTAGGTTTGTGAACTCACTTAACTTTTGTCCATTGACTTCAACAAAGAACTATTTTCATGACAAAAAGTCAAGTATAGAGATCAGACTATACTTCATTTGTATCCAATAGCTAATTGTTTTGAACTTCATTTTAATAAGAGAAATGGTCACACTAAGAAAAATAATAGAACCATCATCAAAACTCAAAAGACCACGTTATATTTTGCAAGGTAGAGCTATATGGTTTGATACTCCGATTGACAATAAGGACTGTCTCAAACATCACAGTTCAATACTTTTGGGGAATATAGTAAGCATATTCCACGTTAGGATTATTTCACGACATTTATCTCAACTTTGTCTTATCTCCTTAGGTACTGTATAATAGTACAAACTCTATTTTAACTCACAACAAACCATATTATTACCAGTTGGTGTCTATGGCTCACTCATATTTTTATTCTCAAACACAACTTTAGCAATTAAGACACACATAATTTCTAACCAAATTCTCACAATATACTTTTACTAAGCATTTTTTTTTTCAAATGCTTCTTCAGAGCTAACGTTAGCACTAAACCAGATAGTCCATTAGCACTAAACTAAATGGTCCAATAATTTTGGGACTCTACTAATTCCTGTATACAAAAAAATTGCGTAGTAATACCACTCAATAATACCCAGTAAACAATAAACCGTCCAATCATTCTCAAACAATACTTCATGTATACACTATAAGAATGATTAATCACTGGCAGACACATTGTTAGATAGTCATAATAGTCAAGAAAAAAACATCAAAGTTGAGATGAGATACTTTTTCATCAATTCTCAACGAGCCCTTATATGAAGAGTGGGAGTCGATAACTTTGGTGGACATTTGAGGAGAATATGTTTCGACATGGGATGGTTGAGTGATGGAAGAACCTGGTGTGCAGCTTAGTTTTGAGGAATTAGTAGCATTATTAGTAACATAAGATGGGATTGTCCTCACTACTCTTAATGCTATTTTCTTGATGTTTGTCACTTTCCCTACTCATCATCCACATCTCTACTACTACTACTACTACTACTCCATCACTCTAATAAGTAGGGACTATATTCCAGGTTCATCATTCATTCATTATCGACAATGTATCATGAGACACGATCTCACAATACAATTATTAATGTGACTTATGTGAGAGGTCTCTCAATAATCGCCTTGTGAGACGTCTCACCTGGGAATTTGTTTTCGTCATAATGGATTGGATATTGACATTAAGATTGGGACCACCCAAAAACGTAACACAAAATACATCACATCCACTATTGAGATTAGAGAGTAATACTCCCCGAACTGTAAACAAATACACTTGACAAAGTAATACTCCCCAAACAAATTATCAGGACAAACATACACAACTGAGTAGTAAATTCACAAAATTGACAATAAAATCAAAACGGCTTGCAATGAGTCCTAATTTGACAGTAAACGGCTATACACAACTGAGTAAAATCAATCAACTTAAATTCAGTGAAATATGCAAGGAATCCTAATTTGATAGTATGCCATAACTTCTAATCCTATTTGTTAAGTGTGAAATAAATCATAATCAAATCCGGACAAACAGATTATACTGAAAAACTACGTGATAAATACTAAATTGATAGCGATAAAATAAAATAAAAGGAGATTAACACAATAAGAAGTACTAAAACATACCTTAAAGACTGAATTGATAAGCATCGTGATGTATAAGTAGAACAGCGATTAGGTAGCGTGAATCATGTCAGAGGAGACAAAGATTAATGGAGGCCGTGACGGGTCGTTAAAATTAGGGTTCTATATAATGAATTTAAGGACAAATGTTACAGTGTTTAGGAAAAGCAACTTTTAGGAAATTGCCGGCAATGTTTAGAAGATGAAAAGGGTGTGGTTTAATATGTAGTTTAGGGTTTTTTCAATAAGCGCTAACCCGTCGTTTATGGTAGTACAGTTGTGTCTATTTTTATTTGACAGGATAAGTGCTTTATTATATGAGTAATGGTGGGTTAGTTGTATCGATTTTTAAATCGTCACGTAATAATCGCCACGAAAAGCTTATTTTGTTGTAGTGTATCAACAAACACATAGAGTACCCACAATGTGACTAACAACAAAGATTCAACCTTTTCCCCTTAATCAACCCTAATCATCATAATCTACCCCTAATCCCCCTACTAACCCCACAAGATTACTACTCACTCATTATCAATGAAGAACTAACCATCATAAGAGAAAACAAACTCACAATCCAAACATTCATCATAAACAAACAATAACAATAACTATATAATAAGGATGAAACTTGATTGAATAACTAAGAACAAGAGTAAAGAAAGATTATACCAATACTAAATGAATAAAAGATGCAATCTTGTATTAATGAGAAACCCAAATACAATCCCAAGGTTGTCAAGCTTGGAACAATCTTCAAGAATCCCTTAATCCAAGACTAATTACAATAATTAACTAAAGATTAAAGAGAGATTAAGATTAATGAGAGTAGAACTAATCTAGGGTTTTGGAGTCTTAAACTAGTCTAGGGTAAGATAAGATGTCTTAAAATTACAAGAAGGGAGTATATATATGGGTACAAGAATGAAGGAGAAGAAAGAAAAAAGAGTCGTGCAGCAGCATCACGGTCCCGACCGGGACGGATCATCCCGATCGGGACGATCCTGTCATCCCGACCGGGACGGGATGGTCCCGACCGGGATGGGCTCACAGCAGCCCTCTTAATGTAGCACCCCATCCCGAACGGGATGGGTCTTATATGCCCTCCTTAAACACTCTTTGGTCCTTCCTTGCCTCTCATGGGCTTCCCACCGATTCTTGGGACTCGGGATCGTGTCTCGGAGGCTCGGGATTGGGTCCCAAGGTCTCGGGGTTGATTCCAAGGCCTTGAGTCATCGTTCCTTTATCTCGTTGGCTCCAAAATGTGTATGTATTGAATCGGAATCGCTCCAACTCTTCCAAATCGGTCTCGGGAACCTGAAACGAACTAAAGGAAGCATAAGAAGCCCATGAATCGCTCCAAAGGAGCGATTCCACAAGGAAAAAGGGACCAAAACACAACAAATAGGCACTACAAACCACACTTATCAACTCCCCCACACTTAACCCTTACTCGCCCTCGAGTAAGCACACACTAACTACTAAACTAGCCGAATGGGTATTAGCGCACCCTACGCCCCTTCAACTCACGCGAGTGCACTTAGAGGAAAAGTGCACTCCGCAAGGCAAGTCGGGTCTTGCGACAAAACTGTGGATGCAACCGGACACAAACACATAAACACACAAACAAACAAACAAACAAACAAACACTTAGACGGTTGCACCCAAAACAAAAGAAATACCGCTTCCCTCTAAAAGCGGTGAAAGAAGCACCGGTTTAAGGACTCGAGGTAAGTGACAACGTTCCGAAGCTAGACATACAAACCAAGGTGAACTAAACCCTAATAGTATGACGATAAAGCAACAAAAACGTTGGTAACTTACCTAGGTCCTCCTAACTTTCTAAAAACGTACTACGGGACGATCGGCGGAGTGGGAAGTGATGATCCACGGTGTTAGTCGACACTGTAGGTAAGTGAGACCCCACCCCCTTTAGCGTGAGCCAAGAGGGTCGTCCCGTGTCCATGATCGCCTAACTAGTCCAAGTAATAAGGTGGAAAACATGCAAAATGAGGGAAGACCGACTAATGCCGCTATCATCCTTCCTAGGGACTCGGTCCTTTGGTAGGCTCTTCACGGCAAAAGTCGGAAAAAGGCTTATTTTTGTGGGGATTTCTTTTTGTGAGACGGGTTTTCTTTTGGCATTTTCTTTCTTTTCGACGTTTTGATTTGTTTGTTGCCATGCCATTTCTTTTTTTCTTCTTTTCTATTTTGTTTTTTGGCTTTTGTGCCTTTTCTTTTTCTTCATTCTTTTCTTTCTTTCATTTTTCTTTCTTTTTCTTTTTTTTTTCTTTGCCCTTTTGGCAAGGTTTGGCATTTTTGGCATTTTCATTGTATAACAAGAAAGAGAGAATCAACAATTTGCAAGTTATTGTGTGAATATGTGTGAGATGTAGGTAAATGGGTAAGTCGGGGGTCGCGATCCCTCTTCAAACCCACAAAAAGTGGATAACTTGGACTAATCAAACAATCCTAAACACGCTCACCTAGGGGACGAGACTCGGTAACCAAGGCCTTTTCACACCGTGGGTGGTCATAATGGTCAAAAGTGCAAATCCCGTAGTAAATTCCTAGTAAGCTAGGTGGACACAAGGTAAAGGACCAACGAATTCATTGATTTAAGGTCATTCTACTAGACCAAAGCCCAAGACTCGATTTATACTACTAGGAAGGGAAAGTAAGCACTCACACACTAGCCTCTAAACCGGGTTTTCGAAAATGGTTTACACACATGACACAAATACACACACAAAACAAAGACACGACGAAAACGAACGAGAGAAAAAGAAACAAAGGAAACAAAAACAAAACATAACAAAACAAACATACAACAAACACCACCCCGATAATCCATACAAGTCACCAAATCCACCACAAGAATGCACAAGCTCCACCCGAGCACACCTCAACACAACCTCCTCCAAACATCACAAGGAATAAAGAGGGAAAGAGGGTTAGAAGATGTGTTACCGGATGTCTTTAGAGCTTTCCCAAGTCATTGGCGATTAAAGCAACCTATAAGGACAAAGGGGGGCAAAACACGCACACACACAAATATACGACACGAAGACACAAAATGAAAACACAAAAGAGAAAATCTTTTTGATTTTTGTGAAAAAATTTCAAATTTTTAGGATTTTTAAAGGTTTTTTTCGAAAAAAAAGGGAAAATAAAACTAACTACGATAGAATATCGCTCCCCCACACTTAAATCGAGCAATGTTCTCATATGCTCAATCGTAGTGTGCAGAGAGATAAAAGAAAAGAAAATAAACTACGAAAATAAAGCTAAAATTAAAAACAAAGTGGAGAAAAAGGTAGAAGATGCCCGGCCGGGGTGTAGTCAAGTCACCATGGGCCGAGACGAGAAAAAGATATGGGAGGGGGAAGAAAAATAAAAAGAAGGAAATAAAAGGAAATGGGAGGGGAGGGCTAGGTGTAATCAAGTCACCTAGCCCGGATTCCGCCTAAATCCGACTAAATCCTCAAAAAGAAAGAGTGAAAAATTTGTAAAATTTGGATTTTTCGATTGACTCTCGACGTAATCACATCGTCGGGAGTCGGGAGCAACCACTACCGTGGCCTCGAAGGCCACCATGACAACAAGACACGAAAGTGTACAAGGGGAAGAGAATAAATAAGGGAAAACAAGCAACAACAAAAACGGAAAAGAAAGGATAGTTGCCGTACCATAGGTTAGCAACTCACTCTCTCCATCGTCTCATAGATCGATAAAGGCGCTTGGTTGCCTTCATCATTGCTTTTCCGCTTCATTCTCGATAACATCGCATGGTAGAGGTAGTAATGGTGCGAGGTGGTAGGATTTGATGCGACTCAAGGTGTAAAGTGAAGAGGAAATGAGGTCAAGGTATGACAATGAAGTACGTGGGGCATATGGTAAGGCTAGGGTAGCTAGGGAGGTTGGGAGGGGGCATAAAACGGTTGGGTGGACTCGATTTGCGAAGAAGAATCACAAAAAGGGAGCAGAGGACCATCCCGGTCGGGAAGGTTGATCCCGATCGGGTTACCTCACCCGTCCCGGTCGGGACGCCTTCATCCCGGTCGGGACGGACTCACAGGGAGCTCGAAACATGGTGCAACCATCCCGATCGGGATGGCACCCTTCCCAGTCGGGAAGCCTTATCCTTCCCAGTCGGGACGCCTCATCCCGGTCGGGATGGGTCTTCTTCAACTTCCATGGCCCCAAAAGCTTGCTCCAAGCTTCAAAAACCCGATCCTCTAGCTCACAACCCAAGGTAAACCATAGGCAATCCTCTCTAGGAGCGTTCTCACTTCACCTATCAAGCAATACTCCAGCACACATCAAACTCTCTCCCTCACAACGCTCATCAATCAATCCAAATAACAAGAATTCACAAAAATCCAACTAACTACAAGAAAGAGATATATACAATGAGACGGTTCTTGTGGAACTTCGTCAAACCAAGGTGGTGCTTTCTTCAATCCTTTTTCAACAACCAAAACTAGTTCCATCTCCATCAAGGGCACGTAAGAACAAGTCGAAGGCCCTAGAGAAGTCTTCAATCAAGCATGTCATATAACCGACCACATCCCAAGGCTCCTCATGGCCTTACCTTGACGTTCCCGGGGCATCCCGCTCTTCCAAGTTCAACGAATTGAACTTGTATTTTTGGTCCTTGGGGATATACCCAAACGTCCACCGGTCCTCATGCGGCCTCAAGGGAGGCCCATCTTCTTCCTTGTCATTGCACTTCAACTTGTCATCAAGCCCATGACATGGGCATTCATCTTCTTCCATATCGGAGTCGTCATCCTCAATTACATAAGAGTACTTCTTCAAGCTTTGTTCCGGTTCACCCCCTAGATCGATGTTTTTCATGGCTTGGATCATATTGCATGTCTCATCGCTAGTAGGCGAAGTGTTGCCTTGGAGGTCAAACACTATCTTCTCCTCGCCTAACTCAAATGTGATCCTACCATTCTTCACATCGATCATGGCACCCGCGGTGTGTAGAAATGGGCGCCCAAGAATAATGGGAGTATTGGCATCCTCCGGCATGTCAAGCACAATGAAGTCGACCGGAATGAAGTATTTCCCTACTCGTACCGGTACATCCTCTAACATTCCTAATGGTCGATTGAATGATTTATTGGCCATTTGGAGGGTGAGGGACGTACATTTCAACTCTTTCATTCCGAGTCGGCAACAAATAGAATACGGAATGATGCTCACACTTGCGCCCAAGTCACATAACGCATTCTTGATCAAGAAGTTGCCTATGGTGCAAGGGATCGAAAAACTACCCGGATCCTTCAACTTTGGAAGCGTGGAACCTTGGATAAGCTCGCTCACTACCCTTGTGAACGCTACGGTCTCTTCCTTGTCGACGGATCTCTTCCTAGCTAAGATTTCTCTCATAAATCTTCCATATGCCGGGATTTGGGTAAGTAATTCGGTGAACGGGACACTAACATCCAATTTCTTCACAATACTAAGGAACTTGTCATAATGAGTGTCCACCTTAGTCTTCATTTTCCTCGATGGGTAAGGCAACTTGATTTGGTACTTGTTTTGATCAATCGGGGTGGACTCTTCAAAGGACACTTTCCTTTTTCCCTTGTCTTTCTCTTGAAGAGGGGGAGGGTTGTCTTCTTGGGGTTTTTCAACTTCCCATAGAACTTGTTCCTCCATAGGATTGTCCAAGCTTGATTCTTCTTGATTTGGAGACCCAACTTCATTCATCTCTTGTTGCTTACTAGGAAACACGGGAGGATTATATGTAGCACCGCTCCTCAAGGTGATGGCATTGACATGCTCAAAATTTGGAGTTTCACCTTGAGGAGGTAATTGCCCCCTTTGTCTTGAAGAACTACCCGATGCAAGTTGAGCTACTTGGTTCTCAATCATCTTCATGTGAGTCTTCATTTCCTTGTTATGCATTAGAATTTGAGAAATGATTCCTTGTTGCAAAATTTGTGTTTCCAATTGACTCCTTTGCATGTCTTGAGTACTCCTTTGCATATCCAACATTTGCTTTTGTATATCCGAATCCCGTGGTGGGGATGATGGATTATGCGGAGTATCGGTGAGGGCCAATAGAGTACCGTAGTCATGAATAGGAGACCGACTCCTAGGCTTGCTTTGTTGATTGCCTTGTGTTGCTTGTTGTTGTTGATGGTTCCCTTGGAATCCATGAGAATTGCCTTGATTAAGGCCTTGGTTGTGGTTTTGTTGTCTTTGAAAGTTTTGGTTTCCTTGGAAACCGCCTTGATTGAAGTTCCCTTGTTGGAACCCTTGCTTGTTGTTGAAGTTGCCTTGGTTATTTTTCTTGAAATTGTTGAAGGGTCTTTGGTTACCCACATAACCTTGGTAACTTTCATTGTTGTCCCGTAAGGGAGGTGGAACATAGGGACGTTGTTGTTGATGTTGAAGTGTTTGTTGTTGAGGGACTTGATTGGAAGCTTGGTATTGATTAGAAAAGGAGGCACCTTGCTTGAACGCTTGACAGGCGTTCACTTGCTCAATACTCCCTATACAATTCATAGGGTCATGACCGACGATTCCACAAGTGTCGCATATCCCAAAGTAAGGTGTAGGAGGTGCGAACCCCAAAGCATTCACTTCTTGAATCGGTTGATGGTGGGAGGAACTAGAGCCTTGGACTTGGTTGAGGTGGCTTTGGAGCTTCTTGTCAATAGTCTCCATGTGTGTTTTAAGTTGAGCTCCAAGGTCAATGCTTAATTTGGTGATGGCATCGACCTCATGTATGCCTCCTCGATGTGCCTTCCTAGGCCTAGAATATTGCGAATTATGCACCGCCATCTCTTCGATTCTCGCCCATGTTTGGTCGTCGTCGACCTCGGTAAACCTACCATTGGAGCCCATATTAAGAATGGCTCTCGAGTCCTCATAAAGACCATTCCAAAATTGTTGCACCAAAAACCATTGTGAGAGTCCATGATGAGGGCACGATCTTACCAAAGACTTAAACCGCTCCCAAGCTTCATATAGGCTCTCTTCATCCCTTTGTTGGAACCCGGTGATGGAGGCCCTAAGCAAGTTCGTCTTTTCCGGAGGGTAAAACTTTTGGTAGAACGCCAAGGCAAGCTTTTTCCAAGTGTCGATACCCATGGTTGCCCTATCGAGACTCTTGATCCATTGCTTCGCTTTTCCAATAAGAGAAAACGGGAATAGTACCCAACGAATTTGATCTTGAGTAACCCTGATTTGAGATATAGCGTCAAAATAATCGGAGAAAGTCTCCATGTGTTGGTGCGGGTCTTCAGTGGGCAAACCACTAAATGGGCTTTTCTCCACAAGTTGGATAAATTGAGTCTTTGCCACAAAATTCCCGGTATAGGGTTCCGGTAATGCACTCGGTCCCGGCAAGACATCCTCGGTGAATGTGGAGTGAGAGGAGAACTTAGGCATTCTTGGATGTAAGGGAGAAGATGGTGGTGTAGAGAGTGTTGATGTAGATGAAGAGGGGGAACTAGGAGAAGAATCACCGAAGGGATTGATGAAGGTCCCTCCGGCCGTCTCTCGAGGTGAAGTGTTCAAGGCGGCTCCTTGGGCTTGCCCTTGATGAGTATTGCTTGCACTCGGTTGAGAGATCCTAACCCGATTAATCGTCCATTGGCGAAAGGCTCGAAAGAGTCTCTCCGGCTCTGGATTAAAGAGATAGAAGTCGCCTCCCCTCCTAGGCATACACTACACACTTAGAACAAACGTGAGAACACCTAGTGCTTTGTGGGCACTAGGCAACGACAATAAACAAACACAACTAGAGACAAAGAGAAAAAAGAATAAAAACTAGAGAATATTCACAAGAGAAGATGGGAGAGAACAAAGAAGGGTAACTAAGTCTAGAAATAAGCAAACTAAGTCTAAACAATGCACCGTCCCCGGCAACGGCGCCAAATTGATGGTAGGGATTTGTCACGTCCCTAGCCAACAATAAAACACCGACTAACCTAGTGAGTAGCTAGGGTAAGTCGGGATCGTATCCACGAGGATGGTATATCAAGGTTTAGACTAGGTTGGCCTACAACGAGAATAGATTACCAAACAAACACAAAGAAGATAAAAAGGGAAAACTATGATGGAAGGGAAGAGATAAGACTAAGCTAATGATCGAACTAATAAATAAGCTAAAAGAACGATGGCTAACTAATAGGATTAACACAAATATGGAAAGAAGTGGGGTAGGTCGGGTTCATAGGAGTAGAAGGATAATTGGGGTGATCAAGGGTATAGGTGTCTCTTAATCGCTAGAGTCGGTCCGGGATCTCGCAACTTAGACCGATGCCAAGGTGGGTCCGGGTTCTCGCAACTTAGACCCTAGTCCGCGCTCTCGCGACTAAACTATTCTCGACATTTCCACACAATAGACAATCAATGAGAATATGAGCACAAGTATGGGAAGCATGGCCACTACAACTCATAAAAGCATATCAACAAACACATAGAGTGCCTACAATGTGACTAACAACAAAGATTCAACCTTTTCCCCTTAATCAACCCTAATCATCATAATCTACCCCTAATCCCCCTACTAACCCCACAAGATTACTACTCACTCATTATCAATGAAGAACTAACCATCATAAGAGAAAACAAACTCACAATCCAAACATTCATCATAAACAAACAATAACAATAACTATATAATAAGGATGAAACTTGATTGAATAACTAAGAACAGGAGTAAAGAAAGATTATACCAATACTAGATGAATAAAAGATGCAATCTTGTATTAATGAGAAACCCAAATACAATCCCAAGGTTGTCAAGCTTGGAACAATCTTCAAGAATCCCTTAATCCAAGACTAATTACAATAATTAACTAAAGATTATAGAGAGATTAAGATTAATGAGAGTAGAACTAATCTAGGGTTTTGGAGGCTTAAACTAGTCTAGGGTAAGATAAGATGTCTTAAAATTACAAGAAGGGAGTATATATATATGGGTACAAGAATGAAGGAGAAGAAAGAAAAAAGAGTCGTGCAGCAGTATCACGGTCCCGACCGGGACGGATCATCCCGATCGGGACGACCCTGTCATCCCGACCGGGACGGGATGGTCCCGACCGGGATGGGCTCACAGCAGCCCTCTTAATGTAGCACCCCATCCCGAACGGGATGAGGCCATCCCGAACGGGATGGGTCTTGTATGCCCTCCTTAAACACTCTTTGGTCCTTCCTTGCCTCTCATGGGCTTCCCACCGATTCTCGGGACTCGGGATCGGGTCTTGGAGGCTCGGGATTGGGTCCCAAGGTCTCGGGGTCGATTCCAAGGCCTTGAGTCATCGTTCCTTTATCTCGTTGGCTCCAAAATGTGTATGTATTGAGTCGGAATCGCTCCAACTCTTCCAAATCGGTCTCGGGAACCTGAAACAAACTAAAGGAAGCATAAGAAGCCCATGAATCGCTCCAAAGGAGCGATTCCAAAAGGAAAAAGGGACCAAAACACAACAAATAGGCACTACAAACTACACTTATCAGTAGTGTGCGAAGAGACAAAAGAAAAGAAAAGAAACTACGAAAATAAAGCTAAAAATCAAGGATAAAAATGAAGAAATGGTAGAAGGTGTCCGGCCGGGGTGTAGTCAAGTCACCATGGGCCGAGACGAGAAAAAGATATGGATGGGGGAAGAAATAAAAGGAAGGAAATAAAAGGAAATGGGAGGGGAGGGCTAGGTGTAATCAAGTCACCTAGCCCGGATTCCGCCTAAATCCGACTAAATCCTCAAAAATAAAGTGAAAATCTAGTAAAATTTGGATTAATCGATTGACTCTTGATGTAATCACATCATCGGGAGTCGGGAGGAACCACTACCGAGGCCTCGAAGGCCACTAAGATACCATGACTCAAGGGGAAGGGGGCAAACAAAGAGCAACAAGCAACAAAAGACGGAAAATTAAAGAAAGTTGCTTTACCAACATGCTAGCAACTCACGAACTCCATCGCCTTCAATGATCGCTATAGGCACGTAGCTTGTCTTCTTCGTTGCCATCCTTCTTCAAGCTTGATAAAACCGCATGGTAGAGGTAGTAATGGTGCGAGGGGGTAGGATTTGATGTGAATATCGGTCTAAAGTGAGGAGGAAATGAGGTGAAGGTATGGAAATGAAGTACATGGGTCATATGATATGAGAAAGGAAAGTTAGGGAGGTTGGGAGGGGGTATATAATGGTTGGGTGGGCTCATAAGTCGAAGAAGAAACACAAAGGGGGAGCAGGGGACCATCCCGGTCGGGATGGATGGTCCCGTTCAGGATGTCTCACTCGTCCCGGTCGGGACGCCCTCATCCCGGTCTTGACGGACCTCCAGTGAGCTCGAACTTTGGTGCACTCATCCCGATCGGGATTCCGCACCCTTCCCGGTCGGGAAGCCTTCTTCCCGGTCGGGATGGGTCTTCTTGACCTTCCACAATCCCAAAAGCTCACTCCAAGCTTCAAAAACCCGATCCTCATGCATACTATCCAAGCTTTATCATAGCCATTCCTCTCTAGGAATCATCTTCACTTCACCTATCAAACAAAGCTCATATACCTATCAAATTCGCTCCCTCACATCGCTCATCAAAAATTCAAATGACAAGAATATCACAAAAAAAAAGCGTCCTAGAAACAAAAATCACAAATACAAGCACAAGTACTCTAAAGAAGAGGAAGAGGGAATATACAACATGACGGTTCTTTAGGAACTCCGTCAAACCGAGGATGGTGGACTCCATTCTTCAACCATAGCCCTCAAGGGCATGGAGGAGCAAGTCGAACGCACTACCTACATCATAGAGACGGCCCAAGGAGCGCTCGAGCCTAGCTATCCTCCACGGCCTCCTAGGTGGAGGCAAGAAGTAGGAATCCCAAGACCCAAAATCATCTTTCAAATCGTCTCCGGGGTCTATCCATCCTACGAGATTTACCGACCTCTTCCTCCCTAGGCATCGCCTCCAATCACAAGCAAGCTTCATTTCCAAGAAACGAGGCACAGAAATCGGCTTTGGCATCATTTCCTCGTTGCACACCCTCACACTTTCCTCAAGTTGTGGTTCCCCACCTTCATCATTTGTCCCCACATCATCTTGGAGGAGAGGATTGAAACTTTTACCGGCGGTTTCAATCTCTTCCAAACCATCGCTTGGTGTACTAACAAGGGGCTCTTGATGCTTATCCACATTCTCGGACATGGGCAATTTGGCTCATCAATTTCACCCAACAACTTCACAAACTCTACCAAACCATCCAACTCACTATCCTCCTCCAATTCCTCACCAATGTTACCTTCACCAAGGGTCATATCCTCATTCATCTCTTTTTGGGTAGATGATTGAGGTTCTTCAATGTAAATTTCTCCTCCAAAGGGAACTACATCGGCGGCTTCGTGATTAGGTTGCTCCCCTTTCTCAAGTGGGCACCCTTCATCCAATTGTGACGTTCGGGATAAAAACATTACGGTTTGAACCGATAATGCATTTAATCGAGCATCCATCGCCTCGTTTTCCCTTCGAAATTGGGCCAAGAGTTCCTTAGTCTTTTGCGATTGGATGGCCATTTCTTGTTGCATTTGAAGCATCGATTGATGTAACTCCAAGTTTGGCATTTGGCGGTCATTGGGGTCTTGTAAGGCTCCTTGAAAATCTTGATGATGCCCAAGTGGTGGGGCATCATATTGTTGGTAGTGAGGTTGAGGTGATTGGTAGTATTGTGGGTCATGGGTTTCATATTGTGGTTGGGGTGGAGGGTAATATGGCGGGTTTTGGGAATATTGGCTTCCATAAGGTGAATCTTGATTGAACATGGTGGGTTCACATTCATCGCTTGAGTAATAACCACCATGATCGTGGGATTGGTAAGCGCTCACTTGTTGGTAGCCGTTTTCATACCCTTGAAGATCATACCCGTCTTGATAACCCCAAGAAGCTTGATAGTAATTAGGAGTCATCATGTCATAGCTTTGGTTCATAGAAGAAGAGGAGTAGCTCATATCGGCTCTCGAGTGTGTGGAGTTTAGATCAAACCTCACGCTCGCTCGAAAATCGTGGCTCATACCCTGTTGGAAACTTCTCAATCTAGCAACCGTCCGTTAAAGCGGCTCTAAGTTGCAAGAAGAAGATGGTCACCACCTCTAAGCACAAACTGTAGACTAAGAGCAAACGTGAGAAGCCTAGTGCTTTTTGGGCACTAGACAAGAGAGAAATAAACCTCACACACACAAGAAGCAAAAAGGAACAAAAAGAAAAAAGAAAAACACAAACACAAAGACAAAGTCAAGTAACTAGGAAAACAAAGTCTAAACAATGCACCGTCCCCGGCAACGGCGCCAAATTGATGGAAGGGATTTGTCGTGGATCCCAACCGATCAATAAATAAACCGGCTATTCCTACGGTAGATAAGGCAAGTCGGTACGAATCCACGGGGACGGTAAGAGGCGTCTAGACTAAGGTCGCCTAAAAATGAGACTAAGTCAACGAGCTAAGCTAAACTAGAAATGATAAGGAGGGGAGAAGAACTAGACTATGACTAAGGTCACGACGAAAACAAACAAGGAAAACGGGCTAGGATTAGGTCGGGGTCAAAGGGGTAATGGAATGGTCGAGGAAGAACTAGAGTGAAGGGAGTAGTAGGGTAATCTAGGTGAGGTCCGGGCTCTCGCTACGTAGACCGACCTAGAGGTTCATCCTAAAACCCATCTCGGCGACACACATGAGAAACGGGGTTACTAGCGCGCTATAGTGGCATAGGTCGCATCCGGGCTCTCGCTACGTAGACCGACCTAGGGGTCGTCCTCACCGGGATCTCGCTACGTAGTGAGGGAACCAAACCCACAAACAAACTATCACCCACAAGAGGAAAGGCAAGAAAAACAAGCATATGCACATACTAGTCATTCAAGCATTTCAACAAACATGTGATATGCATCAAACCAAGAGGAAACCCAAATCTTCCACCAACATCTCCAACAATACCTTAATCATCCATCAACACCCAATCACCTTACTAACCCTAGCAAGAATCTACTCAAACATATCTAATGCAAAAACCAACAAGAACAAGAAGAATCAACACAAACATCAAAACTAACATAAAGAAACTAGTGAAAACAATGAACTAAGAACAATAGAATGAACAAAGATTGAAACTTGGATAAACAAACAAGATAAAGAGTAAAAAGGAAGAGAAGATTATACCATACTAGTGAAGAATGAAAAGATGAACACTTGTATATAAAGAAAACCCAAATTCATCCACCAATGTTGTCAAGATTGGATGGATTCTTCAAGAGATCTCTTAATACAAGAGTAAACTAAGATTAACTACTAATTACCGACTAATCTACACTAATCTAATCTAATCTAACCTAAAGTAGTCTAGGGTTTTAGGGGGAAATGTCTAACATATGCTTACATAACAAGGGAAGAGTATATATATATGATTACAAGTGGAAAGGAGAGGAAAGAAAACAAGTGCGGCTGCCAGGTGGCCCATCCCGGCCGGAAAGGGGTGGTCCCGGTTGGGATGGGGTTGGTCCCGGCCGGGAAGAGCTGCTCCCGGTCGGGAAGGGCCTCAGACAAGAGCCTCCTCTTTTGTGCACCTCAACCGGGACCGGTTGAGGCCATACCCGTCGGGGATGAGTCTTGTAGGCCTCCAATATGAACTTTTTGGTCTCTCCTTGTTTCTCATGGGCTTCCCATCAATTCTCGGGACTCGATATCGGGTCTCAGAGACTCGGGATTGGGTCCCAAGGTCTCGGGGTCGATTCCAAGGCATCTAGTCATCGTTCCTTTACTCCGTTGGCTCCAAAATGTGTATGTATCGAGTCGGAATAGCTCCAACTCTTCATGAATGGTCTCGGGAACCTGAAACGAACTAAAGGAAGCATAAGAAGCCCATAAACCGCTCCCAAGGAGCGATTCTACAAGGAAAATGGGACCGAAACACTACAAAATAGGCACTACAAACTACACTTATCAGTTTGCTTCATGTTGCTAATATTGAGATCATTCACGATTGATAGAGGGATAATGCTCATGGCCGGTCCAAGATCACATAGAGCATACTTGATTTCTCCATTCCCTATTGTGTAAGGTATTGAGAAACTCCCGGGATCACCCATTTTGGTGGGGATCTTGCTCGATAAGGCCGAATTACACTCTTCGGTGAGTGCAACCACAATTGTATCCTCACATCGGCCAGCTATCTCGGTGAAAGGGGGAGTTACCTTATCCTTCTTTAGCAAGTCGGAGAATGAGGTGGACTTGAAGTCCTTCCTATTTATCGTAGCTCGAGATGAAAATGGCAAAGGTGGCACATGTGGCTTAGGAGGTGACATATTTTTCTCTTTTTGAATTTCCTCTATCACATACCCCTTATCTCCCGTGATATACTTAGAAGGGTCCCTTCTTTCAAGTTCGGTTTCATCGGTCACATAATGATTTGCCTCACAACAAGTCGTGGTTGGAGGGTGTCTTGTTACCTTGCTTGAATGAGGGACACTTTGCTTTTCAACATGTTTCACCTTCTGTTTTCCCACTTGCTCTAGGCCCATGATTTTGTGAGGTCCTACTAGTTCTTTTCCTTCATTCCATGTGGCGGTATTGGCATATGCTTGATTTTCTGAGTGATTAGGATTTTGAGGTTGTCCGGGTAGTCCTTGTGATGGATTTACCGGAAAGGTAGGAGCGTTGGTGGCTTCTTGTGATTTTCTACCTTTGAGTTCCTTTCTTATATCCAAAATCTCGGAAGCTAGGAATGTCATCGCCCTTATCATGAATTGAATAGGATCCTCACATTGGTCATTCCATTGACCTTGTTGGTGATCGCCATGGAAAGGTGGAGGTTGGTTATATTCGGGATTGTATCCTTGGGAACTTTGATTGGAGTTGGAATGATACCCTTGGATATAATCCCCTCGATTGAAGCTTTGAATACCTTGATTATAACCTTGAAGACCGTGGCTATTCCCTTGATTGCGAAAATTACCTTCGAGATTTTGGTAATTATTTCCTTGATTCATGCGTTGATTATGAAATTCGCCTTGGCCTTGGAAATAATTGCCTCTTTGATTGTTAAAATTTTCCTTTTGAAGAGGCGAGTAGGGAGGAAGCCTTTGAATGAAAGAACTTTGTTGATGGCGTGAATTGGATGGTCTTTCTTGTTGTGCCCCTTCATATTGGTCCCGGATTTTGTACACCATGATTTGCATAAGAGTTGTATTGTCGCACATGGTTCCTTGTTTCGGGATTGTATGTGTTTGGAAAAGGGTCATTTTGATGCATTGGATTGATATTTTGAAACACTTGGACTTCATTGCATTCTTGATAGGACATTCCTTTATAAGGAAAACAATTGTTGGAATTATGACCATAGTTTCCACAACACTCATAAGGGATTTTTGGTAGTGGAGGTCGTCTTGGTGGCCTCGATTCAACTAGGTTCACATCCCTTAAGTTAGAATTAGATGTTATACCTTCAAACCTCTTGGTTAGTTCTTCCGATTTTAATTCGAGCTTTGATTCATTGTTCATGGAAGTACTTTCCAAGGGTTGGGAATGTGAATCAAGAGGTGGCATGATGGGTTCTTGGAAGTTTCTTGAGGGTGGTGGTGAAATGGGAGGTGTAGAAGGTGAAGAAATTTTTTGTGGAGTGATAAGAGGTGATGTAGTTGGAGAAATTTGTAGAGGGAAAGGTGTAGGTGGATTATTAGTGGTGGGAGTGGTAGTAGTTGGTGATATGAATGAATTTGGAGGAGGTGGAAGGATAGGATGAATGTTTGGTGGTGTGAGGTATGAATGTGGTATCACCTCTGTTGAGTTATTTCCCCGGAATCTCATAGCTTTAGAAAACATCTATGGCTCGGAATCGAACCAAAATGTGATAATCTGTTCCTGGGCAAAGACTCAAGTAGAAGGTGAGTCTCCTAGCACTAAGTGGTACTAGGGTAGAGAGAAGCAAAACCAAACACAAAAAGACAAAAACTCAATCAACTTATCGCCGTCCCCGGCAACGGCGCCATTTTGATGAGCGGGCGTCGCGACCCGTACGATCAAACAATATTTATAAACACCGACTAACCTAACTAATGTAGTAGTGCTAGGTCGGGATCGATCCAAGGGACGGTCTACGTAAAGTCGGTCAAGTCTAAGTCGATAAGTGTTTGGGTTTTAAGGGGGGTTTGAGTAGGATTAGAACTTAACTAAGATGGTCGGTCTAATAGCTAACACGAAAATCAATATAGGAAGAGTGTTAGGGGGAAGTCGGGGAATCGGAAACGGGACACAAAACAAGGAATCAAGCAAACAATACACAATTGATGAGGGATGGGTCATCTTTCGGTCTCTACACCCGACCTCACTAAGACTCGCTTTCACGACGAAGAAGCTAGGTCACTAAGTCGGAATTACCCAAGCCCCGAGTTTCCCCATATTGACGAGGGTGAATACGAGTCAACTAAATTGATCAAGTAAAGTCAACAAGCATACAACAATTCCAAAATAGACAAATCAACCCAAGTGCATTCAATCACAAGAATCCTTAACCTATGTTGCCCAAATCCATCCCCCCCTAACCCCTAACAAAGATCTACTCACTAATCATGGCAAACAACAAAACATTAACTAAGGAGAAAATGACTACAACATGCATAATAATTAGATCTAATGAAACTAACAACACCAATATAATTTAGACAAGATAATGATGAGTAAACAACATAAAAACTAAACTAGAGATTAGAGAGTGGAAGAGAATTATACCAACTATGTAGATCTATAAGAATTAAGAAGATTGCATGAATAAAGATTGAATCATTGATGAATAAAGTGAAGAACTTGTCACTAATCCTTCAATAAACCCAACAAATCTTCAAATAAAACTTGAATAATCTTCTTACAAACTTCAAATCTAGATAATTGTTGATGGAAACTATGTAGATCTACTATTAATTACTATGTAAACTACTAGAATTTTGGAGGATTTTTACTAGAATACTACTAGATTGTTCTATTAAGAGGATTGTGTAACTACACTAATGGTGGATGGAGTGGTGTAATAGTGGATGCCTTGGGCAACAAACTAGGGTAGATATATATATAGTAATGCCTTAATGGGTCTTCTTAACCTAAAGCCCAAATCTAATCCTTGCCCATTAGTGAGACTTTGTCCTTTGAGATGCAACTTTGCCCAATTAGTCTTCATGGGGTGAAACTTCACCCTGCGGTTGACGACATTACCACCACCGGGTGAAATTTCACCCGGTGAGATTTTCTTCTCGAATCGCCATTTTTGACGTTTTTCTCCATCGGGCGAAATTTCACCCGGTGGGCGAAATTTCGTCCGGTCATCTCATAGGGTGAAATTTCACCCTATGAACTTTTTGTCCAAAATGGTAATCTAGGGAGGAACACCGTCGGGCGAAATTTCGCCCGGTCAAATTCTCATCGGGTGAAATTTCGCTCTGTTACTTCAGAGGGCCATACCTCTCTGGTTTGAACTCCGTATGGGGCGTGTGATATGTCGTTGGAAAGCTAAGTGGATAAGCTTTCACCTCCAACTGGAATCGCTTCGATCCGAGGTCTAGAACTCTAGATATATGCATTTGAAGTTTGACCTCTCCGGTGAAGATGCCCAACGGACTATACTTTTTCCTTTTTGCTCAAGGTTTCACTTCTTGGGTTTGGACTTTGGATTTTAAGTTGTGTGCTTTCCTTTTCAAACGGTTTCCCTCTCTCTCATGCTTATAGAAGCTCGGACACGTTTTTGGTCGAAAATCCTATCAAAATAGACAGAAAACTACGAAAAACACGTAAAATGCAAAACAGAGATGCTAATGTGAGAAATACTCAAAATGGGGCAATAATCGCACTTATTCCTCGCAAAACGGGGCAAAAACGGGTCTAAATGAGGGGGAAAACGGTCCAAATCTAGCACACAACACTAGCTAAGCAGGGCTATGACCAGTCTTCATCTGGTCAACCACACCGATCAGCCTAATCTGACCCAAGCACGAGTCGGCCTCCATCTTTCCTTCGAAGACGTAACGGTGCAGCATTCAAAAGGCGAAAGTCGTACGCCTGTGAGTAGCTGTAATCCTCACATCCTCAGTGTTCATAAATTTGTTAGCCAGGTCGAAAGGGGAAACGGAATTTCCCCGCACCATTGATCGGTCTCGGCATGAGACAAACCTAAGAAATCCCTTAGCCTCCACCTTGGATCAGGATAAAACGGAGGAATAGCAGGACGAGCATTAGGGCCCCAACCGCCCACAGCTGCGATCTCTTCAGGGAGAGGGCATACTTCTCCTCGCGGGAATTCAAAAACATGATGGGTAGTATCCCAAAACGTTAGACATGCATCCAGAAAGTGTTAGTCGATCCTCAGACGTTGAAGTGGAAATAAAGCAGCAATTCCCATCTGAATCAGTTGAACCTTTTCCTCGTCCCGAAAGTATTGGGACCAAGACAGAAGCATAGCAGTCAAGTGCTCGATACCCATAGCATATGATGGGATGGAATTGCCGTGGGCCCTACCGATCAAGTATTACCAATATACCTAACTAGTAGTTAGGGTAAGTCGGGTTGTATCCACGGAGACGGTTATAGGTGTCTAGACTAGGTCTACCTAAAAATGAAGCTAAGTCACAAACAAACACAAAGATGACGAGAATTGACAAACAATGATGATGGAGAGGTATTAAACTAGACTAGCAATGCACTAGATATGACAAGAACTAAATGAAACAACTAAAGATTAAAGAAACTATCAAACTAGAGAAATGATGACTAAAGAGGTTAAATCAAATATGGGAAGGAGTAGGGTTAGGTTGGGTTCATAAGTGTAGTAGGATAGTAGGGAGGTCAAGTGTGTAGGTTTCACCTAGTCACTAAGGTCGGTTTGCGCTCTCGTGTCAAAGCCAAAGTCCGCACTCTCGTGTCAAAGACTAGACCCGAATACTCATGCAAAGTATCACCCAAAACATAAGCATTCAACCACAAATAGATTACAAGATGAGAAGGTGAAAACAAGTATGAGAAGCATGACCATTACAACTCAAACAAGCAATTCAACAAACACATAGAGTGCTCAACATGTGACTAGTAACAAAGATTCCACCTTTTCCCTTAATCAAACCCTAATTACCCATAATCCACACTTAATCCCCCTACTAACCCCCCAAAGAGTTTACTCACTCATAATAAAACTAAATCTAACACTATCAAGAGAAATCAACGTAAATAACAAAACATTCATTTTGAACCAACAAGAACAATAAACAATATGTAAAGATTAAAACTTGAAAGATTAAACAAAGAACAAGAGAAAAGAGATTAAGAAGATTATACCAACTACAGAGAGGATAAAAAGATGAGAACTTGCATTAATAAGAACACCCAAAAATCTCCACCAAAAGTTGTCAAGGATTGATGGATTCTTCAAGAGATCCTTAATACAAGATTAACTAACTAAATTAATTTAAGATTAACAAAAGTTTAAGGAGAGATTAGTCTAATGAGAGGAGGAACTCTAACTAGGGTTTTTAGAGTAATGTAGAGGGGTCTAAGATGCTTAAACAATACAAGGGAGGAGTATTTATAAGGTTACAAGAGTGAAGGAGAATGAAAAGAAGTCACGCGGCTATAGCTGCCTCATCCCGGTCGGGATGACACACCATTCCCGGTCGGGAAGGAATAGTTCCGGTCGGGACGGCCTAAACAGAAGCTGTACGATTCGTGCACTCCTTCCGACCGGGAAGGCCACTCTTCCCGCCCGGGAAGGGTCCTGTAGGCCTTCATTATGATCTCTAAGGTCCCTCCTTGCTTCTCATGGGCTTCTCATTGATTCTCGGAGCTCGGGATCGAGTCTAAGGGGCTCGGGAATGGGTCCCAATGTCTCGGGATCGAATCTAAGGCACCGAGTGATCGTTCCTTCACTTCGTTGGCTCCAAAAGTGTAGGAAACGAGTCGGAATCGTTCCAATTCTCCATGAATGGTCTTGGGAACCTAAAACGAACTAGAAGAAGCATATGTAGCCCAGAAATCGCTCCAAAGAGCGATTTCACAAGAGAAACCGGGACCAAACACAACAAATTAGGCACTACAAACTACACTTATCAACTCCCCCATAGTTAACCCTTACTCGCCCTCGAGTAAGCCTCAACTAACTACTAAACTAACCGAACGGGTATTAGCGCACCCTACGCCCTTTCAACTCACGCGAAAACACTTAGGGGAAAAGTGCTCTCCGCAAGGCAAGTGAGGTCTTGCGACAAAACTGTGGATGCAACCGGACACAAAAACACAAAAACAAACAAACATACAGACAAACAAGTAATCGGTTGCATCCAAAAAGAAACAAATCCCGCTTCCCTCAAACAGGCGGTGAAGAAGCACCGGTTAAGGACTCAAGGCAAGTGACAACATTCCCAAGCTAATAACACAATTCGAAATGGACAAGACCCTAATAGTATGACAACAAAGCAATAAAAACGTTGGTAACTTACCTAGGTTCTTCCTAACCTTCTAAGAACGTACTACGGGACGATCGGCGGGATGGAAAAAGGATGAACCACGGTGTTACTCGACACTGTAGGTAAGTGAGACCCCGCCCCCTTTAGCGATGAGCCAAGAGGGTTGTCCCATGCTCTAAACCGCCCAACTAGTCCAAGTATAAAGTTGGATATGATTGCAAAATGAGGGAAGACCGATTATTACCGCTATCATCCTTCCTAGGGACTTGGTCCTTTGGTAGGCTCTTCACGGTAACGATCGGAAAAAGGCTTATTTTTTAGAGGTGGGGATTCTTTTTGTGAGATATTTTCTTTGGCATCTTCTTTCTTTTGCATTTTTTGCTTTTGTGTTGCTATGCCATTTCTTTTTCTTCTTTTGTATTTTGTTTTTCATTTGTTGTGCCTTTTTCTTTTTCTTCTTTCTTTTCTTTCTTTCATTTTATTTGTTTGCCCTTCTGGCTAGATTTTGTGTTGTAGGCACTTCTTTTTTTTTGCAACTAAGAAAGAGATTTCAACAATTTGCAACTTTATTTTGTGGATATGGGTAGAAAGTAGTGAAATGGGTGAGTCGGGGAGCGTCCTTCCCTTCAAACCCACAAAAAGGTGGAAAACTTGGACTAATCAAACAATTTCAAACATGGTCACCTAAGAGACGGGACTCGGCAACCAAGGCCTTTTCACACCGTGGGTGGTCATAGTGGTCAAAATGCAAATCCCGTAGTAAATCCCTAGTACACTAGGTGGACTCAAGGTAAAAGACCAACGAAACTATTGATTTAGGGTCATTCTACTAGACTAAAGTCCAAGTCTCGATTCATAGTACTAGAAAGGGAAAGTAAACATTTGCACACTAGCCTCAAAACCGGGTTTTCGAAAACCTTTTTACACATTAAACACAAACTAAAAAAGACACAACAAGGACGAAAGAAAATGAGACACACACAACAAAACAAAACAAAATAAGAGAAAAGAGAACAAACATACAAACAAAACAAACACCACCCCGAAACATCCAAATAAGCAACCAAAACAACCACAACCTTCAACAAGCTCCACCCGAGCACACATCATCACAAATCTCCTCCAAACTCCACAAGAGACAAAGAGGAAAAGATAAAGAATGACGTTACCGGATGTCTTGAGCTTTCCGAAACTCACGGCGATCAAGGAACCTATAAGAAAATGGGGAGGCAAAACACACGCAATACAACAAAAATACGACACAACGACACAAAAGGAAAACACACAAAATAAAATCTTTTTGATTTTTGTGAAATTTTTTCAAATTTTTAGGGTTTTTTAAGATTTTTCGAAAAAAAACTAAGAAAATAAAACTAATCTAGACTACGATATCGCTCCCCCACACTTAAACCGAGCAATGTCCTCATGCTCGATCGTAGTGTATGGAGACCCTAAAAAAGACGAGAAACTACGAAAATAAAGCTAAAAATCAAAAAGAAAAGTGGAGGAAAAAGTAGAATGTGTCCGGCCGGGGTGTAGTCAAGTCACCATGGGCCGAGACGAGAAAAGACATGGATGGGGGAAGAAATAAAAAGAAGGAAATAAAAGGAAATGAGAGGGGAGGACTAGGTGTAATCAAGTCACCTAGCCCGGATTCCGCCCGAATCCGACTTTATCCTAACAAAAGAAAGTAAAATCAAAGAAAAAGTGACAACACTTGCAAATTTGGATTTTGAAATGACTCTCGATGTAGTCACGTCATCGAGAGTCGGGAGCAATGACTACCAAGGCCCCGAGGGCCACCATGACACAAAAGTGTATAAGGGGAAGGGAACAGACAAAGAAAGACAAGCAATAAAAGACGGAAAAGAAAGGATAGTTGCTGTACCAATCGGTTAGCAACTCACTCACTCCATCGTCTCAAAGTTCGATAACGGCACATAGCTAGTCTTCGTCATTGTTATTCCTCTTCATTCTTGATGAGCCCGCATGGTTGAAGTATTAAGTTTGCAAAGGTATAAGGAGGTGGGATTTGATGTGAAACTCGGTGTATAGTGAAGATAAGATGAGGTGAGGGTATGTATATGACGTCTAGGGGTCATATGATAGGTGCAAGGGTAGGTAGGGAGGTTGGGAGGGGGTATAAAGTGGTTGGGTGGGCTCACATGACAAAGAAGAGGCAAAAGAAGGAGCAGGGCACCATCCCGGTCGGGATGGATGGTCCCGGTCGGGATGACAAACTCTTCCCGGTCGGGATCACACTCCAGAAAACTCGATTTTTGGTACACTCATCCCGATCGGGATGGCTCATCCTTCCCGGTATGGATGCCTTCTTCTCAGTCGGGAAGAGTCTTCTAGCCCTTCATAATCTTGATAGCTTCTCCCACAAGGCCACCAATACAAACCCGACTTCCTTGCTCAAAATCCAAGCTCTATCAATAACCACTCCTCTCTAAGATTCATCTTCACTTCACACCTATCAAACAAGCTAAAGACATCCATCGAAATCCCTCCCTCACATCGCTCATCAAAATAGCAAATTACAAGGATTTCACAAAACTCAAAAGAATAAGAAAGAGATATATACAATAGGACGGTTCTTTTGGAACTCCGTCAAACCAAGGACGGTGCATTCTTCAATCATTTTTCAACAACATACTCCATCGCCATCAAGGGCACGAAGAAACAAATCGAAGGCTCTCGAGAAGTCTTCAATCAAGCTTGTGGAATACCAATACACACTCTAAGGTTCATCACATCCTAACCTCGATGTTCCCGGGGTATCCCGATCTACTAAGTTCAACGGCTTGAACTTGTACTTGCGATCCTTCGGTATATACCCAAACGTCCATCTATCTTCATGTGGCCCCAAGGGAGGCTCAACTTTCTTCTTTCCTTGCAACTTGTCCTCAATATCATGATATGGGCATTCATCCGCCCCAAGCTCGGAATCTTCATCTTCAATTCCATAGAAGTTTTCCTTCAAGCTTTCACCCGACTCATCCCCTAGATTGATGTCTTTCCTGGCGTGGATCATATTACACGATTCATCATTAGCAGGCGAGGTGTTTCCTTGGAGGTCAAACACGAGCTTCTCGTCGCCTAGCTCAAATGTGATCCTACCATTCTGTACATCAATCATTGCACCGGCGGTATGTACAAATGGGTGCCCAAGGATAATGGGAGTGATAGCATATTCCAGCATATCAAGCACGAGGAAGTCGACCGGAATGAAGAACTTCCCTATTCTTATTGGCACATCTTCTAACATCCTCAATGGTCGGTTGAGTGAACGATTGGCCATTTGGAGTGTAATATAAGTACACTTGATCTCTTTCATCCCAAGTCTCTCACAAATGGAATAGGGAATGATGCTTACACTCGCACCCAAATCACATAGTGCTCTCTCAATCTTCAAGTTGCCTATGGTGCACGGGATTGAGAAACTACTTGGATCCTTCAACTTGGGAAGTGTAGAACCTTGAATGAGCTCGCTCACCTCTCTTGTGAACGCTATGGTCTCTTCCTTGTCAACGAATCTCTTCCTAGCCAAGATTTCTTTCATGAATCTTCCATATGCCGGGATTTGGGTAAGTAGCTCGGTAAAGGGGACACTCACATCCAACTTCTTCACAATGTCAAGGAACTTGTCATATTGAATATCCACCTTGGTCTTCATGTGCCTTGTTGGGAATGGCAACTTGATATGTATCTTGTCTTGCTCATTAGGGTTGGACTTTTCAATTGATATTTTCCCCTTTCCTTTGTCTTTTCCTTGAAGTGGGGGAAGCTTGTCTTCGTGGGGTTTCTCAATCTCCCACAAGACTTGATCCTCCATTGGATTTCCCAAGCTTGCATTGTCTTGAGGTGGAGATACAACTTCTTTCACTGGTTCTTGCTCAATAGGGAATAAGGGGGAGTCATAAGATGCACCACTCCTCAAGGTAATAGCATTCACATGTTCAAATTTCGCCGGTTCACCTTAAGGAGGTAGTTGCCCCTTTTGCCTTGAAGAGCTACCTGAAGCAACTTGAGCTATTTGGATTTCGAGCATCTTTATATGAGCATCTCTTGCTATGTTCTCCCTTTGAAGATGAGCAAAGAATTCTTGTTGGTTTCTTAGCATCTCCATTTGGCTTCTTTGCATTTCTTGATTACTCCTTTGCAAATCCAACATAAATTTTTGCATGTCGAAATCCGGAGGGGGAGATTGTTGATTGTGTGGAGTATCGGTGAAGGCTAAGGGAGAGCCATAATCATGAATTGGAGATCGGCTCCTTTGCTTGCTTTCTTGTCGAGTACCTTGAGACCTTTGTTGTTGTTGATGGTTCCCTTGGAACCCATGAGAGTTGCCTTGTTTAAGGCCTTGAGTGTTATGTGTTGGTTTCCTTGGAAACCACCTTGATGATTGAAGTTCCCTTGGAACCCATGAGAGTTGCCAAAGGTACCTTGGTTATGTTGTTGGAATGGCCTTTGGTTGCCTACATAACCATGGTAGCCTTGGTTGTTGTCCCTTAAGGGAGGTGGAACATATGGACGGTGTTGTTGAAGAGATTGTTGTTGGGAAGCTTGATACATGTGAGGATTTGGCAGATTTTGCTTGAAGTTAGAGTACGGGGCACCTTGCTTGAACGCTTGAAAGACATTCACTTGCTCAATGCTACCTCGACAATGTTGAGGTTCATGCCCAATTATCCCGCAAATATCGCATATCCCATAATAAGATGTAGGAGATACAACTCCCAAAGCATTGACTTGTTGAGTTGAATGTTGGTGGGAGGCACTTGTGCTTTGACCTTGCTCAAAATGGCTTTGGAGCTTCTTGTAAATAGTTTCCATGTGGGTTTTTAATTGTGCTCCAAGATCAATACTTAGTTTTGTAACGGCATCGATCTTGTGCCTTCCTCCTCGATTCGCCTTCCTAGGCCTTGAGTATTGGGAGTTGTGTACCGCCATCTCCTCGATTCTTGACCATGTTTGGTCATCATCTACCTCGGTAAACCTTCCATTCGATCCCATGTTGAGTATGGCCCTCGAATCCTCATATAACCCGTTCCAAAACTGTTGAACAAGGAACCACTGTGATAAACCATGGTGAGAAAAAGAGCGGATCAAGGCTTTGAATCTTTCCCACGATTCATAGAGGCTTTCTTCATCACGTTGTTGAAATCCCGTGATGGAAGCTCTCAATCTTCTCCGGGGGATAAAATTGTTGGTAGAAAGCAAAACGTCTTCCATAAAGGTTGAATGAGAAGAGAACTTAAGCATTGTTGGATATGCGGGATATGATGGTGTAGACGGTGTTGATGTAGATGTAGAAGGAGAACTAGGTTGAGAGGAATGACTAGAAGTACCAAAAGGATTGATGAAATTTCCTTCGGCCGTCTCTCGAGGTGTTTCGTTCAAGTCAGATCCTTTAGCTTGTTCTTCAATGGTATTGCTAGTACTCGGTTGAGAGGTTCTAACCCGATCAATCGTCCGTTTGCGAAAGGCTCTAAAGTGTCTTTCCGACTCTAGATTGAAGAGAAAGAAATCGCCTCTCCTCCTAGGCATGCACTACACACTTGAACAATCGTGAGAACACCTAGTGCTTTATGGGCACTAGGCAAAGACAATAAATGAGCACGACGGAAGACAAAAAGTAAAGAAAACTATGAAAACAAAGAAAAACCTACAAAATATGCACAAGAGATAGAAGAAGGGCACAAGAAGGATAACTAAGTCAAGCTAATAAGTAAACTAAGTCTGAACATGCACCGTCCTCGGCAACGGCGCCAAATTGATGGGATGGAATTGCTGTGGGCCCTACCGATCAAGTATTACCAACTATACCTAACTAGTAGTTAGGGTAAGTCGGGTCGTATCCACGGAGACGGTTATAGGTGTCTAGACTAGGTCTACCTAAAAACGAGGCTAAGTCACAAACAAACACAAAGATGACGAGAATTGACAAACTATGATGATGGAGAGATATTAAACTAGACTAGCAATGCACTAGATATGACAAGAACTAAGTGAAACAACTAAAGATTAAAGAAACTATCAAACTAGAGAAATGATGACTAAAGAGGTTAAATCAAATATGGGAAGGAGTAGGGTTAGGTTGGGTTCATAAGTGTAGTAGGATAGTAGGGAGGTCAAGTGTGTAGGTTTCACCTAGTCACTAAGGTCGGTTCGCGCTCTCGCTTCAAAGCTAAAGTCCGCACTCTCGTGTCAAAGACTAGACCCGAATACTCATGCAAAGTACCACCAAAAACATAAGCATTCAACCACAAATCGATTACAAGATGAGAAGTTGAAAATAAGTATGAGAAGCATGGCCACTACAACTCAAACAAGCAATTCAACAAACACATAGAGTGCTCAACATGTGACTAGTAACAAAGATTCCACCTTTTACCTTAATCAAACCCTAATTACCCATAATCCACACTTAATCCCCCTACTAACCCCTCAAAGAGTTTACTCACTCATAATGAAACTAAATCTAACACTATCAAGAGAAATCAACATAAATAACAAATCATTCATTATGAACCAACAAGAACAATAAACAATATGTAAAGATTAAACAAAAAACGAGAGAAAAGAGATTAAAAAGATTATACCAACTACAAAGAGGATAAAAAGATGAGAACTTGCATTATGAGAGGAGGAACTCTAACTAGGGTTTTTAGAGTAATGTAGAGGGGTCTAAGATGCTTAAACAATACAAGGGAGGAGTATTTATAAGGTTACAAGAGTGAAGGAGAATGAAAAGAAGTCACGCGGCTACAGCTGCCTCACCCCGGTCGGGATGACACACCCTTCCCGGTCGGGAAGGAATAATGGTCCCGGTCGGGACGGTTTAAACAGAAGCTGTATGATTCGTGCACTCTAGAGCTGATCATGTGCCGTACTGTCCGAATAGCCCGACCCGTCCGGCCCGAAATTTTAGCGGGTTTGTACAGGGAATCTTGGCCCGAATTGTTAAATGGGTCGGACAAGCCCGACCCGATATAACAAACGGGCCGGGCATGCACACTAATATTTTGGAACGGGCCAACCCGCCCGGCCCGCTAAAATATTATATACATTCTACAACCTATAATTATATAGGAAATGAAAAATGTATATTCATTATAATACAAAAGAAAATAATTAATCTATGCTCTAATCAAGACACATACACTTGGTAATAGTATGATATAGCGAAAATACCTTTGAATTCTCAAGAAAAATTAGGTAACTCTCGCTATTCTCAAATTCTCATAATAATCTAATAGTCTGATCTTATCACCAATTTTTGTTCATTTATCAAATACTTTGTTTTTCTTGTATTTTGATATGTAAGAAACAATTCAACTATGTTGTACTCTTTTTAAATATTTACGTAATTACGGCCTATCTTTATTTGTTTGATAGAGAAGAAGGTTTAGCTCACGTGGTTAGAGCTTCCTTACCCTGATCGAGAGGTCCGGGGTTCGATTCTCATCTGCGACTAAGTGCACGCTTCGTTATACCAAAAAAAAAATTTTAAAAAAAATTAATTGGCCCGATAGCCCGCGGGCCGCCCGATTTTGCATAAACGGGCGGTTAAGGGCAAGTAATCTAGCCCCGTTAGTTAGGCCCGACCCGCCCGCTTTGATGTTAAGGGCAACTTTTTATCTTTTAGCCCGGCCCGTGTCCGGCCCGAGCCCGCATTTGAGCAGGTCTAGTGCACTCCTTCCCGACCTGGAAGGCCACTCTTCCCGCCCGGGAAGGGTCCTGTAGGCCTCCATTATGATCTCTAAGGTCCCTCCTTGCTTCTCATGGGCTTCTCATCAATTCTCGGAGCTCGGGATCGAGTCTAAGGGGCTCGGGAATGGGTCCGAAGGTCTCGGGATCGAATCTAAGGCACCGAGTGATAGTTCCTTCTCTTCGTTGGCTCCAAAAGTGTAGGAAACGAGTCGGAATCGTTCCAATTCTCCATGAATGGTCTTGGGAACCTAAAACGAACTAGAAGTAGCATAAATAGCTGGAGCGATTTCACAAGAGAAACCGGGACCAAACACAACAAATTAGGCACTACAAACTACACTTATCAGCAGATATTTGAGTCTTCTTAAAAGTCTAAAAGATTTTGAGAGGAGAAGAAAAAAGCTTGATTTGGGATGCAGAAAGTTGAAGCAGGAGTCATGTATTTATAATAGGAAACCCTTATAGTATCCCCAACTATCATGCCTCCTCAGTAGACATAGGCCCTGTGCGCGCATGCCTGGTCTTAGGTTTCAGATTAGAACCCAAGATAGGAATCAAGTCGTCCCGAGCATTCCTAAAATTTCTAAAAAGTCCAAAATTTTCCAGATTTTTGAAAAATCAATATTTTATTCCCCCACCGTGAGTCGGTGTTTCACCTATGTGTTACATGCAAGTTGTTGTGTGTTAGCATACAGGTACACCCAAGACTTCAGAAACAAGTTTCCACGCAGCTCATTTACTCCCCACGGAGCTATCATCATCAGGACAGGTATGACCCTCTGCTTATGGCTGGCGAGCCCTTCACGCGAGTCTAATGGACTATAAACGACCCGAGCGGCAGGATGCCAGGTCGTAATCCTCGATTGGCCTGGTAGCTACTCTGACTTTCGCCTTGTCCAAGCCTCAGTCAGAGTGAGGGCTCTGTAGACACCCGCACTTTGCTTGCTAGTGTCTATAGCAGTTCCCGACAAAACACCCGATGATGATCGGACGTAAACGTGAGTTAATACGCTCGAATACGGACTCGGAATCAATAATATCCAACGTGGGCATTTAGTGGAGTATAAATCTCTCAAAACCGACCTCAAATCCAGGCCCAGTGGGTCGTTTCCAATAAAATGAGACTAATTTGGGCCAAAACCGACACCAAAAATAAACCATCTTTTCACGACCCAAAAAACCCGGTCCAAGTCAGAAATCGACCTCGCAAAAGATTCTAGAAACCACCTTCCTAAATTGGCTCTCTCGCCTAACCCACTCGATCGAGTGGCTTGACCTCACTCGATCGAGTGCGGCTATCAAAACCCGATCAGGCGCTTTTATTGGGCCACTCGATCGAGTGCAGTTGGTCTACTTGATCGAGTGACCCTAGGTCGGGGGACATTCTCTATAAATACTCCCTTATGTTCTTCACATTTCAGATTTTTTCCTAAGCATTACAACCCCAATTCACACATCCGCACTATCACTCAACCCTAAGCAATCCTAAGCAAAAACCCAGCCTTAATCTCTCGAAAAAACAATATAAACCATCTGTACACATACACACACCATAACTCCACTTATATCCTCGATACTCCCGCGCTCCTGTCGCTATTACGAGTCTGTTTCCGAGGCAAATTAAGCATGTAGGTTGAGGGTGTTATCAACCCATTTTCTTCCTTTCCCTTTCTTCTCCTTCTTGGTATACATACATGTATATATTGCATACTATATACTACTATTATCAATATTAATAACCGCTAACGCTAACCTTTTTATTATAGTTTTTTTATATTTTATTTCCATTCATTTTATCGTCATTTATAACTAATACTACGTGTATATAAATATAGCAATAAAAATCATTTTCGGATTGAACACGTATGACTACGACTACCGCTCCAAGTCCGTTTAATCTCTTTACAAGTCACGACGGTGGTGGCACACTTTCGAGGAGCGACGCCCCACGCACTTAAGGGCATAACGCGATCGTGGTCGTACGTAGTTGAACATGTTCGATACCATTTCCAGGAATAGTACGGAACCCGTTGACGCAAAAATAGAACACCACATTATCCGTAAGGATTAGTATCGGTATCGTGACGCGGAAGCAGACAATTTCGTCCTAATCAAATACTAATCGATTTCATAATACCTTTTACAAAATTCCGATGTCGGTCTTGTAATTGTATAACGCACGATTATAGGCACCGTAAACCTAGTTGAGTTCAAATTATGCAATGTTTTTACGTAACTCGGTCGACCATCGATTTTGAATAAATAAAAATGGAACTGCCACCTTATTCGAAACGAGCTGTAACTCGTATAGAGGGCAATCGATCAAGTGCCTTGGGCTACTCGATCGAGTAGCACCCCAAAATTTGAGCAGAGAGACTCTTAGAAATTCACTCGATCGAGTCTCTACCAAGACTCGATCGAGTGGACTCCTTTATCTTAAAACGAGGGCTTCTCACTGATGGTAAGGATTTGTCGTGGGTCCTACCTTCAATAAACAACTAACTAATCCTAGTGGATAGCTAGGGTAAGTCGGGATCGTATCCACGGAGACGGTATTGTGGAGTTTAGACTATGTCCACCTAAAACGAGACTATGCTACCAAAACAACACAAAGAGAATGATAATTGGAAAACTAGGATGGAGGAGGAGTAAGAACTAGACTTATGATGAACTAGTTAAAACAATGCTAAAATATATAACTAATGATCGGACTAACAAGTAAACTAGAAGAAACTATGACTACCTAAGAGGATGAAATCAAATATGGAAGGAAGTGGGGTAGGTCGGGTTCATAGGTGTAGATGGGTAATTGGGTTGGTCAAGGGTATAGGTGTCTCCTAGTTGCTAGAGTCGGTCCGGGCTCTCGCTACGTAGACCGATGTCGAGGTAGGTCCGGGCTCTCGCTACGTAGACCAATGTCCGCACTCTCGTGACAAAGACAATTCTCAACACATCCACATAATAGACAAATAGTGAGAAGATGAGCACAAGTATGGGAAGCATGGCCACTACAACTCACACAAGCATATCAACAAACACATAGAGTGCCTAATATGTGACTAACAACAAAGATGTCACCTTTTCCCCAAATCAAACCCTAATCACCCATAATCTACCCCTAATCCCCCTACTAACCCCACAAGTAATCTACTCACTCATTATCAAACTACACATAACAATAATAAAAGAAATCAACTCAAACATCCAAACATCCATAGTAACAAATAAGAACAAGAACAATAAACATAACACTAAGTAAAGATTCAAACTTGATTAAATAACAATAAACAAGAGAAAGGAAGATTATACCAACAACAAGAAGATGAAAAGATGATAACTTGCATAAAAGAGAAACCCAAATCAACTCCAAGGTTGTCAAGCTTGGATGAATCTTCAAGTATCAACTTAATACAAGAACTAATTACAATAATTAACTAAAGATTATAGAGAGAATTAAACTAATGAGAGGAACACTAATCTAGGGTTATGAATGTTTAATGGAGGCTTACAAGAGTCTAGGGTATGATATGATGTGTTAAAAATACAAGAGGGAAGTATTTATGTGGGTACAAGAATGAAGGAGGAAGAAATAAACAAGTGCGTGTTGCCCCTGCTCCTTCCCGCCCGGGACGGTTTGGTCCCGCCCGGGACGATTTTGTCCCGACCAGGACGGCCTGGTCTCGGCCGGGACGGGCTCCTCACAGTAGCACCTCTAAATGTGCACCCCATCCCGGACGGGATGAGGCCTTCCCGACCGGGATGGGTCTTGTAGGCCTCCCTTAAGAGCTTTTTGGTCCCTTTCTTGCCTCTCATGGGTTTCTCGTCGATTCTCGGGACTCGGGATCGGGTCTCGGAGGCTTGGGATTGGGTCCCAAAGTCTCGGGGTCGATTCCAAGGCATCGAGTCATCGTTCCTTTACCTCGTTGGCTCCAAAAACTGTATGTATTGAGTCGGAATCGCTCTAACTCTTCGTGGATGGTCTCGGGAACCTGAAACGAGCTAGAGGAAGCATAAGACGCCCATAAAGCGCTCCCAAGGAGCGATTCCATAAGGAAAATGGGACCAAAACACAACAATTAGGCAATACAAACTACACTTATCAACTCCCCCACACTTAGCCCTTACTCGCCCTCGAGTAAGCACATACTAAATTAGCGCACCCTACGCCCTTTCAGCTCACGCGAGTGCACTTAGAGGAAAAATGCACTCCGCAAGACAAGTGGGGTCTTGCGACAAAACTGTGGATGCAACCGGACACAACAACACATAAACAAACAAACACACAAACAAACAAATAATCGGTTGCACCCGAATGAAAAATAAATACCGCTTCCCTCAAAAAGCGGTGAAAAGACACCGGTTTAGGACTCAAGGCAAGTGACAACGTTCCCAAGCTAGCAATACAAACCAAGGTGAACTAAACCCTAATAGTATGACATTAAAGCAACAAAAACGTTGGTAACTTACCTAGATTCCTCCTAACCTTCTAAGAACGTACTACGGGACGATCGGCGGAGTGGAAAAGGGATGAACCATGGTGTTAGTCGACACTGTAGGTAAGTGAGACCCCTCCCCCTTTAGCAATGAGCCAAGAGGGTCGTCCCATGCCCGAAACCGCCAAACTAGTCCAAGTAAAAAGGTGGAAAAATATTGCAAAGTGGGGGAAGACCGACCATTACCGCTATCATCCTTCCTAGGGACTCGGTCCTTTGGTAGGCTCTTCACGATAATAGTTGGTAAAAAGGCTTATTTTTGAGAGGGGATTCTTTTTGTGAGACGATTTTCTTTTTGGCATCTTTCATTCTTTTTTGTATTTTTGGCTTTGTTTTGCTATGCCATTTCTTTTTCTTCTTTTCTATTTTCTTTTTGGCTTTTGTGCCTTTTCTTTTTTTCTTCATTTCTTTCTTTCTTTCATTTTCTTTCTTTTCTTTGCCCTTTTTTGGCATGATTTGGCTTTTTGCATTTCTTTGTGTAGCAAGAAAGAAAGAATTCAACAAATTGCAATTTATTGTGTGGAATGTGTAGGAGGTAGGTGAATGGGTAAGTCGGGACGGGCCCTTCCCTTCAAACCCACAAAAAAGGGGAAAACTTGGACTAATCGAACGATCCTAAAAACGGTCACCTAAGGGACGGGACTCGGTAACCAAGGCCTTTTCACACCGTGGGTGGTCATAATGGTCAAAAGTGCAAATCCCGTAGTAAATCCCTAGTAAGCTAGGCCGACTCAAGGTAAAGGACCAACAAAATCATTGATTTAGGGTCATTCTACTAGACTAAAGTCCAAGACTCGATTTACATTACTAGGAAGGGAAAGTAGACACTCACACACTAGCCTCTAAACCGGGTTTTAGAAAACCTTTTACACACACGACACAAATACACATACAAAACAAAGACACCACAAAAAATGAAAGAAAAAGAAGCAAAAACAACAAAACAAAAACAAAATAAAACGAACACAATAACAACACAAACACCACCCCGATCCTCCAAACAAGCGTCCAAATCAACCGCAATCATTACAAAGCTCCACCCGAGCACACCATATCACAAACCTTCTCCGAACTTCACAAGAAATAAAGAGGGAAAAGGGATAGAAGCTATTACCGAATGTCTTGAAAGCCCTCAAAAACAAACGGTGATTAAGCAACCTACAAGGGAAAGAGGGGCAAACACACAACAAAACAAATATATGACACAATGACAAAAAAGGAAAACACAAGAAAAGAAAATCTTTTTGATTTTTGTGAAAAAAATTCACATTTTAAGGGTTTTTAAAGATTTTTTCAAAAAACTAGGAAATTAAAACTAAGTATGATAGAATATGGCTCCCCCACACTTTAACCGAGCAATGTCCTCATGCTCGATCGTAGTGTGCGGAGAGACAAAAGAAAAGAAAAGAAATTACGAAAATAAAGCTAAAAATCAAAAATGAAGATGAAGAAAAGGTAGAGTGTGTCCGGCCGGGGTGTAGTCAAGTCACCATGGGCCGAGACGAGAAAAGATATGGATGGGGGAAGAAAATAAAAAGAAAGAAATGAAAGGAAATGGGAGGGGAGGGCTATGTGTAATCAAGTCACCTAGCCCGGATTCCGCCCAAATCCGACTAATTCCTAAAAAAGGGTAAAAATCTTGTAAATTTGGATTTTTCGATTGACTCTCGACGTAATCACGTCATCGAGAGTCGGGAGCAACCATACTAAGGCCTCGAAGGCCACCTAGACACCATGACTCAAGGGGAAGGGGGCAAACAAGAGAAAACGAGCGACAAAAGACGGAAAAGTAAGGATAGTTACCCAAACCAATCGGCTAGTAACTCACTCGCTCCATCGTCTCAATGATCATTATAGGCACGTTGCTTGTCTTTTTGGTTATCATCTCGCTTCAAACTTGAGAAGAACTCACGGTAGAGGTAGTAATGGTAGGGGGTGGGATTTGATGTGAGAGTCGGTGTAAAGTGGGTAAGAAATGAGGTGATGGTATGCAAATGAAGTATATGGGGCATATGATATGAGCAAGGAGGAGTAGGGAGGTTGGGAGGGGGTATACAACGGTTGGGTGGACTCAAATGACGAAGAAGAGGCACAAAGGAGGAGTAGGGGGCCATCCCGGTCGGGATGGTTGGTCCCGGTCGGGATGACACACCCGTCCCGGTCGGGACGCTCCCTTCCCGGTCGGGACGGACCTCCGGTGAGATCGGAATTGTGTACCTCCATCCCGATCGGGACGACTCCTTCCCGGTCGGGATGCCGCACCCTTCCCGGTCGGGATGGGTCTTCTTGACCTTCCACAAACCCAAAAGCTTACTCCAAGCTTCAAAAACCCGATCCTCATGCTTACTATCCAAGCCCTATCATAGCCATTCCTCTCTAGGAATCATCTTCACTTCACCTATTAAACAATGCTCAAACACACATCAAACTCTCTCCCTTACAACGCTCATCAAACAATCCAAATAACAAAGAATTTCACAGAACTTAAACTAACTACAAGGAAGAGATATACACAATGAGACGGTTCTTGTGGAACTCCGTCAAACTAAGGTTGGTGCTTTCTTCATTCTTTTTCAACAACAATAACCGATCCCATCTCCATCAAGGGCACGGAGAAACAAGTCGAAGGCCCTAGTGAAGTCTTCAATCAAGCTCGTAACATAAGCATCCACATACCAAGGTTCTTCATAACCTTGTCTCGACGTTCCGGGGGCATCCCGATCTACTAAGTTCAATGGCTTGAACTTGTACTTGCGATCCTTCGGGATATACCCAAACGTCCACCGATCCTCATGTGGCCCCAAGGGAGGCTCATCCTTCTCCTTGCTTTTCAACTTGTCATCAAGCCCATGATATGGGCACTCATCCTCCTCCAAATCGGATTCATCATCATCGAGCACATAAGAGTACTTCTTCAATCTTTGTCCCGATTCTTCCCCTAGATCGACGTCTTTCGTGGCTTGGATCATATTGCAAGACTCATCATTTGTAGGCGAGGTGTTGCCTTGGAGGTCGAACACGAGCTTCTCTTCGCCTAACTCAAATGTGATCCTACCATTCTTTACGTCGATCATGGCACCGGCGGTGTGTAGAAATGGGCGCCCAAGGATAATGGGAGTGTGAGTATCTTCCGGCATATCGAGCACGATGAAGTCGACCGGAATGAAGAACTTCCCAATTCGTACTGGCACGTCCTCTAACATCCCTAATGGCCGGTTGATTGATTTATCGGCCATTTGGAGTGTAATGGATGTACACTTAAGCTCCTTCATCCCTAATCGCTCACAAATGGTGTAGGGAATAATGCTCACACTCGCACCCAAATCACACATAGCTCTCTCGATCTTGTAATTGCCTATGGTGCACGGGATAGAGAAACTACCCGGATCCTTCAACTTTGGAAGCGTGGAACCTTGAATAAGCTCGCTCACCACCCTTGTGAACGCTATTGTCTCTTCCTTGTCGATGGACCTCTTCCTAGATAGGATTTCTCGCATGAATTTTCCATATGCCGGGATTTGGGTAAGTAACTCGGTGAACGGGACACTCACATCCAATTGCTTCACAATGTTAAGGAACTTGTCAAATTGGACATCCACCTTAGTCTTCATTTGCCTTGATGGGAAAGGCAACTTGATTTGGTACTTGTTCTGTTCAATAGGGGTGGACTTCTCCCATGACACTTTCCCTTTACCTTTTTCTTCTGCTTGAAGTGGGGGAAGCTTGTCTTCAATGGGGTTTTCGATCTCCCATAAGACTTGTTCCTCCATTGGATTATCAAAGCTTGAGCTTTCTTGAATTGGAGATGTCATTTTCTTTGTCGGTTCTTGCATTGGCTCTTGCTCACTAGGGAATGAAGGGGAGTCGTAAGATGTACCTCACCTTGTGGTGATAGCATTTACATGCTCAAATGTCGGTGTTTCAACTTGAGAAGGTAGTTGCCCCTTTTGTCTTGAGGAGCTCCCCGAAGCAAGTTGAGATACTTGAGTCTCAAGCATCTTCATACGGGCATCTCTTACCGCGTTTTCCTCTTGAACATAAGCAAAGAGCTCTTGTTGGATTCTTGACATCTCCATTTGACTTTTTTGCAACTCTTGAGTACTCTTTCGCACATCCATCATAGTCTTTTTAATGTCGAAATCTCGAGGTGGAGATGACGGATTATGCGGAGTATCGGTGAGGGCTAATGGAGTACCATAGTCATGAATAGGAGACCGGCTCCTAGTCTTGCTTTGTTGATTGCCTTGTGTTGCTTGTTGTTGTTGACGGTTCCCTTGGAACCCATGAGAATTGCCTTGATTAAGGCCTTGATTGTGGTTTTGTTGTCCTTGGAAGCTTTGGTTTCCTTGGAAACCTCCTTGATTGAAATTCCCTAGTTGGAACCCTTGATTGTTGTTGTGGAAGGTACCTTGGTTATTTTGCTTGAAGTTGTTGAAGGGTCTTGGATTACCCACATAACCTTGATAACCTTGATTGTTGTCCCTTAAGGGAGGTGGAACATAGGGACGAGGTTGCATAGCTTGTTGTTGAGGGACTTGATTGGAAGCTTGGTATTGATTAGAATAGGAGGCACCTAGCTTGAACGCTTGAAAGGCGTTCACTTGCTCAATACTTCCTCTACAATGCATAGGATCATGACCAACGATTCCACAAGTATCACACATTCCAAAATAAGGCAAAGGAGGGGCAAGTCCCAAAGCATTCACTTCTTGAATCGATTGATGGTTGGAGGAACTAGTGCCTTGGACTTGGTTGAGGTGGCTTTGGAGCTTCTTGTCAATAGTCTCCATGTGTGTTTTCAATTGAGCTCCAAGGTCAATGCTTAATTTAGTGATAGCATCGACCTCATGCATACCTCCTCGATGTGCCTTCCTAGGCCTAGAGTATTGCGAATTATGCACCGCCATCTCTTCGATTCTCGCCCAAGTTTGATCGTCATCGACCTCGGTGAACCTACCATTGGAGCCCATATTAAGTATAGCTCTCGAGTCCTCATAAAGACCATTCCAAAATTGTTGAACCAAGAACCATTGTGAGAGTCCATGGTGGGGGCACGATCTCACCAAAGATTTAAACCGCTCCCAAGCTTCATAAAGGCTCTCTTCATCCCGTTGTTGGAAACTGGTGATGGAGGCCCTAAGCAAATTAGTCTTTTCCGGAGGGTAAAATTTTTGGTAGAACGCCAAGGCAAGCTTCTTCCAAGTGTCGATACCCATGGTTGCCCTATCGAGACTCTTTACCCATTGCTTCGCTTTTCCAATAAGAGAGAACGGGAAAAGTACTCAACGAATTTAATCTTGAGTAACCCCGGTTTGAGAAATAGAGTCACAATAATCGGAGAAGATCTCCATGTGTTGGTGCGGGTCTTCGGTGGGCAAACCATTAAATTGATTTCTCTCCACAAGTTGGATAAAATGAGTCTTTGCCACAAAATTCCCGGTATAGGTATCCGGTAAAGCACTCGGTCCCGGCAAGACATCTTCCGTAAAAGTGGAGTGAGATGAAAACTTCGGCATAATTGGATACAAGGGAGAAGATGGTGGTGTAGATGGTGTTGATGTAGATGAAGAAGGGGAACTAGGACTAGAAGAATGGATAGATGAACCAAAGGTATTTATGAAGATCCCTTCGGCCGTCTCTCGAGGTGACTCGCTAAAGTCGGCTCCTTGAGCTTGCTCTTGATGGGTATTGCTTGCGCTTGGTTGAGAGATTATAACCCGGTTAATCGTCCGTTGACGAAAGGCTTGAAAGAGTCTCTCCGGCTCTGGATTAAAGAGAAAGAAGTCGCCTCCCCTCCTAGGCATACACTACACACTAGAACAAACGTGAGAACACCTAGTGCTTTATGGGCACTAGGCAACGACAATAAACAAGCACAATCAAGAGACAAAGAGAAAAGGAAGAAATAAACAAGAAAAATCTAGAGAATATGCACAAGAGAGGGTAGAAGAGCACAAACAAGGGTAACTAAGTCTAGAAATAAGCAAACTAAGTCTAAACAATGCACCGTCCCCGGCAACGGCGCCAAATTGATGGTAAGGATTTGTCGTGGGTCCTACCTTCAATAAACAACCAACTAATCCTAGTGGATAGCTAGGGTAAGTCGGGATCGTATCCACGGAGACGGTATTGCGGAGTTTAGACTATGTCCACCTAAAACGAGACTATGCTACCAAAACAACACAAAGTGAATGATAATTGGAAAACTAGGATGGAGGAGGAGTAAGAACTAGACTAATGATGAACTAGTTAAAACGATGCTAAAATGGATAACTAATGATCGGACTAACAAGTAAACTAGAAGAAACTATGACTAACTAAGAGGATGAAATCAAATATGGAAGGAAGAGGGGTAGGTCGGGTTCATAGGTGTAGATGGGTAATTGGGTTGGTCAAGGGTATAGGTGTCCCCTAGTTGCTAGAGTCGGTCCAGGCTCTCGCTACGTAGACCGATGTCGAGGTAGGTCCGGGCTCTCGCTACGTACACCCTAGTCCGCACTCTCGTGACTACGACTATTCTCAACATGACCACATACTAGACAAACAATGAGAAGATGAGCACAAGTATGGGAAGCATGGCCACTACAACTCACACAAGCATATCCACAAACACATAGAGTGCCTAATATGTGACTAACAACAAAGATGTCACCTTTTCCCCAAATCAAACCCTAATCACCCATAATCTACCCCTAATCCCCCTACTAACCCCACAAGTAATCTACTCACTCATTATCAAACTACACATAACAATAATAAAAGAAATCAACTCAAACATCCAAACATCCATAGTAACAAATAAGAACAAGAACAATAACAATAACACTAAGTAAAGATTCAAACTTGATTAAATAACAATAAACAAGAGAAAGGAAGATTATACCAACAACAAAAAGATGAAAAGATGATAACTTGCATAAAAGAGAAACCCAAATCAACTCCAAGGTTGTCAAGCTTGGATGAATCTTCAAGTATCCACTTAATACAAGAACTAATTACAATAATTAACTAAAGATTATAGAGAGAATTAAACTAATGAGAGGAACACTAATCTAGGGTTATGAATGTTTAATGGAGGCTTAAAAGAGTCTAGGGTATGATATGATGTGTTAACAATACAAGAGGGAAGTATTTATATGGGTACAAGAATGAAGGAGGAAGAAATAAACAAGTGCGTGCTGCCTCTCATGGGTTTCTCGTCGATTCTCGGGACTCGGGATCGGGTCTCGGAGGCTTGAGATTGGGTCCCAAAGTCTCGGGGTCGATTCCAAGGCATCGAGTCATCGTTCCTTTACCTCGTTGACTCCAAAAAGTGTATGTATTGAGTCGGAATCCCTCTAACTCTTCGTGGATGGTCTCGGGAACCTGAAACGAGCTAGAGGAAGCATAAGACGCCCATAAACCGCTCCCAAGGAGCGATTCGATAAGGAAAATGGGACCAAAACACAACAATTAGGCACTACAAACAACACTTATCACTCACATCATCTGAGCCTCGCCGATTGTTTTTACGACTTAGGTCGTCACGTGTAAAGGCCATCACGTGTATCCTCTTTCTAAAACCATGCATCATTTTTTTTTTTGGTGAAGGTAAATTATATTAATGGTGTAACCAAGAATCAAGGGAATATCCCTTACAAACAGAAGTTATCTAACCAGAGCCTATCCTTATGGTGGATAGCTCCATTACAGCAGTTATCGATCCTAAATTTCATATCATGTTAAATACATTTCAGAACATGTATCGGCATAAGAATACATCATTTCATCATCTTTAGCGATTTAATTTAGTTAAGTATCCATTATTGTCGTTTATTATATTGCTCGTTATTTTTGTTTTGTCCGGGTTGTATTTCCGCCCGTGTATGTTGTATCTATTTACGAGTTTTATTTATTTTTGATGTTTATCGTTTTATAAATGAACCTCGCATGCTATGTAATTCGACTCTAGTTTTGAGGCATTAAAATGACGTAGTTCACATATAATTCGTATGCTTAGCCGTAAATGTTGTTTGCATAACATTTAGTCGTTTTACTAACGCGCGTACACGAACACGAACGGTATCTTACTAGAGGCTGCTAAAGAGCGGGCGGGGTTGAGTGTCCTTTGTGAGCTTCCCAACACGTACCCTCACTCCTTACTCAGAACCGTGGTTTCCGGATGTCTGAAACCATTGGCGCACGAGAGTCATTCGATGCACGATATCCGGTAACTCGGCGTCGGTATCGTAATGCAGAGGGACGAACTCATAAGCTCTAGCACTAAAAGCGGGTCGTGTTTTGTACACGAAATGCCTAAGTGTAGAGTGAGTTCGAACGGATCTGAATTCCCATAAAATTCGGTGGCGACTCCAACTATGATTTAAATTTCGACCCGAGATCAATCTTACCATGAGATTCATTCGCCTACCCAAACCCGCGCGTGGCCGCGTCGGGGTGGACCTATGTCATGTCCACACCTGCACACAGGGAGCGCATAGGGCCTCGGAGGTGTCCGAGGGAACCCTCTCCGATGCCTAAGTCAGTTCGTGAATGCACTTGACAAACCTTACTCGAGAGGAGTAAGGTGGCGTTTTTTAGAGTGAGATTCTAGTGAGATAAAGTAAATTACCCTCTCTCATGGGAAACAAATGAGTATTTGTAGGTTTCCATAAGAGAGTAGAGAGAGAGAGAAAGAGGGAGGAAATGGGTGGACGACACGTGGGAGCCCCTTGTCAACTCATTTCCTCTTACCTTAGGCATGAACAAGAGGGCACTGATCTTCTGTCCTGAGCTCGTCAGGGGAAACTCCCCTAACGCCTGCCTGGCAGGGGGTTGGGCTTCGCACCCAAAGCTCGACACAGCTCTCAAGGGGCTCTCCCTAGAATTACCAAAGAAGGCCCTACCGATTGGTTTGCACAACAGGCCTTTCGCGATCTGGGTCGCGTTGCCCTCTGACCTGCACGGCGGGCAGCCCATAGCCGGCAACCGACCCCCATCAGTTTTTATTTATAGAAATTGATGAAAGTTTATAGCAAAAAAAAGTAATTAACGCTAATATGTAACATCAATTGTAACGATGTAATATGTTTCTATTAATTTTTGTTTTTACTTATTTTAATTATATAACACCAAACACTAGAATTTAATAAGTAATTTGTTGTTTGAATTAATCCAATAATAAAATTCAAATTTTTTATTTTACTTTTACTATGAAAGTTACTCCTCTTCTTCAAATTCTAAGGGTAAACTTCCGATCTTTTTGGAGACTATTCAAAACTAAAGAGAATCTCTTATAATATTAAATCTCATGGCACAATGGTGATCCCCCATTTCAGTCCATTTTTTGATACAATTTTATTTTCCCCCAAAGTGAACACAATTGTATGTGCATCCATAGTAATTCCAAAGTTTCGTCCAAATCTCCTCAAAAAACTAAGCCAAGATACTAGTCTATGTTCAAATTGTATAAAAAAATATATATTAGTGTTTCCCCATATCGAGATGGAATATAGATTTATTAATAATAACAATGTACTTGAAAATAGTTCATAGCCATGAAAATTAGCCTCAAAAAATTGAAATCGGTTAACAGAAATGAGAAGCTCTTAATTTAGAATCGAATTTAATGCTATTAATCAAATCGGCTGTTTTCAAAACAGTTAGACTCAACAATATTGATAAATGGAATATTAATAAATGTCTAACTCAAACAATAGACTCTAATTAATTGATGTAGAACCTACATATCTCAAAAAGTTGGCCACCACCTCTTAAACCTAAAATTAATAAATATTGATGCATGCAATACTTAATAAATGCATAATTCAAATTAGTTGAGGTAGAATCAATGTATCTAAAAAAGATTGAGATGTTTGAAAGAGTTATGTCCACAGTCCTACGAATTATATCAATTTGATAAGTTGGTACGAGTCGTTCGATATGATTGAAACAGGGAGGTGTAGACACCCGCATTTTGACCGCCAGGTGTTTATGGCAGTTTCCAAAAAACACCCAATGATGATCGGACGCTAACGTGTCTTTACGCGCTCGGATACGGGCTCAAATCCATTAATCGCTGGCTAACACACTTACGGAGTACAAATCTCACCAAACAGACCTCAAATTCAGGCCCAGTGGATCATTCCGAGTCAAACAAGACTAATTTGGGCCAAAACCGACACCGAAAAAAAAACCGACTTTTCACGATTGGGTCAACCCCGGTTAAAGTCGTTTCCGAGACACACAAAACAGCCATACAATCATCAAAAGCCCAAGTCAAGCACAAAATCCATCAAACACAAATCACAGTCCAAAGTCAACGGACCTGCGCGACCCAGCTGGGCCACTCGATCGAGTGACCCACCCACTCGATCGAGTGGGCCTATTTCGAGCCCGACGGCTGGCATAACGGGCCACTCGACCGAGTTAGCCACCTACTCGGTCGAGTAACCCTAAACCGGGTGCCCTAGCTCTTACTATATAAACAACCCCATGCAACACATTACACATCTGGACAATCTTTACAAAACCCTAATACACCCTAGAGCAACCCTACACACACACATACAACGTCTTTTACAAACCCTAAGCAAAACCCTAGCAATTCTACACTAGCAAAACCCTAAAACCTAGTTTTAGGAACCAACCCCGAGCCACCATAACTTAACCTCCATAAAACCTCAAAGACTCTTGTGTTAAAGCCACGGTTACGAGCCTTATACCGAGACAAGAACATGTAGGTTGAGGGTGTCAAAACCCTTCTCTTCTCCTTCTCTTCACCTCGTCATCTTCTTTTTCTTTTTTTTCTCGTTTTTTTTAATTATTTTTTTTACTATTATTCCGTTCAAATAAGAAGGATATCGGAATAAGGAAACCCAAATATACAAGTGTACAGCACACAGCGTTGCCGGTCGCTTATTCCGATATCCCGACTATTTGATTATTGAGATAAGTTAACTTAAACAATAATCCGTTTTTATTTTTGTAGTCGTCGTCATCCATCTTGCATCCATCAATTTTCAAATCAATTTTAATAAGGGTCGAAACTCGTTGATGCGGATCCGACATCACAATCTCTAGGGATTTATCGATGTCGGAGAAGTCGAGGGAATCAAATCTTTTTATTATTTATTTAATCAAAGAGTCAATTTTTCGAAATCGCATTAAATCAATTTAAGGCAATTTTCGTTGATGCTAAAATAATTGTCAAAACAATTCGTTAGAATTATGGCATTATTAAACGCGGAGAAAATTTAATCATATCACAACAATCAATTCAAAGCAATTCTAAAACGATTTTCAAATTAATGCAACTTTCACAAACGAATCATAATTCGTACAGAAGGTACTCGACCGAGTGCCTAGCCCACTCGGTCGAGTGGCACCTCAAAATCGAACCAGAACGCTTTTCACGACCACCACTCGGTCGAGTCTCACAGTGACTCGATCGAGTGGCCACGTACTCGACCGAGTTGGTCAATAACTCGGCCGAGTACGGTCTTAAATGTAAAACAGAAGTTTTTTTTAGGGTCCACTCGATCGAGTCCATCGACCACTCGATCGAGTAGCCTCATAACGACTAAAACGTGAGTCGTACATTCTTCTATATTTCAAACTCGATAGTATTTTGCGACTTAGGTCAACACGTGCTTAATTAATCACGTGTATACTATCTTTTCAAACCATGCATCTCATATTTGCATATCGTTTACATCATTCAATTCATCTCATATTTGCACAAACCGTTATTAGTCGTTATATCATTACATCGTTACTAACACGTTTGTTATTTCTCTTGTCAATTTAATTATTGTTCGTTTATTGTACTAAATGAACCCACATGCTAAAATTCCACTTTGACGTAGAATTAATTGCATTAAATTGACATAGAAACCCACTTTTTAATTTCATTCACATGCCTAGGAAAAACAATGTTTGCATAAGCATTTTTCCCGTTTTACTAGCACGCGTATTAGAAAGTCATTCGAATTCTTAGTAGAGGCCGCTAATGTGCGGGCGGGGTTGGGTGTCCTTTGTGGGCTTCCCAACACGTACCCTCACCCCTTACTCAGAACCTCGGTTTCCGGATCCCCGAAACCGTTGGCGCACAAGAGTCATTCATACACGATATCCGATAATGTCGGTATCGGTATCGCAATGCAAAGGGACGAGCCCAATAAACTCTGACATCGGAAATGGGCCGTATTTTGTATACGGCCCACTACGACATAGAGTGGGCTCGAACGGTCCGAATAACCATAAAATTCGGTGGCGACTCCACATAGACCTAAATTTTAATTCGATCCATTCTCATATGGAGATTCATTTGCCTCCCCAAACCCGCGCGTGGCTGCGTCGGGGTGGACCTATGTCATGTCCACAATTTGGCGACTCCTGATAAGTGTAGTTTGTAATGCCTATTTGTTGTGTTTTGGTCCCTTTTTCCTTGTGGAATCGCTCCTTTGGAGCGATTCATGGGCTTCTTATGCTTCCTTTAGTCCGTTTCAGGTTCCCGAGCCCGATTTGGAAGAGTTGGAGTGATTCCGACTCAATACATACACTTTTTGGAGCCAACGAGATAAAGAAACGATGACTCGAGGCCTTGGAATCGACCCCGAGACCCTGGGTCCCAATCCCGAGCCTCCGAGACCCGATCCCGAGTCCCGAGAATCGACGAGAAGCCCATAAGATACAAGGAGGAACCATAGAGCTCTTATTGAAGGCATACAAGACCCTTCCCGGTCGGGATAATAGCCTTCCCGATCAGGAAGGGAGGCACATTTAGAAGCGCCACTGTGGGCCCTTCCCGGTCGGGTTGAGCCCTTCCCGATCGGGATGGAAGAACCCTTCCCGATCGGGATGATCCGTCCCGGTCGGGATGGGCTCCAGCTCACCCGCATTCTTCTTTTCCTCTCCTTCATTCTTGTACCCATATATATACTCCCTTCTTGTAATTTTAAGACATCTTATGTTAACCTAGATTAGTTTAAGCCTCCAAAACCCTAGATTTACTCTCACACATTAATCTTAATCTCTCTTTAATCTTAGTTAATTCTTAGTTAATCTAGAGTAATTAGTTCTTGGATTAAGGGATTCTTGAAGATTGTTCCAAGATTGACAACCTTGGGATTGTATTTGGGTATCTTATTAATACAAGTTTTCATCTTTTCTTCATCCATTGTTTGTTGGTATAATCTTCTTCTCTTATTTACTCTTGTTCTTAGTTTGTTAATCAAGTTTGAATCTTTATATTTTGTTTATTGTTATTGTTATTGTTCATTATGAATGTTTGGATTGAGAGTTTGTTTTCTTTTATGATGGTTAGTTTTTCATTGATAATGAGTGAGTAGTAATCTTGTGGGGTTAGTAGGGGGATTAAGGGTAGATTATGGGTGATTAGGGTTGATTAGGGGTAAAGGTTTCATCTTTGTTGTTAGACTCATTATAGGCACTCTATGTGTTTGATGTTATGCTTGTGTGAGTTGTAGTGGCCATGCTTCCCATTCTTGTGTTCATCTTCCCATTGCTTGTCTATTGTGTGAGCATGTTGAGAATAGTCATAGTCACGAGAGTGCCGACTAGGTTCTAAGTTGCGAGAGCCCGGACCCATCTTGACATCGGTCTAAGTTGCGAGAGCCCGGACCGACTCTAGCAATTAGGAGGCACCTACACCCTTGATCACCCAAATCACCCTTCTACTCTTATGAACCCGACCTACCCCACTTCCTTTCCATATTTTATCCACCGTCTTAGTTAGTCATCGTCTTTTTAGTATTGTTTAGCTTCGTTTTAGTCTAGTTCATCACTAGCTTAGTCATACCTCTTCCACCACCATAGTTTACCATTTATCGCTCTCTTTGTGTTCGTTTGTGTGACTTAGCCTAGTTTTTAGTGGACCTAGTCTAGACCTTACTCTACCGTCCCCGTGGATATCGACCCTACTGCCCTAGCTACGCACTAGGAATAGTCGGTTTAATATTGACGGTTAGGACCCACGGCAAATCCCAACCATTAATTTGGCGCCGTTGCCGGGGACGGTGCATTGTTTAGACTTAGTTTGCTTATTTCTAGACTTAGTTACCCTTCTTTGTGCTCTCCCATCTTCTCTTGTGAATATTTTCTAGTTTCTCCTCTTTTCTTAGCTTTCTTTTCTCTTTGTCTCTAGTTGTGTTTGTTATTGTCGTTGCCTAGGGCCCATAAAGCACTAGGTGTTCTTACGTTTGTTCTAGTGTGTAGTGTATGCCTAGAAGGGGAGGCGACTTCTATCTCTTTAATCCAGAGCCGGAGAGACTCTTTAGGGCTTTTCGCCAACGGACGATTAATCAGGTTAGGATCTCTCAACCAAGTCCAAGCACCACTCATCAAGGGCAAGCCCAAGGAGCCGACTTGAGCATTTCACCTCGAGAGACGGCCGGAGGGACCTTCATCAATCCCTTCGTTGATTCTTCTCCTAGTTCCCCCTCCTCTTCTACATCAACATCGTCTACACCACCATCGTCTCCCTTATATCCAATCATGCCTAAGTTCTCTTCTCACTCAACCTTTACGGAAGACGTTTTGCCGGGTCCATCCACTCTACCGGAGGCATATACCGGGAATTTTGTGGCGAAAACGCAATTTATCCAATTGGTCGAGAGAAGTCAATTTAGTGGGTTACCAACCGAAGATCCTCATCAACACATGGAAACCTTTTCGGACTATTGTGACGCTATTTCACAAACGGGAATAACTCAAGACCAAATCCGGTGGGTATTATTTCCTTTCTCTCTTATCGGTAAAGCGAAGCAATGGTTCAAGGGGTTGGACAAAGCAAGACTTGGCATTGACACTTGGAAGAAGCTAGCCTTAGCCTTCTAACAACAATTCTATCCCCCGGAGAAGACAAATCTATTGAGAGCCTCTATCACGGGTTTCCAACAACGCGATGATGAAAGCCTCTACGAATCGTGGGAAAGATTCAAAGCCTTGATCCGTTCTTGTCCACACCATGGCTTATCACAATGGTTCCTCGTACAACAATTTTGGAATGGGCTATATGAAGACTCGAGGGGCATACTCAATATGGGATCTAACGGTAGGTTTACTGAAGTGGAGGATGACCAAACTTGGTCAAGGATTGAAGAGATGACGGTGCATAATTCACAATACTCAAGGCCTAGGAAGGCAAATCGGGGAGGTAGACATGAGGTTGATGCCATTACACAATTGAGCATTGATCTTGGGGCTCAACTAAGAACTCACATGGAGACCATTGACAAAAAGCTCCAAAGCCACCTCAACCAAGTTCAAAGCTCTAGTTCCTCCAACGAACACTCGATCCATGATGTAAATGCTTTGGAGTTTGCACCTCCTTTGCCTTATTTTGGAATGTGTGATACTTCTGGAATCGTTGGTCATGATCCTATGCATTGTAGAGGGAGTATTGAGCAAGTGAACGCCTTTCAAGCGTTCAAGCAAGGTGCCTCCTACTCTAATCAATACCAAGCTTCCAATCAAGTTCCTCAACAACAAGCACTTCAACATCAACAACAACCTCGTCCCTATGTTCCACCTCCCTTAAGGGACAACAATGAAAGTTACCAAGGTTATGTGGGTAACCAAAGACCCTTCAATAATTTCAAGCAAAATAACCAAGGCAACTTCAACAACAAGCAAGGGTTCCAACAAGGGAACTTCAATCATGGCGGTTTCCAAGGAAACCAAAATTTCCAAGGAAACCGAAACTTTCAAGGTCAACAAAACCACATCCAAGGCCTTAATCAAGGCAATTCTTATGTGTTCAAAGGGAACCATCAACAACAACAAGCAACACAAGGCAATCAACAAAGCAAGCCTAGGAGTCGGTCTCCTATTCATGACTATGGTACTCCATTGGCCCTCACCGATACTCCGCATAATCCATCATCCCCACAGCGGGATTCGGATATACAAAAGCAAATGTTGGATATGCAAAAGAGTACTCAAGACATGCAAAGGAGTCAATTGGAAACACAAATGGCGCAACAAGGAATCATTGCTCAAATTCTAATGGATAACAAGGAAATGAAGACTCACATGAAGATGATTGAGAACCAAGTAGCTCAACTTGCATCGGGTAGTTCTTCAAGACAAAAGGGGCAATTACCTCCTCAAGGTGAAACTCCAAATTTTGAGCATGTCAATGCCATCACCTTGAGGAGCGGTTCTACATATAATTCTCCCGTGTTTCCTAGTGAGCAACAAGAGATGAAGGAAGTTGTGTCTCTAAATCAAGAAGAATCAAGCTTGGACAATCCGATGGAGGAACAAGTTCTATGGGAAGTTGAAAAACCCCAAGAAGACAACCCTCCCCCTCTTCAAGAGAAAGACAAGGGTAAAGGGAAAGTGTCAAGTGAAGAGTCCACCCCAATTGATCAAAACAAGTACCAAATCAAGTTGCCTTACCCATCGAGGCAAATGAAGACTAAGGTCGACACTCATTACGACAAGTTCCTTAGTATTGTGAAGAAATTGGATGTTAGTGTCCCGTTCACCGAATTACTTACCCAAATCCCGGCATATGGAAGATTTATGAGAGAAATCCTAGCTAGGAAGAGATCCGTTGACAAGGAAGAGACCGTAGCGTTCACGAGGGTGGTGAGAGAGCTCATACAAGGTTCCACGCTTCCGAAGTTGAAGGATCCGGGTAGTTTTTCGATCCCTTGCACCATAGGCAACTCCTTGATCAAGAATGCGTTATGTGACTTGGGCGCGAGTGTGAGCATCATTCCGTATTCTATTTGTTGCCGACTTGGAATGAAAGAATTGAAATGTACGTCCCTCACCCTCCAAATGGCCGATAAAACATTCAATCGACCATTAGGAATGTTAGAGGATGTACCGGTACGAGTAGGGAAATAATTCATTCTGGTCGACTTCATTGTGCTTGACATGCCGGAGGATGCCAACACTCCCATTATTCTTGGGCGCCCATTTCTATACACCGCGGGTGCCACGATCGATGTGAAGAACGGTAGGATCACATTTGAGTTAGGCAAGGAGAAGATAGTGTTTGACCTCCAAGGCAACACTTCGCCTACTAGCGATGAGACATGCAATATGATCCAAGCCAAGAAGGACATCGATCTAGGGGGTGAACCGGAACAAAGCTTGAAGAAGTACTCTTATGTACTTGAGGATGACGACTCCGATATGGAGGAAGATGAGTGCCCAATTCATGGGCTTGATGAAAATTTGAAGTGCAATGATAAGAAAGAAGATGAGCCTTCCTTGGGGCCACATGAGGATCGTTGGACGTTTGGGTATATCCCGAAGGATCGCAAGTACAAGTTCAAGCCATTGAACTTAGTAGATCCGGATGCCCCGGGAACGTGATGCAAGGCCTTGAAGAGTCTCGGGATGTGGTCGGTTATATCTCGAGCTTGATTGAAGACTTCTCTAGGGCCTTCGACTTGTTCTTGCGTGCCCTTGATGGAGATGGAACTAGTTTTGGTTGATGAAAAAGATTGAAGAAAGCACCACCTTGGTTTGACGGAGTTCCACAAGAACCGTCCCATTGTATATATCTCTTTCTTGTAATTTGTTGGATTTTTGCGAATTCTTGTTATTTGGATTGATTGATGAGCGTTGTGAGGGAGAGAGTCTGATGTGTGTTTGAGTATTGGTTGATAGGTGAAGTGAGAACGCTCCTAGAGAGGATTGGCTTCGGTTTACCTTGGGTTGTGAGCTAGAGGATTGGGTTTTTGAAACTTGGAACAAGTTTTTGGGATCGTGGAGGTCGAAGAAGACCCATCCCGGCCGGGATGAGGCTTCCCGACCGGGACAGGTGAGGTTACCCGATCGGGAAGGGTGTCGTCCCGATCGGGAAGGGTGCACCTTTTTTCGTGCTTCCTAGGAGTCCTTCCCGACCGGGATGAGGGCATCCCGACCGGGACGGGTGAGCTAACCCGATCGGGATCAACCTTCCCGACCGGGAAGGTCCTCTGCTCCCCCTTTGTGATTCTTCTTCGCAATTCGAGTCCACCCAACCGTTCTATGCCCCCACCCAACCTCCCTAACCACCCTAGCCTTATCATATGCCCCATGTACTTCATTGTCATGCCCTCACTCCATTTCTTATCCGCTTTACACCAACTCTCACATCAAATCCCACCCCCTACCATTACTACCTATACCGTGAGTTCTCTTCAAGTGTGAAGCGAGATGGCAACCGAGAAAGAAAGCGACGAGCCTCTAATGATCAACGAGACGATGGAGCAAGTGAGTTACTAGCCGCTCGGTTTGGGTAACTATCCTTACTTTTCCGTTTTTTTATCGCTTCTTCTTCATTGTTTGCCCCCTTCCCTTGAGTCTCGGTGTCTAGGGGCCTTCGAGGCCATAGTTTGGTTGCTCTCGACTCTCGACTCCCGACGACGTGATTACGTCGCGAGTCAATCAATTAGTCCATTTACAAGATTTTCACCCCTTGTTAGGAGTTAGTCGGATTTGGACGGAATCCGGGCTAGGTGACTTGATTACACCTAGCCCTCCCCTCCCATTTCCTTTCACTTCTTTCTTTTTATTTTTCTTCCCCTTCCATATCTTTTTCTCGTCTCGGCCCATGGTGACTTGACTACACCCCGGCCGGACACCTACCTTTTTCTCCACTTTGTTTTAATTTTAGCTTTATTTTCGTAGTCTATTTTCTTTTATTTTGTCTCTCCGCACACAACGATAGAGCACATGAGGACATTGCTCGATTTAAGTGTGGGGGAGCAATATTCTATCGTAGTTAGTATTATTTTCCCTTTTGTCTAAAAAGCCTTTAAAAATCCTAAAAATTTGAAAAATTTTCATAAAAATCAAAAAGATTTTTCTTTTGTGTGTTTTCATTTTGTGTTTTTGTGTCGTATATTTGTTTGTGTGCGTGTTTTGCCTCCCTTTTTCCTTATAGGTTGCTTAATCACCGCTAGCCTTGGAGAGCTTTCAAGACACCCGGTAACATCTTTTCAACCCTTTTTCCTCTTTGTTTCTTGTGAAGTTTGGAGGAGATATGTGTTGTGGTGTGCTCGGGTGGAGCTTTATAAAGTTTGTGGATGATTGGTTGCTCATTTGGAAGTTCGGGGTGGTGTTTGTTTTGTATGTGTTTGTTTTGTTTTGTTCTTGTTTTGTTGCTTTTGTTTCTTTTTCTTTCATTCGTTTTCGTCATGTCTTCATTTTGTGTTGTGTTGTGTGTCGTGTGTGTAAATGGTTTTCGAAAACCCGGTTTAGAGGCTAGTGTGTGAGTGTGCACTTTCCCTTTTTAGTAGTGTAAATCGAGTCTTGGACTTTAGCCTAGTAAAATGACCCTAAATCAATTATTTCGTTGGTCCTTTACCTTGAGTCCACCTAGCTTACTAGGAATTTACTACGGGATTTGCACTTTTGACCACTATGACCACCCACGGTGTGAATAAGCCTTGGTTACCGAGTCTTGTCACTTAGGTGACCGTGTCTAAGATTGTTTGATTAATTCAAGTTCTCCCCTTTTTGTGGGTTCGTAGGGAAATCGCGACCCCCAACTTACCCATTACCTACCTTCCTACACATATCACACAATAAAAAGCAATTTGTTGATTCTCTCTTTCTTAATTGTCAAGAAATGCCAAAAATGCCTAATCTTGCCAAAAAGGGCAAAGAAAAGAAAAGAAAGAAAGATGAAAGAAAGAAAAGAAATGAAGAAAAAGAAAAGGCACAAAAGGCAAAAAGAAAATAGAAAAGAAGAAAAAGAAATGGCATGGCAACAAACAAAGCAAAAACGTCAAAGAAAATTCCAAAAGAAAACCCGTCTCACAAAAAGAAATCCTCTCAAAATAAGCCTTTTTCTGACTTTAGCCGTGAAGAGCCTACCAAAGGACCGAGTCCCTAGGAAGGATGATAGCGGCATTAGTCGGTCTTCCCTCATTTTGCATGTTTTCCACCTTTTTACTTGGACTAGTTAGGCGGTTTCGGACACGGGACGACCCCCTTGGCTCACGCTAAAGGGGGCGGGGTCTCACTTACCTACAGTGTCAACTAACACCGTGGTTCTTCACTTTCCACTCCGCCGATCGTCCCATAGTACGTTTTTAGAAAGTTAGGAGGACCTAGGTAAGTTACCAACGTTTTTATTGCTTGATCGTCATACTATTAGGGTTTAGTTCACCTTGATTTGTATTGCTAGCTTGGGAACGTTATCACTTACCTCGAGTCCTAAACCGGTGCTTCTTTCACCGCTTTTAGAGGGAAGCGGTATTTCTTTTGTTTTGGGTGCAACCGATTATGTGTTTGTTTGTGTGTCTGTTTGTTTGTGTGTTTTGTGTCCGGTTGCATCCACAGTTTTGTCGCAAGACCCAACTTGCCTTGCGGAGTGCACTTGTCCTCTAAGTGCACTAGCGTGAGTTGAAGGGGCGTAGGGTGCGCTAATACCCATTCGGTTAGTGTAGTGGTTAGTATGTGCTTACTCGAGGGCGAGTAAGGGTTAAGTGTGGGGGAGTTGATAAGTGTAGTTTGTAATGCCTATTTGTTGTGTTTTGGTCCCTTTTTCCTTGTGCTTCTTATGTTTTGGCTTCTTATGCTTCCTTTAGTCCGTTTCAGGTTCCCGAGCCTGATTTGGAAGAGTTGGAGTGATTCCGACTCAATACATACACTTTTTGGAGCCAACGAGATAAAGGAACGATGACTCGAGGCCTTGGAATCGACCCCGAGACCCTGGGTCCCAATCCCGAGCCTCCAAGACCCGATCCCGAGTCCCGAGAATCGACGGGAAGCCCATAAGATACAAGGAGGGACCATAGAGCTCTTATTGAAGGCATACAAGACCCTTCCCGGTCGGGATAATAGCCCTCCCGATCGGGAAGGGAGGCACATTTAGAAGCGCCACTGTGGGCCCTTCCCGGTCAGGTTGAGCCCTTCCCGATCGGGATGGAAGAACCCTTCCCGACCGGGATGATCCGTCCCGGTCGGGATGGGCTACAGCTCACCCGCATTCTTCTTTTCCTCTACTTCATTCTTGTACCCATATATATACTCCCTTCTTGTAATTTTAAGACATCTTATGTTAACCTAGATTAGTTTAAGCCTCCAAAACCCTAGATTTACTCTCACACATTAATCTTAATCTCTCTTTAATCTTAGTTAATTCTTAGTTAATCTAGAGTAATTAGTTCTTGGATTAAGGGATTCTTGAAGATTGTTCCAAGATTGACAACCTTGGGATTGTATTTGGGTATCTTATTAATACAAGTTTTCATCTTTTCTTCATCCATTGTTTGTTGGTATAATCTTCTTCTCTTATTTACTCTTGTTCTTAGTTTGTTAATCAAGTTTGAATCTTTATATTTTGTTTATTTTTATTGTTATTGTTCATTATGAATGTTTGGATTGAGAGTTTGTTTTCTCTTATGATGGTTAGTTTTTCATTGATAATGAGTGAGTAGTAATCTTGTGGGGTTAGTAGGGGGATTAAGGGTAGATTATGGGTGATTAGGGTTGATTAGGGGTAAAGGTTTCATCTTTGTTGTTAGACTCATTATAGGCACTCTATGTGTTTGATGTTATGCTTGTGTGAGTTGTAGTGGCCATGCTTCCCATGCTTGTGTTCATCTTCCCATTGCTTGTCTATTGTGTGAGCATGTTGAGAATAGTCATAGTCACGAGAGTGCCGACTAGGGTCTAAGTTGCGAGAGCCCGGACCATCTTGACATCGGTCTAAGTTGGGAGAGCCCGGACCGACTCTAGCAATTAGGAGGCACCTACACCCTTGATCACCCAAATCACCCTTCTACTCTTATGAACCCGACCTACCCCACTTCCTTTCCATATTTGATCCATCGTCTTAGTTAGTCATCGTCTTTTTAGTATTGTTTAGCTTCGTTTTAGTCTAGTTCATCACTAGCTTAGTCATACCTCTTCCACCACCATAGTTTACCATTTATCGCTCACTTTGTGTTCGTTTGTGTGACTTAGCCTAGTTTTTAGTGGACCTAGTCTAGACCTTACTCTACCGTCCCCGTGGATATCGACCCTACTTGCCCTAGCTACCCACTAGGAATAGTCGGTTTAATATTGACGGTTAGGACCCACGGCAAATCCCAACCATTAATTTGGCGCCGTTGCCGGGGACGGTGCATTGTTTAGACTTAGTTTGCTTATTTCTAGACTTAGTTACCCTTCTTTGTGCTCTCCCATCTTCTCTTGTGAATATTTTCTAGTTTCTCCTCTTTTCTTAGCTTTCTTTTCTCTTTGTCTCTAGTTGTGTTTGTTATTGTCGTTGCCTAGTGCCCATAAAGCACTAGGTGTTCTTACGTTTATTCTAGTGTGTAGTGTATGCCTAGGAGGGGAGGCGACTTCTATCTCTTTAATCCAGAGTCGGAGAGACTCTTTCGGCCTTTCGCCAACGGACGATTAATCGGGTTAGGATCTCTTAACCAAGTGCAAGCACCACTCATCAAGGGCAAGCCCAAGAAGCCGACTTGAGAATTTCACCTCGAGAGACGGCCGGAGGGACCTTCATCAATCCCTTCGGTGATTCTTCTCCTAGTTCCCCCTCCTCTTCTACATCAACACCGTCTACACCACCATCGTCTCCCTTATATCCAATCATGCCTAAGTTCTCTTCTCACTCAACCTTTACGGAAGACGTTTTGCCGGGTCCATCCACTCTACCGGAGGCATATACCGGGAATTTTGTGGCGAAAACGCAATTTATCCAATTGGTCGAGAGAAGTCAATTTAGTGGGTTACCAACCGAAGATCCTCATCAACACATGGAAACCTTTTCGGACTATTGTGACGCTATTTCACAAACGGGAATAACTCAAGACCAAATCCGGTGGGTATTATTTCCTTCCTCTCTTATCGGTAAAGCGAAGCAATGGTTCAAGGGGTTGGACAAAGCAAGACTTGGCATTGACACTTGGAAGAAGCTAGCCTTATCCTTCTACCAACAATTCTATCCCCCGGAGAAGACAAATCTATTGAGAGCCTCTATCACGGGTTTCCAACAACGCGATGATGAAAGGCTCTACGAATCGTGGGAAAGATTCAAAGCCTTGATCCGTTCTTGTCCACACCATGGCTTATCACAATGGTTCCTCGTACAACAATTTTGGAATGGGCTATATGAAGACTCGAGGGCCATACTCAATATGGGATCTAACGGTAGGTTTAACGAAGTGGAGGATGACCAAACTTCGTCAAGAATTGAAGAGATGGCGGTGCATAATTCACAATACTCAAGGCGTAGGAAGGCAAATCGGGGAGGTAGGCATGAGGTTGATGCCAATACACAATTGAGCATTGTTCTTGGGGCTCAACTAAGAACTCACATGGAGACCATTGAAAAAAAGCTCCAAAGCCACCTCAACCAAGTTCAAAGCTCTAGTTCCTCCAACGAACACTCGATCCATGATGTAAATGCTTTGGAGTTTGCACCTCCTTTGCCTTATTTTGGAATGTGTGATACTTGTGGAATCGTTGGTCATGATCCTATGCATTGTAGAGGGAGTATTGAGCAAGTGAACGCCTTTCAAGCGTTCAAGCAAGGGGCCTCCTACTCTAATCAATACCAAGCTTCCAATCAAGTTCCTCAACAACAAGCACTTCAACATCAACAACAACCTAGTCCCTATGTTCCACCTCCCTTAAGGGACAACAATGAAAGTTACCAAGGTTATGTGGGTAACCAAAGACCCTTCAATAATTTCAAGTAAAATAACCAAGGCAACTTCAACAACAAGCAAGGGTTCCAACAAGGGAACTTCAATCATGGCGGTTTCCAAGGAAACCAAAATTTCCAAGGAAACCGAAACTTTCAAGGTCAACAAAACCACATCCAAGGCCTTAATCAAGGCAATTCTTATGAGTTCCAAGGGAACCATCAACAACAACAAGCAACACAAGGCAATCAACAAAGCAATCCTAGGAGTCGGTCTCCTATTCATGACTACGGCCGCGCGGTACTCCATTGGCCCTCACCGATACTCTGCATAATACATCATCCCCACCGCGGGATTCGGATATACAAAAGTAAATGTTGGATATGCAAAAGAGTACTAAAGACATGCAAAGGAGTCAATTGGAAACACAAATGGCGCAACAAGGAATCATTGCTCAAATTCTAATGGATAACAAGGAAATGAAGACTCACATGAAGATGATTGAGAACCAAGTAGCTCAACTTGCATCGGGTAGTTCTTCAAGACAAAGGGGGCAATTACCTCCTCAAGGTGAAACTCCAAATTTTGAGCATGTCAATGCCATCACCTTGAGGAGCGGTGCTACATATAATCCTCCCGTGTTTCCTAGTGAGCAACAAGAGATGAATGAAGTTGTGTCTCCAAATCAAGAAGAATCAAGCTTGGACAATCCGATGGAGGAACAAGTTCTATGGGAAGTTGAAAAACCCCAAGAAGACAACCCTCCCCCTCTTCAAGAGAAATACAAGGGTAAAGGGAAAGTGTCAAGTGAAGAGTCCACCCCAATTGATCAAAACAAGTACCAAATCAAGTTGCCTTACCCATCGAGGCAAATGAAGACTAAGGTCGACACTCATTACGACAAGTTCCTTAGTATTGTGAAGAAATTGGATGTTAGTGTCCCGTTCACTGAATTACTTACCCAATTCCCGGCATATGGAAGATTTATGAGAGAAATCCTAGCTAGGAAGAGATCCGTTGACAAGGAAGAGACCGTAGCGTTCACGAGGGTGGTGAGCGAGCTCATACAAGGTTCCACGCTTCCGAAGTTGAAGGATCCGGGTAGTTTTTCGATCCCTTGCACCATAGGCAACTCCTTGATCAAGAATTCGTTATGTGACTTGGGCGCGAGTGTGAGCATCATTCCGTATTCTATTTGTTGTCGACTCGGAATGAAAGAATTGAAATGTACGTCCCTCACCCTCCAAATGGCCGATAAAACATTCAATCGACCATTAGGAATGTTAGAGGATGTACCGGTACGAGTAGGGAAATAATTCATTCCGGTCGACTTCATTGTGCTTGACATGCCGGAGGATGCCAACACTCCCATTATTCTTGGGCGCCCATTTCTACACACCGCGGGTGCCATGATCGATGTGAAGAACGGTAGGATCACATTTGAGTTAGGCGAGGAGAAGATAGTGTTTGACCTCCAAGGCAACACTTCGCCTACTAGCGATGAGACATGCAATATGATCCAAGCCAAGAAGGACATCGATCTAGGGGGTGAACCGGAACAAAGCTTGAAGAAGTACTCTTATGTACTTGAGGATGACGACTCCGATATGAAGGAAGATGAGGGCCCAATTCATGGGCTTGATGAAAATTTGAAGTGCAATGATAAGAAAGAAGATGAGCCTCCCTTGGGGCCACATGAGGATCGTTGGACGTTTGGGTATATCCCGAAGGATCGCAAGTACAAGTTCAAGCCATTGAACTTAGTAGATCCGGATGCCCCGGGAGCGTCAATGCAAGGCCTTGAAGAGCCTCGGGATGTGGTCGGTTATATCTCGAGCTTGATTGAAGACTTCTCTAGGGCCATCGACTTGTTCTTACGTGCCCTTGATGGAGATGGAACTAGTTTTGGTTGATGAAAAAGATTGAAGAAAGCACCACCTTTGTTTGACGGAGTTCCACAAGAACCGTCCCATTGTATATATCTCTTTCTTGTAATTTGTTGGATTTTTGCGAATTCTTGTTATTTGGATTGATTGATGAGCGTTGTGAGGGAGAGAGTTTGATGTGTGTTTGAGTATTGGTTGATAGGTGAAGTGAGAACGCTCCTAGAGAGGATTGGCTTTGGTTTACCTTGGGTTGTGAGCTAGAGGATTGGGTTTTTGAAACTTGGAACAAGTTTTTGGGATCGTGGAGGTCGAAGAAGACCCATCCCGGCCGGGATGAGGCGTCCCGACCGGGACGGGTGAGGTAACCCGATCGGGAAGGGTGCCGTCCCGATCGGGAAGGGTGAACCTTTTTTCGTGCTTCCTGGGAGTCCTTCCCGACCGGGATGAGGGCATCCCGACCGGGACGGGTGAGCTAACCCGATCGGGATCAACCTTCCCGACCGGGAAGGTCCTCTGCTCCCCCTTTGTGATTCTTCTTCGCAATTCGAGTCCACCCAACCGTTTTATGCCCCCACCCAACCTCCCTAACCACCCTAGCCTTATCATATGCCCCATGTACTTCATTGTCATGCCCTCACTCCATTTCTTATCCGCTTTACACCAACTCTCACATCAAATCCCACCCCCTACCATTACTACCTATACCGTGAGTTCTCTTCAAGTGTGAAGCGAGATGGCAACCGAGAAAGAAAGCGACGAGCCTCTAATGATCAACGAGACGATGGAGCAAGTGAGTTACTACCCGCTCGGTTTGGGTAACTATCCTTACTTTTTCGTTTTTTTATCGCTTCTTCTTCATTGTTTGCCCCCTTCCCTTGAGTCTCAGTGTCTAGGGGCCTTTGAGGCCATAGTTTGGTTGCTCTCGACTCCCGACGACGTGATTACGTCGCGAGTCAATCAATTAGTCCATTTACAAGATTTTCACCCCTTGTTAGGAGTTACTCGGATTTGGACGGAATCCGGGCTAGGTGACTTGATTACACCTAGCCCTCCCCTCCCATTTCCTTTCACTTCTTTCTTTTTATTTTTCTTCCCCCTTCCATATCTTTTTCTCGTCTCGGCCCATGGTGACTTGACTACACCCCGGCCGGACACCTTCTACCTTTTTCTCCACTTTGTTTTAATTTTAGCTTTATTTTCGTAGTCTATTTTCTTTTCTTTTGTCTCTCCGCACACCACGATTGAGCACATGAGGACATTGCTCGATTTAAGTGTGGGGGAGCGATATTCTATCGTAGTTAGTATTATTTTCCCTTTTTTCTAAAAAACCTTTAAAAATCCTAAAAATTTGAAAAATTTTCATAAAAATCAAAAAGATTTTTCTTTTGTGTGTTTTCATTTTGTGTTTTTGTGTCGTATATTTGTTTGTGTGCGTGTTTTGCCTCCCTTTTTCCTTATAGGTCGCTTAATCACCGCTAGCCTTGGAGAGCTTTCAAGACACCCGGTAACATCTTTTCAACCCTTTTTCCTCTTTGTTTCTTGTGAAGTTTGGAGGAGATATGTGTTGTTGTGTTCTCGGGTGGAGCTTTATAAAGTTTGTGGATGATTGGTTGCTCATTTGGAAGTTTGGGGTGGTGTTTGTTTTGTATGTGTTTGTTTTGTTTTGTTCTTGTTTTGTTGCTTTTGTTTCTTTTTCTTTCGTTCGTTTTCGTCATGTCTTCATTTTGTGTTGTGTTGTGTGTCGTGTGTGTAAATGGTTTTCGAAAACCCGGTTTAGAGGCTAGTGTGTGAGTGTGCACTTTCCCTTTTTAGTAGCGTAAATCGAGTCTTGGACTTTAGCCTAGTAGAATGACCCTAAATCAATGATTTCGTTGGTCCTTTACCTTGAGTCCACCTAGCTTACTAGGAATTTACTACGGGATTTGCACTTTTGACCACTATGACCACCCACGGTGTGAATAGGCATTGTTTACCGAGTCTCGTCCCTTAGGTGACCGTGTCTAAGATTGTTTGATTAATCCAAGTTCTCCCCTTTTTGTGGGTTTGTAGGGAAATCGCGACCCCCAACTTACCCATTACCCTACCTTCCTACACATATCACACAATAAAATGCAATTTGTTGATTCTCTCTTTCTTAATTGTCAAGAAATGCCAAAAATGCCTAATCTTGCCAAAAAGGGCAAAGAAAAGAAAAGAAAGAAAGATGAAAGAAAGAAAAGAAATGAAGAAAAAGAAAAGGCACAAAAGGCAAAAAGAAAATAGAAAAGAAGAAAAAGAAATGGCATGGCAACAAACAAAGCAAAAACGTCAAAAAGGAAAGAAAATGCCAAAAGAAAACCCGTCTCACCAAAAGAAATCCTCTCAAAATAAGCCTTTTTCCGACTTTTGCCGTGAAGAGCCTACCAAAGGACCGAGTCCCTAGGAAGGATGATAGCCGCATTAGTTGGTCTTCCCTCATTTTGCATGTTTTCCACCTTTTTACTTGGACTAGTTAGGCGGTTTCGGACACGGGACGACCCTCTTGGCTCACGCTAAAGGGGGCGGGGTCTCACTTACCTACAGTGTCAACTAACACCGTGGTTCTTCACTTTCCACTCCGCCGATCGTCCCGTAGTATGTTTTTAGAAAGTTAGGAGGACCTAGGTAAGATACCAACGTTTTTATTGCTTGATCGTCATACTATTAGGGTTTAGTTCACCTTGATTTGTATTGCTAGCTTGGGAACGTTATCACTTACCTCGAGTCCTAAACCGGTGCTTCTTTCACCGCTTTTAGAGGGAAGCGGTATTTCTTTTGTTTTGGGTGCAACCGATTATGTGTTTGTTTGTGTGTCTGTTTGTTTGTGTGTTTTGTGTCCGGTTGCATCCACAGTTTTGTCGCAAGACCCAACTTGCCTTGCGGAGTGCACTTGTCCTCTAAGTGCACTAGCGTGAGTTGAAGGGGCGTAGGGTGCGCTAATACCCATTCGGTTAGTGTAGTGGTTAGTATGTGCTTACTCGAGGGCGAGTAAGGGTTAAGTGTGGGGGAGTTGATAAGTGTAGTTTGTAATGCCTATTTGTTGTGTTTTGGTCCCTTTTTCCTTGTGCTTCTTATGTTTTGGCTTCTTATGCTTCCTTTAGTCCGTTTCAGGTTCCCGAGCCCGATTTGGAAGAGTTGGAGTGATTCCGACTCAATACATACACTTTTTGGAGCCAACGAGATAAAGGAACGATGACTCGAGGCCTTGGAATCGATCCCGAGACCCTGGGTCCCAATCCCGAGCCTCCGAGACCCGATCCCGAGTCCCGATAATCGACCGGAAGCCCATAAGATACAAGGAGGGACCATAGAGCTCTTATTGAAGGCATACAAGACCCTTTCCGGTCGGGATAATAGCCTTCCCTATCGGGAAGGGAGGCACATTTAGAAGCGCCATTGTGGGCCCTTCCCGGTCGTGTTGTGCCCTTCCCGATCGGGATGGAAGAACCCTTCCCGATCGGGATGATCCGTCCCGGTCGGGATGGGCTACAGCTCACCCGCATTCTTCTTTTCCTCTCCTTCATTCTTGTACCCATATATATACTCCCTTCTTGTAATTTTAAGACATCTTATGTTAACTTAGATTAGTTTAAGCCTCCAAAACCCTAGATTTACTCTCACACTTTAATCTTAATCTCTCTTTAATCTTAGTTAATTCTTAGTTAATCTAGAGTAATTAGTTCTTGGATTAAGGGATTCTTGAAGATTGTTCCAAGATTGACAACCTTGGGATTGTATTTGGGTATCTTATTAATACAAGTTTTCATCTTTTCTTCATCCATTGTTTGTTGGTATAATCTTCTTCTCTTATTTACTCTTGTTCTTAGTTTGTTAATCAAGTTTGAATCTTTATATTTTGTTTATTGTTATTGTTATTGTTCATTATGAATGTTTGGATTGAGAGTTTGTTTTCTCTTATGATGGTTAGTTTTTCATTGATAATGAGTGAGTAGTAATCTTGTGGGGTTAGTAGGGAGATTAAGGGTAGATTATGGGTGATTAGGGTTGATTAGGGGTAAAGGTTTCATCTTTGTTGTTAGACTCATTATAGGCACTCTATGTGTTTGATGTTATGCTTGTGTGAGTTGTAGTGGCCATGCTTCCCATGCTTGTGTTCATCTTCCCATTGCTTGTCTATTGTGTGAGCATGTTGAGAATAGTCATAGTCACGAGAGTGCCGACTAGGGTCTAAGTTGCGAGAACCCGGACCCATCTTGACATCGGTCTAAGTTGCGAGAGCCCGGACCGACTCTAGCAATTAGGAGGCACCTACACCCTTGATCACCCAAATCACCCTTCTGCTCTTATGAACCCGACCTACCCCACTTCCTTTCCATATTTGATCCATCGTCTTAGTTAGTCATCGTCTTTTTAGTATTGTTTAGCTTCGTTTTAGTCTAGTTCATCACTAGCTTAGTCATACCTCTTCCACCACCACAGTTTACCATTTATCGCTCTCTTTGTGTTCGTTTGTGTGACTTAGCCCTGTTTTTAGTGGACCTAGTCTAGACCTTACTCTACCGTCCCCGTGGATATCGACCCTACTTGCCCTAGCTACCCACTAGGAATAGTCGGTTTAATATTGACGGTTAGGACCCACGGCAAATCCCAACCATCAACTCCGCTGGGGATTAACTGATGCGTGACTTACCATCGACATACTCAGGGTGAGACTCGAATAGAAATCGTTTGACAAATACAATACGCGTTTTAGTTCTACGGTTCTTGCATAACCCATATTTTCCCGGGCCGGTACTCGCGACCGACGTCCCACTATACCGTTGATGTACTCCAATATGGATATGTCAAAAGGTGTCCATTGTCGATTCAAGTGGGTTTCGCGGCATGTTCTAAGATAAAATCGACTTAGGAAGTCCGTCCCGATCAACGTCTAGACTATGTACACTGGTATAGACCCCTTATAGACCGACCGAGACTTATTATAGAGCATACATGGCGTCGTTATAATGCTTGTGTGACTACGTGCTACTTGGTTTCCGTGTCGTTTTCAAAAACCGTCAATTTTTCAAAATTGCATCTTTTTCAAACTATTCAATTTCAAAACCCGGGACACATACCGAATTTAGGACTTATGATTTTACTCAAAATAGCCTATTTTCTAGACGGTATGCTGCCCGATTCAAAACTCGAAAATACTTTCGAACTTTCAAAACCCGTGGCCCAATGACTTTTCGTCCTTTTTCGGAAATTTGGGCCATCCACCGAGTTTACTCGGTCCTTTTTTGCAAAAATCATCAATTTTCAAAACCTTCTTCTCCTTAGGACTTCCCATATTTAGCAGTGTCGGGTCGTGTCTTAAGTTGTCAAGGTCCGTAGCGTCGAAACTCTGTCGATCTTACATCACGAGTTTCTTCCCTTTCCCAGTCCGCCTTGTTAGACTAAGGCAAGGCCCACCTACGTAGGACAAACCCCTACAAAGGAGGGCCCGTCAACACAATCGAGTCCATAAAGTCTGGGGATGTCTCACGTGAACCTTCCTTCGAACAGGACTAGGCCCACCCGCCGAATCCTAAGGAAGGCCCACAATTCACAAGTCACCCGTCTAGGTGTCTTTTCCGAGTCATTTCCCTTTTAGTCTCGTTCGGGATGTACTTTCTATTTCGGGATTTTGGGCTAGTTTCTGATTACGTGGTGTTCTTACAGACAGGCCACCCGAAACCAGACATCAACGCAAAATGGACGAGTTGAAAAATGCCTTGACCAAGATCGAAACTCAACTGGCCGCCATCCAGGCTAACCAAGCAACTTTGTCCACCCGCCTAAGCACCGTAGAGAAGACGGTCCCTAACGAAGGAGGTGAGCCCGCCGGGCCCATGGCCGAGCTGGTTAGTATCGTTCGTAGGCTCGAAGAACAGGTCCACCGATCGACGAACAACTCGATTCACACCGAAAATGCTCGTACTTATTCACCTTTGGATAACGAGCTACCCGCTAACCTCAACTTGACGGGAATTCCTATGTTTGAGGGTACCGAAGACCCGGTCCACCACATCCGGGCTTTCAAAGACTTCATGGCGGTCAAGGGGGTGAAGTCAACTATGTTCAAGCACTTGTCCCCTTCTTCCTTGGAGAAACATCCTAAGGCTTGGTTCTACAATCTCGATTCCAAGAAATACAAAACTTGGGACGATGTGGCTACCGAGTTTGCTCGGAACTACGCCGATAACACTGAAATCCAGATTACAATGCGTACTCTGGAGGTAATGGCCCAAGAGCCCAAAGAAGGGTTCACAAAATATTTGCAAAGATGGAGGGCCGAGAGTGTGAAGATGGGTGAAAAGCCCAGCGAAAAAGTGCTGGTGGAGGCCTTTGTCAAGAACCTCCTCCCATCCTACCGGGTCCATCTCCGGTATGCTATCATCCCCAATTTTTCCGCTCTTACTGAAATAGGCACCAGGATCAAGGATGACCTAAGGCTAGAGAACCTGACTAAGGCCTCTACCAAAGGCTATCAAGGGGCTAGTTCGTCTACAAACAAGCCCACACCTGCATCTGCAACCCGCAGCATCTTTGACGAGGTAAATCTGCTCGACACCTCATCCAAAAAGAATACACCAAATCGGGTATTCACAGATATAGGGATTACCTATACTTATGCCTTACAAAGGCTATCCTCGAAGGGACTGATCCAACCAATAGGCCCAACTCCAGAGGCCCCATTAGATAAGAGGTCCAAATATTATAATGCCCAAGCCTACTGTCAGTATCACCGGGGTAACGGACATGATACTGAAAAATGTTGGAAGCTAAATCACCTAATCCAAGATCTTATCGAGAGCGAGAAAATCCCATTGCCCGGAGACAAGCCGAGCAACAAAGAAAACCCGTTCAGCGCCCATGCCATATTTACAGGAGATGTAGTTGACTGTTCCCACCTCATTTCCCCGTTTATCCCACAAATCAACGGGATATGGTTCGATGATGAGGACGATGTGTATTTAGCCAAAGGGGAAGCTGTCCCCATCACCCTTGAAGAGGTCCGGAAAGCCAAGTCCAAAGCCTTGGCCACCAACCACCTCGCCACTGCTGGGCGCGCCACTCCAACACCCGTCGCTGAACCTGCCAGGACAGGGTCTACCTCCGAAGAGCCAAACAATGACACGGCCTTGGTCCAACAAATGAAGAGGGTTCGAGCTGACTTAACCATATGGCAACTACTGGTTAGTTCACAAGCTCATCGTGAAGCACTGACTAAGGCTCTCGATGAAATCAAGGTCGATTCAGAAGCTACCCCTGCTGAAATGGTAGCTACTATCATGCCCTACCTCAGGGGCAAGTCCAAGAACGAAGGCCCACTCTTAATCTTCGCCGAATCTGATCTGCCATCATTTGGGACCAATCATAATCTGGCCCTATATATCACGGTCATCTGCAAGGGTAAGTACCTCCTGATGACCCTTATCGACGATGGATCGGCCGTGAACGTCCTACCCTTAAGGACCGCTAGGGCCCTCGACATCACTGATGCCGACTATCTCTCGACAGCGCACACTATTCAGGCTTTCGATGGAAGCCCAAAGCCTGTCGCCGGGGCCGTTAAATTAAAGATCATAACGGGCCCAATCGAAAAGGAGCTAGAATTTTAGGTGATAGATGTCACCTCATCATTCAACCTCTTGCTAGGAAGGCCTTGGATCCACGCAGTCAAGGCCATGACATCTACCCTCCACCGAAAAGTCAAGATGCCCCTTAAAGACGGTATCATCACACTGGAGGCGACCCCGATGACCGTGGCTAGCTGTAATGCCACGAACCGGGCCGAACCACGAGGATTCGAATTCGTGGGTATGATTGAGGAGGAATATCTCTTCAAACCCTACTTCGCCCCTAGCATCGACACGATGCTACAAAATCTGAGTTATCTACCCGGAGCTACCTCAAGACCATATCTTCCGGCAGGGAAGATCATCGAGGTCCTAGACAACGCAGAGTCCCGACTCGGACTGGGATATACTATAAGCTCGGAGAATGTGGGCCGGGCCTATGCAATCAAATTTGTTACTCCAGTTTTCGGAGCCATTCAAGAGGGCCTCTACCAACCCACCATCACATATCCCGAGACCAAAACGGCTCGGGAATGCAACTATATCCCCGACGATATATTCACCATCATCCAAGTAGAGTCTGAGAAGGGTGAAAGTGACTCCGAGCCCGTGTTGGGGCTCTTATTTGGAGAAGACAAGACCGTCTCTGCTCCAAAAGATGACTTGGTCAACTTGATCCTCCGCAGCGATCGGTTCGACCCAACCAAGCTAATCACCGAGGTCGGCGCCAACACCGAGACGAGGGCTTGGAGGAAGACCATAAAATGGACCGACAGTCAAGGACGGGTCTACAAGCTAACCACCGGCAAGGGAGACATGCCGGATACCGAGTCCGAGTCTGAGTCAGAGTCAGAGTCGGAGTCTGAGTCCGAGTTTAGAGGGTCTGGTGCTGGAGTCGAGTCTGTAATCCCTCTTCCCTTAGCCACTGAGGTCTCGGGGTCTGTCCCAAGACCTCTCCCTATCCCGCCACTGACCAACGATCAGATGGCAGCTCTATTCGAGCTATTTTCCAAATTTACCATCAATAATAATAACGAACACCGTTCTGCTTACGACTTGTCTTATTTCCAAAATTTTCTCAAGTTCAAAAATTTTATATGCAATGACATTGAGAAACGCGACAAACAGGTACCTCTACCTCCACACCATGGTCAAGCAGCTCGAGAAAAGGGAATCCCGAGATCCGGTAATCAAAGAAACCGAGTCCATCAACGTGAGAACCACTTTAGAACCCCAGATGCTTAAGTTGGGCCTATCTTTAGATCCAGAGGAGAGACAACAGTTCACAGACCTCCTCCTAGAATTTAAAGACGTCTTCGCATGGTCCTACAAGGACATGCCGGGAATAGATCGAGAAATAGAAGAACACCGAATACCCATCAAAGATGGATGCAAACCGGTGAAACAAAAGCTCAGAAGAATGAAGCCCGAATGGTCTCTTAAAGTCAAGGAAGAGGTCGATAAACAATTCAAAGCGGGTTTTATACAAGTGTCTGAATATCCAGACTGGGTTGCAAACATCGTGCCGGTACCCAAGAAGGACGGCAAGGTGCGAGTATGTGTGGACTTCCGGGACCTAAACAAGGCCAGCCCAAAAGACGATTTTCCGTTACCATACATCGACATTTTGGTGGATAATACGGCCGACCATGCCCTTCTATCATTCACGGATGGGTATGCCGGATACAATCAAATTAAAATGGCAGAAGAGGATATTGGTAAGACCACCTTCATTACACCATGGGGTACTTACTGCTACACCGTCATGCCATTTGGGCTTATCAACGGACCGCCACCACCTTATTACACGACATGATGCATAAGGAGGTGGAAGTCTATGTGGATGATATGATCGTCAAATCCAAGGACCGAAGCGGGCAAATTCCGGCCCTAAGAAAGTTCTTCGCCCGACTACGTAAATACAACATGAGACTGAACCCACAGAAATGCAGTTTTGGGGTAACTTCAGGCAAATTACTGGGCCATATCGTTAGCCAACGCGGCATCGAGGTCGACCCAGCCAAAATCAAGGCCATCACCGAGATGCAACCACCTAAGACCGAAAAGGAAATAAGGGGGTTTCTCGGGAAAGTCCAGTACATCAGCCGTTTCATTTCGAAACTAACCATGGTATGTGAACCCATCTTCAAAAAGCTAAAAATCGGAGAACGGGTGCTATGGGACGATAAATGTCAAGCGGCTTTCGACAAAATCAAGGAGATTCTGTCTGCTCCGCCGGTACTAATGCCACCTCAACACGGTTTGCCTTTGTCGTTATACCTAACGACGACCGAGACAGCATGGGGGCTATGCTGGCCCAGACAGTCGAAACAGAAGAACGAGCTATTTACTACATTAGTAAAAAGTTCCTCAAATATGAATGCAAATACACAATGCTCGAGAAAACGTGCCTAGCATTAATATGGGCCACTAAAAAGCTCCGACACTACATGCTTAGTCACGAGGTACATGTTTTATCCAAAATGGATCCAATCAAGTACTTATTCGAGAAGCCCATCCTCAACGGCAGGATGTCGAGATGGACTTTAATGTTATCCGAGTTCGACCTCAAGTTTGTACCATTAAAAGCCATCAAAGGCCGGGTAGTTGCCGAGTTCCTCGCTGATAGCCCAATATCCGAAGAAGGCCACACTAATACATGGGCCTTCCCTGATGAAGACATATTCCATACCGATACCGAGACATGGGATTTTTATTTTGATGGGGCATCTAACTTCTGGGGATTTAGGGTTGGAATTCTGTTAATCTCACCCCGTGGGGAACACACTCCCTTATCCATCAAGTTGGACTTCGACGTGACCAACAACGCAGCCGAATACGAAGCATGCATTCACGGGTTGCGAGCCGCCGCCGATTTAGGGGTAACGAACCTCCGGGTCCACGGTGATTCATCACTGGTCATTAATCAGACACTCCAAAAATGGAAAACTCGGAACGCCAATCTCGTGGCTTACCAAGCACGAGTAAGGGTTCTAGAGAAACAATTCCAGAAAGTAGAATACATCTACCTGCCTCGGGAAGAAAATCAGTTTGCAGATGCCCTTTCCAAATTAGCATATTTACTGAACATCCCGGACCACCTGGCCAGCATGCCAATTTGTATCGAAAGGCGGTCAGAGTCGGCCTACATTCATGCCATTCAAGATATCGAGATAACTGACCCAGAACCTTGGTATCAAGCCGTCCTAACCTACCTGACAACGGGAGAATATCCCGCCGGAGCTAAAAATCGGGCCAAAAAGGCCCTACGAAGATTGGTAACCCAATTCGTTCGTACTGATGACGGACAATTGTACAAAAAGACGACGCAGGGGGCTCTCCTCCTATGCATCGACAAGATACAAGCCGAAAAGGTCATGGCCGAGGTCCACGACGGTGAAAACGGTCCGCATATGAACGCCCATATGCTGTCCCGTAAGATCATGAGGCTCGGGTATTACTGGAACACCATGGAAACAGACTGTCAGTTATATGTCAAGCACTGCCATAACAGTCAGATCTTCGGTAATGTACAGCATATGCCATCTTCCCTATTATATACCATGACATCACCATGGCCATTTTCGACATGGGGTATTGACATAATTGGGAAAGTGCACCCTTCCGGAACGGGAGGACATTGCTTCATATTGGTGGCCATCGACTACTTCACCAAATGGGTCGAAGCTGAGTCATACCGTGTCTTGAACGCCAAGCACGTGGCCAAATTCATCCAAAATAAGATCATATGCCGATACGGGATCCCGCATGAATTTATCAGTGATCACGGGACCCATTTCCAAGCTGAAACCACTGCATTACTGGCGAAATACAAAATTCATAGGCATACATCTTCACCACCGACCACAAACAAATGGGGCGGTAGAAGCGGCCAACAAAACAATTGTCACCATACTAAAAAAGGTGGCTGAGAATTATCGGGACTGGCCCGACAAGATACCATTTGCCTTGTGGGGGTACCGAACTTCAATTCGCACCGCAACTGGAGAAACTCCATATTACCTGACATATGGAATGGAAGCAGTCCAACCAGTCGAGCTAGAAGTACCATCCCTAAGGATTTTGCTTGAAAGCCAAGTGCCCGAAGCAGATTGGGTCCAAGCCCGATACGATTCGCTACTCCTTTTGGATGAACGGCGGTCCCGGGCCCTCAATAATATTCAAGTGCATCAAAAGAGAATCCAACGGGCTTTCAACAAAAAGGTTAGGCCCAGGAAAATCAAAGAAGGTGATTTGTACCTAAAATCGGTTTGTGCCTTACTGCCGGTTGACCCAAGGGGAAAGTTCAAACCCAATTGGGCTGGGCCATACTTAGTCAAGAAAATCCTATCGGGAGGAGCGGTGATGCTAACGGACCTGGACGGTAACGAGTTCGTCAACCCGACCAACTTGGACCAGCTGAAGCGCTACTACCCATAAGCCCAATCTCAATGTCATTTGCAAAAATTTATAAAACTTAGTCTTTTTATAAATTTTCAAAATTTTAGACAAGTCAATAAGTTATAATTAACTATTCTACCGTCGCACATCTCGAATTAATAATCTTGATGTATTTTGAAAATTGCAAAAATATAATCAAATCAAAGTTCGAACTACGGTTGGTTTGATTCCGCTAATTGTGGATACGTAGGCAACCCCTCAAAAGGGTACAACCACTGCATTAACGAAAAGACGGGAACGATATTCAATAATACGTCTTTATTAATATCTCGATAAACTCGAAAAATAAAAAAGGCAAAAACACAAAAAAAGCGCACCACAGAAATAATAATAATATTCAAATAATAAAATAGGAGACTAATATCCCGGCATCTTCCCCTTTCCCTTGTCCTTCGGGTCGCGTGGAGCCCGAGGTCGTCGAGGTGGGGACGAGCGTTCCCTAATCACCAGGGGAACCTCCTTAGCACGAGCCCGCTTCTTTGACGACGGGTCTTCAATCACAGTCTTCGGCCCAAGTCGGGCCCGCACATGCTCGGGTAGCCTATCCCGTGGGCCGAGTCGGTCCTGCACGGCTAGTCTAGAGCCCGGTCTCCTTTCCAAGTCCGTCTGGGGGCTCACTTTCCCCCGAGCACCTTTAGCACCGGACGCTTCAGCTTGAGTCTTAGCCTTCTTCTTTTGTCCGGACATTAGACGAACTAGGGTAGCTAGAGTGTCTCCCTCATCAAAGAACCCTCTGTTGTCTTTAGCTTGCTCCCTTCTCAGCAGGTCGAAAGCTTCATCAACCTTCAAAGCAGCTCGGGCCTTGGCATCACCTGCTTTGGTCCACTTCACATATGAGTCCGAAACCCAGATCGAATGCCGAGACTTGGGAATGGGCCAAGTATGCCGGGTGTACCACCTTTGAGCCCAAGTATCGCACATCACATCAGTCAATTGGGTAGGGTCACTCACAATTGCCTCTATTTCTGGTATCCGTTGAGTTCGTCCATACTGCCTTATTATGCGATCCGGGTAAAGATGAACCGTTTGGTTGAAAGACAAGATGACTTTGTAACGAGCCCTCTCCCTCAGGTCCAAACCTGACCAAACGTAGATGGGCCACCATGGCATAACCCATCGAATCAGCCGCCCACCGTGGATTGATAGCACCTCATCCCAATTTTTCTGGCTAATCAGGCGAGAAAAATCGATGGCCCGCCTCCTCGTCATCAATTGGTTATGATGATAGTTGCTAGCATCAAGGGGAGGATCTATCACCGATAGCCTCTCATAAAGCCAAATCTGAAAAAAGAAAACAAAAGCATTAGATCTTGAGACGAAGCAGACGACACTCGATCGAGTGCCCAGGTGACTCGATCGAGTGCCCAGGTGACTCGATCGAGTGGCGTCACTGGAAGCGAACAGAATGCTTTTTAAGAAGGCACTCGGTCGAGTGCCAGGGTGACTCGATCGAGTGCCCACTGCGGTAGACAAATCCTCGAAAAAAATCTAAAAATCGAAAAAGGCAAAAAAGGAAATAAAAGTTCAACATACTTGCAACAAACGGGTGCTTCCGGTGAGACGAACGGACTGATCCCTCTTGCGGTTGTCCAAGCCTTGGATTATTTCTCCCGTGATCAGCCAGGCTAGGCTATGCTCCGTCTCCATTAAATCAACAACGGTCAACAGACGGATATGACCCATACAAGACAATAAATCCATGTGACCCTCAAAGGCATATACATGGAGCATGCAAAAAGAGAAAGCCCTACGGCTATGAACTGATCTCACCCGGACATCGTGTGGGTTCATGAACTTTTCAGCCAGATCGATCAAGGAGACTGTGTTGTCATCCTGGGTCATGCGAGACACCTCATTGTGGGAAAGTCCTAAAAATTCTCGAAGCTTCCTCCTCCGGTCATGAACTGAATACGGGACGGAAGGGCGGAGCATCGGGTTCCATCCTCCTATAGCTGCGATCTCCTCAGGTAAAGGGCAGATTTCGCCCCGAGGGAAAGCAAAGACATGATATATGTCATCCCAGTAAGCTAAGCATGCATCCAAGAAGTAACGATCAACCACCATCTGACGGAACGGGTACAACTGAGTTATACCCGTCTGATTCAAGACCACCCTATCAGCATCCCTAAATTGACGGGACCACGCCTGCAACATAGCACTCAATCTATCGATTCCCATGATGGATTTCTTAAGAGGATAAAGAGACTTTCTTTTTTGCCTTAAGGGAAATAAAATATTTTCTTGTGATGGAATTATGAAGAAAATCAAGAGCATAGGGGGCTATATATAGCATTAGCCTTGCAAATCTCTTCCCATATCACTTCTAGGAAAAGTTTCCTAAATTCCAAAAGGGAATTAACCCACAAGCCTAGTCCCGATACTAGCGAGGATAATCATCCCGAACTTTCCTAAATTCTTTAGGAGTCGATTTCAAAATTTTCAAAATTTCAAAATTTTCAAATTTTCAAATTTTCAAAAATTCAAAGAGTCATTTTCCCTAGCACGAGTCATTTTACTACCTACGTGTTGCATGCATTCTATGTGACTTATACAGGTACGACTCAAACAGGGATATGCAAGTCATCAAATCTCCCCAGCAGCATTTTCCGGGATAGCACGGGATGGGCCAATACACAGGCACACCCAGGGCTTACGCGACAAGCCCAAATTCCCCACGGAGTACGATCATCCAGCACAGGTATGATCTCTGTCTTACGGCTGGCGAGCCCTTCACGCGAGTCTAATGGACTATAAACGAACCGAACGGAAGCCTACCAGGTCTTAACGGGCTTGGTAGCTACTCTGACTTTCGCCCTGTCCAAGTGTGGGGGCTCTGTAGACACCCGCATTTTGACCGCCAGGTGTCTATGGCAGTTTCCAAAAAACACCCAATGATGATCGGATGCTAACGTGTCTCTACGCGCTCGGATACGGGCTCAAATCCATTAATCGCTGGCTAACACACTTACGGAGTACAAATCTCACCAAACAGACCTCAAATCCAGGCCCAGTGGATCATTCCGAGTCAAACAAGACTAATTTGGGCCAAAACCGACACCGGAAATAAAACCGACTTTTCACGATTGGGTCAACCCCGGTCAAAGTCGTTTCCGAGACACACAAAACAGCCATAAAATCATCAAAAGCCCAAGTCAAGCACAAAATCCATCAAACACAAATCACAGTCAAAAGTCAACGGACCTGCGCGACCCAGCTGGGCCACTCGATCGAGTGACCCACCCACTCGATCGAGTGGGCCTATTTCGAGCCCGACGGCTGGCATAACGGGCCACTCGACCGAGTTAGCCACCTACTCGGTCGAGTAACCCTAAACCGGGTGCCCTAGCTCTTCCTATATAAACAACCCCACGCAACACATTACACATCTGGACAATCTTTACAAAACCCTAATACACCCTAAAGCAACCCTACACACACACATACAACGTCCTTTACAAACCCTAAGCAAAACCCTAGCAATTCTACACTAGCAAAACCCTAAAACCTAGTTTTAGGAACCAATCCCCAGCCACCATAACTTAACCTCCATAAAACCTCAAAGACTCTTGTGTTAAAGCCGCGGTTACGAGCCTTATTCCGAGACAAGAACATGTAGGTTGAGGGTGTCAAAACCCTTCTCTTCTCCTTCTCTTCACCTCGTCATCTTCTTTTTCTTTTTTTTCTCGTTTCTTTTATTATTTTTTTTACTATTATTCCATTCGTCGCATCATAATATCGATAATACTATTAACATCAAAACATTAAAATACCTATCGATTTGTGTCGAATAAGAAGGATATCGGAATAAGGAAACCCGAATATACAAGTGTACAGCACACAGTGTTGTCGGTCGCTTATTCCGATATCCCGACTATTTGATTATTGAGATAAGTTAACTTAAACAATAATCCGTTTTTTATTTTTGTAGTCGTCATCATCCATCTTGCATCCATCAATTTTCAAATCAATTTTAATAAGGGTCGAAACTCATTGACACGGATCCGACATCACAATCTCTAGGGATTTATCGATGTCGGAGAAGTCGAGGGAATCAAGTCTTTTTATTATTTATTTAATCAAAGAGTCAATTTTTCGAAATCGCATTAAATCAATTTAAGGCAATTTTTGTTGATGCTAAAATAATTGTCAAAACAATTCGTTAGAATTATGGCATTATTAAACGCGGAGAAAATTTAATCATATCACAACAATCAATTCGAAGCAATTTTAAAACGATTTTCAAATTAATGCAATTTTCACAAACGAATCATAATTCGTACAGAGGGCACTCGACCGAGTGCCTAGCCCACTCGGTCGAGTGGCACCTCAAAATCGAACCAGAACGCTTTTCACGACCACCACTCGGTCGAGTCTCACAGTGACTCGATCGAGTGGCCACGTACTCGACCGAGTTGGTCAATAACTCGGCCGAGTACGGTCTTAAACGTAAAACAGAAGCTTTTTTTAGGGTCCACTCGATCGAGTCCATCGACCACTCGATCGAGTAGCCTCATAACGACTAAAACGTGAGTCGTACATTCTTCTATTTTTCAAACTCGATAGTATTTTGCGACTTAGGTCAGCACGTGCTTAATTAATCACGTGTATACTATCTTTTCAAACCATGCATCTCATATTTGCATCTCGTTTACATCATTCAATTCATCTCATATTTGCACAAACCGTTATTAGTCGTTATATCATTACATCGTTACTAACGCATTTGTTATTTCTCTTGTCAATTTAATTATTGTTCGTTTATTGTACTAAATGAACCCACATGCTAAAATTCCACTTTGACGTAGAATTAATTGCATTAAATTGACATAGAAACCCACTTTTCAATTTCATTCACATGTCTAGGAAAAACAATGTTTGCATAAGCATTTTTCCCGTTTTACTAGCACGCGTATTAGAAAGTCATTCGAATTCTTAGTAGAGGCCACTAATGTGCGGGCGGGGTTGGGTGTCCTTTGTGGGCTTCCCAACACGTACCCTCCCCCCTAACTCAGAACCTCGATTTCCGGATGCCCGTCCCCGTTGAAAAATGCTCCGAAAGCTACAATGCCCAAGCCTATTGCCAATATCATCGGGGAAATGGGCATGATACTGAGAAATGTTGGAAGTTGAAGCATGTGATTCAGGATTTGATTGAGAGCGGGAAAATACCATTACCCGGGGACAAGCCAAGCAACAAGGACAACCCCTTTAGCTCTCATGCTATCTTCACCGGTGAGGTGATCGACTGTTCTCACCTTATCTCTCCTTTCATCCCACGAATCAATGGGATATGGTTCGATGATGGGGAAGATGTGTACCTCACCAAAGGGGAAATTGTCCCCATCACCCCCGAAGAAATCCGGAGGGCTAAGTCCAAGGCCTTAGCCAGTAACCACCTCACCACCGCCGGTCGTCCTTATTCAGCCACTAGCTCCAAGGACATCTCAGTCCCGGCAACCGTCACTGAACCCGCCAGGACGGAAGAGGCCATTGAAGAGCCAAGCACCGATACGGCTCTTGTCAAACAATTGAAAAGAGCTCGGGTTGACCTCACTATATGGCAACTCTTGGTTAGCTCGCAAGAACATCGAGAGGCACTTACTAAGGCTCTCGATCAGATCAAGATCGACTCCCAGGTTACCCCTACTGAAATGGTAGCCACCATTCTGCCCTACCTCAAGGGCAATTCCAAAGAAGAAGGCCCATTAGTCACTTTCTCGGATGCCGACCTACCACCATTCGGGGCCTCTCATAATCTGGCCCTATATATCACGGTAATTTGCCGGGGTAAGTACCTCCCAATGACCCTAGTTGACGACGGGTCTGCTGTGAATGTCATCCCTCCAAGGACTGCCAAAGCACTCGACATCACCGAGGCTGACTACATACCGACTGGCCACACTATCCAGGCTTTCGATGGAAGCCCAAAGGCGGTTTCTGGGGCCGTTAAGGTGACAATTATGATGGGTCCAATTGAAAAGGAGCTAGAGTTCCAGGTGATCGATGTCGCCTCCTCTTTCAATCTACTCCTAGGAAGGCCTTGGATTCATGCTGTAAAGGCGGTGTCTTCTACTCTTCACCGAAAGATCAAGATGCCCTTGCAAGAAGGCATTATCACTCTAGAGGCAACCCCTATGACTGTGGCTAGCTGTAACGCCACGGACCGCACCGACCTTTTCAGGCCCTATTTCACCACGAGCATCGACACGATGCTGCAAAATTTGGGGGTATTTATCGGGGGCTACCTCGAGGCCATATCTTCCAGCTGGGAAGATTATTGAAGTCCTGAATGACGGGGAATCTCGCTTCGGCTTAGGGTACGCTGCGACCCCCGGAAATGTGGTCCGAGCGGGCATTGAGAAAGCTTGCAACATCATCAAGGGTACCTACTTGGGCCCTTATAGCCCAAGGTTGGCTGACTATTTCGTCACACCGATATTCGGGGCTATTCAAGTTGGCATGTATCAACCAACTACCACATATCCCGAGACTGAACTAGCTCGGGAATGCAACTACATTCCGGATGACATATTCGCCCTCATCCAATCTGAATCCAAGGAGGGTACTGACAATGCTGAGCCCGTGCTGGAGCTCTTATTTGGGGAAGACAAGGTTGTCCCGACCCCTAAGGAAGATCTGGTGAACCTGATCCTTCGAAGCAACAGGTTCGATCCTTCAAAGCTGATCTTGGAGGTCGGTGCTGATACTGGGAAAAGAGCCTGGAAGAAGACCGTCAAATGGACCGACAGCCAGGGCCGAGTCTACAAGCTGACCACCGGGGAAGGAGACATGCCGGACACCGATTCCGAGTCTGAGTCTGAGTCTGAGTCTGTATTCGAGTCTAAGGGGTCTGGTGCTAGAGTCCAAACTGTAACCCCCCTCCCTGTAGTCACTACCACCGGAGCCTCGGGGTCTGTCCCGAAAGCGCTCCCAATCCCGCCTCTGACCAACGATCAGATGGCCGCTCTCTTTGAGCCGTTTTCCAAATTTACCATCAATAATAACGAAAAACTGTTCCGCTTATGAGTTGTCTTATTTTCAAAACACTTTCAATTTCAAAAATATTTTTTGCAATGACATTGAGAAACCCGATGAACAGGTGTCCTTGCCTCTGCATCTGATCGAGCACCTAGAACAGAGGGAATCTCGAGACCCGGTAATCGAGGAAACCGAGTCTATCAATGTAAGAACAACCTTAGAGCCCCAGATGCTTAAGATAGGGTTATCTTTAGATCCCGAGGAGAGACAACAATTCACAAACCTCCTCCAAGAATTCAAGGATGTCTTCGCCTGGTCCTACAAGGACATGCCGGGGATAGATCGGGAAATAGCTGAACACCGCATACCCATCAAAGATGGGTGTAAGCCGGTAAAACAGAAGCTTCGAAGAATGAAGCCCGAGTGGTCTCTCAAAGTCAAAGAAGAGGTAGACAAACAATTCAAAGCGGGCTTTATAAAAGTGTCTGAATATCCAGACTGGGTTGCAAACATCGTGCCGGTACCCAAGAAGGACGGCAAGGTGCGGGTATGCGTAGATTTCCGGGACCTTAACAAGGCCAGCCCAAAAGACAATTTTCCGTTGCCACACATCGACATACTGGTGGACAACACAGCTGATCATGCCCTTCTATCATTTATGGATGGGTATGCCGGATACAACCAAATTAAGATGGCAGAAGAAGATATGGGTAAAACCACTTTCACCACGCCATGGGGTACTTATTGTTATACTGTTATGCCGTTTGGGCTCATTAATGCCGGAGCCACCTATCAACGAACAGCCACGGCCTTGTTACATGACATGATGCATAAGGAAGTGGAGGTTTATGTCGATGACATGATTGTTAAGTCTAAAAGCCGAGACGGGCATGTTGCTGCCCTAAGAAAATTATTCACCCGACTGCGTAAGTACAACATGAGGTTGAACCCTCAAAAGTGCAGTTTCGGGGTAACATCAGGCAAACTACTGGGCCATATCGTTAGCCAACGCGGCATCGAGGTCGACCCAGCTAAAATCAAAGCCATCACCGAGATGCAACCACCTGAGACCGAAAAAGAAATAAGGGGGTTTCTCGGGAAAGTCCAATACATCAGCCGATTTATTTCAAAGCTAACCATGGTGTGTGAACCCATTTTCAAGAAACTGAAGATAGGGGAACGGGTACTATGGGACGATAAATGTCAAACGGCTTTTGACAGAATCAAAGAGATCTTGTCTGCTCCGCCGGTATTAATGCCACCTCAACCCGGTTTGCCTTTGTCGTTATACCTAACGACGACTGAGACAGCCATGGGGGCTATGCTGACCCAGACAGTCGATTCAGAAGAACGGGCTATTTACTACATCAGTAAAAAGTTCCTAGAATATGAATGCAAGTATACAATGCTCGAGAAAACATGCCTAGCTTTAGTGTGGGCCACTAAAAAGCTACGGCACTATATGCTCAGTCACGAGGTACATGACCTGTCCAAAATGGATTCGATCAAGTACCTATTCGAGAAGCGCATCCTCAATGGTAGGCTGTCTAGGTGGACTTTAATGCTAGCTGAGTTCGACCTCAAATTTATACCATTAAAGGCCATCAAAGGTCGGGTAGTAGCCGAGTTCCTCGCCGACAGTCCGATATCTGAAGAAGGACATACCGATACTTGGGCTTTTCCAGATGAAGACATATTCCATACTGATACCGAAACATGGGACTTGTACTTTGACGGGGCATCCAATTTGCGAGGCTTTGAGGTCAGTATTCTCCTAATATCGCCAAAAGGAGAGCACACACCGTTATCCATCAAACTGGATTTTAATGTGACTAATAACGCGGCCGAGTATGAAGCATGCATCCACGGGTTGCAAGCGGCTACTGATTTAGGAATTACAAATCTCCGGGTTCACGGGGACTCGTCCCTAGTCATCAATCAAGCCCTACAAAAATGGAAAACTCGGAATGCCAATCTCGTGGCTTACCAAGCGCGAGTAAGGGTTCTAGAGAAGCAATTCCAGAAGGTGGAATATATCTACCTCCCACGTGAAGAAAATCAGTTCGCGGATGCACTTTCCAAACTGGCATCCTTACTAAACATCCCGGAACATATGGCCAGTATGCCAATCTGTGTCGAAAGACGGTCCGAGCCGGCATATGTCAACGCCACTCAAGATATCGAGATCATTGATCCAGAACCCTGGTATCAGGCTGTCCTATCTTATTTGACTACGGGAGAATATCCCCCGGGAACTGAAATTCGGGCCAAGAAAGCCCTGCGAAGACTGGCCACCCAATTCATTCGTAAGGACGACGGTCAGTTATACAAAAAGACGGCACAGGGGACTTTACTCCTATGTATCGACAAAACACAGGCCGAAAAAGTGATGGCCGAAGTACACGACGGTGAAAATGGTCCGCATATGAACGTCCATATGCTAGCCCGAAAAATCATGAGGCTCGGATACTACTGGAACAGTATAGAGACCGACTGTCAATCATATGTCAAACACTGCCATAATTGTCAAATTTTTGGCAATGTTCAACACATGCCGTCGTCTCTACTGTAAACCATGACCTCGCCATGGCCATTTTCGACATGGGGTATTGACATAATTGGGAAAGTGAACCCTTCCGGGACGGGAGGTCACTGTTTTATTTTGGTGGCTATCGACTATTTCACCAAATGGGTCGAAGCTGAGTCATATCGTGTCTTGAATGCCAAGCACGTAGCCAAATTTATCCAGAATAAAATCATATGCCGGTACGGGATCCCACACGAGTTTATCAGTGATCACGGGACCCACTTCCAAGCCGAAACCGCTACTTTGCTAGCGAAATACAAAATCCAAAGGCATACATCTTCGCTTTACCATCCCCAAACAAATGGAGTAGTGGAGGCTGCTAATAAGATAATTGTCACCATACTTAAAAAGATGGCTGATAATTATCGGGACTGGCCCGACAAAATACCCTTCGCCCTATGGGGGTACCGGACGTCGATTCGTACTGCAACCGGGGCAACTCCATACTATTTGACGTATGGCATGGAGGCAGTCCAGCCGGTCGAATTAGAAATACCGTCTCTCCGAATTCTACTAGAAAGCCAAGTACCCGAAGCAGATTGGGTTCAAGCTCGATATGACTCGTTGGTTCTTTTGGACGAACGACGGTCTCGGGCTCTCAATAACATCCAAATATACCAAAAGAGAATCAAACGGGCCTTTAACAAGAGAGTCAGACCCAGGAATATCAAGGAAGGGGATCTGGTTCTCAAATCAGTCCGTGCTCTATTACCGGTTGACCCAAGGGGAAAATTCAAACCCTGTTGGGCTGGGCCATACCTGGTGAAGAAGGTTCTATCAGGAGGAGCAGTGATGCTAACGGACTTGGACGGGAACGAATTTGTCAACCCGACCAACTTGGACCAGCTGAAGCGCTACTACCCCTAAACCTTATCTCAAATGTCATTTGCAAAAAAATTTTAAAAGCATTCTTTTCAAAACTTATAAGCAAGTCAATAAGTTAGGATTATTTATCCTACTGTCGCACATCTTGAACTCATAGTCTTGGTGTATTTCAAAATTGCAAAAAAATCTACGCCCGAACTACGTTTGGTTTGATTCCACTAACTGTGGATACATAGGCAGCCCCTCAAAAGGGCACAACCACCGCAATAACGAAAAAGACAGGAACGGCTTCACTAATATAGTACTTTTATTATTCCAAAAAAAAACCGATAAACTCGGTAATTCAAAATTACAAAAAAGCCACGAAAAGCCACAAAAAAAACACACAACAAAAATAGTAATAATATCCTAATAATAATAATAGAGACTAGTATCCGGGCATCTTGCCCTTGCCTTTGTCTTTCGGGTCATGAGGGGCCCGGGGACGTCGAGGTGGGAGTGGGCGTTCCCGGATGACAAGGGGAACCTCCTTGGCTTGAGTCCTCTTCTTCGACAGAGGATCTTCAGCTATGGTCACAGGCCCAAGTCGAGCCCGTACGTGCTCCGGCAGCCTATCCCTAGGACCAAGTCGGTCATGAACTGAAGGTCTAGGCCCTAGTCTTCTCTCCAAGTCTGTCTGGGGCTCACCTCCCCCCGAGCACCTCTAGCATTGGACCCCCCAGTTCGAGTCCTAGCTCCTCCTCTCTGACCCGGCACTAGACGAACTATCGGGGCTGGAGTCTCCCCTTCAGCAAAGAAGTCCCTGTTATCTTTGACTTTCTCTCGCCGAAGCAGGTCGAAGGCTTCATCAACCTTTAGGGCGGCACGAACTTCGGCAGTCTCCGCTTTGGTCCACCTCTCATAAGAATGGAACACCCAGTTTGAATGAAGCGACTTGGGAACGGACCAAGTAACTCGGGTATACCACCTCTGAACCCAAGTGTCGCACATAACGTCGGTCAGCTGGGTAGGTTCACTCACAACTGTCTCGTTCTCCGGAATGCGCTGAGTCCACCCATACTGCCTGAGTATGCGGTCAGGATAGAGGTGAACTGTCTGGCTAAGGGACAAGATCACCTGGTAGCGTGCCTTATCTCTGGGCGCCAAACCCGTCCAGGAATAAATGGGCCACCATGGAACCACCCATCGAATCAATGGACCACGATGGAATGATAATTCTTCCTCCCAGTATTTCTTGGTAGTAAGGCAGGATGAGTCAGTAGGCCATCTCCTTGTCATCACTTGGTTGAACCAATATTGACTCGGGTTGGGAGGAGGCTCGATCATTGACAACCTCTCAAATAGCCAGAGCTGAAAAGAAAAAACAACACTCATAAGATTCCGGAACAATTTAGACGCTGGCCCAGGGGACTCGATCGAGTGCTTGAGATCACTCGATCGAGTGACACACCAAAAACAAGGCAGTAGACCTCTTTACGAGGGCACTCGATCGAGTGCCAGGGTGACTTGGTCGAGTGCCTCCTGTAGCAGTATATCGCAAAAAAAAAGTCGAAAAAAAAAAATTTATCGAAAAATCGAAAAATCAAAAATCAAAAAGGAAAAAAAAAAGAAAAAGCGATATACCTGCAGCAGGCGGGTGCTCCCAGTGAAACGGGCTGACTCATCCTTCTTTCGATTGTCCAAGCCCTGAATAATTTCCCCCGTGATCAACCACGCAGGACTATATTCCGTCTCCATAAGGTCGGCAATGACGAGAAGACAAACGTTGCCCATACAAGACAGCAGGTCCAGATAGCCTTCAAAGGCGTACACATGAAGCATGTAGAAAGCAAACGCCCTACGGCTATGAATAGGCGAAACCCGGATATCATACGGGTTCATGAATTTCTCAGCCAGGGCTAGCAAGGAAATAGTATCCCCTTCAGTCATACGAGACACTTCAGCATGGGAGAGCCCTAAAAACTCCCATAGTTTCCTCCTAGGATCTCGAACTGAGAAGGGGACGGCAGGACGGAGCAGTGGGTTCCACCCTCCTATGGTAGCAATTTCCTCTGGGAGGGGACAGATTTCGCCGCGAGGAAAGGCGAAAACATGGTAAGTGTCGTCCCAGTAGGACAGACACGCATCAAGAAAATGGCGGTCCACGTGCATCTGGCGGAATGTGAACAATTGGAATATACCCGACTGTTTTAAGGCTACCTTACTCGCATCCCTGAAGCGGTAGGACCAATCTTGCAACATGTCGGTCAGGCGCTCAATACCCATATTTGAATTTCTTAAAAGAGATGAATTTTTCTTGAGGAGAAGAAGAAGTTTTGAGGGTTGTGACAAAGAAGGAACCAGGATGATGTATTTATAACATCAAAGCCCTGGTAGCTCCCCTGCAGATGTGCCTCCTTGGTCCAAGCGGGCCTAGGCATACAGGCCCGGCTCTTGTCTCCTCCCCATAGACACGGGAATTTAGTCATCCCGAGCAGTCTGTCAAAATTCAAAAAAAAATATTCTAAATTTTTTCTAAAATTTTTCAACCATCCAAATTTTTATTCCCCAGCGCGAGTCGTCTTCTGCCTAAATGTTGCATGCAAAACTTTATGTAACTAACACAGGTGTAACTCGAGGCTTCAGAAGCAAGCCCGCACAGTTTATATATCTCCCCAGCGGAAAGTCTAAAGACGGCCTCAATTTAAGCACGGGATGGGCCCACATACAGGCACACCCAGGACTTACGCGACAAGTCCAATTCCCCACAAAGGTATTATCATCAGCTCTGGTATGATTTCTATCTTATGGCTGGCGAGCCCTTCGCGCGAGTGTAATGGACTATAAACGACCCGACCGGAAGTCTGCCGGGTTTCAATCCTCGATTGGCCTGGTAGCTACTCTGACTCTCGCCTTGTCCAAGCCTCAGTCAGAGTGGGGGCTTTGTAGACACCCGCATTTTGACTGCCAGGTGTCTATGGTAGTTTCCAAAAAACACCCGATGATGATCGGACGCTAACGTACTCTAACGCGCTCGGATACGGGCTCAAAATCAATAATGTTCGGCATGGGCTTTTAACGGGATACAAATCACCTAAAACCAAACCCAAATTCAGGCCCAGTGGGTCGTTCCGAGCAAAATGGGACTAATTTGGGCCAAAACCGACACCAAAAATAAAAAACCGTCTTTTAGCGACCGGGTCAAAACCCGGTCAAGACGAATCCGACACACAAAAAACGACCTGGTACATTTCTAGAAATGGCGCCCAAATTCAAAAAAATCAAGATCAATCAAGGTCAATCATTCCTAAAATATCTCGTCCAAATTGATCCACTCGGTCTTGTGGATTGACACACTCGGTCGAGTGGAGCCTCAAAAACCGGACCAGATTCATCTTCAAGGGCACTCGACCGAGTGCACTAGGGCCACTCGATCGAGTGACCCTAGGTCGTGGGGTTTTTCTATAAATACCCCATCAACCCACAACATTCAACAACGTTTTCCCATCATCATTTCAGCCAACTTTACACATAAAAGCACCCTACATTTCTAACCCTAAGTCCCTCATCCTAATACACTACAACCCTAAGCAAATCCATACAAGAACCAAGCCATACATACACACCATCAACTCTTCCTACATATCTCGACGTTCCCGCGCCGTTGCCGCCATTTGACGAACCGTATCCCGAGAAGCAAGAGCATGTAGGTTGAGGGTGTAACATTCCACACCGACCTCTCCTTTCTCTTTCGTTTTTTTTTTTTTTTTTTTATGTTTATGTATCTATATATTATAATTATATCGATAGTAACGACAATATTACTAACACTAACATCTAACATCTAACATTTATTTATCGCATCTAACAACTTAACATTTAATTATCGTTATTTACATTTCGTCATAATATCACTACCGCGTATATACATATCTACATAATATCAAAATTCGGATTTTAACTCGTTTAACTACGACTATTGCACAAAGTCCGTTTAATCCATTTACGAGCCGCAATAGTGGTGGCGCCCTTTCGAGGAGCACCGCCCTACGCACTCAAGGGCATAACGCGATCGTGATAGTACGTAGTTGAACGGGCTTAATTCCATTTTCAAGGATTGGTACAAAACCCGTTGAAGCTAAACCGAGCATCGCATAATCCGTAAGGACTATTAAAGATGACGTAACGCGGAGGGAACCAATTTTGTCCCGGTCTAATTCAAAACAATTCTTGTGTCACCTTTCCAAAATCTCCGATAACGGTCTCGTAATCATGATATACGCATTATGAGCACCGAAGATCGAGTTGCATATAAATCGTGCCATATTTATATGTGATTCGATTAATTGTCGATTTTAAAACACATAAAACGAAACGAGTCATAACTCGTACAGGTGCCACTCGACCGAGTACATAAGCTACTCGATCGAGTAGCACCCCAAATTTTGGGCAGTAGCCTCCTCGAGGACACACTTGACCGAGTCAGACCATGACTCGATCGAGTAGGTCCTGTAGCCCAGAAAACCGAGAGCTCTTTTTATCATCCGAGCCTCGTCTTTTAAAAAGCGACTTAGTCGTCACGTGTAAAGTCAATCACGTGATCTCCTTTTCAAAATACATGCATATCATTGCACATAAACAACTTTGATCGACGGTCTCACTATTAATCTTGCGTTGACGACTCCTTAGTTGTATCCGACGCATAATTAATTTAGACTCCAATTTCTCGATATGATAAGTTGGGGCAAGGCATCAGGATTTGGGATCGGGCTAGCATCACGCCTAGGTCCTATATCTCCGTCCTTTGGTTAGTACAAAAAATAATGCGTATTTCAATCAAAGTTCGTCCATTTACACGACTCACGGTCTAGTTCAATATTTACTATATACGGGTCCGTTTCTATTTATTAGCTATCATTTTAGTTATATATTTCGTTCATTCTATATTATTGCTCGTTGTATTGTGAATTCCGGGTTGTATTCCGCCTGTGTAACTTGTAACCGATTTATATTGCTTTTTGCTTTATTTATTTACGTTTTACCGTTTATAAATGCACCCTCGCATGCTAAATCACTTCGACAATAAATTAGATACATTAAAATGACGTAGCTCACATTTAATTCGCATGCTTAGCTAAAACGCTGTTTGCATATCATTTCACCGAATCACTAACGCGCATATTAGAAAGTCAAACAATGTCGTAGTAGAGGCCACTAAGTGCGGGCGGGGTTAGGTGTCCTTAGTGGCCTTCCCAACACGTACCCTCACCCCTTACTCAAAACCTCGGTTTCCGGATGCCCGAAACCGTTGGCGCACGAGAGTCATTCTTTACACGATTACCGGTATAGATGGTATCGGTATCGCAATGCAAAGGGAGAAGCCCAATAAACTCTAAAACCGAAATGGACCATACTTTGTGTATGGTCCATAGCGATATAGAGTGGGCTCGAACGGGTCCAAACTCCCACAAAGTTCGGTGGCGACTCCATTTCGACTTAAATTTCAATTCGATCCATTCTCATATGGAGGTGCATTCCCTACCCAAACCCGCGCGTGGCCGCGTCGGGGTGGACCTATGTCATGTCCACAGGGTTTAAGGGTTGTAACCCTACAATGTTAGTGTAATGAGATGGCTCTTCGATTAAATGATCTCACTTCGTAAATATAAGTACGTCTCTTCGTGTGTTGCGTTGTATCTTCCCAATTCATATGCTAAATAAAAATCATATCCTCCATTATAGCATCTCGCCTACATAAATACCCAATTTCAACTCTTACAAAATGCCCACCCACACAGCAGACGAACATTTTATACAATCTTTCCATTCATATCTAGTCTATTTGGCAAAACGTCCTCTTTATTATTCAAAATCAATCATCAAGCATATCTGTTATGGCGAGCACAAAGGTCGCAACTCTTGAGCAGGGTGTTAAGGCTTTTTAGCAGGGATGTGAGAGTGGTCGCAACTCCCGCCAAGCTTCACTATGAACAGAGAAAAACAAAGAACGAATACAAGTACAAGTATTTAGATTGTAGATAATTATAGTATTTTTCTTTTAGCACTCTCGTATAGGATTGGTAAATGTTGAGGATCAGTTGAATGATGTCCTTGTTGTAGATGTTGCACTTATATTTGTCCTCCTTCCCCTTAGCCGTTGCTTCCAACTTCTTCCTTCTCTTTCTCCTGATTCCTCTCCCCTTCTGGTGGAACCGTCCCTAGGATTTAGGGAGTTGTTGCTGACCGGGTCTATTGCTTAGGATAAGGGTTTATCCTTGTATTGGGCTGTGCTCGGCCCATTTCCGGGTTTGATTTCTGTTTGACCCATTGCCATTACTTGGTCTCGTCTTTGGGTTGACTTATGGACTCTGGTTTGTGTTGGATTTACGGCTTTCCCGACTTTTGAATTTTGACTTTCGAGTACTGCTCCGTAGTTTTCTCACTTTTAATTCTTTAACTTTTTGACCTTGATTTTGACTTGAGATATGCCACGTCATTTTTTGAGGATGCGAAATTTATCCCAAACAAATGCCCCCAAATTTCCGACTAAGCTCATATTAGGCGGGAATTTCCGTTTGTGTTCGTTGTGGGTAATTCTGGAGACGATCTATTTTTCGTAAAGTTTGTCCTTTGGTCTACCTCTCCTGCTTCCCTAACTGATTTTTCCTCTTCTCCCATGATGATTTTCCTCTCCCCCTCATTATTGCTCGCGCTTCCCCGTACTACCTCCTCTCCCCTACCCTATTTATTCTTCCTTTCTCTCTACTTACCCCTACTCCCTCTCTAATCCCAAATTTCTTTCGAAATTCAAACCAACTCTATCTTCCCATTTCCTTGTCGTCCGTTGCCGCTGCCGTGTCGACGTCCCTTTGCCTTTCCCATTATCAGGTGACTTCCCCTTCCTCTCACTCGTTATTTTCGTCCCCTCTATGGCTCCTAAACCAAGTCGTAGCAAATCCCCAATTTTTCCTCCATCCTCTTCGCTGTCGTCGCCGGCGATGTTCTCCCCTTCCTCTAATCTAGGTTTGAAACATTCCTGCGACTCTAGCATCACCGATGATGATCTCCCCTTCATCAGGGAGGTTTTTGGTTTTAGTGAAGAGGTGGAGGTTCATATCCCCTCTCCTGGGCAGAAAGCGGACTTCATCCGGCCGGGGTGGGTTTGCATGTACGCCTATCCGTTCTTTCTAGACCTGCGTTTCCCTTTCCCTCCACTTGTCCAAGAATTTTTATCCTATTATAAATTCGCTCCTTGTCAGTTGGCCCCCCATACTTGGAGGGTGTTATTGACTTTCTGTGTCTTGAACCATCGTCATCAGAGGAACTTCTCCCTTGGTGATGTCTGTGCCCTATTCCAGGTGAGACCCCTGGGATACGGCCAAGTGACAATGCGCGTGAAAGATAAGTGCTTTCCCGGTATAATCTTTCTGGCTAACCCTCCCGACGCCGATTGGTTCAAAGACTTTCTTTTTGTGAAGGCTGACTCCGTTTCTCCTCTACCTCCTGACTACCTCTTCTCCGAGTGGGGAGCCGCCACAGGTACTTGTCACGTCCTCAATTCCTAAGTTTTCTTGCACACTCACGATTCTTACTAGTTTCGTGCTGCAGGTCTAAAGCAACCTGAGTGTGTGACGACAATTCTTGATTTTGCCGCTCAACTCTCTAGCTTAAGCCCTGAACAACACACCTTCAATAACCTCTTCGTCCCTTCAAAGAGTGGTGCCTGCCCTCCTTTTTCTGGCGTTATGTCTCCTAGTGAGGAATGGTCTGCTGAGTCGATTGATATATATTTTGTCTTTCTCCTGATGTGGGACTTACTTTGTGCTTCTGACTTCATTAGGCAACGCAAAGGCTCCGATGACTTTGGACCGGGTCAGTGCTAAAAGAAAGAGTATGGCCACCCGTTCATCCTCTAGGAAGGGTTCTGGCTCCTCTCATGCCCCCCTCAACCGGCTCCAAGAGAAAGCGCAGCCCTTCTCCCTCTGCACGGGTTGGTTCTATGGAGGAATCTCCTGTGATCAATCTGCCTGACTCTCCTTCGAATTCCGCTCCCCACTCTGCAGGGTGTGCTCCTGATGACATTCTGCTTGCATTTCCAAAGTACTTTGGGACTATCAGAACTCTGAAGGATCTGTCTCCTCTAGATCAGCTCCTTCTTCCAGGTTCCGAGGCTGTGATGGGTAGGGAGCCTCTCATTGAGGTGGCTGCTCATGTCACTGCACATGCTTTTGAGGTAATATTATTTTCTTGACTCTTGAATTTACCCAATTTTGGTTGTATTATTGATTGCTGTGGCGTTGATCAGACTCTTCAGATGGGCCTGTTCTTGAAGGGTGGTGTGTCCCACCTCAGGGAGTTGGGGAGTTGGCTCCAATCTGACAATGCTCGTCTGTTGGAGGACGTCAGCCAGGCCAGAGAGGAGGCTACGAAGCTGAAGGAGGAGCTGGGTCAGACTAACAAGCAGCTGGCTGAGGAGAGGGAGCACAAGGTTGCTGTGGAGGAGGTGAAAGCTGAACTTGCTCAGGTCCAGAGTGTCAACTCTGATCTTCAGGAGAAGGTGGCTGAGCTGCAGGAGAACATGGAGGGCGCCCTAAGCTGGTCAGCTCTGAGTGCTGAAATTCAGATGGTCAAGGACTACTCTGAAGGGAAGCATGAAGGTTGGGACTTGTCCGCCTTGGAAAAAAGGATGGAGGTGGAATTTCCTGCGGGCTTCAACCTGGAGATGCTGGCTGGGTATGAGGAGGAGGTGGCGGATGAGTCGGTTTCCTCTCCCCCACCAGATCAGGAGGCACTCGAGTAAGTGGATGCAGGTGCTGATGTTGCTGTTATGGTGGAGCCCATCGCCAGCCTCCCTCCTGAGGAAGATAATGCCTAGGCTGTTCAGCCTATTCTGATTGTTCTCTAGTTTTCCTGCCCTGCATGGCAGATAAAAATATTTTGTTAAAAAATTTAAACCTTGTTCTGAATTTACCTCTGCTCGAGGGAGCAGAGGGTTTGGATGCTTACCTCTGCTCAAGAGAGCAGAGGGTTTGGATGTATAGATACAATGCTTTTGTTTGCACTTATCTGCGTGTTTTGCAATATGTCTATGTTTGATTTGCTTGTTTGCTTGTTACCTTCTGTTGTGTGCAGGACTTTTTTTGTATGGTCGACCTTTGATAGATGGTGGCCTGTGATTTAGTTTGCCCACTAAGTCAGAGGTGCCATGCTTTTGCGGGGGTGCTAAGTGACGCAAGAGACTGTGATGTCCTGGTTGTCGGCACTCAGCACAAGACGCACGCCTTCTGTGGGAATTGTGTACTCCACCAGATTAGTCGTCACTACTAGTTTGAAGGAAAGGTTAGCAAAATATGGTGAGGATGTTATGCTTGGAAGTACTTGAAAGAAATTTGTGTCTTCAGGAATACGTGAACTTAATTTTTCGAAAGGTGTAAAAGGAAATCAAATTTTTACAAAATGGAAAATTCGTTTTTAAGTTACTTTTTTAGTAAAAAAATGCGAAAATTTTAACTAAGGTCCAAAAACACTTGAGGAAAGATTTCAAATTCGAGGATGTATGGAAATTAAGTCTTGAAGGCGTGTGAAGAGAGTTTCAAAGTTTAGAGATGTGAGAAGGTCAGTTATTGCAGTTATACGTTTCTTAAATCAGCAGAAAGGTAGATTGGAAGATAAAATGAATCTTTTAAAATAATGAAGGAAGATATTGAACCTGTATTCTGGTGGAGGTGTATTCATCAGATTAGATGCTTATTTCCTGACGACGTTGGCCTTTTCTTCTGGCGACACAGGCCTGTACCTCTAGCGGCTTTCACCTAGAAGAAATACTTCTTCAGGTGTACTATGTTCCAGGGTTTCTGGATGATTTTTCCTTCCATGGTCATAAGTCGGTAAGCTCCATTTCCCACCACTTTCTCCACCTGGTAGGGTCCTTCCCAATTGTAGGCGAATTTCCCCGCCTGTTGGTTTCTGGTGTTCTGAAATACTTTCCTGAGGACCAGGTCTCCTTCCTGCAGGATTCTGATCTTGACATTCTTGTTGTAGCTTCTGGCGACTGTCTGCCTGTAGGAGGCCACTCTGATCTGGGCGTCAGTTTTGAGTTCATCTACAGTATCCAAATTATTCGCCATTTCCACCTGGTTCCTTTCCTCTGTTATGCAGCCATACCTGTGGGTGGGTACTTTCACCTCTGAAGGAATGACTTCCTTAGCACCGAAGACCAAGCTAAAAGGCGTCTGCCCCGTAGCCACCTTAGGTGTAGTTCTATCTGACCATAGCACTAGAGGAAGCTCTTCTGCCCATTTGCCCCTTGCTTCCTCCAACCTTCTCTTCAGGTTGTCTATCACGATCTTATTGCTGGATTCCGCCTGACCATTGGATTGAGGATTTCTGGGGGTAGACTTACTCAACGTGGTATTCCGCCTGGCGTAGTAGGCTTCCATCTTGTTGCCAATAAATTGGGATCCATTGTCGCAGATGATTTCTAAAAGAATGCCAAACCTGCAGATAATATTGCGCTTAATAAAAGATATAACCTGCTTCTCAGTCACCTGAGGGAATGCCTCTGCTTCTATCCACTTGGAGAAGTAGTCGGTCATGGACAACATGAACACTTTGTTTCCTAGGGCTCTTGGTAACTTGCCAACAATGTCCATTCCCCACTTCATGAAAGGCCAGGGAGAAATTACTGGGTGCAATGGTTCTGCTGGCTGATGGTTAACCGGTGCATGTCTTTGGCAAGCGTCACACCTCTTGACATACTCTCTGGCGTCTTTGCGCATTGTCGGCCAATAGTAGCCCTGGCGTAGTGCTTTGTTGGATAGACTCTTGCCCCCTGCATGATTTCCACATTCACCATTATGGAGGTCATGCATAACCATTTCTGCCTCCTCCTAACTCAGGCATCTCAGGTATGATCCGACGGTTGATCTCTTGAATATGACTCCATCAATAAGGGTGTACCTGGACACTTTCATCCTAAAACTCCGGGCTACTCTCTTGTCTATCGGCAGAATATTATCCTGCATCCATTCTTTGTAGGGTTTCCTCCAGTCAGAAATTTCCTCTTGTCCTGTTGTGGCGCTGCAGATTCTTGCTTCCCTTAGCCATTGCAACCCCTGATCTGGCGGATTTTCTTGTTCCCTCGGCGTCTGGTGCTCCTGTGTACTTTTCCACACTGCTGGCTCCAGTACATGGACGATGGCATGGTGGATACTATGTCTGGTTTGAAAGTTGCCCCCAGAGTGGCTAGGGAGTGTGCCTCTACATTCTGGTCCCTCGGGATTTGATTGATTGAGAAAGCCATAAATTTGAGGGAGAGCTCCTTTTCTATCTCCAGGTAGGCCAACATCTTGGAATCCTTTGCTGCATACGAGCCGTTCATGTGGTTAACTATCAACTGAGAATCGCCATATACATCCAGTCGCCTGATTTTGAGATCAAGAGCCAACTGGAGACCCAAAATCAAAGCTTCGTATTCTGCCTCATTGTTCGTCGTCCGGAATTCACATCGCACCGCCTGGACTATGAGATCTCCTTAAGATGACTTGAGAACTAACCCTACTCCAGATCCTCTCATGTTGGAGGCGCCATCCACGTTTAGCTTCCACACCTGTTCACCCTTGTCTTCCTCCAGGAGGATTATATCTTTCTCTGCTTGTGTCTGCAGTGCTGGGCTAAAGTCGGATACGAAATTTGCCAGTGCTTGGGATTTTATTGCTGTTCTGGGGAGAAACTTCAAGTCGAATCCGCTCCAAGTGCATGGACCATTTGGTCATTCTTCCTGACAACTCAGGTTTTCTCATAATAGTTTTTAGTGGGTAGTTTGTTATTACAGATATAGCATGTGATTCAAAATAAGGACGCAGTTTATATGATGCTGTAACAAGTGCAAGTACAAGTTTTTCAAGGGACGTGTATCTGGTCTCTGCAGGAAGCAGAGACTTACTGACATAGTAGACGGGGTGTTGTGCTCCTTCATGTTCTCTTACTAGCACGGCACTTACTGCCACCTCAGTTACTGATAAGTAAAAGAAGAGAGGTTCTCCAGGCTCTGGCTTTGACAGGAGTGTTGGAGTACTCAGGTAGTGCTTCAGTTCGCTGAACGCTTTCTCGTGCTCCTCTGTCCAATCAAACCTTTGCACCTTCTTCAGGATGTCATAGAACAGCCGACATCTATCTGAGGATTTGGAGATGAATCTATTCAGAGTAGCAATTCTTCCAGTCAACCGTTGCACGTCTTTTGGCTTCTGAGGAGACTCCAGCTGTAGGATGGCTTTGATCTGTTCTGTGCTGGCTTCAATTCCCCTCTGAGTGACCATGTATCCCAAGAACTTCCCACATGATACTCCAAATGGGCACTTGGATGGATTTAACTTCATCTTGTATTCCCTAAAATAAAGTGTTGAAAGCGTCCTCCAAGTATGTCGTGTGCTGTGAGGCGTGCTTGGATTTGACGACCATGTCATCAATATACACCTCCATGGTGTTGCCAATCTGTCTCTTGAACATCATGTTGACCAGCCTCTGGTAGGTGGATCCTGCATTTTTTAGACCAAAAGGCATAACATTGTAACAATAGATACCTCTCTCAGACCTGAATGCAGTTTTCTCCTGATCTGCTGGATGTATCTTGATTTGGTTATATCCACTCCATGCATCGAGGAAAGTTAGCATTTCATGACCCGTTGTGGCATCCACCATGGCGTCTATATGTGGCAGGGGGAATGGGTCTTTTGGACATGCTTTGTTTAGGTCGGTAAAATCGACGCACACCCTCCATTTGCCATTCTTCTTTGGGACCACCACCACGTTAGACAGCCACTCTAGATACTTCACTTCCCTAATCTTCCCTGCAGCCATCAGGTTGTCCACCTCCTGATTTATGACTTGATTCCTCTCCGGGGCGAACTTCCTCCTTTTCTGTTGGATTGGTTTGTAGCTTGGGTCCACACTTAACCTGTGAGTTATGATACTCGGATCTATTCATACCATATCATCATGGGACCAAGCAAAATAATCCATGTTAGTTTTTAATAATGCAATAAGGTGTTGGCAGATGATACCTGTACACTCTGATCCGATCAGCACTTTTCGCTCCGGATGTTGCTTGTCTAAGTTGACTTCATCTACCTCCGCCTGTGGTGGTTCGAGGTATTCCTGCAGAGGTAGGTGAAGGCTCTGTAGTTGCTATGCTGGAGGACTCGATGTCTTCTTTAGCGCCACTCTATAGCAATCCTTGGCTTCCCTCTGGTCGCCGCTGATCTTCTGCACTCCCCAGGGTATAGGGAACCTTAAGCACTGGTGGTAGGTTGAAGTGATTGCTTTCTTCTCGTGTATCCACGGTCTTCCCAGGATCACGTTGTAAGTGGAAGGACCATCAATGACCAAATACCGCACATGCTTGTTCACCCCCCCCTGCATAGGTGGGAATCGTTATCTCTCCCAAGGAGTGTTTGGTTGCTCCACTGAAACCTATTAGGGGAACCGCTTTTTTGCTCAAATCCTCCTCGCTAAACCCCATGTTCTGCAATGTCTCCAGCATAATAAGATTGACAGAGCTCCCAGTGTCCACCAATATTTTCTTCATAGTACAGTTCCTTATAAAGAGCGTGATGATTAGGGCGTCGTGGTGGGATTATGGAGAAGGCTCTGCATCATTTTTGTCAAAGGTGACGGCTGGATGATCTTGGCTGCTGATTCTGCAGGAGTGTTCTGGCTTGTCTCCTCTGGACTGGGAAGTGTGCCTCTTGGCTGCTGAATAAGTCAGCCCACACAATTATGATCCCCCTGTGATCACATTGACAATTATGGTGCATAGTGGAGGAGGAGAGGGCAACACCTTGTCTGCTGCATTTATCCTGCTGGAGTTTCTAGACATCATATGATCCAGTTTTCGTTGATCATATTGGAATTTCACCTCCTTCCTGTGTCCAATCTCGTCATGGAACTCGCACCTCTTGCTGGCGTCCCGCCGGTCGTTAGCGTACTCTTGTCTCCTGGGCCACCTGACTTTGCGACCCAACTCCTTCAGGGCTTTGAGTACACCGGCAAGGTTGGTAGAGAACCCATACTCGCTTATTTTAGGTGGGAGTCCTGGGCTCTCTTTCCAGTCTTTTTCTTCAGAGATCTTGTGTACATTTCTGTCGTAGGGTTTTGATCTTTCGCTTCTTTTTTCTGCTGGTGCCTTCCAGGAGACATGCTCAGAACCATACGTAGCCCTTCTGGGGCCTGAATCTTCTTCCAGTCTGATGGCTGTCATTGCTTTGGTTTGCACATATTCGAACGTGGCGCAAGGATACTTGGTGAGATCTTTATAGAGATCTGAATCCTGGAGGAGCCCTTGACGGAAGGCTTCTATGGCAGTGGCTATGTCACACCTGGGAATGGTCACCTTCTCTCTGTTGAACCTGTTGAGGAAGTCGCGTGTGGACTCCTCGGACTTTTGCACTACTCGGTACAGGTCACTAGTTTGCTTCTCCGGCTTTCTGGTGCTGGCAAACTGCTGGTTGAAGGCGTTGACCAGATCAACAAAGGAGGTGATACTTCTGTTAGGTAAGCCAACAAACCAATGGAGGGTTGCTCCTGAGAGGGTAGATCCAAACCCCTTACACATGCAGGCTTCCTTCAGGGGGCCCATAGCGGTTACCACCATCATTTTTTGTTTATACTGGTTGATGTGGTCCAGGGGGTCTGCGGTGCCATCATAGAGCGTCATGGCTGGTGGCACAAAGCCCTTCGGGATAGCAACACAAGACAGATCGTCGGTGAAGGGCGAATCCGCGTAGCTATCTCTGGCTGCTCTCTCTAGGGGGCGTGGCATTCCAGGAATTTTGCTGATCAAGTCTCTCAATTCTTTCAATTCCTGGTACTGCTGATATGCTGCACTGTTTGTTCCTGCAAAAGGGTTAGGAGCAGGAGGGAAGAAACTGAAAGGTGTACTCCCTGTTTGGGGCCCTCCAAGGTGGTGACTACTTGGAGGAGTAGGTGGAAGAGACGCAGCTACTGCAGGTTCGGATTGCCACTCTGGTGCCTGCTGAAACAGGGTTCTTGCGGCCAGGTTACTCCAGGGTAGGGGTTGGTGTCAGCGACCATTGGGTTGACTGGCGCTCCCGGCTGCCATCCAGGCGTCTGCTGACTGGGAGTAGGTGCTGGCCCCACTCCTCCAGGGAACCGACTGCTGGCTGGAGTGTTCATTCCTGGCGAATTTGCTGGCTGCCATCCTGACGTCTGGGGAGCGGGGGTACCTGCAAGAGATAGCGGATTAGTTTCCCAGTTTTCGATGCCAAAGAAGGGATTACCTGTGACGTAGGATCTGTCGGGTGTAGGGCCGTGAGTCAGGTAGCCTAGCCCTCTAGGTACCACGACTTGGCTGGGTGGGGCCAACTCTAGATCCAGCCTGGTAACCAATTCCTGGGGGAGCGTTCTGGAGGTCTGCCCACTGGTGACAGGCTCTTTGTGGAGGCTTGGTTCTCCCTCAAGTGTCGCGGGCAGGGTCTTTGGTGACAGTTGGATTGGTGCAGATGGTGGTTTTGATGCAGCCTTTATCTGAGCCCTGATGTCCCGATTGTCTTTCTGCAAGGTCTTCACCGCTTGGTGCAGAGTGTTGATCCCCTGGAGTATTTCCATCATGGGGTCTGGTACTGATGGAGTTCTGAAGACATCTCCAAACAATCCTCCATGGGCCGATGTTTTGGATGACGCGCCCTCCTTACTAGTTTTGAAGGGGTTGAGCGCTCTCGATATCGGGGGCCCTTGAGGTGGTTTAGAGGCGGTCGGTGCATGCCTTGCTGCCAGGCTGGTAGGATTCGCCTGAGTATGATGCGACGAACAGGCTCGTTGTCCCTGGGGACGGCACCCCTCAAGCGGCTGAGTGGAGGCATCCTGACTGCTGGCAAGGTCTTGACCGGATCCAGACATGATGGTACCCAGGTTGCTTCACTGTAGAATTCGGATAGCAAACGATCACTTTGCCCCACGGTGGGCGCCAAATTGTTTTGGTAAAAAATTTACCGGGTTATGATTTAAGTTGCGGGTTAAAGCGATCGGGCTAATGCCTCACAAACTAATGAAACGAATCGAATCTAACGAGTGAAAAGCAACGAAAGAAAGTAAAGAGACACAAGGATTGGTGACGCGGAAACCCAATGTGGAAAAAACTGCGGGGGGGAGTCGGATTCCCGCCAAGCTTCTGTAACACCCGCTATTTTCCTGGCGTTTTATCCTTTCCATTTTGACTTCGTCATAACTCTGTCACATTTCGGCCGTATGTATCATAATTTTTCCAAGCTTTATTTTTTATTTCTGAGTTAAATAATATTTATTTTTATTTTAAAACATTTTACTTATTTTAAACGTATTTATTTGATTTTTATCGTAAACAATTTATTTATTCGCGAGAAATTCTTTTTCTCTACGATTAACGTTTTAAGCTCGGATTTAAGTTATTTCTTTTCCTAAAAATGTGTAAACACATTTATATAATATTTTCAACTAGTAAATATTTTTATTTACGAAAATTTAGCCGTTAATGATTTTATTACGAAGCTTCGCGAATAATTATTTTACGCGAGGTTTACTCGAATTGCTTTGAAATGCTTTTAATAATTTTACGATCCTTATTTTTATCAATCTACAACTAATTTGGACTCATATTTTCCTTGTGTGGACCACGACCCCCATGTCACACACTACATTACATTTTTACTATATTTTATTTTATAACATGGATTAAGCTTTTAGATATTTTCATTATTCTCATTTATTTTGGGTGAATTAAGAATAAATTTTTCATACTCCATACACACTTCATTTGGCTGGTTTTATCAAGTTAGTGTAGCCTTGTTTTCATCAATTTTAAAGTCTCATTTATGCATAAACCTTTTATACTCTCTTATTCATTCATTCACCAATTTATTCAAGGCCAATACTCTTCATTTCCTCTCCTTTGGACATGGTTTCCAGCAGTAATTCCAGCCAAGATTTGTCTCAAAATCGAGTCTTGATCGTCCCTTTTCCATCTCCAAATTAATCGTCTTTCCTTTCCCTTCGTTAAGGTAATAATCGATGTTGTTTTCGATCGTTATTTGCCTTGATTTTCTTAGTTTTCTCATGATATTTTTCCACCATGCTTTTCATGTGTTGAAGGATTTTTGAATGATCCCGAAGCCGACAAATTTATAATCGACTCGGATTTGGATTAGAGGTAACGTCGATGTTACTCGGTATTTCATGGTTTTAATTGTGTAGTTGCATGTATAATTTTTTATATTTCATTTTTGACAATATATGTATGTCATATAATCTGGAAAATTTTTACAAGTTGAAAACTTGCATGTTTCGGTATTTTTATCGCTTTTACGAGATTAACGATTAAATCGTCATATTAATTTGTAAAATCATAATATTCCGCCTAAACATGTAATATATGTTTATATTCTGTAAAAATGATTTTTTTGATGATTTTTAATAATTTAGTATTTTTCTGATATTTTAGTTATCGATTATTGAATTATTACCATTTACGGACAAAAACGATTAAAAGCCGATTTTTATTTTTAGTACTTAAGCATTTTATTTTAATCTGATTTTTGACGTGGTGAAACTTTCGGATGAAATAGAATTTTATAATTTTTTTCATAATTTTTCGGAATTGTTAAGTGGATGAATTAATTAATCACTTTAAATCATCGTTTATCGTTAAAACCGCGTTTGTCGTTTAAATTCTCGATGTTTGGTCTTTTGATTTAATCTAGAAAAAAATTATGATTCTGATGATTTCATGATAAAATATAATTTTATGATTTTTAGTGCTTTAATAAAATGTTAGGAATGATAAGTTTTATTAATGAAATCGTTAATTGTGAAAACGGGTTTTAAATGACGGTTTTGTGGAATTTGTTAAATCTGCAATTTTGGAAAATCTGAAAAATTGGTATATTCTGAAAAATCATGGTTTTTAAGTTTAATTTTTTTTTTTGGATATTAATACGTAAATCGTTTTGTAATTAATATATTTATTAATCGTTATTGTCGAGATTAGACGATTAACGAGAAAACCCTTTAAAAACCGAGTTTAAGGATTCTGGAAAATTTTATTTTCTGGACAGAATGTCTAAAAATATGTTTTAGCTATTTTACGTAATTTTTTACTATTTATTAAAGTCTTTAATTATTGGTAATGATTTTTGGACAAAATTACGATTTATCGTTAAAATGCTTCGTCTTACCTAAAAGAATTATTTTCCAGCAATCTTTGAAAATATTAAATCTGATACTTTAAGAGTTAAATCATCCCTTAGCATATTCTAAATATACTCAATGATTTAATTAAATAAAAGACGTTAAAAGATTTAATTTTGACATTGCCATAAAAATCCTATTTATATTCGTATTGTCGAAACTATTAATAATTAGAGAATTTTAGTTTTATAAATTTTGGAAACACCCGAATTAGTAGTACTAAAGTGTATGAGACATTTTTAATTATTTTGTAAACACTTGTATGGTTTTTCAATAATTTCATAAACCCAATGTTCTCACTTTTACAATTAATATCGTTAAGGCCGAAAGTATTAGTTTTATAAATCTATATCGTTTACTAAAAATGTTGTATTAGTATGATCTAATATTTTTGCTATTTTAATATAATGCTATTTTTAGTAAAGTTTCTAAAAAAATATAAGTTTCCTAAAATAGGAAGTTTCCTCTTTTGGAATACGATGGTTACTCCTTTTGTTCTCTTATTGTTTATAACGATTATATCTCTTAAATATATCGATAACGGCTTTGTTTTGGAGTTATGGAATAAGGACAAGTGTGAGGTTAGAGTAATATATTCTGGGGTTTACGATTTTGCCATCAACTATAAGGCTGATGTGTCTTTATGGGGTATACTGGTTGTTGAACCGAGCATATATGGTGTTCGGGAGTGTGTGTACATTTTGACCTTAAACTTGTGCCTCGCAGTGTAAGACGCCGTCGGGTTGAACTGAGTATTTATGGTGCTCGGGAGGGGTGTGCATATTATCTTAAACTAGGGTCACGCATTTATAAGTCGTCGTCCTATTATGGTTGAGTAGCCTAGTTAGAGATCGAAGTTTGATTTGTTTGAACTAAGTTCTCGAAGCTAGTTTTTAGTATTCTCCTAGTGAAAGTCTAGCCGTCTACACTACTCCTATCCATAACGCCATTTTGATTATTTTATTATTATCGATATAATTTTGATTTGCAGGTTGGCAAATGTTTTATGTTTTTTCCAGAAAACTCATTTTTATTATATTGTTTCGATATGTGAAGTTTTTCACTGAAAGCATATTTTCATTATAATGTTTTACTGTTTTCCATTTTATTATTTTTCTATAGTAGTAATTACAGTTTTAAAATCTTGTTTTACGGCTGGGAGAACGTTGGCGTTGCTCCCCACTGATTGTGGCTGTTATCTTTTAACATGGCAGGTACTTGTTTTTCGGGTGTGGGCTAGCGGGCAATGTTGATCCTGCTCATTATTTTTAATAATTATGTTTTAAGGATTGTTTAACCTATTTTGTGGATTGTTTTGAATTTTAGCCATTTTTATTTATGGCATTTGTTTGACTTTACCAATTTAATTTACTAAGACATAGTTACAGTGTGTTTTAATCCCGACTCTACAGTGTTTCCGCCAATGTATCACGTTAGAATTTCTAGGAGATTACAGTTGGTATCAGAGCATCACTGCTCCCAACGCTTACACCTGAAATTAGGGAAAATACCAGTAAATTATTTAAGCAGTAAATAAAAATATTATTAGAGATGGGTAGAAACAAGTAAGGACTTATTTGTTTAGCTTTCCTGTTCCTGAAACTCAATGGTTAGCATTGAATATTTGTTTTATATGTCCAAGAAGAAGACAATGAGTGGACAAGATGTTGACTTGATGCTGCTCCAAATCGGGACAAGACTTAGCACTCTCAATGCCTGTTGACTTGAGTGGACAACTTGGTGCTCCAAGAAAGATGTTGATGGTGACTTTTCAGCTCCGGTTCAGTTTGCTTAAGCTACAGGCCAGATGATCAATAGTAGATTCTAGTTCCATCATGGTGCAGCAGACTCAGATGTGAAATCACTTTGGATCCAGATGGACGACCCAATACTCGTGTGTTTGATCCTCTACTTGAAGTTGAAGAAATCCAGCGAGTTCCCCAATGAACTCTTCAGGCCAAGATTCTCCTCTGGTTCGTGATCTGAAGTATCTAGGATCATTGATTCTTTTCTTTCATCTTCCACCCTCTGTTTTTCTTCTCTTATATTCTCATCTTCATTCTTATGGTGAGTCCTTGTTCTATTCTTCTATTTTACCATCTTCCTCTTGAGATTCTTTGGTTAGACTAAATTCTGCCTTAGAGAACCTTTTGGAAGGTATAGATGTTTGAGGTTTGGTAAACCCCCTTATTACTTATGGTTTGAGGATTGTGAGTTATACAAATTTAATCCAGTCTAGAAAGCTTTTTAAGGTTTGATTTGAATGGTAATTGATAATTAATGGAATTAGGATTGTACCATAGAGATTGATCTAGCTTGGGTTATGAATTACTTGATCGTATAGAGGACTAAGAGTTGAGTAAATTTTTGGATAGTGAGAATTATATTATATTTTGATGGATACTTATTACCCAACATGGAACCTAGTCAAGTGTAAATAATAATATTACTTGGGATTCCTACCTAATGTTGACTTAATGGACTAATCGTGGAATTTTGGGATCATGAATCACTATTTAAGATATTAGCCTGAGTGTTGTGGTACCATTTCAGGTCCTCGTTATTGTTTAATAAATTTGGTTGACATAGATTAAACCTTGTTTCTTATGGATTATTTTGTGGACCGTTGATGTAAGGTTGTAACCTACAAAATTTGGAGCTGGATGATCTAAATTTTCGATAGATCATTGTTAACCTTGAAAAGGAGAAACATATTGCCATTAGAGGTTGGATTTATCGCGTTGTTTTGAGGAATACTTTGATGTCAATCATCTTAATGGATTTATAGTTCAGAACCTTAGACCAATGAGATTGTGGCTTCGTTGAGTTATTAAATATTTTGTGGTTGCAACATTACGATTAGAAATTTGATGGACTTCTCAGAAACATCAATCGAATGACGTGTTTGAATATGTGAGTGTTTGCGCCATTACTGATGGTAGGATTTTGTCGTGGGTCCTAACCAACAATAAACAACCAACTAACCTAGTGGGTAGCTAGGGTAAGTCGGGATCGTATCCACGAGGACGGTAAGGTAAAGTCTAGACTAGGCTCACCTAAAACTAGGCTAAATCACCAAACAAACTCAAAGAAACGATAAATGGAAAACTATGGTGGAGGAAGAAGTATGACTAAACAAATGATGAACTAGGCTAAAACAATGCTAAACAATGCTATTGATCGAACTAATAAGTAAACTATAATAAACGATGACTAACTAAGAAGTTGAATCAAATATAGAAGGAAGTGGGGTAGGTCGGGTTCATAGGTGTAGATGGGTAATTTGGGTGATCAAGGGTATAAGTGTCTCCTAATTGCTAGAGTCGGTCTGGGCTCTCGCTACGTAGACCGATGTCGAGGTTGGTCCGGGCTCTCGCTACGTAGACCAATGTCCGCACTCTCGTGACAAAGACAATTCTCAACACATCCACATAATAGACAAACAATGAGAAGATGAGCACAAGTATGGGAAGCATGGTCACTACAACTCACACAAGCAATTCAACAAATACATAGAGTGCCTAATATGTGACTAACAACAAAGATTCACCCTTTTCCCTTAATCAACCCTAATCACCCATAATCTACCCCTAATCCCCCTACTAACCCCACAAGAAGACTACTCACTCATTAACAAATTACCCATGCATAACAATAACAAGAGAAAACAAACTAAACATCCAAGCATTCATTATGAACAACTAATAACAATAACAATATATAAAAGATTCAAACTTGAACAATAAAGAAAGAACAAGAATAAAAGGGAGAAGAAGATTATACCAACTAATAATGGATGAAAAAGATGAGAACTTATATAAATAAGAAACCCAAATAAAACCCCAAGGTTGTCAATCTTGGAATAATCTTCAAGAATCTTCTTAATACAAGATTAATTACAATGATTAACTAAAGATTAAAGAGAGAATTAAGCTAATGAGAGGAACATTAATCTAGGGTTATGATTGTTTAACGGAGGCTTAAAAGAGTCTAGGGTATGATAAGATGTGTTAACAATACAAGAGGGAAGTATATATATGGGTACAAGAATGAAGGAGAAGGAATAAATTATGCGCGGCTGCAGGTGCTTGGTCCCGACCGGGACGGGACGGTCCCGACCGGGACGGGACGGTCCCGACCGGGACGGACCCACAGTGGCCTCCTCTTTAGCGCACCTCATCCCGAACGGGATGAGGCCATTCCCGGTAGGGATGAGTCTTGTAGGCCTCCTTTAAGCTCCTTTTGGTCTCTCCTTGCTTCCCATGGGTTTCTCGTCGACTCTCGGGTCTCGGGATCGGGTCTCGGAGGCTCGGGATTGGGTCCCAAGGTCTCGGGGTCGATTCCAAGGCATCGAGTCATCGTTCCTTTACTCCGTTGGCTCCAAAATGTGTATGTATCAAGTCGGAATCGCTCCAACTCTCCCAAATCGGTCTCGGGAACCTGAAACGAACTAAAGGAAGCATAAGAATCCCACAAATCACTCCCAAGGAGCGATTCCACAAGGAAATGGGACCAAAACATAGTGAAAAAGGCACTACAAACTACACTTATCAACTCCCCCACACTCCTTACTCGCCCTCGAGTAAGCACAAACTAAATACTAAACTAGCCGAGTGGGTATTAGCGCACCCTACGCCCTTTCAACTCACGCGAGTGCACTTTGAGGAAAAGTGCATTCCGCAAGGCAAGTCGGGTCTTGCGACAAAACCGTGGATGCAACCGGACACAACAACACATAAACAAACAAACACACAAACAAACAAATAATCGGTTGCACCCAAAAGAAAACAAATACCGCTTCCCTCTAAAAGTGGTGAAAAGACACCGGTTTAGGACTCAAGGCAAGTGACAACGTTCCCAAGCTAGCAATACAAACCAAGGTGAACTAAACCCTAATAGTATGACGATAAAGCAACAAAAGCGTTGGTAACTTACCTCGATTCCTCCTAACTTTCTAAAAACGTACTACGGGACGATCGGTGGGGTGGAAAAGGGATGAACCACGGTGTTAGTCGACACTGTAGGTAAGTGAGACCCCGCCCTCTTTAGCAAAGAGCCAAGAGGGTCGTCCCATGCCCGAAACCGCCTAACTAGTCCAAGTAAAAAGGTGGAAATAAATGCAAAATGAGGGAAGACCGACTAATGCCGCTATCATCCTTCCTAGGGACTCGGTCCTTTGGTAGGCTCTTCACGGCAAAAGTCGGAAAAAGGCTTATTTTGAGAGTTAGGGGTTATTTTTGTGAGTCGGGTTTTCTTTTGGCATTTTCTCTTTTCTTTCGCATTTTTGCCTTGTTTTGCCATGCCATTCTTTTTCTTCTTTTCTATTTTCTTTTTGGCTTTTGTGCCTTTTCTTTTTCTTCATTCTTTTCTTTCTTTCATTTTCATTCTTTTTTTTCTTTTCTTTGCCCTTTTGGCTTGATTTGGCTTTTCTTTGTATGACAAGAAAGGGAGAATTCAACAAATTGCAATTTATTGTGTGGATATGTGTAGGAAGTAAGGGGAATGGGTATGTCGGGGGTGCGCATCCCCTTTCAAACCCACAAAAAGGTGGAGAACTTGGACTAATCAAACGATCCTAAACACGGTCACCTAAGGGACGGGACTCGGCAACCAAGGCCTTTTCACACCGTGGATAGTCATAATGGTCAAAATGCAAATCCCGTAGTAAATCCCTAGTAAGCTAGGTGGACTCAAGGTAAAGGACCAACGAATTCATTGATTTAGGGTCATTCTACTAGACTAAAGTCAAAGACTCGATTTACATTACTAGAAAGGGAAAGTAAACACTCGCACACTAGCCTCTAAACCGGGTTTTCGAGAACGGTTTACACACATGACACACAACACAACACAACACAAAATTAAAGACATGACGAAAACGAGAGGAAAAGAAACAAAGGCAACAAAAACAAAACATAACAAAACAAACATATAACAAACACCACCCCGATATTCCATACAAGTCACCAAATCATCCACCAATATGCACAAAGCTCCACCCGAGCACACAACATCACAATCTTCTCCAAACTCCACAAGAGATAAAGAAGAAAAAGGGATAAGATGTTACCGGAAGTCTTTAGAGCTTTCCAAAGTCATCGGCGATTAAAGCAACCTATAAGGACAAAGGGAGGCAAAACGCGCAACAAAACAAACACACGACACAATGACACAAAATAAAAAGACTCAAAAAGAAAATCTTTTTGATTTTTGTGAAATTTTTCAAATTTTTAGGTGATTTTTAAGATTTTTTCGAAAAACTAAGTATGCTAGAATATCGCTCCCCCACACTTAAACCGAGCAATGTCCTCATGCTCAATCGTAGTGTGCGTAGAGACAAAAGAAAAAGAAAAGAAACTACGAAAATAAAGCCAAAAATAAAAGCTAAAAGTGAAAAAATGGTAGAATGTGTCCGGCCGGTGTGTAGTCAAGTCACCATGGGCCGAGACAAGAAAAAGATATGGATGGGGTGTAATCAAGTCACCTAGCCTGGATTCCGCCTAAATCCGACTAAATCCTACAAAAAGGGTTGAAAAACTTGTAAAATTGGATTAATCGATCGACTATCGACGTAATGACGTCATCGAGAGTCGGGAGCAACCATACTAAGGCCTCGAAGGCCACCATGACATCAAGACACATAAGTGTACAAGGGGAAGGGTATAGACAAGGGGAAAACAAGCAATAAAAGACGGAAAAGAAAGGATAATTGTTGTACCGACCGGTTAGCAACTCACTTGCTCCATCGTCGCAATGATCAATAAAGGTTCGTGCTTGTTGTCTTCGTTGTCATCCTTCTTCAAGCTTGAAAGGAACGCATGGTAGAGGTAGTAATAGTAGGGGGTGGGATTTGATGTGAGAATCGGTGTAAAGTGGATAAGAAAATGAAGTGATGGCATGACAATGAAGTATATGGGGCATATGATAAGGCTAGGATGGCTAGGGAGGTTGGGAGGGGGTATAAAATGGTTGGGTGGACTCAAATGTCGAAGAAGAGGCACAAAGGGGGAGTAGGGGACAATCCCGGTCGGAATGGATGGTCCCGGTCGGGATGGACCTCCAGTGAGCTCGAACTTTGGTGCACTCGTCCCGATCGGGACGGCTCCTTCCCGGTCGGGATGCTTCACTCTTCCCGGTCGGGATGGGTCTTCTTGACCTTCCACAATCCCAAAAGCTTACTCCAATCTTCAAAAACCCGATCCTCATGCTTACCATCCAAGCTCTATCATAGCCATTCCTCTCAATGTATCATCTTCGATTTACCTATCCAACAAAGCTCACATACACATCAAATTCTCTCCCTCACAACGCTCATCAATCAATCCAAATAACAAGAATGTCACAAAACTCAAACTAACTACAAGAAAGAGATATATACAATGAGACGGTTCTTGTGGAACACCGTCAAACCAAGGATGGTGCATCTTCATTCTTTTTCAACAACAATGACCAATTCCATCTCCATCGAGGGCACGAAGGAACAAGTCGAAGGCCCTAGCAAAGTCTTCAATCAAGCTTGTTATATAGGCATCCACATACCAAGGTTCTCCATGACCTTGCATCGACGTTCCCGGGGCATCCCGATCTTCCAAGTTCAATGGCTTGAACTTGTACTTTTGATCTTTCGGGATATACCCGAACGTCCACTTGTCCTCATGCGGCTCTAAGGGAGGCTCATCCTTCTCCTTGCTTTTCAACTTGTCATCAAGCCAATGATTTGGGCACTCATCCTCCTCCAAATCGGAGTCATCATCCTCAAGTACATAAGAGTAGTTCTTCAAGCTTTGTCCCGGCTCACTCCCTAGATCGATGTCTTTCGTGGCTTGGATCATATTGCAAGACTCATCGTTGGTGGGCGAAGTGTTGCCTTGAAGGTCAAACACTAACCTTTCTTCCCCCAACTCGAAGGTGATCCTACCATTCTTCACGTCGATCATAGCACCGTCGATGTGTAGAAATGGGCGCCCAAGGATAATGGGAGTGTTGGCATCTTCCGGCATATCGAGCACGATGAAATCGACCGGAATGAAGTACTTCCCGATTCGCAACGGCACGTCCTCTAACATCCCTAATGGTCGGTTGAATGATTTATTGGCCATTTGGAGTGTAATGGACGTACACCTAAGCTCCTTCATCCCTAATCTCTCACAAATGGTGTAGGGAATAATGCTCACACGCGCACCCAAATCACACATAGCTCTTTCGATCTTGTAATTGCTGATGGTGCATAGGATAGAGAAACTACCCGGATCCTTCAACTTTGGAAGCGTGGAACCTTGAATAAGCTCGCTCACCACCCTCGTGAACGCTATCGTCTCTTCCTTGTCGATGGATCTCTTCCTAGCTAGGATTTCCCGCATGAACTTTCCATATGCCGGGATTTGGGTAAGTAACTCGGTGAACGGGACACTCACATCCAATTGCTTCACAATGTTAAGGAACTTGTCAAATTGGACATCCACCTACGTCTTCATTTGCCTTGTTGGGAAAGGCAACTTGATTTGGTACTTGTTTTGCTCAATAGGGGTGGATTCCTCAAATGACACCTTCCTTTTACCCTTGTCTTTCTCTTGAAGTGGGGGAGGGTTGTCTTCTTGGGGTTTTTCAATTTCCCAAAGAACTTGCTCCTCCATTGGATTTCCTGAGCTTGAATCTTCTTGAATTGGAGACACAACTTCCTTCATTGCTTGTTGCTCACTAGGAAACACGGGAGGATTATAGGTGGCACCGCTCCTTAAGGTGATGGCATTGACATGCTCAAAATTTGGAGTTTCACCTTGAGGAGGTAATTGCCCCCTTTGTCTTGAAGAACTTCCTGATGCGAGTTGAGATATTTGAGTCTCAAGCATCCTCATGTGAGTTCTTGTTTCCTTGTTTTCATTTAAGATTTGAGCTATGATCTCTTGTTGTGACCTTTGTGTCTCCAATTGACTCCTTTGCATGTCTTGAGTACTCCTTTGCATATCCAACATTTGCTTTTGTATGTCGAAATCCCGAGGTGGAGATGACGGATTATGCGGAGTATCGGTGAGGGCTAATGGAGTACCATAGTCATGAATAGGAGACCGGCTCCTAGGCTTGCTTTGTTGTTGATTGCCTTGAGTTGCTTGTTGTTGTTGATGGTTCCCTTGGAACCCATGAGAATTGCCTTGATTAAGGCCTTGGTTGTTGCCATGGTTGTGGTTTTGTTGCTTTTGAAAATTTTGGTTTCCTTGGAAACCGCCTTGATTGAGGTTCCCTTGTTGGAACCCTTGATTGTTGTTGTGGAAGGTACCTTGGTTGTTTTGCTTGAAGTTGTTGAAGGGTCTTGGATTACCCACATAACCTTGGTAACCTTGGTTGTTGTCCCTTAAGGGAGGTGGAACATAGGGACGATGTTGTTGTTGATGTTGAAAGGCTTGTTGTTGAGGGACTTGATTGGAAGCTTGGTATTGATTAGAGTAGGAGACACCTTGCTTGAACACTTGAAAGGCGTTCACTTGCTCAATACTTCCTCTACAATTCATAGGATCATGACCAACGATTCCACAAGTATCACACATCCCAAAATAAGGCAAAGGAGGTGCAAACTCCAAAGCATTCACTTCTTGAATCGGTTGATGGTGGGAGGAACTAGTACCTTGGACCTGGTTGAGGTGGCTTTGGAGCTTCTTGTCAATAGTCTCCATGTGTGTTTTCAATTGAGATCCAAGGTCAATGCTTAACTTAGTGATAGCATCAACCTCATGCATGCCTCCTCGATGTGCCTTCCTAGGCCTAGAGTATTGCGAATTATGCACCTCCATCTCTTCGATTCTCGCCCATGTTTGGTCATCATCGACCTCGGTGAACCTACCATTGGAGCCCATATTAAGTATAGCTCTCGAGTCCTCATAAAGATCATTCCAAAATTGTTGCACCAAGAACCATTGTGAGAGACCATGATGAGGGCACGACCTAACCAAAGATTTAAACCGCTCCCAAGCTTCATAAAGGCTCTCTTCATCCCTTTGTTGGAACCCGGTGATGGAGGCCCTAAGCAAATTAGTCTTTTCCGGAGGGTAAAACTTTTGGTAGAACGCCAAGGCAAGCTTTTTCCAAGTGTCGATACCCATGGTTGCCCTATCGAGACTCTTGATCCATTGCTTCGCTTTTCCAATAAGAGAGAACGGGAATAGTACCCAACGAATTTGATCTTGAGTAACCCCGGTTTGAGATATAGCGTCACAATAATCGAAGAAGGTCTCCATGTGTTGGTGTGGGTCTTTGGTGGGCAAACCACTAAATGGGCTCCTCTCCACAAGTTGGATGAATTGAGTCTTTGCCACAAAATTCCCGGTATAGGCTTCCGGTAATGCACTCGGTCCCGGCAAGACATCCTCGGTAAAAGTGGAGTGAGATGAAAACTTCGGCATGATTGGATATAAGGGAGAAGATGGTGGTGTAGACGGTGTTGATGTAGATGAAGAGGGGGAACTAGGAGAAGAATTAACGAAGGGATTGATGAAGGTCCCTCCGGCCGTCTCTCGAGGTGACTCGCTAAGGTCGGATCCTTGAGCTTGCTCTTGATGGATATTGCTAGTACCCGGTTGAGAGTGTCTAACCCGATCAATCGTCCGTTGGCGAAAGGCTCGAAAGAGTCTCTCCGGCTCTGGATTGAAGAGAAAGAAATTGCCTCCCCTCCTAGGCATACACTACACACTAGAGCAAACGTGAGAACACCTAGTGCTTTATGGGCACTAGGCAACGACAATAAACAAGCACAACTAGAGACAAAGAGAAAAAGGAAGAAATAAAACTAAGGAAACAAGAAAAGTCTAGAGAATATGCACAAGAGAAGATAGAAGAGCACAAAGAAGGGTAACTAAGTCTAGAAATAAGCAAACTAAGTCTAAACAATGCACCGTCAACGGCAACGGCGCCAAATTGATGGTAGGATTTTGTCGTGGGTCCTAACCAACAATAAACAACCAACTAACCTAGTGGGTAGCTAGGGTAAGTCGGGATCGTATCCACGAGGACGGTAAGGTAAAGTCTAGACTAGGCTCACCTAAAACTAGGCTAAATCACCAAACAAACACAAAGAAACGATAAATGGAAAACTATGGTGGAGGAAGAAGTATGACTAAACAAATGATGAACTAGGCTAAAACAATGCTAAACAATGCTATTGATCGAACTAATAAGTAAACTATAATAAACGATGACTAACTAAGAAGTTGAATCAAATATAGAAGGAAGTGGGGTAGGTCGGGTTCATAGGTGTAGATGGGTAATTTGGGTGATCAAGGGTATAAGTGTCTCCTAATTGCTAGAGTCGGTCTGGGCTCTCGCTACGTAGACCGATGTCGAGGTTGGTCCGGGCTCTCGCTACATATACCAATGTCCGCACTCTCGTGACAAAGACAATTCTCAACACATCCACATAATAGACAAACAATGAGAAGATGAGCACAAGTATGGGAAGCATGGCAACTACAACTCACACAAGCAATTCAACAAACACATAGAGTGCCTAATATGTGACTAACAACAAAGATTCACCCTTTTCCCTTAATCAACCCTAATCACCCATAATCTACCCCTAATCCCCCTACTAACCCCACAAGAAGACTACTCACTCATTAACAAATTACCCATAACAATAACAAGAGAAAACAAACTAAACATCCAAGCATTCATTATGAACAACTAACAACAATAACAATATATAAAAGATTCAAACTTGAACAATAAACAAAGAATAAGAATAAAAGGGAGAAGAAGATTATACCAACTAATAATGGATGAAAAAGATGAGAACTTGTATAAATAAGAAACCCAAATAAAACCCCAAGGTTGTCAATCTTGGAATAATCTTCAAGAATCTTCTTAATACAAGACTAATTACAATGATTAACTAAAGATTAAAGAGAGAATTAAGCTAATGAGAGGAACACTAATCTAGGGTTATGAATGTTTAATGGAGGCTTAAAAGAGTCTAGGGTATGATAAGATGTGTTAACAATACAAGAGGGAAGTATATATATGGGTACAAGAATGAAGGAAAAGGAATAAATGATGCGCGGCTGCAGGTGCTTGGTCCCGACCGGGACGGGGTTTCATCCCGACCGGGACGGACCCACAGTGGCCTCCTCTTTAGCGCACCTCATCCCGAACGGGATGAGGCCATTCCCGGTAGGGATGAGTCTTGTAGGCCTCCTTTAAGCTCCTTTTGGTCCCTCCTTGCTTCCCATGGGTTTCTCGTCGACTCTCGAGACTCAGTATCGGGTCTCGGAGGCTCGGGATTGGGTCCCAAGGTCTCGGGGTCGATTCCAAGGCATCGAGTCATCGTTCCTTTACTCCGTTGGCTCCAAAATGTGTATGTATCAAGTCGGAATCGCTCCAACTCTCCCAAATCGGTCTCGGGAACCTGAAACGAACTAAAGAAAGCATAGGAAGCCCACAAATCACTCCCAAGGAGCGATTCCACAAGGAAATGGGACCAAAACATAGTGAAAAAGGCACTACAAACTACACTTATCAATTACCTATAGGTTTGAGCGTGTTTGAGGATTTATTGTACTTCCCAAACTTCTGCACTTGTGGTATTATAAATATGTTGGTGATCATTTTTGAGGATTTTGTGTCCGAACATTGTTAATTGGTGGATTTTATTTAGTCTTCCTTACTCGAGAAATTTGAAGTACACCTTAAGTTGAGACCTTATGAGCTTTAAATTTATGATCATTAGTGATTACGAGTTTGGGTATGTTTTGATAACCGTTGGAATCTTAATTAAAGGATTAGTCTAAATCATTTGCGGATTCTTACTATACTAATTGAAAGATTATATAAGTATGTAAGACTTAATTTTGGAGGTTGTAGATTGAGTAGGACCCCCCTGTACTAATATTGGACTTAGCGTTATTTGATGGGAATTAGGAACCCGTGTTTGTGGGAGTCGTGCTACAAATCTCGAGGTGGTTAATTTCTTCTATAATTCTTGAGAGCTCTTTTTGATTCTCAATTCCGTCTTCCTTTCTGCTTCTCTTGAATTTTGTTACGGTAATTCCTGCCAATCCCTTTGACCTTTATCAATTTTGAAAATTCTTATTTTAATTTATTGTTTATCCTTGACTCTATTCATCCGTTCATCATTTCCCCGAACTTATAAAAAGTTTGACTAATTTAAAATTTTTGATTTTCGTGAAATTTTAACATTTTGAAGTATAATTTCAAATTCTAAAACTCCCGATTTTGTAAAAACTTTGAGCAATTTAACATTTTTGGGTGATCGTGAAATTTTAACATTTTAAGTTATGATTTCTATTTAGAAACTCCCCGTTTTGTAAAAAAAAAAACAAAAATTGACTAAATCAAAAGTTAACCTAGAGAGAAGGGCAATTTCTTCGGCAGTCCGTCCCCCTTCCTGCGCTCCGGTGCCGGCCTGACTTCGACAGTCCGTTTTCCGGTGCCACCATGAGAAAGAAGAATCGCCTTCCGGGGAAGGGCCCTAAGGCTTCGATCCGTACCATTGCGAAAGAGGTATTGAATCGAAAAACTCAATTGAAACCTATTTCTAGTGAAGTAGAAGATGAATAAGCCATCAATGAGAAAATCAGAGAGATTCCTGGATTGAACTATGAATCTGATTTTGAGGAGAATGAAGATTTGGAGCTTGATACTGAAGTAGTGCCGGAAACTAACCCCACCCCTAATGATTGTATTGGGTGGAAACAAAAGGATGGAAAAAAAAGTATTGACATTGAGGAGGAAGAAGAAATGATGAAGTTCACTAGTGATGATGTTGAAGATGAAATTGAATATTGGAGTAATGCCGTCTATTGCTTTATCATGGGAGCTAACCCTCCATGGGAAGTGATTGAAGGGTATGTGAGGAGAATTTGGAAGGAGCATGGGATTGATAAAATTTCATTTCTTCCAAATGGAATTTTTGTAGTTCGGTTCAAGGAAAAGAATGCCAAGGTAACTGTTCTCAATCATGGAATCTTTATGTTTGATAATAAACCTTTAATTGTGAAAGAATGGACTCCTGATGCTAAATTGGACAAAGATGATGTGCAAGAAGTTCCTATTTGGATTCAATTGCACGATTTACCTTTAAAATTTTGGGGCCGATGTCTAAACCGTATAGCTTCAGTGGTGAGACCGTATGTTAAGTCTGACTTAGCTACGGAAGAACGCACTAGATTGGGTTATGCTCGGGTCATGGTGTTGGTCAAAGTGGGGCAAAAATTTAAGAGCTCAATAAAATTTATGGATGAGCTTGAGAATATTGTCGAGGTATTGATTAAGTATGAGTGGAAACCCATTTGGTGTAACAAATGTAGAGGCTACGGCCATGATGCTATTGATTGCAAGAAGGAGGAGCTGAAAAAGGCGAGACTGAATGCTAAGAAAAAACAAGATGTGGGAGTAGCAGGGAGCAGGCAGCTCGCTGTTAGTCAGAATGCTGCGACTGCTGCTGTTCGGATACCTGCGGTTGCTGCGCTGCGAGGTGCTGCTGTCGGGACTGCTGCGGCTTCTGGCTCGCGGGCTGGTGCTGGTGGGCAGCAGCAGGCTGCTGTTGCCGCGTCTCAGCCTGCTGGTCTGGGTGCTGGTGCGCAGCCTGTAGCATTTCAGTCCACTAGTTTGGGCATTCTTGGGCAGCCTGTCAGGAATCCTGTTGTTCTGACCAAAGCAGCTGCTGCCAGATTACATCCTACCATGAAGATGAGTGTTTTGGTAAACCCGGACGTCCCGTTCGTGGAAATGTTACGAGGTTCATCAAAAAGTTCGAGATTGGAGGAAAAGGAAGGGGCTGAGTTGGAATTGGTTGTCCATGGAAGTTCATAATATAGGATGTTGAAATGTACGCGGTATGTGTAACATAAAAAAGCAGCGTGCAATTTGTGAGTTTGTTAGGAAACAGCAGGTCGATATTTTTGGTCTCCTTGAGACAAAAATAAAAAATAAATCGTATGCTAAAGTTCAACAGAATATTTTCTCTGAATGTAGTATTACGACAAATAATCATTGTCATGAGGGAGGTCGAATTTGGCTTTTGTGGAAACACGAAAGGGTTAATTTGACAATTGTGGAGTATAGTAATCAAAGTATTCATATCAAAGTTACTACTTTATCGGGGAAGGATTATTGGCTTACTCTTGTGTACGCTTTTAACTCGGCTTCGGGGAGAACGGAGCTTTGGAGAAACTTGAAGATTATGCTCATAAAGGGCCTTGGATGATTTTGGGGGACTTCAACTGTGTTGTGGAAGCTCGTGAACGTCTAGGGGGGACTTCTCCGGAGGAAGCTATGAATCAATTTCGAGACTGTTTGGCGAACTGTGAGGTAAGTGATTGCAAGGCTAGTGGGTCTTGGTTCACTTGGAATAATAAACATAGGGTGGCTGAAACAAGGGTTTATAGTCGTATTGATAGATGCTTTATTAATGATGAGATGATGGGTTTGTTTCCGAATGGGTTCGCGAATTTTTTACCTGAAGGAACTTTTGACCATTGTCCATGTATTGTTCAACTTGAGCACCCTCCGTTAAGGAAGAATCGTAGCTTCAAGTACATGAATATGTGGAGCAAAGCGCCGAATTTCCGTACTTGTGTTGCTAATGCGTGTCTTAAGGACGCCTATGTTTCGGATAGTGAAGAAGTTGGGTAGTCTCAAGAGACCGTTGAAGATGCTGAATGCTGATTGTTTCTCGGACATAGAAAGTCGGTGTAATCAGGCTGAACTCAGGCTCGACCAATTGCAGCAGCGCCTCAGGTCCGACTTGTTTGTGGAACTGATGCAGGAGGAGAGCGAGATGAACGAGCAGGTTAGGATGTTACAGGCTGCTAGGGCAGAATTTTGGAGTGAAAAATCTAAGCTAAAATGGGTCCGTGATGGGGATGTCAACTCGGCGTACTTTCACGGCCTCCTCCGAGGACGACGAACTCACAACGCTATAGCTAATATTTCAGATGCGGACGGCCTGGAGTGTGATAATAAGGCCTCGATCGAGGATGCTTTCACGCGATATTATCGTGAGCTACTCGACGATTCTCGGGTTGTTGAGGATATTGATGTTGACTTGATTAGACGGGGTCCCATTTATTCACAGGAGCATAAAATGATTCTGGAGGCAACTGTGACACCGGATGAGATCAAGAGGGCTCTGTTTAGTATTCCTCGGGATAAATCGTCGGGACCGGATGGTTTCTCGAGTCAATTCTTTATTGATTCGTGGGACATTATTGGTGAGGAAGTTGTGAAGGCTATCCAGGATTTCTTTATCTCAGGTAAGCTTTTAAAACAACTGAATTGTGCGAATATCGTTCTGATTCCTAAGGTGAATAGGCCTCAAAATGTGAAAGAATTCAGGCCGATTGCTTGCTGTAATGTCTTGTACAAGTGTATTGCTAAAATTATTTGTGCAAGGATGGCTAAGATTTTGCCCCAGATAATGTCTCCTACTCAAGGATGTTTTATTGAAGGCCGTAGTATTGTGGAGAATGTGCTGATTTGTCAGAACTTGGTGCGTATGTATAAGAGGGGGAGAATTTCGCCAAGATGCCTGTTTAAAGTTGATATCCATAAGGCGTATGACAGTGTTGAGTGGAGATTTATGGACCAGATGTTGAGAGCTTTGGACTTTCCTGACCACTTTCGTCGGTTGGTTATGGAATGCGTCGAGACCGTGTCCTATTCACTTTGTGCTAATGGCGATAATTTTGGGTTTTTTTCGAGGGAAAAGGGGTTTGAGACAAGGGGATCCCATGTCGCCTTTGTTATTCACGATATGCATGGAATACTTCTCTCGAATTATGGGTTTTGGAAGAGTGGATAGGAATTTTAAATTCCATCCGAAATGTGGTCCTTTAAAGCTGACTCATTTGCTCTTTGCGGATGATCTCCTCCTTTTTTGTAAAGGGGACCGGGAATCGATGGAATTCTTGTGGAGTGCTTTTGCAACCTTTAGCAGGGCCTCGGGTCTGAGCGTAAGTGTGGGTAAGTCTCATGCTTATTTCGCAGGGGTGGATGAGGACAGGAAGACTGCGATCCTTCAGCTTTCGGATTACGTCGAAGGTACATTTCCTTTTCGGTATCTTGGGTTACCTATCCAAAGTACTCGTTTAGGTAAGCTTGATTTTGAAAAATTGATAGCCCGTATTATCTCGAGGATCTCTGGTATTGGAGCCCGTAAGCTGTCTTATGCTGGGAGACTGACTCTGGTCCAATCTGTTCTGTCTCAACTGCATAATTATTGGGCAATGATTTTTATCATTCCTAAGTTTGTCATGGCTCGAATTATTTCACTATGTCGTAATTTCTTATGGGAAGGAGGTGTAGAAGGAAATAATCGAGCTTTGGTTAGTTGGGAAAAAATTTGTCGGCCTAAAGATGAAGGAGGTTTGGGAATTAGGGATCTGTATATCTGGAATGAAGCAGCTGTGGCGAAGCTAGCTTCGTGGGTGTTTGATCAGCCGGACCGGTTGTGGGTTCGGTGGGTCAATAGCATTTATCTGAAAGGGGTGGAGTGGTATGATTATCAGCCTCATTCAGATGTTACGTGGGCGTGGAGGAAAATTTGTCAGGCTTAAGAAAAAATAAAGAATATGTTCGTCAATGGTACTTGGCATGGAGCGGAATCATGTTTCTCGATTGCGAGGGCCTATCAGGACTTGAGATCATGCGACTCGCTGGTTCCGTGGGCGAGACTGGTGTGGAGCGCATGGAGTGTTCCGAGACATAGCTTCATCTCGTGGCTAGTGTTTCGAGGGGCCCTTAATACGAGGAAGAAGCTGTTTAGGATCGGGGTTGCAGATTCGGATCGTTGCTTTATCTGTGAACTGGAAGAAGAGAGTTTAGAACATCTTTTCTTTGGTTGCAATTGGAGTTCTCGGGTGATGGGTCTGTTGAGCAATTGGGTGAGGAAACCAATCCCGTGTATCACGGGGATGGTCTGGGCAACGAAATTGCGGGGTTCGAAGTTGCAATGTAATGTACTTCGAGCGATGATCAATGCGACTATTTACCATATTTGGAGACAAAGGAATTCTTGCAGAATTGATGAAGGTGTGCGACATCCACAAGATAGTCAAATTGATCGTGTCGGATGTTAAAAATAGGATTTTGTGTAAGATTAAATACCCTGTAACGGCTAAGGATGCTAAATGGCTACATAATTTGATGTAGTCATTGTTCTGTTTCGTTGTTTCCTTTTTTATATATACTTACCCTTTACAAAAAAAAAAACTTTTCGGATATCGTGAAATTTAACATTTTTGAATTATAATTTAAGAACTTTATACTTCACTTTTTCTTTATCTTTGGTCGATATTCATACTTAGTCCTGTTTCAAAATGCCTTAATAATTTATTTTGAAAATATTTCAATTTTTGATTTTCAAACGATCGGAATTTTATGAAGACTTTCATATTTCCAAATACTTCAACTTCTATAGGATTATTTTGTAAAGCGTCTTAACATTGTCGAAATTATTTTGAATGCTCAAGTTTGATTACATTTTTTTTAACTTTCATAATTACTTTGATAACATTTTCGAAATTTTAACGTTTTGAAATTAGTTTCTCTTTATTGTTGGTGGACTTTTGAATCTGTTACTGAAAATGCTTGACAACTGGATCGATTTTTGCTAACTACAAATTTGATTTCTCAAAACTAAATTTTGTTTCATCATGAAAATAAATATTATCAAATTTCTTAATCAAATTGTTTAACTTTTGTTTTGAAAATGTTTGGTCACCTTATTTTCTTCAAGTTCGTTTACAAATGTTATTCAACAATATTATTTTATCAAATAACTTTACTTTATGATTTCGTTAATTTAAAAGATTTTAAATTCCGGGTAGCTTAGCCCAATTCCTCTTGGAATAAATAATTGCATTCGATTTTGTATCACTTTGAAAGTTGTAAAATTTTCTTTTAAAACAAAATTTTTATACAAATTTGTATCCCCATCTTTCCGAGTGGGGTAATCTTGTTTCTTTTCTGCTTATTCTTAGTTTCGAGGACGAAACTTTCTTTTAGTGGGGAGGATTGTAACACCCGCTATTTTCCTAGCGTTTTATCCTTTCCGCTTCGTCATAACTCTGTCACATTTCGGCCGTATGTATCATCATTTTTCCAAGCTTTATTTTTTATTTCTGAGTCAAATAATATTTATTTTTATTTTAAAACATTTTACTTATCTTAAACATATTTATTTGATTTTTATCGTAAACAATTTATTTATTCGCGAGAAATTCTTTTTCTCTACGATTAACGTTTTAAGCTCGGATTTAAGTTATTTCTTTTATTAAAAATGTGTAAACACATTTATATAATATTTTCAACTAGTAAATACTTTTATTTACAAAAATTTAGCCGTTAATGATTTTATTACGAAGCTTCGCGAATAATTTTTTTACGCGAGGTTTACTCGAATTGCTTTGAAATGCTTTTAATAATTTTATGATCCTTATTTTTATCAATCTACAACTAATTTGGACTCATATATTCCTTGTGTGGACCATGACCCCCATGTCACACACTACATTACATTTTTACTATGTTTTATTTTATAACATGGATTAAGCTTTTAGATATTTTCATTCTTCTCATTTATTTTGGGTGAATTAAGAATAAATTTTTCATACTCCATACACACTTCATTTGGCTGGTTTTATCAAGTTAGTGTAGCCTTGTTTTCATCAATTTTAAAGTCTCATTTATGCATAAACCTTTTATACTCTCTTATTCATTCATTCACCAATTTATTCAAGGCCAATACTCTTCATTTCCTCTCCTTTAGACATGGTTTCCAGCAGTAATTCCAGCCAAGATTTGTCTCAAAATCGAGTCTTGATCGTCCCTTTTCCATCTCCAAATTAATCGTCTTTCCTTTCCCTTCGTTAAGGTAATAATCGATGTTGTTTTCGATCGTTATTTGCCTTGATTTTCATAGTTTTATCATGATATTTTTCCACCATGCTTTTCATGTGTTGAAGGATTTTTGAATGATCCTGAAGCCGACGAATTTATAATCGACTCGGATTTGGATTAGAGGTAACGTCGATGTTACTCGGTATTTCATGGTTTTAATTGTGTAGTTGCATGTATAATTTTTTATATTTCATTTTTGACAATATATGTATGTGATATAATCTGGAAAATTTTTACAAGTTGAAAACTTGCATGTTTCGGTATTTTTATCGCTTTTACGAGATTAACGATTAAATCGTCATATTAATTTGTAAAATCATAATATTCGGCCTAAACATGTAATATATGTTTATATTCTGTAAAAATGATGTTTTTGATGATTTTTAATAATTTAGTATTTTTCTGATATTTTAGTTATCGATTATTGAATTATTACCGTTTACGGACAAAAATGATTAAAAGCCGATTTTTAGTTTTAGTACTTAAACATTTTATTTTAATCTGATTTTTGACGTGGTGAAACTTTCGGATGAAATAGAATTTTTATAAGTTTTTTCATAATTTTTCGGAATTGTTAAGTGGATGAATTAATTAATCACTTTAAATCATCGTTTATCATTAAAACCGCGTTTGTCGTTTAAATTCTCGATGTTTGGTCTTTTGATTTAATCTGGCAAAAATTATGATTTTGATGATTTCATGATAAAATATAATTTTATGATTTTCAGTGCTTTAATAAAATGTTAGGTATGATAAGTTTTATTAATGAAATCGTTAATTGTGAAAACGGGTTTTCAATGACGGTTTTGTGGAATTTGTTAAATATGCATTTTTGGAAAATCTGAAAAATTGGTATATTCTGAAAAAACATGATTTTTAAGTTTAATTATAATTTTTGGATATTAATACGTAAATCGTTTTGTAATTACTATATTTATTAATCGTTATTGTCGAGATTAGACGATTAACGAGAAAACCCTTTAAAAACCGAGTTTAAGGATTCTGGAAAATTTTATTTTCTGGACAGAATGTCTAAAAATATATTTTATCTATTTTACGTAATTTTTTTACTATTTATTAAAGTCTTTAATTATTGGTAATGATTTTTGTACAAAATTACGATTTATCGTTAAAATGCTTCGTCTTACCTAAAAGAATTATTTTCCAGCTATGTTTGAAAATATTAAATCTGATACTTTAAGAGTTAAACCATCCCTTAACATATTCTAAATATACTCAATGATTTAATTAAATAAAAGACGTTAAAAGATTTAATTTTGACATTGCCATAAAAATCCTATTTATATTCGTATTGTCGAAACTATTAACAATTAGGGAATTTTAGTTTTATAAATTTTGGAAACACCCTAATTAGTAGTACTAAAGTGTTTAAGACATTTTTAATTATTTTGTAAATACTTGTATGGTTTTTCAATAATTTCATAAACCCAATGTTCTCACTTTTACAATTAATATCGTTAAGGCCGAAAGTATTAGTTTTATAAATCTATATCGTTTACTAAAAATGTTGTATTAGTATGATCTAATATTTTCGCTATTTTAATATAATGCTATTTTTAGCAAAGTTTGTAAAAAATATAAATTTCCAAAAATAGAAAGTTTCCTCTTTTGGAATACGATGATTACTCCTTTTGTTCTCTTATTGTTTATAACGATTATATCTCTTAAATATATCGATAACGGCTTTGTTTTGGAGTTATGGAATAAGGACAAGTGTGAGGTTAGAGTAATATATTCTGGGGTTTACGATTTTGCCATCAACTATAAGGCTGATGTGTCTTTATGGGGCATACTGGTTGTTGAACTGAGCATATATGGTGTTCGGTAGTGTGTGTACATTTTGACCTAAACTCGTGCCTCGCAGTGTAAGACGCCGTCGGGTTGAACTGAGTATTTATGATGCTCGGGAGGGGTGTGCATATTATCTTAAACTAGGGCCACGCATTTATAAGTCGCCGTCCTATTATGGTTGAGTAGCCTAGTTAGAGATCGAAGTTTGATTTGTTTGAACTAAGTTCTCGAAGCTAGTTTTTAGTATTCTCCTAGTGAAAGTCTAGCCGTCTACACTACTCCTATCCATAACGCCATTTTGATTATTTTATTATTATCGATATAATTTTGATTTGCAGGTTGGCAAATGTTTTATGTTTTCTCCGGAAAACTCATTTTTATTATATTGTTTCGATATGTGAAGTTTTTCACTGAAAGCATATTTTCGTTATAATGTTTTACTGTTTTCCATTTTACTATTTTTCTATAGTAGTAATTACAGTTTTAAAATCTTGTTTTACGGCTGGGAGAACGTTGGCGTTGCTCCCCACTGATTGTGGCTGTTATGTTTTAACATGGCAGGTATACTTGTTTTTCGGGTGTGGGCTAGCGGGCAATGTGGATCCTGCTCATTGTTTTTAATAATTATGTCTTAAGGATTGTTTAACCTCTTTTGCGGATTGTTTTAAATTTTAGCCATTTTTATTTATGGCATTTGTTTGACTTTACCAATTTAATTTACTAAGACATAGTTACAGTGTGTTTTAATCCCGACTCTACAGTGTTTCCGCCACTGTATCGCGTTAAAATTTCTAGGGGATTACAGCTTCACTATGAACGGAGAAGAATAGAGAACGAATACAAGTACAAGTATTTAGATTGTAGATAATTATAGTATTTTTCTTTTAGCACTCTCGCATATGATTGGTAAATGTTGAGGATCAGTTGAATGATGTCCTTGTCGTAGTTGTTGCACTTATATTTGTCATCCTTCCCCTTAGCCGTTGCTTCCAAATTCTTCCTTCTCTTTCTCCTGATTCATCTCCCCTTCTGGTGGAACCGTCCCTAGGATTTAGGGAGTTGTTGATGACCGGGTCTATTGCTTAGGATAAGGGTTTATCCTTGTATTGGGCTGTGCTCGGCCCATTTCCGGGTTTTATTTCTGTTTGGCCCATTGCCATTACTTGGTCTCGTCTTTGGGTTGACTTATGGACTCTGGTTTGTGTTGGATTTACGGTTTTCCCGACTTGTGACTTTTGACTTTCGAGTACTGCTCCCTAGTTTTCTCACTTTTAATCCTTTGACTTTTTTACCTTGATTTTGACTTGAGATATGCCATGTCATTTTTCGAGGATGCGAAATTTATCCCAAACAGACGGCGGTTCTATAATGTCGGAGAGTGCATCCTTCAAAGGTGATGTCGTCGTTTCATGCAATTTTGAAAACCACTTTTATTTGTCAAAGGTACGAATATTTGCAAGCAACAAGTATTTTGGAGTCTGTTAACCTTGCTGTACTCTCTTAATTACAGTGACAGATTTTTAACTTTAGATCATTGATCAAGGAACAAATTATAGCTTAGTATATTCACATATTAGGCATACGTTATTGTGGACATGACATAGGTCCACCCCGACGCGGTCACGCGCGGGTTTGGGTAGGCGAATGAATCTCCATATGAGAAGGATCGAATTGAAATTTAGGTCTATGTGGAGTCGCCACCGAATTTTATGGTTATTCGGAACCGTTCGAGCCCACTCTATGTCGTAGTGGGCCGTATACAAAATACGGCTCATTTCCGATGTCAGAGTTTATTGGGCTCGTCCCTTTGCATATCGATATAGATGCCGACTTGAGCGGTTAATCGTATATTGAATGACTCTCGTGCGCCAACGGTTTCGGGCATCCGGAAACCGAGGTTCTGAGTAAGGGGTGAGGGTACGTGTTGGGAAGCCCACAAAGGACACCCAACCCCGCCCGCACTTTAGCGGCCTCTACTAAGAACTCGAGTAACTTTCTAATACGCGTGCTAGTAAAACGGGAAAATGATATGCAAAGATTTATTTTCCCTAAACATGCGAATGGAATTGAAAGGGTTTCTAAGTCAATTTAATGCAACTAAAATTAACGTCAAAGTTGTATTTTAGCATGCGGGTTCATTTAGTATAATAAACGAATAATAATTAAATTGACAAAAGAAACAGAAAACGCGTTAGTAACGATATAACGATATAACGAATAATAACAGTTTGGAAATATTGAATTAGATTGAAAAGATGCAAATATGAGGATGCATGATTTGAAAAGATAGTATACATGTGATTAGTTATGCACATGTTGACCTAAGTCGTAAAATACTATCGAGTTTGAAAAATAGAATAATGTACGACTCGTGCTTGAGTCGTTATGAGGCCACTCGATCGAGTGGTCGATGGACTCGATCGAGTGGACCTTAAAAAAACGATTCTGTTTTGCGTCAAAGACCGTACTCGGCCGAGTTATTGACTAACTCGGTCGAGTACATGGCCACTCGACCGAGTCACTGTGAGACTCGATCGAGTGGGTGTTCTGATGAGCATTCTGACCCGATTTTGAGGTGTCACTCGACCGAGTGGGCTAGGCACTCGGTCGGGTGCCCTCTGTACGAATTAAAATTCGTTTGTAAAAAAAAACGTGTTTTATGTCGAAAATCGTTTTAAGTAGGTCGTTGCTATAAAATTAAATTTCTTCCGCGTTTAATAATATCATAATTCTAACGAATTGTTTTGACAATTATTTTAGCCTCAACGGAAATTGCGTTTTGAATTGATTTTATGTGATTTAGGATAATTGACTATTTGATTAAATAAATAAAATAAAAAAACTTGGTTCCCTCGACTTCTTCGACATCGAATAAATCCCTAGGGATTGTGATGTCGGATCCGTGTCAACGGGTTTCGACCCTTGTTAAAGATTGATTTGAAAATTGATGGATGTAAGATGGATGATGATAACGAGAAATAATAATGAATTATTGTTTAAGTTAACTCATCTCAATAATCAAATAATCGGGGTATCGGAATAAGCGACCGGCAACGCTGTGTGCAGTACACTTGTATATTCGGGTTTCCTTATTCCGATATCCCTCTCATTCGATACAAATTGATAAGTATTTTAGTGTTTTGATGCTAACAATATTATCGATATTATGATGCAATAATGATAACGAGGTAAATAATAAAAATCGTAATAGTAATAATAATAATAATAATAATAATAATAATAATAATAATAATAATACTAAACGTAATAATAATAATAATAATAATAATAATAATAATAATAATAATAATAATAATAATAATAATAATAATAATAATAATAATAATAATAATAATAATAATAATAATAATAATAATAATAATAATAATAATAATAATAATAATAATAATAATAATAATAATAATAATAATAATAATAATAATAATAATAATAATAATAATAATAATAATAATAATAATACTAAACGTAATAATAATAATAATAATAATAATAATAATAATAATAATAATAATAATAATAATAATAATAATAATAATAATAATAATAATAATAATAATAAAACAAAAAAAGGAATAAAAAAAGGAGATGGATGATGAGAAGAAAAGGGAAAGGAGAACGAGGTTTGTCACCCTCAACCTACTAGTTCTTGTCTCGGTGCGGACTCGTAACCGTGGCTTTAACACAAGAGCCTTCGAGGTGTATGGAGGCTAAGTTGTGGTGGCTCGGGTTTGATTCCTAAAACTAGGTTTAGGGTTTTTGCTAGTGTAAACTAGGTTTAGGGTTTTTGCTAGTGTAGAATTGCTAGGGTTTTTGAAGTGTGTATAGATGATTGTTCTAGAGTGTACTAGGGTTTTTGTGTAGATGTGTAAGATGATTGTCCTAGAGTGTACTAGGGTTTTTAGGGTTGTCAGAAGTTGTGTAATTGTGTTGCATGGGGTTGCTTATATAGGCAAAGCTAGGGCACCTTGGTGTCTAGGGTTTTGTGCCTTGACGGACTTGATTTGATGGCCCGTTTGGAGGCGGACCGTGGGTGAGCTACTCGGAAACGGCTTGACCGGGTTTTAATCTGGTCGCTAAAAGTCGGTTTTATTCCCGGTGTCGGTTTCGACCCAAATTAGTCTTGTTTGACTCGGAATGATCCACTGGACCTGGATTTGAGGTTTGTTTGGTGAGATTTGTACTCCGTAAGTGTGTTAGCCAACGATTAATGGATTTGAGCCCGTATCTGAGCGCGTAGAAACACGTTAGCGTCCGATTATCATCGGGTGATTTTCGGAAACTGCCATAGACACCTGGCGGTCAAAATGCGGGTGTCTACAAAGCCCCCACTCTGACTGAGGCTTGGACAAGGCGAAAGTCAGAGTAGCTACCAAGCCTGTTAAGACCTGGTAGACTTCCGGTCGGGTCGTTTATAGTCCATTAGACTCGCGTGAAGGGCTCGCCAGCCATAAGACAGAGATCATACCTGCGCTGGATGATTGTGCTCCGTGGGAAATTCGGGCTTGTCGCGTAAGCCCTGGGTGTGCCTGTGTGTTGGCCTATCCCGTGCTATCCCGGAAAATGCTGCTGGGGAGATTCGATGACTTGCATGTCTTCGCTTGAGTCGTACCTGTATAAGTCACATAAAAATTTATGCAACACGTAGGTAGTAAAATGACTCGTGCTGGGGAAGATGATTTTTGAAGTTTTTGAAACTTTGAATTTGAAATCCTTGTCGAAAAAGATCCTTTTTTCAAATGGCTAAATTTTGCAAATTTCAAAGTGGAATGTGAAGAGAGAGGCCTACCGACAGACTCGACTCTGGACACGACAGAACGAGTTGACTGACACGGACTAGACTCTCTAAGGGTTGGACCGTGACTCGATAGGGGTGTGGGCCGCCTAACAAGACTCTTAAGTTGCGCTATCCCGTAGTCTAGGCGAGTGGCAACACGGTCGTATATCGAAATGGGATAGATATGCTATAGGGGACTGACATTAGTCCGTAATGAGACTGTTTTTGTCTGGTGCCCTTCCGGATTTCCTATTTTAGGATACTTTTCCAAAGTGGGTGATGCCTCGAGTCCTGACAGATTCTTGTCTTCGACTGAGCCGAGTACTAGGACACACTACAGAAAGGAGGCTAGATTTTTGTTGGATTCATCTGGATTTTGTGAGTGGATGGAGGTCTTCTGTCTAAGAGAAGCCCCCGGGACAACAAAGCTAGCTATTGAGAACACGATGGTGTCGTGACCGGAATAATGACGCTTTTTGAATGTGTGTCAATGTGGGTGGTTGTGCCTTTGTTGAAAGGCTGCCTACGTATTCACGTGTGGTGAAATCAAACCATGCCGTAGTTCAGTGGCGGAAGATATATCATGGTGCGTAAACTAATAGGACTTTGTGTGTAACTAGCCATAACGACGGTGCAGGCTAGGTGCATTCCCAGTGATGTCTTGATCAAAGGGCTTGAATGATTAGGATATTAATCCTGTGACTGTGAGCGTTCTCCGGGGTAGCCCCCAGAGGTGGTGTGAACTATTTAGGCATGTTCTATGCCGACTGCAAGTTGAGTTCCCGTGTCCGGAGGTGGTAACTGGTTTGGATGAGAAGAATTGGGACGGGGTTTTAACGAGTTTTGCTCTCAGGGATTTTAACGAGTTTTGCTCTCGGGGATTTTAACGAGTTTTGCTCTCGGCGATTTTAACAAGTTTTGCTCTCGAGGATTTTGACGAGTTTTGCTCTCGGGGATTTTAACGAGTTTTGCTCTCGGGGATTTTAACGAGTTTTGCTCTCGGGGATTTGATATATTTGGGAATGTGGTGCTAGGAAGTAAATGGCCTTGACGACTCGAAATCTGGAGCTCGGTTCTGTGGAGCTAAAGCTTCGAGAGCCGGTTTGATAATGAAGTAAATGGCCTTGATAACTCGAATTCTGGAGCTCGGTTATGTGGAGCTAAGGCTTCGAGAGCCGGTTTGATAATGCGGGATCTGGTTTCGATGTCTGGCCCTAATTGTTAGGGGTATCCTATGGAGCTTGAATCCTCAGAATTCCGGGTTGTCTCTGGCCTGGGTCTCGGGAAGGTCTTGAGGGTTGTAATGTGGGAAGGCTGAGTGTAGTGTTAACTGACCAGCTTGATTGTTACTCCACTATTGGATGACATGGATAATTTTGAATTTGACCGTACCACGGTCAAAGGATTTTCACTTGAATTGACCGTTGACCACGATCATGGGTATTTGATTTTTTGATTGACCTCTTAGCCGCGGTCATGGGTTTTGATAATTTTGACCGTACCCTGGTCGTGGGGCTTTCACTTGAATTGACTGTTGACCACGGTCATGGGTATTCTGAATTTTTTGATGATGGCCTGCTTTTTTTGTTTTGGCCTTTTACTTTTTTTTTACATGGACCTTCGATTTTTTTTTTTCCAGTTTTCTTTTTTGATGGCCCTCTTTTTGCTTTGGCCCTTTCTTGTTTTTTCTGTTTTTTTTTTGCTGGTCAGACTAACACCTAAGGTAGGGATTGGTCAGTCTTATTAGAGGGGTGTTTTATTGTGGGAAATGGGCTTGCCTCCCGTCTTGAACCCAAACCAGGAGATTACCTAGATTTGTCATAGGATTCGATACCGCTCCTGCTACGGGTAGTTATGTGGTTTTTCTATACCAGACACGGAGTAGGTAAAAAAGAAAACACGGGCTCGGTTTCCTGCAGTCATTATAGATGTGCCTATAATAGTCACGTGCGTGTGCTCACAGTATATGATGGTGTTCATCATGTTCTCGGAAACACATAAGAAAGTATATATGAGAAACAGGAAAGCTGATTTTATTGGATTTTGAAAAGGAGGACAGAATACAATTGACTCTGACTCTGACTTTGACTTTGACTTTGGAATAGAACATCCTAGACTCAGACTCAGACTCGGACTTAAATCAAATCCGGACTCTTGGATGCATGAGAGGTAGACTGGATGCTTCGGTCATCGGGCCCTGTGTAGTCCACGAGGGGCTTTGCAAGTGACAATGTTTCCAAAACGGGAGTCTTCCCGGCATCGAGGAAGTCTTGAATGAGGTGTTTCAGCTTCGAGCATTGTTCTGTATCGTGTCCCCTCCCTCTGTGGAATTTGCAGTAATGCTCGGCGTTCCATGCTTTGGAACGTTTCTCCACAGGTGGGTCGGCTGTTGGGCCTATAGGTAGCACTAGGCCCTTCGGAACCAACCTCTGGAAAGCGACGGTGTAGGACATATCCAAGTAGGTAAATGTCCTTTCCTTTGACTGGTTCTTGATTTTTGGAGAGGTGACTTGAGGGTTACCTCTCTCGGTCTTGCCATCTTGTGAGTATCGGCCAGTTTCGTAAGATTGTTCACCTTTCAAATGGCTCGGTTGGGTGATCGCCTGCCTTGCCCGCTCTAGCTGTGTTAGACGAGATCGGGTTCTTACAAGGTCTTCTTCAATGATGGTTACCCTGGAACTTAGGTTATCTAGGGCAGTATTGATTTTCGAGAAGATGTTGTTAATGGAGCAAGATAGCATAAGCATACTCCCCTGGATATCCCCTTTCTTGACGGCGTGGGGTTTGTTGTGGTTTGGTAGTGTCTCGTTCATAGGGTCCCTGATCGGAAGAAACGACGGGTGTTAGAACTCGCCTAAACTCGGCTTTGCGCAAGAGAGAGAGTCAAGCTAGACACGGCCCGGGGTGACGAGTCGACAAAGACTCTCGGATCGGGATACTTGAATGTTGACCTAGACGAAGTAACGACCGTAAATTAGACTCGAACTGCAGAAGGGTGAGTTCGAAAATGGGGCGACCATGTTTGACTTGGGTTAGACCCTCCTAAGACGAACATGTAGGGTACGATTCTCGGAGTGACTGTGATTAGTCACTCCGTCGGAGAATAGCCCCCAATGTGAGACTAAGGACTTAGATGGTGTGACACCTACGTGACTCGAAAGTGGAGTACGTGAGACACGTGTAAGACATGACCCTTAGGGCAACCGTGATTGATTGCCATTTTAAGGGGTAGCCCCCAAGTGGGATCGATAATTTTGTTAAGACTCGAGTGTCGGACGAGTGACCCTTAGACGTAAGGATCCCGAACCTTTTGTTATAGGGCTATGCCCTGCAAAAGGTTGACTCGGAAAAGACACCTAGACGGGTGACTTGTGCAAGGTGGGCCTTCCTTAGGATTCGGCGAATGGGCCTAGTCCTGTTCGAAGGAAGGTTCACGTGAGACATCCCCAGACTTTTGGACTCGATTGTGTTGACGGGCCCTCTTTTGTAGGGGTTTGTCTTACGAAGGTGGGCTCTGCCTTAGTCTAATAAGGCGGACTGAGATAGGGAAGAAACTCGTGATGTAAGATCGACAGAGTTTCGACGCTACGGACCTTGACAACTTAAGACGCGACCCGACACTGCTAAACATGGGAAGTCCTAAGAAGAGGAAGGTTTTGAAAAATTGATTGTTTTTTAAAGGGGTCCGAGAAAACTCGGTTGAGGGCCCAATTTCCGAAAAAAAACGAAAAGTTATTGGGCCACGGGTTTTGAAAGTTCGAAAGTATTTTCGAGTTTTGAATCGGGCAGCATACCGTCTAGAAAATAGGCTATTTTGAGTAAAATCATAAGTCCTAAATTCGGTATGTGTCCCGGGTTTTGAAATTGAATAGTTTGAAAAGGATGCAACTTTGAAAAAAGACGGTTTTTGAAAACGACTCGGAAACCAAGTAGCACGTAGTCACACAAGCATTATAACGACGTCATGTATGCTCTATACTAAGTCTCGGTCGGTCTATAAGGGGTCCATACCAGTGTACATAGTCTAGACGTTGATCGGGACGGACTTCCTAAGTCGAGTTGATCTTAGAACATGCCGCGAAACCCACTCGAATCGACTATGGACACCTTTCAACATATCCATATTGGAGTACATCGACGGTATAGTGGGACGTCGGTCGCGAGTACCGGCCCGGGAAAATATGGGTTATGCATGAACCGTAGAACTAAAACGCGTATTGTATTTGTCAAACGATTTCTATTTGAGTCTCACCCTGAGGATGCCGATGGTAAGTCACGCATCAGTTAATCCCCAGCGGAGTCGCTAAATTGTGGACATGACATAGGTCCACCACGACGCGGTCACGCGCGGGTTTGGGTAGGCGAATGAATCTCCATATGAGAAGGATCGAATAGAAATTTAGGTCTATGTGGAGTCGCCACCGAATTTTATGGTTATTCGGAACCGTTCGAGCCCACTCTATGTCGTAGTGGGCCGTATACAAAATACGGCTCATTTCCGATGTCAGAGTTTATTGGGCTCGTCCCTTTGCATATCGATATAGATGCCGACTTGAGCGGTTAATCGTATATTGAATGACTCTCGTGCGCCAACGGTTTCGGGCATCCGGAAACCGAGGTTCTGAGTAAGGGGTGAGGGTACGTGTTGGGAAGCCCACAAAGGACACCCAACCCTGCCCGCACTTTAGCGGCCTCTACTAAGAACTCGAGTGACTTTCTAATACGCGTGCTAGTAAAACGGGAAAATGATATGCAAAGATTTATTTTCCCTAAACATGCGAATGGAATTGAAAGGGTTTCTAAGTCAATTTAATGCAACTAAAATTAACGTCAAAGTTGTATTTTAGCATGCGGGTTCATTTAGTATAATAAACGAATAATAATTAAATTGACAAAAGAAACAGAAAACGCGTTAGTAACGATATAACGATATAACGAATAATAACGGTTTGGAAATATTGAATTAGATTGAAAAGATGCAAATATGAGGATGCATGATTTGAAAAGATAGTATACATGTGATTAATTATGCACATGTTGACCTAAGTCGTAAAATATTATCGAGTTTGAAAAATAGAATAATGTACGACTCGTGCTTGAGTCGTTATGAGGCCACTCGATCGAGTGGTCGATGGACTCGATCGAGTGGACCTTAAAAAAAAGATTCTGTTTTGCGTCAAAGACCGTACTCGGCCGAGTTATTGACTAACTCGGTCGAGTACATGGCCACTCGACCGAGTCACTGTGAGACTCGATCGAGTGGGTGTTCTGATGAGCATTCTGACCCGATTTTGAGGTGCCACTCGACCGAGTGGGCTAGGCACTCGGTCGGGTGCCCTCTGTACGAATTAAAATTCGTTTGTAAAAAAAAACGTGTTTTATGTCGAAAACCGTTTTAAGTAGGTCGTTGCTATAAAATTAAATTTCTTCCGCGTTTAATAATATCATAATTCTAACGAATTGTTTTGACAATTATTTTAGCCTCAACGGAAATTGCGTTTTGAATTGATTTTATGTGATTTAGGATAATTGACTATTTGATTAAATAAATAAAATAAAAAAACTTGGTTCCCTCGACTTCTTCGACATCGAATAAATCCCTAGGGATTGTGATGTCGTATCCGTGTCAACGGGTTTCGACCCTTGTTAAAGATTGATTTGAAAATTGATGGATGTAAGATGGATGATGATAACGAGAAATAATAATGAATTATTGTTTAAGTTAACTCATCTCAATAATCAAATAATCGGGGTATCGGAATAAGCGACCGGCAACGCTGTGTGCAGTACACTTGTATATTCGGGTTTCCTTATTCCGATATCCCTCTCATTCGATACAAATTGATAAGTATTTTAGTGTTTTGATGCTAACAATATTATCGATATTATGATGCAATAATGATAACGAGGTAAATAATAAAAATCGTAATAGTAATAGTAATAATAATAATAATAATAATAATAATAATAATAATAATAATAATAATAATACTAAACGTAATAATAATAATAATAATAATAATAATAATAATAATAATAATAATAATAATAATAATAATAATAATAATAATAATAATACTAAACGTAATAATAATAATAATAATAATAATAATAATAATAATAATAATAATAATAATAATAATAATAATAATAATAATAATAATAATAATAATAATAATAATAATAATAATAAAACAAAAAAAGGAATAAAAAAAGGAGATGGATGATGAGAAGAAAAGGGAAAGGAGAACGAGGTTTGTCACCCTCAACCTACTAGTTCTTGTCTCGGTGCGGACTCGTAACCGTGGCTTTAACACAAGAGCCTTCGAGGTGTATGGAGGCTAAGTTGTGGTGGCTCGGGTTTGATTCCTAAAACTAGGTTTAGGGTTTTTGCTAGTGTAAACTAGGTTTAGGGTTTTTGCTAGTGTAGAATTGCTAGGGTTTTTGAAGTGTGTATAGATGATTGTTCTAGAGTGTACTAGGGTTTTTGTGTAGATGTGTAAGATGATTGTCCTAGAGTGTACTAGGGTTTTTAGGGTTGTCAGAAGTTGTGTAATTGTGTTGCATGGGGTTGCTTATATAGGCAAAGCTAGGGCACCTTGGTGTCTAGGGTTTTGTGCCTTGACGGACTTGATTTGATGGCCCGTTTGGAGGCGGACCGTGGGTGAGCTACTCGGAAACGGCTTGACCGGGTTTTAATCTGGTCGCTAAAAGTCGGTTTTATTCCCGGTGTCGGTTTCGACCCAAATTAGTCTTGTTTGACTCGGAATGATCCACTGGACCTGGATTTGAGGTTTGTTTGGTGAGATTTGTACTCCGTAAGTGTGTTAGCCAACGATTAATGGATTTGAGCCCGTATCTGAGCGCGTAGAAACACGTTAGCGTCCGATTATCATCGGGTGATTTTCGGAAACTGCCATAGACACCTGGCGGTCAAAATGCGGGTGTCTACAAAGCCCCCACTCTGACTGAGGCTTGGACAAGGCGAAAGTCAGAGTAGCTACCAAGCCTGTTAAGACCTGGTAGACTTCCGGTCGGGTCGTTTATAGTCCATTAGACTCGCGTGAAGGGCTCGCCAGCCATAAGACAGAGATCATACCTGCGCTGGATGATTGTGCTCCGTGGGAAATTCGGGCTTGTCGCGTAAGCCCTGGGTGTGCCTGTGTGTTGGCCTATCCCGTGCTATCCCGGAAAATGCTGCTGGGGAGATTCGATGACTTGCATGTCTTCGCTTGAGTCGTACCTGTATAAGTCACATAAAAATTTATGCAACACGTAGGTAGTAAAATGACTCGTGCTGGGGAAGATGATTTTTGAAGTTTTTGAAACTTTGAATTTGAAATCCTTGTCGAAAAAGATCCTTTTTTCAAATGGCTAAATTTTGCAAATTTCAAAGTGGAATGTGAAGAGAGAGGCCTACCGACAGACTCGACTCTGGACACGACAGAACGAGTTGACTGACACGGACTAGACTCTCTAAGGGTTGGACCGTGACTCGATAGGGGTGTGGGCCGCCTAACAAGACTCTTAAGTTGCGCTATCCCGTAGTCTAGGCGAGTGGCAACACGGTCGTATATCGAAATGGGATAGATATGCTATAGGGGACTGACATTAGTCCGTAATGAGACTGTTTTTGTCTGGTGCCCTTCCGGATTTCCTATTTTAGGATACTTTTCCAAAGTGGGTGATGCCTCGAGTCCTGACAGATTCTTGTCTTCGACTGAGCCGAGTACTAGGACACACTACAGAAAGGAGGCTAGATTTTTGTTGGATTCATCTGGATTTTGTGAGTGGATGGAGGTCTTCTGTCTAAGAGAAGCCCCCGGGACAACAAAGCTAGCTATTGAGAACACGATGGTGTCGTGACCGGAATAATGACGCTTTTTGAATGTGTGTCAATGTGGGTGGTTGTGCCTTTGTTGAAAGGCTGCCTACGTATTCACGTGTGGTGAAATCAAACCATGCCGTAGTTCAGTGGCGGAAGATATATCATGGTGCGTAAACTAATAGGACTTTGTGTGTAACTAGCCATAACGACGGTGCAGGCTAGGTGCATTCCCAGTGATGTCTTGATCAAAGGGCTTGAATGATTAGGATATTAATCCTGTGACTGTGAGCGTTCTCCGGGGTAGCCCCCAGAGGTGGTGTGAACTATTTAGGCATGTTCTATGCCGACTGCAAGTTGAGTTCCCGTGTCCGGAGGTGGTAACTGGTTTGGATGAGAAGAATTGGGACGGGGTTTTAACGAGTTTTGCTCTCAGGGATTTTAACGAGTTTTGCTCTCGGGGATTTTAACGAGTTTTGCTCTCGGCGATTTTAACAAGTTTTGCTCTCGAGGATTTTGACGAGTTTTGCTCTCGGGGATTTTAACGAGTTTTGCTCTCGGGGATTTTAACGAGTTTTGCTCTCGGGGATTTGATATATTTGGGAATGTGGTGCTAGGAAGTAAATGGCCTTGACGACTCGAAATCTGGAGCTCGGTTCTGTGGAGCTAAAGCTTCGAGAGCCGGTTTGATAATGAAGTAAATGGCCTTGATAACTCGAATTCTGGAGCTCGGTTATGTGGAGCTAAGGCTTCGAGAGCCGGTTTGATAATGCGGGATCTGGTTTCGATGTCTGGCCCTAATTGTTAGGGGTATCCTATGGAGCTTGAATCCTCAGAATTCCGGGTTGTCTCTGGCCTGGGTCTCGGGAAGGTCTTGAGGGTTGTAATGTGGGAAGGCTGAGTGTAGTGTTAACTGACCAGCTTGATTGTTACTCCACTATTGGATGACATGGATAATTTTGAATTTGACCGTACCACGGTCAAAGGATTTTCACTTGAATTGACCGTTGACCACGGTCATGGGTATTTGATTTTTTGATTGACCTCTTAGCCGCGGTCATGGGTTTTGATAATTTTGACCGTACCCTGGTCGTGGGGCTTTCACTTGAATTGACTGTTGACCACGGTCATGGGTATTCTGAATTTTTTGATGATGGCCTGCTTTTTTTGTTTTGGCCTTTTACTTTTTTTTTACATGGACCTTCGATTTTTTTTTTTCCAGTTTTCTTTTTTGATGGCCCTCTTTTTGCTTTGGCCCTTTCTTGTTTTTTCTGTTTTTTTTTTGCTGGTCAGACTAACACCTAAGGTAGGGATTGGTCAGTCTTATTAGAGGGGTGTTTTATTGTGGGAAATGGGCTTGCCTCCCGTCTTGAACCCAAACCAGGAGATTACCTAGATTTGTCATAGGATTCGATACCGCTCCTGCTACGGGTAGTTATGTGGTTTTTTTATACCAGACACGGAGTAGGTAAAAAAGAAAACACGGGCTCGGTTTCCTGCAGTCATTATAGATGTGCCTATAATAGTCACGTGCGTGTGCTCACAGTATATGATGGTGTTCATCATGTTCTCGGAAACACATAAGAAAGTATATATGAGAAACAGGAAAGCTGATTTTATTGGATTTTGAAAAGGAGGACAGAATACAATTGACTCTGACTCTGACTTTGACTTTGACTTTGGAATAGAACATCCTAGACTCAGACTCAGACTCGGACTTAAATCAAATCCGGACTCTTGGATGCATGAGAGGTAGACTGGATGCTTCGGTCATCGGGCCCTGTGTAGTCCACGAGGGGCTTTGCAAGTGACAATGTTTCCAAAACGGGAGTCTTCCCGGCATCGAGGAAGTCTTGAATGAGGTGTTTCAGCTTCGAGCATTGTTCTGTATCGTGTCCCCTCCCTCTGTGGAATTTGCAGTAATGCTCGGCGTTCCATGCTTTGGAACGTTTCTCCACAGGTGGGTCGGCTGTTGGGCCTATAGGTAGCACTAGGCCCTTCGGAACCAACCTCTGGAAAGCGACGGTGTAGGACATATCCAAGTAGGTAAATGTCCTTTCCTTTGACTGGTTCTTGATTTTTGGAGAGGTGACTTGAGGGTTACCTCTCTCGGTCTTGCCATCTTGTGAGTATCGGCCAGTTTCGTAAGATTGTTCACCTTTCAAATGGCTCGGTTGGGTGATCGCCTGCCTTGCCCGCTCTAGCTGTGTTAGACGAGATCGGGTTCTTACAAGGTCTTCTTCAATGATGGTTACCCTGGAACTTAGGTTATCTAGGGCAGTATTGATTTTCGAGAAGATGTTGTTAATGGAGCAAGATAGCATAAGCATACTCCCCTGGATATCCCCTTTCTTGACGGCGTGGGGTTTGTTGTGGTTTGGTAGTGTCTCGTTCATAGGGTCCCTGATCGGAAGAAACGACGGGTGTTAGAACTCGCCTAAACTCGGCTTTGCGCAAGAGAGAGAGTCAAGCTAGACACGGCCCGGGGTGACGAGTCGACAAAGACTCTCGGATCGGGATACTTGAATGTTGACCTAGACGAAGTAACGACCGTAAATTAGACTCGAACTGCAGAAGGGTGAGTTCGAAAATGGGGCGACCATGTTTGACTTGGGTTAGACCCTCCTAAGACGAACATGTAGGGTACGATTCTCGGAGTGACTGTGATTAGTCACTCCGTCGGAGAATAGCCCCCAATGTGAGACTAAGGACTTAGATGGTGTGACACCTACGTGACTCGAAAGTGGAGTACGTGAGACACGTGTAAGACATGACCCTTAGGGCAACCGTGATTGATTGCCATTTTAAGGGGTAGCCCCCAAGTGGGATCGATAATTTTGTTAAGACTCGAGTGTCGGACGAGTGACCCTTAGACGTAAGGATCCCGAACCTTTTGTTATAGGGCTATGCCCTGCAAAAGGTTGACTCGGAAAAGACACCTAGACGGGTGACTTGTGCAAGGTGGGCCTTCCTTAGGATTCGGCGAATGGGCCTAGTCCTGTTCGAAGGAAGGTTCACGTGAGACATCCCCAGACTTTTGGACTCGATTGTGTTGACGGGCCCTCTTTTGTAGGGGTTTGTCTTACGAAGGTGGGCTCTGCCTTAGTCTAATAAGGCGGACTGAGATAGGGAAGAAACTCGTGATGTAAGATCGACAGAGTTTCGACGCTACGGACCTTGACAACTTAAGACGCGACCCGACACTGCTAAACATGGGAAGTCCTAAGAAGAGGAAGGTTTTGAAAATTGATTGTTTTTTAAAGGGGTCCGAGAAAACTCGGTTGAGGGCCCAATTTCCGAAAAAAAACGAAAAGTTATTGGGCCACGGGTTTTGAAAGTTCGAAAGTATTTTCGAGTTTTGAATCGGGCAGCATACCGTCTAGAAAATAGGCTATTTTGAGTAAAATCATAAGTCCTAAATTCGGTATGTGTCCCGGGTTTTGAAATTGAATAGTTTGAAAAGGATGCAACTTTGAAAAAAGACGGTTTTTGAAAACGACTCGGAAACCAAGTAGCACGTAGTCACACAAGCATTATAACGACGTCATGTATGCTCTATACTAAGTCTCGGTCGGTCTATAAGGGGTCTATACCAGTGTACATAGTCTAGACGTTGATCGGGACGGACTTCCTAAGTCGAGTTGATCTTAGAACATGCCGCGAAACCCACTCGAATCGACTATGGACACCTTTCAACATATCCATATTGGAGTACATCGACGGTATAGTGGGACGTTGATGGGAGGGATTTGTCGTGGAATCCCAACCGTCAATAAAATAACCGGCTATTCCTACGGTAGATAGGGCAAGTCGGGTCGAATCCACAGGGACGGTAAAGTATAGCCTAGACTAAGGTCGCCTAAAAACTAGACTCGGTCAACAGACTAAACTATCCTAAAGAATGATGAGGAGGGAAGAGACTAAGGCTAAGACTATGACTAAGGAAAGCAAACAAGGAAAAAGGGCTAGGATTAGGTCGGGGTCAAAGGGGTAACGTAGTGGTCGAGGGAGAACTAGAGAGGAGGAGGTAGTAGGGTGATCTAGGTCGGTCCGGGCTCTCGCAACTTAGACCAACCTAGAGGTTCCACCTAGAACCCACCGAGGCGACACACAACACAAACGGGGTTCTAGCGCGCTATGGTCCTAGGTCCAACCCGGGCTCTCGCAACTTAGTGAGGGAACCGAACCCACAAAAAACTAACACCCACAAAGAAAGGCAAGAAAAACAAGCATTCCAACCTACTTAGTCTTTCAAGCAATTCAACAAACATGTGATGTGCATAAACCAAGAAGAAACTCAAATCTTCCACCCATCATCTCTAACAAACCCTTAATCACCCAATTAACACCCTAATCACCCTACTAACCCTAGCAAGAACACTACTCTATCATTATCAAACTATAACTAACAAAAACAAGATGAATCAAACTAAGAACCAAAACAAACATAAACAAACTAATGAAAACTATGAACTACAAACATTAAGATGAACAAAGATTGAAACTTGGAAGAACAAAACAAGAATAAGAGAAAGGAGGAAAGATTATACCATACTTAGAGGAAGAAGAAAGGAAGACACTTGCATTAATGAGAAGAATCCAATACAAACACCCTAGGTTGTCAATCTTGGGTGATTCTTGAAAAATCCCTTAATACAAGTACTAAACTATGATTAACTAACTAATTACCGACTAATCTACACTAATCTAATCTAATCTAACCTAAAGTAGTCTAGGGTTTGAGGAGGAATCAAGAAAACAACATGAGATCCGGTCTTAATACAAGAGGGGGGTATATATAGGGTTTAAGAATGAAAGGAGAAGGAAGGAACAAAGCACGGGCTGAGCTGGGACTTTCCCGAACGGGAAAGTGGGAAATCCCGATCGGGAAAGTGTATCCCGATCGGGAAAGTGGGAATCCCGATCGGGAACACCTCACAGTGGCCGCTCCTTGCTTTCCTCTTTATTCCCGATCGGGATGAGGCCATACCCGATCGGGAATAGTCTTGTAGGCCTCCAATATGAACTTTTCGGTCCCTCCTTGGTTCTCATGGCCTTCTCATCGATTCTCGGGACTCAGGATCGGGTCTCGGAGGCTCGGGATTGGGTCCCAAGGTCTCGGGGTCGATTCCAAGGCATCGAGTCATCGTTCCTTAGCTTCGTTGGCTCCAAAATGCATATGTATTGAGTCGGAATCACTCCAACTCTTCATGAACGGCCTCGGGAACCTGAAACGAGCTAAAGGAAACATAAGAAGCCCATAAACCGCTCCAAAGGAGCGGTTCCACAAGGAAAATGGGACCAAAACACTACAGAATAGGCACTACAAACGACAATTATCAGACGTCGGTCGCGAGTACCGGCCCGGGAAAATATGGGTTATGCATGAACCGTAGAACTAAAACGCGTATTGTATTTGTCAAACGATTTCTATTTGAGTCTCACCCTGAGGATGCCGATGGTAAGTCACGCATCAGTTAATCCCCAGCGGAGTCGCCAAATTGTGGACATGACATAGGTCCACCACGACGCGGTCACGCGCGGGTTTGGGTAGGCGAATGAATCTCCATATGAGAAGGATCGAATTGAAATTTAGGTCTATGTGGAGTCGCCACCGAATTTTATGGTTATTCGGAACCGTTCGAGCCCACTCTATGTCGTAGTGGGCCGTATACAAAATACGGCTCATTTCCGATGTCAGAGTTTATTGGGCTCGTCCCTTTGCATATCGATATAGATGCCGACTTGAGCGGTTAATCGTATATTGAATGACTCTCGTGCGCCAACGGTTTCGGGCATCCGGAAACCGAGGTTCTGAGTAAGGGGTGAGGGTACGTGTTGGGAAGCCCACAAAGGACACCCAACCCCGCCCGCACTTTAGCGGCCTCTACTAAGAACTCGAGTGACTTTCTAATACGCGTGCTAGTAAAACGGGAAAATGATATGCAAAGATTTATTTTCCCTAAACATGCGAATGGAATTGAAAGGGTTTCTAAGTCAATTTAATGCAACTAAAATTAACGTCAAAGTTGTATTTTAGCATGCGGGTTCATTTAGTATAATAAACGAATAATAATTAAATTGACAAAAGAAACAGAAAACGCGTTAGTAACGATATAACGATATAACGAATAATAACGGTTTGGAAATATTGAATTAGATTGAAAAGATGCAAATATGAGGATGCATGATTTGAAAAGGTAGTATACATGTGATTAATTATGCACATGTTGACCTAAGTCGTAAAATACTATCGAGTTTGAAAAATAGAATAATGTACGACTCGTGCTTGAGTCGTTATGAGGCCACTCGATCGAGTGGTCGATGGACTCGATCGAGTGGACCTTAAAAAAATGATTCTGTTTTGCGTCAAAGACCGTACTCGGCCGAGTTATTGACTAACTCGGTCGAGTACATGGCCACTCGACCGAGTCACTGTGAGACTCGATCGAGTGGGTGTTCTGATGAGCATTCTGACCCGATTTTGAGGTGCCACTCGACCGAGTGGGCTAGGCACTCGGTCGGGTGCCCTCTGTACGAATTAAAATTCGTTTGTAAAAAAAAACGTGTTTTATGTCGAAAATCGTTTTAAGTAGGTCGTTGCTATAAAATTAAATTTCTTCCGCGTTTAATAATATCATAATTCTAACGAATTGTTTTGACAATTATTTTAGCCTCAACGGAAATTGCGTTTTGAATTGATTTTATGTGATTTAGGATAATTGACTATTTGATTAAATAAATAAAATAAAAAAACTTGGTTCCCTCGACTTCTTCGACATCGAATAAATCCCTAGGGATTGTGATGTCGGATCCGTGTCAACGGGTTTCGACCCTTGTTAAAGATTGATTTGAAAATTGATGGATGTAAGATGGATGATGATAACGAGAAATAATAATGAATTATTGTTTAAGTTAACTCATCTCAATAATCAAATAATTGGGGTATCGGAATAAGCGACCGGCAACGCTGTGTGCAGTACACTTGTATATTCGGGTTTCCTTATTCCGATATCCCTCTCATTCGACACAAATTGATAAGTATTTTAGTGTTTTGATAATAATAATAATAATAATAATAATAATAATAATAAACGTAGTAGTAGTAGTAGTAATAATAATAATAATAATAATAATAAACGTAGTAGTAGTAGTAATAATAATAATAATAATAATAATAATAATAATAATAATAATAATAATAATAATAATAATAATAATACTAAACGTAATAATAATAATAATAATAATAATAATAATAATAATAATAATAATAATAATAATAATAATAATAATAATAATAATAATAATAATAATAATAATAATAATAATAATAATAATAATAATAATAATAATAATAATAATAATAATAATAATAATAATAATAATAATAATAAAACAAAAAAAGGAATAAAAAAAGGAGATGGATGATGAGAAGAAAAGGGAAAGGAGAACGAGGTTTGTCACCCTCAACCTACAAGTTCTTGTCTCGGTGCGGACTCGTAACCGTGGCTTTAACACAAGAGCCTTCGAGGTGTATGGAGGCTAAGTTGTGGTGGCTCGGGTTTGATTCCTAAAACTAGGTTTAGGGTTTTTGCTAGTGTAAACTAGGTTTAGGGTTTTGCTAGTGTAGAATTGCTAGAGTTTTTGAAGTGTGTATAGATGATTGTTCTAGAGTGTACTAGGGTTTTTGTGTAGATGTGTAAGATGATTGTCCTAGAGTGTACTAGGGTTTTTAGGGTTGTCAGAAGTTGTGTAATTGTGTTGCATGGGGTTGCTTATATAGGCAAAGCTAGGGCACCTTGGTGTCTAGGGTTTTGTGCCTTGACGGACTTGATTTGATGGCCCGTTTGGAGGCGGACCGTGGGTGAGCTACTCGGAAACGGCTTTGACCGGGTTTTAATCCGGTCGCTAAAAGTCGGTTTTATTCCCGGTGTCCGTTTCGACCCAAATTAGTCTTGTTTGACTCGGAATGATCCACTGGACCTGGATTTGAGGTTTGTTTGGTGAGATTTGTACTCCGTAAGTGTGTTAGCCAACGATTAATGGATTTGAGCCCGTATCTGAGCGCGTAGAAACACGTTAGCGTCCGATCATCATCGGGTGATTTTTGGAAACTGCCATAGACACCTGGCGGTCAAAATGCGGGTGTCTACAGTTATTTGCAAGATATTCTAATTACGAGTATTTATTTAATATTCTAATTATTCAAACAAGATTTAATACTACGACAAATCTTATGAAACAGAGTAATCAAAATGTTTAAAATAATTGTGAGTATTTTTCTTTTGTTTAAATTTGCATTTCAAGAATGACTCCTTCACCTTAACAAGTGAATTTCTTACTTAACTAGTTTTGTTGCCCGCGATATTTTGGAATGACTTTTTATGTTTTTATATAGATAGATATCCATAGGTAGAAAATTGATATACTTATAGAATGTATAAGCTCAACTATTATTAATACATGTAAAATTAAATGCATTTGTCTTCAGTTTTTTACTATACAATACATGAAACCTGCATATGTCAATGAAAACTTTTATCACTAAAATAGAGCATGAATAAGAAAACAAATGTAAGGTTGCAACAATTTCATTGCATTCCAGTAATGACAAATTGATAGACTGTTTCAACTCTAACAATCAAAATAAATTCAATGTAATTACAATTAATCTCCATTCATTTCTTAGTCGCAACAACTTTGAACCAAAGTACATTCCAAAATGACGTAAACTGCCAACTTTTTCGATTGGTCAATCTTTTACGATTTACAAGTAATTATAAGCAATTAATATGGAGTAGTAAACACTAGGAATAAGTCTAATACTTTTAGATCCGAATTTTTCCAGCTACTCTATTGTTTAGCAGCTCGAAAACCAGTAATATTAACGGCAACTTTGTGTGCTCATAGCAATTGATTCGTTTTACTGTAAATTTATTTCTAAAAAATGATACAAGAAGGTTACGCAAATTGATTACCTGGAGAGTAATTAAATACCCATTCTTTTGTCAGCTACCGCCGAATCCAAATCTATCTACAAGATTGAATTATTACTCCGTATTATTAATCTTACTGCCTTAGATCTTCCTGAACTGCATCAATCAATCCAGTTGTGTGGACCTCGATCATTCCAGAGTCCAAATTTGGGTATTAGGTTTTCTGGGGTTTTTCCCGTTTGTGTTTGTGTTGGGGGCGAGTGCTAGACGCACGAATCTTAAGAGTAAGTGACAGTTTATTTTTTTTAAAGAAGTTCTATCATTATATCGTTATTCTAAAATGACGTATACTCCGTAACTATTTCTCTCCTATTTAAACTCATTCATCATCTCATACGTGTCACTAAATCAAATCTGCTATTGTGGCAACGACTAAATTATTGTTAACAACTTCGTCAATAGTCGTACTTAATACGAGTACAATTTTACTCCTAAGAGCAACCACAATGGAAGCTCTTCTCCTTGAGTTTGTCACCAATAACTTTTTTTCTAAAAGTTCTCCCATTATGGGTTGCCTTGATTTCTTTAAAACAATAAAGGTAGAGAAATCAAATAATTTTGCTTATTTTAATCTTGTGCGAGAAAAAAAACATCCAAGAACTTTATGCAAGGTTCTTCCATTGTAGTATAAAGTTATTATATTTAAAATATAGTATAAAATGAGGTGGCATATGGAAGAACTTTATATGGGTTCTTCCATTGTGGTTGCTCGATCTAAGTCCTAACTACTCGAGTCATTTCGGTTGTATTTATCAACTTAATTAAGTTAGAACTTCCTACTTCGATCGTGAGAATCGAACCCACATCCTTCAACGCAAATCCCACAAACCCAATCCACTGATCATGAACCACTTCATTACTCATCGTAGAAAATTTAGAAAAAATGTATAGTAGTCTTTCCCCATACCGAGAACTATTGTAGGTTCATTTCAAAAAAAAATCAAAATAACAATTCACGAAGCTTCTTCTCGAGAATCTCATTTTCAAAATACTCACAAAATGGACAGTACAAGATATTAATTCGAAATATGGTGGTGTATGCAAGAAGTTTCACACAAATGACCTCGAAAATTTAATTGTAGGGAGTATTAGAGAAGTCAAAGCCATATTTACTGATTTAGAAATTCTCTAAAAAAAATAGATTTATAAAACTAGATATATAATATAAAATAGATTATATATTTTATATTATTTTATATAATAAAAGAAAATAGAACCGTGAGAATTTCAATCAAATCTTTGGATATATAATTAAAAAATTAATATATTTAATATTTTAAATTACAAATAATATAAACAAATAGATAAGTTAATAAAACTTTTTTTTATCAATTAATAATAAAAAAAATTAAAAAAAGATTTTGGTGCTTTTTAAAATATAAAAATTATAATTAACGAGAATAATAATAATACATTTAAAATAAATAAAAAATTAATATTTATTTTATTTTACTTTACTTAAAAGGCGATAAAAAATTAGTCGTTTGAAATTATTTCTGACCGGTATATTGACCCTGACCCAAGATCCGATCCGTACTCGACATGACCCGTACACGACCCGACCCGTATTCTGCATCGACCTGTATGACCCGACCGAGGTTTGACCCGCCCAAGCAATCCGTTTGACAGGTCTAATTAACCGTATAATATATCCATACGATTAACCGTCCCTTCACAAGTTATTTGTCGGATAAGTCATATATCTTAACCGTATAATATATCCATACGTTTGACATGATTCTCTCATTAAGATTAAACAATTGCTTTTGAATCGCTAATTACGACGTCTAATAAAACTAAATTCTCTAAAAAGAAATTTTTAATAAAAGATGTACTTAATTAATCCCATGATTCCTCACGGGTCAAACGATATATTAAACTTATTTACTGTTTTCATTTTGATTTTGGACAGATACATCTGGCACTATCAAAACTTATAAAAAAAATGAATGCTCTTCAATGAATATGTTGTCCCCGAATGCATAATTTCCATTGATTAGGTATGGATAACCATGAGATTCCCAAATGCGGTTAATGAAGGTATAAATATATTACTACGTAACTCATACGTAGTATATATTATATACTCCCTCCCCTCCACTAAGATTTTCCCACTTTTCTTAAAAGGAAACTCCACTAGGATTTTCCCATTTCAAAACTTTCCTTATTAATCCATTATACTCTCTTCCTATTGGCTACTTTTTCTGATTTGACATCTTGAACCCCACCAAACAATTTACCACCTTTCATTACTCATTCCTTATTCCGTGTGCCATTTACAAATGGGAACATCATTGTGGAGGGGTGGGAGTAGAAGTTTTCGGTATAATTAATATAGAGTAATTAATACATGCATGGGTCATGATGTTGGCATGTTGCACAACTCTCATTGTTTTTTTTTGGTAAAGTGTAAGTATGTATTAAAAAATAGTCAATGTACACAATTTGGCTACGTCAAATTACGTAGCCATCTAGCATCCCTAGGGCGTAAAGGATACTTAATCTTAGCCAAAATTCTATCACGGATATCCAATTTAATCAACTTAACAATATGGTGAGGTCGTTGCACCGACCCTTCTATCCTACACAAGTTTCGCTGTCGCCATACATGATAAATCATGGCATTGAACAAGGCCCGGACAATATTGCATTGTAACTTCGATCCCCGCATCTTGGGTGCCCAGGACAACGCACCAAAGGTCGGGATGTTCTTCTTCACCCATATACTCAAACTGCCCACAATCTGTGAGCTCCAGGTGCAACCAAAGAAGAGATGGTCTAAGCTCTCCTCATGGTCCTCACAGAGATAGCAGCGATCTGAATCAGCCACACCAAATCGCATCAAATTAATCCTAGTGTTTAAAGCCTTCCTAAACACTAGCCAAGCGATAAAGCTATGTTTAGGAATACTCCACCCACTCCAAACGAGCCGAGACCACGAGACCTCCGGCTTGTGGGGCCGCAGTTCCTCGTATCCCTCCGAGACCGCATATCTTGCCCTGGTGCCATGACAGCGCTCGTCAATGAACATATGTTTAACTCTCATTGTTGCATCTCTTTCTTCTTCCAATATTCTTTAAGATACTCATATTTTATCTTCACTTTCCAATAGTTTTCTCATCCTCCCATAATTTTTCCATTCTCAAAATTTTATTGGGACACGTTTTTTCCGATTAATCGTAGAAATGGAAGAGGATGTTTTATGTCATTAATTGGTAAGTGTTTACCGATTTTGTCCCAAAATTCTACTCTTACTTAGTTGACTACTTTATTATCTGATTTGCTTTTATTTTGCCGTTTTGTCTTTACTAACCTAATTAGTTGACTTTCAACTTAGTTAACGTGTGTGGACATGACATAGTTCCACCCCGACGCGGCCACGCGCGGGTTTGGGGCGGCGAATGAATCTCATATGAGATGGATCTCGGATTGAAATTTAAATCGAAATGGAGTCGCCACCGAACTTTGAAGGAGTTCGGGCCCATTCGAACCCACTCTATATCCTTGTGGGTCGTGCACAGAGTACGGCCTATTTTGATTTCAAAGTTTATGGGGTTCGTCCCATTGCATTGAGATACCGATACCGACATTATCGCTTACCGTGTATTGAATGACTCTCGTGCGCCAACGGTTTCGGACATCCGAAAACCGAGGTTCTGAGTAAGGGGCCGGGTGAGGGTACGCGTTGGGAAGCCCACGAAGGACACCAAACCCCGCCCGCACATAACGGCCTCTACTAAGATATCGTTCGTTTTTTGAATATGCGCGTTAGTAATCCGGTTAAAATGTTATGCAAACAGTAATTTGACTAAACATGCGAAGATTTGAATAAGTTGCTACGTCGATTAAATGCATCTTTGAACTATGTCGAAGTTATATTTAGCATGCGAGGTTCGTTTTAGTATAATAAAACAAACAACGAAAATAAGACATAAAGACAAGAGCAAACGAGTTAGTTACGGTAATAACGGTTTGTAAATAGATTAGAATGATATAATAAGACGTGTCGAAGTTATATTTAGCTCACGATTTGAGGCGTGAATGAGGCCACTCGGCCGAGTCATGGGGAGACTCGGTCGAGTGCCCTGTTTAAAAACCTTCTGCCGGTTTTTTGGGGTGCCACTCGATCGAGTGGGCTTGCCACTCGGTCGAGTGCCCCCTGTACGAACAATAGTTCGTTTCGAAATTTAGCATTGATTTCGAAATTGCTTTTTGAAAATCGATAATTTTGCTAAATCGTGTAAAAATATGATATGATTTGTACTCGACTTAAATTTTCGATACTCGTCATATTCGATAATTGATTATGGAATCAATATCTAATATTTAGAGTGAATTTTAGAAAAGACGTTATAAGTCGTTTGAAATCGAACTAAGACGAAATAATTCTCTCCGCATTGTAATGTCGTAATTACTCCCTTCGGACTATGTGATAATTACTTCAGCATCAACGAGTTTGTGCTAGTTCGATTTATTGACTAATTATTTTAAACACAATATTCGACTATAGAGTAGATATCGCATCTTAAGAATGATCGTTTTATGTTACTTAGATAGTAGTAACGATAATATCGATATTAGAAATGAGGAAAACGAAAAGAAATAAATAAAAAAGACGCGACGACGACAAGAAAAAGACGGACGGAGGAGATGACAAAAACGAGAGAAAGAGAAGAGAAAAAAAAGGAGAAGTCGGGATTCGATTTGCACCCTCAACCTACATGCTTTATATCCTCGGAACGGGGCTCGTCTAGTTGTGGCTTAGGCACGGGAGCGTCGAGATGATATAGGAAGAGTTATGGTGGTTTATAATTGGGAAGGGATTTGACAAGATTTGCTCTCGGTCTTTGACGAGTTTTGATCTCGGGTCTTTGACGAGTTTTGATCTCGGGTTTGCTAAAGGTTGCTGAAATTTCGGGGATGAATTGTTGTGAATTGTGTGTGTCCATTGAAGGTTGCAAATGGGTGTATTTAAAGGAGAGAGTACCCCGACTTTGGATAGGAAAGGTACCCAGCTTTAGATAGGAAAGGTACCAGTTTCAGATGAAAAAGGATTCCGATTTTGGATAGAAAAGGAATCCAGTCTCGGCTGGAAAAAGAGCCACTCGATCGAGTGGTGCATAGCACTCGATCGAGTGCCCGGTATGACGCCGGTTTTTGCAGGTTTTACGAGCCTACTCGACCGAGTGGGCCGGTCCACTTGATCGAGTGGGTCTGGTCGGGTGGGAGACTTTGTTAGAGATAGAATTTTATCTCTAACGAGGTTGTTTGGTTGCTTAATTCTTATTTGTAGCTGATTTTTGTGTAGTATTTGATTTCGAATCAGATTTTCAAAGTGGCGTGACTGATTTTTATGTCTCGGAAATGCCTTTGACCGGGGTTTGACTCGGTCGCTAAAAGACGGTTTTGCCCTTGGTGTCGGTTTTGACCCAAATTAGTCTTATTTGATTGGAAATGACCCACTAGGCCTGGATTTGAGGTTGGTTTTGTGATATTTGTACTCCGTAAAAAGCCCAAGCCAAATACTAACGATTTTGATCCCATATTCGATTATGTTAAAGCATGTTCGCGTCCGATCATCATCGGGTGTTTTTTGGAAATTGCTATAGACACCTAGCAGCCAAATGTGGGTGTCTACAGAGCCCCCACTCTGACTGAGGCTTGGACAAGGCGAAAGTCAAAGTAGCTACCAGGCCAATCAAGGATTAAGAACTTCCGGTCGGGTCGTTTATAGTCCATTAGACTTGCTTGAAAGGGCTCGCCAGCCATAAGATAGAAATCATACCTGAGTTCTGTTACCTGGGATAGCTCCGTGAGGACTTGTTTTTGAAGCCCTGAGTGTATCTGTATGCGGATACATCCCATCTTGGAGCTGCGCGGGAGCTTGCCTAAAGAGCCCTGGGTGTATCTGTTTGCAGATACATCCCATCTCGGAACTACGCAGGAGCTTGCCTAAGAACCCTGGGTGTATCCGTTTGCAGATACATCCCAATTCGAAATTACGCGGGAGCCTGTCTAAGAAGCCCTGGGTGTGTCCGTTTGCAGACACATCCCAATTCAGAATTACGCGGGAGCCTGCCTAAGAAGCCCTGGGTGTGTCCGTTTGCAGACACATCCCAATTCAGAATTACGCGGGAGCCTGCCTAAGAAGCCCTGGGTGTGTCCGTTTGTAGACACATCCCAATTCAGAATTATGCAGGAGCTTGCCTAAGAAGCTCTAGGTGTGTCCGTTTGCAGACACATCCCAAATTGCATGCGCCACCTAGGCGAACTCACGTTGGGGAGATAAAAACTTGACATTCCTTTGGGAAGCACAAGCTGGTACCTGAAATGTTAGTTATATACATAGAAATAGCAAACATAGCAGATAGGAAATGCAATTAGCATCTATAAACTGAGTTGCACTGGGGAAAATGACTTTTGCTTCATTTTGAAATCGAAGTCCTAAGAGCAACTCACGTGCTAGGAGATAGGTTTTCAAAATTGAAAGGGGTAGAAAAGAAATTTGCAGTTTAAATAGACTGAAATTTGACCTTGTCGAAAAGGATTTTCTTAAATGGCTAAGTTTTGCAAATTTCAAAGCAAGAATTTGAAGAGAGATGCCTACCGACAGACTTGACTCTGGACGCGACAAGACGAGTTGACAGACACGACTTGGAATGAAGGGTTGGACTGCGACTTGGTAGGGGGGTGGGCCATCTAACAAGACTCTTAAGTTGCGCTATTCCGTAGCCTAGGCGAGTGGCAACATGGTCGAATCCTCGGAATGGGAAAGATATGTACTCTGTAATGACAGGACTCAGTAGTCGCGATGCTGTAGACTGGCGTTTTTTTTTGAATTTTTAGCTTTGGGGTATGTTCCCAAAGTAAGTGTTGTTTCGAGTCTCTGACAGATTCTCGTCTTTGACCGAGCCGAGTACTAAGACACTCCATAAAAAGGAGGCTAGATTTTGAAAGTTTTTTTGGATTTTGTGAGGGGATGGAGATCTTCCGTCTAATAGAAGCCCCCAGGACGACTAGCTATTGAGAACGTGACAGTGTCGTGATCGGAATGATGGTGCTTTTTGAATGTGTGTCAATGTGAGTGGTTGTGCCTCTATTGAAACGCTGCCTACGTATTCACGAGTAGTGAAATCAAACCAAGCCGTAGTTCAAGGGATTGGAAGATATATTATGGTGCCTAGTTTATTAGGGCTTTGTGTGTAACTAGCCATAACGATGGTGCAGGCTAAGTGCATTCCCAGTGATGTCTTGATCAAAGGGCTAGAATAATTAGGATATTGATCCTGTGACTGTGAGCGTTCTCCGGGGTAGCCCCCAGAGGTGGTGTGAACTATTTGGACACGTTCTATGCCGACCGCAGGTTGAGTTCCCGTGTTTGGGGCTGGTAACTAGTTTGGATGTTTTTGGAAATGTGGAGCTAGGTCGCAAGTGGCTTTGATGATTCGAAATCTGGAGCTCGATTTTGTGGAGCTAAGGCGTCGAGGGTAAGGTATTTTAATGTGGTAGGAAAGGGGGAAGTCGAGTAAAAAATGACTCGGACTTCGATTGGGCAGGTTTGATAATGCGGGATCTGTGTTCCATGTCTGGACCTAATGGTTAGGGTATCCTATGGAGCTTGAATCCTCAAAATTCCGAGCTGTCTCTTAGCCTAGGTCTTGAGAAGGTCTTGAGGGTTGTAATGTGGGAAGGCTAGATGTTGCGTTAGCTGACCAACTTGATTTTTTGTCCCCTAATTGATGGTATGGGTATTGATAATTTTGAATCGACCGTACCTTGGTCAAGGGACTTTCACTTGAGTTGACCGTTGACCACGGTCATGGGCATTTGAATTTTATTTTGTTTGACCTCTTAGCCCCGGTCATGAGATTCTTCATTCGGATTGACCGTTTAAACTCGGCCATTGGTGGCTCTTTTTTTTATGATGGCCTGCTTTTTTGTTTTGGCCTTTTGCTTTTTCCTTGAACTTTTGATTATTTTTTTCCAACTTTTTTCTCTTTTTTTTGTTGGTCAGACTAACACCTAAGGTAGGGATTGGTCGATCTAATTGAAGGGGTGTTTATTGTGGGAAATGGGCTTGCCTCCCGTCTTGAACCCAAACTAGGAGACTACCTAGATTTGTAGTAGGATTCGATGCCGCTCTTGCTAAGGGTAGTTATGTGGCTTCCTATACCAGACATGGAACAGGTAAAGGAAAAAACACGGGTCTCGGTTCCCTATAGTCATTAAAGATGTGCCTATAATAGTCACGTGCGTGTGCTCAAAGTGTATGATGGTGTTCATAATGTTCTCGGAAACACATAAGGAAAGTATATATGAGAAATAGAAAAGCTGATTTTATTGAATTTTGAAAAAGAGGACAGAATACAACTGACTTTGACTCTAACTTGGAAATGAGGACGTAGGGTATCCTAGACTCGGACTCAGACTTAGACTTGAATCAAATTCGGACTTATGGATGCTCAGTTGGTTGTTTTTTTTTTGGTAAGGTCCTTGATTGGAGAGAACGACAAGTACCACGACTCGCCTAAACTCGGCTTTGCGCAAATGCAAGAGAGGGAGTCAAACTAGACACGGCCCGGGGGCGACGGGAATGACTAAAATTCTTGGATTGGGATACCCGAACGTTATCCTAGAGAAAGTAACGACTGTGACTTGGACTCGACCATGAGACTCGAGCTGTATAAGGGCGAGTCCGAAAAATGGGACAACCGTGTTTGACCGCATCGCGTGCTCGGACCAACCGTGGTGACCTAACCCTAAGTGACTCGAGTATTCCTAGCATAGGTACGACTCGAAAAAGGCATCATAAGGATGCCGATGTAGGATGGACATGGGGTACCCCCTAAGGTGACCGTGGTTGACTGCTCGGGTGGAGGACAGCCCCCGAGTGAGACTAAAGACTCTGGTAGGACTCAGATGGTGTGACACCTAAATGACTTGAAAGTTGGGGTACGTGTGACAACACGTCTAAGACATGACCCTTAGAGCAATCATGATTGATCGCTCTGCTGAAGGGTAGCCCCCGAGTGGGATTAAAGACTTTGTTAAGACTCGAGTGTTGGACGAGTGACCCTTAGACATAAGGATCACAAACCTTTTGTTGTAGGGATATGCCTTATAAAAGGTTGACTCGGCCTCGAGGAAAGGCAGACGGGGTAAAAGAAGAAACTTGCGATGTAAGATCGGCAGAGTTTCGACGCTAGAGACCCTTGACTTGACTTAAATAAGGATAGACCTTGTGATTAGGGTAGACCCTTAAGTTAAAGGATTCTTGAATTGGGATGACTCGACTAACGAATGACGAAAGATGGGCGAGATTCCCTTAGGAAAGGTCGTGGGGACCGTCCTGCGAGAGGGAAAGATCGTGTGGGACTTTCTAGTTAGGACTCAAGTGTTTACGAACCTTCCATTTACGAGTGTATGACTCGTGTTGGTTGGTTATGCTTTTAGGATAAGGCGGACTAGGATGGGGAAAAAACCCATGATGTAGGATCGACGGAGTTTCAACGCTATAGACCTTCAACAAATTATGAAAAGACCCGACACACGGATAACGGTAGGTCCTAGAATAAGAAAGTTTTTGAAAGGGATTGACTTCCTAATTAAGGAAGATTTTTTTAAAAAGGATTGAATTCCGAGAACATTGGAAAACGGTCCCGACTTTTGAGATTGACAAAAAATGCCGTCGGGCCCGAAGATTTTGAAAGTTCAAAAATTTTTGATTTTTGAAACGAGTAGCATACCGGCTAAAAATAGGCTATTTTGAATCAAATCATAAGTCTAAATTTCGGTAGCATTCCGGTTTTTTGAAAAGTCGAATATTTGGAATTTTGAAATTTTGAATATCGAAAAAAAGAATTTCCGATAATTTGAAAAATCAAAAACGGGATCCTGAAAATTTGAAAATCGAAAATGGCATCTCGGAGATCTGAAAATCGGAATGGAATCTCGAATATTTGAAAATTGAAAAGAAATTTTTGAAAATTCGAAAGTCGAATGAGGATCGGAAATTCAAATATTGAAGCATGTCGGCTAGAAAATAGGCTTGTTTTGAGACAAATCTTAAGTCTAAATTTCGGCAGTATTCCGATTTTTTGAAAAGATGCATTTTTGAAATGACGGTTTTTGAAAACGACACGGAAACCAAGTAGCACATAGTCACGTAAGCATTATGACGATAGCATGTATGCTTTACACTAAGTCTCCGTCGGTCTAAATAGGGTCTATACCAGTGTGCATGGCCTTTTCGAGAATCGGGACGGACTTCCTAAGTCGAGTTGATCTTAGAACATGCCGCGAAACCCATACGAATTAGCCATGAACACCTTGACATAACCAATTTGGAATATATCACGGTATAGTGGGACGTCGGTCGCCAGTACCGGCCCGGATAAAAATGGGGTAATGCATGAACCGTAAAACTAAAACGCATATTGTACTAATCAAACGATTTCTACTCGAGTCTCACCCTGAGGATGCCGACGGTAAGTCACACATCAGTTATCCCCAGCGGAGTCGCCAAATTCTGGACATGACATAGGTCCACCTCGACACGGCCACGCGCGGGTTTGGGGCGGCGAATGAATCTCATGTGAGATGGATCTCGGATTAAAATTTAAATCGAAATGGAGTCGCCACCAAAATTTGTGGGAGTTTGGGCCCATTCGAACCCACTCTATATCCTTGTGGGCCGAGCATAAAGTACGGCCTATTTTGGTTTCAGAGTTTATGGGGTTCGTCCCTTTGCATTGCGATACCGATACCGACATTATCGGTTACCGTGTATTGAATAACTCTCGTGCGCAATGGTTTCGGACATCCGTAAACCGAGGTTCTGAGTAAGAGGTGAGGGTACGCGTTGGGAAGCCCACGAAGTTCACCCAACTCCGCCCGCACATAGCGGCCTCTACTAAGATATCGTTCGTTTTTTAATACGCGCGTTAGTAATCCAGTTAAATTGTTATGCAAACAGTATTTTGACTAAACATGCGAAGATTTGAATAAGTTGCTACGTCGATTTAATGCATCTTTGAACTATGTCGAAAGTATATTTAGCATGGGAGGTTCGTTTCAGTATAGTAAAACAAACAACGAAAATAAGACATAAAGACAAGAGCAAACGAGTTAGTAACGGTAATAACAGTTTGTAAATAAATTAGAATGATATAATAAGACGTGATGCATGGTTATGAAAAGGGTAGGACACGTGATGGACTTAACACGTGTTGATCGAAGTCATAAAAATATTTGATAAGACTTATTGTATGTTGAAGGCTCACGATTTGAGGCGTGAATGAGGCCACTCGGCCGAGTCATGGGGAGACTCGGTCGAGTGCCCTGTTTGAAAACCTTCTGCCGGTTTTTTGGGGTGCCACTCGATCGAGTGGGCTTGGCACTCGGTCGAGTGCCCCCTGTACGAACAATAGTTCGTTTCGAAATTTCGCATTGATTTCGAAATTGCTTTTAATTTTGAAAATCGATAATTTTGCTAAGTCGTGTAAAAATATGATATGATTTATACTCGACTTAAATTTTCGATACTCGTCATATTCGATAATTGATTATGGAATCAATATCTAATATTTAGAGTGAATTTTAGAAAAGACGTTATAAGTCGTTTGAAATCGAACTAAGACGAAATAATTCTCTCCGCGTCGTAATGTCGTAATTAGTCCCTTCGGATTATGTGACAATTACTTCATCATCAACGAGTTCGTGCTAGTTCGATTTATTGACTAATTCTTTTAGACACGATATTCGACTATAGAGTCGATATCGCATCTTAAGAATGATCGTTTTATGTTAATTAGATAGTAGTAGCGATAATATCGATATTAGAAACAATGAAAACGAAAAGAAATAAATAAAAAAGACGCGACGACGACGAGAAAAAGACGGACGGACGAGATGAAAAAAAAAAGAGAAAGAGAAGAGAAGAAAAAGGAGAAGTCGGGATTCGATTTGCACCCTCAAGCTACATGCTTTATATCCTCACAACTGGGCTCGTCTAGTTGTGGCTTAGGCACGAGAGCGTCGAGGTGATATAGGAAGAGTTATGGTGGTTTATAATTGGGAAGGGATTTGACGAGATTTGCTCTCGGGTCTTTGACGAGTTTTGATCTCGGGTCTTTGGCGAGTTTTGATCTCGGGTTTGCTAAAGGTTGCTGAAATTTCGGGGATGAATTGTTGTGAATTGTGTGTGTCCATTGAAGGTTGCAAAGGGGCGTATTTATAGGAGAGTACCCCAACTTTGGATAGGAAAGATACCCGGCTTTGGATAGGAAAGGTACCAGTTTCAGATAGAAAATGAATCCGATTTTGGATAGAAAAGGAATCCGGTCTCGACTGGAAATAGAGCCACTCGACCGAGTGGTGCATAGCACTCGATCGAGTGCCCGGTGTGATGCCGGTTTTTGCAGGTTTTACGAGCCTACTCGACCGAGTGGGCCGGTCCACTCGATCGAGTGGGTCTGGTCGGGTGGGAGACTTTGTTAGAGATAGAATTTTATCTCTAACGAGGTTTTGGTTGCCTAATTCTTCTTTGTAGCTGATTTTTGTGTAGTATTTGATTTCGAATCAGATTTTCGAAGTGGCGTGACTGATTTTTATGTCTCGGAAATGCCTTTGACCGGGGTTTGACTCGTCGCTAAAAGACGGTTTTGCCCTTGGTGTCGGTTATGACCCAAATTAGTCTTATTTGATTGGAAATGACCCACTTGGCCTGGATTTGAGGTTGGTTTTGTGAGATTTGTACTCCGTAAAAAGCCCAAGCCAAATACTAACGATTTTGAGCCCATATTCGAGTATGTTAAAGCACGTTCGCGTCCGATCATCATCGGGTATTTTTTGGAAACTGCTATAGACACCTAGCAGCCAAATGTGGGTGTCTACAACGTGTACTGATCATATTTCTCGGGATTTTGTTACTGTTCATGATGTTTCTATGTGTAGGTATGGACTCGAGAAGAATCAATACAAGAAAGATATGACAAAGCGAGTCGAGACAGGTCGAACAAAGTCCAAAAGATTGATTTTAACTATTTCACTATATAGTCAAACGGTATTCAGGACGGGTCAGACCGTCAAACGATATATTTAACTAATTTACTATTTTAATTTTGCTTAAGGTTGGCGCTACCAAAAGTTTAGACGGGTCACCAAAATATATACATTTGTTATCCATTGCGTGAAAATGTAGAGTTTTCCAAATGATATTAATGGCATTGAATCCTTATATATTAGGTCATGTTTCATGAAGTTAATCAACTAAAGGATTCTGCACTTTTAAAATCGTGGCTACTTCGGTGAAAACCCATATGGATAGACCAAATTGTAGATATCTGCGATCCAAATGTGAACAAGGATAAAGTGGTGTGAAACCAACTTACCACCTCCGGAATTACCGCTTGGGGTGGGGTTTGATCTTCTTCCCTTTGTCTTTTTTAGGATACCAGTACGTATTAACATATAACCTCACATTTATATACCGTCCCCTTTCTTAAATGAGTCATTAAATGTTACTTTCAACTAGGAAAAGAAAGTGGAAGATCAAAGCATCTCAAGGGGAGTGTATGACATTGACAAACTTACGATTTTTAATTATTATTTGTACAATCTCTTCTATAGTATAAATTTTTCATCGATAGACAATTGACTACGTATACAAAAATTTCAACGTGCTATACGCTGTTCGTATTTTCGTCCACCTAATAATACATTGTAGACACCCACATTTTGACCGCCAGGTGTCTATAGTAGGTCCCGCCAAACACCCGATGATGATAGGACGCAAACGTGCTTTAATAGGCTCGGATATGGGCTCGAAATCATGGACATTTGGTTTAGACTTATTAGGGAGTACAAATCTCACAAAACGGACCTCAAATCCAGGCCCAGTGGGTTGTTTCGAGTCAAATGAGACTAATTTGGGTCGATTCTGACACCGGGGGTAAAACCGTCTTTTAGCGACCGAGTCAAACCCGGTCAAAGATATTTTTTCCCGAGTCACACGAGCTGGCCGTGACACTACACGGCTGATTCGGACTCAAACACCAAAAAAAATCAGCTTCAAATAATATTAAACAAATCCGTTTAAGGATAGAATTCGATCTCAAGTAGGAATTCTATCCGGAAACCGAATCAGACATCGACCGAGCATCAAAATACTCGGCCAAGATACCCCAGGACAGCCGAAATACCTCCCCACCAGCCGAGACTTTTGGCTTCTTCACCAAGAAACGAGAAGTTTATTTCCTTACGAACCCTCGTATTTCCTATCCAAACCGGTGTTTCTTGTCACACAAACAAGACCACCTCGATTCCTATAAATAGGACCTTATATCCGACACAAAAAACAACAGTTTTGATACACAATATTTCAGCAACTCATACACGATTATTATAACAAAAACAATCTCGAAATCCACATCCGAAGGAATACCGAAATAGTGTCCAAAGAACCGAGGAATCTGTCCCGTCATCCGGCCGAATCCACGCCTCACACACATTCACAAAAACGCTCCAAAAACCGACACCCTAACTCACCCGCGTCATCTCGACGCTCCCGTGCCTAAGCCACCGTCCGACGAGCCTTATACCGAGAAACTAAAGCATGTAGGTTGAGGTTGTAAATCAACCCGATTCTTCTCCTTTCTCTCTCTCTCTCTCTCACGTCTTTCTCCCCTCTTCTCGTCCGTCTTTTTTTATTTTTCATCGATCGTTTCGCATTATTAATATGGGTCGTTTGTCGCATCATATTTTTATTTATTTTCGATGATAAAAACTTTTTTATAACGTTCTTAAAATACAATACCGATTCTCTAATCGAATATCGTACCTACAAGAACTAATTAAATTAATTTTTGTTGATGCTAATCACTACTTTTAACAAAATTTGATGATTTTTAACGCGGAGAAAATTAACATCTTTTTCGTTCAAAATTCTTTTTTTTTCAATTTTCGTTCAAAGCAAACTTTTTCAAAACTTTTTCTAAAATCATTCTGACTATTCGATATCGATTTCATAATCGAATATCGAATATGACGAATATCGAAAATATAAATCGAGTATAAATTAATCCATATTTGTACGCGATTTATAAAAATTAACGATTTTTCGACAAAATAAAAAAAAACCTGGATAGACTGCCACGCGAGTCGCGCGCCTGTCAGGCGACTCGCGCGGCAGCCTGCTCGGCCGAGTCCCTTTTTTTTCGTTTCCTCGCTTTTCTATTTTTTATTCTTTTCGAACCTTACATTAAAAAGCGACTTTCGCGACATCTTTTAATAAATACTTTTTTTCGACCTCGGTCAACACGTGTTAATCAATCACGTGTCATCAAATCTTTTCTAAAATCATGCATATTATTTATTTACGTCTTTTTCAATTTATTCATCGTTACTAACTCGTTTTCTCGTGTTTGTAGCTTTTTATTTGTTTTTATTAGACTAAAACGAATTCACATGCTAAAATAACTTTGACGTTATTAGTTTAATATGCATTAAACGACTTAGCAACCCACTTTATTTTTCTCACTTGCTTAGGAAAATAATGTTTGCATATCATTCAACCGTCGAACTAACCCGTGTACACCAAAAACGAACGATATCTTAGTAAAGGCCGCTAAGTGCGGGCGGGGTTGGGTGTTCTTAGTGAACTTCCCAACACGTACCCTCACCCCTTACTCAGAACCGTGGTTTTCGGATGTCCGAAACCATTGGCAACGAGAGTCATTCAATATACGATTAACCGCCCAGTCGGCATCGGTATCGATATGCAAAGGGACGAGCCCAATAAACTCTGACATCGGAAATGGGCCGTATTTTGTATACGGCCCACTACGACATAGAGTGGGCTCGAACGGTTCCGAATAACCACAAAATTCGATGGCGACTCCTACTTCGATTTAAATTTCAATTTGACCATCTCATATGGAGATTCATTCGCCTCCCCAAACCCGCGCGTGGCCGCGTCGGGGTGGACCTATGTCATGTCCACAATTTGGCGACTCCACTGGGGATCAACTGATGAGTCACTTACCATCGGCATCCCTAAGGTGAGACTCGAAAAGAAATCATTCGAATAGTAATGTACACGTTTTAGTTCAATGGGCCATGCATAACCCAATCTTTCCCGGGCCGGTTACTTGTGACCGACGTCCCACTATACCACGGTGCGTTCCTACTTGGACCCACTAAAGACATCGATGGTGGAACTCGTTTAGGTTTTGTGGCATGTCCTAAGACCCACTCGGCTTAGGGAGTCCGTCCTCAGTACGAGAAAGCCATCGTTGTTGGTATAGACCCTATTAGACCGACCAAGACTTAGACTAGGAGCATACATGGTGTCGTTATACTGTCTCCGTGACTACATGCTACTTGGTCCGTGTCTCATCTTTTTCAAAAACCGTGTTTTCAAAAAAAAAAAAAAAAAAAAAACTTGCATCTTTTTCGAAAACCATCCATTTTTCAAACCCGGAAAGCTACCGAATTTAGGACTTATGATTTTTGACTCAAAATAGCCTATTTTCTAGCCGGTATGCTGTCCAAACTTTTCAAAAAATTCAAAACTCGGCCCGATAAACCGTTTTTTCGATTTTCAAAAAAAAATCGGGCCTTCCAATCCGACTTTGCTCGGGCTTTTCAAATCCAAATCCCTTTTCAAAGCTTTCTTCTTAGGACTTCCCGTATTTAGCAGTGTCGGGTCTTGTCATAAGTAGTAAGAGTCTATAGCGTCGAAACTCCGTCGATATTACATCACGGGTTTCCACCCCATCCCAAGTCCGCCTTATTAGTCAAGGCACGGCCCACCTACGTAGGACAAACTCCTACAAAGGGAAGCCCACTTACACAATCGAGTCCAAAGTCTGGGGATTAGCTCACACGTAGGTCTTTCTTCACACGGGACTAGGCCCATTCTGCCGAAATCCTAAAGAAAGCCCACCGTCCATGAGTCACCCGTCTAGGAGTCGGTCTTCACCCCCACTCGGGGGCTACTCTTCTGCAGAGCGGTCAATCACGGTTGCTCTAAGGATCAGGTCTTACACGTGTTGCCTCACGTACCCCACTTTCGAGCCACTTAGATGTCACACCATCTGAGTCTTACCAGAGTCTTTAGTCTCACTCGGGGCCTGTCCTCCACCCGAGCAGTCAACCATGGTCACCCTAGGGAGTACCCCACGTCCATCCTACACCGGCGTCCTTATGATGCCTTCTTCGAGTCGTACCTATGCTACGAACACTCGAGTCACCTAGGGTTAGGTCACCACGGTTGGACCGAGCACGCGACGCGGTCAAACACGGTCGCCCCATTTTCGGACTCACCCTTCCGCAGCTCAAGTCTAATTCGCGGTCGTTACTTTGTCTAGGTCAACATTCGAGTATCCCGATCCAAGAGTCTTTGTCATCCCGTCACCCCGGGTCGCGTCTAGTTTGACTCCCTCTCTTGCATTTGCGCAAAGCTGAATTTAGGCGAGTCATGGCACCTGTCGAAGACCTTACCAAAGAAACAACCAACCGAGCATCCAAGTTCGGATTTGATTCGAGTCTAAATCTGAGTCCGAGTCTAGGATACCCAACATCCTCATTTCCATGTCAGAGTCAGAGTCATTTGCATTCTGTCCTCTTTTCAAATATAAATAAAATCAGCTTTCAATGTTATTTCTCATATACACCTTCCTTATGTGTTTCCGAGAACATGATGAACACCGTCATACACTGTGAGCACATGCACGTGACTATTGTGGGCACATCTATAATGACTGCAGGAAACCGAGTTCCTTTTACCTGTTCCATGTCTGACATAGAAAGCCACATAACCACCCTTAGTAGGAGCGGTATCGAATCCTATGACAAATCTAGGTAGTCTCCTAGTTTGGGTCCAAGACGGGAGGCAAGCCCATTTCCCACAATAATCACCCATCCGATAAGATCAACCGATCCCTACCTTTGGTATTAGTCCAACCAACATTCAAAAAACCCATGACCGGGGCTGAGAGGTCAACCAAAATTCAAGAAACCCATGACCGGGGCTGAGAGGTCAACCAACATTAAAAAAAAAACCGATGACCGAGGCTAAGAGGTCAACCAGCAAAAATTCAAAAAACCCATGACCGGGGCTAAGAGGTCAATAAAAAAATCAAATACCCATGACCGTGGTCAACGGTCAACTCAAGTGAAAATCCTTTGACCGGGTACGGTCAAATTCAAAATTATCAATACCATCCAATAGGGGAGTGACAGTCAAGCTGGTCAGCTAGCACCACATCTAGCCTTCCCACATTATAATCCTCAAGACCTTCCCAAGACCTAGGCTAGAGACAACCCGGAATTTTGGGGATTCAAGCTCCATAGGATACCCTAACCATTAGGGCCAGACATGGAAACCAGATCCCGCATTATCAAACCTACCCCGATCGAAGTTCGAGTCATTATTACTCGACTTCCCCCTTTCCTACCACATAACAATACCTTACCCTCGAAGCCTTAGCTCCACAAAATCGAGCTCCAGATTTCGAATCATCGAAGCCACTTACTTCCTAGCATCACATTTCCAAAAACATCTCAACCAGTTACCAGCCCCAAACACGGGAATTCAACTTGCAGTCGGCATAAAACATGCCCAAATAGTTCACACCACCTCTGGGGGCTACCTCAGAGAACGCTCACAGTCACAGGATCAACATCCTAACTATTCTATCCCTTTGATCAAGGCATCATTGGGAGCACACCTAGCCTAACCATCACTATGGCTAGTTACACACCAAGCCCTAATAAACTAGGCACCATAATACATCTTTCAACACTGAACTACGGCTTGGTTTGATTTCACTACACGTGAATACGTAGGCAGCCTTTCAAAAGAGGCACAACCACCCACATTGACACTCATTCAAACACCATCATTCCAGTCACGACACTGCCATGTTCTCAGCAGCTAGCTTTGTCATCCTGGGGGCTTCTCTTAGGCAGAAAACCTTCATCCACTCACATAATCCAAATAACTTTCAAATCTAGCCTCCTTTCTATATTGTGTCCTAGTACTCGGCCCAGTCGAAGACAAGAATCTGTCAGAGGCTCGAAGCAACACCTACTTCGGGAACATACCCCGAAACCCAAAAAAAATTCAAAAGAACACCAGTCTACGGCATTGCTACCACAAAGCCCTGTCGTACGGAAACAATCTCACTCTGAAGATTCGACCATGATGCCACTCGCCTAGGCTACGGAATAGCGCAACTTAAGTGTCTTGTCATCTTAGGTGGCCCATCCCCTACCGAGTCACGGTCCAACCCTTAGGGAGTCCAGTTGTGTCTGCCGACTCGTCCGGTCACGTTCAGAGTCGAGTCTATTGGTATATCTCCCACTTCATCTAGGCATACAGGCCTAACCAGAGGATTTTAGAAGTCCGTGTCAGAATCTGATCAGGAATCAAGTCATCCCAAACATTCCTTTTCTTCCAATTTTTTTCCAATTTTTCCGCCATTTTAAAAAAAAAAATCGGTTTTTTTTCCAAAAAAAAAATCAACCAAAAATCATTTTTCTCCCCCAGCACGAGTCGATGTTTATCTGTGTGTTGCATGCAAAACAGACAGGTATCCCAAGACTCCTGGAGAATTCTCAAAGTTCTCAGTGAAAATTCAAGCAACATTTTCGCTAAGGAATCGGATGTATCAGTAAGAGGTACATCCGCAGCTTCTAATAGAGGCGCCCGCGCAATTCAAAGATGGGACGTATCAGTAAGCGGTACACCCATAGCCTCCAAGGCAAACTCCCACGCAATTTCAAGACGGAGATTGTCTGTAAACAGACAAACCCAAGACTTTTTTAGTAGAAAGTTCCCGCGCCGTTATTGACATCTATCCAGGTATGATTTCTATCTTATGGCTGGCGAGCCCTTCACGCAAGTCTAATGGACTCTAAACGACCCGATCGGAAGTCTGCCAGGTCTTAATCCTCGATTGGCCTGGTAGCTACTCTGACTTTCGCCTTGTCCAAGCCTCAGTCAGAGTGGGGGCTCTGTAGACACCCACATTTTGACCGCCAGGTGTCTATAGTAGGTCCCGCCAAACACCCGATGATGATAGGACGCAAACGTGCTTTAATAGGCTCGGATATGGGCTCGAAATCATGGACATTTGGTTTAGACTTATTAGAGAGTACAAATCTCACAAAATGGACCTCAAATCCAGGCCCAGTGGGTCGTTTCGAGTCAAATGAGACTAATTTGGGTCGATTCTGACACCGGGGGTAAAACCGTCTTTTAGCGACCGAGTCAAACCCGGTCAAAGATATTTTTTCCCGAGTCACACGAGCTGGCCGTGACACTACACGGCTGATTCGGACTCAAACACAAAAAAAAAATCAGCTTCAAATAATATTAAACAAATCCGTTTAAGGATAGAATTCGATCTCAAGTAGGAATTCTATCCGGAAACCGAATCAGACATCGACCGAGCATCAAAATACTCGGCCAAGATACCCCAGGACAGCCGAAATACCTCCCCACCAGCCGAGACTTTTGGCTTCTTCACCAAGAAACGAGAAGTTTATTTCCTTACGAACTCTCGTATTTCCTATCCAAACCGGTGTTTCTTGTCACACAAACAAGACCACCTCGATTCCTATAAAGAGGACCTTATATCCGACACAAAAAACAACAGTTTTGATACACAATATTTCAGCAACTCATACACGATTATTATAACAAAAACAATCTCGAAATCCACATCCGAAGGAATACCGAAATAGTGTCCAAAGAACCGACGAATCCGTCCCGTCACCCGGCCGAATCCACGCCTCACACACATATACAAAAACGCTCCAAAAACCGACACCCTAACTCACCCGCATCATCTCGACGCTCCCGTGCCTAAGCCACCGTCCGACGAGCCTTATACCGAGAAACTAAAGCATGTAGGTTGAGGTTGTAAATCAACCCGATTCTTCTCCTTTCTCTCTCTCTCTCTCTCACGTCTTTCTCCCCTCTTCTCGTCCGTCTTTTTTTATTTTTCATCGATCGTTTCGCATTATTAATATGGGTCGTTTGTCGCATCATATTTTTATTTATTTTCGATGATAAAAACTTTTTTATAACGTTCTAATACGATACCGATTCTCTAATCGAATATCGTACCTACAAGAACTAAATTAAATTAATTTTCGTTGATGCTAATCACTACTTCTTTTAACAAAATTCGATGATTTTTAACACGGAGAAAATTAACATCTTTTTCGTTCAAAATTCTTTTTTTTTTTCAATTTTCGTTCAAAGCAAACTTTTTCAAAACTTTTTCTAAAATCATTCCGACTATTCGATATCGATTTCATAATCGAATATCGAATATGACGAATATCGAAAATATAAATCGAGTATAAATTAATCCATATTTGTACGCGATTTATAAAAATTAACGATTTTTCGACAAAATAAGAAAAACCCGGATAGACTGCCGCGCGAGTCGCACGCCTGTCAGGCGACTCGCGCGGCAGCCTGCTCGGCCGAGTCCTTTTTTTTCGTTTCCTCGCTTTTCTATTTTTTTTTCTTTTCGAACCTTACATTAAAAAGCGACTTTCGCGACATCTTTTAATAAATACTTTTTTTCGACCTCGGTCAACACGTGTTAATCAATCACGTGTCATCAAATCTTTTCTAAAATCATGCATATTATTTATTTACGTCTTTTTCAATTTATTCATCGTTACTAACTCGTTTTCTCGTGTTTGTAGCTTTTTATTTGTTTTTATTAGACTAAAACGAATTCACATGCTAAAATAACTTTGACGTTATTAGTTTAATATGCATTAAACGACTTAGCAACCCACTTTATTTTTCTCACATGCTTAGGAAAATAATGTTTGCATATCATTCAACCGTCGAACTAACCCGTGTACACCAAAAACGAACGATATCCTAGTAAAGTCCGCTAAGTGCGGGCGGGGTTGGGTGTTCTTAGTGAACTTCCCAACACGTACCCTCACCCCTTACTCAGAACCGTGGTTTCCGGATGTCCGAAACCATTGGCAACGAGAGTCATTCAATATACGATTAACCGCCCAGTCGGCATCGGTATCGATATGCAAAGGGACGAGCCCAATAAACTCTGACATCGGAAATGGGCCGTATTTTGTATACGGCCCACTACGACATAGAGTGGGCTCGAACGGTTCCGAATAACCACAAAATTCGGTGGCGACTCCTACTTCGATTTAAATTTCAATTTGACCATCTCATATGGAGATTCATTCGCCTCCCCAAACCCGCGCGTGGCCGCGTCGGGGTGGACCTATGTCATGTCCACATACCATACATAAACTAACTTTCAGTCTGTTAACGAAAAATCTAAAATAAATCTTTACTCCATCCCATTATCTATATAAATATAAGTGGGCAACCCGTGAAATTTTTCCACGGGTGTCACACTAGTATTTAATACTTTCAACAATCTATAAAAGAAAATATAATCATGTGTAATCTTGTTTGATTCGTCTTTGTGAGTAGATTACGAATATCAAACTTTTATAATTTTTGTGAATGAAAATGAAAGATAATGAGGGTGTAAAACATCTCGCGATGATGTAAAAAAACAAACATACCCTTTGGATATGAACGGATGAATTATTAATTTGATATTTGATATGCACTATTGCTTTCAATGTACTCCAAAATATACACATTTGTACATTAAATAATAAAAGATGATGTTGATGTGGTATGATAGTATCCAGTTACACAAAAAGTGCTTAAAGTTACACGAGATTAGTGATAAAGTTGCACTTTATCACTTGAAGTGATAACAGTGCTGAATGTTATAGTTACATATCAATTTTGAACAAATGCAACTTTATCGTATGTTATCTGTAACTTTAATATAGACTTAATTACATATGGTGAACTTATTTGATCTCTTCTATATATATTCGATTGTGTACTTGCTGACTCTTTGATAATTAGTACTGATTTCTGACAAAAGTTTAACACATACTGTATACGTGTGATTCTTGACTTAATTGTTAATTCATGTTAATAATGGAGCCATAGTGGGAAGATGATACACTTACACGCGGTGTATAGCATTTTCCATACACAACCAATAATAATGCACGATGTGTCTATTTTACTTTAACCAAAGTTGATTAATGCAAGGGTAGGTTAGTAATTTAATATGTTTAGTTAATTATTAATCTTAATCTAGTTAAGTTAATTTTAGAAACTTTTGTATTTTGTTTTTATTTTGCATTTTTCGTTTTCTTGAAATAATCATATAATACTGTTAATATATTTTCGATTTATTTAAAATATAAAATTAATTAATATGAATAAATTTTGTACTTTTGTAAAATTGTGACTATTATTATATATATGTATGTATGTACGAAAGGTAAATATATCAAAATAAATAATTAAAATTTTCAAAAAATTTAAGTAAATTATGATAATTATTAAACTTTTGGTATACTAATCATAATACCTAAGTTTATAATTATTTTATTAACATTAAAAATTAATATCCTTAAATTAAGTTGACAATTGTTTATTTAAGTAAGTTTCAAAAAATAATATCTTAACTAATTAAAATTAAATTAATTTTAAAATGAATAATTACTTAAAAGAAGAAAAAGTATAATGCTAAAACTATATACACAGTAAGAAATCCTAGCCTCCAAAAACTCCTCCAAAAAAATCCTAACTGGTGGTAAGCCCCCCCAATTTAAAGTTATCATATCGTTTTAGTATTGTTATCAGTATTAGTATTATAGTTATAATAAGTTCTCTTCTTTTGGAGAGTTCGTCCCCATCAATTGATGGGTTTCGCTTTCTCTTCTAGGAGAGATGTTGAATCTATGATAGCAGAGAGGACACGGAAGATCAGTACCACAATCGTTCATTATATGGTATTTCAAGTTATGTCAAAGTGGAGTGGCGGTTACAATCTATCAGGTTAGATGAAATTAATTCTCTTCAAAATCTTGGAAGATCCAAAGACCCTCTTGTGAAAAGTTGTCATTAAACAACGATATGTTGAAAGAGAATGTGCAGAAGCGGAGATCAAAATCTTAGTGAGAGATCTTTGTTTTATTGAGAATTTATTTTACTCAAATTTTATAGTATTGTATCCGTTCAATTTCGGTATAAATTGTAGATGTCGTATGACTCTTTATTAATGAAATGATCTATTCGCTCAAAAAAATGTATAATGCTTTAAAAAATTTACAAAATAATAATATTTAAATAATAATAATATATATAATTAAATGTTTCGATAATTTTAAAGTAAATTAATGAATATTATTTGATAAAAAAATCAATATCTTTGAAAATATTTGGTAATATTTTTGTTATTCTCTAGGAAATATACGATATACGGAAATATTTTGTAAATATTTCATTAAATAAAAAACTTTAGAAATTATAATCTTCCTAACAATATAACTAAATATGTATGAGTTACATGATTTACTTAACATTTCTAAAGAAAAATTATGATTTATTTCTTTCCTTGTTTAGTTTGATTTCTTACCTAGTTATATAAACACTTTCGCTTCTCGTCGTCCATAATTTTACTCAATGTCGTCCGTATTTTAACTGATTTACCCATTTTGCCCCTCACCTTATTTAACCCTTTTATTTACCATTCTCCACTTATCCATTCACTTACATTTAACCGTCATGCTTCGCTCAACTTCAATCATATTTTTTGAAAATTGAAAACCGATTTCAAGTAATCGGACTCCAACTAACTCATTCTTGTCATTCTAATTTCGAGCTCTTGATAATTTTTTCTTAATTTCTACACTTTAGCAAGATTATGAATTGCATCATTTTAATAAGAAATCGCGACCAAAATATACGATTGAGGCGCCTCGATCTAGATCAAACCGTAAAATTGTCATGCCTCAACCCAATTTGAGACGTAAAACATCCATGCCCCAACCCAGGTTGAGGCGTAGAACAACCACGCTCAAACCCAGGTTGAGTCTTAGATCTCCCAAGTCCCAACCTATGTTGAGTCTTAGATCTCCCAAGTCCCAACCTAGGTTGAGCCGCAGATCTCCTAAGTCCCAGCCTAGGTTGAGCCGCTGATCTCCTATGTCTCAGCCTAGGTCGAGTCGCAGATTTCCCAAATCCCAACCCAGGTTGAGCCGCAGATCTCCCAAGCCCCAGCCTAGGTCGAGCCGCAGATCTGTCACGCTTAAACTCGGAATTAGATTGTCCTGCGTTTTGTTTCTAGGTTTGATTTCATTGGAGTAATCTTATTTTATGCTGCAAAAATCCAATAATATGCACTAGCAAATCACAAAGCTGTTAGATTTGTGTTTATCCAATTACACAATACTGAATTCACGAACCAATTCTATAGATGGTTGTACACATAGCCATGAATTCTCGTGTAAATTGAACGAGCAGTGCAGCTAAATTAAAATGGGCATCAGAATCAAAATGAGCCGTGCATCTAAATCTATGATCACCCGTTAGTGTTTTTTCGTGTTCATTAATGTCTTTACTGATGAAATTGAATGATTAATTATTGTAAACTTTACTTGATTTTGTGTTGAATGACATGTATCTATAATTAGCATCTAAGATAATTAGTACGAGTATCAAACAAAAGAAGTGAGATAATTAAAATAGAATTTGCTAGCATAATTAATAGTGAATGACACTAAGTAATGACATTAAGTGTTTAAAGTTGTTTTATCCGAATCGTAATTAAAATTAGGTAAATGAATAGTTAGGTTAAAGTAGGTTAGTAAATTAAAAAAGGGCAAATCGGTAATTTACTCATAAAATATGGACGACGCTAAGTAAATGAACGGACGACATGAAGTAGCCCAATTTTTTCATTTAATCATCCAAATTTAAAAATATTTCTAATTGAACATTCCTTTCTATCGTTTAATTATTTTTTATTTTATTAAGTTTAAATTTTGTTTTAAATTCAATTAATGAAAATATTTAAATTTTGTTTTTAATTTATTTTTAATTTCATTTTTTATAATTAATTAATACAATTTAAAACAAGAAAAATGAAAATATTATTTTGAAAAATGGATGTATAAATAATATTTATTAACTTACATGAAAATAGAAAAAAATTGTTTAATGATAATTATATTAATAAATTTGCCTTCAAATAAAATTATTTTAATCAAATCCCCCTTTCCACTAACCAAATAACAAAACTCATATATTTTCCCGCCTAAAGTTATCCACACCAAAAAAAAAATAGACCAAATGAGCTAGGTGAGAATCGAACCCTTAACCTCATGTGTGTGATCCTTCTCCTTTCCAACTACACTCTGACATCTTACTGATTTAAATATCATTACATCACACATAAAGCTATACACCACAGAAAGTATGTAATTAAGGAAATCTGATTGATTACATTGATTACGAAAATCACATGTTTTAAATGGAATATATCACATACAATATTTAATATGGAATGTATGATCAAATTTTTAAAAAAAAGTATAAACATATTGTATTCTGTTTTAACCAAATAGTTGCATTATTTTTGTTAATAGGGATTGCACTATCCCGTACAATATTTTACATAGAATATAAAATAGTTATGATTATTATTGTATATCTTTCTGATCATATTCGAGACGGAATATTTGTAGAAAATATAATTGATTGATTGATTAAAATATATCACATACAATATTTAATATGGAATGTATGATCAATTTTTTTTAAAAAAGTATAAACATATTGAAATAGACTAAGATTAATATAAACATTGAAAAAGTATCAATTATCACATACTAAGATTAATTTTCATTATTATCATGACTATAATATATTACAGATTTCATCTTAAAATAAGACAATTATTAAGTCATACTTATTGAAATTAAGATATAAAATTAGTATATAGGATTGTAATTGACATGACCAGATCCACTACTTATTAACCAAAATAATCCCACTATTAATCATCCGTACAAATTAGAATATTTTATTATAAATGAAAGACAACCATAATTTAGGAATGATGGACTAAATTAACGTGCAAATTGGAATATTTAATTATAAATGAAAGACAATCATAATTTAGGAATGATATATGCACGAAAATGACTAAATTAACGTCTAAATGTAGTCTCATGACTGATATGGCAAATATATTTTACGATCTCTATGATTTGTGCCAGTGTATACTAAATATCGAGAGTGTATATATACCAGCAGAACATAAAAACTCAAATGAGACGGTCTCACAATAAGTTTATTGTGAGACCTCTCACATAATGGGTGGTTATTTTATTAAGTTTTAATTTTTATTTTTTTATTTCTCTTGCTTTTTAGTGTATTATAAGAATGTCTCACACTATCTTAGTGTGAGACGGTCTCACAAGAGACTAGTTGCCAGCAGAAATACATTTCTATATTTTTAATAATCATGACTGATATAAGATTGTAATTAAATATTATAATTGTAATCCCCTATTAGCTAAAAGAATAAAAATTCTCAAAACTTTTCTTGCCTAAATTTTAATCTGTGTATTGATTAAAATAAATTGTAGAAATATACTCCCTCCGTCCCTAAAAGATTGTCCCATTTTTCTATTATATGTGAGGAGTATTTTAATGAAACAAGACAATCTGAGTGAGTAGTAGTTGCTTAAATTTCTAACAACAATTATGAACTATTTTTATGAACAAGTGATATATACTGAAATTATAGAGAATAAGTACATCTAAACATCAAGAGTATAAAATTATACTCTATTTGAAAATAAATTTAAAGTGAATATACATTTCACAATTTACAAAAATTATTCTTACATTAAAAAAATATTTAAAAGACAAATGATCGTCTCGAGAAATATGAATGACAAATAAAACACAGAGGTAATAATTTTTTTGGACTACGTATTTCAGTATATTAGTTGAGGTCGTTATCTTGATTAATTATTTAATTTCAAATTCTTTTATTATATCTAATTAATATATTGATAAAAATCATGAAAAATTATTGGGTTTCTAATTAAAATATATTTTGTGTAAATAATTAACTAAAATAAATAAATTTTTATAAATACCGTGCATACATGCACGGGGTCTATACTAGTTAATTAATTAATTGAATGGTGAACACCACAAAAAAATCTTTATATATTTGCTCAAAATAAAGATAATTAAAAAATTTTAAAAAAATGAAAAGTTTCTATAATTAACTTAACTATAGTTTAGTAATAAATTAACTAAAGCTATAAAATTACTAACTTGACCCTAAACTGATAACCCTAGGTTAACAAAAAAATTGACACATGGCGTAATCCCCTATTAGCTAAAAGAATAAAAATTCTCAAAACTTTTCTTGCCTAAATTTTAATCTGTGTATTGATTAAAATAAATTGTAGAAATATACTCCCTCCGTCCCTAAAAGATTGTCCCATTTTTCTATTATATGTGAGGAGTATTTTAATGAAACAAGACAATCTGAGTGAGTAGTAGTTGCTTAAATTTCTAACAACAATTATGAACTATTTTTATGAACAAGTGATATATACTGAAATTATAGAGAATAAGTACATCTAAACATCAAGAGTATAAAATTATACTCTATTTGAAAATAAATTTAAAGTGAATATACATTTCACAATTTACAAAAATTATTCTTACATTAAAAAAATATTTAAAAGACAAATGATCGTCTCGAGAAATATGAATGACAAATAAAACACAGAGGTAATAATTTTTTTGGACTACGTATTTCAGTATATTAGTTGAGGTCGTTATCTTGATTAATTATTTAATTTCAAATTCTTTTATTATATCTAATTAATATATTGATAAAAATCATGAAAAATTATTGGGTTTCTAATTAAAATATATTTTGTGTAAATAATTAACTAAAATAAATAAATTTTTATAAATACCGTGCATACATGCACGGGGTCTATACTAGTTAATTAATTAATTGAATGGTGAACACCACAAAAAAATCTTTATATATTTGCTCAAAATAAAGATAATTAAAAAATTTTAAAAAAATGAAAAGTTTCTATAATTAACTTAACTATAGTTTAGTAATAAATTAACTAAAGCTATAAAATTACTAACTTGACCCTAAACTGATAACCCTAGGTTAACAAAAAAATTGACACATGGCGCAATATGGTTCGCTGTGTATGAAATTATCATACACCGCGTGTAAGTGTAGCCTTTTCGGCCATAGTGCTTACTGCCCAGAATACGCGTCGCGTATAATGGCAAAATGTTGCCATCATATTTCTCATCTTTCTAATTTCACGGAGACTTTGTTTCTTCTGAGATTTGCTATGCTTATTTACATCGTTACATTAAACCCCTACAGATCTAGTCAATGCAAGGTCCATCGCATACGGTATACTGGTCATTAATTCGATGTCAGATACGGGGTAGAATTTAATCAATTCAGTTATAATCTTGATAATCAATCACACATTTGCGAATTTGATTATGAATTCTAATACAATTATCAAGGAAGATGAAGAGATAGATCTAGTGTATCGAGGGGGGTCATACATCATCATCATCCCTAGTGTGCCACATGTTCTACTCAAAGAATTCTCACTTAATTGATGTGTCGTGGACGCTTGAGGTCATAGATCATCGTTTGGAGTGTTAGCCGAGTGTTTTGCTACCATTTCGGGCTCTTGTTCAGTAATTTTGATTGGCTCAATCTAACCCTTGTTCTTATGGATTAGATTGTTGAGTTGGGATAAGATCGTAACCTATGAACTTTTGTGTTGAGTTATTTACCATTGCTTGGATGGATTGTTGTTAACCTTAAGAAAAAAAGTTTGGATCGGATTTACTGTGTTGTTTTGGGAATACATCAATGTCAATTGTTTTGATGGAATCTACACTTCAGAACCGTTTGACCAACGAGATTGTTGCTTCGTTGAATCATTAACCACATAGTTGTTGCATCGTTATGATTAAAAATTTGATGGACTTGTATAGTTCTATGAAATTTTAGTCGAATGACGTGATTGGAAATGTGGGTATGGCAGGTAAGGTTAAGTATGCTTAAGGTTTGATCAGTGTACTACCATGACCTCTGTCTAAACTTTGTCCTTTGATGGATTTCATTTAGTGTTCCTTACTCGAGAAGCGTGGATTCTACTCAATGGCGGACCCAGGGCTGCGCACAGCCCCCCAAGTGCGCACCCTTGGTTTTTTATTTTTAAAAAATATTAACTGAACATTCAGGACATATACTAATAGTGCAGTAGTTGGGCATTTAGAACAGAAGTGGTGTAGTGGTAAAACTTTTTGCATTTGAGACAAGAGGTGGCGGGTTCAATCCCACATTTGGATATTTTTTCACTTTTATATTTTCAAACTCTCTTTTTTATTTTCTTTTAATTTTATTTTCTTCTTTTCCTTTTATTTTTACTTGTATGAGTTTAAATCATAAACCATTTGTCAAAGTTTAATATTCCAAATTTTCATGCAGATACAAATTTAAATTCTTTTTGACACGTAGCATAATCTATGGGCTAATTTGTGTAGACACCCGCATTATGACTGCCAGGTGTCTATGGTAGTTTCCAAGAAACACCCGATGATGATCGGACGCTAACATGTTTCTACGCGCTCGGATATGGGGTCAAAACCATTAGTTGCTGGCTAATGCACTTACAGAGTACAAATCTCACAAAACTGACCTCGAATTCAGGCCCAGTGGGTCGTTTCCAGTCAAACAAGACGAATTTGGGTCAAAACCGACACCGGAAATAAAACCGACTTTTAGCGATTGGGTCAACCCCGGTCAAAGTCGTTTCCGAGACATACAAAAAAACAACCACACAATCATCAAGAGTCCAAGTCAAATACAAAAACCATCAAATGCCAAAGTCAAGGTCCAAGACAATGGACCCGCGCGACCCAGTTGAGCCACTCGATCGAGTGCTCAACCCACTCGATCGACTGGGCCTTATTCAGGCCCGACTGCAGGCACAACGGGACACTCGACCGAGTCAGCTGGTTACTCGGTCGAGTAACCCTAGACGGGGTACCTAGGCCTTGCCTATATAAACATCCCATGCACACAACCCTAATACAACTTTTACACAACTTTTACAACCTTCATCAAGATCAAACTCAAACCCTAATTCAAACCCTAAACCTAGCTTTAGGAATCGAAACCCTAAGCACCACAACTTAGCCTACATACTTGAAACTCACGTGGAAGCCGCCACTACGAGTCCCTGTCCGAGCATAAGGAACATGTAGGTTGAGGGTGCCAATTCCCGCTCTTCTTCTTTCTCCTCTTTTCTCGCGTCATGTCGTCGTTATCATCGTAGATGTCTCGCTTTTATTTATTTATTTTATTCGCATTCTAATATCAATAATATAACTAGTATAAAATATTAAAGTATTCGTCGATTCGTGTCGAGTATGAGTGATGGTGGGATAAGGAAACCCGGATATACAAGTGTACTGCACACAGCGTTTCCGGTCGCTTATCCCATCACCCTGATTGCTTGATTGTTGAGACGAATTAACATCAACCATAATTTTCTTATTTCATCATCGTTATCGCGTATTTCCATCAATTCTAAAATCAATTTTCAAAACAAGTATTTTATTCAATAAGGGTCGAAACCCGTTGACGCGGATCCGACATCACATAATCCCTAGGGATTTATTTCGATGTCGGAAAAGTCGAGGGAATCATGGTTTTCAATTCAAGTAAAGCGTCGATCTTTTAGATTCGATTCCAATTCTATAATTGGATGTCGAATCTAACGATCTAGTCAAATAATTTATCTAATGCGATTTTTTTCGTTGATGCTAAGATAATTGTCATACAATTCGTTAGAATTACGACAATTATTAAACGCGGAGGAAATCTACCCATGTCGCAATAGTTAATTTAAGACGACTTAAATCAATTTTCTATTATTTTCACTCTAGTATTCCATATCGATTTAATAATCGAATATGGGATACAACGAGTAATCAAATTTAGTTTCGTGTTTAAATTTCACAATATTTATGCCCGACTCAACAAACTCATCGAATTATCAAAAAATCAAAAGAAAAACCAAAACGAACCAATGGTTCGTACAGGTGTCACTCGACCGAGTGCTACAGGCCACTCGATCGAGTGACATCACAAAACCGAGACAGAAGGGTCTGAATGACCTCCACTCGGTCGAGTCTCGCAATGACTCGATCGAGTGGCGACGTACTCGGTCGAGTTCGTCAGTAACTCGACCGAGTAGGGTCCAAAATCAGAAACAGAACCCCTTTTAAGGATCCACTCGGTCGAGTCCCTCAATGACTCGGTCGAGTGGCCCCTTATCACGACAATACCGTGAGTCTTACATCCCCTTTTAGTCTCGGTAATGTCTTTTTATGACTTATGTCAACACGTGTTAATCAATCACGTGAATGCTTCACTTTTCAAAACTCTACATCATCTTTATCTACATCACTCATCAATTTGCAAACCGTTATCATCATTACGTTCTTATTAACCGTTTGTTCTTTTGTCAATTTAATTCTCGTTTATTTTATCGCACTAAAATGAACCCGCTTGCTAAAATACAACTTTGACGTTAATTTTAGTTGCATTAAATTGACATAGAAACCCTTTTTCCAATTTCTCACATGCTTAGGAAAATAATGTTTGCATAAGCATTTTTCATCGTTTAACTAACGCGCGTATTAGAAAGTCATTCGAGATCTTAGTAGAGGCCGCTAGTGCGGGCGGGGTTGGGTGTCCTTTGTGGGCTTCCCAACACGTACCCTCACCCCTTACTCAGAACCATGGTTTCCGGATATCCGAATCCATTGGCATACGAGAGTGATTCAATACACGGTATCCGATAATGTCGGTATCGGTATCAAATGCAAAGGGACAAGCCCAATAAACTCTGACATCGGAAATGGGCCGTATTTCGTATACGGCCCACTACGACATAGTGTGGGTTCGAACGGGCCCGAACTCCCACAAAGTTCGGTGGCGACTCCACATAGATTTAAATTTCAATTCGATCCATTCTCATATGGAGATTCATTCGCCTACCCAAACCCACGCGTGGCCGCGTCGGGGTGGACCTATATCATGTCCACAATTTGGCGACTCCGCTGGGGATTAATTGATGCGTGACTTACCATCGGCATCCTCAGGGTGAGACTCGAATAGAAATTGTTTGACAAATACAATACGCGTTTTAGTTCTACGGTTCATGCATAACCCATATTTTCCCGGGCCGGTACTCGCGACCGACGTCCCACTATGCCGTTGATGTACTCCAATATGGATATGTCAAAAGGTGTCCATAGTTGATTCGGGTGGGTTTCGCGGCATGTTCTAAGATCAACTCGACTTAGGAAGTCCGTCCCAATCAACGTCTAGACTATGTACACTGGTATAGACCCTCTATAGACCGATCGAGACTTAGTGTAAAGCATACATGGCGTCGTTATAATGCTTGACTACGTGCTACTTGGTTTCCGTGTCGTTTTCAAAACCCATCATTTCAAAAATGCATCTTTTCAAAAATATTCAACTTTCAAAAACTCGGAAAGCTGCCAAAATTTAGGACTTATGAAAGAAGCCTATTTTCTAGCCGGCATGCCGCCCATTTCGAAATTCGAACTTTTCGATCCACCATTCGATTTTCGAATTTTCAAAATCTCAATTTCACTCTTCAAATCTTCGAGATGCCATTCTCGATTTTCAAATCTCCGAGATGTCGTTTTCGATTTTCAAATCTTCGGGATCTCATCTTCAATTTTCAAATTGTCAGAAATTCTTTTTTCGATATTCAAATTTTCAAAATCTCAATTTCACTCGTCAAATCTTCGAGATGCCATTCTCGATTTTCAAATCTCCGAGATGCCGTTTTCGATTTTCAAATCTTCGGGATCTCATCTTCAATTTTCAAATTGTCAGAAATTCTTTTTTTCGATATTCGAATTTTCAAAATCTTAATTTCACTTTTCAAATATTCGAGATGCCATTCTTGATTTTCAAATCTCCGAGATGTCGTTTTCGATTTTCAAATCTTCGGGATCTCATCTTCAATTTTCAAATCGTCGGAAATTCTTTTTTTCGACATTCAAATTTTCAATTTTCAAGATATCCAATTTCAAAACCCGGGACATATACCGAATTTAGGACTTATGATTTTACTCAAAATAGCCTATTTCTAGCCGGTATGCTGCCCAATTCAAAACTCGAAAATATTTTTGAACTTTCAAAACCGAGGCCCGATACACTTTCCGATTTTCTCGAAAAATCGAGCCTTTCCCCGAGTTCTCTCTGACTTTCCAAAAACAATCAATTTTCAAAACCTTCCTCTTCTTAGGACTTCCCGTATTTAGCAGTTTCGGGTCGTGTCTTAAGTCGTCAAGGTCTTTAGCGTCGAAACTCTGTCGATCTTACATCACGAGTTTCTTCCCTACCCCAGTCCGCCTTATTAGACTAAGGCAAGGCCCACCCACGTAGGACATACTCCTGCAATGGAAGGCCCGTCTACACAATCGAGTCCAAAGTCTGGGGATGTTTCACGTGGACCTTCCTTCGAACAGGACTCGGCCCACCCGCCGAATCCTAAGGAAGGCCCACCTTTCACAAGTCACCCGTCTAGGAGTCTTTTCTGAGTCAACCTTTTACAAGGCATAGCCCTATAACAAAAGGTTCACGGTCCTTACGTCTAAGGGTCACTCGTCCGACACTCGAGTCTTAACAAAATCTTCAATCCCACTCGGGGCCTACCCCTTAGCAGAGCGATCAATCACGGTTGCTCTAAGGGTCATGTCTTACACGTGTCTTACGTACCCCACTTTCGAGTCACTTAAGAATTAAGATGCCACACCATCTGAGTCCTTAGTTTCACATTGGGGGCTATTCTCCGACGGAGTGATTAATCAAAGTCACTCCGAGAATCGTACCCTACATATTTGTCTTAGGAGGGTCTAACCCGAGTCAAACATGGTCGCCCCATTTTCGAACTCACCCTTCTGCAGCTCGAGTCTAATTTGCGGTCGTTACCTCGTCTAGGTCGACATTCGAGTATCCCGGTCCGAGAGCCTTTGTCGACCCATCACCCCGGGCCGTGTCTAGTTTGACTCCCTCTCTTGCATTTGCGCAAAACCGAGTTTAGGCGAGTCGTGGCACTTGTCGTTCTCTCCAATCAAGGACTTTACCAAAGAAAAAACGAGCATCCTTTAGTCTGGATTTGATTCGAGTCTAAGTCTGAGTCCAAGTCTAGGGTACCCTACATCCTAATTTCCAGATCAGAGTCAGAGTCAGCTGTATTCTGTCCTCTTTTTCAAAATTTGATAAAATCAGGTTTTCTATTTCTCACATATACTTTCCTTATGTGTTTCCGAGAACATGATGAACACCATCATACACTGTGAGCACATGCACGTGACTATTATAGGCACATCTATAATGACTGCAGGAAACCGAGCCTGTGTTTTCCTTTTACCTATTCCATGTCTGGTATAGAAAAGCCATATAACTACCCTTAGCAGGAGCATATCGAATCCTATGACAAATCTGGGTAGTCTCCTAGTTTGGGTCCAAGACGGGAGGCAAGCCCATTTCCCACAACAAACACCCATCCGATAAGATCAACCGACCCCTACCTTTGGTGCTAGTCTGACCAACAAAAAAAACTGGACGAAAAAAATCAAAAAACCTATGACCGGGGGTGAGAGGTCAACCAAAATTCAAAAAACCCATGACCGGGGTTGAGAGGTCAACCAAAATTCAAAAAACCCATGACCGGGGCTGAGAGGTCAACCAACATTCAAAAAACCCATGACCGGGGCTAAGAGGTCAACCATCAAATATTCAAAAAAACTCATGACCGAGGCTGAGAGGTCAACCAAAATTCAAAAAACTCATGACCGGGGCTGAGAGGTCAACCAAAATTCAAAAAACCCATGACCGGGGCTGAGAGGTCAACCAACATTTAAAAAACCCATGACCGGGGCTAAGAGGTCAACCAGCAAAAATTCAAAAAAAACTCATGACCGAGACTAAGTGGTCAATCAAAAAAATCAAATACCCATGACCGTGGTCAACGGTCAACTCAAGTGAAAATCCTTTGACCGGGGTACGGTCAAATTCAAAATTATCAATATCATCCAATAGGGGAGTAACAATCTAGCTGGTTAGCTAACACCACACTCAGCCTTCCCACATTACAACCCTCATGACCTCCTCAAGACCTAGGCTAGAGACAGCCCGGAATTTTGAGGATTCAAGCTCCATAGGATACCCCTAACCATTAGGGCCAGACATGGAAACTAGATCCCGCATTATCAAACCAGCCCAATCGAAGTTCGAGCCATCATTACTCGACTTCCCCCTTTCCTACCACATTAACAATACCTTACCCTCGAAGCCTCAGCTCCACAAAATCGAGTTCCAGATTTTGATTCATCAAAGCCACTTACTTCCTAGCCCCACATTTCCAAAAACATCCAATCTAGTTACCAACCCCGAACACGGGAACTCAACTTGCGGTCGGCATAGAACATGCCCAAATAGTTCACACCACCTCTGGGGACTACCCCGGAGAACGCTCACAGACACAGGATCAACACCCTAACCATCCTAGCCCTTTGATCAAGACATCATTGGGAATGCACCTAGCCTACACCATTTCTAGTTATACACAAAGTCCTATTAGCTTAGGCACCATAATATATCTTTCAATCCACTGAACTACGGCATGGTTTGATTTCACTACACGTGAATACATAGGCAGCCTTTCAACAAGGCACAACCACCCACATTGACACACATTCAAAAAGCACTATCATTCCGGTCACGACACTGTCATGTTCTCAGTAGCTAGCTTTGTCGTCCTGGGGGATTCTATTAGACAGAAGTTCTCCTTCCACTCACATAATCCAAATACTTTCAAACTCTAGCCTCCTTCCTACAGTGTGTCCTAGTACTCGGCTCAGTCGAAGACGAGAATCTGTCAGGACTCGAAGCAATACCCATTTTGGACTGTACCCTAAAATCAGAAATCCAGAAGGGCACCAGACTAAAACAGTCTCATTACAGACTACTGCAGTCCCCCTATAACAGACCATTCCCATGTTGCCACTCGCCTAGGCTGCGGAATAGCGCAACTCAAGAGTCTTGTTAGGCGGTCCAACCCCTCGAGAGTCCAGTCGTGTCTGTCAACTCGTCCGGTCACGTCCAGAGTCGAGTCCGTCGGTAGGCCTCTCTCTTCAAATTCCACTTTGAAATTTGCAAAATTTAGCCATTTGAAAAAAAGATCATTTTCGACAAGGTCAGATTTCAGTCTATTTAAACTGCAAATTTCTTTTCTACCCCTTTCCATTTTGAAAACCTAGCTCGTGAGTGCTTTCAGGATTTCAATTTCGAAAAATTCAAAACTTCAAAAACCATTTTCCCCAGCGCGAGTCATTTTACTACCTACGTGTTGCATGCAAAATTTTATGTAACTTATACAGGTACGACTCAAGCAGGGACATGCAACCCACTGTATCTCCCCAGCGGAAAGCCCCAGGCGGCATTTTCCGCGGAATAGCACGGGATGGACCCACACATAGGCACACCCAGGACTTATGCGACAAGTCTGATTCCCCACGGAGTTATTATCAGCAGCTTAGGTATGACTCCTATCTTATGGCTGGCGAGCCCTTCACGCGAGTCAAATGGACTATAAACGACCCGACCGGAAGTCTACCAGGTCTTAATTGACTTGGTAGCTACTCTGACTTTCGCCTTGTCCAAGTCTCAGTCAGAGTGGGGCTCTGTAGACACCCGCATTTTGACTGCCAGGTGTCTATAGCAGTTTCAAAAAAAACACCCAATGATGATCGGACGCTAACGTGTTTCTACGCGCTCGGATATGGGCTCAAAACCATTAGTTGTTGGCTAATGCACTTACGGAGTACAAATCTCACAAAACTAACCTCAAATTCAGGCCCAGTGTGTCGTTTCCAGTCAAACAAGACTAATTTGGGTCAAAACCGACACCGGAAATAAAACCGACTTTTAGCGATTGGGTCAACCCCGGTCAAAGTCGTTTCCGAGACATACAAAAAAACAACCACACAATCATCAAAAGTCCAAGTCAAATACAAAAACCATCAAATGCCAAAGTCAAGGTCCAAGACAATGGACCCGCGCGACCCAGTTGAGCCAGTCGATCGAGTGCTCAACCTACTCGATCGAGTGGGCCTTATTCAGGCCTGACTGCAGGCACAACGGGCCACTCGACCGAGTCAGCTGGTTACTCGGTCGAGTAACCCTAAACGGGGTACTTAGGCCTTGCCTATATAAACACCCCATGCACACAACCCTAATACAACGTTTACACAACTTTTACAACCTTCATCAAGATCAAACTCAAACCCTAATTCTAACCCTAAACCTAGCTTTAGGAATCGAAAGCCTAACTACCACAACTTAGCCTACATACTCGAAACTCCCGTGCAAGCCGCCACTACGAGTCCCCGTCCGAGCATAAGGAACATGTAGGTTGAGGGTGCCAATTCCCGCTCTTCTTCTTTCTCCTCTTTTCTCGCGTCATGTCGTCGTTATCATCGTAGATGTCTCGCTTTTTTTTATTTATTTTATTCGCATTCTAATATCAATAATATAACTAGTATAAAATATTAAAGTATTCGTCGATTTGTGTCGAGTATGAGTGATGGTGGGATAAGGAAACCCGAACATACAAGTGTACTGCACACATCGTTGTCGGTCGCTTATCCCATCACCCCGATTGCTTGATTGTTGAGACGAATTAACATCAACCATAATTTTCTTATTTCATCATCGTTATCACGTATTTCCATCAATTCTAAAATCAATTTTCAAAACAAGTATTTTATTCAATAAGGGTCGAAACCCGTTGACGCGGATCCGACATCACATAATCCCTAGGGATTTATTTCGATGTCGGAAAAGCCGAGGGAATCTTGGTTTTCAATTCAAGTAAAGCGTCGATCTTTTAGATTCGATTCCAATTCTATAATTGGATGTCGAATCTAACGATCTAGTCAAATAATTTATCTAATGCGATTTTTTTCGTTGATGCTAAGATAATTGTCATACAATTCGTTAGAATTACGACGATTATTAAACGCAGGGGAAATCTACCCATGTCGCAATAGTTAATTTAAGACGACTTAAATCAATTTTCTATTATTTTCACTCTAGTATTCCATATCGATTTAATAATTGAATATGGGATACAACGAGTAATCAAATTTAGTTTCGAGTATAAATTTCACAATATTTATGCCCGACTCAACAAACTCATCGAAGTATCAAAAAACCAAAAGCAAAACCGAAACGAACCAATGGTTCGTACAGGTGCCACTCGATCGAGTGCTACAGGCCACTCGATCGAGTGACATCACAAAACCGAGACAGAAGGGTCTGAATGACCTCCACTCGGTCGAGTCTCGCAATGACTCGATCGAGTGGCGACGTACTCGGTCGAGTTCGTCAGTAACTCGACCGAGTAGGGTCCAAAATCAGAAACAGAACCCCTTTTAAGGATCCACTCGGTCGAGTCCCTCAATGACTCGGTCGAGTGGTCCCTTATCACGACAATACCGTGAGTCTTACATCCCCTTTTAGTCTCGGTAATGTCTTTTTATGACTTATGTCAACACGTGTTAATCAATCACGTGAATGCTTCACTTTTCAAAACTCTACATCATCTTTATCTACATCGCTCATCAATTTGCAAACCGTTATCATCATTACGTCCTTACTAACCGTTTGTTCTTTTGTCAATTTAATTCTCGTTTATTTTATCGCACTAAAATGAACCCGCATGCTAAAATACAACTTTGACATTAATTTTAGTTGCATTAAATTGACATAGAAACCCTTTTTCAATTTTTCTCACATGCTTAGGAAAACAATGTTTGCATAAGCATTTTTCATCGTTTAACTAACGCGTGTATTAGAAAGTCATTCGAGATCTTAGTAGAGGCCGCTAGTGCGGGCGGGGTTAGGTGTCCTTTGTGGGCTTCCCAACACGTACCCTCACCCCTTACTCAGAACCATGGTTTCCGGATATCCGAATCCATTGGCATACGAGAGTCATTCAATACACGGTATCCGATAATGTCGGTATCGGTATCAAATGCAAAGGGACGAGCCCAATAAACTCTGACATCGGAAATGGGCCGTATTTCGTATACGGCCCACTACGACATAGAGTGGGTTCGAACGGGCCCGAACTCCCACAAAATTCGGTGGCGACTCCACATAGATTTAAATTTCAATTCGATCCATTCTCATATGGAGATTCTTTCGCCTACCCAAACCCGCGTGTGGCCGCGTCGGGGTGGACCTATGTCATGTCCACAATTTGTTTTATTCTTTTGTTGTGTGCGTTCATTACTTGTTAATTCTATACCCAAAATTTTAATTTTAAAATTTAGTAAATTTAGAAACCTAATTTCAAATTTGTTACTCCCTTCGTCTCAATTTACATTTGTTTTATAGACAAAAATTAAGGTAATGAGAGAAAAATTAATTAAAAAAGTACAAAGTATATTGGATAAAATTACTATAAAAAAAATACTCCCTTCGTATCTATATGTTCGTCACCTTTATTAAAATACCTCCTCACGTATATTAGATAAAGGAGGCGAACATATAGATACGTAGTGAGTATATATATGAGAAATATTTTATTGGATTGGAAAGAAAATACTCCGTAGAAAAATCGAGTGTTAAAAAAAATTGTGCACCCCCAGGTCGAAAATCCTGGGTCCGCCACTGATTCTACTTCGAGTAAAAGTCGGGTGAACTTTGAAATTAGGAGCCTTATCAGTTACGGTTTTAGACGTGTTTGAATAACACTTGGGATCTTGGTTAATGGAATTCGATTCCGAATCACTTGATGAGATGTTAACTGCTAGCCGAACAATCGGAGTAATTATTTAAGGCTTTGTAATGGAAGTTGTGACATTTGGTGATCTTGGAGATTGTAGACACTGTTGGACAACGAAATTTGCAAAATATCAATATGTATTACTCCTACAAGTAAATGGAGTGAACGTCTCATGCTCCAAAATTCGAACGTAGGTCCCTTTACACCAAGAAAGATAATGTGATATTGCACGGGTAAGCATGCGAGCAAAGAATAAAAATTCAATTGCTACTGTTTGCCACGAGGCCCACGACTAGTATCGCCCCATACAAAAAGTAGTGCTTCCAACAATCATACTCCCTCCAAGTATGAACAATAGTAATGTGTGGCTAAAAAAGAAGAGAAATAGAGAAAAATGTAAGGATTAATAAGAACCACATAATGATGACTCAAAAAGAAAAGAGAGAAGAAAAGATGGCTCAATCCAAAGGGGAAAAAATCATTAAGACTCGAAGGGAGTATCATCAATCACAAATTCTTGTTTGTGATGACCATGTAACTGTCAAATAGGAGAGATAAAAACAAAAAACATACAAGTAATGTTTAGGGAAATACAAATAAGTTCTCTTTACCAACTTATATGGTGATATTTCACTCGTTATAAGTTTGTGACAGATATATATATATACCCGTCAAAAAAGAGACTTAATCATCGTAGATTACTCGAACGTCAAGTGCCAGTTATAAGTTTGTGACGTCTACATTTTTTTACAAATTTCAAGCAAGTACTCCGTACAATGCAGTGAATGCACCATTACATGTTTATTCTACGGGATTACCAAGTCGGTAATCTCATGAGATAACTAACACCATTAGGGTTGAGACAACGGGTTTAGGGAACTAAGGTTCGTTTGCCTTAGCAGATTTAATGGTAAGCAGAAGCTCACCCACGGTCCAAGGAAACCCGAGGCAATTCTCACTGTCATGACAAAGAGTGGGGTGATAAGTGACATGGTACCAAGCCGAGGCCATCCTTTGACAGTCTTCAGGTTCACAGCTACTTTCGAACCATCCTTTAGCCTCTTTTTGCAAGCTCTTTACCGAAAGCAAGATCCGATCTTTCATCTCGAGGTACCTCCTGTTATCCCTCTGCAAATACCCTAACTTGCTCCTTAGGTTACCGGTCAATATCTCATCCTCGCTGGCAGCCTCGTAAAATCTCAACAATGCTGACATTTTATCCAAGTACATGTCTTTGCAGCGTTTTGCTGCCTCGAGGTGGGCCTCAAACCCGGGAACTTCGAGGTCGGGGTCATATGCTGACTTGGCAACTTCCTCCGACCAAGTGAAACCTCCTCTTTGAATCGTGGCAGCCACAGTGGCGCGATAGAGTTTGCCTAGAGGACCTTGAGATATATACGTCGGCTTCTCCCTCCTCTCCATGAAATCAGGGTACTCTTTTGGTTTTAAGATTCGAGGCATTTCAGCTGGGGCTCCTGTCTTTGCGAAATCGACAGCCATGGAATGAAGACTTGCTAAGAGCAGACATTTAGGGCTCAGGGCTTTCTCTGGTTCACGATCTGCAAGTATTAGGTGTGCATTCGAGATCGCTCCGAGTGAATCGCTAATCATGTAATCAACAAAGAACCGTTGGATTTCCTGCATAGATCGACACAAACACAACCGTAGGAAAAATTAGATCTGAGAAAATCTACATGACTCAAACCCAAAAAGAATCTGAACTAGACCCGTCTCGTTTGGACCAACTCGTAACCTTGACCCTAAAAAAAGCAACCCATAATGGCACACCCAAAATGGCCCAATTCCTAATGAACCGACCCGAGTTGCCTATTTGCAAGTGTTTGTAAAGTAACCTCGTGTTTTTTCCTCCATATTCTATTATTTGCGGCTGAAGTGAGCTCAACTCAAGTGGAGTGAAGTACAGAGTAGGCTGGATTGGCTAAAGACAACTTAAATGAACACAAATGAGCTGAAAATACTTTTTCATTTTTGCCTTTTGAAATTTTCATGGGACTATGGGAGCGGTGGAGCAAAAGAGGAATTTTCATAAAGAAAGAAGACAGTTTAGAGATTAACCTTCATAGTAACATCATGGTCCATGATACGAGGCCTTGATGCAGTGTAGTCCATGGGTGGCACAGTTTGAGGTGGGATTATTTTTTCATCCCAGCTCACAAAATATAAGTCGCCATCTAAATCTCCACCCGAGCATTCATTTGGATGTGGTCTGCATAGATCAAGCATAACATATTTAGCATTTTAGCTTATTCTCTCTAACTTTTAAGTCCTGCAACTCTTGCAGCATAAAGTGATCTACTTGTACTTGTTTATGACAATAGCATAGCAGAGATCCATCAAAAAAAAAAACATTTAAAACAGAGAGAAGCCTTTCTGAAGTACTTCCATTAGATACTTTTATTAAAGAATTTAAGAAAAAAGAGCAAAATAGAAATGTTTTATTACCTTTCTCCTTTCTGTGGAAATACCAGACAGTCGACGAGACCTTTTTCCTCTAATACAACTTCATACACGGCCTCAAGGACTCTGACATCTCCCGGGTGCAAGCAAGGATTTTTGGTGACCACCACTTTACCTTTAACTATGGCAGTCGTCTCATCGGTCCTCTGAAACACACTATGATCAAAATTTTCAACTTCTGTTTTCCTTAGTGTTAGTCGGACAAACACTTGACCATAATTCAAAATACCCATTTCATCCAAACATCCCACTAAGATGCGTCCCTTTGGAACATAAAGTCGACATCTACCTCTCAAGTCCGATAATTGGTTCTCCAAGTATGCTCGAAGCATCATATGTAGATAAGGCTCCGTACTTGGATCATAACCATGACGCAACATTTTAGCAAGTACATTATTCTCACCCATACCAATGCTCTCCAGCACAGCCAAAGCCACATCTTTGCTAGTCAACATATTTCCAAGAAGATGCAAGTGTTCTTGAATCATTGCTTCAAAACTAGCATCCTCAACTCCTAAGGTGGTCAAAAGAGTAACAATCTCTCTATTCAAGTAACATGGCAAGGCTTCACAGCACTTAGTCACGTTAAGCATTCGATTTTTGGATTCAAACTTAAGCATGCTACTTCGGAGAGATAGCTTCCGGAAAGAATTCCGATCTACAGCTATAACACCTTTATAACCACCATAACGAATCTGAAATGCTGAAGGAGTACTCTTTGCTCCACATTTTTGAGCAACTTGTCTAGCAAAAGAAAGTGAGATCTTACCAATACCATCCGAGAAGCAGTAGTTAACACCATCCAAATTTGCTTCCACGTCAGGAATTACTTCTACATCTTGCACAGGAACAACCAATGTTTGTTTAGAAGAACTGAAAAGCTGACCCATCCTAGCTGCACGCTTAGACACACTCCGAATCTTGCTGAAACTTCCCATCCATTCTCGGATATCATTGGCTTTCACCTTCTCGTTTGAAGCAAACATCCAAACCGAGTTTGATCGGAGTTGGCTTGCTGAAAACGCTAGAAACTCAAATCTTTTGCTCCCGATCACAATCCCGTCTTGAAGAATAGATAATATCCGGTGATATACATCCGTTCTAAGTGGCTTTGAGAAAATACCTTTCTCGGTATCGGCAGACACTACCATTGAATGTAGTTTACCCCAGTCTTCATCCACAAAAGTAATTCTCATGAAATCCGATGCATGGGCCGCAAAATTCTTCACAACATAATTTGAGGACTCTAGTTCAGGACCCAGGCAGCATATTTTGGTGGGTGTGACTAAGGCCCTATGACAACTCATTATATTATCATTAACTAATCGGCTTTCGGCGGATGGAATGTTTATTTGCTCACTGCCTAGAGCATCTACCTGAGTCTTAATAAAACAAAGGGGGTCATAACAAGTAGTGCTTAGCTTGTGGAGCTTTTGAAGAGCCTTGAGAGCTGTGCCTAAGTTCAAGGTGCTGAGGAATTCAATGAGCTCAGCGTTAACAGAGGCGAGACTGATTTTTAGGGTGTGAACTAAGGAATTGATCTGGAAAAGAATTTCGTAATCTAATTTGGAAACATCATCGAGTTTTACAAGTGGAACAACACCGGAAATATAAGAATATTCGTACTCCTCTAGTACGAGGTCTTTCAAATCCTTAACATAGTAGGGAATGCTGGACAAGAAATCTGTACCCAGTGATCCCTGATCAAGTTCCCAACAAATGGCAGATGATAATCCAAAAGACTTTTTATTCGTAAAATCTGTTGTTCGAACCCAAAGGTACTCGACATTCTCCTTGCAGATATGATAACGGTCTGCACTGAACCTTGTATGTAGATTCGGCCCAGAAATCTTTTGGTATATTTTGGGAGCATACTTCATCTGCAACATGAACAAAGGGGATCATAACAAGCGTGTATTCAGTCAAGGAATCTGGAAGTAAATAGGACAATGGTAAATCATCAAACAATAACCTCGAATGCTCGAATACAAACAAGTGACAGTAAGAAGAAAGAATTTGAGAAAGATCATACAAAGCCCTCAATTTAAACCACAATTTTCATCAAATCAACCCAAACAACACATGCACCCACCAAAAAAAAAAGAACTCCAAAGTATGAAGTTAATCTCAGCAACAGATTCACAGGGATGAAAGCAACATCAGCTTTAAAAGATGCAACAACATAATAAGCAAATTGTCATGCACACCCTAGTTTCATCAGTCTCATCCTAAATTAGAAAATGACATCCAATCAGTAAAAAAAAGCATTCAACGACAAAAAAAAAACACAAAATTTCCAATAACCCTGTACTCATTTATCACATAATTGATCAACAGAACTTGCAGAAAAGAAACAGGAAAAATGTCAAAAAAAGACGATTATACCTTGAAAAGAACAGCAGGGAAATCATTATCGAAATAGCACCTAAACCCTTCAAAAACATCATCAAACATAACCTCCAACTTAAAAACATTCCCATCAAAACCAACATGAAACTCAAAAAAACCCAATTCAGGCATAACCCAAATCTCAACATCCTCAAAAGTATCAATCACACCCATCTTCTCCTCTTCAAGCATCAAACCCACATGCAAGTCTCCCCTTTTGGACCGGTCCTTGGGCTCAATGGGCCTGATCACCACATCCTCATGGGCCAATTCAAGCCCAATACAATACCCTTTGAAATTAAGCTTTTTTTTGTCAAAAAGTTGAAGTGCCTCATTTTTCATGTCAAGGGTTTCAAACTGTACCCTCCCATGCCCCTTAGATTTCCAATTTTTTCTTTCAGTGAATATTTCAATTGCAAAGACCGAGTCTTTTCCAATGTGTGACTCAAGGAAGTCTAAGAGGTCTTGTGCTGTTGCAGTTAATGGGATGTTTTTTATGAGTAACGTTGGTCTTTCTACCTTTGATTTGCTAATTGCCATTGTTCTAAAAGATCAAACTTGTAAGTTCTTTTCTGTGTTTTGGGGTTTTCCTAATTTTTTTTGTTGATCTCAGCAGTAGAGATGAACAAGAGGAGAGCCATGGAAGTTGGGTATCAAAGAAGTGAGTGAAAGAGTGTGAGGAGCGGAAATTGTGGTTTTGTGGCCTGTGGGACTTGCGTTGGTTTGCAGAAAGTGGAGTTTTCTGCTTGTATTTTTTTTTTTTTTTGATTATTTAGAATAATACTGCCTCCGGTCATTATTTATTATCCCGTTCACTTTTGCACGTAGAATAAGGAAGGAATATAAAATGGTAAAAAATGATGGTGGAGTAGTGAAAAATGAATATAAAATGGTAAAGAAATGAATGGTGGGCCTTAAATGTAAAATTCAATGGCATTTCTTGTAAATAAAGGATGGAAAGAGGGATAATATGGTAAAAGTGTAAGATAGAAAAGGAAAGTGGAGAAGTGGGGCAAAAAATAAAAACCTTCCAAATAAGGAAAGCGGGGCGAATAATTGTGTCCGGAGGGAGTACCAACTATACGTGCGTTTCTTAAATTAATACTCCGTACAAACTATACGTAATTTCATTTTAATACGAACTATGTATTCATTAACCTCGTTTTGCTATGAGTGACCGGCTACTTGTTGAACCTCCTTTTCTAACTCTTCTTTCTTCTTATTTACATTTCGTGTTCATTTTCGGTTATTGAAAAAAAAAATTAAAATTTTTTCAAAAATTCATCTTCCATTTCTTTTTCATTTAGTCTTATAGAAGCTATGAAAAAAAATATTTTTATTGTTATTTTGACTTTCACGATGACTACACCGGACCTAATAAAACCCTAGAGAGTTACAACAAGTCGCTATGACTTGTAATAGCAAGTCATAATTTCATACATAACAAAACGAGATTAATGAATGCGTAGTTCATATTAAAATGAGATTACGTATAGTTTGGATTAGTTTAAGAAGCACAAATAGTTGGTATTATTCTCATGCAATAATTTTTTTTTAAAGGTAAAATGTGGCCTTATATAAACCCAACTTCAGCAAAATTCAAAGCGTTTTGCAGAAAAATTGAATCAAGCACAATCTTCGAGCCCACGACACTACGAAATCTAGCAATTCAATGGGCTACGGTGTTCCCACCACGTCTAGAATGTCTACAGCTAACCGACATAAAACAACTTAACAGAAATCGTAAATCAGCAAAACATATGCGAATTGGGATACGCCTCTCACAGTATTGTACGTATCGTAATTGGGTGGGTGAGGTCTTAATTTTTTTTCCGTATAATGTAAGTATGAAAAATAATTTTATAAATACCAAAAAAAAGGTATGAAAAATAAAACAAGCATGAAGATGATTAAACGCATGATACCTTAATCCCAAGGTATTATACATCTGCGTGATTTTACAACATAGCGAGTGTGACTATACAGCATAATGAGTGTGACTATACAACTGAATATCCAACACCTACCACCATACCCACTCCGCACCACAAAAACACCCTACCTTCTCCACCTGAGGAATAGACATCATAGGAAAAGTACACCCATCCGGAACCGACGGACACTGTTTCATACTAGTGACCGTTGATTACTTTACCAAATGGGTAGAAGCAACATCATAGACAATACTAATCTCCAAACAAGTAGTCAAATTCCTACAAAACAACATCATCTGCCGCTATGACGTACCACACGAGATCATCAACGATCAGGGGGCTCACTTTAGAGCCGACACCCAAAAACTCATAGACAAATACAAAATCCAACGACACAAATCATCACCTTATAGACCTCAGACGAATGGGCTGTAGAAACAGCAAACAAAACCATTATCACCATCCTTAAGAAGATGATAGACAATTACCGAGACTGGCCCAACAAAATACCTTTTGCATTATGGGGATATCGAACTTCCTACCGGACTCCCACTGGAGACACACCATACTACGTAACCTACGGTTCAGAAGCCGTAAAACCAGTAGAATTAGAAATACCCTCTCTAAGGATACTAGCCGAAAGCGGCATTCTCGAAGAGGAATGGAACCAAAAACGTTATGATGAGTTAGTAGTCCTAGACGAGCGTAGAATACATGCACTGTCCAACGTGTAAGCCTATAAACAAAGAATACAACGAGCCTTTAACAAACGAGTTAAGTCTCGGATCATACACGAGGGAGATCTAGTTGTTAAGTCCATGAGGGGACCACTTCCCGTCGACCCTAGAGGAAATTTCAAACCAAAGTAGGCGGTCCTTACCTCCTCAAGAAAATACTCACGGGAGGCGCCGTGATCATCACCGATCTAGATGGTCAAGAATTTCGACCCCTACCAACATAGACCAACTTAAACGCTATTACTCTTAGCATCCTAACAACCTCATCCCGATCTCTAAAACTATGATGAGAACCCATGCAAAACACCTCAAGTACTTCACATCGATAACTGGCATAACGAGTCTAAAGCAAAATCACTCACATTTTACGAACTAAGAAGATGATTTGATTCCTTCTAATCACGGATACGTAGGCAACCCCTCGAGGGTACAATCAAAAATAATGATTCATGCGTAAATCGGAACCCATCACACGCTCCGATTAACGAGTGATTTCAATGACGAAGCACAAACGACGAGCCGAGGACGGAGTGAAAACTCGAAAGAGCGCTCCGAGTAAAATGAAGAATCGAGTTGCGAGCCATAAAAAAAGGGGAAGAGAAATTAAAAAAAAGTGCAAAATCAAAATAGAAAGGTGAGCCAAGGACGGAGTGAAAACTTGAAAGGGCGCTCCGGAAAAAATGAAGAATCGACTTGCGAGCCACCACAAAAAAAAAAAACAAAAAAAGCGTGCTTCTCATTAGTGCAATATTAAATAAATCAAGCCTTTGTCGAGACCTTTACATCGAGCATCTACTACCCGGGTGCTGCAAAAACGATACAACTTGTCAAGCAAAACCTCACAAAAACTAATACTAATACGCCACATACTATCAATTAATACAAGATAGTACTAACGGTTGGGCCCTACCGGTCCAACTTCCGCTTCCCTTACCATTCAGGTGTACTTCACCGAGCCTCTCACCAAGGGCCCCTTGAATGCAAATTTCCACCATATCAGCCAGTCATGGGTCCAGCCAATCCCACTTCCCTTCTTCATCTGCACTTTTGATATGGGTCTTGCCAGTCTTTGCCCGTTTAGGTGAATTGACGGTACTAGGATTAGTAACACTGTCTTTGGTCGGGCGCTTAGCGACGTTAACTCGTGTTGCCTCCTTATTCTATAGCACTGCAGTCTCCGCGACCTTTGACTTATCCCGCCTTTTCGGATATTCATAAACATCCCACCGAGCATAGGTAAGGGCTATCAGCCGAACATTTCTAGAGGTACATGATGTATGATCCTCCGTCTCAAAGACATTTTGAACTTCCTAAAAGAATCTTTCTCCCACGGATGGGGATTGATAACATCGGTAATAACCTCAGAAACGGTTTGCTCCACGCCCATTTGGCGCATTAGCCTGTCCGGGTAAACATAAACACACTCGCCCAAGGACAATATTTGCATAGTACGGGTATGTGATAAAAACGGGAGCCCGATATACCTCTTGATATGCCACCACGGAACTATCCACCTGATAGCAACTTCTCCGTAAGCCTGCAAATGGGAGAACCACTCGTCTTCAGTATAACCGACATTCCACAATGGCATGACATTTCAAGCGGCGAACCTTTTATAGTTATAACCCTCAATAAGCCAAAGAGACTCGATTAGATATAGCCTCTCATATAGCCAAACCTGCACAATATCACATAGTGTCACAACTTCGAACTGAGGCAAGTTTCGAATAAAACAAAAATAGCACCAGGAAGTACTTGCAAAATGGTCTTAGAACCCCGAAAGGGAGCACGGTGAATCCGTGCACGTGTGTCAAGACCCATTATAAGCTCACCCAAAATAAGCCAAGAGGGCGATCGCCCATGCTCCATCCCCATTACAACGTCCAGAACCCGAGGGTTACCACAATCATCATGCACCGGCGCATCCTCGAATAGATAATAACATGCCATCACAATACTAAGTGATATGGGTTAAGTCGTCTCACCCAATCAAGATAAACCTAATGCTACTAACAAGAAGATAGCGGCAAGCAAGGTATCGAATCCACAGGGAAACAGTCAATTTTCGTCTATTAGCTATGGCGATTCTAAAATGGTCTAATGGTTGATTGATTGAAAATATATAAAAGACTACTAAAAGACGATAATAAAAATCGAATCTAACAATGAGATGAAAAACTAAGGTCACGGGTTCACGATAGATGCTCAACAATTATGGGACAATAATAATAAACACATAAACATGCTAGTCGGCTATAACACGTTCTCTCGAACCGTGTCAACCTAGGAATGATCTAACGGGCTCTCGCAACTTATTAGACTTCCTACCAAATCGCGCGTTGTCTAATCCTAATTCGGCTTTCGCACGAGGATTAGAATTTCCCAAACAGATTAACATGCTGTGGCCTTTAACAAATTAATCGACAAATAAAGCACGCAAAAATGGTACTAGCATAATTATACATTTAGTATCAAAGTAGCATAATCGTATAATAATCCATCGATCCCCCTCGACCCTAGCGAGAAAATTAGCTACACATGATAATTACGGAACAACAATACGCATACATGGAATTCATGATTGAAAGTGAAGCAAACAAATCTAGCGATAAACGAACGGAAATCTAACGAACTAAACGGAACAACAAATTGCAAATAGAGAAAATTACGACGAATTAAATAATTTGCGATCAAGATTGAAAATATAAAACTAAAAATTGCATAAACGAGATTACCGAAATCGAATCCGAGTGAAAACCGAGTGCTAGAATCTTAAGGGTCACGAGTTTTCTAAAGTAAAATAAGCTAAGTATGAAAAGTGATGCCTTCCCGATAATACAACTCCTAAGTATACAAAATAGGCGGAACTGAACTGGGTGTGCGCCCCGGCCGGCTGGCAGGCCGCCTGCCACATGCAGGGGCCGACGCACACCTAAAATTGAAGCTAAAATTGCCCTTGTGTCATGCCGGCCGGCCAGCAGGCCGCCTGCCACATGCAGGCTGGCGCGCACAACAATACTAAATCAAGTATTGGGTCGCTTTCCTTGGCCCAACGAATCGACACTTCTCATTTCTTCTTCGCCTAAACGTTTTGAAGCACGGGTTTTGTCTCGGGATCGTTCTTCTAACCAGATATGAGTGTAAATGCTCATAAAGACCTGAAATCATGTAGAATCTACAAAAACACTCACTCAAAGCAAAATGTTAGAAGAAACGGCTCTAAAGAGCGCGTTCCGACTGGAAAAGACGACGGAATCGAGGGAATAAAGTTATATAAACACGACACATCAAACTCCCCCGAACCGAACCCTTGCTTGTCCTCAAGCAAGACCCGTAAGAAGATAACTAATATAATACCGAAACAGCTCAAAGCAAATGATAGGCAACCAAATACTCATGTCCGTCATAGCGAACATCGAACCAAGTCTAAGAAACGGATTCCAAGACGGGAAATAGGAAAAATAATCCATCCACAAATGCACAACTTCACCAAGCATAATATGTAGAAACCACATTTTCAACCAAAACCCTTACATAGGCTACTCACGGAGGCACTCATCGCTCAATTAGGAAGGGTGTGTATATGTGAAATATATATGTGAAAACGCTTAACTACTCCAACTCATGGAAATATGCCCGCAATCTAGTATGGTATCGACCTCTAAATTTTTACAAAACATGCTAAGACCACAAAGGGAGGCAAGGATGGTGATAACAAGGTAGAAGGTGGAAATCGATATGGTCATGTGAGGTTAAAGCCAAGCTAGTGAACTAACTAGTGCGATAATGCTCAACTAAAAAATTCTTCCACTTCCATAAACAAAACATACAAATCACCAACCAACGAGAACGAGTCCGGGATCAAAAGAGGGCGCTCAAATTTCATCAAGTAAACGGAAAATAAAAGTAACGAGAATAACATATTTTTTTTTGTTGTTTTGATTTTTTCCTTTTTTTCTTCTTTTTCGATTTTTTTATTTCTGCTTTTTTCATTTTTTTTCATTTTTTTTTTCATTTTTTCGATTTTTTCAAAGCTTGATGAAATTAGAAGCAAAAATATATACAATAACCAAAATTGACCCGGACAAGATCTACATACTCCCTTGAAACAGATTCAACCATATCCAAACATCCATCAGAAATCTCCCTATTCGCACAATAACGAGCATAGAACGCACTAGGTGACCTACTTCATCAAGCTTGGCTAGGTAGGCGACCTGCTATATTATCAGAAACATGGTGAATTTCTCCTCTTTTTTCTAAAATATTCAATTCAAGTCATTTTCGATGATTCTGCGCGTCTCCAAAAACATTAGTCCCTCCTCTCGTCCTCACTAAAACATCTAAAAAAATAAAAATAAAAAAACGAGAATGAGGGAAATTATTTACATACTCGGGCTGCCTCCCTATAGCGCTGGTTTAGAGTCCCGCACGACTTGATGAGTTTCAAGATTTAGTGGAATGAGGGAACGGGATGAAGTCGTATAACTTCAATCGCTCCAAATTGAGCACCTTCATGATATAACTTCAATCGTTGACCATTCACCTTGAATCGTTCACCCGAATCACTCTCGACTTCAATCGAGCCAAATTTACCCACATGGGTGACAGAAAAAGGTCCGGACCAACGAGATTTCAACTTTCCGGGAAACAACCGGAGTCTAGAATTAAACAATAATACCTTATCCCCCACATTGAACTCACGGTGAAGGATATGCTTGTCATGCCACCGCTTGGTGCGCACCTTATAAACCCGAGTACTATCATAGGCACCAAGACGGAATTCTTCTAACTCATTCAATTGCATGAGTCTCTTCTCCCCGCTTAAATGTGGATCCAAGTTGAGCTCCTTAATTGCCCACCAAGCTTTGTACTCAAGCTCGACCGGTAGATGGCATGACTTGCCATAGACCAATCGGTAAGGTGAAGTACCAATAGGTGTTTTAAAGGCGGTACGATAAGCCCATAGTGTATCATCTAGCTTAGAGCTCCAATCCTTCCGAGCTTTTGACACGACCTTTTGGAGAATAGACTTGATTTCCCTATTGGACACCTCAACCTGCCCACTCGTTTGAGGGTGGTAGGCAAGACCGGAACGGTGAGAGACACCGTACTTAGCAAGTAAAGCATCAAGTCGCTTCTCATGGAAATGGCTTCCACCATCACTAATAATCGCTCTTGGAACACCAAAGCGGGGTGATGGTAGGGATTTGCCGTGGATCCCCACCGATCAATAATTAACTGGCTACACCTAACACGTAGATAGGGTAAGTCGGGTCGAATCCACGGGGACGGTAAGAGGCGTCTAGACTAAGGTCACCTAAATACGAGACTAGGTCAACGAGCTAAACTAGACTAAGGCAATAAGAAGGGGATGAATCTATGACTACAACTAAGGTAACGAAGACATCAAATAAGGAAAGGGTAGGGTTAGGTCGGGTTCATAAGTGTAGTAGGATAGTTGGGAGATCGAGGGTGTAGGTTTCATCTAGTTTCTAAGGTCGGTCCGGGCTCTCGCTACGTAGACCAATGTCCGCACTCTCATGTCAAAGACAAAACCCGAATACTTATGCAAGTTGTCACCCAATACACAAGGATTCAACCACAAATCAATCACACAATGAGAAGAGGAAGACAAGCAAGAGGAGTATTTGCAACTACTACTCTAACAAGCAATTCAACAAACACATGGTGCTCTTAATATGTGACTAGTAACAAAGAATCCACCTTTACCCACAATCAAACCCTAATCATCCATAATCAACACTTAATCCCCCTACTAACCCCACAACAAGTCTACTCATACATTATCAAACTAATACTAACATAAACAAGAGGAAACAACACAAACATCCAAACATACATTATGAAACTAACAAGAACAAGAACAACAATCAAAGATTAAAACTTGAAAGATTAAATAAGAAAGATTAAAGGAAAAGAGAAAGGAAAGATTATACCAAACTAGTGAAGAGGAAAGGAAGATTGAAACTTGTATTAATAAGAGAACCCAAATACATTAACCAAGGTTGTCAATCTTGGATGGATTCTTCAAGAATTCCCTTAATACAAGACTAAACTAAGATTAAGGACTAATTACCGACTAATCTACTCTAATCTAAGCTACTCTATGCTAAAGTAGTCTAGGGTTTAGTGGGAAATGTAGGATCTCCCCTAAGAATACAAGAGGAAGGGTATATATAGGGTTACAAGAGTGAAGGAGAAGAAAGGTAGCAAAGGCGTGCTGCAGACCCACGGTCCCGCCCGGGACGGATTGGTCCCGCCCGGGACGAGACGGTGCCGACCGGGACGAGGTCCTTCTCGGCCGGGATGGGCTCAAAACAGTGGCCTCTCCTTTTGTGCACTCCTTCCCGGTCGAGAAGGCATTATCCCGCCTGGGAAGAACCTTGTAGGCCTCCATTATGATCTTTTTGGTCCCTCTTTGGTTCTCATGGGCTTCTCATCGATTCTCGGGTCTCGGGATCGAGTCTAAGAGGCTCGGGATTGGGTCCCAAGGTCTCGGGGTCGAATCCAAGGCATCGAGTGATCGTTCCTTCTCTTCGTTGGCTCCAAAAGTGTATGAAACGAGTCAGAATCGTTCCAATTCTTCATGAATGGTCTCGGGAACCTGAAACGAACTAGAGGAAGCATAAGTAACCCAAAAACCGCTCCCAAGGAGCGATGCCACAAGGAAAACGGGACAAAAACACAACAAAATAGGCACTACAAACTACACTTATCAACTCTCCCACACTTAACCCTTACTCGCCCTCGAGTAAGTACATACTATCTACTAAACTAGCCGAGTGGGTATTAGCGCACCCTACGCCCTTTCAACTCACGCGAGTACACTTAGAGAAAAATTATACTCCGCAAGGCAAGTAAGGTCTTGCTACAAAACTGTGGATGCAACCGGACACAAAACACACAAACAACAAACATACAAACAAACAAACACAAGGTTGCACCCAAAGAAAAACAACTACCGCTTCCCTCAAACAAGAGGTGAAAGAAACACCGGTTTAGGACTCAAGGCAAGTGACAACGTTCCCGAGCTAATAATACAAATCGAGATGAACTAAACCCTAATAGTATGACGATAAAGCAACAAAAACGTTGGTAACTTACCTAGGTCCTCCTAACTTTCTAATAACGTACTACGGGACGATCGACGGGATGGAAAAAGGATGAACCACGGTGTTAGTCGACACTGTAGGTAAGTGAGACCCCGCCCCCTTTAGCGATGAGCCAAGAGGGTCGTCCCATGTTTAAAACCGCGCAACTAGTCCAAGTAAAAAGGTGGAAATATTTGCAAGGTGAGGGAAGACCGACCATTACCGCTATCATCCATCCTAGGGACTCGGTCCTTTGGTAGGCTCTTCACGGTAATAGTCGGTAAAAGGCTTATTTTTGTGGGGTTAGGATCTTTTTGTGAGACGATTTTCTTTTTGGCATTTTTCTTTCTTTTGTATTTTTGCTTTGTATTGCTATGCAATTTCTTTTTTTTCTTCTTTTCTATTTTCTTTTTGGCTTTTTGTGCCTTTTCTGCTTCTTCAATCTTTTCTTTCTTTCATTTTCTTTCATTTTCTTTGCCCTTTTGGCTTGATTTGAGTGATAGGCATTTCTTTGCAACTAAGAAAGATGATTTCAACAATTTGCAAATTTATTTGGTGGATATGTGTGGAAGGTAGGGGAATGGGTGAGTCGGGAGCGCGCTTTCCCTTCAAACCCACAAAAAGGGGAGAACTTGGACTAATCAAACAATCCTAAACACGGTCACCTAAGGGACGAGACTCGGCAACCAAGGCCTTTTCACACCGTGGGTGGTCATAATGGTCAAAATGCAAATCCCGTAGTGAATCCCTAGTAAGCTAGGTGGACTCAAGGTAAAGGACCAACGAAATCATTGATTTAGGGTCATTCTACTAGACCTAAGTCCAAGACTCGATTCATACTACTAGAAAGGGAAAGTAAACACTCGCACCCTAGCCTATAAACCGGGTTTTCGAAAACCGTTTACACACAAGACACAACTACACACACAAAACAAAGGCGCGACAAAAAACGAAAGAAAAAGAGACAAACAAAACAAAACGAAACAAGACAAACAAACAAGCAAACACACAAAATAAACAATCACCACCCCGAAGCTTCCAAACAAGCAACCACATCAACTACAAACTTCAAAAAGCTCCGCCCGAGCAAACACAATCATAACACATCCTCCAAACTCCACAAAAGGAAAAAGGAGAAAGAAATGAAGGGATATTACCGGATGTCTTGCTTTTCGAAACTTGACTACGATCGCGGAACCTACAAGGAAATGGGGAGGCAAAACACACAACAAAACAAATATACGGCACAAGGACACAAAAGAAAAAGACACAAAAAGAAAATCTTTTTGATTTTTGTGAAATTTTTTCAAATTTTTAGGGTTTTTTAAAGATTTTTCGAAAAACTACAAAAATAAACTAAGCTATACTAGAATATCGCTCCACCACACTTAAACCGAGCAATGTCCTCATGCTCGATCGTAGTGTGTGGAGACACAAAAGAAAAGAAAAGAAATTACGAAAATAAAGCTAAAAAATCCAAAAGAAAAGTGAAGAAAGGGTAGAATGTGTCCGGCCGGGGTGTAGTCAGGTCACCATGGGCCGAGACGAGAAAAGATATGGATGGGGGAAGAAAATAAAAAGAAAGGAATAAAAGGAAATGGGAGGGGAGGACTAGGTGTAATCAAGTCACCTAGCTCGGATTCCGCCCGAATCCGACTAAATCCTACAAAAAGGGTGAAAATCTTGTAAAATTTGGATTTTGAAAAGGACTCTCGATGTAGTGACGTCATCGAGAGTTGGGAGCAATAACTACCAAGGCCTCGAAGGCCACCATGACACCATGACACAAAAGTGTACAAGGGGAGGGGGACAAACACAAAGGAAAACAAGCGATAAAAGACGGAAAAGAAAGGATAGTTGCCGTACCAATAGGTTAGCAACTCACTCGCCCCATCGTCTCATAGATCAATATAGGCACTTTGCTTGTCTTCGTCATTGTCATCCCGCTTCAAACTTGATAAAAGCGCATGGTTGAGGTAGTAAGGCATGAGGTGGTAGGATTTGATGTTAAGCTCGGTGTAATGTGAAGAGAAAATGAGGTGAGGGTATGTAAATGAGATATATGGGTTATATGATATGGGCAAGGATAGGTAGGGAGGTTGGGAGGGGGTGTAAAGTGGTAGGGTGGGCTCACATGATGAAGAAAAGGCCAAAAGAGGAGAAGGGCACCATCCCGGTCGGGATGGATGGTCCCGGTCGGGATGCCTCACCCGTCCCGGTCGGGTTGGCACTCCAGGAAACTCGAAATTATGCACCCTTATCCCGATCGGGACGGCTTCTTCCCGGTCGGGATGTGTAACAACCCCATTTACCCAGAAGCCTTATCAAGACCTTTCCAAGTAAATAAAGATGTTACCATCTCGGTATTACCCGAGGTAGTAGTCCATTACAATACAATTCAGAAACCAACCATTTAAAACTAAATAATGAACTATTACAATCTCGTATCTAGAGAACATGGTTACACAATTACAGCAGCGCAAGTACAACTAATATGAATATAACCTATAAAGGTGGTAAGTGACAGCGCAGACCCATCCCGTACAGTCAACCAGAATACAATCATCACACATCATCAACCTGCACTAGCACTGCTCCCCAAAGGACCGGAAATGTCAATTGGATCGTCGCAGGTCCCCAATAAAATAGGGTGACAATTTAGACAATGAATACGGTTAGAACATGCTAACATCATAACATAAGTACATAATATAAAAACATTCAATCTCAACTGTCTCGATACCCTCATCGGTATCAAACAATAATAATATCTCCACATTCTCAGTACCATCACGGTACCGACCAACAATCTCATCTCAATGTTCAGTATCATCACGGTACCAATCAATAATCTCATCTCAACTCTTCTGGCAGGCCCTTTCATTCCGAGTGTGCACACCCCCCGCAGGTTCAACAACCCGCGAGGAGAAATCAAGGAGGGGACCGTGATCAAGGGCCCCGGCTAGGTCTATAGCTAGCCTCACCAACTTCAATATATAAATATTCATCATTCTCTCGTCATTATTCAACATTATTCTCATTAGCACGATATCACATCGTAGTCATAACTCATACATGCATAATAATATTAACGTATTCTAAGTAAGGAAAACCTTACCTAGTCAGGAAGTTACCAAGACGTCGATAGCATAATGTTCCTCGGAAATTTCTACGAACTCCGATCCTAATACAATATTATATACTTTAAATTAACATAGATCTCGTTCTAACTAAATTATAAAATGGAACAGACACCGACCCCTCTAAATTATAAATGAGACTGACTCGACCTGACTAAATTATAAAATAAGACCGACCCGATTTAATTAGATTATAAACTGAGACCGACCCGAGCAACGACCACCGTGACTTAGATGGACCCGACCCGACGCCATACAAGCTCCAACACCAACAGGACAATAACAACTACCATAACTACACGTAATAACCACACATATACAACAAGTCACCAATAACAACGCCTAATAGCCATCCACACCCTCAACAAAATACGACCTTGACACCGTAGCAACATACGACGATAGAAACAACACAGCCCGACCCCTCTCAATATGCGACATCAGCCACAATAGCCCGACAACAACTCGACACGGTAATCATAAGAGAATAACAACAACAACAATGAGAGAGACAACCGTACCTCGACGTTAATGATGACTAGGACCATACGCGCGACCTAGACACGGAAATCGGGGCGGAAATATGTTTATACACGGCAATAAGAACATGGAAAACAGGGGACATGTCGTCTGGGATGCTACTGGCCAACAACGACGATCGAGGATATGGTAGTGGTGTACGGTGATGGTGTGAAAAAGGAGGTGTTAAGCTTTGTGGGTGAACAATTGGTGAAAGACAATTAGACGATGAAAACGACCGTAGGTTATGCTTTGGATGTTGGTAATGCGCCGTGACGGTTGAAGAATAAATGAAAGGCACGTAGGGTGTGCGGTGGGGTTTAGGTTATAACCTTATGAATAAGATACTCAATAATAGTCAATATTGTATAAGGTGTTATAATATGATTAGGAATGTATAATGATAAGTTTAGTAATATGTTATAATATTAGTGCATCATAAAGGCATTATGGAAAGTGACTAAGATGATATTAGAAATGGTTTATAATATTAGGTTACCTTATACGAGTATTAGAAACGGGTTAAACAGTAACTATACTATTACCCATTAAGGATACCCGAATTATAGGAAATACTCGTTATATATCATGAGTATTACAGGATGCCTCACCCTTCCCGGTCGGGAAGCTCCCTTCCCGGTCGGGATGATTCTTCATGACCTCCATAACCCCAAAAAGCTCATCCAAAGCTCCAAAAACCGATTTCCTTACTCTCAATCCATGCTCTATCAATAGCCATTCCTCTCTAGGATTCGCCTTCACTTCACACCTATGACAATAAGCTCAAATACAACATCAAATTCCCTCCCTCACATCGCTCATCAAAAATACCAAGTTACAAGAATTCACAAAACACACCAATCCTAGAAACAAAATCATACAAAACACAATTACAAACACAAAAACTAAAGAGAAGAGAGAAAGGGGAATGTACAACATGACGGTTCTTTAGGAACTCCGTCAAACCGAGGATGGTGGACTCTCATTCTTCAACCATAGCCCTCAAGGGCATGGAGGAGCAAGTCGAACGCACGACCGACATCATAAAGACGGCCCAAAGAGTGCTCGAGCCAAGCTATCCTCCACGGCCTCCAAGGTGGAGGCAAGAAGTAGTCCTCAAAAGACCCGACATCATCTCTCATGTTGTCTCCGGGGTCTATCCATCCTACGAGCTTCACCGATCTCTTCCTCCCTAAGCATCGTCTCAAATCACTAGCAAGCTTCATATCCTTGACACGAGGCACAAAAAGCGGTTTTGGCCTCGTTTCCTTGTTGCACACCCCCACACTTTCCTCAAGTTGTGGTTCCCCATTTTCATCACTCGTCCCCACATCATCTTGGAGGAGAGAATCAAAACTTCTACCGGCGGTTTCAATCTCTTCCAAACCATTGCTTGGTTTACTTACAAGGGGCTCTTGATGCTTATCCACATTCTGGGACATGGGCAACTTGGGCTTGTCAATTTCACCCAACAACTTCACAAATTCCACCAACTCATCCAACTCACTAACCTCTTCCAATTCTTCACCAACGATGCCTTCACCAAGGGCCATATCCTCATTCGTCTCTTTTTGGGTAGACGATTGAGGTTCTTCAAAGTAAAGTTCGCTCCTCATAGGGAATTCATTATCGTCATTGGGTTGTTCCCCTCCCCCAAATGAACACCCCTCATCAAGTTGTGAAGATCGAGTTAAGAACATTAGGGTTTGAGCCGTTAAAGCATTCAATCTGGTTTTACATTCCTCTCTTTCCCTTCGGAGTTCGGCCAAGATTTCATAATTCTTTTGCGATTGGATGGCCATTTCTTGTTGGTTCTTTAGCATTTGAAGAATCGATTGATCTAACTCTAAGTCGGGCAATCGGTGATCATTGGGGTCTTGGTAGTGAGGTTGAGGTGATTGGTAGTATTGTGGGTTATGGGGTTCATATTGTGGTTGGGGTGGAGGGTAATGTGGTGGGTTTTGGGGAAATTGGCTCCCATACGGTAAATCATGATGAAACATGGGGGGTTCACATTGATAGCTTGAGTAATAGCCACCATGATCGTAGGATTGGTAACCATTCACTTGTTGGTAACCGTTCCCATGTCCTTGAAACTCATACCCACGGGTGTCTTGATTACCCCTCGAAGCTTGATAGTGGTAGGGGGGACGTCATGTCATACCCTAGGTTCATAGAGGAAGAGGAGTAGCTCATGTTGGCTTCCATGCGTGCGGATTTTAGATCAAACCTCATATTATGCTCGAAAATCGTGGCTTGTACCCGGTTGAGGACTTCTCAATCTAGCAACCGTCCGTTAAAGCGTCTCTAAGTTGCAAGAAGAAGATGGTCACCACTTCTAAGCACAAACTGTAGACTAAGAGCAAACGTGAGAAGCCCAGTGCTTTTTGGGCACTAGACAAGAGAGAAATAAACCTCACACACACAAGAAGCAAAAGGGACAAAAAAAAAGAAAAACACAACACAAAAGACAAAGTCAAGTAACTAGGAAAACAAAGTCTAAACTAGCACCGTCCCCGGCAACGACGCCAAATTGATGGTAGGGATTTGCCGTGGATCCCCACCGATCAATAATTAACCGGCTACATCTAGCACGTAGATAGGGTAAGTCGGGTCGAATCCACGGGGACGGTAAGAGGCGTCTAGACTAAGGTCACCTAAATACGAGACTAGGTCAACGAGCTAAACTAGACAAAGGCAATAAGAAGGGGATGAATCTATGACTACAACTAAGGTAACGAAGAAATCAAATAAGGAAAGGGTAGGATTAGGTCAGGTTCATAAGTGTAGTAGGATAGTTGGGAGATCGAGGGTGTAGGTTTCATCTAGTTTCTAAGGTCGGTCCGGGCTCTCGCTACGTAGACCAATGTCCGCACTCTCGTGTCAAAGACAAAACCCGAATACTTATGCAAGTTGTCACCCAATACACAAGGATTCAACCACAAATCAATCACACAATGAGAAGAGGAAGACAAGCAAGAGGAGTATTTGCAACTACTACTCTAACAAGCAATTCAACAAACACATGGTGCTCTTAATATGTGACTAGTAACAAAGAATCCACCTTTACCCACAATCAAACCCTAATCATCCATAATCAACACTTAATCCCCCTACTAACCCCACAACAAGTGTACTCACACATTATCAAACTAATACTAACATAAACAAGAGGAAACAACACAAACATCCAAACATACATTATGAAACTAACAAGAACAAGAACAACAATCAAAGATTAAAACTTGAAACATTAAATAAGAAAGATTAAAGGAAAAGAGAAAGGAAAGATTATACCAAACTAGTGAAGAGGAAAGGAAGATTGAAACTTGTATTAATAAGAGAACCCAAATACATCAACCAAGGTTGTCAATCTTGGATGGATTCTTCAAGAATTCCCTTAATACAAGACTAAACTAAGATTAAGGACTAATTACCGACTAATCTACTCTAATTAAGGTAATCTATGCTAAAGTAGTCTAGGGTTTAGTGGGTAATGTAGGATCTCCCCTAAGAATACAAGAGGAAGGGTATATATAGGGTTACAAGAGTGAAGTAGAAGAAAGGAAGCAAAGGCGTGCTGCAGACCCACGGTCCCGCCCGGGACGAGACGGTCCTGACCGGGATGAGGTCCTTCTCTGTCGGGACGGGCTCAAGACAGTGGCCTCTCCTTTTGTGCACTCCTTCCCGGTTGGGAAGGCATTATCCCGCCCGGGAAGGACCTTGTAGGCCTCCATTATGATCTTTTTGGTCCCTCCTTGGTTCTCATGGGCTTCTCATCGATTCTCGGGTCTCGGGATCGAGTCTAAGAGGCTCGGGATTGGGTACCAAGGTCTCGGGGTCGAATCCAAGGCATCGAGTGATCGTTCCTTCTCTTCGTTGGCTCCAAAAGTGTATGAAACGAGTCAGAATCGTTCCAATTCTTCATGAATGGTCTCGGGAACCTGAAACGAACTAGAGGAAGCATCAGTAACCCAAAAACTGCTCCCAAGGAGCGATTCCACAAGGAAAACGGGACCAAAACACAACAAAATAGGCACTACAAACTACACTTATCACGGGGAAAAATAGTCTTTTTAAACAGATATATTACCGTTCGAGCATCATTAGCAGGAGATGCTACCGCCTCCACCCACTTGGAGACATAATCAACCGCAACCAAAATATATCGGTTGTCCTTGGATGAAGGGAACGGGCCTTGGTAGTCTACACCCCAGACATAAAAAATTTCTACCTCGAGAATCCCATTTTGAGGCATCTCATGCCTCCTAGAAATATTACCGGTCCTTTGACATGCGTCGCAGGACATAATAAAAGTTTGGGCATCTCGGAATAAGGTTGGCCAATAAACACCCGACTGGAGGACCTTAGCCGTGGTTCAGCTCGGTCCATGATGGCCACCATATGGTGATGAATGACAACTCTCTAGAACTCCTTGAACTTCCCACTGAGGGACACATCGACGGAAAATACCATCAGCACACTCTTTAAATAAATAAGGGTCATCCCAGAAAAATAGCCGAACATCATGTAGAAATTTTTTCTTTTGTTGATAAGAGAGATCGGAGGGTAATACCTTGCCAACAAAATAATTAGCATAATCCGCATACCAAGGTCCTTCGCTTTCACCGGTAGTTAAGGTCGTGAGAGAATCATCGGGAAAAGAGTCATCTATGGGGATGACAACTCCTTCCTCCTCAACTCTAAGCCTCGATAAATGATCTGCAACGGCATTTTCCGCTCTCTTCTTATCCCGGATCGATAAATCAAACTCTTGGAGGAGGAGGATCCATCGAAGTAATCGGGGCTTCGCCTCTTTCTTAGCAAGGAGGTATTTGAGAGCCGCATGATCGGTGAAAACAATGACTTCCGATCCAACCAAGTAAGTTCAGAACTTTTCCAAAGCATACACTATAGCTAGCAATTTCTTCTCGGTAGTTGCATAGTTAACTTGAGCATTATCAAGCGTTTTACTAGCATAGTATATAGCATGCAAGACTTTGTCCTTTCTTTGGCCCAAAACCGCTCCCACAGCATAATCATTCGCGTCACACATTATCTCGAATGGCAAATTCCAATCCGGTGACTGAATAATCGGAGCCGATATAAGGGCCTGCTTAATCCTGTTAAAAGCTTCCACACACTCATCAGTAAAATCGAAAGGGGCATCCTTTAGGAGCAATTGTGTAAGTGGCTTAGCAATTTTGGAAAAATCCTTGATAAAGCGGCGATAAAATCCCGCATGACCAAGGAAGCTTCTCACTCCCTTTACATTAACCGGCAAGGGCAATTGCACAATCACTTGCACCTTTGCTTTATCTACCTGAATGCTCTTTTCGGAGACCACATGACCCAAAACTACACCCTCAGTGACCATAAAATGGCACTTTTCCCAATTCAAGACCAAACTCACCTCGACACATCGGTTTAAAATGGTATCCAAGTTAGCTAAACAAGCTGAAAAACTCATACCATATACACTAAAGTCGTCCATAAACACTTCCATAATGGACTCGATGTAGTCGGAAAAGATGCTCATCATGCATCTTTGAAAGGTGGCGGGTGCGTTACATAGCCCGAATGGCATCCTGCGATATGCGAAAGTGCCATAGGGACAAGTAAACGTGGTCTTTTCTTGGTCGGCGGGGGTGTATCGGGATTTGGAAAAATCCCGAATATCCGTCCAAATAGCAAAAATACTTGTGAGAAGCTAGTCTCTCAAGCATTTGGTCGATAAAGGGCAATGGGAAATGGTCTTTAAGTGTAGCGGTGTTCAACTTTCTATAGTCTATGAACATTCTCCATCCCGTCACAATTCGTGTAGGGATTAATTCATTCTTCTCATTCGGGACCACAGTAGTCCCTCCCTTCTTAGGTACAACTTGTACCGGGCTCACCCACTTTGAATCGGGAACCGCATAAATAATTCCCGCATCCAACAATTTCATAACTTCCTTTTTAACAACCTCTTGCATATTCGGGTTCAACTTACGTTGACCCTGGACACAAGAACGATGACCTTCCTCAAGATTTATTCTATGCATACAGAAATCGGGACTAATTCCCTTCAAGTCATCAAGACTATACCCCAAAGCCTTCCTATTTTTCTTCAAAACAACTAACAAATCAGAAAGTTGTTGCTCAATTAAATCAACACTTACAATCACGGGGAAGCTCTCGGTATCGTCTAAAAAGGTATATTTTAGGTGAGATGGAAGTGGCTTACGCTCCGGAACGGATATGTCAATAGCAAATGAGGTGTGGACGATGTTGGTTACATCGAAACCTTGCTCCTCCGTGAGCATCCTTCCTTCCAAAGCAGCTTCAAAGGCATCAACAACAGCAGAGTCAACGGAAGCATCACCTGCACACGCTTCCAAACATATCAAAGCCTCTAAGGGGTCCCGTATAAGGGACGCCTCCATAGAATCATGAACTAAAACATCTACAACATCAATCATGCAACAAGAATCCGTTACCATTGGGTTCTTAAGTGTACTATCTAAGCAGAAAACAATGGTGTCTCCACCCACTTCCAAGGTCAATTTACCGTTCTTGACATCAATCACCGCACCGGCGGTGTGCAAAAATGACCTTCCCAAAATTATGGGAATTTGGGTGTCCTCGGCCATGTCAAGGACGATAAAATCAACCGGGATAAAAAATTTTCCAACTCTAACGGGCAGGTCTTCTAAAACTCCCAAAGGGCGTTTTATGGAACGATCCGCCATCTGCAAAGTTACACTAGTACACTTAAGAGGACCCATATTAAGTTTTTCACAAACGGAATAAGGCATGACACTTACACTAGCACCTAAATCACATAAAGCCTTATCAATCGATAAGGTGCCAATAGTGCAAGGAATCGAAAAACTACCGGGGTCCTTTAGCCTTGGTGGGGCCTTGTTCTGTAAAATTGCACTACACTCTGTAGTAAGAGAGACGGTTTCGACCTCACCAATGCTTCTCTTCCGAGTCAAGATGTCCTTCATAAACTCGGGACCTGCAAAATGAGCTCGGTAAATGGGACCGTAACCTGCAAATTCTTCACAACCTCCATGAACTTGCCAAATTGGGTAGCTTCCTTCCGATTCTTCAATCGACCCGGGAATGGTACTTGAATTGTTGGGCTAGTCGGGGTGGGAACGGGAGTAGTGGGTGGTGGAACTTGATCTTCACTTGGAGTTTCCACAATAACGTCCCTCATTGACATCTTCCACTAGAACCTCCTCCTTCTCGGCCGGTGTATCATCTTTAGGCATCGACGGACCCTCATAGTGTCTGCCACTACGAAGAGTGATTGCATTAGCCGTATCATGCTGTTGATCACCTAAAGAAGGGAGTTTAACTTGTTGACGCGTTGCTTGTGACGCGGCAAGGTGTCCCACTTGGTTCTCCAAATTCTTGATGGCATTATCCTTAGCTTGATAATTCTTTTGCATTTGTGCTATCATAGAGTCCTGGGTCTTGGCCATCATCTGCATCATACTACGAAGCTCAGCCATTTCATAAGAACTCGAAGAAGAAGAATTACCTTGAGCTTGTGCTGAGGATTGGCCAAAATTCTGCTGACTAGTACCGAAATTCTGGTGAGAATTCCCGAAGTTCTGATTAGTATTGCCAAAATTTTGGTGAAATTGACCCGAGTGAGGTCGCTGCTGAAAATTTCCCTGATTTTGGAAATTCTTTTGATTACCGAAAATCTGCTGGTTATGCTGGTTCTGAAAATTCCCTTGATTATGGAATTGCTGCTGGTTCTGAAAATTTCCTTGATTTTGGAAATTCTGCTGATTCAGGAGATGCTGCTTTGGTGAGGGTACATAAACCGGTGTAATAGGCGGGTTCAAGACATTAGTACTCCTGTAAGACAAAAGACATGCATCATAGCCTGGTTGGTTCATATATGGATAACGTGGACGCATAGAATGGAACGCATTCACCTGTTCTATGGAGCCTAGACAATCCTGAGCTTGATGGTCCGCGGCATCACAACGCATACATGCATACTCTTGCATGGCATGTACTTGATGCATGCCTCCTCCCCCTTGAGAATTCGACACTTCAAATGCATCAAATCTCTTAGCCAAAGCGGCTAATTGAACGGCCACGGCATTAGAGGATCCACTTTCACCGGAATTTGATCGAGTATTACCACGTGGATTACCCCATCGGGAGTGGTGAGATGCCATCTCTTCTATTGTTTGCGAAGCCTTATCATCATCCACATTACATTGGAAACGCCCATTGCATGCCGAATCAAGTGTACTCCTGCAATCATCATACAACCTGTTATAAAATTGGTTACAAAGAAATCAAACCTGAAAACCATGGTGCGGGCATTCCTTCACAAGCTTCTTGAACCGCTCCCACGCTTCATGAATATTCTCGTTCGGAGTTTGACGAAAATTGGTGATTTGACTCCGGAGCATGTTCGTCTTTGGTGGAGGGTAATAGTGCTTGTAGAAGGCAAGAGCAAGAGAATTCCAGTCGGTGATCCCCTCGTGACTTTATCAAGATCGGTTATCCACTCCCTAGCGGAATCCCATAGTGAGAACATGAAGAGCATCTCCATGACTTCTTCTTGAGTTACCCCGGCCGGAAGTGGAATCGTGGAGCAATAGTCGGTAAGAATCCTCATATGCTTGTGAGGATCCTCCCTAGGTTCACCACCAAATTGATTCTTCTCCACCAAAGTGATAAAGGCGGGTCGAATCTCAAATGTACCTTGAGTGGCAGTTGGTCGTTTAACCAACTTAGGAAGAGCAGTTTGCTCGGGCTCCGAATGACTAGAAAGCTTCGGCATTTTTATGATCGGAGGAGGTGGTAAAATGATCTCGGACTGAGATTGATGTTCCTCTTCAAAGGACTGATTCTCAGCTACAAATTTAGTATGAATAGCTTCCAAAGTCCCAAGATCGGGAGCTGCGAAAATCTCTCTCCAAAACTGTCGTCGCCTACGAAAGGTTTTCTCGGGTTCAGGATCGAACGGAGTAAGTTCTGATGACCGGAAAGACCTGGGCATAAGCAAAACTACAAGTAGGGAGTGAGATCAATCTCAAGGAATTTTAATTCCTTGAGACGAAAGAGAGCATAAAAGAAACAAGCTAAAAAACAAGAAAAACCGTTTCCCCGGCAACGGCGCCAAATTTGATATGGGTTAAGTCGTCTCACCCAATCAAGATAAACCTAATGCTATTAACAAGAAGATAGCGGCAAGCAAGGTATCGAATCCATAGGGAAAGAGTCAATTTTCGTCTATTAGCTATGGCGATTCTAAAATGCTCTAACGGTTGATTGATTGAAAATATATAAAAGACTACTAAAAGGCGATAATAAAAATCGAATCTAACAATGAGATGAAAAACTAAGGTCATGGGTTCACGATAGATGCTCAACAATTATGCGACAATAATAATAAACACATAAACATGATAGTCGGCTATAACACGTTCTCTCGAACCGTGTCAACCTAGGAATGATCTAACGGGCTCTCGCAACTTATTAGACTTCCTACCAAATCGCGCGTTGTCTAATCCTAATTCGGCTTTCGCACGAGGATTAGAATTTCCCAAACAGATTAACATGCTGTGGCCTTTAACAAATTAATCGATAAATAAAGCACGCAAAAATGGTACTAGCATAATTATACATTTAGTATCAAAGTAGCATAATCGTATAATAATCCATCGATCCCCCTCGACCCTAGCGAGAAAATTAGCTACACATGATAATTACGGAACAACAATACGCATACATGGAATTCATGATTGAAAGTGAAGCAAACAAATCTAGCGATAAACGAACGGAAATCTAACGAACTAAACGGAATAACAAATTGCAAATAGAGAAAATTACGACGAATTAAATAATTTGCGATCAAGATTGAAAATATAAAACTAAAAATTGCATAAACGAGATTACCGAAATCGAATCCGAGTGAAAACCGAGTGCTAGAATCTTAAGGGTCACGAGTTTTCTAAAGTAAAATAAGCTAAGTATGAAAAGTGATGCCTTCCCGATAATACAACTCCTAAGTTATACAAAATAGGCGGAATTGAACTGGGTGTGCGCCCCGGCCGGCTGGCAGGCCGCCTGCCACATGCGGGGGCCGACGCACACCTAAAATTGAAGCTAAAATTGCCCTTGTGTCATGCCGGCCGGCCAGCAGGCCGCCTGCCACATGCAGGCTGGCGCGCACAACACTACTAAAACAAGTATTGGGCCGCTTTCCTTGGCCCAACAAATCGACACTTCTCATTTCTTCTTCGCCTAAACGTTTTGAAGCACGGGTTTTGTCTCGGAATCGTTCTTCTAACCAGATATGAGTGTAAATGCTCATAAAGACCTGAAATCGTGTAGAATCTACAAAAACACTCACTCAAAGCAAAATGTTAGAAGAAACGGCTCTAAAGAGCGCGTTCCGACCGGAAAAGACAACGGAATCGAGGTAATAAAGTTATATAAACACGACACATCACTAAGAGCCCGTGTAATCCCTAGAAATTCTAACGCGATACAATGGCGGAAACACTGTAGAGTCAGGATTAAAACACACTGTAACTATGTCTTAGTAAATTAAAATGGTAAAGTCAAACAATAGGCCATGAATAAAATTGGCCAAAATTTAAAACAATCCACAAAAGGGGTTTGAACAATCCGTAAGACATAATTATTCAAAATAAATATGCAGGATCTACACTGCTCGCTGGCCCACACCCGGAAACACGTATACCTGCCATGTTAAAACATAACAGCCACAATCAGTGGGGAGCAACGTCAAAGTTCTCCCAGCCGTATAACGAGATTTTAAACCTGTAATTACTACTATAGAAAAATAGTAAAAATGAAAATCAGTAAAACATTATAAGGAAAATAAACTTTCAGTGAAAAACTTCACGTAACGAAACAATATAATAAAAATGAGTTTTTCGAAGAAAACATAAAACATTTGCCAACCTGCAAACCAAATTATATAGATAATAATAAAAATATTCAAAATGGCATTATGGAAATTCGATCAGTGTGCACAATGCTAGACTTTCACTAGGATAATACTGGAAACTAGCTTCGAGAAATGTAGATTTAACTCATAACAGAATCCAGTCTCTAACTAGGCAACTCAATTATAATAGGACTGCGTGCAGCGAGGTCCTGGTTATTTATTTTGAATAATTATGTCTTACAGATTGTTCAAACCCCTTTTGTGGATTGTTTTAAATTTTGGCCATTTTTATTCATGGCCTATTATTCGACTTCACCATTTTAATTTACTAAGACATAATTATAGTGTGTTTTAATCCCGACTCTACAGTGTTTCCGCTACTGTATCGCGTTAGAATTTCTAGGGGATTACAGTTGGTATTAGAGCATCATTGCTCCCAACGCTTACACCTCGAAAATAGGTAAAATACCTATAAATTAATTAAACAGTAAATAAAAATATTATTAGAGATGGGTAGAAACAAGTAAGGACTTATTTGTTTTGCTTTCCCGTTCCTAAAACTCAATGGTTAGCATTGAATATTTGTTTTATTTGTCAAAGAAGAAGATAAGTGGACAAGAGGTTGACATGATGCTGCTCCAGATCGGGACAAGACCTACTTAGAACTCTCAACGCCTGCTGACTCGAGTGGATAACTTGGTGCTCCAAGAAAGATGCCAATGGTGACTCTTCAGCTCCGGTTTAGTTCGCTTAAGCCACTGGCCAGATGATCAGTAGATTCTAGTTCCGTGACGGTGGAACAGACTTAGATGTGAAATCACTTTGGATCCGGATGGAGAGACCCAATTCTAGTATGCTCGTATCTCTACGAGATGATGAAGATATCCCGCGATTTCCTTTGTGGAACCTTAGAGGTCCGAACATTCCCGTCTCGTTTTAGATCTTAGTTATCTAGGATCATCGATTCTTTTCCTTCTTCCTCCACTTCTTTCAACTCTTCTTTTATTAATTCTCGCCTTCATTCTTGAGGCAAATCTTCGACTAATTTTCTTACTTTACCATCTTTCTTCTTGAGTTTCTTGGTTTGACCAAATTCCGTCTCAGTGGACCCCGTGAAAAGTCATAGATGTTTGAAGTTTAGTAAACCCTTCTTACATTGTTTGAGGATTGTGAGTATACTCTGTTATCTATCTTAGTAAGCTTTTGAAGATCAATTTGAATGATAAATTGTTGATTGATGGAATTAGGATGATACTTTAGACACTGAACCTTGGGTTATAGGTACTTTGATTACTTTGGAGTACTTAGAGCTGAATATATTTTGGAGTAGTAAGAGTATGTCATATTTGATGGATACTTAGTACCTAACCTAGAACCGAACTAAGTGTAACCGATAATATTACCTTGAGATTCTTACATAATGCTTATTTGATGGATGCATCGTGAATATTTGGGATCATAGAGTATTGTTTAAAGTGCTAGCCTGAGTGTTGTGGTACCATTAAAGGTTTCCATTATTGTTGTTAGAAATTTCGCTGACAAAGATTTCCTGTGTTTCTTATGGATTAGATCGTTGATTGTTGTCTAAGGTTGTAACTTACGAGCTTTGTAGTTGAGTGATCTAACCTGGATGAATTACTCTTAACCTTGAAGAAGAGAAATATCTTGCACAATCATAATTTGGGCTTATTGTGTTGTTTTGAGAAATACTATAATACAGATCATCTTATTGGGACTTTCAGGTTAGAACTCTTTGACCAGCAAGATTGTGCCTTCGTTGAGTTATTAAATATATTGTGGTTACACCGTGGTGATTTAAAATTTGATGGACTCCTAGAAACATTAGTCGAATGACATATTTGAAGATGTGAGTGTTCGCTATTACCTATTGATTTGAGTGTGTTTGAAGATTTGTTATACGTTCCTAACTCCTGTACTTGCGGCATTATAAATATGTTGATGATCATTTTTGAGGATTTCGTACCCGAGCCTTGTTAAATTGGTAGACCTTGTTAGTGTTCCTTACTCGAGAAAGTTGGAGTATACTTCGAGTTCAAACCTTATGAGCTTCGAGTTTAGAAACCTTATCGATTGCGAGTTTGGGTGTGTTTTGAAGAGCGTTGGAATCTTAATAAATGGATTAGTCTAAATCATTTGTGGATTCTTATCATACTAATTGAAGGATTATATAAGTATGTAAGACTTAAATTTGGAGACTATGGCAGTTGATAAATTTGGAGGTTGTAGATTGAGTAGGACCATTACCGATATTCGACTTAGCGTTAGTTGATGGGCCGATTAGGAACCCGTGCTTGTGAGAGTCGTGCTAGGAATCTCGAGATGGTTAATTTCTTCTATAATCCTTGAGAGCTCTGTCTGACTCTCAACTTCGTTTTCCTTTATGCTTCTCTTGAATTCTCTTACCGCATTTGCTGCTAATTCCTTCAACCTTTATTGATTTTGAAAACTCTCGTTTTAATTTATTGTTTATCCTTGTTCTATTTACCCATTAAACATTTTTTATTTGAACTTCCTATTTTATAAAAAAGTTTGACTAGTTTAAAAAATAATGGATTATCGTAAAATTTTAGCATTTTGAGGTATAGTTCTAATTGTGAAACTTTCCGTTTTGTAAAAAGTCTGACTAACTTAAACTTTTCGGATATCATTAAATTTAACATTTTTGAATTATAATTTAAGAACTTTATACTTCTCTTTTGTTTTATATTTGGTTGATATTTATATTTAGATCTGTTTCAAAATGCCTTAATATTTATTTTAAATTATTTCGAAATTATTTCAATTTTTGATTTTTAAGCGATTGAAATTTTATGAAGACTTTCATATTTCCAAATACTTCAATTTCTATAGGATTATTATGTAAAACGTTTTAACATTGCCGAAATTACTTTATGTTCACGTTTGATAACATTTTTGAAAACTTTCATAATTACTTTGATAACATTTTCCAAATTTTAACATTTTGAAATTAATTTTTGTTTTACTGTTGGTGGAATTTTGAATCTGTTATTGAAAATGTTTGACGACTGGTTCGACTTTTAATAACAACAAAATTTGATTTCTCCGAACTAAATTTTGTTTCATCAGAAAAAGAAATATTATCGAATTTCTTAATCAAATTGTTTTCCTTTTGTTTTGAAAATGTTTTGGTTACCCTATTTCCTTCACGTTACAAATGCTATTTATCGTCGTTATTTTAGCAAATAACTTTACTTTACGATTTCATTAATTAAAAGATTTTAAACTTCGGGTAGCTTAGCCCAATTCCTCTTGGAATAAATATTTGCATTCGATTTCGTATCACTTTGAAAGTTGTAAAATTTTCTTTTAAAGTAAAACATTTATGCAAACTTTGTACACCTCATCTTTTCGAGTGAGGTAATTTCTATTCTTGTCTACTTATCCTTAGTTTCGAGGATGAAACTTTCTTTTAGTAGGGAGGATTGTAACACCCGCTATTTTCCTAGCGTTTTTATCCTTTCTGTTATGACTTCGCCATAACTCTGTCACATTTTGGCCTTAAGTTTCTTCATTTTTCCAAGCTTTATCTTCATTTTTGAGTTTGATGATGTTTAATTATATTTTAAAAGATTTTAATTCTTTTAATTCTATTTATTTGGTTTTCTTCGTAAACTATTTATTTTCCGCGAGGAATTCTATTTCTCTACGAATTAATGTTTTAAGCTCGGATTTAAGTTATTCCTTTTCCTACAAATATCTAAGCATATTTATATAATATTTTCAACTTAGAAATATTTTTACTTACGAAAGTTTAGTCATTAATGATGAAATTAGATATTTCTCTACACCTATTTAATTGGATGATTAATGCACAAACTTTTCATATTCCTCCCTCTTAACCTCATTTGGCCGGCCATCTTGAATGATACCACATTGGATTCCTCAACTTATTTATTCTCATTTAACCTTTAGAAACCTCCCAACTCTTTTACATTCATTTCTCATAAAAATCATTCAACACCCTATTTTCTTCTTCCTTCCTTTGACCGTGACATTTCTGATTTTTCAAGGCCTAATTTTGCTTCATTTTTGAGTCATAATCATCTCATTTTTATTGTCAATTAATCCTTATTCCGATCCTTTCGTTAAGGTAATAATCAATGTTGTTTTCGATCATTATTCACCTTGATTTTCTTAGTTTTTCTCATGGTATTTTTCAGCCATGATTTTCGTGTACTATAGGATCCGTGGACGATCCCGAGGCCGACGAGTATATTATCGATTCCGGCTTGGATTAGAGGTAACGTCGATGTTACTCGGTATTTCGTGATTTTATTCGTGTAATTGCATGTATATTTTTATATTTCATTTTTGACAATATATGTATGTCATGTAATCTAGAAAATTTTTAAAAGTTGAAAATTTGCATGTTTCGGTATATTTATCACTTTTACGAAATTAACAATTAAATTGTTGTATTAATTTGTAAAATCGTAATATCCTGCCTAAACTTGTAATATATGATTATATTCTGTAAAAATGAGGTTTTTGATGATTTTTAATTATTTAGTATTTTTCTGATATTTTGGTTATCGATTATTGAATTATTACCGTTTACGGACAAAAACGATTAAAAGTCGATTTTTTATTTCTAGTACTTCAACATTTTATTTTAATCTGAAATTCGGCATTGGAAATATTCCTGGTAAAAAGTAATTTTCTAAAAATTTTCATAATTTTTTGGAATTTATAAGTGGGTGAATTAATTAATCACTTTAAATCATCGTTTATCGTTAAAACCGTGTTTGTCGTTTAAATTCTCGATTTCTGGTCTTTTGTTTAAATCTGGGAAAAAATATGTTTCTGATGGTTTCATAATAAATTTAATTTTATGATTTTTGGTGCTTTAATAAAATGTTAGGAACGATAAGTTTTATTAATGGGATCGTTAATTGTGAAAACGGTTTTAAAAGACGGTTTTAACGGAATTTGCTAAATCTGGAATTTTGGAAATCTGAAAAAAATAGTATTTTCTGGAAAGTCATTATTTTTAAGTTTAATAATAATTTTTGGACATTATTGCGTAAATCGTTTGGTAATTACTATTTTTATTAATCGTATTGTCGAAACTAATAATAATTAGGAAATTTTAGTTTTATAAATTTTGGAACCACCCTAATTAGTAGTATTAAAGTGTTTAAGACATTTTTAACTATCTTATAAACACTCGTATGATATTTCCATGGTTTCATAAACCCAAATGTTCTCACTTTAACAACTAATATCGTTAAGGCCGAAAGTATTAGTTTTATAAATATATATCTTTTACTAAAAATGTTTTATTAATATGAACTAATATTGTCGCTATTTTGATATGATGCTATTTTTTAAAAGTTTCTAAATATAGAAGTTTCCTAATATAGAAAATTTCCTCTTTTGGAAGGCGATCCTTTTTTCCTTTTGTTCTCTTATTATTTACAATGATTATATCCTTTTGAATATCGATAGTGGCTTTATTTTGGAGTTATGGAATAAGGACAAGTGTGGGGTTAGAGTAATATAGTCTGGGATGTACGTTTTGCCATCAACTATAAGGCTGGTGTGTCTTTTTGGGGCACATTGGTTGTTGAATTGAGCATGGTTTGTGTTCAGGAGAGTGTGCATTGTGCCCTTAAACTTAGATATCGCATCGTGTAAGTCGCGTCGGGTTGAACTAGATATGGTTTGTATCCAGGAGGGGTGTATACTACTAAACCAGGACCTCGCTGCACGCAGTCCTGTTATAGTTGAGTTGCCTAGTTAGAGACTGGATTCTGTTATGAGTTAAGTCTACAGTTCTCGAAGCTAGTTTCCAGTATTATCCCAGTGAAAGTCTAGCCTTGTGCACACTAATTCTATCCATAACGCCATTTTGACTATTTTTATTATTATCGATATAATTTGGTTTGCAGGTTGGCAAATGTTTTGTGTTTTCTTCGGAAAACTCATTTTTATTATATTGTTTCGTTACGTGAAGTTTTTCACTGAAAGCTTATTTTCCTTATAATGTTTTACTGTTTTTTGTTTTTACTATTTTCATGTAATAGTAATTACAGTTTTAAAATCACGTTATACGGCTGGGAGAACGTTGACGTTGCTTCCCATTGATTGTGGCTGTTATGTGTTTAACATGGCAGGTATATGTGTTTCTCTTCGGGTGGGCTAGCGAGCAGTTATGATCCTGCTTATTTATTTTAATAATTATGTCTTATGGATTGTTCAAACCCCTTTTGTGGATTGTTTTAAATTTTGACCATGTTAGTTAAGGCCTATTGTTTGACTTTACCTTTTTAATTTTACTAAGAAATAGTTACAGTGTGTTTTAATCCCGACTCTACAGTGTTTCCGCCACTGTATCGCGTGAGATTTTCTAGGGGATTACAGTTGGTTTCCGCCACTGTATTGCGTTAGATTTTCTAAGATTCTAGGCATAGATCTCTAAGCATGTCATGAATTCCGAGAAGTTCCTCATCGGAACCGGGGGTCGCATACCGTGACAATACAAGTATAAACTAATAATATGAGTGCAAATCAATGTCAAACACATGAGTTAGTGATAAAAATCAAGGTACTCACCTTACCGTTTATGGTACAACTAGACACGTGCAAGTCCGGGCGGAGAACAAATTGCCGACCGTCCCAATCTCGAGCCCAAACGGGATCCTCATAACCAACCTCCTCAGCCTCGTCAATAGGCTCAGGAACATGCTTCCTCCTAGCAACCGTGACGGGCAAGGTACACCTCGTGACCCGGTCAAAACTAGCCTCGTCTGGGCCCCCCAGGCTCAAGCTTAGTCGAGGCGAAGGAACGCTCCGCCGCCTCTTGCGGGCCACCCGGGGAGTCAGTGAGCTCGACCCGGCAGCCTCGCCACTATACTAACCATAGGGTCTCCCTCAGGACGCCCCGTACCATCTCCAGCTGCAAAACAAAACAAACAATGCGCTTCGGGTCAAGCCAAGACTACAAGAGTCAAGCGCGGGAATAACCGGGAATCAACCCGTAAACCCTATCATTTTGATTTTCACCAGTGGGAGACCATTGAAACACCTCCAAGCTTTCGCCTCAAGCAAATAACTACACCTACGAGTTCTATACTACCCTAATTCGAAAAAGGGGCCAAGAACAAACATCGAAACTTAGCAAAACCATAATACCCAAATCGATTTCTAGGGTTCAACAAAATCAACTCACAAGCATACCAATTAAGTACAAATCGACAAAAGGTGAGTAAGGAATACTTACCCGGGGTCGACATAGTCGAGTATAACGGAAATCGGTTGATCAAGTCGAGAGTACGAGTTTGAGACGATGGGGGTCGCGCGCATGGTTTCTATATTGAATGACCCTTCCCCTCTTTCAATCGTCATACTTAAACAAATCTGGAAAACAAACATTGGGTCGTCTCAGTGAGGGGGACCTCACCTTAAGACGCTGCAGCCCGGGCGTCTTAATATTGGGCCGCTGGAAAGGGGGCGTCTGACCTCTCAATGTAAACAAAATCGGATTGACCCAAACACAATTCTCAATACCCGTGAGATATATATGTGCTAACAAAGTAAACAATGACAAGGCAATTTACTCCTCCTCGGCAGACCAAGCAAGTCTAACTACCTCCCTCTAACTGAATAGTTTAGTCAATTCTGTAACACCCCTGATTTTATAAAATTAATTAAGTTAAGGTTATATTCGTATTTTTATTTTATTTTCGATTTAACTCGTAATTCTTAAAATTATTATAAAATGAATTTACCGTTTAATCGTTTCAAACTCCTAAAATACCACTCGTCTCGGAAACCCTTATATTTAAAATATATTTTATTCTTGTTTCGATTTATTTTATACATTTAATTTAATTTTTATTGAACTCCTGTTTCGACGATTTGAATTCTAAACTCTTTCGATTCAAACTTGAATTTATATTATTTTGAACATGAACTCGTTTTAATAAGCTTGTTAAATCATTTATTATTTTTCCTCGAGAAATCGACTTAGTTCATTTTCGTCGTACATTCGTTAATTTTCTCACGAAGCTTTATTTTTATCCCGTAGGTTTATTTTATTCTCGAGATACACTCAAATTTTCCCTTTCGAACTAGCTTATTTATTTTCCTTAACTTCGAGCTTGTCTCAAATATTTCTACTTATTTATTTTTCCAAATATCCTTTCCGTCCCCAATATTTATTCTAACCCCGGAAAATATTTTATTTCGTTAGTATTTTATTCAGCCCGATTACTCTTTGATCTTAATTCGATTTCTTTCTTGGGTCGACTTTTGACTCGATGTCTATTGTCTCGTAACCCTATTTACTTTACCTGTCCTATTGTTTTATTCCGACCTTGAATTGTTTTTGTTTTTACCTTAGATGCCAGACCCCGCCTCCACCTTCTCCTTCGTTCATTTCAACCAACCGTCATCCCCTACCCTTCTTTTTGTTCTTCTCCATCAATCTTCTACACCCACCGTCGCCCATCTTCCTCGAAGCATTCTTCTTCTCTCCCGGTGCCGATGTCATCCCTGTTCTTCACCGCGCGCGTCCTCTGCTCAACCCCTTGTTTTCCCCCTCCGGCGTGTTCCTGTTTCAGCAAGGTAGCCCTATTCCTTCTCCTTCTTCGCTATTTCGTTCTTCTTTCCGATTCAGTTGTTCTACTCGTTTTCTGTTCGTGGATCGATAGTGCTGCTGTAGTTTTCGATCTGTGTTCTTCTTCTTTTCCTTTTCTTCCTCCTTGCGCGCTGCTGCGGTTGTCGTTAGTGGTTCCTCCTGTTTGATGATGCTGTCATTCTATTTGTCCTTCTGTTGCAGTTCATTTTGTGCGTTTGATTGGTCTATTTTGATCTACTTTTTCATTCAATCCGCATCTTATCACCCCTGTGCGTCTCCGTTTCACCGTCGATTTCTCGCTCTGATCTCGTTCGTTCTCTTATCGTATCTGCGTCGTATCTGCTGCTACTGTGCTGCTGTGTGTCGTGATTCTGCTGCTGTCCGCTTCTTTGTGCGTCCCGGTCGTCGTTGTTGATGTCGATTGCACTGCCGCTGCTAGTCTCGTTTTGTGCGTCTGCTTTTGTTGTTCAGTTTCTTTTCCTCGAGTTCATATTCTATTCGTGTGCGACCTGTTTCGTTTGCTGTCCTCGGTTCTTGGTTCGGGTTTGATTCCTGCTGTCCTTTATTCTCCTTCTTAATCTTCCTCTTATCTTCTTTTCTTCTTCCCGTGCGTTCTATTGTTGTCTGCTTTCCGTACTACTGTTGCTTCTTCTTCTTGTTCTTCCTTTCTATTTAGGTTTCCTATTTGCTGTTTCTGTTAATGTCGATATCATTACTCGATTCTATCGACTTATACCGTTATTCTTCTCTAGTTTGCCTACTCGTTTTACTCTAGTCTTTTCCAACTTTGGCTAATTCCGACTCCTCTATTTCCGTGTCTACGTGTTTGGATCTCCGTGAGAGCCCTGAAGCTGGCTCGTAGCCACCAGTTTGATAAGAGCTTGGACAAATGGACTTGAAGCGACTTGTACATTTTCGGCTCGAGGTAACTTTAGGACGTTACGCGATATTATATCGTGTGTTGAGTAGTAGTATGTAGTAGATACTTTACCTTCGGTTTTATTTTTAGCTACATATTATTTGCTAAAAATAGTATCTCAAATCATGCGTCTTATAAACATTTTATAACTTTTCAATATCGTTTTATAAATCGTTATAAATTTTTACTATTAATGATCATTATAATATTTTGTTGGTTATCGTGACACTAGTAACTAAATAGTATCAGTTTTGTAATTTTGTCATATTTCATTAAGTTATTAATTTAACTTAAAATCATACTATTATATTACAACCGAGATTTGTGTACTGGTTTGCTAAAGTAATTTTCGTTTTACGACTTATGTTAATAGGTTAGAAAATAGTTGTTTTGTTCGAAATACATTTTTGTCAAGGCTATTTTCACTAAATAACTTCTTATCGTTACAATTTATTATTTTTATCAAAATCGGTATTGTTCATTAATAAATTTAATTTAGTTGCTAAAGACATTTGAAAGGTTTTAAATCTTGTTTCGGTTCTAAAACTCCTACGCTATTTATACTTTATCTATATTTATCATTTTGTTTCTAAATTGTATATTTTCTAAAATTTATTGTTTTAACTCGATGATGATCGGACTACAGCACGACACAATTTTACGATGTTTTAAATGGTTTTTCTATAGAATGGATCAAATAATTATTCGGAAAAATTAATTCAACATCAAGACGGTCTTAAACGTGTCATTACGGTCACATCGACACTAATTAGAGTCAATTCCGACACCGGGGCTCCGAATCAGTTCCGAAACACGCAAAGTCAAACCCGAGTCAGCGTATCAGGCCGAGCGAGCCTTGAGACATGTGCCCGAGGCCCATCGGCGCACGTACGCTAGGTCAAGGTAGAAGCCTTAACACCCAAGAAACAAAGATTACGTATAATCTTCGCTTTGGAAAGTTTTCAAATCGGATCTTCAAAATCCTAGTCGCTTTACCTCTGGCGCCTCAGTCCTCCACCGCCTCACCTCAGGCGCCTGAGGTCTTGATTTGAACTACGAGAAAAACTATAAATACCCCCCTTTCTCCGCTCATTCGACACAACACACATCTCAATCTTTTCTCTCCTCTCTACGAGCCTTTGGCTCTTCTTTAGCGTCAAAGTTTGACATTAGGCACGATCCACTCGATCGTTTTCTCTTCGATTCACGTCTCACGAATCAACACTACTTTTCACAGTTCCTCGAGTTATTGACTCGATACGAACGAAAAAGGGCACCTGTGTTGAGTAGTCGAGCCAGCCTAGCGTAGCGAACTCTGCCGTAATTACTGCAGGAAATCGAGGAGGATCCGCCATTGGAAGTTGTATCGTCACTAGGTTGTCATATAAACACAACTTTACATACCGTACTTTTAATTATGAACTTCGATAACGTCAAGTCGGACTCATGTGGATACTAAATCCATGATGCATCGTAAACATACGTAACGTCCCCAACTTCAATCATAAGCACTAAAATACCTTAACTAAACCCGAGTGGTCATGAGATCCGTTCTCAACCATCTACGCATCGTGTCTCGTTTAGTGTACACTCTGAGGATGCAACTCCTCACAATGTGATTTACTTATATTTCACATTTATCGCTTTCGTATGATTTATCGCTTTTATGACCATAATCGAATACTAAATCAGCTAACACGAAATTCAAAACGTAAACAAACTAAAACTGAACAAGTTGTGTTTCGGGTTCCATATTAATCCTGATGCACATCCCTCACACGTGGTTTGACGCATCCTTATTAATACCGAACCGACGCACCTTAAGCTAAATACCAGGTAAGGTATGCCACGAGAATGACTAATATTCGTATTATCATGTTAAAACTGATTTGCTAATACGAATAATATCTAATACTCTCTGCTCTCCTACGTGCATCTTTTCATAGCTTGCTTGTCACGTGAAATCGCATGCAAAGAATGTAAAAGCAATTACTTCGACGACAAAAGCTTACCTGTCCTTAAACAACCGACGTAGAAAAGACATAGGGCTAAAACAATGGATTTTATCGTACTTCCGCCACAATGAAGGAACGAAGTTATCAGCCCACCAATTGATTACTAGAGGCCACTACGTGCGGGCGAGATTGGGTGTTGATGTCTATCGAACGTTGCCTTCCCAATACGTACCCTCATCCCTTACTCAGAATCTACGATTTTCGGATGACCAAAACCATTGGCAATGAGAGTCATTCTAGACATGGAATGCTTAAGGGTACAAGTCTCTATCTTTTGGTCCCTATGTCACTAAGCTTTGAGCCGACTAAGGATTAAAGTTGACTTGAACAGTTTCCGGGTATCCCAAAATTACTCGGTGGCGACTCCATAAATCGGCAACGAATTCGGTTCACTAAAAAGGTCGTCAGACCAAACATATTGACCTTTAAACATTTACAACCACATCTCGATCGATTCTAACAGATACATAGATTTCGCTACATCTGTCTAGTACAATTCAAATCGTCAAACAAATCGAGGTCCAAGACTTCGCCCCGAATGTGAGATCGGATCGGCCTGGACGCGACGAACGTCCACGACGGGCCGTGTGGATGGCCGCCGCGACTGGTCCCCGCGGTGTGGGTGAGCGTCCACAAAAGCACTAAATAAATGTCACTTCTCTGACATTGAGAGAATTACTGAGATTGCTCAACTCTAACTTGCAGCTCTACAGCAGGAATTGGCTCTTGACCCTGGGGATACTAAGATTAGTGCTATGAAGAAGGAAGCTCAGGATTAATATCGACTTAAGCAAGAGGCCTGTATTGAATTCTATCAAAAAAGCCAAAGACTCAATGGTTGAATGTTGAGGACAATAATTCTGCTTATTTCCATGGATCTTTAAAGACAAGAAGGGCAAGGAATTCTTTCACTCAGATTGAAGATGCTCAAGGAACGCTCCACACTTTTGAGCAGGCTATGCAACAAGTGTTTCTTGAGTATTATCAAAGCATATGTTAGGAGAGAGTACTAGGACTGCTTAGGTGAGTTTCAAAATGATACAAGGCCCTGTCTGTTCTCCTAAACACTGTCAGCTGCTTGAGAAGCCTGTGACACCAGAAGAGGTGAAGAGAGCTATGTTCAGCATACCAAATGAAAATCCCTTAGGCCCGATGGATATTCCAGCAAGTTCTTTAAGGACTCAATGGGAGATTATAGGTGCAAAAATTACTGAAGCCATTTCTGTCTTCTTCTCAACAGGTCAGTTATTGAAGCAACTTAATACTACAATAGTGACCCTCATTCTAAAGGTGGATAAGCTTGAAACTGTCCTACAGTTCAAGCCCATTGCCTGTTGTTGTGTCGTCTACAAGGTTATCTCCAAAATTCTATGCAATTGGATGTCTACTGTGCTTCAAGATATAATCTCACCTGTTCAGGGGGAATTTATTAAGGGGAGAAGTATTATTGAAAATATCTTGATTCATCAAGATATAATCAGACTTTACAATAGAAAGAGTGCCTCTCCTAGATGCGTCTTTAACCTTGACATCCAAAAGGCATATGATATAGTAGAGTGGAGCTTTCTTGAACAAATGTTTACAAAACTCAGATTTCCTGCTCGTATTAGAAAGATTATTATGCAATGCGTGACAAGAACTACATACATACTCAACCTCAATGGAGAAAACTTTGGATTCTTCCCTGGGAAGAGAGGGCTCAAGCAAGGGGATCCCCATCCCCCATTACTATTCACTATATGCACAGAATACCTTACAAGACTCCTGGCTTACACCACTAGCAGCATGAACTTTAAATTCCACCCTCTTTGTAGGCCAATGAAGCTTTCTACTTGCCTTATGTTTGCTGATGACCTTTTACTCTGTAGTAAAGGAGATGTTCACTATATGATGGTTCTCCAAGAACCTTCTCCACTTTCATAGCAGCATCTGGGCTGAAAATGAGTAGAGGTAAGTCTAATGTGTACTTCAATGGGGTTACTGCAGCTTTGAAAAAGGATATCATTCACATATCAGGTTGTACTGAGTGTACTTTACTTTTCAGATACTTGGGAGTACCTAGCAAAGCTTCTAAGCTTATTGTGCTTGAATGCCAACCTCTAGTGAATAAGGTTGTAGAAAGAATAAGAATTAGGAGTTATAAAACTCTCTTATACAGAAAGACTTATCCTAATCAAGAGTGTGCTAGCTACACTACAGAACTATTGGGCCTCAATATTCATACTACCTAGTGCCAACATGAAACAGATTGACTCTATATGCACAAACTATCTTTGGGGGCAGTGTGTGTAACATCCTTGATTTTATAAATTAAAATTTTGTTTGTATTTTAATTATGTTTACGGTTTTTCCTCGAAAATCGTTTTCATCAAACTTTTCGTCAAATAATTGTTATTTTCCCGAAAAATCATTTTATTAAACTTTCGTTGAGTAGTCATTTTATTTTCGAGAAATCAATTTAATTTGTTTTCATTGAAAATTATTTATTTATTCTTCGTGAGACTTCAGTTCGTTACAAACGTTTGTTTTAAACTCGAGATTGACCCATTTGATTCAGCTAATTATTTTTATTAACATCAAACTTGACCCAAAATTTAAGTTTACAACAAAATAATATTACTTTTTTAGCTTGTTTCGTAGTTTGGGCCTAATTCTTTTCTAATGCGATTTTGACCCGATTTCTCCTTGGACCCGCATTATCTTTTATAATAATTTACGCTTGACTTTTAAGATTGATTTAATCCATATTATAGATATAAATTTCATGAGTTGATATTTTTCCGTTGCCTACAGGAATACCAACTCTCTTGATTTGTTTATTCGCTTCTGATTCCTACTATGACTCAAGTTTTCCGACGACTCAATCTTAAATCAATCTCTTTCTTTCCTTCTTGTGCCTACTTATACGTATACATCAAACACAAACTCTTAGCTTTTGTATTTAAGCTAATAAGCAAGCTGCTCCCGTGAGATTGTCTTTCACGTACTTTTGTCAAACACATACACAAGCTCCTCCCTATAATTCCGCCTTTACGTGTGTTTTGGTAAAAATTTACCGAGTTCGTGATTTCGGTTGCGGGTTAAAGCGATCGGCCTATAAGCGGGGGTTAGCGAAATAGTGATGAATCTGTCAAGCGAGGAACGACGAAAAGGAAAACAAACAACACACAGAATTTTGGTGACGCAGAAACCCGATGTGGGAAAAACCGCAGGGGAGTCGGAATCCTGCCAAGATTCTACTATGAACGAAAAGGAGTGAAGAAAAGAGTACAAAGAAGAGTGTTTAGACTATGATTGGTTATGAATATTTTGTCGTAATGCTTGCTTGGAGTTGGTAGGCTGAGATGATCCCTTTCCTCCTTCCCCTCTTTCCTTTTATACTAATGCTGGCCGTTATCCTCTCCTTCTCGGGAATCTTGGTCTTTAATCCTCTTTATTGCTTGATATCTTGGCATTTAATTCTCTCCCCAGAAGTTACATCCTCCTCCTGATTCTTCTCCTGGCCTGTAGGAGGGTTTCTCCAAAGGTAGGGAATTCCTCCTTAACCCTTTCTCCCTCCTTGTATGGGTTGGATTTCTTATTGCATCTGCTGGGCCTGTTTGGTTATGTGGCCCATTGTTTTATTTATTCCATGCTTTGTTCGACCCATCACTGTATATTATTCCGGGTTTTTTTTACTTGACGACTTTTGATTATTTTGACTTCCGTCTTTTAATCTTCGGTTTTAACTTTCGTCCGCGGACCTTTGACCTTTCTATTGTTGACCTTTGACTTCTAACCTTTTGACCGTCCACTCGTAGTATGCCACGTTGTATTCCGAAGGTGCAAAATTTATCCCAAACAAATGCCCCCAAATTTCCGACTAAGTTCATCTTAGGCAGGAATTTCCGTTTCTTTGCAGATAGCCATGGTGACGATCAGTTTTCTGCCTTTCAAAACTGATGCCCCCGTCTCCCCAATTAATATTTTGCTTCTAACCCCTCATTATTGCTTTCCTTTCCCAATGTTACTTTCCCTCTTTTCTTTTAATTGCTCTCTCCCCTCTCAGCTTCCTCATCAAACTCACAAAATCCCTAATTTCCTCTAATTCCTCATCCGCCCTTGTCGAAGTGCCGAGTTTTTGCCCTCTCTATTTTGATTTCCAAGTGATTCTTCTTTTTCTTTCCCTGCTTTTTTTGTAATCGTCGTCCTCCATTATGGCCCCTAAGTCGACTCGTTCTTGTTCAAAACCCTTAACCCCTCTTCCGTTAATCGTCGTCTTCTTCATCGTCCTTGGCGCTGTTTCCTTCCACACTCACCCTTGGTCCCCCCATTCTTGTGACTCCCGCTATACCGAGGCGGATCTTCCCGCTATTAGGGATTTTTGGTTTTGGTGAGGATGTCGTCATCCATGTCCCTCTTCGTGACCAGAGAGCGGATTTTTTCCGTCTTGGGTGGACATGTCTATATGCTTACCCCTTCTGTTTAGGTCTGAGATTCCCCTTTCCTGCGTTGATTCGTGATTTTTTGATCTTTCATCAACTTGCTCCCTGTCAACCGGTGCCACATGCATGGCGCCTCTTGCTGTGCTTTTGTGTTTTAAACCAACGATATTAGAGGGGCATTACCTTCGGTGATGTTTCCTCTATTTATCGAGCGAGGTCTATCGGGGGTGGTCTGGTGACCCTCCGTCTGCAGAGGGGTGGAGAGCATTGTATTTCTTTCCCTGCCAACCCTGTGGACGATAAGTGGTTTCAATACTTTATCTTTGTGAAGGTCGATACCATTTCTCCTTGTGCTGCCAGCTATCTTTTCTCCCCATGGAAGCCTGTTGAAGGTATAGGTATCTTTCTTGACTTTAGATTTTTCATTGTAAGCTCACCCTTCTTACTGACGCTGTGGTGCAGGTTTGGAGGAGCCTGACTTTGATTTAAAGGACTTAGACTCTTTGACTCGCCTCTGTGGCCTGGAGCCAGAGCTTCGATCTTTCCATCACTTGGTGAGTCTTCTTGGGGATAGTCCTCCTTCACCTTCCACTCAGGGGGAAGATTTCGCTGACACTATGTCTTCAGGTATGGCTTTTATGTCCGGCTGAAATATTTTGTTTCCATCGTGGTTTAAGGTTTAATTTGATTCTATACTTGACTTTCTACATAGGTAACCCCAAGCCTCGCATGACTTTGGACCGGATAATAGCTTCTAGGAGGAAGGAGGCAGATGCTAGGTCTTCGTCCAAGGGGAAATCGAATTCAACTCCCTCTGCCTCTACTAGAGTTAAGAGGAGACGCGCTTCTTCTCCTGCTCCTGAAGACTCTTCTCCAACAGCTGACACCTCTGTTCCTGCCCCCGACTCTGTTCCTCAGTCAGCGAATACCTCATCTCCTGGGTTGACGCTTAAGTTCCCTGGCGGCTTTGGTATCCTTAAATCTCCGAATAATTGGGCGTCTCTGGATCAGTTGCTATTTCCTCACCCCAAGGCTGCTATGGATGAGCGTTCCCTGGAGGACCTGACTGACCTGTTTACATACAGGATAGTCCTTTGAGGTATTTATTCATTTGTCTGCCGTGAATGGCCTTCTCTTGTGATTTCCTTGATCGTGTCTTAGCTTGTTGAGGTGCTGCTCAGGTCTTACAATTGGGTCTATGTAAAAGCCCCAAATTTTCGCGACCAAAATAACAAAATGAAACGGAAAATTAAAAGCTGTTACTCCGCACTTAGCTCACAAAGTCAAGTGCAAGGCAATTAAAATGATAAATCAACCGAAAAAGAAATTTGATAGAAAATAATTGAAACGAAGTAAAACTTCGATACTTAATTAAATGAAAACGTTGTAGCGGAAGACTTAAGTTTTACAAAATCCAAAACGATTTAAAACAACATCAAACCAATAATCCAAAATATAAATATATGTAAATAGTTTGAGATAAAGTTTAAATAATTAAAATCCTTCCTCGCTCAGCATCCCGAAACCATAATGCACCCATGTAGCATATCAAGTGTACCTATCAACTGTACCCAAAACACAAATAGGTACAGGTTCCAGCGGGGGAACGACCCAAAACAAAAAGGACGTCAGCAAAGTTGAGTAAAAGTATAATATAATAAAAGAGTGAAATTTTGGAGGTAGTGTTAAATAATAATAATGATTTTATAATAAACTGAAACCAGAGTTAAAAACCACCGTTTTGATACCAGAACATAATACTGTAAAACAGTAGTCAAAACTAAAACCAACCAAAATATATTTTTCACCACCTGTGTGCCAAGGTCCTACCCTTGCACGGTCTAGAGGTATCACCTGTGCTTCGTTCGACTTATATAGTGCGCACCTCTCGCATTTGGACAGTCAGTAGGATGATGCTGCCAAAGGAGAAAGTCTAACTACCTAGCAAGTGGGGGCCGGTTACCCCACTCAAATATAACTCGGGCCAAGAGTTCATTTTCGGGACGAAGTGCCAAGAACGTCGTAAACGCATCATAAACCAACTAGACCAACAGAGCTCCCAGAGTCTGTTATAATTTCCAAAACTTTTACCAAAATAATATCAATGTGTGACTCGTGTCACAAGTTCAATATCCAAAATATTATGAGTATCATAAAAATTAACCATTGACAAAATAATTTATAAAACAGCTTTAAAAATATAATCTGAACCGAGCATGCTCTTTACTTAAATGTGAAAAGGGTAAAACGTCCTTACCTCTCAAGACGATCAAAACTCAACCAATATTAACCCAAAGATTCCTTCTCGAGTCCTCAAGCTACAAATAATATAAATGGTTCAATAAATTAATTCTCCAACTAATTAAAATCGAGACGATATTAACCCACTATATCGACTCACCAGCTACTAATTAATTAACTAACTTACTATTAGATATCGTTCGTTTTTTGTTTTTCGGCCCGCCCGCCCGCAATCCCACCCGCACTTAGCGGCCTCTACTTAGATATCGTTCGCTTTTCGTGTACGCGCGTTAGTTTGACGGTTGAATGTTACGCAAACAATGCTTTTTGAACTAAACATGTGAACTATGTTTAACTACGTTGTTTAATGCATCTAAACTAACGTCAAAGTTATTTTAGCATGCGAGGTTCGTTTTAGTACAATAAAACAAACAATGAAAATAAAAGCGCAAAACAAATATTACAAGAACACGGGCGGAATACAACCCGGAAAATACAACAAGCGCGACGATCGAAATAGTAACAATGATAATAACGGATAATGCAATGCATGCTTGTTAAAAAATTAGGCACGTGATAGCCTTTGACACGTGACGACTAAAGTCGTAAAAAGGAAATCGATGATGCTGACGTGATAGACAAAACTCGCGTTTTATGCGTAAAGGGGACCACTCGATCGAGTCATAGGTAGGACTCGATTGAGTGATCGGGTTACGGAGCCCTTGTACGAACAGTGGTTCGTTTCGAAGAGTGCGCTCTCGAATTTGCTTTAGCTTTAAATCGATAATTTATTAAATCGCGTAGAAATATTGTATAATTTATACTCGACTCCCTCTCTTACATTTGTGCCAACCCGAGCTTAGGCGAGTTCTAACACCAGTCGTTTCTTCCGTTCAGGGACCCAATGAACGAGACGCTATCAAACCACAACAAATCTCGCGCCGTCGAGAAAGGAGATATCCAGGGGAGTATGCTTATGCTATCTTGCTCCATTAAAAATATCTTCTCGAACATCAATACCGCACTAGATAACCTAAGTTCCAGGGTAGCCATCATTGAAGAAGATCTTGTAAGAACCCAATCCCGTCTAACACTACTAGAATGGGTAAGGCAGCCAATCACCCAACCGGGCCATTTAAAGGGTGAGGACTGTTACGAAACTGTCCGATACCCCTAAGATGGCAAGACCGAGAGAGGTAACCCTCAAGTCACCTCTCCGAAAATCAAGGACCAGTCAAGAGTAAGGACATTTACCCACTTGGATATGTCCAACACCATCGCTTTCCAAACGTTGGTTTCAAAGGGCCTAATACTACCTCTAGGCCTTACAGTCGACCCACCTTTAGAAAGACGTTCCAAAGCGTGGAACGCCGGGCAGTACTGCCAATTCCACATGGGGAGGGGGCATGATACAAAAAAGTGCTGCAAACTAAAACACCTTATCCAAGATTTCCTCGATGCCAGTAGGACACCCGTCTTGGAAACGTTATCACTTGCAATGCCCCCTCATGGACTATGCAGGGCCCGGCGACCAAAGCATCCAATCTACCTCCCATGCATCCAAGAGTCCAGATTTGATTTAAGAACGAGTCTGAGTCCGAGTCTAGAATGTACTATTTCTTTCAATTTCAAAGTCAGAGTCAGAGTCAGTTGTATTCTGTCCTCTTTTCAAAATTAAATAAAATCAGCGTTTCTATTTCTCATATATGCTTTCCTTATATGTTTCCGAGAACATGATCAACACCATCATACACTATGCGCACATGCACGTGACTATTATAGGCACACCTATAATGACTAAAGGAAACTGAGACCCGTGTTATCCTTTACCAGTTCCATGTATGACATAGAAAGCCACATAACTACCCTTAGCAGGAGCGGTATCGGATCCTATGACAAATCTAGGTAGTCTCTTAGTTTGGGTTCAAGACGGGAGGCAAGCCCATTTCCTACAATAAACACCCCTCCAATAAGATCGGCCAATCCCTACCTTAGGTGTTGGTCTAACTAGGGACAAAAATCGCAAGTCCAAGAAACAAAGCGAAAGGCCAAAATAAAATAGCTGGCCATGACCAAAAGAACTCTCAACATCCTTTGACCAGGGCACGGTCAACCCAAATGAAGAATCCCATGACCGGGGCTAAAAGTTCAACCAACTAAAAAAAATATTCAAAAAACCCATGACCGTACTTAGCGGTCAGCTCAAGTGACAGTCCCATGACCGGGGTACGGTCAATTGAAAAATTATCATTGCCCGTACCATCAAATATGGGAGAGACAATCAAGCTGGTCAGCGAACACCACATCTAGACTTCCCATATTGCAACCCTCAAGACCTTCTCGAGACCTAGGCTAAGAGGTAGCCTGGAATTTTGAGGATTCAAGCTCCATAGGATACCCCCTAACCATTCGGGCCAGACATTGAAATCAGATCCCGCATTATTATCAAACCTACCCCGATCGAATTTCGAGTCATTTTTACTCAAACTTTCCCCTTTTCCACCGCATTACAATACCTTACCCTCGAAGCCTTAGCTCCACAAAATCGAGCTCCAGATTTCAAATCATCAAAGCCACTTACGACCTAGCTCCACATTTCCAAAAACATCCAAACCAGTTACCAGCCCCAAACACGGGAACTCAACTTGCAGTCGGCATAGAACATGCCCAAATAATTCACACCACCTCTGGGGCTACCCCGGAGAACGCTCACAGTCACAAGATTGACATCCTAACTATTCTAGCCCTTTGATAAAGACATCATTGGGATTGCACCTAGCCTACACCATCGTTATGGCTAGTTACACACAAAGCCCTAATAAACTAGGCACCATAATACATCTTTCAATCCACTGAACGTAGGCAACCTTTCAACAAGGGCACAACCACCCATATTGACACAAATTCTAAAAAGAACCGTCATTCCTATCACGACACTGTCATGTTCTCAACAGTCTGCTTTGTCGTCCTGGGGGCTTCTCTTAGGCAGAAGTTCTCCATCTACTTACATAATCCAAAACAATTTCCAAAATCTAGCCACCTTTTTACAGTGTCTGCTAAGGACACTGTAAAAAGACGAGAGTCTGCTAAGGACTCGAAACAACACCTACCTTGGGAATATACCCCGAAACCAAACAAATCCAAAAGAGCACTAGACTATAGCATTGCTACTGTTGAGTCCTGCAGAAACAGTCTCATTACAGACTACTGCCATCCCCTTCATAGCACATCCTTCCCATATCGATGTTCGACCGTGTTGCCACTCGCCTAGGCTACGGAATAGCGCAACTTGAGAGCCTTGTCACCATAGGTGGCCCACCCCCCTACCGAGTCACAGTCCAACCCCTCGAGTATCCAGTCGTGTCTGTCAACTCGTCCTGTCACGTTTAGAGTCGAGTCTGTCGGTATGCCTCTCTCTTCAAGTTTTTACTTTGAAATTTGTAAAACTTAGCCATTTGAGAATTTTTTTTTCGACAAGGTCAAATTTCGGTCTATTTAAACTGCAAATTTCTTTTCTACTCCTTTCAATTTTGAAAACCTATCTCCTAGCACGTGAGTTGTTTTCGGGACTTCGTTTTCAAAACTAAGCAAAAATCACTTTCCCCAGCGCAAGTCAACCTATAGATGCTAACTGTATTTCTTGTGTGCTATCTTGCTATCTGCTATTTCTGCCTATATAACAAACATTTCAGGTACCAGCTTGTGCTTCCTAACGGATCATCAAGTTTTTATCTCCCCAGCGTGAGACGGAGTTTCACTTAAAGTGGCACATACAAATTGGGATGTATCTGCAAACAGATACACCCAGGGTTTCATAGGCAAGCCCCCGCGTAATTCTGAATTGGGATGTATCTGTAAACAGGTACACCCAGGGTTTCTTAGGCATGCTCCCGCGTAATTCTGAATTGGGATGTATCTGCAAACAGATACACCCAGGGCTTCTTAGGCAAGCTTTCGCGTAGTTCCGAGATAGGATGTATCTGCAAGCAGATACACCTAGGGCTTCTTAGGCAAGCTCCCACGCAACTCCAAGATGGGATGTATCCGCATACAGATATACCCAGGGCTTACAAAACAAGTCCCCACGGAGCTATCCTGAATAACAGAATTCAGGTATGATTTAAATCTTATGGCTGGTGAGCCCTTTCACGCAAGTCTAATGGACTATAAACGACCCGACCAGAAGTATACCAGGTGTTAATCCTTGATTGGCCTGGTAGCTACTCTAACTTTCGCCTTGTCCAAGCCTTAGTCAGAGTGGGGGCTCTGTAGACACTCACATTTGGCTGCTAGGTGTCTATAGCAGTTTCCAAAAACACCCGATGATGATCGGACGTAAACATGACTTAATACGATCAATTTTGGACTCGGAATCAATAGTATTTAGTGCGAGCTTTTAGCGGAGTAAAAAACTCACCAAACCGACCTCAAATTCAGGCCCAGTGGGTCGTTTCCAATAAAATAAGACTAATTTGGGTCAAAACCGACACCGGAAATAAAACCGTCTTTTAGCGACCGGGTCAAAACCCCGGTCAAAGCTGTTTCCGAGACGCAAATCAGACACACAAAGCCTCAAGAGTCCGACTCAAAGTCAAAAACCACAAAATATCAGCTGCATGCAAAACCTCTTCGATTTAGGATATGATTTCTTTCCTAAAATCTATCCAAAAACCGGGTACTTTTTCCTATAAATACACCCCCTTTGCAACACAAATAACACACAATTCACAACCTAAAATTTTAGCAATCTTAGGCAAACTATACACACATATCATTCCCACTTTTCCTCTAGAAATCCTATAGGAAACCCGAGAAAACCGATCCAAAAATACAACACCTTAACTCTTCCTATATCCTCGTTACTCCCGCGCAAACGCCGTTACTACGAGTTCTTAATCGAGGCCGAAATCAGCATGTAGGTTGAGGGTGTTACAAAATCCCATTTTCTCTCTTTTCTTCTTCTCCTTCTCGCCTTTCTCGTCTCTTTCTCGTCTTTTTTTCCATCTTTTCCGTCTTTTTCGTCTTTTTTGTTTCTTTCGTTATCGTCGTAATTAGACAATAAACACCACGCATACATAACTTTTTAAAAAAAATTCAAATCGAATACGTTTAAAGATGAATCTCGTATAAGACCCATCTAATCCCTATATGAGTAGTAACAGTGGTGGAGCCCTCCCGAGGAGCCCCGCCCTAAACACTCAAGGGCATGATGGGATCGCGAATATACCTCCTTAAACATGTTCAATTCCCCTTTTTAAGGTTAAAACGAAACTCGTTGATGCAAATCGAACATTACGATGTCGTGACGCGGAGGGAATCGAATTTCGTTCTAATCAAACAAGTAAAACGTCATTCTAAAGAAGCGATACAGACTCCGTAGTCGGATATCAAGTCTAACGGAATCAATCAAAAAAAGCCGAAGCAGCCCTCCATGCGAGTCGCGTGGGGGTCATGCAAGTCGTGCGGGGGTCATGCGAGTCGCGCAAGGGTCATGCGAGTCGCAAGATTGCCTGGAAATTACGACACCAAAGGATATATTTCGTCCGTTTTCAATTTAAAACGACTTATAACATCTTTTCTAAAATTCACTCTAAATATTGGATATTGGTTCCATAATCAAATATCGAATATGACGATATCAAAAGTTAAGTCGAGTATAATTATACAATATTTCTACACGATTTAATAAATTATCGATTTAAAGCTAAAGCAAATTCGAGAGTGTAGTCTTCGAAACGAACCATTGTTCGTACAAGGGCTCCGTAACCCGATCACACAATCAAGTACTACCTATGACTCGATCGAGTGGTCCCCTTTACGCATAAAACGTGGGTTTTGTCTATCGCATCAGCATCATGGATTTCCTTTTTACGACTTTAGTCGTCACGTGTCAAAGGCTATCACGTGCCTAATTTTTCAAAAAGCATGCATTACATTATCCGTTATTATCATTGTTACTATTTCAATCGTCGCGCTTGTTGTATTTTCCGGGTTGTATTGCGCCCGTGTTCTTGTTGTAATCCCCTAGAAATTCTAACGCAATACAGTGGCGGAAACACTGTAGAAGTGGGATTATAACACACTGTAGCTATGTCTTGATTAAATAAAAATGGTAAGTCAATACATAAGCCATAAAATATAAAATGGCTACAAAAATAAATAAATAAATAAAATCCATAAAAAGGGTTTTAACAATCCATAATACAGTGATCTGATTAAAACAAGCAGGATCCATAACTGCTCGCTAGCCCACCCGAAGAAAAACACATATACCTGCCATGTTAAAAACATAACAGCCACAATCAGTGGGGAGCAACGCCAACGTTCTCCCAGCCGTATAACAGGATTCTAAAACTGTAATTACTATTATAGAAAAATAGTAAAAATGGAAAATAGTAAAAGAGCATATTAAAAATAAGCTTTCAGTGAAAAATTTCACGTAACGAAACAATATAAATAAAATGAGTTTTCCGAAGAAAACATAAAACATTTGCCAACCTGCAAATGAAAATATATCGATAATAATAAAAATATTCAAAATGGCGTTATGGATAGGAGTAATGTAGACGGCTAGACTTTCACTAGGAGAATACTAAAAACTAGCTTCGAGAACTTAGTTCAAACAAATCAATCTTCGGTCTCTAACTAGGCTACTCAACTATAATAGAGCGGCGACTTATAAATGCGTGGCCCTAGTTTAAGACAATGCACACCCCTCCTGGGATTACCTGTCACCCAGTTCAACTTATGACGGCGACTTACTGCGAGGCCTAAGCTTAAGGTCAAAATGTACACAACTCCCGGGATACATGTCACCCGGTTCAACAACCAATGTACCGATTCTTGATACACTAGCCTTATAGTTGATGACAAAACCGTAAACCATAGAATATATTACTCTAACCTCACACTTGTCCTTATTCCATAACTCCAAAACAAAGCCATTATCGATATTCAAAAGATATAATCAATATAAATAATATGAGGATAAAAGAAGTAAACATTTATATTCTAAAAGAGGAAACTTTCTATTTTAGGAAACTTCTATTTTTAGAAAATTTACTAAAAATAGCATTATATCAAAATAGTGAAAATATTAGTTTATACTAATTTGACATTTTAGTAAACGATATAGATTTATAAAAACTAGTACTTTCGGCCTTAACGATGTTACTTATCAAAGTGAGAGTATTTAGATTTATGAAATTATTGAAAAACCATACAAGTGTTTACAAAATAATTAAAAATGTCTTAAACACTTTAGTACTACTAATTAGGGTGTTTCCAAAATTTATAAAACTAAAATTCCCCAATTATTATTAGTTACGACAATACGATTATAAATAGGATTTTACGGCAAAAGGTCAAATTAAATCTTTAACGTCTTTTATTTAATTAAACCAATGAATATATTTAGAGTATGTTAAGGGATGATTTAACTCTTAAAGATTCAGATTTAAATATTTTCAAAATTGCTGGAAAAATAATTCTTTTATGTAAGACGAAGAATTTTAACGATAAAGCACAATTTGTCCGAAAATCCATAATTATTAATTAAAGACTTTTAATAAATAGTACAAAAATTACGTAAAATAGTTAAAACATATTTATGGACATTCTGTCCAGAAAAGAAAATTTTCCAGAATCATAAAACTCGGTTTTTAAAGCGTTTTCCCGTTAATCGTCTAATCTCGACAATAACGATTAATAAAAATAGTAATTACGAAACGATTTAAGTATTAATATCCAAAAATTATTATTAAACTTAAAAATCATGATTTTCCAGAATATAAATTTTTCAGATTTTTCCAAAATTCCAGATTTAACAAATTCCAACAAAACCGTCATTTAAACCCGTTTTCACAATTAACGATTTTATTAATAAACTTATCGTTCCTAACATTTTATTAAGGCACTAAAAATCATAAAAATATATATTAATATGAAATCATCAGAATCACATTTTTTTCCAGATTCAAACCAAAGGCCAGAATTCGAGAATTTAAACAACAAACACGGTTTTAACGATAAACGATGATTTAAAGTGATTAATTAATTCATCCACTTAACAATTCCGAAAAATTATGAAAACATTCAGAAAATTCTATTTCACCAGAAAGTTTCACCACGCCAAAAATCAGATTAAAATAAAATGTTTAGGTACTAGAACTAAAAATCGGCTTTTAATCGTTTTTGTCCGTAAACGGTAATAATTCAATAATCGATATTTAAAATATCAGAAAAATCCTAAATTATTATAAATCATCAAAAATATCAATTTTACAGAATATAAACATATATTACATGTTTAGGCCGAATATTATGATTTTACAAATTAATATGACGATTTAATCGTTAATCTCGTAAAAGCGATAAAAATACCGAAACATGCAAATTTTCAACTTTTGAAAATTTTCCAGATTTTTTGACATACATATATTGTCAAAATAAAATATAAAAATATATACATGCAAATACACAATTAAAATCATGAAATGCCGAGTAACATCGACGTTACCTCTAATCCAAATCCGAGTCGATTATAAATTCGTCGGCTTCGGGATCATTCAAAAAATCCTTCAACACATGAAAAACATGGTGGAAAAATACCATGAGAAAACTAAGAAAATGAAGGCAAATATCGATCGAAAACAACATCGATTATTACCTTAACGAAGGGATCGGAGTGACGATTAATTTGGAGATGAAAATGAGACGATCAAGACTCACTTTGAGACAAAATTTGGCTAGAAAAGCTGCTGGAAAATCTCAGCCAAGAGAGACAAAGGGAGGAAATGTTTAATTTTTTGTAAAAGGAATGATAAGAAAGTGGATGGTTTTCTAAAGCATAAATGATAAGTAAATTTTGATGAAAACTATGTCATAATACATGCACAATTCAGCCAAAATGAGAGAGGAAGGGAGTGTGAAGAGTTTGTGTTTAAGGCCAAAAATAAATGGGTGAGAAAAAAAAATATCTAAGGCTTAAACATCATAAAATGAAATGTGTAATAAAATGTGTAGTAAGGGGTGTGACAAGGGTTGTCACGGTCCAACATGTGAGAAAAGGTTCCAAAATAATTGTAAGTTGATAAAAAGAAGAATCGTAAAATTATTAAAGGTATTTCAAAGCAATTCAAGTAAACCGCGCGTCCGAAAATAATTAATTACGAAACTTCGTAATAAAATCATTAAATGATAGATTTTCATAAATAAAAATATTTTCTTAGTTAGAAATATTATATAAACGTATTTGGGCCCTTTTAGAAAAATAAATAACCCAAATTCAAGCTTAAAATGATAGTTCGTATAAAATGAGATTCTTTGTGAATTAAATAAATAGTTTGCGACGAAAATTTAATAAATAGATTTATTAAAGGAAAATAAAATATTTAAAATATTTTAATGAAAATAAATAATATTTGACTCGAAAATATTATGAAGTTTGAAAATGAAGGATACTGAAGGCAGAAAAAAATCACAGAGTCATGACGGAGTCATAACAGAATAGATAACAACGCCTAGAAAAGTAGCGGGTGTTACACTTGTAATCTTTTTTTTTTGCGCTTTTATTTTCATTGTTTGTTTTATTGTACTAAAACGAACCTCGCATGCTAAAATAACTTTGACGTTGGTTTAGATGCATTAAACGACGTAGTTAAACATAGTTCACATGTTTAGTTCAAAAAGCATTGTTTGCATAACATTCAACCGTCAAACTAACGCGCGTACACGAAAAGCGAACGATATCTAAGTAGAGGCCGCCAATGTGCGGGCGGGGTTGGGTGTTCTTTGTGGGCTTCCCAACACGTACCTTCACCCCTTACTTAGAACCATGGTTTCCGGATGTCCGAAACCGTTGGCACACGAGATTCATTCGATATACGATACCCTATAATGTCGGTATCGGTATCGTAATGCAAAGGGACGAACCCCATAAACTCTGAAATCCAAATGGGCCGTACTCTGTGCATGGCCCACCAAGGTATAGAGTGGGTTCGATAGATTGTGGACATGACATAGGTCCACCCCGACGCGGCCACGCGCGGGTTTGGGGAGGCGAATGAATCTCGCGGTAAGATTGTTCTCGGGTTGAAATTTAAATCGAAATAGGAGTCGCCACCAAATTTTGTTGGAATTCGGACCCGTTCGAACCCACTCTACATTTACGTGGATCGTGCACAAAGTACGACCCACTTTCAATGCTAGAGTTTAGGGGTTCGTCCCTTTGCATTGCGATACCGATGCCGAGTTATCAGGAATCGTGTATTGAATGACTCTTGTGTGCCAACGGTTTCAGACATCCGGAAACCATGGTTCTGAGTAAGGGGTAAAGGTACGTGTTGGGAAGCCCACAAAGGACACCCAACCCCGCCCACACTTAGCGGCCTCTACTTAGATATCGTTCGCTTTTCGTGTACGCGCGTTAGTTTGACGGTTGAATGTTGTGCAAACAGTGTTGTATGAGATATAGAAATTGAATAAGTTGCTACGTCGATTTAATGCATCTAGACTAATGTCGAAGTTATTTTAGCATGGGAGGTTCATTTTAGTACAATAAAACAAACAACGAAAATAAAATTGAAAACATAAGATTACAAATGCGCGGGCGGAATACAACCCGGAAATACAATACGACAAACAAAATACATAAATATAATAAGCGAAAATAAATAAATATAAATAAACTATATGATTAGCGAATTGTACGGTATATGGTTTATCGATTAATTCTTTCAGACAGAACTCGTGGTATTTTCAGGCAACCAGGCGACCCGCGCGACTCGCGCACTCCTCGTGCGACTCGCCTGGAGGGCTGTAACTGCCTATTGATTAATTCTTTTAGACACGATATTCGACTACGGAGTCGGTATCACATCTTTAGAATAACTTTTTATTTTTTTGATTAGATCGAAAATTGATTCCCTCCGCATCACGACATCGTTATTAATCCTTGCGGATTTTGCGATGTTCAATTTGCATCACAGGTTTCGCTCTAACCTTAAAAAGGGGAATCGGACGCGTTTAAAGAGGAGTATTCGCGATGCCATCATGCCCTTGAGAGTTTAGGGCGGGGCTCCTCGAGAGGGCTCCACCACTGTTACTACTCGTGAAGGGATTAGAAGGATCTTAGACGAGATTCATCTTTAAACGTGTTTGATTCGAAATCGTTTTGTAAATTTTTGTATGTGCGACGTTTTAACGTTAAATAGATAATAGTAACAATAATATCGATATTTAGAAATGAAAGAAGAAAAAAAATAAAAAAAACGACGCGAACTACGGAAAAGACGGACTGACAAGAGAGAGAAGAAGGGAAGAGAGAAAGCGGGATTTGTAACACCCTCAACCTACATGCTAATTTCGGCTTCGATCAGGGACTCGTAGTAACGACGTTTAAGCGGGAGTAACGAGGACGTAAGAAGAGTTAAGGTGTTTGTATGAGATCGGTTTGCTCAGGTTTCCTATAGGATTTCTAGAGGAAAAGTCGGGATGGTATTTGTGTATAGTTTGCCTAGGAATGCTAAAATTTATGGGGTATGAATTCTGTGTATTGTGTGTTGCAAATGGGTGTATTTATAGGAAAATACCTCGCCTTTGGATAGAAATGCCCGGTTTTGGATGAAAAGAAACACCCGGCTTTGGATAGGAAAAGATTCCGATTTTGGATAGAAAAGGGGCTACTCGATCGAGTGGTGCATGGCACTCGATCGAGTGCCCGGTCTGACATTGAATCTCGTGGGTTTTATGAGCCTACACGACCGAGCGGGCTAGGTCACTCGATCGAGTGGGTCTGGTCGGGTGGGAGACTTCCTTAGAGACAAAATTTTATCTCTAACGGAGAGGTTTAGTTGCTTGGATCTTCTTTGTAGCTGATTTTTGTAGTTTTTGACTTCGGGTCAGACTCTTGAGGATTTGTGTGGCTGATTTGCGTCTCTGAAACAGCTTTGACCGAGGTTTGACCCGATAGCTAACAGACGGTTTCATTTCCGGTGTCGGTTTTGACACAAATTAGTCTTATTTTATTGGAAACGACCCATTAGGCCTGAATTTGAGGTCGGTTTGGTGAGATTTTTACTCCGCTAAAAGCTCGCGCCAAATACTATTGATTCCGAGTCCAAAATTGAGCATATTAAGTCATGTTTACATCCGATCATCATCGGGTGTTTTGTTGGAAACTGCTATAGACACTAGCAGGCAAAATGCGGGTGTCTACAGAGCCCCCACTCTAACTGAGGCTTGGACAAGGCGAAAGTCAGAGTAGCTACCAGGCCAATCGATGATTAAGACCTGGCAGATTTCTGGTTGGGTCATTTATAGTCCGTTAGACTTGCGTGAAAGGGCTCGCCAGCCATACCCAAGTTCTGTTATCGGGGATAGCTCCGTGGAGACTTGTTTTTGAAGTCCTGGGTGTATCAGTTTGCAGACACATCCCATCTCGGAACTACGCGGGAGCTTGTTTTTGAAGCCCTGGGTGTATCTGTTTGCAGACACATCCAAATTCGGAATTACGCTGGGGCTTGCCTATGAAGCCCTAGGTGTGCCTGTTTGCAGACACATCCCAATTCGGAATTACGCGAGAGCTTGCCTATGAAGCCCTAGGTGTGTTTGTTTGCAGACACTTCCCAATTTGCATGCGACATTTAGGTGAGACACCGACTCACGCTGTGGAGATAAAAAAAACCTGACATTCCGTTTGGAAGCACAAGCTGGTACCTGAAATGTTAGATACATAGGCAGAAATAGCAAATATAGCAGATGACAAGATAGCACATAAGAAATACAGTAGCATCTATAGACTGGCTTGCGCTGGGGACAATGACTTTTGCTTAGTTTCTGAAATCGAAGTTATGAAAACAACTCACATGCTGGGAGATAGGTAGAAAAGAAATTTACAATTTAAATAGACTGAAATTTGACCTTGTCGAAAAGGATTTTCTCAAATGGCTAAGTTTTGCAGATTTCAAAGCGAGAATTTGAAGAGAGAGGCCTACCGACAGACTCGACTCTAGACGCAATAGAACGAGTTGACAGACACGACTGGACTCTCGAGGGGTTGGACCGTGACTCGGTAGGAGGGTGGGCCGCCTAAGATGACAAGACTCTTAAGTTGCGCTATTCCGTAACCTAGGCGAGTGGCAACACGGTCGAACATCGAAATGGGATAGATCTGTTATAGGAGGATTGCAATAGTCTGTAATGAGACTGTTTCTGCAGGACTTAGCAGTAACAATGCTGCAATCTAGTGCTCTTTGAATTTTTGGTTCTGGGATGGATATATTCTCAAAGTAGGTTGTCGCTTCGAGTCCCTGATGGATTCTTGTCTTCGACCAAGCCGAGTACTAGGACACACAATAGAAAGGTGTCTTCTTTTTGAAAGTCTTTTGGATTTTGTGAGTGGATGGAGATCTTCTGTCCAAGAGAAGCCCCCAGGACGACAAAGCTAACTGTTGAGAACATGACAGTGTCGTGATAGGAATGACGGTGCTTTTTGAATATGTGTCAATGTTGGTGGTTGTGCCCTTGTTCAAAGGCTGCCTACGTATTCACGTGTAGTGAAATCAAACCAAGCCGTAGTTCAGTGAGTTGCAAGATATATTATGGTGCCTAGTTTATTAGCGCCTTGTGTGTAACTAGCCATAACGATGGTGTAGGCTAGGTGCATTCCCAGTGATGTCTTGATCAAAGGGCTAGAATAGTTAGGATTTTGATCCTTATGACTTTGAGCGTTCTCCGGGGTAGCCCCCAGAGGTGTTGTGAACTATTTGGGCATGTTCTATGCCGACTGCAGATTGAGTTCCCGTGTTTGGGGGTTGGTAACTGGTTTCGATGTTTTTGGAAATGTGGTGCTAGGTCGTAAGTGGCTTTGATGTTTTGAAATCTGGAGCTCGATTTTGTGGAGCTAAGGCTTCGAGGGTAAGGTATTGTAATGTGGTAGGAAATGGGGAAGTCGAGTAAAAATGACTCGAACTTCGATTGTTGTAGGTTGATAATGCGGAATCTGATTTCCATGTATGGCCCTAATGGTTAGGATATATCCTACGGAGCTTAAATCCTCAAAATTCCGGGTTGTCTCTTAGCCTAGGTCTCGAGAAGGTCTTGAGGGTTGTAATGTGAGAAGGCTAGATGTGATGTTGGCTGACCCAGCTTGATTGTTTCTCCCCTATTTGATGGTATGGGCATCGATAATTTTGAATTGACCGTGCCCCAGTTAAGGGACTTTCACTTGGGTCGGCCGTTGACCACGGTCATGGGTTTTTTGAATTTTCTGTTGGTTGACCTCTTAGCCCCGGTCATGGGATTGACCGTATCTGATCGGGGGATACTGAGAATTCTTTTTGATCATGGTCAGCTCTTTTATTTTGGCCTTATGCTGTTTCCCTAGACTTTTGATTTTTTGTCTAGCTTTTTCTTTTTCTTTTTTCCAGTTTTTTTTTGTTTTTTGCTATCCCCCTTATGGTGTTGGCAATAGGCACGGTATTCCCGGATCTGTGGCATCCTTTTGTTGGTGGATCTGGGGCTGGGCCTATCAGTTGGATTAGGATTTTGGAGCAAATCTTTTGTAAGGTGTAAGCATTGCGGTTTGGATCTCGGTATTGTCATCATAATTCCGAGCAGGCTTGGTGAGAGCATCGTCCCGAGTTGGGTATTTTTGGCATCACGTCTATAGAGTTACGATGCTTTTTTTTGGATAGACTAACGCCTAAGGTAGTGATTGGTCAGTCTTATTGGAGGGGTTTTATTGTGGGAAATGGGTTTGCCTCCCGTCTTGAACCCAAGCTAAGAGACTACCTAGATTTGTCATAGGATTCGATACCGGTCCCTAAGGGTAGTTATGTGGCTTTCTATGTCAGACATGGAACAGGTAAAGGATAACACGGGTCTCAGTTTCCTGTAGTCATTATAGATGTGCCTATAATAGTCACGTGCATGTGCTCACAGTGTATGATGGTGTTGATCATGTTCTCGGAAACACATAAGGAAAGCATATATGAGAAATCGAAACGCTGATTTTATTGAATTTTGAAAAGAGGACAGAATACAACTGACTCTGACTCTGACTTGAAAATTGAAAGAAATAGTACATCCTAGATTCGGACTCAGACTTGGACTTAAATCAAATCCAGACTCTTGGATGCATGGGAGGTAGCTTGGACGCTTTGGTCGTCGGGCCCTGTATAGTCCATGAGGGGCTTTGCAAGTGATAATGTTTCCATGACGGGTGTCCTCCCGCCATCAAGGGAATCTTGGATGAGGTGTTTTAGTTTCCAGCACTTTTCTGTATCGTGCCCCCTCCCCATGTGGAATTGGCAGTAATGTTCGGTGTTCCATGCTTTGGAGCGTTTTACTGAAGGCGTGTCGGCTGTTGGGCCTATTGGTAGTATTAGGCCCTTCGAAACCAACCTTTGGAAAGCGACGGTGTAGGACATATCCAAGTGGGTAAATGTCCTTTCTTTTGACCGGTTCTTGATTTTCGGAGAGGTGACTTGAGGGTTACCTCTCTCGGTCTTGCCACCTTGGTGGTATCGGATAGTTTCGTAAGAGTCTTCATCCTTCAAATGGCTTAGTTGGGTGATTGGCTACCTTACCCGCTCTAGTTGTGTTAGACAGGATCGGGTTCTTACAAGATCCTATTCGATGATGGCTACCCTGGAACTTAGGTTATTGACAGGCTAAAGTCGTATGCCTCAAATTAGAATTTATAAGCACTTAAATCTAGATACTAAAACGTAGTATAGCAGAAATAAGGGTCGAACCCAAGGGAATCAAAATAACGAAATTATGCTAACTAAGTGTAGACGAAATCAATCAATCTCTAATTAAATTAAAGATCATAGTAACCAAAGGGGGGTTCTTATGATTAATTATCTAACAAACTAAAGTAAAATAATATAATAACTTGAGATGTCAAATGATGAAAAAGAACTTAGACACAAGCACAAATCCACACTCAATAGCGATTGATCATCGTAAGACGGTTTCAATTAATAAGCTCGACCACTCTATCGTGAACATGAAATTCCAATTCTCTTAAGAATAGTAAACTAAAACGAATCCCATTCTTAATTAACCCTAACCGTAAAACAACCTAAACAATCCAGTTCTAGGTTCAATTAGACGGAAGCAATATAGATCTGAGAATTCGATAGAGAATAAATAGCACGTACAATCCAGTCGTGCTTGCCGTTTTCAAGAACGATCATCCTAGAAAAATCGGAGCCACATGGTGATCATGTTCCATGTCTAGCACATAAAAATCAGCAGGAAAGATTAGATTGTCAACTAAAACAAGAACATCCTCGATAATACCTTTCGGGTAGACATTCAATCTATCCGCCAACTGAATCACAACACTAGTATTACTCAAAGGACCAAGTTGCATAGATTTATACACAGAATAAGGCATCACATTTATAGAAGTTCCTAAATCTAGCATGGCCTTATCAAACTTAGTGTTACCAATGGTGCATGAAATTGTGAACATACCCAGATTACTACATTTAGGTGGTAGTTTCCGTTGAAAAACGGCGGACACATGTTCACTTACCTTAACTTTCTTTACCCCTTTAAGCTTGTTATTCCTTTTAATAGTGCACAATTCTTTTAAATTTTTTGCATATTTAGGAATACTTTTCAAAAGATTAAGAAGGGGAATATTTACCTCGCACTTTTCAAATACCTCATAAATGTCTTTATCGTTCTCAAAGTGGCGAGTTCTCTTGAGTGCATCGGGGATGGGTACCTCCGGTTCCACAACCGATGTAGTAGTAATGAGCTCCTTTGCTTTGACAATAGGGGTTTGCTCCTCCTTCTCGATCACTATCTCTTCTTCTTCCTCTCTTATGACCGGTTGCTTTGCTACCTTCTTTACCTTCTCGACCTCCTCTAATTGCCTTCCGTTCCTCAATGAAACGACACTCACATTCTTAGAAGGCACCACCGTTTGAGATGAGAGTCCCGTAGAATCTCGAGCTTCCAAAAGACTAATAGAGGTCGCCATTTGTCCCAATTGAGTTTCCATGTTTTGGGTACTAGCTTTGTTCTCCGTTTGATGTTGAAAAACCGTAGCTTGAAGATTGGACATTCGGGTGGTTGCCATAGCTTGGCTAGCAACCAAAGCGCGTATCATGTCCTCGGTGGACATTTGACCACTAGGTGGGGGCGGAGTTGGAACCGTGTTAGGAACTTGTTGTTTTGCAAAGAACTGTTGCTTCGCTTGACCGACTTGATTCCCTTGATTAAATTGTTGATCCCCTTGACGAGTTCTCCACCTCATGTTGGGATGATCTCTCCATCCGGGATTAAAGGTATTGGAGTAAGGATCCCATTTCTTCTTTTCCCCGGTTTCCCATATTCCATTCACCTCCTCTTGATCCTCTTCATACATGTGAGGACAATGCTCACTCGGATGTCCTTCGGTAGAACAAATAACGCACATCATAACTTGATTTGTTTTTCCCGACATCATATTTTGGACAAGAGCCGTTAAGCTATCGACTTTATGTTCAAGGCTCGAAGATGATGAATTACCTACGGCATGCACTCCCCGTTTATATTTTCGAGAAAAATCTCGAGAGCTTTCAGCCAGGTCCTGGATAACCTCTATAGTAGCATCTGGACTCTTGTTCACGATCGATCCCCCACATGCCTCATTCACAGTGCGAGCATCCTCCACACAAAGACCTCCACAATAATACATCATAAGGTCTTGAGGATTGAACCCATGATATGGGCATGTAGCACATAGCTTCTTAAAGCGTTCCCAATACTCATACATAGTCTCACCATCTCGTTGCACCGCATTACTAATCTGCTTCTTCAATTGGGAGGCTCGAGACGCCGGGAAGTACTTTTAGAGGAACGTCTTCTTCATCTTTACCCACGTATCAATACTTGTCGGTGGCAAGTAATACAGCCAATCTCTCGCAGAATCCTTCAATGAGAAGGGAAAGGCCCTTAGCTTAAGTTGCTCATCACTGACGGACGCCGGTTTCATACTCAAGCAAACAATATGAAAATCCGACAAGTGCTTGTTAGGGTCCTCATCGCTTAAGCCATGGAATGTGGGTAGTTGATGGATCAAACCCGACTTCAATTCGAAAGTGGCATTCGCACCCAATGGTGGGTACGTAATGCACAAAGGTTATTGTGCAAGATCGGGTGCCGTCAGCTGCTTAATCGTGTCGGCCATGGTATACGACTCGTCTTCGGATTCAGAGGAAACTTCAGTATTCACGGGAATAATAGGAATATCGTCGAAAAACTCTAGATCCTAGAATTCCTGTGTTCCGATAACTATTGCTCCCTCTCCGATTCTCCGTGACCTGTGCAAGGTGCGTTCAATCTCTGAATCGAATGCCTCGAGGTTCAAGTTAGAAGAACGAGTATTATACATAAACTACACAAAATAAAATAAAATAAAATAAAATTAGCTATAATAAAAAGAAAACTAAAAACTACACTAGAAAACACAAAAATAATTAATACCGATTCCCCGGCAACGGCGCCAAAATTTGACAGGCTAAAGTCGTATGCCTCAAATTAGAATTTATAAGCACTTAAATCAAGATACTAAAACGTAGTATAGTAGAAATAAGGGTCGAACCCAAGGGAATCAAAATAACGAAATTATGCTAACTAAGTGTAGACGAAATCAATCAATCTCTAATTAAATTAAAGATCGTAGTAACCAAAGGGGGGGGGGGGGATTTTGTGATTAATTATATAACAAACTAAAGTAAAATAATATAATAACTTGAGATGTCAAATGATGAAAAAGAACTTAGACACAAGCACAAATCCACACTCAAAAGCGATTGATCATCGTAAGACGGTTTCAACTAATAACCTCGACCACTCTATCATGAACATGAAATTCCAATTCTCTTAAGAATAGTTAACTAAAACGAATCCCGTTATTAATTAACCCTAACCGTAAAACAACCTAAACAATCCAGTTCTAGGTTCAATTAGACGGAAGCAATATAGATCTTAGAATTCGATAGAGAATAAATAGCACGTACAATCCAGTCGTGCCTTAGATATTTATATGAATCGCTTCTAAGTACTAATATCAACGTATCCCGTTCAATATTAATTCTTAGTTGTTACTAATGTAAAGTTAATCAGTAAATCCTACTCAATTAACGATACTAACGATAGAATGATGCAATCAAATACTAGTTGTACACCTAGCAATCAACAACAACATTCATGAAATTGATAACAAAGCAATTCATAATAATCAAGGTTAATAATCAAAACATTCAAACTCACAAACGTTTCTTGAGCGTTTCAAAGGCTTGAATCTAAGTAAAGAAGATTAGTTACACATACTTGCAATAGAAAATCAGGGTTCTTCAAAGGTCTCCCTTTTCTTCTCCAATCTTACGTTAAACCCTTGATTGATGATATGAATATTATAATCTAAACTAAGCTTCACCTAATAATAGTTTACTAATAATAATATAAAAATAAAAATATCCTAAGGTAATAATAAAGTTTCCTAATTGAAACCCAAGTCTTAAAAACGTAGCCAAGTAACACAAAATATGATGGAATGCGTGCGACCTTTCAGACCACCGTGCGACTCGCTTGAATGTGGCGCGACTCGCACGAGCGCGCGACTCGCCTGGCTTCTGGGCGACTCGCGTTTGCAGGCTGGAGCGGTTTCTTGCGATTCTTCGATTCTTTCGTTCCGGGTCTTCAAGTGCGCTTTCTTCTTCTTCATGTTCTATTCGCTCTTAGCCCAAACCGACGGTCCAATGGTTAGCATCCTCAAAATAGCCTATATTACATTCATACCAAATTGACACAAATGCAATACAAGACAACCGATTTTGCTCACAAAATATACCAAAACTGTCGTAATAAATACGACTAAATACGGCCCATCAAATATCCCCACGCTTGAACCTTTACTCGTCCTCGAGTAAAACTCAAGGAACATAATAAACACAACCGTTACCGGTCCAAAATACGCGGGAATAACATTACACACATCGGCCCTCACTCGTCTTCCACCAAACTCCCTCGTTTTGATACTATGCACAAGTTAATCCACCAATTGAATGAAACTCAACTCCAATGTTCAAGTGAATCAACACATCCAAAACCAAACTACTATCATCGACTCAAATCATCAAAACAAGGGACATTAGCAAATAAAGATAAGCTAATGTCAATATCTAACGCCCCTTATTTCTCCAATCCTAGAACGGATCACACGTGCTACTAATGTTACCGATGGTAAAAATGTATACCACAATATTCCACAACCCACACATGTGATCAATCTTAAACGCCTCTAATAGTTTAGTACATCAACCAAAACATCACCAATCACAAAAGATATAGTGCTACGACCACACCGCACCGTGATTCTTCTCACCTTAGCCAACTATCCTACCCTTCCGACCTTCTATGTCGCCCTTCTTATGACGCCAACACCAAAAATGGAGAAAGTAGTAGTGATTTTTTTCCTAATTCCCTCATTTTGCCTAGAGCGTCCGCCCTTGCGAATTTTCACTCTAGCTTTCATTTTTCCTCACACTACTCTCGTGGCACGCAACTCGATTTTTCTTTTTACCCGGAGCGCCCTTTCGGGTTTTCACTCCGTCCTCGGCCAAATTCCCTATTCTTGCCTAGGCGCCCTTTTCGGGTTTTCACCTAGCCGGGTTTATTTATTTCTTTTTTTCAATTTTTCTCTTTTTTATCGTTTTTTTTATATTTTTTTTGAAATTAAAAGACGTAAAACAAGCTAACTACTATATACAACGAGATAATTTCCCTCCCCACGCTTGAATAACACACCGTCCTCGAATGTGTGAACTAAGGACAATTAAAAGAAATGGGAAGAGAGATACCTCGGGCTCAAGAGTGAGAAGAGGAGCCGGCGTCACGAGACTTAGCCTCACGTGCCGCCCTCCTAGATGATCTCGCTTGCTCACGGGCTGCAAGTTCTCCATAAACCTCGGGAGATGGTTCCGAGTAGTCATTAGGGTGCAACTTCAACTGCAACCGGTTCATACACCGACCGAACTCAGCGGCCAACCTACTATTATCAACTGATTCTTCGACTCGATCTTCTATTGATTCGCGCCAATCTCTCCAACGATCAAAATCAGACGTACCCTCGGGCTCCTCCACAACCGGGGCACTAGACACGGTAGTCGGCTTAGGAAATTGCTCATCATGGGGAAGGTAAAATACAGCCGCAGTAGGCCCCAACGGTAACGGTTTCCCATCCGGACGAGGCAAAATCATGAAATGCTGGTGGGACGTGCCGAGCGTCCAGATTAGGTGGTGTTTAGCAATCGGTCGTGAAATCATAGAACAACTCTCCATGAACTTAATACTAATAGTAGTATCACCTACGACGAGAATCCGTCATCTTGGGTAGTCCAAGATACCGAGCTAGAAGAGTAATCATACCACCCATCGGAATATTCCCCGAGACCGCCTTCTGGTGCTTCTCACAACACTTCAAGAATATATCGATCCAATCCGGGGTTCCCAAACATTCGGGCATCATGGCCCACAAATACATCAAATCCGCCCTAGGTAGATAGGTCGGTTCACCTTTACAAAGAAATGTGGAGTTCAAAAGTCGGTGAACATAACGAAGGGCGGGGTGACGAATATCAGCATTCTTAGCCCCGACGTTACCATATGCATGGCCGGCAATTTTCAATCAAAACGCATCCATCATACGAGAAGTAGGGGTCAAAAACTCCTCCCCCCCCCCTCTCGGTGCTATACCCAACGCCTCCCTCAATTCTGTAAAGTATACATCTCGTTCTGAATCTCCGAGATGAAAAGTGATATTCGGGGGTTCGTCATCACGATGGACTTCTAAGGTGGACAAGAATTCAAGTGTGTAGCGCTTATACGTGTTTGCGTGCATATCGTAAAAGCTTCCCAACCCAATACGAGTCAGTAATGTGAACACCTCATCAGTAATTCCGAGCGACTCCAATGCCAAATTATCGACAAACTTAGTCGGCATAATAACCCGGTCAAATAGTTGGCGCCATGTCGATTTCTGTTTTGCACTCAAATTCTTACACCCCATATAATCAACCGTGGTCAATCGACTAACAAGTAACAAGTAAAGTTGAACCTACTCCGACAGACTTGAAATTGACTAACTAGATGGACCGTGACTGACTGACTTGGAGTCAACTAACTAAACTCACCAACCCTAAACACTTCATCCTATCTCAATCACTAAAGTAGGGCTGTTTATAACTGTATATCAACCAAAGATTTTCCGTTCACTACCTACTGAAATCACAGCACAAAAATTACTGAAATCACAGTACACAAACATGATGGACCCTAATTAGTATTCTAAACCGACTGTAAACAGACAACAGAATAAAGTGAAAAGAGGAAAAGGGTCGGAAAACTTACGAAACTGGACAGAAGATAGCACCGGACGAAACCCGACGGAACAGATATGAAGACAGAACGCAACCCATGACTCGCCTATTACCAAAGACCTGAACCCACGCTAACAGACCCACGCGCGAGTCGCCTGGACCTTACGCGACTCGCCTGAACACGGACCGACGACAACGACAACGACGCACAAGCACCGGCGACCACTACTGACGACGACCACGACGCACAAACCGGAATTGCAATTAGGGTTAGGAGTTTTTCGGGAAAGATTGAAGGAGTATGAAGTTAGGAGATTAGATTAATTTGATTATGATAAGAAGAGATTAGGGTTTTAGAATTTAGGGAAGAATCAATTTTGGGGACATTGATTTATTTGGTGAGGGAAAAGAAATATAGGGTTTTGAATTTGGGGGAATTGGATTAGGAATAGAGAATAGTGAAGTGAAGAGAGGGAGTCGGGTAGCTTGATTGATTTTTTTTTTTTTTGATTTTTTTAATAATAAAATATTGACCTCTGTGTGTAGGAGGCGCGCGAGTCACATAGAGTCCGCGCGACTAGCGCGGATGCCTGTAAATACACTCCATTTTCTTCAATTTTTGCTCAGATTTTGAAGGATCTCCATGCTAGTCGCCCAGGACCCATGCTAGTCGCCCCATATCCTGGAAAATCGACACTCTTCTCCTATTAAAACATCACAAGTTAGTAATAAAAACTAAGTTTAAGAAAAACAACGAAATTAATACTACGACCTATGACCCGTAAAATAAATTTTTACAAAAATCTACAAAGCGGGTTGCCTCCCGGATGCGCTTTTGTTTAAAGTCGTTCGCTCGACTGAGACGGATGCCAATTTTCATGGATAGGGTCGTAGAGGGCCATCGATTCCACTACGTTAGCTTCAAATTCTTCATAATACGACTTAAGACGTTGTCCGTTGACCTTCAAAATCTTGTTTGTCTCGGGATTTCGTACTTCAACTGCACCATGAGGGTAAACATGAGTTATAATGAATGGACCAAGCCAACGGGATTTTAACTTACCGGGAAAAAGACGAAGACGGGATTGAAATAAAAGGACTTTTTGCCCAACTTTAAAGTCTCGCCTCAAGACCATCTTATCATGCCAAGCCTTCGTTTTCTCCTTATAAGTCGCCGCGTTCTCATATGACTCGAGACGTAGCTCCTCCAACTCTTGTAATTGTAGCTTTCGATGCATTCCCGATTCATCTAATTTCATATTGAAGCTTTTTATCGCCCAATATGCCTTATGCTCCAGCTGTACGGGAAGATGACACGCCATCCCAAACACCAATCGATATGGAGACATGCCGATCGGGGTTTTGTAGGCCGTTCGATAGGCCCACAATGCATCGTCTAACCGTCCACTCCAATCCTTCCGATTTGGATTGACCGTCTTTTCTAGGATGGATTTAACTTCTAGATTGGACACTTCAGCTTGTCCATTCGTCTGCGGATGGTAGGCCGTGGATACTTTATGAGTGACAAAATACTTTTTGAGCAAAGCACTTATCGTTTTATTTACGAAATGGGTACCACGATCACTAATCAAGGCCTTGGGAATTCCAAATCGAACAAATATGTTAGTCTTGATAAAATCCGCCACCACCTTCGAATCATCGGTCTTAGTGGGGATCACTTCCACCCACTTGGACACATAATCGACCGCAAGTAAAATGTAGAGATTACCGTTCAATTTTGGGAACGGTCCCATGAAATCGATCCCCCATACATCAAATATCTAACAATTAAGCATATAACTTTGAGGCATCTCATTTTTCCGGGAAATATTCCCCACTCTTTGACAATTGTCACAAGCTTGACAAAAGACTTGGGCATCTCGAAACAATGTGGTCCAATAGAAACCGCAATCTAACACCTTCCTTGCCGTCCTCCGTGCACCAAAGTGACCTCCACACGCTTGAGAGTCACAAAACGTGAGAATTGAAGTCATCTCATTCTCCGGAACGTATCTTCTAATAACACCATCGGAGCAATGTTTCCATAGATACGGCTCATCACACACATAGTACTTCGCATCACTACGAAGCTTGTCTTTTTGAGATTTTGAGAAAACCGAAGGAAATTTTGATGAGCAAAGAAAGTTTACCAAATTCGCATACCAAGGTTGAACCGAGTTAAGCGCAAATAAACTTTCATCGGGGAATACACCCTTGACCGACTCTTTCTCATGTGACCTAGAATCAACATCAATCAACTGACTCAAATGATCGGCAACCATATTCTCGGCTCCGTTTTTTTCTTTCACCTCAAGATCAAACTCGCTAAGTAAGAGGATCCACCGGATCAATCTCGGCTTAGCTTCTTTCTTAGACATCAAATAGCGCAATGCCGCATGGTCAGAAAACACAATCACCTTCGTTCCTAACAAGTAGGATCAAAATTTCTCCAACGCATACACGAGCGCTAGGAGCTCCTTTTCGGTGGTGGTGTAGTTCCTTTGAGCTTCATTTAGGGTCATGGAGGCATAATGAATGACATGAGCTATCTTTCCAACTCTTTGACCCAACACTGCTCCTAATGCATAATCGCTTGCATCGCACATGATCTCAAAGGGGAGAGACCAATCCGGAGCTTGAATAATTGGAGCCGACGTAAGCCTATGTTTCAACTCATCAAAAGCCTCCTTGAAAGCTTTATCAAATACAAAATCTATCTCCTTTTGAAGCAATTTGTACAACAGTGTGGCTATCTTGGAAAAGTCTTCAATAAATCTTCTATAAAAACCTGCATGACCAAGAAAAGACCGCACTTCCGGAACATTAGTAGGGTAAGTAGAGAAGAAATCGTATCAATTTTTGCTTTGTCTACCTCTATACCCTTTGATGAGACCACATGTCCAAGAACTATACCTTGCTCCACCATAAAGTGACACTTTTCTGAATTCAAGACAAGGTTAGTTTCAATGCAACGCTTAAGCACAAGAGATAGATGATGTAAACAAGAATCAAAAGAGTCACCATGCACCGTAAAGTCATCCATGAACACTTCAATGAAACGTTCAACATACTCCGAGAATATACTTATCATACATCGTTGAAATGTCGCGGGTGCATTACAAAGACCAAAAGGCATGCGTCTATATGAAAACGTGCCAAAAGGACAAGTGAATGTGGTTTTCTCTTGATCCTCGGGGGCAATAGCTATTTGGAAATAGCCCGAATACCCATCTAAAAAGCAATAGTAGGCTTTCCCCGCTAGTCTTTCTAGCATTTGGTCAATGAAGGGGAGGGGGAAGTGGTCTTTCCTAGTTACCGCATTCAATCTACGGTAATCAATACATACCCTCCACCCGTTTTGAATCCTAGCGGGGACAAGCTCACCAACTTTGTTCTCTACTACGGTCACCCCCAATTTTTTAGGGACTACTTGCGTAGGACTCACCCATTTACTATCAGAAATAAGAAAAATCATATCGACTTGTAGTAGCTTGAGAACCTCTTTCTTCACTACCTCCATCATAGGAGGATTTAATCGACGTTGTGGTTGCCTCACCGGTTTAGCATCATCCTCGAGTAAAATCCGGTGCATACAAGTACTTGGACTAATACCTTTGATGTCGGCAATTGTCCATCCAATAGCTTGCTTGTTCTCCACAAAAACGTCCTTCAACTTCCTCTCTTGTTCCTTGGTGAGCTTACTAGAGATGATAACCGGTAGTGTTTCTCCCTCACCAAGGAACACATACTTCATGTGCTCCGGTAGAGCTTTAAGCTCCACCACAGGTGCCTGCACAATAGAAGGTAACAATTTCTCCCTAGGAACAGTTAGTGGTAATGGGTTATGAAAACTAGATATTGGTCTCCTCGAATCATGCAATTCCGCCACAACTTCCCGCAAATTAGCAGAAAAAGCATATTCTACCTCCTCATTACTCAAAGCTACCTGCAACTCATCAGAACCATTCACGTCAAAGAATTCATGTGCTAACGGATCAACAATATCAATAAAATTGACAGAATGGTGATCTACGGGGTATTTCATGGCATCATAGATGTTGAAAGTTACTAATTGGCCATTGGACTCCATAGTCATAGATCCATTAGAGACATCAATCTTCGTGCTTGCCATTTTCAAGAACGGTCTTCCTAGCAAAATCGGAGCCACATGGTGATCATGTTCCATGTCTAGCACATAAAAATCAGCAGGAAAGATTAGATTGTCAACTAAAACAAGAACATCCTCGATAATACCTTTCGGGTAGACATTCGATCTACCCGCCAACTGAATAACAACACTTGTATTACTCAAAGGACCAAGTTGCATAGATTTATACACAGAATAAGGCATCACATTTATAGAAGCTCCTAAATCTAGCATGGCCTTATCAAACTTAGTGTTACCAATGGTGCAAGGAATTGTGAACATACCCGGATCACTACATTTAGGTGGTAGTTTCCGTTGAAAAACGGCGGACACATGTTCACTTACCTTAACTTTCTTTACCCCTTTAAGCTTGTTATTCCTTTTAATAGTGCACAATTCTTTTAAATTTTTTTGCATATTTAGGAATACTTTTCAAAAGATTAAGAAGGGGAATATTTACCTCGCACTTTTCAAATACCTCATAAATGTCTTTATCGTGCTCAAAGTGGCGAGTTCTCTTGAGTGCATCGGGGAAGAGTACCTCCGGTTCCACAACCGGTGTAGTAGTAATGAGCTCCTTTGCTTTGACAATAGGGGTTTGCTCCTCCTTCTCGATCACTATCTCTTCTTCTTCCTCTCTTATGACCGGTTGCTTTGCTACCTTCTTCACCTTCTCGACCTCCTCTAATTGCTTTCCGTTCCTCAATGAAACGGCACTCACATTCTTAGAAGGCACCACTGTTTGAGACGGGAGTCCCGTATAATCTCGAGCTTCCAAACGACTAATAGAGGTCGCCATTTATCCCAATTGAGTTTCCATGTTTTGGGTACTAGCTTTGTTCTTCGTTTGATGTTGAAGAACCGTTGCTTGAAGATTGGACATTTGGGTGGTTACCGTAGCTTGACTAGCAACCAAAGTGCGTATCATGTCCTCGGTGTACATTTGACCACTAGGTGGGGGTGGAGTAGGAACCGTGTAGGAACTTGTTGTTTTGCAAAGAATTGTTGCTTCGCTTGACCGACTTGATTCCCTTGATTAAATTGTTGATCTCCTAGACGAGTTCTCCACCTCATGTTGGGATGATCTCTCCATCCGGGATTAAAGGTATTGGAGTAAGGATCCCATTTCTTCTTTTCCCCGGTTTCCCATATTCCATTCACCTCCTCTTGATCCTCTTCATACATGTGAGGACAATGCTCACTCGGATGTCCTTCGGTAGAACGAATACCGCACATCATAACTTGATTTGTTTTTCCCGGTGTCATATTTTGGACAAGAGCCGTTAAGCTATCGACTTTATGTTCAAGGCTCGATGATGATGAATTACCTACGGCATGCACTCCCCGCTTATATTTTCGAGAAAAATCTCGAGAGCTTTCAGCCAGGTCCTGGATAACCTCTATAGCAGCATCTGGACTCTTGTTCATGATCGATCCCCCACATGCCGCATTCACAGTGCGAGCATCCTCCACACAAAGACCTCCACAAAAAAAACGTCACAAGGTTTTGAGGATTGTAGCCATGATATGGGCATGTAGCACATAGCTTCTTCAAGCATTCCCAATACTCATACATAGTCTCACCATCTCGTTGCTCCGCATTACTAATCTGCTTCTTCAATTGGGAGGCTCGAGACGCCGGAAAGTACTTTTCGAGGAACGCCTTCTTCATCTTTACCCACGTATCAATACTTGCCGGTGGCAAGTAATACAGCCAATCTCTCGCAGAATCCTTCAATGAGAAGGGAAAGGCCCTTAGCTTAAGTTGCTCATCACTGACGGACGCCGGTTTCATACTCAAGCAAACAATATGAAAATCCGACAAGTGCTTGTTAGGGTCCTCATCGCTTAAGCCATGGAATGTGGGTAGTTGATGGATCAAACCCGACTTCAATTCGAAAGTGGCATTCGCACCCAATGGTGGGTACGTAATGCACAAAGGTTATTGTGCGAGATCGGGTGTCGTCAGCTGCTTAATCGTGTCGACCATGGTATACGACTCTTCTTCGGATTCGGAGGAAACTTCAGTATTCACGGGAATAATAGGAATATCGTTGAAAAACTCAAGATCCTCGAATTACTGTGTTCCGATAACTATTGCTCCCTCTCCGATTCTCCGTGACCTGTGCAAGGTGCGTTCAATCTTTGAGTCGAATGCCTCGAGGTTCAAGTTAGAAGAATGAGTATTATACATAAACTACACAAAATAAAATAAAATAAAATAAAATTAGCTATAATAAAAAGAAAACTAAAAACTACACTATAAAACACAAAAATAATTAATACCGATTCCCCGGCAACGGCGCCAAAATTTGACAGGCTAAAGTCGTATTCCTCAAATTAGAATTTATAAGCACTTAAATCTAGATACTAAAACGTAGTATAGTAGAAATAAGGGTCGAACCCAAGGGAATCAGAATAACGAAATTATGCTAACTAAGTGTAGACGAAATCAATCAATCTCTAATTAAATTAAAGATCGTAGTAACCAAAGGGGGGGTTTTTATGATTAATTATCTAACTAACTAAAGTAAAATAATATAATAACTTGAGATGTCAAATGATGAAAAAGAACTTAGACACAAGCACAAATCCACACTCAATAGTGATTGATCATCGTAAGACGGTTTCAATTAATAACCTCGACCACTCTATCGTGAACATGAAATTCCAATTGTCTTAAGAATAGTTAACTAAAATGAATCCCGTTCTTAATTAACCCTAACCGTAAAACAACCTAAACAATCCAGTTCTAGGTTCAATTAGACGGAAGCAATATAGATCTGAGAATTCGATAGAGAATAAATAGCACACACAATCCAGTCGTGCCTTAAATATTTATATGAATCGTTTCTAAGTACTAATATCAACGTATCCCGTTCAATATTAATTCGTAGTTGTTAATAATGTAAAGTTAATCAGTAAATCCTACTCAATTAACGATACTAACGATAGAACGATGCAATCAAATACTAGTTGTACACCTAGCAATCAACAACAACATTCATGAAATTGATAACAAAGCAATTCATAATAATCAAGGTTAATAATCAAAACATTCAAACTCACAAACGTTTCTTGAGCGTTTCAAAGGCTTGAATCTAAGTAAAGAAGATTAGTTACACATACTTGCAATAGAAAATTAGGGTTCTTCAAAGGTCTCCATTTTCTTCTCCAATCTTACGTTAAACCCTTGATTGATGATATGAATATTATAATCTAAACTAAGCTTCACCTAATAATAGTTTACTAATAATAATATAAAAATAAAAATATCCTAAGGTAATAATAAAGTTTCCTAATTGAAACCCAAGTCTTAAAAACGTAGCCAAGTAACACAAAATAAGACGGAATGCGTGCGACCTTTCAGACCACCGCGCGACTCGCTTGAATGTGGCGCGACTCGCACGAGTGCGCGACTCACCTGGCTTCTGGGCGACTCGCGTGGCAGGCTGGAGCGGTTTCTTGCGATTCTTCGGTTTTTTTGTTCCGGGTCTTCAAGTGGGCTTTCTTCTTCTTCATGTTCTATTCCCTCTTAGCCCAAACCGACGGTCCAATGGTTAGCATCCTCAAAATAGCCTATATTACATTCATACCAAATTGACACAAATGCAATACAAGAGAACCGATTTATCTCACAAAATATACCAAAATCGTCGTAATAAATACGACTAAATACGGCCCATCAGTTATCTAGGGCGGTATTGATTTTCGAGAAGATATTGCTAATGGAGCAAGATAGCATAAGCATACTCCCCTGGATATCTCCTTCTCGACGACGCGGGATTTGTCGTGGTTTGGTAGTGTCTCGTTCATTGGGTCCCTGATAGGAAGAAGCGACAGGTGTTAGAAGTCGCCTAAGCTCGGTTTTGCGCAGGCGTAGGAGAAAGAGTCAAACTAGATACGGCCCAGGGGTGACGGGAATGACTAGGATTCTCGAATTGGGATATTCGAACATTGATCTAGACAAAGTAACGGCCGCGACTCAGACTCGAACTGCAGAAGGGTAAGTCCGCAAATGGGGCGACCGTGTTTGACCACGCCACGTACTCGGACCAATCGTGGTGACCTAACCCTAGGTGACTCGAGTGTTCGTAGCATAGGTACGACTCGAAGAAGGCATCATAAGGACGTCGGTGTATGATGAACGTAGGGTAGTCTCTAGGGTAACCGTGGTTGACTTCTCGAGTGGAGGACAGCCCCCGAATGAGACTAAAGACTTTGATAGGACTCAGATGGTGTGGCATCAAAGTGGCTCGAAAGTGGGGTGCATGAGACAACATGTCTAAGACGTGACCCTTAACGCAATCGTGATTGATTGTTCTGCCGAAGGGTAGCCCCCGAGTGGGCTCGAAGGTTTTGTCAAGACTCGAGTGTCGGACAACTGACCCTTAGATATAAGGATCAAGAAAGGTTGATTCGGCCTCGAGGAAAGGCAGACAGGGTAAGGGATGAAATGTGCGATGTAAGATCGGTAGAGTTTCGATGCTAGAGACCTTTGACTTGACTTGAATAAAGATGGACCTTGTGATTAGGGTAGACCCTTAAGTTAAAGGAGTTTTGAATTTGGATGACTCGACTAACAGATTGAAAGACGGGCGAAATTCCCTTGGGGAAGGCCGTGGGGACCGTCCTGTTAGAGGGAAAGGTCGCGTGAGACTTTCTAGTTAGGATTCGAGTGTCTGGACGAACCTTCCTTTTGCGAGTGTATGACTCGTGTTGGTTGGTTATGCCTTTACGGTAAGGCGGACTAAGATGAGGAAGAAACTTGTGACGTAGGATCAACGGAGTTTCGACGCTACGGAACTTCGACGTATTATGAACTAAACTAAGCTTCACCTAATAATAGTTTACTAATAATAATATAAAAATAAAAATATCCTAAGGTAATAATAAAGTTTCCTAATTGAAACCCAAGTCTTAAAAACTTAGCCAAGTAACACAAAATAAGACGGAATACGTGCGACCTTTCAGACCACCGCGCGACTCGCTTGAATGTGGCGCGACTCGCCTGGCTTCTGGGCGACTCGCGTGGCAGGCTGGAGCGGTTTCTTGCGATTCTTCGATTCTTTCGTTCCGGGTCTTCAAGTGGGCTTTCTTCTTCTTCATGTTCTATTCGCTCTTAGCCCAAACCGACGGTCCAATGGTTAGCATCCTCAAAATAGCCTATATTACATTCATACCAAATTGACACAAATGCAATACAAGAGAACCGAATTATCTCACAAAATATACCAAAACCGTCGTAATAAATACGACTAAATACGGCCCATCAGTTATCTAGGGCGGTATTGATTTTCGAGAAGATATTGCTAATGGAGCAAGATAGCATAAGCATACTCCCCTGGATATCTCCTTCTCGACGACGCGGGATTTGTCGTGGTTTGGTAGTGTCTCGTTCATTGGGTCCCTGATAGGAAGAAGCGACAGGTGTTAGAAGTCGCCTAAGCTCGGTTTTGCGCAGGCGTAGGAGAAAGAGTCAAACTAGATACGGCCCAGGGGTGACGGGAATGACTAGGATTCTCGAATTGGGATATTCGAACATTGATCTAGATAAAGTAACGACCGCGACTCAGACTCGAGCTGCAGAAGGGTAAGTGCGCAAATGGGGCGACCGTGTTTGACCACGCCACGTGCTCGGACCAATCGTGGTGACCTAACCCTAGGTGACTCGAGTGTTCGTAGCATAGGTACGACTCGAAGAAGGCATCATAAGGATGCCGGTGTATGATGAACGTAGGGTAGTCTCTAGGGTAACCGTGGTTGATTGCTCAAGTGGAGGACAACCCCCAAATGAGACTAAAGACTTTGATAGGACTCAGATGGTGTGGCATCAAAGTGGCTCGAAAGTGGGGTGCGTGAGACAACATGTCTAAGACATGACCCTTAGAGCAATCGTGATTGATTGCTCTGCCGAAGGGTAGCCCCCGAGTGGGCTCGAAGGTTTTGTCAAGACTCGAGTGTCGGACAACTGACCCTTAGATATAAGGATCACGAAAGGTTGACTCGGCCTCGAGGAAAGGTAGACGGGGTAAGGGATGAAACGTGCGATGTAAGATCGGTAGAGTTTCGATGCTAGAGACCTTTGACTTGAGTTGAATAAAGATCAACCTTGTGATTAGGGTAGACCCTTAAGTTAAAGGAGTTTTGAATTTGGATGACTCGACTAACAGATTGAAAGACGGGCGAAATTCCCTTGGGGAAGGCCGTGGGGACCGTCCTGTTAGAGGAAAAGGTCGCGTGAGACTTTCTAGTTAGGATTCGAGTGTCTGGACGAACCTTCCTTTTGCGAGTGTATGACTCGTGTTGGTTGGATATGCCTTTACGATAAGGCGGACTAAGATGGGGAAGAAACTTGTGATGTAGGATCAACGGAGTTTCGACGCTACGGACCTTCGACGTATTATGAACTAAACTAAGCTTCACCTAATAATAATATAAAAATAAAAATATCCTAATAAAGTTTCCTAATTGAAACCCAAGTCTTAAAAACGTAGCCAAGTAACACAAAATAAGACGGAATGTGTGCGACCTTTCAGACCACCGCGCGGCTCGCTTGAATGTGGCGCGACTCGCACGAGTGCGCGACTCGCCTGGCTTCTGGGCGACTCGCGTGGCAGGCTGGAGCGGTTTCTTGCGATTCTTCGATTCTTTCGTTCCGGGTCTTCAAGTGGGCTTTCTTCTTCTTCATGTTCTATTCGCTCTTAGCCCAAACCGACGGTCCAATGGTTAGCATCCTCAAAATAGCCTATACTACATTCATACTAAATTGACACAAATGCAATACAAGACAACCGATTTAGCTCACAAAATATACCAAAACCGTCGTAATAAATACGACTAAATACGGCCCATCAGTTATCTAGGGCGGTATTGATTTTCGAGAAGATATTGTTAATGGAGCAAGATAGCATAAGCATACTCCCTTGGATATCTGATAAGTATAGTTTGTAGTGTCTATTTTACTGTGTTTTGGTCCCATTTTCCTTGTGGAATTGCTCCTTGGGAGCGGTTTATGGGTTTCTTATGCTTCCTTTAGTTCGTTTCAGGTTCCCGAGACAAATGCAATGACAAGGAGCAAGATGAGCCTCCCTTGGGGCCACATGAAGACCGGTGGACGTTTGGGTATATCCCCAAAGACCAAAAGTACAAGTTCAAGCCGTTGAACTTGGAAGATCCGGATGCCCCGGGAACGTCAAGGCAAGGCCATGAAGAGCCTTCGTATGTGGACGGTTATATCTCGAGCTTGATTGAAGACTTTGCGAAGATCTTCGATTTGTTTCTCCGTGCCCTTGATGGAGATGGGATCGAGTATTGTTGTTGTTGAAAAAGATTGAAGATAGCACCATCTTGGTTTGACGGAGTTCCACAAGAACCGTCTCATTGTATATATCTTTTCATTGTAGTTCTCTTGGATTTTTGGAGAATTCTAGTGATTTTCGCTTATCGATGAGCGATGTGAGGGAGAGAGTTTGATGTTGAGTTTGAGTTTGTTTGATAGGTATGAAGTGAGAATGCTTCCTAGAGAAGAATGGCTATGATAGAGCTTGGGTTGTAAGCACGAGGATCGGGTTTTTGAAGCTTGGAACAAGCTTTTGGGATTGTGGAGGTTGAAGAAGGCCCATCCCGACCGGGATGAGGCGTCCCGACCGGGAAGAGTGAGGCATCCCGACCGGGAAGGGTGCCGTCCCGATCGAGATGGGTGTACCAAATTTCGAGCATGCTGTGGATCCGTCCCGACCGGGATGAGGGCGTCCCGACCGGGACGAGTGAGGTAACCCGACCGGGACCAACCATCCCGACCGGGATGGTCCTCTACTCCCCCTTTGTGTTTCTTCTTCGACAATTGACTCCACCCAACCATTTTATGCCCCCTCCCAACCTCCCTAGCTATCTTAGCCTTATCATATGCCTCATTTATTTCATTGACATGCCCTCACTCCATTTCCTACCCACTTTACACCGACTCTCGCATCAAATCCCACCCCTTACCATTACTACCTCTACCGTGAGTTCTTCTTGAGTGTGAAGCGCGATGGCAATCGAGAAGACAAGCGACGAGCCTTTAATGATCATCGAGACGATGGAGCAAGTGAGTTACTAGCCGCTCGGTTTGGGTAACTATCCTTACTTTTCCGTCTTTTTATCGCTTGTTTTTCATTGTTTGCCCTCTTCCCTCGAGTCATGGGGTCTTAGTGGCCTTCGAGGCCATAGTATGATTGCTCCCAACTCTCGACGACGTGATTGCATCGAGAGTCAATCGAAAAGTCCAATATACAAGATTTTCACCACTTTTTAGGAATTAGTCGGATTTGGACGGAATCCGGGTTAGGTGACTTGATTACACCTAGCCCTCCCCTCCCATTTCCTTTTGTTTCCTTCTTTTTATTTTCTTCCCCCTTCCATATCTTTTCTTGTCTCGGCCCATGGTGACTTGATTACACCCCGGCCGGACGCTTCCCACACTTTTCTCCATCTTTTCTTTTTGTTTTTTTTTAGCTTTATTTTCGTAGTTTCTTTTCCTTTGTCTCTCTGCACACTACGATCGAGCATGAGGACATGGCCCGGTTTAAGTGTGGGGGAGCGATATTCTAGCATAGTTAGTTTTATTTTCTTAGTTTTTTTTCGAAAAAAATCTTCAAAAAATCCTAAAAATTTGAAAATTTTCACAAAAAAATCAAAAAGATTTTCTTTTTGTGTCTCTTTCTTTTGTGTCGTTGTGTCGTGTATTTGTTTTGTATTGTGTGTGTTTTGCCTCCCTTTTCCTTATAGGTTGCTTAATCACCGTTGTTTGGAAAGCTTTGAAGACATCCGGTAACATCTTCTAACCCTCTTTCCCTCTTTATTCCCTGTGATGTTTGGAGAAGGTTGTGTTGAGGTGTGCTCGGGTGGAGCTTATACTTACTTATGGTGAATTTGATGACTTGTTTGGAAATTAGGGGTGGTGTGTGCTTTGTTTATGTTTTTGTCTTGTTTTTTTTATTTATTTTGTTGCGTTTTGTTTCTTTTTCTTTCATTTTCGTTGAGTCTTTGTTTTGTGTGTGTAGTTGTGTCTTGTGCGTAAAAGGTTTTCGAAAACCCGGTTTAGAGGCTAGTGTGCGAGTGTTTACTTTCCCTTTTTAGTAGTGTAAATCGAGTCTTGGACTTTAGCCTAGTAGAATGACCCTAAATCAATGATTTCGTTGGTCCTTTACCTTGAGTCCACCTAGCTTACTAGGAATTTACTACGGGATTTGCACTTTTGACCATTATTACCACCCACGGTGTGAAAAGGCCTTGGTTACCGAGTCTCGTCCCTTAGGTGACCATGTCTAGGGTTGTTTGATTAGTCCAAGTTCTCCACTTTTTGTGGGTTTGAAGGGAAGGCGCCGTCCCGACTCACCCATTACCCTACCTCCTACACATACTCACACAAATAAAATGCAATTTGTCGAATTCTCCCATTCTCAATTGTCAAGAAACGCCAAAAAGCCAAATCTTGCCAAAAAAAGGGCAAAGAGAAGAAAAAGAAAGAAAATGAAAGAAAGAAAAGAATGAAGAAAAAGAAAAGACACAAAAGCCAAAAAAAGAAAGTACAAAAGAAGAAAAAGAAATGGCATGGCAACAAACAAAGCAAAATGTCAAAAAGAAAGAAAAATGCCAAAAGAAAACCCGACTCACAAAAATAACCCCTACCTCTCAAAATAAGCCTTTTTCCGACTTTTGCCGTGAAGAGCCTACCAAAAGACCGAGTCCCTAGGAAGGATGATAGCGGCATTAGTCGGTCTTCCCTCATTTTGCATGTTTTCCACCTTTTTACTTGGACTAGTTAGGCGGTTTTGGACACGGGACAACCCTCTTGGCTCACGCTAAAGGGGGCGGGGTCTCACTTACCTACAGTGTCGACTAACACCGTGGTTCTTCACTTTTCCAATCCGCCGATCGTCCCGTAGTACGTTTTTAGAAAGTTAGGAGGACCTAGGTAAGTTACCAACGTTTTTGTTGCTTTATCTTCATACTATTAGGGTTTAGTCCACCTTGGTTTGTATTTCTAGCTTGGGAACGTTGTCACTTACCTCGAGTCCTAAACCGGTGCTTCTTTCACCGCTTTTAGAGGGAAGCGGTATTTCTTTTGTTTTGGGTGCAACCGTCTAAGTGTTTGTTTGTGTGTTTTGTGTCCGGTTGCATCCGCGGTTTTGTCGCAAGACCCGACTTGCCTTGCGGAGTGCATTTTTCCTCTAAGTGCACTCGCGTGATTTGAAAGGGCGTAGGGTGCGCTAATACCCGTTCGGCTAGTATAGTAGTTAGTATGTGCTTACTCGAGGGCAAGTAAGGGTTAAGTGTGGGGGAGTTGATAAGTGTAGTTTGTAGTGTCTATTTTACTGTGTTTTGGTCCCATTTTCCTTGTGGAATCGCTCCTTGGGAGCGGTTTATGGGTTTCTTATGCTTCCTTTAGTTCGTTTCAGGTTCCCGAGACCGATTTGGAAGAGTTGGAGCAATTCCGACTCGATACATACACATTTTGGAGCCAACGGAGTAAAGGAACGATGACTCGATGCCTTGGAATTGATCCCGAGACCTCGGGACCCAATCCCGAGCCTCCGAGACCCGAGCCCGAGTCCCGAGAATCGACGAGATACCCATGAGAGGCAAGGAGGGACAAAAAAGCTCTCAAGGGAGGCCTACAAGACCCATCCCGTTCGGGAAGGCCTCATCCCGTTCGGGATGGGGTGCACGTTAAAGGGTGCTGCTGTGGGCCCGTCCCGGTCGGGACCAACCCGTCCCGGTCGGGATGACAGCCCGTTCCGTTCGGGATGACCCGTCCCGGTCGGGACCGTGCTGCTGCTGCACGCCTTCTTTTATTTCACTCTCCTTTCCCCTTGTACCCATATGTATACTCCCCTCTTGTATTAGTAAAACATCTTATGATAGTTTAGCATTCCTTAAGCCTCTCTACAACCCTAAAACCCTAGATTTACTTTCACCCATTAGTTTTAATCTTCCTTTAATCTTAGTTAATCTTGAGTTAATCTATTGTAATTAGTTCTTGTATTAAGAAGTTCTTGAAGAATTCTCCAAGCTTGACATCCTTGGGGTTGATTTTGGGTTCTTATTTATACAAGATTGCATCTTTTCATCTTCTTAGTGTTGGTATAATCATCTCTACTCTTAATCTTGTTTATTTAATCTTGTTTGAATCTTTTCATATTGTTATTGTTATTGTTCTTGTTATTCATTATGGATGTTTGTTTTGTGGTATTGATTTCTCTTGTTATTGTTGGTTTTCTCTTCATCATGAGTGAGTAGTCTTCTTTGTGGGGTTAGTAGGGGGATTAGGGGTAGATTATGGTTGATTAGGGTTGATTAAGGAAAAAGGATGAATCTTTGTTGTTAGTCACATTGTGGGCACTCCATGTGTTTGTTGATATGCTTGTGTGAGTTGTAGTGGCCATGCTTCCCATACTTGTGTTCATCTTCTCATTGTTTGTCTATTATGTGGAAATGTTGAGAATAGTCATAGTCACGAGAGTGCCGACTAGGGTCTAAGTTGCGAGAGCCCGGACCCACCTTGACATCGGTCTAAGTTGCGAGAGCCCGGACCGACTCTAGCAATTAGGAGACACCTATACCCTTGATCACCCCGATTACCCTTCTACTCTTATGAACCCGACCTACCCCATTTTCTTCCATATTTGAGTTCATCTTTCTAGTTAGCCATCGTTCTTCTAGTTTATTTATTAGTTCGATCATTAGCATTGTTTAGCATTGTTTTAGCCTAGTTCATCATTAGCTTAGTCATACTTCTCCTCCACCATAGTTTTCCATTTATCGTTTCTTTGTGTTTGTTTGGTAGCATAGTCTTGTTATAGGCCGACCTAGTCTAAACTTCGCCATACCATCCTCGTGGATACGATCCCGACTTGCACTAGCTACCCACTAGGTGTAATCGGTAGTTTATTGTTGGTTAGGATACACGACAAATTCCTACCATCAATTTGGCGCCGTTGCCGGGGACGGTGCATTGTTTAGACTTAGTTTGCTTATTTCTAGACTTAGTTACCCTTCTTTGTGCCCTTCTACCCTCTCTTGTGCATATTCTCTAGTTTTTCTTGTTTTCTTAGCTTTCTTTTCTCTTTGTCTCTAGTTGTGCTTGTTTATTGTCGTTGCCTAGTGCCCATAAAGCACTAGGTGTTCTCACGTTTGTTCTAGTGTGTAGTGTATGCCTAGGAGGGGAGGCGACTTCTATCTCTTTAATCCAGAGCCGGAGAGACTCTTTCGAGCCTTTCGCCAACGGACGATTAATCGGGTTAGGATCTCTCAACCGAGTGCAAGCAATACTCATCAAGGGCAAGCTCAAGGAGCCGACTTTAGCGAGTCACCTCGAGAGACGGCCGGAGGGACCTTCATCAATCCCTTCGGTAACTCTTCTTCTCCTAGTTCCCCCTCTTCATCTACATCAACACTGTCTACACCACCATGTTCTCCCTTATATCCAATCATGCTGAAGTTTTCTTCTCACTCCACTTTTACCGAGGATGTCTTGCCGGGACCGAGTGCATTATCGGAAGCCTATACCGGGAATTTTGTGGCGAAGACTCAATTTATCCAACTTGTGGAGAGGAGCCCATTTAGTGGTTTGCCCACCGAAGACCCGCACCAACATATGGAGACCTTCTCCGATTATTGTGACGCTATATCTCAAACCGGGGTTACTCAAGATCAAATTCGTTGGGTACTTTTCCCGTTCTCTCTTATTGGAAAAGCGAAGCAATGGATTAAGAGTCTCGATAGGGCAACCATGGGGATCGATACTTGGAAAAAGCTTGCCTTGGCGTTCTACCAAAAGTTTTACCCTCCGGAAAAGACCAATTTACTTAGGGCCTCCATCATCGGTTTTCAACAAAGGGATGAAGAGAGCCTTTATGAAGCTTGGGAGCGGTTTAAATCTTTGGTGAGATCATGCCCCCATCACGGACTCTCACAATGGTTCTTGGTTCAACAATTTTGGAACGGTCTTTATGAGGACTCAAGAGCTATACTTAATATGGGTTCCAATGGTAGGTTCACCGAGGTCGATGACGACCAAACTTGGGCGAGAATCGAAGAGATGGCGGTGCATAATCGCAATACTCTAGGCCTAGGAAGGCATATCGAGGAGGCATGCATGAGGTTGATGTTATCACTAAGTTAAGCATTGACCTTGGAGCTCAATTGAAAACACACATGGAGACTATTGACAAGAAGCTCCAAAGCCACCTCAACCAAGTCCAAGGCACTAGTTCCTCCCACCATCAACCGATTCAAGAAGTGAATGCTTTGGAGTTTGCACCTCCTTTGCCTTATTTTGGGATGTGTGATACTTGAGGAATCGTTGGTCATGATCCTATGAATTGTAGAGGAAGTATTGAACAAGTGAACGCCTTTCAAGCGTTCAAGCAAGGTGCCTCCTACTCTAATCAATACCAAGCTTCCAATCAAGTCCCTCAACAACAAGCAGTTCAACATCAACAACAACATCGTCCCTATGTTCCACCTCCCTTAAGGGACAACAATCAAGGTTACCAAGGCTATATGGGTAATCCAAGACCCTTCAACAACTTCAAGCAAAATAACCAAGGTACCTTTCATAACAACAATCAAGGGTTCCAACAAGGGAACTTCAATCAAGGCGGTTTCCAAGGAAACCAAAACTTTCAAAGACAACAAAACCACAACCAAGGCCTTAATCAAGGCAATTCTCATGGGTTCCAAGGGAACCATCAACAACAACAAGCAATTCAAGGCAATCAACCAAAAAGCAAGCCTACGAGCCGGTCTCCTATTCATGACTATGGTACTCCATTAGCCCTCACCGATACTCCGCATAATCCATCATCCCCACCACGGGATTTCGACATACAAAAGCAAATGATGGATATGCAAAGGAATACTCAAGAAATGCAAAAGAGTCAATTGGAGGCACAAATGTCACAACAAGGAATCATTGCTCAAATTCTAATGGATAACAAGGAAATGAAAACTCACATGAAGATGATTGAGAATCAAGTATCACAACTTGCTTCGGGAAGTTCTTCAAGGCAAAAGGGGCAATTACCTTCTCAAGGTGAAACACCGACATTTGAGCATGTAAATGCTATCACCACAAGAAGAGGTACATCCTATGACCCCCCTTCATCTCCTAGTGAGCAAGAGCTAATGCAAGAACCGACAAAGGAAATGGCATCTCCAACTCAAGAAGAATCAAGCTTTGACAATCCAAAGGAGGAACAAGTTTTATGGGAAGTTGAAAAACCCCAAGAAGACAACCCTCCCCCACTTCAAGAGAAAGACAAGGGAAAAAGGAAAGTGTCCTTTGAGGAGTCCACCCCTATTGAGCAAAACAAGTACCAATCAAGTTGCCTTTCCCATCAAGACAAATGAAGACTAAGGTGGACACTCAATATGACAAGTTCCTTAGCATCGTGAAGAAATTGGATGTTAGCGTCCCGTTTACCGAACTACTTACCCAAATCCCGGCATATGGAAGATTTATGAGAGAAATATTAGCTAGAAGGAGATCCGTCGACAAGGAAGAGACCGTAGCGTTCACGAGGGTGGTGAGCGAGCTTATCCAAGGTTCCACGCTTCCGAAGTTGAAGGATCCGGATAGTTTTTCGATCCCTTGCACCATAGGCAATTTCATGATCAAGAATTCTTTATGTGACTTGGGCGCGAGTGTGAGCATCATTCCCTACTCTATTTGTTACCGACTAGGGATGAAGGAGTTGAAATGTACGTCCATTACACTCCAAATGGCCGATAAATCTCTTAACCGACCATTGGGAATGCTTGAGGATGTGCCGGTACGAATAGGGAAATTCTTCATTCCGGTCGACTTCATTGTGCTCGATATGCCGGAGGATGCAAACACTCCCATTATTCTTGGGCGCCCATTTCTACACACCGCCGGTGCCATGATCGACGTGAAGAAGGGTAGGATCACATTTGAGTTAGGCGAGGAAAAGATAGTGTTCGACCTCCAAGGTAACACTTCGCCTACTAGCGATGAGTCATGCAATATGATCCAAGCCACGGAAGACGTCGGTCTTGGGGGTGAACCGGGACAAAGCTTGAAGAAGTACTCTTATGTACTTGAAGATGATGACTCCGATTTGGAAGAGGATGAGAGCCCATATCATTGGTTAGGTGACAAATGCAATGACAAGGATCAAGATGAGCCTCCCTTGGGGCCACATGAAGACCGGTGGACGTTTGGGTATATCCCCAAAGACCAAAAGTACAAGTTCAAGCCGTTGAACTTGGAAGATCGGGATGCCCCGGGAACGTCAAGGCAAGGCCATGAAGAGCCTTGGTATGTGGATGGTTATATCTCGAGCTTGATTGAAGACTTTGCGAAGTTCTTCGATTTGTTTCTCCGTGCCCTTGATGGAGATGGGATCGAGTATTGTTGTTGATGAAAAAGATTGAAGATAGCACCATCTTGGTTTGACGGAGTTCCACAAGAACCGTCTCATTGTATATATCTTTTCATTGTAGTTCTCTTGGATTTTTGGAGAATTCTTGTAATTTTCGCTTATCGATGAGCGATGTGAGGGAGAGAGTTTGATGTTGAGTTTGAGTTTGTTTGATAGGTATGAAGTGAGAATGCTTCCTAGGGAAGAATGGCTATGATAGAGCTTGGGTTGTAAGCACGAGGATCGGGTTTTTGAAGCTTGGAACAAGCTTTTGGGATTGTGGAGGTTGAAGAAGGCCCATCCCGACCGGGATGAGGCGTCCCGACCGGGAAGAGTGAGGCATCCCGACCGGGAAGGGTGCCGTCCCGATCGGGATGGGTGTACCAAATTTCGAGCATGCTGTGGATCCATCCCGACCGGGATGAGGGCGTCCCGACCGGGACGAGTGAGGTAACCCGACCGGGACCAACTATCCCGACCGGGATGGTCCTCTACTCCCCCTTTGTGTTTCTTCTTCGACAATTGACTCCACCCAACCATTTTATGCCCCCTCCCAACCTCCCTAGCTATCCTAGCCTTATCATATGCCTCATTTATTTCATTGAGATGCCCTCACTCCATTTCCTACCCACTTTACACCGACTCTCGCATCAAATCCCACCCCTTACCATTACTACCTCTACCGTGAGTTCTTCTTGAGTGTGAAGCGGGATGGCTACCGAGAAGACAAGCGACGAGCCTTTAATGATCATCGAGACGATGGAGCAAGTGAGTTACTAGCCGCTCGGTTTGGGTAACTATCCTTACTTTTCCGTCTTTTTATCGCTTGTTTTTCATTGTTTGCCCTCTTCCCTCGAGTCATGGGGTCTTAGTGGCCTTCGAGGCCATAGTATGATTGCTCCCGACTCTCGACGATGTGATTGCATCGAGAGTCAATCGAAAAGTCCAATATACAAGATTTTCACCACTTTTTAGGAATTAGTCGGATTTGGACGAAATCCGGGCTAGGTGACTTGATTACACCTAGCCCTCCCCTCCCATTTCGTTTTGTTTCCTTCTTTTTATTTTCTTCCCCCTTCCATATCTTTTCTTGTCTCGGCCCATGGTGACTTGATTACACCCCGGCCGGACGCTTCCCACACTTTTCTCCATCTTTTCTTTTTGTTTTTTTTAGCTTTATTTTCGTAGTTTCTTTTCCTTTGTCTCTCTGCACACTACGATCGAGCATGAGGACATGGCTCGATTTAAGTGTGGGGGAGCGATATTCTAGCATAGTTAGTTTTATTTTCTTAGTTTTTTTTCGAAAAAAATCTTCAAAACATCCTAAAAATTTGAAAATTTTCACAAAAAAATCAAAAAGATTTTCTTTTTGTGTCTCTTTCTTTTGTGTCGTTGTGTCGTGTATTTGTTTTGTATTGTGTGTGTTTTGCCTCCCTTTTCCTTATAGGTTGCTTAATCACCGTTGTTTGGAAAGCTTTGAAGACATCCGGTAACATCTTCTAACCCTCTTTCCCTCTTTATTCCTTGTGATGTTTGGAGAAGGTTGTGTTGAGGTGTGCTCGAGTGGAGCTTACACTTACTTGTGGTGGATTTGATGACTTGTTTGGAAATTAGGGGTGGTGTGTGCTTTGTTTATGTTTTTGTCTTGTTTTTTTTATTTATTTTGTTGCCTTTTGTTTCTTTTTCTTTCATTTTCGTTGAGTCTTTGTTTTGTGTGTGTAGTTGTGTCTTGTGTGTAAAAGGTTTTCGAAAACCCGGTTTAGAGGCTAGTGTGCGAGTGTTTACTTTCCCTTTTTAGTAGTGTAAATCGAGTCTTGGACTTTAGCCTAGTATAATGACCCTAAATCAATGATTTCGTTGGTCCTTTACCTTGAGTCCACCTAGCTTACTAGGAATTTACTACGGGATTTGCACTTTTGACCATTATTACCACCCACGGTGTGAAAAGGCCTTGGTTACCGAGTCTCGTCCCTTAGGTGACCATGTCTAGGGTTGTTTGATTAGTCCAAGTTCTCCACTTTTTGTGGGTTTGAAGGGAAGGCGCCGTCCCGACTCACCCATTACCCTACCTCCTACACATACTCACACAAATAAAATGCAATTTGTCGAATTCTCCCATTCTCAATTGTCAAGAAACGCCAAAAAGCCAAATCTTGCAAAAAAAGGGCAAAGAGAAGAAAATGAAAGAAAATGAAAGAAAGAAAAGAATGAAGAAAAAGAAAAGACACAAAAGCCAAAAAAAGAAAGTACAAAAGAAGAAAAAGAAATGGCATGGCAACAAACAAATCAAAATGTCAAAAAGAAAGAAAAATGCCAAAAGAAAACCCGACTCACAAAAATAACCCCTACCTCTCAAAATAAGCCTTTTTCCGACTTTTGCCGTGAAGAGCCTACCAAAAGACCGAGTCCCTAGGAAGGATGATAGCGGCATTAGTCGGTCTTCCCTCATTTTGCATGTTTTCCACCTTTTTACTTGGACTAGTTAGGCGGTTTTGGACACGGGACGACCCTCTTGGCTCACGCTAAAGGGGGCGGGGTCTCACTTACCTACAGTGTCGACTAACACCGTGGTTCTTCACTTTTCCAGTCCGCCGATCGTCCCGTAGTACGTTTTTAGAAAGTTAGGAGGACCTAGGTAAGTTACCAACGTTTTTGTTGCTTTATCTTCATACTATTAGGGTTTAGTCCACCTTGGTTTGTATTTCTAGCTTGGGAACGTTGTCACTTACCTCGAGTCCTAAACCGGTGCTTCTTTCACCGCTTTTAGAGGGAAGCGGTATTTCTTTTGTTTTGGGTGCAACCGTCTAAGTGTTTGTTTGTGTGTTTTGTGTCCGGTTGCATCCGCGGTTTTGTCGCAAGACCCGACTTGCCTTGCGGAGTGCATTTTTCCTCTAAGTGCACTCGCGTGATTTGAAAGGGCGTAGGGTGCGCTAATACCCGTTCGGCTAGTATAGTAGTTAGTATGTGCTTACTCGAGGGCAAGTAAGGGTTAAGTGTGGGGGAGTTGATAAGTGTAGTTTGTAGTGTCTATTTTACTGTGTTTTGGTCCCATTTTCCTTGTGGAATCGCTCCTTGGGAGCGGTTTATGGGTTTCTTATGCTTCCTTTAGTTCGTTTCAGGTTCCCGAGACCGATTTGGAAGAGTTGGAGCAATTCCGACTCGATACATTCACATTTTGGAGCCAACGGAGTAAAGGAACGATGACTCGATGCCTTGGAATCGATCCCGAGACCTCGGGACCCAATCCCGAGCCTCCGAGACCCGAGCCCGAGTCCCGAGAATCGACGAGATACCCATGAGAGGCAAGGAGGGACCAAAAAGCTCTCAAGGGAGGCCTACAAGACCCATCCCGTTCGGGAAGGCCTCATCCCGTTCGGGATGGGGTGCACGTTAAAGGGTGCTGCTGTGGGCCCGTCCCGGTCGGGACCAACCCGTCCCGGTTGGGATGACAGCCCGTCCCGGTCGGGATGACCCGTCCCGGTCGGGACCGTGCTGCTGCTGCACGTCTTCTTTTATTTCACTCTCCTTTCCCCTTGTACCCATATGTATACTCCCCTCTTGTATTAGTAAAACATCTTATGATAGTTTAGCATTCCTTAAGCCTCTCTACAACCCTAAAACCCTAGATTTACTTTCACCCATTAGTTTTAATCTTCCTTTAATCTTAGTTAATCTTGAGTTAATCTATTGTAATTAGTTCTTGTATTAAGAAGTTCTTGAAGAATTCTCCAAGCTTGACATCCTTGGGGTTGATTTTGGGTTCTTATTTATACAAGATTGCATCTTTTCATCTTCTTAGTGTTGGTATAATCATCTCTACTCTTAATCTTGTTTATTTAATCTTGTTTGAATCTTTTCATATTGTTATTGTTATTGTTCTTGTTATTCATTATGGATGTTTGTTTTGTGGTATTGATTTCTCTTGTTATTGTTGGTTTTCTCTTCATCATGAGTGAGTAGTCTTCTTTGTGGGGTTAGTAGGGGGATTAGGGGTAGATTAGGGTTGATTAGGGTTGATTAAGGAAAAAGGATGAATCTTTGTTGTTAGTCACATTGTGGGCACTCCATGTGTTTATTGATATGCTTTTGTGAGTTGTAGTGGCCATGCTTCCCATACTTGTGTTCATCTTCTCATTGTTTGTCTATTATGTGGAAATGTTGAGAATAGTCATAGTCACGAGAGTTCCGACTAGGGTCTAAGTTGCGAGAGCCCGGACTCACCTTGACATCGGTCTAAGTTGCGAGAGCCCGGACCGACTCTAGCAATTAGGAGACACCTATACCCTTGATCACCCCGATTACCATTCTACTCTTATGAACCCGACCTACCCCACTTTCTTCCATATTTGAGTTCATCTTTCTAGTTAGCCATCGTTCTTCTAGTTTATTTATTAGTTCGATCATTAGCATTGTTTAGCATTGTTTTAGCCTAGTTCATCATTAGCTTAGTCATACTTCTCCTCCACCATAGTTTTCCATTTATCGTTTCTTTGTGTTTGTTTGGTAGCATAGTCTTGTTATAGGCCGACCTAGTCTAAACATCACCATACCGTCCTCGTGGATACGATCCCGACTTGCCCTAGCTACCCACTAGGTGTAATCGGTAGTTTATTGTTGGTTAGGATACACGACAAATCCCTACCATCAATATCTCCTTCTCGACGACGCGGGATTTGTCGTGGTTTGGTAGTGTCTCGTTCATTGGGTCCCTGATAGGAAGAAGCGACAGGTGTTAGAAGTCGCCTAAGCTCGGTTTTGCGCAGGCGTAGGAGAAAGAGTCAAACTAGATACGGCCCAGGGGTGACGGGAATGACTAGGATTCTCGAATTGGGATATTCGAACATTGATCTAGACAAAGTAATGACCGCGACTCAGACTCGAGCTGCAGAAGGGTAAGTCCGCCAATGGGGCGACCGTGTTTGACCACGCCACGTGCTCGGACCAATCGTGGTGACCTAACCCTAGGTGACTCGAGTGTTCGTAGCATAGGTACGACTCGAAGAAGGCATCATAAGGATGCCGGTGTATGATGAACGTAGGGTAGTCTCTAGGGTAACCGTGGTTGACTGCTCGAGTGGAGGACAGCCCCCAAATGAGACTAAAGACTTTGATAGGACTCAGATGGTGTGGCATCAAAGTGGCTCGAAAGTGGGGTGCGTGAGACAACATGTCTAAGACATGACCCTTAGAGCTATCGTGATTGATTGCTCTGCCGAAGGGTAGCCCCCGAGTGGGCTTGAAGGTTTTGTCAAGACTCGAGTGTCGGACAACTGACCCTTAGATATAAGGATCATGAAAGGTTGACTCGGCCTCGAGGAAAGGCAGACGGGGTAAGGGATGAAACGTGCGATGTAAGATTGGTAGAGTTTCGATGCTAGAGACCTTTGACTTGACTTGAATAAAGATGGACCTTGTGATTAGGGTAGACCCTTAAGTTAAAGGAGTTTTGAATTTGGATGACTCGACTAACAGATTGAAAGACGGGCGAAATTCCCTTGGGGAAGGCCGTGGGGACCGTCCTGTTAGAGGAAAAGGTCGCGTGAGACTTTCTAGTTAGGATTCGAGTGTCTGGACGAACCTTCCTTTTGCGAGTGTATGACTCGTGTTGGTTGGATATGCCTTTACGATAAGGCGGACTAAGATGGGGAAGAAACTTATGATGTAGGATCAACGGAGTTTCGACGCTACGGACCTTCGACGTATTATGAACTAAACTAAGATTCACCTACTAATAGTTTACTAATAATAATATAAAAATAAAAATATCCTAAGGTAATAATAAAGTTTCCTAATTGAAACCCAAGTCTTAAAAACGTAGCCAAGTAACACAAAATAAGACGGAATGCGTGCGACCTTTCAGACCACCGCGCGACTCGCTTGAATGTGGCGCGACTCGCACGAGTGCGCGACTCGCCTGGCTTCTGGGCGACTCGCGTGGCAGGCTGGAGCGTTTTCTTGCGATTCTTCGATTCTTTCGTTCTGGGTCTTCAAGTGGGCTTTCTTCTTCTTCATGTTCTATTCGCTCTTAGCCCAAACTGACGGTCCAATGGTTAGCATCCTCAAAATAGCCTATATTACATTCATACCAAATTGACACAAATGCAATACAAGAGAACCGATTTATCTCACAAAATATACCAAAACCGTCGTAATAAATACGACTAAATACGGCCCATCAGTTATCTAGGGCGGTATTGATTTTCGAGAAAATATTGTTAATGGAGCAAGATAGCATAAGCATACTCCCCTGGATATCTCCTTCTCGACGACGCGGGATTTGTCGTGGTTTGGTAGTGTCTCGTTCATTGGGTCCCTTATAGGAAGAAGCGACAGGTGTTAGAAGTCGCCTAAGCTCGGTTTTGCGCAGGCGTAAGAGAAAGAGTCAAACTAGATACGGCCCAGGGGTGACGGGAATGACTAGGATTCTCGAATTGGGATATTCGAACATTGATCTAGACAAAGTAACGACCGCGACTCAGACTCGAGCTGCAGAAGGGTATGTCCGCAAATGGGACGACAGTGTTTGACCACGCCACGTGCTCGGACCAATCGTGGTGACCTAACCCTAGGTGACTCGAGTGTTCGTAGCATAGGTACGACTCGAAGAAGGCATCATAAGGACGCAGGTGTATGATGAACGTAGGGTAATCTCTAGGGTAACCGTGGTTGACTGCTCGAGTGGAGGACAGCCCCCGAATGAGACTAAAGACTTTGATAGGACTCAGATGGTGTGGCATCAAAGTGGATCGAAAGTGGGGTGCGTGAGACAACATGTCTAAGACATGACCCTTAGAGCAATCGTGATTGATTGCTCTGCCGAAGGGTAGCCCCCGAGTGGGCTCGAAGGTTTTGTCAAGACTCGAGTGTCGGACAACTGACCCTTAGATATAAGGATCACGAAAGGTAGACTCGGCCTCGAGGAAAGGCAGACGGGGTAAAAGATGAAACGTGCGATGTAAGATCGGTAGAGTTTCGATGCTAGAGACCTTTGACTTGACTTGAATAAAGATGGACCTTGTGATTAGGGTAGACCCTTAAGTTAAAGGAGTTTTGAATTTGGATGACTCGACTAACAGATTGAAAGACGGGCGAAATTCCCTTGGGGAAGGCCATGGGGACCGTCCTGTTAGAGGGAAAGGTCGCGTGAGACTTTCTAGTTAGGATTCGAGTGTCTGGACGAACCTTCCTTTTGCGAGTGTATGACTCATGTTGGTTGGTTATGCCTTTACGATAAGGCGGACTAAGATGGGGAAGAAACTTGTGATGTAGGATCAACGGAGTTTCGACGCTACGGACCTTCGACGTATTATGAAAAGACCCGACACACAGATAACGGTAGGTCCTAGGACAAGAAGGGTTTTGAAAAAAATGGTTGAATTTTAAAAATTCAGAGAATGGTCGTGAAATTGGTATTGGGCCAATAGGGCCGGAAATGTTGGAATGGTTACAAGTAATTTCGCATTTTTTTTAAATAAAATAAAATTGGGAGACGGTCCCGTCTTTTGAAATTGGCAGCATGCCGACAGGACCGAGTTTTTTTTTTTGAAAAAGTTGAATATTTGGAATTTTGAAAATTTGAAAATCGAAAATAAATTTCTGAGAATTTGAAAAAAAATCAAAAACGGGATCCCAAAGATTTTGAAAATCGAAAACGGCATCTCGAAGACTTGAAGAACGGAGTGGAATTTCGAAAATACGAAAATTGAAATGAAATTTTGAAGATTTGAAAATCGAAGTGGCATTTTGAAAATTTGAATGGAATCTTGAAAATTCGAAAATCGAATAGGGATCAGAAATTCGAATATTGAAAGGGATAGCATGCCGGCTAGAAAATAGGCTTGTTTTGAGTCAAATCTTAAGTCTAAATTTCGGCAGCATTCCGATTTTTTGAAAATTGGATATTTTTGAAATTATGCATTTTTGGAATTTCGGAATTTTGAATATCGAAAATGAATTTTCGAAAATTTGAAAATCGAAAACAGGATCCCGACTTTTAAAGTTGGCGAAAATGCCGTCGAGTTCGAATTGTTTGAAAAGTTGTAAATTTTGGCATTTTTGAAATGGATAGCATACCGGCTGAAAATAGGCTACTTTAAGTCAAATCGTAAATCCTAATTTCGGTAACACTCTAGTTTTTTGAAAATTGGATAATTTTGAAAAGATGCATTTTTTTTTTGAAATAACGGTTTTTTAAAAAGATGACATGTAAATCAAGTAGCATGTAGTCATGGAAGCAATATAACGACACCATGTATGCTCTAAACTAAGTCTCGGTAGGTCGGAATCGGGTCTATACCAACAACGATGACTTTCTCGTAAATTAGGACGGACTTCCTAAGTCGAATTGGTCTTAGAACATGCCGCGAAACCCATACGAGTTCGGCCATAGAAGTTTTTAGCGCACCCATTTAGGAATGCACCGCGGTATAGTGGCACGTCGGTCACAAGTAACCGGCCCGGGAAAAAATTGGGTTATGCATGAACCATCGAACTAAAACGCATACATTACTAATCGAACGATTTCTTTTCGAGTCTCACCCTAGGAACCCCGCTGACTAGTGGTACATCAGGTATCCCCAGCGGAGTCGCCAAATTGTGGACATGACATAGGTCCATCCCGACGCGGCCACGCACGGGTATGGTGCGGCGAATGAATCTCGTGGTAAGATTGATCTCGAGTCAAAATTTAAATCGAAATAGGAGTCGCCACCGAATTTTGTGAGAATTCGGACCCGTTCGAACACACTCTACATTTAGGCGGATCGCGCACAAAGTACGACCCGCTTTCAATGCTAGAGTTTAGGGGTTCGTTCCTTTGCATTGCGATACCGATGTCGAGTTATCGGGAATCATGTATTGAATGACTCTCGTTTGCCAACGGTTTCGGACATCCGGAAACCATGGTTCTTAGTAAGGGGAGAAGGTACGTGTTGGGAAGCCCACAAAGAGCACCCAACCCCTCCCGCACTTAGCGGCCTCTACTTAGATATCGTTCATTTTTCATGTACGCGCGTTAGTTTGACGGTTGAATGTTATGCAAACAGTGTTTTACGAGATATAGAAACTGAATAAGTTGCTTCGTCGATTTAATGCATCTAAACTAACGTCGAAGTTATTTTAGCATGTGAGGTTCATTTTAGTACAATAAAACAAACAACGAAAATAAAACTTAAAACAAAAGATCACAAATGCGCGGGCGGAATTCAACCCGGAAATACAATACGACAAACAAAATATATAAATATAATAAGCGATAAAAATAAATATAAGTAAACTATATGATTAGCGAATTGTACGGTATATGGTTTATCGATTAATTCTTTCAGACGGAACGCGTGGTATGTTCAGGAAACCGGGCGACCCGCGCGACTAGCGCACTCCTCGTGCGACTCGCCTGGAGGGCTGTAACTGCCTATTGTTTAATTCTTTTAGACACGATATTCGACTACGGAGTCGGTATCACATCTTTAGAATAACATTTTATTTGTTTGATTAGATCGAAAATCGATTCCCTTGCGTCACGACATCGTAACTAATCCTTGCGGATTATGTAATGTTAGATCTGCATCAACAGGTTTTTGTTCTAACCTTAAAAAAAGATCTAGTGCACCTAACGACATATATCAGCGATCGCACTGGGCCCTTGAGTGTTTAGGGCGGCGCTCCTCGAAAGGGTGCCACCTGTTACGACTCGTAAAGGGATTAGGAGGATCTTAGAACGAGATTTGTCTTTAGGTATACTCGATATGAAATTTGTTTTAAATTTTATGTGATTGTAGGCGACTTTTATTATCTAATTATGACGATAACGAAAAAAACGAAAAAGACGAAAAAAAAAAAGGCGAGAAAGAGACGAGAAAGATGAGAAGGAGAAGAAGAAAAGAGAGAAAATGGGATTTTGTAACACCCTCAACCTACATGCTAATTTCGGCCTCGATTAAGAACTCGTAGTAACGGCGTTTGCGGGAGAGTAACGAGGATATAGGAAGAGTTAAGGTGTTTTGTTTGTGGGATCGGTTTTCTCGGGTTTCCTATAGGATTTCTAGAGGAAAAGTCGGGATTGTATTTGTGTATAGTTTGCCTAAGATTGCTGAAATTTTGGGGTATGAATTGTGTGTAAATTTTTGTTGCAAAGGGGTGTATTTATAGGAAAAAATTACTCGGTTTTTGATAGATCTTAGGAAAGAAATCCTATCCTAAGTTGAAGAGGTTTTGGTTGTCGCGTTCTCTTCTAAAAAGTGCATGCAGCTGATATTTTGTGGTTTTTGACTTCGAGTTGGATTCTCGAAATTTTTGCGCGGCTGATTTGTGTCTCGGAAACAGCTTTGACCGGGGTTTGACCCGGTCGCAAAAAGACGGTTTTATTTCCGGTGTCGGTTCTGACTCAAATTAGTCTTATTTGATTGGAAACGACACACTGGGCCTGAATTTGAGGTAGGTTTGGTGAGAGTTTTACTCCGCTAAAAGCTCACGCCAAATACTATTGACTCCGAGTCCAAAATTGAGCGTATTAAGTCATGTTTACGTCCGATCATCATCGGGTGTTTGCCGGAAGCTGCTATAGACATAGCAGGCAAAATGCGGGTGTCTACAGAGAATTATTTGTCCTCAGCGGAGTGTCTACATGAGGTTTACAGACACGATGTCGTGACGCGGAGTAATTTTTCAGACACTATTTTTTTCCCCAGCGGAGTCGCCAAATTGTGGACATGACATAAGTCTACCCCGACGCGGCCACGCGCGGGTTTGGGGAGGCGAACTAGATACGGCTCGGGGGTGACGGGAATGACTAGGATTCTCGGATCGGGATATTCGAACGTTGACCTAGATAAAGTAATGACTGCGACTTGGACTCGACCACACGAGACTTGAGCTGCAAAAGCGCGAGTCTGAAAATGAAGCGACCGTATTTGACCGCGTCGCGTGCTCGGGCCAGCTCTGGCGACCTAAACCCTAGGTGACTCGAGTGTTCGTAGCATAGGTTCGACTCGAAGAAGGCATCATAATGACGCCGATGCAGGATGAATGTAGGGTACCCCTTAAGGTGACTGCGGTTGACTGCTCGGGTGGAGGACAACCCAGAGTCAGACTAAAGACTCTGGTAGGACTCAGATGGTGTGGCATCTAAGTGGCTCGAAAGTGGGGTACGTGATTCAACACGTGTAAGACATGACCCTCAGAGCAATCGTGATTGATCGCTCTGCTGAAAGGGTAGCCTCCGAGTGAGATTTAAGACTTTGTTAAGACTCGAGTGTCAGACGAGTGACCCTCAGATGTAAGGAGCACAAACCTTTTGTCATAGGGCTATGCCTTGTAAAAGGTTGACTCGGCCTCGAGGAAAGGTAGACGGCCGATAAGGGAAGAAACTTGCGATGTAAGATCAACAGAGTTTCGACGCTAGAGACCCTCGACTTGACATGAATAAGGACGACCCTGTGATTAGGGGAGACCCTTAAGTTAAAGGTGTCTTCAATTGGGATTACTCGACTAACAGATTGAAAGGTGGGCGAAGTTCCCTTAGGAAAGGTCGTGTGGACCGTCCTGTTGGAGGAAAAAAAATCGCGTGGGACTTTCTAGTTAGGACTCGAGTGTAAGTGAACCTTCCATTTACGAGTGTATGACTCGTGTTGGTTGGTTATGCCTTTAGAATAAGGCGGACTAGGATAGGGAAGAAACCCGCCGTGATGTAGGATCGACGAAGTTTCGACGCTAGACCTTCGACAACATTATGAAAAGACCCGACACACGGATAACGGTGGGTCCTACAATAAGGAAAGGTTTTTAAAAAAAATGATTGAATTTTAAAAATTGAGAGGACAGTCCTGAAATTGGTAGTGGACCAATAGGACGAACATTTTGAAATGTTAGAGTGATTGCGAGTAATTTCGCGTTTTTAAAATTTAGGAGGTGATTACGTCTTATGAAATTGGCAGCATGCCGACAGGACCGCTTTTTGAAAAGTTGAATATTTGAACTTTTGAAATTTGAATATCGAAAATAAATTTCCGAGAATTTGAAAAAACAAAATCGAAAACGGGATCCCGAAGATTTGAAAATCGAAAACGGCATCTCGAAGACTTGAAGATCGGAGTGGAATTTTGAAAATTCGAAAATTGAAACAGAATTTTGAAGATTTGAATATCAAATGGAATTTTGAAAATTTGAATGGAATCTTGAAAATTCGTAAATCGAATGAGGATCAGAATTCGAATATTGAAATAGATAGCATACCGGCTAGAAAATAGGCTTGTTTTGAGTCAAATCGTAAGTCTAAATTTCGGGAGTATTACGATTTGTGAAAATTGGATATTTTTGAAAGATGCCTTTTTGAAATGACTATTTTTGAAAATTGAGATGACACGGAAACCAAGTAGCACATATTCACGTAAGCAATATGACGACAGCATGTATGATTTAAACTAAGTCTCGGTCGGTCGAAATCGGGTATATACCAACAACGATGACTTTCTCGTAAATTAGGACGGACTTCCTAAGCCGAATTGGTCTTAGAACATGCCGCGAAACCCATACGAGTTCGGTCATAGAAGTTTTTAGCGCACCCATTTAGAAATGCACCGTGGTAAAGTGGGACGTCGGTCACAAGTAACCGGCCCGGGAAAAATTTAGGTTATGCATGAACCATCGAACTAATGCTCGTACATTATTAATCGAACAATTTCTTTTCGAGTCTCACCCTAGGAACCCCGATGACTAGTGGTACATCAGGAATCGCCAACGGAGTCGCCAAATTGTGGACATGACATAGGTCCACCCCGACGCGGCCACGCGCGGGTTTGGGGAGGCGAATGAATCTCATGTGAGATGGATCCAGGATTGAAATTTAAATCTAATTAGGAGTCGCCACCGAACTTTGTGGGAATTCGGGCCCATTCGAACCCACTCTATACCTTGGTCGGTCGTGCACAGAGTACGGCCCATTTGGATTTCAGAGTTTATGGGGTTCGTCCCTTTGCATTACGATACCGATGCCGACATTATCGGGTATCGTATATTGAATGACTCTCGTGTGCCAACGGTTTCGGACATCCGGAAACCATGGTTCTGAGTAAGGGGTGAAGGTACGTGTTGGGAAGCCCACAAAGGACACCCAACCCCGCTCGCACTTAGCGGCCTTGATGGTGGGATTCGTCGTCTATCCTACCGCGATCAAGTAAACCAACTAATCCTAACAAGTAGCTAGGGAAGTTGGGTCGATCCACGGAGACGGAATGAGGGGGTTAGACTAAGGTTACCTAAACACAAGACTAGGTCACAAGATCACAATTACACAAGAGGAGGAGAATTGACAAGAATTGACTAACTAGGACAATGAAAAGGGAAGAAAACTAGGAAATTGAAGGGACTAAGGATGATATGAACTAATCAATTCAACTAGAACTAAAAGAAAACAATAAACTAGAAAAAACAATTACAAAGATGATGGAGAAATCAAATGGGGGAAGAGTAGGGTTAGGTCGGGTTCATAAATGCAATAGGATGGTTGGGTAATCGAGGGGGTAAGTTTCACCTAGTTACTAAGGTCGGTCCGCGCTCTCGCGTCAAAGACAAACCCGAATACTCATGCAAGATGCTACCCAATACACAAGGATTCAACCACCAATCAACCATACAATGAGAAGGAGAAAACAAGCAAGAGAAGGATGACCACTACTACTCTAACAAGCAATTCAACAAACACATGGTATGCTAAACAAGTGACTAGTAACAAAGAATCCACCTTTACCCTCAATTAAACCCTAATCACCATACTCAACATTTAATTCCCCTACTAACCCCACAATGAGTCTACTCACTCATATCTAAACTAACACTAACACAAACAAGAGAAAACATCAAGAGAATAACAACATTCATTATGAGGGAAACAAGATGGACAATAAACCAATGATAAAGATTGAAACTTGACTAATAAAACAAAGATTAAAGAAAAGGAGAAGAGAATATTATACCAAACTAACACGGAGGAAAGATTGAAACTTGTATAATAAGAAAACCCAAATACATCCACCAATATTGTCAAAATTGGTTGGATTCTTCAAGAAATCCTTTAATACAAGAGTAATTATCTAGATTAAACTAAGATTAACAAAATATTAAGGATAAACTAAGCTAATGATGAAGAATCTCTATCTAGGGTTTAGTCTAATGTAGGGTAATGAAAGTCCTTAAAACAATACAAGAGGGGGTATATATAGGGTTTCACGAGTGAAGGAGGCAGAAAAAGCGAAGACGGCCAAAACTGGGCCCTTCCCGATCGGGAAGGGGTTGATCTTGGTCGGGAAGCTCTTCTTATCGGCCGGGAAGGGGCTCCAGAAGCTCCTATTTTCTTTCCCTCTTCGTCCCGGTCGTGATGGATGTAATCCTGACCGGGATGGGTCATGTAGGGCCTCAAATATGATCTCATAGGTCCCTTCTTGCTCTTCATAGGCTTCTTATCGATTATCGATGATCGGGAATGGGTCCCAAGGGCTCGGGAATGGGTTCCAAGGGCTCGGGATCGAGTCTAAGCCACCGAGTGAACGTCGCTTCTCTTCGTTGGCTCCAAATGTGTCGGAAACAAGTCGGAATCGTTCCATTTCTCCAAGATTGGCCTTAGGAACCGAAAACAATCTAGAAGAAGCGTAAGTAGCCTCGAAACCGCTCCAAAGAGCGGTTCCACAAGAGAAACCGGGACCAAACACAAGGAAAAAAACACTACATAACACACTTATCAATTCCCCCACACTTAGCCCTTACTCGCCCTCGAGTAAGCACAAACTAATTAATAACTAAAAGAAACTCTACCCGATCGGGTATTAGCGCACCCTACGCCCTTTCAACTCACGCAAGAACACTTAGAGGAAAAGTGCTCTCCGCAAGGCAAGTGAGGTCTTACGAAAAAACTGTGGATACAACCGAACACGAATACACACAAACAAACAAACAATCGGCATACTACAGCGAGAGGATACACGTGGATCAGAGGAAACAGTCCGAAGGTTCAGTGGAGTAAGCTTGCTTGGAATCAGTGGAACGTACCTAAGCATTCTGCTATTACCTGGATTATGCTCAATGGGGGGCTGAATACTAAGGAGAAAATGTTCAGATTAGGATACTTTACTGATGATTTATGCTGCATATGTGGTGTAAAGACTGAAACGACCATTCACTTGATGCTGGAGTGCGATTTCAGCAGGAGAGTGAGAGCGGGAATTGAAGATTGGGTGAAGATGAAACTGCCTGAACCTCCGGATTACAGGACAGTAGATGGGCCAGCTGGGTGCATTCAGGCTACTGTTATGGTAGCTACTTGGTACAGGATCTGGATGAAGAGGAATAAGGCGAGAGTGGAAAATATCCTTCAACACCCGGAGTGTGTGATTAAGGAGATTAAAATGGGAGTTAAGGCTAGACTAGAAAGTATTGCAAGTAAAGATAAGATCTTGTGTAATGTGATGTACGATATTAATAACCTCATTCGGGCCATCTAGGTCGATTATGGGGTTATTGCTTTGTAATCTTTTTTTGTGAATGATATTATACTAACATTTCATCAAAAAAAACAAATAATCGGTTGCATCCAAAAAGAAACAAATACCGCTTCCCTCAACAAAGTGGTGAAAGAAGCACCGGTTAAGGACTTAAGGCAAGTGACAACGTTCCCAAGCTAATAACACAAATCGATATGGACAAAACCCTAATAGTATGACAACAAAGCAATAAAAATGTTGGTAACTTACCTAGGTCCTCCCAACCTTCTAAGAACGTACTACGGGACGATAGGCGAGATGGAAAAAGGATAAACCACGGAGTTAGTCGACACTGTAGGTAAGTGAAACCCCGCCCCCTTTAGCGATGAGCCAAGAGGGTCGTCCCATGCTCAAAAATCGCCCAACTAGTCCAAGTAAAAAGGTGGATATGGTTGCAAAGTGAGAGAAGACCGACCATTACCGCTATCATCCTTCCTAGGGACTCGGTCCTTTGGTAGGCTCTTCACAATAACAGTCGGTAAAAAGGATTATATTTGAGGGGGTGAGAATTTTTTTTGTGAGATGATTTTCTTTGGCATTTTTCTTTTGTATTTTGCTTTTGAGTTGCTATGTCACTTCTTTTTCTTCATTTGTATTTTGTTTTCGATTTGTTGTGCCTTTTCTTTTTCTTCTTTTTTTTTCCTTTCTTTCTTTCTTTTTCTTTTTCTTTCTCTTTTTGACTTGGCTTGCCCCTTTAGATAAATCTTGTATTGTAGGCATTCAATCACAACCAAGTATGAGACTTCAACAAATTGCAACTTATTTGTGGAAAATGTGTAGAAGGTAGGGAAATGGGTAAGTCGGGACGGCGCCTTCCCTTCAAACCCACAAAAAGAGGGAAACTTGGACTAATCAAAGCAATTTCGAACACGGTCACCTAAGGGACGGGACTCGGCAACCAAGGCCTTTTCACTCCGTGGGTGGTCAAAATGCAAATCTTGTAGTAAATCCCTAGTAGACTAGGTGGACACAAGGTAAAAAAAACCAACGAAACTATTGATTTAATGTCATTCTACTAGACTAAAGTTCAAGAATCGATTCATATCACTAGGAAGGGAAAGTAAACATTTGCACACTAGCCTCAAAACCGGGTTTTCGAAAAACTTTTCTACACTAGACACAAACTACACAACACAAAACAAAGACAAAAGAAAATGAAACGAAACAAGACAAAACAAAACAAAAACACAAGGAAATAATAAACCATCACCACCCCGAATCTTCCAAACAAGCAACCACATCAACCACAAACTCCAAAAAGCTCCACCCGAGCACACATCATCACAAAATCTTCTCCAAACTCCACAAGAGACAAAGAGGAAAAGGAATAAAATGATGTTACCGGATGTCTTGAAAGCTCTCCAAAGTTAACGGTGATCAAGCGACCTACAAGGAAAAAGGGGGCAAAACACACACGCAAAACACAAAAATACGACACAAAGACTCAAAAGAAAATGACACAAAATAAAATCTTTTTGGTTTTTTCTGAAATTTTTCAAATTTTTAGGAATTTTTAAGATTTTTCGAAAAACTAAGAAAATAAAACTAAACTAGACTAAGATATCGCTCCCCCACACTTAAACCGAACAATGTCCTCATGCTCGATCAGTAGTGTGTGGAGACACCAAAAAAAGAAGAAAAAGGGAAAAATAAAACTAAAAATCAAAAATGAAAGTGAAGAGAGGGTAGAATGTGTCCGGCCGGGGTGTAATTAAGTCACCAAGGGCCGAGACAATAAAAGATATGGATGGGGGGAAGAAATAAAATGAAGAAAATAAAAGGAAATGGGAGGAGAGGGCTAGGTGTAATCAAGTCACCTAGCCCGGATTCCGCCTAAATCCGACTAAATTCTAGCAAAAGAAAATAAAAGATAAAGAAATAGTGAAAAGACTTGTCAATTTGGATTTTTCAAATGATTCTCAATGTATTCACGTCATCAAGAATCGGGAGCAGTAACTACCAAAGGCCCCGAGGGCCACCATGACACAAAAAGGATACAGGGAAGGAGAACATACAAAGAGCTAATAGTGATAAAAGATGGAAAAGAAAGGAGAGTCGCCTACCAAACGGTTAGCAACTCAATAAACTCCATCGCCTCAATGATAGTTATCGGCACTTTGCTTGTCTTTGTCCTCGTTATTCCTCTTCCTCCTAGATGTAGTCGCATGGTTGAAGTAATGGGCTTTCAATGGTGTAATGAGGGTGGGGTTTGAGGGGAAACTCGGTGTATAGTGATGAGAAGATGCGATGAAGGTATATAATTGAGGTGCAAGGGTGAAATGATAGCGGCAAGGGTGAGTAGGGAGGTTGGGAGGGGGTACAAAGTGGTTGAGTGGGTCTTAAATGAAGAAGAGAAGGCAAATGAGGCTACAGGAGATCGTCCCGGTCGGGAGCATCTTATACCGTTCGGGACCATGTCTTCCCGGTCGGGATGCTCACCCATTCCGAGCGGGATGGCTAGTCAGTAGCCACTGATTTCATGCACACTTCATCCCGGGCGGATGAAACCCTTCCTGGTCGGGATGACTCTTCTAGCTCTTCAATCCTCTTGATAGCTTCACCCACAATGCAACTAATACTTCGGGATCTAAAATCCCATCCCCAAAAGCTTGTCAAAAGCTCAAAAACCGACTTCCTTGCCCAAGATCCGAGCTTCTATCATCAACAATTCCTCTCGAAACTTCATCTTCACTATCAACTTATCAAGTAAACTCGAAAACATCCATCAAAGATCCCTCCCTCACATCGCTCATCAAAATACCAAATTACAAGAATTCCACAAACACACAAATCCAAAAATCAAGCTTACAAATCACAAATACAATTACAAAAAACTCAAAGAAGAGTAAGGAGTTATATACAACACGACGGTTCTTGAGGAATTCCGTCAAACCTAGGATGGTAGGACTTCATTCATTTTTCAACAACATGGTACCCAACTCCATAGCCTTCAAGGGCATGGAGTAACAAATCAAAGGCTCTGGAGAAATTTTCAACCAAGCTCGTGGAGTACCAATCCACACTCCAAGGTTCTTCACAACCGTGCTTCGTAGTTCCCGGGGCATCCCGATCTACTAAGCTCAACGGCTTGAACTTGTACTTTCGATCCTTCGGTATATACCCAAACTTCATTTCATCTTCATGGGGCCTCAAGGGAGGCTCAACCTTTTTCTTTCCTAGAAACTTGTCTTCATTCACATTACAAGGGGATTCATCCACCCTAAGCTTCAAAGCATCATCCTCAATTTCACACAAGTTGTTATCAACCCCCAAGCTTTCACCCGACTCATTCCCTAGGCCGGTGTCCTTCAAGGCATGGATCATATTACAAGACTCTTCATTTTTAGGCGAGGTGTTGCCTTGAAGGTCAAACACAAGCTTCTCGTCGCCTAGCTCAATGGTGATCCTACCCTTCTTGACATCGATCATTGCACCGGCGGTGTGTAGAAATGGGCGCCCTAGGATAATGGGGATGGTTGCATCCTCCGTCATATCAAGTAGACGGAAGTCAACCGAAATGAAGAATTTTCCGATTCTTAATGGCACATCCTCTAACATTCTTAATGGTCGATTAAGTGAACGATCAGCCATTTGGAGTGTAATCGAGGTACACTTGATCTCTTTTATTCCAAGTCGCTCACAAATAGAGTAAGGGAGAATGCTCACACTCGCCCCCAAATCACATAACGCCCTATCGACTTCAAATTCCCTACGGTGCATGGGATTGAGAAACTACCCAGATCCTTGAGCTTAGGTAAGGTGGAACCTTGAATAAGTTCACTCACCTCTCTTGTAAACGCTATGGTCTCTTCCTTGTCCAAGGATCTCTTCCTAGACAAGATTTCTCTCATGAAATTTCCATAGGCCGGGACTTGGGTAATTAGCTCGGTGAAAGGGATGCTCACATCTAATTTCCTCACAATATAAACAAACTTGTCAAATTGAACGTCCATCTTTGTCTTCAGTTGCCTTGATGGGAATGGCAATTTGATGTTAATCTTTTCAAGTTCTTTAGGTTTGGATTTTTCATTTGACATCTTCTTCTTTGTCTTGTCTTCTTCTTGGGGTGGGGGAAGCTTGTCTTCAACCAGTTTTTCATTTTCCCACAATACTTGCTCCTCCATGATATTTCCCCAATTTTCATTGTTTTGACATGGAGATTCCACTTCTTTCCTGGCTTCTTGCTCATTAGGGAACATGGGAGGGTCATAGGTTGCACCACTCCTCAAGGTGATAGCATTCGCGGTCTCAAATTTAGTTGGCACGCCTTGAGAAGGTAGTTGACCCTTTTGCCTTGAAGAACTACCCGAAGAAACTTGAGCTAGTTGGGTTTCGAGTATCTTCCTTTGAGTACTTTCCCTTTGAAGTTGAGCATAAAGTTCTTGTTGAGCTCTTTGCATCTCCAATTGGCTTCTTTGCATCTCCAAAATTGTCTTTTGCATGTCAAGATCCCGAGGGGGAGATTGTTGGCTATGTGGAGTATTGGTGATGGCTAGGGGGATGCCATAATCATGAATTGGAGACCGGCTCCTTTGCTTGTATTCTTGTTGAGTACTTTGGGACCCTTGTTGGTGTTGGAAGTTCCCTTGGAATCCTTGACAATTGCCTTGATTTAGGCCTTGAGAGTTACCATGATTTTGATTTTGGTAACCTTGGTTGTTGTTATGAAATCCTTGTGAGTGTTGGTTTCCTTGGAAACCACCTTGATGATTGAAGTTCCCTTGATTTTGGAACCCCTGATTGTTGTTGAAGGCACCTTGGTTATGTTGTTGGAAGTTGTTAAAAGGCCTTTGATTGCCTTGATAACCTTGGTAGCCTTGGTTGTCCCTTAAGGGAGGAGCAACATATGGTAAACGGTATTGTTGTTGGGCTTGTTGTTGGGAGGCTTGGAACATGTGAGGATTTGGCACATTTTGAGCCTTGTAGTTAGAGTATGGGCCACCTTGCTTTTATGCTTGAAAAGCATTCACTTGCTCAATGCTACTTCGACAATGTAGAGGCTCATGTCCATATATCCCACAAATCTCACATATTCCATAATAAGAGGTAGGAGGAACCATTCCCAAAGATTGACTTGGTGGATTGTTTGTTGGTGGGAAGAACTTGTGCTTTGACCTTGGTTAAAGTGACCTTGGAGCTTCTTATCAATAGCATCCATGTGGGTCTTCAATTGTGCCCCAAGATCGGCACTAAGTTGTGTGATAGCATCAATGTCACGCCTTCCCCCTCTATTTGCCTTCCTAGGCCTAGAATATTGAGAGTTGTGAACCCCCATTTTTTCAATTCTAGATCAAGTTTGGTCATCATCTACCTCGGTGAACCTTCAATTAGACCCCATGTTGAGTATGGCCCTTGAATCTTCATATAACCCATTCCAAAATTGTTGGACAAGGAACCATTGTGATAAACCATGATGGGGGCAAGAACGAACCAAAGCTTTGAACCTCTCCCACGACTCGTAAAGACTTTCTTCGTCACGTTGTTGAAACCCCGTGATTGAAGCTCTCAATAGGTTAGTCTTCTCCGGTGGATAAAACTTTTGGTAGAATGCTAGAGCTAGCTTCTTCCATGTGTTTATACCTAGAGTCGCCTTGTCGAGACCTTTGAGCCATTGTTTTGCCTTGCCAATCAAAGAGAAAGGAAATAGGACCCACCGGATTTGGTCTTGGGTTATTCCCGTTTGAGAGATGGCATCGCAATATTCTGAAAAGGTTTCCATGTGTTGGTGAGGATCTTCTATTGGTAACCCACTAAATTGACTTCTTTCAACCAATTGGATAAATTGCGTTTTAGCCCCAAAATTCCCGGCATATGCGGCCGGTAAAGCGGTTGGACCGGGCAAAACGTCTTCCGTGAAGGTTGAATGAGAAGAGAACTTAGGCATTATTGGATGTGCGGGAGATGACGGTGTAGATGGTGTTGATATAGATGTTGAAGGAGAACTAGGTGGAGAAGAGTGACTAGATGTACCAAAGGGATTGATGAAGGTCCCTTCGGCGGTCTCTCGAGGTGCTTCGTTCAAGTCAAATCCTTGAGTTTGCTCTTCAATGTTAGTATTAGTACCCGGTTGAGAATTTCTAACTCGATCAATTATCCGTTGGCGAAAGGCTCTAAAGAGTCTCTCCGACTCTGGATTGAAGAGAAAGAAGTCGTCTCCCCTTCTAGGCATGCACTACACACTTGGAACAAACGTGAGAATACCTAGTGCTTTATGGGCACTAGGTAGAGACAATAAACGAACACAACAAAAGAGAAAGAGAGAAAAAACAATAAAACAAGGAAAAAGACAACAAACTATGCACAAAGGAAAAAAAACCACAAAATGGTAACCAAGTCAAGCAAATAAGCAAACTAAGTCTAAACATGCACCATCCCCGGCAGCGGCGCTAAATTGATGGTGGGATTCGTCGTCTATCCTACCGATCAAGTAAACCAACTAATCCTAACAAGTAGCTAGGGAAGTCGGGTCGATCCACGGAGACGGAAATATGGGATTAGACTAAGGTTACCTAAACACAATACTAGGTCACAAGATCACAATTACACAAGAGGAGGAGAATTGACTAACTAGGACAATGAAAAGGGAAGAAAACTAGGAAAATGAAGAGACTAAGGATGATATGAACTAATCAATTGAACTAGAACTAAAAGGAAACAATAAACTAGAAAAAACAATTACAAAGATGATGGAGAAAGCAAATGGGGGAAGAGTAGGGTTAGGTCGGGTTCATAAATGCAATAGGATGGTTGGGTAATCGAGGGGGTAAGTTTCACCTAGTTACTAAGGTCGGTCCGCGCTCTCGCGTCAAAGACAAACCCGAATACTCATGCAAGATGCTACCCAATACACAAGGATTCAACCACCAATCAACCATACAATGAGAAGGAGAAAACAAGCAAGAGAAGGATGACCACTACTACTCTAACAAGCAATTCAACAAACACATGGTATGCTAAACAAGTGACTAGTAACAAAGAATCCACCTTTACCCTCAATTAAACCCTAATCACCCATACTCAACATTTAATTCCCCTACTAACCCCACAATGAGTCTACTCACTCATATCTAAACTAACACTAACACAAACAAGAGAAAACATCAAGAGAATAACAACATTCATTATGAGGGAAACAAGATGGACAATAAACCAATGATAAAGATTAAAACTTGACTAATAAAACAAAGATTAAAGAAAAGGAGAAGATAAGATTATACCAAACTAACAAGGAGGAAAGATTGAAACTTGTATAATAAGAAAACCCAAATACATCCACCAATGTTGTCAAGATTGGTTGGATTCTTCAAGAAATCCCTTAATACAAGAGTAATTATCTAGATTAAACTAAGATTAACAAAAGATTAAGGATAAACTAAGCTAATGATGAAGGATCTCTATCTAGGGTTTAGTCTAATGTAGGGTAATGAAAGTCCTTAAAACAATACAAGAGGAGGGTATATATAGGGTTTCACGAGTGAAGGAGGCGGAAAAAGCGAAGACGGCCAGAACTGGGCCCTTCCCGACCGGTAAGGGGTTGATCCCGGTAGGTCTTCTTCTCGTTCGGGAAGGGGCTCCAGAAGCTCCTGTTTGCTTTCCCTCTTCGTCCCGGTCGTGATGGATGTAATCCCGACCGGGATGGGTCATGTAGGCCTCAAATATGATCTCAGAGGTCCCTTCTTGCTCTTCATAGGCTTCTTATCGATTCTCGATGCTCGGGAATGGGTCCCAAGGGCTCGGGAATGGGTCCCAAGGGCTCGGGATTGAGTCTAAGCCACCGAGTGATCGTCGCTTCTCTTCGTTGGCTCCAAATGTGTCGGAATCGTTCCATTTCTCCAAGATTGGCCTTAGGAACCTAAAACAAGCTAGAAGAAGCGTAAGTAGCCTCGAAACCGCTCCAAAGAGCGGTTCTACAAGAGAAATGGGGACCAAACACAAGTAAAAAAGCACTACAACACACTTATCAGGCCTCTACTTAGATATCGTTTGTTTTTCGTGTACGCGCGTTAGTTTGACGGTTGAATGTTATGCAAACAGTGCTTTTTGAACTAAACATGTGACCTATTTTTAACTACGTCGTTTAATGCATCTAAACTAACGTCAAAGTTATTTTAGCATGCGAGGTTCGTTTTAGTACAATAAAACAAACAATGAAAATAAAAGCGCAAAGAAAAGATTACAAGAACACGGGCGGAATACAACCCGGAAAATACAACAAGCGCGACGATCGAAATAGTAACAATAATAATAACGATAATGCAATGCATGCTTTTTGAAATATTAGGCACGTGATAGCCTTTGACACGTGACGACTAAAGTCGTAAAAAGGAAATCGATGATGCTGACGCAAAACCCGCATTTTATGCATAAAGGGAACCACTCGATCGAGTCATAGGTAGGACTCAATTGATTGATCGGGTTACGGATCCCTTGTACGAACAGTGGTTCGTTTCGAAGAGTGCGCTCTCGAATTTGCTTTAGCTTTAAATCAATAATTTAATAAATCGCGTAAAAATATCATAATTTATACTTGACTTAACTTTCGATACTCGTCATATTCGATATTTGATTATGGAACCAATATCCAATATTTAGAGTGAATTTTAGAAAAGATGTTATAAGTCGTTTTAAATCGAAAACGGACGAAATAAATACTTTGGTGTCATAATTTCCACCCAACCGCGCGACTCGCATGACCCTCGCGCGACTCGCATGACCCCCGCGCGACTCGCATGGAGAGCTGCTTTGGGTTTTTTTGATTGATTCCGTTAGACTTGATATCCGACTACGGAGTCGGTATCGCATCTTTAGAATGACGTTTTACTTGTTTGATTAAAGCGAAAGTTGATTTCCTCCGCGTCACGACATCGTAATTAATCCTTGCGGATTATGTGATGTTCGATTTGCATCAACGGGTTTCGTTCTAACCTTAAAACGGGGAATCGAACATGTTTAAGGAGGAATATTCGCGATCCCATCATGCCCTTGAGTGTTTAGGTCGGCGGGGCTCCTCGAGAGGGCTCCACCACTGTTACTACTCGTAAAGGGATTAGAAGGGTCTTATACGATATTCATCTTTAAACGTGTTCGATTCGAATTTGTTTTATAAAGTTATGTATGCGCGGTGTTTATTATCTAATTACGACGATAACGAAAGAAATGAAAAAGACGAAAAAAAAGACGAGAAAGAGACGAGAAAAACGAGAAGGAGAAGAAGAAAAGAGAGAAAACGGGATTTTGTAACACCCTCAACCTACATGCTGATTTCGGCCTCGATTAAGAACTCGTAGTAACGGCGTTTGCGCGGGAGTAACGAGGATATAGGAAGAGTTAAGGTGTTGTATTTCTCGGGTTTCCTATAGGATTTCTAGAGGAAAAGTTGGGGTGGTATGTTCTATAGTTTGCCTAAGATTGCTGAAATTTTAGGTTGTGAATTGTGTGTTATTTGTGTAGCAAAGGGGGTGCATTTATAAGAAAAGTACCCGGTTTTTGGATAGATTTTAGGAAAGAAATCATATCCTAAATCGAAGAGGTTTTGCATGCAGCTGATATTTTGTGGTTTTTGACTTCAAGTCGGACTCTTGAGGCTTTGTGTGGCTGATTTGCATCTCAGAAACAGCTTTGACCGGGATTTGACCCGGTCGCTAAAAGACGGTTTTATTTCCGGTGTCGGTTTTGACCCAAATTAGTCTTATTTTATTGGAACGACCCACTGGGCCTGAATTTGAGGTCAGTTTGGTGAGATTTTTACTCCGCTAAAAGCTCGCGCCAAATACTATCGATTCCGAGTCCAAAATTGAGTGTACTAAGTCATGTTTACGTCCGATCATAATCGGGTGTTTTTCGTAAACTGCTATAGACACCTAGCAGCCAAATGTGGGTGTCTACAGTAACTTAAAATTAGATTAATTAAGTAAAACAATAAAAATTATTAATCATAATTAAGGAGGGACAAAAGGGGAAAATCATGTATAAAGTACGGACGATGCGACTGAAATGCGGACGTGTAAATGAGTTGGGATATAATAGGAAATTATTTAAGAGATACTCTCTAGATTTTTGAAGTAGATGATGAGTATTTTCCTAATACTATAAATACAAGATTACATTGTTAACACAAACAGAACTATCAATAATAATGCGGTCATGTTTCTTCATAACCTTATCAATTTGTCATCCTCAAACCTATGATGACACATTCAAACCCCTCTTCTTATCTCCTTAATGAAATTGCTCCTTCGTAGAGTGAATCACAGACACATTAACCTGAAACGTCGTCTCAAGTACAACATGAGGAATACCCGGCATAGACCCGAAAATAGCATCAGCAACTCCTATTCGACCCGGATTTTGGCTCCCAAATGCCGCATTTGTTACAGCATGAGTGCCACCAATATTAAGCTGAAAGTGTATTAGCCCTCTTGGAATGACAAATATGTCCCCAGTATTGAGGACCGTGGAATAAAGTCTATTAACACCATTTGGTAAATTGCTAGTAATAAACCCAACGAACAGGGTACCCTGCAACACTGTGAACATCTCCGAAGCCCGAGGGTGGTAATGGGGCGGGTTTAGACCTCCCGGAGCATAGTCAACCCGACCCATGGCGATACCGAGTGTGTTAAGTGCGGGAAACCGGGTTGCGTTCACCATTGATGGTGCACTTCCGAATCGATTGTTTGTGTTTCCAATTGTGTTGAAGCCTTGGAATAGGAAGTCGTTCGATGTCACTTCACTTAGGTTCTTGCAGAAGAGTCCGTTAATTGTTACTGCATCAATAATGAATCTCATGCCATGAAAAAATAAATTCTCGAGATGAATTCATAATAAATATATAATGTACTCCGTCCGATTTCCTATTTTTGTCCCAATTTCATTTTCGAGCTAAATTCGATATGTTGCACTTTCCTTCTTAGATCATCTATACATGATTCACATTTACTTTCTCATTTCTCTCCCCTACTTTTTTTTTGAGCCACTCATTTCCTCTTCCTTAATTTTCACCCAAAAAAATGAGACAATAATAAAAATTCGGAGGGGTATAAAGTATATTCATCTACATCAAATATTTATGAATATATATAACTACTTTGGACGATATTTATAGAATTATGGGGTTATAACTACTTTTAAGTGAGACCCATTTAAGAATATATATATATATATATATATATATATATATATATATATATATATATATATATATATATATATATATATATATATATACACGTTGACTTCAGACGTCAAAAAAATTGAAGGATATATTTAACCTCTCAGCATTTATATAAACGATTTTTTTATCGAGTACCCACGCTAATAATTTTTTGTTTTGTTTTGCAAGAACGTTAATAGTTTAAATGTAGAAAGATTCTGATGTGCATTATCTAAGTATAGTAAATATATATTGATATAGCAATTACTCACAATATCATTGTTAAACTTTCTGAAAAAGTTACAAAGTACTTCTTTTATCTTTTTGAATTAACCTCATATTCCTTTGATGAACTTTTTTTGAGTTTACCTCATTTCTTCTCATTTCCTCTTTTTAAGACGGATATACATGTAAATAATTTGAAGAAAATATTTTCATCTTTATTTCTCTCTCATCATATACATCATATCAACACTCTCCCCTTACTTTGTCATCTTTTTATAAACTTTGTGCTCAACCCCAACAGAGCTAATAAAACAATATGGAGGGAGTATTTATTTACTACTAATACCAATTACATGCTAAATAACAAAAGACATACTGCTCTTGCTAAAACACCACTTTCATTCTCGATAACTAATTTAATTTTTTTTATTATTTGTGAAAATTATTTTTATACTCTTTAAAGAATAACATTCTAGCACAATTTTCTATCCAAAAGAACTAACTAATATTAGATTAATATAATATTGAAATAATCTTACCAAATATTTAGGTAATCAAATAAACAAAAATAATAATATCGTAAGTATATGATATAGTGCAGGAGCCCTCTTTCAACAATGGCGTCAAGGAGCTCGAGTTCTATAACAAGCCCAACAAATGAGAGAGAAATTGGAGAGGAAGAAGAAGTTTGTTATATTTTTGGTAGCCTTTTTGTTTACAAAGCATGTATATTTATACTAGTGTAACAAAAAAACTCAATTAGCCAATCTCATCTACTTATTCACATTCTAATCTCAGCCACACATTTACTTGTATGACGTGTACTATATTATTCGCCCCCCTTAATAACAACTTGTCCTAAAGTTGCCATTAATGCAGTATACAGCTCCTGATACTTCTGCTCAATAGTATCTTCAAACTCCCAAGTGGCTTCGGATTCAGAGAACCCTTCCCATTGGATCAAAAACTGTACAGCTGCAAAGTTCTACCTTTTTACTGTCTTGTGGTCCACCACAGCTTGAGGCACTAGAGTGGTAACATCAAACTTGCCTTGCATCCATACAGGAATATGAACTTCCCTGGGTAAAACACCCCTGAAACGCTTCGACTGAGAGACATGGAACACATTATGTGTCTTAGCTGCAGAAGGCAATGCTATCTTGTAAGCCATCTTCCCAACCACATCAACCACCTGAAATGGTCCATAAAACTTAGGAGAGAGCTTCTGGTTGCTGCAACCCTGAATGCTCTTCTACAACTTGAGCCACACCTACCCTCCAATCTCAAAAGACCTCTCAGACCTCTGCATATCAGCCTGTACTTTCATTCTCTGTTGGGCCTTAACCAGTTGTTGCTTTAACAGTACAATTATCGCTTCTTGTCTTTGCATTGTCTTGTCAACACCTTCCACTAACGTTTCCCCTAGAAAATATGGCAAATGCAAGGGTGGGGGCTGATTGTAGACCACCTCATAAGTAGTTAGCTGAATGGATGTGTGGAAAGAGTTATTGTACCACCATTGAGCAAGAGGAAGCCGCAAAGACTATTCCTTAGGTTTGATACTACTCATGCGTCGCAAGGAAGCCTTAATGCACCTATTAACGACCTCAGTTTGGTCATCAGACTGAGGATAATAGGCTGAAGACAGGCGCAGCTCAGTACCTTGAATCGTAAAGAGAGCCTGCCAAAACTGACTGAGAAATATAGCATCCCTATCACTCACTATTACTCCTTGACCAACCATGTAATTTCAACCCATTATCTAGGTAAGCTTGACCCACCTCTACTGCAGTATAAGGATGACATAACGATATAAAGTAGTCATACTTGCTTAGTCTATCAACCACCACAAGAATAACATCTTTGCCCTGAGATTTTTGAAGACCAGTAATGAAATAACATCTGGGATATCCAAAGGCTACAGTTCACCAGGATATGAAGCATTATCATACTTGTTAGCTTCGCACACAGAACAATGTCTGATGAAGTGGCTAATGTGTTTAGTTTGCCCTTCCAAATAAACAAAGTTTTCACCCTTCTAGTGGTCGCATCCCTGCCTGAATGACCACCCTCTTCTGAACTATGCATCCACTACATGATCTGGTCCCTCAATGCTGGATTAGCACCCACCAAAATCTTCCCCTTCTTCTTGATCAACCCCTGTTGAAAGTTGTACTGGCCCACTTGCCCCTGCTGGTGCAACTGTAATAACAAATCTACCACAGGTGGATCATTTTGATAACTGGCTTTTATCTCCTTTATCAAGTTCGACTGAATCCCGAATAATGTCAGACTTAACAGCTCACTTCCTTCTACTCTGGACAACGCATCAGCATCGGAATTTTCTTGACCCATCCTATATTGAATTTCATAGTCGAATCCCATGAGTTTAGATAACCAAAATTGTTGAAATCGTGTGGAGATCAGATCTTCTGCTGTAGCAGCCACTTAAGGCTTTTCTGATCATTTACTAGAAAGGCTTGACCACTCAGATATTGCTCCCATTTCTGGACAGCAAGCACAATGGCCAATAACTTTTTTTCATACACATAAAGCTTTTTTCACTTTGGCCCTAAAGTCTTACTGATAAAGGCCAAGGGGTGGCCATCCTGGACCAAGACAGTACAGCCCCAATGCCCTCATTGGAGGCATCAATCTCCACCACAAACTGTTTAGAGAAATCAGGCATAGCTAACATAGGTGATGTTGTGCACAAGGCTAACTTCAGTGTTTCAAATGCCTTGGCAGCTTGATCAGACCACTCAAACCCACCCTTCTTTAAGAATTGGGGCAATGGGTGACTAGTCACAACATAGTTCCTCACAAACTTTCTATAGTACCTTGCAAGCCCTAGAAAACTTCTTAACTCCTTCATATTGGTGGGAACTGGCCAACTAGAAATAGCAGAGATTTTGTCTGGGTCAGTTTCTAACCTTTTTCCTGATATGAAGTGCCCCAAGTATTCAACCTTATAATAGCAAAAGCACATTTGCTGGCCTTAGCGTACAACAAATGTTGCCTCATCAATGTGAAAACTTCCTTAAGGTGCTCTAGGTGAGACTCCAAGGAGGGACTATATACTACGATATCGTCAAAAAAGACCAAAACACATCTCCTCAACAAAGGTCTAAAGATCTCATTTGTCCAATTCTGGAATGATGCAGGTGCATTAGTGAGGTCAAAAGGCATCACAAGGAATTCATAATGACCACTGTGAGTCTTAAAAGCATGCAGTCTTGAACACATCCTAGTCACACACTCTGAGTTGATGATATCCAGCCCTTAAGTCGAGCTTTGAAAACACCTTTCCCCCAGCGAATGCATCAATAAGTTCGTCCATGACCGGAATAGGGAATTTATCTTTGATGGTGCCTTTATTGAGGCCCCTGTAATTAGGGATGGCAATTTCACTCGCATCCGTTCCGCACCCGACCCATCCGCAAAAATTAAATGGGTGAAAACCCGAATAAATGGATGAATAGCGGGTGATGGATGAAACGGGTGATGGATTGGGTCGGATCCAGGTGGAGCATCATCCCACCCGTAATCCGTTAACCACCCGATCCGACATCATCCATTTAAAAAAAATATGTAGCTTCAAGAGTCGAGACTATGAAGCTTAATATTTGTATCACATGTTAGTTTGTGATGGAGATTTTATAATGTCTAATTTTCATGTCAAGACTATGAAGCTTCCATGTATGGATTTAATTTTCATGTTGGATTTGTAATGTTTAAATTTATATTGTATTTTCGCAAGGCAACGAAAGACATCGAGGCGCAAGCTAGGGCTCGCAAGAATTTTTTTCCGATTTGATATTTATTTCATAAAATAATGGTACAAGTGAATCACCCGTTAAGCACCCGAACCATCTGTTTCACCCGTGAATGACGGGTGGATCGGATATGGATGACACCTTTAGTGGATGATGGGTGGATCGGATGAGCGGATAGAGACGGGTGATGGATGCGGGTGAGGCTCCACCCGATCTGAATCCGACCCATTGCCGTCCCTACCTGTAATCAATACATAACCTCCATGACCCATCTTTCTTGCCCACTAACAAAAATGGAGAAGCAAATGGACTAGAACTGGGCTGAATAATTCCTTTTCCAACATCTCAGCAATCAATTGCTCAATGACATCTCTTCTCTTAACAGGATACCTATATGGCCTGATGTTGATGAGTTGAGTACCTTCCACTAATGGTATTCTATGGTCAAATACACCCTTGACATGAGGTAACTCAGTTCGCTCTTTAAACAAAAAGCTGAACTGGTTTAAGATGCCATGTACATCAGGTACATGACCTGCAAGACTGTTCAACTCCAGCTTACTACACATGCTCTCAGTGGAAACACTCTCAACCACTGATAGCTATAAACAGAAAAGATGAGAAGCATTGGACAGTAACTTCAGGCATGGCCCTTCCACTGTATGTAACTTCTGAGATTTCATCCCACGCAGCACCAACTTCCTTCCACCCACCTGGAACTCTATTTTGAGCTGCTTAAAATTCTATTTAACGGTGCCCAACGTGCTAAGCCACTAGACCTTAAGTACCATGTCACACCCCTTAAGGGAATGATTAGCATGTCAGTAGAGAATTAACTGTTCAGTAACCGACATTCAAACCCTCATGCTACCACCTGACAAGGAAAATGGTTGCCATCAGCCACCGTGACAGCCTAAGAAGGAATTTCATCCAAACTACATCCTAATTTAACAGCCATATTTTGATCCAAAAAATTGTGAATACTACCAGGGTCTATAAGTATATGCAGAGGTTTCTTACCATAATACCCAGTCACTCTCATAACCTGGAACTCTGGGTTCCCAGACAGCGCATTCACCGAGATATAGGGTTCATCTAAGTTGGTGACCTCAGATCCCAAATCCATAGATTCATTTTCCTTCACATCAACTATTTCCTCCTCCATATATCATCCTCACACCCTGGAACCTCCACTGCAAACAATTGAGTTTGTTTGAATTTGGATTTGTGGTTTGTATCATATGGCTCATTAGAAAAATAGCATTCCCCCCATTTTTGTTTCTCAGCCATAGTAAAAAATTTAGTAGGTCTAAGTTGAATGCTTTGTGTACTGCTATTGGACCCTAGGGTAGGTAATAATCCTTTTGCTACAGGTTTAATTAGATTACTATAAAATCTAGTATTATTAACCACTGATTTTGGTGTATATCTAGTGGCAGTAACAATCACCTTCTGCAACCTAGAATACTCAACCGCTACAGCTAGAGTTTGGGGCTTAAATGCTCGCACAAATGGCTTCAAAATAGACTTTAAACCGCCAATAAAATTATCCAAGAAATATTGATCAGGTAGTAAAGCATTACGTTGAATCATTAATGCTCAGAGGTTCTCAAATGCATCCAAGTAATCCTCAATTGAACCTACTTGTGTTAATTTGTTAAATTCTTCCACAATATTTTCCCCAATTATCCTCTTTGAATCTAGCATACAGGTCTACGATAAATTCATCCCAGGTTATTACGGTTCTTACAACAATATAACTATTAAACCAAGACTTTGCTCGTCCAGTTAAGTACATACTTGCCAAATCTACTCTTTGAATTACGTCAATTTTAAAAAGAGTAAAGTACTTAACACATTTTTTCATCCATAATCGCGGATATCGCCATCAAATATGGGAAATTCAACCTTAGGATTGAAGAAAACCGGATGACAATTACCTGGATCCGGAGGTTCAGACGGACCATGAGGATTGTCACCTTCCCTGTCCTTGAGCATCTTGAGTATCTCCCCTAGCAACAACAAATTTTCAGTAATCGAAGTCGATTGCTGCTCCACTATGGCGATGCGATTCTCCATGATTGCTTGTAATTGCTTGACGGTGAGGTGTGGATTAACCGCTCTGATACCAATGATATAGTGCATGCAGGAGCTTGCCTTCAACAATGGCGTCAAGGAGCTCGAGTTCTATAACAGGCTCAACAGACAAGAGAGAGAAATTGAAGAGGAAGAAAAAGTTTGATACTCCCTCCGAGTCTGAATGATCTTCCCCTTTATTTAATATATGTGAGGTATTTTTTAATCAAAGGGGAAGATCATTCAGACTCGGAGGAAGTATATTTTTTTCGTATGTATATATATAGAGAGAGTAAGGCTCTTATGAGTCCTTTACTCTAGATGAGTCCCTAAGTCCCTAGTATTTGCATCCTAGTATTTGCATTAAAAAAAGAGATTTACGTTTTTAAAATAGCTCCAATGAATTTAGGAAACAATAACTCCCTTGATCACGTTCATTCATCATTCACGTTCATTCAAACCTGAAAAAAAAAAACCTTTCTTCATCACGTTTATTCATTCATTCAATCAATTATGTGCTCGAAATCCCGTTACAATGGATTCAATGACCGCGTCATCTTCTTCAACTGTTGATAAGCAATTGATCGAGTATAACAATTGTGAGTTTCAATATTTATTTCACGTTTGGATTCAATTTTTATCCATGGATACATCGTGCGTCAATTTGCGTTCTTTTTTTACATCAATTTTCATGTTGATAATGCTTTCATTGTCATTTCATTCATCATAGTTTCGTATCAATGGTTAATTGCTCTCTCGATCTTTATAGATTTCAGGGTTTTATGTTTGTTATTTAGATTTTCCATTATATCCACTGATACTATTGTTTTGATTTCTATTAACGCAGAAACGTTGTTGAAGTAACATACCTTCTGAGTTAAAGTAACACTTAATTGCAATTACAGTAACACAAATGAACGTTGAGAAAAGGGTTCTGATGATGATGTTAAAGTAACGTACTGTACTCGTTAGAGTAGTACAGTAACACAACTTAGGAATTGAAGTAACACATTATTTGCATGGGTGTAACGCTGTTCAATTTTGTCCAGGTGGTATTGGCAAAGATGCGAACGCACGGGACAACACTGGAAAAAAGGTGGAATTTAATTCATTTGATTAATCATGGATTAATAAAAATGGTTCATTGCTCTCGTTTTAGTATAGATTTCAGGTTTAACGTATGCTTCACTGATAATATTGTTTTGTTTTATGTTGAAGCAGATGAGGAAACTGAAGAAGACACTGATTTTATTATTTTGTTTTATGTTGACGAAGATGAGGAAACTGAAGAAGACACTGAGGAAGATGAGGAGGAGGAACAAGTGTTTTGAGAATACTTGTGTTTTTTGTCATTCTAAGAATTTTGTTTTTTGGTTTACAAGAATAACTGATTTTGTACACATTTTTTTTACACATAGCGCTGTGCTACGTTGGAATTAACTCTATATTTTATTTAATACATGTGTATTTGGTTAGAGTAACATCTCATATCTATTGGAGTAACATCTTTCTTGAGTTACAGTAACAGACATAATCCATGAAAGTAACATCTCATATCCATGAAATTAACTCTATTTTATTTAATACATGTGTATTTGGTTAGAGTAACATCTCATATCTATTGGAGTAACACCTTTCTTAAGTTACAGTAACAGACATAATCCATGAAAGTAACTGAGCACATCAGCATTGTTTAAACAAATGATTACCAAAGTAACTGAGGATAACTTTGATTAGAACCATTCATTAGAAAATTAACAACTTTCGTTCTTTAAAGAACCATATATAATGCGTTAGAGTGATTGTTGATATAATATCAATGAAAGTGTGATTATGAGACCACACCATTAATATCAATGAAACTTAATCATGAGACAAAGAATAACATCATTAATCACTTAGAGTAACATCATTTATTCATTAAAGTAACAGTTATAATGCGTCAGTGTAATACACTGATTATGAGACCACATTTGTATCTTGGATAAACTCCATTCATTCCATAGTAACATCAGTCGTTACTTAGAGTAACAGGTACTGTCAATCACTGTAACAGAATGAACAAATTCACAACCAGAAGAAGGTGACATAATTCATAATATTTCATAATCAGAAGAAGGTGACATAATTCATTAGACACATCATTTTTCCGACCCTTTGTTGGCTTGATCTTGGGACCGTCGATTATCTTTTGTCTCGCCTCCACATACTTGTCTACGTTTTCCAACAACCGCGACCGCACCCTGTTCTTGTCTGCCAATACGAATATGAAGATTACCTTTGCTTGAGTTGAAGATGAAGTTGAAGATGAAGACAAAGGTAGCTTTGCTTGAGTTGAAGATGAGAGGATGATGCGCGGGTGTGTTTTAAAAAAAAATCAGAAGTTGAGCGATTGTGTTTGGGATGATGAAGGTGAAGGATTTTAGTTAGGCGGTGAGTTTGAATGAAAATATTGAATGTGAGGTAACGTGTTTCAACAGTTGGAGAGAATTAAGGGAGGAGAGAGGATTTTATTATATTTTTACCAAAATATGTTAGTTATTGCCTTAATTACTAAACTCAATCACCACCATCCATCCCCCTCTAGATCAATGGTTGTAAATAGGACTCATAGACTCATAATTGAAAACAGGACTCACTTGATCTCTCTCTCTCTCTCTCTCTCTCTCTCTCTCTCTCTCTCTCTCTCTCTCTCTCTCTCTCTCTCTCTCTCTCTCTCTCTCTCTCTCTCTCAAATAGCCAATCTCAGCCACTTATTCATATTCTAATCTCATCCACACATTTACTTGTATGACGTGTATTATATCAGTATATATCAATAGTTTTATCCACTTTTATTAAAAGTGTAATATTTTCTCTTTTGGATTTTCTATCGTGTGCAAATTGGGTACACTTTAAGAGGTTAATTTTAGAAAGTTTAACAATGATATTATTGTGAGTGATTGTTATATCAATTTATATTTACTATACTTACACAATGCACATGAGAATCTTTCTATATTTAAATTATTAACGTGTTTCCAGTGAGCTCACGATAGAAAAACCGTTTATATAAATACTAAGAGGTTAAAAATATCCTTCAATATTTTTGGCGTCTGTGTATATATATATATATATATATATATATATATATATATATATATATATATATATATATATATATATATATCGGTTTTTCTAACGTGTGCCCATTGGGCACACGTTAATAAGTTAATTAAGGTAGGATTAAAATACGTATTGTATAAATATGGTAAATAAAGCTTAATATAAAAACTTCTCGTGATATTTATCATGTTAATCTTGCCTTAATTAGGTTATTAACATGTGCCCAGTGGGCACATGTTAGAAAAACCGTATATATATATATATATATATATATATATATATATATATATATATATATATATTCATAAATGGTTTCACTTAAAAGTAGTTATAACCTCGTAATTCAATAAATATCATCCAAAATACTACCGACTCCTAGGCTCAGTGATTAAGCAGTGTATATTCGATTATGGCCAAAGGTTGGAATCCGACATCCTTCACTTTTTTTTGTTTCAAAGTCCATTGCTAGCCGAAGAAAACTTAAAATCTAGCTAGGATAATATCACAAGTAGACCTTGACAAACATAATGGGTTAGTTTGATCATGAATCCATAAAAAAAGTCTAAATGTGCCTGGCTTGGGTAAGAGATAATGGAGCTTGGTTGTTTCTTATTATTGTTATGCATGTGCCCTATAGGGCTGCGGACTGGGCTCGTTGCTGATCAAGTTAGGCCCTACACCGACCAGCTTTACAAAAAAGTAGCTAAGCACTAAAATAACATACGGACATGCATAGTAGGGCTCAGCAAATTATCCAATTATCCTATATCCGATTCGTATTCGATTCGGAAAACCGGCGATTCAAAAAATGATTTCAGATCGGATATCGGATCGGATTCGGATATCCAAAATAATTTTGTCGAATATCCGATCCGATCTGAACAATGGGTTAGTTTTGGATTTTTAATATTTGGTTGGTGTATTATAATATAAGTAGGTTATAATTTAATTCATTTTAAGCCTTGGTTACATTTTTGTATTCCCTTAAAATATAGAGTAGTATAGCTATATAAAATTAGATTAATTAAAATAAGGCCTTTAATGTTTAATTGAACCTTATTTAGAATTTAATTTGACCAAAAATCTCAACCGAATCGGATATCGGATATTTTGGATATCCGATCCAGAATTTTTGGATATAAAAAAGCGGATATCTAGAGTGATTTGGATCGGACATTAAAATTTTAGATTTTTCGGATCAGATATCGAAAATCGAATTCGGATCGGATATCTGATCCGTGCTCAACCGTATAAAGCATAGGGTAATAATAAGTAATATTCCGTAACAGAAGGGTCGTAAATGATACCCCATCCTATCCTATTCAGGGTCGGACCCACCCTGTAGCATACTGTAGCAGTTGCCACACCAAAAAAAATTGATAGAAAAAGAAAATATGCTACACCATTAATTATGAGAGTAAAAATTGAAAGATTTCCCTTATAAAAATGAACTAGTCTCGAGAGTTAATTGGCAACTGAAATCAATTACTCTATACATTAATTATTCATAATTCCTTCTGAAGATGCTCAAACTTCCATCTTTAAACTTATTCTCATACCACCAGGACGAAGAGTAATTAGGAGTAGATGAGTGAAGAAATAATCAAGTTGTCTCTAATGGGGTATTTGATAATGATTAATGTCCGTAGTTTTTTTTGTTCTATCATTCTAATACTATTGTAGAAAACTGTTGGTATTTGTGGGTGATGGATATTGATGATGGGAGAAGTTGGATACTCTCTTCCCTCTAAACCCTTCTTCCTCTTTCAAAGAAAACCCTAACCTCAACAAAAATTTGGGCTACCACTATTAATTGATGGTAAGCACCCCCCCCCCCCCCACCCAATTAATTAATTAATTATATAGTTTTAATATTAGTATTAGTATTATTATTATTATATCTACAATAATTGTCCTCTTCTTTTGGAGAGATTCGTCCCCATTAATTAATGGGTTTCGTTCTCTCTTTTAGGAGAGATGTTATTTCTTTGATTGCGGAGAGGACGCGGAAGATCAATATCTCAACGGTTCATTATATGACATCTCAATTCATGTCAGACAGTTGGCTGCAATCTATCAAGTTAGATAAAATTAATTCTCTTCAAAACCTTGGAAGATCCGAAGACGTTCTTGTGAAAAGCTATATCATTAAATAGCGATATGTTGAAAGAGGATGCGCAGAAGCGGAGATCAAAATCTTAGTGAGAGATCTTTGTTTTAATGAGAATTTATTTTACTCAAATCTTATGGTATTGTATTCGTTCAGTTTTGATATAAGTTTTAGATGTTGTATGACTTTTTATTAATGAAATGATCTTTTCACTCAAAAAAAAAGGTGAAGGGAAGAGTTGGCTTGACTTGTTTATTAATTGTTGTGAATTGTTGGTTTTGGTTACATGAAATGGGAGGGGAGGGCCTCTATTTATAGTACTCCTCCTCTTCCTCCTCCTCTTCCTAGAACACTCTAGAGAGAACATTCTAGAGTGATCTAGTTATATTTCTTCAAGACTCTTCTAGACTTTACTAGAGCATATTAGTACATATATAGACCTTCTAGTATTTACTAGAATAATCTAGACTATTCTAAACGACTCTTCATCATTCTAGAATATTCCAGATATTTCTAGAATGTTCTAGATTTATCTAGAAAAGTCTCACATTCCAACACTCCTCCTAGAGACTTTTCGTGTAGCGTCAAGCATATCCTGGAGGAACTTGAATCTTCATTTTGGTAGAGTCTTTGACATCTTGTGAGCCAATTGGATCTATCTTTGTAGATATATTTTCCGAATGCTGATCTTCTGTTCTGTTGATTTGAAATTCGATCTCTTGGTTTTCCATAACTTCTCGAAGAGATGGATGACTTATTTTCATGAGCTTTGACGTGAAGTTAGTGTTTTCTATCATCGCTGTGGTTTTCGTAATGTATTGTTCTTAATTTGCTTCCAATCATGCCTCCATCCTTGTAGGTTTGGATTGGGTAATTTTGGTTGCACCTGGTCTTCGTAACTCTCTTTTGGTTAATGAATTCATTTTTCCTGAGCTTGTCTTGAAGTAGCCTTGCCTTGATCTTTCTTTTCTTTTAGCAGCTTCTTGATACTGTGGCACTTCTCTGGCCGTGAGAACCATAATTGTTTGACTACATTTTTCTTCTTTTTGCGTAGAGAGAGATCTTTGGTTATTTGATCTTGGAATTGAGGGTTCTGATTTTCTAGAGTTTGATTTTTTGGTGCTTACAACCATTGTTAATGGGAAAATCTTTCCTCGACTCATTTTTGTGGAAGCAATTAATTGATCTTTTCCGTTGTCGTAGATAAGGCATTTGTTGTTGTCAAATGTTACCTTATAACCTCTTCCTAGTAATTGTCCAACACTTAGTAAGTTCTGTGTTAGACTAGGAACATATAAAACATCATGAATGTGTTTGGTTGAACCATCTCTTGTTTTGACGGCTATAATCCTCTTTCCTACAACCTCTTGGTTTGTTCCATCACCAAGAGTAATTTTAGATTTCTCTTCTTCATTGAGACTGACAAATGTGTTTTTGTTGCCAGTCATGTGGTTGGAACAACCACTGTCTATATACCAAATATATACTTGTGGACTTTTCTTGAACATTTGAGCAAGAATAAAATAAATGTCCATTTGAATCTTGTTCTTTAGTGAAATTTGCCTCATCTTTATTTTTGAACCAACAATTCTTCTTAATATGCCCAAATTTCTTACAAAAGTGACATTGAGACTTACCTTTGAAGTAACAGTCTCTTTCTTCATGATTAGTTCTTCCACAAATGCCACAAGGAGAAACTTTTTCCTTCGATTGTGACACTTGTTGACTGTAAGTGTCCCCATCACTTTTCTTCTTCCACCCATTGGAATTCGATCCTTTCATTTGTGTAGACTGAAAGTCATTCTCGGAGAAGTTTTCTTTGTTCTTGAACTTTGATCGTGGGCGAGGGATCCAACTAGCTCTGCTACTGTGAGCTTTGATATATCTTTTGATTCTTCGATAACGGTGACAATCATGTCAAACCTTTTTGTCAAAGTTACGAGAATGTTTTGCACAATTCTCGTATCTGAGATGTCTTCACCGCATATCTTCATTTGTTTAACTATCTCCATCACCCTTGAAGTGTAAGTTTGAATATCTTCATTCTCTTCCCTCTTTAAATTTTCAAAATTCTTCCTTAATGTATTAAGGCGTATGATTCTTATTTTCTCATCTCCATGTAATTCTTTTTGTAGTGAATCTCATGCTTCTTTTGCGGTAGAAGCCCGCATTATTTTAGGAAAAATGGTCTCTGTAACGGCATTGAGGATGAAAGACAAAGCTTTTGCCGTCGTTTAATTCATCCTCTTTTATTTTCTTCAAGGAGGTTTTTGTGATTGAAACACCCTCCTTCTGTTTTTTGGGACCATTCTCTACTACATCCAATAGTGCATTTGCTCTTAAAAAGAGTTTCATTTTAATGCACCAATAATCGTAATTTTCTCCTCCAAAAATCGGAGGTGCTGGAATTGATAGGTTGTTGATTGCGGAAGCCATGTTTGTTTGTGGCCCTTAAGAACTTTTGGGCTCTGATACCACTTGTTGGTGTTTGTGGGTGATGGATATTGATGGTGGAAGAAGTGATGTGAAGGGAAGAGTTGGTTTGATTTGTTGGAAAGTTTGTTTTATTAATTGTTGTGAATTGTTGGTTTTGGATACATGAAATGGGAGGGGAGGACCTCTATTTATAGTACTCCTCATCTTCCTCCTCCTCTTCCTAGAACACTCTAGAGAGAACATTCTAGAGTGATCTAGTTCTATTTCTTCTAGACTCTTCTAGACTTTACTAGAGCATATTAGTACATATATAAACCTTCTAGAACCTTCTAATATTTACTAGAATAATCTAGACTATTCTAGACGACTCTTCATCATTCTAGAATATTCAAGATATTTCTAGAATATTCTAGATTTATCTAGAAAAGGCTCACATCCCAACAAAAACTCTAATTATTCGTATTTATATTTGGCTGGTATAAAAGATGGATTTTTTTTGTATTCGTTTTGGATGAATTAATAGATAGACAATTAATTTTTTAGTTGTCCATTTTAATTTTTAAGCTAAAATATTGACAAAACAAGATTACAATTTCCTTTAGAGATATATACGGAGTAGTAATCATTTGCATTTTTTTCAGTAAATTAATCAATCCTTGCAGATGGAAAACATTACATTTCATCTTCTTCTAAGTTGCTTTTGATTTTTTAATAGAAAATGAGATGGCGCCACCGGGTGGCGCCGAAGTTGTGCGCCACCAAGGGTATTTTAGTAATTGACTAGCATTATTTATTTATCTTCTTTAAAAATTGATTTTAAAATGAGTTAGTTGTAAAGGGTAAATTCGACATTCCACTTATAAATAAATTATAATTATATAATTTTAAAAAATAAAAAAAAATTCAAAGAATAATTGAAAGGAATATTATAAAACAAATCTAGCTTAATTGTAGGGATTTGTTAGGCATATGCTCAAAAAAAATATAGTTTATCTATATTATATATACAATTATATCATACTTATAAGTTATGAGCATAGAAACACATTTGGTAGAGTGGTATTTAGGAAATAATCAATTGGTACCTGTATAGGTTGTGTCTAGGTTCGAGTCGTAGAAATGTCATTTTAATATTTAATATCCCTCGTTTTCTTTCCTTAAAAACCTTAGTATTTTTGTTACGATCACTCTTATATTTATATAAAAAAAAAAAATATGCAGACAGTATATAAATTGTTAACCTAAACATTGTCTCTTTTAATAGTCTAAACCAACACTTTTATCTTATTATTTTTTTGTTATTGATAAATCTGACTAATTTTAATCGTGAAAGTTAATTTTTTTTATTTATTCATATTAAATTTTATTACAACAATCTATCCTTTATAATATCAATTGTTTACGTATGTCAGCTTGATGAAAATCATAAATTGTTATGTTGTTGATATAAAATCGAATTCGAAATATACATAGTATTCTGCGATTATATTTTAAAAACAATATTTAGCTTGTGAGAGCAATTTATCCATAAAAGAAAGTAATTTGATTTTTGCATTAAGATCCGGCCAAAGTTATCTATAATTAGTTTGGAGGCGAAAATCATGTACCCGACACGAATACACGGGTACACGGCGCGAACTGGCACAAAAATATATATTTTCTATGCTTTCTCTTAGAGTCTTAGGTTCGCATGTAGGGGTATTACGAGTCGATCTGGGCATGAACTCTCGTGCGGGGTAATAAAAGTAAGAACGAGTTAGGTTATCAAAATGTCCGTATAGTACAAAACGAATCAGGTTCTCGTGAAACCAACTAGTTAGACTTTTAAGGACCTCAATTACACTTCTATATACCCCAGTTGCACTTTTATAAGTCGAAAATACACTGGACTAGCTGGCCGGTATGGAACATGGCGAGTATTAAAATTACATATATAAAAGCTAAAAACGAGTCCAAACGATCTTCTCGGACCTAAAATGAGCACGAGTCCACACGATCTAATAATTTATAAAATTAAATTAATTTGTCACATAATCAAATTGAGGTCCCGTAAATTGACCATAAAAATTTGACGACACAACCTCAATTCAAAAGGTCGACCTGTTCGAGTCGGGTTTCAACACTAAATTAACCGCTCGTTTCGTATCGTATTGTTTTATCATTTTAATGGTGAAAAAAATAATAGTAAAGAAACCTAACTAGTAATACTACTAATTTACCTAAAATTTAAAAGATAAATAAGATTATTAATTTATTTAAAATATTATCTTAATTGAATAAGTTATAATAAATAATAAATTACATGTATACCCTTTTGTATTTGGTGCAAAATCAAAATAAAATCTTTCAATTTTCAATTTTTCTTATTTATTAATTAAGGTGGCGCTCAGATTCGGCGCCACCGGGTGACGCCCTATCATTGTCCTTTTTTAATAGTTACACAGTACGGTATAAAGTTATTTTTCTTCTTGCCTTAATAATCGTACAAAAAAACAATTGTAAACTAACTAGTGTGACAAAGTGAATAGTACTCCGCATTATGAGTTTTTTTTGTCAAAAACTACTTAAAATTTAAATTCTTTTTGTAAAACGTATCCAAAAATCACTATTTTGGCATGAAAATGCATAAATAAGCCGCTTTATTTGTAATTATCATAACCATGGACTTTATTTTGTTACAGTGAATTAATATGTTTAACCTTTTTGTCTAAAAGGTTAGGCTTGTATAATTGGGATGAGGATGATGATGGATGATACATGTGCATCATATGGTCGACGATAACAAAAGATAAACTCGTAGTTAGTTCCTCACACAACAACATAAGTTTGTTCGAAAAAAACACAATTTTAAGCAATATTATAATTTACTATACCAAATTAAATTTTCTGGGCCCGTCCCTGATCCTATTAGTAAAGAAAGTAACAAGCTAAGATTGAAGGGGATACGTACCAGCTAAATTGGTATCATTGACACCCACGCACAAGTCTTGAAGAGGAGGAGGATCGGGGGCGTACACCATATGAAATGTGAAGCTTATTGCAAGTGCCACGCAACATAAGCTTTTCTCCAACGTCATTTCTACGATCGAGCTAATATTTATCAACGGAGAATTGAAAGGCTTATTTATATATAATTAAGTTGATTACATTTTCACTAAACGTCTTAATTAGCTAGGACTCCATTCCGATGTCGACACAAACGTCCCATATTATTACGTTTACGTGTTTTCAATTGATTTTATCTAAGAAAGTCGACAAAAACGTATATATAGAGGTGAGATTTGGTGTAAACATCAAATTTGGTGTAAATACGCTAACAATAAGGTTCGTTAGATCTTACAAGATCGACGGTCAAGATTAATCCTCAAAAGATAACAAAACCCTCCCAAAAATCCTTCCATCCCTCCTCTCTTTCTCTCTCCTTTTTTTCTCTCTCCTCTCTTTGTCTTTAGGGTTACGTAAAACCCCCAATTTTTTTCCTCAAAATTCTTCCTCTCAAAAATTGATCTTATCTTTCAAATTGAAACGTCTAATTAATCATAAAATTGCTCAATCATATGTTCATATTGCTCAATCGTAAGATTTGATTGAAAATTACTTCATTCAATTCGTTCAATTTTTCAGAAATCCGTTCAATTCATTCGATTTTCCAGAATTTTCGTACGAAATTCGTTTTTATGGGAACGAATTCCACCGAGCATGAACCTATTGTTGATGAACATGAAGGTAATATCGTTATGCTTCAATACCTATTCGTTTTTTAAGGTAATTTGTCATGACATATATTCATTTTTGAATAACTATTCGTTGTTGATGAACATATATTCGTTTTTCCGGAATTCTTTATGATGAATTTCTATTTCAACATAGAAGACATGAATTAACTTGAAGGTAATCTCAGAATTTATAGAGTACTTGAATATATATGTTGGAATAGTTGAATATATATGTTGGAGTAACTGAGTATATATGTTGGAGTAATTAGAGTACTTGAGTATACGTATCTCGGAATTTCATTGAGTACTTGAATATAAGTGTTAGAATACTTAAATATATGTGTTCGAGTAACTAAGTATATATGTTGGATTAATTAGAGTACTTGAGTATACGTATCTCAAAATTTTATAGAGTAATTGAATATATGTGTTGAAATAATTGAATATATGTGTTGGAATAGCTGGATATATGTGTTGGAGTACTTAGTATGTTGGAATATATATGTGCTGGAATACTTGAATATGTATTTTGGAATACTTGAATATGTATGTTGGAATACTTGAATATATGTGTTGGAGTACTAGAATGTATATGTTGGAATACTTGATTATATGTGTTGGAGTAATTGAATATATGTATTGGAGTAACTGAGTATATATGTTGGAGTAATTGGAAAACTTGAGTATATGTTGGAATAACTGAACATGAACATAGAGTAACTGATGTCTAATATTGGAATAGCTGAACATGTATAACGCAGAATTGAATATATGTGTTGGAGTAATTGAATATATGTGTTGGAGTAACTGAGTATATATGTTGGAGTGCTTGAATATATGTGTTGGAGTAACTGAATATTAGAGTAGTTCCTTAATAAATACTCCTATGATATATATGCAGGAGTCACTCGGAAATCTTTATAACTCAATCAAAAGGATGGGACGATATGACATTGAAGACATTCATATAAGTATACAACTCAGACGATGAAAGCATACGATGTTTATAATACGATAGTTATAATAGTTGGAGTACTTGGTGTTATATCTTGGAATATTTGGTGTTATATCTTGGAATTCTTTATATTATAGCTTGGAATACTTATATAATTTAAATATTGTAATTATCATGGAAATACTGATCTTATACATACACAATTATCATCCAAAATTAAAAACCCTAACAACTCAAAAATAATTGTAGAAACAAAACAATGAAGCTATATTAGAGGAAATCGGAAGAATAAACAAAAATTATGATCACAATGAACATAATCGAAATCAAAATTGAATTGAATAAATTAACATATATTGAGCAAAATATCAAATTGAATTGAAGAAATTGAAGTAATAGATAAACGAAAATATCGATATTGAGGAAATTAGGGGAAATTTATGACGATGAAAAACGCAGTAGAAGATTAGAGGAAATCGGAGTGAAGGAACTGAAGCAAATTGAAAAATGGTGTTGAAGAGGTTGAAGAAGTAGATGCAGCAAAGAGAGTAGCAAAAACAAATTGAGGAGAGAGAAAGAAAAATTAGAATGACCCACGTGGAAACAAGTTTTGTGTATTTCTTAGATCTAATCTCCACCGTTGATTAAATATTAGATCAACGGTCTAGATTGTTAGGGGATTTACACCAAAGTGGTAATTAGCCCCCTTAAGTTTGATCAATCGTGAGATTAACCCCCTTAAGTTTCAATTGTAGTAATTAAGCCCCATAACTTTGGGTAAAAGTGAAATTCAATCCAAGTTTTATATTTTTTCAATTAAAATTACACCTTAATAACAAAAACTCCATTTATTTATACATTTTCTCAGCATACGATAAAAATAATTATATTTATAAAATGTATGCAATTTTTACATATGGAAACAAAAAATTGAAAGGATTACATAAAATCGAAAATTTGTAACATTAATCACATAGATTATATAAATTACGGAGTATATTAAAATCATTAAAAACATTCTAAAAACTATGTTAATAAATTATTTAATTACTTTTATAATATTAATAATTATTCAGTGTACATTGAGTTTATATATAACATGATTTAATGATATAATTTATGTTGAGAATAAAAATTGAATCGAATTTTCACTTCTACTCAAAGTTATGGGGCCTAATTACAACATTTGAAACCTATGGGGTTTAATCTCACAATTATATATTATGGGGCCAAATGTGATTATTACATTGCAGATGTGATGGTTCAACGAGAGTGGAATAATAAATTAAGTGAACGTTTTATGATTGAAATGGACAAACGTTGTTTCAGTTCATAAAAGGAAATCCCCTGATTTTATTTTAAAGCTTAATACCGGGATTGAATAATTGTTATTCTTGTACTAGTCATAAGCAAGGACATTGAATCTGTTTCATTTATGGGCATGAAAAGTTTTGATAACAGTAGAACGATTGTTGCTCTATACCTTAGAAGAATATGAGACATGATTGTTTTACTCTACATTCCTAGTAGTGAATGCTTTTATTTATAACATAATGACCAAAAGGTTCAAGTCCCACGACTCAAATTTTACCTATTATGACATTGTTCTTAATCCATGAGACAAGAAATATAGGAATAAGTTTCATAATGATGAAATTATAAACCTTATTGATAAGGATCAACTGAGGTAAATGGATCTTGTTTAGAAGGATAAATGACATTAGAAGTGACTCCTATTAATAATAGTGGGAGGGTACTTGACTTGTTGGATCACACATATAAAGATACGTGTGGGTTTAACTAGTGTTGTTGCAAAAATGGGTAACGCGTATGATTTTGTTCATTTGATGAAATTTGAAACTGAATGCTTTGAATTGTTCAAGGTACAATATCAACTTGATAAGTTGGTACGAGTCGTTCAATATGATTGAAACAGTGAAGAATCGAACTAAAAGATTGTGATCATCTTAGAGAAGTGAAAAGTGTTTCAAACTACATCGAACTATATTTGATATGATTTGGTCTATGATGAGTCATGCAGATTTTATTGACGCTTTAGAAGCTTATGCACTGTAAAAGTCTTTGTACAATGTTGATGAGATTGTCCATGTAACTCGAAAAATAGAGACCATATGAGATATGGATTGAAAATGTTCTAAAATAGTCTTTTCTTAATTATCAAGTCTTAAAGTTTAGAGAAAATTGTTTTCTAGAACTTAGACTCAATTATGACATGTGTTTTATTAGGGGTATTATGTTAATTCTGTAAACCATCCAAAGAACAAAACTGTTTTGTTGCATGGAGTAGTATGTTTCTTTTAAAGAGATGTGATTTCTAATAGAAATAGTGGGAGTAGAATTGACCTTGAAATGTTCAAGATTAACAGGTGTTCTCTACAACTGTTGAAGAGAATATTGATGCATCCATGAAAAGTCATGATCATATTACCTGCAAAATATTACCCTACATAGGTTTGACCTATGATGAAACAATAATGGGCAAATACTCCAAGAATCAAATGAAGTCATAAATCTAATAGATTCCATATACCGTAACTACCAAGTATAGACTTTGGTTAAATGGATCTTATAGTGAAGAATAGTCTTCAATATAAAGATGATGTGGGTTGATATAAGAGTATCTATGAAGCATAGTTGGTAGTCAAGGATTGGTCTCATAGTAGTGGCTATGGAAAATCTCTTTTTACAACATTATGCTTGAGTCTATTAGGAACAAAGTGTGTACAAGAGGCTAGTGGGAGTGCATTTATTGTTATGATTTGGTATGTAAGTGACATACTTCTCTAACTAAACGACATTTGATTGCTTTAGTCTATGAGACTTTGCAAGAAATGTGTTTATTATGTGCTCGTGTGACGAGTAGATACTAATCTGGTGAGTGTCACTAGAATGCTTTCTAAAAATTGTTCCTTTGCGCTTAAGAAGCAAAAAACAAGGGAATTATTTACGAGATGCGCATGATGTGATAAGCGAATTGTTGTAAACAAGTTACAACGATTCATATTTCCAAATAGACAAAGATGACATGAGATTGTAATCTCAGTAAATTTTGTTTTGGATGAGAAGTTGTGTGTTGGAATGGTTCCAAATGACAACTTTGTGACTACGCTAGTATTATGACTAGAGTGAGTGTTCTATTGCTTCTGAAGCAAAGAGAGAAACGTTTGATTACGAATCAAGCACACACTCAACTTTAAAGTTTATGAAGCAATTTGTTGCTTATGAAACTAACAGTTTGCCTTGATTGAGAGATGGTAGAATGCATCTAAAGAAAATACTAAAATTTAAATAAAATACTAAAAATTAACCATAAAGATTAAAATTTGGGGCTTACCACTACCGGAATTGGTAGATGGCAGCTCCGAGGGAGGATTTTTTTTTAGGGTTTGGAGGGGAGGGAGGGGAAGAGAGGTTTTTGGAAGGGCGAGGGTTTATAATTTGACATAGATTGTTGAGTTTTGGTTTTTGTTATATCTCGCTATTTTAATCCACATATGGATGAATAAAGATAGGATGCTATTACTTCGTACAAAAATAAATAAATAAATAAATAAGAGGATTGGTTGGATTTTGGCTTTCGACTTTTGAGTTTACAAAATGCTCATTTATATGAGGGTCTGAGACGAGTGTGTACAAATCGTTCAGGTCGGGCTAAGTTTAAATACCCTTCATTTAACGCCCATTTAATACTCCATAGTTGTTTATTGATTACTCATTATTTTTTTATTAGTGTATACTTTTTTCTATTTTTGTATAAAAGTACATAACAATTCTTAGAATTTTAAAATCATTTATTTTACAATTACTTAACTTATATTTGGAGTATTCATTTATGTTAAGATGAAAATAAAATGTCATCAATAATAAACTAATTTTATTTAAAGATTTGTAAATCGGCCACTTTGCACACAATTGTTTAATTATGTTTACGAAAAATTGTGTTCTTCATAGTTGACAATGCTTAGAAAATCATGTCACTAGCTTCGTTTTCGTAAAATTGGTGTTTCGACTTAAGATTAAAATGGGTCAAATACACGCAATTGAATTTTGAACAAAGGCCTTAACAAGATGGACCCGGTAAGAAGGGAGGAGGTTCTTAACAAAGGACTCCACTAAGACTTTCTCGCTGGGCTTGTCAACCAGCTTCACGCTTTCGGCCCTCCACCTTTGAAGGTATTTGGTGAAACCTTCCTTGGGCTCTTGGGCCATGACCTCCAGAGTACGCATAGAAGTCTGGATCTTAGTGTTATCTGCGTAGTTTCGGGCGAACTCCGTCTCGACGTCGTCCCAAGTTTTATATTTCTTGGAATCAAGCCTGTAATACCAGGCTTTTGGGTGCTTCTCAAAGGAAGAAGCAAAGAGATGCTTGAACATAGTCGACTTAACTCCCTTAACAACCATAAACTCTTTGAAAGCCCGGATATGGAGTACCGGGTCTTCAGTCCCATCAAACATTGGCAGGCCCGTCAAGTTGATATTGGCGGGCAATTCATCAGTCAGGGGCGAATATGCACTGGCATTCTCCGTGTGAATGGTATTGTTGGTTGTCGTGTGGACCTGTTCCTGCAGCTTACCGACCGCGCTGGTCAATTCAGCTAGAGGCCCCTTAGTCTCAACTCCACTGTTAGGAGTTCCTTGTTCTATAGCGCTTACCCGAGTAAGGATGGCAGTCTGGTCTTCCCTCATTTTTCTCAATTGATCCTCTAACTTGACCAACGAGGCTGTCAACTCATCAATGGCTTCTTTCGTCATGGTTCGGGTGAAGGGCGGCCTGTCTGTAAGAATACCGCATAATCAGTAACTAACCTTGTAATCCCCCATGAATTCTAACGCAATACAGTGGCGGTGATGGGTAGGGATTTGTCGTGGATCCCAACCGTCAAATAAAACCGGCTAAACCTAGTGGGTAGCTAGGGTAAGTCGGGTCGAATCCACAGGGACGGGAGGTCGGACTAAGGTATGCTACGGTCAAGGTCTATGTTCAAGACAAGCTATTCTAAGGGGGAGGCTAGGACTAAGCTAGGTCTAAAACTAGGACTAAGGGAAGCTAGGATAACACTAAGAAGGAAGAGTAGGGTTAGGTCGGGTTCATGGAGTGATGGGATGGTCGAGGAGAAGCTAAGGTGAAGGGGTAGTCGGATAATCTAGGTTTAGTCCGGGCTCTCGCTACGTAGACCGACCTAGAGGTCCTTGATAGGACCCATCTTAGCGACACACAACACAATCGGGGTTACTAGCGTGCTATCATGGCCTAGGTCGCATCCGGGCTCTCGCTACGTAGACCGACCTTAGGGTCGTCCTCACCGGGCTCTCGTTACGTAGTGAGGGAACCAAACCCACAAGCAAACTATCACCCACATGAGAAAAGGCAAGAAAAACACAAGGAATTGCATCTATATGTCATTCAAGCATTTCAACAAACATGTACCATGCATCAAACCAAGAGGAAACCCAAAAATTCCACCAACATATCCAACAAACCCTTAATCACCCACAATCACATCCAATCACCCTAATAACCCTAGCAATGATCTACTCAAATATATCTATACTAAAACTAACAAGAACAAGAACAACTAACTCAAATAACAAAACTTGCATAATGAAACTAGAGAAACAATGAACAATGAACAATACAAACAACAAAGATTCAAACTTTAATGATAAAACAAGATTAAGAGAAGAGAAAAGAGGATTATACCTACTAACAAGATGAATGGAAGAATGAAACTTGCATAAATAAGAAAAACCCAAAACAAACACCCAAGGTTGTCAATCTTGAATGGATCTTGAAGAATTCTCTTAATACAAGGCTTAATCTAAGATTAACGATAATCTAAAGACTAATCTACACTAATCTATGCTAATCTATGCTAAAACTATCTAGGATTTAGTGTCTAATGAAAGGCATAAGCTTAACATAACAAGGGAAGAGTATATATAGGGTTACAAATGGAAGGGAGAAGAAAAGAATAGAAGGCGGGCTGCAGCACCCCCGTCCCGGCCGAGACGAGGTGGTCCCGGTCGGGATGGGGTCGGTCCCGGCCGGGAAGAGTTGCTCCCGGTCGGGAAGGACCTACAGTAGCGTCTTCTTCATTTGCTTCCTCATCCCGGACGGGATGAGGCCATACCCGTCCGGGATGAGTCTTGTAGGCCTCCAATATGAACTTTTTGGTCCCTCCTTGGTTCTCATGGGCTTCCCATTGATTCTAGGGACTCGGGATCGGGTCTCACAGGCTCGGGATTGGGTCCCAAGGTCTCGGGGTCGACTCCAAGGCATCGAGTGATCGTTCCTTAGCTTCGTTGTCTCCAAAAAGTGTATGTATCGAGTCGGAATCGCTCCAACTCTTCATGGACGGTCTCGGGAACCTGAAACGAGCTAAAGGAAGCATAAGTAGCCCATAAACCGCTCCCAAGGAGCGATTCCACGAGGAAAATGGGACCAAAACACTACGAAATAGGCACTACAAATGGCACTTATCAACTCCCCCACACTTAACCCTTACTCGCCCTCGAGTAAGCACATACTACTACTAAACTATCCGAGTGGGTATTAGCGCACCCTACGCCCCTTTAACTCACGCGAGTACACTTTAGAGGAAAAGTGCACTCCGCAAGGCAAGTCGGGTCTTGCGACAAAACTGTGGATGCAACCGGACACAAAACACACAAACAAACAAACACACAAACAAACACTTAAACGGTTGCACCCAAAACAAAAGAAATACCGCTTCCCTCTAAAAGCGGTGAATGAACCACCGGTTTAGGACTCGAGGTAAGTGACAACGTTCCCAAGCTAGCAATACAAATCAAGGTGAACTAAACCCTAATAGTATGACGATAAAGCAATAAAAACGTTGGTAACTTACCTAGGTCCTCCTAACTTTCTAAAAACGTACTACGGGACGATCGGCGGAGTGGGAAGTGATGATCCACGGTGTTAGTCGACACTGTAGGTAAGTGAGACCCCGCCCCCTTTAGCGTGAGCCGAGAGGGTCGTCCCAAGTCCAAAACCGCCTAACTAGTCCAAGTAAAAAGGTAGAAATATGCAAAATGAGGGAAGACCGACTAATGCCGCTATCATCCTTCCTAGGGACTCGGTCCTTTGGTAGGCTCTTCATGGCAAAAGTTGGAAAAAGGCTTATTTTGAGAGGTAGGGGTTATTTTTGTGAATCAGGTTTTCTTTTGGCATTTTCTCTTCTCTTTTGCATTTTTGCTTTGTTTTGCCATGCCATTCTTTTTCTTCTTTTCTATTTTCTTTTGGCTTTTTGTGCCTTTTCTTTTTCTTCAATCTTTTCTTTCTTTCATTTTCTTTTCTTAGCCCTTTTTGGCTTGATTCGGCTTTTTGGCATTCCTTAGTAACAAGAAAGAGAGATTTCAACAAATTGCATTTTTATTGTGTGGATTTGTGTAGGAAGTAGGGAAATGGGTATGTCGGGACGACGTCTTCCCTTCATACTCACAAAAAGGGGAGAACTTGGACTAATCTAACGATTCCGAACATGGTCACCTAAGGGACGGGACTCGGCAACCAAGGCCTTTTCACACCGTGGGTGGTCATAATGGTCAAAATGCAAATCCCTAGTAAGCTAGGTGGACTCAAGGTAAAGGACCAACGAATTCATTGATTTAGGGTCATTCTACTAGACTAAAATCCAAGGCTCGATTTATACAACTAGGAAGGGAAAGTACACACTCACACCCTAGCCTCTAAACCGGGTTTTCGAAAACGTTTACACACATGACACACAACAAAACACAAAACAAAGACACAACGAAAATGAAAGAAAAGGAGACAAAACAAAACAAAACAAGGAGAAACAACACATAAACAAAACAAACACCACCCCGATCTTCAAACAAGTCTCCAAATCCACCACAATCTTTACAAATCTCCTCCCGAGCACACATCATCACAAATCTCCTCCAAACTCACAAGAAGCAAAGAGGGAAAAAGGGATGAAGAGATGTTACCGGAAGTCTTGAAAGCTCACCAAAGCTAACGGCGATTAGGCAACCTATAAGAAAAAAAGGGGGGCAAAACATGCACAACAAAACAAAAATACGACATAACGACACAAAAAGGAAAAGACACAAAAGAAAATCTTTTTGATTTTTGTGAAATTTTTCAAATTTTTAGGGTTTTTAAGACTTTATCGGAAAAACTACGAAAATAAACTAAACTATACTAGAATATCGCTCCCCCAAACTTAAACCGAGCCATGTCATCATGCTCGATCGTAGGGTGCGGAGAGACAAAAGAAAGAAAAAGAAACTACGAAATAAAGCTAAAAATCAAAAATAAAGTGAAGAAAAGGGTATAAGGTGTCCGGCCGGGGTGTAGTCAAGTCACCATGGGCCGAGACAAGAAAAAGATATGGAAGGGGGAAGAAAAATAAAAAGAAAGAAATAAAAGGAAATGGGAGGGGAGGGCTAGGTGTAATCAAGTCACCTAGCCCGGATTCCGCCTAAATCCGACTAAATCCTCAAAAAAGAAAGTGAAAATCTTGTAAAATTTGGATTTTGAAAATGACTCTCGATGTAGTCACATCATCGAGAGTCGGGAGCAACATATACCAAGGCCTCAAAGGCCACCATGACACAAATGATAAGGGAAGGGGAGTAAACAAAGGAAAACAAGCAATAAAAGACGGAAAAGAAAGGATAGTTGCCATACCAATAGGATAGCAACTCACTCGCTCCATCGTCTCGTAGATCAATATAGGCACTTGCTTGTCTTCATCATTGCTATTCCGCTTCATTCACGATAAAACGCATGGTAGAGGTAGTAATGGTGTGAGGGGAGTGGGATTCGATGTGAAACTCGGTGTAAAGGGAAGCGAAATGAGGTGAGGGTATGCAAATGAGGTACATGGGTCATGTGATACGAGCAAGGAAGGTTAGGGAGGTTGGGAGGGGGTATAAAGTGGTAGGGTGGGCTTACATGATGAAGAGGAGGCCAAAAGAGGAGAAGGGAACCATCCCGGTCGGGATGGATGGTCCCGGTCGGGATGGATGGTCCCGGTCGGGATGGATGGTCCCGGTCGGGATGACACACCCATCTCGGTCGGGAAGCCCTCGTCCCGGTCGGGATGACTCTCCAGAATGTCCAATTTTCAGCACACTCATCCCGATCGGGATGACATCGTTCCCGGTCGGGATGAGTCTTCTAGGCCCTCATTTCCTTGATAGCTTCACCCACAAGGCCACTAATATATCGAGATCTAAAATCTCCTTCCCAAAAGCTTGCCAAAAGCTTCAAAAACCGACTCCCATGCCCAAATCCAAGCTTTATCCACAACCATTCTCCTCGAGATTTCATCTTCACTTCACATCTAGCAATCAAGCTCAAATACAACATCAAATTCCCTCCCTCACATCGCTCATCAAAATACCAAATTACAAGGATTCCACAAAAACTAACAAGTCCTAAACACAAACATAAACACAAATACAAGCACAAAAGAAAGGGAAAATATATTTACACTAAAATACTCTCTCCAACTACACCTCCATAGCCATCAAGAGCTCGAAGGAGTAAGTCAAATGCTCTAGCAACATCTTCAATTAAGCTCACATGGCCGAGCCTAGCCACTTCCAAGAGCTTCCAAGTCGGAGGGAAGAAGCGCTCATCTTCATTATGTTCGGGGCTCTCGTGATCTTCCGGGTCTTCGGAACCAACATAGCTACAACTCTTATGACCATCCGGTAGGTATAGTGGTCTAGAGTCGTGCTCGGTGTCATGATGTGGGAGATCACACCCTAGGGGTGTCGCTTCTTCTACGGGGTCGAGAGTGGAACTCTTTTCCACCGCCCGACAAGGATCCTCTTCACCAACCGTCTCACAAGACAAAGGGCTAGACATCGAGTGCGGTAGAGGAGGAGAAAGCATCAAGTTTTCTTCATTGGAGGCTTTAGGATCCTCCAATTTCCCGTACAAAGCAAGTTCCAAGGCATCTACTTCTTTCTCCCAAGTATTGCGCTCCTTTTCACTCACCTTTTCAATATGGCCTAGAGGGGTCATCTCTTCACTCGGGTTTGGATTGTCAACATCCGGCTCTTCACGAAGGAAATCAAACAAATCCAACTTGATAGCCAATACATTGGCTCCCCAAGAGTTATCTTGATAATTATGTTCAACTCCCTCCTCATTGTCGACCCTTGAAGCTTCAACTTCCTCTACTCTTCCCCTATCTTCACCGCCCAAGCAACACTCAACAATGGTCTCTTGATCGACCCCCTCTTCTTCATTTGTAGCTTCACAATCGGGTTGACTTTCTTGTGGAGACACCCGACCTTCTTGCCCAAATGAACCTTCCTCAACATGTAGTGGAGCTCGAGTGGCCAACATCGTGATATGAGCCATGAGTGCATTGATACGAGCATCTTGCACCCCTATTTGGGCCTTGAACTCCTCCCTAACCCCTTGTATTTGAGTCAAAATCAATTGTTGATCCTTTGCAATAACATCATCATCTCATGTTGGCTCCCTTGTGTTTGGACCAACATTTGACAAGTCTCAAGGATATTTGGTTGTGGGTTATGTGAGGGTGTTTGGTAGTTGTTAGGATGTGGGAATGATCCTTGACAACTTTCTTGGTAACCATAAGAAGAGGGTTCATAAGATTGTTGATGAGGTTGATATGGTTGGTAAAGTTGTGGGTTTTGGTAATACGCCCCATAGTTGTCCCGTGATGATTGATGGTAGCTTGGACAAGCCATGTCCATAACGTTGCCTTGGTACCTAGGATGAGCTAGAAGCACTTGAGCAAACGTTAGTATCCTAGTGCTTTTGAGGCACTAGGAAGGGAGAGTGACACACAAGAAGAAAAACGGAGATACACAAGGAGAAGAGAACACAAAAATCAAGAACAAAGTCCAAACTAAGCAAACAAAAGTCTGAACTACGCCGTCCCCGGCAACGACGCCAATTTGATGGGTAGGGATTTGTCGTGGATCCCAACCGTCAAATAAAACCGGCTAAACCTAGTGGGTAGCTAGGGTAAGTCGAGTCGAATCCACAGGGACGGGAGGTCGGACTAAGGTATGCTACGGTCAAGGACTATGTTCAAGACAAGCTATTCTAAGGGGGAGGCTAGGACTAAGCTAGGTCTAAAACCAGGACTAAGGGAAGCTAGGATAACACTAAGAAGGAAGACTAGGGTTAGGTCGGGTTCATGGAGTGATGGGATGGTCGAGGAGAAGCTAAGGTGAAGGGGTAGTCGGATAATCTAGGTTTAGTCCGGGCTCTCGCTACGTAGACCGACCTAGAGGTCCTTGATAGGACCCATCTTAGCGACACACAACACAATCGGGGTTACTAGCGTGCTATCATGGCCTAGGTCGCATCCTGGCTCTCGCTACGTAGACCGACCTAAGGGTCGTCCTCACCGGGCTCTCGCTACGTAGTGAGGGAACCAAACCCACAAGCAAACTATCACCCACAAGAGAAAAGGCAAGAAAAACACAAGGAATTGCATCTATATGTCATTCAAGCATTTCAACAAACATGTACCATGCATCAAACCAAGAGGAAACCCAAAACTTCCACCAACATCTCCAACAAACCCTTAATCACCCACAATCACATCCAATCACCCTAATAACCCTAGCAATGATCTACTCAAACATATCTATACTAAAACTAACAAGAACAAGAACAACTAACTCAAATAACAAAACTTGCATAATGAAACTAGAGAAACAATGAACAATGAACAATACAAACAACAAAGATTCAAACTTTAATGATAAAACAAGATTAAGAGAAGAGAAAAGAGGATTATACCTACTAACAAGATGAATGGAAGAATGAAACTTGCATAAATGAGAAATACCCAAAACAAACACCCAAGGTTGTCAATCTTGAATGGATCTTGAAGAATTCTCTTAATACAAGGCTTAATCTAAGATTAACGATAATCTAAAGACTAATCTACACTAATCTATGCTAATCTATGCTAAAACTATCTAGGGTTTAGTGTCTAATGAAAGGCATAAGCTTAACATAACAAGGGAAGAGTATATATAGGGTTACAAATGGAAGGGAGAAGAAAAGAATAAAAGGCGGGCTGCAGCACCCCCGTCCCGGCCGAGACGAGGTGGTCCCGGTCGGGATGGGGTCGGTCCCGGCCGGGAAGAGTTGCTCCCAGTCGGGAAGGACCCACAGTAGCGTCTTCTTCATTTGCTTCCTCATCCCGGACGGGATGAGGCCATACCCGTCCTGGATGAGTCTTGTAGGCCTCCAATATGAACTTTTTGGTCCCTCCTTGGTTCTCATGGGCTTCCCATCGATTCTCCGGACTCAGGATCGGGTCTCGGAGGCTCGGGATTGGGTCCCAAGGTCTCGGGGTCGACTCCAAGGCATCGAGTGATCGTTCCTTAGCTTCGTTGGCTCCAAAAAGTGTATGTATCGAGTCGGAATCGCTCCAACTCTTCATGAACGGTCTCGGGAACCTGAAACGAGCTAAAGGAAGCATAAGTAGCCCATAAACCGTTCCCAAGGAGCGATTCCACAAGGAAAATGGGACCAAAACACTACGAAATAGGCACTACAAATGGCACTTATCAGGCGGAAACACTGTAGATTTGGGATTAATACACACTGATGTTCTATATATATTACAAAAAGAACGGTCAGTCAATACAAATGCCACTTTTACAAAAGGACTAAAAATTAAAAATCCTTCAAATGGGTTTAACAATCCATAAATAAACATGATTAAAGCAGAGTAGGATCCATGCCACTCGCTAGCACACACCAAACCCCGGAACAAAGAATATCTGTCATGTTATAAACATAACAGCCACAATTCAGTGGGGAGCAACTCAGGCAGTTCTCCCAGCCATATTACATAATATATAAGCAATAGAAGCATAATATACGAAAATAGATTAAAACTCAAAACATTATATATATATCAAAATAGATTCAAAGCCAGAAAACAATTCAGCAGCCTGACGGCGTCAACACGAATAATGGAATATAAAACCGATGATAAGTACAACTTTTACTACTAGAGATATGTCAAAACAACACCGAAGTGTAACTTAGTGCCCATGAAGCGACCCCTAAGCCTCACTAGTTAAGGAACTCAGTGCCCACGAAGCGACTCCTAAGCCCTCTTACCAGACAACTCAAACTATAATAGGACTGCGTTCAGCGAGGTCCTAGCCTAAGTACATGCGCATGACTCCTGAGCATAAACGATACCCAGTTCGACAATCAATGTATCCCTGACGCAAATACACTGACCATATAGTTGATTACAACAAACAACATATCCTAGACTTATATACTGTACATTCTCATTTCCAACATTATTCCATATTCAACCAACAAATATTTTATCCGAAGATATCTTAAATATTCCCAAAATAGTAACCTTCCAAAGATAGAAATTTTCTTCAAATAGTAACTTTCCAAAATAGGTGTTATTATAATTATAAATCGTTTAACATATGAATTATATAAAATATTTAATATTAGGCCTTGAGACATAAACATTATATTTATTAGATAAATGTATAATTATGATTAAAAGTCAAAGAAAGCGAAAATCATAATTATTTCTAAAAAGGTTGGAATTTAAGTAATTAAAAGTAATAATTTACAGATTTACTGATTTTTCAGATTTGCACTGTCTCACTATAAAATCCATAATTAAATCATTAAAAATCAAAACGACTTAAGATCAGTGTGGTTGAAAACTTTAAAATCTTAACAACAACTTTTGTTTCTGGAGAAAATCGAAATTCCTAACTTAACATGGGTTATTATTCGTAGTTTTATAAGTTGTCAAAATCCGACACCCGATAGTATTTCTTTAATAATATACGTTTAAAATTTTATTTTAAAACAAATCCAATTAGAAACATTAAGTAGACTCTTTAAAGTTAATGTACGTAAATTATAAAAATTAAATTCAAAGTTTATCATAGGTTTTAAATTAGGTTTTACAACAACCGACAGATTTGCGAACTAATCTGTCACAGTTTCATAAACGCTTTATTGTGACGAAACCACTTATAATTAATTTATGAAATTTAACAGACGTATAATAGACTTAAAATAAATAGTAGTCTCTTTTGCAACTTTTTGAAAATAAGATCTGAAAACAGGAGTAAAAATCATACAAAAGTAGTAACAGATTCGAAAACATGCTGTAACTTTACTAAAAACATTAAAACTTTCAATTTGATAATTCATATTAAAAATCACGAAATTAAGAAATTAATTCTTATTTATACGTTTTAGTCTCGGCCTTATAATAATTTTAGAAGATTCGAAACATATTATCATAATATAGTTCAAACATGTTTACTAATATAAGAATTCGATTTTAAAACGATACCAACTACAACATATATATCATGCAATACCGAGTCATGCCATCATCTGTTACCTTCATCGAGATCCGAGTTAATAAAATAACGGTCTTCATCGGATCTAGCACGACAGCCTATGAAAAATTAAAACATATGGTATTAGAACCATATAAGTTAATAAAATGTGGAAACGAGACGAGGATAAGAGTAAATAAATTACCCTTGAGATTGAACTGAAAAAGGAACTGAAAAAGGACGGATTTAAGAATCAGATTGATGAACGAAATAAGGTAAGCACGGGCTGATTTGTGTGAGAAACAGCAGCAGCACAGCAGCAACGCATCAATGAAGGAAGACTAATGGAAGAGAGTTTGTGTTTGGATGGTTTACAAGACGTGATTAAAGAGGAATAGAAGTAGGAAAATTAAGAATGTTATTAAATAATAAGAGTAGTGTTTTGGTTGTATAACACGATTGAAATCGAGAAAAACTAGGAGTCTCTTGCAACAAAGATTTTGATAGCCACTAGGAGGATAAGTTTTATGTAAAGTGATAGAACTAATAGAATTGGAGAGGGAGTATAAAAAGAAAGAGTTGGAGAAGTAACGTAAAACAACCAAAATTGGAGTTGTTGAATAGAATTAGGATGAATGAATAAATAAATAAATAAAACATGTGTTCAATATAAATAAAATATTTTAGTGACTCATCTAGTTAGTGACGAGGTAACAGACTCGATTTGGGTCAGGAAATAATTTACGGTGTGATCGAAATCATTAGTAAAAATAAAATACGGGTACAAGAAGAAATCGGATAAAAAACGCATTAGAAGAGAATTAGGCCCAAACTTCGAGATGAGCAAAAAATATCATTCTGTCGTAACACTAAAATTTGGGCCAGGTTCGAAGTTGATAAAAATAATCAGTTGACTCAAGAAATCAAATGGGTCAATCTCGAGTTTGAATAATTGTTTGCAAAGAAATAAGGTTTCTAGACGAATAAATAGTTTTCAACGAAAATGAATTAAATTGATATCTCGAAAGCAAAAAGATGATTTTTCAACGAAAGTTTAATAAAATGATTTCTCGAAGAAATAATAAAATGTTTTAACGAGTCTCAAATTGAAAATAGAAATTCGAGCTAAAGTAAAGATTTTAGATGATTAAGATGAAGTCAAAGTAAATCCGATCAAGTTAAATCGCAAACAAAATAAAAATATGGATACTAATTTAATTTATAAAAATTAGGGGTGTTACAAACCTAGATCCTATACCAAAAGTACATCCCGAGCAAGGGAAAAGAAGACTAGGAAGGAAATGACACGAAAAAGACACTAGACGGATGACTTGTGAAGGGTGGACCTCCTTTAGAATCCGGCTATGTGGGTCGGGTCCCGTTTGAAAGGAGGTTCATGTGGGACATTCCCCAGACTTTGGACTCGATTGTGTAAACGGGCCATCCTTTGTACGAGTATGTCCTACGTAGGTGGGCCTTGCCTTAGTTAAGTAAGGCGGACTGGGATGGGGAAGAAACCTGTGATGTAAGATCGACGGAGTTTCGACGCTAGAGACCTCGGTGACTTATGACGCGACCCGACACTGCTAAATACGGGAAGTCCTAAGAAGAGGAAGTTTTTGAAAAAAAGAGATTTTTTTTAAAGCCCGAAAAATTCGGGGGAGAGCCCGGCTTTTTCGAAAAAAAAGGAAAGGCGAGCCGGGTGACAGTTTTGAAAGTTCGAAAATATTTTCGAGTTTTGAAATGGGCAGAATACCGGCTAGAAATAGGTTGTTTTGAGTAAAATCGTAAATCCTAAATTCGGTATACGTCCCGGGTTTTGAAATTGGATATTTTGAAAAGGATGCCATTTTTGAAAATGTCGGTTTTTGAAAAACGACCTTAGAAACCAAGTAGCACATAGTCACACAAGCATTATAAGGACACCATGTATGCTCTATACTAAGTCTCGGTCGGTCTATAAAGGGTCTATACCAGTGTACATAGCATATCTGAGAATCGGGGTGGACTTCCTGAGTCGAGTTGAGCTTAGAACATGCCGTAAAACCCATACGAATCTACTATGGACACCTTTGACATATCCAATTTGGACTACATCAATAGTATAGTGGGACGTCGGTCACCAGTACCGGCCGGGAAAGATGGGGTTATGCATGAACCGTAAAACTAAAACGTGTATTGTACTAGTCAAACGATTTCTATTCGAGTCTCACCCTGAGGATGCTGATGGTAAGTCACGCATCAGTTAATCCCCAGCGGAGTCGCCAAATTGTGGACATGACATAGGTCCACCCCGACGCGGCCACGCGCGGGTTTGGGGAGGCGAATGAATCTCCATATGAGATGGGTCGAATTGAAATTTAAATCGAAGTTGGAGTCGCCACCGAACTTTGTGGGAGTTTGGGCCCGTTCGAACACACTCTATGTCGTAGTGGGTCGTGCACAAAGTACGGCCCATTCCGATGTCAGAGTTTATTGGGTTCGTCCCTTTGCATTTGATACCGATACCGACATTATCGGATACCATGTATTTAATGACTTTCGTGTGCCAATGGTTTCGGACATCCGGAAACCACGATTCTGAGGGTACGTGTTGGGAAGTTCACAAAGAACACCCCACCCCGCCCGCACATTAGCGGCCTCTACTAAGATATCGTTTGATTTTTGAATACGCGTGTTAGTAATTCAATGAATGATATGCAAACATTATTTTGACTAAACATGCGAATAATTGAATGGGTTTCTAGGTCGAGACAATGCATCTAAAATTAACGCCAAAGTTGTTTTAGCATGCAAAGTTCGTTTCAGTGTAATAGAACAAATGATGAAAAGAAATTGCTAAGAAAACATGAACAAACAGGTTAGTAACGGTTTGTAAATCGAATAAAAGATATAGATACGATGACATGAATGATTTTGCAAAGATAATTCGCGTGATGGATTAAGCACGCGTTGACCGCGGTCATGAAATAATTTATCGAGACCTGAAATATGCTGAAAAACCCGCTGTTTTGTTAAAAAAAAGATGTTCGAAAAATTAAGACGAAATAGTTTTTTTATGTTACGGATTTCAGGGAACCGCGCGACCCACGCGAGGAGGGCGCGACTCGCACGAGACACGTGCGACTCGCGTGGCGGGCTGTTCTCGAGATCGTTTTTTAGAAAATCGACAGTTTTGTTTAATCGCGTACAAATATATTATGATTTATACTCGACTTAAATTTGCGATATTCGTTATATTCGATATTCGATTATGGAATCGATATCAAATATTCGGAATGATTTTTAGAAAAGATGCTTTATAAATCATTCTGAAAATCGAACGAAAAAAATATTAATTCTCTCCGCGTTGAAATCGTCATATTTTATTTTTAAGACCATACGACGATTTTTTTGGCATCAACGAGATTGATTTAGTTCCTTTTAGATACGATATTCGACTATAGAGTCGATATCGTATTTTAAGAACGCTTGTTTTGTATAGAAATTATATTGTAGTATCGATATTAAAAAAACGTGACGATGACTGTGGACATGACGTAGGTCCACCCAGACGCGGCCACGCGCGGGTTTGGGTAGGCGAATGAATCTCGTGGTAAGATTGTTCTCGGGTTCGAAATTTAAGTCCAAGTTGGAGTCGCCACCGAATTTTACGGTTATTCGGAACCATTCGAGCCCACTCTATGTCGTCATGGACCGTACACAAAGTACGGTCCATTTCGATTTCAGAGTTTATGGGGCTCGTCCCTTTGCATTGCGATACCGATACCATCTACACCGTTAATCGTGTAAAGAATGACTCTCGTGCGCCAACGGTTTCGAGCATCCGGAAACCGAGGTTCTGAGTAAGGGGTGAGGGTACATGTTGGGAAGCCCACTAAGGACACCCAACCCCACCCGCACATGGCGGCCTCTACTAAGACATCGTTCGTGTTCGTGTACGCGCGCTAGTAAAACGACTAAATGATATGCAAACAGCGTTTCCGGGCTAAGCATGCGAGTTTTGGTGTTAACTACGTCATTTAATGCATCTAAGTTATTGTCGGAGTTGTTTAGCATGAGAGGTTTATTTATAAAGCGATAAACATCAAAATAAATAAAGTTCGTAAATACATACAAAATACACGGGCGGAAATACAACCCGGCCAATACAAAAATTACAAGCGATAATAAAACGGAATAAACAGAAAATATAAAACGATAAATAATAGCTTGAAACGGACTCGTATACAACAGATGCAAACTAGACCGTAAGTTAGATAGATGAACGAACTTCGATTAAATACACATTATTTTGTATATTAAACGGAGGACGGAAATATGGGACCTAGGCGTGATGCTAGCCCGATCCCAAATCTCGATGCCTTGTCCCGACTTATCACATCGAAAAATGACGTCTTGGTTAGCCATATATCGGACACGACTAAAGAGTCGTCAATATAGGAATAATCGTGAAAGACCACGATCGAAGTCGTTAAAGTGTAGTGATATGCATGGGTATTGAAAAATAGAATTACGTGATTGACTTTACACGTGACGACTAAAGACGTAAAAAAAGACGAGGCTCGAATGATGCATTAAAGCTCTCGGTTATCGTGGGCAACAGGACCCACTCGATCGAGTCATGGCATGGACTATGTCGAGTGTGCCTTTAAGGTGGCTACTGCCCAGTTTTTGGGGTGCTACTCGATCGAGTGGCCTATGGCCCTCGGTCGAGTGCCCCCTGTACGAGGCATGGCTCGTTTCGTTTTTGATTTATTTAAAATCGATGGTTGACCGAGTTGAATAAAAAATATTGCACGATTTAAATAAAACTCGGTTTTCGTTGCTATTATCGTGTATTATACGATTATAACACCGTCATCGGAATTTTGTGAAAAGTGTCATTATGGGATTGAAAAGTTTGATTAGTGACGAAATTGTAGCCCTCTGCGTCACGACATCAATACTAATCCTAAAGGATTATGTGATGTCGGTTTTCGCATCAACGGATCTCGCACTAATCTTAGAAATGGAGTCAAACGCATTCAACTATGATCGACCACGATCACGTTATGCCCTTGAGTACATTGGGGCGGCGCTCCTCGAAAGGGTGCCACCTCCGCCGTTGCTCGTAAAGGGATTAAACGGACTTTAGATGATCGTCATAGTCAAACGTGTTCGAAACCGGGTTTACTATTACGTATACGCGGTAAATAAGTGTTAAATATTAGAATGCGAAGAAATAAAAAGTTAGTAACGAAAAATTAAAATGTTAGAGTTAGTGTTAGCATACTAGTATAATTATAATATAAAGTGCAAAACGTATATAAAAGAAAAACATAGCGGTGCAACATGCAAAAGACGAAAGCCCTACGCCTATGAGTAGGGATAGCCCTCACATCTTGATTATTCATGAACTTGTCAGCCAGGTCAAAGAGGGAAACAGTATTTCCTCGCACCATTCGATCTGTCTCAGCATGAGACAGACCAAAGAAATCCCTCAGCCTCCTTCTTGGATCCGTGTAGAACGGAGGGATAGCAGGACGAGCAATAGGGCTCCAACCACCTATAGCTGCGATCTCCTCAGGAAGAGGGCATATTTCTCCTCGCGGGAACGCGAAAACGTGATGGGTAGTATCCCAAAACGTTAGGCAAGCGTCCAAGAAGTGTGAGTCAATTATCAGACGTTGGAGAGGGAATATACTGACAATTCTCATCTGGGTCACTTGAACCTTGTCCTCGTCCCGAAAATATTGGGACCAAGCAAAAAGCATGGCGGTCAGATGATCGATACCCATGACAAAAATTTGAGTCTTCTTGAAAGTCTATTTTGAGGAGAAGGAGGAGTTTATGATTTGGGATGCAGTAAGTTGAAGCAGGGATTCCTATATTTATAATAGGAAAACCTAACTGAACCCTAACTACCATGCCTCCTCAGCAAACCTGGACCCTATGCGCGCGCAGGCTTGATTGTAGTTCAGAATCTAGAATAGGAATCAAGTCGTCTCGAGGTTTCCTAAAAATTTCTAAAAAATTGTAATAAAAAAAATCTTTCAAAATTTGTCCAAAAAATCAATATTTTATTTCTCCAGCATGAGTCGGTGTTTCGCCTATGTGTTACATGCAAGTTGTTATGTGTCAGCATACAGGTACACCCTAGAATTCAGAAGCAAGTCTCCGCGAAGCTCATTTACTCCCCACGGAGCTATCATCATCAAGACAGGACAGGTATGACCCTCTGCTTATGGTTGGTGAGCCCTGCACGCGAGTCTACCAGAGTATAAACGACCCGACCGGAAGGCTGCCAGGTCGTAGTCCGCGTTTGGCCTGGTAGCTACTCTGACTTTTGCCTTGTCCAAGCCTCAGTCAGAGTGGGGGTTCTGTAGACACCCGCATTTTGCCTGCTAGTGTCTGTAGCAGTTCCCGACAAAATACCCGATGATGATCGGATGCAAATGTGACTTTGTATACTCGAATATGGGCTCAGAATCAATAATATCCGACGTGGACATTTAGCGGAGTACAAATCTCTCAAAACCGACCTCAAATTACGGCCCAGTGGGTCGTTCCTAGTAAAATAAGACTAATTTGGGCCAAAACCGATACAAAAGATAAAAAACCGTCTTTTGGCGACCAAGTCAAAACCCGGTCAAAGACGAACCCGTCCTCAAAAACGACTTGATGCGCTTCTAGTAACTTGCGCCCAAATCAAAAAAGTCAAACGCTTCCTAAAATGGCTCGCTAGCCCTATCCACTCGATCGAGTGGATTGACCCACTCGGTCGAGTGGAGCCAAAAATCCGGAACAAACCCTTTTTCCTAAGGCACTCGATCGAGTGCACTAGGGCCACTCGATCGAGTGACCCTAGGTCGAGGAGTAAACTCTATAAATACCCCTCAAACCCTTCTCATTTTTCAGTTTTGCAAAAGCTTCAAAACACCCTACATTTCTACCCTAAGTCCTACACTTACATCTACACTACAACCCTAAGCCATACCAATCAAAAACCGAGTCCTTATCCCTCGAAAAACCGATAAAACATCACCATACAAACACACACACCATAACTCAAGTACATCCTCGACACTCCCGAGTTCCCGTCGCTATTACGAGTCCAATGTCGAGGCCATTCTAAGCATGTATGTTGAGGGTGTCATAAACCCCGTCTCAATCTTTACCGTTATCTCATTTCTTTTATATACGTTTTGCACTTTATATTATAATTATACTAGTATGCTAACACTAACTCTAACATTTTAATTTTTCGTTACTAACTTTTTATTTCTTCGCATTCTAATATTTAACACTTATTTACCGCGTATACGTAATAGTAAACCCGGTTTCGAACACGTTTGACTATGACGATCATCTAAAGTCCGTTTAATCCCTTTACGAGCAACGGCGGAGGTGGCACCCTTTCGAGGAGCGCCGCCCCAATGTACTCAAGGGCATAACGTGATCGTGGTCGATCATAGTTGAATGCGTTTGACTCCATTTCTAAGATTAGTGCGAGATCCGTTGATGCGAAAACCGACATCACATAATCCTTTAGGATTAGTATTGATGTCGTGACGCAGAGGGCTACAATTTCGTCACTAATCAAACTTTTCAATCCCATAATGACACTTTTCACAAAATTCCGATGACGGTGTTATAATCGTATAATACACGATAATAGCAACGAAAACTGAGTTTTATTTAAATCGTGCAATATTTTTTATTCAACTCGGTCAACCATCGATTTTAAATAAATCAAAAACGAAACGAGCCATGCCTCGTACAGGGGGCACTCGACCGAGGGCCATAGGCCACTCGATCGAGTAGCACCCCAAAAACTGGGCAGTAGCCACCTTAAAGGCACACTCGACATAGTCCATGCCATGACTCGATCGAGTGGGTCCTGTTGCCCACGATAACCGAGAGCTTTAATGCATCATTCGAGCCTCGTCTTTTTTTACGTCTTTAGTCGTCACGTGTAAAGTCAATCACGTAATTCTATTTTTCAATACCCATGCATATCACTACACTTTAACGACTTCGATCGTGGTCTTTCACGATTAGTCCTATATTGACGACTCTTTAGTCGTGTCCGATATATGGCTAACCAAGACGTCATTTTTCGATGTGATAAGTCGGGACAAGGCATCGAGATTTGGGATCGGGCTAGCATCACGCCTAGGTCCCATATTTCCGTCCTCTGTTTAATATACAAAATAATGTGTATTTAATCGAAGTTCGTTCATCTATCTAACTTACGGTCTAGTTTGCATCTGTTGTATACGAGTCCGTTTCAAGCTATTATTTATCGTTTTATATTTTCTGTTTATTCCGTTTTATTATCGCTTGTAATTTTTGTATTGGCCGGGTTGTATTTCCGCCCGTGTATTTTGTATGTATTTACGAACTTTATTTATTTTGATGTTTATCGCTTTATAAATAAACCTCTCATGCTAAACAACTCCGACAATAACTTAGATGCATTAAATGACGTAGTTAACACGAAAATTCGCATGCTTAGCCCGAAAACGCTGTTTGCATATCATTTAGTCGTTTTACTAGCGCGCGTACACGAACACGAACGATGTCTTAGTAGAGGCCGCCATGTGCGGGCGGGGTTGGGTGTCCTTAGTGGGCTTCCCAACACGTACCCTCACCCCTTACTCAGAACCTCGATTTCCGGATGCCCGAAACCGTTGGCGCACGAGAGTCATTCTTTACACGATTACCGGTGTAGATGGTATCGGTATCGCAATGCAAAGGGACGAGCCCCATAAACTCTGAAATCGAAATGGGCCGTACTTTGTGTACGGTCCATGACGACATCGAGTGGGCTCGAATGGTTCCGAATAACCATAAAATTCGGTGGTGACTCCAACTTGGACTTAAATTTCGAACCCGAGAACAATCTTACCACGAGATTCATTCGCCTACTCAAACCCGCGCGTGGCCGCGTCGGGGTGGACCTACGTCATGTCCACAATTTGGCGACTCCGCTGGGGATACCTGATGTACCACATGTCATCGGGGTTCCTAGGTTTAGACTCGAAGAGAAATCGTTCGTATATTAGTGTGCGCGCATTAGTTTAATGATTCATGCATAACCCAAATTTACCCGGGCCGGTTACTTGTGACCGACGTCCCACTATACCGTGGTGTATTCCTAAATGGGTGCGCTAAAGACTTCTATGGCCGAACTCGTATGGGTTTTGCGGCATGTCCTAAGACTAAGGCCCTGTTCTTTTCAGCTGAAATAAGGCTGAGCTGAGCTGAGCTGGTCTGATAATAGCTGAGCTGGACTGATAAGAGCTGAGTTGGTCTGATAAAAGCTGAGCTGAGCTGAGCTGAATTTATAGAAGCTGAAACTAATAATTTCTTATATAAATTATCTAATAATTTTAAGAAAAATATTGGAGCTGAGCTGATAAGAGCTGGGCTGAGCTGATAAGAGCTGGGCTGAGCTGATAAGAGCTGGGCTGAGCTGATAAAAGCTGAGCTGGTCTGAAACGGGCTGAAATTAAGCCGAAAAGAACACGGCCTAACTCGGCTTAGGGAGTCCGTCCTGATTTACGAGAGAGCCATCGTTGTTGGTATAGACCCTATTTTGACCGACCGAGACTTAGTGTAAAGCATACATAAGCGTCGTTATAATGCTTGTTTGACTACGTGCTACTTGGTTTCCGTGTCATTTTTCAAAAACCATCATTTCAAAATTGCATCTTTCCAAAATTACCAAATTTCGAAAAAACCCGAAATACTGTCAGTTTCGGGACCCATCTTTCCAAAATACCAAATTTTGAAAAACCCGAAATGCTGCCAGTTTCGGGACCCGTCTTTTCCAAATATCCCATTTTCAAAATTCGGAATGCCGTCGAAATTTAGGATTATCGATTTGACTCAAAATACCCTTTTCTTTAAGTCGGCATGCTGCCCGTTTTGACTCTCGAATTTCCGACACCACCTCGATTTTCTGAATTTTCAAAATTCTAATCTCGGTTTTCGAAATTCCGTTTTCGGTTTTCAAACTTTCGGAAATTCGCTCATTTTTATATTCAAATTTCGAAATTTCAAAACATCCAACTTTCCTAAAATAAATCTTCCTTATTATAAGACCTACCGTCTATCCGTGTGTCGGGTCTTTGCATAGTATGTCGAAGGTTTATAGCGTCGAAACTCCGTCGATCTTACATCACGAGTTTCCCCCCTTTCCCGAGTCCGCCTTATTTGTCAAGGCACGACCAACCCGCGTAGGGCATACCCCTACAAAGGAAGGTCCGTCTATACACTCGAGTCAAAAGTCTGGGGAACAGTCTCACGTGGACCTTCCTTCGAACGGGACTAGGCCCACAAAGCCAAGTCCTAAGGAAGTCGTACCACCTACGAGTCATCCGTCTAGGTGTCTTTCTCGAGTCTTTTTCACTTAGTCTCTTCCTTTTGTCGCTCGGGATGTACTTTTTATGATTCCGAAATCTGGGTTCGGTTTCTGATTACACGGTGTTCTTACAGACAGGCCACCGTCCACCAGACACACCCGCAAAATGGAAGCAGCTTTGAACAACCTGAAGACCTCTGTGGACGCCATGGTCGTCAAACAGACCGATATTGAGGCCCAACTGACAGAAATGAGGGCTGGTCAAGTGGCTATCGTTGCTCGTATGGCTGCAGTGGAGCAAAGGACTCCTAATACCGAGACCAATGGGTCTCTAACTGAACTACTTAGTGCAGTGCACCGACTAGAGGAACAAGTACATTTAGCTGGGAGTAACAACATCCATCGGGAAAATAGCCGTGAGTATGCCCCGGTGAACGACAGCTACCCCCGTACTTAAACCTCACGGGCCTACCAATGTTTGAGGGAACCGAAGACCCGTTACTACATGTACGGGCCTTCAAAGAATTCATGGCCATCAAGGGAGTAGATTCTACAATGTTCAAGAATCTTTTCACTGTATCCCTTGAAAAGCACCCACGGGCCTGGTACTACAGGCTAGACCCTAAAAAATACCCTACTTGGGATGATGTGGCCACCGAGTTTGCTCGGAACTATGCCGACAACACCGAGATCCAAACCACAATGCGATCTCTGGAGGTTATGGCCCAAGAGCCAAATGAAGGTTTTACTAAGTACCTTCAACGCTGGAGGGCCGAGAGCGTGAAACTGGTCGATAAGCCCAGTGAAAATACTTTGGCGGAGGCTTTCGTCAAGAATCTCCTCTTCTCATACCGGGTTCATCTCCGGTACGCTGTCATACCCAATTTCACCACCCTTACTGAAATGGGTATGAGAATCGAAGACGACCTGAGACTGGAGGGCCTAACTAAGGCCTCTAACAAAGGATACCAAGGGGCTTCCTCTTCCACCACTAAGCCTCAAGCTGCAACCCGCAGCATTTTCGACGCGGTTAATCTACTAGATGCCCCGTCCAAAAAGAACACCCCACCTCGGGTTTTCACTGATATAGGTACCACCTATACCTATGCCTTACAAAGGCTATCCTCGAAAGGCCTAATCCAACCGATAGGCCCAACTCCTGAAGTTCCGGTCGAGCGACGCTCCAAGAACTACAATGCCCAAACTTATTGCCAATACCACCGAGGCAATGGGCACGATATCGAAAAGTGCTGGAAACTGAAGCACTTGATCCAGGACTTGATTGAGAGCGGCAAAATTCCGCTACCCGGAGATAAGCCAAGAAACAAGGAGAACCCTTTCAGCTCCCATGCCATCTTTGCCGGAGAGGTGATTGATTGCTCTCATCTTATCTCTCCATTTATCCCGCAAGTGAACGGGATCTGGTTCGACGACGTCTACCTCACTAAAAGAGAAGCGGTCCCCTTTACTCCCGAGGAGATTCGTAAGACCAAATCCCGAGTCTTAGCCAGTAACCACCTTGGTCGTCCCTATCAAGCCACTAGCTCTAAGGACACCCCTATCCCGACAGCCGTCATTGAACCACTCAGGACGGAAGTCGCCCCTGAGGAGCCGACTGCTGAAACGGCTCTCATGAAGCAACAGAAGAAGACCCGAGTTGACCTCACCATATGGCAACTCCTAGTTAGCTCACAAGAACATCGAGAAGCACTCACTAAGGCTCTCGATCAAATCAAGATCGACTCTTTGGTTACCCCTGCTGAAATGGTAGCCACGGTCCTGCCCCATCTGAAGGGCAAGGCTAAGGAAGGAGGCCCAATGATCACTTTCTCAGAAGCCGACCTACTGCCGTTCGGGGCATCTCATAATCTGGCCCTCTACATTACGGTGATCTGCCGAGGGAAATACCTCCCGATGACCCTAGTCGATGATGGGTCTGCTGTGAATGTCCTTCCTTTAAGGACCGCCAAAGCCCTCGGCATTACCGAGGCTGATTGTATCCCAACTGCTCAGACCATCCAAGCTTTTGATGGGAGTCCAAAGTCGGTAGCTGGGGCCATAAAGCTAACCATCATAACGGGCCCGATAGAAAAGGAGCTTGAATTCCAGGTGATCGATGTCATCTCATCCTTCAACTTGCTCCTAGGGAGGCCATGGATTCACACGGTCAAAGCGGTGTCCTCCACCTCCACCGAAAGATCAAGATGCCTTTGCTCGACAATGTCATTACTTTGGAGGCAACCCCAATGACTGTGGCTAGCTGTAACGCCACGGGGCGCACGGACCTCTGGGGGTTCGATTTTGTGGGGATGATCGAGGAAGAGTATCTTTTTTGGCTCTACTTCACTACGAGTATCGACACGATGCTCCAAAACCTAGGGTACATTCCGGGGGCTACCTCTCGACCCAATCTTCCAGCTGGGAAGATTATCGAGGTCCTTAAGGACGAAGACTCTCACTTTGGCCTTGGTTATGCCACCACTCCGGGCAACGTTGTCCGAGCAAGAATCGAAAAGGCCTACAACATCATTAAGGGTATCCACTTGAGCCCTTACAGCCCACGGTTGACTGACTACTTTGTCACACCGGTGTTTGGGGCTATTCAGGTTGGTCTATACCAACCCAATGCTGTGCACCTCGGGACCCAATCGGCCTGGGACTGCAACTATGTCCCGGATGATGTGTTCGCCCTCATCCAGTCTGATGGAGCTGACAATGCTGAGCCCGCGCTAGGGCTACTCTTCGGGGAAGACACCATAGCCCCGATTCCAAAGGAAGACTTGGTCAACCTGATTCTCCGCAGCAACAGGTTTGACCCAACCAAGCTGATCTCGGTGTTGGTTCCGAGACGGGAAACAGGGCCTGGAGGAAGACTGTCAAGTGGACTGACAGTCAAGGAAGGATCTACAAGCTGGTCACTGGAGAGGGAGACATGCCTGAGTCTGAGTCCGAGTCTGAGTCGGAGTCAGAGTCTGAGTCTGAGGTCGAGTCTAGGGAAGTCGGTGCTAGAGTCACTCCTGTAACCCCTCTCCCTTTTGTCATTCCTGCTGCTGACACTTCAGGGTCTGTCCCGAGTGCCTTACCAATTCCGCCACTAACCAATGATCAGATGGCTGCTCTTTTCGAGCTGTTTTCAAAGTTTTCAATTAATAATAACAACCGTTCTGCTTACGACTTGTCTCTTTTAAATTGTGCTTTCACAAAAATATTTTATGCAATGACATTGAGAAACCCGACGAACAGGTGCCCTTACCTCCACATCTGATCGAGCAACTAGAGCAAAGGGAATCCCGGAACCCGGTAATCGAAGAGACCGAGTCCATTAATGTGGGAACAACCTTAGAGCCTCAGATACTTAAGATAGGGTTATCTTTAGATCCCGAGGAGAAACAGCAATTCACAAACCTCCTCCGAGAGTTCAAAGATGTCTTCGCATGGTCCTACAAGGACATGTCGGGTATAGACCGAGAAATAGCCGAGCACCGCATATCGATTAAAGACGGGTACAAACCGGTTAAGCAAAAGCTCCGTCGAATGAGGCCCGAGTGGTCTCTCAAGGTAAAAGAAGAAGTCGATAAACAGTTCAAAGCTGGCTTCATACAGGTGTCCGAATATCCGGACTGGGTTGCAAACATCGTACCGGTTCCTAAAAAGGATGGTAAGGTGCGGGTATGCGTGGATTTTCGGGATCTTAACAAGGCAAGCCCGAAAGATGATTTTCCGTTACCACACATCGATATACTGGTGGATAACACAGCCGATCATGCCCTTCTATCATTCATGGACGGGTATGCCGGATACAATCAGATCAAGATGGCGGAAGAAGATATGAGTACAGGTATTATACAATCAGAATATTTTTGGCTGAGGGAAGTTGTCTCATGTTTTTGGTCGGTTACCGGGCTATCGGCGAGAAATTCAGCTACTGCTCGCCCCTTAATGGCCTTTAACGGCACAAATTTTAGGTCAAACTCTGCCAGCATTAGAGTCCATCTAGAAATTTGGCCATTGAGAACGGGCTTTTCGAAGAAGTATTTGATTGGGTCCATCTTGGATAGCACATCGACCTCGTAGCTGAGCATATAGTGTCGGAGCTTCTTAGTGGCCCACACCAAAGCCAAACACGTCTTTTCGAGCATGGTATATTTGCATTCATACTCTAAAAACTTTTTGCTGATGTAATAGATGGCTCGTTCTTCGAAGTAAACTGTCTGAGCCAGCATAGCCCTCATGGCCGTCTTGGTCGTCGTTAGGTATAACGACAGAGGCAAACCGAGTTGAGGTGGCATTAAGACTGGCGGAGCAGACAGGATTTCCTTAATCTTGTCGAAAGCAGCTTGGCACTTGTCATCCCATAGTACCCGTTCCCCTACTTTCAGCTTCTTAAAAATTGGTTCACACACCATGGTTAGTTTGGAGATGAACCGGCTGATGTACTGGACTTTCCCGAGAAATACCCTTATTTCTTTTTCGGTTTTAGGAGGTTGCATCTCGGTAATGGCTTTAATCTTAGCTGGGTCGACCTCGATACCTCGTTGGCTAACGATATGACCCAGTAATTTGCCTGATGTTACCCCGAAACTGCACTTTTGAGGGTTTTGCCTCATGTTGTACTTGCGCAATCGGGTGAAGAATTTTCTTAGGGCGGTGATGTGATCGTCCCGTTCTTTGGATTTGACGATCATATCGTCTATATAAACCTCTACTTCTTTATGCATCATATCATGCAGTAAGGTCGTAGCGGTCCGTTGGTATGTGGCCCCGGCATTAATGAAACCGAATGGCATGACGGTGTAGCAGTAAGTACCCCAAGGTGTAGTGAAGGTAGTCTTACTCATATCTTCTTCTGCCATCTTGATCTGATTGTATCCGGCATACCCGTCCATGAATGATAGAAGGGCATGATCAGCTGTGTTATCCACCAGTATATCGATGTGTGGTAACGGAAAATCATCTTTCAGGCTTGCCTTGTTAAGATCCCGGAAATCCACGCATACCCGCACCTTACCGTCCTTTTTAGGAACCGGCACGATGTTTGCAACCCAGTCCAGATATTCGGACACTTGTATGAAGCCAGCTTTGAACTGTTTGTCGACTTCTTCTTTTACCTTGAGAGACCACTCGGGCCTCATTCGGCGGAGCTTTTGCTTAACCAGTTTACACCCGTCTTTAATCGGTATGCGGTGCTCGGCTATTTCCCGGTCTATCCCTGGCATGTCCTTGTAGGACCATGCAAAGACATCTTTGAATTCTTGGAGGAGGCTCGTGAATCGTTGTTTCTCCTCGGGATCTAAAGATAACCCTATCTTAAGTATCTGTGGCTCTAAGGTTGTTCCCACATTAATGGACTCGGTCTCTTCAATTACTGGATTCCGAGATTCCCTTTGCTCTAACTGCTCGATCAGATGTGGAGGTAAGGGCACCTGTTCGTCGGATTTCTCAATGTCATTGCATAAAATATTTTTGAATGCAGAATTTAAAAGAGACAAGTCGTAAGTGTGGACATGACGTAGGTCCACCCCGACGCAGCCACGCGCGGGTTTGGGTAGGCGAATGAATCTCATGGTAAGATTGTTCTCGGGTTCGAAATTTAAGTCAAAATGGAGTCGCCACCGAATTTGTGGTAATTCGGAACCATTCGAGCCCACTCTATGTCATCATGGGCTATACACAAAGTACGGCCCACTTCGATTTCAGAGTTTATGGGGCTCGTCCCTTTGCATTGCGATACCGATACCATCTACACCGGTATCGTGTAAAGAATGACTCTCGTGCGCCAACGGTTTCGGGCATCCGGAAACCGAGGTTCTGAGTAAGGGGTGAGGGTACGTGTTGGGAAGCCCACTAAGGACACCCAACCCCGCCCGCACAATGGCGGCCTCTACTAAGACATCGTTCGTGTTCATGTACGCGCGCTAGTAAAACGACTAAATGATATGCAAACAGCGTTTTTAGCTAAACATGTGAATTATTGGTTAACTACGTCATTTTAATGCATCTTGATTCACGTCAAAGTGATTTAGCATGTGATGTTCATTTAAATAAATAAATGGCAAACATCGAAAATAGAAAACTCGTAAATAAATTACAAATTACACGGGCGGAATACAACCCGGAATTCACAATACAACGAGCAATAAAATAGAATAATTGAATTATAAGCAGCAAAAGTTAACTAGAAACAGACCCGTATATAATAAATATAAACTAGACCGTAAGTTGTGCAAACGGACGAACTTCGATTAAATACACATTATATTGTGTATTAAACGGAGGACGGAGATATGGAACCTAGACGTGATGCTAGCCCGATCCCGAATTTCGATGCCTTGTCCCGACTTATCACATCGAGGAATAGAGTCTAAATTAATCATGTGTCGGATACGACTAAAGCGTCGTCGACACAAGATTAATAGTGCGAGACCGTCGATCAAAGTCGTTTTAAGTGATATGCATGAGTTTTGAAAAAGGAGATCACGTGATTGACTTTACACGTGTCGACTAAAAGTCGCAAAAAGACGAGGCTCGAAATATGCATTAAAGCTCTCGGATTTCTAGGCTACAGGACCCACTCGATCGAGTCATGGCATGGACTAGGTCGAGTGCGCCCTTAAGGTGGCTACTGCCCGATTTTTTGGGTGCTACTCGATCGAGTGGCCCATGGCACTCGGTCGAGTGCCCCCTGTACGAGGCATGTCTCATTTCGTTTTTTATGTTTAAAAAATCGATAGTTGGCCGAGTTAAATAAAAATATTGCATGATTTAAATTTAACTCAGCTTCCGGTGTTTTAATCGTGTAGTTATACGACTATAATACCGTTATCGGAATTTTATGAAATATGCTATTATGTGATTGAAAAGTTTGATTAGTGACTAAATTATAGTCCTCCGCGTCACGGCATCGATACTAATCCTAAAGGATTATGTGATGTCGGTTTTCGCCTCAACAGATCTCGTACTAATCTTAGAAATGGAGTCTTACGCGTTCAACTATGAGCAACCACGATCGCGTTATGCCCTTGAGTACATTGGGGCGGCGCTCCTCGAAAGGGTGCCACCTCCGTCGTGACTCGTAAAGGGATTAAACGGACTTTGGATGATCGTCGTAGTCAAACGTGTTAAGATCCGAATTAATATTATATATATATATATATATATATATATATATATATATATATATATACACACTGTATTAAAATGTTAATGACGATAATTGAAATGTTAGGTGTTAGAGTACATATATAAAATGTTAGATTGCGATAAATAAAATGTTAGTAACGGAATTAAAATGTTAGTGTTAGCGGTTAGTAATAATAATAATAATGGTAATAATAATAATAATAATAATAATAATAATAATAATAATAATAATAATAATAATAATAATAATAATAATAATAATAATAATAATAATAATAATAATAATAATAATAATAATAATAATAATAATAATAATAATAATAATAATAATAATAATAATAATAATAATAATAATAATAATAATAATAATAATAATAATAATAATAATAATAATAATAATAAACGGTAAAAGGAAAAATGGAGAAAGAGATGGGGTTTGATGACACCCTCAACCTACATGCTTAAATGGCCTCGGAAACGAACTCGTAGTAGCGGCGTGTGTGCGGGAGTGTCGAGATATGTAGGGTGAGTTAGGGTGTGTTTGGTTAGGGAGAGGGTTCTCTCGGGTCTTTGGCGAGTTTTGATCTCGAGTTTTGATTGTATGTGTGTGTAGAGAGGATATACGAATTGTGAGTTTGAAGCCTAGTTCAAAGGGGTTTGTATGTGTTGTGAAAAATGATGTTGAATGATGGGTAAATGAGAGGTTTTTGAGGGTGGTAAAATGGTAGAGTAAAAGTTGTGAAATGGTTTAGGGTGACGGGGTATTTATAAAAGAAATACCCCGGTTTAGGGTCACTCGATCGAGTGGCGCGGGTGCACTCGATCGAGTGCCCGGTTCGAGTCCGGTTCGGCCGGTTCATGGCCTTACTCGACCGAGTGGGTGTGAACCACTCGATCGAGTGGGTCGGGAAGGAGGGAGTGTAAATAGGGCATGATTTGTTGCCTATTTGAATGAGATTTGTTTGTTGGACAAGCTTCTAGAAGCGAACTTGGCTGTTTTTTGTGTCGGATTCATCTTTGACCGGGTTTTGACCCGGTCGCCAAAAGACGGTTTTTATTTTTGGTGTCGGTTTCGACCCAAATTAGTCTCATTTTATTGGAAACGGCCCACTGGGCCTGGATTTGAGGTCGGTTTTGAGAGATTTACACTCCGCTAAATGCCCACGTCGGATACTATTGATTCCGAGTCCGTATTCGAGCGTATTAAGTCACGTTAGCGTCCGATCATCATCGGGTGTTTTGTCGGGAACTGCTATAGACACTAGCAGGCAAAATGCGGGTGTCTACAGTAAGTAGAACGGTTGTTATTATTAATTGAAAACTTTGAAAACAGCTCGAAAAGAGCAGCCATCTGATCATTGGTTAGTGGCGGAATTGGTAAGGCACTCGGGACAGACCCTGAAGTGTCAGCAGCAGGAATGACAAAAGGGAGAGGGGTTACAGGAGTGACTCTAGCATCGACTTCCCTAGACTCGACCTCAGACTCTGACTCAGACTCCGACTCAGACTCGGACTCAGACTCAGGCATGTCTCCCTCTCCAGTGACCAGCTTGTAGATCCTTCCTTGACTGTCAGTCCACTTGACTGTCTTCCTCCAGGCCCTGTTTCCCGTCTCGGAACCAACACCGAGATCAGCTTGGTTGGGTCAAACCTGTTGCTGCGGAGAATCAGGTTGACCAAGTCTTCCTTTGGAGTCGGGGCTATGGTGTCTTCCCCGAAGAGTAGCCCTAGCGCGGGCTCAGCATTGTCAGCTCCATCAGACTGGATGAGGGCGAACACATCATCCGGGACATAGTTGCAGTCCCGGGCCGATTGGGTCCCGAGGTGCACAGCATTGGGTTGGTATAGACCAACCTGAATAGCCCTAAACACCGGTGTGACAAAGTAGTCAGTCAACCGTGGGCTGTAAGGGCTCAAGTGGATACCCTTAATGATGTTTTAGGCCTTTTCGATTCTTGCTCGGACAACGTTGCCCGGAGTGGTGGCATAACCAAGGCCAAAGTGAGAGTCTTCGTCCTTAAGGACCTCGATAATCTTCCCAGCTGGAAGATTGGGTCGAGAGGTAGCCCCCGAAAAGTACCCTAGGTTTTGGAGCATCGTGTCGATACTCGTAGCGAAGTAGAGCCTAAAAAGGTACTCTTCCTCGATCATCCCCACAAAATCGAACCCCCAGAGGTTCGTGCGGCCCATGGCGTTACAGCTAGCCACAATCATTGGGGTTGCCTCCAAAGTAATGACATTGTCGAGCAAAGGCATCTTGATCTTTCGGTGGAGGTGGAGGACACCGCTTTGACCGTGTGAATCCATGGCCTCCCTAGGAGCAATTTGAAGGATGAGATGACATCGATCACCTGGAATTCAAGCTCCTTTTCTATCGGGCCCGTTATGATGGTTAGCTTTATGGCCCCAGCTACCGACTTTGGACTCCCATCAAAAGCTTGGATGGTCTGAGCAGTTGGGATATAATCAGCCTTGGTAATGCCGAGGGCTTTGGCGGTCCTTAAAGGAAGGACATTCACAGCAGACCCATCATCGACTAGGGTCATCGGGAGGTATTTCCCTCGGCAGATCACCGTAATGTAGAGGGCCAGATTATGAGATGCCCCGAACGGCGGTAGGTCGGCTTCTGAGAAAGTGATCATTGGGCCTCCTTCCTTAGCCTTGCCCTTCAGATGGGGCAGGACCGTGGCTACCATTTCAGCAGGGGTAACCAAAGAGTCGATCTTGATTTGATCAAGAGCCTTAGTGAGTGCTTCTCGATGTTCTTGTGAGCTAACTAGGAGTTGCCATATGGTGAGGTCAACTCGGGTCTTCTTCTGTTGCTTCACGAGAGCCTTTTCAGCAGTCGGCTCCTCAGGGGCGACTTCCGTCCTGAGTGGTTCAATGACGGCTGTCGGGATAGGGGTGTCCTTAGAGCTAGTGGTTTGATAGGGACGACCAAGGTGGTTACTGGCTAAGACTCGGGATTTGGTCTTACGAATCTCCTCGGGAGTAATGGGGACGGCTTCTCTTTTAGCGAGGTAGACGTCGTCGAACCAGATCTCGTTCACTTGCGGGATAAATGGAGAGATAAGATGAGAGCAATCAATCACCTCCCCGGCAAAGATGGCATGGGAGCTGAAAGGGTTCTCCTTGTTTCTTGGCTTATCTCCGGGTAGCGGAATTTTGCCGCTCTCAATCAAGTCCTGGATCAAGTGCTTCAGTTTCCAGCACTTTTCGATATCGTGCCCATTGCCTCGGTGGTATTGGCAATAAGTTTGGGCATTGTAGTTCTTGGAGCGTCGCTCGACCGGAACTTCAGGAGTTGGGCCTATCGGTTGGATTAGGCCTTTCGAGGATAGCCTTTGTAAGGCATAGGTATAGGTGGTAACTATATCAGTGAAAACCCGAGGTGGGGTGTTCTTTTTGGACGGGGCATCTAGTAGATTAACCGCGTCGAAAATGCTGCGGGTTGCAGCTTGAGGCTTAGTGGTGGAAGAGGAAGCCCCTTGGTATCCTTTGTTAGAGGCCTTAGTTAGGCCCTCCAGTCTCAGGTCGTCTTCGATTCTCATACCCATTTCAGTAAGGGTGGTGAAATTGGGTATGACAGCGTACCGGAGATGAACCCGGTATGAGAAGAGGAGATTCTTGACGAAAGCCTCCGCCAAAGTATTTTCACCGGGCTTATCGACCAGTTTCACGCTCTCGGCCCTCCAGCGTTGAAGGTACTTAGTAAAACCTTCCTTTGGCTCTTGGGCCATAACCTCCAGAGATCGCATTGTGGTTTGGATCTCGGTGTTGTCGGCATAGTTCCGAGCAAACTCGGTGGCCACATCATCCCAAGTAGGGTATTTTTTAGGGTCTAGCCTGTAGTACCAGGCCCGTGAGTGCTTTTCAAGGGATGCAGTGAAAAGATTCTTGAACATTGTAGAATCTACTCCCTTGATGGCCATGAATTCTTTGAAGGCCCGTACATGTAGTAACGGGTCTTCGGTTCCCTCAAACATTGGTAGGCCCGTGAGGTTTAAGTACGGGGGTAGCTTGTCGTTCACCGGGGCATACTCACGGCTATTTTCCCGATGGATGTTGTTACTCCCAGCTAAATGCACTTGTTCCTCTAGTCGGTGCACTGCACTAAGTAGTTCAGTTAGAGACCCATTGGTCTCGGTATTAGGAGTCCTTTGCTCCACTGCAGCCATACGAGCAACGATAGCCACTTGACCAGCCCTCATTTCTGTCAGTTGGGCCTCAATATCGGTCTGTTTGACGACCATGGCGTCCACAGAGGTCTTCAGGTTGTTCAAAGCTGCTTCCATTTTGTGGGTGTGTCTGGTGGACGGTGGCCTGTCTGTAAGAACACCGTGTAATCAGAAACCGAACCCAGATTTCGGAATCATAAAAAGTACATCCCGAGCGACAAAAGGAAGAGACTAAGTGAAAAAGACTCGAGAAAGACACCTAGACGGATGACTCGTAGGTGGTACGACTTCCTTAGGACTTGGCTTTGTGGGCCTAGTCCCGTTCGAAGGAAGGTCCACGTGAGACTGTTCCCCAGACTTTTGACTCGAGTGTATAGACGGACCTTCCTTTGTAGGGGTATGCCCTACGCGGGTTGGTCGTGCCTTGACAAATAAGGCGGACTCGGGAAAGGGGGGAAACTCGTGATGTAAGATCGACGGAGTTTCGACGCTATAAACCTTCGACATACTATGCAAAGACCCGACACACGGATAGACGGTAGGTCTTATAATAAGGAAGATTTATTTTAGGAAAGTTGGATGTTTTGAAATTTCGAAATTTGAATATAAAAATGAGCGAATTTCCGAAAGTTTGAAAACCGAAAACGGAATTTCGAAAACCGAGATTAGAATTTTGAAAGTTCAGAAAATCGAGGTGGTGTCGGAAATTCGAGAGTCAAAACGGGCAGCATGCCGACTTAAAGAAAAGGGTATTTTGAGTCAAATCGATAATCCTAAATTTCGACGGCATTCCGAATTTTGAAAATGGGATATTTGGAAAAGAGGGGTCCCGAAACTGGCAGCATTTCGGGTTTTTCAAAATTTGGTATTTTGGAAAGATGGGTCCCGAAACTGACAGTATTTCGGGTTTTTTCGAAATTTGGTAATTTTGGAAAGATGCAATTTTGAAATGACGGTTTTTGAAAAATGACACGGAAACCAAGTAGCACGTAGTCAAACAAGCATTATAACGACGCTTATGTATGCTTTACACTAAGTCTTGGTCGGTCAAAATAGGGTCTATACCAACAACGATGGCTCTCTCGTAAATCAGGACGGACTCCCTGAGCCGAGTTAGTCTTAGGACATGCCGCAAAACCCATACGAGTGCGGCCATAGAAGTCTTTAGCGCACCCATTTAGGAATACACGGCGGTATAGTGGGACGTCGGTCACAAGTAACCGGCCCGGGTAAATTTGGGTTATGCATGAATCATTAAACTAATGCGCGCACACTAATATACGAACGATTTCTCTTCGAGTCTAACCCTAGGAACCCCGATGACATGTGGTACATCAGGTATCCCCAGCGGAGTCGCCAAATTGTGGACATGACGTAGGTCCACCCCGACGCGGCCACGCGCGGGTTTGAGTAGGCGAATGAATCTCGTGGTAAGATTGTTCTCGGGTTCGAAATTTAAGTCCAAGTTGGAGTCGCCACCGAATTTTATGGTTATTCGGAACCATTCGAGCCCACTCTATGTCATCATGGACCGTACACAAAGTACGACCCACTTCGATTTCAGAGTTTATGGGGCTCGTCCCTTTGCATTGCGATACCGATACCATCTACACCGGTAATCGTGTAAAGAATGACTCTCGTGCGCCAACGGTTTCGGGCATCCGGAAACCGAGGTTCTGAGTAAGGGGTGAGGGTACGTGTTGGGAAGCCCACTAAGGACACCCAACCCCGCCCGCACATGGCGGCCTCTACTAAGACATCGTTCGTGTTCGTGTACGCGCGCTAGTAAAACGACTAAATGATATGCAAACAGCGTTTTCGGGCTAAGCATGCGAATTTTCGTGTTAACTACGTCATTTAATGCATCTAAGTTATTGTCGGAATTGTTTAGCATGCGAGGTTTATTTATAAAGCGATAAACATCAAAATAAATAAAGCTCGTAAATACGTACAAAATACACGGGCGGAAATACAACCCGGCCAATACAAAAATTAAAAGCGATAATAAAACGGAATAAACAGAAAATATAAAACGATAAATAATAGCTTGAAACGGACCCGTATACAACAGATGCAAACTAGACCGTAAGTTAGATAGATGGACGAACTTCGATTAAATACACATTATTTTGTGTATTAAACGGAGGACGGAAATATGGGACCTAGGCGTGATGCTAGCCCGATCCCAAATCTCGATGCCTTGTCCCGACTTATCACATCGAAAAATGACGTCTTGGTTAGCCATATATCGGACACGACTAAAGAGTCGTCAATATAGGACTAATCGTGAAAGACCACGATCAAAGTCGTTAAAGTGTAGTGATATGCATGGGTTTTGAAAAATAGAATTACGTGATTGACTTTACACGTGACGACTAAAGTCGTAAAAAAAGACGAGGCTCGAATGATGCTTTAAAGCTCTCGGTTATCGTGGGCTACAGGACCCACTCGATCGAGTCATGCCATGGACTCGGTCGAGTGTGCCTTTAAGGTGGCTACTGCCCGGTTTTTGGGGTGCTACTCGATCGAGTGGCCTATGGCACTCGGTCGAGTGCCCCCTGTACAAGGCATGGCTCGTTTCGTTTTTGATTTATTTAAAATCGATGGTTGACCGAGTTGAATAAAAAAATATTGCACGATTTAAATACAACTCGATTTTCGGTGCTATTATCGTGTATTATACGATTATAACACCGTCATCGGAATTTTGTGAAAAGTGTCATTATGGGATTGAAAAGTTTGATTAGTGACGAAATTGTAGCCCTCCGCGTCACGACATCGATACTAATCCTAAAGGATTATGTGATGCCGGTTTTCGCATCAACGGATCTCGCACTAATCTTAGAAATGGAGTCAAACGCGTTCAACTATGATCGACCACGATCACGTTATGCCCTTGAGTACATTGGGGCGGCGCTCCTCGAAAGGGTGCCAATTCCGTCGTTGCTCGTAAAGGGATTAAACGGACTTTAGATGATCGTCATAGTCAAACGTGTTCAAAACCGGGTTTTATTACTATTACGTATACGCGGTAAATAATTGTTAAATGTTAGAATGCGAAGAAATAAAAAGTTAGTAATGAAAAATTAAAATGTTAGAGTTAGTGTTAGCATACTAGTATAATTATAATATAAAGTGCAAAACGTATATAAAAGAAATGAGATGGTAAAGATTGAGACGGGGTTTATGACACCCTCAACATGCATGCTTAGAATGGCCTCGGCAATGGACTCGTAATAGCGACGGGAACGCAGGAGTGTCGAGGATGTAGTTGAGTTATGGTGTGTGTGTGTGTTGGTATGGTGATGTTTTATCGGTTTTTCGAGGGATAAGGACTCGGTTTTTGATTGGTATGGCTTAGGGTTGTAGTGTAGATGTAAGTGTAGGACTTAGGGTAGAAATGTAGGGTGTTTTGAAGCTTTTGCAAAACTGAAAAATGAGAAGGGTTTGAGAGGTATTTATAGAGTTTACCCCTCGACCTAGGGTCACTCGATCGAGTGGCCCTAGTGCACTCGATCGAGTGCCTTAGGAAAAAGGGTCTGTTCCGGATTTTTGGCTCCACTCGACCGAGTGGGTCAATCCACTCGATCGAGTGGATAAGGCTAGCGAGCCATTTTAGGAAGTGTTTTACTTTTTTGATTTTTTGAATTTTGTATTTGGGCGCAAGTTTCTAGAAGCGCATCAAGCCGTTTTTGAGGACGGGTTCGTCTTTGACCGGTTTTTGACCCGGTCGCCAAAAGACGGTTTTTTATCTTTGGTGTCGGTTTTGGCCCAAATTATTCTTATTTTACTCAGAACGACCCATTGGGCCTGAATTTGAGATCGGTTTTGAGAGATTTGTACTCCGCTAAATGTCCATGTCGGATATTATTGATTCCGAGCCCATATTCGAGTATACTAAGTCACGTTTGCGTCCGATCATCATCGGGTGTTTTGTCGAGAACTGCTACAGATACTAGTAGGCAAAATGCGGGTGTCTACAATGACCCATAAAAAAAAAAGACCGACGATGCAAAAGAAAAAAAACGAGAGAAAGGAGAAGACGGGATTTTGATTTACACCCTCAACCTACATGCTTTGTATTCTCGGAACGGGGCTCATCGGAATGTGGCTTAGACACGGGAGCAGCGAGATAATGTTGGTGAGTTATGGTGGTTTTTAGTTGTACGGGGCGTCGGGTAGAGGTGGCCGGACTTCGGGGTCTAGGCGGCGTGATCTCGGGTTGTGTTATCGGTTATTCGATGTTATGTGTGTTGTTGCTAATGAATGCGTATGTGTATTGTAGATGTTATATGTGTCTATTGTGTGTGCAACGGGGGTGTATTTATAGTAGAGATTCCCGATTGAAGCTATGAGAGGTAGCTTAACTTGGGTGACAAGAAATACCGCTTTGGATAGGAAAAGCAGGAAATTTAAGAGGAACGAGGATTCCGTTTCTTGGTGGGAAAGGCATTGAACCCGGATGGAAAAGGAGTACTCGGCCGAGTATCCTCCGTACTCGATCGAGTGCTCGGGTAGAGTTCCTTCTAGAGATCGAATTCTATCTTTAACGGAATTGTTTAATACTTTTTGTAGCTGATTTTTTGTAGTTTTCGAGTTCAAGTTGGATTGGTGGGGTGTCACAGCAGATATTTATGCCTCAGAAATATCTTTGACCGGGATTTGACTCGGTTGCTAAAAGACGGTTTTGCCCCTGGTGTCGGACTCGACCCAGATTAGTCTTATTTAACTCGGAATGACCCACTAGGCCTGAATTGGAGGTTGGTTTAGTGAGATTTGTACTCCGTAAAAAGCCCAAGCCAAATGCCAATGATTTCGAGCCCATATTTGAGTACGCTAAAGCATGTTTGCGTCCGATCATCATCGGGTGTTTTTTGGAAACTGCTATAGACACCTGGCGGTCAAAATGTGGGTGTCTACAGAGCCCCCACTCTGACTGAGGCTTGGACAAGGCGAAAGTCAGAGTTGCTACCAGGCCAGTCAAAGATTAAGACCTGGCAGACTTCCGGTCGGGCCGTTTATAGTCCATTAGACTTGCCTGAAGGGCTCGCCAGCCATAAGATAGAAATCATACCTGAGCTGATGATGATCACTCCGTGGGGAATTTTGGACTTGTTGTATAAGTCCCGGGTGCGCCTATAAGTGGGGCCCATCCCGTGAAAAATGCCACCCCGCTTGCTGGGGAGTGAGTCGCACTGCCCTGTTTGAATCGTCCCTGTACATGACTATGCAAAGTTTCGCATGTAGCATTTAGGTAAAAATGACTCGCGCTGGGGAAAGAAAATTTTTGAAAATTATTGGATTTTTTTGAAAAGCTGACTCCGAAAAGGAATAAGAATGCTCGGGATGACTTAGCTAGACTCTGAGATAAGGCATGTATGCTAAATCCTCTGGGATTAGGAATCCTAAAGTAAGGAGGAAAGTCTGGGTTTAATGCTATAAATACCAATCCCTGCTCTTAGTTTTCCTCATAATTCTCATAGTTCCCTTCCTTCTTAAAGAGAAACAAGCCCCAAGAATCTTATTCTTTTTTCAAGAAATTCAACTATGGGAATCGACCGTTTAATCGGAATGCTGCAGGATTGGTCCTGATACTTTAGAGACGTATATAAAGTTATTCTGAATCAGAATGGTATTACTCAATTGTTCACAATCCGTCAAATGCAAATGGATCGTCACTTTCTGGATGCTTGCTTGTCCTACTGGGACGATACTTATCACGTTTTTGGCTTCCCCCGAGGCGAAATCTGTCCTATCCCTGAGGAAATTGCTGTCGTAGGAGGATGGAATCCCATACTTCGCTCTGCTATCCCGTTTTCCGTTCACGATCCTAGGAGGAAGTTGCGGGAATTTTTAGGACTTTCTCACATGGAGGTATCCCGTATGGCGGAGGGAGATACTATCTCTTTGATTGATCTGGCTGAAAAGTTTATGAATCCACACGACGTTCGGGTCAGGCCAGTCCATAGCCGTAGGGCCTTTGCTTTTTGTATGCTCCATATTTATGCCTTCGAAGGTCATATGGATGATCTGATGGAAACGGAGCACAGTCCGGCTTGGCTGATTACGGGAGAAATTATCCAAGGTTTGGATAATCGTAAGAGGGATCCGTCGATCCGGTTGACTGGGAGTACCCGCCTTCTACAGGTTTATTGCCTCGGCTTTTATCTTTTTTTTTAATTTCTAGCCTTTCCCGAAAATTTCCGCGATTTTCTCGATTTTTCCTCAATTTTTGATTTTTTTTTTCTCGCGATTTTTGATTTTTCGCGATTTTTTTTATAATCATATTCCCCGTTTTTTGTCAGCTTTGGCTATTTGAGAGGCTATCAATCGTGGATCCTCCCCTTGACGTGAGCCGATATCGCCCCAATCAAGTGATGACGAGGAGACGAACCATTGATTTTTCTCGCCACAATACTCAAAAATACTGGGACGAAGTGTTGTCCTTCCATGGAGGCCCATTGATACGGTGGATCGTGCCATGGTGGCTCATTTATGTTCGGACCGGTTTGGAATTGAGAGATAGGGCACGATATCAGGTGTTCCTATCTTTTAGGCAGACAATTCACCTTTACCCCGATCGCATACTTAGGCAATATGGTCGGGCCCAAAGAATCCCGGAAATTGAGGCGGTCATGAGTGAACCTACTCAGCTGACGGATGTGATGTGTGACACCTGGATGCAGCGGTGGTATACCCGGGCTACTTGGTCTGTTTCCAAGACTCTTCACTCAATCTGGATATCGGACTCTTATGTGAAGTGGACGAAGGCGGACTTTGCTAAAACTCGAGCTGCCCTGAAGACTGATGAGGCTTTCGACCTGTTGCGACGAGAGCAAGCTAAAGATAACAAATGTTTCTTTGATGATGGCGATACTCCGGCTACCTTAGTTCGGCTGATGTCAGGTCAAAAAGGAAAGACTAGGACTCAAGCTAAAGGGTCCAGTACTAAAGGTGCACGAGGGAAAGTGAGCCCCCAGACAGACCTGGAAAGGAAACTTGGTCCAAGATTGGTGGTTCAGGACCGACTTGGTGCTCGAGACAGACTACCCGAGCACGTACGGGCTCGGCTTGGACCAGTGACAATGGCAGAAGATCCGCGGTCGAAGAAATGGGTTCGAGCTAAAGAGGTTCCACTTGTGATCCGGGAACGTCCCCCCCCGCCCCGTCGATCTCAGGCTCCGCGTGACCCAAAAGACAAGGGAAAAAGCAAAATGCATGAGCACTAGTCTCCTAAATTTTATATTTAAGTACTACTACTATTTTTGTGGTGTGATTTTTTGTTGTTTGTTTTTCTGTGTGATGTACTTTTTTTGGAATTCCTGAGTTCATCGGTTTTTTTAATAAAAGACATATTAGTGAATACCGTTCCCGTCTTTTCGTTATTGCAGTGGTTGTACCCTTTTGAGGGGTTGCCTGCGTATCCACAATTAGTGGAATCAAACCAAACGTAGTTAAAAAAAATAGATTTTTTTTGCAATTTTCGAAATATATCAAGACTATTAGTTCGAGATGTGCGACAGTAGGATAAGTAATCCTAACTTATTGACTTGCTTTACATTTTTTGAAAATCTATAAAAAGACAAATTTTTATAAACTTTTAGCAAATGACATTGAGATAAGGTTTAGGGGTAGTGGCGTTTCAACTGGTCCAAGTTGGTCGGGTTGACGAATTCGTTCCCGTCCAAGTCTGTCAGCATCACCGCTCCTCCTGATAAGACCTTCTTTACCAAATATGGCCCAGCCCAATTGGGTTTGAATTTTCCTCTTGGGTCGACTGATAGTAAAGCCCGGACGGATTTTAGGACTAGATCCCCTTCTTTGATATTTCTGGGCCTAACCCTTTTGTTGAAAGCCTGCTGTATCCTCTTTTAGTATATCTGGATATTGTTGAGGGCCCGGATCGTCGTTCGTCCAAAAGAACTAGCGAATCATATCGGGCTTGGACCCAATCTGCCTCAGGTACCTAACTTTCGAGTAAAATCCCGAGGGATGGTACTTCTAGCTTGACCGGTTGGACCGCTTCCATTCCATATGTCAGGTAATATGGAGTTGCTCCGGTCGCGGTGCGAATTGATGTTCGGTACCCCCATAGGGCAAAAGGAATATTGTCGGGCCAGTCCCGGTAGTTATCAGCCATCTTTTTAAGTATGGTGACAATCGTTTTGTTAGCTACTTCTACCGCTCCATTTTTTTGGGGACGGTAAGGCGAAGATGTATGCCTTTGAATCTTATATTTTGCTAACAAAGTAGCAGTTTCAGTTTGGAAATGGGTCCCGTGATCACTAATAAATTCGTGCGGGATCCCGTATCGGCATTTAATCTTATTTTGGATGAATTTGGCCACATGCTTGGCATTCAAAATCCGGTATGACTCAGCTTCGGCCCATTTGGTGAAGTAGTCGATAGCCACTAACATGAAGCAGTGACATCCCGTTCCGGAAGGGTTTACTTTCCCGATAATATCGATTCCCCGTGTCGAAAAGGGCCATGGTGATGGCATGGTATATAATAGAGATGATGGCATATGTTGTACATTGGCGAAAATATGATAGTTATGGCAGTGTTTGACATATAACTGGCAGTCGGTTTCCATGTTATTCCAATAATATCCGAGTCTCGTGATTTTTCGGGCTAACATATGGGCGTTCATATGCGAGCCATTTCACCATCGTGTACTTCGGCCATAACCTTTTTGGCGTCTGTTTTGTCGATGCATAAGAGGAGAGCCCCCTGTGCCGTCTTTTGTATAACTGTCCATCGTCTGTACGAATGAACTGGGTTGCCCACCTTCGTAGGGCTTTCTTGGCTCGGTTTTCAGCTCCCGGAGGATATTCTCCCGATGTTAAGTAGGTTAGAATAGCCTGATACCAAGGTTCCGGATCAGTTATTTTGATATCCTGAATAGCGTGGATATATCCCGGCTCGGATCGTTTTTCGACGCAAATGGGCATGCTGGTTAGATGTTCCGGGATATTTAATAAAGATGCTAATTTGGAAAGCGCATCTGCAAACTGGTTTTCTTCCCGAGGTAGATAGATTTATTCTACTTTTTGGAATTGTTTTTCGAGAACCCTTACTCGCGCTTGATAAGAAACGAGATTGGCGTTCCGAGTTTTCCATTTTTTGGAGAGCTTGATTGATGACTAAAGATGAGTCACCGTGGACCCGGAGGTTTGTTACTCCTAAATCAGCGGCGGCCTGCAGCCCGTGAATGCATGCTTCATATTCGGCTGCGTTGTTAGTCACGTCGAAATCTAGCTTAATGGATAACGGGGTGTGCTCCCCTTGTGGTGAGATCAGCAAAATCCCGACCCTAAATCCTCGGAAGTTGGACGCCCCATCAAAATATAAATCCCATGTCTCCGTGTCGGTATGGAATATATCTTCATCTAGAAAGGCCCAAGTATCAGTGTGTCCTTCTTCAGATACCGGGCTATCAGCAAGGAACTCCGCTACCACTCGACCTTTGATGGCCTTTAATGGTACGAACTTGAGGTCAAACTCTGCTAGCATCAGAGTCCATCTAGATATCCGGCCGTTAAGGATGAGCTTCTCGAACAAGTACTTGATAGGATCCATTTTGGATAGTACATGTACTTCGTGACTGAGCATATAGTGTCGGAGTTTTTTAGTGGCCCAAACTAAAGCTAGGCACGTCTTTTCAAGCATTGTGTATTTGCATTCGTATTCCAAGAACTTTTTACTGATGTAGTATATATCCTGTTCTTATGAATCGACTGTCTGAGCCAGCATAGCCTCCATGGCTGTCTCGGTCGTTGTTAGGTATAACGACAAAGGTAGACCGGGTTGAGGTGGCATTAACATCGGCGGAGCAGACAGAATCTCTTTGATTTTATCGAAAACCGTTTGACATTTATTGTATTCGTTCTCCTATCTTCAGTTTCTTGAAAATGGGCTCACATACCATGGTTAGCTTCTAAATGAACCGGCTGATATACTAGACATTCCCGAGAAACCCCCTTATCTCCTTTTTGGTTTTAGGTGGTCGCATCTCGGTAATGGCTTTGATTTTGGCTGGGTCAACCTCGATCCCGCGTTGGCTAACGATATGGCCCAATAATTTGCCCGATGTTACCCCGAAACTGCATTTTTGAGGGTTTAGCCTCATGTTGTACTTGCGCAGTCGGGTAAAGAATTTTCTTAGGGCCGAAATGTGTCCGCTTCGGTCTTTGGACTTAACGATTATGTCGTCCACATAAACCTCTACCACTACAACAAAAAACCTTTTCGCGACGATTATTTCGTAGCTATTGAAAAATCGACATAAATAACCAACAATTACTCCAATAATTAACAATTTATCGTAACGAATACAAACCGCCACTAATACACCCCATTAAACGATGGCGTAGCACCTCCTACTTCCTTTTATTTTTTCATTTAACCGACCCTTAGAACTTTCAATTAGCTCGTCCTAGGGTTTCTTCATCTTCTACCCAAAAGATACCTCACGCTCTCCCTACTCGATCTACCACCACAACAGCATACTACAGATTCATCCTTCGAACTGAACTCAACTGCAGATGCCCTCTTAATTGAAATCAAGTAGCTTTCAAATTGAAATCGAATGTTTCTCGACTTTTGTCCAATTGCAGATTCAAATCAAATTGAAATCAGCTAACCGTCATCTCCTGATTTCCGGACCAATTAATCAATTAAGCCCGAGTTTCTTCAATCTCATGGTTCAATTTCGCCGGGAAAAATAGTAAGTTTCTTCAATCTCATGATTTCAATTTCTCATTAGTGAACTCATTACTTTTCTGTTTTTTTTTTTTGTTTTTTTTTTTTGCAATTTTCGTTGGGAACTTTAATTAGTTAATTTTTCCTGTCATCCTGTTTGTTTACTTTTTATTGATGTTGTTCATGGTGGTATTACTGTCTGCTTCTGTTGTTGTTATCACTTCTGTTGCTAAGTCGTTTTTGTTGCTATTGTGTTCTTGTTATTGGATACAGTTGTAGTCCGAATTGCTGCTGCGTGTATATCTGCTGCTGCGTGTGTATATACTGCTGTCAGTGTTCTTTTGTACAGCTGTTGCTACAGCTGTTTTTTTTTAATGTTGTGCGTTGTTGTTTCTGTTGTCGTCATTTTGTTTGTGTTGCTTCTTTCGTCTCATCATTGTTGTTGGTGCGTTATTATTGTCGTTCGTTACTGATGTTGTGTGGATCGTTTATGGAGCCCCTATCCCACGTGGTATCCTTGTTCTTCTTCTTCCTCCTTTTTCTGGTTCTTCCTCCCATGTGGGTGAATACTTGACCCATCATAAGAATTTGTCGAAACAGATGGATTGCGAACTTTTTGGATGAATTAGTTACGCCATCAAGTAAAATTATTTAAAAAAAAGGGTCATAATTTTTTCACCATGTAAGGATATTTGATTAAATTTGATCTGACATGTGGTTGAATTAATGCTACTAAGATATTAGTTCAGGAAAAAAATTCTGATGTGAATGTGTTGAATTATATAAAAGTAATTCAGTAATTTTGAGATGAGTACTGTATTAGGGCTCAACCATCTATTGGTAAAAGGCTAATGTGTTTGTGTTTGTGTTTGTGTTAATTTACTTAAACATATGAAGTAGCAACATTTTGGGTGCAAATGATTAGCCCCTATCCCACGTTGCTGTTGATGTTTGTTCTACTGTTACTTTGCCGTTTTCTTCATTCTCCATTTCTTTTCTTCTTCTCCCTCTTCCTATTTCGTCCGTTTTGCTATCTTCTGGTATCGTTGTTGTTTGTTGATATTGTTGTACATCTTACTACTGTTGTTGGTCACTAATGTGGCTGTTGTTTGCTACTGTTGTGTTACGCTCCTGTAGTATCTCTTGATTGTACCAAGGCAGAAAAGTAAGAATATGCTTGATAGACAGCAGGACAAAGCACGTGAAACATGGCATAAAACACGCAATAGCAGTAGGGACAGTCAGCAGCCACAACAGAACGAATAGCAACAAGAAGCGAGGACAAGTTCAAGAAGCTCTGAATTACTATTCAATTGAGTCCTTGCTCGCCCTAATCGTCTCTTTTATCATTACAAATTTGGCTGATAAGTAAGGTACAAAGTATGCTCTTTTAATCTTTTGAAAAATTCTTAATTTCGTTGTTCAATTTCAAGGTACCTGCTATTTTCATTATATTATGTATTCTATACCTCCTAATTAGTTAGAATAGATCTCTACGTAGTATTTATTTTGGTAAAGGAGAATAGATCTTTATTGTTGTAAGCAAATTCATTATTTATCTCATTTCTATCATGATTCGCTTTATGTGTTAGTGATTTGTTTACAGATTACTTTGTATTCGATTTCACCAGCTGCAGAAATGATTTATCTCATTTCTATCATGATTCGATTTATCTGTTAGTGATTTATTTACAGATTACTTTGTATTCGATTTCACCAGCGGCAGAATGATTTTCTAGTCATTGGTTTTAATGTTTATAGTGTTTAGATCATTTTTTTTGTTCCTTAGAGTTGATTGATCTCACTGTTGTAGAAATATCATTCAATTTTAAGACTTTGATTACCAACTAATGCTCGTCAGTTTGATCTTAGTTGGATTTATGTATAGTCGACTGATTTTGCATGCTGATGTTCATCTAGACGACAGAACTTACGCCAGAGCAGTTGTTCCTAGAGGTGCATACACTGGTACGTTTTCCATGCCAGTATTAGTCGTCAACTGGTTGTATGTCTTTATGGCAAAGTCCGAGTTGCTAAATTATTTGTGACTTTGTATATATAGGAGTCTATGAAGCTCTTAAACTCAGGGATGGTGGTTCTGACTTCATGGGAAAATTTGTTCTTAAGGTCAGTATTACTCTTAGAAGGCAGGTTTACAACTTCTCAGTGATGTTTTCTCTTTTACGCTCGATGTTTACTTAAATTGATTAATCGAAGTACTATTTATCCATCAAGTTCATATAGCATATTATATATATATCGATTTTGTTGTTGTTAAGAGTTGATGTAGATCAAAGTTAACAATTGTAGTGGGAGAGGTGGCCTGGAGTAATAAGTTAGGTAATTAACTTGTTGCTATTGCAGGTGGCCGATTACAGACTTGTTGGGGATTTTTTCGAGATCGCACCAGAGTTGTTGGACAAATTCTCGAGAAAAATTAGATGATAATGTTGTGCATATGATTGTTGTAGTACTGAACGTATGTTAGTACAATATTGTAATAATCTACACATGCGTGTAAAGTTTGTTACAACTCGATATGTGTATTATTGATATAAATTCAGTAAATGTAGAGTCTCGCTTACTAGACAAACATATATCTGCATTCGTAAGGAGTTAGATTTTGGATCAAAATATATTATTAATATATTCTCTACGATTAGATTATCGACGCTTTTACCATTTAACAGTGCTGGTAATTAAATTTTATATCATTATCTCTCGACACTTTTAGTAGTAGAAAGTCGCGCCATTAGAAAAAGTTTTGGCTGGAAAAAAAAATCATGACATAGAAAAGCGTCGAGAATTTAATTTGCGACACTTTAAAGCACCGAGAACCTAGCTTTAAAGCATCGAGAAACAAAGGGTTTTGTAGTGAATATTTACCACATCAATAATAATCGACACTAAAATCGCCACTAAATCTCATCTTCTTTCGCGTCGCTTTTAAGAACCTAACCCAGCGAATAGATTATTCGACACGAAAGGCTACGGCAACGCCGCCTACCTCAACGAATACACAATCGATGGGAAAACCTTTCGCGTCGAATAGAATCACCACGAATTACCAAAATAATCGCCGCGAAAGGGTGATTTTGTTGTAGTGTACTTCCTTATGCATCATATCGTGTAATAAGGTAGTGGCGGTTCTTTGATAAGTGGCTCCGGCGTTGATAAGCCCAAATGGCATGACGGTGTAACAGTAAGTACCCCAAGGTGTAGTGAAGGTGGTCTTACTCATATCTTCTTCCGGCATTTTGATTTGATTGTACCCGGCATACCCGTCCATAAAGGATAGAACGGCATGATCGGCCGTGTTATCCAGTAGTATATCAATGTGTGGTAAAGGGAAATCATCTTTTGGGCTGGCCTTATTAAGGTCCCGGAAGTCTACACATACCTGTACTTTGTCGTCTTTCTTGGTACCGGTACGATGTTCGCAACCCAATCTGGATATTCAGATACTTGAATAAAGCCTGCTTTGAATTGCTTATCGACCTCTTCTTTGACTTTGAGAGACCATTCGGGCCTCATCCTTCGGAGTTTTTGCTTTACCGGCTTACACCCGTCTTTGATGGGTATACGGTGCTCAGCTATCTCCCGATCTATTCCTGGCATGTCCTTGTAAGACCATGCAAAGACGTCTTTGAATTCTTGGAAGAGATCCGTGAATTGTTGTCTCTCCTCGGGATCTAAGGATAAACCTAACTTAAGCATCTGAGGCTCTAAAGGGGTTCCTACATTGATGGAATCGGTTTCCTCAATTACCAGATCTAGGGATTCCCTTTGTTTCAGTTGCTCGATTAGATGTGGAGGTAGTGGTACTTGTTCGTCGGGTTTCTCAATGTCATTGCAAGTAAAATTTTTGAAAATGTTTTGAAAATAAAACAAGTCGTAAGCAGAACGGTTATCGTTATTATTGTTAGCAAATTTTGAAAACAGCTCAAGAGAGCGGCCATCTGATCGTTGGTCAGAGGCGGGATAGGGAGTGCTCTTGGGACAGACTCCGAGACTCCCGTAGATGTGACTAAAGGAAGGGGGTTACAGACTCGATTCTAGTACTGGACCCTCTAGACTCAGACTCAGACTCCGACTCTGACTCTGACTCGGACTCAGACTCAGTGTCTGGCATATCCCCTTCACCGGTAGTCAGCTTGTAGTCTCGACCCTGGCTTTCAGTCTACTTGATTGTCTTTCTCCAAGCTCTCTTCCCAGTGTCACCACCGACTTCAGAGATCAGCTTGGTTGGATCGAACCTGCTGTTGCGGAGGATCAGGTTCACTAGTTCTTCCTTGGGAGTCGGGATGACCTTGTCTTCCCCGAATAAGAGCCCCAGCACGGGCTCGGTATTACTCGCACCTTCCTTTGACTCGGCCTGGATGAGGGCAAAGATGTCATCCGGGATGAAATTGAATTCCCGAGCCAATTTGGTCTCGGGATACGAGATGGTGGGTTGATAGAGGCCCATTTGAATAGCTCCGAACACTGGAGTGACAAACTTGATTGCATTTGTTCAGTCCACGTGTCTCGGGGTCATAGTGTAACCCAAACCGAAACGAGATCCCCCGTCATTTAGAACCTCGATAATCTTCCCAGCTGGAAGATATGGCCTGGAAGTAGCCCCTGGTAGGTAGCCCAAGTTCTGCAGCATCGTGTCGATGCTAGTGCTGAAATAGGGCTTGAAGAGATATTCCTCTTCAATCATTCCCACGAAATTGAATCCTCGGTGACTTATGACGCGACCCGACACTGCTAAATACGAGAAGTCCTAAGAAGAGGAAGTTTTTGAAGAAAAGATTTTTTTTTTGAAAGCCCGGAAAATTCGGGGGAGAGCCCGGCTTTTTCGTAAAAAACGGAAAGGCGAGCCGGGTGACAGTTTTGAAACTTCGAAAATATTTTCGAGTTTTGAAATGGGCAGAATACCGGCTAGAAATAGGTTGTTTTGAGTAAAATCGTAAATCCTAAATTTGGTATACGTCCCGGGTTTTGAAATTGGATATTTTGAAAAGGATGCAATTTTTGAAAATGTCGATTTTTGAAAAACGACCTTAGAAACCAAGTAGCACATAGTCAAGCAAGCATTATAACGACACCATGTATGCTCTATACTAAGTCTCGGTCGGTCTATAAAGGGTCTATACCAGTGTACATAGCCTATCCGAGAATCGGGGCGGACTTCCTAAGTCGAGTTGAGCTTAGAAGATGCCGTAAAACCCATAAGAATCGACTATGGACACCTTTGACATATCCAATTTGGACTACATCAATAGTATAGTGGGACGTCGGTCACCAGTACCGGCCCGAGAAAGATGGGGTTATGCATGAACCGTAAAACTAAAACGCGTATTGTACTAGTCAAATGATTTCTATTCGAGTCTCACCCTGACGATGCCGATGGTAAGTCACGCATCAGTTAATCCCCAGCGGAGTCGCCAAATTGTGGACATGACATAGGTCCACCCCGACGCGGCCACGTGCGGGTTTGGGGAGGCGAATGAATCTCCATATGAGATGGGTCGAATTGAAATTTAAATCGAAGTTGGAGTCGCCGCCGAACTTTGTTGGAGTTCGGGCCCGTTCGAACCCACTCTATGTCGTAGTGGACCGGTGCGACGTCGTATTACCTAACCTACGGGATGGAAGCAGTCCAGCCAGTCGAGTTGGAAGTGCCGTCTCTCAGGATCTTGCTCGAAAGTCAAGTGCCCGAAGCTGATTGGGTTCGAGCACGGTATGATTCATTAGTCCTACTGGATGAATGACGATCCCGCACTCTCAATAACATCCAGATATACCAGAAAAGGATCCAGCGAGCCTTCAACAAAAGGGCGAGGCCCAGAAACATTAAAGAAGGGGATTTGGTTCTCAAGTCTGTTCGAGCCTTATTACCAGTAGACCCGAGAGGAAAGTTCAAACCTAATTGGGCCGGGCCATATTTGGTAAAGAAGATTCTATCAGGCGGAGCAGTGATGCTAACAGACCTGGACGGGAATGAGTTTGTCAACCCAACCAACCTGGACCAGCTGAAACGTTACTACCCTTAAACCCTTTTCTAAATGTCATTTGCAAAGTTTATTAAAATCGTTTTTACAAATAAACTTTCAAAAGCAAGTCAAAAGTTAGAATTATTTATTTTACTGTTTTAAACATTTTGAACCAATAGTCTTGGTGTGTTTCGAGATTGCAAATTAAATCTGAACTACGTTTGGTTTGATTCCACTAATTGTGGATACGTAGGCAGCCCTTCAAAAGGGCACAACCACTGCAATCGAAAAAAAAAAAAAAAACAGGAACGGTTTAAATAATAAACTTCCTTTATTCATTTCAAAAAAAATCCGATAGGCTCGGAAAGTTACAAATTGCAAAAGTTCAAAAAATTCCAAAAAAGCGCACGACACTAAAATAAATAGTAGTGATATTTAAATAATAATAAACTACGGGCTCGGCATTTAGGGCATCTTGCCCTTTCCTTTGTCTTTAGCTTCTTTTTCCGTCCACTGGCGACGGCGCGGAGGTGAGCGTTCCCGAATCACCACATGAACCTCCTTGGCACGGACTCGTTTCTTTGAACTCGAGCCCTCAATCGCTTCAGTCGGTCTGAGTCGGGCCCGCACCCTTTCTGGCAACCTGTCTCGCGGGCCCAGTCAATCTAGAGCCGCCAGTCTCGGTCCCAGTCGCCTCTCTAAGTCTGTCCGGGGGTTTAATGGTCCTTGAGAGCCGCTAGCACCGGTCTCTTTAGCTCGAGTCTTAGTCTTTGATTTAGAACCCGACTCCAATCGGACAAGGGTAACGGGAGTGTCTCCTTCGTCAAAGAAACCCCTATTATCTTTTACCGTTTCCCGGCGAACCAAGTCAAAAGCCTCGTCAGTCTTCAAAGCCTTACGGGCCTCCTCAGATTCTTCGGAAGTCCATTTACGATATGATTCCGAAACCCAAACGGATTTGCAAGGGCGGGGAATAGTCCATATGGCACGGGTAAACCAGCGTTGTAGCCACGTATCACATATAGCGTCCGTCAATTGGAGCAGAACGCTAATAATTGCTTCAGTCTCGGGGATCTGCTGAAACGAACCGAACTGCCTCAGAATACGATCCGGATAGATATGAACGGTCCAGTCCAAGGACAAAATCACCTGATAGCGGGCTTTGTCTCTCTTGGCTAGGCCTGTCAACTTCGAGAGAAACCACCAGATGACGGTCCATCTAATCAAGGGCCCACCATGGAATCTTAGCTCCTCATCCCAATAATTACGGTTTATGTGATGGCTCGAGCTTATCCGCCTTTTCTTGAGGTAATCTGGTAACTACGGTAGTTGGATATGCTCACCGGGGGCTCTATGATCGACAAACGCTCGGATAATCAAATCTAGCAAAAAAAGAGAACGAATTTCCATAAGTAAATACATGTCCGCTAGCAGGCACTCGATCGAGTGTCACGCCTGACTCGATCGAGTGGCTTATCTGGAGGCGAACAAGAGCTTTTTGACAAGGTCACTCGATCGAATGACTGGTCCACTCGATCGAGTGGCCACTGTACGTCAGAATTTTGCCAAAAATAAAGAAAGGGTTTTTCTATGGGATACCCCTCAACTCCACTTTTTCAAGTGGTATCCCCGCCTTTTTCGAATTACATGGTGTACCCCTAAACTTTACTTATCACTCCATATCATAACCAAAGTGATAAGTGTATTACAATTATTTTTTTAAAATGAATAATTAACCTATTAATCAACCCAATTTGATGCTACAAACCATCTCTCTTTCTTTACCATTCACCAAGCCACCAAATGCCATCAAAACGCACTCTGTTGTCGGCCGACATCGATCTATCTCCCTCACTCTTTTAAATCCTTCAACCTCAATTCCTCTGTCACCCCATGTCGTAGTGTGGTGGAATGGATTTTTTCGAGTAAAGGATGCAAATTGAAGAATTATATCATGGTCGATGAAAGTAAAATAGGGAATAATCACTATTTATATCATCAATTAAGAAATTTTCGTTGGAAAATTATAACTTTGGTTACAATATAGACTAATTTACAAAGTTTAGGGGTACATCTTGTAATTCGAAAAAGGCGGGGGTACCACTTGGAAAAGTCGATAGTTGAGGGGTACCCCATAGAAAAACCCAAAAAGAAAGAAAGAAAGAAAGAAAGAAAAAGAAAGAAAAAGCGAGATAACCTGCAAAAGACGGGTACTTCCCGTCAAATTGTCGGTCCGGGTCAAGTTTCCTAGCATCAAGGCCCATAATGATTTCTCCTATTGCAAGCTAAGCCAAGCCGGGTTGTGACCCGTCTCCATCTGGTCAACTATGTCGATCAGCCTAATCTGGCCCAAGCACGAGTCAGCATCCATTTTTCCTTCGAATACATATCGATGTAACATGCAAAAAGCGAAAGCCCTACGCCTATGGGTGGGAGTAACCCGAACGCCGCCAGAATTCATGAATTTGTCGCCTAAGTCAAATAAAGAAACAGAATCTCCTTTCACCATACGGTCCGTCTCGGCATGGGACAAGCCAAGAAAGTCTCTCAATCTCCTCCTCGGGTCAGGATAAAATGGAGGAATAGCAGGACGAGCACTAGGACACCAACCGCCGATGGCTACAATTTCTTCGGGAAGAGGGCATAATTCTCCACGAGGGAACGCGAAAACATGATGGGTAGTATTCCAAAAGGTAGGAAAGCATCCAGAAAGTGTGAATCTACCCTAAGTCGTTGGAGCGGGAATAAAGCAACAATTCCCATTTGAGTCAGCTGAACTTTGTCTTCATCTCGAAAATATTGGGCCCACGCCTGAAGCATTGCGGTCAAATGTTCGATACTCATAGCAAGAGCTCTTTTTCTTAAAAGTCTAAAGGATTTTAAGAAAAGAAAGGAAGATTTGGGTTGAGATATGAAAATTAAAAGCAAAACCCTCTATTTATAGTAGAGAATCCTCCCTAATCACTTTAGAAGTAGGAATTCTCATTACATTTCCTAATTCACATAGGCGTTCATCAACCTAAGGCTTTAGGAATCCTTTTCAGGATCTGATACGGGAATCGAGTCATCCCGAGTATTCCTATTTTCTAGCAAAATCCATATTTTCAAAATTCTCAACGTATTTAAAAAAAATCATTTTTTCCCGAAATTTTCGGAAAAAAAAAAAATTCAAAAAAAAATCACTTCCCAGCGTGAGTCGGTGTTTCACCTAAATGTTACATACAAACTATCATGTGTCAGCATACATGTACGCCCAGACTCCAGAAGAAAATCTCCTCATTAAAACTCCCCAGCAGAAAGCCCAGGGTGGCATTTCTACTAAGGAAAAGACGGGATATGTCTGCAAACGAACACACCCATAGCTTCCTAGGCAAGCTCCCGCGCAACTCCAAGACGGGACGTGTCTGCAAACGGGCACACCCAAGACTTCTTAGGCAAGTACCCACTGAGCTATTAGCATCAACTCAGGTATGATTTCTATCTTATGGCTAGCGAGCCCTTTTACGCAAGTCTAATGGACTATAAACGACCCGATCGGAAGTCTGTCAGGTCTTAATCCTCGATTAGCCTGGTAGCTACTCTGACTTTCGCCTTGTCCAAGCCTCAGTCAGAGTGGGGGCTCTGTAGACACCCACATTTTGACCGCCAGGTGTCTATAGCAGTTTTCGAAAAACACCCGATGATGATCGGACGTAAACATGACTTAATACGCTCGATTTTCGGACTCGGAATCAATAGTAGTTGGCAAGAGCTTTTAGCGGAGTAAAAATATCACCAAACCGACCTCAAATTCAGGCCCAGTGGGTCGTTTCCAGTCAAATGAGACTAATTTGGGTCAAAACCGTCACCAGAGGCAAAACCGTCTTTTAGCGACCGGGTCAAACCCCGGTCAAAGGCATTCCCGAATCACAAATATCTGTCACGCAACTTTCGAGAATCCAATTCATAATCAAAAACCACAAAAATCAGCCATGGAGAAGAATTAAGCAACTAAAACTCTCCCTTAAGGATAAAAATCGATCTCTAAATGAGACTTCTACCCGGCTCAGACCCACTCGATCGAGTGGACCAGCAACTCGGTCGAGTGAGCCCATAAAAACCGCCAAATCTGGCATCAGACCGGGCACTCGATCGAGTGTTGTGGACTACTCGATCGAGTGACCCTTGTTCCAGCTGAAAACCGGGTGTTTCTTTCCCTACAAGTAACCTTTTCCTATCCAAAGACGGAATCCCACTTCACCCCAACCGGTTCTTTTCTTCCTTTGCAAGTCACCAATCTCCTATCCCAAGTCGGGTATTTCATCCTATAAATACCCCATCCCCGCAACACAATTAAGATCATCAATTATTCACGACATTCACACATCAATTATTCATATCACACACAACATAGAACACACACACATCCATACATCCCGAATCTCTAGCAAACCTTAGGAAAATTATATCGAAATACCGTCCCGATTTTCCCTAGAAATCCTATAGCAAAATCACACAAAACTACAACACCTTAACTCCTCCTATATTCTCGTTACTCCTACGCAAGCGTCGTTACTACGAGTTCCTAATCGAGACCGAAATTAGCATGTAGGTTGAGGGTGATCCGAATCCCGATTTCTCTTTTCTTCTCTCTCTTCCTCACGTTTTTTTCTCTTCTTCTTTTTTCTTTGTCTTCTCGTCCGTCGTCGGTCATCATCGTCTTTTTCTATATCGTTACTAATATTATTATTACTATTTTTGTAAGAAACAATAACGAGTCGTCCTTAAGGATTCGATATCGACTCTATAGTTGATTATCGAATCTAAAGGTATCAATCATCAAAACATGTTAAGCATAATACCATTGAAGCCGAGTAATTATTATATTACAACGTGGAGGAATTATCGCGTCTTGACAACATTCAAAACAACTTTCCAAACAACTTTTTCAAAATCCAATCTAAATATCCGATACCGATTCTATAATCGAATGTCGAATATTACGAGTATCAATATTTAAAGTCGAGTATAAATTGCATCAAATTTTTACGCGACTTAATCAATTTATCAATTTTCAAAACCGAAAACAATTTTAAAGTCGAAATTAAACCGGACAGCAGTCCGTACAGGGGGCACTCGATCGAGTGGCATCCCAAAAGTTGAACCAGAAACTTTTTTTCGAGACCCCTCGATCGAGTCCATCAATGACTCGATCGAGTGGCCCCTGATATAGAAAAACAACGAGTTCTTAGTACGTCTCGAATCCCGATAAAATTAATTCAACGACTTCAGTCAACACGTGTCAAGTCTATCACGTGAATTTAGTCCTTTCAAAATCACGTCGTGTCATGTTTACATCCACTAACTCGTACTCTTCGCTATTATTGCAATTATTGTATCGTTTGTCGCATTGTAATTCCGGGTGGTATGCCACTCGTATATTGTAATCTGTTGTCACTCTTTTCTTTTATTTTGTTGTTTGTTTTACTGTACTAAAATGAACATCGCATGCTAAAACAACTTTGACGTTAGTCTAGATGCATTAAACGACGTAGTTAAACATAATTCACATGTTTAGTCAAAACGCTCTTTGCATATCATTCAACCGTCAACCTAACGCGCGTACACCAAAAACGAACGATATCTTAGTAAAGGCCGCTAAGTGCGAGCGGGGTTGGGTGTTCTTTGTGAACTTCCTAACACGTACCCTCACCCCTTACTCAGAACCATGGTTTCCGGATGTCCGAAACCGTTGGCATACGAGAGTCATTCAATACACAGTATCCGATAATGTCGGTATCGGCATTGCAATGCAAAGGGACGAACCCAAAAAACTCTGAAATCGGAATGGGCCGTACTTTGTGCGCGGCCCACTACGACATAGAGCGGGTTCGAACGGGCCCGAACTCCCACAAAGTTTGGTGGCGACTCCAACTTCAATTTAAATTTCAATCCGAGATCCATCTTACATGAGATTCATTCGCCGCCCCAAACCCGCGCGTGGCCGCGTCGGGGTGGACCTATGTCATGTCCACACTTGTACAAATGTATTGCTAAAATTTTTTGTGCAAGATTAGGCCGGGTTTTGCCTCAAATTATCTCGCCCACTCAAGGCGGGTTTATTGAGGGAAAGAGTATTGTCGAGAATGTGCTGATTTATCAGGACCTTGTCCGGATGTATAAAAGGGGTCGTATTTCACCTAGATGTTTATTTAAGGTCGATATCCATAAGGCGTATGACAGTGTAGACTGGAATTTTGTGGACCACATGCTCCGTGGTTTAGATTTCCCGGATCATTTTCGGGGTTTAATTATGGAGTGTGTTTCTTCGGTCTCCTATTCTCTCTCTCTCTGCTAATGGGGATAATTTTGGCTTTTTCTGGGGGAAAAGAGGACTGAGGCAAGGTGATCCTATGTCTATGTTATTGTTTACGATTTGTATGGAATATTTCTCTCGTATTTTGTCTTATGGAATGATTGAGAGGAATTTTAAATATCAACGAAGTGTGGAGGGTTGAAACTTTGTCACTTGCTATTTGCGAACGACCTCCTCCTTTTTTGTAAAGGAGAGACGGAGTCAATGGAGCTATTATGGAAGGCCTTTGCTACTTTTAGTAGATCGTCGGGGTTGAGTATTAGTGTGGGTAAGTCCCATGCTTATTTTGCTGGAGTTGATGAGGATAGGAAGGCGGCTATTTTGCAATTCTCGGGATGTGTTGAAGGCTCATTGCCTTTTAGATATCTTGGTTTGCCGATTCAAAGCACTCGTCTTGGTAAAAATGATTGTGAAAATTTGGTGGCCCGTATTGTGTCAAGAATCTCTAGTATTGGAGCCCGGAAACTCTCATATGCGGGAAGATTGACTTTGGTTCAGGCTGTGCTATCTCAATTGCACAATTACTGGGCCATGGTTTTTATTATTCCTAAATATGTTATGTCTCGGATTGGGTCCCTATGCCGGAATTTCCTTTGGGAAGGCGGTGTGGAGGGCACTAAACGAGCTCTGGTGAGTTGGGAGAAAATTTGCTTCCCGAAAGAGGAAGGGGGATTAGGGCTGCGTGACCTGACAACTTGGAATGAGGCAGCTGTGGCGAAATTGGCTTCTTGGGTGTTTGATCAGCCTGATCGATTGTGGGTTCGGTGGGTTAATAGCATATACTTGAGAGGTGTAGCTTGGCGTGATTATCAGCCTCACGCTGATGTCACGTAGGCGTGGAGGAAGATCTGTCATACAAAAGAGAAAATCAAGGATATGTTCGTGAACGGTTTATGGCATGGCTCATGTACACAGTATTCTATATCGAGGGCATATGAGGTGCTTCGATCTCATGTCCCGAAGGTACCGTGGGGTCGGCTTGTGTGGAGCGTTTGGAGTCTTCCGAAACATAGCTTTATTTCTTGGCTAGTGTTTAGGGGGGCTCTAAACACGATATCGAAACTTTTGAGGTTTGGGGTGGCAGACGCAGACCTTTGCTATTTTTGTGACGCGAGACAGTTGAACATCTTTTCTTTGGATGTTGTTGGAGCTTGCGAGTTATTGACTTGTTAAATGAGTGGTTGAAGAAGCGAATTCCGAATGATAGGGGTTTGGAGTGGGCGACTAAAATGAGAGGTTCCAAGCTTCAATGCAATATACTCCGGGCTGTGATAAATGCGGCGATATACCATATTTGGAGGCAGCGAAACGTGTGTCGATTAGAAGGAGCGGTTCAGCAACCGCAGTATACGGTCAAGTTGATTAAATCGGATGTTAGAAGTCGAATTATGTGTAAAATTAAGTACCCAATTTGTGCCAAAGATGCCAGATGGCTGCATAATCTGATGTAGTCATACCATTGTAAATTTTCACACAAACACACACACATATATATATATATATATATATATATATATATATATATATATATATATATATATATATATATATATATATATATATATATATATATATATATACACACACTTACCCTTTACCAAAAAAAAAACATAGATAATCACATGTATAAAACAAGTCTAATACTCCATATTATGACCCATTTTAATGAAATACCGGTGCACAAGTTAAAAAATGGAGGAAGTATTTTAGATGGGAATGTGAAATAATAGTTTATTTTATTTTCTCTTGGATATATAACTTTATATAAATACGAGTGACCAACCCCCCAAATTCGTAATTAGCTCATAGAAGAGGCGTTTCTAACCCCTATGATTTTCCTTATATATTACAGTAGTTGTGTAGCATTTAAAACCTCGACTCTTTTGGAGGGAATTAGCGAGTATCATCATCTGAAAAGAACTGAGACCTAAAAGCCAAAATGAGAGTCTCATTAACCTGAAAAGTCCCAGTAAGCACAGCATCAGAAATGGGAGGAGTCGTCCCGAAAACAGCCCGATTGACATCAACCCGACCCGGGTTCTGGCTACCAAACGCAGCATTTGCAACAGCAGGCTTTTTACCAATGTTAAGCTGGAAATGGATCATTCCTTGAGGAAACACGAAAATGTCACCTTCGTTAAGGACGGATGAGTAAAAATTGTTGACTTCACCCGGCTGATTGGCTGATACGAACCCGGCGTAGAGGGTGCCCTGTAAGACGGTCAGCATTTCCGAAGAACGGGGGTGGAAATGGAGCGGGTTCACCCCGCCCGGGGCGTAGTCGATCCTGCCCATTGCAATCCCCATTGTGTTGAGGGCCGGAAACCTGTCAACGTTGGTCATCACCGCTTCGCTTCCAAATCGGTTGTCTGTGTCACCCGGTGTGTTGAACCCTTCGAATAGGAAATCGGCTGATGTCACGTCTTCTGGGTTCTTGCAGAACTTCCCATTGATCCTTACTGCATCAAAATATCATATACTCGTATCATCGTATGTATGTGTTACTAATGTGTTTATATACTCAGTTCAAACTTATCATCAAATGGCGCTTTCGTAGACTTTTGATATGCGATCGTGTAAGATGTCTAACCTATATAACGAAAAGGAAAAGGAAGTAAGTATTTGGAAGATAATGTTACGCTAAACCGGGTCGATTTCGATTTGGAAAAATGCGGTTTTTTAAAACCGGTTCGGGTACCCGGTTTTGCTCACCCCTAATAGGGGAGTGTAATATGGGTAAAACGTTTTCATTAATGTCGAGGAGGTTCTGATCCCGTAGTATGTCTAAAATTTCATTTAATCGAATCGGAAAATAGGATAAGTGAGGGTCGGAATAGAAATAAGGTGACGATTCGGATATATACGTTGAATACACAATGGTAATTTGTAAAAACGAAAATACGTAGTGGTAATATGTAAAATATGGTTTATACATGGTGGTATTTGTAATTTTTCCCGGCTTACATAAAAAAATACTTCCTCCATTCATAAGTGTCCTTTCCATTATATATTCGTGGAGAATAAAAATAAAGAAATAAGAACATAGAAGGAAGGGAGGAAATATATATACATACAGTATTTCATTAATTTTGATATCAATTGGAATTTTCATGACTTACCATCGATGAAATTGATTCTTTGCAAAAAAAAAAAAAAAAAAATCATAAAAAAGGAAAAGGAAAATATATATACTCATCTCATTTTTGTTTATTCCGTTACCTCCATACTAGTATACGACCAAACAATATATACTCATCTCATTTTTCTATCAAAACGTAATTTTTTTTTGTATGTTTTGTACTTCCTCCGACCTTTTAAGATCTTGCTAAATTATACGGAGTATTCATTTAAGTGGGAGGATCTTAAAAGTTTAGAGAATACAATTTTCAATGTGAAAAAAGGAACAAAATTCAAGAAAAAAATAGTTTAAATATGACCTCGAGAACCATGGTCCAAAGGATATGAACCTAAAAGGCTAAAACAGTTAAAAGAACGAAAATGCGAGAAGGGTGGAAATAGGGATATAGTGTGAGCATCACAAGAAAGACTCGTTGTACCAGGAAAAGTGGTGTCGTTGACAGCAATACAGAAGTCCTGAAGAGGAGGAGGATCAGGAGCATAGGCAGAGTAAAACAACATCACCGTAATTAAAGCCATGGAATAATAATAAGCACCGATCATATCTACCACCATCTTCATTTATCTACTTGGTAGTTTCTAGAATTTGATTTAATTAACCTTTCAGTTGTTAGTGTTATTAGTTTTCACAACAATGTGTATTTAACTTTATATATGGTAGAAGGGAAACTCTCAATTTATACTCCGTATTTGATTTGATACAGAAAATAAGATTAATCCATATGATGACACACTTACTCGAAGTAGGAAATTCAAAAGAGATGGATGATAAATTAATCTCATGGGTTAATCTTACAAGTTGAGGAAAGAACAATTTTCCCATCTGTTATGATTGTAAATATTGCAAATTGCAATGTACGTTATCTTAAGCTCCTGATTAGGTCTGTTTTATCATTTCTAGGTCTTTCAGCTCTTGCTTCCTACTCTGGGTAATCTGTTGTTTTCACGTAAAAAGACATTGCTTTCATTTTTTTTGGTTCAACGAATAACACACTTAGTCGCATTAAAATAACATAGCGAGGAAGGGGGATCGAACCTAAGACCCATCGTCCAGGATACCTCTTTTCTTAACTGCTACCATGTCTCTGCCCGTTTGCTTTCCTATTATTTCAATACCTGAAATCACATGCAATCCAAATGCAATTTTGGTAGGGACGAAAAGGAAGCACAAAAATGTACTGTAAATGAATCTCTATATCTCAATTCTCAGCTGCTATAAACTTTTCTCAGCAATTTCACAAGATTATTTTCTGACAAATATTCTCATATTATGTTCCAAAAAAATTGAAAAAACTGTAGTACTCGTAAGAAAATAGCAGTCGGAGTTGACTACCCGAGTTACGAGGGTAAATAAAAATGCGATACGAGGATTCCTAAACTAAACAGTAATATGGGAGACGGTGGCTTGTTCATCTCAAAGCCCAGGGAACTTGGGGAACTTGGGGAAGCTGTCTCCATAGTAGGTAGCTGTGCCGACCATGAGTGCAACGGTAGCACCTTGGACCACCACTCGAGCTCTCATCAGCTTCTGTCCTAGCTTTGAGTTACCTTGCCTAAAGCTTATCAACCCGGCTGTCAGTACTCCGGCTGTCATTAGAGCCCCTGAAATTCCAACACCACTCATGTTGCTTACATGTAAATACAAAAATACCATTCTACAAGCTAGAATATATACTCTCTCCTCATTGCTCGATATTAAAGCGAAGATTGCCATACCTAAAGAATAATTTAATAAGCATCTACCATGTCATTGATGAACATATTGCATCATCCATTTTGATAGACTATAGTATGCTGTTTAGAAGTATTTCACTCTAGACAGTTATGATCAGGAATGAACAACATGACTGAAACATTTCTAGCATGGGTTTAAGCCAAACATGTTTTATTCAATGAATGATCCACTATAACTTATAAGCTATTTCAGAGTCCAGATGACACACTATCGTACAATTCCAAGAGTCAAATGGCATAACTATTTTACCACAACAACCATGCCCTCTCATGAGTCAAGAGGATAGAGGTGTGCCTTTAAAACAAAACTAGTTATAAAAGTGAAATACTTGGACCTTGTTTGGAGAGAAGGTAAGTGATGTGGGATGTTTGGATACAGCTCCCCTCCAAATCATTCCTAAAGAGTAGCGATTTTGATTTGCCTATAAGGGAAAAATGCATCCCTTCAGATCCCTCGCCCACCATTTCCCATCCCCCTTGTTTGTATCACCTCAAATCAGTCCATTAAACAAACCCTAACAGCACTGTCCACCGGTATCTTCTTCTACATTGATCATGCGTGTCTTTTGCTTTAGTTTAAATAGAAATGTGAGGGTGGTAACACATTCCATACACATATCCTTGAGTGTCATACTGAGCACGATTACGGCTTGAAGATGGAAGAGTTAGGGTTCTATAACACCTCCAGGCACATCAGTAGTTAGTTTCTGGAACTTCAGTACATTGATTCGCATTAGTTTACTTTTGTTCATAAGCCACAATACATCTAATCACCCTGATGTTCAAATCCCTCTTGACGCGTACAGGCAACAACCAACTGCAATTCGTATTGCACAACTATATTGAATACTTCTATCAGACCTCTTTAACTAACCATTAAGAAGATAGATTGCAGCTTTGATCCTCTAAATTGACAAATTCATCAAGAAAGTTCATCTCCCAACAACCAAGATCCAAAAGCAAAACCCTCGATTCACTCACTAGCATCATTACATCCCAATTCTCATGAAATGCACATCATTCCTTCATCGTTGACAACATCCCAAACCCTATAAATTGGTCGTTTATTCTTGAAATGAATAGCAATCACAATAAGTAAATAAAAAACTACAAACTTTGAAGGCCTACGATAAAACTTATACAGGGAAATTGCATATTCCGTATTATTGTACCAATAACAAAATAACATCCACAATCTGAGATACCCAAATGCCCAAAACTTAACAAGAACAAAAAAAAGATGGGAAATTTACCAATGGGTACTAAAGGGTTCCTGATCCTCTTCTTCTCTGGGAATAATTCATCGATGCTGGGTTCTGTGCTACCCATTTCCTTTAACTAATCACCAGAATTACCTCTAATAATTCACTACGGAGTTTAATAATAACAATAATACTCACACCGAAATAATTAAAGGGAGATACTAGGATAATTGATTAATTGAGCTCTGGAAATAGGAAAAGCAAAGGTTCGGCCTACTTAATGTAAATCTCCTACAATAAGGATGGACATGAGATGAGCCACGACAGCAGCTTGAATTCGCATATTCATGTTCATGTGGGCTTTTAAAACATTTTCGCTTTTCGTCGTCCGCAATTCATCTAAAATCGTCGACGATTTTGTATGATATACCAATTTTATCCTTAGTAGAATTTTACCTTTGTCTCAACAAAAATGAAGGGAAGTACATGTCTACATCTCATAAAACTTTCCGATAAAAAAATTATCAATTCAACACATAGGACGGAAATGAAAAATTACCGATTCAACATATAAATCAAATAGGACGGAAATGAAAATTTCCGAGTGAAACACATAAATAAAAATTATCAGCAACCTAATATCAAACACAAAAATCAAACCTAGCATCCACTTAATTAGCAAGCTAACACCAACAAGGGGAGCGAAAGTGATCAACAACTATCAAAAATCGAGATAATTAGCTCTCGACCCTGGGCATAGACGTGAAATTTCAAAGCCAACGCCTGGGCATAGCCGTGACAGATTAAAGTCTACGCCTGGGCATAGCGTGACAGGTTAAAGTCTACGCCTGGACATAGTCGTGAAAGATTGAAGTCTACGCCTGGGCATAGCCGTAAGACTTCAACGCCTACGCCTGGGCATAGTTGTTAAACTTCAACGCCTATGCCTGGGCATAGCCGTGTAGCTTCAACGTCTATTCCCGGGCATAGCCGTGTAGCTTCAACGTCTATTCCCGGGCATAGACGTGTAGCTTCAACGTCTATTCCCGGGCATAGCCGTGTAGCTTCAACGTCTATTCCCGGGCATAGCCGTGTAGCTTCAACGTCTATTCCCGGGCATAGCCGTGTAGCTTCCACGGCTGTCTTTCTTTTTCCGCGATAGTATGAAGTTACAACTGCGTAATAACAAGGAAAATTAAAACTAACCTCGTCAACAACGTCGTCTTCCGAATTGTTTTCGGTATACGACAAATTCAAATCATAAGAGACATTGCTAACCGCGTTCGACATTCCGAACAATTGTCAACGAATATTGGAAAAATCAAAATATAAACGTTTTGATGTTATTCCGATGACGTTAGGTTAAATTCAAATATAATAGTGTTGTTTTCGGACTTTGTAATTTACTTAGGTTAAATAGTGGTAGGTTAAATAGTACTAGTACTTAGGTTAATTTAATTAGTAATTAAACAAGGGGCTATTCGGTCATTTACTATCAAAATTGCCGACGATGCTAAGTAAATCGCCGACGACAATAAGTAGTCCCCCGCCACTACTCATCATCATCGTCGGTTTACTTAACGTCATCTGCAAATTTGATAGTAAATGACCGAATCGCCCCTTGTTTAATTACTAATTAAATTAACCTAATTACTACTCCCTCCGTCGTTTATGTTTCTTCCCGCTTTTTAAGATTTGTGAGGAGTATTTTATTGAAATAGGAAGAAACATAAAGGACGGAGGGAGTACTATTTAACCTACCACTATTTAACCCAAAGAAATTATAAAGTCCAAAAACAACACTATTATATTTGAATTTAACCTAATCATCCTCAGAATAACATCGAAACACTTATATTTTGATTTTTTTATTATTCGTTAACAATTGTTCGGAATGTCGAACGCGGCTAACAATTTCCCTTTTGATTTGAATTTGTCGTATACCGAAAACAATTCGGAAGACAACGTCATTGACGATGTTAGTTTTAATTTCTCTTGTTATGTACGCGGTTGTAACTTCATTGGTTATCGCGGAAAAAGAAAGACAGCCGTGGAAGAGACACGGCTATGCCCAAGCATAGGCATTGCATTTTCACGGCTATGCCCAGGCATAGGCGCTGACGTTTCACGGCTATGCCCAGGCGTAGGCGCTGATGATTTACGGCTATGCCCAGGCGTAGGCGTTAATGTTTCACGGCTATGCCTGGCGTAGGCGTTGATCTTTTTCGCGGCTATGCCTAGACACAGTCGTTGAAGTTTCACGGCTATGTCCAGGCACAGTCATTGATCTTCGTCGGCTACACCCTGGTATAATCGCTGATCTTCTTCGCTAATTGTAATCCCCTAGAAATTCTAACGCAATACAGTGGCGGAAACACTGTAGAAGTGGGATTATAACACACTGTAGCTATGTCTTGATTAAATAAAAATGGTAAGTCAATACATAAGCCATAAAATAAAAAATGGCTACAAAAATAAATAAATAAATAAAATCCATAATAAGGGTTTTAACAATCCATAATACAGTGATCTGATTAAAACAAGCAGGATCCATAACTGCTCGCTAGCCCACCCGAAGGAAAACACATATACCTGCCATGTTAAAAACATAACAGCCACAATCAGTGGGGAGCAACGCAAACGTTCTCCCAGCCGTATAACAAGATTTTAAAACTGTAATTACTATTATAGAAAAATAGTAAAAATGGAAAACAGTAAAACAACATATTAAAAATAAGCTTTCAGTGAAAAACTTCACGTAACGAAACAATATAAATAAAATGAGTTTTCCGAAGAAAACATAAAACATTTGCCAACCTGCAAATGAAAATATATCGATAATAATAAAAATATTCAAAATGGCGTTATGGATAGGAGTAATGTAGACGGCTAGACTTTCACTAGGAGAATACTAAAAACTAGCTTCGAGAACTTAGTTCAAACAAATCAAACTTCGGTCTCTAACTAGGCTACTCAACTATAATAGAGCGGCGACTTATAAATGCGTGGCCCTAGTTTAAGACAATGCACACCCCTCCTGGGATTACCTGTCACCCAGTTCAACTTATGACGGCGACTTACTGCGAGGCCTAAGCTTAAGGTCAAAATGTACACAACTCCCGTGATACCTGTCACCCGGTTCAACAACCAATGTACCGATTCCTGATACACTAGCCTTATAGTTGATGGCAAAACCGTAAACCCTAGAATATATTACTCTAACCTCACACTTGTCCTTATTCCATAACTCCAAAACAAAGCCATTATCGATATTCAAAAGATATAATCAATATAAATAATATGAGGATAAAAGAAGTAAACATTTATATTCTAAAAGAGAAAACTTTCTATTTTAGGAAACTTCTATTTTTAGAAACTTTACTAAAAATAGCATTATATCAAAATAGTGAAAATATTAGTTTATACTAATTTGACATTTTAGTAAACGATATAGATTAATAAAAACTAGTACTTTCGGCCTTAACGATATTACTTATCAAAGTGAGAGTATTTAGATTTATGAAATTATTGAAAAACCATACAAGTGTTTACAAAATAATTAAAAATGTCTTAAACACTTTAGTAACACTAATTAGGGTGTTTCCAAAATTTATAAAACTAAAATTCCCTAATTATTATTAGTTACGACAATAAGATTATAAATAGGATTTTACGGCAAACGTCCAATTAAATCTTTTAACGTCTTTTATTTAATTAAACCATTGAATATATTTAGAATATGTTAAGGGATGATTTAACTCTTAAAGTATCAGATTTAATATTTTCAAAAATGGCTGGAAAAATAATTCTTTTAGGTAAGACGAAGCATTTTAACGATAAATCTCAATTTGTCCAAAAGTCAATACTTATTAATTAAAGACTTTAATAAATAGTAGAAAAATTACATAAAATAGTTAAAATATATTTATGGACATTCTGTCCAGAAAATAAAAATTTCCAGAATCCTAAAACTCGGTTTTTAAAGCGTTTTTTCGTTAATCGTCTAATCTTGACAATAACAATTAATAAAAATAGTGATTACAAAATGATTTACGTATTAATATCCAAAAATTATTATTAAACTTAAAAATCATGATTTTCCAGAATATACCAATTTTTCATATTTTCCAAAATTCCAGATTTAACAAATTCCAACTAAACCGTCATTTAAAACCCGTTTTCACAATTAACGATTTCATTAATAAAACTTATCGTTCCTAACATTTAGTTAAAGTACTAAGAATCATAAAATTAAATTTTATTATGAAATAATCAGAATCATATTTTTTCCAGATTTAATCAAAAGACCAGAAATCGAGAATTTAAACGACAAACGCGGTTTTAACGATAAACGATGATTTAAAGTGATTAATTAATTCATCTGCTTAAAAATTCCGAAAAATTATGAAAAAATTCAGAAAATTCTATTTCATCATAAAGTTTCACCATGTCAAAAAACAGAATAAAATAAAATGTTTAAGTACTAGAACTAAAAAAAACGGCTTTTAATCATTTTTGTCTGTAAACGGAAATAATTCAATAATCGATAACTAAAATATCAGAAAAATACTAAATTATTAAAAAATCATCAAAAACATCATTTTTACAGAATATAAACATATATTACATGTTTAGGCCGAATATTACGATTTTACAAATTAATAAGACGATTTAATCGTTAATCTCGTAAAAGCGATAAAAATATCGAAACATGCAAATTTTCAACTTTTAGAAATTTTCCAGAATTTATGACATACATATATTTTCAAAAATAAAATTATAATAATATACATGCAATTACACAAATAAAATCATGCAATACCGAGTAACATCGACGTTACCTCTAATCCAAATCCGAGTCGATTATAAATTCGTCGGCTTCGGGATCATTCAAAAATCCTTCAACACATGAAAAGCATGGTGGAAAAATACCATGAGAAAACTAAGAAAATCAAGGTAAATAACGATCGAAAACAACATCGTTTATTACCTTAACGAAGGGATCGGAAAGAGGATTATTTTGACGATAAAAATGATGCGATCGAGGCTCGAATTAAGCAAAAGTCAGCCTAGGAGAGGAGAGGAGTGTCACGGCCAGAAATGAAGGAGGAAAAAGATGTTGTAATATTTTTTTATGAAAAATCAATGTAAAAGAAATGGATGGTTTTTGCTTAAATGGAGATAATAATAAGGGTGATGAAAACTAGGTACAAACCTCAAAAATTTCAGCCAAGAGTGAATGAGATGGTAGCATGAAAAGTTTGTAATTTAAGCATCTAAATCAATTAAAGAGAAAAATATCTTTTTACTTAAAGTTAAAACATAAAGTGTTATGTAAATAAAAGTTGTAATCAAAGGTGTGACTACATGGTGTCACAGTCCAAAAGAGTCTCTTTTTAGTTGTAGGTTGATAAAAATAAGGATCATAAAATTTTTAAAAGCATTTCAAAGCAATTCGAGTAAACCTCGCGTTAGAAAATAATTATTTACGAAACTTCGTATTAATATCATAAATGGCTTAATTTTTGTAAATAAAAATATTTACTAGTTGAAAATATTATATAAATGCATTCAAACATTTTTAGGAAAAAGAATAACTTAAATCCGAGTTTCAAAACGTCAATTCGAAGAGAAATAGAATTCCTCGCGGAAAATTAGTTAGTTTACGAAGAAAACCAAATAAATGGATTTAAAAAGAATTAAAATCTTTAAAATTAAAAATAAAAATTATTAAACTCATAAATGAAAAATGGAGTTTAGTAAAATGATGAAATACGAGGCCGAAAAGTGACAAAGTTAAGATGGAGTCCTAACGAAAAGAATAAATATGCTAGGAAAAATAGCGGGTGTTACACTAATAGTAATCGATATCGTGTTGTTTACATTTGCTAATTAAGAATGTATTACCGTGTTATTTTTATTTTACTCAAGGAATTTTGTTAGTAAGAATTATATATTTTTTTAGAATGAATATCGCGACGTTAGTAAAAACTAAAAAGTTACCTGAATTTCGGATTTTGTTGTCGATTATCTCGATTTTGGATAGTTGTTGATTTCCAATGGTTTGATTTATGTGTTGAATTGGTAATTTTTTTATCGAAAAGTTGTATGAGATGTAGACATGTACTCCCCATAATTTTTGTTGAGACAAGGGTAAAATTGGTATATCATACAAAATTGTCGACGATTTTAAGTAAATCGCCGACGACGAAAAGCGAAGGGGTTACATAAGTTACCAAAAGACCTAATCTTTGATGAAATATAATCATACTAATCATATACGGAGTAAATTACATCAAATTTACATATTTTAACACAAGTATTAATCTTTGATGAAGTATAAATATGCTAACACTATAAATTTCATCAAGATTATACTATACTAGTCGGAAAGCCCGAGCGATGCACGGGTCGATTTTTAGTGACAATGATAATGACACCAAGTTAAAGGATTACGTAAATTTGTGAGACTGCGCAACAGTAGAAAGTAAGTCGAAGGTAAGAGTGCGATAAACGTCAAATTAATTATACGCGTGCATTGTATTTAAAACTCGTAATATCTCTCTTTAAGAAAATACTCGGTAAATATTTGGGTTGATAGTTGATAGTTGATATCTAAGAACCAATAATGACTTCAATTTATAATCATATAATCATCCCCTTATGATAATTTTTCAATGTGGTACAATTATACTACGGAGTACTTCTCCTTCCTTCTATCTTCTTCCATATTCTATTTTCGTTTGTCTTTCTACTTCTTTCCATCACAAATACTTTTTATTCGGTTCAATCTTTTTACTATATATATTAATCTCACTTTTTACTTATAACTACAATTATAGAAGGGAGAAATATTTAATTTATACATATGACATTAGTCTTTCAATGACATTATTCTTTCAATGTGAGATAATTTTATTTAATTGTATAGTCTTAAAAGCTCTTTAATTTTTGTCGATATTTAAGGACGAATTATATAATGAAAATTCATCGCCCTATTATATAATTTTTCGATGTGAGATAGAGTTTTTTTTCAAGACTCAAAAAGATGTTTGTTAATATCTATTTATTATACAGAATGATTACTCTTATTTATTATACAGAATTTAATCAGTTCATCATAATTTTTCGATGTAGGATAATTTTATGACTCAAAAGATTTCTCGTTGATATCTAAAACCAAATTATTGGTTTTATTCCGTACTTATATAGTAGAATTTCTATCACCTTATTATAATTTCTCGATGTGAGATAATTTTACTTAAATTTATAGCTAGCTATAAGAGCTTTTATAAAACAATTTTTTTGGTTAATATCGAAAAACGAATGATGTCTCTTATTTGTGATATAGAATTTTATCACCTCATAATTATAATCTTAAAAACTCTTTTTAGAACTCAGATTTTTGTTAATATCTAAACACGAATGATTTCTCTTTTCCATTAGCTTACGGTCCTAAGAGCATTTTTAAGACTCAATTTTTTTAGCTGATATCCAAGGACAAACGACTATTATTTATAATATAGAATTCATCACATCATTATAATTTTTCGATGTGAGACAACGTTAGGATAATTATAATAATAAAAGAGTTTGTGTTTTTATATCTAACTTAAGAATGGACGATTACTCTTATTTATATAATAAAATTTGATCGCCTTATTATAATTTTTCGATGTGGGATAATCTTACCTAAGTTTATAGTTTCAAGTACTTTTGTAAGACTCAATTTTTTTTTTTTTATATCTAAGAACGAATGATTTATCTTATTTATAATATCAAATTCCATCACCTCATAATTTTTCGATATAGAATAATTCTGACTTAAGTTTAAATATAGTCTTAAGAAGACTTGTAATAATTTTACCTAAGTTTATAGTCTTTAGAGGTTTTTTAAAACTCAATTAAGTTTTGGAAGAATTCTAATAACGAATGATTAGTCATAATTTGGAGGGATAATTCCTTTTATTTGTATAATAGAATTTCATCGTGTTATTGTAGAATTAATTACTCTTATTTCTTATTTATAATATATTTCATCACCTTGTTATAATTTTTCGATGGAAGATTATGTCACTTAAGTTTGTAGTCTTATTTTCTAATTAAGACTCAAAAGTTTTTTTTGTTGATTTTAAGAACGAATGATTAGTCTTATTTACAATATAGAATTTCATTATCATAATTTTTTTAATTTACTATCTTAAGAACTCATTTTAAGACCAAAAGAACACATGATTACTCTTATTTATAATATAGAATCATCATCTTATTTTAATTGTTTTGATGTGGACAATTTTAAGTAGTCTTATTAAGAGTTTTTTTCAAGACTAAAAAGTTTTTTTTAGTCGATATTCAAAAACAATGATTACTCTTATTTATATTATAAAATTCATAACCTCATCATAATTTTTCGATGTGGGATAATTATTTAAGGTTATAATCTTAAGAATTCTTTATGACTCAAAAGATTTTTGGTAGATATCTAAGGACGGATGATTACTATTATTTACAATATAGAATTTCATCACCTTATTATAATTTGTCGATGTGGGATAACTTTAATATCTTTATATGTAATAAATTCATCACTTTTTTCGAGCAAATAATATGAAATTTATACTCTAATGAAAGCATTTTCTACCACGAATCTAAATAATTCATTTTTATAATTTTATTTACGATAACTTTTTGTTAAACAAAATTTAAAGATTTTTAGATGAAAATTATAAAACATTACATTAATATAATAGATTAAATGTATTATTAAAATAATTAAAAGATTCTCTGTTTGATTTATTATTATTAATGAAATTTTCCTAAATTGTGTTTTGATATATTGGACCAATCATATCGTTCGAAAACTTCCTCCTTTATATATATATATATATATATATATATATATATATATATATATATATATATATATATATATATATATATATATATATATATATATTGTAGACACCCACATTTTGACTGCCAGGTGTCTATGGCAGTTTTCAAAAAACACCCAATGATGATCGGACGCTAACGTGTCTCTATGCGCTCGGATACGGGCTCAAATCCATTAATCGCTGGCTTACGCACTTACGGAGTACAAATTTCACAAAACCAACCTCGAATCCAGGTCCAGTGGATCATTCCGAGTCAAAGAAGACTAATTTGGGCCGAAACCGACACCGGAATTAAAACCGACTTTTTGCGATTGGGTCAACCCCGGTCAAAATCGTTTCCGAGACACACCAAACAGCCCCTCACATCATCAAAAGTCCAAGTCAAACACAAACCCATCATCAAACGCAAATCACAGTCCAAAGTCAACAGACTCACGCGACCCGGTTGGGCCACTCGATCGAGTGACCCACCCACTCGATCGAGTGGGCCTGTTTCGAGCCCGGCTGCAGGCTTCACGGGCCACTCGACCGAATTGGCCCTCAACTCGGCCGAGTAACCCTAACCGGGTACCCTAGCCTTGCCTATATAAGCAACCCCCATGCAACACATCACACATCTTTAAAAACCCGACAACTTTTACAAACCCTAGAGCAACCCTACACACATACAACGTCTCTTGCAAACCCTAATTCTACCCTAGCACGACACTAGCAACCCTAAACTTAGATTTAGGGATCGAATACCCGAGCCACCATAACTTAACCTTCATTCACCTCGAAGACTCTTGTGTTAAAGCCACGGTTACGAGCCTTATTCCGAGACAAGAACATGTAGGTTGAGGGTGTCAAAACCCTTTATTCTTTCCTTTCTCTTCTCGTCGTCCGTCTCCCTTTACTCCGTTTTTTTTGTTTTTTTTTTCGTTCGTTGCATTATAATATCGATAATACTCTAGTATCAAAGCATTAAAATATTCATCGATTTGTGTCGAATAAGAAGGATACCGGGATAAGAAAACACGAACATACAAGTGTACTGCACACAGCGTTGACGGTCGCTTATCCCGATACCCCGACTATTTGATTATTGAGATAAATTAACTTAAACAACAATTCGTATTTATTTCTCGTTATCATCATCGTTAATTTTGCATTCATCATTTTTTAAAAAGTCAATTTTCAATAAGGGTCGAAACCCGTTGACGCGGATCCGACATCACAATCCCTCGGGATTTATTTCGTTGTCGGAAAAGCTGAGGGAATCGAGTTTTCTATTTAAGCAAAGAGTCAATTTTTCTCAATCACATTAAATCAATTTAACACGCAATTTTCGTTGATGCTAAAATAATTGTCAAAACAATTCGTTAGAATTATGGCATTATTAAACGCGGAGAAAATTTAATCACATCACAACAATCAATTTAAACGATTTTAAAATCAATACAATTTTCACAAACGAATCATAATTCGTACAGAGGGCACTCGACCGAGTGCCTAGCCCACTCGGTCGAGTGACACCTCAAAACGGGATCAGAATGCCTATCACGACCCCCACTCGATCGAGTCTCACAGTGACTCGGTCGAGTGGCCATGTACTCGACCGAGTTGGTCAATAACTCGGCCGAGTATGGTCTAAAACACAAAACAGAACCATCTTTTACAGGTCCACTCGATCGAGTCCATCGACCACTCGATCGAGTGACCTCGTAACGACTAAGACAACGAGTCGTACATTCTTATATTTTCTAAACTCGATAGTATTTTACGACTTAGGTCAACATGTGCTTATTAATCACATGTATACTATCTTTTCAAACCATGCATCTCATATTTGCATCTTTTCATCTCATCTCATATTTGCACAAACCGTTATTATTCGTTATATTATTACATCGTTACTAACGCGTTTGTTATTTCTTTTGTCAATTTAATTATTGTTCGTTTATTGTACTAAATGAACCCACATGCTAAAATTCCACTTTGACGTAGAATTAATTGCATTAAATTGACATAGAAACCCATTTTTCAATTTCATTCACATGCCTAGGAAAAAAAATGTTTGCATAAGCATTTTTCCCGTTTTACTAACGCGCGTATTGGAAAGTCATTCGAATTCTTAGTAGAGGCTGCTAAAGTGCGGGCGGGGTTGGGTGTTCTTTGTGGGCTTCCCAACACGTACCCTCACCTCTTACTCAGAACCTCGGTTTCCGGATGCCCGAAACCGTTGGCGCACGAGAGTCATTCAATACACGATATCCGATAATGTCGGTATCGGTATCGCAATGCAAAGGGACGAGCCCAATAAACTCTGACATCGGAAATGGGCCGTATTTTGTATACGGACCACTACGACATAGAGTGGGCTCGAATGGTTCCGAATACCCACAAAATTCGGTGGCGACTCCACATAGACCTAAATTTCAATTCGATCCATTCTCATATGGAGATTCATTCGCCTACCCAAACCCGCGCGTGGCCGCGTCGGGGTGGACCTATGTCATGTCCACAATTTGGCGACTCCGCTAGGGATTAACTGATGTGTGACTTACCATCGGCATCCTCAGGGTGAGACTCGAATAGAAATCGTTTGACTAGTACAATACGCGTTTTAGTTCTACGGTTCATGCATAACCCATATTTTCCCGGGCCGGTACTCGCGACCGACGTCCCACTATACCGTTGATGTACTCCAATATGGATATGTCAAAAGGTGTCCATAGTCGATTCGAGTGGGTTTCGCGGCATGTTCTAAGATCAACTCGACTTAGGAAGTCCGTCCCGATCAACGTCTAGACTATGTACACTGGTATAGACCCCCTATAGACCGACCGAGACTTAGTATAGAGCATACATGGCATCGTTATAATGCTTGTGTGACTACGTGCTACTTGGTTTCCGAGTCTTTTTTCAAAAACCGTCTTTTTTCAAAGATTGCATCCTTTTCAAACTATTCAATTTCAAAACCCGGGACACATACCGAATTTAGGACTTATGATTTTACTCAAAATAGCCTATTTTCTAGACGGTATGCTGCCCGATTCAAAACTCGAAAAGCATTTCGAACTTCAAAACCCGCGGCCCAATACCACTTTCGTTTTTTCCGAAAAATTGGGCCCTCAACCGAGTTTTCTCGAACCCCTTTCAAAAAACAATCAATTTTCAAAAATTCCTTCCCCTTAGGACTTCCCATATTTAGCAGTGTCGGGTCGTGTCTTAAGTTGTCAAGGTCTTTAGCGTCGAAACTCTGTCGATCTTACATCAAGAGTTTCTTCCCCATCTCAGTCCGCCTTATTAGACTAAGGCAAGGCCCACCTACATAGGACAAACCCCTACAAAGGAGGGCCCGTCAACACAATCGAGTCCAAAAGTCTGGGGATGTCTCACGTGAACCTTCCTTCGAACAGGACTAGGCCCACCCGCCGAATCCTGAGGAAGGCCCACATATCACAAGTCACCCGTCTAGGTGTCCTTTCCGAGTCATTTCCCTTTTAGTCTCGTTCGGGATGTACTTTCTATTCCGGGATTTTGGGCTAGTTTCTGATTACGTGGTGTTCTTACAGACAGGCCACCTGAAACCAGACATCAACGCAAAATGGACGAGTTGAAAAATGCTTTGACCAAGATCGAGACCCAACTGGCTGCCATCCAGGCTAACCAAGCGACTTTATCCACCCGCCTAAGCACCGTAGAGAAGACGGTCCCTACCGAAGGAGCTGAGCCCATCGGGCCCATAGCCGAATTGATCAGTGTTGTGCGTAGGCTCGAAGAGCAAGTCCATTTATCGACGAACAACTCGATCCACACCGAAAATGCTCGTACTTATTCACCTTTGAATGACGAGCTACCTGCCAACCTCAACTTAACGGGAATTCCTATGTTTGAGGGTACCAAAGACCCGGTCCACCACATCCGGGCTTTCAAAGACTTCATGGCAGTCAAGGGGGTGAAGTCAACTATGTTCAAGCACTTCTTCCCTTCTTCCTTGGAGAAACATCCTAAGGCCTGGTTCTACAATCTCGATTCCAAGAAATACAAAACTTGGGACGATGTGGCTACCGAGTTTGCTCGGAATTACGCCGACCATATTGAAATCCAGACTACGATGCGTACTCTGGAAGTAATGGCCCAAGAGCCCAAAGAAGGGTTCACCAAGTATTTGCAAAGATGGCGGGCCGAGAGTGTGAAGATGGTCGATAAGCCCAGCGAAAAAGTGCTGGTGGAGGCCTTTGTCAAGAACCTCCTCCCATCCTACCAGGTCCATCTCCGGTATGCTATCATCCCCAATTTTGCCGCCCTCACTGAAATGGGCACAAGAATCGAGGATGACTTGAGACTAGAGAGCCTGACTAAGGCTTCTACCAAGGGCTATCAAGGGGCTAGTTCATCCACAAACAAGCCGATACCCGCAGCTGCAACTCGCAGCATCTTTGACGAGGTAAAGTTGCTCGACACCTCATCCAAAAAGAATATACCAAATCGGGTATTCATAGATATAGGGACTACCTATACTTATGCCTTGCAAAGGCTATCTTCAAAGGTCCTACTCCAACCGATAGGCCCAACCGTAGAGCCTCCAGTAGAGAAGAGGCCCAAACACTATAATGCTCAAGCCTACTGTCAGTATCACCGGGGCAACGTACATGATACTGAAAAATGTTGGAAACTAAAGCATCTGATCCAAGATCTCATCGAGAGCGGGAAAATCCCGTTGCCCGGAGACAAGCCGAGCAACAAAGAAAACCCGTTCAGCGCCCATGCCATATTTACGGGGGAGGTAATTGACTGTTCTCACCTCATTTCCCCGTTTATCCCACAAATCAAAGGGATATGGTTTGATGATGAGAACGATGTGTACCTGGCTAAAGGGGAAGATGTCCCCATCACCAGAGAAGAAGTCCGAAAAGCCAAGTCCAAGGCCTTGGCCACCAACCACCTCGCCACCGCTGGGCGCGCTATTCCAACATCTGTAACTGAACCTGCCAGGACGGAACCGACCCTCGAGGAGCCAAGCAATGACGCGACCTTGGTCCAACAAATGAAGAGGGCTCGAGCTGACTTAACCATATGGCAACTACTGGTTAGCTCGCAGGCTCATCGAGAAGCACTGACTAAGGCTCTCGATGAAATCAAGGTCGATTCAGAAGCTACCCCCGCTGAAATGGTAGCTACTATCATACCCTATCTCAAGGGCAAGTCCAAGAACGAAGGCCCACTCATAACCTTCGCCGAATCTGATCTGCCATCATTTGGGCCCAATCATAATCTGGCCCTATATATCACGGTCATCTGCAAGGGTAAGTACCTCCCGATGACTCTTATCGACGATGGATCGGCCGTGAACGTCCTACCTCTAAGGACTGCTAGGGCCCTCGGCATCACTGATGCCGACTATCTCCCGACAGCGCAAACTATTCAGGCTTTCGACGGAAGCCCAAAACCAGTCGCCGGGGCCGTTAAATTGAAGATCATAACGGGTCCAATCGAAAAGGAGCTGGAATTCCAGGTGATAGATGTCACCTCATCATTCAACCTCTTGCTAGGAAGGCCTTGGATCCACGCAGTCAAGGCCGTGACATCTACCCTCCACCGAAAAGTCAAGATGCCCCTTAAAGACAGTGTCATCACACTGGAGGCGACCCCGATGACCGTGGCTAGCTGTAATGCCACAAACCGGGCCGAACCACGAGGATTCGACTTCGTGGGTATGATTGAGGAGGAATACCTCTTCAAACCCTACTTCTCCCCTAGCATCGACACGATGCTACAAAATCTGGGTTACCTACTCGGAGCTACCTCAAGACCATATCTTCCGGCACGGAAGATTATCGAGGTCCTAGACAATGCAGAGTCCCGACTCGGATTGGGATATATTATAAGCTCGAAGAATGTGGGCCGGGCCTATGCAATCAAATTTGTCACTCCAGTCTTCGGAGCCATTCAAGTGGGCCTCTGTCAACCCACCATCACATATCCCGAGACCAAAACGGCTCGGGAATGCAACTATATCCCCGATGATATATTCACCATCATCCAAGCAGAGTCTGAGAGGGGTGAAAGCGACTCCGAGCCCGTGCTGGGGCTCTTATTTGGAGAAGACAAGACCGTCCCTGCTCCGAAGGACGATTTGGTCAACTTGATCCTCCGCAACGATCGGTTCGACCCAACCAAACTAATCACCGAGGTCGGTGCCAACACCGAGACAAGGGCTTGGAGGAAGACCATAAAATGGACCGACAGTCAAGGACGGGTCTACAAGCTGACCACCGGCGAGGGAGACATGCCGGATACCGAGTTCGAGTCTGAGTTAGAGTCAGAGTCGGAGTCTGAGTCCGAGTTTAGAGGGTCTGGTGCTGGAGTCGAGTCTGTAACCCCTCTTCCCTTAGCCACTGAGGTCTTGGGGCCTGTCCCAAGACCTCTCCCTATCCCGCCACTGACCAACGATCAGATGGCAGCTCTTTTCGAGCTGTTTACCAAATTTACCATCAATAATAATAACGAACACCGTTCTGCTTACGAGTTGTCTTATTTCCAAAATTTTCTCAATTTCAAGAATTTTATATGCAATGACATTGAGAAACCCGACGAACAGGTACCTATACCTCCACATCTGGTCGAGCAGCTCGAGCAAAGGGAATCCCGAGATCCGGTAATCGAAGAAACCGAGTCCATCAATGTGGGAACCACTTTAGAGCCCCAGATTCTTAAGTTGGGCCTATCTTTAGATCCAGAGGAGAGAAAACAATTCACATACCTCCTCCAAGAATTTAAAGACGTCTTTGCATGGTCCTACAAGGACATGCCGGGAATAGATCGAGAAATAGCAGAACACGGAATACCCATCAAAGATGGATGCAAACCGGTGAAACAGATGCTCAGAAGAATGAAGCCCGAATGGTCTCTTAAAGTCAAGGAAGAGGTCGATAAACAATTCAAAGCGGGTTTTATACAAGTGTCTGAATATCCAGACAGGGTTGCAAACATCGTGCCGGTACCCAAAAAGGACGGCAAGGTGCGAGTATGCGTGGACTTCCGGGACTTAAATAAGGCCAGCCCAAAAGATGACTTTCCGTTACCACATATCGACATATTGGTGGATAATACGGCCGATCATGCCCTTCTATCATTCATGGATGGGTATGCCGGATACAATCAAATTAAAATGGCAGAAGAGGATATGGGTAAGACCACCTTCATTACACCTTGGGGTACTTACTGTTACACCGTCATGCCATTTGGGCTCATCAACGCTGGAGCCACTTATCAACGGACCGCCACTACTTTTCTACGCGACATGATGCATAAGGAAGTGGAGGTCTATGTGGACGATATGATTGTCAAATCCAAGGACCGAAGCGGGCACATCTCGGCCCTAAGAAAGTTCTTCATCCGGCTACGTAAATACAATATGAGACCGAACCCACAAAAATGCAGTTTTGGGGTAACGTCGGGCAAATTACTGGGCCATATCGTTAGCCAACGCGGCATCAAGGTCGACCCAGCTAAAATCAAAGCCATCACCAAGATGCAGCCACCCAAGACCGAAAAGGAAATAAGGGGGTTTCTCGGGAAGGTCCAACACATCAGCCGGTTCATTTCAAAGCTAACCATGGTATGTGAACCCATTTTCAAGAAACTGAAGATCGGGGAACGGGTGCTATGGGACGACAAGTGTCAAGCAGCTTTCGATAAAATAAAGGAGATTCTGTCTGCTCCGCCGGTACTAATGCCACCTCAACACGGTTTGCCTTTGTCGTTATACCTAACGACGACCGAGACAGCCATGGGGGCTATGCTGGCCCAGACGGTCGAATCAGAAGAACGGGCTATTTACTACATCAGTAAAAAGTTCCTCGAGTATGAATGCAAGTACACAATGCTCGAGAAAACGTGCCTAGCTTTGGTTTGGGCCACTAAAAAGCTCAGACACTACATGCTCAGTCACGAGGTACATGTGTTATCCAAAATGGACCCTATCAAGTACCTGTTCGAGAAGCCCATCCTCAATGGCAGGATGTCCAGATGGACTTTAATGTTATCCGAGTTCGACCTCAAGTTTGTACCATTAAAAGCCATCAAAGGCCGGGTAGTAGCCGAGTTCCTCGTCGACAGTCCAATATCCGAAGAAGGCCACACGGATACATGGGTCTTTCCTGATGAAGACATATTCCATACCGATACCGAGACATGGGATTTGTATTTTGACGGGGCATCCAACTTCAAGGATTTGGGGTCGGAATCCTGCTAATCTCACCCCGAGGGGAACACACTCCTTTATCCATCAAGTTGGACTTCGACGTGACCAACAACGCAGCCGAATACGAAGCATGCATTCACGGGTTGCAAGTCGCCGCTGATTTAGGGGTAACAAACCTCCGGGTCCATGGTGATTCATCCCTGGTCATTAATTAAGCGCTCCAAAAATGGAAAACTCGGAACGCCAATCTCGTGGCTCACCAAGCACGGGTACGGGTTCTAGAGAAACAATTCCAAAGGGTGGAATATATCTACCTGCCTCGGGAAGAGAATCAGTTCGCAGATGCACTTTCCAACTTAGCATATTTACTGAACATCCCGGATCACCTGACCAGCATGCCAATCTGTGTTGAAAGGCGGTCCGAGCCGGCATACATCCATGCCATTCAGGATATCAAGATAACTGACCCAGAACCTTGGTATCAAGCCGTCCTAGCCTACCTGACAACGGGAGAATATCCCTCGGAAGCTGAAAATCGGACCAAAAAGGCCTTGCGAAGATTGGCGACCCAATTTGTTCGTACTGATGACGGGCAATTGTACAAAAAGAAGGCACAGGGGGCTCTCCTCCTATGTATCGACAAAATACAGGCCGAAAAGGTCATGGCCGAGGTCCACGACGATGAAAACGGTCCGCATATGAACGCCCATATGCTATCCCGCAAAATCATGAGGCTCGGGTACTACTGGAACACCATGGAAACAGACTGCCAGTTATATATCAAGCACTGCCATAACTGTCAGATCTTCGGTAATGTCCAACATATGCCATCTTCCCTATTATATACCATGACATCACCATGGCCGTTTTCGACATGGGGTATTGACATAATAGGAAAGGTGCACCCTTCCGGGACGGGAGGACATTGCTTTATCTTGGTGGCCATCGACTACTTCACCAAATGGGTCGAAGCTGAGTCATACCGTGTCTTGAACGCCAAGCACGCGGCCAAATTTATCCAAAATAAGATCATATGCCGGTATGGGATCCCACACGAATTTATTAGTGATCACGGGACCCACTTACAAGCTGAAACTACCGCATTGCTGGCAAAATATAAGATTCAGAGGCATACGTCTTCACCCTACCGACCCCAAACAAATGGAGCAGTAGAGGCGGCCAACAAAACAATTGTCACCATACTTAAGAAGATGGCTGAGAATTATCGGGACTGGCCCGACAAAATACCCTTCGCCCTATGGGGATACCGAACTTCAATTCGTACCGCAACTGGAGCAACTCCATATTACCTGACATATGGAATGGAACTGTCCACCCAGTCGAGCTGGAAGTACCATCCCTAAGAATATTGCCTGAAAGCCAGGTACCCGAAGCAGATTGGGTCCAAGCCCGATACGATTAGCTAGTCTTACTAGACGAACGGCGATCCCGGGCCCTCAACAATATTCAAGTATATCAAAAAAGGATCCGACGGGCCTTCAACAAAAGGGTTAGGCCCAGAAACATCAAAGAAGGAGATTTGGTCCTAAAATCGGTCCGTGCCTTACTACCGGTTGACCCAAGGGGAAAGTTCAAACCCAATTGGGCTGGGCCATACCTAGTCAAGAAAATCCTATCAGGGGGAGCGGTGATGCTAACAGACCTGGACGGCAACGAGTTCGTCAATCCGACTGATGGTAGGGATTTGTCACGTCCCTAACCGTCAATAAAACAACCAACTAACCTAGTGGGTAGCTAGGGCAAGTCGGGATCATATCCACGAGGACGGTGAGGCAAAGTTTAGACTATGTCTACCTAAAACGAGACTATGCTACCAAAACGACACAAAGAAAGCGATAAATGGAAAACTATGGTAGAGGAAGGAGTAAGACAAAGCTAATGATCGATCTAATAAATAAACTAGAGTAAACGATGACTATCTAAGGAGTTGAATGAAATATGGAAAGAAGTGGGGTAGGTCGGGTTCATAGGAGTAGATGGGTAATTGGGGTGATCAAGGGTTTAGGTGTCTCCTAATTGCTAGGATCGGTCCGGGCTCTCGCAACTTAAACCGATGCCAAGGTGGGTCCGGGCTCTCGCAACTTAGACCCTAGTCCGCGCTCTCGCGACTAAACTATTCTCAACATTTCTACATAATAGACAATCAATGAGAAGATGAGCACAAGTATGGGAAGCATGGCCACTACAACTCATACAAGCATATCAACAAATACATAGAATGCCCACAATGTGACTAACAACAAAGATTCACCCTTTTCCCTTCATCAACCCTAATCATCCATAATCTACCCCTAATCCCCCTACTAACCCCACAAGATTACTACTCACTCATTATGAAGAGTAAAACAACAATAACAAGAGAAAACATTATCACAAAACAAACATTCATAATGAATAACAAGAACAATAACAATCACAATATAAAAAGATAGAAACTTGAATAAATAACAAGGAATAAGGATGAAAAGATTATACCAACAATAGGATGAAGAAAAGATGAAAACTTGTATTAATGAGAAACCCAAATAAAATCCCAAGGTTGTCAAGCTTGGAACAATCTTCAAGAATCCCCTAATCCGAGACTAATTACAATAATTATCTAAAGATTTAAGAGAGAATTAAGCTAATGAGAGGAATGTTAATCTAGGGTTTAATGCTTAATGGAGGCTTAAACTAGTCTAGATTAAGATAAGATGTCTTAACATTACAAGGGGGAAGTATATATATGGGTACAAGAATGAAGGAGAAGAAAAGAAAGGAGTGCGGCTGCCAGGTCCACGGTCCCGACCGGAACGGGTTGGTCCCGACCGGGACGGCCAGTCATTCCGACCGGGACGGGTTGGTCCCGACCGGGACGGGCTTACAGCAGCACCCTTTAACGCGCACCCCATCCCGAACGGGATGAGGCCATCCCGAACCGGATGGGTCTTGTAGGCCTCCCTTAAGAGCTCTTTGGTCCCTCCTTGCCTCTCATGGGTTTATCGCCGATTCTCGGGACTCGGGATCGGGTCTCGAAGGATCGGGATTGGGTCCCAAGGTCTCGGGGTCGATTCCAAGGCATCGAGTCATCGTTCCTTTACTCCGTTGGCTCCAAAATGTGTATGTATAGAGTCGAAATCGCTCCAACTCTTCCAAATCGGTCTCGGGAACCTGAAACGAACTAAAGGAAGCATAAGAAGCCCATAAATCGCTCCCAAGGAGCGATTCCACAAGGAAATGGGACCAAAACATAGTGAAAAAGGCACTACAAACTACACTTATCAACTCCCCCACACTTAACCCTTACTCGCCCTCGAGTAAGCACATACTAACTACTATACTAGCCGAATGGGTATTAGCGCACCCTACGCCTTTTCAAATCACGCGAGTTCACTTAGAGGAAAAGTGCACCCCGCAAGGCAAGTGGGGTGTTGCGACAAAACTGTGGATGCAACCGGACACAAAACACAGAAACAAGCAAACACACAAACAAACACTTAGACGGTTGCACCCAAAATAAAAGAAATACCGCTTCCCTCTAAAAGCGGTGAATGAAACACCAGTTTAGGACTCGAGGTAAGTGACAACGTTCCCAAGCTAGCAATACAAATCAAGGTGAACTAAACCCTAATAGTATGACGGTAAAGCAACAAAAACGTTGGTAACTTACCTAGGTCCTCCTAACTTTCTAAAAACGTACTACGGGACGATCGGCGGAGTGGAAAGTGAAGAACCACGGTGTTAGTCGACACTGTAGGTAAGTGAGACCCCGCCCCTTTTAGCGTGAGCCAAGAGGGTCGTCCCGTGTCCAAAACCGCCTAACTAGTCCAAGTAAAAAGGTGGAAAACATGCAAAATGAGGGAAGACCGACTAATGCCGCTATCATCCTTCCTAGGGACTCTGTCCTTTGGTAGGCTCTTCACGGCAAAAGTCGGAAAAAGGCTTATTTTTGTGGGGATTTCTTTTTGTGAGACGGGTTTTCTTTTGGCATTTTCTTTCTTTTTGACATATTTGCTTTGTTTTGCCATGCCATTCTTTTCTTATTTTCTATTTTCTTTTTGGCTTTTGTGCCTTTTTTTTTTCTTCATGTCTTTTCTTTCTTTCATTTTTTTCTTTCTTTTCTTTTCTTTGCCCTTTTTGGCAAGATTTGGCTTTTTGGCATTTTCATTGTATAACAAGAAAGGTAGAAATCAACAATTTGCAATTTATTGTGTGGAGATGTGTAGGAAGTAGGTGAATGGGTAAGTCGGGACGGGCCCTTCCCTTCAAACCCACAAAAAGTGGAGAACTTGGACTAATCAAAACAATCCTAAACACGGTCACCTAGGGGACGAGACTCGGTAACCAAGGCCTTTTCACACCGTGGGTGGTCATAATGGTCAAAAGTGCAAATCCCGTAGTAAATTCCTAGTAAGCTAGGCGGACTCAAGGTAAAGGACCAACGAAATCATTGATTTAGGGTCATTCTACTAGGCTAAAGTCCAAGACTCGATTTACACTACTAAAAAGGGAAAGTAAGCACTCGCACACTAGCCTCTAAACCGGGTTTTCGAAAACGGTTTACACACAAGACACACAACACAACACAAAACAAAGACACGAGGAAAACGAACGAAAGAAAAAGAAGCAAAAGCAACAAAATAAAAACAAGATGAAACAACACATGAACAAACAAACACCACCCCAAATTTCCAAATGAGCAACCAATCCTCCACAAATCTTCACAAAGCTCCACCCGAGCACACAACATCACAAATCTCCTCCACACTCCACAAGAGATAAAGAGGAAGAAGGGATAGAAAGGTGTTACCGGATGTCTTGCAAGCTTTCCAAAGCTAGCGGTGATTAAGTGACCTATAAGGATAAAGGGAGGCAAAACACGCACAACAAAACAAATATACGACACAAAGACAAAAAAAAGGAAAACAGAAAAGAGAAAATCTTTTTGATTTTTATGGAAAATTTTCAAATCTTTAGGGATTTTTAAGATTTTTTTCGAAAAAACTAAGAAAATAAAGCTAACTATGATAGAATACCCCTCCCCCACACTTAATCCGAGCAATGTCCTCATGCTCGATCGTAGTGTGCGGAGAGACAAAAGAAAAGAAAAGAAACTACGAAAATAAAGCTAAAAATCAAGAAGAAAAGTGAAGAAAGGGTAGAACGCGTCCGGCCGGGGTGTAGTCAAGTCACCATGGGCCGAGACAAGAAAAGATATGGATGGGGGAAGAAAGTAAAAAGAAAGAAATAAAAGGAAATGGGAGGGGAGGGCTAAGTGTAATCAAGTCACCTAGCCCGGATTCCGTCCAAATCCGACTAACTACTAAAAAAAAGGGTGAAATCTTGTACAATTGGATTAATCGATCGACTCCCGACGTAATCACGTCATCGGGAGTCGGGAGCAACCATACTACGGCCTCGAAGGCCACTACGATGCCATGACTCAAGGGAAGGGGGCAAACAATGAAATACAAGCGATAAAAAGACGGAAAAGGAAGGATAGTTACCCAACCCGAGCGGCTAGTAACTCACTTGCTCCATCGTCTCAATGATCATTAGAGGCTCGTCGCTTATCTTCTCGGTTGCCATCTCACTTCACACTCAAGAAGAACTCACGGTAGAGGTAGTAATGGTAAGGGGTGGGATTTGATGCGATAGTCGGTGTAGGGTGGATAGAAAATGGAGTGAGGGCATGTCAATGAAATAAATGAGGCATATGATAAGGCTAGGATAGCTAGGGAGGTTGGGAGGGGGCATAACATGGTTGGGTGGAGTCAATTGTCGAAGAAGAAACACAAAGGGAGAGTAGAGGACCATCCCGGTCGGGATGGTTGGTCCCGGTCGGGTTACCTCACTCATCCCGGTCGGGACGCCTTCATCCCGGTCGGGACGGACCCACAGCATGCTCGAAATTTGGTACACCCATCTCGATCGGGACGGCACCCTTCCCGGTCGGGATGCCTCACCCTTCCCGGTCGGGACGCCTCATCCCGGTCGGGATGGGCCTTCTGCAACTTCCCCAATCCAAAAAGCTTGCTCCAAGCTTCAAAAATCCGATCCTCGTGCTTACAACCCAAGGTATATCATAGCCATTCTTCTCTAGGAAGCATTCTCACTTCACCTATCAAACAATACTCAAACACACATCAAACTCTCTCCCTCACAACGCTCATCAATCAATCCAAATAACAAGAATTCACCAAAAATCAAAGAGAACTGCAATGAAAAGATATATACAATGAGACGGTTCTTGTGGAACTCCGTCAAACCAAGATGGTGCTTTCTTCAATCTTTTTCAACAACCATGACCAATTACATCTCCATCAAGGGCACGTAAGAACAAGTCGAAGGCCCTAGCAAAGTCTTCAATCAAGTATGTCATATAACCAACCACATCCCAAGACTCTTCATGGCCTTGCTTTGACGTTCTCGGGGCATCCCGATCTTCCAAGTTCAACGGTTTGAACTTGTACTTTTGGTCTTTCGGGATATACCCGAATGTCCACCGGTCATCATGTGGGCCCAAGGGAGGCTCATCTTCTTCCTTGTCATTGCACTTGTCATCAAACCCATGATATGGGCACTCATCTTCCTCCAAATCGGAGTCATCATCCTCAAGTACATAAGAGTACTTCTTCAAGCTTTGTCCCGGATCTTTCCCTCGATCGATGTCTTCCGTGGCATGGATCATATTACACGTCTCGGTCATAGGCGAAGTGTTGCCTTGGAGGTCGAACACTAACTCTTCGTCGCCTAGTTGAAAGGTAATCCTACCCTTCTTCACATCGATCATGGCACCGGCGGTGTGTAAAAATAGGCGTCCAAGGATGATGGGAGTGTTAGCATCCTCCGGCATGTCAACCATAATGAAGTCGACCGGAATGAAGAACTTCCTTATTCGTACCGGCACATCCTCAAGCATTCCCAATGGTCGGTTAAGAGATTTATCGGCCATTTGGAGTGTAATGGACGTACATTTCAACTCCTTCATCCCGAGTCGGTAACAAATAGAGTAGGGAATGATGCTCACACTCGCGCCCAAGTCACATAATGCATTCTTGATCATGAAATTGCCTATGGTGCAAGGGATCGAGAAACTACCCGGATCCTTCAGCTTCAGAAGCGTGGAACCTTGAATAAGCTCGCTCACCACCCTCGTGAACGATACCGTCTCTTCCTTGTCGATGGACCTCTTCCTAGCCAAGATTTCTCTCATAAATCTTCCATATGCCGGGATTTGGGTAAGTAGTTCGGTAAACAGGACGCTAACATCCAATTTCTTCACAATACTAAGGAACTTGTCGTATTGAGTGTCCACCTTAGTCTTCATTTGCCTCGATGGGAAAGGCAACTTGATTTGGTACTTGTTTTGCTCACTAGGGGTGGATTTTTCAAAGGACACTTTCCTTTTTCCCTTGTCTTTCTCTTGAAGTGGGGGAGGGTTGTCTTCTTGGGGTTTTTCAACTTCCCATAAATCTTGTTCCTCCATTGGATTATCAAAGCTTGGTTCTCCTTGAGTTGGAGATGCCATTTCCTTTGTCGGTTCTTGCATTGGCTCTTGGTCAATAGGATATGGAGGGGAGTCATAAGAGGTACCTCTCCTTGTGGTGATAGCATTTACATGCTAAAATGTCGGTGTTTCACCTTGAGAAGGTAGTTGCCCCTTTTGTCTTGAGGAGCTTCCCGAAGCAAGTTGAGATACTTGAGTTTCAAGCATCTTCATACGGGCATCTCTTGACGCGTTTTCCCCTTGAATATAAGCAAAGAGCTCTTGATGGTTTCTTGCCATGTCCATTTGACTCTTTTGCATATCCATCATAGATTTTTGAATGTCGAATTCCCGAGGTGGAGATGATGGATTATGCGGAGTATCGGTGATGGCAAGGGGAATGCCATAATCATGAGTAGGAGACCGGCTCCTAGGCTTGCTTTGTTGTTGATGACTTTGATTTGCTTGTTGTTGTTGATGGTTCCCTTGGAACCCATGAGAATTGCCTTGATTAAGGCCTTGATTGTGGTTTTGTTGTTGTTGGAAGCCTTGGTTTCCTTTGAAACCGCCTTGATTGAAGTTCCCTTGTTGGAACCCTTGATTGTTGTTGTGAAAGGTACCTTGGTTATTTTGCTTGAAGTTGTTGAAGGGTCTTGGATTACCCATGTAACCTTGGTAACCTTGGTTGTTGTCCCTTAAGGGAGGTGGAACATAGGGACGATGTTGTTGTTGATGTTGAAAGGCTTGTTGTTGAGGGACTTGATTGGAAGCTTGGTATTGATTAGAGTAGGAGGCACCTTGCTTGAACGCTTGAAAGGCGTTCACTTGCTCAATACTTCCTCTACAATTCATAGGATCATGACCAACGATTCCACAAGTATCACACATCCCAAAATAAGGAGTAGGGGGTACAACTCCCAAAGCATTAACATCATGAATCGAGTGTTGGTTGGAGGAACTAGAGCTTTGAACTTGGTTGAGGTGGCTTTGGAGCTTCTTGTCAATGGTCTCCATGTGAGTTCTTAGTTGAGCCCCAAGATCAATGCTCAATTGTGTAATGTGATGGTAAGGGATTCGTCACGTCTCTAGCCGATCAATAAAACACCGACTAACCTAGTGGGTAGCTAGGGCAAGTCGGGATCGTATCCACGAGGACGGTATATCAAGGTTTAGACTAGGTCTACCTACAACGAGACTAGATTACCAAACAAACACAAAGAAGCGATGAATGGAAAACTATGAAGGAGGAGGAGTAAGAACTAAACTAACACTAGAGACTAACTAAACAATGAAACTAACGGAAATAATGACTAACTAAGAGGTGAAATCAAATATGGAATGAAAGTGGGGTAGGTCGGGTTCATAGGAGTAGAAGGGTAATTGGGGTGATCAAGGGTATAGGTGTCTCCTAATCGCTAGAGTCGGTCCGGGCTCTCGCAACTTAGACCGATGTCAAGGTGGGTCCGGGCTCTTGCAACTTAGACCCTAGTCCGCGCTCTCGCGACTAAACTATTCTCAACATTTCCGCATCATAAACAAACAATGAGAAGATGAACACAAGTATGGGAAGCATGGCCACTACAACTCACACAAGCATATCAACAAACACATAGAGTGCCCACAATGTGACTAACAACAAAGATTTACCCTTTCCCTTTAATCAACCCTAATCATCCATAATCTACCCCAAATCCCCCTACTAACCCCACAAGATCACTACTCACTCGTTATCATGGTCAAACTAACAATCATAAGAGAAAACAAACTCACAATCCAAACATTCATTATGAATAACACGAACAATAACATTAACAACATAAAAAGATGGAAACAAGATTAAATAACTAAGAACAAGAGTAAGAAAGGTTATACCAACAATAGGATGAAGAAAAGATGAAAACTTGTATTAATGAGAAACCCAAATACAATCCCAAGGTTGTCAATCTTCAAGAATCTCCTTAATCCAAGAACTAATTACAATGATTAACTAAGGATTAACTAAGATTAAGGGAAGATTAAAACTAATGAGTGAGAGTAAATCTAGGGTTTTTGGAGGCTTCAACTAGTCTAGGGTAAGATAAGATGTCTTAAAATTACAAGAAGGGAGTATATATATGGGTACAAGAATGAAGGAGAAGAAAAGAAGAAATGCGGGTGAGCTTTAGCCCATCCCGACCGGGACGGATCATCCCGATCGGGAAGGGTTCTGTCATCCCGATCGGGAAGGGCTCAACCCGACCGGGAAGGACCCACAGTGGCACTCCTAATCGTGCACCCGTTCCCGATCGGGAAGGCCACTATCCCGACCGGGAAGGGTCTTGTATGCCTCCAATAAGAGCTCTAGGGTCCCTCCTTGTATCTCATGGGCTTCCCGTCGATTCTCGGGACTCGGGATCGGGTCTCGGAGGCTCGGGATTGGGCCCCAAGGTCTCGGGGTCGATTCCAAGGCCTCGAGTCATCGTTCCTTTATCTCGTTGGCTCCAAAATGTGTATGTATTGAGTCGGAATCACTCCAACTCTTCCAAATCGGTCTCGGGAACCTGAAACGGACTAAAGGAAGCATAAGAAGCCCATGAATCGCTCTCAAGGAGCGATTCCACAAGGAAAAAGGGACCAAAATATAGTTAAATAGGCACTACAAACTACACTTATCAACTCCCCCACACTTAACCCTTACTCGCCCTCGAGTAAGCACATACTAACTACTATGCTATCCGAGTGGGTATTAGCGCACCCTACGCCCCTTCAACTCACGCGAGTGCACTTAGAGGAAAAGTGTACTCCGCAAGGCAAGTTGGGTCTTGCGACAAAACCGTGGATGCAACCGGACACAAGACACAAAAACAAACAAGCATACAAACAAACAAACAAACAAACAAACACAAGGTTGCACCCAAAGAAAAACAAATACCGCTTCCCTCTAAAAGCGGTGAATGAAACACTGGTTTAGGACTCGAGGTAAGTGACAACATTCCCAAGCTAGCAATACAAATCAAGGTGAACTAAACCCTAATAGTATGACGGTAAAGCAACAAAAACGTTGGTAACTTACCTAGGTCCTCCTAACTTTCTAAAAACATACTACGGGACGATCGGCGGAGTGGAAAAGTGAAGAACCACGGTGTTAGTCGACACTGTAGGTAAGTGAGACCCCGCCCCCTTTAGGGTGAGCCGAGAGGGTCGTCCCGTGTCCAAAACCGCCTAACTAGTCCAAGTAAAAAGGTGGAAAACATGTAAAATGAGGGAAGACCGACTAATGCCGCTATCATCCTTCCTAGGGACTCGGTCCTTTGGTAGGCTCTTCACGGCAAAAGTCGGAAAAAGGCTTATTTTTGTGGGGTTCTTTTTGTGAGACGGGTTTTCTTTTAACATTTTCCTTTCTTTTTGACATTTTGCTTTGTTTGTTGCCATGCCATTTCTTTTTCTTCTTTTCTATTTTCTTTTTGGCTTTTGTGCCTTTTCTTTTTTTCTTCATTATTTTCTTTCTTTCATTTTCTTTCATTTTCTTTTCTTTGCCCTTTTTGGCAAGATTTGGCTTCTTGGCACTTCTTGATAACAAGAAAGATGGAATTCAACAAGTTGCATTTTATTTGTGCGGGTATGTGTAGGAGGTAGGTGAATGGGTAAGTCGGGGTTGCGCATTCCCTTTCAAACCCACAAAAAGTGGAGAACTTGGACTAATCAAACAATCCTAAACACGGTCACCTAAGGGACGAGACTCGGTAACCAAGGCCTTTTCACACCGTGGGTGGTCATAGTGGTCAAAATGCAAATCCCGTAGTAAATCCCTAGTAAGCTAGGTGGACTCAAGGTAAAAGACCAACGAATTCATTGGTTTAGGGTCATTCTACTAGACTAAAGCCCAAGACTCGATTTATACTACTAGGAGGGGAAAGATAGACACTCACACACTAGCCTCTAAACCGGGTTTTCGAAAACCATTTACACACAAGACACACAACAAAACACAAAACAAAGACTCAACGAAAACGAAAGAAAGGAAAAGAAACAAAAAGGCAACAAAATAAAACAAAACAAAACAAACATAAAACAAACACCACCCCGATAATCCATACAAGTCACCAAATCCACCACAAGAATGTACAAGCTCCACCCAAGCACACCTCAACACAACCTTCTCCAAACATCACAAGGAATAAAGAGGGAAAGAGGGTTAGAAGATGTTACCGGATGTCTTTAGAGCTTTGCAAAGTCATTGGCGATTAAAGCAACCTATAAGGACAAAGGGAGGCAAAAACACACAATACAAAACAAACACACGATACAACGACACAAAAGAAAAAGACACAAAAAGAAAATCTTTTTGATTTTTTGTAAAATTTTTTCAAATTTTTAGGGTTTTTAAAGGTTTTTTTCGAAAAAGGGAAAAATAAAACTAACTACGATAGAATATCGCTCCCCCACACTTAAACCGAGCAATGTCCTCATATGCTCAATCGTAGTGTGCGGAGAGACAAAAGAAAAGGAAAAGAAACTACGAAAATAACGCTAAAAAAAATCAAAAAGAAAAGCGGAGAAAAGGGTAGAAGGCGTCCGGCCGGGGTGTAGTCAAGTCACCATGGGCCGAGACAAGAAAAGATATGGAAGGGGGGAAGAAAATAAAAAGAAAGAAATAAAAGGAAATGGGAGGGGAGGGCTAGGTGTAATCAAGTCACCTAGCCCGGATTCCGTCCAAATCCGACTAATTTCTAAAAAAGGAGGCGAAAATCTTGTAAATTGGATTAATCGATTGACTCTCAGCGTAATCACGTCGTCGGGAGTCGGGAGCAACCAAACTATGGCCTCGAAGGCCACCATGACATCAAGACACGAAAGTGTACAAGGGGGAGGGAATAAACAAAGGAAAACAAGCAACAACAAAAACGGAAAATAAAGGATAGTTGCCGTACCATGGGTTAGCAACTCACTCTCTCCATCGTCTCATATATCTATAGAGGCGCTTGCTTGTCTTCATCAATGCTTTTCCGCTTCATTCTCGATAACAACGCATGGTAGAGGTAGTAATGGTGTGAGGGGGTGGGATTTGATGCGAATCAAGGTGTAAAGTGAAGAGGAAATGAGGTGAAGGTATGACAATGAAGTACATGGGGCATATGGTAAGGTTAGGGTAGCTAGGGAGGTTGGGAGGGGGCATAAAATGGTTGGGTGGACTCGATTTGTGAAGAATAATCACCAAAAAGGGAGCACAGGACCATGCCGGTCGGGAAGGTTGATCCCCATCGGGTTACCTCACCCGTCCCGGTCGGGAAGCCTTCATCCCGGTCGGGACGGACTCACAGGAAGCTCGAAAACAGGTGCACCCATCCCGATCGGGATGGCACTCTTCCCGATCGGGAAGCCTTACCCTTCCCGGTCGGGACGCCTCATCCCGGCCGGGATGGACCTTCTTCAACGTCCACAATCCCAAAAGCTTGCTCAAAGCTTCAAAAAACCCGATCCTCTAGCTCACAACCCAAGGTAAACCATAGCCAATCCTCTCTAGGAGCGTTCCCACTTCACCTATCAAACAATACTCAAACACACATCAAACTCTCTCCCTCACAACGCTCATCAATCAAACCAAATAACAAGAATTCACAAAAATCCAACTAACTACAAGAAGGAGATATATACAATGGGACGGTTCTTGTGGAACTCCGTCAAACCAAGGTGGTGCTTTCTTCAATCTTTTTTTCAACAACCAAAACTAGTTCCATCTCCATCAAGGGCACGTAAGAACAAGTCGAAGGCCCTAGAGACGTCTTCAATCAAGCATGTCATATAACCAACCACATCCCAAGGCTCCTCATGGCCTTGCCTTGACGTTCCCGGGGCATCCCGCTCTTCCAAGTTCAACGACTTGAACTTGTACTTTTGGTCCTTGGGGACATACCCAAACGTCCACCGGTCCTCATGCGGCCCCAAGGGAGGATCATCTTCTTCCTTGTCATTGCACTTCAACTTGTCATCGAGCCCATGAATTGGGCACTCATCTTCCTCCATATCGGAGTCGTCATCCTCAAGTACATAAGAGTACTTCTTCAAGCTTTGTTCCGGTTCACCCCCTAGATCGATGTCTTTCTTGGCTTGGATCATATTGCATGTCTCATCGCTAGTAGGCGAAGTGTTGCCTTGGAGGTCAAACACTATCTTCTCCTTGCCTAACTCAAATGTGATCCTACCGTTCTTCACATCGATCATGGCACCCGCGGTGCGTAGAAATGGGCGCCCAAGAATAATGGGAGTGTTGGCATCTTCCGGCATGTCAAGCACAATGAAGTCGACCGAAATGAAGTATTTCCCTACTCGTACCGGTACATCCTCTAACATTCCTAATGGTCGATTGAATGATTTATCGGCCATTTGGAGGGTGAGGGACGTACATTTCAACTCTTTCATTCCGAGTCGGCAACAAATATAATACGGAATGATGCTCACACTCGCGCCCAAGTCACATAACGCATTCTTGATCAAGAAGTTGCCTATGGTGCAAGGGATCGAAAAACTACCCGGATCCTTCAACTTTGGAAGCGTGGAACCTTGGATAAGCTCGCTCACTACCCTCGTGAACGCTACGGTCTCTTCCTTGTCGACGGATCTCTTCCTAGCTAGGATTTCTCTCATAAATCTTCCATATGTCGGGATTTGGGTAAGTAATTCGGTGAACGGGACACTAACATCCAATTTCTTCACAATACTAAGGAACTTGTCGTAATGAGTGTCCACCTTAGTCTTCATTTGCGTCGATGGGTAAGGCAACTTGATTTGGTACTTGTTTTGGTCAATCGGGGTGGACTCTTCAAAGGACACTTTCCTTTTTCCCTTTTCTTTCTCTTGAAGAGGGGGAGGGTTGTCTTCTTGGGGTTTCTCGGCCTCCCATAAGACTTGCTCCTCAATTTGATGGTCCAAGCTTGATTCTTCTTGGTTTGGGGATGTCATTTCCATGTTCGGTTCTTGTGTTGGCTCTTGCTCATTAGGATATGGAGGGGGGTTGTAGGTTGTACCTCTCCTTGTGGTGATAGCATTTACATGCTCAAATATCGGTGTTTCACCTTGAGAAGGTAGTTGCCCCTTTTGCCTTGAGGAGCTCCCTGAAGCAAGTTGAGATACTTGGGTTTCAAGCATCTTCATACGGGCATCTCTTGACGCGTTTCCCTCTTGAATATAAGCAAAGAGCTCTTGATGGGTTTTTGACATCTCCATTTGACCTTGTTGCATATCCATCAAAGTCTTTTGAATGTCGAAATTCCGAGGTGGGGATGATGGATTATGTGGAGTGTCGGTGATGGCGAGAGGAATGCCATAATCATGAGTAGGAGACCGGCTCCTAGGCTTGCTTTGTTGTTGATTTTGAGTTGCTTGTTGACGGTTCCCTTGGAACCCATGAGAATTGCCTTGATTAAGGCCTTGATTGTGGTTTTGTTGTTGTTGGAAGCCTTGGTTTCCTTTGAAATCGCCTTGATTGAAGTTCCCTTGTTGGAACCCTTGATTGTTGTTGTGAAAGGTACCTTGGTTATTTTGCTTGAAGTTGTTGAAGGGTCTTGGATTACCCATGTAACCTTGGTAACCTTGGTTGTTGTCCCTTAAGGGAGGTGGAACATAGGGACAATGTTGTTGTTGTTGATGTTGAAAGACTTGTTGTTGGGGGACTTGTTGGGAAGCTTGGAATTGATTAGAGTAAGCGGTACCTTGCTTGAACGCTTGGAATGCGTTCACTTGCTCGATACTTCCACGGCAATACATAGGTTCATGTCCAACTATTCCACAAGTATCGCACATCCCGTAGTAAGGTAAAGGAGGTGCGAACCCCAAAGCATTCACTTCTTGAATCGGTTGATGGTGTGAGGAACTAGTGCCTTGGACTTGGTTGAGGTGACTTTGGAGCTTCTTGTCAATATGGCATTATTAAACGCGGAGAAAATTTAATCACATCACAACAATCAATTTAAAACGATTTTAAAATCAATACAATTTTCACAAACGAATCATAATTCGTACAGAGGGCACTCGACCGAGTGCCTAGCCCACTCGGTCGAGTGGCACCTCAAAACCGGATCAGAATGCCTATCACGACCCCCACTCGATCGAGTCTCACAGTGAATCGGTCGAGTGGCCATGTACTCGACCGAGTTGGTCAATAACTCGGCCGAGTATGGTCTAAAACACAAAACAGAACCATCTTTTACAGGTCCACTCGATCGAGTCCATCGACCACTCGATCGAGTGACCTCGTAACGACTAAGACAACGAGTCGTACATTCTTATATTTTCTAAACTCGATAGTATTTTACGACTTAGGTAAACATGTGCTTAATTAATCACATGTATACTATCTTTTCAAACCATGCATCTCATATTTGCATCTTTTCATCTCATCTCATATTTGCACAAACCGTTATTATTCGTTATATTATTACATCGTTACTAACGCGTTTGTTATTTCTTTTGTCAATTTAATTATTGTTCGTTTATTGTACTAAATGAACCCACATGCTAAAATTCCACTTTAACGTAGAATTAATTGCATTAAATTGACATAGAAACCCATTTTTCAATTTCATTCACATGCCTAGGAAAAACAATGTTTGCATAAGCATTTTTCCCATTTTACTAACGCGCGTATTGGAAAGTCATTCGAATTCTTAGTAGAGGCCGCTAAAGTGCGGGCGGGGTTGGGTGTCCTTTGTGGGCTTCCCAACACGTACCCTCACCCCTTACTCAGAACCTCGGTTTCCGGATGCCCGAAACCGTTGGCGCACGAGAGTCATTCAATACACGATATCCGATAATGTCGGTATCGGTATCGCAATGCAAAGGGACGAGCCCAATAAACTCTGACATTGGAAATGGGCCGTATTTTTTATACGGACCACTACGACATATAGTGGGCTCGAATGGTTCCGAATAACCACAAAATTCGGTGGCGACTCCACATAGACCTAAATTTCAATTCGATCCATTCTCATATGGAGATTCATTCGCCTACCCAAACCCGCGCGTGGCCGCGTCGGGGTGGACCTATGTCTTGTCCACACACACACACACACACACACACACACACACACACACACACACACACACACACACACACACACACACACACATATATATATATATATATATATATATATATATATATTGATTTTAAGAAAAGTTACAATTATGCTCATCATATAGATTGCAATAAACTTGATGTTAAATAAAAGTGAGTAATTTAAAAATTACTCCCTTTTAAAATATCAATTTTAAAATTTACTCCTTTTTGAAATTTTTGTTAAAAATAACTCCCAAAATTTATCAAAAGTTCAAAAATTGCTCCCAAATTTATTTTTAGGACGAAAATACCCTTGGCTAGAGTGTGAGGCGAAGTAATGTGGCATAAAAATGTTAGGGGCATTTTCGTCCATAAATTATATTTTGAAGCAATTTTTGAATTTTTGATAGATTTTGGGAGTTATTTTTAACAAAAATTTCAAAAGGGAGTAAATTTTAAAATTGGTATCTTTAAAGGGAGTAATTTTTAATTTACTCAATAAAAGTTCTAATTTATAATGATGCAAATCTTATCAACTACTGCAAAATTACATATTTCAAGAAAAAAGTTATAATATTTGATAAATTATACCCATATAATCACATAAATCGAAGAAAATCACTATTTTTGAGTAATATGTGAAAAATGAATAGAGAAAATTGGGTTTCTTATATGTTTCAAAAGACCCTAATTTTGTAATCAATGATAACTAACCGTTGTATGTTTTTCAATCAAAATCGCATTCATAATAGATGTAGACACTCACATTTGGCCGCCAGGTGTCTATAGCAGTTTCCGAAAAACACCCAATGATGATCGGACGTAAACATGACTTAATACGCTCGATTTGGACTCGAAATCAATGGTAATTGGCGTGAGCTTTTAGCGGAGTGAAAATTTCACAAAACTGACCTCAAATCCAGGCCCAGTGGATCATTACCAATCAAATAAGACTAATTTGGGTCAAAACCGAGACCAAGGGCAAAACCGTCTTTTAGCAACCGAGTCAAACCTCGGTCAAAGTTATTCCCGAGCCAAAAATATCTGGCACGCGACATTCGGAAATCCGATTCGAAGTCAGATTCCTTACAAAAGTCAACAACAAAAAAAACATTAAACAATTCCATAAGAGATAAAACTCGATCTCCAAAAGGAAATTCAGCCCGGCTCAGACCCCCTCGATCGAGTGGACCGGCCACTCGGTCGAGTGAGCTCCTAAAAAATGGCAAATTAGGCATCAGACCGGGCACTCGATCGAGTGCTATGCATTACTCGATCGAGTGACCCTTGTTCCAGCTAGAGTCGGAGTCTTTCATCTCCTCACAACCGGGTATTGCTTCCTCCCTAAGCAAGCTTTTCCTATCTAGAATAGAGTACCTTTTCTATCCAAAAACCGGGTGTCTTCTATCCCAAGTCGGTATTTCATCCTATAAATACCCCACCCTTGCACACATTAACGACACGAATTATCAATCAACAATACATTCAATTATTCTCATCACACATCCATACATCCCGAATCTCTAGCAAACCTTAGGAAAATTATACCGAAATACCATCCCGATTTTCCTAGAAATTCTTAGGCAAATACAAAAATACAACACCTTAACTCTTCCTAGATTCTCGTTACTCCTACGCAAGCGCCGTTACTACGAGTTCCTAAATCGAGACCGAAATTAGCATGTAGGTTGAGGGTGTTCCAAATCCCGTTCTCTCTTCTTCTCTTCCTTTCTCACGTTTTTTTTCTTTTTTTCTTCCGTCATCTTCGTCGTCTGTCATCGTCGTTTTTTATTACTACTATCATACTAGTTTCAATAATAAGTCATCCCTAGGATTCGATATCGACCCTATAGTCGAATATCGGATCTAAAGGAATCAATCTTCAAATCATGTTAAGACTAATACCGTTGAAGCCGAGTAATGATCACATAGTCCGAAAGGACTAATTACGACATTACAACGTGGAGGAATTATCTCGTCTTAACAACATTCAAAACGATTTTCTAAACAACTTTTTCAAAATACCCTCTAAATATCCGATACCGATTCTATAATCGAATGTCGAATATTACGAGTATCAATATTCAAGTCGAGTATAAATTGCATCGTATTTTTACGCGACTTAATCAAATTATCAATTTTCAAAACCGAAAACAATTTTAGAGTCGAAATTAAACCGGACAGCAGTCCGTACAAGGGGCACTTGATCGAATGCCTAGCCCACTCGATTGAGTGACATCCCAAAAATCGAACCAGGAGCCTTTTTTTTGAGACCACTCGATCGAGTCCGTCAATGACTCGATCGAGTGGCCCCTGATATAGCAAAACAACGAGTTCCTAGCACGTCTCGAGTCCCGGTAAAATTATTTCAACGACTTCGGTCAACATGTGTCAAGTCTATCACGTGAATCTAGACCTTTCAAAATCACGTCGTGTCATGTTTACGTCTCCTAACTCGTTTATCGCAATTGTTGTATTGTATCGTTGGTTGCATTGTAATTCCGGGTGGTATGCCGCTCGTATATTGTAATCGTTGTCGCTTTTATTTCGTTGTTTATTTTATTGTACTAAAATGAACATCGCATGCTAAAACAACGTTGACGTTAATTTAGATGCATTAAAACGACGTAGCTGAACCATAATTCACATGTTTAGTCAAAAAGCCTTGTTTGCATATCATTCAACCGTCAAACTAACGCGCGTACACCAAAAACGAACAATATCTTAGTAAAGGCCGCTAAGTGCGGGCGGGGTTGGGTGTTCTTTGTGAACTTCCCAACACGTACCCTCACCCTTACTCAGAACCGTGGTTTCCGGATGTCCGAAACCATTGGCATACGAGAGTCATTCAATACACGGTATCCGATAATGTCGGTATCGGTATCGCAATGCAAAGGGACGAACCCAATAAACTCTGAAATCGGAATGGGCCGTACTTTGTGTACGGCCCACTGTGACATAGAGTGGGTTCGAACGGGCCCGAACTCCCACAAAGTTCGGTGGCGACTCCAACTTCGATTTAAATTTCAATTCGAAATCAATCTTACCATGAGATTCATTCACCGCCCCAAACCCGCGGGTGGCCGCGTCGGGGTGGACCTATGTCATGTCCACAATTTGGCGACTCCGCTGGGGATTCCTGATGTACCACTTGTCATCGGGGTTCCTAGGGTGAGACTCGAAAAGAAATCGTTCGATTAGTAATGTACGCGTTTTAGTTTGATGGTTCATGCATAACCCAAATCTTTCCCGGGCCAGTTACTTGTGACTGACGTCCCACTATACCACGGTGCATTCCTAAATGGGTGCGCTAAAGACTTCGGTGGCGGAACTCGCATGGGTCTTATGGCATGTTCTAAGTCCAATTCGGCTTAGGAAGTCCGTCCTGATTTGCGAGAAAGTCGTTGTCGTTGGTATAAACCTTATTTCGACCGACCGAGACTTAGATTAAGAGCATACATGGTGTCGTTATACTGCTTCCATGACTACGTGCTACTTGATTTACTTGTCATCTTTTCTTTTTTTTTCAAAAAAAAAACGTTATTTCAAAAACTTGCATCTTTTCAAATTTATCCATTTTTTTCAAAGCCCGGAAAGCTACCGAATTTAGGACTTATGATTTTTACTCAAAATAGCCTATTTCTGCTGACCAAACCTTTTTAAAATTTCCGAAAAAAAATCGGCCCGAAGACGCTTTTGTCGACTTTCAAAAAAGTCAGGCCATCCACCGGTTTTCCCGGTATCCAAATTTTCCTTTTCAAAACTTTCCTCTTCTTAGGGCTTCCCGTATTTAGTAGTGTCGGGTTTTGTCATAAGTTGTCGAAACCTCTAGCGTCGAAACTCCGTCGATCCTACATCACGGCTTTACTCCCTATCCCAGTCCGCCTTATTTGTCAAGACGTGGCCCACCTGCGTAGGACGTACTCCTACAAAGGGAAGCCCATCTACACATTAGAATCCAAAGTCTGGGGAATATCTCACATGGACCTTCCTTCGACCAGGACTCGGCCCACATAACCGATTCCTAAGGAAGGCCCGTCACTTGCGAGTCATCCGTCTAGATGTCAATCTCGAGTCATTTTCTCGTCTAGTCTTCTCCTTGCTCGGGATGTACTGTTTAATTCTTGGATCTGGATCCGTTTCTGATTACGCGGTATTCTTACAGACAGGCCACCCTTCACCCGAACCATGACGAAAGAAGCCATAGATGAGTTGACTGCCTCGTTGACTAAGCTAGAGGATCAACTGACGAAAATGAGGGAAGACTAGATCGCCATCCTTACCCGGGTAAGCGCCGTAGAACAAGGGACTCCTAGCGATGGAGTTGAGACTACTGTGCCTTTAGCTGAGTTGGCCAGCGCAGTCCGCAAGCTGCAGGAGCAGGTCCACTTGTCGATCAACAATACCATCCACACGGAGAATGCCCGTGCATATTCGCCCCTGACCGACGAGCTGCCCGCCAATCTCAACCTTACGGGCCTGCCTATGTTTGATGGGACTGAAGACCCGGTACTCCATATTCGGGCCTTCAAGGAATTTATGGCTGTTAAGGGGGTTAAGTCAACCATGTTCAAGCATCTCTTTGCTTCTTCCCTTGAGAAGCATCCGGAAGCCTGGTATTACAGGCTTGATTCCAAGAAATACAAAACTTGGGATGACGTGGCGACGGAATTTGCTCGGAACTACGCTGACAACACTGAAATCCAGACCACAATGCGCACCCTGGAAGTGATGGCCCAGGAACCTAAGGAAGGATTTACAAAATACCTTCAGCGCTGGAGGGCCGAGAGCGTCAAACTAGTCGACAAACTCAGCGAGAAAGTGCTAGTGGAGGCCTTCGTGAAAAACCTCCTCCCATCCTACCGGATCCATCTTCGGTACGCCGTCATACCCAACTTCGCCACCCTAACTGAAATGGGGATAAGAATTGAGGATGATTTAAGACTAGAGAGCCTCACTAAGACCTCTGCCAAAGGTTATCAAGGGGCCAGCTCATCCACAAGCAAGCCCACATCTACAGCTGCTACTCGCAACATTTTTGACGAGGTTAATCTACTTGATACCCCGTCCAAAAGGAAAACCACACCCCGAGTATTCACTGATATAGGTACCACCTATACACATGCCTTACAAAGGCTATCATCAAAACGCCTGATCCAACCGATATGCCCAACGCCCGAAGTTCCAGTCGAGCGTCGTTCCAAGGCCTACAACATCCAGGCCTACTGCCAGTACCATCCTGGCAATGGGCACGACACCGAGAAATGCTGGAAGCTGAAGCATCTAATCCAGGACCTGATTGAAAGTGGAAAGATCCCTTTACCTGGAGGCAAGCCTAGTAACAAGGACAATCCTTTAGCCACCCACGCCATTTTCTCCGAAGAAATAGTCAACTGCTCACACCTCATTTCTCCATTTGTCCCGCAAGTAAACGGGATCTGGTGCGACGACGAGGACGATGTCTATCTCACCAAAGGGGAAGTTGTCCCCATCACTTAGAGGAGATCCAAAAGGCTAAGTCCAAGGCCTTAGCCAGCAACCACCTTAGAGACACTCCTTCAACAACCGTCACTGAACCGGTTAGGGTGGAAGCCGTCCCTGAAGAGCCGACCACCGAGAAGGCTCTCGTGAAACAGCTTAAGAAGACTCGAGTCGACCTCTCTATATGGCAACTCTTAGTCAGCTCACAAGAATATCGGGAGGCACTCACTAAGGCCCTCGATCAAGTCAAGATCGACTCTACGGCTACTCCAGCTGAAATGGTAGCCACGGTCCTGCCCCACCTAAAGGGCAAAGCTAAGGAGGAAGGCCCACTAATCACTTTTTCTGAGGCTGATCTACCATCATTCGGGGCTACCCACAACATTGCCCTCTATATCACAGTAATCTGCCGTGGAAAGTACCTTCCAATGACCCTAATCGATGACGGGTCCGCAGTCAACGTCCTCCCCTTGAGAACCGCTAAAGCCCTCGGCATTACCGAGGCCGACTACATTCCGACCACTCAAACTATCCAGGCTTTCGGAGGAAGCCCAAGGTCGATAGATGGGGCCGTGAAGCTAACCATCATAACAGGCCCGATAGAAAAGGAGCTGGAGTTTCAAGTGATCGATGTGACTTCTTCCTTTAACCTACTCCTAGTGAGGCCCTGGATCCACGCAGTCAAGGCGGTATCCTCCACTCTACACCCGAAGATCAAGCTGCCTTTACACGATACTGTCATGACCTTGGAGGCCACACCTATGACTGTGGCTAATTGTAACACCTCAGGCCGCACGGATCTCTGGGGGTTTGATTTCATAGGGGCGATCGAAGACGAGTATCACTTCCGACCCTACTTCACGGCTAGCATCGATAGGTTGCTAGAAAATCTAGGATATCTACCGGGGGCTACTTCAAGGCCAAATCTTCCCGCCGGGAAAATTATCGAAGTCCTAAATGACGGGAAGTCTCGATTCGGTCTAGGGTATGCCATGACCCCAGAAAATGAGGGCCAAGCAGGAACTAACATCGTTACCTTTGTTACTCCAGTATTTGGGCCTATCCAAATGGACCTATACCGGCCCAACGCCACACACCCTGGGACCCACTTGGCCCAGGACTGCAACTTCATACCGGATGATGTCTTCGCGCTCGTCCAGTCAGAAGATCCTAACAACGCCGAGCCCGTCCTAGGGCTACTTTTCGGGGAGGAAACCGCAGTCCCGACGCCGAAAGAGGATCTGGTCAATCTTATTCTTCGCAGCAATAAGTTTGATCCAACTAAGCTAATCTCGGATGTAGGATCCGAGACGGGGAAGAGAGCTTGGAGAAAGACTGTCAAGTGGACTGACAGTGAAGGAAGGACTTTCAAGCTAATCACCGGGGAAGGAGAAATGCCTGAGTCTGAGTCTGTGTCTGAGTCGGAGTCTAAGATTGAGTCTAGTGAGTCCGGTGCTAGGGTCACTCCTGTAACCACCCCTCTCCCTTTAGTTACTCCTGGTGTTTCGGGGTCTGTCCCGAATGCCTTACCTATCCCGCCACTGACTAACGATCAAATGGCAGCTCTTTTCGAGCTATTTTCTAAATTTATAAGCAATAATAACAACCGTTCTGCTTACTACTTGTCTCATTTTCAAAACACTTTCAAAAATATTTTGTGCAATGACATTGAGAAACCCGACGAATAGGTATCCCTACCTCCATATCTGATCGAGCAATTAGAGCAAAGGGAGTCCCGCAACCCGGTAATCGAAGAAACCGAGTCCATCAATGTGGGAACAACCTTAGAGCCTCAGATACTTAAGATAGGGTTATCTTTAGATCTCGAGGAGAGATAACAATTCACGAACCTCCTCCAAGAATTCAAAGACGTCTTTGCATGGTCCTACAAGGACATGCCGGGGATAGACCGGGAAATAGCCAAACACTATATACCCATCAAGAACGGGTTCAAACGGTTAAACAGATGCCGAATGAGGCTCGAATGGTCCCTTAAGGTCAAGGAAGAAGTTGACAAACAATTCAAAGCCGACTTCATACAAGTGTCCGAGTATCCGGATTGGGTTGCAAACATCATGCCAGTTCCTAAAAAAGACGGCAAGGTGCGTGTCTGCGTAGATTTTCAGGATCTTAATAAGGCAAGCCCGAAAGACGATTTCCCGTTGCCACACATCGACATATTGGTGGATAACACAGCTGATCATGCTCTTCTATCATTTATGGACGGGAATGCCGGGTATAACCAGATAAAATTGGCAGAGGAGGATATGGACAAAACCACCTTCATTACACCTTGGGGTACCTACTGCTATACGGTTATGCCATTTGGTCTCATTAATGCCGGGGCCACTTATCAACGAACCGCCACAACTTTATTACACGACATGATGCATAAAGAAGTGAAAGCTTATGTGGACGGTTTGATCGTCAAGTCTAAAAGCAGGGACGCTCACATCACCGCTCTGAGAAAATTCTTCACCCGATTACGCAAGTACAACATGAAGTTAAACCCTCAAAAATGCAGTTTCGGGGTAACATCTGGCAAATTACTGGGTCATATCGTTAGCCAACACGGCATCGAAGTCGACCCAGCTAAAATCAAGGCCATCACCGAGATGCAACCTCCTAAAACCAAAAAAGAAATAAGGGGATTTCTCGGGAAAGTCCAGTACATCAGCAGATTCATTTCAAAGCTAACCATGGTGTGTGAACCGATCTTCAAGAAATTGAAGATAGGAGAGCGAATATTATGGGACGATAAGTGTCAAGCAGCCTTTTATAGAATCAAAGAAATCTTGTCAGCTCCGCCAGTTTTAATGCCACCTCATCCCGGTTTGCCTTTGTCGTTATACCTAACAACGATCGAGATAGCCATGGGGGCTATGCTAGCTCAGACAGTCAACTCCGAAGAACGGGCTATCTACTACATCAACAAAAAGTTTTTAGAATATGAGTGTAAATACACCATGCTTGAAAAGACGTGTTTAGCCTTTGTCTGGGCCACTATGAAGCTTCGACATTATATGCTCAGCTACGAGGTACAGGTACTATCTAAGATGGATCCAATCAAGTACCTCTTCGAAAAGCCCATTCTCAATGGCAGGATATCAAGATGGACTCTGATGCTGGCAGAATTCGACCTAAAGTTCGTGCCTTTAAAAGCCATTAAGGGCCGAGTGGTAGCCGAGTTTCTCGCCGACATCCCAATAGTCGAAGAAGGACACACCGACACTTGGTCCTTCCCAGATGAAGATATTTTCCATACTGACACCGAAACGTGGGACTTATATTTCGACGGGGCATCCAATTTCCAAGGATTCGGAGTCCGAATTCTTTTAATCTCGCCAAAAGGGGAGCATACTCCCGTATCTATCAAACTGGACTTTGACGTTACCAATAACGCTGCTGAATACGAAGCATGTATCCATGGGCTGCAGGCCGCCGCCGACTTAGGGGTCACTAACCTCCGAGTACACGGTGATTCATCTCTGGTCATTAATCAAGCACTTTAAAAATGGAAAACTCGGAACGCCAATCTCGTGGCCTACCAGGCACGAGTAAGGGATCTCGAGAAACAATTCCAAAAGGTAGAGTACATATACTTGCCTCGAGAAGAAAATCAGTTTGCAGATGCAGTCTCAAAACTAGCATCTTTACTGAATATTCCCGATCATGTGACCAGTATGCCGATTTGTGTCGAAAGACGGTTCGAGCCGGCGTACATTCACGAGATTGAAGACATCGAGATACCCGATCCCGAGCCATAGTATCAAGCTGTGTTAACCTACCTTACAAATGGGGAATATCCTCCCGGGGCCGATAGTCGAGCCAAGAAAGCCTTACGAAGGCTAGCAACCCAGTTTGTCCGCACCGACGATGGACAATTATACAAAAAGACGGCACAAGGAGTTCTTCTCCTATGTGTTGATAAAACTCAAGCCGAGAAAGTCATGGTTGAGGTTCATGATGGAGAATGCGGTCCACATATGAATGCTCAGATGTTAGTCCGAAAAATCATGAGGCTCGGGTACTACTGGAATAATATGGAAACCGATTGCGGGTATATGTTAGGCATTGCCATAACTGTCAAATTTTCGCCAATGTGCAACATATGTCGTCATCCCTGTTGTATACCATGACATCCCCTTGGCCATTCTCGACGTGGGGTATCGACATAATCGGGAAAATAAATCCCTCCGGAACTGGTGGGCATTGTTTCATCCTGGTAGCTATCGACTATTTCACCAAATGGGTCGAAGCTGAATCTTACCGTATTCTTAACGCCAAACATGTCGCCAAGTTTATCCAAAACAAGATAATATGCTGATATGGCATCCCGCATGAATTTATCAGTGACCACGGGACTCATTTTCAAGCCGAAATAGCAACATTGCTAGCCAAGTACAAGATTCAAAGGCACACATCTTCACCTTACCGGCCCCAAACCAATGGGGCGGTAGAGGCGGCTAATAAGACGATTGTCACCATACTCAAAAGATGGCTGATAATTACCGGGAATGACCCGATAAAATTCCATTTGCACTTTGGGGATACCGGACATCAATCTGCACCGCAACCGGGGCAACGCTGTATTACCTTACATATGGAATGGAAGCTGTCCAGCCTGTCGAGTTAGAGGTATCGTCCCTCAGGATCTTACTCGAAAGTCAAGTACCCGAAGCTGATTGGGTTCGAGCACAGTATGACTCGCTAGTCTTATTAGATGAACGACGATCCCATGCTCTCAATAACATCTAGGTATATCAAAAGAGGATCCAACGGGCCTTCAACAAAAGGGTGAGGCCCAGAACCATTAAAGAAGGAGACTTGGTTCTCAAGTCTGTTCGAGCTCTATTACCAGTAGACCCGAGGGGAAAATTCAAACCTAATTGGGCCGGGCCATATCTGGTTAAGAAGATTTTATCAGGCGGAGCAGTAATGCTGACAGACCTGGACGAGAACGAGTTTGTCAACCCAACCAACTTTGACCAGCTGAAGCGTTACTACCCTTAAACCCTTTCTCAATGTCATTAGCAAAATTTATAAAAGTCATTTTCACATAAACTTTTAAAAGCATGTCAAAAGCTAGAATTATTTATTCTACTGTTATGAACATCTTGAACCAATAGTCTTGATGTATTTCAAAAGGGCAGCCCCTCAAAAGGGCACAACCGCTGCAATCGAGAAAAACAGGAACGGTTTAGATAATAAAACTTCCTTTATTTATTCCAAAAAAAAAAAATCGATAAACTCGGAAAATTATAAAAATTGCAAAAATTCAAAAAAATTCAAAAAAAATCACACGACACTAAAATAAATAATAGTAATACTTAAATAATATAAATAGGAGCTCGGTATCTAGGGTATCTTGCCATTTCCCTTGTCTTTAGCTTCTTTTTCCGTCCACTGGCGACGGCGCGGAGGTGAACGTTCCCGGATCACCACGGGAACTTCCGTAGCCCGGACTCGTTTCTTCGAACCCGAGTCCTCGATCACTTCAGTTGGCCCAAGGCGGGCCCACACCCTTTCCGGTAATCTGTCTCGTGGGCCCAGTCGGTCTCGAGCTGCCAATCTCGGTCCTAGTCTCCTCTCTAAATCCGTCAGGGGGCTTGATTGTCCCTGGGAACCACTAGCACCGGTTTCTTTAGCTCGAGTCTTAGTCTTTGATTTAGAACCCGACTCCAGCCGGACAAGGGTAGCAGGAGTCTTTTCTTCATCAAAGAAACCCCTATTATCTTTTACCGTTTCCCGGCGAACCAAGTCAAAGGCCTCGTCAGTCTTCAAAGCTTTACGGGCCTCCTCAGATTCTTCGGAGGTCCATTTGCGATATGCTTCCGAAACCCAAACGGATTGGCAGGGGCGAGGTATAGTCCTTATGGCACGGGTAAACCAGCGTTGTAGCCACGTGTCACACATAGCGTCCGTCAATTGGAGCGAAACGCTGATTATTGCTTCAGTCTCAGGGATTTGCTGAAACGAACCGAACTGCCTCAGAATGCGGTCCGGGTAGATATGGACGGTCCAGTCCAAGGACAAGATCACCAGATAGCGGGCTTTGTCTCTCTTGGCCAGGCCCGTTAATTTCGAGAGGAACCACCAAGTAACGGTCCACCTAATCAAGGGCCCACCATGGAATCTTAGCTCCTCGTCCCAATAAGTTCAGGTTTATGTGATGGGTCGAGCTTATTCGCCGTTTCCTTGAGGCAATCTGGCAGCTACGGTATTTGGGTATGCCCACCGGGGGCTCTATGATCGATAAGCGATCGGATAACCAGATCTGACAAAAAAAAAACGGATTTACATAAGTAAGAAGCTGTCCGCTGGCAGACACTCGATCGAGTGTCATGTCTGACTCGATCGAGTGTCTCATCTGGAGGCGAACATGAGGTTTTTCATCGAGGTCACTCGATCTAGTGGCCTCTGTATGTCAGAAAATTCACGAAAAAAAGAAAAAACGTGAAGGTATACCTGCAAAAAACGAGTACTTCTCTTCAATTGTCGGTCCGGGTCAAGTCTTCTAGCGTCAAGGCCCGTGATAATCTCCCTAGTTGCCAGCCAAGCCGGGTTGTGACCCGTGTCCATCTGATCGACTATGCCGGTTAGCATAATCTAACCCAAGCACGAATCATTATCCATCTTTCCCTCGAAGACATATCGATGTAGCATGCAGAAAGCAAAAGCCCTACGCCTATGGGTGGGAGTAACTCGAATGCCGCTAGAATTCATAAATTTGTCGGCTAAGTCAAATAAAGAAACAGAATCTACCTTCACTATACGGTCCGTCTCTGCATGAGACAAGCCAAGAAAGTCTCTCAATCTCCTCCTCGGGTCAGGATAAAACGGGGGAATAGCGGGACGAGCGCTAGGACACCAACCGCCGATGGCTGCAATTTCTTCGGGAAGAGGGCATAATTCTCCACGAGGGAACGCAAAAAACATGGTGAGTAGTATCCCAAAAGGATAGACAAGCATCCAGGAAGTGCGAATCTACCCTAAGTCGTTGGAGCGGGAATAAAGCAACAATTCCCATTTGAGTCAGCTGAACTTTGTCTTCATCTGGAAAATATTGGGCCCATGCCTGAAGCATTGCGGTCAAATGTTCGATACCCATAACAGAAGTTTTTCTTAAAAGTCAAAAGGATTTTAAGAAAAGAGAAGAGATTTGATTTGAATATGAAAATTAAGAGGAAGAAACCCTCTATTTAGAATAGAAAAATCTTTTCCTAATTGCCTAGGAATAGGGATTCTTGTCATATTTCCTAATTCACATAGGCATACATGCCTAACCTCAGGACTTTAGGAATACTCTTCAGAATCTGATATAGGAATTAAGTCGTCCCGAGCATTTCCATTTTCAAAATTTTTTGAAATTTTCAACATTTTCAAAAAAAATCATTTTCGTTTCCCCAGTGTGAGTCGGTGTTCGCCTAAAATATCGCGTACAAATTGCTATGTGTCAGCATACAGGTACACCCAGACTCCAGAAGAAAGTCTCCTCGCAACTCATTAAAAACTCCCCAGCATGAAACACAGATGTGTCTGCAAACAGGCGCACCCACGGCTTCCTAGGCAAGCCCCCGCGGGATTATTAGCACCCGCTCAGGTATGATTTCTATCTTATGGCTGGCGAGCCCTTTTACGCAAGTCTAATGGACTATAAACGACCCGTTCGGAAGTCAGCCAGGTCTTAATCAACAATTGGCCTGGTAGCTACTCTGAATTTCGCCTTGTCCAAGCCTCAGTCAGAGTGGGGGCTCTGTAGACACCCACATTTGGCCGCCAGGTGTCTATAGCAGTTTCCGAAAAATACCAGATGATGATCAGACATAAACATGACTTAATACGCTCGATTTGGACTCGAAATCAATGGTAATTGGCGCGAGCTTTTAGCGGAGTGAAAATTTCACCAAACTGACCTCAAATCCAGGCCCAGTGGGTCATTACCAATCAAATAAGACTAATTTGGGTCAAAACCGAGACCAAGGGCAAAACCGTCTTTTAGCAACCGAGTCAAACCTCGGTCAAAGATATTCCCGAGCCAAAATTATCTGGCACACGACATTCGGAAATCCGATTCGAAGTCAGATTCCTTACAAAAATCAACAACAAAAAAAAACATTAAACAATTCCAAAAGAGATAAAACTCGATCTCCAAAAGGAAATCCAACCCGGCTCAGACCCACTCGATCGAGTGGACCGGCCACTCGGTCTAGTGAGCTTCTAAAAAACGCCAAATATGGCATCAGACCGGGCACTCGATCGAGTGCTATGCATTACTTGATCGAGTGACCCTCGTTCCAGCTAGAATCGGAGTCTTTCATCTCCTCACAACCGGGTATTGCTTCCTCCCTAAGCAAGCTTTTCCTATCTAGAAGAGAGTACCTTTTCTATCCAAAAACCGGGTGTCTTCTATCCCAAGTCGGTATTTCATCCTATAAATACCCCACCCTTGCACACATTAACGACACAAATTATCAATCAACAATACATTCAATTATTCTCATCACACATCCATACATCCCGAATCTCTAGCAAACCTTAGGAAAATTATACCGAAATACCGTCCCGAGTTTCCTAGAAATTCTTAGGCAAATACAAAAATACAACACCTTAACTCTTCCTAGATTCTCGTTACTCCTACGCAAGCGCCGTTACTACGAGTTCCTAAATCGAGACCGAAATTAGCATGTAGGTTGAGGGTGTTCCAAATCCCGTTCTCTCTTCTTCTCTTCCTTTCTCACGTTTTTTTTTCTTTTTTTCTTCCGTCATCTTCGTCGTCTGTCATCGTCGCTTTTTATTACTACTATCATACTAGTTTCAGTAATAAGTCATCCCTAGGATTCGATATCGACCCTATAGTCGAATATCGGATCTAAAGGAATCAATCTTCAAATCATGTTAAGACTAATACCGTTGAAGCCGAGTAATGATCACATAGTCCGAAAGGACTAATTATGACATTACAACGTGGAGGAATTATCTCGTCTTAACAACATCCAAAACGATTTTCTAAACAACTTTTTCGAAATCCCCTCAAAACATGCGATACCGATTCTATAATCGAACGTCGAATATTACGAGTATCAATATTCAAGTCGAGTATAAATTGCATCGTATTTTTACGCGACTTAATCAAATTATCAATTTTCAAAACCGAAAACAATTGTAGAGTCGAAATTAAACCGACAGCAGCCCGTACAGGGGGCACTCGATCGAGTGCCTAGCCTACTCGATGTAAGTGGCATCCCAATAGTCGAACCAGGAGCCTTTTTTCCGAGACCACTCGATCGAGTCCGTCAATGACTCGATCGAGTGGCCCCTGATATAGCAAAACAGCGAGTTCCTAGCACGTCTCGAGTCCCGGTAAAATTATTTCAATGACTTCGGTCAACACGTGTCAAGTCTATCACGTGAATCTAGTCCTTTCAAAATCACGTCGTGTCACGTTTACGTCTCCTAACTCATTTATCGCAATTGTTGTATTGTATCGTTGGTTGCATTGTAATTCCGGGTGGTATGCCGCTCGTATATTGTAATCGTTGTCGCTTTTATTTCGTTGTTTATTTTATTGTACTAAAATGAACATCGCATGCTAAAACAACTTTGACGTTAATTTAGATGCATTAAAACGACGTAGTTGAACCATAATTCACATGTTTAGTCAAAAAGCCTTGTTTGCATATCATTCAATCGTCAAACTAACGCGCGTACACCAAAAACGAGCGATATCTTAGTAAAGGCCGCTAAGTGCGGGCGGTGTTGGGTGTTCTTTGTGAACTTCCCAACACGTACCCTCACCCCTTACTCAGAACCGTGGTTTCCGGATGTCTGAAACCATTGGCATACGAGATTCATTCAATACACGTTATCTGGATGTCGGTATCGGTTTCGCAATGCAAAGGGACGAACCCAATAAACTCTGAAATCGGAATGGGCCGTACTTTGTGTACGGCCCACTACGACATAGAGTGGGTTCGAACGGGCTCGAACTCCCACAAAGTTCGGTGGCGACTTCAACTTCGATTTAAATTTCAATTCGAGATCAATCTTACCATGAGATTCATTCGCCGCCCCAAACCCGTGCGTGGCCGCGTCGGGGTGGACCTATGTCATGTCCACAATAGAGTAAGTTGATGAATTGAATGAGTTCTAGAGTTCTAATTAGAGAGTAAATTGAATGGATTCGATCTAGGGTTTTTTTTGAAATCCCCATCTCGGGACTAATTATCATTAATAAGATCTGTCATCAAAAGACGGTTAATGACAGCAGGGACATGATCATCCCATATCTTACAGCAAACATAATTAAGAAAGTGTGCTAAACAATGAGCAACCAAATTGCACTTCCTGCCAACATGACACCACTGAATATCAGCAAATCAATTCCGAGCTTCACGAATCTCCTCCACCAACGCGAAGAATTCATTCCGTCCATCCTTACCTTCCTTCACCGCAGTAATCAACTCCAAGCAGTCACTTTCCAGCACCACCCTAGTATGATGTCGCCTCCTAGCTTCATTAAAAGAAGCCAACATAGCAATAGTTTCCCCCTCTCTAGCCTCGACCTGCACATTTGACCTGCTCTGCCCAAATCAGTCCTCCCTCCTCTCGACGACAGATAGCCCCGCATCCCGTACCCTTCCTCGATCCTACCCCCGCGTCCACTTTAATCTTCACCCACCCATGACTCGGTTTACACCACCCCAACACCCTGTCCTGGTTTCCAACACAAACGCCCCTGCCTCTATCCCCACTCATCTCCCCTTGCTCCGACTTAAATTCCTGACTACTTTCTAGAACACGGTCAACCACATACTCGCCACGAACTCTCCTGGCATTAAAAACCCAATTGTTTTGGGCCCCCCAAATCGTCCAACACCTCGACACGAAGAGCTCCCTCTCCTCCGTGGTTAGGTCCTTCCACACATCCTCCACCCATTCACGAACATTCTCATGTGTAAAATCCTTCTTCACATCGATCTCCAGGATATCCCATACCCACCCAACCCAACTGCACTCCTTGGCCAGGTGTAGACACGTTTCTATTTCACTCTCACAGACAGGGCAACGCGATCATGGCTCTGATTCCGTCTCGCAATATTCTTCTTAGATGGAAGAGCGTTGTTACAAAACTGCCAAAAGAATAATTTAACCCAAGGTAAGACTAGAATTTTCCACAGACTTTTCCAAAGCCACGCCTCCTTCTCCCAGGTCGAAGGACCGCCCTCCTCAGCCTGCTTTTCAGTTATCAATCTATATGCCGAACGGACCAAATAAATATTCCATTTCGTTCATGCTCCCAACACCATGAATCCTGTCTCTCGCTCTTGGGTGGTCTCATATTAAGGATTGCATCCTGATCACAACGAAGAAACCGAGCCCGGACCTTACTTGTATCCCAGTCATTCCCGTCGAGCCTAAGAAGATCAGCAACAACCAAACTTTCTGAAGCTGTTATAAGGTGATTTCGAAGCTGTTATGTAATAGGCTGACCATTATCTTGCCGCAAATCATCAATGAAAATCAGGGCGCGTTTATAAAAGGGCGATCGATCATTGAGAATGTCCTTATCTGTCAGGATCTTGTCAAGATGTATAATAGGAAGAATGCTTCTCCTAGATGTATGTTCAAGATGGACCTACAGAAAGCTTATGACACGATCGAATGGGATTTTGTGGAGGACCTTATGACTAAATTGAACTTCCCTGGCAGATTTATATCGTGGGTTATGCAATGTGTGTCTACTACGACTTACTCTATTGTGTTGAACGAAGACTCTTTTGGGTTCTTTAAAGGCAAGCGTGGGTTACGACAAGGTGACCCTATCTTGCCTTTACTCTTTACCCTATGCATGGAGTATCTCACGAGAACTATTGATTATGCTACATCCAGATAGCCATTTCATTACCATCCTCAATGTAAGGCCCTTAAACTCATTCATCTTGTTTTTGCGGATGACATGGTTTTGTTCTGTAAGGGGAATGTCCCGTCTATCATGATCCTTATGCGTGTTGTTTCTACTTTCTCTCAAGCCTCTGGTCTTGACATGAACAAGGATAAATCAGAAGTTTTCTGTTGTGGGATGAAGGAGATGGATAAAAACGATATTTTTCAGGTGACTCGTATTAAGGAAGGGTCCCTCCCCTTTAAGTACTTGGGTGTCCCTATCCAGTCTGGTAAATTAAACCGTCAGAAGTGCAATATTCTTATTGAGAGGATTGTGGCTCGAATTAGAAGTATTGGGGCTCGTAAGTTGTCTTATGCAGGCCGAGTTACTTTGATCAACTAAGTTCTTAACACTCTCCACTGTTATCGGGCTAGTATTTTCCTCTTACCAAAGCATATTATTAAGAGGATTGAAGCTGTGTGTAGAAATTATCTGTGGGATGGAAGTGCTGAATACATGATGGTCCCTCTTGTTGCTTGGGATACTGTTACGGTGTCAAAAAAAGTTGGTGGACTAGGAATTAAGAGGCCGGGTATCTACAACATAGCTGCTATAGGGAAACTCGTGAATTGGATATATGAAAAGAGAGATAGCCTATGGATCAAATGGGTATCAAATCTTTATCTGAAAACAATGCAATGGAGTGATTATATTCCTCCCAAAGATGTTCCTTGGTCCTGGAGGATTATATGCAAGGTAAAAGAGAAATTAACACATGAGTTTCTGAATGATAAATGGATGCAGGATGACAAAGGGTACTCTACCCGGAGTGCCTATAACTGGATCGCTCCCCAACCCACTGCCCCGCCTTGGACGACATTTGTTTGGAACCACTGGAATGTACAGAAACATGCTATGATTGCTTCGATTATTATGCAAAAAGGAATCAAGACAAAGGACAAGCTATATAAAATTGGCTGCAGTAGTGATGCTAACTGCTGCCTTTACGATTCTGATCAGGAGACGCTTTCGCACTTATTCTTTGATTGTGTGTATACCTCCAGGTTATTGCTGTTAACCGAACTACAAACGGGACTGGACCTAAACACTAATCGGGTGATACATAATGCTGATGGAACCGTGAGGTGGAGACTATCTGCGAGCGTGCTTGCAGCTACCTTCTATAATGTGTGGATGCAGCGAAATAAGGCAAGAATCGACGGGTTTCTGACCAGACCTGAAAAAGTGATGAATCAGATTCTGACCGAAGTGAGACTTCGCGTAAAGATCAATGATAAAGATGAAGTAACTGATGATGACGCCATCTACCTCCGAAGAATAGGATATGAATGCTGATTCGAGTTTAGCATGCTTTTTGATTCTGTTCTTGTTATGTCCTTGATATTATTGCACAGAATATGGCCTTATTTGTATATTTTTTTGATGAATGCAATACCTTACATTTCACCCAAAAAAAACAACAACCAAACTTTCAGAATTTGGTACTCTTGGGGAAACAAGGCAATTGCCCACGTCACATTTAACCCATGGGTCATCCCATATCCTGGTCCCGAGCCCATCACCCAGCCTTTTCCGAACCCCTTGTAACACCCCACCTCTCGCACTCCATATACTTCTCCAAGTATAACTTGGATTCCTGCCCAAATTTGCTCTCTCAAAAGCGCAGTTAGCAAAGTACCTAGCACGTAAAGCACGGGACATGAGATTACCACGATCCGTCATTAGTCTCCAAACTTGCTTCCCAAGGAGGGCAGTATTGAAAGCCTGATAGTCACGGAAACCTAGACCACCAAGGCTTTTAGGTTTGCAGAGATTTCTCCACGCGATCCAAGGAATTTTCCGTTTCCCATGCTCCGAGCCCCACCAAAATTTAGACGCAAGTGAACGTAACTCATCGCAAAAATTACCCGGAAGTCGAAAGACACTCGTAGCATAAGTAGGGATCGATTGGGCCACAACCTTTATCAAAACCTCCCTACCCGTTTTCGACAACAACATTCCTTTCCATCCTTGCAATTTTTTACTCAACTTATCCCGTAGCAGTCCCGTGATCACCTGTCTAGATTGTCCCACCACCGTCGGAAGCCCAAGATACCTTCCCGGGTAATCGACCTCCATCACCCATAAACATCCAGCCACTTCACCTCGCCGTCGAACCCCCGTCGAGCTACTAAACGAGGCCGTCGTCTTCTCATAATTCACAATTTGGCCAGAAGCCATTTCATAGTCACTCAAGATACTACGAACTCTCCTCGCCTCCGCCACATTTGCTTTGACAAAGAAAATACTGTCATCAGCAAATAAAAGATGCGTAATAGACGGGGCATCTCGCGTTACCCTTATCCCATGAATCGCCTTATTCTCCGCAGCCCTCCTCATTTGACTCGACAGAACTTCAGCACACAGGATAAAAAGATAGGGAGATAACGGGTCTCTCTGTCTGAGACCACGTTGTGGCCGAAATTCCTGGGATGGGCTTCCGTTAGTTAAAATCTCAAAGGATACCGATGAGACACAATACATCACCCTGTTAATCCAGGCATTATGAAAGCCCATATGAACCAGTACCCTCTCCAAGAAACACCACTCCACCCTATCATAAGCTTTCGACATATCCAATTTGACCGCCACATGTCCCTCCCCCGTCCTCGTATTTTTCATATGATGAAACATTTCAAAAGCAACAAGAATGTTATCCGTAATCATTCTCCCCGATGTAAACGCGCTTTGGTTCTCATAAATCACCTCACCTAAGAACACTTTCAGTCTATTAGCAAGCACCTTTGACACCAGTTTATAAACCACATTGCACAAGCTAATTGGGCGGAAATCTCCCATCTTGGCCGCCCCCTTCTTTTTTGGAATCAGTACAATATGAGTTTTGTTACCCTATCTCAGAAACTCCCCACCTCGAAGGACATGAAGGACCGTACGAATAACCATGGGACCTACTATATGCCAGTATGTCTGAAAAAACAGCCCAGTCATTCCGTCCGGTCCCGGGGCTTTTAGTGGATGCATTTGGTCTAAGGCCCAGACAACCTCATCCTCACGATACTCAGCTTGCAACCCCGCGTTCATATCAACAGATACCCTTCCCCTAACTCCATCCAACAATCCTTCAAAACCCTCCGGCCTTCCTGACATAAACAAATCAGTGAAATAGCTCCTCGCCACCCTACACACATCATCGTATTCTACACAGACTCGGCCATCTGCATCCTCCAACCTAGAGATCGTGTTGTGCTGTTTACGCTGTCTCGCCTTTCGATGAAAATATTTTGTATTCCGGTCCCCCTCTCGGATCCACAAGGAACGAGACCTCTGTCGCCAGAAAATCTCTTCCTGTCGCGTAAGCTTTGCAATATCCTTGACTAAACTCCTCCACTCCTTCAGCTGCGTGGCCCCACGGTCTCCTTCTTCGAGAACTTGGAGACGCCTCCTCTTTCGCTTGATCTCTTTCAGAATCCGCCGTATACTCACCCCTTCCACTTTGTCAATGCTTCACTACACTTTCTCAGACTTTCAAACAAGTCATTCAGAGCACTCTCCCATACCCTTCTGATAGTGTCTTCACAACCTTATTCTCCCACCCAAATTTGTTCGAAGCGAAAAAGCCTCTTCCCATTTCCCCGACTCGTCACTCGAGGATCCAATAGTAGCATAACCGGAACATGGTCGGACCATTCTCGGGTCAAGTGAAGCAGTTTGGCCCTCGGAAACATATCCATCCAGGCGTCGTTGCTCAGCGCACGATCAAGACGGCATTGTCTGTTATCCGAGCCCACCTGGCCATTATCATAAGTGTAGGCGTAGCCTTCATAACAAACAACTCGTAAACAACACTCATCCACCGCCTCTCTAAAATTATTCATCTGCCACCGAGCCCGTGTACTCCCCTTCATCTCCGTCGAATATAATATTTCGTTAAAATCACCTATACAAACCCGTGGCCCATCATTTCCCTCACCAAGAATGCGGAGTTGTTCCCATGAAAGATATCTGTCTCTAACTTCCGGCCACCCGTAGAACCCTGTCACCCTCCATTCTCCCTCGGGCATATGAATGTCAAAGTTCATGTAATGCATTGTAGCTGACCTCAACCTACAATTGATCCCTTTCCTCCACATGAATGCAAGACCCCCCGACCTTCCGGCATTATCCACCTCAAGCCCTTCATACTCATCCAACCCCGCCCTAACTCTCCGCATCTCCATACTGCTCAGCTTTGTCTCGCACAGAAAAACTAAAGCAGGGGCTTCCCTTCTTAGAAGAGATCAAAATCCGCTTACCGCATCGGGGTTGCCCAGGCCCCGATAATTTAGGCTCAGAAGATTCATAATGTCGGGCGGGGTTGAGTCATCTGAACCTCCGCCTCGGGTGAACTGACACCCATGATAATTTTTGTCTTCTTCCTTACGCTACCTTCTTGATCCTCCTCCACTTGTCTACCCCTTTTAGTGTGAGTGATTATGCCCTGCTCCTCTTTCGTGTTGGTCGTCATTCTAGCTAAACGTTTCCACCCCCCTTGTTTGGTACCACAGTCACCATTGCAATGAACAGAATGCAACAGCGTAGGTGACACACTCTCCCCATTGTCAACGCACCTTCCAGTTCTCCCCTCCACCCTCGTCTCTCCTATAATTGTCTCATCCTCCCGCATCACCCGTCCACCACCCACTTCCTCCCTATTGTTATCTTCCGACCCGGTGTGCACAACGAGAATTCCCCCTCCAAAGTTAACTGCACCAGTAAACCCGGCTGCTTGTCCCACCTCCGTATATCCCTTAGACTTGCGATATTTGACGGATATAAGTTGGAGCTGCTTTACCAGTTTAGACACCATTTCAGATTCATTCCTTTTATGATCAGCGTCAAAGGCCTCCGTTAGAATCCTACCCTTCCCAGATTTGTTATCAAGACTCGTACGGATAGGTTTCCAAGGAGGTGCACGTAAATCTTCCCCGAATTGCAGTTCGCCTTCATCAAAAGGCCCCTCCTCGCAATCTTTCTCCCCATGTCCAAGCACCCTACACCCATAGCAAAACGTTGGAAGAAGCTCATATTTGACCGGGAACTCCACCAATCCCCCTGAGGGCATGCGAATGGCGATATGCTTGTGTAGCGGTACCCTAACATCATGGAGAATTCAGAGACGAACTGCTCCCTTAGACCCACCTACAACCCCTGAATCAGCCTTCACAAACGTACCCAAATGACTTCCATTATTGTGTAAATTCTCGCTACTGCTTCTCCCAGGAAGAGGGAGATCATATACTCGAGCCCAGAAAGGTACGTGAAACAAAGGCGTGTCTGTCAACCTACCCTCCCCCGTAGGGTTATTAAAGCACTAAATATTTCTATCAAAATGCCAAGGTTGTCCATCGATCACTTTCAACTTATCGTCTAATGTTTCGAAACGGAAAAGGAAAATATGCTCTTTAGCGTCAAGAATGGAACCAATAGTCTTACCTTTGGTTTGGCAGACCTTCGTCATTGTATCTATTGCGGCCTTTACGTTAATCATTTTCATGGTCCACACCTTCCCTATCAATGATATCTCCTCCTCCTTAAAGTCTTCCTCCCCTCCATCTACCCACACGATCGTCGTCTCTTGCCCTACTTTCTCCTTCTCTTTCGTCGAACTTCCGTCCCCTGACTCCATGAGAACCATGTAACGTAACAAATATTGAAATGAGTATATAAATAGCGAGATTTTGTAGTTTTTTGATGGGAGGATTTTGCCGTCAATCCCTACCAACAAATAAAGCCAACTAAACCTAACACGTAGATATGGTAAGTCGGGTCGATATCCACGGGGACGGTAATGGGTGTCTAGACTAAGGTCTACCTAAAAACAAGACTAGGTCACAAACAACACAAGAGGAGGGGAACAAACAAGAATTGACTAACTATGACAATGAAAAGGGATGAAACTAGTATTATGAATGAACTAGGTATAACACGGACTAAAAGGATCAACTAAAACTAAATCAATCAACTAACTAGATAAATAATTGCTAACAAGATGGAGAAATCAAATTGGGAAGGAGTAGGGTTAGTTTGGGTTCATAAGTGTAATAGGATAGTTGGGAGATCGGGGGTGTAAGTTTCACCTAGTCACTAAGGTCTGTTCGCACTCTCGTGTCAAAGACAAACCCGAATACTCATGCAAGATGCTACCCAATACACAAGGATTCAACCAAAAATCAACCATACAATGAGAAGAAGAAAACAAGCAAGAGAAGCATGACCAGTACTACTCAAACAAGCAATTCAACAAACGCATAGTATGCTTAACATGTGACTAGCACAAAGAATCCACCTTTACCCTCAATCAAACCCTAATTACCCATAATCAACACTTAATCCCCCTACTAACCCCATAATAAGTCTACTCACACATAATCAAACTAACACTAATACAAACAAGAGAAATCAACAGAAACATCAAAACATTCATTATGAAAATGAAACTAGCAAGAACAATGAACAATGAACAAAGATTAAAACTTGTGAACAAAGAAAGATTAAAGGAAAAGAGAAGAGTAATTATACCAAACTAGTGAAGAGAAAAGATGAAAACTTGTATATAAAGAACACCCAAAAACCTCCACCAAATGTTGTCAAGATTGGATGGATTTTTCAAGAGAGCCCTTAATACAAGAGTAACTATCTAAATTAAACTAGGATTAACGAAAGATTAAGGAAAGATTAATGTAAACTAAGCTAAGAATGAAGGGAGTCTATCTAGGGTTTTGAATAGTGTAGAGTAATGTAAGGTGCTTAAACAATACAAAGGGAGGGTATTTATAGGGTTTCATGAGCAAAGGAGTTGAAAGAATGAAACACGGGCTGAACTGGGTCATTCCCGACCGGGATGAGGGTCTTCCCGATCGGGATCACCCTCCAGAAGCTGCTGCTTGTTCGTCATTTTGACTGCCAGGTGTCTATGGCAGTTTCCAAAAAAACCCGATGATGATCGGATGCTAACGTGTTTCTACGCGCTCGGATATGGGCTCAAAACCATTAGTTGCTGGCTAATGCACTTACGGAGTATAAATCTCACAAAACTGACCTCAAATCCAGGCCCAGTGGATCCTTTCCAGTCAAACAAGACTAATTTGGGCCAAAACCGACACCGGAAATAAAACCGACTTTTAGCGATTGGGTCAACCCCGATCAAAGTCGTCTCCGAGACATACAAAACAACCATTCAAGCATCAAAAGCCCAGTCCAAATACAAAACTCACAAAATATCCAAAATCACGGTCCAAAAAACTGACCCGCGCGACCCAGCTGAGCCACTCGATCGAGTGCTCAGCCCACTCGATCGAGTGGGCCCTCATTCGAGCCCGACTGCAGGTGCACTGGGCCACTCGACCGAGTCAAGGGGCTACTCAGTCGAGTAACCCTAGCCGGGGATGCATAGCCTAGCCTATATAAACAACTCCATGCACACACTTCAAGGGATCTTTTTTCACCCTAATCTTTCGAAACCCTAATCAAACCCTAATACTACACTAGCAAACCCTAAACCTAGCTTTAGGAATTCAAAACCCTAACCACCGTAACTTAGCCTACATACTCGATACTCCCGTGCTAGCCACCACTACGAGTCCCGTCCGAGCATAAGAAACATGTAGGTTGAGGGTGCGAAAACCCCTTTTCTTCTCCTTTCTCGTCTTCCTCGCGTCGTTCGTCGTCACTGTCGTCGTTTTTTTTTATATTGTTCGCGTCATAATATCGTCAATATCGTTAGTATTAAGACACTAAAATACTTGTGGATTTGTGTCGAGTGTGAGGGATGTCGGAATAAGAAAACCCGAATATACAAGTGTATTGCACACAACGTTGACGGTCGCTTATCCCAACACCCCGATCACTTGATTATTGAAACAAGTCAACTTAAACAATAATTTTTTTATTCGCATTATTATCATTAATCGCCTACTTCATCGATTTCCTAAAACCTTTTTCTAAACAATTTTTTTTAATAAGGGTCGAAACCCGTTGACGTAGATCCGACATCTCACGATCCCTAGGGATTTATTTCGATGTCGGAGAAGCCGAGGGAATCAAGTCTTTCCATTCAAGTAAAGCGTCGATCCGTTAGATTCAATACCAATTCCGTAATTGGATGTTGAATCTAACGATCTAGTCAAATAAACTAACTAACGCGATTTTCGTTGATGCTAAAATAATTGTCATACAATTCGTTAGAATTACGACATTATTAAACGCGGAGGAAATCTATTCGTATCGCGATAGTTAATTTAAAACGACTTAAAGTGATTTTCTTTTTTTCTTTTGTTTCCACTCTAGTATTCCATATCAATTCACTAAGCGAACATGGGATATGACGAGTATCGAAGTTAAGTCCCGAGTATAAATTCCAAAATATTTATGCCCGATTCTACAAACTCATCGAATTATCAAAAATCAAAAGCAATTTCAAAATCGATAATAAAATTGCGAGCAAACCCCAGTTCGTACAGGGGGCACTCGACCGAGTGCCAAGCCCACTCGGTCGAGTGGCATCCCAAAAACTGAAACATAATGTATTTTCGATCTCCACTCGGTCGAGTCTCACAGTGACTCGGTCGAGTTGGTCAATAACTCGATCAAGTAGGGTCTAAAATACGGGACAGAAGCGTTTTCAGAGGCCCACTCGGTCGAGTCCTACAATGACTCGGTCGAGTGGCCCTTTATCACGTCAAAACCGTGAGTCCTACATCGTTTTCTAGTTTCAATAATATTTTTATGACTTAGGTCAACACGTGTCAAATTAATCACGTGTACTACTACTTTTTCAAAAACCATGCATCACATTTACATTATTCAATACCATTCATTAATTTGCAAACCGTTATTATTCGTTATACCATTACTAACCGTTTGTTCTTTTGTCGATTTAATTCTCGTTTATTTTATTGTTCTAAAATGAACCCACATGCTAAAATACAACTTTGACGTTAATTTTAGTTGCATTAAATTGACATAGAAACCCATTCAATTTCTCACATGCTTAGGGAAAGTAATGTTTGCATAAGCATTTTTCACCGTTCAACTAACGCGCGTATTCAAAAATCATTCGATATCTTAGTAGAGGCCGCTAATGTGCGGGCGGGGTTGGGTGTCTTTTGTGGGCTTCCCAACACGTACCCTCACCCCTTACTCAGAACCTCGGTTTCCGGATGCCCGAAACCGCTGGCGCACGAGAGTCATTCAATACACAATAACCGGTAGTGACGGTATCGGTATCGCAATGCAAAGGGGTGAGCCCAATAAACTCTGACATCGAAAATGGGCCGTATTTTGTATACAGCCCACTACGACATAGAGTGGGTTCGAACGGGCCCGAACTCCCACAAAGTTCGGTGGCGACTCCACTTCGATTTAAATTTCAATTCGATCCATTCTCATATGGAATTCATTCGCCTCCCCAAACCCGCGCGTGGCCGCGTCGGGGTGGACCTATGTCATGTCCACAATTTGGCGACTTCGCTGGAGATTAACTGATGTGTGACTTACCATCGGCATCCTCAGGGTGAGACTCGAATAGAAATCGTTTGACTAGTACAATACGCGTTTTAGTTCTACGGTTCATGCATAACCCATATTTTCCCGGGCTGGTACTCGCGACCGACGTCCCACTATACCGTGATGTACTCCAATATGGATATGTCAAAGGTGTCCATAGTCGATTCGAGTGGGTTTCGCGGCATGTTCTAAGATCAACTCGACTTAGGAAGTCCGTCCCGATCAACGTCTAGACTATGTGCACTGGTATAGACCCTCTATAGACCGACCGAGACTTAGTGTAAAGCATACATGGCGTCGTTATAATGCTTGCCTGACTACATGCTACTTGGTTTCCGTGTCGTTTTCAAAAACCGTCAACTTTTCAAGAATTACATCTTTTTCAAGATATCCAATTTCAAAACCTGGGACGCATACCGAATTTAGGACTTATGATTTTTACTCAAATTAGCCTATTTCTAGCCGGTATGCCGCCCATTTCAAAACTCGAAAATATTTTCGAACTTTCAAAACCGGGGCCCGATGCACTTTCCGATTTTTTTCGAAAAATTGGGCCACTCCCCGAGTTTTCTCGGACTTTCAAAAAAAAAAACCATTTCAACATCTTCTTTTTCTTAGGACTCCCCGTATTTACCAGTGTCGGGTTGTGTCTTAAGTCATCGAGGTCTCTAGCGTCAAAACTCTGTCGATCTTACATCACGAGTTTCTTCCCTATCCCGGTCCGCCTTATTAGACTAAGGCCAAGCCCACCTACGTAGGACATACTCCTACAAAAGGGGGCCCGTCTACACAATCGAGTGAAAAGTCTGGGGATGTCTCACGTGGACCTTCCTTCGAACAGGACTCGGCCCACCCGCCGATTCCTAAGGAAGGCCCACCTTTCACAAGTCACCCGTCTTAGGTGTCTATTCCGAGTCATTTCCCTTTTTAGTCTTGTTCGGGATATACTTTCTATTCCGATTTGGGCTAGTTTCTGATCACGCGGTGTTCTTACAGACAGGCCACCCGAGACTAGATATCAACGCAAGATGGACGAATTGAAAGACGCGTTGACCAAGATCGAGACTCAACTGACTACCATCCAGGCTAACCAAGCAACTTTAGCCACCCACCTGAACGCCGTAGAGAAAACGGCCCCTGTTGAAGGATCTCAGCCCACTGGGCCCATAGCTGAACTGTAATCCCCTAGAAAATCTAACGCGATACAGTGGCGGAAACACTGTAGAGTCAGAATTAAAACGCACTGTAACTATGTCTTAGTAAAATTAAAATGGTAAAGTCAAATAATAGGCCTTAAATAAAATGGCCAAATTTTAAAACAATCCACAAAAGGGGTTTGAACAATCCATAAGACATAATTATCAAAATAAACAAGCAGAATCCACACTGCTCGCTAGCCCACACCCGGAACACGTATACCTGCCATGTAAAAACATAACAGCCACAATCAGTGGGGAGCAACGTCAACGTTCTCCCAGCCGTATAACAAGATTTAAAAAATGTAATTACTACTATAGAAAAATAGTAAAAATGGAAAACAGTAAAACAACATATTAAAAATAAGCTTTCAGTGAAAAACTTCACGTAACGAAACAATATAAATAAAATGAGTTTTCCGAAGAAAACATAAAACATTTGCCAACCTGCAAATGAAAATATATCGATAATAATAAAAATATTCAAAATGGCGGTATGGATAGGATTAGTGATGAAGGCTAGACTTTCACTAGGAGAATACTAAAACTAGCTTCGAGAACTTAGTTCAAACAAATCAAACCTCGGTCTCTAACTAGGCTACTCAACCATAATAGGACGGCGACTTATAAATGCGTGGCCCTAGTTTAAGATAATATGCACACCCCTCCCGAGCACCATAAATACTCAGTTCAACCCGACGGCGTCTTACACTGCGAGGCACTAGTTTAAGGTCAAAATGTACACACACTCCCGAACACCATATATGCTCGGTTCAACAACCAGTGTGCCCCATAAAGACACACCAGCCTTATAGTTGATGGCAAAAACGTAAACCCCAGAATATATTACTCTAAACCTCACACTGGTCCATATTCCATAACTCCAAAACAAGCCATTATCAGTATAAACAAGAGATATAATCATATGATGAATAATATGAAGATAAAAGAAATAAATATTTTATATTAAAACGGAAACTTTCTATAAATAGAAACTTACTAAAAATAGCATTATATCAAAACATCAAAAATATTAGTTCATACTAATACAACATTTTTAGTAAACGATATAGATTTATAAAACTAATACTTTCGGCCTTAACGATATTAATTGTTAAAGTGAGAACATTTGGGTTTATGAAATTATTAAAATATCGTACAAGTGTTATAAAATCATTAAAAATGTCTTAAACATTTTAATACTACTAATTAGGGTGTTTTCAAAAGTTACAAAGCTAAAATTCCCTAATTATTATTATTTTCGACAATACAGTTATAAATATAATTTTACGGCAAATGTCAATTCAAGTCTTTTAACGTCTTTTATTTAATTAAATCAATGAATACATTCAGAGTATGTTAAGGGATGATTTAATTCTTAAAGTATCAGATTTAATATTTTCAAAAATTGCTGGAAAAATAATTCTTTTAGGTAAGACGAAGCATTTTAACAATCAATCGTAATTTTGTCCAAAAATTATTACTAATAATTAAAGACTTTAACAAATAGTAAAAAAAATTACGTAAAATAGCTAAAACATATTTTTAGACATTCTGTCCAGAAAAGAAAATTTTCCAGAATCCTATAACTCGGTTTTTAAAGGGTTTTCTCGTTAATCGTCTAATCTCGACAATAACGATTATTAAAAATAGTAATTACAAAATGATTTACGTATTAATATCCAAAAAATATTATTAAACTTAAAAATCATGATTTTCCAGAATATACCAGTTTTTCATATTTTCCAAAATTCTAGATTTAACAAATTCCAACAAAACCGTCATTTAAAACTCGTTTTCACAATTAACGATTTCATTAATAAAACTTATCATTCCTAACATTTTATTAAAGCACTAAAAATCATAAAATTACATTTTATCATGAAATCATCAGAATCATTTTTTTCCCAGATTTAATCATAAGACCAGAAATCGAGAATTTAAACGACAAACGCAGTTTTAACGATAAACGATGATTTAAAGTGATTAATTAATTCACCCACTTAATAATTCCGAAAAATTATGAAAAAATTCAGAAAATTCTTTTTCACCAGAAATATCATCCACGCCAAATTTCAGATTAAAATGAATTGTTTAAGTACTAGAACTAAAAATCGGCTTTTAATCATTTTTGTCCGTAAGCGGTAATAATTCAATAATTGATATCTAAAATATCAGAAAAAATACCAAATTATTAAAAATCATAAAAAACTTCATTTTTACAGAATATAAACATATATTACAAGTTTAGGCCGAATACTACGCTTTTACAAATTAATATGACGATTTAATCGTTAATCTCGTAAAAGCGATAAAAATATCGAAACATACAAATTTTCAACTTTTAAAAATTTTTCCAGATTATATGACATACATATATTGTCAAAAATAAAATATAAAAATTATACATGCAACTACACAATTAAAACCTTGAAATACCGAGTAACATCGACGTTACCTTTAATCTAAGTCCGAGTCGACGATGTATTCGTCCGCTTCCGGATCCTCCAAAAATACTACAAAAACATGACATCCATGGTATGAAAATACCATAAGATCGCTGGAAAAACAAGGTGAAAATGATTGGAAAAAAAATCGATTAATACCTTAACGAAGGAGACGAAAAGAGGATCGAAATAAGAGAAAAATAGGAGACGGAAGGCGATGGTTGAAGACGGTTTTCTGGCCAGAAATGGCTGCTGAAAAATTCAGATTTCATGAACCAAAAGAGAGAAAAAGAGGAGATATTTGCCTTGATTAAAATTGATGTAAATTGAATGAGAAAAAAAAAATGAAAGGATTAAGCATAAATGAAGCTTTTAAAATTGATGAAAACAAGGTAGATGCATACTACACAACTTGGCCAAAATGATGTATGTGGAGGTTGAAAAGTTTTTGCATGAATCATCACATTAAAACATGGTAAAAAAATATCTTGTGAAATAATTGTTCTCTTAAAAAAAACATAAAAATAATAAGTTGTAAAAATATGTAGTAGTAGTGTGACATGGGGGTCACGGTCCAAAATGGTGGGAAGGGGTCCAAAAATAATTGTAGGTTGATTAAAAAGATGATCGTAAAATTATTAAAGGTATTTCAAAGCAATTCGAGTAAACCTCACGTTGGAATTTAATTATTTACGAAATTTCATAATAAAATAATTAATGGCTAAATTTTCATAAATAAAAATATTTATTAGTTGAAAATATTATATAAATATAATTAGACATTTGTAGGAAAAGAAATAACTTAAGTTCGAGCTTAAAAACGTCAATTCAAAGAAAAATAGAATTCCTCGCGGAAAATTAATTAGTTTACGAAGAAAATAAAATAAATAGATTTAAAAGAATTAAAATCTTTTAAAATATAAATAAATATCATTAAACTCAAAAATAAAAATAAAACCTGGAAAAAGATGAAATGCAAGGCCGAAATGTGACAGAGTTATGACAGAGTCATAACGGTAAGGATAAAAACGCTAGGAAAAATAGCGGGTGTTACATGAACTTATCAGCGTTGTTCGTAGGCTCGAAGAACAGGTTCACCTGTCCACGAACAACTCGATCCACACTGAAAATGCTCGTTCCTATGCACCTTTGAATGACGAGCTACCGACTAACCTCAACCTTACGGGAATTCCGATGTTTGAGGGTAGTGAAGACCCGGTCCACCACATCCGGGCTTTCAAAGATTTCATGGCGGTCAAGGGGGTGAAGTCCACCATGTTTAAGCACTTATTCCCTTACTCCCTTGAAAAGCATCCCAAGGCCTGGTACTACAGGCTCGACTCGAAGAAATATAAGACCGGGGATGATGTGGCGACCAAATTTGCTCGGAATTACGCCGACAACACCGAGATCCAGACTACAATGCGTACTCTGGAAGTCATGGCTCAAGAGCCCAAAGAAGGGTTCACAGAATATCTTCAAAGGTGGAGCGCCGAGAGTGTGAAGCTGGTCGACAAGCTCAGTGAGAAGGTCCTAGTGGAGGCTTTTGTCAAGAACCTCCTCCCATCCTACCGGGTCCATCTCCGGTATGCTATCATCCCCAATTTCGCCGCCCTTACTGAAATGAGCACAAGAATCGAAGATGACCTGAGGTTAGAGAGCCTGACTAAGGCCTCTACCAAGGGCTATCAAGGGGCCAGTTCATCTGTGAGCAAGCCCACATCTGCAGCTGCAACTCGCAGCATCTTCAATGAGGTAAATCTGCTTGACACCTCATCCAAAAAGAATACGCCAAATCGGGTATTCACGGATATAGGGACTACCTATACCTACGCCTTACAAAGGCTATCTTCGAAAGGCATTATCCAACAAATAGGCCCGACTCCCGAGCTTCCAGTGGAGAAAAGGCCCAAGAGCTACAATGTCCAAGCCTATTGCCAGTATCACCGAGGTAATGGGCATGATACGGAGAAATGCTGGAAACTGAAGCATCTGATCCAAGATCTGATCGAAAGCGGGAAAATACCGTTGCCCGGAGACAAGCCGAGCAACAAGGAAAACCCGTTCAGTGCCCATGCTGTATTTACCAGTGAGGTAATCGACTGTTCACACCTCATTTCCCCTATATCCCACAAATTAACGGGATATGGTTCGATGACGAGGACGACGTTTACCTAGCCAAAGGGGAAGCTGTCCCCATCACTAGTGAAGAGGTCCGAAAGGCTAAGTCCAAAGCCTTAGCCGCTAACCACCTCGCTGCAGCCGGGCGTTCTACTCCAACAACCGTCACTGAACCTGCCAGGACGGATTCTACCCCCGAGGAACCGGGCACCGACACGGCCTTGGTCCAACAATTGAAGAGGGTTCGATCTGACTTAACCATATGGCAACTACTAGTTAGCTCGCAAGCACATCGAGAAGCACTGAGTAAGGCTCTCGATGAAATTAAGGTCGACTCACAGGCCACCCCTGCTGAAATGGTAGCCACTATCATGCCCTATCTCAAGGGCAAGTCCAAGAATGAAGGCCCACTCATAACCTTCTCTGTGTCCGATCTACGACCATTTGGGCCCAATCATAATCTGGCCCTGTACATCACGGTCACTGCCGAGGTAAGTACCTCCCGATGACCCTAATCGACGACGGATCTGCCGTAAATGTCCTTCCCCTAAGGACCGCTAGGGCCCTCGGCATCACCGATGCCGACTATCTCCCGACGGCGCAGACTATCCAGGCTTTCGACGGAAGCCCAAAACAGGTAGCCGGGGGGCCGTTAAACTGACAATCATAACGGGCCCAATCGAAAAAGAATTGGAATTCCAGGTGATTGATGTCACCTCATCTTTCAATCTGCTGCTCGGAAGGCCCTGGATCCATCCGGTCAAGGCCGTGTCCTCTACCCTACATAGGAAGGTGAAGAAGCCACTTCAAGACGGTGTCATCACGCTAGAGGCGACCCCCATGACCGTGGCTAGCTAAAATGCCACAAGCCGGGCCAAACCACGAGGATTCGATTTCGTGGGTACGATCGAGGAGGAATATCTCTTCAGGCCCTACTTCACTACTAGCATCGACACGATGCTACAAAACTTGGGCTACTTACCGGGGGCTACCTCGAGACCACATCTTCCAGCTGGGAAGATTATCGAAGTCCTAAATGATGGCGAATCACAGTTCGGATTGGGGTATGCTATAACTCCGGAAAACGTGGTCCGGGCCGGTATTCACAAGGCCACCAACATCCTCAACCCATCCTCAAGGGTACTTACATAGGCCCTTATAGCCCGAAGTTAACTGACTACTTCGTCACTCCTGTATTCGGAGCTATTCAAGTGGGCCTCTACCAACCCACCATCACATATCCCGAGACCAAAACGGCTCGGGAATGCAACTTCATCCCCGATGATATATTCACCCTTGTTCAAGCCGAGTCCAAGGAAGGGGAAAACAACTCTGAGCCCGTGCTGGGGCTCTTATTAGGAGAAGACAAGGCTGTTCCCGCTCCAAAGAACGATTTGGTCAACCTGATCTTTCGCAGCGATCGGTTCGACCCAACCAAGCTAATCTCCGAAGTCGGTGCAAACACCGAGAAAAGGGCATGGAGGAAGACCATAAAATGGACCGACAGTCAAGGACGGATCTACAAGCTGTCCACTGGCGAGGTAGACATGCCAGATACCGAGTCCGTGTCCGAGTCTGAGTCTGAGTCCAAGTCTAGAGGGTCTGGTGCTAGAGTCGAGTCTGTAACCCCTTTTCCCTTAGCCACTTCCACTGAGGTCTCGGGGCCTGTCCCAAGACCTCTCTCTATCCCGCCACTGACCAACGAGCAGATGACCGCTCTTTTCGAGCTGTTCTCAAAATTTACCATTAATAATAATAACGAAAACCGTTCCGCTTACGACTTGTCTTATTTCCAAAATTCTCTCAATTTCAAAGAGGGCGCATTACGGCCCTGAGAAAATTTTTCACCCGGCTGCGTAAATACAACATGAGACTGAACCCACAGAAATGCAGTGTCGGGGTAACGTCGGGCAAATTACTGGGCCATATCGTTAGCCAACGCGGCATCAAGGTCGACCCAGCTAAAATCAAAGCCATCATCGAGATGCAACCACCCAAGACCGAAAAAGAAATAAGGGGGTTTCTCGGGAAAGTCCAATACATCAGCCGGTTCATTTCAAAGTTAACCATAGTATGCGAGCCCATTTTCAAGAAACTGAAGATTGAAGAACGGGTGCTATGGGACGACAAATGTCAAGCGGCTTTCGACAAAATCAAGGAGATTCTGTCTGCTCCGCTAGTATTAATGCCACCTCAACCCGGTCTGCCTTTGTCGTTATACCTAACAACGACCGAGACAGCCATAGGGGCTATGCTGGCCCAGACAGTTGATTCAGAAGAACGGACTATTTACTACATCAGTAAAAAGTTCCTGGAATATGAATGCAAATATACAATGCTCGAGAAAACGTGTCTAGCTTTGGTTTGGGCCACTAAAAAGCTCCGACACTACATGCTCAGTCACGAGGTACATGTATTATCCAAAATGGATCCTATCAAGTACCTGTTTCAGAAGCCCATCCTCAACGGCAGGATGTCCAGATGGACTTTAATGTTATCTGAGTTCGACCTCAAGTTTGTGCCATTAAAAGCCATCAAAGGCCGGGTAGTAGCCGAGTTCCTCGTCGATAGCCTGATATCTGAAGAAGGGCACACCGACACTTCGGCCTTTCCCGACGAGGACATATTCCATACCGATACCGAGACATGGGATTTGTATTTTGATGGGGCATCCAACTTCCGCGGATTTGGGGTCGGAATTCTGTTGATCTCACCCCGAGGGGAACACACTCCTTTATCCCAAATTGGACTTTGATGTGACCAACAACGCAGCCGAATACGAAGCATGCATTCACGGGTTGCAAGTCGCCGCTGATTTAGGGGTAACGAACCTCCGGGTCCACGGCGACTCTTCACTGGTCATTAATCAAGCGCTCCAAAAATGGAAAACTCGGAACGCCAATCTCGTGGCTTACCAAGCACGGGTAAGGGTTCTAGAGAAACAATTCCAGAATGTGGAATATATCTATCTGCCTCGGGAAGAAAATCAATTTGCAGATGCACTTTCCAAATTAGCATCCCTGCTAAATATACCGGACCATCTTACCAGCATGCCAATCTGTGATGAAAGGCGGTCCGAGCCGGCTTATATCCATGCCATCCAGGATATCGAGATAACTGACCCAGAACCTTGGTATCAAGCCGTCCTAACCTACTTGGCAACGGGAGAATATCCCCCGAAAACTGAAAACCGGGCCAAGAAGGCCTTGCGAAGATTGGCGACCCAATTTGTTCGTACAGACGACGAACAATTATACAAAAAGACAGCACATGGGGCTCTCCTCCTATGTATCGACAAAATACATGCCGAAAAGGTTATGGCCGAATTACACGATGGTGAAAACGGTCCGCATATGAACGCCCATATGCTAGCCCGAAAAATCATGAGGCTCGGGTATTATTGTAACACCATGGAAACGGATTGCCAATTATACGTCAAACATTGCCATAATTGTCAGATCTTTGCTAATGTACAGCATATGCCATCTTCCCAATTATATACCATGACATCACCATGGCCATTTTTGACATGGGGTATTGACATAATTGGAAAGGTGCACCCTTCCGGGACGGGAGTTCATTTCTTCATCTTGGTGGCCATCGACTATTTCAACAAATGGGTCGAGGCCGAGTCATATCGTGTCTTGAACGCCAAGCACGTGGCCAAGTTTATTCAAAATAAGATAATTTGCCGATACCGGATCCCACACGAGTTCACCAGTGATCACGAGACCTACTTTCAAGCTAAAACCGCTAAGTTGCTAGCAAAATATAAAATTCAGAGGCATACATCTTCACCCTACCGACCCCAAACGAACGGAGGGTAGAAGCGGCTAATAAAACGATTGTCACAATACTTAAAAAGATGGCTGAGAATTATCGGGAGTGGCCCGACAAGATACCTTTTACCTTATGGGGGTATCGAACGTCAATCCGCACCGCAACCGGAGCTACTCCATATTACCTGACATATGGAATGGAAGCGGTCCAACCAATCGAGCTAGAAGTGCCATCCCTCAGAATTTTACTTGAAAGCCAAGTACCTGAAGCAGATTGGGTCCAAGCCCGATACGATTCGCTAGTCCTTTTAGACGAACGGCGATCCCGGACCCTCAACAATATTCAAATATATCAAAAGGGGATCCAATGGGCTTTCAACAAAAGGGTTAGGCCCAGGAACATCAAAGAAGGGGATCTGCTCCTAAAATCGGTTCGTGCCTTACTACCGGTGGACCCAAGAGGAAAATTTAAACCCAATTGGGCTGGGCCATACTTAGTCAAGAAGGTCCTATCAGGAGGAGTGGTGATGCTGACAGACCTAGACGGGAACGAGTTCGTCAACCCGACCAACTTGGACCAGCTGAAGCGCTATTACCCATAAACCCTATCTCAATGTCATTTGCAAAAGTTTATAAAAAGTTGTCTTTTTTATAAATTTTCAAAAATTTTAGACAAGTCAATGAGCTAGAATTAATTATTCTACTGTCGCGCATCTCGAATTAAAAATCTTGGTGTATTTCGAAAATTGCCAAAAAAAATCAATTTTGAACTATGCTTGGTTTGATTCCGCTAATTGTGGATACGTAGGCAACCCCAGAAAAGGGTATAACCACTGCAATAAACGAAAAGATGGGAACGGTATTCAATAATATGTCTTTTATTAAAGTCTCGATAAACTCGGGAATTACAAAAAAAAAAAAAAAACGCCGAAATCGGCACACAAAAAAAAAACCACACCAAAAAACTAATAATAATACTCAAATAATAAAATAATGGAGACTAATATCCGGGCATCTTGCCCTTGCCTTTGTCCTTTAGGTCTCGTGGAGCCCGAGGTCGCCGGGGTGGGGGCGAGCATTCCCGAATCACAAGGGGAACCTCCTTGGCACGAACCCGTTTCTTTGACAACGGGTCTTCTGCAACAGTCTTCGGTCCAAGTCGAGCCCGCACGTGCTCGGGTAGTCTATCTCGTGGGCCAAGTCGGTCCTGCACTGCTAGTCCTGGGCCCAGTCTCCTCTCCAAGTCAGTCTGGGGGCCCACTTTCCCCCAATCACCTTTAGCACTAGGCCCTTCGGCTTGAGTCTTAGTCTTCTTTTTCTGACCCGACATTAGTCGGACCATAGTAGCCGGGGTGTCACCTTCATCAAATAAGCCCCTGTTGTCTTTAGCTTGCTCCCTTCGCAGCAGGTCAAAAGTTTCATCGACCATCAGAGCAGCTCGGGCTTTGGCATCACCTGCTTTAGTCCACTTCATATAGGAGCCTGAAACCCAGGTCGAATGGCGAGATTTGGGAATGGGCCAAGTATGTCGGGTGTACCATCTTTGCATTCATGTATCGCACATCACATCAGTCAGTTGGGTAGGCTCACTCACAACTGCTTCAACTTCTGGGATCCGCTGGGTCCATCCATACTGCCTTAGTATGCGATCCGGGTAGAGATGAATTGTCTGCCTAAAAGACAGGATTACCTGATAGCGGGCTCTATCCCTCGGGTCCAAGCCAGTCCAAACATAGATGGGCCACCACGGAACTACCCATCGAACTAACAGGCCACTGTGAAAAGACAACACCTCGTCCCAATACTTCTGAGTAATCTGACGAGAAAAGTCAATGGTCCGCCTCCTTGTCATCACCTGGTTATGACGATAATTACTCGCGTCAAGAGGAGGATCTATCACTGATAGCCTCTCGTAAAGCCAAATCTGAAAAAAAAAAAAAAAAAAAAAAAAAAAAGAGGCAAAAGAATGAGTTCCCAAGACGAAATAGGCGTCCGCCTAAGGGCACTCGATCGAGTGCCTTGGGGTCACTCGATCGAGTGATACCTCTGAACACGAACAGGGGGCTTCTTACGAGGGCACTCGATCGAGTGCCAGGGTGACTCGATCGAGTGCCCACTGCAGCAGAAAAATCGCGAAAAAAAAATCGGAAAAATCGAGGAGTTGGAAAATAAAAATCCGACATACTTGCAATAAACGGGTGCTTCCCGTAAGGCGTACTGAAGAATCCCTCTTGAGTTTATCTAAGCCTTGAATGATTTCGCCCGTGATAAGCCAAGTGGGGCTGTGCTTCGTCTCCATCATGTCAACCACGGTAAAAAGACGAACGTCACCCATGCAAGACAATAAATCCATGTTACCTTCAAAAGCATAAACATGGAGCATACAGAAGAAGAAAGTCCTACGGCTGTGAATCGGTCTGATTCGGACGTCATGCAGGTTCATAAATTTCTCAGCCAGATCAATTAAAGAAACTGTGTTGTTGTCCCCAGCCATTCGAGATACCTCGTTATGAGAAAGCCCTAAAAATTCTCGAAGCTTCCTCCTTGGGTCATAGACCGAGTACGTGACGGCAGGACGAAGTATCGGATTCCATCCTCCCACCGCAGCAATCTCCTCAGGTAGAGGGCAGACTTCGCCCCGAGGAAAGGCAAAGACATGATATATGTCATCCCAGTAAAACAAGCATGCATCCAGAAAGTAGCGATCAACCTGCATCTGACGGAATGTATACAGCTGGGCAATACCCGTCTGGTTCAAAGCCACCCTATCGGCGTCCCTAAAGCGTCGGGACCATTCCTGCAGCATAACGGTTAATCTGTCGATTCCCATGACTAACTTTCATGAAAGGAATAAAGAGACTTTCTTTTGAGAAGAGATGAATGGTGATGGGAGTTGTGAAGAAATCAAAGACAAGGAGAGCTATATATAGCATCAACCTTACAACCTTCTTTCCATATCTTTCCTTGCACAATAGTTTCCTAATCCTAAACGGAATCAACCCACAAGCCTAGTCTCGATACTAGCACGGAAATATTCATCCCGAACTTTCCTAATTTCTTTAGGAGTCAAAAAATTCCAAAAATTCCAAAAAAAAATTCCAAATTTCAAAATTTTCAAGAATTCAAAACTTTCAAAAATTCAAAAAATCATTGTCCCCAGCGCGAGTCATTTTACTACCTACGTGTTGCATGCATTTTATGTGACTTATACAGGTACGACTCAAGCAGGACATGCAACCCACTAAATCTCCCCAGCGGAAGCCCAAGGCGGCATTTTCATGGGATAGGCCCACACATAGGCGCACCCTGGACTTACGCGACAAGTCCAAGTTTCCCACGGAGATACCATCATCAGCTCAGGTATGATTTCTGTCTTATGGCTGGCGAGCCCTTCACGCAAGTCTAATGGACTATAAACGACCCGACCAGAAGTCTACCAAGTCTTGATCGGCTTGGTAGCTACTCTGACTTTCGCCTTGTCCAAGCCTCAATCAGAGTGGGGGCTCCGTAGACACCCACATTTTGACTGCCAGGTGTCTATGGCAGTTTCCAAAAAAACCCGATGATGATCGGACGCTAACGTGTTTCTACGCGCTCGGATATGGGCTCAAAACCATTAGTTGCTGGCTAATGCACTTACGGAGTATAAATCTCAAAAAACTGACCTCAAATCCAGGCCCAATGGATCCTTTCCAGTCAAACAAGACTAATTTGGGCCAAAACCGACACCGGAAATAAAACCGACTTTTAGCGATTGGGTCAACCCCGGTCAAAGTCATCTCCGAGACATACAAAACAACCATTCAAGCATCAAAAACCCAGTCCAAATACAAAACTCACAAAATATCCAAAATCACGGTCCAAAAAACTAACCCGCGCGACCCAGCTGAGCCACTCGATCGAGTGCTCAGCCCACTCGATCGAGTGGGCCCTCATTCGAGCTCGACTGCAGGTGCACTGGGCCACTCGACCGAGTCAAGGGGCTACTCGGTCGAGTAACCCTAGCCGGGGATGCATAGCCTAGCCTATATAAACCCCTCCATGCACACACTTCAAGGGATCTTTTTTCACCCTAATCTTTCGAAACCCTAATCAAACCCTAATACTACACTAGCAAACCCTAAACCTAGCTTTAGGAATTCAAAACCCTAACCACCGTAACTTAGCCTACATACTCGATACTCCCGTGCTAGCCACCACTACGAGTCCCGTCCGAGCATAAGAAACATGTAGGTTGAGGGTGCGAAAACCCCTTTTCTTCTCCTTTCTCGTCTTCCTCGCGTCGTTCGTCGTCATTGTCGTCGTTTTTTTATATTGTTCGCGTCATAATATCGTCAATATCGTTAGTATTAAGACACTAAAATACTTGTGGATTTGTGTCGAGTGTGAGGGATGTCGGAATAAGAAAACCCGAATATACAAGTGTATTGCACACAGCGTTGACGGTCGCTTATCCCGACACCCGATCACTTGATTATTGAAACAAGTCAACTTAAACAATAATTTTTTTATTCGCATTATTATCATTAATCGCATACTTCATCAATTTCCTAAAACCTTTTTCTAAACAATTTTTTTTAATAAGGGTCGAAACCCGTTGACGTAGATCCGACATCTCACGATCCCTAGGGATTTATTTCGATGTCGGAGAAGCCGAGGGAATAAAGTCTTTCCATTCAAGTAAAGCGTCGATCCGTTAGATTCAATACCAATTCCGTAATTGGATGTTGAGTCAAACGATCTAGTCAAATAAACTAACTAACGCGATTTTTGTAGATGCTAAAATAATTGTCATACAATTCGTTAGAATTACGACATTATTAAACGCGAAGGAAATCTATTCGTATCGCGATAGTTAATTTAAAACGACTTAAAGTGATTTTCTTTTGTTTCCACTCTCGTATTCTATATCGATTCACTAATCGAACATGGGATATGACGAGTATCGAAGTTAAGTCCCCAATATAAATTCCACAATATTTATGCCCGATTCAACAAACTCATCGAATTATCAAAAATCAAAAGCAATTTCAAAATCGATAATAAAATTGCGAGCGAACCCCAGTTCGTACAGGGGGCACTCGACCGAGTGCCAAGCCCACTCGGTCGAGTGGCTTCCCAAAAACCGAAACAGAATGTATTTTCGATCTCCACTCGGTCGAGTCTCACAGTGAGTCGGTCGAGTGGCAACGTACTCGGTCGAGTTGGTCAATAACTCGATCGGTAGGGTCTAAAATACGGGACAGAAGCGTTTTCAGAGGTCCACTCGGTCAAGTCCTACAATGACTCGGTCGAGTGGCTCTTTATCACGTCAAAACCGTGAGTCCTACATCGTTTTCTAGTTTCAATAATATTTTTATGACTTAGGTCAACACGTGTCAAATTAATCACGTGTACTACTACTTTTTCAAAAACCATGCATCATATTTACATTATTCAATACCATTCAATAATTTGCAAACCGTTATTATTCGTTATACCATTACTAACCGTTTGTTCTTTTGTCGATTTAATTCTCGTTTATTTTATTGTACTAAAATGAACCCGCATGCTAAAATACAACTTTGACGTTAATTTTAGTTGCATTAAATTGACATAGAAACCCATTCAATTCCTTACATGCTTAGGGAAAGTAATGTTTGCATAAGCATTTTTCACCGTTCAACTAACGCGCGTATTCAAAAATCATTCGATATCTTAGTAGAGGCCGCTAATGTGTGGGCGGGGTTGGGTGTCCTTTGTGGGCTTCCCAACACGTACCCTCACCCCTTACTCAGAACCTCGGTTTCCGGATGCCCGAAACCGTTGGCGCACGAGAGTCATTCAATACACGATAACCGGTAGTGACGGTATCGGTATCGCAATGCAAAGGGACGAGCCCAATAAACTCTGACATCGGAAATGGGCCGTATTATGTATACGGCCCACTACGACATAGAGTGGGTTCGAACGGGCCCAAACTCCCACAAAGTTCGGTGGCGACTCCACTTCGATTTAAATTTCAATTCGATCCAATCTCATATGGAGATTCATTCGCCTCCCCAAACCCGCACGCGACCGCGTCGGGGTGGACCTATGTCATGTCCACACAACGATTAAGGACTCAAGGCAAGTGACAACGTTCCTGATAAGTGTAGTTTGTAGGTGCCTAATTTGTTGTGTTTGGTCTCGTTTTTCCTTGTGAAATCGCTCTTTGGAGCGATTTCTGGGCTACTTATAATCCTTCTAGCTCTTTTTAGGTTCCCAAGATCATTCATGGAGAATTGGAACGATTCCGACTCGTTACCTACGCTTTTGGAGCCAACGAATAGAAGGAACGATAACTCGGCGCCTTGGATTCGATCCCGAGACCTTGGGACCCGTTCCCGAGCCCCTTAGACTCGATCCCGAGCCCCGAGAATCGATGAGAAGCCCATGAGAAGCAAGGAGGGACCTTAGAGCTCTTATTGGAAGCCTACAAACCCTTCCCGGGCGGGAAGAGCATCCTTCCCGGTCGGGAAGGAGTGCACGATTGAATGGGCTGCTGTTTCGTCGTCCCGACCGGGACCATTCCTTCCCGACCGGGAAGGGGTGTTGTAGCCGCGTGACTCTTCTTTTCTTCTCCTTCATTCTTGTAACCTTATAAATACTCCTACCATACACTACCATACATTGTTCTAAACCCTAGATTTAGTTCCTCCTCTCATTAGCTTAATCTTTCTATAAACTCTTGTTAATCTTAGATTAATCTAGTTAATTAGTCTTGCATTAAGGAGATTCTTGAAGACTCATCCAAGATTGACAACCTTGGAGATTATTTGGGGTTTTCTTATTAATGCAAGTTCTCATCTTTTTATCTCTTTGTTAGTTGGTATAATCTCTTTTCTCTTAATCTTTGTTTATTTATCAAGTTTCAATCTTTATATATTGTTTATTGTTCTTGTTTGTTCATTATGGATGTTTGGATTATTATGTTGATTTCTCTTGTTTATGTTAGTATTAGTTGGATAATGAGTGAGTAGATTCTTTGTGGGGTTAGTAGGGGGATTAAGTGTGGATTATGGGTGATTAGGGTTTGATTGTGGGTAAAGGTGAATTCTTTGTTGCTAGTCACTTATTGGGCACTCTATGTGTTTGTTGAATTGCTTGTGTGGGTAGTAGTGGCCAATGCTTCTCATACTTGTCTTCCTCCTCTCATTGTGTGACTAATTTGTGATTGAATCCATGTGTTTTGAGTAGCATCTAGCATGAGTATTCGGGTCTAGTCTTTGACACGAGAGTGCGGACTTTGGCTTTGGCGTGAGAGCGCAAACCGACCTTAGTAATTAAGTGACACCTATACCCTTGACCTCCCAATTATCCTACTACACTTATGAACCCGACCTAACCCTACTCCCTTCCATATTTGATTTATCCTTCTCTTTAGTCATCATTTCTCTAGTTCTTTTGCTTAGTTAATCTTTAGTTATTCCATTTAGCTCATATCATACATAGTACATTGTTAGTCCACTTTCTTCACCTCCAACCATCATAGTTTGTCAATTATCGTCTTCTTTGTGTTTGTTTGTGACTTAGCCTTGTTTTTAGGTAGACCTAGTCTAGACACCATACTTCCTAAGAAGGTGTTCAAAGGTATCCTTCCTAAAATGAGAGTCTCCATCGCTAATTATGGCTCTAGGCATACCGAATCTTGGGAAAATCACGTTCTTGAAAAGCTTGATTACAACCTTGGAGTCATTGGTGGGGGAAGCTACGGCCTTGATCCATTTTGAGACATAATCAACCGCGACTAGAATGTACTTGTTACCAAAAGAGGATGTGAATGGACCCATGAAATCAATGCCCCAAACATCGAACAATTCAATCTCCAAATAGGTTGAAGGGGCATCTCATTTCTTCTTGTTATATTGCCGCTTCTTTGGCATGCATCGCATGTGAGAATGAAAGCTCGAATGTCTTTGAACATGGAAGGCCACCAAAACCCGCTTTGGAGAACTTTGCCAATTGTCTTTTGGTTGGCCAAGTGTCCACCATAAGATGTCGAGTGGAGGTGCTTCACAACATTATATCCTTCTTCGGCCGTAACACATCGTCGGTAAATTCCATCTATACATCGGCGAAATAAATAAGGCTCGTCCCAATAATAGCGTCGGGCTTCATAACGTAGTTTCTTCCACTCTTGTTTGGAATAATCGTCCGGAATAAAATGAGACACTAAGAAATTGACGATATCGGCATACCAAGGTGTAATAGTTTCAACGGCCATCAAGGCCTCATCTCTCATAGCTTCATTGATGGGAATGCCATCTTCTTCATTGCTCTCTTTACTTACCGTTAGTCTACTAAGATGATCCGCTACCAAGTTCTCCGATCCGGCTTTGTCTTTAATCTCAATGTTGAATTCTTGCAAAAGGAGCACCCACCGAAAGAGTCGGGACTTTGTCTCCTTTTCAGACATGATGTATCGAATCGCTGCATGATCGGTGTGAATAATGACTTTGGAGCCGGTAACATAATTTCGAAATTTCTCCCTGGCATAGACAACGACAAGCATTTCTTTTTCGGTTGTGGTGTACCTCGATTGGGCTTCATCTAGGGTCTTGCTTGCATAATAAATCACATGTCGCTTCTTATCAACCCGTTGACCTAGAACGGCACCAACGGCAAAATCGGATGCGTCGCACATGATCTCAAATGGAAGATTCCAATCGAGAGCTTTGATAATTGGTGTAGTAGTGAGAGCGGTCTTTATCCTACAAAAGGCCTGAAGACAAGAGTCATCAAAAACAAAAGGTGCATCTTTCATAAGCAAAGAAGTCAAAGGCTTAGCAATCTTAGAAAAGTCTTTAATAAATCGTCTATAAAAACCGGTGTGACCTAGAAAACTCCTCACCCCTTTGACATTCGTAGGTGGTGGCAAGTTCTCAATCACGGAGACTTTCGCCTTATCGACTTCAACTCCTCTATTAGAAACAATATGACCTAGGACAACACCTTGTTCAACCATAAAATGACACTTTTCCCAATTTAAAACAAGTCTATACGCTTCACATCGAGCTAACACTTGATCAAGATTTTCAAGACAAGAATCAAAAGATGTACCATGGACACTAAAATCATCCATAAAAACTTCCATGGATTTTTCAATAAAATCAGAGAAAATAGCCATCATACATCTTTGAAATGTTCCCGGCGCATTACACAATCCAAATGGCATCCTTCTATAAGCATAGGTGCCATAAGGACAAGTAAAAGTGGTCTTCTCTTGGTCATCGGGATGAATAGGAATTTGAAGAAATCTGGAATGACCTTCAAGGAAACAAAAATAAGAATGATGCGCCAATCTTTCAAGCATTTGATCAATAAAGGGAAGGGGGAAATGGTCTTTTATGGTGGCCGTGTTCAATTTACGATAGTCTATACACATGCGCCAACCGGTAATAGTCCTAGTAGAAATCGACTCACCCTTTTCTCCTTTAACAACCGTCATTCCTCCTTTCTTCGGCACAACTTGTATGGGGCTAACCCATTTACTTCCGGTTATTGGGTATATAATGTTAGCCTCATACAACTTGAGGACTTCCTTCATGACAACCTCTTTCATGGTGGGGTTCAACCTACGTTGACCCTCAACCGAAGGACGGTGGTCATCATCAAGGATGATCCTATGCATACAAACATTTGGGCTTATGCCTTGGAGGTCGGCAATGCTATACCCGATGGCCTTTTTGTGCTTTCTCAAAACAATTAAAAGTTTTTCCAATTGAGGTCCATCAAGGGTAGCGTTGACGATAACGGGATAATTAGTTCCTTCAAGAAAAGCATATTTGAGGGAAGAGGGAAGTGGTTTAAGTTCAAGATTAGGAGTAGAAGATATCATACTCTTACCCACCGGTAGTGGTTCTACCTTTTCATCATGCAAACATTCTTCTTCAAGAGGTGGAGAGTCAAATGGTTCCTCTTCTTGCTTATCATAATCTATCAAGCTATACTCAACCAAACTATCAATAACTTCAATGGAATTCATTTGTTCAATCATTGGTTGTTTAAGAGCTTTAGAAAGGGAAAACTCTACCGACTCGTTCCCTATGTTAAATGACAACTTTCCATTCTTAACATCAACTATAGTACCACTGGTAGCCATAAAAGGTCGACCTAAGATAATGGGGGTAATAGTGTCTTCGGGCATATCCATGACAACAAAGTCTGAGGGGAAGAAGAACTTACCAACTTGAACGGGTACATCCTCAAGTATCCCAAGTAGGTACTTGACTGACCTATCCGCAAGTTGAATCGACATACTAGTGGGTCTCATCTCCCCCACACTAAGTCTCTTAGCAATAGAATAAGGTAACAAACTAACACTAGCCCCTAGGTTGCATAAAGCTTGATTAACAACAACATTTCCTACCCGACAAGGGATGGAAAAGCTACTGGGATCATCTAGTTTCTTTGGCATTTCGTTCATAAGAATGGCACTACAATGACCCGTGAGAGAGACACATTCTTTGTCCTCTATGGTTCTCTTTTTAGTCAAGACATCTTTCAAAAACTTAGAATAGAGGGGCATTTGAGAAATTACCTCGGTGAAAGGCAAAGCTACCTCTACTTTCTTCAACATATCCACGAAACGGCTAAATTGAGCATTTTCTTTGTGTGGCTTAGCTCGCTTGGGAAAAGGCAATGGAGGGACAAAAACGGGAGGCGGTGGAACATTAGATTCTTCTTCTTCTTCGGCTAATCGCTCCGCCTCTTTTCTTTTGGCTTCTTCCGCTTCCATTTGCTCTTTCTTCTTTCTTTGTTCTCTTAATTCATTCTCCGCATTTTGGAGAATATCAAACTCCGCTTGTATTCCCCGGTTTTGTTTGGGGGAAGGAGGAGATGATTCTTGTGGTGCACTTGGTTGATTTACCTTGGATGGGGTAGTCTTGGCGTTCAAGTTCAAGTTCTTATATGGGTCCTCAAGTTCTTTGCCACCTCTCAAAATTACGGCATTTGCTTGGTGTGAAGGATCTCTTGGGTTTTGGGGTTGACCGGGCAAACCATGGGGTGGATGAATTGGTGCGGCTAAGACTTTTGTTGCTTCTTGTGATTCCCAAACTTTTAGCCTTGCCTTAGTATCTTGATGTTCATTCCATAGTTGGCCAACGGTTCTATGCAAATCATTATAGTTCTCCCATGAGGGACCTCCTTTACCAAATTGAGAATTGCTTGATTGGCCATAAGGTTGAGAGGGTTGATTGAATGATTGTTGATTGTAACCTTGGTTACCATGAGAATTTCCTTGGAACCCTTGATTGTATCCATGATTAAAGTGATTACCATGTTGATTTTGGTAATTGTTGTAATTGTTAGGAACATGGAAGTTGCTACCTTGTTGATTGAAGTTGCTCCTTTGATGAGGAGGCATATATGGGGGCATCTTTGGAGGACCTTGGTTAAAGGGCCTTTGTTGACTTTGATTGACTGGCCTCATTTGACTCCCTTGGGTGCGCGGCATCGGATTTTGAACATTTTGATTTCCATAAGAGAAATTAGGATGAAATCTTGTGCCGGCATTGTAGGTATCAGAAAAAGGATCAAATTGAGGTCTTTGCCCATATACTTGTATAGCTTGGACTTCATTTGGATCTTCAACATAAACTTCTTCATTAGGAATGCAAGAGCTAGAGTCGTGGCCATGATTGCCACAATGATCACATTGAACTTCCCATGTTAATAGCTTTGGAGGTGATGGTTGCCTTGGAGGAACACTCCCTTGAATTTGGTAAATACCTCTAGGAGTGGGCTTAGAATTCATGGCATCCATTCTCCTTTTCAATTCTTCAAGTTCCGTTTGGAATTTTAATTCATTAGAACTCGTAGATGAGTTCACTTCAATTTTCTTTCTAGAATACCTCGATTGACCCATTCTTGAATCACTCCTTGCCATCTTCTCAATAAGATTCTTAGATGCCTCATCGGTGAGAGAAGAGAAGTCTCCTCCGGCGGCCGAATTGAGGTTTTCCTTGGTTCTCGATGAAAGGGTGTTGTAAAATGTTTGGGTGGTTAGCCAATCGGGTATTCCATGATGTGGACATTTGCGCAACAAGTCTCTAAATCTTTCCCAAGCCTCACTTAGGCTTTCAAATTCATCTTGCTTAAAGGTTTGTATCTCCATGCGGTATTGATTAGTCTTTGATGGCGGAAAATATTTCTCCAAGAAGGCATTAGATAGTTGAGCCCATGTTGTAAAAGTATTAGCGGGATGACCTTGAAGCCATCTACGAGCTCCATCTCTCAAGGTCTTCGGAAATAATAAGCGATGCAATTGGCATGAAGTTAACCCATTGAGACGTGCTCCTACTAATTTTTCTTTGAATGAAGCGATGTGCTCTTGAGCATCTTCTTGAGAAAAGCCGTGAAATGTATCTTGTTGGACCGCATTGGTCAAAGAAGCTTTCAATTCGTAGTTCTCGGGAATCTCTCCGAAATCAACGGGAGAAGGTGTTTCTTCATGTGTGAGTTGAGAGTGCGAACCTAGAGTCGCCATTGGTTGGATTGGTGGTGATGGTGGATTTGGAGAATTTGGAGGGTTTGGGGAATTTGGAGAATTTGGAGGGTTTGGGGAATTTGGAGAATTTGGAAGGGATGGAATTGGTGGTGGTGTTCTCGGTGATGGTGGTGGTGGTGGTGAATTTTGTGAAGTGGAAGGTATGGAAGGATTGTTTGGAGGGGGGTTATGTGATGTAGAAGGTGTAGAAGGTGAATGTGGAAGGATGGGATTAAGGTTAGGAGGTGGTAATGAAGGATGTGGAATGATGGTGGTTGAGTTATTTCCTCGAAAACGCAATGCTCTAAAAGTCCTTTCCGGTTCCGGATCGAACCACAAGGGCGATGACGTGTTCCTGGGCATAAAACTCAATTAAACGGTGAGACTCCTAGCACCTCGCGGTACTAGGGAAAAGAGAGAAGGGAAAAGAATCAAACACAACAACTAAAAACACAATGAACTAGCCGTTCCCCGGCAACGGCGCCATTTTGATCGCCTCCCAATCGGATCGGTCGTTAACGAAGGACGGGGGATCAAACGATATTTATAGACTCGGAATAACACAAAAACTACAAGAGTAATCGTGGTAAGTCGAGGTCGGTCCACAGGAAACGGTGTGTGTTGTTAAGTTTAAAGTGTCGTGTTTGATGTCTTAGAAGGGGAGTTTTGTTTTTGGAGTCGAGTCTATACTAGAGGGATTAGTACGATTGTAACACCCGCTATTTTTCCTAGCATTCTTATCCTTTCCGTTATGACTCTGTCATAACTCTGTCACATTTCGGCCTTGCGTTTCATCTCTTTCCAAGCTTTATTTTCATTTTTAGTTTAATGATATTTATTTTATATTTTAAAGACTTTAATTCTTTTAAATCTATTTATTTGATTTGCTTCGTAAACTATTTATTTTTCCGCGAGGAATTTTATTTCTCTGCGAATCACGTATTTAAGCTCGGATTTGAGTTATTCCTCTTTCTACAAATGTCTAAAAATATTTTTATAATATTTCAACTAGTAAATATTTTTATTTACGAAATTTAGCCATTAATGATTTTATTACGAAGTTTCGTAAATAATTATTTTCTTACGCGAGGTTTACTTGAATTGCTTTGAAATGCCTTTAACTATTTTACTATTCTTCTTTTTATCAGTTTATAAATCATTTGAGACCTTTTCCTCATATTTTGGTCCGACGAAGCTTCTTGTCGCAATTTAAATACGTTTTACTAACACGTTTCATTTTATCACTTTAAACCGTAAACATAAGATTCTTTTCTTGTCATTGAATTGAGGCTTTAATAATCAAACTTTTCATTCCTTCCCTTATCCTTTTTGGCTGGTCAACCTATGCTAATAAGCACATTGGATTCTTCATCCACCTTAATTCCATTTATGCTCATTTAACTTTAGTAACCTCCTCCTCATTTACATTCATTTGTGCATTTACAAAAAATTGTTGTTACAACATCTTTTTTTTCTTTCCTTGTGGCCGAGCACTTTCTCCCTCCTCCCTAGGCATATTTTTGTTTAATTCGAGTCCTAATCGTCTCATATTCATCGTCGAATCAATCCTCTTTCCAATTCCTTCGTTAAGGTAATAATCGATGTTGTTTTCGATCGTTATTCACCTTGATTTTCTTAGTTTTTATCATGATATTTTTATACCATGAATTTCGTGTGATGTAGATTTTGTGGACGATCCCGAGGTCGACGAGTATGTTATCGATTCTGATTTGGATTAGAGGTAACGTCGATGTTACTCGGTATTTCGTGATTTTAATTGTGTAATTGCATGTATATTTTTATATTTCATTTTTGACAATATATGTATGTCATATAATCTGGAAAATTTTTGAAAGTTAAAAATTTGCATGTTTCGATATTTTTATCGCTTTTACGAGATTAACGATTAAATTGTTGTACTAATTTGTAAAATCGTAATATTCGGCCTAAACTTGTAATATATGATTATATTCTGTAAAAATGAAGTTTTTAATGATTGTAGACACCCGCATTTTGACTGCCAGGTGTCTATGGTAGTTTCCAAAAATCACCCGATGATGATCGGACGCTAACATGTTTCTACGCGCTCGGATACGGGCTCAAATCCATTAATCGCTGGTTAACACACTTACGGAGTACAAATCTCACCAAACAGACCTCAATTCCAGGCCCAGTGGACCATTCCGAGTCAAACAAGACTAATTTGGGCCAAAACCGACACCGGAATTAAAACCGGCTTTTCACGATTGGGTCGACCCCGGTCAAAGTCGTTTCCGAGACACACAAAAACAACTCATCAATCATCAAAAGTCCAAGTCAAACACAAAACCCATCAAGGTCAAGGTCCAAACAAGACCCGCGCGACCCATCTAGGCCACTCGATCGAGTGACCCATCCACTCGATCGAGTGGGTCTGCGTTGAGCCCGGCGGCTGGTGTAACGGGCCACTCGACCGAGTTGGCTACTTACTCGGTCGAGTGCCCTAGCCCGGGTGCCCTAATCTTTTCTATATAAACACCCTCCCATGCACACCATCAACACATCTACACATCACAAAAAACCCTAGCAATCTACACCCTACACACATACATACTACGTCGTCTACAAACCCTAGAAAAACCCTAGGAAATCGACCTTAGCAAAACCCTAAACCTAGTTTTAGGAAATTCAACCCGAGCCACCACAACTTAGCCTCCATACACCTCGAAGACTCCCGTGCCATAACCACGTTTACGAGCCTTAATCCGAGACAGAAACATGTAGGTTGAGGGTGACAAACCTTCTTCTTTCTTTTCGTTTCCTTTTTCCTTTTTTTCGTTCTTTTCGTTTTTATTATTATTATTATTATTATTATTATTATTATTATTATTATTATTATTATTATTATTATTATTACGTATTATTATTATTATTATTATTATTATTATTATTATTATTATTACTACTACGTATTATTATTATTATTATTATTATTATTATTATTATTATTATTAAGTATTATTATTATTATTATTATTATTATTATTACGTATTATTATTATTATTATTATTATTATTATTATTATTATTATTACTACGTATTATTATTATTATTATTATTATTATTATTATTATTACGTATTATTATTATTAATGTTACGGTTATTTTTATTATTTATTTTATCGCGCATTCATCTTTTTCAAGTAATTATTTCATAAGGGTCGAAACCCGTTGACACGGATCCGACATCACAATCCCTAGGGATTTATTTCGATGTCGGAAAAGTCGAGGGAATCAAGTTTTTTTATTATTCAAGTAAAGCGTCGATTTTAGATTCGGTCTCAATTCCATAATTGGATATCGAATCTAACAATCAAGTCATATGAATTAATTAACGTGATTTATTCATATCACGATAATTAATTCAAAGCGACTAAAATTAATCCATCTTTCTTATTTTTCACTCTAAATATCCCATATCGATTCAATAATCGAATATGGGATAGGATGAGTATTCAATTTTAGAATTGAGTATAAATTCAACAATATTTATATTCGGTTCAACAAATTCACGATTTATATAAAAACCAAGTCGAACATAAATTATGCAATATTTATGTCCGATTCGGTAAAACCGTCGAATTATCATAAATCAAAAGCAATTTCAAAATCAATAATTAAATTGCAAACGAACAAAGTTCGCACAGGTGCCACTCGACCGAGTGCCTTAGTCACTCGATCGAGTGACACCCTAAAATCAAGTCAGAAAGCTAATTATGACACCCACTCGATCGAGTCTCACCGTGACTCGGTCGAGTGGCCATGTACTCGACCGAGTTGGTCAATAACTCGGCCGAGTACGGTCATAAACGCAAAACAGAAATCTTTTTTAAAGGTCTACTCGATCGAGTCTATTGACCACTCGATCGAGTGACCTCATAACGACTCAAGCACGAGTCGTACATTATTCTATTTTTCAGTATTTTACGACTTAGGTCAACATGTGCATAATTAATCACGTGTATACTATCTTTTCAAATCATGCATCCTCATATTTGCATCTTTTTCAATTCAATTCAATAAGTTGCAAACCGTTATTATTCGTTTCTTTACATCGTTTACTAACGCGTTTTTTGTTTCTTTTGTCAATTTAATCATTATTCGTTTATTGTACTAAATGAACCCGCATGCTAAAATACAACTTGGACGTTAATTTTAGTTGCATTAAATTGACTTAGAAACCCTTTCAATTACATTCGCATGTTTAGGGAAAATAAATCTTTGCATATCATTTTCCCGTTTTACTAGCACGCGTATTAGAAAGTCATTCGAGTTCTTAGTAGAGGCCGCTAATGTGCGGGCGGGGTTGGGTGTCCTTTGTGGGCTTCCCAACACGTACCCTCACCCCTTACTCAGAACCTCGGTTTCCGGATGCCCGAAACCGTTGGTGCACGAGAGTCATTCAATATACGATTAACCGCTCAAGTCGGCATCTATATCGATATGCAAAGGGACGAGCCCGATAAACTCTGACATCGGAAATGGGCCGTATTTTGTATACGGCCCACTACGACATAGAGTGGGCTCGAACGGTTCCGAATAACCATAAAATTCGGTGGCGACTCCACATAGACCTAAATTTCAATTCGATCCATTCTCATATGGAGATTCATTCGCCTCCCCAAACCCGCGCGTGGCCGCGTCGGGGTGGACCTATGTCATGTCCACAATTTGGCGACTCCGCTGGGGATTAACTGATGCGTGACTTACCATCGGCATCCTCAGGGTGAGACTCGAATAGAAATCGTTTGACAAATACAATACGCGTGTTAGTTCTACGGTTCATGCATAACCCATATTTTCCCGGGCCGGTACTCGTGACCGACGTCCCACTATACCGTTGATGTACTCCAATATGGATATGTCAAAAGGTGTCCATAGTCGATTCGAGTGGGTTTCGCGGCATGTTCTAAGATCAACTCGACTTAGGAAGTCCGTCCCGATCAACGTCTAGACTATGTACACTGGTATAGACCCCCTATAGACCGACCGAGACTTAGTATAGAGCATACATGGCGTCGTTATAATGCTTGTGTGACTACGTGCTACTTGGTTTCCGAGTCGTTTTCAAAAAACCGTCAACTTTTCAAAATTGCATCCTTTTCAAACTATTCGATTTCAAAACCCGGGACACATACCGAATTTAGGACTTATGATTTTACTCAAAATAGCCTATTTTCTAGCCGATATGCTGCCCAAATCAAAACTCGAACTTTCAAAATCCGTGGCCCATTGACTTTTCGTCCTCTTTTTCGGAAATTTGGGCCATTCACCGAGTTCACTCGGTCCCTTTTTCAAAAATCATCAATTTTCAAAACCTTCCACTTTTAGGACTTCCCGTATTTAGCAGTGACGGGTCGAGTCTTAAGTTGTCAAGGTCTTTAGCGTCGAAACTCCGTCGATCTTACATCACGAGTTTCTTCCCTATCCCAGTCTGCCTTATTAGACTAAGGCAAGGCCCACCTACGTAGGACATACTCCTACAAAGGAAGGCCCGTCTACACACTCGAGTCTAAAAGTCTGGGGATGTCTCACGTGGACCTTCCTTCGAGCAGGACTCGGCCCACATAGCCGAATCCTAAAGGAGGCCCACCTTTCACAAGTCACCCGTCTAGGTGTCTTTTCTGAGTCAACCTTTTACAAGGCATAGCCCTATAACAAAAGGTTCACGGTCCTTACGTCTAAGGGTCACTCGTCCGACACTCGAGTCTTAACAAAATCTTCAAACCCACTCGGGGGCTACCCCTTAGCAGAGCGATCAATCACGATTGCTCTAAGGGTCATGTCTTACACGTGTCTCACGTACCCCACTTTCGAGTCACTTAAGATGCCACACCATCTAAGTCCTTAGTCTCACATCGGGGGCTATTCTCCGACGGTGTGACTAATCACAGTCACTCCGAGAATCGTACCCTACACATTTGTCTTAGGGGAGTCTAATCCGAGTCAAACTGGGGCCGTCCCTCCTCTTGCGCTATTTCCTATGCCTTGGTGAGTCTGAGTTCCGAAGCAACCTCTCTGATTACGTGGTGTTCTTACAGACAGGCCACCCGAAACCAGACGCCAACGCAAAATGGACGATTTGAAAAATGCTCTGGCCAAGATTGAGACCCAACTAGCTGCCATCCAGGCTAACCAAGCAACGATAGTCACCCGCCTAAGTGCCGTGGAAAAGATGGCCCCAGTTGAGGGATATGAGCCCACTGGGCCCATAGCTGAGCTAATCAGTGTTGTTCGTAGGCTCGAAGAGCAAGTCCACTTATCGACGAACAACTCGATCCATACCGAAAATGCTCGTACTTATTCACCTCTGAATGACGAACTACCTACTAACCTCAACCTTACGGGAATTCCAATGTTTGAGGGTACTGAAGACCCGGTCCATCACATCCGGGCTTTCAAAGATTTCATGGCGGTCAAGGGGGTAAAGTCCACCATGTTTAAGCACTTATTCCCTTCCTCCCTCAAGAAGCACCCCAAAGCCTGGTACTACAGGCTCGATTCTAAGAAATACCCGACTTGGGATGACGTGGCAATGGAGTTCGCTCGGAACTACGCCGATAATATCGAGATCCAGACTACAATGCGTACTCTGAAAATCATGGCCCAAGAGCCCAAAGAAGGGTTCACTAAATATCTTCAAAGATGGAGGGCCGAGAGTGTAAAGTTGGTAAACAAGCCCAACGAGAAGACACTAGTGGAGGCGTTCATCAACAACCTCCTACCTCCTTACCGCGTCCATCTTAGATATGCCGGCATTTCAAACTTTGCTGTACTTACCGAAATGGGCGTTAGGATTGAAGACGATCTTCGACACAATGAAGATCTGGGCAAAGTCTCTACTGAAGGCTATACTGGACATCAACTCGAGTCCTTAGAAGCCGACGACAATGACAACATCATCCAAGAGTCCGGATTTGATTTAAGTCCGAGTCTGAGTCTGAGTCTAGAGTCAAAGTCAAAGTCAGAGTCAGAGTCAACTGTATTCTGTCCTCTTTTTCAAAATTCAATAAAATCAGCTTTCAATATTCTTTCTCATATACACTTTCCTTATGTGTTTCCGAGAACATGATGAACACCATCATACACTGTGAGCACACGCACGTGACTATTATAGGCACATCTATAATGACTGCAGGAAACCGAGCTCGTGTTTTCTTTTTACCTATTCCATGTCTGGTATAGAAAAAACCACACAACTACCCGTAGCAGGAGCGGTATCGAATCCTATGACAAATCTAGGTAATCGGCTAGTTTGGGTTCAAGACGGGAGGCAAGCCCATTTCCCACAATAAAACACCCCTTCGATAAGACTGACCAATCCCTACCTTAGGTGTTAGTCTGACTGGACAAAAAAAAATCAAAAGTCAAAAAAAAAAAAAAAGAAAGGGCCAAAGCAAAAAGAAGGCCATCAAAAAAAAGAAAAGTGGAGACAAAAAAAAATCGAAAGTCCATGAAAAAAAAGAAAAGCAAAAGGCCAAAACAAAAAAAAGCAGGTCATCGTCAAAAAAATTCAGAATACCCATGACCGTGGTCAACGGTCAATTTCAGTGAAAGCCCCACGACCAGGGTACGGTCAAAATTATCAAAACCCCATGATCGCGAGGTCAATCAAAAATCAAATACCCATGACCGTGGTCAACGGTCAACTCAAGTGAAAATCCTTTGATCGTGGTACGGTCAAATTCAAAATTATCAATACCATCCAATAGGGGAGTGACAATCAAGCTGGTCAGCTAACACCACATCTAGCCTTCCCACATTACAACCCTCAAGACCTCCCCGAGACCCAGGCCAGAGACAGCCCGGAATTTTGAGGATTCAAGCACCATAGGATACCCCTAACCATTAGGGCCAGACATGGAAACCAGATCCCGCATTATCAAAACCTATCCCGATCAAAGTTCGAGCCATTTTACTCGACTTTCCCTTTACATAACAAAATTCACAATCACCATACAAAGACCCGAGAGCAAAACTCGTCAAATCCCCGAGAGCAAAACTCGTCAAATCCCCGAGAGCAAAACTCGTCAAATCCCCGAGAGCAAAACTCGTCAAAATCCCCGAGAGCAAAACTCGTTAAAATCCTCGAGAGCAAAACTCGTTAAAATCCCCGAGAGCAAAACTCGTTAAAATCCCGTCCCAATTCTTCCCATCCAAACCAGTTACCAACCCCGAACACGGGAACTCAACTTGCAGTCGACATAGAACATGCCCAAATAGTTCACACCACCTCTGGGGGCTACCCCGGAGAACGCTCACAGTCACGGGATTAATATCCTAACCATTTAAGCCCTTTGATCAAGACATCACTGGGAATGCACCTAGCCCACACCGTCATTATGGCTAGTTACACACAAAGTCCTATTAGACTAGGCACCATAATACATCTTTCGATCCACTGAACTACGGCATGGTTTGATTTCACCACACGTGAATACGTAGGCAGCCTTTCAACAGAGGCACAACCACCCACATTGACACACATTCAAAAAGCGCCATTATTCCGGTCACGACACCATCATGTTCTCAACAGCTAGCTTTGTTGTCCTGGGGGCTTCTCCTACGCAGAAGTTCTCCATCCACTCACAAAATCCAGATAAATCCAACAAAAAATCTAGCCTTCTTTCTGTAGTGTGTCCTAGTACTCGGCTCAGTCGAAGACAAGAATCTGTCAGGACTCGAGGCATCACCCACTTTGGAAAAGTATCCTAAAATAGGAAATCCGAAAGGGCACCAGACTAAAACAGTCTCATTACGGACTACTGCGGTCCCCCTATAGCATATCTATCCCATTTCGATGTACGACCGTGTTGCCACTCGCCTAGGCTACGGGATGACGCAACTTAAGAGTCTTGCTAGGTGGCCCACACCCCTACCGAATCACGGTCCAACCTTTAGAGAGTCCAGTCCGTGTCAGTCAACTCGTCCTGTCGTATCCAGAGTCGAGTCTGTCGGTAGGTCCCTCTCTTATGATTCCACTTTGAAATTTGCAAAATTTAGCCATTTGAAAAAAGATCTTTTTCGACAAGGTCAGATTTCAGTCTATTTATACTGCGAATTTCTTTTCTATCCCTTTCCATTTTGAAAACCTAGCTCGTGATTGCTTTCAGAATTTCAAAAATTCAAGAGTCATTTTCCCCAGCACGAGTCATTTTACTACCTACGTGTTGCATACATTTTATGTAGCTTGTACAGGTACGACTCAAGCAAGGCATGCAAGTCATCAAATCTCCCCAGCAGCATTTTCCAGGATAGCACGGGATGGGCCAACACACAGGCACACCCAGGGCTTACGTGACAAGCCCAAAGTCCCCACGGAGTGCAGGTATGATCTCTGCCTTATGGCTGGCGAGCCCTTCACGCGAGTCTAACGGACTATAAACGACCCGACCGGAAGTCTACCAGGTCTTAACGGGCTTGGTAGCTACTCTGACTTTCGCCCTGTCCAAGCCTCAGTCAGAGTGGGGGCTCTGTAGACACCCGCATTTTGACTGCCAGGTGTCTATGGTAGTTTCCAAAAATCACCCGATGATGATCGGACGCTAACATGTTTCTACGCGCTCGGATACGGGCTCAAATCCATTAATCGCTGGTTAACACACTTACGGAGTACAAATCTCACCAAACAGACCTCAATTCCAGGCCCAGTGGACCATTCCGAGTCAAACAAGACTAATTTGGGCCAAAACCGACACCGGAATTAAAACCGGCTTTTCACGATTGGGTCGACCCCGGTCAAAGTCGTTTCCGAGACACACAAAAACAACTCATCAATCATCAAAAGTCCAAGTCAAACACAAAACCCATCAAGGTCAAGGTCCAAACAAGACCCGCGCGACCCATCTAGGCCACTCGATCGAGTGACCCATCCACTCGATCAAGTAGGTCTGCGTTGAGCCCGGCGGCTGGTGTAACGGGCCACTCGACCGAGTTGGCTACTTACTCAGTCGAGTGCCCTAGCCCGGGTGCCCTAATCTTTTCTATATAAACACCCTCCCATGCACACCATCAACACATCTACACATCACAAAAAACCCTAGCAATCTACACCCTACACACATACATACTACGTCGTCTACAAACCCTAGAAAAACCCTAGGAAATCGACCTTAGCAAAACCCTAAACCTAGTTTTAGGAAATTCAACCCGAGCCACCACAACTTAGCCTCCATACACCTCGAAGACTCCCGTGCCATAACCACGTTTACGAGCCTTAATCCGAGACAGAAACATGTAGGTTGAGGGTGACAAACCTTCTTCTTTCTTTTCGTTTCCTTTTTCCTTTTTTTCGTTCTTTTCGTTATTATTATTATTATTATTATTATTATTATTATTATTATTATTATTATTATTATTACGTATTATTATTATTATTATTATTATTATTATTATTATTACTACTACTACGTATTATTATTATTATTATTATTATTATTATTATTATTATTAAGTATTATTATTATTATTATTATTATTATTACGTATTATTATTATTATTATTATTATTATTATTACGTATTATTATTATTAATGTTACGGTTATTTTTATTATTTATTTTATCGCGCATTCATCTTTTTCAAGTAATTATTTCATAAGGGTCGAAACCCGTTGACACGGATCCGACATCACAATCCCTAGGGATTTATTTCGATGTCGGATAAGTCGAGGGAATCAAGTTTTTTTATTATTCAAGTAAAGCGTCGATTTTAGATTCGGTCCCAATTCCATAATTGGATATCGAATCTAACAATCAAGTCATATGAATTAATTAACGTGATTTATTCATATCACGATAATTAATTCAAAGCGACTAAAATTAATCCATCTTTCTTATTTTTCACTCTAAATATCCCATATCGATTCAATAATCGAATATGGGATAGGATGAGTATTCAATTTTAGAATCGAGTATAAATTCAACAATATTTATATTCGGTTCGACAAATTCACGATTTATATAAAAACCAAGTCGAACATAAATTATGCAATATTTATGTCCGATTCGGTAAAACCGTCGAATTATCATAAATCAAAAGCAATTTCAAAATCAATAATTAAATTGCAAACGAACAAAGTTCGCACAGGTGCCACTCGACCGAGTGCCTTAGTCACTCGATCGAGTGACACCCTAAAATCAAGTCAGAAAGCTAATTATGACACCCACTCGATCGAGTCTCACCGTGACTCGGTCGAGTGGCCATGTACTCGACCGAGTTGGTCAATAACTCGGCCGAGTACGGTCATAAACGCAAAACAGAAATCTTTTTTAAAGGTCTACTCGATCGAGTCTATTGACCACTCGATCGAGTGACCTCATAACGACTCAAGCACGAGTCGTACATTATTCTATTTTTCAGTATTTTACGACTTAGGTCAACATGTGCATAATTAATCACGTGTATACTATCTTTTCAAATCATGCATCCTCATATTTGCATCTTTTTCAATTCAATTCAATAAGTTGCAAACCGTTATTATTCGTTTCTTTACATCGTTTACTAACGCGTTTTTTGTTTCTTTTGTCAATTTAATCATTATTCGTTTATTGTACTAAATGAACCCGCATGCTAAAATACAACTTGGACGTTAATTTTAGTTGCATTAAATTGACTTAGAAACCCTTTCAATTACATTCGCATGTTTAGGGAAAATAAATCTTTGCATATCATTTTCCCGTTTTACTAGCACGCGTATTAGAAAGTCATTCGAGTTCTTAGTAGAGGCCGCTAATGTGCGGGCGGGGTTGGGTGTCCTTTGTGGGCTTCCCAACACGTACCCTCACCCCTTACTCAGAACCTCGGTTTCCGGATGCCCGAAACCGTTGGTGCACGAGAGTCATTCAATATACGATTAACCGCTCAAGTCGGCATCTATATCGATATGCAAAGGGACGAGCCCGATAAACTCTGACATCGGAAATGGGCCGTATTTTGTATACGCCCCACTACGACATAGAGTGGGCTCGAACGGTTCCGAATAACCATAAAATTCGGTGGCGACTCCACATAGACCTAAATTTCAATTCGATCCATTCTCATATGGAGATTCATTCGCCTCCCCAAACCCGCGCGTGGCCGCGTCGGGGTGGACCTATGTCATGTCCACAATGATGTTTAATAATTTGGTATTTTTCTGATATTTTTGATATCGATTATTGAATTTTTACCGTTTACGAACAAAAATGATTAAAAACCGATTTTTATTTCTAGCACTTAAACATTTTATTTTAATCTGAAATTTGACGTGGATAATCTTTATGATGAAAAATCATTTTATGAATTTTTTTCATAATTTTTCGGGATTATTAAGTGGGTGAATTAATTAATCACTTTAAATCATCGTTTATCGTTAAAACCGTGTGTGTCGTTTAAATTCTCGATTTCTGGTCTTTTGTTTAAATTTTGGAAAAAAATATTAGTTTCTGGAAAATCATTATATTTTAAGTTTAATAATAATTTTTGGATATTAATACTTAAATCGTTTTGTAATTACTATTTTTATTAATCGTTATTGTTGAGATTAGACGATTAACGAGAAAACCCTTTAAAAACCGAGTTTAAGGATTCTGGAAAGTTCTCTTTTCTGGACAGAATGTCCAAAAAATATATTTTAGCTATTTTACGTAATTTTTGTACTATTTATTAAAGTCTTTAAATAATAGTAATGATTTTTGGACAAAATTTCGATTTATCGTTAAAATGCTTCGTCTTACCTAAAAGAATTATTTTTCCAGCAATTTTGAAAATATTTAAATCTGCAACTTTGATAGTTAAATCGCCCCTTAACATATTCTAAATATTTTTTTTAATGGTTTAATTAAATAAAACACGTTAAAAGATTTATTTTTACATTTGCCATAAAATCCTATTTATGTTTGTATTGTCGAAACTAATAATAATTGGGGAATTTTAATTTTATAAATTTTGGAAACACCCTAATTAGTAGTATTAAAATGTCTAAGACATTTTTAATCATTTTATAAACACTTGTATGGTATTTTAATAATTTCATAAACTCAAATGTTTTCACTTTAACAATTAATATCGTTAAGGCCGAAAGTATTAGTTTTATAAATCTATATCTTTTACTAAAAATGTTTTATTAGTATGAACTAATATTTTCGCTATTTTGATATGATGCTATTTTTTGTAAAGTTTCTAAATATAAAAGTTTCCTAAAATAAAATTTTCTTCTTTTGGAAGGCGATCCGTTTTCCCTTTTGTTCTTTTATTATTTACAATGATTATATTCTTTTGAATATCGATAATGGCTTTGTTTTGGAGTTATGAAAAAAGGACAAGTGTGGGTTAGAGTAATATAGTCTTGGCTGTACGTTTTGCCATCAACTATAAAGTTGGTGTGTCAATGTTGAGATACATTGGTCGTTGAACTGAGCATGGTTTGTGTTCAGGAGAGTGTATGTTTACCTTAAACTTAGATATCGCATCGTGTAAGTCGCGTCGGGTTGAACTGGGTATGGTTTGTATCCAGGAAGGGTGTGCACTACTTAAACCAGGACCTCGCTGCACGCAGTCCTGTTATAGTTGAGTTGCCTAGTTTGAGACCAAAGTCTGATTTGTTTTGACTAAGTTCTCGAAACTAGATTTTAGTATTGTCCTAGTGAAAGTCTAGCCTTGTGCACACTGATCGAATTTCCATAACGCCATTTTGACTATTTTTATTATTATCTATATAATTTTGATTTGAAGGTTGGCAAATGTTTTATGTTTTCTTCGGAAAACTCATTTTTATTATATTGTTTCGTTACGTGAAGTTTTTCACTGAAAGCTTATTTTCCTTATAATCTTTTAATGATTTTTATTTTTACTATTTTCATATAATAGTAATTACAGTTCTAAAATCATGTTATACGGCTGGGAGAACGTTGACGTTGCTCCCCACTAATTGTGGCTGTTATGTTTTTAACATGGAAGGTATATGTGTTTTTCTTCGGGTGGGCTAGCGAGCAGTTATGGATCCTGCTCATTTATTTTAATAATTATGTCTTATGGATTGTTCAAACCCCCTTTTGTGGATTGTTCTAATTTTGGCCATTTTATTTAAGGCCTATTGTTTGACTTTACCATTTTAATTTTACTAAGACATAGTTTTCAGCGTGTTTTAATCCCGACTCTACAGTGTTTCCGCCACTGTATCGCGTTAGAATTTCTAGGGGATTACAGTTGGTATCAGAGCATCACTGCTCCCAACGCTTGCACCTGAAATTAGGGAAAATACCAGTAAATTATTTAAAAAGTAAATAAAAATATTATTAGAGATGGGTAGAAACAAGTAAGGACTTATTTGTTTAGCTTTCCTGTTCCTGAAACTCAATGGTTAGCATTGAATATTTGTTTTATTTGTCCAAGAAGAAGATAAGTGGACAAGAGGTTGACATGATGCTGCTCCAGATCGGGACAAGACCTTCTTAGAACTCTCAACGCCTGCTGACTCGAGTGGATAACTTGGTGCTCCAAGAAAGATGTCGATGGTGACTCTTCAGCTCCGGTTTAGTTCGCTTAAGCCACTGGCCAGATGATCAAGTGTAGATTCTAGTTCCGTGACGGTACAACAGACTCCGATGTGAAATCACTTTGGATCCGGATGGAGAAACCCAATTCCACTATGCTCGTATCACTACGAGATGATGAAGATATCCCGCGATTTCCTTTGTGGAACCTTAAAGGTCCGAACATTTCTGTCTCATTTTAGATCTTAGTTATCTAGGATCATCATTCTTTTCCTTCTTCCTCCACTTCTTTCAACTCTTTTTTTCTAAATTCTTGCCTTTATTCTTGAGGCAAATCTTCGACTAATTTTCTTACTTTACCATCTTTCCTCTTGAGATTCTTGGTTTAACCAAATTTCGTCTCAGTGGACCCCGTGAAAAGTCATAGATGTTTGAGGTTTAGTACACCCTTGTTACATGGTTTGAGGATTGTGAGTATACTCTGTTATCTATCTTAGTAAGCTTTTGAGGATCGATTTGAAGGAATTAGGTTGGTACTTGAGACACTGAACCTTGGGTTATAGGTTTGATTACTTTGGAGTACTTAGAGCTGAATATATTTTGGAGTAGTATGAGTATGTCATATTTGATGGATACCTTGTACCTAACCTAGAACCGAACTAAGTGTAACTGATAATATCATTTTGGGATTCTTACCTAATGCATATTTGGTGGATGCATCGTGAATATTTGGGATCTTAGAGTATCGTTTAAGATGTTAGCCTAAGTGTTGTGGTACCATTTCAAGTCCTCGTTAATGTTTAGTAAATTTTGGGTTGACATAGATTAAACCTTGTTTCTTATGGAATAGATTGTTGATCGTTGATGTAAGGTTGTAACCTACGAACTTTGGAGTTGAATGACCTAAATTTTGGGATAGATCATTGTTAACCTTGAAGAAGAGAAACATATTACACAATTAGTGGTTGGATTTATTGTGTTGTTTTGAGGAATACTATAATACAGATCATCTTATTGGGACTTTCAGGTGAGAACTCTTTGACCAGCGAGATTGTGCCTTCGTTGAGTTATTAAATATATTGTGGTTGCACCGTGGTGATTTAAAATTTGATGGGCTCCTAGAAATATTAGTCGAATGACATATTTGAAGATGTGAGTGTCCGCTATTACCTATAGATTTGAGCGTGTTTAAAGATTTTTTATACGTTCCTAACTCCTGTACTTGCGGCATTATAAATATGTTGATGATCATTTTTGAGGATTTCGTACCCGAGCCTTGTTAAATTGGCAGACCTTATTAGTGTTCCTTACTCGAGAAATTTGGAGTATACTTCGAGTTCAAACCTTATGAGCTTCGAGTTCAGAAACCTTATCGATTGCGAGTTTGGGTGTGTTTTGATAACCGTTGGAATTTTAATTAATGGATTAGTCTAAATCATTTGTGGATTCTTACCATACTAATTGAAAGACAATTTAAGTATGTAAGACTTAATTTTGGAGGCTGTAGATTGAGTAGGACCACCCTGTACTGATCTTGGACTTAGCGTTATTTGATGGGAATTAGGAACCCGTGTTTGTGGGAGTCATGCTAGGAATCTCGAGATGGTTAATTTCTTCTATAATCCTTGAGAGCTCTTTTTTATTCTCAACTCCGTCTTCCTTTCTGCTTCTCTTGGATTCTGTTACCCCAAATGCTGTCAACCCCTTTGACATTTATCGATTTTGAAAACTTTTGTTTTAATTTATTTTATCCTTGTTCTATTTACCCGTTAACCATTTTTTTTTATTTGAACTTCCTATTTTATAAAAAGTTTGACTAACTAAAACTTTTCAGATATCGTGAAATTTAACACTTTTGAATTTTAATTTAAGAACTTTATACTTCACTCTTGTTTTATCTTTGGTTGATATTTATATTTAGATCTGTTTCAAAATGCTTTAATAATTTATCTTAAATTATTTCGAAATTATTTCAATTTTTAATTTTCAAGCGATCGGAATTTTATGAAGAATTTCATATTTCCAAATACTTCAATTTCTATAGGATTATTATGTAAAAAGTTTTAACATTGCCGAAAATATTTTGTATGTTCAAGTTTGATAACATTTTTGAAAACTTTCATAGTTACTTTGATAACATTTTCGAAATTTTACGTTTTGAAAATTGGATTTCGTTTTATTTCTGGTGGATTTTTGAATCTGTTATTGAAAATGTTTGACGACTGGCTCGATTTTTACTAACTACAAAATTAGATTTCTCCAAACTAAATTTTTTTCATCAAGAAAAGATATATTATCGAATTTCTTAATCAAATTGTTTAATTTTGTTTTGAAAATGTTTTCGGTTACCCTGTTTCCTTCAAGTTTGTTTACAAATGTTATTCAACAATATTATTTTATCAAATAACTTTACTTTACGATTTCACTAATTAAAAGATTTCAATTCCGGGTAGCTTAGCCAATTCCTCTTGGAATAAATATTTGCATTTGATCTCGTATCACTTTAAAAGTTGTAAAATTTTCATTTACAGCAAAATTCTTATACAAATTTGTGTTCCCATCTTTTCGAATGCGGTAATCTTGATTCTCTTTCTGCTTATTCTTAGTTTCGAGGACGAAACTTTCTTTTAGTGGGGAGGATTGTAACACCTGCTATTTTTCCTAGCATTCTTATCCTTTCCGTTATGACTCTGTCATAACTCTGTCACATTTCGGCCTTGCGTTTCATCTCTTTCCAAGCTTTATTTTCATTTTTAGTTTAACGATATTTATTTTATATTTTAAAGACTTTAATTCTTTTAAATCTATTTATTTGATTTGCTTCGTAAACTATTTATTTTTCCGCGAGGAATTTTATTTCTCTGCGAATCAACGTATTTAAGCTCGGATTTGAGTTATTCCTCTTTCTACAAATGTCTAAAAATATTTTTATAATATTTCAACTAGTAAATATTTTTATTTACGAAATTTAGCCATTAATGATTTTATTACGAAGTTTCGTAAATAATTATTTTCTTACGCGAGGTTTACTTGAATTGCTTTGAAATGCCTTTAACTATTTTACTATTCTTCTTTTAATCAATTTATAAATCATTTGAGACCTTTTCCTCATATTTTGGTCCGACGAAGCTTCTTGTCGCAATTTAACTACGTTTTACTAACACGTTTCATTTTATCACTTTAAACCGTAAACATAAGATTCTTTTCTTGTCATTGAATTCAGGCTTTAATAATCAAACTTTTCATTCCTTCCCTTATCCTTTTTGGCCGGTCAACCTATGCTAATAAGCACATTGAATTCTTCATCCACCTTAATTTCATTTATGCTCATTTAACTTTAGTAAAAAAACCTCCTCCTCATTTACATTCATTTGTGCATTTACAAAAAATTGTTGTTACAACATCTTTTTTTTCTTTCCTTGTGGCCGAGCACTTTCTCCCTCCTCCCTAGGCATATTTTTGTTTAATTCGAGTCCTAATCGTCTCATATTCATCGTCGAATCAATCCTCTTTCCAATTCCTTCGTTAAGGTAATAATCGATGTTGTTTTCGATCGTTATTCACCTTGATTTTCTTAGTTTTTATCATGGTATTTTTATACCATGAATTTCGTGTGATGTAGATTTTGTGGACGATCCCGAGGTCGACGAGTATATTATCGATTCTGATTTGGATTAAAGGTAACGTCGATGTTACTCGGTATTTCGTGATTTTAATTGTGTAATTGCATGTATATTTTTATATTTCATTTTTGACAATATATGTATGTCATATAATCTGGAAAATTTTTGAAAGTTAAAAATTTGCATGTTTCGATATTTTTATCGCTTTTACGAGATTAACGATTAAATTGTTGTACTAATTTGTAAAATCGTAATATTCGGCCTAAACTTGTAATATATGATTATATTCTGTAAAAATGAAGTTTTTAATGATGTTTAATAATTTGGTATTTTTCTGATATTTTTGATATCGATTATTGAATTTTTACCGTTTACGAACAAAAATGATTAAAAACCGATTTTTATTTCTAGCACTTAAACATTTTATTTTAATTTGAAATTTGACGTGGATAATCTTTATGATGAAAAATCATTTTATGAATTTTTTTCATAATTTTTCGGGATTATTAAGTGGGTGAATTAATTAATCACTTTAAATCATCGTTTATCGTTAAAACCGTGTGTGTCGTTTAAATTCTCGATTTCTGGTCTTTTGTTTAAATTTTGGAAAAAAATATTATTTTCTGGAAAATCATTATATTTTAATTTTAATAATAATTTTTGGATATTAATACTTAAATCGTTTTGTAATTACTATTTTTATTAATCGTTATTGTTGAGATTAGACGATTAACGAGAAAACCCTTTAAAAACCGAGTTTAAGGATTCTGGAAAATTCTCTTTTCTGGACAGAATGTCCAAAAATATATTTTAGCTATTTTACGTAATTTTTGTACTATTTATTAAAGTCTTTAAATAATAGTAATGATTTTTGGACAAAATTTCGATTTATCGTTAAAATGCTTCGTCTTACCTAAAAGAATTATTTTTCCAGCAATTTTGAAAATATTTAAATCTGAAACTTTGATAGTTAAATCACCCCTTAACATATTCTAAATATTTTTTTAATGGTTTAATTAAATAAAACACGTTAAAAGATTTATTTTTACATTTGCCGTAAAATCCTATTTATGTTCGTATTGTCGAAACTAATAATAATTGGGGAATGTTAATTTTATAAATTTTGGAAACACCCTAATTAGTAGTATTAAAATGTTTAAGACATTTTTAATCATTTTATAAACACTTGTATGGTATTTTAATAATTTCATAAACTCAAATATTTTCACTTTAACAATTAATATCGTTAAGGCCGAAAGTATTAGTTTTATAAATCTATATCTTTTACTAAAAATGTTTTATTAGTATGAACTAATATTTTCGCTATTTTGATATGATGCTATTTTTTGTAAAGTTTCTAAATATAAAATTTTCCTAAAATAAAATTTTCCTGTTTTGGAAGGCGATCCGTTTTCCCTTTTGTTCTCTTATTATTTACAATGATTATATCCTTTTGAATATCGATAATGGCTTTGTTTTGGAGTTATGAAAAAAGGACAAGTGTGGGGTTAGAGTAATATAGTCTGGGCTGTACGTTTTGCCATCAACTATAAAGTTGGTGTGTCTATGTTGAGACACATTGGTCGTTAAACTGAGCATGGTTTGTGTTCAGGAGAGTGTATGTTTACCTTAAACTTAGATATTGCATCGTGTAAGTCGCATCAGGTTGAACTGGGTATGGTTTGTATCCAGGATGGGTGTGCACTACTTAAACCAGGACCTCGCTGCACGCAGTCCTGTTATAGTTGAGTTGCCTAGTTTGAGACCAAAGTCTGATTTGTTTTGACTAAGTTCTCGAAACTAGATTTTAGTATTGTGCTAGTGAAAGTCTAGCCTTGTGCACACTGATCGAATTTCCATAACGCTATTTTGACTATTTTTATTATTATCGATATAATTTTGATTTGAAGGTTGGCAAATGTTTTATGTTTTCTTCGGAAAACTCATTTTTATTATATTGTTTCGTTACGTGAAGTTTTTCACTGAAAGCTTATTTTCCTTATAATCTTTTAATGATTTTTATTTTTACTATTTTCATATAATAGTAATTACAGTTTTAAAACCATGTTATACGGCTGGGAGAACGTTGACGTTGCTCCCCACTGATTGTGGCTGTTATGTTTTTAACATGGCAGGTATATGTGTTTTTCTTCGGGTGGGCTAGCGAGCAGTTATGGATCCTGCTCATTTATTTTAATAATTATGTCTTGTGGATTGTTCAAACCCCCTTTTGTGGATTGTTTTAATTTTGGCCATTTTATTTAAGGTCTATTGTTTGACTTTACCATTTTAATTTTACTAAGACATAGTTTTCAGCGTGTTTTAATCCCGACTCTACAGTGTTTCCGCCACTGTATCGCGTTAGAATTTCTAGGGGATTACAACGATGATGGTTTAGAGGTGATCAATTTAGGGAAAGGCGTTAGGGAGAAGTCGGGATTCGGTACTTGGGGTCTAAGAAGGTCGGGATCGAGTTTTTGTCACAATATTGGTAAACCCACCTAAAAACCCGCTTTCGCGGTGAATGAGGGTAAGTTCCTAGTCATGGTAATTTCTAGCCCGAGTTTCCCCATATTGATAGAAATTAGTCAAGGTCGGTCTAGTTGGCCGGACTAAAACAACAATAACACAACACCAAAAATAAATAAACCAACATGCAAGCAACCCACCAACATCCCTATATTCAAATAAACCAAGCCCTCATCCCTAAACTCCCCAACAAGAAATCTACTCACACATCATTATGGAAATCATCACAACATGCATATTAATTAGATCTAAACAAGATGATGATGAGAAAACAACACAAAAACTAAATTAGAGATTAGAGAGTGGAAGAGAATTATACCAACTATGAAGATCTATAAGAAATAAGAAGATATCATAGATAAAGATTGAATCTTTGATGAATAAAATGGAGAACTTGTCACTAATCCTCCAATAAACCCAACAAATCTTCAAACAAAACTTGGATAGTCTTCTTACAACCTTGAAATCTAAATAATTGTTGATGGATACTTGTAGATCTACTATTAAACTACTAGAATTTTTGAGGATTTTTCTAGACTACTACTACTACTACTAATGGATGGTGTAATAGGATGGTGGAGTGGTGTAATGTCTTCCCTCCTTAGCACAATGGAGAGGTGAGTTAGGCAATGAATTAGGGTAACATATATATAGTAATCTCTTAATGGATCCTTAACCTAAGGCCCAAATCCAACTTTATGCTCCATTAGTGAGACAATCTCCCTTTGCATCTCCATGGGGTGAAACTTCGCCCTGCGGACTCGTCGGTAATTCCCACTGGGTGAAATTTTCGCCCGGTGAGATTTTCTTCTTTTTTTCGCGTTTTCGGCACTTCTTCCCATCGGGCGAAATTTCACCCGGTGGGCAAAATTTCACCCGGTGCCTGGTCAGTTTCGCCCGGTGGAGAGTTCTCGAAAATTCTTCGGGAGGCATTTTTCACCGTCGGGTGAAATTTCGCCCGGTGGTGTCTCACCGGGTGAAATTTTGCCCAGTCATTTTTCTGGCCTCGAATCTTGTCTCATTCTTCGTTTGTTCGATCGGATGGCTTTAAACTTTAAGTTGTGTGCTTTGCTCTTTGGACGGTTTTCCCTTCTCTTGTGCTCGTGGAAGCTCAATCGTGATTTCGGTGCTCAAATCCTATCAAAATGATAGAAAAACTACCAAAAACACGTAAAACGCACAAGAGGGACGCTAATGCGAGAAGTACGCAAAATATGGCGATAATCGCACTCAAGACTCGCAAAACGAGGGGAAAATGGGTCTAAATGGAGGGAAAACGGTCTAAATTTAGCACACAACAATTCCCCCACACTAAACCGTTGCTCGTCCTCGAGCAAAGACCCAAAGAGAAATTACAAACTACTACTACTAGCTAGACTATGCTAAGCCGATACGGGGCAATTAACGGGCCCGCTCCGTCCCTTCAACTCACATCGAAATACTTATGAGATAAAGTACTTCCATGCAAGGCAAGTTGGGGCTTGCTCAAAATGGTGGATGCGACTAAACACACAAAAACATATAACACGAAAGAATAGACGCATCCAAAGCAAAAATAAAACACCGAATCCCTCATCGAGACGGCGGGGAAAGACACCGATTACTTACCTAAAACAACAATAGACTTCCAAGATAAATCACCCACGTAAACAAGGACCAAAGCCTAATATTATGACAATTAAGCAATATAGATGTTGATAATTTAGCCTAGGTCCGCCTAATCTTCTAAAGGGGTACTACGGGGCGTATAATGGAGTGGAAAAAGTGAACCATGGATTCGTTCGACACTGTAGGTAAGTGCAGTCCCGCTCTCTTTGGCGAAGCCAAGAGGGTCGTTCCAAAACTCGAATTTCCTAAATTTGCCCAAATAAAAAGGTGGAGTGTTTACAATTATTGGGGTGGATCGACTCATCACCGATATCTTCCGACCTCGGGACTCGATCCTCTAGTTGGCACTTCACGACAATGAATCGATCAAAGGGCTTTTTTTCTTTTTTTTCTTTTTTTTTATTTGAAGGAGACATTTTTAATAATTTTGATTTTCATTTGAAGCTCTTTTCCTTCTTGTGGACATGACATAGGTCCACCCCGACGCGGCCACGCGCGGGTTTGGGGAGGCGAATGAATCTCCATGAGATGGTCAAATGGGAATTTAAATCGAAGTTGGAGTCGCCACCGAATTTTATGGTTATTCGGAACCGTTCGAGCCCACTCTATGTCGTAGTGGGCCGTATACAAAATACGGCCCATTTCCGATGTCAGAGTTTATTGGGCTCGTCCCTTTGCATATCGATATAGATGCCGACTTGAGCGGTTAATCGTATATTGAATGACTCTCGTTGCCAATGGGTTCGGACATCCGGAAACCACAGTTCTGAGTAAGGGGTGAGGGTACGTGTTGGGAAGTTCACTAAGAACACCCAACCCCGCCCGCACATTGGCGGCCTCTACTAGGATATCGAATGATGTTTTAATACGCGCGTTAGTAATACGATGAATGATATGCAAACATTGTTTTCCTAAGCATGCGAGGAATTGAATGGGTTGCTAAGTCGATTTAATGCATGAAAAATTAACGTCAAAGTTGAATTTAGCATGTGAGATTCGTTTTAGTATAATAAAACGAAAGACGAAATAAAGATGAATTTGCTACAAGATAAACAAACGAGTTAGTATCGATTTGTAAATAATAATATAGCAAATAAAATAAATATACGAGATCGAGAAAATAAATATTAATCGAAATCTGAAAAATATCGTTAAGACGCTGTTTTGTATAAAAAAACGAAGTTCGAAAAAATAAAAAAATACGAGAAAGAGGGGCGTCGAGGCAGCCGGCCGCGCGGCTCGCCCGGGATGCCGGCGAGTCGCGTGTCGGTCTGATTTTTTGAGACGGTTTTCGAAGACTCGAATTTTATTAAACCGTGTATGAATATTGCATAATTCGTACTCGATTCAATATTTTCGATGTTTGTTATATTTGATAATTAACTACGAAATTAATATCAAATATCTCGAATAGTTTTAGAAAAGGTATAAGTTTTAAAATCGTTTCGTAGAAGAATAAAATAAAACGAACGAAAAAGCTAAAGAACGTCTCGGATTTCAGGCCCGTGCGCGAGTCGCCTGGGCATGGCGCGACTCGCGTGCGGGTCTGTCCGGTTTTATTTTTTTGTTCGAAATTGCTAATTCTGATAAATCGCGTACAAAATATGAATTAATTTGTATTCGATTTATGTTTTCGATATTCGTCGTACCCGATATTCGATTATGAAATCGACATCGAATATTCGGAACGAACTAAAAAAAAAGGTTTTGTAAAAGAAGTTTTGAATGAAAAAGAGATGTAACGATTTTTAATATCGTCGAGATCTTAATATAATTCTTTTTAATACAATATTCGATTATAGAAAATCGATATCATATTTTAAGAATGTTGTTATATGAAAATAGTTTTTGATATTATCGATATTAGAAATAATAAAAGACTCGACGAATGAAAAAAAACGACACGACCCGTATGAAAAAGGACCGACGCGAAGGAGGAGAAGAGAAGAAAGAGCAGAAGTCGGGTTTTTGTACACCCTCAACCTACATGCTTTAGTTTACTCGGATCGGGGCTCGTCGGGACGTGACTTGGGCACAAGAGCGTCGAGTGGATGTCGGTGAGTTGATGGTGGTTCGGCTCGGGCGTGACGTGCGTGAAGGGTGTCGGGATTCAGACCGGTTTCCTTCGGGTTTGTAGTATCAGTTCTCGATGTGTATGTGTGTGTGACGATGTGAATGATATTTTTCTGATTTCTGATGATTATCGATGTTGTGAGTGTCGATGTGTCTCCCTCTATTGTAGATTGTGTGCAAGGAGCTATTTATAGGAAATTCCCGACCTTGGCTAGGAGAGTTTGAACTACCGCTTAGGATAGGAAACGTAGAAGTTGTAAGGCATGAGAATTCCGCTTTCTTGTCCAAGAAGAAAGGGAACACGGCTGGTGGGAGCCTACTCGGCCGAGTGTTTTCATTCGGTCGGGTGTTTGAATCGGTTTTTGGATAGGAAATGCAAGATTTCGAAAGGAACGCAAATTCCGTTTCTTGGTGGAGAAGTCAAAATCTCGGCTGAATGGAGGAGTATTTCGGCTACCTTGGGTGTCTTGGCCGAGTATTTGGTGCTCGGTCGATATCCGATTCGGTTTCCGGATAGAATTCCTACTTGAGATCGAATCCTATCCTCAAACGGATTTGTTTAATATTTTGAGAAGCTGATTTTTTGTAGGATTAAAGTAGGAATCAGCCGTGTGAGGTGTCACGGCTGACTCACGTGTCTCGGGAAAATCTTTGACCGGGTTTTGACTCGGTCGCAAAAAGACGGTTTTACCCCCGGTGTCGGAATCGACCCAAATTAGTCTTATTTGACTCGAAACGACCCACTGGGACTGATTTTGAGGTTAGTTTTGTGAGATATGTACTCTATAATGAGCCCAAGCCAAATGCCAATGATTTTGAGCCCGTTTCTGAGTATTTAAAGCACGTTTGCGTCCGATCATCATCGGGTGTTTGTCGGAAACTGCTATAGACACCTAGCGGTCAAATGTGGGTGTCTACAGAGCCCCCACTCTGACTGAGGCTTGGACAAGGCGAAAGTCAGAGTAGCTACCAGGCCAATCAAAGATTAAGACCTGGCAGACTTCCGGTCGGGTCGTTTAAGGTCCGCTAGACCTGCGTGAAGGACCCGCCGGCCGAAGACTAGCAATGTACCTGAATTGATGATAATAACTCCGTGGGGAACCGAACTTTTCGTATAAGCCTATGCCGCTGGGGAGTTGTTTGCACGGTTTTGCTTGAGTCGTCCTGTATAATGATTTATGCCAAGTTTGCATGTAACACATTTTTAGGAGAAATGACTCGTGCTGGGGAATAAAAATTTGAAGATTTTTTGAATATTTTTTTGGATGGAAGAATTTTGAAGGATTAAAGTATTTTTTTGACTCTGAGAAGGGATAGGAATGCTAGGGATGTCTTAGCTAGATTTTAGGATTAAAGGCATGTATGCTAAATCCCCTGGGAGTAGGAATCCCAAAGTGAGGAGGAGAATCCGATTTTATGCTATAAATACTCTTCTCATGCTCACAATCTATTCATAATTCTCACAATCTCCTTTCTTCCTTTAAAGAAAAACCAGCTCTGAAAAACTTAGTCTCCTTTTCAGGAATTCATCATGGGTATTGATCGATTAGTCGGAATGCTGCAAGATTGGTCCCGAATTTTCAGAGATGCTGACAAGGTTATTCTGAACCAAAACGGCGCTACCCAGTTATTCACAATCCGTCAGATGCAAGTGGATCGTCACTTTTTGGATGCTTGCCTATCTTATTGGGATGATACCTATCATGTTTTTAGGTTTTCTCGAGGCGAAGTCTGTCTAATTCCTGAGGAAATAGCTGTTGTAGGAGAGTGGAATCCTATTCTTCGTCCTGCTATCTCCTTTTCAGTTCGTGATCCAAGGAGGAAATTAAGAGAATTTTTAGGGCTTTCTCATATGGAGGTATCCCGTATGCTAGAAGGAAATACAGTCTCCTTGATCGACCTGGCTGAAAAATTTATGAATCAAGATGATGTTCGGGTCAGGCCGGTATATAGCCAGCCGTAGGGCCTTCACTTTTTGTATGCTCCATGTCTATGCTTTTGAGGGTCGTTTGGATTGGCTATCTTGTATGGGCCATGTAAGACTTCTTTCTGTAGTGGATCAAATGGAGACCGAACACAGCCCAGCCTGGATGATTACCGGGGAGATTATCCAAGGCTTAGATAATCGTAAGAGGGATCCATCGATCAAGCTGTCCGGTAGCACCCGTCTTCTACAGGTAGGCTGATTTTTTCTTGATTTTCGCAATTTTTGATTTTTTGCAATTTCCGAGTTTTTCGGGTCTTCGATTTTTGCGCGGTTTTCACGGCTCTTTTCGATTTTCTCGGTTTTTCCCGATTTTTGCGATTTTGCGATTTTTTTTTTTTTTTTTGAAAACCGACATTGACTTTTTTTGCAATTTTGACTTTTCAGCTATGGCTTTTTGAGAGGTTATCGATCCTGGATCCTCCTCTAGATGTAAGCCGATATCGCCCGAATCAAGTGATGACGAGGAGATGGACTGTTGACTTTTCTCGCCTTACTACCCAAAAATTCTGGGACGAGCTGCTATCCTTCCACGGAGGTCCATTGATCCGTTGGACCGTACCTTGGTGGCCTATTTATGCCTGGACCGGATTAGAGTTGCGAGATAGGGTCCGTTATCAACTAATCCTATCTTTTAGGCAGACGATTCACCTTTATCCCGATCGCATACTTAGGCAATATGGTCGGGCCCAGAGAATCCCGGAGATTGAAGCGGTCGTGAGTGAATCTACTCAGCTAACGGACGTGATGTGTGACATTTGGGCGCAAAGATGGTACACCCGGCACACTTGGCCCGTTTCTAAAGCTTCTCCCTCGATCTGGGTATCGGATTCCTACACGAAGTGGACCCAGGCCGATTCTGCTAAAGCCCGTGCTGCTTTAAAGACCGATGAAGCCTTTGACTTGCTGCGCCGAGAACAGGTTAAGGATAATCGAGGCTTTTTTGACGATGGCGAAACCCCGGCTACGGTGGTCCGATTGATGTCAGGCCAGAAAGGCAAGACCAAGACTTTGACTAAAGGGTCCAGCTCTAAACGTACATGGGGGAAGACGGGCCCCCAGACGGACTTAGAAAGGAGACTTGGTCCAAGACTGGCAGCTAAGGACCGACTGGGTCCTTGGGATAGACTACCCGAGCGCATCCGGGCTCGGATCGAACCGGTGCAGAGGACGGAGAAGCCGAAGTCGAAGAAGCGGGTTCGAGCAAAGGAAGTTCCACTCGTGATCAGGGAACGTTCGCCCCCGCCTCGCCGGCCTCGGGACCCGTGCGACCCGAAAGATAAAAGGAAAGGAAAAATGCACGAGTAGTCTCCTAAATTTTATTATTTAAGTATTACTACTATTTTTTGTGTGATTTTTGTGATTTATTTTTGCGTGAGGCATTTTTTTGAAATAATAAAAGACATATTAGTGAAAACCGTTCCTGTCTTTTCGTTATTGCAATGGTTGTACCCTTTGAGGGGTTGCCTACGTATCCACGATTAGTGGAATCAAACCGACCGTAGTTCAGACGTAATTTTGCAATTTTCGAAATAATCAAGATTATTAGTTCGAGATGTGCGACAGTAGGATCAGTAATCCTAACTCATTGACTTGCTTAATTTTTGAAAATTTTGTATAAAAAGATAAACTTTTTAGCAAATGACATTGAGATAAGATTAGGGGTAGTAGCGCTTTAACTGGTCCAAGTTGGTTGGGTTGACGAATTCGTTCCCATCCAAGTCTGTCAGCATTAAGGCTCCTCCTGATAAAACCTTCTTTACTAGATACGGTCCGGCCCAATTAGGTTTGAATTTTCCTCTCGGGTCGATTGGTAGCAAAGCCCGGACAGATTTTAGGACTAGATCACCCTCTTTGATGTTTCTGGGCCTAACCCTTTTATTGAAAGCCCATTTTATCCTTTTTTTGATATATCTGGATGTTGTTAAGGGCTCGAGATCGTCGTTCGTCTAAGAGAATCAACGAGTCGTACCGGGCTTGATCCCAATCTGCTTCAGGTACTTGACTTTCGAGTAAAATCTTTAGAGATGGTACCTCAAGCTCGACGGGCTGGACCGCCTCATCCCATACGTCAGATAGTATGGAGTTGCTCCGGTTGCGGTTCGGATTGACGTCCGGTATCCCCATAAAGCGAAAGGAATTTTATCGGGCCAATCCCGCTAATTATCTGCCATCTTTTTAAGTATGGTGACAATGGTTTTATTTGCTGCCTCTACCGCTCCATTTGTTTGGGGACGGTAAGGTGATGACGTATGCCTTTGAATTTTATATTTTGCTAGCAAAGTAGCGGTTTCAGCTTGGAAATGGGTCCCGTGATCACTTATGAATTCGTGCGGGATCCCGTATCGGCATATAATTTTATCTTGGATAAATTTTGCAACGTGCTTGGCGTTCAAGACACGATATGACTCGGCTTCGACCCATTTGGTAAAATAGTCAATAGCCACTAGAATGAAGCAGTGACCTCCCGTCCCGGAAGGGTTCACCTTCCCGATTATATCGATTCCCCATGTTGAAAATGGCCATGGTGATGTCATGGTATATAGTAGGGATGACGGCATATGCTGGACGTTGCCGAAAATCTGACAGTTGTGACAATGCTTGACGTATAACTGACAGTCGATCTCCATGCTATTCCAGTAATACCCGAGTCTTGCGATTTTTCGAGCTAGCATATGGGCATTCATATGCGGGCCATTCTCGCCATCGTGTATCTCGACCATAACCTTTTCGGCCTGTGTTTTGTCGATGCATAGGAGTAAGGCCCCCTGTGCCGTCTTTTTGTACAACTGTCCATCGTCCGTGCGGATGAACTGAGTGGCCCATCTTCGTAGGGCTTTCTTGGCCCGGTTTTCAGATCCCGGAGGATATTCTCCCGATGTCAAGTAGGTAAGAACAGCCTGGTACCAAGGTTCTGGGTCGGTTATTTTGATGTCTTGAATAGTGCTGACGTATGCCGGCTCGGACCGTCTTTCGACGCAAATTGGCATGCTGGTCAGATGTTCCGGGATATTCAGTAAAGATGCTAATTTGGATAGTGCATCTGCAAACTGGTTTTCTTCCCGGGGCAGATAAATGTATTCCACCTTTTGAAATTGCTTTTCGAGAACCCTTACTCGCGCTTGGTAAGCTACGAGATTTGCGTTCCGAGTTTTCCATTTCTGGAGTGCTTGATTAATGACTAATGATGAGTCACCATGGACCCGGAGGTTTGTCACTCCTAGATCAGCGGCGGCTTGCAACCCGTGAATGCATGCTTCGTATTCGGCTGCGTTATTAGTCACGTCGAAGTCTAACTTGATGGATAACGGGGTGTGCTCTCCTTGTGGTGAGATCAGCAAAATCCCGACACCAAATCCTCGAAAGTTGGATGCCCCATCAAAATATAGATCCCATGTTTCTGTGTCGGTATGGAATATATCTTCGTCAGGAAAGGCCCAAGTATCGGTATGTCCCTCTTCAGGTACCGGACTATCGGCGAGGAATTCGGCTACTACCCGGCCCTTGATGGCTTTTAATGGTACGAACTTGAGGTCGAACTCAGCTAGCATTAAAGTCCATCTAGATATTCTACCATTGAGGATGGGCTTTTCGAACAGATACTTGATTGGATCCATTCTTGATAGTACGTGCACTTCGTGGCTAAGCATGTAATGTCGGAGCTTTTTAGTGGCCCAAACTAGAGCTAGACACGTCTTTTCGAGCATCGTATATTTGCATTCGTACTCTAGGAACTTTTTACTGATGTAGTAAATGGCTCGTTCTTCCGAGTCGACTGTCTGGGCTAGCATAGCCCCCATGGCTGTTTCGGTCGTTGTCAAGTATAACGACAAAGGCAGACCGTGCTGAGGTGGCATTAATACCGGCGGAGATGATAAAATCTCTTTGATTTTATCGAAAGCTGTTTGACATTTGTCGTCCCACAGTACCCGCTCTCCTATCTTCAGTTTTTTGAAAATGGGCTCACATACCATGGTTAGCTTCGAGATAAACCTGCTGATATATTGGATTTTCCCGAGAAACCCTCTAATCTCCTTTTCGGTTTTAGGCGGCCGCATCTCGGTAATGGCCTTGATTTTGGCCGGGTCAACCTCGATGCCGCGCTGGCTGACGATATGGCCCAGTAATTTACCCGATGTTACCCCAAAGCTGCATTTTTGAGGATTCAGTCTCATGTTATACTTGCGTAGTCGGGTGAAGAACTTCCTAAGGGCCGGAATATGCCCGTTTCGTTCTTTGGATTTGACTATCATATCGTCCACGTAGACTTCCACTTCCTTGTGCATCATGTCATGTAATAGAGTAGTGGCGGTCCGTTGATAAGTGGCACCGGCGTTGATAAGCCCAAATGGCATAATGGTGTAACAGTAAGTCCCCCAAGGTGTGGTGAAGGTGGTCTTACTCATGTCTTCTTTTGCCATTTTGATCTGATTGTATCCGGCATACCCGTCCATAAAGGATAGAAGGGCATGGTCGACTGTGTTGTCCACCAGTATGTCGATGTGTGGCAACGGGAAATCATCTTTCGGGCTGGCCTTATTAAGGTCCCGGAAATCTACACAAACTCGTACCTTTCCGTCTTTCTTGGGTACTGGCACGATATTTGCGACCCAATCTGGATATTCAGACACTTGGATAAAGCCCGCTTTGAATTGCTTGTCAACTTCTTCTTTGACTTTGAGAGACCATTCTGGCCTCATTCTTCGGAGTTTTTGTTTTACCGGCTTACACCCGTCTTTGATGGGTATACGGTGTTCGGCTATCTCCCGGTCTATTCCCGGCATGTCCTTGTAGGACCATGCGAAGACGTCTTTGAATTCGTGGAGGAGCTCCGTAAATTGTTGCTTTTCCTCGGGGTCTAGGGATAAACCTAACTTAAGCATCTGAGGCTCTAAAGGGGTTCCTAGATTGATGGAATCGGTTTCTTCGATCACTGGATCTCGGGACTCCCTTTGTTCGAGTTGCTCGACTAGATGTTGAGGTAGTGGTACCTGTTCGTCGGGTTTCTCAATGTCATTGCAAGTAAAGTTTTTGAAAATGTTTTGAAAATAACACAAGTCGTAATCAGAACGGTTATCGTTATTATTGATAGAAAGTTTTGAAAATAGCTCAAAGAGAGCTGCCATCTGATCGCTGGTCAGAGGCGGTATGGGGAGTGCTCTCGGGGCAGATTCCGAGACTCCCTGAGGTGCAGCTAAAGGAAAAGGGGTTACAGACTCGACCCTAGTACTGGACCCTCTAGACTTAGACTCAGACTCCGACTCTGACTCTGACTCGGACTCGGATTCAGACTCGTCGCCTCGCATGTCTCCTTCGCCGGTACTGAGCTTGTAGACTCGGCCCTCGCTGTCGGTCCATTTGATCGTCTTCCTCCAAGCCCGCTTTCCAGTGTCAGCACCTACTTCAGAGATCAGCTTGGTCGGATCGAATTTGTTGCTATGGAGGATCAGGTTGACTAATTCCTCCTTAGGGGTAGGGATTATCTTGCTTTCCCCGAACAAGAGCCCCAGAATGGGCTCAGCTTGGTTTGAATCTTCTTTTGATTCGGCCTGGATGAGAGTGAAGATATCATCTGGGATGAAATTGACCTCAGGATAAGTTATAGTGGGCTGGTAAAGACCCGTCTGGACAGCTCCGAATACTGGAGTGACGAAACTCAATTTCGGGTTGCAGGGGCCCAGGTAGGTATCCTTGACAATGTTGCAGGCCTTTTGGATGTCGGCCCGGACCACGTTTTCCAGGGTTAAGGCATACCCTAAACCGAATTTCGGCTCTTCATTATTTAAGACATCGATGATCTTGCCCGCCGGGAGACCAGGCCTTGAAGTAGCCCCCGGTAAGTAACCCAAGTTCTGCAGCATTTTGTCGATGCTGGTTGTGAAGTAGGGCCTAAAAAGATATTCTTCATCGATCATTCCCACAAAATTGAATCCTCGCGGGTCGATTGAACCGGCCGTGTTGCAGCTTGACACGGCTATTGGAGTAGCTTCAAGTGTGATGACCCCGTCTTGTAAAGGTAACTTGACCTTTCTATGAAGAGTGGAGGATACGGCCTTGACTGCGTGGATCCAAGGCCTTCCAAGTAGCAGATTGAACGATGAGGTGACATCGATCACTTGGAATTCTAGTTCTTTTTCAATTGGGCCGGTTATGATGGTTAGTCTGACAGCCCCAGCAACTGATTTCGGGCTTCCATCCAAAGCCTGGATAGTTTGTGCAGTAGGAAGATAGTCGGTCTCGGTAATGCCGAGAGCCCTAGCAGTCCTTAAAGGAAGGACATTTACAGCTGACCCGTCATCGATTAGGGTCATGGGTAGATATTTGCCCCGGCAAATCACCGTAATATATAGGGCTAGGTTGTGGGTAGCCCCAAATGGTGGTAGATCGGACTCAGAGAAGGTGATAAGCGGGCCTTCTCCTTTGGACTTGCCTTTGAGGTGAGGCAGGATGGTGGCTACCATTTCAGTGGGGGTAACCGACGAGTCTACCTTGATTTCATCGAGAGCCTTAGTAAGTGTTGCCCGATGTTCTTGAGAACTGACCAGAAGCTGCCATATGGTAAGATCAGTTCGGACCCTCTTCAGTTGCTTGACTAGGGCCGTGTCAGTGTCTGGTTCTTCAAGTATAGAGTCCGTCTTGGCAGGTTCAGTGACGGATCCCGGGGTCGAAGATCCGGCCGTGATGACATGAGTACCGGCCAGGGCCTTGGTTTTGGCCTTCCGGATCTCTTCGGTCGTGATGGGGACAGTCTCCCCCTTAGTCAGATAAACATCATCTTCATCGTCATTCCATATCCCGTTAATTTGGGGAATGAAAGGGGAAATGAGATGAGTGCAGTCGATTATTTCTCCAGTAGAAATGGCGTGAGTAGCAAGAGGGTTGTTTTTGTTACTGGGCTCATCGCTGGGTAATGGTATCTTCCCACTCTCGATCAGATCTTGAATGAGATGCTTTAATTTCCAGCATTTTTCGGTGTCATGCCCGTTGCCCTGGTGATAACGGCAATAGGCCTGAGCGTTGTAGCTTTTGGACCGCTTTTCGACAAGGAGCTCTGGCATTGGGCCTATGGGCTGAATTAGGCCTTTAGAAGATACCCTTTGTAAGGCGTCGGCATAAGTAGTCCCTATGTCCGTGAATACTCGGGCTGGAGTGTTCTTTTTGGTCGAGGTGTCTAGCAAATTAACCTCGTCGAAGATGCTTCGGGCCGCAATTGTAGTTGCGGGCTTACCAGAAGATGAACTGGCTCCTTGATAACCCTTTGTAGAGGCCTTAGTAAGGCTCTCTAACCTTAAGTCGTCTTCGATTCTCGTACCCATTTCAGTTAAGGTGGCAAAATTGGGTATGATAGCGTACCGGAGATGGATCCGGTAAGATGGGAGGAGATTTTTCACAAAGGCCTCCACTAATACTTTTTCGCTGGGCTTGTCGACCAGCTTGACACTTTCGGCCCTCCATCTCTGGAGGTATTTGGTGAAACCCTCCTTTGGCTCTTGGGCCATGACCTCCAGAGTACGCATGGTTGTCTGGATCTCTGCATTGTCCGCATAGTTTCGGGCGAACTCCGTCGCGACATCGTCCCAAGTTTTGTATTTCTTGGCGTCGAGCTTATAGAACCAAGCTTTCGGGTGCTTCTCTAGCGAGGAGGCAAACAGATGCTTGAACATGTCCGACTTGACTCCTTTTAGGGCCATAAACTCCTTGAAGGCCCGGATATGTAATACTGGGTCTTCGGTTCCGTCGAACATCGGGAGGCCTGTCAGGTTGAGATTGGCAGGCAGTTGATCGGTCAGGGGAGAATAGGTTCGGGCATTCTCCGTATGGATCGAGTTGTGGGTCGACAAGTGGACCTGCTCTTGTAGTTTGAGGACTGCGCTAGTCAATTGGGCTAAAGGCCCATGAGCCTCATCTTCATCCTTTGGCTTGTCCTGTTCTATGGCACTAACCCGGGTGACAATGGCGATCTGGTCGCCCCTGATTTGGTCGAGCTGTTCTTAGATCTTGGCCAATGAGGTGTTCAGTTGATCGATAGCGTCCTTAGTCATGGTTCGGGTGTGAGGTGGCCTGTCTGTGAGAATACCACGTAATCAGCGACTAACCCAAATCGTAGAACTAAAGTACATCCCGAGCAAGGAAAAGGGAAACTAGAGAGGAAACGACTCGGAAAAGACATCTAGACGGATGACTTGTTAGAGGTGGGCCTCCTTTAGGATCTAGTTGTGTGGGCTGGGCCTTGTTCGAAAGGAGGTTAACGTGAGCCATTCCCCAGACTTCTAGACTCGATTGTGTAGACGGGCCGACCCTTGTAGGAGTATGTCCTACGTAGGTGGGCCTTGCCTTAGTCTAATAAGGCGGACTGGGATAGGGAGGAAACCCGTGATATAAGATCGACAGAGTTTCGACGCTAGAAGACCTTGACGACTTAAGACACGACCCGACACTGCTAAATACGGGAAGTCCTAAGAAGAGGAAAGTTTTGAAATTGATTTTTGAAGGCCCGAGTAGAATCGGGAGAGGAGTCTGGCCTTTCTCGAAAAAAAAAACAAAAAAGGTGGGCCGGATGACGGGTTTGAAAAAGTTCGAAAATATTTTCGAGTTTTGAAATAGGCGTAATACCGGCTAAAAATAGGCTATTTTGAGTAAAATCGTGGATCCTAAATTCGGTATATGTCCCGGGTTTTGAAAATTGGATATTTTGAAAAAGATGCAATTTTGAAAATGATGGCTTTTGAAGAAAAGACTTGTAAAACAGGTAGCACGTAGTCATGGAAACAGTATAATGACGCCATGTATGCTCTAATTCTAAGTCTCGGTCAGTCTGAAAGGGTCAATACCAGTATACACAGCCTATCGAGAATCGGGGCGGACTTCCTAAGTCGAGTTGAGCTTAGAACATGCCGTAAAACCCATACGAATCGGCTAATGGACACCTTCGACATATCCAATTTGGACTACATCGATAGTATAGTGGGACGTCGGTCACCAGTACCGGCCCGGGAAAATATGGGGTTATGCATGAACCGTAAAACTAAAACGCGTATTGTACTAGTCAAACGATTTCTATTCGAGTCTCACCCTGAGGATGCTGAAGGTCAGTAACGTATCAGCTAATCCCCAGCGGAGTCGCCAAATTGTGGACATGACATAGGTCCACCCCGACGCGGCCACGCGCGGGTTTGGGGAGGCGAATGAATCTCCATGAGATGGTCAAATGGGAATTTAAATCGAAGTTGGAGTCGCCACCGAATTTTATGGTTATTCGGAACCGTTCGAGCCCACTCTATGTCGTAGTGGGCCGTATACAAAATACGGCCCATTTCCGATGTCAGAGTTTATTGGGCTCGTCCCTTTGCATATCGATATAGATGCCGACTTGAGCGGTTAATCGTATATTGAATGACTCTCGTTGCCAATGGGTTCGGACATCCGGAAACCACAGTTCTGAGTAAGGGGTGAGGGTACGTGTTGGGAAGTTCACTAAGAACACCCAACCCCGCCCGCACATTGGCGGCCTCTACTAGGATATCGAATGATGTTTTAATACGCGCGTTAGTAATACGATGAATGATATGCAAACATTGTTTTCCTAAGCATGCGAGGAATTGAATGGGTTGCTAAGTCGATTTAATGCATGAAAAATTAACGTCAAAGTTGAATTTAGCATGTGAGATTCGTTTTAGTATAATAAAACGAAAGACGAAATAAAGAAGAATTTGCTACAAGATAAACAAACGAGTTAGTATCGATTTGTAAATAATAATATAGCAAATAAAGTAAATATACGAGATCGAGAAAATAAATATTAATCGAAATCTGAAAAATATCGTTAAGACGCTGTTTTGTATAAAAAAAACGAAGTTCGAAAAAATAAAAAAAACGAGAAAGAGGGGCGTCGAGGCAGCCGGCCGCGCGGCTCGCCCGGGATGCCGGCGAGTCGCGTGTCGGTCTGATTTTTTGAGACGGTTTTCGAAAACTCGACTTTTATTAAACCGCGTATGAATATTGCATAATTCGTACTCGATTCAATATTTTCGATGTTTGTTATATTTGATAATTAACTACGAAATTAATATCAAATATCTCGAATAGTTTTAGAAAAGGTATAAGTTTTAAAATCGTTTCGTAGAAGAATAAAATAAAACGAACGAAAAAGCTAAAGAACGTCTCGGATTTCAGGCCCGTGCGCGAGTCGCCTGGGCATGGCGCGACTCGCGTGCGGGTCTGTCCGGTTTTTATTTTTTGTTCGAAATTGCTAATTTTGATAAATCGCGTACAAAATAAGAATTAATTTGTATTCGATTTATTTTTTCGATATTCGTCGTACCCGATATTCGATTATGAAATCGACATCGAATATTCGGAACGAACTAAAAAAACAGGTTTTGTAAAAGAAGTTTTGAATGAAAAAAAGATGTAACGATTTTTAATATAGTCGAGATCTTAATATAATTCTTTTTAATACAATATTCGATTATAGAAAATCGATATCATATTTTAAGAATGTTGTTATATGAAAATAGTTTTTGATATTATCGATATTAGAAATAATAAAAGACTCGACGAATGAAAAAAAACGACACGGCCCGTATGAAAAAGGACCGACGCGAAGGAGGAGAAGAGAAGAAAAAGGATAAGTCGGGTTTTTGTACACCCTCAACCTACATGCTTTAGTTTACTCGGATCGGGGCTCGTCGGGACGTGACTTGGGCACAAGAGCGTCGAGTGGATGTCGGTGAGTTGATGGTGGTTCGGCTCGGGCGTGACGTGCGTGAAGGGTGTCGGGATTCGGACCGGTTTCCTTCGGGTTTGTAGTATCGGTTTCTCGATGTGTATGTGTGTGTGATGATGTGAATGATATTTTTCTGATTTCTGATGATTATCGATGTTGTGAGTGTCGATGTGTCTCCCTCTATTGTAGATTGTGTGCAAGGAGCTATTTATAGAAAATTCCCGACCTTGGCTAGGAGAGTTTGAACTACCGCTTAGGATAGGAAACGTAGAAGTTGTAAGGCATGAGAATTCCGCTTTCTTGTCCAAGAAGAAAGGGAACACGGCTGGTGGGAGCCTACTCGGCCGAGTGTTTTCATTCGGTCGGGTGTTTGAATCGGTTTTTGGATAGGAAATGCAAGAGTTCGAAAGGAACGCAAATTCCGTTTCTTGGTGAAGAAGTCAAAATCTCGGCTGAATGGAGGAGTATTTCGGCTACCTTGGGTGTCTTGGCCGAGTATTTGGTGCTCGGTCGATATCCGATTCGGTTTCCGGATAGAATTCCTACTTGAGATCGAATCCTATCCTCAAACGGATTTGTTTAATATTTTGAGAAGCTAATTTTTTGTAGGATTAAAGTAGGAATCAGCCGTGTGAGGTGTCACGGCTGACTCACGTGTCTCGGGAAAATCTTTGACCGGGTTTTGACTCGGTCGCAAAAAGACGGTTTTACCCCCGGTGTCGGAATCGACCCAAATTAGTCTTATTTGACTCGAAACGACCCACTGGGCCTGATTTTGAGGTTAGTTTTGTGAGATATGTACTCTATAATGAGCCCAACCCAAATGCCAATGATTTTGAGCCCGTTTCTGAGTATTTAAAGCACGTTTGCGTCCGATCATCATCGGGTGTTTGTCGGAAACTGCTATAGACACCTAGCGGTCAAATGTGGGTGTCTACACTTCTCCTTTGCTTTTCTTTATTTTTCATATTTTTGTGCCCTTTTTCTCTTGCTTTGGTTTGCCCTTTTTGGCTTTTTGATGTGGTTTGTAACCAAGCTTGGAGGTTATTTTTGTGTAAACTTATTGTGATGATGTATAGGTGGAGGAAAAATAGGCAATCGAGAACGCGCGCCATTCCGGATAACCCACAAAAGGCGGAAAAGATTTGGACTAAAGGTGCAATGGTTATTCGAGCCAGGTCACCTAGAAAACGGGATGCGGGAACCAAGGCCTAACTCCTCCATGGGTGGTCAAGGTGGTCAAATGCAAACCCCGAAGTAAACCTCTAGTAGAAAAGGTGGACTCAAAGCTAAAGGATCAACAAATTCATTGCCTAAGAGTCATTCTACTAGACTAAGGTCCAAAATCTACGATGGGTTATCTACAATGGAATGTAAACTCTTGTAATAAGTTTGTAATCGGGTTTTCGAAAAGTTTTAATCCTAGACACGCTATACAAAAGCAAAACAAAACAAAACAGACTGTAGACACCCACATTTTGACCGCCAAGTGTCTATAGTAGGTCCCACCAAACACCCGATGATGATAGGACGCAAACATGCTTTATAGGACTCGGATATGGGCTCGAAATCATGGACATTTGGTTTAGGCTTATTACGGAGTACAAATCTTACAAATCAACCTCAAATCCAGGCCCAGTGGGTCGTTTCGAGTCAAATGAGACTAATTTGGGTCGATTCCGACACCAGGGGCAAAACCGTCTTTTAGCGACCGAGTCAAACCCGGTCAAAGATATTTTTTCCCGAGTCACACGAGCTGGCCGTGACACTACACGGCTGATTCGGACTCAAACACCACAAAAATCAACTTTCAAATAATATTAAACAAATCCGTTCAAGGATAGAATTCGATCTCAAGTAGGAATTCTATCCAAAAACCGAATCAGACACCGACCGAGCTCCAAATACTCGGCCAAGACAGCCAAAATACTCGGCCAACTCTTCATGACAGCCGAAATACTTGGCTTCCCCACCAAGAAACGAGACTTTCGTTCCCTTTCGAACTCTCGTGTTTCCTATCCAAACCGGTATTTCTTGTCACACAAGCAAGACAACCTCGACCCCTATAAATAGGACCTCCCGTCCAACACAAAGGACAACGATTTCACAACAACAATTTCAGCAACCAAAATACACATCAATTATTCATAAACTTGTCTAGTAAAATAGTACAAAGCAAATCCCGACATAATCCCGAAGAAGTCTCGAAGTACCGACGAAACTCCCCCCACCCGGCCGAACCCGACACCTCACACACATAAAATCGCACCATCCTAAACTCACCCACATCATCTCGACGCTCCCGTGCCTAAACCACCGTCCGACGAGCCTTATACAGAGAAAACGAAGCATGTAGGTTGAGGATGTAAATCAAACCCGATTCTTCTCCTTTCTCTCTCTCTCTCTCTCTCTCACGTCTCTTTTTCCTTTTTTTCGTCCGTCACTTTTTTTTTCGGGTCGTCGGTCGTTTCATATTTTTAATATGGGTCGTCGTCACATATTTTTATTTATTTCTAATAATCGATACTAAAAGAAACTATTTTTTTTATAACGTTCTTAAAATACGATACCGATTCTCTAATCGAATATCGTATCTACAAGAACTAAATTAATTAATTCTCGTTGATGCTAAAAAAATCATTACCTTTTTTGCAAAATTCGATGGTTTTAAACGCGGAGAGAATTAACATTTTTTTCGTTCAAATTCTTATTTTTACTTTTCGTTCAAAACAAACTTTTTTTTTTCAAAACCTTTTCTAAAGTCATTCCGACTATTCGATATCGATTTCATAATCGAAGATCGAATACGACGAATATAGAAAATATAAATCGAGTATAAATTAATCCATATTTGTACGCGATTTGTAAAAATTAACGATTTTCGAACAAACAAAAAAACCGGCAGGCAACCACGCGGGTCGCGCGCCTGTCAGGCGACCCGCGCGGCAGCCTGGTTCGCCGGGTCCTTTTTTTCGTTTCTTCGCTTTTCTATTTTTTATTCTTTTCGAACCTTACATCAAAATGCGACTTTCACGACATATTTCGATAAAATACTTTTTTCGACCTCGGTCAACACGTGTTAATCCATCACGTGTCATTAAAACTTTTTTCGAGTCATGCATATTATTCATTCATGTCTTTATTCAATTTATTCATCGTTACTAACTCGTTTTCTCGTGTTTGTAGCTATTTATTTGTTTTTATCGTTTTATTAGACTAAAACGAACTCATATGCTAAAATAACTTTGACGTTATTAGTTTAATATGCATTAAACGACTTAGCAACCCATTTTATTTTTCTCTCACATGCTTAGGAAAATAATGTTTGCATATCATTCAACCGTCGAACTAACCCGTGTACACCAAAAACGAACGATATCTTAGTAAAGGCCGCTAAAGTGCGGGCGGGGTTGGGTGTTCTTAGTGAACTTCCCAACACGTACCCTCACCCCTTACTCAGAACCATGGTTTCCGGATGTCCGAATCCATTGGCAACGAGAGTCATTCAATACACGATATGCGATAATGTCGGTTTTGGTATCATAATGCAAAGGGACGAGCCCAATAAACTCTGACATCGGAAATGGGCCGTATTTTGTATACGGCCCACTACGACATAGAGTGGACTCGAATGGTTCCGAATAACCACAAAATTCGGTGGCGACTCCTACTTCGATTTAAATTTCAATTTGACCATCTCATATGGAGATTCATTCGCCTCCCCAAACCCGCGCGTGGCCACGTCGGGGTGGACCTATGTCATGTTCACACACACGAAAATGAAAAAGCAAATAAAAGAAGACACAAGTAAAGTCATTTACTCCATACTCCATCAACATTCAAGCACAATCAACCACAACACCAAAATGCTCAACTTCGAGAGCCTCCAATAGCAACAACCTAACTCCTCTACAAAGTTAAACAAGAAAGAAGGAAGGAAGTTACCAAGCGGGTGCTTTCATAATCTCTTCAATTCGCGCTATTAAGGTGGTGGTTACCTATAAGAGTAGAGAACAAGACCATACACGGGATACGAAACATAACGAGAAACGAGAAAAGAGAAGAAAAAGAAAAGAAAATGTTTTTGATTTTTCGAGTTTTTCAAATTTTTACGGATTTTTGAAAAGATTTTTGAAAAATAAAAGATAGTAGACTCCTCCCCCACACTAAAACTGTACATTGTCTTCAATGTACAAGTAGGGAAGAGCGAAAAGGACGAAAAAGAAAAATAAGAAAAATCTTTTTGGATTTTTATGATTTTTTTCATGTTTTTGGGTTTTATAATTTTTTGAATGTTTTTGGATTTTTCAAAAATTTTGAGAAAAGAAAAAGATAAATAAAATAAAGAAAACGATAAGATAGTGGCGGGCCTAGGTGCAATCACATCACCTAGACCCTAGCCAAGTGGCTAAGAAAATGAAAATGAAAGAAAATGAAAGGGTGAAAAATTGGGGGTAGGTGTAGTCACGTCACCTAGCCCGGATTAAGAAAAATTGAGAAAGATTTGATTTAAAAATTTGGATTTTTCAAAGGGGTCAATGGCGTAATCACATCGCCAAGAGACCGGGAGCTTTACCAAGGCCGCGACGGCCGCAAAAATCATTAAATGGGACGGTGGGACAGCTTGCAATTTTGTTCGAGATAAAATAATCACAATGATTGTAATGATGAAACAAGGAATAAGGAACAAGATTAGTTCAAAGACATACAATTGTAGATTAAGACTCACCGACACCACATATATTTATACCCACAACACAAACAAACCACATTATCTACCGACTTTTGTAGGGGGGGTCTAGTTCGAATAGTCATTAGACGCAAAGGAGGCCGTGGGAGTTCCTTCACCGGCATACTCCCAAACTCCTACATCCCCCGATTTGTTCAGTCGGAATTCACAGGGACCTGGAGGTAGGTCCCAATTGTGACGGTTATAAATATTGGTTCGGTTTTTGCAGGGGACAATTAAGGCACGGTCATGGCTAAGAGAAACGAGGCAGTGGTCAGGCACATTAAATATCTAAGTAGGGAAATAAGCCTCGTTAAGCCAGACACGGGGGTCATGTGGTTTAAGATGGTCGGTCGAATAACCCAAATTTCTTGCTATTACGGTCACAAGACCACCACAGTCGATAGAGGGGTGTTGGTCAATAATAATTTGATGAAAGTGTAACGCCACGACAACGGGTAGGTCAAGGGGGTAAGGGCTACCGAGTAAAGAGTCACATATCAATTGTAAGACACACACATTGAGGTTAATGATATTGTCGATAGATGGCAAAAGACAGTGGGAAAGGAATTCAGCGAAATAACGAATGGCTGGGTTACGGATTTCAGCGGTAAAATTAGAATTGGGTTCAAAATCACGTTGACCCGGCGCTATGCGCCTCCATAAGTCTCTCCTAGTCGCACTACTTTGCGAATCACTTAGGGGTCTACTTAATCCGGTACCCGATGAGGGTAAACCTAGAGCTAAGCTAAAATCGGAAATATTTAAACAGTGATTTCTACCAAACAAATTAAATTTGAACTCCTTAGGTGCGGTCGGGTTATCGATTGTAAAGGTACTTAAAAACTCACAAGTCAAGTCTTTGTTTGTGAAAGGCACAAAATCAAGGAGTTTACTAATACCAATTCTAGACGATAACTCTCTAATATCGTTCTTAATTCCTAGAATTTTCATTGTGAATGGACAAGGCCATCTCGTACTTTGGAAGTCTTTTTCAAAGAAGGTACGAGCAAGGGGTGAATTAGGGCACGGTAAAAGTTTAGGCCTAGCGGACTTACTAGAAGATGAACATTTAGAAGGATTAGAAGTCGAGGCCATACCTTGTTTACGCGCGGCTCTTTGGGCTCTTCTCTCCATGATAATAATTTGCAAGAAAAATCCCAAAACCTTTGCTTCTCCTTTCTTCAAAAACCCAAAATAAATATTCACCCAAGTATGGAATGGAGTTGTGAATGGAGGTTGAATATGGTGTATGGAAGATAGTGTAATGATTTTGTGATGGTTGAAAGGGTGAAATAATGAGTGAGGTGAAAAAGGTGGTATAAATAAGGGTGTTTGAGGAGGGAAAGTGAAAGTTTTAAAGTTGGTGGTAAAAAATTGGTGTAAGAATGATTGGAGGGAAAGTTATGTTGAGGTAAATTGTTGGAGGGAGATGAAAATGTAGTGAGTAAAAGGTGTAGGTGATTGGCCAAGTCACACCGCCGGGTGAAATTTCACCCGGTCGGGCATCATCGGGTGAAATTTCACCCGACGACTTTTCGTCGTGAAAATCGTTTTTGCCGTCTTTTTCCACCGAGTGAAATTTCACCCGGTCAAAATCTCACCGGGTGAAATTTTGCCCGGTGGTATAATCTTCGATTCTGGCAACTTTTCCGTAGGGCGAAGTTTCGCCCGGTCGAGTCTCACCGGGTGAAGTTTCGCCCGGCGGTCTTCTTTGCTGCGTTTTTCCGCCTTGCCATTGCATGGCTCTTCAATAATCACCTAGAGATTCAAATATTGACTCGACTCACATTACATAATCAATATTTCCCACAAACATGCTTGTGGTCTTCGATTTAAGTTCCATAACTTCTCCAAATGCTTGGTCTTCATCCAAATTTAGCTCCATGGTGAAATCCAATTTCAATCAATCTTCTCAGGCTAACAAAACTAATAAACTCAAAGAAATATGATACATATATACAAGGTGGTTGTTGAGGATACCACCAAACCTACATAAATTGCGAGAGGAGTTCAAACAACGCTCCCCGATGGGAGCTCGCCAAACTTCATGGTAGCAAAGGTCTCACGAATATGACCGGGATGATAAATCTTCAAACGTTGCCCATTAACCATAAACTTCCCGGTTTCCGGGCTTGATATCTCTATCGATCCATATGGTTGCACTCCGGTCACTTCAAATGGACCTGACCATTTTGATTTCAACTTACCGGGGAAGAGTTTAAAGCGAGAGTTGAAGAGTAATACCTTATCACCAACGAAGAAGTCCTTACGAAGAATTCGAGAATCGTGCCATTGGCAAGTTCTTTCTTTGTAGATCTTCGAATTCTCGTAGGCTTCAAGTCTTAGTTCTTCCAATTCTTGTAGTTGGAGAAGGCGATTATTTCCTACGACACTCTCATCAAAGTTTAGCTCTTTGATTGCCCATTTGGCTTTGTGTTCTAGCTCCACCGATAAATGACAAGCTTTACCATACACAAGACGATAAGGAGTGGTTCCAATCGGCGCTTTGTAAGCCGTCCTCAATGCCCAAAGGGCGTCATTTAATTTCAATGACCAATCCTTTCGGTGTGTATTAACAACTTTCTCTAAAATTCCCTTGATTTGACGGTTGGAGATCTCGGCTTGCCCATTTTATTGAGGGTGGTAGGTTAAGGACATCTTGTGAGTGATACCATACTTCCTAAGAAGGTGTTCAAAGGTATCCTTCCTAAAATGAGAGCCTCCATCGCTAATTATGGCTCTAGGCATACCGAATCTTAGGAAAATCACGTTCTTGAAAAGCTTGATTACAACCTTGGAGTCATTGGTGGGGGAAGCTACGGCCTCGATCCATTTTGAGACATAATCAACCGCGACTAGAATGTACTTGTTACCAAAAGAGGATGTGAACGGACCCATGAAATCAATGCCCCAAACATCGAACAATTCAATCTCCAAAATAGGTTGAAGGGGCATCTCATTTATTCTTGTTATATTGCCGCTTCTTTGGCATGCATCGCATGTGAGAATGAAAGCTCGAATGTCTTTGAACATGGAAGGCCACCAAAACCCGCTTTGGAGAACTTTGGCAATTGTCTTTTGGTTGGCCAAGTGTCCACCATAAGATGTCGAGTGGAGGTGCTTCACAATATTATATCCTTCTTCGGCCGTAACACATCATCGGTAAATTCCATCTATACATCGGCGAAATAAATAAGGCTCGTCCCAATAATAGCGTCGGGCTTCATAACGTAGTTTCTTCCTCTCTTGTTTGGAGTAATCGTCCGGAATAAAATGAGACACTAAGAAATTGACGATATCGGCATACCAAGGTGTAATAGTTTCAACGGCCATCAAGGCCTCATCTCTCATAGCTTCATTGATGGGAATGTCATCTTCTTCATTGCTCTCTTTACTTACCGTTAGTCTACTAAGATGATCCGCTACCAAGTTCTCCGATCCGGCTTTGTCTTTAATCTCAATGTCGAATTCTTGCAAAAGGAGCACCCACCGAAAGAGTCGGGACTTTGTCTCCTTTTTAGACATGATGTATCGAATCGCCGCATGATCGGTGTGAATAATGACTTTGGAGCCGGTAACATAATTTCAAAATTTCTCCATGGCACAGACAACGACAAGCATTTCTTTTTCGGTTGTGGTGTACCTCGATTAGGCTTCATCTAGGGTCTTGCTTGCATAATAAATCACATGTTGCTTCTTATCAACCCGTTGACCTAGAACGGCACCAACGGCAAAATCGGATGCGTCGCACATGATCTCAAATGGAAGATTCCAATCGGGAGCTTTGATAATTGGTGTAGTAGTGAGAGCGGTCTTTATCCTACAAAAGGCCTCAAGACAAGAGTCATCAAAAACAAAAGGTGCATCTTTCATAAGCAAAGAAGTCAAAGGCTTAGAAAAGTCTTTAATAAATCGTCTATAAAAACCGGCATGACCTAGAAAACTCCTCACCCCTTTGACATTCGTAGGTGGTGGCAAGTTCTCAATCACGGAGACTTTCGCCTTATCGACTTCAACTCCTATATTAGAAACAATATGACCTAGGACAACACCTTGTTCAACCATAAAATGACACTTTTCCCAATTTAAAACAAGTCTATACTCTTCACATCGAGCTAATACTTGATCAAGATTTTCAAGACAAGAATCAAAAGATGTACCATGGACACTAAAATCATCCATAAAAACTTCCATGGATTTTTCAATAAAATCGGAGAAAATAGCCATCATACATCTTTGAAACGTTCCCGGCGCATTACACAATTCAAATGGCATCCTTCTATAAGCATAGGTGCCATAGGGACAAGTAAAAGTGGTCTTCTCTTGGTCATCGGGATGAATAGGAATTTGAAGAAATCCGGAATGACCATCAAGGAAACAAAAATAAGAATGATGCGCCAATCTTTCAAGCATTTGATCAATAAAGGGAAGGGGGAAATGGTCTTATATGGTGGTCGTGTTCAATTTACGATAGTCTATACACATGCACCAACCGGTAATAGTCCTAGTAGAAATCGACTCACCCTTTTCATCTTTAACAACCGTCATTCCTCCTTTCTTCGGCACAACTTGTACGGGGCTAACCCATTTACTTCCGGTTATTGGGTATATAATGTTAGCCTCATACAACTTGAAGACTTCCTTCATGACAACCTCTTTCATGGTGGGGTTCAACCTACGTTGACCCTCAACCGAAGGACGGTGGTCATCATCAAGGATGATCCTATGCATACAACCATTTGGGCTTATGCCTTGGAGGTCGGCAATGCTATACCCGATGGCCTTTTTGTGCTTTCTCAAAACAATTAAAAGTTTTTCCAATTGAGGTCCATCAAGGGTAGCATTGACGATAACGGGATAATTAGTTCCTTCAAGAAAAGCATATTTGAGGGAAGAGGGAAGTGGTTTAAGTTCAAGATTAGGAGTAGAAGATACCATACTCTTACCCACCGGTAGTGGTTCTTCCTTTTCATCATGCAAACATTCTTCTTCAAGAGGTGGAGAGTCAAATGATTCCTCTTCTTGCTTATCATAACCTATCAAGCTATACTCAACCAAACTATCAATAACTTCAATGGAATTCATTTGTTCAATCATTGGCTGTTTAAGAGCTTGAGAAAGAGAAAACTCTACCGACTCGTTCCCTATGTTAAATGACAACTTTCCATTCTTCACATCAACTATAGTACCACCGGTAGCCATAAAAGGTCGACCTAAGATAATGGGGGTAATAGTGTCTTCGGGCATATCCATGACAACAAAGTCTGAGGGGAAGAAGAACTTACCAACTTGAACGGGTACATCCTCAAGTATCCCAAGTAGGTACTTGACTGACCTATCCGCAAGTTGAATCGACATACTAGTGGGTCTCATCTCCCCCACACTAAGTCTCTTAGCAATAGAATAAGGTAACAAACTAACACTAGCCCCTAGGTCGCATAAAGCTTGATTAACAACAACATTTCCTACCCGACAAGGGATGGAAAAGCTACCGGGATCATCTAGTTTCTTTGGCATTTCGTTCATAAGAATGGCACTACAATGACCCGTGAGAGAGACACATTCTTTGTCCTCTATGGTTCTCTTTTTAGTCAAGACATCTTTCAAAAACTTAGAATAGAGGGGCATTTGAGAAACTACCTCGGTGAAAGGCAAAGCTACCTCTACTTTCTTCAACATATCCACGAAACGGCTAAATTGAGCATTCTCTTTGTGTGGCTTAGCTCGCTTGGGAAAAGGCAATGGAGGGACAAAAACGGGAGGTGGTGGAACATTAGATTCTTCTTCTTCTTCGGCTAATCGTTCCGCCTCTTTTCTTTTGGCTTCTTTCGCTTCCATTTGCTCTTTCTTCTTTCTTTGTTCTCTTAATTCATTCTCCGCATTTTGGAGAATATCAAACTCCGCTTGTATTCCCCGGTTTTGTTTGGGGGAAGGAGGAGATGATTCTTGTGATGCACTTGGTTGATTTACCTTGGATGGGGTAGTCTTGGCGTTCAAGTTCAAGTTCTTATATGGGTCCTCAAGTTCTTTGCCACCTCTCAAAATTACGGCATTTGCTTGGTGTGAAGGATCTCTTGGGTTTTGGGGTTGACCGGGCAAACCATGGGGTGGATGAATTGGTGCGGCTAAGGCTTTTGTTGCTTCTTGTGATTCCCAAACTTTTAGCCTTGCCTTAGTATCTTGATGTTCATTCCATAGTTGGCCAACGGTTCTATGCAAATCATTATAGTTCTCCCATGAGGGACCTCCTTTACCAAATTGAGAATTTCTTGATTGGCCATAAGGTTGAGAGGGTTGATTGAATGATTGTTGATTGTAACCTTGGTTACCATGAGAATTTCCTTGGAACCCTTGATTGTATCCATGACTAAAGTGATTACCATGTTGATTTTGGTAATTGTTGTAATTGTTAGGAACATGGAAGTTGCTACCTTGTTGATTGAAGTTGCTCCTTTGATGAGGAGGCATATATGGGAGCATCTTTGGAGGACCTTTGTTAAAGGGCCTTTGTTGACTTTGATTGAATGGCCTCATTTGACTCCCTTGGGTGCGCGGCATCGGATATTGAACATTTTGATTTCCATAAGAGAAATTAGGATGAAATCTTGTGCCGGCATTGTAGGTATCAGAAAAAGGATCAAATTGAGGTCTTTGCCCATATACTTGTATAGCTTGGACTTCATTTGGCTCTTCAACATAAACTTCTTCATTAGGAATGCAAGAGCTAGAGTCGTGGCCATGATTACCACAATGATCACATTGAACTTCCCATGTTAATAGCTTTGGAGGTGATGGTTGCCTTGGAGGAACACTCCCTTGAATTTGGTAAATACCTCTAGGAGTGGGCTTAGAATTCATGGCATCCATTCTCCTTTTCAATTCTTCAAGTTCTGTTAGGAATTTTAATTCATTAGAACTCGTAGATGAGTTCACTTCAATTTTCTTTCTAGAATCCCTCGATTGACCCATTCTTGAATCACTCCTTGCCATCTTCTCAATAAGATTCTTAGATGCCTCATCGGTGAGAGAAGAGAAGTCTCCTCCGGCGGCCGAATTGAGGTTTTTCTTGGTTCTCGATGAAAGGGTGTTGTAAAATGTTTGGGTGGTTAGCCAATCGGGTATTCCATGATGTGGACATTTGCGCAATAAGTCTCTAAATCTTTCCCAAGCCTCACTTAGGCTTTCAAATTCATCTTGCTTAAAGGTTTGTATCTCCATGCGGTATTGATTAGTCTTTGACGGCGGAAAATATTTCTCCAAGAAGGCATTAGATAGTTGAGCCCATGTTGTAAAAGTATTAGCGGGATGACCTTGAAGCCATCTACGAGCTCCATCTCTCAAGGTCTTCGGAAATAATAAGCGATGCAATTGGCATGAAGTTAACCCATTGAGACGTGCTCCTACTAATTTTTCTTTGAATGAAGCGATGTGCTCTTGAGCATCTTCTTGAGAAAAGCCGTGAAATGTATCTTGTTGGACCGCATTGGTCAAAGAAGCTTTCAATTCGTAGTTCTCGGGAATCTCTCCGAAATCAACGGGAGAAGGTATTTCTTCATGTGTGAGTTGAGAGTGCGAACCTAGAGTCGCCATTGGTTGGATTGGTGGTGATGGTGGATTTGGAGAATTTGGAGGGTTTGGGGAATTTGGAGAATTTGGAGGGGATGGAATTGGTGGTGGTGTTCTCGGTGATGGTGGTGGGGGTAGCGGTGAATTTTGTGAAGTGGAAGGTATGGAAGGATTGTTTGGAGGGAGGTTATGTGATGTAGAAGGTGTAGAAGGTGAATGTGGAAGGATGGGATTAAGGTTAGGAGGTGGTAATGAAGGATGTGGAATGATGGTGGTTGAGTTATTTCCTCGAAAACGCAATGCTCTAAAAGTCCTTTCCGGTTCCGGATCGAACCACAAGGGCGATGACGTGTTCCTGGGCATAAAACTCAATTAAACGGTGAGACTCCTAGCACCTCGCGGTACTAGGGAAAAGAGAGAAGGGAAAAGAATCAAACACATCAACTAAAAACACAATGAACTAGTCATTCCCCGGCAACGGCGCCATTTTGATCGCCTCCCAATCGGATCGGTCGTTAACGAAGGACGGGGGATCAAACGATATTTATAGACTCGGAATAACACAAAAACTACTAGAGTAATCGTGGTAAGTCGAGGTCGGTCCACAGGGAACGGTGTGTGTTGTGAAGTTTAAAGTGTCGTGTTCGATGTCTTAGAAGGGGGGTTTTGTTTTTGGGGTCAGTCTATACTAGAGGGATTAGTACGATGATGGTTTAGAGGTGATCAATTTAGGGAAAGGCGTTAGGGAGAAGTCGGGATTCGGTACTTGGGGTCTAAGAAGGTCGGGATTGAGTTTTTGTCACAATATTGGTAAACCCACCTAAAAACCCGCTTTCGCGGTGAATGAGGGTAAGTTCCTAGTCATGGTAATTTCTAGCCCGAGTTTCCCCATATTGATAGAAATTAGTCAAGGTCGGTCTAGTTGGCCGGACTAAAACAACAATGACACAACACCAAAAATAAGATAAACCAACATGCAAGCAACCCACCAACATCCCTATATTCAAATAAACCAAGCCCTCATCCCTAAACTCCCCAACAAGAAATCTACTCACACATCATTATGGAAATCATTACAACATGCATATTAATTAGATCTAAACAAGATGATGATGAGAAAACAACACAAAAACTAAATTAGAGATTAGAGAGTGGAAGAGAATTATACCAACTATGAAGATCTATAAGAAATAAGAAGATATCATAGATAAAGATTGAATCTTTGATGAATAAAATGGAGAACTTGTCACTAATCCTCCAATAAACCCAACAAATCTTCAAACAAAACTTGGATAGTCTTCTTACAACCTTGAAATCTAAATAATTGTTGATGGATACTTGTAGATCTACTATTAAACTACTAGAATTTTTGAGGATTTTTCTAGACTACTACTACTACTAATGGATGGTGTAATAGGATGGTGGAGTGGTGTAATGTCTTCCCTCCTTAGCACAATGGAGAGGTGAGTTAGGCAATGAATTAGGGTAACATATATATAGTAATCTCTTAATGGATCCTTAACCTAAGGCCCAAATCCAACTTTATGCTCCATTAGTGAGACAATCTCCCTTTGCATCTCCATGGGGTGAAACTTCGCCCTGCGGACTCGTCGGTAATTCCCACCGGGTGAAATTTTCGCCCGGTGAGATTTTCTTCTTTTTTTCGCGTTTTCGGCACTTCTTCCCATCGGGCGAAATTTCACCCGGTGGGCGAAATTTCGCCCGGTCAGTTTCGCCCGGTGGAGAGTTCTCGGAAATTCTTCGGGAGGCATTTTTCACCGTCGGGTGAAATTTCGCCCGGTGGTGTCTCACCGGGTGAAATTTTGCCCGGTCATTTTTCTGGCCTCGAATCTTGTCTCATTCTTCGTTTGTTCGATCGGATGGCTTTAAACTTTAAGTTGTGTGCTTTGCTCTTTGGACGGTTTTCCCTTCTCTTGTGCTCGTGGAAGCTCAATCGTGATTTCGGTGCTCAAATCCTATCAAAATGATAGAAAAACTACCAAAAACACGTAAAACACACAAGAGGGACGCTAATGCGAGAAGTACGCAAAATATGGCGATAATCGCACTCAAGACTCGCAAAACGAGGGGAAAATGGGTCTAAATGGAGGGAAAAACGGTCTAATTTTAGCACACAACACTACACCATCACAAAACATCCTCCAAACTCCACAAAAGGGAAAAAGGAGAAAGAAATGAGGGGATATTACCGGATGTCTTGAGCTTTTTGAAACTTATCGATGATCGCGCAACCTACAAGGGAATGGGGGAGCAAAACACACAACAAAACAAATATACGACACTAAGACTCAAAAGAAAAAGACACAAAAGAAAATCTTTTTGGGTTTTATGAAATTTTTCAAATTTTTAGGGATTTTTAAAGTTTTACGAAAAACAACTACGAAAATAAAATTAAACTATACTAGGATATCGCTCCCCCACACTTAAACCGAGCAATATCCTCATGCTCGATCGGTAGTGTGTGGAGACACTAAAAAGAAAAGAAAAAGGGAAATAAAGCTAAAAAACAAAAATCAAAGTGAAGAGAGGGTAGAATGTGTCCGGCCGGGGTGTAGTCAAGTCACCAAGGGCCGAGACAAGTAAAGATATGGATGGGGAAGAAATAAAAGGAAGGAAATAAAAGGAAATGGGAGGGGAGGGCTAGGTGTAATCAAGTCACCTAGCCCGGATTCCGCCTAAATCCGACTAAATTCTACCAAAAGAAAAAATAAAAGAAAGGAAAAGTGGAAAGACGTGTCAATTTGGATTTTTGAAATGACTCTCGATGTACTCACGTCATCGAGAATCGGGAGCAATGACTACCGAAGGCCCCGAGGGCCACCATGACACAAAAAGGATAAAGGGAGGGGGGACGTACAAAGGGAGACTAGCAATAAAAGACGGAAAAGAAAGGAGAGTCGCCTACCAAACGGTTAGCAACTCAAAAATCTCTATCGTCTCAATGTTCGATATCGGCAGTTTGCTTGTCTTCATCATTGTTATTCCTCCTCCTCCTAAGTGTAGTCGCATGGTTGAAGTACTAGGCTTGCATTGGTGCAAATGAGGGTGAGATTTGAGGTTAAACTCGGTGTAAAGTGATGAGAAGATGAGATGAATGTATATAGTTGAGGTGCAAGGGTGGAATGATAGTGGCAAGGGTGAGTAGGGAGGTTGGGAGGGGGTACAAAGTGGTTGAGCGGGGCTTAAATGGAGAAAAGAAGGCGAAAGGGGGCGATGTGGCCCATCCCGGGCGGGAAGGCACGTCAGGGAGCCTACTTTTCAGCACAACTCATCCCGACCAAGATGGCATGCTTCTCGGCCGAGATGGCCTCCATCTTGAGTCTTAAAGCCTTCAATCACCATAACCTTCCACCCTAAAAACATTATCAAACACGGGATATAAATCTCGTCCCCAAAAGATTGTTAAAAGCTCAAAAACCGACTTCCTTACCCAAGCTCCAAGCTTCAATCATCAACAACTCCTCTCAAAACTTCATCTTCACTATCAACCTATCAAATAAACTCAATAAACACCATCAAAGATCCCTTCCTCACATCGCTCATCAAAATACCAAATTACAAGAATTCCACAAAACACAAAAGAATAAGAAAGAGATATATACAATAAGATGGTTCTTTTGGAACTCCGTCAAACCAAGGATGGTGGGTTCTTCATTCATTTTTCAACAACATGGTACACAACTCCAAGGCCTTCAAGAGCACGAAGTAACAAATCGAAGGCTCTCGAGAAGTCTTCAATCAAGCTCGTCGAATACCAACCTACACTTCAAGGTTCTTCACAACCTTGCCGAAGTTCCCGGGGCATCCCGATCTACTAATTTCAAAGGCTTGAACTTGTACTTGCGATCCTTCGGGATATACCCAAACTTCCACTCATCTTCATGAGGCCTCAAGGGAGGCTCAACCTTCTTCTTTCCAAGCAACTTTTCTTCATTCACATAACAAGGGCACTCATTCACCCCAAGCTCAATAGCATCATCATCATCAATTTCCCACAAATTGTTGTCAACTTCCAAGCTTTCATCCGACTCATCCCCTAGATCGATGTCTTTCACGGCATAGATCATATTACATGACTCTTTTTCTGTAGGCGAGGTGTTGCCTTGGAGATCAAACACAAGCTTCTCGTCGCCTAACTCAAAAGTGATCTTACCCTTCTTTACATCGATCATTGCATCGGCGGTGTGTAGAAATGGGCGCCCAAGGATAATGGGAGTGATAGCATCTTCCGGCATATCAAGCACAAGGAAGTCGACCGGAATGAAGAATTTTCCGATTCTTAATGACACATCCTCTAACATTCCTAATGGTCGATTAAGCGAACGATCGGCCATTTATAGTGTAATAGAGGTACACTTGAGCTCTTTCATTCCAAGTTGCTCACAAATAGAATAACGGAGAATGCTTACACTCGCCCCCAAATCACATAACGCCCTCTCGATCTTCATATTCCCAATGGTTCATGGGATTGAGAAACTACCCGGATCCTTGAGCTTAGGTAAGATGGAGCCTTGGATAAGGTCACTCACCTCTCTTGTAAACGCTACGGTCTCTTCCTTGTCAAAGGATCGCTTCCTAGCCAAGATTTCTCTCATGAATTTTCCATAGGCCGGGACTTGGGTAATTAGCTCGGTGAAAGGGACGCTTGCATCCAATTTCTTCACTATATCGACAAACTTGTCAAATTGAACATCCACCTTTGTCTTCAATTGCCTTGTTGGGAATGGCAACTTGATGTTGATCTTTTCATGTTCATTAGGCTTGGATTTTTCATTTGACACTTTCTTCTTTGCCTTGCCTTCTTCTTGGGGTGGGGGAAGCTTGTCTTCAACCGGTTTTTCAATTTCCCACAAGACTTGCTCCTCCATGAGATTTACCCAATTTTCATTGCCTTGAGATGGAGATTCCAGTTCTTTCGTGGCTTCTTGCTCATTAGGAAACAAGGAAGAATCATATGATGCACCACTCCTCAAAGTGATAGCATTTACGGTTTCAAATTTCGATGATACACCTTGAGGAGGTAGTTGACCTTTTTGCCTAGAAGAACTACCCGAAGCAACTTGAGCTAGTTGGGTTTCGAGCATCTTCGCATGAGTATCTCTTGCCTTGTTCTCCATTTGAAGGTGAGCATAGAATTCTTGTTGGTTCTTTAACATCTCTAGTTGACTTTTTTGCATTTCTTGATTACTCCTTTGCATGTCCAACATTGCCTTTTGCATATCAAATTCCCGAGGTGGAGATTGTTGGTTGTGTGGAGTATTAGTGATGGCTAAGGGAATGCCATAGTCATGAATTGGAAATTGGCTTCTTGGCTTGTTTTCTTGTTGAGCATTTTGGGACCCTTGTTGTTGTTGAAGGTTCCCTTGGAACCCTTGAGAATTGCCTTGATTTAGGCCTTGAGAGTTACCATGATTGTGATTTTGGTAACCTTGGTTGTTGCTTTGAAATCCTTGAGATTGTTGGTTTCCTTGGAAACCACCTTAATGATTGAAGTAGTTCCCTTGATTTTGGAACCCTTAATTATTGTTGAAGGCACCTTGGTTATGTTGTTGGAAGTTGTTGAAAGGCCTTTGATTGCCTTGATAATCTTGAGGAACATATGGTAGACAGTATTGTTGTTGATGGGAAGGATTTTGCCGTCAATCCCTACCAACAAGTAAAACCAACTAATTCTAACTATGTAGCTAGGGCAAGTCAGGTCGATCCACGGAGACGGTAAGAGGTGTCTAGACTAAAATCTACCCAAATACAAGACTAGGTCAACTAAGCTAAACAACTAGAACAAAGAAGGTAATAAAACTATGACTAGGGACGAACTAAGTATAACAACTAAAGCTAAATGATTCAACTAACTAGAGAAACAATGACTAGGACGAATAAGAAAACAAATAGGAAAAGAACTAGGATTAGGTCGGGTTCAAGGGTGATGAAATGATCAAGGAAGAGCAAAGGTGAAGGGGTAGTCAAGCTATCTAGGTATGATCCGGGCTCTCGCTCCTAAACCGACCTAGAGGTTCCTCGCTCTCGCGCAAGAACTCATACTAGCAACATACAAGGTCACAAGAGGAAGGCAAGAAAACATGCATTTGCAACTACAAGTCAATCAAGCATTCCATCAAACATGACACATGCACAAAACCAAGATGCAACCAAAACAACCACCAACATCTTAAACAAACCCTTAATCACCCATTAGATCACCCAATCCCCCTACTAATCCTAGCAAGAGGACTACTCACTATGTTCAAGATAGTAAACTCAACAACCATAATGAAACAAACATAAACATGAACATTCATAATGGATTATTAAAGGTTACTAAACATAAACACAAATGAAAACTAAATAGAAGAGATTAGGGAGAAGAAGAATTATACCAAAACCAAAGGATGAACAAAAGTTTGAATCTTTGCATAAGTAAACCCAAAGGAAGACCTCCAATGTTGTCAATAGAGGTAGATCAACCCAAAAAGTCTTCAATATTACAAAGATGGAACTAAGATTAAACTAATATAGGAGTAATTAAGGAGAGATTAACCTAATCTACACTAATCTAAGCTAATCTAACCTTAAGTAGTCTAGGGTTTTGTGGGTAATGTAAAAGATGCTTAAAAACAATACAAGAGGGGTATATATAGGGTTACATAAGTAAGGGAGGAGAAAAAAATGAAACACGGGCAGAGCTGGGCCCTTCCCGGCCGGGAAGGTGATGATCCCGGTCGGGAAGGGAACCATCCCGGTCGGGAAGCTGATAATCCCGGCCGGGAAGTCCTCACAGCGGGTCTTCTCTTCTTGCGTTGTATCCCGGTCGGGATGGACATGGTCCCGACCGTGATGGGTCCTTGTTTGCTCTTCCTAGGCTTCTTATCGATGCTCGCTGCTCAGGATATCATCAAGTGGGCCCCATGGGACTCGGGAATCGAGTCCAAGTCACTGAGTCACAATTTCTTCTCCTCATTGGGTCCATATGCACTAGAAACGAGTCGAAATCGTTCCATTTCTCCAAGTTAGGCCTTATAAACCTAAAACAAGCTAGAAGAAGCATAAGTAGCCTCAAAACCGCTCCAAAGAGCGATTCCACAAGAGAAACCGGGACCAAACACAAGAAATAATCAATAAAAAACACACTTATCAGTTGTTGGGCTTGTTAGGAAGCTTGGAACATATGAGGATTTGGCACATTGTGAGGCTTGTAAGGGAAGTATGGAACACTTTGCTTGTATGCTTGAAAAGCATTCACTTGCTCAATACTACCTCGACAATATTGAGGCTCATGTCCATATATCCCACAAATCTCACATATCCCATAATAAGATGTAGGAGGAACCACTCCCATAGCATTGACTTGATGAATAGATTGTTGTTGGGAAGAACTTGTGCTTTGACCTTGGTTAAAGTGACCTTGGAGTTTCTTATCGATGGCATCCATGTGAGTCTTCAATTGAGCCCCAAGATCGGCACTAAGTTGTGTGATAGCATCAATTTCATGCCTTCCCCCTCTATTCTCCTTTCTAGGCCTAGAATATTGGGAAATGTGGACCGCCATTTCTTCAATCCTAGCCCATGTTTGGTCATCATCAACCTCGGTAAACCTTCCATTAGACCCCATGTTGAGTATGGCCCTTGAATCTTCATATAACCCATTCCAAAATTGTTGGACAAGGAACCATTGTGATAAACCATGATGGGGGCAAGAACGGACCATGGCCTTAAACCTTTCCCACGACTCGTAAAGACTTTCTTTGTCACGTTGTTGAAACCCCGTGATTGAAGCTCTCAATAGATTAGTCTTCTCCGGTGGATAAAACTTTTGGTAGAATGCTAGAGCTAGCTTCTTCCATGTGTCTATACCTAGAGCCGTCTTGTCGAGACCTTTGAGCCATTGATTTGCCTTGCCAATCAAAGAGAAAGGAAATAGGACCCACCGGATTTGGTCTTGGGTTATTCCCGGTTGTGAGATGGCATCGCAATAGTCGGAAAAGGTTTCCATGTGTTGATGAGGATCTTCATTGGTAACCCGCTAAATTGACTTCTTTCAACCAATTAGATAAATTGCGTTTTAGCCACAAATTTCCGGCATATGCGGCCGGTAAAGCGGTTGGACCGATCAAAACGTCTTCCGTGAAGGTTGAATGAGAAGAGAACTTAGGCATTATGTGGTATATTGGTGATGAAGGTGTTGAACTTGTAATAGAGGTATTTGGACTTCTGGGAGATGAAGGAGGTGATGTTGCTTGAGATGAAGTTGATATGGAGGTGCCGAAAGGGTTTAGGAAACTCTCTTCGGTGGATTCTGGGGATGAGGAGTTTAGATCAATCTCCGAGTTTCGCTCGAAATCTTGGCTTGTACCCGGTTGGGAACCTCTCAATCTTTGCAACCGTCCGTTGGCGAAGGTATCGAAATAACCTTTCCGGCTCTGAGTTGTATAGAAGAGGATGGTTACCACCTCTAGGCATAAATTGTAGACTAGGAGCAAACGTGAGAAGTCTAGTGCTTTTTGAGCACTAGACACGAAAGAAATAAACTCACACACACACACACACAAGAAGCAAGGGAAAACAAAGAAGATGAAGACCACTAAATAAAAACTAGGACAAAAACAACAAAATATGCACAATGAACAAAAGAAGAACACAAAACGGTAACCAAGTCTAACAATTAAGCAAACAAAGTCTAAACATGCGGCAACGGCGCCAAATTGATGGGAGGATTTTGCCGTCAATCCCTACCAACAAATAAAGCCAACTAAACCTAACACGTAGATAGGGTAAGTCGGGTCGATATCCACGGAGACGGTAATGAGTGTCTAGACTAAGGTCTACCTAAAAACAAGACTAGGTCACAAGCAACACAAGAGGAGGGGAACAAACAAGAATTGACTATAACAATGAAAAGGGATGAAACTAGTATTATGAATGAACTAGGTATAACACGGACTAAAAGGATCAACTAAAACTAAATCAATCAACTAACTAGATAAATAATTGCTAACAAGATGGAGAAATCAAATTGGGAAGGAGTAGGGTTAGTTTGGGTTCATAAGTGTAATAGGATAGTTGGGAGATCGAGGGTGTAAGTTTCACCTAGTCACTAAGGTAGGTCTGCACTCTCGCGTCAAAGACAAACCCGAATACTCATGCAAGATGCTACCCAATACACAAGGATTCAACCACAAATCAACCATACAATGAGAAGAAGAAAACAAGCAAGAGAAGCATGGGCACTACTACTCAAACAAGCAATTCAACAAACACATAGTATGCTTAACATGTGACTAGCAACAAAGAATCCACCTTTACCCTCAATCAAACCCTAATTACTCATAATCAACACTTAATCTCCCTACTAATCCCACAATAAGTTTACTCACACATAATCAAACTAACACTAATACAAACAAGAGAAATCAACACAAACATCAAAACATTCATTATGAAAATGAAACTAGCAAGAACAATGAACAATGAACAAAGATTAAAACTTGAAGAACAAAGAAAGATTAAAGGAAAAGAGAAGAGTAATTATACCAAACTAGTGAAGAGAAAAGATGAAAACTTGTATATAAAGAACACCCAAAAACCTCCACCAAATGTTGTCAAGATTGGATGGATTCTTCAAGAGATCCCTTAATACAAGAGTAACTATCTATATTAAACTAGGATTAACAAAAGGTTAAGGAAAGATTAATGTAAACTAAGCTAAGGATGAAGGGAGTTTATCTAGGGTTTTGAATAGTGTAGAGTAATGTAAGGTGCTTAAACAATACAAAGGGAGGGTATTTATAGGGTTTCACGAGCAAAGGAGTTGAAAGAATGAAACACGGGCTGAACTGGGTCCTTCCCGACCGGGATGAGGGTCTTCCCGACCGGGAAGGAGTGGTCCCGACCGGGATCACCCTCCAGAAGCTACTGCTTGTTCGTCACTTCATCCCGGTCGTGATGGATGTCTTCCCGACCGGGATGGGTCATGTAGGCCTCAAATAAGATCTCATAGGTCCCTATTTGCTCTTCATAGGCTTCTCATCGATTCTCGGTACTCGGGATCGAGTCTAAAGGGCTTTGGATCGAGTCTAAGCTACCGAGTGATCGTCGCTTCTCTTCGTTGGCTCCATATGTGTCGGAAACGAGTCGGAATCGTTCCATTTCTCCAAGATTGGTCTTAGGAACCTAAAACAAACTAGAAGAAGCGTAAGTAGTCTCGAAACTGCTCCAAAGAGCGATTCCACAAGAGAAACCGGGACCAAACACAAGGAATAAGCACTACAAAACACACTTATCATTTTTGAAATGATTATATGACTAGAGAGATTTTGTAGTAAATAAAAACGATTGTAGTAATGTAAAGCAAAGAAAATGATTGATTAGTAATGTTGTAATCCCCAAAAGAAGGACAAATCCTACCGAAGTAAGAGCAAAAAAGGGAGAAACCCTAGATACTCTCGTAGAATCCTAGAGAGAATAATTCGATCTAGGGTTATGATTAAAGAGATTTGGGAAAAAAAAATTACATCTTTCTAGAAAAGGACATAGAATGAAAATTTATGTGTGAAAAGTATTGCGTCGAGTAAAATTGATACTGCGAAGAGTAATTACATTTTTTAATTAGGATAGCCATTGATGTAAGATCATCCAATGACTAGAATGTGGAGTAAGGGATTCTCAATAGTAAGGGACTCCCTTGTCCCATCTATCCCTCATATATTTGGTCGTCGGCATATCAACCAGTGTACCCTTCTGTAGACTGTAGTTATGAATAATGATATTATTTAATTTTCTTAATTATGTGATTATTATTTCCCGACTAATTTAAGATTACGATTTTTTTGTAGTTTTTTACGGTTTTTGAAACACGTGTCTCAAAACTCAGGAATCTTTTTAGGAAATTTCTAACATTTTGTTAAAATTTTCGTATCATAATAATTCCAAACATTCAAAATAACACCACCCGAGTCACGATATAAACATTTATCAAAGAACAAAAACAAATTAAACGGATATCGTAACGTATACGTCGTACGAAAAAAAAAATAAAAAGGAAAAACTGGGCCTTGGCACCAGTTTCTGGCGCCCAGGGGACCCCAGGCACCAAAAATTGGCGCCCAGGTGACCCCCAGGGACCAAAAACTGGCGCCCAGAGGAACCCAGGCACCAGAAACCGACGCCCGACTTCTTTTCCGCGTCCCCTCTTTATTTTTATATAGCACAAAAATCGAGCACAACATTGAATACGACAAACCGTAAACATAAACGACAAATTAAACAAGAAAAATTGATTTTGTATGCTAAACTAATACACATTAACATATTAAAGGAGAAAATATAATCAAAAGGGAAGAAAATAAATTAAAAGTGCACTAACCACTTGTTGATCCATTTTGGGGAAAATCGGTTTTTCAAAGGAAAGTCGAGTTTTTTGGAAAGTCGGATTTCATCAACGAGTTTCATTAACATAATTTCATTTCTAAAATTATGGAGTATTAACTTAGTTAAATAATGTAATTATAGAAGGGCATAGTCATCTTTTTACACTAAAACACATCGACGATCCGACTGAAATGCGGACGACGTTAAACAGCGTGACCACTATTTACAGTGGCACATTTAACATTTTAACACTCTTCATTTTCTTTATATCTCCAAATCTCCTACCACCGCCGCGGCCGCCGTCACCACCACTACCACCATCACTCTGTTCCCCCATTCAGCTACCTCTGTCCCACCTTTCTCCGGTGATTTTTACACCTTCGTGTGCATTTATTTGTTTTTGATATTTTTCTCTATTTCTTCGATCTATAGAAATCTCACATGTATCATCGATCGATTTAGGATTGATTGAAAATTTCGCGTTTTATTCTCACACTCTCTTATCTGCTTCTGAAATTTATGGATTCAAATGTAATTGATGCTGAAAAGTGCAAGTTATTTGGTGTTTGTGATTTGTTTTCAGCTGATTAATGGCCGGAGGTAGATTAATTCACCTTCTTCTTAAGAGAAATCTCCATTCACAATCCACGGTAATGGTTTTAGTTATTTTTTTGAATGTAAATGCGTTTTTCGATGTGAATTTGTGATTTTTCTTTATTACCGATTCTCGGATTATTTGATTGTATTGAGAAGTTGAGTTCTACTTGTGCACATGGTTGAATACTGGAAGTTGATCTTTGGTTTTCGCCTGTCAGAGCTTGAAGGCTTCAGTCTAGCTTACGTTGGCCTTTGTTGCTGTCATGGAAGCTTTTTGGGTGTGTTTCGACTTTGGATAAAAAAAAATAGGAGAGGATGGGAAGGGGAGGGGAGAGAAGTGAATGAGAAATAGAGTACATGGTTTTCCCTCCAAATCTTGCTTATATTGGTGGGAAAATAAATTGGCTTGGAGAAGGGTAATAGAGGGATCCATTTTCCCTCCGTTCCTAATCCCTTCAGCCCCATTTTGTTATCCAAACAAAGTTCATCTCCCTCCCTTTCCCTTTCCCTTTCTCTCCCCTCCCTTTCACGCAAAATCCTTCAATCTAAACATACTCTTTATGTTTCAGTGACGGAAATTGCTATACTTCATTTGTGAAGTTAGTTGGCTTTCATGAAACTAGAATTCTATCACATCTCTACTAGATGTTGTTTGGGAAGTAGAATCTTATTTCAAATTGACTACAAATTAGAATTAATGAATTCCAAATTCTTTGTTTGGGAAAATAAGTAATTTGAAATCCAAGTATATGTTTGGGATTGGGAAGATAAGAAATTGGAAATCCAAACTTCGCAAATTGCAAAACAGGAAGCCATGCCATGGTGATAATGTAGTCTTGCATTATCATCACACTAAGTGTGCAATTTTGTAGTTAATCACCACTATATCTATACTATGTATTTCTGAAATCTAATAAATATTACATATCCTCATCAACCTACACCAACCCTAGGAGTAAGAAAAAGATCATGTAGACACCCAAAAGAATAGAAAAACGTATTGTATTGAGGTAACAGAAAACATAACTATATTCTAGCCGAATCTTGGATACGGAGCAAACTCTATCACCAGAAGAAACCTCCAAATTTGATCTCCTAAAACGCTGTCATTTTTTCCTGCCTTTCGATGAACATGATGAGATTGAGAGTGACAGAAAACTTTGTTTTTTGATCAACCCTCCATGGATGGAGACCCGAGAAAGGGTTAGAGACTAGAGAGATGGGGAGGGGCGAGGGGTAGTGAAAATGAGATACAAGGATTGAGGGTAAGATTTGCAAATGACGGGTATGGGGTATAAATGGGCTGTTTTCATGATCATAAGAATTCAACAATTTTTTATACTAATCTAAATTTAAATCCACATGTTTTGCCAAACAATCATTTGGGCCAAATACAGATTCAAAAATGAAATTCATATGGCAGCCAGGCTACTAGAACATCGAAACTCACGCTGCATAGGCCTAATGGTAACTCTAAATTGTCATGCTATATATTTAGCATGTATATTGTCGTTGTAAAACAGGGTTATCTGTCCTCGTGCTATTTTTTTTAAAGCTAGGTTACTAACTTAGGTTTTATATATTTATTTAGTTCCACATCACCCTGTGCTTCTGATGCCCCGGATGCTAGAGTTCTGTATCACAAAAAGGTCTTTATTTTGTAGGCCTTAGTGGAGTTTTCTTTACATGTGATAGAAGTTACACCCATGCTACATGTGATTGTGCCACCTCAAGAGAGCAATGGTGACTATCTGTTTTGGATCTATCTGTTTGTATCCCTTGTACACTTGGAATCTTGTGGCTAACATTTGTTTTGTATCAGTTCTATTGAAATTCATGATTGTCAGTAAATCATCACTGAGTAGTATGTCAAAAGAATTATATTAATTGACGAATCATTTACCATTAGCACAATTCAGTGCTTCTTATTTTGTGGCTGGTGTGCTTTGCTGTTCAGCCACTTCCAGCTTTATCATCTGCTATCTCAAAAGATTCAGATATTAGTGGATCTTCTGGTGTGAAAGCCCTGAAGGCAGTTGCGCTCCTTGGCGCAGGTGTCACGGGGCTTTTGAGTTTTGCCACTGTAGCATCAGCAGATGAGGCTGAACATGGCCTTGCAGCTCCAGACTATCCTTGGCCCCACAGTGGCATTTTGAGCTCATACGATCATGCTTCGTAAGTTTTCTATGTCAAGACATGCTTCATGTTGTTTGCGCGGTTGCTTGACCATGTCATGTATGAATTTCAGGATTCGTCGTGGACACCAAGTGTACACACAGGTGTGTGCCTCATGTCACTCAATGTCCTTGATTTCATACCGTGATCTGGTTGGTGTGGCATACACTGAGGATGAGGTAAAAGCTATGGCTGCTGAGATCGAGGTGACTGATGGACCTAATGATGAAGGTGAAATGTTTACTCGTCCTGGTAAGCTTAGCGACCGATTTCCTCAGCCATATGCTAATGAATCAGCTGCAAGGTTTGCTAATGGTGGGGCCTATCCCCCTGATCTAAGCCTTATCACCAAGGTATGTTAGCCTTGTTCTAATTTCTCTCGATGATTTTGAGTCTTTCTTGTTAATGCCAATGCCAACGGTGATGGTTTATCTTATCTTTCTTCTCTTAAAGGCACGTCACAATGGTCAGAACTATGTATTTGCTTTGCTAACAGGTTACCATGATCCACCTGCTGGTGTTACGGTTAGTAATCTCATCTTTGTAAATTAGGCAAGTTAAGGATAGATTTATGTGTTGGAAGGTTGGAATTAATGTTGCTGGTTACAATTCACTAAGGTCGGACATAATGTTGCTGGTTACAATACACTAAGGATGGATATACTGTTGCTGGTTTGTAACATATAACTAAGGCCTCATATATTATCCAAGGAGCTGATGGTGTTTGAACATCGTCTTCCTGAGCAGTTGATTGTTTTTGGAGTGGGTCAAGATGTCAATGTGATACAGTTTATTGTTCTGCTATATACGACCGCTCCCTTTATCACCGGATCACAACAAGGCCCAATCTCAGACCACCCCAAAAGCTATCATCAGTCGTCTCAAACTTATAAAAACACTAGTATCGCCAACCTAGACCACCAAAACCAGCCACTTTATCTCACCATGGATCACCGAAACCGACCCTCTGGTTGGCTTTATTTCCCTTCGTTTTTTGTGGTTGGCTTACTCTTGTACCATGATTTACCTCTCACCACCCCCTTGAGGTGGTCGAGATGCCAGGATTGAGGAAGTTCAAATGCTAGGGATAGTAAAGTTAGGATTTCAGAGTTCAGAGTGGGGTTGCTAGTGGGGACCTTATGTTTGGGGTGCAGGGTGCCAAGGGTTGTATGAGGATTGTTAGGGCCGGGGGTTAACTTCAAGTAAATCTTTTTATGTTGAATTATTAGCCCAATCACCTCTTCTTTGTATAATACTCCGTATGTCTACAATACTACAATAGTAAACATGCAAAAAGAAATGGTAATAACTACTTGAAATGAAGAAAGTGTACAAGATTACTGAAACTTTCCAGCTGTTTACTTTTGTATGTATATATTTAGTGTAAATTCTTCATAGACGAATGCTTGTTTTTTTGTATGTTATGTTTGCTGTGATGTAATCACAACGATTGTACTGTAATGGATCCCTTAGAGTGTATATGAGGTAGGGAAGAAAAGGGTGTAGAGATGGATGTCATGTAAGTTACTAATTGAATTATCTTAATCTTCTCATAATTGTGTGTACATATAAATATTTCTCTAAATTTACTCATAATGGTGTGTAGTTGTGTACATATGAATCATATGATGTTGAACTTGAGCATCAAGGCAGGTTACTCCCCCTCTCTCATTAGTTGCGGTTTTTGAAAGTTATGACATTTTGAGACACTACAGTTCCTACTATTGCACAATGACCTAGATCAGGCCGCAGTGATTAAATACAAGTCTTGTCTTAAATAGAGATCTTAGAACAATAGCACTACTGGTTCTGATTCCTGGGGTTGTGGGCTTGTCACCAAGAATTCATGTGTTGCACCTACAAGTTTGTTCTTAATTTGAAAAACTAAGTTCTTATATAAGAACTTACTCTGTACTTATATGGGAATCAATACATATATCTTTGAAAAATGTGAAACACCATATAAGAACTTTATACAAAGTTCTATTGTTTAGACCAAAACACTTGAAACATCGAGAGTTGTGAAATATGACATGACTTAAGAACTTTATATTGCTATTGCTCTTACACTGTGAGTCTGCGACTAATGGTAACTAGGTTTGACGCAGTGCATTGAATGAAATGAATGGGTCAATACTCCAAAACATCCTAGTTTGTTAGACTACTATATAAGTTTCTATTTTTAGTGGTTACTAAGTAATACTCCGTACTTTGAAGTGGTTGGTTGACAGTAATAACCTTTTGTCTAAATGGCTGAAAGGGGTTTTCTCTTATCATGTGAATTGATTTTTAATCATCCTTGAGTAAGATACAGTCTAGTTGCTCCTTGAATGTTCTGATTTGTATTTTAATTATTGAATTTGGGCATTTGCTATGATGATTATAGATCCGAGAAGGGTTACACTACAATCCTTACTTCCCTGGGGGCGCAATTGCAATGCCTAAAATGCTCAACGATGGTGCTCTTGAGTATGAGGATGGCGTTCCTGCAACAGAAGCTCAGGTGCACATTCCTTCTACCCGGAACTTGGATTACTTTTTTATCGGTTGCCTATTACAGATTTACAGGACATTCTGTAAATAATCAAATCAAATCGAATGCGATGAAGTTATTTGTTGCCTCATGAGTTCTTTATACTGGGATGTGTAATGAGCATTTGTAATCTGGTAAATTGTCACATAAATGAAGCTAATCTGCTACTCCACTATTGATGCAGATGGGCAAAGATGTTGTGACTTTCTTGTCATGGGCAGCAGAGCCAGAGATGGAAGAAAGAAAACTGGTGAGCCCTAATTCAAAGTTCTGGTGCATTAGCATTAGTTGTTTTGTTTTATCTGGGTTTAATAACTAATTTTAAACTTCTAATCCAGATGGGATTTAAATGGATATTTGTACTCTCATTGGCTTTACTTCAAGCCGCTTATTACCGTCGCTTGAAATGGTCTGTTGTCAAGTCTCGTAAGCTGGTTCTTGATGTTGTCAACTAGTGGATTGCCGATGGTGCAAATGGAAATAATTATGGGCATCTATTGTTTTGACGGCCACGTAATGTCACAATTACGTGGCATGAGGTCTCATTTTTGTTACAACGGAAGAGAAATAAGCTTCGCTTAACATTATATAGTAGATTTTTTTTCCCTCTTGGGGCAATTTTGATAAACTTTTGCAAGTCTAGTATTCTTGGCTTGCAATATATTCTAATTCTTTCTTCACTTGTGGATTTTGTTTGATCCATCATGTTTGATATAAGGTTCTTGAATAAGATTTGATCAAAGTTGATATCTCATGCCCTTGTACTTGCTCGGTTTGTATAAATTACAAGTATTCTCAGTTTTGGAACTTGTCGACGTTGTCTTAAGGTCATGCTCTCAATTTTGTACCCTCTCATCCAATCCAACGGTAATACTTACCATAAATGGATCATCCAATCCAAATTACTCATTCCAATCCAATCCAAATTACTCATTCCCTTTTTGACAAAGAACTTTACCAACTAACCCCATGTTGTAATAAAATCGGGATACATCAATATCGAGGTTGCTTGGATATCTATGTAGAATCGTGAATGGAATCACTTTTCTTCAAGAATAATCGACCCTATAGTGTCCCGAGTTACACGATTTTCTTGTGGGATAAGATTACAAGAGTACACTCTTATTCCGACACTAAAATTTTGCAATTATTATGGAGAAATATAAATTAAAATGAGAAAGAAGAGAACAAAACAGAGGAAAAAGTCTGCAAGTTTTTGTCCTTTTTGTATCTTTTGATCAAGTGTGATTTCTCCTGCGTCAAAACAATTGCTTTAACCTCTAAGACCATCCTCATCCAAGGGTCACCCTAATAGAGGTCATCCCCATTTTAATGTTTTAATCAATTTGTTGACCCTCACTCATCGTCATCAAACCAATCGTTTTTTACTTTTCAACTCAATCATCTCTCACTTTCTCTACCCCACATATCTCTCTCATACTTTATTTTTTCAACTACCACTATATTTACATATATTTATTATTACAAATATTTTAATACCAACATTATTATTTTTTAAATTGTGAGGAGGTTTATTAAAAACGTACAATCATTTTTTTTAAACACAAACTTATGATTACAATTAAATTATTACAACTGATAAATGGGTAGCGATTACATTGATATATGACATCTGCATACATTGATTAAAAAAACACAACTTTAACGGAGTGCATAACATTAAATAAAGAAAATAATTTAAATACTTTGGAACCATAAATAATAACGTAATTTAGTCGCGAAAGTTCATCCAAATATGTTCAATGAGGTCATTTTTTAGGGCGACATGGGTTGGATTATCGCGAATGTTATCATAATTTTGCACGAACCGGTCTTGAGCTGATCTACGGCGACGCTGATATTCAAAAGGATTATCATTAGCGGATGTAGGATGATCTTCTTTGAACTCTCTGATTATATTTTCATAATGGAGATATGTTTCTCGATCATCTTCTACTATCATGTTATGCATAATGATACATGCAATAAGAACTTCCCCCATAATATCTTTGTTCAGAAGTAGACAAGGGCGCTTAATGAACGCAAATCGAGATTGTAGGACACCAAACGCACGCTCAACATCTTTTCGACAACTCTCTTGGCGAGCAGCAAATAATTTATGCTTCTGAATTTGGGGAGCAGTAATTGTTTTCACAAATGTTGCCCAACCAAGATATATACCATCAACGAGATAATATCCCAAGTTATACTCTTTTCCGTTTACCATGAAACAAACCGGTGGGCCCGATTCTTCTAAAATATCATCAAAGATGGGAGAACGTTAAAGAACATTTATATCATTATGGGAACCCGGTGTGCCAAAGAACACATGCCATATCCATAAATCATAAGATGCAACTGCCTCCAAAATAATTGTTGCCTTCGAGCTTCTCCCAGCATATTGTCCTGACCATTGCGTCGGACAATTTTTCCACTCCCAGTGCATACAGTCAATGCTACCCAACATGCCAGGAAATCCACGTGCCTGGCCAATATGAAGTAATCTTGCTAAATCGTCTACAGTTGGCCTGCGTAAATATTGAGTTCCAAAATTTGAAATAACACCTCGAGCAAAGTGCCTAAGACTATCCCTTACGACGGTCTCACTCATACGCAAATATTCATCCACGGAATCCGCAGAAGAACCATACGCTAGGATTCTTATCGCAGCCGTACATTTCTGCAAAGCTGAGAAACCAAGTCTTCTATTACCGCCGTCTCTTTGTTTGAAGTAGTCATCACTGTCGGAAAGAGCGTTAACTATGCGCATGAATACATGTTTACGCATTCGAAACCTTTGGCGGAATAGCTCCTCAGGATAAATCGGGTTCTGAAAATAGTCGTTCAGTAATTGCTGATGACCATCCTCACGATTCCTTTCAATATATCTCTTGGTCGTCTAGGAGTACGAGTGAGTTGTGTATTAGATTGAATACGTTGGTTTATACGTTGACTTATGAGGTTGTTTAATTGCTCAGATTCTTCATCCACTTGAGATTCCCATTCATTATCTGAAATCTTATTTTGATTAACAACATCGTCATTTGAAGAATTTGAGCTAGAACTTGAAGTAGACATTTTTGTTTGTGATATACTATGTGATTATTATTTAGGAAGATTGAAAATGTTGTATTGGGTTTGATATCTATCACATGAATAATGATAGGTATATATAACCATCTGTGGAGATGACATAGGTCCACCCCGACGCGGCCACGCGCGGGTTTGGGGAGGCGAATGAATCTCCATATGAGATGGTCAAATTGAAATTTAAATCGAAGTTGGAGTCGCCACCGAATTTTATGGTTATTCGGAACCGTTCGATCCCACTCTATGTCGTAGTGGGCCGTATACAAAATACGGCCCATTTCCGATGTCAGAGTTTATTGGGCTCGTCCCTTTGCAGTTCGATACCGATGCCGACTTGATCGGTTAATCGTATATTGAATGACTCTCGTTGCCAATGGATTCGGACATCCGGAAACCACGGTTCTGAGTAAGGGGTGAGGGTACGTGTTGGGAAGTTCACTAAGAACACCCAACCCCGCCCGCACATTAGCGGCCTCTACTAGGATATCGAATGATTTATTGATACGCGCGTTAGTAATACGATGAATGATATGCAAACATTGTTTTCCTAAACATGCGAGGAATTGAATGGGTTGCTAAGTCGGTTTAATGCATGAAAAATTAACGTCAAAGTTGAATTTAGCATGTGAGATTCGTTTTAGTATAATAAAACAAACGATGAAATATAAGATGAATTTGCTACAAGATAAACAAACGAGTTAGTATCGATTTGTAAAAAATAATATAGCAAGTAAAATAAATATACGAGATCGAGAAAATAAATATTAATCGAAATCTGAAAAATATTGCTAAAACGCTGTTTTGTATAAAAAACGAAGTTCGAAAAAAAATAAAAAAAGGAAAGAAGGCGCGTCGTGGCAGCCGGTCGCGCGGCTCGCCTGGGATGCCGGCGAGTCGCGTGTCGGTCTGTTTTTGAAGAAGATTTTCGAAGATTCGATGGTTTTATTAAATCGCGTACAAATATCGCATAATTTGCACTCGATCTAATATTTTCGATATTCGTTATATTCGATAATTGACTACGAAATCAATATCAAATATACGGAATAGTTTTAAAAAAGATATAAATTTTGGAAATTGTTTCGTAGAATAATAAAATAAAACGAACGAAAAAAGCTAAAAAAAGGGACTCGGGTTTCAGGCCCGTGCGCGAGTCGCCTGGGAGTGGCGCGACTCGCGTGCGGGTCTGTTCGATTTTTTTTTTGTTCGAAATTGCTAATTTTGATAAATCGCGTACAAAATATGAATTAATTTATACTCGATTTTATGTTTTCGATATTCGTCGTACCCGATATTCGATTATGAAATCGATATCGAGTGTTCGGAATGAATTAAAAAAAAAGTTTTGTAAAAAAAAGTTTGAACGAAAAGAAGATGTAATGATTTTTAATGTCGTCGAGATTTAATTTAATTCTTTTAATACAATATTCGATTATAGAGAATCGACATCATATTTTTAAGAATGTTCGATATATGAAAGTAGTTTTTAATAATATCGATATTAGAAAATAAAATAAAAAAGTGACGAATGACCCGTAATAAAAAAAACGAACGACGAGGAGGAGAAGGGAAGAAGAAGAGAAATCGGGTTTTGTTACACCCTCAACCTACATGCTTCTATTTACTCGGATCGGGGCTCGTCGGGACGTGGCTTGGGCACAAGAGCGTCGAGTAGATGTCGGTGAGTTATGGTGGTTCGGTTTGGTCGTAAAGGGTGTCGGGTATAGGGCCGGATTTCCTTCGGGTTTTGGACGAGATATCGGTTCCTCGGTGCCTAGTTTTTATGCTTGTATGAATGTGTGTATATCGATGATTGATCTGTGTGTGTGTTTGATAGATAATGAATGATAATTGATGTCTTGTATTGTGATATCGAAAGTGTTGTATGCAAGGGGCTATTTATAGGGAGTTCCCGACCTTTGCTAGAAGAGTTTGAACTACCGCTTAAGATAGGAAATATAGGAAGTCGAAAGGCATGAGGATTCCGCTTGCTTGTTGAAGAAGCAAGGGAAAACCGGCTGGTTGTGCAGCTCGGCCGAGTATTTGCACTCGGTCGGATGTTTAAATCGGTTTTCGGATAGGATTCCTACTTGAGATCGAATTCCATCCTTAAACGGAATTGTTTATTATTTTGTGAAGCTGATTTTTCGTAGGATTGGAGTATGAATCAGCCGTGTGAGGTGTCACGGCTCACTCACGTGTCTCGGGAAAATCTTTGACCGGGTTTTGACTCGGTCGCTAAAAGACGGTTTTACCCCTAGTGTCGGAATCGACCCAAATTAGTCTTATTTGACTCGAAACGACCCAGTGGGCCTGATTTTGAGGTTGGTTTTGTGAGATATGTACTCTATAATGAGCCCAAGCCAAATGCCAATGATTTTGAGCCCGTTTCTGAGTATGTTAAAGCATGTTTGCGTCCGATCATCATCGGGTGTTTGTCGGAAACTACTATAGACACCTGGCGGTCAAAATGTGGGTGTCTACAGAGCCCCCACTCTGACTGAGGCTTGGACAAGGCGAAAGTCAGAGTAGCTACCAGGCTAATCAAAGATTAAGACCTGGCAGACTTCCGGTCGGGTCGTTTAAGGTCCATTAGACCTGCGTAAAGGGCCCGCCGGCCGGAGACTAGAAATGTACCTGAGTTGATGATGATAACTCCGTGGGGAATCAGACTTGTCGCATAAGTCTTGGGTACGCCTATATGTGGGCCCATCCCGTTAAATGCCACTGGGGAGTTATGTGAATTGCGCGGTCTTGAATTGTACCTGTATAAGGTACATAAAATTTTGCATGCAACATGTAGGTGAAACAAATATGACTCGCGCTGGGGAATATATATGATTTTTGCTTAGTTTTGAAATCGAAGTCCTGAAAGCAGCTCACGTGCTAGGAAATAGGTTTTCAAAACTGAAATGGGTAGAAAAGAAATTTGCAATTTAAATAGACCGAAATTTGACCTTGTCGAAAAGGGTTTTCTCAAATGGCTAAGTTTTGCAGATTTTAAAAAATGAGAATTTGAAGAGAGAGGTATACCGACAGACTCGACTCTGGACGTGACCGGACGAGTTGACAGACACGACTGTACTCTCGAGGGGTTGGACCGTGACTCGGTAGGGGTGTGGGCCACCTAACAAAACTCTTAAGTTGCGCTATTCCGTAGCCTAGGCGAGTGGCAACATGGTCGAATCCTCGGAATGGGAAGGATGTGCTATAGGGGGATTGCAATAGTCTGTAATGAGACTGTTTTGGCATGACAGGACTATTAGTAGTAGCAATGCCGTAGTCTAGTGCTCTTCTGGATTTTTTGATTTTTGGGTACATTTCCAAAGTGGGTATTGCCTCGAGTCCTGACAGATTCTTATCTTCGACTGAGCCGAGAACTAGGACACACTACAGAAAGGAGGCTAGATTTTTTTAATTTATCTGGATTTTGTGAGTGGATGGAGGTTTTCTGCTTAAGAGAAGCCCCCAGGACGACAAAGCTAGCTGCTGAGAACATGACGATGTCGTGACCGGAATGATGGTGCTTTTTGAATGTGTGTCAATGTGGGTGGTTGCGCCTCTGTTGAAAGGCTGCCTACGTATTCAAGTATAGTGAAATCAAACCATGCCGTAGTTCAGTGTTGAAAGATATATTATGGTGCCTAGTCTAATAGGACTTTGTGTGTAACCAGCCATAGCAATGGTGTAGGCTAGGTGCATTCCCAATGATGTCTTGATCAAAGGGATAGAATGGTTAGGATATTGATCCTGTGACTGTGAGCATTCTTCGGGATAGCCCCAGAGGTGGTGTGAACTATTTGGGCAGGTTCTATGTCAACCGCAGGTTGAATTCCCGTGCTTGGGGTTGGTAACTGGTTTGAATGAGAGAAGAATTGGGATGAGATTTTAACGAGTTTTGCTCTCGGGGATTTTAACGAGTTTTGCTCTCGGGGGTTTTAACGAGTTCTGCTCTCAGGGATTTGGTGAGTTTTGCTCTCGGGGATTTTAACGAGTTTTGCTCTCGGGGATTTTAACGAGTTTTGCTCTCGGGTCTTTGTATGGTGATTGTGAATTTTGTTATGTAAAGGGGAAGCCGAGTAAAATGGCTCGAACTTTGATCGGGATATGTTTGCTGATGCGGGATCTGGTTTCCATGTCTGGCCCTAACGGTTAGGGGTATCCTATGGAGCTTGAATCCTCAAAATTTCGGGCTGTCTTTAGCCTGGGTCTCGGGAAGGTCTTGAGGGTTGTAATGTGGGAAGGCTAAATGTGGTGTTAGTTGACCAGCTTGATTGTTTCTCCCTTATTGGATGGTATGAGTATTGATCTTGAGTGGACCGTTGACCACGGTCATGGGCACTTGAATATTTTTTGTTGGTTGACCTCTTAGCCCCGGTCATGGGATCTTCATTTGTGTTGACCGTTCTGGTCGTGGATGCCCTTTTTTGATGATGGCCTGCTTTTTTGTTTTGGCCTTTTGCTTTTTTCCTTTTTCATGGACTTTCGATTTCTTTTTTTTTTTGTCCAATTTTTTGTCTTTTTTTTTGTTGGTCAAACTAACACCGTAGGTAGGTATGGTTGAACTTGTCGGAGGGGTGTTTATTGTGGGAAATGGGCTTGCCTCCCGTCTTGAACCCAGACTAGGAGACTACATAGATTCGTCATTGGATTCGATACCGCTCCTGCTAAGTGTAGTTTTGTGGCTTCCTATGTCAGACATGGAACAGGTAAAGGAAAACACGGGTCTCGATTTCCTGCAGTCATTATAGATGTGCCTATAGTCACGTGCATGTGCTCACAGTGTATGACGGTGTTCATCATGTTCTTGGAAACACATAAGGAAAGTATATATGAGCAATAGAAAAGCTGATTTTATTGAATTTTGAAAAAGAGGACAGAATGCAAAAGACTCTGACTCTGATTTGGAAATGAGGATGTAGGGTATCCTAGACTCGGACTCAAACTTAGACTCGAATCCAATTCGGACTTTCGGATGCTCGGTTGGTTTTTTTTTTTTTGGTAAGGTCTTCGACAGGTGCCACGACTCGCCTAAACTCGGTTTTGCGCAAATGCAAGAGAGGGAGTCAAACTAGACACGGCCCGGGGTGACGGGAATGACTAAGATTCATGGACCGGGATACTCGAATGTTGACCTGGACGAGGTAACGACCCTGGCTTGGACTTGACGATGAGACTCAAGCTGCACGAGGGTGAGTCCGAAAATGGGGCGACCATGTTTGACTCGGGTTAGACTCTCCTAAGACAAATGTGTAGGGTGCGATTCTCAGGGTGACTGTGATTAATCGTTCCGTCGGGGAATAGCCCCCAAGTGAGACTAAGGACTCAAATGGTGTGGCATCTAAGTGACTCAAAGGTGGGGTACGTGAGACACGTGTAAGACATGACCCTTAGAGCAACCGTGATTGACCGCTCTGATGAAGGGTAGCCCCCAAGTGGGATCAAAGACTTTGTTAAGACTCGAGTGTCGGACGAGTGACCCTTAGACGTAAAGGTCACAAACCTTTTGTTATAGGGCTATGCCTTGTAAAAGGTCGACTCGGAAAAGACTCCTAGACGGGTGACTTGTGAAAGGTGGGCCTCCATTAGGATCCAGCCGTGTGGGCTGGGCCCTGTTCGAAAGGAGGTTCACGTGAGACATTCCCCAGACTTTTAGACTCGATTGTGTAGACGGGCCGACCCTTGTAGGAGTATGTCCTACGTAGGTTGGCCTTGCCTTACTATAATAAGGCGGACTGGGATAGGGAGGAAATCCGTGATATAAGATCGACGGAGTTTCGACGCTAGAAGACTCGACGACTTACGACATGACCCGACACTGCTAAATACGGGAAGTCCTAAGAAGAGGAAGGTTTTGAAATTGATTTTTGAAGGCCCGAGTAAAATCGGGGAGAGGAGCCCGGCTCTTTTTTCAAAAAAAAAAAAACGGAAAGGCGGACCGAGGAGGGTTTTGAAAGTTCGAAAAAAAAAATTCGGAGAACCGGCCCTTTTTCGAAAGAAAAACGGAAAAGTGGACCGGGTTACGGGTTTGAAAAAGTTTCGAAAAAAATTTCGAGTTTTGAAATGGGCATAATACCGGCTAAAAATAGGCTATTTTGAGTAAAATCGTGGATCCTAAATTCGGTATATGTCCCGGGTTTTGAAAATTGGATATTTTGAAAAGGATGCAATTTTGAAAAAAAAAAGACGGATTTTTGAAAGACGACTTGTAAATCAGGTAGCACGTAGTCATGGAAACAATATAACGACGCCATGTATGCACTAACTCTAAGTCTCGGTCAGTCTGTAAGGGTCTATACCAGTGTACACAGCCTATCGAGAATCGGGGCGGACTTCCTAAGTCGAGTTGAGCTTAGAACATGCCGTAAAACCCACGGCTAATGGACACCTTCGACATATCCAATTTGGACTACATCGATAGTATAGTGGGACGTCGGTCACCAGTTACGGCCCGGGAAAATATGGGGTTATGCATGAACCGTAAAACTAAAACGCGTATTGTACTAGTCAAACGATTTCTATTCGAGTCTCACCCTGAGGATGCTGAAGGTCAGTAACGTATCAGCTAATCCCCAACGGAGTCGCCAAATTGTGGACATGACATAGGTCCACCTCGACGCGGCCACTCGCGGTTTTGGGGAGGCGAATGAATCTCCATATGAGATGGTCAAATTGAAATTTAAATCGAAGTTGGAGTCGCCACCAAATTTTATGGTTATTCGGAATCGTTCGATCCCACTCTATGTCGTAGTGGGCCGTATACAAAATACGGCCCATTTCCGATGTCAGAGTTTATTGGGCTCGTCCCTTTGCAGTTCGATACCGATGCCGACTTGATCGGTTAATCGTATATTGAATGACTCTCGTTGCCAATGGATTCGGACATCCGTAAACCACGGTTCTGAGTAAGGGGTGAGGGTACGTGTTGGGAAGTTCACTAAGAACACCCAACCCCGCCCGCACATTAACGGCCTCTACTAGGATATCGAATGATTTATTGATACGCGCGTTAGTAATACGATGAATGATATGCAAACATTGTTTTCCTAAACATGCGAGGAATTGAATGGGTTGCTAAGTCGGTTTAATGCATGAAAAATTATCGTCAAAGTTGAATTTAGCATGTGAGATTCGTTTTAGTATAATAAAACAAACGATGAAATATAAGATGAATTTGCTACAAGATAAACAAACGAGTTAGTATCGATTTGTAAAAAATAATATAGCAAGTAAAATAAATATACGAGATCGAGAAAATAAATATTAATCGAAATCTGAAAAATATTGCTAAAACGCTGTTTTGTATAAAAAACGAAGTTCGAAAAATAATAAAAAAAGGAAAGAAGGCGCGTCGTGGCAGCCGGCCGCGCGGCTCGCCTGGGATGCCGGCGAGTCGCGTGTCGGTCTGTTTTTGAAGACGATTTTCGAAGATTCGATGTTTATTAAATCGCGTACAAATATCGCATAATTTGCACTCGATCTAATATTTTCGATATTCGTTATATTCGATAATTGACTACGAAATCAATATCAAATATACGGAATAGTTTTAAAAAAGATATAAATTTTGGAAATTGTTTCGTAGAATAATAAAATAAAACGAACGAAAAAAGCAAAAAAAAAGGGACTCGGGTTTCAGGCCCGTGCGCGAGTCGCCTGGGAGTGGCGCGACTCGCGTGCGGGTCTGTCCGATTTTATTTTTTTGTTCGAAATTGCTAATTTTGATAAATCGCGTACAAAATATGAATTAATTTATACTCGATTTTATATTTTCGATATTCGTCGTACCCAATATTCGATTATGAAATCGATATCGAGTGTTCGGAATGAATTAAAAAAAAGTTTTGTAAAAAAAAGTTTGAACGAAAAAAAGATGTAACGATTTTTAATGTCGTCGAGATTTAATTTAATTCTTTTAATACAATATTCGATTATAGAGAATCGACATCATATTTTTAAGAATGTTCGATATATGAAAGTAGTTTTTAATAATATCGATATTAGAAAATAAAATAAAAAAGCGACGAATGACCCGTAATAAAAAAAACGAACGACGAGGAGGAGAAGGGAAGAAAAAGAGAAATCGGGTTTTGTTACACCCTCAACCTACATGCTTCTGTTTACTTGGATCGGGGCTCGTCGGGACGTGGCTTGGGCACAAGAGCGTCGAGTAGATGTCGGTGAGTTATGGTGGTTCGGTTTGGTCGTGAAGGGTGTCGGGTATAGGGCCGGATTTCCTTCGGGTTTTGGACGAGATATCGGTTCCTCGGTGCCTAGTTTTTATGCTTGTATGAATGTGTGTATATCGATGATTGATCTGTGTGTGTGTTTGATAGATAATGAATGATAATTGATGTCTTGTATTGTGATATCGAACGTGTTGTATGCAAGGGGCTATTTATAGGGAGTTCCCGACCTTGGCTAGAAGAGTTTGAACTACCGCTTAAGATAGGAAATATAGGAAGTCGAAAGGCATGAGGATTCCGCTTTCTTGTTGAAGAAGCAAGGGAAAACCGGCTGGCTGTGCAGCTCGGCCGAGTATTTGCACTCGGTCGGATGTTTAAATCGGTTTTCGGATAGGATTCCTACTTGAGATCGAATTCCATCCTTAAACAGAATTGTTTATTATTTTGTGAAGCTGATTTTTCGTAGGATTGGAGTATGAATCAGCCGTGTGAGGTGTCACGGCTGACTCACGTGTCTCGGGAAAATCTTTGACCGGGTTTTGACTCGGTCGCTAAAAGACGGTTTTACCCCTAGTGTCGGAATCGACCCAAATTAGTCTTATTTGACTCGAAACGACCCAGTGGGCCTGATTTTGAGGTTGGCTTTGTGAGATATGTACTCTATAATGAGCCCAAGCCAAATGCCAATGATTTTGAGCCCGTTTCTGAGTATGTTAAAGCATGTTTGCGTCCGATCATCAACGGGTGTTTGTCGGAAACTACTATAGACACCTGGCGGTCAAAATGTGGGTGTCTACACCATCTTTTTTTTGAAACCGATGTGAAAGACTCATTTTAAATTTATATTGCAACGGTCATTTTCAATATTTGAATCCAACGAACACAATTCCGACAACTCATTTTAAATTTGTATTGCAACGGTCATTTTCAATATTACTCATTTTAAATTTGTATTGCAACGGTTGTTTTCAAAATTTAAATCTAACGAACAAAATTCCGACGATTCAGTTTAAATTTTTATTTCAACGATCATTTTCAAAATTTGAATCTAACACTTTTTTTTAAACCCGATTCCAAGGACTCATTTTAAATTTTTAGTGAACGGTCGTTTTCAAAATTTGAAACTAACATTGTTTTTCAAACCCGATTCCAACGACTCATTTTAAATTTTCAATGAACGGTCGTTTTCAAAATTTGAAACTAACACTTTTTTCTGAAACCCGATTCCAACGACTCATTTTAAATTTTCAATGAACGGTCGTTTTCAAAATTTGAAACTACATTTTTTTTCAAACCCGATTCCAACGACTCATTTTAAATTTTTAATGAACGGTCGTTTTCAAAATTTGAAACCCAACTACTATTTTTTCCCCTTTCTCTATAAATAGAATGGGTCGATCCAATTATTTGTCATTCCAAATTTGCAAACTTTCTCCAAAAATTATTTTTCAAACCCGATTTCAACTCTCTCCAAAAATGCCTAGAGCCATGACCAATGTCGAATGTGTCAGGAACTACCAATTCAAAATCAATCAAATTATTTCTGAAACTCGTATGTTATTTGATCGTTTGATCAACATTGTGGTACCTTCGACCATATGGGGTTTGATAGAAAGGGAACCATCATTGTCTACTACAAATAGAATTCTTACCGGCTCTACTGTCCCCGTTTCATTCCCAGTTCCCTCTGAAGTTGTTTCAAACGGTATGTGTTATATAAATTTTTTTAAACAACATATGTTTATTGTGATTTTGGCTCAACAATTTATTCTTTTATACAGATACAGTACGTATTAAAAACGTTTCAAGAGTGATGTGCTTGAGCTATTCAAGCGACTTCAAACTGTTTTCCAATGACGATTTGTGATTGAACTTTGTGGTGAGGGAGGAAGCTTGTTACTTCCACAAGAAAAGCTTGATATGATCGATATATGTTGCTATTATATGGAAGAAATTTCACTAGTCGGCTCTACTTCCGAAGAGGATTAATGTTGTGATGTCAATCCTACTGTTTATTGTTTAATGTTTAATTTTAATGTTTAATGTCGGTTCTAAGGAATATTAGTAATGGTTTAATGTTTAATTTTAATGTTTAATGTCGGTTCTACGGAATATCAGTAATGGTTTAATGTTGTATTAGCGTATGGTAATTTAAAATTGAAGTATTTTTTTAATAAAGTGCGTCACGTTCTCAAAATATGGTCGTCAGTGAGTACTTGTATATTCTTTTAAGATGACACAAAAAATGAACTACAGTACAAAATTTAAGACGCAATTTAAAATAAACTACAATAAAATAATTTTTAAGACGCAATGAAAAATGAACTACATTGCATAAAAATAGAATATTTCTTAAAACACAATTAAAAATGAACCACACTACATAAAAATATAATACTCCTTAGACGCAATTGAAAATGGACTATACTACATAAAAATAAAAATAAACTACACTACATAAAAACATAATATTTATTAAGACGTAATTGAAGGATGAACATGACGACATAATCCCCCTAAAAATGAAAAATACGAAATTTCAAAATTTAAAGATCAGGGTAGTATTTTAATCTAAGTTTTTCCTTCAATTCTTCATCTTTGGACTTAAATGTTGTTTTGAAAGTAATGTATCCAAAATTTTCATCTCCATCAAATTCTTACTTTCCTCAATCTTCAAATCTGCTTCAATACGTCTTTGTCTAGCCTCCATTTGTAACTTTATATTATCCCCGTGCTTTTCAATACATGACTAATCGTCTTCACTAAACATAGATTTTGCCATTTTTGATTTCCCATTACGCTTCTTTTTGGCCGCCTCCCGACCTTCTGGACGTCTATTCACGTCATCATCGTAATTACACTAGATGGAGTGGAGATACCAACATTAGTAGGGGTGGTATCAAAATCCGACCTCGATCTTTTGGAGCTGGAACTACTTTTATTTGACATGTCACTGAAGTTGTTGTTTGGTAAGCTCCATTTTGGGTGCTTGCTCATAACATTGTTGTAAACTTCAAAATATTCAAAATCGTTACCGTTGTTGCCTTTGCGAAATAATATTTGAGCCGCCTCAATATCATCTTCTATGTTGGTGTCACTCGCCGGTGGTCGATTAATACTTTTGCCGTAACAACTAACCCATTTGTTCACAATGGTATTGAGCCGCTTAAAACGACCTTTCATAGCATCGATACTCCTAATAGTTAGTTGAGTATTATTTTCGTTTTCGACCCTCGATTGTTCATATAACTCACTTATTTTTTTTCCACAATGTTGACGTGTTTTGATTTTTGCCAACAATTGGATCTTCGCTAGCCAGACACCAACTCGACATAAGCGCAACGTCTTCCTTCTCATTCCAATTTAATTTTTCAATGGGGTTCGATTTGGGTTGTTTTTTTTGGACCCTTGCACGTGTTTTGTTAGAAGAAATTGGAGTTTCTTCAACAAAAGCTTGAGTTGAAAACTAAGACAATGACATTGAGTCATCAAATTGATCAATATTTCCATAATTTTGCCTTTCGGAAATTAAATCCGTAAAAGAAGGAATATAATTTTGACTATTTAGATTTAAATCAAAAACGTGAATATCTTCGAATGATGTGTGATCATCGCCATCAAAATTTGGGGAAACAGAATTATTTAAATCCATATTATAAGTTGAATTTTATTTTTGAGGTATAGAAGGATATGAGATTATTTGAATAAGGTTATGAGTAATATTTTTTTGTAGGAGTGTATGATTATTTATAGAAGAAAATAAATAGTTGGTAAAAAAAGAGTTGTTGTAAAAAATATTAACGTTGGGAATTTGGAGTGGAAAAGAGACGTTGGAGATTTATGGTAGTAGAAAAAAAGAGACGTTGAACTGACAAAAGAAAGAGGGTAGACTAACAAAAGAAAGAAGGTAGAGTGCAAATGGCAAAAAGTGCGCAGAAAAGGACAAAAAGAGAGAGAGGGAGAGAGAGAAAGAAAGTGAGACACAGCAGTCCACATGTGAGGGTCATCCAAAATGGATGAAGGTCATCCCATGACTTCATCCTTGAGAAAGTCATGCTAATTAATTGTAAGGGTCATAACTAATTGCTCATTAGGGTGACCCCCATCCCCCATGACCCAATGAATGGGGATGGTCTAAGAGGATGTACATTAGAAGTATGGTGCGAGAACGAGAACATGGGAATTGGTAAAATAATATTAAAAAAATAAAGAAAACGCTGATTGTGCAGAAGAGAGAGGGTGAGCTTGTCCCCTGCACGAGAATGTACAGGACCTGCAACTTTGCAGAATAATACAATTTTTTTTCTTTTTTATTATTAAAATATTAGTTTCATATAAAACAAAAAATACTTACGTATTTAATTGTGAAACGTTCTTTACTACTCCGTATTATAATTGTGATTAATATCGTTAATTTTTTTACGGAGTACCCTATTAGTTAATTAATTAAATGAGTATATATTTATCATTTATTTGTTCTTGGATTTTAATCGGACACGTTGTAAGGGGTACCATTAGAGTTAAACTAATCTGATCCGATAAACTGATCTGACTCACCTGAAATTGTTTGATAGAACCCGAAAATCTAGCGACCGACTTGCTTGTGACCCGTTACTCGATATAACTCAATGATTGGCGAAGCCGATTTATTTTACATTTCCAATTTTAATATATTCATAACTCGATATCGACCCAAAAAATTAATGTTAATAATACGGAGTAGTTATTTTTAATTAAATGTTAATTGATAAATTATTGAGGTAAATAGTATGGAGTATAAAAAAAGTAGAGAGCGAGAGTGGGAAATGAATTCTTGTTGATATGGAATATTTTGGATGAAAATGTAAAAATGAGTGGAAAGCTGAGATGGATGTTGAAAAAGTCAAAAGTGGGAGATGAGAATTGAGTAATTCTTGCTGATATACATGGTCTAAGTAATAAAGTCAAGTTAATCAAAAGTGCATGCATGTCTCCATGTCACTCAAGGCAACAACTGATATCATGCCAATCTTACACGTCAAAAAATGACGGTTGATTCTGACAAGGATCAGCATATTATGAATACCCGCATATTACGTAAAATGTGCACACACACTGATTACATCGGGTTCCGAACCTCAAACGAGATTTCACACGGGTATCAACGAAAACGTACAAATACATTCACTTGATCATTTATACAATCCGCAAGCTCGTTTTAGACTTAGACAAGTGTGCGCTCCGCACTCCCAACTCGTCATATAGCTAAACCGAGCTCACTCTTCTTTATAACTAAACCCCGACTACACCAAATGAAACAGTGATTAACTCAAATCACCAACACCCGACACTCTCCCTTTATCTACCACCAAATGTCAATACTTTTATTCACCTTTATTTGGGACCCTCCATTTAATTTTTGTTTTACCCATGATATCTTTACTTGTTACACATTTTCTTAAAACATGTATCCAACCCAATGTTACCATTGGATTGGATGGGAGGGGGTATGAGATTATCTTACATGGGAGACATGCCCAAAATCTTAAATCATAAATATTTAAAAACCATAAATATTAGTTTTAATCATAAATCCAAATATAATATTTAAATATTACTCCCTCTCATTCACTGAAAAAACACACTATTCCTTATTTGGTTCATTCATTGGAAAATCACAGTTTTCTTAAATAAAAAGTTTCACCCATTTAAAAGACATAAATACCCCTATTATTTACCTCACAACTACTCTCTCTTGCAACTATCCCACCACTAAAAGTGGGAGGGGTGTTTTTGTAAAGTAGTCCAACTTACCCACTTTCCTTAATATTTGTTCCAAAAGTAAAGTAGGCTTTTCCATTGAACGGGAGGGAGTACTCCATAATATTTTATTAATTTTAATAAATTTCCATTGACTCAACGGGTCGAATGGGTTGAGTCAGGTTTTGACTCTAACTTAACGGGTCATAATAGGTTCGGGTCAAACGGGTTGCAAGTTGAAAAAAATGGGTTCATGACCCTAAAAAATGGGTCCAGTGGGTCGGGTTTGCGGGTCGGGTTGAGTTTTGACAAGTCTAAATATATCAATATGCCATATAAATTTAATCATATTTATTATCTATATATAATATCATTGAAAAATAAATCAAATTTAACAATCAGATAACTGTATATGGCAGAAATTTCATGTGAATACAATAGGATATTCCTGATTTTTTTTCACTGAAATCAAGATTAGAAATAGTTAACCCTCTAATATTACATCACTTATGTGTGAGATTATCGAAACTTCCACTTATATCTCATTGACTTTTAATTAGGTCCCAACTCAATTTTTTCTTAACCAGAGGGGACAAGTAATATTTCAAATTTTAAATACAAATACATATCACAATTTATTGTTGACCCGTGAGTTTCACGGGTTTTGAAACTAGTTTTTCTTGAGTTCAGGTAGATTATTAACTCAACTGAATGCAACTAATATAGTCCTCATACCTAAAATGTAAAGGCCCACTATGTCTATAGTAACTCAATTCCGACCTATCCTCTGCTGTAATGTGATGTACAAGGTCATCTCAAAATTGTTGTGTAATAGGCTGGCTCAGGTTTTGCCTGACATAATTAGTCCAAACCAAGGAGCCTTCGTCCAGGACGTTCTATACTGGAGAACATCCTCATTTGCTAGGACATCCTAAGGTTGCATAGGAGACAGGTTGTTTCACCGCGTTGTTTGTTCAAGATAGACTTACAAAAAGCATACGACTCTATTGAATGAGAATTTGTGGACCAATTGCTGGTTAAAAAAACTTTCCTGACCATTTCAGGAACTTGATTATGGTATGCATAACAACTGTCTCCTCACTTTGGGTTTCACTGGGGAACAGTTTGAATTTTTTAGGAAAATTTGCGACACTCAAACTAATTCCTTTTAAAATTTATTTTGTTTAACACTCTTATATATATATATATATATTTTTTTGTTAAATGCTTACATTTCATAAAGTTTCGGGCTTTACACGTGCAAATTAATATTTCAAAAAAAAAAAATTGTCACTCCCTTACTAAATGATATTTTGCTAAACTATACTAATATTTAGTTAAATAGGTTACAAAAACAATGAAAGACAACTACAGTATTAAATTGTTCATATGATTAAATTAAGCAAAAGAAAAAATTTAAAAAATCAAAGCAACCATTTTTTTTTACGTAAAACCCAAGCTACAAAAAATTATTGTTTGAATTTCTTATTGATTAAAGGGTTTGATTTTGAGGTACCCATTAATCGCTAATCAAAGAATTCATGATAAAAAAAGGGGTCGTGCTTTTTCCTAACGAGCGTTTACTCAATCCTAACGACATTTTACCTGTTTACCCCCGTCATTTCCCAACGCTCTCAAAGGTGATGTAATTTTCTCTCTAAAAAAACTCCCAAATTTGACCTAATCGAATTCGACCACCCAACCTGCCGGCCATCACCACCACCCCCGTGACCACCACCACCACCCTCTAATTCGTTCCCTAAACCCTAATTTACTTCACCAATTACAATAATTAGAAAAAAAATGTAACTAAACCCTAATTTAATCCTTTAATTACAATTAAATTTTGATTAGACAAAACAATTAATGTAACCAAACAATTGATTTTGGGAAAACGACAATTAGTTTATCATTAATTGAATGAAGGTTAATGATCGTTCTCTAATTTACTCCACCAATTTCAATTAAACAATAATTAGAAGAAAAAAAAGTAACAAAACCCTAATTTAATCCTTCAATTTCAATTAAAGAGTAATTAGAAAAAGTAATTACCGTAACCAAACAAGTAATTTAGGAAAAACGGTGACTATTTCATCACTAATTGAATTAGTACTCATAATCGATTTGTAATTGTGGTTTGAATAGTTGTATGCAAATGAGCGAAAAGTTATTTTGGCTAGGAGAACTGTGAATTATGATAATGGTAAATTTGAAAATATTAAGAAAAATACGTTAGGATTGAGCAAAGTTGCGTTAGGAAAAAGTAATTTCGTAAAAAAAATCATACCTAGATGAAGTACTCATTAATGAATTCTAATTTCCACTTGATTGAAAGTTTGATTTTGGGGATTAATTTTAGGGTTTGAATTTAAAATTGAAATTTGATTTCGAGTTTATGTTATGGAAGATAACTTAAAAGTAACATTTTAGGGTAATTAGGGAGTGATTTTTGTGTGAAAATTTTAGCACGTGTGAAAGTGATAGTTTACTTAAGAAAAGTTAATCTTAATAGATTAATGATAGATTCATTGTAAATACATTCCCCTTGTTAGACTAGTGTAGTTCTTTGTAATATATGTCTACTTCTTTGTAGTTGCATTTATGTTTCACCTTGTACAAAGGTATCTAGGAAGTAGATGATAGTCTCTAGCAGTGTATAAATAGCAGATTCATTTTATGATATAGACAAGGAAAATCACCATCCTTTATGGTATCAGAGTGGGTTTTTCTATTCAACTTTATTTCCTACAAAACATCATCTTCCTGCTAAACTGCCGTACATTGCCATTTCGTCTTTTTTTATCCTTGTCTTTTTCTATTACATTTGTAAGAATTAAACAAAATATATAAATATATAGGAAGTATTAGACAAAATAAAATTTAAAAGTGAAGTAGTTTGCCAAACAACATTTATTAAAGGAAGTGTTTTGCAAAATTTCCAATTAAAATACCTCACTAATACGAGTACCAAGCAAACAATGCCGGAAGCCACAAAAGGTAACATTATTTTAAATGATTTTTTATTTGTTTCATATTTATCTAATGCAGGGAAGTGTTTTTGGTAGTGTCGTAGTGATTACCCACCTTCCAAAATGAAATTGTGGACATGACATAGGTCCACCCCGACGCGGCCATGCGCGGGTTTGGGTAGACGAATGAATCTCGTGGTAAGATTGATCTCGGGTTGAAATTTAAATCGTAGTTGGAGTTGTCACCGAATTTTATGGGAATTCGGACCCGTTCGAACTCACTCTACACTTAGGCGTTTCGTGCACAAAGCACGGCCTGCTTTTAGTGCTAGAGCTTATGAGTTCGTCCCTTTGCATTACGATACCGACGCCGAGTTATCGGATATCGTGCATCGAATGACTCTCCTGCGCAAATGGTTTCGGACATCCGGAAACCATGGTTCTGAGTAAGGGGTGAGGGTACGTGTTGGGAAGCCCACAAAAAACACCCAACCCCGCCCACTCTTAGCGGCCTCTACTAAGATACCGTTCGATTTTCATGTACGCGCGTTAATAAAATGACTAAATGATATGCAAACAGCGTTTTCGGCTAAACATGCGAATTATATGTGAGCTACGTCATTTTAATGCATCGAAACTAGAGTCGGATTATTTAGCATGCAAGGTTCATTTATAAAACGATAAACATCGAAAAATAAACAACACTCGTAAATAAATACAATATACACGGGCGGAAATACAACCCGGCCAAAACAAAAATAACGAACAATAAAAATTAAAAGCGGCAAATACTAACTATAAACGGACCCGTATATAGTAAATATAAACTAGACCGTAAGTTGAGTAAATGGACGAACTTCGATTAAATACACATTATATTGTGTATTAAACGGAGGACGGAGATTTTAATACGCGTTCGCGTATGGGACCTAAGCGTGGTGCTAGCTCGATCCCGAATCTCGATGCCTTGTCCCGACTTATCACATCGAAAAGTTGGTGTCTAGATTAGTCATGCATCAGATACAACTAAGGAGTCGTCGACACAAAACTAATCGTGAAAGACACTAATCAAAGTCGTGAAAGTAATAAAAAAAAGGATAAAATGCATGAGTTTTGAAAAAGGAATCACGTGATTGCCTTTGCACGCGATGACAAAAGTCGTAAAAAAATGACGAGGCTCAGATGATGAGATAAGCGCTCGTTTTGCTTGGACAAAGAAGTCCACTCGACCGAGTCATGGCAAGGACTCGATCGAGTGGGCATCTGTCAGACCTTCTGCCGAGTTTTTTGGGAGCTACTCGATCGAGTAGCTCATGGCACTCGATCGAGTGCCCTCTGTACGAGCTACTGCTCATTTCGAAAAGGTGATGGTTTCGTTTTTTATTTATTCAAAAATCGATGGTCGGCCGAGTTACATAAAAAATATTGCGTGATTTAAACTCAACCTGGTTTACGGTGCTATAATCGTGTAATATACAATTATAAGACCGGCATCGGAATTTTATAAAAAGTGTTGTTATTGGATCGAAAATTTTGATTAGTGACGAAATTGTCTCCCTCCGCGTCACGACATCGATACTAATCCTTACGGATTATGTGATGTTGGTTTTCACGTCAATGGGTTCCGTACTAATCTCGGAAATGAAATTGGACGCGTTCAACTACGTACAACCACGATCGCGTTACGCCTTTAAGTGCTTGGGGCGGCGCTCCTCGAAAGAGTGCCACCTCCGTCGCGACTTGTAAAAGGATTAAACGGACTTGCGGCGGTTGTTGTAGTCAAACGTGTTCAAATCCGAAATTTTTATTACTATATAAATATAGACGGTATAAATATAATTAACGATAAAAATGAACGAAAATCAAAATGCGATAAAGATAAAAATCTTAGTGTTAGTGTGCAAAAACGACTACTCCCTCCATTCAACTCCAATTTACCCATTTCTTTTTGCACATTTGCCGAGACGCATTTTAAATCGTTAATATCTTTCACTACGTATTTGTAAAAATTATAATTTTTTTATATTCTTGTTCTACTCGTCAAGACGAATAAAACAAGATCCCACATGATGATATTTTGTCTTATCGATCATGTAGAATTTTGATGATTCTTTTGGTTTTGAAACAGTGTCCAAAACCCAAATGGGTATAATGTACATATGTATAAATCGAGATAAAAAGGAGGAGAAAAGCTAGAGAAGGGGTTGATGACACCCTCAACATACATGCTTAAAATGGCCTCGGAACGGACTCGTAAATAGCGACGGGAGCGCGGGAGTATCGAGGATGTAAGTTGAGTTATGGTGTGTGTATGGAGATTATTTTATCGGTTTTTCGAGGGATAAAGGACTCGGTTTTTTCTTAGGCTTGCTTAGGGTTGTAGTGTAGAGAGGATGTAGGACTTAGGTTGAAAATGTAGGGTTTTGAAGCATAGGAAAAAACTGTCAAATGTGAAGGGTTTGAGGGGGTATTTATAGAGAATACCCCACGACCTAGGGTCACTCGATCGAGTGGCCCTAGTGCACTCGATCGAGTGCCCTGAAGAAGAGGGCCTGTTGCGTTTTTGTGGCTCCACTCGATCGAGTGAGGTCAATCCACTCGATCGAGTGGATCAGGCTGGCGAGCCATTTTAGGAAATGGTTGACTTTTTCGAATTTTTGAAAAAGTGATTGGGCGCAAGTTTTTAGAAGCTCACTTGGCTGACTTTTGAGGACGGATTCGTCTTTGACCAGGTTTTGACCCGGTCACTAAAAGACGGTTTTATTTTTGGGGTCGGTTTTGGCCCAAATTAGTCTCATTTTATTGGAAACGACCCACTGAACCTGAATTTGAGGTCGATTTTGAGAGATCTGTACTCTGATAAATGCCCACGTCGGATATTATTGATTCTAAGCCCGTATTCGAGTGTATTAAGTCACGTTTGCGTCCGATCATCATCGGGTGTTTTCTCGGGAACTGCTATAGACACTACTAGGCAAAATGCGGGTGTCTACAGAACCCCCACTCTGACTGAGGCTTGGACAAGGTGAAAGTCAGAGTAGCTACCAGGCCAATCGCAGATTACGACCTGGCAGCCTTCCGGTCGGGTCGTTTATAGTCCAGTAGACTTGCGTGAAGAGCTCGCCAGCCATAACCAGAGGGACATACCTGTCCTGATGATGATAGGTCCGTGGGGAGTAAATGAGCTGCGCGGAGACTAGTTTCTGAAGTCTTGGGTGTACCGGTATGCTGACACATAACAACTTGTATGTAACACATAGGTGAAACATCGACTCATGCTGGGGAAATAAAATATTGATTTTTGAAAAGAAATTAAAATTCAGAAGAAAAAAAATTTAGACAATTTTTAGGAATGCTCGGGACGACTTGACTCCTGATCCCGGATTCTAAACTGAAATCAGGCCTGCGCGAGTAGGGCCCATGTTTACTGAGAAGGCATGACAGTTAGGGTTCAGTTAGGTTTTCCTATTATAAATATAGGAATCCCCACTTCAACTTACTGTATCCCAAATCAAAAACTCCTTCTCCTCAAAAATCTTTTAGACTTTCAAGAAGACTCAAATATCTACTATGGGTATCGAGCACTTAACCTCGATGCTTTTGGCTTGGTCCCAATATTTTTGGGACGAAGAAAAAGTTCAACTGACCCAGATGAGAATCGTTAGTTTATTCCCACTTCAACGTCAGATAATCGACTCACACTTTTTGGATGCTTGTTTAACGTTTTGGGATACTACCCATCACGTTTTTGCGTTCCCGCGAGGAGAAATATGTCCTCTTCCTGATGAAATCGCAGCTGTGGACGGTTGGAGCCCAATTGCTCGTCCTGCTATCCCTCCGTTCTATCCTGATCCAAGGAGGAGGCTAAGGGATTTCCTGGGTTTGTCTCACGCTGAGACAGATCGAATGGTGCGGGGAAATTCCGTTTCCCTTTTCGACCTGGCTGACAAATTCATGAACACTCAAGATGTGAGGGTTACTGCTACCCACAGGCACAGGGCTTTTGCTTTTTGCATGCTGCATCGCTATGTCTTTGAAGGGATGATGGAGGCTGACTCGTGCTTGGGTCAAATCAGGCTGATTGGTGTAGTTGACCAGATGGAGACTGGTCATAGCCCAGCTTGGCTAGCCACCGGGGAGATCATTATGGGTCTCGATGCTAGGCGACTTGACCCGGACCGCCAACTGACGGGGAGCATCCGTCTTCTGCAGGTATACATCTCACGTTTATTTTATTTTTGTGCGAAGATTCTGATGTACGCGAGTCACTCGATCGAGTGGACCTGTCACTCGACCGAGTGACCTCTTTAAAGAGCTTCTGTCTGTTTTCAGATGGCTTACTCGATCGAGTCAGCTGCAGTACTCGATAGAGTGGCTGCTAGCGAACCATTCCGTTGCTTACGAAATTTGTGTATCCTTTTTCAGATTTGGCTGTCTGAACGTCTGTCGATCATAGAGTCTCCTCCGAGTATACCCAACTACCGTAGCAGCCAAATTAGCTCGAGGAGGCGACGCATAAGCTCGAGTCATCATTTAAACCGAGTTTATTGGGGCGAGGAGCTGGCATTTCATGGTGGCCCTTTGATTAGGTGGACCGTCGCCTGGTGGTTTCTCTCGAAGCTGACATGATTGGCCAAGAAGGACCAAGCCCGCTACCTGCTGGTCCTGTCACTTGACTAGACTGTTCATATTTACCCGGACCGCATTCTGAGGCAGTTCGGTTCGTCTCAGCGTATTCCTGAGACTGAAGCAATCATTAGCGTCTCGCTCCAATTGACGGACGCTATGTGTGACACATGGTTACAACGTTGGTTCACCCGTCCCATGTGGACTATACCCAACCCCTGCCAATCCGCTTGGGTTTCACACGCATATCTGAAGTGGACTTCCGAGGAGTTTAAGGAAGCTCGCAAAGCTTTGAAGGTCGATGAGGCCTTCGAACTTGTTCGCCGGGAGACGGCGAAAGACAACGGGGGTTTCTTCGACGAAGGAGACACTCCTTCTACTTTAGTCCGATTAGGATCGGGTCTTAAGTCACAAACTAAGACTCGATCTAAGGATGTCGGTGCTAGCAGCGCGCGGGGGCAACAAAGCCCCCAAACTGACTTGGAGAGGCGGCTCGGTCCAAGACTGGCGGTCAGAGACCGACTAGGCCCGCGTGACCGGCTACCTGAGCCTGTGAGGGCCTGGCTCGGGCCAATCGAAGTGATCGAGGACTCGAGTTCAAAGAAACGAGTCCGGGCTAAGGAGATTCCTGTGGTGATTCGGGAACGCTCGCCTCCGCGTCGTCGCCAGTGGACGGCCAAGGAGGCCAAGGACAAGGGAAAGGGCAAGATGCCCTGAATGCCGAGTCCTTAGTTTTTATTATTTGAATATTATTACTATTTATTTTGGAGTGTCGTGTGCTTTTTATTTTTGCAATTTTCTGAATTTTTGCATTTGTAATTTCTCGAGTTTATCGGGGTTTTAGTAATTAATAAAGGAAGCTTATTATTAAACTGTTCCTGTCTTTTCTCGATTGCATCGGTTGTGCCCTTTTGAGGGGTTGCCTACGTATCCGCAATTAGCGGAATCAAACCAAACGTAGTTCAAGCTTTTGTAAATTTGCAATCTTGAACTACACCAAGACTATTAGTTCAAGATGCCTGCGACAGTAGAATAAATAATTCTAGCTTATTGACTTGCTTTTTGTAAAAAAACGATTTTGATAAATTTTGCTAATGACATTGAGAAAGGCTAAGGGTAGTAACGCTTCAGCTGGTCCAAGTTGGTTGGGTTGACGAACTCATTCCCGTCCAGGTCTGTCAGCATCACTGCTCCCCCTGATAGGATCTTCTTCACCAAGTATGGTCATGCCCAATTAGGTTTGAATTTTCCCCTCAGGTCAACTGGCAATAGAGCTCGAACAGACTTAAGAACCAGATCCCCTTCCTTAATGTTCCTAGGCCTCACTCTTTTGTTGAAGGCCCACTGGATCCTTTTCTGGTAGATTTGGATATTGTTGAGGGCACGAGATCGTCGTTCGTCTAGTAGAACTAACGAGTCATACCGTGCTTGAACCCAATCAGCTTCAGGTACTTGACTTTCTAGCAGAATTCTAAGGGACGGTACCTCCAGCTCGACTGGTTGGAATGCCTTCATCCCGTATGTTAGGTAATACGGTGTCGCCCCGGTTGCTGTGCGGATTGACGTCCGGTATCCCCATAGGGCAAAAGGTAATTTATTGGGTCAGTCCCGGTAATTATCAGCCATCTTTTTGAGTATGGTGACAATTGTTTTATTGGCCGCCTCTACTGCTCCATTCGTTTGAGGACGGTAGGGCGAGGACGTATGCCTTTGAATTTTATACTTGGTTAATAGGGCTGCCGTTTCGGCTTGAAAATGAGTCCCGTGATCACTGATAAATTCGTGCTGGATCCTGTACTGACATATTATCTTGTTTTGGATAAACTTGGCAACATGCTTAGCATTGAGGATGCGGTAGGATTTAGCTTCGACCCATTTGGTGAAATAGTCGATAGCTACTAAAATGAAGCAGTGTCCGCCGGTACTAGAGGGATTTATTTTCCCGATTATGTCGATACCCCATGTCGAGAACGGCCAAGGCGACGTCATGGTATAAAGCAAGGATGACGGCATATGTTGCACATTGGCGAAGATTTGAAAGTTATGACAATGTTTGACATATAACTGGCAGTCGGCTTCCATACTATTCCAGTAGTACCCGAGCCTCATGATTTTTCGGACCAGCATCCGGGCATTCATATGTGGGTCACATTCACCATTATGCACTTCGGCCATAACCTTTTCAGCTTTATATTTATCAATACGAAGGAGAAGAGCCACCTGTGCTGTTTTCTTGTATAATTGCTCGTCGTCAGTACGGACAAACTGGGTAGCCAATCTCCGTAAGGCTTTCTTGGCTCGGCCTTCGGTCCCGGGTGGATATTCCCCGGTTGTCAGGTATGTTAGCACAGCTTGATACCATGGCTCAGGATCAGTTATCTCAATGTCTTCAATGTCGTGAATGTGCGCCGGCTCGGACCGTCTTTCGACGCAAATTAGCATACTGGTCACGTGGTCAGGAATATTTAGTAAAGATGCCAATTTTGAGAGTGCATCTGCAAACTGATTCTCTTCCCGAGGCCAGTATATGTACTCTACCTTTTGGAATTGTTTCTCGAGATCCGTTACTCGTGCCTGGGAGGCCACGAGATTAGCGTTCCGAGTTTTCCATTTTTGAAGTGCTTGATTAATGACCAAGGATGAGTCACCATGTACCCGGAGATTTGTGACCCCCAGGTCGGCGGCGGCTTCTAGCCCATGTATGCATGCTTCATACTCGGATGTATTATTAGTAACATCAAAGTCCAGTTTGATGGATATGGGAGTATGCTCCCCTTTTGGCGAGATTAGGAGAATCCCGACTCCAAACCCTCAAAAATTGGATGCTCCATCGAAGTATAAATCCTATGTTTCAGTATCGGTATAGAAAATATCTTCGTCTGGGAAGGACTAGGTGTCAGTGTGTCCTTCTTCGGTTACCGGGCTATCGGCGAGAAATTCAGCTACCACTCGGCCCTTAATAGCTTTTAACGGCACAAATTTTAGGTCGAACTCTGCCAGCATTAGAGTCCATTTAGAAATTCGGCCATTGAGAATGGGCTTTTCGAAGAGGTATTTGATTGGATCCATTTTGGACAATACCTGAACCTCGTAGCTGAGCATATAATGTCGGAGCTTTTTAGTGGCCCAAACTAGAGCCAAGCACGTCTTTTCGAGAATGGTATACTTGCATTCATACTCTAAAAACTTTTTGTTGATGTAATAGATAGCTCGCTCTTCGAAGTCAACTGTCTGTGCCAACATAGCGCCCATGGCCATCTCGGTCGTTGTTAGGTATAACGACAGAGGCAAACCGAGTTGAGGTGGCATTAAGACTGGCGGAGTAGACAGAATTTCCTTGATCTTGTCGAAAGCAACTTGGCACTTGTCATCCCATAACACCCGTTCCCCTACTTTCAGTTTCTTGAAAATTGGTTCGCACACCATGGTTAGTTTGGAAATGAACCGACTAATATACTTGACTTTCCCGAGGAATCCCCTTATTTCTTTTTCGGTTTTAGGAGGTTGCATCTCGTTAATGGCTTTGATTTTAGCTGGGTCGACCTCGATACCACGTTGGCTAACGATATGACCCAGTAATTTGCCTGATGTTACTCCGAAATTGCACTTTTGAGGGTTAAGCCTCATGTTGTATTTGCGCAATCGGGTGAAGAATTTTCTTAGGGCGATGATGTGACCGTCCCGATCTTTGGACTTGACGATCATGTCGTCTACATAAACTTCTACTTCTTTATGCATCATGTCGTGCAATAGGGTCGTAGCGGTCCGTTGGTACGTCGCCCCGGCATTAATGAGACCAAAAGGCATGACGGTATAGCAGTAAGTACCCCAAGGTGTAGTGAAGGTAGTCTTACTCATGTCTTCTTCCGCCATCTTGATCTGATTATACCCGGCATACCCGTCGATAAATGATAGAAGGGCATGATCGACCGTGTTATCCACCAATATATCAATGTGTGGTAACGGAAAATCATCTTTCGGGCTCGCCTTGTTAAGATCCCGAAAATCCACGCATACTCGCACCTTACCGTCCTTTTTAGGAACCGGTACGATGTTTGCCACCCAGTCCGGATATTCAGACACATGTATGAAGCCGGCTTTGAACTGTTTATCGAATTCTTCTTTTACCTTGAGAGACCACTCGGGCCTCATTCGGCGGAGGTTTTGCTTAATCGGTTTGCACCCGTCTTTAATTGGTATGTGGTGCTCAGCTATTTCCCAGTCTATCCCCGGCATGTCCTTGTAGGACCATGCGAAGACATTTTTGAATTCTTGGAGGAGGTTCGTGAATTGTTGTCTCTCCTCGGGATCTAAGGATAACCCTATCTTAAGTATCTGGGGCTCTAAGGTTGTTCCCAAATTAATGGGCTCAGTCTCTTCGATTACCGGATTCCGGGATTCCCTTTGCTCTAGCTGCTCGATAAGATCTGGAGGCAATGGTACCTGTTCGTCGGGTTTCTCAATGTCATTGCATAAAATATTTTTGAAAACAGAATTAAAAAGAGATAAGTCGTAAGCAGAACGGTTATTATTATTGATCGCAAATTTTGAAAACAGCTCAAAAAGAGCATCCATCTGATCATTGGTCAGTGGCGGGATTGGTAAAACACTCGGGACAGACCCTGAAGCGTCAGCAGCAGGAATAACAAAAAGGGAGGGGGTTACAGGAGTGACTCTAGCACCGGACTCCCTAGACTCGACCTCAGACTCAGACTCAGACTCCGATTCAGACTCGGACTCAGACTCAGGCATGTCTCCCTCTCCAGTGACCAGCTTGTAGATCCTTCCTTAACTGTCAGTCTACTTGACAGTCTTCCTCCAGGCCTTGTTTCCCGTCTCGGAGCCAACATCCAAGATCAGCTTGGTTGGGTCAAACCTGTTGCTGCGGAGAATTAGGTTGACCTGGTCTTCCTTTGGAGTCGGGGTTATGGTGTCTTCCCCAAAGAGTAGCCCCAACGCGGGCTCAGCATTGTCAGCTCCATCAGATTGGATCAGAGCGAACACATCATCCGGGATATAGTTGCAGTCCCGGGCCGATTGGGTCCCGAGGTGCACAGCATTGGGTTCGTATAAACCAACCTGAATAGCCCCAAACACAGGTGTGAAAAAATAGTCAGTCAACCGTGGGTTGTAAGGGCTCAAGTGGATACCCTTAATGATGTTGCAGGTCTTTTCGATTCCTGCTCGGACAACGTTGCCCGGAGTGGTGGCATAACCAAGGCCGAAGTGAGAGTCTTCATCCTTAAGGACTTCGATAATCCTCCCAGCTGGAAGATTGGGTCGAGAGGTAACCCCCAGAAAGTACCCTAGGTTTTGTAGCATCGTGTCGATGCTCGTTGTGAAGTAGGGCCTGAAAAGGTACTCCTCCTCGATCAGCCCCACGAAATCGAACCCCCAGAGGTCCGTGCGGCCTGTGGCGTTACAGCTAGCCATAGTCATTGGGGTTGCCTCTAAAGTAATAACATCGTCTAGCAAAGGCAACTTGATCTTTCGGTGGAGGGTGGAGGATACTGCTTTGACCGCGTGGATCCATGGCCCCCCTAGGAGCAAGTTGAAGGATGAGGTGACATGGATCACCTGGAACTCAAGCTCCTTTTCTATTGGGCCCGTTATAATGGTCAGCTTTATGGCTCCAGCTACCGACTTTGGGCTCCCATCAAAGGCTTGGATGGTCTGAGCCGTCGGAATATAATTGGCCTCGGTAATGCCGAGGGCTTTAGCGGTCCTCAAAGGAAGGACATTCACAGCAGACCCATCATCAACTAGGGTCATCGGGAAATATTTCCCTCGGCAGATCACCGTAATGTAGAGGGCCAGATTATGGGAGGCCCCAAACGGTGGTAGGTCGGCTTCGGAGAAAGTGATCATTTGGCCTCCTTCCTTGGTTTTGCCCTTCAAGTGGGGGAAGATTGTGGCTACCATTTCAGCAGGGGTAACCAGAGAGTCGATCTTAATTTGATCGAGGGCCTTAGTGAGTGCCTCTTGATGTTCCTGTGAGCTAACTAAGAGTTGCCATATGGTGAGGTCAACTCGGGTCTTCTTTAGTTGCTTCACGAGAGCCGTTTCAGCAGTCGGCTCCTCAGGGGCGACTTCCGTCCTGAGTGGCTCAGTGACGGTTTTCGGGATAGGGGTGTCCCTAGAGCTAGTGGCTTGATAGGGACGACCAAGGTGGTTACTGGCTAAGACTCGGGATTTGGTTTTGCGAATCTCCTCGGGGGTAATGGGGACAGCTTCCCCTTTAACGAGGTAGACATCGTCCTCATCGTCGAACCAGATCTCGTTCACCTGCGGGATAAATGGAGAGATCAGGTGGGAGCAATCGAACACCTCCCCATCAAAGATGGCATGGGAGCTGAAAGGGTTCTCCTTGTTACTTGGCTTATCTCCAGGCAGCGGGATTTTACCGCTCTCAATCAAGTCCTGGATCAAGTGCTTCAGCTTTCATCACTTTTCGGTATCATGCCCATTACCTCGGTGGTATTGGCAATAAGCTTGGGCATTGTAGTTCTTGGAGCGTCGCTCGACCGGAACTTCAGGAGTTGGGCCTATCGGTTGGATTAGGCCCTTTGAGGATAGCCTTTGTAAGGCGTAGGTATAGGTGGTACCTATATCAGTGAAAACTCAAGGTGGGGGTGTTCTTCTTGGATGGGGCATCTAGTAGATTGACCGCATCGAAAATGCTTCGGGTTGCAGCTTGGGGCTTAGTAGTGGAAGAGGAAGCCCCTTGGTATCCTTTGCTAGAGGCCTTAGTAAGGCCCTCCAGCCTCAGATCGTCTTCAATTCTCATACCCATTTCAGTAAGGGTGGTGAAATTGGGTATGACAGCGTACCGGAGATGAACCCGGTAGGAGGGGAGGAGGTTCTTGACAAAGGTCTCCACTAAAGTCTTCTCACTGGGCTTATCGACCAGTTTCACGCTCTCGGCCCTCCAGCGTTGAAGGTACTTAGTAAAACCTTCTTTGGGCTCTTGGGCCATAACCTCCAAGCATTGTGGTTTGGATCTCGGTGTCGTCAACATAGTTTCGAGCAAATTTCGTAGCCACATCATCCCAAGTAGGGTACTTTTTCGGGTCTAGCCTATAGTACCAGGCCCGTGGGTGCTTTTCAAGGGACGCAGCAAAAAGATTATTGAACATTGTAGAATCTACTCCCTTGATGGCCTTGAATTCCTTGAAGGCCCGTACATGTAGTAACGGGTCTTCGGTTCCTTCAAACATTGGTAAGCCTGTGAGGTTCAGGTTTGGGGGTAGCTTGTCGTTCACCGGGGCGTACTCACGGCTATTTTCCCGATGGATGTTGTTACTCCCAGCTAAGTGGGCTTGTTCCTCTAGTCGGTGTACCGCACTAATTAGTTCAGCTATAGGCCCAGTAGCCTCGACATTAGGAGTCCTTTGCTCCACCGCAGTCACACGAGCAATGATAGCCACTTGGTCAGCCCTCATTTCTGTTAGTTGGGTTTCAATGTCGGTCTGTTTAGCGACCATGGCATCCATGGAGGTCTTTAGATTGTTCAAAGCTGTCTCCATTCTGTTTATGTGTCTGGTGGACGGTGGCCTGTCTGTAAGAACACCGTGTAATCAGAAACCGAACCAGATCTTGGAATCAAAAAGTACATCTCGAGCGACGAAAAGAAAAGACCAAATGAAAAAGACCCGAGAAAGACATCTAGACGGATGACTTGTGAGTGGTATGACTTCCTTAGGACTCGGCTTTGTGGGCCTAGTCCCGTTCGAAGGAAGGTCCACGTGAGACTTTTCCCCAGACTTTTGACTCGAGTGTATATGCGGCCTTTCCTTTGTAGGGGTATGCCCTACGCGGGTTGGTCGTGCCTTGACAAATAAGGCGGACTCGAGAAAGGGAGGAAACTCGTGATGTAAGATCGACGGAGTTTCGACGCTACACACCTTCGACAGACTATGCAAAGACCCGACACACGGATAACGGTAGGTCCTATAATAAGGAAGATTTTTGAAAGGTTGAAAGTTTGAAATTTTGAAATTTGAATATGGAATAAACGAATTTCCGAAAATTTGAAAATCAAGAACGGAATCTCGAGGATTCAAAAACCGAAATTGAACTTTGGAAATCGAAAATCGGAATGGCATCGAAAATTCGAAAGTTAAACGGGTAAAATGCCGGCTAAGAAAGGATATTTTGAGTCAAATAGTTAGTCCTAATTTTCGGCGGCATTCCGAATTTTTAAAAATTGGATATTTTTGAAAGGATGTATTTTTGAAATGACGATTTTTTAAAAATGGCACGGAAACCAAGTAGCACATAGTCAAACAAGCATTATAACGACGCTTATGTATGCTTTACACTAAGTCTCGGTCGGTCAAAATCGGGTCTATACCAACGACGATGGCTTTCTCGTAAATCAGGACGGACTCCTTAAACCGAATTGGTCTTAGGACATGCCGCGAAACCCATACGAGTTCGGCCATAGAAGCCTTTAGCGCACCCATTTAGGAATGCACCGCGGTATAGTAGGACGTCGGTCGTCGGTCACAAGTAACCGGCCCGGGCAAAAATGGGTTATGTATGAATCATTAAACTAATGTGCGTACATTATTAACCGAACGATTTCTTTTCGAGTCTCACCCTAGAAACCCCGATGACTAGTGGTACATCAGGTATCCCCAGCGGAGTCGCCAAATTGTGGACATGACGTAGGTCCACCTCAACGCGGCCACGCGCGGGTTTGGGTAGGCGAATGAATCTCGTGGTAAGATTGATCTCGGGTTGAAATTTAAATCGTAGTTGGAGTCGCCACCGAATTTTATGGGAATTCGGACCCGTTCGAACTCACTCTACACTTAGGCGTTTCGTGCACAAAGCACGGCCTGCTTTTAGTGCTAGAGCTTATGAGTTCGTCCCTTTGCATTACGATACCGACACCGAGTTATCGGATATCGTGCATCGAATGACTCTCTTGCGCAAATGGTTTCGGACATCTGGAAACCATGGTTCTGAGTAAGGGGTGAGGGTACGTGTTGGGAAGCCCACAAAGGACACCCAACCCCGCCCACTCTTAGCGGCCTCTACTAAGATACCGTTCGATTTTCGTGTACGCCCGTTAGTAAAATGACTAAATGATATGCAAACAGCGTTTTCGGCTAAACATGCGAATTATATGTGAGCTACGTCATTTTAATGCATCGAAACTAGAGTCGGATTATTTAGCATGCGAGGTTCATTTATAAAACGATAAACATCGAAAAATAAACAACAATCGTAAATAAATACAATATACACGGGCGGAAATACAACCCGACCAAAACAAAAATAACGAACAATAAAATAGAATAATTGAATTAAAAGCGGCAAATACTAACTATAAACGGACCCGTATATAGTAAATATAAACTAGACCGTAAGTTGAGTAAATGGACGAACTTCGATTAAATAAACATTATATTGTGTATTAAACGGAGGACGGAGATTTTAATACGCATTCGCGTATGAGACCTAAGCGTGGTGCTAGCTCGATCCCGAATCTCGATGCCTTGTCCCGACTTATCACATCGAAAAGTTGGTGTCTAGATTAGTCATGCATCGGATACGACTAAGGAGTCGTCGACACAAAACTAATCGTGAAAGACACTAATCAAAGTCGTGAAAGTAATAAAATAGGGTTATTTAACAACAATAATACCAACTATAGGGCGTCTTCCCAAAATAATATCAATTTTAATAAATATGAGAATAATACGTATTATTGAAGTAGTTAAACGAGAGTAGTATGGATGACCGGTTACCTGTAGAACCCTTCCACCTTCCTTTTTCACCTTTAAATTTATTTAACGGCAATAATATCAACTATAGAGCGTCTTCCGAAAATAATTCCAATTTTAATAAATCTGAGAATAATACATGTTTTTGGAGTAGTTAAATCAGAGTAGTATAGATGACCAGTTAACGATAGAACTCGTTCACCTTGCTTTTTCGCCTTTAATTTGTTTAATGTTCACTCTTTTTCACTTACTCAGTATACGAGGCATTAAACGTCATTAACGTCTTCGGTCTTCCTCTTCCTTCAACCTCACCAAATCTGACTAACAACACAGTCCTACACCAAAATCAACACGTTAATCTAAACGAAACTTATAGAAAAAAACGGAAGAAGGATGAAGGGTAATGGAGAGAGAGGATGAAGGAGAAGAGTAAGAAGGAGTAGACTTGAGAAAACTGACCCAACCCGAATAAGCCAAACCGAAACCGACCCGACACCCGAACCGTAGCATGATTTTGACCCGAGCTAACCCGAAACTGACCCGACTATTATTATAGGAAATTAGTCGATATCCCTAAAAAGGTTGAAAACAGCAAATCGGAGAATGACCCGAACCCAAAATTATCCGACCCGACCCGAAGTCAACCCGATTATTATAACCCGAAAGTGACCTGACCCAAAGCTGACCCGACACAGTTCACCCGTAACCCGAAAGCTACTGCTCATTTCGAAAAGGTGATGGTTTCGTTTTTTATTTATTCAAAAATCGATGGTCGGCCGAGTTACATAAAAAATATTGCGTGATTTAAACTCAACCCGGTTTTCGGTGCTATGATCGTGTACTATACGATTATAAGACCGGCATCAGAATTTTATAAAAAGTGTTGTTATTGGATCGAAAATTTTGATTAGTGACGAAATTGTCTCCCTCTGCGTCACGACATCGATACTAATCCTTACGGATTATGTGATGTCGGTTTTCGCGTCAATGGGTTCTGTACTAATCTCGGAAATGGAATCGGACGCTTTCAACTACGTACAACCACGATCGCGTTACGCCACTAAGTGCTTGGGGCGGCGCTCCTCGAAAGGGTGCCACCTCCACGCGACTTGTAAAAGGATTAAACGGACTTGCGGCGGTTGTCGTAGTCAAACGTGTTCGAATCCGAAATTTTTATTACTATATAAATATAGACGGTATAAATATAAGTAACGATAAAAATGAACGAAAATCAAAATGCGATAAAGATAAAAATCTTAGTGTTAGTGTGCAAAAGCGACTATAATATAAAGTATAATGTACATATGTATAAATCGAGATAGAAAGGAGGAGAAAAGATAGAGAAGGGGTTGATGACACCCTCAACATACATACTTAAAATGGCCTCGGAACGGACTCGTAAATAGCGATGGGAGCGCGGGAGTATCGAGGATGTAAGTTGAGTTATGGTGTGTGTATGGAGATGATTTTATCGGTTTTTCGAGGGATAAAGGACTCGATTTTTGCTTAGGCTTGCTGAGGGTTGTACTGTAGAGAGGATGTAGGACTTAGGTTGAAAATGTAGGGTTTTGAAGCATAGGAAAAAACTGTCAAATGTGAAGGGTTTGAGGGGGTATTTATAGAGAATACCTCACGACCTAGGGTCAGTCGATCGAGTGGCCCTAGTGCACTCGATCGAGTGCCCTGAAGAAGAGGGTCTGTTGCGTTTTTGTGGCTCCCCTCGATCGAGTGAGGTCAATCCACTCGATCGAGTGGATCAGGCTGGCGAGCCATTTTAAGAAATGGTTGACTTTTTCGAATTTTTGAAAAAGCGATCGGGCGCAAGTTTCTAGAAGCTCACTTGGCTGACTTTTGAGGACGGATTCATCTTTGACCGGGTTTTGACCCGATCCCTAAAAGACGATTTTATTTTTGGGGTCGATTTTGGCCCAAATTAGTCTCACTTTATTGGAAACGACCCATTGGGCCTGGATTTGGGGTCGATTTTGAGAGATTTGTACTCCACTAAATGCCCACGTCGGATATTATTGATTCCGAGTCCGTATTCAAGTGTATTAAATCACGTTTGCGTCCGATCATCATCGGGTATTTTATCGGGAACTGCTATAGACACTAGCAGGCAAAATGCGGGTGTCTACAGAAATTCATTAACCTCATTCCATGATTTCTTCACTGTTATATGGGTAAGACTAATTAGGATGTCTTTTTTGATAATCTATCCCTTTCATTCAATTATTTGTCTTTTATGTTCATCGTGAAGAGTATTTTAATCAAAGACAAACAAATGACAAATGAACGAAATGGAGAGAGTAACATAATGCAAGATGGCTACGGATAAGGGTACAAAAATTTCAAACCCTAACAGGTCCGGGTCCAACCTTGGAAGAGCGGGTCAGGTCCTAACCCACTGCCATCGGGTTAAATCCACCCCAACCCTTGGAAACCTCCATAGTAGTATCTCCTTATGATTCCAACTTCATCCCTCATATTTACACCATGAATGACGCTTTCAATCATTTCCACGATCAAACCAAACAATATTAGAAAGCATGAGATTCAATCCTACTATTTGAACCAAACGACCCTAAGATTAATTAGAGACCTTTCATATAATGAGTGGGTCCCACTAATTTTGTGTTTTTGCTATTCTCACATAATGACGAGAGGACAAATCCAATTTGATCTAGCCCTTTACTCCATTTTCGTAAGAAACATAAAAGTAAAAGCTTACTCCATCTAGTAATTAGTTTTATAATGCCACGGATGAATGCTGAGAATTGCATAGAGCACCGCAAGAGGCGTCTCGAGTACTTGCACCGTTGCAGGAATTTTGTATTGGTGTTTAAAATTGATTGGGGGATATTTTGTACAATCCCAGAATCAGAGCGACTATACACCTTTTCAAAAAATCTTGGGTGCTGCTCATACCTACCAACAGTATAATCTAACCATAATAATAACCACAATTTATGAAGCAAACTCGTTCTAAAACATTAGAACACTTCCGACAGGTATTCTTGTTGGGCAGAAAACAAGCCATCAGGTTGATTGACTGAACCTACCTGCACAGAAATTGCCACATCCGCACTACTGGAACCAACATTACTTCCCCCTTCAGCAGCATAATACCATTACAATGCACAAGAATAAACAGCACTTGAATGAAGAACATTTCCTACGAAAACAGATTTTTTTACTATTTCTGATGTTCACTTGTCTGACAGCCACAAGAACCTGCATGTGCCTTTAAACTCAACTCTCCTGTAAATTAGTCTTCCACAACATGATTGTACCGTACCGTACTAGAGCTATTCCATACCCAAGACTATACAAATGGGTAAAAGTCGGACACGCCAGTAATAGATCATTATTTTCCTTTTTAAGAAATAAACAATTTACGGGGACTAAGTGACTAACCATGCTAAATGAAGAAATGATTAGCTGCTTCAAAATTTTGTAGCAACTGTTATATACTGCGGAAAGCAAAGAGAAATGTCAGAACGGTAAATTAAAGAGTAAAGCACGTACAAAGTGGCTTCGACTTCATGTTTACAGATACAGCCTCCAGCAGCAGGATGATTGACTGGAAGGACTGGGATTAAATTTTAACGGCCTATAGGGGGTCTGACAATCCACCTGTATGGGGCACCTTGTGAATGCCTGCCACCTTTCCGAGAGTCAAATATCTACATCAAAAGAAAATGGGTAGCTCCAAGCAAATTTCCAATACCGAATGATTACAGCCTGTTATCTTAATCCACACAACCCATAGCCCATGGGAAACAAGAGCTTCGCCTCATCCACGATCAACTGAAAAAAAAAAAAAAAAAAAAAAAAAAAAAAAAAAAACTAAATCAAAGCAGCTTCATGAATCACCCATCGATCAACAACCGTACAGATAATAATGAGAGCAGCAAATTTCTTATGGAAGCTCGATTATTTTACCTCATCCACGAAGACACCAAGGCATGTACACCCTCAACCAGATATCCTCATTGCCATGAAGGTTGTTTATAACGAAGCCTATCAGGGTCCCACCCACCATCAGGCTCCTTCCTCTTTATAACACTGCCTGCCATAGAATAGAACCTTGATCGATCATCTGTTAGAGCAAGAGGACCCATACTTGGCATAGGTCTAGATAGCATGGGTTCCAAATCTGGACCTGCATTGAGATCTAAGCCCTGCCTTCCCCATTTTAGAGCATTGTCCGGAGGAATACTATTGCTAACATCTGAAGGACCGACAACATAAGGCCGTTGATACTGGGAAGGAACATTGAGGGCACTTCCTACTAATTGAGACCCGGCGGCAGGAATACAAAGGCGTCCCCCAGAAGAAAGATCCATAAATGCAGTTGATCCGCCAGGGAGTGAGGTTGCTGGCAAAGGAAAGCTGGTGCCAAGGGGGACAACTGGGTATTGAAATGATGCAGAAGGAAAAGAAACGGCAGGAGAGGACAAAACAGGACCCCTATACATATCTGGGTTAAAAGGCATGCCTTCTGCAGGTCCAACCCACATCCTAGGTGGACCACCACCGGCATCAGCAATTGAGAAAGGCTGCACCCTATCAGGCAAACCTGTAGTAATGGACATGGCTGAAAACGCGTTACCAGCAGTATACCACGGGTTGAGAGTCCCCATTTCTGTACTGTTTAATCTTAAACCAACAGAAGGTTGAGAGTAGATGGTTGACTGCAAATGTTTATTGAAAGACAAAGAATCAACGGTCGTTTCATCAGTCACTGGCCCATTATTTAAATCGAAGTCTCTACGACCACTATCACTGTTGGAGAGAGCACTTGATGATGACAACCTCATTGGTTGAAGTGGGATGTCAAATCTCTGACTGACCGGTAAAGGCTGACTCAAATCTTGAGCCTCATCAATTCTATTCAAATCTAGGTCCAAGCCTCCAGCATTGCGGCTAGAAGCAATACCACTTAGTCCATCTGTTGTCTCAAACTCAGCTCTATTGCTAGTTTGAAAATCATTAGTCTGACAGTCCACGTCGTCGATACTCCTTTCATCAGCCACGTTCAGATCAAAGTCAAAGCGTGCAGGACCTTGTTTCTCATTTTTAACATCGGAGATTTGATCATTACTCTCAACAATATGGATCTCAGAGACCTTCCGAGGTTCAGCTGGACGAAATGCGCTTGTGGCAGCAGATCCTCTCCAACCAAGTTCTCCTTTATTTCTCATCAGGTCCTCAGGGGGCATAAAAGGCCCTTTTGCAGCAGCAGCCACTGTAATAGATGCAGGGAGACTAATAGATGTGGACGCAACAGAAAAAGAAGGCAATTGGCAACTTAAACGATCAGGTGTGCCAGTGCTTGGTAGGTCATCATCTTTGTTATCATCTATATCAAATCCTTCATTTAAATCAAATTCATGCCTCCCATCCGCCACAGAAGGTGAAGAAGTTTTCACAATGCAACACTGTTCACTCACTGAAACTTCAATCTCACGCGCTGGTTGGATAGAATATTTAGAATCTGAAACCAAATCACAGTGCTGTGAAGAAGAAAATGGGTTCGCTTTTTTAGCAGGTGGCGCCGGCGGGTTTTCATCAATAACATCCACATCACTATCCTTCAGATACGGATCATTAACACCTGAGTCGAGAACAGGATCTTCTTTCTTATGAGGAGGGAGATCATCATTCCCCGGCTTCACTTTTTCATCTGCACCCTGACTCTTACCACAAAATACATCAACATCATCTTCTTTAAAATCATTAAACTGCCCTGGTAGTAAGTCATTAATGCATGATGAAACTCCACTTTTTTCATTTCTATCCACAGACTTCACAGACGTCATATAAGAATACCGCTTCTTTATCACAACCTTACTTTCTTGCTTTTCTTTTTTACCATTCTTCTCATTATTATCTGCTGACAAGACTGAACTCACTTCCAAAGGTCTTTCACGATTTTCTTCCTTCAATGAACCTTCCTTCAATGAACCATCACCAGGTTCGATTTCAGCAGCCAAACCTGCAACACTATGAGGTGTCCACACATGATTATCATTTCTAATTGCTGGCTTTAGTTCATGTCCTTCACCTGAATCTTTTTTAGTTGCACTATGAATAAGAGCCGCCACAGAAGGCAGAGTTTGGTCAAACTTTCCATCAGATTTGAAACATGAATCTCCACTGGACAATGTGGGATTTTGTTCCTCCTTTTCAATAGAGGATTCATTTTTCAGTCCCACAAGAGAAACCTCAACATCACCATTTGGTTTTGATCTAGTACTGTAGTCTCTGTGTGATGTATCAGGCACAGATGTGCTCCTCCGAGGCGAATGAACAGGTGACTTTGAAACTTCACCAGCAGCAACGCTAGCAAGCAGGTTCATACCAACATCATCTCCAGCCGACATAGGTAAACTAGGTTCAGAATACTCTACACAACTTTCAATCAAAGCATTTATGGAGCATAATGAAGAATCATGCAACTTTCTTGCATTCAACTCAATATTAGATCCTGACAAAGCCTTATCACCATTAGTCAATTTTTCTACGTCGCCGCCACTCGGGCAATTTTCAGAATCTAGGGCCCCAGATGGTGATCCGTTAGCTTTGTCACATGCGGTTGCCTTATCTTTGAGATCGTCACTTTGCCAGGACTTTGTGACCATGTCTGACATGGTATTATTCGGATCACAAGCAGTTTTTTCTTTTGAACTACGTTCCGATGGACACAACTTTTCAGGAACCACAGGTGAAGAACTTCTACTGTTCATAGATGAGTGATCCTCAAGGCACCCTACATTGACATTTTGAGCAGTATTACGTACCCGATTACTAATTTTCACTATTAGCTTATGACTGTTACCGTCAGTAACAGGAACATCACTAGCCTTTCCAACTGACGAGGGCTGTGAAAACTTTTCAGATGCAGATATTCTTGTCAGCGAAGAGCTTTTAATTGATACACCTTCCAGGTGAATAGTAGACGGAGCTACACCCTTAAGACCATTTGCAGCTTTCCTGTGCCTTGAAGCACTTCCCGAACTGTTGTTCAAACTTGTTGAACCTGAATTGGAGCTCCTTGCATCCTCTCTAACAGCAGGGCCCATATTTTTCACATGGTCACTAGAACACTGGCTGTTTGTCTGTGAATGACTAGAACTACTGCTCTTTTCATCCTTAGTCGCTGTAAAAGGAGGCTCGGAGCTGCCATTAGTTACAGAAATTTTAAGATGACCCTCCCTCATGTTGGCACTTGTAGATGCAGGGGAAGATGATAACTTCACAATACTAGGAGATACTGATGCACACTTAGCGACTTCTCCCTCAATTGATTTCGCTGGGGCTGATTTTGACGAAGAAAGTTGGGACGGGGAATTCTTTATGGCAGCGTCAGATGCACTGGGACGTCTTGTTACACCTTGGGAGATTTCATTTCGAACTCTAGCTGGCCAAGAAACACCCTGACTAGTAGTAGATCTTGAATCATTAATATTCATCTCAGCCTCAACACGTTTTTTCCACGTATCAACTAAAGTCCTGGCTTTCTTTTGGATATCTGAATTTCTGTGCGATCTCAAATGATTTACAGATTTTCCAATGTTGCACATCTGCAGTGCATTAAGATTAACAGGCAGTCTCTCCAACGCATGGAGCAAAGTCAAAAGGAAGTCCACCACTGATTTATCATGGTCTCTAGGGCTGCTGGAATCGCGGAGCTTACCCTTGTGGACTTCTTGGAGCCATGCATCCAAGATAGGTAGTCCTCTAAGCTGTACAAATTGATTAAGGCAATCATCCTTGTCGGTGGCAGCTATAACGCCCGCCAACAAGGATCGACATGGTATAGCTATTCTCCTATCAGCTTTATCTGACTGCATAAGTTCAACTAGTCTTTCTACAGCCTGAGATTCCACAAGCCCACCTTTCACAGTTATTTTCGCAATTTCCGACTTCAGCAACACTTCTGAACTCAGGACACTGGAGTCACCATCATCTGCTTTTAAATAACGCTCACGTTTCATAGGCTCAGAGTCCTGATCACTTCGTTCCCTTTTCTTTCCCTTTGATTGGGAAGAAAACGCAGCAGTGCTATTCTGCACACTGTCGGGACTGTGTTTAAGCTGTGATGTTGATCTTGGACTATTTATTGGTTTTGGTGAACAAACACCTTGTGGTTGTGGAACAGTTCCACGCATTTCAAGTTGTGTTTTCTGTAGTAATTGATTTACTTCTTCCTGTCGACCCTGATGAAAAAAAAAGAAGATAAACTAACCGACCTAACTAAAAAATATGGAGTACAGTATATTTTAAGACCAGGTTTTTGTATAACCAGGAAGGGCACTCACATTAATAAAGTCTTTATCGTTTAGCCACCACAAACGCTTGTTTGTTGTATCATACACTCGTCGACAAACGAAGGAAGATATTCCTGGCGGCAGTTCAACGCCTTTAGGCAAGAATGCCACTTTACAAGGATGTAAAAGTGAAGCAGCAGGAATCTCATCCCGATGAAAAGAGTAGAAAACTTCGTTGGGCGCAGCTTCTATAGCAACGCCTTTTGGAAGTTGGTTGTCTGAAGGCCTATAAAGCCACGTCACACCAAGCTGCAAATTAGTTTCCTTGTCAGGCCCCAATGAACGAATTATTCCTATGAAAGGAGGAGACTCTTGTGGTGGTTTGAAGAGAGCACAATCACCAATGTTAATCCTGCGAACGTCCTGCAAACATGTAAACAAATTCATTTATTATAACAAAATTCAACAACACTGTTTAACATTAAAGAGTGACTCAGAGTCTCTCCTGATGGCGAGATAAAATCATTCAAATGTGCTCAATCAAAAAATCCAATATTATTTAATGAGCACTTTTAGGGCAGCAACTAAAAGATACTTTAAGCAGATACAACTACTGTACATGTGTCACCAGGTCCTGTCTCAGGTACCTATTGGCGTGATCTTGTTAAGATATGTTGAACTAGAGCTATAACCCAGTAGATGAAGACAAAGATAAGTGACTAAAGAACGGGGCCATGAAACAGAGTTAGGAGTGATTAAAAGACTATAGTGGTCTCTATTAAGGTAAATGTTGGCCTTCCATCAAATTATAAAATCTTACATCATCAACATACACATATACGATGCACAAGCCTAGCCACAACTGTATCTTATTTTCACAATAGGCAAACACTGCTAAGATAATCTATTCAGGACGGAGACACTTTGGGATTCTGGATAGCTTATTTTTGTTGTGTTATATGTAAGAGAAAAACACTTGTTGGATTGGCATAACAAGGAATATGAGATGAGAAACAGGATGCTGAAGTTTCAAAACTGTGCTATGCTAAAGTTATCGATGCATCCATAGGCTGTAGTGAGTAGAGTCATTTGAAGACTGCAAGTATTTATTGGCCAGAGAGGACACCTTATTGTCTTCACGCAAATTTTTACCTTCCAAAGCAGAATATTGAACCTCATATCATCCACATTACGATATACTCCCTCCGAGTTCCTATTATTGTCCCAAAGGGATTTGGGGTGGAAAATAAGGAAGGGGAAATGAGTGGTTAAAAAAAGAAGAAGGAAGAGAGATAAATGGGAGAGTAATTGTGAACCATACATTGATGGTCTAAAAAGGAAAGTGGGACAAAAATCAAACTCAGCCCAAAAAGAAAAGTGGGACAATAATAGGAACTCGGAGGGAGTATGATATACATGCCATCTGATCTAACTACTACAACATCAGAGTTTAAGAATAGGTTACATTACTCTGAGATTTCATGCAAGACAAAACATTTTTTCAAAGGGCTTTGAAGGAGGGTCTTAGAACCGCTAAAAGACATTTAAAGAGTGCTTGTGCTCAAAATAAAAATGTCTTCAAAGAGATGACCCTCAACCGTGAGCAGTAAAGTCAGAAATTTCACTGATGCATAATTGCATCTCAGCAGCTATTCAGCTCACTGACATACTATGATGCATTCTTTAACTGAGGATGGTGCCAAGAAGAAAAAGTCCATGCATGTCACATACAAACCTGAGCAGAAACGATAAAAAAAAAACTTGTAAAATAAAGGAGCCTATGAACATGGAGAGAAACCATACTTTAACATATGATAGCAATGATAGAATAATAACATAACCCAATTAGGTCTGCGTTAGCGGCACATAGAGACTATTTATAGGATTAACCCGAAATGAAAATAGCATAGAGAAATTGCATCTAATGAGTGTCACTTCACAACAAATAGAAGCACAAAAAGTTCAATGAACCACTGTTTTGTTTCATCGTCTTGCATGCCTAAATCAAAGAATAATGAATCCTCCGTTTTCTTAGAACTGAAAATATAGCTGATAGAATAACAGATCAAAATAACTTGATGCTCTTCTGGAATCTACTCCTATCTAACACCCTCCCTAGGTAGCATATTATTATCTTCTTTGCATCAAAAAACAGATCACAAAGTTATTACTGTTGTAAGATACTGCATCCCTATACATACCATCACCGGAAGTTAGTAACACAAATGTAACAGGGCTAGTGACACTACAGTAACAGGTCAACTGTATCTGTTATTATTTGTAACACCAACTACTGATATATTGTATCAAACAAAACCTTCTTTTGAGCTCCAACAATACATATTTTCATGACTAGGAGAGACTAAACTTGTTGACAAGCCTAGCTAATAAAAACCTCAAAAATCAATCCATATAAACAGGACAATCATATCAATTACGAGAGCCCAACTCCACCAGATATTCCCAACGTTCTTGCCCTACAATCATATTAATCCCTCCATTCCGTCCAGAAATGTTAGAAACGGCCCAAGATTTTCAATTGGAAAATGACGACTGAAGTCGGAACTAGCCAGCGACAGTCATTAAACACATAAAAGCATTTTAAATCCGAATTCCACGTGCAGAACTACTAACCCATCCTTAGCCCAATCAACCGAATGACCAAAAGAGTGAATACCCAATAAATCAATCAATACAATACAATTCAGTGGTAAAGAAGAATCAATTATAGAATATCGGGGTGAATACCTTTGAGCTACCATCGGAAGTATCAACAGCTGAAACTAGGCGACGAGTGTTTGTGGACGAAGGGGGGGACAACATGCGTCGAATCCTCTTACTATTCTCGCACCCATGCATAATATCCTCGCATTTTCCCCAATTTTCCTTGCTTTTGTCAACATCAAAAATTTACCAAACCCTAATTAACCGCTTTCACAGCAAACTGAATCAACAAAGAAAACATCAAGCTCCTGCAATCCTCTTATAACATAAACGCACCAAAAAGCCCTAATTTTTCGTCGAAAAATAGCTAGGGTTTGAGAGTACCGAAAACAATTAAAAAAAATACGAAACAAAAACCCAATCAATCGAGGCGAGATTGTCCAGATTGAATAAATAGGGAGAGTAATTTGATTGCGAAATCGAGGAAATCGGCGATCTAGAGGAGAGATGAAGAATTGGGGGAGGAAAGAGAGATAAAGTGAGTTTCGAAGAGAGAGAAAAGAATTTAAAGGAGAAGTAAAGGGGGGTTTTGAGGTGAGAGAGAAAAGAACTACACATGTTCAAGTTCAAGTGAACGTTCGGGTCCGCCCCGTCGGTACCCCGTAACCCGACTTGCGGGTTAGCTATCAACCAGCCCAATGACACGTCGTCAGCCCGCATCGACTCGCCCATTTCTACCCATCCTTGGATTTTCTCAAAATAAAATCTTTTATATATTAATTAATCTTTTATATTAATGCTGAAGAAAATGAAGGTCTTAGAGCAACCACAATAGGTGGTTTGTAGTAAGAATTTTATTTTAAAAAGTTTGTCCATTGTGGACAAAAGTTTATACGAGTACTATTTTTAAGAAATTTGGTTCTTATTTAAGGACCAAGTTTATCCTTAAATCAATAAAGTGAGACCAATCATTAATTTTTCTTAATTTAATTCAATTTTAGAAAAATGGTTAGAATTGGCACTGACATGACGTCCAATCTCTCTTCTACTAAGAGGATAGGAAATGCTTAGGTGTCACCCTCTTATCCACTTTTTTCCCTCCAAACCTCCAAAAACAAAACACTACTATTTCAATAAGGAAACAAATAAACTCAAGTACTAAATTCAAGTGGTTAGAATTTTTTTATCTCATTATATTTGGAGTATTATGTTACCGAGTGTCTTCTAATTTGTTAACAAGATTTCTAATGACTTGAATATATATATATATAAGGGAATGTATTTTGATTCGTGGCAGTTGATTTTGTGTTTTAGAAAAAAAATCAAATAATCATGTAAAAATTATGTTATTATTAGGTTTGTAAAAAAAGTATTCATCAAAATATTACTAATAGATACGGAGTATTAATCGAGATTGCTCGATTACCTTTATTATCTTTGTAGACACCCACATATGACCGCCAGGTGTCTATAGTAGTTTTCGCCAAACACCCGATGATGATCGGACGTAAACATGATTTAATGGACTCGGATATGGGCTCGAAATCATGGACATTTGGTTTAGGCTTATTACGGAGTACAAATCTTACAAAACCAACCTCAAAATCAGGCCCAGTGGGTCGTTTCGAGTCAAATAAGACTAATTTGGGTCGAATTCGGCACCATGGACAAAACCGTCTTTTAGCGACCGGGTCAAACCCGGTCAAAGATATTTTTTCCCGAGATACACGGACCAGCCGTGACACCTCATCAGTTCGGCTAGGCTCAGATACTACAAAATATCAGCCTCGAAAATATTAAATAAATCCATTCAAGGATAGAATTCGATCTCAAGTAGGAATTCTATCCGAAAACCAAATCAATTCACTGACCGAGCATCAAAATACTCGGCCAACAGCCCATTTCAGCCGAGATACTTGGCTTTCTCACCAAGAAACGGGACTCTCGTTCCCTTCAAACTTCTACGTTTCCTATCCAAACCGGTGTTTCTTGTCACCTAAGCAAGAATACCTCTCCTAGCTCCTATCAAGGACCTCACCTATAAATAGGACCCTCCGGTCACACATTATTTATCTATAAAATACATCTATCAATTTATTCAAATCTACGAATTATCAATCAATTATTCCCATACATCAATCATCGGTACAACAACACATACACCATCGACATCTAGCAAAACAACCCGACGAATCTGACCCCAAAAACCGGCCGAAACCCGTCACCCTACACGACACCCTAACTCATCCACATCATCTCGACGCTCCCGTGCCTAAGCCACTTTCCGACGAGCTCTTTTCCGAGAAAACAAAGCATGTAGGTTGAGGGTGTAAAATCAAACCCGATTTTTCCTTTTTCTCTTCCTTCTTCACGTTTTTTTCTCGTTTTTTGTGTCGTGTCGTCGGTCTATTTTTTTGGGTCGTTGTCGCATTTTTATTTATTTATTAACGATATTACAAAAAAATATTTTCATAAAACAAACGTTCTTAAAATATGATATCGATTCTCTAATCGAATATCGTATCTAACAAGAACCAAATTAAATCTCATTGATGCTAAAAAAATTGTTACATCTTCTTAAACAAAACTAGGTACGTCACCCGTGAAATTCACGGGATTATCCGCTTAAAAATCGCATGCCCTGGTTTTTGTAAATCATCCACCAAGTTGTTTCGTGAATGTATATACGTAGTTGTTGTCTCAAATTACACGTGGATCGATTTCTTATTTAACGGAATTGGAGATAGTTGAAATGTAGTTTCGATTGCAATAATTGGATAATGGAAATAGTTCATAAAGTGGGTGGTTACAAGCAGAAGTTCAATCTAATTAAATAGTTCATTGGCAGTATTGAAATTAAGAATCAGTGTGGCGGTTTTCCCTTTTCTTTGCCGGTGTTTTGATAGGTGTCGGGCTTCTTGGACGCTTTCCTCCATTGCTTTTGCTCCTGTACTCAAATTTGTTAGTTGCGTTGCCTTTTTTTGGTGCTAAAAGAAACTTTATTTAATTATTCGTCTAATTTGATTGACCTGTCTTCATTGTACGGTGGGTGTTCCATTTGGGCTTGTTCAATTTCTTTTGAGGTTGTTTCCTTTGGTCCACCTCCAGAAGCCTGATTCTAAATATGTTTTCAAAAGTGTTAAATGTTAAGTGTACGATGTTCACCTACTTTTATGTAGTTGGGCACCTTTTTCGTTTGTTGTTGAGACACACTTACTTCTTCTAATATATTGTTGGCGATGTAAGTCCTTAGAACCTTTAATTCTCTATCTTGGCCGTAGTTGTTTGTTCCTATCGCGACCTTAAATGTGAAAAACTTGCCAATACAACTCTGTAGTATGTTGTATACTCTTTGTTTTCCGTCGTCCTGTAATTTTTTAGAGTGGTTGAGTTGTCATAATGTGGTGAAAAATTAGTATCATTGGTATATAAGTTGACTGGGAGAAATGTTGAGCCAAGTGTACGTGTACCTTCTCGTAAATGTCCAATAGTTTGTCTATTGGTTGCCCAATTATTTTTTCCGCCTCTTTATCAAAAACGACGATACTTGCTTCACTGTCCCCGTCTGATAATGTCCCGATGATTCTGTACCTGTAATTTTTCATTTGGTAGTATATTTTTTTTAGAAATGTTGCATTTGTAGCATAAAGACACCATTTTAATCTTGCTTGAGTTTTATTTGGTACCTTTGAGTTGGGTATTGTATCTGCTGTCGACATTTGTGACAATAGTTGTCGGTTCCAAGTCCCTTCCTACACGTCGGACATGAGATGTATCTCCATTCAATGTCGGTCCTAATGTCAACTATTTGTCCGTGACACGTGTAGGTTGCTTTCTGTGCGTTGGATTGGGTCCGAACAAAAGTTTCGTAATATTTCATTTGAGTTTCTGTAAAATTTTATATAGTTATTGTAAATGTTATCTTACCATGTCCGTGATCTCCATCTCCTTGAGCTCCTTAATTGGTTTTCGATTGGCTGTCATTGTGTCCTCAATTTGTTGTTGTATGGTGTTTTGGAGGTGTTCAACTGATTTTGGAGATGTAACTCTGCATTTATTTTGAAAATAAATAGTTTTTTTATAGAGTAGTTAGTTTCTAGCAAATGCTTTGTGTGTGGAGTTACCTTTCCAATAACTCTCTTGTTTCAGGTATGTCCATGTCTATATACACTTTTGTTCCGTGAGTGCTCTGTAGTTGGTATTCATCTGCATTGAAAGTGAGCAGGTTTAGTAACATATAGAGAATAAATTTGTGGGAGCTACTTCTTACCGTTGTATAGGACAACTCTTGTTGAGGTAATGATAATTGTGTTAGGCTTGCCGGATTCTGTTGTGAAGATTCCGTCAACGTATTTGGTTGCCTTTCCCCATAATGTGACCCTAATCTTATTGTCCCTATACATTGAACATTGTAGGCTTAAATATCAATGCATAATCGAATAAAGTTTACGACAAATACCTTTAACATGAAATCTCACCTCTCGTCTTCAATGAAGATGTGGCGTATTTCTGTAGGTCCGTTTGTTGTCATAACGTGAGCCTTGTCCTCTATTCCCGTCAGAAGTCCTACGACATCTGCATGCATCTTCAAGTTAGTGTGTGAATGTGAACACTCTAATTAGAAGTAAATTTATGTAATTTGGGTTAGGTACCTATCAAGTAGTCTGTTTCGTTGCTTCTTTCCTCAAGCAGATGCAGCGGATGAAATTCAAACTTATACATTGGAATATGTTTCTCGTTTTGTGGTGACTCGAGGACAGAAGTGAATGGGGTGAACTTAATAATGTTTTCATTTGTATTGACGGGACGATATCCTCTTTTATTTTTTTCGACATCAAAGTGCGTTAGCTTGTATACTTGACCTTCTTGAAGTAGTTCCTTGAAACTGTGCATCCATTTTCTATTGATAGTTGCTTGTATATGATCGCCCTGTTAATTGATGGTTCCCATAGACGTCAGTAAATATTTGGGTAAATTGTATTGTGGTTGGTAAGATAATATTTTATACCTGTGCATCTAGGAAAATCACATCTAGTGACACGGGAATGTCATTTGCCTTTGGTGTCACATTCCACATCCTAGTTGCTCGAGCGATTATTTGGTAGCGGGATTTGGATGGCACCATTGTTGCTATGTTCGTGGTAAGGGGAGCCATTTCCTTTTTTTTGTTATGTTCTTTTTGAATTGTGATTGTGTGATTGGTTTTGTGGTATTTATAGTCAGTTGTTGACTTGTGTGTTTTATTTTTGAGCACTCAAAGAGTCGCAATTTATTTCGATCTCTTTAGGTGGGTAATTAGTTTTTGTAAGATATGATTGTGTGATTGGTCTTGTGGTATTTATAGTCAGTTGTTGACTTGTGTGTTTTATTTGTGAGCACTCAAAGAGTCGCAATTTATTTCGATCTCTTTAGGTGGGTAATTAATTTTCGTAAGATATGAACTTAATGTGTGATTATACGGGTAATTAATTTTTGTAAAATATGGCATCCAAAGGTCAATACATTAACAAAAGAACTGCTTATTTATGCCTATATAAGATAGATAAAAGTGATTAATTAACTTATGTTATAGAGTTGATCCACTAAGGTATTGAGCGGCGGTGTAGGATCAGATCCCAAAGATAGTAAGTCTCTGTAATCGTCGTAGTATTTATACATGGTTTTAACTCTAATAAACAAATTATGATTTGATCGCCATGAGTGCTCCGTAGCGATAAATTTTGTAAAAAATTTCGCCTAAATCAATCATGGTGTCAATTCAATGTTGGATAATGGAGAAGATCGTAACCCCCGATTAATTTCATGATAATAAATTTCGGATACTATTGAAACGTTTTTTTTCGGACCATTTATTCTTGATCATTCATGGATGATTATAGTATAGATGCTATTCAATGGTGAAGAAACAAATAGTCATAAACAAATGATATTGTCGATAGGCTTAGTTTTTGTAGCTGGCGCAGAAGTTTGATTTAATTTGTACTATTCAATTGAGTTAACCTCTAATTTATCCGTATTCTTATAAACTATGTATCCTAAGATGTTTGTTCGTATGATTGTGCGGGTAATTAATTTTCTTAAAATATGGTATCGAAAGAACAATATTGTATAAACTTAATGCATGATTATGGACATAAAGTTTATTAAATGTGGGGTAAACGAAAGGGTAGAAACCGCCGCTCTTAATTCTATTTACATCAAATGTTACGATTGTAGACAAATTAATTTAACTAATAAACTGATTAATAATATCTTATGTAATAACATAGGCAAATGAAAAGTTTTTGATGAAATAATGAATCATTTAATTAATTATTTTTTGAATATATTTTTTAAAGTTTAAAACACTAAGTAAACTATAATTTTAATAAACAGTGCAACAAAAGTGTCGCGTCGCAAAAAATTTAGTATGGGGAGAGTCTTTTTTTAAAATTGATTCAGCATGGTAATTAAAGATTTTATTCAGAACAATGTAGATTAAACGAAGAGATCAATGAGTCGACAATTTTTAGTGAGATTCATTAATATATGGTCGTAATATGTATAGATTTGAACTCTAATAAATAAGTAATGATATGATCGCCGTGAGTGCTCTGTACAGATAAATTTTCTATGTTTTGTTCGCCTAAATCAATCCTGAATTATAATTTATTCTCGATATTGTCATAGGTCCTATTTTTTAGGTTCTACCGTTTTTATGGATTTTATACTCTCTATGTTGTTTTTAATGTAAAATATTAAAATGATGGGCTATTGTAATCATGAAGTCAATTCAATGTTGGATAATGAAGAAGATCATAACCGCCAATTAATTTAATTATCGTAATAAATTTCGGATATTATTGAAACAATTTTTGGAGATCATTCATTCTTAATTTTGTAAGAGTTTTGGATAGCTAATTGACGAAATGACGAATAGGTGGATCGTATTTTTTTTTCAGTGTTCGGTGTAAAGAATGAGATGGTGATTTTGTTTGAATTTTTTGTTTTCAAATGTTGTTTTGGTGTAAGTTGGTTAGTTAAAATATACTTCTTACATGAAACGAAAGATTGAGCCAAAATATATGGTTGATTATAGCATAAATGTTATTCAATGATGGACAAACGAATAGTTACAAACCGACGGAATTAATTTCATCAGCATAGATTATTCCCATTGGATTCCTAATTTTTATTCATGGGCTAGGAATACTTTGTCATCATCAACCGTTACGATACTATTGATAGGTTTAGTTTCGTAGCTGACACATGATTTTGCTTTAATCTATATTATACGATCTAGCTAACCACGAATCTATCCGTATTATTATTATTTTCTTATATGCAATGTACTGAGACATATTGATGTGCATGGGTACTATACTTTGGAATGACATGTTGCGTAAACATATTAAAATAAATTGCACGAAAAGAAATTGCACATCAATTGCTTTATTTGATGTTTTCATTTATATGCAATGAGTTTAATGTCTATTTAAATGTGTTTAATGTATATTGTATTTAATTTTGTGACATATTGTTGTAGTTGTATAGGCTAATCATATTCTTTGTAGTGTCTTCTATATGTGTGGTATTTATTTAATCCTCTATGCTATGATTGGTAAACCTACACATACTATATATATACCTTCCCTTTGGTTGTCTTTGTACCTATATATCCCACTTAATTTTACTAAAATACTTGTGTTCATTTTTGCAGAACTTATCAACATTGTCACACCTATTTCCATAATGTCTAATTTCTATAACGTTGGTGACGTTGTTGAGGTGATGTTTTGCGAGGTTGGTTTTGTGGGGTCATTTTATCTCGCAACCATCATTAACGTCTTGGAAAATGGTTATCTTTATGTTGAGTTTCACCATTTGCTATTCGATTGTGAATATTTTTTTTTAAGGGATGTTGTTCCTGCAATTAATGTTCGGCCAATGCCTCCGTATATTGTAAAGACAAAGTATGAGATTGAAGATGTTGTCGAGGTCTTTGCCAATGATGGATGGTGGGTTGGCAAGGTTGTTAATGTATTTGAGTTTCATGGGTATTATGAGATCAAGTTCGAAATGTATGGCGAAGTTAGTTTGTATGAGTCGTTCGACATTCGTCCTCATCTTGTTTGGGAGCATGGCAAATGGATTGGTGTTTTGGAATGATTCTTGTGTCTATTGGTAGTTGACTAATGTGTTCCATTTATATATGTAATTGGTCTTTCGTAAAGTCTGTACTAATTCATCAATAAGCATTGGTCTCATATTTCTATTTTGCATGCTATTATTATGATAGCAAACTGTATTATGACAACGACATACTAAAACCGCTAAGCTTAAAAAATATGACATTTAAAAAATACTCCGCAGTTCACAGTCAGAAGATTTAGAATGTGTAGCATGTGTCATGTATTTGGAATTGAACGGTTAGGAATTATAACTCACTAAATATTTCGTTGCATACAACATTTTTAGTTTCATTTTTGTCGTCTAACTCATTCTTACTCGGGATTCATATAAAATATAAGGGCCTCAAAATTGAGACTCGAACTGGGCCTCCAAATGTATTAAGACATCCCTGAGACGTAATAAAATCTCGAACCTAGTGATTTCCAAGAATGAACTTTAGAATGTTACAATCAATAATAGAAAACATCGATTCCTTGCGCAGAAAAAAAACATTGGCCCCCAAACAAAAATGACATTTAAAAAGTGGAACGGGAAAAAAAATGGAGGGAGTAGAAAACTACACCGTACTTAACAGCTGAAAGAGTTGGAATGTGGCTAGTATGTTACATTTATTTGGAATCAAACATCTAGAAATTATAAGTCACTAAATATTTCTTTGTAAACGACATTTTTAGTTTCGTTTTTGTTGTCTAATTCATTCTTACTCGGGATGCATATCTTTAGCCCAGTGCGAGAGGTAACTCGAGAGACAGCGACATATAATTGCCCATGACTGAAAACCGGCTCAGGTAAATATACGCCAACGTTGTTCAACGTCTGACCTTGACTCTTGTTAATGGTCATTGCGAAACATACTTTGATTGGAAACTGCCTCCGTTTCATCGTGAAAGGCCAACTTGAGTCGGTAGGGGTCATCTCTATTCTCGGAATAGCAACCACTTGTCCTATGTTTGCTCCCGTGATGACTTTTGCTTCAATAATACGCGTTCGTATTCGTAACACGGTTAGCCTCGTTCCATTGCATAATCCTGATGCTTGATTTATGTTCCTCAACAAAATTATTGGACAACCGACCTTGAGGCGTATTTCATGATTTGGCATACCCTGGAAGTGGAGGGAATTTAGGAATTCCGTTGGGTATAAGTTCTCCATATCCCCCGCATTTCTCGTCAAAGGGCAGATTCTGTCCGCACTTTTTGAAATTTCTTCAACCCCTGGCAACAATCGTAGAATGTAATTGTTAATCTCGTCGACAATTTCATTTTTGGGGGCGAGAATTGCTCTTCCCTGTAAGTACTCTGCATTTTTGTAATTGCCAAGAAGATTTGGGTAAACTTCATTAACAATTGTACCAATGGGATCATGTTCTGCTTCAATTAGTATATCTCTTGGAATTCCAATCCATGCCTGGTCATCATCTCCTTTCTTCTTCGTTGCTGCTATCTTCCCATCCCCAATAGCAAGGACCCATTCTGCGAACTTTTGTAGCTCATCCACCTCACTGTCATCTACCCCACGTAATAACCTCATATTTTTTTGAAGCCGAAGAACCTGACAATGCGGCCAAATTTGACTTGACTTACTGATTGATGCATTAACTATGTCCGCCCTTCCACCTTTAGGAACTACTGGTAATATTTGCCTAAAATCACCTCCAAGAACGACTGTCTTACCACCAAATATTTTAGACTTGGCTGCTGGGTCGTCAAGTTGCATTATATCTCGGAAAGCCCTATCAACAGCTTCGAAGGCATGACGGTGGACCATTGGTGCTTCATCCCATATAATTAATGTGGCTTCTCTAATCAAATGAGCGAGATCCGAACCTTGTTCAATTCTACAACTTGTACTTTCATCCAAGACTATTGGTATTGAAAATCGTGAGTGGGCTGTGCGGCCAGATATTAACAGTAGAGCGGCAATCCCCGAAGACGCAACGGCTAGAACAATCTGTCCTTCCGATCGCAGGCGTGAAATCATTGCCCCCCAAAGATATGTCTTCCCAGTGCCTCCACTTCCGTAAACAAAGAACAGGCCACCGATTTTTTTATAAATTGCGTTCAGGACACTGTCATAAACTCTCCGTTGGTCTTCATTTAACCCGATTTCAAGATGAACACACTCCGATGCTAAATTTTCCAAGTCATAGTTTTGCTCCTCCAATAGTAATCTATTGCCAGAGTTTTTCAACAATGTCTTGTCTGGAGTTGGGAAATCTGCAAAATTTTGCAGGCTTCGGCCAGCTCGATTCAGAAGCAATTCAAGTTCATACAATGCGTAGTTTTGGATCTGGGCGTCCGTCAACTTAAGGCTTCTGTGGCCTACACGTCGCTGCTGGCGAGGTAATATGTCATCCGACAAATTCTTCCAGTGAGTGAGCCACAGTTGCTTGGGATCTGACACTTCACAGAATAATAAAAGTGTTACAAACAGTTGTCTTAGTTGGTGTCCTGTTGACCATGTAGCAGCTTCATTCAACGCTGTATTCCACTCTTCATCTCCGTCTAGAAGGCCTAAAGCATTACACACAGACTTATATGTAGGGTGAACAACCCCATTAACAGTTCGAATGTCCGCAAAGCATTTCGCTCCTTTCACAGTGTTTAAGAGAAGACGCAAGTAGTAAGCTTCCCCAGAATTGGGATTACCAAAATAAATTCGGCCAATTTTAAAGCCTTTCTTCCTTCTCGTCCATCTTTTGCTTTGTTCATTCCAGACCCATTTGCTTGGAAAATCAGCATATGTTAAAAGGCAAGCATCTTGATGTTCCTTATTTGTCACAAACCATTCAGTTAGAGTAGTTTTGGCCTCACCCACTCTATCTAGGACTGTGTTTGGAGCCTCCGAGTCCTAAAAAATAATAGGTTGTTCGTCTTCCAGGTGATAGCATAGGCGTTGCACAGGTGGGTTTTTATATTGTATCTCAAATGCAAACATTCGCCAACAGGCTTCTGACGCGGAGACGTACCTACATTTGAGAAATGCGTCAATCTCATCTACTGGTTTTTCAGGCTGATGACTATCAGTCTTGTCTCCTTGTACCTCTTCAACTCTTGCTAGTGCCATGTCGGGTCCCTTCGACATATATTTAAATAGGTATTTGATGGATCTATGTTTGTTGCACCATTCAACATTTAAGTGTGCCTGGTACTTCACTAATAGATCAATATTGTAGGGCACAATAAACCTATTATCAATAATATGACCATTTTTTTCTCCTGTTCTTCCATCTTCCCGCCGGCGATATTCTGGGTATCCATCATCACTGACCGAAGTATGACTCGTGAACTGTCTAGGGTAATACTTTGAGCATTTTCCATCAACCATGCAAGGGGATTTGAAGTTCATTTCTCCACATGGTCCATGCACCATGTATTGCATAACAGAATCATATCCAATGGGGTCTTCATCTTTGTCCGGTATCTCCGCACTTATTATGTTGTCAATGTCGGTTGCTTCTGGGAGCTTGTTCTCTGGGTGCAGAAATAAGCAAATGTGGGCATGCGGCAGTCCTCTCTTTTGGAATTCGACTGTGTAAATAACTGTTATGAAGTGATATAGTTTAATTAGAGGAGCGGTTTCAGCTGGGTAATAATGAAGGTACGAATCGAAGATAAGATAATACCTGCTTGTATTTTGCCAAAAAACTCCCCTTTCGTAAGATCCTTCATCAACTCCTGTAATTTTATCTTAAAAACACGTGCAAGAATGTCTGGTCGGTCTTCAGGCCGCTGGCCGGGAATAGCGGCCAAAAATTCAGTGATCTCAGGCCATTTTGGGTTGCAGGTGAATGTGATAAACAAATCAGGTGGACCTGCCCATCGACAAATTGCCAGACCATCTTGGTAATGTTGAAACAAATTCCGATAGCAATTTGGAAAAGAAGGAGGAAGTATTATGCGCTGGCCTAAGGAAGCGGGGGTGTCTTCTCCAGCGATAACGGCATCGACCAAACCACGAAGTGAGTATTTCCTTATTGATTTTTGGTTGAAACGAATGTAGTCCAGCCTTGTTTCTTCAACACAAGTGAACGCATCCACCATGAATTGTTGCGTTAATCTTCCACATAAAGCACAAATACCGTCAATAAGCTCGCCATGCATTCTGCGCTCTTGGAACCTGTATGCATAATATTCCCTCATCGTAACAGTTGTCCTCTTCTTTCTGGTCGTAGTTTCAGCGTCCGCATGCATAATGTCTAACATATATCCGTCCTCTCCATAAGGGAACATTAGCGGGTATTGCATTGCCATAAAGGAAGGGTGCAACTCAGAAATTCTCTGCAAACCTCCATGTCGGGCGTCGATAATAATATCTCTAGCACCCTTCTCAGTTTCTCCGTCCCCAATAATAAGCCCGGCGATCTCATTTGTTGTCGGCAAATTATATTGGCGAGCATCTCTATTTCGGCTGGCAACTAACCGCAGCTGGACAGGTTGTAGGGTGTAGGTTTCAAGTCATTCTTTTGCCATCTTGCAAGCTTTCGCCAATGGGTTATGTTCATAAACCATCTTCGAGAGGCCCTCTACAATATCAACATCAAGAGCTGTTCTCCCTTCACCATTTAATGATTTTAACCTGTTGGGGGTCTCGTCCTCTATTTCCGTAAAATACAGTTGCATGAAGCGGGGTTGTTTTCCCTCGGGCGGAAGAAATGACCCAATTTTGTGGTAATTCTGTCCTCCGAGTCGGTAACAATATGGGCCCGAACCGTTGTTGATGGCCTTGTCGACCTGACCAGTCATGGAGGTGAAAGCGAAAGATAGGTTGTAAGACCTAATCAGGGTGCGGAAATTAGTTGACCGCGACCCACCCATAGGATTCAACAACTTCTTTAAGAAGTCGGGCGGGTCTTTTAATAAAGGGAGCCTCACTTTCCCTTTTTGGCAACATATATTGAACTTGGGTCGGCCTTTGGTTGAAGCGTCGCGGACCGATTCTTCTTTCCAGACGACAGCGCGGCAAAATTCACATTGCTCAGTTGGTCCTCCAAAACTCCAAGGCAGCACAAATTTTCCTAATGAAGGACACATGTTCACGCACGATATCGGTTAATAAGGGGAACAAATTTTGTAAAAGAATTAGTCGACTGTGGGCACAGATACAAGGGGAGAAGATATGTGTGCCAAGGTGAATAAAGCGTACTTGCTAGGAGGTTGGTATTTCCCGAAGTATTAAGCACGGGAGTATCCGTGTGGGTGGTGCGCGGCCCTGCTATTCAAGGAGTTCTGTTATTGCACATGCAGGAACACAATTTTGTGCGTACGATAGTGGAAGATAGGAATGAAATTATACCTGTACTGTTGGGGCTTGTTCTTTGTTCGGTTGGGTGGGGGCGATGGCCGACGGTGTTAAGTAGCGTCGGGCTGAACAGCATGCATTTGCGCCCTCTTTTTCGGTAACTGCACTCCCCCTCGTCGGGCCTCGCATGCCTCTTTTGGTGGGTCATTTCTATGTCGGGAGCAGTTGTTCTATTTGTGTGGCCTAGATGTGTGGAGTGAGCAGGGGAGGCCGGAAGCTGCATTGGAGAGTCGGTGTACTGGTGTCTATTCAACCGTATTATCTGAGCAAGTATATTCGAGTCTGGAACCTCTATCCCCTTTGATAATGGAGTGTGGGCCATGCTTCTTAGTAGTCACCAAAAAAAATTAAGCGACGATAAATGCAAACTCAGATAACAAAATTAAGAAATGGCAATACATTAATACAACATACTAATAGTATAACAAATTAGAATGGACGGGGAATTAGATTAATCATTTTTTTTTAAGGAAAAATGGCATGCATTAATGAGTTTTTATTTAATTTTTTTATTAAAAGGTATTTTTATTAAATTTTGAATTGTTTTATCTTTATTAATGGTGTATGTAATCACATTATTAAGTAGCACAAACCTTTCGTTTAACCATAATTAATTATTTTTTATCATAAATAATTCAATTTAATTTAGGCAGTAATAAATGTATTGCGGATATTACTTTTCGGATCCCGTAGTTCAGTATATCTAATCACATTACTAAGTTTCATTTGTGAATGTAGAAAACAATGCCAATTGTTTTCATTAATAAATTTACCAAAACTTTAATTTGACACTAATTTGTTTTTATTACTTTTCGGATATTGTTTCTGGTTAGTGAATTATGCAAAGGCAGTAATCAAGCATGAAGTAACTTATTTTTCAGGTATAATAATCTCATTTTCATTGATTATGCATATAAATATATTTCAAGGTAGCTTTAAATATTTTGGAATTTGTGTTCTGAAGAGTGTAAATTTTTTGTAGTAATCGCAAGTAGAAAATTTTGGAATACTGTATTTTATAGCAATAAGAGTTTTCAGTCGTGAATATAAAAATCAAAGCGAATTGTTTTCAGTAATAAATTTACCAAAACTTTAATTTGACACGAAAGTGTTTCTATTAAATGTAATAAATTACATTAGTAATTGATATTTTTTTTTGAGTAATACTCTTGGGTAACTAATATGTGTCATAATTCATTGATTATTTATATAAAGCATATTTCAAGTTAACTTTAAATAGCATGGGTCTTGCTTTCGTAAGAGTGCACCTTTTTTTTAAGCGAAAATAGTAAATTGTGTAATACAACATTTCATAGCAATAAAAACATTTGTGAATGTAAAAGTCAATGCTGATTGTTTGCCTTAATAAATGTATTTGTTATCATTAAGAAAAGTATTATGACCTACATTTTGAGGAATCCAAAAAAAATTAATATCAATTACTAATGTAATTAATTGCATTAGTAATTGAACAAAGCCTTTTCACTTACCCTTGTGTAATTAATATTTGTCATAATTCATTGAGTATTTATATATAGATTTATTGTTTTCATTAACAAATTTACAAAAACTTTAATTTGGCACTAATTGTTTTTATTAAATGTAATTAATTACATTAGTAATTGGTTTTTTTTTTGACTAAATGTAAATAATTACATTAGTAATTGACCAAAACCTTTTCACTTACCCTTATGTAATTTATATGTGTCATAATTCAATTATTATTTATATAAATTTAATTGTTGTCATGAAGGAAATTATTGTGACGTACATTTTCAGGAATAACGATCCTATCCAAAACTTTTATTTAATAATTTGTTGTATTACATTAGTAATTGAACAAAACCTTTTCACTTACCCTTATGTAATTAATATTTGTCATAATTCATTGATTATTTATATATAGATTTATTGTTTTCATTAACAAATTTTCTAAAACTTTAATTTGGCACTAATTATTTTTATTAAATGTAATTAATTACATTAGTAATTGATATTATTTTTTTTTGGACTAAATGTAATTAATTACATTAGTAATTGACCAAAACCTTTTCACTTACCCTTATGTAATAATTAATATGTGTCATCATTCATTTATTATTTATATAAATTTAATTGTTGTCATTAAGGAAATTATTGTGACGTACATTTTCAGGAATAACGATCCTATCCAGAACTTTTATTTAATAATTTGTTGTATTATTATATGTGATATTTGATAATAAGATTTACTGATAATGAATGAAAATTTCATTTGACTTACAATATTTTAATCACAATGTAATACATATCACAAACCTTTCGTTTACCCATAAGTAATTATTTTTTTTCATAAATAATTCAATTTAATTTAGGCGGTAATAAATGTATTGCGGATATTACTTTTCGGATATTGTTTTTGGTTAGTGAATTATGCAAAGGCAGTAATCAAGTATGAAATTGGATTTTTACAAAAAGTTACTGTATGAAATTATGAAAAAAACAGTACATATATGTAAGCAACAAACAAAATGCAATAAGAGTAAATCAGAGCCGAATGCAAAAATTGTAAAAGCACAAACAGTTGCAACATCCTCGTAATCATATTTTGTAGCTAAGCTTCAATATAAATAAAAGCACACTCTTATGCACCCAACATCCGTGATATTTAAAGTTAACTTGGAATATATTTATATAAATAATCAACTTAATTATATTCTGAATATATATGCAAGAAATTGAAAAACAAAAACAGCTGTAACCTCTCCTTAATTATATTTTGTAAATTTCTTCAAGTTTGAATATATATAAAATCACGCGCTCATGAACACCAAATCCATTATATTTAAAGTTAACCTGAAATGTATATATAATTGGGGAGAATATTTTTAAAATAGAACGGGGAATTTTTGAATAAGACAAATTTATATAAAAAATTAACTGAAACAAAACTGTTATACCTGAAAGCGAGGGATTCGAGACGTTATCAGTGGTTTCACGTAAGGTCACCAAACAACAACAAAGGCACCTAAAAAAATTAGCACTAAAAAATTAGAACGCACAAAGAGCAAGTATACAATTGGGGAGAACATTTTTAAAATAGATGGGGAAATGTTTTAATAAGACAAAATATTTATATAAATAATCAACCAGAACAAAATTATTATACCTGAGAAATGAAAAATTGCAGAGTTGATTATTGGCCTCGCATGAATTTACTAAACCAAAACAAATGCGAAAAGATGAAATCAGCACTAAAATTAGAATCAAGGAACAACAATTGTACAACTGAAGAGAATATTTTAAAAATAGAACGGGAACTTATCTATTTAGAATCATGAAAAAACAACACATATATAAGCAACCGAACAAAATGCAATAAGAATGAATCAGAGCCGAACGCAAGAAATTGAAAAACCAAAACAGCTGTAACCTCTTCTTAATTATATTCTGCAAATTTCTTCAAGTCTGAATATATATAAAACCACACGCCCATGAACAACAAATCCATTATATTTAAAGTTAACGTGAAATGTATTTATAATTGGGGAGAATATTTTGAAAATAGAACAGGAAATTATTGAATAAGACAAATCTATATAAAAAATGAACTGAAACAAAACTGCTATACCTGAAAAGCGAGGGATTCAAAACGTGATGGGGAAATGTTTTAAAATTTGGACTAAATTCACAAAATGAAGGAATTTATAGATGATGATGATGATGATAATAATAATAATAATAATAATAATAATAATAATAATAATTAAAAAAAAAAAGTTGCTTAAGCATTTAATGCCCGCCACGTGGCAAAAAATTAAATGCCTCAAGAAACCTTTTAACTTTATTTATAGATACGACGATTTTAACGCAGAGAGAATTAACATTTTTTTCTTCTTTTCGTTCAAATTCTTTTCAAAACAAATTTTGTAAAACTTTTTCTAAAATCATTCCGACTATTTGATATCGATTTCATAATCGAATATCGGATACGACGAATGATATGCTTGATTTATATCGTCTTTCCTTCTTGCTTTACTCGGTTTTTCCTTGGTTTTATCGCTCTTAGAAGCGATTTTTGGGCTACTAATGTTTTCTCTTGAGTTATCTTGTGTTTCGAGGTTCCTATGGCAAGTAGGCGACTTTTGTAGTCGATTTCTGCGTCGTAAGCGCCTATCCCGAGTCACGAGGCATCCTTAGAGTCGAGGAAAATCAAGAAGGAGTCATCCCGGGAATCTACATGGCCAGGTAGTAAGCCATGAAGCAAAGAAGAGAGAAAGGGAGCAACTATAGCCCGACATGGCCGTGACCCTAGCTGCTCATGGCCGGGACGGGGTGCCTCACGACCATGAGCCCCTTAATCATGGTCATGAGCCCCCTGTTTTTCTTTTTCCCTCAAGTTTCGACACCTCATTCCTCCTTTGGAGGGAACCATATATATACCCCTCTTGTAATCTTAGTGGGGGGACACAAAACCCTAGAGAGAGGCACACTACTTTAGCTTAATCTTACATTAATTTCCCCTTAATCCTTCTTTAATTTTAGCTTAATCCTAGAACTCTTGTGTAATTTGGGAAGCTCTTGAGGATTTCATCATTATTGACACATTGGTGGATGTTCTTGGGTTATCATTTATACAAGTTTCAATCTTTCCATTTCTTATTTGTGTTGGTATAATTTCTCTAGTCTCTTCTCTTTTAATCTTAGTTTTTCATTAAAGTTTGAATCTTTTCCTCTAGATTATTGTCTTCCTTTGTTTATCTTGCATTATGGATGTGTTGGCTTTTATGTTACTTCCCTTTGTTCATGTTAGTTTTAGTTTAGTCATGAGTGAGTAGACTTTTTGTGGGGTTAGTAGGGGGATTAGACGTTAATTATGGGTGATTAGGGTTAAGAGTGGATAAAGGTTGAGTCTTTATTGCTTGTCACTTGTTTTGCATGTTAAGTGTATGATGAATTGCTTGTTAGGGTGGTAGTGGCCATGCTACTCTTGCTTGTTTCTTCTCCCTTGATGTTTGCTTGATTTGTGATTGATTCTTCATATTTTGGGTAATAGCTTACATAAATTATCGGGTTTGTTTTCGTTACGAGAGCACAAGCTTGCCTTAGTGATTAGGTGATACCCTTATCCTCGTTTTTCCCATTAGCCTTTTACGTCTTTGAACCCGATCTAACCCTACTCCTTTTCCTATTTGAATTCATCTTCCTTTTAGACATTGCTCTAGTTGTTTGTTGCTTTGGTTTAATCTTATTTGAATTGTTTAGTTTATGTTAAACTTAGTCTTTAGTCTTGTCCAAACTCAAAAATACCTTCCTCAATTGTTTCTTGTGACTTTGTCTTGTTTCTAAGCATACTCTAGTCTTTTCTCCACCGTCTTCGTGGACCGACCCGACTTGCCCTTAGCTACTAGTTAGGTTAGTTGGTTTAATTGGTGTTAGGATTGACGGCAAAATCCTCCCATCAATTTGGCGCCGTCGCCGGGGACGGTGTTGATTTAGGCTTTGTTTGCTTAGTTTCTAAATTTAGTTACCATTTTGTGTTTTCATTCATCATTCCTTGCTTCTTGTTTGGGTAAAGTTTATTTCCTTCTTGTCTAGTGCCCGTAAAGCACTAGACTTCTCACGTTTGCTTCCTAGTCCACAGTTTATGCCTAGAGGCGGTAACCATCCTCTTCTCTACAACTCAGATCCGGAAAGGTTTTTCCGAAACCTTCGACAAAGGGCAGTTGCTAGATCGAGAGGTTCCCAACCGTGCACGAGCGAAGATTTTGGGCAAAACGTGGAGATTGATCTAAATTCTCCACCAAGAGAAGCCACCGAAGAGGGTTTCCTAAACATCTTCGGCACCCACAATTCAACCACATCTCATTCTACATCACCGGCATATTCTCCGACTTCTTCACCTCCTACATCTCCAACCTCCTTTATCCCAAGTTCTACACCGACATCACCAATCCATCACATCATGCCTAAATTCTCTTCACATTCGACAATCACGGAAGATGTTTTGCTCGATCCCACTGCTTTACCGGGTACCTACACCGGCAATTTTGTGGCTAAGACTCAATTCATCCAATTGGTCGAGCGGAGCCAGTTTAGTGGTTTGCCGGCGGAGGATCCACATCAACATATGGAAGCCTTTTCCGACTATTGCGATGCCATCTCACAACCGGGAATAACCCAAGACCAAATCCGGTGGGTATTATTCCCTTTCTCTTTGATCGGCAAGGCTAAGCAATGGCTCAAAGGTTTAGACAAGACGGCTCTCGGTATTGACACTTGGAAGAAGCTAGCCTTAACATTCTACCAACAATTTTATCCACCGGAGAAGACCAATCTATTGAGGGCTTCAATCACGGGATTTCAACAACGTGATGAAGAAAGCCTCTATGAATCGTGGGAAAGGTTCAAAGCCTTGATCCGTTCTTGTCCTCACCATGGTTTATCACAGTGGTTCCTTGTTCAACAGTTTTGGAACGGGTTATATGAAGATTCAAGGGCCATACTCAACATGGGATCTAATGGAAGGTTTACCGAGGTAGATGATGACCAAACTTGGTCAAGAATTGAGGAGATGGCGGTACACAACTCTCAATACTCAAGGCCTAGGAAGGCGAATCGAGGGGGAAAGCACGAGATTGATGCCATTACACAACTCAGTATTGATCTAGGAGCACAATTAAGAACTCACATGGAAACTATTGACAAGAAGCTCCAAAGCCAGCTTGATAAAGGTCAAAGCACAAGTGCCTCCCACCAACATTCAATGCAACAAGTCAATGCTATGGGAGTTGTACCTCCTACATCTTATTATGGGATATGCGAGATTTGTGGGATACATGGACATGAGCCTTCATATTGTCAAAGTAGCATTGAGGAAGCGAATGCTTTTCGAGCATTCAACCAAGGTGCCCCATACTCTAACTTCAAGGCTCAAAATGTGCCGAATTCTCATGGGTTCCAAGGGAACTTCCAACAACAATCCCTACATCAACACCGTCCATATGTCCCACCTCCCTTAAGGGACAACCACCAAAGGTACCTAGGTTATCAAGGCAATCCAAGGCCTTCCAACAACTTCCAACAACATAACCAAGGCGCCTTCAACAACAATCAAGGGTTCCAAAATCAAGGGAACTTCAATCATCAAAGTGGTTTCCAAGGAAATCAACACTCACAAGGATCTCAAAGCAACAACCAAAGTTACCAAAACCACAATCACGGTTACCCTCAAGGTTTTAATCAAGGAAATTCTCATGGGTTCCAAGGGAACTTCCAATAACAACAACAAGAGTCTCAAGGTAATCAACAAGATGCCAAGCCTAGGAGTAAATCACCCACCTATGATTATGGCTTTCCTCTATCCATCAAAAATGCTCCACACACTCAACAAGCTCCAACACCCGATTCTGATATGCAAAAGACAATGTTGGATATGCAAAGGAGCAATCAAGAGATGCAACGCAATCAATTGGAAATGCAAATGAATCAACAAGAATTCTATGCTCAACTCCAAAGAGATAACAAGGCTAGAGACACTCATATGAAAATGTTGTAAACTCAATTATCTCAAGTAGCCTTGGGTAGCTCTTCAAGGCAAAAAGGGCAATTGCCTCCTCAAGGCACGACACCGAACCAAGCTACCGCTAATGCTATCACCTTGAGGAGTGGTTCTAGCTATGAGCCACCTATGATGCCTAATGAGGATGATTATGGAGGAAAACCAAGGGAGGAGCCTATACTTGAAGAGGTTGATCAACCTCTAGAGGATTCTTGCGATGAAGAAGTCCCTAATCCGGACTTAGGGGAAGAAGTGCTTGTTGAAGATATAGATGAGGGTGGTAATATTCTTTCTTCACAAAAGACATCATCCACTCTCATTCCCCATGAGAAATCCAAGACAAAGGGGGCTACTTCAAAGCTCAAAGAGACCCATGGTGAGAAATTGAAGTCCAAAGAAGTGAGGGATGCTACTAAGGTTAACTTACCTTTTCCCTCGAGACAAGCCAAGTCAAAAATGGACAAGCAATTCGACAAGTTCCTTGAACTTGTGAAGAACCTAGAAGACTATTCCTTTTACTGAATTGATTACTCAAGTGCCTACCTATGCTCGGTTTATGAAGGAGATCCTATCTAGGAAGAGATCGTTGGGAGAACCCGAGACTATTGCCTTTACGGGGGGATTGAGTGACATATACCTACAACCATCCCCACCTAAGCTCAAGGATCCGGGAAGCTTCTCCATACCATGCAAGATTGGGAATGTACACATCGAGAGAGCCCTTTGTGACTTGGGAGCGAGTGTGAGTGTTATACCTTACTCCATTTGTGAGAAGGTAGGCATGAATGAGCTTAAGTGCACCACCATTACACTCCAAATGGCGGATCGATCAATCAAGCGCCCCCTAGGCATATTAGAGGATGTACCGGTTCGCATAGGTAAGTTCTTTGTCCCGGTTGATTTAATAGTGCTCGACATGGCCGAGGATGCCAACATTCCAATCATCCTTGGACGCCCGTTTCTTCATACGGCGGGTGCTCTTATAGATGTGAAGAATGGAAGACTAACCTTGGAGATTGGAGATGAGAAGATCTCCTTTGACCTCCATAGCACAATGAAGACTCCGAATATATTTGACTCTTGTTGTGTAATCGATGTACTTGATGAAGTCGTTGAGGACGCCACCGAGACACTATTGGTGAAAGATCCCCTTGAAGCTCTCCTAACAATGGATCTTGAGAAAGCTAAATATGGACTATGGGACGAAGCCTTGGATGTACTCAAAGAGGCTCTAGATGGGGAGGATGTTCTTCCTAAGAAATGGGTCAAAGATCAAGCTACACCTTGTGGAATCTACTCGGTTGAGGTACAATCTCTTGATCTTAAACCCCTTCCCCCTAATTTATGCTATGCCTATCTAGATGATAAGAAGTCTTGTCCGGTAATAATTAGCTCTAAGCTTGAGCCTAACCAATTGGATGCTTTGCTTGAGGTTTTGAGGAAATATAAGAGCACCATTGGTTATAGCCTTGATGACATACAAGGGATTAGTCCCGACTTTTGCATGCATAGGATACACTTAGAAGATGACTTTAAGCCTAGTGTCCAAGGACAAAGGAGGCTCAATCCTAATATGCAAGAGGTTGTAAAGAAAGAAATCATGAAACTCCTTGATGCCGGGATTATATATCCCATCTCGAGTTCAAATTGGGTAAGTCCTATACAAGTGGTTCCCAAGAAGGGCGGAATCACGGTCATAAAGAACGAAAAAGATGAACTAGTGCCCACTAGGTGTGTCACCGGTCATAAAATGTGCATTGACTATAGGAAACTCAATAATGCTACAAAGAAAGATCACTTCCCTATACCATTCATTGACCAAATGCTAGAAAGGTTGGCTTCCCACACTCATTTTTGCTTTCTAGATGGGTTTTCGGGATTTTTCCAAATCCCGATTCATCCGGATGACCAACCTAAGACCACATTCACTTGTCCTTATGGAACCTTTGCATATAGGCGCATGTCATTTGGTTTGTGCAATGCCCCGGCCACCTTCCAAAGGTGCATGATGGGCATCTTTTCGGACTATATCGAGTCTATTGTTGAGGTATTCATGGATGATTTTAGTGTTTATGGTAAGGACTTTGAGTCATATTTGGTGAATTTGTCTAAAGTGCTTGCTAAATGTGAGGAAGTGAACTTGGTGTTGAATTGGGAGAAATGCCATTTCATGGTAAATGAGAGCATTGTGTTAGGTCACTTAATCAAAGATCGGGGCATTCAAGTAGACGAGGCAAAAATTCAAGTCATTGAGCATTTGCCCCCGCCTACGAATGTCAAGGGAGTTCGGAGCTTCTTAGGCCATGCGGGATTTTACCGCCGTTTTATTAAAGACTTTTCAAAATTGGCCAAGCCTCTCACCGAACTTCTCTTGAAGGATGCCCCATTTGTGTGGACTAATGCTTGTAATGAGGCTTTTGCTAGGTTGAAGGAGGCTTTGATCACCGCTCCCATTATCAAATCACCGGATTGGTCCAAACCATTCGAGGTGATGTGTGATGCTAGTGCTATGCGGTAGGAGCCGTACTAGGCCAAAAATAAGGAAAAGCCTTACATGCCATATACTATGCTAGTAAGACTCTCGACAACACCGAAGCTCGGTATGCTACAACCGAGAAGGAGCTATTGGCCATCGTACATGCCCTCACCAAGTTTAGGTCCTATCTTCTTGGCTCTACGGTGATTGTCTTCACCAATCATTCCGCATTGAAATATCTATTAGCCAAGAAGGACTCAAAGCCACGATTACTCTGTTGGATTCTTCTTCTCCAAGAATTTGACCTCGAGATTCGTGACAAGAAGGGGGCCGAAAATGTGGTGGCGGATCACCTATCACGTCTCCGAGTTGAAGACCTTGAGAATACTCGCATCGATGAATCATTTCCGGATGATGCTATAATGTTTGTTTGCACAACATCGTCGGATCAACCTCCTTGGTTCGCCGATTATGCAAACTATATTGTGGGAGATGTTCTCCCCCCGGACTTGAGTTACCAACAAAAGAAGAGGTTCTTCTATGAGGTCAAGCAATACTTTTGGGATGATCCGCAATTGTTCAAAGCATGTGCCGATGGCCTATATAGGAAATGTGTTCCTCAATGGGAACAAATAGATATAATGCACGCTTGCCACTCATCCCTATATGGAGGACATCATGGTGCCTCCAAGACGGTCGCAAAAATATTACAATCCGGGTTCTATTGGCCAACGATGTTCCAAGATGCAAGGGAATTTGTTTCCCGGTGTGATGCGTGCCAAAGAACCGGGAACATATCATGGAGGCACGAGATGCCACAAAGGGGGATATTGGAGCTTGAAATATTTGATGTGTGGGGAATAGACTATCAAGGCCCGTTTCCATCATCAAAGGGGAATCGCTACATTCTAGTAGCCGTTGACTACGTGTCGAAGTGGGTGGAAGCCGTTGCCGCGCCCACGAATGATGCTAGAGTTGTAATGAATCTCCTAAAGAGGGTGATCTTTCCACGGTTCGGGGTTCCTCGTGCCCTTATTAGCGATGGAGGAACCCACTTTCATGAAAAATGCCTTCATGCTCTCTTGTTGAAATATGGCGTACATCATAGAACCGGATTGGCCTATCACCCTCAAACAAGTGGCCAAGTAGAAATCTCAAATCGGGAAATCAAAGCTATCCTTGACAAAGTTGTCACAAGAAACCAGAAGGATTGGAGCATGAAGCTCGACGACACGCTATGGGCCTACCGAACGGCATTCAAGACACCTATTGGCACATCGCCGTATAGGCTTGTCTATGGGAAAGCGTGTCACCTTCCGATCGAAATGGAGTTCAAGGCTTTTTGGGCCATAAAAGAACTCAACCTCGATCCTACTTTAGTCGGCGAGAAGCGGTTGCTTCAAGTGCATGAATTAGAAGAATTCCGACTACACGCCTATGAAAGTGCGCGGATCTACAAGGAACGCACTAAACTATGGCATGACAAGAGGATCAACATGAGGTCGTTTCAAGTGGGTGACAAGGTGCTATTGTTCAATTCAAGGCTTAGGTTATTTCCCGGAAAGCTCCGCTCCCGTTGGTCCGGACCATTCACAATCACGGAAGTCGGTCGGTATGGAGACTTCGAGTTGAGCAATGAAAAAGGTGAATTGTTCCGAGTAAACGGTCAAAGAATCAAGCTTTACAACGAGAGTGCAACCCCGGGGTCGGTGGAGGTTCTTTACCTCCAACCCATCCCCTCGTAACCAATCAAACAAACTCGGTTTGACGGAGTTCCTCAAGAACCGTCATGTTGTAAATATCTTTTCCCTTCTTCTTTTATTTTTTGTGAATTATTTTGCGTGTCTTGCATTTTTAGATTTTGTGTGTTGAAATCTTGTCATTTGGTATTTTTCATTGAGTGATGTGAGGGAGAGGTTTTTAATGATTATTATGGAGTTGTGTAGGAAGAGTGAAGCTTGATGGGTCTTTATGTTGAGTTATTGGAGGAGAAATCTTGAAGAAATCATGGGAGCGATTATATTGTTATATGGAGCTTTGATTTTCGGAGCTTTGATGAAGCTTGGATGCTTTGATGAATTTTTATTAATCGAGTGAAGCTTTATTATTATCTCCCATGATGAAAATCAAGTCGTTCTTGCTCGGTTTTTCCATTTTTCCTACAAGTTTAAGCTCGGTGGGGTTTTTATTGGAAGATGTGAGCTAGAAGGTCGGTTTTTGAGCTTGGCATAAGCTTTTAGGGCCAGGATTTCGGATCCCGAGGTATTATTTGTCACTTGGGTGGAAAGTTCGATGTGGTTATGATGATAGGAGACTTGGGCGAGAGACATGGCCACGAGGCTAAAGACATGACCATGAGCCGTCATGGCCATAATGAAGGCTACATGGTGGGGAAGATATTGGTGCAAAAATGGCATGCTACTGAGTTGGAACATGGCCATGTCAAGGGAGACATGGCCATGAGGCGACATGGCCATGAGGGAGGTGTCATGACCGTGAGCTAGAAGTCCAAAATTAACAGCTTACTGTTCTCCCTCACGGGCATGAGGGGCCGATGCATGGCCATGAGGGCTCCTGACCATGAGCCTTACCCTCATGGCCGGGACGGGTTACTTTGCCCAAATTCACCCTTTGCTCTCAACCAAGCCCAAACCCCCCCTTCATTAACAAACCCAGCCCAATCCCACTCTCCCCTCACATACAGCCCACCCGCCCAGCCCAGCCCATACCCGACCCACTCTCCCCTCACAGACAGCCCACCCACCCGGCCCAGCCCATACCCGACCCGCCTCCCTCATTTAAATACCCAACCAGCCCAGCCCGACCCGCCCCCACTCTCCCCTCACATAAACCCAACCCACCCTTCATTTAAAAACCCGACCCGGCCCTTCCATACTCACATAAACAAACCCAATTTCAAATTCATTCTTCATCTTCAACCTCCTTACTACAACACATAAACCCCAAATTCCCACATAAACCCTAAAACTCCAAATCACCATAACTTACTCAATTCTCAACCGATTTTAACAATTCTTGTCCCTAAATCGCTCCTAAACTAATTCCTATCAATCTCTTGGCAATATTTTGAACCAAATTCAAGTTTTTAGCTCAAAATCGACATTTCTAATTCTAGGGTTTCAAAAATCCGGGATTTTTTTTGTTGTTTTATTTTGAGTTTTCTTGATTCCGTTGGGTTCCAGAGTGTTCCTAGGGTCGTGTGGATCAAATTTTGGGTCGATTTGGTTCGGTTTTGGTCAACTTCGGTGTCACACAAAGTTGCCATCTTCTTCACTATTATAATCCTTCATGTTCAAGCTTGCTTATCACTATGGACAGACTAAGGAGACAAGGAAAAGCTCCGGCTCGGATTCCGGTTCGAACTCCTTTGATTAAAAAGAAAAAAAAGGGACCTTCAACTTCGATGTCAATTTCGGTCGTCCCGTCCGTCGTCGAGCAACCTTTGGTTTCCGACATCCCTCCCGTAGTGGAGGAGGTAATCTCTATTCCCGCTTATAGTGGTGTTACTTTCATGTCACCTTTACATAGAGCTAAGTTTGAAAAATTCTTGGCTAAAAGGGTAGTGCCAACCTGATTTCTAGACCATAAGCTACTTAGGAAACTTAAATTTTTTAAGGAGACCAAGGATTTATTCATCGGGTTAGGCATGGAAAAATTATTTGATGCGCATGAAGTAACCTACTTTGAGTTGACATTGGAGTTCACAAGCTCTTTCCGTGTTGACAAAAGCCCGCACAACCCGACCCCTATTTCCTTTAGGCTTGGAAACAAAGGGTATGTGTGTAGTATTAAAAAGTTTTGTGACCATCTAGGGGTTACCGACACTAGTACGGGGAGGGAGCCGGAACGTTTTGATCCTTCGGTCTTGTGGAAGCATATGACGGGGCTTAATCTTCTTAATTATCAACGACTTCCACATAATAGAATCCACCATTCTGTTCTTAGATTTTGGGCTCGATTTGTAGCCGGAAGTATCTTTGCTAGAGGAGAACCGGGAATTATCAATAAGATGGAATTGACGATTCTAAAAGCTTACTTGAATCCTTTGGGCCGCGCTAATTTTCAAGTCGACATACAAGCGTACACGGTCCAAAAGTTTGAGGAGTTAATTACTAGGTCGACAACGACATCTTTTAATTTTGGTGGCCTCATTACATTGCTTGCTAAGAAATTCAACCCTAAGATAGATTTGGAGGTGTACACGGTGGCTAAGGGGGGTACACTTTTGGATGGAGACTTTTTGGCAAATAGTTTCTTCATCCCCAAGTCCGATGAAAAAAAGTGGGCTTGGCTAATCCATGGCGAGCCCGCCATATACCTCCCGTGTAACCGTCTCCCCTTGTTAACACCACGTGCTCCAAAGTCTTCACCTCCAAACAACCTCCTTTATCTCTTGCCAACCGAGATTAAGGAGGGGGAAGTTCAAGCACGAAGTAAGAGCAAGCAAGTGTATAGTAGAGGGGAAGGTTCCCAAGTTAAACAAGGTGATGTCCATGGTAAGAAACCGAGTAAACCCACACCTCCGGGACCCGTGTTAGTCCCACCATTTGCCCCTTATATCCCCTTGGACGTGCCTCCCTCTTTAGATATGCATCTTGGGGGAATGTTCCAAGCCTTGCACCTTCAACAATACAATATGCAAAGGGACATCTACTTCGCCCTTTACCCGAGCTACTATGAGAGAGCCCAAAAAGGCTTGATCGATCCTTCGGGCGGAGTTCCATCGTGGTTTCCGACGTCCGGCTTCCCATCCATGGGCCCGGATGCCGGCACGACCGAAGATGGGGAGACTATGGAGGTGGAGGAGGGGATAGGTGAACGTGACGATGATGATGATATGAATGAGAATGAAGATGAGGATGACAACGATGATGAAGAAAGCAATGGCAACAATGAAAGTGAGGAGGGGGATGAAACCGATAATGATGATGACGAGCATGATGATGACCTTGTTTATTGAGACGATGGAGATTGTTAGTCGCTAACCATTGGTATGGCGACTTTCTTTTCTTTTCCATTTTTGATGCTCGTCCTTTTTATTTCCCCCGTGTTATTGTGATTTGGTGGCCCTCGGGGCCTTGATGATTTCTCCCGGTGGTTCTTGATGACGTGATTACGTCAAGATTCGCTTGAAAATCCAAAATGACAACTAGTTTCTTTAGCTTTTTCTTTCTTTTTAACTTTCCCCCTTCCATATCTTTTTCTTGGCTCGGGTCTAGGTGACGTGATTACACCTAGGCCCGAAACCCTCTACCTCTTCTTCATTTTAATTTCTTTTAGTGTAGTTTTTTTCCTTTTGTTCCTTAATTTTTATTTTATTTTATTTTTTTTCACTTTTCTTTTCATTTGTGTCTTCAACACACTATCGATCGAGCATGAGGACATTGCTCGATTTAAGTGTGGGGGAGCGATAGTTTAGTTTTATTTCCTTAATTTTTCGAAAAATTCCAAATTTCTAAAAATTTGAAAAATTTCAAAAATCTCAAAAATATTTTCTTGTGTGTTATACTTTCCTCCGTGTTTGTGTTTTGTATATTTGTCGTTTGTGTGCGTTTTGCCTCTCCTTTTCCTTGTAGGTTGCTTGATGACCATTAACTTCGGGAAGCTCTAGAGACGCTCGGTAATATCACTCCTTTCCCTTTTTCTTTTTTTTCCGTTGCGGAGTTTGAAGATCGTGTTTGTGGTGATGGTGGCTCGGGTGGAGCTTTGTGAAGTTCGGGTTGTAAAAGTGACTTGTTTGGATTGTAAGGGGTGGTGTTTGTTAATTGTGTGATTATGTTTGCATGTTTATTTTTCTTCTTCTTTCGTCTTTGTGTACTTTTCTCCTACTTTCGTCATTGTTAGGTGTAGGTAAATATTTTTTTTTTCGAAAACCCGGTTGTGTGATTTAGGTGCAAGTGTCTTTTATTCCCTAGTTATCGTCACATTTTGATTTGTGAACTTTATTCTATTAGGCTGACCTTTAACCAATTATTATATTGACCTTTTGCCTTGAGTCCATCTTTTCTACTAAGTATTTTACACCGGGATTTGCACTTGACCACCTTGACCACCCCCGGAGTGTTTAGGCCTTGGTTACCGGGTTTCATTTCTTTAGGTGACCTCATTCAAGTAACCGCTTTCTAGTCCAAATTTTTCACCTTTTTTGTGGGTTAGGAAGGGGTGCACACCTAACTTACCTATTCTCCTACCATTCCTCCATTTCCAAATAATAAGCTTTGCATATTGAAATTGGCAAATTTGCATTTTAATGTCTAATATGGGCAAACCAATAAAAAAAAAAAAAAACGAAAAATGCCCAAAAATTTCCCCCAATTGATTGACTTAAGGGGAGAAGAAAAAGACGATCAAAAGAAAAAAAGTGTCAACCCCAAGTCAAGAAGAAAAGAATAAACCCCAAAAATATTCCAAAATAATAATAATAATAATAATAAGCCTTTTCCTTTGTCGATGCGTCACCGTGAAGGGCCTACCAACGGACCGAGTCCCGAGGAAGGAAGATAGCGGCGACTATTCAGTTGTCCTTCTTTTGTTTAGTCCTTTGTCGATGCGTCGCCGTGAAGGGCCTACCAACGGACCGAGTCCCGAGGAAGGAAGATAGCGGCGACTATTCGATTATCCTCCTCTTTGCTTAGCATTTTCCTCCTTTTTGTTTGGACTAGTTGGTTACTTTGAATTTGAGACGACCCTCTAGGCTTTGCTTGGGGGAATGAAATTTCACTTACCTACAGTGTCGACTCGCTCCGGGGCACATCCTTTTTCCACTCCGTTTATCGTCCCGGTGTAAATTTTCTTTAGTAGATTAGAAGGACTTAGGCAAGTTGCCAATATAATTGTTGCTTAGCCGTCATCCTATTAGAATTTGTGTCCCTTTCTTCTTGTGTAGCTAACTTGGGAATGTTTCAGTTGTCTTGGGTTCAAGACCGGTGTCTTCCCACCGTTTTGATGAGGAATTCGGTGTTTTCTTAGTTTGGATACGTCTCTTCTTGTGGGTTTGTGTGGTTGTTTGTTTTGTGTGCGAGGCGTATCCACCATTTTTGTCACAAGACCTCACTTGTCTTGCGGGGAGTGTTCTACCTCATGGACACTTCGGCGTGAGTTGAAAGGGCGTAGGGTGCGCTAATACCCACTCGGCTAGTAGTCTAGTTTTAGTTAGTTAGTTAGTTCGTGCTTACTCGAGGGCGAGTAAGGGTTTAGTGTGGGGGAGTTGATATGCTTGATTTATATCATCTTTCCTTCTTGCTTTACTCGGTTTTTCTTTGGTTTTATCGCTCTTAGAAGCGATTTTTGGGCTACTAATGTTTTCTCTTGAGTTATCTTGTGTTTCGAGGTTCCTATGGCAAGAAGGCGACTTTTGGAGTCAATTTCTGCGTCGTAAGCGCCTATCCCGAGTCACGAGGCATCCTTAGAGTCGAGGAAAATCAAGAAGGAGTCATCCCGGGAATCTACATGGCCGGGTAGTAAGCCATGAAGCAAAGAAGAGAGAAAGGGAGCAACTATAGCCCGACATGGCCGTGACCCTAGCTGCTCATGGCCGGGACGGGGTGCCTCACGACCATGAGCCCCTTAATCATGGTCATGAGCCCCCTGTTTTTCTTTTTCCCTCAAGTTTCGACACCTCATTCCTCCTTTGGAGGGAACCATATATATACCCCTCTTGTAATCTTAGTGGGGGGACACAAAACCCTAGAGAGAGGCACACTACTTTAGCTTAATCTTACATTAATTTCCCCCGAGCCTCTAAGACCCGATCACGAGTCCCGAGAATCGATGAGAAACCCATGAGAAGCAAGGAGAGACCAAAAAGAGCTTATTTGAGGCCTACAAGGCCCATCCCGGTCGGGATGGCCTCAACCCGACCGAGATGAGGTGTGCATTTAGCGAAGCTACTGACCTGGGTCCGTCCCGGTCGGGACCAGCCCGTCCCGGTCGGGATCAAGCATAACACCGCGCTGTGTTATCAATAACACCAGGCTGTGTTATTGCCCCTCCCGGTCGGGACCGTGGACCTGCTGCACGCTTTTGTTTCTTTCATCCTCCTTCACTCTTGTAGCCCTATATATACCCTGCCTCTTGTATTCTTATGGAATGTTGGACATTCCCATTAAACCCTAGTCTAGTTTAGCATAGATTAGCATAGATTAGTGTAGATTAGTCTCTAGTTTATCGTTAATCCTAGTTTAACTCTTGTAATTTGAGAATTCTTGAAGAATCCAACCAAGATTGACAACCTTGGTTGATGTATTTGAGTTTTCTTCCATTTATGCAAGATTTCTTCTTTTCATCTTCTCTAGTATGGTATAATCTTCTTTTCCCTTCTTTTTATCTTTGTTTTATCAATCAAGTTTTAATCTTTGTTCATTGGTATGTTCATTTTTCATTGTTTTACTAGTTTCATTATGTATGTTCTTGTTCTTGAGTTAATTTCTCTTGTTCTTGTTAGTTTTAGCATTAGATATGTTTGAGTAGATTCTTGCTAGGGTTAGTAGGGTGATTTGGGTGTTTAATGGGTGATTAAGGTTTGTTGGAGATGTTGGTGGAAGTTTTGGGTTTCCTCTTGGTTTGATGCATGATACATGTTTGTTGAAATGCTTGAATGACATGTAGATGCATATGCTTGTTTTTTCTTGCCTTTTCTCTTGTGGGTGATAGTTTGCTTGTGGGTTTGGTTCCCTCACTACGTTGCGAGATCCCGGTGAGGACGACCCCTAGATCGGTCTACGTAGCGAGAGCCCGGATGGCCGGATGTGACCTAGGCTACGATAGCAGGCTAGTAACCCCGTTTGTCATATGTGTCGCTAAGGTGGGTTCTATCAAGAACTTCTAGGTCGGTCTTGTTAGCGAGAGCCCGGACTACACCTAGATTACCCGACTACCCCTTTACTTTAGCTCTTCCTCGACCATTCCATCACCCCTTGAACCCGACCTAATCCTAGCCCTTTTCCTTATTTGTTTTCTCCGTTACCTTGGTCATAGTCTTAGCCTTCTCCCCTTCTTATCATTCTAGTTTAGCTTAGTTCGTTGACCGAGTCTCGTGTTTAGGTAGACCTAGTCTAGACACCTCTTACCGTCCCCGTGGATTCGACCCGACTTGCCCTATCTACCCTAGTTAGGATTAGCCGGTTATTATTGATCGGTGGGGATCCACGGCAAATCCCTACCATCAGTCGCTGCTGCCGCCCTCCGCGCTGCTACTGCCGTCCGCGTCGCTACCGCCCTCCGTGCTGTCGGCAACCCTCTCGCTGCTGTCCCCCTTGCCAATTTTCTCGTAAAATCCCTAATTTCGTAAAGGTATGAGTATTAATTATTCTTTTGTCTTGGATTATTTAAAAAGAGTTTATTGTTGTTATTCTTTATAATTTTATGTTGTATGTGATGAATTTCTGAACTTTTAGGGTTGGTGACATTTAGGGTTTCTGATTTGGGGAAAAATCGGGTTGTTTACTTACTTGTGCATTCATTCATTCAACTCGTCAGTTTATTTAGAGTTCTTCAATCCCGTCACTCGACGCCGACGACCCGACGTCCGAGCCTCCCTCCTTGCCGCGCCTCACTCTGTTGTATGTATGTCCTCAATTTAGGGTTTTATTTATTCAATTTCTGATGTTAAGTTGTTAGTAATTCATTTGAGGGTTTTGATAAAATTTTGAAGAAACAGTCTGCTTGTTAGTATGTTTGTTCAATTCATTTGTAAGTTTCATTTCAATTTTGATTTCAGTTTAATTCCATTTCAGTTTTGATTTCAGTTCATTTAAGTTGAATTTCATTATCAGTTCTTTCATTTATTTAGTTGTAGTTCAATTATTTCATTCATTATCAGTAGTTCAATTGTTTCATTCATTATTTAGTTGAATTTCATTTCATTATAGATTCATTCATTCCATGGGTCAGTAGTTCAATTGTTTCAGTTTTCATTATTTAGTTGAATTTCATTTCACTATAATGAAAATACTCAGTTGAGGATATCCTAATCGTGTGCGGACTATTGTCCTGCATTAGTGGAATCAGGAACGGGGGAGTCTAGTTATAAACTTATTATCCCAAATTAGTCTTATAGTGATTGAGATGCATAAGTTTGTAATTTGGATATGGAAAAATGTAATTGTTGCAGGTGATTACTCTTTGTTTTATGGAATCGAAAAGGGAGTTGTTCTTCAAGAAGCTAGGTTTTCAATGATTCTCAGGTTTCGCTTTCGACATTTTTGTTTAGTTCATTCAGTTGCTCCAGTTTAATAGTTGTGTATTTTATTGATTGATTGATTGATTTGTTAGCTTATTGCTAAGCTTGTATACCTACTGAACCAAGGACAGACTTTTACAAAGGTGAAGACTTAAATTATTTCTCATTATTTGATATAAATATATAATACTATGTATAAGCATTACGCCTAAGCTTTTCCGAGACTACATTGTATGTGTTATGTGTTAGTTCTTTGACTTGATTCGTTGACTAGTTATTGAATGAATGATATAGAGGCTGCAGTTAAAAGATCCTATCCTGATCCTGTATATATCTCTTTCGGCCAGGATGTCGCTGATAGCAATCGTGCAAGCTGCAGCTATTGCGTCGTTCACAGACGCGATCCTACAGCCTGGAATTTAACTTGCCCCCTTCAACTTTCTTCTTGCTTCTTTTCTGTATGGAACTCTCCTCTTCATCTGTCAACTTTACTTCGACATGACACCACACTGATTATTTTGGGCCTTGACCCAACTTTTGGAACAAAATCCAACTTTTATGAAACCTTTTTCAGGGACTTCTAGGATCAGGAGTTACGTTCTTCATTCAAGCTTGGTGTATATCGAAGAAAGGTTCATTTTTCTCATCAGTGTTTACACCCTTTAGCCACTGTCATTACAACTGTCTTAGCATGTTGTTCCTTGAATGAACAACTTACATTGGCAGGTAAATTCTACTAAAAATCTAATTTATAGGTCATTAATTTCATAGATTAGTTGTTCTCAGGTTTCACTTTCGACATTCCTGTTTAGTTCTATGCCTTATTATGTTTAGATCTCCGGGTAACAACAAACTCCCTAAATACTACGACAACAACGAGGTCTTGAAATCCATGTCTTGAAACTGGTTGGATCGTCGAAGATGATGGCACCACTTATCGTCGGGTACCTTCCATCCTCGGTCCCTTCCTTTAGATCTATTCTTTTTTATTAGTTCATATCATTCCATGTTCGACCCTTCCGTTTAATTAAATAAGTTACCCGTATTTTATCGTCTTAAGACCTCAATTAGGTCTATTTAAGGTTAGGTAGTTTTACTGAATGCAGTTTTCTATTTTGTTTGTTGATTAAACCTTTGGAAATCTGCAGGGATGCAGACCGTCTCCAATGGAAATGGAGGACCATCCACCGTCTCTAATTTGTTTGCTGGTTGAACCTTTGATCATCTATTCGAATGGAATAAATATTGAGTTGCATAGATGATACAACTTTTATTGGTTGAAATGTGTATTTCCAGTTGAAGTTCCTTTGTAATATTTGGATGATAATTTAATTGTTGGGTTCTTTTGATTGTGGATTTAAATATATGGTTGTACGGTTTGCATTATTATAAAATTTTAAAAAAAAAAAGCAATATCAAATAGAACGGTTCTCAATATATGTTAACAATGACGGTCATGTATTTGAACTGTGATCTCAGAAGATTAACAAAGATGACGGTTGGTAGAAAAAAGCGTCCTCTGCAAAGAATAACAATAATGACGGTCATGTATACCAACCGTGTTGCGCAAGGATAACAACAATGACGGTCATGTAGCCTAACCGTGCTCTAGAAGAATAACAACAATGACAGTTTGACTTGCTTTAAACCGTGATTGATTATCAACGATCACGGTGACCTATATGACGGTTACTATCTTCTTTTAGGACGGTTTTCAACCGTAATGTTTTTGTAGTAGTGGTATTTACTAGTTATATATCGCCCCTATAGTCACCCTATATTTCCAACAGTCCTTACAACAGAAACTACACCATGTTATTGGGCTGATGAGTGAGACAGTGGCATGTATTTTGAGTTACTACGGCCTTGAAGTTATTAGAATTTGAAAATTAAGGGAAAGGACAAAATGTGATGGCTAGGGTGGTGTGTGTACATAAAGGTTTTATCTTCGGGCAAAAGACATTTGTCTCCTTTGCTTCGAAGTGTAGCTGAACTTTTTGAATTGACATTGGATTTGGGAGGATTAGTTTTGGTGAGCTTGGTCTATAAAATCGGTATGGAAATTCCAATCTAGGATTTGTTGAGTTTAATTATTATGTTGGTTTGTAGGATGTATGTCATATTTTTGCATCTTTTTTTGACCTTTTTTAAGTAAACCCGGTATTAATCATTTTTATAATGGGTTGATTTTCATTTTTGTGTTACTTTGTAGGATGCATGATGTACATGGATTTGTTTCTTTTATGGAGTATGTTTATTGAGAGATGTATGAACTTTGCATCACGGGTTTGATTTTGTGGTCACATTTATGTGGATTTTGGAGGTTTTTGTTGTTCCTACGGCTGAATGTGCTTCAAAGATAGGGGTTTCACACTTTGTATATTAATAGCCGACGATTCTGATGATTCTTTGCAGTTTTTGTCGATTTCTTACTTTGTTAGTTCAAGCGAGTACTTTAGTTAGGCTTTTTATCAACTTGGTGCATGTAGTCCGTGAATGAAACTTGATTGAATTCATATATTATTTAATTGGTTATTTTATGTTTTCTTCCTTGATATTTGTATTTGTTTATGTGCTCAATCCGTATCAACATGGGTTAATTTTCTTGCTGAAAATTCTGTCGTGAAATTAATGGGTACAAGTATAATACTGTCGGATACAGAAACTCCTCCAAATCCTGCAATTCAACCCGAAACAGAAGCTAAAGATAAGGTTTCGTAAATCTTCACGATCGGGATATGTTGTCAGTCTAAACTACTGTGAGGGATTTATTGTGTGGCACGCATTACATATTCTATCATCCCAATTTCATGCCACTTCTTATTGTCACATACTGTATAATTTTCAAGATTCGTACGAGCATTATTCAGTCATCTCTAAATAGCATTATAGATTTGTGCGAGTCAGTAGCACATATACCATACTTACATCTTTCAAATAATTTTGTTGTTGTTTATATATTACGATCTTTCAAGTAATGAGTTACTGATTTGTTATACTTTTTTTATGGTCCAAGGAGGAGTTGGTATATCCCACAAAACAGAAATCGTTAGCAAAATCACTTTCTGTATTATAGAGTTGTGTTATCCTACTATAGTGCTATCCAATATATTCGATTCATCTTTGTACACCAAGTTTATCATTTGGATTCCCAGACAATTGCATGCCAATTATTTGTATTGCAATTGGCGGTTCGACGAGGACCACATTTGACGGTGTATAGAACTGATTATAGCACTAAAGACGACACTGAATTCATTGATATTCATATTTTTTCTGATTCGTGGCTGCATCGAGTTCCTATTCTTGCTTTCTTATTAGATGTAGTTTTGCTTTTGTTTGTTGTGTCGTTATTTGATGTGGGTTACTCCCTCTTTTACATTACCAAAAAAATTTATTTGCGAGAAGTATCTTAATTTGAAGTTAAACAAATTATCGAGATGAAGGTCGGAAGTTAAATTTATCATTTGAAGTTCTTGATTGAGTTTTTACATTATTGTTTTCATACACTATAACAAAAATAATACTCCCTCCGTATCTATATGTTCGTCCATTTTTTTTAATATATGGGTGAAGTATTATATTGAAAATGGACGATCATATAGATACGGAGGGAGTATATTTAGATAAATCTACTATAATCAAAATAACTATTAATTAGGTAATTTTTTCTCATAAAAACAAAAAGGCTACATTTACACAAGGTGTATGAAAAATTCATACACAGCTAATTAGAAGTTGCCATATGTCATTTGAGGTTTAATTAGTCTAAGGTTAGCTTGGTAATTTCACACGTTTGATTAATTTCTTACCTTAATCTAGTTAGGTTAATTTTAGGAAGGTTTTATTTTCGATATTTCTGTTGGAGTATAAAGCCTGAGAAAGTTTTTTCTTTTTATGTATAGCACTCTCCCACATCGGTGGTGGGGAGTGACTATATCTCATTTATATAATCCCTTGTTTCTTTTGTCTTCAGTTGTGTGATGTGTGAGACTTTTGTGGAGAATGGTGGACTTCGGCCTTGACACACTCGCGTGTGCCGACTTAACTCAGCTCGGGCTCGGGTCTTGACTTTTACCTTTTTGGGCCTGATTTTAGTAATGGGCTGTCTAGGTTCGGTCGGAGTCTTGCGTCTAAGTTCATTGAGTCTGTTTTAAAGTCTCATGACTGTTACAGATTTTGGTTCAATGGCATTTTGATTATGCCTTTACTGCAGTTTATTAGGGGGAGCCTTTTGTTTGTCTTTTCCCCTATAAATTGCCGCACACTGTCAAGTCCAAAAACACGCTGACAATTCATTCCTTCTCCTTCACTTCTATACCTTCTCTCTCTCTCACATAATTCTGGGTTTTTGTTCATGCATCGTTCCATAGCTGACTACCTTGAGTGGATGAGTCCGTCAGCCGCTGTGTTAACCTTGGGAAACTGTCGGTGTTTGTCGATTGCCACCCCGGTCGTACCGAAACAGTTTTCAAGTCAGTGGAATACACCACGACACAGCTCATCGTCCGATTCTGTTGCCTTCCTCTGTTTTGTTGCCTCCGGCTCCTGCCCATTTCCGATTTTGTTGCCTTACGATTTCTGTCCGTACGATTATTGCTGCCTCGGAATTTTGTCTGCCACAGTTTTGTTTGTTGTCTGTGATTTCAGTCCGTCTCGGTTTTATTTGTTGCCTCCATCTTCTGTCAGCCTCGGTTTGGTTCTTCGTCGTGTCGGTTATTTCTGTCCTTTCTCATCTTCATTGTTACGCTCTACTAACAATTTGAAAACTGTTTTAGTTATTATTGTAACAATGTCGTTGTTTTTATCAAAAACTATTCCCGACCTGTCGAAGTTGAAGCCTCTTGATGGCAACAATTATAGACGATGGTCACGAGAATTATTGATATTTTTTGAACAGTTATAGTTCGATTACGTTCTGTTTAACGAACCTCCTATCCCTATGTCGATTAATAATGCTGCCGAGGCCACTCCACCTCTAATTTCTTTCATAAATAAAAATGAGGATTTAGTAAAAAGTATGAGAAGGATAATAAAACGGCTAGGTGTCATATACTCAATCATATGACTAATACTCTTTTTGACTTATTTATGGTTTATAAGTCAGCTAAATTTATTTTGGAGTCTTTGGAGAAAAAATATGGGGCTGACGATGCTGGAAAAAAGAAATATGTGGTAGGACAATGACTAAATTTTCATATGGTTGACGTTAAACCCATTATGGATCAAGTCCATGTTTATGAAAATTTATGTAGTGGTGTTGTTAATGAAGGGATGAAGTTAGATGAAGTTTTTCTTACTAATGTTTTGTTGGAAAAATTTCTCCGTTCTTGGAGCGATTATAGAAATCAGCTGAAACACAAAAAGAAAGTTTTGTCACTCCAAGAACTAGTCATCCATATGAGAACCGAGGAGGCCAATCGTCTAAAAGATAAATGTAACACCCCTGATTTTATAAATTATATTAATTTAAAGTTATGTTCGTATTTTTATTCTGTTTACGATTTAACTCATAATTCTTAAAAATATTATTATAAAACGGATTTATCTTTCAATCGTTTCAAACTCCTAAAATTCTTTTGACTCGGAAACACTTCTTATATTTAAAACATATTTTTAATTCTATTTCGATTTATTTTATACAATTAATTTAATTCTTACCGAAAATCTATTTCGACGATTTAAATTCTAAATTTTATTTATTTATTTATATTTAAGCTCGAATTTCTATTTTCGACTCGAAGTTCATTTATACTAAGTTTCGTCAAAACATTTATTACATTTCCTCGAAAAATCAATTTAATTCACTTCATCGAAGATTTATTATTTATCAGGGAGTACTTTTGATCTTCTAATTATTTATTTCTATCAACTTCGTTTTTGTCTCGAATACTTTAATTACTCATTTTATTTGACGGTCTGATTATTTATTAATTTTATTAAATCGTTTAATTCGATTCGTGGGTCAGTCAACTTATCGTAACACGGAATTCGTATTCTACCCGATTCAATTAATTATTCCATTTTCTTATCTTTTTTTTTATTTTGGGTGGAGACCACCTGACTCTTTTGCCTTTCCCACTTCAACGTACACCCCCCTTGCTCTTTTATTTCCCATCGCTTCAACCTTTTGTTTCAACTCCCCACCATTCCACTTCTTCGTTCTTTTATTCCCCTCTTCTCCTTCTTCTTCACCTGTTTCGCCCTTCTGCTGCTGCTGCGTGCTCTGCCTATCTCCATCCTCGTCCAACTCTGCTGTCATCGTCATCCGCTGCGCTAATTTGGCGTCGTGTACTTCTGTTCTGTTTTCTATCGATCGATGTTTTGTGCCTTTGCTTGCTGCTGCTTAGTTTCTCCTCCTCGTTGTTGCTGTTGCTATCAAGGTACTCTCCTTCTTCTTCTTTGCCTCCTCCTTCTTTTCGTGCTTCCTGTGTTGGTTCCCTGCTTTCGGTGTCGTTATTATTGTCGACCTCTTGTTCTTCTTCGTCTTCATTCTTCGTTTCTTCGTCGTTCTATTTGCTGATGTTGTCGTCGTAGTTTTGGTCCGTTGTTCACCTCGTGTCCCAGTTACTCTCATCTTTTTCTCCTTATTTTCGTGTACTGCCGCTGCTACGTTTCTTGTCGTTGTGCTGTTGTTGCGGCTGTTCTGTTATCATTCTTCTCCTGATTTTGATATTCCGTTCTTCTTCTTTTCTTCCTCTTCTTCCTCTTCGTTGTTGTTTCCTGTTTTCTTGCTGCTGTCCATTCTCGCTGCTGCTTGGTTTTGATGCTGATGTTGCGTCGTATCTGTTGCGACTGTGCCGCTGTGTGTCGTGTTTCTACTGCTATCCACTTCTTTGTGCGTCCTGGTCGTCGTTATTGATGTTGTTGCTGGTTATATCGTTGGTACTAGTACGGTTCGCTGATGCTGATGTATGTCGACAGTCTGCTATTCTTTTGACTCCGTATCGGTTGTTAGTCGATGTTATTACTTCCGTTTTGTACTAGTGCTGCTGTTTAATCTTCTTCTCCTTGATGCTGTTCCTTAATGCTGCTGTCATGTTGGTTGTTGTTGTTGCCATTTTCGATCCATTATGCTGCTAACGGTCCTTCTGCTGTTGTTCGTGTTTAGCTTTCCGTTCTTCTTGTTCTACTTCTTCTTCGTCCTGACTTTGCTGCTGTGTCGATATTTGCATGTTGCTGTCTTTGTCATTTCATTGCTATCTTGATGTTATCTATTCACGTTCCTCGGTTTTCGCTCGTCGTTAAGTTATTGCTGTCCGTGTGCCCGTATATGTCACTATTGCTCCTCCTAAGGTCATATCACTATTGTCCGTCTTTATTTTTCCCACGGTTCTCGTTTTACTCGGAGTCGTGTCCCCTTCTTTTCCTCGTTCTCTTCTTTCCCCTTTTCCGTATTCTCATTATCCAAATCTCGTTCTTTTCCATTTCGTGAAGGCCTCGAAGTTTTATTGAATCGGCTTTCTAGTCTAAGGTTCGAGCTTGGTCTAATCAGAAAAGACAAGTACGTGATCGCTCGGCTATCGGCTCCAGGTAACTTTAGGACGTTACTCGATTTTATATCGTATGTTTGAGTAGTAGCATGTAGTAAATACTTTACCTTCGGTTTTCTATTTTTACTAGTTGAACACCGCGCGCGATGCGCGCGTATGGTTAGGTACAATCTGTTTATGCGATTTGACGGTGGTTGTTGTTTGTTTTGGGTATGCAGAATTGTTTGGCTAACTTGTGATCGTTGCCTGAGATATTGTGGGAGCAGTCGGATACACAATTTTATATATGTACTGCTTGAGATTAGCAATACATCCTGGAAGTTAGATATGGTTCACGGATTGTAAAATCAGCGCTCTGTGGAAGGCCGTCGTCAGTCGCAAGGTGTGGATAAGCGACCGTAATTAGCAAACTACGGTAGTGTTATAGGTGACAATATAGTTGAAGAGCGCGCGCGATGCGCGCGTGTGGTTAGCCACAGACTGCAACGGCGATATGCTGTTTTTTTTTTGGTTTAATGTGTTTTGCCTTTTTTAAAAACTTTACCGTGCCCGTTGGCTGAGATTGTGTTCGAGTAGTCGGCTGCACAAGTTTATAGATGTGTTGGTTTATGGTCGTCAATATATCTTGGAATTTAGATTTGTATTAAGTATTATAATATCGCCGTATGATTGCTCCGCGAACTACCGTCGTCAGTCGGAAGTGTAGCTAAAGCGTCCGAGATTAGGAAACTGTAATGGTGTTGCAGTCATGCACGCTGTTCATTTGCTCTAACGGGCAGGAGTTAGCGTCCGAGATTAGGAAACTGTAAACTTCATGGTGTTAGTTTTATGATTGTGATTATTAGGGCAGGAGTTGTTTCGCATGTGCCAACGTAAGTGCTCACTTAGGTTTCTGTAATTGTTCGTAACGCGGTGGGTTTCCATATCTTTGTGTTCATATGCTAATCTACGTGAGTTAATTACATCCAGTCAGTTGCCTTTGGAGTTGTGTACAAGAATCTATGGTGTATTATATTTTAGTTCTTTCGGAGGTCCTAACTAACTTGTTCTTAGTCAATTAACTGTTCGTTTGCATGGCACTAACCGGACTAAGCATGCAAACCTTCCACGAGGGAGAAGGTCTGATCTCGAAAATGACTACTATTAATCAACATGGATTCCAAGGGGCCATAACGTGACCGGGACACAGTAAGATATAGACTAATGTGTGAGTGGTCTATTTCATTAATATTGAGCAATCTGTACGTCTTGAGTCTCCTCTTTTTATGGGGAGCGCTATTGTATTGTGCGATAACTTTGACTTAGAAGTCAAGGCGTATGTTGACCAACGTATTAGAGTAACATAGTAGGGTAATATAAAGTAATCCTTGAGAACATTATTTGTCGCCCTATTTCATTAAAATACATCTCACAAATAATACTGCAATGAGGCGAAAAAAAAAGTGCGGAGGGAGTATCAGCTACCAATTCTGGGATTAATTGTCATTGATTGTCGAATTGTTGCCATAATTCGAATGACTGTTTGAGAATGCGCGATGCGCGCGAAGTGTTAGGCAGAAATCGTGCATAAATCTAAGATCAGTGCATAAATATTAACTATTTTCCTTTTTAAAGGTTAATGAAAGTTTAATCCCTTCAACTCCTTCTACCCCTCTTATTCTCCTTCCCCTCTCTCTCTTCCTCCTCTCCTTCCCTCCCTCTCTCCTTCTCCTTCTCCTCCCGCTCTCTCTCCCTTTATCTCACCCCCATCTCTATCTTCCCCCCTCCCCCTCCCCCCTCTCATCCTTCCTCTCATCATCCTCCTCATCTTAAATCCATTTTTAAATATGATTTTATTTTTTTCATCTAGGTCAGTGAGGTGTCGTCCCTTCTCCTTCTTCTTATCTCTCTCTCCCCCTCCCCCACCCCCCTCCCGCTCTCTCTCTCCCACTCTCTCTCTCCTCATCTCTCTCTCTTCCCCCTCTCCCTCCCTCTCTCCCTCTTCCTCTCCCTCTCTACCTCTCGCTCCCTCGACCCCCTCCCCCTCCTGCTTTCCCTCCCGCTCCTTCTCCCCCTCTTCCCCTATCTCCCTCTCCCCTTCTCCTTCTCCTTCTCCTTATCTCTCCTTCCCCCTCCCCATCCCTCTCTCTCTCTCTTCCCCTATCTCCCTCTCCCCCCTGTCCCTTCTCCTTCTCCTTATCTCTCTCTCCCCCTCCCTCCTGCTCTCTCTCCCTCTCCCTCCCGTTCTCTCTCTCTCTCTCTCTCTTCCCTTATCTCCCTCTCTCCCCTCTCCTTCTCCTTCTCCTTATCTCTCTCCCCCCCCCCCTCTCTCCCCCCTCCCGCTCTCTCTTCCCCCTCTCCCTCCCCCTCTCTCTCCCTCTCCCTCCCTCCCTCCCCCCCCTCTCTCTCTCTCTCTCTCTCTCTCTCTCTATCCCCCTCCCTCCCTAGGTCAGTGAGGTGTCGTTCCTCCCTCCCTCCCCCTCTCCATCTCTCTCTCCCCTTCTCACTCTCTCTTTCTCTCCCCTTCCCCCCCTCTCTCTCCCCCTCCCTCCTCTCTCCTTATCTCCTTCTCCCCCTCTTCCCCTATCTCCCTATCTCCCCTCTCCCCCTCTTCCCCTATCTCCCTCTCCCCCTCTCCCCCTCTCCCCTTCTCCTTCTCCTTATCTCTCCCTCCCCATCCCCATCCCTCTCTCTCTTCCCGCGCTCTCTCTCCTCATCTCTCTCTCTTCCCCCTCTCCATCCCTCTTCTTCTCCCTCTCTACCTCCCGCTCTCTCTCCCCCCTCCCCCTCCCGCTTTCCCTCTCGCACCTTCTCCCCTTCTCCTTCTCCTTATCTCTCCCTCCCCCTCCCCATCCCTCTCTCTTTTCCCGCTCTCCCTCCCGCTCTCTCTCTCTCTCTCTTCCCCTATCTACCTCTCCCCCCTCTCCCCCTCTCCCGCTCCTTCTCCCCCTCTTCCCCTATCTCCCTCTCCCCTTCTCCTTCTCCTTCTCCTTATCTCTCCCTCCCCCTCCCCATCCCTCTCTCTCTCTCTTCCCCTATCTCCCTCTCCCCCCACTCCCTTCTCCTTCTCCTTCTCCTTATCTCTCTCTCCCCCTCCCCCTTTCTCCCTCCCTCCTGCTCTCTCTCCCTCTCCCTCCCGTTCTCTCTCCCTCTCTCTCTCTCTCTCTCTCTCTCTCTCTCTCTCTTCCCTTATCTCCCTCTCCCCCCTCTCCCCTTCTCCTTCTTCTTCTCTTTATCTCTCTCTCCCCCTCCCCCTTTCTCCCTCCCTCCCGCTCTCTCTTCCCCCTCTCCCTCCCTCCCTCCCCCTCCCGCTCTCTCTCTCTCTCTCTCTCTCTCTCTCTCTCCCTCTCCCCTCCCACCCTAGGTCAGTGACGTGTCGTTCCTCCCTCTCTCCCCCTCTCCATCTCTCTCTCCCCTTCTCGCTCTCTCTTTCTCTCCCCTTCCCCTTCCCCCCCTCTCTCTCCCCCTCCCTCCTCTCTCCTTATCTCCTTCTCCCCCTCTTCCCCTATCTCCCTCTCCCCCTCTCCCCCTCTCCCCCTCTTCCCTTCTCCTTCTCCTTATCTCTCCCTCCCCCTCCCCATCCCTCTCTCTCTCTCTCTCTCTCTCTCTCTCTCTCTCTCTCTCTCTCTCTCTCTCTCCTCATCTCTCTCTCTTCCCTCTCTCCATCCCTCTCTCCCTCTTCCTATCCTCTCTACCTCCCGCTCTCTCCTCCCCCTCCCCCTCCCGCTTTCCCTCTCGCTCCTTCTCCCCCTCTTCCCCTATCTCCCCCTCCCCTTCTCCTTCTCCTTCTCCTTCACCTTCTCTCTTTCCCCCTCCCCATCCCTCTCTCTCTTCCCGCTCTCCCTCCCGCTCTCCCTCCCGCTCTCTCTCTCTCTCTTCCCCTATCTCCCTCTCCCCCCTCTCCCCCTCTCCCTTCTCCTTCTCCTTATCTCTCTCTCCCTCTCCCCCTTTCTCCTTCCCGTTCTCTCTCCCTCTCTCTCTCTTCCCTTATCTCCCCCTCTCCCCCTCTCCCTTCTCCTTCTCCTTATCTCTCTCTCCCCCTCCCCCTTTCTCCCTCCCTCCCGCTCTCTCTCCCCCCCTCCCGCTCTCTCTCTCTCTCTCTCTCCTTCTCCCCTCCCTCCCTAGGTCAGTGAGGTGTCGTTCCTCCCTCCCTCCCCCTCTTCATCTCTCTCTCCCCTTCTCGCTCTCTCTTTCTCTCCCCTTCCCCCCCTCTCTCCCCCTCCCTCCTCTCTCCTTATCTCCTTCTCCCCCTCTTCCCCTATCTCCCTCTCCCCTTCTCTCCCTCTCCCTTCTTCTTCTCCTTCTCCCTATCCCTCCTGCTCTCTCTCCCTCTCCCTCTCTCTTCCCTTATCTCCCTCTCCCCCTCTCCTTCTCCTTCTCCTTATCTATCTCTCTCCCTCCCCCTTTCTCCCTCCCTCCCGCTCTCTCTTCCCCCTCTCCCTCTCCCTCCCGCTCTCTCTCCCGCTCTCCCTCCCTCTCTCTCTCTCTCTCTCCCCCCCTCTTCCCTCCCTCCCTAGGTCAGTGAGGTGTCGTTCCTCCCTCCCTCCCCCCCTCTATCTCTCTCTCCCCTTCTTGCTCTCTCTTTCTCTCCCCTTCCCCCTCTCTCTCTTCTTATCTCCTTCTCCCCCTCTTCCCCTCTCCCCCTCTCCCCTTCTCCTTCTCCTTCTCCTTATCTCCCCCCTCTCCCCTTCTCCCTTCTCCTTCTCCTTCTCCTTATCTCTCTCTCCCCCTCCGCCTTTCTCCCTCCCTCCTGCTCTCTCTCTCTCTCTCTCTCTCTCTCTCTCTCTCTCTTCCCTTATCTCCCTCTCCCCCTCTCCCCCTCTCCCCCTCTCCTTCTCCTTATCTCTCTCTCCCCCTCCCTCCCGCTCTCTCTTCCCCCTCTCCCTCCCTCTCTCCCTCTCCCTCCCGCTCTCCCTCCCTCCCTCCCCCTCCCGCTCTCTCTCTCTCCCTCTCCCCTCCCTACCTAGGTCAGTGAGGTGTCGTTCCTCCCTCCCTCCCCCTCTCCATCTCTCTCTCCCCTTCTCGCTCTCTCTTTCTCTCCCCTTCCCCCTCTCTCTCTCCCCATCCCTCCTCTCTCCTTATCTCCTTCTCCCCCTCTTCCCCTATCTCCCTCTCCCCCTCTCCCCTTCTCCTTCTCCTTATCTCCCCCTCCCCATCCCTCTCTCTATTCCCGCTCTCTCTCTCTCTCTCCCCCCTCTCCATCCCTCTCTCCCTCTTCCTCTCCCTCTCTACCTCCCGCTCTCTCTCCCCCCTCCCCGTCCCGCTTTCCCTCTCGCTCCTTCTCCCCCTCTTCCCCTATCTCCCTCTCCACTTCTCCTTCTCCTTCTCCTTCTCCTTATCTCTCCCTCCTCCTCCCCATCCCTCTCTCTCTCTTCCCGCTCTCTCTCTCTCTCTCTTCCCTTATTTCCCTCTCCTCCCTCTCCCCCTCTCCCTTCTCCTTCTCCTTCTCCTTATCTCTCTCTCCCCATCCCCCTTTCTCCCTCCCGTTCTCTCTCCCTCTCCCTCTCCCCCCTCTCCCCCTCTCCTTCTCCTTCTCCTTATCTCTCACTCCCCCTCCCCCTTTCTCCCTCCTTCCCGCTCTCTCTTCCCCCTCTCCCTCTCCCTCCCGCTCTCTCTCCCCCTCTCCCTCCCTCCCCCCTCCCCCCTCCCGCTCTCTCTCTCTCTCTCTCTCTCTCTCTCTCCCTCCCTCCCTCCCTCTCCCCTCCCTCCCTAGGTCAGTGAGGTGTCGTTCCTCCCTCCCTCCCCCTCTCCATCTCTCTCTCCCCTTCTCGCTCTCTCTTTCTCTCCCCTTCCCCCTCTCTCTCCCCTTCCCTCCTCTCTCCTTATCTCCTTCTCCTCCACTTCCCATATCTCCCTTTCCCCCTTTCCCCCTCTCCCCTTCTCCTTCTCCTTATCTCTCCCTTCCCCTCCCCATCCCTCTCTCTCTTCCCGCTCTCCCTCCCGCTCCCTCTCTCTCTCTTCCCCTATCTCCCTCTCCCCCCTCTCCCCCTCTCCCTTCTCCTTCTCCTTCTCCTTATCTCTCTCTCTCCCTCCCTCCCGCTCTCTCTCCCTCTCCCTCCCGTTCTCTCTCCCTCTCTCTCTCTCTCTCTTCCCTTATCTCCCTCTCCCCCTCTCCTTCTCCTTATCTCTCTCTCCCCCTCCCTCCCGCTCTCTCTTCCCCCTCTCCCTCCCTCTCCCCTTCTCCCTCCCCCTCCCGCGCTCTCTCTCTCTCTCTCTGTCCCTCTCCCCTCCCTCCCTAGGTCAGTGAGGTGTCGTTCCTCCCTCCCTCCCCCTCTCCATCTCTCTCTCCCCTTCTCGCTCTCTCTTTCTCTCCCCTTCCCCCTCTCTCTCTCCCCCTCCCTCCTCTCTTCCCCCCTCTCTCTCTTCACCTCTCCACTCCTTCTCTCCCTCTCCCCACTCCTCCTCTCCTTCTCCCTCTCCCCAATCCCTCTCTCCCTCCCTTCCTTCCTCCCACTTCTCCCCAGTCCCCTCCCGCTCTCTCTCTCCCTCCCGCTCTCTCTCTCTCTCCCCCCTCCCCCTTTCTCCCTCTCTCCCGCTCTCTCTTATGTCTCTCCCCTCCCTCTCTTCCTCTCCCACCCGCTCTCTCTCTCTCTCTCACTCTCTCTCTCTCTCTCCCCTCCCTCTCTCCCTCTCTCTCTCCCTCCCGCTCTCTCCCCCCCTCCCCCTCCCGCTCTCCCTCTTCCTCTCTCTTTCTTTCCTTCCCGCTCTCTCCCCCCCCTCTCGCTCTCTTCCCCTATCTCCTTCTCCTTATCTCTCTCTCCCCCTCCCCCTTTCTCCCCCTCCCGCTCCCTCTCTCTCTCTTCCCTTATCTCCATCTCCCCCTCTCCTTCTCCTTATCTCTCTCTCCCCCTCCCCCCTTCTCCCTCCCTCCCGCTCTCTCTTCCCCCTCTCCCTCCCTCTCTCCATCTCCCTCCTGCTCTCTCTCCCCCTCTCCCTCCCTCCCTCCCCCTCCCGCTCTCTCTCTCTCTCTCTCTCTCTCCCTCTCCCTCTCCCCTCCCTCCCTAGGTCAGTGAGGTGTCGTTCCTCCCTCCCTCCCCCTCTTCATCTCTCTCTCCTCTTCTCGCTCTCTCTTTCTCTCCCCTTCCCCCTCTCTCTCTCTCCCTCCCTCCTCTCTTCCCCCCTCTCTCTCTTCACCTCTCCCCTCCTTCTCTCCCTCTCCCCACTCCTCCTCTCCTTCTCCCTCTCCCCAATCCCTCTCTCCCTCCCTTCCTTCCTCTTCTCCCCAGTCCCCTCCTGCTCTCTCGCTCTCTCTCTCTCTCTCTCTCTCTCTCTCTCTCTCTCTCCCCCTTTCTCCTTTCCTCCCGCTCTCTCTTCTCTCTCCCCCTCCCTCTCCTGCTCTCCCTCTTCCTGTCCCTCCCGCTCTCTCTCCCCTATCTCCTTCTCCTTATCTCTCTCTCCCCCTCCCCCTTTCTCCCCCTCCCGCTCTCTCTCTCTCCCTCCTGCTCTCTCTCTCTCTCTCTTCCCTTATCTCCCTCTCCCCCCTCTCCCCCTCTCTCCTTCTCCTTATCTCTCTCCCTCCCTCCCGCTCTCTCCTCCTTCTCTCCCTCCCTCTCTCTCCCTCTCCCTTCCCTTCCCTCACTCCCTCTCTCCCTCTCCCTCCCGCTCTCCCTCTTCCACTCCCTCCCCCTCCCACTCTCTCTATCTCCCTCCCCCTCGCCCTCCCCTTCTCCCTCCCGCTCTCTCTCCCTCTCCCTCCCGCTCTCCCTCTTCCTCTTCCTCTCCCTCCCGCTCTCCCTATTCCTCTCCCTCCCGCTCTCCCTCCCGCTCTCTTCTCACTCTCCCTCCCGCCCGCTCCCTCTCCCTCCCGCTCCCTCTCCCTCCCGCTCTCCCTCTTCCTCTCCCTCCCGCTCTCTCTCCCCCCCTCTACCTCCCGCTCTCCCTGCCGCTCTCTTCCCCTATCTCCTTCTCCTTCTCCTTATCTCTCTCTCCCCCTCCCCCTTTCTCCATCCCTCCCGCTCTGCCTCCTGCTCTCTCTCTCTCTCTCTCCCTCCCGCTCTCTCTCTCGCCCCCTCTCTCTCTCCTCATCTCTCTCTCTTCCCCCTCTCCCTCCCTCTCTCCCTCTTCCTCTCCCTCTCCTTCTCCCCCCTCCCCCTCCCGCTCCTTCTCCCCCTCTTCCCCTATCTCCCTCTCCCCCCTCTCCCCTTCTCCTTCTCCTTCTCCTTCTCCTTCTCTCTCTCTCCCCCTCTCCCTCCCTCTCCCTCTCTCTCATCCCCCTCTCCCTCCCGCTCTCTCTCTCCTCCTCCCGCTCTCTCTCTCTCTTCTCCTATCTCCCTCTCCCCCTCTCCCTTCTCCTTCTCCTTATCTCTCTCTCCCCCTCCCGCTCTCCCTCCCGCTCTCCCTCCCCCCTCCCGCTCTCCCTCCTCCCCTCCCCCTCCCGCTCTCCCTCCTGCTCTCTCTCTCTCTCTCCTTCCCCCTCTCTCTCTCCCCATCTCTCTCCTCATCTCTCTCTCTTCCCCCCACTCCCTCTCTCTCCCCCTCTCCAAAAAAAAAATTAAAAAATTACTCGGTTCATAAAAGTCATGTGGCGCTTTAAGTTACCGTCATTAGGCATAGGCAAGATAGGGATCTGGGTGATGGAGCCTTTACGGCCTTTAATACGTCCAGCACGTTCATATATAGTGGCAAGATCGGTGTACATGTAACCTGGATAACCACGCCTTCCAGGCACCTCTTCTCGAGCAGCTCATACCTGGATTACGATTTCAGAAAATTAAGACTTCTATTATAAACTCGAGCAAATCCTCAAATATTAGTCCGAAAATGGGTCAAGAGAAAGGAGTGGTTTGGTAAATTACGACAAAAAAATTGTCATCAAACGTTTATAAATCCTTCTAAAAATGTTAATCTTAACCAAATATTTGTCTCTTAATACCAAACACGACATTTATTCTTAATTCTTTGTTGTTTCCGTGGGTCTGGGTGCCGCGCAGACATTCAAGCACATATACCAGCTGTTTTGAGTTTCGTGGAAGCGAGCTGGCAGGTACGAGCTGGATTACACACTTGCGATGGAAGGCGGAACCGCCGACGGGCAGGCGCGTGCAGTGCGACGGGATACGCACCAGTGGCCTACATATTCAAGGGGAAAGAACCAGGTGAACGCAGATGCTGGCACCGGCAAGCAAGCTCTGTGGCGCGGCAGTCGCAACATAGCTCTATTCCTTCACTTCCCTGCAAGCACCCAGGCCACCCAGAAGAATGCACCACATCCCGCTGCTGCGTGGCCGCTGGTCTCACAGGTTAGCGACCGCCACCCGCGCAAGACGTCCGCCGCACCCTGCAAGCAAAATGAATAGGAGCTCAAATTAGAGCCAATCAATTTCTTGGAAATGTCGGCCAAAAGAAAAAAAGGGCGGGATAGTTTCAGGCGTATACTGCGCACACAGATCAATTAAACCATTGACAGCATCAGTAAACAGCAGTGGCTTTCTTGACATTGTCAAGACCTATCCAACAACAAAAGGACAACTATTAAGGTACAAAAACAAGCACATCACTTTCTGGCCTCGCAGCATAACGCCACAAATCGATCTGCTGTTCTATTACGTACAGAATATGTGGCTAATATTACGGAACGTCAAAATCAGGCAGCAAGTATTTCCTTCGGGGGAAAGAAGGAGGCCGGGAATAGAAATAGATCACCTGAATGACGTATATTAAAAAACAGAGAGAGTAATTAGTGTACACGTGTCCTTGAGCATATGATGATTTTGACTTAAAAAGTCAAAAGAAAGGTGATGAAATTACGAGAGTGAGGTGGCAAGTGGACTTCCTCTTGAATAACCGTTTTCTAGTTCATGACAAGTGTGCGATAAGTCAAATACTTCTAATATGAATGAATAAAATAAAATAGATTATCATTTTATAGACATTTTATTTTTATTTTATAAACACCGCATAGAGATTGTACTTGACCCGTCGCACGAATACGATGGATATATTCGTCACAAGTAAAAATTTGTATAACTAATATGGAGTACTCTCTACCAAAGTAGCCAAACACATAAAATCTTAATTTCTACTCTCATTCGAATCCAAAGGATACGTTTTCTTGTTCACACTTTGCGATACACGTTTTATACTATCAATATCTTTCGTTTTACATTAACAAAAAATCATAAAAATTTGATATTCTTAATCTACGCATAAAGACGAATCAAACAAGATTTGACATTACTATATTTTATCTTATAAATTGTCGGAAATATTCACGATTTTTTTTTGAGTTGTGAATAGTGTCCAAAAGAATATTGTATCATTTGGTTTTGGACGGAGAGAGTACTTGACATTCTTATGGTAATCCATAGCTACTACTATACAATTCTACACCAATGCAGCTAAACATACCTATCCCACATTGGACTTGAACTGAGAACAAAGTGAAGCTGCTGAAGTGTAGATTCCTGCATTTCTTTCTTTCCGGATCGTAAAGCTCCTTTAAACCACCCTGAAAGCACACTTTTTGATTGTGATTTCAGGTGAGCCCACTGAGCATTCAGGCTGAAAACGTTCAGGGTTTAGTGTTCTGCACAGACAACCAAGCCTCTTAGTGGCTCGTACAACATTATAGCCATTTGCGTATAGTAAGATTGTAAGAATGCAAGATCTTGATCTATTTAAGCAACCATTTGGCATTCTAAAAACCAAACTATGAATCAAAGTGTTCAAACCATCACGGAAAATCAAATACATAGAAAAAAAAGGAAATACACAAAAACACTCTAAAGTCTTATATCCTTATTCTGCAACTTTTGGAAGCGGTGAAGGGAGATTCATTTGTTATGAATCACGATAATATCGCCATTCCGGTGTCTCGACTCTCGATGATCGTACTTTGTGGTATTAGAATATAGGGGATTCAAACCCCAATTTGATCTTCGTCGTTATTGTTTTTGTGTGTATTGGATTAAAAGGTTTGTATTTCTAGCTTTTTTCTGTGATTTTTCTGTTTCAATCGGGGAAAGTTTGATTTTTTAGCTAAATTAGAAAACTTGAACCCTAAACCTCGGAAGATGATGACTCCAACACAAACTCGCAAAACCAAATCGACAAAATAAAACTCAAATGAAACTGAATTCAGATAAACATACCCGCATCGATTAAATCCATGACAAATATCATCAGAAATTCCATCTTTACAATCTACAAACAGGTGAATCGAACAATCAACGAGAATGCTAAACCGATGAACGATCAGAAATATTGGACAATAAAAGCGAATATCAAACAGCGACCAACCGAAAAGAGCAAAAGAAACCCACAAAAAATAGAAGCTAAGCCTAAATGAAACCGAAATCAGACATACAGTTTTAAAGTGGCACCGAACATTAGATCGGTCCATCTCTACAATCTACAACACACACGTAACCCTCAGAAAATCAAGAACAATAAATTTGTAGTCAACTAATTTAGCTACAACAAAATCAAATCAGTGAACAAAATTTAATAAAGTATAAATGATAGTTAAATTACCTAATTGATCGAGTTTGAACTTCGCGTTTTTGATTTCGGAATTGGAATCGAGGTTTAGCTAACTGAAGTGTCATGATCCAAAGTAATTCGAACATTCAAGCCGTGATTTATATACTGTTCAAATCTGATTCAAACGGTGATATAGCTAAACATACTGTATAGTAAAAAACCAGAAGACGGCATAATCTGACCTCCGTCGAACTAAGCCAGAGAGGAAGGATCACGGCGGATGATGAGTGTCCTACACATCATCAAATCACAGTTTCATCCAAATTTACATCACAAGCTTTTCTATGCACATTCATCACATTAAATTTCTCGTTACACAAACTCACAAAACCAAATCGACAAACTAAAACTCAAATGAAACTGAATTCAGATAAACATACCCGCATCGACTAATTCCATGATAAATATCATCCGAAATTCCATCTTCACAATCTACAAAAAGGTGAACCGAACAATCAGCGTCAAACCCAATATCCGACAAAAAAAGCAAATACGGAACAGCGATCAACCGAAAAGGGCAAAAAACACTGCAAAAAATAGAACCTAAGCTTAAATGAAACCGAAATCAGACATCGAGAAATCACAAAATCTACTAAACCCTGACACCAAACACATCAACCACATTTTTCTTTGAGCATAATCATCCGGTTCCCGACAAAACTTCTTTGAGCATAATCATCCAGTTCCCGACAAAACTCAAACCCTAAACCTCGAAAGATGATAACTCCAACACAAACTCACAAAACCAAATCGACAAAATAAAACTCAAATGAAACTGAATTCAGATAAACATACCCGCATCGACTAAATCCATGACAAATATCATCCGAAATTCCATCTTCACAATCTACAAACAGGTGAACCGAACAATCAGCGTCAAACCCCAAAAATATCCGACAATAAAAGCAAATACCGAACAGCGATCACCCGAAAAGGGCAAAAAACACTGCGAAAAATAGAACCTAAGCTTAAATGAAACCGAAATCAGACATCGACAAACATACCAGAATCGATTAGATCCATCCATCTCCACAATCTACAACACATTCGGCGAGCCTTTCCGATGGAAACAACATCGGCAGAAGGACGATACTGCATGCCACATATATAACAGATCAGAAGGTTACTATCGCCATTGACAATCACATCATACTTAATATCCGATTGATCAGTTGCTGTTGCTGTAACATGATGGCTCTCAGGTTCAGTGTCTTCAGGCCGAGCATCGGTCTTATCAAATTCAAATACCTCATCATGACTATCTGAAACGGTTACCCTAACACAATCAGTAGCTCGCTCATTGTGATATTGCTCGCTTCCTGCGGTATCTAGTGCTGCACTTGTTGCCATGTCAGAACTTGCATTACTACTTGTCGTAACAGAAGAATTCCTTGACGTCAGTGTCTGATGAGCAATGCTGGTTTTTCCGGAGTGGAAGGTGGAACTGGGGACGCTCGATAAGAGAGGTCGGAACATATTTTGAGGACTTCTTCGATCCTACAAAGAAAAAAGGCAGTGTACTCAAATAAGATAGTCAGAGAAAAAGGCACAAATATCATTCTAATAAGAAACTTATGAAAGCCGGCAGTATTAATGACTTTTTAAGTGATTTACGTGTGTTCAGCTTCAGCGCAAATCAATGGCTTTTGCTGCAGATACCATTTCAAGATATCGTATAACACTATTATGGTATACCAGGATGTAATAATAAAGAGAGCAAACGAGCAGTATGTATGGGTACCATTTGCCTTATTGCAGAGTCAAACGACCGCTTTGGAGCAGAACTTGGAGCAAACGTCTTTGTAGATTTCTTCGTAAAAGCCGATGGCCTTCCAACAGGATACCCACCGATTCCTTTTCTAGACATGGGTCGGTCAGAGAAACTCGAAGGAATAGATTGCAATGAGTCAGCATCATCATCCCCTGATGATACTATCGAACCTTTACTATGAGATGAAGCGATGCTTCTAGAAGCAGTGGGAGACATCGACTGCCTCCCTAATTTCGAGGAAGTGGGCGAAGACCCTCTAATATAAGTTGCCGGTCGATTAGGCAACGAGGTGCGGAGATTAGGGGGCGCCTCTAAGGAGAAGCCGGGAATGTTGGACTGCCATGCTCTAACTTTAGGTGATGCTGAATTTCCACGACTCGTCCTTGCAGGAGAAGTTCCCCTCATTCCTGACATAACCATTGAAGTAGGAGAGCCAGTTGTTGATCTCTGAGGTGTTGGGGTTACAGATCTTGGAAAGGTTGAATGTTTGACCAGGGGAGGTGATGGCCTTCGTGATGGAGAAGTAGAACGTAAAGGACCTCGATGTGAGTGAGGAGCAGAAGACGCTCTTCCCGAAAAAGTACCAGTCCCAGACTGAGGAGATGGGCTCAGACGCTGAGGGCTGGGGCTACCTCTACTGCGATTCTTTTCCATCTGTAATATCAATGACAATACAAAGTTACTCCGATGATTCAGTTTTAAAAAAAATCGAACAAAATAATCAATGAATAGTGAGTGACTCACGGCAGACGATCTTTAAATGGAGATGGGCCGGCTTCGAGCTCTACCGTTATGTACAAGGCTGATGGGGGGTGGATCATCATCCAACGAGGAAAAAAGAGGGGTCTCCGGAGGAGTTAATGACCTTCCAATTCAAGAGGTAAACACATAAACAGAAACATCGTCACTTAAAATCCTCGTAGAAGTATAAATGGTCATTTACTGAAATATAACTAAAACCAACCACTCATAATCGTTCTTGTCACCGTCCACATTGAGTAAATCACTGCTCTCTCCACGAGCAGGAATATTGATTCCAAGCTGAGATCCGGGAATAGCTTGGCTTTGGAAGCTGGAAATATAGCAATGTTAAGCATTGAGCTAACAAAACAAATAATTTACATTTGAAACAGCAAACCAGTATAAGAGAAGCAGGGAGTTATATAATTAACCGTCAAAATCATCAGTCGACTCGAGGAGGAAATTGTTTCTTTCTCTGCTTTGCAGTCCATTGAATAGAGCTAGATCGTCGTCTTTTTCTTTACAAGACGACACGTGTTCAAGACTGCGTTCTCTCTTATGGCCATCAATACGGGAATCGCCTCTGAAAGAATGCCCCAAGGACGGAGAAGGTGGCATCTTGAATGCCTAAATTACTCCCAACTCTGGCATCAAGCAATGCAGCTCATACTCATACTACCCTGGACCAATAAACTGAAGAAAATTAAAAGAGAAAAATACTGTAGTAATAATGTACGATTAAGTTCCCTTATTAATAATTCACGCAAACAAAATCAGGGTAAAAAAAAAGCATACTTTTTTTTCAATTTAAAACTTATTATTAACGCTTTCAGCTTAATTTTTCGTTTGAAACTGTATTTTTATTACTCCGTATTATTTTATTGTATTGTCAGTTTTTTTCTTTTAAGATGACGACTTCAGATATTGATTCATGTTAGCCGACCCCAAATCTTAAGCTCTGATGTTGTTGACTTGTTGTTCATATCAGACACGGTAAACAAGTCCGAAAACAAAGAAAATAAAAGAAAAAATATATTGAAATCTGAGGGAAAAATGTCGAAGAACGTTACCTCACGAAGCGCATCAGCATAAGAACTCATGTCGGTGAGAATGACAAGAACGTGCTTCCCACATTCATACGCCAAATATTCAGCAGTGGTCAATGCAATACGGGGTGTAATGATACGCTCAATCGTAGGATCATTAGCCTGCAATCAGTACATATTCAGACCATGTAAAACAATAACGAGATTCAAAAGAAACTGAACAAAAAGCAAAATGTACGAAAAGATGTAATATACCAGATTCAAAAAGAGCGTGACTCTCTCCATAGAACCGTTCTCCTCGAATTCACGTTTAAAGAACTGTGCGGTTTCCATGTTAACTCCCATAGCTGCAAACACGATGGCAAAGCTGTCCTCTTCACCGCCACCACTCTACAACGATCAACCCAAACAAATACAAATCTTTTACATCTCGTAAACTTTTAGGCCTCGTTCTTTCCAACTTACTTTCAGTCATTCAGATGACTTCTATGAAGTTAATCTGTTTAGCTTAGTTGAGTTCAGTTTGTAGTGTTGTGTTCAACATGGTATACAGTGCTATTTTTGGGCAAAATTTTCAATTTTTTTGTTATGACCTTGTTTCAGCGAGAAAGAACAGGGCCGTAAGCTGTCATTTTAAGTAAAGATAAATGAACGGTTGGTAGGAAAAATTATACCTCCAAAAGATCATCGGACTTCTCCAACCGCTTCACCAAACCAGCTTGACGACAGATTTGTGCAGCAATCTCGTTGTGAGGAAGACCAGCAGCGGAAAATAGAGGGATCTTTTGTCCTCGAGCAATGGAATTCATCACATCAATTGTGGAAATTCCGGTCTGAATCATCTCTTCTGGGTACGTTCTTTCACTTGGGTTGATCGAACTACGTGAAAACACGTCTACAAGTAGCATTGCAGTCATATCAGCATGCGACAGTTCAGGGCAAAAAACGTCAAAATTCCAAAGAACCCAGACGCCACATACCAGAGATATCCAAGTACGCTTCAGGAAGAATGGGAGGGCCATTGTCGATTGGCTTTCCCGATCCATTGAATATGCGTCCAAGCATATCCAGAGAGACGGGAGTTTTCAGGACCTGTTAAAGAAACGTGATTATCCGCATACAGTCAAAAAAATCTTCATACATTCAATTTCGACAGCCATGAAATGAAAGCGATAATTTGGCATACATTCAATTTGGCATACAGCTAATCTTTCTCGAATTCGACAGCATCCCTTTAGAATCATTAACATATGATCAAATTATGCAACTTTATCACATAATGAAACCATAATCATACATCACAAATTCTCCGATGAGACGGTCTCACAGTAATTATATCATCCTATATGTGAGAGGTCTCGGAATACGAATACAATTAACCCCAGTTGATATAATCATCAAATAAACCAAAATAAACACGATCAAAAGCATAAAGATCAAAACTTTGATCAACAAATGAATTATTCAAACATAAAAGATCAAAACTTCAATGAAAAAAAATCTCAAAAAAAAAAGAAATACCCATTCCAATCTCAAGAGTTCCATCATCAACATCCATGGAGTTTTTGGCACTCATTACCAAAATAAACACGATCAAAAGCATAAAGATCAAAACTTTGATCAACAAATAAATTATTCAAACATAAAAGATCATAACTTCAATGAAAAAAAATCTCAAAAAAAAAAGAATTACCCATTCCAATCTCAAGAGTTCCATCGTCAACATCCATGGATTTTTTGGCTCTCATTCTGATCAATCAACTGCACAACAATGTCAAAATCACACCACAACAAATAAAATCAAAATTAAAAACAAAAAAAAAATTGAGAAATTAATCAATCAGTAATAAATCAAATTAATAAAAACAAATCATTAAAAATCTACTGAGACAACCATACTTCAATAAAAACTCAAATCATACTTCAATTCAAATTTACTGAGACAACCAAAATTAGGATGGAAAAAAACGTGAGGAAAGCGTGAAGAAGAGAGAAGCAGGAAAGCGTGAAGAAGAAGTAGTGGAAGGACGGATGGGAAATGAATGGACGAGAAGGAAGGAAGAAAGGAAGGAAGGAAAGATGGAGAAAAGGACGGGAAGGAAGGAAAGATGGAGAAAAGGACAGGCAGCACTGTTCCTAAGAAAAGGAACTATTCCTAAGAAACATTTTAGGTGGAGTATTCTTTTTAAGATGTAAAGATTAGCTACATATTATTTGCTAGAAAGTTTAATTTTAAAACGTATGCTTTATAAATATTTTACAAGTTTTTGATATCATTTTATAAATCGTTAGTAATTTAATTATTTACGATCATTATAATATTTTGTTGGTTATCGTGACACTAGTAACTAAATAATATCGATTTCATATTTTTGTCCTATTTCGTTAATTTATAATTTTAACTGAAAATCATATTTTTATACTCCCTCCGTCCCAAAATGTTTGTCCCGTTTGCTTTTGCACGATAACTAAGAAAATGGTGTGATGATTGAGTATATAGGCAATCATGCCTACTTTATAGGGTGATGTGTGAGGTGGGGTGGGTTAATTGAATGGCAAAATGGTAAATACTTTGTCTTAGTAGGGACGAAGTTGTAAAAAAGGATAGACTAAAAAGGAAAGTTGAGAAATGGGACAATCATTAAGAACCTACCCAAAAAGGAATACGGGACAATCTTAGTGGGACGGAGGGAGTATTTTAAATCGAAATTTGTATACTTGTTAATAAATTAATTTTCGTTTTACGATTTATTCTAATAAATGAGAAAATAGTCGATTTAGTTTTAAATATATTTTTAGTCGAGACTATTTTCACTAATAATTTCCTATTTGTTTACAATTGACTATTTTTATTAAAATCCGTATTATTTATTAATAAAAGCTATTTATTAAAAATAGTTTGAAATCTTTATAAATCTCATTTTATTTATAAAACTTTTTGACTCAATTAATTTTGATATCGTTTTTCTTAGAATATCTCATTTCTGAAAATTTATAATCTTAACTCGATTTCTAAATTATTTATAAAATACAATATATTGACGTATTATATTTTATTTATATTTCGAGTAACAAATTTAGAAATATAATAAAGTTACGATAATGACGATAATAATAAAATGTTAATTTCGTTAGAAATGCTATTTTTATACATTTAACTTATTTTAATAACTTACGTATTTTCTATAACAAAATTTCTATTTTAAGTAAGTTTCTAAAAATAGTAAGTTCCTAATTATAGAAAGTTTCTCTTTTATATAAAATGTTTATTCCTTTTATCTTCATATTATTCATAATGATTATATCTCTTGTATATATCGATAATGGCTGTTTTGGAGTTATGGAATAAGAACAAGTGTGAGGTTTAGAGTAATATATTCTGGAGTTTACATTTTTGCCATCAACTATAAGGCTGGTGTGTCTTTATGGGGCACACTGGTTGTTGAACCGAGCATATATGGTGTTTGGGAGTGTATGTACATTTTGACCTTAAACTCGTGCCTCGCAGTGTAAGACGCCGTCGGGTTGAACTGAGTATTTATGGTGCTTGGGAGGGGTGTGCATATTATCTTAAACTAGGGCCACGCATTTATAAGTCGCCGTCCTATTATGGTTGAGTAGCCTAGTTAGAGATCGAGGTTTGATTTGTTTGAACTAAGTTCTCGAAGCTAGTTTTATTATTCTCCTAGTGAAAGTCTAACCTTCATCACCAATCCTATCCATAACGCCGTTTTGAATATTTTTATTATTATCGATTCATTTGGTTTGCAGGTTGGCAAATATTTCAAGTTTTCTTCTGAAAACTTGTTCTGATTTTATTGTTCTAATATTTTAAGTTTTCTCCGAAAGCTTATTTTTATTATATCATTTAATTTTTTCCATTTTAATTATTTGATATAGTAATACTATTATTTTCCATATGATATAATTTGGCTGGGAGAACGTCCGAGTTACTCCCCACTGACGTGACTGTTATGTTTATAACATGTCAGGTATTTGCTGCTGGGTTTTGGGTGTGAGCTAGCGAGTAGCGTCAATCCTACTCTTTCTTCATTATTGTAATTTATGGATTTGTATAAACCCGTTTGAAGATTTTTACTTTTAGCCTTTTTGTAAAAATAGGCCTTTGTATTGACTTACCATTTCTTTTAATAAGATATAGTTTGTCGGTGTGTTTTAATCCCAACTCTACAGTGTTTCCGCCACTGTATTGCGTTAGATTTTCTAGGGGATTACAATAAATCTCTTAGTCTGTCCCAGAATCCCATCAAAGCTAATCTCGTTGAAACCGGTGGGTCTTCTAAGGGAGATAAGAATAAGGGAAATAAGGGGAACAAGGGAAACACTAAGGGTGGTGAAGGCAAGGATCAGGGGAACAAAAACAAATAAAACCAAGGAAAATACACCAAGGCCGTTCCAAAAATTCAGAAACCAAATACTAATCTGGTGTGCTATCTATATGGTCAACCAGGTCACAAAGCTTACCAATGCCCCCAGAAAAAAAAGTGGTCATGCTGGCCAAGCTAATCTTGCTGAAACAGATGACATCATTGCAGCTGTTGTGGTTGAGGCAAATCTGGTGGCAAATGCTAGTGACTGGATTCTGGATACTGAAGCTTCAAGGCATCTCTATGCAAACAAGGAGCTATTCGCCGAGTTTGAAGCTGTAGATGATGGTGAATGCGTCTACATGGGTAATTCTTCCTCCGCTGTTATTATAGGAAAAGGCAAGGTGTTTCTTAAACTTACCTCAGGGAAGACTCTTGCCCTTAGTAACATTTTGTATGTTCCTTCGTTGCGTAGAAACCTAGTGTCTGGTGCCTTACTTAACAAAGTTGGTGTGAAACTTGTTTTTGAGGCTGACAAGGTTGTAATGTCTCGCAATGGAGACTTCGTGGGCAAGGGCTATCTCAGTGGGGGTCTGTTTGTGTTGAACGTTGATGTTTCTACCTTTAATAATAAAGCTTCTTCTTCTGTTTATATTGCTGAGTCTATTGATTTGTGGCATGGTAGACTAGGTCATGTGAATGTTGAGTCTATTGAAAAACTCAAATCTATGTCGCTTATCTCGTCATTATCCTCAGAAGTGTTTACAAAATGTCCTAGTTGTGTAGAGGCTAAATTTGCTAAAAAGCCAAATAAACCTGTTAAGACTAGACATACTGACCTTCTAGAATTAATTCACACTGACCTAGCAGATTTTAAAAGCACTATGAGCAGAGGAGGCAAACATTACTATGTCACTTTTATAGATGATTGTTCTAGGTACACTAAAGTGTATTTACTTACACATAAAAGTGAAGCTGAGGATATGTTTGTAAAGTTTAAAAACGAGATACAAAATCAACTTGATAAGAAGATTAAAAGAGTTAGGTCCGATAGGGGTGGTGAATATGCCTCTAATTATTTAATAGACTTTTGTGAGAAATATGGTCTAATTCATGAGAAAAGTCCACATTACACACCCCAATCAAATGGAGTAGCGGAACGTAAAAACAAAACCTTAAAAGAAATGATGAATGCCATGCTTCTAAGTTCTGGCCTTCCCGATGACATGTGGGGGAAGCGGTTCTGTCCTCTTGTCATATTCTTAATAGGGTACCTCATAAGAAATTAGACAAGACACCCTACGAGTTGTGGAAGGGTTATGCTCCCAACCTGAGTTTCCTGAGAGTGTGGGGGTGTTTAGCTAAAGTAGGTCTACCTAACATTAGGAGACCCACTATAGGACCTAAAACCTATGATTGCATTTTCATTGGATATGCTCAAAATAGTGCTGCATATAGATTTATGTCTTTAAGTGATCGATCTATTTCTGAAGCTAGAGACGCTGAATTTTTTGAGCATGTTTTTCCATTAAAGAAAGATGTTGCATCATTGCCTGAATTATCTGAATTGCCTGTTAAACCTGCTGATAGTTCCATGCATGCTAGGAGTAGTACCTTTGTTGATCATGATGTTGAACCTAGAAGGAGTAAAAGGCCTAGAATTGAGAAAGATTTCGGCGATGATTTTATTACAACTTTCTTGACTGAAAATGCATGTGACTTTTGCACGAGTGATGAGTTTGTTTCTGCCTTTTTAATGGAAGAAGATCCAAAAACGTATGATGAGGCTATGAGGTCTATTGATGCTAACTTTTGGAAAGATGCCATTAAAAGTGAACTAGACTCTATTACTTCAAATCAGACATGGGAGTTAACTGATTTACCTAAAGGGTGTAAGCCGATTTCTAGTAAATGGTTATTTAAAAAGAAACTTAGACCCGACGGTACGATAGAAAGGTTCAAGGCTAGACTTGTGGTAAGAGGGTTTACACAAAAGAAAGATATTGATTACTTTGATACTTACTCACCTGTGACCAAAATTTCCACCATTAGAACTCTAATCGCTTTAGCTGCTATTCATAATCTGGTAATACATCATATGGATGTAAAAACAGCTTTTTTGGATGAAGACTTAAAGGAAGAGATCTACATGTCACAACCCGAGGGTTTTGTGGTTAAAGGTCAAGAGAGTAAAGTGTGTAGACTAAGAAAATCACTATATGGTCTGAAACAAGCACCCAAATAGTGGTACGAAAAATTTCACAACACCTTGATTAAATATGGCTACATTACCAGTAATTCTGATTCATGTGTGTATTAAAAGATGTTTGGATTAGATTGTGTGATTATTTGCCTATATGTTGATGACATGTTAATAATTGGTAAGAATTTATTTGTCGTAAATAAAACCAAACAGTTCTTGTAATCACAGTTTGAGATGAAAGATTTAGGGAAAGCTGACGTTATCCTAGGAGTTAATATTATCCAAAACTCAAATGGAATCGCCCTAAGTCAGTCTCATTATGTGGAAAAGGTGTTGAGAAAATTTGAACACTTTGATGTTGAGCCTGCTAGAACTCCCTATGATCTTAGTGTTCACCTGTGTAAAAACTTGGGCGAAAGTGTCTCCCAAAAAGAATATGCTTCTCCTTTTGCGTCCTCTTCGACATGTGAGCCCACCCAACCACTTTATACCCCCTCCCAACCTCCCTACCTACCCTTGCACCTATCATATGACCCCTACACTTCATATACATATCCTCACCTCATCTTATCTTCACGACATACCGAGTTTCACATCAAAACCCACCTTTTTATACCATTGCAAGCTTAGCACTTCAACCATGCGGCCTTATCGAGAAAAAAGAGGAACAATGATGAAAACAAGCTATGTGCCATTCATGATCATTGAGACGATGGAGTTAGTGAGTTGCTAACCGATTGGTACGGCAACTATCCTTTCTTTTCCGTCTTTTATTGCTTGTCTTCCTTTGTTTGTTCCCTTCCCCTTATCCATTTTTGTGTCATGGTGGCCCTCGGGGCCTTGGTAGTCATTGCTCCCGATTCTCGATGACTTGACTACATCGAGAGTCATTTCAAAATCCAAACCTGCAAGTATTTTCACTTTTTCTTTAATTTCTTTTTCTTTTGTTAGGATTTAGTCGGATTCGGGCGGAATCCGGGCTAGGTGACTTGATTACACCTAGTTCTCCCCTTCCATTTCCTTTTATTTCCTTCTTTTTATTTCTTCCCCCATCCATATCTTTTCTCGTCTCGGCCCATGGTGACTTGACTACACCCCGGCCGGACACATTCCCTCTTCTTCACCTTTATTTTGATTTTCGTAGTTTTTTCGAAAAAATCTGAAAAAAAAACCTAAAAATTTGAATTTTTTTCACAAAAATCAAAAGATTTTTCCTTTGTGTCGTTTCCTTTTGTGTCATTGTGTCGTATTTTTGTTGTGTTGTGCGTGTTTTGCCTCCTTTTCTCCTTGTAGGTCGCTTAATCACCGTTAACTTTGGAGGGCTTTCAAGACATCCGGTAACATATTTTTATCCCTTTTTTCCTCTTTACCTCTTGTGGAGTTTGGAGGAGAATTTGTGATGATGTGTGCTCGGGTGGAGCTTTGTAGAGTTTGAGGTTGATTTGGTGGCTTGTTTGGAAGTTCGGGGTGGTGTTTGTTCTCTTTGTGTGTTTGTTTTGTTTTGTTTTGTCATCTTTGTCTCATTTTCTTTCGTTTTTGTTGCGTCTTGTTTTGTGTTGTGTAGTTTGTGTCTTGTGTAATAAAAGGTTTTCGAAAACCCGATTTTGAGACTAGTGTGCAAGTGTTTACTTTCCCTTCCTAGTGATGTAAATCGAGTCTTGGACTTTAGTCTAGTAGAATGACCCTAAATCAATAGTTTCGTTGGTCCTTTACCTTGAATCCACCTAGCTTAGTAGGGATTTACTACGGGATTTGCATTTTGACCACTATGACCACCCACGGTGTGATAAGGCCTTGGTTGCCGAGTCCCGTCTCTTAGGTGACCATGTTTGAAATTGTTTGATTAGTCCAAGTTTTCCACCTTTTTGTGGGTTTGAAGGGAAAGCGCGCCCTACTCACCCATTTTCCTACCTTCTACACATATTTCCACAAATAATTTGCAAAATTGTTGAAGTTCTTACTTGGCTACAAGAAATGCCTACAAAACAAAATCATCTAATAGGCAAGCCAAGTCAAAAGAAAGAAAGAGAAAGAAAGAAAAGAATGAAGAAAAATAAAAGGCACAACAAGTGAAAAACAAAATACAAAAGAAGAAAAAGAAATGTCATAGAAACTCAAAAGTCAAATGCGAAAGAAAATGCCAAAGAAAATCACTTCATAAAAAGATTCTCCCCATCTCAAAAAATAAGTCTTTTTCCGATCGTTACCGTGAAGAGCCTACCAAGGGACTGAGTCCCTAGGAAGGATGATAGCGGTAATGATCGGTCTTCCCTCATTTTGCAATCATATTCCACCTTTTTACTTGGACTAGTTGGACGATTTTGAGCATGGGACGACCCTCTTGACTTATCGCTAAAGGGGCGGGGTCTCACTTACCTACAGTGTCGACTAACACCGTGGTTCATCCTTTTTTCCATCCCGCCGATCGTCCCGTAGTACGTTCTTAGAAGGTTAGGAGGACCTAGGTAAGTCACCAACGTTTTTATTGCTTTGTTGTCATACTATTAGGGTTTAGTTTATATCGGTTTGTATTATTAGTTCGGGAACGTTGTCACTTGCCTTGAGTCCTTAACCGATGCTTCTTTCACCGCTTTGTAGAGATAAGCGGTATTTGTTTCTTTTTGGGTGCAACCGATTGCTTGTTTGTTTGTATGTTTGCTTGTTTGTGTGTTTTTGTGTCCGGTTGCATCCACAGTTTTGTCGCAAGACCTTACTTGCCTTGCGGAGTGCACTTTTCCTCTAAGTGTACTCGCGTGAGTTGAAAGGGCGTAGGGTGCGCTAATACCCACTCGTTAAGTAGTCTAGTTCTTTTAGTTAGTTCGTGCTTACTCGAGGGCGAGTAAGGGTTAGGTGTGGGGGAGTTGATAAGTGTAGTTTGTAGTGCCTAATTTGTTGTGTTTGGTTCCGGTTTCTCTTGTGAAATCGCTCTTTGGGAGCGGTTTCTGGGCTACTTATGCTTCTTCTAGTTCATTTTAGGTTCCCAAGACCATTCATGGAGAATTGGAACGATTCCGACTCGTTTCCTACACATTTGAGCAAACTAGGAGAAGCGACGATCACTCGGTGGCTTAGACTCGATCTCGAGACCTTGGGACCCATTTCCGAGCCCCTTAGACTCGATCCCGAGCACCGAGAATCGATGAAAAGCCCATGAGAGGCAAGGAGGGACCTTAATGATCATAAAAGAGGCCTACAAGACCCTTCCTGGGCGGGAAGAGTAGCCTTCCCGGTCGGGAAGGAGTGCATGAATGAAGAGGCTACTGATCTGGCCGTCCCGACCGGGAAGAGCAATAACACCGCCTGGTGTTATGGATAACACAGCCCGGTGTTATGCTTGATCCCGACCGGGAAGAGAGCTTCCTGACCGGGAAGGATGGCCCATCCCGACCGGGACCATTCCTTCCCGACCAGGAAGAAGTGTTGTAGCCGCATGACTCTTCTTTTCTTCTCCTTCACTCTTGTAACCCTATAAATACCCCCCCCCCTCTTGTAATCTTAGGGATGGTCTTGATTACCCACTAAACCCTAGACTACTTTCGTTTAGATTAGCCTAGATTAGTGTAGATTAGTCCTTAGTTAATCCTTAATCTTAGATTATCCTTGTATTAATTGAATTGTTGAAGATCTCTACCAAGATTGACAACCTTGGTAGATGTATTTGGGTTTTCTCTTTTATGCAAGATTTCATTCTTCCATTCATTTTCTAGTATGGTATAATCTCTCTTTTCCCTTCTCTTAATCTTGTTTTATCATTCAAGTTTTAATCTTTGTTCATTGTATTGTTCATTGTTCATAGTTTTCACTAGTTTCATTATGGATGTTCTATCGTTTGTGTTGGTTTCTCTTGTTTATGTTAATGTTTGTTTAGATATGATTGAGTAGACTTTTTGTGGGGTTAGTAGGGTGATTAAGTGTGGATTATGGATGATTAGGGTTTGATTGTGGGTAAAGGTGGATTCTTTGTTGCTAGTCACAAGTTATGTACACTATGTGTTTGTTGAAATGCTTGTTAGAGTAGTAGTTGCAAATACATCTCTTGCTTGTCTTCCTATTCTCATTGTGTGATTGATTTGTGGTTGAATCCTTGTGTATAGGGTAACATATTGCATAAGTATTCGGGTTTTGTCTTTGACACGAGAGTGCGGACATAGGCTTTGACGCGAGAGCGCGGACCAACCTTAGTAACTAGGCGACCCTTGCACCATCGATCTCCCAACTATCCTACTACACTTATTAACCCGACCTTACCCTATTCTTTCCTTATTAGATTTCTCCATCATTCTTGTCATTGTTTCCTTATTCTTAGTCGTAGCTTAGCCTTGTGACCTAGTCTTGTATTTGGGTAGACCTTAGTCTAGACACCTCTTACCGTCCCCGTGGACTCGACCCGACTTGCCCTATCTACGTGTTAGGAATAGTTGGTTTTTATTTGTTGGCGGGGATCCACGGCAAATCCCTCCCATCACCTTCTTTGGGCTCTTGGGCCATCACTTCCAGAGTACACATTTTAGTCTGGATCTCGGTATTATCGGCGTAATTCTGAGCAAATTCAGTAGCTACATCGTCCCAAGTCCTGTATTTCTTGGAATCGAGCCAGTAGTACCAGGACTTGGGATGCTTCTCGAGTGAGGAAGCAAATAAGTGCTTGAACATGGTGGATTTCACCCCTTTGACCGCCATGAGTTCTTTGAAGGCCCGGATGTGGTGGACCGGGTCTTCGGTACCCTCAAACATCGGAATTCCCGTAAGGTTGAGGTTAGCAGGTAGCTCGTCATTCAGAGGTGAGTAGGAGCGAGCATTTTCGGTGTGGATCGAGTTGTTGGTTGACAGGTGAACCTGTTCTTCAAGCTTGCGAACAGCGCCGATTAACTCGGCTATAGGCCTAGTGGGCTCAGATCCAGTGGGAGTGCCTTTCTCCACAGCAGTCAGACGGGTGGCCAGGGTGGTTTGGTCGGTCTGTATGGCAGTCAATTGAGTTTCGATCTTGGCTAGCGCGACTTTCAAGTCGTCCATCTTGCGTTGATATCTGGTCTCGTGTGGCCTGTCTGTAAGAATACCACGTAACCAGAAACTAGTCCAAATCCCGGAATAGAAAGTACATCCCGAACAAGACTGAAAAGAGAAATGACTCGGAAAAGACACCTAGACGGGTGACTTGTGAAAGGTGGGCTTCCTTAGGAATCGGCGGGTGGGCCGAGTCCTGTTCGAAGGAAGGTTCACGTGAGACATCCCTAGACTTTGGACTTGATTGTGTAAACGGGCCCTCCTTTGTAGGAGTATGTCCTACGTAGGTGGGCCTTGCCTTAGCCTAATAAGGCGGACTGGGATAGGGAAGAAACTCGTGATGTAGGATCAACAGAGTTTCGACGCTAAAGACTTCGACGACTTAAGACACGACCCGGCACTGCTAAATATGGGAAGTCCTAAGAAAAGGAAGGTTTTGAAAAGGATTTTTAGAAAAAAAATCCGAAAAAAAAACGGTGGAGGGACCTTATTTTTCGAAAATCGAGAAGAAAATATCGTGCCTCGGTTTTGAAAGTTCGAAAATATTTTCGAGCTTTGAAATGGGCAGAATACCGGCTAGAAATAGGATGTTTTGAGTAGAATCATAAGTGCTAAATTCAGTATACGTCCCGGGTTTTGAAATTGGATAGTTTGAAAAGATGCAATTTTTGAAAAAGACGGTTTTTGAAAACGACACTGAAACCAAGTAGCACGTAGTCACACAAGCATTATAACGACGCCATGTATGCTTTACACTAACTCTCGGTCGGTCTATAGAGGGTCTATACCAGTGCACATAGTCTAGACGTTGATCGGGACGGACTTTCTAAGTCGAGTTGAGCTTAGAACATGCTGCGAAACCCACTCGAATCGACTATGGACACCTTTGACATATCCATATTGGAATACATCACGGTATAGTGGGACGTCGGTCGCGAGTACCGGCCCGGAAAAATATGGGTTATGCATGATCCGTAAAACTAAAACGCGTATTGTACTAGTAAAACGATTTCTATTCGAGTCTCACCCTGAGGATGCCGAAGGTAAGTCACACATCAGTTAATCCCCAGCGGAGTCGCCAAATTGTGGACATGACATAGGTCTACCCCGACGCGGCCACGCGCGGGTTTTGGGAGGCGAATGATCATCCATATGAGAATGGATCAAATTGAAATTTAAATCGAAGTGGAGTCGCCACCGAACTTTGTGGGAGTTCGGGCCCGTTCGAACCCACTCTATGTCGTAGTGGGCCGTATAGAAAATGCGGCCCATTTCCGATGTCAGAGTTTATTGGGCTCGTCACTTTGCATTGCGATACCGATACCGTCACTACCGGTTATCGTGTATTGAATGACTCTCTTGCGCCATCGGTTTCGGGCATAAGGAAACCGAGGTTCTTAGTAAGGGGTGAGGGTACGTGTTGGGAAGCCCACATAGGACACCCAACCCCGCCCGCACATTAGCGGCCTCTACTAAGATATCGAAAGACTTTCTAATACGCGCGTTAATAGTTCGGTTAAAATGTTGTGCAAGCATTATTTTCTCTAAACATGCGAGAATTTGAAAGGGTTTCTATGTCAAGTTAATGCAACTAATTCTAACGTCGAAGTTGAATTTTAGCATGTGGGCTCATTTTAGTACAATAAAATAAACAAAGTAAATCAACAAAAAAAAACGGTTAGTAACGGTATAACGATAATAACGGTTTGCAAAGATGTAGAATGTTATGGAATGATATAAATAAGATGATGCAAAGTTTTGGAAAGTAATATTTCACGTGATGAATTAGGCACGTGTCGACTTAAGTCGTAGAAAGCATTAACGAGGTTCGAATGACTTTATAGGACTCACGGTTTGACATGATAAGGGGCCACTCGACCGAGTCATTGGAGGACTCGACCGAGTGGACCTCTGAAAAGGCTTCTGTCCCGTATGTTAGACCCTACTCGATCGAGTTATTGACGTACTCGACCGAGTACGTTGCCACTCGACCGAGTCATTGTGTGACTCGATCGAGTAGGGGTCGAAAAAGCATTATGTTTTGGTTTTTGGGGTGCCACTCGACCGAGTGTGCTAGGCACTCGACCGAGTGCCCCCTGTACGAACTAGGGTTCGTTTGCGATTTTGTTAATTTGATAATTCTACCGAATAGGGCATAAATATTGTATGATTTATGCTCGATTCGGATTTTGATGAATCATTGATTTTGTCGAATTGGGTATAAATATTATGGGATTTATACTCGATTCTAATTTAGACTACTCGTCGTATCCCATATTCGATTATTGAATCGATATGAAATATTAGAGCGAGATAAAAAAAAGATTGTTATAAGTCGTTTTAAGTTAACCAAAACGATATAAATTCCCTCCGCGTTTATAGTGTCGTATTAATTCTCGCGAATTGTTTGACATCTATTTTAGCATCAACGAGAAATCGTGTTAATTAATTTTTTGACTAAATCGTTAGATTCGACATCCAATTATTAAATTGGTATCGAATCTAATGGATTGACACTTTACTTGAATTGAAACACTTGATTCCCTCGGCTTTCCCAACATCGTAATGAATCCCTAGGGATTATGTGATGTCGGGTCGGCGTCAACGGGTTTCGACCCTAAAGAAAAGTACTTGTTTTGAAAATAGTTTGCAATTGATGGAATATGCGATTAATGATAATAATGCTAGAAAAGATAGAAAAAACTATTGTTTAAGTTAACTTGCTTCAATAATCAAATGCTAGGGGTGCCGGGATAAGCGACTGGCAACGCTGGGTGCAATACCCTTGTATATTCGGGTTTTCTTATTCCGACATCCTTCGCATTCGACACAGATTCACAAGCATTTTAATTGTTTTTTAATACTAGTAATTATTAGCGATATTATAGATGCGATAAAAAAATAAAAAAAACGACGACGGACGACGACACGAGGAAGAGACGGAGAGGAAGGGAAGAACGGGGTTATTGCACCCTCAACCTACATGTTCTTGTTCTCGGACGGGACTCTTTAGATGTGGCTTGCACGTGAGTATCGAGTATGTAGGCTAGGTTATGGTGATTAGGGTTTGGATCCTAGATGCTAGGGTTAGGGTTTGAGTGTAGTATAGGTTAGGGTTTTTTTGAAAGATTGAAAAAGATGAGTAAAAGTGTGTTGCATGGGGGTGTTTATATAGGCGTGGCTATGTACCTCCGGCTAGGGTTACTCGACCGAGTAGCCCCTTGACTCGCTCGAGTGGCCCAGTCAAAACGCAGTCGGGCTTGAATGAGGGCCCACTCGATCGAGTGGGCTGAGCACTCGATCGAGTGGGTCAGCTGGGTTGCACGGGTCCGGTTTTTGGACCGTGGTTTGGAAATTTTATGGGCTTTGCATCTTGTGGCTGTTTTTTTGATGTGTCTCGGAAACGACTTTGACCGGGGTTGACCCAATCGTTAAAAGTCGGTTTTATTTCCGGTGTCGGTTTTGGCCCAAATTACCCTTATTTGATTGGAAACGACCCACTGGGCCTGAATTTGAGATTGGTATTGTGAGATTTTGATAAGTGTAGTTTGTAGTGCCTAATTTGCTGTATTTTGGTCTCATTTTGCTTGTGGAATCTCTCCTTGGGAGCGGTTTTATGGGCTACTTATGCTTCCTCTAGTTTGTTTCAGGTTCCCGAGACCATCCATGAAGAGTTGGAGCGATTCCGACTCGATACATACACTTTTGGAGCCAACGAAGAGAAAGAACGATCACTTGATGCCTTGGATTCGATCCCGAGACCTTGGGACCCATTCCCGAGCGCCTTAGACTCGATCCCGAGCACCGAGAGTCCATGAGAAGCAAGGAGAGACCTTAATGATTATATTTGAGGCCTACAAGACCCATCATGGTCAAGATAAGAGTCATCATGGTCGGGATGAAGAGTGCAAGCAAAACCCAGCTACTGGAGTGGCATCTCGGCCGAGACCATAGGCCGTCTCGGTGGGACCATCCTTCCCGGCCGGGACCATTCCCGTCTCGGTCGGGACGAAGCAGCTGCAGCACAGACTTCTTTCTTTTCTTCTCCTTCATTCTTGTAACCCTATAAATACTTCCTTCTTGTATTGTTTAACTATTACACACTACATTAGACTCTCTTAAGCCTCTCTACAACTTTGAAACCCTAGATTTAGTGCTCCTCTAATTAGTTTAATCTTCCTTTAATCTTTAGTTAATCTAGTTTAGTTAATCTTGTATTAAGTGGGTTCTTGAAGATTCATCCAAGCTTGACAACCTTGGAGTTGATTTGGGTTCTTATTTATGCAAGTTTACATCTTTTCCTTCATCTTGTTGTTGGTATAATCTTCTCTACTCTTGTTCATGTTTATTTAATCAAGTTTGAATCTTTATATTTTGTTTATTGTTATTGTTCTTGTTGTTCATTATGAATGTTTGGATTGTTTTCTCATGATTATGTTAGTTTAAATTTGATAATGAGTGAGTAGTTCTCTTGTGGGGTTAGTAGGGGGATTAAGGGTAGATTATGGGTGATTAAGGCTTGATTAGGGGTAAAGGTTACATCTTTGTTGTTAGTCACATATTGGGCACTCTATGTGTTGATTTGCTTGTGTGAGTAGTAGTGGCCAATGCTTCCCATACTTGTGCTCATCTTCTCATTGTTTGTCTAGTATGTGATTATGTTGAGCATAGTCATAGATACGAGAGTGCGGACTAGGGCTTAGACGGGAGAGCGCGAACCTACCTCGACATCGGTCTACGTAGCGAGAGCCCAGACCGACTCTAGCAACTAGGAGACACCTACACCCTTGACCACCCAATTACCCTTCTACACTTAAGAACCCGACCTAACCCTACTCCTTTCCATACTTGGTTCATCCTCTTAGTTAGTCATCATTTCCTCTAGTTCGCTAGTTTAGTTAGTCTCTAGTTATTCCATTTAGTCTTGTTTTAGCCTATTTCGTTATTAGTCTAGTTCATACTCCTCCTCAACCATCATAGTTTGTCAATTATAGCTTTCTTTGTGTTTGTTTGGTAGCATAGTCTCGTTCTTAGGTCGACTTAGTCTAGGCTTCACAATACCGTCTCCGTGGACACGACCCGACTTACCCTAGCTACCCACTAGGACTAGCCGGTTGTTTATTGAAGGTAGGACCCACGACAAATCCTTACCATCAATTTGGCGCCGTTGCCGGGGACGGTGCATTGTTTAGACTTAGTTTGCTTATAGCTAGACTTAGTTACCCTTATTTGTGCTCTTCTATCATCTCTTGTGCATATTCTGTAGGTTTCTCTTGTTTACTTAGCCTTATTTTCTCTTTGTCTTTCGATTGTGTTCGTTTATTGTCGTTGCCTAGTGCCCATAAAGCACTAGGTGTTCTCACGTTTGTTCTAGTGTGTAGTATATGCCTAGGAGGGGAGGCGAGTTCTTTCTCTTTAATCCAGAGCCAGAAAGACTTTTTCGAGCCTTTCGCCAACGGACGATTGACCATGTTAGAATCTCTCAACCAAGCGCTAGCAATACCCATCAAGAGCAAGCTCAAGGATCCGACTTTAATGAGTCACCTCGAGAGACGGCTGAAGGGATCTTCATAAATCCCTTTGGTTCATCTATCAATTCTTCTTCTCCTAGCTCCCCGTCTAGTTCTACATCAACACCGTCTACACCATATTCTCCCGCAAATCCAATCATGCCGAAGTTTTCATCTCACTCCACTTTTACGGAAGATGTCTTGCCGGGACCGAGTGCTTTACCGGATACGTATACCGGGAATTTTGTGGCAAAGACACAATTCATACAACTTGTCGAGAGAAATCAATTTAGTGGCTTGCCCACCGAAGACCCGCACCAACACATGGAGACCTTCTCCGATTATTGTGATGCTATTTCTCAAACCGGGGTTACTCAAGATCAAATTCGTTGGGTACTTTTCCCGTTCTCTCTCATTGGAAAAGCGAAGCAATGGATCAAGAGTCTCGATAGGGCAACCATGGGGATTGATACTTGGAAGAAACTTGCATTGACTTTCTACCAAAAATTTTACCCTCCGGAGAAGACAAATTTGCTTAGGGCCTCCATCACCGGTTTCCAACAACGGGATGAGGAGAGCCTTTATGAAGCTTGGGAACGGTTTAAATCTTTGGTGAGATCGTGCCCCCACCATGGACTTTCACAATGGTTCTTAGTCCAACAGTTTTGGAACGGTTTATATGAGGACTCAAGAGCTATACTCAATATGGGCTCCAATGGTAGGTTTACCGAAGTGGATGATGACCAAACTTGGTCAAGAATCGAGGAGATGGCGGTTCATAATTCACAATACTCTAGGCCTAGAAAGGCGAATCGAGGAGGTAGGCACGAGGTCGATGCTATTACACAATTGAGCATTGACCTTGGAGCTCAATTGAAAACACACATGGAGACTATTGACAAGAAGCTACAAAGCCACCTCAACCAAGTCCAAGGCACTAGTTCCTCCAACCAACACTTGACTCAAGAAGTGAATGCTTTGGGATTTGCACCTCCTTTGCCTTATTATGGGATGTGTGATACTTGTGGAATCGTTGGTCATGATCCTATGCATTGTCGAGGAAGTGTTGAGCAAGTGAACGCCTTTCAAGCGTTCAAGCAAGGTGCCTCCTATTCTAATCAATACCAAGCTTCCAATCAAGTCCCTCAACAACAAGCTATGTAACCTCGTCCCTATGTTCCACCTCCCTTAAGGGACAACAATCAAGGTTATCAAGGTTATGTGGGTAATCGAAGACCCTTCAACAACTTCAAGCAAAATAACCAAGGTACCTTCCACAACAACAATCAAGGGTTCCAACAAGGGAACTTCAATCAAGGTGGTTTCCAAGGAAACTAAAGCTTTCAAGGGCAACAAAACCACAACCAAGGGTTTCAAGATCACAATCAAGGCCTTAATCAAGGCAATTCTCATGGGTTCCAAGGGAACCGTCAACAACAAGCAACTCAAGGTCAACAACAACAAAGCAAGCCTAGGAGCCGGTCTCCTATTCATGATTATGGTACTCCATTAGCCCTCACCGACACTCCACATAATCCACAATCTCCACCTCGGGATTTCAACGTGCAAAAATCTATGATGGATATGCAAAGGAGTACTCAAGAAATGCAAAGAAGCCAAATGGAGATACAAAGATCCCAACAAGAAATGATTGCCCAAATTCTAATGGATAACAAGGAAACAAAAACTCACATGAAGATGCTTGAGACTCAAATATCTCAACTTGCATCGGGAAGTTCTTCAAGACAAAGGGGGCAATTACCTCCTCAAGGTGAAACTCCGAAATTTGAGCATGTCAATGCCATCAACTTAAGGAGCGGTGCTACCTATAATCCTCCCGTGTTTCCTAGTGAGCAACAAGCAATGAAGGAAGTTGTGTCTCCAACTCAAGGAGATTCAAGCTTGAGAAATCCAATGGAGGAGCAAGTCTCAAGGGAGATCGAAAAACCCCATGAAGACAAGCTCCTCCCACTTCAAGAAAAAGACAAGGGTAAAAGGAAAGTGTCATTTGAGGAGTCTACCCCGATTGAGCAAAATAAGTTCCATATCAAGTTGCCGTTCCCAACAAGGCAAATGGAGACTAAGGTAGATTCTCATTATGAAAAGTTCCTTAATATTGTGAAGAAATTGGATGTTAGTGTCCCATTCACCGAGCTACTTACCCAAATCCCGGCATATGGAAAATTTATGAAAGAAATCTTGGTTAGGAAGAGATCCATCGACAAGGAAGAGACGATAGCGTTCACGAGGGTGGTGAGCGAGCTTATTCAAGGTTCCATGCTTCCCAAGTTGAAGGATCCGGGTAGTTTCTCGATCCCATGCACCATAGGCAATTACAAGATTGAAAGAGCGTTATGTGATTTGGGTGCGAGTGTTAGCATTATTCCCTACACCATTTGTTTGCGACTCGGGATGAAGGAGCTAAAGTGTACGTCCGTTACACTCCAAATGGCCGATAGTTCATTTAACCGACCATTGGGGATGCTTGAGGACGTGTCGGTACGAATTGGGAAGTTCTTCATTCCGGTTGACTTCATTGTGCTCGACATGCCGGAGAATGCTATCACTCCCATTATCCTTGGGCGCCCATTTCTACACACCGCCGGTGCCATGATCGATGTGAAGAATGGTAGGATCACATTTGAGTTAGGCGAGGAAAAGATAGTGTTCGACCTCCAAGGCAACACCTCGCCTACTAATGGTGAGTCTTGCAATATGATCCACGCCACGAAAGACGTCGATCTAGGGGAAGAATCGGGTCAAAGCTTGAAGAAGGACTTTTATGAGCTTGAGGATGATGACTCCGAGATTGGGGAAGATGAGTGCTCATATCATGGGTTTGATGACAAGTTGAAAAGCAAGGAGAAAGATGAGCCTCCCTTGGGGCCGCATGAGGACAAGTGGACGTTTGGGTACATCCCAAAGGATCAAAAGTACAAGTTCAAGCCATTGAACTTAGAAGATCGGGAAGCCCCGGGAACGTCGAGACAAGGTCATGAAGAACCTTGGTATGTGGATGCTTATATTACTAGCTTGATTGAAGACTTTGCTAGGGCCTTCGATTTTTTCTTCGTGCCCTTGATGGAGATGGAACCGGCTATATTGTTGATTGAAAAAGATTGAAGAATGCACCATCCTTGGTTTGACGGAGTTCCAAAAGAACCGTCTCCTTGTATATATCTCCTTCTCTTGTTATTCCTTTTAGTTTTGTGAAATACTTGATCATTTGGATTGTTGATGAGCGATGTGAGGGAGAGAATTTGATGTGTGTATGAGCTTTGTTTGATAGGTGAAGTGAAGATGATTCCTAGAGAGGAATGGTTAATGATAGAGCTTGGACTTGGGCTTAGGAGTCGGTTTTTGAAGCTTTTGACAAGCTTTTGGGGACGGGATTCGAGATCCCGATGTATTAGTTGTCATGTGGGTGGTGCTATCATGAAGATTGAAGAGGTTTATGAGTCATCCCGGCCGAGAAAGATTTCATCTCGACCGAGATGAAGTGTGCGCGAAAAATGGAGCTACTGCCTATCCATCTCGGCCGAGAAGGAATTTCATCCCGCCCGGGACGGATCTTCCCGACCGAGATGGGATCATCTCGCCCGAGATGAGGCCCAACTCCCCCATTTTGCTTCCTCTTCGACATTTGAGCCCACCCAACCACTTTATACCCCCTTCCAACCTCCCTACCTACCCTTGCAACTATCATATGACCCATACACCTCATTTACATACCCTCACCTCATCTTATCTTCACTACACACCGAATTTCACATCAAATCCCACTCCCTCATACCATTACTACCTCAACCATGCGTTATTATAACGATTGAAGCAGGATAACAATGAAGAAGACAAGCTTTGTGCCAATATTGAGTCATGAGATGATGGAGCGAGTGAGTTGCTAACCGATGGGTACGGCAACTATCCTTTCTTTTCCGTCTTTTATAGCTTGTTTTCCCTTGTTTATCCCCTTCCCCGTTTACACTTTTGTGTCTTGGTGTCATGGTGGCCTTCGAGGCCTTGGTAGTTATTGCTCCCGACTCTCGATGACGTGACTACATCGAGAGTCCTTTCAAAATCCAAATTTGCAAGTTTTTCACCCTTTTTTTTTTTAGGATTTAGTCGGATTTGGGCGGAATCCGGACTAGGTGACTTGATTACACCTAGTCCTCCCCTCCCATTTCCTTTTATTTCCTTCTTTTTATTTCTTCCCCCATCCATATCTTTTCTCGTCTCGGCCCATGGTGACTTGACTACACCCCGGCCGGACACATTCTACCCTTTCTTCACTCTTCTTTTTTGATTTTTAGCTTTATTTTCGTAGTTTCTCTTCTTTTCTTTTGTGTCTCCGCACACTACGATCGAGCATGAGGACATTGCTCGGTTTAAGTGTGGGGGAGTGATATTCTATCATAGTTAGTTTTATTTTCGTAGTTTTTCAAAAAAAAAAAATCTTTGAAAACCCTAAAAATTTGAAAATTTTTCGCAAAAATCAAAAAGATTTTCTTTTGTGTGTTTTCCTTCTTATGTCTTTGTATCGTATATTTGTCGTGTTGTGCGTGTTTTTCCTCCCTTTTTTCTTTTAGGTTGCTTAAATCACCGATAGCTTTGGAGAGCTTACAAGACTTCCGGTAATATCTTTATCCCTTTTTTTTCTTTATCTCTTCCGAAGTTTGGAGGAGATTGTGATGTTGTGTGCTCGGGTGGAGCTTTATAAAGTTATGGTTGATTTGGTGGCTTGTTTGGAAGCTCGGGGTGGTGTTTGTGTTGTTCATGTGTTTGTTTTGTTTTGTTTTTGTTTTGTTGATTTTGCCTCTTTTTCTTTCGTTCTTTGTTGAGTCTTTGTTTTGTGGTGTGTAGTTGTGTCTAGTGTGTTAATGGTTTTCGAAAACCCAGTTTAGAGGCTAGGGTGCAAGTGTTTACTTTCCCTTTCTAGTGGTATGAATCGAGTCTTGGACTTTAGTCTAGTAGAATGACCCTAAATCAATGATTTCGTTGGTCCTTTACCTTGAGTCCACCTAGCTTACTAGGGATTTACTACGGGATTTGCATTTTGACCATTATGACCACCCACGGTGTGAAAAAGCCTTGGTTGCCGAGTCCCGTCCCTTAGGTGACCATGTTTGAAATTTGCTAGATTAGTCCAAGTTTTCCCCTTTTTGTGGGTTTGAAGGGAAGGGCCCGTCCCGACTTACCCATTCACCTGCCTCCTACATATATCCACCAAATAAATTTGCAAGTTGTTGAAATCTCTCTTTCTTGTTGCAAAAAGAAATGCCTATCATTCAAATCAAGCCAAAAGGGGCAAAGAAAAGAAAATGAAAGAAAGAAAAGATTGAAGAAAAAGAAAAGGCACAAAAAGCTAAAAAGAAAATAGAAAAGAAGAAAAAGAAATGACATAACAACACTCAAAGCAAAGATGCAAAGAAAAGAGAAAATGCCAAAAGAAAACCCGTCTCACAAAAAAAGGAGTCCCCAAATCACAAAATAAGCCTTTTACCGACTATTACCGTGAAGAGCCTACCAAAGGACCGAGTCCCTAGGAAGGATGATAGCGGTAATGGTCGGTCTTCCCTCACTTTGCAAATATTTCCACCTTTTTACTTGGACTAGTTGAGCGGTTTTGGACATGGAACGACCCTCTTGGCTCATCGCTAAAGGGGGCGGGGTCTCACTTACCTATAGTGTCGACTAACACCGTGGTTCATCTTTTTTCCATCCCGCCGATCGTCCCGTAGTACGTTCTTAGAAAGTTAGGAGGACCTAGGTAAGTTACCAACGTTTTTGTTGCTTTATCGTCATACTATTAGGGTTTAGTTCATCTTGGTTTGTATTGCTAGCTCGGGAACGTAGTCACTTGACTCGAGTCCTAAACCGGTGCCTCTTTCACCACTTGTTTGAGGGAAGCGGTATTTGTTTTCTTTTGGGTGCAACCGATTATATGTTTGATTGTATGTTTGTTTGTTTATGCGTTTTGTGTTCGGTTGCATCCACGGTTTTGTCGCAAGACCTTACTTGCCTTGCGGAGTACACTTTTCCTCTAAGTGTACTCGCGTGAGTTGAAAGGGCATATGGTGCGCTAATACCCACTCGGCTAGTTTAGTAGTTAGTATGTGCTTACTCGAGGGCGAGTAAGGGTTAAGTGTGGGGGAGTTGATAAGTGTAGTTTGTAGTGCCTAATTTGCTGTGTTTTGGTCCCGTTTTCCTTGTGGAATAGCTCCTTGGGAGCGGTTTATGGGCTACTTATGCTTCCTCTAGTTCGTTTCAGGTTCTCGAGACCATCCATGAAGAGTTGGAGCGATTCCGACTCGATACATACACTTTTGGAGCCAACGAAGAGAAGGAACGATCACTTGATGCCTTGGATTCGATCCCGAGACCTTGGGACCCATTCCCGAGCGCCTTAGAATCGATCCCGAGCACCGAGAGTCCATGAGAAGCAAGGAGAGACCTTAATGATTATATTTGAGGCCTACAAGACCCATCATGGTCAAGATAAGAGTCATCATGGTCGGGATGAAGAGTGCAAGCAAAACCCAGCTACTGGAGTGGCATCTCGGCGAGACCATAGGCCGTCTCGGTCGGGACCAGCCTTCCCGGCCGGGACCATTCCCGTCTCGGTCAGGACGAAGCAGCTGCAGCACGGACTTCTTTATTTTCTTCTTCTTCATTCTTGTAACCCTATAAATACTTTCTTCTTGTATTGTTTAACTATTACACACTACATTAGACTCTCTTAAGCCTCTCTAAAACTTTGAAACCCTAGATTTAGTGCTCCTCTAATTAGTTTAATCTTCTTTTAATCTTTAGTTAATCTAGTTTAGTTAATCTTGTATTAAGTGGATTCTTGAAGATTCATCCAAGCTTGACAACCTTGGAGTTGATTTGGGTTCTTATTTATGCAAGTTTACATCTTTTCCTTCATCTTGTTGTTGGTATAATCTTCTCTACTCTTGTTCTTGTTTATTTAATCAAGTTTGAATCTTTATATTTTGTTTATTGTTATTGTTCTTGTTGTTCATTATGAATGTTTGGATGTTTGGATTGTTTTCTCATGATTATGTTAGTTTAAATTTGATAATGAGTGAGTAGTTCTCTTGTGGGGTTAGTAGGGGGATTAAGGGTAGATTATGGGTGATTAGGGCTTGATTAGGGGTAAAGGTTACATCTTTGTTGTTAGTCACATATTGGGCACTCTATGTGTTTGTTGATTTGCTTGTGTGAGTAGTAGTGGCCAATGCTTCCCATACTTGTGCTCATCTTGTCATTGTTTGTCTAGTATGTGATTATGTTGAGCATAGTCGTAGACACGGGAGTGCGGACTAGGGTTTAGACGCGAGAGCGCGAACCTACCTCGACATCGGTCTACGTAGCGAGAGCCCGGACCGACTCTAGCAATTAGGAGACACCTACACCCTTGACCACCCAATTACCCTTCTACACTTAAGAACCCGACCTAACCCTACTCCTTTCCATACTTGGTTCATCCTCTTAGTTAGTCATCATTTCCTCTAGTTCGCTAGTTTAGTTAGTCTCTAGTTATTCCATTTAGTCTTGTTTTAGCCTATTTCGTTATTAGTCTAGTTCATACTCCTCCTCAACCATCATAGTTTGTCAATTATAGCTTTCTTTGTGTTTGTTTAGTAGCATAGTCTCGTTCTTAGGTCGACTTAGTCTAGGCTTCGCAATACCGTCTTCGTGGACACGACCCGACTTACCCTAGCTACCCACTAGGACTAGCCGGTTGTTTATTGAAGGTAGGACCCACGACAAATCCTTACCATCAGATTTGTACTCCGTAAGTGCTTTAGCCAACAACCAATGGTTTTGAGCCCATATCCGAGCGCGTAGAAACACGTTAGCGTCCGATCATCATCGGGTGTTTTTTGGAAACTGCTATAGACACCTGGCAGTCAAAATGTGGGTGTCTACAAGACTCGATGATCCCTGTGGACATGACGTAGGTCCACCCCGATGCGGCCACACGCGGGTTTGTGTAGGCGAATGAATCTCATGGTAAGATTGATCTCGGGTTCGAAATTTAAGTCAAAGTTGGAGTCGCCACCGAATTTATGGGAATTCGGACCCATTCGAGCCCACTCTATGTCGTCATGGACCGTACACAAAGTATGGTCCATTTCGATTTCAGAGCTTATGGGGCTCGTCCCTTTGCATTGCGATACCGATACAATCTACACCGGTTATCGTGTAAAGAATGACTCTCGTGCGCCAACGGTTTCGGACATCCGGAAACCGAGGTTCTGAGTAAGGGGTGAGGGTACGTGTTGGGAAGCCCACTAAGGACACCCAACCCCGCCCGCACTTAGCGGCCTCTACTAAGACATCGTTCGTGTTCGTGTACGCGCGCTAGTAAAATGACTAAATGATATGCAAACAACGTTTTCGGCTAAACATGCGAATTTCGTGTTAACTACGTCATTTAATGCATCTAAATTATTGTCAGAGTTGTTAGCATGCGAGGTTCATTTATAAAGCGATAAGCATCAAAATAAACAAAACTCGTAAATACGTACAAAATACACGAGCGGAAATACAACCCGGCCAATACAAAAATTACAAGCAACAATAAAAATAGAATAAATGGGATATACAAAACGATAAATAATAGCTAGAAACGGACCCGTATACAATAAATGCAAACTAGACCGTAAGTTAAATAGATGGACGAACTTCGATTAAATACACATTATGTTGTGTATTAAACGAAGGATAAAGACATGGGACCTAGGCGTAATGCTAGCCCGATCCCGATTCTCAGCGCCTTGTCCGGACTTATCACATCGAGAGATGGCGTCTTGGTTAGCCATATATTGAATACGACTAAAGAGTCGTCGATATAAGACTAATCGTGAAAGACTTCGATCAAAGTCGTTTAAGTGAAGTGATATGCATGAGTTTTGAAAAAGAGGATCACGTGATTGACTTTGCACGTGACGACTAAAGTCGTACAAAAAGACGAGGCTCGAAATATGCATTAAGGCTCTCGGTTTTCTCAGGCTACCGGACCTACTCGATCGAGTCATGGCCTGGACTCGATCGAGTGTGCCTTTAAGGTGGCTACTACCCGGTTTTTGGGGTGCTACTCGATCGAGTAGCCCGTGGCACTCGGTCGAGTGCCCCCTGTAAGAGGCATGGCTCGTTTCGTTTTTTATTTGTTTAAATTCGATGGTTGACCGAGTTAAATAAAAATATTGCATTATTGAAATTCAACTCGGTTTTCGGTGTCATAATCATGTACTATACGATTATGAGTCCGTCATCGGAATTTTATGAAAATATGTTATTATGGGATTGAAAATTTGATTAGTGACGAAATTGTAGCCCTCCGCGTCACGACATCGATACTAATCCTAACGAACTATGTGATGTCGATTTTCGCATCAACGGATTTCGCACTAATCTTGGAAATGGAGTCGTACACGTTCAACTATGAGCGACCATGATCACATTACGCCCTTGAGTACATTGGGGCGGCGCTCCTCGAAAGGGTGCCACCTCCGTCGTGACTCGTAAAGGGATTAAACGGACTTTGGATGGTCGTCATAGTCAAACGTGTTAGGATCCGAATTTTAATACTATTATGTACATATACACGGTATTAATTGTTAATGATGATAATAAACGATAGTAAAAAATGTTAGTAAACAAAAGTTAAATGTTAGTGTTAGTATACTAACGTAATTATAATATAAAGTATAAAAATGTACATATAAATCGAAATAGGAAAAAGATAGCAATTGGGTTTATGACACCCTCAACATACATGCTTAGTAAGGCCTCGACGATGGACTCGTAATAGCGACGGGAACGCGGGAGTGTCGAGGATGTATGTAAATTTATGGTGTGTGTGTGTATGGGTGGATTTGTTGGTTATTCGAGGGATAAAGACTTGGTTTTTGATTAGGGTTGCTAAAGGTTGTAGTGTAGAACTTAGGGTAAAAAATGTAGGATGTTCTTAGTGTTTTCAAAAATTGAAAATGTGAAGGGTTTGATGGGGTATTTATAGAGAATACCCCACGACCTAGGGTCACTCGATCGAGTGGCCCTAGTGCACTCGATCGAGTGCCCTAGAAAACGGGTCTGTTCCGGGCTTTTTGGCTCCACTCGATCGAGTGAGGTCAATCCACTCGATCGAGTGGATAGGGTTGGCGAGCCATTTTAGGAAATGGTTGACTTTTTGATTTTTTGAAAATTATGTTTGGGCGCCATCTTCTAGAAGCGCATTTGGCTGACTTTGAAGACGGATTCGTCTTTGACCGGGTTTTGACCCGGTCGCCAAAAGACGGTTTTTATTTTTGGTGTCGGTTTTGGCCCAAATTAGTCTTATTTTACTCGGAACGACCCACTGGGCCTGAATTTGAGGTTGGTTTTGAGAGATTTGTACTCCGCTAAATGTCCACGTCGGATATTATTGATTCCGAGCCCATATTCAAGTATACTAAGTCACGTTTGCGTCCGATCATCATCGGGTATTTGTCGGGAACTGTTGTAGACACTAGCAGGCAAAATGCGGGTGTCTACAGAGCCCCCACTCTGACTGAGGCTTGGACAAGGCGAAAGTCAGAGTAGCTACCAGGCCAATCGCAGATTACGACCTGGAAGCCTTCCGGTCGGGTCGTTTATAGTCCAGTAGACTTGCGTGAAGGGCTCGTCAGCCATAAGCAGAGGGTCATACCTGTCTCGTCTTGATGATGATAGCTCCATGGGGAGTAAATGAATTGCGCGGAGACTTGCTTCCGAAGTCTGGGGTGTACCTATATGCTGACACATAACAACTTGCATGTAACATATAGGCGAAACACTGACTCATGCTGGGGAAACAAAATATTGATTTTTTGAAAAGCAAAATTTTTTTTGAAAGAATTTTTTTATTTTTATTTTTTAGAATTTTTTTTAGGAAAGCTCGGGATGACTTGATTCCTATTCTGGGTTCTGAACTGCAATCAGGCCTGCGCGCGCATAGGGCCCAGGTTTGCTGAGGAGGCATGGTAGTTTAGGGTTCAGTTAGGTTTTCCTATTATAAATATAGGAATCCCTGCTTCAACTTACTGTATCCCAAATCATAAACTCCTCCTTCTCCTCAAAATCTCTTAGACTTTCAAGAAGACTCAAATTTCAGTCATGGGTATCGATCATTTCATTGCGATGCTTTTTGCTTTGTCCCAATATTTCCGGGACGAGGAAAAAGGTTCAATTGACCCAGATGGGAATCGTCAGTCTATTCCCTCTCCAACGTCTGATAATTGACTCACACTTTTTGGACGCCTGCCTAACGTTTTGGGATACTACCCATCACGTTTTCGCGTTCCCGCGAGGATAAATATGCCCTCTTCCTGAGGAGATCGAAGCTATAGGCGGTTGGAGCCCTATTGCTCGTCCTGCTATCCCTCCGTTCTACCCGGATCCAAGAAGGAGGCTGAGGGATTTCTTGGGCCTGTCTCATGCTGAGACAGATCGAATGGTGCGAGGAAATACTGTTTCCCTCTTTGACCTGGCTGACAAGTTCATGAATAATCAAGATGTGAGGGCTATCCCTACTCACAGGCGTAGGGCTTTCGCCTTTTGCATGTTGCACCGCTATGTTTTTGAAGGGATGATGGAGGCTGACTCGTGCTTGGGTCAGATCAGGCTGATTGGTGTGGTTGACCAGATGGAGACTGGTCATAGCCCTGCTTGGCTAGCCACCGGGGAGATCATCATGGGTCTAGATGCTAGGCGACTTGACCCGGATCGACAGCTGACTGGGAGTGTTCGTCTTCTGCGAGTATACATCTCGCGATTTTTTTTTTCGCGCGAATTTTCTGATGTACGTAGGTCACTCGATCGAGTGGACCGGTTACTCGATCGAGTAACGTCTTTGACGAGCTACTGCATGTTTTCAGAGGGCTTACTCGATCGAGTCAGCTGGTGTACTCGATCGAGTCAGCTGGTGTACTCGATCGAGTGGGCTCTGGCGAACCTTCCCACCGCTCACGAATTTTGTGTATTCTTTTTCAGATTTGGTTGTCTGAACGTCTGTCGATCATAGAGTCCCCTCCGAGTATACTCAATTACCGGAGCAGCCAGATTAGCTCGAGCAGGCGACGGATAAGCTCGAGTCACCATATAAACCGAGCTTACTGGGACGAGGAGCTGGTGTTTCACGGTGGTCTCTTAATTAGGTGGACCGTTGCCTGGTGGTTTCTCTCCAAACTGACGGGATTGGCCAAGAGGGATCAAGCCCGCTACTTGGTGATTCTGTCTCTTGACTGGACAAATCACATTTACCCGGACCGCCTCCTGAGGCAGTTCGGTTCGTCTCAGCGCATTCCTGAGACTGAGGCTATCATTAGCGTCTCGCTCCAATTGACGGACGCTATGTGCGACACATGGTTGCAGAGGTGGTTCACCCGTCCCATGTGGACCATACCCAGCCCTTGCCAATCCGCTTGGGTTTCACGTGCTTACCAGAAATGGACTTCCGAGGAGTCCGAGGAAGCTCGTAAAGCTTCGAAGGTTGACGAGGCCTTCGAACTGGTTCGCCGGGAGACGGCGAAGGACAACAGGGGTTTCTTCGACGAGGGAGACACTCTTGCTACTTTAGTCCGATTAGAATCGGGTCTTAAGTCACATACTAAGACTCGATCCAGGGATGCTGGTGCTAGCAGCACGCGGGGGCAGTCAAGCCCCAGACTGACTTGGAGAGACGACTTGGGCCAAGACTGGCGGTCAGAGACCGACTAGGCCCACGTGACCGGCTTCCTGAGCCCGTGAGGGTCCGACTTGGGCCCATCGAAGTGATTGAGGACTCGAGTTCAAAGAAGCGAGTCCGAGCTAAAGAGGTTCCCGTGGTGATTCGCGAACGTTCCCCTCCGCGTCGTCGTCAGTGGACGGCCAAGGAGGCCAAGGACAAGGGAAAGGGCAAGATGCTCTGAATACCGAGTCCTTGATTTTATTATTATTTGAATATTATTATTTTTGTTGTGTCGTGTGCTCTTTTTTTTATTGCGTTTTTTTTTTGAATTCCTGCATTTGTAATTTCCCCAGTTTATCGGGGTTTTAGTAATTAATGAAGGAAGTTTATTATTAAACCGTTCCTGTCTTTTCTTGATTGCACTGATTGTGCCCTTTTGAGGGGTTGCCTACGTATTCACGTGTAGTGAAATCAAACCAAACGTAGTTCAAGCTCGGTAAATTTGCAATCTCGAATTACACCAAGACTATTGGTTCAAGATGCTTATGATAGTAGAATAAATAATTCTAGTTCATTGACTTGCTTTTTGTAAAAAAAATGATTTTGATAAATTTTGCTAATGACATTGAGAAAAGGCTAAGGGTAGTAACACTTCAGCTGGTCCAGGTTGGTCGGGTTGACGAACTCATTCCCGTTCAGGTCCGTCAGCACTACTTCTCCTCCCGATAGGATCTTCTTTACCAAATATGGCCCAGCCCAATTAGGTTTGAATTTTCCCCTTGGGTCAACTGGTAATAAAGCTCGGACCGACTTAAGGACCAGATCGCCTTCCTTAATGTTCCTGGGCCTTACTCTTTTGTTGAAGGCCCGTTGGATCCTCTTAGACTTGGATGTTGTTAAGGGCACGAGATCGTCGTTTGTCTAGTAGAACCAACGAGTCATACCGTGCTCGAACCCAATCAGCTTCGGGTACTTGACTTTCTAACAGAATTTTGAGGGACGATACCTCCAATTCAACTGGTTGGACTGCCTCCATCCCATAAGTTAGGTAATACGGTGTCGCTCCGGTTGCGGTGCGAATTGACGTCCGGTATCCCCATAGGGCAAAAGGTATTTTGTCGGGCCAATCCCGGTAATTATCAGCCATCTTTTTGAGCATGGTGACAATTGTTTTATTGGCCGCCTCTACCGCTCCATTCGTTTGGGGACGATAGGACGAGGACGTATGCCTTTGAATTTTATACTTGGTCAGCAGGGCCGCGGTCTCGGCTTGAAAATGAGTTCCGTGATCACTGATAAATTCATGTGGGATGCCATACCGACATATTATCTTGTTCTGGATAAACTTGGCGACATGCTTAGCATTGAGAATGCGATATGATTCAGCTTCGACCCATTTGGTGAAATAGTCGATAGCTACTAAAATGAAGTAATGCCCGCCGGTACCAGAGGAGTTTATTTTCCCGATTATGTCGATACCCCATGTCGAGAATGGCCAAGGCGACGTCATGGTATAAAGCAGAGATGACGGCATATGTTGCACATTGGCGAAGATTTGACAGTTATGACAATGTTTGACATTTAACTGGCAGTCGGCTTCCATAGTATTCCAGTAATACCCGAGCCTCATGATATTCCGGACCAGCATGTGGGCATTCATATGTGGGCCGTTTTCACCATCATGTACTTCGGCCATAACCTTTTCGGCCTTATATTTATCAACATAAAGGAAAAGAGCCCCCTGTGCCGTCTTTTTGTACAGTTGTCCGTCATCGGTACGGACGGACTGGGTAGCTAGCCTTTGTAAGGCTTTCTTTGCTCGACCTTCAGTCCCGGGAGGATATTCTCCGTTTGTCAGGTACGTTAATACAGCCTGATACCATGGTTCAGGATCAGTTATCTCAATGTCCTCAATGTCGTGAATGTATGCCGGCTCGGACCGTCTTTCGACACAAATTGGCATACTGGTCACGTGGTCGGGAATATTTAGCAAAGATGCCAATTTTGAGAGTGCATCTGCAAACTGATTCTCTTCCCGAGGCAAGTATATATACTCTACCCTTTGAAATTGTTTCTCGAGATCCCTTACTCGTGCCTGGTAGGCCACGAGATTAGCGTTCCAAGTTTTTCATTTTTGAAGTGCTTGGTTAATGACCAAGGATGAGTCACCATGTACCCGGAGATTTGTGTTCCCCAGATTTGCGGCGACTTGTAGCCCGTAAATGCATGCTTCGTATTCGGCTGCATTATTGGTAACATCAAAGTCCAGTTTGATGGATACAGGAGTATGCTCCCCTTTTGGTGAAATTAGGAGGACCCCGACTCCGAACCCTCAAAAATTGGTTGCTTCATCGAAGTATAAATCCCATGTTTCGTTATCGGTATGGAAGATATCTTCATCTGGGAAGGACCAGGTGTCGGTGTGCCCTTCTTCGGTTACCGGGCTATCGGCGAGAAATTCAGCTACTGCTCGCCCCTTAATGGCCTTTAACGGCACAAATTTTAGGTCAAACTATGCCAGCATTAGAGTCCATCTAGAAATTTGGCCATTGAGAACGAGCTTTTCGAAGAGGTATTTGATTGGGTCCATCTTGGATAGCACATGGGCCTCGTAGCTGAGCATATAGTGCCGGAGCTTCTTAGTGGCCCAAACCAGAGCCAAACACGTCTTTTCGAGCATGGTATATTTGCATTCATACTCTAAAAACTTTTTGCTGATGTAATAGATGGCTCGTTCTTCGGAGTCAACTGTCTGAGCCAGCATAGCCCCCATGGCTGTCTCGGTCGTTGTTAGGTATAACGACAGAGGCAAACCGGGTTGAGGTGGCATTAAGACTGGCGGAGCAGACATGATTTCCTTGATCTTGTCGAAAGCAGCTTGGCACTTGTCATCCCATAGTACCCGTTCCCCTACTTTCAGCTTCTTAAAAATTGGTTCACACACCATGGTTAGCTTGGAAATGAACCGACTGGTATACTGGACTTTCCCGAGAAATCCCCTTATTTTTTTTTCGGTTTTAGGAGGTTGTATCTCGGTAATGGCTTTGATTTTAGCAGGGGCGACCTCGATACCTCGTTGGCTAACGATATGACCCAGTAATTTGCCTGATGTTACCCTGAAACTGCATTTTTGAGGGTTTAGCCTTATGTTGTACTTGCGCGGTCGGGTGAAGAATTTCCTTAGGGCGGTGATGTGACCGTCCCTTTCTTTGGATTTGACGATCATGTCGTCTACATAAACTTCTACTTCTTTATGCATCATGTCATGCAATAAGGTCATAGCAGTCCGTTAGCATGACGGTGTAGCAGTAAGTACCCCAAGGCGTAGTGAAGGTAGTTTTACTCATATCTTCTTTTTTTTTTGGTGAAATGTGAGTAAATCATTCATCAAAAAATAGGAGTTACATGACATATGCTATACAAAAATAGTATAAAGCACAAAAAAAAACCGAGACAAGGAATAGCTAGCGCCTCCATCTCGATCAATAGCTAATTCCTATCTGTCTAAAAAAGTGTAAATCTGTATCGGTAACTTTATCCTTAGCTCTCAACTTTATTCGTCTCCTGGCATCACCTATGATACGTAAAGCCAGCTGCGCGGGATGATCAATATACCCCTCCAGTCGGGCTTTGTTCCGTTGATTCCAAGTCACATAGTAACAGGCCACAAGAATAGCACCGTGCATTTTCCGATGCAGTTGGTGAATATCTCCATCAAGTATATTCGTCAGGCTGAGCTTGCATCCAACAAGATCGGCTACATTCCGAAAAAGTCTTCTACTGAATTGGCAATCAAAAAAGATATGATCAACCGTTTTAGTGGAGTTATAGCAAAGGCAGCAGTCGTCATTGTCGATGCAACCATGACGGTAAAGTTTATCCTTCACATTTACTCCTCCATTCAAAATCAGCCAAGTTATGACAGCATGCTTAGGGAGAGCCCATTGATTCCACACGAACTTAGTCCAAGGCGGAGGATTATGAGCAGGAAGGAGCCATCCATAACCACTCTTAATTGAGCAGCCATTCGGTTCCAACGCCCATACTCCATTATGAAAACCTTGTTTAAGAATTTCCTTCGTCTTGCATATGGACTTCGAAGTCCACGAACAATCTGCAGGGGGGAGTAATCGTGCCAAACCTGCTGTTTTATGTATATAGTAGAGACCCATTTCATCCACAGGCTGCTTCTATCTTCATAAATCCAACTAACGAGTTTGCCTACAGTTGCCATATTCCAAATGGATGCTCTCTTAATGCCTAGCCCCCCAAGATGCTTAGGGAGAGTAACCTTATCCCACGAAATTAGAGGAGTCCTTGTGTATTCAAAATTCCCGTCCCAAAGATAGTTTCGGCATTTTGCTTCAATTCTTTTGATTGTGTGCTTGGGAATAATGAATATTGTGGCCCAGTAATTATAAAGGGTGTTAAGAACATACGAGATCAGCGTTATACTTCCTGCATAGGACAACTTTCTCGCTCCAAGGCCCCTGATTCGACTAATAATCTTCTCAGCCAAAATACTGCATTCCTGTTTGCTTAGTTTACCCGGCTGGATTGGGACTCCCAAGTATCGAAACGGTATAACGCCTTCTTTAATACCTGTAACCTGATGTATGTCTTCCTTAATCGAATCATCAACACCATTGTAGAAAACTTCAGACTTCCCGTTATTCTGATTGTATAATACCTGTACTCATATCTTCTTCCGCCATCTTGATCTGATTGTATCCGGCATACCCGTCCATGAATGATAGAAGGGCATGATCGGCTGTGTTATCCACCAGTATATCGATGTGTGGTAACGGAAAATCATCTTTCGGGCTTGCCTTGTTAAGATCCCGAAAATCCACGCATACCCGCACCTTACCATCCTTTTTAGGAAACGGTACGATGTTTGCAACCCAGTCCGGATATTCGGACACCTGTATGAAGCCGACTTTGAACTGTTTATCGACTTCTTCTTTTACCTTGAGAGACCACTCGGGCCTCATTCGACGGAGCTTTTGCTTAACCGGTTTGCACCCGTCTTTAATCGGTATGCGGTGCTCGGCTATTTCCCGGTCTATGCCCGACATGTCCTTGTAGGACCATGCGAAGACATCTTTGAACTCTCGGAGGAGGTTTGTGAATTGCTGTTTCTCCTCGGGATCTAAAGATAACCCTATCTTAAGTATCTGAGGCTCTAAGGTTGTTCCCACATTAATGGACTCGGTCTCTTCGATTACCAGGTTCCGGGATTCCCTTTGCTCTAGTTGCTCGATCAGATGTGGAGGTAAGGGCACCTGTTCGTCGGGTTTCTCAATGTCATTGCATAAAATATTTTTGAAAGCACAATTTAAAAGAGACAAGTCGTAAGAAGAACGGTTGTTATTATTGATTGAAAACTTTGAAAACAGCTCGAAAAGAGAAGCCATCTGATCATTGGTCAGTGGCGGAATTGGTAAGGCACTCGGAAAAGACCCCGAAGTGCCAGAAGCAGGAATGACAAAAGGGAGAGGGGTTACAGGAGTGACTCTAGCACCGACTTCCCTAGACTCGACCTCAGACTCTGACTCAAACTCCGACTCAGACTCGGACTCAGACTCAGGCATGTCTCCCTCTCCGGTGACCAGCTTGTAGATCCTTCCTTGACTGTCAGTCCACTTGACAATCTTCCTCCAGGCCCTGTTTCCCGTCTCGGAACCAACATCCGAGATCAGCTTGGTCGGGTCAAACCTATTGCTGCGGAGAATCAGGTTGACCAAGTCTTCCTTTGGAGTCGGAGCTATGGCCTGGTGTCTTCCCCAAAGAGTAGCCCTAGTGCGGGCTCAGCATTGTCAGCTCCATCAGACTGGATGAGGGCGAACACATCATCCGGGATATAGTTGCAGTCCCGGGCCGATTGGGTCCCGAGGTGCACAGCATTGGGTTGGTATAGACCAACCTGAATAGCCCCAAACACCGTTGTGACAAAGTAGTCGGTCAACCGTGGGCTGTAAGGGCTCAAGTGGATACCCTTAATGATGTTGCAGGCCTTTTCGATTCCTGCTCGGACAACGTTGCCCGAAGTAGTGGCATAACCAAGGCGAAGTGAGAGTCTTCGTCCTTAAGGACCTCAATAATCTTCCCAGCTGGAAGATTGGGTCGATAGGTAGCCCCCGGAAAGTACCCTAGGTTTTGGAGCATCGTGTCGACACTCGTAGTGAAGTAGGGCCTAAAAAGGTACTCTTCCTCGATCATCTCCACAAAATCGAAGCCCCAGAGGTCCGTGCGGCCTGTGGCGTTACAGCTAGCCACAGTCATTGGGGTTGCCTCCAAAGTAATAAAATTGTCGAGCAAAGGCATCTTGATCTTTCGGTGGAGGGTGGAGGACACCGCTTTGACCGCGTGAATCCATGGCCTCCCTAGGAGCAAGTTGAAGTATGAGGTGACATCGATCACCTGGAATTCAAGCTCCTTTTCTATCGGGCCCGTCATAATGGTCAGCTTTATGGCCCCAGCTACCAACTTTGGGCTCCCATCAAAGACTTGGATGGTCTGAGCTGTCGGGATATAATCGGCCTCGGTAATGCCGAGGGCTTTGGCGGTCCTTAAAAGAAGGACATTCACAGCAAATCCATCATCAACTAGGGTCATCGGGAGGTATTTCCCTCGGCAGATCACCGTAATGTAGAGGGCCAGATTATGGGAGGCCCCGAACGGCGGTAGGTCGGCTTTTGAGAAAGTGATCATCGGGCCTCCTTCCTTGGTTTTGCCCTTCAAGTGGGGCAGGACCGTGGCTACCATTTCAGCAGGGGTAACCAAAGAGTCGATCTTAATTTGATCGAGAGCCTTAGTGAGTGCTTCTCGATGTTCCTGTTAGCTAAGTAAGAGTTGCCATATGGTGAGGTCAACTCGGGTCTTCTTTAGCTGCTTCACGAGAGCCGTTTCAGCATTCGGCTCCTCAAGGGCGACTTCCGTCCCGAGGGGTTCAGTGACGGTTGTCGGGATTGGGGTGTCCCTAGAGCTAGTGGCTTGATAAGGACGACCAAGATGGTTATTGGCTAAGACTCGGGATTTGGTCTTGCGAATCTCCTCGGAGGTGATGAGGACGGTTTCCCCTTTAGCGAGGTAGGCATCGTCCTCGTCTTCAAACCAGATCCCGTTTACTTGCGGGATAAAGGGAGAGATAAGATGAGAGCAATCAATCACCTCCCCGGCAAAGATGGCATGGGAGTTAAAAGGGTTCTCCTTGTTACTTGGCTTATCTCCGGGTAGCGGGATTTTATCGCTCTCAATCAGGTCCTGGATAAAGTGCTTAAGCTTCCATCACTTTTCGGTATCATGCCCATTGCCTCGGTGGTATTGGCAATAGGCTTGGGCATTGTAGTTTTTGCAGCGTCGCTCAACCGAAAGTTCAGGAGTTGGGCCTATCGGTTGGATTAGGCCCTTTGAGGATAGCCTTTGTAAGGCATATGTGTAGGTGGTACCTATATCAGTGAAAACCCGAGGTGGGGTATTCTTCTTGGACGGGGCATCTAGTAGATTAACCGCGTCGAAAATGCTGCGGGTTGCAGCTTGGGGCTTGGTATTGGAAGAGGAAACCCCTTGGTATCCTTTGCTAGAGGCCTTAGTAAGGCCCTCCAGTCTCAGGTCGTCTTCAATTCTCATACCCATTTCAGTAAGGGTGGTGAAATTGGGTATGACAACGTATCGGAGATGAACCCGGTAGGAAGGGAGGAGATTCTTGACGAAAGCCTCCACCAAAGTCTTCTTACTGGGCTTATCGACCAGTTTCACGCTTTCGGCCCTCCAGCGTTGAAGGTACTTAGTAAAACTTTCTTTTGGCTCTTGGGCCATAACCTCCAAAAATCGCATTGTGGTTTGGATCTCGGTGTTGTCAGCATAGTTCCGAGCAAACTCGGTGGCCACATCATCCCAAGTAGGGTATTTTTTCGGGTCTAGCCTGTAGTACCAGGCCCGTGGGTGCTTTTCAAGGGATGCAACAAAAAGGTTCTTGAACATTGTAGAAATCTACTCCCTTGATGGCCATGAATTCTTTGAAGGCCCGTACATGTAGTAACGGGTCTTCGGTTCCCTCAAACATCGGTAGGCCAGTGAGGTTCAGGTTTGGGGGTAGCTTGTCGTTCACTGGGGCATACTCACGGCTATTTTCTCGATGGATGTTGTTACTCCCAGCTAAATGAACTTGTTCCTCTAGCCGGTGCACCGCACTAAGTAGTTCAGCTAGAGACCCAGTAGCCTCGGTATTAGGAGTCCTTTGTTCCACTGCAGCCATACGAGCAACGATAGCCCCTTGACCAGCCCTCATTTCTGTCAGTTGGGCTTCAATGTCGGTTTGTTTCACAACCATGGCGTCCACGGAGGTCTTCAGATTGTTCAAAGCTGCTTTCATTTTGCGGCTATGTCTGGTGGACGGTGGCCTGTCTGTAAGAACACCGCGTAATCAGAAACCGAACCCAAATCTTGGAATCAAAAAGTACATCCCGAGCGACGAAGAAAGAAAAGACCAAGTGAAAAAGACTCGAGTAAGACACCTAGACAGATGACTCATAGGTGGTATGACTTCCTTAGGACTTGATTTGTGGGCCTAGTCCCGTTCGAAGGAAGGTCCATGTGAGACTTTTCCCCAGACTTTTTGACTCGAGTGTATAGACGGACTTTCCTTTGTAGGGGTATGCCCTACGCGGGTTGGTCGTGCCTTGACAAATAAGGCGGACTCGGGGAAGAGGGGAAACTCGTGATGTAAGATCGACGGAGTTTCGACGCTATTAAACCTTCGACATACTATGCAAAGACCCGACACGCGAATAGACGGTAGGTCCTATAATAAGGAAGATTCACTAGGAAATTTGGATGTTTTGAAAATTTGAAATTTCAATGCAGCATGAACGAATTTCAGAAGGTTTGAAAAAATAGAAAACGGAATTTCGAAAATCGGAAAAAAAATCAAAAAAACGCTCTCTGTAACGTCTAGCGATTAGGGCGAATTGTGCGAACACCGTTTGTCCTGCGTTTGATCTCCGGCGCGGCCAGTTTTGACGTCGACAAAACTGGGCTGCATGTCACGATGAGGAAGAAGGCTGCGCGGCCAGTTTCTTTAGGTCCAAAACCGATGACTCGAGCAGCGAAGGAGGAATTGATCAAGAAGAACACGTCTTGTTCGAAAATAAGGGCAGAAGAAGATGATGATCAGACTTCGAGTAATCTGAATGATATTCCAGGCCTGAATTTCGATTCGGAATCGGAGTCTGATGAGTTATCTGAGAATGTTTCTGAATATGTCCCTGAGACGGTTCCAAATGAGGAGAATAGTGGATGGAAACAAAGAGAAGGAAAGAAAATTGTTGACGTCGAAGAGGAGGAAGAATTGTTGAGGCTGTCTGAAGATGATATGGAAGATGAAATTGAGTATTGGAGCAACGCTGTGTACTGTTTCATAATGGGCGCCAATCCACCATGGGAGGTCATAGAGGGTTATGTGAAAAGAATTTGGAAGGAGCATGGGATCGACAAAATTTCATTTATTCCGAATGGCATTTTCGTGGTTCGATTCAAAGAAAAAGACACGAAGGTAAAAATTCTGAACCACGGTGTGTTTATGTTTGATAATAACCTCTTGTCGTAAAAGAATGGACTCCTGACGCGAAATTAGATAAGGCAGATGTTCATGAAGTTCCTATCTGGATTCAACTTCATGAGCTTCCGCTGAAATGTTGGGGAAGGTGCCTTCCTAAAATTGCCTCTTTGGTCGGTCCGTATGTTAAGTCTGACTTAGCTACGGAAGAACGTACCAGGTAAGGATATGCTAGGGTCATGGTTATGGCCAAAGTGGGACAAAAATTCAAAAATGCTGTTAAATTTTTGGATGAGAATGGATGTGTTGTTGAAATCTTTGTCAAATATGAATGGAAACCCATTTCATGTTCGAAATGTAATGGATATGGGCATGATGCTGCGGAATGCAAGAAGGAGGAGCTGAGAAAGGCTCGGGTTGAGGCAAAACAGAGGAAAATAACGGACCCTAAGCTTGCTATGCGTCCTAAGCCTGTGGGGTCGGCTCCGGTAGTTGTTCCTAAACCTGTTCCTAAACTGACAGTGAAACAGTCTACTTTGAAGCAAGCTCGAATGGAGACAAGGGAGTTTCATTTGCGGGGGTATTAAGAGGTGAGTCTCCTAGGAAGAAAGATGGTGTGGAAAAGGAAGGTGTCAGGCTTGAATTGGTTATTCATGGAGGTACATAATATAGGGTGTTGGAATGTACGTGGCATGTGTAATATAAATAAGCAACGTGCAATTTGTGATTTTGTTAGAAAGCAGCAGGTTGATGTTTTTGGTTTATTAGAAACTAAAATAAAGAATAAAGCGTATGCTAAAGTTCATCGGAACGTGTTTCATGAATGAAGCATTACTACAAACAGTCATTGTCATAAAGGAGGTCGAGTTTGGCTTTTGTGGAAACATGAGAGGGTGAATTTGACGATAGTGGAGTATAGTAGTCAGAGTATTCATGTCAAAGTATCTACTATCTCAGGGAAGGAGTACTGGCTTACATTCGTTTATGCCTTTAATTCTATCTCGGAGAGAGTCGATCTTTGGAGGAGACTTGAATCCTATGCTCGAAAGGGGCCTTGGATGATCGTGGGCGATTTCAACTGTGTTGTGGATGCTCGTGAACGTCTTGGTGGAGTGTCTTCGGAGGAGGAGATGGGGCAATTTCGAGACTGTCTAGCGAATTGTGAAGTTAGTTACTACAAGGCGTGTGGGTCTTGGTTTACGTGGAACAATAAACATAAAGTGGTTGAAACTAGGGTCTTTAGTCGAATTGATCGATGTTTGGTGAATGACGATTGGTTGGACTTATTTCTGAATGGGTTTGCGAATTTTCTTCCCGAAGGGACGTTTGATCATTTCCCATGTATTGTGCAATTGGAGCAACCCCCATCGAGGAGGAATAGAAGTTTCAAGTATATGAACATGTGGAGTAAATACCCGAACTTCATTTCATGCGTGGCTGCTGACTGGGGAGGGATGATAAGAGGGACACCCATGTTTCAGGTGGTGTCGAAGTTACGCGGACTGAAGAGGCCGTTGAAGTTGCTTAATGCAGCTGGGTTTTCGGATATCGAAAATCGCTGTTTGCAGGCAGAAGCTAAACTCGATCAATTGCAGGCTGCTGTTCGCACGGAGAGGTCTGCTGCTGCGCTGATTGAGGAGTCGGATATGAATGATCAGGTACGTCGATTGCAGGAAGCGAGGGCGGATTTTTGGAGTCAAAAGGCCAAACAAAAATGGGTAAGAGACGGGGATATGAATTCTGCATATTTTCATGGTCTTTTACGAGCAAGAAGGGCACATAATGCAATAGTGAAGCTCGCTGATGCGGAGCGTCGTTTATGCGAGAATAAGGAGGAAATTGAAGCGGCTTTTCTGAGTTTTTACAGGGGGTTGCTTGGTGAATCTCGGGAGGTTGAGTCGGTTAACGTGAGCTTGGTCAGAAGGGGTAAAACTTGTACTCCAGAACATAAATTGATTTTGGAGACAAGTGTAACTCAAGATGAAATAAAGCTGGCGCTACAGAGTATCCCTCGAGATAAATCGCCGGGTCCGGATGGTTTCTCGAGTCAGTTCTTTCTTGATGCTTGGGATATTGTCGGTGCGGATATTGTGAAAGATATTCAAGACTTTTTTGTCTCAGGTAAATTGCTTAAACAATTGAACTGTGCTAATATTGTCTTGATTCCGAAGGTGAGCAGGCCTCAGTCTGTTAAGGAGTTTAGACCGATTGCTTGCTGCAATGTGCTCTATAAATGTATTGCGAAGATCCTGTGCTCTAGACTTGCTAAAGTTTTGCCTGATAGAATTTCTCCTACTCAAGGAGGTTTTATTGAAGGAAGGAGTATTGTAGAGAATGTGTTGATTTGTCAGGACTTTGTTCGGCTGTATAAGAGGGGGAGGATTTCACCTCGTTACCTGTTTAAGGTGGATATCCATAAGGCGTATGACTCGGTTGAGTGGTGCTTTGTGGATCAGATGCTGAGGGCTCTCGATTTTCCTGATCATTTTCGCAGATTGATCTTGGAATGTATTGAGACTGTCTCTTATTCTCTGTGTGCTAATGGTGATAATTTTGGATTTTTTCGTGGTAAAAGGGGACTGAGGCAAGGGGATCCTATATCTCCGTTGTTGTTCACGATTTATATGGAATACTTTTCACGAATCTTGACACATGGAGGTTTGTATAGGCAATTTAAGTATCACCCGAAATGTGGTGCAATGAAGCTGACCCATTTGTTGTTTGCTGATGACCTGCTCCTTTTCTGTAAAGGGGAGAAGGACTCGATGGAGTTCTTTTGGCAGGCTTTTGCAAAGTTCAGTAGGGCCTCGGGGCTTAGTATAAGTGTGGGTAAATCACATGCGTACTTTGCCGGGGTGGATGAGGACAGGAAGGCCGAGTTACTCCAGTATTCAGGCTGCGTTGAAGGTACTTTCCCTTTTCGTTATCTTGGATTGCCTATTCAGAGTAATCGATTAGGGAAAAATGATTGTGGCAGATTGATTACTCGCATTATTGCGAGAATTTCCAGCATCGGCGCGCGCAAATTGTCTTATGCGGGTAGATTGACTCTGGTCCCATCTGTGCTTTCTCAATTGCACAATTATTGGGCCATGGTGTTTATTATCCCGAAGTTTGTGATGACTCAGATTGGTTCTATATGCCGTAATTTCTTATGGGATGGCGGTGTGGAAGGAAAAAATCGAGCTCTTGTGAGTTGGGAGAAGTTGTGTTGTCCGAAAGATGGAGGATTGGGGATTAGAGATTTGTACATTTGGAATGAGGCTGCTGTAGCTAAGTTGGCTTCGTGGGTGTTTGATCAACCGGATCGTCTTTGGGTCCGGTGGGTGAATAACATCTATCTGAAAGGGAGTGGTTGGCGTGATTATCCGCCAAATACGGATGCTACTTGGGCGTGGAGGAAAATTTGCCAGGTTAAGGACAAAATTAAGGATATGTTTGTGAATGGCCTTTGGCATGGGTCACTTATTCGATTTTCGATCTCTAGGGCCTATCACGAGTTGAGGGCAGCTAGACCGAAGGTTGATTGGGCTAGACTTGTTTGGAGTGGTTGGAGTATCCCGAGACATAGCTTCATTTCTTGGATAGTGTTTAAGGAGGCTTTAAACACGAGGAAAAAATTGGCAAGGGTCGGGGTTTCTAATTCTGACCGTTGCTACTTTTGTGAGGCGGATGAGGAGAATCTTGAGCACTTGTTTTTTGGTTGTAATTGGAGTTCACGGGTGATGGGTCTGCTCGGTGCATGGGTAGAGAAGTCGATTCCGCGTTTTGATGGACTTAAATGGGCAAGCAAGATGCGGGGTACTAAGCTCCAGTGTAATATCTTGAGAGCAATGTTGAATGAAGCAATATATCACATATGGAGGAGCCGAAATATTTGCAGAATTGAAGGAAAATTGCAGCATCCGCAAAGTATTGCTAAATTGATCAAATTGGATGTTAAGAATAGAATAATGTGTAAGATCAAATATCCGATACAGGCTAAAGATGCTAGATGGCTGCATAAGCTGATGTAGTCACTTATTTGTACATTGATCTCAATTATATATATATATATATATATATATATATATATATATATATATATATATATATATATATATATATATATATATATATATATATATATATATATATATATACTTACCCTTTACCAAAAAAAAATTCGAAAACCGAGACTAGAATTTTGAAAATTCAGAAAATCGAGGCGGTGTCGGAAATTCGAGACTCAAAACGGGCAGCATGCCGACTAAAGAAAAGGATATTTTGAGTCAAATCGTCAATCCTAAATTTCGACGGCATTTCGAATTTTGAAAATTGGATATTTGGAAGAGATGGATCCCGAAACAGACAGCATTTCGGGTTTTTCAAAATTTTGTATTTTTGGAAAGATGGGTCCCGAAACGGACAGTATTTTGGGTTTTTTGAAATTTGGTAATTTTGGAAAGATGCATTTTTTTGAAATGACGGTTTTTGAAAAAAGAATGACACGGAAACCAAGTAGCACGTAATCAAACAAGCATTATAACGACGCTTATGTATGCATTACGCTAAGTCTCGGTCGGTCAAAATAGGGTCTATACCAACAACGATGGCTCTCTTGTAAATCAGGACGGACTCCCTAAGCCAAGTTGGTCTTAGGACATGCCGCAAAACCCATACGAGTTCGGCCATAGAAGTCTTTAGCGCACCCATTTAGGAATGCACCACGGTATAATGGGACGTCGATCACAAGTAACCGGCCCGGGCAAATTTGGGTTATGCATGAAACATTAAACTAATGCGCGCACACTAATATACGAACGATTTCTCTTCGAGTCTCACCATAGGAACCTCGATGGCTAGTGGTACATCAGGTGTGGACATGACGTAGGTCCACCCCGAGGCGGCCACGCGTGGGTTTGGGTAGGCGAATGAATCTCATGGTAAGATTGATCTCGGGTTCGAAATTTAAGTCAAAGTTGGAGTCGCCGCCGAATTTATGGGAATTCGGACCCATTCGAGCCCACTCTATGTCGTCATGGACCGTACACAAAGTATGGCCCATTTCGATACCGATACCATCTACACCGGTTATCGTGTAAAGAATGACTCTCGTGCGCCAACGGTTTCGGACATCCGGAAACCGAGGTTCTGAGTAAGGGGTGAGGGTACGTGTTGGGAAGCCCACTAAGGACACCCAACCCCGTCCGCACTTAGCGGCCTCTACTAAGACATCGTTCGTGTTCGTGTACGCGCGCTAGTAAAATGACTAAATGATATGCAAACAGTGTTTTCGGCTAAACATGCGAATTTCGTGTTAACTACGTCATTTAATGCATCTAAATTATTGTCAGAGTTGTTTAGCATGCGAGGTTCATTTATAAAGCGATAAGCATCAAAATAAACAAAACTCGTAAATACGTACAAAATACACGGGCGGAAATACAACCCGGCCAATACAAAAATTACAAGCAACAATAAAAATAGAATAAATGGGATATACAAAACGATAAATAATAGCTAGAAACGGACCCGTATACAATAAATGCAATTAAACTAGACCGTAAGTTAAATAGATGGACGAACATCGATTAAATACACATTATGTTGTGTATTAAACGAAGGACGGAGACATGGGACCTGGGCGTAATGCTAGCCCGATCCCGAATCTCAGCGCCTTGTCCAGACTTATCACATCGAAAGATGGCGTCTTGTTTTGCCATATATCGGACACGACTAAAGAGTCGTCGATATAAGACTAATCGTGAAAGACTTCGATCAAAGTCGTTTAAGTGAAGTGATATACATGAGTTTTGAAAAAGAGGATCACGTGATTGACTTTGCACGTGACGACTAAAGTCGTAAAAAAAGACGAGGCTCGAAATATGCATTAAGTCTCTCGGTTTTCTCAGGCTACAGGACCCACTCGATCGAGTCATTGCTTGGACTCGATCGAGTGTGCCTTTAAGGTGGCTACTGCCCGGTTTTTGGGGTGCTACTCGATCGAGTAGCCTGTGGCACTCGGTCGAGTGCCCCATGTACGAGGCATGGCTCGTTTCATTTTTTATTTGTTTAAAGTCGATGGTTGACTGAGTTAAATAAAAATATTGCATTATTAAAATTCAACTCGGTTTTCGGTGTCATAATCGTGTACTATACGATTACGAGACCGTCATCGGAATTTTATGAAAATATGTTATTATGGGATTGAAAATTTGATTAGTGACGAAATTGTAGCCCTCCGCGTCACGACATCGATACTAATTCTAACGGACTATGTGATGTCGATTTTCGCATCAACGGATTTCGCACTAATCTTGGAAATGGAGTCGTACACGTTCAACTATGAGCGACCATGATCACATTACGCCCTTGAGTACATTGGGGCGGCGCTCCTCGAAAGGGTGCCACCTTCGTCGTGACTCGTAAAGGGATTAAACGGACTTTGGATGGTCGTCATAGTCAAACGTGTTAGGATCCGAATTTTAATACTATTATGTACATATACACGGTATTAATTGTTAATGACGATAATAAACGATAGTAAAAAATGTTAGTAAACAAAAGTTAAATGTTAGTGTTAGTATACTAACGTAATTATAATATAAAGTATAAAAATGTACATATAAATCGAGATAGGAAAAAGATAGCAATTGGGTTTATGACACCCTCAACATACATGCTTAGTATTGCCTCGACGATGGACTCGTAATAGCGACGGGAACGCGGGAGTGTCGAGGATGTATGTAAAGTTATGGTGTGTGTGTGTGTGTGTATGGGTGGATTTGTCGGTTTTTCGAGGGACAAATACTCGGTTTTTGATTAGGGTTGCTAAAGGTTGTAGTGTAGAACTTAGGGTAGAAAATGTAGGATGTTCTTAGTGTTTTCAAAAACTGAAAATGTGAAGGGTTTGATGGGGTATTTATAGAGAATACCCCACGACCTAGGGTCAGTCGATCGAGTGGCCCTAGTGCACTCGATCGAGTGCCCTAGAAAACGGGTCTGTTCCGGGTTTTTTGGCTCCACTCGATCGAGTGAGGTCAATCCACTCGATCGAGTGGATAGGGTTGGTGAGCCATTTTAGAAATGGTTGACTTTTTGATTTTTTGAAAGTTATGTTTGGGCGCCATCTTCTAGAAGCGCATTTGGCTGACTTTGAAGACGGATTCGTCACCAAAAGACGATTTTTATTTTTGGTGTCGTTTTTTGCCCAAATTAGTCTTATTTTACTCGGAACGACCCACTGGGCCTGAATTTGAGGTTGGTTTTGAGAGATTTGTACTCCGCTAAATGTCCACGTCGGATATTATTGATTCCGAGCCCATATTCGAGTATACTAAGTCACGTTTGCATCCGATCATCATCGGATGTTTGTCGGGAACTGCTATAGACACTAGCAGGCAAAAATGCGGGTGTCTACATTCCCATACGAAAACAACAATAAGTCGTCTGCAAAACATAGATGGGAAAGTCTCATCCTTTTGCATAGGGAGTGATATTTAAACCCCTCAAAATTTTGTACTTCATGTAATACCCGAGACAAGTGCTCCATATAAATAGCAAAAATTAATGGTGACAATGGATCACCCTGCCTTAATCCTTTCCTCCCTTTGAAGAACCCAAAGGTCATTTCATTAAGCACTAACGAGTAGGAAGGTGTAGAGACACACTCTATAACTAGGTGCACAAAGTGCCTAGGTAGCCCTATAGCCATCAACATATCCTCCAAAAAAAACCTCATTCAACCGAGTTATACATGTTCTTGAGGTCGAATTTCATGAGACATCTAGGCGAACAAGCCCTCCTTCTATATAAACGGACAAGATCCTGACAAATTAAGATATTCTCAATAATCTCTCTTCCTTGGATAAATCCACTTTAATTAGGACTTATAATCTCAGGTAGGACCGTACCTAATATGTTACAAAGGACCTTAGTAATACACTTGTAGATGGTGTTGCAACAAGCGATAGGTCGGAACTGAGTAATATTCTTAGGCAAGCTAACCTTAGGTATGAGAGTTATCAATGTATGATTCACTTGTTTGAGCATTTTCCCATGCGTGAGAAAATTCTGGACAACTTTTAAAACAGCACCCCCAATTACACGCCAAGCATCCTTATAAAACTGGCTAGAATATTAGTCTGGACCCGGAGCTTTATCTCCCGGGATATCAAACAGCGCCTGTTTAATCTCAATAACAGTGAAAGGACGATTGAGGAACTCAATATGCTCTTGCGTACACACTGCCCCCTTCCTGACAGTAGGCATATGAATTGGTTTAACTTGGGCTGAAGTTCCACAAAGCCATATAAAAGTCTTCAAACGCAGCATTAATTTCCTCCACTTTGGTATATAAATGCCCATTTTGATCCTTAATACTCATAATTGCATTCTGTCCCCACCTTCTTCTGATACATGAATGAAAGTATGCTGTATTATCCCCACCCTCTTCAATCCAATGGCACTTAAGTACTTAACTCTCTGTTTAAGGAAAGAATGTTTAACTTTCTCCATAAGAATCAAGTCCTTAGCTATACTCCTCTCTTGCTTAGATAATACTACATCAGTAGGATTATTATTATATTTTTTAGTCATTGTGATTGATAGATTAACTAAAGGTAATCTATCATTAAGATTGATGCATATATGATGATTATATGTTCTTTTGTGAATACATGCACATACACACTATATTCGAATAGGCTAAATGATGAAAATGATTGATCATGTTATGCAACATTATGAAAGAGATAAAAGAAAGATTAAATATGTAATGCGACGACTTTAATAGGCGTAATTTACTCGTCGACATGTATTTAAAACTGTATAGATTATCTTCTGGTCTCACATCATCCAATTAGACATTTGAGAATATGACATGCCCTAACAACTGACTCGTAAGAATCAACCTAAATATATTCCAAAATAACCCATTATTTGTTACCTAAACTTGAAAGACACCTAGATTTGAAATGGTCAATAAACGTAAAAGTGGAATAAAACCATATTCATAATAGGTCGATCCGTTGCATCGAGATAAACTACTATACTTGAAACACGTTCTAATTAATAAGCGTCAAGTTAAAATCTTAAGATCAAATATATTTACGTGACATAATCTTAAAAAATGTTACAAAAATAACGATTATTAGATTTTTTAGTCATTGTTGTTATTGTGTATGTATAACAACTGATGAATTATTTGTATAAATGGCTAAAAGACATAATATTAAATAAATTTGTTTAGTCTCTCTAATTCAACATATGATCCTAAATACTACGGTAATAATTTAAAAATCATTATATATTAAAGATAATAAACGTAATAAAAAAGGCTTTAATTCCTGCCGAAATTTTGACATGTCCCCAATGGCAAATGGGGTGATGGGGGTGACCCCTCACCCCCATTATTTTAGGAAAAAATCAAGTTAAAAAGGATAAATATATAGATATGAATGAATATAAAGATGTATCAGAATAGTTACTTGGGTGGAGTGGTAGAGTAAAGTTTGTTGAACTTCTTTGCTCATCAAGAGGTCAAGGGTTCAACTCCCAATTGAATCCTTTATTTTAGTCGAGAATACTTCGATTTATTGTTAGGTTTAGTTACTTTTTGGAGTTAGTTTAGTCAGTTAAGACGAACTCTATTTAAGTCATACGGCTAGGTTTTGCTCGAGAAGTAGGGAAGTCTTGATGTATGACGCAAATTTTTCGGAGGCTATTTTGGCCTTGGCGGAGATTGACTTAATATAAAAAAACCCCTTCTCACCAAAAAAAAAAAACTAAACCGAATGGATATAAACTAAATTGAAGTACCGGACTAATCGAAACTGAATTGATCTGGCTGAATTGAATTGAAGAACTGAACTACACTAATTGGAACTAAACTGAACTCAATTATTTGTGTGTTATTTTTTTCTGTTATAGACTTATAGTAATTTTTTTATCACCCCCATCTCAAATTTCTGGATTCGCCACTGCATGTCCTGACCGAAAATCCGTATAAAATCAATATGTATCAACTTTTATTTTTCAACCTGTAATATACCCGTGCAAAAATTTATCCGAACATAAAGTATCAAAACCGTGACCCACCCTCCTAACTCATCATGCTAAGTTTACACTCAGGTATAAACCTAATTTCTTATGCATATTTTAACAACGCGTAACGTATCTTACATAAATAAAAAATTGCGCCTCAATAAGATACCCATCATTCTTTTTGTTCTTCTAATACTCCCTTCGTCTCACCTATTTATTTACCTTTAATTAAAATACTTCTTACAAATAATATTAAAGATAATCGTATGACCGAGACAGAAAAAGTACAAATTTTGAAAAAAGCGATCAATCTATTCACCCTTATTCGATCTTTATTATATCACGATCAAATCATTTACCTATATAAAAAGAGTGACAACACCACAATATCACAACAATCTTGCATAATTTTTGCTTGGACAACTTTGCCCCTTGCTTTTTTTGAAGATTTACACAAATGCCCTTATAACTTGGAGTACTAAACACAATTGCTCATTTTTCTATCTTATACGAGTATTATTATGGCTGAACACAATTACCTACCTATTTAAAAAGAGGTACAATGACATTTACACAATTACCTACCTATTTAAAAAGAGGTGGAATGACATTTACATAATTTTTCTTGGACAAGTTTCCCCTTCTATTTTCATCAATTTTACAGAATAGCCCATTATAGGAGGGTAATTAGTAGGAGTATTGTGTTATTAATCAATCTTGATTAACCAATTTAGAAGAAAATTTTGCGTAACTTCATCTTTCAAAGGTGTCCCTCTTCTTTCATGTTATTTACTCGTATAATTTTGCGATTACTTAATTGTTTAATTCTCTTTATTAATCTTCTCATTTTTTCCAACTTTTTTTAACAGGGGTCTGAGATAATTTCTTCCGCCATTTTTTATAACTTTTTTTAACGTGTGTTCATTATGTACACATTAATACTCCGTATGTATTTTACGTATTAGATACTTATTACGAGTATTATTATTATAAAAACCGAACTTGTAGTAAAACTAAAACAAATTACAAGAACTTGTATTTTTTTTACTCCCTCCGATTTTAAAGGATTGCCTCGTTTGTGCAATATATGTGAGAAATATTATATTAAGACAGAGTAGTAATTTAAACCGGAGGGAGTATAATAATTAATTTTTGTATGAAACTTGAAAAATGTCTATATCATATAGTGTATGTTATAAACTATTTGAGATATGACCCAATGCAACAGTGTAGGTACAAGCAATCAATATTGGCTTGTAAAAATATATTCGTAACAATATGTGCCTTTTTAAAACCACGCATCTTTAAAAATTTGTGCTAACGCAAACCGAAATGCCTAGGCCCGAGCATCGCCGGGCTTTGCCAACTAGTATAGTTAAATATCCTTATTTGGTCGACTAATTGATGCAAAAACCAATCTCCTCTATTAGGCTAAAACCATAGTAAATTTTAAAATTTAGTCAACTCATACCAAATGAACAACTTTCATTCTACTTTATAGAAGTGTGGATAACATCAGTTAGAAAGTCTATACCATCATACAATTAATGAAATCGTACAATCATTATGATGATGTTCACTAATTTAATGTTAATTGAGAAATATGTGTAGACAATTGGTAATACAAATATGATCAATATTTCGAAGTGAATAACTGAATTCGTAAGTTTAAGTATAGATCAACTTTATGTGATTTTAGAATACTTGAATATATTAGAGTACTTGAGTAAGCATATTAGAATAGTTGTGCATGAAAATTATGTGTTGGTGTTGAATTTGAATGATAAAAAATATATATATTAGAGTACTTTAATTAGGGGAATTGTAATCTTAGAATAGTTGAATATATATTAGAGTACTTGAATATGAATACTAGAATAGTTGTGAATAAAAATTATGTGTTGGAGTAGTTGAATTTGATTGATAAAATATATGTTAGAGTACTTTAGGTGAATTGTAATTTTAGAATACTTGAATATATGTATTAGAATACTTGAATATGAATACTAGAATAGTTGTGCATAAAAATTATGTGTATTTTTTTTGTGAAATGTGAGTAAATTCATTCATCAAAAAAGTGGGAATTACAAAACAAATGATGTACAACAAAAGTAATCAACAATAAAGCATAAGGAAAACGACACTAACACTAAGCATTGTATCCTATATGCCTGAAGAACCAAATGTCCTGACTAGTGAAGACATCTTTCTCTCCTAGTCTAATCCTCCCTCTGACTTTAGCAACAATCTTCTTTGCAAGCTTATCAGGGTGACTGATTTTCTCCTCAATCCTTGCTTTATTCCTCTGGTCCCAAGTGTGATAGTAACATGCAGCTAGAATGGCCGCATGAAGCTTCTTGTGTACTTGGATAGGACTAATATCTAGCACATACTGTAAAGTAGGGCTACATCCCGTTTGCTATTTGATACTTTGCGTAAGTCTGTTGCTGTAAGGGCAATTAAAAAAGAGGTGTACAAGAGATTCAGAATGCTGCTGGCACAGACAGTAGGTATCATCTTCAGTACAGCCCAATTTATGCATTTTCTCATTTACATTCAGTCCCTGTTGCATTATAATCCAACATAGGTGAACATGTTTAGGAACATTCCATTTATTCCACACAAAGTCTACCCATTGAGGTGATGGTGGAACAGGTTGAAGCCAAGAATAACCACTATGAACTGTATACACATTTATGTCTACAGACTAGAGGTGTCAACGATCAGAGTCGGCTCGTAGAGCCCTCGGAATCGGCTCGGTCAAAGCTCGGCACAAGCTCGTTCAAAACGAGCCCGAGTTCGAGCTCGAGCCGGGCTTGTTCAAATCCGAGCCAATCCCGAGCTCAGTAAGGCTCAGCTTGGAGGCTCATTTGGGCTCGTTTTTTTATTTTTTTACTTTATAAGTTTAATAATTTTAAATTCTAATAATTCAAAATATATGTTTATTTGATATTTATAATTATTATACTTTAAAATTTTGTAACAATATTTTTTTGTCTTTTAAAAAAGTTATTTTTAGTTATATATATTTATAAAGAGACGAAAAAATATAATGGTAAACGAGCTTGGTACGAGCTCGAGCCGAGCTCGAGCTTTTTACGAGCCGAGCTCAAGCCTCAATTTTTTGAGCTCGACGAGCTTCGAGCCGAGCCCGAGCCCGAGTTCAAATTTACGAGCCGAACCCGAGCCCACCCAAGCTCGAGCTCAGACCGGCTCGTTTACACCCCTACTGCAGACCATTGTCCATTTTCAAATCTGGAGCTCATTTGTGTTTTGACTTTGCAAATCGCCTTCCAGGTCCAAGATGCATCCACAGGGGGAAAGTACCCAGACCAATCATGACCTGTTAGATAGATAACATTAATCCATTTGATCCACAGACTATCTCTTTCTGTGTAAACCCAATGTACCAGTTTAGTGATTGCTGCATCATTCCAAACTGTTGCTTTCTTGATCCCAAGACCACCAGCTTGCTTAGGCAAGGTAACAGTATCCTAAGATAGCAAAGGCATTCTCCTATAGTCAGCACTCCCATCCCAGAGATAGTTCCTGTAAATTGCTTCCATCCTCTTGATAGTGTGCTTAGGAATGATAAAAATGGAGGCCCAATAGTTATATAAAGTATTTAACACCGAGGATATGAGTGTGACTCTGCCTGCATAAGAGAGCTTTCTGGCTCCAATACTCCTGATTCTATTGACCAACTAATTTACTGCATTCAATCTTGCTCAGTTTACTAGCTTGGATAGGTATACCAAGAAACCTGAATGGTAGTTCTCCCTTCCTGATTCCTGTGGCTAGGTCGATATCTTGGGAGAGAGCTTCAGGTGTTCCCACATAATAAGCTTCAGATTTCTGCCTGTAATCTCCTAGAAATTCTAACGCAATAAAGTGGCAGAAACACTGTTGAGTTGAGATTAAAACACACTGTCAAACTATATCTTATTAATAGAAATGGTAAGTCAATACAAAGACCTCTTTTTACAAAAGGGCTAAAAAGAAAAATTCTCCAAACGGATTTATACAAATCCATAAATTCCATGAATGAAGAAAGAGTATGATCCACAGTACTCGCTATCTCACACCCAAAACCCAGCAGCAAATACCTGTCATGTTATAAACATAACAGCCGCATCAGTGGGGGTAACTTGGACGTTCTCCCAGCCAAATTATATCATATGGAAAAATAATAGTATTATTATATCAAAATATTTAAAAAGAGAAAACATTAAAAAGATATAATAAAAATAAGTTTTTGGCGAAACTTAAAGCACTTGTCAACCTGCAAGTAAAAAATCAATCGATAATAAAAATATTCAAAAATGGCGTTATGGAAATTCGATCAGTGTGCACAAGGCTAGACTTTCACTAGAATAATACTGGAAACTAGTTTCGAGAACTGTAGACTTAACTCATAATAGAATCCAGTCTCTAACTAGGCAGCTCAACTATAACGGGATTGCGTGCAGCGAGGTCCTGATTTAAGTAGTATACACCCCAATGTATCCAGTTCAACTGACGGCGACTAACATGATGTGATATCTAGCTTAAGGGCATAATGCACACTCTCCTGGGCAAAACTACGCCCAGTTCAACGACCAAATGTGCCCCAAATAGGCACATCGTCTTTATAGCTGATGGCAAAAACGTACATCCCAAACTATATTACTCTAACCCCACACTTGACTTTATTCCATAACTCCAAAACAAGCCATTCTCAATATTGAAAATAAATAATCATTATGAGGATAAAAGGAATAAACATTTTATATTTAAAGGGAAACTTTCTATATATAGAAACTTACTTATTTTAGAAACTTACTTAAAATAGAAATATTGTTACAGAAAATATGTAAGTTATTAAAATAAGTGAAATGTATTAAAATAGCATTTCCAACGAATATAACATCTTATTGTTATCGTCATTATTGTTGGATATTTTGTGAAGATTTAATGCTATGGAAAGGAAAGTTTGTTGCTTGATTAATTAATGAAATAGGAATTACATCCTTAAATAATGCTAGACTCCACTAATGAGGTTAAATGATACCTCAGCGTACATGAAAATAAAGTGCCTGAAACTTAGGAGTATAACTCTTTCGAAAACTGAAGCTGAAAGCAACTACAACACCTACATTATTCCTAGTTTGTAGGACACATTCCTACGACTCATTCAAGGGGAGTATTTGGATCATAATTCAACACTTCCCCTTGATTCAAATACTGCTAACACCAATCTTCTCCACAAAGAATTGATGCTTAGCCTGGGACAAACTTTTAGTGAACAAATCTGCATTCTGGACATTCGTACTGCAAAACTGTACCTTGACCACTTCTTCACTGACTAACCACCTGATGTAATGATGTTGGACTTCAATATGCTTCGTCCTAGCATGATACACAGGGTTCTTTGTCATCGCTATTGCAGATTTATTGTCACACCATAGTTCAGTGGCTGTAACTTGTTGAATTCCCAGATCTGTCAATAGTTTTCTCAGCCACATTGCTTGCCTTCCTGCTGCACCTGCAGCAATGTACTCAGCCTCAGTGAATGATAAAGCCATTGTATCCTGCTTCTTCGAGCTCCATGTGATGGCACCAGATCCTAGTGTGAATACTGACCCAGATGTACCGCTTCTATCATTGCGATTACCTGCCCAATCGCTGTCAGTATACCCAACTAGCTTAAAATTTTCTGTTGACTCATATCAGATTCCCAGATTTACTATGCCTGCAACATACTTGAGAATTATTTTCGCAGCTCCTAGATGCTGCTTTGTGGGACAATTCAGTTACCTGGACACCACACTTACCCCATATGTGATATCAGGGTCTTGTGTGAGTCAAGTAGTTTAGGCCTCCTACAATACTCCTGAACAGCTTTTCATCTGCTGCATCTGTGCCATCATCCTTCTGCAGTTGTTCACCAGGATTCATTGGAGTTACTATTTTCTCACATTCTTGTATCTCAAACTTCTTCAGCAAATCTTGAGCATATTTTCTTTGACAAACAAATATACTATCTTCATTTTGTATGACTTCTAGCCCAAGAAAATAATGCAGTACACCCAAATCTGTCATCTCGAATTCCTGCTTCGTGGAGTCTCTGAATTCCTTCAGGAGCTCTTGAGAAGAACCGATATATATAATGTCGTCCACATACAGATAAACCACAACAAAGTTTTCTTCATCTTGCCTTTTGATGTATAAGGTTGGCTCATTCTCGCTTCTCACAAAACCATTATTTGTGAAAAATACATCGATCCTACTATACCATGCTCTAGGTGCTTGCTTTAATCCATACAAAGCCTTCCTCAACCTATAAACTTTGTGCTCTTCCCCTTCTTTGACAAACCCAATTGGTTTCTCTACATAGACCTTCTCCTGCAATTTCCCATTTAGAAAGGCAGATTTGACATCAAATTGAAACACAGATAAATGAAATTGAGCAGCTAATGCTAAGAAAACTCTTACAGTCTCAAATCTGGCTACAGGAGCATAAGTTTCCTCATAGTCAATTCCTTCAACTTGAGCATACCCTTTTGCAACAAGCCTCGCCTTGTTTTTTTTATGCTGCCATTTGTGTTAAACTTAGTCCTAAACACCCATTTAAGACCAATTGTATTCTTCTCAGCAGGTAGATCAACCAATTCCCATGCTTCATTCCTTTGGATTGATCTAATCTCATCCTCCATTGCAATCTGCCACTCAAGTTTATCTGCTGCTTCATAAAAATTAGCTGGTTCAGTTGCTATAAGTGCAAACCAACACGTCTGATAAATTTCCTCCAAGGTTTTCATCTTTCTTGGTGGAGAATCTTCTGATGACTCAGAGGACAAATCTTCATTATTTGATATCTCTGAGGACTGTAGGCTTTCTGGTGGAGAAGGCTGCTGCCTTCCCTCTTTTTCTCCCTGAATCTGTTGATGCTGTGGTTCATTCGAGTCTTCAAATGTGAGATCTTTTTGGTAATTTTTCTGGAATGACCACTCCCAAACTGCATCTTCATTAAATATTACATTTCTGCTTATAATCACCTTGCCATCTACCGGATTATACAATCTGTACGCCTTAGACTGAGTTGCATAACCAATAAATATGCATTTCACTGACTTTTCATCAAGCTTAGTCCTTAAATTCACCAATGCATATGCTATACAACCAAAAATTTTGAGATGACTTACATAGGGCTTCCTCCCTCTCCAAGCTTCCTATAGAGTTCTGTTTAGAACTGCCCTTGTTGGTGATATATTGAGAATGTATACTGCTGTAGCTACTGCCTCACACCACAATTCGTTTGGGAGCCTTCTTGCCATCTCGAGCACAGTACGATTCTTCCTTTCTGCAACTTCATTTTGCTCTGGAGTGTAGGGGGGCTGTTAGCTCTCTCTTTACACCTTGAGCCTCGCAAAACTCATTGAAATCCTTAGAGGTAAACTCCCCTCATCTATCAGTTCTTAACCCCTTCAACACCTTTCCACTTTGGTTATCAACCATAACTTTGAACTTCTTGAAGTTCTCAAAAGCTTCTGATTTGGACTGCTGAAAAAACACCCAACACATTGTGCTAAAATCATCAATAAACAGGAGAAAGCATCTACTCCCTCCCAAGGATTCCGTCTTCATTGGTCCACACAAATCAGCGTGTACCAACTCAAGACTTTCACTCGCACTCCATGCTTTTCCTGATGCGAATGAGCCTCTAGATTCCTTTCCATAAATGCCCCCTTCACACAAATCCAATCCACCAATCTTTGGCAGACCATTCACCATTCCTTTGTTGCTTAAAAACTTCAACCCTTGAACATTTAGATGCCCATATCTTAGATGCCAAAGTCTTGCTTTGTCATCCCCTTTCACAACTAATGCAGTACTGATGTTCTTAACCAAATCCAAAGAAAACATTTTGTTAGTTCCCATGGATGTTTTGGCTACAACTTCCATAGTTTTCTTATTTATTACCTCACAAGCCTCATTATCAAAAAACAAAGAGAAGCCACAGGACAATAACTGGCCGTCACTCAATAAATTGTAAGCCAGAAGAGGAACATATTGAACATTGTGCAACAGTTTCATGTTACCTTGCTTGCTTTTGACTGCAATTGTTCCAATTCCTTCTACTGTCAGTTGCTTATCATCACCAAGCATGACCTTACACTTTCTTGTTTCATCTAGATCTTTGAACATGTCTTTGTTACTTGACATGTGGTCTGAACAACCACTATCAATATACCAGACATCATTCTTCGATTCTTGTACTTCTCTTGTGAGAAATAACTTTTCCTCTTGCTCAGCTACATTTGCCTTTGGATCTTGCTTCTCTTCTGCCTGATCACATTCTTTTTGCCAGCATTGTGCTTCTTTGTGACCCTTCTTGTTACAATAATAGCACTTAATGGGTGACTTTGATCTTGGTGAACCTCCCTGAGATTGATCTCTCTCATTGGTGGTCCACTGACCTCTGCCTCTTCCTCCTCTTCCTCTGTGACCTCCTCTGCCTCTTCCTCTCCAAGTTTGCTGACCAGCCCTTTCATTACAGGATTCATTCTTCACTTGGAAAACTTTCTCCTCTTTCTTTTCTGACGATTTGTTGAGCCTTTCTTCATGAGCTTGAAGTGAACCCATCAACTCATCAAAAGTATATGTTGCCATATCCTTTGACTCCTCTATTGCTGCTACAACATGATCGTATTTTGGTGTTAAGCTCCTTAACACCTTGCCAACCACATGCTCACTGGTCATTTTTTCTCCATAGGACTTCATTTGTTGCACAACATTGGAGACTCTTGACAGGAACTCTTGTATTGATTCCTTGTCTTTCATGAGAGTTGTCTCAAACTCCCTCCTTAGTGATTGCAACCTGACTGTTACAACCTTCTTGTCTCCTAGATACTCTTGTTTCAGAGATGCCTGTTTTGACGTAGTAGCAGAGGCGATGCGTGGGAAGACATCATCATCCAAAGCCTATTGAATCATGAACAAAGCTTTGTTGTCTTTCTTTCTTTTCTCTTTCAGCTGCTGGTCTCCTTATGCAGCGGGATTAGCATCGTCAAAGCCATCCTCTACTAGACCCCACAACTCCTGTGACTTAAATAGTGTCTGCATTTCAGACTCCAAAACTGGTACTTCATGCCAGTAAAAACAGGTAGTTGTGACATTGAGCTAGCTCCATTGTTCTGCATTGTGAACAATTTCAACCACAAAGTTCTTGAACCTTGAACCTGGGGCTCTGATACCAATTTTGTTGGATATTTTGTGAAGATTTGATGCTATAGAAAGGAAAGTTTGTTGCTTGATTGATTAATGAAATACGAATTACATCCTTAAATAATTCTAGATCCACTAATGAGGTTAACTGATACCTCAACGTACATGAAAACAAAGTGCCTGAAACTTAGGAGCGTAACTCCTTCAAAAAACTGAAACTGAAAGCAACTACAACACCTACATTATTCCTAGTTTGTAGGACACATTCCTACGACTCGTTCATGGGGAGTATTTGGATCATAATACAACAATTATCGTAACTTTAATATATTTCTAAATTCGTTACTCAAAATATTTTGATCTAAAATATAACAAGTGTAGACACCCGCATTTTGACTGCCAGGTGTCTATGGTAGTCTCCGAAAAACACCCGATGATGATCGGACGTCAACGTGACTTGGTATACTCGGATTTGGGCTCGGAATTCATAATATCCGACATGGACTTTTAGCGGAGTAAAAATCTCACAAAACAGACCTCAAATCCAGGCCCAGTGGGTCGTTCCGAGTCAAATAAGACTAATTTGGGCCAAAACCGACACCAAAAATAATTCCCGTCTTTTGGCGACTGGGTCAAAACCCGGTCAAAGACGAAACCGTCTCATAAATCAGCTAAGTTCAGATTGGCGCACAAATAAATTTCAAAAAAGCAATCACAACTACAAAGTCAAACTTCCCTTATTTATCTCACCCGTTTGACCCACTCGATCGAGTGGATTGACCCCACTCGATCGAGTGGAGCCTTTTTTACCCGGGTTTGGCCCATTTGCGAAGGCCCTCGATCGAGTGCACTAGGGCCACTCGATCGAGTGCCCCTAGGTCGAGGGGTGAAGTCTATAAATACCGCTTCACCCCCCCATGCATTCAGAACTTTTTGAGCACTTTTACCCTACACTTTTCAGCCACATTTACCCTACTTCAACCCTACATTCTACACTACAAACCTAAGCCAAAAGCACACCAATTCCGAGCCTCTTTGACCCTCGGAAACCGACACATACACACAAGCATCCATACACACCATAACTCGCGTACATCCTCGATACTCCCAAGCCGTGCCGCTATTTACGAGTCCATTTTCGAGGTCCTTACTAAGCATGTATGTTGAGGGTGTCCTAAATTCCCTTTCGATCTTTATTTATTCCGTCATTTTGTTCATTTTTATTGTATTGTAGTCATGATCGTCACAACACTAACACTAACATTTTTGCATTTTTATATTTTCGTTTTATATCATTTTATCATCATTTACATTATTAATACCGTGTATATGTAAACTAGTATCAAAATCGGTTTTAAAACGTTTGACTACGATGATCACTTTTGGTCCGTCTAATCCCTTTACGAGCAACGACGGAGGTGGAGCCCTTTCGGGGAGCCCCGCCCCAATGTACTCAAGGGCGTGACGCGACCGTGATCGGTCGTAGTTGAACGGATTTAATTCCTTTTCCATAATTGGTGCGAAACCCGTTGACACGAAAATCGACATCACGTAACCCGAAAGGGTTAGTTCCGATGTCGTGACGTAGAGGGATATATTTCGTCACCAATTCAAAATTTCCTAATCTAACGTAAACATTTTTCATAAACTCCGGTAACGGTATTATAGTCGTTCGTACACGATTATAGCACCGGAGGCCGAGTCAAATACAAATCGTGCGATATTTGTATTTGATTCGGCCGATCATCGATTTCAAGTCATAAAACAAAGCGAGTTACCACTCGTACAGGGGGCACTCGACCGAGTGCCATAGGCCACTCGATCGAGTAGCACCCCAAAAAGTGGTCAGTAGCCACGTTAAACGTGCACTCGACCGAGTCACACCACCACTCGGTCGAGTGGGTCCTGTAACCCACAAAATCGAGGGGTTTGACCCATAATTCAAACCCCGACCCTTTTATCGACTTTAGTCATCACGTGCAAAGACTATCACGTGATTATCCTATTTGCAAAACTATACACATCACGAGACGTAGATCGACTTTGACCACTTTGACGTGATAAGTCGGGACAAGACTACGGGATGTGAGATTAGGCTAGCAATATGCCGCAGTCTCATGTTCCCGTCCTTCGTTTAATATGCGACATAATGCGTATTTAATCGAGGTTAGTCCGCCTACATATTTTCGCGGTCTAGTTTACATACGGGTCCGTCCCTTTAATTATATCGCGTTATTTTTATTTCTTTTCTTTACGTAATGTTGTATTGTGAACTCCGGGTTGTATTTCCGCCCGTGTAATTTGTACGTTATTTCTATTTATTTTCGAGCTTTGTTTATTTACTTGCTTTTACGCTTTATAAACGAATCTCGCATGCTAAATCATTTCGACGAATAATAAGATGCATTAAATGACGTAGTCAACGCAAAATTCACATGTTTAGACAAAACGCTGTTTGCATATCATTTAATTATTTTACTAGCGCGCGTACACGAACACGAACGATGTCTTAGTAGAGGCCGCCATGTGCGGGCGGGGTTGGGTGTCCTTAGTGGGCTTCCCAACACGTACCCTCACCCCTTACTCAGAACCTTTGGTTTCCGGACGTCCAAAACCCTTGGCGCACGAGAGTCATTTTATATACGAAAGCCGGTGTAAACGGTATCGATATAACAATGCAAAGGGACGAGCCCCATGAACTCTGAAATCGGAGTGGGCTTACTTTGTGTAAAGCCCATGACGACATAGAGTGGGCTCGTATGGTTCCGAATAACCACAAAATTCGGTGGCGACTCCATTTTGACTTAAATTTCGAACCCGAGAACAATCTTACCACGAGATTCATTCGCCTACCCAAACCCGCGCTTCGCCGCGTCGGGGTGGACCTACGTCATGTCCACAACAAGGCAATATATAGTATTTTATAAATAATTAGAAAATCGAGTTAAAACTATAAATTTTAGAAAAGAGATGTTTTAAGAAGAACGTATCAAAATTAATTGAGTCAACGAGTTTTATAAATGAAATGAATTTTACAAATGTTTCAAATTATTTTTTTGCAAATAGCTTTTATTAATAAATAATACAGATTTTACTAAAAATAGTCAATTGTAAACAAACAAGAAATTATGAGTGAAAAATAGTCTCGACTAAAAGTATATTTAAAACAAAATCGACTATTTTCTCATTTATTAGTATAAATCGTAAAACGAAAACTAATTGATTAAACAAGTATACAAACCTCAATTATAATATAAAAATAAGATTTTGAGTTAAAATTATAAATTAACGAAATATGACGAAAATATGAAATCGATATTATTTAGTTACTAGTGTCAATAACCAACAAAATATTATAACGATTATAAACAATAAAATTACTAATGATTTATACAACGATATCGAAAGTTGTAAAATATTTATAAGGTACACAATTTAAAATAATATTTTTAGCAAATAATAAATAGCTAACATTAGGTAACCGAAGTTAATATATTTACTACATACTACTACTCAAACATATATAAAATCGAGTAACGTCCTAAAGTTACCTTTAGGCGATAACCGAACTGCTCACGTAATTATCCTTGTCGGGGTCCTGACGAGATCCTTAATTTAGTATCTGAATAGAGCATTATTCATCCTTCCTTGACGGGTCCTCAGGTAATTCATTAAGACTAACGCGAAGAACGGGAAAAATTAGAACAAAAACGGAGCAAGACGCTAACGGAACAATTGAAACGGGAACAATAATGAATAACAGTAGCAACAATGATGTACATCAGCATGACGATACAGCAGCATCATCAGAAACGAAGAAGAAGAAGGAAAAGAAAAGAAAAGAAGAATCGAGGAAAAGAAAAGGGACACGAACAAAATAACCCGAACGAGCAAACAGTAGCACGTACGACGATAGAAAGCATTGAATTGGACAACAACAACACGACATCAAAAGCAACTGCAATAGATTAGAACGAAAATGTCATTAGATAAAGCCAACGAGATTGGAACGATCAAGAGAACGATAAATAAACCGCAATCAAGGAAAAAAAATGCAGTAGCGACAGTGAGCGAATTGGAAGCGGGAACACGATGTCGAGAAAGAGGAAACAACGAACAAGGCAACAAGAAAAGTAGCCACACACAAACGTCAAACAACAGCGGAGTACAGACCAAAAACTAAGAACAGAAAGATAGATCGAGTAGCAGCAACAATGGCACAAGATAACAACACCGAACGAGAAAGACATCAACACGACAAAATGCAGTAGGAACAGATAAAAACGATAACACCAACGAGCAGTAGGACGAGATAAAAGAAATGGAGAAGAATGAAACAAACGAGGAAGAATCAATACCAAACGAGGGATAATAGGGAAACGCAGCAGCAGCCACGAACAAACAACAAAACGGCAGTAGCTACAGGTGCCACGAACACGAAAGAAATCAGAGGGAGAAGAAGATAAGAAGGAGAAGAAAAGAGGAAGAAGGAACGAAAAACAGCAGTAGCAGTACCGTAACGGCAGAAGAACGCAACAGCAGCAGTACGCAGCAACAGCAGAAAACGAACGCAGCAGCAGCAGCAGAAAAAGGACGAAGTAAAGGCACGAGGTTGATGGAGAAATAGAGGTGGCCGAGAGATGGCTGAAAGAGGCCGGATGAGGAGGGGGGTTGAATATGCTAAGGAGATACGTTGAAAAAACGAAACCAAGAGTTGAAGCGGTGGATATTAAAGAGGCAGGGGAAGAGAACGTAAGTGGGGGATGAATATAGAGGGGGTTGAACGTTGAATCAAGGATAGGGGAATGGACGAGTGGAGGAGCAGTGGAATAAGAAAAAAATGCAAAGGGGAGTGTACACGTTTGATAATAAGTGGGATTGAATGCAGCTCACAATAAAAGTGTACAGATTCTGAGACAAGAAGCATATGTTGTATACAGATTAAATAAATGAATCGGGTAGGAGACGAATTCCGGTATGATAAGTAGACTGATCCACGAATCGAATTAAAAACGAGTTAATAAAATTAATAAATAATCGGGCCAACAAATAAAATGAGTAAATAAATTATTCGAGACGAAAACGAAGCTTATAGAAATAAATAATTAGACGATGAAATAGTATTTCCTGAAAAATAATAAATCTTCGATAAAGTGAATTAAATTGATTTCTCGAGGAAAGGTAAAAAATATTTTGACGGAACTTAAAATAAATGAACTTCAAGCCGAAAATAGAAATTCGAGCTTAAATATAAGTACATAAAAAAGAATTTAGAATTTAAATCGTCGAAATAGATTTTCGATAAGAATTAAGTTAAATGTAAAAAATAAATCAAAACAGAAATAAAAATATGTTTTAAATATAAGAAAAGTTTCTGAGACAAATAGAATTTTAGGAGTTTGAAACGATTAAACGATAAATTCATTTTATAATAATTTTAAGAATTACGAGTTAAATCGTACAAATAAAAATACGGACATAATTTTAATTTAATTTAATTTATAAAATCAGGGGTGTTACACTGCCTATTCATACAAAGTCCAGTTGAACTGCAGAAGGTAGAGTAAGCTTTCGGTAATAGCATCACAGAATTAGCTTCATCCTTACAAAAAAGTAATAGAACATCAGCGAACATAAGATGTGTAAGCTTAAGATCTTTACAAAGGGGGTGATATTTAAATGTCCATTTAGCAGTAGCATAGGTAATTGTTCTGCTGAGGTACTCGATACATAGAGTAAATAAAAGAGGAGAAACAGGATTGCCTTGCCTCAATCTCCTCTTTCCTTGAAAGTAACCAAAAGAAGTCCCATTTAGAACAAGAGATTAGGAGGTACTTGAGATGCATTCCATAATAATCCTGGTGAACTAAGGGGGGAAGTTCAAGGCACGAAGCATATTCTCTACAAATTCCCATTCTACAGTGTCATAGGCGTTTTGAAGATCTAGCTTGAACATACATCTACGAGTGGCATTTTTCCTAGAGTAGATTTTAACTAAATCTTGGCAAATTAGCACGTTCTCTACAATGGATATTCCCTTGACAAAAGCACCTTGAGTCATGTTGACTAGATCAGGCAAGACCAATGCTAGTCTGTTACAAATAATCTTCGAGATTACCTTGTATATCATGTTACAGCAGGCAATTGGTCTGAATTGAGTTACACTTTCGGGTCTTTCACATTTATGGATCAAAACTACATTAGTAACATTAATTTGTTTAAGGAGCCTCCCTGTGTGAAAGAAGTCCATCACTGCAGCGCTTATCTCATTCCCTACAATACTCCAAGCATCCTTAAAGAAATTACTGGAGTAACCATCTGGGCCTGGAGCCTTTTCAGGAGGAATTGAACTGAATGCCTGTTTTATTTCCTCCTTAGTGACATTTCTTAGTAGAGTAGTATGGTGAGCCTCATTACACACTGCTCCACAAGCAATTATGCTTGCTTTTAGTGGGATAACATGCTTTTTCTTCCCTAACAGGTCCTGGTAATACTCTAGAAATGCATTCTAAATGTTGTCATGGTGTAGACACCCGCATTTGGCTGCTAGTGTCTATAACTGTCTCTGACAAAACATCCGATGATGATCGGACGCAAACGTGCTATAATGCGCTTGAATATGGGCTCAGAATCAGTAATGTCTGGCATGGGCTTTTAACAGAGTACAAATCTCACAAAACCAACCTCAAATTCAGGCCTAATGGGTTGTTTCCAATAAAATAAGACTAATTTGGGTCAAAATCGACACCAGAAATAAAACCGTCTTTTAGCGACCGGGTCAAAACCCGGTCAAAGTCGAAACCCGAAGCAAAAATCAGCTGTGCGAGCTTCTAGAAGCCAGCTCAACTACTAAGACAAGTCAACCACCAAAAGCTCAACACCCCTTACAATCTCTCCCTCGGTTTGACCCACTCGATCGAGTGGTTCAGGCCCACTTGGTCGAGTAAGACCATGAACCGGACTCGAACCGGGCACTCAATCGAGTGCACCTACACCACTCGATCGAGTGGCCCTAAACCGGGGTATTTTTCTATAAATACCCCGTCACCCCAAGCCATTTGCCCACTTTTTTTTTCAGCCATCATCACTTCAAAAAACCCTCACAATCCAGCCATATTTCACCTTCAAGCATTCATCATCTCGACATCAACCCTACACACACATTTACACACCTTCCGAGACCAAAACTCGTAAAAATTAAATTGCAATCCTCTCTACAAATCACACACACCATAACTCTCCTACGTATCTCGACGCTCCCGTGACTTTGCCACCATTTGACGAGCCCTATTCCGAGAAGCAAAAGCATGTAGGTTGAGGGTGTAACATTCAATCCCGACATCTCTTTCTCTCTTCCTTTTCTTCCGTTTTTATATATGTATACGCATACTAATTAATCGATAATAACGTACTAATACTAACCTTTTATTTTGTTACTAACATTTTTATTTTGTTACTAACCATTTTAATTTTTGTTACTAATTTTTATTTTCGTACGCTAACACTAACATTTTTATTATTCGTTTATTTATTATCGTCGTAACTAAATAATACCGTGTACATATAAATTTATAAACCATTTTCAGATTGAACGTATTTAACTACGACTACTGCTCCAAGTCCGTTTAACCCCTTTACAAGTCGCAGCGGTGGTGGCGCCTTTCGTGGAGCGCCGCCCTAAGCACTTAAGGGCATAACGTGATCGTGGTCGTACGTAGTTGAACACGTTCGATACCATTTTCAAGATTAGTATGAAATCCGTTGACGCTAAATCGAACATCACGTAATCCATAAGGATTAGTAACGATGTCGTAACGCGGAGGGAATTAATTTCGTTCTAATCTGATTCAAATAAAGCAATTTTATAACATCTTTTTCAAAACTCCCGATACCGGTCTCGTAATCATAAAATATAAGTTGCGAGCATCGAAAACAGAGCTGAATATAAATTATGCCGTATTTTTTTTCGACTCGGTCAGTTATCGATTTTAAACGAAATAAAACTCGTAATAGCCACCCTTTACGAAACTGAGCAGCAGCTCAAATAGGGGGCACTCGATCGAGTGCCATAGCCCACTCGATCGAGTAGCACCCCAAAAACGAGGCAGGAGGTCTGTGACAAGGCCACTCAATCGGGTCCCTGCCATGACTCGATCGAGTGGTCCTCTTTTGTACTACAACGTGAGCTTCTAAATGTCTTTCTAGCCTCGATCTTTTTTTACGACTTCGGTCAACACGTGTAAAGACTATCACGTGCCTACATTTTTTTTAAAATACCATGCATTGCATTTTCTAATCCGTCCGCTATTCACGTTACTATTTTGCTATTTCGACTTTGCTCTTTATTTTGTTTTGTCCGAGTTTTATTTCCGCCCCCGTAACTTGTAATTTATTTATTGTTTTGCTTTGCTTTTATTTTTTTACGTTTTACCGCTTACAAATGAACCTCGCATGCTAAACCACTTTGACGTGAATTAAATGCATTAAAATAACGTAGCTACCCATTCGATTTTCTATGTATCGTAAAACACTGTTTGCATAACATTCAACCGAATCACTAGCGCGCGTATTATAAACTCGAGCGATATCTTAGTAGAGGCCGCTAAGTGTGGGCGGGGTTGGGTGTCCTTTGTGGGCTTCCCAACACGTACCCTCACCCCTTACTCAGAACCTCGGTTTCCGGATGCCCGAAACCGTTGGCGCACGAGAGTCATTCGATGTACGATACCCGATAATGTCGGCATCGGTATCGTAATTCAAAGGGACGAACCCCATAAGCTCTAGTATTGAGTGGGCCGTACTTTGTGTACGGTCCACCAAAATATAGAATTGGTTCGAATGGGCCCGAACTCCCACAAAGTTCGGTGGCGACTCCAACTACGATTTAAATTTCGACCTCAGAATTATCTCACATGGGAAACATTTCGCCCCCCAAACCCGCGCGTGGCCTCGTCGGGTGGACCTAAGTCATGTCCACACATGGTCAGTGCAAAGGGTACCCCGCAAGTTTCTAATCTGAGTCACCCTATTTCTCATTATTCTTTGTTTTATGACTTGATGGAAATAGTGAGTGTTCGCATCTCCCTCCTCAAGCCATTGAGCCTTGGCTTTCTAAGCAAGATAACTATCTATAGCTTTCTTCAACCAAGCCAGCTCCGCATGGATACTCACCTCCTGCTCAACAAAGGTAGAAGATGAATGTCCTTCTGCAATAGCAAGTTGAATCCTCTCCAACTCATAAGCTTTTGTGGTGGTCTTCTGCTCAATATCAGAAAACATCTCACCATTAAGGTTTTTCAGATCCTTCTTCAGCATTTTAAGTCTCTTTATCACCTTGAACATCAAGGTGCCATGAATCTGTGTAGATCAGACACTGCCCACTACTCCTTTGAATGATGGGGCCTGACTCCACATCTTAAAGTATTTAAAACTTGCCTTCCTCACAACACCCTCCTAACGTTTGTCCTGCACTGTACATGGATTATGATCAAACAAACACTCAGGATGGAAATGAGCCTGATGAGAGGGGAATTCATCTAACCAGCCTGAATTGCTCAAGAATCTATCCACTCGGCTATACTGTCTACTATGCACTTCCTACTTATTGCTCCAAGTATACCAAGCTCTTGTAGCATTTATATCTGTCAAATCACAATGATCAAGGCATTGGGTAAAGTCATCCATATCACTTTGTTTTGACTGCCCACCCGGACGTTCATTAGGAGTAATAACTGTATTAAAATCACCACCCAAGGCCCAAGGACCCTCAATCTGATCAGCCAAACATTTCAATCTCTCCCAAAGAGGTCGTCTTTCAACACCATCATTAAAAGCATAGACCATAGTGTAGTAGAAACATTTTCGTTCAGGTTTATATGTCACCTTACTATGAATAAACTGAGCATTATACTCCAAAGGCTCCACCTCAAACAAATTAGGCAACCAAGCCAGCCAAACTCTACCACCTGGGTGCAACTAACTATTGGTTGTAACACTCCAACCTTCAAGCATTTTATTAATCACCAATCCATTATTAGTAGGTTTTATCTTTGTCTCAAGCAGGCCATACAAGCCTACACCTTTATTATGCATAAATAACTTAACCCCACGTTGCTTATTGACACTTTTCAGGCTCCTAACATTCCAGAATCCTATTATCATTGATTATTTGGTGGATGTTGGTTACCATTATCAGGAGGCATCTCAAGCACAGCTGTACTCACCACAGCTGCAACATATAACTTCTCCACACTCATATCCTTCTCCTGTTCCCTTCTTTGTGATCCAGGACTAGGAGACCTTGATCTAATCAGAATTCGAACAGGCTGCTGCACAGACCTCTGCACATGCTGCTGCATAGGCTGCCTCACTGCCATTTCCTTTGCTTCCATAGTTGCTTTTGTGGCTTTTGTATTTTTTTGCTATGGTTTTCTCTTCTGCATTTCCATGCTTCGTGTCCCATGCTCTTACACTTAGTACAAATTATGGGCTTCCACTCATACTCCACTTTAATGTATTCAACATCTCCTTTTTTATTCTTGAACTTTACATGCTTAGAAAACTGTTGACCAACCTTAAGCTCCAGCAAAACCCTTTTGTAACCCAGCCTAGTCTTATCCATTGTCGAGGGATCAGACCTGATATACATCCCTGCTAAGCCAGCAATCCTTGGAAAACAATTACCCCAATACTTGAGTGGTAAATCATGGAATCGAACCCAAGAGGGAACAACTTTTATATCCTCCTTTAGGAGATTAATGTCATGTTACCATGGTTTGACAATCAAAGGCTTGTTGTCAAACATATGGTAGCCCGCTTGCAACACAGCATCTCTATCCTTACTATCCTTAAGACGAACCTAGAAAATCCCATTTGGAAGGAAAGAGATTTTGTCAATACCATATTTGCCCCACACTCTTTGCACATATCCTTTAAGCACTTCCCAAGGGGGATTCGCTCCCAGAACATAGCAGAAGACCGCCGTGGACCAATATTGTATCTCATCCTTAGTGTCTTCATCAGTGAATTGTAGCATATTATCATCCTCATCTTTAGAATTATAATTAGTAGATGACATCTTTGCTCCCCAAGTATTTCCATTAAGTCTAAAACTTAACGTAATTCCCAAGTATGACTTCTTTTCCATGTGGTCTAATTTTTCTTTCCATTAGTTCCACAATCCCCTTAGGCCGACATTTCACAATGATTGACTCCAGCCTGCAAACATCAGACCACATTAGACAATATAACAAAACTGGAATAGTCGGAATGCATTGGAATAACTGATGTAATGCCTTGGAATAACTACTTTAATGAATTGGAGTAACTGATGTTGGAATACTACTTTGTTGACTTGGAATAACTACTGTTATGACTTGGAATAACTACATTTATACTGTGGAATAACTACAATAATGCCTTGTAATAATAACACATACATCACCTAGCACATAAAAAGTTAACAAAACAAGAAAAACAAAAATATAAAACTTATAATTGTGGTGGTTTTGCTAATGTCTCACCATCTGTTTTAATTGTAACAAATTATTTAGAACGTTTCATGGAAGGTTTTTCTATCGCCTCACCTTCTGTTTCTATGGGACGCTTATTGCTCAGTGCATATATTCAAGTACTCCAATATTCGACATCAACTATTTTAATTATTCAAGTATTCTAATACATATATTCAAGTATTCTAATACATATATTCAAGTACTCCAAAATTAATTAGAAACCCTAATAGCTCGAAATTAATTTTAGAAACAACAAACGAAACAATATTGGAGGAAGTCAGAGTTAAGAAACAAAATACTTGAATATATTCAAGTACTTCACCATAAATATTCAAGTACTCCAATGTATAAATTCAAGTACTCTAAAATTCTGAAATTCAAGCATCTATTTTAACATTCCAATTCAGTTACTCCAACATATATTTTCAAGTACTCCAACATACATATTCAAGTACTCCAATGTGTATATTCAAGCACTCTAAAATTCTGAAATTCAAGCACCTATTTTAACATTCCAATTCAGTTACTCCAACATCTATATTCAAGTACTCCAACATACATATTCAAGTACTCCAATGTATAAATTCAAGAACTCTAAAATTTTGTGATTACCTTCAATTCGAGTCACGTCTTCTACATTGAAATCGACGTTCATCATAAAGAATTATGGAAAATTAATCATGATGTTAAAAAATTTCAAAATATGCATGCAACAAGATGTTCAAAAACGAATTGGAATTCTAACATGAAAAACTAACCTTCATGTTCATCAACAATAGGAGCTTGATTCGATGATGTTCATGTTCGATGGAATTGACATTCATCATGAAAATTGAATGAATTGAACAAAAATTATGGAAAATTTAATGAATTTTAACGAATTTCTGGAAAATTTCAAGTTGATTCAATGAAGTAATTTGCAATTTAATATTATGATTGAGTAATAGAAACATACGGATGAGCAATCGTCCGGATAATTGGGCAAATTTACGATTGAATCAAGGTTAGGGATTCCAAGTTTGAATGAAAGGGAGCAATTTTTTTTGGGGAGACTGTGGTATGTAGGTTGAATGAAAGGGAGGAGATAGGAAAAGAGGGGGGGGAGTATTTTTGTTTGTTTGTGAGATCTAATCTGAGTCGTTGATCAAGATTAAGATCAATGGTCATGATTTTTAGGGTATTTACACCAAATTGGTGTGTTTACCTTTTAGTTTTATGTAGAAGAGATCAGGAGAGTCCACCTTTTATTTTTGAGTCCGAAAGTTCTCACTACATCCCTTGGAGTTGTGAGAGATGTATGGGTGTGATTTGTTTGGAAATTGAAAAAGATAACTGACATACTTGGTAAATATTGATCTCCATCTATCTAGGATCGGTCGTTAACGATTGGATAGAGGATCAAACAATATTAATAAGACTCGAAAAAGAACATAAAAACAAATAAATGTAGATGTGGTAAGTCGAGGTCGTCCACAGGGATGACAGTGAGTTGATTGAGAAAGTTTTGAGTCGATTCTAAACTAATGATGCAATTAATGACAAATAGTAATCAATAAGAAAAAGTCGTTAGGGGGTGTAGACACCCAAATTTTGACTGCCATGTGTCTATAGCAGTTTCCGACAAACACCCGATGATGATCGGACGCAAACGTGCTTTAAATACTCAGAAACGGGCTCAAAATCATTGGCATTTGGCTTGGGCTTTTTACGGAGTACGTATCTCACAAAACCAACCTCAAAATCAGGCCCAGTGGGTCGTTTCGAGTCAAATAAGACTAATTTGGGTCGATTCCGACACCAGGGGTAAAACCGTCTTTTAGCGACCGAGTCAAAACCCGGTCAAAGATTTTGCCGAGACATGGGAGTCAGCCGTGACACCTCAAACGGCTGGTCCGGACTCCAATACTACAAAAAATCAGCTACACAAAATATTAAACAAATCCGTTTAAGGATAGGATTCGATCTCAAGTACAAATTCTATCCAAAAACCGAATCACACACTCTACCGAGCTAGGATACTCGGCCGAGTAGCCTACCAACCAGCCGGTTCCCTTTCTTCCTTCACAAGAAAACGGAATCCTCATTCCTCTCAAATTCCTACGTTTCTTATCCTAAGCGGTAGTTCTAATTCTCCTAGCCAAGGTCGGGAACTTCCCTATAAATAGCCCCGTGCACAACTCAAAATAGATATCGAAATTCATCATCATCAATTATTCCCATACACTCATAAGCATAAAAACTTAGCATCGATAAACCAATATTACAAACCCGAAGGAAACCGGCTCCCCTATACCCGACACCCTTCACCGAGACCACGTCCGACGCTAGACCGGCCGACTCTCACGTCCAAACCAAGCCATCGCAACTCACCGACATCCACTCGACGCTCTTGTGCCCTAGCTACGTCCCGACGAGCCCCGATCCGAGTAAACTAAAACATGTAGGTTGAGGGTGTAGCAAAACTCGATTTCTCTTTCTTCTTCTCTTCTTCTTCTCGTCGTCTTATTTTTTTTTATGGGTCCTCGTCCGTCTTATTTTTTTACGGGTCGTGTGTCGTCCTTATTATGGGTCTTTCGTCGATTTTTCTTATTTCTAATATCGATATTATTAAAACTATTTTCGTATAACAAACATTCCTAAAAATATAATATCAACTCTATAGTTGAATATCGTATTAAAGGAATTAAATTAAGTCTCGTCGATGCTAAGAAAATCGTTACATCTTTTTTTTTTTACAAAATACAACGATTTCAAACGCGGAGAGAATTAACATCTTTTTCGTTCAAATTCTTTTTCAAACAATTTTACAAAACTTTTTTTAATTCATTCCGAATATTCGATATCGATTTCATAATCGAATATCGGATACGACGAATATCGAAAACATAAATCGAGTATAAATTAATTCGTATTTGTACGCGATTTATCAAAATTAGCAATTTTCGAACAACGAGCGAAATTGGGACAGGCCCGCACGCGAGTCGCGCCCCTCACAGGCGACTCGCGTACGAGTCTGAAACCCACCCTTTTTTTTAGCCTTTTTCGTTCATTCTTTTTTATTTTATTCTACGAAACAATTTCTTAAAAATTTCTAAAACTATTCCGAGTATTTGATATCGATTTCATAATCTATCGAATATAACGAATATCGGAAATATTAAGTCGAGTACGAATTATGCAATATTCGTACGCGGTTTAATAAAAGCATCGAATTTTCAAAAATCGGTCTCGAAAACAGACCGGGACGCGAGTCGCATGCGTCCCGGGCGAGCCGCGCGGCCGGCTGAAACGCGGCTCGTCTTTTCCTTTTTTATTATTTTTCGAACTTCATTTTTTTATACAAAACCGCGCCTTTTAGCAATATTTTTCAGATTTCGACTAATATTTTCTCGATCTCGTATATTTATTATATTTGCTATATTATCTTTCACAAATCGATACTAACTCGTTTGTTCATCTTTTGTAGCAAATTCATTCTTTTTTCATTTTTTATTTTATTATACTAAAACGAATCTCACATGCTAAATTCAACTTTGACGTTAAATCTTTCATGCATTAAACCGACTTAGCAACCCATTCAATTCCTCGCATGTTTAGGAAAACAATGTTTGCATATCATTTATCGTATTACTAACGCGCGTATTAAAAAATCATTCGATATCCTAGTAGACGCCGCTAATGTACGGGCGGGGTTGGGTGTTCTTTGTGAACTTCCCAACACGTACCCTCACCCCTTACTCAGAACATCGGTTTCCGGATGTCCGAAACCATTGGCAACGAGAGTCATTCAATACACGATAAACCGATCAAGTCGGCATCGGTATCGACATGCAAAGGGACGAGCTTAATAAACTCTGACATCGGAAATTGGCCGTATTTTGTTTACGGCCCACTACGACATAGAGTGGGCTCGAACGGTTCCGAATAACCATAAAATTCGGTGGCGACTCCAAATTCGATTTAAATTTCAATTTGACCATCTCATATGAAGATTCATTCGCCTCCCCAAACCCGCGGGTGGCCGCGTCGGGGTGGACCTATGTCATGTCCACAATTTTGGCGACTCCGCTGGGGATTAACTGATGCGTTACTGACCATCGGCATCCTCAGGGTGAGACTCGAATAGAAATCGTTTAACTAGTACAATACGCGTTTTAGTTTTACGGTTTATGCATAACCCCATATTTTCCCGGGCCGGTACTGGTGACCGACGTCCTACTATACTATCGATGTAGTCCAAATTGGATTATACGATATGTCGAAGGTGTCCATTAGCCGATTCGTATGGGTTTTACGGCATGTTCTAAGCTCAACTCGACTTAGGAAGTCCGCCCCGATTCTCGATAGGCTGTGTGCACTGGTATAGACCCTTACAGACTAACCGAGACATAGAATTAGAGCATACATGGCGTCGTTATACTGTTTCCATGATTACGTGCTACCTGATTTACAAGTCTTTTTTCAAAAAATCGTCTTTTTTTTTTCTTTCAAAATTGCATCCTTTTTCAAAATATCCAATTTTCAAAACCCGGGACATATACCGAATTTAGGATCCACGATTTTACTCAAAATAGCCTATTTTTAGCCAGTATTATGCCCATTTCAAAACTCGATTTTTTTTTTCGAAACTTTGTCAAACCCGTAACCCGGTCCAACTTTTCCGTTTTTCTTTCGAAAAAGGGCCGGTTCTCCGAATTTTTTTCGGGCTTTCAAAAATTCAATTTTGCAACCTTCCTCTTCTTAGGACTTCCCGTATTTAGCACTGTCGGGTCGTGTCGTAAGTCGTCAAGGTCTTCTAGCGTCGAAACTCTGTCGATATTATATCACGGATTTCCTCCCTATCCCAGTCCGCCTTATTAGACTAAGGCAAGGCCCACCCACGTAGGATATACTCCTACAAGGGTTGGCCCGTCTACACAATCGGGTCTAAAAGTCTGGGGAATGTCTCACGTGAACCTCCTTCCGAACAAGGCCCAGCCCACACAGCTGGATCCTAAAGGAGGCCCACCTTTCACATGTCATCCGTCTAGATGTCTTTTTCGAGTCGTTTTCTTCTTAACTTCCTTTCTTCCCTTGCTCGGGATGTACTTTAGTTCTAGGATTTTGGCTAGTTGCTGATTACGCGATGTTCTTACAGACAGGCCACCTTTCACCCGAACGATGACGCAACAGGCTATTGACGAGTTGACCCTTTCGTTGGCTAAGCTCCAAGACCAACTGACGAAAATGAGGGAGGATCAGATCGCCATCCTCACCCGGGTAAGCGCAGTCGAACAAGGAACTCCTAGCGCTGGAATTGAAGACGTTGGGCCGTTTGCTGAACTGGCTAGCGCGGTCCACAAGCTGCAAGAACAGGTCCACACGACCACTAGCAACACCATCCGCACGGAAAATGCTCGGGCTTATTCGCCCCTAACTGATGAATTGCCCGCTAATCTCAACTTGACGGGCTTACCCATATTCGATGGGACTGAAGACCCGGTACTCCATATCCGGGCTTTTAAGGAGTTCATGGCAGTTAAGGGGGTCAAATCGACCATGTTCAAGCATCTCTTTGCTTCATCCTTGGACAAGCACCCGAGAGCCTGGTACTACAGGCTTGATTCCAAGAAATACAAAACTTGGGACGATGTTGCAACCGAGTTCGCCCGAAACTATGTGGACAATACTGAGATCCAGACGACCATGCGTACTCTGGAGGTCATGGCCCAAGAGCCTAAGGAGGGTTTCACCAAATACCTCCAAAGATGGAGGGCCGAAAGTGTCAAGCTGGTCGACAAGCCCAGTGAAAAGGTGTTAGTGGAGGCCTTTGTGAAAAACCTCCTCCCATCTCACCGGATCCATCTCCGTTACGCCATCATACCCAATTTCGCCACCCTAACCGAAATAGGTACCAGAACCGAAGACGATTTAAGGTTAGAGAGCCTTACTAAGGCCTCTACTAAGGGGTATCAAGGAGCCATTTCATCTTCTGGCAAGCCCGCAACTACAAGTGCGGCCCGAAGCATCTTCGACAAGGTCAATCTGCTAGACACCTCGACCAAAAAGAATACTCCCGCCCGAGTATTCACTGACATAGGGACTACTTATGCCAACGCCTTACAAAGGCTATCTTCTAAGGGCCTGATCCAACCTATAGGCCCAATGCTAGAGGTTCCTGTCGAAAAACGGTCCAAAAGCTACAACGCTCAGGCCTATTGCCACTATCACCAAGGCAACGGGCACGACACCGAAAAATGCTGGAAGTTAAAGCATCTCATTCAAGATCTGATCGAGAGTGGGAAGATACTGTTACCCAGCGATAAGCCCAGTAACAAAAACAACCCTCTTGCTACTCACGCCACTTTTACTGGAGAAATAGTCGATTGCACTCATCTCATTTCCCCTTTCATTCCCCAAATCAACGGGATATGGAATGACGATGAGGACGATGTTTATTTGGCTAAGGGGGAGACCGTCCCCATCACTGCCGAAGAGATCCGGAAGGCCAAAACCAAGGCCCTGGCCGGCACCCACGTCATCACGGCCGGACCTTCGGCCCCACAATCCGTCACTAAACCCGCCAAGACGGACTCTACACTTGAAGAACCAAACACCGACACGGCCCTAGTCAAGCAACTGAAGAGGGTCTGAACCGATCTTACCATATGGTAGCTTCTGGTCCGTTCTCAAGAGCATCGGGCAGCACTTACTAAGGCTCTCGATGAGATCAAGGTAGACTCGCTGGTTACCCCCGCTGAGATGGTAGCCACCATTTTACCTCATCTCAAAGGCAAATTCAAAGGAGAAGGCCCACTTATCACCTTCTCCGAGTCCGATCTACCACCATTTGGGGCTACCCACAACCTGGCCCTATATATCACGGTGATTTGTTGGGGCAAGTATCTACCCATGACCCTAATTGATGACGGGTCAGCTGTAAATGTCCTTCCCTTAAGGACTGCAAAGGCTCTCGGCATTATCGAGACTGACTACCTTCCTACCGCGCAAACTATCCAGGCTTTCGATGGAAGCCCAAAATCAGTTGCTGGGGCCGTCAAACTAACCATCATAACAAGCCCAATTGAAAAAGAACTAGAATTCCAAGTGATCGATGTCACTTCATCTTTCAATCTGCTACTTGGAAGGCCTTGGATCCACGCGGTTAAAGCCGTGTCCTCCACTCTTCACAGGAAGGTCAAGCTACCTTTAAAAGACGGGGTCATCACCCTCGAAGCTACTCCCATAGCTGTGTCAAGCTGCAACACGGCTGGCTCAATCGACCCACGAGGATTCAATTTCGTGAGGATGATCGACGAAGAGTACCTTTTTCAGCCCTACTTCACCACTAGCATCGATACGATGCTGCAGAACTTGGGCTACTTACCAGGGGCTAAGGCCCAATCTCCCAGCCGGTAAAATCATCGAGGTCCTCAACGACGGAGAGTCTCGATTCGGACTGGGCTTCACCATGGCCCAGGGAGATATGGACTGGACAAATAAAATCAAGTTTGTCACTCCTGTGTTCGGAGCTATTCAAATGGGCCTCTATCGACCCACCGTCTCATATCCCGAGGCCAAATTGGCTCGGGAATGCAACTTCATCCCAGATGATATCTATGCTCTCATCCAGGCCGAATCAAAGGAAGGCACGGATAACTCAGAGCCCATGCTCGGGCTCCTGTTCGGAGAAAGTAATTAAGATCGTCCCGACTCCTAAGGAGGAATTAGTCAACCTGATCCTCCACAGCAGCAAGTTCGATCCGACCAAGCTGATCTCTGAAGTGGGTGCTGACACTGGAAAGAGGGCTTGGAGGAAGACGATCAAATGGACCGACAGCGAGGGTCGAGTCTACAAGCTCACTACTGGCGAAGGGAACATGCAAGGCGCTGAGTCCGAGTCCGAGTCTGAGTCAGAGTCGGAGTCGGAGTCTGAGTCTAGGTCTAGAAGGTCCAGTACTAGGATCGAGTCTGTAACCCCTTTTCCTTTAGCCACACCTCCGGGAGTCTCGGAGTCTGTCTCGAGAGCACTCCCCATCCCGCCTATGACCAACGATCAGATGGCAGCTCTCTTTGAGCTATTTTCCAAATTCTCTATCAATAATAACGATAACCGTTCTGCTTACGACTTGTCTTATTTTCAAAACGTTTTCAAAAACTTTATTTGCAATGACATTGAGAAACCCGACGAACAGGTACCACTACCTCAGCATCTAATCGAGCAACTCGAACAAAGGGAATCCCGAGATCCAGTCATTGAAGAAACTGACTCCATCAATGTAGGAACCCCTTTAGAGCCTCAGATGCTTAAGTTAGGTTTATCCTTAGATCCCGAGGAGAAACAACAATTCACAGATCTCCTCCATGAATTCAAAGACGTCTTTGCATGGTCCTACAAGGACATTCGGGAATAGACCGGGAGATAGCCGAACAACGTATACCCATCAAAGACGGGTGTAAACCAGTAAAGCAAAAACTCCGAAGAATGAGGCCCGAATGGTCTCTCAAAGTCAAAGAAGAAGTCGACAAGCAATTCAAAGCAGGCTTTATCCAAGTGTCTGAATATCCAGACTGGGTTGCAAACATCGTACCGGTACCCAAGAAAGACGGAAAGGTACGGGTTTGTGTAGATATCCGGGACCTTAATAAGGCCAGCCCGAAAGATGATTTCCCGTTGCCACACATCGACATACTGGTGGACAACACGGCCGATCATGCCCTTCTATCATTCATGGACGGGTATACCGGATACAATCAGATCAAAATGGCGAAAGAAGACATGAGTAAGACCACCTTCACTACGCCTTGGGGGACTTACTGCTACACCGTTATGCCATTTGGGCTTATCAATCCCGGTGCCACCTACCAACGGACCGCCACTACCTTACTACATGACATGATGCATAAGGAAGTAGAGGTCTACGTAGACGATATGATCATTAAGTCCAAAGAACGAAACGGGCATATTCCGGCCCTTAGGAAATTCTTCACCCTGTTACGCAAGTACAACATGAGGTTAAACCCTCAAAAATGCAGTTTTGGGGTAACATCGGGCAAGTTACTGGGCCATATCGTCAGCCAGCGCGGCATCGAGGTTGACCCAGCCAAAATCAAGGCCATTACCGAGATGCGGCCGCCTAAAACCGAAAAGGAGATTAGGGGGTTTCTCGGGAGAGTCCAATATATCATCCGGTTTATTTCGAAGCTAACCATGGTATGCGAGCCCATTTTCAAGAAACTGAAGATAGGAGAACGGGTACTGTGGGACGACAAATGTCAAGCAGCTTTCGATAAGATCAAAGAAATTTTGTCATCTCCGCCGGTATTAATGCCTCCTCAGCACGGTCTGCCTTTGTCGTTATACTTGACAACGACCGAGACAGCCATGGGGGCTATGTTGGCCCAGACAGTCGACTCAGAAGAACGAGCCATTTACTACATCAGTAAAAAGTTCCTGGAATACGAATGCAAATACACGATGCTCGAAAAGACGTGTCTAGCTCTAGTTTGGGCCACTAAAAAGCTCTGACACTATATGCTTAGCTACGAGGTGCACGTGTTATCTAGAATGGATCCAATCAAGTATCTATTCGAAAAGCCCATCCTCAATGGCAGGATATCTAGGTGGACTTTAATGCTGGCTGAGTTCGACCTCAAATTCGTACCGTTAAAAGCCATCAAAGGCCGAGTAGTAGCCGAGTTCCTTGCCGATAGTCCGATATCTGAAGAGGGACATACCGATACTTGGGCCATCCCAGATGAAGATATATTCCATACCGACACGGAGACATGGGATCTATATTTTGACGAGGCATCCAACTTTCGAGGATTTGGTGTCGGGATTTTGCTGATCTCACCACAAGGAGAGCACACCCCTTTATCCATCAAGCTGGACTTTGACATGACTAACAACGCAGCCGAATACGAAGCATACATTCACGGGTTGCAAGCCGCCGCCGATTTAGGAGTAATAAACCTCTGGGTCCACGGTGACTCATCATTAGTCATCAATCAAGCACTCCAGAAATGGAAAACTCGGAACGCAAACCTCGTAGCTTACCAAGCGCGAGTAAGGGTTCTCGAAAAACAGTTTCAAAAGGTGGAGTACATTTATCTACCTCGGGAAGAAAACTAGTTTGCAGATGCGCTATCCAAATTAGCATCTTTACTGAATATCCCGGAACACCTAACCAGCATGCCGATTTGCGTCGAAAGACGGTCCGAGCCGGCATACATCAATGCTATCCAAGACATCGAAATAACTGATCCAGAACCTTGGTATCAGGCTATTCTAACCTACTTAACGTCGGGAGAATATCCCCCGGGATCTGAAAACCGGGCCAAGCAAGCCCTGCGCAGGTGGGCTACTCAGTTCATCCGCACGGACGATGGACAGTTGTACAAAAAGACGGCACAGGGGGCTTTACTCCTATGCATCGACAAAACGCAGGCCGAAAAGGTCACGTCCGAGGTACACGATGGCGAGAACGGTCCGCATATGAACGCCCATATGCTAGCTCGAAAAATCGCAAGACTCGGGTACTATTGGAATAGCATGGAAACCGACTGCCAGTTATATGTCAAACACTGTCATAACTGTCAGATCTTCGGCAACATCCAGCATATGCCGTTATCCTTGTTATATACCATGACTTCACCATGGCCATTTTCGACATGGGGAATTGATATAATCGGGAAGGTGAACCCTTCCGGGACGGGAGGTCACTGCTTCATTCTAGTAGCTATTGACTATTTTACTAAATGGGTCGAAGCCGAGTCGTATCGTGTCTTGAACGCCAAGCACGTTGCCAAATTTATCCAAGATAAAATTACATGCCGATACGGGATCCCGCATGAATTTATTAGTGATCACGGGACCCATTTTCAAGCCAAAACCGCTACTTTGCTAGCAAAATATAAGATTCAAAGGCATACATCTTCACCTTACCGCCCCCAAACAAATGGAGCAGTAGAGGCAGCTAACAAAACGATTGTCACCATACTTAAAAAGATGGCTGATAATTACCGGGATTGGCCCGACAAAATTCCTTTTGCCTTATGGGGGTACCGAACGTCAATCCGAACCGCGACCGGAGCAACCCCGTATTATCTGACATATGGAATGGAGGCGGTCCAACCAGTCGAGCTAGAAGTACCGTCCCTGAGGATTCTACTCGAAAGTCAAGTACCTAAACGGATTGGGTCCAAGCCCGATATGATTCGCTACTTCTTTTAGACGAACGACGATCCCGAGCCCTTAATAATATCCAGATATACCAAAAAAGGATAAAACGGGCTTTCCACAAAAGGGTTAGGCCCAGGAATATCAAAGAAGGCGATTTAGTCCTAAAATCTGTCAGGGCTTTGCTACCAGTCGACCCAAGAAGAAAATTCAAACCCAACTGGGCCGGCCCATATCTAGTGAAGAAGGTTTTATCAGGAGGAGCCGTAATGGTGACAGACTTGGATGGGAACGAATTCGTCAACCCAAACAACTTGGACCAGTTGAAGCGCTACTACCCCTAACCTTATCTCAATGTCATTTGCTAACAGTTTATCCTTTTTTACAAAATTTTCAAAAATTGAGCAAGTCAATAAGTTAGGATTACCTATCCTACTGTTGCACATCTCGAACTAATAGTCTTGATGTATTTCGAAAATTGCAAAAATCTATGTCTGAACTACGGTCGGTTTGATTCCACTAATCGTGGATACGTAGGCAACCCCTCAAAAGGGTACAACCATTGCAATAACGAAAAGACAGGAACGTTTTTCACTAATATGTCTTTTATTATTATTTCAAAAAAAAATGCCTCACGCAAAAAATAACCACACAAAAATAATAAAATTTAGGAGACTATTCGTACATTTTTCCCTTCCCCTTATCCTTCGTGTCACGCGGATCCCGAGGCCGATGAGGTGGGGGCGAATGTTCCCTAATCACAAGTGGAACTTCCTTTGCTCGAACCCGCTTCTTCGACTTCGGTTTCTCTGTCGCCTGCACCGGTCCGATCCGAGCCGAGCCCGTACGTGCTCGGGTAGTTTATCCCGAGGACCAAGGCGGTCCTTAGCTGCCAGTCTTGGACCAAGTCTCCTTTCTAAATCCGTCTGGGGGCTCATTTTCCCCCGTGCACCTTTAGTACTGGACCCTTCAGTCTGAGTTCTAGTCTTCCCCTTCTGGCCTGACATCAGGCGAACCATGGTAGCCGGGGTGTCGCCGTCATCAAAGATACCTCGATTATCCTTAGCTTGTTCTCGACGCAGCAAGTCAAAGGCTTCATCAGTCTTCAAAGCAGCACAGGCTTTAGCAGAATCCGCCTTGGTCCGCTTCACGTAAGAATCAGATACCCAGATCGAATGAAGAGTCTTGGAAACGGGCCAAGTGTGCCGGGTATATGATAAGTGTAGTTTGTAGTGTCTTTTTCACTATGTTTTGGTCCCATTTCCTTGTGGAATCGCTCCTTGGGAGCGATTTATGGGTTTCTTATGCTTCCTTTAGTTCGTTTCAGGTTCCCGAGACCGATTTGGAAGAGTTGGAGCGATTCCGACTCTATACATACACATTTTGGAGCCAACGGAGTAAGGGAACGATGACTCGATGCCTTGGAATCGACCCCGAGACCTTGGGACCCAATCCCGAGCCTCTGAGACCCGATCCCGAGTCCCGAGAATCGACGCGAAACCCATGAGAGGCAAGGAGGGACCAAAGAGCTCTTAAGGGAGGCCTACAAGACCCATCCCCGTTCGGGATGGGGTGCGCTTTTGAGGAGGCAACTGTGAGTCCATCCCGGTCGGGACCAACCCGTCCCGATCAGGATGATAGGGCCGTCCCGGTCGGGACCGTTGACCTGCAACGCGACTTCTTTTATTTCTTCTCCTTCATTCTTGTACCCATATATATACTCCCTTCTTGTATTAGTAACATATCTTATCTTACACTAGACTAGTTTAAGCCTCCATTAAGCATTAAACCCTAGATTACCATTCCTCCCATTAGCTTAATTCTCTCTTAAATCTTTAGATAATTATTGTAATTAGTCTTGGATTAGGGGATTCTTGAAGATTGTTCCAAGCTTGACAACCTTGGGATTTTATTTGGGTTTCTCATTAATACAAGTTTTTATCTTTTCTTCATCCTATTGTTGGTATAATCTTTTCATCCTTATTCTTTGTTATTTATTCAAGTTTCTATCTTTTTATATTGTGATTGTTAATGTTCTTGTTATTCATTATGAATGTTTGTTTTGTGATAATGTTTTCTCTTGTTATTGTTGTTTTATTCTTCATAATGAGTGAGTAGTAATCTTGTGGGGTTAGTAGGGGGATTAGGGGTAGATTATGGATGATTAGGGTTGATTAAGGGAAAAGGGTGAAACTTTGTTGTTAGTCACATTGTGGGCATTCCATGTGTTTGTTGATATGCTTGTGTGAGTTGTAGTGGCCATGCTTCCCATACTTGTGTTCATCTTCTCATTGTTTGTCTATTATGTGGAAATGTTGACAATAGTCGTAGTCACGAGTGTGCGGACTAGGGTCTAAGTTGTGAGAGCCCGGACCCACCTTAACATCGGTCTAAGTTGCGAGAGCCCGGATCGACCCTAGCAACTAAGAGACACCTATACCCTTGATCGCCCCAATTACCCTTCTACTCCTATGAACCCGACCTACCCCACTTCCTTCCATATTTGAGTTCACCTCCTAAGTTAGTCATAGTTTACTCTAGTTTACTTGTTAGTTCGATTATTAGCATTGTTTAGCATTGTTTTAGCCTAGTTCTTCATTAGTCCACTTCCTTCTTCTCCAATCATAATAGTTTGTCAATTGTAGCTTTCTTTGTGTTTGTTTGGTGATTTAGTCTTGTTCTAGGCCGACCTAGTCTAACCCTTGCAATACCGTCCTCGTGGATACGATCCCGACTTACCCTAGCTACCCACTAGGTGTAATCGGTAGTTTATTGATGGTTAGGGACGTGACAAATCCCTACCATCAATTTGGCGCCGTTGCCGGGGACGGTGCATTGTTTAGACTTAGTTTGCTTACTTCTAGACTTAGTTACCCTTCCTTGTGTTCTCCCATCTTCTCTTGTGAATATTTTCTAGTTTTTCTTCTTTTCTTAGCTTCCTTTTTCTCTTTGTCTCTAGTTGTGCTTGTTTATTGTCGTTGCCTAGTGCCCACAAAGCACTAGGTATTCTCACGTTTGTTCTAGTGTGTTGTGTATGCCTAGGAGGGGAGGCGACTTCTATCTCTTTAATCCAGAGCCGGAGAGACTCTTTCGAGCCTTTCGCCAACGGACGATTAACCGGGTTAGGATCTCTCAACCAAGTGCAAGCAATACTCATCAAGGGCAAGCCCAAGGAGCCGACTTTAGCGAGTCACCTCGAGAGACGGCCGGAGGGACCTTCATCAATTCCTTCGGTAATTCTTCTCCTAGTTCCCCCTCTTCATCTACATCAACACCGTCTACACCACCATATTCTCCCTTATATCCAATCATGCCTAAGTTTTCTTCTCACTCAACCTTTAGGGAAGACGTTTTGCCGGGTCCATCCACTTTACCGGAGGCATATACCGGGAATTTTGTGGCGAAAACGCAATTTATCCAATTGGTCGAGAGAAGTCAATTTAGTGGGTTACCAACCGAAGATCCTCATCAACACATGGAAACCTTTTCGGATTATTGTGACGCTATTTCGCAAATGGGAATAACTCAAGACCAAATCCGGTGGGTATTATTTCCTTTCTCTCTTATTGGTAAAGCGAAGCAATGGTTCAAGGGGTTGGACAAAGCAAGACTTGGCATTGACACTTGGAAGAAGCTAGCCTTAGCCTTCTACCAACAATTCTACCCCCCGGAGAAGACAAATCTATTGAGAGCTTCTATCACGGGTTTCCAACAACGTGATGATGAAAGCCTCTATGAATCGTGGGAAAGATTCAAAGCCTTGATCCGTTCTTGTCCACACCATGGTTTATCACAATGGTTCCTCGTACAACAATTTTGGAATGGTCTTTATGAGGACTCGAGAGCCATTCTTAACATGGGCTCCAATGGTAGGTTCACCGAGGTCGATGACGACCAAACTTAGGCGAGAATCGAAGAGATGGCGGTGCATAATTCGCAATACTCTAGGCCTAGGAAGGCACATCGAGGGGGCATGCATGAGGTTGGTGCTATCACTAAGTTAAGAATTGACCTTGGAGCTCAATTGAAAACGCACATGGAGACTATTGACAAGAAGCTCCAAAGCCACCTCAACCAAGTCCAAGGCACTAGTTCCTCCCACCATCAACCGATTCAAGAAGTTAATGTTTTGGGATTTGCACCCCCTACTCCTTACTTTGGGATGTGTGATACTTGTGGAATCGTTGGTCATGACCCTATGAATTGTAGAGGAAGTATTGAGCAAGTGAACGCCTTTCAAGCGTTCAAGCAAGGTGCCTCATACTCTAATCAATACCAAGCTTCCAATCAAGTCCCTCAACAACAAGCACTTCAACATCAACAACAACATCGTCCCTATGTTCCACCTCCCTTACGGGACAACAATGAAGGTTACCAAGGTTATGTGGGTAACCAAAGACCCTTCAACAATTTCAAGCAAAATAACCAAGGCAACTTCAACAACAAGCAAGGGTTCCAACAAGGGAACTTCAATCAAGGTGGTTTCCAAGGAAACCAAAATTTCCAAGGACAACAAAACCACAACCAAGGGTATCAAAGCTACAACCATGGCAACAATCAAGGTCTTAATCAAGGCAAGTCTCATGGGTTCCAAGGGAACCATCAACAACAACAAGCAACACAAGGCAATCAACAAAGCAAGCCTAGGAGCCGGTCTCCTACTCATGATTATGGCATTCCTCTCGCCATCACCGATACTCCGCATAATCCATCATCTCCACCACGGGATTTCGACATACAAAAGAAAATGTTGGATATGCAAAGGAGTACTCAAGACATGCAAAGGAGTCAATTGGAGACACAAATGTCACAACAAGGAATCATTGCTCAAATTCTAATGGATAACAAGGAAATGAAAACTCACATGAAGATGATTGAGAATCAAGTATCACAACTTGCATCGGGAAGTACTTCAAGGCAAAGAGGGCAATTACCTCCTCAAGGTGAAACTCCAAATTTTGAGCGTGTCAATGCCATCACCTTAAGGAGCGGTACCACCTATAATCCTCCCGTGTTTTCTAGTGAGCAACAAGCAATGAAGGAAGTTGTGTCTCCAATTCAAGAAGATTCAAGCTCGGGAAATCCAATGGAGGAGCAAGTACTATGGGAAGTTGAAAAACCTCAAGAAGATAACCCTCCCCCACTTCAAGAGAAAGACAAGGGAAAAAGGAAAGTGTCATTTGAAGAGTCTACCCCTATTGAGCAAAACAAGTACCAAATCAAGTTGCCTTTCCCATCAAGGCAAATGAAGACTAAGGTAGATACTCAATACGACAAGTTCCTTAACATTGTGAAGCAATTGGATGTTAGTGTCCCGTTCACCGAGTTACTTACCCAAATCCCGGCATATGGAAAATTCATGCAGGAAATCCTAGCTAGGAAAAGGTCCATCGACAAGGAAGAGACAGTAGCGTTCACAAGGGTGGTGAGCGAGCTTATTCAAGGTTCCACGCTTCCGAAGTTGAAGGATCCGGGTAGTTTCTCGATCCCTTGCACCATAGGCAATTTCATGATCAAGAATGCATTATGTGACTTGGGCGCGAGTGTGAGCATCATTCCCTACTCTATTTGTTACCGACTCGGGATGAAGAAGTTGAAATGTACGTCCATTCACTCCAAATGGCCGATAAATCTCTTAACCGACCATTGGGAATGCTTGAGGATGTGCCGGTACGAATAGGGAAGTTCTTCATTCCGGTCGACTTCATTGTGGTTGACATGCCGGAGGATGCTAACACTCCCATCATCCTTGGACGCCCATTTTTACACACCGCCGGTGCCGTGATCGATGTAAAAAAGGGTAGGATTAACTTTCAACTAGGCGACGAAGAGTTAGTGTTCGACCTCCAAGGCAAGACTTCGCCTATGACCGAGACGTGTAATGTGATCCATGCCACGGAAGACATCGATCGAGGGAAAGATTCTGGAAAAAGCTTGAAGAAGTACTCTTATGTACTTGAGGGTGATGACTCCGATTTGGAGAAGGATGAGTGCCCTTATCATGGGCTTGATGACAAGTTGAAAAGCAAGGAGAATGATGAGCCTCCCATGGAGCCACAAGAGAATCGATGGACGTTCGGGTATATCCCGAAAGATCAAAAGTACAAGTTCAAGCAATTGAAATTGGAAGATCGGGATGCTCGGGGAACGTCTAAGCAAGGTCATGAAGAGCCTTGGTTCGTGGACGGTTATATATCGAGCTTGGTTGAAGACTTTGCTAGGGCCTTCGACTTGTTCTTACGTGCCCTTGATGGAGATGGAATTGGTCATGGTTGTTGAAAAAGAACGAAGAGAGCACCATCCTTGGTTTGACGGAGTTCCACAAGAACCGTCTCATTGTATATATCTTTTCATTGTAGTTCTCTTGGATTTTTGGTGAATTCTTGTAATTTTGGCTTATCGTTGAGCGATGTGAGGGAGAGAGTTTGATGTTGAGTTTGAGTTTGTTTGATAGGTATGAAGTGAGAATGCTTCCTAGAGAAGAATGGCTATGATAGAGCTTGGGTTGTAAGCACGAGGATCGGATTTTTGAAGCTCGGAGCAAGCTTTTGGGATTGTGGAAGTTGAAGAAGGCCCATCCCGATCGGGATGAGGCGTCCCGACCGGGAAGGGTGAGGCATCCCGACCGGAAAGGGTGCCGTCCCGATCGGGATGGGTGTACCAAATTCCGAGCTTTCTGTGGGCCGTCCCGACCGGGATGAGGGCATCCCGACCGGGACGAGTGAGGTAACCCGATCGGGATCGATCGTCCCGACCGGGATGGTCCTCTGCTCCCCCTTTGTGTTTCTTCTTCGGCAATCGAGTCCACCCAACCATTTTATACCCCCTCCCAACCTCCCTAGCTATCCTAGCCCTATCATATGCCCCATGTACTTCATTGTCATGCCCTCACTCCATTTCCTATCCACTTTACACCGACTCTCACATCAAATCCCACCCCCCTACCATTACTACCTCTACCGTGAGTTCTTTTCAAGTGTGAAGCGAGATGGCATCCAAGAAGACAAGCCCCGTACCTTTAATGATCATTGAGGACGATGGAGTTCGTGAGTTGCTAGCATGTTGGTAAAGCAACTTCCCTTACATTTCCGTCTTTTGTCGCTTGTTTTCTCTTGTTTACCCCACCCCTTCCCCTTGAGTCACGGTATCTTAGTGGCCTTCGAGGCCATAGTATGGTTGCTCCCGACTCCCGATGACGTGATTGCGTCGAGAGTCAATTGTTTAATCCAATTTTACAAGATTTTCACCCCTTTTTAGGAGTTAGTCGGATTTGGACGGAATCCGGGCTAGGTGACTTGATTACACCTAGCCCTCCCCTCCCATTTCCTTTTGTTTCCTTCTTTTTATTTTCTTCCCCCTTCCATATCTTTTCTTGTCTCGGCCCATGGTGACTTGATTACACCCCGGCCGGACGCTTTCTACCCTTTTCTCCATCTTTTCTTTTTGATTTTTAGCCTTATTTTCGTAGTTTCTTTTCCTTTTATTTTGTCTCTCCGCACACTACGATTGAGCATATGAGGAAATTGCTTGGTTTAAGTGTGGGGCAGCGATATTCTATCGTAGTTAGTTTTATTTTTTCCCTTTTTCGAAAAACCTTTAAAAACCCTAAAAATTTGAAAAAATTTCACAAAAATCAAAAAGATTTTCTTTAGTGTGTTTTCATTTCGTGTCATTGTGTCGTATATTTGTGTTGTTGTGTGTGTTTGCCTCCTTTTTCCTTACAGGTTGCTTAATCACCGTTGTTTGGAAAGCTTTGAAGACATCCGGTAACATCTTCTGACCCTCTTTCCCTCTTTATTCCTTGTGATGTTTGGAGAAGGTTGTGTTGAGGTGTGCTCGGGTGGAGCTTGTACATACTTGTGGTGGTTTTGATGACTTGTTTGGAAATTCGGGGTGGTGTTTGCTTTGTTTATGTGTTTGTCTTGTTTTGTTTTATTTTGTTGCCTTTTTGTTTCTTTTTCTTTCGTTCTCGTTGAGTCTTTATTTTGTGTTATGTTTGTTGAGTCTTGTGTGTAAATGATTTTCGAAAACCCGGTTTAGAGGCTAGTGTGTGAGAGTTTACTTTCCTTTCCTAGTTGTATAAATTGAGTCTTGGACTTAGGCCTAGTAGAATGACCCTAAATCAACGATTTCGTTGGTCCTTTACCTTGAGTCCACCTAGCTTACTTGGGATTTACTACGGGATTTGCATTTTGACCACTATGACCACCCACGGTGTGAAAAGGCCTTGGTTGCCGAGTCCCGTCCCTTAGGTGACCGTGTTTAGGATCGTTTGATTAGTCCAAGTTCTCCCCTTTTTGTGAGTATGAAAGGAAGACGTCGTCCCGACATACCCATTACCCTACCTCCTACACATATCCACACAATAAAATGCAATTTGATGAATTCTCTCTTTCTTGTTACACAAGGAAATGCCAAAAATGCCAAATCTTGCCAAAAGTGCAAAGAAAAAAAATGAAAGAAAAAAAAATGAAAGAAAGAAAAGAAATGAAGAAAAAGAAAAGGCACAAAAGCCAAAAAGAAAATAGAAAAAAAAAGAAAAAGAAATGGCATGGCAACAAACAAATCAAAACGTCGAAAAGAAAGAAAATGCCAAAAGAAAACCCGTCTCACAAAAAGAAATCCCCACAAAAATAAGCCTTTTTCTGACTTTCGCCGTGAAGAGCGTACCAAAGGACCGAGTCCCGAGGAAGGATGATAGCGGCATTAGTCGGTCTTCCCTCATTTTGCATGTTTTCCACCTTTTTACTTGGACTAGTTAGGCGGTTTTGGACACGGGACGACCCTCTTGGCTCACGCTAAAGGGGGTAGGGTCTCACTTACCTACAGTGTCGACTAACACCGTGGTTCTTCACTTTTCCACTCCGCCAATCGTCCCGTAGTACGTTTTTAGAAAGTTAGGAGGACCTAGGTAAGTTACCAACGTTTTTGTTGCTTTATCGTCATACTATTAGGGTTTAGTCCACCTTGGTTTATATCGCTAGCTTGGGAACGTTGTCACTTACCTCGAGTCCTAAACCGGTGCTTCTTTCACCGCTTTTTGAGGGAAGCGGTATTTGTTTTCTTTTGGGTGCAACCGATTATGTGTTTGTTTGTGTGTTTTGTGTCCGGTTGCATCCACGGTTTTGTCGCAAGACCCCACTTGCCTTGCGGGGTGCACTTTTCCTCAAAGTGCATTCGTGTGAGTTGAAAGGGCGTAGGGTGCGCTAATACCCATTCGGCTAGTATAGTAGTTAGTATGTGCTTACTCGAGGGCGAGTAAGGGTTAAGTGTGGGGGAGTTGATAAGTGTAGTTTTTAGTGTCTTTTTCACTATGTTTTGGTCCCATTTCCTTGTGGAATCGCTCCTTGGGAGCGATTTATGGGTTTCTTATGCTTTCTTTAGTTCGTTTCAGGTTTCCGATACCGATTTGGAAGAGTTGGAGCGATTCCGACTCTATACATACACATTTTGGAGCCAACGGAGTAAGGGAACGATGACTCGATGCCTTGGAATCGACCCCGAGACCTTGGGACCCAATCCCGAGCCTCCGAGACCCGATCCCGAGTCCCGAGAATCGGCGAGAAACCCATGAGAGGCAAGGAGGGACTAAAGAGCTCTTAAGGGAGGCCTACAAGACTCATCCCGTTCGGGATGGCCTCATCCCGTTCGGGATGGCCTCATCCCGTTCGGGATGGCCTCATCCCGTTCGGGATGGGGTGCGCTTTTGAGGAGGCAACTGTGAGTCCATCCCGGTCGGGACCAACCCGTCCCGATCGGGATGACAGGGCCGTCCCGGTCGGGACCAACCCGTCCCGGTCGAGACCGTTTACCTGCAGCGCGACTTCTTTTATTTCTTCTCCTTCATTCTTGTACCCATATATATACTCCCTTCTTGTATTAGTAACATATCTTATCTTACCCTAGACTAGTTTAAGCCTCCATTAAGCATTAAACCCTAGATTAGCATTCCTCCCATTAGCTTAATTCTTTCTTAAATCTTTGGATAATTATTGTAATTAGTCTTGGATTAGGGGATTCTTGAAGATTGTTCCAAACTTGACAACCTTGGGATTTTATTTGGGTTTCTCATTAATACAAGTTTTCATCTTTTCTTCATCCTATTGTTGGTATAATCTTTTCATCCTTATTCTTTGTTATTTATTCAAGTTTCTATCTTTTTATATTGTGATTGTTATTGTTCTTGTTATTCATTATGAATGTTTGTTTTGTGATAATGTTTTCTCTTGTTATTGTTGATTTGTTCTTCATAATGAGTGAGTAGTAATCTTGTGGGGTTAGTAGGGGGATTAGGGGTAGATTATGGATGATTAGGGTTGATTAAGGGAAAAGGGTGAAACTTTGTTGTTAGTCACATTGTGGGCATTCCATGTGTTTGTTGATATGCATGTGTGAGTTGTAGTGGCCATGCTTCCCATACTTGTGTTCATCTTCTCATTGTTTGTCTATTATGTGGAAATGTTGAGAATAGTCGTAGTCACGAGAGTGCGGACTAGGGTCTAAGTTGCGAGAGCCCGGACCCACCTTGACATCGGTCTAAGTTGCGAGAGTCCGGATCGACCCTAGCAACTAGGAGACACCTATACCCTTGATCACCCCAATTACCCTTCTACTCCTATGAACCCGACCTACCCCACTTCCTTCCATGTTTGAGTTCACCTCCTAAGTTAGTCATAGTTTACTCTAGTTTACTTGTTAGTTCGATTATTAGCATTGTTTAGCATTGTTTTAGCCTAGTTCTTCATTAGTCCACTTCCTTCTTCTCCAATCATAATAGTTTGTCAATTGTAGCTTTCTTTGTGTTTGATTGGTGAATTAGTCTTGTTCTAGGCCGACCTAGTCTAACCCTTGCAATACCGTCCTCGTGGATACGATCCCGACTTACCCTAGCTACCCACTAGGTGTAATCGGTAGTTTATTGACGGTTAGGGACGTGACAAATCCCTACCATCAGTATACCATCTTTGCGCCCAAGTATCACACATCACGTCCGTTAGCTGAATAGATTCACTCACGACTGCCTCAATTTCCGGGATTCTTTGGGCCCGACCATATTGCCTAAGTATGCGATCGGGGTAGAGATGGATTGTTTGCCTAAAAGATAGGATTAGCTGATAACGGGCCCTATCCCTCGATTCTAACCCAGTCTAGACATAAATGGGCCACCAGGGTACGACCCAACGGATCAACGGGCCTCCATGAAAAGATAACAGCTCGTCCCAGAATTTTTGGGTAGAAAGGCGAGAAAAGTCAACAATCCGTCTTCTCGTCATCACTTGTATCGGGCGATATCGGCTTACGTCTAGAGGAGGATCCAGGATCGATAGCCTCTCAAATAGCCAGAGCTGAAAAGTCAAAATCGCGAAAAGTCAAAATCGTAAAAAAAAAAATCACAAAAAACAAGAAAAACGGAAAATCGAGAAAAACCGAGAAAAAAATCGAAGACCGGAAAAATCGGAAATTGAAAAAAAATCAAAAATTACGAAAATCGAAAAAATCAGTCTACCTGTAAAAGACGGGTGCTACCGGTCAGCCTGATCGACGGATCCCTTTTACGATTATCTAAGCCTTGGATAATCTCCCCTGTAATCAGCCAAGCTGGGTTGTGCTCTGTCTCCATCAGATCGGCCACCGAAAGAAGTCTGACATGGCCCATTCAGGATAACAAATCCATATAACCTTCAAAAGCATAGACATGGAGCATGCAAAATGTAAAGGCCCTACGGCTATATACCGGCCTGACCCGGACGTCATCTGGGTTCATAAATTTTTCGGCCAAATCTGTCAAGGAAACTGTATCTCCTTCTGTCATACGAGATACCTCCATGTGAGAAAGCCCTAAGAATTCTCGTAATTTTCTCCTTATGTCACAGACTGAAAACGGGACGGCAGGCGAAGCATGGGATTCCATCCTCCTACAGCAGCTATTTCCTCAGGAATAGGACAGATTTCGCCTCGAGGGAACCTAAAAACATGATAAGTATCATCCCAGTAGGACAGGCAGGCATCCAAAAAGTGACGATCCACTTGCATCTGGCGGATTGTGGATAATTGGGTGACGCCATTCTGGTTCAGGATAACTTTATCTGCGTCTCTGAAAAGGCGGGACCAATCTTGCAGCATTCCAACTAGTCGTTCGATTCCTATAATGAATTTCTAAAAGGGAGGACTAAGTTTTTCAGAACTTGTTTTTCTTTGAAGGGAGAAAGGGAATTGTAAGAATTATGAATAAATTGTGAGCATGGAGAAGGTATTTATAGCATGAAATCGGATTCTCCTCCTCACATTGGGATTCCTAATCCCAGGGGATTTAGCATACAGGCCTTCATCCTAGGATCTAGCAAAGTCATCCCGAGCATTCCTATTCCTTCTCAGAATAAAAATACCTTAATTTTTCAAAATTCTCCCAAATTCAAAATTCCAAAATTTTATTCAAAAAAAAATCTCTTTCAAAAATTTTATTCCCCAGCGCGAGTCATTTCTCCTAAAAAACTGTGTTACATGCAAACGTTGCATAAATCATTATACAAGACGACTCAAGCAAAACCGTGCAACCAACTCCCCAGCGGCATTTAACGGGATGAACCCTTATATGGGCACACCTAAGACTTATACGACAAGTCCAATTCCCCACGGAGTTATCATCATTAACTCAGGTACATTTCTAGTCTCCGGCCGGCGGGCCCTTTACGCAGGTCTAATGGACCTTAAATGACCCGACCGGAAGCTGCCAGGTTTTAATCTTTGATTGACCTGGTGGCTACTCTGAATTTCACCCTGTCCAAGCCTCAGTCAGAGTGTGGGCTCTGTAGACACCCACATTTTGACTGCCAGGTGTCTATAGTAGTTTCCGACAAACACCCGATGATGATCGAACGCAAACGTGCTTTAAATACTCAGAAACGGGCTCAAAATCATTGGCATTTGGCTTGGGCTTTTTACGGAGTACGCATCTCACAAAACCAACCTCAAAATCAGGCCCAGTGGGTCGTTTCGAGTCAAATAAGACTAATTTGGGTCGATTCCGACACCAGGGGTAAAACCGTCTTTTAGCGACCGAGTCAAAACCCGGTCAAAGATTTTCCCGAGACACGGGAGTCAGCCGTGACACCTCACACGGCTGGTCCGGACTCCAATACTACAAAAAATCAGCTACACAAAATATTAAACAAATCCGTTTAAGGATAGGATTCGATCTCAAGTAGAAATTCTATCCAAAAACCGAATCAAACACTCAACCGAGCTAGGATACTCGGCCGAGTAGCCTACTAACCAGCCGGTTCCCTTTCTTCCTTCACAAGAAAACGGAATCCTCATTCCTCTCAAATTCCTATGTTTCCTATCCTAAGCGGTAGTTCTAATTCTCCTAGCCAAGGTCGGGAACTTCCCTATGAATAGCCCCTTGCACAACTCAAAATAGATATCGAAATTCATCATCATCAATTATTCCCATACACTCATAAGCATAAAAACTTAGCATCGAGAAACCGATATCACAAATCGATACTAACTCGTTTGTTCATCTTTTGTAGCAAATTCATTCTTTTTTCATTACTTGTTTTATTATACTAAAACGAATCTCACTTGCTAAATTCAACTTTGACGTTAAATCTTTCATGTATTAAACCGACTTAGCAACCCATTCAATTCCTCGCATGTTTAGGAAAACAATGTTTGCATATCATTCATCGTATTACTAACGCGCGTATTAAAAAATCATTCGATATCCTAGTAGAGGCCGCTAATGTGCGGGCGGGGTTGGGTGTTCTTAGTGAACTTCCCAACACGTACCCTCACCCCTTACTCTGAACCATGGTTTCCGGATGTCCGAATCCATTGGCAACGAGAGTCATTCAATACACGATAAACCGATCAAGTCGGCATCGGTATCGAAATGCAAAGGGACGAGCCCAATAACCTTTGACATCGGAAATGGGTCGTATTTTGTATACGGCCCACTACGACATAGAGTGGGCTCGAACGGTTCCGAATAACCATAAAATTCGGTGGCGACTCCAACTTCGATTTAAATTTCAATTTGACCATCTCATATGGAGATTCATTTGCCTCCCCAAACCCGCGCGTGGCCGCATCGGGGTGGACCTATGTCATGTCCACAGAAATAATTTTACTTAAATTTATTTATAGTTATAAGAGCTTTTATAAGTGTGGACATGACGTAGGTCCACCCCGACGCGGCCACGCGCGGGTTTGGGTAGGCGAATGAATCTCGTGGTAAAATTGATCTCGGGTCGAAATTTAAGTCGAAGTTGGAGTCGCCACCGAATTTTATGGGAATTCGGACCCATTCGAGTCCACTCTATGTCGTCGTGGACCGTACACAAAGTACGGCCCATTTCGATTTCAGGACTTATGAGGTTCGTCCCTTTGCATTGCGATACCGATACCGTCTCTACCGTTATCGTGTATAGAATGACTCTCGTGCGCCAACGGTTTCGGACATCCGGAAACCGAGGTTCTGAGTAAGGGGTGAGGGTACGTGTTGGGAAGCCCACTAAGGACACCCAACCCCGCCCGCACTTAGCGGCCTCTACTAAGACATCGTTCGTGTTCGTGTACGCGCGCTAGTAAATTGATAAAATGATATGCAAACAACGTTTTTCGGCTAATCGTGCGAGTTATGTGAACTACGTCATTTTAATGCATCTTGATTCACGTCAAAGTGATTTAGCATGTGATGTTCATTCAAGGCAATAAATGGCAAACATCGAAAATAGAAAAATCGTAAATAAATTACAAATTACACGGGCGGAATACAACCCGGAATTTACAATACAACGAGCAATAAAATAGAATAATCGAATCACAAAACGGTAAATATTAACTATAAACGGACCGTTAAATAGTAAATATAAGTTAGACCGTAAATTGAATAAATGAACAAGCTTCGATTAAATACACATTATATTGTGTATTAAACGGAGGACGGAGATTTTAATACGCGTTCGCGTATGGGACCAAATCGTGGTGCTAGCTCGATCCTGGATCTCGATGCCTTGTCCCGACTTATCACATTAAATGATTGGCGTCTTGATTGGTCATGCATCGGATACAACTAAAGAGTCGTCGACGCAAAACTAATCGTGTAAGACATTAATCAAAGTCGTGAAAGTAGAATAAAATGCGTGTGTTTTGAAAAAAGGGATCACGTGATTGACTTTGCACGCGACGACTAAGTCGTAAAAAAATGACGAGGCTTGGATGATAAAAGAAGCACTCGACTTGCTTGGACAAAGGAATCCACTCGACCGAGTCATGACAAAGACCCGGTTTTTGGGGTGCTACTCGATCGAGTGGCCCATGGCACTCGGTGGAGTGCCCCCTGTACGAGTGATGGCTCGTTTTGAAAAAGGTGGCAGTTTCGTTTTTATTTATTCAAAATCGATGGTTGACCGAGTTACGTAAAAATATTGCATGATTTAAACTTAACTCGGTTTTCGGTACTATAATCGTGTACTATACGATTATAAGACCGACATCGAAATTTTATAAAAAGATGTTATAAAATTGTTTTGAATCGGATTAGGACGAAATTAATTCCCTCCGCGTTACGACATCTATAATAATCCTTACGGATTATGTGATGCTCGGTTTAGCGTCAACGGGTTTCGTACCAATCTTTGGAAATGGCATCGGACGCGTTCAACTACGTACTACCACGATCACGTTACGCCCTTGAGTGCTTAGGACGGTGCTCCTCGAAAGGGCGCCACCACTGTCGCGACTCGTAAAGGGATTAAACGGACTTGGAGCGGTAGTCGTAGTTAAACGCGTTCAATCCGAAAATGGTTTATAAATTATATACTTATACACGGTATTAGTATTATGACGAAATGTAAATAAATAAATAAATAATGTTAGTGGTTAGAGTACATAAATGAAATGTTAGATTGCGATAAATAAAATGTTAGTAGCAAAATTAAAATGTTAGTAATGAAAATAAAATGTTAGTGTTAGTAATTAAATAGTATCGTTATTATCGATTAATTATAATACGTATACATAAATATATATATAAGAACGATAAAAAGAAGAAGGGAGAAAGGGATGTCGGGATTGAATTACACCCTCAACCTACATGCTTAAAATGGCCTCGTAATAGCGACGGGAGTGCGAGAATGTCGAGATATGTAGGGTGAGTTATGGTGTGTGTCTTTGACGAGTTTTGATTTCGGGAATGTGTATGTGTGTATAGAAAGGATATGAATGTTGTGAGTTTGAAGCCTTGTTCAAAGGGTTTGTATGTGTTGTGAAAATGATGTTGCTTAAGTGGGAAATGTAGGATAATTATGGTTTGCAAATGCTGTGTAAATGGTTGTAGTGTCAAAAGTTGTGAAATGGTTTAGGGTGACGGGGTATTTATAGAATAAATACCCCGGTTTAGGGCCACTCGATCGAGTGGAGCGTGTGCACTCGATCGAGTGCCCGTTTCGAGTCCGGTTCGGCCGGTTCATGGCCTTACTCGACCGAGTGGGTGTGAACCACTCGATCGAGTGGGTCGGGAAGGAGGGAGTGTAAATAGGGAATGATCGTTGACCATTTTTGAATGGATCTTGGTTGTTAGACTAGCTTCTGGAAGCGAACTTGGCTGTTTTTTGTGTCGGATTTGTCTTTGACCGGGTTTTGACCCGGTCGCCAAAAGACGGTTTTATTTCCGGTGTCGGTTTTGACCCAAATTAGTCTCATTTTATTGGAAACGGCCCACTGGGCCTGGATTTGAGGTCGGTTTTGAGAGATTTTCACTCCGCTAAATGCCCACGTCGGATACTATTGATTCCGAGTCCATATTCGAGCGTATTAAGTCACGTTTACGTCCTATCATCATCGGGTGTTTTGTCGGGAACTGCTATAAACACTAGCAGGCAAAATGCGGTTGTCTACAATAAGACTATTTTTGTTAATATCTAAAAACGAATGATGTCTTTTATTTGTGATATAAAATTTAATCAGCTCAATATAATTTTTTGATCGATTTTTCTAACGTGTGCCCACTGGACACACGTTAAGATGCTAATTAAAGCAAATATCACAAGGATATTATCATGAGAAATTGACATATTAATCCACATTCACCATACTTGGGCAATCCCTTATATTATAAAGTAGCAGAAAATGCTGCTCCCACATTGAGCCACGTCATCATTTCACATCAACATCCTACATGGATCTTATGTGTCATACACATGGCACCTACATGACATATGATTTTTGTATGAATTCATCAGTTTTACATGATAACTGCCATAGCCACAACTCCTCCCAAACTGTCCCCCCTAACTCCCCACTCTTTAATAACCTCTCCCCTAACTGCTCACTCTTCCCTACCAAAAATTCATTCAACATCAAACACTCAAACCTCACATTGATTCACTTCATCTTCTCCGTCAGAGCACAAAAAAAAAAATTAAACTTCCTCTCCTCCATCAAATCGTTTATATTAGCACCAAAAATTAATCAAATCATGTTTGTATGTATAAATCTTCACCTTTTTTTTAGTTCTGATTGATTTTTGTTCTTCATCAATGTAAAAAGCTTGCTCAAATTTTCACTTTTTTGAGAAGGAGAAGATGAAATAGTGGTAACAACAACCGCAGGTCCGCAGCAACAGCTTTTCAATGGAGAAAATAGAAGACGAACCGAAATCAGACCCGTTAGATCTGAGAACTATGTTTTTGTCAATTAGTTGCACTATGTAGCTCAATTGGGCTTAATTTTAGGGTTAAGTGGTCATAGTTGGATTACTAGAGTACTTTTTCTCAAAATATTACTCCGTATTTATGAATTATCTTCTAAATTTTTGAAGATTACCTATCCTAGGGGTATGCATCTCTCATAGACAATTTATAAGGTTAGGAGCCTCTTTTACGTAAGTAATAAATATTGAACATGATTTTAGGTGCTACCCCATCAACTCAAATAATTCATTGATTTGATCATCTTCTTGATTGCCTAACACGTAAAGCCAATAATGTTTTCACGTCTTTCGAAGTTCTTTCACGTCTTACGAAGTTCTTTGTTTTTACCGTCAAACAGTCGTATTTATCCGTAAATCAATAGACAGGTACGGAGTTATATTATTTAAGCTCACTTTTGTGTTATATTTGTAGTTTACAACATTAAAATTAATAATCTTTTAAATTATTTTTTCAAATATGGAGTATAATATATTAATTAATAATTAGTGATATATCTTTGACTGAACGTATCGACATGATCGTCTCATTTAAAACTTAAATTATAAGGTCAGTTTGGGTTTATATCAAATGGTTCGCGGATCAAAATTATGGGGCTGGACCCTAGAAAACAAAATGAGCCGATTGGACTATGTTGAAGATTGACAGGTCTAACTAATGAAAAATATGCTTATTTTTTCAAGTGGACAATAAACCAAAGACCAACTAATTAGGAGTTGTTTGAGATGTATTTTGACTTAGATGGTTAGGTTTTGATTTCGTCAGATGTGCCGATTTTATTTTCTTATACGAATGAATAAAGATTGGATATTCTTTGTTGCAAAAACAAATAAATTAAAAGCATTGGTAGAATTTTGGCATTTTGAGTTTACAAAACACTCATCTATAATTATGTATGAGACAAGTCTAATGTCGGGTTAAGAAAAACTATGTCCGCCATTTAATGCTCTTTTGATAGTGTTTTTTTATTAATATTTTTTTTTTAAAAATAATTCTTACAATTTATATGAGTAATCATTTATTTTACAACCCCAAATCCACCATGAAAAGACAACCTAAATCCAAAACCGATAAAAAACGAACAACCCATACAAGACAACCGATACTGCAACAGAAAGACACATCGACCAGAACGGGAGAGGCACCACCGTGACATCATTGTTCAGTAAAATGAAAGAAAAACAAGAAACCAAAAAGATGGACAAGGCTCTCACAACCCCACACCTATCTACAAACCAAGTTGTAGACACCCACATTTTGACCGCCAGGTGTCTAGCAGTTTCCAAAAAACACCCGATGATGATCGGACGCAAACGTGTTTCTACGTGCTCGTATAAGGGCTCAAAACCATTAGTTGTTGGCTTAAGCATTTACGGAGCACAAATCTCGCAAAACCAACCTCAAATCCAGGCCCAGTGGGTCATTTCCAATCAAACAAGACTAATTTGTGTCAAAATCGACACCGAAAATAAAACCGACTTTTAGCGATTGAGTCAAACCCCGGTCAAAGCCGTTCCGAGACATAAAAAACAGCCATTCAAATGTCATAAGTCCAGTCCAAATACAAAACCCGCAAAATATCCAAACCACAGTCCAAAGAACCGGACCCGTGCGCTGCGGCTGACCCACTCGATCGAGTGTCAGCCCACTCGACCGAGTGGACCCTTCAACAGGCCCGGCTGCAGTCATTTGGGCCACTCGACCGAGTCAAGGGGCTACTCGGTCGAGTAACCCTAGATGGGGCACGGGTGACATGCCTATATATACACCCTCATGCACAACTTTACACATCTACATATCCTTTTTCACCCTAATCAAACCCTAATCAACTCTAATCCTATACACTCAAACTCTAACCCTAGTACTTAGAAGGCAAACCCTAAACCACCATAACTTAATCTACGTAAACCTTGAACTCCCGTGCCTAAGCCACAATCAAGCGAGTTCTATTCGAGACAAGAACATGTAGGTTGAGGGTGCAAAAATCCCGTTCTTTTCCCTTCTCTTCTTTCTCGCGTCGTCCACCTCGTCATCTTCATCTTTTTTAATTTTTTAATTTTTCTTATTCTATCGTCAACATCACATACATCGATTTCTAAAACCCTTTTTTTAATTCACATATTTTTTATTCAAGTTGAGTCGAAACCCTTTGACGCGGATCCGACATCACACAATCCGCAAGGATTTATTACGATGTCGGGATGCCGAGGGAATCAAATCGAATACTTTTTTTAGTGTCAATCTATTAGATTCGATACCAACTTAATAGTTGAATGTCGAATATAACAATTTAGTCAAAAGATTAAACTAGTACGATTTTCGTTGATGCTAAAATAGTTGTCACCTAATTCGTCTGAATTAAGTACGACACTATAAACGCGGAGGAAATTCATGTCGTTCTAGTTTAATTTTAATGACTTATATTATTTTCTTCAAGTTTTCGCTCTAATATTCCATATCGATTCAATAATCGAATATGGAATATGACGAGTATCAAAATTAGAATCGAGTATAAATCCCATAATATTTATACCCGATTCAACAAAGTCAACAATTTATCAAAATCCGAATCGAGCATAAATTATATAATATTTATGCCCGATTCGGCAGAATCAACGATTTACCAAAATCGAAAAGCGATATCACAATCAATAATAAATTACGAGGCGAACCCTAGTTCGCACAGGGGGCACTCGACCGAGTGCCTAGTCCACTCGGTCGAGTGGCACCCTAAAAACCGAGACAGATGGTTTTTCGACCACCACTCGGTCGAGTCTCGCAATGACTCGATCGAGTGGCAACGTACTCGGTCGAGTTCGTCAATAACTCGATCGAGTAGGGTCTAAAATACGGGACAAAAGCTTTTTTCGAGGACCACTCGGTCGAGTCCGTCTATGACTCGATCGATTGGCTTTATCACGACAAATACCGTGAGTCCCACATCGCTTTTCTAGTCTCGATAATAATTTTTTATGACTTAGGTCAGCACGTGTCAAATTTATCACGTGAAACATCACTTTTCAAAACCATGCATCATCTTATTTACGTCATTCCATATTATATTTTTTCGCAAACCGTTATTATTGTTATACCGTTACTAACATGTTTGTTTCCATCTTTGTCGATTTTATTTTTGTTTATTTTATTGTACTGAAATGAACTCGCATGCTTAATATAACTTCACCGTTAGTTTTAGTTGCATTAAATCGACATAGAAACCCATTCAATTTCTCGCATGATTAGGAAAATAATGTTTGCATATCATTTTCATCGTTTTACTAACACGCATATTAGAAAGTCATTCGATATCTTAGTAGAGGCCGCTAATGTGCGGGCGGGTTTGGGTGTTCTTTGTGAACTTCCCAACACGTACCCTCACCCCTTTCTCAGAACCTCGGTTTCCGGATGCCCGAAACCGTTGGCGCACGAGAGTCATTCAATACACGGTTTCCGATAATATCGGTATCGGTATCAAATGCAAAGGGACGAACTTAATAAACTATGAAATCGGAATGGGCCGTATTTTGTACACGGATCACTACGACATAGGGTGGGTTCGAACGGGCCTGAACTCCCACAAAGTTCGGTGGCGACTCCACTTCGATTTAAATTTCAATTCGATCCATTCTCATATTGATAAGTGTAGTTTGTATTGCCTAATTTGTTGTGTTTTGGTCCCGTTTTCCTTGTGGAATCGCTCCTTGGGAGCGGTTTATGGGTTACTTATGCTTCCTTTAGTTCGCTTTAGGTTCCCGAGACCATTCATGAAGAATTGGAACGATTCCGACTCGTTTCATACACTTTTGGAGCCAACGAAGAGAAGGAACGATCACTCGATGCCTTGGATTCGATCCCGAGACCCTGGGACCCATTCACGAGCCCCTTAGGCTCGATCATGAGTCCCGAGAATCGATGAGAAACCCATGAGAGGCAAGGAGGGACCTTAAAGATCATATTGGAGGCCTACAAGACTCATCCCCGACGGGAAGGACCTCATCCCGTCGGGGATGAAGGGTGCGAATGAAAGGGCTGCTGTTTTGGCTCTTCCCGACCGGGAAGGTCCTTCTCGATCAGGAAGGATGACCCATCCCGACCGGGAAGGGGTGCTATAGCCCGCAATTGCTTCTTTCCTTCTCCTTATTCATTGTAACCCTATATATACCCTTCCTCTTGTAATCTTATGGGATATCCTTCATTACCCACTAAACCCTAGACTACTTTAGCATAGATTAGCATAGATTAGTGTAGATTAGTCATTAATCTATATATATATATATTAATTTGATGCATCCTTGGCCACATGGCAAGGTGTAAGAGAAGCATTGATGACGTGGCAAAACCATATTAACTATCCATAATTAACCTAGGTGCATTATTATAAAAAGAAAAAAAAAGAATATTCCTTTTTAATTCAAATTTATTTAACATGAATTAGATGAAAAAAAATTCATTTTTGCATAAAAAATTGTTTACATTTGCAATTAAGATAAATAATATAAATATTATCTACAAAGTTTCACAAAAATTCACATTTTTCACAATAAATGAAGCAGAACATGTATTTCAAAAGAATTAATTAATTGGTTATTGTATAACTATTTGGGATCAGGGTATGTAACACTCGACCTGTATTATGACCCGACCCATAACCTGATTATGCATCTGACCCGTTTGACATGTCTAATCACAATTAAGAAATACATATGTATCATCATTTCGTCATAAAACATGTAAATAGCGATTTGGGAGAAATTTGTACTCTAAAAATATTTTGGATAAAAAATATATCATAAAAAAATAATATTAGAAAAGTGTGTATAAGGCATATAGTATTTTTGTTAATTTATTCTACCAAAAATGAAAATTTGACGAGTGACACTATTAGTAGTGAAAACTAAAAAAGGAACAAAAATCTTAATGAGGGAATACATTCCTACTAATACACCCTCAATCTTTCTGCGATTTTTTATATAAATTTATCATCATAACATTTTTATTATTTTTATCCAGCAAAAGAAATATATTATTTTTTATTATTTTAAAAGTATTATTATTATTATCTTTAGTAATATTGTTTGTACTACAAAAATATTAATTAAATTTTAAAAATTATTTTATTATTAAATGATAAAAAAAAATGTTTAATAAAAAAGTAATATTAGCACCCCGAACTCTTTAACTTTACAGTTAAGGATTGAAAATTAACATCGCCAATTAATGTTACTCAACCCCGCAAAAAAATACAGTGGGATTGTAATATAAAGACCTATCAAACGGGTGCTGCTAATCGGGTCATACGAGTCAGATCAATTATGAGTCGGGTTATACGGGTCAAGGGATCGGGTTAGGGTTAGGGTCACGGTCAGAAATAGTATCGATTGCATATATATTTTAGCAACTTTTTAAGTCCAGCAAACAATTTTTTTTTTTATTATTTTAAAAGTATTATTATTATAATCTTTAATAATAATAATAATGTTTGTACTTCAAAAATATTAATTCAATTTTAAAATTATTTTATTATTAATGATAAAAAAATGTTGTATTTAACTGAATATTTGTAATTTAAAATACATATTTATTTTTTAAATATACTTTTATATCCAAATATAATACTTTATTAATTTCAATAAATTCTCATTGACCCAACGGGTGGAACAAGTTGCGTCAGGTTTCGACCCTAAATTAACGAGTCATATTGGGGTCGATCAAACGGGTTGTGGGCCAAAAAAATGAATTCACGATTCTAAAAAAGGGGGTTGCTTGCAAACATCAAAGTTGAATCTAAATATTTTAAGTGATTTAAATAATACAGTATCATGTACGTATTCGATTCTTTAAAGAGTTTATATATGTCTAAAAACATTGAGAACAAAATCGATTGAAAGATATTTAAGGGTAAAATTAGTACCCGGACTACGATTTTAATTCCGTTTAAGGGTCTAAACTCTAATCTTTAACTTTACGGTTAAGGGTTGAAAAGTAACACTAAAGTTATTCAACCCCTAAAAAATAAAGCCGAAGCGTAGTATGTATACGTGTAAAAAAGGGTCTAGCGGGTCGGGTTATGCGAGTCGGATCCAAATACGGGTCAGATCAAATATGAGACCGGTTATACGATCAAGGTTCGGATTAGGGTTAAATATAGTTTCGAACGCCTATATTTATTTACTAACTTTTAAGTCCAAAAAAAATATTTTTAATATTAATTTTTTTTTAATATTATTGTTGTACTCTTTAATAGTAATGTTTATATTTTAAACAATAATTAATTCAATTATTAAAACTATATTACAATTGTTCCGGTCACGGAATCAATGAACCCGACTGTGAATTCGGGTTTCAAGTATTCGGGTATTGCTTTGCTTGACTTCCTTTGCTCTCTCCTTCCTCTTCCCCTGCGATCGAACCTTCCCGGCGGATCGAGTTTGCTCCCTGCACAAGTAACGCACAGGGCCCCGGAGGTTGTCCGGGGGAACCCTCTCCGATGCCTAAGTCAGTCCGTGAATGCCTTAACGAACCTAGCTCGTGAGGAACTAGGTGGCCTTTTTAGGAGTAAGAGTCTAGAGAGAGAAAATCCAACCCCCTCTATGTGGGAAATGGGTGGGTATTTATACCTTCCCACAAGAGAGAGAGGAGGAGAGGGAAAAGAGCGGGAGAATGGGTGGACATGAGGACGACACGTGGCTTCTCCTCGTCCACCCACTTTCCATTACCTGAGGCGGAATGACGGACGGGCCCTCAGATTCCCCTGCTCGCACCAAGGGTTTGGGCACCCTGGAGACTGGCATGTCGGGGATTTGGAGGCCCTGCTTGGCTGGCAGCGGGGCCCTGCCTGGTAGGCGCGAGCTTTTCGGAGTTCCCCGTAGTCCTTCGCAGGGAGGCCTGACGGGCGATTCCAGGTTCACCCTGGGGGCGAACCGTTTCGGGGCCCTGCAGGCGGGCGACCCGTGGTACTTGGTCAACTCCCATCAACAATTAAATGATAAAATAAGTTGTATTAAAATGAATATTTGTAATTTAATATATTTATTTAATTATAAATCCAAATATAATATTTAGATATAAATATTTTATTTTATTTTAATAAATTCTTACCGGCCGAACGAGTTGGGTAGGGTTTCGATCCTAAATTAACGAGTTATTTTGGGTTCTGTCAATCAAGTTGTGGGTCTAAAAAATCGAAAATGGGTTATGACCCTATAGGGGGGTCGATTTCTTTTTTTGTTAACTAATCTTGAAAAATAGTATATAGTCATGTTCCTTTCAGTTTTTTTTATTTAATCCGTATGATAATGCACGTAGTACCCCTCTGATTTTTATTTATTGGACGTTTGATTAAAATAATCCACCGATATATTGATGAAATGGGACAATATAATAAATAAAAATTGGAGGGACTACCGTGAATACTCTTTTTCTAATACATATTTTATTTGAGTTCATATATGATATATATCTCATTCATAATTTTTAGTTTTATTTCAATTTATATATAACACAATTAAGAACTGACCCGTGAATCTTCACGGGTGATAAAACTAGTTACTTCTTAATCTTAGATTACCCTTGTATTAATTGAATTCTTCAAGATTCAACCAAGATTGACAACCTTGGAAGATTGTTTTGGGTTTTCTCTTTTATACAAGTTTTCATTCTTGTTTTCATCTTCTAGTATGGTATAATCTCTTTTCCTTTCTCTTTCTCTTTGTTTTATTATTCAAGTTTCAATATTTAGCTCTTGTTTATTGTTTTTGTTCCGGTCACGGAATCAATGAACCCGACTGTGAATTCAGGTTTCAAGTATTCGGGTATTGCTTTGCTTGACTTCCTTTGATTTCTCCTTCCTCTTCCCCTGCGATCGGACCTTCCCGGCGGATCGAGTTTTCTCTTCTGCACAAGTAACGCACAGGGCCCCGGAGGTTGTCCGGGGGAACCCTCTCCGATGCCAAAGTCAGTCCGTGAATGCCTTAACGAACCTAGCTCGTGAGGAACTAGGTGGCCTTTTTAGGAGTAAGAGTCTAGAGAGAGAAAATCCAACCCCCTCTATGTGGGAAATGGGTGGGTATTTATACCTTCCCACAAGAGAGAGAGGAGGAGAGGGAAAAGAGCGGGAGAATGGGTGGACATGAGGACGACACGTGGCTTCTCCTCGTCCACCCACTTTCCATTACCTGAGGCGGAATGACGGACGGGCCCTCAGATTCCCCTGCTCGTACCAAGGGTTTGGGCACCCTGGAGACTGGCATGTCGGGGATTTGGAGGCCCTGATTGGCTGGCAGCGGGGCCCTGCCTGGTAGGCGCGAGCTTTTCGGAGTTCCCCGTAGTCCTTCGCAGGGAGGCCTGACGGGCGATTCCAGGTTCACCCTGGGGGCGAACCGTTTCGGGGCCCTGCAGGCGGGCGACCCGTGGTACTTGGTCAACTCCCATCAATTGGCCCACACCGGCCAGAGGGAGGCGGGGTCTTCCTCTTGGCAGGCGTCTCTTGAGATGGGGTGCAGTTGACTCCTGAATTTTGGCATTTAATGCGCTGCTTATTCCCGAGGTGGGAATGTTCTTTTAGTGATGATTGCTTTCTATTCCCAGCGGATTTTTGGGCAGTGTGCGGGTGCGCTGATTGGCCGTGCCCCCTGTCGAAGTAGTTGGGGCGCCATTTAATGTTTTGGCCACCCTTTCCGTATAAATTGCGGTTTCTTTGCCATTTTCACAACCCATCTTCAACCTTCTCTTCTTCTTCCTTCAGAGAAAATGTCGTGGATTACCAAAGTACTTTTCTGCCATGGGGCTCGTGTAGTGAGCCGTCGCTTTACGGGGCGTTGGAAGCTAAGGTACTCCCGGGCGTCTTTTCTCATTCTGCGCCGTAGCCGGCGATCCCGCGCTCAACGTCCCCGAAAGTTAAGGAGGGCTCTTATCAAAGCGGGCAAACGTCCTCAGAGGGCTTCTCTAGCCGCTCCAAAGTTTAGGCGTTGCCCCCAGGGTGGGGGTTGTTTCGACAGGGAGTGCCACGAGTGTTTTCCATGGCTACACCCTGAGCAGTTCGACCCCGACTGCTCAGAGCTGTCCTCCTCTCCTGAGTCGGGCCCTTCTTCTCCCCTGAGGAAGAAAGTGGGCTGCGGCTCCTGTGACGATACCGAGATAGTCCCTTATGGTAGGGACTGGGATGTCAGCAGCCGGGATTCCGGCGACAGTGACGGCCAGGGTTACTCCTGCGGCCGTGGGGATGATGACGACTCGGCGGATCCCTTCAAAGACTCTGATGATTGGGACTGGGGATCTGATGTTGGGGGGTACAACAGCTCTGGGGATTACTCCCCAGGCTTGGATGATGATTAGGCCTGCCCGAGGGATGCATGCATAGTGAGCCAGAAATAGGGGCTCTTTTTGTATTCCTGGCTGGCATGCCATGTAACTTGCCCGTTTCTCGGGTTTTCTTTAATCTAATGAAAAAATCAGGCGGCTTTGTTTACATGTGGCATTTTTATTATTTGTTATTATTTGCTTTTGTTTTTATTATTATTATCTGGATGGAGAGTGACGTCATTTAGAGAATAAATGTTCCTGGCGTCTATTTGCCTTCTCGAGGCTTTCTTGGGATGAGGAGGTTGGTTGTTAGAGGTGTGACACGTGGGGGGTGATTTGCGGGGAGAGCTTTGCAGAGGGAGGTGACCCCTCGACTGCCCAGACCTATATAAGCCCATTTTCTTCCCCTAATTCCCTTTTTAGCATTTTCAAAACTCGAACTGTCGCCTCTTCCTCACTCTCTTTGCTGCTGAGAACTTCTTTCAAGATTTCGAGGGGCGCCTAACTTCGGACTTTTTCGGCGACGGTCATCTTTCTAGGTTAGAATCTTGATTCCAACTCTTTGTTTTTCTTCCTTTTTTCTCATACTCCTTCGCGAAATAGAATGTCTCGCGCTCGAGCTCTTACTTTTAGTCCGTTGTCTGGAGGGACGGAGGATAGGAGAGGGGGGAGATCCGACTTAGCCTCTTCCTCTGGGGTCAGACCCGGCGGGGGAAACCGCCCCGAGGAAGATGGGGGTGCTAACTCACCCGAACCCGCTCCTTTTGACGTTGTCGACTCCGACGACGGTGCATTGGAGATTGACCCTTCCACCATTGGCGGCCTTGCCCCCAGGGAAAAAGGGGAAAGGTACTTCTTGGATAAACACAAATATCTGGTTCCTTTGAGAACCTACCCTGAGACCAAGAATCGAGACCTGATTCTGGAGAGTAATGCTGCCGGGGAGATTGAGAAGTTCTACCACTTTGGGGAGGGGTACACCATTATAATTCCCGGGGAGAGAGATACGGTGTGTTGCCCTCCTGACGGCTGTGTGGCTGTTTACCACAAAAGCCTGGAATTCGGCCTACGATTCCCTCTTCACCCCTTCTTGGAGGAGGTTTTTAGGAGGATGAACGTGGCCATTGCCCAGCTGACTGCCTCAGCCATCAGGACCTTGGTGGCTTATACCTGGACTTGCCTCTTCCATGGGGAGGGGCCCTCAATTGATGCCCTGCGTGCCATGACCTGGCTGCAAATGGTGTCTTCCTCGAGGGGGGATGACTCCCCTGGGTACTGGTCCATTCTGAAGTCGAAAAAGTACGCTCTGGTCTGGCCGGCTTTAAACAGACTGAAGGACTGGAAAGACAATTTTCTGTATATACACAGTGCCTCAGGGTGGCGGATCCCTAGGCATTTTAGGAATCACGTGCATACTCGCATGGAAACCCGTGAGGAATATAATCCGGGTGTCGGGGGAAAAGACCTGAAGGTGAAGCTGAGTCAGGCAGACGAAGACTTGATTAAGAAATTTAAGGTTACTGAGGGGGCTCCCCCCAATGAGCCTGCTTTCTGGCTTCCTCACGCAGATCTTATCACCACGGATGAATATCTGATCCCGCTGGGCCTGATTCCCGGCCTTGAAGGTAGTTTAGGGGCTTCAACTGGCCTGATGATTTTTCTTCGAGGTTTCCATCCCTGTTTCCTTAACTGGCTTTTTACCCGTCTTGCAGGTGTTGCTTCTCGCCTTTGGACCAAGAAGCAGGTGAGGAGGCTTGGCCTGACTGAGGAGTTTTTTGTTGCTCGAAAGGTCCCCTCTCTTCCTTCCAACTTCAAGAAGGGAGAGAAGAACTTGATGAGGTTTGTGAAGGAATTCGCCTCTGGCCGACGGCTCCCCTTCCCCCCCCCCCCCCCCGGCTAAAGCCAGCGGCTCCTTCTCCCAATGCTCAGGGTGGGGAGGCTGAAGTTACTTCCGTGGCGACCCCCTCTCATGCCCATCAGCAGGATGATTCCCCTGCTGGGACTCGCGTTTCCCCGGGGTCTCACCCTGCGGACTCTGAGCAGACTGGAGAGAGTGCTCCCCTGGTCAGGAGGAAAAGGAATAGGGAGACTCCAGGGACTGTGCCTATGGTTGACCTAGAGGCAGATGTGGAGACCCCGGAGGCGAAACGCCCTGCTCACGACGTCCCGAGTACTTCTCTCTTGGAGGAGAATGCAGAGTTCCACTGTGCTGCAGGCGATAGTGTTGATGTGTCAGGCTTGCTTTCGGACTCTGGTACTGTTTTGGCAGACCGCCTCATCAAGTCGATAACCAATACTTCCAACCAGGTGATTCAGTACATACAGCGTACTTCCAGGGTGTTGCAAGCCTCTGCCGAGCTGGCGGCCCTCAGTCGTCTAAGTGACGAGGAGCTGACTGTCACCCCTGGGGCCCCTCCTCCCGATCGCCTAGCCGTGGTTGAAAGGGATGTGACCCTGATTATGGGCTTGAAGGACAAGCTGTCAAAGCAAGAGAGCGAGCTGGAGGAAGTGAAGGGGCAGGCCAATCAGTGGAGGCTTCAGGGGGAGCAGGCTGTAAGGGAGGCGTCCAAGCTGGAGGTGGAACTGAAGGAGAGCCGCCTGGCAGTGGAGCGTGCTGAAACGTCCCTGGCCGAGATGGAGCATCTCAAGAAGAAAGCAGCTGATCTAAAGGAAGAACTGTCCAAAACCAGCTCAGACTTCAAACAGGCTCAGGCTGGGTGGCAAGATGAGAAAGATGCCATCCTGAAGGAAGCTGAAGCTGCTACGGACTTGAGCTTTGAAAATGGGGCTACTTCCTCCTTGGAGCTTGTTATGGAGGTTATCAAGGAAATGTTTCCTGTCTTTGACGAGGACGCATTTCGAAACCTTTATGCTGCCAAGAATGAAGCTTTGGCGGCTGGAACCCCCAAGGAGCCTGCTGGTCCCAATCATGGTGTGCCTGATGCCTAAGCCTTTACTCTTTGTTGATAACTTTTTTATGCTGAGCCTTAGAATGGCCAGCTTTGTCTGTAATGCTCTGACCTTTCTGGATCTTTATTTTGGGCTTTGTTAAAACCGTTCTACTCTTTTCTGGATTAATCTTTGAATGTTTGTCCTTTATTTCTACTTTCTTCGTTTTCCAGAGTATGGCCTTCCCCTGCTTGCCCAGGGGTAAGCAGGGTGGCTGCGTTTTTTATACAAGGTTGGGGGGCTTGCCCCCAGTCCTTGTTCGTTTGGCCTGTCCCTGGCTCTTGGTCAGAGTCCAGGGGGCCTGCCCCCTGCCTGCCCAGGGGTAAGCAGGGTGGCTGCGTTTTTTATACAAGGTTGGGGGGCTTGCCCCCAGTCCTTGTTCGTTCGGCCTGTCCCTGGTTCTTGGTCAAAGTCCAGGGGGCTTGCCCCCTGCCTGCCCAGGGGTAAGCAGGGTGGCTGCGTTTTTTATACAAGGTTAGGGGACTTTCCCCCAGTCCTTGTTCGTTCGGCCTGTCCTTGGCTCTTGGTCAGAGTCCAGGGGGCCTGCCCCCTGCCTGCCCAGGGGTAAGCAGGGTGGCCGCGTTTTTTATACAAGGTTGGGGGGCTTGCCCCCAGTCCTTGTTCGTTCGGCCTGTCCCTGGCTCTTGGTCAGAGTCCAGGGGGCCTGCCCCCTGCCTGTAGGGAGGCGCTGAATTTTTGTTGGGGGGGGGGCTATTTTCCTTAGTTCTGGCAACAGGGGGGCCTCCCCCTATTGCCCCCTGCTCGTTTGTGTGTGAAAGCGCGAGTTTGAACAGGCAACGAGTATAGACTGAGGATCTTTCATTTCTTCGCAAAAATCTATCACAAGGGTGGTGGGAGCCGTCGACATTCTTTGACCGTTCTCCGCCAATTTTAAAGAAACGAAGACTACTTTAAGATTCTGCTTAAACATAATATTTCTTCAGGGTGTCTGCGTTCCAGTGAGCACTCAACTCTTGGCCCTCTAGATTGGCGATTTTATACGTGCCTGGCCCTAAGACTTGAGTTACCTGGTATGGACCCTCCCAATTAGCGCTAAGTTTGCCGTGCTCTCTCGATCTTCCCACGGCCTGTGTCTTTCTGAGGACTAGATCACCCATCTGGAAATTTCGCTGATGCACTCTTTTGTTGTACGCCTTTCTCATTCGTTGCTGGTAGGCGACGATATTGGCGCTGGCTTCCTCCCTCACCTCACTGACCAGATCTAAGGCCTCTGCCATCGCTACTTCATTCTCAGCCTGGTCGTATTGTAAGGAGCGCAGGGAGGGAATCCTGGCCTCAATTGGTAGTAGAGCCTCTGCACCATATACCAGGCCGAACGAGGTCTGGCCCGTAGATTCCTTCCGGGTGGTCCGGATTGACCAGAGTATGCTGGGGAGTTCGTCGGCCCACCTGCCCTTGAGGTCATCCACCATTTTCTTTAGGCCATTCAGAATTTGCTTGTTGGCTGCCTCTGCCTGCCCGTTGGTTTGAGGGTGGCAGACGGCAGAATAAGCAACCGCGACGCCGTGGCCTTCCAGCCATAATCTCAGGGGGGTCATTATCGAATTGCCTTCCATGGTCAAACACCAGCATTTTCGGTAGGCCGAACCTGGTGATAATGTTCCGCCAGATCACCTTCCTGACCGCAGGCTCGGTGATGTTAGGCACTGCCTCCGCCTCTATCCATTTAGTGAAGTAGTCGATGGCTACGATCAAGAACTTTCTCCCCCCGGTGGCTACCGCAAAGGGCCCTAATATGTCCATCCCCCACTGAGCGAAGGGGATGGGGGACAGGATCGGCCTGAGCTCCTGGGCCGGGGCATGGATGGATGGGGCGAAGAGCTGGCATTTTCTGCACTTTTGGGTCAAATCTTTGGCGTCGGCCAGCAGGGTCGGCCAGTAGTATCCGGCTCTCAAGGCCTTGTGTGCTAGTGACTTTCCTCCTATGTGATGACCACATATCCCGGAGTGGATGTCATCCAACACCTCCGCCGCCTGCTCTGCCCCCAGGCACCTGAGCAGAGGGGACGAAAAAGATTTCTTGTACAAGTCTTCTTCAATTATGATGAACCATGCAGCCCTTGCCGGCATTTTTCTCTTTTCGACGGGGTCAGCCGGTAAGATTCCGTGCTTCTTGAACATGATGATGGGGGTCCTCCAATCCTCAGGCCCTGCTTCTTCCATCACACCGACGGTTTGACAGGGGACGGTAGATTTCTCCTGGACGACGTCCACCCATACTGACCTTCTTATATCTTGCAGGCTGGAGCTGGCCAATTTCGACAGGGCGTCCGCCCGGTTATTCTGGGATCGAGGGATCTGTCTGATTTCATATGATTTTAAGCCTGACAATTCCCTTTTTACCATCTCTAGGTACGCGGCCATTGTTTGGTCCCTGGCCTCATACTCTCCATTGATTTGGTTGGCGATGAGCTGAGAGTCTGTTGCCAGAACAATCCGTTCTGCGCCTGCAGCTTTGGTTAGGTTGATGCCTGCGAGTACTGCTTCATACTCGGCTTCATTATTCGAGGCGGGGAAGACAAATCTGAGCGCATGCTCAAAATCAGTCCCCTCCGGACTGGTCAACACTACCCCTGCCCCTGCTCCGTTGGCCGTGGAGGACCCGTCGGTGTATACGATCCACTCGCCGGGGGTTGGGCTATCCTCCTCAGAGTGGGAACATTCTGCTAGAAAGTCGGCCAGGGCTTGGGCCTTGATGGCTGTTCTTGGCTGATATGTTATCCCTAGTCCGCTCAGCTCGATTGCCCACTTTACCAGTCTGCCCGACTTCTCAAATTTCTCTAGCACCTTCTCTAGGGGCTGGTCTGTCAGCACTACGACGGGGTGTGCGTCGAAGTATGGGCTCAACTTTCTGGCCACTATAACAACCGCGTAGGCTGCCTTTTCGACCATGGGATAATTCTTCTCTGCTGTCCCCAGGGCGTGGCTTACAAAATATATGGGCTGTTGAGCGCCTGCTTCTTCCCTTAAGATGACCGCACTGACTGTCACGTTGGTTACAGCGATGTAAAGGAAAAGCTTTTCTCCCGCTACTGGTCTTGCCAGGGTGGGGAGTTTCTTTAAATGCTCTTTCAACTGCCCGAACGCTTCTTTTTGCTCGTCTTCCCATTTGAACTGCTTGTTGCCTTTCAGTACCTTGAAGAATGGGGTCGACTTGTCTGCTGACCTGGCGATGAACCGTGCTAGGGCGGCCATGCGGCCTGTCAGGCGTTGGATGTCCCTGATGGTCTTTGGCTCAGGAAGGTCCAGAACAGCCTGAACTTTCTCGGGATTAGCGTCTATCCCTCGAGAGATGACCAAGAAACCCAAGAACTTTCCAGTGCGCACCCCAAATGTACACTTCTTCGGATTGAGTTTCATTTTGTAGGCGCGCAGGGAGGAGAAGGTCTCCCGCAGGTCTGCCAAGTGCTCTTTGTCTCCCTTACTCTTCACAATGGCGTCATCGACATAGGCTTCTATGTTCCTGCCTTTCTGGCTTTCGAACACCTTGTCGACCAGGCGTTGGTACGTAGCTCCTGCATTTTTCAGCCCGAATGGCATCATCTTGTACATGTAGGTGCCTGAACTAGTGATGAACGCGCACTTAACTCTGTCTGGCTGCCATAAGTACACCTGATGGTACCCTGAGAAGGCATCCAGGAAGCTTAGCATAGTGTATCCACTGGTGGCGTCTACCAGTTGGTCGATTCTGGGGAGCGGGTAACAGTCTTTCGGGCAGGCCTTGTTGAGGTTCGTAAAGTCTACGCACATCCTCCATGCGCCTGACGACTTTTTGACCATGACCACATTTGCTAACCATTCAGGGTAGTCACAGACCTCTATGAAGTCTGCCTTCAAAAGTTTTTCAATTTCTTCCTCGATTGCCAAGTCTTTTTCTGCGGACATGTTCCGCTTTTTCTGCTTCACAGGGCGGGCGTCCGCGCTTACGTTCAGCCTGTGAACGATGCACGCTGGATCGACCCCCAGCATTTCATCCGCCGAGTAGGTGAATACGTCTTTGTTCTCTTTCAGTAGCTCGACCAGTTCAGCCTTGTAGGACTCCTCCAGGTCAGCCCCTACAAGGACTTGCCTCCCTGGCTCCAGGTCCACCAGCATGCTTTCTCCCCCAGGTTCCAGGTGGTTTGGTGCCTTATTACCGGCTGGAATCTCGCCTTCTCTGCTGGGGGAACTGTCGGCTTTTCTTTTCCCTTTTCTTTCGCTTTCGTGAGTCTGCAGGGCCACGGAGTAGCACTGTCTGGCCGACTCCTGGTCTCCGCGTATTTTCCCTTCTAGGCCGAAATCAGTAACATAGGCTATAGTGACAGCCCTGATTGATATGGCCGCTTCAATTTCGTCCAGGGTGACTCTGCCGATCAGGGCGTTGTAAGCAGACTTTGCATCCACTACAACGAATGATGCCCTGACATTTCTGGCAGTAGCTCCCTCCCCAAATGTTACAGGTAGGTCTATGATCCCTACGGGCAATACGCCTGCTCCGCTGAACCCATATAATGACCCAGGGGAAGGTCGTAGGTGCCTTTTCTCCAGACCCATTTTGTCGAAGGCGTCCTTGTACAGCAAATTCGTGTAGGCACCGGTGTCCACCACGCACCTCCGAACAATATGGTTGCTGATTACCAAGGATAGCACCAGGGGATCGCTGTGGGGGTACACCACCCGCCCTGCATCCTCGGGGGTGATGCTCAGCGTTACTCCTTTTGGGCTTCCTGCTCTTTCATCGTAGCAGATTTGGTTTCTCAGCTCACGAATTTGCCTTTTCTGCCCTCTTCAGCTGATTGGACCTTCTGCATCCCCTGATATCACACGGATTACCAGGCGATTCTGTACCGAGCCTTTAGGCTTTTCAGGCGTCTCTTTCTGAGATTTGTTCCTGGCTGCGTAGTTGGCCAACCAGCCGTTCCTGATCAACTTCTCAATCTCGTCTTTCAGGTGGCGACATTCTTCGGTGGTGTGGCCTACGCAGTCGTGGAAAGTGCAGAATTTCTTGGGATCCCCTCTTGGACTGCGCGGCTTGCTCGGGCGATTCCACTTAGCGGTTTCCTTTTCCAGCTCGAAGATTTCTGCCCTGGATTTGTTAAGGGTTGTGTAACTGTCGAACCTGGGCTGGTAGACGGTGCGCTCCTTTTTAGGGGTATCCCCTTCCTCAGTTCTATACCTTCCAGATTCGTTTCTCCCGCGTCCACCCTGCGGTCCTCCCTGCTGCCTTGTAGGGCCTGCGGGGGTCTCCGGCAGGCTGTGGAACTCTTCTTGTAGCATAAACCCCTCCGCAATCTTCCTGGCTTTGGCCAAGGTCTCAGGCTGGGCCCTGATCATTTGGTTTTTCTTTTCGCCGGGTAGCAGGGAGTTGGTTAGTGCATATGCTGCTGTCGGGTCGTCAATTTCTTTCACCTGCTGGAACGATAAGTCGAACCTCTTCAGATATTCCCTGGCAGTTTCGCCCTTCTTTTGCCTGAGGGTCATCAGGTCAAAGCGGGTGAGACGTCGTCGTTTGTTTCCCGCATACTGGTCCAAGAACATCTCTGCCAGCTCAATGAAGAAAGAGATCGACCCCTGCGGGAGGTCCCTGAACCAACCCTGGGCTAGGCCTACCAGGGTGGTGGGGAAGATTTTACACCAGACTGCGTCGTCGGCGTCGTACATGCCCATGTGGCTCTCGTACGCAGCCAGGTGATCTTCCGGGTCTGTAGTTCCATCGAACTTTACAGTTGGCATCTTAATCTTCGGGATAGGGTACGCATGGACCTCAGGGTGAAGCGGGGTTTTAGTTGGCCTGCCCACCATTTTTGACCTGCTCGCATCTGAGTAGCGACCGTAGTCGTCCCTTCTGTCAGGGGTCGGTCGCCTGCTCTCAGGAGAGCGGTGCCTTGGTGGGGGCCTCAGCCTGCTTATCGCCTCGTCGCCCTGGGAAGGGGAGTGATACCGCGAGCGCTTATTCTGGGCGGACTCGAGGTTATCACCCTGCCGGTGCCTGGGCCTCATGGGTTAGCCGTTGTTGAGCCTGGATTGCAGGCCCTGGGACAGCCCATGGGCTGGCCGCAATCCCTCAACCGGTGTCAACCTGGAGAATACATCTTGTTTCTCTCCCAAGCGCTTGGATACTGGCTCTTTGTGCTTCATGCGATCCCTTAGGTCCTGGGATAGGCCTCTTCTTTCACGAGCGGCCGTGGACTCTGTAGTATGGATGGAGAATGCGCCCTCAGGACCAGCTACCTCCTGCCGTGCAGGCGGCTCCTGTCGGGCCTCTGAAATTCGCCTTTGTACTTGTGCGTATGCCTAAGCCGTCTTCCTAGCCTTTCTCTGGACGTTTCTGACGGCGGTTCGCTTTGTGCCCCCGGCTCCTTCTCCACTTTCAAAGTGGAGCAACCTGCGGGTCGTAGCGACCCTGCCTATCAGGTCGTCAGGGGTGAATTCCTGGTGCAGCATGGCTGAGTAGAATGTCGCAGTCTGTACCATCTGGGCAGGGGTGAGGTTCAAGACTGGCCTCGGCTAGCTCCCCTGTCCAGCTATGGCAGTTGCCCCTTGGCCCGGTGCCCCCCTTCAGACTGGCCCGTCCCACACCTGGAATCGTGGCGGCAGGTGTCATTTCCGGCGGCATGCCATATTGGGGGGCTTTGGGTGGGTTTGCCACTGAGCTGGTGTCGAAAATTTCAGGCATGTTCGATTGTGAGTGGTTAATTTTGTGTTTTAGAATGGTTGATTTTTGTGGGTAATCTCGTGAGCACAACCTAGACGTCCCCACAAACGGCGCAAATTGTTCCGGTCACGGAATCAATGAACCCGACTGTGAATTCGGGTTTCAAGTATTCGGGTATTGCTTTGCTTGACTTCCTTTGATCTCTCCATCCTCTTCCCCTACGATCGGACCTTCCCGGCGGATCGAGTTTCCTCCCTGCACAAGTAACGCACAGGGCCCCGGAGGTTGTCCGGGGGAACCCTCTCCGATGCCTAAGTCAGTCCGTGAATGCCTTAACGAACCTAGCTCGTGAGGAACTAGGTGGCCTTTTTAGGAGTAAGAGTCTAGAGAGAGAAAATCGAACCCCCTCTATGTGGGAAATGGGTGGGTATTTATACCTTCCCACAAGAGAGAGAGGAGGAGAGGGAAAAGAGCGGGAGAATGGGTGGACATGAGGACGACACGTAGCTTCTCCTCGTCCACCCACTTTCCATTACCTGAGGCGGAATGACGGACGGGCCCTCGGATTCCCCTGCTCGCACCAAGGGTTTGGGCACCCTGGAGACTGGCATGTCGGGGATTTGGAGGCCCTGCTTGGCTGGCAGCGGCGCCCTGCCTGGTAGGCGCGAGCTTTTCGGAGTTCCCCGTAGTCCTTCGCAGGGAGGCCTGACGGGCGATTCCAGGTTCACCCTAGGGGCGAACCGTTTCGGGGCCCTGAAGGCGGGCGACCCGTGGTACTTGGTCAACTCCCATCAATTGGCCCACGCCGGCCAGAGGGAGGCGGGGTCTTCCTCTTGGCAGGCGTCTCTTGAGATGGGGTGCAGTTGACTCCTGAATTTTGGCATTTAATGCGCTGCTTATTCCCGAGGTGGGAATGTTCTTTTAGTGATGATTGCTTTCTATTCCCAGCAGATTTTTGGGCAGTGTGCGGGTGCGCTGATTGGCCGTGCCCCCTGTCGAAGTAGTTGGGGTGCCATTTAATGTTTTGGCCACCCTTTCCGTATAAATTGCAGTTTCTTTGCCATTTTCACAACCCATCTTCAACCTTCTCTTCTTCTTCCTTCGGAGAAAATGTCGTGGATTACCAAAGTACTTTTCTGCCATGGGGCTCGTGTAGTGAAACAGGGGGGCCTCCCCCTATTGCCCTGTTCCGGTCACGGAATCAATGAACCCGACTGTGAATTCGGGTTTCAAGTATTCGGGTATTGCTTTGCTTGACTTCCTTTGATCTCTCCTTCCTCTTCCCCTGCGATCGGACCTTCCCGGCGGATCGAGTTTCCTCCCTGCACAAGTAACGCACAGGGCCCCAGAGGTTGTCCGGGGGAACCCTCTCCGATGCCTAAGTCAGTCCGTGAATGCCTTAACGAACCTAGCTCGTGAGGAACTAGGTGGCCTTTTTAGGAGTAGGAGTCTAGAGAGAGAAAATCCAACCCCCTCTATGTGGGAAATGGGTGGGTATTTATACCTTCCCACAAGAGAGAGAGGAGGAGAGGGAAAAGAGCGGGAGAATGGGTGGACATGAGGACGACACGTGGCTTCTCCTCGTCCACCCACTTTCCATTACCTGAGGCGGAATGACGGACGGGCCCTCGGATTCCCCTGCTCGCACCAAGGGTTTGGGCACCCTGGAGACTGGCATGTCGGAGATTTGGAGGCCCTGCTTGGCTGGCAGCGGGGCCCTGCCTGGTAGGCGCGAGCTTTTCGGAGTTCCCCGTAGTCCTTCGCAGGGAGGCCTGACGGGCGATTCCAGGTTCACCCTAGGGGCGAACCGTTTCGGGGCCCTGCAGGCGGGCGACCCGTGGTACTTGGTCAACTCCCATCAGTTTTGTTCATCATCCTTGTTAGTTTTACTTATGTATGCTCTTGTTCTTAATTTGGTTTATCTTGTTAGTGTTAGTTTTAGCATTAGATATGTTTGAGTAGACCCTTGCTAGGGTTATTAGGGTGATTGGTTGTGATTAGGGTTGATTAGGGTGAGATGGGTGGTACTAGATGTTGTTTTTGTTGTTTCCCATTTACCTTGCACTCCACATGTTTGATGAAATGCTTGTGAGACTAGAGATGATCAATCCTTGTTTTCTTGCATATTCTCTAGTATGTATGTGTTTGGTTGGTTGGTTTGGTTCCCTCATTACGTAGCGAGAGCCCGGTGAGGACGACTGATAAGTGTAGTTTGTAGTGCCTAATTTGCTGTGTTTTGGTCCCGTTTTCCTTGTGGAATCGCTCCTTGGGAGCGGTTTATGGGCTACTTATGCTTCCTCTAGTTCGTTTCAGGTTCCCGAGACCATTCATGAAGAGTTGGAGCGATTCCGACTCGATACATACACTTTTTGGAGCCAACGAAGTGAAGGAACGATCACTCGATGCCTTGGATTCAACCCCGAGACCTCGGGACCCATTCCCGAGCCTCTTAGACTCGATCCCGAGCCCCGAGAATCGACGAGAAACCCATGAGAGGCAAGGAGGGACCAAAAAGATCATATTGGAGGCCTACAAGACTCATCCCCAACGGGAAGGGCCTCATCCCGTTCGGGATGAGGTGCACGAATAACATAGGTTCTGTTCTGGGTCCGTCCCGGTCGGGACCAGCCCGTCCAGGTCGGGACCAGCCCGTCCAGGTCGGGAACGATCCGTCCCGGTCGGGACCATGGTGCTGCTGCGCGTGACTCTTTATTCTTCCTCCTTCATTTTTTGTAACCTTGTAAATACTTCCGTCTTGTATTGTTTACATATCATACATTACCCTAGACTCTCTTAGGCCTCCATTAAGCATTCAAAACCTAGATTAGTGTTCCTCTCATTAGTTTAAATCTCTCTTCAATCCTTAGTTAATCTTTGTTAATCTAGTTTAGTTAGTCTTGTATTAAGAAGATACTTGAAGATTCATCCAAGCTTGACAACCTTGGAGTTGATTTGGGTTTCTTATTTATGCAAGTTTACATCTTTTTCATCATCTTGTTGTTGGTATAATCTCTTATCCTTTGTTCATTGTTTATTTACTCAAGTTTGAATCTTTACATATTGTTATTGTTATTGTTTGTTCATTATGGATGTTTGGATGTTTGGTTTGTTTTCTCTTGTTTATGTTAGTTTCATCTTGATTATGAGTGAGTAGTTCTCTTGTGGGGTTAGTAGGGGGATTAAGGGTAGATTATGGGTGATTAGGGTTTGATTAGGGGTAAAGGTTACATCCTTGTTGCTAGTCACATATTGGGCACACCATGTGTTTGTTGATTTGCTTGTGTGGGTAGTAGTGGCCAATGCTTCTCATACTTGTTCTCATCTTCTCATTGTTTGGCTAGTGTGTGATTGTGTCGGGTTTAGTCTTACTCACGAGAGTGCGGACTTGAGATTTGACGCGAGAGCGCGGACCGACCTTAACCTAGGTTTAGACGCGAGAGCGCAAACCGACTCTAGCAACTAGGAGACACCCACACCCTTGATCACCCTATTACCCTTCTACACTTAAGAACCCGACCTAACCCTACTCCTTTCCATATTTGGTTCATCGTCCTAATTAGTCGTCATTTCTCTAGTCTCATTGTTTAGTTAGTCTCTAGTTATTCCATTTAGTCTTGTTTTAGCTATCTCGTTATTAGTCTAGTTCATACTCCTCCTCAACCATCAGAGTTTACCAATTATCGCTCTCTTTGTGTTCGTTTGGTAGCATAGTCTCGTTTTAGGCCGACTTAGTCTAGGCTTTGAAATACCGTCTCCGTGGACACGATCCCGACTTACCCTAGCTACCCACTACGTATAGTTGGTTGTTTATTGACGGTAGGACCCACGGCAAAAATCCCTACCATCAATTTGGCGCCGTTGCCGGGGACGGTGCATTGTTTAGACTTAGTTTACTTCTAGCTAGACTTAGTTACCCTTCTTTGTGCTCTTCTATCATCTCTTGTGCATATTTTGTAGATTTTTCTTGTTTTCTTAGCTTCCTTTTCTCTTTGTCTTTCGATTGTGTTCGTTTATTGTCTTTGCCTAGTGCCCATAAAGCACTAGGTGGTCTCACGTTTGTTCAAGTGCGTAGTGTATGCCTAGGAGGAGAGGCGACTTCTTTCTCTTCAATCCAGAGCCGGAGAGACTCTTTAGAGCCTTTCGCCAACGGACGATTGACCGGGTTAGACACTCTCAACCGGGTACTATCAATACAATTGAAGAGCAAGCTCAAGGATCCGACTTTAACGAGTCACCTCGAGAGACGGCCGAAGGGATCTTCATAAATCCCTTTGGTTCATCTATCCATTCTTCTAGTCCTAGTTCCCCTTCTATTTCTACATCAACATCGTCTACACCAGCTTCTCCCGCATATCCAATCATGCCGAAGTTTTCATCTCACTCCACTTTTACCGATGATATTTTGCCGGGACCGAGTGATTTACCAGATACTTATACCGGGAATTTCGTGGCAAAGACACAATTCATCCAACTTGTGGAGAGAAATCAATTTAGTGTTTTGCCCACCGAAGACCCGCACCAACACATGGAGACTTTCTCCGATTATTGCGATGCTATCTCTCAAACCGGGGTTACTCAAGATCAAATTCGTTGGGTACTTTTCTCGTTCTCTCTCATTGGAAAGGCAAAGCAATGGATCAAGAGTCTCGATAGGGCAACCATGGGTATCGATACTTGGAAGAAACTTGCATTGGCGTTCTACCAAAAATTTTACCCTCCGGAGAAGACAAATTTGCTTAGGGCCTCCACCACCGGTTTCCAACAACGGGATGAAGAGAGCCTTTATGAAGCTTGGGAACGGTTTAAATCTTTGGTTAGATCATGCCCCCAACATGGACTTTCACAGTGGTTCTTAGTCCAACAGTTTTGGAACGGTTTATATGAGGACTCAAGAGCTATACTCAATATGGGCTCCAATGGTAGGTTTATCGAGGTCGATGACGATCAAACTTGGGCAAGAATCGAGGAGATGGCGGTGCACAACTCCCAATACTCAAGGCCTAGAAAGGCGAATCGAGGAGGTAGGCACGAGGTCGATGCCATTACACAACTAAGCATTGACCTTGGGGCTCAACTAAAAACCCACATGGAATCTATTGACAAGAAGCTCCAAAGCCACCTAAATCAAGTTCAAAGCTCTAGTTCCTCCAACCAACACTCGATTCATGAAATTAATGCTTTGGGAGTTGTGTCTCCTACACCTTATTATGGGATGTGTGATATGTGCGGGATAGTTGGACATGAGCCTATACATTGTCGAGGAAGTATTGAGCAAGTGAACGCCTTTCAAGCGTTCAAGCAAGGTGCCTCCTATCCTAATATGTTCCAAGCTTCCCATCAAGCTTCCAATCAACAAGCTCTACAACCTCGTCCCTATTTTCCACCTCCCTTAAGGGACAACAATCAAGGTCACCAAGGTTATGTGGGTAATCCAAGACCATTTAACAATTTCAAGCAACATAACCAAAGTAACTTCAACAACAATCAAGGGTTCCAACATGGGAACTTCAATCAAGGAGGTTTCCAAGGGAACCAAAACTTCCAAGGCAACCAAAACCACAACCAAGGATATCAAAACTACAACCATGGCAACAATCAAGGCCTTAATCAAGGCAACTCTCATAGGTTTCAAGGGAACCATCAACAACAACAAGCATCTCAAGGGAATAGACAAGAAAGCAAGCCTAGGAGCCGGTCTCCTATTCATGATTATGGTACTCCATTAGCCCTCACCGATACTCCGCACAATCCACAATCTCCACCTCGAGATTTCAACATGCAAAAATCTATGATGGATATGCAAAGGAGTAATCAAGAAATGCAAAGAAGCCAAATGGAGATGGCAAGAAACCAGCAAGAGTTCTTTGCTCATGTTCAAAGGGATAACATAGCAAGAGATGCTCATATGAAGATGCTTGAGACCCAAATATCTCAACTTGCTTCGGGAAGTTCTTCAAGACAAAAGGGGCAACTACCTCCTCAAGGTCAAACACCGAATTTTGAGCATGTAAATGCTATTACCACGAGGAGTGGTACATCTTATGATTCCCCCTTACCCCCTAGTGAGCAAGAATCAAGGCAAGAAGTTATACCCCCCTCTCAAGACAATTCAAGCTTTGAAAATCCAATGGAGGCACTACTACAAAATTAGTCATAGACATGACCTAATAGACATAGGTTAAAAGAAAAACCCACATCTATTTTTAATAGACATAGGTTATTGGTTAAACCTATGTATATAAAAGAGAATATACATAGGTCAAGATTATACCCATGTCTATAAATTTAAGACATAGGTCAAAGTAAAACCTATTTCTATAATATATGAATAGAAGTAGGGCAAATTAAAATTCCATGTAACTAGTGACCCATGCCTATTACTCCTAGACTAGTAACTCTAGAACCTTCATTTTCATTTCTTTTTTTCCTTTCTTCACGCAGTCATAAACGAAAAAAATGAAAATGAAGCCTTCATCATCCTTTACTTCTTCGATCGAAATACTTCACTCCTAATCCATCATCCTTCATTCCTAATCCTTCGATCATCCTTCAAGACCGAAGCAATTAGGTCAAAATCATAATCGATCATCCTTCAATCATCCTTCAATCAATCCTTCAATAATCGCCTCTTCAAGACTGAAGCAATCAGGTCAAAATCATAATCAATCATCCTTCAACCCTATAGTAATCGCCTCTTCCTTCAGTAAGCTCCATTGTTCGTTAATTTTTGTTTTCTGGTTTTCACGCTTTTTTCTACTCTTTGTACTATTGTTAATTCTCAATCGGATTTGCGGTTTATTGTTGTTTGATTTTTAATTTCTGGTAGTTTTAATTATTTTAATGATGATTCTTGTTTGTTGATAGTAGTTGTTGTTGTTGATTCGTGTTCCGTTTCGCATGATTATTATGAATGTTGATGATTGAATCAATAAGTGATGTTTTTTAATTGATTGATGTTTTGTTCGTATGAACGTATGATTAAGAATGTATGATTGAATCAATAAGTGATTTGATTTTTGATTTAATTAGGCGATAGGTGATTCCGATTATGTTTTCCGATGTTTTTGGATGTGATTATTGAGCTGCGGATTAGTGATTTGATTAGTATTCTACTACTGTCTTCAACGTATCATTGAAATTATGAACCCAAACTATTGTATGATTAAGAATATTGAAGTAAATCAGTCAATGAAGTGCTAGAGGATTTCGGTTGTGTTTTTGGATGTTTTCGAATGTGATATTGTTGTAATTAATGTTGATGCTATTGTTAGAATCTCTTTACTGATTAGTCTGTATGTGTGTATTGTTATTGAGCTGTACTGTACTACTATCATCAATGTAGATCACGATTAAATCGTTGAAATTATGAACACAAATTGTTGTACGAGACTGTCTATTGATACGTTGTTGGACATAATGAGCTGATTGTTGTTAATTTATAAACTATATGTCATTGCTACGATACAATTCCAATTTTCGAGAGTAATCAATGTGATAATTTGGATCGCTTTCACACAAATCACCCATACAACGGTCTTAAGTGAGACCTATTTAAGAGCTCCGTCTCTCTTATCTTATCTCACTCCTGCCCTTTCGTTTCATTGACTAACACATTAATCCTCAGTTGTTGGGATCTCACCCGTTGTTGTTCCATGTGTACTGTGTCAGACGATGGTTAGTGGCTTCCCATCCATCTCGACAAGGAAACTTTCAAATGCCCTCACTATTCTTACATATGATAAGTGCATGATTGCCACTAGTGACTACTATTACTTCCACAAGACTATTAAGAAACATATTATCACTCATCTATATATTGGGCTCCGGTACTAGGTCGCTCTCTCACTAATCCATCCTTCTTCAATACACTTGCTAATGCTATGGATCTTCTTTTTATGATAAACACTAACCCCTTCTTTCATTACTACCTAAATGCTGAATGCAGAAGCGCAACCGACACATTCGAGACACCCTGTTGGACAATATAGTTGTCCTTTTTCATGGACACATAATTGAGAACCCTCTCAATTGTGTAAACTTCAGGGCAATATTTGAGTCTCAATTTTTCAGATTATCTTTGAAACAGGCAAGGCTCCCTTTTTTTTTGACCAAGTGAAGGTTGTTTTGACTTGTGCCATAATCTGATTCTGTGAATCTGTGCACTTAAACTGACAGGCTATAGGAAGAGACATTAAGTCTCTTTATGTCGAAAATTAGGAAAGACTTTATCGAGGAAAGAAATTTTTAATATTCTAGTGTTAAATATGATGAAGGGTGCGATCGAGGTGGACAGGAGGGACTTTTTCCCGTATCTCAAATGGGTTCCTAATAACAAGGGACTTTTTCCCGTTTCTGTGCATATTTTCTTCGATATATATAAATTTCCGCTTATTCATTATCTGACTCAACAACTGAAGAGCCAGCCTAAAATTCAATCAATCATGATTACAACAAATTCTTGACAATATTAAACGTCCTATTGAAGTGATAATTGAAAAGTTAATGATTTGTTTCACAGAATCTGAGACTAGTGATAGTCTTAGTTAATGATTGGCAAGTTAATGACCTGTTTCATAGATTCTAAGACTAGTAATTGCCAAGTTAAAGTTATGTTTAACATAATTAAGACCCTGAATTCATCTATTGGACTTTAAAAAGGTGGCAAAACGTAACTTTTTTTAGACTTTACTTTATTATGTAGTTTCATTAGAGATTTCATGTTAGTTCTTTGTCATCTAAATAATACACCCCATATTTTACGTTGAGTCAAAATGTTAATCTTCTTCTTTCTTATTTTTCTTTCAGCCTGATGACAAACATGAGGAGTTCTCGGATACCACTAGGATCCAAAATTTGGTTTAAAATTACTCACAATTTGTTTCGTTTCCCATCTACACATGGCAATAGAAATCAAGATCCGTTGTGGTAGACATTTTTAAAGGCTGATTTGGTCAATTTCTTATTGGAGTGTTATAACTCTTTTTCAATGAGCTTGTATTCCATTTCCTGCTCAAAAGCGAGTTAGGCAACCATATTTTACGTCAATTGGCCTTGTAAGTGGAAGAAGAAGAAGAAGATGGAAAAGAACAACCAGAAGTATGTGTCTTGGTATTTTTTGTAGTAGCTGTTTGTTTTGTTTATTAACTTTCAGAGATAACCGTTGTTCTTACTTACATGGTGAAAACGAGAAGAAGACTAAGACTGTAACTGAGAAGTACTGGACTGGGAGTTAGCTAATGAGACAAAGCCTATATGGGTAACTTAACCTTGTTCACATTTAATGTTTCTTTGGTCTATAAATAGTTTCAGCTTACTTGAGCGGTGTGTGCAATGTGTTCCAAATGGTATAGATGCCGAATTCCAAACAAGTTCAACAAGAGGAGTACTACGAGTTCTACAAAACGGCCTTCAATGAATTATTTGATCCTCTAACGTATCATCATTTAAAATTTAAATACAGAGGTATGCAACTATTTTTATCTATTCATGGGACTGTTCAAACATCTTCCAAAGGCATACTTGGCGTTGAGCAACATGAAGTGAAGCTTATATTAATATCATGTTTTTGAATTGTAGTTCCCTCGATACTTGGGCATTATCAAGGGTGTTGTGGATTCCGATGATCTAACCCTAAATATTTCTCGAGAAATACTTCAAGAGAGTAATGGCTAATTCTCAATTATTTTTTAATTATTTTTTTATATTCTAAATTCTTGATGTTCTTGAATTATATTCTCTCTTCTTTATGTTATTTAGCTCTTCACATGAAGACATCGATGAAGTTCGCGATTTGTGGGCAAACTATTATCTTCAAAATTAGAAGTATGAGACGTAGTATTCAATGTATTAGCTAGCTAAAAAGACAACTTAGGTTATTCTATTATATTGATTTGATCTTTCTTATCTCGATGTAGGTCGATAAGGGCGTACGGATATAGTGGAGGTACAAGAAAGAGTACTAAAGCACCACAATGGGTGAAAGTTGATGTAAGTGTTGTTCGATATGAACCAACTCAATTTGATGTAGAATTATTCTTATTACTTGTATTGTAAGGAAAGCCAAACTGCAACAAGTATGGGCATGTGAATATGTAGTTCCCCCTGAAGTTCTACCCTATTGTTTCTTTGTATTGTTTTTTACCCTTAGGTTCCACTGAGAGCATGCTTTTCTTGACAAGTACTTTGCTATATTGCAATGTGTGTGTGAGACATAAGCTTGTTTGGTACTCCCTCATTTTTTATGTTTAGTCCCGTTTCAATTAAATACTCCTCGCAAATCTTAAAAAAACCTAGAAGGAACATAAAAAACGGAGGGAGTATGATAATTTGATCTGATTTGATGGTTCTTGCCTTGTTGGTTCTTGTTTGTGATTGAATTGTTGATGTTGGTATATATGTTGCTATAGTGTGCTCGTCAGCCGGGTAACACAAACTGTGGCTACTACATAATGAAGTACATGACCGACTTAATCACTTCTTCTAATTTGAAGGGAACTATTGATAAGGTAATAAGAGTTCGAGCAACACATTTTCTCTATGTTATAATCAAAATATTTATGTTCTTGAAGTATTCGCTTTCAATTATATTGAAATTGTTGCAGCACTTCAAAGTACTTGCCATGTATTCACAAGAAGACATCGATGAGGTTCGCGATTTGTGGGCTAACTATTATCTTCAAAATTAGAAGTATGAGACATGCATGTAGTATTCAATGTATTAGCTAAAAAGATTGGTTGTAGTAGGAAGAGATTTTATTATTGGTACATCGCGTACTTGTGTAGTTTTTTATCTTAGCTACTTATTTGTTTGGGATGATACTACTTTTATGAAATATGGAACGTTTGATCGTCCAATTGGGTGTTGTATAATTTCTGAGATTTTTTTTGGTTTCGGTTGGATTGCAGTTTCTTATAAAAAAATACGGAAAGCATTAACAATTGATATCATTTTCGGAATGATTACTATGACAATAAACATGGGGCAGACAAAAAACCCATGTCTATACTATGACAGTAAACATGGGGCAAACAAATAACCCATGTCTGTACTATGACAATAAACACGGGGCGAACAAAAACCCATGTCTATTTCTATAATAGACATAGGTCGAACAAAAAACACATATCTATAGTTTTTATAGACATGGGTTAATTCTATAAAGACATGGTTTAATTGAAAAACCTATGTCTATGTTTTAGATAGACATAGGACATACAACCCATGTCTAAGTATTGGACAATAGATGTCACTCAACTTAACATGGGTCGCGAAACCCATGTCTATTAGTTAAAACGATCCATGTCTATGTCATGTTTTGTAGTAGTGAGGAGCAAGTCTTATGGGAGATTGAGAAACCCCATGAAGACAAGCTTCCCCCACTTCAAGGAAAAGACAAGGGTAAAGGGAAAGCGTCATTTGGGAAGTCCACCCCTATCGAGCAAAACAAGGTTCATATCAAGTTGCCTTTCCCAACAAGGCAAATGAAGACTAAGATGGATGTCCAATTTGACAAATTCCTAGACATTGTGAAGAAATTGGATGTGAGTGTCCCGTTTACCGAGCTACTTACCCAAATCCCGGCATATGGAAGATTTATGAGATAAATCTTGGCTAGGAAGAGATCCGTCGACAAGGAAGAGACCATTGCGTTCACAAGAGTGGTGAACGAGCTTATTCAAGGTTCTACGCTTCCCAAATTGAAGGATCCGGGTAATTTCTCGATCCCCTGCACCATAGGCAACTACAAGATTGAGGGAGCACTATGTGATTTGGGTGCGACTGTAAGCATCATTCCCTATTCCATTTGTTGCCGACTTGGGATGAAGGAGCTTAAAAATACTTTCGTTACACTCCAAATGGCCGATAGTTCACTCAACCGACCATTGGGGATGTTAGAGGATGTGCCGATAAGAATCGGAAAGTTCTTCATTCCAGTTGACTTCTTAGTGCTCGGCATGCCGGAAAATGCTATCATTCCCATTATCCTTGGATGCCCGTTTCTACATACCGCCGGTGCCATGATCGATGTCAAGAAGGTAGGATTACTTTTCAGTTAGGCGACGAAGAGTTAGTGTTTGACCTCCAAGGCAACACCTCGCCTACGAACGAGTCATGTAATATGATCCATGCCACGAAAGACTTTGATCTAGGGGATGAGTCGGGGAAAAGCTTGAAGAATGACTTCTATGAGCTTGAGGATGATGACTCCGAGATTGGGGAGGATGAGTGCCCATCTCATTGGTTTGAAGACAAGTGCCGAGACAAGGAGAAAGATGAGCCTCCCTTGGGGCCACACGAGAATAGGTGGACGTTTGGGTATAACCCGAAGGATCGCAAGTATAATTTCAAGCCATTGCACTTGGTAGATCGGGATGCCCCGGAAACGTCGAGGCAAGGTTGTGAAGAACCTTGGAGTGTGGATGCTTATACCACAAGCTTGATTGAAGACTTCGCAAGAGCCTTCGATTTGTTGCTTCGTGCCCTCGATGGAGATGGAATTGGCTATAGAGTTGTTGAAAAAGAATTGAAGAATGCACCATCCTTGGTTTGACGGAGTTCCAAAAGAACCGTCTCATTGTATATATCTCTTTCTCTTGTAATTCCTTTTAGTTTTGTGAAATTATTGATTATTTGGATTGTTGATGAGAGATGTGAGGGAGGGAATTTGATGTTGAGTTTGAGTTTGTTTGATAGATGTGAAGTGAAGGTGATTCCTAGAGAGGAATGGCTATTGATAGAGCATGGATTGTGAGCAAGAGGATTGGTTTTTGAAGCTTTGGATGAGCTTTTGCGGTTATGGAGGTCATGAAGACTCTTCCCGTCCGAGAAGAAGGCTTCCCGACCGGGAAGGGTGAGGCATCCCAACAGGGAAGGAGCCGTCCCGATCGGGATGAGGGTGCATAATTTCGAGCTTCCTGGAGTGCCTTCCCGACCGAGAAGGGAGCGTCCCGACTGGGACGGGTGAGGCATCTCGACCGGGACCATCCATCCCGACCGGGATGGTCCCCTTCTCCTCTTTTGGCCGCTTCTTCGACATTTGAGCCCACCCTACCACTTTATACCCCCTCCCAACCTCCCTACCTATCCTTGCCCATGTCATATGACCCATGCACCTCATTTACATACCTTCACCTCGGTTTCTATTCACTTTACACCAAATTTCACATCAAATCCCACCCCATCATACCATTACTACCTCAACCATGCGTTATTTACAAGTTTGAAGCGGGATGACAATGATGAAGACTATCAAAGTGCCTATATTGATCATTGAGACGATGGAGCGAGTGAGTTGCTAACCGATGGGTACGACAACTATCCTTTCTTTTCCGTCTTTTATTGCTTGTTTTCCCTTGTTTATCCCCTTCCCCTTATACACTTTGGTGTCATGGTGGCCTTCGAGGCCTTGGTAGTTGTTGCTCCCGACTCTCGATGACGTGACTACATCGAGAGTCATTTCAAAATCCAAATTTATAAGTTTTTCACCCCTTTTTGTAGGATTTAGTCGGATTTAGGCGGAATCTGGGCTAGGTGACTTGATTACACCTAGTCCTCCCCTCCCATTTCCTTTTATTTCTTTCTTTTTATTTCTTCTCCCATCCATATCTTTTCTTGTCTCGGCCCTTGGTGACTTGACTACACCCCGGCCGGACACATTCTACCCTTTTCTCCGCTTTACTTTTGATTTTTAGTTTTATTTTCGTAGTTTCTTTTCTTTTCTTTTTAGTGTCTCCGCACACACTACGATTGAGCATGAAGACATTGCTCGGTTTAAGTGTGGGGGAGCGATATTCTATCATAGTTAGTTTTATTTTTGTAGTTTTTCGAAAAAATCTTTAAAAAAACCCTAAAAATTTGAAAAAATTTTACAAAATCAAAAAGATTTTATTTTGCGTGTTTTTCCTTTTGTGTCATTATGTCGTATATTTGTTTTGTTGTGCGTGTTTTACCTCCCTTCTTCCTTATAGGTTGCTTAATCACCGTTACCTTTGGGGAGCTTTCAAGACATCCGGTAACATTTCTTCACCCCTTTTTCCTCTTTGTTCCTTGTGGAGTTTGGAGGAGATTTGTGATGTTGGGTGCTCGGGTGGAGCTTTGTGCATACTAGTGGTTGATTTGATGACTTGTTTGGAGATTCGGGGTGGTGTTTGTTTTGGTTTTTTGTTTGCTTTACTTTGTTTTGTTTTTGTTGCTTTTTGCCTCTCACTTTCTTTCGTTGTTGCCGTGTCTATGTTTTGTGTTGTGTAGTGTGTCATGTATGTAAATGGTTTTCGAAAACCCGGTTTAGAGGCTAGTGTGCAAGCGTTTACTTTCCCTTTCTAGTAGTATAAATCGAGTGTTGGACTTTAGTCTAGTAGAATGACCCTAAATCAATGATTTCGTTGGTCCTTTACCTCGAGTCCACCTAGCTTACTAGGGATTTACTACGGGATTTGCATTTTGATCATTATGACCACCCACGGTGTGAAAAGGCCTTGGTTTCCGAGTCCCGTCCCTTAGGTGACTATGTTGGAAATTGTTTTATTAGTCCAAGTTCTCCATCTTTTTGTGGGTTTGAAAGGGGATCGCGACCCCCAACTCACCCATTCCCCTACCTCCTACACATATCCATAAAATAAGATGCAAATTGTTGAAATCTCTTTCTTAGTTGCAAAAGAAATGCCTACAACTCAAATCTAGCCAAAACGGCAAAGAAAAGAAAATGAAAGAAAATGAAAGAAAGAAAAGATTGAAGAAAAATAAAAGGCACAAAAAGGCAAAAAGAAAATAGAAAAGATGAAAAAGAAATGGCATGGCAACAAACAAAGCAAAAATGCAAAACAAAGAAAAATGCCAAAAAGAAAATCGTCTCACAAAAAGATCTTAACCCCACAAAAATAAGCCTTTTACCGACTACTACCGTGAAGAGCCTACCAAAGGACCGAGTCCCTAGGAAGGATGATAGCGGTAATGGTCGGTCTTCCCTCACTTTGCATATATTTCCACCTTTTTACTTGGACTAGTTAGGCGGTTTTGGGAATGGGACGACCCTCTTGGCTCATCGCTAAAGGGGGCGGGGTCTCACTTACCTACAATGTCGACTAACACCGTGGTTCATCCTTTTTCCATCCCGCCGATCGTCCCGTAGTACGTTCTTAAAAAGATAGGAGGACCTAGGTAAGTTACCAACGTTTTTGTTGCTTTATCGTCATACTATTAGGGTTTAATCCATCTGGGTTTGTATTGCTAGCCTTGGAACGTTGTCACTTGCCTCGAGTCCTAAACCGGTGCTTCTTTCACCGCTTGTTTGAGGGAAGCGGTATTTGTTTTCTTTTGGGTGCAACCGATTTTTTGTTTGTTTGTATGTTTGTTTGTCTATGCGTTTTGTTTCCAGTTGCATCCACAGTTTTGTCGCAAGACCTTACTTGCCTTGCGGAGTACGCTTTTCCTATAAGTGTACTCGCGTGAGTTGAAAGGGCGTAGGGTGCGCTAATACCCACTCGGCTAGTTTAGTAGTTAGTATGTGCTTACTCGAGGGCGAGTAAGGGTTAAGTGTGGGAGAGTTGATAAGTGTAGTTTGTAGTGCCTAATTTGCTGTGTTTTGGTCCCGTTTTCCTTGTGGAATCGCTCCTTGGGAGCGGTTTATGGGCTACTTATGCTTCCTCTAGTTCGTTTCAGGTTCCCGAGACCATTCATGAAGAGTTGGAGCGATTCCGACTCGATACATACACTTTTTGGAGCCAACGAAGTGAAGGAACGATCACTCAATGCCTTGGATTCAACCCCGAGACCTCGGGACCCATTCCCGAGACTCTTAGACTCGATCCCGAGCCCCGAGAATTGACGAGAAACCCATGAGAGGCAAGGAGGGATCAAAAAGATCATATTGGAGGCCTACAAGACTCATCCCCGACGGGAAGGGCCTCATCCCGTCCGGGATGAGGTGCGCGAATAACATAGGTTCTGTTCTGGGTCCGTCCCGGTCAGTAACAGCCCGTCCCGGTCGGGACCGATCCGTCCCGGTCGGGACCATGGTGCTGCTGCGCGTGACTCTTTATTCTTCCTCCTTCATTTTTTGTAACCTTGTAAATACTTCCGTCTTGTATTGTTTACATATCATACATTACCCTAGACTCTCTTAGGCCTCCATTAAGCATTCAAAACCTAGATTAGTGTTCCTCTCATTAGTTTAAATCTCTCTTTAATCCTTAGTTAATCTTTGTTAATCTAGTTTAGTTAGTCTTGTATTAAGAAGATACTTGAAGATTCATCAAAGCTTGACAACCTTGGAGTTTATTTGGGTTTCTTATTTATGCAAGTTTACATCTTTTTCATCATCTTGTTGTTGGTATAATATCTTATCCCTTGTTCATTGTTTATTTACTCAAGTTTGAATCTTTACATATTGTTATTGTTATTGTTTGTTCATTATGGATGTTTGGATGTTTGGTTTGTTTTCTCTTGTTTATGTTAGTTTCATCTTGATTATGAGTGAGTAGTTCTCTTGTGGGGTTAGTAGGGGGATTAAGGGTAGATTATGGGTGATTAGGGTTTGATTAGGGGTAAAGGTTACATCTTTGTTGCTAGTCACATATTGGGCACACCATGTGTTTGTTGATTTGCTTGTGTGGGTAGTAGTGGCCAATGCTTCTCATACTTGTTCTCATCTTCTCATTGTTTGGCTAGTGTGTGATTGTGTCGGGTTTAGTCTTACTCACGAGAGTGCGGACTTGAGATTTGACGCGAGAGCGCGGACCGACCTTAACCTAGGTTTAGACGCGAGAGCGCAAACCGACTCTAGCAACTAGGAGACACCCACACCCTTGATCACCCTATTACCCTTCTACACTTAAGAACCCGACCTAACCCTACTCCTTTCCATATTTGGTTCATCGTCCTAATTAGTCGTCATTTCTCTAGTCTCATTGTTTAGTTAGTCTCTAGTTATTCCATTTAGTCTTGTTTTAGCTATCTCGTTATTAGTCTAGTTCATACTCCTCCTCAACCATCAGAGTTTACCAATTATCGCTCTCTTTGTGTTCGTTTGGTAGCACAGTCTCGTTTTAGGCCAACTTAGCCTAGGCTTTGCAATACCGTCTCCGTGGACACTATCCCGACTTAACCTAGCTACCCACTAGGTATAGTTAGTTGTTTATTGACGGTAGGACCTACGAAAAAAATCCCTACCATCAACGAACCCTAGGCTGATTACGTAGCGAGAGCCCGATCGGCGGTACCTAGGCTACGAAAGCATGCTAGTAACCCCGTTTTTCCCCTTTTTGCCTCTTTTGCTTCCATGAACCCGACCTAACCCTAGTTTTCCTTCTTATCGTTATCCTCGCTTCCCTTAGTCTTTAGTTACTTGTTTTGTCTTCCTTTTCCATGTTTTATACCTTTGCCTAGTCCTTAGCCATCACCCTAGATTAGCTTGTCTCGAACCTAGTCTAGGACCATAGTGCCCATTAGTCCAAACGCATTTTCCGTCCATGTGGATCGACCCGACTTACCCTAGCTACCTAGTTAGGTTAGTTGGTTATTATTTGGTGGCGTGATCCGCGACAAATCCCTCACATCAAATTGGCGCAGTTGCCGGGGACGGCGTAGTTTAGACTTTTGTGTGCTTAGTTTTAGACTTTGTTCTTGATCTTTGTGTTTTCTTCTCCTTGTGTATCTCCGTTCTACTTCTTGTGTGCTATTCTCTCTTCCTAGTGCCTCAAAAGCACTAGTCTACTAACTTTTGCTCAAATGCTTCTAGTTCATCCTATGTATCAAAGCAATGTTATGGAAATGGCACGTCCTAGCTTCCATCAATCGTCACGGGATAACTATGGGGCAAATTGCCAAGTCCCAAAATTTCACCAACCATGTCAACCTCATCAACAATCTTACGAACGCCCTCCATATGGTTATCATGAAAGTTGTCAAGGATCATTCCAACATCCTAACAACTACCAAACACCCTCACATAACCCACAACCAAAAATACCCGACTTTGAGACTTGTCAAATGTTGGTCCAAATGCAAAAGAGTCAACAAGAGGCGATAATGCTATTGCAAAAGGGTCAACATGAGATGTTGATTTTAATGCAAAAGAGTCAACAAGCGATGATGACTCAAATACAAGGGGTCAAAGAGGAGCTCAAGGCCCAAATAGAGGTGCAAGATGCTCGGATTAATGCACTCATGGCTCGTATCACGATGTTGGCCACTCGAGCTCCACGAATAGTTGAGGAAGGTTCATTTGGGCATGAAGGTCGGGTGTCTCCACAAGAAAGTCAACCCGATCGTGAAGCTACAAATGAAGAAGAGGGGGTCAATCAAGAGATCATTGTTGAGTGTTGCTTGGATGGTGAAGATATGGGAAGAATGGAGGAAGTTGAAGCTTCAAGGGTCAACAATGAGGAGGGATTTGAACATGATTCTCAAGGTAACTGATGGGAAGGATTTGTCGTGGAATCCCAACAGTCAATAATATAACCGGCTAAACCTATGGTAGATAGGGTAATTCGGGTCGAATCCACGGGGACGGTAAGAGGCGTCTAGACTAGGTCGGCCTAAATACGAGACTAAGTCAACGAGCTAAGCTAGAGAATGGAAGGAGGGAGAAGGCTAAACTACTACTAAGGTGCCGGAGAAAACAACTAAGGGAAACAGGCTAGGATTAGGTCGGGGTCAAAGGGGTAACAGAATGGTCAAGGGAGGACTAGAGTGAAGAAGGTAGTAGGGTGATCTAGGTTGGTCCGGGCTCTCGCAATTTAGACTCACCTAGAGGTTCCACCTAGAACCCATCTCGATGACACACAACACAAACGGGGTTCTAGCGCGCTATGGTCCTAGGTCGAATCCGGGCTCTCGCTACTTAGACCGGCCTAGGGGTCGTCCTCACCGGGCTCTCGCAACTTAGTGAGGGGACCGAACCCACAACAAACTAATACCCACAAAGAAAGGCAAGAAAACAAGCATTCGTACATACTTAGTCATTCAAGCAATTCCACAAACATGTGATGTACATCAAACAAGAGGAAACCCAAATCTTCCACCAACAACTCTAACCAACCCTTAATCACCCAATTAACACCCTAATCACCTTACTAACCCTAGCAAAGAACACTACTCTAACACAATCTTCTTAATACTAACAAGCATGAGAGGAGTCAACATAAGAAAACAAACATACATAAACAAACTAGTAATAACAATGAACAAGAACAAAACTAACAACTAAAGATTCAAGCTTGAATAACTAAACAAGATTAAGAGTAAAAAGGAAGAAGATTTGTACCATACTAACAAGAGAAAAGGAAAGGAGCACACTTGCATAGAAGATAACCCAAATTCATCCACCAAGGTTGTCAATCTTGGATGGATTCTTCAAGAGATCCAGTATTACAAGCTTAAACTAAGATTAACTACTAATTACCGACTAATCTACACTAATCTAATCTAATCTAACCTAAAGTAGTCTAGGGTTTAATGTCTAAAAGAGTGCATAAGCTTAACATAACAAGGGAAGAGTATATATAGGGTTACAAATGAAAAAGAGAAGAAAAGAATTGAAGGCGGGCGAGCTGGAGCTTTTCCCGGTCGGGAAAGAAATTCCCGATCGGGATTATGGGAATTCCCGATCGGGATTTTATGTTCCCGATCCGGAACAGCCCCCAGTAGCTGCACTTCGTTCCTCCTTCATCCCGGACGGGATGAGGCCATACCCGTCCGGGAAGAGTCTTGTAGGCCTCCAATTTGAACTATTTGGTCCCTCCTTGGTTCTCATGGACTTCCCATCGATTCTCGGGACTCGGGATCGGGTCTCGAAGGCTCGGGATTGGGTCCCAAGGTCTCGGGGTCGATTCCAAGGCATCGAGTCATCTTTCCTTAGCTTCGTTGGCTCCAAAATGTGTATGTATTGAGTTGGAATCGCTCCAACTCTTCCAATTCGGCCTCGGGAACCTGAAACGGACTAAAGGAAACATAAGAAGCCCATGAATCGCTCCAAAGGAGCGATTCTACAAGGAAATGGGACCAAAACACTAAGAAATAGGCACTACAAATGACACTTATCAACTCCCCCACACTTAACCCTTACTCGCCCTCGAGTAAGCACAAACAACTACTAAACTATCCGAGTGGGTATTAGCACACCCTACGCCCCTTCAACTCACGCGAGTGCACTTAGAGGACAAGTGCACTCCGCAAGGCAAGTTGGGTTTTGCGACAAAACTGTGGATGCAACCGGACACAAAACACACGAACAAACAAACACACAAAGAAACACATAAATGGTTGCACCCAAAACAAAAGAAATACCGCTTCCCTCAAAAAGCAGTGAATGAAACACCGGTTTAGGACTCGAGGCAAGTGACAACGTTCCCAAGCTAGACATACAAACCAAGGTGAACTAAACCCTAATAGTATGACGATAAAGCAACAAAAACGTTGGTAACTTACCTAGGTCCTCCTAACTTTCTAAAAACGTACTACGGGACGATCGGCGGAGTGGAAAAGTGAGGAACCACGGTGTTAGTCGACACTGTAGGTAAGTGAGACCCCACCCCCTTTAGCGTGAGCCGAGAGGGTCGTCCCGTGTCCAAAACCGCCTAACTAGTCCAAGTAAAAAGGTCGAAATATGCAAAATGAGGGAAGACCGACTAATGCCGCTATCATCCTTACTCGGGACTCGGTCCTTTGGTAGGCTCTTCACGGCAAAAGTCGGAAAAAGGCTTATTTTTGTGGGGATTTCTTTTTGTGAGACGAGTTTTCTTTTGGCATTTTCTTTCTTTTCGACATTTTGATTTGTTTGTTGCCATGCCATTTCTTTTTCTTCTTTTCTATTTTCTTTTCGGCTTTTGTGCCTTTTCTTTTTCTTCATTCTTTTCTTTCTTTCATTTTTTTTCTTTCTTTTTCTTTTCTTTGCCCTTTTTTGGCAAAATTTGGCATTTCTTGACAATTAAGAAAGAGAGAATCAACAAATTGCATTTTATTGTGTGGATATGTATGAGAGGTAGGTGAATGGGTAAGTCGGGGTTGCGCATTCCCTTTCAAACCCACAAAAAGTGGAGAACTTGGACTAATCAAACGATCCTAAACACGGTCACCTAGGGGACGAGACTCGGTAACCAAGGCCTTTTCACACCGTGGGTGGTCATAATGGTCAAAGGTGCAAATCCCGTAGTAAATCCCTAGTAAGCTAGGTGGACTCAAGGTAAAGGACCAACGAACTCATTGATTTAAGGTCATTCTACTAGATTAAAGTCCAAGACTCGATTTATATAACTAGGAAGGGAAAAATAGACACTCACACACTAGCCTCTAAACCGGGTTTTCGAAAACGGTTTACACACAACACAACACAACACAAAACAAAGACAAGACGAAAACGAACGAAAGAAAAAGAAGTAAAAGCAACAAAACAAAAACACAACAAAACGAACACACACAAAACACAAACACCACCCCGATCGTCCAAACAAGTCACCAAATCACCCACCAATATGCACAAAGCTCCACTCGAGCACACATCACAATCTCCTCCAAACTCCATAAGAGATAAAGAAGAAAAAGGGATAAGATGTTACCGGAAGTCTTTAGAGCTTTCCAAAGTCATTGGCGATTAAAGTAACCTATAAGGACAAAGGGAGGCAAAACACGCACACAAACAAATATACGACACAAAGACACAAGATGAAAACACACAAAAGAATTTTTTTTTTTTTTGATTTTTATGAAATTTTTTCAAATTTTTATGGTTTTTAAAGATTTTTTTCGGAAAAACTACGAAAATAAAACTAACTATACTAGAATATCGCTCCCCCACACTTAAATCGAGCCATGTCCTTATGCTCGATCGTAGGGTGCGGAGAGACAAAAGAAAAAGAAAAGAAACTACGAAAATAAAGCTAAAAATCAAAAATAAAGTGAAGAAAAGGGTAGAAGGTGTCCGGCCGGGGTGTAATCAAGTCACCAAGGGCCGAGACGAGAAAAAGATATGGATGGGGGAAGAAATAAAAAGAAGGAAATAAAAGGAAATGGGAGGGGAGGGCTAGGTGTAATCAAGTCACCTAGCCCGGATTCCGCCTAAATCCGACTAAATCCTCAAAAAAGAAAGTGAAAATATTGTAAAATTTTGGATTTTGAAATGACTCTCGATGTAGTCACGTCATGGAGAGTCGGGAGCGACATATACCAAGGCCTTGAAGGCCACCATGACACAAAAGATAGGGGAAGGGGATAAGCAAAGGAAAACAATCAAGAAAAACGGAAAAGAAAGGATAGTTGCCATACCATAGGTTAGCAACTCACTCTCTCCATCGTCTCATAGATCACTTATAGGCGCTTGCTTGTTGTCTTCGTTGTCATCCTCCTTCAAGCTTGATAAAACCGCATGGTTGGGGTAGTAATGGTGTGAGGGGAGTGGGATTTAATGTGTATCTCGGTGTAAAGTGAGGTGTATGGGTCATATGATAGGAACAAGGAGGAGTAGGGAGGTTGGGAGGGGGTATAATGGATGGGTGGAGTGAAAGGGGACCATCCCGGTCGGGATGGATGCACCCGATCGGGTTGATAAACCCTTCCCGATCGGGAAGCCCTCGTCCCAGTCGGGAATGCACTCCAGTGAGTCCAAATTTATGCACCTTCATCCCGATCGGGATGGCTTCTTCCCGGTCGGGATGAGTCTTCTTTGCTTCCCCAAGCCCAAAAGCTTAACATAAGCTTCAAAAACCGACTTCCTCGCTCGCAAACCGAACTCCATCATCAACCATTCCTTTCTAGGAGTCACCTTCACTTCACCTATCACATTAAACTTAAAGGACACATCAAATTCACTCCCTCACATCGCTCATCAACAATCCAATATACAAGAATATCACAAAACTAACAAAATCAAGAGATAAAACACAAATACAAGCACAAGTATTCTAAAGAAGAGGAGATGGGAATATACAACATGACGGTTCTTTTAGGAACTCCGTCAAACCTAGGATGGTGGGCTCCATTCTTCAATAATAGCCCTCAAGTGCATGGAGGAGCAAGTCGAACGCGCTACCGACATCGTAGTGAAGGCCCAAGAAGCGCTCGAGCTTAACCGACCTCCACGGCCTCCAAGGAGGAGGCAAGAAGTAGGAATCCCAAGACCCAACGTCATCTTCAAAGTAGTCTCCGGGGTCTCTCCATCCTACGAGCTTCACCGATCTCTTCCTCCCTAAGCATTGCCTCCAATCACAAGCAAGCTTCATCTCCAAGAAACAAGGCACAAAAAGCGATTTTGGCCTCATCTCCTCAATGCACACCCCCACACTTTCCTCAAGTTGTGGTTCCCCATCTTCATCACTCGGCCCCACATCATCTTGGAGAGGAGAATCGAAACTTCTACCGGCGGTTTCAATCTCGTCCAAGCCATCTCCCGGTGTACAAATAAGGGGCTCTCGATGCGTAGTCTCATTCTCGGACATGGGCAACTCGAGGCTAACAATCTCACCCAACAACTCTACAAAATCCACCAAACCATCCCACTCACTATCCTCTTCTAATTCCTCACCAATGTTGCCTTCACCAAGAGTTATCTCCTCATTCGTCTCTTTTTGGGTAGACGATTGAAGTTCTTCAAATTCCCTTTGGAGCTTGGCCAAGAGTTCATAATTCTTTTTCGTTTGGATGGCCATTTCTTGTCGGTCTTTTTGCATTTGAAGAATCGATTGATGCAACTCCAAGTTTAGCGATTGGTGGTCATTGGAGTCTTGTAAAGCTCCTTGAAAATCTTGATGATACCCATGGAGTGGGGCATCATATTGTTGGTAGCAAGGTTGGGGTGATTGGTAGTATTGTGGGTCATGGGGTTCATATTGTGGTTGGGGTGGAGGGTAATATTGTGGGTATTGGGGGTATTGGCTTCCATAAGGTGAATCTTGATCGAACATGGTGGTTTCACAATCATAACTCGAGTAATAGTCACCATGATCGTAGGATTGGTAATCGTTCACTTGTTGGTAGCCATTTTCATACTCTTGAGGATTATACCCATCTTGATTACCCCAAGAAGCTTGATAGTGGTAGGGGGACGTCATGTCATACCCTTGGTTCATGGAAGAAGAGTGGTAGCTCATATCGGCTTCCATGTGTGGGGAGTTTAGATCAAACCCCATGCTTGCCCGAAAATCGTAGTCCATACTCGGTTGGAAACCACTCATCCTAGCAACCGTCCGTTTAAGCGGCTTTGAGTCGCAAGAAGAAGATAATCACCACCCCTAAGCACAAACTGTAGACTAAGAACAAACGTGAGAAGTCTAGTGCCTTTTGGGCACTAGACAAGAGAGAAATAAACCACACACACACAAGAAGCAAAGTAACCAAAAGAAAAAAGAAAACACAAACACAAAGACTAAGTCAAGCAAATAGGAAAACAAAGTCTAAACTAGCACCGTCCCCGACAACGGCGCCAAATTGATGGGAAGGATTTGTCGTGGAATCCCAACCGTCAATAATATAACCGGCTAAACCTATGGTAGATAGGGTAAGTCGGGTCGAATCCACGGGGACGGTAAGAGGCGTCTAGACTAGGTCGGCCTAAATACGAGACTAAGTCAACGAGCTAAGCTAGAGAATGGAAGGAGGGAGAAGGCTAAACTACTACTAAGGTGCCGGAGAAAACAACTAAGGGAAACAGGCTAGGATTAGGTCGGGGTCAAAGGGGTAACGGAATGGTCAAGGGAGGACTAGAGTGAAGAAGGTAGTAGGGTGATCTAGGTTGGTCCGGGCTCTCGCAACTTAGACTCACCTAGAGGTTCCACCTAGAACCCATCTCGATGACACACAACACAAACGGGGATCTAGCGCGCTATGGTCCTAGGTCGAATCCGGGCTCTCGCTACTTAGACCGGCCTAGGGGTCGTCCTCACCGGGCTCTCGCAACTTAGTGAGGGGACCGAACCCACAAAAAACTAATACCCACAAAGAAAGGCAAGAAAACAAGCATTCGTACATACTTAGTCATTCAAGCAATTCCACAAACATGTGATGTACATCAAACAAGAGGAAACCCAAATCTTCCACCAACAACTCTAACCAACCCTTAATCACCCAATTAACACCCTAATCACCTTACTAACCCTAGCAAAGAACACTACTCTAACACAATCTTACTAATACTAACAAGCATGAGAGGAGTCAACATAAGAAAACAAACATACATAAACAAACTAGTAATAACAATGAACAAGAACAAAACTAACAACTAAAGATTCAAGCTTGAATAACTAAACAAGATTAAGAGTAAAAAGGAAGAAGATTTGTACCATACTAACAAGAGAAAAGGAAAGGAGCACACTTGCATAGAAGATAACCCAAATTCATCCACCAAGGTTGTCAATCTTGGATGGATTCTTCAAGAGATCCAATATTACACGCTTAAACTAAGATTAACTACTAATTACCGACTAATCTACACTAATCTAATCTAATCTAACCTAAAGTAGTCTAGGGTTTAATGTCTAAAAGAGTGCATAAGCTTAACATAACAAGGGAAGAGTATATTTAGGGTTACAAATGAAAAGGAGAAGAAAAGAATTGAAGGCGGGCGAGCTGGAGCTTTTCCCGGTCGGGAAAGAAATTCCCGATCGGGATTTTATGTTCCCGATCCGGAACAGCCCCCAGTAGCTGCACTTCGTTTCTTCTTCATCCCGGACGGGATGAGGCCATACCCGTCCGGGAAGAGTCTTGTAGGCCTCCAATTTGAACTATTTGGTCCCTCCTTGGTTCTCATGGACTTCCCATCGATTCTCGGGACTCGGGATCGGGTCTCGAAGGCTCGGGATTGGGTCCCAAGGTCTCGGGGTCGATTCCAAGGCATCGAGTCATCTTTCCTTAGCTTCGTTGGCTCCAAAATGTGTATGTATTGAGTCGGAATCGCTCCAACTCTTCCAATTCGGCCTCGGGAACCTGAAACGGACTACAAGAAGCATAAGAAGCCCATGAATCGCTCCAAAGGAGCAATTCTACAAGGAAATGGGACCAAAATACTAAGAAATAGGCACTACAAATGACACTTATCAGTAACTCTTGGGGAGCCGATGTATTGGCTATCAAATTGGATTTGTATGATTTTCTTCGTGATGAACCGGATCTAGACAATCCAAAGCCAAGTGAAGACATACCTCCTCTTGGCCATATTGACAAGGTGAGTGAAAAGGAGTGTAATACTTGGGAGAAAGAAGTAGATGCCTTGGAACTTGCCTTGAATGGGAAATTGGAGGAGCCAATTGCCTCCAATGAAGAAAACTTGATGCCTTCTCCTCCTCTATCGCACTCGATTTCTAGTCCCTTGTCTTGTGAGACGGTTGATGAAGAGGATCCTTGTCGGGCGGTGGAAAAGAGCTCTACTCTCGACCCCGTAGAAGAAGAAACACCCCTAGGGTGTGATCTCCCACATCATAACACCGAGCATGACTCTAGACCACTATACCTACCGGATGGTCATAAGAGTCGTTGCTATCATGGTTCGGAAGACCCGGAAGATCACGAGAACCCCGAGCATAATGAAGATGATTGCTTCTTGCCTCCGACTTGGAAGCTCTTGAAAGTAGCTAGGCTCGGCCATGTGAGCTTCAATGAAGATGTTGCTAGGGCATTTGACTTACTCCTTCGAGCCCTTGATGGCTATGGAGGAGTAAATGGTGAGAGTATCATGTAAATATTTTTTTTCCTTTTCTTTTGTTTTCGTTTTTGTTTATGTTTTTTTGGATAGTTTGGTTTCTAGGATTAGTTAGCTTTTGTGGAAATCTTGTAATTCGGTATTTTGATGAGCGATGTGAGGGAGGGATTTTGATGGTGTTTATTGAGTCTATTTGATAGGTTATAGTGAAGATGAAGTCTTGAGAGAGTAGTTGATGATAGAAGCTTGGATTTGGGCATGGGAGTCGGTTTTTGAAGCTTTTGACAAGCTTTTGGGGACGAGATTCTATGTCTCGATGTATTGGTGGACATGTGGGTGAAGCTACCAAAGAATGAAGGGTTAGAAGAGTCTTCCCGACCAGGAAGAGAGCATCCCGACCGGGAAGGATGTCATCCCGATCAGGATGAGTGTGCTGAAAGTTGGATCTTCTGGAGTGTGATCCCGACCGGGACCAAGTTCGTCCCGACCGGGAAGGAGTCTTCCCGACCGGGAAGAAGTCCATCCCGACCGGGATGGTCCCCTGCTCCACCTTTTGCCTCTTCTTCGACATTCGAGCTCACCCAACCATGTTATACCCCCTCCCAACCTCCCTACCTATCCTTGCACATATCATATGACCCCTACACTCCGTATACATACCCTCACCTCATCTTATCTTCACTACACACCGACTTTCCCATCAAATCCCACTCCCTTCTACCATTGCAAGCTTAATACTTCAACCATGCGGGCCTATCAAGATTGAAGAGGAATAGCAATGACGAAGACTAGCCTTGTGCCGATATTGAACTATGAGACGATGGAGCGAGTGAGTTGATAACCGTTGGGTACGACAACTATCCTTTCTTTTCCGTCTTTTATCGCTTGTCTCCTTTTGTTTGTCCCCTTCCCCTTATACACTTTTGTGTCATGGTGACCCTCGGGGCCTTGGTAGTTATTGCTCCCGACTCTCGATGACGTGACTACGTCGAGAGTCATTTCAAAATCCAAATTTACAAGCCTTTTCACTTTATTTTTCACTTTTTAGGATTTAGTCGGATTTAGGCGGAATCCGGACTAGGTGACTTGATTACACCTAGTCCTCCCCTCCCATTTCCTTTTATTTCCTTATTTTTATTTCTTCCCCCATCCATATCTTTTCTTGTCTCGGCCCATGGTGACTTGACTACACCCCGGCCGGACACATTCTACCCTTTTCTCCGCTTTATTTTTCTTTTTTAGCTTTATTTTCGTAGTTTCTTTTCTTTCCTTTAGTGTCTCCATACACTACGATCGAGCATGAGGACATTGCTCGGTTTAAGTGTGGGGGAGCGATATTCTAGTATAGTTTAGTTTGATTTTCGTAGTTTTTTTTCGAAAAATCTTTAAAAACCCTAAAAATTTGAAAATTTTCACAAAAATCAAAAAGATTTTCTTTTGTGTGTTTTCCTTTTATGTCATTGTATCGTATGTTTGTTTTGTTGTGCGTGTTCTGCCTCCCTTTTTTCTTATAGGTTGCTTAATCACCATTAGCTTTGGAAAGCTTTCTAGACATCCGGTAACATCTCTTTATCTTTTTTCCCTCTTAGTTGCTTGTGGAGTTTGGAGAAGATTGGTGATGATGTCTGCTCGGGTGGAGCTTTGTGCATATTTGTGGTGATTGGTCGTTTATTCAGAATTTCGGGGTGGCGTTTGTTCTCTTGTTTGTGTTTGTTTTGTTTTGTCTTGTTTTGTTGTCTTTGTCTCTTTTTATTTCGTTTTTGTCGAGTCTTTGTTCTGTGTTGTGTAGTTATGTCTTTTGTGTAAAAAGGTTTTCGAAAACCCGGTTTTGAGGCTAGTGTGCAAGCGTTTACTTTCCCTTTCTGGTAGTATGAATCGAGTCTTGGACTTTAGTCTAGTAGAATGACCCTAAATCAATGATTTCGTTGGTCCTTTACCTTGAGTCCACCTAGCTTACTAGGGATATACTACGGGATTTGCATTTTGACCATTACGACCACCCACGGTGTGAAAAGGCCTTGGTTGCCGAGTCCCGTCCCTTAGGTGACCGTGTTTGGGATTGTTTGACTAGTCCAAGTTCTCCCTTTTTTGTGAGTATGAAGGGAAGACGTCGTCCCGACATACCCATTTCCCTACCTCCTACACATATCCACACAATAAAATTGCAATTTGTTGAAATCTCTCTTTCTTGTTGCAAAAAGAAATGGCTACAACTCAAATCAAGCCAAAAGGGCAAAGAAAAGAAAAAGAAAGAAAAAGAAAGAAAAAGAATGAAAGAAAAGATTGAAGAAAAAGAAAAGGCACAAAAAGCCAAAAAGAAAATAGAAAAGGAGAAAAAAGAAATGGCATGGCAACAAACGAAGCAAAAATTCAAAAAGAAAGAAAAATGCCAAAAGAAAACCGTCCCACAAAAAGAGTCCCCACATCTAAAAAATAAGCCTTTTATCGACCATTACCGTGAAGAGCCTACCAAAGGACCGAGTCCCTAGGAAGGATGATAGCGGTAATTGTCGTTCTTCTATCATTTTGCATTCATATCCACCTTTTTACTTGGACTAGTTAGGCGGTTTTTGGACATGGGACGACCCTCTTGCCTCATCGCTAAAGGGGGCGGGGTCTAATTTACCTACACTGTCGACTATCACCGCGGTTCATCCTTTTTCCATCCCACCGATCGTCCCGTGGTACGTTCTTAGAAAGTTAGGAGGACCTAGGTAAGTTACCAACGTTTTTATTGCTTTGTCGTCATACTATTAGGGTTTAGTTCATTTTGGTTTGTATTTTTAGGTTGGGAACGTTGTCACTTGCCTTGAGTCCTAAACCGGTGTTTCATTCACCGCTTTTTGGAGGGAAGTGGTATTTAATTCTTTTTGGGTGCAACCGATTACTTGTTTGTTTGTGTGCTTGTTGTTTATGTGTTTTTGTGTCCGGTTGCATCCATGGTTTTGTCGCAAGACCTTACTTGCCTTGCGGAGTATACTTTTCCTCTAGGTGTACTCGCGTGAGTTGAAAGGGCGTAGGGTACGCTAATACCCGCTCGGCTAGTTTAGTAGTTAGTTTGTGCTTACTCGAGGGCGAGTAAGGGTTAAGTGTGGGGGAGTTGATAAGTGTAGTTTGTAGTGCCTAATTTGTTGTGTATTGGTCCCGTTTTCCTTGTGGAATCGCTCCTTGGGAGCGGTTTATGGGTTACTTATGCTTCCTTTAGTTTGTTTTAGGTTCCCGAGACCATTCATGAAGAATTGGAACGATTCCGACTCGTTTCATAAAATTTTGGAGCCAACGAAGAGAAGAAACGATCACTCGATGCCTTGGATTCGATCCCGAGACCTTGGGACCCATTCCCGAGCCCCTTAGGCTCGATCCCGAGTCCCGAGAATCGATGAGAAACCCATGTGAGGCAAGGAGGGACCTTAAAGATCATATTAGAGGTCTACAAGACTCATCATCCCCGACGGGAAGGACCTCATCCCGTCGGGGATGAAGGGTGCGAATGAAAGGGCTGTTGTTTTGGCTCTTCCCGACCGAGAAGGATGGCCCATCCCGACCGGGAAGGTCTCATCCCGGCCGCGAAGGGGTGCTGTAGCCCGTAATTGCTTCTTTCCTTCTCCTTATTCATTGTAACCCTATATATACCCTTCCTCTTGTAATCTTATGGGATATCCTTCATTACCCACTAAACCCTAGACTACTTTAGCATAGATTAGCATAGATTACTGTAGATTATTCATTAATTACTTCTTAATATTAGATTACCCTTGTATTAATTGAATTCTTCAAGATTCAACCAAGATTGACAACCTTGGAAGATTGTTTTGGGTTTTCTCTTTTGTACAAGTTTTCATTCTTGTTTTCATCTTCTAGTATGGTATAATCTCTTTTCCTATCTCTTTATCTTTGTTTTATTATTCAAGTTTCAATCTTTAGCTCTTGTTTATTGTTTTGTTCATCATCCTTGTTAGTTTTACTTATGTATGCTCTTGTTCTTGTTTTGGTTTACCTTGTTAGTGTTAGTTTTAGCATTAGATATGTTTGAGTAGACCCTTGCTAGGGTTATTAGGGTGATTGGTTGTGATTAGGGTTGATTAGGGTGAGATGGGTGGTACTAGATGTTGTTTTTGTTGTTTCCCATTTACCTTGTGATGGGTGGGATTTGTCGTGGATCCCAACCGTCAAATAAAACCAACTATACCTAGTGGGTAGCTAGGGTAAGTCGGGTCGAATCCACAGGGACGGGAGGTCGGACTAAGGTATGCCACGGTCTTGGACTATGTTCGAGACAAGCTATTCTAAGGGGGAGGCTAAGGACTAAACTAGGTCTAAAACGCGGGAAAGGAAGACGAAAAGATAACTAAAGAAGGAAGACTAGGGTTAGGTCGGGTTCATGGGGTGATGAGTGGTCAAGGAAGAGCTAAAGTGAAGGGGTAGTCGGGTAATCTAGGTATGGTCCGGGCTCTCGCTACGTAGACCGACCTAGAGGTTCTTGATAGAACCCACCTAGCGACACATGTGACAAACGGGGTTACTAGCATGCTATCGGGGCCTAGGTCGCATCCAGGCTCTCGCTACGTAGACCGACCTAAGGGTCGTCCTCACCGGGCTCTCGCTACGTAGTGAGGGAACCAAACCCACAAGAGAAACTATCACCCACAAGAGAAAAGGCAAGAAAAACAAGCATACACATATACATGTCATTCAAGCATTTCATCAAACATGTACCATGCATCTAACCAAGAGGAGACCCAAAACTTCCACCAACATCTCCAACAAACCCTTAATCACCCACAATCACATCCAATCACCCTACTAACCCTAGCAAGATTCTACTCTAACATATCTATACTAAAACTAACAAGAACAAGAGGAATCAACATAACAATCAAAACAAACATAAAGAAACTAGTAAAACAATGAACATTGAACAATACTAAGAACAAAGATTGAAACTTGGATGATAAAACAAGATTAAGAGAAGAGAAAAGAAGATTATACCTACTAACAAGATGAAAGGAGGAAGGAAAACTTGTATAAAAGAGAAAACCCAAAACAATCTTCCAAGGTTGTCAATCTTGGTGGAGATCTTGAAGAATTCACTTAATACAAGGAGTAATCTAAGATTAACCACTAATTACCGACTAATCTACTCTAATCTATGCTAAAATAATCTAGGGTTTAATGTCTAATGTCTAACATGAGCTTAACAAAACAAGGGAAGAGTATATATAGGGTTACAATGAGTAAGGAGAAGAAAAGAATGAGTTGCGTGCTACAACTCACTCATCCCGCCCGGGACGAGATGGTCTCGCCCGGGACGAGATGGTCCCGCCCAAGACGAGTCCTTCTCGGCCGGGACGGGCTCAAGACAGGAGCTGTTGGTTTTGTGCACTCCTTCCCGGTCGGGAAGGCCACTATCCCGCCCGGGAAGGACCTTGTAGGCCTCCATTATGATCTTTTTGGTCCCTCCTTGTTTCTCATGGGCTTCTCACCGACTCTCGGGTCTCGGTATCGAGTCTAAGAGGCTCGGGATTGGGTCCCAAGGTCTCGGGGTCGAATCCAAGGCATCGAGTGATCGTTCCTTCTCTTCGTTGGCTCCAAAAGTGTATGAAACGAGTCGGAATCGTTCCAATTCTTCATGAATGGTCTCGGGAACCTGAAACGAGCTAAAGGAAGCACAAGTAACCCATAAATCGCTCCCAAGGAGCGATTCCACAAGGAAAATAGGAGCAAAACACTACGAAATAGGCACTACAAACTACACTTATCAACTCCCCCACACTTAACCCTTACTCGCCCTCGAGTAAGCACATACTATCTACTAAACTAGCCGAGTGGGTATTAGCGCACCCTACACCCTTTCAACTCACGCGAGTACACTTAAGGGAAAAGTGCACTCCGCAAGGCAAGTGGGGTCTTGCCAACCGGACACAAAACGCAAAGACAAACAAGCACACAAACAAACATATAATCGGTTGCACCCAAAAGAAAACAAATACCGCTTCCCTCAAACAAGCGGTGAAAGAAGCACCGGTTTTAGGACTCGAGGCAAGTGACAACGTTCCCAAGCTAGTAATACAAACCAAGGTGAACTAAACTCTAATAGAATGACGATAAAGCAACAAAAACATTGGTAACTTACCTAGGTCCTCCTAACTTTCTAAGAACGTACTACGGGACGATCGGCGGAGTGGAAAAGGGATGAACCACGGTGTTAGTCGACACTGTAGGTAAGTGAGACCCCGCCCCTTTTAGCGATGAGCCAAGAGGGTCGTCCCATGCCCAAAACCGCCTAACTAGTCCAAGTAAAAAGGTGGAAATATATGCAAAGTGAGGGAAGACCGACCATTACCGCTATCATCCTTCCTAGGGACTCGGTCCTTTGGTAGGCTCTTCACGGTAGTAGTCGGTAAAAGGCTTATTTTGAGATGTAGGGATTCTTTTTGTGAGACGATTTTCTTTTTGGCATTTTCTACTTTGTTTGCATTTTTGCTTTGTTTGTTGCCATGCCATTTCTTTTTCTTCTTTTCTATTTTCTTTTTGGCTTTTGTGCCTTTTCTTTTTCTTCAATCATTTCGTTCTTTCATTTCTTTCATTTTCTTTTCTTTGCCCTTTTTTTGGCTTGATTTGGCTTTTTTTTGGCATTTCTTTGTGTAACAAGAAAGAGAGAATTCAACAAATTGCAATTTATTGTGTGGATAAGTGTAGGAGGTAGGGAAATGGGAGAGTCGGGGAGCGTCCTTCCCTTCAAACCCACAAAAAGGGGAAAAACTAGGACTAGTCTAACGATTCCGAACATGGTCACCTAAGGGACGTGACTCGGAAACCAAGGCCTTTTCACACCGTGGGTGGTCATAATGGTCAAAATGCAAATCCCGTAGTAAATCCCCAGTAAGCTAGGTGGACTCAAGGTGAAGGACCAACGAAATCATTGATTTAGGGTCATTCTACTAGGCTAAAGTCCAAGACTCGATTTATACAGCTAGGAAGGGAAAGTAAACACTCGCACACTAGCCTCTAAACCGGGTTTTCGAAAACCTTTTTACACACAAGACTCAACCACACACAAAACAAGGACATGACGAAAACAATAAGAAAAAGAGACAAGAAACAACAAAACAAAACAAAATAAACACATGAACAAAACAAACACCACCCCGAACTTCCAATCAAGTCACCAAATCAACCACCAACTTTACAAAGCTCCACCCGAGCACACATCATCACAAATCTCCTCCAAACTCACAAGAAGCAAAGAGGGAAAAGGGGATAGAAGATGTTACCGAATGTCTTGAAAGCTCTCCAAAGCTATCGGTGATTTAAGCAACCTAAAAGGAAAAGGGGAGGCAAACACACACAACAAGACAAATATACGACACAAGGACACAAAAGAAAAAGACACAAAAAAAGAAAATCTTTTTGATTTTTGTGAAATTTTTCAAATTTTTAGGTTTTTTGAAGATTTTTTCCCAAAAACTACTAAAATAAAACTAACTACGATAGAATATCGCTCCCCCACACTTAAACCGAGCAATGTCCTCATGCTCGATCGTAGTGTGCGGAGAGACAAAAGAGAAGAAAATAAACTACGAAAATAAAGCTAATATTAAAAACAAAGCGGAGAAAAAGGTAGAAGGTGTCCGGCCGGGGTGTAGTCAAGTCACCATGGGCCGAGACAAGAAAAGATATGGATGGGGGAAGAAATAAAAAGAAGGAAATAAAAGGAAATGGGAGGGGAGGGCTAGGTGTAATCAAGTCACCTAGCCCGGATTCCGCCTAAATCCGACTAAATCCAACAAAAAAGGGTGAAAAACTTGAAAAATTTGGATTTTGAAAATGACTCTCGATGTAGTCACATCATCGAGAGTCGGGAGCAACCATATACCAAGGCCTCGAAGGCCACCATGACACAAATGATAAGGGAAGGGGAGTAAACAAAGGAAGACAAGCAATAAAAGACGGAAAAGAAAGGATAGTTGCCATACCAATAGGATAGCAACTCACTCGCTCCATCGTCTCGTAGATCAATATAGGCACTTGCTTGTCTTCATCATTGCTATTCCGCTTCATTCTCGATAAAACGCATGGTTAAGGTAGTAATGGTGTGAGGGGTGGAAATTGATGTGAAGGTCGGTGCCAAGTGGATAGAAGATGAAGTAAGGGTATGAAAATGAAGTATATGGATGGTATGATATGAAAAAGAATAAGTAGGGAGGTTGGGTGGGGGTATACAATGGTTGGGTGGGCTTAAATGTCAAAGAAGAGGCCAAAAGAGGAGAAAGGGGACCATCCCGGTCGGGATGGATGGTCTCGGTCGGGAAGGCACACTCGTCCCGGTCGGGACGGCACTCCAGCAAGCTCCAAATTTTGCACCTCCATCCCGATCAGGACGGCTCCTTCCCGGTCAGGATGGCATATCCTTCCCGGTCGGGAAGCTCCCCTCCCGCCCGGGATGGGTCTTCTTGACCTCCAAAACCCCAAAAGCTTCACCGAAGCTTCAAAAACCGACTTCCATACTCACGATCCAAGCTCTATCATTATCTACTCTTCTCTAGGAATCACCTTTCCTTCACACCTATCACAATGAACTCAAATACAACATCAAATTCCCTCCCTCACATCACTCATCAAAAATCCAAATGAACAAGAGTTCCACAAAGGCTAACAAATCCTAGAAACCAAACTATACAAACAAACATAAACACAAATACAAGCACAAAAGAAAAGAAAAAGAGATATTTACAATAAGATACTCTCACCGACTACACCTCCATAGCCATCAAGAGCTCGGAGTAGTAAGTCAAATGTTCTAGCAACATCTTCAATTAAGCTCACATGGCCGAGCCTAGCCACATCCAAGAGCTTCCAAGTCAGAGGGAAGAAGCGATCATCTTCATTATGCTCGGGGCTCTCGTGATCTTCTGGGTCTTCGGAACCATGATAGCGACGACTCTTATGACCATCCGGTAGGTATAGTGGTCTAGAGTCATGCTCGGCATTATGATGCGGGAGATCACACCCTAGGGGTGTCGCTTCTTCTACGGGGTCGAGAGTGGAACTCTTTTCCACCGCCCGACAAGGATCCTCTTCACCAACCGTCTCACAAGACAAAGGGCTAGACATCGAGTGCGGTAGAGGAGGAGAAGGCATCAAGTTTTCTTCATTGGAGGCTTTAGGATCCTCCAATTTCCCATACAAGGCAAGTTCCAAGGCGTCCACTTCTTTTTCCCAAGTATTGCGCTCCTTTTCACTCACCTTGTCTAATTGGCCTATAGGGGGTATGTCTTCACTTGGCTTTGGATTGTCTAGTGGTTCACCACGAAGAAAATCGAACAAATCCAATTTTATCGCCTTATACATCGGCTCCCCAAGAGTTATCTCGAGAATCATGTTCAAATCCCTCCTCATTGTCGACCCTTGAAGCTTCAACTTCCTCTATTCTCTCCCTATCTTCACCACCCAAGGAACACTCAACAATGGTCTCTTGATCGACCCCCTCTTCTTCATTTGTAGCTTCACAATCGGGTTGACTTTCTTGTGGAGACACCCGACCTTCTTGCCCAAATGAACCTTCCTCAACATGTTGTGGAGCTCGAGTGGCCAACATCGTGATATGAGCCATGAGTGCATTGATGCGAGCATTTTGCACCTCTATTTGGGCCTTGAGCTCCTCTTTAACCCCTTGTATTTGAGCCATCATCGCTTGTTGAGTCTTATCCAATAGAATCCTCAAATCTTGTTGACCCTTATGCAATAGGATCATCATCTCTTGTTGACTCTTTTGCATTTGAACCAACATTTGACAAGTCTCAAAGTTAGGGATATTTGGTTGTGGGTTATGTGAGGGTGTTTGGTAGTTGTTAGGATGTTGGAATGATCCTTGACAACTTTCTTGGTAACCATAAGGAGGTCGTTCATAAGATTGTTGATGAGGTTGATATGGTTGGTGAGATTTCGGGACTTGGCCATTTGCCCCAAAGTTGCCCCGTGATGATTGATTGTAGCTCGGACGAGCCATGGCCATAACGTTGCTTTGGTACCTAGGATGAGCTACAAGCACTTGAGCAAACGTTAGTATCCTAGTGCTTTTGAGGCACTAGGAAGGGAGAGTAACACACAAGAAGAAAAACGGAGATACACAAGGAGAAGAGAACACAAAAATCAAGAACAAAGTCCACAACTAAGCAAACAAAAGTCTAAACTACGCCGTCCCCGGCAACGACGCCAATTTGATGGTTAGGATTTGTCGTGGATCCCAACCGTCAAATAAAACCAACTATACCTAGTGGGTAGCTAGGGTAAGTCGGGTCGAATCCACAGGGACGGGAGGTCGGACTAAGGTATGCCACGGTCTTGGACTATGTTCGAGACAAGCTATTCTAAGGGGGAGTCTAAGGACTAAACTAGGTCTAAAACGCGGGAAAGGAAGACGAAAAGATAACTAAAGAAGGAAGACTAGGGTTAGGTCGGGTTCATGGGGTGATGAGTGGTCAAGGAAGAGCTAAAGTGAAGGGGTAGTCGGGTAATCTAGGTATGGTCCGGGCTCTCACTACGTAGACCGACCTAGAGGTTCTTGATAGAACCCACCTAGCGACACATGTGATAAACGGGGTTACAAGCATGCTATCGGGGCCTAGGTCGCATCCAGGCTCTCGCTACGTAGACCGACCTAAGGGTCGTCCTCACCGGGCTCTCGCTACGTAGTGAGGGAACCAAACCCGGAAGAGAAACTATCACCCACAAGAGAAAAGGCAAGAAAAACAAGCATACACATATACATGTCATTCAAGCATTTCATCAAACATGTACCATGCATCTAACCAAGAGGAGACCCAAAACTTCCACCAACATCTCCAAAAAACCCTTAATCACCCACAATCACATCCAATCACCCTACTAACCCTAGCAAGATTCTACTCTAACATATCTATACTAAAACTAACAAGAACAAGAGGAATCAACATAACAATCAAAACAAACATAAAGAAACTAGTAAAACAATGAACAATGAACAATACTAAGAACAAAGATTGAAACTTGGATGATAAAACAAGATTAAGAGAAGAGAAAAGAAGATTATACCTACTAACAAGATGAAAGGAGGAATGCAAACTTGTATAAAAGAGAAAACCCAAAACAATCTTCCAATGTCAATCTTGGTGGAGATCTTGAAGAATTCACTTAATACAAGGAGTAATCTAAGATTAACCACTAATTACCGACTAATCTACTCTAATCTATGCTAATCTATGCTAAAATAATCTAGGGTTTAATGTCTAATGTCTAACACGAGCTTAACAAAACAAGGGAAGAGTATATATAGGGTTACAATGAGTAAGGAGAAGAAAAGAATGAGTTGCGTGCTACAGCTCACTCATCCCGCCCGGGACGAGATGGTCTCGCCCGGGACGAGATGGTCCCGCCCGAGACGATTCCTTCTCGGCCGGGACGGGCTCAAGACAGGAGCTGTTGGTTTTGTGCACTCCTTCCCGGTCGGGAAGGCCACTATCCCGCCCGGGAAGGACCTTGTAGGCCTCCATTATGATCTTTTTGGTCTCTCCTTGGTTCTCATTGGCTTCTCACCAACTCTCGGGTCTTGGGATCGAGTCTAAGAGGCTCGGGATTGGGTCCCAAGGTCTCGGGGTCGAATCCAAGGCATCGAGTGATCGTTCCTTCTCTTCGTTGGCTCCAAAAGTGTATGAAACGAGTCGGAATCGTTCCAATTCTTCATGAATGGTCTCGGGAACCTGAAACGAGCTAAAGGAAGCATAAGTAACCCATAAATCGCTCCCAAGGAGCGATTCCACAATGAAAATAGGACCAAAACACTACGCAATAGGCACTATAAACTACACTTATCACCTTGCACTCCACATGTTTGATGAAATGCTTGTGAGACTAAAGATGATCAATCCTTGCTTTTCTTCCATATTCTCTTGTATGTATGTGTTTGGTTGGTTGGTTTGGTTCCCTCATTACGTAGCGAGAGCCCGGTGAGGACCACCCCTAGGCCGATTACGTAGCGAGAGCCCGATCGGCGGTACCTAGGCTACGAAAGCATGCTAGTAACCCCGTTTTTCCCCTTTTTGCCTCCTTTGCTTCCATGAACCCAACCTAACCCTAGTTTTCCTTCTTATCGTTATCCTCTCTTCCCTTAGTCTTTAGTTACTTGTTTTGTCTTCCTTTTTCATGTTTTATAACTTAGCCTAGTCCGTAGCCATCACCCTAGATTAGCTTGTCTCGAACCTAGTCTAGGACCGTAGCGCCCATTAGTCTAAACGCATTTTCCATCCCTGTGGATCGACCTGACTTACCCTAGCTACCTAGTTAGGTTAGTTGGTTATTATTGGGTGGCAGGATCCGCGACAAATCCCTCCCATCACATATGGAGATTCATTCGCCTCCCCAAACCCGCGCGTAGCCGCGTCGGGGTGGACCTATGTCATGTCCACAATTTGGCGACTCCGCTAGGGATTAACTGATGCGTGACTTACCATCGGCATCCTCAGAGTGAGACTCGAATAGAAATCGTTTGACTAGTACAATACACGCTTTAGTTTTACGGTTCATGCATAACCCTATTTTCCCGGGCCGGTACTCGCGACCGACGTCCCACTATACCGTGATGTACTCCAATATGGATATGTCAAAGGTGTCCATAGCAGATTCGTATGGGTTTCGCGGCATGTTCTAAGCTTAACTCGACTTAGAGAGTCCGTCCCGATTCACGTTTAGGCTATGTGCACTGGTATAGACCCTTTATAGACCGACCGAGACTTAGTATAGAGCATACATAGTGTCGTTATAATGCTTGCGTGACTATATGCTACTTGGTTTCCGTGTCGTTTTCAAAAACCGTCATTTTTCAAAAACAGCGTCTTTTTCTCAAAAATATCCAATTTCAAAACCCGGGATGTATACAGAATTTAGGACTTATGATTTTACTCAAAATAGCCTATTTCTAGTCGGTATTCTGCCCATTTCAAAACCCGGGACGTATACCGAATCTAGGACTTATGATTTTACTCAAAGTAGCCTATTTCTAGCCGGTATTCTGCCCATTTCAAAACTCGAAAATATTTTCGAACTTTCAAAACCGTGGCCCGATATGTTTTCCGATTTTCTTTCGAAAAATTGGGCCCCTCCACCATATTTATTTCGGATTTTTATTAAAAAAAGATTTTCCTTTTCAAAACTTTCCTCTTCTTAGGACTTCCCGTATTTAGCAGTGTCGGGTCTTGTCGTAAGTCGTCGAAGGTCTTTAGCGTCGAAACTCCGTCGATCTTACATCACGAGTTTCTTCCGTATCCCAGTCCGCTTTATTTGACTATGGCATGGCCCACCTACGTAGGACATACTCCCACAAAGGAAGGCCCGTTTACACACTCGAGTCCAAACTAGAAAGTCTCACGCGACCTTTCCCTCTAACAGGACGGTCCCACGACCTTTCCTAAGGGAATTTCGCCCGTCTTTCAATCCATTAGCCGAGTCGTCCCGATTCGAAAGTCGTTTAACCTAAGGGTCTACCCTAATTATAGGGACATCCTTATTCGAGTCGAGTCGAGGGTCTCTAGCGTCGAAACTCTGCCGATCTTACATCGCAAGTTTCTTCCCGTACCCCGTTTGCCTTTCCTCGAGGCCGAGTCAACCTTTTACAAGGCATAGCCCTATAACAAAAGGTTCGTGATCCTTACGTCCAAGGGTCACTCATCCAACACTGGAGTCACCAAGGGTTAGGTCACCACGGTTGGTCCGAGCACGCGACGCAGTCAAACACGGTCACGCCATTTTCGGACTCACCCTTCTGCAGCTCGAGTCTAATCCACGATCGTTACTTTGTCGAGGTCAACGTTCGGGTATCCCAATCTAAGAATTATAGTCATTCCCGCCCCCGGGCCGTACCTAGTTTGACTCTCTCTCTTTCTCTCTCTCTCTCTCGCATTTGCGCAAAACCGAGCTTAGGCGAGTTCTAACACCTGTCGTCTCTTCCAATCAGGGACCCTATGAACGAGACACTACCAAACCACAAAAAATCCCGCGCCGTCGAGAAAGGGGATATCCAGGGGAGTATGCTTATGCTGTCTTGCTCCATTAACAATATCTTCTCAATAATCAATACCGTCCTAGATAACAACCTAAATGCCAGGGTGACCACCATCGAAGAAGACCTTGTAAGAACCCGACTCCGTCTAACACAACTAGAGCGGGTAAGACAACCTATCACCCAACTGAGCCATTTGAAGGGTGAGCACTCCCACGAAACTGTCCGGTACCCTCAAGATGGCAAGACCGAGAGAGGTAACCCTCAAGTCACCTCTCCAAAAATCAAGAACTAGTCAAAGGAAATGACATTTACCCACTTGGATATGTCCTACACCGTTGCTTTCCAGAGGTTGGTTCCGAAGGGCTTAATACTACCTATAGGCCCAACAGTCGACCCACCTTTGGAAAAACGCTCCAAAGCATGGAACGCCGAGCATTACTGCAAATTCCACAGAGGGAGGGGACACGATACAGAACAGTGCTGGAAGCTGAAACACCTCATTCAAGACTTCCTCGATGCTGGGAAGACTCCCGTTCTGGAAACATTGTCACTTGCAAAGCCCCTCATGGACTATACAGGGCCCGATGACCAAAGCATCCAATCTACCTCTCATGCATCCAAGAGTCCGGATTTGATTTTAGTCCAAATCTGAGTCTGAGTCTAGGATATACTATTTATTTCAATTTCAAAGTCAGAGTCAGAGTCAATTGTATTCTGTCCTCCTTTTCAAAATTCAATAAAATCATCTTTTCTATTTCTCATATATACTTTCCTTATGTGTTTCCGAGAACATGATTAACACCATCATACGCTGTGAGCACATGCACGTGACTATTATATGCACATCTATAATGACTGCAGGATATAGAGACCCGTGTTTTCCCTTTACCTGTTCCATGTCTGACATAGAAAACCACAAAACTACACTTAGCAGGAGCGGTATCGAATCCTATGACAAATCTAGGTAGTCTCCTAGTTTGTGTTCAAGACGGGAGGCAAGCCCATTTCCCACAATAAACACCCCTACAATAAGACTGACCATCCCTACCTTAGGTGTTAGTCTGACTAACCGAAAAAAAAAAAAAAAAAAAAAAACTGGACAAAAAAAAACAAAGGTCCAAGAAAAAGCAAAAGCCGAAATAAAAAGCAGGCAAAAGAAGCACCCATGACCGAGACTAAAAGGCCAAAAAAAAAGAAAAAAAAAACAAAAGGCCCAAAACAAAAGAGCTGACCATGATCAAAAAGAACTTCCAAAAACCCATGACCATGATCAACGGTCAATTCAAGGGAAAGTTCCATGACTAGGGTACGGTCAAAATTCATACCATCAAATAAGGGAGAGATAATCAAGTTGGTCAGCTAACACCACATCCAGCCTTCCCACATTGCAACCCTCAAGACCTTCTCGAGATCTAGGCTAGAGACAGCCCAAAATTTTGAGGATTCAAGCTCCATAGGATACCCCTAACCATTAGGTCCAGACATGGAAACCAGTCCTGCATTATCAAACCTACCTCGTTCGAAGTTCGAGCCATTTTTACTCGACTTCCCCCTTGCACTACAACTACAACACAACACGACATAACAAAATTCACAATCACCATACAAAGACCCGAGATCAAAACTCATCAAAGACCCGAGATCAAAACTCATCAAAGACCCGAGATCAAAACTCATTAAAGACCCGAGAGCAAAACTCATCAAATCCCTTACCTAATCATACACAATCACGAGAGCAAAACTCGTCAAATCCCTTACCTAATCATACACAATCCCGAGAGCAAAACTCGACAAATCCCATCCCAATTCTTCTCATCCAAACCAGTTACCAACCCCAAACACGGGAGCTCAACTTGCGGTCGGCATAGAACATGCCCAAATAGTAAACACCACCTCTGGGGGCTATCCCGGAGAACGCTCACAGTCACAAGATCAATATCCTAACCATTCTAGCCCTTCGATCAAGACATCATTGGGAATGCGCATAGCCTGCACCATTGTTATGGCTAGTTACACACAAAGTCCTATTAGACTAAGCACCATAATATATCTTCCAATCCACTGAACTACGGCTTGGTTTGATTTCACTACACGTGAATACATAGGCAGCATTTCAACAGAGGTACAACCACCCACATTGACACACATTCAAAAAGCGTCATCATTTCGATCACGACACCATCATGTTCTCAACAGCTAGCTTTGTCATCCTGGGGGCTTCTCTTAGGCAGAAAACCTCCATCCACTCACAAAATCCAGATAAATTCAAAAAAATCTAGCCTCCTTTCTGTAGTGTGTCCTAGTACTCGGCTCAGTCGAAGACAAGAATCTATCAGGACTCGAAGCAATGCCCACTTTTGAAATGTACCCTAAAATCAAAAATCCAGGAGAGCACTAGACTACAACAGTCTCATTACAGACTATCGCAATCGCCACATAGCACATCCTTCCCATTCCGAGGATTCGACCATGTTGCCACTCGCCTAGGCTACGGAATAGCGCAACTTAAGAGTCTTGTTAGGTGGCCCACCTTCTACCGAGTCACGATCCAACCCCTCGAGAGTCCATTCGTGTCTGTCAACTCGTCCGGTCACGTCTAGAGTCGAGTCTGTCGATAGGTCTCTCTCTTCAAATTCTCATTTTAAAATTTGCAAAACTTAGCCATTTGAGAAAATCTTTTTCGACAAGGTCAAATTTCGGTCTATTTAAACTGCAAATTTCTTTTCTACCCATTTCAGTTTTGAAAACCTATTTCCTAGCACGTGAGTTGCTTTCAGGACTTCGATTTCAAAACTAAGCAAAAATCATTTTTATTCCCAGCGCGAGTCATATTTGTTTTACCTACGTGTTGCATGCAAAATTTTGTGTAACTTATACAGGTACGACCCAAGACCGTGCAGCTCACGTATCTCCCCAGGGGAAGGCCCAAGGCGGCATTTTTCACGGGATGGGCCCGCATATAGGCGCACCCGGGACTTACACGACAAGTCCAAATTCCCCCACGGAGTTATCGTCATCAGCACAGGTATGTCTTCTATCTTATGGCTGGCGAGCCCTTCACGCAAGTCCAATAGACTATAAACGACCCGATCGGAAGTCTGCCAGGTTTTAATCCTCGATTGACCTGGTAGCTACTCTGACTTTCGCCTTGTCCAAGCCTCAGTCAGAGTGGGGGCTCTGTAGACACCCACATTTTGACAGCCAGGTGTCTATAGCAGTTTCCAAAAAACACCCGATGATGATCGGACGCAAACGTGTTTCTACGCGCTCGGATATGGGCTCAAAACCATTAGTTGTTGGCTTAAGCATTTATGGAGTACAAATCTCACAAAACCGACCTCAAATCCAGGCCCAGTGGGTCGTTTCCAATCAAACAAGACTAATTTGGGTCAAAACCGACACCGAAAATAAAACCGACTTTTAGCGATTGGGTCAAACCCCGGTCAAAGCCGTTCCGAGACATAAAAAACAGCCATTCAAATGTCATAAGTCCAGTCCAAATACAAAACCCGCAAAATATCCTAACCACAGTCCAAAGAACCGGACCCGTGCGCTACGGCTGACCCACTCGATCGAGTGTCAGTCCACTCGACCGAGTGGGCCCTTCAACAGGCCCGGCTGCAGTCATTTGGGCTACTCGACCGAGTCAAGGGGCTACTCGGTCGAGTAACCCTAGACGGGGCACGGGTGACATGCCTATATATACACCCTCATTCACAACTTTACACACATCTACACATCCTTTTTCACCCTAATCAACCCTAATCCTATACACTCAAACCCTAACCCTAGTACTTAGGAGGCAAACCCTAAACCACCATAACTTAATCTACGTAAACCTCGAACTCCCGTGCCTAAGCCACAATCAAGCGAGTCCTATTCGAGACAAGAACATGTAGGTTGAGGGTGCAAAAATCCTGTTCTTTTCCCTTCTCTTCTTTCTCGCGTCGTCCACCTCGTCATCTTCATCTTTTTTTGGTTTGTTTTCTTATTCTATCGTCAACATCACATACATCGATTTCGAAAACACTTTTTTTAATTCACATATTTTTTATTCAAGTTGAGTCGAAACCCTTTGACGCGGATCCGACATCACACAATCCGCAAGGATTTATTACGATGTCGGGATGCCGAGGGAATCAAATCGAATACTTTTTTTAGTGTCAATCTATTAGATTCGATACCAACTTAATTGTTGAATGTCGAATCTAACGATTTAGTCAAAAGATTAAACTAGTACCATTTTCGTTGATGCTAAAATAGTTGTCCCCTAATTCGTCTGAATTAATTACGACACTATAAACGCGGAGGAAATTCATGTCGTTCTAGTTTAATTTAAACAACTTATATTATTTTCTTCAAGTTTTCGCTCTAATATTCCATATCGATTCAATAATCGAATATGGGATATGACGAGAATCAAAATTAGAATCGAGTATAAATCCCATAATATTTATACCCGATTCAACAAAGTCAACGATTTATCAAAATCCGAATCGAGCATAAATTACATAATATTTATGCTCGATTCGGCAGAATCAACGATTTACCAAAATCGAAAAGCGATCTCGCAATCAATAATAAATTACGAGGCGAATCCTAGTTCGCACAGAGGGCACTCGATCGAGTGCCTAGTTGTAGACACCCACATTTTGACTGCCAGGTGTCTATAGCAGTTTCCGACAAACACCCGATGATGATCGGACGCAAATGTGCTTTAAATACTCAGAAACGGGCTCAAAATCATTGGCATTTGGCTTGGGCTTTTTACGGAGTACATATCTCACAAAACCAACCTCAAAATCAGGCCCAGTGGATCGTTTCGAGTCAAATAAGACTAATTTGGGTCGATTCTGACACCAGGGGTAAAACCGTCTTTTAGCGACCGAGTCAAAACCCGGTCAAAGATTTTCCCGAGACACGGGAGTCAGCCGTGACACCTCACACGGCTGGTCCGGACTTCAATACTATAAAAAATCAGCTACACAAAATATTAAACAAATCCGTTTAAGGATAGGATTCGATCTCAAGTAGAAATTCTATCCAAAAACCGAATCAAACACTCAACCGAGCTAGGATACTCGGCCGAGTAGCTTACCAACCAGCCGGTTCCCTTTCTTCCTTCACAAGAAAACGGAATCCTCATTCCTCTCAAATTCCTACGTTTCCTATCCTAAGCGGTAGTTCTAATTCTCCTAGCCAAGGTCGGGAACTTCCCTATAAATAGCCCCTTGCACAACTCAAAATAGATATCGAAATTCATCATCATCAATTATACCCATACACTCATAAGCATAAAAACTTAGCATCGAGAAACCGATATTACAAACCCGAAGGAAAACGGCTCCCCTATACCCGACACCCTTCACCGAGACCACGTCCGACGCTAGACCGGCCGACTCTCACGTCCAAACCAAGCCATCGCAACTCACCGACATCCACTTGACGCTCTTGCGCCCAAGCCACGTCCCGACGAGCCCCGATCCGAGTAAACTAAAACATGTAGGTTGAGGGTGTACCAAAACTCGATTTCTCTTTCTTCTTCTCTTCTCCTTCTCGTCGTCTTATTTTTTTTGTGGGTCCTCGTCCGTCTTATTTTTTTTACGGGTCGTGTGTCGTCCTTATTATGGGTCTTTCGTCGATTTTTTTTATTTCTAATATCGATATTATTAAAACTATTTTCGTATAACAAACATTCCTAAAAGTATAATATCAACTCTATAGTTGAATATCAAATTAAAGGAATTAAATTAAGTCTCGTCGAAGCTAAGAAAATCGTTACATATTTTTTTTACAAAATACAACGATTTCAAACGCGGAGAGAATTAACATCTTTTTCTTTCAAATTCTTTTTCAAACAATTTTACAAAACTTTTTTTAATTCATTCCGAATATTCGATATCGATTTCATAATCGAATATCGGATACGACGAATATCGAAAACATAAATCGAGTATAAATTAATTCGTATTTGTACGCGATTTATCAAAATTAGAAATTTTCGAACAACGAGCGAAATTGGGACAGGCCTGCACGCGAGTCGCGCCCCTCACAGGCGACTCGCGTACGAGTCTGAAACCCGCCCTTTTTTTTAGCCTTTTTCGTTCATTCTTTTTTATTTTATTCTACGAAACAATTTCTTAAAAATTTCTAAAACTATTCCGAGTATTTGACATCGATTTCATAATCGGCTATCGAATATAACGAATATCGAAAATATTAAGTCGAGTACGAATTATGCAATATTCGTACGCGGTTTAATAAAAGCATCGAATTTTCAAAAATCGGTCTCGAAAACAGACCGGGACGCGAGTCGCATGCGTCCCGGGCGAGCCGCGCGGCCGTCTGAAACGCGACTCGTCTTTTCCTTTTTTTTTTTTTTCGAACTTCATTTTTTTATACAAAACCGCGCCTTTTAGCAATACTTTTCAGATTTCGACTAATATTTTCTCGATCTCGTATATTTATTATATTTGCTATATTATCTTTCACAAATCGATACTAACTCGTTTGTTCATCTTTTGTAGCAAATTCATTCTTTTTTCATTATTTGTTTTATTATACTAAAACGAATCTCACATGCTAAATTCAACTTTGACATTAAATCTTTCATGCATTAAACCGACTTAGCAACCCATTCAATTCCTCGCATGTTTAGGAAAACAATGTTTGCATATCATTCATCGTATTACTAACGCGCGTATTAAAAAATCATTCGATATCCTAGTAGAGGCCGCTAATGTGCGGGCGGGGTTGGGTGTTCTTAGTGAACTTCCCAACACGTACCCACCCCTTACTCAGAGCCATGGTTTCCGTATGTCCGAATCCATTGGCAACGAGAGTCATTCAATACACGATAAACCGATCAAATCGGCATCGGTATCGAAATGCAAAGGGACGAGCCCAATAAACTCTGACATCGGAAATGGGCCGTATTTTGTATACGGCCCACTACGACATAGAGTGGGCTCGAACGGTTCCGAATAACCATAAAATTCGGTGGCGACTCCAACTTCGATTTAAATTTCAATTTGACCATCTCATATGGAGATTCATTCACCTCCCCAAACCCGCGCGTGGCCGCGTCGGGGTGGACCTATGTCATGTCCACAATTTGGCGACTCCGCTGGGGATTAACTGATGCGTTACTGACCATCGGCATCCTCAGGGTGAGACTCGAATAGAAATCGTTTGACTAGTACAATACGCGTTTTAGTTTTACGGTTCATGCATAACCCCATATTTTCCCGGGCCGGTACTGGTGACCGACGTCCCACTATACTATCGATGTAGTCCAAATTGGATATGTCGAAGGTGTCCATTAGCCGATTCGTATGGGTTTTACGGCATGTTCTAAGCTCAACTCGACTTAGGAAGTCCGCCCCGATTCTCGATAGGCTGTGTGCACTAGTATAGACCCTTACAGACTGACCGAGACTTAGAATTAGAGCATACATGGCGTCGTTATACTGTTTCCATGACTACGTGCTACCTGATTTACAAGTCTTTTTTCAAAAAATCGTCTTTTTTTTTTCTTTCAAAATTGCATCCTTTTTCAAAATATCCAATTTTCAAAACCCGGGACATATACCGAATTTAGGATCCACGATTTTACTCAAAATAGCCTATTTTTAGCCGGTATTATGCCCATTTCAAAACTCGAAATTTTTTTTTCGAAACTTTGTCAAACCCGTAACCCGGTCCAACTTTTCCGTTTTTCTTTCGAAAAAGGGCCGGTTCTCCGAATTTTTTTCAGGCTTTCAAAAATTCAATTTTGCAACCTTCCTCTTCTTAGGACTTCCCGTATTTAGCAGTGTCGGGTCATGTCGTAAGTCGTCAAGGTCTTCTAGCGTCGAAACTCTGTCGATCTTATATCACGGATTTCCTCCCTATCCCAGTCCGCCTTATTAGACTAAGGCAAGGCCCACCCACGTAGGACATACTCCTCCAAGGGTTGGCCCGTCTACACAATCGGGTCTAAAAGTCTGGGGAATGTCTCACGTGAACCTCCTTCCGAACAAGGCCCAGCCCACACAGCTGGATCCTAAAGGAGGCCCACCTTTCACAAGTCATCCGTCTAGATGTCTTTTTCGAGTCGTTTTCTTCTTAACTTCCTTTCTTCCCTTGCTCGGGATGTACTTTAGTTCTAGGATTTGGGCTAGTTGCTGATTACGCGGTGTTCTTACAGACAGGCCACCTTTCACCCGAACGATGACACAACAGGCTATTGACGAGTTGACCCTTTCGTTGGCTAAGCTCCAAGACCAACTGACAAAAATGAGGGAGGATCAGATCGCCATCCTCACCCGGCTAAGCGCAGTCGAACAAGGAACTCCTAGTGCTGGAATTGAAGACGTTGGGCCGTTAGCTGAACTGGCCAGCGCGGTCCACAAACTGCAAGAACAGGTCCACACGACCACTAGCAACACCATCCACACGGAAAATGCTCGGGCTTATTCGCCCCTAACTGATGAATTGCCCGCTAATCTCAACTTGACGGGCTTACCCATGTTCGATGGGACTGAAGACCCGGTACTCCATATCCGGGCTTTTAAGGAGTTCATGGCAGTTAATGGGGTCAAATCGACCATGTTCAAGCATCTCTTTACTTCATCCTTGGACAAGCACCCGAGAGCCTGGTACTACAGGCTTGATTCCAAGAAATACAAAACTTGGGACGATGTTGCAACCGAGTTCGCCCGAAACTATGCGGACAATACTGAGATCGAGACGACAATGCGTACTCTGGAGGTCATGGCCCAAGAGCCTAAGGAGGGTTTCACAAAATACCTCCAAAGATGGAGGGCCGAAAGTGTGAAGCTGGTCGACAAGCCCAGTGAAAAGGTGTTAGTGGAGGCCTTTGTGAAAAACCTCCTACCATCTTACCGGATCCATCTCCGGTACGCCATCATACCCAATTTCGTCACCCTAACCGAAATGGGTACCAGAATCGAAGACGATTTAAGGTTAGAGAGCCTTACTAAGGCCTCTACTAAGGGGTATCAAGGAGCCAGTTCATCTTCTGGCAAGCCCGCAACTACAAGTGCGGCCCGAAGCATCTTCGATGAGGTCAATCTGCTAGACACCTCGACCAAAAAGAATACTCCCGCCCGAGTATTCACTGACATAGGGACTACTTATGCCAACGCCTTACAAAGGCTATCTTCTAAGGGCCTGATCCAACCTATAGGCCCAATGCCAGAGGTTCCTGTCGAAAAACGGTCCAAAAGCTACAACGCTCAGGCCTATTGCCACTATCACCAAGGCAACGGGCACGACACCGAAAAATGCTGGAAGTTAAAGCATCTCATTCAAGATCTGATCGAGAGTGGGAAGATACCGTTACCCAGCGATAAGCCCAGTAACAAAAACAACCCTCTTGCTACTCACGCCATTTTTACTGGAGAAATAGTCGATTGCACTCATCTCATTTCCCCTTTCATTCCACAAATCAACGGGATATGGAATGACGATGAGGACGATGTTTATTTGGCTAAGGGGGAGACCGTCCCCATCACTGTCGAAGAGATCCGGAAGGCAAAAACCAAGGCCCTGGCCGGCACCCACTTCATCACGGCCGGACCTTCGGCCCCACAATCCATCACTAAACCCGCCAAGACGGACTCTACACTTGAAGAACCAAACACCGACACGACCCTAGTCAAGCAACTGAAGAGGGTCCGAACCGATCTTACCATATGGCAGCTTCTGGTCAGTTCTCAAGAGCATCGGGCAGCACTTACAAAGGCTCTCGATGAGATCAAGGTAGACTCGCTGGTTACCCCCGCTGAGATGGTAGCCACCATTTTACCTCATCTCAAAGGCAAATCCAAAAGAGAAGGCCCACTTATCACCTTCTCAAAGTCTGATCTACCACCATTTGGGGCCACCCACAACCTGGCCCTATATATCACGGTGATTTGCAGGGGCAAGTATCTACCCATGACCCTAATTGATGACGGGTCAGCTGTAAATGTCCTTCCCTTAAGGACTGCAAAGGCTCTCGGCATTACCGAGACTAACTACCTTCCTACCGCGCAAACTATCCAGGCTTTCGATGGAAGCCCAAAATCAGTTGCTGGGTTCGTCAAACTAACCATCATAACAGGCCCAATTGAAAAAGAACTAGAACTCCAAGTGATCGATGTCACTTCATCTTTCAATCTGCTACTTGGAAGGCCTTGGATCCACGCGGTTAAAGTCGTGTCCTCCACTCTTCACAGGAAGGTCAAGCTACCTTTACAAGACGGGGTCATCACCCTCGAAGCTACTCCCATAACTGTGTCAAGCTGCAACACGGCTGGCTCAATCGACCCACGAGGATTCAATTTCGTGGGGATGATCGACGAAGAGTACCTTTTTCAGCCCTACTTCACCACTAGCATCAATACGATGCTGCAGAACTTGGGCTACTTACCGGGGGCTACCTCAAGGCCCAATCTCCCAGCCGGTAAAATCATCGAGGTCCTCAACGACGGAGAGTCTCGACTCGGACTGGGCTTCACCATGGCCCAAGGAGATATGGACTGGACAAATACAATCAAGTTTGTCACTCCTGTGTTCGGAGCTATTCAAATGGGCCTCTATCGACCCACCGTCTCATATCCCGAGGCAAAATTGGCTCGGGAATGCAACTTCATCCCAGATGATATCTATGCTCTCATCCAGGCCGAATCAAAGGAAGGCACGGATAACTCAGAGCCCATGCTCGGGCGCCTGTTCGGAGAAAGTAAGATCGTCCCGACTCCTAAGGAGGAATTAGTCAACCTGATCCTCCAAAGCAGCAAGTTCGATCCGACCAAGCTGATCTCTGAAGTGGGTGCTGACACTGGAAAGAGGGCTTGGAGGAAGACGATCAAATGGACCGACAGTGTGGGTCGAGTCTACAAGCTCACTACTAGCGAAGGGGACATGCAAGGCGCTGAGTCCGAGTCAGAGTCAGAGTCGGAGTCTGAGTCTAAGTCTAGAAGGTCCAGTACTTGGGTCGAGTCTGTAACCCCTTTTCCTTTAGCCGCACCACCGGGAGTCTCGAAGTCTGTCCCGAGAGCACTCCCCATTCCGCCTCTGACCAACGATCAGATGGCAGCTCTCTTTGAGCTATTTTCAAAATTCTCTATCAATAATAACGATAACCGTTCTGCTTACGACTTGTCTTATTTTCGAAACGTTTTCAAAAAATTTATTTGCAATGACATTGAGAAACCCGACGAACAGGTACCACTACCTCAGCATCTAATCGAGCAACTCGAACAAAGGGAATCCCGAGATCCAGTCATTGAAGAAACTGACTCCATCAATGTAGGAACCCCTTTAGAGCCTCAGATGCTTAAGTTAGGTTTATCCTTAGATCCCGAGGAGAAACAACAATTCACAGATCTCCTCCATGAATTCAAAGACGTCTTTGCATGGTCCTACAAGGACATGCCGGGAATAGACCGGGAGATAGCCGAACACCGTATACCCATCAAAGACGGATGTAAACCGGTAAAGCAAAAATTCCGAAGAATGAGGCCCGAATGGTCTCTCAAAGTCAAAGAAGAAGTCGACAAGCAATTCAAAGCAGGCTTTATCCAAGTGTCTGAATATCCAGACTGGGTTGCAAACATCGTACCGGTACCCAAGAAAGACGGAAAGGTACGGGTTTGTGTAGATTTCCGGGACCTTAATAAGGCCAGCCCGAAAGATGATTTCCCATTGCCACACATCGACATACTGGTGGACAATACGGCTGATCATGCCCTTCTATCATTCATGGACAGGTATGCCGGATACAATGAGATCAAAATGGCGAAAGAAGACATGAGTAAGACCACCTTCACTACGCCTTGGGGGACTTACTGCTACACCGTTATGCCATTTGGGCTTATCAACGCCGGTGCCACCTACCAACGGACCGCCACTACCTTACTACATGACATGATGCATAAGGAAGTAGAGGTCTACGTAGACGATATGATCGTTAAGTCGAAAGAACGAAACGGGCATATTCCGGCCCTTAGGAAATTCTTCACCCGGTTACGCAAGTATAACATGAGGTTAAACCCTCAAAAATGCAGTTTCGGGGTAACATCGGGCAAGTTACTGGGCCATATCGTCAGCCAGCGCGGCATCGAGGTTGACTCAGCCAAAATCAAGGCCATTACCGAGATGCGGCCGCCTAAAACCGAAAAGGAGATTAGGGGCTTTCTCGGGAGAGTCCAATATCAGCCGATTTATTTCGAAGCTAACCATGGTATGTGAGCCCATTTTCAAGAAACTGCAGATAGGAGAACGGGTACTGTGGGACGACAAATGTCAAGCAGCTTTCGATAAGATCAAAGAAATTTTGTCATCTCCGCCGGTATTAATGCCTCCTCAGCACGGTCTACCTTTGTCGTTATACTTGACAACGACCGAGACAGCCATGGGGGCTATGCTAGCCCAGACAGTCGACTCAGAAGAACGAGCCATTTACTACATCAGTAAAAAGTTCCTAGAATACGAATGCAAATACACGATGCTCGAAAAGACGTGTCTAGCTCTAGTTTGGGCCACTAAAAAGCTCCGACACTATATGCTTAGCTACGAGGTGCACGTGTTATCTAGAATGGATCCAATCAAGTATCTATTCGAAAAGCCCATCCTCAATGGCAGGATATCTAGGTGGACTTTAATGCTGGCTGAGTTCGACCTCAAATTCGTACCGTTAAAAGCCATCAAAGGCCGAGTAGTAGCCGAGTTCCTTGCCGATAGTCCGGTATCTGAAGAAGGACATACCGATACTTGGGCCTTCCAAGATGAATATATATTCCATACCGACACGGAGACATGGGATTTATATTTTGATGGGGCATCCAACTTTCGAGGATTTGGTGTCGGGATTTTGCTGATCTCACCACAAGGAGAGCACACCTCTTTATCCATCAAGCTGGACTTTGACGTGACTAACAACGCAGCCGAATACGAAGCATGCATTCACGTTGTGGACATGACATAGGTCCACCCCGACGCGGCCACGCGCGGGTTTGGTTAGGCGAATGAATCTCCATATGAGAATGGATCGAATTGAAATTTAGGTCTATGTGGAGTCGCCACCAAATTTTGTGGTTATTCGGAACCATTCGAGCCCACTCTATGTCGTAGTGGTCCGTATACAAAATACGGCCCATTTCCGATGTCAGAGTTTATTGGGCTCGTCCCTTTGCATTTGATAACGATACCGAAATTATCGGATATCGTGTATTGAATGACTCTCGTGCGCCAATGGTTTCGGACATCCGGAAACCGAGGTTCTGAGTAAGGGGTGAGGGTACGTGTTGGGAAGCCCACAAAAGACACCCAACCCCGCCCGCACATTAGCGGCCTCTACTAAGAATTCGAATGACTTACAATACGCGCGTTAGTAAAACGGGAAAAATGCTTATGCAAACATTGTTTTTCCTTGGCATGTGAACGGAATTGAAACGGGTTTCTAAGTCAATTTAATGCAATTAATTCTACGTCAAAGTGGAATTTTAGCATGTGGGTTCATTTAGTACAATAAACGAACAATAATTAAATTGGCAAAAGAAATAACAAATGCGTTAGTAACGATGTAATGAAATAACGAATAATAGCGGTTTGTGCAAATATGAGATGAGATGAAAAGGTGCAAATATGAGATGCATGGTTTGAAAAGATAGTAATACACATGATTGATTAAACACGTGTTGACATAAGTCGCAAATTACTACCGAGTTTTGAAAATAGAATAATGTACGATTTATTGTGTTAATCGTTATGGGTCACTCGATCGAGTGGACCTGTAACAGACGATTCTGTTTTGTGCTACAGACCGTACTCGGCCGAGTTATTGACCAACTCGGTCGAGTACATGGCCGCTCGATCGAGTCACTATGAGACTCGACCGAGTGGGGGTCGAGGTAAGCATTCTGACTCGATTTTGTGATGTTACTCGATCGAGTGACTAAGGCACTCGGTCGAGTGGCATCTGTACGAATTATAATTCGCTTGCAATTTTATATTGATTTTCGAAATTGCTTTATATTTTTGATGAATCGACGGTTTTACCGAATTGGGCATAAGTATTGCATGACCTATGCTCGATTCGGGTTTTTTATAAATCGTTGATTTTGTTAAACCGAATATAAATATTGTTGAATTTATACCCGATTCTAAATTTGGATACTCATCGTATCCCATATTCGATTATTGAATCGATATGGGATATTAGAGTGGAATAAAAAAAAATTAATTTTAGTTGCTTTAAATTAATTATCGTGATATGAACAAACCACGTTAATTTATTCATATGACTTGATTGTTAGATTCGATATCCAATTATGGAATTGGTATCGAATCTAAAATCGACGCTTTACTTGAATAAAAACTTGATTCCCTCGACTTCTCCGACATCGAAATAAATCCCTAGGGATTATGATGTCGGATCCGTGTCAACGAGTTTCGACCCTTATTAAAATTGATTTTAAAGAATTTGATGGATGCAAGATTGACGATGACGACTACAAAAATAAAAACGGATTATTGTTTAAGTTAACTTATCTCAAAAATCAAATAGTCGGGGTGATGGGATAAGCGACCGACGACGCGTGTGCAGTACACTTGTATATGCGGTTTTCCTTATCCCACCATCCTTCTTATTCGACACAAATTGATAAGTATTTTAATGTTTTATATTAGTTATTATCAATATTATGATGCGTCAAGCTCAACAGGGTCTTCTTTCCCCGCTGATTCTGCCAAGCCCGTTCCGTTGTGGTGAATGGTCTACTACTAATCCGTATACTACGGCCAAGGGTTATAAATGGATGCGAGATAAGGAAGAGGAGGTACCTTGGCATCGAATTGTGTGGAACAAATGGACTCTCCCCAAACATAGAGTTGTAGCTTGGCTTCATCAACATAGAGCAATGAATACCAAACAGAGAATACAGCAATGGAACGTGACTGGAGATACGACTTGTTGCATTTGTGCTTTGCAGGACGAAGACTTAGAGCCTCTGTTCTGCGAGTGTAGTTACAGCAGGGACATTATTTCAGGGCTGGCATCCTGGACAGCGCAGAAACTCAACCCTCAGGTGCGAAATGAATGGCGGAACAGACTGAGGGGGACCAAACTGCAGAGAAATGTCGCGAACAGTGTGATTAACGCTGCAATATACAGCATATGGGAACAACGAAACAGGAGCAGGATAGAAGGAGTATTGTTAAGACCACAAACTGTTGTCAAGAACATTAAGAAGGAACTTCAAATGTACTATAAGAGTATTAAAAAAGGGAGTCTTAGTGCTAGAGATAGAACTTTTATCTCTAGAATAATGTACACTTGATGTGTATATGATTTTTTAATTAATATATACAACTTACATTTCCACAAAAAAAAAATATTATGATGCGAAGAACAAAATAAAAACGAAAAAAACAAGACGACGAAAAAAAAAAATGGACGCGGACGACGAAGAGAGGAAAGGGAGAAAAGAGAGGGTTTTGACACCCTCAACCTACATGTTTTTGTCTCGGTGCGGACTCGTAACCGTGGCTTCTACACAAGAGTCTTCGAGGTTTTACGTAGGTTAGGTTATGGTGGCTCGGGATTGATTCCTAAAACTAGGTTTTAGGGTTTTTGCTACTATTGAATTGCTAGGGTTTGATTAGGGTTTGTAAAGGCGTAGTGTGTGTAAGTGTAGGGTTGCTCTAGGGTTTTTAAAGTTAGGGTTTTTGTAAAGATGTGTTGAGTGTTGCATGGGTTTGTTTATATAGGGAAGGCTAGAGTACCCGGATTAGGGTTACTCGACCGAGTAAAGGGCTAATTCGGTCGAGTGGCCCGTGAAGCCTGCAGCCGGGCTCAAAACAAGCCCACTCGATCGAGTGGCCCAACTGGATCGCGCAGGTCCGTTGACTTTGGACCGTGACTTTGACTTTGATGGATTTTGTGCTTGACTTGGCCTTTTGGTGATTGATGGGTTGTTTTGTGTGTCTCGGAAGCGACTTTGACCGGGGTTGACCCAATTGTGAAAAGTCGGTTTTAATTCCGGTGTCGGTTTTGGCCCAAATTGGTCTTGTTTGAGTCGGAATGATCCACTGGGCCTGGATTTGAGGTCTGTTTGGTGAGATTTGTACTCCGTAAGTGTGCTAGCCAACGATTAATGGATTTGAGCCCGTATCCGAGCGCATAGAAGCATGTTAGCGTCCGATCATCATCGGGTGTTTTTTGGAAACTGCCATAGACACCTGGCGGTCAAAATGCGGGTGTCTACAGAGCCCCCACTCTGACTGAGGCTTGGACAGGGAGAAAGTCATAGTAGCTACCAAGCCCGTTAAGACCTGGTAGACTTCCGGTCGGGTCGTTTATAGTCCGTTAGACTCGCGTGAAGGGCTCGCCAGCCATAAGACAGAAATCATACCTGCGCTGTATGATTGTGCTCCGTGGGGAATTTGGGCTTGTCGTGTAAGCCCTGGGTGTGCCTGTGTGTTGGCCCATCCCGTGATATCCCGAAAAATGCTGCTGGGGAGATTTGACTGCTTGCATGTCTTTGCATGAGTCGTACCTGTATAAGTTACATAAAATGCATGCGACACGTAGGTAGTAAAATGACTCGTGCTGGGGAAAATGATTCTTTGAATTTTTGAAAATTTGAAAATTTGAAAATTTTGAAATTTTGAAAATTTTGGAATCGACTCCTAAAGAAATTAGGAAAGTTCGGGATGATTATTTCCTCGCTAGTATTGGGACTAGGCTTGTGGGTTAATTCCCTTTTGGAATTAGGAAACATTTCCTAGAAGTGATATGGAAAGAGATTTGAAAGGCTAATGCTGTATATAGCCCCTTATGCTCTTGATTTTCTTCATAATTCCATCACAAGAAAATCTTTTATTTCCCTTAAGGCAAAAAGAAAGTCTCTTTCTCCTCTTAAGAAATCCATCATGGGAATCGATAGATTGAGTGCTATGTTGCAGGCCTGGTCCCGTCAATTTAGGGATGCTGATAGGGTGGTCTTGAACCAGAAGGGTATAACTCAGCTGTACCCGTTCCGTCAGATGGTGGTTGACCGTTACTTCTTGGATGCATGCTTGGCTTACTGGGATGACATATATCATGTCTTTGCTTTCCCTCGGGGCGAAATCTGCCCTTTACCTGAGGAAGTCGCGGCTATAGGAGGATGGAACCCGATGCTCCGCCCTGCCGTCCCGTATTCAGTCCATGACCGGAGAAGGAAGCTTCGAGAATTTTTAGGGCTTTCCCATAATGAGGTGTCTCGCATGACCCAGGATGACAACACAGTCTCCTTGATCGATCTGGCTGAAAAATTCATGAACCCACACGATGTCCGGGTGAGATCAGTTCATAGCCCTAGGGCTTTCTCTTTTTGCATGCTCCATGTATATGCCTTTGAGGGTCACATGGATTTATTGTCTTGTATGGGTCATATCTGTCTATTAACCGTTGTTGATTTAATGGAGATGGAGCATAGCCCAGCCTGGCTGATCACGGGTGAAATAATCCAAGGCTTGGACAACCGCAAAAGGGATCAATCCGTTCGTCTCACCGGAAGCACCCGTTTGTTGCAAGTATGTCGATTTTTTTTTTTTTGCTTTTTTCGATTTTTTGAATTTTTTCGAGGATTTGGCTACTGCAGTGGGCACTCGATCGAGTCACCCTGGCACTCGACCGAGTGCCTTCGTAAAAAGCATTCTGTTCGCTTCCAGTGACGCCACTCGATCGAGTCACCTGGGCACTCGATCGAGTGTCGTCTGCTTTGTCTCAAGATCTAATGCTTTTGCTTTCTTTTTTCAGATTTGGCTTTATGAGAGGCTATCGGTGATAGATCCTCCCCTTGATGCTAGCAACTGCCGCCATAACCAGCTGATGACGAGGAGACGGGCCATCGATTTTTCTCGCCTGATTAGCCAGAAATACTGGGATGAGGTGCTATCAATCCACGGTGGGCGGCTGATTCGATGGGTTGTGCCATGGTGGCCCATCTACGTTTGGTCAGGTTTGGACCCGAGGGAGAGGGCCCGTTACCAAGTCATCTTGTCTTTCAACCAAACGGTTCATCTTTACCCGGATCGCATACTAAGGCAGTATGGACGAACTCAACGGATACCAGAAATAGAGGCAATTGTGAGTGACCCTATCCAATTGACTGATGTGATGTGTGATACTTGGGCTCAAAGGTGGTACACCCGACATACTTGGCCCATTCCCAAATCTCGGCATTCGATCTGGGTTTCGGACTCATATGTGAAGTGGACCAAAGCAGGTGATGCCAAGGCCCGAGCTGCTTTGAAGGTTGATGAAGCTTTCGACCTGCTGAGAAGGGAGCAAGCTAAAGACAACAGAGGGTTCTTTGATGAGGGAGACACTCCAGCTACCCTAGTTCGTCTAATGTCAGGACACAAGAAGAAGGCTAAGACTCAAGCTGAAGGGTCCGGTGCTAAAGGCGCTCGGGGGAAGGTGAGCCCCCAGACAGACTTGGAAAGGAGACTGGGCCGTAGACTAGCCGTGCAGGACCGACTTGGCCCACGGGATAGGCTACCCGAGCATGTGCGGGCCCGACTTGGGCCGAAGACTGTGATTGAAGACCCGTCGTCAAAGAAGCGGGCTCGTGCTAAGGAGGTTCCCCTGGTGATTAGGGAACGCTCATCCCCACCTCGACGACCTCGGGCTCCACGCGACCCGAAGGACAAGGGAAAGGGGAAGATGCCGGGATATTAGTCTCCTATTTTATTATTTGAATATTATTATTATCCTTGTAGTGCGTTTTTTTTTTTTTTTTTTTTTTTTTTTTTTTTATTCCCGAGTTTATCGAGATATTAATAAAGACGTATTATTGAATATCGTTCCCGTCTTTTCGTTTATTGTAGTGGTTGTACCCTTTTGAGGGGTTGTCTACGTATCCACAATTAGCGGAATCAAACCAACCGTAGTTCAAAATTTGATTTGATTGATTTTTTTGCAATTTTCGAAATACATAAAGATTATTAATTCGAGATGTGCGACGGTAGAATAGTTAATTCTAACTTATTGACTTGTCTAAAATTTTGAAAATTTATGAAAACACTAAGTTTTATAAATTTTGGCAAATGACATTGAGATTGGGCTTATGGGTAGTAGCGCTTTAGCTGGTCCAAGTTGGTCGGGTTGACGAATTCGTTGCCGTCCAGGTCCGTTAGCATCACCGCTCCTCCCGATAGGATTTTCTTGACTAAGTATGGCCCAGCCCAATTGGGTTTGAATTTTCCCCTCGGGTCAACCGGCAGTAAGGCACGAACCGATTTTAGGACCAAATCACCTTCTTTGATTTTCCTGGGCCTAATCCTTTTGTTGAAAGCCCGTTGGATTCTCTTTTGATACACTTTAATATTATTGAGGGCCCGGGATCGCCGTTCGTCTAGTAAGACTAGCGAATCGTATCGGGCTTGGACCCAATCCGCTTCGGGTACCTGGCTTTCAAGCAAAATCCTTAGGGATGGTACTTCTAGCTCGACCGGTTGGACTGCTTCCATTCCATATGTCAGGTAATATGGAGTTGCTCCGGTTGCGGTGCGAATCGAAGTTCGGTACCCCCATAAGGCAAAAGGTATCTTGTCAAGCCAGTCCCGATAGTTCTCAGCCATCTTTTTTAGTATGGTGACAATTGTTTTGTTGGCCGCTTCTACCGCTCAATTTGTTTGGGGTCGGTAAGGTGAAGATGTATGTCTCTGAATTCTGTATTTCGCCAGTAATGCGGTAGTTTCAGCTTGGAAATGGGTCCCGTGATCACTGATAAATTCGTGCGGGATCCCGTATCGGCATATAATCTTATTTTGGATAAATTTGGCCACGTGCTTGGCGTTCAAGATACGGTATGACTCGGCTTCTACCCATTTGGTGAAGTAGTCGATGGCCACCAAAATGAAGCAATGTCCTCCCGTCCCGGAAGGATGCACTTTCCCAATTATGTCTATACCCCATGTCGAAAATGGCCATGGTGATGTCATGGTATATAATAGGGAAGAAGGCATATGTTGTACATTACCAAAGATCTGACAGTTATGGCAGTGTTTGACGTATAACTGGCAGTCTGTTTCCATGGTGTTCCAGTAATACCCGAGCCTCATGATTTTACGGGATAACATATGGGCGTTCATATGCGGACCGTTTTCACCGTCGTGGACCTTGGCCATGACCTTTTCGGCTTGTATCTTGTCGATGCATAGGAGGAGAGCCCCCTGTGCCGTCTTTTTGTACAATTGTCCGTCATCAATACGAACGAATTGGGTTGCCAATCTTCGTAGGGCCTTTTTGGCCCGATTTTCAGCTCCAGCGGGATATTCTCCCGTTGTCAAGTAGGTTAGGATGGCTTGATACCAAGGTTCTGGGTCAGTTATCTCGATATCTTGAATGGCATGAATGTAGGCCGGCTCTGACCGCCTTTCGACACAGATTGGCATGCTGGTCAGGTGGTCCGGGATGTTCAGTAAAGATGCTAATTTGGAAAGTGCATCTGCAAACTGATTTTCTTCCCGAGGCAGGTAAATGTATTCTACTTTCTGGAATTGTTATTCTAGAACCCTTACTCGTGCTTGGTAAGCCACGAGATTGGCGTTCTGAGTTTTCCATTTTTGGAGTGCTTGATTGCTGACCAGTGATGAATCACCGTGGACCCGGAGGTTCGTTACCCCTAAATCAGCAGCGGCTTGCAACCCGTGAATGCATGCTTCGTATTCGGCTGCGTTGTTGGTCACGTCGAAGTCCAACTTGATGGATAAAGGAGTGTATTCCCCTTGGGGTGAGATTAAGAGAATTCCGACCCCAAATCCTCGAAAGTTGGATGCTCCATCGAAATACAGATCCCATGTCTCGGTATCGGTATGGAATATGTCTTCATCAGGAAAGGCCCAAGTGTCGGTGTGGCCTTCTTTGGATATTGGGCTCTCAGCAAGGAACTCGGCAACTACCCGGCCTTTGATGGCTTTTAATGGTACAAACTTGAGGTCGAACTCGGATAACATTAAAGTCCATCTTGACATCCTACCGTTGAGGATGGGCTTCTCGAATAAGTACTTGATTGGATCCATTTTGGATAAAACATGTACCTCGTGGCTAAGCATGTAGTGTCGGAGTTTTTTAGTGGCCCAAACTAATGCTAGGCACGTTCTCTCGAGCATTGTGTATTTGCATTCATATTCGAGGAACTTTTTACTAATGTAGTAAATAGCCCGTTCTTCCGTTTCGACTGTCTGGGCCAGCATAGCCCTCATGGCTGTCTCAGTCGTCGTTAGGTATAACGACAAAGGCAAACCTTGTTGAGGTGGCATTAGTACCGGCGGAGCAGACAGAATCTCCTTGATTTTGTCGAAAGCCGCTTGACATTTATCGTCCTATAGCACCCGTTGTCACTACAACAAACTCCTTGTTTTCTCGACGATTTAAAAGCTAACTCTTGACAAATAAAAGCGCCAAGAATTTTATTCACGACGCTTACCTAAAGCGTCGGTATTTGGGCCGTCAGTATTTCTTGACGCTTTTTTACGTCAACAATGTCGACACATTTAAGCGTTGAGTTTCATATTTCGACGCCTCTTAGTGTTACTTTTATTGATACTTTTATTGACACACAAATACGCCTTGACGCTTGAGTTAGTCATTATTCAATTTGGCACCAAATGGATTTCTTCATGAACAAATATATTTGACACTAAAAAGCGTCAAAATTTATTTTTAAACAAATTTATGGTTGAGAAAGAGGACACATAAAAGCATCAAAAAGCACAATATCTAGGAAAAAAATTATGCTTTTTGTATATCAAACAACTAAATCCTTGAAGATCAGTAAATTAACATTACTTTATGAGTACAAAATATTACTACAAGGTAAAAAGTATATTAACCTTTGTAAGAGTAAAAAAACCAAATAGCATTACATTATACGAGTATAAAGCTATTAATCTACACTCTTCTGAAAAACACGGGAAATATATTCACTACACTATAATATAGTATAGGAAACAAGCAACATTTACATTACTTCAATCTCTTGCATTGTCTCTCTGATCTCCACTTCAAGAACTTTACTTGTCCGACTCGTACACAGGCATATTTTCTCAAAAATAGCCACCTGATACTTCAAGAACTTTGTCGTTTAGAGCTGCGTTTGAGGCTAATTCCAGATGTTCTACATCCCAAAGGAGAGTTAATCATATTTAGAAACACCTGATAATTTTAGATAAGAATGTAACATTTTCTACAAAAATAAAATCATTAATAATTTTTTTTAAAAAAAAACACATGTTCAAAATTGAAACAGATTTACTTGTCTCTCAACTACTTGACGCAATCTTGATTGTGTCTACTAGCTAATTGATGGTGGCTATAATACTATAACTCTTAACTCTCATCAATCACATAATAAAGTAATATCACAAAACTAGATAAAAGATAGCTAAAATTATTGTAAAAATATATATATATCAAAACCACCAGAAGCAACCAGCATGTTAAGTCATTGTACTCTACTAAACATACACAAGAGTATCGAAATTACTTCACTTTACCTATACCATCTACAATGAGTAATGGTTAAGTTGATTATGCAAGATATTTGGGCAAAAGACATTATATCAGAAGACTGCAAGCATGATGCATAGGTAAAATTAGTAGATGCTAGGATCATGGAACATGAATGTACTTACATCTATACAACATAGCTGGATAACCCAAACACACGGCGAAATGAAAGTCGATAATTCTATGCAATATAATTACACAAAATAACCTCAATTTTAAAAACCTTAGAAAATTTAAAAAAAGTTATACAAAAAAAAGTTGAGATGTACATAGTAGTTTGATTATCCTTACCATTAAAAAGATAGTTTGATTATCCGACTTGTTTTGCAACATGACTTCTACTTGGGCCTGTATATAAGAATGGATGAACAAGTAGTATATTAGTTGTATTGAAACTTGTACATAAATTAACAAAAAAAGTCCAAAAGTGTTGTTACATATACTCGGTACTAGGTAATATCATGCTCACTATAACATAGTGTTTCCTCTCAAGTTGATATATAATACTCTGTACCAAAGACGTAGCTATGATCATTAACTAACTCACCTTTGGGTCTCTCTAATTTAACATTTACCCAACTCACTCTCTATAGTAACCTAATAGGAGTAAAATTATCTTAACTGTTAATAAAAAGGTTGACCTCACCTAGTCAATTTCTACTTTCTAGATCATACGAAGTACAATGTATCATCATAATTCATGACCCTAGCAATTGTAGCAAGAGAGTAAAAGATATATTTATCCAAAAAATGACAACTTTTGGAACCATTATGAAAACTCTCCTTCATTAATCAAACCCTTCAACAAATAACAAAATTGCTATAGACTAATTAAGGGTTATAATCAAAATTAATCAATCTCACTGACTAATCATATAACAACAAAAGCAAGGAAACAAATCAGAGAACAAATTACTCATTCTCAACAAAAAAATCATGGATGCTTTCAAGTAGAAAGTTTGAATAAGAAATTAGAATCGACAAATCAACTTTAAATCTGAAACCTCTAGTAAATAAACAAAATCCTTACCAATTATCCGTCTTATGATTAGGAGCAGAAAGGTATAACCAATTGAACTGGATACTATAGGCTATTTTTTGAAACCTGAAATAGTTAGCAAGATGAATTTAGATTTATTCTTGACCAACTCGGTCAATTGAGCGAAAAAATAAAGATCAAAATGAACAATATATATGCAAGAGAAGGGTGATAATGATTGTAGTTACCTGAGATTATTAACAAATTAAATGAAGAACAAAATGAACAACATCTGCGCAGTAGTATGATGGAGGCAAGGGAAGAATGAAGATGGTGATAATCGTCGGTGAAGGGAGAATATGAATAGTTACTTAGGGTTTTAATTGGGAGTCAAAGGGAGGCATGAGATATGAGTTGGCCGGGTATGAAATGCGGAGTACTTTGGTAAAAAAAAATTAATTAATTAATGAAATATTAGGTTATAAGGGTTGACGCTTCTAAAAGGGTCGATTTTAAAGCGTCTAAAATATAAGGCTTTTGTTGTAGTGTGTCCGATTTTTAGCTTTTTGAAGATGGGTTCACATACCATGGTTAGTTTCGAAATGAACCGGCTGATGTACTGGACTTTCCCGAGAAACCCCCTTATTTCCTTTTCGGTCTTGGGTGGCTGCATCTCGGTGATGGCTTTGATTTTAGCTGGGTCGACCTCGATGCCGCGTTGGCTAACGATATGGCCCAGTAATTTGCCCGACGTTACCCCAAAACTGCATTTTTGTGGGTTCAGTCTCATGTTGTACTTACGTAGCCGAGTGAAGAACTTTCTTAGGGCCGAGATGTGCCCGCTTCGGTCCTTGGATTTGACGATCATATCGTCCACATAGACCTCCACTTCCTTATGCATCATGTCGTGTAGCAAAGTAGTGGCGGTCCGTTGATAAGTAGCCCCGGCGTTGATAAGCCCAAACGGCATGACGGTGTAACAGTAAGTACCCCAAGGTGTAATGAAGGTGGTCTTACTCATATCCTCTTCTGCCATTTTGATCTGATTGTATCCGGCATACCCGTCCATGAATGATAGGAGGGCATGATCGGCCGTGTTATCCACCAATATATCGATGTGTGGTAACGGAAAATCGTCTTTTGGGCTGGCCTTGTTTAGGTCCCGGAAGTCCACGCATACTCGCACCTTGCCGTCCTTCTTGGGTACCGGCACGATGTTTGCAACCCAGTCTGGATATTCAGACACTTGTATAAAACCCGCTTTGAATTGTTTATCGACCTTTTCCTTGACTTTAAGAGACCATTCGGGCTTCATTCTTCTGAGCTTCTGTTTTACCGGTTGGACCCATCTTTGATGGGTATTCGGTGTTCTGCTATTTCTCGATCTATTCCCGGCATGTCCTTGTAGGACCATGCGAAGACGTCTTCAAATTCTAGGAGGAGGTCTGTGAACTGTTGTCTCTCCTCTGGATCTAAAGATAGGCCCAACTTAAGCATCTGGGGCTCTAAAGTGGTTCCCACGTTGATGGACTCAGTTTCTTCGATTACCGGATCTCGGGATTCCCTTTGCTCGAGCTCCTTGACCAGATGTGGAGGTAGAGGTACCTGTTCGTCGGGTTTCTCAATGTCATTGCATATAAAAATTTTGAAATTGAGAAAATTTTGGAAATAAGACAAGTCGTAAGCAGAACGGTGTTCGTTATTATTATTGATGGTAAATTTGGAAAATAGCTCGAATAGAGCGGCCATCTGATCGTTGGTCAGTGGCGGGATAGGGAGAGGTCTTGCGACAGACCGCGAGACCTCATTGGCTAAGGGAAGAGCGATTACAGACTTGACTCCAGCACCAGACCCTCTAAACTCAGACTCAGACTCCGACTCTGACTATGACTCGGACTCGGACTCGGTATCCGGCATGTCTCCCTCGCCGGTGGTCAGCTTGTAGACCCGTCCTTGACTGTCGGTCCATTTTATGGTCTTCCTCCAAGCCCTCGTCTCGGTGTTGGCGCCGACCTCGGTGATTAGCTTGGTTGGGTCGAACCGATCACTGCGGAGGATCATGTTGACCAAGTCATCTTTTGGAGCAGGAACGGTCTTGTCTTCTCCAAATAAGAGCCCCAGCACGGGTTGGAGTCGCTTTCACCCTTCTCCGACTCTGCTTGGATGATGGTGAATATATCATCGGGGATATAGTTGCACTCCCGAGCCGTTTTGGTCTCGGGATATGTGATGGTGGGTTGGTAGAGGCCCACTTGAATAGCTCCGAAGACTGGAGTTACAAATTTGATTGCATAGGCCCGGCCCACATTCTCCGAGCTTATAGTATATCCCAATCCGAGTCGGGATTCTGCATTGTCTAGGACCTCAATGATCTTTCCTGCCGGGAGATATGGTCTTGAGGTAGCTCCGGGTAGGTAACCCAGATTTTGTAGCATCGTGTCGATGCTAGGGGCGAAGTAGGGTTTGAAGAGATATTCCTCCTCAATCATGCCCACGAAGTTGAATCCTCGTGGTTCGGCCCGGTTTGTGTCATTACAGCTAGCCACGATCATCGGGGTCACCTCCAATGTGATGACATCATCTTTACGTGGCATCTTGACTTTTCGGTGGAGGCTAGATGATCCAGCCTTGATTGCGTGGATCCAAGGCCTTCCTAGTAAGAGATTAAATGATGAGGTGACATCTATCACCTGAAATTCCAACTCCTTTTCGATTGGGTCCGTTATGATCTTCAGTTTAACAGCCCCGGCGACAGGTTTTGGGGTTCCATCGAAAGCCTGGATAGTTTGCGCTATTGGGAGATAGTCGGCATCAGTGATGCCGAGGGCCCTAGCAGTCCTTAGGGGTAGGACGTTCACGGCTGATCCATCGTCTATAAGAGTCATCGGGAGGTACTTACCCTTGCAGATGACCGTGATGTATAGGGCCAGATTGTGATTGGGCCCAAATGATGGCAGGTCAGATTCGGCGAAGGTTATGAGTGGGCCTTCGTCCTTGGACTTGCCCTTGAGGTAGGGCATAATGGTGGCTACCATTTCAGCGGGGGTAGCTTCTAAGTCGACCTTGATTTCATCGAGAGCCTTAGTCAGTGCTTCCCGATGAGCCTGTGAGCTAACCAGTAGTTGCCATATAGTTAAATCAGCTCGAACCCTCTTCATTTGTTGGACCAAGGCCATGTCACTCCTTGGTTCCTCGGGGGTTGGTTCCGTCCTGGCAGGTTCAGTGACGGATGTTGGAGTGGCGCGCCCAGCAGTGGCGAGGTGGTTGGTGGCCAAGGCCTTGGACTTGGCTTTTCGGACTTCCTCTCTGGTGACGGGGACAGCTTCCCGTTTGGCCAGGTACACATCATCCTCATCGTCGAACCATATCCCGTTGATTTGTGGGATAAACGGGGAAATGAGGTGAGAACAGACAATTACCTCTCCTGTAAATATGGCATGGGCGCTGAACGGGTTTTCTTTGTTGCTCGGCTTGTCTCCGGGAAATGGGATGTTCCCGCTCTCGATAAGGTCTTGGATTAGGTGCTTTAACTTCCAACATTTTTCATTATCATGCCCGTTACCCCGGTGATACTGACAGTAGGCTTGAGCATTATAATATTTGGACCTTTTCTCTGCTGGGGCCTCGGGAGTTGGGCCTATTGGTTGGATCAGACCTTTCGAGGATAGACTTTGTAAGGCATAGGTATAGGTAATCCCTATATCTGTGAATACCCGATTTGGTGTATTCTTTTTGGATGAGGTGTCGAGTAGATTTACCTCGTCAAAGATGCTGCGGGTTGCAGCTGCAGGTGTGGGCTTGTTTGTAGACGAACTAGCCCCTTGATAGCCTTTGGTAGAGGCCTTAGTCAGGTTCTCTAGCCTTAGGTCATCCTCGATCCTGGTGCCCATTTCAGTAAGAGCGGCAAAATTGGGGATGATAGCATGCCGGAGATGGACCCGGTAGGATGGGAGGAGGTTCTTGACAAAGGCCTCCACCAGCACTTTTTCGCTGGGCTTTTCGACCATCTTCACACTCTCGGCCCTCCATCTTTGCAAATATTTGGTGAACCCTTCTTTGGGCTCTTGGGCCATTACCTCCAGAGTACGCATTGTAGTCTGGATTTCAGTGTTATCGGCGTAGTTCCGGGCAAACTCGGTAGCCACATCGTCCCAAGTTTTGTATTTCTTGGAATCGAGATTGTAGAACCAAGCCTTAGGATGTTTCTCCAAGGAAGAAGGGAACAAGTGCTTGAACATAGTTGACTTCACCCCCTTGACTGCCATGAAGTCTTTGAAAGCCCGGATGTGGTGGACCGGGTCTTCGGTACCCTCAAACATAGGAATTCCCGTCAAGTTGAGGTTAGCGGGTAGCTCGTTATCCAAAGGTGAATAAGTACGAGCATTCTCGGTGTGGATCGAGTTGTTCGTCGATAGGTGGACCTGTTCTTCGAGCCTACGAACGATACTAACCAGCTCGGCCATGGGCCCGGCGGGCTCACCTCCTTCGTTAGGGACCGTCTTCTCTACGGTGCTTAGGCGGTGGACAAAGTTGCTTGGTTAGCCTGGATGGCGGCCAGTTAAGTTTCGATCTTGGTCAAGGCATTTTTCAACTCGTCCATTTTGCGTTGATGTCTGGTTTCGGGTGGCCTGTCTGTAAGAACACCACGTAATAAGAAACTAGCCCAAAATACCGAAATAGAAAGTACATCCCGAACGAGACTAAAAGGAAAATGACTCGGAAAAGACACCTAGACGGGTGACTTGTGAATTGTGGGCCTTCCTTAGGATTCGGCGGGTGGGCCTAGTCCTGTTCGAAGGAAGTTTCACGTGAGACATCCCCAGACTTTATGGACTCGATTGTGTTCACGGGCCGTCCTTTGTAGGGGTTTGTCCTACGTAGGTGGGCCTTGCCTTAGTCTAATAAGGCGGTCTGGGAAGGGGAAGAAACTTGTGATGTAAGATCGACAGAGTTTTGACGCTACAGACCTTGACAACTTAAGACTCGACCCGACACTTCTAAATACGGGAAGTCCTAGAAGTGGAAGGTTTTGAAAATTGATGATTTTTTAAAAAGGACCGAGTGGACTCGGTGAATGGCCCAAATTTCCGAAAAAGAGGACGAAAAGTCATTGGGCCACGGGTTTTGAAAGTTCGAGTTTTGATTTGGGCAGCATACCGGCTAGAAAAAAGGCTATTTTGAGTAAAATCATAAGTCCTAAATTCGGTATGTGTCCCGGGTTTTGAAATCGAATAGTTTGAAAAGGATACAATTTTGAAAAATTGACGGTTTTTTTAAAACGACTCGGAAACCAAGTAGCACGTAGTCACACAAGCATTATAACGACGCCATGTATGCTCTATACTAAGTCTCGGTCGGTCTATAAGGGATCTATACCAGTGTACATAGTCTAGACGTTGATCGGGACGGACTTCCTAAGTCGAGTTGATCTTAGAACATGCCGCGAAACCCACTCGAATCGACTATGGACACCTTTTGACATATCCGTATTGGAGTACATCAACGGTATAGTGGGATGTCGGTCGCGAGTACCGGCCCGGGAAAATATGGGTTATGCATGAACCGTAGAACTGAAACGCGTATTGTATTTGTCAAACGATTTCTATTCGAGTCTCACCCTGAGGATGCCGATGGTAAGTCACGCATCAGTTAATCCCCAGCGGAGTCGCCAAATTGTGGACATGACATTGGTCCACCCCGACGCGGCCACGCGCGGGTTTGGGTAGGCGAATGAATCTCCATATGAGAATGGATCGAATTGAAATTTAGGTCTATGTGGAGTCGCCACCGAATTTTGTGGTTATTTGGAACCATTCGAGCCCACTCTATGTCGTAGTGGTCTGTATACAAAATACGGCCCATTTCCGATGTCAGAGTTTATTGGGCTCGTCCCTTTGCATTTGATACCGATACCGACATTATCGGATATCGTGTATTGAATAACTCTCGTGCGCCAACGGTTTCGGACATCCGGAAACCGAGGTTCTGAGTAAGGGGTGAGGGTACGTGTTGGGAAGCCCACAAAGGACACCCAACCCCGCCCGCACATTAGCGGCCTCTACCAAGAATTCGAATGACTTACAATACGCACATTAGTAAAACGGGAAAAATGCTTATGCAAACATTGTTTTTCCTAGGCATGTGAACGGAATTGAAACGGGTTTCTAAGTCAATTTAATGCAATTAATTCTAGTCAAAGTGGAATTTTAGCATGTGGGTTCATTTAGTACAATAAACGAACAATAATTAAATAGGCAAAAGAAATAACAAACGCGTTAGTAACGATGTAATGAAATAACGAATAATAACGGTTTGTGCAAATATGAGATGAGATGAAAAGGTGCAAATATGAGATGCATGGTTTGAAAAGATAGTAATACACATGATTGATTAAACACATGTTGACATAAATCGCAAATTACTACCGAGTTTTGAAAATAGAATAATGTACGATTTATTGTGTTAATCGTTATGGGTCACTCGATCGAGTGGTCGATGGACTCGATCGAGTGGACCTGTAAAAGACGATTCTGTTTCGTGCTACAGACCATACTCGGCCGAGTTATTGACCAACTTGGTCGAGTACATGGCCGCTCGATCGAGTCACTGTGAGACTCGACCGAGTGGGGGTCGAGGTAAGCATTCCGACTCGATTTTGTGATGTCACTCGATCGAGTGACTAAGGCACTCGGTCGAGTGGCATCTGTACGAATTGTAATTTGCTTGCAATTTTATATTGATTTTCGAAATTGCTTTAGATTTTTGATGAATCGACGATTTTACCGAATTGGGCATAAGTATTGCATGACCTATGCTCGATTCGGGTTTTTTTATAAATCGTTGATTTTGTTAAACCGAATATAAATATTGTTGAATTTATACCCGATTCTAAATTTGGATACTCATCGTATCCCATATTCGATTATTGAATCGATATTGGATATTAGAGTGGAATAAAAAATAAATTAATTTTAGTCGCTTTAAATTAATTATCGTTATATGAACAAACCACGTTAATTAATTCATATGACTTGATTGTTAGATTCGATATCCAATTATGGAATTAGTATCGAATCTAAAATCGACGCTTTACTTGAATAAAAACTTGATTCCCTCGACTTCTCCGACATCGAAATAAATCCCTAGGGATTATGATGTCGGATCAGTGTCAACGGGTTTCGACCCTTATTAAAATTGATTTTAAAGAAATTGATGGATGCAAGATTGACGATGCCGACTACAAAAATAAAAACGGATTATTATTTAAGTTAAATTATCTCAATAATCAAATAGTCGGGGTGATGGGATAAGCGACCGACGACGCGTGTGCAGTACACTTGTATATGCGGTTTTTCCTTATCCCACCATCCTTCTTATTCGACACAAATTGATAAGTATTTTAATGTTTTATATTAGTTATTATCAATATTATGATGCGAAGAACAGAATAAAAACGAAAAAAAGAAGACGACGAAAAAAGAAAAAAAAAAAAAGGACGCGGACGACGAAGAGAGGAAAGGGAGAAAAGAGAGGGTTTTGACACCCTCAACCTACATGTTTTTGTCTCGGTGCGGACTCGTAACCGTGGCTTCTACACAAGAGTCTTCGAGGTTTTACGTAGGTTAAATTATGGTGGCTCGGGATTGATTCCTAAAACTAGGTTTTAGGGTTTTTGCTACTATTGAATTGCTAGCGTTTGATTAGGGTTTGTAAAGGCGTAGTGTGTGTAAGTGTAGGGTTGCTCTAAGGTTTTTAAAGTTAGGGTTTTTGTAAAGATGTGTTGAGTGTTGCATGGGTTTGTTTATATAGGGAAGGCTAGGGCACCCGGATTAGGGTTACTCGACCGAGTAAAGGGCTAACTCGGTCGAGTGGCCCGTGAAGCCTGCAGTCGGGCTCAAAACAAGCCCACTCGATCGAGTGGGTGGGTCACTCGATCGAGTGGCCCAACTGGATCGCGCAGGTCCGTTGACTTTGGACCGTGACTTTGACTTTGATGGATTTTGTGCTTGACTTGGGCTTTTGGTGATTGATGGGTTGTTTTGTGCGTCTCGGAAGCGACTTTGACCGGGGTTGACCCAATTGTGAAAAGTCGATTTTAATTCCGGTGTCGGTTTTGGAACAAATTGGTCTTGTTTGACTCGGAATGATCCACTGGGCCTGGATTTGAGGTCTGTTTGGTGAGATTTGTACTCCGTAAGTGTGTTATCCAACGATTAATGGATTTGAGCCCGTATCCGAGCGCATAGAAGCATGTTAGCGTCCGATCATCATCGGGTGTTTTTTGGAAACTGCCATAGACACCTGGCGGTCAAAATGCGGGTGTCTACACACGGGTTGCAAGCAACCGCCAATTTAGGAGTAATGAACCTCCGGGTCCACGGTGACTCATCATTAGTCATCAATCAAGCACTCCAGAAATGGAAAACTTGGAACGCAAACCTCGTAGCTTACCAAGCGCGAGTAAGGGTTCTCGAAAAACAGTTTCAAAAGGTGGAGTACATTTATCTACCTCGGGGAGAAAACCATTTTGCGGATGCGCTATCCAAATTAGCATCTTTACTGAATATCCCGGAACACCTAACCAGCATGCCAATTTGCGTCGAAAGACGGTCCGAGCCGGCATACATCAATGCTATCCAAGACATCGAAATAACTGATCCAGAACCTTGGTACCAGGCTATTCTAGCCTACTTAACGTCGGGAGAATATCCCCCGGGATCTGAAAACCGGGCCAAGAAAGCCCTGCGCAGGTGGGCTACTCAGTTCATCCGCACGGACGATGGACAGTTGTACAAAAAGACGGCACAGGGGGCTTTACTCCTATGCATCGACAAAACGCAGGCCGAAAAGGTCATGTCCGAGGTACACGATGGCGAGAACGGTCCGCATATGAACGCCCATATGCTAGCTCGAAAAATCGCAAGACTCGGGTACTATTGGAATAGCATGGAAATCGACTGCCAGTTATATGTCAAACACTGTCATAACTGTCAGATCTTTGGCAACGTCCGACATATGCCGTCATCCCTGTTATATACCATGACTTCACCATGGCCATTTTCGACATGGGGAATTGATATAATCGGGAAGGTGAACCCTTCCGGGACGGGAGGTCACTGCTTCATTCTACTAGCTATTGACTATTTTACTAAATGGGTCGAAGCCGAGTCGTATCGTGTCTTGAACGCCAAGCACGTTGCCAAATTTATCCAAGATAAAATTATATGCCGATACGTGATTCCGCATGAATTTATTAGTGATCACAGGACCCATTTTCAAGCCGAAACCGCTACTTTGCTAGCAAAATATAAGATTCAAAGGCATACATCTTCACCTTACCGCCCCCAAACAAATGGAGCAGTAGAGGCAGCTAACAAAACGATTGTCACCATACTTAAAAAGATGGCTGATAATTACAGGGATTGGCCCGACAAAATTCCTTTTGCCTTATGGGGGTACCGAACGTCAATCCGAACCGCGACCGGAGCAACCCCGTATTATCTGACATATGGAATGGAGGCGGTCCAACCAGTCGAGCTAGAAGTACCGTCCCTGAGGATTCTACTCGAAAGTCAAGTACCTGAAGCGGATTGGGTCCAAGCCCGATACGATTCGCTACTTCTTTTAAACGAAAGACGACCCCGAGCCCTTAACAATATCCAGATATACCAAAAAATGATAAAACGGGCTTTCAACAAAAGGGTTAGGCCCAGGAATATCAAAGAAGGCGATTTAGTCCTAAAATCTGTTAGGGCTTTATCTAGTGAAGAAGGTTTTATCAGGAGGAGCCGTAATGGTGACAGACTTGGATGGGAACGAATTCGTCAACCCAACCAACTTGGACCAGTTGAAGCGCTACTACCCCTAACCTTATCTCAATGTCATTTGCTAAAAGTTTATCCTTTTTTACAAAATTTTCAAAAATTGAGCAAGTCAATAAATTAGGATTACCTATCCTACTGTTGCACATCTCGAACTAATAGTCTTGATGTATTTCGAAAATTACAAAAATCTATGTCTGAACTACGGTCGGTTTGATTCCACTAATCCTGGATACGTAGGCAACCCCTCAAAAGGGTACAACCATTGCAATAACGAAAAGACAGGAACGGTTTTCACTAATATGTCTTTTATTATTATTTCAAAAAAAATGCCTCACGCAAAAAATAACAACAACAAAAATCACACAAAAAATATTAGTATTACTTAAATAATAAAATTTAGGAGACTATTCGTACATTTTTCCCTTCCCCTTATCCTTCGGGTCACGCGGATCCCGAGGACGACGAGGTGGGGGCGAACGTTCCCTAATCACAAGTGGAACTTCCTTTGCTCGAACCCGCTTCTTCGACTTCGGTTTCTCTGTCGCCTGCACCGGTCCGATCCGAGCCCGTACGTGCTCAGATAGTCTATCCCGAGGACCAAGGCGGTCCTTAGCTGTCAGTCTTGGACCAAGTCTCCTTTCTAAATCTGTCTGGGGGCTCATTTTCCCCCATGCACCTTTAGTACTAGACCCTTCAGTCTGAGTCATAGTCTTCCCCTTCTGGCCTGACATCAGGCGAACCATGGTAGCCGGGGTGTCGCCGTCATCAAAGAAACCTCGATTATCCTTAGCTTGTTCTCGACGCAGCAAGTCAAAGGCTTCATCAGTCTTCAAAGCAGCACGGGCTTTAGCAGAATCCGCCTTGGTCCACTTCACGTAAGAATCAGATACCCAGATCGAATGAAGAGTCTTGGAAATGGGCCAAGTGTGCCGGGTATACCATCTTTGCGCCCAAGTATCACACATCACGTCCGTTAGCTGAGTAGATTCACTCATGACTGCCTCAATTTCCGGGATTCTTTGGGCCCGACCATATTGCCTAAGTATGCGATCGGGGTAGAGATGGATTGTTTGCCTAAAAGATAGGATTTGCTGATAACGGGCCCTATCCCTCGATTCTAACCCAGTCCAGACATAAATGGGCCACCAAGGTACGGTCCAACGGATCAATGGGCCTCCATGAAAAGATAGCAGCTCGTCCCAGAATTTTTGGGTAGTAAGACGAGAAAAGTCAACAGTCCGTCTTCTTGTCATCACTTGATTCGGGCGATATCGGCTTACGTCTAGAGAAGGATCCAAGATCGATAGCCTCTCAAAAAGCCAGAGCTGAAAAGTCAAAATCGCGAAAAGTAAAAAAAAAAATTGCAAAAATCGAAAAACAAAGAAAAACGGAAAATCGAGAAAAATCGCGAAAAAAATCGAAGACCGGAAAAAACGGAAATTGAAAGAAAATCAAAAATTACGAAAATCGAAAAAATCAGTCTACCTGTAAAAGACGGGTGCTACCGGTCAGCCTGATCGACGGATCTCTTTTACGATTATCTAAGCCTTGGATAATCTCCCCTGTAATCAGCCAAGCTGGGCTGTGCTCTATCTCCATCAGATCGGCCACCGAAAGAAGTCTGACATGGCCCATGCAGGATAACAAATCCATATGACCTTCAAAAGCATAGACATGGAGCACGCAAAATGTAAAGGCCCTGCGGCTATATACCGGCCTGACCCGGACGTCATCTGGGTTCATAAATTTTTCGGCCAAATCTGTCAAGGAAACTGTATCTCCTTCTGTCATACGAGATACCTCCATGTGAGAAAGCCCTAAGAATTCTCGTAATTTTCTCCTTATGTCACAAACTGAAAACGGGACGGCAGGGCGAAGCATGGGATTCCATCCTCCTACAGCAGCTATTTCCTCAGGAATAGGACAGATTTCGCCTCGAGGGAACCTAAAAACATGATAAGTATCATCCTAGTAGGACAGGCAGGCATCCAAAAAGTGACGATCCACTTGCATCTGGCGGATTGTGGATAATTGGGTGACGCCATTCTGGTTCAGGATAACTTTATCTGCATCTCTGAAAAGGCGGGACCAATCTTGCAGCATTCCAACTAGTCGTTCGATTCCCATAATGAATTTCTAAAAGGGAGGACTAAGTTTTTCAGAAATTGTTTTTCTTTGAAGGGAGAAAGGGAATTGTAAGAATTATGAATAAATTGTGAGCATGGAGAAGGTATTTATAGCATGAAATCGGATTCTCCTCCACACTTTGGGATTCCTAATCCCAGGGGATTTAGCATACAGGCCTTCATCCTAGGATCTAGCTAAGTCATCCCGAGCATTCCTATTCCTTCTCAGAATCAAAATACCTTAATTTTTCAAAATTCTCCCAAATTCAAAATTCCAAAATTTTATTCAAAAAAAAAAAAAAAACTTTTTCAAAAATTTTATTCCCCAGCGCGAGTCATTTCTCCTAAAAAAATGTGTTACATGCAAACTTCGCATAAATCATTATACAAGACGACTCAAGCAAAACCCGTATATGGGCACACCTAAGACTTATACGACAAGTCCAATTCCCACGGAGTTATCATCATTAACTCAGGTACATTTCTAGTCTCCGGCCGGCGGGCCCTTTACGCAGGTCTAATGGAACTTAAACGACCCGACCGGAAGCTGCCAGGTTTTAATCTTTGATTGACCTGGTGGCTACCCTGACTTTCGCCCTGTCCAAGCCTCAGTCAGAGTGGGGGCTCTGTAGACACCCACATTTTGACTGCCAGGTGTCTATAGCAGTTTTTGACAAACACCCGATGATGATCGGACGCAAACGTGCTTTAAATATTCAGAAACGGGCTCAAAATCATTGGCATTTGGCTTTGGCTTTTTACGGAGTACGTATATCACAAAACCAACCTCAAAATCAGGCCCAGTGGGTCGGTTCGAGTCAAATAAGACTAATTTGGGTCGATTCCGACACCAGGGGTAAAACCGTTTTTTAGTGACCGAGTCAAAACCCGGTCAAAGATTTTCCCGAGACACGGGAGTCAGCCGTGACACCTCACACGGCTGGTCCGGACTCCAATACTACAAAAAATCAGCTACACAAAATATTAAACAAATCCGTTTAAGGATAGGATTCGATCTCAAGTAGAAATTCTATCCAAAAACCGAATCAAACACTCAACCGAGCTAGGATACTCGGCCGAGTAGCCTACCAACCAGCCAGTTCCCTTTCTTCCTTCACAAGAAAACGGAATCCTCATTCCTCTCAAATTCCTATGTTGCCTATCCTAAGCGGTAGTTCTAATTCTCCTAGCCAAGGTCGGGAACTTCCCTATAAATAGCCCCTTGCACAACTCAAAATAGATATCGAAATTCATCATCATCAATTATACCCATACACTCATAAGCATAAAAACTTAGCATCGAGAAACCGATATTACAAACCCGAAGGAAAACGGCTCCCCTATACCCGACACCCTTCACCGAGACCACGTCCGACGCTAGACCGGCCGACTCTCACGTCCTTATTATGGGTCTTTCGTCGATTTTTTTTATTTCTAATATCGATATTATTAAAACTATTTTCGTATAACAAACATTCCTAAAAATATAATATCAACTCTATAGTTGAATATCGTATTAAAGGAATTAAATTAAGTCTTGTCGATGCTAAGAAAATCGTTACATCTTTTTTTTTACAAAATACAACGATTTCAAACGCGGAGAGAATTAACATCTTTTTCGTTCAAATTCTTTTTCAAACAATTTTACAAAACTTTTTTTAATTCATTCCGAATATTCGATATCGATTTCATAATCGAATATCGGATACGACGAATATCGAAAACATAAATCGAGTATAAATTAATTCGTATTTGTACGCGATTTATCAAAATTAGCAATTTTCGAACAACGAGCGAAATTGGAACAGGCCCGCACGCGAGTCGCGCCCCTCACAGGCGACTCGCGTACGACTCTGAAACCCGCCCTTTTTTTTTAGCCTTTTTCGTTCATTCTTTTTTATTTTATTCTACGAAACAATTTCTTAAAATTTCTAAAACTATTCCGAGTATTTGATATCGATTTCATAATCGGCTATCGAATATAACGAATATCGAAAATATTAAGTAGAGTACGTATTTTGCAATATTCGTACGCGGTTTAATAAAAGCATCGAATTTTCAAAAATCGGTCTCGAAAACAGACCGGGACGCGAGTCGCATGCGTCCCGGGCGAGCCGCGCGGCCGACTGAAACGCGGCTCGTCTTTTCCTTTAATATTATTTTTCGAACTTCGTTTTTTTATACAAAACCGCGCCTTTTAACAATATTTTTCAGATTTCGACTAATATTTTCTCGATCTCGTATATTTATTGTATTTGCTATATTATCTTTCACAAATCGATACTAACTCGTTTGTTCATCTTTTGTAGCAAATTCATTCTTTTTTCATTATTTGTTTTATTATACTAAAACGAATCTCACATGCTAAATTCAACTTTGACGTTAAATCTTTCATGCATTAAACCGACTTAGCAACTGATGGTAGGATTTGTCGTGGGTCCTAACCAACAATAAACAACCAACTAACCTAGTGGGTAGCTAGGGTAAGTCGGGATCGTATCCACGAGGACGGTAAGGTAAAGTCTAGACTAGGCTCACCTAAAACTAGGCTAAATCCCCAAACAAACACAAAGAAACGATAAATGGAAAACTATGGTGGAGGAAGAAGTATGACTAAACAAATGATGAACTAGGCTAAAACAATGCTAAACAATGCTAATGATCGAACTAATAAGTAAACTATAATAAACGATGACTAACTAAGAAGTTGAATCAAATATAGAAGGAAGTGGGGTAGGTCGGGTTCAAAGGTGTAGATGGGTAATTTGGGTGATCAAGGGTATAGGTGTCTCCTAGTTGCTAGAGTCGGTCCGGGCTCGCGCTACGTAGACCGATGTCAAGGTGGGTCCGGGCTCTCGCTACGTAGACCCTAGTCCGCGCTCTCGCGACTACGACTATTCTCAACATGACCACAAGATAGACAAACAATGAGAAGATGAACAAAAGTATGGGGAGCATGGCCACTACTACTCACACAAGCATATCAACAAACACATGGAGTGCCCACAATGTGACTAACAACAAAGATTCACCCTTTTCCCTTAATCAACCCTAATCAACCATAATCTACCCCTAATCTCCCTACTAACCCCACAAGAAGACTACTCACTCATTATGAAGAGAAAACCAACAATAACAAGAAAAATCAATATCACAAAACAAACATCCATTATGAATAACAAGAACAATATCAAGAACAATAGAGAAAGATTGAAACAAGATTAAATAACAATAAACAAGAGAAAGGAAGATTATACCAACAATAAGAAGATGAAAAGGTGCAATCTTGTATAAATAAGAACCCAAAATAAACCCGAAGGATGTCAAGCTGGGAGAATTCTTCAAGAACTTCTTAATACAAGAACTAATTACAATGATTAACTAAAGATTAAAGAGAGATTAAAACTAATGTGAGGAATACTAATCTAGGGTTTTAATGCTTAATGGAGGCTTAAATTAGTCTAGGGTATGATATCATGTGTTAACAATACAAGAGGGGAGTATATATATGGGTACAAGAATGAAGGAGAAGGAATAAATGATGCACGGCTGCAGGTGCTTGGTCCCGACCGGGACGGGTCCGTCCCGACCGGGACGGGGTGTCATCCCAACCGGGACGGACCCACAGTGGCCTCCTCTTTAGCGCATCTCATCCCGACCGGGATGAGGCCATTCCCGGTAGGGATGAGTCTTGTAGGCCTCCTTTAAGCTCCTTTTGGTCCCTACTTTCTTCCCATGGGTTTCTCGTCGACTCTCGGGACTCGGGATCGGGTCTCGGAGGCACGGGATTGGGACCCAAGGTCTCGGGGTCGATTCCAAGGCATCGAGTCATCGTTCCTTTACTCCGTTGGCTCCAAAATGTGTATGTATCGAGTCGGAATCGCTCCAACTCTCCCAAATCGGTCTTGGGAACCTGAAACGAACTAAAGGAAGCATAAGAAGCCCACTAATCACTCCCAAGGAGCGATTCCACAAGGAAATGGGACCAAAACATAGTGAAAAAGGCACTACAAGCTACACTTATCAACTCCCCCACACTTAACCCTTACTCGCCCTCGAGTAAGCACAAACTAAATACTAAACTAGCCGGGTGGGTATTAGCGCACCCTACGCCCTTTCAAATCACGCGAGTGCACTTTGAGGAAAAGTGCATTCCGCAAGGCAAGTCGGGTCTTGCAACAAAACCGTGGATGCAACCGGACACAAAACACATAAACAAGCAAACACACAAACAAACACATAATCGGTTGCACCCAAAAGAAAACAAATACCGCTTCCCTCAACAAAGCGGTGAAAAGACACCGGTTTAGGACTCAAGGCAAGTGACAACGTTCCCAAGCTAGCAATACGAACCAAGGTGGACAAAACCCTAATAGTATGACGATAAAGCAACAAAAACGTTGGCAACTTACCTAGATTCCTCCTAACCTCCTAAGAACGTACTACGGAACGATTGGCGGAGTGGAAAGTGATGAACCACGGTGTTAGTCGACACTGTAGGTAAGTGAGACCCCGCCCCCTTTAGCGATGAGCCAAGAGGGTCGTCCCGTGCCCGAAACCGCCTAACTAGTCCAAGTAAAAAGGTGGAAAATATTGCAAAGTGAGGGAAGACCGACCTTTGCCGCTATCATCCTTCCAAGGGACTCGGTCGTTTGGTAGGCTCTTCACGGCAAAAGTCGGAAAAAGGCTTATTTTTGTGGGGTTGAGATCTTTTTGTGAGACGATTTTCTTTTTTTGGCATCCTTTTCTTTTTGTATTTTTGCCTTGTTTGTGCCATGCCATTTCTTTTTCTTCTTTTCTATTTTCTTTTTGGCTTCTGTGTCTTTTCTTTTTCTTCATTTCTTTCTTTCTTTCATTTTCTTTCTTTTCTTTGCCCTTTTTGGCACGATTTGGCTTTTTGGCATTTCTTTGTGTAACAAGAAAGGGAGAATTCAACAAATTGCAATTTATTGTGTGGATATGTGTAGGAAGTAGGGGGAATGGCTATGTCGGGGGTGCGCATCCCCTTTCAAACCCACAAACAGGTGGAGAACTTGGACTAATCAAACGATCCTAAACACGGTCACCTAAGGGACGGGACCCGGCAACCAAGGCCTTTTCACACCGTGGGTGGTCATAATGGTCAAAATGCAAATCCCGTAGTAAATCCCTAGTAAGCTAGGTGGACTCAAGGTAAAGAACCAACGAATTCATTGATTTAGGGTCATTCTACTAGACTAAAGTCCAAGACTCGATTTACATTACTAGAAAGGGAAAGTAAACACTCGCACACTAGCCTCTAAACCGGGTTTTCGAAAACGGTTTACACACATGACACACAACACAACACAACACAAAATTAAAGACATGACGAAAACGAGAGGAAAAGAAACAAAGGCAACAAAAACAAAACATAACAAAACAAACATATAACAAACACCACCCCGATATTCCATACAAGTCACCAAATCATCCACCAATATGCACAAAGCTCCACCCGAGCACACAACATCACAATCTCCTCCAAACTCCACAAGGGATAAAGAAGAAAAAGGGATAAGATGTTACCGGAAGTCTTTAGAGCTTTCCAAAGTCATCGGCGATTTAAGCGACCTATAAGGAATGAGGGAGGCAAAAAATGCACACAAAACAAATATACGACACAATGACACAAAATAAAAAGACACAAAAAGAAAATCTTTTTGATTTTTGTGAAAATTTTCAAATTTTTAGGTGATTTTTAAGATTTTTTCGAAAAACTAAGAAAATAAAACTAAGCATGCTAGAATATCGCTCCCCCACACTTAAACCGAGCAATGTCCTCATGCTCGATCGTAGTGTGCGGAGAGACAAAAGAAAAAGAAAAGAAAATACGAAACTAAAGCCAAAAATAAAAGCTAAAAGTGAAGAAATGGTAGAATGTGTCCGGCCGGGGTGTAGTCAAGTCACCATGGGCCGAGACGAGAAAAAGATATGGATGGGGGAAGAAAATAAATAGAAAGAAATAAAAGGAAATAGGAGGGGAGGGCTAGGTGTAATCAAGTCACCTACCCCGGATTCCGCCTAAATCCGACTAAATCCTACAAAAAGGGTTGAAAAACTTGTAAAATTGGATTAATCGATCGATTCTCGACGTAATCACGTCATCGGAGTCGGGAGCAACAATACTAAGGCCTCGAAGGCCACCATGACATCAAGACACATAAGTGTACAAGGGGAAGGGTATAGACAAGGGGAAAACAAGCAATAAAAGACGGAAAAGAAAGGATAGTTGTTGTACCGACCGGTTAGCAACTCACTTGCTCCATCGTCGCAATGATCAATAAAGGTTCGTGCTTGTTGTCTTCGTTGTCATCCTTCTTCAAGCTTGAAAGGAACGCATGGTAGAGGTAGTAATAGTAGGGGGTGGGATTTGATGTGAGAATCGGTGTAAAGTGGATAAGAAAATGAAGTGATGGCATGACAATGAAGTATATGGGGCATATGATAAGGCTAAGATGGCTAGGGAGGTTGGGAGGGGGTATAAAATGGTTGGGTGGACTCAAATGTCGAAGAAGAGGCAAAAAGGGGGAGTAGGGGACCATCCCGGTCGGGATGGATGGTCCCGGTCGGGATGGATGGTCCCGGTCGGGATGGACCTCCAGTGAGCTCGAACTTTGGTGCACTCGTCCCGATCAGGACGGCTCCTTCCCGGTCGGGATGCTTCACTCTTCCCGGTCGGGAAGCCTCTTGCCGGTCGGGATGGGTCTTCTTGACCTTCCACAATCCCAAAAGCTTACTCCTAGCTTCAAAAACTTGATCCTCATGCTTACCATCCAAGCTCTATCATAGCCATTCCTCTCAAGGTATCATCTTCGATTTACCTATCCAACAAAGCTCACATACACATCAAATTCTCTCCCTCACAACGCTCATCAATCAATCCAAATAACAAGAATGTCACAAAACTCAAACTAACTACAAGAAAAAGATATATACAATGAGACGGTTCTTGTGGAACTCCGTCAAACCAAGGATGGTGCATCTTCATTCTTTTTCAACAACAATGACCAATTCCATCTCCATCGAGGGCACGAAGGAACAAGTAAAAGGCCCTAGCAAAGTCTTCAATCAAGCTTGTTATATAGGCATCCACATACCAAGGTTCTCCATGACCTTGCATCGACGTTCCCGGGGCATCCCAATCTTCCAAGTTCAATGGCTTGAACTTGTACTTTTGATCTTTCGGGATATACCCGAACGTCCACTTGTCCTCATGCGGCTCTAAGGGAGGCTCATCCTTCTCCTTGCTTTTCAACTTGTCATCAAGCCCATGATTTGGGCACTCATCCTCCTCCAAATCGGAGTCATCATCCTCAAGTACATAAGAGTACTTCTTCAAGCTTTGTCCCGGCTCACTCCCTAGATCGATGTCTTTCGTGGCTTGGATCATATTGCAAGACTCATCGCTGGTGGGCGAAGTGTTGCCTTGGAGGTCAAACACTAACCTTTCTTCCCCCAACTCGAAGGTGATCCTACCATTCTTCACGTCGATCATAGCACCGGCGGTGTGTAGAAATGGGCGCCCAAGGATAATGGGAGTGATAGCATCTTCCGGCATGTCGGGCACAAGAAAATCGACCGGAATGAAGAATTTCCCAATTCTTACCGGCACATCCTCTAGCATCCCCAATGGTCGGTTAAGAGATTTATCGGCCATTTGGAGTGTAATGGACGTACATTTCAGCTCCTTCATCCCTAATCGATCACAAATGGAATAGGGGATGATGCTCACACTCGCACTCAAATCACACATAGCTCTCTCAATCTCAAAGTTGCCTATGGTGCATGGGATAGAGAAACTACCCGGATCCTTCAACTTTGGAAGTGTGGAACCATGAATAAGCTCGCCCACCACCCTCGTGAACGCTATTGTCTCTTCCTTGTCGATGGATCTCTTCCTAGCTAGGATATCCCGCATGAATTTTCCATATACCGGGACTTGGGTGAGTAACTCGGTGAATGGGACATTAACATCCAATTGCTTCACAATGTTAAGGAACTTGTCGTATTGAGTGTCCACCTTAGTCTTCATTTGCCTTGATGGGAAAGGCAACTTGATTTGGTACTTGTTTTGTTCAATAGGGGTGGATTCCTAAAATGACACCTTCTTTTTACCCTTGTCTTTCTCTTGAAGTGGGGGAGGGTTGTCTTCTTGGGGTTTTTCAATTTCCCAAAGAACTTGCTCCTCCATTGGATTTCCCGAGCTTGAATCTTCTTGAATTGGAGATACAACTTCCTTCATTGCTTGTTGCTCACTAGGAAACACGGGAGGATTATAGGTGGCACCGCTCCTTAAGGTGATGGAATTGACATGCTCAAAATTTGGAGTTTCACCTTGAGGAGGTAATTGCCCCCTTTGTCTTGAAGAACTTCCCGATGCGAGTTGAGATATTTGAGTCTCAAGTATCCTCATGTGAGTTCTTGTTTCCTTGTTTTCATTTAAGATTTGAGCTATGATCTCTTGTTGTGACCTTTGTGTCTCCAATTGACTCCTTTGCATGTCTTGAGTACTCCTTTGCATATCCAACATTTGCTTTTGTATGTCGAAATCCCGAGGTGGAGATGACGGATTATGCGGTGTATCGGTGAGGGCTAATGGAGTACCATAGTCATGAATAGGAGACCAGCTCCTCGGCTTGCTTTGTTTTTGATTGCCTTGAGTTGCTTGTTGTTGTTGATGGTTCCCTTGAAACCCATGAGAATTGCCTTGATTAAGGCCTTGGTTGTTGCCATGGTTGTGGTTTTGTTGCTTTTGAAAGTTTTGGTTTCCTTGGAAACCGCCTTGATTGAAGTTCCCTTGTTGGAACCCTTGATTGTTGTTGTGGAAGGTACCTTGGTTGTTTTGCTTGAAGTTGTTGAAGGGTCTTGGATTACCCACATAACCTTGGTAACCTTGGTTGTTGTCCCTTAAGGGAGGTGGAACATAGGGACGATGTTGTTGTTGATGTTGAAAGAGTTGTTGTTGAGGGACTTGATTGGAAGCTTGGTATTGATTAGAGTAGGAGGCACCTTGCTTGAACGCTTGAAAGGCGTTCACTTGCTCAATACTTCCTCTACAATTCATAGGATCATGACCAACGATTCCACAAGTATCACACATCCCAAAATAAGGCAAAGGAGGTGCAAACCCCAAAGCATTCACTTCTTGAATCGGTTGATGGTGGGAGGAACTAGTGCCTTGGACTTGGTTGAGGTGTCTTTGGAGCTTCTTGTCAATATTCTCCATGTGTGTTTTCAATTGAGATCCAAGGTCAATGCTTAACTTAGTGATAGCATCAACCTCATGCATGCCTCCTCGATGTGCCTTCCTAGGCCTAGAGTATTGCGAATTATGCACCGCCATCTCTTCGATTCTCGCCCAAGTTTGGTCGTCATCGACCTCGGTGAACCTACCATTGGAGCCCATATTAAGTATAGCTCTGGAGTCCTCATAAAGACCATTCCAAAATTGTTGCACCAAGAACCATTGTGAGAGTCCATGATGAGGGCACGACCTAACCATAGATTTAAACCGCTCCCAAGCTTCATAAAGGCTCTCTTCATCCCTTTGTTGGAACCCGGTGATGGAGGCCCTAAGCAAATTAGTCTTTTCCGGAGGGTAAAACTTTTGGTAGAACGCCAAGGCAAGCTTTTTCTAAGTGTCGATACCCATGGTTGCCCTATCGAGACTCTTGATCCACTACTTCGCTTTTCCAATAAGAGAGAACGGGAAAAGTACCCAACGAATTTGATCTTGAGTAACCCCGGTTTGAGATATAGCGTCACAATAATCGGAGAAGGTCTCCATATGTTGGTGCGGGTCTTCGGTGGGCAAACCACTAAATGGGCTCCTCTCCAAAAGTTGGATAAATTGAGTCTTTGCCACAAAATTCCCGGTATAGGCTTCCGGTAATGCACTCGGTCCCGGCAAGACATCCTCGGTAAAAGTGGAGTGAGATGAAAACTTCGGCATGATTGGATATAAGGGAGAAGATGGTGGTGTAGACGGTGTTGATGTAGATGAAGAGGGGGAACTAGGAGAAGAAGAGTGGATAGATGAACCAAAGGGATTTATGAAGACCCCTTCGGCCGTCTCTCGAGGTGACTCGCTAAAGTCGGCTCCTTGAGCTTGCCCTTGATGAGTATTGCTTGCACTTGGTTGAGAGATCCTAACCCGGTTAATCGTCCGTTGGCGAAAGGCTCGAAAGAGTCTCTCCGGCTCTGGATTAAAGAGATAGAAGTCGCCTCCCCTCCTAGGCATACACTACACACTAGAACAAACGTGAGAACACCTAGTGCTTTATGGGCACTAGGCAACGACAATAAACACGCACAACTAGAGACGAAGAGAAAAGAAAGCTAAGAAAACAAGAAAAAACTAGAAAATATGCACAAGAGATGATGGGAGAACACAAAGAAGGGTAACTAAGTCTAGAAGTAAGCAAACTAAGTCTAAACAATGCACCCTCCCCGGCAACGGCGCCAAATTGATGGTAGGATTTGTCGTGGGTCCTAACCAACAATAAACAACCAACTAACCTAGTGGGTAGCTAGGGTAAGTCGGGATCGTATCCACGAGGACGGTAAGGTAAAGTCTAGACTAGGCTCACCTAAAACTAGGCTAAATCACCAAACAAACACAAAGAAACGATAAATGGAAAACTATGGTGGAGGAAGAAGTATGACTAAACAAATGATGAACTAGGCTAAAACAATGCTAAACAATGCTAATGATCGAACTAATAAGTAAACTATAATAAACGATGACTAACTAAGAAGTTGAATCAAATATAGAAGGAAGTGGGGTAGGTCGGGTTCATAGGTGTAGATGGGTAATTTGGGTGATCAAGGGTATAGGTATCTCCTAGTTGCTAGAGTCGGTCCGGGCTCTCGCTACGTAGACCGATGTCAAGGTGGGGTCCGGGCTCTCGCTACGTAGACCCTAGTCCGCGCTCTCGCGACTACGACTATTCTCAACATGACCACAAGATAGACAAACAATGAGAAGATGAACACAAGTATGGGGAGCATGGCCACTACTACTCACACAAGCATATCAACAAACACATGGAGTGCCCACAATGTGACTAACAACAAAGATTCACCCTTTTCCCTTAATCAACCCTAATCATCCATAATCTACCCCTAATCTCCCTACTAACCCCACAAGAAGACTACTCACTCATTATGAAGAGAAAACCAACAATAAAAAGAGAAATCAATATCACAAAACAAACATCCATTATGATTAACAAGAACAATATCAAGAACAATAGAGAAAGATTGAAACTAGATTAAATAACAATAAACAAGAGAAAGAAGATTATACCAACAATAAGAAGATGAAAAGGTGCAATCTTGTATAAATAAGAACCCAAAATAAACCCCAAGGATGTCAAGCTTGGAGAATTCTTCAAGAACTTCTTAATACAAGAACTAATTACAATGATTAACTAAAGATTAAAGAGAGATTAAAACTAATGTGAGGAATACTAATCTAGGGTTTTAATGCTTAATGGAGGCATAAATTAGTCTAGGGTATGATATCATGTGTTAACAATACAAGAGGGAAGTATATATATGGGTACAAGAATGAAGGACAAGGAATAAATGATGCGCGGCTGCAGGTGCTTGGTCCCGACCGGGACGGGGTGTCATCCCGAACGGGACGGGTTGGTCCCGACCGGGACGGACCCACAGTGGCCTCCTCTTTAGCGCACCTCATCCCGAACGGGATGAGGCCATTCCCGGTAGGGATGAGTCTTGTAGGCCTCCTTTAAGCTCCTTTTGGTCCCTCCTTGCTTCCCATGGGTTTCTCGTCGACTCTCGGGACTCGGGATTGGGTCTCGGAGGCTCGGGATTGGGTCTCAAGGTCTCGGGGTCGATTCCAAGGCATCGAGTCATCGTTCCTTTACTCCGTTGGCTCCAAAATGTGTATGTATCGAGTCGGAATCGCTCCAACTCTCCCAAATCGGTCTCGGGAACCTGAAACGAACTAAAGGAAGCATAAGAAGCCCACAAATCACTCCCAAGGAGCGATTCCACAAGGAAATGGTACCAAAACATAGTGAAAAAGGCACTATAAACTACACTTATCAGCAACCCATTCAATTCCTCGCATGTTTAGGAAAACAATGTTTGCATATCATTCATCGTATTACTAACGCGCGTATTAAAAAATCATTCGATATCCTAGTAGAGGCCGCTAATGTGCGGGCGGGGTTGGGTGTTCTTAGTGAACTTCCCAACATGTACCCTCACCCCTTACTCAGAACCATGGTTTCCGGATGTCCGAATCCATTGGCAACGAGAGTCATTCAATACACGATAAACCGATCAAATCGGCATCGGTATCGAAATGCAAAGGGACGAGCCCAATAAACTTTGACATCGGAAATGGGCCGTATTTTGTATACGACCCACTACGACATAGAGTGGGCTCGAACGGTTTCGAATAACCATAAAATTCGGTGGCGACTCCAACTTCAATTTAAATTTCAATTTGACCATCTCATATGTAGATTCAGATTCATTCGCCTTCCCAACCCCGCGCGTGGCCGCGTCGAGGTGGACCTATGTCATGTCCACACTAGTCCACTCGGTCGAGTGGCACCCCAAAAACCGAGACAAAGGGTTTTTCGACCACCACTCGGTCGAGTCTCGCAATGACTCGATCGAGTGGCAACGTACTCGGTCGAGTTCGTCAATAACTCGATCGAGTAGGGTCTAAAATACGGGACAGAAGCTTTTTTCGAGGACCACTCGGTCGAGTCCGTCCATGACTCGATCGAGTGGCTTTATCACGACAAATACCGTGAGTCCCACATCTCTTTTCTAGTCTCGATAATACTTTTTTATGACTTAGGTCAGCACGTGTCAAATCTATCACGTGAAACATCACTTTTCAAAACCATGCATCATCCTATTTACGTCATTCCATATTATATTTTTTCGCACCGTTATTATCGTTATACCGTTACTAACATGTTTGTTTCCATCTTTGTCGATTTTATTTTTGTTTATTTTATTGTACTAAAATGAACTCTCATGCTAAATATAACTTCGACGTTAGTTTTAGTTGCATTAAATCGACATAGAAACCCATTCAATTTCTCGCATGATTAGGAAAATAATGTTTGCATATCATTTTCATCGTTTTACTAACGCGCGTATTAGAAAGTCATTCGATATCTTAGTAGAGGCCGCTAATGTGCGGGCGGGGTTGGGTGTTCTTTGTGAACTTTCCAACACGTACCCTCACCTCTTACTCAGAACCTCGGTTTCTGGATGCCCGAAACCGTTGGCGCACGAGAGTCATTAAATACACGGTATCCGATAATGTCGGTATCGGTATCAAATGCAAAGGGACGAACCCAATAAACTCTGAAATCGGAATGAGCCGTATTTTGTACACGGCCCACTATGACATAGAGTGGGTTCGAACGGGCCCGAACTCCCACAAAGTTCGGTGGCGACTCCACTTCGATTTAAATTTCAATTCGATCCATTCTCATATGAAGATTCATTCACCTCCCCAAACCCGCGCGTGGCCGCGTCGGGGTGGACCTATGTCATGTCTACACAAGTCGACAAGACCCAATCAAACCAAGACACCAAACTAAGACCGTACAAAATCGAACAACCCAAACATGACAGCCAAGACAAAACCTAGCATTCTAAACATAAACAACCAGGCCAACCGAGCAAACAAACACAAACTAACACCAGAGGGTGGGGGAATGGGACGAGAGGAAGAGAGAACACCCAACAGCAGAAGTCGATGAAAGGAGATTGGCCAAAACATGGACCATACAGACAACCCTTAACCGAGGAGGGAGAGACGGTCACCGGAGGGCGGGGGAGGGTTTTAAACTTATTAATCTAATTTTAAAAACCAAATATTCATGAAGATAGATGACCATCAGAAAATAATTGAAAAAAATATATTTGGACTAATTCTATAAATCATTTGAAATATCAACCATACTTTTTTACATAAAATTTGGATGTAAAGTTATTAAAATGAATTTTAAGTTCAAATAATTTTTCCCCGTTCTACATTTCCTCAAAAATTCATGAAAAATATAATACTTAGTATATGTTTTTTATAGCACAATTTTATAGAATAACACAACTTTTAGAGAAGGTCTAATGTAAGATGAGTAGACGACCTCAAAATAATTCATTTTTTAAGGAACAACCGCGCAATTTGTGCGAGGTTAAAACTAGTATCCTTGTGATATTTGCTGTTATTAGCATCTTAACGTGTGCCCATTGGACACACTTTAGAAAAATCTTTTTTGATATGCGATAATTCTACTTAGGTTTATAGTCTTAAAAAATCTTATATTAACCCATTTGTTTTTTGGGTGAAAAATAAGGTAGGGAAAATGAGTGGTTCAAAAAAGAAGAAGGAAGAGAGAGAAATTGGTGGGTAAATGTGAACCACACATTTATGACCTAAAATGGAAAGTGTGTAAAAGATCAAACTCAGCCCAAAAAGAAATCTTCTACTAAAAGAATAAATCCTCTAAAAATTTCCCTCCAAATGCTAAATCTTATTTATGGAAACAATATAAATCATCTACAAATTAAATGCAAATAAGTCAAATACTATAGTATTAATATTTTACAATTACAAAACGTTGTAAACTACGTACTACAAGTATTATTAGCTTCCTGACGATGTAATCATTAAAATTTATAAACTTATACTTCCTTCGTTCAAGGCCAAGCTACCGATATTCGTTTTTCAAACGTTGAAGTCCAAGGTTCTCATTTCCATTTTAGTCATTATTTTAATATTAAACAAATACTTTAAACTTTACATACATATTTAAAAAAATGTCACTATTTACTACGTTTAATATTAAACAAATAATTAATCTTTACACATTTGTGCCTTTAATAATAAACAATTGATTTCTTCAAACTTGTGCTAAAAGCAAATGGGTAGCTTTGACTTGAATGGAGGGAGTATTATTATTCGCTTCATGAACATGAAAAATAAATAAAAATATACATTTCATTACATTATTAATTTCTCTCAATTAATAGTTTCAATTTTAATTCTCAAATTAAAAGTTGGGACAGAAATGTTGAAATAAAATAAGAGTAAATTAAAAATTACTCCCTTCAAAAACGCATAAATTAAAATTTACTCCCTTTTGAATTTTTTTTAATATTTAACACCCAAAATGATGTCTTAGTTCAAAAATTGCTTGCATTTATGAATTCCGGCCGGTTTTAGTGTGTGTACAATCACATATGGTACCCCTCATTTCTAGTGTATTATGTTTCTATACCCTTAATGACATTTTCCGTCCCTAAAAGTGAGGGGTACCATGTGTGATTATAAAAGTACATGAGTACCATATAGAAAAACTAAAAACACGGGATACCATGTAGAAAATCTCTTATTATAATTTTTCGTTGAAATTTCAACACTTTATCATATATATATATATATATTCGATAACCTTATTATAATTTTTCGATATGGGATAATTTTACATAATTAAGCTTATAGTTTTAACAGTTCTTTTTAAGACTCAAAAGAGTTTGTTTTTATATCTAAATTAAGGACGGGAGATTACTTTTATTTTTATATAATAAAATTCGCACTTATTATAATTTTTGGACGAATGATTACTCTTATTTATATGATAGAAATTCTTCACCTTATTATAATTTTTTATGTGGGATAATCTTACCTAAATTTATTGTCTTAGGTACTTTTTAAGGACTCAAAAGACCTTTTTTTTATATATAAGAACAAATGATTAATCTTCTTATTTATAATATAAAATTACATCACCTAATCATAATTTTTCGATGTGGAATAATTTTGTACTTAAGTTTATAGTTTTTAATTTTTTTTAAGTAGACTCAAAATTTTTTGGTTGATATATAATGACAAATGATCACTCTTATTTATAATACTGTATAGAATTTCATCATAATTTTTCGATGTGAGATAATTTTACATAAGTTTATAATCTTCTGAGCTTTTTTTATGACTCAAAAGATTGTTGGTTGAAGTCTAAGAACGAATTATTACTCTTATTTCATCACCTCATCATAATTTTTTCGATGTGGGATAATTTTAAGTTTGTAGTCCTATTAAGAGATTTTTTAAGACTCAAAAGTTTTTTGTCGATATTTAAAAATAATGATTACTCTTATTCATAGTATAAAATTTCATAACCTTATCATAATTTTTCGATGTGAGATAATTAATTAAGGCTTATAATCTTAATCTTAAGAGTTCTTCGAGACTCAAAAAGTTTGTTGGTGGATATCTAAGGAGGGATGATTACTCTTATTTATAATATAGAATTTTATCACCTTAATATAATTTGTCGATGTGGGATAACTTTACTATTTTTATATGTAACAAATTCATCACATTAATATGATAGATTAAACAAATTATATGAAACAAATTATATTTATTGTTATATTCAAATGAAAGCATTTTCTCCCAAGAATCTAATTATTTCATTTTTATAATTTTTTTACGATAATTTTTTGTTAAACGAAATTTAAAGATTTAAAGATGAAAATTATAAAACATCACATTAATATGATAGATTAAATATATTATTATAACAATTAAAATATTCTCTACTTGATTTTTTTATTATTAATTACACTTTTCTAAATTGAGTTTTGATGCAACGGAATCATATCGCTCAAAAAGTTCTGACTTTATATATATATATATATATATTGATTAAATTTCGTTTAGCTTTCTTATATATTATATCATTTTCATCAAACTTTCTAATATCTTCGTACTTCATGTATTTCCTTTTTTGTTCCTACTTTTTATTAAGCTACCATTATTACTTTTTATGGAGTACTATTTAGTACTTACCATACTTACCACCTCATTTATACATTAACCTTATTAATTTACATTTTGTACACTCTCATTTGTCTACTCCCTTATTATTTTACATTATTTTAACCCAACCAAAAAAAACTTTTGTGTCGTTTTGAAGCGGGAAGATAAAAAGACTAGAGAAAGTATACATATATGGAGTACTCCAATCAATATATATATACAAATGAGAGTGTACAAAATGTAAATTAATAAGGTTAATGTATAAATGAGGTGGTAAGTATGGTAAGTACTAAATAGTACTCCGTAAAAAGTAATAATGGTAGCTTAATAAAAAGTAGGAACAAAAAAGGAAATACATGAAGTACGAAGATATTAGAAAGTTTGATGAAAATGATATAATATATAAGAAAGCTAAAGGAAATATTTGAATTTGTAATCACTCTGAGTTCCTAATATTTTGCCATTTCTTTTTTTTATGGAAAATAATTAAGAAAAACTTTAAATACTATTAAAGGTACAATAACTTGGAACAACTTAATATTTAATTATCCAAAGTGTAGTATGACAATGACATACGATGTAAATATGTTAATAAGGTAGGGATAGTTTGGTCGAAAAAGTAGACTAAAAAGGAAAGGGGTCAATTGGATTTGAACGACCCAAAAAGGAATACATACTCTTTGGATGCGAACGAAGGGAGTACAATATTCTACATTTCTATCTAAATATAAGAAATTGTGTATGATAAAAATTAGACATCGTAACCCGTCTACAAAACTTGATCGAATTGTTATATACAAAAATTCTAGTTACAAAAGAGTTTAAAATTCTAGATACGACGATATTCCACCTATATAAGGTTTCGAGTTTGATGTCGAAATATCGAAAATATTAGATCATACTGTAGACATGCACCCACATTTGGCCGTTAGGTGTCTATAGCAGTTTCCAAAAAACACCCGATGATGATCAGACGCAAACATGCTTTAACGTACTCGAATATGGGCTCGAAATCATTAGCTTTTGGCTTGGGCTTTTTAAAGAGTACAAATCTCATAAAACCAACCTCAAATTCAGGCCCAGTGGGTCATTTCGAGTCAGATAAGACTAATTTGGGTCGAATCCGATACCAGGGGCAAAACCGTCTTTTAGCGACCGAGTCAAAACCCGGTCAAAGATATTTTCCGAGACATAGAGGCCTGCCGTGTCACCCCACGAATCCGGTTTGAACTTGGACACTACAAAAAAATCAGCTACAAAAAATATTAACAATTCCGTTAAAGATAGAATTCGATCTCCAGGAGGAATTCTACCCGAGCACTCGACTGAGTACCAAGCATAATCGGCCGAGCAACCCTTTTCCAGCCGAGTTCGGTGCCCTCCCCACCAAGAAACGGAATTCTGATTCCTCTCAAAATGCTTACTTTTCCTATCCAAAGCGGTATTTCTTATCACCCAATTTAAGCTGCTTCTCCTAGCTTCAGTCGGAGACTTCTCCTATAAACAGACTCCCTCGTACAAACACAAGGGACATTCATTAACCTCGAGATTCAGACACGCTCATCATTCAGACACATTTACATCTCATATAGCAATAATACACGCATAGCATCGAATGACCGATATTACAACCCGAGATCACGCCGCCTAGACCCGAAAAACCGGCCACCTCTACCCGACACACCCTACACGACAAAAACCACCATAACTCACCAACATTACCTCGACGCTCCCGTGTCTAAGCCACGTTCCGACGAGCCCCGTTTCGAGAATAAAGAGCATGTAGGTTGAGGGTGTAAAACAAAACCCCGTCTCTTCCCTTCTTTCTCTCTTCCTCTCGTTTTTTTCCCTTTTGCGTCGTTGGTCCGTTTTTTTTATGGGTCATCGTCACATTTTTTTTAATATCGATACTACAATCTATTTTCATATAAAACGAACGTTCTTAAAATATGATATCGACACTATAGTCGAATATCGTATCTAAAAAGAACTAAATCAATCTCGTTGATGCTAAAAAATCGTCACACGGTCTAGAAAACAAAATATGACGATTTCAATGCGGAGAGAATTAATATTTTTTCGTTCGATTTTCAAAACGATTTCTAAAGCATTTTTTTTCTCTAAAAATCATTCCGAATAAATGATATCGATTCCATAATCGAACATCGAATATAACGAATATCGCAAAATTAAGTCGAGTATAAATCATGCTATATTTATACGCGATTTAACAAACCGTCGATTTTCTAAAAAACGATCCCGAAAATAGGCCGCCATGCGAGTCACACGCACCTCGTGCGAGTTGCACGGCCACGCGAGTCGCGCCCTCCTCGCGCGGGTCACACGAGCCCCTGAAAAACTGCGACATAAAAAAGCAATTTCGTTCTAATTTTCCAAACATTGTTTCTTTAACAGAACAACGGGTTTTTCGGCATATTTTAGGTCTCGATAAATATTTTCTTGACCTCGGTCAACGCGTGTTTAATCCATCACGTGTCATAAACTTTTCAAAATCATGCATGTCATCGTATTTACATCTTTTATTTGATTTACAAACCGTTACTAACTTTTTTGCTCATGTTTTTAGCGATTTCTTTTCTTCATTTGTTTTATTATACTAAAACAATCTTCGCATGCTAAAACAACTTTGACGTTAATTTTAGATGCATTAAATCGACCTAGCAACCCATTCAATTATTGGCATGTTTAGGCAAAACAACGTTTGCATATCATTCATCGTTCTACCAACGCGTGTATTTCAAAATCAAACGATATCTTAGTAGAGGCCGCTAATGTGCGGGCGGGGTTGGGTGTTCTTTGTGAACTTCCCAACACGTACCCATATCCCTTACTCAGAACCATGGTTTCCGGATGTCCGAACCCATTGGCACACGAGAGTCATTCAATACACGGTATCCGATAACGTCGGTATCGGTATCAAATGCAAAGGGACGAACCCAATAAACTCTGACATCGGAATGGGCCATACTTTGTGCATGACCCACTACGACATAGAGTGGGTTCGAACGGGCCCGAACTCCCACAAAGTTCGGTGGCGACTCCACTTCGATTTAAATTTCAATTCGACCCATCTCATATGGAGATTCATTCGCCTCCCCAAACCCGCGCGTGGCCGCGTCGGGGTGGGCCTATGTCATGTCCACAATTTGGCGACTCCGCTGGGGATTAACTGATGCGTGACTTACCATCGGCATCCTCAGAGTGAGACTCGAATACAAATCCTTTGACTAATACAATACGAGTTTTATTTTAACGGTTCATGCATAACCCCATATTTTCCCGAGCCGGTACTGGTGACCGACGTCCCACTATACTATTGATGTAGTCCAAATTTGATATGTCAAAGGTGTCTATAGTCGATTCGTATGGGTTTTACAGCATGTTCTAAGCTCAACTCGACTTAGGAAGTCCTCCCCGATTCTCGGATAGACTATGTACACTAGTATAGACCCTTTATAGACTGACCGAGACTTAGTTTAAGAGCATACATGGTGTCGTTATACTGCTTCCATGACTACATGCTACTTGATCTACATCTTTTTCAAAAAACCGTCATTTTCAAAAAAATTGCATCCTTTTCAAAACATCCAATTTCAAAACCCGGGACATATACCGAATTTAGGATTTACGATTTTACTCAAAAACAACCTATTTCTAGCCGGTATCCTGCCCATTTCAAAACTCGGAAATACTTTTGAACTTTCAAAACCGTCCCCTGGCTCGCCTTTCCGTTTTTTTTTTCTTTCGAAAAAAAAAGCCGGGCTCCCCCTCCCCGATTTTTTTTTGGGCTTTCAAAAAAAAAATTCTATTTCAAAAACTTCCTCTTCTTAGGACTTCCCGTATTTAGCAGTGTCGGGTCGCGTCGTAAGTCACTGAGGTCTCTAGCGTCGAAACTCCGTCGATCTTACATCATGGGTTTCTTCCTATCCCAGTCCGCCTTATTCGACTAAGACAAGGCCCACCTTTCACAAGTCACTCGTCTAGGTGTCTTTTCCGAGTCATTTCCTTCCTAGTCTTCTTTTCCCTTGCTCGGGATGTACTTTTGTTCTAGGATTCGGGTTTAGTTGCTGACTACGCGGTATTCTTACAGACAGGCCGCCCTTTACCCGAACCATAACGAAAGAAGCCATTGACGAGTTGACCGCCTCGTTGGTCAAGCTAGAGGATCAATTGAGAAAAATGAGGGAGGACCAGATCGCCATCCTTACTTGGGTAAGCGCCGTAGAACAAAGAACTCCTCTCGGTGGAGTCGAGACTACCGGGCCGTTAGCTGAACTGGCCAGCACGGTCCGTAAGCTGCAGGAATAGGTCCACACGATGACCAACAACACCATCCATACGGAGAACGCTCGGGCTTATTCGCCTCTAACCGATGAGTTGCCCGCTAATCTCAACTTAATGGGCCTGCCAATGTTCGATGGGACTGAAGACCCGGTGCTCCACATCCGGGCTTTCAAAGAATTCATGGCTGTCAAGGGGGTTAAGTCGTCCATGTTCAAGCATCTCTTTGCTTCTTCCCTGGAGAAGCACCCAAAAGCCTGGTACTATAGGCTTGATTCCAAGAAATACAAAACTTGGGACGACGTGGCAACAGAATTTGCTCGGAACTATGCCGACAACACTGAGATCCAGACTACGATGCGTACTCTGGAAGTTATGGCCCAAGAGCCCAACGAAGGGTTCACAAATACCTTCAAAGATGGAGGGCCGAAAGTGTTAAGCTGGTTGATAAGCCGAGTGAGAAAGTCTTGGTGGAGGCCTTTGTCAAGAACCTCCTCCCTTCTTACCGGATCCATCTCCGGTATGCCGTCATACCTAATTTCGCCACCTTAACCGAAATGGGTACAAGAATTGAAGATGACTTAAGGTTAGAGAACCTTACTAAGGCCTCTACCAAAGGGTATCAAGGGGCCAGCTCGTCTGCCAGCAAGCCCACAACAGCAGCTGCAACCCGTAACATCTTTGATGAGGTCAATTCACTAGACACCTCATCCAAAAAGAATACTCCAACTCGGGTATTCACTGATATAGGGACCACCTATACTTATGCCTTACAAAGGCTGTCTTCAAAAGGCCTAATCCAACCGATAGGCCCAACTCCGGTAGTTCCGGTCGAAAAACGATCAAAGAGCTATAACATTCAGGCCTACTGCCAGTATCACCGAGGTAATGGACACGACACTGAAAAATGGTGGAAATTGAAGCATCTCATTCAGGATCTAATCGAAAGTGGGAAGATGCCGCTGCCCAGTGACAAACGAAGTAACAAAGATAACCCCTTTAGTACTCACGCCATTCTTACTGGAGAAGTAGTCGACTGTGCTCATCTCATTTCCCCTTTCATCCCACAAATTAACGGGATATGGAATGATGATGAAGACGACGTTTACCTAGCTAAGGGGGAAGCTGTCCCCATCACCATCGAAGAAATCCGGAAGGCTAAAACCAAAGCCTTGGCCAGCACTCATGTCATCACGGCCGACCTTTCTACCCCGGAAACCGTCACTGAACCTCCCAGGACGGAACCCACACTCGAGAAACCAAACGCTGACACGGCCCTAGTCAAACAACTAACGAGGGTCCGAACCGATCTTACTATATGGCAGCTTTTGGTTAGTTTTCAAGAGCATCGGGCAGCACTCACTAAGGCTCTCGATGAAATCAAGGTTGAGTCGTTGGTTACCCCACTGAAATGGTAGCCACTATTTTGCCCCACCTTAAAGGCAAATCTAAGGAAGAAGGCCCACTTATCACCTTCTCCAAATCCGACCTCCCAACGTTCGGGGCCACCCATAACTTGGCCTTATACATCACGGTGATCTGCTGGGGCAAATATCTCCCCATGACCCTGATTGATGACGGGTCCGCTGTAAATGTCCTTCCCTTAAGGATTGTAAGGCCCTCGGCATTACCGAGGCTGATTACCTTCCGACCGCACAAACTATCCAGGCTTTCGGCGGAAGCCCAAAATCAGTTGTTGGGGCTGTTAAACTAACGATCATAACAGATGGCTGTTCCGAGAGCACTCCCTATCCCGCCTCTGACCAATGATCAGATAGCTGCTCTCTTTGAGCTATTTTAGAGCCTCAGATAGTTAGGTTCATCCTTAGATCCCGAGGAGAGACAACAATTCACGAACCTCCTCCAAGAATTCAAAGACGTCTTCGCATGGTCCTACAAGGACATGCCGGGAATAGATCGGGAGATAGCTGAACATCGTATACCCATCAAAGACGGGTGTATGCTGATAAAACAGAAACTCCGAAGAATGAGGCCCGAATGGTCTCTCAAAGTCAAAGAATAAGTTGACAAACAATTCAAAGCAGGCTTCATACAAGTGTCTGAATATCCAGATTGGGTTGCGAACATCGTGCCGGTGCCCAAGAAAGACGGCAAGGTACGGGTATGTGTAGAATTTCGAGACCTTAATAAGGCCAGCCCAAAAGACAATTTCCCATTACCACACATCGATATATTGGTGGATAACACGGCCGATCATGCCCTACTATCCTTTATGGACGGGTATGCCGGGTACAATCAAATCAAAATGGCGGAAGATGATATGAGTAAGACCACCTTCACTACACCTTGGGGTACTTACTGCTACACCGTCATGCCATTTGGGCTTATCAATGCCGGGGCCACTTATCAACGGACCGCCACTACCTTATTACACGATATGATGCATAAGGAAGTAGAGGTTTACGTGGACGACATGATCGTTAAGTCCAAAGACCGAAACGGGAACATTTCGACCCTAAGAAAATTCTTCACCCGATTACGCAAGTACAACATGAGGCTAAACCACCAAAAATGTAGTTTTGGGGTAACATCAGGCAAGTTACTAGGCTATATCGTTAGCCAACGCGACATCGAGGTCGACGACTTACCCGACTCATAGAAGTCATTTTCGTAGTTAGTTTTATTTTCGTAGTTTTTCGAAAAATCCTTAAAAAAAACCCTAAAAATTTGAATTTTTTCACAAAAATCAAAAAGATTTTCTTTTGTGTCTTTTCCTTTTGTGGCGTTATGTCGTAATTTGTTGTGTTGTGCGCGTTTTGCCTCCCTTTTTCCTTATAGGTTGCTTAATCACCGATAGCTTTGGAGAGCTTTCAAGACATCCGGTAACACCTTTTATCCCTCTTTCCTCTTTGTCTCTTTTGGAGTTGGGAGGAGATTTGTGATGGTGTGCGCTCGGGTGGAGCTTTGTGCACATTTGTGGTGATTGGTCGCTTATTTGGAAATTCGGGGTGGTGTTTGTTCTGTTTTCTGTTTGTTTTGTTTTGTTTTGTTTTTGTTTTGTTTTTGTCGCGTCTTTGTTTTGTGTGTGTAGTTGTGTCTTGTGTGCAAAACGGTTTTCGAAAACCCGGTTTTGAGGCTAGTGTGCAAGTGTTTACTTTCTCTTTCTAGTAGTATGAAACGAGTCTTGGACTTTAGTCTATTAGAATGACCCTAAATCAATGATTTCGTTCGTTTCTTACCTTGATTCCCCCTAGCATACTAGGGATTTACTACGGGATTTGCATTTTGACCATTATGACTACCAACGGTGTGAAAAGGCCTTGGTTGCCGAGTCCGTCCCTTAGGTGATCGTGTTTGGGATTGTATAATTAGTCCAAGTTTTCCACCTTTTTGTGGGTTTGAAGGGAAAGCGCCGTCCCGACTTACCCATTTCCCTACCTCCTACACATATCCACAAAATAAAGTTGCAATTTGTTGGAATCTCTCTTTCTTAGTTGCAAAAAGAAATGCCTACAAATCAAATCTAGCCAAAAGGGCAAAGAAAAGAAAAGGAAAGAAAATGAAAGAAAGAAAAGGTTGAAGAAAAAGAAAAGGCACCAAAAGCCAAAAAGAAAATACAAAAGATGAAAAAAAAAATGGCATAGCAACGCACAAAGCAAAAAATGCAAAAGAAAGAAAAATGCCAAAAGAAAACCGTCTCACAAAAAGAATTCCCCACCATCTCAAAAATAAGCTTTTTACCGAATATTGCCGTGAAGAGCCTACCAAAGGACCGAGTCCCTAGGAAGGATGATAGCGGTAATGGTCGGTCTTTCCTCATTTTGCAATAATATTCACTTTTTTACTTGGATTAGTTGAGCGGTTTTGAACATGGGACGACCCTCTTGGCTCATTGCCAAAGGGGGCGGGGTCTCATTTACCTACAGTGTCGACTAACACCATGGTTCATCCTTTTTCCATCCCGCCGATCGTCCCGTAGTATGTTCTTAGAAGGTTAGGAGGACCTAGGTAAGTTACCAACGCTCTTATTGCTTTGTTGTCATACTATTAGGGTTTAGTTCATTTTGATTTGTATGATTAGCTTGGGAACGTTGTCACCTGCCTTGAGTCCTAAACCGTTGCTTCTTTCACCGCTTGTTTGAGGGAAGCGGTATTTGTTTCTTTTTTGGGTGCAACCGATTACTTGTTTGTTTTTATGTTTGTTTGTTTATGTGTTTTTGTGTCCGGTTGCATCCACAGTTTTGTCGCAAGACCTTACTTGCCTTGCGGAGTGCACTTTTCCTCTAAGTGTACTCGCGTGAGTTGAAAGGGCGTAGGGTGCGCTAAGACCCGCTCGGCTAGTTTAGTAGTTAGTTTCTGCTTACTCGAGGGCGAGTAAGGGTTAAGTGTGGGGGAGTTGATAAGTGTAGTTTGTAGTGCCTAATTTGTTTTGTTTTGGTCCCGTTTTCCTTGTGGAATCGCTCCTTACGAGCGGTTTATGGGCCAATTATGCTTCTTCTAGTTCGTTTTAGGTTCCCGAGACAATTCATAAAGAATTGGAACGATTCCGACTCGTTTCATACACTTTTGGAGCCAATGAAGAGAAGGAGCAATCACTCGATGCCTTGGATTCGATCCCGAGACCTTGGGACCTGATCCCAAGCCCCTTAGACTCGATCCCGAGCCCCTAGAATCGATGAGAAGCCCATGAGAAGCAAGGAGGAACCTTAAAGATCATATTGGAGGCCTACAAGACCCATCCCGGTCGGGAAGGACCTCATCCCATCCGGGATGGGGTGCACAAAAGCAACTGGGTCTGTTTTGGGTCCGTCCCGGTCGGGATCACTTCGTCCTGGTCGGGACCATTTCGTCCCGGTCGGGATGACCCTGCTGTAGCCCGTGTTTGATTCTTTTCTTCTCCTTCACTCTTGTAACCTTATAAATACTCCTCTCTTGTTTTGTTTAAGCATCATGACATTACCCTAGATTATTTTAGGCCTCTCTTGAACATTCAAAACCCTAAGTTTAGTTTCATATTAATCTTTAGTTAATCTTAGTTTAGTCTAGTGGATTAATCTTGTATTAAGGGTTTTCTTCAAGAATCATCCAAGATTGACAACCTTGGGAGTTTCATTTGGGTTTATCTTTTCAATACAAGTTCTCATCTTTTTCATATCCTTGTTAGTTTGGTATAATCTTCTTCTCTTCTTTACTTTTAATCTTTGTTTATTTATCAAGTTTGAATCTTTACATATTTTTCATTGTTCTTGTTTGTTCATAATGAATGTTTTGATTATTATGTTGATTTCTCTTGGTTATGTTAGTCTTAGTTTGATAATGAGTGAGTAGATTCCTTGTGGGGTTAGTAGGGGGATTAATTGTGGATTATGGGTGATTAGGGTTTGATTAGGGGAAAAGATTGCATCTTTGTTGCTAGTCACATATTGGGCACACCATGTGTTCGTTGTATTGCTTGTGTGGGTAGTAGTGGTTAATGCTTCTCATACTTGTTCTCTTCTTCTCATTGTTTGACTAATGTGTGATTGTGTTTGGGTCTAGTCTTAGACACGAGAGTGCGGACTTAGGTTTAGACGCGAGAGCGTAAACCGACCTTGACTTAGGCTTTGACGCGAGAGCGTAAACCGACTCTAGCAACGAAGAGACACCTACACCCTTGATTACTCTATTATCCTTCTACACTTAAGAACCCGACCTAACCCTACTCCCTTCCATATTTGATTCATCCTTCTAGTTAGTTATCATTTCTCTAGTTCATGTTTAGTTTATCTTTTGTTGTTTCATTTGGCCTATATTATATCTAGTTTATTGTTAGACCATTTTCTTCACCTCCAACCACCATAGTTGATCAATTATCATCTTCTTTGTGTTTGTTTGCGACTTAGCCTAGTTTTTAGGTCGACTTAGTCTAGACACTACAATACCGTCTCCGTGGACACGACCCGACTTACCCTAGCTACCGTTATGTTTAGTTGGTTTTTTTGGTGTTAGGATCGACGACAAATCCTACCATCAATTTGGCGCCGTTGCCGGGGACGGTGCATTGTTTAGACTTAGTTTGCTTATTAGCTAGACATAGTTACCCTTCTTGTGCTCTTTCTCTATCACTTGTGCATATTTTAGGCTTTTTCTTTGTTTTTATAGCTTTCTTTTCTCTTTGTCTTTCGTTGTGTTCGTTTATTGTTTTTGCCTAGTGCCCATAAAGCACTAGGTGTTCTCACGTTTGTTCGAGTGTGTAGTGTATGCCTAGGAGGGGAGGCGAGTTCTTTATCTTCAATCCAGAGCCGGAAAGACTCTTTAGAGCCTTTCGCCAACGGACGATTGACCGGGTTAGAATCTCTCAACCAAGTGCTAGCAATACCAATCAAGAACAAGCTCAAGGTTCTGACTTGAACGAGACACCTCGAGAGACGGCCGAAGGGAATTTCGTCAATCCTTTCGGTGCTTCTAGTCCTAGTTCTCCTTATTCATCTACATCAACACCTTCTACACCATCATCTCCCGCATATCCAATCATGCCTAAGTTCTCTTCTCATTCAACCTTTACGGAAGACGTTTTGCCCGGTCCAACCACTTTACCGGAGGCATATACCGGCAATTTTGTGGCAAAAACACAATTCATCCAATTGGTCGAAAGAAGTCAATTTTTTGGGTTACCAACCGAAGATCCTCATCAACACATGGAAACCTTTTCGGATTATTGCGATGCTATCTCACAAACGGGAATAACCCAAGACCAAATCCGGTGGGTACTATTTCCTTTCTCTTTAATCGGTAAAGCTAAGAAATGGTTCAAGGGGTTAGACAAAGCGACTCTTGGTATTGATACTTGGAAGAAGCTAGCTTTAGCTTTCTACCAACAATTCTATCCCCCGGAAAAGACAAATCTATTGAGAGCCTCTATCACGGGATTCCAACAACGTGATGAAGAAAGCCTCTACGAATCGTGGGAAAGATTCAAAGCTTTGATCCGCTCTTGTCCTCACCATGGTCTATCACAATGGTTCCTTGTGCAACAGTTTTGGAACGGGTTATATGAAGACTCAAGGGCCATACTCAATATGGGATCGAATGGAAGGTTTATCGAGGTGGATGACGACCAAACTTGGTCAAGAATCGAGGAGATGGCGGTGCACAACTCCCAATACTCAAGGCCTAGAAAGGCGAATCAAGGAGGTAGGCACGAGGTCGATGCCATTACACAACTAAGCATTGATCTTGGAGCTCAATTAAAAACTCACATGGAGACTATTGACAAGAACCTCCAAAGCCACCTCAATCAAGTTCAAAGCACTTGTTCCTCCAACCAACACTCGATTCATGAAGTTAATGCTTTGGGAGTTGTTTCTCCTACAACTTATTATGGGATGTGCGATATTTGCGGGACATTTGGGCATGAACCTCAACAATGTCGAGGTAGTATTGAGCAAGTGAACGCCTTTCAAGAGTTCAAGCAAGGTGCCCCCTATCCTAACACGTTCCAAGCTTCCCATCAAGCTTCCAATCAACAATCTCTACAACACCGTCCATATGTGCCACCTCCCTTAAGGGACAACAACCAAGGTTACCAAGGTTATATGGGCAACCCAAGGCCATTCAACAATTTCAAGCAACATAACCAAGGTAACTTCAACAACAATCAAGGGTTCCAACAAGGGAACTTCATCAAGGTGGTTTCCAAGGAAACCAACACAACCAAGGACATCAAAACTACAACCATGGCAACAATCAAGGCCTTAATCAAGGCAATTCTCATGGGTTCCAAGGGAACCATCAACAACAACAAGCAACCCAAGGTAATCGACAAGAAAGCAAGCCAAGGAGCCGGTCTCCTACTCATGATTATGACATTCCTCTAGCCATCACCAATACTCCACACAATCAACAATCTCCACCTCGAGATTTTGATACACAAAAGCAAATGATGCAGTTACAACGAAGCCAAATGGAGATACAAAGATCCCAACAAGAACTTATTGCTCAAATTCAAATGGAAAACAAGGAAACGAGAACTCATCTCAAGATGCTCGAAACCCAACTAGCTCAAGTTGCTTCGGGTAGCTCTTCAAGACAAAAGGGGAAACTACCTCCCCAAGGTGTAGAACATGTGAATGCCATCACCTTAAGGAGCGGTGCTACCTATAATCCTCCTGTGTGTTCCTAGTGAGCAAGAACCCATGAAAGAAGTTGTATCTCCAACTCAAGAAAACTCAAGCTTGGGAAATCCAATGGAGGAGCAAGTTTTGTGGGAGATTGAGAAACCCCATGAAGACAAGCTTCCCTCACTTCAAGGAAAAGACAAGGGTATACGTAAAGGGAAAGTGTCATTTGAGAACTCCACCCCTATTGAGCAAAACAAGGTTCATATCAAGTTGCCTTTCCCAACAAGGCAAATGAAGACTAAGGTGGATGTTCAATTTGACAAGTTCCTAGATATTGTGAAGAAATTGGATGTGAGTGTCCCGTTTACCGAGCTACTTACCCAAATCCCGGCATATGGAAGATTCATGAAGGAAATCTTGGCTAGGAAGAGATCCGTCGACAAGGAAGAGACCATTGCGTTCACAAGAGTGGTGAGCGAGCTTATTCAAGGTTCTACGCTTCCCAAGTTGAAGGATCCGGGTAGTTTCTCGATCCCGTGCACCATAGGCAACTTCAAGATTGAGAGAGCACTATGTGATTTGGGTGCGAGTGTAAGCATCATTCCCTATTCCATTTGTGAGCGACTAGGGATGAAGGAGCTCAAGTGTACTTCCATTACACTCCAAATCGCCGATAGTTCACTCAACCGACCATTAGGGATGTTAGAGGATGTGCCGATAAGAATCGGGAAGTTCTTCATTCCGGTCAACTTCCTAGTGCTCGACATTCCGGAGAATGCTATCACTCCCATTATCCTTAGGCGCCCATTTCTACATACCGCCGTGCTATGATTGATGTGAAGAACGGTAGGATCACATTTGAGTTAGGCGAAGAAAAGCTCGTGTTTGACCTCCAAGGCAACACCTCGCCTACTAATGATTAGTCTTGTAAAATGATCCACGCCATGAAAGACATCGATCTAGGGGATGAGTCGGGTAAAAGCTTGAAAAATGACTTCTATGAGCTTGAGGATGATGATTCCGAGCTTGGGGCGGATGAGTGCCCATATCATGAGTTTGAAGACAAGTGCCAAGACAAGAAGAAAGATGAGCCTCCCTTGGGGCCACATGAAGATAGATGGACTTTTGGGTATATACCGAAGGATCGAAAGTACAAGTTCAAGCCATTGAACTTAGTAGATCGGGATGCCCCGGGAACGTCAAGACAAGGTTGTGAAGAGCCTTGTAGTGTGGATGGTTACACCACAAACTTGATTGAAGACTTCGTAAGAGCCTTCGATTTGTTTCTTCGTGCCCTTGATGGCGATGGAGTTGGTCAAGTGTTGTTGAAAATTGATTGAAGAATGCACCATCATTGGTTTGACGGAGTTCCAAAAGAACCGTCCCATTATATATATCTCTTTCTTGTAGTTCCTTTGAGTTTTGTGAATTCTTGTAATTTGGTATTTTTGATGAGCGATGTGAGGGAGGGATTTTGATGAATATTTTTGAGCTTATTTGTTAGGTGAAGTGAGGATGAATCTAGAGAGGAATGGTTATTGATAGAGCTTGGATTGTGAGCAAGGGGATAGGTTTTTGAAGCTTTGGATAAGCTTTTGGGGTTATGGAGGTCATGAAGACTCTTCCCGGCCGAGAAGGAGGCTTCCCGACCGGGAAGGATGAGCCATCCCGACCGGGATGAGGGTGCCATAATTCTAGTTTTCTGGAGTGTCTTCCAGACCGGGACAAGAGCTTCCCGTCTGGGACGAGTGTGTCATCCCGACCGGGACGAGCCCTGCTCCTCTTTTGGCCTCTTCTTTGCCATGTGAGCCCACCCTACCATCTTATACCCCCTCCCAACCTCCCTACCTATCCTTGCTCATATCATATGACCCATATACTTCATTTTCATGCCCTCACCTCATTTTCTCTTCACTTTACACCGATTTTCACATCAAATCCCGCCTCCTTCTACCATTGCAAGCTTAATACTTCAACCATGCGGGCTTATGAAGATTGAAGAGGAATAGCAATGACGAAGACTAGCTCTGTGCCGATATTAAACTATGAGAGGATGGAGCGAGTAAGTTGCTAACCTATGGGTACGACAACTATGCTTTCTTTTCCGTCTTTTATCGCTTGTCTTCCTTTGTTTCTCCTCTTCCCCTTATACACTTTTGTGTCATGGTGGCCCTCGGGGACTTGGTAGATATTGCTCCCGACTCTCGATGACGTGACTACATCAAGAGTCATTTCAAAATCCAAATTTACAAGAATTTTCATTTTTTCTTTGATTTTACTTTCTTTTTAGGATTTAGTCGGATTCGGGCGGAATCCGGGCTAGGTGACTTGATTACACCTAGTCCTCCCCTCCCATTTCCTTTTATTTCTTTATTTTTATTTCTTCCCCCATCCATATCTTTTCTCGTTTCGGCCCATGGTGACTTGACTACACCCCGGCCGGACAAATTCTACCCTTTTTCTCCCCTTTTCGTTTCGTTTCTTTTAGCTTTATTTTCGTAGTTTCTTTTCTTTTTGGTGTCTCCACACACTACGATCGAGCATGAGGACATTGCTCGGTTTAAGTGTGGGGGAGCGATATTCTATAGTAGTTAGTTTTATTTTCGTAGTTTTTCGAAAAATCTTTAAAAAAAAACCCTAAAAATTTTAAATTTTTTCACAAAAATCAAAAAGATTTTCTTCTGTGTCTTTTCCTTTTGTGGCGTTATGTCGTATATTTGTTGTGTTGTGCGCGTTTTGCCTCCCTTTTTCCTTATAGGTTGCTTAATCACCGATAGCTTTGGAAAGCTTTCAAGACATCCGGTAACACCTTTTATCCCTCTTTCCTCTTTGTCTCTTTTGGAGTTGGGAGGAAATTTGTGATGGTGTGCGCTCGGGTGGAGCTTTGTGCATATTTGTGGTGATTGGTCGCTTATTTTGAAATTCGGGGTGGTGTTTGTTCTCTTTTGTGTTTGTTTTGTTTTGTTTTGTTTTGTATATTTTTCTTTTGTTTTTGTCGCGTCTTTGTTTTGTGTGTGTAGTTGTGTCTTGTGTGTAAAACGGTTTTCGAAAACCCGGTTTTGAGGCTAGTGTGCAAGTGTTTACTTTCTCTTTCTAGTAGTATGAATCGAGTCTTGGACTTTAGTCTAGTAGAATGACCCTAAATCAATGATTTCGTTCGTTTCTTACCTTAATTCCCCCTAGCATACTAGGGATTTACTACGGGATTTGCATTTTGAGCATTATGACCACCCACGGTGTGAAAAGGCCTTGGTTGCCAAGTCCCGTCCCTTAGGTGACCGTGTTTGGGATTGTATGATTAGTCCAAGTTTTCCACCTTTTTGTGGGTTTGAAGGGAAGGCGCCGTCCCGACTTACCCATTTCCCTACCTCCTACACATATCCACAAAATAAAGTTACAATTTGTTGGAATCTCTCTTTCTTAGTTGCAAAAAGAAATGCCTACAATTCAAATCTAGCCAAAAGGGCAAAGAAAAGAAAATGAAAGAAAATGAAAGATATAAAAGGTTGAAGAAAAAGAAAAGGCACAAAAAGCCAAAAACAAAATACAAAAGATGAAAAAAAAGAAATGGCATAGCAACACACAAAGCAAAAAATGCAAAAGAAAGAAAAATGCCAAAAGAAAACCGTCTCACAAAAAGAATTCCCCCCATCTCAAAAATAAGCCTTTTAACGACTATTGTCGTGAAGAGCCTACCAAAGGACCGAGTCCCTAAGAAGGATGATAGCGGTAATGGTCGGTCTTCCCTCATTTTGCAATAATATTCACCTTTTTACTTGGATTAGTTGAGCGGTTTTGAACATGGGACGACCCTCTTGGCTCATCGCTAAAGGGGGCGGGGTCTCACTTACCTACAGGGTCGACTAACACTGTGGTTCATCCTTTTTCCATCCCGCAGTACGTTCTTAGAAGGTTAGGAGGACCTAGGTAAGTTACCAACGCTCTTATTGCTTTGTTGTCATACTATTAGGGTTTAGTTCATTTCGATTTGTATGATTAGCTTGGGAACGTTGTCACCTGCCTTGAGTCCTAAACCGGTGCTTCTTTCACTGCTTGTTTGAGGGAAGCGGTATTTGTTTCTTTTTTCGGTGCAGCCTGTGGATAGGTCCACCCCGACGCAGCCACGCGCGGGTTTGGGTAGGCGAATGAATCTCCATATGAGAATTGATCGAATTGAAATTTAGGTCGAAGTGGAGTCGCCACCGAACTTTGTGGGAGTTCGGACCCGTTCGAGCCCACTCTATGTCGTAGTGGGTTGTATACAAAATACGGCCCATTTCCGATGTCAGAGTTTATTGGGCTCGTCCCTTTGCATTTGATACCGATACCGACATTATCGGATATCGTGTATTGAATGACTCTCGTGCGCCAACGGTTTCGGGCATCCGGAAACCGAGGTTCTGAGTAAGGGGTGAGGGTACGTGTTGGGAAGCCCACAAAGGACACCCAACCCCGCCCGCACTTAACGGCCTCTACTAAGATCTCGAATGACTTTCTAATACGCGCGTTAGTTGAACGGGAAAATGATATGCAGAGATTATTTTTCCTAAGCATGTGAGGAATTGAAAAGGGCTTCTATGTCGATTTAATGCAATTAATTCCAACGTCAAAGTTGAATTTTAGCATGTGGGTTCATTTTAGTACAATAAAATAAACGACCAGAATTGACAAAAGAAACAACAAACGGTTAGTAATGGTATAATGATACTAACGGTTTGTGAAAATTTTGAATTGTATAGAATGATGCAAATGTGTTAATGCATGGTTTTGAAAAGATGTTTCACGTGATTAATTAGGCACGTGTTGACCTAAGTCACAAAAAATGGTTAATGAGACTGGAATGCTATTGTAGGACTCACGGTTTAACGTGATAAAGGGCCACTCGACCGAGTCATTGAGGGACTCGACCGAGTGGATCCTTAAAAAGTGTCCTGTCCCGGATATCATGACCCGACTCGACCGAGTTATTGACCAACTCGGCCGAGTACGTCTCCACTCGATCGAGTCACTATGAGACTCGACTGAGTAGTGGTCGAGAGAGCATTCCGCTCGGTAAATTGTGATGTCACTCGATCGAGTGGCCGAGACACTCGGTCGAGTGGCACCTGTACGAACCAGGTTAGCTTGTAATTTTGAAATTGCTTTTGATTTTTTTGATAATTCGATGATTCTACCGAATCAGACATAAATATTGCACAATTTATGCTCAACTCGGATTTTATAAATCATTGACTTTTGTTGAATCGGATAAAAATATTATAGGATTTATACTCGATCCTAAATCTGAATACTCGTTATATCCCATATTCGATTATTGAATCGATATGGAATACTAGAGTGAAAAATAAAGAAAATTGATTTAAGTCGTTTTAAGTCAATCAAAACGATATGAATTTCTCTCCGCGTTTGTAGTGCCATAATTGTAACGTGACATCTACGTTAGCATCAACGAGAAAATCGAATTGATCGAATTATTTGACTAGATCGTTAGATTCGACATCCAATTAGGGAATTGGCATCGAATCTAAAAGATCGACGCTTTGATTGAATAAAGACTTGATTTTGAAAATAAATTTTAGAGTTGATAAATATGCGATAATGGTGATAATATAAGAAAATTAAAGTTGATGTTAATCCGTCTCAACAATTAAGCAATCGGGGTGATGGGATAAGCTACCGGCAACGCTGTGTGCAGTACACTTGTATATTCGGTTTTCCTTATCCCACCATCATTCATGCTCGACACGAATCGACGAATACTTTAATATTTTATACTACTTATATTATCGATATTAGTATGCGAATATAATAATAGAAACAAAAAAAAACGACTACGACGACACGGACGACACATGACGCGAGAGAGAAGGAGAAAGGAAAGAATGGGGTTTTGCACCCTCAACCTACATGTTCTTGTCTCGTATAGGGCTCGTAGTTGTGGCTTTAACACGCGAGATTTGAGGTTTATGGAGGTTGAGTTATGGTGGTTGAGGTTTCGATTCCTAAAGCTAGGTTTAGGGTTTGCTAGTGTAGTGCTAAGGTTTGATTAGAGGTAGAATTATGGTTTGAAAAAGTTGTCAAAGATGTTTTTGGGTTGTGTGCATGGGGGGGTTTATATAGGCATTGCTAGGGTTCCCCGGTTAAGGTTACTCGACCGAGTAACCAGCTGACTCGGTCGAGTGGCCCGTTGTGCCTGCAGTCGGGCCTGAAACAAGCCCACTCGGTCGAGTGGATGGGGCACTCGATCGAGTGGATGGGTTGGGTCGTGCGGGTCTCTTGTTTTGGACCGTGACCTTGGATATTTGATGGGTTTTGTATTTGAATTGGACTTTTGATGTTTGGATGGCTGTTTTGTATGTCTCGAAAACGACTTTCACCGGGGTTGACCCAATCGCTAAAGGTCGGATTTATTTACGGTGTCGGTTTCGGCCCAAATTAGCCTTATTTGATTGGAAACGGCCCACTGGGCCTGGATTTGAGGTTGATTTTGTGAGATTTGTACTCCGCAAGTGCATTAGCCAGCAACTAATGGTTTTGAGCCCATATCCGAGCGCGTAGAAACACGTTAGCGTCCGATCATCATTGGGTGTTTTTTTTGAAACTGCTATAGACACCTGGCAGTCAAAATGCGGGTGTCTACAGAGCCCAACTCTGACTGAGGCTTGGACAAGGCGAAAGTCAGAGTAGCTACCAAGTCAATTAAGACTTGGTAGACTTCCGGTCGGGTCGTTTATAGTCCATTAGACTCGCCTGAAGGGCTCGCCAGCCATAAGATAGGAGTCATACCTGAGCTGCTGATAATAACTCCGTGGGGAATCGAACTTGTCGCATAAGTCCTGGGTGTGCCTATGTGTGGGTCCATCCCGTGCTATTCCTGGGAAAATGCCGCCTGGGGCTTTCCGCTGGGGAGATACAGTGGGTTGCATGTCCCTGCTTGAGTCGTACCTGTATAAGTTACATAAAATTTTGCATGCAACACGTAGGTAGTAAAATGACTCGCGCTGGGGAAAATGGTTTTTGAATTTTTCGAAATTGAAATCCTGAAAGCACTCACGAGCTAGGTTTTCAAAATGGAAAGGGGGTAGAAAAGAAATTTGCAGTTTAAATAGACTGAAATCTGACCTTGTCGAAAAGGATCTTTTTTTCCAATGGCTAAATTTTGCAAATTTCAAAGTGGAATTTGAAGAGAGAGGCCTACCGACGGACTCGACTCTGGACGTGACCGGACGAGTTGACAGACACGACTGGACTCTCGAGGGGTTAGACCGCCTAACAAGGCTCTTGAGTTACGCTATTCCACAGTCTAGGCGAGTGGCGACATGGGAATGGTCTGTTATAGGGGGACTGCAGTAGTCTCTAATGAGACTGTTTTAGTCTGGTGCCCTTCTGGATTTCTGATTTTAGGGTACATTCCAAAATGGGTATTGCTTCGAGTCCTGACAGATTCTCGTCTTCGACTGAGCCGAGTACTAGGACACACTGTAGGAAGGAGGCTAGAGTTTGAAAGTATTTGGATTATGTGAGTGGAAGGAGAACTTCTGTCTAATAGGAGCCCCCAGGACGACAAAGCTAGCTACTGAGAACATGACAGTGTCGTGACCGGAATGATAGTGCTTTTTGAATGTGTGTCAATGTGGGTGGTTGTGCCTCTGTTGAAAGGCTGCCTACGTATTCACGTGTAGTGAAATCAAACCATGCCGTAGTTCAGTGGATTGAAAGATATATTATGGTGCCTAAGCTAATAGGACTTTGTGTGTAACTAGCCATAGCGATGGTGTAGGCTAGGTGCATTCCCAATGATGTCTTAATCAAATGGCTAGGATGGTTAGGATGTTGATCCTGTGACTGTGAGCGTTCTCCGGGGTAGCCTCCAGAGGTGGTGTGAACTATTTGGGCATGTTCTATGCCGACCGCAAGTTGAGTTCCGGTGTTCGGGGTTGGTAACTGGATTGGATGTTTTTGGAAATGTGGGGCTAGGAAGTAAGTGGCTTTGATGATTCGAAATCTGGAGCTGGATTTTGTGGAGCTGAGGCTTCGAGGGTAAGGTATTGTAATGTGGTAGGAAAGGGGGAAGTCGAGTAATGATGGCTCGAACTTCGATTGGGCTGGTTTGATAATGCGGGATCTGGTTTCCATGTCTGGCCCTAATGGTTAGGGGTATCCTATGGAGCTTGAATCCTCAAAATTCCGGGCTGTCTCTAGCCTAGGTCTCGAGAAGGTCTTGAGGGTTGTAATGTGGGAAGGCTGTGTGGTGTTAGCTAACCAGCTTGATTCTTACTCCCTATTAGATGGTATTGATAATTTGAATTTGACCGTACCCCGGTCAAAGGATTTTTACTTGAGTTGACCGTTGACCACGGTCATGGGTATTTGATTTTTTTATTGACCTCTTAGCCCCGGTCATGAGTTTTTTTGAATTTTTGTTGGTTGACTTCTTAGCCCCGGTCATGGGTTTTTTGAATGTTGGTTGACCTCTCAGCCCCGGTCATGGGTTTTTTGAATTTTGGTTGACCTCTCAGCCCCGGTCATGGGTTTTTTTAATTTTGGTTGAATTTCAGCCCCGGTCATGGGTTTTTTTTTGAATTTTGGTTAACCTCTTAGCCCCGGTCATGGGTTTTTTGAATGTTGGTTGACCTCTCAGCCCCGGTCATGGGTTTTTTGAATTTTGGTTGACCTCTCAGCCCCGGTCATGGGTTTTTCAAATTTTGGTTGACCTCTCAGCCCCGGTCATGGGTTTATTTGAATTTTGGTTGACCTCTCAGCCCCGGTCATGGGTTTTTTGAGTTTTGGTTGACCTCTCAGCCCCGGTCATGGGTTTTTCGATTTTTTTCGTCCAGTTTTTTTGTTGGTCAGACTAACACCAAAGATAGGGGTCGGTTGATCTTATCGGATGGGTGTTTGTTGTGGGAAATGGGCTTGCCTCCCGTCTTGGACCCAAACTAGGAGACTACCCAGATTTGTCATAGGATTCGATATACTCCTGCTAAGGGTAGTTATGTGTCTTTTCTATACCAGACATGGAATAGGTAAAAGGAAAACACAGGCTCGGTTTCCTGCAGTCATTATAGATGTGCCTATAATAGTCACGTGCATGTGCTCACAGTGTATGATGGTGTTCATCATGTTCTCAGAAACACATAAGGAAAGTATATGTGAGAAATAGAAAAGCTGATTTTATCAAATTTTGAAAAAGAGGACAAAATACAGCTGACTCTGACTCTGATCTGGAAATTAGGATGTAGGGTACCCTAGACTCGGACTCAGACTTAGACTCGAATCAAATCCAGACTAAAGGATGCTCGTTTTTTCTTTGGCAAAGTCCTTGATTGGAGAGAACGACAAGTGCCACGACTCGCCTAAACTCGGCTTTGCGCAAATGCAAAAGAGGGAGTCAAACTAGACACGGCCCGGGGTGACGGGTCGACAAAGGCTCTCGGACCGGGATACTCGAATGCCGACCTAGACGAGGCAACGACCGCAAATTAGACTCGAGCTGCAGAAGGGTGAGTTCGAAAATGGGGCGACCATGTTTGACTCGGGTTAGACCCTCCTAAGACAAATATGTAGGGTACGATTCTCGGAGTGACTGTGATTAATCACTCCGTCGGAGAATAGCCCCCAATGTGAAACTAAGGACTCAATTGGTGTGGCATCTTAATTCTTAAGTGACTCGAAAGTGGGGTACGTGAGACACGTGTAAGACATGACCCTTAGAGCAACCGTGATTGATCGCTCTGCTAAGGGGTAGCACCCGAGTGGGATTGAAGATTTTGTTAAGACTCGAGTGTCGGACGAGTGACCCTTAGACGTAAGGACCGTGAACCTTTTGTTATAGGGCTATGCCTTGTAAAAGGTTTACTCAGAAAAGACTCCTAGACGGGTGACTTGTGAAAGGTGGGCCTTCCTTAGGATTCGGCGGGTGGGCCGAGTCCTGTTCGAAGGAAGGTCCACGTGAAACATCCCCAGACTTTGGACTCGATTGTGTAGACGGGCCCTCCATCGCAGGAGTATGTCCTACGTGGGTGGGCCTTGCCATAGTCTAATAAGGCGGACTGGGGTAGGGAAGAAACTCGTGATGTAAGATCGACAGAGTTTCGACGCTAAAGAACTTGACGAATTAAGACACGACCCGAAACTGCTAAATACGGGAAGTCCTAAGAAGAGGAAGGTTTTGAAAATTGATTGTTTTTGGAAAGTCCGAGAGAACTCAGGAAAAGGCCCGATTTTTCGAGAAAATCGGAAAGTGTATCGGGCCTCAGTTTTGAAAGTTCGAAAATATTTTCGAGTTTTGAATTGGGCAGTATACCGGCCAGAAATAGGCTATTTTGAGTAAAATCATAAGTCCTAAATTCGGTATGTGTCCCGGGTTTTGAAATTGGATATCTTGAAAATTGAAAATTTGAATGTCGAAAAAAAGAATTTCCGACGATTTGAAAATTGAAGATGAGATCCCGAAGATTTGAAAATCGAAAACGACATCTCGGAGATTTGAAAATCGAGAATGGCATCTCGAAGATTTGAAAAGTGAAATTGAGATTTTGAAAATTCGAATATCGAAAAAAAGAATTTCCGACAATTTGAAAATTGAAGATGAGATCCCGAAGATTTGAAAATCGAAAACGGCATCTCGGAGATTTGAAAATCGAGAATGGCATCTCGAAGATTTGAAGAGTGAAATTGAGATTTTGAAAATTCGAATATCGAAAAAAGAATTCCCGACAATTGGAAAATTGAAGATGAGATCCCGAAGATTTGAAAATCAAAAACGACATCTTGGAGATTTGAAAATCGAGAATGGCATCTCGAAGATTTGAAGAGTGAAATTGAGATTTTGAAAATTCGAAAATCGAATGGTGGATCGGAAGTTCGAATTTCGAAATGGGCGGCATGCTGGCTAGAAAATAGGCTTGTTTTGAGTCAAATTATAAGTCCTAAATTTCGGCAGCTTTCCGAGTTTTTGAAAGTTGAATATTTTTGAAAAGATGCATTTTTGAAATGACGGTTTTTGAAAACGACACGGAAACCAAGTAGCACGTAGTCAAGCATTATAACGACGTCATGTATGCTTTACACTAAGTCTCGGTCGACCTATAGAGGGTCTATACCAGTGTACATAGTCTAGACGTTGATCGGGACGGACTTCCTAAGTCGAGTTGATCTTAGAACATGCCGCGACACCCACTCGAATCGACTATGGACACCTTCTGACATATCCATATTGGAGTACATCAACGGTATAGTGGGACGTCGGTCGCGAGTACCGGCCCGGGAAAATATGGGTTACGCATGAACCGTAGAACTAAAACGCGTATTGTATTTGTCAAACGATTTCTATTAGAGTCTCACCCTGAGGATGCCGATGGTAACTCACGCATCAGTTAATCCCCAGCGGAGTCGCCAAATTGTGGACATGACATAGGTCCACCCCGACGCGGCCACGCGCGGGTTTGGCTAGGCGAATGAATCTCCATATGAGAATGGATCGAATTGAAATTTAGGTCGGAGTGGAGTCGCCACCGAACTTTGTGGGAGTTCGGACCCGTTCGAGCCCACTCTATGTCGTAGTGGGCTGTATACAAAATACGGCCCATTTCCGATGTCAGAGTTTATTTGGCTCGTCCGTTTGCATTTAATACCGATACCGACATTATCGGATATCGTGTATTGAATGACACTCGTGCGCCAACGGTTTCGGGCATCCGGAAATCGAGGTTCTGAGTAAGGGGTGAGGGTACGTGTTGGGAAGCCCACAAAGGACACCCAACCCCGCCCGCACTTAGCGGCCTCTACTAAGATCTCGAATGACTTTCTAATACGCGCGTTAGTTGAACGGGAAAATGATATGCAAAGATTATTTTCCCTAACCATGTGAGGAATTGAAAAGGGTTTCTATGTCGATTTAATGCAATTAATTCTAACGTCAAAGTTGAATTTTAGCATGTGGGTTCATTTTAGTACAATAAAATAAACGACCAGAATTGACAAAAGAAACAACAAACGGTTAGTAACGGTATAATGATATTAACGGTTTGTGCAAATTTTGAATTGTATAGAATGATGCAAATGTGTTAATCCATGGTTTTGAAAAGATGTTTCACGTGATTAATTAGGCACGTGTTGACCTAAGTCACAAAAAACGGTTAATGAGACTCCAATGCTATTGTAGGACTCACGGTTTAACGTGATAAAATGCCACTCGACCGAGTCATTGAGGGACTCGACCGAGTGGATCCTTAAAAAGTGTTCTGTCCCGGATTTCTTGACCCGACTCGACCGAGTTATTGACCAACTCGGCCGAGTTCGTCTCACTCGATCGAGTCACTATGAGACTCGACCGAGTAGTGGTCGAGAGAGCATTCTGCTCGGTAAATTGTGATGTCACTCGATCGAGTGGCCGAGACACTCGGTCGAGTGGCACCTGTACGAACCAGGTTCTCTTGTAATTTTGAAATTGCTTTTGATTTTTTTGATAATTCGATGATTCTACCGAATCGGACATAAATATTGCACAATTTATGCTCAACTCGGATTTTATAAATCATTGATTTTTGTTGAATCGGATATAAATATTATAGGATTTATACTCGATCCTAAATCTGAATACTCGTTATATCCCATATTCGATTATTGAATCGATATGGAATACTAGAGTGAAAAATAAAGAAAATTGATTTAAGTCGTTTAAGTCAATCAAAACGATATGAATTTCTCTCCGCGTTTGTAGTGCCATAATTGTAACGTGACATCTACGTTAGCATCAACGAGAAAATCGAATTGATCGAATTATTTGACTAGATCGTTAGATTCGACAATTAGGGAATTGGTATCGAATCTAAAAGATCGACGCTTTGATTGAATAAATACTTGATTTTGAAAATAAATTTTAGAGTTGATAAATATGCGATAATGGTGATAAAATAAGAAAATTAAAGTTGATGTTAATCCATCTCAACAATCAAGCAATCGGGGTGATGGGATAAGCGACCGGCAACGCTGTGTGCAGTACACTTATATATTCGGTTTTCCTTATCCCACCATCATTCATGCTCGACACGAATCGACGAATACTTTAATGTTTTATACTACTTATATTATCGATATTAGTATGCGAATAAAATAATAGAAACAAAAAAAACGACTACGACGACACGGACGACACGTGACGCGAGAGAGAAAGAGAAAGGAAAGAATGGGGTTTTGCACCCTCAACCTACATGTTCTTGTCTCGGATAGGGCTCGTAGTTGTGGCTTTAACACGCGAGCTTCGAGGTTTATGAAGGTTGAGTTATGGTGGTTGAGGTTTCGATTCCTAAAGCTAGGTTTAGGGTTTGCTAGTGTAGTGCTAGGGTTTGATTAGAGGTAGAATTAGGGTTTGAAAAAGTTGTCAAAGATGTTTTTGGGTTGTGTGCATAGGGGGGTTTATATAGGCATTGCTAGGGTTCCCCGGTTAAGGTTACTCGACCGAGTAACCAACTGACACGGTCGAGTGGCCCGTTGTGCCTGCAGTCGGGCCTGAAACAAGCCCACTCGATCGAGTGGATGGGTTGGGTCGTGCGGGTCTCTTGTTTTGGACCGTGACCTTGGATATTTGATGGGTTTTGTGTTTGAATTGGACTTTTGATGTTTGGATGGCTGTTTTGTATGTCTCGGAAACGACTTTGACCGGGGTTGACCCAATCGCTAAAGGTCGGATTTATTTCCGGTGTCGGTTTCGGCCCAAATTAGCCTTATTTGATTGGAAACGGCCCACTGGGCCTGGATTTGAGGTTGATTTTGTGAGATTTTTACTCCGTAAGTCCATTAGCCAGCAACTAATGGTTTTGAGCTCATATCCGAGCGCGTAGAAACACGTTAGAGTCCGATCATCATTGGGTGTTTTTTTGGAAACTGCTATAGACACCTGGCAGTCGAAATGCGGGTGTCTACACAACCGATTACTTGTTTGTTTTTATGTTTGTTTGTTTATGTGTATTTGTGTCCGGTTGTATCCACTGTTTTGTCGCAAGACCTTACTTGCCTTGCGGAGTGCACTTTTCCTCTAAGTGTACTCGTGTGAGTTGAAAGGGCGTAGGGTGCGCTATGACCCGCTCGGCTAGTTTAGTAGTTAGTTTGTGCTTACTCGAGGGCGAGTAAGGGTTAAATGTGGGGGAGTTGATAAGTGTAGTTTGTAGTGCCTAATTTGTTGTGTTTTAGTCCCGTTTTCCTTGTGGAATCGCTCCTTGGGAGCGGTTTATGGGCTACTTATGCTTCTTCTAGTTCGTTTTAGGTTCCCGAGACCATTCATGAAGAATTTGAACTATTTTGACTCGTTTCTTACACTTTTGGAGCCAACGAAGAGAAGGAGCGATCACTCGATGCCTTGGATTCGATCCCGAGACCTTGGGACCCGATCCCGAGCCCCTTAGACTCGATCCCGAGCCCCGAGAATCGATGAGAAGCCCATGAGAATCAAGGAGGAACCTTAAAGATCATATTGGAGGCCTACAAGACCCATCCCGGTCGGGAAGGACCTCATCCCGTCCGGGATGGGGTGCACAAAAGCAACTGGGTCTGTTTTGGGTCCGTCCCGGTCGGGACCATGCCGTCCCGGTCGGGATCACTTCGTCCCTGTCAGGACCATTTCGTCCCGGTCGGGATGACCCTGCTGTAGCCCGTGTTTGATTCTTTTCTTCTCCTTCACTCTTGTAACCTTATAAATACTCCTCCCTTGTATTGTTTAAGCATCATGACATTACCTTAGATTATTTTAGGCCTCTCTTGAACATTCAAAACCCTAAGTTTAGTTTCATATTAATCTTTAGTTAATCTTAGTTTAGTCTAGTGGATTAATCTTGTATTAAGGGTTTTCTTCAAGAATCATGCAAGATTGACAACCTTGGGAGTTTCATTTGGGTTTATCTTTTCAATACAAGTTCTCATCTTTTTCATATCCTTGTTAGTTTGGTATAATCTTCTTCTCTTCTTTACTTTTAATATTTTTTTATTTATCAAGTTTGAATCTTTACATATTGTTCATTGTTCTTGTTTGTTCATAATGAATGTTTTGATTATTATGTTGATTTCTCTTGGTTATGTTAGTCTTAGTTTGATAATGAGTGAGTAGATTCCTTGTGGGGTTAGTAGGGGGATTAAGTGTGGATTATGGGTGATTAGGGTTTGATTAGGGGAAAAGGTTGCATCTTTGTTGCTAGTCACATATTGGGCACACCATGTGTTTGTTGTATTGCTTGTGTGGGTAGTAGTGGCCAATGCTTCTCATACTTGTTCTCTTATTCTCATTGTTTGACTAATGTGTGATTGTGTTTGGGTCTAGTCTTAGACACGAGAGTGCGGACTTAGGTTTAGACGCGAGAGCGTAAACCGACCTTGACTTAGGCTTTGACGCGAGAGCGTAAACCGACCTTGACTTAGGCTTTGACGCGAGAGCGCAAACTGACTATAGCTACTAAGAGACACTTACACCCTTGATTACTTTATTATCCTTCTACACTTAAGAACCCGACCTAACCCTACTCCCTTCCATATTTGTTAGGTTTGTCTTTTGTTGTTTCATTTGGCCTATATTACATTTAGTTCATTGTTAGACCATTTTCTTCACCTCCAACCACCATAGTTTATCAATTATCATCTTCTTTGTGTTTGTTTGCGACTTAGCCTAGTTTTTAGGTCGACTTAGTCTAGACACTACAATACCGTCTCCGTGGACACGACCCGACTTATCCTAGCTACCGTTAGGTTTAGTTGGTTTATTTGGTGTTAGGATCGACGACAAATCCTACCATCACACCCCGTTATCCATTAAGCTAGATTTCGACGTGACTAACAACGCAGCCAAATATGAAGCATGCATTCACGGGCTGCAAGCCGCCGCTAACTTGGGAGTAACAAACTTCCAGGTCCACGGTGACTCATCTTTAGTCATCAACCAAGCTCTCCAAAAATGGAAAACTCGGAACGCCAATCTCGTTGCTTACCAAGCATGGTTAAGGGTTCTCGAAAAACAATTCCAAAAAGTAGAATACATCTATCTACCCCGGGAAGAAAACCAATTCGCAGATGCCCTTTCCAAATTAGCATCTTTACTAAATATCCCGGAGCATCTAACCAGCATGCCGATTTGCGTCGAAAGATGGTCCGAGCCGGCATATATCCACGCTATTCAAGATATCGAAATAACTGACCCGGAACCTTGGTATCAGGCTATTCTAACCTACTTAACATCGGGAGAATATCCTCCGGGAGCTGAAAACCGGGCCAAGAAAGCCCTACGAAGGTGGGTAACCCAGTTCATTCGTACGGACGATGGGCAGTTATACAAGAAGACGACACATGGGGCTCTACTCCTATGCATCGACAAAACGCAAGCCGAAAAGGTCATGACCGAGGTACATGGTAAAAATGGTCCGCATATGAACGTCCATATGCTAGCCCGAAAAAACACGAGACTCGGATATTATTGGAATCTCATGGAAACCGACTGCCAGTTATATGTCAAACACTGCCATAACTGTCAGATTTTCGCCAACGTCCAGCATATGTCGTCATCCCTATTATATACCATGACATCGCCATGGCCATTCTCGACATGGGGAATCGATATAATCGGGAAAGTGAACCCTTCCGGGACGGGGGGTCACTGTTTCATTCTAGTAGCTATCAACTATTTCACCAAATGGGTCGAAGTCGAGTCGTACCGGATTTTGAACGCCAAACACGTGGCCAAATTCATCCAAAACAAGATTATATGCCGATACGGGATCCCGCACGAATTTATTAGTGATCACGGGACCCATTTCAAAGCTGAAACTGCTACTTTGCTAGCAAAATATAAGATTCAAAGGCATACATCTTCGCCTTACCGTCCCCAAACAAATGGAGCGGTAGAGGCAACTAATAAAACGATTGTCGATGGCTGATAATTACCGAGACTGGTCCGAAAAAATTCCTTTTGCCTTATGGGGATACCGAAAGTCAATTCCCACCGCAACCGGAGCAACTCCATACTATCTGACATATGGAATGGAAGCGGTCCAACCAGTCGAGCTAGAGGTACCATCCCTCAGGATTTTACTCGAGAGTCAGGTGCCTGAGGCAGATTGGGTCCATGCCCGATATGACTCGCTAGTTCTTTTGGACGAACGGCGATCCCGGGCCCTTAACAATATTCAGATATACCAAAAGAGGATACAACAGGCTTTCAACAAAAGGGTTAGGCCCAGAAATATCAAAGAAGGGGATCTAGTCCTAAAATCCGTCCGGGCCTTACTACCTCGACCCAAGAGGGAAATTCAAACCCAATTGGGCCGGGCCATATTTAGTAAAGAAGATCCTATCAGGAGGAGCGGTGATGCTGACAGACTTGGATGGGAACAAATTCGTCAACCCGACCAACTTGGACCAGTTTAAACGCTATTACCCCTAAACCTTATCTCAATGTCATTTGCTAAAAGTTTATAAAAATTTGTCTTTTTATAGATTTTTATAAAATTATAAGCAAGTCAATAAGTTAGGATTACTTATCTTATTGTCGCACATCTCGAACTAATAGTCTTGATGTATTTCGAAAATTGCAAAAAAATCTATTTTGAACTACGTATGGTTTGATTCCACTAATCGTGGATACGTAGGCAACCCCTCAAAAGGGTACAACCACTGCAATAACGAAAAGACGGGAACGCTATTCACTAATATGTCTTGTATTAAAAAAACCGATAAAGTCGGGAATTTCAAAAAATATACATCACACAAAAAAAACCACAAAAAAACCACACCACAAAATTAGTAATAATACTTAAATAATAAAAGCTAAGGAGACTAATGGCCATGCATTTTGCCTTTTCCCTTATCCTTTGGGTCACGTGGAGCCCGAGGTCGACGGGGCGGGGGCGAACGTTCCCTGATCACAAGTGGAACCTCTTTAGCTCGAACCCGTTTCTTCGACCGCGGATCTTCCGCCATTGTAACTGGCCCAAGCCGAGCCCGTACGTGCTCGGGTAGTCTGTCTCGAGGACCAAGTCGGTACTGAACCGCCAGTCTTGGGCCGAGTCTCCTTTCCAGGTCTGTCTGGGGCCTCACTTTCCCCCATGCACCTTTAGTACTGGACCCTTCAGCCTGAGTCCTAGTCTTTCCTTTCTGACCTGACATCAGTCGAACTAAGGTAGCCGGACTATCGCCATCATCAAAGAAACCTCTGTTATCTTTAGCCTGCTCTCATCGCAGCAGGTCAAAAGCTTCATCAGTTTTCAAGGCAGCTAGGGTTTTAGCAGAATCCGCCTTCGTCTATTTCACATAAGAATCCGATACCCAAATTGAGTGAAGAGTCTTGGAAACAGAACAAGTAGCCCGGGTGTACCACCGCTCCATCCAGGTGTCACACATCATATCCGTCAGCTGAGTAGATTCACTCACGACCGCCTGAATTTCTGGGATTCTTTGGGCCCGACCATATTGCCTAAGTATGCGATCGGGGTAAAGGTGAATTGTCTTCCTAAAAGATAGGATCCCCTGATATCGTGCCCTATCTCTAGATTCCAAACCGGTCCGAACATAAATGGGCCACCATGGTACGGTCCATCAGATCAATGGGCCTCCATGGAAAGACAGCACTTCGTCCCAGTATTTTTGAGTATTGAGGCGAGAAAAGTCAACGGTCTGTCTCCTCGTCATCACCTGATTGGGGCGATATCGGCTCACGTCAAGGGGAGGATCCACGATTGATAGTCTCTCAAATAGCCAAAGCTGAAAAAAACGGGGAATATGATTATCAAAAAAAAATCGCGGGAAAATCAAGAAAATCGCGAAAAATCGGGAAAGCCGCGAGAAGTCGAAAAATTGCGGAAAAATAAAAAAAATCGAGAAATCAAAAAAAAACCCAAGGCAATATACCTGTAGAAGACGGGTACTCCCAGTCAATCGGATCGACGAATCCCTTTTACGATTATCCAAACCTTGGATAATTTCTCCTGTAATCAGCCAAGCCGGACTGTGCTCCGTTTCCATCAGGTCAACCACAGTGAAAAGTCGGACATGGCCCATGCACGATAACAAATCCATATTACCTTCGAAGGCATAAACATGGAGCATACAAAAGGCAAAGGCCCTACGGCTATGGACTGGCCTGACCCGGACGTCGTGTGGATTCATAAATTTTTCAGCCAGATCGATCAGAGAGACAGTATCTCCTTCCAGCATACGAGATACCTCCATGTGAGAAAGTCCTAAAAATTCCCGTAATTTCCTCCTAGGATCGTGAACGGAAAACGGGATAGCAGGGCGAAGTATGGGATTCCATCCTTCTATGGCAGCAATTTCCTCAGGAATAGGACAGATTTCGCCTCGGGGGAAGCCAAAAACGTGATAAGTATCGTCCCATAGGACAAGCAAGCATCCAGAAAGTGACGATCCACTTGCATTTGACGGATTGTGAACAATTGGGTAATGCCATTCTGATTCAGAATAACTTTATCTGCGTCTCTAAAACATCGGGACCAGTCTTGTAGCATTCCGATAAAGCGGTCGATTCCCATGGCTAGATTTTCTTTTCTTAAAAACAATAAGGATTCTCGGGACTTTTTCTCTTTAGGAAGGAAGGATTGATGAGAATTATGAAAAAATTAAGAACAAAAGAGGGGTATTTATAGCACTAAACCTGAGTAGTCCTCTTATTCGAAGGACTCCTAATCCCAGGAGGTTTAGCATACAGGCCCCATCACAATTCCTTGGCTAGTATAGGAGTAGGTCATCCTGAGCATTCCTATTCCTTCTCAGAGTCAAAAATTCTCTAGTTTTCAAAATTTCTTCAAATTCAAAAATCCAAAGTCTTTTCAAAATTTCTATTCCCCAGCGCGAGTCATTTCTCCTAAAAATGTTACATGCAAAGTTTCGCATAAGTACATACAGGAACGACTCAAGTAGGGACAGGCGACTAACTGCCCAGCGGAAAGCCCAATACGACATTTCTCACGGGATGGGCCCATTTACAGGCACACCTGGGACTTATACAACAAGTCCAAAATTCCCCACGGAGTTATCATCATCAACTCAGGTATGATTTTTATTTTATGGCTGGCGAGCCCTTCACGCAAGTCCAACGGACTATAAACGACCCGACCGGAAGTCTACCAGATCTTAATCTTTGATTGGCCTGGTAGCTACTCTGACTTTCGCCCTGTCCAAGCGTCAGTCAGAGTAGGGTCGCTGTAGACACCCACATTTGGCCGTTAGGTGTCTATAGCAGTTTCCAAAGAACACCCGATGATGATCGGACGCAAACATGCTTTAACGTACTCGAATATGGGCTCGAAATCATTAGCTTTTGGCTTGGGCTTTTTACAGAGTACAAATCTCATAAAACCAATCTCAAATTCAGGCCCAGTGGGTCATTTCGAGTCAGATAAGACTAATTTGGATCGAATCCGATACCAGGGGAAAAACCATCTTTTAGTGACCGACTCAAAACCCGGTCAAAGATATTTTCCGAGACATAGAGGCCTGCCGTGTCTCCCCACGAATCCGGTTTGAACTCGGACACTACTAAAAAAGCAGCTACAAAAAATATTAAACAATTCCATTAAAGATAGAATTCGATCTCCAGGAGGAATTCTACCCGAGCACTCGACCGAGTACCAAGCATACTCGGCCGAGCAGCCCTTTTCCAGCCGAGTTCGGTGCCTTCCCCACCAAGAAACGGAATTCTCATTCCTCTCAAATTGCTTACTTTTCCTATCCAAAGCGGTATTATTTCTTATCACCCAAGTTAAGCTGCTTCTCCTAGCTTCAGTCGGGGACTTCTCCTATAAATAGACTCCCTCGTACAAACACAAGGGATATTCATTAACCTCGAGATTCAGACACGCTCATCATTCATACACATCTACATCTCATATAGCAATAATACACACATAGCATCGAATAACCGATATTACAACCCGAGATCACGCCGCCTAGACCCGAAAAACCGGCCACCTTTACCCGACACACCCTACACGACAAAAACCACCATAACTCACCAACATTACCTCGACGTTCTCGTGTCTAAGCCACGTTTCGACGAGCCCCGTTCCGAGAATACAGAGCGTGTATGTTGAGGGTGTAAACCAAAACCCCGTCTCTTCCCTTCTTTCTCTCTTCCTCTCGTTTTTTTTCCCTTTTGCGTCGTCGGTCCGTTTTTTTTATGGGTCATCGTCACGTTTTTTTTAATATCGATACTACAATCTATTTTCATATAAAACAAACGTTCTTAAAATACGATATCGACTCTATTGTCGAATATCGTATCTAAAAAGAACTAAATCAATCTCGTTGATGCTAAAAAATCGTCACACGGTCTAGAAAACAAAATATGACGATTTCAACACGGAGAGAATTAATATTTTTTCGTTCGATTTTGAAAACGATTTCTGAAGAATTTTTTTTCTAAAAATCATTCCGAATATTTGATATCGATTCCATAATCGAACATCAAATGTAACGAATATCGCAAAATTAAGTCGAGTATAAATCATGCTATATTTATACGCGATTTAACAAAACCGTCCATTTTCTAAAAAACGATCCCGAAAGCAGGCCGCCATGCGAGTCGCACACATCTCGTGCGAGTCGCACGGCCGCGCGAGTCGCGCCCTCCTCGCGCGGGTCGCGTGAGTCCCTGAAAAACCGCGACATATAAAAGCAATTTCGTTCTAATTTTCCAAACATCGTTTCTTTAACAAAACAGCGGGTTTTTCGGCATATTTTAGGTATCGATAAATATTTTAGCTTGACCTCGGTCAACGCGTGTTTAATCCATCACGTGTCATAAACTTTTCAAAATCATGCATGTCATCGTATCTACATCTTTTATTCGATTTACAAACCGTTACTAACTTGTTTGCTCATGTTTTTAGCGATTTCTTTTCTTCATTTGTTTCATTATACTAAAACGAACTTCGCATGCGAAAACAACTTTGACGTTAATTTTAGATGCATTAAATCGACCTAGCAACCAATTCAATTATTCGCATGTTTAGGCAAAACAACGTTTGCATATCATTCATCGTTCTACTAACGCGTGTATTTCAAAATCAAACGATATCTTAGTAGAGGCCGCTAATGTGCGGGCGAGGTTGGGTGTTCTTTGTGAACTTCCCAACACGTACCCTCACCTAGGCGTGTGCAAAATCTGGGTCGGACCGGAAAAATGGACCGGACCGGACCGGAATCTACGGGCCCGGATCCGGAATAAAAAATTCCGGTCCGGTCTCCGGGCCATAATTTTGGGCGATTCCGGGTTCCGGTCCGGTCCAGTCCTGACCCGGTATTTTCCGGTCCGGACCGGTTTGGACCGGAAAACCCGGAATTATGCTTATTTCTTAAAAATTCTGGGTTTTCCGGTCCAAACCGGGCCAACCGGGTCGGAATTTTGGACCGGAATTCCCAAAAAAATGGAAAATTCCGGGCCAACCGGTCCGGTCCAAGTCGGACCCGGTATTTTTTCGGACCAGACCAGGGTCAATATTTTGGTTTCCGTTCCGGGTCCAGGGTCATAAAATTTGACGATTCCGGATCCTGGTCCGGTCCGGGTCGGCCCGGTAGCACAGCCCTACCCTCACCTCTTACTCAGAACTATGGTTTTTGGATGTCCGAACCCATTGGCACACGAGAGTCACTCAATACACGGTATCCGATAATGTCGGTATCGGTATCAAATGCAAAGGGACGAACCCAATAAACTCTGACATCGGAATGGGCCATACTTTGTGCATGGCCCACTACGACATAGAGTGGGTTCGAACGGGCCCGAACTCCCACAAAGTTCGGTGGCGACTCCACTTCGATTTAAATTTCAATTCGACTCATCTCATATGGAGATTCATTCGCCTCTCCAAACCCGCGCGTGGCCGCGTCGGGGTGGACCTATGTCATGTCCACACATACTAATACAAAACTGTTAGTAAACATTATAGATTTATAAAACTTTCTAAAATGATATTATTAACGATATTAATTTCATACAAGAATAAATAACGATTATTATTAACGATAGTTCAAACTTTCGGCCTTAACGATATTAATTTCTAAAACGAGAATAAATGGGTTTATGAAATTAGTGAAATATCATACAAGCGTTTATTAGATTATTAAAATGTCTTAAATATTTCGTTAATACTAATTAGAGTTTTTCCAAAATTGATAAAGTTAAAATTCCCTAATTGTTAATAATTTCGACTAAACAAGCATAATTAGGATTTTACGGCAAATACCAAAATAAATCATTTAACGTCTTTTATTTATTAAACAATTCAACAAATTTAGAATATCATAAGAGGTGACTTAAGTTATAAAAGTTCAGAATTTCAGAATTCTTAAAATAGCTGGAAAAATATTTTAATTAGCTGAAACGGAAATGTTTTAACGGTAATTCGCAACTTTGCTCAAAACTCGATACTACCGACCATTTAAAGGCTTCGATAAATAGTATAAAAATTATGTAAAATATTTAAAATATGTATTTGGACATACTGTCCAGAAAAATAAATTTTTCAGAATCGGTAAACTCGGTTTTTAAAGAGTTTACACGTTGATCGTCTAATATCGACAATAACGATTAATAAAAATAGTAATTACAAAACGATTTAAGTACTAATACCTAAAAATTATAATTAAAACTAAAATTGAAATTTTCCAGAAACTTAAAATTTTCCAAAAATGTCAAGATTCCAGAATTCATAAAATTAGGTGAAACCGTCTTTTAAAGCCCGTTTTCACAATTAACGATCTTTTAATAGAATTTCTAACAGAATTCCTAATTTTTTTTATTAAAAAATTAAAATCATAAAAATGAATATTTCATAAGAAAATAGCAAGAACATTATTTTAATAATAATACAAAAGTCAGAAATCAGAAATCGAAATAGCAAACATGGGATTTATCGATAAACGATGATTTAAACTGATTAATTAATTCACCAACTTATCAATTCCGAAAAATTATGAAAAAAATCATAAAATTCTTTTTCATCAGACTAATCCACGTAACATTTAAGATTAAAATAAATTGTCTAAGTTTAAGAACTAAAAATCGGCTTTTAATCATTTTTTTCCGAAATCTGTAATAACTCGATAATCGATTCTTAAAATATCATAAAAATAAAAAGGGTTATTTAACAGGAATAATACCAACTTTGGGTGGTATTCCATCAATAAAATCAACTTTAATTAACACGGGAATAAAACCAAGTATGAGACTTATTATACGTGAATGAAATACGCTTACCTGCTACCGCCTACACCCGTCAATATTAACCAATTCACTTTTAACTTCATTAATTCCCAAACTTTAAACTTCAAACTAATCACTTCTTCGTCAATTCATCACTTCATCATTCACTTCGTCGAAGGTAATTTTTTACGAAACTTTTGTTTGTTTATCTTTCTCCGACTTTTCTACGTCCGTGTTTATAATTGATTATCATTAATTTTGTCGTAAATCAATTTTCAGAGGTTTTGTCAAGTTCATTCCTCAATCTTGTGGTTCGGCAATGTCAACGGTGAGTTTTCTTTTCATTTCCCCAAATCGATTTTTTTGGGTTTAACTTAGGTTTTCGATTTTTCTGGGTAAACTTAGGGTTTTCTTATTGGTTTAATTTGGGGTTTAAGTGTCCAATTAGTGTTCTTTTTTAATTGGTTTGATTGAAAACGTAGGTTGACCCAACCCTAAGTTAAAATGTAGGTTTAAGAGAGAGAATTTGACATAGGGGAATGGAAGAAGATGAAGATGGGTGTTTATTAATAGTATGGGACCCACAAAAATCGACTTCATCCAGTCATTTAAGAGGCAATTTCATCTATATATAAAGTTAAAAGGCTTCTTTATACATTAAATTTTTTGCCACGTGACATGCATTAATGAGTTTTTTTTAATTTTTTTTTTGTATTTTATTAAAATTTATTCTTATTAAATTTTGAATTGTTTAATTACATATGTGTGTACATTTTTTTTATTAAGTTTATTTGATCACATTATTAAGTATCACAAACTTTTCGTTTACCACATATTTAATAATTTGTTATAATAAATAATTCAATTTATTACTACTTACAATTTTTTTAATCGCAAAAAAGATTTTGTTATGCATTTATTTTTTGCCCACGTGGCGGATGCTTTCATGTTTTTTTAACAATATAACGTTTTGCAAGAAAATTATCTTTTTTTTTAAAATTTTGAATTTTCTTATTATATATGTGTTGTAAAATTTATTTTCATTATCTTCATATATAATTAATCACATTATTAAGGATCACAATTATTTGGGTAATGTATTTAATATTTTAGTTCTAAGTTAAATCAACAATAAAAAAATTAGTAAGGAAATGATAAACAAAACTTAATATTTCACTTAAGCATAATGTATTATTCATAAGAAAACGTAATACTTTTCTAAAAAAAATTAATAGTTTGGTTGTTTCGTCATTTAATCCACTTTCGTCGTAATGATAATCAATCAAATTTAATTTGAATAATTAGATTATTTAGTATTAAGAACTTCATACTAAACTAAATAATTTATATATTTTATTGCTTTACTATTAAATTTTTTATTACATGCTTTATTTTATTTTTGCATCTATGAAATATAGTTAATTAAAAGGTTTTCTTCTCCCATCAAATTTTTGACTGAGTGACTTCTGCCTCTTCCATTAAAACATTAAAAAAATTAACCAAAACTTTTCATTTGCCTTTTATTAAAAAATATTTTTTTAATTAAATTTATAATCTATATATATTATTAAAAGTTTTTTTATGCATTTAATTTATTTTTTTGCCACGTGGCAGATGGTTTAATTTTTTTTTACAATTTTTTTACTTGAATTTATCCTTTTTAAATTTTGATTTTTTTATCACAAATAATTTATTGTTATTAATAAAAGTTAATCATTTGGAGGTTATATTTTTTCATCTATTTTTGTCATAATAATCAAGTTTAATATTAATAATTATATTATTTATTATGAAGAACTTCATTATCATCATTATATACCTAAAAAGGCAATATAATAGGGAGTTGAAAAAAAAACCATTTGTATTTTGAGAGTTCTAATTCACATTTCATTTGTTCTTCGTTGATTCTAATTTTATCTTTTGCATTTCTTTTCATTTAGTGAACTTATGTGAAACCAATAATCAAGTATGCAATTTCTCATTTTTTAGGTATAATAATTTTATTTTAATTTATATTTGTATTGATTATTTTAATAAATATATTTGGAGTTAACTTGAAATCTCATGTACTTTGTATTCACAAGAGTGAACTTTTATTTATATTCAAAGTTGAAGAAATAAACAAAATATGATTAAGAAAAAGTTGCAAAGTGTTAATCAAAGTAGCATAATAAGAATGACAATTATTTGTGTAATGAATTTAATATTTGGGTCTAATTAAAGGTAAATCATCAATTAAAAAAATTAGTGAGGAAATGACAAACACAACTTAGTTTTATAAAAAAAAATTAATAGTTTGGTTATTTCACCATTTAATTCACATTTAATTCATTTTCACCGTAATGACCAGTCAAAGTTAAGATGAATAATTATATTATTTAACATTAAAAACTTCATATTATAACTAAAAAATAATAGAAGTATAAAAAAACTGAAATGATATAAATAATTGAGAGTTGTTTTTACATTTCTTTCGCTTTATTTTTTGAACATTTTCTTCAATTTTGTAAGATACGAAGTATTAATTAACTACTTGCTTTCTATGAATTTTGTAAGCTCACCCATGACAACATTTTTAGTTGAATTATTTGACAACACTTGGTCGAAGTATATTAACAATACGATAAAAAAGTTGAAACAGATAATCACGTGAATTTCACGTGCTACATTTATGTACTTTTTTTTATTAATTGTTTAACCAAAAACTTTTCATCTGTCTTTATCAAAAACATATTATTAAATGGTTTATTAAATTTTATTCTTATTAAATTTTATATTAATTAGATTATTACTTTTTTCAACAAAGACTTTTCATTTACCCTTGCAATTAATTTTTTTGGTAATTACATTATTTATTACATGCATGTGTAAAAATAATATAAAGCAATGAAAAGATTATATAAAATATTTTGGAGTTTGTATCCACATTTCATTGATTTTATTTTTAAACAATTCTTTCGGTTTTTCTTATAAAATGAATTTGTTGTTTCTCAGGTTTAAGACTATTTTTATCTTTTACGGGTTTTTTTATCTAGGGACTTTATGCGAAGCCAATCGTCAAGTTCTCAATTTCTCATGATTCAGGTATAATGTTATATCTTTATTGTTCTTTATGACGGTTACGTTTATATGAAATTTTTTGTCGACTTTAAATCTCATGATTTTTTATTTATAAGAGTAAACTTTTTTGATGTTCAAAATGGAATAATTATTTACAAAAATAATGCTTGTATGCCTTCTTTTGAAATTCTATTGTTTAAGAATCAATGAATTTTCCAAAAACTTATTTACAAAAATAATATTTTCAGTGTTAATTTAAGTAACATATTATAAATAGTTAGAGTAATGCATTTAAAATTTGAGTCTGAAACTAATCGACATTATTCAATATTTTAATTATCAAAACAACTAAAGAGTTTCCTTCCGCATTAAATTTTTTGGCTACGTGAGTACATGATTACATGGTTTATTATATTTTTCATTAATTAAATTACTAATATTTCGGTTCGCATATTTTTTTTAAAAAAAGATTACTACATCTTATCTTTCAACTGTGATGATCTTCAAATATAATTTTTACGATTTATATATAATTTTGAAAATATTACTCCAATTTATTATTTATGATATGTAAAATTAGCATCTTATTTATATTTACACTAAATTTAACAGTTTAAATTTTGAAATTTTACCCAAAAACTCAGTATGAATATTATAATTAAAAAGAGAAAAGTATTTTTGTATATCATGAAATAAACAATACTACAAATTTTAAAATTTTATATAAGTAACTTAAATAAATTACTCGAAACTCTCCATAAACAATCTTTTATTGATATGCTTAGTGGTTGAGTGTTATTTTGTTTGAGGGCTTCGGTTTTTTGTAAGATACTCTAATGTATGTCACTTTGGTTAATACAAAGTGGAGATAACTTTCTTTAAAAAAACTTAAATAAAACCTAAGAACTAATTAAATTTTTTATTGATTAGATTATTAATTGTTACATCAAAAGTTTTTCAATTGCTTTTGTTATTAAAATAAATAAATAATTAAATTATTTATTGTTTATTTATTAAATTTTTATTAATTAGATTAATAATTTTTTGATAAAAAAATTCCATTTGTATTTTTTAAACAAATACCCATTATTAATTTTTTCATATACAAAACCTATCATTTGCCCATATTTAAAAATATATTACGGAGTACTAAACGGTTTGTTAAATTTTTTATTAACTATTTTATAAATAACTGCTTATTTACTTTTATTATTAATTTTTTATTAATTAAATTATTAACTGTTTCATCAAAAAAAATCATTTACCTTTTAAACAAATATAAGCATTATTAATTAATTATTATTTGTTTCTTTAAAAAGTCTTTTCACTTGCCTTCATTAAAAAAATTAAATATCATAAATAAATACATTAATAAATTGGTAACCAATAACTTAAAAAATTCCGTACTCATTATAATTACATGATTATTTACAAATAATTAGTTGCTCTCATTTATGAGAATCAATTTAAGTATTGTATTTTAAATAGCGTAGAAGAAAAGTTAAAACAACATTGACAACACCTTCAAGTATTTGCATAGTTGTTAGTATTTTAATTTTATGTTCTCAATTTATTAGTAAACAGCTCACTTCGTTACCCTTTTTAATCGCAGGTAAATACATTAGACCAATGATACTTAACACTACCAGTCCGCGGTTACAACCAACAGAAATGAGATGCAACGTTTACAATAACGGTATAATTTCATGTTCACTTTCTAATGTCCGATGCAATAAATTTATGTATTGGAGTATAATAAATTAACGTGATACTTGGTCAAAGATATATTAACATTACGATAAAAAATGAAACATATAAACCCGTGAAATTCACGGGGCACATACCTAGTTCTCGTATAATATGTCTCATACTTGGTTTTATTCCCGTATTAATTAAAGTTAATTTTATTGATGAAATACCACCCAAAGTTGGTATTATTCCTGTTAAATAACCCAAATAAAAAATCATCAAAAATCATCCAAAATATTATTTTTACAGATTATAAGTATATTTTACATGTTTAGGTCGAATTTTACGATTTTACAAAATAATACTCCCTCCCTTTCATTGATTTCTTCCACCTTAAAAGTGACACATTTATTAAGAAAAACAATAAAATAAGTAAAAGTAGAGAGGGAGTAAAGTAAGTGGACCACCTAGGTAAGAGAGAAGTGTGATAGAAAAAAAGGAAAGTGGAATAAATCAAAGAAATGGTTGAAAAAGAAAATGTGGAAGATATCAATGAAACAAAGGGAGTATAACAATTTAATCTTTAATCTTGTAAAAGCGATAAAAAAAATACCGAAACATGCAAATTTACGACTTTTTTTTCCAGAATACACGATATACATATATTGCCAAAAATAAAATTATAAATATATACATGAAATCACACAAATAAAATCATGCAATACCGAGTAACATCGACGTTACCTTCAATCTAAGTCCGAATCGAAAAATATACTCGTCCGCTTCCGGGTCGTCCAAAAATCCTACAAAAACACGACATCCATGGTATGAAAATACCATAAGATCGCTAGAAAAAGAAGGTGTAAAACGATTGAAAATGAAATCGATTAATACCTTAACGAAGGAGACGGAAATGGGATCGGTAAAAGAGAAAAATAAGAGAGGAATGGATATGGATAAACACGGATTGTGAGCAGAATATGGGCTCCTGTTCTTGTTGTTTTCACGTGAGCAAGGAGGGAGGAAGTAGATGATTTGCCTTGATTACTTAGTGTAAATGAATGAAAATAAATGAAGAGTTATTTAAGAGTGATAAAACTAGGCACCACATGCAAGAATCACATGTCCAAAATGAAGGGAAAATGTGTATGAAGAGTTTGAGCTTTATTCCAAAATAAATAAGAACAAAGAAAATATCTGAAGGATTAACTCACTTGTAAAATGAAATGTGTAAAAATTTGTTGTATGAAAGGTGACATGGGCTATGTCACCGTCCAATGAGTGAAAATGAGTCCCAAAATAATTATAGATTGATAAAAATAAGGATTGTAAAATTATTAAAGACATTTCAAATCAATTCGAGTAAACCTCGCGTTAGAAAATAATTATTTACGAAACTTCGTAATAAAATCATTAAAGACTAACTTTTCATGAATAAAAATTTTTCTTGGTTGGAAATATTATATAAATGTGTTTAGATATTTTTAGGAAAAAAATAACTTAAATCCAAGCTTAAAACGTTAATAGAGAAATATAATTGCTCGCGAATAAATAAATAATTTATGACGAAAATCAAATAAATAGGTTTATGCTAAGACTTTTTTTGCAAGAAGGTAGTACTCTTATATATTTCGAAAAAAAATACAAGAGTTTTTTTACAAAAGAGCTAGCCACTAGAGATCGAGTCTATTGTAGACCCTCTATTATTTCATCCTGGATTCCTGGGTTTGAGGAGCTTAGTACAAGTATACATACGGTGTATTATATCTCTTTAACTAGGACATTTACAGGCCTACAAATATCATTAAAAACTTGGCAGTTACGCTCTTTCCAGAGGCAGTAGACCGCAGCCGCAATGCACTGTCTTAGCCAGAAGTTGCGCCAGTGTTTTGTGTGCTTCCTATTAGAGACCCAATGTAGGATAACATCTAAATTCGAAGTTCGAAGTGAGATCCCGCACCATCTGCTGATACAACTCATGACTTCTTTAACATAGTTACATTGGAAGAACAAGTGCCTAGCATCTTCAGTATGCATGAGACATAAGTAGCATCTACCAGTACAAAAAACAGAGACGAATGCAGCGGATGTCTTGAGGCGGGCTGGGAATCCGATGCATTATCAGACAACGCGTCGGACATGCGTCGGATTGGCCGACACGTACCACTTTTGTCAGAATTGTCCACGCAAGGCGACGCGGGTCAAAAGGCGCCTAGGAAAACGTATATTTCGCGCTCAAACATGCGTCGGATTAGCCGACGCATGTCGATCGCATAATTAGTGATGCGGCGGACTATCCAATGCATGCCATGAGAAACCGATGCATGCTTTTCCCGTAATTTTCTTTTAAAATTTATTCACGCCTATGTCGGACATGCGGTGGACTTGCGTCGGATTGTCCGCCGCATGATGCTCAGATGTTAAAAAAATACGCGACGACATTCTGTAGACACTGAACTGGTGGCTGCAGAAGCGTCCAGCAAACACCCGATGATGATCGGACTGCAACGCGACGCGATTTTGCGATGTTTTAGATAGTTTTTTCTATAGAAGGTATCAAATAATTACTCGTAAAAATTAAATTAACATCAAGGCAGCCTTAGTTGTGTCATTACGGTCGCTTAGACACTAATTAGAGTCAATTCCGATACCGGGACTCCGAATCGATCCCGAAACACGAACCGAGTCAGCACCGCACCAAGCGAACCTTAAGATGCACACCCGAGCCCTACTCAGCGCAATGGCGCTAGGTGAAAGGAGAGAAAGCTTAGTCTCCAAGTCACGTATAATATGCACAACTCTCGGTTTTGGAAAGTATCAAAATCGTATCTTCAAATTTCCGAGCGCCTCACCTCGCGCGTCTCAGTCTTCACACGCTCAAACCCAGGCGCCTGAGTTCTGGTGCGCCTGGACTCGGGCGTCCATCTGGGTGACGAGAGCCGAAAACGACTATAAATACCCCCTCTACCCCCTTCATTCAACACAACACACATCTTCCCTTCTCTCTTTACTTGTAAGAGTTTCTCACTTGGGCTCGCACTCCGACACCCAAAGGAAACGATCCACTCGAGCGTAGTCCCGATAACTGAAATCAACGCTACTCCTCACCTTCGAGCACTCCACTCGATCCCGAGGTGCCTGTGTTCGACTAGGTACCCCGAGTCTAGCAACGGAGTTCTGCCGGATTAGCCGCAGAACCTACAAATAGTAACAGAGTTCTGCCGGATTAGCCGCAGAACCTACAAATAGTAACATAGTTCTGCCGGATTAGCCGTAGGAAGGGTCAACGGTAATGGAACTCTGCCAAAATCACCAGGCAAGCTAGGAGGATCCGCCTTTCGAAGTCGAACCGTCACTAGGTTGTCATCTAAACAAAACTTTACATTCTTGCACCTTTATTATGCACTATAATAATATCAAATGTGGACACTAGGTCCACGGCACGTACTAAAACACGTAACGTCCCAACTTCAATCATAAACACTAAAATATCCTAAATAGACCGAGTAGTTCCGAGATCCGTTCTCAACTATCTATGCATCGTGTCCCGTTTAGCGTATACTCCGAGGGTGCAACTCCTCACTATGTGATTTACTTACATTCGCATTTACAGCTTTCGTATGATTTATTACTTTTATGACCTTATAACCGCATGCTAAATCACCTAATACGAAAATCAAAACGTAAACAAACTAAAATTGAACAAAGCGATGGTCGGGTTCCGTATTAGTCTCGGTGCTCACTTTACAAGGTTCGGTGCATCCCTACTAATACCGAGCCGACGGATCTTAAGCAGCATACCAGGTAAGGTATACCACGAGAATGACTAATATCCGTATTATCACGTTAAAATTGATTTGCTAATACCTATAATATTAGTACTCTCTACTCTCCTACGTGCATCTTTTCATGGCCTGCCTGTCACGTTAAATCGCATGCAAAGAATGTAAACACAACTACTTCGACAACAAAGCTTACTTGTCCTTAAAAAACCGACATAGCAAGGGTATAAGGTTTAAAACAATGGATGTACAGTACTTCCGCCACAACAAAGGAACAAAGTTATCATCCCACCAATTGATTAGTAGAGATCGCTATTGTGCGGGCGGGATTGGGTGTCGATGTCTAGCGGGTGTTGGCTTCCTAATACGTACCCTCACACCTTACTCAGAATCGATGATTTCCGGATGTCCGAAAGCTTTTGCAATGAGATTCATTCCAGGCATGGAGTGCTTAAGGGTACAATTCTTTATCTTTAGGTCCCGTGCCACTCAGCTTTGAGCCGGCTAAGGATCAAAGTTTACTTGAACGGTTTCCGAGTCCCCATAATTGACTCGGTGGCGACTTCACAAATCAGCAGTGAATTCAGTTCACTAAAAAGGTCGCCTTACCAAACATATCGGCCTTTAAACATTTACAACCACGACTCGATAGATTCCAACGGAAACACGGGTGCTCGCACCCGTCTAGTACAAGTCCGAATCGTCATCCGAATCGAGGTCCAAAACATAGCCCCGAACGCGAGATCGGACCGGCCTCCAACCGGGAAGGGGTCGCGTGGGTGGCCGTAGCGTGGGTTGGCGCCGCGATGAAACCGGGTCGGTCCCGCGCGGGCGCGCGCGGGGCCTTGGCGGTGCGGACGGACGTCCACAGTTTGGCGACTCCGCTGGGGATTTGGAAACAAGTTTCCAGCGGTGGTGTAACTCGAACGAGGTCGGTGAAGCTCATTTCCTAGTTCCTAGTTGTGGTCACTACAGGTTTTGGCCCTAAAAAGCCCACCCTAACCGACATCAGGACCAATCGACCTCTTCGCGGTAAGATCCTTATGGACACGCGAAGAGATCCTCGGTTGACGTTCCGGCCGCCTAACGTGTACCCCGCGGATATACTAAACGAGTAGTTCGGAGCGGACGGTACGACACTCATCTCCCCAGATGACCTGTCGACGCCTAAGCAAAGACTATTCGTGGGCGGTAGCCTACCCTAACCTACCCGTGTCTTCATCCTGCATGAGTGTATGCATTCCTAGTTATGTGTAGCGTGTTTGAACAACCCAAGTAAAACACTAAAATATGGATTCAACCACAACAACATATTCAACCGCACCCAACTTCGTTTTCGAAAAAAAAGAGAACATCTTCATTTCAAAACTACTGTCTTTTAAGCACCGATACTCCAGCCAAGTCATAATTATTTTCAGAAAAACATTTTAAACGCTATCATCATGACGAAATTTACACCCGCTACTTTCAAAAAAAAAAAAAAAAACTTTTTGAGCACCATTACCTCGGCCAAAGTAAAACTCGTCAACAACGACACCGTACCGCCAAAACTCCCGATTAATGGGATTGAGGTACCTTAAACGGTTACATCTTATTTTTAAAAAAACAAAAAAAAGGGTTCTTTTTTTCGCACGTACCGTCGACACGACCGAAACAACTTCAATCAATGAAGTCAAGGAACCCCAAAACGGTTACATCCTCAAAAAAACACTATTCACTACCTAAATTCCGTAACGAGAATTTAGTCTCACCTTCCAAAACACCGTCACGGACATCACGTTCTCTCACAAATATCGTCCACACCACAAATACCGGACTAACTAATTAATAGTAGTCTCGGTGAGAACACGATCTCATCATTTTCAAAACCGGTTCTTTTAGAACCGCGCTCCTTTTTTGTAAAACCACCGCCTGCACTTCTGCTATCGTCAGGTTCTCGATGCACACGTAGCAACACACTTTCACGCCACAAACGATGTCACTACACCATCGTAACACCGATTTTTACAAACTCCCCACTTTCAAAAAAGAGATTTTATTTTCAAAAACCCATCCGTTTTACAAAACATCAAAACTCTTTGATTCCGAGCCGGGATCACGATCAATTTCTTACGTCGTGCAACCGTGTGATTAACTGTCCGTGTTAGTTACTAAGGTCGCCTCTATCTGAGGTTTTACATTTTTGGGTCGTCTCATCCCGAGAAGTCCTCTTCTTTAAATCTCACCTCCGAGATTTGTGTCAAATCGTTTCGTTTTAGAGACATGAATTTACCAGGCGCTTCGTCAAACACACTAAGAGTCCAAAGCACCTGAGTCCCTCAGCCGATAATCGCAAAAACGCGCGGATCAAGGGTCTCGCTTCCGTGTCCCTCAGTCACGAGCATTTCTCGAGTCTCTAAGTCGTCTGGTGTATCCAGTCTCATCTTCAGTTCTGTTTCGCAGATCTAGAGATGTCATCCAACAGCAACCCCGAACCACTCAACACCATGCTAGGACTCGTCAAGGAACTCCAAAACAACATGGCCCAAATAACTGCCGCCCATGAAAACATCCTCCTCCAGCTCGGCAAGCTCGAGGGAGCTGCCAACGAAACACGAAACGCCCAAGAGAAGGTGGATGAAAAGCCCTTCATCTCCAGGGAGAGGATGAGACTTGGACCTTCTAGGTTCGTCCCAGCCCTTGAAGGGAGTCCCATCAGAAGCCTCACCGACCTAGGCATGACCTACGCCGAGGCTCTTAGAATTGCCAACGATGACTGGCAGTTGTCACAACTTGTCCCTGCTCCGGATCCACCTCTCGGAACTTCGGGGGCGGATTGGGATCCCAGTACCTATTGTCTGTACCATCAGGACAGGGGACATGATACAGAGGACTGTTATCGCCTCAAACACGACATCCAGGACCTGGTGGATGCCGACACCTTCCTCCTTGTAAAGTCATAGACGTCGCAACTCACTATTGGCGAAACTAGCGACAAGGCAACCGCATCTGTGGTGGTGAAAACGAACGACACCATCAAAGTACTCTTCCTTGGAGGGAGCCTCGATGCTTAGTGGCGTAGTCGATCTTGGTCAGAGTCTAGTTCGTCCTAGGGCCTAGACTGAATAATAGTAATAGATCTCTTTTTTCTTCAAGGTCCGGGAGGTACGAAGGGGCCTATCCTCCACCTCCCATCAAACAATATCATGGGCACATAGCCCGCCTATTTATATTAATAAAATAACTCTTTTACAAACATGCCTCGACAATCGCTTGATTTTCTTTAATAACTTACTCTCTCGCTTGAAACTCGATACTATGCCATTTATCGATAACAAATAATTAAGCATAAAGGCCACAACGAACGACCCACTACAAATTCACCCTAAAAAGAGATCATGAACGCCTACCCTCAACTCGACCCACAGCTAATTCCCTATCCCACAAAGCACAACACTTAACCAATACGCAACCACATAACCATATCAGTCAAGCTAGACTTCCCTGTTACCAACAACGCAGCCGAGTACGAAGCCTGCCTAACAGGGCTAAAAGCCGCTGTAACTCTAGGAGTTAAGAACTTTAAAGTACACGGAGATTCATCCCTAGTAGTCAACCAAGCCACGGGCACCTGGAAGGTTTATAACGAAAGCCTAGCTTCATACCAAACCAAAATAGAAACAGTATCCCGAGAATTCACCGAAATCGACTTCATACACATACCTTGCGAAGAAAACCAATTCGCTGACGCCCTATCCAAGCTAGCTTCACTAATAAACATGCCCGACAACTTCTTCTCTATGCCTATTTGCGTAGAAAGAAGCGATCAACCCGCCTACATCCATAACCTTGAAACCGACGATACCTCCGAGGAACCCTGGTACAAAGCAATCCTAGACTTTAAAGCCAACGAATCATACCCACCCGACACAAATACCAAAAACAAAAGAGCCTTAAGAATACAAGTCGCCCATTACTTCCTAAGCCAAGGACTACTATACAAACGAACCCCACAAGGAGTCCTCCTTAGATGCATAAATAAAACTCAATCCGAGAGAGTCATGGAGGAAGCACATGACGGAGAGTGCGGACCTCACATGAGCGCACACCTATTAGCCCGAAAAATAAAGAGACTAGGCTAGTACTGGGTTACCCTAGAGGCAGACTGTCGACGATATGTTCGTCACTGCCACAACTGGCAAATATTCGCCAACATCCAACACCTACCGCTATATCCTCTCCATACCATGACCACACCCTGGCCCTTCTCTACTTGGGGAATTGACATCATAGGAAAGGTGCACCAAACCGGGACCGGCGGACATTGTTTTATACTAGTGGCCGTTGATTACTTTACTAAATGGGTAGAAGCCGCCTCTTACACCGTATTAACCTCCAAACAAGTAGTCAAATTCCTACAAAATAACATCATCTGCCGATATGGCATACCTCACGAAATCATCAGTGATCAGGGGGCTCATTTCAGGGCCGACACCAAAAACTCCTCGACAAATACAAAATCCAAAGACATAAATCCTCACCCTATAGACCTCAGACAAACGGGGCCGTAGAGGCGGCAAACGAAACCATTACCACGATCCTTAAGAAAATGATAGACAACTACCGGGATTGGCCAAACAAAATAGCTTTTGCATGGTGGGGATACCGAACATCCTACCGAACACCCACCGTAGCAACACCTTACTACTTAACCTACGGCTCCGAGGCCGTAAAACCCATAGAGTTAGAGATACCCTCACTGAGGATACTAGCCGAAAGCGGCATACCCGAAGAAGAATGGAACTAAAAACAATACGAAGAGCTAGTACTCTCAGATGAGCGTAGAATACATGCACTATTCAACGTGAAAGCCTACCAACAACATATACAACGAGCCTTTAACAAATGAGTGAAATCCCGAAACATACATGAGGGAGACCTAGTAGTCAAATCCATTTGAGCACCCCTTCCCGTCGACCCTAGAGGGAATTTCAAACCAAACTGGGCAGACCCCTACCTCGTCAAGAAAGTACTCTCGGGGGGCGCCTTAATCCTTACCGACCTAGACGGCCAAGAGTTCTCAACCCCAATGATAAGTGTAGTTTGTAGTGCCTAATTTGCTGTGTTTTGGTCCCGTTTTCCTTGTGGAATCGCTCCTTGGGAGCGGTTTATGGGTTACTTATGCTTCCTTTAGTTCGTTTTAGGTTCCCGAGACCGGAGCGAATCCGACTCGATACATACACTTTTTGGAGCCAACGAAGTGAAGGGACGATCACTCGATACCTTGGATTCGACCCCGAGACCTTGGGACCCGATCCCGAGCCTCTTAGACTCGATCCTGAGCCCCGAGAATAGGTGAGAAGCCCATTAGAACCAAGGAGGAACCAAAAAGATCATAATGGAGGCCTACAAGGTCCTTCCCGGGCGGGATGATGTCTTCCCGACCGGGAAGGAGTGTGCATATAGCGATGCTTCTGTCTTGAGTCCTTCCCGAACGGGAAGGGGGCTTCCCGACCGGGAAGGGGCCCTTCCCGACCGGGACCAATCCTTCCCGACCGGGAAGGAGCACCTGCTGCGCGTGACTACTTCTTTTCTCCTCCTTCGTTCTTGTAACCTTATATATACTTCCCTCTTGTATTGTTTATGGATCATACATTACCCTAGACTCTCTTAGGCCTCCATTAAGCATTCAAACCCTAGATTTGTGTTCCTCACATTAGTTTTAATCTTCCTTTAATCTTTAGTTAATCATTGTAATTAGTCTTGTATTAAGGAGATTCTTGAAGATTATTCCATGCTTGACAACCTTGGAGTTTTATTTGGGTTTCTTATTAATTCAAGTTCTCATCTTTTTCATCCTTGTTAGTTTGGTATAATCCTCTTCTCCTTTTACTTTTGTTCTTTGTTTATTTATCAAGTTTGAATCTTTACATATTGTTATTGTTATTGTTTGTTCATGATGGATGTCTGGATGTTTGGTTTGTTTTCTCTTGTTTATGTTAATTTCATCTTGATAATGAGTGAGTAGTTCTCTTGTGGGGTTAGCAGGGGGATTAAGGGTAGATTATGGGTGATTATGGTTTGATTAGGGGTAAAGGGTGAATCTTTTGTTGCTAGTCACATATTGAGCACTCTATGTGTTTGTTGAATTGCTTGTGTGGGTAGTAGTGGCCAATGCTTCTCATACTTGTTCTCTTCTTCTCATTGTTTGGCTACTGTGTGATTGTGTTAGGGTACAGTCTTAGACACGAGAGTGCGGACTTGGGTTTAGACGCGAGAGCACGGACCGACCTTGACCTAGGTTTAGACGCAAGAGCGCAAACCGACTCTAGAAACTAGGAGACACCTACACCCTTGACCACCCAATTACCCTTCTACACTTAAGAACCCGACCTAACCCTACTCCCTTCCATATTTGATTTCATCCTCCTAGTTAGTCATCATTTTATTTAGTTTGCTAGTTTGTTTAATCTTTAGTTATTTCATTTAAGCCTTGTTATAGCTAGTTCATTATTAGTCTAGTTCTTACCTCCTCTCCATCATAGTTTATCAATTATTGCTCTCTTTGTGTTGTTTTGGTAGCCTAGTCTCGTTTTAGGTCGACTTAGTCTAGACTTTACAATACCTTCTCCGTGGACACGACCCGACTTACCCTAGCTACCCATTAGGATTAGTTGGTTATTTATTGACGGTAGGACCCACGGCAAAATCCTCACCATCAATTTGGCGTCGTTGCCGGGGACGGTGCATTGTTTAGACTTAGTTTACTTCTAGCTTGACTTAGTTACCCTTCTTTATGCTCTTCTATCACCTCTTGTGCATATTTTGTAGGTTTCTCTTGTTTTCTTAGGTTTCTTTTCTCTTTGTTTTTCGTTGTGTTCGTTTATTGTCTTTGCCTAGTGCCCAAAAAGCACTAGGTGGTCTTACGTTTGCTCAAGTGTGTAGTGTATGCCTAGGAGGAGAGGCGATTTCTTTCTCTTCAATCCAGAGCCGGAGAGACTCTTTAGAGCCTTTCGCCAACGGACGATTGATCGGGTTAGACACTCTCAACCGGGTACTAGCAATACCATTGAAGAGCAAGCTCAAGGATCCGACTTGAACGAGTCACCGCGAGAGACCGCCGGAGGGACCTTCAACAATCCCTTCGGTAATTCTAGTCCTAGTTCCCCTTCTACATCTTCTTCAACACCGTCTACACCATCGTCTCCCTTACATACAATTATGCCGAAGTTTTCATCTCACTCCACTTTTACCGAGGATGTCTTGCCGGGACCGAATGCTTTACCAGATACTTATACCGGGAATTTCATGGCAAAGACACAATTCATCCAACTTGTGGAGAGAAATCAATTTAGTGGTTTGCCCACCGAAGACCCGCACCAACACATGGAGACTTTCTCCGATTATTGCGATGCTATCTCTCAAACCAGGGTTACTCAAGATCAAATTCGTTGGGTACTTTTCCCGTTCTCTCTCATTGGAAAGGCAAAGCAATGGATCAAGAGTCTCGATAGGGCAACCATGGGTATCGATACTTGGAAGAAACTTGCATCCGCGTTCTACCAAAAATTTTACCCTTCGAAGAAGACAAATTTGCTTAGGGCCTCCATCACCGGTTTCCAACAACGGGATGAGGAGAGCCTTTATGAAGCTTGGGAACGGTTCAAATCTTTGGTTAGATCATGCCCCCACCATGGACTTTCACAATGGTTCTTAGTCCAACAGTTTTAGAACGGTTTATATGAGGACTCAAGAGCTATACTCAATATGGGCTCAAATGGTAGGTTTACCGGGGTCGATGACGATCAAACTTGGGCAAGAATCGAGGAGATGGTGGTGCACAACTCCCAATACTCAAGGCCTAGAAAGGCGAATCGAGGAGGTAGGCAAGAGGTCGATGCCATTACACAACTAAGCATTGACCTTGGAGCTCAATTAAGAACTCACATGGAGACTATTGACAAGAAGCTCCAAAGCCACCTCAATCAAGTTCAAAGCACTAGTTCCTCCAACCAACACTCTTTTCATGAAGTTAATGTTTTGGGAGTTGTGTCTCCTACACCTTATTATGGGATGTGCGATACTTGCGGGATAGTTGGACATGAGCCTATATATTGTCGGGGGAGTATTGAGCAAGTGAACGCCTTTCAAGCGTTCAAGCAAGGTGCCTCCAATCCTAATATGTTCCAAGCTTCCCATCAAGTCCCTGAACAACAAGCTCTACAACATCGTCCCTGTGTTCCACCTCCCTTAATGGACAACAATCAAGGATACCAAGGTTATGTGGGTAACCCAAGACCATTCAACAACTTCAAGCAACATAACCAAGGTACATTCAACAACAATCAAGGGTTCCAGCATGGGAACTTCAATCAAGGAGGTTTCCAAGGGAACCAAAACTTCCAAGGCAACCAAAACCACAACCAAGGGTATCAAAACTACAACCATGGCAACAATCAAGGCCTTAATCAAGGCAACTCTCATGGGTTCCAAGGGAAACATCAACAACAACAAGCAACTCAAGGGAATAGACAAGAAAGCAAGCCTAGGAGCCGGTCTCCTATTCATGATTATGGTACTCCATTAGCCCTCACCGATACTCCGCACAATCCACAATCTCCACCTCGAGATTTCAACATGCAAAAATCTATGATGGATATGCAAAGAAGCCAAATTGAGATGGCAAGAAACCAACAAGAGTTCTTTGCTCATGTTCAAAGGGATAACATAGCAAGAGATGCTCATATGAAGATGCTTGAGACCCAAATATCTCAACTTGCTTCGGGAAGTTCTTCAAGACAAAAGGGGCAACTACCTCCTCAAGGTGAAACACCGAATTTTGAGAATGTAAATGCTATTACCACGATTCCCCCTTATGATTCCCCCTTACCCCCTAGTGAGCAAGAATCAAGGCAAGAAGTTATACCCCCCTCTCAAGACAATTCAAGCTTTGAAAATCCAATGGAGGAGCAAGTCTTATGGGAGATTGAGAAACCCCATGAAGACAAGCTTCCCCCACTTTAAGGAAAAGAAAAGGGTAAAGGGAAAGCGTCATTTGAGAAGTCCACCCCTATCGAGCAAAACAAGGTTCATATCAAGTTGCCTTTCCCAACAAGGCAAATGAAGACTAAGGTGGATGTCCAATTTGACAAATTCCTAGACATTGTGAAAAAATTGGATGTGAGTGTCCCGTTTACCGAGCTACTTACCCAAATCCCGGCATATGGAAGATTTATGAGAGAAATCTTGGCTAGGAAGAGATCCGTCGACAAGGAAGAGACCATTGCGTTCACAAGAGTGGTGAGCGAGCTTATTCAAGGTTCTACGCTTCCCAAGTTGAAGGATCCGGGTAATTTCTCGATCCCATGCACCATAGGCAACTACAAGATTGAGGGAGCACTATGTGATTTGGGTGCGAGTGTAAGCATCATTCCCTATTCCATTTATTGCCGACTTGGGATGAAGGAGCTTAAAAATACTTCCGTTACACTCCAAATGGCCGATAGTTCACTCAACCGACCATTGGGGATGTTAGAGGATGTGCCGATAAGAATCGGAAAGTTCTTCATTCCAGTTGACTTCTTAGTGCTTGGCATGCCGGAAAATGCTATCACTCCCATTATCCTTGGACGCCCGTTTCTACATACCGTCGGTGCCATGATCGATGTCAAGAAGGATAGGATTACTTTCCAGTTAGGCGACGAAGAGTTAGTGTTTGACCTCCAAGGCAACACCTCGCCTACGAACGAGTCATGTAATATGATCCATGCCACGAAAGACTTTGATCTAGGGGATAAGTCGGGACAAAGCTTAAAGAGTGACTTCTATGGAATTGAAGATGATGAATCCGAGCTTGGGGCGGATGAGTGCCCATACCATGAGTTTGAAGATAAGTTCAATGACAAGAAGAAAGATGAGCCTCCCTTGGGCCCACATGAGGATCGATGGACGTTTGGGTATATATCGAAGGATCGCAAGTACAAGTTCAAGCCATTGAACTTAGTAGATCGGGATGCCCCGGGAACGTCGAGACAAGGTTGGGAAGAACCTTGGAGTGTGGATGGTTATATTACAAGCTTGATCGAAGATTTCTCGAGAGCCTTCGATTTGTTTTTTCGGGCCCTTGATGGCGATGGAATTGGTTTCAAGGTTGTTGAAAAAGAATTGAAGAATGCACCATCCTTGGTTTGACGGAGTTCCACAAGAACCGTCTCATTGTATATATTTCTTTCTTGTAGCTTCTTTGAGTTTTTGTGATATTCTTGTTATTTGGATTGTTGATGAGCGATGTGAGGGAGGGAATTTGATGTTGTATTTGAGTTTGTTTGATTGATGTGAAGTGAAGGTGATTCCTAGAGAGGAATGACTATTGATAGAGCATGGATTGAAAGTAAGGGAATCGGTTTTTGAAGCTTTGGATGAGCTTTTTGGGGTTATGGAGGTCATGAAGACTCTTACCGGGCGAGAAGAAGGCTTCCCGACCGGGAAGGGTGAGGCATCCCGACCAGGAAGGAGCCGTCCCGATCGGGATGAGGGTGTCAAATTTCGAGTTTCCTGGAGTGCCATCCCGACCGGGACGGGTGAGGCCTCCCGACCGGGACCATCCATCCCGACCGGGATGGTCCCCTTCTCCTCTTTTCGCCTCTTCTTCGACATTTGAGCCCACCCTACCACTTTATACCCCCTCCCAACCTCCCTACTTATCCTTGCACATACCATATGACCCATGCACCTCATTTACATACCCTCACCCCATTTTCTCTTTACTTTACACCGAGTTTCACATCAAATCCCACCCCCCTCACACCATTACTACCTCAACCATGCGGTTTTATCAAGTTTGAAGCGAGTTAACAATGAAGAAGTTAAGCATAGTGCCTATATTGATCATTGAGACGATGGAGCGAGTGAGTTGCTAACCGATGGGTACGGCAACTATCCTTTCTTTTCCGTATTTTGTCGCTTGTTTTCCCTTGTTTGTCCCCTTCCCCTTGTACACTTTTGTGTTATGGTGTCATGGTGGCCTTGGTAGTTATTGCTCCCGACTCTCGATGACGTGACTACATCGAGAGTCATTTGAAAAATCTAAATTTCCAAGATTTTCACCCTTTTTTTAGGATTAGTCGGATTTGGACGGAATCCGGGCTAGGTGACTTGATTACACCTAGTCCTCCCCTCCCATTTCCTTTTATTTCTTTCTTTTTATTTCTTCCCCCATCCATATCTTTTCTTGTCTTGGCCCATGGTGACTTGACTACACCCCGGGCGGACGCATTCTACCCTTTTCTCCGCTTTATCTTTGATTTTTAGCTTTATTTTCGTAGTTTCTTTTCTTTTCTTTTGTGTCTCCGCACACTATGATCGAGCATGAGGACATTGCTCGGTTTAAGTGTGGGGGAGCGATATTCTATCATAGTTAGTTTTTTTTTTTGTAGTTTTTCGAAAAAATGTTTACAAAACCCTAAAAATTTGAAAAATTTTAACAAAAATCAAAAGGATTTTATTTTGTGTGTTTTTCCTTTTGTGTCATTGTTTCGTATATTTGTTTTGTCGTGCGTGTTTTGCCTCCCTTTTTCCTTGTAGGTCGCTTAATCACCGTTAACTTTGGAGGGCTTTCAAGATATCCGGTAACATCGTTTCATCCCTTTCTCTTCTCTATTTCTTGTGAAGTTTTGAGGAGGTTTGTGATGTTGTGTGCTCGGGCGGAGCTTTGTAAAGTTTGTGGTTATTTTGGTGACTTGTTTGGAAGTTCGGGGTGGTGTTTGTTCTCTTGTTTGTGTTTGTTTCATTTTGTTTGGTTGCTTTTTGCCTCTCGCTTTCTTTCGTTTTTTTTTCCGTGTCTTTGTTTTGTGTTGTGTAGTGTGTCATGTGTGTAAACGGTTTTCGAAAACCCGGTTTAAAGGCTAGGGTGCAAGTGTTTACTTTCCCTTTCTAGTAGTATGAATCGAGTCTTGGACTTAGGTCTAGTAGAATGACCCTAAATCAATGATTTCGTTGGTCCTTTACCTTGAGTCCACCTAGCTTACTAGGGATTTACTACGGGATTTGCATTTTGACCATTATGACCACCCACGGTGTGAAAAGGCCTTGGTTGCCGAGTCCCGTCCCTTAGGTGACCATGTTCGGAATTGTTTGATTAGTCCAAGTTTTTCCCCTTTTTGTGGGTTTGAAGGGAAGGACGCTCCCCGACTCACCCATTCCCCTACCTCCTACACTTATCCACAAAATAAGATACAAATTGTTTAAATCATCTTTCTTAGTTGCAAAGAAATGCCTATCACTCAAATCTAGCCGAAAGGGCAAAGAAAAGAAAATGAAAGAAAATGAAAGAAAGAAAGAAAAGATTGAAGAAAAAGAAAAGGCACAAAAAGCCAAAAAGAAAAGAGAAAAGAAGAAAAAGAAATGGCATAGCAATACACAAAGCAAATATGTAAAAGAAAGAAAAAATGCCAAAAGAAAACCGTCTCACAAAAAGAATCCCCATATCTCAAAAATAAGCCTTTTACCGACTATTACCATGAACATCCTACCAAAGGACCGAGTCCATAGGAAGGATGATAGCGGTAATGGTCGGTCTTCCCTCAATTTGCAAATATTTACACCTTTACTTGGACTAGTTGAGCGGTTTTGGGCATGGGACGACCCTCTTGGCTCATCACTAAAGGGGGAGGGTCTTCACTTACCTACAGTGTCGACTAACACCGTGGTTCATCCGCTTTCCATCCCGTTGATTGTCCCGTAGTACGTTCTTGGAACGTTAGGAGGACCTAGGTAAGTTACCAACGTTTTCTGTTGCTTTATCGTCATACTATTAGGGTTTAGTTCATCTCAATTTGTCCTATTAGCTTGGGAACGTTGTCACTTGCCTTGAGTCCTAAACCGGTGCTTCTTTCACCACTTGTTTGAGGGAAGCGGTATTTGTTTTCTCTTTGGGTGCAACCGTTTATTTGTTTGTTTGTGTGTTTGTTGTTTTTGTGTTTTTGTGTCCGGTTGCATCCACAGTTTTGTCGCACGACCTTACTTGCCTTGCAGAGTATAATTTCCCTCTAAAGTGTACTCGCGTGAGTTGAAAGGGCGTAGGGTGCGCTAATACCCGCTCGGTTAGTTTAGTAGTTAGTATGTGCTTACTCGAGGGCGAGTAAGGGTTAAGTGTGGGGGAGTTGATAAGTGTAGTTTGTAGTGCCTAATTTGCTGTGTTTTGGTCCCGTTTTCCTTGTGGAATCGCTCCTTGGGAGCGGTTTATGGGTTACTTATGCTTCCTTTAGTTCGTTTTAGGTTCCCGAGACCATTTGTGAAGAATTGGAGCAAATCTGACTCGATACATACACTTTTTGGAGCCAACGAAGTGAAGGAACGATCACTCGATGCCTTAGATTCGACCCCGAGACCTTCGGACCCGATCCCGAGCCTCTTAGACTCGATCCCGAGCCCCGAGAATCGGTGAGAAGCCCATGAGAACCAAGGAGGGACCAAAAAGATCATAATGGAGGCCTACAAGGTCCTTCCCGGGCGGGATGATGCCTTCCCGACCGGGAAGGAGTGTGCATTTAGCGATGCTTCTGTCTTGAGTCCTTCCCGACTGAAAAGGGGGCTTCCCGACCGGGAAGGGGCCCTTTCCGACCGGGACCAATCCTTCCCGACCGGGAAGGAGCACCTGCTGCGCGTGACTACTTTTCTCCTCCTTCGTTCTTGTAACCTTATAAATACTTCCCTCTTGTATTGTTTATGGATCATACTTTACCCTAGACTCTCTTAGGCCTCCATTAAGCATTCAAACCCTAGACTAGTGTTCCTCACATTAGTTTTAATCTTCCTTTAATCTTTAGTTAATCATTGTAATTAGTCTTGTATTAAGGAGATTCTTGAAGATTATTCCAAGCTTGACAACCTTGGAATTTTATTTGGGTTTCTTATTAATTCAAGTTCTCATCTTTTTCATCCTTGTTAGTTTGGTATAATCCTCTTCTCCTTTTACTTTTGTTCTTTGTTTATTTATCAAGTTTGAATCTTTACATATTGTTATTGTTATTGTTTGTTCATGATGGATGTTTGGATGTTTGGTTTGTTTTCTCTTGTTTATGTTAATTTCATCTTGATAATGAGTGAGTAGTTCTCTTGTGGGGTTAGTAGGGGGATTAAGGGTAGATTATGGGTGATTAGGGTTTGATTAGGGGTAAAGGGTGAATCTTTTGTTGCTAGTCACATATTGGGCACTCTATGTGTTTGTTGAATTGCTTGTGTGGGTAGTAGTGGCCAATGCTTCTCATACTTGTTCTCTTCTTCTCATTGTTTGGCTAGTGTGTGATTATGTTAGGGTATAGTCTTAGACACGAGAGTGCGGACTTGGGTTTAGACGCGAGAGCGCGGACCGACCTTGACCTAGGTTTAGACGCGAGAGCGCAAACCGACTCTAGCAACTAGGAGACACCTACACCCTTGACCACCCAATTACCCTTCTACACTTAAGAACCCGACCTAACCCTACTCCCTTCCATATTTTATTTCATCCTCCTAGTTAGTCATCATTTTCTTTAGTTTGCTAGTTTGTTTAATCTTTAGTTATTTCATTTAAGCCTTGTTATAGCTAGTTCATTATTAGTCTAGTTCTTACCTCCTCTCCATCATAGTTTATCAATTATTGCTCTCTTTGTGTTGTTTTGGTAGCCTAGTCTCGTTTTAGGTCGACTTAGTCTAGACTTTACAATACCGTCTCCGTGGACCCGAACCGACTTACCCTAGCTACCCACTAGGATTAGTTGGTTATTTATTGACGGTAGGACCCACGACAATCCCTACCATCACCCAACCAACATGGACCAACTCAAACGATACTACCCCTAAGCACCCCAACAACCCCATCCTGATCTCCGTCCTAGGGTGAAAACCCGCGCAAAAAAAAGAAAAAAAAATCGCATCGATAATTGGCATACCGAGTCTAAATCAAAATCACTCACATCAAAAGAACTACGAACATGGTTTGATTCCGTCTAAACACGGATACGTAGACAACCCTTCTTCGGGTACAACCAACAAAATAACGAAATCGATTAGTCGATTCGCATACAAACCGATTTTTTTTTTAATGTTCCAATTAATGAGTGATTCTAATGATGAAGCACAGACGACGAGTCGAGGACGGGGTGAAAACTCGAAAGGGCACCCTGGGCAAAATGAAGAAACGAGTTGCGAGCCGTCGTCAAAAAAAAAAAATTAAAAAATTGACGAGCCGAGGACGGAGTGAAAACCCGAAAGGGCGCTCCAGGCAAAATGAAGAAACGAGTTGTGAGCCGTAAAAAAAAGTGAAAAAAGAGAGCTAAAAAGGGTTAGCCGAGGACGGAGTGAAAACCCGAAAGGGCGCTCCGAGCGAAATGAAGAATCGAGTTGCGAGCCACCACAAAAAAAAAAGTAAACAAAAAATGTGCTTCTCATTAATAATAAAAATCGGTTAAATCGAGCCTTCGTCGAGGTCTTTACATCAAGCATCAGAAACCCGGCTATCCCGGAAAACGACAACGCGCCCAAAGCCCCACAAAAAATTAGTACTAATACGAAACATAATACAAATCAATAGAGCATAATACGAAACGGCTGGGCTCTACCGGTCGAATTTCTTTTTCCCATCGCCATTTGAGTGTACTTGTTCGGGTTTTCACCATCGACCCCTCTTAATACAAGCTTCCACCGCCATAGCCAAAGGCGAGCTCAGCCAACCATGTTTCCTCTTATCACCAGCACCTTCAATACGAGTCTCATCAGTCTTGGCCTATATAAATGAACTGACGACACTAGAATCAGTAACGCTGTCTTTGGTTAGGCACTTAGCGACGTCTTCTTGAATTGCCTCTTTATCCTCTAGCACCGTAGTCTTCCTAACTTTCGATTTTCTCTATTCTGACGGGTATTCATAAACCCCTTGCCGGAAGGACGTAATGTCGGTCGGTCGAACACTCTCTATAACAACGGGGTGTGAAAATTTTTATTCCCAAGACGCCTTAAACTCCCTGAACAACTTCTCAGTCCACGATTCGAAGATGAAAACACCCTAAGTGAAATCCAAAGCGATCGGTCTCACCCCCATTTGGTTCGACAACTCGCCTGGATAAATGTAAACCGGGTCCCGTAGGGATAATATTAGCATAACCAGAGTCGAGGACGAAAAGGGAAACCCGGCCTGTCCACTGATATGCCACCACGGGACGGCCCACCTAATAGCCACCTGCCCACTGTCCAAGTAGGAAAGCCATTTTTCTTCGGGATGACCAGCGGTCCATGCTTGCACCACCTTACGACCCGTAAAACCCCTATAGTTATAACCTTTGATGCCCCGGGGAGGATCGACCAAACCAAGCCTCTCCTGTAGCCAAACCTGCACAAACCACGACAAAACGTCACGCTTTCGAACTGAAGCAACCTAAAAAAAAAGACACAACAACAAAACCAGCCAAAAACTATTAGCACCCTAAGCACCTGCAGAATAATCCTAGAGCCCCGAAAAGGAGCCCGTTGCAGCCAGGCATGAGCGTCGAGACCTAGGATAAGCTCACCCAAAATGAGTAAAGAGGGTGATCGTCCGTGTTCCATCCCCATTACGACGTCCAAAACCCGAGGATTACCCCAGCTATCTTGTACTAACGCGTCCTTAAAAAGATGGTAGCAAGCCACTGCAATGTTAAAAGCCCGTCTACAAGCTAGAGTTGAAATATCGTAAGAACCCATCTGCGAGAACACCCTAAATAGTAACCCCAGGTCAATACCATCCCTCCCAAAGAAAAGGTTAGCTTCCTCTAACGAGGAAAGGTCTAAAAAATGACGAAACCATTCCACAAAAGAATCGTCTCCCAAAGGCACACAAGGCCGAACCGAGGACTACCCACCTATAGCATCTAGCTCCTTGGGAAGAGGGCAAACCCAACCCCGGGAAAGGCAAAAACATGCCTTTTTGCATCCCAAAACTTAGTGCATTCTAGCAAGAAGTCATCTTGTACTTTCACCTGCCTTAACACGATAACCGCGGAAATCCCGTCACTCAGACTAACCTCGGGGTTACAATTCTTAAAACAACCCGCCCATTCGGTTAAAAGATTCCCGAAACCCGACATAGCTCCAAATAGTACGAGGAGGCTATAGACACACTATGGGTATTTTAGTATGTCTAAAACGAGCACCCCTAACCCGCATATATAGTACTAATCCCACAACAATTTGAAAACTACGAAAAATGTCCATAAACAAGAACTGGACCTCCCAGGCCTAAGCGCCCAGATATCAGGCCGCCTGAACCCATGTGACCCAACTTCTAGCCGCCTTAGCCATGGCGCCCGAACCCTGAGTCATCAGCTTCCAAGGTACCCAAAAGCTATGACACCGACCCTGTTTTACCGCAACGACAACCACCTAGCAACCTCGAGCATCGGGAACGACCTCCCGAGGTCACTATGTAATCCCCTAGAAATTCTAACGCAATACAGTGGCGGAAACACTGTAGAAGTGGAATTATAACACACTGTAGCTATGTCTTGATTAAATAAAAATGGTAAGTCAATACATAAGCCATAAAATAAAAAATGGCTACAAAAATAAATAAATAAATAAAATCCATAAAAAGGGTTTTAACAATTCATAACAGTGATCTGATTAAAACAAGCAGGATCCATAACTGCTCGCTAGCCCACCCGAAGGAAAACACATATACCTGCCATGTTAAAAACATAACAGCCACAATCAGTGGGGAGCAACGCCAACGTTCTCCCAGCCATATAACAGGATTCTAAAACTGTAATTACTATTATAGAAAAATAGTAAAAATGGAAAATAGTAAAACAGCATATTAAAAATAAGCTTTCAGTGAAAAATTTCACGTAACGAAACAATATAAATAAAATGAGTTTTCCAAAGAAGACATAAAACATTTGCCAACCTGCAAATGAAAATATATCGATAATAATAAAAATATTCAAAATGGCGTTATGGATAGGAGTAATGTAGACGGCTAGACTTTCACTAGGAGAATACTAAAAACTAGCTTCGAGAACTTAGTTCAAACAAATCAAACTTTGGTCTCTAACTAAGCTACTCAACTATAATAGAGCGGCGACTTATAAATGTGTGGCCCTAGTTTAAGACAATGCACACCCCTCCTGGGATTACCTGTCACCCAGTTCAACTTATGACGGCGACTTACTGCGAGGCCTAAGCTTAAGGTCAAAATGTACACAACTCCCGGGATACCTGTCACCCGGTTCAACAACCAATGTACCGATTCCTGATACACTAGCCTTATAGTTGATGGCAAAACCGTAAACCCTAGAATATATTACTCTAACCTCACACTTTTCCTTATTCCATAACTCCAAAACAAAGCCATTATCGATATTCAAAAGATATAATCAATATAAATAATATGAGGATAAAAGAAGTAAACATTTATATTCTAAAAGATGAAACTTTCTATTTTAGGAAACTTTCTATTTTTAGAAACTTTACTAAAAATAGCATTATATCAAAATAGTGAAAATATTAGTTTATACTAATTTGACATTTTAGTAAACGATATAGATTTATAAAAACTAGTACTTTCGGCCTTAACGATATTACTTATCAAAGTGAGAGTATTTAGATTTATGAAATTATTGAAAAATCATACAAGTGTTTACAAAATAATTAAAAATGTCTTAAACACTTTAGTACTACTAATTAGGGTGTTTCCAAAATTTATAAAACTAAAATTCCCTAATTATTATTAGTTACGACAATACGATTATAAATAGGATTTTACGGCAAAAGGTCAAATTAAATCTTTAACGTCTTTTATTTAATTAAACCAATGAATATATTTAGAGTATGTTAAGGGATGATTTAACTCTTAAAGTTTCAGATTTAAATATTTTCAAAATTGCTGGAAAAATAATTCTTTTATGTAAGACGAAGAATTTTAACGATAAAGCACAATTTGTCCGAAAATCCATAATTATTAATTAAAGACTTTTAATAAATAGTACAAAAATTACGTAAAATAGTTAAACCATATTTATGGACATTCTGTCCAGAAAAGAAAATTTTCCAGAATCATAAAACTCGGTTTTTAAAGCATTTTCCCGTTAATCGTCTAATCTCGACAATAACGATTAATAAAAATAGTAATTACAAAACGATTTAAGTATTAATATCCAAAAATTATTATTAAACTTAAAAATCATGATTTTCCAGAATATAAATTTTTCATATTTTTCCAAAATTCCAGATTTAACAAATTCCAACAAAACCGTCATTTAAACCCGTTTTCACAATTAACGATTTCATTAATAAACTTATCGTTCCTAACATTTTATTAAGGCACTAAAAATCATAAAAATATATATTAATATGAAATCATCAGAATCACATTTTTTTCCAGATTCAAACCAAAGGCCAGAATTCGAGAATTTAAACAACAAACACGGTTTTAACGATAAACGATGATTTAAAGTGATTAATTAATTCATCCACTTAACAATTCCGAAAAATTATGAAAACATTCATAAAATTCTATTTCACCAGAAAGTTTCACCACGCCAAAAATCAGATTAAAATAAAATGTTTAGGTACTAGAACTAAAAATCGGCTTTTAATCGTTTTTATCCGTAAACGGTAATAATTCAATAATCGATATTTAAAATATAAGAAAAATCCTAAATTATTATAAATCATCAAAAATATCAATTTACAGAATATAAACATATATTACATGTTTAGGCAGAATATTATGATTTTACAAATTAATATGACGATTTTATCGTTAATCTCGTAAAAGCGATAAAAATACCGAAACATGCAAATTTTCAACTTTTGAAAATTTTCCAGATTTTGTGACATACATATATTGTCAAAATAAAATATAAAAATATATACATGCAAATACACAATTAAAATCATGAAATACCGAGTAACATCGACGTTACCTCTACTCCAAGTCTGAATCGATAATATATTCCTCGGCTTCGGGATCATTCAAAAATCCTTCAACACATGAAAAACATGGTGGAAAAATACCATGAGAAAACTAAGAAAATGAAGGCAAATATCGATCGAAAACAACATCGATTATTACCTTAACGAAGGGATCAGAGTGACGATTAATTTGGAGATGAAAATGAGACGATCAAGACTCACTTTGAGACAAAATTTGGCTAGAAAAGCTGCTGGAAAATCTCAGCCAAGAGAGACAAAGGGAGGAAATGTTTAATTTTTTGTAAAAAGAATGATAAGAAAGTGGATGGTTTTCTAAATCATAAATGATAAGTAAATTTTGATGAAAACTATGTCATAATACATGCACAATTCAGCCAAAATGAGAGAGAAAGGGAGTGTGAAGAGTTTGTGTTTAAGGCCAAAAATAAATGGGTGAGAAAAAAAAATATCTAAGGCTTAAACATCATAAAATGAAATGTGTAATAAAATGTGTAGTAAGGGGTGTGACAAGGGTTGTCACGGTCCAACATGTGAGAAAAGGTTCCAAAATAATTGTAAGTTGATAAAAAAAAGAATCGTAAAATTATTAAAGGTATTTCAAAGCAATTCAAGTAAACCGCGCGTCTGAAAATAATTAATTACGAAACTTCGTAATAAAATCATTAAATGATAGATTTTCATAAATAAAAATATTTTCTTAGTTAGAAATATTATATAAACGTATTTGGGCCCTTTTAGAAAAATAAATAACCCAAATTCAAGCTTAAAATGATAGTTCGTATAAAATGAGATTCTTTGTGAATTAAATAAATAGTTTGCAACGAAAATTTAATAAATAGATTTATTAAAGGAAAATAAAATATTTAAAATATTTTAATGAAAATAAATAATATTTGACTCGAAAATATTATGAAGTTTGAAAATGAAGGATATTGAAGGCAGAAAAAAATCACAGAGTCATGACGGAGTCATAACAGAATAGATAACAACGCCTAGAAAATTAGCGGGTGTTACAATCCTCCCCACTAAAAGAAAGTTTCGTCCTCGAAACTAAGAATAAGCAAAAAGGAGTCAAGATTACCCCACTCGAAAAGATGAGGATATAAATTTCGCATAAAAATTTTGCTGTAAAAGAAAATTTTACAACTTTTAAAGTGATATGAAATCAAATGCAATCATTTATTCCAAGAGAAATTGGGCTAAGCTACCCGGAATTTGAAATCTTTTAATTAGTGAAATCGTAAAGTAAAGTTATTTGATAAAATAACGACGCTAAATAGCATTTGTAACGAGCTTGAAGGAAATAGGGTAATTAAAACATTTTCAAAACAAAAGTAAAACAATTTGATTAAGAAATTTAATAATATTTCTTTTTATGATGAGACGAAATTTAGTTTGGAGAAATCAAAATTTGTAGTTAGTAAAAATCAAACCAGTCGTCAAACATTTTCAATAACAGATTCAAAAGTCCACCAACAATAAAGTGAAACTAATTTCAAAACGTTAAAATTTCGAAAATGTTATCATAGTAATTATGAAAGTTTTAAAAAATGTTATCAAACTTGAACATTCAAAATAATTTCGACAATGTTAAAACCCTTTACAAAATAATCCTATAAAAGTTGAAGTATTTGAAAATATGAAAGTCTTCATAAAATTCCAATCGTTTGAAAATCAAAAATTGAAATATTTTCAAAATAATTTAAAATAAATTATTAAGGCATTTTGAAACAGGACTAAATATAAATATCAACCAAAGATAAAACAAAAGTGAAGTATAAAGTTCTTAAATTATAATTCAAAAATGTTAAATTTCACGATATCCGAAAAGTTTAAATTAGTCAAATTTTTACAAAACGGGGAGTTTCATAAATAGAAATTATAACTCAAAATGTTAAAATTTCACAATAATCCAAAATGTTAAATTGCTCAATGTTTTTACAAAGTGGGGAGTTTTAAAATTTGAAATTATGCTTCAAAATGTTAAAATTTCATGAAAATCAAAATTTTTAAATTAGTCAAACTTTTCATAAGTTTGGGGAAATGATGAACGGATAAATAGAGTCAAGGTCAACGACAAATCGAAACAAAAGTTTCAAACCCGAAAAAGAAGTTGAAGGGATTAGCAGTAGATGCGGTAACAGAATTCAATAGAAGTAGAAAGGAAGACGGAGTTGAGAGTCAGAAAAAGCTCTCAAGGATTATAGAAGAAACTAACCATCTCGAGATTCCTAGCACGACTCTCACAAACACGGGTTCCTAATTGGCCCATCAAATAACGCTAAGTCCAATATCAGTACAGGGTGGTCCTACTCAATCTACAACCTCCAAAATTAAGTCTTACATACTTATATAATCTACCAATTAGTATCGTAAGAATCCACAAATGATTTAGACTAATCCTTTAATTAAGACTCCAACGGTTATCAAAACGTACCCAAACTCGTAATCACTAAGGTTCATAATTTAAAGCTCATAAGGTCTGAACTCGAGGTATACTTCAAATTTCTCGAGTAAGGAAGACTAAATAAAATCCACCAATTAACAATGTTCGGGCACGAAATCCTCAAAAATCATCACCAACATATTTATAATACCACAAGTACAGAAGTTGGAGAAGTACAATAAATCCTCAAACACGCTCAAACCTATAGGTAATGGCGTAAACACTCACATCTTCAAACACGTCATTCGATTATTGTTTCTGAGAAGTCCATCAAATTTCTAATCGTAATGGTGCAACCAGAAAATATTTAATAACTCAACGAAGCCACAATCTCGTTGGTCTAAGGTTCTGAACTGTAAATCCATTAAGATGATTGACATCAAAGTATTCCTCAAAACAACGTGATAAATCCAACCTCTAATGGCAATACGTTTCTCCTTTTCAACGTTAACAACAATTTATCCAATTTAGATCACTCAACTCCAAAGTTCATAGCTTACAACCTTAAACAACGATCAACGATCTAATCCTTAAGAAACACGGGTCATCTATGTTAACCAAAATTTCTAATGGTATTAATGAAAACCTTTGATGGTACCACAACACTCAGGTTAACACTTTAACCAACACTCTATGATCCCAAATATTCACGACGCATCCATCAAGTAAGCATTAGGTATGAATCCCAAAATACTATTATTAGCTACACTTGGTTCGGTTCTAGGTTAAATTAGGTACTAGGTATCCATCAAATACGATATACTCTTACTACCCCAAAATATATTCAACTTTAAGTCCTCCAAATAATCAAGTAACCTATAACCCAAAGTTCAGTGTCTAAAGTACCAACCTAATTCCATTAATTGACAATTTATCATTCAAATCGATCCTCAAAAGCTTACTAAGATAGATAACAGGGTATAACTCACAACCCTCAAGCCATAGGTAACAAGGGTTTACTAAACCTCAAACATCTATATCCATTCACGGGGTTCACTGAGACGGAAATCGGTCTAGCCAAAGAATCTCAAGAGAAAGATGGTAGAGTAGAAGAATATAACAAGGATTCACCAAGCAGATGAAGAAGAGAATATAAAAGAGAAGAATTAGAAGAAGTAGAGGAAGGAAGAAAAGAGTAGATGGTACTATATCACTAAGTTCTTGAACCAGAGGAGAATCTTCGGGCCTCTAGAGTTCACGCCGGATCCAAATGGCTTACTTCATCTTCTTGTAGAGGAACGAGCACACAAGTCTTGGGCCGCTCCATCTCGATCTACTGCGACATCATGGAACAGGAATCTACTCTTGATTATCTGGCCTGTAGCTTAAGTAAACTAAACCGGAGCTAAAAGTCACCATCGGCATCTTTCTTGGAGCACCAAGTTGTCCACTCGAGTCAGCAGGCGTTGGGAGTTCTAAGCAGGTCTTGTCCCGATCTGGAGCAGCATCATATCAATATCTTGTTCATTCGTCTTCTTGCCACAAAAGCAACAAATATTCAATGCTAATCATTGAGTTCAGGAACAGATAACCTTAACAGTTAAATCCTTATTTGTTTCTACCCATTTCTAATAATATTTTTATTTACTGTTTAAATAATTTACTGGTATTTTCCCTATTTTCAGGTGTAAGCGTTGGGAGCAGTGATGCTCTGATACCAACTGTAATCCCCTAGAAATTCTAACGCAATACAGTGGCGGAAACACTGTAGAAGTGGGATTATAACACACTGTAGCTATGTCTTGATTAAATAAAAATGGTAAGTCAATACATAAGCCATAAAATAAAAAATGGGTACAAAAATAAATAAATAAATAAAATCCATAAAAAGGGTTTTAACAATCCATAATACAGTGATCTGATTAAAACAAGCAGGATCCATAACTGCTCGCTAGCCCACCCGAAGGAAAACACATATACCTGCCATGTTAAAAACATAACAGCCACAATCAGTGGGGAGCAACGCCAACGTTCTCCCAGCCGTATAACAGGATTCTAAAACTGTAATTTCTATTATAGAAAAATAGTAAAAATGGAAAATAGTAAAACAGCATATTAAAAATAAGCTTTCAGTGAAAAATTTCACGTAACGAAACAATATAAATAAAATGAGTTTTCCGAAGAAGACATAAAACATTTGCCAACCTGCAAATGAAAATATATCGATAATAATAAAAATATTCAAAATGGCGTTATGGATAGGAGTAATGTAGACGGCTAGACTTTCACTAGGAGAATACTAAAAACTAGCTTCGAGAACTTAGTTCAAACAAATCAAACTTCGGTCTCTAACTAGGCTACTCAACTATAATAGAGCGGCGACTTATAAATGCGTGGCCCTAGTTTAAGACAATGCACACCCCTCCTAGGATTACCTGTCACCCAGTTCAACTTATGACGGCGACTTACTGCGAGGCCTAAGCTTAAGGTCAAAATGTACACAACTCCCGGGATACCTGTCACCCGGTTCAACAACCAATGTACCGATTCCTGATACACTAGCCTTATAGTTGATGGCAAAACCGTAAACCCTAGAATATATTACTCTAACCTCACACTTTTCCTTATTCCATAACTCCAAAACAAAGCCATTATCGATATTCAAAAGATATAATCAATATAAATAATATGAGGATAAAAGAAGTAAACATTTATATTCTAAAAGAGGAAACTTTCTATTTTAGGAAACTTCTATTTTTAGAAACTTTACTAAAAATAGCATTATATCAAAATAGTGAAAATATTAGTTTATACTAATTTGACATTTTAGTAAACGATATAGATTTATAAAAACTAGTACTTTCGGCCTTAACGATATTACTTATCAAAGTGAGAGTATTTAGATTTATGAAATTATTGAAAAATCATACAAGTGTTTACAAAATAATTAAAAATGTCTTAAACACTTTAGTACTACTAATTAGGGTGTTTCCAAAATTTATAAAACTAAAATTCCCTAATTATTATTAGTTACGACAATACGATTATAAATAGGATTTTACGGCAAAAGGTCAAATTAAATCTTTAACGTCTTTTATTTAATTAAACCAATGAATATATTTAGAGTATGTTAAGGGATGATTTAACTCTTAAAGTTTCAGATTTAAATATTTTCAAAATTGCTGGAAAAATAATTCTTTTATGTAAGACGAAGAATTTTAACGATAAAGCACAATTTGTCCGAAAATCCATAATTATTAATTAAAGACTTTTAATAAATAGTACAAAAATTACGTAAAATAGTTAAAACATATTTATGGACATTCTGTCCAGAAAAGAAAATTTTCCAGAATCATAAAACTCGGTTTTTAAAGCGTTTTCCCGTTAATCGTCTAATCTCGACAATAACGATTAATAAAAATAGTAATTACAAAACGATTTAAGTATTAATATCCAAAAATTATTATTAAACTTAAAAATCATGATTTTCCAGAATATAAATTTTTCAGATTTTTCCAAAATTCCAGATTTAACAAATTCCAACAAAACCGTCATTTAAACCCGTTTTCACAATTAACGATTTCATTAATAAACTTATCGTTCCTAACATTTTATTAAGGCACTAAAAATCATAAAAATATATATTAATATGAAATCATCAGAATCACATTTTTTTCCAGATTCAAACCAAAGGCCAGAATTCGAGAATTTAAACAACAAACACGGTTTTAACGATAAACGATGATTTAAAGTGATTAATTAATTCATCCACTTAACAATTCCGAAAAATTATGGAAACATTCATAAAATTCTTTTTCACCAGAAAGTTTCACCACGCCAAAAATCAGATTAAAATAAAATGTTTAGGTACTAGAACTAAAAATCGGCTTTTAATCGTTTTTGTCCGTAAACGGTAATAATTCAATAATCGATATTTAAAATATAAGAAAAATCCTAAATTATTATAAATCATCAAAAATATCAATTTACAGAATATAAACATATATTACATGTTTAGGCAGAATATTATGATTTTACAAATTAATATGACGATTTTATCGTTAATCTCGTAAAAGCGATAAAAATACCGAAACATGCAAATTTTCAACTTTTGAAAATTTTCCAGATTTTGTGACATACATATATTGTCAAAATAAAATATAAAAATATATACATGCAAATACACAATTAAAATCATGAAATACCGAGTAACATCGACGTTACCTCTACTCCAAGTCTGAATCGATAATATATTCCTCGGCTTCGGGATCATTCAAAAATCCTTCAACACATGAAAAACATGGTGGAAAAATACCATGAGAAAACTAAGAAAATGAAGGCAAATATCGATCGAAAACAACAGCGATTATTACCTTAACGAAGGGATCGGAGTGACGATTAATTTGGAGATGAAAATGAGACGATCAAGACTCACTTTGAGACAAAATTTGGCTAGAAAAGCTGCTGGAAAATCTCAGCCAAGAGAGACAAAGGGAGGAAATGTTTAATTTTTTGTAAAAAGAATGATAAGAAAGTGGATGGTTTTCTAAAGCATAAATGATAAGTAAATTTTGATGAAAACTATGTCATAATACATGCACAATTCAGCCAAAATGAGAGAGAAAGGGAGTGTGAAGAGTTTGTGTTTAAGGCCAAAAATAAATGGGTGAGAAAAAAAAATATCTAAGGCTTAAACATCATAAAATGAAATGTGTAATAAAATGTGTAGTAAGGGGTGTGACAAGGGTTGTCACGGTCCAACATGTGAGAAAAGGTTCCAAAATAATTGTAAGTTGATAAAAAGAAGAATCGTAAAATTATTAAAGGTATTTCAAAGCAATTCAAGTAAACCGCGCGTCTGAAAATAATTAATTACGAAACTTCGTAATAAAATCATTAAATGATAGATTTTCATAAATAAAAATATTTTCTTAGTTAGAAATATTATATAAACGTATTTGGGCCCTTTTAGAAAAATAAATAACCCAAATTCAAGCTTAAAATGATAGTTCGTATAAAATGAGATTCTTTGTGAATTAAATAAATAGTTTGCGACGAAAATTTAATAAATAGATTTATTAAAGGAAAATAAAATATTTAAAATATTTTAATGAAAATAAATAATATTTGACTCGAAAATATTATGAAGTTTGAAAATGAAGGATACTGAAGGCAGAAAAAAATCACAGAGTCATGACGGAGTCATAACAGAATAGATAACAACGCCTAGAAAATTAGCGGGTGTTACACACTAAAAATCCCCCCAAAAACCAAAATACCCGCTCAAAAGTTACGGGGTCACGCGGACAACAATTTTCGCTCGACGAATTCACCGGACTCAGACGTTTTTTTCTTCTTTTTTTAGGGGGATAACCTACCCCACCTAGGCGTGTTGTAGCCTTTAACGGTTATTGTCAAGTCGCGTCTGTAGCCCAGTACGACATTATCATGAATATGCAGAAGTGGTCTAACTTTTTTTTCAAAAGTGGCCCATATTTTGGCTTCGGCCTCATTATGAATGTCGAGACAACTACACTTGCCTCCTAGCACACTCGGTCGAGACATGGAAACTTTTTACGTTCCACACGTTTCGAGTCAAAATGTTTTAATCGACGTATTATCTGATCTGATCCAATTCCCGGCTCAAACTAACGCGTTTAAGAAAAATCCGAAAAACTGCTTTCGTACTATCATGCAATCCCAACGCATTTAAAACATCCTAAAATACGACGAAATCGCAAATAAAACAACCATGAAGTGATTACCTGTCAAATTAGGTCAGCATTTCACGAAACAAAAACGCAAAGACTAAACTAACCAATTCAAATAGAAAAAGTTAAATATATACAAAACCATATACAAACCGAATTCACAAACTAGGGAGGACCTCTTGAGGCCGCACCTATGGCCATCACGAATTCACCGATGTTGTCATCCAAACCCAGATCCTCTAGATCCAAGAGAGGAGACTCATTACCGTCAATCCCTGACAACATATCTAGGGTAGCCGTCTTGGGAATCCCTCAAACATCCTTGGTAGTGCCCGTGACATGACCTTCAGCCTTAGCCTCAGCCTCCCTCTCCATCTCAATCCCTCGCCTAGCCTCGCCCTGAGACCGAGCCAGCCGCTCCTTAAGTTGGACAATCTTGTCGTCTCGAGATTGCAGGAGCTGTCGCGCATCCACCACTGCCGCCTCAAGCTCGGTCAACCGAGTCTCCAGCTGCCCCACAGTATCAGAGGTATCCTGCAAATGCACCCCGCACTTTAGGAAAACATACACACAACCTAAAAAGCCAACCCTAGGTACATGCGCTTACCGATCGAGGTCCCGAAGTGTCACGGGAGACCCTCGAGGCATAGGCCCGGAAGCAGTTGGCGGCCTGCCACAAACGCTGATGGCAAGCTGACGAAACCTGGAAGGCGAAACTACACAAGTTAGCCAAACTAACCTTAACCCTTAGAACTCAAATCCGAACAGAAACTGAAACTTACATGGTATACCCGGTCACGCCCTCTATCCCAGCGTCCATCTCCTCGGCAGAACACGGGGGAGAGGCTCAGTGAAAGCTACCCCAGCTGCGTCTACTCTAAGCAGCGTCAAGGGGAAGTCTGGGGGCTGAACAGCATCAGCCGGGTCGGCCAACTGAAGGAAAAAGCGGACCGGTCAAAGAGCAAACAAAAAACTAAGCCGCAAAACGAAATGAACCTTAAAACCCAGAATCTAGTACTCACCATGAGATGATGGCAAGCTAGCCGCTGACTGACGTGAGATAGATAGGAGGCGCCAGGGACCAATAGCGCATCACCTCCTTCTCCATCCCTTCCCTTGAGGACCTCTGCGGCGGTCGGTTGCCTAAACATGGTCCGGGGAGGATCAACCGGCACCCTAAAGTCGTCATATAGGCACTAACGCACCAATCGTTCGCCCAAATACCAAACCGGACGAAACAACGCTGGAAAGAGCATCCTCCCGTAGCTCCTAGACCTCAACTCTGCTGCCACGTATGCGGGCACACCCTCGTAATCGTCCCAAGGACGGGCCACAAACTACATAAACGAAACTAGCATTTCAATGACCCTAAACCCTTGGGGGCTACTAAATAAAAGAAGCTAGAAAGAGAGAACTCACATCCTCGAGGCGTAGCTGGTTCACCAGCACGTTCTCCGACGGGTAGTGGCTGGTCATACTCTTAGGTTGAGCCAACCTCCATTAGATACCCGCCGGGAATCTGGTCAAATGAGTCTGCACCGTCTTAGGTGCCAAGCAAGGGAAATAGGAGTAGATCCAAGCCTGCAAAACCCCAAAACATCTTTAGCAAAACTAGACCAAACTAAGCAAAATCCAAAGAAACTAAGACAGGAGCAGCAGCTAACCACCAGCATAATGCCGGGGCCCACGATGGGCAAAGTCGAAGCCGACTCCACCTGCAACGGCCTCACCATGACCTGTAGGCAACGGTTCATCTCCGGGATAGCCGCGGTCACCCAATCAAAACGTCCCAACTGATCTAGATCAGCTAGGAGAGGCAAAACCCTAGTACTAAACCTCTCACCCTTATCCGAGAAGAGGGTCGATCCTAGGAAATACTACAACCACACCTTGGCATCCTTTTCCGGCGTGTTGGGTGCTCGACCCTCTAACACCGCCATTCTCTCAAAGTGGTCGGTAATGTACGAACTCACCAGAGCATGAGGCGTACTGTAAGGCCTAACGCTCCAAGCAATCCCTGATCAACCCCCGGACCTCATCGCTATCTAACCTAGGGCCTTCGGCATACCTAGCACTCCACTCGATACCGAGGTGCCTGTGCCTGAGTCTAACGAAATTCTGTCGGATTAGCCGCAGAACTAACAAGTAGTAGCGGAGCTCTGCCAGAATAGCGGCAGGAAGGGCCAACGGTAACGGAACTCTGCCGAAATCACCGGGCGAGCTAGGAGGATCCGCCTTTTGAAGTCGAATCGTCACTAGGTTGTTGTCTAAACAAAACTTTACATTCTTGCACCTTTTTTATTATGCACTACGATAATATTAAACTTGGACGCTAGGTCCACAACACTTACTAAAACACGTAACGTCCCAACTTCAACCATAAACACTAAAACACTCTAAATAGACCCGAGTAGTCCCGAGATCCGTTCTCAACTATCTATGCATCAAGTCCCGTTTAGTGTATACTCCGAGGGTGCAACTCCTCACTATGTGATTTACTTATATTCGCATTTACAGTTTTTCGTATGATTTATTGCTTTTATGACCTTATAATCGCATGCTAAATCACCAAACACGGAATTCAAAACGTAAATAAGCTAAAAATGAACAAAGCAATGGTCGGGTTCCGTATTAGTCCCAGTGCTCACCTTATAAGGTTCGATGCGTCCCTAATAATACCGAACCGACGCATCTTAAGCAGAATACCAGGTAAGGTATATCACGAGAACGACTAATATCTGTATTATCACGTTAAAACTGACTTGCTAATACCTATAATATTAGTACCCTCTACTCTCCTATGTGTATCTTTTCATGGCCTGCTTGTCACGTGAAATCGCATGCAAAGAATGTAACCACAACTACTTCGACGATAAAACTTACTTGTCCTTAAACAACTGACATAGCAAAAGGTATAGGGTTAAAACAACGGATATTACAGTACTTCTGCCACAACTAGGAAACGAGGTTATCAGCCCACCGATTGTTTAGTAGAGGACGCTATAGTGCGGGCGGGATTGGGTGTCGATGTCTAACGAACGTTGGCTTCTCAATACGTACCCTCACCCCTTACTCTGAATCGACGGTTTCCGGATGTCCGAAACCATTGGCAATGAGAGTCATTCCAGGCATGGAGTGCTTAAGGGTACAAGTCTTTATCTTTAGGTCCCGTGCCACTCAGCTTTGAGCCGGCTAAGGATCAAAGTTGACTTGAACGGTTTCCGAGTCCCCATAATTGACTCGGTGGCGACTCCACAAATTGGCAACGAATTCAGTTCACTAAAAAGGTCGCCTTACCAAACATATCGGCCTTTAAACATTTACAACCACGACTCGATGGAATCCAACGGAAATGCGGGTGCCTGCACCCGTCTAGTACAAGTCCGAATCGTTATCCAAATCGTGGTCCGACACATCGCCCCGGACGCGAGATCAGACCGGCCCCCGACCAGGAGGGGGCCGCATGGGTGGCCACCGCGATTGAAAAATAATCGAGTCGGTCACGCGCGGGGCGCTGCGTGTTGTGTGTCAAATTTGGACCATTTTTCCTCTCATTTAGACCCGTTTTTCCTTCGTTTTGCGAGACTTGAGCGCGATTATCGCCGTAATTTCAGTAATTCTCGCATTAATGTCTCTCTTTTGCATTTTACATGTTTCTGGTAGTTTTCTGTCTATTTTGGTAGGATTTTCGACCAAAAACATATCTGAGCTTCTACGAGCATGAGAGGGAGAAAAATCGTCCAAAAAGTAAAGCACACAACTGAAAGTTCAAGTAATCCATTCGATCGACAAAGAAAGAGACCGAAAAAGAGGCGGAGGATCACCTGGTTAAATTTCACCCGGTGAGTCATCACCGGGCGAAATTTCACCCAACGACATTTTCCACCTCCCCGAAGATTTTCACGACACTCACCACCGGGCGAAATTTCGCCTGATGGAGAAGACAAGCCAAAATCGCAAATTGAGAAATAAATCTCACCTAGTGAAATTTCACTCGGTGGGACAAGTTCGTCAAGCCGCAGGGTGAAGTTTCACCCCATGAAGATGTAAAGGGTGAAGGTCTAGCTTACAGAAGAGGAATTGGATTATGGGCTTGAAGATTGTGTGACCCATTAAGAAACACTATTTATACTTAACCTAGGGTTTTGTGCCACTCTTGTGCTCTTGACTGAGCCTCTTAGGAGTAGGAGTAGTGTAGAGGATTTCTAGTAATATTTGTAATTGTAGTAAGCTCCTTAGTAAAAAATCTCCATAAACACTTAGTAGATCTTATTAGTATTAGATTAATTCTACTCAACAATTCTCAATCAAGCTTCCATCTTAAGTTGAAGATTTGTGTTTAGTTATTGAAGATTGAAGAATTTTGCAAGGATTAGTGACAAGTTCTTGTATTATTATTTTCAAGATTCAATCTTTTATGTTAGTCTTCATCTTTCTCCTTAGTCTTCTCCATAATTGGTAGTTTCTTTCTTCTTCCTTTTCTCTATTAGTTAGTTTTGTTTCCTTGTTAATCCATTGTTTATCTTGTCAATCTTTATGTTAGTGTAGTTTTCCATTAGTTAGATTGTGTCTTTCTCTCTCCTTTGTTAGTTCCACTTTAGTTTGTGTGTTAGTTTATTCTCTTCTTATCGTGATTTGTTGGTATAGTTATTATGCATGCTTTAGTCAATCTCTCCTCTATTAGTGTTTTGTTGTTATCCGTTATGACTAATGAGTAGATTTCTTGTTGGGGAATTTAGAGATGAGGATTTGGATTATTTGAATTAAGGGATGTTGGTGGGTTGTTTACTTGTTAATTTATCAAGTTTAAGGTTTTTGTGTCTTTGTTGACCTAGACTGTAGCTAGATTGACCTTGACTCGTTCTTATCAATATGGGGAAACTCGGGGTAGGAGTTACCTTGACTTGAGACTTACCCTTTCGCCGTGAAAGCGGGTATAGGTGGGTTGGGTGAAGAAACCGAAAGGTGGCACTCTCCCTTTTCAACGTTGTAACTAAAACTCGATCCCGAGATTCCTAGACCCCATTTCCGAATCCCGACTCTCACCAACACCTTTCCTATAATTTTTCCTAGCTTTAGTTGTGTAGCTCGCTAGCATTAGTTCAACTCTTCTCGTCCCAAACCCCCCATCTCAATCCCAATCGCAACTAAACTTTAGGCTTGACCAATATCGCTTAACCGCCTCCTTGTGGTTCGACCTCGACTTGCCGCTACTACATAGTAGTAAGTTGGGACTAAAAATATTGTTTGCATGCGTGTCAACGACAGCGCGCATCACCGGGCGGTGCGGACGGACTTCCACAGTTTGGCGACTCCGCTGGGGATTTGGAAACAAGTTTCCAGCGATGGTGTAACTTAAACGAGGTCGGTGAAGCTCATTTCCTAGTTTCCTGTTATGGTCACTACGATTGTTGGCCCAAAAAAGCCCACCCTAGCCGATTTTAGGATTAAATGACCTCTTCGCGGTAAGATCCTTATGGACACGCGGGGAGAACCTCGGTTGACACTACGACCGCCTAATGCGCATCCCGCAGATAAACTAAGCGAATGGTCTAAGCAGACAGTATGACATTCACCTCCCCGGTGACTGGTCGCCACCTAAGCAAGGGTTGTTCGTGGGCGGTAGCCTACCCAAACCTACCCGTGTCTGCATCCTGCATAAATGTATGCATTCCTAGTTACGTGTAGCGTGTTTGAACAACCCAAATAAAGTACTAAAAATCATGATTCAACCACGACCACATTTTCAAAACCGGTCCCTTTGGCACCACGCTCCTTTTCGAAAAAAACAATCATTTACGCTCTTGCTATCGTCGAATCTTAGACATTCACATAACAACACCTTTGACGATGCCAATACATCACCGTAACACCGATTTTGTAAATCCTCTCTTTCAAAAGAAAAATATTTTATTCAAAGGCCCGTCCATTCATGCAAAAGAAATCCAAACTCTTTGATCCTGAGCCGGGATCGGTATTAATCCCTTATGTCGTACAACCGTGTGATTAACTGTCTGTGTTAGTTACTCGGATCACCTCTACTCGAGGTCTTACATTTTGGGTCGTCCCGTTAAAGGAAAGTCCTCTTTAAATTTCACCTCGAGGTTTGTGTCGGATCGTCTTGCTTTCGAGACATAGATTCATTAGGCACTCCGCCGGATACACCGAGAGTCTAATGCACCTAGGACCCTAACCGAGGACCGCAAACACGCGCAAATCAAGGGACTCATTCCCGTGTCGCTTAATTATGAGCATCCCTTGAGTCTCATACGTCGTCCGGTGAATCCCTTCTGATCTTTTGATCTTTTCCCACAGAATCACTCTCCAACATGTCGATAGATCCCAACACCATCGAAAGCATCCGCAGTAATGTCAATACCCTAACCAAACTGGTTCGCAACATCCAAACTTCGGTAACCCGTTTGACTTTCTCCGTCCGTCACATCAACAGCCGCCTCAATTTCTTTGAGAGTAGGGACACCGAAAGCGAAACGAACGCCAATTTGGGCAATTACCATGCCCAAGAGCCTACCCAGGATAGATTATCCCAATGCTCTGCCCGATCGAAGCTTCCTAAAGTCGATACGGAAAGAACACCAAGACCTTATAAAACCACATCCAACAAAGTAGAAAGATCACCAATGGAGTTTACCTCAATCAATTCATCTTACACCGAAGCTCTTAAGTGCATAGTCGAACAAGGGTTGCTCTTCCCCATGGGTTCCACTCCGGACCCACCAGTCGAAAGAGGAGGCAAAAGTTTGACCCCTAATGATTATTGCCTATATCACCAAGGTAACGGGCATGATACCGAATCCTACTAGCGGCTCAAACATGTCATACAAGACATGATCGAAAACGGGACGATTCCTCTCCCTCCACCCGAGAAACCAAACAATACCGCAAACCTCTTTAGCATTCACATTGTCTTTGACAACACCATTGGTTGTTCCCACCTCGACCCTATATAGGAGAATGTCCCGAATATCGAGGAAGATCCCGACAATGCACAGGCATCCGCCAAGACGAGTAAATCTGCGTCCGAGTCAGAGTCTAGTTCACCTTAGGGCCTAGACCTAATAGTATAACAAATGTCGTTTTGTTTTTTTACATCAAGCCAGGAGGTGCGAGGGGATCTGTCCTCCACCTCCCCAAAAACAATATCTCAGGCGCATAGCCCACTTATTACTATCAATAAAAAGAAGTAAACTTTTCTTCCGTTATAATGCGCCTCGACAATCGCTTGATTTAATAACGCACTTTCTCGCTTAAAACTCGATATTATGCCATTTATCGATAACAATCAAACATACCTCAAAACAACGGGGAACTACAAAAACCAAGATCTCGTGTTCTCTTTTTACCTATCCCATTTCTGGTGAAGAAAGCCACATAACCATCCCTTAGAATGAGCATTCCCGAATCCTATGACAAATCTAGACAGTCTCTTAGCTTCTAATCAAAGACGGAAGACAAACCCATTTCCCACAATAAATATACCTTGAATAAAGACCAACCAATTCCACCATAGGTGCTAGTCTGACAAAAACAAAAAAGAAGTCTTAAATGGCCAAAAGGAGCCAATGAAAAAAATGAAACCAAGGCCAAACTAAACCGGCCCAATTCAGATCAAGACCAAACTCAACAGCCAAAATGAAACTCCCAATCACTCAATTCGACTTTAAGTGAAAAATTAGAACAAAAAGCAAAAAAAAAGAGAAAGAGAAAAATGAACAGACTAGTCAACTAGCACTCAAATACTAGCCTCCCTACATTATAACCTTTAAGACCTTCCTGAGGCACTTGTTAGGAGACAATCCAGAATTTTGAGGATTCAAGCTGAACATGATAATCCCAACCGTTAGGGCCAAACATGAAAATCAGATCCCACGTAATTTACATCCCGCCCGATTGAAGTCTGAGTCATTTTTACTCAGCTTCCTCTTTCCTACCACATTACAAAACCTTAGCCCATAGCCCTAACTCCACAAAAATCAAACTCCATATTTTGATCTATTGAAACCACTTATTACCTAGCTCCACATTCCGAAACCATCCAAGCCAGTCACCCTGACCCAAACACGGAATCTCGGTAATTGTCACTTTCAAGGGATCACACCCAACCACTCCACCTTAGTTCCTTAACTAGGGTGAATGCACTCTAAACATCTCACATCGATAATTGGCATAACAAGTCTAAAGCAAAATCACTTACACCTATTATGAACTACGAACATGGTTTGATTCCGTCTAAACATGGATACGTAGGCAACCTTTCCAAGGGTAAAACCAACGAAAATAGCAAAATCAATTACTAGATATACATGCAAATCGGGACCATCCCTATGTTCCAAAAAACGAGTGATTTCAATGACGAAGCACAAACGACGAGCCGAGGACGGGGCGAAAACCCGAAGGGCGCCTCCGACAAAATGAAGAATCGAGTTGCGAGCCGACGTTAAAAAAAAAAACCAAAAAGGTGAGCCGAGGACGGAGTGAAAACCCGAAAGGGCGCTCCAGGCAAAAGGAAGAATCGAGCTGCGACCACCACAAAAAAAAAGGAAATTTTTTTTTTAAAAAAAATGTGCTTCTCATTAATAAAAAAAAAATCAGTTAAATCAAGCCTTTGTCGAGGCCCTTTACATCGAGCATCCGAAATCCGGCTACTCCGGAAAATGACAACATGTCAAGCAAAACCCTACAAAAAACTAGAACTAATACGCCACATAATATCAATTAATACAACACAGTACTAAACGGCTGGACTCTACAGGTCCAACTTTCCCTTTCCCTTACCGTTCAGATATGCTTGTTCGGGTCTCCCACCATAGACCCTTTGAACACAAGTCTCCGTCATCTCAGCTAAAGGCAAGCCCAGTCAATTCCACTTCCCCTCCTCACTCACATTTTCAATATGGGTCTTGTCGGTCTCGTCCCGTTTAGATGAACTGACGAGTACTGGGATCGGTGACGCCGTCTTCGGTCGGGCGCTTAGCGACATTAGCCCACATAGCTTCCTCATTCTGTAGTACGATCATCTCCACAATCCTTAACCTTTCTCTCACACCGGACAATCCCGGACGTCAGGAACGACCACCTGAAGTCGCTAAACCCCTTTCCAAAAGCCGGAATGTCCGCGCAAGAGTGACAGGTCCACGCGGACAATACATTACGTCCTTTGGGTCAACCAGACTTAAATATTTTCTTTTTTTTCTTTTTAGGGGGATAGGCTACCCCACCTAGGCGTGTTGTAGCCCCGAATGACATCGTCAATTCGCGTCTGTAGCATGAATGTGCAAAAAAAAAAGTGGTCTAACTTTTTTTTTTTAAAGTAGCCTAGATTTTGGCTTCGGTTTCATTATGAATGTCGAAACAACTACACTTGCCTTCTAGTGCACTCGGTCAGAACACGTTGACCCCTTACATTCCGTCCGTCTCGAGTCAAGACGTTTTAATCGACGTACTAATTGATCCAACTCCCGGCTCAAACTAACGCATTTCAAAGAAAAGAAAGAAAAAAACGAAAAACGGCTTTCGTACTCTCATGCAACTCCAACGCATTTTAAAACATCCTAAAGCACGACGAAATCACAAATAAAATAATCATGAAGTGATTACTTGTCAATCTAGGTTAGTATTTCACAAAACAAAAACATGTCAAAATTACTAAACAATTCAAATACTAAACTTTAAATATATACAAATCCATATACAAACCGAGTTCATAGACTAGGGAAGACCCCTAGAGGCTGCACCTATGGCTATCACAAGTTCGCCAAGGCTGTCATCCAAACCTAGATCCTCTAAATCGAAGGTAGGAGACTCACTACCGTCCATCCTTGACAGCATATCTAAGGTAGCCGTCTCGGGAAACACGCCAATATCCTCGGTAACACCCGTGACATGACCTTCAGCCTCAGACTAAGCCTCCCTCTCCGTCTCAACCATTAGCCTAGCCTCGCTCTGCGCAGAGGTCTCGCCCTGAAACCGAGCCAACCGTTCCTTAAGTCGGGCAATCTCTTCGTCCCATGATTGTAGGAGCTGTTGCACCTCAGCCGGTTTCGCCTCAAGCTCGGTCACCCGAGTCTCCAGCTGCCCCACCATATCAAGGGTATCCTGCAAATACACCCAAACCTTAGGAGAACATACTCAGCCTAGGAAACCACTCTAGGCACACATACTCACCGATCGAGGCCCCGAAGTATCATGGGAGACTCTCGAAGCATAGGCCCGGAAGCAGTTGGCGGCCTGCCACAACCGCTGATGGCAAGCTGACGAAAGTTGAAAGGTGAAACCACGCAAGTAAGCCAAATAAAACCTAACTCCTAGAACCCGAATCCAGAGAGCAAAACCAAAACTTACCCCGTATATCCGGTCACGCCACTCTATCCTAGCGTCCATCTCCTAGGCAGAACACGGGGGGAGAGGCTCGGTGAAAGATATCCCGGTTGCGTCCACCTTGAGCAGCGTCAAGGGAAAGTCTGGGGGCTGAATAGCATCAGCCGGGTCGGCCAGCTGAAAGGAAAACAGGCCGGTCAGAGGACGAATAAATACTAGGCCATAAAACAAAACAAGCTTTAAAACCAAAAGTCGAGTACTCACCACTAGGCGGTGGCAAGCTAGCCGCTGGCTGACATGAGATAGATAAGAGACACCAGGCACCAGAAGTGCATCACCTTCTTCTCCATCCCTACCCTCTAAGACCTCTGCGGCGGTCGGTGGCCTGAACATGGTCCGGGGAGGATCAGCCGACACCCTGAAGTCGTCATACAAACACTTACGCACCAACCGTTCGCCCAGATGCCAAACCGGGCGGAACAACACATGGAGGAGCATCCTTCTGTAGTTTCGAGGCCTCAATTCCGCCGCCACATACCCGGGCACACCCTCATAATCGGCCGAAGGGCGGGCCACGAACTACACAAACGAAACTAGCATTTCAATAAACCCCAAACCCATGGGGGCTGATAAATAAAACGAGCTATGAAAGGAAACTTACATCCTCGAGGCGTAGCTGGTTAACCAGCACGTTCTCCGACGGGTAATGGCTGGTTGTGCTCTTAGGCTGAGCCAGCTTCCATTCAATTCCCGTCGGGAATAGGGTCGGACGGGCCCGCACCGTTTTAGGCGCCAGGCAAGGGAAGTAGGTGTAAATCCAGGTCTGCAAAAAAAATGAACCAAAACATGCCTTTAGCAGATTTAAACCAAACTAAGGTAAACCCAAAGAGACAAATACAAAAATAATTACTGACCTCCAGCACGAGACCTGGACCCACGATGGGCAAGGCTAAGGCCGACTCCACTTGCAACGGCCTCACCATGACTTGCAAGTAGCGAGTCATCTCCGCGAAAGCCGCGATCACCCAGTCAAAACGTCCCAGCTGATCTAGATCAGCTAGGAGAGGCATAATCCTAGTACTAAACCTTTCGCCCTTATCCGAGAAGTGGGTGGATTCTAGGAAGTACCACAACCATAACCGGGCATCATGCTCCGGCGTGTTGGGTGCTCGACCCTTTAACACCGCCACCCTCTCAAAGTGATCGGTGATGTACGAACTCACGAGAGGATGAGGCGTACTGTAAGCCTCACGCTCCAAACAATCCTCGATAAGGCTCCGGACCTCATCACTATCTAATCTAGGGCCCTCAGCAGCCCACCTAATCCTCTCTGGACCCCAAGGTAAATCCGCGATAACCCCGAAATCCTCTAAAGTCATCCCAACCTCCCCAAAGGACATATGGAAGGTTGAGGTAGTTTCGTGAAAGCGATCTACCATCGCTCTAATTACCATAAGGTTGCAATTAGTCTTGCAACCCACCAATCGTACCCACTGCTCGACCACAGGGTCGGTCCTCGCAATAATCCCCTTTGCCGCAGTGGTCAACTTTTGAGAATAAATCTCAAGACATGTCGTGAAACCCGAAAAGGTCCTCATCGGACTTGGGGACTGCAAACCGAGACAAAATAAGTATAAACAAAACAAAACAAACCCAACTAGAGCCTAAAACCAAAGCTTAAAATTAATAAGCACGAATAGAAATACTCACCCAGCCCCGCACCGTGCGGTAAGAAACGTGCAAGTCGGCACGAAACAAGAGCTGATGGTCGTCCTAGTTCCGAGCCCACTCGGGATCCTCGTAGCCAATCTCCTCATTCTCCGGTACGGGAATTGGGACATGAGCCCTCCTAGCAACCGTCTTGGGAAGCCTACACTTTCTTACTCTGTCGAAATTGGCCTCGTTTATAGCCTCCGGATCACGACGTTGAGATGAAATACTTCGTCGTCTCCTACGACTCCCGCGGGGAGTCAGTGAACTCGTCCCGGCGGTCTCGCCACTACTACCTACCGTAGAGGTTCCCTTGGGATGCTCGGTATCAGCTCTAGCTGCAAACCAAACAAATGCGAAAAAAATTCATGCCTCAGGTCAGGCTAAGACGGCTTAAACAGGTCAAAATAAGGTCAAAATTTCGGATAGAGGTATCAAAATTTCGAAAGACCTACTAACACCTATTTTCGATCCCGATCGCAATGGAAGTGGTTTCGGGAAAATCGGGCATCGTTACGACGCCTTTTGGTCCGTCGTAAGTCACACAAAACCTCACGGAAGGCCCTAAAGGCCGGTCTAGCTTACAAAATTGACAAGGGAGTTACCCACATCATCAGAAACACTAATTAAGCAAGATTACATAAGACAAGTAGGAGAATTATCGAGAAAACGGTTCCTAACCCTAGGCATTCCGAGATTATCACCATAGGTGTCCATGACTATACCTCAAAGTCTCCAATCAAGCTTCTAACTACTCTAACAAGCTCTATTCAACCCTAATTTAACAATGGGACTAAGCACAAGCATCGAAACATAGCAAATTAAAAACACCCAAATCAATTTTCTAGGGTTTCAACAAAATCAACCCACAATCAACCAAGTTATGCAAAACCGATAATAAATGAGTAAAGAACACTTACCCGGAGTCGACATTCTCACATATGGCAGAAACCGAGACGAAAATTGATTAAAAAAAATCAAAAACGCGATTTAGGGGCGAAAGTGGCGACACTTTCGAGTTTTGGGACAAATGAACGAAATCCCCCAACCTTCGCTGACTTAAGCAAACCCGACCCACGAAATCCCGGGCGCCTCAGGATGCGCGTCCAAGGCCTGGACCGCTGGGGGCTAGGCGCCTGAGAATTGGAGCGCTGAGGAATGCGCGTCTGACTAGTTCAGCACAAGACTAAAATGAGAACAAACGAGGCTCAATATCCAATATACGCAAAAGACACACCCTTTAAACAAGAAAGCGAACAATGACGAAGCAATTACTAATCGGTACCACTAAAAGGCCGACCCCAAACAAAAAGCAATAATAAAGCAAGCATAAAGGACCACGACCAACGAAAATGCTCGCGCTTGACCGTGTGACAAAACGAACAAAACAAATCTACAATCCCAAAGCACTAAAAGCAATCTGTTAGTCTAAAACAAGCCCCAAAGCACTCAAAGCAATCTGTTATCCTAGCAAGTCCCTAAGCGCTCAATTTACATCCCAGGGGGATTATTATTTTAACACATCCCCGGAAGAATTCACTAAGCAAATGCAAGCCCAAGAACTAATGCAAACACCATTATGCACTCGTTAAGAGCTTACATATCAACACTAGTAATTTAAAGGCAAAACAATCACTAAATCCAAACAACCACTCATCAACAGACCAGGGATAGTCAGATACTATCTCGAAGAAAGCAACAGACCAGGGATAGTCAGAAACTATCCCAAAGAAAGCAAAAGTCCACCCGAGAGGGATAAATCTAACACAGCCACCCGAGAGGGATAAATCTAACGCAGCCACCCGAGAGAATAAATCTAACGCAGCCACCCGAGTAATAAATCTAACGCAGCTACTCGGGAGGGATAAATCTAACGCAGCCACCCGAGAGGGACAAAATCTAACGTAGCCACCCGGGAGGGATAAATCTAACTTAATGCAGCCACCCACCAAGGATTAAATCAAAACTAAGACACCAATAAATACTTAAGCAGAAGGTCCGACACTAAAACAACAAACCCGAGACGAGACGACAAGCACTGGTCCGGGCCCCGACAGGAAACCACATGCGAAGGCGTCAGGTATGATTTCTAAGCCTTGGACTTAAAGCCTCAAAACGTAATCCAACGGACTTAAAGCGACCCGACCGGACAGCCACCAGGTCGTAATCCTCGATTGACCTGGGTGGCTATACTTTGACTTTCGCCTTATCCAAGCCTCAGTCAATGTGGGGGATTCTTTAGACACCTAGATTTGGACCTGGTGGCTGCAGGAGCGTCCAGCAAACACCCGATGATGATCGGAGTGCAACGCGACGCGAGTTTGCGATGTTTTAGATAGTTTTTTCTATAGAAGGTACCAAATAATTACTCGTAAAAATTAAATTAACATCAAGGCAGCCTTAGTTGTGTCATTACGGTCGCATAGACACTAATTAGAGTCAATTCCGACACCGGGACCCCGAATCGGTCCCGAAACGCAAACCGAGTCAACACCGCGTCAAGCGAACCTCGAGATGCACACCCAAGGCCCACTTAGTCCCCAAGACACAAATTATAAGCTCACCTTTCATTTTTGGAAAGTATCAAAATCGTATCTTCAAAATCCCGAGCGCCTCACCATGCGCCCCTGAGTCTCCACATGCTTAAGCCCAGGCGCCTGAGTTTTGGTGCGCCTGGACTCAGGCGTCTATCCAGGTGACGAGAGCCGAAAACACCTATAAATACCCCCCTTCACCCCCTCATTTTGCAATTCACTTCCCTTCTCTCTTTGACTTGTTAAGAGTATCTCGCTTGGGCTCGCACTCCGACACCCATAGAAAATGATCCACTCGATCGTAGTCCCGACAGCGAAATCGACGCTACTCCTCACCTTCGAGCACTCCACTCGATACCGAGGTGCCTGTAATCGACTAGCTACCACTTAGTCTAACGAAGTTTTGTCGGATTAGCCGCAGAACTAAAAAGTAGTAGCAGAGCTCTGCCGGAATAGCCGCAGGAAGGGCCAACGGTAATGGACTTCTGCCGAAATTACCGGGCGAGCTAGGAGGATCCGCCTTTTGAAGTCGAATCGTCACTAGGTTGTCGTCTAAACAAAACTTTACATTCATGCACCTTTATTATTATGCACTACGATAATATTAAACGTGGACGGTCGGTCCACAACAGTTACTAAAACACGTAATGTCCCAACGTCAACCATAAACACTAAAACACTCTAAATAGCCCCAAGTAGTCCCGAGATCCGTTCTCAACTATCTATGCATCGAGTCTCGCTTAGTGTATACTCCGAGGGTGCAACTCCTCACTATGTGATTTACTTACATTCACATTTACACTTTTTCGTATGATTTAATGCTTTTATGACCTTATAATCGCATGCTAAATCACCTAACACGGAATTCAAAACGTAAATAAGCTAAAACTGAACAAAGCGATAGTCGGGTTCTGTATTAGTCCCGGTGCTCACCTTATAAGGTTCGATGTGTCCCTATTAATACTGAACCGACGCATCTTAACCAGAATACCAGGTAAGGTGTATCACGAGAACGACTAATATCCGTATTATCACGTTAAAACTGTGATAAGTGTGATTTGTAGTGCCTATTTTGTAGTGTTTTGGTCCCATTTTCCTTCTAGAATCGCTCCTTGGGAGCGGTTTAGGGGCTTCTTATGTTTCCTTTAGCTCGTTTCAGGTTCCCGAGACCGTTCATGAAGAGTTGGAGTGATTCCGACTCAATACATACACATTTTGGAGCCAACGAATCTAAGGAACGATGACTCGATGCCTTGGAATCGACCCCGAGACCTTGGGACCCAATCCCGAGCCTCCGAGACCCGATCCCGAGTCCCGAGAATCGATGGGAAGCCCATGAGAACCAAGGAGAGGCCAAAAAGTTCATATTGGAGGCCTACAAGACTCATCCCGGACGGGTATAGCCTCATCCCGTCCGGGATGAAGGAGGAACGAAGTGCAGCTAATGGGGGCTGTTCCGGATCGGGAACATAAAATCCCGATCGGGAATTACCATAATCCCGATCGGGAATTACTTTCCCGACCGGGAAAAGCTCCAGCTCACCCGCGCCTTGTTGCTTTCACTTCCTTTCACTTCCTTTCATTCTTAAACCCTATATATACCCTTCCTCTTGTAATCTTATGGGATGTTAGAGATTAGAGACTAAACCCTAGATAGTTTTAGCATAGATTAGTGTAGATTAGTCTTTAGATTATCGTTAATCTTAGATTAGCTCTTATAATTTGGGAATTCTTGAAGAATCCAACCAAGATTGACAACCTTGGTTGATGTATTTGGGTTTTCTTCCATTTATGCAAGATTTCTTCTTTTCATCTTCTCTTGTATGGTATAATCTCCTTTCCCTTCTCTTTATCTTTTTTTTAGTAATCAAGTTTCAATCTTTGTTCTTGTTATGGTTCATAGTTCATAGTTATTGTTAGTTTCTTCATGTTTGTTTTCATGTTTGTGATGATTCCTCTTCTTAGTGTTAGTTTTAGTATAGATATGTTAGAGTAGTATCTTGCTAGGGTTAGTAAGGCAATTAGGGTGTTAATTGGATGATTAAGGGATTGTTGGAGATGTTGGTGGAAGATTTGGGTTTCCTCTTGTATGATGCATATCACATGTTTGTTGAAATGCTTGATCAACTAAGTATGTACGAATGCTTGTTTTTCTTGCTTTTCTTTGTGGGCGATAGTTGTTTGTGGGTTCGGTCCCCTCATTAAGTTGCGAGAGCCTGGTGAGGACGACCCCTAGGCCGGTCTAAGTTGCGAGAGCCCGGGCTAACCTAGATTACCCTACTACCTCCTTCACCTCTAGTTCTCCCTCGGTCATTCCGTTACCCCTTTGACCCCGACCTAATCCTAGCCCGTTTCCTTTGTTTGTTTCCTTGTTTTAGACCTTAGCTTAGTCCTAGTCTCCCCCTCCTTAGAATAGCTCGTCTCGAACATAGTCCTAGACCATAGCATACCTTAGTCCGACCTCCCGTCCCTATGGATTCGACCCGACTTACCCTAGCTACCCTAGTTAGGTTAGTTGGTTTTATTTGACGGTTGGGATTCGCGACAAATCCCTTCCCATCAAACTGACTTGCTAATACCTATAATATTAATACCCTCTACTCTCCTATGTGTATCTTTTCATGGCCTTCTTGTCACATGAAATCGCATGCGAAGAATGTAAACACAACTACGTCGACGAAAAAACTTACTTGTCCTTAAGGAACCGACATAGCAAAAGGTATAGGGTTAAAATAACGGATGTTACAGTACTTCCGCCACAACTAGGAAACGAGGTAATCAGCCCACCGATTGATTAGTAGAGGCCGCTATAGTGCGGGCGGGATTGGGTGTCGATGTCTAACGGACGTTGGCTTCCCAATACGTACCCTCACCCCTTACTCTGAATCGACGGTTTCCGGATGTCCGAAACCATTGGCAATGAGAGTCATTCCAGGCATGGAGTGCTTAAGGGTACAAGTCTTTATCTTTAGGTCCCGTGCCACTCAGCTTTGAGCCAGCTAAGAATCAAAGTCGACTTGAACGGTTTCCGAGTCCCCATAATTGACTTGGTGGTGACTCCACAAATTGGCAACGAATTCGGTTCACTAAAAAGGTCGCCTTACCAAGCATATCGGTCTTTAAGCATTTACAACCACGACTCGGTTCCAACGGAAACGCGGGTGCCTGCACCAATCTAGTACAAGTCCGAATCGTCATCCAAATCGAGGTCCGACACATCGCCCCGAACGCGAGATCGGACCGGCCCCCGACCGGGAGGGGGCCGTGTGGGTGGCCGCCGTGATTAAAAAATAACCGGGTCGGTCCCGCGCGGGCGCGCACGGGGCGCCGGGCGGTGCGGACGGACGTCCACAGATCCACGCAAAGGATCGAAATGCAAATAAAAATATGCACTCGCCAAAAGTATGCCATAGTCAAGAGCTTATGCAGCCACCGGTAAGGGATTAATATAATTCACCAATGTAGCCACCCGCAAGGAATTAATACAATTAAGCAATGCAGCCACCCGCAAGGGATTAATACAATTCAACGCAGCCACCCGCAAAGGATTGATCAAAAACCAAGACCATAGATAGAGGAGGTCCATTTCAAAGAATACAATTAAGCAATGACCACAGATAAACGAGGTTCATCTCAAAGAATACAATTAAGAAAAGACCAGAAATATACGAGGTCTATTTCAAAGAATACAAATATGAAAAGACCGGAAATAGACGAGGTCAATTTCAAAGAATACAAATGTGCAAAAACTAGGAATGGAGAGGTCTATTTCAGACAATACAATTGTGCAAATACCAGAAGTAAACAAGGTCTATTCCAAGGAATGCAATAAAGTAAAGTCCAGGAACAGACATGATCTGTTCCAAAAAATACAATCATGCAAAGTCCAGGAATAGACAAGATCTATTCGAAATAATACAATTATGCGAAGGCAAAGGGCAGACCCGAACACGAGGTCTATTCCGAAGATCAAGATACCGAGCAATTGCATCAACTCTTCAAATCAAATCAAAAGTAAGCAAACTGCAATAACAATCGAAAACAAAGAGGTAAGGTATGATTTCTAACCTTGGCTGACAAGCCCTAACACATAGTCTAACAAACTTTAAACGACCTGGGCGAATAGCCACCAAGTCGTAATCCTCGATTAACCTGGGCGCCTATACTTTTACTTTCGCCTTATCCAACACTCAATCAAAGTGGGGGCTTCTGTAGACACCCGGATTTGTACCTAGTGGCTACTTGAGCGTTCGAAAAACACGCGATGATGATCGGACTTCAACACGACACAATTTTACGATGCTTCAGATGATTTTTTTATAGAACGAATAATTACTCGGAAAAAATAATTCAACATCTAGACGCTCTTAGTCTAGTCGGTGCGGCCGCGTCAACACTAATTAGAGTCAAGTCCGACTCCAGGGCCCCGAATCGGTTCTGAAAAGCGAAGTCGAGACCCGAAACGCAAATTCAGCCCGAGTCAAACCTCGGGACCCAAAACCAGCCCATGAGCAAGGTCACGCGGGTTCTAGAACCCTTGGGAAACAAGCAACCCGGCAAAAATATCATAAGATTACGTATCTTTCCGTTTTGGAAAGCTTTCCAAAACTCAACCTCGACAACTCGACCGCAGGAGTCCCTACGCCTCATAACTAAGTCGCAGGAGCCCCGCGCCTCAAATCTAGGGCGCGCGAGGTGTCGCGCCTATGTGCTCGAATCCAGCCTCGAAAAAACTATATATACCCCACCTCCCCTCGACCATTCAAAGAACAACACATTCTTCCAAGTTCCTAATTCGACGAGAACAAAGAAGAACACCAAAATCGTTTCCTTCAATTTCTCTCGAGTTCATAATTCGTGCGAGATTGAAAAGGACTTTGAATAACAAAGAATTCATATTTTTTCTAGTCAAATCTTCTAAAACCCGAATTCATAACTCAAAGCCTCGTCAGAATCATCGCACACCACGATATTCAAGACAATGGGTCCAATTAATTAGGTTCCTAATCGAAATTATTTAAGCATTCCTAACGCTCATTGAGTTCATCCACACCGAGTCAATTGTCACTAGGTTGTCTCTCTATCTAGTACTTTAACCTTTTTCTTAAATAAGGGTCGAGCTAAATGGGTTCACTCAATCCGATTAGATCAAACATGCATCTTATTGTCGCCCGATGAGGATTCATAATCCGCTCAATTGACACGCACACCTGTAGTTCGCATTTCACGTATAGTGTACAAACCTCACTCTTGCTTGGTTCCTGTCAAAGTGCTTGTCCGACCAACCCCCTAGACCAAATCGTCCAAGATACGTAACGTTTACAACTTCAACCCAAAATTACTAAAAAAAATAAATCCGAGTAGTTGTTATTAGATCCGTTCTTTATCGTCTACGCATCGTATTTTGTTTAGTGTACAATATGAGAGTGCAATCCTCTCAACATGATTTACTTATGTTCTCGCATCTTTACTGCTTTCTTAGCATGCTTTACCACTTTAATGACCTTAATCGTATGCTAAACCACGTAATCCGAAGCTAAGACGTAAACAACGAACACTAATCCAGCACCCAATCAAACCCAGAAATCGTGTCTAATCTCCAACACTCAGAGTTAGGGCGTCCGGCCTCTTGCACCTGAACCCTGGGACGCCAGAGGTGTTATGCCCATCTTTTGTATGTGTTTCTGTGCTTGGTCAGTTCAATTAAAACGAGCGGAGGTCTAGTCCTGTATTAGCCCAGACGTTCAGCTTGTCGTGCCTCAGTATCAGGACGCATAGTGGCTTGCGCCTGATTCCTGAATTGTATGGCTTCATGCGTCTCGATTAATGCACTTTAAGCAGAATACCAGGTAAGGTATACCACGAGATCCGACTAAATCCGTATTACCACGTTAAAACTGATTTGCTAATGCATATAATAGAGCCGGCAAAAATTAACACGACACGAAAACACGACACGAACCCGACACGAAATTAACGGGTTTGGGTTGAGGGTTAATGACCCGTTTAAGTATGTGGGTCGACACGAACACGACACAAATATTAAATGGGTCGGGTTAGGGTTGACATATCAAAACACGAAACCGACACGGATAACCCGTTTATTTAAATGGGTTCACATCAGGTCAGGTTGACACGATTAACCCGATTAACCCAACAACATATTATTCTTAATTCTTATTGGGCCTCACAAAACACATTTTTTGGGTTAAACAGGTCTCATGGGTTATTCGGGTTGAATGGGTTAGAAAAATACCTGCTCTTTGATAAATGGGTTATACAGATCAGGTCGGGTTGTGCAAAATACTAACAGATCAGGTTCAGGTCATGTAAACTGACCCGTTTAATTAAACAGGTCAGGTTCAGGTTAGAGGTTTACTGACCCGTTTATATGCGACACGAACACGAACCCGACACGACACGATCTGTTTGCCAGGTCTAGCATATAATAACTAGTATTCTCTACTCTCCTATGTGCACCTTAACATGGCTAACTTGTCACGTGTTATCGCATTTTTCGCATGCAAAGAATGTAAAAACACTTTCTTCGACAAACAATATACTTGTTTCTAAATCAACTAACATAGCCAAGGCATAGGGTTCAAAACAATTGGTTGTTACAATTTTTTCACCACTTTAGAACGAGAAACGTCTGACATCGATTGACTAGTAGAGGCCGCTATGTGCGGGCGGGATTGGGTGCCGATAGTCAAACAATGTTGACTTCCCAATACGTACTCTCACTCCTTACTCCGAATCTACAGTTTTCCGGATGTCTGAAACAATTGGTAACGAGAGTCATTCCAGACGTGGAGTGCTTTAGGATACAAGTCTTTATCTTTAGGTCCCCATGTCACTCAACCTTGAGACCTACGAAGGATTAATGTTGACTTGAACGGTGTCCGGACTCCCATAATTGTTCGGTGGCGACTCCAACACCACATTGCAAGTTCGGGCTCACTAAACGGTCTTTAAACATTTACAATCACGTCTCAATCGATTTCAACGAAAACATAGATGTGCCCATATATCTCTCTAGTACAACCCACAAATCGTCAATCAGATCGAGGTCCGACACATCCCTCCGAACGCGGGATCAGACCGGCCCCCAATTCGAGTAGGGATCGTGTAGGTGGCCGCCGCGGATTCACGCCTAAGTGCACTCGCGTGGGTGCCAGCGTCCATAACCACCACTACCTTTTCTGGAAAGAGCTAAGCCACATAAGAAGAATGCACAATTTAGCCGATTTGTAGACATGTTGAAAAAGGTAGAGGTAGGTTTGCCCTTCACCGAGGTAATTGCTCAAATAGCCATTTATTATAAATTCTTGAAAGATGTATTGACAAAGAGTGTGTACCTCCAACGGCCCAATGTAGTGCCATTCTCATGAACCAAATGCCTAAGAACTTGAGTGACCCCGGTAGTTTTTCTATTCCTTGTCGGGTAGGTAATGTTATTGTCGATCAAGCCCTTTGTGACAAAGGAGCTAGTGTTAGCCTACTACCCTTGTCCATATTTAAGAGACTTAGTGTGGGGGATAAGAGGCCTACGAGCATGTCTATCCAACTTCCGGATAGGTCTGTCAAGTACCCACTCGGGATAGTTGATGATGTACCCGTTCAATTCGGTAAGGTCTTTATTCCCACCGATTTTATCGTCACGGACATGCCTAGGACACTATTACTCCCATCATCTTATGTCAACCCATCATGGCTACCGGAGGCACAATTATAGATGTCAAGAATGGGAAAATGTCATTCAACATAGGGAACGAATCGGTAGAGTTTTCCCTTTCCCAAACACTCAAGTAACCCATGGTAGAACAATTATGCTCTATTGAAGTTATTGACAGTTTAGTTGAGTATAACTTGATAGATGAAAGCAAGGAAGAAGAAGATAAACCACTTGATCTATCACCACTTGATGAGGACATGGTGCTTGACACCTGTAGACACTGCCACCCACGCTGCGCGCACCCGTGCGAACCTCGCAGTGGCCACATACATAGCCCGTCTCTGGATTGGGCCAGTTCGATCCTGTGTTCGGGGCGATGTGTCGGACCTCGATTTGCTTGACGATTTGAATTTACTAGATAGATGTATGGGCGCATCTGTGTTTTCGTTGGAAGCGATCGAGATGTGATTGTCAATGTTTAAAGGCCGGATCATTTGGTCTGGCAACCGTTTTAGTGAACCGAATTTGTTGCCAGTTTCTGGAGTCACCACCAAACAATTATAGGATGCTCGGAAACTGTTCAAGCCAACTTTAATCCTTAGTCGGCTCAAAGCTAAGTGACATGGGGGCCTAAAGATACAGAATTGTACCCTTAAGCATTCCATGTCTAGAATGACTCTCATTGCCAATGGTTTCGGACATCCGGAAACCGCAGTTTATGAGTAAGGGGTGAGGGTACGTATTAGGAAACCAACATCGAATAGATGTCAACACCCAATCCCACCCGCACATGGCGGCCTCTACTAATCGATCGATGAGCGGATAACTTCGTTCTAATGTGGTGAAAATGCAATAAAAACTATTCTTTTAAGCCTAGCGTCTTAGCTAGTCGGTTGATTTAAGGACAAGCAAGCCATGTTAAGATGCACGTAGGACAGTAGAGAGTACTAGATAGAATACGTATTAGCAAATCAGTTTTTACGTGATAATACGTGTATTAGTGGTTCTCATGATATACCTAACTTGGTATTCTGCTTAAAGTGCGTCTGTACAACATTAATAGAGGCGCGTCAAGCCATGCGGTTCAGTAATCAGGCGCACGCCACTGTGCGGTCTGATAATGAGGTTCGATAGTATGAGCGTCTGCATTAATACGAGACTTAGAACACTCTTTGTTTTTATTAGTGTTAGTTGTTTACGTTCTAGCTTCCAGTTAGGTGATTTGGCATGTGACTATGGTCATAAAAGCGATAAATTATACAAAAGCGGTAAAGTGCGAAACATAAGTAAATCATGATGTATGACGAGTTTTACTTTCAAAATGTACAGTTAACGAAATACAATGTGTAGGCGATAAAGAACACATCTATTAACGACTACTCAGATTTGATATAGGTGTTTTAGTAATTAGGATTGAAGTTGTGGACGTTATGTATGTTAGACGAGTTGGTCTAGGGACTGAGCCGAATAGAAGTAAGGCTTGTACGTGCAGATGGTGTACGCATTATTTGGCAGACTTAGATACCTCGACGGTCGATAATATCAAAATGCTTAATTGAAAATGTGATATGTAAATTTTGGTTAAGAGGACAACCTAGTGACTATATCGACTTGGACGGATGAACTCGGTGAGCGTAGGAATGCTTGAATTAAATCAGATCGAGTGGTTCTGGTTAATTCGACGCGTTTGTCCTGTGACGATTTCGGCAAAGCTTTGTTCGCTCCTATGTGGAAGGCGATCGATGGATCAATACGGATGCCCTTGTTTGCTCTTATCGAGAAGGAAATCGCAAGAACTCCGAAGAGTTGTATTGATTTGTGGAATGCGAATCAGAGAGATAACGATTGAGTGAATCGTTCCTAATGTCGTGGAGTGTGACGCTAGGGATAGAATTGCAATTTGTGTGGAATTCTCGAGAGGGGATAGATGTGTTGTGTGAATTATGAGCGGAGAAGGGGGGTATATATAATTTTTCTTGTAGTTCATTTCGAGATCTTGAGCGCCCCAGAACTCAAGCGCCTGGCCTTCGACGACTCAATTCTCATGCGCGCCGCTTCGTGCACTCAAGATTTTGAAGGTGCTTTGGAAAAGTTTCCAAAACAAAGTTGTACGTGATCTTGCCGATTGTGCACATGATGTAGGTCCACGCCCGGCGCAGTCAGGCGCGGGTTTTGGTAGACGGATATTTTTTGTGTGAGATTGATCCCGAATTGAAATTTATGAAGTCGCCACCGAACTTTGTGGGAGTTCTGACCCGTTCTAACCCACTCTATACTTCGGTGTATCGCGCACAAAGCACATCATGCCTTATAGTACTAGAGTTTGTGGGGTCCGTCCCTTTGCATAACGATACCATTGTCGAATTATCGAGTATCGTATATTGAATGACTCTCGTTTGCCAATGGTTTCGGGCATCCAGAAACCAAAGGTTCTGAGTAAGGGGTAAAGGTACGTGTTGGGAATCCCACGAAGGACACCCAACCCCACCCGCACATAGCGGTCTCTACTATGAGATCGATTGGTGTTCGTGTACGCGCGTTAGTAAGATGGTGAGATGTTTTGACAAACATTGTTTTAGGCTATATATGCGAATTACATGTTCACTACGTCGTTTAATGCGTCTTAAAATATGTCGAAGTTGTTTTAGCAGGCGATGTTCATTTGAAAACAGTAAATGCTGAACAAAGGAAATAAATAACTTGAAAGTAGATTACAAGTTACACGGGCGGAATATAACCCGAATTTCACAATACGACAAGCAATAATAATATCGAGTTAGAAATGGTAAATGCAAACTATAAACGGACTCGTAAATAGAAAACGTAAACTGAAACTGTAAACCGAAAGATTAGGACAGACTTCGATCAGTTACACATTATGTTGCGTATTGACTAGGGAATAGAGGCTTAGGCGCACGGGCTGGTGCGGCCTGGAGGTCAGGCGCCTGGTGCGAGGCGGCCCAGCATTCAGGCGCCAGCGCCAGGGCGCCCAGACATGCAGCATTCGGGACCAAAGCGTGGTGCTATCTTGATTTCGAGGCCTCGATGTCTCGTCCGGACTTATCATAGTGAGATCTATCTGCCTCGATTCATCGTATATCAAGTCTGACTAGGAATTGAAGTCGTCGGTATGAGACTTATATCGTGAGACGTTCACTCAAATTCGCAATGGAATAGAATGAAATATAAAATGTGGGTTTTGAATGGAAACACGTAATAGATTAGCACGTGTCGATTAACGTCACAAATGTTATTCCCTAGGCGAGATTCATATCGTTGTCGACTACATTGAAAGTCTACGATATTTTGTTTCGACCATAATTGGGTACTTGTCCTTGATCGTCCCTGTTTGTGATTTAATCGAACGTATCGACTTAATAGAAATATCGAAGCCCTCTGTATTGCGACATCGTTAACGGGTCGCGTAGACCGTACGACGCTTGGATTGACATCATTAGATTTCGTATTATTTAGATTTTAGATGGCTCTTCATACACGACATTCGAATACAGATTCGACATTGAGCATTTAGAGTGACGTTTGAAATGATATCGAAAGCATTCGATGAAGGACTCTACGATTGTGTCATAACTCGATGGGTCAGGTGCACGCCATGAGGCGCCCTGACCCTTAGGCGCCTGGGGTGGCGCGCCTCAAATGTGAGGAGCTACCTCCCGTGCATCCTGTTTGAGAGTTATACGGACTTCAGGCAGAATCGATTATGGAATATGTTCGATTGGAAAGATTGATTTGTCGTCGTACACTTTAGGCCCTTTTCATTTCGGCGTCGTAGTTTAGCCTTTAAGGCCTACGACGCTCGATTTAGCGTCATCGGACGTTTGCTCGAATTGAGTTTTCGAAAATAGTTTTATAATAGTATACGCGGTATTAATATGACGGAATTATAAAAACGTTTATTCTAAGGGGTTGACTCGTCCTAAACAACCAATTATGCGGGGTCGCAAGATAAGTGATCGTCGATGCGATTGCGGTACTCTTGTGCCCGTGTTTCCTTTTCTCGTCACCCTTTGTATTCGGTACGGTAAAGGCGAGTATTTTATAGTCGAATGTTAGTAGTTAGGAACAAGAAATAAAATGTTAGATACGAAAAGTAAAATGTTAGCGTACGATAAACAAAATGTTAGTAATGTTAGAGTATGATAAATAAGCGAGTTAAAGGATTAGAAAATGGGGTTTCAACACCCTCAACCTACATGTCAAATGTTTCGAAATATGGGCTCGCGGACTATCGTCATAGACACGGGTAGCAGTTCGATGTATGTACGAGGATTTAAGGTGTGTATGAGGGATGGAGAAAGCTACCGGTTTTTGAAGTTCAGTTAGCGGAAATGAAAATTCTGACCCTTGAAACGATGAATGTAAGGGTGTATTTATAGAGTTTTGCAAAATATTCCGACTTGGAATTTGGGCGCCTGGATGCAAGCGGTTGAAATCGCGCGTATCGAAAGTTGCTCAAAATACGGATTGATATCCGTGTTTATTTGAGGTATGATTTGATTTTGATTGATTTGGTTAATTCATGTATTTGGAGGTGATTTTGAATAGGGTTTGTTTCGGGTTTTCGGATTTGACTGGGTTTGACTCGTCAATAAAGACGGTTTTGCCCCCGGTGGTAGTTTTGGCTCAAAATAGCTTTATTTTACTGGAAACGACCCACTGAGTCTGGATTTGAGGTCACTTTAGAGAGGTTTGTACTCCGCTAAGTTCTCACGTTAGATACTATTGATTCTAAGTCTGTATTTGAGCGTATTGATGCATGTTAGTGTCCGATCATCATCGGGTATTTTGTTGGAGACTGCTACAGACACGAGCAGGCAAAATGCGGGTGTCTACACCGATGCCTTGCTTCCCAAGCTAGGGTTCTAGATCCCTCTTATGGGATTTGCGTACGGATTCTGAGGTTTGACTCGGTCCGGTTCGTTGACTCGGGTTTGACTTCGTATTTCGGGACCGGTTCGGAGCTCCGGAGTCGGAATTGACTCTAGTTAGTGTTGATGCGACCTTAATGACACGACTAAGATGGTTTTGATGTTGGATTAATTTCTCCGAGTAATGTTTTGACCCGTTTTATAGAAAAATCATCTAAAACATCGTAAAATCGTGTCGTGTTGCAGTTGGAAATCATCTAATGTTTGTCGGATGCTCCAGTAGCCACCAGGTCCAAATTTGGAAGTCTACAGAAGCCCCCACTTTGACTGAGGCTTGGGTAGGGTGAAAGTCAAAGTATAGCCGCCCAAGTTAATTGAAGACTTCAACCTGGTGGTATCCGCTCGAGTCGTTTTAAGTCCATTAGACTACATACTAAAGCTCACCAGCTACTCTGACTTTCGCCTTGTCCAAGCCTCAGTCAGAGTGGGGGCTCTGTAGACACCCACATTTGGCTGCTAGGTGTCTATAACAGTTTCCAAAAAACACCCGATGATGATCGGACGCGAACGTGCTTCTAAGCGCTCGGATATGGCCTCAAAATCATTAGTTTCTGGCTTGGGCTTTTTACGGAGTACAAATCCCACAAAACCAACCTCAAATTCAGGCCCAGCGGGTCGTTTCCAATCAAATAAGACTAATTTGGGTCAAAACCGACACCGAAAATAAAACCATCTTTTAGCGACCGGGTCAAACCCCAGTCAAAGATGTTTCCGATACACAAAATAGCCATGCAAATATCAAAAATCCAACCCAAACACAAAATCTTCAAAATATCACATCCGCCTCATCTACTCGATCGAGTGTCATCCCACTCGATCGAGTGGGCCTTCAACAGGCCCGCTGTTCCCTCTTTATTGGGCCACACGATCGAGTCAGCAGGGGCACTCGATCGAGTAACCCTAGGTCGTGGGGTTGGGAATTCCTATATATACATCCCTTTGCATACGCCTTCATACAACTTTTTCACCACTCTAACTTTCATACACAACTTACATACTTCTTCAATCTTAAACCTTAGCATCTAGCAAACATACAACCCTAAACCACCATAACTCCATCTACATAATCTCGATACTCCCGTGCCTGAGCCACAACTAGACGAGTTCCATACCGAGAATACGAAGCATGTAGGTTGAGGGTGCAACATAATCCCGATTTCTTCTCTCTTTCTCTTCTCTTCTCGCGCGTCATCTTCCTCTTCTCTTCTCGTTTTTTTGTTTTTTTTATCTTTCTTTTGTATCTAATATCGTTAATATTACTAGTATCAAAAAATTAAAATATTCGCCTACTCGTGTCGAATACGAGGGATGACGGAATAAGGAAATCCGAATACAAGGGTGTCGCACCCGATGTTGCCTGTCACTTATCCCGACACCCCGAGTATTTGATTGTTGAAGCGAATCACATCAACAAGATCGTTCTTTTTATCGCGTCGCTAGTCTCGTCATAATACTCACATAATCATTAAAATCACGCATTCCTCAATTTCTAAAATTACTTCGAATCAAACATGGTTAAAGGCGATATTTGTATAAGACCCTTCTCATCCTTTCACGAGTAGTAACAGTGGTGGAGCCCTCTCGAGGAGCCCCGCCCTAAACACTCAAAGGCATGATGGGATCGCGAATACTCCCCTTTAAACGCGTCCGATTCCTTTTTTGGGTTAGACCGAAACCTGTTGATGCGGATCTGACATCACATAATCCGCAAGGATTTTTTACGATGTCGAGATGCAGAGGGAATCGATTTTCGAATCTTATCAAACAAACAAAGCGTCTTCCTTTTGGTGAGATATCGACTCTATAGTCGAATGTCGTGTCTAAACGAATTAATCAATAAGTTCACTTAGCACGAATTCGTTGATGCAAAAATAATTGTCACATAGTTCGAAAGAACTAATTATGACATTATAACGCGGAGATAATCTATTTCGTTCTAGTTTGATTTAAACTACTTATAACATCTTTTCTAGATTTCACTCTAAGTATTCGATGTTGATTCCATAATCAACTATCGAATACGACGAGTATCGAAAATTTAAGTCGATTATGAATCGTATTATATTTTTACGCGACTTAGTAAAAGTATCAATTTCCAACATTAAAAGGCAATTTCGGAATCCATAACAAGTTGCGAAACGAACCCTTGTTCGTACAGGGGGCACTCGACCGAGTGCCTAGCCCACTCGATCGAGTGGCACCCCAAAAACCGAGGCAAAAGGTCTTTTTGAGGACCACTCGGTCGAGTCCCTCAATGACTCGATCGAGTGGCGTCTCAAATATTCGGCAGAATCTTTTTCCGAGGCACACTCGGTCGAGTCCCTCAATGACTCGATCGAGTGTCCCTTTATCACGTCAAATCATGAGCCCTCAACGTATTTCGAGCCTTGTCAAATATTTTTATGACTTCGGTCAACACGTGTCAAGTCAATCACGTGTCTTATCACTTTCAAAAATTATCCATCATGTCGTTTATGCCATTCCATATTATTTACAAACCGTTGTTATCGTTACTAACCCGTGTGTTTTCTACTTTTATCTTGCTATTTTCATACGTTTGTGTTTATTGTACTAAAACAAACCTCGCATGCTAAATACAACTTTGGCGTTAATTTAGAAGCATTAAATCGACATAGAAACTTATTCTAAACTTCGCATGTTTAGTCAAAATATTATTTGCATATCATTTAATCGGAATACTAACGCACGTATTCGAAAGTCAAACGATATCTTAGTAGAGGCCACTAAGTGCGGGCGGGGTTGGGTGTTCTTTGTGAACTTCCCAACACGTACCCTTTCCCCTTACTCAGAACCTCGGTTTTCGGATGTCCGAAACCGTTGGCGCACGAGAGTCATTCAATACACAATATCCAATAATGTCGGTATCGGTATCGAAATGCAAAGAGATGAACCCAATAAACCCTGAAATCGGAATGGGCCATACTTTGTGCACGACCCACTAAGATATAGAGTGGGTTCGAACGGGCCTGAACTCCCACAAAGTTTGGTGGCGACTCCACTTTGATTTAAATTTCAATTCGAGATCCATCTCACATGAGATTCATTCGTCGCCCCAAACCCGCGCGTGGCCGCGTCGGGGTGGACCTATGTCATGTCCACAATTTGGCGACTCCGCTGGGGATAACTGATGCGTGACTTACCATCGGCATCCCCAAGGTGAGACTCGAATAGAAATCGTTTGACTTGTACAATACGTTTTTTAGTTTTACGGTTCATGCATAACCCCATTTTTTCCTGGGCCGTTACTGGTGACTGACGTCCCACTATACCGTGTTATACTCCAAAATGGATATGTCAAAGGTGTTCATAGCCGATTCGTATGGGTTTTGCGGCATGTTCTAAGATCAACTCGACTTAGGAAGTCCATCCCGATTCTCGGGAAGGCTATGCGCACTGGTATAGACCTTATATAGACCGATCGAGACTTAGTGAAAAGCATACATGGTGTCGTCATAATGCTTGCGTGACTACCTGCTACTTGGTTTCCGTGTCGCTTTCAAAAAGATTGAGAAGTCCTCAACCGGGTATGAGCTACGATTTTCGAGCGAGCATGGGGTTTGATCTAAACTCCCCACACATGGAAGCCGATATGAGCTACTCCTCTTCTTCTATGAACCAAAGCTATGACATGATGACTCCTAATTACTATCAAGCTTCTTGGGGGGATCAAGACTCTAGTGGGTATGAACTTCAAGGATATGAAAACGGCTACCAACAAGTGGACGATTACCAATCCTACGATCATGGTGACTACTACTCGAGTTATCAATGTGAACCCACCATGTTCAATCAAGATTCACCTTATGGAAGCCAATACCCCCAAAATCCACCATATTACCCTCCACCCCAACCACAATATGAACCCCATGACCCACAATACTACCAATCATCTCAACCTCACTACCAACAATATGATGCCCCACCCCTTGGGCATCATCAAGATTATCAAGGAGCTTTACAAGACCCCAATGACCACCAAATGCCGAACTTGGAGTTTCATCAATCGATGCTTCAAATGCAACAAGAAATGGCCATCCAATCGCAAAAGAATAATGAACTCTTGGCCGAAATCCTAAGGGAAAGGGAGGAATCTAAAGCTAGATTGAATGCTTTAACGGCCCAAACCCTAATGCTCTTAACTCGATCCTCACAACTTGATGAGGGATGTTCATTTGGGGAAGGGGAACAACCCAATGACGAGGCCGTTAATGAATTCCCTATAAGGAGCGAGACTTGCTTTGAAGAACCTCAATCGTCTACCCAAAAAGAGACAAATGAGGATATGACCCTTGGTGAAGGCAACATTGGTGAGGAATTGGAGGAGGATAGTGAGTTGGATGGTTTGGTGGAGTTTGTGAAGTTGTTGGGTGAAATTGATGAGCCCAAGTTGCCCATGACCGAGAATGTGGATAAGCATCAAGAGCCCCTTGCTACTAAACCGAGCGATGGTTTGGAAGAGATTGAAACCGCTGGTAGAAGTTTCAATCCTCTCCTCCAAGATGATGTGGAGCCGAGTGATGAAGATGGGGAACCACAACTTGAGGAAAGTGTGGGGGTGTGCAACGAGGAAATGAGGCCAAAGTCGATTTTTGTGCCTCGTTTCTTAGAAATGAAGCTTGCTTGTGATTGGAGGCGATGCTTAGGGAGGAAGAGGTCGGTGAAGCTCGTAGGATGGATAGACCCCGGAGACAACTTTGATGATGACGTTGGGTCTTGGGACTCCTACTTCTTGCCTCCTCCATATTGGAGGTCGTGGAGGTTAGCTTGGCTCGTTTGCTTGGGCCTTCATTACGATGTCGGTCGTGCATTTGACTTGCTCCTCCAAGCCCTTGAGGGCTATGGTTGAAGAAGAGCCCACCATCCTAGGTTTGAAGGAGTTCCTAAAGAACCTCTATGTTGTATATTCCCCTCCCTTCTTCTTTAGAGTACTTGTGCTTGTATTTGTGTGATTTGTTTCTTGGATTTGTTTGTTTTTGTGGGACTCTTGTAATTGATTTGGTATTTTGATGAGCGATGTGAGGGAGCGAATTTGATGTGTATATGAGCTTTGTTTTATAGGTGTGAAGTGAAGATGAATCCTAGAGACGAATGGTTGTGGTTAGAGTTTGGATCTTGAGTTAGGGAGTCGGTTTTTGAAGCTTTCGATGAGCTTTTGGAGTCATGGAGTGTTGGATGACTATTCCCGATCGGGAAGAGAGCATCCCGACCGGGAAGGATGAGGCATCCCGACCGGGAAGGAGCCATCCCGATCGGGATGGCGGTGCAAGAACTTGAGCTTACTGGAGCATGATCCCGACCGGGATGGGAGCATCCCGACCGGGAAGGACATGTCATCCCGACCGGGACCATCCATCCCGACCGGGATGGTCCTCTGCTTCCCTTTTTGCCTCTTCTTTGTCTTGTGAGCCCACCCAACCACTTTATACCCCCTCCCAACCTCCCTACCTATCCTTGCACATACCATATGACCCATGTACCTCACTTACATACCCTCACCTCATTTTCTCTTCACTTTACACCGAGATTCACATCAAATCCTACCCCCCCTCATACCATGACTACCTCTACCATGCGGTTTTATCAAGTTTGAAGCGGGATGACAATGAAGAAGACAAGCAACGTGCCTATAATGATCATTGAAGACGATGGAGTTCGTACGTTACTAACCGATTGGTTTGGGTAACTATCCTTACTTTTCCGTCTTTCGTCGCTTGTTTTCTCTTGTTTTCCCCCTTCCCCTTGAGTCATGGTATCTTGGTGGCCTTCGAGGCCTCGGTAGTTGTTGCTCCTGACTCTCGATGATATGACTACATCGAGAGTCATTTTCAAAATCCAAATTTTTACAAGATTTTCACTTTCTTTTTTTTGAGGATTTAGTCGGATTTAGGCGGAATCCGGGCTAGGTGACTTGATTACACCTAGCCCTCCCCTCCCATTTCCTTTTATTTCCTTCTTTTATTTCTTCCCCCATCCATATCTTTTTCTCGTCTCAGCCCATGGTGACTTGACTACACCCCGGCCGGACACATTCTACCATTTCTTCACTTTTAGCTTTTATTTTTAGCTTTATTTTCGTAGTTTCTTTTCTTTTTCTTTTGTCTCTCCGCACACTACGATCGAGCATGAGGAAATTGCTCGGTTTAAGTGTGGGGGAGCGATATTCTAGCATAGTTAGTTTTATTTTCTTAGTTTTTCGAAAAAAATCTTAAAAATCCCTAAAAATTTGAAAAATTTCGCAAAAATCAAAAAGATTTTCTTTTGTGTCTTTTCCTTTTGTGTCGTTATGTCGTATTTTTTTTTTTGTGCGTGTTTTTCCTCCCTCTTTCCTTATAGGTTGCCTAACCACCGTTAGCTTTGGAGAGCTTTCAAGACCTCCGGTAACATCTTCTATCCCTTTTCCCCCTTTCTCTCTTGTGGAGTTTGGAGGAGATTGTGATGTTGTGTGCTCGAGCGGAGCTTTGTAAAGTTTGTGGTGGATTTGGAGGCTTGTTTGGAAGTTCGGGGTGGTGTTTTTTTGTTCATGTGTTTATTTTGTTTTGTTTTGTTGTTTCTTGTTTCTTTTCCCCTCGTTTTCGTCATGTCTTTAATTTTGTGATGTGTTGTGTAGTTGTGTCTTGTATAAATGGTTTTCTAAAACCCGGTTTAGAGGCTAGGGTGCGAGTGTTTACTTTCCCTTCCTAGTAAAATAAATCGAGTCTTGGATTTAAGTCTAGTAGAAGGACCTTAAATCAATGAATTCGTTGGTCCTTTACCTTGAGTCCACCTAGCTTACTAGGGATTTACTACGGGATTTGCACTTTTGACCATTATGACCACCCACGGTGTGAAAAGGCCTTGGTTACCGAGTCTCGTCCCTTAGGTGACCGTGTTTAGGATCGTTTGATTAGTCCATGTTTTTCCCTTTTTTGTGGGTTTGAAGGCAAAGCGCGCTCCCGACTCACCCATTACCCTACCTCCTACACACATCCGCACAATAAATTGCAATTTGTGAATTTTCTCTTTCTTGCTACACAAAGAAGTGCCAAAAAGCCAAATCAAGCCAAAAGGGCAAAGAAAAGAAAAAGAAAGACAAAATGAAAGAAAGAAAAGAAATGAAGAAAAAGAAAAGGCACAAAAGCCAAAAAGAAAATAGCAAAGATGAAAAAGAAATGGCATGGCGACAAACAAAGCAAAAATGTCAAAAAGAAAGAAAAATGCCAAAAGAAAATCGTCTCACAAAAAGATCCTAACCCCACAAAAATAAGCCTTTTTCCGACTTTTTCCGTGAAGAGCCTACCAAAGGACCGATTCCCTAGGAAGGATGATAGCGGCATTAGTCGGTCTTCCCTCATTTTGCAATATTTCTCCCTTTTTACTTGGATTAGTTGAGCGGTTTTGGACATGGGACGACCCTCTTGGCTCATCGCTAAAGGGGGCGGGGTCTCACTTACCTACAGTGTCGACTAACACCGTGGTTTATCCCTTTTCCACTCTGCCGATCGTCCCGTAGTACGTTCTTAGAAAGTTGGGAGGACCTAGGTAAGCTACCAACGTTTTTGTTGCTTTATCGTCATACTATTAGGGTTTAGTCCATTTTGGTTTGTATTGCTAGCTTGGGAACGTTGTCACTTACCTTGAGTCCTAAACCGGTGTTTCTTTCACCGCTTGTTTGAGGGAAGCGGTATTTGTTTTCTTTTGGGTGCAACCGATTATTTGTTTGTTCGTGTGTTTGTTTGTTTATGTTTTGTTGTGTCCGGTTGCATCCACGGTTTTGTCGCAAAACCCCACTTGCCTTGCGGAGTGCACTTGTCCTCTAAGTGTACTCGCGTGAGTTGAAAGGGCGTAGGGTGCGCTAATACCCACCAGGCTAGTTTAGTAGATAATATGTGCTTACTCGAGGGCGAGTAAGGGTTAAGTGTGGGGGAGTTGATAAGTGTAGTTTGTAGTGCCTATTTCGTAGTGTTTTGGTCCTATTTTCCTTGTGGAATCGCTCCTTGGGAGCGATTTATTGGTTACTTATGCTTCCTTTAGCTCGTTTCAGGTTTCTCGAGACCATTCATGAAGAATTGGAACGATTCCGACTCGTTTCATACACTTTTGGAGCCAACGAAGAGAAGGAACGATCACTCGATGCCTTGGATTCGACCCCGAGACCTTGGGACCCAATCCCGAGCCTCTTAGACTCGATCCCGAGACCCGAGAGTCGGTGAGAAGCCCATGAGACCCAAGGAGGGACCAAAAAGATCATAATGGAGGCCTACAAGGTCCTTCCCGGGCGGGATAGTGGCCTTCCCGACCGGGAAGGAGTGCACAAAACCAACAGCTCATGTCTTGAGCCCGTCCCGGCCGAGAAGAACTCGTCTCGGGCGGGACCATCTCGTCCCGGGCGAGACCATCTCGTCCCGGGCGGGATGAGTGAGCTGTAGCACGCAACTCATTCTTTTCTTCTCCTTACTCATTGTAGCCCTATATATACTCTTCCCTTGTTTTGTTAAGCTTATGCACTTCATTAGACATTAAACCCTAGACTATTTTAGATTAGATTAGCTTAGATTAGAGTAGATTAGTCGGTAATTAGTAGCTAATCTTAGTTTACTCTTGTATTATTGGATCTCTTGAAGAATCCATCCAAGATTGACAACCTTGGTGGAATTATTTGGGATTTCTTCTATACAAGTGTTCTCCTTTTCATTCTTCACTAGTATGGTATAATCTTCTCTTCCTCTTAATTCTTAATCTTGTGTGTTCATCCAAGTTTCAATCTTTGTTCATCTTATTGTTCATAGTTCATCATTTTCACTAGTTTGTTTATGTTTGTTTTGATGTTTGTGTTGATTTCTCTTGTTCTGGTTAGTATTAGTTTGATTATGTTAGAGTAGTACTCTTGCTAGGGTTAGTAGGGTGATTTGGGTGTTAATTGGACGATTAAGTGATTGTTGGAGATGTTGGTGGAAGATTTGGGTTTCCTCTTGGTTTGATGCATATCACATGTTTGTTGAAATGCTTGGATGACTAGTATGTGCATATGCTTATTTTTCTTGCTTTTCTCTTGTGGGTGATAGTTGGTTTGTGGGTTTGGTTCCCTCACTACGTAGCGAGAGCCCGGTGAGGACGACCCCTAGGTCGGTCTATGTAGCGAGAGCCCGGATGCGACCTAGGCCACTATAGCGCGCTAGTAACCCCGTTTGTCATGTGTGTCGTCGAGATGGGTTTTAGGTGGAACCTCTAGGTCGGTTTACGTAGCGAGAGCCCGGACCTCACCTAGATTACCCTACTACTCCCTTAACTCTAGTTCTTCCTTGACCATTCCGTTACCCCTTTGACCCCGACCTAATCCTAGCCCGTTTTCCTTGTTTGTTTTCATCGTCACCTTAGTCTTAGTCTAGTTTCCTCCCCTTCTTATCATTGTTTAGTTTAGTTTAGCTCGTTGACTTAGTCTCGTTTTTAGGCGACCTTAGTCTAGACGCCTCTTACCGTCCCCGTGGATTCGACCCGACTTACCCTAGCTACCCACTAGGTCTAGCCGGTTTATTTATTGATCGGTTGGGATGTGACAAATCCCTCCCATCAGCCACCGAGTGATCGTCACTTCTCCTAGTTGGTTCCAAATGTGTAGTAAACGAGTCGGAATCGTTCTAATTCTCGATGATTGGTCTTAGGAACCTAAAACGAACTAGAAGAAGCATAAGTAGCCCAGAAAACCGCTCCAAAGAGCGATTCCACAAGAGAAACCGGGACCAAACACAACAAATAGGCACTACAAACTACACTTATCAACTCCTCCACACTTAACCCTTACACGCCCTCGAGTAAGCACAAACTAACTACTAAACTAGCCGAGCGGGTATTAGCGCACCCTACGCCCTTTCAACTCACGCGAGTACACTTAGAGGAAAAGTGCACTCCGTAAGGCAAGTAAGGTCTTGCGACAAAACTGTGGATGCAATCGGACACAAAAATACACAAACAAGCAAACATACAAACAAACAAACAAGCAATCGGTTTCACCCAAAAAGAAACAAATACTTCTTCCCTCTACAAAGCGATGAAAAGAAGCACCGGTTAAGGACTCAAGGCCAGTGACAACGTTCCCAAACTAATAATACAAACCGATATGAACTAAACCCTAGTAGTATGACAACAAAGCAATAAAAACGTTGCTAACTTACCTAGGTTCCTCCTAACCTTCTAAGAACGTACTACGGGACGATCGGCGGGATGGAAAAAGGATGAACCACGGTGTTAGTCGACACTGTAGGTAAGTGAGACCCCGCCCCCTTAAGCGATAAGCCAAGAGGGTCGTCCCATGCTCAAAATCGCCCAACTAGTCCAAGTAAAAAGGTGGAATATGATTGCAAAATGAGGGAAGACCGATCATTACCGCTATCATCCTTCCTAGGGACTCGGTCCTTTGGTAGGCTCTTCACGGTAACGATCGGAAAAAGGCTTATTTTTGAGAGGTGGGGATTCTTTTTGTGAGATATTTTCTTTGGCATCTTCTTTCTTTTGTATTTTTGCTTTTGTGTTGCTATGCCATTTTTTTTCTTCTTTAGTAATTTCTTTTTGATTTGTTGTGCCTTTTCTTTTTCTTCATTCCTTTCTTTCTTTCATTTTCTTTGATTTTCTCTTCTTTGTTTGCCCTTTTGCCTAGATTTTTGTGTTGTAGGCACTTCTTTTTGCAACTAAGAAAGAAATTTCAAGAATTTGCAACTTATTTTGTGGATATGTGTAGGAGGTAAGGGAATGGGATTGTCAGGAGTGCGCTTTTCCTTCAAACCCACAAAAAAGGGAAAACTTGGACTAATCAAACAATTCCGAACACGGTCACCTAAGGGACGGGACTCGGCAACCAAGGCCTTTTCACACCGTGGGTGGTCATAATGGTCAAAATGCAAATCCCGTAGTAAATCCCTAGTAGACTAGGTGGACTCAAGGTAAAGGACCAACGAAACTATTGATTTAGGGTCATTCTACTAGACAAAAGTCCAAGACTCGATTCATACTACTAGAAAGGGAAAGTAAACACTTGCACACTAGCCTCAAAACCGGGTTTTCGAAAACCTTTTTACACACTAGACACAACTACACATCACAAAACAAAGACGCGACAAAAACGAAAGAAAATGAGACAAAGACAACAAAACAAAACAAAACAAAACAAACACACAAAGAGAACAAACACCACCCCAAACTTCCAAACAAGCCACCAATCAACCACGAATTTCAAAAAGCTCCACCCGAGCATACACCATCACAAAACATCCTCCAAACTCCACAAAAAGGGAAAAAGAGAAAGAAATGAAGGGATATTACCGGATGTCTTGAGCTTCCCGAAACTTATCGACGATCACGCAACCTACAAGGAAAATCGGGGGAGCAAAACACACAACACAACAAATATACAACACAAAGACTCAAAAGAAAAAGACACAAAAGAAAATCTTTTTGATTTTTTTATGAAATTTTTCAAATTTTTAGGGATTTTTAAGATTTTTTCGAAAAAATTACGAAAATGAAGCTAAACTAGCCCAAGATATCGCTCCCCCACACCTAAACCGAGCAATGTCCTCATGCTCGATCGGTAGTGTGTGCGGAGACACTAAAAAGGAAATAAACTACGAAAATAAAGCTAAAAATCAAAAATAAAGATGAAGAAAAGTGAAAGTGTCCGGCCGGGGTGTAGTCAAGTCACCATGGGCCGAGACGAGAACAGATATGGATGGGGGAAGAAATAAAAAGATGAAAATCAAAGGAAATGGGAGGGGAGGGCTAGGTGTAATCAAGTCAGCTAACCTGGATTCTGCCTAAATCCGACTAAATTCTACCAAAAGAAGAAATAAAACTAAGGAAAAAGTGAAAGAACTTGCAAATTTGGATTTTTGAATGGACTCTCGATGTAGTCACGTCATCGAGAATCGGTAGCAATGACTACCAAGGCCCCGAGGGCCACCATGACACAAAAAAGTGGAAGGGAACAAACAAAGGGAGACAAGCAATAAAAGACGGAAAAGAAAGGATAGTTGCCGTACCAATCGGTTAGCAACTCACTCACTCCATCGTCTCAATGTTCGATATCGGCACATTACTTGTCTTCATCATTGTTATTCCTCTTCATTCTCAATATGGTCGCATGGTTGAAGTACTAGGCTCGCAATGGTATAATGAGGGTAGGATTTGATGTGAAACTCGGTGTGTAGTGAAGAGAATATGAGGTGAAGGTGTATACATGAAGTATATGGGTCTTAGATAGGTGCAAGGGTAGGTTGGGAGGTTGGGAGGGGGTACAATGTGGTTGCGTGGGCTCAAATGTCGAAGAAGAGGCAAAAGGGGGAGCTGGGTACCATCCCGGTCGGGATGAATTTCTTCCCGGTCGGGACGGTTCCTTCCCGGTCGGGAAGGTTCCTTCCCGGCCGGGACGCACTTGATCCCGGTCGGGATGGCACATCAGTGAACCCACTTTTCATCACACTCATCCCGATCGGGATGACATCCTTCCCGGTCGAGACGGGTCTTCTAGCCCTTCAATCTCTTGATAGCATCACCCACAAGTCATCCAATACATCGAGATCTAAAATCTCGTCCCCAAAAGCTTGTACCAAGCTCAAAAACCGACTTCCTCCACCAAGCCTTGAAGCTTCTATCATCAATAACTCCTCTCAAAACTTCATCTTCACTATCAACGTAACAAGTGACCTCAATAAACACCATCAAATTCCGTCCCTCACATCACTCAAGAAAATTCCAAATTACAAGAATTCACAAAAAATCTAACAAGGCCTATAAACCAAACTATCCAATCAAACATATACAAAGACAAAAGCTCAAAAGAAAAGGAAAAATATATTTACACTAAGATACTCTCACCATCTACGCCTCCATAGCCATCAAGAGCTCGAAGGAGTAAGTCAAATGCCCTAGCAACATCTTCATTAATGCTCATGTGGCCTATCCTAGCCATCAACAAGAGTTTCCAAGTCGGAGTCAAGAAGCAATCATCTAATCCATTACGCTCGGGGTTCTTGTGATCTTCCGGGTCTTCCGAACCATGATAGCAACGATTCTTATGACCATCCGGTAGGTATAGTGGTCTAGAGTCAAGCTTGGCATTATGAGTTGGGAGATCACACCCTAAGGGGGTTGCTTCTTCTACGGGGTCGAGAGTGGAACTCTTTTCCGCCGCCCGACAAGGATCCACTTCATCAACCGTCTCACAAGACAAGGGACTCGAAATCAAGTGCAATAAAGGAGTGATAAGTGTAGTTTGTAGTGCCTAATTTGCTGTGTTTTGGTCCCGTTTTCCTTGTGGAATCGCTCCTTGAGAGCGGTTAATGGGTTACTTATGCTTCCTTTAGTTCGTTTTAGGTTCCCGAGTCCATTTGTGAAGAATTGGAGCGAATCCGACTCGATACATACACTTTTTGGAGCCAACAAAGTGAAGGAACGATCACTCGATGCCTTGGATTCAACCCCGAGACATCAGGACCCATTCCCGAGCGTCTTAGACTCGATCCCGAGCCCCGAGAATCGACGAGAAACCCATGAGAGGCAAGGAGGGACCAAAAAGATCATATTGGAGGCCTACAAGACTCATCCCCGACGGGAAGGGCCTCATCCCGTCCGGGATGAGGTGCACGAATAGCATAGCTACTGTCCTGGGTCCGTCCCGATCGGGACCAACCCGTCCCGGTCGGGATCACGTCGTCCCGGTCGGGACCGATCCGTCCCGGTCGGGATGGAGGTGCTGCTGCGCGTGACTCTTTCTTTCCTCTCCTTCATTCTTGTAACTTATAAATACTTCCCTCTTGTATTGTTTATGTATGATACATTGCCCTAGACTCTCTTAGGCCTCTCTTGAACATTCATAACCCTAGATTAGTGTTCCTCTCATTAGCTTAATCTTCCTTTAATCTTTAGTTAATCTTTGCTTAATCTTAGTTAATTAGTCTTGTATTAAGAAGACACTTGAAGATTCTTCCAAGCTTGACAACCTTGGAGTTGATTTGGGTTTCTTATTTATGCAAGTCTACATCTTTTTCATCCTTGTTAGTTTGGTATAACCTTCTTCTCCTTTTTACTCTTGTTCATTGTTTTATTTATCAAGTTTGAATCTTTACTTGTTGTTTATTGTTGTTATTTGTTCATTATGGATGTTTGGATGTTTGGTTTGTTTTCTCTTGTTTATGTTAGTTTGAGTTTGATAATGAGTGAGTAGTTCTCTTGTGGAGTTAGTAGGGGGATTAAGGGTAGATTATGGGTGATTAGGTTTTGATTAGGGGTAAAGGTTACATCACATATTGGGCACACCATGTGTTTGTTGATTTGCTTGTGTGGGTAGTAGTGGCCAATGCTTCCTATACTTGTTTCTCTTCTTCTCATTGTTTGACTAGTGTGTGTTTGTGTCGGGTTTAGTCTTGGACACGAGAGTGCGGAATTGGGTTTTGATGCGAGAGCCCGGACCGACCTTGACCTAGGTTTAGACGCGAGAGCGCAAACCGACTCTAGCAACTAGGAGACACCTACACCCTTGATCACCCAATTACCCTACTACACTTAAGAACCCGACCTAACCCTACTCCCTTCCATATTTGATTTTTCAACCTAGTTAGTCGTCATTTCTCTAGTTTCATTGTTTAGTTAGTCTCTAGTTATTTCATTTAGTCTTGTTTTAGCTAGTTCATGGTTAGTCTAGTTAACACCTCCTCTCCCATCATAGTTTACCAATTATCGTTCTCTTTGTGTCGTTTTGGTAGCCTAGTCTCGTTTTTAGGCCGAATTAGTCTAGGCTTTGCAATACCGTCTCTGTGGACACGATCCCGACTTACCCTAGCTACCCACTAGGATTAGCCGGTTATTTATTGACAGTTGGGGACATGGCAAAATCCTCACCATCAATTTGGCGCCGTTGCCGGGGACGGTGCATTGTTTAGACTTAGTTTACTTCTAGCTTGACTTAGTTACCCTTATTTGTGCTCTTCTATCATATCTTGTGCATATTTTGTAGATTTTTCTTGTTTTCTTAGCTTCCTTTTCTCTTTGTCTTTTGATTGTGTTCGTTTATTGTCTTTGCCTAGTGCCCATAAAGCACTAGGTGGTCTCACGTTTGTTCAAGTGCGTAGTGTATGCCTAGGAGGAGAGGCGACTTCTTTCTCTTCAATCCAGAGCCGGAGAGACTCTTTAGAGCCTTTCGCCAACGGACGATTGACCGGGTTAGACACTCTCAACCGGGTACTATCAATACCATTGAAGAGCAAGCTCAAGGATCCGACTTTAACGAGTCACCTCGAGAGACGGCCGAAGGGATCTTCATAAATCCCTTTGGTTCATCTATCCATTCTTCTTCACCTAGTTCCCCGTCTAGTTCTACATCAACACCGTCTACACCATCTTCTCCCGCATATCCAATCATGCCGAAGTTCTCATCTCACTCCACTTTTACGGAAGATGTCTTGCCGGGACCGAGTGCTTTACCGGATACTTATACCGGGAATTTTGTGGCAAAGACACAATTCATCCAACTTGTGGAGAGAAACCAATTTAGTGGTTTGCCCACCGAAGACCCGCACCAACACATGGAGACTTTCTCCGATTATTGCGATGCTATCTCTCAAACCGGGGTTACTCAAGATCAAATTCGTTGGGTACTTTTCCCGTTCTCTCTCATTGGAAAGGCAAAGCAATGGATCAAGAGTCTCGATAGGGCAACCATGGGTATCGATACTTGGAAGAAACTTGCATTGGCGTTCTACCAAAAATTTTACCCTCCGGAGAAGACAAATTTGCTTAGGGCCTCCATCACCGGTTTCCAACAACGGGATGAAGAGAGCCTTTATGAAGCTTGGGAACGGTTTAAATCTTTGGTTAGATCATGCTCCCACCATGGACTTTCACAATGGTTCTTTGTCCAACAGTTTTGGAACAGTTTATATGAGGACTCAAGAGCTATACTCAATATGGGCTCTAATGGTAGGTTTACCGAGGTCGATGACGATCAAACTTGGGCAAGAATCGAGGAGATGGCGGTGCACAACTCCCAATACTCAAGGCCTAGAAAGGCGAATCGAGGAGGTAGGCACGAGGTCGATGTCATTACACAACTAAGCATTGACCTTGGAGCTCAATTAAGAACTCACATGGAAACTATTGACAAGAAGCTCCAAAGCTACCTCAATCAACTTCAAAGCTCTAGTTCCAACAACCAACACTCGATTCATGAAATTAATGCTTTGGGAGTTATGCCTCCTACACCTTATTATGGGATGTGCGATACTTGCGGGATAGTTGGACATGAGCCTATATATTGTCGGGGGAGTATTGAGCAAGTGAACGCCTTTCAAGCGTTCAAGCAAGGTGCCTCCTATCATAATATGTTCCAAGCTTCCCATCAAGCTTCCAATCAACAAGCTCTACAACCTCGTACCTATGTTCCACCTCCCTTAAGGGACAACAATCAAGGTTACCAAGGTTATGTGGGTAATCCAAGACCATTCAACAATTTCAAGCAACATAACCAAGGTAACTTCAACAAAAATCAAGGGTTCCAACAAGGGAACTTCAATCAAGGTGGTTTTCAAGGAAACCAACACAATCAAGGATATCAAAACAACCAAGGTAACACTCAAGGCCTTAATCAAGGCAATTCTCATGGGTTCCAAGGGAACCGTCAACAACAACAAGCAACTCAAGGTCAACAACAACAAAGCAAGCAAAGGAGCCGGTCTCCCACTTATGACTATGGTATTCCTCTAGCCATCACCGATACTCCGCACAATCCACAATCTCCACCTCGATATTTCAACATGCAAAAATCTATGATGGATATGCAAAGAAGCCAAATGGAGATGGCAAGAAACCAACAAGAGTTCTTTGCTCATGTTCAAAGGGATAACATAGGAACAGATGCTCATATGAAGATGCTTGAGACCCAAATATCTCAACTTGCTTCGGGAAGTTCTTCAAGACAAAAGGGGCAACTACCTCCTCAAGATGAAACACTGAATTTTGAGCATGTAAATGCTATTACCACGAGGAGTGGCACATCTTATAATTCCCCCTTACCCCCTAGTGAGCAAGAATCAAGGCAAGAAGTTATACCCTCCTCTCAAGACAATTCAAGCTTTGAAAATCCGATGGAGGAGCAAGTCTTATGGGAGATCGAAAAACCCAATGAAGACAAGCTTCCCCCGCTTCATGGAAAAGACAAGGGTAAAAGGAAAGTGTCGTTTGAAAAGTCCACCCCTATCGAGCAAGAAAAAATGCACATCAAGTTGCCTTTCCCAACAAGGCAAATGAAGACCAAGGTTGATTCTCAATACGAAAAGTTCCTTAACATTGTGAAGAAATTGGATGTTAGTGTCCCATTCACCGAGCTACTTACCCAAATCCCGGCATATGGAAAATTTATGAAAGAAATCTTGGCTAGGAAGAGATCCATCGACAAGGAAGAGACGATAGCGTTCACGAGGGTGGTGAGCGACCTTATTCAAGGTTCTACGCTTCCCAAGTTGAAGGATCCGGGTAGTTTCTCGATCCCATGCACCATAGGCAACTTCAAGATCGAGAGAGCATTATGTGATTTGGGTGCGAGTGTAAGCATCATTCCCTACTCTATTTGTGAGCAACTTGGAATGAAGGAGCTCAAGTGCACTTCCGTTACACTCCGAATGGCCGATAGTTCACTCAACCGACCATTGGGGATGTTAGAAGATGTGCCAATAAGAATCGGGAAGTTCTTCGTTCCGGTCGATTTTCTTGTACTTGACATGCCGGAAGATGCTATCACTCCCATTATCCTTGGGCGCCCATTTCTACATACCGCCGGTGCCATGATCGATGTGAAGAACGGTACGATCACATTTGAGTTAGGCGAAGAAAAGCTCGTGTTCGGCCTCCAAGGCAACACCTCGCCTACTAATGACAAGTCTTGCAATATGATCCACGCCACGAAAGACATCGATCTAGGGGAAGAATCGGGACAAAGCTTGAAGAACGACTTCTATGAGCTTGAGGATGATGATTCCGAGATTGGGGCGGATGAATGTCCATATCATGATGTTGAAGACAAGTGCAATGACAAGAAGAAAGATGAGCCTCCCTTGGGGCCACATGAGAATAGGTGGACGTTTGGGTATATCCCGAAGGATCGCAAGTACAAGTTCAAGCCATTGAACTTAGTAGATAGGGATGCCCCGGGAACGTCGAGACAAGGTCATGAAGAACCTTGGGATGTGGATGGTTATATCACAAGCTTGATTGAAGACTTTGCAAGAGCCTTTGATTTATTTCTTCGTGCCCTTGATGGAGATGGAATCGGTTATAATGTTGTAGAAAAAGATTGAAGAGTGCACCATCCTTGGTTTGACGGAGTTCCACAAGAACCGTCTCATTGTATATATTTCTTTCTTGTAGCTTCTTTGAGTTTTTGTGATATTCTTGTTATTTGGATTGTTGATGAGAGATGTGAGGGAGGGAATTTGATGTTGTGTTTGAGTTTATTGTGATAGGTGTGAAGTGAAGGTGATCCCTAGAGAAGATTGGCCATCGATAGAGCATGGATTGTGAGCAAGGGAATCGGTTTTTGAAGCTTAGGATAAGCTTTTGGGTTTGTGGAAGGCTAGAAGATTCTTCCCGACCGGGAAGAAGGCTTCCCGACCGGGAAGAAGGCTTCCCGACCGGGATGGGTGAGGCATCCCGACCGGGAAGAAGCCGTCCCGATCGGGATGAGGGTTTCAAATTTCGAGTTCCTGGAGTGCCATCCCGACCGGGAAGGGAGCTTCCCGACCGGGACGGGTTAGGCATCCCGACCGGGACCATCCATCCTGACCGGGATGGTCCCCTTCTCCTCTTTTGGCCTCTTCTTCGACATTTGAGCCCACCCTACCACTTTATACCCCCTCCCAACCTCCCTACCTATCCTTGCGCATATCATATGACCCATGCACCTCATTTACATACCCTCACCTCATATTCTATTCACTTTACACCAAATTTCACATCAAATCCCACCCCATCATACCATTACTACCTCTACCATGCGTTATTTACAAGTTTGAAGCGGGATGACAATGATGAAGACTAGCAAAGTGCCTATATTGATCATTGAGACGATGGAGCGAGTGAGTTGCTAACCGATGGGTACGGCAACTATCCTTTCTTTTCCGTCTTTTATTGCTTGTTTTCCCCTTGTTTATCCTCTTCCCCTTGTACACTTTTGTGTCATGGTGTCATAGTGGCCTTCGAGGCCTTGGTAGTTGCTGCTCCCGAATCTCGATGACGTGACTACATCGAGAGTCATTTGAAAAATCCAAATTTCCAAGTTTTTCACCCTCTTTTTTAGGACTTAGTAGGATTTGGGCGGAATCCGGGCTAGGTGACTTGATTACACCTAGTCCTCCCCTCCCATTTCCTTTTATTTCCTTCTTTTTATTTTTTTCCCCCTTCCATATCTTTTTCTCGTCTCGGCCCATGGTGACTTGACTACACCCCGGCCGGACGCATTCTACCCTTTTCTTCATCTTCATCTTTGATTTTTAGCTTTATTTTCGTAGTTTCTTTTCTTTTGTGTCTCCACACACTACGATCGAGCATGAGGGCATTGCTCGATTTAAGTGTGGGGGAGCGATATTCTATCTTAGTTAGTTTTATTTTCGTATTTTTCGAAAAATCTTTAAAAAAACCCTAAAAATTTGAATTGTTTTCACAAAAATCAAAAAGATTTCATTTTGTGTGTTTTTCTTTTTGTGTCGTTTTGTCGTATATTTGTTGTGTTGTGCGTGTTTTGCCCCCCTTTTTCCTTATAGGTTGCTTAAATCACCGATAGCTTTGGAGAGCTTTCAAGACCTCCGGTAACATCTTTTATCCTTTATTCCCCTTTGTCTCTTGTGGAGTTTGGAGGAGATTGTGATGTTGTGTGCTCGGGTGGAGCTTGATGCATATTTGTGGTTGATTTGGTGACATGTTTGGAAGTTCGGGGTGGTGTTTGTTTTGTTTATGTGCTTATCCTGTTTTGTTTTATTTTGTTGCCTTTTGTCTCTTTTTCTTTACGTTTTCATTGAGTCTTTGTTTAGTGTGTGTAGTTGTGTCTAGTGTGTAAAAAGGTTTGCGAAAACCCGGTTTAGAGGCTAGGGTACAAGTGTTTACTTTTCCTTTCTAGTAGTATGAATCGAGTCTTGGACTTAGGTCTAGTAGAATGACCCTAAATCAATGATTTCGTTGGTCCTTTACCTTGAGTCCACCTAGCTTACTAGGGATTTACTACGGGATTTGCATTTTCACCATTATGATCACCCACGGTGTGAAAAGGCCTTGGTTGCCGAGTCCCGTCCCTTAGGTGACCGTGTTCGGAATTCTTTGATTAGTCCAAGTTTTTCCCCTTTTTGTGGGTTTGAAGGGAAGGCGTCGTCCCGACTTACCCATTCCCCTACCTTCCACACATATCCACCAAATAAATTTGCAAATTGTTGAAATCATCTTTCTTAGTTGCAAAGAAATGTCTATCACTCAAATCAAGCCAAAAGGGCAAAGAAAAGAAAATGAAAGAAAGAAAAGATTGAAGAAAAAGAAAAGGCACAAAAAGCTAAAAAGAAAATAGAAAAAAAGAAAAAGAAATGGCATAGCAATACACAAAGCAAATATGCAAAAGAAAGAAAAATGCCAAAAGAAAATCATCTCACAAAAAGAATCCCCTCTCGAAAATAAGCCTTTTACCGACTATTACCGTGAAGAGCCTACCAAAGGACCGAGTCCCTAGGAAGGATGATAGCGGTAATGGTCGGTCTTCCCTCACTTTGCAATATTATCCACCTTTTTACTTGGACTTGTTGGGCGGTTTTGGGCATGGGACGACCCTCTTGGCTCATCGCTAAAGGGTGCGGGGTCTTACTTACCTACAGTGTCGACTAACACCGTGGTTCATCCTTTTTCCATCCCGCCGATCGTCCCGTAGTACGTTCTTAGAAAGTTAGGAGGACCTAGGTAAGTTACCAACGTTTTTGTTGCTTTGTTGTCATACTATTAGGATTTAGTTCATCTCAATTTGTATTATTAGCTCGGGAACGTTGTCACTTGCCTTGAGTCCTAAACCGGTGCTTCTTTCACCGCTTTTTAGAGGGAAGCGGTATTTGTTTCTTTTTTGGGTGCAACCGATTACTTGTTTGTTTATGTGTTTGTTGTTTATGTGTTTTTGTGTCCGGTTGCATCCACGGTTTTGTCGCAAGACCTTACTTGCCTTGCGGAGTACACTTTTCCTCTAAGTGTACTCGCATGAGTTGAAAGGGCGTAGGGTGCGCTAATACCCACTCGGCTAGTTTAGTAGTTAGTATGTGCTTACTCGAGGGCGAGTAAGGGTTAAGTGTGGGGGAGTTGATAAGTGTAGTTTGTAGTGCCTAATTTGCTGTGTTTTGGTCCCGTTTTCCTTGTGGAATCTCTCCTTATGAGCGGTTTATGGATTACTTATGCTTCCTTTAGTTCGTTTTAGGTTCCCGAGTCCATTTGTGAAGAATTGGAGCGAATCTGACTCGATACATACACTTTTTGGAGCCAACGAAGTGAAGGAACGATCACTCGATGCCTTGGATTCGACCCCAAGACCTCGGGACCCATTCTCGAGCCTCTTAGACTCGATCCTGAGCCCCGAGAATCGACGAGAAACCCATGAGAGGCAAGGAGGGACCAAAAAGATCATATTGGAGGCCTACAAGACTCATCCCCGACGGGAAGGGCCTCATCCCGTCCGAGATGAGGTGCGCGAATAGCGTAGCTACTGTCCTGGGTCCGTTCCGATCGGGACCAACCCGTCCCGGTCGGGATCATGACGTCACGGTCGGGACCGATTCGTCCCGGTCAGGATGGAGGTGCTGTTGCGCGTGACTCTTTCTTTCCTCTCTTTCATTCTTGTAACCTTATAAATACTTCCCTCTTGTATTGTTTATGTATGATACATTACCCTAGACTCTCTTAGGCCTCTCTTGAACATTCATAACCCTAGATTAGTGTTCCTCTCATTAGCTTAATCTTCCTTTAATCTTTAGTTAATCTTTGCTTACTCTTAGTTAATTAGTCTTGTATTAAGAAGACACTTGAAGATTCTTCCAAGCTTGACAACCTTGGAGTTGATTTGGGTTTCTTATTTATGCAAGTCTACATCTTTTTCATCCTTGTTAGTTTGGTATAACCTTCTTCTCCTTTTTACTCTTGTTCATTGTTTTATTTATCAAGTTTGAATCTTTACTTGTTGTTTATTGTTGTTATTTGTTCATTATGGATGTTTGGATGTTTGGTTTGTTTTCTCTTGTTTATGTTAGTTTGAGTTTGATAATGAGTGAGTAGTTCTCTTGTGGAGTTAGTAGGGGGATTAAGGGTAGATTATGGGTGATTAGGTTTTGATTAGGGGTAAAGGTTACATCACATATTGGGCACACCATGTGTTTGTTGATTTGCTTGTGTGGGTAGTAGTGGACAATGCTTCCTATACTTGTTTCTCTTCTTCTCATTGTTTGACTAGTGTGTGTTTGTGTCGGGTTTAGTCTTGGACACGAGAGTGCGGACTTGGGTTTTGACGTGAGAGCGCGGACCGACCTTGACCTAGATTTAGACGCGACAGCGCAAACCGACTCTAGCAACTAGGAGACACCTACACCCTTGATCACCCAATTACCCTACTAAACTTAAGAACCCGACCTAACCCTACTCCCTTCCATATTTGATTTCTCAACCTAGTTAGTCGTCATTTCTCTAGTTTCATTGTTTAATTAGTCTCTAGTTATTTCATTTAGTCTTGTTGTAGCTAGTTCATGGTTAGTCTAGTTCACACCTCCTCTCCTATCATAGTTTACTAATTATCGTTCTCTTTGTGTCGTTTTGGTAGCCTAGTCTCGTTTTTAGGCCGACTTAGTCTAGGCTTTGCAATACCGTCTCCGTGGACACGATCCCGACTTACCCTAGCTACCCACTAGGATTAGCCGGTTATTTATTGACGGTTGGGGACATGGCAAAATCCTCACCATCAAGGAGGTGAAGGCATCAAGTTTTCTTCATTGGAGGCTTTAGGCTCCTCCAATTTCCCATTCAAGGCAAGTTCTAAGGCATCTACCTCTTTCTCCCAAGTACTACGTTCCTTTTCACTCAACTTGTCAATATGGCCTAGAGGAGGTATGTCTTCACTTGGCTTTGGATTGTCAAGATCTGGTTCATCATGAAGAAAATCATACAAATCCAATTTAATAGCCAATACATTGTCTCCCAAAAAGTTACCTTGAGAATCATGTTCAATTCCCTCCTCATTGTTGACCCTTGAAGCTTCAACTCCCTCTATTCTTCCCATATCTTCACCATCCAAGCAACACTCAACAATGATCTCTTGATTGACCCTCTCTTCTTCATTCGTAGCTTCATGATCGGGTTGACTTTCTTGTGGAGAAACTCGACCTTCTTGCCCAAATGAACCTTCCTCAACAAGTTGTGGAGCTCGAGTGGCCAACATTATAAAACGAGCCATGAGTGCATTGATTCGAGCATCTTGCACCTCTATTTGGGCCTTGAACTCCTCTTTATCCCTTTTCATTTGAATAATCATCTCTTGTTGATTCCTTTGCAATTGAACCATCATCTCTTGTTGACTCTTTTGCATTTGAATCATCATTTGACAAAGCTCAAAGGTGGGGATTTTTGGTTGTGGGTTATGTGAGGGTATTTGGTAGTTGTTAGGATCTTGGAATGATCCTTGACAACTTTCATGATAACCATATGGAGGGGGTTCATAAGATTGTTGATGAGATTGATATGGTTGGTAAAGTTGTGGGTCCTGGTAACTTGCCCCATGATTATCCCATGACAATTGATGGAAGCTAGGATGTGCCATTTCCATAACGTTGCCTTGATACATTGAATGAACTAGAAGCACTTGAGCAAACGTTAGAAACCTAGTGCTTTTGAGGCACTAGGAAGAGAGAAATAGGCACACAAGAAAAAAAACGGAGATACACAAGGAGAAGAAAACACAAAAATCAAGAACAAAGTCTAAAACTAAGCACACAAGAGTCTAAACTACGTCGTCCCCGGCAACGACGCCAATTTGACGGTAGTGTTTGTCGTCTATACTACCGGTCAAATAATAACCAACGAACCTAAGCTGGGTAGCTAGGGTAAGTCGAGTCGATCCATAGGGACGGGGTGTCGGACTAAGGTGTGCTACGGTCTAGGACTAGGTTCGAGACTAACTAAACTAGAGGAAGGCTAAGGTAAGGTCTAAAACACGAACTAACAAGGCTAAACAAGTAACTAAAGACAAAAGGAAACAAATAAATCACTAAGAAGAAATTACGGCTAGGTCGGGTTCATGGATGTCGAGGAGATAAAAAGTAGGAAACGGGGTTACTAGCATGCTTTCGTAGCTTAGCATCCGATCGGGCTCTCGCTACTTAAATGGCCTAGGGGTCATCCTCACCACGCTCTCGCTACTAATGAGGGGACCTAACCAACCAAACAAACAAACACATACAAGAGAAGAGGCAAGAAAAACAAGGATTGATCGTCTCAAGTCTCACAAGCATTTCATCGAGCATGTGGAGTGCAAGGTAAATGGGAAACAACAAAAACAACATCTAGTACCACCCATCTCACCCTAATCATTCCTAATCACATCCAATCCCCCTAATAACCCTAGCAAGAGTCTACTCAAACATATCTAATAAAAAACTAACAAGAACAAGAGAAACAAACACAAAAACAACCTTATTCATCATGAAGAACAAATAAGGATGAACAACAAACAATAACAAATATGAAAACTTGATTAAATATGAAAGATTAAGAGTAAAGGGATGAGAAAGATTATACCAACTTGAAAGGAATGGAATAGATGAACACTTGCATAAAAGAATACCCAAACATCCACCAATGTTGTCAAGATTGGTAAATTCTTCAAGAATCCCAATATTACAAGAGTAATCTAACTAGATTAAACTAAGATTAAGGAGTAATTAAAGAGGGATTAAGCTAATCTACATTAATCTAAGCTAATCTTACCTAAAAGTAGTCTAGGGTTTCATAAGATAGTGTGTCAATACAAGAGGGAGGGTATTTATATGGTTACAAGAGTAGAGAAATGAAAGGAAGCGAAACAACCCCGATCTAGGCTCTTCCCGGCCGGGAAGGAAGTCATCCCGACCGGGAAGGAGTGGTCCCAACCAGGAAGGTCATGATCCTGGCCGGGATAAACCTCCAGAACCGTTGTTTGTCTTGCACTCCTTCCCGACCGGGAAGGCTACTCTTCCCGCCCGGGAAGGGTCTTGTAGGCCTCCAATATGATCATAAAGGTCCCTATTTGCTCTTCATAGGCTTCTCATCGATTATCGGTGCTCGAGATCGAGTCTAAGCGGGCCGGGAATGGGTCCCAAGGTCTCGGGATCGAGTCTAAGCCACCGAGTGATCGTCGCTTCTCCTAGTTTGCTCCAAATGTGTAGGAAACGAGTCGGAATCGTTCCAATTCTCCATGATTGGTCTTGGGAACCTAAAACAAACTAGAAGAAGCATAAGTAGCCCAGAAAACCGCTCCAAAGATCGATTCCACAAGACAAACCGGGACCAAACACAACAAATAGGCACTACAAACTACACTTATCAACTCCCCCACACTTAACCCTTACTCGCCCTCGAGTAAGCACAAACTAACTACTAAACTAGCCGAGCGGGTATTAGCGCACCCTACGCCCTTTCAACTCACGCGAGTACACTTAGAGGAAAAGTTCACTCCGTAAGGCAAGTAAGGTCTTGCGACAAAACTGCGGATGCAATCGGACACAAAAATACACAAACAAGCAAACATACAAACAAACAAGCAATCGGTTTCACCCAAAAAGAAACAAATACTTCTTCCCTCTACAAAGCGATGAAAAGAAGCACCGGTTAAGGACTCAAGGCCATTGACAACGTTCCCAAACTAATAATACAAACCGATATGAACTAAACCCTAATAGTATGACAACAAAGCAATAAAAACGTTGGTAACTTACCTAGGTTCCTCCTAACCTTCTAAGAACGTACTACGGGACGATCGGCGAGATGGAAAAAGGATGAACCACGGTGTTAGTCGACACTGTAGGTAAGTGAGACCCCGCCCCCTTAAGCGATAAGCCAAGAGGGTCGTCCCATGCTCAAAATCGCCAAACTAGTCCAAGTAAAAAGGTGGAATATGATTGCAAAATGAGGGAAGACCGATCATTACCGCTATCATCCTTCCTAGGGACTCGGTTCTTTGTTAGGCTCTTCACGGTAACGATCGAAAAAAGGCTTATTTTTGAGAGGTGGGGATTCTTTTTGTGAGATAATTTCTTTGGCATCTTCTTTCTTTTGCATTTTTGCTTTTGTGTTGCTATGTCATTTCTTTTTCTTCTTTAGTATTTTCTTTTTGATTTGTTGTGCCTTTTCTTTTTCTTCATTCCTTTCTTTCTTTCATTTTCTTTCTTTTTCTCTTCTTTGTTTGCCCTTATGCCTAGATTTTTGTGTTGTAGGCACTTCTTTTTGCAACTAAGAAAGAAATTTCAACAATTTGCAACTTATTTTGTGGATATGTGTAGGAGGTAGGGGAATGGGATTGTCGGGAGTGCGCTTTCCCTTCAAACCCACAAAAAAGGGAAAACTTGGACTAATCAAACAATTCCGAACACGGTCACCTAAGGGACGGGACTCGGCAACCAAGGCCTTTTCACACCATGGGTGGTCATAATGGTCAAAATGCAAATCCCGTAGTAAATCCCTAGTAGACTAGATGGACTCAAGGTAAAGAACCAACGAAACTATTGTTTTAGGGTCATTCTACTAGACTAAAGTCCAAGACTCGATTCATACTACTAGAAAGGGAAAGTAAACACTTGCACACTAGCCTCAAAACCGGGTTTTTGAAAACCTTTTTACACACTAAACACAACTACACATCACAAAATAAAGACGTGACAAAAACGAAAGAAAATGAGACAAAGACAACAAAACAAAACAAAACAAAACAAAACAAACACACAAAGAGAACAAACACCACCCCGAACTTCCAAACAAGCCACCAATCAACCACGAATTTCAAAAAGCTCCACCCGAGCATACACCATCACAAAACATCCTCCAAACTCCACAAAAAGGGAAAAGGAGAAAGAAATGAAGGGATATTACCGGATGTCTTGAGCTTCCCGAAACTTATCGACGATCACGCAACCTACAAGGAAAATCGGGGGAGCAAAACACACAACACAACAAATATACAACACAAAGACTCAAAAGAAAAAGACACAAAAGAAAATCTTTTTGATTTTTTTATGAAATTTTTCAAATTTTTACGGATTTTTAAGATTTTTTCGAAAAAAACTACGAAAACGAAGCTAAACTAGCCCAAGATATCGCTCCCCCACACCTAAACCGAGCAATGTCCTCATGCTCGATCGGTAGTGTGTGCGGAGACACTAAAAAAGAAAGAAACTACGAAAATAAAGCTAAAAATCAAAAATAAAGATGAAGAAAAGTGAAAGTGTCCGGCCGGGGTGTAGTCAAGTCACCATGGGTCGAGACGAGAAAAGATATGGATGGGGGAAGAAAATCAAAGGAAATGGGAGGGGAGGGATAGGTGTAATCAAGTCACCTAGCCTGGATTCCGCCTAAATCCGACTAAATTCTACCAAAAGAAGAAATAAAACTAAGGAAAAAGTGAAAAGACTTGCAAATTTGGATTTTTGAAAGGACTCTCGATGTAGTCACGTCATCGAGAATCGGGAGCGATGACTACCAAGGCCCCGAGGGCCACCATGACACAAAAAAGTGGAAGGGAACAAACAAAGGGAGACAAGCAATAAAAGACGGAAAAGAAAGGATAGTTGCCGTACCAATCGGTTAGCAACTCACTCACTCCATCGTCTCATTGTTCGATATCGGCACATTACTTGTCTTCATCATTGTTATTCCTCTTCATCTCAATATGGTGGCATGGTTGAAGTACTAGGCTCGCAATGGTATAATGAGGGTAGGATTTGATGTGAAACTCGGTGTGTAGTGAAGAGAAGATGAGGTGAAGGTGTATACATGAAGTATATGGGTCTTAGATAGGTACAAGGGTAGGTAGGGAGGTTGGAAGAGGGTAAAATGTGGTTGGGTGGGCTCAAATGTCGAACAGGAGGCAAAAGGGGGAGCTGGGTACCATCCCGGCCGGGATGGATTTCTTCCCGGTCGGGACGGTTCCTTCCCGGCCGGGACGGACTTGATCCCGGTCGGGATGGCACATCAGTGAACCCACTTTTCAGCACACTCATCCCGATCGGGATGACATCCTTCCCGGTCGGGACGGGTCTTGTAGCCCTTCAATCTCTTGATAGCATCACCCACAAGTCATCCAATACATCGAGATCTAAAATCTCATCCCCAAAAGCTTGTACCAAGCTCAAAAACCGACTTCCTCCACCAAGCCTTGAAGCTTCTATCATCAATAACTCCTCTCAAAACTTCATCTTCACTATCAACCTAACAAGTGAACTCAATAAACACCATCAAATTCCGTCCCTCACATCACTCAAGAAAATTCCAAATTACAAGAATTCACAAAAAAAAACTAACAAGGCCTATAAACCAAACTATCCAATCAAACATATACAAAGACAAAAGCTCAAAAGAAAAGTAAAAAGATATTTACACTAAGATACTCTCACCATCTACGCCTCCATACCCATCAAGAGCTCGAAGGAGTAAGTCAAATGCCCTAGCAACATCTTCATTAACGCTCATGTGGCCTATCCTAGCCATCAACAAGAGTTTCCTAGTCGGAGTCAAGAAGCAATCATTTAATCCTTTACGCTCGGGGTTCTTGTGATCTTCCGGGTCTTCCGAACCATGATAGCAACGACTCTTATGACCATCCGGTAGGTATAGTGGTCTACAGTCAAGCTTGGCATTATGAGTTGGGAGATCACACCCTAAGGGGGTTGCTTCTTCTACGGGGTCGAGAGTGGAACTCTTTTCCGCCGCTCGACAAGGATCCACTTCATCAACCGTCTCACAAGACAAGGGACTCGAAATCAAGTGCAATAAAGGAGGTGAAGGCATCAAGTTTTCTTCATTGGAGGCTTTCGGATCCTCCAATTTCCCATTCAAAGCAAGTTCTAAGGCATCTACCTCTTTCTCCCAAGTACTACATTCCTTTTCACTCCCCTTGTCAATATGGCCTAGAGGAGGTATGTCTTCACTTGGCTTTGTATTGTCAAGATCCGGTTCATCACGAAGAAAATCATACAAATCCAATTTATTAGCCAATACATTGGCTCCCTAAGAGTTACCTTGAGAATCATGTTCAGTTCCCTCCTCATTCTTGACCCTTGAATCTTCAACTTCCTCTATTCTTCCCATATCTTCACCATCCAAGCAACACTCAACAATGATCTCTTGATTGACCCTCTCTTCTTCGTAGCTTCATGATCAGGTTGACTTTCTTGTGGAGACACCCGACCTTCTTGCCCAAATGAACCTTCCTCAACAAGTTGTGGAGCTCGAGTGGCCAACATCGTAAAACGAGCCATGAGTGCATAGATTCGAGCATATTGCACCTCTATTTGGGCCTTGAACTCGTCTTTATCCCTTTCCATTTGATTCATCATCTCTTGTTGATTCCTTTGCAATTGAACCATCATCTCTTGTTGACTCTTTTGCATTTGAATCATCATTTGACAAAGCTCAAAGTTGGGGATTTTTGGTTGTGGGTTATGTGAGGGTATTTGGTAGTTGTTAGGATCTTGGAATGATCCTTGACAACTTTCATGATAACCATATGGAGGGGGTTCATAAGATTGTTGATGAGATTGATATGGTTGGTAAAGTTGTGGGTCCTGGTAACTTGCCCCATGATTATCCCATGACAATTGATGGAAGCTAGGACGTGCCATTTCCATAACGTTGCCTTGATACATTGAATGAACTAGAAGCACTTGAGCAAACGTTAGAAACCTAGTGCTTTTGAGGCACTAGGAAGAGAGAAATAGGCACACAAGAAAAAAAACGGAGATACACAAGGAGAAGAAAACACAAAAATCAAGAACAAAGTCTAAAACTAAGCACACAAGAGTCTAAACTACGTCGTCCCCGGCAACGATGCCAATTTGACGGTAGTGTTTGTCGTCTATACTACCGGTCAAATAATAACCAACGAACTTAAGCTGGGTAGCTAGGGTAAGTCGAGTCGATCCACAGGGACGGGGTGTCGGACTAAGGTGTGCTACGGTCTAGGACTAGGTTCGAGACTAACTAAACTAGAGGAAGGCTAAGGTAAGGTCTAAAACACGAACTAACAAGGCTAAACAAGTAACTAAAGACAAAAGGAAACAAATAAATCACTAAGAAGAAACTACGGCTAGGTCGGGTTCATGGATGTCGAGGAGATAAAAAGTAGGAAACGGGGTTACTAGCATGCTTTCGTAGCTTAGCTTCCGATCGGGCTCTCGCTACTTAAATGGCCTAGGGGTCATCCTCACCACGCTCTCGCTACTAATGAGGGGACCTAACCAACCAAACAAACAAACACATACAAGAGAAGAGGCAAGAAAAACAAGGATTGATCGTCTCAAGTCTCACAAGCATTTCATCGAGCATGTGGAGTGCAAGGTAAATGGGAAACAACAAAAACAACATCTAGTACCACCCATCTCACCCTAATCATCCCTAATCACATCCAATCCCCCTAATAACCCTAGCAAGAGTCTACTCAAACATATCTAATAAAAAACTAACAAGAACAAGAGAAACAAACACAAAAACAACCTTATTCATCATGAAGAACAAATAAGGATGAACAACAAACAATAACAAATATGAAAACTTGATTAAATATGAAAGATTAAGAGTAAAGGGATGAGAAACATTATACCAACTTGAAAGGAATGGAATAGATGAACACTTGCATAAAAGAATACCCAAACATCCACCAATGTTGTCAAGATTGGTAAATTCTTCAAGAATCCCAATATTACAAGAGTAATCTAACTAGATTAAACTAAGATTAAGGAGTAATTAAAGAGGGATTAAGCTAATCTACACTAATCTAAGCTAATCTTACCTAAAAGTAGTCTAGGGTTTCATAAGATAGTGTGTCAATACAAGAGGGAGGGTATTTATATGGTTACAAGAGTAGAGAAATGAAAGGAAGCGAAACAGCCCCGATCTAGGCTCTTCCCGGCCGGGAAGGAAGTCATCCCGACCGGGAAGGAGTGGTCCCAACCAGGAAGGTCATGATCCTGGCCGGGATAAACCTCCAGAACCGTTGTTTGTCTTGCACTCCTTCCCGACCGGGAAGGCTACTCTTCCCGCCCGGGAAGGGTCTTGTAGGCCTCCAATATGATCATAAAGGTCCCTATTTGCTCTTCATAGGCTTCTCATCGATTATCGGTGCTCGAGATCGAGTCTAAGCGGGCCGGGAATGGGTCCCAAGGTCTCGGGATCGAGTCTAAGCCACCGAGTGATCGTCGCTTCTCCTAGTTTGCTCCAAATGTGTAGGAAATGAGTCGGAATCGTTCCAATTCTCCATGATTGGTCTTGGGAACCTAAAACGAACTAGAAGAAGCATAAGTAGCCCAGAAAACCGCTCCAAAGATCGATTCCACAAGACAAACCGGGACCAAACACAACAAATAGGCACTACAAACTACACTTATCAACTCCCCCACACTTAACCCTTACTCGCCCTCGAGTAAGCACAAACTAACTACTAAACTAGCCGAGCGGGTATTAGCGCACCCTACGCCCTTTCAACTCACGCGAGTACACTTAGAGGAAAAGTTCACTCCGTAAGGCAAGTAAGGTCTTGCGACAAAACTGCGGATGCAATCGGACACAAAAATACACAAACAAGCAAACATACAAACAAACAAGCAATCGGTTTCACCCAAAAAGAAGCAAATACTTCTTCCCTCTACAAAGCGATGAAAAGAAGCACCGGTTAAGGACTCAAGGCCATTGACAACGTTCCCAAACTAATAATACAAACCGATATGAACTAAACCCTAATAGTATGACAACAAAGCAATAAAAACGTTGGTAACTTACCTAGGTTCCTCCTAACCTTCTAAGAACGTACTACGGGACGATCGGCGAGATGGAAAAAGGATGAACCACGGTGTTAGTCGACACTGTAGGTAAGTGAGACCCCGCCCCCTTAAGCGATAAGCCAAGAGGGTCGTCCCACGCTCAAAATCGCCAAACTAGTCCAAGTAAAAAGGTGGAATATGATTGCAAAATGAGGGAAGACCGATCATTACCGCTATCATCCTTCCTAAGGACTCGGTCCTTTGTTAGGCTCTTCACGGTAACGATCGGAAAAAGGCTTATTTTTGAGAGGTGGGGATTCTTTTTGTGAGATATTTTCTTTGGCATCTTCTTTCTTTTGCATTTTTGCTTTTGTGTTGCTATGTCATTTCTTTTTCTTCTTTAGTATTTTCTTTTTGATTTGTTGTGCCTTTTCTTTTTCTTCATTCCTTTCTTTCTTTCATTTTCTTTCTTTTTCTCTTCTTTGTTTGCCCTTATGCCTAGATTTTTGTGTTGTAGGCACTTCTTTTTGCAACTAAGAAAGAAATTTCAACAATTTGCAACTTATTTTGTGGATATGTGTAGGAGGTAGGGGAATGGGATTGTCGGGAGTGCGCTTTCCCTTCAAACCCACAAAAAAGGGAAAACTTGGACTAATCAAACAATTCCGAACACGGTCACCTAAGGGACGGGACTCGGCAACCAAGGCCTTTTCACACCATGGGTGGTCATAATGGTCAAAATGCAAATCCCGTAGTAAATCCCTAGTAGACTAGATGGACTCAAGGTAAAGAACCAACGAAACTATTGTTTTAGGGTCATTCTACTAGACTAAAGTCCAAGACTCGATTCATACTACTAGAAAGGGAAAGTAAACACTTGCACACTAGCCTCAAAACCGGGTTTTTGAAAACCTTTTTACACACTAGACACAACTACACATCACAAAACAAAGACGCGACAAAAACGAAAGAAAATGAGACAAAGATAACAAAACAAAACAAAACAAAACAAACACACAAAGAGAACAAACACCACCCCGAACTTCCAAACAAGCCACCAATCAACCACGAATTTCAAAAAGCTCCACCCGAGCATACACCATCACAAAACATCCTCCAAACTCCACAAAAAGGGAAAAGGAGAAAGAAATGAAGGGATATTACCGGATGTCTTGAGCTTCCCGAAACTTATCGACGATCACGCAACCTACAAGGAAAATTGGGGGAGCAAAACACACAACACAACAAATATACAACACAAAGACTCAAAAGAAAAAGACACAAAAGAAAATCTTTTTGATTTTTTTATGAAATTTTTAAATTTTTACGGATTTTTAAGATTTTTTCGAAAAAAACTACGAAAACGAAGCTAAACTAGCCCAAGATATCGCTCCCCCACACCTAAACCGAGCAATGTCCTCATGCTCGATCGGTAGTGTGTGCGGAGACACTAAAAAAGAAAGAAACTACGAAAATAAAGCTAAAAATCAAAAATAAAGATGAAGAAAAGTGAAAGTGTCCGGCCGGGGTGTAGTCAAGTCACCATGGGTCGAGACGAGAAAAGATATGGATGGGGGAAGAAAATCAAAGGAAATGGGAGGGGAGGGATAGGTGTAATCAAGTCACCTAGCCTGGATTCCGCCTAAATCCGACTAAATTCTACCAAAAGAAGAAATAAAACTAAGGAAAAAGTGAAAAGACTTGCAAATTTGGATTTTTGAAAGGACTCTCGATGTAGTCACGTCATCGAGAATCGGGAGCGATTACTACCAAGGCCCCGAGGGCCACCATGACACAAAAAAGTGGAAGGGAACAAACAAAGGGAGACAAGCAATAAAAGACGGAAAAGAAAGGATAGTTGCCGTACCAATCGGTTAGCAACTCACTCACTCCATCGTCTCAATGTTCGATATCGGCACATTACTTGTCTTCATCATTGTTATTCCTCTTCATCTCAATATGGTGGCATGGTTGAAGTACTAGGCTCGCAATGGTATAATGAGGGTAGGATTTGATGTGAAACTCGGTGTGTAGTGAAGAGAAGATGAGGTGAAGGTGTATACATGAAGTATATGGGTCTTAGATAGGTACAAGGGTAGGTAGGGAGGTTGGAAGAGGGTAAAATATGGTTGGGTGGGCTCAAATGTCAAACAGGAGGCAAAAGGGGAAGCTGGGTACCATCCCGGCCGGGATGGATTTCTTCCCGGTCGGGACGGTTCCTTCCCGGCCGGGACGGACTTGATCCCGGTCGGGATGGCACATTAGTGAACCCACTTTTCAGCACACTCATCCCGATCGGGATGACATCCTTCCCGGTCGGGACGGGTCTTGTAGCCCTTCAATCTCTTGATAGCATCACCCACAAGTCATCCAATACATCGAGATCTAAAATCTCGTCCCCAAAAGCTTGTACCAAGCTCAAAAACCGACTTCCTCCACCAAGCCTTGAAGCTTCTATCATCAATAACTCCTCTCAAAACTTCATCTTCACTATCAACCTAACAAGTGAACTCAATAAACACCATCAAATTCCGTCCCTCACATCACTCAAGAAATTTCCAAATTACAAGAATTCACAAAAAAAAACTAACAAGGCCTATAAACCAAACTATCCAATCAAACATATACAAAGACAAAAGCTCAAAAGAAAAGGAAAAAGATATTTACACTAAGATACTCTCACCATCTACGCCTCCATACCCATCAAGAGCTCGAAGGAGTAAGTCAAATGCCCTAGCAACATCTTCATTAACGCTCATGTGGCCTATCCTAGCCATCAACAAGAGTTTCCTAGTCGGAGTCAAGAAGCAATCATTTAATCCTTTACGCTCGGGGTTCTTGTGATCTTCCGGGTCTTCCGAACCATGATAGCAACGACTCTTATGACCATCCGGTAGGTATAGTGGTCTAGAGTCAATCTTGGCATTATGAGTTGGGAGATCACACCCTAAGGGGGTTGCTTCTTCTACGGGGTCGAGAGTGGAACTCTTTTCCGCCGCCCGACAAGGATCCACTTCATCAACCGTCTCACAAGACAAGGGACTCGAAATCAAGTGGAATAAAGGAGGTGAAGGCATCAAGTTTTCTTCATTGAAGGCTTTCGGATCCTCCAATTTCCCATTCAAGGCAAGTTCTAAGGCATCTACCTCTTTCTCCCAAGTACTACATTCCTTTTCACTCCCCTTGTCAATATGGCCTAGAGGAGGTATGTCTTCACTTGGCTTTGTATTGTCAAGATCCGGTTCATCACGAAGAAAATCATACAAATCCAATTTAATAGCCAATACATTGGCTCCCTAAGAGTTACCTTGAGAATCATGTTCAGTTCCCTCCTCATTGTTGACCCTTGAATCTTCAACTTCCTCTATTCTTCCCATATCTTCACCATCCAAGCAACACTCAACAATGATCTCTTGATTGACCCTCTCTTCTTCGTAGCTTCATGATCAGGTTGACTTTCTTGTGGAGACACCCGACCTTCTTGCCCAAATGAACCTTCCTCAACAAGTTGTGGAGCTCGAGTGGCCAACATCATAAAACGAGCCATGAGTGCATAGATTCGAGCATATTGCACCTTTATTTGGGCCTTGAACTCGTCTTTATCCCTTTTCATTTGATTCATCATCTCTTGTTGATTCCTTTGCAATTGAACCATCATCTCTTGTTGACTCTTTTGCATTTGAATCATCATTTGACAAAGCTCAAAGTTGGGGATTTTTGGTTGTGGGTTATGTGAGGGTATTTGGTAGTTGTTAGGATCTTGGAATGATCCTTGACAACTTTCATGATAATCAGATGGAGGGGGTTCATAAGATTGTTGATGAGATTGATATGATTGGTAAATTTTTGGGTCTTGGTAATTTGCCCCATGATTGTCCCATGACGATAGATGGAAGCTAGGACATGCCATTTCCATAACGTTGCCTTGATACATTGAATGAACTAGAAGCACTTGAGCAAACGTTAAAAGCCTAGTGCTTTTGAGGCACTAAGAAGAGAGAAATAGGCACACAAGAAAAAAAACGGAGATACACCAGGAGAAGAAAACATAAAAATCAAGAACAAAGTCTAAACTACGTCGTCCCCGACAACGACGCCAATTTGACGGTAGTGTTTGTCGTCTATCCTACCGGTCAAATAATAACCAACGAACTTAAGCAGGGTAGCTAGGGTAAGTCGAGTCGATCCACAGGGACGGGGTGTCGGACTAAAGTGTGCTACGGTCTAGGACTAGGTTCGAGACTAACTAAACTACAGGAAGGCTAAGGTAAGGTCTAAAACACAAACTAACAAGGCTAAACAAGTAACTAAAGACAAAAGGAAACAAATAAATCACTAAGAAGAAACTAGGACTAGGTCGGGTTCATGGATGTCAAGGAGATAAAAAGAAGAAAACGGGGTTACTAGCATGCTTTCGTAGCCTAGGTTCTGATCGGGCTCTCGCTACTTAAACGGCCTAGGGGTCATCCTCACCATGCTCTCGCTAATAGTGAGGGGACCTAACCAACCAACCAAACAAACACATACAAGAGAAGAGGGAAGAAAAACAAGGATTGATCGTCTCAAGTCTCACAAGCATTTCATCGAGCATGTGGAGTGCAAGGTAAATGGGAAACAACAAAAACAACATCTAGTACCACCCATATCACCCTAATCATCCCTAATAAAATCCAATCCCCTTAATAACCCTAGCAAGAGTCTACTCAAACATATCTAATGGAAAACTAACAAGAACAAGAGAAACAAACACAAAAACAACCCCATTCATCATGAAGAACAAATAAGGATGAACAACAAACAATAATAAAGATGAAAACTTGATTAAATATGAAAGATTAAGAGTAAAGGGATGAGAAAGATTATACCAACTATAAAGGAATGGATAAGATGAACACTTGCATAAAAGAATACCCAAACATCCACCAATGTTGTCAAGATTGGTAAATTCTTCAAGAATCCCAATATTACAAGAGTAATCTAGCTAGATTAAACTAAGATTAATGAGTAATTAAAGAGGGATTAAGCTAATCTACACTAATCTAAGCTAATCTAACCTAAAAGTAGTCTAGGGTTTCATAAGATAGTGTATCAATACAACAGGCCGGTCCGATCTCGCGTACGGGGCGATGTTTCGGACCTTGATTTGGATGACGATTCGGACTTGTACTAGACGAATGGGGGCACCCGTGTTTCCGTTTGGGAATCGATCGAGTCGTGGTTGTAAATGTTTAAAGGCCGTTTTGTTTCGTAAGGTGACCTTTTTAGTGAACTGAAGCTGTTGTCGATTTGTGGAGTCGCTACCGAGTCAATTATGGGGACTCGGAAACCGTTCAAGTCAAATTTGATCCCTTGCCAACTCAAAGTTGAGTGGCACGGGACCTAAAGATAAAGACTTGTACCCTTAAGCACTCCATGCCTGGAATGACTCTCATTGTCAAAGGTTTCGGACATCGGGAAACCATCGATTCTGAGTAAGGGGTAAGGGTACGTACTGGGAAGCCAACATCCGATAGATGTCAACACCCAATCCCGCTCACACTATAGCGGCCTCTACTAATCAATCGGTGGGCTGATATCCTAGTTCTTTTGTTGTGGTGGAAATGCAGTAACATCCGTTGTTTTAACCCTATGCTTTTTGCTATGTCGTTTATTTAAAGACAAGTAATTTTGTCATCAAAGTAGTTGTGTTTACATTCATTGCATGCGATTTCATGTGACAAGCAGGCCATGAAAAGATGCACGTAGGAGAGTAGAGAGTACTAGTATTATATGTATTAGGAAATCAGTTTTAACGTGATAATACAGATATTAGTCATTCTCGTGGTATACCTTACCTGGTATTCTGCTTAAGATGCATCGGTTTGGCATTAGTAGAGTTGTGTCGAACCTAATAAGGCGAGCACCGGGACTAATACGGAACCCGACCATCACTTTGTTCAGTTTTAGTAGTTTTACATTTTGAATTCCGTATTAGGTGATTTAGCATGCGATTATAAGGTTGTAAAAGCAATAAATCATACGAAAAACTGTAAATGCGAATGTAAGTAAATCGCGTAGTGAGGAGTTGCACCCTCGGAGTATACAGTAAACGGGACACAATGCATAGATAGTTTTGAGAATGGATATCGGAATTACTCGGGTCTATTTAGTGTGTTTTAGTGCTTCTGGTTGAAGTTGGGACGTTATGTATTTTAGTAGATGTTTGTGGGCCTAGTGCCCACATCTAGTGTTATCGTAGTGCATAATAATTGAAAGTGCGAGTTTGGAAAGTTTTGTTTAGATGGCAACCTAGTGACGACTCGATCAACAGGCGGATCCTCCTAGCTTGACCAGTGATTTCGGCAGAGCTCCGTTACCGTTTGACCCTTCTTGCGGCTACTCCGGCAGAGCTTCATTACTATGGACTGTTTCTGCGGTTAATCCGGCAGAACTTCGTTACTAGACTTAGGCTAGTCGAACATAGGCACCTCGGTATCGAGTGGGGTGCTCGAAGGTGAGGAGTAACGTCGATGTCGCTTTTTTATCGGAACTACGATCGAGTGGATCGTTTGCCTCGGGTGTCCGAGTGCGAGCCCTTAGCGAGAGTTTAGAGGGGGAAGAGAAGAATGAGAATTGTGTGTCGAAATGAGGGCGTGAAGGGGGGTATTTATAGGTGTTTTCGGCCCTCGTCGCCCATATAGGCGCCTGAGCTGAGGCGCACCAAGACTCAGGCGCCTGGGCTAAGGCTTAGGGAGACCAAGGCGCGTGAGGTGGGGCGGTTGGAGTTTTGAAGATACGATGTTGATACTTTCCAAAGTCGAGAGACGGGAGTGTGATACTTGGCTTAGGGCTTAAGGCTTCCCGCGGCTTGACCTAGCGCCGTGGGTTTAGTGGGCCTCGGGTGTTCATCCCGAGGTTCGCTTGGCGCGGTGTTGACTTGGTTCGAGTTTCGGGACCGGCTCGGGGTCCCGCTGTTAGAAATGACTCTAATTAGTGTCTATGCGGCCGTAACGACACGACTAAGGCTGCCATCATGTTAGTTTAATTTGCCCGAGTAATTTATTTGATCCGTTCTATAGAAAAACTACCTAAAACATCGCGAACCCGCATCGCGTTGCAGTCCTATCGTCATCGGGTGTTTGTCGGGCACTTCTACAGCCACCAGGTCCAAATCTGGGTGTCTACAGAAGCCCCCACTTTGACTGAGGCTTGGACAAGGCGAAAGTCAAAGTATAGCCGCCCAGGTTAATCGAAGATTACGACCTGGTGGCTGTCCGGTCGGGTCGTTTTAAGTCCATTGGACTATGTGTTGAGGCTCGCCAGGCAAGGCTTAGAAGTCATACCAGACGTCTTCGCTTGCGGTTGCTTGCTTGGGCCCAGACCGTTGTTTGTCGTCTTGTTCTTGATTCTTTGTGCGCGCGCTCTTTGTCTTCGGTTTATTTAAAGGTTTTGTTTCATTTTAAGCGCTTTCGTGTGTTAGGCGTAAATGTGTTGGCTTTTATCTGAACAAATGTTTTTGGGAGGCTTGTGAACCCTTGATGCCATAAAATGTTCGAGAGCGTTAGTCTCCACTCGAGAGGTCGACTTAGGGATGCTTGTGACCCCTTGGGCAAAATAAAACAAAGTAAACTACTCGAGGGCATCAGTCTCCACTCGAGTAGCTGCCTTTCGGGATGCCTCCGACCCCTAGGACAAAACAAAATGATATAAAACTATTTGAGGGCGTTAGTCTCCACTCGAATGGCTGTCTTTCGGGATGCCTCTGACCCCTAGGACAAAACATAATAATATAAAACTATTCGGGCGTCAGTCTCCACTCGAATAGCTGTCTTTCGGGATGCCTCTCACCCCTAGGACAAAATGAACCATCCGAGGGCGTCAGTCTCCACTCGGATGAAAATTGCTGTTGTTCACTACTCGAGGGCGTCAGTCTCCACTCGAGTAGCTGCCTTTCGGGATACTAACGTCCCTTGGGCAAAATGAACCATCCGAGGGTGTCAGTCTCCACTCGGATGAAAATTGCTGTTGTTCACTACTCGAGGGCGTCAGTCTCCACTCGAGTAGCTGCCTTTCGGGATACCAACGTCCCTTGGGTAAAATGAACCATCCGAGGGCATCAGTCTCCACTCGGATGAAAATTGTTGTTGTTCACTACTCGAGGGCGTTAGTCTCCACTTGAGTAGTTGCCTTTCGGGATACTAACGTCCCTTGGGCAAAATGAACCATCTGAGGGCGTCAGTCTCCACTCGGATGAAAATTGTTGTGCCTCCGGGATAGCTCTAACCCTCGGGCAAAATTACTGTGCCTTCGGGATAACTCTGACCCTCGGGCAAAATGCTGTTGTTGTGCCTCCGGGGTCTTAGATCCCTCGGGCAAAATTGCTGGGCCTCCGGGATAAATCTGACCCTCGGGCAAAATTGCTGTGCCTCCGGGATAACTCTGACCCCTCGGGCAAAATTGCTGTGCCTCCGGGATAACTAAGACCCCTCGGGCAAAAATTGATGTGCCTTCGGGATAACTAAGACCCCTCGGGCAAGATTGTTGTGCCTCCGGGATAACTCTGACCCCTCGGGCAAAATTGTTGTGCCTCCGGGATAACTAAGACCCCTCGGGCAAAAATTTGCTATGCCTCCGGGATAACTCTGACCCTCGGGCAAAATTGTTGTGCCTCCGGGATAACTCTGACCCCTCGGGCAAAATTGTTGTGCCTCCGGGATAACTAAGACCCCTCGGGCAAAAATTTGCTATGCCTCCGGGATAACTCTGACCCTCGGGCAAAATTGTTGTGCCTCCGGGATAACTCTGACCCTCGGGCAAAATTGTTGTGCCTCCGGGATAACTCTGACCCCTCGGGCAAAAGTTGTTATGCCTTTGGGATAACTAAGACCCCTCGGGCAAGATTGCTGTTGTTTATTTGTCTTAGTAAAATTTTGTTCCGCAGGTTAGTGTTGTTCGAGTTTGCTCTTGCTTTTTTGTTTCGGTTTGTTGTGCATTTGAGTTTGTTCAGATTTCGTTTAGAGTTTGTTTAGCTTAGTTTGGTTCAAATTGCCTTATTACGTGTTTAAGTGCAGTGTTTAGGTTAAGTGCGGTTCTCATGTTTGCTTCGTTATCGAGAGTGTATTATTGACGTCGATTAGTAATTATTGCGCTCATTGTGATTTTGTTTGTTTTAAAGGTTGCCTGTTTTATGTGTGTCGAATTTTGAGTTTGCTTGCTTTGTTTTAGTCTGTACCGGGCCATTTAGACGCGCATCCCTCTGCGGCCTAGTCTTCAGGCGCGTAGCCCCCAGCGTGCTAGGGCTTAGGCGCGTCACCTGGGGCGGTCGGGTTTTTGCGGATCGGGTCTGTTTAAGTAATTGAAAATTGGGGCGATCGTTCATTCTCCATCAAATTCAAATGTGTCGTCCCTTTTGCTCTAAACTCGACTTCTCGACTTTTCTTGCCAAATTTCGTTTCGATTTCCGCTATTTATGACAATGTCGACTCCGGATAAGTGCTCTTTGCTTGTTTAATGTTGGTTTTGCTTGATTCGATTGATTATGAGTTGGTTTTGTTGAAAACCCTAGAAAATCAATTTGGGTGTTTTTTATTCACTATGTTTTGATGCTTGTGCTTGATCTCGTTGTTAAATTAAGATCGATTAGAGCTTGTTGAAGTAGTTATAGGCTTGATGAGGATGTTCGAGGTGCGACAATGGCTCCTTATGGAAATGTGTTTGGAATGCTAGGGTTAAGGACCGTTTCCCGATTATTCCCATGTTAATTTTGCGTAATTTTGTTCAAATAGTGTTTGTAAGGATGTGGGTAGCTCTCTTGTTGATTCTTATGGGCTAGGATGACTTTTAGGACCCTCCGTAAGGTTTTGTGTGTCTTAAGACGGACCAAAAGATGTCGTAACGATGCCAGATTTTTCCAAAACCACTTCTATTGTGACCAGGATCGATAATGCGTGCTAGCAGCTCTTTCGGAATTTTGATATCCTTATCCGAAATTTTGACCCTATTTTGACCTACTTAAGCTGATTTAGCATGACTAGGGTTATGTTTTTTTTTGTTTTTGATTTTGTTTACAGCTAGAGATGATACAGAGTGTCCCGAGGGAACTTCCTCGGTTGGTACTAGTGCTAGCGCTAACGAGGAGGTTGTTGGGGCGAGTTCACAGACTCCACGAGGAATTCGCAGGAGACACCGCAGTATCTCGTCCTAGCGCCATGATCCCGAGACTATTAATGAGGGTGAGTTTAATAGAGTGAAGAAGCGTAAGCTTCCAGAGACGGTGGCTAGGAGGGCTCACGTTCCGGCTACCGTACCGGAGGATGAGGAGATTGTTTATGAAGATCCCGAGTGGGCCTAGGACTGGGATGGCCATCAGCTGATGTTTCACCTTGACCTTCACATTTCTAACCGGATCGTGCGGGTCCTGGTGAGTGTCCTATTTGTGCTTATTGGTTATGACTTAGATTTTATTTTGCTTGGGTTAGGTTAGGTTAGGTTTTCTTATGCTAGTATTGTTTCGGTTTTTCGCAATCCCCAGGTCCGATGATGAATTTCTCGAGCTTTACTACGTGTCTCGACGTTAACTTTCAGAAGTTGACCCCCATGGTGAAGGGGATTATCGCGAGGACCGCTCTAGGTCTCGTGGTCGGACAGTGGGTTAGGTTGGTGGGTTGCAAAAGACTAAGTGCAACCTTATGATGATTAGGGCGATGATAGATCGCTTCCATGATACTACCTCGACCTTCCACAAGGCTTTTAGGAAGGTCGGGATGACTCTAGAGGACTTTGGGATGATTAGCGGTCTGCCCTGGGGGCCGGATAGGATTAGATGGGCCGCCGAGGGTCCTAGTCTAGACAGCGATGAGGTGCGGGGCCTCATCGGGGATTGTTTACCGCGTGAGGCATATAGTTCACATCATGCTTTGGTGAGTTCGTACATCACCGATCATTTCGAGCGAGTGGCGGTGTTAGAGGTTCGAGAACCCAATACGCCGGAACAGGATGCCCGATTGTGGTTGTGGTATTTCCTAGGGTCGACCCACTTCTCGGACAAGGGCGAGAGGTTTAGCACTACGATTCTGCCTTTCCTAGTTGACCTGACTCAGCTAGGACGCTACGGTTGGGTGACCGCGGCTTTCGCGGAGATGACTCGATGTCTGCAAGTCATGTTGAGGCCGTTGGTGATAGAGTCGGCCTGAGCTGTGCTCATTGTGGGCCCAGGCCTTATACTGGAGGTTAGTTGCTCTCTTCGCTTTTGTATTTCAAGTTCTACATACCTGTTTTTGGCTTGGTTTTGCTAAAGTTGTTTCGGGATTTTACAGGCTTGGATCTATTCCTATTTCCCGTGTTTGGCACCTAAGACGGTGCGGGTGCACCCGAAGAGATTCCCGGCAGGAATCGAGTGGAGGCTGACTCAGCCTAAGAGCACAATCAACCACTACCCGACGGAGAATGCGCTGGTTAACAAACTACGCCTCGAGAATGTAAGTTTTCTTCTTATAGCCTATTTCGTTCAACAGCTCCCAAGGTTGAGGATTCATTAGGATGTTGGTTCTATTTGTGTATTTTGTGGCCCGCCCTTGGGCCGGTTATGAGGGCGTGCCTGGGTATGTGACTGCAGAGCTGAGGCCGCGGAGTTATAGGAGGATGCTTCTTCCTGTGTTGTTTCGCCCAGTTTGGTATCTGGGCGAGCGGTTTGTGCGTCAGTGCCTGTATGACGATTTTAGGGTACCAATTGATCCTCCCCGGACCATGTTCAGACCACCGACCGCCGCAGAGGTCCTTGAGGATAGGGATGAAGAAGGGGGCGATACACTCTTGGTGCCTGGTGCCTCCTATCTCTCTCACGTCACCCGACGGTTAGCTTGGTATCGCCTCGTGGTAATGTTCTAATTTTGGTTCTAAGATTTGTTTTGCGGTTTATTGTTTCTTTGCCCTCTGACTGACCAGTCTGTTGTCTTTTCAGCTGGTCGATCCGGCTGACGAAATCCAGCCCCAGATTTTCCCCTGACTCTGCTTAGGGTGGATGCGGCTGGGATACCCTTCACTGAACCTCTTCCCCCGTGTTCTGCTGAGGAGATGGATCCTGAGATAGAGTGGCGTGACCGGGTATACCGGGTGAGTTTTGGCTTTCGTTTTCGATTTGGGTTCTAAGGTTTAGGATTGGTTTATCAAACCTTTATGGTTTCAACTCTTAGGTTTCGTTGGCTTGCCATCAGCGGTTGTGGCAGGCTGCCAACTGCTTCCGGACCTTTGCCTCGAGAGTTTTCCGTGATATCTCGGGGCCTCGATCGGTGAGTTTGCATGACTAAGGTGGTTTTCTAGGCTGCTTGCGTGTTTTCCTAATGTTTGAGTGTGCTCGCATGATGTCTCGGACATGGTGGGACAGTTGGAGACTCGGGTGACCGAGCTCGAGGCGTGAGAGGTTAAGTCGCAGCGGCTCCTGCAATCTCGGGCTGACGAGATCGCCTTCCTAAAGGAGCAGCTGGCTCGGTCTCGGGGTGAGACCTCTACACAGGGTAAGGCCAGGCATCGGATCGAGAGGGAGACTGAGGCTGAGGCTAAGGCTACGGGTGCTAATGAGGAGGTTGGAGGAGACCCCGAGACAGCGACTCTAGATATGCTGTCGGGGGTGGATGGTAGTGAGTCTCCTCTTATAGACTTGGAGGATTTAGGTTTAGATGACAACATTTGTGAGCTCGTGATGGCCATTGGCGCGGCTTCTAGGGGTCCTCCCTAGCCTCGATTTGTGTATGAATTTGTATATTTTATATATTTACTTTAAATTTTAGTATTTGAATTAGTTGGATTAGTCTTGTGGTTGGCGAATTTGTTTACCTATATTGACAAGTCATCACTCTTTCGTTTGTTTGCGAGTTCACCTAGTTTTAGGTGTGTTAGCATTGCATGAGAGTATAAAAACAGTTCCTTTCGGAGGTTTTGAAATGCATTTGTTTGAGCCGGGAATTGGATCAGGTAGTACGTCGATTAAGACGTTTTGACTCGAGATGTAAAATATCAACGTGCTTTGACCGAATGTGTTAAGAGATGAGCGTTGACCTTAAGAACGAGACCAAAGTTAAAACTTGGGCGACTTTTGGGAAAAAAAGTTAGACCACTTTTATATATTCATAACATTGCCTTGTTAGGCTACAGACGCGACTTGACGATAACCGTTAAAAGGCTACAACACGCCTAGGTGGGGTAGCTTATCCCCCTAAAAAATTGAAAAGACATCTAAGTCTGGTCGATCTGATGGACGAAATGTACTGTCGGTGTGGGCCTGACACTCTTGTGCGGGTATTTTGGCTTTTGGAAAGGGGTTTAGCTACTTCAGGAGGTCATTCCAGATGTCTGGGGTTGTCGGGTGTGAGAGAAAGGTTAAGGATTGTGGAGATGATCGTACTACAGAATAAGGAAGCTATGCGGGCTGACGTCACTAAGTGCCTGACCGAAGACGGCGTTACCGATCCTAGTATTAGTCAGTTCATCTAGATGGGCCTAGACTGAAGAGACCCATATTGAAATGTGAATGAGGAGGGGAAGTGAGATTGACTGGGCTTGCTTTTGGCTAGGGAGGTGGAAGCTTGCGTTAGGAGGGTCGATGGTGAGAGACCCAAGCAAGCACACCCGAATGGCAAGGAAAAGTTGGACCGGTTCAGCCCAGCCGTTTAGTACTACGTTGTATTAAATGATATTATGTGGCATATTAGTACTAGTTTTTGTAGGGTTTTGCTTCACACGTCGTCATTTTCCGGAATAGCCGGATTTCGGATGCTTGATGTAAGGGGCCTCGACAAAGGCTTGATTTAACTGATTTTTTTATTAATGAGAAGCACGTTTTTTTTTGTGGTGGCTCGCAACTCGATTCTTCATTTTGCCCGGAGCGCCCTTTTGGGTTTTCACTCCATCCTCGACTCACCTTTTGTTTTGTCTTTTTTTTTTTTTTCAACGACGGCTCGTAACTCGTTTCTTCATTTTGCCTGGGGCGCCCTTTCAGGTTTTCACCCCGTCCTTGGCTCATCGTTTGTGCTTCGTCATTTTTTAAAATCACTAATTGGCCGGGTCGTGGAAGGAGTCCGGTTTGCACGTGAATCGATTAATCGATTTTTGTTAGTTTGGTTGTTTGGTTGTACCCGGAGATCGGTTGCCTACGTATCCACGTTTAGACGGAATCAAACCATGTTCGTAGTTCTTTATAGATGTGAGTGATTTTAATTTAGACTCGGTATGCCAATTATCGATGTGAGATGCTTAGGGTTACACGGGTTTGTACCCCTTGAAAGTGGCAATTACCGATCGAGATACCGTGTTTGTGTCAGGGTGACTGGCTTGGATGGTTTTGGAATGTGGAGCTAGGTAGTAAGTGACTTCGATAGATCAAAATCGGGAGCTTGATTTTGTGGAGTCAGGGCTATGGGCTACGGTTACGTGATGTGGTAGGAAAGGGGAAGCTGAGTAAAAATGACTCATACTTCAATCGGGTGGGTTGTAAATTACGTGGGATCTGGTTTCCATGTCTGGCCCTAGCGGTTGGGAATATCCTGTTGAGCTTGAATCCTCAAAATTCTGGACTGTTTCCTAACAAGTGTCTCGGGAAGGTCTTAAGGGTTGTAATGTAGGGAGGCTGGTATTTGGGTGCTACTTGATTGGCCTGTTCATTTTTTTTCCTTTTTTTTTTTTTGCTTTTCGTTCAGACTTTGCACTTAAAGTCGAGTTGAATGATTGGGAGTTTCATTTTGACCGTTGAGTTTCGTCCTGATCATTGAATTGGGCTAGTTTAGTTTGGCCTTGGTTTCATTTTTCTTTGGCTCCTTTTGGCCATTTCAGACTCTTTTTTTTTCTTTTTGTCAGACTAGCACCTATGGTAGGAATTGGTCGGTCTTTATTTAAGGGAAGTTTATTGTGGGAAATGGGTTTGCCTTCCATCTTAAATCGCAAGCTAAGAGGCTATCTAGATTTGTCACAGGATTCAGTAATGCTTGTTCTAAGGGATAGTTTGTGGCTTTGATAAGTGCCATTTGTAGTGCCTATTTTGTAGTGTTTTGGTCCCATTCTCCTTGTAGAATCGCTCCTTGGGAGCGGTTTAGGGGCTTCTTATGCTTTCTTTAGTTCGTTTCAGGTTCCCGAGACCGATTTGGAAGAGTTGGAGCGATTCCGACTCGATACATACACATTTTGGAGCCAACGAAGCTAAGGAACGATCACTCGATGCCTTGGAATCGACCCCGAGACCTTGGGACCCAATCCCGAGCCTCCGAGACACGATACCAAGTCCCAAGAATCGATGGGAAGCCCATGAGAACCAAGGAGGGACCAAAAAGTTCATATTGGAGGCCTACAAGACTCATCCCGGACGGGTATGGGGATGAGGAAGCAAATGAAGAAGGAGCTAATGTGGGTCCTTCCCGACCGGGAGTAACTCTTCCCGACCGGGACCGACCCCATCCCGACCGGGACCACCTCGTTCTCGGCCGGGACGGGGGTGCTGCAGCCCGCCTTCTATTCTTTTCTTCTCCCTTCCATTTGTAACCCTATATATACTCTTCCCTTGTTATGTTAAGCTTAGGCCCTTGATATTAGAGACTAAACCCTAGATAGATTAGCATAGATTAGTGTAGATTAGTCTTTAGATTATCGTTAATCTTAGATTAGTACTTGTAATTTGGGAATTCTTCAAGATCTCCACCAAGATTGACAACCTTGGGTGAATGTTTTGGGTTCTTCCATTTATACAAGTTTCATTCTTCCTTTCATCTCTAGTTTGGTATAATCTTCTTTTCTCTTCTCCTAATGTCTTTTTTATCATTAAAGTTTGATTCTTTGTTCTTGTTATTGTTCATAGTTCATAGTTCTTGTTAGTTTCTTCATGTTTGTTTTGATTGTTATGTTGTTTCATCTTGTTAGTGTTAGTTTTAGATTAGATATGTTAGAGTAGACTCTTGCTAGGGTTAGTAAGGGGATTTGGGTGTTAATGGATGATTAAGGGATTGTTGGAGATGTTGGTGGAAGATTTGGGTTTCCACTTGGTAGGATGCATATCACATGTTTGTTGAAATGCTTGAATGACTAGTATGTGCATATGCTTGTTTTTCTTGCTTTTCTCTAGTGGGTGATAGTTTGTTTGTGGGTTCGGTTCCCTCATTAAGTTGCGAGAGCCCGGTGAGGATGACCCCTAGGTCGGTCTAAGTTGCGAGAGCCCGGATGCGACCTAGGCCTATAGCATGCTAGTACTTCGTTTGTCGTTTGTGTCGCCAAGGTGGGTTTTAGGATGAACCTCTAGGTGAGTCTAAGTTGCGAGAGCCCGGGCATTACCTAGATTACCCTACTACCTCCTTCACTCTAGTTCTCCTTCGACCATTCCATTATCCCTTTGACCCCGACCTAACCCTAGTCTTCCTTCTTAGTGTTATCCTAGTTTCCCTTAGTCCTAGTTTTAGACCCTAGAGTAGTCCTAGTCTCCTCCCCTTAGATTAGCTCGTCTCGAACCTAGTCCTAGACCCGAGCATACCTTAGTCCATCCTCCCGTCCCTGTGGATTCGACCCGACTTACCCTAGCTACCCACTAGGTATAGTTGGTTTTATTTGACGGTTGGGATTCACGACAAATCCCTCCCATCAAATTGGCGCCGTTGCCGGGGACGGCGTAGTTTAGAGTTTTGTTTGCTTAGTTTTGGACTTTGTTCTTGATTTTTGTGTTCTCTTCTCCTTGTGTATCTCCGTTTTTCTACTTGTGTGCTATTCTCCCTTCCTAGTGCCTCAAAAGCACTAGGATACTAACGTTTGCTCAAGTGCTTCTAGCTCATCCTAGGTACCAAAACGACGTTATGGACATGGCTCGTCCAAGCTACAATCAACCACCACGGGACAACTTTGGGGCAAATGGCCAAGTCCCGAAATTTCACCAACCATTTCAACCTCATCAACAATCTTATGAACGCCCTCCATATGGTTACCAAGAAAGTTGTCAAGGATCATTCCAACATCCTAACAACTACCAAACACCCTCACATAACCCACTACCAAATATCCCTAACTTTGAGACTTGTCAAATGTTGGTTCAAATGCAAAAGAGTCAACAAGAGATGATGATCCTATTGCATAAGGGTCAACAAGATTTGAGGATTCCATTGGATAAGACTCAACAAGCGATGATGGCTCAAATACAAGGGGTTAAAGAGGAGCTCAAGGTCCAAATAGAGGTGCAAGATGCTCGCATCAATGCACTCATGGCTCATATCACGATGTCGGCCACTCGAGCTCCACAACATGTTGAGGAAGGTTCATTTGGGCAAGAAGGTCGGGTGTCTCCACAAGAAAGTCAACCCAACCTTGAAGCTACAAGTGAAGAAGAGAGGGTCGATCAAGAGGCCATTGTTGAGAGTTGCTTGGGTGGTGAAGATAGGGAGAGAGTAGAGGAAGTTGAAGCTTCAAGGGTCGACAATGAGGAGGGATTTGAACATGACTATCAGGATAACTCTTGGGGAGCCAATGTATTGGCGATAAAGTTGGATTTGTTTGATTTTGTTCGTGATGAACCGGATGTTAACAATCCAAACCCAAGTGAAGAGATGACCCCTCTAGACAAGGTGAGTGAAAAGGAGCGCAATACTTGGGAAAAAGAAGTAGATGCCTTGGAACTTTCCTTGAATGGGAAATTGGAGGATCCTAAAGCCTCCAATGAAGAAAACTTGATGTCTTCTCCTCCTCTACCGCACTCGAAGTCTAGCCCTTTGTCTTGTGAGACGGTTGGTGAAGAGGATCCTTGTCGAGCGGTGGAAAAGAGTTCCACTCTCGACCCCGTAGAAGAAGCGACACCCCTAGGGTGTGATCTCCCACATCATGACACCGAGCACGACTCTAGACCACTATACCTACCGGATGGTCATAAGAGTCGTAGCTATGTTGGTTCCGAAGACCCGGAAGATCACAATAACCCCGATCCTAATGACGATGATCGCTTCTTCCCTCCGACTTGGAAACTTTTGGGAGTGGCTAGGCTCGGCCATGTGAGCTTAATTGAAGATGTTGCTAGAGCATTTGACTTACTCCTTCGAGCTCTTGATGGCTATGGAGGTGTAGTTGGAGAGAGTATTTTAGTGTAAATATCTTTTCCCTTTCTTTTGTGCTTGTATTTGTGTTTATGTTTGTGTTTAGGACTTGTTAGTTTTTGTGGAATCCTTGTAATTTGGTATTTTGATGAGCGATGTGAGGGAGGGAATTTGATGTTGTATTTGAGCTTGATTGCTAGATGTGAAGTGAAGATGAAATCTCGAGGAGAATGGTTGTGGATAAAGCTTGGATTTGGGCATGGGAGTCGGTTTTTGAAGCTTTTGACAAGCTTTTGGGAAGGAGATTTTAGATCTCTATATATTAGTGGCCTTGTGGGTGAAGCTATCAAGGAAATGAGGGCCTAGAAGACTCATCCCGAACGGGAACGATGTCATCCCGATCGGGATGAGTGTGCTGAAAATTGGACATTCTGGAGAGTCATCCCGACCGGGACAGGGGCTTCCCGGCCGGGATGGGTGTGTCATCCCGACCGGGACCATCCATCCCAACCGGGATGGTTCCCTTCTCCTCTTTTGGCCTCCTCTTCATCATGTAAGCCCACCCTACCACTTTATACCCCCTCCCAACCTCCCTAACCTTCCTTGCTCGTATCACATGACCCATGTACCTCATTTGCATACCCCCACCTCATTTCTCTTCCCTTTACACCGAGTTTCACATCGAATCCCACCCCCCTCACACCATTACTACCTCAACCGTGCGGTTCTATCAAGTTCGAAGTGGGATAGCAATGATGAAGACAAGCAGAGTGCCTTTATTGATCATTGGAGACGATGGAGCGAGTGAGTTGATATCCTATTGGTACGGCAACTATCCTTTCTTTTCCGTCTTTTATTGCTTGTTTTCCTTTGTTTACTCCCCTTCCCCTTATATTTGTGTCATGGTGGCCTTCGAGGCCTTAGTATATGTTGCTCCCGACTCTCGATGATGTGATTACATCGAGAGTCATTTCAAAAATCCAAATTTTACAAGTTTTTCACCTCTTTTGTTGGATTTAGTCGGATTTAGGCGGAATCCGGGCTAGGTGACTTGATTACACCTAGCCCTCCCCTCCCATTTTCTTTTATTTCCTTCTTTTTATTTTTCTTCCCCCTATCCATATCTTTTCTTGTCTCGGCCCATGGTGACTTGACTACACCCCGGCCGGACACCTTCTACCCTTTTCTTCACCTTATTTTTGATTTTTAGCTTTATTTTCATAGTTTCTTTTCTTTTTCTTTCGTCTCTCCGCACACTACGATCGAGCATGAGGACATGGCTCGGTTTAAGTGTGGGGGAGCGATTTTCTAGCATAGTTAATTTTATTTTCTTAGTTTTTTCGAAAAAATCTTTAAAAACCATAAAATTTTGAAAAATTTCACAAAAATCAAAAAGATTTTCCTTTTTGTGTGTTTTCCTTTTATGTTTTTGTATCGTGTTTTTGTCGTATTGTGCGTGTTTGCCTCCCTCTTTCCTTATAGGTTGCTTAAATCACCAATAGCTTTGGAGAGCTTTCAAGACTTCCGGTAACATCTTTATCCCTTTTTCTTCTTTATCTCTTGCGGAGTTTGGAGGAGATTGTGATGTTGTGTGCTCGGGTGGAGCTTTGTAAAGTTGTGGTTGATTTGGTGGCTTGTTTGGATGATCGGGGTGGTGTTTGTGTTGTTTATGTGTTCGTTTTGTTTTGTTTTTGTTTTGTTGCTTTTGCTTCTTTTTCTTTCGTTCATTTTTTCATCATGTCTTCGTCTTGTGTTATGTTAGTTGCGTCTTGTGTGTAAATGGTTTTCGAAAACCCGGTTTAGAGGCTAGTGTGCGAGTGTTTGCTTTCCCTTTCTAGTAGTATAAATCGAGTCTTGGACTTTAATCTAGTAGAATGACCCTAAATCAATGAATTCGTTGGTCCTTTACCTTGAGTCCACCTAGCTTACTAGGGATTTACTGCGGGATTTTCACTTTTGACCATTATGACCACCCACGATGCGAAAAGGCCTTGGTTGCCGAGTCTCGTCCCTTAGGTGACCGTGTTTAGGATCGTTTGATTAGTCCAAGTTCTCCCCTTTTTTGTGAGTATGAAGGGAAAGACGTCATCCCAACATACCCATTTCCCTACCTCCTACACAAATCCATACAATAAATTGCAATTTGTTGAAATCTCTCTTTCTTGTTACACAAAGAAATGCCAAAAAGTCAAATCAAGCCAAAAAGGGCAAAGAAAAGAAAAAGAAAGAAAGAAAAGATTGAAGAAAAAGAAAAGGCACAAAAAGCCAAAAACAAAATAGAAAAGAAGAAAAAGAAATGGCATAGCAAAACAAAGCAAAAATGCAAAAGAAAAGAGAAAATGCCAAAAGAAAACTCGTCTCACAAAAAGAATCCTTACATCTCAAAATAAGCCTTTTACCGACTATTACCGTGAAGAGCCTACCAAAGGACCGAGTCCCTAGGAAGGATGATAGCGGTAATGGTCGGTCTTCCCTCACTTTGCATATATTTCCACCTTTTTACTTGGACTAGTTAGGCGGTTTTGGGCATGGGACGACCCTCTTGGCTCACGCTAAAGGGGGCGGGGTCTCAGTTACCTACAGTGTCGACTAACACCGTGGTTCTTCACTTTTCCACTCCGCCGATCGTCCCGTAGTACGTTTTTAGAAAGTTAGGAGGACCTAGGTAAGTTACCAACGTTTTTGTTGCTTTATCGTCATACTATTAGGGTTTAGTCCACCTTGGTTTGTATTGCTAGCTTGGGAACGTTGTCACTTACCTCGAGTCCTAAACCGGTGTTTCATTCACCGCTTTTAGAGGGAAGCGGTATTTGTTTTCTTTTGGGTGCAACCGATTGTGTGTTTGTTTGTGTGTTTGTTTGTTTGTGTGTTTTGTGTCCGGTTGCATCCACAGTTTTGTCGCAAGACCCGACTTGCCTTGCGGGGTTCACTTCTCCTCTAAGTGTACTCGCGTGAGTTGAAGGGGCGTAGGGTGCGCTAATACCCACTCGGATAGTTTAGTAGATAGTATGTGCTTAATCGAGGGCGAGTAAGGGTTAAGTGTGGGGGAGTTGATAAGTGCCATTTGTAGTGCCTATTTTGTAGTGTTTTGGTCCCATTCTCCTTGTAGAATCGCTCCTTGGGAGCGGTTTAGGGGCTTCTTATGCTTCCTTTAGTTCGTTTCAGGTTCCCGAGACCGATTTGGAAGAGTTAGAGCGATTCTGACTCGATACATACACATTTTGGAGCCAACGAAGCTAAGGAACGATCACTCGATGCCTTGGAGTCGACCCCGAGACCTTGGGACCCAATCCCGAGCCTCCGAGACACGATACCAAGTCCCGAGAATCGATGGGAAGCCCATGAGAACCAAGGAGGGACCAAAAAGTTCATATTGGAGGCCTACAAGACTCATCCCGGACGGGTATGGGGATGAGGAAGCAAATGAAGAAGGAGCTACTGTGGGTCCTTCCCGACCGGGACCGACCCCATCCCGACCGGAACCACCTCGTCTCGGCCGGGACGGGGGTGCTGCAGCCCGCCTTCTATTCTTTTCTTCTCCCTTCCATTTGTAACCCTATATATACTCTTCCCTTGTTATGTTAAGCTTAGGCCCTTGATATTAGAGACTAAACCCTAGATAGATTAGCATAGATTAGTGTAGATTAGTCTTTAGATTATCGTTAATCTTAGATTAGTACTTGTAATTTGGGAATTCTTCAAGATCTCCACCAAAATTGACAACCTTGGGTAAATGTTTTGGGTTCTTCCATTTATACAAGTTTCATTCTTCCTTTCATCTCTAGTTTGGTATAATCTTCTTTTCTCTTCTCCTAATCTCTTTTTTATCATTAAAGTTTGATTCTTTGTTCTTGTTATTGTTCATAGTTCATAGTTCTTGTTAGTTTCTTCATGTTTGTTTTGATTGTTATGTTGTTTCATCTTGTTAGTGTTAGTTTTAGATTAGATATGTTAGAGTAGACTCTTGCTAGGGTTAGTAAGGTGATTTTGGTGTTAATGGATGATTAAGGGATTGTTGGAGATGTTGGTGGAAGATTTGGGTTTCCACTTGGTAGGATGCATATCACATGTTTGTTGAAATGCTTGAATGACTAGTATGTGCATATGCTTGTTTTTCTTGCTTTTCTCTTGTGGGTGATAGTTTGTTTGTGGGTTCGGTTCCCTCATTAAGTTGCGAGAGCCCGGTGAGGATGACCCCTAGGTCGGTCTAAGTTGCGAGAGCCCGGATGCGACCTAGGCCTATAGCATGCTAGTACTTCGTTTGTCGTTTGTGTCGCCAAGGTGGGTTTTAGGATGAACCTCTAGGTGAGTCTAAGTTGCGAGAGCCCGGGCATTACCTAGATTACCCTACTACCTCCTTCACTCTAGTTCTCCTTCGACCATTCCATTACCCCTTTGACCCCGACCTAACCCTAGTCTTCCTTCTTAGTGTTATCCTAGTTTCCCTTAGTCCTAGTTTTAGACCCTAGACTAGTCCTAGTCTCCTCCCCTTAGATTAGCTCGTCTCGAACCTAGTCCTAGACCCGAGCATACCTTAGTCCATCCTCCCGTCCCTGTGGATTCGACCCGACTTACCCTAGCTACCCACTAGGTATAGTTGGTTTTATTTGATGGTTGGGATTCACGACAAATCCCTCCCATCAGGCTTTCTATACCAGGCATGGAATAGGTAAAAAAAAAAGGAACACGGGATCTCATTTCTTGTAATTCCTCGTTGCTTTGAGGTATGTTTGATTGTTATTGATGAATGGCATAGTATCGAGTCGTAAGCGAGAAAGTGCGTTGTTAAATCAAGTGATTGTCGAGGCGCATTATAAAGGAAGAAAAGTTTATTTCTTTTTATTGATAGTAATAAGCGGGCTATGTGCCCGAGATAATATTTTCGGGGAGATGGAGGACATATCCCCTCGCACCTCATGACTCGATGTAAAAACAAAAGACATTTGTTATACTATTAGGTCTAGGCCTTAAGACAAACTAGACTCTGACTCGGACACAGATTTACTCGTCTCGGCGGATGCCTTTGGGTTGTCAGGACCTTTCTTAATATTCCGGACATTCTCCTCTACAGGGTCAAGGTGGGAGCAATCAATGGCGTCGCCGAAGACTGTGTGAATGTTAAAAGGGTTTGTGATGTTGTTTGGTTTCTCGGGTGGAGGGAGAGGGATGGCCCTATTTTCAATCATATCTTGTATGGCATGTTTGAGTCGATAGCAAGACTCGGTATCGCGCCCGTTACCTTGGTGATATAGGCAATAAGCATTAGGGTCCAACTTTTGCTTCGTCTGCCGACTGGTGGGTCCGGAGTGGGACCCAAAGGTGAGAGTAACCCTTGATTGACTAGGCACTTAAGAACTTTGGCATAAGACGGTTTGATTGGGGTAAACTTTCTCGGTGACCTTCCTACTTTGTTGGATGTGGTCTCGTAAGGTCTCAGTGTTTCTTCCGCTTCGATTTTAGGACGCTTCGATCGAGCGGAGCATTGGGACAATTCGATCGAGCGGAGCATTGGGACAATCTATCCTGGGTAGGCTTTTGGGCACGGTAATCGCTCGGGTTAGCGTTCGTCTCGCTTTCGGCGTCTCTACTATTAAGGAAATTGAGGCAGCTATCGATGTAACGGACAGAGAAAGTCAAACGGGTTACCGAAGTATGGATGTTGAGAACCAACTTGATTAGGGTACTGACATCGTTGCGGATGCTTTCGATGACGCTTGAATCTACCGACATGTTGGGGAGTGATTCTAGTGGGAAAGGATTAAAAGGTCAGATTGCACCCACCGGACGCCTTAGAGACTCGAGGAATGCTCCTAGCAGAGCGACACGGAAATGAGACCCTTGACCCGTGTGTGTGTGCGGCCATTGGCTTAGGGACTCGGGTGCGTTGGACTCTTGGTGTATTTGGCGAGACGCCTAACAAATTTTTAGATCTCTGTAACGAGATGATTTGACACGAACCTCGGAGGTGAGGTTTAAAGAGGACTTCTCAAAAGAAGACGACCCAAAACGTAAGACCTCGAGTAGAGGCGACCCTAACACAGACAGTTAATCACACGGTTGTATGACGTAAGAAATTGATCACGATCCCGGCTCAGGATCAAAGAATTTTGATATATGTTTTTCTTTTGAAAACGACCATTCTTTGCGGAGTAAAACTCTTTTTTTTAAAAGGACAATTTGTAAAATTAGGGCGACGATGGTGTGACGACACCGTTCACGACGTAAAAGTGTGTTGCCATGTGTGTGCGTCGGGAATCCGGCGATAGCAAAAGTGTAAATGTTTTTGAAAGGAGCATGGTTTTTAGGGCAACCAGTTTTGAAAATGATAACGTGGTGCTTTTATCGAAACTACTATTAATTAGCCAGTTCGATACTTGTGGTGTACGTGGTGCTCGTGACAGAGCGTGATGTCTGTGATGGTGTTTTAAAGGTTCGACTAAATCCTTAGCTTATTAAGGAATTTAGGTAGTGAACAGTGTTTTTTGAAAAAAAAAAACTTTTAAAACGAGTGACCCACGTTCGTTGGTTGCATTAATTAACTAGCATTATTTGACGGTGGGGAGTAATGTATTGCGAAAAGTGTTTCAAGAGTGTAACCGTTTTGGATTCCTTGACCTGATTAATTGAAGCTTCGGTTGTGTTAACGGTATGTGTGTAAAAACATTTTTTTTTTGGAAATAAAATGTAACCGTTTGGTGTGCCTTGATCCCATTAATTGGGAGTCTCGGTAGTATTAATGGTATTTGTTGTTTGGCGGGATTTACTTTAGCCGCGTGATGACGTTTGAAAATACATTTTGTTTGAAAATGTTGAGTGTAAAATTTGCCATGACGATGGCATTTGAAATTTTTTCTCTTTTAGAAATCATGATTTGATCGGAGTATCGACGTTTAAGATAGAGGACGTTTTGAAAAGATGAGATTTTTCGAAAACGAAATTGGGTGCGGTTGAATATGTTGGCGTGGTTGAATCCAGGTTTTTAGCGTTTTATTTGGGTTGGATTGTTCAGACACGCTACACATAACTAAGAATGCATACACTCATGCAGGATGCAGACACGGGTAGGTTAGGGTAGGCTACCGCCCACGAATAGTCTTTACTTAGGCATTGACAATGATCTGGGGAGACGAGTGTCATACCGTCCGTTCGGAACTATCCGCTTATTATTCCCACGAGGTACGCGTTAGACGGCCGGAGCGTCAATCGAGGGTCTCCCCGCGTGTCCCTAAAGATCTTACCGCGAAGAGGTCGATTGATCTTGATATCGGTTAGGGTGGGCTTTTTATGGCCAAAACCTGTAGTGACCACAACTAGGAACTAAGAAATTAGCTTCACCGACCTCGTTCAAGTTACACCACCACTGGAAACTTGTTTTCAAATCCCCAGCGGAGTCGCCAAACTGTGGACGTCCGTCCGCACCGCCCGTCGCCCCGCGCGGGAACGACCCGGTTTTTCAACGTGTGGCGGTGGCCACCCACGCGACCCCCTCCCTGCCGGGGGCCGGTCCGATCTCGCGTACGGGTCGATGTTCGGACCTCGATTTGGATGACGATCCGGACTTGTACTAGACGGATTGGGGCACCCGTGTTTCCGTTTGGGAATCGATGGAGTCGTGGTTGTAAATGTTTAAAGGCCGCTTTGTTCGGTAAGGCGACCTTTTTAGTGAATTGAAGTTGTTGTCGATTTACGGAGTTGCCACCGAGTCAATTATAGGGACTCGGAAACCGTTCAAGTCAACTTTGATCCCTTTCCGGCTCAAAGTTGAGTGGCACGGGACCTAAAGATAAAGACTTGTACCCTTAAGCACTCCATGCCTAGAATGACTCTCATTGCCAATGGTTTCGGACATCCGGAAACCGTCGATTCTGAGTAAGGGGTGAGAGTACGTATTGGGAACCCAACATCCGATAGATGTTAACACCCAATCCCGCCCGCACTATAGCGGCCTCTACTAATCAATCGGTGGGTTGATATCCTAGTTCTTTTGTTGTGGTGGAAATGCACTAACATCTGTTGTTTTAACCCTATGCTTTTTGCTATGTCGGTTCTTTAAAGGCATGTAAGTTTTGTCATCAAAGTAGTTGTGTTTACATTCTTTGCATGCGATTTCACGTGACAAGCAGGCCATAAAAAGATGCACGTAGGAGAGTAGAGAGTACTAGTATTATATGTACTAGCAAATCTGTTTTAACGTGATAATACAGATATTAGTCATTCTCGTGGTATACCTTACCTGGTATTCTGCTTAAGATGCGTCGGTTCGGCATTAGTAGAGATGTGTCGAACCTAATAAGGCGAGCACCGGGACTAATACGGAACCCGACCATCACTTTGTTCAGTTTTAGTAGTTTTACGTTTTGAATTCATTTTTAGGTGATTTAGCATGCGATTATAAGGTCATAAAAGCAATAAATCATACAAAAAACTGTAAATGCGAATGTAAGTAAATCACGTAGTGAGGAGTTGCACCCTCGGAGTATACAGTAAACGGGACACGATGCATAGATATTTTTGAGAATGGATATCGGAATTACTCGGGTCTATTTAGTGTGTTTTAGTGCTTGTGGTTGAATTTGGGACGTTACGTATTTTAGTAGATATTTGTGGGCCTAGTGCCCACATCTAGTGTTATCGTAGTCCATAATAATAGAAAGTGCGAGTATGGAAAGTTTTATTTAGATGGAAACCTAGTGACGACTCGATCAACAGGCGGATCCTCCTAGCTTGACTAGTGATTCCGGCAGAGCTCCGTTCCCGTTTGACCTTTCCTGCGGCTACTCCGGCAGAGCTTCGTTACTATGGACTGTTTCTGCGGTTAATCCGGAAGAACTTCGTTACTAGACTTAGGCTAGTCGAACACAGGCACCTCGGTATCGAGTGGGGTGCTCGAAGGTGAAGACTAGCGTCGATGTCTCTTTTTTATCGGAACTACGATCGAGTGGATCGTTTGCCTCGGGTGTCGGAGTGCGAGCCCTTAGCGAGAGTTTAGAGGGGGAAGAGAAGAATGAGAATTATGTGTCGAAATGAGGGCGTGAAGGGGGGCTATTTATAGGTGTTTTCGGCCCTCGTCGCCCATATAGGCGCCTGAGCTGAGGCGCACCAAGACTCAGGCGCCTGGGCTAAGGCGTAGGGAGACCAAAGCGCGTGAGGTGGGTCGGTTGGAGTTTTGAAGATACGATTTTGATACTTTCCAAAATCGAGAGACGGGAGTGTGATACTTGGCTTAGGGCTTAAGGCTTCCCGCGGCTTGACCTTGCGCCGTGGGTTTAGTGGGCCTCGGGTGTTCATCCCGAGGTTCGCTTGGCACGGTGTTGACTCGGTTCGAGTTTCGGGACCGACTCGGGGTCCCGGTGTCAGAAAATGACTCTAATTAGTGTCGATGCGACCGTAACGACACGACTAAGGCTGCTATCATGTTAGTTTAATTTGCCCGAATAATTTATTTGATCCGTTATATAGAAAAACTACCTAAAACATCGTGAAACCGTGTCGCGTTGCAGTCCTATCGTCATCGGGTGTTTGTCGGGCACTTCTGCAGCCACCAGGTCCAAATCTGGGTGTCTACACCATCCCAAACACGGGAATTCAACTTGCGGTCGGCCTAGAACATGCCCAAAATAGTTCACACCACCTCTGGGGGCTACCCCGTAAGAATGCTCATATTCACAGGATCAACATCCTAACTATTCTAGCCCTTTGATCAAGACATCATTGGGAATGCACCTAGCCTACACCATCGTTATGGCTAGTTACACACAAAGCCCTAATAAACTAGGCATCATAATATATCTTTCAACACTGAACTACGGCTTGGTTTGATTTCACCGCACGTGAATACGTAAGCAGCCTTTCAACAGAGGCACAACCACACACAATGACACACATTCAAAAAAGCACTGTCGTTCCTATCACGACACTGTCATGTTCTCAACAGTTAGCTTTGTCGTCCTGGGGGCTTCTGATGGTAAGGGATTCGTCACGTCCCAACCGTCAATAATATAACCGGCTAATCCTAACTAGGGTAGATAGGGTAAGTCGGGTCGAATCCACGGGGACGGTAATGTAAAGCCTAGACTAAGGTCACCCGATTACGAGACTAAGTCAACGAGCTAAGCTAAACCAGAAATGATAAGGAGGGGAGAAGGCTAGACTATGACTAAGGAGAACAAACTAGGAGAACGGGCTAGGATTAGGTCGGGGTCAAAGGGGTAACGGAATGGTCAAGGGAGAACTAGAGCGAGGGAGGTAGTAGGGTGATCTAGGTTGGTCCGGGCTCTCGCAACTTAGACCCACCTAGAGGTTCCACCTAGAACCCATCTCGACGACACACAAGACAAACGGGGTTCTAGCGCGCTATGGTGGCCTAGGTTGAATCCGGGCTCTCGCTACTTAGACCGACCTAGGGGTCGTCCTCACCGGGCTCTCGCAACTTAGTGAGGGAACCGAACCCACAAACAAACTATTACCCACAAGAGAAAGGCAAGAAGAACAAGTATATGCATCTACTAGTCAATCAAGCATTTCAACAAACATGTGATGTGCACCAAACCAAGAGGAAACCCAAATCTTCCACCAACAACTCCAACAATCCCTTAATCATTCAATTAACACCCTAATCACCTTACTAACCCTAGCAAGAACACTACTCTAACATATCTAAAGGAAATACTAACAAAAACAAGGTAAACAAACTCAAACAACCAAACATACACAAACAAACTAGTGAAAACACTAAACAAGAACTAAAGATGTAAACTTGGATGAATGAACAAAGATTAAGAGTAAAAGGAGAAGAGGATTATACCATATTACAAAAGGAAATGGAAAAGGAGAACACTTGTATAGAAGAAAACCCAAACAATTCCACCAAGGTTGTCAATCTTGGTGGATTCTTCAAGAGATCCAAAATACAAGCACTAATCTAGGATTAACCACTAATTACCGACTAATCTACTCTAATCTAATCTAATCTAATCTAAAGTAGTCTAGGGTTTTTTGTCTAATGAAGTGCATAAGCTTTACATAACAAGGGAAGGGTATATATAGGGTTTAAGAATGAAAGGAGAAAAAAGAAAGCAAAGCACGGCAGCAGCACGCCCGTCCCGGCCGAGACGGGGTGGTCCCGGTCGGGAAGGGATGGTCCCGACCGAGACGAGGTTGGTCTCGGCCGAGACGGCTCTTCACAGAAACCTCTTTGTTTGTGCACCTCATCCCGAACGGGATGAGGCCATCCCGAACGGGATGAGGCCATCCCGAACGGGATGAGCCTTGTAGGCCTCCATTATGATCTTTTTGGTCCCTCCTTGGTTCTCATGGACTTCTCACCGATTCTCGGGACTCGGGATCGGGTCTCGGAGGCTCGGGATTGGGTCCCAAGGTCTCGGGGTCGACTCCAAGCCATCGAGTCATCGTTCCTTAGTTTCGTTGGCTCCAAAATGTGTATGTATTGAGTCGGAATTGCTCCAACTCTTCCAAATCGGTCTCGGGAACCTGAAACGAACTATAGGAAGCATAAGAAGCCCATAAACCGCTCCCAAGGAGCGATTCCACAAGGAAAATGGGACCAAAACACTACGAAATAGGCACTACACATGACACTTATCAACTCCCCCACACTTAACCCTTACTCGCCCTCGAGTAAGCACATACTACTAGTAAACTATCCGAGTGGGTATTAGCGCACCCTACGCCCCTTCAACTCACGCGAGTGCACTTAGAGGACAAGTGCACTCCGCAAGGCAAGTTGCGTCTTGCGACAAAACTGTGGATGCAACCGGACACAAAACACACAAACAAACAAACACACAAACAAACACATAATCGGTTGCACCCAAAAGAAAAACAAATACCGCTTCCCTCAAAAAGCGGTGAATAAAAAACCGGTTTAGGACTCGAGGTAAGTGACAACGTTCCCAAGCTAGCAATACAAACCGAGGTGAATTAAACCCTAATAGTATGACGATAAAGCAATAAAAACGTTGGTAACTTACCTAGGTCCTCCTAACTTTCTAAAAACGTACTACGGGACGATCGGCGGAGTGGGAAGTGATGATCCACGGTGTTAGTCGACACTGTAGGTAAGTGAGACCCCGCCCCCTTTAGCGTGTGCCAAGAGGGTCGTCCCATCTCCAAAACCACCTAACTAGTCCAAGTAAAAAGGTGGAAATATGCAAAATGAGGGAAGACCGACTAATGCCGCTATCATCATTCCTCGGGACCCGGTCCTTTGGTAGGCTCTTCACGGCAAAAGTCGGAAAAAGGCTTATTTTTGTGGGGATTTCTTTTTGTGAGACGGGTTTTCTTTTGGCATTTTTCTTTCTTTTTGACATTTTGCTTTGTTTGTTGCCATGCCATTCTTTTTCTTCTTTTCTATTTTCTTTTTGGCTTTTGTACCTTTTCTTTTTCTTCATTTCTTTTCTTTCTTTCATTTTTTTCCTTCTTTTCTTTTCTTTGCCCTTTTTGGCAATATTTGGCTTTTTGGCATTTTCATTGTATAACAAGAAAGAGAGAATTCAACAAATTACATCTTATTGTGCGGATATGTGTGAGAGGTAGGTAAATGGGTAAGTCGGGGGTCGCGATCCCTCTTCAAACCCACAAAAAGTGGAGAACTTGGACTAATCAAACAATCCTAGACACGGTCACCTAAGGGACGAGACTCGGTAACCAAGGCCTTTTCACACCGTGGGTGGTCATAATGGTCAAAATGAAAATCCCGTAGTAAATCCCTAGTAAGCTAGGTGGACTCAAGGTAAAGGACCAACGAAATCATTGATTTAGGGTCATTCTACTAGAGTAAAGTCCAAGACTCGATTTATACTACTAGGAAGGGAAAGTAAGCACTCACACACTAGCTTCTAAACCGGGTTTTCGAAAACCATTTACACACAAGACACACAACAAAAGACAAAACAAAGACTCAACGAAAACGAAAGAAAAAGAAACAAAAGCAACAAAACAAGAACAACACAAAACGAACACAAACACAACACAAACACCACCCCGATCATCCAAACAAGCCACCAAATCAACCACAACTATGTACAAGCTCCACCCGAGCACACCACATCACAATCTCCTCCAAACTCCGCAAGAGACAAAGAAGGAAAAAGGGATAGAAGATGTTACCGGACATCATGAAAGCTCTCCAAAATTAGCGGCGATTTAAGCAACCTATAAGGAAAAGAGGGCAAACACACAAAACAAAACAAATACACGACACAAAGACACAAAAGGAAAACACACAAAAAAGGAAAATCTTTTTGATTTTTTGTGAAATTTTTCAAATTTTTATGGTTTTTAAAGATTTTTTCGAAAAAACTAAGAAAATAAAACTAACTATGCTAGAATATCGCTCCCCCACACTTAAACCGAGAAATGTCCTCATATGCTCGATCGTAGTGTGCGGAGAGACAAAAGAAAAAGAAAAGAAACTACAAAAATAAAGCTACAAATCAAAGAATGAGGTGAAGAAAAGGTAGAAGGTGTCCGGCCGGGGTGTAATCAAGTCACCAAGGGCCGAGACAAGAAAAGATATGGATGGTAAGGGATACGTCACGTCCCAACCGTCAATAATATAACCGGCTAATCCTAACTAGGGTAGATAGGGTAAGTCGGGTCGAATCCACGGGGACGGTAATGTAAATCCTAGACTAAGGTCACCCGATTACGAGACTAAGTCAACGAGCTAAGCTAAACCAGAAATGATAAGGAGGGGAGAAGGCTAGACTATGACTAAGGAGAACAAACTAGGAGAACGGGCTAGGATTAGGTCGGGGTCAAAGGGGTAACGGAATAGTCAAGGGAGAACTAGAGCGAGGGAGGTAGTAGGGTGATCTAGGTTGGTCCGTGCTCTCGCAACTTAGACCCACATAGAGCTTCCACCTAGAACCCATCTCGGCGACACACAAGACAAACGGGGTTCTAGCGCGCTATGGTGGCCTAGGTCGAATCCGGGCTCTCGCTACTTAGACCGACCTAGGGGTCGTCCTCACCGGGCTCTCACAACTTATTGAGGGAACCGAACCCACAAACAAACTATTACCCACAAGAGAAAGGCAAGAAGAACAAGTATATGCATCTACTAGTCAATCAAGCATTTCAACAAACATGTGATGTGCACCAAACCAAGAGGAAACCCAAATCTTCCACCAACAACTCCAACAATCCCTTAATCATTCAATTAACACCCTAATCACCTTACTAACCCTAGCAAGAACACTACTCTAACATATCTAAAGGAAATACTAACAAAAAGAAGGTAAACAAACTCAAACAACCAAACATACACAAACAAACTAGTGAAAACACTAAACAAGAACTAAAGATGTAAACTTGGATGAATGAACAAAGATTAAGAGTAAAAGGAGAAGAGGATTATACCATATTACAAAAGGAAATGGAAAAGGAGAACACTTGTATAGAAGAAAACCCAAACAATTCCACCAAGGTTGTCAATCTTGGTGGATTCTTCAAGAGATCCAAAATACAAGCACTAATCTAGGATTAACCACTAATTACCGACTAATGTACTCTAATCTAATCTAAAGTAGTCTAGGGTTTTTTGTCTAATGAAGTGCATAAGCTTTACATAACAAGGAAACGGTATATATAGGGTTTAAGAATGAAAGGAGAAGAAAGAAAGTAAAGCACGGCAGCAGCACGCCCGTCCCGGCCGAGACGGGGTGGTCCCGGTCGGGAAGGGATGGTCCCGACCGAGACGAGGTTGGTCTCGGCCGAGACGGCTCTTCACAGAAACCTCCTTGTTTGTGCACCTCATCCCGAACGGGATGAGGCCATCCCGAACGGGATGAGCCTTGTAGGCCTCCATTATGATCTTTTTGGTCCCTCCTTGGTTCTCATGGACTTCTCACAGATTCTCGGGACTCGGGATCGGGTCTCGGAGGCTCGGGATTGGGTCCCAAGGTCTCGGGGTCGACTCCAAGCCATCGAGTCATCGTTACTTAGTTTTGTTGGCTCCAAAATGTGTATGTATTGAGTCGGAATTGCTCCAACTCTTCCAAATCGGTCTCGGGAACCTGAAACGAACTAAAGGAAGCATAAGAAGCCCATAAACCGCTCCCAAGGAGCGATTCCACAAGGAAAATGGGACCAAAACACTACGAAATAGGCACTACACATGACACTTATCAACTCCCCCACACTTAACCCTTACTCGCCCTCGAGTAAGCACATACTACTAGTAAACTATCCGAGTGGGTATTAGCGCACCCTACGCCCCTTCAACTCACGCGAGTGCACTTAGAGGACAAGTGCACTCCGCAAGGCAAGTTGGGTCTTGCGACAAAACTGTGGATGCAACCGGACACAAAACACATAAACAAACAAACACACAAACAAACACATAATCGGTTGCACCCAAAAGAAAAACAAATACCGCTTCCCTCAAAAAGCGGTGAATAAAAAACCGGTTTAGGACTCGAGGTAAGTGACAACGTTCCCAAGCTAGCAATACAAACCGAGGTGAACTAAACCCTAATAGTATGACGATAAAGCAATAAAAACGTTGGTAACTTACCTAGGTCCTCCTAACTTTCTAAAAACGTACTACGGGACGATCGGCGGAGTGGGAAGTGATGATCCACGGTGTTAGTCGACACTGTAGGTAAGTGAGACCCCGCCCCCTTTAGCGTGTGCCAAGAGGGTCGTCCCATCTCCAAAACCGCCTAACTAGTCCAAGTAAAAAGGTGGAAATATGCAAAATGAGGGAAGACCTACTAATGCCGCTATCATCCTTCCTCGGGACTCGGTCCTTTGGTAGGCTCTTCACGGCAAAAGTCGGAAAAAGGCTTATTTTTGTGGGGATTTCTTTTTGTGAGACGGGTTTTCTTTTGGCATTTTTCTTTCTTTTTGACATTTTGCTTTGTTTGTTGCCATGCCATTCTTTTTCTTCTTTTCTATTTTCTTTTTGGCTTTTGTGCCTTTTCTTTTTCTTCATTTCTTTTCTTTCTTTCATTTTTTTCTTTCTTTTCTTTTCTTTGCCCTTTTTGGCAAGATTTGGCTTTTTGGCATTTTCATTGTATAACAAGAAAGAGAGAATTCAACAAATTACATCTTATTGTGTGGATATGTGTGAGAGGTAGGTAAATGGGTAAGTCGGGGGTCGCGATCCTTCTTCAAACCCACAAAAAGTGGAGAACTTGGACTAATCAAACAATCCTAGACACGGTCACCTAAGGGACGAGACTCGGTAACCAAGGCCTTTTCACACCGTGGGTGGTCAAAATGGTCAAAATGCAAATCCCGTAGTAAATCCCTAGTAAGCTAGGTGGACACAAGGTAAAGGACCAACGAAATCATTGATTTAGGGTCATTCTACTAGAGTAAAGTCCAAGACTCGATTTATACTACTAGGAAGGGAAAGTAAGCACTCACACACTAGCTTCTAAACCGGGTTTTCGAAAACCATTTACACACAAGACACACAACAAAAGACAAAACAAAGACTCAACGGAAACGAAAGAAAAAGAAACAAAAGCAACAAAACAAGAACAACACAAAACGAACACAAACACTACACAAACACCACCCCGATCATCCAAACAAGCCACCAAATCAACCACAACTATGTACAAGCTCCACCCGAGCACACCACATCACAATCTCCTCCAAACTCCGCAAGAGACAAAGAAGGAAAAAGGGATAGAAGATGTTACCGGACATCATGAAAGCTCTCCAAAATTAGCGGCAATTTAAGCAACCTATAAGGAAAAGAGGGCAAACACACAAAACAAAACAAATTCACGACACAAAGACACAAAAGGAAAACACACAAAAAAGGAAAATCTTTTTGATTTTTTGTGAAATTTTTCAAATTTTTATGGTTTTTAAAGATTTTTTCGAAAAAACTAAGAAAATAAAACTAACTATGCTAGAATATCGCTCCCCCACACTTAAACCGAGCAATGTCCTCATATGCTCGATCGTAGTGTGCGGAGAGACAAAAGAAAAAGAAAAGAAACTACAAAAAAAAAGCTACAAATCAAAGAATGAGGTGAAGAAAAGGTAGAAGGTGTCCGGCCGGGGTGTAATCAAGTCACCAAGGGCCGAGACAAGAAAAGATATGGATGGTAAGGGATTCGTCACGTCCCAACCGTCAATAATATAACCGGCTAATCCTAACTAGGGTAGATAGGGTAAGTCGGGTCGAATCCACGGGGACGGTAATGTAAAGCCTAGACTAAGGTCACCCGATTACGAGACTAAGTCAACGAGCTAAGCTAAACCATAAATGATAAGGAGGGGAGAAGGCTAGACTATGACTAAGGAGAACAAACTAGGAGAACGGGCTAGGATTAGGTCGGGGTCAAAGGGGTAACGGAATAGTCAAGGGAGAACTAGAGCGAGGGAGGTAGTAGGGTGATCTAGGTTGGTCCGTGCTCTCGCAACTTAGACCCACCTAGAGGTTCCACCTAGAACCCATCTCGGCGACACACAAGACAAACGGGGTTCTAGCGCGCTATGGTGGCCTAGGTCGAATCCGGGCTCTCGCTACTTAGACCGACCTAGGGGTCGTCCTCACCGGGCTCTCGCAACTTAGTGGGGGAACCGAACCCACAAACAAACTATTACCCACAAGAGAAAGGCAAGAAGAACAAGTATATGCATCTACTAGTCAATCAAGCATTTCAACAAACATGTGATGTGCACCAAACCAAGAGGAAACCCAAATCTTCCACCAACAACTCCAACAATCCCTTAATCATTCAATTAACACCCTAATCACCTTACTAACCCTAGCAAGAACACTACTCTAACATATCTAAAGGAAATACTAACAAAAACAAGGTAAACAAACTCAAACAACCAAACATACACAAACAAACTAGTGAAAACACTAAACAAGAACTAAAGATGTAAACTTGGATGAATGAACAAAGATTAAGAGTAAAAGGAGAAGAGGATTATACCATATTACAAAAGGAAATGGAAAAGGAGAACACTTGTATAGAAAAAACCCAAACAATTCCACCAAGGTTGTCAATCTTGGTGGATTCTTCAAGAGATCCAAAATACAAGCACTAATCTAGGATTAACCACTAATTACCGACTAATCTACTCTAATCTAATCTAATCTAATCTAAAGTAGTCTAGGGTTTTTTGTCTAATGAAGTGCATAAGCTTTACATAACAAGGGAAGGGTATATATAGGGTTTAAGAATGAAAGGAGAAAAAAGAAAGCAAAGCACGGCAGCAGCACGCCCGTCCCGTCCGAGACGGGGTGGTCCCGGTCGGGAAGGGATGGTCCCGACCGAGACGAGGTTGGTCTCGGCCGAGACGGCTCTTCACAGAAACCTCCTTGTTTGTGCACCTCATCCCGAACGGGATGAGGCCATCCCGAACGGGATGAGCCTTGTAGGCCTCCATTATGATCTTTTTGGTCCCTCCTTGGTTCTCATGGACTTCTCACCGATTCTCGGGACTCGGGATCGGGTCTTGGAGGCTCGGGATTGGGTCCCAAGGTCTCAGGGTCGACTCCAAGCCATCGAGTCATCGTTCCTTAGTTTCGTTGGCTCCAAAATGTGTATGTATTGAGTCGGAATTGCTCCAACTCTTCCAAATCGGTCTCGGGAACCTGAAACAAACTAAAGGAAGCATAAGAAGCCCATAAACCGCTCCCAAGGAGCGATTCCACAAGGAAAATGGGACCAAAACACTACGAAATAGGCACTACACATGACACTTATCAACTCCCCCACACTTAACCCTTACTCGCCCTCGAGTAAGCACATACTACTAGTAAACTATCCGAGTGGGTATTAGCGCACCCTACGCCCCTTCAACTCACGCGAGTGCACTTAGAGAACAAGTGCACTCCGCAAGGCAAGTTGGGTCTTGCGACAAAACTGTGGATGCAACCGGACACAAAACACACAAACAAACAAACACATAATCGGTTGCACCCAAAAGAAAAACAAATACCGCTTCTCTCAAAAAGCGGTGAATAAAAAACCGATTTAGGACTCGAGGTAAGTGACAACGTTCCCAAGCTAGCAATACAAACCGAGGTGAACTAAACCCTAATAGTATGACGATAAAGCAATAAAAACGTTGGTAACTTACCTAGGTCCTCCTAACTTTCTAAAAACGTACTACGGGACGATCGGCGGAGTGGGAAGTGATGATCCACGGTGTTAGTCGACACTGTAGGTAAGTGAGACCCCGCCCCCTTTAGCGTGTGCCAAGAGGGTCGTCCCATGTCCAAAACCGCCTAACTAGTCCAAGTAAAAAGGTGGAAATTTGCAAAATGAGGGAAGACCGACTAATGCCGCTATCATCCTGCCTCAGGACTCGGTCCTTTGGTAGGCTCTTCACGGCAAAAGTCGGAAAAAGGCTTATTTTTGTGGGGATTTCTTTTTGTGAGACGGGTTTTCTTTTGGCATTTTTCTTTCTTTTTGACATTTTGCTTTGTTTGTTGCCATGCCATTCTTTTTCTTCTTTTCTATTTTCTTTTTGGCTTTTGTGCCTTTTCTTTTTCTTCATTTCTTTTCTTTCTTTCATTTTTTTCTTTCTTTTCTTTTCTTTGCCCTTTTTGGCAAGATTTGGCTTTTTGGCATTTTCATTGTATAACAAGAAAGAGAGAATTCAACAAATTACATCTTATTGTGTGGATATGTGTGAGAGGTAGGTAAATGGGTAAGTCGGGGGTCGCGATCCTTCTTCAAACCCACAAAAAGTGGAGAACTTGGACTAATCAAACAATCCTAGACACGGTCACCTAAGGGACGAGACTCGGTAACCAAGGCCTTTTCACACCGTGGGTGGTCATAATGGTCAAAATGCAAATCCCGTAGTAAATCCCTAGTAAGCTAGGTGGACTCAAGGTAAAGGACCAACGAAATCATTGATTTAGGGTCATTCTACTAGAGTAAAGTCCAAGACTCGATTTATACTACTAGGAAGGGAAAGTAAGCACTCACACACTAGCTTCTAAACCGGGTTTTCGAAAACCATTTACACACAAGACACACAACAAAAGACAAAACAAAGACTCAACGAAAACGAAAGAAAAAGAAACAAAAGCAACAAAACAAGAACAACACAAAACGAACACAAACACCACCCCGATCATCCAAACAAGCCACCAAATCAACCACAACTATGTACAAGCTCCACCCTAGCACACCACATCACAATCTCCTCCAAACTCCGCAAGAGACAAAGAAGGAAAAAGGGATAGAAGATGTTACCGGACATCATGAAAGCTCTCCAAAATTAGCGGCAATTTAAGCAACCTATAAGGAAAAGAGGGCAAACACACAAAACAAAACAAATACACGACACAAAGACACAAAAGGAAAACACACAAAAAAAGGAAAATCTTTTTGATTTTTTGTGAAATTTTTCAAATTTTTATGGTTTTTAAAGATTTTTTCGAAAAAACTAAGAAAATAAAACTAACTATGCTAGAATATCGCTCCCCCACACTTAAACCGAGCAATTTCCTCATATGCTCGATCGTAGTGTGCGGAGAGACAAAAGAAAAAGAAAAGAAACTACAAAAAAAAAGCTACAAATCAAAGAATGAGGTGAAGAAAAGGTAGAAGGTGTCCGGCCGGGGTGTAATCAAGTCACCAAGGGCCGAGACAAGAAAAGATATGGATGGTAAGGGATTCGTCACGTCCCAACCGTCAATAATATAACCGGCTAATCCTAACTAGGGTAGATAGGGTAAGTCGGGTCGAATCCACGGGGACGGTAATGTAAAGCCTAGACTAAGGTCACCCGATTACGAGACTAAGTCAACGAGCTAAGCTAAACCATAAATGATAAGGAGGGGAGAAGGCTAGACTATGACTAAGGAGAACAAACTAGGAGAACGGGCTAGGATTAGGTCGGGGTCAAAGGGGTAACGGAATAGTCAAGGGAGAACTAGAGCGAGGGAGGTAGTAGGGTGATCTAGGTTGGTCCGTGCTCTCGCAACTTAGACCCACCTAGAGGTTCCACCTAGAACCCATCTCGGCGACACACAAGACAAACGGGGTTCTAGCGCGCTATGGTGGCCTAGGTCGAATCCGGGCTCTCGCTACTTAGACCGACCTAGGGGTCGTCCTCACCGGGCTCTCGCAACTTAGTGAGGGAACCGAACCCACAAACAAACTATTACCCACAAGAGAAAGGCAAGAAGAACAAGTATATGCATCTACTAGTCAATCAAGCATTTCAACAAACATGTGATGTGCACCAAACCAAGAGGAAACCCAAATCTTCCACCAACAACTCCAACAATCCCTTAATCATTCAATTAACACCCTAATCACCTTACTAACCCTAGCAAGAACACTACTCTAACATATCTAAAGGAAATACTAACAAAAACAAGGTAAACAAACTCAAACAACCAAACATACACAAACAAACTAGTGAAAACACTAAACAAGAACTAAAGAAGTAAACTTGGATGAATGAACAAAGATTAAGAGTAAAAGGAGAAGAGGATTATACCATATTACAAAAGGAAATGGAAAAGGAGAACACTTGTATAGAAAAAACCCAAACAATTCCACCAAGGTTGTCAATCTTGGTGGATTCTTCAAGAGATCCAAAATACAAGCAATAATCTAGGATTAACAACTAATTACCGACTAATCTACTCTAATCTAATCTAATCTAATCTAAAGTAGTCTAGGGTTTTTTGTCTAATGAAGTGCATAAGCTTTACATAACAAGGAAACGGTATATATAGGGTTTAAGAATGAAAGGAGAAGAAAGAAAGCAAAGCACGGCAGCAGCACGCCCGTCCCGGCCGAGACGGGGTGGTCCCGGTCGGGAAGGGATGGTCCCGACCGAGACGAGGTTGGTCTCGGCCGAGACGGCTCTTCACAGAAACCTCCTTGTTTGTGCACCTCATCCCGAACGGGATGAGGCCATCCCGAACGGGATGAGCCTTGTAGGCCTCCATTATGATCTTTTTGGTCCCTCCTTGGTTCTCATGGACTTCTCACCGATTCTCGGGACTCGGGATCGGGTCTTGGAGGCTCGGGATTGGGTCCCAAGGTCTCAGGGTCGACTCCAAGCCATCGAGTCATCGTTCCTTAGTTTCGTTGGCTCCAAAATGTGTATGTATTGAGTCGGAATTGCTCCAACTCTTCCAAATCGGTCTCGGGAACCTGAAACAAACTAAAGGAAGCATAAGAAGCCCATAAACCGCTCCCAAGGAGCGATTCCACAAGGAAAATGGGACCAAAACACTACGAAATAGGCACTACACATGACACTTATCAACTCCCCCACACTTAACCCTTACTCGCCCTCGAGTAAGCACATACTACTAGTAAACTATCCGAGTGGGTATTAGCGCACCCTACGCCCCTTCAACTCACGCGAGTGCACTTAGAGAACAAGTGCACTCCGCAAGGCAAGTTGGGTCTTGCGACAAAACTGTGGATGCAACCGGACACAAAACACACAAACAAACAAACACATAATCGGTTGCACCCAAAAGAAAAACAAATACCGCTTCTCTCAAAAAGCGGTGAATAAAAAACCGATTTAGGACTCGAGGTAAGTGACAACGTTCTCAAGCTAGCAATACAAACCGAGGTGAACTAAACCCTAATAGTATGACGATAAAGCAATAAAAACGTTGGTAACTTACCTAGGTCCTCCTAACTTTCTAAAAACGTACTACGGGACGATCGACGGAGTGGGAAGTGATGATCCACGGTGTTAGTCGACACTGTAGGTAAGTGAGACCCCGCCCCCTTTAGCGTGTGCCAAGAGGGTCGTCCCATGTCCAAAACCGCCTAACTAGTCCAAGTAAAAAGGTGGAAATTTGCAAAATGAGGGAAGACCGACTAATGCCGCTATCATCCTGCCTCAGGACTCGGTCCTTTGGTAGGCTCTTCACGGCAAAAGTCGGAAAAAGGCTTATTTTTGTGGGGATTTCTTTTTGTGAGACGGGTTTTCTTTTGGCATTTTTCTTTCTTTTTGACATTTTGCTTTGTTTGTTGCCATGCCATTCTTTTTCTTCTTTTCTATTTTCTTTTTGGCTTTTGTGCCTTTTCTTTTTCTTCATTTCTTTTCTTTCTTTCATTTTTTTCTTTCTTTTCTTTTCTTTGCCCTTTTTGGCAAGATTTGGCTTTTTGGCATTTTCATTGTATAACAAGAAAGAGAGAATTCAACAAATTACATCTTATTGTGTGGATATGTGTGAGAGGTAGGTAAATGGGTAAGTCGGGGGTCGCGATCCTTCTTCAAACCCACAAAAAGTGGAGAACTTGGACTAATCAAACAATCCTAGACACGGTCACCTAAGGGACGAGACTCGGTAACCAAGGCCTTTTCACACCGTGGGTGGTCATAATGGTCAAAATGCAAATCCCGTAGTAAATCCCTAGTAAGCTAGGTGGACACAAGGTAAAGGACCAACGAAATCATTGATTTAGGGTCATTCTACTAGAGTAAAGTCCAAGACTCGATTTATACTACTAGGAAGGGAAAGTAAGCACTCACACACTAGCTTCTAAACCGGGTTTTCGAAAACCATTTACACACAAGACACACAACAAAAGACAAAACAAAGACTCAACGGAAACGAAAGAAAAAGAAACAAAAGCAACAAAACAAGAACAACACAAAACGAACACAAACACTACACAAACACCACCCCGATCATCCAAACAAGCCACCAAATCAACCACAACTATGTACAAGCTCCACCCGAGCACACCACATCACAATCTCCTCCAAACTCCGCAAGAGACAAAGAAGGAAAAAGGGATAGAAGATGTTACCGGACATCATGAAAGCTCTCCAAAATTAGCGGCAATTTAAGCAACCTATAAGGAAAAGAGGGCAAACACACAAAACAAAACAAATTCACGACACAAAGACACAAAAGGAAAACACACAAAAAAGGAAAATCTTTTTGATTTTTTGTGAAATTTTTCAAATTTTTATGGTTTTTAAAGATTTTTTCGAAAAAACTAAGAAAATAAAACTAACTATGCTAGAATATCGCTCCCCCACACTTAAACCGAGCAATGTCCTCATATGCTCGATCGTAGTGTGCGGAGAGACAAAAGAAAAAGAAAAGAAACTACAAAAAAAAAGCTACAAATCAAAGAATGAGGTGAAGAAAAGGTAGAAGGTGTCCGGCCGGGGTGTAATCAAGTCACCAAGGGCCGAGACAAGAAAAGATATGGATGGTAAGGGATTCGTCACGTCCCAACCGTCAATAATATAACCGGCTAATCCTAACTAGGGTAGATAGGGTAAGTCGGGTCGAATCCACGGGGACGGTAATGTAAAGCCTAGACTAAGGTCACCCGATTACGAGACTAAGTCAACGAGCTAAGCTAAACCATAAATGATAAGGAGGGGAGAAGGCTAGACTATGACTAAGGAGAACAAACTAGGAGAACGGGCTAGGATTAGGTCGGGGTCAAAGGGGTAACGGAATAGTCAAGGGAGAACTAGAGCGAGGGAGGTAGTAGGGTGATCTAGGTTGGTCCGTGCTCTCGCAACTTAGACCCACCTAGAGGTTCCACCTAGAACCCATCTCGGCGACACACAAGACAAACGGGGTTCTAGCGCGCTATGGTGGCCTAGGTCGAATCCGGGCTCTCGCTACTTAGACCGACCTAGGGGTCGTCCTCACCGGGCTCTCGCAACTTAGTGGGGGAACCGAACCCACAAACAAACTATTACCCACAAGAGAAAGGCAAGAAGAACAAGTATATGCATCTACTAGTCAATCAAGCATTTCAACAAACATGTGATGTGCACCAAACCAAGAGGAAACCCAAATCTTCCACCAACAACTCCAACAATCCCTTAATCATTCAATTAACACCCTAATCACCTTACTAACCCTAGCAAGAACACTACTCTAACATATCTAAAGGAAATACTAACAAAAACAAGGTAAACAAACTCAAACAACCAAACATACACAAACAAACTAGTGAAAACACTAAACAAGAACTAAAGAAGTAAACTTGGATGAATGAACAAAGATTAAGAGTAAAAGGAGAAGAGGATTATACCATATTACAAAAGGAAATGGAAAAGGAGAACACTTGTATAGAAAAAACCCAAACAATTCCACCAAGGTTGTCAATCTTGGTGGATTCTTCAAGAGATCCAAAATACAAGCAATAATCTAGGATTAACAACTAATTACCGACTAATCTACTCTAATCTAATCTAATCTAATCTAAAGTAGTCTAGGGTTTTTTGTCTAATGAAGTGCATAAGCTTTACATAACAAGGGAAGGGTATATATAGGGTTTAAGAATGAAAGGAGAAAAAAGAAAGCAAAGCACGGCAGCAGCACGCCCGTCCCGGCCGAGACGGGGTGGTCCCGGTCGGGAAGGGATGGTCCCGACCGAGACGAGGTTGGTCTCGGCCGAGACGGCTCTTCACAGAAACCTCCTTGTTTGTGCACCTCATCCCGAACGGGATGAGGCCATCCCGAACGGGATGAGCCTTGTAGGCCTCCATTATGATCTTTTTGGTCCCTCCTTGGTTCTCATGGACTTCTCACCGATTCTCGGGACTCGGGATCGGGTCTTGGAGGCTCGGGATTGGGTCCCAAGGTCTCAGGGTCGACTCCAAGCCATCGAGTCATCGTTCCTTAGTTTCGTTGGCTCCAAAATGTGTATGTATTGAGTCGGAATTGCTCCAACTCTTCCAAATCGGTCTCGGGAACCTGAAACAAACTAAAGGAAGCATAAGAAGCCCATAAACCGCTCCCAAGGAGCGATTCCACAAGGAAAATGGGACCAAAACACTACGAAATAGGCACTACACATGACACTTATCAACTCCCCCACACTTAACCCTTACTCGCCCTCGAGTAAGCACATACTACTAGTAAACTATCCGAGTGGGTATTAGCGCACCCTACGCCCCTTCAACTCACGCGAGTGCACTTAGAGAACAAGTGCACTCCGCAAGGCAAGTTGGGTCTTGCGACAAAACTGTGGATGCAACCGGACACAAAACACACAAACAAACAAACACATAATCGGTTGCACCCAAAAGAAAAACAAATACCGCTTCTCTCAAAAAGCGGTGAATAAAAAACCGATTTAGGACTCGAGGTAAGTGACAACGTTCTCAAGCTAGCAATACAAACCGAGGTGAACTAAACCCTAATAGTATGACGATAAAGCAATAAAAACGTTGGTAACTTACCTAGGTCCTCCTAACTTTCTAAAAACGTACTACGGGACGATCGGCGGAGTGGGAAGTGATGATCCACGGTGTTAGTCGACACTGTAGGTAAGTGAGACCCCGCCCCCTTTAGCGTGTGCCAAGAGGGTCGTCCCATGTCCAAAACCGCCTAACTAGTCCAAGTAAAAAGGTGGAAATTTGCAAAATGAGGGAAGACCGACTAATGCCGCTATCATCCTGCCTCAGGACTCGGTCCTTTGGTAGGCTCTTCACGGCAAAAGTCGGAAAAAGGCTTATTTTTGTGGGGATTTCTTTTTGTGAGACGGGTTTTCTTTTGGCATTTTTCTTTCTTTTTGACATTTTGCTTTGTTTGTTGCCATGCCATTCTTTTTCTTCTTTTCTATTTTCTTTTTGGCTTTTGTGCCTTTTCTTTTTCTTCATTTCTTTTCTTTCTTTCATTTTTTTCTTTCTTTTCTTTTCTTTGCCCTTTTTGGCAAGATTTGGCTTTTTGGCATTTTCATTGTATAACAAGAAAGAGAGAATTCAACAAATTACATCTTATTGTGTGGATATGTGTGAGAGGTAGGTAAATGGGTAAGTCGGGGGTCGCGATCCTTCTTCAAACCCACAAAAAGTGGAGAACTTGGACTAATCAAACAATCCTAGACACGGTCACCTAAGGGACGAGACTCGGTAACCAAGGCCTTTTCACACCGTGGGTGGTCATAATGGTCAAAATGCAAATCCCGTAGTAAATCCCTAGTAAGCTAGGTGGACACAAGGTAAAGGACCAACGAAATCATTGATTTAGGGTCATTCTACTAGAGTAAAGTCCAAGACTCGATTTATACTACTAGGAAGGGAAAGTAAGCACTCACACACTAGCTTCTAAACCGGGTTTTCGAAAACCATTTACACACAAGACACACAACAAAAGACAAAACAAAGACTCAACGAAAACGAAAGAAAAAGAAACAAAAGCAACAAAACAAGAACAACACAAAACGAACACAAACACTACACAAACACCACCCCGATCATCCAAACAAGCCACCAAATCAACCACAACTATGTACAAGCTCCACCCGAGCACACCACATCACAATCTCCTCCAAACTCCGCAAGAGACAAAGAAGGAAAAAGGGATAGAAGATGTTACCGGACATCATGAAAGCTCTCCAAAATTAGCGGCAATTTAAGCAACCTATAAGGAAAAGAGGGCAAACACACAAAAAAACAAATTCACGACACAAAGACACAAAAGGAAAACACACAAAAAAGGAAAATCTTTTTGATTTTTTGTGAAATTTTTCAAATTTTTATGGTTTTTAAAGATTTTTTCGAAAAAACTAAGAAAATAAAACTAACTATGCTAGAATATCGCTCCCCCACACTTAAACCGAGCAATGTCCTCATATGCTCGATCGTAGTGTGCGGAGAGACAAAAGAAAAAGAAAAGAAACTACAAAAAAAAAGCTACAAATCAAAGAATGAGGTGAAGAAAAGGTAGAAGGTGTCCGGCCGGGGTGTAATCAAGTCACCAAGGGCCGAGACAAGAAAAGATATGGATGGTAAGGGATTCGTCACGTCCCAACCGTCAATAATATAACCGGCTAATCCTAACTAGGGTAGATAGGGTAAGTCGGGTCGAATCCACGGGGACGGTAATGTAAAGCCTAGACTAAGGTCACCCGATTACGAGACTAAGTCAACGAGCTAAGCTAAACCATAAATGATAAGGAGGGGAGAAGGCTAGACTATGACTAAGGAGAACAAACTAGGAGAACGGGCTAGGATTAGGTCGGGGTCAAAGGGGTAACGGAATAGTCAAGGGAGAACTAGAGCGAGGGAGGTAGTAGGGTGATCTAGGTTGGTCCGTGCTCTCGCAACTTAGACCCACCTAGAGGTTCCACCTAGAACCCATCTCGGCGACACACAAGACAAACGGGGTTCTAGCGCGCTATGGTGGCCTAGGTCGAATCCGGGCTCTCGCTACTTAGACCGACCTAGGGGTCGTCCTCACCGGGCTCTCGCAACTTAGTGGGGGAACCGAACCCACAAACAAACTATTACCCACAAGAGAAAGGCAAGAAGAACAAGTATATGCATCTACTAGTCAATCAAGCATTTCAACAAACATGTGATGTGCACCAAACCAAGAGGAAACCCAAATCTTCCACCAACAACTCCAACAATCCCTTAATCATTCAATTAACACCCTAATCACCTTACTAACCCTAGCAAGAACACTACTCTAACATATCTAAAGGAAATACTAACAAAAACAAGGTAAACAAACTCAAACAACCAAACATACACAAACAAACTAGTGAAAACACTAAACAAGAACTAAAGATGTAAACTTGGATGAATGAACAAAGATTAAGAGTAAAAGGAGAAGAGGATTATACCATATTACAAAAGGAAATGGAAAAGGAGAACACTTGTATAGAAAAAACCCAAACAATTCCACCAAGGTTGTCAATCTTGGTGGATTCTTCAAGAGATCCAAAATACAAGCACTAATCTAGGATTAACCACTAATTACCGACTAATCTACTCTAATCTAATCTAATCTAATCTAAAGTAGTCTAGGGTTTTTTGTCTAATGAAGTGCATAAGCTTTACATAACAAGGGAAGGGTATATATAGGGTTTAAGAATGAAAGGAGAAAAAAGAAAGCAAAGCACGGCAGCAGCACGCCCGTCCCGGCCGAGACGGGGTGGTCCCGGTCGGGAAGGGATGGTCCCGACCGAGACGAGGTTGGTCTCGGCCGAGACGGCTCTTCACAGAAACCTCCTTGTTTGTGCACCTCATCCCGAACGGGATGAGGCCATCCCGAACGGGATGAGCCTTGTAGGCCTCCATTATGATCTTTTTGGTCCCTCCTTGGTTCTCATGGACTTCTCACCGATTCTCGGGACTCGGGATCGGGTCTTGGAGGCTCGGGATTGGGTCCCAAGGTCTCAGGGTCGACTCCAAGCCATCGAGTCATCGTTCCTTAGTTTCGTTGGCTCCAAAATGTGTATGTATTGAGTCGGAATTGCTCCAACTCTTCCAAATCGGTCTCGGGAACCTGAAACAAACTAAAGGAAGCATAAGAAGCCCATAAACCGCTCCCAAGGAGCGATTCCACAAGGAAAATGGGACCAAAACACTACGAAATAGGCACTACACATGACACTTATCAACTCCCCCACACTTAACCCTTACTCGCCCTCGAGTAAGCACATACTACTAGTAAACTATCCGAGTGGGTATTAGCGCACCCTACGCCCCTTCAACTCACGCGAGTGCACTTAGAGAACAAGTGCACTCCGCAAGGCAAGTTGGGTCTTGCGACAAAACTGTGGATGCAACCGGACACAAAACACACAAACAAACAAACACATAATCGGTTGCACCCAAAAGAAAAACAAATACCGCTTCTCTCAAAAAGCGGTGAATAAAAAACCGATTTAGGACTCGAGGTAAGTGACAACGTTCCCAAGCTAGCAATACAAACCGAGGTGAACTAAACCCTAATAGTATGACGATAAAGCAATAAAAACGTTGGTAACTTACCTAGGTCCTCCTAACTTTCTAAAAACGTACTACGGGACGATCGGCGGAGTGGGAAGTGATGATCCACGGTGTTAGTCGACACTGTAGGTAAGTGAGACCCCGCCCCCTTTAGCGTGTGCCAAGAGGGTCGTCCCATGTCCAAAACCGCCTAACTAGTCCAAGTAAAAAGGTGGAAATTTGCAAAATGAGGGAAGACCGACTAATGCCGCTATCATCCTTCCTCAGGACTCGGTCCTTTGGTAGGCTCTTCACGGCAAAAGTCGGAAAAAGGCTTATTTTTGTGGGGATTTCTTTTTGTGAGACGGGTTTTCTTTTGGCATTTTTCTTTCTTTTTGACATTTTGCTTTGTTTGTTGCCATGCCATTCTTTTTCTTCTTTTCTATTTTCTTTTTGGCTTTTGTGCCTTTTCTTTTTCTTCATTTCTTTTCTTTCTTTCATTTTTTTCTTTCTTTTCTTTTCTTTGCCCTTTTTGGCAAGATTTGGCTTTTTGGCATTTTCATTGTATAACAAGAAAGAGAGAATTCAACAAATTACATCTTATTGTGTGGATATGTGTGAGAGGTAGGTAAATGGGTAAGTCGGGGGTCGCGATCCTTCTTCAAACCCACAAAAAGTGGAGAACTTGGACTAATCAAACAATCCTAGACACGGTCACCTAAGGGACGAGACTCGGTAACCAAGGCCTTTTCACACCGTGGGTGGTCATAATGGTCAAAATGCAAATCCCGTAGTAAATCCCTAGTAAGCTAGGTGGACACAAGGTAAAGGACCAACGAAATCATTGATTTAGGGTCATTCTACTAGAGTAAAGTCCAAGACTCGATTTATACTACTAGGAAGGGAAAGTAAGCACTCACACACTAGCTTCTAAACCGGGTTTTCGAAAACCATTTACACACAAGACACACAACAAAAGACAAAACAAAGACTCAACGAAAACGAAAGAAAAAGAAACAAAAGCAACAAAACAAGAACAACACAAAACGAACACAAACACTACACAAACACCACCCCGATCATCCAAACAAGCCACCAAATCAACCACAACTATGTACAAGCTCCACCCGAGCACACCACATCACAATCTCCTCCAAACTCCGCAAGAGACAAAGAAGGAAAAAGGGATAGAAGATGTTACCGGACATCATGAAAGCTCTCCAAAATTAGCGGCAATTTAAGCAACCTATAAGGAAAAGAGGGCAAACACACAAAAAAACAAATTCACGACACAAAGACACAAAAGGAAAACACACAAAAAAGGAAAATCTTTTTGATTTTTTGTGAAATTTTTCAAATTTTTATGGTTTTTAAAGATTTTTTCGAAAAAACTAAGAAAATAAAACTAACTATGCTAGAATATCGCTCCCCCACACTTAAACCGAGCAATGTCCTCATATGCTCGATCGTAGTGTGCGGAGAGACAAAAGAAAAAGAAAAAAAACTACAAAAAAAAAGCTACAAATCAAAGAATGAGGTGAAGAAAAGGTAGAAGGTGTCCGGCCGGGGTGTAATCAAGTCACCAAGGGCCGAGACAAGAAAAGATATGGATGGTAAGGGATTCGTCACGTCCCAACCGTCAATAATATAACCGGCTAATCCTAACTAGGGTAGATAGGGTAAGTCGGGTCGAATCCACGGGGACGGTAATGTAAAGCCTAGACTAAGGTCACCCGATTACGAGACTAAGTCAACGAGCTAAGCTAAACCATAAATGATAAGGAGGGGAGAAGGCTAGACTATGACTAAGGAGAACAAACTAGGAGAACGGGCTAGGATTAGGTCGGGGTCAAAGGGGTAACGGAATAGTCAAGGGAGAACTAGAGCGAGGGAGGTAGTAGGGTGATCTAGGTTGGTCCGTGCTCTCGCAACTTAGACCCACCTAGAGGTTCCACCTAGAACCCATCTCGGCGACACACAAGACAAACGGGGTTCTAGCGCGCTATGGTGGCCTAGGTCGAATCCGGGCTCTCGCTACTTAGACCGACCTAGGGGTCGTCCTCACCGGGCTCTCGCAACTTAGTGGGGGAACCGAACCCACAAACAAACTATTACCCACAAGAGAAAGGCAAGAAGAACAAGTATATGCATCTACTAGTCAATCAAGCATTTCAACAAACATGTGATGTGCACCAAACCAAGAGGAAACCCAAATCTTCCACCAACAACTCCAACAATCCCTTAATCATTCAATTAACACCCTAATCACCTTACTAACCCTAGCAAGAACACTACTCTAACATATCTAAAGGAAATACTAACAAAAACAAGGTAAACAAACTCAAACAACCAAACATACACAAACAAACTAGTGAAAACACTAAACAAGAACTAAAGATGTAAACTTGGATGAATGAACAAAGATTAAGAGTAAAAGGAGAAGAGGATTATACCATATTACAAAAGGAAATGGAAAAGGAGAACACTTGTATAGAAAAAACCCAAACAATTCCACCAAGGTTGTCAATCTTGGTGGATTCTTCAAGAGATCCAAAATACAAGCACTAATCTAGGATTAACCACTAATTACCGACTAATCTACTCTAATCTAATCTAATCTAATCTAAAGTAGTCTAGGGTTTTTTGTCTAATGAAGTGCATAAGCTTTACATAACAAGGGAAGGGTATATATAGGGTTTAAGAATGAAAGGAGAAAAAAGAAAGCAAAGCACGGCAGCAGCACGCCCGTCCCGGCCGAGACGGGGTGGTCCCGGTCGGGAAGGGATGGTCCCGACCGAGACGAGGTTGGTCTCGGCCGAGACGGCTCTTCACAGAAACCTCCTTGTTTGTGCACCTCATCCCGAACGGGATGAGGCCATCCCGAACGGGATGAGCCTTGTAGGCCTCCATTATGATCTTTTTGGTCCCTCCTTGGTTCTCATGGACTTCTCACCGATTCTCGGGACTCGGGATCGGGTCTTGGAGGCTCGGGATTGGGTCCCAAGGTCTCAGGGTCGACTCCAAGCCATCGAGTCATCGTTCCTTAGTTTCGTTGGCTCCAAAATGTGTATGTATTGAGTCGGAATTGCTCCAACTCTTCCAAATCGGTCTCGGGAACCTGAAACAAACTAAAGGAAGCATAAGAAGCCCATAAACCGCTCCCAAGGAGCGATTCCACAAGGAAAATGGGACCAAAACACTACGAAATAGGCACTACACATGACACTTATCAACTCCCCCACACTTAACCCTTACTCGCCCTCGAGTAAGCACATACTACTAGTAAACTATCCGAGTGGGTATTAGCGCACCCTACGCCCCTTCAACTCACGCGAGTGCACTTAGAGAACAAGTGCACTCCGCAAGGCAAGTTGGGTCTTGCGACAAAACTGTGGATGCAACCGGACACAAAACACACAAACAAACAAACACATAATCGGTTGCACCCAAAAGAAAAACAAATACCGCTTCTCTCAAAAAGCGGTGAATAAAAAACCGATTTAGGACTCGAGGTAAGTGACAACGTTCCCAAGCTAGCAATACAAACCGAGGTGAACTAAACCCTAATAGTATGACGATAAAGCAATAAAAACGTTGGTAACTTACCTAGGTCCTCCTAACTTTCTAAAAACGTACTACGGGACGATCGGCGGAGTGGGAAGTGATGATCCACGGTGTTAGTCGACACTGTAGGTAAGTGAGACCCCGCCCCCTTTAGCGTGTGCCAAGAGGGTCGTCCCATGTCCAAAACCGCCTAACTAGTCCAAGTAAAAAGGTGGAAATTTGCAAAATGAGGGAAGACCGACTAATGCCGCTATCATCCTTCCTCAGGACTCGGTCCTTTGGTAGGCTCTTCACGGCAAAAGTCGGAAAAAGGCTTATTTTTGTGGGGATTTCTTTTTGTGAGACGGGTTTTCTTTTGGCATTTTTCTTTCTTTTTGACATTTTGCTTTGTTTGTTGCCATGCCATTCTTTTTCTTCTTTTCTATTTTCTTTTTGGCTTTTGTGCCTTTTCTTTTTCTTCATTTCTTTTCTTTCTTTCATTTTTTTCTTTCTTTTCTTTTCTTTGCCCTTTTTGGCAAGATTTGGCTTTTTGGCATTTTCATTGTATAACAAGAAAGAGAGAATTCAACAAATTACATCTTATTGTGTGGATATGTGTGAGAGGTAGGTAAATGGGTAAGTCGGGGGTCGCGATCCTTCTTCAAACCCACAAAAAGTGGAGAACTTGGACTAATCAAACAATCCTAGACACGGTCACCTAAGGGACGAGACTCGGTAACCAAGGCCTTTTCACACCGTGGGTGGTCATAATGGTCAAAATGCAAATCCCGTAGTAAATCCCTAGTAAGCTAGGTGGACACAAGGTAAAGGACCAACGAAATCATTGATTTAGGGTCATTCTACTAGAGTAAAGTCCAAGACTCGATTTATACTACTAGGAAGGGAAAGTAAGCACTCACACACTAGCTTCTAAACCGGGTTTTCGAAAACCATTTACACACAAGACACACAACAAAAGACAAAACAAAGACTCAACGAAAACGAAAGAAAAAGAAACAAAAGCAACAAAACAAGAACAACACAAAACGAACACAAACACTACACAAACACCACCCCGATCATCCAAACAAGCCACCAAATCAACCACAACTATGTACAAGCTCCACCCGAGCACACCACATCACAATCTCCTCCAAACTCCGCAAGAGACAAAGAAGGAAAAAGGGATAGAAGATGTTACCGGACATCATGAAAGCTCTCCAAAATTAGCGGCAATTTAAGCAACCTATAAGGAAAAGAGGGCAAACACACAAAAAAACAAATTCACGACACAAAGACACAAAAGGAAAACACACAAAAAAGGAAAATCTTTTTGATTTTTTGTGAAATTTTTCAAATTTTTATGGTTTTTAAAGATTTTTTCGAAAAAACTAAGAAAATAAAACTAACTATGCTAGAATATCGCTCCCCCACACTTAAACCGAGCAATGTCCTCATATGCTCGATCGTAGTGTGCGGAGAGACAAAAGAAAAAGAAAAGAAACTACAAAAAAAAAGCTACAAATCAAAGAATGAGGTGAAGAAAAGGTAGAAGGTGTCCGGCCGGGGTGTAATCAAGTCACCAAGGGCCGAGACAAGAAAAGATATGGATGGTAAGGGATTCGTCACGTCCCAACCGTCAATAATATAACCGGCTAATCCTAACTAGGGTAGATAGGGTAAGTCGGGTCGAATCCACGGGGACGGTAATGTAAAGCCTAGACTAAGGTCACCCGATTACGAGACTAAGTCAACGAGCTAAGCTAAACCATAAATGATAAGGAGGGGAGAAGGCTAGACTATGACTAAGGAGAACAAACTAGGAGAACGGGCTAGGATTAGGTCGGGGTCAAAGGGGTAACGGAATAGTCAAGGGAGAACTAGAGCGAGGGAGGTAGTAGGGTGATCTAGGTTGGTCCGTGCTCTCGCAACTTAGACCCACCTAGAGGTTCCACCTAGAACCCATCTCGGCGACACACAAGACAAACGGGGTTCTAGCGCGCTATGGTGGCCTAGGTCGAATCCGGGCTCTCGCTACTTAGACCGACCTAGGGGTCGTCCTCACCGGGCTCTCGCAACTTAGTGGGGGAACCGAACCCACAAACAAACTATTACCCACAAGAGAAAGGCAAGAAGAACAAGTATATGCATCTACTAGTCAATCAAGCATTTCAACAAACATGTGATGTGCACCAAACCAAGAGGAAACCCAAATCTTCCACCAACAACTCCAACAATCCCTTAATCATTCAATTAACACCCTAATCACCTTACTAACCCTAGCAAGAACACTACTCTAACATATCTAAAGGAAATACTAACAAAAACAAGGTAAACAAACTCAAACAACCAAACATACACAAACAAACTAGTGAAAACACTAAACAAGAACTAAAGATGTAAACTTGGATGAATGAACAAAGATTAAGAGTAAAAGGAGAAGAGGATTATACCATATTACAAAAGGAAATGGAAAAGGAGAACACTTGTATAGAAAAAACCCAAACAATTCCACCAAGGTTGTCAATCTTGGTGGATTCTTCAAGAGATCCAAAATACAAGCACTAATCTAGGATTAACCACTAATTACCGACTAATCTACTCTAATCTAATCTAATCTAATCTAAAGTAGTCTAGGGTTTTTTGTCTAATGAAGTGCATAAGCTTTACATAACAAGGGAAGGGTATATATAGGGTTTAAGAATGAAAGGAGAAAAAAGAAAGCAAAGCACGGCAGCAGCACGCCCGTCCCGGCCGAGACGGGGTGGTCCCGGTCGGGAAGGGATGGTCCCGACCGAGACGAGGTTGGTCTCGGCCGAGACGGCTCTTCACAGAAACCTCCTTGTTTGTGCACCTCATCCCGAACGGGATGAGGCCATCCCGAACGGGATGAGCCTTGTAGGCCTCCATTATGATCTTTTTGGTCCCTCCTTGGTTCTCATGGACTTCTCACCGATTCTCGGGACTCGGGATCGGGTCTTGGAGGCTCGGGATTGGGTCCCAAGGTCTCAGGGTCGACTCCAAGCCATCGAGTCATCGTTCCTTAGTTTCGTTGGCTCCAAAATGTGTATGTATTGAGTCGGAATTGCTCCAACTCTTCCAAATCGGTCTCGGGAACCTGAAACAAACTAAAGGAAGCATAAGAAGCCCATAAACCGCTCCCAAGGAGCGATTCCACAAGGAAAATGGGACCAAAACACTACGAAATAGGCACTACACATGACACTTATCAACTCCCCCACACTTAACCCTTACTCGCCCTCGAGTAAGCACATACTACTAGTAAACTATCCGAGTGGGTATTAGCGCACCCTACGCCCCTTCAACTCACGCGAGTGCACTTAGAGAACAAGTGCACTCCGCAAGGCAAGTTGGGTCTTGCGACAAAACTGTGGATGCAACCGGACACAAAACACACAAACAAACAAACACATAATCGGTTGCACCCAAAAGAAAAACAAATACCGCTTCTCTCAAAAAGCGGTGAATAAAAAACCGATTTAGGACTCGAGGTAAGTGACAACGTTCCCAAGCTAGCAATACAAACCGAGGTGAACTAAACCCTAATAGTATGACGATAAAGCAATAAAAACGTTGGTAACTTACCTAGGTCCTCCTAACTTTCTAAAAACGTACTACGGGACGATCGGCGGAGTGGGAAGTGATGATCCACGGTGTTAGTCGACACTGTAGGTAAGTGAGACCCCGCCCCCTTTAGCGTGTGCCAAGAGGGTCGTCCCATGTCCAAAACCGCCTAACTAGTCCAAGTAAAAAGGTGGAAATTTGCAAAATGAGGGAAGACCGACTAATGCCGCTATCATCCTTCCTCAGGACTCGGTCCTTTGGTAGGCTCTTCACGGCAAAAGTCGGAAAAAGGCTTATTTTTGTGGGGATTTCTTTTTGTGAGACGGGTTTTCTTTTGGCATTTTTCTTTCTTTTTGACATTTTGCTTTGTTTGTTGCCATGCCATTCTTTTTCTTCTTTTCTATTTTCTTTTTGGCTTTTGTGCCTTTTCTTTTTCTTCATTTCTTTTCTTTCTTTCATTTTTTTCTTTCTTTTCTTTTCTTTGCCCTTTTTGGCAAGATTTGGCTTTTTGGCATTTTCATTGTATAACAAGAAAGAGAGAATTCAACAAATTACATCTTATTGTGTGGATATGTGTGAGAGGTAGGTAAATGGGTAAGTCGGGGGTCGCGATCCTTCTTCAAACCCACAAAAAGTGGAGAACTTGGACTAATCAAACAATCCTAGACACGGTCACCTAAGGGACGAGACTCGGTAACCAAGGCCTTTTCACACCGTGGGTGGTCATAATGGTCAAAATGCAAATCCCGTAGTAAATCCCTAGTAAGCTAGGTGGACTCAAGGTAAAGGACCAACGAAATCATTGATTTAGGGTCATTCTACTAGAGTAAAGTCCAAGACTCGATTTATAATACTAGGAAGGGAAAGTAAGCACTCACACACTAGCTTCTAAACCGGGTTTTCGAAAACCATTTACACACAAGACACACAACAAAAGACAAAACAAAGACTCAACGAAAACGAAAGAAAAAGAAACAAAAGCAACAAAACAAGAACAACACAAAACGAACACAAACACAACACAAACACCACCCCGATCATCCAAACAAGCCACCAAATCAACCACAACTATGTACAAGCTCCACCCGAGCACACCACATCACAATCTCCTCCAAACTCCGCAAGAGACAAAGAAGGAAAAAGGGATAGAAGATGTTACCGGACATCATGAAAGCTCTCCAAAATTAGCGGCAATTTAAGCAACCTATAAGGAAAAGAGGGCAAACACACAAAACAAAACAAATACACGACACAAAGACACAAAAGGAAAACACACAAAAAAGGAAAATCTTTTTGATTTTTTGTGAAATTTTTCAAATTTTTATGGTTTTTAAAGATTTTTTCGAAAAAACTAAGAAAATAAAACTAACTATGCTAGAATATCGCTCCCCCACACTTAAACCGAGCAATGTCCTCATATGCTTGATCGTAGTGTGCGGAGAGACAAAAGAAAAAGAAAAGAAACTACAAAAAAAAGCTACAAATCAAAGAATGAGGTGAAGAAAAGGTAGAAGGTGTCCGGCCGGGGTGTAATCAAGTCACCAAGGGCCGAGACAAGAAAAGATATGGATGGTAAGGGATTCGTCACGTCCCAACCGTCAATAATATAACCGGCTAATCCTAACTAGGGTAGATAGGGTAAGTCGGGTCGAATCCACGGGGACGGTAATGTAAAGCCTAGACTAAGGTCACCCGATTACGAGACTAAGTCAACGAGCTAAGCTAAACCATAAATGATAAGGAGGGGAGAAGGCTAGACTATGACTAAGGAGAACAAACTAGGAGAACGGGCTAGGATTAGGTCGGGGTCAAAGGGGTAACGGAATAGTCAAGGGAGAACTAGAGCGAGGGAGGTAGTAGGGTGATCTAGGTTGGTCCGTGCTCTCGCAACTTAGACCCACCTAGAGGTTCCACCTAGAACCCATCTCGGCGACACACAAGACAAACGGGGTTCTAGCGCGCTATGGTGGCCTAGGTCGAATCCGGGCTCTCGCTACTTAGACCGACCTAGGGGTCGTCCTCACCGGGCTCTCGCAACTTAGTGGGGGAACCGAACCCACAAACAAACTATTACCCACAAGAGAAAGGCAAGAAGAACAAGTATATGCATCTACTAGTCAATCAAGCATTTCAACAAACATGTGATGTGCACCAAACCAAGAGGAAACCCAAATCTTCCACCAACAACTCCAACAATCCCTTAATCATTCAATTAACACCCTAATCACCTTACTAACCCTAGCAAGAACACTACTCTAACATATCTAAAGGAAATACTAACAAAAACAAGGTAAACAAACTCAAACAACCAAACATACACAAACAAACTAGTGAAAACACTAAACAAGAACTAAAGATGTAAACTTGGATGAATGAACAAAGATTAAGAGTAAAAGGAGAAGAGGATTATACCATATTACAAAAGGAAATGGAAAAGGAGAACACTTGTATAGAAAAAACCCAAACAATTCCACCAAGGTTGTCAATCTTGGTGGATTCTTCAAGAGATCCAAAATACAAGCAATAATCTAGGATTAACCACTAATTACCGACTAATCTACTCTAATCTAATCTAATCTAATCTAAAGTAGTCTAGGGTTTTTTGTCTAATGAAGTGCATAAGCTTTACATAACAAGGGAAGGGTATATATAGGGTTTAAGAATGAAAGGTGTAACACCCGCTAATTTTCTAGGCGTTGTTATCTATTCTGTTATGACTCCGTCATGACTCTGTGATTTTTTTCTGCCTTCAGTATCCTTCATTTTCAAACTTCATAATATTTTCGAGTCAAATATTATTTATTTTCATTAAAATATTTTAAATATTTTATTTTCCTTTAATAAATCTATTTATTAAATTTTCGTCGCAAACTATTTATTTAATTCACAAAGAATCTCATTTTAACGAACTATCATTTTAAGCTTGAATTTGGGTTATTTATTTTTCTACAAGGGCCCAAATACGTTTATATAATATTTCTAACTAAGAAAATATTTTTATTTATGAAAATCTATCATTTAATGATTTTATTACGAAGTTTCGTAATTAATTATTTTCGGACGCGCGGTTTACTTGAATTGCTTTGAAATACCTTTAATAATTTTACGATTCTTCTTTTTATCAACTTACAATTATTTTGGAACCTTTTCTCACATGTTGGACCGTGACAACCCTTGTCACACCCCTTACTACACATTTTATTACACATTTCATTTTATGATGTTTAAGCCTTAGATATTTTTTTTTCTCACCCATTTATTTTTGGCCTTAAACACAAACTCTTCACACTCCCTTCCTCTCTCATTTTGGCTGAATTGTGCATGTATTATGACATAGTTTTCATCAAAATTTACTTATCATTTATGCTTTAGAAAACCATCCACTTTCTTATCATTCTTTTTACAAAAAATTAAACATTTCCTCCCTTTGTCTCTCTTGGCTGAGATTTTCCAGCAGCTTTTCTAGCCAAATTTTGTCTCAAAGTGAGTCTTGATCGTCTCATTTTCATCTCCAAATTAATCGTCACTCTGATCCCTTCGTTAAGGTAATAATCGATGTTGTTTTCGATCGATATTTGCCTTCATTTTCTTAGTTTTCTCATGGTATTTTTCCACCATGTTTTTCATGTGTTGAAGGTTTTTTGAATGATCCCGAAGCCGAGGAATATATTATCGATTCAGACTTGGAGTAGAGGTAACGTCGATGTTACTCGGTATTTCATGATTTTAATTGTGTATTTGCATGTATATATTTTTATATTTTATTTTGACAATATATGTATGTCACAAAATCTGGAAAATTTTCAAAAGTTGAAAATTTGCATGTTTCGGTATTTTTATCGCTTTTACGAGATTAACGATTAAATCGTCATATTAATTTGTAAAATCATAATATTCGGCCTAAACATGTAATATATGTTTATATTCTGTAAAATTGATATTTTTGATGATTTATAATAATTTAGGATTTTTCTGATATTTTAAATATCGATTATTGAATTATTACCGTTTACGGACAAAAACGATTAAAAGCCGATTTTTAGTTCTAGTACCTAAACATTTTATTTTAATCTGATTTTTGGCGTGGTGAAACTTTCTGGTGAAATAGAATTTTCTGAATGTTTTCATAATTTTTCGGAATTGTTAAGTGGATGAATTAATTAATCACTTTAAATCATCGTTTATCGTTAAAACCGTGTTTGTTGTTTAAATTCTCGAATTCTGGCCTTTGGTTTGAATCTGGAAAAAAATGTGATTCTGATGATTTCATATTAATATATATTTTTATGATTTTTAGTGCCTTAATAAAATGTTAGGAACGATAAGTTTATTAATGAAATCGTTAATTGTGAAAACGGGTTTAAATGACGGTTTTGTTGGAATTTGTTAAATCTGGAATTTTGGAAAAATCTGAAAAATTTATATTCTGGAAAATCATGATTTTTAAGTTTAATAATAATTTTTGGATATTAATACTTAAATTGTTTTGTAATTACTATTTTTATTAATCGTTATTGTCGAGATTAGACGATTAACGGGAAAACGCTTTAAAAACCAAGTTTTATGATTCTGGAAAATTTTCTTTTCTGGACAGAATGTCCATAAATATGTTTTAACTATTTTACGTAATTTTTCTACTATTTATTAAAAGTCTTTAATTAATAATTATGGATTTTCGGATAAATTGTGCTTTATCGTTAAAATTCTTCGTCTTACATAAAAGAATTATTTTTCCAGCAATTTTGAAAATATTTAAATCTGAAACTTTAAGATTTAAATCATCCCTTAACATACTCTAAATATATTCATTGATTTAATTAAATAAAAGACGTTAAAGATTTAATTTGACCTTTTGCCGTAAAATCCTATTTATAATCGTATTGTCGTAACTAATAATAATTAGGGAATTTTAGTTTTATAAATTTTGGAAACACCCTAATTAGTAGTACTAAAGTGTTTAAGACATTTTTAATTATTTTGTAAACACTTGTATGGTTTTTCAATAATTTCATAAATCTAAATACTCTCACTTTGATAAGTAATATCGTTAAGGCCGAAAGTACTAGTTTTTATAAATCTATATCGTTTACTAAAATGTCAAATTAGTATAAACTAATATTTTCACTATTTTGATATAATGCTATTTTTAGTAAAGTTTCTAAAAATAGAAGTTTCCTAAAATAGAAAGTTTCCTCTTTTAGAATATAAATTTTACTTCTTTTATCCTCATATTATTTATATTGATTATATCTTTTGAATATCGATAATGGCTTTGTTTTGGAGTTATGGAATAAGGACAAGTGTGAGATTAGAGTAATATATTCTAGGGTTTACGGTTTTGCCATCAACTATAAGGCTAGTGTATCAGGAATCGGTACATTGGTTGTTGAACCGGGTGACAGGTATCCCGGGAGTTGTGTACATTTTGACCTTAAGCTTAGGCCTCGCAGTAAGTCGCCGTCATAAGTTGAACTGGGTGACAGGTAATCCCAGGAGGGGTGTGCATTGTCTTAAACTAGGGTCACGCATTTATAAGTCGCCGCTCTATTATAGTTGAGTAGCCTAGTTAGAGACCGAAGTTTGATTTGTTTGAACTAAGTTCTCGAAGCTAGTTTTTAGTATTCTCCTAGTGAAAGTCTAGCCGTCTACATTAGTCCTATCCATAACGCCATTTTGAATATTTTTATTATTATCGATATATTTTCATTTGCAGGTTGGCAAATGTTTTATGTTTTCTTCGGAAAACTCATTTTATTTATATTGTTTCGTTACGTGAAATTTTTCACTGAAAGCTTATTTTTAATATGCTGTTTTACTATTTTCCATTTTTACTATTTTTCTATAATAGTAATTACAGTTTTAGAATCCTGTTATACGGCTGGGAGAACGTTGGCGTTGCTCCCCACTGATTGTGGCTGTTATGTTTTTAACATGGCAGGTATATGTGTTTTCCTTCGGGTGGGCTAGCGAGCAGTTATGGATCCTGCTTGTTTTAATCAGATCACTGTATTATGGATTGTTAAAACTCTTTTTATGGATTTTATTTATTTATTTATTTTTGTAGCCATTTTTTATTTTATGGCTTATGTATTGACTTACCATTTTTATTTAATCAAGACATAGCTACAGTGTGTTATAATCCCACTTCTACAGTGTTTCCGCCACTGTATTGCGTTAGAATTTCTAGGAGATTACAGGAGATGGATCCGGTAAGATGGGAGGAGGTTTTTCACAAAGGCCTCCACTAACACCTTTTCACTGGGCTTGTCGACCAGCTTGACACTTTCGGCCCTCCATCTTTGGAGGTATTTGGTGAAACCCTCCTTAGGCTCTTGGGCCATGACCTCCAGAGTATGCATGGTCGTCTGGATCTCAGTATTGTCCGCATAGTTTCGGGCGAACTCGGTTGCAACATCGTCCCAAGTTTTGTATTTCTTGGAATCAAGCCTGTAGTACCAGGCTCTCGGGTGCTTGTCCAAGGATGAAGCAAAGAGATGCTTGAACATGGTCGATTTGACCCCCTTAACTGCCATGAACTCCTTAAAAGCCCGGATATGGAGTACCGGGTCTTCAGTCCCATCAAACATGGGTAAGCCCGTCAAGTTGAGATTAGCGGGCAATTCATCAGTTGGGGGTGAATAAGCCCAAACATTTTCCGTGTGGATGGTGTTGCTAGTGGTCGTGTGGACCTGTTCTTGCAGCTTGTGGACCGCGCTGGCCAGTTCAGCTAACGGCCCAACGTCTTCAATTCCAGCGCTAGGAGTTCCTTGTTCGACTGCGCTTACCCGGGTGAGGATGGCGATCTGATCCTCCCTCATTTTCGTCAGTTGGTCTTGGAGCTTAGCCAACGAAAGGGTCAACTCGTCAATAGCCTGTTGCGTCATCGTTCGGGTGGAAGGTGGCCTGTCTGTAAGAACACCGCGTAATCAGCAACTAACCCAAATCCTAGAACTAAAGTACATCCCGAGCAAGGGAAGAAAGGAAGTTAAGAAGAAAACGACTCGAAAAAGACATCTAGACGGATGACTTGTGAAAGCTGGGCCTCCTTTAGGATCCAGCTGTGTGGGTTGGGCCTTGTTCAGAAGGAGGTTCACGTGAGACATTCCCCAGACTTTTAGACTCGATTGTGTAGACGGGCCAACCCTTGTAGGAGTATGTCCTACGTGGGTGGGTCTTGCCTTAGTCTAATAAGGCGGACTGGGATAGAGAGGAAATCCGTGATATAAGATCGACGGAGTTTCGACGCTAGAAGACCTTGACGACTTACGACACGACCCGACACTGCTAAATACGGGAAGTCCTAAGAAGAGGAAGGTTGCAAAATTGAATTTTTGAAAGCCCGAAAAAAATTCGGAGAACCGGCCCTTTTTCGAAAGAAAAACGGAAAAAGTGGACCGGGTTACGGGTTTGAAAAAGTTTCGGAAAAAAAATTTCGAGTTTTGAAATGGGCATAATACCGGCTAAAAATAGGCTATTTTGAGTAAAATCGTGGATCCTAAATTCGGTATATGTCCCGGGTTTTGAAATTTGGATATTTTGAAAAAGGATGCAATTTTGAAAGAAAAAAAAGACGGTTTTTTGAAAAAAGACTTGTAAATCAGGTAGCACGTAATCATGGAAACAGTATAACGATGCCATGTATGCTCTAATTCTAAGTCTCGGTCAGTCTGTAAGGGTCTATACCAGTGTAGACAACCTATCAAGAATCGGGGGGGACTTCCTAAGTCGAGTTGAGCTTAGAACATGCCGTAAAACTCATACGAATCGGCTAATGGACACCTTCGACATATCCAATTTGGACTACATCGATAGTATAGTGGGACGTCGGTCACTAGTACCGGCCCGGGAAAATATGGGGTTATGCATGAACCGTAAAACTAAAACGCGTATTGTACTAGTCAAACGATTTCTATTCGAGTCTCACCCTGAGGATGCCGATGGTCAGTAACGCATCAGTTAATCCCCAGCGGAGTCGCCAAATTATGGACATGACATAGGTCCACCCCGACGCGGCCACGCGCGGGTTTGGGGAGGCGAATGAATCTCCATATGAGATGGTCAAATTGAAATTTAAATCAAAGTTGGAGTCGCCACCGAATTTTATGGTTATTCGGAACCGTTCGAGCCCACTCTATGTCGTAGTGGGCCGTATACAAAATACGGCCCATTTCCGATGTCAGAGTTTATTGGGCTCGTCCCTTTGCATTTCGATACCGATGCCGATTTGATCGGTTTATCATGTATTGAATGACTCTCATTGCCAATGGATTCGGACATCCGGAAACCATGGTTCTGAGTAAGGGGTGAGGGTACGTGTTGGGAAGTTCACTAAGAACACCCAACCCCGCCCGCACATTTGCGGCCTCTACTAGGATATCGAATGATTTTTTAATACGCGCGGTAGTAATACGATGAATGATATGCAAACATTGTTTTCCTAAACATGCGAGGAATTGAATGGGTTGCTAAGTCGGTTTAATGCATGAAAGATTTAACGTCAAAGTTGAATTTAGCATGTGAGATTCGTTTTAGTATAATAAAACAAATAATGAAAAAAGAATGAATTTGCTACAAAAGATGAACAAACGAGTTAGTATCGATTTGTGAAAGATAATATAGCAAATATAATAAATATGCGAGATCGAGAAAATATTAGTCGAAATCTGAAAAATATTGCTAAAAGGCGCGGTTTTGTATAAAAAAACGAAGTTCGAAAAATAATAAAAAAGGAAAAGACGAGCCGCGTTTCAGCCGGCCGCGCGGCTCGCCCGGGACGCATGCGACTCGCGTCCCGGTCTGTTTTCGAGACCGATTTTTGAAAATTCGATGCTTTTATTAAACCGCGTACGAATATTGCATAATTCGTACTCGACTTAATATTTTCGATATTCGTTATATTCGATAGCCGATTATGAAATCGATATCAAATACTCGGAATAGTTTTAGAAATTTTTAAGAAATTGTTTCGTAGAATAAAATGAAAAAGAATGAACGAAAAACGCTAAAAAAAAGGGCGGGTTTCAGACTCGTACGCGAGTCGCCTGTGAGGGGCGCGACTCGCGTGCGGGCCTGTCCCAATTTCGCTCGTTGTTCGAAAATTGCTAATTTTGATAAATCGCGTACAAATACGAATTAATTTATACTCGATTTATGTTTTCGATATTCGTCGTATCCGATATTCGATTATGAAATCGATATCAAATATTCGGAATGAATTGAAAAAAGTTTTGTAAAATTGTTTGAAAAAGAATTTGAACGAAAAAGATGTTAATTCTCTCCGCGTTTGAAATCGTTGTATTTTGTAAAAAAAAAAGATGTAACGATTTTCTTAGCATCGACGAGACTTAATTTAATTCCTTTAATACGATATTCAACTATAGAGTTGATATTATATTTTAAGGAATGTTTGTTATACGAAAATAGTTTTAATAATATCTATATTAGAAAAAAAAATCGACGAAAGACCCATAATAAGGACGACACACGACCCGTAAAAAAATAAGACGGACGAGGACCCATAAAAAAAAATAAGACGACGAGAAGAAGAAGAGAAGAAGAAAGAGAAATCGAGTTTTGGTACACCCTCAACCTACATGTTTTAGTTTACTCGGATCGGGGCTCGTCGGGACGTGGCTTGGGCACAAGAGCGTCGAGTGGATGTCGGTGAGTTGTGATGGCTTGGTTTGGACGTGAAAGTCGGCCGGTCTAGCGTCGGACGTGGTCTCGGTGAAGGGTGTCGGGTATAGGGGAGCCGGTTTCCTTCGGGTTTGTAATATCGGTTTCTCGATGCTAAGTTTTTATGCTTATGAGTGTATGGGAATAATTGATGATGATGAATTTCGATATCTATTTTGAGTTGTGCAAGGGGCTATTTATAGGGAAGTTCCCGACCTTGGCTAGGAGAGTTAGAACTACCGCTTAGGATAGGAAACGTAGGAATTTGAGAAGAATGAGGATTTCGTTTTCTTGTGAAGGAAGCAAGGGAACCGGCTGGTTGGTAGGCTACTCGGCCGAGTATCCTAACTCGGATTTGTTTAATATTTTGTGTAGCTGATTTTTTGTAGTATTGGAGTCCGGACCAGCCGTGTGAGGTGTCACGGCTGACTCCCGTGTCTCGGGAAAATCTTTGACCGGGTTTTGACTCGGTCGCTAAAAGACGGTTTTACCCCTGGTGTCGGAATCGACCCAAATTAGTCTTATTTGACTCGAAACGACCCACTGGGCCTGATTTTGAGGTTGGTTTTGTGAGATACGTACTCCGTAAAAAGCCCAAGCCAAATGCCAATGATTTTGAGCCCGTTTCTGAGTATTTAAAGCACGTTTGTGTCCGATCATCATCGGGTGTTTGTCGGAAACTGCTATAGACACCTGGCAGTCAAAATGTGGGTGTCTACAATTTCACATCAAGAAATTATAATAAGGTGATGACATTCTACTATATAAATAAAAGTAATCGTTCGTCTATAGATATCAAAGAGAAATCTTTTGAATCCTAAAAAGTATTCTTAAGACTATAATTAAATTCAAGTAGAATTATCCATCGAAATATTATAAGTTGATTGAATTCTATTACTTCAACCATTCGTCTTTATTATATATCAATCTGGAATCTTTTGAGTCCTAAAAGAGTTTTCAAAACTATAAACTTAAGTAGAATTATTCTCACATTGAAAAATTATGATGGAGGTGATGAAATTATACATCATCAATAAGAGAAATTATTCATTTGTAGATATTAATCAAAAATCTTTTGAGTCTTATAATAGGTCTTAAGACTATAGATTGAATAAAAATTATCCCACATAAAAAAAATTGCAATAAGGTGATGGAATTCTATCATATAAATAAAAGTAACTAGATGGGTGCCCGTGCGATGCACGGTTACTAAAATAATTAGTGTTAAATGTGTAAATTTTAATGGATGTTACTAATTTGGATGTATATGCAAATAATATTGTGTTAACAACATTAAAATGAGACAGTCTCATAACTCTCATTTGATAATTAGTCTCGAAATTTATTACTCGCGCTAAATTCAACAAACTTATCCTACATTTTTGCAAAATCAAGCATGTACGTGCACCTTCAAACAACCGTCACTCATTATCACGATAATTCACATCGAACATTATTGTGAGTATTGGAAATAAGAGCATTTGCATAATTAAACTACGTTCTATTTCAAATTTAGGTGGATTGTAGTATATCATCAAAATTGAGTTAATCGAATTTGAATCTAGTCAAACATAAATGGTGATACAATTTTTCTAACATGTGTCCAGTAGACACATGTTAATAACTAATAGAATAATATAAACGGCCTTCAACCATCGTCATAAGGTTTTGGTTGAGATGGTTCGTTAACATGATATCAGAGACAGAGGTCACGAGTTCGAACCCTGGCAGCCCTCAATATCTCGAACTCTCAGCTGAAATCTCGGCACACGGTACGGGGGAGCCGGTGCGCACTAACCACTCTTCAAGCCCGAAGGGCATTCGAGCGAGGTGGCGTAATAGAATAATATAAACGGCCTTCAACCATCGTCTTAAGGTTTTGGTTGAGATGATTCGTTAACAATAACCTAACTAAGGCAAGATTAACCATGCATGATATTATCAAGAGAAGTTGAAATATTAAGATTTATTTATCATAGTTATACGATATGCATTTTAACCTTGGCTTAATTAACTTATTAATTTGTGCCCACTGGGCATACGTTAGAAAAAAACCGATGGTGATAATATATTAGTATTATTGAATTCTACAATGTAAACGTGATGCTATTTCATTTTGTTGCGTAAAAAGTATTTTCATTCAATTTTTTACGTAATCATGTCATTATAAATGTTAATATTGTTTGACTATATGATGTCAAAAAAATTAAAATAGTGTGATAGGGATACACACGCATTGTCACATTGTTTCGTACGAAAATGAAAATAAAATAGAATTAGTAAGAGTAATAACACACTTAATATGAGAGATTGAGAGATCTCTAACTAAAACTATCGAGGAGTCATTTCATTGAAATTATGTGCATTATTATAACACAATTACATTAATGTTACTTATATCACTCTTTCTCCAAAGTAAAAAAAAGTTGAAATTTTAAAAAGTAGCACATAAATTAGATTTAATAAGTAGTACATTTTGAATATCTGATTGAATAATTATATTACTACTATTGTACCCTCATTATTTAAAATTTTGAGTTGAAAATTTAAATATATAACCACTATTGATAAAATAGTACTATGTAAGTATGTAACTATACAATAGTCGTGACTTAGACCTAGGGATGGCAGTGGGTCTAGACCCGACCCAGACCCGGCAGGTCGGGTCTGGGTCGAAATTTTCCAGACCTGATGGGCATGGGTCAGGCCTGGGTCCTCCCCAAAAAATTCGGGTACGTGTACGGTCTGAATTTTGGGACCCGGACCCGACCCGTAGACCCGTGGACCCGTTAAAAAAAATTATTTCATTAACTACCAAGCAGTGACTCATGTATCACTTAATATGTTTTTTTAATGAATTACTTTGTGACGAATGTTTTTAAGACGACCTTTGTGTTATATTTTGTGAGACGTTCCGGTTGTATTGTGAGACTTGTAGACACTTATTTTTAGTCATTTTTATGCGTGGTTTGTAAACACTCCTTTAAGATCTTATGCATAAGAATGACTCAAGACATTACGTAGTTTTTTTTGGAAATTAAGCTCGTGTTTTTCTACGAAATTTCCATCGAAACAATGAATAATACAACAACGTAATAAATAAGGCGGACCCGCGGGTAGACCCGGACCCGGTCCAGACCCGGCCGGTTCGGGTATGGGTCTGACAATTTTGGACCCGTTCGGGTCCGGGTCCGGGTCGGGTCCGGGTCCAGGGTTGAAACTTTGGGTCCGGGTCCAGGTCCAGGTGGACCCGACCCAGACCCGACACGTTGTCATCCCTACTTAGACCTGGCAAACGGGTCGGATTCGAGCCGGTCAGTTTTGGGTTGGGTCACTTTCGGGTTATAGAATTCGGGTTGACTTTAGGTCGGGCCAGATCATTCCGAGTTCGGGTCATTTTCGAGTTTTCTATTTTCAACCTTTTTAGGATTTCGACTCGTTTTCTATAATGGCATATTTGGGAACTTGGATTTGGATTTGAATTCTGGATTTGTAATATTTCGAGCGTTTGGAAACATTGAGATTTGGATTTGAAATTTTGACCAAATTCAACCTAGTTCTAATTTGGTTTTCTCAAATCCCTAGTATATGGGTAGTCATTTCAATTTCGTCACTTGTCATTTCTTTATTTTTTCGCATAATCTTGTCGTAATATTTGTTTTTTTTTTCTCGTATTTGAACATTTATATTTTTCTTGTCATAGTCATTTATTTGAATATTGGTGACCTTGACCCGATTCCACCCGTCCGAAATCTAAATCAAAATTCAAGGGTACCCAAACACCATTTTAAATTTGGATTTGGATTTGAATTCTAGAAATTCAAATACAAGAATTGAATTCTTGATATTCAAATCAATTCTGAGTATCCAAACGCAACCTAATATAATTGTCGGGTCAGCTTCGGTTTAGCTAGGGTCAATTCGGGTTACGGGTTAACCTCGGATCTTCAGTTTGGGTCTCAGGACGGATTCAAGTTGCCTTATTTGGGTCGGTCAGTTTTGCCAGGTCTAGTCGTGAGACTCAAAAGATTTTTTTTGATAACTAAGAAACATATTCAATTATAGAATATGATTCGGGTCATATTATTGTAACTATCCAATGTGAGATAACTTTTTAGCTACTTTTTGGAACATTGTAGTGGTGAATCTGTTACATTCTCTCTCTCATTCGTTCAATTCTTTAACGGTGAGTTTAGGTAAAGAATTGAATGAATGAGGGAGAGAGTACGTAATAAATTCACCACTACAATGTTCTAAAAAGTAGCTAAAAAGTACTCCCTCCAAATTTCTATTATTATCCCATAAGGTTTTGGGTGAAAAATAAGGAAGAGGTAATGAGTGGTTGAAAAAAGAAGGAGGAAGATAGAGAAATGAGTGGGTAATTGTGAATCACACATTGATGGCCTAAAAAGGAAAGTGAGACAAAAATCAAACTTAGCCCAAAAAGAAAAGTGAGACAATAATAAGAACTCGGAGGGAGTAATACTTTTTCTAAAAAGTAATTCTTTAAGTAAAGCCCATTTTTGTAAGAAATATTGGTGAATCTATATAAAAAATTGAATAGATGAGAGGGAGTAGGTAATAGATTCACCACTATAATGTTCTAAAAAGTAGCTAAAAAGTAGAGTTCTTTTTCAAGCAAATAATATGAAAATTATACTCTAAGCATGACATTTTTTTACCACAAATGTCAAATGAGCTAATTATATCATTTTAAATGTTTTTACGATACTATTTTTGTTAAATGAATGTAAAGATTTTTACATGAAATTGTAATTTCTCATTGTATGAAAAAATTATACTCCCTTCGAGTTTCTAACATTGTCCTATTTTTCTTTTTGGGCTGAGTTTGATCTTTTACTCACTTTCTACTCTAGGCCATAAATGTGTGGTTCACATCAACCACTCATTTCTCTTTCTTCCTCCTTTCTTTTTTAACCACTCATTTTTTTCCTTTTCTTATTTTTCACCCAAAAAGTAAATGGGGCAATGTTAGAAACTCGGAGGGAGTATCTACTTTATTTAGGACAATCATAATTTTATTTTATTGAAAATTAAAAATAGATCTAATTCTATTAGAACAATTTTGCCATAAATTGTTTAAAGAAATATAAATATATCTACTAATAATATTAGGATAAATATTTATATTTTTAGTGTTTTATAAAAGTTGGATTCTCTCACGTCGCTCGAAAAAAACTTCAAATATATATTTATATATATGATCATCGTCTTTAGATATCAATCAAAAATATTTTGATTCCTAAGAAGAGTTCTTAAAACTATAAATTTAAGGAGAATTATCACACGTAAGAAAATTATGATGAGCTGATGAAATTTTATACTATATAAGTCTACTGAGAGACGGTCTCTCATTAACTTTACTGAGAGACCAAATACAAATGGAAATAACAATGATACCAAACCTAATAGGGGTAGGTACGATTAACATAAAAGAGTATACAAATATAAAGATGGTACGCTTGTTATAAAAACAAGTACAAAATAAAGTTGTTATTTAAGAGTACGAATAGTACATAGAATGGTACTGAAGAATGATCTCTCAATAAGTTATTGAGAGACCGTCTCTTCCAAGATTTTGTGATCATAAATAAGAGAAATCATTCACTTTAGATATTAACCAGAAAATCTTTTGAATCTTATAACAACTCTTAATGCTATCCCACGTCGAGAAATTATAGTAAGACGTGAAATTCTATTATATAAATAAAAGTCCGTCAACCAATAATTTCACCAATTTATGCAGTTCTCTAATTTGGTGTCATTATTATTATCACACATGCTTTCTAACTAGTACTCTTAGGGCAATAATAATGGGTGTAGTTCCATACAACATATTTTCATTGCCATCCAACCACATTTAATCGTATATGGAACTTCATATTTCTTCTCAATGGTAAAAGTTCCATACATTCAACGTGGGCCACTTTTTTTCTCTTCTTTTATGTGTATGAAGCCGGTTCCTTACTTTAGAAACCGGTTCCTTGCTTTAGAAACCGATTTCATATAATGAGCTCCTTATTTTGTAGTTCAATGGTTAAAGAACTTCTTTTAGAGTATGAAACTCCTTATATATCTCCATTGCTATTGTCCTTAGATATGGTAATTGATGATTGATGCACAGACTTTCCAATTAGTACTCTTAAATACTGTGATTGATGATAGAAAAAAAAAGAAAAAAAAAAAGGGCTGAGAATGAGTGAGTGAGTGAAGTGCCCACGGGGGGAAAGAAAAGAAAGAAAGAAAGACAAGACAGGAGAACAAGTCACATACAAACTCTGATCCTCACATAACTTCATAGTCACATCCCCTCATGCCTGTCACCTAACTTACCTCATCATCGTCATCAATCATCATCATCATCGCTGCCCCTGCCCCTGCCCCTGCCCCCACTCTGCCCATTCTGCCCGTGTTTTCCTTTTGCCCCCCCTCACCTCACCTCTCGCCTCACCTCACCTCCCCCTCCTTACTTTTCCTTTAATTTCTTTTCTCTCTCTTCGAAACTCACTTTCTCTCTCTTCGCTTTCCCCCAAATTCTTCCATCTCTCCTCTAGATCGCCGATTTCCTCGATTTCGCAATCAGTTTTCTTTAATCTATTTATTGGATCTGGAATAATTCAGTCCGCCTTGATTGATTAGGGTTTATTTTTATTCTTTTGCGAGCGATACTCTCAAACCCTAGCTCATTTTCGGTGAAAAGTTAGGGTTTTGTGGTGTGTTTATGTGATAACAGGATTGACGGAGCTGGATGTTGTTTTTGTCTGATCCAATTAGGGTTTGGTAAATTTTTGATGTTGATAGAATCAAGGAAAATTGGGGAAAATGCGAGGATATTATGCATGGGTGCGAGAATAGCAAGAGGATTCGACGCATGTTGTCCCTCCCTTCGTCCACAAACACTCGTCGCCTAGTTTCAGCTGTTGATACTTCCGATGGTAGTTCAAAGGTATTCACCCAGTTATTCTTTAATTGATTCTTCCTTATCACTGAATTCAATTTATTGTATTGAATGGATTGGATTGGATTGGATTGGATTGGATTGGATTGGTTGGTTGTTTGCTCTTTCGTTCATTTGTTTGATTCAACTGTGGTCCGCTTAGTACTTTGTGCAATTCATGGAATTCTGATTGAAAACGCCTTTGTACCTATCCATGGATATGGAGTGTGGTCTTTCCGACTTCAGTCGTCAAATTCCAATTGAAAGTCTGGAGCTGTTTCTAACCTTTCTCGACCGAATGAAGGGATATCTGGTCGATTTGGACTGTTGGAATTAATATGTCTGTCCTGTTTGTGTGGATTATGTTTTGAGGTTTTCAATAGCTATGTTTGTCAACAAGTTTAGTCTTGCTTAATCTTGAAAACGTGTGTCGTTGGAGCACAAAAGAAGGATTTGTTCGACTGGGGATGTTTAAGTGGGATGCCTCTGACGAGGCTTTGATGTCCATAGTCAATGATGTAAAGAGATAACAGATACAGTTGACCTGTAACTTTAGTGTCACGAGCCCTGTTACATCTGTGTTGCTAATTTCTGGCTGCTGTCTAGTGTATGTCTGATTTCATGTGCGGAAGATAGTAATCTGTTACCTAGGGAGGATCTTAGATAGGAGTAGATTCCAGAAGAGCTTCAAATTATGAATTGGCAATAGTTGCTATCAGCTATATTGTCATATTCTTTGTCATTCCTGAATTTGTTTCATGGCCCTGCTTTCTAATCACTTATCTTCTTCGTCTTCATCTACTGGTTTGTGGCAACTCTACCTCGATATACCATCACAAGGTCACGCTATTACGAATCTGAGACAAGACCTGGAGACACGTGTACAGTTTATCTGCTTCAGGCATCTTTTCCTTGCTGCCCTAAATAAACTCATTAAAGAACGCCCGCCACTTCATTTGGTTCTAATGGAATGGAAGGAGCATTTGATATATGGATTGAGCACATTTGACCGACTTTCATCTCGCCATAGGAGAGACTTTGAAGCACTCAGTAATGTTTGTTAAACCATCTTCTTGAATATTTATTTTAAATCTGTTTAATTTTTTTCAGGACGTTCGCAAGATTAACATTGGTGATTGTGCTCTTTTCAAACCACCACAAGAGTCTCCTCCTTTCATAGGAATAATTCGTTCATTGGGTCCTGACAAGGAGACTAATTTGCAGCTAGGTGTGACTTGGCTTTATAGGCCTGCAGATATCCAACTTCCAAAAGGCGTTGCGATAGAAGCTGCGCCCAACGAAGTTTTCTACTCTTTTCATCGGGATGAGATTCCTGCTGCTTCACTTTTACATCCTTGTAAAGTTGCATTCTTGCCTAAAGGCGTTGAACTGCCGTCAGGAATATCTTCCTTTGTCTGTCGACGAGTGTATGATACAACAAACAAGCGTTTGTGGTGGCTAACCGATAAAGACTTTATTAATGTGAGTGCCCTTTCTGGCTTTCTTGGTTATACATAAACCCGGTCTTAAAATGTTTTTTTAGTTTTTCATTTTTTTCCATCAGGGTCGACAGGAAGAAGTAGATCAATTACTGCAGAAAACACAACTTGAAATGCGTGGAACTGCTCAACAACAGCAAGGTGTTCGTTCACCAAAGCCAATGAATAGCCCAAAATCAACATCACAGCTAAAACACAGTCCGGACAGTGTGCAGAACTGTACTGCTGCATTTGCATCAAAGGGAAAGAAAAGGGAACGAACTGATCAGGATTCTGAACCTATGAAACGTGAGCGCTATTTAAAACCAGAGGATGGCGACTCCAGTGTCGTGAGCTCGGAAGTGTTACTGAAGTTGGAAATTGCAAAAATAACTGAGAAAGGTGGGCTTGTGGAATCTCAGGCTGTAGAAAGACTAGTTCAACTCATGCAGGCGGATAAAGCTGAGAGGAGAATAGCTGTACCATGTCGCTCCCTGTTGGCTGGCGTTCTAGCTGCCACTGACAAGGATGATTGCCTTAATCAATTTGTACAGCTTAGAGGACTACCTATCTTGGATGCATGGCTCCAAGAAGTCCACAAGGGTAAGCTCCGGGATTCGACCAGTCCTAGAGACCATGATAAATCAGTGGTAGACTTCCTTTTGACTTTGCTCCAGGCATTGGAGAGACTTCCTGTTAATCTTAATGCACTGCAGATGTGTAACATTGGAAAATCTGTAAATCATTTGCGATCCCACAGAAATTCAGATATTCAAAAGAAAGCCAGGACTTTAGTTGATATGTGGAAAAAACGCGTTGAGGCTGAGATGAATATTAATGATTCAAGATCTACTACTAGTCAGGGTGTTTCTTGGCCAGCTAGAGTGCGAAATGCAATCTCCCATGGTGTAACAAGGCGTTCCAGTGCATCTGATGCCGCCGTAAAGAATTCGCCGTCCCAACTTTCTTCGTCAAAATCAGCCCCAGCTAAATCAATCGAGGGAGAAGTCGCTAAGTGTGCATCGGTATCTCCAGCGATTGTGAAATTACCATCTTCCTCTCCATCTACAAGTGCCAACGTGAGGGAGGGGCATCTTAAGATTTCTGTAACTAATGGCAGCTCAGAGCCTCCTTTTACAGCGACTAAGGATGAAAAGAGCAGTAGTTCCAGTCATTCCCAGACAAACAGCCAGTGTTCTAGTGACCATGTGAAAAATATGGGCCCTGCTGTTAAGGAGGATGCAAGGAGCTCTAATTCAGGTTCAACAAGCATGAACAACAGTTCTGGAAGTGCTTCGAGGCACAGGAAAGCCGCTAATGGTCTTAAGGGTGTAGCTGCTTCTGCTATTCATCTGGAAGGTGGATCAATAAAAAGCTCTTCATTGACAAGAATATCTGCGTCTGAAAAGCTTTCACAGCCCTCTGCGGGTGGTAAGGCTAGTGATCACCCTGTTGCTGACAATAACAACCATAAGCTGATAGTAAAAATTAGTAATCGGGGACGTACTACCGCTCAAAATGTCAATGGAGGGTGCCTTGAGGATCTCTCATCTATGAATAGCAGAACTTCGTCACCTGTGGTTCCTGAGAAATCTGGTCAATCGGAACGTAGTTCAAAAGAAAAAACAGGTTGTGATCCAAACAATACCATGTCAGATATGATCACAGAGTCGTGGCAAAGTAATGATCTCAAAGATAAGGCAACTGTGTGTGATGCAGCTAACGGATCACCATCTGGTGCCCTAGATTCTGACAATTGCCCGAGTGGTGGTGAGGCGGAAAAATTGACTAATGGTGATAAGGCTGTGTCAAGGCCCAATGTTGAGTTGAATTCAAGAAAGTTACATGATTGTTCATTAAGCTCCATAAATGCTTTGATTGAAAGTTGTGTTGAGTACTCTGAACCGAGTTTACCTATGTCGGCGGGAGACGTAGTTGGTATGAACCTTCTTGCTAGTGTTGCTGCTGGTGAAATTTCGAAGTCTCCTGTTCATTCGCCCCAGAGGAGCACTTCCGTCGAAGATAAATCATGCAGAGATTACAGTACTAGATCAAAACCACATGGCAATATTGAGGTTTCTCTTGGGGAACCGAAAATTGAATCCTCTATTGAAAAGGAGGAACAAAATCCCACATTGTCCAGTGGAGACTCGTGTTTTAAATCTGATGGAAAGTTTGACGGAACTCTGCCTTCTGTGGCTCCTACTCATGGTGCAACTAATGAAGGTTCAGGTCGAGGACATGAACTAAAGCCAGCAATTAGAAATGATAGTCATGTGTGGACACCTCATGGTGTTGCTAGTTTGTCAGCTGAAGTCATAACTGCTGATGGTTCTTTGAAGGAAGAAAATCGTGAAAGACCTGTGGAAGTGAGTTCAGTCTTGTCAGCAGATAATGATGAGAAGAACGATCCAAAGGAAAATCAAGAAAGCAAGATTGTGCTGAAGAAGCGGTTTTCTACGGCTATGAAGTCTGTGGATAGAAATAGTAAAGGTGGAGTTTCATCGTGCATTAACGACTTGCTACCAGGGCAGTTTAATGATTTGAAAGAAGATGATGTTGATGTATTTGGTGATAGTCAGGGTGCAAAAGCAAATGAAAAAGTGAGGCTGGAGAAGGATGATCTCTCTCTTGATAAGAAAGAGGACGATGTAATCAACTCATGTGTTAGTGATCAGATTATTAAGAATAGTGATGTGGATCTGATTGATAAAGACACACCAGCAACACCTGCTAAAAAACTGACCTCATTTTCTCCTGCCCAGGATAATGATCTGGTTACAGATTCTAATTGCTCTATCCAACAAGCACATGACAATGAAGCTGCAGTGATCGAACAGCATTGCAGAGTGAAAACTTCTACACCTGCTGCGGCGGATGGGAAGCATGAATTTGATTTAAATGAAGGATTTGATATAGATGATAACAAAGAAGAAGACCTACCCAGCACTGCTCCACCTGATCGTTTAAGTTGCCATTTGCCTTCTTTTTCTGTTGCGTCCACATCTATTAGTCTCCCTGCTTCTATTACAGTGGCAGCTGCTGCAAAAGGCCCTTTTATGCCCCCCGAGGACCTTCGGAGAAATAAAGCAGAACTTGGTTGGAGAGGATCAGCTGCCACAAGTGCATTTCGTCCAGCTGAGCCTCGGAAGGTCTCTGATATCCATGTTGTAGCGAGTAATGATCGAATTTCCGATGTTAAAAATGGGAAACAAGGTCCTGCACGCTTTGAATTTGACCTGAATGTGGCTGATGAAAGGAGTATTGATGACGTTGACTATCAGGCTAATGATTTTCAAACTAGCGAAAGACCCGAGTTTGAGACAGCAGATGGACCAAGTGGTGTTGCTTCTAGCCGCAATGCTGGAGGCTTCGACCTAGATTTGAATAGAGTTGATGAGGCCCCAGATTTTAGTCATCCTCCACTGATCACTCATAGACCAATCAGGTTGGCATCATCAGGTGCTCTCTCCAACAGTGATAGTGGTCGTAGAGACTTTGATTTGAATAATGGTCCGGTAACCGATGAAGCCACTGTCGATTCTTTGTCCTTTAACAAATTACGGTCAAACATCTACTCTCAACCTTCTGTTGGTTTAAGAATGAACAGTACAGAAATGGGATCTCTCAACCCATGGTATACTGCTGGTAACGCGTTTTCAGCCATTCCAATTCCAGCAGGGTTGCCTGATAGAGTGCAGCCTTTCCCAATTGCTGATGCCGGTGGTGGCCCACCTCGAATGTGGGTCGGACCAGCCGAGGGCATGCCTTTTAACCCAGATATGTATAGGGGGCCAGTTTTGTCTTCTCCTGCGGTTTCTTTTCCTTCTGCATCGTTTCAGTACCCAGTTTTCCCCCTTGGGACCAGCTTTCCTTTGTCATCAGCCTCACTCCCTGGTGGATCAACTGCATTTATGGATCTTCCTTCTGGGGGACGCTTTTGTATTCCTGCTGTTGGCTCCCAATTAGTAGGAAGTGCCCTCAATGTTCCTTCCCAGTATCCACGGCCTTATGTTGTTGGCCCTTCAGATGTTAGCAGTAGTGTTGTTGACAATGCTCTAAAGTGGGGAAGGCAGGGCTTAGATCTCAATGCAGGCCCAGATTTGGAACCCATGCTGTCTAGACCTATGCCCAGTGTGGGTCCTCTTGCTGTAAAAGATGAGCAATCAAGGTTTAATTCTACGGCAGGCAGTGTTATGAAGAGGAAGGAACCTGACGGTGGGTGGGATCCAGATAGGCTTAGTTATAAGCAACCTTCATGGAAATGAGGATGTCTGTTTAAAGGGCGTGCACGCTATGGTGTCTTTGCGGATGATAAGGTATGATAAGCGAGCTTAGATATGAATTTACAGTTCTCATTATTATCAGTGTCGTGGTTTGCTGACCAATGGGTGACTCATGACTGCTTTGATTTCTCAGAGTTGATCGTGGATGGACTGTAGCTGTTGTTCTCCGTGGGCTATGGGTTGTGCTGACCAATGGGTGACTCATGACTGCTTTGATTTGGAAAATCTGCTTGGATTTACCCATATCCATTATGTAGATATTTTGACCCTCGGAAAGCTGGTTGTTAATTGCACAGGCACTCACAAGGTGCCCATACGGGTGGATTGTCGGAACTCCTATAGACCATTAAAATTTTATCCCAGTCGTTTCCATTCAATCATCCTGCTAGTGGAGGCTGTATCTGTAAACTTGAAGTCGAAGCCACTTTCTATGTGCTTTACTCTTTAATTTACGTTCTGACATTTCTCTTTGCTTTCCGCAGTATATAAGAGCTGCTACAAAATTTTGAAGCAGCTAAACATTTCCTCATTTAGCATATGGTTAGTCCCCGTATATTGTTCATTTCTTTAAAAGGAGAAAAAGGTCATTTATTACTGGCATGTCCGACTTTTACCCATTTGTATAGTCATGGGTTATAGCTGTAGTATGGTACGATCATGTTGCGGAGGACTAATTTACAGGAGTTAAATTTAAGGCATATGCAGCCATGCAGGTTCTTGTGGCTGTCAGACAAGTGAACATGGGAAATGTTAAAAATTTATGTTTTCTTAGGATCTGTTTTTCATTGAGAATTTCAGAAAAAAATAAATTGATTTGCTGATGCATTATGCTGTTTAAAGTTGTAAATTGTGATGGTATCTTGCCGTGGTGCCGGTGAAAGAAGGTAAGTTGATTGCCATAAAGCAGATGCTGTGGCAAATTCTGATTGCCTTGAGTTCTGTTAGGTTCAGCCGTTTGGCTTGTTTTCTGCCAGACGAGAGTCGTGGTTGAAGTTTCCTTTCCTGATCAACAGAAGTGTTTCTAACCGTATAGAATATGGTTTGGTTCATAAATTAATGGTATAGAATTGGCTGTCAGACAAGTGATCTGATGAGGTTGATCCGATTCTGAGATGGTACAAAACATCGGAATCATTTTAAAGCACCAATGCGAAATTTCAACAATCGCTAGAAAATGAGAAGTCCCTTGCTGTGCCCTGTGCATATCTTACGGTTCTCTTGTGAACTTTGCACAGGTCACATAAAAGGAAAATTTAATACGGAGTAAAAATAAGGATAAATTATAAAATATCACCATCTATTTATTTTACAAATTATCACCATGAATTTTGTTTTTTTTATAAAATATCACCATATATTTTGCGTATATATCAAAATTACCGCCGTATTTCTATTCCGACTTCCACTTATTCTATTTCCGAACTCCGTTAAATAAAGTTTTAAACCGAATATCGAAATTATCCTTTCACTAATTTAAAAAACCGACATATCATGAAATGAATCGATCGGCCATCGTCATCGGTTTCACAAAAAAATAAATCAAACAATCGGTGTATCATCCTCCCAAGTACGGAGTATAATCTTTGCTTATTTTTTTTATTTTGTACAAATTTGGGGTTTTGGTTAAAGGTTTCAATTAGGATTTATTTTCTAGATTCATATTTCTTTCGATTAGTGTTCGATTACAGTTTCTGGGTGCAATTTGGGACTCGATTTGCTTATAATTTTCAATTTTCGCATAGTTAATGTGAATCAAACTTGTTCAATCAAATAATTTCATATTTCTGCAGATTTTGATAATTTGGGGATCTACATCAATGGTATTTTCAATTTAATTGCAAAAATCATGCAAAAATGAGTAAGTTCCTCAGTTTAACCTAATATTAGCATAAAAGTTGATTTTCTGTGAGATAATTCATGAAACACCTTGAAGAGTTGAAGGAGAAAGATGAAGATGGTTTGATTTTTTTTTTTGTGAAACTGATGACGATGGTCGATCGATTCACTTCATTATATGTCGGGGTTTTTTTATTTAATGAAAGGGTAGTTTTGGTATTCATTTAACGGAGTCGGAAAATAGAATAGATGAAACTATGGAAGTCGAAATAGAAATACAGTGATGATTTGGATTATATACGCTAAACATATGTTGGTATTTTGTAAAAAAACAAAATACATGGTAATAATTTGTAAAATACGGTAAATAGATGGTGATATTTTGTAATTTATCCTAAAAATAATACTCTGTACAAAGTACGATTTATTAATGTCCTCATATTACTCGAAACTTATTTTTATTATAACCCATAAAAAACCATTTTTTTTGCCAACGATAAGAAATAGACGGATATCACGATGCACTAAGAGCATTAGACGCTAGCCTATGCGTTTTGGAGTTTCGTGTCCTAGGTAAAAAGGGGACACACACACACTACTACTACTATATATTAGTTAATTTTATGTAGGAGAGAAAGAGGGGTGAAGAGATGTAAAATTAAACCGTAACTTATATAGAGCTACTTTTTTCCATAAATTTTTTTCTTTTTCTGACTTTGTATTGTCTTATCAGCATAGTAATGTCGAAATGTAGTAGTGTTTAGTCACTTCACCCCTAAACGTACATTAGTATTTAATGTGCTTAACTTTGTGACAAAGCTCGACAACTTCCTTAATAGAGCTCGACAACTTTGTGACCTAGCCTAGCAACTTCGTTAATCGAGCTCGACAAATTTGTGACCTAGCTCAGCAACTTTTGTATCTTATCCATTAAAGCACCCGTCAGAAAATACAATGAACTTGTCAATTTTTTTCTTTTCTTTTTCTGACTTTGTATTGTCTTATCAGCATTGTAATGTCGGAATGGAGTAGTGTGTAGTCACTTCAATCTTGTTATCTTATCAATTAAAGCATCCATCAGGAAATACAATGGATTTGTCAATTTTTTTCTTTTCTTTTTCTGACTCTGTATTGCCTTATCAGCATAGTAATGTCGGAATGAAGTAGTGTACTGTGTAGTCACTTCAATTTTGGTATCTTATCAATTAAAGCATCTGTCAGAAAAGTACAATGGACTCGTTAATTTTTTTCTCTTCTTTTTCTGACTTAGTATTGTCTTATCAACATAGTAATGTCCGGAGTAGTGTTTAGTCACTTCATCCCTAAATGTACATTAGTATTTTATAACGTGCTTAACTTTGTGACAAAGCTCGGCAACTTCGTTAATAGAGCTCGACAACTTTGTGACCTAGCTCAGCAACTTCGTTAATAGAGCTCGGCAATTTCGTGACCTAGCTCAGCAACTTCGTTAATAGAGCTCGACAACTTTATGACCTAGCTCATCAACTTTGTTAATAGAGCTCATCAACTTTGTTAATAGAGCTCGGCAACTTTGTGACCTAGCTCAACAAATTTGTTAAAAGTGTAGGGTTACAACCCTTAAACCCAAGAAACTGTTAGAAGTATTAACCAAAAAGACAAAAATAGAGGATAACAATTACGGAGTATATCTTATTTGCAGCGGAACAGCGTACTAATAAAACTATAATAAACCCAGAAGTATATATATATATATATATATATATATATATATAGGGGGGATCAAGGGAGTTACTAACTCTCCAACTTTCCCTTAGTGTTAATCCCCTCCATCCATTCATCCTAAGATGGATGGGGTTCAATTATAAAGAAAAAAAAATAAAAAAATGAAGATAATAAACTGACACAGCAGCAGTGGAGAGAGGGAAACATCCCCTCACCCAAATCAATCCCTACATTACTTACTTCATACACTTCCCAATCCTCTCATTTTCAATTCATTTCTCAACTCAATTTATTTCTCTCTAACAAAACCCCAACAAATAATCACCATTAATAACTCCGACCATACTCCGTCAACTACTCCGACCATACTGCGTTTTTAACCCAACATACTCCGTCAGTAACTTCGATCATCATACGAAGGTATGTTCATCTTCATCATCTTCATCTTCATCTTCATCTTCATCTTCATTTTCGTGCTTCATCTTCATCTTCATCTTCATCTTCATACTTCTTTTTATTTTTCATGTCTTTTTTTTTGTATTTATAAAATTATTCATCTTCATTATCTAAAAAAAAGAACAACTTCATCTTTAAGATGAAGTTTGAAGATGAAGTTGTTATTTTTTTGTGGGATGAATGGAGCTTGAAGATGAAGATGAAGATGAACAAGTCATTTAGTGCGTAATGTTTTTGCAGAATTGCAAAGTCACACTCATTATGTTGTACAGTCACACTCATTATGTTGTAGAATCACACAAATTCTTGCAGTGATTAGTGTATGTAACCATCTTTGCTAATGATGATTGAAGTATAAATAAGTACGAGTATAATTTAGTTGTATAGTCATAGAGATTATGTTGTATAGTCACACAGTTGAAGTTGTATAGTCATACTCGTTATGTTGTAGGATCACAGTCATTATGTTGTAGGATCACACAGTTTATGTTGTATAGTCACACAGTTAAAGTTGTACAGTCACACTCATTATGCTGTACAGTTACACTTATTATGTTGTAGAATCATGTAGATGTACACTCATTGTAGTCACATATTCAGTTGTATAGTCATACTCATTATGCTGTACAGTCACACTCGCTATGTTGTAGAATCACGCAGCTGTAGAATATCTTGAGATTAAGGTATCATTCGTTGAATCATCTTCATCTTCATGCTTGGTTTACTTTTCATACCTTTTTTTTATTTATTTATAAAATTATTCATCTTCATTATCCAAAAAAAAAATGAAGATTAAATATGGATTAAAATGAAGGTTGAATATGAATGAATGAAGATTGAATATTTAATGAATGTTATAATTTAGTTGTATAGTCACAGAGATTATGTTATACAGTCACACAATTGAAGTTGTATAGTCATACTCGTTATGTTGTAGGATCACAGTCATTATATTGTAGGATCACATCGTTTATGTTGTACAGTCACACAGTTAAAGTTGTATAGTCACACTCATTATGCTGTACAATCATGCAGTTGTACAGTCATTGTAGTCACATATTCAGTTGTATGTGTGATTTAGATTGATTGTGTGTTTTATTGCAGCGAAATGATTGGTGGAAAGAGCAATGTTCTTAAAAGGGGCGGTGGGAAGAAGAAGGTCGTGGAAGATACAGCGATCGACCACGTAATTGGACAATGTATTGTTGCGAAGATTAAAATGAAGGTTGAATATGAATGAATGAAGGTTGAATATTTAATGAATGTTTAGATAATTTGTTCTGAATCGTATGTATAATCATCTTTCTAATTATGAATGTGACTTTGCTAATGATGATTGAAGAATAATTGACTATATGGCTTTTATTTTCCATTTTACGGTTTCAGTTTTGTAGTTACACACTTTAGGTTATATAGTCACACTCATTATATTGTATAGTCACACTCATTATATTGTAGAATCACACAAATTCTTGCAGTGATTAGTGTATGTAACCATCTTTGCTAATGATGATTGAAGTATAAATAAGTACGAGTATAATTTAGTTGTATAGTCACAGAGATTATGTTGTATAGTCACACAGTTGAAGTTGTATAGTCATACTCGTTATGTTGTAGGATCACAGTCATTATGTTGTAGGATCACACAGTTTATGTTGTATAGTCACACAGTTAAAGTTGTACAGTCACACTCATTATGCTGTACAATCATGCAGTTGTAGTGTCATTGTATTGTAGAATCACACAAATTCTTGCAGTGATTAGTGTATGTAATCATCTTTGCTAATGATGATCGAAGTATAAATAAGTACGAGTATAATTTAGTTGTATAGTCATAGAGATTATGTTGTATAGTCACACAGGTGGAAGGATAAGTGATTTTGCTATAGATCTCGCGTGATTAATTATGAAACCAGAAAATAGCGATGAAAATATATTTACATTGGACAAAGTCCATCCTTTACATATACTACGTCAAACATAAAAACATTCTAACCCACCAAACATCATTTACACATAGTACGTTCATCCTAAAGCAAATATTTTATCTCACATAAACACACAAGAGCTTAATGATGGTCTCCGGTACGTGCGCAACAATACATTGTCCAATTACGCGGTCGGTCGTTGTATCTTCCACGACCTTCTTCTTCCCACCGCCCCTTTTACCAACATTCCTCTTTCCACCAACTATTTCGCTGCAACAAAATACACAATCAATCTAAATCACACAACACAACTGAATATATAACTAAAATGACTCTACAACTGCATGATTGTACAGCATAATGAGTGTGACTATACAGAATAAAGTGTGTGATTGTACGCCTTATAGCGTGTGGTTGTACACATCAACATGTGTGACTGTCCATCTCATATCACGCGATTGTACACCTCAATATTTGTGACTATACCGAAGAAAGTGTGTGACTGTACAGCATAAAGTGTGTGACTGTACGCCTTATAGCGTGTGGTTGTACACATCAACATGTGTGACTGTGCATCTCATATCACGCGATTGTACACCTCAATATTTGTGACTATACCGAATAAAGTGTGTGACTATTTTGGGGGCAGCTTCTGATTGAGGGGGCAGCTTGTAATCATCATTATCAAAGTCACATTCATAATTAGAAAGATGATTATACATACGAATCAGAGCAAATTATTTAAACATTCATTAAATATTCAACTTTCTTTCATCCATATTCAACCTTCATTCATTAAAAAAAATACCTGAAAAAAGTCACGCAATTTAAGTTGTATAGTCACACACTTTAAGTTGTACAGTCACATTCATTATGTTGTAGAATCACGCAGCTGTAGAATACCTTGGGATTAGGGTATCATGCGTTTAACCATCTTCATTTTCATGCTTGTTTATTTTTCATACCTTTTTTTTGTATTTATAAAATTATTCATCTTCACTATCCAAAAAAAATGAAAGTTGAATATATATGGATGAATGAACGACTATGACTTTAAAAAAATGAAAATATCTAAACATTCATTAAATATTCAACATTCATTCATCCATATTCAACCTTCATTTTTTTGGATAATGAAGATGAATAATTTTATAAATACAAAAAAAAAGTATGAAAAATAAAACAAGCATGAAGATGAAGATGATTCAACGAATGATACCTTAATCCCAAGGTATTCTACAGCTGCGTGATTCTACAACATAGCGAGTGTGACTGTACAGCATAATGAGTATGACTATACAACTGAATATGTGACTACAATGAGTGTACATCTGCATGATTCTACAACATAATGAGTGTAACTGTACAGCATAATGAGTGTGACTTTGCAATTCTGCAAAAACATTACGCACTAAATGACTTGTTCATCTTCATTTTCATCTTCAAGCTCCATTCATCCCACAAAAAAAGAACAACTTCATCTTCAAACTTCATCTTAAAGATGAAGTTGTTCTTTTTTTTTTAGATAATGAAGATGAATAATTTTATAAATACCAAAAAAAAAAATATGAAAAATAAAAAGAAGTTTGAAGAAGATGAAGATGATCGAAGATGAAGATGAGGATGAAGAAGAACCTAAAAAAATGAAGATGATCAAAGCTTATGCATAAACATACCTTGGTATAATTATCCGTCATGTTGTGTTAAAAACGGAGTATGATCGAAGTTGTTGACGGAGTATGGTTGGAGTTATTAATGGAGCTTATTTGATGGTGTGATTGAGGGGAGGGTTGCTTCCTCTCTCCACTGCTTCTTGTCAGTTTGCTGTCTCTTTTCCCTTCTTTTTTTTTTTTACACATTATCCATCTAAGCCATCCATTCAACCCAAGATCAAGGGCAAAAAACACAACTTTCCAACTTCCCACTTTTACCCAAACTCGCTTGATCCTTTTTCTATATATATATATATATATATATATATATATATATATATATATATATATAGATTCTTTGAGGCAACACAACTCGCCGCACTCATTGAGGCACAATCTCAACCGTTAGATTAAAATCAAATTAAAGGCTAAGATTAAAACAAAAACTCATACATAATTTTTTTTCCCCCGGGGAAAGAGAATCAATATTTTCGGGAAAAAAAAACCGGAATTTTTTTTCCAAAAAAAAAAAAATCCGGGAAAAAAAAAACCGAAAATTTGTTTCCAAAAAAAATTGTTTTTTTTTTCCGAAAAAAGAAACACACTTTTTTTTTCCGGAAAAATACACATTTTTTTCCCCAAAAAAATATTTTTTGCCGGACATTTTTTTTCCCAAAACAAAAAAAATCCAAAAAAAAAAATCCCGAAAAAACATCATTTTTTTAAATATTAAAATAAAATTGGTGTATATAAATACAATTTCAGTGTGCATAATAATTGTTTTAGGGTATATAACAATTCTACTGTATCAAATAATTAAGTACATATGACAATTATTTCAGTGTATATATGTTGATTAATTGGTGTACATATTAACTATTTGGGTGTATATAACAATAACTATTTTACTGTATATATTGAGTTCTTAAGTGTATATATATATATAATGAGTTCTTTAGTGTATATAACAGATATTTTGATGTAGGTTCCATTGTTGATTAACTGATGTACATATTAATTATTTGGGTGCATATAACAATTATTTTACTATATGTATTGAGTTCTTAAGTGTATATATATATGCAGTTAGTTTAATAGCGTATATAATGAATCTTTTTAGTGTATATAACAGTTATTTTGATGTATGTTCCATTGTTGATTAATTGGTGTACATAATAACTATTTGAGTGTATATAATAATTATTTTACTGTATATATTGAGTTCTTAAGGGTGTGTATATATATAGTGAGTTTAATGACGTATATAATGAGTTTTTTAGTGTATATAACACTTATTTGGATGTATGTTCCATCTTAATCTAATAGTCTGGATTATGCCTCAATGGTTTTCAAATTGTTGGACGCGAAAGGGACGGAAATGACAAACCGAGAGGGACGAACGAGACAACAGTTTGGGACAGAAACCGAATGGCAACAAACCGGGACAGAAACAAAAGGGCAATGAATCGGGACAGAATCCGAAAGGCAACAAATTGGGACGTAAATCATAAAACTGAAACAGATTAAGGGACAAAGTTTCGTGGAATGTAAGTCACTAACTTGCAAACTATATCGGCATGACACGAGTGGTTATCGTCTTCACCGCCGGTAGTTCTCAAAGGTTAACATTGCAGTTCAAGAACCCGACCACTCGAGTTTCAAAACTTTGGAATGAACAGAAACGTACTCAGGAAAATTGAGAGTAGAATAGAGAAGGTAGTGTGAGAGAGAGTTGGAGATTGTTGTGTGTAAACTGAGTAGAGGAGGATCGAATTTATAGGGCACAGAAGATACAACAGCTCCAAAATAATCAGTCGTTAAGGGCCATTATTCCCGTAATCAATGGCCATAATGATGCCCACAAATTTCGTAACAGCCTCTTTGACTCTGAATCTGGACAATCCACAAAACTCAGAACCTGGACACCCACACTTGGGCCATGAACCTGAACACCAAACACGCAGGCCCAAAACAAAAGGAGTAAAAGTCGGGCACAAACCGCATCGGTGCTCTACCCAAATCCAAACTCAAACCCGAGCCGGGCCAGGCGGGCGGACGCGTGTGTGGTATTATTCGAGGCCCAACACTCTCCATAAAAGGCACACTAGCTAGCCTCCTTATCTCACAACTAATAGTCCAAAAACAAGAAAGCAATATAAAGGAGATAAACCATCCCCTTTTAGCCGATGCGGGAGAGGAAGAGCAAAAGGAAAGCAAACACCAACTTGCTTTGCCATTACCAAAAAAAGTCACACCATGAGGAGGTAGAATATGAGTAGTAGCCCCCCTCCCCCCGCAACTACAGTGTTGGTATCCATAAAACGAAATCTATCCATAAGTAGAAAATTTTGAAGAGAAGATTGGTTTAGAATAGGAAAATAACAATGAAAAATAGAAAAATGGTAATATGAAAAAGTAATTCCGAACTTATAAAGCTTTACAACTAAGAGACAAAGTGATTAAATCTCAAATGTAAAGTATTCTATATTTTCAGAGAACAACACTGCGATTACTATATTTCCATTAGCTTTGTGACCAAAAAAAATTACTTCGTACTACAAAAATTTATAATGTTATACACTTATATGGAGTATTCTTCATTCCAAGGCGGAAAACCAAAATCATTAAAATAGGTCACAAAAATACTCTCTTCGATCCAATATAAAGTTAACATATGTTTTATACATACAAATTAAGAGTAAATTAGAAATTATTCTCTTTAAAGACGTGTTTATTAAAATTTACTCCCTTGTGATTTTTTTTAATATTTTACACCCAAAAAGATGCAAAATTTCAAAATTTACTTGCAAATCACTATTTCGATGAGTTTATGATTTTACTGACCGAAATGCCCTTCATTAATAGTACGCCCCTCCCCACCCCACCTCATTCTCATTTCGACTCTCCCAACTATTTCAGTCTCAATTCCAGGAGAACCCTAAATTTCCAAATCGAAAATCACCCAACTCAAACTCGAGCATCCATTCATCAATCAATTGTGGGAATTTTTTTTTACAAGTCTGCAGACTAAATGAGAGCATAAGGGAAGGGGGGAAGAAGGGTAGGAAGAAGAAAGGGGCACTTTCGGTATAAAAAATAGGAAACAAACAAAATAATTCAAACCCACCGGATTAACTCGTCGGAGTAGTGATTTGCAAGTAAATTTTGAAGTTTTGCATCTTTTTGGGTGTAAAATATTAAAAAAAAAATCATAAGGGAGTAAATTTTAATAAACACATCTTTGAAGGGAGTAATTTCTAAGATAGATAGGAAGAGTGTTTTAATATTATTAAAAGATAAAGTAAAGTATAATTGTATAAACCTAGCGAAAATGAACACATAAACTATTGACTTATATACTAATAAAAGAAAAGTGTAAACTATTGATCGGGACGAACGGAGTTCTCTTAATTCATTTTCCAGTTCCATTTTTTTTCTAATCAAAATATTATAATGTGAATTGTGAAAATTAATACTGAGAATTTTTAAGTATGTAGTAGATTAAAAAATAAAATCTAAATATAACGTGCAAATACACACAGATCTATACTAATAGTAATAGTAATATTAAGGAAAAATTACAAATTACCACCATATATTATGCGTATTTTACAAATTACCACCATGTATTTTGATTTTTACAAATTACCACCTATACTTTGCCGTATATATCCGAATCACCACCATATTTCATTCCGTTCTTCATTTTTTCTTAATTCCCGATTTTTTTGAGTGAATTAACTTTCTAATGACCAAAATACCCTTTATTATTCTCTTCTAACACTCACCTCATCTAAATTAAAAACACCAAAACAAGAACCCTAAAAATCAATTAAATCAAACAAAACAAAATCAATAAATCTAAATCAAATTATGAACTAACATTTAGGGAAATGAAAATAATCTTCAACTACTATGAGCAAAACACATTATCAAATTGCATAAATTTGCCAACCAAAACTTGATCACCAATGGCACGAACAAGATTTCTACAATCACCAAAGTAAAACTTCAAGTTTTTCCATAGCAAGGGTCAATCTGAAGCAAATGCAGCAAGATTTGCCATGGGTTTCAATGAGCCCCCAATTTTAACACCGAATTTGTTGACGAGCTTAGCCAGTTTTCCGTCTTCCTCAGGCGACCACGACCCTCTAACCCTTGCAGGCTTCTGTCTCGTCGTCTTCTGCCCTGCGATAGTCACTTCCTCGGCGGCGGTGGTGGCATTATTGGTAGTGGCAGTAACGGGAAATGTTAGGTCGTTAGGGTTTCGTTAGTCATCGCTGAGTTTTGATGCTTAAATTATCATTTCCGTGATGTTAATTCATGATTTGATTATGATTTATTGATTTTAATTTGTTTGATTTTTTATATTTTTTGCTTTGGGGTTTTTAATTAGAAGGGTGAAGTTTAAAAGAGAAGTTAAAGGGGATTTTTGGTCATTAACAAGTTAATTCACTCAAAATATCGGGAATTAGGGAAAAAATGAAGAACGGAATGAAACACGGTGGTAATTCGGACATATACGGCAAAGTATAGGTGGTAATTTGTAAAAATCAAAATATATGGTAGTAATTTGTAAAATACGCATAATACATGGTAGTAATTTGTAATTTTTCCTAATATTAATTGAATCTCACTATTTTACATTGGCATGCTAAAAGCCTCTCTCTCTACCAAAAAGGTCTCCCCACTCTCTACAATAAAACAACCCAAAGAAAACCTTAACCCCAACTGTTTTGCAACCGCCCCTTCTACATCCAGTCTCCCTTGATCCTCTTCTGGCCGAAGATATGTCCGGTACTCTTGGCCTATCTCCGTCCACCCGATCAAGTCTATCATTACCCTTTCTATTCCGTTAGGCTTCTCACCGCTCTGATTGCCCTTCTCTGTTTTCCCCTTGTCCATGGTAGCACTCCTTGCTTTGCATGTTTCTTTTTGTTGTGGTTTTCGTCAGCCCGTCCCCGTCTTTCCTGGTGGTCATCGGCCTTCAATGTTGTCCTCCTCCGATTTCCCTTTTTTTCTCTTCTTCTGTGGTCATCGGTCGTCGATCGCCCCCTCTCCCCCCTTCCCCCCCACCCATCGGTGTTTGGCGTCACCTCTCCTGACTGTGGCGGCCTATGGAGGATGTTTCCCCTCCTCTCGTCCCCTTCCCCCACTCTCCTGTGTCGGTTGATGTTGGCGTGTGTTGGTCCGGTGGCTGGTTCTTGGTCGGTCTACTTTTTCTTGTTAGTTTTTTATCTTAGTTTGTCTTGGTATGTGTTGGTTTGTTGGTTTTTTATCTCTTTGCTTGTTCGGGGGATGTGGACAATGGTTGTAGTGTCGATGTCCTCATGTTTTCAAGGGGTTGTGCTCTCTCTCTCTCTAATGAATTTAATTGTCTTGGTTCATTAGATTTTTTTGTCTTGGTGTATGGAATAAATTGTTTTTGTTTAGGTTCTGTGGTCATTGGCTTGACATATAAAGATCTTTCTACTGCGGTGTCTTGTTTGCAGGTTGTTTTTTGTTTAGGTGACTTAGCTTGTCGGGGAGGATCTAGTTGTCTATGTGTGGGTGGATTATGGGTGGCTTTCTTCCAAGATGCTCTCTTTCAATTCGTAGTTCCCTTATTTCTTTTATTCCTTTTCTTTAATCTCCTTTGAGGTGTCTTAATAATAAGACTGGGTAGTGGTATGGATAGTATAACTAGTTTAGCTCTAATGGACCCTTGGCGTCGTGTGTGGGTTGGGTTCGTCAGAAGACGGTGCGTTTGCGGAATTATGGGTCTGAAATTGGTTGACGGGCTGTCAATTACAAGCTTGCTATACTTCTTAAACTGTCGAGCTCAAGATCAAAGGGTTCGAGCTTCCAGGGGTAGGAGATTTATCTCCATCGACGGTAGACCTTATCGTCTTACTTGTCACTGTTTCTTTCTACGTCATTTTCACAAGAACGTAAGTGCGCCTATTCCTCTTCACTCTACGGCTCTTTTGCTTTGGCAGTGCTCGGCAGTTAGAAGCGTTGATTATGAAGATTTTCCTTTCTCCATTATCTGACTCTTATTTATCGATGCATCTATCGTTCTACTGTTTTTATTTTTAGCTTAAATAATGGATGCACTATGGGTTCTAATAGTCCGAACATTATGCATAATGCAATGAAAGAAAAAATGATTTCTTTAAGTTAAATACTACTCAGTAGCCATTTAAATTTAAAAAATGACACCTAAAGTGACTTTTTTTAGGGTTATTTCATGAGAATAATCTAAACTATGTGTGTGCTTCTTAAAATAATCCAAACTATACATAATCTCATTTATTTTAATATGAACTATGCCTTCATTAATCTCGCTTTGCTATGGACGAAATTAAGACTTGCTATTACTTGTAATAGTGACTTGTTGTAACTTTGTAGGGTTTTATTGGGTCCGTTGCGGTCATGAAAGCCAAAGCAACAATAAAAAATATTTTTTTCTCATGACCTCTATAAGACTAGTCGAAAAAGAAATAGAAGATGAATTTTGACAATCTTTAATTTTTTTTCTTATCAATGGCCGACAATGAAGACGAAATGTGAAGAAAAGTAAGAGGTAGGTTCAACAGGTAGTCAATCACCCATAACAATGCGAGATTAATGAAGTCGTAGTTCACATTAAAATGAGATTAGATATAGTTTAAATTATTATAAGAAGTACACGCATAGTTGAAATTATTCTCATGAAATATCCTTTTTTTTAACATAAATTACTACTTTTTAACTTTATCGTAGAATACAACGGTTATCTAATACTCGGTAACATAGTTTGTGTTAGAATATACTTATAGAGAACAGGAGAAGCAATACTAGTACTCCGTAGTGGCCCTAATTTACACCATTGTATAGGTTGTCTGGGTAGATCTCTATCAAGGCTTAACGAGAGGCAGGGCCGACCCATTAAATTTTGAGGCCCTGTTCCAACATTAATAATATGGGACCCCTTAATACAATCCAAAACTATTAAGTAATTCATAAAAAATAATCTTACTTAAAAAATGGTAACAAAGGAATTCAAACTCGTGACCTCCCTAACTAGTTTAAGTGTCTTATCCTTTGAACCACTATACCATTATATGTTAAAACTGTATGAATAATACATATATTGAGACCCTATTCTCTTTTGGCCCCGGTTCAATGAATCGAATGGAGCCCTTCTTGAGCCGGCCCTAACGAGAGGAAGAATAATATCACTACAAGTAATACACAAGTCGCATTCATTCAATCCTATCCTATCTCTAAGGAAATTACTCAAAGCAATAATAATGTATCAATATTGGTGGCTGGCTGAGTGGATCCAATTCTTAAAGCCCAAATAGTGAAAATGAAAAAGTTAGAAGAAGGAAGCAGCCTTACTGCCTTGGGAGTTTTGGTAAGTGGGAGGGAGATGGTCAAAAGACAATGAAACATGGGATAATGAAACATGGGACAAGGATGTCATATCTATCACTTGAACCGTGTAAAATCCAATTCTGCACGGTAAATTATTGTTTGTAATGTGAATATCTGTTACAAAATTATAACGGATCAAATATATTCCACATTGATATATAAAGATAAAGCATTTTCTATTACCGATGCATACTGATTTGTCTTGTCTAGCCATGAGGATGATATTTGACCTGTTATAGTTTATTTTGTGACAAATATACCCGTCATAAGGGAGACCAACTGATTCTACATTGGTCTGATACTGGTAGTAGTAGGTAGAGATGGACTGGGCATGGGCTCGTGGCTCATGCCTTGTATCGGTTCACTGTGTCAGGATTAGAAAATGAAACCATACATGCACGGAAAGGTGGGTTTCATGTCATGCCCTACCATACTGGTGAAATTGAAAAAATGGTTTGGGACATGGCATTTCGTGTCTTGTTGTGCTTAGATGTGGCTAAATAATTTATTTATTTTACTTTAACCATTTACTCCGTACTTCGCATTTTGGATATGCACAAATGTGTCATCTCAAAGTGGGTGGTGTCGTGCTTGAGGTGGACATTGTTTTCTTCCTCAAACATCGCCGCCTCGACCACAGCTCATGTCCCATGGCATGTCTTGTTGTTCTAGACCACGCCAAAATGGATATGTGCCTTATTTGGTTGTGGCCGTGGATCGTGCTAAACCGTGTCAGCTCGTCATCCCGTACGCCCACTTCCATCTCTAATGATCCCTAGATATTAAACATTCAAAAACATGAATCTTCTTCCTTCCAATCCACATTATACACTTTATTCTAATTTTCGTACAAGGCCTTCGAATAAATTTGAGAGGCTACTTTATTGAGAGACTACTTTATTAAAGGCTACTTTATGTTTTCGAATACGTTTTCACTTAATGATTGTGTTGGAGAATATTTAGGAAGCGGTAACTTGTAATATACTAATGTAATAATAATCTCGTATTAGTATTCTCGAATAAATTGTCAAAACACTCCGTAATAATCTTATACTACGTACAAATTCTTGTTTGTAAAGAAAATAATCGTCATGTATTATTGTAACGAGTGATACATAGAAACGACAAAAGTAAATCAAATTACAATACTTTATTCCGATGTACCTAAATAATTATTCGTAACATCCCATTTATTTGTTATAACAATATGACCGTGCATCACAAATTCACAAGGAGGACTAATCCATAATTCTAGGGCTGAAGGCTCATGGGACAAACATTTATTTGTTATAACAATATGACCGTGCATCACAAATTCACAAGGAGGACTAATCCATAATTCTAGGGCCGAAGGCTCATGGGACAAAGTTGTGAGCGCGAGCAGAAGAGTCCACAGATACGACACACAGTTCCGGAGTATAATGAGCGGGCAGTGGCGTGAACAAAGTGGAGCCGAAAAATACCATTTTCATGCACACAAAAGAGCGAGAAGGCTTATCGCGAATTTTATTGGGTGGTTCATTCATCTCGTTAACGTCTTTTAAAAACTCACGTCTTTCTTCATTGATTATTTCTTCAAGCTTTTTGTGTGCCTCATGGCTCATACTTAGCATTTGGCTTTAAACAATACCCATCACTCTTAAAAGACATAGCACAAAGTAACGATTACGTTTTTTCATGTTTCTATTAATTAGACTAAGGGACATCAAAAATATTTGTCATTAGGTCGAAACTCAAACATCAACCCTTATCTCCCACCATATGTAATGTTTTGATAGATTTGATCTCCCACCATATGTAAGTCATAACATTTCTCACCTACCTAATATTCCATCTATTTCATTCTACTTTTTCTCTCACTGGAAGGGAGCAAGCATACAAGGGTATTCCGGATCATTTAGTGTCATTCATTAGAAAATTAGAAATTTTACAAATCCAATGAATGGGTTTCGCGAGAGTGAATTTAGAGGATGGGGAAGAGTAGTAAACACAGAGAGGGATACAACGAATCCAGGATCCGATCCAGATCCGCAAGATGCGGTCCGTAAGGATCAGATATGGATCCTAAATTTTGAGATCCGTTGGATATGGATCCGGATCTGGATCCGCTATCTTTAGACGGTTCTGGATCTGGATCTTAATTCCGGATCCGATCCGTAAATCCGTTTTATTAAAATAAGTATTTCTAAGACTTTTTTCTTTTAGTTTATTGATCTTTGCTTACGGATCGTTCTATTCAATTTTATTTGTAAGATTATGAAAACTTAATATGGTCGCAAATACTTGTTAATCAAACCATTTGTAGAATCTAAGTAAGAAATTGGATCCGTGGATCCGGTCCAGATCCGCCGGATCTAGATCTTGATCTACACTTTTGGGATCCATCGGATCTAGACCGGATCCGGATACGCTACTAGGGGTGCGGATCTGGATCTGGATCCATGCGGATCCGGTCCGTTGCCATCCCTAAACACAAATACTTTTTGTAACTAATTCACGGTCTATAATACTGTGGTCAACCCTCGTACAAAGAAAGAGATATATACGCAGTTAAAAGGGTGACACACTATCTGAAATTTCCAAATTTCGGATATAATGGAGAAAACGTGAGAACAATTGGTATAAGGAAAGTGATTAGTTTCCAAACAAATAATTACTCCATCTTATTCATTTATTTTTAATTAAAGTAAATCACTATTTACCCCCTTTAATGTTCCGATTTTTAGAAATTACCCCTATGCCTAGTTTGTTAGGAATTACCCGCTTAAACTTTATCAAAAATTAGAATTTAACTCCAACCCACCTTAGGTGATCTTTCCGGAGTGATTATTTGATTATAGGACCATTATGCCCTTCCCCCCAATGATACCCGGCCCTCTCTCCTCTCCCTCCCTCACTCAGTCACTAATCTAAATCTATCGACAAAAAAAAAACAAGAACCCTAAATCGACAAAGCTCAAATCAACCCACTTTCGGTCGTCATCAAATTTTAAAGTTACTGTAATAAAGAAGAATAAATCTGGAAATTAAAGGGAAAATCTGGGGAAAAAACGAGAAAACTGTAACAAAGAAGATGAAGAAAGATGCTTTTTTTAAGGAAATAAAACCAAATACTCCCTTCGTTTAAATCCAAATGGTATGTTTGCTTTTTCACACTTGCCGAGACACGTTTTACACCGTCAATATATTTCGTTTTACATTAACAAAAATTATAGTAATAATTTGATATTCTTAATCTACTCATAAAGACGAATCAAACTAGATCTCACATGACTATATTTTCTCTTATAGATTATCGAAAATATTAACGATTCTCTTGAGTTGTGAATAGTGTCCAAAAGGGAAGCGTTTCCTTTGGTTCGAATGGGGGGAGTATAATTTATGAACATTTACTTGTATAACAAGTCAAAATAACAGGAGAATGAACAAAGTTAAATGAGGATATAGTTTAGATTTTTTTTTTAAGTTAAACATTAGTTGGCTTGGGATTACAAGTACAAATCAATGATCTTAACACTAATAGTTGAACCTGTCGATTTACTCATTGATAGAAGTGGTAATGAACATAATCCTCTTCTATATATCCTCTCACAATTCAAACTTCTACTCCTCTTAAACTTCCAAAATGACTTATTCTCTTCACTATTATTCTTGTTATACTATTATTATCTTCATAGGTGTTTTTGATACTTTTCCTCTATTTTTCCTCTGTTTCGCCTTCGATGTTCTTGAATGGTAGCAAAAGACATGAAGAAGAAGAGGAGGAGGAGGATGATGACGACGACTTGGAGTTGTGATAAGTGTAGTTTGTAGTGCCTAATTTGTTGTGTTTTGGTCCCATTTTCCTTGTGAATCGCTCCTTGGGAGCGGTTTATGGGCTACTTATGCTTTCTCTATCTCATTTCAGGTTCCCGAGACCATTCATGAAGAGTTGGAGGACTTGGAGCGATTCCGACTCGATACATACACTTTTTGGAGCCAACGAAGTGAAGGAACGATCACTCGATGCCTTGGATTCGACCCCGAGACCTTGGGACCCGATCCCGAGCCTCTTAGACTCGATCCCGAGCCCCGAGAATCGATGAGAAGCCCATGAGAACCAAGGAGGGACCAAAAAGATCATATTGGAGGCCTACAAGACTCATCCCCGTCCGGGATGAGGTGCACGAATTGCATTGGTTCTGTTCTGGGTCCGTCCCGGTCGGGACCAGCCCTTCCCGGTCGGGATCAAGCATAACACCGCGCTGTGTTATCAATAACACCAGGCTGTGTTATTGCTCTTCCCGGTCGGGACCAATCCGTTCCGGTCGGGACCATGGAGCTGCAGCACGCCTTTGTTTATTTTCTTCTCCTTCATACTTGTAACCTTATAAATACTTCCCTCTTGTATTGTTTACTGATCACACATTACCCTAGACTCTCTTAGGCCTCTCTTGAACATTCATAACCCTAGTTAGTGTTCCTCTCATTAGCTTAATCTTCCTTTAATCTTTAGTTAATCATTGTAATTAGTCTTGTATTAAGGAGATTCTTGAAGATTATTCCAAGCTTGACAACCTTGGAGTTTTATTTGGGTTTCTTATTAATTCAAGTTCTCATCTTTTTCATCCTTGTTAGTTTGGTATAATCCTCTTCTCCCTTTTACTTTTGTTCTTTGTTTATTTATCAAGTTTGAATCTTTACATACTGTTATTGTTATTGTTTGTTTATTATGGATGTTTAGTTTGTTTTCTCTTGTTCATGTTAGCTTGAGTATGATAATGAGTGAGTAGTTCTCTTGTGGGGTTAGTAGGGGGATTAAGGGTAGATTATGGGTGATTAGGGTTTGATTAGGAGTAAAGGTTACATCTTTGTTGCTAGTCTCATATTAGGCACACCATGTGTTTGATGATTTGCTTGTGTGGGTAGTAATGGCCAATGCTTCCTATACTTGTTTCTCTTCTTCTCATTGTTTGGCTAGTGTGTGATTGTGTTAGGGTATAGTCTTTGACACGAGAGTGCAGACATTGGCCTACGTAGCGAGAGCCCGGACCGACCTTGACCTAGCACTACAAGAATAGATGCCCCAGGCGTCCATCCAGTGGCTTCCGTCAGTGGACGCTATAAGGATCCGGGCGTCCGCAAACAGACGCCAGAAAGCGGAAGCCAAGACCGGTCGCCCATTTTCTGGACGGGCGTCCACTATTGGACGCCAATTCAATTGGCGACCGACAGCGGACGCTAAAGTTGGCGTCCGACTGTGGACGCCAAATACCCCTGGATGGCGTCCACAGTCGGACGTCATTTGGCTAAGACTGGCGTCCGACTGTGGACGCCAAATACCCCTGGATGGCGTCCACAGTCGGACGCCAGTCTTAGCCAAATGACGTCCGACTGTGGACGCCATCCAGGGGTATTTGGCGTCCACAGTCGGACGCCGTTGCCCCTGAGTAGCTACTGAATTGGTCGATTTTAGCTTCCCCTGGCGTCTGAAATGGCGTCCTTTAATGGACGTCATTTATGCTGGTGCATGGTCGTAAACATGCGTTCATTGTCTAGCCAAAACCTGCAAAATAAACCACATCCACAACTCCCAACCAACCACAACTGTCGACCATCAACAATACCTCATTCACTCTCAATCAACCAAAAGACTTCATCTCTCGACACATTTATGCTGAAAAAACATTCATATAAAAAACTTTTAACATACGGTTTGACGGTACATAAATCTAAACTAGTTCGAAGACACATAATCCATAAATCCAGTTACAATAACAAACAATCAGCTAACTAAGAAGCTAGCTGAAGCACCAGAGTTACCGGCATCCCCGCTAAAGGGGTCTCTGTCGTCTGGAGGGGAAGGTGGACGACCTTGGTTGCATTTGTTGAACATGGCCTGAAACATGGCCATCTGTTCCTGCATTTTCTTGATGTGTTATGCCTGCTCCTTCAGTTGCTGTTGCTGCGCCGTCAGCTGCTCCTTCATTTCCTCCTTCTCCGGATCGGGCTGCTGAGATCCGGCCGGCGTATACTCCATCTGTGTGGAGGTCCCGAGACGTGCTGGGGGAGGTGTAAAGTACATACCGTGTGCATTTCCGACACCATACACACTTCCCTTCTTGTAACCCGAGACAGCCTTGAAAAAAATCTGGTTCTCGTCGATGTCGGTAGCATCAGGAGCATTCTCGAGGTTCTTCAGCTCTTCCTGGTAGGCATCCTGCGTACACAACAACGATTTCAATTCAAGTTATTATTAGATGAAATCATTAAAGATAGTTATCTACCACCTAATGTATAGACAAAGTTTATTTATTTGAAATAGTTAGTACTCACCCAGATTGCCCGATCTTTCCTCGTCTTAAGAGTATGCCCTTTATCACCGCTCTTCCCGTGCATGTCGAAGAATACCTCCGGTGCGGTTGGCGTCCTCCCGAGTTCAGCTGCTAGCTATTAAATGAGTACGAACATTAGTCGAACATATATTATGTGAAAATATATAACTTACGATTATTCAAGTAAGAGTACAATATTAGTAGAAATCGTACCCTCCTGGCACGAAGAAACGAAGACTGAGAACCCCGATGATGTGTTGGGTCTGCCTTCCCCTCATGCTCACAGTTCTTCATTTTGTTTCCCTGTGCCCTCTTCGACCTGACCTTGAAGTCGTCGTCGTTGTGGTACTTAATCCACCTCTCCAAATCATCCCCTGAAATATGACGACACTAATATATTAGTTAATACAGTAGAAGGTTGAAGTTAGATTGTTTGTTAAAATTGAGTAATATTCAAAAACTACACCTTTAAGGTCATTGAGCGCTGTCCCCCGGGCGTGACGTTTGTTCATTACGTCAGCGAAGCGTCGGGTGCAAGTCTCGTTGTATCGGTCCCACACCCTTCCTTCTAACTCCTTCCAACTGAACTTCAACTACACAATCAAGGCGGATTATTAGTTAGTACCAAAATTGTTTACAAAGTCTACATTATAATTAATTTAAAACTCGGTACACAAAACAATCCACGTACCCGGAAGGCATTAAACCACCACTCCCGTACGTCCATCGGGACCTGAGTCCATCAGGCATACCCCCGCCCTTTGTCCGCCATGTAACTGGCAGTACAGCCTCTGGTGACGATCCCATGCAGAAACCTGCATCGAGAAGAGAAACACATATATGTACGAAATATTACAAGATGTACGTAATCCGAAAATTCATATGTTACAAAAGAATGGACATTGTAGATTATATTACCATACGCGACCAGGGTCGAGAATCACCCGACCGTTCTCGTCCCTCTGTATCTCATCCTCCTGCCCCTGCTGCTGGTTCTCCTGCTGCTCCTTGTCGTTCTGCTCCGGTCCTGTTTCGGGGACCCGTTCCTCCTCATCCTGCTGCGAGGTGGATGTGTGCACAGACCTACTACCTCCGCCACGTCTCCTGGTCGATCTACCGAGTGCCATTATCTTGACCTTGCAACAAATTAGCAACAATTAGCAATTACAATTTAAGTTGATTGAAATAATGCACAAAATATATATAAGTACCACAATGATCAATATGATTAACCTACTGCAACAACTCTAGTAGTCATCTTCGCTGTCGTTACTGCCTTCAGCCTCATCCTCCTCCTCTGTCTCCTCGCCCTCCACTTGATCGTCTTCCAAATTCTCTTCATCGTGTCCGTCATCCTCCTCAAGGATGTCCCGAACATCCCTACCCATGTAATCTCCTTCTCCACCATCATCGTCATCCTCTGCGCTTTCATTCTGATCATCTTCGGAGAATATGGCCTCTTCACTAGGAGATATGCGTGTACCACTTGAAGCCGTATCTTCCTGGAACAGAGAACAGTCTATTTGCCCCCGTGGTTTAGTCGTAAAGACTGCCCACCATTGACTCTGGTTTCTGGTATTTCTCGTGCAAGGAAAAGGAGCGAAGTACACTTGCTTCGCCTGATGCGCGAGTATGAACGGATCGTACGTAGGATATTTCCTGGTGTGGTTCACTTCCACAATCTTGTAGCGTTCATGCACTCGGGTCCCGTTCACGGAGCTGTCTCTCCACTCACATTTGAATATCACAGCTCTATACCCCCGTTCTCTGCCAGCATAACATAACTCGAAAATATTCTCCAAAATACCATAGTACTCATCACCATCAAGAGATGACACACTCACACCAAAATTGCATCTAGCCTTGTTCTTCCCGTAGCGGAATGTGTGAAAATTGAATCCATTCACCGAGTACCGGTTCCAATATTTAACCGCTTTCACTGGACCGTATGCCAAACTTCTAACCAAATCATCACGTATGTCTAAGGCGATTACGTGATCCTTGAGCCACTTAGGAAAATGTTCGTCATGCTTACTCCAAACGTTATCGGGGTTCACATCAGGGTTTGCAGCGACGTACTCAATTACAAACTGCTTCTCGTAAGGCTCTAAGATCTCACAATTAGAGAGTACGTAAAGGTGCGCTCGGTTGTACTCTTTCTCATCTAGCGTCCTAGAACCCTCAACTGATGAAGTTCCTTCATCGTCCTTCTTTTGGAAAAACTCGGGTATAGTAGGATCAATGGGCACCGATTGTTCTATATTCAGGTTCTTCGTTTTTGTTTGGACATCTTTCTCGAAGTAGAGGGAGCAGAAGTTTGCAATCTCTTCTGTCAAATATGCATTGCAAATAGAACCCTCTACCCTAGCCTTGTTACCAATTTTCTTCTTCAGATGATTAAGGAACCTAAGTACACAAGTAATGTTTTCCAATTAATAAAAATTAGCTAAGTGTAAATTAAATTTGTAAATGAAGTTATTAAATTTTATGTACCTTTCAAATGGGTACATCCATCTATACTGGACAGGTCCTTCAACCTTAGCCTCGTAGGGTAAGTGGACAGGTAAATGCTCCATGGTATTAAAGAAGGACGGTGGGAAGATCATCTCGAGTTTGCATAGTATCTGTGAAATTTGATCCTCCAACCGATTCATGTCCTCAATTGATACTGTAGAAGAACACAAGTCTCGGAAAAATTGAGATATCTCAGTTATAGAATTCCACACCGTCGGTGGCAGAAGTTGTTTAAGTGCAACCGGAAGTAACCTCTCCATGAAGACATGACAGTCGTGACTCTTTAACCCTTGCAGCTTGAGGTTCTTTAGATCAACACAACGTACGAAGTTGGAGGCGTACCCATCGGGGAACTTCAACTTCCCCACCCACTCCAACAACGCCTTCCTCTGAGCTTTGTCAAGGGTGAACAAGGCTCTCGGTTTGGATCCATCCCTTTTTATGTGTAATTGAGGACGGTCACAAAAATGCTTTACATCTCGCCGGGAGCCTGTAGTGTCACAACTCTTTCCCTCAACATCCATGACAGTGTGAATCAACTGCTCGAAGAAGTTCTTCTCTATGTGCATCACATCTAAATTGTGACGGAGTAACAAAGTCCTCCAATATGGTAGGTCAAAAAATATGCTACGTTTAAACCAACCATTTTTCAACTTCTTGAGGTCTTTGAACTCCTGCTCGGTTCCGTCGACAGTAGACGGGTAATCAGAAATCAACTCCCATATTTCACCCCCTGGAAGTCGATCAGGTGCGTCGTCAAGCACCTCCTCACCCTTCTTGAACGCCTTCTTATTCTTTCTATATGGGTGACCTTCTGGTAGGAACTGCCTATGAGAGTCGAACCAACTTATTTTACTAGAATTTGGAAGATAAAAAGCTTTGCTCTCATCCATACAACAGGGACATGCTTTCTGACCCGCAGTAGACCACCCTGAGAGCATACCGTACGCGGGAAAGTCGTTTATAGTCCACAACAGAGCTGCTTTCAACTGAAAGTTCTGTCTCAGGGAGACATCATAAGTTTCGACCCCTACCTCCCACAGTTGTTTCAATTCCTCAATAACAGGTTGCAAGTAAATATCCAAATGATTTTTTGGGTTTTTTGGTCCAGGCACAATAAAAGATAGGAAGATGAAAGGCTGCTTCAAACACAACCAAGGAGGTAGGTTATAAGGAGTGATCATCACAGGCCAGCATGAGTACGACTTCCCAAATTGGCCGAAAGGTGCAAATCCATCGGTACAAAACCCAAGCCTTACATTTCGGGGTTCTAACGCAAAGTGGGGATGTAGTCTATCGAAACGCTTCCACTCCTCACCGTCACTCGGATGACACATCTTCCCTGGTACCCTAGTGTCCTCCTGGTGCCACCTCATTTGCTCCGCTATGGTTTTTGTGGCATACAATTTTTGAAGCCTAGGTGCGATAGGGAAGTACGTAAGCTGACTTACTGGGATTGGTTTCTTACCTCTAACACCGCTTTTCCCTTTTCTACCCCTCAAAACAATGTCTCCCTCAACCGTCTTATACCTACCCTTACCACATCTCCTACATTCATCAAGCATCGCATCGTCCTTCCAAAATAACATGCACCCATCCGGGCAAGCATCAATCTTTTCATGCGGGAGTTGAAGGCCCTTCACAACCTTTTTGGCTGTGTAGAAAGTTCGGGTCATGATATTGTCTTTTGGGATAACCCTCTCGATCAAAGCAGCAATACCATCGACACAAGCAAAGGGTAGGTTGAATTCACATTTAAGGCTAATTACCATAGATGCGACTTCTAACAAAGTCACATCGCACCCTCCGTATAACGGTTTCTCCGAAGCGTTCAACATGTCAAAAAACGCTTTTGCTCGTGGGTTAGGCTCTTGTGGTTTAGGGGAGTCTTGTGGGTTGGGTGAGTCTCGTGGGTTGTCATTGTTGAACAAGTTGCACTCCACAACGTCAACTATCATACCTCTCAACCCCCCCTCATTTTGATGGTTTTCAGGTTCCTCAGACTGAGATGGCTCACCATGACAAATCCAATTATAATAATCGGGTGAGAAACCATTATAGATGACATGTTCCTTAACGGTAAGGATATCCAAAAATTTTAGGTTCTTGCATTTAGTACACGGACACCTAACCTCCCCCCTCGATGCGTAGTCTACTGACTTTTTAGCTACCTCGACAAATGATTCAACACCCCTCAAAAATTCGACGGTGGGACAACGTCTCTTCTTATCAAGTCTTCCCTCATACATCCATTTCCGTTCAATTCTCTTCATTTTCTATGTTCAAAAAATATATATAACAAATTAAAGTTTAATTTTCCTAACTTCATTTAGAACTGACTAAACACAAATGTAATCGCCATCTAACTTAAACTTAATTTCTCTAACTTAATTTCCGTTACTGACTTTCCTCAATTTAATCACTAATACATTAAAGTAAACCAGAATGTCTTAGGTCACACAAAAATTCATGGCTTAGGTCACACAAAAACAGCTTAAACAGGTCAAATAAGGTCAAATTTTTGGATACAGATATCATAATTTCGAAAGCACCGATAACACCTGTTCACCACCCCGATCACGATAGAAGTGGTTTCGTGAAAATCCGACATTATTTCGACACCTTTTGGCCCGTCTTAACTCACACAAAACCTCAAGGGTGGCCCTATAGGTCATTCTATCTCAATTCATCCAAATTCATCAAACCCTAATCCAAAATCTACAAATTGTGATGGGCAAAACTAATCTACCTAATCGAATTTTGGGCTAAACTAATCAACCTAATCAAAATTTAGACCTAAACACTATTAACTACCAAACTACCAATAAATAACAATAACAATCAAATACAAGAACTAGTTATAATGAAAAATATAGAGTTAAGTAAGAAAACATACCAAAATATAGAATAGAAGAATGAAAAATGGAGGAGATGATTGGAGATGGGGCTCGGCGGGTAAGGGAGGATGAATGTAGAGAGTGGTTTTTTTTAGAGAGTGAAGGGGGAGAGGGGGGTGGGCGGGTATAAGTTGGCAAAGCTGGGTGGACGGACGTCCACTATCGGACGCCAAATCTAGCCAAATTGGCGTCCGATAGTGGACGACATATACCCTAAATGGCGTCTGACAGTGGACGCCAATTTGGGAATATGGCGTCCGCTTGTGGACGCCCGTCCACCCAGACTTTTACCTCCCAAGTTCAGTCGGACGCCAAATTTGGCGTCCGATTGTGGACGCCCGTTTGTATTTTCAGACGCCATTTAGGCGTCCATATGCTGAGGACGCCCGCCAAGTGGACGCCCGAGACTGTTTTTCTTGTAGTGTAGGTTTAGACGCGAGAGCGCAAACCGACTCTAACAACTAGGAGACACCTACACCCTTGATCACCCAATTACCTTTCTACACTTAAGAACCCGACCTAACCCTACTCCTTTCCATATTTGGTTCATTCTCCTAGTTAGTCATTATTTCTCTAGTTCATTGTCTAGTTTGTCTTAGTTATTTCATTTAACTCATATCATAGTTAGTTCATTGTTAACTCAGTTCATACATCTTCTCCCATCATAGTTTGTCAATTATCATTCTCTTTGTGTTTGTTTGTGTAACCTAGCCTAGTTTCTAGTGGACTTAGTCTAGACTCTACAATACCGTCTCCGTGGACACGACCCGACTTACCCTAGATACCCACTAGGATGAGTTGGACTCTATTTGTTGGTTGGGACCCACGGCGAATCCCAACCATCAAGTTGGTAATAATTAAAATGGATGTTTTTTCACTTGATTTGTATTGGGAGGATTACACCGTTTGCAAAGAGTTCATCAGCCAAGGTCGAATCTTGGTTGCATCTTCATTTCAAACCGCATAAGTCGAAATCATAATCTGACATGTCTCGAAGCCAGGGGTACCAATTTATGCTATGGGCAGCTCTTTTTTGGTTACTTCCCAGGGAAGAGGGAACTTAGACAAGGGGATTCCATCTCCCCTTTGCTATTTACCCTTTGTATGGATTATCTGAGTAGAACTTTTGCTTATGCAACTGAACGATGGCCCTTCCCTCATCATCTTAAATGCAAAAAGCTGAAGCATACACACCTAGTGTTTTCAGATGATCTCTTGCTCTTCTGCAAAGGGGAGGCTTCTTCCATAATGCTTCTCATGAGGGCTTTCTCTACCTTCTCAAAGGCGACCGACCTCTGCATGAACAAAGGCAAAGTCTAAAGGCTATTGTCACTGAAACTCTGAAGCTGGACATTTATCAGGCTACAGTTAGTTATAAAGGAAGGCACTCTACCTTTTAGGTACTTAGGGGTACCTATACAGCCTGGCAGAATCATCCTATCTAAGAAGCTTGTATCCAGAATTAGGAGTTTGGGGGCAAGAAAACTCTCTTATGCAGTAAGAGTGACACTCATTACTTCTGTTCTGAATACACTTCATAACTATTGGGCCTCTATCTTTGTGATCCCCAAGCATACTATCAACATGATTGAGGCCATATGTAGAAATTTCCTCTGGGTTGACAATGCTGATTACAGAAGAGTCCCTCTCATCTCTTGGGACAAAGTTACACTGGCAAAGGAGGCATGTGGATTAGGCATAAGAAAGCTTCCACCTGGAACACTGCTGGTATTGGCAAGCTGGTCCATTGGATCTATTCTCACAAAGATAGCCTGTGGATCAAGTGGATCAATGTTGTTTACCTTAAGCAACAGACCTGACATGAATATCAACCACCTCCAGACTCACCATGGATTTGGAAGACCATTTCTCAGGTTAAAGAAAAACTGGAACCAAGTTTTATTAATGATAAATGGATTCATGATCCCCAAGGCTATCCTGTCAAATGGGGCTATGAATGGTTAATGCCAACTCCAGCTCCTCCTAATTGGATAGATTTTGTGTGGAACTCTTGGAATGTGCCTAAGCATACCCTTAAACGATGGATCATTATGAATGAAGACCTGAATGTTAAGACCAAACTACACAGATTGGGTTGCTCTGAAGATGATCTCTGATGTTGTTGTCAACAGCACCCTGAAACACTACCACATTTGTTATTTGAGTGCTCCTATAGTAAGAGAATCATGCTTAGTATTTACCAGTTGGCGGGATGCACTTTTAGTCTGTAGAGTATTATGACTACTAATCCAAAGATACTCCACAGAAAACTGCATGTTACTTGCAGCTTGCTACTATCTTATTTGGATACAGAGAAACAAGGCATATTTTGAAGATACCATCTGTCACCTTGACACCTTATAATTAGTCAGTCAAACTGTTGCTAATGTTAGGGGTAGAATCAAGATTGGACCTGGCTCCTCCTTCAGCTCTGCAAATATCAGTTACATTAGAAGCATAGGCTATAATTGTTAGCTGATTCTGAGCAGTTGAGATTGTTGTTTTTTTTGCTCTAGTTAGCATTATATTGTTGTACAGTCCTGTAACTCCTTTTTTTTAATGAATATAATTATTCACATTTCATCAAAAAAATAAGATTAATTACTTGAGAAAGTTGATCGATTTGAGCTTTGTCAATTTAGGGTTCTTGGGGATTTGGGGGTTTTTTGGGGGACGATAACTTAGGATGAGTGACTGAGTGAGGGAAGGAGAGGAGAGAGTGTATCATTGTGGGGAATGGCAAAATGGTCCTAAAATCAAATAATCTCGCCGGAAAGATCACTTAAGGTGGCTTGGGGCAAATTCTAATTTTTGGTAAAAAAAAATGTAAGGGGATAATTCCTAATAAACTATATATACATAGGAGGTAATTTTTAAAAAAATGGAACATTAAAAGGGGTAAACAGTGATTTATTCTTTTAATTAAAGGTATACGAATAAGTGACGGAAAAAGGTATTTTCTGAAGACGGAGAAAGTAATATGATCCACAAACTAAGCGCTCGTTTGGTTACTCATCTAATTCCCGGAAAGTGCAATATCCGATTAATTGTATTTTTAGGGAGTTGTTTGGTTGTCCATTTCATGGCAATTACCGTTTCCCAAAGAATTCCAATTCTTTCATAATGGGGAAAGTTACTCATCAAGCCTCATTGGTGTGTACAACAGCCCGCATGAGCTATTTCACACATGACAACCAAACAATATTTTTGTAATTCATGTAAATTTAAGTTCCCGATAACTAGGTGACCCCAAACGCAAAGTAAGGGTTAAAAAGAAGAAAGAAAGAGTGGAAAACAATGAGAGAACAGAAATGATAACACTAACTCAGCAATGTTTATATGCAAGTAAAAGCAAAGCATAAGATTAGGATTAATGTTCATAATGTTGAATATTTAACCAACAATCAGAGCAACGGATAGCGTGCATGTCATTCAATCACCCTCTGTCACACACTGCTCACGTGACAATCACTACCTCCACTTCCCCTTGTTTTATTTACCTTTTTCCCACTTTTCCCAGTAAACCTTCCAAAAGCAAACCATTGCTGTTTACCAAAATCCTACTTTTCCCTCTGATTTTCTTCGCTCTCTCTTTTGACTACACAGTTTACCAACACTATTACATGGTCATCGGTATTTTTGTCAGGTCGTCGGTGATTTATACGTCACTCTCTCTTTTAACTACACAATTTACAAACACTATTACATGGTCATCGGTATTTTGGTCAGGTCATCGGTGATTTATACGTAATTTTATCTTTTTGCCCTTCTTTAATTATGATTAATGATATTAATTATTTTACTTAATTAATCTAATTATTATTTCCCACCACTAATTTTTACTACCAAGGCTCACCCCCATAACCTCTGGAACATAAATGAGACTCTTTACCACTAAATCAATTGAATATTGTTGATAATCCTTACAAAAATATTATCTATATTTGATTCTAAAAACCTCCTAAAATCGCCTATTAGTACACTTGTGTCCTCTAACAGTAACGGTTATATATGAATTTTTAATATTATTAATAATGTTAGTGTTGTGGTAGGTGGAAGGATATATAATATGACATAATCCGTAACATAATAAAATGAAGGTTTTAAAAAAATCATTTCATTATCGAGTTTCATTAACACGATTAAACTTTTTAATTTAATTAACAAAGTTAGTGAATGTAATTAGGGAAGGACGTTGTTGTCTTTTCACATTAAAAAACGTCGACGACCTGACTGAAATACCGACGACTTGAAACGACACTCAATTTACAGCATCGCTTGCCTTAAATAGAATGCTACTCCGTACTACTATTTTCTTCACCTTCCCATCTACTCCCTCCCATCCATTCAATTCTTTACACTTACTATAAATGGACAATCCAATCAATTCTTTACATTCCCCTTTTGGCAAAAGACTTTACCTTATAATCCTCCTATTCTTTCTCTATTTACACAAAATGCCACTACTTTTTCCTTACTTTAATCTTGGTGGACCCATAACACCATTTGATTTACCAATAATACCCTTACTTTTTACCACTTTTCTTAATATTGATGAAAAATCCTATGTAAAGGATTGTTTGGATGGGAGGGGTATACATTTTGACAATTTCACCCTCTCATATTCGACTAGAGTGACCTTAACTCAACCAAGATAGGTTTAACTTAACTAAAGTAAAAGCCGACTGAATTGAACTTGAACCATGGAGGTATTCATTTTGCAAGTAAAATGGATGAAGTACTATCTAAATTACATAGATGAGATCATCTTTCCGTTATTCCCTAGGAATTTTGCTTTTGTTTCATCCATCTAACAGATAGTACTTGACCCGACTTAACTAGCACCCGTATACCGTATTTACAGTCATCAAGCACGCCCACATGGAAGAAGGGTAAACTTGTCAATCCCCTTCATCATTCCACAGACCCCCAAAGAAAGTAAGAAACCATATGATGTGGTGCACCTGTGCACATCATTATTCATTTAAAAAAAAAAAAAAGGAAACCTCAGAAGATTAAATGAAATAAATAACACGTGGGTAGGTCTTGTAATTAGTAAAAAAAAAAAGAAGCAGCAGGGGCATTCATTTAACTTCTGGATTAAAAAAAAAAAAAACCTTCACCTGGTGAACTGCAGACTATAAAACAGAGAGAAAGTGGGTTCAAATAAGACTGCTTGGCTGCTTGCCTTGTTTCAATAGCCTTGGTCTTTATAACTCTCATTAGGCATCACTCTTCAGAAAGCCCAGTTCTAGAGAGAGAGAGAATAAGAGAGAGAAAGTGAACAAAAAATGGGGAATTGTCAAGCCATAGATGCAGCATCACTGGTAATCCAACACCCAAGTGGTAAGGCTGAGAAGATGTATTGGCCTATTGCTGCAAGTGAAGTCATGAAGATGAACCCTGGTCATTATGTTGCTCTTCTTATCACCACCACAATTTGTCATACACATACTGAAAACAACTCTCCCACAAAATCCAACATTAAAAACAACAACAACAACAACAACAACAATAGCACTCAGAAGAGCAGCAACACCAAAGACAGTGACAGTAAGAATAGCAGCAGCAGCAACAACATCACAGCACGGAACTCGGTTCGGATAACCCGGGTCAAGCTTCTTAGGCCTAAGGATACTTTGGCCCTAGGTCATGTGTATAGGCTAATTAGCACCAAAGGTGTGTGATTATTATTATGTGATGATTTTCATGTTAATAGAATGTGTAATCGTATAGAAATTAGCGTTAATTTGTGTTATATTTTGGCAGAGGTTATGAAGGGTTTGGTGACTAAAAAGCAAGCAAAGATGAGGAAAAATGGAATAGAATTAGCAGATTCAGAAGGACTCAAAGAAGCTGAGATATTAATGAGAAAATCTATGCAAGATAAGAAGATTCACCAGGTACAAATTCCAAAGATGAAAGTTGTTTAGTACAGTAGTACTGTTTTTACAAGAAGTGATACTAAATCAATTGATTGATTAACAAGTCTAAAATAAAAATGCCAACAAGGTTAATTTTTTTTATATTTGGTTAGCTATTTTCTTTTCCAACAACAAAGCTTTGCTCCCAAAATGATTAGCGGCAGATAACATAAATTCTGTTTCCATAATACTCAATATTTATTTATTTTGTTTTTTCTCAAGCATGGAATTTGTTTTACCAGGTTAGTAGAAATGGGCACCGATCCAGAACACAACCAACAGCAAATAAAGGAGCAGGCAGGCCAAAGACATGGCAGCCTTCACTGAATAGCATTTCTGAGGCTGCAAGCTGATGATGATTTGGTTCAATAATTGACATTTAACTAGTTGACAAAGGAAGGGAAAGAAGCCTTAAGTCCATCAAATTATGAAATTTCAGATTCATGGAAATTGAATTTAAACAGCAAGTCTTCAAACGAAGATCTGGGTCATGCAGAAAACTGTAAATATATGACAGAGGAGATGCAGTTGACATTGTAGTTGGTGTATTAATTAATTGCATTCTGAAATCATAAATAGGCTTTTATTTATCCCATGGCCTTTTTTTTCTCATTTATGGAAGATAAATTGCTCTTATTTAGCTCTGGTAGATAATCTGCTTGTTTGGTTTTCATTAGCTTGCAGATGACATGAATAGGGTACGGTCCGTTTCCCAGTCCTTGCTCTATTATTGCTTGGAAGAAACTATTGGAGCACTCCTTTAGAAAGGAAAAGCATAAATTGTGTGCAGAATGTGTGAATTACCTGTGTCTAGTCGGTTAACGTGAGGGAATAATAAGGGTGACCATCAGAAAAACAATACTCGAACTCTATGAGGGCCGTTTGGTTCAACTGATATGGGTATGAGGTATGGGGTTGGAATGACCAAATCCCATACTTTGGGTTTGTTTGCCTCTTTTTTGGTTTTCATACCCATACCATGAGGTATGAGTTTCTCATACTCACCCCCACCCTTGGGTATGAGAGTTGATACCTAGGTATCAAAAGTATTTTTTATTTTCAAAACATATTTATTGGAATTTGTTTGTACATTTATATTGTTATTCAACTGAACACTTAGTTTCTCAATGATGAAAATGTGCATAAAATAATTCTTACTCAAAAATAAAACGGAATATTAATTTTTGGTTAAAGCATTTTTTCCTAAGGTGACTTAAAAAAAACATTATTGTTCAATCAAGTAAAAATGCGTAAAAAATAATATTATATCATAATAATAATAATAATAATAATAGATTTTTTTATTAAAAATATATATTTTTTCTTTAAATTACAGACATTTTTTCCCAAGATTATTACTCATATCAGAAATGAACCAAACACAAGGTATCAGGAATGAAGTTCCAAACCTATACCACCCTGGTATGATTCCTCATTCCATACCGATACCTTTGTGCGAACCAAACGGCCCCTGAATTCCTTGGCGGGGAAAAACATTTTTCATCATCGACAAGAGAAAAAACTAGCACTACTCTGTGCGAGCAGTATGTTGGTGCGTTCACTACGTATTTTAAACCGCATTATTTACAAGGATATGGAGAACGAGTAAGTCTCCCTTGTGACGGATGGTTACGACGGGTCAAATAACACTTATAATGGTGGGGTAAAGTTAACCCATTTGCTTTTCCCAAATATTCTACTTTTTGCCATGTCTCACATGGATGATCCGTCACAAACTTGTGACGGATATCACCGTCGCAAACAAGAATTGGTGATGGAGAACAACATCATAAATTTCAACCATGAACATCTCAAGCAAGGGCAATGGGATTGAATGTAACAAAGGTAAAAAAAATAACTGCAGATAGTACAACACTATTACCAGCTACTGATTTGCTGGCAATCTAGTTTAGACGGAGTATGTCAGGAGGTCAGGTCAATTAATGTGCTTTCAAGTTTCAACTATATCACCTCATCAATACACGTCAACCAAATCTATACACAAATTTTAAGAGGGTTTTCTGTTACAAAAAAACTATATTAGTTCGTTGCTTCTACAGATCTACCTATATACACCAAAATAAGGTAAAAGCTCACCAAAAGACTCTTTGCCAAACACTCCAAAAACTCCTACGATACGATTCAGTTGAGGATTATCAAAGGAAAGTAGGGAAATGATCTAATGCTGGAAAGTAGTTCAAGAAATCAATCAAGCAAAGATTAGAAGATTCCCAAGAATATTTGCTAATCATCATGCATGTCATCTTTTACTTAAGAAAAGCCATCGCAGAATTTCTAACGTCGAAGTTGTTACTTCTTCCCCTTTTTTTAGTTTACCTAAACTACAAAAGCAAGTGTTAAAACGTTCACTTTCTGCTGTAGGCCTATAGATTTCTAAGGGGGTAAAGAAAGATATGGACTTTTATATATAGTAGATTTAGAAAGGACAACAACAACAACCAGTTAGTTTCTCATTAGAATACAGAGTACTTTCTTAGCATGAAAATTAGGTGCATCACACACACGCGCACACACTCTTGATGCTTTGTGATAGCCCACAGAGATTAACAGAATTCCAAAATGGTAGGACCATTAATCTTATATGGAGTACTCCGTACTACATAGGAGTATCATACTCCCTTAGTTCCACTAAGATTGTCTTGTTTCATTAAAATACTACTCACATACTCCCTCTCATCCATTCAATTCTTTACACTTACTATAAATGAACAATCCAATCAATTCTTTACCTTCCTCTTTTAGCAAAATATTTTACCATATAACCCCCTATCTTTCCTCTATTTACACAAAATACCACTACTTTTTCATTACTTTAAGTTTGGTGGACCCATAAAATCATTTGATTTACCAATAATACCCTTACTTTTACCACTTTTCTTAAAATTTGTGAAACCATCCATGTAAAGCATTAAATGGGAGGGAGTATAATGAGAAAATGGAACAATCTTTTTGAGACGGAGGTATATATAATAAGATTTGTCCCTATGGTCTAGGAAAATGTATAGTAACAAAGATTAATAAAACCAGCTGACTAAGTTTGCAATCATTGATGGTACAAGCATGCATGATATGGAGATGATGAACATGCACAGCCATAGGCAATCATAGTTGGAATCTTTGCTTTTACCTGATGAGCGTGGTTTAATGTGTGCTCATGCGCCATCAAACTGGTCAAACCTTGCACTTAACTCAAGAGTGGCACAACTTTATTGAAATTCATATCATCATTATAATTCCAGTGCCTTGTGTTGTGCTCCAAGCTCAAAAAAATAAAATGTCTTGGACCTACCAAGTCTTCCTGCAATAGCTATAATTATTAAATGAGCTGAGTTTAAAATAAACCATCTACTAAATATTTCAACTACTTTAACCTTATGCTATAGGAGCTCCCCGCCTTGGAAAATTTTAGGGGGATCGAATTACAGATTCTTATCCTCATACGGTTATACTGAACATATTATAAAGAATAAATTCGGGATGACAAAATGAAAAGCGTAGTCATGACAGATGACTATTTTAAAAGCATGTTATTTGCTACGTTTAAGTCATATTTTCCGAATATGAGCGTAGAGACTTCATCTTCATTAAAAATGGAAATCATCCACTATTTCAATGTAAGAAGATGAAAATATATGCTCAGGTGATTTTAAGATTCATTGGATCCCACAGAAGCACTCAAAATCCTTGTGATGAATAATGACATTAAAACTATTGTTTTTCACTTTCTCATCTGTGAAACAGGAACATCTTGGTCCAAGTTGAATTGACAAGGCTATGTCAGCAACACTGCAACAGTAGTATAGTAATGCCACATTACCCACACTCTCGGACAAGTGAACTTATAGATCAGCAAAAGCAATAATACTGTTGCACATGCCATGTTTCCATGTCCAATAAACACATTAATCATCTCAATGGACCTGCACTGTTTTTATGTCTGCAACTCAGATATTGTGCTATAGACTACGGACTACCAATAGTCATTGCAAGAACATTTCCCTTGCTTAAATGTGTGGAAGCGAGAACGGTCCCTCACAATAATTTCCCGGTCATAAACAAGAGAAATGGCCTTAAATGCCGAGTGACAGTCTTCACATGTCCTGAGATTTTTAACAATCCTGATTAGTTTACCAGGCTTTGTAGCCAAGAAAGCAAAAGCTATAGCCAGCTTCTCACTGTGTAAAGAGACAGCTTGCTCTTTATCCTCCTCATTTAAGTCAAATGTGACCTGTGCTGTATTAGTTGTATAACCTCCCAACTTCACATTATTCAAGATTTCTTTGAGTTTATCTCGAATCTCAAAATTTTGGGCATGTCGCTGATCGTCCACACGAAACTCATGAGTAACACCATCTACCTCAATCCAACTACATCCGAGTTCTGAGGTGTTCCTTCTTGGACTCATTTGCTTTCTCATCAAACCGACATTCTCCCAATTACCCGTATATGCATACAAACTAGAGAGTAGGATTTGGCCACAAGAGCCACGTTGTCGAACATGACTTATGACTCGCTCTCCCAGAGAGACATCACGGTGAGTCCTGCATGCACTAAGCAAAGCCGTCCAAATAACCAAGTCAGGTTCCATAGGCATAGTCTTAATAACATCAAACGCTCTTTCCAAATGGCCAGCGCGGCCGAGTAAATCAACATAAGATCCATAGTGTTCAACCTGTGGAGCAATACCCCATGATTTCTCCATGTCATAGAAAATAGAGGTGCCTTCTTCTACTAGACCAGAATGGCTACAACCTTTCAAAATTCCGAGTATGGTTATCTTGTTTGGTTTAGTACCCTCCATTAACATTTTTGAAAAAACCCACAAAGCATCTTTACCAAGACCATGGATTGACAAACCATATATCATACTTGTATAATTGTGCACGTCTCGCTTAGACACCGCATCAAAGACTCGAGTGGCACAGTCTATCCTCCCACATTTAGCATACATATCAATAAGAACAGTGCAAATATTCGAAGACTTTGGAATACGGTTCCTCTCAATGTATTCATTAATCAAATTTCCCCGATCAAGCGCTCCCAAATTAGCACAGGCCGATAACGCACAAACCATGGCAGCCTCATTAGGCTTCACCTTACCATCATCCAACATACTGTCAAAGTAATCCAAAGCATCAATGTACTTCCCAGCATTGACAAGACCCGAGATCATAACTACCCACGACACATCGTTACGCAAAGGCATCCTATAAAAAAGATCACAAGCTTTATCAATATGCCCTTGTTTAGCATAACCACCAAGAAGACTAGTCCACGAAAACACATCTCGGTCAGACATTTCATCAAACACCTTCTGCGCATCCCCTGACCTCGCAAACGCAGCATACATTTTAACCAGCGCATTGCCGACAAACAAAGCGGACGCAAACCCGAATTTTACGATCAACCCATGTACCAACTCCCCATAGAAAGGAGACTCATGACGGGAACAAGAAGTAACAGCAAATGTAAACGTATAATCATCGGGTAAAACCATAAAAGACCGATGAACCGACAACATACGACCCAGATATTTGATGGGTTCGGAAGAATTAGAAGTTTTGGAGTGGGCTCTGATGACGAGGTTCCATAATAAAGTAGGAGGAACGGAAGAAGAAGGGTAACGATCAAACAATAAAGTGGCGGAATTGAGATTGTGAGACGAGAGATAAGAGTGGATAAGGGAGGAGATCAAAGGGGGGTGAGATGAGAGTGATTGGGTTAGAATTTGGGCATGAATTTGCTTTACTTGAGGTAGGGGAAGGTGTTTCCGGAGCAATTGATGAAAAGTAGACATGTGATTTAGTTCAATTCTCCAGTTTTGGCGCCAACCCAGGTGTAACTGCTACTGCTCGTCCATCCCGATTTTACTACTCCCTCCCTCACACTTTTTTTTTTTTCAAACTCGGGGTTACTGCATGTAATTAATATCAGCAAAAATGAAAGAGTTCACAATAGGCGGACCATGAGATTCCCGCACCCTACAAGACGCACGACCTATATCGATATGTGCTAGTGTGTGAGCAACCTTGTTACAAGAACGAGGAACATAAGACCATGATATACACGAGAATTCTGCACACAACTCGTTAATTTCAGCAACAATCATAAACAAAGAGCTTCGACCTTCTTCGCCTTTCCTGAGAATATAGATGATCGTCTTCGAGTCACTTTCCAAAATAGCTTCCTTGATACCTCTTCGCTGCGCGCCTACCTTAAACCAAATAAAATTGCTTCCGCTTCCCCTTCATCAACCTCCAGCCTCCCCCTTCGCTTCTTCGTAAAGGCCCACAACAACCGACCCTTCTCATCTTGAGCAATGACCCCTGCACTTACCATCCCTCCCTTCAACCCAACGTCACAATTTATTTTAATCGCCCATGTTCTCGGTGGCAGCCATCGTTGCCCCTTTCGCCCACTTCCCCTACTCGTACCCTCTCTGTGATCTCGCCCCACCCCCTCAGTTCTCTCCATTTCTGCTTCTAGATCAAGCACTCTCTGAACAACACTCCCCACCCTCACCGGAACCTCTTCGAAGATAAATTTGTTCCGAGCTTCCCAAATAGCCCAATATCCAACCATAAATCTCGGCCTCTCGTCCTCATCCATTTCCTCCCACACATCCTCCACCCATTCCCTCACCCACACATGCCCATGTTCCTTCTTTATCTTCAAACTCAACCTGTCCCAAACCCTAAACCCGCACCCACACCTTTTCACAAGATGAAGACAAGTCTCCATCTCGTGAAGACATATCGGACAAAGAGCATCCATACTGGAAATACGTCGAGCTAAATTATCATTAGAAGGGATTGCGTTAAAGCACAGTTGCCAGAAAAACATCTTGACTCGAGGCAAAACCCGAGCTTTCCATATTCGTGACCAAAGCCTTTTTTTTTTGCGAAATCGGATTGCCCCTAATCATAAATATTCCCTGATATAAGAAGTCGATATGCGGATTTAACCGTATAAACTCCATTTTTCTCTCCCTCCCAAAACCATATATCCTCCATGTCACGCCCCCTAGTCGGATATTGACAATAGCCTCCTCCTCAAAAGGAAGAAAACAACCCCTGATCTTGCCCCTGTTCCACGACCCGTCCCCATTACGTAAGTCGGCCACCCTCATGTCAGCATCGTTTTGACCGAAATAACTGTAAGGTTACAACCCTTAAACCCAAGGTTCTGTTATGAGTATTAACCGAAAAGACAAAAGTGGAGGGATAACAATTATACCTTATTTGCAGCGGAACAACGTATTAATAAGAAGTATAATAAACCCAGAAATATATATAATCTCCACGGACAGAATAAATAATCTCCAGGGACTGACAGGCTAAAGTCGTATGCCTCAAATTACAATTTATAATCACTTAAATCTAAATACTAAATAATAGTATAGTAGAAATAAGGGTCGAACCCACAGAGAATTGGTTTAACTATAACTGCGTACTAATGTAGAACGATAAATAACTAATTAATTAAACAATATGAAAGGGGGGTTTTGGATGATTATCTAACAACTAAATCTAATAAAGATGAAAACTTTAAGTAAATCAAATGATTAAAAAGGTGTCGGGTCAAGAACAAATCCACAACTTAATCTCAATTGATCATCGAAATCCGGTTCAAATTATTACTCCTGACTACTTTATCGTGAATCGAAGATTCTAATTCTCCTTACGAATAACTAATTAAAACGTATCCCGTTCTTACTTAGATCTAACTGTTAAACAACCTAAACAATCCAGTTCTAGATTTAATTCAATAGCAGCATTAATAAATAGAGAATTCGATAAAGAGATAAATAAACACATACAATCCAGTTGTGCTATAAATCTATGATAATTGCTCCTAAGTCTTAATATCAACGAATCCCGTTCAATAATTAAGTCTTAGATGTTACTCATGTCAATTTAATCAACAAATCCTGTTCAATTAACAAAACTAACAATAGGACGATGAAATTGGAAAACTAGTTGATCAGTCTAGAAATCAATAACAACATTCATATAATCAAACTAAGCAATTAATCAATAATCAAGAATAAAGATAAGAACTTTCAAACTCACAATCGATAATTAAGCGTTTCAATGTCTTGAACCGAGATGATAAATTAGTTACACATAATCTAGGGTTGAACGTGCAACTTGTGTCTAATGTTACGTTGAACTACAATATCAATAATAAAATAAAACTGATTCTAATAATCTATACTAATAGTAGTCTAATACTAGTAAATAAGTAAGGTAAGTCTATTACTTACCAAACTCTAGTAATAAAATAAAATAAAATAAAATAATAAATAATAAGCTGTCACGGAATCTAAAGCGATTAAATTCCGTCTTGAATTCCCGAGCTGCTTCTTCTGGTTCCTCGTTTTGGGCCCACCTTGTGTTTGTTTTGCCTTTTTATTCACGACCCGAACCGAAAATCCTCAAATAGGCTTCTAACAATGATATCATAAATATTACATCAACGGGACATAAGAACACTGATTTAGTCAACCCAATTACACTTAAATCATCATTATACCCATGACTAAATACGACCCATCAGGGACAAAATGAATAATTCCCACGGACAGAATAAAGCACCCCAAACGTGATGCCTCCTTTGGTATCCACACGACCCGGGTACAGAACTGCGACATATATGCTAGTATAAAGGTATGTGATACCGTCTCACAACTTCTCTCTAGATTTCTCTTATAACTCTTTATAAGAATAATACTCCATATATATTATGAGTCAATACTCTTGATTCCATATATTGGTTCATCATATGAACCTCCTTATATAGTAGATGAGAAACTAGAATTAGGTTATTACCATAACTCTGATTATCATAATTAGATTATTACTATAACTCTAATTATCATAACCCAAAAACGCAGCTGGATCCGTATTACTACTGACCCGATATATTTAATATACCGTTATATTAATAATATCCCGTACACATTTTGTGTGACCCAATGGGCCCACTAAAGACTACCAGACACGTAACTATTTACATGTCAACCCGACATCGACCTCTAGCAAGGCATATCGGATACATTGACTTAAGCGGGTTAATCCGTATAGGACAGTGGAGATAACTCCTTCAGTCTCCCACTTGTACATGTCCTCCCGAGAACGGCGTTAAGTCTCTTTGCTACTATTGTCTCCAATTGAGAATGAGGTAAGAAGAAGTGTCATCCTCGCATGTCTCAATCTTTTACTCGAATCTTTGAGTTGACTTGTTAAGAGAGAAGATAGATGACAATCATCCTATCTGAGCGCGGCCACGCATTTGCACAAGTCACACTCTTCGGGTGGCCAAGAAATAATAAATTCCCTTTAATAAAGGTAGAACAAATCCCCTCTTGTATAACCACATCCTATCACATGATCTATGCATGCCCAATAACCATCCATAGCCCCCTTCCACAACTGACGAGGAATAGAATCAAAGCATACACATCACATGTACAGAATAGTCAAAGACTCAGGTCTAAAGACCATACAAGTTCATAACTTGCAAAGAACTTTAGTGACACTGAGTGAAATCTTAGTAAAATTCTTTTCGACGGGCCTGTCTAATGCATGCTCTCAACATACATCTGTGTGCCTGATTTAGTATCTCAATACTTATTACTCAAGGAACTTAGTCAACAACCAACTCACACACTAGTCATTTAAGGGTATTCAAATGTCCCAACACAATACCTTGACTATAGACAAAATAATTACATCATCCAAATAGAGTTCCAAGACTAATTCACGTACTTAGTGATCTATTTCATCAATATAAATTATTTAGGGACAAAACTCGGTTACATTAACCAAATGACAATATGTCATACATATATTAATTATCGAAAAAACTCACACTAAACCAAACACCTGTAAAAATACTAAGACCACTCGCCCATGTGTCTTATACCAATCATAACAATATGATCTTTATGTAGAGGAGGTTTCGGGACATACAACATTTGTATCGATTATTTACAATCATATGATCAATCTACCTTATATCAATTAAGGCAAACTGTTAGTTTCTTAAGCAACAAATTGCTTCATAAACTTTAACGTTGAGTTTGTGCTTGATTCGTAATCAAACATCTATTTGCTTCAAAAAAACGATAGAACACTAACTTTAGTTATAATACTAGTCACAAAGTTGTCCTTTGGAACCATTCCAACACACAACTTCTCATCCAAAACAAAATGTACTAAGATTACAATCTCATGTCATCTTTGTCTATTTGGAAATATGAATCATTGTAACTTGTTTACAACAGTTCGCTTATCACATTATGCTCATCTCTTAAATAATTCCCTTTTTGCTTCTCAAGCACTTAGGATTGATCCTTAGACAACGGTCTAGTGACATTCACTAGATTAGTATCTTCTCGTCACACGAGCACATAATAAACAACTTTATTGCAAAGTCTCATAGACTAAAGCAATCAAATGTCGTTTAGTTAGAGAAGTATGTTAGTTACATACCAAATCATAACGATAAATGCACTCCCACTTACCTCTTGCACACACTTTGCCTCTCCGATCTTCATCTCAAAGGAAACCAAACATCTTTGAATTACCACATTGAGAACTTTAGACACCCAGATTCGGACCTGGTGGCTGCAGGGGTGCCCAACAAACACCCGATGACGATCGGACTGCAACGCTGTAGCACCCGTTATTTTCCTAGCGTTTTTATCCTTTCCGTTATGACTTCGTCATAGCTCTGTCACATTTCGGCCTTATGTTTCATCATTTTTTCAAGCTTTATTTTCATTTTTGGGTCTAATGATATTTATTTTTATTTTTAAAGATTTTAATTCTTTTTGATCTATTTATTTGATTTTCTTCATAAACTAATTATTTTTCCGCGAGGAATTCTATTTCTCTACGAGTTAACGTTTTTAAGCTCGGATTTAAGTTATTTCTTTTCCTACAAATGTATAAATATATTTATATAATATTTTCAACTAAGAATTATTTTTATTTATGGAAATTTGGCCATTAATGATTTTATTACGAAGTTTCGTAAATAATTGTTTTCCAACGCGAGGTTTACTCGATTTGCTTTGAAATACCTTTAACGATTTTACGATTCTTCTTTTTATCAAATTACAAATTATTTGGGACCTTTTTCCCATGTTTTGGACAGACTCATCTCCTTGTTACACCATTACTACGTTTTCATTATACGTTTCATTTTATTACGTTAAAACGTAATTACGTAATTCTTTTCTTTTCATTTATTCTATACATAATGATCAAACCTTTCATACTCTCTCCCCTCTTCTTTTAGCCGGCTCATTTAGGCTTTGTTTCCACCTTATTTTCATCAAAATTCATTTGCATTCATTCTTAAGAAACCATCCATTTCTTACATTCATTTTTCATAAACAAAAAAAAACTCCTTCCTTCTCCCTCTTTGGCCGTGACATTCATCAACCTTCCAAGGCTTATTCTTGCTTCAATTTGAGTCATAATCGTCTCGTTTTCATCATCGAATTAATCCTTATTCCGATCCTTTCGTTAAGGTAATAATCGATGTTGTTTTCGATCGTTATTCACCTTAATTTTCTTAGTTTTTCTCATGGTATTTTTCTGCCATGATTTTCGTGTGTTCCAGGATTTGTGGACGATCTCGAGGTCGACGAATATATTATTGATTTAGATTTGGATTAGAGGTAACGTCGATGTTACTCGGTATTACTTGATTTTATTTGTGTAATTGCATGTATATTTTTATATTTCATTTTTGACAATATATGTATGTCATATAAGCTGGAAAAATTTTAAAAGTTGAAAATTTGCATGTTTCGGTATTTTTATCGCTTTTACGAGATTAACGATTAAATCTCATATTAATTTGTAAAATCGTAATATTCGGCCTAAACTTTTAATATATGAATATATTCTGTAAAAATGATGTTTTTGATGATTTTTGATAATTTATTATTTTTTCCTGATATTTTAGATATCGATTATTGAATTATTACCGTTTACGGACAAAAACGATTAAAAGCCGATTTTTAGTTCTAGCACTTAAACATTTTATTTTGATCTGAAATTTGACGTGGATAATCTTTCTGATGAAAACGATTTTTCTGAATTGTTTAAAAAAAATCCAGAATTGTTAAGTGGGTGAATTAATTAATCACTTTAAATCATCGTTTATCGTTAAAACCGTGTTAGTCGTTTTAATTTCCGATTTCTGGTCTTTGTTTTAAATCTGGAAAAAATGTGTCTTTGATGATTTCATGATAAAATGTATTTTTATGATTTTTAGTACTTTAATAAATTATTAAGAACAACAAGTTTTATTAAGAGAATCATTAGTTGTGAAAACGGGTATCCATTTGGGATGCATTGGTTGTTGAACTGGATACATTTGGTGTTCAGGAGTATATGTGTATTGTCCCTTAAGCTAGATATCGCATCGAGTTAGTCACCGTCAGTTGAACTGGATACATTTGGTATCTAGGAGGGGTATATATTACTTAAGCTAGAACCTCGCATTGATAAGCCGCCGTCCTATTATGGTTGAGTTGCCTAGTTAGAGACCTTGGATCTTCGCTGCGTGTGAAGTTGGTGTCTGAGTTCTCGAAGTTAGTTTTTAGTATATCCCTAGTGAAAGTCAAGCCTTGTGTACACTAATTCTAACCATAACGCCATTTTGAATATTTTATTATCATCGATATAATTTGGTTTGCAGGTTGGCAAATGTTTTATGTTTTCTTCGGAAAACTCGTTTTTATTATATTGTTTCGACACGTGAAGATTTTCACTGAAAGTTTATTTTATGATAATGTTTTATTGTTTTCCGTTTTTACTATTTTCTTATAATAGTAATTACTGTTTTAAAATCATGTTATACGGCTGGGAGAACGTTGACGTTATTCCCCACTAATTGTGGCTGTTATATTTTTAACATGGCAGGTATACGTGTTTACTTCGGGTGTGGGCTATTGTTTATTTTAATAATTATGTCTTATGGATTGTTCAAACCCATTTATGGATTGTTTTAAATTTTGGTCATTTTTATTTATGTATGAAAATTTTGGGTTATGCATGAATCATTAAAATAATGCGCGTACACTAATATTCGAACACTTTCTCTTCGTGTCTCACCCTAGGAACCCCGATGACTAGGGGTACATCAGGTATCCCCAGCGGAGTCGCCAAATTATGGACATGACGTAGGTCCACCCCGACGCGGCCACGCGCGGGTTTGGGTAGGCGAATGAATCTCGTGGTAAGATTGATCTCGGGTTGAAATTTAAGTCAAAGTTGGAGTCGCCACCGAATTTTATGGGAATTCGGACCCATTCGAGCCCACTTTATGTCGTCGTGGACCGTACACAAAGTACGGCCCATTTCGATTTAAGAGTTTATGGGGTTCGTCCCTTTGTATTGCGATACCCATACCGTCACTACCGGTTATCGTGTATAGAATGACTCTCGTGCGCCAATGGTTTCGGACATCCGGAAACCAAGGTTCTGAGTAAGCGGTGAGGGTACGTGTTGGGAAGCCCACTAAGGACACCCAACCCCGCCCGAACTTAGCGGCCTCTACTAAGACATCGTTCGTGTTCGTGTACGCCCGCTAGTAAATTGATTAAATGATATGCAAACGGTGTTTTCGGCTAAGCATGCGAAATATGTGAACTACGTCATTTTAATGCATCAAAGCTAATGTCGAATTATTTAGCATGCGAGGTTCATTTATAAAACGTTAAACATCGAAAATAAATAAAACTCGTAAATAAATACAATATACACGGGCGGAAATACAACCCGGTCAAAACAAAAATAACAAACGATAAAATAGAATAATCGAATTAAAAGCGGCAAATGCTAGCTATAAACGGACCCGTATATAGTAAATATAAACTAGAACGTAAGCTAAATAGATGGACGAACTTCGATTAAATACACATTATATTGTATATTAAGCGAAGGACGGAGATTTTAATACGCGTTCACGTATGGGACCGAAGCGTGATGCTAGCCCGATCTCGGATCTCGATGCCTTGTCCCGACTTATCACATCGAAAAATTGGCGTCTAGATTAGTCATGTATCGGATACGACTAAGGAGTCGTCGACACAAAACTAATTGTGAAAGACATTAATCAAAGTCGTTAAAATGCATGCGTTTTGAAAAAAGGAATCACGTGATTGACTTTGCACGCGACGACTAAAGTCGTAAAAAATGACGAGGCTCGGATGGTGCTTGAAGCCTTCGGTTTACTTGAACAAAGGAACCCACTCGATCGAGTCATGGCAAGGACTCGATCGAGTGAACCTTTGAAGGACCTACTGCCCGGTTTTTGTAGTGCTACTCGATCGAGTAGTCTGTGGTACTCGATCGAGTGCCTCTGTATGAGCTACTGCTCACTTCGAAAATGTCATGGTTTCGTTTTATTTATTCAAAAAATCGATGGTTGGCCGAGTTGTGTCAAAATATTGCGTGATTTAAACTCAACTCGATTTTTGGTACTATAATTGTGTACTATACGATTATAAGACCGTCATCGGGATTTTGTATAAAATGTTGTTATTGGATCGAAAATTTGATTAGTGACGAAATTGTCTCCCTCCGCGTCACAACACCGATATTAATTCTTACGGATTATGTGATGTCGATTTTCGCATCAACGGGTTTCGTACTAATCTCGGAAATGACATTGGACGCGTTCAACTACGAACGACCACGATCACGTTACGCCCTTGAGTACTTGGGGCGGCGCTCCTCGAAAGGGTGTCACCTCCGTCGTGACTCGTAAAGGGATTAAACGGACTTGAAATGGTCATCGTAGTCAAATGCGTTCAGATCCGAAGTTTTTTATTACTATATAAATATAGACGGTATAAATATAAGTAACGATAAAAAGAAATGAACGAAAGTTAAAATGCGATGATTATAAAAATGTTAGTGTTAATATGCGAAAATGACTATAATATAATGCGTTTGAAAGCATGAAATTAAGGAGGGCTAGAGAGGATAAGCCAAAGGTTAGAACTTGGGATGACCTTAAATGTAAGTTACGGAAGAGGTATGTACCCAAGAGTTATAAAGTCGTTTTGTATAGGAGAATTGCCGAATTAAGACAAGGGAGTCTAAATGTTAGTAGTTACATTTTAGAGTTTGAGAAAGCGTATTTGATGTGCGAGTTAGACGAGTTAGAAGAACAAAAAATGGCTCCATTTTGTAGAGGTTTAAATCGTGGTATCGCGGATGTCGTTGACTTACATCCCTACGAGTCATTCGATACACTTTGTTCTTTGAGTCTTAAGGTCGAAACTCAACAAAAAATGAAGTCTACCCCTAAGACGAATACTTGGAATAAATCCGAGGAAACTAAGTTTGAAGGGTCAAATTTGCATGTGACTCCTAAGACTACCCCTATTTCCCAAATGACACCCAACACGCCCTATAAGGCCAAGGACATGTCTAAGGTCCGTTGTTTCAAGTGTCAAGAGTTCGGTCACTTTAAAACTGAGTGTCCCAATCAAAGAATCATCATCTGAAGGGAGACGATTACATATCGTGATGATTTGTGGGAACAAGAGGAAAGTGACGAGAATGGAAAAGTTTATATGGCAAAGGGAGGAAAGGAAGAGGTGGAAGAAATCTTAGAGTTTGAGGCTCCTACACACGAGGAGTCACTAGTCTTGCGTCGTACACTACACACACTTGTTAAACCGTCTATAATGAAGCAAAGAGACCAAATCTTTCACACTAAATGTCAAGTGAACGATAAGTGGTGTAACGTGATTATTGATGGGGGGAGTTGTACTAATGTCGCATCGCAATAAATGGTGGAAAAACTTTCTTTAACCACTACGCCCCACCCAAAACCCCACACACTACATTGGCTTGATGACGGAAAGAAGGTGAAGGTCACAAAGAAAGTGCGAGTTGGATTCACGATGGGTCTGTATAATGATGAAATCACGTGTGACGTGATTCCAATGGATGCATGCCACATTCTTTTGGGCAGACCATGGCAATTCGATCGTGATGTACATCACCAAGGGAGGACTAACGAGTATGCGTTGATGGTGAATGGTAAGCGAATCGTCCTAAGGCCGATGGCACCGAAGGATGTTCGTTCTATGCATTCTAACCGGGCTACCAAGCCTAGTTTATCTGTGTTTGCTAGTGAGCAGGTGGTAGCAAACAAAGAGGAGAGGTGCGCCCTTAAAGTGTCTGGCATGTCCGTAGTTTCAAGAGGGAACGATCTTGACCAAGGTTACATTAACCTTGACCAAGTTTACCCTAACCTTGACACTAACGAACTTATGCAACCGCTAGTAGGTGGGTCTGAAGATGTATTTTCGAGTGACCTTGAGTCTAGCTTGTCTACAGTTGTTAGTCAAAGCAGAATTGAACCGGTGATGGACCGGAAAGAAAATATGAATATGCTTATTGCGTCAAAGCAGTCCGTTCTTCAAGAGGACCAATCCGGGCTCATACAACCATCCATTCAAATGAGAGATAATTACTATGGGGTCCGTATCACTTCCGTGGGGAACTTAGCTCCAAATTTAAAATTTGACAGCCTTGCGGAATTGAGGTCAATTCCTTTTGAAGAGGGAGAGAATGACCCGATTGTGGAGCTCAAAAGGGTAGTCAACGGACTAAAAGAGTCAACTAACCATGCACTTGGATTAATCAATCCCAAGTCACTACGGATAAGTGTGTGGTGGCTCATACACGTCCAGGTTCATGCAATTACACAAGGGAGCATGCTGGCGAATATTGTCTATCCTAGGAAGATATGGAGGATCTCGTGGGGATGACATAATATCCACGATAGTAATGGGAAAATAAAGGGAGATATGGATGATATCTCTCATGATAGGCTAATTGTGAATAAAAGACAACAAAAGGTTCTTCATATATTTAATATATCAATCAAGGATTTCGTGATCTCCAATATATGGAGAATAGATCATGTAGATTGTTGCCAACTAAGTGAAAGTGTTGGTGATCTATCAATGAAGTGGGTGTCCAGATTCATTCTACCACCTAGCTACATTCACACGTCATTTCAATCACCATCAACCAAGAAAATCATACTTATTTTAAGGTGATATGGAGAATCAAATCTAATGGAATAAAATCAAGTGGATAATCCTTAAAGGTGGCGTGATCTCATGAGAGTGGCAAGAGTATCAAGCATCTCACATCTTTGGCAAGATTTACTTAATAGATATTAGTATATTATTTTTATATTAGATTGTTTCCAAATATCATAAGAATATTGTAGGATAGAATATCACGAGTTGATTTCTTGCCGTAGACACCCACATTTTAACCGCCAGGTATCTATAGCAGTTTCCAAAAAACACCCGATGATGATCGGACGCAAACATGTTTCTACGCGCTCGGATACGGGCTCGAAACCATTAGTTGTTGGCTTAAGCATTTATGGAGTACAAATCTCACAAAACCAACCTCAAATTCAGGCCCAGTGGGTCGTTTCCAATCAAATAAGACTAATTTGGGTCAAAACCGACACCGGAAATAAAACCGACTTTTTGCGATTGGGTCAACCCCGGTCAAAGACGTTTCCGAGACACATAAAAACAGCCACATAAACATCAAAAGTCTAACCCAAATACAAAGCCCACAAAATACCCAACTCGAGGACCCGTGCGATCCAGTTGACCCACTCGATCGAGTGTCAGCCCCACTCGATCGAGTGGGCCTTAAGCAATCCCGACTGCAGTCGCATTGGGCCACTCGACCGAGTCAGCGGCATACTCGGTCGAGTAACCCTAGACGGGGGTGCATAGCTTGGCCTATATAAACACCCTCATGCATGCAAATCAACACATCTTTCAACCCTAATCAAACCCTAATCTCACACTTGCAAACCCTAACCCTAGCATCTAGTAATCAAAACCCTAACCACCATAACTTAGCCCACATCTCGATACTCACGTGCAAGCCACCTCTAGCGAGTCCCGTCCGAGAACAAGAACATGTAGGTTGAGGGTGCCAAATCCCGCTCTTCTCTCTTCTCTTTCTCTTCCTCGCGTCGTCCTTCTTCGCGTCGTTCGTCGTCATAGTCGTTTTTTTTATGTTATTGTCGCTCATTGTCAATATCGCATACATCAATTTCTAAAAACATTTTTTTAAATTCATGTATTTTTTATTCAATCTGAGTCGAGACCTTTTGATGCGGATCCGACATCAAACAATTCGCAAGAATTAATTATGATGTCGGGATGCGGAGGGAATCAAGTCGAGTTTTTTTTTTTAATTCAAATGTCGATCTATTAGATTTGATACCAATTCAATAATTGGATGTCGAATCTAATGATTTAGTCAAATAAGTTCACTAACACGATTTCTCGTTGATGCTAAAATAGATGTCATCTAATTCGATAAAGAATTAATACGACACTATAAACGCGGAGGGAATTTATATCGTTTTGGTTAATTTAAAACGACTTATAACAATTCTTTTCTTTTATCCCGCTCTAATATCTGATGTCGATTCAATAATCGCACGTTGGATATGACGAGTATCACACACACGAATCGAGCATAAATTATACAATATTTATGCCCGATTCAACACAATCAACGATTTATCAAAATCCGAATCGAGCATAAATTACACAATATTTATGCCTGATTCGGCAGAATCATCGAATTAGCAAAATCAAAAGCAATTTCGAAATCGATAACAAAATCGCAAGCGAACCCTAGTTCGTACTGGGGGCACTCGACCGAGTGCCTAGCCCTCTCGGTCGAGTGGCACCCCAAAAACCGAGACAGAATGCTTTTTCGACCTCCACTCGGTCGAGTCTTGCAATGACTCGGTCGAGTGGCAGCGTACTCGGTCGAGTTTGTCAATAACTCGATCGAGTAGGGTCTCAAAAAACGGGACATAAGCTCTTCTAGAGGTCCACTCGGTCGAGTCCTTCAATGACTCGGTCGAGTGGCCCTTTATCACGTCAAAACCGTGAGTCCTACACCGCCTTCTAGTCTCGATAATACCTTTTTTTTATGACTTAGGTCAACGCGTGTCAAACCAATCACGTGTACTACTACTCTTTCAAAAACCATGCATCACGTTTACATTATTCGATATCATTCTACTTTATTCAATAATTCGCAAACCGTTATTATCGTTATACCGTTACTAACAAGTTTGTTATTTTTCTTATCGATCTATTTTGTTTATTTTATTGTACTAAAATGAACCCGCATGCTAAATTTAACTTTGACGTTAGAATTAGTTGCATTAAATCGACCTAGAAACTCGTTCAATTTCTCACATGCTTAGGGAAAACAACGTTTGCATATCATTTAACCGAACTACTAACACGCGTATTAGAAAGTCATTCGATGTCCTAGTAGAGGCCGCTAAGTGCGGGCGGGGTTGGGTGTTCTTAGTGAACTTCCCAACACGTACCCTCACCCCTTACTCAGAACCATGGTTACCGGATATCCGAATCCATTGGCAAACGAGAGTCATTCAATACACGATATCCGATAATGTCGGTATCGGTATCAAATGCAAAGGGACGAACCCAATAAACTCTGACATCGGAAATGGGCCATATTTTGTACACGGACCACTACGACATAGAGTGGGCTCGAATGGTTCCGAATAACCACAAAGTTCGGTGGCGACTCCACTTCGATTTAAATTTCAATTCGATCCTTCTCATATGGAGATTCATTCGCCTACCCAAACCCGCGCGTGGCCGCGTCGGGGTGGACCTATGTCATGTCCACAATTTGGCGACTCCGCTGGGGACTAACTGATGCGTGACTTACCATCGGCATCCTCAGGGTGAGACTCGAATAGAAATCGTTTGACTAGTACAATACGCGTTTTAGTTTTACGTTTCATGCATAACCCTATATTTTCCCGGGCCGATACTCGCGACCGACGTCCCACTATACCGTGATGTACTCCAATGTGGATATGTCAAAGGTGTCCATAGTCGATTCGAGTCGGTTTCGCGGCATGTTCTATGCTCAACTCGACTTAGAAAGTCCGTCCCGATCAACGTCTAGACTATGTGCACTGGTATAGACCCTTATAGACCGACCGAGACTTAGTGTAAAGCATACATGGTGTCGTTATAATGCTTGCGTGACTATATGCTACTTGGTTTCCGTGTCGTTTTCAAAAACCGTCATTTCAAAAGTGCATCTTTCCAAAAAATATTCAAATTTTCAAAAACCCGGATGCTACCGAAATTAGGACTTACAATTTGACTCAGAGTAGCCTATTTTTAGCCGGTATTCTATCCGTTTCAAAAAAAAAATTCAAAAATTCCCGACTTTTCAAAAAATTCGGACTCGACGGCATTGTCGCCGATTTTAAAAGTCGGGATCCTGCTTTCGATTTTCAAATTTTTGATAATTCCTTTTTGCTATTCAAAATTCCGAAATTCCAAAAATGCATCTTTTCAAAAAATATCCAAAACTCGGAAAGCTGCCTAGGACTTACGATTTTACCCAAAATAGCCTATTTTCTAGCCGGCATGCTGTCCATTTCCATATTAAAATTCTCGATCCGGAAGCATACCGAATTTAGGACTTTTGATTTTACTCAAAATAACCTATTTCTAGCCGGTATTCTGCCCATTTCAAAACCCGGGACGTATACCGAATTTAGGACTTATGATTTTACTCAAAACATCCTATTTCTAGCCGGTATTCTGCCCATTTCAAAACTCGAAAATATTTTCGAACTTTCAAAACCATGGCCCGATATGTTTTCCGATTTTCTTTCGAAAAATTGGGCCCCTCCACCATCTTTTTTTCGAATTTTTATTAAAAAAAAGATTTTCCTTTTCAAAACTTTCCTCTTCTTAGGACTTCCCGTATTTAGCAAGTGTCGGGTCGTGTCATAAGTCGTCGAGGGTTTCTAGCGTCGAAACTCTGCCGATCTTACATCGCAAGTTTCTTCCCTTACCCCGTCTGTCTTTCCTCGAGGCCGAGTCAACCTTTTACAAGGCATAGCCCTATAACAAAAGGTTCGTGGTCCTTACGTCTAAGGGTCACTCGTCCGACACTCGAGTCTTAACAAAATTATCGATCCCACTTGGGGGCTACCCTTCAGTAGAGCGATCAATCACGGTTGCTCTAAGGGTCATGTCTTACACGTGTCTCACGTACCCCACTTTTGAGTCACCTAGATGTAACACCATCTGAGTCCTATCTAAGTTCTTAGTCTCACTTGGGGGCTATTCTACGACGGAGCGATTAATCACGGTCAGTCCGAGGATCGTACCCTACACATTTGCCTTAGGAGAGTCTAACCCGAGTCAAACTAGAGTCGTCTCTCCTCCCGCGCTACTTCCTATGCCTTGGTGAATTTGAGTTCCGAAGCAACTTTCCTGATTACGCGGTATTCTTACAGATAGGCCACCGGTAACCAGACATAAGCACAAGATGCAAGAAGCTTTGGACAATTTGACAGCCTCATTGGCTAAGATGGAGGCCCAACTGACGGCTATCAAGTCTGACCAGATAGCTATCGCTACCCGGTTGAGCGCCATAGAACAAGGGACTCCTAATGGTGGGGTTGAGAATACTGGGCCTTTGGCTGAACTAGTCAACGCAGTCCGCAAACTGGAAGAACAAGTCCACTTGTCAACTAACAACATTATCCACACGGAGAATGCTCGTGCCTATTCACCCCTGAATGAAGAACTGCCCGACAACCTCAACCTTACGGGCTTGCCAATGTTTGATGGGACCGAAGACCCGGTACTTCACATCCGGGCATTCAAGGAGTTCATGGCCGTCAAAGGAGTGAAATCGACCATGTTTAAGCACCTGTTTGCCTCTTCCCTCAAGAAGCATCCAAAAGCCTGGTACTACAGGCTCGATTCCAAGAAGTACCCGACTTGGGATGACGTGGCAACAGAATTCGCTCGAAATTACGCTGATAATACTGAGATCCAGACTACGATGCGTACTCTTGAAGTCATGGCCCAAGAGCCCAAAGAAGGTTTCACTAAATACCTTCAAAGATGGAGGGCCGAAAGTGTGAAGTTGATCGATAAGCCCAATGAAAAACCTTTAGTAGAGGCCTTTGTCAAGAACCTCCTCCCTTTCTACCGGGCCCATCTCCGGTATGCTATCATACCCAACTTCGCCACTTTAAGTGAAATGGGCACTAGGATTGAAGCTGACCTTCGACAAAATGAAGATCTGGGTGAAGCGTCTATTGGAGGCTATACTGGACATCAACTTGAGTCCTTAGAAGCTGAATTGACAACACCATCCGAGAGTCCTGATTGGATTTAAGTCCAAGTCTGAGTCCGAGTCTAGGATGTGCTATTTCTTTCAATTTCAAAATCAGAGTCAAAGTCAATAGTATTTTGTCCTCCTTTTCAAAATTCAATAAAATCAGTTTTTCTATTTCTCATATATACTTTCCTTATGTGTTTCCGAGAACATGATGAACGCCATCATACACTGTGAGCACATGCACGTGACTATTATAGGCACATCTATAATGACCGCAGGATATTGAGACCCGTGTTTTCCCTTTACCTGTTCCATGTCTGACATAGAAAGCCACAAAACTACACTTAGAAGGAGCGGTATCGAATCCTATGACGAATCTAGGTAGTCTCCTAGTTTGGGTTCAAGACGGAAGGCAGGCCCATTTTCCACAATAAACACCTCTCCAATAAGATCGACCAATCCCTATCTTAGGTGTTAGTCTGACCAACCGAAGAAAAAATTGGACAAAAAAAAAGGTCCAAGAAAAAGCAAAAGGTCCAAAACAAAAGAGCTGGCTATGATAAAAAAGAACTTCCAAAAACCCATGACCATGATCAACGGTCAATTCAAGTGAAAGTCTCATGACCAGGGTACGGTCAAAATTCATAACATCAAGGGAGAGATAATCAAGCTGGTCAGCTAACACCACATCTAACCTTCTCACATTGCAACCGTCAAGACCTTCTCGAGACCTAGGCTAAGAGACAGCCCGAAAATTTGAGAATTCAAGCTCTATAGGGTACACCCTAACCAATAGGGCCAGACATGGAAATCAAATCCCGCACTATCAAACCTGCCCAATCGAAGTCCGAGTCATTTTTACTTGACTTCCCCCTTTCCTACCACATTGCAATACCTTACCCTCGAAGCCTTAGCTCCTCAAAATCGAGCTCCAGATTTCGAATCGTCAATGCTACTTGCGACCTAGCTCCACCTTTCCAAAAAACATCCAAATCAGTTACCAACCCCAAACACGGGAACTCAACCTGCGGTCGGCATAAAACATGCCCAAATAGTTCACACCACCTCTGGGAGCTACCCCGGAGAACGCTCACAATCACAGGATCAACATCCTAACTATTCTAACCCTTTGATCAAGACGTCATTGGGAATGCACCTGGCCTACACCGTCAATATGGCTAGTTATACACAAAGTCCTATTAGATTAGGCACCATAACATATCTTTCAACACACTGAACTACGGCTTGGTTTGATTTCACTACACGTGAATACTTAGGCAGCCTTTCAACAGAAGTACAACCACCCACATTGACACACATTCAAAAAGCGTCATCATTCCGGTCACGACACTGTCATGTTCTCAGCAGCTAGCCTTGTCATCCCTGGGGCTTCTTCTAGGCAGAAGTTCTCCATCCATTCACATAATCCAAAGACTTTCAAAATCTAGCCTCCTTTCCGTAGTGTGTCCTAGTACGCGGCTCAGTCGAAGACGAGAATCTGTCAGGACTCGAAGCAGTACCCACTTTGGGAATATACCCCAAAACCAAAAAAAGATCCAGAAGAGTACTAGTCTACAACATTGCCACTGCTAAGTCCTGCAAAAACAGTCTCATTACAGACTATTGCAGTCCCCCCATAGCACATCCTTCCCATTCCGAGGATTCGACCATGTTGCCACTCGCCTAGGCTACGGAATAGCGCAACTTAAGAGTCTTGTTAGGTGGCCCACCCCCTATCGAGTCACGGTCCAACCTCTCGAGAGTCCAGTCGTGTCTGTCAACTCGTCCGGTAACGTCTAGAGTCGAGTCTGTCGGTATGTCTCTCTTCAAATTCTCATTTTAAAATTTGCAAAACTTAGCCATTTGAGAAAATCCTTTTCGACAAGGTCAAATTTCGGTCTATTTAAATTGCAAATTTCCTCTATACAAATTTCAATTTTGAAAACCTATCTCCTAGCACGTAAGTTGCTTTCAGGACTTCGATTTCAAAATGCAGCAAAAATCATTTTCCCCGGCGCGAGTCATATTTGTTTCACCTATGTGTTGCATGCAAATTTTAAGTAACTTATACAGATACAATTCAAAGACCGCGCAATTTACATATCTCCCCAGCAAAAGGCCCAAGGCGGCATTTTTCACGGATGAGCCCACACACAGGCGCACCCAGGACTTACACGACAAGTCCAAATTCCCCACGGAGTTATCGTCATCGGCTCAGGTATGATTTCTATCTTATGGTTGGCGGGCCCTTTCACGCAAGTCTAATGGACTATAAACGACCCGATCGGAAGTCTGCCAGGTCTTAATCCTCGATTGGCCTGGTAGCTACTCTGACTTTCGCCTTGTCCAAGCCTCAGTCAGAGTGGGGGCTCTGTAGACACCCACATTTTGACCGCCAGGTGTCTATTGGAGTTTCCAAAAAACACTCGATGATGATCGGACGCAAACGTGTTTCTACGCGCTCGGATACGGGCTCGAAACCATTAGTTGTTGGCTTAAGCATTTATGGAGTACAAATCTCACAAAACCAACCTCAAATTCAGGCCCAGTGGGTCGTTTCCAATCAAATAAGACTAATTTGGGTCAAAACCGACACCGGAAATAAAACCGACTTTTTGCGATTGGGTCAACCCCGGTCAAAGACGTTTCCGAGACACATAAAAACAGCCACATAAACATCAAAAGTCTAACCCAAATACAAAGCCCACAAAATACCCAACTCGAGGACCCGTGCGATCCAGCTGACCCACTCGATCGAGTGTCAGCCCCACTCGATCGAGTGGGCCTTAAGCAATCCCGACTGCAGTCGCATTGGGCCACTCGACCGAGTCAGCGGCATACTCGGTCGAGTAACCCTAGACGGGGGTGCATAGCTTGGCCTATATAAACACCCTCATGCATGCAAATCAACACATCTTTCAACCCTAATCAAACCCTAATCTCACACTTGCAAACCCTAACCCTAGCATCTAGTAATCAAAACCCTAACCACCATAACTTAGCCCACATCTCGATACTCACGTGCAAGCCACCTCTAGCGAGTCCCGTCCGAGAACAAGAACATGTAGGTTGAGGGTGCCAAATCCCGCTCTTCTCTCTTCTCTTTCTCTTCCTCGCGTCGTCCTTCTTCGCGTCGTTCGTCGTCATAGTCGTTTTTTTTATGTTATTGTCGCTCATTGTCAATATCGCATACATCAATTTCTAAAAACATTTTTTTAAATTCATGTATTTTTTATTCAATCTGAGTCGAGACCTTTTGATGCGGATCCGACATCAAACAATTCGCAAGAATTAATTATGATGTCGGGATGCGGAGGGAATCAAGTCGAGTTTTTTTTTTTAATTCAAATGTCGATCTATTAGATTTGATACCAATTCAATAATTGGATGTCGAATCTAATGATTTAGTCAAATAAGTTCACTAACACGATTTCTCGTTGATGCTAAAATAGATGTCATCTAATTCGATAAAGAATTAATACGACACTATAAACGCGGAGGGAATTTATATCGTTTTGGTTAATTTAAAACGACTTATAACAATTCTTTTCTTTTATCCCGCTCTAATATCTGATGTCGATTCAATAATCGCACGTTGGATATGACGAGTATCACACACACGAATCGAGCATAAATTATACAATATTTATGCCCGATTCAACACAATCAACGATTTATCAAAATCCGAATCGAGCATAAATTACACAATATTTATGCCTGATTCGGCAGAATCATCGAATTAGCAAAATCAAAAGCAATTTCGAAATCGATAACAAAATCGCAAGCGAACCCTAGTTCGTACTGGGGGCACTCGACCGAGTGCCTAGCCCTCTCGGTCGAGTGGCACCCCAAAAACCGAGACAGAATGCTTTTTCGACCTCCACTCGGTCGAGTCTTGCAATGACTCGGTCGAGTGGCAGCGTACTCGGTCGAGTTTGTCAATAACTCGATCGAGTAGGGTCTCAAAAAACGGGACATAAGCTCTTCTAGAGGTCCACTCGGTCGAGTCCTTCAATGACTCGGTCGAGTGGCCCTTTATCACGTCAAAACCGTGAGTCCTACACCGCCTTCTAGTCTCGATAATACCTTTTTTTTATGACTTAGGTCAACGCGTGTCAAACCAATCACGTGTACTACTACTCTTTCAAAAACCATGCATCACGTTTACATTATTCGATATCATTCTACTTTATTCAATAATTCGCAAACCGTTATTATCGTTATACCGTTACTAACAAGTTTGTTATTTTTCTTATCGATCTATTTTGTTTATTTTATTGTACTAAAATGAACCCGCATGCTAAATTTAACTTTGACGTTAGAATTAGTTGCATTAAATCGACCTAGAAACTCGTTCAATTTCTCACATGCTTAGGGAAAACAACGTTTGCATATCATTTAACCGAACTACTAACACGCGTATTAGAAAGTCATTCGATGTCCTAGTAGAGGCCGCTAAGTGCGGGCGGGGTTGGGTGTTCTTAGTGAACTTCCCAACACGTACCCTCACCCCTTACTCAGAACCATGGTTACCGGATATCCGAATCCATTGGCAAACGAGAGTCATTCAATACACGATATCCGATAATGTCGGTATCGGTATCAAATGCAAAGGGACGAACCCAATAAACTCTGACATCGGAAATGGGCCATATTTTGTACACGGACCACTACGACATAGAGTGGGCTCGAATGGTTCCGAATAACCACAAAGTTCGGTGGCGACTCCACTTCGATTTAAATTTCAATTCGATCCTTCTCATATGGAGATTCATTCGCCTACCCAAACCCGCGCGTGGCCGCGTCGGGGTGGACCTATGTCATGTCCACAATTTGGCGACTCCGCTGGGGACTAACTGATGCGTGACTTACCATCGGCATCCTCAGGGTGAGACTCGAATAGAAATCGTTTGACTAGTACAATACGCGTTTTAGTTTTACGTTTCATGCATAACCCTATATTTTCCCGGGCCGATACTCGCGACCGACGTCCCACTATACCGTGATGTACTCCAATGTGGATATGTCAAAGGTGTCCATAGTCGATTCGAGTCGGTTTCGCGGCATGTTCTATGCTCAACTCGACTTAGAAAGTCCGTCCCGATCAACGTCTAGACTATGTGCACTGGTATAGACCCTTATAGACCGACCGAGACTTAGTGTAAAGCATACATGGTGTCGTTATAATGCTTGCGTGACTATATGCTACTTGGTTTCCGTGTCGTTTTCAAAAACCGTCATTTCAAAAGTGCATCTTTCCAAAAAATATTCAAATTTTCAAAAACCCGGATGCTACCGAAATTAGGACTTACAATTTGACTCAGAGTAGCCTATTTTTAGCCGGTATTCTATCCGTTTCAAAAAAAAAATTCAAAAATTCCCGACTTTTCAAAAAATTCGGACTCGACGGCATTGTCGCCGATTTTAAAAGTCGGGATCCTGCTTTCGATTTTCAAATTTTTGATAATTCCTTTTTGCTATTCAAAATTCCGAAATTCCAAAAATGCATCTTTTCAAAAAATATCCAAAACTCGGAAAGCTGCCTAGGACTTACGATTTTACCCAAAATAGCCTATTTTCTAGCCGGCATGCTGTCCATTTCCATATTAAAATTCTCGATCCGGAAGCATACCGAATTTAGGACTTTTGATTTTACTCAAAATAACCTATTTCTAGCCGGTATTCTGCCCATTTCAAAACCCGGGACGTATACCGAATTTAGGACTTATGATTTTACTCAAAACATCCTATTTCTAGCCGGTATTCTGCCCATTTCAAAACTCGAAAATATTTTCGAACTTTCAAAACCATGGCCCGATATGTTTTCCGATTTTCTTTCGAAAAATTGGGCCCCTCCACCATCTTTTTTTCGAATTTTTATTAAAAAAAAGATTTTCCTTTTCAAAACTTTCCTCTTCTTAGGACTTCCCGTATTTAGCAAGTGTCGGGTCGTGTCATAAGTCGTCGAGGGTTTCTAGCGTCGAAACTCTGCCGATCTTACATCGCAAGTTTCTTCCCTTACCCCGTCTGTCTTTCCTCGAGGCCGAGTCAACCTTTTACAAGGCATAGCCCTATAACAAAAGGTTCGTGGTCCTTACGTCTAAGGGTCACTCGTCCGACACTCGAGTCTTAACAAAATTATCGATCCCACTTGGGGGCTACCCTTCAGTAGAGCGATCAATCACGGTTGCTCTAAGGGTCATGTCTTACACGTGTCTCACGTACCCCACTTTTGAGTCACCTAGATGTAACACCATCTGAGTCCTATCTAAGTTCTTAGTCTCACTTGGGGGCTATTCTACGACGGAGCGATTAATCACGGTCAGTCCGAGGATCGTACCCTACACATTTGCCTTAGGAGAGTCTAACCCGAGTCAAACTAGAGTCGTCTCTCCTCCCGCGCTACTTCCTATGCCTTGGTGAATTTGAGTTCCGAAGCAACTTTCCTGATTACGCGGTATTCTTACAGATAGGCCACCGGTAACCAGACATAAGCACAAGATGCAAGAAGCTTTGGACAATTTGACAGCCTCATTGGCTAAGATGGAGGCCCAACTGACGGCTATCAAGTCTGACCAGATAGCTATCGCTACCCGGTTGAGCGCCATAGAACAAGGGACTCCTAATGGTGGGGTTGAGAATACTGGGCCTTTGGCTGAACTAGTCAACGCAGTCCGCAAACTGGAAGAACAAGTCCACTTGTCAACTAACAACATTATCCACACGGAGAATGCTCGTGCCTATTCACCCCTGAATGAAGAACTGCCCGACAACCTCAACCTTACGGGCTTGCCAATGTTTGATGGGACCGAAGACCCGGTACTTCACATCCGGGCATTCAAGGAGTTCATGGCCGTCAAAGGAGTGAAATCGACCATGTTTAAGCACCTGTTTGCCTCTTCCCTCAAGAAGCATCCAAAAGCCTGGTACTACAGGCTCGATTCCAAGAAGTACCCGACTTGGGATGACGTGGCAACAGAATTCGCTCGAAATTACGCTGATAATACTGAGATCCAGACTACGATGCGTACTCTTGAAGTCATGGCCCAAGAGCCCAAAGAAGGTTTCACTAAATACCTTCAAAGATGGAGGGCCGAAAGTGTGAAGTTGATCGATAAGCCCAATGAAAAACCTTTAGTAGAGGCCTTTGTCAAGAACCTCCTCCCTTTCTACCGGGCCCATCTCCGGTATGCTATCATACCCAACTTCGCCACTTTAAGTGAAATGGGCACTAGGATTGAAGCTGACCTTCGACAAAATGAAGATCTGGGTGAAGCGTCTATTGGAGGCTATACTGGACATCAACTTGAGTCCTTAGAAGCTGAATTGACAACACCATCCGAGAGTCCTGATTGGATTTAAGTCCAAGTCTGAGTCCGAGTCTAGGATGTGCTATTTCTTTCAATTTCAAAATCAGAGTCAAAGTCAATAGTATTTTGTCCTCCTTTTCAAAATTCAATAAAATCAGTTTTTCTATTTCTCATATATACTTTCCTTATGTGTTTCCGAGAACATGATGAACGCCATCATACACTGTGAGCACATGCACGTGACTATTATAGGCACATCTATAATGACCGCAGGATATTGAGACCCGTGTTTTCCCTTTACCTGTTCCATGTCTGACATAGAAAGCCACAAAACTACACTTAGAAGGAGCGGTATCGAATCCTATGACGAATCTAGGTAGTCTCCTAGTTTGGGTTCAAGACGGAAGGCAGGCCCATTTTCCACAATAAACACCCCTCCAATAAGATCGACCAATCCCTATCTTAGGTGTTAGTCTGACCAACCGAAGAAAAAATTGGACAAAAAAAAAGGTCCAAGAAAAAGCAAAAGGTCCAAAACAAAAGAGCTGGCTATGATAAAAAAGAACTTCCAAAAACCCATGACCATGATCAACGGTCAATTCAAGTGAAAGTCTCATGACCAGGGTACGGTCAAAATTCATAACATCAAGGGAGAGATAATCAAGCTGGTCAGCTAACACCACATCTAACCTTCTCACATTGCAACCGTCAAGACCTTCTCGAGACCTAGGCTAAGAGACAGCCCGAAAATTTGAGAATTCAAGCTCCATAGGGTACACCCTAACCATTAGGGCCAGACATGGAAATCAAATCCCGCACTATCAAACCTGCCCAATCGAAGTCCGAGTCATTTTTACTTGACTTCCCCCTTTCCTACCACATTGCAATACCTTACCCTCGAAGCCTTAGCTCCTCAAAATCGAGCTCCAGATTTCGAATCGTCAAAGCTACTTGCGACCTAGCTCCACCTTTCCAAAAAACATCCAATTCAGTTACCAACCCCAAACACGGGAACTCAACCTGCGGTCGGCATAGAACATGCCCAAATAGTTCACACCACCTCTGGGAGCTACCCCGGAGAACGCTCACAATCACAGGATCAACATCCTAACTATTCTAACCCTTTGATCAAGACGTCATTGGGAATGCACCTGGCCTACACCGTCAATATGGCTAGTTATACACAAAGTCCTATTAGATTAGGCAGCATAACATATCTTTCAACACACTGAACTACGGCTTGGTTTGATTTCACTACACGTGAATACTTAGGCAGCCTTTCAACAGAAGTACAACCACCCACATTGACACACATTCAAAAAGCGTCATCATTCCGGTCACGACACTGTCATGTTCTCAGCAGCTAGCCTTGTCATCCTGGGGGCTTCTTCTAGGCAGAAGTTCTCCATCCATTCACATAATCCAAAGACTTTCAAAATCTAGCCTCCTTTCCGTAGTGTGTCCTAGTACGCGGCTCAGTCGAAGACGAGAATCTGTCAGGACTCGAAGCAGTACCCACTTTGGGAATATACCCCAAAACCAAAAAAAGATCCAGAAGAGTACTAGTCTACAACATTGCCACTGCTAAGTCCTGCAAAAACAGTCTCATTACAGACTATTGCAGTCCCCCCATAGCACATCCTTCCCATTCCGAGGATTCGACCATGTTGCCACTCGCCTAGGCTACGGAATAGCGCAACTTAAGAGTCTTGTTAGGTGGCCCACCCCCTATCGAGTCACGGTCCAACCTCTCGAGAGTCCAGTCGTGTCTGTCAACTCGTCCGGTAACGTCTAGAGTCGAGTCTGTCGGTATGTCTCTCTTCAAATTCTCATTTTAAAATTTGCAAAACTTAGCCATTTGAGAAAATCCTTTTCGACAAGGTCAAATTTCGGTCTATTTAAATTGCAAATTTCCTCTCTACAAATTTCAATTTTGAAAACCTATCTCCTAGCACGTAAGTTGCTTTCAGGACTTCGATTTCAAAATGCAGCAAAAATCATTTTCCCCGGCGCGAGTCATATTTGTTTCACCTATGTGTTGCATGCAAATTTTAAGTAACTTATACAGATACAATTCAAAGACCGCGCAATTTACATATCTCCCCAGCAAAAGGCCCAAGGCGGCATTTTTCACGGATGAGCCCACACACAGGCGCACCCAGGACTTACACGACAAGTCCAAATTCCCCACGGAGTTATCGTCATCGGCTCAGGTATGATTTCTATCTTATGGCTGGCGGGCCCTTTCACGCAAGTCTAATGGACTATAAACGACCCGATCGGAAGTCTGCCAGGTCTTAATCCTCGATTGGCCTGGTAGCTACTCTGACTTTCGCCTTGTCCAAGCCTCAGTCAGAGTGGGGGCTCTGTAGACACCCACATTTTGACCGCCAGGTGTCTATTGCAGTTTCCAAAAAACACTCGATGATGATCGGACGCAAACGTGTTTCTACGCGCTCGGATACGGGCTCGAAACCATTAGTTGTTGGCTTAAGCATTTAGGGAGTACAAATCTCACAAAACCAACCTCAAATTCAGGCCCAGTGGGTCGTTTCCAATCAAATAAGACTAATTTGGGTCAAAACCGACACCGGAAATAAAACCGACTTTTAGCGATTGGGTCAACTCCGGTCAAAGCCGTTTCCGAGACACATAAAAACAGCCACATAAACATCAAAAGTCTAACCCAAATACAAAGCCCAAAAAATACCCAACTCGTGGACCCGTGGGATCCAGCTGACCCACTCGATCGAGTGTCAGCCCCACTCGATCGAGTGGGCCTTAAGCAATCCCGACTGCAGTCGCATTGAGCCACTCGACCGAGTCAGCGGCATACTCGGTCGAGCAATCCTAGACGGGGGTGCATAGCTTGGCCTATATAAACACCCTCATGCATGCAAATCAACACATCTTTCAACCCTAATCAAACCCTAATCTCACACTTGCAAACCCTAATCCTAGCATCTAGTAATCAAAACCCTAACCACCATAACTTAGCCCACATCTCGATACTCACGTGCAAGCCACCTCTAGCGAGTCCCGTCCGAGAACAAGAACATGTAGGTTGAGGGTGCCAAATCCCGCTCTTCTCTCTTCTCTTTCTCTTCCTCGCGTCGTCCTTCTTCGCGTCGTTCGTCGTCATAGTCGTTTTTTTATGTTATTGTCGCATCATCGTCAATACCGCATACATCAATTTCTAAAAACCTTTTTTAAATTCATGTATTTTTTATTCAATCTGAGTCGAGACCTTTTGATGCGGATCCGACATCAAACAATTCGCAAGAATTAATTATGATGTCGGGATGCGGAGGGAATCAAGTCGAGTTTTTTTTTTAATTCAAATGTCGATCTATTAGATTCGATACCAATTCAATAATTGGATGTCGAATCTAATGATTTAGCCAAATAAGTTCACTAACACGATTTCTCGTTGATGCTAAAATAGATGTCATCTAATTCGACAAAGAATTAATACGACACTATAAACGCGGAGGGAATTTATATCGTTTTGGTTAATTTAAAACGACTTATAACAATTCTTTTCTTTTATCCCGCCCTAATCAAACCCTAACACTATACTAGCAAACCCTAAACCTAGCTTTAGGAATCGAAACCCTAACCACCACAACTTAGCCTACATACTCGAAACTCCCGTGCAAGCCGCCACTACGAGTCCCGTCCGAGCATAAGAAACATGTAGGTTGAGGGTGCCAAAACCCCGTCTTTTCTCTCTTCTCTTTCTCTCTCGCGTCGTGCGTCGTCTTTATCGTCGTTGTTGTCTCGTTTTTTTTTTTTACTTTATTAGCGTCCTAATATCATTAATACCGCTAGTACTAAAAGATACTACCTCCCATTCACTGCAAACCTACCAAAGATTGAATATATGTGAGGTATATTTTAATCAAATGGTAGGATTCCAGTAAATGGGAGGGAGTATTAAAATACTTGTGAATTTGTGTCGAGTATGAGGGATGTCGGAATAAGGAAACCCGAATATACAAGTGTACTGCACACAACGTTGCCGGTCGCTTATCCCGACACCCCGATTACTTGATTATTGAAACGAGTCAACCTAAATAATAATTTTTATTTTTGTTCTCATCATCCTTCAATCGCATATTCGCATCAATTACAAACTATTTTTGAAACAAGTACTTTTTTATAAGGGTCGAAACCCGTTGACGTGGATCCGACATCTCACAATCCCTAGGGATTTATTTCAATGTCGGAGAAACCGAGGGAATCAAGTCTTTCAATTCAAGCAAAGCGTCGATCTTTTAGATTCGGTACCAATTCCATAATTGGATGTCGAATCTAACGATCTAGAGTCAAATAAATTAACTAATGCAATTTTTCGTTGATGCTAAAATAATTGTCATACATACAATTCGTTAGAATTACGACATTATTAAACGCGGAGGAAATCTACTCATATCGCGATAGTTAACTTAAAACGACTTAAAGCAATTTTCTTTTTATTTTCACTCTAGTATTCCATATCGATTCAATAATCGAATATGGGATATGACGAGTATCGAAGTTAAGTTTCGAGTATAAATTTCACATTATTTATGCCCGACTCAACAAACTCATCGAATTATCAAAAATCAAAAGCAATTTCGAAACCGATACAAAATTGCGAGCGAACCCCAGTTCGTACAGGGGGCACTCGACCGAGTGCCAAGCCCACTCGGTCGAGTGGCACCCCAAAAACCGAAACAGAATGTATTTTCGGCTTCCACTCGGTCGAGTCTCACAGTGACTCGGTCGAGTGGCAACGTACTCGGTCGAGTTGGTCAATAACTCGATCGAGTAGGTTCTAGAATACGGGACATAAGTGTTTTCAGAGGTCCACTCGGTCGAGTCCTATAATGACTCGGTCGAGTGGCCCTTTATCACTTCAAAACCGTGAGTCCTACATCGTTTTCTAGTTTCGATAATATTTTCATGACTTAGGTCAACAGGTATCAAATTAATCACGTGTACTACTACCTTTTCAAAACCATGCATCATCCATTTTACATCATTCCATTTCATTCTATATTTACACAAACCGTTATTATCGTTATACCGTTACTAACCGTTTGTTCTTTTGTCAATTTAATTCTCTTTTATTTTATTGTACTAAAATGAACCCGCATGCTAAAATATAACTTTGACGTTAATTTTAGTTGCATTAAATTGACATAGAAACCCATTTCAATTCCTCACATGCTTAGGGAAAACAATGTTTGCATAAGCATTTTCATCCTTCAACTAACGCGCGTATTCAAAAATCATTCGATATCTTAGTGGAGGCCGCTAATGTTCGGGCGGGGTTGGGTGTCCTTTGTGGGTTTCCCAACACGTACCCTCACCCCTTACTCAGAACCTCGGTTTCCGGATGCCCGAAACCGTTGGCGCACGAGAGTCATTCAATACACGATAACCGGTAGTGACGGTATCGGTATCGCAATGCAAAGGGATGAGCCCAATAAACTCTGACATCATAAATGGGCCGTATTTTGTATACGGCCCACTACGACATAGAGTGGGTTCGAACGGGCCCGAACTCCCACAAAGTTCGGTGGCGACTCCACTTCGATTTAAATTTCAATTCGATCCATTCTTATATGAAGATTCATTCGCCTCCCCAAACCCGCGCGTGGCCGCGTCGGGGTGGACCTATGTCATGTCCACACTTGCATGTAGGCTATATAAGCCATAGTCGTTAATTCAATAAAATCATCGAATATTTTTGAATTTACAAACAACTTGTCAAACTCTGGATTAATTTTATTAATCACGTGTTTAAACTTCGAGAAGGTACTTCGAATCGTTTAGAGGGTTGGTGTTCCAAACTCTGAGCTATTAATTCCGGGTTCAAGGTCGAACTACGGGTTAAATATCCTTTGGTTACTCCCCGATTAACATCGGATCACAAAATACAGAAAATCGAAGCGTTTGCTTCCCAAAAATAGCCGAGCCACAAAACTCAAAATCCTCATAGTCCTTAACCACGAACCAGGGTTACATTAACCTTAGTTCAACTTCACTTCAAAATCCACGTCATCACTCAAGGTTACATTAACCTTTGATCCAAATTCATTTCTTAAGCTAAACCGCTTCCGCATTCGTATCACCCGTTTTCCACGAACGAACCAAACATCTTGATATAGATTGTCATTATGTTCGGGAGAAGTTTCAGGAAGGGTTATTAATTCCAAGGCATGTTAAGTCCAGCAGTAAGTTGGCTGATATTCTGACGAAACCCTTGGGTGCACAACAACACAAGTTTTTGTGAGAACAACTTGGGATTCAACTGGAGTTCAGCTGGAGAGGGGTATGTGAAACAACTGATGGTGATCAAGCTGAAGCACCAGACTGATACGGTTATACTCTAGTTAACTAATCAAAGCATTGACTATAATGTAGTTAGTTAGGTAGTTAGAGATCGAGTATTGTAAATAACTCAGCTATATATATTGTACATAATAGAATCTGTAATAATTTTGTACATTTCACAAAATATCTCAATACAAAAGCTGTTATTTACTCCCTTGTATTCAAGCTTCTCTTGATCATGAATGGAGTCAGCTTCACAAACGTGTCTCAATAAAATTATGAGGAAGATAAAATTATGGGAGAACGATAAAACTATTGGAAAGAGAAGATAAAATACGCGAAAGTAGTGATTAGCCCCTTTAACTTTCATCAATTGTGATATTAACCTCTTCAAGTTTCAATGGTAGTAATTAAGCCTCATAACTTTTTTTTTTGGTAAAAGGTAAGAATATATTAAAGAATGGTGATCAATGTACAAACATGACTACATCAAGTTATGTAGCCAAGTCGAATCTCTAGCCCGTAGCGGGTGAACAATCTTAGACATGATTCTAGACTGTACATCCATCTTAATCATTTTAATGACATAACTTGGATGTTGCACCTTAAAAACAAAAGCTCCATTTATTTATACATTTTCTCAGTATACGATAAAAATAATTATATATTTATAAAAATGTGTGCAATTTTTACATTATTTTGGAAAAGTAAATCCCCTATATACTAAAAGGATAGGAGGAGCTAGGAGTATGATGACGTGTCATAACCTTTTTCATCCATTTTTCCGCCTAATGTTACTCCTACTACATAATGGGCTACCTAAACAATGAATGAAATTGTAATTCTCATAAATCTCATATAAGGCCCAACGTAAATCTTTAATCAACTTTAACTTACGTTATGGAAAAAATACGTAAATTAAATTAACAAAATATACTCAGTGTACTAATTGTATAATAATTTTATTTTTAAGACATAAAAACAACGTGACTAAATTAAATTAAATTAAGATGTAATAACAAATATCCATCATCATCCGGAGAGTGTCAATTGAAATTTATTTCAAAATTACATTATAGTTATCTGATAACTGTAAAAAATTTAACATAAATTGACATGGTATGTCAATTTAAATATTATTAATTTATTTATTGATAAATTTATTTCTTATATAAGTCGTGCATTTTTTATCGGCTCCCAATCGGATCGGTCGTTTAGCGAAGGATGGGGGATCAAACAATATTTATAGACTCATAATAACACAAAAACTACTAGAGTATTCGTGGTAAGTTGAGGTCGGTCCACAGGAAAAACAGAATAAAATTGAGTAAAAAGCGGCGTGTTTGGGATCCAAAGGGGGTTTTAAAGGTCGAGTCTATACTAGAATGCAATAAACAACGAGGAATGAAATAACAGGAGATGTTCAAATATGGAAAAGGTGTAAGGAGAAAGTCGGGAATCGGAAAAGGGGGTCTAAGAAAATTGGAATCGGGTCGGTCACAACATTGGTATAGGGAGAGTGCCACCTTTCGGTTTCTTCACCCAACTAACCTAAAAACTCGCTTTCGCGGCGAAGAAGGGTAAGTCTCAAGTTAAGGTAATTTCTACCCCGAGTTTTCCCCATATTGATAGAAATGAGTCAAGGTCAGTCTAGTTGGCCGGACTAAAACAACAATGATACAATAACCATAAGCAAGATAAATCAACAAGTAAGCAACCAACCAGAACTCCTCAATTCAAATAATCCAAAATCCCTCTCCCTAAACCCCCCAACAAGAAATCTACTCACAATGCATAATAAAAACTAACAAAACAATAACAAAGGATAAAACAACTAAAGCATGCATAATAACTAAATCTAGAGAAATTAACAACAAAACGATAAGGAAAATTACGATCTATTAAATAAACTAGAAAGCGATCTAAAACAACATAAATGAATTCTAAGGAAAATAACAATGAAACGATGAAGGAAACAACAATCAACAAAATAAACCATAAAATGATCTAAAAACGATGGAAATGAAATCTAGAGAAAATAACATCAAGACAATTGCAATCAACCAAACAAACCATAAAACAATCTAAGAATGATAAATAAAGACAATCAAAACAAAACAGTAATGGAAAGACAATATATAAATCTAGTCTAGAGATTAGGGAGAGGAAAGAAATATACCAACTATGAAGATCAACAATAAAGAAGAAGATTGCATAAATAAAAGATGAAGTTTGATGAAGAGGACAAAGGATTTGTCACTAATCCTTTAATAATCTCCAAGAATCTTCAATAAAAACTTGAATTCTACAAAGCTTGAATGTAAATCTAGAGAATTGGTGGAGAAATTGACAAAAACTATAAAGATCCACTACTATCTAGGCTAAGGAAATTGTAGAGAATTAATAAAACTACTACTAGAATGATCTACTAAAAAATGGATGGTAAGTAGTGAGATAATGGATGATCTAAACTAATGGAGAGATAATGTGCAACTAACTAGAGTATACATTTTTTTAGTAAAGCCTTAATGGACCTCTTAAACTTAAGCCTAAATCCACTTTTTGCTTCATTAGTGAGACAATCACCCTTTAAGTCTTTATGAGGTGGAACTTCACCCTGCCATACACGGACCAATACCGCCGAGTGAAACTTCACCCGGTGGTTTCACCCGGTGAACTTCTTCCAGTTTTGCATTTTTGGACCCTTTTACCGTCGGGCGAAACTTCACCCGATGGGTAAAAGTTTCGCGCGGTTATTTCGCCCGGTGGAGAAGCTTTTCTGGAGATCTTCGGGAAGGCAAATTATCGTCGGGCGAAACTTCCCCCGGTCATTTCTCATCGGGTGAAACTTCACCCGATGGTTTCTGGCCTCTTTTATTGTCTCATTCTTCGTCGTTTGATTGGATGACTTTGAACTTTAAGTTTAGTGCTTTGCTCTTGGGACGGTATTCCCTTCTCTTGTGCTCGTGGAAGCTCGATCATGCTTTCGATGCCAAATCCTATCAAAATTGATAGAAAAACTACCAAAAACACGTAAAATGCACAAGAGGGATGCTAATGCGAGAAATACTCAAAATAGGGCAATAATCGCACTATAATCTCGCATAAAGGGGGAGAAAATAGGTCTAAATGAGGGAAAAAACGGTCTAAATTTAGCACACAACAATTCCCCCACACTAAACCGTTGCTCATCCTCGAGCAAAGACCCAAAAAGAAATTACATACTACTACTACTAGCTAGACTACGCTAAGCCGATACGGGGCAATTAACGGGCCCGCTCTGTCCCTTCAACACACCTCGGAATACCCATGAGGTAGAGTACTCCCATGCAAGGCAAGTTGGGGCTTGCTCAAAATGGTGGATGCGACTAAACACACAAAAACACATAACACAAAAGAGTAGACGCATCCAAAGCAAAAATAAAAAAACCTATAATATGATCACCAAAGAATTTGTCTCGAAGAATCTCGACAATGGTCCGTCGATAAATAATTTGTAAGAAGTTTACGACTTATCTTTTACAACCTTGTTATCTTAGCTAATAAAAGGTGTAGAGAATTAATATCTACTTAGTGAATAGTTTTATTTGAGTGATGGTAATTAGTAGTCTTTAATGAGCTACTTAATTTTGGGTTTCCAAAAGACTTTTCGTTTGTCTTTTGAGGCTATTTAAGCTAGTAATTTGTAATGCAACTCAGACATTGAAGAAATATGAAAAAAAAAACCGAGTGTTTGTTCGAATTGTTGTTGACAATTCAGTTTGCATCGCTTGAACGAGTTTTCTAGCGTTGTTTTCTTGAGTCTGGAGTCAATAGGTCTTGACTTGGTCTCGTAATTCGTCAAGCTATAGGTCTAGCTCGTCAAATATATCCTTTTTCTTTTATTTCCGCTGCGTATTCGCATCATAAGTTGTATCAGAGCTTCGGATCTTGATTTTTCTTAAAATCAAGACGGTCCAAGGGAGTGTTGAAACCAAGTTATAGGTTGAATCTCCGGTTGCGATTGGAATTCAAAGATTAAACTCGAGCGAGGTAGGTCGAGGGTTAGTCGGTTATGATAATCTTGTGGTCTTGTTGAAGTTTGGATTTTTGAAAAAAAAAATATTGTTCACACGTACTGTTCACGAAAAAATTTGGGAAAAAAAAATGTCGGAAATTTTCTCGTTGGAAAACACTTACGAGGAAAGTTTGATTTGTGATCCATCGTTACCTCCTTGTTATGACGATCATAGAGACGAGGAATTGTTACTCATGAGTCCCAACGTCAAGTAATTTGTTTTGGGTCGATTTTGTAGTAGTTATGGAACCTTCGTCGGGTTCGAGTTTTTTGTGGAACAACGTGACTCATGAAGAATTAAAAGGATGGAACGAGTTGGGTATTAACATCAAGAGTAATTTTAGTGTATGTTCAAGTTTGCTAATAATACTCGTCTTTCTCGTTTCGTGGTCATGGGTTATTTTTGATCCCGGGGACTAAGGACACAAGAATTGGGACAATTCTTTTTGAAGAAAAGGCGGATGATACGATATAATATGATCACCAAAGAATTTGTCTCGAAGAATCTCGACAATGATCCGTCGATAAATAATCCATAACAAGTTTACGACTTTTCTTTTACAACCTTGTTATCTTAGCTAATAAAAGGTGTAGAGAATTAATATCTACTTAGTGAATAGTTTTATTTGAGTGATGGTAATTAGTAGTCTTTAATGAGCTAGTTAATTTTGGGGTTGCAAAAGACTTTTCGTTTGTCTTTTGAGGCTATTTAAGCTAGTAATTTGTAATGCAACTCAGACATTGAAGAAATATGAAAAAAAAACCGAATGTTTGTTCGAATTGTTGTTGACAATTCAGTTTGCATCGCTTGAACGAGTTTTCTAGCGTTGTTTTCTTGAGTCTGGAGTTAATAGGTCTTGACTTGGTCTTGTAATTTGTCAAGCTATAGGTCTAACTCGTCGAATATATCCTTTTTCTTTTATTTCCGCTGCGTATTCGCATCATAAGTGGTATCAGAGCTTCGGATCTTGATTTTTCTTAAAATCAAGACGGTCCAAGGGAGTGTTGAAACCAAGTTATAGGTTGAATCTTCGGTTGCAATTGGAATTCAAAGATTAAACTCGAGCGAGGTAGGTCGAGGGTTAGTCGTTTTGATAATCTTGTGGTCTTGTTGAAGCTCAGATTTTTGAAAAAAAAAATACTGTTCACGGAAAAATTTGGGAAAAAAAAATGTCGGAAATTTTCTCTTAGGAAAACACTTACGAGGAAAGTTTGATTTTTGATCCGTCGTTACCTCCTTGTTATGACGATCATAGAGACGAGGAAGTTGTTACTCATGAGTCCCAACGTCAAGTAATTTGTTTTTGGGTCGATTTTGTAGTAGTTATGGAACCTTCGTCGGGTTCGAGTTTTTTGTGGAACAACGAGACTCATGAAGAATTAAAAGGATGGAACGAGTTGGGTATTAACATCAAGAGTAATTTAGTGTATGTTCAAGTTTGCTAATAATACTCGTCTTTCTCGTTTCATGGTCATGGGTTATTTTTGATCCCGGGGACTAAGGACACAAGAATTGGGACAATTCTTTTTTAAGAAAGGGCGGATGATACGATATAATATGATCACCAAAGAATTTGTCTCGAAGAATCTCGACAATGGTCCATCGATAAATAATCCGTAACAAGTTTACGACTTATCTTTTACAACCTTGTTATCTTAGCTAATAAAAGGTGTAGAGAATTAATATCTACTTAGCGAATAGTTTTATTTGAGTGATGGTAATTAGTAGTCTTTAATGAGCTAGTTAATTTTGGGTTTACAAAAGACTATTTGTTTGTCTTTTGAGGCTATTTAAGCTAGTAATTTGTAATGCAACTCAGACATTGAAGAAATATGAAAAAAAACCGAGTGTTTGTTCGAATTGTTGTTGACAATTCAGTTTGCATCGCTTGAACGAGTTTTCTAGCGTTGTTTTCTTGAGTCTGGAGTCAATAGGTCTTGACTTGGTCTTGTAATTCGTCAAGCTATAGGTCTAGCTCGTCGAATATATCCTTTTTCTTTTATTTCCGCTGCGTATTCGCATTATAAGTGTTATCAGAGCTTCAGATCTTGATTTTTCTTAAAATCAAGACGGTCCAAGGGAGTGTTGAAACCAAGTTATAGGTTGAATCTCCAGTTGCGATTGGAATTCAAAGATTAAACTCAAGGGAGGTAGGTCGAGGGTTAGTCGGTTTTGATAATCTTGTGGTCTTGTTGAAGTTCGGATTTTTGAAGAAAAAAAATACTGTTCACACGTACTGTTCACGAAAAAATTTAGGAAAAAAAAATGTCGGAAATTTTCTCGTTGGAAAACACTTATGAGGAAAGTTTGATTTTTGATCCGTCGTTACCTCCTTGTTATGACGATCATAGAGACGAGGAAGTTGTTACTCATGAGTCCCAACGTCAAGTAATTTGTTTTTAGGTCGATTTTGTCGGGTTCGAGTTTTTTGTGGAACAACGAGACTCATGAAGAATTAAAAGGATGGAACAAGTTGGGTATTAACATCAAGAGTAATTTTAGTGTATGTTCAAGTTTGCTAATATTACTCGTCTTTCTCGTTTCGTGGTCATGGGTTATTTTTTATCCCGAGGACTAAGGACACAAGAATTGGGACAATATTTTTTGAAGAAAGGGCGGATGATACGATATAATATGATCACCAAAGAATTTGTCTCAAAGAATCTCGACAATGGTCCGTCGATAAATAATCCGTAACAAGTTTACGACTTATCTTTTACAACCTTGTTATCTTAGCTAATAAAAGGTGTAGAGAATTAATATCTACTTAGTGAATAGTTTTATTTGAGTACAGTGATGGTAATTAGTAGTCTTTAATGAGCTAGTTAATTTTGGGTTTGCAAAAGACTTTTTGTTTGTCTTTTGAGGCTATTTAAGCTAGTAATTTGTAATGCAATTCAGACATTGAAGAAATATGAAAAAAAAACCCGAGTGTTTATTCGAATTGTTGTTGACAATTCAGTTTGCATCGCTTGAACGAGTTTTATAGCATTGTTTTCTTGAGTCTGAAGTCAATAGGTCTTGACTTGGTCTCGTAATTCGTCAAGCTATAGGTCTAGCTCGTCGAATATATCCTTTTTCTTTAATTTCCGCTGCGTATTCGCATCATAAGAGATGATACAAGTTGAGATACGAGTAGGGATACGAGCAATTCAATACAAGTCGGAGATCAGTTTCATACATTCCCGAGTATTATTTGGGGCCATGAAATGAATCTCGGGAATGATTAAATGCATCTCGAGCTTTTATTGAAGACGTTACGATTATTATTAGCTATCTTAATAGTGTTATATAAGTATCATTATGTGTAATAATAACCATAATTAGCTAGTTAATTACTATCATCCTAGGTGACTTTTGGATGACTAAACCATTATCTTCCTAGGCTATATATATGGATATTTGTATTGAGGTAATATAGACATCGATGAAATAAAAAAGAAAACTTGTGTTGCTCTTAAACGTGTGTTACGTTTATTTGTGAAACTCGGATTGTTGCGATAATCCAAACTAGTGATTATTTAGGACGTGACTCCTAATTGTTGCTCGATTGGAACCAATAGGTCTTGGTTAGCCAATCTCGTTCATCAAGTTATAGGTCTAACTTGGTGTCTGCGTATCCTTTTTATTTATTTCCGCTGCGTATTCGCATCATATGGTATCAGAGGTTCGGATCTTGATTTTTCTTAAAATCGAGACGGTCCTAAGGCGTGTTAAGGCCAAGTTATAGGTTGAATCTCCGGTTGCGATTGGAGTTCAAAGATTAAACTCGAGCGAGGTAGGTCGAGGGTTAGTCGGTTTTTATTGTCTTTTGGTTCTTTGTTGAAGTTCCGATTTTTCAAAAAACAAAAAAAAAACATTGTTCACCGTGTACTGTTCACAGGTAAAACAAATCGAAAAAAAAAATGTCGGGAATTTTTTCGTTGGAAAACGCTTTCAAGGAGAGCTTGGTTTTTGAACCAATTTTAGCTCCTTTTTATAATGATTATGGGGATGAAGAAGTTGTTACTCATGAACTTCAAACTCAAACCATTTATTTTTGGGTCGATTTTGTAGTAGTTATGGAACCTTCGCCGGGTTCGATTTTCTTGTTGAACAAAGAGACTCGTGAAAAATTAAAAGGAGGGAACGAGTCGAGTATAAGCATCAAGGATGATTCGAATGCATGTTCGAGTTTGTGGCTAATATTCGTCCATGTTGTTTCGTGGTCATGGTTTATTTTTTATCCCAGGGACTAAGGACACAAGAATTGGGACAATTCTTTTTGAAGAAAGGGCGGATGATACAAGTTGAGATACGAGTTGGGATACGAGTAATTCAATACAAGTCGAAGATCAGTTTCATACATTCCCGAGTATTATTTGGGGCCATGAAATGAATCTCGGGAATGATTAAATGAATCTCGGGAATGATTAAATGCATCTCGAGCTTTTATTGAAGACGGTACGCTTATTCTTAGCTATCTTTATAGTGTTTTATGAGTATCATTATGTGTAATAATAACCATAATTAGCTAGTTAATTACTATCATCTTAGGTGACTTTTGGATGACTAAACCGTTATCTTCCTAGGCTATATATATGGATATTTGTATTGAAGTAATATAGACATTGATGAAATAAAAAAGAAAACTTGTGTTTCTCTTAAACGTGTGTTACGTTTATTTGCGAAACTCGGATTGTTGCGATAATCCAAACTAGTGATTATTTAGGACGTGACTCCTAATTGTTGCTCGATTGGAACCAATAGGTCTTGGTTAGCCAATCTCGTTCATCAAGTTCTAGGTCTAACTTGGTGTCTGCATATCCTTTTTATTTATTTCCGCTGCGTATTCGCATCAACACCGAATCCCTCATCGAGACGGCGGGGAAGACACTGATTACTTACCTAAAACAATCATAAACATTCCAAGATAAATCACCCACGTAAATAAGGACCAAAGCCTAATAGTATGACAATTAAGCAATAAGGATGTTGACAACTTAGCTAGGTCCTCCTAATCTTCTAAAGGGGTACGACGGGGTGTTAAATGGAGTGGAATAAGCGAACCATGAATTTGTTCGACATTGTAGATAGGTGCAATCCCGCTCTCTTTGGCTAAGCCAAGAGGGTCGTTCCAAACTTGAATTTCCAAAATTAGTCCAAACAAAAAGGTGGAGTGTTTACAATTATTGTGGTGGATCGACTAATTACCGCTATCTTCCTACCTCGGGACTCGGTCCTCTAGTAGGCACTTCACGGCGACGAATCGATCAAAAGGCTTTTTTTTGAAGGAGATGGTTTTGATGATACAATTTTCATTGATGCTCCTTTTCTCTTCTTTGTTTTTCATATTTTTGTGCCTTTTTCTCTTGCTTTGGTTTGCCCTTTTTGGCTTTTGATGTGGTTTGAAACCAAGCTTGGAGATTATTCTTGTTTAACCTTATTGTGGTGATGTATAGGTGGAGGAAAAATAGGTAAATGAGAACGCGCGTCATTCCCGGATAACCCACAAAAAGGCGGAAGGAATTTGGACTAAAGGTGCAATGGTCATTCAAGCAAGGTCACCTAGAAAACGGGATGCGAAAACCAAGGCCTAACTCCTCCATGGATGGTCAAGGTGGTCAAGTGCAAACCCCGAAGTAAACTTCTAGTAGAAAAGGTGGACTCAAGCTAAATGATCAACAAGTTCATTGCCTTAGAGTCATTCTACTAGATTAAGGTCCAAAACCTACAATGGGTCATCTATAATGGAAAGTAAACTCTTGTAAAAGGTTTGTAATTGGGTTTTCGAAAACATTTTTAATCTTAGACACACTATACAAAAGCAAAAGTATCGCAAGAAAAATGAAAGACAATTAAAAGAAAACACAAGTAAAGTCGAGTACTCCATACTACATCGACATTAAACCCAAAATCAACCAACACCCAAAATGCTCACTTCGAGAGCCTCCAAATAGCAACAACCTAACTCCTCTGCTAGAGTAAAGAAAAAGCGAAAAGGAAGAAAGTTACCAAGCAGGTTGCTTCCATAATCTCTTTATCTTGTGCTATCGAGGTGGTGGTTATCCCGTAAGAGTGGAGAACAAGACCATACAACGGAAACGAAAACATGACGGAAACGAGAAAAGAAAAGAAAAAGAAAAGGAAAATGTTTATGGTTTTTAGATTTTTTCAAATTTTTATGGATTTTGAATTTTTTTTTGAAAAATAAAAGATAGTAGATCCCTCCCCCAACACTAATACTATACATTGTTCTCAATGGACAAGTAGGGGAAGATCGAAAAGAGACGGAAAAGAAAGATAAGAAAAATCATTTTGGATTTTTATGATTTTTCAAATGTTTTTGGATTTTTTCGAAATTTTTGGAGAACGAAAATAAACAAAAAGAAAGCGATAAAAGGGTGGCGGGCCTAGGTGCAATCACATCACCTAGACCCTAGCCAAGTGGCTAAGAAAATGGAAATGAAATAGAAGAAAATAAATAAAAATAAAAGGGTGAAAAATGGGCGTAAGTGTAATCACGTCACCTAACCCGGATTAAGAAAAATTTGAGAAAAATGAGTAGAATTTGGATTTTTCAAAAGGTCAATGGCGTAATCACGTTGCCTAAAGTCCGGGAGCAATACCAAGGCCGCTTCGGCCGCAACAATCGGATAATGGGACAGCTTGCAAAGTTTGTTATAGGTAGATCAACCATAATGACAATAGGATAAAGGAACAAGAACGAAATTAACCAAAGGACATGCAATTATATATATATATGCTTAAAGACTCACCGACCCAATCCACACACAAATACACAACACACATACACACACTACGCACCTACCGACTATGGGAGAAGGTCTAGATCGAGTAGTCGTCCGACGCAAATGAAGCGTTAGGAGACCCAGGGTAGAAAGGTATACCCTCAGAGGATGGCTCGGGAGAAAACTTCTCCAGAGCCTCGCTAAGCGAAAGGGCATAGTCGGACTCAATCTCACAAAGGTCGTAGATCGTACGACCCTTGGGCAACGTGTAATGCGCATACTCCCAAATTCCCCTTCCTCCCGACTCAGTCTTGGTTAGTCGGAATTCACCGGGTCCCGAAGGTAGGTCCCAATTGTGGTGAATAAGGATAGTGGTTCGGTGTGTGTTAGGAACGATTAAAGCTCTTCCACGGCTAATGTAGAGGAGGCGCTGATGGGGTACATGAAAAATCCAAGTCGGAAAATAAGTCTCGTCAAGCCAAATGGAATCATTAAGCGGGGTGAGGTGGTCGGTCGAGTAACCCAATTTTGTTGCGAGTACAGTCACGAGACCTCCACAATCTAAGGAGGAGCGTTGAGTAACAATGATACGGTGAAAGTGCAACGTTAAATATATATTTTCATAAAACCTTACTTTTCATATTTTTTTTTTATATTCTAGACATTCAGATCTACAACTTTCATGAAGGAACCTAAGGCTAGTTCGAAACATATTTTACACAAATAAATCATAAACATACATCACACATCACAGAGTCCATTTTACAGCATGTACTGTTAAGTGATAAATCAACAAATAGTTAAATTTAAACTTAGTGATCTAATGATTTAGTCCTAAACATGATGTTATATGTTAGTTAGAGTCTAAACACTATACTACGATATTTGAGGGCGAAGAAAAGTTAGGTTACCTATTAGCAATTCTCCGGATCAACTATAACATCAAATATACTAAGATCGAAGCCCCCTTCCTCTTGCTCCTCTTCATGAATAAGTTAGAAGGATACACAAACAAAGCAAGTTAATAATTATACTAGGAATAAGACTTAAAAAAAAAGAGTATAAGGTAAGAAAAAGAAAGAGTATGTGCTCTTGAGATATGGTGGTGTAAACACCTTAAAGTTTAGGAAAACTTGTATGATTTTCTTTGGTTTTTAGATTGATCTTTGAAGGAGTGTTTAAGTGAGTGAATGGATGAGTAAATGAAGACAATAAAACTAGTTATAAGCACTCGAGTCGTGCCTTTGATGGGGGAGCAAAGGGTGGACAAGAATTTGACAATTACTCAGTAGCTAATCATACCTTAAGAAGTACATTACTAGAAATGGTGTTTTTGATTAGTTAGGCATATTTTGAGGCTTGGAAAGTGACGGTTTGGCATGATATTTATGAGTTTATTTTGTCACACAATGGTTAAGAAAGAAGTACGGAAATCGAAAGTCGAGAAACGATTCGTCGGTGACGATTTTCGATGCAAAAGAGCTGTCCAGTACAATATTTTTATGATTCACTTAAAATTTGTAATTTTGAATATGATCATTGTTTAGGTCTTGGAAAAATAATAAAGTTAGGCTTTTGAAATGCCTTAATCAGAGTCCGTATGAGAAAATAGGAATCGTTTTACGAAATCGCGCAGAAATACGATAACAATAGAAATTCAGTTTTGCAAACAGTGATGTGAAAAAGAAAGGTCCCAAAGACACAAGAATTGAATATTACTATTTAAAGTAGTTTGTCGAGACTCGATTTATTAATATTAATCGTTATTATAAATAACTAAAATGGTCAAAAACACGGGATGTTACAATCAGAGTCAGCGTTACCAAAGCTCACACGTTCGAATTTGGGTTGTCCCGATATCTCAAACCCTCAATTGGAAACATATGGTACGAGGGAATCTGTGCACTATCCATTCTTCAACCCCATTGGACATCGAATGAGGGCGTAGAATATTATAGGTGGGTCTCGACAATCGCCTTAAGGTTTTGATTTAGCTATTTCATTGAACACTACACTAATTAAAGCATTGATGGACTACTAGTATAGACCCCGTGCAATTATTATGCACAGTGTTAATAAAAAAATTATTTTATATTATAGTATTTATTTTTAGGTTTAAAATTAAGAATCAAATATTTTAATTTTACATGTATCTATCAACTGACAACCGTGCACTTCAGATATAAGAAAATATTTTTAAAATTGTAAAATTAATCAAGATAATGAAGGTCTGAAATTTCATTAAATGATTGTCGATAATGTTTATACTTCGTATATGTCAACTCGACATACTCACTTTTATCTTCAATATATCGTAAAATATATTAATTTTTTTTTTAAAAATGTATAATAATGATTTTTTTAGTAGTTAACATATCATGAAACTTCCTTCAATATCACGTAAATAAAAGACCATTTTACAAAATGTCCTGTCTCACATGTATTTTTTATTTGAGACTGGGTGTTTTCATGTATAGTTTGTGAAACTTTTTCATATATAAGAAGTTTAATGATATACTTTGTATTTTGTATATTGTTTTAAAATTAAATTAAAAAAAAACTCATTTTGAAGATAAAATTGCAACTCAGAGAAATCATTTTTGTCTCAAAAATAATGACATCATATTATAAAGTTTCTCAATTTATTTATAATTTTTTTATAAATATGGGTCTATTATTTGTACAATAGTATATATGTTAATACTATTATTTTGTACAAATTAATTATGGTATTATTTAATACTCTCTCCGAGTTTCTAACAATTACACCTTTGGATTTTGGGTGAATAATAAGGAGAAAATGAGTGACTCAAAAAAATAGGAGGAAGAAAGAGAAAATGGTGGGTAAATGTGAAACACACATTTATGGCCTAAAATAGAAAGTGGATAAAAGATTAAACTCAGCCCAAAATACGTATCGATGATAGGAACTCAGAGGGAGTATATACTTAGTACTTACCATATATATGTGGGAAAGGTATCGGGCGGAAATTTTTTTACTCTGGTGTTGACACGTAGACGTATTTCTTGCTTCCCTTATTCTTTTAGTATAGGACTATAGGAGGAAATGAGGGATGAATATGTGATGTCCAAGAGTCAAAGATCTCCAATTTTATATTAATATTTGTCTCTGTCGGATATATTGATGCAAACGAATATTCAACTCAACAAAATTAGGATGGCTGAGTGGTCTAAGGCGTCAGATTCAAGTTTTGGTCTTCGTGAGAGGGCGTGGGTTCAAATTCCACTTCTGACACTTGTCATTTTATTTTTGGGATATTTAATAGCAATAATCCGAACTATGAGTCGTCTTCTTAGAGTAATCCGAACATCATTTAATCTCAAAATAAACCACGTTATCAATTTAGTCTTCTCATGATGCACTGTGATACCGACTACCTTCTGCGCAGGGTTTTTTATATTAAATTTTAAATAGAAAATAGTATTAATATATTATTACATTAATATTTAATAAAAGATTAAATCATAGAGACCCAAAAAAAACCATCGGCAACCCATTAAGTTTCTCCTCCACCAATCCACCACCAACTGCCACCGTCCATCACCGGATTCACCACACTCTAAACCCTAAAAAAATTCTCCCCCCCTGATAACACGAAACCAAATGGATCAAATTCGACATTCATGTCCAATTAAGACTCCTACTGTTGTTGGTCAATCTAAGCTTGAACTAACGAGAGTGCTCCGTGAGAAGCTTGTTAAGAAGCTTAATGGGTGGAAAAGAATGCTTCTGTCGAAAGCAGGTCGAGAAATTATGATAAAGGCTGTGGCCCAATCTATCTCTACCTATGTCATGAGTGTTTTTAAGTTACCCTTGGGTTTTTGTGAGGAGCTTCGATCTATGATCTCTCGGTTTTGGTGGGGATCGGAGGATGGGAAAAGGAAGATGTCGTGGATTGCTTGGGAGAAGCTTTGCGCCCCTAAGGCTCTTGGGGCGCTGGGCTTCCGGGATTTTAAGAAGTTTAATATGGCTCTTCTGGGTAAGCAGGCATGGCGATTAACCACTGAGACGGGGACTCTCCTTTCTCGGCTTTTGCGGGCCAAGTATTATAAGAATGGGTCTTTTCTTCAAGCTGAGTTAGGGCATAATCCAAGTTATACTTGGAAGGGTATTTGGGAGGCACGGGATGTGGTGGTACAGGGAATGAGGAGGAGGATTGGGAATGGGCAAGGGACGAGGGTTTGGCATGATCCTTGGCTCCGGGGAGGGGGTTCGAGGCGGGTAATCTCGCATTGTCCGCCAGGTAGGGAAGAGTGGTTGGTGGCTGATCTGAAGCGGGGGGATGGGTCTTGGGATGCTAGTAGAATTCGGGCTAATTTTTTGCCTTTTGAGCAAGAAATTATCTTGAATATGCGGGTGTGCTCAAGACAAGCTGAGGATGTCTGGTGGTGGGACATGGAGGAGGATGGCGTTTACACCGTTACGTCGGCCTACCTTCTTCTCGCTGCTAGTATGGAGAATGCTGAGGGGCCCTCTGATTTTACTAGTGAACGCAGGTTATGGTTACGGATTTGGCAGGCACGGGTGCTCCCCCGAATTAAGATCTTTTTCTAGCAATTATGCTCTAATGCGCTTCCTACGAAAGGTAATATTGCTCACCGTATCACTAGTTTCGATGGTACTTGCCCGATTTGTTGCTGTGAGGTGGAGACTTGTCTCCATCTCGTTAAGGGGTGTGGGTGGGGGTTTGGGATATGGGATGGGTTGGGGGTGGACGTGAAGAAGGAAAATGGGCATGAGCGGGTGAGGGAGTGGGTGGAGGATGTGTGGAGGGAGTTGGAGGAAGAGGAGCGAGGGAATATTATGGTGGGATGTTGGGCTATGTGGGAGGCACGTAATAAGTGGGTGTTTGAAGGGAAGCGGATGAGTTGCGGGGATGTTTTAACTAGGATTCATGATATTATGGCCGAAATAGACAGTGTGGCGGAGGGGATAGGTGTGGGGGGGAGGTTCACAACGAGCGGGAGATGGTAGTGGTGGAGGGAGAGAGCAGAGGTGGTAAGTCCCAATGGCAGGATTTATTAAGATCAATTGTGATGCAGGCGTTCGAGGGGATGGAGTAAGTGTGGGGTGTGTAGGACGAGGGGATGATGGACGGATGTTGTGGGGGGGGGGGTGAGTGCTAGACGACTAGGTGACGCGGAGGCCAGTTTTGCGGAGGCGGAGACCATTCTTGAGGGCATGAAGGAAGCCCGACGCCGAAGATACAAGAACATTATCATTGAAAGTGACTGTAAAATTGTCATTGACCATCTCCGGAATGTTGATACAGGACGAAGCGACATTTTTCTTATTTTGGATGAAATTTTGGAATTTGGTTGTAATTTTGATTGTGTTTGTTGGTCTTTTGTTCCGCGTCACTGTAATCGTGTTGCTCATGAGTTCGTGCGGGCAATGCCTTTATCTATCGGAAGGCGTGTTTGGGAAAGCCTTGGACCGCTAAATGTGCAAGCTGTTTTATCTGATGATTTTGATGCAATGATATAATCTCGATTTTTGGGGTTTTTCTTCAAAAAAAAAAAGACCCCTAATTTCAGCAATTTAATCTCCCCCAAAATATTATAGTGGTGCTGGAAAATTATGGTGCACTAGGAAATGGAATATCTTGGGTTCAGAGGATGTGTCATGGGCTAACTTGTTCAAGAAGCGGTGGGGTGATGTTCAAGCTCGATTTTAAGCGCAATGATGAGCTGATTCAGGGAGGTTAAATGGTAGCTATTGGTGATGACATGGGGGTTGGGGGAAGTCAATTGAGGAAGATGAAGAGGTTGAAGGGAGTACGGACCAATTACAGGATTATACAACCAGTTGTACATAATTCTATGTACAACTGATTTTAAGATTTTGAGCTTTATCACAAAGATTTCGAGTTTTGCTATAAACTTTTTGAGCTTTAGTGTAAAGTTGTCGAGTTAAATCACATGAAAGTTTAAGCTCAAAAACTTACAACTCAGCTCAGAAATTTTTATAAGCTCAATAAATATACACAAAAGCTCAACAACTCTACCTTGGTTGTATAATGGTATTGTACAACCAGGTGTATAATCCTATTTTTCAGTACGGAGCCATCTTTTAATAAAAAAAAATGTCAATTTTTTGTTTACCGGAAACAATAGGTTAAAAATAGGGTGGTGCTTTTTCATAATTGTGTATTACTCATTTGTACTTGAAAATTACGTAAGTGCCCTTCTCATTTCCTCCTCCCTCATCGTTGCATGAGAGAGAGTTTTGAGAGAAATCTCACAAATTCTCAACGTTCCAAATTTCATCCACCTCCACCACCTCCCTACTCCGGCTGCCACCACTTTTTTTTTTTTCCTTTTCGATTTTTTTTTTCGTTTTGAAAAAAAATATTAATTTTATTATTGCCAAGCTTTTTTCTCGGAAAAAAGGATCAGTACTCAAATTTATTTGTAATTTGGGAAAAATTATTATTTGTTCCCTAATTATTATTATTTCTCGGACAATTTTTTTTATTTTATTTCTTGTTCCCTTATTAATTGTCATAATTACTATTATTATTATTGTTGACAATATTGTTGTTGCTTATTAAATAATAACAATATCACAAATATATAATTGAAAATATGACAAATTAAATAAACCTAATTACAAAATAATTAAATAATAACACAAAAATCTAATTACAAAATAATTAAATAAACCTCAAATTAAAAAAAAATTAAAAAGTACATGGTACAGCATGATGATGACAAAAAAAAAAAAAAAAAAAAAAAACTAACTACAATGAACGTTACAGCAAGAGAAAGGAAAAAAAAAAAACCACACCACCACCCAGTCAGCCACCACCTCACCACCTACCCAATGGTGGCCACCATCCACCCTCACCCTCCCTCCCCCTTTTCCGGTCGTTGCCGCCCCTACAAGGACCCTCCTCCGGCGCCGCCTCCTCACACCACCCTAAACAACCACAATACCAACCTCCCTCTAACACCCGCGCGCCGCCCTCCGACCTCCTCTCTTCTCCGGCCGCCGGCGCCGGTGCCGCCCCTCCGCCGTCACTGACTCGCTGCCCTCCACAAATCCTCCGGCCACCGCCATCTATTCCGGCAATCTCCGACATCTCAACCCTAAACCCTAAAATTCTAAAAACAATTAAACATACTTGTCAATTAAATCATAATTTGCAAATAAAATTAAAATATCGATTACCGATTTGTAATCCATAGCGAATTCCAAACTAGCGATTGATCGATTGTCAAATTTGATGAGATTTAAGAAAGAAATTTTGATTAAAGGTGATAATTGAGTAAGCATGAAAAAGTAGGTTTGAATAAGCATGCAAAATTATGGGAAGGGTAATAGAGGAATAATTAGAAAATTTTAGTGATGATTAAGTAATACGCACTTATGAAAAAGTAATTCCGTAAAAATATCTAAGCGTAATATGAGTAGGTAAGGCAAATAGTGTGGTTTATTATGAATTAAATCAAAGTTTGGATTATTGTAAGAAGATGGCTTATAGTATGGATTATTGGTGTTAAATATCCCTTTATTTTTTTTCCCTGACTAGATTTTCACGTGTAATATTCTTTAGCTAACTTGAAGTCTTGAAGCCTTTATGCAGTCCAAAATATTTGAGTTCTCGATTCAGACAATGACCTCTTAATAGCAATATCATTTCATAACAATTCGTTTAAAAAACTTGGTAGTACGGAGTAATGTTTACCTAACCTATACATTCAATCAATTCCATACATTTAATTTTTGAACACTATTCATAAGTGAGAAAAAAATTCCATACATTTAATTTTTGAACACTATTCATAAGTGAGAAAAATATTCGATGTAACTTTAATATATAAAATAAAATATAATCATGTGATATCACGTTTAAATTATCTAGTCGAATGCATTATGAATATCAATTTTTTATAATTCTTAGAAATATGTAACTAAAGATATGAACAAAAAAAACGTGTATTGACAAGTGTGAAAAAGCAAACATATGAAATTGATTGGAACGGAGGGAGTATATTATATAATCTCTGGCAAAAAGGTTTGGTCGGACCTTTGTCTAAACTAATCCCATAGCTTATATACATTACCAGCAAGATCGCATCTTATTCTAGCTCATGAAATCCCGGCTAGAAAGCAAGCTCTAGCTCAGAAAGCATCTCATGATTATCGATACTTTTGTATCGACGGTAAGTGTGTTCTTCTTGTCACCACTAGTCTCCGCAAAGAAAACCATCTCAAAATACTTGACAAAATTCTCCATCTTCTGTGGGCGGGTCCCCTCACAATATGAGACGAAGATCGTGATCTTAGAAATCCACTATATGCACTCTGTAAATCAGCTTGAGAATCCAAAACCGGTGTTGCAGGGTGAATGGAAGAGTAATCTATGTCCATAAATCCTAGATGATCATCATCCTGGAAAGCTTGAGCGATGGAGTCGCAAAACAAGGAGTTAGTCATTTGTACCGGGATGTCTAAGGGCTGGTCATATCTTAAGTCCAATGTGTCCATGTTTTGCAGGGAAAACTCATCTGAGCTGCTTAAACATCCTAAAGAATAAAGAGGTGAAAGGATATCAGGTGAAGGCACACTCGATTGTCCATAGTTGAGTCTATTTATCTTTTGTGATGATAAATCTATATCCTTGCTTGCCTCTGAAGTTTCCGTCCTTGAAGAGCTCAGTTCTAGTGAAGATCCGCCAACAAGGGAGTTTATGTCTTCAAAGGAGATCACACCGTCCCAATGTTGAAAGCCTTCCGTCACCATTCGTAGTGCCTCAAGCTGGAAAAAGTGTTGATTACAGAGTTATGTCAGAATTCAGAAAGAATCGTTCAAAACATACGCGACATGATCTTATATGTGAAACCAGCCCAATCAGCTCTAGAATTTGGGTTGGTCTACAGGCGAGACTTGATGCATTCAAAAGATAGCTGAAAATAAAATAGTACTACCTCCAATCAACTCCAAACTAACCATTCCACTTTTTAAAGTCAGACTTACAAAATGATTATATTTATTCAAATTTATAAAATTAAATATAAAACAAACATATTTAAATTCATTATTCAAAGAGATTTTGGAAATATAGAAAAACGTGGTCAAAGTGTCATCTCATAGACCATGAAATGTCAATTAATTGGTTTGGAATGGATTGGAGGGAGTAGTAACATTTTAAGGGTATAAATAAAGAAGCGTGCCTTCTCGGTTTCAGACAGCTTATCAAAGGGGGAATACTGGCTTTCAGAATAAAGTCCCAATATTTGTCCCACAACATTGAATATCACCCCGTTCTTGTGTTGTGAACTAAGCGAGTAGTACAAGTAAATTCTTTTGTCAACTACACATGTCCGAGCATGTTCTACTGTGACATCCCACATCTTGGCAGACATACCGGAGCCCAGAATCTGAAGTGTATCAAGAAAAACAATTAAGATCAATTACGAAATATACATCCAAAAAACTGGAACGAATTGACAGAAAGGCATCTCAACGTTCTTACGTTTCTGAGACGAGCAGGATCTAGATTGAGCAAAATTAAGAAGTCCTTCACAGTCTTCACCCTTTCAATACTAAGTCGCTTGTGAAAGGCCCCATCTTTACCTATCTTTTCCAGCCTCCAAACTTCATCAAATAAAGATGGGGGATGGTGCTTCTTGTACACTGCAATGAAATTTATAAGCAACAGTTTCCGGGGTTTTAAGAAATAATTAAGATATAAAAAAAAAACACAAATTTCATTCTAACCATGACAACGTCTATTAGAAGATCAAAGTACTCACACTCTCCACGATGATCACGGACAATGAAAGATTCCGTCTTTGCTTCTCTGACCCTAGCTCCATCAGAGTTTCCCACAACTCTAGCCCCTAATCTGAATCTACGACTCCTTGTCCAGCTTGAGTTATCTGTGAAGGATATTTCACCTATAGAGCCAATGCCCTTTTTCAAAAATACATGAACATCTCCAGTAAGAAGAGGTTTCTTCCCCTCTCTTTCTCTGACAATGTTGTTTTTGAATTCTTCCAATGTCCAAGCCTCCCGCTCATCCCCGTCAAAGTCTCCTTCAAGAACTACTACCTCCACTTTAGCAGAGGATTCAGAAGCATCAACCACGACATCATCATTAAGAGCGTCTATTAAAGCAATTTTAATTGCAGAGCCGTCTTCTCCTTCAATTCGAGTTCCAGTAAACACCGGAAGCGAGAGTGTGCTCAAGAACTTGAGTTGCAAGCTCCTTGATTCAGAATGCATTACATCATCCTCAGAATTCCTAGGAAAATTTCACAAGGATAACATTAAAAAGTATCAAAAGCCAAATCAAAATAGAAAAATCCTTTTTTTAATAAAAGCGACATTGGTTATGATTTTGGAGTCGAAGTAGTATGACAGTAGAACTGAGTTTTCTTCTTGTTGTTTTTACAGGGGTAGTAGTTTTCAAAATCTAATTTATAAAGGTTATCAGTTGCTAAATTTCCCTACCATTGACAATAATATTACCCCCACTGCTTCAAACGCTCCTGCAATCCCATCTCTAAAAAACACGCACACGACCTAACCCCACCTCTATATTGAAAAACATAGAGGTTGTGTCCACACGACCACACACGCAATGAAAACTAAACTGGCTGATTACTGCTTCACATTATACGACGAACACACACTTTAGAGTGTCATTTTCCTTTATATATTCCAAACTTAAGAATAATGAGTCTTTGGCGGAATTGGCTCCATTAGAATTTGAAAATGGAAATACTGTATTTAACTTTAAGTTGATCTATAGCCAAATAGAACAACTAAAGTAAGAGGATTCTCACCGCTTTAAATTGACGACATGCTTTTTTATTGCAGACTCCACCTCTTCCTTGACCTAAGAGAAGGCGAAATTATTTGTCCGAAAATTAACAGTAAACAGGAAGAAGATTGATAATAATGATTAACTTGGACAGCTATAGTCCCATCTCTCAACTTGTATCTGATTAAGTGTTCCTCGTATGAAGTTATGATATCAGTAACACCACTCCTAAACTGTAAAGTAAATCTACAATGGACCAAATGATAGTGGCTTAAGGTTAAATATTTCTCAGAGCTTCTGACTTCTGCAACATACCTCCTAATCTCTAAAGGGAAGACAACTAATTTCTTTATCAGGAAACACTATCTACCAAACTATTCCTAACAATGCTACATTATGCAGTCATCATTAGGGCATCCACAATGGTCGAGGATATTTACCAAAATCTACCATTCTCACATGACTCACATTATCTCACATCTTTTTATAAAAAAACAACCCCTAAAATACTTACATCCATCAATGAAAAAACCTCACGTAGTTGTTAAAACTTAAAAGAACCCATTTCCTCTCACTCTGAACAGCTGAACATAAAATAAGAAACAATTTCTAGAGTAATGACCAGCTCTCATACAAGGATGGTTGCTTGATTATATACCCACTGTAGTGGCAATCATACAGAAATTTTGACATGAATGAAAATATATGGCAAAGAGAATCCAAAGTACCAATAATTTGAACAAATAGTCAGTTTTAGCATGCTTACAACTCTGCGAAGCATAGGCTCCAGGACATGCTGAAAGCTTTTCTGGTTCATCACCTCCATAACGACACTAAAATTTCAAACAAAAGACGTGTATGTTAGAGAAAGATCACAGGGAAAACACCAATTTGTATCCTTAAAGGCAGATGAAAAGTTTGTTCCTCAGCGACAACATGGAAAGGTTTTGAGATAAAATCAAGTCATGCCAACTATCTACATAGAACGTGCACTCAGCTGTATTGTTTCAGTACAAACACTAATGGCAATATTAAACTATGAACAATTTATGCCAAAAAAAATATTAGCCCTTATATCTATTACGGGGCACATCATCAACAGCAAAATGTAACCAACATTGTGCTGCGGCAAAAGTGAAACACGCATTCCATTTTGTTGTATGACTCAAAGTGGTACTCCGTAGTAGTTTGTGCTACTTAAATGAGATCACAGAAGATTATGACAAGTTGCAAGAGTAAGTAACACTTGAGATTATGCATCGGCACGACAGCCTTCTATCCCTTTTTATCTCAAATTACTTGAGTATTCACTTCAGCATACGTTATGTAATACTTCTACTATATATATACATAGGTAAAGGCCTTAGTACAACAGTAACAAAGGGATAACCATATAACTTAAACAATTGCATTAGTTTAGCTATCTGCCACGATAATGCAATGCAAATTACAATCCAATAATAAGTAGAGAAAAAACTAAATAGTCCTCAATTTTGATGTTAAGAGACCAATGCACAGTGAAATAATATCATCGAGATGCAACTATGCAAGGTAGTTTAACCATTTAATTTTAAACGAGCGATTCTATCACATACTGTATTAGAAAATGGGTGACTATGGTCAGAGACCGTCTCTAAGAAGTTTTTGTACTCCATTAGAGAATAAAAACCGTTTAGCAGTGTGATGAATGAAATAGCGAGATATGAAATGAAATGGTAGCCAACTTCCAAAATCTATCAATAAAGAATGAGTAAGAGCATTAATAAAGTAATACATAATTAATTAAATACTCCGTAGTCTGTCTATGAACCAAAAACATTAAACAGGCAATTAGAGCATGTATTCCCATAAGCAAGTCAAACCCACCACCCAATTTCAAACAAGCCACCAAAGAACCAAAGCTTTATCAATCAAAACAACCACGAGTGTCACCCCCCCCCCCCCCCCCCCCCCTCTCGTCCGTCGGTTTCAATCATTTGTTTAACTTCGAATAAACACGTATACAATTAATTTTATTCAAAATAAAAAAGATCACCTTCTAAAGGAAGGAGGGGTACTTCTTCTCCTCTTGTCATCAGGGCTATGATTACCCTGAACATTCCCAGAAGTTGAAGCATCCTCTGGGTTTCTTTTCTGAGACATTTCATCAAACAACAAGACTACACCCCCAAAACAAGTACAAGTACGAAAACAAAAGCACACCTCAACTCAACTCAACTAAATTAAAGGTTGCAACAACAACAACTCAACTAATCCCCCACAATCCTTCATTCATTCACACACCAACTAGATAACATTCACTTGTGTTGTTGTTTATAGAAAAGCTGCTACTCCAATAACAAAAAATATACTCCAAAGTTGGGGTATTTAAATGGGTGAAATTACTGAAATAAAATCCACAGTAATTATCCTTGTTCTTATTATTAATATATTTATTGTTAGTATCATTAACACTGACAAACCATCTTCTTCTATCCATATCCGTAATTCCCAAATTTGCCCACCCCCGGCCCCTCCTCCTCCTCCTCTCCCTATAATAATAATAATAATAATCCACCAAAAAACAACAACCCTTCTTTCACAAGATTTTGCCTTGTTTGGTTTTTTATATTTGGTCGGAACACGGGCGGACCCACTTAGTCGTATTATAATAAAGGGAAGGGAGCAGGATTCGAACGTGGTTTGTTTAAATCACTGGAATAAGATAACGTCGAAATGATTCTGGGTTTGTTTGGTATGATTTTGTAAACAAAAAGGAAGGGGGGTATTTGATGTGATTTGTTTTGAAATGGGAGGGGGGTTTTGGGGGAAAATAGGAAAGAGGGAGGAAGCTTCTTCAAATGCAGAGAGAGAGAGAGAGAGAGAGAGAGAGAGGAGGAGAGGGAGTAGAGCAGGAGTAGGGAGGGGAGTTTGGAATGGAATTTAGTTTGTGGGAGTAAGAGGGAGAGAGAGAAAGCGCGTTATATGTGGGGGCCCACTTAACACCAAGTTGTTTTGTCTTTCAGACCGACGTGTCACGGGTTTATGTCCACCTCTGCTTACATTTGCATTTTCACCCGTCTTTATTTATTTTTAGCTAAATATTATTCCCTTCGGTTGACTCAATTTGCTTTTTCAGACTTTTTTTTTTTTTTTTCTCGTTCGGTCACGATCATTTGTTGTTTTATTTTACGGATAGATCTGCCAAAGTAAATTTCGTACCCGAAAAATCGATCAAAAATATCTAAATTGATAATCGATCGAATACCCGATATGATTAACCTCGAATAATACCCGAAACCCATCAGCCTGAATCGAACCGAAACTGTACCGAACTTAATATAACCGAATGGTACCCAAATCCGAATATAACTGAACCAATAATAACCGAACCGATTGACTTGATTAATAAATACCTATTTTTTTCATAAAAAACACCCAAATTTAGTACTTCCTTCGGGTTTTATTTATCTTCTCGATTGTTTTTGGCACAAAACTATAAACCTCAATTAATTATCATATATTAAAAATTATGATAAGATGATGAAATTTTAGATTATAAATAAGAGTAATCATTCGGTTATAAATACCGACCAAGAAAAACTTTTAAATTATCCCACATCGAAAAATTATGATGGGGTGATAAAATTCTATATTATAAATATTAGTAATCATTCGGTTTTAAATATCGACCAAAAAACTTTTGAGTCTTAAAAAAACTTTTAATGTATAAAACTACAAACTTAATTTAAGGCATAAGACTACAAATTTAAAATCATCCCACATTGGTCAGGTGATAAAATTCTATATTATAAACCAGGGTAAGGATATATTTTTTTAGTCTTAAAAAGAGCTGATGGAGACTATAAACTTAAATAAATTACCCCACATCAAAAAATTATGATAAGTTGATGAAATCTATATTATAAATAAGACTAATTCTTCGTTCTTAAATATCAATCAAAAAACTTTTAAGTCTTAAAAAGTCTCTTAATAAGACTACAAATTTAAGTAAAAATAATCTCACATCGAAGATTTATAATAAGATGATGAAACTTTATATTATAAATAATACATCATAGTAATCACGTGCTCTTAGATATTAATCAAAAATCTTTTAAATCTTAAAATATACTCCGTATTAAGACTATAAACTTAAGTAAAATTATCTCACATTCGAAAAATTATAAAGTTTCATCAAACATAAATCTTTTGAGTCTTAAAAAAATTGTTAAGACTATTCACTTAAATAAAAAATTATGACACTTAAATAAAAAATTATAATAAGGTGATGTAATTTTATATTATAAATAAAACTAATAAAAAAAATTCCTTAGACATCAACCAACTTAAGTAACTCTCCCACATCAAAAAATTATGATGAGGTAGTTTAAAAAAGTCTTAATTAAGAATACAAACTTAAAATTATCCCACATCGAAACAACATCGAAATAATTAAAATAAGTTACGATAATGATTCTATATTATAAATAAGACTACAAATTTTAGTTAAATTATCCCTGACAAATTATAATAAGGTGATTGATTTCTATATTATAAATAAGACTAATTATTTGTTCTTAGATATCAATCAAAATCTTTTGAGTCTTAAAAAACTCTTAAGACTATAAATTTAAGTAAATTATCTCACATCAAAAAATTATACCCCTCTCTTTTGAGTCTTAAAATACTCTTAAGGCAATAAACTTAAAGTAAATTATCTCACATCAAAAAAATTATATTCCATTCGGACACTATTTTTTGCCTCATTTCATTAAAATACCTCTCACAAATATTAAGGTAATGGATATCAATCTTTTAAGACTTTTTAAGTCTTAAAAAGTCTCTTAATAAAACTATAAACTTAAGTAAAAATAATCTCGCATCGAAAAATTATAATAAGGTGATGAAACTTTATATTATAAATAAAATAATCATGTTCTCTTAGATATTAACCAAAAATCTTTTGAGTCTTAGAAATATATTAAGACTATAAACTTAAGTAAAACTATCCCACATTCGAAAAATTATAAATTTTCATCAAACAAAAATTTTATATTGTAAATAAGACTAATAATAATTATTCCTTAGACATCAACCAACTTAAATAATTCTCGCACATCAAAAAATTATGATGAGGTTATGAATTTCTACTAAATAAGAGTAATCATTGTTTTTAAATATCAACCAGCAATATTTTGAGTTTAAAAAATGTCTTAATAAGACTACAAAGTTAAAATTATCCCACATTGGAAGTTAGAACAATTAAAATAAGGTACGATGATGATTCTATATTATAAATAGGACTAATTATTTGTTGTTAGATATGATATCAATCAAAATCTTTTGAGTCTTAAAAAACTCTTAAGACCATTGTAGACACCCACATTTGGCTACTAGGTGTCTATAGCAGTTTTCAAAAAACACCCGATGATGATCGGACGCAAACAGGCTTCTACGCGCTCGGATATGGGCTCGAAACCGTTAGTTTCTGGCTTGGGCTTTTTACGGAGTACAAATCTCACAAAACTGACCTCAAATTCAGGCCCAGCAGGTCGTTTCCAATCAAATAAGACTAATTTGGATCAAAACCGACACCGGAAATAAAACCGACTTTTAGCGACTGGGCCAAACCCCGGTCAAAGCCGTTTCCGAGACAAAAAAATAACCATGCAAATATCAAAAGTCCAAACCAAATACAAGGCCTACAAAAATACCCAAACCGAGGTCAAAAATCAGATCAATTCGCTCCAGCTGGCCCACTCGATCGAGTGTCAGCCCACTCGATCGAGTGGGCCCTCAACAGGCCCGTGTGCGTCTGCTCTGGGCCACTCGATCGAGTCAACAGGGTACTTAGTCAAGTAGCCCTAATTCGGATGATGGAACATGCCTATATATACATCCCCTTGCAACACAATTCATGGATGCTTTTTTCTCACAACTTTTTCAACCCTACTACTTACATACAATTTCTAGTCTTACAACCCTAATTACTCATCTTCAACCTTGAACCCTAGAAACCTCAAACCCTAAACCACCATAACTCCATTTACATAGATCTCGAACTCCCGTGCCTAGGCCACAACTAGACGAGTCATATCCGAGAATACGAAACATGTAGGTTGAGGGTGCAACAATCCCGATTTCTCCTTTCTCCTCCTCTTCTTTTCTCGTGTTGTCCGTCGTTGTCGTCGTTGTCTTTTTTTTTTTTTTTTACTGTCGCATTCTAATATCGGTAATATCAATAATATTAAGACATTAAATTGCTCGCTAATTCGTGTCGAGCGCGAAGGATGACGGGATAAGAAAATCCGAATATACAAGGGTGTTGCACCCGATGTTGCCGGTCGCTTATCCCGACACCCCGAGTGCTTGATTGTTGAAGCGAGTCAAACGTCAACAATAACGTTTTATTTTATTTTGTCGCGTTGTTAGCCACGTTTTTTTCGCGTCATTGTCATCATATTTAATATCGCATACTCATCAATTTCAAAATTATTTTCAAATAAAACACCTTTTTTTTAGTTGAGTCGAAACCCGTTGACGCGGATCCGACATCACACAATCCGCAAGGATTTATTACGATGTCGGGATGCTGAGGGAATCAAATCGAGTCCTTTTTAATTCAAGTAATCATAAAACGTCATTCGTTAGATTCGATACCAATTCAATAATTGGATGTTGTATCTAAACAAATCAGTCAAATAAATCTAACTAGTGCGAATTCGTTGGTGCTAAAAATAGTTGTCACATAATTCGAAAGAATTAATTACGACACTATAAGCGCGGAGATAATTTATTTCGTTTTAGTTCGATTTAAAACGACTTACAACATATTTTTTTAGATCTCGCTCTAAATAGTTGATATTGATTCAATAATCGAATGTCGGATACGATGAGTATCAAAGTCCAAATCGAGCATAAATCATACAATATTTTTGCTCGATTTAATAAAATCAACGACTTTCCAAAATCAAAAAGCAATTTCGAAATCGATAATAATTTGCAAAGCGAACCCTAGTTCGTACAGGGGGCACTCGATCGAGTGCCTAGCCCACTCGGTCGAGTGGCACCCCAAAAATCGAGGCACAAGGTTTTTTTGATCACCACTCGGTTAAGTCTCGCAATGACTCGATCGAGTGGCTGCTCACTCGGTCGAGTTCTTCAATAACTCGATCGAGTGACATCTAAAAAATGGGACAGAAGCTTTTTCCGAGGACCACTCGGTCGAGTCCTTTAATGACTCGATCGAGTGACCTTATCACGTCAAAACCGTGAGTCCTACAATACCATTCGAGTCTCGATAATACTTTTTTTATGACTTCGGTCAACACGTGTCAAGTCAATCACGTGTCATATTATTTTTCAAAACCATGTATCACGTTTACATTATTCTATAGCATTCTATATTTCTTGCAAACCGTTAATATCGTTATTACCGTTACTAACATGTTTGTTTCTATTTTTGTCAATTTATTTTCGTTATTTCTTTTATTGTACTAAAAGAACCTCGCTGTGGACATGACATAGGTCCACCCCGACGCGGCCACGCGCGGGTTTTGGGAGGCGAATGAATCTCCATATGAGAATGGATCGAATTGAAATTTAGGTCTATGTGGAGTCGCCACCGAATTTTGTGGTTATTCGGAACCATTCGAGCCCACTCTATGTTGTAGTGGTCCGTATACAAAATACGGCCCATTTCCGATGTCAGAGTTTATTGGGCTCGTCCCTTTGCATTTGATACCGATACCGACATTATCGGATATCTTGTATTGAATGACTCTCGTGCGCCAATGGTTTCGGGCATCCGGAAACCGAGGTTCTGAGTAAGGGGTGAGGGTACGTGTTGGGAAGCCCACGAAGGACACCCAACCCCGCCCGCACATTAGCGGCCTCTACTAAGAACTCGAGTGACTTTCTAATACGCGTGCTAGTAAAACGGGAGAAATGCTTATGCAAACATTGTTTTTCCTAGGCATGTGAATGAAATTGAAAAGTGAGTTTCTATGTCAATTTAATGCAATTAATTCTACGTCAAAGTGGAATTTTAGCATGTGGGTTCATTTAGTACAATAAACGAACAATAATTAAATTGACAAAAGAAACAACGAACGCGTTAGTAACGATGTAATAATGTAACGAATAATAACGGTTTGTGCAAATATGAGATGAGATGAAAAGATGCAAATATGAGATGCATGGTTTGAAAAGGTAGTAATACACATGATTAATTAAACACGTGTTGACCTAAATCAGAATTTACTACCGAATTTAGAAAATAGAATAATGTACGACTCGTTGTATTAATCTTTATGGGTCACTCGATCGAGTGGTTGATGGACTCGATCGAGTGGACCTGTAAAAGACGATTCTGTTTCGCGCTACAGACCGTACTCGGCCGAGTTATTGACCAACTCGGTCGAGTACATGGCCACTCGATCGAGTCACTGTGAGACTCGACCTAGTGGTGGTCGTGACATGCGTTCTGACTCGATTTTGTGATGTCACTCGATCGAGTGACTAAGGCACTCGGTCGAGTGGCATCTGTACGAATTGTAATTCGCTTGCAATTTTATATTGATTTTCGAAATTGCTTTAGATTTTTGATGAATCGACGGTTTTACCGAATTGGGCATAAGTATTGCATGACCTATGCTCGATTCGGGTTTTTTATAAATCGTTGATTTTGTTAAACCGAATATAAATATTGTTGAATTTATACCCGATTCTAAATTTGAATACTCATCGTATCCCATATTCGATTATTGAATCGATATGGGATATTAGAGTGAAATAAAAAGGAGATAAATTAATTTTAGTCGCTTTAAATTAATTATCGTGACATGAATAAATCACGTTAATTAATTCATATGACTTGATTGTTAGATTCGATATCCAATTATGGAATTGGTATCGAATCTAAAATCGACGCTTTACTTGAATAAAAACTTGATTCCCTCGACTTCTCCGACATCGAAATAAATCCCTAGGGATTGTGATGTCGGATCCGTGTCAACGGGTTTCGACCCTTATTAAAATTGATTTTAGAAAAAGATGAATGTAAAATCGATGATGATGATGACGAGAAATAATAACGAATTGTTGTTTAAGTTAATTTATCTCAATAATCAAATAGTCAGGGTACCGGGATAAGCGACCGACGACGCGTGTGCAGTACACTTGTATATGCGGTTTTCCTTATCCCGGTATCCTTCTTATTCGACACAAATCGATAAATATTTTAATGCTTTGATATTAGTAGTATTATCGATATTATGAATGCGAAGAACAAAATAAAAAAAACGAAAAACAAAGACGACGGAAAGGGACGTGGGCGACGAAGAGAGGAAGGGAAGAAAAGAGAGGGTTTTGACACCCTCAACCTACATGTTCTTGTCTCGGTGCGGACTCGTAACCCTGGCTTTAACACAAGAGTCTTCGAGGTGTATGGAGGCTAAGTTGTGGTGGCTCGGGTTCGATTCCTAAAACTAGGTTTAGGGTTCTTGCTAGTGTAAGATTGCTAGGGTTTGATTGATTAGGGTTTGCAAAAGACGTAGTATGCGTGTATGTGTAAGGTTGCTCTAGGGTTTGTAAAGAGTTGTAAAAAAGTTGTGTAATTGTGTTGCATGGGGGTTGCTTATATAGGCATGGCTAGGGCACCGGTTTAGGGTTACTCGACCGAGTATGGGGCTAACTCGGTCGAGTGGCCCGTGAAGCCTGCCGTCGGGCTTGAAACATGCCCACTTGATCGAGTGGGTGGGTCACTCGATCGAGTGGCCCAGTCGGGTTGCACGGGTCTATTGTTTTGGACCTTGACTTTGAGTTTGATGGGTTTTATGTTTGACTTGGACTTTTGATGATGTAAGGGGCTGTTTTGTGTGTCTCGGAAACGACTTTGACCGGGGTTGACCCAATCGTGAAAAGTCGGTTTTAATTCCGGTGTCGGTTTTGGCCCAAATTAGTCTTGTTTGACTCGGAATGATCCACTAGGCCTGGATTCGAGGTTGTTTTTGTGAGATTTGTGCTCTGTAAGTGTGTTAGCCAGCGATTAATAGATTTGAGCCCGTATCCGAGCGCGTAGAAACACGTTAGCGTCCGATCATCATCGGGTGTTTTTTGGAAACTACCATAGACACCTGGCGGTCAAAATACGGGTGTCTACACTCGCATGCTAAATATAAATTTGACGTTAATTTTAGATGCATTAAATCGACATAGCAACCAATTCAAATTTTCGCATGCTTAGTCAAAACGTTGTTTGCATATCATTTCATCGTATTACTAACGCGCGTATTTGAGAGTCAATCGATATCTTAGTAGAGGCCGCTAATGTGCGGGTGGGGTTGGGTGTTCTTTGTGAACTTCCCAACACGTACCCTCACCCCTTACTCAGAACCATGGTTTCTGGATATCCGAATCCATTGGCACATGAGAGTCATTCAATACACGGTATCCGATAATGTCGGTATCGGTATCAAATGCAAAGGGACGAGCCCAATAAACTCTGACATCGGAATGGGCCGTACTTTGTGCACGGCCCACTACGACATAGAGTGGGTTCGAACGGGCCCGAACTCTCACAAAGTTCGGTGGCGACTCCACTTCGATTTAAATTTCAATTCGATCCATCTCATATGGAGATTCATTCGCCTCCCCAAACCCGCGCGTGGCCGCGTCGGTGTGGACCTATGTCATGTCCACAACCATATAATAAGACAATGAAATTCTATTATAAATAAAAGTAACCATTTCTCCAAATTATGATGAGGTGATGGAATTCTATATTATAAATAAGACTAATCATTCATTCTTAGATATCAACAAAAAACTTTTAGTCTTAAAAAAAGTTCTTAATAAAACTACAAATAAAGTTAAATTAAAATTATCACATATCGAAAAATTAATAATGAGGTGATAAAATTCTACGTAATCTTTCGTTCTTAGATATTAACCAACAATCTTTTGAGACTAAAAAAGTTGCTAAGACTAAGACTAAGACTATATAGTTAAAGTATAATTATCGCGCATCGAAAAATTAAGATGGGGTGATGAAATTCTGTATATTATAAATAAGAGTAATCATTCGCCTATAAATAAAAGTTCTTAATTAGACTACATATAAACTTAAATAAACTTAAGTAAAATTATCCCACATCGGAAAATTATAATAAGGTGAATTTTTTTATTATATAAATAAGAGTAATCATTCATCAAAAATATATACTCCAATAAGATGATCAAATTCGATTTTATAAATAAAGAGTGATCGTCTATCCTTTAACTTAGATATAAAAACAAATTATTTTAATCTTGAAAATAGCTCTTAAAACTATAAACTTAATTAAGCAAATTACCACGTCGACAAATTTTGATGACGTGATGGAATTTTATATCATAAATGAGTAATATTTCGGTTTTAAATATCAACCAACAATCTTTCGAGTCTTAAAAAACTATTAAAAAGACTACAAACCTAAAATTATCCCACATAAAAAAAATTAAAATAAGATAATGATTCTATATTATAAATAAGAGTAATCGTGCGTTTTTCTGGGTCTTAAAAGCAAATCTTAAGATCGTAAATTATCTCACATCAAAAAAATTATGATAATGAAATTGTATATTATAAATAAGACTAATAATTCGTTCTTAAATATCAATAAAAAAACTCTTGAGTCTTAGAAAATATCTTAATAAGACTACAAACTTAAGTAACATAATCTCACATCAAAAAATTACAAGGTGATTGAAACTCTATATTTTTTTTGGTCAAGAAAAGAAGAGGGGTAACCCATACCACATACTAGTATTATTCAGCTATATCAGGAAGCATAAAACGGTATTATACGAGGCCAACTTGCTCCTCCCACGTCTTGCTGAGCTATCTCAAATAATTCTGCCGGTATTCTATCTTCTTCAAAGACCATCAGTTGTTGAGCTTGGCGGACCCCCAAGTTCGCTAACCAATCCGCACATCGGTTCGCTTCCCTATAGACATGATGAATGTTAACTTCCCAATCGGGGTTGTTAATCAGACATTTACAAACCATAAGCATATGTGTATGCGCATTTGGGTATAAGGCATCTTTGTCGATCAGTCCTTTAACAACCTGTGAGTCCGTTTGGACAATCACACTAGTGAACCCTTCTTCCTTCGCTATCAGGAAACCACGCCGTAGAGCCATGATTTCCGCTCGTGTTACAGTGGCACAGCCTAATTGCTCGGAATAAGCTTTGATTATGTGCCCAGATGTATCTCTAAAAAGCCCCCCCACACCTGACCGTCCGGAAACTCTATATTATAAATAAGAAATAAGAGTAATCAATTCTACAAGAAGATGATGAAATTCTATTTTACAAATAAAATATGATGAGTTGATGAAATTCTATATTGTTAATAAGTGTAATCTTTCATCCTTAAATATGACTAATCATTCGTTATTAAATATCAAAAAAAAAGTTTTTTGAGTCTTACAAAAGTATTTGAGACTATAAACTTAGGTAAGATTATCTCACTTCGAAAAATTATAATAACGATCTAATTTTATTATATAAATAAGAGTAATCGCCTATTCTTAAGTTAAATATAAAAACAAACTCTTTTATGATTATATAATTGTTCTAACGTTGTCTCACATCGAAAAATTATGATGAGGTGATAAAAATTCTATATTATAAATAATAATCATTTGTTCTTGGATATCAAAGAGAAATCATTCGCAAAATTTAAGTAAAATTATCCCAGTTCGAGAAATTATAATAACGATCTAATTTTATTATATAAATAAGAGTAATCGCCTATTCTTAAGTTAGATATAAAAACAAACTCTTTTATTATTATAATTGTCCTAACGTTGTCTCACAATGAAAAATTATGATGAGGTGATGGAATTCTATATATAAATAATAATCACTAGATTAAAGCCTGTGCGCTGCACGAGTTAGTTGACTTAATTACATTGATGATGTACATTCGTTAGATAAGAAACTTAATCAAACTATGTCATTACAATAAATAAGATGATCACATGATATTAGCAATCAACCTTAATTTCAGCTGAGTTTATAGTCTTAAAATAAAGCTCATTTTAAAACTCAAAAGAACACGTGATTTTTAGTATAAAATTTCATCACCTTATTTTAATTTTTCGATGTGGAAATAATTTTACGTTTGTAGTCTTATTAAGAGATTTTTTAAGACTCAAAGGTTTTTTTATTGATATCTAAGAACGAATGAATTTTTTTGATTGATATCTAAGAAGAAAGATTAATCTTATTTATAATATAAGATTCTATCGCCTCATCAAATTTTTCGATGTAGGATAATTTACTCAAAGTTTATAGTCTTAAGATTTGCTTTTAAGACCCAGAAAAATGCATGATTGTGGACATGACGTAGGTCCACCCCGACGCGGCGAAGCGCGGGTTTGGGTAGGCGAATGAATCTCGTGGTAAGATTGTTCTCGGGTTCGAAATTTAAGTCAGAATGGAGTCGCCACCGAATTTTGTGGTTATTCGGAACCATACGAGCCCACTCTATGTCGTCATGGGCTTTACACAAAGTAAGCCCACTCCGATTTTAGAGTTTATGGGGCTCGTCCCTTTGCATTGCGATACCGATACCATCTATACCGGTAATCGTGTAAAGAATGACTCTCGTGCGCCAAGGGTTTCGGACATCCGGAAACCAAAGGTTCTGAGTAAGGGGTGAGGGTACGTGTTGGGAAGCCCACTAAGGACACCCAACCCCGCCCGCACATGGCGGCCTCTACTAAGACACCGTTCGTGTTCGTGTACGCGCGTTAGTAAATTGATTAAATGATATGCAAACAGCGTTTTGTCTAAGCATGTGAATTTTGCGTTAACTACGTCATTTAATGCATCTTATTATTGGTCGAAATGATTTAGCATGCGAGGTTCATTTATAAAGCGTAAAAGCAATTAAACAAATGAAAATCGAAAAGCAATAAAATAATGTACAAGTTACACGGGCGGAAATACAACCCGGAATTCACAATATAACATTACGTAACAAAATAACGTAAAATAAAGATAGAAACAGACCCGTATGTAAACTAGACCGCAAAATATGTAGATGGACTAACCCCGCTTAAATACGCATTATGTCGCGTATTAAACGAAGGACGAAAATATGAGACCGTGGCATATTGCTAGCCTAATCTCACATTCCGTAGTCTTGTCCCGACTTTTCACGTCAAAGTGGTCAAAGTCGTTCTACGTGTCGTGATGTGTAGGTTTTGAAAAAATGGTAGAGTCATGCGATGGTCTAAAATCGATAAAGAACGGGGCTCGAAATATGTGTCCAAGCCCTCGGTTTTCTGGGTTGTGAGACCCACTCGATCGAGTCATTGACTGACTCGGTCGAGTGCATCATTTTGCGTGGCTACTGACCACTTTTTGGGGTGCTACTCGATCGAGTGGCCTATGGCATTCGATCGAGTGCCCCCTGTACGAGTGATGGCTCGCTCGGGTTTTATGACTTGAAATCGGTAATCGGCCAAATCAAATACAAATATCGCACGATTTGTATTTGACTCGGCCTCCGGTACTATAATCGTGTATGAACGATTATAATACCGTTACCGGAGTTTTATGAAAACGTTTGTGTTAGATTAAAAGAATTTGAATTGGTGACGAGATGCATCCCTCTACGTCACGACATCGAAACTAACCCTTTCGGGTTATGTGATGTCGGTATTCGTGTCAACGGGTCTCGTACCAATTATAGAAATGGTATGAAATTCGTTCAACTACGACCGTTTGCGATCGCGTTACGCCCTTGAGTACATTGGGGCGGGGCTCCTCGAAAGGGCTCCACCTCCGTCGTTGCTCGTAAAGGGATTAAACGGATCTTAGGCAAACATCGTAGTCAAACGGATTTTAAACCGAAATTTGATACTATTTTTATATATACGCGGTATTATTAATGATGTTAGTAATAGAAAAATGACAAAACGAAATAAAGATGCAAAAAAAGTATAAAGAACGTTAGTGTTAGTGTAAGTGTTACTACGATCATAATACGATAATGTACATAAAATGATATAGAAAAGAGATAGAAAAAGGGGTTTAGGACACCCTCAACATACATGCTAGTATAGACCTCGGAAATGGACTCGTGAATAGCGACAAAGCTTGAGAGTATCGAGGATGTACGCGAGTTATGGTGTGTATAGATGCGTAGGTGTGTTGTGTCGGTTTTCGAGGTATAAATGGCTCGGATTTTGATGTGTTTTTGCTTAGGGTTTGTAGTGTAGGTATGTAGGGGAAAGTAGGGCAAAGATGGCTGAAAAGTGTTGTAAAATTCTGAAAAAAAGAAGTTCCCAAATGCATGAGGATGTCGTGGTATTTATAGGCATTTCCCACGACATAGGGGCACTCGATCGAGTGGCCCTAGCGCACTCGATCGAGTGCCTTCGCAAACGGGCCACACCCGGGTTCAAGGCGCTCCACTCGATCGAGTGGGGTCAATCCACTCGATCGAGTGGATCAACAAATCAAGATTTATGTGCCAACTGAACCTAGCAGATTTATGAGACGGTTTCGTCTTTGACCGGGTTTTGACCCGGTCGCCAAAAGACGGGAATTATTTTTGGTGTCGGTTTTGGCCCAAATTAGTCTCATTTGACTCGGAACGACCCACTGGGCCTGGATTTGAGGTCTGTTTTGTGAGATTTTTACTCCACTAAAAGTCCATGTCGGATATTATTGATTCCGAGCCCAAGTCCGAGTATACCAAGTCACGTTGACGTCCTATCATCATTGGGTGTTTTTTGGAGACTACCATAGACACGTGGCAGTCAAAATGCGGGTGTCTACAGAGCCCCCACTCTGACTGAGGCTTGGACAAGGCGAAAGTCAGAGTAGCTACCAAGGCTGTTAGGACCTGGTAGACTTCCGGTCGGGTCGCTTATAGTCCAGTGGACTCGCGTGAAGGGCTCGCCAGCCATAAGTAGAGGGTCATACCTGTCCTGATGATGATAGCTTCGCGGGGAGTCAGACTTGTAGTATAAGTCCTGGGCGCGCCTATGCGTGGGCCCATCCCGTATCATTTTGGGGAAAATGCCGCCTTGGGCGTTCCGCTGGGGAAATATAGGAGCTGTACGGGCTTGCTTCTGAAGCCTTGGGTCGCATTTGAGCTGATGATGATGCTCCGTGGGGAGTAAAGCCTGCCTCTTTTGGGGAGTAGGTGTACCCGTATGCCGACACATCGCACTTTGGATGTAGCACACCGGGGGAAAGCTGACTTCGTTGGGGAAGTTAAATAGTTTCGCGGGGACTTGCTTCTGAAGTCTGGGGTGTACCTGTATGCTGACACATAACAACTTGCATGTAACATGTAGGTAAAATGTTGACTCTCGCTGGGGAGAAAAAGATTGAATTTTTTTTTGGAAGGACAAATTTTTTTTTTTTAACGCGAAGAATTTTTTTTTTTTTAAAAAATTTTTCTTTTAGAAACTCTTAGGAAGGCTCGGGGCAGCTTGATTCCTATTCTGGGTTCAAGTTTGAAATCAGGCCTGCGCGCGCATAGGGCCCAGCTTGCTGAGGAGGCAGGGTAGTTAGGTTTTCTGTTAGGTTCCCTCATTATAAATATGAGAATCCCTGCTTCAGTTTTCTGCATCTTCAACTCAAATTCTTCTTTTCCTTCTCAAAATCTTTTAGACTTTCAAGAAAGTTAGAAACCTCTGCTATGGGTATCGACCATTTGACGGCTATGCTTCTCGCCTGGTCCCAATACTTTCGGGACGAGGAGAAGGTCCGGCTGACTCAGATGGGGATAGTCAATTTATTCCCTTTTCAACGCCTGATAGTGGATTCGCATTTTCTGGATGCCTGTCTGTCGTTTTGGGACACCACCCATCACGTGTTTGCATTCCCGAGGGGCGAGATGTGTCCTTTTCCCGAGGAGATTGCGGCTATAGGAGGCTGGGGTCTTGCTGTTCAGCCCGCCATTCCACCATTCTACCCGGATCCGAGGAGGAGATTAAGGGAGTTTTTGGGTTTGTCTCATGCTGAGGCAAACCGAATGGTGCAGGGAGATACGGTTTCCTTGTTTGATCTGGCTGACAAGTTTATGAACCCACGGGACGTGAGGGCCACCCCTGCTCATAGGCGTAGGGCATTTGCCTTTTGCATGCTGCATTGCTATGTCTTCGAGGGGCTGATGGAGCTTGACTCATGCAGGGGTCAAATCAGGCTAATTGGAGTGGTTGACCAGATGGAGACTGGTCATAGCCCTGCTTGGCTAGCCACTGGAGAGATTATCATGGGTCTGGACGCCAGACGGCTTGACCCAACTCGACCGCTGACGGGGAGTACCCGTTTTCTTCAAGTATGCACCTCGATTTTTTTTTTTAATTTTTTTTTTTCGTGCGAAATTCTTGAAGTACGTAAGTCACTCGATCGAGTGGACCTGTCACTCGATCGATTGACACTCATATGGAGCTACTGCCCGTTTTCAGAGGGCTAACTCGATCGAGTCATCTACTGCACTCGATCGAGTGGACCCTGGCGAACCATTCTGTTGCTTATAAAATTCGTGCATTCTTTTCAGATATGGCTGTCGGAGCGGTTATCGATCATAGAGACCCCTCCAAGCATTCCCAATTACCGGAGCAGTCAGATTAGCTCCCGAAGGCGGAAGATAAGCTCGAGTCATCGGATAGATCGAGCTTACTGGGACGAGGAATTGGTGTTCCATGGGGGTCCTTTGATCAGGTGGACCGTTGCTTGGTGGTTCCTTTCAAAATTGACCGGACTGGCTAAGAGAGACCAAGCCCGGTACCTGACGATCCTGTCCTTAGACTGGACAGTTCACATTTATCCGGACCGCCTCCTAAGGCAGTTCGGTTCGTCTCAGCGCATCCCTGAGACGGAAGCCATTATCAGTGTCCCGCTCCAATTGACGGACGCTATGTGCGACACCTGGTTGCAACGATGGTTCACTTGTCCCACATGGACGGTACCTAGCCCTTCCCAATCCGCTTGGGTGTCACGGGCTTATCAGAAGTGGACTTCTGAAGAGTCCGAGGAAGCTCGAAAGGCCTTAAAGGTTGATGAGGCCATCGAATTGGTTCAGCGTGAGTCGGCGAAGGACAACAGGGACTTCTTCACCGGGGAACACATTCCTTAAGTTGGTTGATGTCTGAGGAATTTCTTTTATTAGTTTTATTTATAATATAAAATTTTATCACCTTATTATAATTTTTTATTTAAGTGTATAGTCTTAACAACTTTTTTAAGACTCAAAAGATTTATGTTTGACGAAACTTTATAATTTTTCGAATGTGGGATAATTTTACTTAAGTTTATAATCTTAATACGGAGTATATTTTAAGACTCAAAATTTTTTTGATTAATATCTAAGAGCACATGATTACTATGAAGTATTATTTATAATATAAAGTTTCATCACCTTATTACGAATTTTCGATGTGAAATTATTTTTACTTAAATTTGTAGTCTTATTAGGAGACCTTTTAAGACTTAAAAGTTTTTTTGATTGATATTTATGAACGAATGATTAGTCTTATTTATAATTGTGGACATGACATAGGTCCACCCCGACGCGGCCACGCGCGGGTTTATTTGGGGAGGCGAATGAATCTCCATATGAGAATGGATCGAATTGAAATTTAGGTCTATGTGGAGTCGCCACCGAATTTTGTGGTTATTCGGAACCATTCGAGCCCACTCTATGTCGTAGTGGTCCGTATACAAAATACGGCCCATTTCCGATGTCAGAGTTTATTGGGCTCGTCCCTTTGCATTGCGATACCGATACCGACATTATCGGATATCGTGTATGAATGACTCTCGTGCGCCAACGGTTTCGGACATCCGGAAACCGAGGTTCTGAGTAAGGGGTGAGGGTACGTGTTGGGAAGCCCACAAAGGACACCCAACCCCGCCCGCACATTAGCGGCCTCTACTAAGAATTCGAATGACTTTCCAATACGCGCGTTAGTCAAACGGGAAAATGATATGCAAAGATTATTTTCCCTAAACATGTGAATGGAATTGAAACGGGTTTCTATGTCAATTTAATGCAATTAATTCTACGTCAAAGTGGAATTTTAGCATGTGGGTTCATTTAGTACAATAAACGAACAATAATTAAATTGACGAAAGAAATAACAAACGCGTTAGTAACGATGTAATAATATAACGAATAATAACGGTTTGTGCGAATGATGAATTGAATTGAATGATGTAAACGAGATGCAAATATGGGATGCATGGTTTGAAAAGATAGTATACATGTGATTTATTAAGCACATGTTGACTTAAGTCGTAAAATACTATCGAGTTTGAAAATAGGAGAATGTACGACTCATAGTTTTAGTCATTATGAGGTTACTCGATCGAGTAGTCGATGGACTCGATCGAGTTGACCTGTAAAAGACGATTCTGTTTCGCGCCACAGACCGTACTCGGCCGAGTTATTGACCAACTCGGTCGAGTACATGGCCACTCGATCGAGTCACTGTGAGACTCGACCGAGTGGTGGTCGTAAAAAGCATTCTGACTCGATTTTGTGATGTCACTCGATCGAGTGACTAAGGCACTCGATCGAGTGGCACCTGTACGAACTTGGTTCGCTTGCAATTTAATTATTGATTTTGAAATTGCTTTTGATTTTTGATAATTCGACGGTTTTATATGAGTAACAGGAAAGCTGATTTTATTGGATTTTGAAAGGGAGGACAGAATACAATTGACTCTGACTCTGACTTTGACTTTGAAAGAAATAGCACATCCTAGACTCGGACTCAGACTCAGACTTAAACCAAATCTGGACTCTCGGATGATGTTGTCATTAGTCGTCGGCTTCTAAGGACTCGAGTTGGTGTCCGGTATAGCCTTCAGTAGAAACTTCACCCAGATCTTCCTTGTGTCGAAGATCGTCTTCAATCCTAATGCCTATTTCGGTAAGTACGGCAAAGTTTGAAATGCCGGCATACCTAAGATGGACGCGGTAAGAAGGTAGGAGGTTGTTGATGAACGGCTCCACTAGTGTCTTCTCGTTGGGCTTGTTTACCAACTTTACACTCTCGGCCCTCCATCTTTGAAGATATTTAGTGAACCCTTCTTTGGGCTCTTGGGCCATGACTTCCAGAGTACGCATTGTAGTTTGGATTTCGATATTATCAGCGTAATTTCGAGCGAACTCTGTTGCCACGTAATCCCAAGTCGGGTACTTCTTGGAATCGAGCCTGTAGTACCAGGCTTTGGGGTGCTTCTGGAGGGAGGAAGGGAATAAATGCTTAAACATGGTGGACTTTACCCCTTGGACCGCCATGAAATCTTTGAAAGCCCGGATGTGATGGACCGGGTCTCCAGTACCCTCAAACATTGGAATTCCCGTAAGGTTGAGGTTGGCAGGTAGCTCGTCATTCAAAGGTGAGTAAGTACGAGCATTTTCGGTGTGGATCGAGTTGTTCGTCGTTAAGTGGACTTGCTCTTCGAGCCTACGAACAGCACTGATCAACTCGGCTATGGGCCCAGTGGGCTCAACTCCTTCAACTGGGGCCGTTTTCTCCATGGTGCTTAGGCAGGTGGATAAAGTCCCTTGGTTAGCCTGGATGGCAGCCAGTTGGGTCTCGATCTTGGTCAGAGCGTTTTTCAATTCGTCCATCTTGCGTTGGCGTCTGGTTTCGGGTGGCCTGTCTGTAAGAACACCACGTAATCAGAGAGGTTGCTTCGGAACTCAAACTCACCAAGGCATAGGAAATAGCGCAAGAGGAGGGACGGCCCCAGTTTGACTCGGGTTAGACTCCCCTAAGACAAATGTGTAGGGTACGATTCTCGGAGTGACTGTGATTAGTCATTCCGGCGGAGAATAGCCCCCAAGTGAGACTAAGGACTCAGATGGTGTGGCATCTAAGTGACTCGAAAGTGGGTTATGTGAGACACGTGTAAGACCTGACCCTTAGGGCATCCGTGATTGATTGCCATGTTAAGGGGTAGCCCCCGAGCGGGATTGAAGATTTTGTTAAGACTCGATTGTTTGACGAGCGACCCTTAGACGTAAGGACCCCGAACCTTTTGTTGTAGGGCTATGCCTTGTAAAAGGTTGACTCGGAAAAGACACCTAGACGGGTGACTTGCGCAAGGTGGGCCTTCCTTAGGATTCGGCGAATGGGCCTAGTCCTATTCGAAGGAAGGTTCACGTGAGACATCCCCAGACTTTTGGACTCGATTGTGTTGACGGGCCCTCCTTTGTAGGAGTATGTCCTACGTAGGTGGGCCTTGCCTTAGTCTAATAAGGCAGACTGGGATAGGGAAGAAACTCGTGATGTAAGATCGATAGAGTTTCGACGCTACGGACCTTGACAACTTAAGACATGACCCGACACTGCTAAATATGGGAAGTCCTAAGGAGAAGAAGGTTTTGAAAATTGATTGTTTTGAAAATTCCGAGATAACTCGGTGGAGAGGCCCGATTTCTCGAGAAAATCGGAAAGTGCATCGGGCCTCGATTTTGAAAGTTCGAAAGTATTTTCGAGTTTTGAATTGGGCCGCATACCGTCTAGAAAATAGGCTATTTTGAGTAAAATCATAAGTCCTAAATTCGGTATGTGCCCCGGGTTTTGAAATCGAATAGTTCGAAAAAGATGCAATCTTTGAAAAAAAGACGGTTTTTGAAAACGACTCGGAAACCAAGTAGCACGTAGTTACACAAGCATTATAACGACGCCATGTATGCTCTATACTAAGTCTCGGTCGGTCTATAGGGGGTCTATACCAGTGTACATAGTCTAGACGTTGATCGGGACAGACTTCCTAGGTCGAGTTGATCTTAGAACATGCCGCGAAACCCACTCGAATCGACTATGGACACCTTTTGACATATCCATATTGGAGTACATCAACGGTATAGTGGGACGTCGGTCGCGAGTAACGGCCCGGGAAAATATGGGTTATGCATGAACCGTAGAACTAAAACGCGTATTGTATTTGTCAAACGATTTCTATTCGAGTCTCACCCTGAGGATGCCGATGGTAAGTCACACATCAGTTAATCCCCAGCGGAGTCGCCAAATTGTGGACATGACATAGGTCCACCCCGACGCGGCCACGCGCGGGTTTATTTGGGGAGGCGAATGAATCTCCATATGAGAATGGATCGAATTGAAATTTAGGTCTATATGGAGTCGCCACCGAATTTTGTGGTTATTCGGAACCATTCGAGCCCACTCTATGTCGTAGTGGTCCGTATACAAAATACGGCCCATTTCCGATGTCAAAGTTTATTGGGCTCGTCCCTTTGCATTGCGATACCGATACCGACATTATCGGATATCGTGTATGAATGACTCTCGTGCGCCAACAGTTTCGGACATCCGGAAACCGAGGTTCTGAGTAAGGGGTGAGGGTACGTGTTGGGAAGCCCACAAAGGACACCCAACCCCGCCCGCACATTAGCGGCCTCTACTAAGAATTCGAATGACTATCCAATACGCGCGTTAGTAAAACGGGAAAATGATATGCAAATATTATTTTCCCTAAACATGTGAATGGAATTGAAGCGGGTTTCTATGTCAATTTAATGCAATTAATTCTACGTCAAAGTGGAATTTTAGCATGTGGGTTCATTTAGTACAATAAACGAACAATAATTAAATTGACGAAAGAAATAACAAACGCGTTAGTAACGATGTAATAATATAACGAATAATAACGGTTTGTGCGAATGATGAATTGAATTGAATGATGTAAACGAGATGCAAATATGGGATGCATGGTTTGAAAAGATAGTATACACGTGATTAATTAAGCACATGTTGACCTAAGTCGTAAAGTACTATCGAGTTTGAAAATAGGAGAATGTACGACTCATAGTTTTAGTCATTATGAGGTTACTCGATCGAGTAGTCGATGGACTCGATCGAGTTGACATGTAAAAGACGATTCTGTTTCGCGCCACAGACCGTACTCGGCCGAGTTATTGACCAACTCGGTCGAGTACACGGCCACTCGATCGAGTCACTGTGAGACTCGACTGAGTGGTGGTCGTAAAAAGCATTCTGACTCGATTTTGTGATGTCACTCGATCGAGTGGCACCTGTACGAACTTGGTTCGCTTGCAATTTAATTATTGATTTTGAAATTGCTTTTGATTTTTGATAATTCGACGGTTTTACCGAATCAGACATAAATATTGCATAATTTATGTTCGACTTGGATTTTATAAATCGTTGATTTTGTTAAACCGAATATAAATATTGTTGAATTTATACCCGATTCTAAATTTGAATACTCGTCGTATCCCATATTTGATTATTGAATCGATATGGGATATTAGAGTGAAATAAAAAGGAGATAAATTAATTTTAGTCGCTTTAAATTGATTATCGTGATATGAATAAATCACGTTAATTAATTCATATGACTTGATTGTTAGATTCGATATCCAATTATGGAATTGGTATCGAATCTAAAATCGACGCTTTACTTGAATAAAAACTTGATTCCCTCGACTTCTCCGACATCGAAATAAATCTCTAGGGATTGTGATGTCGGATCCGTGTCAACGGGTTTCGACCCTTATTAAAATTGATTTTTAAAGAAATTGATGGATGCAAGATTATTGATGATGATGACGAGAAATAATAACGAATTGTTGTTTAAGTTAATTTATCTCAATAATCAAATAGTCGGGGTATCGGGATAAGCGACCAACGACGCGTGTGCAGTACACTTGTATATGCGGTTTTCCTTATCCCGGTATCCCTCTTATTCGACACAAATCGATAAATATTTTAACGCTTTGATATTAGTAGTATTATCGATATTATGACGCAACGAACGAAATGAATAAAAAAACGAAAAAAAGATGGAGAAAAAGGAGACGGACGACGAAGAGAGAAAGGGAAAAAAAGAGAGGGTTTTGACACCCTCAACCTACATGTTCTTGTCTCGGTGCGGACTCGTAACCGTGGCTTTAACACAAGAGTCTTCGAGGTTTTATGTAGGTTAAGTTATGGTGGCTCGGGATTGATTCCTAAAACTAGGTTTAGGGTTTTTGCTAGTGTAGAATTGCTAGGGTTTGATTAGGGTTTGTAAAAAGACGTAGTATGTGTGTGTGTAGGGTTGCTCTAGGTTTTTTTTAGGGTTGTCCAAAGGATTCGTTGCATGTGTGTTGCATGGGGGGTATATATAGGAAAGGCTAGGGCACCCGAATTAGGGTTACTCGACCGAGTAGGTGGTCAACTCGGTCGAGTGGCCCGTGAAGCCTGCAGTCGGGCTCAAAACAAGCCCACTCGATCGAGTGGGTGGGTCACTCGATCGAGTGGGTGGGTCACTCGATCGAGTGGCCCAGTCGGGTTGCACGGGTCCATTGTTTTGGACCTTGACTTTGGGTGTTTGATGAGTTTTGTGTTTGTTTTTGTGAGTCTCGGAAACGACTTTGACCAGGGTTGACCCAATCGTGAAAAGTCGGTTTTACTTCCGGTGTCGGTTTTGGCCCAAATTAGTCTTGTTTGACTCGGAATGATCCACTGGGCCTGGATTTGAGGTCCGCTTGGTGAGATTTGTACTCCGTAAGTGTGTTAACCAGCGATTAATGGATTTGAGCCCGTATCCGAGCGGATAGAAACACGTTAGCGTCCGATTATCATCGGGTGTTTTTTGGAAACTGCCATAGACACCTGGCGGTCAAAATGCGGGTGTCTACAGTAATATAGAATTCATCAACTTATCATAATTTTTCGATGTGAGATAATTTATTTAAGTTAATAGTCTTCCATCAGCTCTTTTTAAGACTAAAAAAATACATCATTATTCTTGTTTAAATTTGTAATCTTATGCATTAAATTAAATTTGTAGTCTTATACATTAAAAGTTTTTTTAAGACTCAAGTTTTTTGGTCGATATTTAAAACCGAATGATTACTAATATTTATAATATAGAATTCTATCACCCCATCATAATTTTTCGATGTGGGATAATTTAAAAGTTTTTCTTGGTTGATATTTATAACCGAATGATTACTCTTATTTATAATCTAAAATTTCGATCACCTCATCATAATTTTTTGATATAATATAAAATTTCATCCCCTCATCATAATTTTTTAATAGGATAATTAATTGAGGTTTATAGTCTTAAGAACTCTTTTTTAGATTCAAAAGACTTTTGATAGATATCGAAGAACGAATGATTACTCTTATTTATAATATAGAATTTAATCATCATATTAAAATTTGTCAATGTGGGGTAATTTTACAAATGTTATATGTAATAAATTCATCACATAATGTGAAACAAATAATATGAAATGTATACTCTAATGAAAGCATTTTTTACTACAAATCTAATTATTTCATTTTTATAATTTATTTTACGATAATGTTTTAAAAAAATAAACTCTAAAGGTTTTTACCTCAGAATTGTAAAACATCACATTAATATAATAAATTAAATATATATTATAATAATTAAAAGATGCTCTAATTGATTTTTTTTTTGGAAAATTCATTGATTCCTATTCAATAAAATTCCAACAAGGATACAAAGTTACCACAACCAAACATCACATCTCAAGAACTAGTAAGATAGTAAATCTATAGTAACCGATTTTTCGTCACTACAACTAGCATAAAGTGACCGTATACAGACATTATACTGGATAGCTTTGACGATAATAGGTTCACTTCTGCACTTTCCCTAGAATATGCGTCCATTTCGTTCTTGCCATAATTCATAGATAGTAGCAATAAACACGCACCGTCGCAGCCTCTTTTGTATCGTCTTCCCCTTGTTACAATGGGTGAACCATCTCAATAAAGTGGATTCTCTAATTGATTTTATTTATTTATTTATGATACTTTTCTAATTTGAGGTTTGATGAAACGGACCAATGAGATCGCTCGAAAAAAGCCTAATATATATATGTATGTATATTGATTTGTCCTTGGATATCAGCTAAAAAAATTTAGTCTTAAAAATGCTCTTAGGACTGTAAACTGTTGGAAAAGAGAAATCATTCGTGTTTAGATATTAACAAAAAATCTGAGCTCTAAAGAATTTTTAAGACTATAAATCTAAGTAGAATTATCGCAAAATTATGATGAGGTGATGAAATTATATATCACAAATAAGAGACATCATTCGTTTTTCGATATGAACAAAAAAAATGTCTTATAAAAGCTCTTAAAGTTGTAAATTTAAGTAAAATTATCTCACGCACTTCGAGAAATTATAATAAGGTGATGAAATTCTACTATATAAATATGGAGTAAAGCAATCATTCGTCTTTAGCTATCAACAAGAAATCTTTAGAGTCCTAAAAGAAGTTTTTAAGACTATAAACTTAAGTAAAATGATCTCACATCGAAAAATTATGATGAGGTGATGAAATTCTACATCATCAATAAGAGAAATTATTCGGTTTTAGATATTAATCAAAAATCTTTTGAATCTTATAATATTTCTCTTAAGGATATAAATTGAAGTAAAATTTATTTCCCATCGAAAAATTACAAAAAAAAAATGATGAAATTCTATTATATAAATAAAAGTAATCATCGTCTTTAGATATTAATCAGAAATCTTTTGAGTACTAAAAAGAGTTCTTAAAACTAAAAATTTAAGTAGAATTATCACAACTCGAAAAATTATGATGAGATATCATAAACAAAAAGTATTGGAAGAGATGGTCTCTCCATAAGTTATTGAGAGACCACTTGTCCGTACCACTTTAAGTCTTACTCGCCCTCGAGTAAGCACAAACTAACTACTAAACTAGCCGAGCGGGTATTAGCGCACCCTACGCCCTTTCAACTCACGCGAGTACACTTAGAGGAAAAGTGCACTCCGCAAGGCAAGTAAGGTCTTGCGACAAAACTGTGGATGCAACCGGACACAAAACACATAAACAAACAAGCATACAAACAAACAAACACAAGGTTGCACCCAAAAAGAAACAAATAACGCTTCCCTTTAAAAAGCGGTGAAAGAAGCACCGGTTTAGGACTCAAGGCAAGTGACAACGTTCCCAAGCTAATAACACAAATCGAGATGAACTAAACCCTAATAGTATGACAACAAAGCAATAAAAACGTTGGTAACTTACGTAGGTCCTCCTAACCTTCTAAGAACGTACTACAGGACGCGGGATGGAAAAAGGATGAACCACGGTGTTAGTCGACACTGTAGGTAAGTGAGAACCCGCCCCCTTTAGCGATGAGCCAAGAGGGTCGTCCCATGCCCAAAACCGCTTAACTAATTCAAGTAAAAAGGTGGATGTGATTGCAAAATAAGGGAAGACCGACCATTACCGCTATCATCCTTCCTAGGGACTCGGTCCTTTGGTAGGCTCTTCACGGCAATAGTCGGCAAAAGGCTTATTTTTGAGATGTGGGGACTCATTTTGTGAGACGGTTTTCTTTTGGTATTTTTCTTTCTTTTGCATTTTTGCTTTTTGCGTTGCTATGCCTTTTCTTTTTCATCTTTTGTATTTTCTTTTTGGCTTTTTGTGCCTTTTTTTTCTTCGATCTCTTTTTTCTTTCATTTTCTTTGCCCTTTTGGCTAGATTTGATTTGTAGGCATTTCTTTTTGCAACTAAGAAAGAGAGATTTCAACGAATTGCAACTTTATTTTGTGGATATGTGTAGGAGGTAGGGGAATGAGTAAGTCGGGGGTCGCGATTTCCCTTCAAACCCACAAAAAAGGGGAGAAACTTGAACTAATCAAACAATTCCGAACACGGTCACCTAAGGGACGGGACTCGACAACCAAGGCCTTTTCACACCGTGGGTGGTCAAAATGGTCAAAATGCAAATCCCGTAGTAAATCCCTAGTAAGCTAGGTGGACTCAAGGTAAAGGACCAACGAAACCATTGATTTAGGGTCATTCTACTAGACTAAAGTCCAAGACTCGATTCATACTACTAGAAAGAGAAAGTAAACACTTGCACACTAGCCTCAAAACCGGGTTTTCGAAAACCTTTTTACACACTAGACACAACTACACATCACAAGACGAAGACACGACGAAAACGAAAGAAAAAGAGGCAAAGGCAACAAAACAAGACAAAACAAAACAAACACAAAAAGAGAACAAACACCAGCCCGAATTTCCAAATAAGCAACCATATCAACATCAAACTTTACAAAGCTCCACCCGACCACACATCATCACAAATCTCCTCCAAACTCGGCAAGAGATAAAGAAGAAAAAGGGATAAAAATGTTATCGGAAGTCTTGAAAGCCCTCCAAAGTTAACGGTGATTAAGCGACCTACAAGGAAAAAGGGAGGCAAAACACGCACAACAAAACAAACATACGATACAAAGACATAAAAGGAAAACACACAAAAGAAAATCTTTTTGGTTTTTGTGAAATTATTCAAATTTTTAGGGTTTTAAAGATTTTTTTCAAAAAGACTACGAAAATAATATCAAACTATACTAGAATATCGCTCCCCCACACTTAAACCGAGCAATGTCCTCATGCTCGATCGTAGTGTATGGAGACACTAAAGAAAAGAAAAGAAACTACGAAAATAAAGCTAAAAATTAAAAATAAAGCGGAGAAAAGGGTAGAATGTGTCCGGCCGGGGTGTAGTCAAGTCACCATGGGCCGAGACGAGAAAAGATATGGAAAGGGGAAGAAATAAAAAGAAAGAAATAAAAGGAAATGGGAGGGGAGGACTAGGTGTAATCAAGTCACCTAGCCCGGATTCCGCCCAAATCCGACTAAATCCTACAAAAAGGGTGAAAAATCTTGTAAATTTGGATTTTTGAAATGACTCGATGTAGTCACGTCATCGAGAGTCGGGAGCAACAATTACCAAGGCCCCGAGGGCCACCATGACAAGGGGAAGGGGAGTATTCAAAGAGAGACAAGCAATCAAAGACGGAAAAGAAATTAGAGTCGCCTTACCAATAGATTAGCAACTCACGAACTCCATCGTCTCAATGATCAATATAGGCACTTTGCTTGTCTTCTTCATTGTCATCCCACTTTTAACTCGAAAATAACGCATGGTTGAAGTATAAAGGTATAAGGGGGTGGGATTTGATGTGAGGCTCGGTGTAAAGTGAAGAGAAAAGTGTAGGGGTCATTTGACATGTGCAAAGATAGGTAGGGAGGTTGGGAGGGGGTATAAAGTGGTTGGGTGGGCTCACAAGACAAAGAAGAGGCAAAACGGGAAGCAGGGGACCATCCCGGTCGGGATGGATGGTCCCGGTCGGGATGGATGGTCCCGGTCGGATGACATGTCCTTCCCGGTCGGGAATCTCCCATCCCGGTCGGGATCATACTCCAGAAAACTCGAATTTTGGTGCCCTCATCCCGATCGGGATGACTCCTTCCCGGTCGGGACGCCTCATCCTTCCCGGTCGGGATGCTCTCTTCTTGGCCGGGAAGATTCTTCTAACTCTCCATAACCCCAAAAGCTTATCCAAAGCTTCAAAAACTGACTCTAGCTCACAATCCAAACTCTACCCACAACCATTCATCTCTTTGGTTCATCTTCACCTCACACCTATCAAGTAAGCTCAAAACATTCATCAAAATCCCTCCCTCACATCGCTCATCAAAAATACCAAATTACAAGAATTCACAAAACTCAAAGGAACTATAAGAAAGAGATATATACAATAAGACGGTTCTTTTGGATCTCCGTCAAACCAAGGATGGTGCATTCTTTAATTCTTTTTGAACAACCTTGCAACCGATTCCATCGCCATCAAGGGCACGAAGAAACAAATCGAAGGCCCTTGCGAAGTCTTCAATCAAGCTTGTGGTGTAACCATCCACATTACAAGGTTCTTCACAACCTTGTCTTGGCGTTCCCGGGGCATCCGAATCTACTAAGTTCAATGGCTTGAACTTGTACTTTCGATCCTTCGGTATATACCCAAACGTCCATCTATCTTCATGTGGCCCCAAGGGAGGCTCATCTTTCTTCTTGTCTTGGAACTTGTCTTCAAACTTATGGTATGGGCATTCATCCGCCCCAAGCTGTAACACCCGCTAATTTTCTAGGCGTTGTTATCTATTCTGTTATGACTCCGTCATGACTCTGTGATTTTTTTCTGCCTTCAGTATCCTTCATTTTCAAACTTCATAATATTTTCGAGTCAAATATTATTTATTTTCATTAAAATATTTTAAATATTTTATTTTCCTTTAATAAATCTATTTATTAAATTTTCGTCGCAAACTATTTATTTAATTCACAAAGAATCTCATTTTATACGAACTATCATTTTAAGCTTGAATTTGGGTTATTTATTTTTCTAAAAGGGCCCAAATACGTTTATATAATATTTCTAACTAAGAAAATATTTTTATTTATGAAAATCTATCATTTAATGATTTTATTACGAAGTTTCGTAATTAATTATTTTCGGACGCGCGGTTTACTTAAATTGCTTTGAAATACCTTTAATAATTTTAGGATTCTTCTTTTTATCAACTTACAATTATTTTGGAACCTTTTCTCACATGTTGGACCGTGACAACCCTTGTCACACCCCTTACTACACATTTTATTACACATTTCATTTTATGATGTTTAAGACTTAGATATTTTTTTTCTCACCCATTTATTTTTGGCCTTAAACACAAACTCTTCATACTCCCTTCCTCTCTCATTTTGGCTGAATTGTGCATGTATTATGACATAGTTTTCATCAAAATTTACTTATCATTTATGCTTTAGAAAACCATCCACTTTCTTATCATTCTTTTTACAAAAAATTAAACATTTCCTCCCTTTGTCTCTCTTGGCTGAGATTTTCCAGCAGCTTTTCTAGCCAAATTTTGTCTCAAAGTGAGTCTTGATCGTCTCATTTTCATCTCCAAGTTAATCGTCACTCCGATCCCTTCGTTAAGGTAATAATCGATGTTGTTTTCGATCGATATTTGCCTTCATTTTCTTAGTTTTCTCATGGTATTTTTCCACCATGTTTTTCATGTGTTGAAGGATTTTTGAATGATCCCGAAGCCGAGGAATATATTATCGATTCAGACTTGGAGTAGAGGTAACGTCGATGTTACTCGGTATTTCATGATTTTAATTGTGTATTTGCATGTATATATTTTTATATTTTATTTTGACAATATATGTATGTCACAAAATCTGGAAAATTTTCAAAAGTTGAAAATTTGCATGTTTTGGTATTTTTATCGCTTTTACGAGATTAACGATTAAATCGTCATATTAATTTGTAAAATCATAATATTCGGCCTAAACATGTAATATATGTTTATATTCTGTATAATTGATATTTTTGATGATTTATAATAATTTAGGATTTTTCTGATATTTTAAATATCGATTATTGAATTATTACCGTTTACGGACAAAAACGATTAAAAGCCGATTTTTAGTTCTAGTACCTAAACATTTTATTTTAATCTGATTTTTGGCGTGGTGAAACTTTCTGGTGAAATAGAATTTTCTGAATGTTTTCATAATTTTTCGGAATTGTTAAGTGGATGAATTAATTAATCAGTTTAAATCATCGTTGTTGGAAAATAGGGGCTAAGTCCTTATTACTAATTGTCCCACATAGGAAGAGTACTAGTGTCTTATGTTGTTTATATACACTACTCTAACTATGGGTATCACTAGTGGTGAAAGGGGGTCATTTTATATGGACCTGCGAGGTGCTTAAATAGCGCGCGTGCCCGAGCCCGGCCCGGATCCGGATTTGGGATTTGGGATTTGGCAAATCGCCTGCGGCGGGCTTTGCCTATCTTTTTGGGCCTGACTCGGTTTAGGTTTAGGGTTACTGTGAGTGTTGAGTTGTGCGTGTGACTGCTGCAGCTACTATCCGTTGTGCAAGGTCAAAGTGTGGCTGTTTGTGGAGAGATTTTCTCTCCTTGTTTACAGCTTTGACTCTGCATTATAGGAGTCAGTTGAGCACTCACTCCTGCCTCCTGTTTTGGCTATAAATAGCGCAGTTCACAGCAGCATACAAACACAACAACAATCACAGTAACACCTCCTCCTTCTTCCTTATCTCTGCTCATACAAAAACACCTTCCTGGGTATCGTTTTTATCGTCGTTCCAATGCTCCGTGTCTCAAGTGGGTGAGTCTCGGTGCAGCAGTGTCAACCTTGGGGAACTACCGGTACTTGCTGATCGCCACCTCGGTCGAACCGGAAATAGTTTTCAAGTCAGAGGCTCCCTTACCTCGTCACTGCAAATCACGTTCTTGGTTACCTCTTTCCTCTCCCTCACTCTCGTTCGATTTCTGTCGGGTCTGTCCATTTTACACAACAATTTGAAAACTATTTGTTGTTACTGTAACAATGTCAGTTGTGTCTAAGTTGGTTCCTGATCTGTCTAAAATTGAACAATTGGATGGTAACAATTATAAACGATGGTCTCAGAAACTGCTGATGTTTTTTGAACAACTCGATATTGATTATGTGTTGTCTGAGGATTGTCCTGTTCCTGTTGTTGCGTCCACCACTGTCGAGGCTACTCCTCCTATCGCGTCTGTTATCAAGTCTAATGATGATGCTGTCAAAAAGTACGAAAAAGATAATAAGACTGCTCGTTGTCATATTCTAAACAACATGACTAACACCCTGTTTGATTTATTTGCTCCTAATAAGTCGGCTAAAACTATTTGGGAGACGTTAGAGTCAAAATATGGGTCAGATGATGCTGGAAAAAAGAAATTTGTTGTTGGAAAATGGCTGGAATTTGTTATGGAGGATGGTAAATCGATTATGGAGCAAGTGCATATTTATGAAAATTTGTGTGCTGATGTCATAAATGAAGGGATGAAATTGTGTGATGTTTTTCTTGCTAATGTACTACTCGAAAAATTCCCTCCTTCCTGGTCTGACTATAGAAACCACCTTAAACATAAGAAAAAGGATTTGTCCCTCCAAGAACTTGTTGGTCATATGAGGACCGAAGAGGCTAATCGTCTTAAAGATAAACCAGTTGCTCTACCTGTTAATGCTGCTAAAGTTAATATGGTTGTAGTTGAGTCTGGTGGTCCGTCTAATGCTGACAAGTCCAAGGGAAAGAATAAGGGGAAAAATAGGAATGGTCAGAGTCAAGGTCAAGGTCAGGGTTAGAGTCAGGGTAAGAAAAATGGTCCAGGAAAACACACCAAACCTGTTCCCAAAATCCAAAAACCTCAAGGTACTCTTGTCTGCTACGTGTGTGGGAAAAGCGGTCACAAGGCTTACCAGTGTACTCACAAGAAAACTGCTGAAGCAAATGTTGCCGTTACTGATGATGAAGTCATTGCTGCTGTGGTTGTTGAGGCTAATTTGGTGGGAAATGATGCTGAGTGGGTGCTGGATACTGGCGCTTCAAGACACCTCTGTGCTGAAAGGGGAATGTTCGCTGAGTTCGAGGAAGTGGCCAACGGAGAATGTGTCTACATGGGTAATTCCTCTTCTGCGGTGATCTCCGGAAAAGGCAAGATCTTTCTCAAACTCTCCTCAGGAAAAACTCTTGCCCTGACAAATGTGTTGTATGTTCCTTCTTTACGTCGAAACCTCGTGTCTGGTGCTTTACTTAACAAAGCTGGTTTGAAGCTTGTTTTTGAAGCTGACAAGGTCGTAATGTCGCGTAATGGGGACATTGTCGGGAAGGGATATTTGTCTGGGGGTTTATTTATTTTAAACACTGATTTTGATTTTAATAATATTGCTTCCACTTCTGCTTATATCGTTGAATCTCTTGATATCTGGCATGGTAGATTGGGTCATGTGAATGTAGACTATATTAAAAAGCTTAGAAAGATGAGTCTAATTCCAAGCTTAACTGATAAAGAATTCTCGAAATGTGCTAGCTGCGTTGAGGCTAAATTCACTAAAAAACCTAGTAAACCAGTTTGTGCTAGGAGTACGAGTCTTCTTGAATTAATTCACACCGACCTAGTTGATTTCAAGAATACTGCAAGTAGAGGCGGTAAGCATTATTATGTCACCTTTATAGACGACTGTTCGAGATACACTAGAGTATACTTGCTTAGGACTAAAGACGAAGCAGAACAATCGTTTATAAACTTTAAAACCGAAGTCGAAAATCAGCTCGACAGGAAAATAAAAAGGGTAAGGTCTGACAGAGGGGGCGAGTATAGGTCCGATTACTTAGTTGATTTCTGTGAGAAAAACGGATTAATCCATGAGTATAGTCCACCTTACTTACCTCAGTCTAATGGCGTAGCTGAACGTAAAAACAGAACTTTAAAAGAAATGATGAATGCTATGCTCTTAAGTTCTGGCCTTTCTGACGATATGTGGGGGGAAGCGATTTTATCGGCTTGTCATATTCTTAACCGTGTTCCCCATAAGAAAATAGATAAGACCCCCTATGAGATTTGGAAAGGCTATCCTCCTAACCTGAGCTTCCTTAGGGTATGGGGTTGTTTAGCTAAGGTGGGTTTACCTGAGTTTAGGAGACCCACAGTTGGACCTAAAACCTACGATTGTGTGTTTATCGGTTATGCACAGAATAGCTCTGCTTATAGATTCATGTCTTTAAATGATCGCTCTATATCTGAAGCTAGAGATGCTGAATTTTTTGAACATGTATTTCCATTAAAGAAGAATGTTGAATCACCATCTGTTTTACCTGTTACATCTGTTGATATGTCTTCACATGCTAGTACTTCTACTGATCATAATGTTGAACCTAGAAGGAGTAAAAGAACTAGATGTGCAAAGAACTTTGGTGATGATTTTGTGTCAACATTCCTATCTGAACATGGTTACTTTATCTGTGCTAGTGAAGAGTTTGTGTATGCTTTTTTAATAGAAGAGGATCCAAAAACATATGATGAAGCGATGAAATCTATTGATGCTAATTTTTGGAAAGATCCTATTAAAAATGAACTTGATTCTATTGCTTATAATCAGACTTGGGAGTTAACTGATTTACCTAAAGGTAGCAAACCCATTAGCAGTAAATGGGTGTTTAGAAAGAAAATGAGACCTGACGGTTCAATAGAAAGGTTCAAAGCTAGACTAGTGGTTAGAGGCTTTACACAAAAGAAAGATGTTGATTATTTCGATACTTATTCACCTGTGACCAAAATCTCGACTATAAGAATTCTGATTGCGTTAGCTGCTATTCATAACCTAGTTATACATCAGATGGATGTTAAAACTGCCTTTTTGAATGGTGATTTAAGAGAAGAAATCTATATGACGCAACCTGAAGGATTTGTGGTCAAAGGTCAAGAGAATAAAGTGTGTAAACTGAACAAATCACTATATGGTCTAAAACAAGCACCAAAACAGTGGTATGAGAAATTTAACAGCACTTTGATAACAAATGGCTATATGGTTAACAACTCTGATTCATGTGTGTATTCGAAGATGTTTGAATCTGACTATGTGATCATATGTCTGTATGTTGATGATATGTTAATTTTTGGTAATAATATGGATGTAGTAATTAAAACCAAAGATTTTTTGTCATCACAATTTGAGATGAAGGACCTAGAAGAGGCTGATGTAATCCTAGGAGTTAAGGTTACCCGAAACTCTAATGGAATCTCTTTGAGTCAATCTCACTATGTTGAAAAAGTGTTGAAAAAGTTTGACTATTTTGATGTCGAGCCTGCTAGAACACCCTATGATGCTAGCATATCTTTGTGTAAAAACTTGGGTAAGAGTGTTTCCCAAGAAGAGTATGCTAAAATTCTAGGTAGTGTGATGTTTCTTATGAACTGTACACGACCAGACATTGGTTATGCCGTTAGTAGACTGAGTCGTTACACACATAACCCTAGTTCTGAACATTGGACTGCACTTAATCGTTTACTAAGATACCTAAAAGGAACAGCTGATCTGTGTTTGCATTACAATAAATTTCAAGCTGTATTGGAAGGATATAGTGATGCGAATTGGGTTACAGGAAACGATCAAATTTGTTCTACTAGTGGTTATGTGTTTACCATGGGTGGAGGTGCTGTATCGTGGAAGTCCTCTAAACAGACTTGTATGGCACGCTCTACCATGGAGTCAGAGTTCATAGCTCTTGAGTTAGCAGGACAGGAGGCTGATTGGTTGAGAAACCTACTAGCCGATGTGCCTATGTGGGGAAGTCGGCAGACACCGATCTCCCTACACTGTGACTGCCAAGCAGCCATTGGAGTTGCAAAAAATAGTGTCTATAACGCAAAAAAGAGGCATATGCGAATTAGACACGCTGCAGTAAGACAACTCCTTGAGAATGGAGTAATAGCTGTGGACTATGTGAAGTCCAAATGCAATCTTGCTGATATCCTCACTAAGGGGTTGCCTAGGAGACAAGTTGTTGACTTGTCGAGAGGAATGGGGCTTAGGTCCCTAAGTCAAGTTAAGAGTGATACTTGACTAGGTCCAAAGTCTCCATTTCTATGGCATTGTATGGGTTCATAGCCTTAATGGTGGTGCTTTTGAGACGCACTTGATGAACCATACATTAGGTTGGACTTATGTCCTTAATGGCTCACGTGAGAAGTGCTATTGAGAAGCACTTGAGCCACCTGCATAGGTGTAACAACCATAAGACTATGAGAAGTCCTATGATTACACTTATAAGTACCAAGGTATACGCATGGCTTTTAAGAGCGCGTTACACATTGAAATCGCGGAACGACCTTAATTTCGAAGGTATGATATGTGTTGTGGGGGGTATCAACCGAAGCTCAGTTAGGAATTCAAATCGAAAGATATTCACTCACTGAAAGTAAGTTGTTTCCTCACCTCACTAAAGTGTCAATTCAAATCGAAAGATATTGATACCTAAGTATCCACCCTTCCTTTACCCAGGAATCTCTCTCTTTATTTCTATAGCCCCTAGTGGGGGATTGTTGGAAAATAGGGGCTAAGTCCTTATTACTAATTGTCCCACATAGGAAGAGTACTAGTGTCTTATGTTGTTTATATACACTACTCTAACTATGGGTATCACTAGTGGTGAAAGGGGGTCATTTTATATGGACCTGCGAGGTGCTTAAATAGCGCGCGTGCCCGAGCCCGGCCCGGATCCGGATTTGGGATTTGGGATTTGGCAAATCGCCTGCGGCGGGCTTTGCCTATCTTTTTGGGCCTGACTCGGTTTAGGTTTAGGGTTACTGTGAGTGTTGAGTTGTGCGTGTGACTGCTGCAGCTACTATCCGTTGTGCAAGGTCAAAGTGTGGCTGTTTGTGGAGAGATTTTCTCTCCTTGTTTACAGCTTTGACTCTGCATTATAGGAGTCAGTTGAGCACTCACTCCTGCCTCCTGTTTTGGCTATAAATAGCGCAGTTCACAGCAGCATACAAACACAACAACAATCACAGTAACACCTCCTCCTTCTTCCTTATCTCTGCTCATACAAAAACACCTTCCTGGGTATCGTTTTTATCGTCGTTCCAATGCTCCGTGTCTCAAGTGGGTGAGTCTCGGTGCAGCAGTGTCAACCTTGGGGAACTACCGGTACTTGCTGATCGCCACCTCGGTCGAACCGGAAATAGTTTTCAAGTCAGAGGCTCCCTTACCTCGTCACTGCAAATCACGTTCTTGGTTACCTCTTTCCTCTCCCTCACTCTCGTTCGATTTCTGTCGGGTCTGTCCATTTTACACAACAATCGTTTATCGTTAAAACCGTGTTTGTTGTTTAAATTCTCGAATTCTGGCCTTTGGTTTGAATCTGGAAAAAAATGTGATTCTGATGATTTCATATTAATATATATTTTAATGATTTTTAGTGCCTTAATAAAATGTTAGGAACGATAAGTTTATTAATGAAATCGTTAATTGTGAAAACGGGTTTAAATGACGGTTTTGTTGGAATTTGTTAAATCTGGAATTTTGGAAAAATCTGAAAAATTTATATTCTGGAAAATCATGATTTTTAAGTTTAATAATAATTTTTGGATATTAATACTTAAATAATTTTGTAATTACTATTTTTATTAATCGTTATTGTCGAGATTAGACGATTAACGGGAAAACGCTTTAAAAACCGAGTTTTATGATTCTGGAAAATTTTATTTTCTGGACAGAATGTCCATAAATATGTTTTAACTATTTTACGTAATTTTTGTACTATTTATTAAAAGTCTTTAATTAATAATTATGGATTTTCGGACAAATTGTGCTTTATCGTTAAAATTCTTCGTCTTACATAAAAGAATTATTTTTCCAGCAATTTTGAAAATATTTAAATCTGAAACTTTAAGAGTTAAATTATCCCTTAACATACTCTAAATATATTCATTGGTTTAATTAAATAAAAGACGTTAAAGATTTAATTTGACCTTTTGCCGTAAAATCCTATTTATAATCGTATTGTCGTAACTAATAATAATTAGGAAATTTTAGTTTTATAAATTTTGGAAACACCCTAATTAGTAGTACTAAAGTGTTTAAGACATTTTTAATTATTTTGTAAACACTTGTATGGTTTTTCAATAATTTCATAAATCTAAATACTCTCACTTTGATAAGTAATATCGTTAAGGCCGAAAGTACTAGTTTTTATAAATCTATATCGTTTACTAAAATGTCAAATTAGTATAAACTAATATTTTCACTATTTTGATATAATGCTATTTTTAGTAAAGTTTCTAAAAATAGAAGTTTCCTAAAATAGAAAGTTTCCTCTTTTAGAATATAAATGTTTACTTCTTTTATCCTCATATTATTTATATTGATTATATCTTTTGAATATCGATAATGGCTTTGTTTTGGAGTTATGGAATAAGGACAAGTGTGAGGTTAGAGTAATATATTCTAGGGTTTACGGTTTTGCCATCAACTATAAGGCTAGTGTATCAGGAATCGGTACATTGGTTGTTGAACCGGGTGACAGGTATCCCGGGAGTTGTGTACATTTTGACCTTAAGCTTAGGCCTCGCAGTAAGTCGCCGTCATAAGTTGAACTGGGTGACAGGTAATCCCAGGAGGGGTGTGCATTGTCTTAAACTAGGGTCACGCATTTATAAGTCGCCGCTCTATTATAGTTGAGTAGCCTAGTTAGAGACCGAAGTTTGATTTGTTTGAACTAAGTTCTCGAAGCTAGTTTTTAGTATTCTCCTAGTGAAAGTCTAGCCGTCTACATTACTCCTATCCATAACGCCATTTTGAATATTTTTATTATTATCGATATATTTTCATTTGCAGGTTGGCAAATGTTTTATGTTTTCTTCGGAAAACTCATTTTATTTATATTGTTTCGTTACGTGAAATTTTTCACTGAAAGCTTATTTTTAATATGCTGTTTTACTATTTTCCATTTTTACTATTTTTCTATAATAGTAATTACAGTTTTAGAATCCTGTTATACGGCTAGGAGAACGTTGGCGTTGCTCCCCACTGATTGTGGTTGTTATGTTTTTAACATGGCAGGTATATGTGTTTTCCTTCGGGTGGGCTAGCGAACAGTTATGGATCCTGCTTGTTTTAATCAGATCACTGTATTATGGATTGTTAAAACCCTTTTTATGGATTTTATTTATTTATTTATTTTTGTAGCCATTTTTTATTTTATGGCTTATGTATTGACTTACCATTTTTATTTAATCAAGACATAGCTACAGTGTGTTATAATCCCACTTCTACAGTGTTTCCGCCACTGTATTCCGTTATAATTTCTAGGGAATTACAGTTGGTATCAGAGCATCACTGCTCCCAACGTTTACACCTGAAAATAGGTAAAATACCAGTAAATTATTTAAACAGTAAATAAAAATATTATTAGAAATGGGTAGAAACAAATAAGGATTTAACTGTTAAGGTTATCTGTTCCTGAACTCAATGATTAGCATTGAATATTTGTTGCTTTTGTGGGAAGAAGACGAATGAACAAGATATTGATATGATGCTGCTCCAGATCGGGACAAGACCTGCTTAGAACTCCCAACGCCTGCTGACTCGAGTGGACAACTTGGTGCTCCAAGAAAGATACCGATGGTGACTTTTAGCTCCGGTTTAGTTTACTTAAGCTACAGGCCAGATAATCAAGAGTAGATTCCTGTTCCATGATGTCGCAGTAGATCGAGATGGAGCGGCCCAAGACTTGTGTGCTCGTTCCTCTACAAGAAGATGAAGTAAGCCATTTGGATCCGACGTGAACTCTGGAGGCCCGAAGATTCTCCTCTGGTTCAAGAACTTAGTGATATAGTACCATCTACTCTTTTCTTCCTTCCTCTACTTCTTCTAATTCTTCTCTTTTATATTCTCTTCTTCATCCGCTTGGTGAATCCTTGTTATATTCTTCTACTCTACCATCTTTTTCTTGAGATTCTTTGGCTAGACCGATTTCCGTCTCAGTGAACCCCGTGATTGGATATAGATGTTTGAGGTTTAGTAAACCCTTGTGTGGACATGACGTAGGTCCACCCCGACGCGGCCACACGCGGGTTTTGGGTAGGCGAATGAACCTCCATATGAGAAGGATCGAATTGAAATTTAAGTCGAAATGGAGTCGCCACCGAATTTTATGGTTATTCGGAACCGTTCGAGCCCACTCTACATCGCCATGGCCCATACACAAAGTATGGCCCATTTTGGTTTGAGAGTTTATTGGGCTCGTCCCTTTGCATATCGATATAGATGCCGACTTGGGCGGTTAATCGTATATTGAATGACTCTCGTTGCCAATGGATTCGGACATCCGGAAACCACGGTTCTGAGTAAGGGGTGAGGGTACGTGTTGGGAAGCCCACTAAGGACACCCAACCCCGCCGCACTTAGCGGCCTCTACTAGGACATCGTTTGACTTTTGAATATGCGCGTTAGTAGTTCGGTGAAATGTTATGCAAACAGCGTTTTACAAGATATAGAAATTGAATGGGTTGCTACGTCATTTAATGCATCGAATTTATTGTCGAAGTGATTTAGCATGCGAGGGTTCATTTAAAAGCGGTAAAACGCAAATAAATAAAGCAAAGCGAAAATAAATCGGTTACAAGTTACACGGGCGGAATACAACCCGGAATTCACAATACGGCGTACAATAGAATAATTGAAATATACAATTGGAATAACGAGCAATAATTGTAAACGGACCCATGTATAAACTAGACCGTGATTTTGTGTAGATAGACGAACTTTAATTAGTTACACATTATATTGCGTATTAATCAAAGGACGGAGGTTCGAGACCTAGACGTGGTGCTAGCCCGATCTCGAACCTCGATGCCTTGTCCCGATTTATCATCTCGAGAAATTGAGTCTAAATTAATTTTACATCGGATACGACTAAAGAGTCGTCGACATAAAATTGATAATGTGAGACCGTCGATCAAAATCGTTTAAGTGAAGTGATATGCATGAATTTTGGAAAAGCTACGTGATTGACTTTACACGCATTGACTAAGTCGCTTTTAAAAAGGACGAGGCTCGAATGATAAAAAGAAGAGCCCTCGGTTTTTGGGCTGCAGGACCCACTCGGTCGAGTCATGGCCTGACTCGGTCGAGTGTGTCCTTAGACGTAGCTACTGCCCGTTTTTACGGGTGCTACTCGATCGAGTAGCAGGTGTACTCGGTCGAGTGGCACCTGTACGAGTTGTGACTCGTTTGTTTTAATGTGTTTTAAATCGATAATTGGCCGAGTCAAATAAAAATATTGACGGATTTAAATTTAACTCGGTTTGTCGGTATTATAATCATGTCTTATATGATTATAATACCGTTATCGGAATTTTGTAGAAAAGGTTATTGTTTGATAAAAAATTGATTAGTGACGGAATTGCGCCCCTCTACGTCACGACGTCAATATTAATCCTTACGGATTGTGTGACATCGGTTTTCGTGTCAACGGGTTCCGTACTAATCTTTGAAATGGATTCATGCGCGTTCAACTACGAATGATCGGGATCGTGTTAATAAACGAACCTTAAAAAAAGATCATCGTAGTCAAACGAGTTCGGATCCGAGTTTTGATATTATTACATATATACACGGTACATACGATATTATAGTAAAATATAATAACGATGATTAAATGCTAAACGTAAAATGTTAGTGTTTAGTAAAAATGTCGTTACTATCGACTAAATAAAATACTATAAGCGTAAACAAAAATGTACGAATATATTAATGCTAGTGTCACTATTATGATTACGATTATAAATACGATATGAAAATACAATAAATAAAAGTGAGATTAGAAGAAAAGAGATCGAGATGGGGTTTAGGACACCCTCAACATACATGCTTAGTAAGGACCTCGGAAATGGACTCGTAATAGCGGCACGGGCTTGGGAGTATCGAGGATGTATGCGAGTTATGGTGTGTATATGTGTGTATGCTTCGCCGGTTCTCCGAGGGACGAGGGGCTCGGGTTTTGTGTGTCTTGCCTAGGGTCGCTAGGGTCGTAGTATTGTGTATTTGCAAAAGGTGTGAAGGTGTCAAGAAGTGTAAGTGCAAGGGTGTGCTTGAAGGAGAAGTTGTTGAAGTGTTGTAGTGTCTCGAAGTGTGTGTAAAAGTTGTGTTGGTGCATGGGTATTTATAGGGGACTCGACATATGGGTCACTCGACCGAGTGGCGCGGGTACACTCGGTCGAGTGCCCTCGCGAATGGATCTGGACGGATCTGGAGTGGCTCCACTCGATCGAGTGGTCAATCCACTCGATCGAGTGGATCAATCAGCCCGAGTTATTTCGGGCGTGATTGGCACTTGATTTGTGTTGATTGATTTGCATCATTTTTGGAAGGATTCATGAGTGATTTGGCTGATTTTGGACAGGATTATGAATCTGGTCGATGCATTTGGTCATTTCTGTGTCGGGTTTGTCTTGACCGGGTTTTGATCCGGTCGCCAAAAGCCGGGATTTTTAGTTGGTGTTGGTTTTGATCCAAATTAGTCTTATTTTGCTCGGAACGACCCACCGGGCCTGAATTTGAGGTCTGTTTTGTGAGATTTTTACTCCACTAAAAGTCCATGTCGGATATTATTGATTCCGAGCCCAAGTCCGAAAATACTAAGTCACGTTTGCGTCCGATCATCATCGGGTGTTTTTTGGGAACTGCTATAGACACCTGGCGGTCAAATTTTGGGTGTCTACAGAGCCCCCACTCTGACTGAGGCTTGGACAAGGCGAAAGTCAGAGTAGCTACCGAGTCAATTAAGACCTGGTAGGCTTCCGTTCGGGTCGTTTATAGTCCATTAGACTTGCGTGAAGGGCTCGCCAGCCATAAGTCAGAAATCATACCTGTGCTGATGATAGTGTCTCCGTGGGGAATCGGACTTGTCGTGTAAGTCCTGGGTGCGCCTACATCTGGGCTCATCCCGTACCATTCCGGGGAAAATTCCGCCTTGGGTTTCCGCTGGGGAGATTTAGAGGGTTGCATGTCCCTGTCTGAGTCGTACCTGTATAAGTCACATAAAATGTATGCAACACGTAGGTAGTAAAACGACTCGCGCTGGGGAAAATGATTTTTTGAATTTTTTGAAATCTTTGAAAGTTTCGACAATTTTTTGAATTTTTTGAATTTTTGACGGAATTTTTGACAGACTGCTCGGGATGACTAAATTCCTGTGTCTGTGAGGAAGAATCATGGATCGGGCCTGTATGCTCTAGGCCCGCTTGGGACAAGGAGGCACAGCTGCAGGGGATACCCCAGGGTTTTGATGTTATAAATACATCACCCTGGTTCCTCTTTTTGTCACAATTCTCAAAAAGCTCCCTCTTCTCCTTTTAAAAGAAAACGTTTTATTCCTTTCAAGCAACTTAGCATGGGTATCGACCGCCTTATCAACATGCTGCAAGATTGGTCACACCGTTTCAGGGATGCTAGCAAGGTAGCTCTGAGGCAGTCTGGTATATCCCAACTGTTCACGTTTCGTCAGTTGCACGTGGACCGTCATTTCCTTGATGCCTGTCTGACCTTCTGGGACGATACCTACCACGTCTTTGCCTTTCCCCGGGGCGAAATTTGTCCTCTCCCTGAGGAAATTGCTGCCATAGGAGGGTGGAATCCATCACTCCGCCCTGCCGTCCCTTTCGCGGTTCGAGACCCTAGGAGGAAGCTGAGGGAGTTCTTGGGTCTCTCCCACGCTGAAGTATCCCGCATGCTTGAAGGGGATACCGTTTCTCTGCTTGCTTTAGCCGAGAAGTTCATGAACCCGTATGACATCCGGGTTACGCCCATTCATAGTCGTAGGGCGTTCGCCTTCTGCATGCTGCACGTGTATGCCTTTGAAGGCCATATGGACCTGCTGTCTTGCATGGGGAGTGTTCGTCTTCTCGTGGTTGCTGATCTCATGGAGACGGAGTGTAGTCCAGCATCGTTGATTACGGGAGAAATCATTCAGGGTTTGGACAACCGGAAGAGGGATGAGTCAGCCCATTTCACGGGTAGTACCCGTCTGCTGCAGGTATATCGCTTTTCCCTTTCTTTTCTTTATTCGATTTTCGATTTTCGTCTTTTTTTTTTTTTTTTTTTTTTTTTTTTTCTTTTTTCGCGATATACTGTTGCAGGGGGCACTCGACCGAGTCACCCTGGCACTCGATCGAGTGCCCTCGTAGAGGAGCGTACTGCCATGTTTTAGGGGTGTCACTCGATCGAGTGACCCTGGCACTCGATCGAGTGCCCCTATGCGGACGCCTGATTTGCCCGAAATTTCATAAGCGTTACCCTTTTTTGTTCAGCTCTGGCTATTCGAAAGGCTGTCCAAGATTGATCCTCCCTCCAACCCGAGTGAATATTGGTTCAACCAGGTGATGACGAGGAGACGGCCTACCGATTCATCTTGCCTCGTTACTCAGAAATATTGGGAGGAAGAACTAACGTTCCATCGTGGTCCATTGATACGATGGGTGGTTCCGTGGTGGCCTATTTATTCCTGGACGGGTTTGGCACCTGGTGACAAGGCGCGCTACTAGGTGATTATGTCCTTTAGCCAGACTGTTCATCTGTATCCTGACCGTATACTTAGGCAGTATGGGTGGACTCAGCGTATCCCGGAGCACGAGGCCGTTGTGAGGGAGCCGGACCAGCTGACTGACATTTTCTGCGACACTTGGATCCAGAGGTGGTACACTCGAATCACTTGGACCGTTCCCAAGCTGCTTCATTCTGCTTGGGTGTCTTATTCTTATGAAAGGTGGACTAAAGCCGAGACTGCCGAAGCTCGTGCTGCCCTGAAGGTTGATGAGGCCTTCGACCTGCTCAGGCGAGAAGAGGTTAAAGACAACCGGGACTTCTTTGCTGAAGGGAAGACTCAAGCTCCCGTAGCCTGTCTGAGGCCAAGACAGAGAAGAAGGACTAGGACTCGAGCTAGGGGGTTCAATGCTAGAGGTGCTCAGGGGGAGGTGAGCCCCCAGACCGATTTGGAGAGGAGACTAGGGCCGAGACTTTCAGCCCAGGAACGACTTAGTCCCAAGGATAGGTTGCCGGAGCATGTACGGGCTCGACTTGGGCCCGTGACTATAGCTGAAGATCCTCTGTCGAAGAAGAGGACTCGGGTTAAGGAAGTTCCGGTTGTCATTCGGGAACGCCTGCCCCCGCCGCCGCCTCGACGTCCCCGGGCTCCTCAAGACCCGAAAGACAAAGGCAAGGGCAAGATGCCCGGATACGACTAGTCTCTCTTTTATTATTTGAAATATTATTACAATTTTTGTAGTGTTTTTCTTTTTGTGGCTTTTTGTGGTTTTTTGTAATTTTGAACTACCGAGTTTATCGGTGTTTTTTTTTGGAATAAATAAAATATTATTAGTGAAACCGTTTCTGTCTTTTTTGTTATTGCAGTGGTTGTGCCCTTTTGAGGGGCTGCCTACGTATCCACAGTTAGTGGAATCAAACCAAACGTAGTTCGGGCGTAAATTTTTGCAATTTTGAAATACACCAAGACTATGAGTTCAAGATGTGCGACAGTAGGATAAATAATCCTAACTTATTGACTTGCTTTATAAACTTTGAAAAAGTGTTTAAATAAATTTTTGCGAATGACATCGAGATAAGGTTTAGGGGTAGTAGCGTTTCAGCTGGTCTAGGTTGGTCGGGTTGACAAATTCATTTCCGTCCAGATCCGTCAGCATTACTGCTCCTCCTGATAGAACCTTCTTGACTAGGTATGGCCCAGCCCAATTGGGTTTGAATTTTCCCCTTGGGTCAATCGGTAGTAAGGCACGAACCGATTTAAGGACCAAATCAACTTCCTTGATATTTCTGGGCCTAACTCTCTTGTTAAAGGCCCGTTTGATCCTCTTTTGGTATATTTGAATGTTATTGAGAGCCCGGGACCGCCGTTCGTCTAAAAGAACCAACGAGTCATATCGAGCTTGGACCCAATCTGCTTCGGGTACTTGACTTTCGAGCAGGATCCGGAGGGAAGGTACTTCTAATTCGACTGGTTGGACCACCTCCATCCCATATGTCAAATAATATGGGGTTGCCCCGGTCGCAGTTCGGATCGATGTCCGGTACCCCCATAGGGCGAAGGGTATTTTGTCGGGCCAATCCCGATAATTATCAGCCATCTTTTTAAGTATGGTGACAATTGTTTTATTAGCAGCTTCTACCGCTCCATTTGTTTGGGGACGGTAAGGCGAAGATGTGTGCCTCTGGATTTTGTACTTTGCTAGCAAAGTAGCGGTTTCTGCTTGGAAGTGGGTTCCGTGATCACTGATAAACTCGTGTGGGATCCCGTATCGGCATATGATTTTATTCTGGATAAATTTGGCCACGTGCTTGGCGTTCAAGACACGGTATGACTCAGCTTCGACCCATTTGGTGAAATAGTCGATCGCCACCAAAATAAAACAGTGGCCTCCCGTTCCGGAAGGATTCACCTTTCCAATTATGTCGATCCCCCACGTCGAAAATGGCCATGGTGATGTCATGGTGTATAGTAGGGATGATGGCATGTGTCGAACATTACCGAAAATTTGACAATTATGGCAGTGTTTGACGTATGATTGACAGTCGGCCTCCATACTGTTCCAGTAGTACCCAAGCCTCATGATTTTTCGGGCTAGCATATGGGCATTCATATGCGGACCATTTTCGCCGTCATGTACTTCGGCCATTACCTTTTCGGCCTGTGTTTTGTCGATGCATAAGAGTAAAGCCCCTTGTGCCGTCTTCTTGTACAATTGACCGTCGTTCGTACGAATGAATTGGGTAGCCAGTCTTCGCAGGGCTTTCTTGGCCCGGTTTTCAGTTCCTGGTGGATATTCTCCCGTAGTCAAATAGGTTAGAATAGCCTGATACCAAGGTTCTGGATCGGTGATCTCAATATCTTGAATGGCGTTGACATACGCCGGCTCGGACCGTCTTTCGACACAGATTTGCATACTGGGCATATGTTCCGGGATGTTTAGTAGGGACGCTAATTTGGAAAGTGCATCCGCGAACTGGTTTTCTTCACGCGGGAGGTAGATATATTCCACCTTCTGGAATTGTTTCTCTAGAATCCTTACTCGTGCTTGGTAAGCCACGAGATTGGCATTCCGAGTTTTCCATTTTTGAAGAGCTTGATTGATGACTAAGGATGAGTCCCCGTGAACCCGGAGATTCGTAATGCCCAAATCAGTAGCTGCTTGTAACCCGTGGATGCATGCTTCATATTCGGCCGCATTGTTGGTTACATCAAAGTCTAATTTGATGGACAACGGGGTGTGTTCCCCTTTGGGTGAGATTAGGAGAATACCGACCCCAAAGCCTCGAAAATTGGATGCTCCGTCAAAATACAAGTCCCATGTTTCGGTGTCAGTATGGAATATGTCTTCGTCAGGAAAGGCCCAAGTATCGGTATGGCCCTCTTCAGATATCGGACTATCAGCGAGGAACTCGGCTACTACACGGCCTTTGATAGCTTTGAGCGGAACGAATTTGAGGTCAAACTCAGCTAGCATTAGAGTCCATCTGGACATTCTACCGTTGAGAATGGGCTTTTCGAACAAATATTTGATCGGGTCCATTTTGGATAAGACATGTACCTCGTGACTGAGCATGTAGTGTCTGAGCTTTTTAGTGGCCCAAACTAGAGCTAGGCATGTTTTCTCGAGCATTGTATATTTGCATTCGTACTCTAGGAACTTTTTACTGATGTAGTAAATAGCCCTTTCTTCTGAATCGACTGTCTGGGCCAACATAGCCCCCATGGCTGTCTCAGTCGTTGTTAGGTATAACGATAGAGGCAAACCAGGTTGAGGTGGCATTAGTACTGGTGGAGCAGACAGGATTTCCCTGATTTTGTCGAAGGCCGTCTGACATTTATCGTCCCATAGTACCCGTTCCCCGATCTTCAGTTTCTTGAAAATGGGTTCACACACCATGGTTAGCCTTGAAATAAAACGGCTAATGTATTGGACTTTTCCGAGAAACCCCCTTATTTCTTTTTCGGTCTTAGGTGGTTGCATCTCAGTGATGGCTTTGATTTTAGCTGGGTCGACCTCGATGCCGCGTTGGCTAACGATATGGCCCAGTAATTTGCCCGAGGTTACCCCGAAGCTGCATTTTTGAGGGTTTAACCTCATATTGTACTTACGCAAACGGGTGAAGAATTTTCTTAGGGCAGCGACATGCCCATCTCGGTTTTTAGACTTGACGATCATGTCATCGACATAAACTTCCACTTCCCTATGCATCATGTCATGTAATAAGGTCGTGGCTGTTCGTTGGTAAGTGGCCCCGGCATTGATGAGACCGAATGGCATGACGGTATAGCAGTAGGTACCCCACGGCGTGGTGAAAGTGGTTTTACCCATGTCTTCTTCTGCCATTTTGATTTGGTTGTATCCGGCATACCCATCCATAAATGATAAGAGGGCATGATCTGCTGTATTGTCCACCAATATGTCGATGTGGGGCAACGGAAAATCGTCTTTTGGGCTGGCCTTGTTAAGGTCCCGGAAGTCTACACATACTCGGACCTTGCCGTCCTTCTTGGGTACCGGCACGATGTTCGCAACCCAGTCTGGATATTCAGACACCTGTATAAAGCCCGCTTTGAATTGTTTGTCTACTTCTTCCTTGACCTTGAGAGACCATTCGGGCTTCATTCTTCGAAGTTTCTGTTTTACCGGCTTACACCCATCTTTGATGGGTATACGGTGTTCGGCTATTTCCCGGTCTATACCCGGCATGTCCTTGTAGGACCATGCAAAGACATCCTTGAATTCTTGGAGGAGGCTTGTGAGTTGTTGTCTCTCCTCGGGATCTAAGGATAACCCTATCTTAAGCATCTGAGGCTCTAAGGTTGTTCCCACATTGATAGGCTCAGTTTCTTCGATTACCGGGTCTCGGGATTCCCTCTGCTCTAGCTGCTCGATCAGATGTGGGGGTAGGGACACCTGTTCATCGGGTTTCTCAATGTCATTGCAAAAAGTATTTTTGAAAGTATTTTGAAAATAAGCCAAGTCATAAGCGGAACGGTTTTCGTTATTATTGATAGAGAATTTGGAAAACAGCTCAAAGAGAGCGGCCATCTGATCGTTGGTCAGAGGCGGGATTGGGAGTGCTCTCGGGACAGACCCCGAGGCTCCGGTGGCAGTGACTACAGGGAGAGGGGTTACAGGTTGGACTCTAGCATCAGACCCCTTAGACTCGAATACAGACTCGGACTCAGATTCTGACTCGGACTCAGACTCGGACTCAGAATCAGTGTCTGGCATATTTCCTTCCCCGGTGGTCAGCTTGTAGACTCGGCCTTGACCGTCGGTCCATTTGACGGTCTTCTTCCAGCTTCTCTTCCCGGTATCAGCACCGACTTCCGAGATCAGCTTCGAAGGGTCGAACTTGTTGCTTCGAAGGATCAGGTTCACCAAGTCTTCTTTGGGGTTGGGGACAGCTTTGTCTTCCCCGAATAAAAGTCCCAGCACAGGTTCAGTATTGTCAGTACCCTCTTTGGATTCAGCTTGGAGGAGGGCAAATATGTCATCTGGAATGTAGTTGCATTCCCGGGCTAAGGCAGCCTTGGGATGCGTGATGGTTGGTTGATACAGGCCAACTTGGATAGCCCCAAATACGGGTGTGACGAAGTAGTCACTCAGCCTTGGGCTATAAGGGCTCAAGTAGGTACCCTTGATGATGTTGCAGGCCTTCTCAATTCCTGCTCGGACCACATTTCCCGGGGTTATAGCATACCCCAAGCCGAAGTGAGATTCCCCGTCATTCAGAACCTCAATAATCTTCCCGGATGGCAGATATGGCCTTGAAGTAGCCCCCGGTAGGTACCCCAAGTTTTGTAGCATCGTGTCGATGCTCGTGGTGAAGTAGGGCCTAAAAAGGTATTCTTCTTCAATCATCCCTACAAAATCGAACCCCCAAAGGTCGGTGCGGTCCGTAGTGTTACAGCTTGCCACGGTCATTGGGGTTGCTTCTAAGGTGATAATACCGTCTTGTAAGGGCATTTTGATCTTTCGGTGCAGGGTGGAAGATACCGCCTTCACAGCATGGAGCCACGGTCTTCCTAGGAGTAGATTGAAGGAAGAGGTGACATCGATCACCTGGAATTCTAGCTCTTTCTCGATTGGACCGGTCACAATAGTCAGCTTGACGGCCCCGGAAACTGCTTTTGGGCTTCCATCGAAAGCCTGGATAGTGTGGGCAGTTGGTATGTAGTCGGCCTCGGTAATCCCGAGGGCTTTGGCAGTCCTTAGCGGGAGGACGTTCACTGCGGACCCATCGTCAACTAGGGTCATCGGAAGATACTTACCCCGGCAAACCACTGTGATGTATAGGGCCAGATTGTGAGAGGCCCCGAACGGTGGTAGGTCGGCATCTGAGAAGGTGATTGATGGGCCTTCTCCTTTGGACACGCTCTTGAGGTAGGGTAAGATAGTGGCTATCATTTCAGTAGGGGTGACCTGGGAATCAACCTTGATCTGATCGAGAGCCTTAGTAAGTGCCTCTCGATGTTCTTGTGAGCTAACCAAGAGTTGCCATATAGTGAGGTCAACTCGGGTCCTTTTCAATTGTTTAACAAGAGCCGTATCGGTGCTTGGTTCTTCAATGGCTTCTTCCGTCCTGGTAAGTTCAGTGACGGTTGCCTGGACTGAGCCGTCTTTGGTGAGGGAATTACCGGCTAAAGCTTTGGATTTAGCCTTCCTGACTTCTTCGATGGTAACGGGGACAGCTTCCCCTTTGGCGAGGTATATATCTTCTTCATCATCGAACCAGATCCCATTGATTTGTGGGAGGAAAGGAGAGATACGATGAGAACAGTCTATCACCTCACCAGTGAAGATGGCATGAGAGCTAAAGGGGTTGTCCTTGTTGCTTGGCTTGTCCCCGGGTAGTGGTATCTTCCCGCTCTCAATTAAATCCTGAATTAGATGCTTCAGCTTCCAACATTTCTCGGTGTCATGCCCACTGCCTCGGTGATATTGACAGTAGGCTTGGGCGTTGTAGCTCTTGGAGCGTTGTTCAACTGGGACTTCGGGAGTTGGGCCTATCGGCTGGACCAGGCCCTTGGAAGATAACCTTTGTAAGGCATATGTATAGGTAGTCCCTATATCAGTGAATACCCTATGAGGGATGTTTCTTTTGGATGAGGCATCCAAAAGGTTAACCGTGTCGAAGATGCTTCGGGTTGCGGCCGGAGGTTTGGTGGTGGATGAGGAAGCTCCTTGGTAACCCTTGTTAGAGGCCTTAGTCAGGCTCTCTTGTCTTAGATCATCTTCAATTCTCATGCCCATTTCAGTAAGAGTGGTGAAATTGGGTATGACAGCATACCGGAGGTGAACCCGGTAGGAGGGGAGGAGGTTCTTGACAAAGGCCTCCACTAAAGTCTTCTCACTGGGCTTATCGACCAGTTTGACACTCTCGGCCCTCCAGCGTTGGAGGTATTTGGTAAAGCCCTCCTTAGGTTCTTGGGCCATAACCTCTAGGGACCGCATAGTGGTTTGGATCTCGGTGTTATCAGCGTAGTTCCGAGCGAATTCCGTAGCCACATCGTCCCAGGTTGAGAACTTCTTTGGGTCTAGCCTGTAGTACCAGGCCTTTGGGTGTTTCTCCAGAGATGCCGCAAAGAGGTTCTTAAACATAGAAGAGTCCACTCCCTTAATGGCCATGAACTCCTTGAAGGCCCGCACATGTAGTAGCGGGTCTTCAGTCCCTTCGAACATAGGTAGGCCCGTGAGATTCAGGTTTGCGGGCAGTTTGTCACTTACCGGGTTGTAATCCCGACTATTCTCCCGATGGATGTTGTTATTCCCGGTTAAGTAGACTTGTTCTTCCAATCGGCGGACCGAGCTAACTAGTTCAGTTAGGGGTTCCGTGACCCCGGTATTAGGAGTCCTTTGCTCCACTGTAGCTAAGCGAGCAACAATGGCCACTTGGCCGGCCCTCATTTCAGTCAGTTGGGCTTCGATGTCAGCTTGCTTCTCGATTATGGCATCAAGAGAGGTTTGAAGACTGTTCAAAGTGGCCATCCTTCGAGCGTGTCTGGTTGCCGGTGGCCTTTCTGTAAGAACACCACGTAATCAGGAACCGAACCCAAACCTTGGAATTAAAATAAGTACACCCCGAGCGACCCGAAAGAAAAAGGACTTGAGAAAGACATCTAGACGGATGACTCGTAGGTGATGTGACTTCCTTAAGATTTCGGCCTTGGTGAGCCTAGTCTCGTTCGAAGGAAAGTTCACATGAGACTAAACCCCAGACTTTGGACTCGAGTGTGTAGACGGGCCCACCCTTGTAGGAGTATGTCCTACGTAGGTGGGCTTTGCCTTAGTCTAATAAGGCAGACTGGGGGTGGGGAGGAAACTCAAGATATAAGATCGACAGAGTTTCGACGCTATAGACATTGACGACTTACGACATGACCCGACACTGCTAAATACGGGAAGTCCTAAGAAGAGGAAGGTTTGGAAAATTGATAGTTTTGGAAAACCCGAGAAAATCTCGGGGGGAAGGCCCGATTTTTCGAGAAAATCGGAAAGGGTATCGGGCCTCGGTTTTGATGGTTCGAAAATATTTTCGAGTTTTGAATTGGGCAGCATACCGGCTAGAAATAGGCTATTTTGAGTAAAATCATAAGTCCTAAATTCGGTATGTGTCCCGGGTTTTGGAAATTAGATATCTTGAAATTTGAAAATTTGAATGTTGGAAAAAGGAATTTCCGATGATTTGAAAATTTGAAGATGAGATCCCGAAGATTTGAAAATCGAAAATGGCATCTCGAGGATTTTGAAAGTTGAAAATGGCATCGCGAGGATTTGAAAATTGAATTTTGAAAATTCGAAAATCGAATGGTGGATCGGAAATTCGAATTTTGAAATGGGCAGCATGCCGGCTAAAAAATAGGCTTGTTTTGAGTCAAATCTTAAGTCTAAATTTCGGCAGCTTTCCGAGTTTTTGAAAATTTGAATATTTTTGGAAAGATGCATTTTTTTTGAAATGACGGTTTTTGAAAACGACACGGAAACCAAGTAGCACATAGTCACGTAAGCATTATAACGACGCCATGTATGCTTTACACTAAGTCTCGGTCGGTCTGAATAGGGTCTATACCAGTGTTCATAGTCTAGTCGAGAAACGGGACGGTCTTCCTAACTCGAGTGGAGCTTAGAACATGCCGCAAAGTCCATCCGAGTCGACCATGAACACCTTTAACGTATCCAAGGATGAATACGTCGTGGTATAGTGGGACGTCGGTCACCAGTACCGGCCCGGGCAAATATGGGGTTATGCATGAACCGTAAAACTAAAACGCATATTGTACTCATCAAGCGATTTCTATTCGAGTCTCACCCTGAGAACGCCGACGGTAAACCACACATCGGTTGATCCCCAGCGGAGTCGCCAAATTGTGGACATGACGTAGGTCCACCCCGACGCGGCCACGCGCGGGTTTTGGGTAGGCGAATGAACCTCCATATGAGAAGGATCGAATTGAAATTTAAGTCGAAATGGAGTCGCCACCGAATTTTATGGTTATTCGGAACCGTTCGAGCCCACTCTACATCGCCATGGCCCATACACAAAGTATGGCCCATTTTGGTTTGAGAGTTTATTGGGCTCGTCCCTTTGCATATCGATATAGATGCCGACTTGGGCGGTTAATCGTATATTGAATGACTCTCGTTGCCAATGGATTCAGACATCCGGAAACCACGGTTCTGAGTAAGGGGTGAGGGTACGTGTTGGGAAGCCCACTAAGGACACCCAACCCCGCCCGCACTTAGCGGCCTCTACTAGGACATCGTTTGACTTTTGAATATGCGCGTTAGTAGTTTGGTGAAATGTTATGCAAACAGCGTTTTACAAGATATAGAAATTGAATGGGTTGCTACGTCATTTAATGCATCGAATTTATTGTCGAAGTGATTTAGCATGCGAGGGTTCATTTAAAAGCGGTAAAACGCAAATAAATAAAGCAAAGCGAAAATAAATCGGTTACAAGTTACACGGGCGGAATACAACCCGGAATTCACAATACGGCGTACAATAGAATAATTGAAATATACAATTGGAATAACGAGCAATAATTGTAAACGGACCCATGTATAAACTAGACCGTGATTTTGTGTAGATAGACGAACTTTAATTAGTTACACATTATATTGCGTATTAATCAAAGGACGGAGGTTCGAGACCTAGACGTGGTGCTAGCCCGATCTCGAACCTCGATGCCTTGTCCCGATTTATCATCTCGAGAAATTGAGTCTAAATTAATTTTACATCGGATACGACTAAAGAGTCGTCGACATAAAATTGATAATGTGAGACCGTCGATCAAAATCGTTTAAGTGAAGTGATATGCATGAATTTTGGAAAAGCTACGTGATTGACTTTACACGCATTGACTAAGTCGCTTTTAAAAAGGACGAGGCTCGAATGATAAAAAGAAGAGCCCTCGGTTTTTGGGCTGCAGGACCCACTCGGTCGAGTCATGGCCTGACTCGGTCGAGTGTGTCCTTAGACGTAGCTACTGCCCGTTTTTACGGGTGCTACTCGATCGAGTAGCAGGTGTACTCGGTCGAGTGGCACCTGTACGAGTTGTGACTCGTTTGTTTTAATGTGTTTTAAATCGATAATTGGCCGAGTCAAATAAAAATATTGACGGATTTAAATTTAACTCGGTTTGTCGGTATTATAATCATGTCTTATATGATTATAATACCGTTATCGGAATTTTGTAGAAAAGGTTATTGTTTGATAAAAATTTGATTAGTGACGGAATTGCGCCCCTCTACGTCACGACGTCAATATTAATCCTTACGGATTGTGTGACATCGGTTTTCGTGTCAACGGGTTCCGTACTAATCTTTGAAATGGATGACGGTAGGGATTTGTCGTGGAACCCCAACCGATCAAACAAAGTAACCGGCTATTCCTACGGTAGATAGGGCAAGTCGGGTCGAATCCACAGGGACGGTAAAGTATAGCCTAGACTAAGGTCGCCCAAATACTAGACTCGGTCAACGGACTACACTATCCTAAAGAATGATGAGGAGGGAAGAGACTAAGGCTACGACTAGGGAAAACAAACTAGGAAAAACGGGCTAGGATTAGGTCGGGGTCAAAGGGGTAACGGAGTGGTCGAGGGAGAACTAGAGAGGAGGAGGTAGTAGGGTGATCTAGGTCGGTCCGGGCTCTCGCAACTTAGACCAACCTAGAGGTTCCACCTAGAACCCACCGAGGCGACACACAACACAAACGGGGTTCTAGCGCGCTATGGTCCTAGGTCCAATCCGGGCTCTCGCAACTTAGACTTGACCTAGGGGTCGTCCTCACCGGGCTCTCGCAACTTAATGAGGGAACCGAACCCACAACAAACTAACACCCACAAAGAAAGACAAGAAAAACAAGCATTCCAACCTACTTAGTCTTTCAAGCAATTCAACAAACATGTGATGTGCATAAACCAAGAAGAAACCCAAATCTTCCACCCATCATCTCTAACAAACCCTTAATCACCCAATTAACACCCTAATCACCCTACTAACCCTAGCAAGAACACTACTCTAACATAATCAAACTATAACTAACAAGAACAAGAAGATCCAACATAAAAACCAAAACAAACACAAACAAACTAATGAAAACTATGAACTACAAACATTAAGATGAACAAAGATCGAAACTTGGAAGAACAAAACAAGATTAAAAGGAAAAGGGAAGAAGGATTACCATACTAGAGGAAGAAGAAAGGAAGAAACTTGCATTAATGAGAAGAATCCAATACAAACACCCTAGGTTGTCAATCTTGGGTGATTCTTGAAGAATCCCTTAATACAAGTACTAAACTATGATTAACTAACTAATTACCGACTAATCTACACTAATCTACTCTAATCTAACCTAAAACTATCTAGGGTTTAAGGAGAGGTCAAGAAAAATAACATAATCTGGGGGCTTAATACAAGAGGGGGGTATATATAGGGTTTAAGAATGAAAGGAGAAGGAAGGAACAAAGCACGGGCTGAGCTGGGACTTTACCGATCGGGAAAGTGGGAAATCCCGATCGGGAAAGTTTATCCCGATCGGGAAAGTGGGAATCCCGATCGGGAACACCTCACAGTGGCCGCTCCTTGCTTTCCTCTTTATTCCCGATCGGGATGAGGCCATACCCGATCGGGAATAGTCTTGTAGGCCTCTAATATGAACTTTTCGGTCCCTCCTTGGTTCTCATGGCCTTCTCATCGATTCTCGGGACTCGGGATCGGGTCTCGGAGGCTCGGGATTGGGTCCCAAGGTCTCGGGGTCGATTCCAAGGCATCGAGTCATCGTTCCTTAGCTTCGTTGGCTCCAAAATGCATATGTATTGAGTCGGAATCACTCCAACTCTTCATGAACGGCCTCGGGAACCTGAAACGAGCTAAAGGAAACATAAGAAGCCCATAAACCGCTCCAAAGGAGCGGTTCCACAAGGAAAATGGGAGCAAAACACTACAGAATAGGCACTTTAAACGACAATTATCAACTCCCCCACACTTAACCCTTACTCGCCCTCGAGTAAGCACATACTACTACTAAACTATCCGAGTGGGTATTAGCGCACCCTACGCCCCTTCAACTCACGCAAGGGCACTTAGAGGACAAGTGCACTCTGCAAGGCAAGTTGGGTCTTGCGACAAAACTGTGGATGCAACCGGACACAAACACGTAAACAACCACACAAACAACAAACAAACAAACAAACACAATATCGGTTGCACCCAAGAGAAAACAAATACCGCTTCCCTCTAAAAGCGGTGAATGAAACACCGGTTTAGGACTCGAGGCAAGTGACAACGTTCCCAAGCTAGACATACAAACCAAGGTGGACTAAACCCTAATAGTATGACGACAAAGCAACAAAAACGTTGGTAACTTACCTAGGTCCTCCTAACTTCCTAAAAACGTACTACGGGACGATCGGCGGAGATGGAAAGTGATGAACCACGGTGTTAGTCGACACTGTAGGTATGTGAGACCCCGCCCCCTTTAGCGTGAGCCGAGAGGGTCTTCCCATGGCTAAAACCGCCTAACTAGTCCAAGTAAAAAGGTGGAAATATGCAAAGTGAGGGAAAGACCGACTAATGCCGCTATCATCCTTCCTCGGGACTCGGTCCTTTGGTAGGCTCTTCACGGCAAAAGTCGGAAAAAGGCTTATTTTGAGAGGTAGGAGTTATTTTTGTGAGACGATTTTCTTTTTGGCATTTTCTTTCCTTTTGACGTTTTGGATTTGTTTTGCCATGCCATTCTTTTTCTTCTTTTCTATTTTCTTTTTGGCTTTTGTGCCTTTTCTTTTTTTTTTCTTCATTCTTTTCTTTCTTTCATTCTTTTTCTTTGCCCTTTTGGCAAGATTTGGCATTTTTTTGCACTTTCATTGAATAACAAGAAAGGGAGAATCAACAATTTGCATTTTTATTGTGTGGATATGTGTAGGAGGTAGGGAAATGGGTGAGTCAGGTTTGCGCATTCCCCTTCAAACCCACAAAAAGTGGAGAACTTGGACTAATCAAACAATCCTAGACACGGTCACCTAGGGGACGAGACTCGGTAACCAAGGCCTATTCACACCGTGGGTGGTCATAATGGTCAAAGGTGCAAATCCCGCAGTAAATCCTTAGTAAGAAAGGTGGAATCAAGGTAAAGGACCAACGAACTCATTGATTTAGGGTCATTCTACTAGATTAAAGTCCAAGACTCGATTTATACTACTAGGAAGGGAAAATGGACACTCACACTCTAGCCTCTAAACCGGGTTTTCGAAAACCATTTACACACAAGACTCACAAACACAACACAAAATGAAGACTCAACGAGAACGAAAGAAAAAGAAACAAAAGCAACAAAACCGACACAACATAAACAAACACATAACAAACAAACACCACCCCGATATTCCATATGAGTCACCAAATCATCCACAATCTTTACAAAGCTCCACCCGAGCACACCACAACACAATTTCCTCCAAACTCCGCGAGAAATAAAGAAGAAAAAGGGATAAGATGTTACCGGATGTCTTGAAAGCTCTCCAAAGCTAACGGCGATTAGGCGACCTAAGAGGAAAGAGGAGGCAAACACAAACACAATACAAAACAAATATACGACACAAAGACAAAAAAGGAAAACACTCAAAAGAAAATCTTTTTGATTTTTATGAATTTTTTTTTCGAATTTTTAGGGTTTTTTAGGATTTTTTTTTTCTAAAAACTACTAAAATAAAGCTAACTATACTAGAATATCACTCCCCCACACTTAAACCGAGCAATGTCCTCATATGCTCAATTGTAGTGTCGGAGAGACAAAAGAAAGAAAAAGAAACTATGAAAATAAAGCTAAAAATCAAAACTAAGGTGAAGAAAAGGGTAGAAGGTGTCCGGCCGGGGTGTAGTCAAGTCACCGTGGGTCGAGACAAGAAAAAGATATGGATGGGGGAAGAAATAAAAAGAAGGAAATAAAAGGAAATGGGAGGGGAGGGCTAGGTGTAATCAAGTCACCTAGCCCGGATTCCGCCTAAATCCGACTAAATCCTCAAAAAAAGAAAGAGTGAAAAACTTGTAAAAATTTGGATTTATCGATTGACTCTCGACGTAATTACGTCGTCGGGAGTCGGGAGCAACCACTACCGAGGCCTCAAAGGCCATCAAGATACCCTGACTCAAGGGGAAGGGGGGTAAACAAGAGAAAACAAGCGATAAGAGACGGAAAAGTAAGGATAGTTACCCAAATCAATCGTAGTAACTTACGAACTCCATCGTCTTCAATGATTCAATAGATGCACTTGCTTGTCTTCTTCGTTGCCATCCCGCTTCAAACTTGATAAAACCGCATGGTAGAGGTGGTGGCAAGAGAGGGTGAGATTTGATGTGAGAGTCGGTGTAAAGTACATAGGAAATGAAGTGAAGGTATGAAAATGAAGTATGCGGGTGGTATGATATGAGCAAGGAAGGTAGGGAGGTTGGGTGGGGGTATACAATGGTTGGGTGGGCTTAAATGTCGAAGAAGAGGTACCAAAAAGGAGAGTGGACTCGATTTTTGGCACCCTCATCCCGATCGGGACGGCCCCATCCCGGTCGTGACGACACACCCTTCCCGGTCGGGAAGGGTCTTCATGACTCCCAAGACCCCAAAAACCGACTCCCTTAGTCACGATCCAAAGTCTATCACTAACCACTCCTTTCTAGGAGTCATCTCCACTTCACCTATCACAATAAACTCAAAATACACATCAAATTCACTCCCTCACATCGCTCCTCAAAATACCAAAACAATTACAAGAGCTTCACAAAAACAAACAAAAATCAAGAGAAGAAAACACAAATACAAGCACAAGTATTCTAAAGAAGAAGAGGAGGGGAATATACAACATGACGGTTCTTTTAGGAACTCCGTCAAACCTAGGATGGTGGATTCTTCTTCAACCGTAGCCCTCAAGGGCATGGAGGAGCAAGTCGAACGCGCTACCGACATCGTAGTGAAGGCCCAAGAAGCGCTCGAGCTTAACCGACCTCCACGGCCTCCAAGGAGGAGGCAAGAAGTAGGAATCCCAAGACCCGACATCATCTTCATAGTAATCTCCGGGGTCTCTCCATCCTACGAGCTTCACCGATCTCTTCTTCCCTAAGCATTGCCTCCAATCACAAGCAAGCTTCGTCTCCAAGAATCGAGGCACAAAAAGCGGTTTTGGCCTCACTTCCTCGATGCACACCCCCACACTTGCCTCAAGTTGTGGTTCCCTATCTTCATCACTCGGCCCCACATCATCATGGAGGAGAGGATCGAAACTTCTACCGGCGGTTTCAATCCCTTCCAAACCATCACTCGGTGAACTAGCAAGGGGCTCATGATGCATATCTTCGTTCTCGGACAAGGGCAACTCGAGGTTAACAATCTCACCCAACAACTCCACAAACTCCACCAAACCATCCCACTCACTATCCTCCTCCAATTCCTCACCAATGTTGCCTTCACCAAGTGTCATCTCCTCATTCGTCTCTTTTTGGGTAGACGATTGAGGTTTTTCAAAGCAAACTTCTCCTTCAAAGGGAACTACATCGGCGGCATCGTGATTAGGTTGCTCCTCTTTCTCAAGTGGACACCCTTCATCTAATTGTGATGTTCGGGATAAAAACATTACGGTTTGAACCGATAATGCATTTAATCGAGCATCCCTCGCCTCGTTTGCCCTTCGAATTTGGACCCATAATTCATTTTGTTGTTTTTGAATTTGAGTGGTCATTTCTTGGTTGCTCTTTTGCAATTGAAGAAGCGATTGAAACTCCTCCATGTCGGGCAATTGGTGATCATTGGGGTCTTGTAAAGCTCCTTGATAATCTTGATGATGCCCAAGGGGTGGGGCATCATATTGTTGGTAGCAAGGTTGGGGTGGTTGGTAGTATTGTGGGTCATAGGGTTCATATTGTGTTTGGGGGGTAGGGTAATATTGTGGGTCTTGAGGGTATTGGCTTCCATAAGGTGGATCTTGAGTGTACATGGTGGGGTCACAATCATAACTTGAGTAATAGCCACCATGATCGTAGGAGTTATAATCGTCCACTTGTTGGTAGCCGTTTTCATAATCTTGAGGATCATACCCATCTTGATTACCCCAAGAAGCTTGATCATGGTAGGGGGACGTCATGTCATAGCTTTGGTTCAAGGAAGAAGAGTGGTAGCTCATCTCGGCTCCCGAGTGTGTGGAGTCTAGATCAAACCCCATGCTCGCTCCATAATCGTAGTCCATACCCGGTTGGAAACCACTCATTCTAGCAACCGTCCGTTAAAGCGGCTCTAAGTTGCAAGAAGAAGATAATCACCACCTCTAAGCACAAACTGTAGACTAAGAACAAACGTGAGAAGTCTAGTGCTTTTTGGGCACTAGACGAGAGAGAAATAAACCGCTCACACTCAAGAAGCAAAGTAACCAAAAAGAAAAAGAAAACACAACACAAAGACAAAGCCAAGTAATTAGGAAAACAAAGTCTAAACTAGCACCGTCCCCGGCAACGGCGCCATTTTGACGGTAGGGATTTGTCGTGGAACCCCAACCGATCAAACAAAGTAACCGGCTATTCCTACGGTAGATAGGGCAAGTCGGGTCGAATCCACAGGGACGGTAAAGTATAGCCTAGACTAAGGTCGCCCAAATACTAGACTCGGTCAACGGACTACACTATCCTAAAGAATGATGAGGAGGGAAGAGACTAAGGCTACGACTAGGGAAAACAAACTAGGAAAAACGGGCTAGGATTAGGTCGGGGTCAAAGGGGTAACGGAGTGGTCGAGGGAGAACTAGAGAGGAGGAGGTAGTAGGGTGATCTAGGTCGGTCCGGGCTCTCGCAACTTAGACCAACCTAGAGGTTCCACCTAGAACCCACCGAGGCGACACACAACACAAACGGGGTTCTAGCGCGCTATGGTCCTAGGTCCAATCCGGGCTCTCGCAACTTAGACTTGACCTAGGGGTCGTCCTCACCGGGCTCTTGCAACTTAATGAGGGAACCGAACCCACAACAAACTAACACCCACAAAGAAAGGCAAGAAAAACAAGCATTCCAACCTACTTAGTCTTTCAAGCAATTCAACAAACATGTGATGTGCATAAACCAAGAAGAAACCCAAATCTTCCACCCATCATCTCTAACAAACCCTTAATCACCCAATTAACACCCTAATCACCCTACTAACCCTAGCAAGAACACTACTCTAACATAATCAAACTATAACTAACAAGAACAAGAAGATCCAACATAAAAACCAAAACAAACACAAACAAACTAATGAAAACTATGAACTACAAACATTAAGATGAACAAAGATCGAAACTTGGAAGAACAAAACAAGATTAAAAGGAAAAGGGAAGAAGGATTACCATACTAGAGGAAGAAGAAAGGAAGAAACTTGCATTAATGAGAAGAATCCAATACAAACACCCTAGGTTGTCAATCTTGGGTGATTCTTGAAGAATCCCTTAATACAAGTACTAAACTATGATTAACTAACTAATTACCGACTAATCTACACTAATCTACTCTAATCTAACCTAAAACTATCTAGGGTTTAAGGAGAGGTCAAGAAAAATAACATAATCTGGGGGCTTAATACAAGAGGGGGGTATATATAGGGTTTAAGAATGAAAGGAGAAGGAAGGAACAAAGCACGGGCTGAGCTGGGACTTTCCCGATCGGGAAAGTGGGAAATCCCGATCGGGAAAGTGTATCCCGATCGGGAAAGTGTATCCCAATCGGGAAAGTGGGAATCCCGATCGGGAACACCTCACAGTGGCCGCTCCTTGCTTTCCTCTTTATTCCCGATCGGGATGAGGCCATACCCGATCGGGAATAGTCTTGTAGGCCTCTAATATGAACTTTTCGGTCCCTCCTTGGTTCTCATGGCCTTCTCATCGATTCTCGGGACTCGGGATCGGGATCGGGTCTCGGAGGCTCGGGATTGGGTCCCAAGGTCTCGGGGTCGATTCCAAGGCATTGAGTCATCGTTCCTTAGCTTCGTTGGCTCCAAAATGCATATGTATTGAGTTGGAATCACTCCAACTCTTCATGAACGGCCTCGGGAACCTGAAACGAGCTAAAGGAAACATAAGAAGCCCATAAACCGCTCCAAAGGAGCGGTTCCACAAGGAAAATGGGACCAAAACACTACAGAATAGGCACTACAAACGACAATTATCAATGGATTCATGCGCGTTCAACTACGAATGATCGGGATCGTGTTAATAAACGAACCTTAAAAAAAGATCATCGTAGTCAAACGAGTTCGGATCCGAGTTTTGATATTATTACATATATACACGGTACATACGATATTATAGTAAAATATAATAACGATGATTAAATGCTAAACGTAAAATGTTAGTGTTTAGTAAAAATGTCGTTACTATCGACTAAATAAAATACTATAAGCGTAAACAAAAATGTACGAATATATTAATGCTAGTGTCACTATTATGATTACGATTATAAATACGATATGAAAATACAATAAATAAAAGTGAGATTAGAAGAAAAGAGATCGAGATGGGGTTTAGGACACCCTCAACATACATGCTTAGTAAGGACCTCGAAAATGGACTCGTAATAGCGGCACGGGCTTGGGAGTATCGAGGATGTATGCGAGTTATGGTGTGTATATGTGTGTATGCTTCGCCGGTTCTCCGAGGGACGAGGGGCTCGGGTTTTGTGTGTCTTGCCTAGGGTCGCTAGGGTCGTAGTATTGTGTATTTGCAAAAGGTGTGAAGGTGTCAAGAAGTGTAAGTGCAAGGGTGTGCTTGAAGGAGAAGTTGTTGAAGTGTTGTAGTGTCTCGAAGTGTGTGTAAAAGTTGTGTTGGTGCATGGGTATTTATAGGGGACTCGACATATGGGTCACTCGACCGAGTGGCGCGGGTGCACTCGGTCGAGTGCCCTCGCGAATGCATCTGGACGGATCTGGAGTGGCTCCACTCGATCGAGTGGTCAATCCACTCGATCGAGTGGATCAATCAGCCCGAGTTATTTCGGGCGTGATTGGCACTTGATTTGTGTTGATTGATTTGCATCATTTTTGGAAGGATTCATGAGTGATTTGGCTGATTTTGGACAGGATTATGAATCTGGTCGATGCATTTGGTCATTTCTGTGTCGGGTTTGTCTTGACCGGGTTTTGATCCGGTCGCCAAAAGCCGGGATTTTTAGTTGGTGTTGGTTTTGATCCAAATTAGTCTTATTTTGCTCGGAACGACCCACCGGGCCTGAATTTGAGGTCTGTTTTGTGAGATTTTTACTCCACTAAAAGTCCATGTCGGATATTATTGATTCCGAGCCCAAGTCCGAGTATATACTAAGTCACGTTTGCGTCCGATCATCATCGGGTGTTTTTTGGGAACTGCTATAGACACCTGGCGGTCAAATTTTGGGTGTCTACACCTTGTTACCTATGGCTTGAGGGTTGTGAGTTATACCCTGTTATCTATCTTATTAAGCTTTTGAGGATCGATTTGAATGATAAATTGTCAATTAATGGAATTAGGTTGGTACTTTAGACACTGAACTTTGGGTTATAGGTTACTTGATTATTTGGAGGACTTAAAGTTGAATATATTTTGGGGTAGTAAGAGTATATCGTATTTGATGGATACCTAGTACCTAATTTAACCTAGAACCGAACCAAGTGTAGCTAATAATAGTATTTTGGGATTCATACCTAATGCTTATTTGATGGATGCGTCGTGAATATTTGGGATCATAGAGTGTTGGTTAAAGTGTTAACCTGAGTGTTGTGGTACCATCAAAGGTTTTCATTAATACCATTAGAAATTTTGGTTAACATAGATTACCCGTGTTTCTTAAGGATTAGATCGTTGATCGTTGTTTAAGGTTGTAAGCTATGAACTTTGGAGTTGAGTGATCTAAATTGGATAAATTGTTGTTAACGTTGAAAAGGAGAAACGTATTGCCATTAGAGGTTGGATTTATCACGTTGTTTTGAGGAATACTTTGATGTCAATCATCTTAATGGATTTACAGTTCATAACCTTAGACCAACGAGATTGTGGCTTCGTTGAGTTATTAAATATTTTCTGGTTGCACCATTACGATTAGAAATTTGATGGACTTCTCAGAAACAATAATCGAATGAAGTGTTTGAAGATGTGAGTGTTTGCGCCATTACCTATAGGTTTGAGCGTGTTTGAGGATTTATTGTACTTCCCCAACTTCTGTACTTGTGGTATTATAAATATGTTGGTGATGATTTTTGAGGATTTCGTGTCCGAACATTGTTAATTGGTGGATTTTATTTAGTCTTCCTTACTCGAGAAATTTGAAGTATACCTCGAGTTCAGACCTTATGAGCTTTAAATTATGAACCTTAGTGATTACGAGTTTGGGTACGTTTTGATAACCGTTGGAGTCTTAATTAAAGGATTAGTCTAAATCATTTGTGGATTCTTACGATACTAATTGGTAGATTATATAAGTATGTAAGACTTAATTTTGGAGGTTGTAGATTGAGTAGGACCACCCTGTACTGATATTGGACTTAGCGTTATTTGATGGGCCAATTAGGAACCCGTGTTTGTGAGAGTCGTGCTAGGAATCTCGAGATGGTTAGTTTCTTCTATAATCCTTGAGAGCTTTTTCTGACTCTCAACTCCGTCTTCCTTTCTACTTCTATTGAATTCTGTTACCGCATCTACTGCTAATCCCTTCAACTTCTTTTTCGGGTTTGAAACTTTTGTTTCGATTTGTCGTTGACCTTGACTCTATTTATCCGTTCATCATTTCCCCAAACTTATGAAAAGTTTGACTAATTTAAAAATTTTGATTTTCATGAAATTTTAACATTTTGAAGCATAATTTCAAATTTTAAAACTCCCCACTTTGTAAAAACATTGAGCAATTTAACATTTTGGATTATTGTGAAATTTTAACATTTTGAGTTATAATTTCTATTTATGAAACTCCCCGTTTTGTAAAAATTTGACTAATTTAAACTTTTCGGATATCGTGAAATTTAACATTTTTGAATTATAATTTAAGAACTTTATACTTCACTTTTGTTTTATCTTTGGTTGATATTTATATTTAGTCCTGTTTCAAAATGCCTTAATAATTTATTTTAAATTATTTTGAAAATATTTCAATTTTTGATTTTCAAACGATTGGAATTTTATGAAGACTTTCATATTTTCAAATACTACAACTTCTATAGGATTATTTTGTAAAGCGTTTTAACATTGTCGAAATTATTTTGAATGTTCAAGTTTGATAATATTTTTGAAAACTTTCATAATTACTTTGATAACATTTTCGAAATTTTAACGTTTTGAAATTAGTTTCACTTTATTGTTGGTGGACTTTTGAATCTGTTATTGAAAATGTTTGACGACTGGTTTGATTTTTACTAACTACAAATTTTGATTTCTCCAAACTAAATTTCGTCTCATCATAAAAAGAAATATTATTAAATTTCTTAATCAAATTGTTTTACTTTTGTTTTGAAAATGTTTTAATTACCCTATTTCCTTCAAGCTCGTTACAAATGCTATTTAGCGTCGTTATTTTATCAAATAACTTTACTTTACGATTTCACTAATTAAAAGATTTCAAATTCCGGGTGGCTTAGCCCAATTTCTCTTGGAATAAATGATTGCATTTGATTTCATATCACTTTAAAAGTTGTAAAATTTTCTTTTACAGCAAAATTTTTATGCGAAATTTATATCCTCATCTTTTTGAGTGGGGTAATCTTGACTCCTTTTTGCTTATTCTTAGTTTCGAGGACGAAACTTTCTTTTAGTGGGGAGGATTGTAACACCCGCTAATTTTCTAGGCGTTGTTATCTATTCTGTTATGACTCCGTCATGACTCTGTGATTTTTTTCTGCCTTCAGTATCCTTCATTTTCAAACTTCATAATATTTTCGAGTCAAATATTATTTATTTTCATTAAAATATTTTAAATATTTTATTTTCCTTTAATAAATCTATTTAATAAATTTTCTTCGCAAACTATTTATTTAATTCACAAAGAATCTCATTTTATACGAACTATCATTTTAAGCTTGAATTTGGGTTATTTATTTTTCTAAAAGGGCCCAAATACGTTTATATAATATTTCTAACTAAGAAAATATTTTTATTTATGAAAATCTATCATTTAATGATTTTATTACGAAGTTTCGTAATTAATTATTTTCGGACGCGCGGTTTACTTGAATTGCTTTGAAATACCTTTAATAATTTTACGATTCTTCTTTTTATCAACTTACAATTATTTTGGAACCTTTTCTCACATGTTGGACCGTGACAACCCTTGTCACACCCCTTACTACACATTTTATTACACATTTCATTTTATGATGTTTAAGCCTTAGATATTTTTTTTTCTCACCCATTTATTTTTGGCCTTAAACACAAACTCTTCACACTCCCTTCCTCTCTCATTTTGGCTGAATTGTGCATGTATTATGACATAGTTTTCATCAAAATTTACTTATCATTTATGCTTTAGAAAACCATCCACTTTCTTATCATTCTTTTTACAAAAAATTAAACATTTCCTCCCTTTGTCTCTCTTGGCTGAGATTTTCCAGCAGCTTTTCTAGCCAAATTTTGTCTCAAAGTGAGTCTTGATCGTCTCATTTTCATCTCCAAGTTAATCGTCACTCCGATCCCTTCGTTAAGGTAATAATCGATGTTGTTTTCGATCGATATTTGCCTTCATTTTCTTAGTTTTCTCATGGTATTTTTCCACCATGTTTTTCATGTGTTGAAGGATTTTTGAATGATCCCGAAGCCGAGGAATATATTATCGATTCAGACTTGGAGTAGAGGTAACGTCGATGTTACTCGGTATTTTATGATTTTAATTGTGTATTTGCATGTATATATTTTTATATTTTATTTTGACAATATATGTATGTCATAAAATCTGGAAAATTTTCAAAAGTTGAAAATTTGCATGTTTCGGTATTTTTATCGCTTTTACGAGATTAACTATTAAATCGTCATATTAATTTGTAAAATCATAATATTCGGCCTAAACACGTAATATATGTTTATATTCTGTAAAATTGATATTTTTGATGATTTATAATAATTTAGGATTTTTCTGATATTTTAAATATCGATTATTGAATTATTACCGTTTACGGACAAAAACGATTAAAAGCCGATTTTTAGTTCTAGTACCTAAACATTTTATTTTAATCTGATTTTTGGCGTGGTGAAACTTTCTGGTGAAATAGAATTTTCTGAATGTTTTCATAATTTTTCGGAATTGTTAAGTGGATGAATTAATTAATCACTTTAAATCATCGTTTATCGTTAAAACCGTGTTTGTTGTTTAAATTCTCGAATTCTGGCCTTTGGTTTGAATCTGGGAAAAAATGTGATTCTGATGATTTCATATTAATATATATTTTAATGATTTTTAGTGCCTTAATAAAATGTTAGGAACGATAAGTTTATTAATGAAATCGTTAATTGTGAAAACGGGTTTAAATGACGGTTTTGTTGGAATTTGTTAAATCTGGAATTTTGGAAAAATCTGAAAAATTTATATTCTGGAAAATCATGATTTTTAAGTTTAATAATAATTTCTGGATATTAATACTTAAATCGTTTTGTAATTATTATTTTTATTAATCGTTATTGTCTTAAACTAGGGCCACGCATTTATAAGTCGCCGCTCTATTATAGTTGAGTAGCCTAGTTAGAGACCGAAGTTTGATTTGTTTGAACTAAGTTCTCGAAGCTAGTTTTTAGTATTCTCCTAGTGAAAGTCTAGCCGTCTACATTACTCCTATCCATAACGCCATTTTGAATATTTTTATTATTATCGATATATTTTCATTTGCAGGTTGGCAAATGTTTTATGTTTTCTTCGGAAAACTCATTTTATTTATATTGTTTCGTTACGTGAAATTTTTCACTGAAAGCTTATTTTTAATATGCTGTTTTACTATTTTCCATTTTTACTATTTTTCTATAATAGTAATTACAGTTTTAGAATCCTGTTATACGGCTAGGAGAACGTTGGCGTTGCTCCCCACTGATTGTGGCTGTTATGTTTTTAACATGGCAGGTATATGTGTTTTCCTTCGGGTGGGCTAGCGAGCAGTTATGGATCCTGCTTGTTTTAATCAGATCACTGTATTATGGATTGTTAAAACCCTTTTTATGGATTTTATTTATTTATTTATTTTTGTAGCCATTTTTTATTTTATGGCTTATGTATTGACTTACCATTTTTATTTAATCAAGACATAGCTACAGTGTGTTATAATCCCACTTCTACAGTGTTTCCGCCACTGTATTGCGTTAGAATTTCTAGGGGATTACACAAGCTCAGAATCATCATCCTCAAGCTCATAGAAGTCGTTCTTCAAGCTTTTACCCGACTCATCCCCTAGATCGATGTCTTTCATGGCGTGGATCATTTTTAAAGACTCATCATTAGTAGGTGAGGTGTTGCCTTGAAGGTCAAACATGAGCTTCTCGTCGCCTAGCTTAAATGTGATCCTACCGTTCTTCATATCAATCATCGCACCGACGGTATGTAGAAATGGGCGCCCAAGGATAATGGGAGTGATAGCATCTTCCGGCATATCAAGCACGAGGAAGTCGACCGGAATGAAGTACTTCTCGATTCTTATCGGCACATCCTCTAACATCCCTAATGGTCGGTTGAGTGAAATATCGGCCATTTGGAGTGTAATAGAAGTACACTTGAGCTCGTTCATCCCAAGTCGCTCACAAATGGAATAGGGAATGATGCTTACACTCGCACCCAAATCACATAGTGCTTTCTCAATCTTGAAGTTGCCTATGGTGCACGGGATCGAGAAACTACCCGGATCCTTCAGCTTGGGAAGCGTAGAACCTTGAATAAGCTCGCTCACCACTCTTGTGAACGCTATAGTCTCTTCCTTGTCGACGGATCTCTTCCTAGCTAAGATTTCTTTCATGAATCTTCCATATGCCGGGATTTGGGTAAGTAACTCGGTAAACGGGACACTCACATCCAATTTCTTCACAATGTCTAGGAACTTGTCATATTGAACATCCACCTTGGTCTTCATTTGCCTTGTTGGGAAAGGCAACTTGATATGCACCTTGTCTTGCTCATTAAGGTTGGACTTTTCAAATGACATTTTCCCTTTACCTTTGTCTTTTTCTTGAAGTGGGGGAAGCTTGTCTTCATGGGGTTTCTCAATCTCCCACAAAACTTGCTCCTCCATTGGATTTCCCAAGCTTGAATTTTCTTGAGTTGAAGATGCAACTTATTTCATTGCTTGTTGCTCAATCGGGTTTAAGGGGGAATCATAAGATGCACCACTCCTTATGGTAATAGCATTCACATGCTCAAATTTAGCCGTTTCACCTTGAGGAGGCAGTTGCCCCTTTTGCCTTGAAGAGCTACCCGAAGCAACTTGAGCTATTTGGGTTTCGAGCATCTTCATATGAGCTTCTCTTGCTATGTTCTCCCTTTGAAGATGAGCAAAGAACTCTTGTTGGTTTCTTAGCATCACCATTTGGCTTCTTTGCATTTCTTGGTTACTCTTTTGCACATCCATCATAGATTTTTGCATGTCAAAATCTCGAGGTGGAGATAGTGGATTGTGCGGAGTATCGGTGAGTGCTAAGGGAGTACCATAATCATGAATCGGAGACCGGCTCCTTGGCTTGTTCTCTTATCGAGTACCTTGAGTTGCTTGTTGTTGTTGATGGTTCCCTTGGAACCCATGAGAGTTGCCTTGATTGTTGCCATGGTTGTAGTTTTGATGTCCTTGGTTGTGTTGGTTTCTTTGGAAACCACCTTGATTGAAGTTCCCTTGTTGGAACCCTTGATTGTTGTTGAAGTTACCTTGGTTATGTTGCTTGAAATTGTTGAATGGCCTTGGGTTGCCCATATAACCTTGGTAACCTTGGTTGTCCCTTAAGGGAGGTGGCACATATGGACGGTGTTGTAGAGATTGTTGTTGGGAAGCTTGATGGGAAGCTTGGAACATATGAGGATAGGGGGCACCTTGCTTGAACGCTTGAAAGGCGTTCACTTGCTCAATACTTCCCCGAAAATGTATAGGTTCATGTCCAACTATCCCGCAAATATCGCACATCCCATAGTAAGGTGTAGAAGATACAACTCCCAAAGCATTGACTTGTTGAATTGAATGTTGGTGGGAGGCACTTGCACTTTGACCTTGATCAAAATGACTTTGGAGCTTCTTGTCAATAGATTCCATGTGGGTTTTTAATTGAGCTCCTAGATCAATGCTTAATTGTGTAATGGCATCAATCTCGTGCCTTCCTCCTCGATTCGCCTTTCTAGGCCTTGAGTATTGGGAGTTGTGCACCGCCATCTCCTCGATTCTTGACCACGTTTGGTCATCATCCACCTCGGTAAACCTTTCATTCGATCCCATGTTGAGAATGGCCCTTGAGTCTTCATATAACCTGTTCCAAAACTATTGAACTAGGAACCATTGTGATAGACCATGGTGAGGACAAGAGCGGATCAAGGCTTTGAATCTTTCCCACGATTCGTAGAGGCTTTCTTCATCACGTTGTTGGAATCCCGTGATAGAGGCTCTCAATAGATTTGTCTTCTCCGGGGGATAAAATTGTTGGTAGAATGCTAAGGCTAGTTTCTTCCAAGTATCAATACCAAGAGTCGCCTTGTCTAACCCCTTGAACCATTGCTTGGCTTTACCGATTAAAGAGAAAGGAAATAATACCCAACGGATTTGATCTTGGGTTATTCCCGTTTGTGAGATAGCATCGCAATAATCCGAAAAGGTTTCCATGTGTTGATGAGGATCTTCAGTTGGTAACCCACTAAATTGACTTCTTTCGACCAATTGGATGAATTGCGTTTTTGCCACAAAGTTACCGGTATATGCCTCCGGTAAAACGGTTGGACCGGGCAAAACGTCTTCCGTAAAGGTTGAATGTGAAGAGAACTTAGGCATGATTGGATATGGGGGAGATGTTGGTGTAGACGGTGCTGATGTAGACGTAGAAGGAGAACTAGGACTAGAAGTACCGAAAGGATTGATGAAATTCCCTTCGGCCGTCTCTCGAGGTATCTCGTTCAAGTCAAAACCTTGAGCTTGTTCTTGATTGGTATTGCTAGCACTTGGTTGAGAGATTCTAACCCGGTCAATCGTCCGTTGGCGAAAGGCTCTAAAGAGTCTTTTCGGCTCTGGATTGAAGAGAAAGAAATCGCCTCTCCTCCTAGGCATACACTACACACTCGAACAAACGTAAGAACACCTAGTGCTTTATGGGCACTAGGGAAAGACAATAAACAAGCACAACGGGAGACAAAGAAGAAAGAAAACGATAAAAACAAGGAAAAAGACTACTAAATATGCACAAGAGATAGAAGAAGAGCACAAAGAAGGGTAACTAAGTCAAGCTATAAGTAAACTAAGTCTAAACATGCACCGTCCCCGGCAACGGCGCCAAATTGATGGTGGGTTCTTGCCGCGTTCCCCCACCGATTAATATTAACCAACTATACCTAGTGGGTAGCTAGAGTAAGTCGGGTCGATATCCGCGGAGACGGCTTTAGGTGTCTAGACTAGGTCCACTTAAAACTAGGCTAAGTCACAAACAAACACAAAGAGACTAGAATTGATTAACTATGATAGTTGAAGAGGTATGAACTAGGCTAACAATGAACTAACTATAACAAGAACTAATAAAAAAACTAAAGACTAAGGAGAAGGAGAACTCAAATATGAAAGGGAGTAGGGTTAGGTCGGGTTCAAAAGTGTAGTAGGATAATTGGGAAGTCAAGGGTATAGGTTTTCCATGCCACTAAGGTCGGTTTGCGCTCTCGCGCCAAAGCCTAAGTCCGCACTCTCGTGTCTAAGACTAGACCCGAAAACCTATGCAAAGTATTACCTAAAGCACAAGCATTCAATCACAAATTGATTACAAGATGAGAAGATGAAAACAAGCATGAGAAGCATTGGCCACTACAACTCAAACAAGCAATTCAACAAACACATAGAGTGCTCAACATGTGACTAGTGACAAAGATTCAACCTTTTCCCCTAAAAACCCTAATTACCCATAATACACACTTAATCTCCCTACTAACCCCACAAAGAATCTACTCACTCATTATCAAACTAAGACTAACGTAAACAAGATAAATCAATATAAACATCCAAACATTCATTATGAACAAACAAGAACAATAAACAATATGTAAAGATTATAACTTGATAAACAAACAAAGAACAAGAGAAAAGAGATTATACCAACTACAAGAGGATGAAAAAGATGAGAACTTGCATTCAGGGCCGTCAAATGAATTTGAGAGGCCCTGTGCTAAAAATTAAAATGAGGCCCCCAAAATAAATATATTTCTCAAAAAAATAAGGGGTCAATTTTCAAATGACAAATAGAAATCCTGAATTGTTTTGTAAGACGATTTAAATCAAACAATTTCTTTGCTGTAAACTATCCAATTTAGTTCGGATTTGAGTCAGATAGGACCTCGAGGGGGCTAAAGTTTTTTTCTTCAGGATTTTTAATCAATTTATGTATTTAGTTTAATATTAAAAAAAATAAGACCGTTCATTTTGATAACCATGGAATACAATACATTATTATATTAGTAACTCATGGTATTTAAGTTGTGGAAAATTTTAAAAGTCAATTCTTAATCTTATTTAAGATAATAAGATAAGATATCCATCTAATATGAATAGGGGGTAAATTATATGGCTAAAATTAATCCAAAGTTACATGACAAAAATTGAAGGTGTAAAAGAAAAAGGAAGAAGAAATAGGAAAAGTGGGCAAATTGGAAATCGAACCCTGGTCCTCAGTACAAGATAGTCAGTTCCCAACCACTGCACCAAATAATTATACATGCTAATGTATGCGCTGAAAAAACATATATTTGGAGGCCCTCTGTCTTTTGGGCCCCGGTTCTTAAAACCGGGTGAACACCCATTCCGACGGGCCTGCTTGCATTAATAAGAAAGCCAAATAATCTCCAAGGTTGTCAAGCTTGGATGAGTCTTCAAGAATCTTCTTAATACAAGACTAATTGCTAGATTATACTAGGATTAACTAAAGATTAATATGAAACTAAACTAGAGATGAAGAGAAGCTAATTAGGGTTTTGAATGTTGAAGAGAGGCCTAAGATAGTCTAATGTAGTGTAAGATGCTTAAACAATACAAGGGGGAAGTATTTATAAGGTTACAAAAGTGAAGGAGAATGAAAAGAAGAGTCTCGTGCTGCAGCTTGCCCATCCCGTCCGGGAAGAAGTGGTCACGTCCGGAAAGAAGTGGTCCCGTCGGGGATGGCCCCAAAACAGGAGCTGTTCAATTTGTGCACCCCTTCCCGGTCGGGAAGGCCACTATCCCGCCCGGGAAGGGCCTTGTAGGCCTCCAATATGATCTTTTTGGTCCCTCATTGCTTCTCATGGGCTTCTCATCGATTCTCGGGGCTCGGGATCGAGTCTAAGGGGCTCGGGAATGGGTCCCAAGGTCTCGGGATCGAATCCAAGGCATCGAGTGATCGTTCCTTCTCTTCGTTGGCTCCAAAAGTCTATGAAACGAGTCAGAATCGTTCCAATTCTTCATGAATGGTCTCAGGAACCTAAAACGAGCTAGAAGAAGTATAAGTAGCCCCGAAATCGCTCCAAAGAGCAATTTCTCAAGGAAATACAAGACCAAATACAACAAGTTAGGCACTACAAACTACACTTATCATTCGTACCTGCTATTTTATGATTAGATGTATCTCTAATTGACACCTTTGCTTGTACCGCTTTTTATAACTAGCGTACCCCATTTATATTCGTGTACTCCTTTAGGTTAAGAGTACCTACTTTTATTAGGTTTGGTACCACTATTACCTTCATTTGTAATTGGTCTCTTAGTAAACTTAACAAAAGATCGTCTCTCAGTAGATATATCATAAATAAGAGAAATTATTCGTTTTAGATAATCATTTGTTCAAAAGTATACTCCGTAATAAGGTGATCGAATTCTATTATATAAATAAAAATAATCGTTCGTCCTTAATAACTTAGATGGAAAAATAAACTCTTTTGGGTCTCAAGAAAAATTCTTAAGACCATAAACTTAATTAAGTAAAATTATCTCACACTTTGATTCTTAAAAAAACTCTTAAGACTATAAATTTGAGTAAAATTTTTTACATCGACAAATTATTACAAAGTCATGAATTTCATAGATATAAACCAATCATCTTGTGAGTTTTAGAAAAACTCAAGTAAAAATTTCTCTTTCGAGTATTAAAAAAGCTCTTAAGATTATAAACGTCTGTGAAATTTTTCCACATTGAAAAATTATTATAAAGTTATGAATTTCATATTATTTGCTCGAAAAAGTAATTAATCTATTACATATAGAAATAGTAAAATCATCTCACATCGAAAAATTATATTAATGGGATAAATTTCTAAATAATCATTCGTTCTTAGATATCAACAAAAAAATCTTTTGATCCTTAATCTTTTAAGACTATAAAATTAAGTAAAATTATTTCACATCGAAAAATTATGATGAGCTGACTAAATTCTATATAATAAATAAGAGTAATCATTCGTCCATAGATATTAGCCAAACATCTTTTGAGTCTTAGAAAAACTTTATCTCACATCAAAAAATTATATAATAAGGCGATGCATTTTCATTATATAATCCGTTCTTAAATATTGACAAAAATTAAAGAGTTTTGAAGACTATAAAATTAAGTAAAATTATCTCACGTTGAAAGAATAATGTCATACGTATAAATTAAATATTTCTCCCTTCTATAATTGTAGTTATAAGTAAAAAGTGGGGTTAATATAGTAAAAAGGTTGGACCAAATAAAAAATATTTGCGATGGGAAGAGATAGAAAGACAGAAGGAAATAGAATATGGAAGAAGATAGAAGGAAGGAGGAAGTATAAACTATCAACCCAAATATTTACTAATATTGTCTTAAGAGAGATATTACGAGTTTTAAATACAATTCTGTGGACATGACATAGGTCCACCTCGACGCGGCCACGCGCGGGTTTGGGCGGCGAAATGTTTCCCATGTGAGATAGTTCTCGGGATGAAATTTAAATCGAATTAGGAGTCGCTACCGAACTTTGTGGAAGTTCGGGCCCATTCGAACCCACTCTATATTTCGTTGGACCGTGCGCAAAGTACAACCCACTTTGATACTAGAGCTTGTGGGGTTCGTCCCTTTGCATTACGATATCGATGCCGACATTATCGGGTACCGTATATCGAATGACTCTCGTGCACCAACTGTTTCGGACATCCGGAAACCGAGGTTCTGAGTAAGGGGTGGAGGTACGTGTTGGGAAGCCCACGAAGGACACCCAACCCCGCCCGCACATAGCGACCTCTACTAAGATATCGTTCGAATTTCTAATACGCGCGCTAGTGATTCGGTTGAAATGTTACGCAAACAATATTTTATGATATGCGAAAAATTGAATAAGTTGCTACGTTGATTTAATGCATTTAATTCACGTCAAAGTGGTTTAGAATGCGAGGTTCATTTGTAAAACGGTAAAACGCGAACAAATGAAAGCAAAGCAAAACGAGCATAAATTACAAGTTACGCGGGCGGAAATACAACCCGGATAAAACAAAATAACGAGCAAAGTCAAAATAATGATATAGTAACGGTAATAATGAACTGATTAGAATAATGATGCAATGCATGAGTTTTTTTTGAAAGAGTACGCACGTGATTGTCTTTACACGTGACAACCAAAATCGTAGAAATATTTGATGATGCTAAAATGATGAAGGAGTCTCGCGGTTTGGCATAAAAGGGACCACTCGATCGAGTCATAGGCGGGACTCGATCGAGTGACCGTGTTACAGACTCCCTACCCTTTTTTTGAGGTGCCACTCGATCGAGTGGGCTATAGCACTTCGAGTGCCCCCTGTACGAACTGCTGTTCGTTTCGTGAGGAGGTAACTCGGGATTTATTGATTTTGAAATCGATAGCCAACCGAGCCAAATAAAAAAAGTGCATAATTTATATTCGACTCGGTTTTCGATGCTCATAATATGTATTTTATGATTACGAGCCGGTATCGGGAATTTTAGAAAAAGTGTTATAAAGTCGTTTTGAATTGAATTAGGACGAAATTAATTCCCTCCGCATCACGACATCGTTATTAATCCTTACGGATTATGTGACGTTCGATTTTGCATCAATGGGTTCCGTTGATAAGTGTAGTTTGTAGTGTGCCTATTTTGTTGTGTTTTGGTCCCTTTTTCCTTGTGGAATCTCTCCTTGGGAGCTTGGGAGCGGTTTTTGGGTTACTTATGCTTCCTTTAGTTCGTTTTAGGTTCCCGAGACCATTCATGAAGAATTGGAACGATTTCGACTCGTTTCATACGCTTTTGGAGCCAACGAAGTGAAGGAACGATCACTCGATGCCTTGGATTCGATCCCGAGACCTTGGGACTCATTCCTGAGTCCCTTAGGCTCGATCCCGAGTCCCGAGAATCGATGAGAAACCCATGAGAGGCAAGGAGGGACCTTAAAGATCATATTGGAGGCCTACAAGACTCATCCCCGACGGGAATGACCTCATCCCGTCCGGGATGAAGTGCACAAATGCGATAGCTGCTGTGATGGGTCCATCCCGACCGAGACCACTTCATCCCGACCGGGATGAGCCCAGTTCAGACCCACGCTTCATTGTTTCTTCTCCTTATTCATTGTAACCCTATATATACCCTCCCTCTTGTATTCTTATGATATGTTAGACATTACCCACAAACCCTAGACTACTTTAGGTTAGATTAGCCTAGATTAGAGTAGATTATTCCTTAGTTAATCCTTAATCTTAGTTTAATCTAGTTAGACTACTCTTGTAATATTGGAATTCTTGGAGATTCTACCAATCTTGACAACATTGGTGGATGTTTTGGGTCTTCTTCTATACAAGTGTTCATCTTTTCCTTTCATGTAGTTTGGTATAATCTTTCCTTTCTCTTTTCCTTTAATCTGTCATATTTAATCAAGTTTTCATCTTTGTTATTGTTTGTTCTTGTTCTTGTTAGTTTCATAATGTATGTTTGGATGTTTGTGTTGTTTCCTCTTGTTTATGTTAGTATTAGTTTGATAATGTGTGAGTAGACTTGTTGTGGGGTTAGTAGGGGGATTAAGTGTTGATTATGGATGATTAGGGTTTGATTGTGGGTAAAGGTGGATTCTTTGTTACTAGTCACATATTAAGAGCACCATGTGTTTGTTGAATTGCTTGTTAGAGTAGTAGTTGCAAATACTCCTCTTGCTTGTCTTCCTCTTCTCATTGTGTGATTGATTTGTGGTTGAATCCTTGTGTATTGGGTGACAACTTGCATAATTATTCGGGTTTTGTCTTTGACACAAGAGTGCGGACATTGGTCTACGTAGCGAGAGCCCGGACCGACCTTAGTAACTAGGTGAAACCTACACCCTCGATCTCCCAACTATCCTACTACACTTATGAACCCGACCTAACCCTACCCTTTCCTTATTTGATTTCTTCGTTACCTTAATCGTAGTCATAGTCTTCTCTCCTTGTAATTGTTTTGTCTAGTTTAGCTCGTTGACTTAGTCTCGTATTTGGGTGACCTTAGTCTAGACGCCTCTTACCGTCCTCGTGAACTCGACCCGACTTACCCTAGCTACCCAGTTAGGAATAGCCGGTTAATTATTGATCGGTGGGGATCCACGGCAAATCCCTACCATCAATTTGGCGCCGTTGCCGGGGACGGTGATAGTTTAGACTTTGTTTTCCTAGTTACTTGACTTTGTCTTTTTTTGTGTGTTTTTCTTTTTTGTCCCTTTTCTTCTTGTGTGTGTGAAGTTTATTTCCTTCATGTCTAGTGCCCAAAAAGCACTAGACTTCTCACGTTTGCTCCTAGTCCACAGTTTTTGCCTAGAGGTGGTCGCCATCCTCTTCTTTACAACTCAGAGCCGCATAAATGGACAGTTGCTAGATTGAGAGGTTTCCAACCGGGTACAAGCCAAGATTTCAAGCAAGCATGAGGTTTGATCTAAACCCCTCACACTTAGGAGCCAATATGAGCTACTCCTCTCCCTCTATGGATCAAAGCTATAACATGATGACTCCTAATTACTATCAAGCTTCTTGGGGTAATCAAGACACTAGTGGGTATGAACTTCAAGGATATGGAAACGGCTACCAACGAGTGAACGCTTACCAACCCTATGATCATGGTGGCTATTACTCGAGCAATCATTGTGAACACACCATGTCTCATCATGATTCACCGTATGGAAGCCAATATTCCCAAAACCCACCACATTACCCTCCACCTCAACCACAATATGAACCCCATAACCCACAATACTACCAATCATCTCAACCTCACTACCAACAATATGATGCCCCACCCCTTGGGCATCATCAAGATTTTCAAGGAGCTTTACAAGACCCCAATGACCACCAATTGTCAAACTTGGAGTTGTATCAATCGATTCTTCAATTGCAAAGGAGCAACCAAGAAATGGCCATTCAAATGCAAAAGAATCAAGATGAATTCATGGCCCAATATCAAAGGGAAAACGAGGCGATGGATGCTCGATTAAATACGTTAACGGTTAAAACCTTAATATTTTATCCCGAACGTCGCAATTAGATGAAGGGTGCCCACTTGAGAAAGGGGAACAACCCAATGATGAAGTCGCTAATGAATTCCCTTTGAGAAGCGAGACTTGCTTTGAAGAACCTCAATCGTCTACCCAAAAAGAGACGAATGAGGATATGACCCTTGGTGACGGCATTGTTGGTGAAGAATTGGAGGAGGGTAGTAAGTTGGATGAGTTGGTGGAGTTTGTGAAGTTGTTGGGTGAAATTGACAAGCCTAAGTTGCCCATGTCCGAAAATGTGGATAAGCATCAAGAGCCCCTTGTTAGTACACCAAGCAATGGTTTGGAAGAGATTGAAACCGCCGGTAGAAGTTTCAATTCTCTCCTCCAAGATGATGTGGGGACAAGTGATGAAGATGGGGAACCACAACTTGAAGAAGGTGTGGGGATGTGCAACAAGGAGATGAGGCCAAAGCCGTTTTTTGTGCCTCATGATGAAGACTTGAAGCTTGCTAGTGATCGGAGACGATGCTTAGGGAGGAAGAGGTCGGTGAAGCTCGTAGGATGGATAGACCCCGGAGACGACTTGAAAGATGACGATGGGTCTTTTGGTGACTACTTCTTGCCTCCACCTTGGAGGCCGTGGAGGATAGCTTGGCTCGAGCACTCTTTGGGCCTTCATTACGATGTCAGTCGTGCGTTCGACTTGCTCCTCCAAGCCCTTGAGGGTTATGGTTGAAGAATGAGAGTCCACCATCCTCGGTTTGACGGAGTTCCTAAAGAACCGTCATGTTGTATATTCCCCTTTCTCTCTTCTCTTTAGTTTTTGTGTTTGTAATTGTGTTTTTTATGATTTTGTTTCTAGGATTTGTTTGTTTTGTGGGATCCTTGTAATTTTGGTATTTTGATGAACGATGTGAGGGAGAGATTTTGATGAATGCTTTGAGCTTGTTTGTTAGGTGTGAAGTGAAGATGAATCCTAGAGAGGATTGGTTGTGGTTAGAGTTTGGATTCTGAGTTAGGGAGTCGGTTTTTGAAGCTTTGGATGAGCTTTTGGGGTTGTGGAGAGTTGGAAGACTCTTCCCGGCCGAAAGGAGAACATCCCGACCGGGAAGGAGCCATCCCGATCGGGATGAGGATGCAAGAATTTGAGCTTTCTGGAGCATGATCCCGACCGGGATGGGAGCGTCCCGACCGGGACCATCCATCCCGACCGGGACCATCCATCCCGACCGGGATGGTCCCCTACTTCCCATTTTGCCTCGTTTTCGTTTTGTGAGCCCACCCAACCACTTTATACCCCCTCCCAACCTCCCTACCTATCCTTGCACATACCATATGACCCATGTACCTCATTTACATACCCTCACCTCATTTTCTCTTCACTTTACACCGAGATTCACATCAAATCCCACCCCCCCTCGCACCATTACTACCTCAACCATGCGATACTTTCAAGTTTGAAGTGGGATGACAATGATGACAACAAGCAAAGTTCCTTTATTGCTCATTGAGACGATGGAGCGAGTGAGTTGCTAACCGATGGGTACGGCAACTATCCTTTCTTTTCCATCTATTATTGCTTGTTTTCCCTTGTTTATCCCCTTCCCCTTGTACACTTTTGTGTCATGGTGTCATAGTGGCCTTCGAGGCCTTGGTAGTTATTGCTCCCGACTCTCGATGACGTTACTACATCAAGAGTCCTTTTCAAAATCCAAGTTTACAAGATTTTCACACTTTTTGTAGGATTTAGTCGGATTCGGGCGGAATCCGGGCTAGGTGACTTGATTACACCTAGTCCTCCCCTCCCATTTCCTTTTATTCCTTTCTTTTTATTTTCTTCCCCCATCCATATCTTTTCTCGTTTCGGCCCATGGTGACTTGACTACACCCCGGCCGGACACATTCTACCCTCTTTCTTCACTTTTCTTTTTGATTTTTAGCTTTATTTTCGTAATTTCTTTTCTTTTCTTTTGTGTCTCCACACACTACGATCGAGCATGAGGACATTGCTCGGTTTAAGTGTGGGGGAGCGATATTCTAGTATAGTTAGTCTTATTTTCGTAGTTTTTGAGTAAAATCTTAAAAATCCCTAAAAATTTGAATTTTTTTCACAAAAATCAAAAAGATTTTCTTTTTGTATGTTTTCCTTTTGTGTCGTTGTGTCGTATATTTGTCTTGTTGTGCGTGTTTGCCTCCCTTTTTCCTTATAGGTTGCTTAAATCACCGATAGCTTTGGAGAGCTTTCAAGATATCCGGTAACATCTTTTCATCCCTTTCTCTTCTCTATTTCTTGTGAAGATTGGAGGAGGTTTGTGATGTTGTATGCTCGGGTGGAGCTTTGTAAAGTTTGTGGTTGTTTTGGTGACTTGTTTGGAAGTTCGGGGCGGTGTTTGTTCTCTTGTTTGTGTTTGTTTTGTTGCTTTTGCCTCTCTTTTTCTTTCATTTTTGTTGAGTCTTTGTTTTGTGTCGTGTAGTTGTGTCGTATGTGTAAAAGGTTTTCGAAAACCCGATTTAGAGGCTAGTGTGCGAGCGTCTACTTTCCCTTTATAGTAGTGTAAATCGAGTCTTGGACTTAGGTCTAGTAGAATGACCCTAAATCAATGATTTTGTTGGTCCTTTACCTTGAGTCCACCTAGCTTACTAGGGATTTACTACGGGATTTGCATTTTTTGACCATTATGACCACCCACGATGTGAAAAGGCCTTGGTTGCCGAGTCCCGTCCCTTAGGTGACCGTGTTTAGGATTGTTTGATTAGTCCAAGTTTCTCCCCTTTTTGTGGGTTTGAAGGGAAGGCGCTGTCCCGACTCACCCATTTCCCTACCTTTTACACATATCCACCAAATAAATTTGCAATCTGTTGAAATCTCTCTTTCTTGTTGCAAAGAAATGCCTATCACTCAAATCAGGCCAAAAGGGCAAAGAAAAGAAAATGAAAGAAAGAAAAGATCGAAGAAAAAGAAAAGGCACAAAAAAAAAGCCAAAAAGAAAATAGAAAAGAAAAAAAAAAGAAAAGAAAAAGAAATGGCATAGCAAATAAAAGCAAAAATACAAAAGAAAGAAAAATGCCAAAAGAAAACCCGTCTCACAAAAAGAATCCCCTCTCAAAAATAAGCCTCTTACCGACTATTACCGTGAAGAGCCTACCACAGGGCCGAGTCCCTAGGAAGGATGATAGCGGTAGTGGTCGGTCTTCCCTCACTTTGCAAATAATTCCACCTTTTTACTTGGACTAGTTAAGCGGTTTCGGGCATGGGACGACCCTCTTGGCTCATCGCTAAAGGGGGCGGGGTCTCACTTACCTACAGTGTCGACTAACACCGTGGTTCATCCCTTTTCCATTCCGCCGATCGTCCCGTAGTACATTCTTAGAAAGTTAGGAGGACCTAGGTAAGTTACCAACGTTTTTGTTGCTTTATCGTCATACTATTAGGGTTTAGTTCATCTTGGTTTGTATTATTAGCTCGGGAACGTTATCACTTGCCTTGAGTCCTAAACCGGTGTTTCATTCACCGCTTTTTAGAGGGAAGCGGTATTTATTTCTCTTTGGGTGCAACCGTTTACTTGTTTGTTTGTGTGCTTGTTTGTCTATGTGTTTTGTGTCCGGTTGCATCCACGGTTTTGTCGCAAGACCCCACTTGCCTTGCGGAGTGCACTTTTCCTCTAAGTGTACTCGCGTGAGTTGAAAGGGCGTAGGGTGCGCTAATACCCGCTCGGATAAGTTTAGTAGTTAGCATGTGTTTACTCGAGGGAGAGTAAGGGTTAAGTGTAGGGGAATTGATAAGTGTAGTTTGTAGTGCCTATTTTGTTGTGTTTTGGTCCCGTTTTCCTTGTGGAATCGCTCCCTTGGAGCTTGGGAGCGGTTTTTGGGTTACTTATGCTTCCTTTAGTTTGTTTTAGGTTCCCGAGACCATTCATGAAGAATTAGAACGATTCCGACTCGTTTCATACGCTTTTGGAGCCAACGAAGTGAAGGAACGATCACTCGATTCCTTGGATTCGATCCCGAGACCTTGGGACTCATTCCCGAGCCCCTTAGGCTCGATCTCGAGTCCCGAGAATCGATGAGAAATCCATGAGAGGCAAGGAGGGACCTTAAAGATCATATTGGGGGCCTACAAGACTCATCCCCGACGGGAATGACCTCATCCCGTCCGGGATGAAGTGCACAAATGCGATAGCTGCTGTGATGGGTCCATCCCGACCGGGATGAGTTCATCCCGGCCGGGACCACCTCATCCCGACCAGGATGAGCCCAGTTCAGACCCGCGCTTCATTGTTTCTTCTCCTTATTCATTGTAACCCTATATATACCCTTCCTCTTGTATTCTTATGATATGTTAGACATTACCCACAAACCCTAGACTACTTCAGGTTAGATTAGCCAAGATTAGAGTAGATTAGTCCTTAGTTAATCCTTAATCTTAGTTTAATCTAGTTAGACTACTCTTGTAATATTGGAATTCTTGGAGATTCTACCAATCTTGACAACATTGGTGGATGTTTTGGGTCTTCTTCTATACAAGTGTTCATCTTTTCCTTTCATCTAGTTTGGTATAATCTTTCCTTTCTCTTTTCCTTTAATCTTTCATATTTAATCAAGTTTTCATCTTTGTTATTGTTTGTTCTTGTTCTTGTTAGTTTCATAATGTATGTTTGGATGTTTGTGTTGTTTCCTCTTGTTTATGTTAGTATTAGTTTGATAATGTGTGAGTAGACTTGTTGTGGGGTTAGTAGGGGGATTAAGTGTTGATTATGGATGATTAGGGTTTGATTGTGGGTAAAGGTGGATTCTTTGTTACTAGTCACATATTAAGAGCACCATGTGTTTGTTGAATTGCTTGTTAGAGTAGTAGTTGCAAATACTCCTCTTGCTTGCCTTCCTCTTCTCATTGTGTGATTGATTTGTGGTTGAATCCTTGTGTATTGGGTGACAACTTGCATAAGTATTCGGGTTTTGTCTTTGACACGAGAGTGCGGACATTGGTCTATGTAGCGAGAGCCCAGACCGACCTTAGTAACTAGGTGAAACCTACACCCTCGATCTCCCAACTATCCTACTACACTTATGAACCCGACCTAACCCTACCCTTTCCTTATTTGATTTCTTCGTTACCTTAGTCGTAGTCATAGTCTTCTCTCCTTGTAATTGTTTTGTCTAGTTTAGCTCGTTGACTTAGTCTCGTATTTGGGTGACCTTAGTCTAGACGCCTCTTACCGCCCCGTGGACTCGACCCGACTTACCCTAGCTACCCAGTTAGGAATAGCCGGTTAATTATTGATCGGCGGGGATCCACGGCAAATCCCTACCATCATTCGTACTAATCAAAAAATGGAATCGAATATATTTAATGATAAATATCCGTGATCGCATCATGCCCTTGAGTGTTTAAGGCGGCGCTCCTCGAGAGGGTGCCACCACTGTTACAACGCGTAAAGGGATTAGAACGATCTTGAACGGAATTTGTTTTTAAGCATATTCGACTCGAGATCATTTTAATATATAATTATATATACGCGGTATTAATTAATTGCGACGATAAATGAAAAATGCGAAACGATACTAACGACGCGAAATAATAAAAACGTTCTTTTTAATGTGGATTCGCTTCAACAACCAAATAGTCGGGGTAATAAGATAAGTGACCGACAACATCGAGTGCAATACTGTAGACACCAGCATTTTGCCTGCTAGTGTCTATAGCCGTTCCCGACAAAACACCCGATGATGATCGAATGTAAACGTGACTTAATGCGCTCGAATACGGACTCTGAATCAATAGTATCCGACGTGGGCATTTAGCGGAGTATAAATCTCTCAAAACCGACCTCAAATCCAGGCCCAGTGGATCATTTCCAATAAAATGAGACTAATTTGAGCCAAAACCGACACCGAAAATAAAACCGTCTTTTCACGACCCAAAAGCCCGGTTCGAGTCAAAAATCGACCTTTGCAAACCTTCTAGAAACTGGCGGCCGTGCAAAAAAATTCAAAGTTTAAAAGAGTCAACCACTCCCTACAAATACTCCTTCGCCTGACCCACTCGATCGAGTGGTTTGACCTCACTTGATCGAGTGCAGCTAAAAAAACCAGATCAGACGCTTTTTTTGGGCCACTCGGTCGAGTACAGTAGGTCTACTCGATCGAGTGACCCTAGGTCGGGAGACATTTTCTATAAATACCCCACCATGCTCTTCACATTTCAGTTTTTTTTGGCTAACTCTAAGCCACCTTAAGCAACCCTACAATATACACTACACATTACTCTTCATCCTAGACAACCCTAAGAAAAAACCGAGCCCTATTCTCTCGAAAAACTGAGATAAACTATCTCTACACACACACACACACACACCATAACTTCGCTTACATCCTCGATACTCCCGCGCTCGCGCCGCTACTACGAGTCCATTTCCAAGGCCAATTAAGCATGTAGGTTGAGGGTGTCATTAACCCATTTTCTCCTTTCTCCTCATCTCCCTCTCGTTGCATACATTTGTATATTACATACTATATACTTTTATTATTATTACTACACAACACTAACTCTAACATTTGAATTTTGTGTTTACTAACGTTTATTTCGTTGTTATTACTTTTTATTTACGTACGTTAACACTAACATTTTTTATTTTATTTTATTTTTGTTTCGTTTTAATTATTGTTCTTTTTATTGTCATTAACGATTAATACCGCATATATATATATATATATATATATATATATATATATATATATATATATATATATATATATATATATATATAGAGGTGGGTTCCGGTGAGGCGGGATAAATCCCTACACCCATTGAGGCACAATCTAGACCATTAGATTAAGATGGGACATACATCCAAATAAGTGTTATATACACTAAAAAAACTCATTATATACGTTATTAAACTCACTATATACACACACTTAAGAACTCAATATATACAGTAAAAAAAATGTTATATACACTCAAATAAAAAAATGTTATATACACTCAAATAGTTATTATGTACACCAATTAATCAACAATGGAACATACATCAAAATAACTGTTATATATACACTAAAAAAACTCATTATATACGCTATTAAACTCACTGCATATATACACTTAAGAACTCAATATATACAGTAAAATAATTGTTATATACACCCAAATAATTAATATGTACATCAGTTAATCAACAATGGAACATACATCAAAATATGTTATATACACTAAAAAACTCATTATATACGTTATTAAACTCGCTACATACATATATATACTTAAGAACTAAATATATATACAGTAAAATAATTATTGTTATATAAACTCAAATGGTTATTATATACACCAATTAATCAACATATATACACTTACCTTAAAACAGTTATTATGTACACTGAAATTGTTTTTATATACACCAATTTTATTTTAAATTATGAATTTTTTTTTTGGAAAAAAAAATTCCGAATTTTTTTTTATTTTTTCGGAAAAAAAAATTTGGAAAAAAATATTCCGAAATTTTTTTGTTTCCGGAAAAAAAAAAAAAAAAAAATTCCCGAAAAAATATCGATTTTTTTTCCCCGGAAAAAAATTTGGGGGAAATTTTTTTTGTGTATGAGTTTTTGTTTTAATCTTAGCCTTTAATTTGATTTTAATCTAATGGTTGAGATTGTGCCTCAATGGGTGCGGCGAGTTGAGCTGCCTCAAAGGATCCTATATATATATATATATATATATATATATATATATATATATATATATATATATATATATATATATATATATATATATATATATATGAACTTATAAGAACTGTTGGCCTTATGTGAACCTATCTCATATATATAGAGAAGGGATCAAATAAGTTCACCATATGTAATTAAGTCTATATACGTTAAAGTTGCATTTTTTCAGAATTGATATGTAACTATAACATTCAGCTCTTTTATCATTTCAAGTGATAAAGTACAACTTTAACACTCATCTCGTGTAACTTTAAGCACCTTTTGTGTAACTTTAACACTGGAACTTATGAACTTATAAGAGTTATTGCCTTTATGTGAACCTATCTCATATATAGAGAAGGGATCAAATAAGTTCACCATATGTAATTAAGTCTATATTAAAGTTACAGATGATATACGTTAAAGTTGCATTTTTTCAGAATTGATATGTAACTATAACATTCAGCTCTTTTATCACTTCAAGTGATAAAGTGCAACTTTAACACTCATCTCGTGTAACTTTAAGCACCTTTTGTGTAACTTTAACACTGGAACTTATGAACTTATAAGAGTTGTTGGCTTTATGTGAACCTATCTCATATATATAGAGAAGGGATCAAATAAGTTCACCATATGTAATTAAGTCTATATTAAAGTTACAGATGACATACGTTTGTGGACATGACATAGGTCCACCCCAACGCGGCCACGCGCGGGTTTGGGGAGGCGAATGAATCTCCATGAGATGGTCAAATGGAAATTTAAATCGAAGTCGGAGTCGCCACCGAATTTTATGGTTATTCGGAACCGTTCGAGCCCACTCTATGTCGTAGTGGGCCGTATACAAAATACGGCACATTTCCGATGTCAGAGTTTATTGGGCTCGTCCCTTTGCATATCGATATAGATGCCGATTTGAGCGGTTAATCGTATATTGAATGACTCTCGTTGCCATTGGGTTCGGACATCCGGAAACCACGGTTCTGAGTAAGGGGTGAGGGTACGTGTTGGGAAGTTCACTAAGAACACCCAACCCCGCCCGCACATTAGCGGCCTCTACTAGGATATCGAATGATGTTTTAATACGCGCGTTAGTAATACGATGAATGATATACAAACATTGTTTTCCTAAACATGCGAGGAATTGAATGGGTTGCTAAGTCGATTTAAAGCAACTAAAATTAACGTCAAAGTTGAATTTAGCATCTGGGATTCGTTTTAGTATAATAAAACAAAAGATGAAAAAAAAAGATGAATTTGCTACAAAATAAACAAACGAGTTAGTATCAACTTGTGAAAAATAATATAGCAAATAAAATAAATATACGAGATCGAGAAAAATCTGAAAATATTGCTAAAAAAACGCGGTTTTGTATAAAAAACGAAGTTCGAAAAATAATAAAAAAACGAGAAACAAGCCGCGTTTCTCAGCCGGCCGCGCGGCTCGCCCGGGATGCCGGCGGGTCGCGTGACGGGCTGATTTCAGAATCGGTTTTTTGAAAACTCGATGCTTTTATTAAATCGCGTACGAATATTGCATAATTTGTACTCGATTCAATATTTTCGATATTCGTTGTATTTGATAATTAACTACGAAATTAATATCAAATATTTCGAATAGTTTTAGAAAAGATATAAGTTTTAAAATCGTTTCGTAGAAGAATAAAACGAATGAAAAAGCTAAAAAAAAACGTCTCGGATTTCAGGCCCGTGCGCGAGTCGCCTCGGCATGGCGCGACTCGCGTGCGGGTCTGTCCGATTTTTATTTTTTTGTTCGAAATTGCTAATTTTGATAAATCGCGTACAAAATATGAATTAACTTGTATTCGATTTATGTTTTCGATATTCGTCGTACCCGATATTCGATTATGAAATCGATATCGAGTATTCGGAACGAATTAAAAAAAGGTTTTGTAAAAAGAAGTTTGAACGAAAAAGATGTAACGACTTTTAACATCGTAGAGATTTTAATATAATTCTTTTGATACAATATTCGATTATAAAGAATCAATATCATATTTTTAAGAATGTTCGATATATGAAAATAGTTTTTAATAATATCGATGTTAGAAAATATAATAAAAAAAGCGACGACCGACCCATAAAAAATAAGACGGACGAGGAGGAGAAGAGAAGAAGAAGGAGAAGTCGGGTTTGATACACCCTCAACCTACATGCTTCTGTTTACTCTGATCGGGGCTCGTCGGGACGTGGCTTGGGCACAAGAGCGTCGAGTTGATGTCGGTGAGTTGGTGGTGTCTCGGTTTGGGCGTGACGTGTGAAGGGTGTCGGGTATCGGGCCGGTTTCCTTCGGGTTTGTAATATCGACTTCTCGATGCTAGATTTTATGAGTGTGTATCAATGATTGATAATGAATGTAGATGTGTGTAATTGATTCGTCTTGTGTTGTGATATGATATGATTTTTTCTGATTTCTGGTGACTATCGATGTGTCGGTGTGTATTTTGAGTTGTGCAAGGGGCTATTTATAGGGAATTCCCGACCTTGGCTAGGAGAGTTTGAACTACCGTTAGAGATAGGAAATATAGGAAGCTGTAAGGCATGAGAATTCCGCTTTCTTATCGAAGAAGAAAGGGAACCCGGCTGGTTTGTGCTGCCTGGCCGAGTATTTGCACTCGGTCGGGTGTCTGAATCGGTTTTCGGATAGGATTCCTACTTGAGATCGAATTCCATCCTTAAACGGATTTGTTTAATATTTTGTGAAGCTGATTTTTCGTAGGATTAGAGTTTGAATCAGCCGTGTGAGGTGTCACGGCTGACTCACGTGCCTCGGAAATAATTTTGACGGGTTTTGACTCGGTCGTAAAAAGACGGTTTTACCCTTGGTGTCGGAATCGACCCAAATTAGTCTTATTTGACTCGAAACGACCCACTGGGCCTGAATTTGAGGTTGGTTTTGTGAGATATGTACTCCATAATGAGCCCAAGTCAAATGCCAATGATTTTGAGCCCGTTTCTGAGTATTTAGAGCACGTTTACGTCCGATCATCATCGGGTGTTTGTCGGAAACTGCTATAGACACCTGGCGGTCAAAATGTGGGTGTCTACAGAGCCCCCACTTTGACTGAGGCTTGGACAAGGCGAAAGTCAGAGTAGCTACCAGGTCAATCAAAGATTAAAACCTGGCAGACTTCCGATCGGGTCGTTTAAGGTCCGATTGACCTGCGTGGAGGGCCCGCAGGCCGAAGACTAGAAATGTACCTGAGTTTGACGATGATAACTCCGTGGGGAACCGGACTTGTCATATAAGTCTATGCCGCTGGGGAGTTGTTTGCACGGTTTTGCTGGAGTCGTCCTGTATAATGATTTATGCAAAGTTTGCATGTAACACATTTTTAGGAGAAATGACTCGTGCTGGGGAATAAAAATTTGAAGAAGATTTTTTGAATATTTTTTGGATGGAAGAATTTTGAAGGATTAAAGTATTTTTGACTCTGAGAAGGAATAGGAATGCTCGGGATGTCTTAGCTAGATCCTAGGATTAAAGGCCTGTATGCTAAATCCCATGGGATTAGGAATCCCAAAGTGAGGAGGAGAATCCGATTTCATGCTATAAATACTCATCTCCCTGCTCACAATTTATTCATAATTCTCACAACTCCCTTCCTTCCTTCTAAGAAAAACAAGCTCTAAAAAACTTAGTCCTCCTTTTTAGAAATTCATTATGGGAATCGATCGATTAGTCGGAATGCTGCAAGATTGGTCCCGAATTTTCAGAGATGCTGACAAGGTTATTATGAACCAAAACGGTGTTACCCAGTTATCCGTCATCCGTCAGATGCAAGTGGATCGTCACTTTCTGGATGCTTGCCTATCTTATTGGGATGATACTTATCATGTTTTTAGGTTTCCTCGAGGCGAAGTCTGCCCCATTCCTGAGGAAATAGCTGCCGTAGGAGGGTGGAATCCTATTCTTCGCCCCGCCGTCCCGTTTTCAGTCCGTGATATAAGGAGAAAGTTATGAGAATTCTTAGGGCTCTCTCACATGGAGGTATCTCGTATGATAGAAGGAGACACAGTCTCCTTGATCGACCTGGCTGAGAAATTTATGAACCAAGACGACGTTCGGGTCAGGCCGGTATATAGCCGTAGGGCCTTTACTTTCTGCATGCTCCATGTGTATGCTTTCGAAGGCCATATGGATTGGCTATCTTGTATGGGCCATGTCAGACTTCTTGCCGTAGTGGATCAAATGGAGACAGAGCACAGCCCAGCTTGGCTGATTACTGGGGAGATTATTCAGGGCTTAGATAATCGTAAGAGAGATCCGTCGATCAGGCTGTCCGGCAGCACCCGTCTTTTACAAGTAGGCTGATTTTTTCTCGATTTTTACAATATTTGATTTTTTCTAATTCCCGATTTTTCTCGCGATTCTCGCGTTTTTTCTCGATTTTCTCGGTTTTTGCGATTTTGCGATTTTTTTTTTTTTTTTTGAAAATCGACATTGACTTTTTTTTTTTTTTGCAATTTTGACTTTTCAGCTATGGCTTTTTGAGAGGTTATCGATCCTGGATCCTCCTCTAGACGTAAGCCGATATCGCCCGAATCAAGTGATGACGAGGAGACGAACTGTTGACTTTTCTCGCCTTACTACCCAAAAATTCTGGGACGAGCTGCTATCTTTCCATGGAGGCCCATTGATCCGTTGGACCGTACCTTTGTGGCCCATTTATGCCTGGACCGGGTTAGAATTGCGAGATAGGGCCCGTTATCAGCTAATCCTATCTTTTAGGCAGACGATTCATCTTTATCCTGATCGCATACTTAGGCAATATGGTCGGGCCCAAAGAATCCCGGAGATTGAAGCGGTCGTGAGTGAATCTACTCAGCTAACGGACGTGATGTGTGACATTTGGGTGCAAAGATGGAATACCTGGCACACTTGGCCCGTTTCTAAAGCTTCTCCCTCAATCTGGGTATCAGACTCTTATACGAAGTGGACCCAGGCCGATTCTGCTAAAGTCCGTGCCGCTTTAAAGACTGACGAAGCCTTTGACTTGCTGCGCCGAGAACATGCTAAGGATAATCGGGGCTTCTTTGATGATGGCGATACCCCGGCTACGATGGTACGATTGATGTCAGGCCAGAAAGGGAAGACCAAGACCCTGACTAAAGGGTCCAGCACTAAAGGTACATGGGGGAAGATGAGCCCCCAGACGGACTTAGAAAGGAGACTCGGTCCAAGACTGGCAGCTAAGGACCGACTTGGTCCTCGGTATAGACTTCCCGAGCACGTACGAGCTCGGATCGAACCGGTGCAGAGGAAGGAGAAACCGAAGTCGAAGAAGCGGGTTCGAACAAAGGAAGTTCCACTTGTGATTAGAGAATGTTCGCCCCCATCTCGTCGGCCTCGGGATCCGCGTGACCCAAAAGATAAGGGGAAGGGAAAAATGTACGAGTAGTCTCCTAAATTTTATTATTTAAGTATTACTACTATTTTTGTGTGATTTTTGTGATTTATTTTTGCATGAGGCATTTTTTGAAATAATAAAAGACATATTAGTGAAAACTGTCCCTGTCTTTTCGTTATTGCAGTGGTTGTACCCTTTTGAGGGGTTGCCTACGTATCCACGATTAGTGGAATCAAACCGACCGTAGTTCAGACTTTGCAATTTTCGAAATACATCAAGACTATTAGTTCGAGATGTGTGACAGTAGGATCAGTAATCCTAACTCATTGACTTGCTTAATTTTTGTAATTTTTTTTTAAAAAAAAGAAAGTAAACTTTTGGCAAATGACATTGAGATAAGGTTAGGGGTAATAGCGCTTCAACTGGTCCAAGTTGGTTGGGTTGACAAATTCGTTCCCATCCAAGTCTGTCAGCATTACTGCTCCTCCTGATAAAACCTTTTTCACTAAATACGGTCCGGCCTAATTAGGTTTGAATTTTCCTCTTGGGTCGACTGGTAGCAAAGCCCGGACAGATTTTAGGACTAGATCGCCTTCTTTGATATTTCTGGGCCTAACCCTTTTGTTGAAAGCCCGTTTTATCCTTTTTTGATATATCTGGATATTGTTGAGGGCTCGAGATCGTCGTTCGTCTAAAAGAATCAACGAGTCGTATCGGGCTTGAACCCAATCTGCTTCAGGTACTTGACTTTCGTGTAAAATCCTTAGAGATGGTACCTCAAGCCCGACCGGCTGGACCGCCTCCATCCCGTATGTCAGATAGTATGGAGTTGCTCCGGTCGCGGTGCGGATTGATGTCCGGTATCCCCATAAGGCAAAAGGGATTTTATCGGGCCAATCCCGGTAATTATCAGCCATCTTTTTAAGTATGGTGACAATGGTTTTATTTGCTGCCTCTACCGCTCCATTTGTTTGGGGACGGTAAGGCGATGACGTATGCCTTTGAATCTTATATTTTGCTAGCAAAGTAGCGGTTTCGGCTTGGAAATGGGTCCCGTGATCACTAATGAATTCGTGTGGGATCCCGTATCGGCATATAATTTTATCTTGGATAAAGTTTGCAACGTGCTTGGCGTTCAGGACACAATATGACTCGGGTTCGACCCATTTAGTGAAATAGTCAATAGCCACTAGAATAAAGCAGTGACCTCCCGTCCCGGAAGGGTTCACTTTCCCGATTATATCAATTCCCCATGTTGAAAATGGCCATGGTGATGTCATAGTATATAATAGGGATGACGGCATATGCTGGACGTTGCCGAAAATCTGACAGTTGTGACAGTGCTTGACATATAACTGACAATCGGTTTCCATGCTATTCCAATAGTACCCGAGTCTTGCGATTTTTCGAGCTAGCATATTGGCATTCATATGCGGGCCGTTCTCGCCATCGTGTACCTCGGCCATGACCTTTTCGGCCTGCGTCTTGTCGATGCATAGGAGCAAAGCCCCCTGTGCGGTCTTTTTGTACAACTGTCTATCGTCCGTGCGGATGAACTGAGTGGCCCATCTTCGTAGGGCTTTCTTGGCCCGGTTTTCAGATCCCGGAGGATATTCTCCCGATGTCAAGTAGGTAAGAACAGCCTGGTACCAAGGTTCTAGGTCGGTTATTTCGATGTCTTGGATAGCGTTGATATATGCCGGCTCGGACCGTCTTTCGATGCAAATCGGCATGCTAGTCAGATGTTCCGGGATGTTCAGTAAAGATGCTAATTTGGATAGCGCATCTGCAAACTGGTTTTCTTCCCGGGGCAGATAAATGTATTCCACCTTTTGAAACTGCTTTTCGAGAACCCTTACTCGTGCTTGGTAAGCTACAAGATTTGCGTTCCGAGTTTTCCATTTCTGGAGTGGTTGATTAATGACTAATGATGAGTCACCATGGACCCGGAGGTTTGTTACTCCTAGATCAGAGGCGGCTTGCAACCCATGAATGCATGCTTCGTATTCGGCTGCGTTATTAGTCACGTCGAAGTCTAGCTTGATGGATAACGGGGTGTGCTCCCCTTGTGGTGAGATTAGTAGAATCCCAACACCAAATCCTCGAAATTTGGATGCCCCGTCAAAATATAGATCCCATGTCTCTGTGTCGGTATGGAATATATCTTCGTCAGGGAAGGCCCAAGTATCGGTATGTCTCTCTTCGGGTACCGAACTATCAGCGAGGAACTCGGCTACTACCAGGCCCTTGATGGCTTTTAACGGTACGAACTTGAGGTCGAACTCGGCTAGCATTAAAGTCCATCTAGATATTCTACCATTGAGGATGAGATTTTCGAACAGATACTTGATTGGATCCATCCTTGATAGTACGTGCACTTCGTGGCTAAGCATGTAATGTCGGAGCTTTTTAGTGGCCCAAACTAGAGCTAGACACGTCTTTTCGAGCATCGTGTATTTGCATTCGTATTCCAGAAACTTTTTACTGATGTAGTAAATGGCTCGTTCTTCTGAGTCGACTGTCTGGGCTAGCATAGCTCCCATGGCTGTTTCGGTCGTTGTCAAGTATAACGACAAAGGCAGACCGTGTTGAGGTGGCATTAATACCGGCGGAGATGATAAAATCTCTTTGATTTTATCGAAAGGTGCTTGACATTTGTCGTCCCACAGTACCCGCTCTCCTATCTTCAGTTTTTTGAAAATAGGTTCACATACCATGGTTAGCTTCGAAATGAACCTGCTGATATATTGGACTTTCCCGAGAAACCCCCTAATCTCCTTTTCGGTTTTAGGTGGCCGCATCTCGGTAATGGCCTTGATTTTGGCTGGGTCAACCTCGATGCCGCGTTGGCTGACGATATGGCCCAGTAATGTACCCGATGTTACCCCAAAGCTGCATTTTTGAGGATTCAGTCTCATGTTATACTTGCGTAGTCGGGTGAAGAACTTCCTAAGGGCCGGAATATGCCCGTTTCGTTCTTTGGATTTGACTATCATATCGTCCACGTAAACTTCCACTTCCTTGTGCATCATGTCATGTAATAAGGTAGTGGCGGTCCGTTGATAAGTGGCGCCGGCGTTGATAAGCCCAAATGGCATAATAGTGTAACAGTAAGTCCCCCAAGGTGTAGTGAAGGTGGTCTTACTCATGTCTTCTTTTGCCATTTTGATTTGATTGTATCCGGCGTACCCGTCCATGAAGGATAGAAGGGCATGGTCGGCCGTGTTGTCCACCAGTATGTCGATGTGTGGCAACGGGAAATCGTCTTTCGGGCTGGCCTTATTAAGGTCCCGGAAATCTACGCAAACTCGTACCTTTCCGTCTTTCTTGGGTACTGGTACGATATTTGCGACCCAGTCTGGATATTCAGACACTTGGATAAAGCCCGCTTTGAATTGCTTGTCAACTTCTTCTTTGACTTTGAGAGACCATTCGGGCCTCATTCTTCGGAGTTTTTGTTTTACCGGCTTACACCCGTCTTTGATGGGTATACGGTGTTCGGCTATCTCCCGGTCTATTCTCGGCATGTCCTTGTAGGACCATGCGAAGACGTCTTTGAATTCGTGGAGGAGGTCCGTGAATTGTTGTTTCTCCTCGGGGTCTAGGGATAAACCTAACTTAAGCAACTGAGGCTCTAAAGGGGTTCCTACATTGATGGAATCGGTTTCTTCGATCACCGGATCTTGGGACTCCCTTTGTTCGAGTTGCTCGACTAGATGCTGAGGTAGTGGTACCTGTTCGTCGGGTTTCTCAATGTCATTGCAAGTAAAGTTTTTGAAAATGTTTTGAAAATAAGACAAGTCGTAAGCAGAACGGTTATCGTTATTATTGATAGAAAGTTTTGAAAATAGCTCAAAGAGAGAAGCCATCTGATCGCTGGTCAGAGGCGGTATGGGGAGTGCTCTCGGGACAGATTCCGAGACTCCCTGAGGTGTAGCTAAAGGAAAAGGGGTTACAGACTTGACCCTAGTGCTGGACCTTCTAGACCTAGACTCAGACTCCGACTCTGACTTTGACTCGGACTCGGATTCAGACTCGTCGCCCTGCATGTCTCCTTCGCCGGTGCTGAGCTTGTAGACTCGGCCCTCGCTGTCGGTCCATTTGATCGTCTTCCTTCAAGCCCGCTTTCCAGTGTCAGCACCTACTTCAGAGATTAGTTTGGTTGGATCGAACTTGCTACTATGGAGGATCAGGTTGACTAATTCCTCCTTAGGGGTTGGTATTATCTTGCTGTCCCCGAACAAGAGCCCCAGCATGGGCTCGGCCTGGTTTGAATCTTCTTTTGATTCAGCCTGGATGAGAGTGAAGATATCATCTGGGATGAAATTGACCTCTGGATAAGTTATAGTGGGCTGATAGAGACCCGTCTAGACAGCTCCGAATACTGGAGTGACAAAGTTCAATTTCGGGCTGTGGGGGCCCAAGTAGGTCTCCTTGAAAATGTTGCAGGCCTTTTGAATGCCGGCCCGGACCACGTTTTCCGGGGTTAAGGCATACCCTAAACCGAATTTCGACTCTTCATTATTTAAGACATTGATGATCTTGCCCGCCGGGAGACCAGGCGTTGAAGTAGCCCCTGGTAAGTAGCCCAAATTTTGCAACATTGTGTCGATGCTGGTTGTGAAGTAGGGCCTAAAGAGATACTCTTCATCGATCATCCCCATGAAATTGAATCCTCGCGGGTCGATTGAACCGGCCGTGTTACAGCTTGACACGGCTATTGGAGTAGCTTCAAGGGTGATGACCCCGTCTTGTAAAGGTAGTTTGACCTTTCTATGAAGAGTGGAGGATACGGCCCTGACCGCATGGATCCAAGGTCTTCCAAGTAGCAGATTGAACGATGAGGTGACATCGATCACTTGGAATTCGAGCTCTTTTTCAATTAGGCCGGTTATGATGGTTAGTTTGACGGCCCCTGCAACTGATTTTGGGCTCCCATCGAAAGCCTGGATAGTTTGTGCAGTAGGAAGATAGTCAGTCTCGGTAATGCCGAGAGCCTTTGCAGTCCTTAAGGGAAGGACGTTCACAGCCGACCCATCATCGATTAGGGTCATGGGTAGATACTTGCCTCGATAAATCACCGTGATGTATAGGGCCAGGTTGTGGGTGGCCCCAAATGGTGGCAGATCAGATTCAGAGAAAGTGATAAGTGGGCCTTCTCCTTTGGACTTGCCCTTGAGGTGAGGCAGGATAGTGGCTACCATTTCAGTGGGGGTAACCAACGAGTCCACCTTGATTTCATCGAGAGCCTTAGTAAGTGCTGCCCGATGTTCTTGAGAACTAACCAGAAGTTGCCATATGGTAAGGTCAGTTCGGACCCTCTTTAATTGCTTGACTAGGGTCGTGTCGGTGTCTGGCTCTTCAAGTATAGAGTCCGTCTTAGCGGGTTTAGTGATGGATCCCGGGGTCGAAGATCCGGCCGTGATGACATGAGTACCGGCCAGGGCTTTGGTTTTGGCCTTCCGGATCTCTTCGGCCGTGATGGGGACGGTCTCCCCCTTAGTCAGGTAAACATCGTCTTCATCGTCATTCCATATCCCGTTGATTTGGGGAATGAAAGGGGAAATGAGATGAGTGCAATCGATTATTTCTCCAGTAGAAATGGCGTGAGTAGCAAGAGGGTTGTTTTTGTTACTGGGCTTATCACTGGGTAATGGTATCTTCCCACTCTCGATCAGATCTTGAATGAGATGCTTTAACTTCCAGCATTTTTCGGTGTCATGCCCGTTGTCCTGGTGATAGCGGCAATAGGCCTGAGCGTTGTAGCTTTTGGACCGTTTCTCGACAGGAACCTCAGGCATTGGGCCTATGGGTTGAATTAGGCCTTTAGAAGATAGCCTTTGTAAGGCGTCGGCATAAGTAGTCCCTATGTCCGTGAATACTCGAGCTGGAGTGTTCTTTTTGGTCGGGGTATCTAGCAAATTAACCTCGTCAAAGATGCTTCGGGCCGCACTTGTAGTTGCGGGCTTGCCCGAAGATGAACTGGCTCCTTGATAACCCTTTGTAGAGGCCTTAGTAAGGCCCTCTAACCTTAAATCGTCTTCGATTCTCGTACCCATCTCGGTTAAGGTGGCGAAATTGGGTATGATAGCGTACCGAAGGTGGATCCGGTAAGATGGGAGGAGATTTTTCACAAAGGCCTCCACTAATACCTTTTCGCTGGGCTTGTCGACCAGTTTGACACTTTCGGCCCTCCATCTCTGGAGGTATTTGGTGAAACCCTCCTTTGGCTCTTGGGCCATGACTTCCAGAGTACGCATGGTCGTCTGGATCTCCGCATTGTCCGCATAGTTTCGGGCGAACTCCGTTGCGACATCGTCCAAAGTTTTGTATTTCTTGGCGTCGAGCTTATAGAACCAAGCTTTTGGGTGCTTCTCTAGCAAGGAGGCAAACAGATGCTTGAACATGTCCGACTTGACTCCTTTTAGGGCCATAAATTCTTTGAAGGCCCGGATATGTAATACCGGGTCTTCGGTTCCGTCGAACATCGGGAGGCCTGTCAAGTTGAGATTGGCAAGCAGTTGGTCGGTCAGGGGAGAATAGGTTCGAGCATTCTCCGTATGGATTGAGTTGTGGGTCGACAAATGGACCTTCTCTTGCAGTTTGAGGACTGCGCTAGTCAATTGGGCTAAAGGCCCATGAGCCTCATCTTCATCCTTTGGCTTGTCCTGTTCTATGGCACTAACCCGGGTGACAATGGCGATCTGGTCGCCCCTGATTTGGTCGAGCTGTTCTTGGATCTTGGCCAATGAGGTGTTCAGTTGATCGATAGCGTCCTTAGTCATGGTTCGGGTGTGAGGCGGCCTGTCTGTGAGAATACCACGTAATCAGCGACTAACCCAAATCGTAGAACTAAAGTACATCCCGAGCAAGGAAAAGGGAAACTAGAGAGGAAACGACTCGGAAAAGACATCTAGACGGATGACTTGTGAGAGGTGGGCCTCCTTTACGATCCAGCTGTGTGGGCTGGGCCCTGTTCGAAAGGAGGTTCACGTGAGACATTCCCCAGACTTTTAGACTTGATTGTGTAGACGGGCCAACCCTTGTAGGAGTATGTCCTACGTAGGTGGGCCTTGCCTTAGTCTAATAAGGCGGACTGGGGTAGGGAGGAAACCCGTGATGTAAGATCGACGGAGTTTCGACACTAGAAGACCTTGACGACTTAAGACACGACCCGACACTGCTAAATATGGGAAGTCCTAAAAAGAGGAAGGTTTTGAAGTTGATTTTTGAAAGCCCGAGTAAAATCAGGAAGAGGAACCCGACCCTTCTTTCGAAAAAGAAAACGGTGAGGCGGACCGGGGAGGGTTTTGAAAGTTCGAAAATATTTTCGAGTTTTGAAATGGGCATAATACCGACTAAAAATAGGCTATTTTGAGTAAAATCGTGGATCCTAAATTCGGTATATGTCCCGGGTTTTGAAATTGGATATTTTGAAAAAGGATGCAATTTTGAAAATGACGGTTTTTGAAAAACGACTTGTTAATCAGGTAGCACGTAGTCATGGAAACAGTATAACGACGCCATGTATGCTCTAATTCTAAGTCTCGGTCAGTCTGTAAGGGTCTATACCAGTGTACACAGCCTATCGAGAATCGAGGCGGACTTCCTAAGTCGAGTTGAGCTTAGAACATGCCGTAAAACCCATACGAATCGGCTAATGGACACCTTCGACATATCCAATTTGGACTACATCGATAGTATAGTGGGACGTCGGTCACCAGTATCGGCCCGGGAAAATATGGGGTTATGCATGAACAGTAAAACTAAAACGCGTATTGTACTAGTCAAACGATTTCTATTCAAGTCTCACCCTGAGGATGCTGAAGGTCAGTAACGTATCAGCTAATCCCCAGCGGAGTCGCCGAATTGTGGACATGACATAGGTCCACCCCGACGCGGCCACGCGCGGGTTTGGGGAGGCGAATGAATCTCCATGAGATGGTCAAATGGAAATTTAATTATTTTATTTTTTATTTTATTTTATTATATACACTAACATTTTTTTTTATTTTTTTTGTTTCGTTTTAATTATTGTTCTTTTTATTGTCATTAACGATTAATACCGAATATATATATATATATATATATATATATATATATGAACTTATAAGAGCTGTTGGCCTTATGTGAACCTATCTCATATATATAGAGAAGGGATCAAATAAGTTCACCATATGTAATTAAGTCTATATACGTTAAAGTTGCATTTTTTCAGAATTGATATGTAACTATAACATTCAGCTCTTTTATCACTTCAAGTGATAAAGTGCAACTTTAACACTCATCTCGTGTAACTTTAAGCACCTTTTGTGTAACTTTAACACTGGAACTTATGAACTTATAAGAGTTGTTGCCTTTATGTGAACCTATCTCATATATAGAGAAGGGATCAAATAAGTTCACCATATGTAATTAAGTCTATATTAAAGTTACAGATGATATACGTTAAAGTTGCATTTTTTCAGAATTGATATGTAACTATAACATTCAGCTCTTTTATCACTTCAAGTGATAAAGTGCAACTTTAACACTCATCTCGTGTAACTTTAAGCACCTTTTGTGTAACTTTAACACTGGAACTTATGAACTTATAAGAGTTGTTGCCTTTATGTGAACCTATCTCATATATAGAGAAAGGATCAAATAAGTTCACCATATGTAATTAAGTCTATATTAAAGTTACAGATGACATACGTTAAAGTTGCATTTTTTCAGAATTGGTATGTAACTATAACATTCAGCTCTTTTATTACTTCAAGTGATAAAGTGCAACTTTAACACTCATCTCGTGTAACTTTAAGCACCTTTTGTGTAACTTTAACACTGGAACTTATGAACTTATAAGAGTTGTTGGCTTTATGTGAACCTATCTCATATATATAGAGAAGGGATCAAATAAGTTCACCATATGTAATTAAGTCTATATTAAAGTTACAGATGACATACGTTTGTGGACATGACATAGGTCCACCCCAACGCGGCCACGCGCGGGTTTGGGGAGGCGAATGAATCTCCATGAGATGGTCAAATGGAAATTTAAATCGAAGTCGGAGTCGCCACCGAATTTTATGGTTATTCGGAACCGTTCGAGCCCACTCTATGTCGTAGTGGGCCGTATACAAAATACGGCCCATTTCCGATGTCAGAGTTTATTGGGCTCGTCCCTTTGCATATCGATATAGATGCCGATTTGAGCGGTTAATCGTATATTGAATGACTCTCGTTGCCAATGGGTTCGGACATCCGGAAACCACGGTTCTGAGTAAGGGGTGAGGGTACGTGTTGGGAAGTTCACTAAGAACACCCAACCCCGCCCGCACATTAGCGGCCTCTACTAGGATATCGAATGATGTTTTAATACGCGCGTTAGTAATACGATGAATGATATGCAAACATTGTTTTCCTAAACATGCGAGGAATTGAATGGGTTGCTAAGTCGATTTAATGCAACTAAAATTAACGTCAAAGTTGAATTTAGCATGTGGGATTCGTTTTAGTATAATAAAACAAAAGATGAAAAAAGAAGATGAATTTGCTACAAAATAAACAAACGAGTTAGTATCGACTTGTGAAAAATAATATAGCAAATAAAATAAATATACGAGATCGAGAAAAATCTGAAAATATTGCTAAAAAAACGCGGTTTTGTATAAAAAACGAAGTTCGAAAAATAATAAAAAAAAGAGAAACAAGCCGCGTTTCTCAGCCGGCCGCGCGGCTCGCCCGGGATGCCGGCGGGTCGCGTGACGGGCTGATTTCAGAATCGGTTTTTTGAAAACTCGATGCTTTTATTAAATCGCGTACGAATATTGCATAATTCGTACTCGATTCAATATTTTCGATATTCGTTGTATTTGATAATTAACTACGAAATTAATATCAAATATTTCGAATAGTTTTACAAAAGATATAAGTTTTAAAATCGTTTCGTAGAAGAATAAAACGAACGAAAAAGCTAAAAAAAAACGTCTCGGATTTCAGGCCCGTGCGCGAGTCGCCTGGGCATGGCGCGATTAGCGTGCGGGTCTGTCTGGTTTTTATTTTTTTGTTCGAAATTGCTAATTTTGATAAATCGCGTACAAAATATGAATTAACTTGTATTCGATTTATGTTTTCGATATTCGTCGTACCCGATATTCGACTATGAAATCGATATCGAGTATTCGGAACAAATTAAAAAAAGGTTTTGTAAAAAGAAGTTTGAACAAAAAAGATGTAACGACTTTTAACATCGTAGAGATTTTAATATAATTCTTTTTGATACTATATTCGATTATAAAGAATCGATATCATATTTTTAAGAATGTTCGATATATGAAAATAGTTTTTAATAATATCGATGTTAGAAAATAAAATAAAAAAAGCGACGACCGACCCATAAAAAATAAGACAGACGAGGAGGAGAAGAGAAGAAGAAGGAGAAGTCGGGTTTGGTACACCCTCAACCTACATGCTTCTGTTTACTCGGATCGGGGCTCGTTGGGGACGTGGCTTGGGTACAAGAGCGTCGAGTGGATGTCGGTGAGTTGGTGGTGTCTCGGTTTGGGCGTAACGTGTGAAGGGTGTCGGGTATCGGGCCGGTTTCCTTCGGGTTTGTAATATCGGTTTCTCGATGCTAGATTTTATGAGTGTATATCAATGATTGATAATGAATGTAGATGTGTGTAATTGATTCGTCTTATGTTGTGATATGATATGATATTTTCTGATTTCTGATGATTATCGATGTGTCGGTGTGTATTTTGAGTTGTGCAAGGGGCTATTTATAGGGAATTCCCGACCTTGGCTAGGAGAGTTTGAACTACCGTTAGAGATAGGAAATATAGGAAGCTGTAAGGCATGAGAATTCCGCTTTCTTGTCGAAGAAGAAAGGGAACCCGGCTGGTTTGTGCTGCCTGGCCGAGTATTTGCACTCGGTCGGGTGTCTGAATCGATTTTCGGATAGGATTCCTACTTGAGATCGAATTCCATCCTTAAATAGATTTGTTTAATATTTTGTGAAGCTGATTTTTCGTAGGATTAGAGTTCGAATCAGCCGTGTGAGGTACCACGGCTGACTCACGTGCCTCGGAAATAATTTTGACGGGTTTTGACTCGGTCGTAAAAAGACGGTTTTACCCCTAGTGTCGGAATCGACCCAAATTACTCTTATTTGACTCGAAACGACCCACTGGGCCTGAATTTGAGGTTGGTTTTGTGAGATAGGTACTCCATAATGAGCCCAAGTCAAATGCCAATGATTTTGAGCCCGTTTCTGAGTATTTAGAGCACGTTTACGTCCGATCATCATCGGGTGTTTGTCGGAAACTGCTATAGACACCTGGCGGTCAAAATGTGGGTGTCTACAACGTTAAAGTTGCATTTTTTCGGAATTGATATGTAACTATAACATTCAGCTCTTTTATCACTTCAAGTGATAAAGTGCAACTTTAACACTCATCTCGTGTAACTTTAAGCACATTTTGTGTAACTTTAACACTGGAACTTATGAACTTATAAGAGTTGTTGGCCTTATGTGAACCTCTCTCTCTCTCTCTCTCTCTCTCTCTCTCTCTCTCTATATATATATATATATATATATATAACAATAAAAAGCATTTTCGGATCGAACTCGTTTAACTACAATTTCCGTTTCAAGTCTGTTTAACCACTTTACAAGTCGTAACAGAGGTGACACCCTTTCAAGGAGCGCCGCCCTAAACACTTAAGGGTATAACGTGATCGCGGTAACACATTGTTAGACGCGTCTGATACCATTTTCACGGTTGGTACGAAACCCATTGACGCGAAAATCGAACATCACGTAATCCGCAAGGATTAGTAACGGTGTTGTGATGCGGAGGGAATCAATTTTGTCCTAATCAAATTTTAATCGACCTTATAACGCTTTTTCCAAAAATCCCGGTGCCGGTCTTATAATTGTATAACGCACGATTATGAGCACCGTAAACCGAGTTGAGTCCAAATTTTACGATATTTTTATGCAACTCGGTTAGTCATTGCTTTTAAAATGAAATAAATTCGGAATCACCACCTTACGAAAACGAGCTGTAACTCGCACAGGGGGCACTCTATCGAGTGCCATGCCTCACTCGATCGAGTAGTACCCCAAAACAGAGGCAGCGAGCCTTTTAGAAGTTCACTCGATCGAGTCTCTGCCATGACTCGATCGAGTGGACTCCTTTATTTTAAAACGAGAGCTTCCCATGTCATCCGAGCCTCGTCAATATTTTACGACTTAGGTCGTCACGTGTAAAGGCCATCACGTGTCTTTTTTTCTAAAACCATGCATCATTTCATCGTGTTTGGTTGTCTAATTTAGTTGCGTTTCCGTTAATTTTGTTTATTAATATTTTGCTCGTTATTTTGTTTTGTCCGGATTGTCTTTCCGCCCATGTATGTTGTATCCATTCACGAGTTTTATTCATTTTTGATGTTTATCGTTTTACAAATGAACCTCGCATGCTAAATAACTTCGACGTTAGTTTAAATGCATTAAACGACATAGTCTGAACATAATTCGCATGTTTACCCAAAAAACGTTGTTTGCATAACATTTAGTCATTTTACTAACACGCGTACACGAAAACAAACGATATCTTAGTAGAGGCCGCTAAAGAGCGGGCGGGGTTGGGTGTCCTTCGTGGGCTTCCCAACACGTACCCTCACCCCTTACTCAGAACCATGGTTTCCGGATGTCCGAAACCGTTGGCATACGAGAGTCATTCGATGCACGATTTCCGATAACTCGGCGTCGGTATCGTAATGCAAAGGGACGAACTCATAAGCTCTAGCTCTAAAAGCAGGCCGTGCTTTGTGCACGAAACGCCTAAGTGTAGAGTGAGTTCGAAAGGGTCCGAATTCCCATAAAATACGGTGGTGACTCCTAACTTCGATTTAAATTTCGACCCGAGATCAATCTTACCACGAGATTCATTCGCCTACAAAAACCCGCGCGTGGCCACGTCGGGGTGGACCTATGTCATGTCCACAATTTTGCGACTCCGCTGGGGATACCTAATGTACCACTTGTCATCGATGTTCCTAGGGTGAGACAAGAAAAGAAATCGTTCGAATATTAATGTACACGTTTTAGTTCAATGATTCATGCATAACCCATTTTTGCCCGGGCCGGTTACTTGTGACCGACGTCCCACTATACCGCGGTGCATTCCTAAATGGGTGCGCTAAAGACATCTACGGCCGAACTCGTATGGGTTTCGCGGCATGTTCTAAGACCAATTCGGCTTAAAAAGTCCGTCCTGATTTACGAGAAAGCCGTCGATGTTGGTATAGACCCAATTTCGACCGACCGAGACTTAGTGTAAAGCATACTAGCGTCGTTATAATGCATGCGTGACTACGTGCTACTTGGTTTCTGTGTCATTTCTTTTCAAAAACCATCATTTTCAAAAATATCCAATTTTCGAAAATTCGGAATACCGCCGAAATTTAGACTAACGATTTGACTCAAAATAGCCTATTTTCTAGCCGGCATGCTACCCATTTTTCGACTTTCAAATTTCCGATCCTATTTTAAATTTTCGAACTTTTTTTTTTAAAAAAAAAAATTCTCTTTTCGATTTCCAAGTCCTCGAGATGCCATATTTCGTTTTTCAAATTTTCGGAAATTCATATTTTCGATATTCAAAATTCAAGTTCCAAGTTTACGAAAACCTTCCTCATTATAGGGCCTACCTGTAGACACCCGCATTTTGCCTGCTAGTGTCTATAGCAGTTCCCGACAAAACACCCGATGATGATCGGACGCAAATGTGACTTAATACGCTCGAATACGGATTCAGAATCAATAATACCCGACGTGGGCATTTAGCGGAGTACAAATCTCTCAAAACCGACCTCAAATCCAGGCCCAGTGGGTCGTTCCAATAAAATGAGACTAATTTGGGCCAAAACCGACACCGAAAATAAAACCGTCTTTTGGCGACCGGGTCAAAATCCGGTCAAAGACGAATCCGACACAAAAACAGCCAAGTTTGCTTCTAGAAGCTTGTCCAACAACCAAGATCAATTCAAAATAGTCAACAAATCATGCCCTATTTACACTCCCTCCTTCCCGATCCACTCGATCGAGTGGTTCACATCCACTCGGTCGAGTAAGGCCATGAACCGGCCAAACCGGGCTTGAACCGGGCACTCGATCGAGTGCACCCGCGCCACTTGATCGAGTGACCCTAAACCGAAGAAATACCCCGTCACCCTAAACCATTTCACAACTTTTGACACTACAACCATTTACACAACATTTGCAAACCTTAATCACCTTACACTACAACTTTACCACCTTTCAATCATCCATCATCTACACACACATACACATTCAAAATCCCGAGATCAAACCTCGTCAAAGACCCGAGAGCATCCTCTCACCAACTCTACACACCATAAAGCCTCCTACATTTCTCGACACTCCCGCGCACACGCCGCTATTACGAGTCCGTTTCCGAGATACTAAAGCATGTAGGTTGAGGGTGTAATTCAAATCCCGACATCTCTTTCTCCCTTTTTTTTTCGTTTCTTTTACATATAAATATACTATATACTATTATTATTACTATTATTATTATTATTATTATTAATAATATTACTAACTACTAACACTAACATTTTATTTTCGTCACTAACATTTTAATTTTGCTACTAACATTTTATTTATCGCAATCTAACATTTTATTTATGTACTCTAACACCTAACATTTTATTTATTGTTTATATTCCGGCTTATATAATATTGCGTATAAATATTTAACAAAACTATTTTCAAAACGATCCGAGCAACGTCTGTTGAGGCTAAATTAATGATCGTAGGCCTTAAGGCCAAAATACGATATTAAAATGCCGAGGACTTAAGTTTGCAACGACGGTCGAATTTTCGGGTCGAATATGTTTAATTACGAATTCCGCCTAAAGTCTATTTAATCCCTTTAGAAGTCGTATTGGAGGTGGCGCCCTTCGAGGTGCGCCGCCCTAAACACTTAAGGGCATAATAGATCATGGAGATTCGTCGTTAAATATGTCCGACCACATCTCTTTCAAACTATTATTCTAAAAGAATCATCGACAAATCGGATTAGGACGAAACCCATTGACGCCGAATTAATTGTCACACGATCCGAAAGGATTGATTACGACATTATGACGCGGAGGCAATCGATATTTGTTCTAGCCCGATCAAACTCGATTTTTCAAATTCGCTCTAAATACTAGAAGTCGGTTCTATAACCGAATGTCGAGTATGACGAGCCATCGAGATTTAAACTAATATAAATTGGACAATATTTATATTTAGCGTAATTGCATCTCGATTCAAAAACATAAAAACTTCAAAATGGGTCGTTTCAAAGCACAAATTAAACACCCGTACAGAGGGCACTCGATCGAGTGCAAAAGGCCACTCGATCGAGTAGCTCCCAAAAATTTGGGCAGAAGGTCTGACAGAAGACCACTCGGTCGAGTCCTTGCCATGACTCGGTCGAGTGGACTTCTTTGTCCAAGCAGAACGAGCACTTATCTTATCATCCGAGCTCGTCAATTTTTTACGACTTTAGTCGTCGCGTGCAAAGTCAATCACGTGATCTTATTCTTCAAAACCTATGCATTTTGTTTCACTTTTACGACTTTGATCAATGTCTTTCACAATTAGTTTTGTGTCGACGACTTCTTAGTCGTATCCGATGCATGACTAATTTAGACACCAACATTTCAATATGATAAGTCGGGACAAGGCATCGAGATTCAGGATCGGCCTAGCACCACGTCTAGGTCCCATATCTCCGTCCTCCGTTTAATACACAATATAATGTGTACTTAATCGAAGTTCGTCCATTTACTCAACTTACGGTCTAGTTTGTATTTATATACGGGTCTATTTATAAATAGCATTTGCCGCCTTTAATCCGATTATTATTCTATTGCTCGTTGTATTGTAAGTTCCGGGTTGTATTCCGCTCGCGTAATTTGTAATTTATTTACGAGTTTTCTATTTTCGATGTTTGCCATTTATTGCCTTAAATGAACATCACATGCTAAACAACTCCGGCAATAATTTAGATGCATTAAATGACGTAGCTCACACGTAATTCACATGCTTAGCTAAAATATTGTTTGCATAACATTTAGTCATTTTACTAGCGCGCGTACACGAACACGAACGGTATCTTAGTAGAGGCCGCTAAAGAGCGGGCGGGGTTGGGTGTCCTTTGTGGGCTTCCCAACACGTACCCTGATGGTAGGGATTCGTCACGTCCCTAACCGATCAATAAAACACCGACTAACCTAGTGGGTAGCTAGGGCAAGTCGGGGTCGTATCCACGAGGACGGTATATCAAAGTTTAGACTAGGTCGGCCTACAACGAGACTAGATTACCAAAACAAACACAAAGAACGATAACTGGAAAGCTAATGAGGGGAGAGGAGTAAGAACTAGGCTAATGGAATGATGACTAACTAGGAGGATGAACTCAAATATGGAAGAAAGTGGGGTAGGTCGGGTTCATAAGAGTAGAAGGGTAATTGGGGTGATCAAGGGTATAGGTGTCTCTTAGTTACTAGAGTCGGTCCGGGCTCTCGCAACTTAGACCGATGTCAAGGTGGGTCCGGGCTCTCGCAACTTAGACCCTAGTCCGCGCTCTCGCGACTAAACTATTCTCAACATTTCCACATCATAGACAAACAATGAGAAGATGAGTACAAGTATGGGAAGCATGGCCACTACAACTCATACAAGCATATCAACAAACACATAGAATGCCCACAATGTGACTAACAACAAAGATGTAACCTTTTCCTCTTAATCAACCCTAATCATCCATAATCTACCCCTAATCCCCCTACTAACCCCACAAGATCACTACTCACTCATTATCAAATTACCCATAACAATAACAAGAGAAAACAAACTAAACATCCAAGCATTCATTATGAACAACTAACAACAATAACAATATAAAAAGATTGAAAATAGACTGAATAAACAAGGATTAGAGTAGAGAAGATTATACCAACAATAATATGATGAAAAAGATGCAATCTTGTATAAATAAGAACCCAAATAAAACCCAAGGTTGTCAATCTTGGAGAATTCTTCAAGTATCCTCTTAATACAAGAACTAATTACAAGGATTAACTAAAGATTAACTAAGATTAAAGGAAGATTAAAGCTAATGAGTGAAAGTAAATCTAGGGTTTTGGAGGCTTAAGAGAGTCTAAACTATGATAAGATATCTTAACATTACAAGAAGGGAGTATATATATGGGTACAAGAATGAAGGGGAAGAAAAGAAAGGAGTGTGGCTGCCAGGTCCACAGTCCCGACCGGGACGGGTTGGTCCTGACCGGGACGGGTTGGTCCCGACCGGGACGGGTTGGTCCCGACCGGGACGGCCTGTCATCCCGACCGGGACGGGTTGGTCCCGATCGGGACGGGCCCACAGCAGCACCTTCAAAAGTGCACCCCATCCCGAACGGGATGAGGCCATCCCGAACGGGATGGGTCTTGTAGGCTTCCCTTAAGAGCTCTTTGGTCCCTCCTTGCTCCTCATGGGTTCCTCGTCGATTCTCGGGACATGGGATCGGGTCTCGGAAGCTCGGGATTGGGTCCCAAGGTTTCGGGGTCGATTCCAAGGCCTCGAGTCATCGTTCCTTTATCTCGTTGGCTCCAAAATTTGTATGTATCGAGTCGGAATCGCTCCAACTCTTCCAAATCGGTCTCGGGAACCTGAAACGAACTAAAGGAAGCATAAGAAACCCGTAAATCGCTCCAAAGGAGCGATTCCACAAGGAAAATGGGACCAAAATACAGTAAAATAGACACTACAAACTACACTTATCAACTCCCCAACACTTAACCCTTACTCGCCCTCGAGTAAGCACATACTAACTACTACACTAGCCGAATGGGTATTAGCGCACCCTACGCCCCTTCAACTCACGCGAGTGCACTTAGAGGACAAGTGCGCTCCGCAAGGCAAGTTGGGTCTTGCGACAAAACTGTGGATGCAACCGGACACAAAACACATAAACAAACAATCACACAAACAAACACATGATCGGTTGCACCCAAAAGAAAACAAATACCGCTTCCCTCAAAAAGCGGTGAATGAAACACCGGTTTAGGACTCGAGGTAAGTGACAACGTTCCCAAGCTACCAATACAAACCAAGGTGGGCTAAACCCTAATAGTATGACGATAAAGCAACAAAAACGTTGGTAACTTACCTAGGTCCTCCTAACTTTCTAAAAACGTACTACGGGACGATCGGCGGAGTGGAAAAGTGAGGAACCACGGTGTTAGTCGACACTGTAGGTAAGTGAGACCCCGCCCCCTTTAGCGTGAGCCAAGAGGGTCGTCCCGTGTCCAAAACCGCCTAACTAGTCCAAGTAAAAAGGTGGAAAACATGCGAAATGAGGGAAGACCGACTAATGCCGCTATCATCCTTCCTCGGGACTCGGTCCTTTGGTAGGCTCTTCACGGCAAAAGTCGGAAAAAGGCTTGTTTTTGTGGGGATTTCTTTTTTTTTGTGAGACGGGTTTTCTTTTGGCATTTTCTTTCTTTTCGACATTTTGATTTGTTTGTTGCCATGCCATTTCTTTTTCTTCTTTTCTATTTTCTTTTTGGCATTTGTGCCTTTTCTTTTTCTTCATTCTTTTCTTTCTTTCATTTATCTTTGTTTTCTTTTCATTGCCCTTTTGGCAAGATTTGGCATTTTTTGGCATTTCCTTCGCATAACAAGAAAGGTAGAAATCAACAATTTGCAATTTATTGTGTGGAGATGTGTATGAGGTAGATGAATGGGTAAGTCGGGACGGGCCCTTCCCTTCAAACCCACAAAAAGTGGAGAACTTGGACTAATCAAAACAATCCTAAACACGGTCACCTAGGGGACGAGACTCGGTAACCAAGGCCTTTTCACACCGTGGGTGGTCATAATGGTCAAAAGAGCAAATCCCGCAGTAAATCCCTAGTAAGCTAGGTGGACTCAAGGTAAAGGACCAACGAAATCATTGATTTAGGGTCATTCTACTAGATTAAAGTCCAAGACTCGATTTACACTACTAGGAAGGGAAAGTACACACTCACACACTAGCCTCTAAACCGGGTTTTCGAAAACGGTTTACACACACAAGACACACTACAAAACATGAAACAAAGACACGACGAAAACGAACGAAATAAAAAGAAACAAAAAGGCAACAAAATAAAAGAAAACAAGACAAACACATAAACAAAGCACACACCACCCCAAATTTCCAAACAAGTCATCAAATCCACCACAAGAATGTACAAGCTCCACCCGAGCACACCTCAACACAACCTTCTCCAAACATCATAAGGAATAAAGAGGGAAAGAGGGTTAGAGGATGTTACCGGATGTCTTCAAAGCTTTCCAAACAACGGAGATTAGGCAACCTATAAGGAAAAGGGAGGCAAAACCCACACAATACAAAACAAATATACGACACAACGACACAAAGGAAAAAGACACAAAAAAGAATTTTTTTTTGATTTTTGTGAAAATTTTTCAAATTTTTAGGTATTTTTTTTTAAAGGTTTTTCGAGAAAGGGAAAAATAAAACTAACTACGATAGAATATCGCTCCCCCACACTTAAACCGAGCAATGTCCTCATATGCTCAATCATAGTGTGCGGAGAGACAAAAGAAAAAGAAAAGAAACTAAGAAAATAAAGGTAAAAATCAAAAATAAGGTGAAGAAAAGGTAGAAGGTGTCCGGCCGGGGTGTAGTCAAGTCACCATGGGCCGAGACGAGAAAAATATATGGAAGGGGGAAGAAAAAATAAAAAAGAAGGAAATAAAAGGAAATGGGAGGGGAGGGCTAGGTGTAATCAAGTCACCTAGCCCGGATTCCGCCTAAATTCGACTAGCTCCTAAAAAGGGGTGAAATCTTGCACAATTGGATTAATCGATCGACTCCCGACATAATCACGTCGTCGGAAGTCGGGAGCAACCAAACTACGGCCTCGAAGGCCACTAAGATACCATGACTCAAGGGTAGGGGGCAAACAATGAAAAACAAGCGATAAAAAGACGGAAAAGTAAGGATAGTTACCAACCCAAGCGGCTAGTAACTCACTTGCTCCATCGTCTCGATGATCATTAAAGGCTCGTCGCTTGTCTTCTCGGTTGCCATCTCCCTTCATACTCAAGAAGGACTCATGGTCAGGGTAGTAATGGTAGGGGGCGGGATTTGATGTGAGTGTCGGTGTAAAGTGGATAGGAAATGGAGTGAGGGCATGTCAATGAAATAAATGAGGCATATGATAAGGCTAGGGTAGCTAGGGAGGTTGGGAGGGGGCATAAAACGGTTGAGTGGAGTCAATTGTCGAAGAAGAAACACAAAGGGGGAGTAGAGGACCATCCCAGTCGGGATGGTTAATCCCGATCGGGTTACCTCACTCGTCCCGGTCGGGAAGTCCTCATCCCGGTCGGGACGTCCTCATCCCGGTCGGGACGGATCCATAGTGAGCTCGAATCTTGGTACACCCATCCCGATCGGGAAGGCTCCTTCCCGGTCGGGATGCCACACCCGTCCCGGTCGGGACGCTCATCCCGGCCGGGATGGGCCTTCTTCAACTTCCACAATCCCAAAAGCTTGCTCCAAGCTTCAAAAAATCGATCCTCGTGCCTACAACCCAAGGTATATCATAGTCAATCCTCTCTAGGGATCATCTTCACTTCACCTATCCAACAAACTCAACTCAAGCATCAAATTCTCTCCCTCGCCGCGCTCATCAATAATCCAAATAACAAGAATTCACAAAAATCCAAAGCAAATATAATACAAGGATATATACAAAGAGATGGTTCTTGTGGGACTCCGTCAAACCAAGGTGGTGCTTTATTCAATCTTTTTCAACAACCTCCAAACCGATTCCATCTCCATCAAGGGCACGTAGGAACAAGTCGAAGGCCCTAGAGAAGTCTTCAATCAAGCTCGAGATATAACCAACCATATCCCAAGGGTCTTCAAGGCCTTGCATCGACGTTCCCGGGGCATCCCGATCTACTAAGTTCAATGGCTTGAACTTGTACTTGCGATCCTTCGGGATATACCCAAACGTCCAACGATCCTCATGTGGCCCCAAGGGAGGCTCATCTTCTTCCTTGTCATTGCACTTGTCATCCAACCCATGGTATGGGCTCTCATCCTCCTCCAATTTGGAGTCATCATCCTCAAGTACATAAGAGTACTTCTTCAAGCTTTGCCCCGGTTCACCCCCTAGATCGATGTCTTTCTTGGCTTGGATCATATTGCATGTCTCATCGCTAGTAGGCGAAGTGTTGCCTTGGAGGTCGAACACTATCTTTTCCTCGCCTAACTCAAATGTGATCCTACCGTTCTTCACATCGATCATGGCACCCGCGGTGTGTAGAAATGGGCGCCCAAGGATGATGGGAGTGTTGGCATCTTCCGGCATATCGAGCACGATGAAGTCAACCGGAATGAAGAACTTCCCAATTCTTACCGGCACATCCTCTAGCATCCCTAATGGTCGATTGAGAGATTTATCGGCCATTTGGAGTGTAATGGATGTACATTTCAACTCCTTCATCCCGAGTCGGCAACAAATAGAGTAGGGAATGATGCTCACACTCGCGCCCAAGTCACACAATGCATTTTTGATCATGAAATTGCCTATGGTGCAAGGGATCGAGAAACTACCCGGGTCCTTCAACTTCGGAAGCGTGGAACCTTGAATAAGCTCGCTCACCACCCTCGTGAACGCTACCGTCTCTTCCTTGTCGATGGACCTCTTCCTAGCCAAGATTTCTTTCATGAATTTACCATATGCCGGGATTTGGGTAAGTAACTCGGTAAACGGGACACTAACATCCAATTTCTTTACAATACTAAGGAACTTGTCATATTGAGTGTCCACCCTAGTCTTCATTTGCCTTGATGGGAAAGGCAACTTGATTTGGTACTTGTTTTGCTCAATTGGGGTGGACTCTTCAAAGGACACTTTCCTTTTTCCCTTGTCTTTCTCTTGAGGTGGGGGAGGGTTGTCTTCTTGGGGTTTCTCGACCTCCCATAAGACTTGCTCCTCAATTGGATTATCAAAGCTTGACTCTTCTTGATTTGGAGATGCCAATTCCATTGTCGGTTCTTGCGTTGGCTCTTGCTCATTAGGATATGGAGGGGAGTCATAAGAGGTACCTCTTCTTGTGGTGATAGCATTTACATGCTCAAAAGTCGGTGTTTCACCTTGAGAAGGTAGTTGCCCCTTTTGCCTTGAGGAGCTCCCCGAAGCGAGTTGAGATACTTGAGTCTCAAGTATCTTCATACGGGTATCTCTCATCGCGTTTTCCCCTTGAATATAAGTGAAGAGCTCATGATGGTTTCTTGATATGTCCATTTGACCTTGTTGCATATCCATCAAAGTCTTTTGAATGTCGAAATCCCGAGGTGGGGATGATGGATTATGTGGAGTGTCGGTGATGGCGAGAGGAATGTCGTAATCATGAGTAGGAGACCGGCTCCTAGGCTTGCTTTGTTGTTGTTGATTTTGAGTTGCTTTTTGACGGTTCCCTTGGAACCCTTGAGAACTACCTTGTTGTTGATGATGGTTCCCTTGGAACCCATGAAAGTTTCCTTGATTAAGGCCTTGGTTGTGGTTTTGTTGTCCTTGAAAGTTTCGGTTTCCTTGGAAATTTTGGTTTCCTTGGAAACCACCATGATTGAAGTTCCCTTGTTGGAACCCTTGCTTGTTGTTGAAGTTACCTTAGTTATTTTGCTTGAAATTGTTGAAGGGTCTTTGGTTACCCATATAACCTTGGTAACTTTCATTGGTCCCGTAAGGGAGGTGGCACATAGGGACGATGTTGTTGATGTTGAAGTGTTTGTTGTTGAGGGACTTGATTGGAAGCTTGGTATTGGTTAGAGAAGGAGGCACCTTGCTTGAACGCTTGAAAGGCGTTCACTTGCTCAATACTCCCTCTACAATTCATAGGGTCATGACCAACGATTCCACAAGTGTCACACATCCCAAAGTAAGGTGTAGGAGGTGCGAACCCCAAAACGTTCACTTCTTGAATCGGTTGATGGTGGGAGGAACTAGTGCCTTGGACTTGGTTGAGGTGGCTTTGGAGCTTCTTGTCAATAGTCTCCATGTGTGTTTTCAATTGAGCTCCAAGGTCAATGCTTAACTTAGTGATAGCATCAACCTCATGCATGCCTCCTCGATGTGCCTTCCTAGGCCCAGAGTATTGCGAATTATGCACCGCCATCTCTTCGATTCTCGACCAAGTTTGGTCATCCTCTACTTCGGTAAACCTACCGTTAGATCCCATGTTGAGTATGGCCCTCGAGTCTTCGTATAACCCGTTCCAAAATTGTTGTACGAGGAACCATTGTGATAAGCCATGGTGTGGACAAGAACGGATCAAGGCTTTGAATCTTTCCCACGATTCATAGAGGCTTTCATCGTCACGTTGTTGGAAACCCGTGATAGAAGCTCTCAATAAATTTGTCTTCTCCGGGGGATAGAATTGTTGGTAGAAGGCTAAGGCTAGCTTCTTCCAAGTGTCAATGCCAAGTCTTGCTTTGTCCAACCCCTTGAACCATTGCTTCTCTTTACCAATAAGAGAGAAAGGAAATAATACCCACCGGATTTGGTCTTGAGTTATTCCCGTTTGCGAAATAGCGTCACAATAATCCGAAAAGGTTTCCATGTGTTGATGAGGATCTTCGGTTGGTAACCCGCTAAATTGACTTCTCTCGACTAATTGGATAAATTGCTTTTTCGCCACAAAATTCCCGGTATATGCCTCCGGTAAAGTGGATGGAGCCGGCAAAACGTCTTCCGTGAAGGTTGAGTGAGAAGAAAACTTAGGCATGATTGGATATAAGGGATAAGATGGTGGTGTGGACGGTGTTGATGTAGATGAGGAGGGGGAACTAGGAGAAGAAGAATCACCAAAAGGATTTACGAAATTCCTTTCGGCCGTCTCTCGATGTGGATTGTTCAAGTCGGCTCCTTGGGCTTGCCCTTGATGAGTATTGCTTGCACTCGGTTGAGAGATCCTAACCCGATTAATCGTCCATTGGCGAAATGCTCGAAAGAGTCTCTCCGGCTCTGGATTAAAGAGATAGAAGTCGCCTCCCCTCCTAGGCATACACTACACACTAGAACAAACGTGAGAACACCTAGTGCTTTGTGGGCACTAGGCAACGACAATAAACAAACACAACTAGAGAAAAAGAGAAAAAGAAGAAATAAAACTAAGGAAAGAAGAAAAATCCAGAGAATATTCACAAGAGAAGATGGGAGAACACAAAGAAGGGTAACTAAATCTAGAAATAAGCAAACTAAGTCTAAACAATGCACCGTCCCCGACAACGGCGCCAAATTGATGGTAGGGATCTGTCACGTCCCTAACCGATCAATAAAACACCGACTAACCTAGTGGGTAGCTAGGGCAAGTCGGGGTCGTATCCACGAGGACGGTATATCAAAGTTTAGACTAGGTCGGCCTACAACGAGACTAGATTACCAAAACAAACACAAAGAACGATAACTGGAAAGCTAATGAGGGGAGAGGAGTAAGAACTAGGCTAACACTAGAGACTAACTAAACAAAGAAACTCATGGAATGATGACTAACTAGGAGGATGAACTCAAATATGGAAGAAAGTGGGGTAGGTCGGGTTCATAAGAGTAGAAGGGTAATTGGGGTGATCAAGGGTATAGGCGTCTCCTAGTTACTAGAGTCGGTCCGGGCTCTCGCAACTTAGACCGATGCCAAGGTGGGTCCGGGCTCTCGCAACTTAGACCCTAGTCCCCGCTCTCGCGACTAAACTATTCTCAACATTTCCACATCATAGACAAACAATGAGAAGATGAGTACAAGTATGGGAAGCATGGCCACTACAACTCATACAAGCATATCAACAAACACATAGAATGCCCACAATGTGACTAACAACAAAGATGTAACCTTTTCCCCTTAATCAATCCTAATTATCCATAATCTACCCCTAATCCCCCTACTAACCCCACAAGATCACTACTCACTCATTATCAAATTACCCATAACAATAACAAGAGAAAACAAACTAAACATCCAAGCATTCATTATGAACAACTAACAACAATAACAATATAAAAAGATTGAAACTAGATTGAATAAACAAGGATTAGAGTAGAGAAGATTATACCAACAATAATATGATGAAAAAGATGCAATCTTGTATAAATAAGAACCCAAATAAAACCCAAGGTTGTCAATCTTGGAGAATCTTCAAGTATCCTCTTAATACAAGAACTAATTACAAGGATTAACTAAAGATTAACTAAGATTAAAGGAAGATTAAAGCTAATGAGGGAAAGTAAATCTAGGGTTTTGGAGGCTTAAGAGAGTCTAAACTATGATAAGATATCTTAACATTACAAGAAGGGAGTATATATATGGGTACAAGAATGAAGGGGAAGAAAAGAAAGGAGTGCGGCTGCCAGGTCCACGGTCCCGACCGGGACGGCCTGTCATCCCGACCGGGACGGGTTGGTCCCGATCGGGACGGGCCCACAGCAGCACCTTCAAAAGTGCACCCCATCCCGAACGGGATGAGGCCATCCCAAACGGGATGGGTCTTGTAGGCCTCCCTTAAGAGCTCTTTGGTCCCTCCTTGCTCCTCATGGGTTCCTCGTCAATTCTCGGGACTCGGGATCGGGTCTCGGAAGCTCGGGATTGGGTCCCAAGGTTTCGGGGTCGATTCCAAGGCCTCGAGTCATTGTTCCTTTATCTCGTTGGCTCCAAAATGTGTATGTATCGAGTCGGAATCGCTCCAACTCTTCCAAATCGGTCTCGGGAACCTGAAACGAACTAAAGGAAGCATAAGAAACCCATAAATCGCTCCAAAGAAGCGATTCTACAAGGAAAATGGGACCAAAATACAGTAAAATAGACACTACAAACTACACTTATCATACCCTCACCCCTTAATCAAAACCATGGTTTTCTGATGTCCGAAACCATTGGCACGAGAGTCATTCGATGCACGATTTCCGATAACTCGGCATCGGTATCGTAATACAAAGGGACGAACTCATAAGCTCTAGCACTAAAAGCGGGCCGTGCTTTGTGCACGAAACGCCCAAGTGTAGAGTGAGTTCGAACGGGTCCAAATTCCCATAAAATTCGGTGGCGACTCCAACTATGATTTAAATTTCGATCCGAGGTCAATCTTACCATGAGATTCATTCGCCTACCCAAACCCGCGTGTGGCCGCGTCGGGGTGGACCTACGTCATGTCCACAATTTGGCGACTCCGCTGGGGATACCTGATGTACCACTAGTCATCGGGGTTCCTAGGGTAAGACTCAAAAAGAAATCGTTCGAATATTAATGTACGCGCATTAGTTTAATGATTCATGCACAACCCATTTTTGCCCGGGCCGGTTACTTGTGACCGACGTCCCACTATACCGCGGTGCATTCCTAAATGGGTGCGCTAAAGACTTCTTTGGCTGAACTCGTATGGGTTTCGCGGCATGTCCTAAGACCAATTCGGCTTAGGGAGTCCGTCCTGATTTACGAGAAAGCCATCGTTGTTGGTATAGATGATGGTATTGGATTTGTCGTGGATCCCAACCGTCAAATAAAACCGGCAAAACCTAACTAGGGTAGCTAGGGTAAGTCGGGTCGAATCCACAGGGATGGGAGGTCGGACTAGGGTATGCTACGGTCTAGGACTAGGTTCGAGACAAGCTATTCTAAGGAGGGGGAGACTAGGACTAAGCTAGGTCTAAAGCAAGAAAACAATCAAAGGAAACGGGCTAGGATTAGGTCGGGGTCAAAGGGGTAATGGAATGGTCAAGGGAGAACTAGAGTGAAGGAGGTAGTAGGGTAATCTAGGTAATGCCCGGGCTCTCGCAACTTAGACTCACCTAGAGGTTCTTGATAGGACCCACCTTGGCGACACACACGACAAACGGGGTTACTAGCGTGATATCGGGGCCTAGGTCGCATCCGGGCTCTCGCAACTTAGACCGACCTAGGGGTCGTCCTCACCAGGCTCTCGCAACTTAATGAGGGAACCAAACCCACAAACAAACTATCACCCACAAGAGAAAAGCAAGAAAAAACAAGCACATGTATCTACTAGTCATTCAAGCATTTCAACAAACATGTGATATGCATCAAACCAAGGGGAAACCCAAATCTTCCACCAACATCTCCAACAATCCCTTAATCATCCAATCAACACCCTAATCGCCTTACTAACCCTAGCAAAGATCTACTCTAACATATCTATACTAAAACTAACACTAATAAGATGAACCAAAACAACAATCAAAACAAACATAATGAAACTAACAAGAACTATGAACTATGAACCATCCAAACAACAAAGATTCTAACTTTAATGAAAGAACAAGATTAAGAGAAAGGAAAAGAAGATTGTACCTACTAACAAGATGAAAGGAAGAAGGAAACTTGCATAAATGAGAAAAACCCAATACAAACATCCAAGTTTGTCAAGCTTGGTGGAGATCTTGAAGAATTCTCAAATTACAAGCATTAATCTATGATTAAAGACTAATTACCGACTAATCTACACTAATCTATGCTAATCTAACCTAAAGTAGTCTAGGGTTTAGTCTAATATGAAGTACATCCCCTAAGATAACAAGGGAAGGGTATATATAGGGTTTAAGAATGGAAGGAGGTGAAAGGAAGTAGGCGCGGGTGAGCTGCAGCCCATCCCGGCCGGGAAGGGGTGGTCCCGGTCGGGACGGGGTCGGTCCCGGTCGGGAAGCCATCCTCCCGGTCGGGATGGGCCCTGGACAGGAGCCACCTCTTTTGTGCACCTCAACCGGGACCGGTTGAGGCCATACCCATCGGGGATGAGTCTTGTAGGCCTCCAATATGAACCTTTGGTCCCTCCTTGATTCTCATGGGCTTCCCATCGATTCTCGGGACTCGGGATCGGGTCTCGGAGGCTCGGGATTGGGTCCCAAGGTCTCGGGGTCGACTCCAAGGCATCGAGTGATCGTTTCTTTACTCCGTTGGCTCCAAAATGTGTATGTATCGAGTCGGAATCGCTCCAACTCTTCCAAATCGGTCTCGGGAACCTGAAACGAACTAAAGGAAGCATAAGAAGCCCCTAAACCGCTCCCAAGGAGCGATTCTACAAGGAAAATGGGACCAAAACACTACAAAATAGGCACTACAAATCACACTTATCAATAGACCCGATTTTAACCGACCGAGACTTAGTGTAAAGCATACATAAGCGTCGTTATAATGCTTGTTTGACTATGTGCTACTTGGTTTCCGTGTCATTTTTCAAAAACCGTCATTTCAAAAATAAATCTTTCAAAAATATCTAATTTCAAAAACTCGGAATGCCGCCAAATTTTAGACTTACGATTTGACTCAAAATAGACTATTTTTAGCCGGCATGCTTCCCATTTTAAATTTCGAATTTTCGATTCCCTTTCGAATTTCGAATTTTCAAAATTCAATTTCAATTTTCAAATCTCCGAGATGCCGTTTTCAATTTTCAAATCTTCGGGATCTTATTTTCAATTTTCAAATTTTCGGAAATTTATTTTCGATATTCAAATTTTCAAGATTTAAAAAAATATAACTTTTCAAAAAATCAGTCCTGTCGGCATGCTGCCAATTTCAAAAGACGAGACCGTCTCCCATTTTTTCAAAACGCGAAATTACTCGCAACCATTCTAACATTTCAAAATGTACGGTCCTATTGGCCCACTACCAATTTCAGGACCGTCCTCTCAATTTTCAAAATTCAATCATTTTTCCAAAACCTTCCTTATTATAGGACCTACCGTAATCCGTGTGTCGGGTCTTTTCATAATACGTCGAAGGTCATTAGCGTCGAAACCCCGTCGATCCTTCATCCCGGGTTTCTTCCTCATCCTAGTCCGCCTTATCTTAAAGGCATAACCGACCAACACGAGTCATACACTCGTAAATGGAAGGTTCGTCCATACACTCGAGTCCTAACTAGAAAGTCCCGCGCGATTTTTCCCCCTAATAGGACGGTTCTCATGACCTGTCCTAAGGGAATTTCGCCTGTCTTTAAATCCGTTAATCGAGTCATCCTAATTCAATAGTCCTTTAACTTAAGGGTCTACCCTAATCACAGGGTCTATCCTTATTCAAGTTAAGTCAAGGGTCTCTAGCGTCGAAACTCTGCTGATCTTACATCGTAAGTTTCTTCCCTTACCCGTCTGCCTTCCTCGAGGCCGAGTCAACCTTTTACAAGGAAAAGCCCTATAGCTAAAGGTTCGTGATCCTTACATCTAAGGGTCACTCGTCGGACACTCGAGTCTTAACAAAATCTTTAATCTCACTCGGGGGTTACCCTTCAGCAGAGCGATCAATCACGGTTGCTCAAAGGGTCATGTCTTACACGTGTTGTCTCACGTACCCCACTTGTGAGTCACTTAGATGCCACACCATCTGAGTCCTACAAGAGTCCTTAGTCTCACTTAGGGGCTATTCTCCGACGGAGCAATTAATCACAGTCACTCCGAGAATCGTACCCTACGTATTTGTGTTAGGAGAGTCTAACCCGAGTCAACCGGAGTTGTCTTTCCTCCCGCGCTATTTCCTATGCCTTGGTGGGTTTGGGTTCCGAAGCAACATTTCTGATTACGTGGGTATTCTCGCAGAGTATGGCATCCACAACCGGGAATAGGGACATGGAAAACACCATTGATAAAATGAAGGCTTTGCTGGAGACAATGGTTATTAGGCAGGCCATGGTTGAAACCCACCTAGGGTTCCTGAAAATCGACCAAGAGGCCATGATTGCTCGTTTAACTGTCAGTGAACAACAAGACCTCAATTCTGGGTTGGTAAATACTGGGCCATTTGCCAAACTGATCAACACGGTGCGTGAGCTCGAACAACAGTTCCACACTCTTCAAGGGAATAACATTCGTATTGAAAACTCTCGAGACTATACACCCATTAGTGAGAAACTACCAACAGATCTCAATCTAGAAGGGTTACCCATATTCGAAGGGACGGAGGATCAATTACTACACCTCCGAAAATATCCAAAAGCCTGGTTCTATAGGCTAGACACAAAAAGATTCCCCACTTGGGAAGATGTGGCTACCAAGTTCGCTCAAAACTATTCTGATAAAACTGAACTTCAGACTACCATGCGGACTTTAGACGTCATGGCCCAAGATCCAACAGAGGGTTTTACCAAATACTTTCAACGTTGGCGGGCTGAGAGTGTTAAGCTGGTAGACAAGCCCAGTGAGAAGACACTAGTGGAGGCGTTCATCAACAACCTCCTACCCTCCTACCGCGTCCATCTAAGGTATGCCGGCATTTCAAACTTTGCCATGCTTACCGAAATGGGCATTAAGATTGAAGACGATCTTCGACATAATTGTGAAATGGCTTGGGGTGACGGGGTATTTATAGAAGAAATACCCCGGTTTAGGGCCACTCGATCGAGTGGAGCGTGTGCACTCGATCGAGTGCTCGGTTCGAGTCCGGTTCGACCGGTTCATGGCCTTACTCGACCGAGTGGGTCGGGAAGGAAGGAGTGTAAATAGGGAATGATTGTTGACCATTTTTGAATGGATCTTGGTTGTTGAGACTAGCTTCTAGAAGCGAATCTAGCTGATTTTTGCATCGGATTCGTCTTTGACCGGGTTTTGACCCGGTCGCTAAAAGACGGTTTTATTTTCAGTGTCGGTTTTGGCCCAAATTAGTCTCATTTTATTGGAAACGACCCACTGGTCCTGAGTTTGAGGTCGGTTTTGAGAGATCTGCACTCCGCTAAATGCCCACGTCGGATATTGATGATTCAGAGTCCGTATTCGAGCGTATTAAGTCACGTTAGCGTCCGATCATCATCGGGTGTTTTGTCGGGAACTGCTATAGACACTAGCAGGCAAAATGCGGGTGTCTACACTACCGTTATCCGTTTGTCGAGTCTTTTCGTAGTATGTCGAAGGTTTATAGTGTCGAACTCCGTTGATCCTACATCACGAGTTTCCTCCCTTTCCCGAGTCCGCCTTATTTGTCAAGGCACGACCAACCTGCGTAGGGCATACCCCTATAAAGGAAAGTCCGCATATATACACTCGAGTCCAAAGTCTAGGGAAAATCTCACGTGGTCCTTCCTTCGAATAGGGTTCGGCCCACATAGTCGAATCCTAAGGAAAGTCGTACCACGCACGAGTCACCCGTCTAGGTCTCTTTCTCGAGTCTTTTTTTTGTTCGGTCTTTTTCCTCGCTCGGGATGTACTATTTTGATTCCAAGATCTGGGTTCGGTTTCTGATTACGCGGTATTCTTAGAGACAGGCCACCGTCAACTAGACACAGAAACAGAATGGAGACAACTTCATTTGAACAATCTGAAGACCTCCATGGATGCCATGGTCTCCAAACAGACCGAAATTGAGACCCAACTAGCAGCAATGAGGGCTGACCAAGCGGCTGTCACTGCTCATGTGACTGTGGTGGAGCAAGGGACTCCTAATGCCGAGGCCACTGGGCCTTTAGCTGAACTAGTTAGCGCGGTGCGCCGACTAGAGGAATAAGTTCACCTAGCTATTTGTAACAACATCCATCGGGAAAATAGTCGTGAATACGCCCCGGTGAACGACAAGCTACCCGCAAACCTGAATCTCACGGGCTTACCAATGTTTGAGGGAACCGAAGACCCGTTACTAGATGTACGAGCCTTCAAGGAATTCATGGCTATGAAGGGGGTGGATTCTTCGATGTTCAAGAATCTCTTTGCTGCATCCCTTGAGAAGCACCCACGGGCCTGGTACTATAGGCTAGACCCAAAAAATACCCTACTTGGGATGATGTGGTTACGGAATATGATCGGAACTATGCTGACAACCCCGAGATCCAAACCACGATGCGCACTTTGGTGGTTATGGCATAGGAGCCCAAAGAAGGTTTTACCAAATACCTTCAACGCTGGAGGGCCGAAAGCGTGAAACTGGTCGACAAGCCCAGTGAGAAAACTTTAGTGGAGGCTTTTGTCAAGAATCTCCTCCCCTCCTACCGGGTTCATCTTCGGTACACTGTAATACCCAATTTCACCACCCTTACTGAAATGGGTATGAGGATTGAAGACGATCCGAGGCTAGAGGGCCTTACTAAGGCCTCTGGCAAAGGATACCAAGGGGCTTCCTCTTCCACTACTAAGCCCCAAGCTGCAACCCGCAGCATTTTCTACGCGGTCAATCTACTAGATGCCCCGTCCAAGAAGAACATCCCACCTCGGGTATTCACTGATATAGGTACCACCTATACTTATGCCTTACAAAGGCTATCCTCTAAAGGCCTAATCCAACCGATTGGCCCAACTCCTGAAGTTCCGGTCGAGTGGCGTTCCAAGAACTACAATGCCAAAGCTTACTGCCAATACCACCGAGACAATGGGCACGGTACTGAAAAATGTTGGAAGCTGAAACATTTGATCCAGGACTTGATTGAGAGCGGTAAGATCCCGTTGCCTGGGGATAAGCCAGTAACAAGGAGAATCCTTTCAGCTCCCATGCCATCTTTATCGGGGAGGTGATTGATTGCTCCCATCTTATCTCTCCATTTATCCTGCAAGTGAACAGGATCTGGTTCGATGACGAGGATGATGTCTACCTCGTTAAAGGGGAAGCTGTCCCCATTACCCCCGAGGAGATTCGAAAGACTAAATCCCGAGTCTTAGCCAGTAACCACCTTGGTCGTCCCTATCAAGCAACTAGCTCTAGGGACACCCCTATCCCGACAACCGTCACTGAGCCACTCAGGATGAAAGTCGCTCCTGAAGAGCTGACCGCTGAAATGGCTCTCGTGAAGACCCGAGTTGACCTCACCATATGGCAACTTCGAGTTAGCTCACAGGAACATCGAGAAGCACTCACTAAGGCTTTCGATCAAATTAAGATCGACTCTCTTGTTACCCCTGCTGAAATGGTAGCTACGGTCCTGCCCCACTTAAAGGTCAAAACCAAGGAAGGAGGCCCACTGATCACTTTCTCTGAAGCCAACCTGCCACCGTTCGGGGCCTCTCATAATCTGGCCTTGTACATCACGGTGATCTGCAGAGGGAAATATCTCCCTATGACCCTAATTGATGATGAGTCTGCTGTGAATGTCCTTCCCTTGAGGACCGCAAAAGCCCTCGGCATTACCGAGGCCGATTATATTCCGACGGCTCAGACCATCTAGGCTTTTGATGAGAGCCCAAAGTCGGTAGCTGGAGCCATAAAACTGACCGTTATAACGGGCCCAATAGAAAAGGAGCTGGAATTCCAGGGGATTGATGTCACATCTTCCTTCAACTTGCTCCTAGGGAGACCATGGATCCACGCTGTGAAAGCGGTATCCTCCACCCTCCACCGAAAGATCAAGTTTCCCCTGCACGATAATGTTATTACCTTAGAGGCAGCTCCAATGACTGCGCCACGGGCCGCACGGACCTTTGGGGTTTCGATTTCGTAGGGATGATCCAGGAGGAGTACCTTTTCAAGCCCTACTTTACCATAAGCATCGACACGATGCTACAAAACCTAGGGTACTTTCCGGGGGCTACCTCCTGACCTAATCTTCCAGCTGGGAAGATTATCGAGGTCCTTAAGGACGAAGACTCTCACTTCGGCCTTGGTTATGCTATGACCTCGGGCAACGTTGTCCAAGCAGGAATTGAAAAGACCTGCAACATCATTAAGGGTATCTACTTGAGCCCTTATAGCCCACGGCTGACTGACTATTTCGTTACGCCGGTATTCGGGGCTGTCCAGGTTAGTCTGTACCAACCCAATACACCCGATCCCGAGTCCTGAGAATTGAGGAGAAACCCATGAGAGGCAAGAAAGGACCAAAAAGCTCTTAAAGGAGGCCTACAGGACCCATCCCGGTCGGGAAGGCCTCATCCCGTCCGGGATGGGGTGCACATTTAGAGGTGCTACTGTGAGGAGCCCGTCCTGGCCGAGAAGGACTCGTCCCGGTCGGGACCATCTCGTCCCGGGCGAGACCATCTCGTCCCGGGCGGGAAGGAGCAGAGGCAGCCGCGCATCACTTTCTTTCTTCTCCTTCATTCTTGTACCCATATATATACTTCCCTCTTGTATTGTTAACATATCTTATCATACCCAAAACTCTTTTAAGCCTCCATTAAGCATATAAACCCTAGATTTAGTGTTCCTTCATTAGATTAATCTTCCTTTAATCTTTGTTAATCCTTAGTTTAATCAAGTTGTAATTAGTTCTTGTATTAAGAAGTTCTTGAAGAATTCTCCAAGCTTGACATCCTTGGGGTTTATTTGGGTTCTTATTTATACAAGATTGCATCTTTTCATCATCTTAGTGTTGGTATAATATTCTCTACTCTTGTTCTTTGTTATTTATTCAAGTTTCAACCTTTAATTAGTGTGATTGTTATTGTTTGTTTATAATGAATGTTTGGATGTTTGGTTTGTTTCTTCTTGATTTTGTTATTGTTAGTATCACAATGAGTGAGTACTCTTCTTGTGGGGTTAGTAGGGGGATTAGGGGTAGATTATGGATGATTAGGGTTGATTAAGAGAAAAGGGTGAATCCTTGTTGTTAGACACATAATGGGCACTCTATGTGTTTGTTGATATGCTTGTGTGAGTTGTAGTGGCCATGCTTCCCATACTTGTGTTCATCTTCTCATTGATTGTCTATTATGTGAGCATGTTGAGAATAGTCGTAGTCACGAGAGTTCGGACTAGGGTCTACATAGCGAGAGCCCTGACCCACCTTGACATCGGTCTACGTAGCGAGAGCTCGGACCGACTCTAGCAACTAGGAGACACCTATACCCTTGATCACCCCAATTATCCTACTACACCTAAGAACCCGACCAACCCCACTTCCTTTCATATTTGAGTTCATCCTCTTAGTTAGTCATCATTCCATTAGTTTCATTGTTTAGTTTGTTTCTAGTTATTTCATTAGTCTAGTTCTTTCTCGTCCTCCACCATAGTTTTCCAATTAACATTTCTTTGTGTTTGTTTGGGATATAGTCTCGTTTTTAGGCCAACATAGTCTAAGCTTTGCATTACCGTCCTCGTGGATACGATCCCGTCTTGCCCTAGCTACCCACTAGGCTAGTTGGTTGTTTATTGACGGTGGGGACGTGACAAATCCTTACCATCAATTTGGCGCCGTTGCCGGGGACGGTGCATTGTTTAGACTTAGTTTGCTTATTTCTAGACTTAGTTACCCTTCTTTGTGCTCTTCTATCATCTCTTGTGCATATTCTCTAGATTTTTCTTGTTTCTTTAGTTTATTTCTTTCTTTTTCTCTTTGTCTCTAGTTGTGCTTGTTTATTGTCGTTGCCTAGTGCCCATAAAGCACTAGGTATTCTCACGTTTGCTCTAGTGTGTAGTGTATGCCTAGAACGGGAGGTGATTTATTTCTCTTCAATCCAGAGCCGGAGAGACTCTTTAGAGCCTTTCGCCAACGGACGATTGATCGGGTTAGACACACTCAACCGGGTAATATCAATACTCATCAAGAGCAAGCTCAAGGAATCGGCTTGAACAATACACATCGAGAGACGGCCGAAGGGAATTTCATTAATCCTTTTGGTGATTCTTCTTCTCCTAGTTCCCCCTCTTCATCTACATCAACACCGTCTACAGCATCATCTCCCGCAAATCCAATCATGCCTAAGTTTTCTTCTCACTCAACCTTCACGGAAGACGTTTTGCCGGGTCCATCCACTTTTCCGGAGGCATATACCGGGAATTTTGTGGCGAAAACGCAATTTATTCAATTGGTCGAGACAAGTCAATTTAGTGGTTTGCCCACCGAAGACCCGCACCAACATATGGAGACCTTCTCCGATTATTGCGATGCTATTTCCCAAACCGGGGTTTCACAAGACCAAATCCGTTGGGTATTATTTCCATTCTCATTAATTGGAAAGGCAAAGCAATGGATCAAGAGTCTCGATAGGGCAACCATGGGGATCGATACTTGGAAAAAGCTTGCCTTGGCATTCTACCAAAAGTTTTACCCTCCGGAGAAGACTAATTTGCTTAGGGCCTCCATCACCGGGTTCCAACAAAGGGATGAAGAGAGCCTTTATGAAGCTTGGGAGCGGTTCAAATCTTTGGTTAGGTCGTGCCCCCACCATGGACTCTCACAATGGTTCTTGGTTCAACAATTTTGGAATGGTCTTTATGAGGACTCGAGAGCTATACTTAATATGGGCTCCAATGGTAGGTTCGCCGAGGTCGATGACGACCAAACTTGGGCGAGAATCGAAGAGATGGCGGTACATAATTCGCAATACTCTAGGCCTAGGAAGGCACATCGAGGAGGTATGCATGAGGTCGATGCTATCACTAAATTAAGCATTGACCTTGGAGCGCAATTGAAAACACACATGGAGACTATTGACAAGAAGCTCCAAAGCCACCTCAACCAAGTCCAAGGCACTAGTTCCTCCCACCATCAACCGATTCAAGAAATGAATGCTTTGGGATTTTCACCTCCTATGCCTTATTTAGGGATGTGTGATACTTGTGGAATCGTTGGTCATGATCCTATGCATTGTCGGGGAAGTATTGAGCAAGTGAACGCATTTCAAGCGTTCCAGCAAGGTGCCTCCTACTCTAATCAATACCAAGCTTCCAATCAAGTCCCTCATCAACAAGCTATGCAACCTCGTCCCTATGTCCCACCTCCCTTAAGGGACAACAATCAAGGTTATCAAGGTTATGTGGGTAATCCAAGACCCTTCAACAACTTCAAGCAAAATAACCAAGGTACCTTCCACAACAACAATCAAGGGTTCCAACAAGGGAACTTCAATCAAGGAGGTTTCCAAGGAAACCAAAACTTTCAAGGACAACAAAACCACAACCAAGGCCTTAATCAAGGCAATTCTCATGGGTTCCAAGGGAACCGTCAACAACAAGCTACACAAGGTATTCAACAACAAAGCAAGCCTAGGAGCCGGTCTCCTACTCATGATTATGGCATTCCTCTCGCCATCACCGATACTCCGCATAACCCGTCATCTCCACCTCAGGAATTCGACATTCAAAAGCCTATGACGGATATGCAAAAGAGTCAAATGGAGATGTCAAAAACCCATCAAGAGCTCTTTGCTTATATTCAAGGGGAAAACGCGGTAAGAGATGCCCGTATGAAGATGCTTGAAACTCAAGTATCTCAACTTGCTTCGGGGAGCTCCTCAAGACAAAAGGGGCAACTACCTTCTCAAGGTGAAACACCGACATTTGAGCATGTAAATGCTATCACCAGAAGGAGAGGTACATCTTATGACCTCCCTCCATTCCCTAGTGAGCAAGAGCCAATGCAGGAACCGACAAAGAAAATGACATCTCCAATTCAAGAAAGCTCAAGCTTTGATAATCCAATGGAGGAGCAAGTCCTTTGGGAGATCGAAAAACCCATTGAAGACAAGCCCTCCCCACTTCAAGAACAAGACAAGGGTAAAGGGAAAGTGTCAAGTGAGGAGTCCACCCATATTGAGCAAAACAAGGTTCAAATCAAGTTGCCTTTCCCAACAAGGCAAATGAAGACTAAGGTGGATGTCCAATTTGACAAGTTCCTTAACATTGTGAAGCAATTGGATGTTAATGTCCCATTCACCGAGTTACTCACCCAAGTCCCGGCATATGGAAAATTCATGCGGGATATCCTAGCTAGGAAGAGATCCATCGACAAGGAAGAGACAATAGCGTTCACGAGGGTGGTGAGCGAGCTTATTCAAGGTTCTACGCTTCCAAAGTTGAAGGATCCGGGTAGTTTCTCGATCCCATGCACCATAGGAAACTTTGAGATTGAGAGAGCTATGTATGATTTGGGTGCGAGTGTGAGCATCATCCCCTATTCCATTTGTGATCGATTAGGGATGAAGGAGCTGAAATGTACGTCCATTACACTCCAAATGGCCGATAAATCTCTTAACCGACCATTGGGGATGCTAGAGGATGTGCCGGTAAGAATTGGGAAATTCTTCATTCCGGTCGATTTTCTTGTGCTCGACATGCCGGAAGATGCTATCACTCCTATTATACTTGGGCGCCCATTTCTACACATCGCCGGTGCCATGATCGATGTCAAGAAGGGTAGGATTACTTTTCAACTAGGCGACGAAGAGTTAGTGTTTGACCTCCAAGGCAACACCTCGCCTATGAACGAGACATGTAATATGAACCGTGCCACGAAAGACGTCGATCTAGGGGTTGAGTCGGGACAAAGCTTGAAGAAGTACTCTTATGTACTTGAGGATGATGACTCCGATTTGGAGGAAGATGAGTGCCCATATCATGGGCTTGATGACAAGTTGAAAAGCAAGGAGAAGGATGAGCCGCCCTTGGGGCCGCATGAGGACAAGTGGACGTTCGGGTATATCCCGAAATATCAAAAGTACAAGTTCAAGCCATTGAACTTGGAAGATCGGGATGCCCCGGGAACGTCGATGCAAGGTCATGGAGAACCTTGGTATGTGGATGCCTATATAACAAGCTTGATTGAATACTTTGCTAGGGCCTTCAACTTGTTCCTTCGTGCCCTTGATGGAGATGGAACTAGTTATCATTGTTGTTGAAAAAGAATGAAGAGAGCACCACCTAGGTTTGACGGAGTTCCACAAGAACCGTCTCATTGTATATATCTCTTTCTTGTAGTTAGTTTGTGTTTTGTGACATTCTTGTTATTTGGATTGATTGATGAGCGATGCGAGGGAGAGAGTTTGATGTTGAGTTTGAGTTTGTTTGATAGGTATGAAGTGAAGACGATTCCTATAGAGGAATGGCTAAGATAGAGCTTGGATAGTAAGCATGAGGATCGGGTTTTTGAAGCTTGGAGTAAGCTTTTGGGATTGTGGAAGGTCAAGAAGACCCGTCCCGACCGGGAAGAGGCTTCCCGACCGGGAAGGGTGCATCATCCCGACCGGGAAGGAAGCCATCCCGATCGGGATGGAGGTACACATTCTCGTGCTTACTGGGGGTCCGTCCCGACCGGGAAGGGAGCGTCCCGACCGGGACGAGTAATCCATCTCGACCAGGACCATCCATCCCGACCGGGATGGTCCCCTACTCCCCCTTTGTGCTTCTTCTTCAACATTTGAGTCCACCCAACCATCATATGCCCCCTCCCAACCTCCCTAACTATCCTTGCCTTATCATATGCCCCATGTACTTCATTTTCTTAACCTCACTTCATTTCCTATCCACTTTACACCGACTCTCACATCAAATCCCACCCTCGCACCATTACTACCTCTACCGTGATTTCCTATCAAGTTTGAAGCGAGATGGAAACCGAGAAGACAAGCAACGTGCCTATAATGATCATTGAGACGATGGAGCAAGTGAGTTACTAGCCGATTGATTTGGGTAACTATCCTTACTTTTCTGTCTTTTGTCGCTTGTTTTCTCTTGTTTGCCCCTTCCCCTTGAGTCATGGTATCTTGGTGTCCTATGAGGCCTTAGTATGGTTGCTCCCGACTCTCGATGACGTGATTACGTCGAGAGTCAATCGATTAATCCAAATATACAAGATTTTCACCTTTTTAGTAGCTAGTCGGATTTGGACGGAATCCGGGCTAGGTGACTTGATTACACCTAGCCCTCCCCTCCCATTTCCTTTTATTTCTTTCTTTTTATTTCCTCTCCCTTCCATATCTTTTCTCGTCTCGGCCCATGGTGACTTGACTACACCCCGGCCGGACACATTCTACCCTTTCTTCACTTTTCTTTTTGATTTTTAGAATTATTTTCGTAGTTTCTTTTCTTTTCTTTTGTCTCTCCGCACACTACGATCGAATATGAGGACATTGCTCGGTTTAAGTGTGGGGGAGCGATATTCTATCGTAGTTAGTTTTATTTTCATAGTTTTTCGAAAAAAATCTTAAAAATACCTAAAAATTTGAAAAATTTTCACAAAAATCAAAAAGATTTTCCTTTTGTGTGTTTTCCTTTCAGGTCTTTGTGTATGTTTGTTTTGTTGTGTGTATTTTGCCTCCCTTTTCCTTATAGGTTTCTTAATCACCGATTAGTTTTGGAAGGCTTTCAAGACGTCTGGTAACATCTTCTATCCCTTTTCCCTCTTTATTTCTTGTGGAGTTTGGAGGAAATTGTGATGTTGTGTGCTCGGGTGGAGCTTTGTGCATATTGGTGGATGATTTGGTGACTTGTATGGAATATCGGGGTGGTGTTTATGTTGTTTATGTGTTTATTTCATTTTGTTTCGTTTTGTTGTCTTTTGTTTCTTTCGTTCGTTTTCGTCATGTCTTTGTTTTGTGTTGTGTTGTGTGTCATGTGTGTAAACCGTTTTCGAAAACCCGGTTTAGAGGCTAGTGTGCGAGTGTTTACTTTCCCTTCCTAGTAATGTAAATCGAGTCTTGGACTTTAGTCTAGCAGAATGACCCTAAATCAATGAATTCGTTGGTCCTTTACCTTGAGTCCACCTAGCTTGCTAGGGATTTACTACGGGATTTGCACTTTTGACCATTATGACCACCCATGGTGTGAAAAGGCCTTGGTTACCGAGTCTCGTCCCTTAGGTGACCGTGTTTGGGATCGCTTGATTAGTCCAAGTTCTCCCCTTTTTGTGGGTTTGAAAGGAAGGGCCCGTCCCGACTTACCCATTCGCCTACCTCCTACACATATCCACACAATAAATTGCAATTTGTGAATTCTCTCTTTCTTGTTACACAAAGAAGTGCCAAAAAGCCAAATCAAGCCAAAAGGGCAAAGAAAAGAAAAAAAGAAAGACAAAATGAAAAAAAGAAAAGAAATGAAGAAAAAGAAAAGGCACAAAAGCAAAAAAAAGAAAATAGAAAAGAAGAAAAAGATATGGCATGGCAACAAACAAAGCAAAAATGTCAAAAAGAAAGAAAAATGCCAAAAGAAAATCGTCTTACAAAAAGAACCTAACCCCACAAAAATAAGCCTTTTTCCAACTTTTGCCGTGAAGAGCCTACCAAAGGACCGAGTCCCTAGGAAGGATGATAGCGGCATTAGTCGGTCTTCCCTCATTTTGCAATATTTCCACCTTTTTACTTGGATTAGTTGAGCGGTTTTGGACATGGGATGACCCTCTTGGCTCATGGCTAAAGGGGGCGGGGTCTCACTTACCTACAGTGTCGACTAACACCGTGGTTCATCCCTTTTTCCACTCCACCGATCGTCCCGTAGTACGTTTTTAGAAAGTTAGGAGGAATCGAGGTAAGTTACCAACGTTTTTGTTGCTTTATCGTCATACTATTAGGGTTTAGTTCACCTTGGTTTGTATTGCTAGCTTGGGAACGTTGTCACTTGCCTTGAGTCCTAAACCGGTGTATTTTCACCGCTTGTAGAGGGAAGCGGTATTTGTTTTCTTTTGGGTGCAACCGATTATTTGTTTGTTTGTGTGTTTGTTTGTTTATGTGTTGTTGTGTCCGGTTGCATCCACGGTTTTGTCGCAATACCGAATTGCCTTGCGGAATGCACTTTTCCTCAAAGTGCACTCGCGTGAGTTGAAAGGGCGTAGGGTGCGCTAATACCCACTCGGCTAGTTTAGTATTTAGTTTGTGCTTACTCGAGGGCGAGTACGGGTTAAGTGTGGGGGAGTTGATAAGTGTAGTTTGTAGTGCCTTTTTCACTATGTTTTGGTCCCATTTCCTTGTGGAATCGCTCCTTGGGAGTGATTTATGGGCTTCTTATGCTTCCTTTAGTTCGTTTCAGGTTCCCGAGACCGATTTGGAAGAGTTGGAGCGATTCTGACTCGATACATACACATTTCGGAGCCAACGAGATAAAGGAACGATGACTCGAGGCCTTGGAATCGACCCCGAGACCTTAGGACCCAATCCCGAGCCTCCGAAACCCGATCCCGAGTCCCGAGAATTGAGGAGAAACCCATGAGAGGCAAGGAAGGACCAAAAAGCTCCTAAGGGAGGCCTACAGGACCCATCCCGGTCGGGAAGGCCTCATCCCGTCCGGGATGGGGTGCACATTTAGAGGTGCTACTGTGAGGGGACCGTCCCGGCCGAGAAGGACTCGTCCCGGTCGGGACCATTTCTTTTCGGGCGGGAAGGAGCAGAGGCAGCCGCGCATCACTTTCTTTCTTCTCCTTCATTCTTGTACCCATATATATACTTCCCTCTTGTATTGTTAACATATCTTATCATACCCAAAACTCTTTTAAGCCTCCATTAAGCATATAAACCCTAGATTTAGTGTTCCTTCATTAGATTAATCTTCCTTTAATATTTGTTAATCCTTAGTTTAATCAAGTTGTAATTAGTTCTTGTATTAAGAAGTTCTTGAAGAATTCTCCAAGCTTGACATCCTTGGGGTTTATTTGGGTTCTTATTTATACAAGATTGCATATTTTCATCATCTTAGTGTTGGTATAATCTTCTCTACTCTTGTTCTTTGTTATTTATTCAAGTTTCAACCTTTAATTAGTGTGATTGTTATTGTTTGTTTATAATGAATGTTTGGATGTTTTGTTTGTTTCTTCTTGATTTTGTTATTGTTAGTATCACAATGAGTGAGTAGTCTTCTTGTGGGGTTAGTAGGGGGATTAGGGGTAGATTATGGATGATTAGGGTTGATTAAGAGAAAAGGGTGAATCCTTGTTGTTAGACACATAATGGGCACTCTATGTGTTTGTTGATATGCTTGTGTGAGTTGTAGTGGCCATGCTTCCCATACTTGTGTCCGTCTTCTCATTGCTTGTCTATTATGTGAGCATGTTGAGAATAGTCGTAGTCACGAGAGTGCGGACTAGGGTCTACGTAGCGAGAGCCCGGACCCACCTTGACATCGGTGTACGTAACGAGAGCCCGGACCGACTCTAGCAACTAGGAGACACCTATACCCTTGATCACCCCAATTATCCTACTACACCTAAGAACCCAACCTACCCCACTTCCTTTCATATTTGAGTTCATCCTCTTAGTTAGTCATTATTCCATTAGTTTCATTGTTTAGTTTGTTTCTAGTTATTTCATTAGTCTAGTTCTTTCTCGTCCTCCACCATAGTTTTCCAATTAAGATTTCTTTGTGTTTGTTTGGTGATTTAGTCTCGTTTTTAGGCCAACATAGTCTAAGCTTTGCATTACCATCCTCGTGGATACGATCCCGACTTGCCCTAGCTACCCACTAGGCTAGTTGGTTGTTTATTGACGGTGGGGATGTGACAAATCCTTACCATCAAGCACCAACCGAGGAAGTTCCCTCGGGACGCTTGGAATCTCCTCTAGCTGTGAAACCAAAACAAAAAAAACACAACAAAACATTGCTCTAATCAGGCTAAATCAACTTAAACAGGTCAAAATAGGGTCAAAATTTCGGATGAGGACATCAAAATTCCGAACAGGCCGCTAGCACGCATTTTTGATCCCGATCACAATGGAAGTTGTTTCGGGAAAATTCGGCATCGTTTCGACACCTTTTGGTCCATCTTAAGACACACACAATTTCACGGAGGGTCCTAAAGGTCATCCTAGGCCTAGCAATCGACAATAGAGCTGCCCACATCCTCACAAACACTATCTGAGCAAAATTATGCAAAATAATCATGGGAATAATCGGGAAACGGTCCTTACCCCTAACTTTCCAAACACATTTCCATAAAGAGCCATTGTCGCACCTCGAACATCCTTATCAAGCCTATAACTACTTCAACAAGCTCTAATCAACCTTAATTTAACAATAAAATCAAGCACAAGCATCGAAACTTAACAAATAAAAAACACCCAAATCGATTTTCTAGGGTTTTCAACAAACCAACTCATAATCAATCTAATCAAGCAAAATCGACAATAAACAAGTAAGGAACACTTACTCGAAGTCGACATTGTCGTAAATAACGGAAATCGAGACGAAATTTGGCGACAAAAGTCGAAAAGTCGATCTTGAGGCGAAAGGTGCGACGCGTTCGATTTTTGAGAAATAAAACGATCGCCCCAATCTTCGTTTACTTAAACAGACCCGGACCACGAAAACCCGACCGCCCCAGATGACGTGCTCGAGTTCTAGCGCGCTGGGGGCTGGGCGCCTGAGTATTGGAGCGCTGAAGGATGCGCGCCTAAGCGGCCCAGCCCAGACTAAAACGAAGCAAAAAAAACGCGACTCAAAAACAATACACATAAAACATACACCTACTAAGACAAGCAAAACAACAATAAAGGGACAACTACTAATTAACACCGATAATACACTCTCGACTAATAAAACGAGCACTTAACGCTGCACCCGGACGCGTAACAAAATAGCCGAGACTAACATAAGCAAACTCTGAGCAGACTCAACAAACCCAAGATCAAAACAAAAGCAAAAACAAACCCGAACAAAATAAAACAACCTTGGAAAAAAAAATTAACTAAGACAAACTCACGAAACAAGCATTTTACTAAAACAAATAAACAAACAGCAATATTGCCCGAGGGTCAGAGTTATCCCGGAGGCACAGCAAATTTGCCCGAGGGATCTAAGATCCCGGAGGCACAGCAACAGTAATATTGCCCGAGGGTCAGAGTTATCCCGGAGGCACAGCATTTTGCCCGAGGGATCTAAGATCCCGGAGGCATAGCAACACAAATATTGCCCGAGGGTCAGAGTTATCCCGGAGGCACGGCAATTTTTCCCGAGGGATCTAAGATCCCGGAGGCACAGCAAGCAGCAATTTTGCCCGAGGATCAGAGTTATCCCGGAGGCGCAACAATTTTTGTCCTAGGGGTCAGAGGCATCCCGAAAGACAGTTATTCGAGTGGAGACTGACGCCCTCGGATAGTTTTATATCATTTTATCTTGTCTTGGGGGTCAGAGGCATCCCGAAAGACAGCTATCTGAGTGGAGACTGACGCCCTCGAATAGTTTTATATCATTTTATCTTGTCTTAGGGGTCAGAGGCATCCCGAAAGACAGCTATCCGACTGGAGACTGACGTCCTCGAGTAGTTTTATATCATTTTACTTTGTCCTAGGGGTCATAAGCATCCTGAAGGACGACCGCTTGAGTGGAGACTAACGCCCTCGAACGTTTTATGTCATGAAGGGTTCATAAGCATCCCAAGCAAAAGCCAAATACATTTACACCTAACACACAAAAGCGCTTAAAATTAAACAAAACCTTAAATAAACCGAAGAAGACAAAGCGCGCGCGCACAAAGAATCAAGAACAAGATAACAAGCAACGGCCCGGGCCCGAGCAGGCAACCGCAAACGAAAACGTCAGGTATGACTTCTAAACCTTGGTTGGCGAGCCTCAACGCACAGTCTAACGGACTTAAAACGACCCGACCGGACGGCCACCAAGTCGTAATATTCGATTGACCTGGGCGGTTATACTTTGACTTTCGCCTTGTCCAAGCCTTAGTCAAAGTGGGGGCTTCTGTAGACACCCAGATTTGGACCTGGTGGCCGCATAAGTGCCCAACAAACACCCGATGACGATAGGACTGCAACGCGACGCGGGTTCGCGATGTTTTAGATAGTTTTTCTATAGAACGGATCAAATAAATTACTCGGGCAAATTAAACCAACATGATGGCAGCCTTAGTCGTGTCGTTACGATCGCATAGACACTAATTAGAGTTAATTCTGACACCGGGACCCCGAGTCGGTCCCGAAACTCGAACCGAGTCAATACCGCGCCAAGCGAACCTCGGGATGAACACCCGAGGCCCACTAAACCCACGGCGCTAGGTCAAACCCGGGTAAACTTAATCCCCAAGAATCATATCACACTCCTCCCTCTCGGTTTTGGAAAGTATCAAAACCGTATCCTCAGAACTCCAGCCGCACCACCTGATGCGCCTGGTCTCCCCACGCCCGGACCCAGGCGCCTGAGTCTTAATACGCCCCAGCTCGGGCGCCTATATGGGCGACGAGGGCCGAAAACACTTATAAATACCCAAAATTCACGCCCTCATTTCAACACACAACATTCAATTCTCTTCCCCCTCTAAACTCTCACTAAGGGCTCGCACTCCGACACCCGAGGCAAACAATCCACTCGATCGTAGTTCCGATAATAAAAGCGACATTGACGCTACTCCTCACTTTCGAGCACCCCACTCGATACCGAGGTGCCTGTGATCGACTAGCTCGAAACTAGTACCCAGGTTCTGTCGGATTAGCCGTAGAACTAGTCTTTAGCAACGAAGCTCTACCGGAATAGCCGCGGGAAGGAATAGCAACTAGTCTTTAGTCAAACGGTAACGGAACGCTGCCAGAATAACTGGTCAAGCTAGGAGGATCCGCCTGTCGAAGTCGTATCGTCACTAGGTTGCCATCTAAACAAAACTTTCCGTATTCGCACTTTCTATTATTATGCACTACGACAACACTAGATGTGGGCACTAGTCCCACAAACATCTACTAAAATACGTAACATCCCGACTTCAACCGCAAACATTAAAACACAATAAATAGACCCGAATAATTCCGAGATCCGTTCTCAAACTATCTATACATCGTGTCCCGTTTAGTGTGCACTCCGAGGGTGCAACTCCTCACAACGTGATTTACTTACATTCACATTTATAGTTTTTCGTATGATTTATTGCTTTTAAGACCTTATAATTGCATGCTAAATCACCTAACACGAAATTCAAAACGTAAAACAACTAAAATTGAGCAAAGTGATGGTAGGGTTCCGTATTAGTCCCGATGCTCGCCTGATTAGGTTCGACGCAATAGAGGCCGCTATAGTGCGGGCGGGATTGGGTGTTGACATCTATCAGATGTTAGCTTCCCAATACGTACCCTTACCCCTTACTCAGAATCAACGGTTTCCGGATGTCCGAAACCATTGGCAATGAGAGTCATTCCAGGCATGAAGTGCTTAAGGGTACAAGTCTTTATCTTTAGGTCCCGTGCCACTCAACTTTGAGCCGGCAAGGGATCAAAGTTGACTTGAACGGTTTCCGAGTCCCCATAATTGACTCGGTGGCGACTCCACAAATCGGCAACAACTTCAGTTCACTAAAAATGTCGCCTTACCAAACAAAAGGACCTTTACACATTTACAACCACGACTCGATCGATTCCCAAACGGAAACACGGGTGCCCACACCCGTCTAGTACAAGTCCGGATCGTCACCCAAATCGAGGTCCGACACTTCGCCCCATACGCGAGATGGGACCGGCTCCCGGCAGGGAGGGGGCCGCGTGGGTGGCCGCCGCCACACATTGAAAAACCGGGTCAGTCCTGCGCGGGCGCGCGCGGGGCGCTGGGCGGTGCGGACGAATGTCCACACCCTCCTACCGGGTCCATCTCCGGTATGCTGTCATACCCGATTTCACCACCCTTACTGAAATGGGTATGAGAATCGAGGATGATTTGAGGCTAGAGGGCCTTACTAAGGCCTCTACCAAGGGACACCAAGGGGCTACCTCTTCCACCACTAAGCCCCCAGCTGCAACTCGCAGCATCTTTGACGCGGTTAATCTACTAGATGTCTCGTCCAAGAAGAATACCCCACCTCGGGTATTCACGATATAGGTACTACCTATACATATGCCTTACAAAGGCTATCATCCAAGGGCCTGATCCAACCGATAGGCTCAACTCCTGAAGTCCCAGATGAAAAACGCTCCAAAAGCTACAATGCTCAAGCTTATTGCCAATATCATCGGGATAATGGGCACGATACTGAGAAATGCTGGAAGTTGAAGCATCTGATCTAAGACTTGATCGAGAGTGGGAAAATACCGTTGCCCGGAGACAAACCGAATAACAAAGAAAACCCTTTCAGCTCTCATGCTATCTTCACTGAAGAAGTGATTGACTGTTCCCACCTCATTTCTCCTTTCATCCCACAAGTTAATGGGATCTAGTTCGATGATGAAGATGATGTGTACCTGGTCAAAGAGGAAGTTGTCCCCATTACCCCTGAGGAAATCCGAAAGGCTAAGACCAAGGCCTTAGCCAGTAACCACCTCACCAACGTCGGCCGTCCTATCAAGCTATTAGCTCTAGGGACACCCCTATCCCGACAACCGTCACTGAACCTGCCAGGACGGAAGTTGCACTTTGTAGACACCCAAAATTTGACCGCCAGGTGTCTATAGCAGTTTCCAAAAAACACCCGATGATGATCGGACGCGAACGTGACTTAGTATACTCGGACTTGGGCTCGGAATCAATAATATCCGACATGGACTTTTAGTGGAGTAAAAATCTCACGAAACCAACCACAAATTCAGGCCCAGTGGGTCGTTCCGAGCAAAATAAGACTAATTTGGGCCGAAACCGGCACCAAAAATAATTCCCGTCTTTTAGCGACCGGGTCAAAACCCGGTCAAGGCAAACCCGATACAAAAAACGACCGGATGCATCCTCGAAACATGCACCAGATTCAAAATCAGCCAAAAATCAATCCAAACCTATCCAAATCAATCACAATCAATCAAGCACAAATCAAGGCCAATCCTTCCCGATTTAGCCCGGTTTAATTGATCCACTCGGTCGAGTGGATTGACCACTCGATAGAGTGGAGCCTCACAAGGACCGTCCAGGTGCATTCGCGAGGGCACTCGACTGAGTGCACCCGCGCCACTCGGTCGAGTGACCCAGGGTCGGGGCTCCCTATAAATACCCCATGACCCCCATGCACAACACACACTTTGGAACACTTTTGCAACTACACAACTCTTACAACCTTCATAACTCATTGCATTCATACTCATCCCATACACACAATACTACGACCCTAGCAACCCTAGGCAAAACACATCAAACCCGAGCCCCTCGTCCCTCGGAGAACCGGCGAAGCACACACACACATATACACACCATAACTAGCATACATCCTCGATACTCCCAAGCCCGTGCCGCTATTACGAGTCCATTTTCGAGGTCCTTACTAAGCATGTATGTTGAGGGTGTCCTAAACCCCATCTCGATCTCTTTTTTTCTAGTCTCATTTTCATTTTATTTATCGTATTTTCGTATCGTATTTATAATCGTAATCATAATAGTGACACTAGCATTAATATTGTCATACTTTCGCGTCTTCATTTTTGCATCATCTTTTTTTTTTATCATCATTATCGTCATAATATCGCGTAAATACATTTTAGTATGAAAATTCGGTTTCGAATGCGTTGGACTATGATAATCAACCTAAAGTCATAGTTGAACGCATTTAATCCCATTTTCAATTAGTATAGAACCCGTTGACACGAAAACCGACGTCACATAATCCGTAAGGATTAATATCGACGTCGTGACGTGGAGGGGCGCAATTCCGTCACTAATCAAATTTTTTATCTAACAATAACTTTCTTTACAAAATTCCGATAATGGTATTATAATCATATAAGACATGATTATAATACCGACAAACCGAGTTAAATTTAAATCCGTCAATATTTTTATTTGACTCGGCCAATCATCGATTTAAAACACATTAAAACAAACGAGTCACAACTCGTACAGGTGCCACTCGACCGAGTACACCTGCTACTCGATCGAGTAGCACCCTAAATTACGGGCAGTAGCGTCTTCCAGGACGCACTCGACCGAGTCCAGCCATGACTCGACCGAGTGGGTCCTGCAGCCCAAAAAACCGAGAGTTCTTTTTTATATCATTCGAGCCTCGTCTTTTAAAAGCGACTTAGTCGACACGTGTAAGGTTAATCACGTGGCTTTTCCAAAATTCATGCATACCACTTCACTTAAACGATTTTGATCGACGGTCTCACACTATTAATTCTATATCAACGACTCTTTAGTCGTATCCGATGTAAAATTAATTTAGACTCAATTTTTCGAGGTGATAAGTCGGGACAAGGCATCGAGGTTCGAGATCGGGCTAGCACCACGTCTAGGTCTCGAACCTCCGTCCCTTGATTAACATGCAATATAATGTGTAATTAATTAAGGTTCGTCCACCTACACAACATCACGGTCTAGTTTATACACGGGTCCGTTTATAATTATTGCTCGTCATTTCAATTGTATATTTCGATTGTTCTATTTTATTGTACGCCGTATTGTGAATTCCGGGTTGTATTCCGCCCGTGTAACTTGTAACCGATTTATTTCGCTTTGCTTTATTTATTTGCGTTTTACCGTTTATAAATGAACCCTCGCATGCTAAATCACTTCGACAATAAATTAGATGCATTAAATTGACGTAGCTCACATTTAATTCGCATGCTTAGCTAAAACGCTGTTTGCATAACATTTCACCGAATCACTAACGCGCATATTAAAAAGTCAAACGATGTCCTAGTAGAGGCCGCTAAGTGTGGGCGGGGTTGGGTGTCCTTAGTGGGCTTCCCAACACGTACCCTCACCCCTTACTCAGAACCGTAGTTTCCGGATGTCCGAATCCATTGGCAACGAGAGTCATTCAATATACGATTAACCGCTCAAGTCGGCATCTATATCGATATGCAAAGGGACGAGCCCAATAAACTCTCAAACCAAAATGGGCCATACTTTGTGTATGGACCATGGCGATATAGAGTGGGCTCGAATGGTTCCAAATAACCATAAAATTCGGTGGCAACTCCATTTCGACTTAAATTTCAATTCGATCATTCTCATATGGAGGTGCATTCGCCTAACCCAAACCCGCGCGTGGCCGCGTCGGGGTGGACCTACGTCATGTCCACAATTTGGCGACTCCGCTGGGGATCAACCGATGTGTGCCTTACCATCGGAGTTCTCAGGTGAGACTCGAATAGAAATCGTTTGACGAGTACAATATGCGTTTTAGTTTTACGGTTCATGCAAAACCCCATATTTACCCGGGCCGGTACTGGTGACCGACGTCCCACTATACCACGACGTATTCAGCTTTGGATACGTTAAAGGTGTTCATGGTCGACTCGTATGGACTTTGCGGCATGTTCTAAGCTCCACTCGAGTTAGGAAGACCGTCCCGTTTCTCGACTAGACTATGAACACTGGTATAGACCCTATTCAGACAGACCGAGACTTAGTGTAAAGCATACATGGCGTCGTTATAATACTTGCGTGACTATGTGCTACTTGGTTTCTGTGTCGTTTTCAAAAATCGTCATTTCAAAAAAATGCATCTTTCCAAAAATATTCAAATTTTCAAAAACTCGGAAAGCTGCCGAAATTTAGGACTTATGATTTTACTCAAAATAACCTATTTTTTAGCCGGCATGCTGCCCATTTCAAAATTCGAATTTCCGATCCACCATTCAATTTTCGAATTTTCAAAATTCAATTTTCAAATCCTCGCGATGCCATTTTCAACTTTCAAATCTTCGAGATGCCGTTTTCAAATCTTCGGGATCTCATCTTCAAATTTTCAAATCGTCGGAAATTCTTTTTTCCAACATTCAAATTTTCAAATTTCAAGATATCCAATTTTCAAAACCCGGGACACATAACGAATTTAGGACTTATGATTTTACTCAAAATAGCCTATTTTTAGCCGGTATGCTGCCCAATTCAAAACTCGAAAATATTTTCGAACCATCAAAACCAAGGCCCGATACCCTTTCCGATTTTCTCGAAAAATCGGGCCTTTCCCCTGAGATTTTCTCGGGTTTTCCAAAACTATCAAACTTCAAAACCTTCCTCTTCTTAGGACTTCCCGTATTTAGCAGTGTCGGGTCGTGTCATAAGTAGTCAGGGTCTTTAGCGTCGAAACTCCGTCGATCTTAGATCACAAGTTTCCTCCCTATCCCAGTCCGCCTTATTAGACTAAGGCAAGGCCCACTTATGTAGGACATACTCCTACGAGGGAGGGCCCGTCTACACACTTGAGTCCAAAGTCTGGGGATTAGTCTCATGTGAACCTTCCTTCAAACGGGACTAGGCTCACCAAGGCCAAAATCTTAAGGAAGTCACACTACCTACGAGTCATCCGTCTAGATATCTTTCTCGAGTCCTTTTTCTATTTTGGGTCGCTCGGGATGTACTTGTTTTGATTCCAAGGTCTGGGTTCGGTTCCTGATTACGTGGTGTTCTTACAGACAGGCCACCACCAGGCTCACTCGCAAAATGGAAGCTGCTTTAGCTGATCTGAAAACCTCTGTGGACGCCATGGTCGAGAAACAGACCGACATTGATGCCCAACTGACTGAAATGAGGGCTGGTCAGGTGGCGATTGTTGCTCGCCTGGCTACGGTGGAGCACAGGACTCCAAATGTCGAGCTTACAGGGCCGTTGGCTGAACTAGTCAGCTCAGTGCGCTGGCTGGAAGAACAAGTCTACTTAACTGGGAATAACAACATCCATCGGGAGAATAGTCGGGATTATAACCCGTTAAGTGACAAACTGCCCGCGAACCTGAATCTCACGGGCCTACCTATGTTCGAAGGGACTGAAGACCCGCTACTACATGTGCGGGCCTTCAAGGAGTTCATGGCCATTAAGGGAGTGGACTCTTCTATGTTCAAGAACCTCTTTGCTGCATCTCTGGAGAAACACCCAAAGGCTTGGTACTACAGACTAGACCCAAAGAAGTTCTCAACCTGGGACGACGTGGCTACGGAATTCGCTCGGAAGTACGCTGATAACACCGAGATCCAAACCACTATGCGGTCCCTAGAGGTTATGGCCCAAGAACCCAAGGAGGGCTTTACTAAATACCTCCAACGTTGGAGGGCCGAGAGTGTCAAACTGGTCGATAAGCCCAGTGAGAAGACTTTAGTGGAGGCCTTTGTCAAGAACCTCCTCCCTTCCTACCGGGTTCACCTCCGGTATGCTGTCATACCCAATTTCACCACTCTTACTGAAATGGGCATGAGAATTGAAGATGATCTAAGACTGGAGAGCATGACTAAGGCCTCTAACAAGGGTTACCAAGGAGCTTCCTCGTCCACTACCAAACCTCCGGCCGCAACCCAAAGCATCTTCGACACGGTTAATCTCTTGGATGCCTCATCCAAAAGAAACGTCCCTCATAGCGTATTCACTGATATAGGGACTACCTACACATATGCCTTACAAAGGCTATCTTCCAAAGGCCTGGTCCAGCCGATAGGCCCAACTCCTGAAGTTCCAGTTGAAAAACGCTCCAAGAGCTACAATGCCCAAGCCTATTGCCAATATCATCGGGGCAATGGGCATGACACCGAGAAGTGTCACTACTACAATTATAGGCAAACAGAACGCTTCTTAACCTTACTAAATAAGCAAAGGAACCGTCCTCTAGGTCAACGTTCTATTTGTTAAACAAGACGGTTCTAAAAAGGTCAAACCGTTCTATTAAAAGGACAACAAACAGAACGGATTAAAGGTGGACCCGCTCTGTAAGATTTAATAGAACGGGTTAATGACACAACTGTTCTGTTTCAGGTAGTTAGCCTGTCTCATTTCTACCTTTTTAAAGAGGCCGCTACTTTTACATAAGCGTTCTGTTTGTCAATTTTTTTAATTTTTTTTAATATTAATTTCGTAATAAATATCATACAATATTAAACCATATTACAATTTGGAAACCAACAATTGTATTACATGAACCACAACTCAACACTTGCATTACATGAACCAAGTATCAACAATTGCATTACATGAACCAAGTATCAACAATTGCATTACATGAACCAAGTTTTTGACTAAAAATTAAAAATCGATAAAATATAATACTACCATTTGTTGTGCTTGAGTGAGAATGTATAGTACTTTGTGAATTACAAGTCAATGTATAACTAAGTCTTTGTACTCTGTACCATGGGTTTCATTCTCTTTAGAATCATAATTTTCCTTATCTTCAGCAGTGGGAAGAACTTTGAATTAACGGCTCCACCTAATAACTTGCATAAGTATAATTGAGTGATCAATATGCCCTACAAAGAAAATATAATTACAAAAGAAGTCAAATTCAGACACTCCATGCAAAAAATTCGAGAGCATAACTCATTCAGTATTCATATTTAACATTTTATTATGAAAAGAAAATGCAAAATAATGGTTAGAATATAGTCAATAAGAAAGTCTACACAAAAGAACCATACAAAAAACATCAAATGGGTTTCGTAATTGCCTCACGTCAGGATAGCGTGAGACGGAACATACAATACATCAAGATAGCGTGAAACGGAACATACAAGTCATCCACATTATCACTATATACAAAAACCGCACAATTGATGGATGACACATACTTTTAATTATATTGTTCCTTTTTAGAGATAATATTCATATTAAGGAAACATTTTTCCTATTGAATGACTAAAACTAAAGTTAAAACCTACAACAAGAACCATAGGCACCTTTGGCAAATATCACCCAATTATAGTACGTATAATAGCAGCCGATACGAGCAAGTAAAACTAAAGACATAAACCATTATTTAAACAACACTTACGTTTGTGATGCTCACGTGACATAGAGAGCTCCAAACCAGATACTGGAGAAAACATAAATAGTTGGTACATCTCATGAACTAAAAAATGTTGAAAAATAACCCGATGCACCGATGAAGAAACGGGTTATATATACAGAGACTCAAATCCCAAAACAATATGTGGTGAGTCAACATGAATCATGAACTTAGGCTCCAAAAATTTAGGATGGAAGAAGTAATAATAAAGGGAAGAAAAAAGGAATAGTGGATAATAGATGGATAGAAAAGATTAAATTAGATGAAGATAAGTGATAAAGCAAAAGAAGTAGTGGGTACCAGAAATAGTAAGGGTTAAAACGCCATCTCCTATGACCATAGAAGCTTCAATCAAAGCTAAGAGAAGCAAAATTCGTTGGAGGAGTGTGTGCCACACCTATAATCATCATGAACACAAATAGCTAACGATAAGATTCATCATTTCACAATCAATTTTTGGTTCTATGTTTCTCAAATCCATGCAGCTACAATCCTATGCTATCTTAATGTTGTCTAAGGTGCACAAGAGTATGAAACTTAGATCATATGTGCTCTGTGTTGTATCTTTTTTTGCCAAAAATTTTCTGGCCAATATAAATCTCAAATGACAATAAATGAAATAACGAAATAAGGCAGGCAGATATGTTCTCGTATGTCGACAAACTGAAGCATGAAACTTCATGACATTGCCACTAGTACGAATAGTAGCCAATTAAATAATTAATACAAGGGTAGAAACCTGCACTTGTAAGTCATAGCCTCAGCCAAAGATGGAACATAATAAGGTATAAAACAACGAAAGATGAAGCCATACAAGGGAAGAAAAAGGGAATAAAGTTGTTCAGAATGTCTCCTGATTAGTGCTAGCATCAGCCTCTTCCATTGACTATTACCTGGCATCCACAGGAAACTTCAGTAGCTGCTTCTAGTTATCTATACTATATACTACTCCGTATGTAATAAAAGAGAAGCCACAAACATTGTTTGGTATATTATCCTATATGACACGATAATTACATACTTCATTTTAGACCCAAAATATTTAAATTTTTTGGCAAAATAGCTATATTCGATAAAAAAATGAACATGTCAAATGTTAACATACGGGTAAGGATGAGAAACTGAAACAAATAATAACATGAAAATTAACCTCCATGAATGCAATTAGTCGGAGTGTTTCGGAAACTTGCAGGAACAACACAACAAATCTAGAGCGAATGGAACAGGCCCGTCCAAGCGTACATGTGGAGAAATTAGGAATAAACGTGTTGTCGGAATCAACAAATACTCAAAATTAGCCCTAAACCAACAAAATCAAGGGTAAACTGAATATAAGGTTTCAACAATAGAATGTGTTGTCGAAATAATCAGAATGTTATATTAAGTATTAATTAACAAACTGAATATACCAATTGATGGGAAGATAATAGAAAAATCAAACCCTAAATCCCAACTAACTGAACTTTACAAATCATACCAGCGGAGGAGATGAGCGAACAGAACATGCGGCAAGTGATAAGCGTGCGGAGGTAATGAGCGAAGGAGGGTGCGTGGTGTTGGAGGTGATGCCAGGCAAAGGAATCATATAACTGGAGTGGAATAGTTGGGTAAGTTTAAGAAAATGGAGGGTAAGTATAACAAATATTCTACTCCGTAGAAGAGCACCGTTTAGGTTCTCATTTAATAGACCGGGTAATTGTTTTTGGCCGTTCTTTTCTGTTGATGAGAACGGTTATATTGACCAACCGTGCTCGTTATCATAATAAAAGAACGCATCCTCCATCCAACCGTTCTCTTTAAAATATTACGAGTAGCGCCAAATTTCAGGAAATTATAGAGAACGCTTCCTTGTGTAAGCGTTCTATTAAGGCCGTCCTTTAAGCCAAGAATTGTAGTAGTGTGTTGGAAGCTGAAGCATCTAATTCAGGATTTAATTGAGAGCGGGAAAATACCACTACCCGGGGACAAGCCAAGCAACAAGGACAACCCCTTTAGCTCTCATGCCATCTTCACCGGTGAGGTGATAGACTGTTCTCATCTTATCTCTCCTTTCATCCCACAAATCAATGGGATCTGGTTCGATGATGAAGAAGATGTATACCTCGCCAAAGGGGAAGTTGTCCCCATTACCCTCGAAGAAGTCAGGAAGGCTAAATCCAAAGCTTTAGCCAGTAACTTCCTCACCAAAAACGGCTCAGTCCAGGCAACCGTCACTGAACTTACCAGGACGGAAGAAGCCATTGAAGAACCAAGCACCGATACGGCTCTTGTCAAACAATTGAAAAGGACCCGGGTTGACCTCACTATATGGCAACTCCTGGTTAGCTCACAAGAACATCGAGAGGCACTTACTAAGGCTCTCGATCAGATCAAGGTTGATTCCCAGGTCACCCCTACTGAAATGGTAGCCACTATCCTACCCTACCTCAAGAGCAGGTCCAAAGGAGAAGGCCCGTCAATCACCTTCTCAGATGCTGACCTACCACCGTTCGGGGCCTCTCACAACCTGGCTCTGTATATCACGGTAATTTGCCGGGGTAAGTATCTTCCAATGACCCTAGTTGACGATGGGTCCGCTGTGAATGTCCTCCCGTTAAGGACTGCCAAAGCCCTCGGGATCACTGAGGCCGACTACATACCAACTGCCCACACTATCCAGGCTTTCGATGGAAGCCCAAAAGCAGTTTCCGGGGCCGTCAAGCTGACTATTGTGACCGGCCCAATCGAAAAAGAGCTAGAATTCCAGGTGATCGATGTCACCTCTTCCTTCAATCTACTCCTAGGAAGACCATGGCTCCATGCTGTGAAGGCGGTATCTTCTACTCTGCACCAAAAGATCAAAATGCCCCTGCAAGACGGTATTATCACCTTAGAAGCAACCTCAATGACCGTGGCTAGCTGTAACACTACGGACCGCACCGACCTTTGGGGGTTCGATTTCGTAGGGATGATTGAAGAAGAATACCTTTTTAGACCCTACTTCACCACGAACATCGACACGATGCTACAAAACTTGGGGTACCTACCGGGGGCTACTTCGAGGCCATATCTTCCATCCGGGAAGATTATTGAGGTTCTGAATGACGGGGAATCTCACTTCGGTTTGGGGTATGCTATAACCCCGGGAAATGTGGTCCGAGCAGGAATTGAGAAGGCCTGCAACGTCATCAAGGGTACCTACTTGGGCCCTTATAGCCCAAGGCTGAGTGATTACTTCGTCACACCCGTATTTGGGGCTATTCAAGTTGGCCTATATCAACCAACCATCACGCATCCCGAGGCTACACTAGCTCGGGAATGCAACTACATTCCAGATGACATATTTGCCCTCCTCCAAGCTGAATCCAAAGAGGGTACTGACAATGCTGAGCCCGTGCTGGGACTCTTATTCGGGGAAGACAAAGCTGTCCCGAACCCCAAAGAAGACTTGGTGAACCTGATCCTTCGAAGCAACAAGTTCGACCCTTCAATGCTGATCTCGGAAGTCGATGCTGATACCGGGAAAAGAAGCTGGAAGAAGACCGTCAAGTGGACCGACGGCCAGGGTCGAGTCTACAAGCTGACCACCGGGGAAGGAAATATGCTAGACACCGATTCCGAGTCTGAGTCCGAGTCTGAGTCCGAGTCAGAGTCTGAGTCCGAGTCTGTACTCGAGTCTAAGGGATCTGATGCTAGAGTCCAAACTGTAACCCCTCTCCCTGTAGTCACTGCCACCGGATCCTCGGGGTCTGTCCCGAGAGCACTCCCAATCCCACCTCTGACCAATGATCAGATGGCTGCTCTCTTTGAGCTGTTTTCCAAATTCTCTATCAATAATAACGAAAACCGTTCCGCTTATGACTTGGCTTATTTTCAAAATACTTTCAAAAATACTTTTTGCAATGACATTGAGAAACCCGATGAACAGGTGTCCCTACCCCCACATCTGATCGAGCAGCTAGAGCAGAGGGAATCCCGAGACCCGGTAATCGAAGAAACTGAGTCTATCAATGTGGGAACAACCTTAGAGCCCCAGATGCTTAAGATAGGGTTATCCTTAGATCCCGAGGAGAGACAAAAACTCACAAGCCTCCTCCAAGAATTCAAGGATGTCTTTGCATGGTCCTACAAGGACATGCCGGGTATAGACCGGGAAATAGCCGAACACCATATACCCATCAAAGATGGGTGTAAGCCGGTAAAACAGAAGCTTCGAAGAATGAAGCCCGAGTGGTCTCTCAAAGTCAAAGAAGAAGTAGACAAACAATTCAAAGCAGGCTTCATACAAGTGTCTGAATATCCAGATTGGGTTGCGAACATCGTGCCGGTACCCAAGAAGGACGGCAAGGTTCAGGTATGTGTAGATTTCCTGGACCTTAACAAGGCCAGCCCAAAAGACGATTTTTCGTTGCCACACATCGACATATTGGTGGACAACACGGCTGATCATGCTCTTCTATCATTTATGGACGGGTATGCCGGATACAACCAAATCAAGATGGCAAAAGAAGACATGGGTAAAACCACTTTCACTACACCATGGGGTACTTATTGTTATACAGTTATGCCGTTTGGGCTCATTAACGCCGGGGCCACTTATCAACGAACAGCCACGACCTTATTACATGACATGATGCATAGGGAAGTGGAGGTTTATGTCGATGACATGATCGTCAAGTCTAAAAACCGAGATGGGCATGTCGCTGCCCTAAGAAAATTCTTCACCCGTTTGCGTAAGTACAATATGAGGTTAAACCCTCAAAAATGCAGTTTCGGGGTAACATCAGGCAAATTACTGGGCCATATCGTTAGCCAACGTGGCATCAAGGTCGACCCAGCTAAAATCAAAGCCATCCCAAGACCGAAAAAGAAATAAGGGGGTTTCTCGGGAAAGTCCAATACATCAGCCGTTTTATTTCAAAGCTAACCATGGTATGTGAGCCCATTTTCAAGAAACTGAAGATAGGAGAACGGGTACTATGGGACGATAAATGTCAAGCGGCCTTCGACAAAATCAGGGAAATCCTGTCTGCTCCGCCAGTACTAATGCCACCTCAACCTGATTTGCCTCTATCGTTATACCTAACAACGACTGAGACAGCCATGGGGGCTATGCTGGCCCAGACAGTCGATTCAGAAGAAAGGGCTATCTACTACATCAGTAAAAAGTTCCTAGAATATGAGTGCAAGTATACAATGCTTGAGAAGACATGCCTAGCTCTAGTTTGGGCCACTAAAAAGCTCAGACACTACATGCTCAGTCACGAGGTACATGTCCTGTCCAAAATGGACCCAATCAAATATTTGTTTGAAAAGCCCATTCTTAACGGTAGAATGTCCAGATGGACTCTAATGCTAGCTGAGTTTGACCTCAAATTCGTACCATTAAAAGCCATCAAAGGCCGGGTAGTAGCCGAGTTCCTCGTTGATAGTCCGATATCTGAAGAGGGCCATACCGATACTTGGGCCTTTCCTGACGAAGACATATTCCATACTGACACCGAAACATGGGACTTGTATTTCGATGGAGCATCCAATTTTCGAGGCTTTGGGGTCGGTATTCTCCTAATCTCACCCCAAGGGGAACACACCCCGTTATCCATCAAATTAGACTTCGATGTAACCAACAATGCGGCCGAATATGAAGCATGCATCCACGGGTTACAAGCGGCTACTGATTTGGGCATTACGAATCTCCGGGTTCACGGGGACTCATCCTTAGTCATCAATCAAGCTCTTCAAAAATGGAAAACTCGGAATGCCAATCTCGTGGCTTACCAAGCACGAGTAAGGATTCTAGAGAAACAATTCCAGAAGGTAGAATATATCTACCTCCTACGTGAAGAAAACCAGTTCGCGGATGCACTTTCCAAATTAGCATCCTTACTAAACATCCCGGAACATATGCCCAGTATGCAAATCTGTGTCGAAAGACGGTCCGAGCCGGCGTATGTCAACGCCATTCAAGATATTGAGATCACCGATCCAGAACCTTGGTATCAGGCTGTTCTAACCTATTTGACTACGGGAGAATATCCACCAGGAACTGAAAACCGGGCCAAGAAAGCCCTGCGAAGACTGGCCACCCAATTCATTCGTACGGACGACGGTCAATTATACAAAAAGACGGCACAAGGGGCTTTACTCCTATGTATCGACAAAACACAGGCCGAAAAAGTGATGGCCGAAGTACACGACGGCGAAAACGGTCCGCATATGAACGCCCATATGCTAGCCCGAAAAATCATGAGGCTCGGATACTACTGGAACAGTATGGAGGCCGACTGTCAATTATATGTCAAACATTGCCATAATTGTCAAATTTTCGGCAATGTTCAACACATGCCATCATCCCTATTATACACCATGACATCACCATGGCCATTTTCGACATGGGGGATTGACATAATTGGAAAGGTGAATCCTTCCAGAACGGGAGGCCACTGTTTTATTTTGGTGGCGATCGACTATTTCACCAAATGGGTCGAAGCTGAATCATACCGTGTCTTGAACGCCAAGCACGTGGCCAAATTTATCCAGAATAAAATCATATGCCGGTACGGGATCCCACATGAGTTTATCAGTGATCACGGGACCCACTTCCAAGCAGAAACCGCTACTTTGCTAGCAAAATACAAAATCCAGAGGCACACATCTTCGCCTTACCGTCCCCTAACAAATGGAGCGGTAGAAGCTGCTAATAAAACAATTGTCACCATACTCAAAAACATGGCTGATAATTATCGGAATTGGCCCGACAAAATATCCTCCGCCCTATGGGGGTACCGGACATCGATCCGAACTGCAACCGGGGCTACTCCATATTATTTGACATATGGGATGGAGGCGGTCCAACCAGTCGAATTGGAAATACCTTCTCTCCGGATCCTGCTAGAAAGTCAAGTACCCGAAGCAGATTGGGTACAAGCTCGATATGACTCGTTGGTTCTTTTAGACGAACGGCGGTCCCGGGCTCTCAATAACATCCAAATATACCAAAAGAGAATCAAACGGGCCTTTAACAAAAGAGTTAGGCCCAGGAGCATCAAAGAAGGCGATTTGGCCCTAAAGTCGGTTCGTGCCCTACTACCGGTTGACCCAAGGGGAAAATTTAAACCCAATTGGGCTGGGCCATACCTGGTCAAGAAGGTTCTATCAGGAGGAGCAGTAATGCTGACAGATCTGGACGGAAATGAATTTGTCAACCCGACCAACCTAGACCAGCTGAAACGCTACTACCCCTAAACCTTATCTCAATGTCATTCGCAAAAATTTATTTAAACACTTTTTTTAAAAGTTTATAAGCAAGTCAATAAGTTAGGATCATTTATCCTACTGTCGCACATCTTGAACTCATCGTCTTGGTGTATTTCGAAATTGCAAAAAATCTACGCCCGAACTACGTTTGGTTTGATTCCACTAACTGTGGATACGTAGGCAGCCCCTCAAAAGGGCACAACCACTGCAATAACGAAAAAAGACAGAAACGGTTTCACTAATAATACTTTTATTATTCCAAAAAAAAAACACCGATAAACTCGGTATTCAAAATTACAAAAAAAGAAGCCACAAAAAGCCACAAAAAAAAAGCACTGCAAAAATAGTAATAATATTTCAAATAATAATAAAAGAGAGACTAGTCATATCCGGGCATCTTGCCCTTGCCTTTGTCTTTCGGGTCTTGAGGAGCCCGCGGACGTCGGGGCGGCGGCGGCGGCGGCGGCGGGCGTTCCCGAATGACAACGGGAACTTCCTTAACCCGAGTCCTCTTCTTCGACAGAGGATCTTCAGCTATAGTCACGGGCCCAAGTCGAGCCCGTACATGCTCCGTCAACCTATCCTTAGGACCAAGTCGGTCCTGGGCTGAAAGTCTCGACCCTAGTCTCCTCTCCAAATCGGTCTGGGGGCTCACCTCCCCCTGAACACCTCTAGCATTGGACCCCCTAGCTCGAGTCCTAGTTCTTCTTCTCTGACTTGGCCTCAGACGGACTATAGGAGTTTGAGTCTCCCCTTCAGCAAAGAAATCCCGATTGTCTTTGACTTTTTCTCGCCTAAGCAGGTCGAAGGCCTCATCGATCTTCAGAGCAGCACGAGCTTCGGCAGTCTCGGCTTTGGTCCACTTTTCGTAGGAATAAGACAAACAGGCAGAATGAAGCGGCTTGGGAACGGACCAAGTAACTCTAGTATACCATCTCTGAATCCAGGTATCACACAAAATGTCGGTCAGTTGGGTAGGTGCACTCACAACCGCCTCATTCTCCGGGATGCGCTGTGTCCTCCCATACTGCCTGAGTATGCGGTCAGGATAGAGGTGAACTGTATGGCTAAAGGACAGAATCACCTGGTAACGTGCCTTGTCGTCAGGTGCCAAACCCGTCCAGGAATAAATAGGCCACCATAAAACCACCCATCGTATCAGCGGACCACGATGAAACGTTAGTTCTTCCTCCCAATATTTCTGAGTGACGAGGCAAGATGAATCGGTAGGCCGTCTCCTCGTCGTCACCTGGTTGAACCAATATTCACTCGGGTTGGGAGGAGGCTCGATCTTGGACAACCTTTCAAGTAGCCAGAGCTGAAAAAAAAAGTAACGCTTATGAAATTTTGGACGAATTCAGGCGTCCGCATAAGGGCACTCGATCGAGTGACACCCCTAAAACGTGGCAGAATGCTCCTCTACGAGAGCACTCGATCGAGTGCCAGGACGACTCGGTCGAGTGCCCCCTGTAGCAGTATATCGCGAAAAAAAAAAAAAAAAAAAAAAAAAAAAAAAATCGAAAATCGCAAGAAAAAAAGGAAAAAGCGATATACCTGCAGTAAGCGGGTGCTCCCCGTGAAACGGTCTGACTCATCCCTCTTCCGGTTGTCTAAACCCTGAATGATCTCCCCCGTGATCAACGATGCAGGACTACATTCCGTCTCCATGAGGTCAGCAACAACAAGAAGACGAACACTACCCATGCAAGACAGCAGGTCCATATGGCCTTCAAAGGCATACACGTGCAGCATACCGAAGGCGAACGCCCTACGGCTATGAATGGGCGTAACCCGGATGTCATACGGGTTCATGAACTTCTCAGCTAAGGCAAGCAGAGAAACGGTATCCCCTTCGAGCATGCGGGATACTTCAGCGTGGGAAAGCCCCAAAAATTCCCGTAGTTTCCTCCTAGGGTCTCGAACGGAGAAAGGGACAGCAGGGCGGAGCAATGGGTTCCACCCTCCTATGGCAGCGATTTCCTCGGGGAGGGGACAGATTTCGCTCCGAGGAAAAGCGAAGACGTGATAGGTGTCATCCCAGAAGGTCAGACAGGCATCAAGGAAGTGACGGTCCACGTGCAACTGACGAAACGTGAACAGTTGGAATATACCGGACTGCCTCAGAGCTACCTTGCTCGCATCCCTAAAACGGTGTGCCCAATCTTGCAGCATGTTGATCAGACGGTCGATACCCATGCTAAGTTTCTTGAGAAGAATAAAAGTTTTCTTTTAAGGAAAAGAGGAAGCTTTTTGAGAGTTGTGACAAAAAGAGGAACCAGGGTGATGTATTTATAACATCAAAGCCCTGGAGCATCCCCTGCAGCTGTGCCTCCTTGGCCCAAGCGGGCCTAGAACATACAGGCCCGACCCATGAGTCTTCCTCATAGACACAGGAATTTAGTCATCCCGAGCAGTCTGTCGAAAATTCACAAAAAATTCAAAAAATTTCAAAACTTTCAAAGATTTCAAAAAATTCAAAAATCATTTTCCCCAGCACGAGTCATTTTACTACCTACGTGTCGCATACGTTTTATGTGACTTTTACAGGTACGACTCAAATAGGGACATGCAACCCTCTAAAATCTCCCCAACGGAAGCCCAAGGCAGCATTTTCCCCGGAATGGTACGGGATGGGCCCACATATAGGCACACCCAGGACTTATGCAACAAGTCCGATTCCCCACGAAGTATCATCAGCAGCTCAGGTATGATTTCTGACTTACGGCTGGCGAGCCCTTCACGCGAGTCTAATGGACTATAAACGACCCGGAAGCCTACCAGGTCTTAACTGACTTGGTAGCTACTCTGACTTTCGCCTTGTCCAAGCCTCAGTCAGAGTGGGGGCTCCGTAGACACCCAAAATTTGACCGCCGTCTATAGCAGTTTCCAAAAAACACCCGACGATGATCGGACGCGAACGTGACTTAGTATACTCGGACTTGGGCTCGGAATCAATAATATCCGACATGGACTTTTAGTGGAGTAAAAATCTCACGAAACCAACCTCAAATTCAGGCCCAGTTGGTCGTTCCGAGCAAAATAAGACTAATTTGGGCCGAAACCGGCACCAAAAATAATTCCCGTCTTTTAGCGACCGGGTCAAAACCCGGTCAAGGCAAACCCGACACAAAAAAAGACCGGATGCATCCTCGAAACATGCACCAGATTCAAAATCAGCCAAAAATCAATCCAAACCTATCCAAATCAATCACAATCAATCAAGCACAAATCAAGGCCAATCCTTCCCGATTTAGCCCGGTTTAATTGATCCACTCGGTCGAGTGGATTGACCACTCGATCGAGTGGAGCCTCACAAGGATCGTCCAGGTGCATTCGCGAGGGCACTCGACCGAGTGCACCCGCGCCACTCGGTCGAGTGACCCAGGGTCGGGGCTCCCTATAAATACCCCATGACCCCCATGCACAACACACACTTTGGAACACATTTGCAACTACACAACTCTTTCAACCTTCACAACTCATTGCATGCATACTCATCCCATACACACAATACTACGACCCTAGCAACCCTAGGCAAAACACATCAAACCCGAGCCCCTCGTCCCTCGGAGAACCGGCGAAGCACACACACACATATACACACCATAACTCGCATACATCCTCGATACTCCCAAGCCCGTGCCGCTATTACGAGTCCATTTCTGAGGTCCTTACTAAGCATGTATGTTGAGGGTGTCCTAAACCCCATCTCGATCTCTTTTTTTCTAGTCTCATTTTCATTTTATTTATCGTATTTTCGTATCGTATTTATAATCGTAATCATAATAGTGACACTAGCATTAATATTGTCATACTTTCGCGTCTTCATTTTTGCATCATCTTTTTTTTTTATCATCATTATCGTCATAATATCGCGTAAATACATTTTAGTATGAAAATTCGGTTTCGAATGCGTTGGACTATGATAATCAACCTAAAGTCATAGTTGAACGCATTTAATCCCATTTTCAATTAGTATAGAACCCGTTGACACGAAAACCGACGTCACATAATCCGTAAGGATTAATATCGACGTCGTGACGTGGAGGGGCGCAATTCCGTCACTAATCAAATTTTTTATCTAACAATAACTTTCTTTACAAAATTCCGATAATGGTATTATAATCATATAAGACATGATTATAATACCGACAAACCGAGTTAAATTTAAATCCGTCAATATTTTTATTTGACTCGGCCAATCATCGATTTAAAACACATTAAAACAAACGAGTCACAACTCGTACAGGTGCCACTCGACCGAGTACACCTGCTACTCGATCGAGTAGCACCCTAAATTACGGGCAGTAGCGTCTTCCAGGACGCACTCGACCGAGTCCAGCCATGACTCGACCGAGTGGGTCCTGCAGCCCAAAAAACCGAGAGTTCTTTTTTATATCATTCGAGCCTCGTCTTTTAAAAGCGACTTAGTCGACACGTGTAAGGTTAATCACGTGGCTTTTCCAAAATTCATGCATACCACTTCACTTAAACGATTTTGATCGACGGTCTCACACTATTAATTCTATATCAACGACTCTTTAGTCGTATCCGATGTAAAATTAATTTAGACTCAATTTTTCGAGGTGATAAGTCGGGACAAGGCATCGAGGTTCGAGATCGGGCTAGCACCACGTCTAGGTCTCGAACCTCCGTCCCTTGATTAACATGCAATATAATGTGTAATTAATTAAGGTTCGTCCACCTACACAACATCACGGTCTAGTTTATACACGGGTCCGTTTATAATTATTGCTCGTCATTTCAATTGTATATTTCGATTGTTCTATTTTATTGTACGCCGTATTGTGAATTCCGGGTTGTATTCCGCCCGTGTAACTTGTAACCGATTTATTTCGCTTTGCTTTATTTATTTGCGTTTTACCGTTTATAAATGAACCCTCGCATGCTAAATCACTTCGACAATAAATTAGATGCATTAAATTGACGTAGCTCACATTTAATTCGCATGCTTAGCTAAAACGCTGTTTGCATAACATTTCACCGAATCACTAACGCGCATATTAAAAAGTCAAACGATGTCCTAGTAGAGGCCGCTAAGTGTGGGCGGGGTTGGGTGTCCTTAGTGGGCTTCCCAACACGTACCCTCACCCCTTACTCAGAACCGTAGTTTCCGGATGTCCGAATCCATTGGCAACGAGAGTCATTCAATATACGATTAACCGCTCAAGTCGGCATCTATATCGATATGCAAAGGGACGAGCCCAATAAACTCTCAAACCAAAATGGGCCATACTTTGTGTATGGACCATGGCGATATAGAGTGGGCTCGAATGGTTCCAAATAACCATAAAATTCGGTGGCAACTCCATTTCGACTTAAATTTCAATTCGATCATTCTCATATGGAGGTGCATTCGCCTAACCCAAACCCGCGCGTGGCCGCGTCGGGGTGGACCTACGTCATGTCCACAATTTGGCGACTCCGCTGGGGATCAACCGATGTGTGCCTTACCATCGGAGTTCTCAGGTGAGACTCGAATAGAAATCGTTTGACGAGTACAATATGCGTTTTAGTTTTACGGTTCATGCAAAACCCCATATTTACCCGGGCCGGTACTGGTGACCGACGTCCCACTATACCACGACGTATTCAGCTTTGGATACGTTAAAGGTGTTCATGGTCGACTCGTATGGACTTTGCGGCATGTTCTAAGCTCCACTCGAGTTAGGAAGACCGTCCCGTTTCTCGACTAGACTATGAACACTGGTATAGACCCTATTCAGACAGACCGAGACTTAGTGTAAAGCATACATGGCGTCGTTATAATACTTGCGTGACTATGTGCTACTTGGTTTCTGTGTCGTTTTCAAAAATCGTCATTTCAAAAAAAATGCATCTTTCCAAAAATATTCAAATTTTCAAAAACTCGGAAAGCTGCCGAAATTTAGGACTTATGATTTTACTCAAAATAACCTATTTTTTAGCCGGCATGCTGCCCATTTCAAAATTCGAATTTCCGATCCACCATTCAATTTTCGAATTTTCAAAATTCAATTTTCAAATCCTCGCGATGCCATTTTCAACTTTCAAATCTTCGAGATGCCGTTTTCAAATCTTCGGGATCTCATCTTCAAATTTTCAAATCGTCGGAAATTCTTTTTTCCAACATTCAAATTTTCAAATTTCAAGATATCCAATTTTCAAAACCCGGGACACATAACGAATTTAGGACTTATGATTTTACTCAAAATAGCCTATTTTTAGCCGGTATGCTGCCCAATTCAAAACTCGAAAATATTTTCGAACCATCAAAACCAAGGCCCGATACCCTTTCCGATTTTCTCGAAAAATCGGGCCTTTCCCCTGAGATTTTCTCGGGTTTTCCAAAACTATCAAACTTCAAAACCTTCCTCTTCTTAGGACTTCCCGTATTTAGCAGTGTCGGGTCGTGTCATAAGTAGTCAGGGTCTTTAGCGTCGAAACTCCGTCGATCTTAGATCACAAGTTTCCTCCCTATCCCAGTCCGCCTTATTAGACTAAGGCAAGGCCCACTTATGTAGGACATACTCCTACGAGGGAGGGCCCGTCTACACACTTGAGTCCAAAGTCTGGGGATTAGTCTCATGTGAACCTTCCTTCAAACGGGACTAGGCTCACCAAGGCCAAAATCTTAAGGAAGTCACACTACCTACGAGTCATCCGTCTAGATATCTTTCTCGAGTCCTTTTTCTATTTTGGGTCGCTCGGGATGTACTTGTTTTGATTCCAAGGTCTGGGTTCGGTTCCTGATTACGTGGTGTTCTTACAGACAGGCCACCACCAGGCTCACTCGCAAAATGGAAGCTGCTTTAGCTGATCTGAAAACCTCTGTGGACGCCATGGTCGAGAAACAGACCGACATTGATGCCCAACTGACTGAAATGAGGGCTGGTCAGGTGGCGATTGTTGCTCGCCTGGCTACGGTGGAGCACAGGACTCCAAATGTCGAGCTTACAGGGCCGTTGGCTGAACTAGTCAGCTCAGTGCGCTGGCTGGAAGAACAAGTCTACTTAACTGGGAATAACAACATCCATCGGGAGAATAGTCGGGATTATAACCCGTTAAGTGACAAACTGCCCGCGAACCTGAATCTCACGGGCCTACCTATGTTCGAAGGGACTGAAGACCCGCTACTACATGTGCGGGCCTTCAAGGAGTTCATGGCCATTAAGGGAGTGGACTCTTCTATGTTCAAGAACCTCTTTGCTGCATCTCTGGAGAAACACCCAAAGGCTTGGTACTACAGACTAGACCCAAAGAAGTTCTCAACCTGGGACGACGTGGCTACGGAATTCGCTCGGAAGTACGCTGATAACACCGAGATCCAAACCACTATGCGGTCCCTAGAGGTTATGGCCCAAGAACCCAAGGAGGGCTTTACTAAATACCTCCAACGTTGGAGGGCCGAGAGTGTCAAACTGGTCGATAAGCCCAGTGAGAAGACTTTAGTGGAGGCCTTTGTCAAGAACCTCCTCCCTTCCTACCGGGTTCACCTCCGGTATGCTGTCATACCCAATTTCACCACTCTTACTGAAATGGGCATGAGAATTGAAGATGATCTAAGACTGGAGAGCATGACTAAGGCCTCTAACAAGGGTTACCAAGGAGCTTCCTCGTCCACTACCAAACCTCCGGCCGCAACCCAAAGCATCTTCGACACGGTTAATCTCTTGGATGCCTCATCCAAAAGAAACGTCCCTCATAGCGTATTCACTGATATAGGGACTACCTACACATATGCCTTACAAAGGCTATCTTCCAAAGGCCTGGTCCAGCCGATAGGCCCAACTCCTGAAGTTCCAGTTGAAAAACGCTCCAAGAGCTACAATGCCCAAGCCTATTGCCAATATCATCGGGGCAATGGGCATGACACCGAGAAGTGTCACTACTACAATTATAGGCAAACAGAACGCTTCTTAACCTTACTAAATAAGCAAAGGAACCGTCCTCTAGGTCAACGTTCTATTTGTTAAACAAGACGGTTCTAAAAAGGTCAAACCGTTCTATTAAAAGGACAACAAACAGAACGGATTAAAGGTGGACCCGCTCTGTAAGATTTAATAGAACGGGTTAATGACACAACTGTTCTGTTTCAGGTAGTTAGCCTGTCTCATTTCTACCTTTTCAAAGAGGCCGCTACTTTTACATAAGCGTTCTGTTTGTCAATTTTTTTAATTTTTTTTAATATTAATTTCGTAATAAATATCATACAATATTAAACCATATTACAATTTGGAAACCAACAATTGTATTACATGAACCACAACTCAACACTTGCATTACATGAACCAAGTATCAACAATTGCATTACATGAACCAAGTATCAACAATTGCATTACATGAACCAAGTTTTTGACTAAAAATTAAAAATCGATAAAATATAATACTACCATTTGTTGTGCTTGAGTGAGAATGTATAGTACTTTGTGAATTACAAGTCAATGTATAACTAAGTCTTTGTACTCTGTACCATGGGTTTCATTCTCTTTAGAATCATAATTTTCCTTATCTTCAGCAGTGGGAAGAACTTTGAATTAACGGCTCCACCTAATAACTTGCATAAGTATAATTGAGTGATCAATATGCCCTACAAAGAAAATATAATTACAAAAGAAGTCAAATTCAGACACTCCATGCAAAAAATTCGAGAGCATAACTCATTCAGTATTCATATTTAACATTTTATTATGAAAAGAAAATGCAAAATAATGGTTAGAATATAGTCAATAAGAAAGTCTACACAAAAGAACCATACAAAAAACATCAAATGGGTTTCGTAATTGCCTCACGTCAGGATAGCGTGAGACGGAACATACAATACATCAAGATAGCGTGAAACGGAACATACAAGTCATCCACATTATCACTATATACAAAAACCGCACAATTGATGGATGACACATACTTTTAATTATATTGTTCCTTTTTAGAGATAATATTCATATTAAGGAAACATTTTTCCTATTGAATGACTAAAACTAAAGTTAAAACCTACAACAAGAACCATAGGCACCTTTGGCAAATATCACCCAATTATAGTACGTATAATAGCAGCCGATACGAGCAAGTAAAACTAAAGACATAAACCATTATTTAAACAACACTTACGTTTGTGATGCTCACGTGACATAGAGAGCTCCAAACCAGATACTGGAGAAAACATAAATAGTTGGTACATCTCATGAACTAAAAAATGTTGAAAAATAACCCGATGCACCGATGAAGAAACGGGTTATATATACAGAGACTCAAATCCCAAAACAATATGTGGTGAGTCAACATGAATCATGAACTTAGGCTCCAAAAATTTAGGATGGAAGAAGTAATAATAAAGGGAAGAAAAAAGGAATAGTGGATAATAGATGGATAGAAAAGATTAAATTAGATGAAGATAAGTGATAAAGCAAAAGAAGTAGTGGGTACCAGAAATAGTAAGGGTTAAAACGCCATCTCCTATGACCATAGAAGCTTCAATCAAAGCTAAGAGAAGCAAAATTCGTTGGAGGAGTGTGTGCCACACCTATAATCATCATGAACACAAATAGCTAACGATAAGATTCATCATTTCACAATCAATTTTTGGTTCTATGTTTCTCAAATCCATGCAGCTACAATCCTATGCTATCTTAATGTTGTCTAAGGTGCACAAGAGTATGAAACTTAGATCATATGTGCTCTGTGTTGTATCTTTTTTTGCCAAAAATTTTCTGGCCAATATAAATCTCAAATGACAATAAATGAAATAACGAAATAAGGCAGGCAGATATGTTCTCGTATGTCGACAAACTGAAGCATGAAACTTCATGACATTGCCACTAGTACGAATAGTAGCCAATTAAATAATTAATACAAGGGTAGAAACCTGCACTTGTAAGTCATAGCCTCAGCCAAAGATGGAACATAATAAGGTATAAAACAACGAAAGATGAAGCCATACAAGGGAAGAAAAAGGGAATAAAGTTGTTCAGAATGTCTCCTGATTAGTGCTAGCATCAGCCTCTTCCATTGACTATTACCTGGCATCCACAGGAAACTTCAGTAGCTGCTTCTAGTTATCTATACTATATACTACTCCGTATGTAATAAAAGAGAAGCCACAAACATTGTTTGGTATATTATCCTATATGACACGATAATTACATACTTCATTTTAGACCCAAAATATTTAAATTTTTTGGCAAAATAGCTATATTCGATAAAAAAATGAACATGTCAAATGTTAACATACGGGTAAGGATGAGAAACTGAAACAAATAATAACATGAAAATTAACCTCCATGAATGCAATTAGTCGGAGTGTTTCGGAAACTTGCAGGAACAACACAACAAATCTAGAGCGAATGGAACAGGCCCGTCCAAGCGTACATGTGGAGAAATTAGGAATAAACGTGTTGTCGGAATCAACAAATACTCAAAATTAGCCCTAAACCAACAAAATCAAGGGTAAACTGAATATAAGGTTTCAACAATAGAATGTGTTGTCGAAATAATCAGAATGTTATATTAAGTATTAATTAACAAACTGAATATACCAATTGATGGGAAGATAATAGAAAAATCAAACCCTAAATCCCAACTAACTGAACTTTACAAATCATACCAGCGGAGGAGATGAGCGAACAGAACATGCGGCAAGTGATAAGCGTGCGGAGGTAATGAGCGAAGGAGGGTGCGTGGTGTTGGAGGTGATGCCAGGCAAAGGAATCATATAACTGGAGTGGAATAGTTGGGTAAGTTTAAGAAAATGGAGGGTAAGTATAACAAATATTCTACTCCGTAGAAGAGCACCGTTTAGGTTCTCATTTAATAGACCGGGTAATTGTTTTTGGCCGTTCTTTTCTGTTGATGAGAACGGTTATATTGACCAACCGTGCTCGTTATCATAATAAAAGAACGCATCCTCCATCCAACCGTTCTCTTTAAAATATTACGAGTAGCGCCAAATTTCAGGAAATTATAGAGAACGCTTCCTTGTGTAAGCGTTCTATTAAGGCCGTCCTTTAAGCCAAGAATTGTAGTAGTGTGTTGGAAGCTGAAGCATCTAATTCAGGATTTAATTGAGAGCGGGAAAATACCACTACCCGGGGACAAGCCAAGCAACAAGGACAACCCCTTTAGCTCTCATGCCATCTTCACCGGTGAGGTGATAGACTGTTCTCATCTTATCTCTCCTTTCATCCCACAAATCAATGGGATCTGGTTCGATGATGAAGAAGATGTATACCTCGCCAAAGGGGAAGTTGTCCCCATTACCCTCGAAGAAGTCAGGAAGGCTAAATCCAAAGCTTTAGCCAGTAACTTCCTCACCAAAAACGGCTCAGTCCAGGCAACCGTCACTGAACTTACCAGGACGGAAGAAGCCATTGAAGAACCAAGCACCGATACGGCTCTTGTCAAACAATTGAAAAGGACCCGGGTTGACCTCACTATATGGCAACTCCTGGTTAGCTCACAAGAACATCGAGAGGCACTTACTAAGGCTCTCGATCAGATCAAGGTTGATTCCCAGGTCACCCCTACTGAAATGGTAGCCACTATCCTACCCTACCTCAAGAGCAGGTCCAAAGGAGAAGGCCCGTCAATCACCTTCTCAGATGCTGACCTACCACCGTTCGGGGCCTCTCACAACCTGGCTCTGTATATCACGGTAATTTGCCGGGGTAAGTATCTTCCAATGACCCTAGTTGACGATGGGTCCGCTGTGAATGTCCTCCCGTTAAGGACTGCCAAAGCCCTCGGGATCACTGAGGCCGACTACATACCAACTGCCCACACTATCCAGGCTTTCGATGGAAGCCCAAAAGCAGTTTCCGGGGCCGTCAAGCTGACTATTGTGACCGGCCCAATCGAAAAAGAGCTAGAATTCCAGGTGATCGATGTCACCTCTTCCTTCAATCTACTCCTAGGAAGACCATGGCTCCATGCTGTGAAGGCGGTATCTTCTACTCTGCACCAAAAGATCAAAATGCCCCTGCAAGACGGTATTATCACCTTAGAAGCAACCTCAATGACCGTGGCTAGCTGTAACACTACGGACCGCACCGACCTTTGGGGGTTCGATTTCGTAGGGATGATTGAAGAAGAATACCTTTTTAGACCCTACTTCACCACGAACATCGACACGATGCTACAAAACTTGGGGTACCTACCGGGGGCTACTTCGAGGCCATATCTTCCATCCGGGAAGATTATTGAGGTTCTGAATGACGGGGAATCTCACTTCGGTTTGGGGTATGCTATAACCCCGGGAAATGTGGTCCGAGCAGGAATTGAGAAGGCCTGCAACGTCATCAAGGGTACCTACTTGGGCCCTTATAGCCCAAGGCTGAGTGATTACTTCGTCACACCCGTATTTGGGGCTATTCAAGTTGGCCTATATCAACCAACCATCACGCATCCCGAGGCTACACTAGCTCGGGAATGCAACTACATTCCAGATGACATATTTGCCCTCCTCCAAGCTGAATCCAAAGAGGGTACTGACAATGCTGAGCCCGTGCTGGGACTCTTATTCGGGGAAGACAAAGCTGTCCCGAACCCCAAAGAAGACTTGGTGAACCTGATCCTTCGAAGCAACAAGTTCGACCCTTCAATGCTGATCTCGGAAGTCGATGCTGATACCGGGAAAAGAAGCTGGAAGAAGACCGTCAAGTGGACCGACGGCCAGGGTCGAGTCTACAAGCTGACCACCGGGAAAGGAAATATGCTAGACACCGATTCCGAGTCTGAGTCCGAGTCTGAGTCCGAGTCAGAGTCTGAGTCCGAGTCTGTACTCGAGTCTAAGGGATCTGATGCTAGAGTCCAAACTGTAACCCCTCTCCCTGTAGTCACTGCCACCGGATCCTCGGGGTCTGTCCCGAGAGCACTCCCAATCCCACCTCTGACCAATGATCAGATGGCTGCTCTCTTTGAGCTGTTTTCCAAATTCTCTATCAATAATAACGAAAACCGTTCCGCTTATGACTTGGCTTATTTTCAAAATACTTTCAAAAATACTTTTTGCAATGACATTGAGAAACCCGATGAACAGGTGTCCCTACCCCCACATCTGATCGAGCAGCTAGAGCAGAGGGAATCCCGAGACCCGGTAATCGAAGAAACTGAGTCTATCAATGTGGGAACAACCTTAGAGCCCCAGATGCTTAAGATAGGGTTATCCTTAGATCCCGAGGAGAGACAAAAACTCACAAGCCTCCTCCAAGAATTCAAGGATGTCTTTGCATGGTCCTACAAGGACATGCCGGGTATAGACCGGGAAATAGCCGAACACCATATACCCATCAAAGATGGGTGTAAGCCGGTAAAACAGAAGCTTCGAAGAATGAAGCCCGAGTGGTCTCTCAAAGTCAAAGAAGAAGTAGACAAACAATTCAAAGCAGGCTTCATACAAGTGTCTGAATATCCAGATTGGGTTGCGAACATCGTGCCGGTACCCAAGAAGGACGGCAAGGTTCAGGTATGTGTAGATTTCCTGGACCTTAACAAGGCCAGCCCAAAAGACGATTTTTCGTTGCCACACATCGACATATTGGTGGACAACACGGCTGATCATGCTCTTCTATCATTTATGGACGGGTATGCCGGATACAACCAAATCAAGATGGCAAAAGAAGACATGGGTAAAACCACTTTCACTACACCATGGGGTACTTATTGTTATACAGTTATGCCGTTTGGGCTCATTAACGCCGGGGCCACTTATCAACGAACAGCCACGACCTTATTACATGACATGATGCATAGGGAAGTGGAGGTTTATGTCGATGACATGATCGTCAAGTCTAAAAACCGAGATGGGCATGTCGCTGCCCTAAGAAAATTCTTCACCCGTTTGCGTAAGTACAATATGAGGTTAAACCCTCAAAAATGCAGTTTCGGGGTAACATCAGGCAAATTACTGGGCCATATCGTTAGCCAACGTGGCATCAAGGTCGACCCAGCTAAAATCAAAGCCATCCCAAGACCGAAAAAGAAATAAGGGGGTTTCTCGGGAAAGTCCAATACATCAGCCGTTTTATTTCAAAGCTAACCATGGTATGTGAGCCCATTTTCAAGAAACTGAAGATAGGAGAACGGGTACTATGGGACGATAAATGTCAAGCGGCCTTCGACAAAATCAGGGAAATCCTGTCTGCTCCGCCAGTACTAATGCCACCTCAACCTGATTTGCCTCTATCGTTATACCTAACAACGACTGAGACAGCCATGGGGGCTATGCTGGCCCAGACAGTCGATTCAGAAGAAAGGGCTATCTACTACATCAGTAAAAAGTTCCTAGAATATGAGTGCAAGTATACAATGCTTGAGAAGACATGCCTAGCTCTAGTTTGGGCCACTAAAAAGCTCAGACACTACATGCTCAGTCACGAGGTACATGTCCTGTCCAAAATGGACCCAATCAAATATTTGTTTGAAAAGCCCATTCTTAACGGTAGAATGTCCAGATGGACTCTAATGCTAGCTGAGTTTGACCTCAAATTCGTACCATTAAAAGCCATCAAAGGCCGGGTAGTAGCCGAGTTCCTCGTTGATAGTCCGATATCTGAAGAGGGCCATACCGATACTTGGGCCTTTCCTGACGAAGACATATTCCATACTGACACCGAAACATGGGACTTGTATTTCGATGGAGCATCCAATTTTCGAGGCTTTGGGGTCGGTATTCTCCTAATCTCACCCCAAGGGGAACACACCCCGTTATCCATCAAATTAGACTTCGATGTAACCAACAATGCGGCCGAATATGAAGCATGCATCCACGGGTTACAAGCGGCTACTGATTTGGGCATTACGAATCTCCGGGTTCACGGGGACTCATCCTTAGTCATCAATCAAGCTCTTCAAAAATGGAAAACTCGGAATGCCAATCTCGTGGCTTACCAAGCACGAGTAAGGATTCTAGAGAAACAATTCCAGAAGGTAGAATATATCTACCTCCTACGTGAAGAAAACCAGTTCGCGGATGCACTTTCCAAATTAGCATCCTTACTAAACATCCCGGAACATATGCCCAGTATGCAAATCTGTGTCGAAAGACGGTCCGAGCCGGCGTATGTCAACGCCATTCAAGATATTGAGATCACCGATCCAGAACCTTGGTATCAGGCTGTTCTAACCTATTTGACTACGGGAGAATATCCACCAGGAACTGAAAACCGGGCCAAGAAAGCCCTGCGAAGACTGGCCACCCAATTCATTCGTACGGACGACGGTCAATTATACAAAAAGACGGCACAAGGGGCTTTACTCCTATGTATCGACAAAACACAGGCCGAAAAAGTGATGGCCGAAGTACACGACGGCGAAAACGGTCCGCATATGAACGCCCATATGCTAGCCCGAAAAATCATGAGGCTCGGATACTACTGGAACAGTATGGAGGCCGACTGTCAATTATATGTCAAACATTGCCATAATTGTCAAATTTTCGGCAATGTTCAACACATGCCATCATCCCTATTATACACCATGACATCACCATGGCCATTTTCGACATGGGGGATTGACATAATTGGAAAGGTGAATCCTTCCGGAACGGGAGGCCACTGTTTTATTTTGGTGGCGATCGACTATTTCACCAAATGGGTCGAAGCTGAATCATACCGTGTCTTGAACGCCAAGCACGTGGCCAAATTTATCCAGAATAAAATCATATGCCGGTACGGGATCCCACATGAGTTTATCAGTGATCACGGGACCCACTTCCAAGCAGAAACCGCTACTTTGCTAGCAAAATACAAAATCCAGAGGCACACATCTTCGCCTTACCGTCCCCTAACAAATGGAGCGGTAGAAGCTGCTAATAAAACAATTGTCACCATACTCAAAAACATGGCTGATAATTATCGGAATTGGCCCGACAAAATATCCTCCGCCCTATGGGGGTACCGGACATCGATCCGAACTGCAACCGGGGCTACTCCATATTATTTGACATATGGGATGGAGGCGGTCCAACCAGTCGAATTGGAAATACCTTCTCTCCGGATCCTGCTAGAAAGTCAAGTACCCGAAGCAGATTGGGTACAAGCTCGATATGACTCGTTGGTTCTTTTAGACGAACGGCGGTCCCGGGCTCTCAATAACATCCAAATATACCAAAAGAGAATCAAACGGGCCTTTAACAAAAGAGTTAGGCCCAGGAGCATCAAAGAAGGCGATTTGGCCCTAAAGTCGGTTCGTGCCCTACTACCGGTTGACCCAAGGGGAAAATTTAAACCCAATTGGGCTGGGCCATACCTGGTCAAGAAGGTTCTATCAGGAGGAGCAGTAATGCTGACAGATCTGGACGGAAATGAATTTGTCAACCCGACCAACCTAGACCAGCTGAAACGCTACTACCCCTAAACCTTATCTCAATGTCATTCGCAAAAATTTATTTAAACACTTTTTTTAAAAGTTTATAAGCAAGTCAATAAGTTAGGATCATTTATCCTACTGTCGCACATCTTGAACTCATCGTCTTGGTGTATTTCGAAATTGCAAAAAATCTACGCCCGAACTACGTTTGGTTTGATTCCACTAACTGTGGATACGTAGGCAGCCCCTCAAAAGGGCACAACCACTGCAATAACGAAAAAAGACAGAAACGGTTTCACTAATAATACTTTTATTATTCCAAAAAAAAAACACCGATAAACTCGGTATTCAAAATTACAAAAAAAGAAGCCACAAAAAGCCACAAAAAAAAAGCACTGCAAAAATAGTAATAATATTTCAAATAATAATAAAAGAGAGACTAGTCATATCCGGGCATCTTGCCCTTGCCTTTGTCTTTCGGGTCTTGAGGAGCCCGCGGACGTCGGGGCGGCGGCGGCGGCGGCGGCGGGCGTTCCCGAATGACAACGGGAACTTCCTTAACCCGAGTCCTCTTCTTCGACAGAGGATCTTCAGCTATAGTCACGGGCCCAAGTCGAGCCCGTACATGCTCCGTCAACCTATCCTTAGGACCAAGTCGGTCCTGGGCTGAAAGTCTCGACCCTAGTCTCCTCTCCAAATCGGTCTGGGGGCTCACCTCCCCCTGAACACCTCTAGCATTGGACCCCCTAGCTCGAGTCCTAGTTCTTCTTCTCTGACTTGGCCTCAGACGGACTATAGGAGTTTGAGTCTCCCCTTCAGCAAAGAAATCCCGATTGTCTTTGACTTTTTCTCGCCTAAGCAGGTCGAAGGCCTCATCGATCTTCAGAGCAGCACGAGCTTCGGCAGTCTCGGCTTTGGTCCACTTTTCGTAGGAATAAGACAAACAGGCAGAATGAAGCGGCTTGGGAACGGACCAAGTAACTCTAGTATACCATCTCTGAATCCAGGTATCACACAAAATGTCGGTCAGTTGGGTAGGTGCACTCACAACCGCCTCATTCTCCGGGATGCGCTGTGTCCTCCCATACTGCCTGAGTATGCGGTCAGGATAGAGGTGAACTGTATGGCTAAAGGACAGAATCACCTGGTAACGTGCCTTGTCGTCAGGTGCCAAACCCGTCCAGGAATAAATAGGCCACCATAAAACCACCCATCGTATCAGCGGACCACGATGAAACGTTAGTTCTTCCTCCCAATATTTCTGAGTGACGAGGCAAGATGAATCGGTAGGCCGTCTCCTCGTCGTCACCTGGTTGAACCAATATTCACTCGGGTTGGGAGGAGGCTCGATCTTGGACAACCTTTCAAGTAGCCAGAGCTGAAAAAAAAAGTAACGCTTATGAAATTTTGGACGAATTCAGGCGTCCGCATAAGGGCACTCGATCGAGTGACACCCCTAAAACGTGGCAGAATGCTCCTCTACGAGAGCACTCGATCGAGTGCCAGGACGACTCGGTCGAGTGCCCCCTGTAGCAGTATATCGCGAAAAAAAAAAAAAAAAAAAAAAAAAAAAAATCGAAAATCGCAAGAAAAAAAGGAAAAAGCGATATACCTGCAGTAAGCGGGTGCTCCCCGTGAAACGGTCTGACTCATCCCTCTTCCGGTTGTCTAAACCCTGAATGATCTCCCCCGTGATCAACGATGCAGGACTACATTCCGTCTCCATGAGGTCAGCAACAACAAGAAGACGAACACTACCCATGCAAGACAGCAGGTCCATATGGCCTTCAAAGGCATACACGTGCAGCATACCGAAGGCGAACGCCCTACGGCTATGAATGGGCGTAACCCGGATGTCATACGGGTTCATGAACTTCTCAGCTAAGGCAAGCAGAGAAACGGTATCCCCTTCGAGCATGCGGGATACTTCAGCGTGGGAAAGCCCCAAAAATTCCCGTAGTTTCCTCCTAGGGTCTCGAACGGAGAAAGGGACAGCAGGGCGGAGCAATGGGTTCCACCCTCCTATGGCAGCGATTTCCTCGGGGAGGGGACAGATTTCGCTCCGAGGAAAAGCGAAGACGTGATAGGTGTCATCCCAGAAGGTCAGACAGGCATCAAGGAAGTGACGGTCCACGTGCAACTGACGAAACGTGAACAGTTGGAATATACCGGACTGCCTCAGAGCTACCTTGCTCGCATCCCTAAAACGGTGTGCCCAATCTTGCAGCATGTTGATCAGACGGTCGATACCCATGCTAAGTTTCTTGAGAAGAATAAAAGTTTTCTTTTAAGGAAAAGAGGAAGCTTTTTGAGAGTTGTGACAAAAAGAGGAACCAGGGTGATGTATTTATAACATCAAAGCCCTGGAGCATCCCCTGCAGCTGTGCCTCCTTGGCCCAAGCGGGCCTAGAACATACAGGCCCGACCCATGAGTCTTCCTCATAGACACAGGAATTTAGTCATCCCGAGCAGTCTGTCGAAAATTCACAAAAAATTCAAAAAATTTCAAAACTTTCAAAGATTTCAAAAAATTCAAAAATCATTTTCCCCAGCACGAGTCATTTTACTACCTACGTGTCGCATACGTTTTATGTGACTTTTACAGGTACGACTCAAATAGGGACATGCAACCCTCTAAAATCTCCCCAACGGAAGCCCAAGGCAGCATTTTCCCCGGAATGGTACGGGATGGGCCCACATATAGGCACACCCAGGACTTATGCAACAAGTCCGATTCCCCACGAAGTATCATCAGCAGCTCAGGTATGATTTCTGACTTACGGCTGGCGAGCCCTTCACGCGAGTCTAATGGACTATAAACGACCCGGAAGCCTACCAGGTCTTAACTGACTTGGTAGCTACTCTGACTTTCGCCTTGTCCAAGCCTCAGTCAGAGTGGGGGCTCCGTAGACACCCAAAATTTGACCGCCGTCTATAGCAGTTTCCAAAAAACACCCGACGATGATCGGACGCGAACGTGACTTAGTATACTCGGACTTGGGCTCGGAATCAATAATATCCGACATGGACTTTTAGTGGAGTAAAAATCTCACGAAACCAACCTCAAATTCAGGCCCAGTTGGTCGTTCCGAGCAAAATAAGACTAATTTGGGCCGAAACCGGCACCAAAAATAATTCCCGTCTTTTAGCGACCGGGTCAAAACCCGGTCAAGGCAAACCCGACACAAAAAAAGACCGGATGCATCCTCGAAACATGCACCAGATTCAAAATCAGCCAAAAATCAATCCAAACCTATCCAAATCAATCACAATCAATCAAGCACAAATCAAGGCCAATCCTTCCCGATTTAGCCCGGTTTAATTGATCCACTCGGTCGAGTGGATTGACCACTCGATCGAGTGGAGCCTCACAAGGATCGTCCAGGTGCATTCGCGAGGGCACTCGACCGAGTGCACCCGCGCCACTCGGTCGAGTGACCCAGGGTCGGGGCTCCCTATAAATACCCCATGACCCCCATGCACAACACACACTTTGGAACACATTTGCAACTACACAACTCTTTCAACCTTCACAACTCATTGCATGCATACTCATCCCATACACACAATACTACGACCCTAGCAACCCTAGGCAAAACACATCAAACCCGAGCCCCTCGTCCCTCGGAGAACCGGCGAAGCACACACACACATATACACACCATAACTCGCATACATCCTCGATACTCCCAAGCCCGTGCCGCTATTACGAGTCCATTTCTGAGGTCCTTACTAAGCATGTATGTTGAGGGTGTCCTAAACCCCATCTCGATCTCTTTTTTTCTAGTCTCATTTTCATTTTATTTATCGTATTTTCGTATCGTATTTATAATCGTAATCATAATAGTGACACTAGCATTAATATTGTCATACTTTCGCGTCTTCATTTTTGCATCATCTTTTTTTTTATCATCATTATCGTCATAATATCGCGTAAATACATTTTAGTATGAAAATTCGGTTTCGAATGCGTTGGACTATGATAATCAACCTAAAGTCATAGTTGAACGCATTTAATCCCATTTTCAATTAGTATGGAACCCGTTGACACGAAAACCGACGTCACATAATCCGTAAGGATTAATATCGACGTCGTGACGTAGAGGGGCGCAATTCCGTCACTAATCAAATTTTTTATCTAACAATAACTTTCTTTACAAAATTCCGATAACGGTATTATAATCATATAAGACATGATTATAATACCGACAAACCGAGTTAAATTTAAATCCGTCAATATTTTTATTTGACTCGGCCAATCATCGATTTAAAACACATTAAAACAAACGAGTCACAACTCGTACAGGTGCCACTCGACCGAGTACACCTGCTACTCGATCGAGTAGCACCCTAAATTACGGGCAGTAGCGTCTTCCAGGACGCACTCGACCGAGTCCAGCCATGACTCGACCGAGTGGGTCCTGCAGCCCAAAAAACCGAGAGTTCTTTTTTATATCATTTGAGCCTCGTCTTTTAAAAGCGACTTAGTCGACACGTGTAAGGTTAATCACGTGGCTTTTCCAAAATTCATGCATACCACTTCACTTAAACGATTTTGATCGACGGTCTCACACTATTAATTCTATATCAACGACTCTTTAGTCGTATCCGATGTAAAATTAATTTAGACTCAATTTTTCGAGGTGATAAGTCGGGACAAGGCATCGAGGTTCGAGATCGGGCTAGCACCACGTCTAGGTCTCGAACCTCCGTCCCTTGATTAACATGCAATATAATGTGTAATTAATTAAGGTTCGTCCACCTACACAACATCACGGTCTAGTTTATACACGGGTCCGTTTATAATTATTGCTCGTCATTTCAATTGTATATTTCGATTGTTCTATTTTATTGTACGCCGTATTGTGAATTCCGGGTTGTATTCCGCCCGTGTAACTTGTAACCGATTTATTTCGCTTTGCTTTATTTATTTGCGTTTTACCGTTTATAAATGAACCCTCGCATGATAAATCACTTCGACAATAAATTAGATGCATTAAATTGACGTAGCTCACATTTAATTCGCATGCTTAGCTAAAACGCTGTTTGCATAACCTTTCACCGAATCACTAACGCGCATATTAAAAAGTCAAACGATGTCCTAGTAGAGCCCGCTAAGTGCGGGCGGGGTTGGGTGTCCTTAGTGGGCTTCCCAACACATACCCTCACCCCTTACTCAGAACCGTGGTTTCCGGATGTCCGAATCCATTGGCAACGAGAGTCATTCAATATACGATTAACCGCTCAAGTCGGCATCTATATCGATATGCAAAGGGACGAGCCCAATAAACTCTCAAACCAAAATGGGTCATACTTTGTGTATGGACCATGGCGATATAGAGTGGGCTCGAATGGTTCCGAATAACCATAAAATTCGGTGGCGACTCTATTTCGACTTAAATTTCAATTCGATCCTTCTCATATGGAGGTGCATTCGCCTAACCCAAACCCGCGCGTGGCCGCGTCGGGGTGGACCTACGTCATGTCCACACACTTGAAGAACCAAGTACCGACACGGCTCTTGTCAAACAGCTGAAGAGGGCTCGAGCTGACCTCACTATATGGCAACTTTTGGTTAGCTCGCAAGAACATCGGGAGGCACTTACTAAGGCTCTCGATCAGATCAAGGTCGACTCCCTAGTTACCCCTGCTGAAATGGTAACCACCATCATGCCCTATCTCAAGGGCAAGTCTAAGGAAGAAGGTCCACTAATCACCTTCTCTGAGTCCGACCTACCACCGTTCGGGACCTCTCATATCTTGGCCCTATACATCACGATGATTTGCTGAGGGAAATATCTCCAGATGACCTTGATTGACGATAAGTCTGCTGTGAATGTCCTTCCTTTAAGGACCGCTAAAGCCCTCGGCATTACCAAGGCCGATTACTTTCCAACTGCGCAGACTATCCAAGCTTTTGATGGAAGCCAAAATCGGTTGCTGGAGCCGTTAAGCTGACAATTATAACAAGCCCAATTGAAAAGGAGTTGGAGTTCCAAGTGATTGATGTCACCTCCTCCTTCAACCTACTTCTCGGAAGGCCATGGATCCATGCTGTCAAAGCGATATCCTCTACCCTCCACCGAAAAGTCAAGCTGCCCCTGCAAGATGGTGTCATTACTTTGGAGGCAACTCCCCATAACCGTGGCTAGTTGCAACGCTACGAGCCGTACGGACCTCCGAGGGTTCGACTACGTAGGGATGATCGAGGAGGAGTACCTCTTCAGACCTTATTTCACCACTAGCATCGATACGATGCTACAAAATCTGAGGTACTTTCCGGGTACTGCCTCAAAACCATATCTTTCAGCTGGGAAGATTATTGAAGTCCTGAACGACGGGGAATCACGCTTCGGTCTAGGATACGCTATGACCCCGGGGAATGTCGTCCGAGCAGGTATTGAGGAGACCCGCAACATCATCAAGGGTACCTACTTAGGCCCTTACAGCCCCCGATTGACCAACTACTTTGTTACACCGATATTCAAAGGTTGTCCAACTTGGTCTGTACCAACCAACTATCGCATATCCCGAGACCAAATTGGTTCGGGAATGCAACTACATCCCGGATGACATATTTGCCCTCGTCCAGTCTGAATCTAAGGAGGGTACTGACAATGCTGAGCCCGTGTTGGGGGTCCTGTTTGGGGAAGACAAGGTCGTCCCGCCCCCTAAAGAAGACCTAGTGAACTTGATCCTCCGTGCAAGAGGTTCGATCCCACAAAGCTGATCACTGAAGTCGGCTCTGATGCCAGGAAAAGGGCATGGAGGAAGACCATCAAGTGGACCGACAGCCAGGGCCGAGTCTACAAGCTGAGCACCGGTGAAGGAGACATGCCGGACACCGATTTCAAGTCTAAGTCTGAGTCTGAGTCCGAGTCTAGAGGGTCTGGTGCTAGAGTTCAGTCTGTAACCCCTCTCCCTGTAGTCACTTCCACTGGAGCCTCGGGGTCTGTCCCGAAGGCACTCCCAATCCCACCTCTGAACAATAATCAGATGGCTGCTCTCTTCGAGCTATTTTCCAAATTTTCTATCAATAATAACGATAACCGTTCTGCTTACGACTTGTCTTATTTTCAAAATTCTTTCAATTTCAAAAATATTATATGCAATGACATTGAGAAACCCGACGAACAGGTGTCCTTACCTCCGCATCTGATCGAGCAGCTAGAACAAAGGGAATACCGAGATCCGGTAATCGAAGAAACCGAATCCATCAATGTGGGAACCACCTTAGAGCCCAGATGCTTAAGATAGGGTTATCTTTAGATCCCGAGGAGAGACAACAATTCATAGACCTCCTCCAAGAATTCAAAGATGTCTTCGCATGGTCCTACAAGGACATGCCGGGGATAGATCGGGAAATAGCTGAACACCATATACCCGTTAAAGACAGGTGTAAGCCGGTAAAACAGATGCTTCGCAGAATAGGCCCGAATGATCTCTCAAGGTCAAAGAAGAGGTCGACAAACAGTTCAAAGCCGGCTTCATACAAGTGTCCGAATATCCGGACTGGGTCGCAAACATCGTGTCGGTACCTAAAAAGGACGGTAAGGTGCGCGTATGTATAGATTTTCGGGATCTTAACAAATCGAGCCCAAAAGACGACTTTCCACGAATCAACACCTCTCCGTAGTGTGTTGACCCGTCAACTCACCGCAGCGAAGCTTTGTCGGATTCACCGCAGGAATCTAGGAGGATCCGCCTGTAGAAGTCGAATCGTCACTAGGTTGTCATCTAAACACAATTTTACATATTGCATTTTAATTATGCATTTCGATAACGTCGAGTCCGACTCATGTGGATACTGTCCCCTTCATTCATCCAGTCTTTTAAGTTTCTAGAAATGCCATTGAAGAAAGTACACAGAAGGCTATCTTTCTTCTTGAATATCTTCCACGCACTCTTGGCTAGAAGGGCTTGATTGATATGAGTCGTATTACGGATACCCAATTCCCCTTCCTCCTTACTAAGCAATAAAAACTTAAAGGCTCGCCAATGTACGGTACGACCTGTCCTAGTACCTGTGGTGGGAAACATGGTTGAATGATGGGAAATGTGAGTGAAAGAAACGAAGTTCACTGTAGATTAATGTATCTGCTCAATGTAATTTTCAAGGGTCATGAATACTAACTTTATGAAGTGCCGTGAATATTAAATAATCTCTATTATTTACCGAGAGTAAATAAGTTTACTTCTTTAATTCAAAGCGAATGTTTTCGAGGCTCATTAAATGACAGACTTGGTTGATACACAATTGCTCCTAATACCCTTCATAACCTAGGCAAATTAAAAGACCAAAAAAAGTACTTATTTTGAAATTGGGATTCCACATTGTGCCACCTCATGGCCATTGGTGTTTGCTTTTATATAAAGAAGATTTACTACTCCGGCATAAAGAGCTCAGAACGATTCGCATAATTACATCACGAATCCAATCACCTGATTGAGTCATAATAGCTTCTCGGTGAGATATTAGTATTCTGCTCACACGAATAATCTTTTGAAAGCTTCACTACTTCGTACGAGGTAAAAAGACATGCTTTTACTACAGAGGTAACAGTATTCCTCCGAGAAAATTACGCATACAGCCTCAGGTGAAGAAGTATCAAGCTTGTGAGCAACGAAGTTGGAATCGGCGAACCTTCATTCTTCCGTCCAATGCAAGAGCAAGCACATCAAGTTCCTCCACATACCACAACTCCGAAACAATCGCCTAAGTCGATCATGACAAAACTGACTTTCTGTAAATATGTTTAATTGTTGTCGAATAATGGAAGAAACAGTAACATAGTAACATAAGCTTTTAAGTCCCGATCGTAATGTGAATTTTGGTTGTGTTTTCTTTCAACTCGCTTTTGCCTATTTTCCAACAAGTTCGAGTATTTTCTCGAGTTTCAAAAAAGTTCTAGAAAATCTAGGATACTCCAGAAATTCTTGGGGGACAAATTTTCAGAGAAAATCAAAAGCTGTAAACGACGGATTGAATTCATAGAAGTCAACGTCATATTACCTGAAAACCACTGACCTTATCATTCAGGCGAGCAACCAGTTCATGGAACAGCTGAATATCATCTGAACTTCTATGCAGTTCCTACACATATTTCAGTCTATAAGAAGGTATAGACAAAAACTTTCAGCAAGCATCCTGCTAATCTGTTATATTATCCCCGTTAGGCATTAACGGTCAAACGATGTCAACTTTGACAGCCGGACATATCTATTTCCGCAATATGCAATAGTTACAACCTTTTAAACATACTGATATAAAATATTTATTTTCATAAATCAAACATCAAGTATAAATCAAGCACTACATTTTAAGCATCTGCCACATGAGAAACCCCACTACTTTTCAAATACACTCTACTCACACTACATTTGACATAAGTCGCATTCAAATGCTTCTGAAATACATATTACTGCCAAGTGCCATATCTGCCACATGAAAAAGACTTACAAAAACATATGAATTGAAAATGGTTAACCAGCACCTACTGAACTTAAGAGCAGTTAACATGGGCAAGTAGCACCTTGATTTACAAAATATCAGCTGCCATTCTTGTTATAAACCGGAGACAAAAACATATACAAACGGAAGAATAGTACTCCGTATTGAATATTGGAAATGCCAAATCATCCTTTAACAATTCAGCTGCTTAAGCCTCAATGGCGTCAATGCCATAACTAGCTAAATTCCACACTACTTGGTGCTTAATGAGTACAAACAAGAGAATAAAAAAGTAAAGAGGTGGAATATTCTTTATAACGAATGCAATGTGGTTACTACATAGTCAAATGGCATAGCAGGTATTAGACACTAACCCTCTCTCGGACTCTTGGAGAACCTAATAACCTTGCAAATGAAGTATGAAGTATTGCAGCATCATACTGCAATGAATAGAGTAATATGTATTCAGAAACCTGATGTAATGACAAATCAATAAGAGAATAAGAGAAGACAAAATGAACCAATCAATGCTAGTGTAAGCCCTGTTCATTAACAGCATAGAGTTTATAGGCCGTAGCCCGTGTTTACCATCCTAAGTCAATATTCTAGGTGCATAAAAAAGAGATTGAACCTAATGGCATTAAAAGGATGTGCTTCAATAGTGTGTTTAGCAATACAAACATCTCAAGCAGTTCGTTACTCCCACCTCTCGTGTTTAAAGGTGCACATTTCAGAAAGAAAATTGTGTACCATAGGGCATAGGCCAAAAGCATATATCATTGTCAGAAGTATCTTTCATGAGTGTCAGAAGTACTAGATTTACAGTTCTTACAAGCTGCTTTTCTGGTGCACGTGGTAAGGCGCTCCTAAGCTTAGCACGTATAGTGGTCGGATCAGTACCTGATCTCACCTACAAGAAAAACTATGAAATCAAAGTACAATTGTGCTATGGCAACTGTAGAATCCAAGGAGCAACTATCTTTACTTCATCCCAACAACAAGAAGCTTAAGTAATGTTGTTCATGTTTATACAAATGATGAAGACACAAGGACAGTAGCCAAAAGAGTATGCCCAAAAAGTGCATAGTCATAACTACTAAAACAACACCACCATAATCCATAGCCATAGTCACAAAAAGATTTGAGGTCGGTTAACATGAATCATTCTCTGAAACCGTCAAGTCCTCTCCAATAAACAATCATATACAAAGACACAATAGTAGTAATGGTAATAAGTGCAATAATAAAAATACACATATTTTCAAGGTCGGAATAATGTTTAAAAAACTTTAGTATAAAAATCTTTTTAAAAGTGTTATAAGTTCCAATTTATAACTTGGACGCTGCGTCCCGCCCATTTTGAGGTACCATTGTAATAAAGCCAAGTCAATTAAAATGCTCACAACTCAAAACAGTAAACACAAATTATTTCTGTATTTTGATTAACCTACCATTCAAAAACATCATGGCGAAGAAATGTGCATAGAGAATTTAGAAATGACCATCAAGAGTTCATATAAGTAACATCATGTGGAAGTTGAGGAGGCATCATCAGGGAGAAAATATTTCAATGAGAAGTACCTGCCAGCATCCAAGAAGAACACCAGTTGAAGTCAAAATCACCCTTTCCAGGACAATTTTCAGTGGACAGAGTGACTGAACTACGTTTTCAACGGCGTCAGTTTCTGCATCAATCTGATAAAGATGGTTAAGGCTACTTCAGAATAAAGCTACATAACAGTGGTAAATGAGATTGAAATCTACAGAAAGTATCTGAAAGCTTACTTCCTCTGGTGTGGCAAGGACAGGTGAGATATGATGTGAAGCATGGAACATGCTAAAGTGGTATAAACTTGAATTCTGAAACCAGATAGCTAACCAAAGCATGCATGAACAATAGGACGGAGAAGATACCGACAATTAAATATTTCTGTTGTGTGTATAAGATGAAAGATAAATATCTTAGCCAAAGAATGCTTATAATCAATGAGTGCAATCGACAAGGAAAGTATGCCATAAAAAATAAGAACTTATACACCTAGACGTCAGCGGCAAAACCGCGAAAGTCCATATAGTAGCATAAGAAGCACCATTCTAGCCAAAAAATTGCAAAAATAAATTAATAAACAAGCAATTAGAATTTAAAAGTATTATACCGCTGTCAAAGTATGGCGAGAATACATTATGTACTGCATTTCTGCAGAAGGTAAAACAAAAGTTGAGAATAAGAAAGTGAATCTTCACTTTATAACAAGGAAAGAAACAAATAAACACATACGATATAGGTGCTGAATATTCAGGATTGAGGTATAAAACATTTGCTCGCACAGGCGGCTTAGCGGGCTGTGAAACAGTGAAAGTGGCATCAACTGTCACATACTTGCCATGAAGGAGTAGCTGGGAAAAAAACAGCAATCACGGATACAACAACCTCAAGATTTTACCTTCAGGTTAGGGGTTACAATGGCATCTTTCACAGTGAAAAGATCACCGAGTGACAGAGACTGAGAAGTTTTGCCGTTTTTAAGAAAAGCGGCCCCGTTCTTATTCAAATCCCTTGCCATTTCGTCATAAATTCTGGTTCTTTGCTCCATGTTTGAGATGGGAGCACCTGTCACCAAGATTCCAGAAAGTTTTCTGTTACTTCTCACTACATCTGCCAACCTCCGTCGTATTTATTTCTTTCTAATTAACATCATCCCTTTCGAGAATGTTGAATATGTCAACATGTTGCTTTGTAAAACAACACTCGATTTTTCCATACAAAAAGTCAGCAAAAATTAACATACTTTTATTGGACTAGTATAAACACAAGCACACAAAAAAAAACAAAAAAAGAAGGAAATATTTTTCCTCTAGAAACTGTAAGACCATCATCCACCCAATCTCGGAAAAAAGAAAAGCTATAGCTTCTCATTTAATAGACCAAAATCACACTTTTTAGAAGGATATGGCATAACAGGAGCAAACAGTATAACTTATCTCACTTTCTCAATTGCTAAAGTGTTAAACAGAAACAACGTTTATACTCAGTGTCTTGAAAGGCGCTCCTACCTATGGTGAGATAGGGGTTGATGTACACGCCCTTATACATGTATTCGATGCAAAAAGACTTTTCTCAGTGTACTCCAACCGCCTGTTACTTAATACTTGAAAACCATTAGAAATGGAAAATAGCCTAAAATTTACAAATATTGAACTTCTCAATACTTTGTCTGTTAGACCTCAAGATTCCTAATTTTCTATTTTCGTCTTGCTTTCTACACCCTCTCTCCTGCAGTGGAATAATATCTAAGGCTCAACTCTCGTAACCGCCATCTAGAAAAGTAATCCAAAACGTAATCCGCAGTTTCCAAACAATCCCATGTCCCACATTTTGCATTTCCATATGAACTGGAACTTCGTAAATTATCAATTCATTCAAAAATGGAGGAAATTAAACAACTGAACACAGAAAATACCACTAACCCTTTCATAATAAGCTTCCCCTTCAAATAGTCCAAGACTAGAACAGGAGTTGCAGAGAATATTAGCATGGAACTAACTAAATTACCAATATAAAGATGATGATAATTTACCTTTGGTAGAGGCAGACATACAGCGGGAAGAATTCAAACGAAGCAAGTGGAGTGCAAAGAAGAAGAGGAGAAGTGAAAGTACCCAACTCAATGATGTACGTTCTGGGTGCACCCAATGAATCCTAATTCTTCCCATCATATTTTTCCCAGTGCTGCCTCCGATCATTGAACAAACCTCAGTTCGTCAATCGTTAACCGGGTAATTTGCTTTGAGATGTAGTAACTAGTTTTAACTTTTAAGTTTGGGGATTTCCCAACTTCTATGTCCTTAGTTTTTGTTATTATAGCGAATGTGCATTGGACTTTTGATCCATAGGTAAACTCTCTTATCTCTTACCATTACTCGTAGTATTATATATATATATCTCAATGAATGAATAAGACAATTCTTTCACATATTTCTCGCTCTATTTTCTTTTTAGTTTTCTTTTGTTTCTCGTTTTATAACACGTTATCAGCACGAGACTCTCATTATTGAACGGAAAATAATTGAGGGGAGTCCATCCTTTTCTCAATCCTTGTATCTTTTAAACAAGAAGTTCATTGTTTTATTTTTTTCAATCCTTGTATCTCTCAAGCAAGGAGTTCGTTAATTTTCCGTCAATCCTTGCATCTCTCAAGCAAGGAGCTTGCTATTTTTTTTTCAATCTTTGCATCTCTAAGCAAGGAGTTCGTTATTTTCTCTCAATTCTTGCATCTCTCAAGCAAGGATTTCGTTTTTTTTTTCAATCCTTGCATCTCTCAAGCAAGGAGTTCGTTATTTTTTCTCAATTCTTACATCTTTATCGCAAAGAAATCGTTATTCTATTTCTCAATCCTTATATCACTATGTTAAGAAGTTAATTCATGTTTTTTGAAGATACACATATGATCTATTATTACTAGGGATGGCAACGGACCGGATCCGGACCGGATCCGCATGGATCCAGATCCGGATCCGCACCCCTAGTAGCGGATCCGGATCCGGTCCGGATCCGACGGATCCCAAAAATGTAGATCCAGATCCAGATCCGCCGGATCTGGACCGGATCCGGATCCGATCCGCGGATGCAATTTCTTACTTAAATTCTACAAAAAATTTAATTAATACGTATTTGCGGTCATATTAATTTTCATAATTTATAAATAAAATCGAATATAAAGATTCATAATCAAATATTAATAAACTAAAAGAAAAAAGTTTTCGAAATAACCAAAAAACACAAATTAAAGTACTAAGTTTTTTATTATTGTTAATTTTTTAATAAAATGGATTTGCGGATCCGGATCCGGATTTACTTATTAAGATCCATATCCAGATCCGTTTAAAGATAGCGGATCCGGATCCGGATCCATATCCAACAGATCTCAAAATTTAGAATCCATATCCGATCCGTGCGGACCGGATCTTGCGGATCCGGATCGGATCCCGGATCCGTTGCCATCCCTAATTATTACCTTAGGACTATAAGGAGATCATAGTGTATATGTGGAGTATTTTCAATTCATCTCCATATTTGTATCTCTGTGGCAAAAAATTATATATATTAAAATAGTCGTTTTAACGATTGAGATATGTATATATATATATATACTTTAAAGCATAATTGTTAAGTTCCTACAATTCTAATATTTTGTTTGTCTCTTTGTCAATATATTTTAAACGAAAAATTGGCAACTTCATAATTATTTCAACAATATAATTTGGATGATTATCTAAAATACACATTTCCTAAAGTCATATATTTTGATATCATAAATATTTAATTTCTGTAATAATATATTCTCTACCTTATTATAGCTATGTAGTTATGGTAGTAAAATTTTAGTAATTACGGTAACAATCTTTCTATTTAGCTACATATTATATTGTACGAAATAGTGATGACCATCCTTAGGGTATTACAAATTCGTAGTGACATGATATACTTACTATTAGCAATTTAGAATGTTAAAATTTTCATAATTATGTTCATTATTTTTTTTTATTATATTTGTCACGCATAACTTGAATTTCATTGTAAGTTGTTAGCGATGATTTAATGTGAGATTGCCTTCTATCATTTTAATGCGAAACAATCTGATAAGTGTAGTTTGTAGTGCCTATTTCGTAGTGTTTTGGTCCCATTTTCCTTGTGGAATCGCTCCTTGGGAGCGGTTTATGGGCTACTTATGCTTCCTTTAGCTCGTTTCAGGTTCCCGAGACCATTCACGAAGAGTTGGAGCGATTCCGACTCGATACATACACTTTTTGGAGCCAACGAAGGTAAGGAACGATCACTCGATGCCTTGGAGTCGACCCCGATACCTTGGGACCCAATCCCGAGCCTCCGAGACCCGATATCGAGTCCCGAGAATCGATGGGAAGCTCATGAGAACCAAGGAGAGACCAAAAAGTTCATATTGGAGGCCTACAAGACTCATCCCGGACGGGTATGGCCTCATCCCGTCCGGGATGAGGAAGCAAATGAAGAAGACGCTACTGTGGGTCCTTCCCGACCGGGAGCAACTCTTCCCGGCCGGGACCGACCCCATCCCGACCGGGACCATCTCGTCTCGGCCGGGACGGGCCTGCTGCAGCTCCGCCTTGTTTTCTTTCTTCTCCCTTCCACTTGTAACCCTATATATACTCTTCCCTTGTTATGTTAAGCTTATGCACTTCATTAGACATTAAACCCTAGACTACTTTAGGTTAGATTAGATTAGATTAGTGTAGATTAGTCGGTAATTAGTCATTAATCCTAGATTAGCCCTTGTACTAAGGAATTTTTGAAGAATCCATCCAAGATTGACAACCTTGGTGGAATTATTTGGGTTTTCTTCTATGCAAGTGTTCTCCTTTTCCATTTCCCTTGTAGTTTGGTACAATCTTCTTCTCCTTTTACTCTTAATCCTTTATTGTTCATCAAGTTTGAATCTTTATTATTGTTTGTTCTTGTTCTTGTTAGTTTGGTTGAGTTTGTAGATGTATGCTCTTGTTCTTATGTTGATTCCTCTTATTCTTGTTAGTTGTAGTTTGATTATGTTAGAGTAGTGTTCTTGCTAGGGTTAGTAGGGGGATTAGGCTGTTGATTGGGTGATTAAGGGATTGTTGGAGATGTTGGTGGAAGATTTGGGTTTCCTCTTGGTTTGGTGCACATCACATGTTTGTTGAAATGCTTGAATGACTAAGTCGTTGTGAATGCTTGTTCTTCTTGACTTTCTCTTGTGGGTGTTAGTTTGTTTGTGGGTTCGGTTCCCTCACTAAGTTGCGAGAGCCCGGTGAGGACGACCCCTAGGTCGGTCTAAGTAGCGAGAGCCCGGATGCGACCTAGGCCACCATAGCGCGCTAGAACCCCGTTTGTCATGTGTGTCGCCAAGATGGGTTATAGGATGAACCTCTAGGTAGGCCTAAGTTGCGAGAGCCCGGACCAACCTAGATTACCCTACTACCTCCTTCGCTCTTGTTATCCCTTGACCATTCCGTTACCCCTTTGACCCCGACCTAATCCTAGCCCGTTTCTTTGTTTGTTTTCCTTAGTCATAGCCTTAGTCTTCCCCCCTTCTCATCATAGTAGTTTAGCTTAGTCTGTTGACTTAGTCTAGTATTTAGGCGACCTTAGTCTAGGCTATACATTACCGTCCCCGTGGATTCGACCCGACTTGCCCTATCTACCGTAGGAATAGCCGGTTATATTACTGACGGTTGGGACGTGACGAATCCCTCCCATCACAATCTCCTATCAATTTTTTTTTGTCATTACAATGTGAGTAAGTCTTCTTTCACATTAATGTTAAACGGTATTTTATCGGTATAATGGGAGATGATTTCTGTAAATTTACGATCTTCGATCGGTATAAGTTCAGTCAAGTCTTCCATGAGTTTAATGTGAGATAATTTATTTATGGAGTAATCTTACTCATAATTATTCTCCAATTTCTTACTTTGGAAATCTCCAATTTTTCCACTCCGTAACTCTTAAATATTCATCATTTGAGAAATTTCTCGAACAGAATATATAATATCGTTATATTTCCCAAAAGGATATTAATATATGACAGATCTTGCAAATTTACGTGAGACACTACAAGTGTTCCATTTTGCGAGATGAATATAAAGTTTGTGTCATATTGAGTAACTTTAGCATTCAATAGTTTGGCATGCAATTGCTAATTATACATATTGAGATCAGCTAACTTCGCATATGCATTATTGCAATTAATTGCGAATAAATATCAACATTTGACGTGAACTGATTAAGCATATGTGATCAACAAGTGCTTAAAAGTATGGGTTTGAGAATCATGAATTAAAATTGACTATGAATGATGATATTTGGAGATCCAATTGCACGTTACTCGAGGTTGAATAAGCATATTTTAAGTTCAATTCTACGAATTGATCGATATTGTTTTAAGTGGCTTTGGAGACCACATATCAAATACGAGTAATTTGTGCTATTAGAATTCACAATTTGATCGTTATCATGTGAATAAATTGATCTCTTAAATCTGGCATTTAGAATCAGCCATTAAAAGTCAATTATTTTATGAATCACGTACTCTCCGAAATATATCATAATCTTGCGAAAAATACACATCAATGAAATCTTATTTGCATATGATATGATAAATCGCATTCTAAGGTGGTTAAGTAAATGATTGCAATCTATCTTGAATATTTTTTTATTACCACCTTAGGGGGAGAAAGTGAGTGACAAGTTGGTAAAACAAAAGAAGTTTTATCATATCAAATTACGCGTTATTTATCGTGTACATTAATATATAAGTAGAATGACGATTCTACGAAATTACATCATATGAAATGGCTACACATTTGCGCACAATATCAAGTAGCCTATTGAATAAGGATTTTATAAATCCGTACGTCCGTCGACGTATTTATTGGTATCAATGAGCTCATAATCCTGAAATTCATCAAATTTATTGATGATATTGAAAAGTATACAATACAGTTTGCATATCGAGTCATCATGCTGATATATAGAAACTAAGTATATCATTTCATGTTAGTTTTTTTATCACATCGTTGCATCATTTCATATTCATATTGTTTAAATTTAGTCACATATTATATTCGTGCAAATTATTGATAATTTGACTATACTTTGAAATGTTGAAGTTATATTTGGATGAAGACGCAACAATCAAAGACTATCTTCATATTATCCGTATAACTATTTGAAGATCAATGATAAATTTCTAATTATCGAAGACATCTATGGAGTTTATCAAGTATGATGATTATTATTTCAAAGATCGAGATTCATCGTCACATCATGGATAATATTGTTATTTTCCGAGTGATGTAACTATCAGGGGGAGTATGCACACGTTGTACTCTTTTTCCTTATCTATGGTTTTGTCCCACGGGGTTTTCCATGGAAAGGTTTTGATGAGGCATCATCATACGCGTGTTTGAGGAATAATGTGCTTTATTTTATACTAGTTTTTTTCCCATAGGGTTTTTTTTCGAGTGAGGTTTTTTTGAAACATATTATTCCGTAATGTACATTCAAGGGGGAGTGTTATGAAATCATATTAGGTGAATGTCCATTGGACTTTTGACCCATATGTAAACTCCCTTATCATTACTGATGTACTATATATATCTCTCTCAATGACATGAATAAAACAACACTCTCACATATTTCTCGCTCTATTTTCTTTCTAGTTTTCCTTTCTTTCTCGTTTTATAACAAGTTTATCATTTTTTTCACTTGTATTTTTTTTATAGAAAAAATTTTGACGGACAATAATTCTTTGTTACGGTTTCGTAAAATGGTACATTATTTTTCTATATTTTATGTCTTTACGAAATCTTCATTTTGAAATTTATTTTTTTATCATTTTTCGAATTTTACCCGGGAGCCGGTCAAAGTTTAATTTGCCAAAACACTTTGACTGATCATAAATCCTGATTACGACTACAGAAAATAATGATTTTTTTCAAATTGAAGATCTCGTAATGACGTACAATATGGGAAAAAAATTGTTGTTTTCTGAAATCGTATCTAAGAGTTATTGTCAGTTAAAGTTTTTTTTCCAAAAAAAAGTACAAGTAGGGATGGCAATAGGTCCATCACTTACCCTAATGGGTCGGGTATGGGTCCTTTTTTTTAGACCCTGCGGGTACGGATCGGGTATGGATCCTTATAAAAAATTTAAGGGTCCGGGTCCTATAAGTTAGACCGTTGGGCCCGTTAAAATTATTTTTAAAAAAGGAATTTCTACATGGTAACGCCATATTTGTAGCATTTCTATATGGTACCCTTGCATTTTATAATCACACATGGTACGCCTCACTTTTAAGGTAACTTCATACCCTTAATGACGTTTTCCGTCTTCTTTGACTTTCTATTTTCGTTAGTTGTGCTGCATTAACTATGCTTAAGTGGTTGTTTATGATAATCTTTGTGGACAAGACATAGGTCCACCCCGACGCGGCCACGCGCGGGTTTGGGGAGGCGAATGAATCTCATGTGAGATGGTTCTCGGGTTGAAATTTATATCGAAATGGAGTCGCCATCGAACTTTGTGGGAGTTCGGGCCCATTCGAACCCACTCTATATTTTGGGTGGACCGTGCACAAAGTACGGCTCACTTTGATACTAGAGCTTGTGGGGTTCGTCCCTTTGAATTACGATACCGATGCCGACATTATCGGGTACCGTATATCGAATGACTCTCGTGCGCCAACGGTTTCGGACATCCGGAAACCGAGCTTCTGAGTAAGGGGTGAAGGTACGTGTTGGGAAGCCCACAAAGAACACCAAACCCCGCCCGCACTTTTAGCGGCCTCTACTAAGATATCGTTCGATGTTTTAATACACGCGTTAGTAATTCGGTGAAATGAAATGCAAACAGCGTTTTTTGACTAAACATGTGAAATATGTTAGATCTACGTTGTTTAATGCATCTTTGGATTATGTCGAGGTTGTATTTAGCATGGGAGGTTCGTTTTAGTACAATAAAACAAACAACGAAAATAAAGCTTAAAACAAAAGATTACAAAATACACGGACGGTATACAACCCGGAATTACAATATGACAAATGCGACAATGAAAATAATTGAATTAGTAGCGATGCAACGATGCAATGCATAAGTTTCGAAAAGGAAAAGACACGTGATTGCCTTTACACGTGACGACCGAAGTCGTAAAAATATTTGATGATGCTCACACGTTATGTGAAACCCGCGTTCTTTGCGTAAATGGGCCACTCGATCGAGTCATGGACCAGACTCGATCGAGAGGTCCTGCTACGGACCTCCTGCTCGTTTTTTGGGGTGCCACTCGATCGAGCGGGCTAGGCACTCGGTCGAGTGCCCCCTGTACGGACTACTGTCCGCTTTGAAAAGCGTTGCTTTCGAGAATTGCTTTTAATTTTTAAATTGATAATTTTACTAAATCGCATAGAAATATAATATGATTTATACTCGACTTAGTTTTTTTGATCCTCGTAGTATATATGCTATTATTACAAGATCGATTATCGGGAATTTAAAAAAATTGTTATAAATCGTATTATGACGAAATAATTCCCTCCGCGTCGTAATGTCGTAATTAATCCTTTCGGACCGTGTGACAATTAATTCGGCATCAACGGGTTCGTGTTAAAACGGTTTATTGATTGATTCTTTTAGACACGATATTCGACTACAGAGTCAGTATCGCATCTTTAGAATAACGTCTTATTTGTTTGATTAGAGCGAAAGTAGATTCCCTCCGCGTCACGACATCGTAATTAATCCTTGCCGGATTATGTGATGTTTGATTTGCATCAATAAGTTTCGTTCTAACCTTAAAAACGAGATCTAGTACACCTAACGATAAATTTCTGCGATCGCACTGGGCCCTTGAGTGTTTAGGGCGTCTGTAGACACCCACATTTTGACCGCCAGGTGTCTATAGTAGTTCCCGCCAAACACCCGATGATGATCGGACGCAAACGTGCTTTAGTATACTCGAAACAGGCTCAAAATCATTGGCATTTGGCTTGGGCTCATTACGGAGTACATATCTCACGAAACCAACCTCAAATTCAGGCCCAGTGGGTCGTTTCGAGTCAAATAAGACTAATTTGGGTCGAATCCGGCACCAGGGGTAAAACCGTCTTTTAGCGACCGGGTCAAACCCGGTCAAAGATATTTTTTCCCGAGATACACGGACCAGCCGTGACACCTCATCAGTTCGGCTAGGCTCAGATACTACAAAATATCAGCCTCGAAAATATTAAACAAATCCATTCAAGGATAGAATTCGATCTCAAGTAGGAATTCTATCCGAAAACCAAACCAATTCACCGACCGAGCATCAAAATACTCGGCCAACAGCCCATTTCAGCCGAGATACTTGGCTTTCTCACCAAGAAACGAGACTCTCGTTCCCTTCAAACTCCTACGTTTCCTATCCAAACCGGTGTTTCTTGTCATCTAAGCAAGAATACCTCTCCTAGCTCCTATCAAGGACCTCACCTATAAATAGAACCCTCCGGTCACACATTATTCATCTATCAAATACATCTATCAATTACCTACACCTACGAATTATCAATCATCGATACAACAACACATACACCATCAACATCTAGCAAAACAACCCGACGAATCCGACCCAAAAAACCGGCCGAAACCCGTCACCCTACACGACACACTAACTCATCCACATCGTCTCGACGCTCCCGTGCCTAAGCCACTTTCCGACGAGCTCTTTTCCGAGAAAACAAAGCATGTAGGTTGAGGGTGTAAAATCAAAACCCGACTCTTCCTTTCTCTCTTCCTTCCTCTCGTTTTTTCCATTTTTTTTTGTGTCGTGTCGTCGGTCTATTTTTTACGGGTTGTTCGTCACATATTTTTCATATCCCTAGTATCGGAATTACAAAAATATTTTCATAAAACAAAACATTCTTAAAAATACGATATCGACCCTCTAGTCGAATATCGTATCAAAAGAATAACATTAAATCTCGTTGATGCTAAAAAAAATCGTTACATCTTTTTAAACAAAATACGACGATTTTTAATGCGAAGAGAATTAACATTTTTTTTCTTCTTTTCGTTCAACTTCTTTTCTTTTTCAAAACGAACTTCGTGAAACCTTTTCTAAAAAAATCATTCTAACTATTCGATATCGATTTCATAATCGAATATCGAATACGACGAATATCGAAAATATAAATCGAGTATAAATTAATCCATATTTGTACGCGATTTATAAAAATTAATGATTTTCGAAAAATAAAATATCCGGGACAGACTCCCGCGCGAGTCGCGCCCCTCCCAGGCGACTCGCGCGAGAGCCTGGAAAATCGACCCTTTTTTTTGTTTTGCTCGTTTTCTGTTCTTTTCGTTCCTTACATAAAACAGCGACTTTCGCGACATATTTTCAGATTTCGATTTCGGTCAACACGTGTTAATCCATCACGTGTCATAAACCTTTTTCAAAATCATGCATATTATCGTATTTACATCCTTATCCGATTTATTCAATCGTTACTAACTTGTTTGCTCGTGTTTGTAGCGATTTATTTCTATCTTTTGTTTTATTAGCCTAAAACGAATTTCACATGCTAAATATAACTTTGACGTTATTAGTTTAAGATGCATTAAACGACTTAGCAACCCATTTAATTTTTCTCACATGCTTAGGGAAAATAATGTTTGCATATCATTCAACCATCGAACTAACGCGTGTACACACAAAACGAACGATATCTTAGTAAAGGCCGCTAAGTGCGGGCGGGGTTGGGTGTTCTTAGTGAATTTCCCAACACGTACCCTCACCCCTTACTCAGAACCGTGGTTTCTGGACGTCCGAATCCATTGGCAACGAGAGTCATTCAATACACGATATCCGATAATGTCGGTATCGGTATCACAAAGCAAAGGGACGAACCCAATAAGCTCTGACATCGGAAATGGGTCGTATTTTGTACACGGCCCACTACGACATAGAGTGGGTTCGAACGGGCCCGAACTCCCACAAAGTTCGGTGGCGACTCCTACTTCGATTTAAATTTCAATTTGACCATCTCATATGGAGATTCATTCGCCTCCCGAAACCCGCGCGTGGCGGCGTCGGGGTGGACCTATGTCATGTCCACAATTTGGCGACTCCGCTGGGGATCAACTGATGAGTCACTTACCATCGGCATCCTCAGGGTGAGACTCGAAAAGAAATCGTTCGAATAGTAATGTACACGTTTTAGTTCAATGGTTCATGCATAACCCAATTCTTTCCCGGGCCGGTTACTTGTGACCGACGTCCCACTATACCACGGTGCGTTCCTAAATGGGCGCACTAAAGACTTCGATGGCGAAACTCGCATGGGTTTTACGGCAGGTTCTAAGACCAACTCGGTTTAGGAAGACCGTCCTGATTTGCGAGAAAGCTATCGTCGTTGGTATAGACCCTATTTCGACCGACCGAGACTTAGACTAAGAGCATACATGGTGTCATTATACTGTTTCCATGATTACGTGCTACTTGATTTTCTTTGGTCGTCTTTTCAAAAATCGTCGTTTTCAAAAACTTGCATCTTTTTCGAAAATTATCCATTTTTCAAAACCCGGAAAGCTACCGAATTTAGGACTATGATTTTGACTCAAAATAGCCCATTTTCTAGCCGGTATGCTGTCCAAACCTTTTCAAAAATCCGAAATCTCGGCCCGGTAACGTTTTTTTTTTTTTTCGATTTTCAAAAAAAAAGATCGGGCCATCCTATCCGACTTTGCTCGGTTTTCAAATCCAAATTCTCCTTTCAAAGCTTTCTTCTTCTTAGGACTTCCCGTATTTAGCAGTGTCGGGTCTTGTCATAACTTGTTAGAGTCCATAGCGTCGAAACTCCGTCGATCTTACATCACGAAGTTTCTACCTCATCCCAGTCCGCCTTATTTGACAAGGCACGGCCCACCTACGTAGGACAAACTCCTACAAAGGGAAGCCCATTTACACTTTAGGGTCCAAAGTCTGGGGAATGGCTCACACGTAGGTCTTTCTTCACACAGGACTAGGCCCATTTTGCCAAAATCCTAAGGAAAGCCCACTACCTATGAGTCACCCGTCTAGGAGTCGGTTTTCGGTCTTCTATCCGAGTCTAGTCCGTTTTCTTCTTGCTCGGGATGCACTCTTCGATCTGGGTCCGATTCTGATTACACGGTGTTCTTACAGACATGCCACCTTTCACCCGAACCATGACGCAACAAGCCATAGACGCACTGACCGCCTCGTTGGCTAAGATACAAGATCAACTGACACAGATGAGGGGAGACCAAATTGCCATCCTTACCCGGGTAAGTGCCGTAGAGCAGAGTATGCCGAGGGACGAAGATGAAACTAAGGGGCCATTAGCCGAATTGACTAGCGCGGTTCTCAAACTGCAAGAGCAGGTCCATCTGTCGACCCACAACTCGATCCATACGGAGAATGCTCGAACCTATTCCCCCCTGACCGATCAACTTCCTGCCAATCTCAACTTGACAGGCCTCCCGATGTTCGATGGAACTGAAGACCCGGTATTACATATCCGGGCTTTCAAGGAATTTATGGCCCTAAAGGGAGTCAAGTCAGACATGTTCAAGCATTTGTTTGCCTCTTCCCTCGAAAAGCATCCGAGAGCCTGGTTCTACAGGCTCGATTCCAAGAAGTACAAGTCTTGGGATGACGTGGCGACAGAATTCGCTCGGAACTACGCCGACAACACGAAAATTCGGACCACAATGCGCACCCTGGAAGTAATGGCCCAGGAACCTAAGGAAGGATTTACGAAATACCTTCAGCGCTGGAGGGCTGAAAGTGTCAAACTGGTCGATAATCCCAGTGAAAAAGTGCTGGTTGAAGCCTTCGTCAAGAACCTCCTTCCCGCCTACCGGGTCCATCTCCGGTACGCCATCATACCTAGTTTCGCGGTCCTAACTGAGATAGGGACGAGAATCGAAGATGATCTAAGGTTGGAAAGCCTCACTAAGGCCTCCGCCAAGGGATACCAAGGGGCCAACTCATCAATAACCAAGCCCACATCTGCCGCTGCTACTCGTAGCATTTTTGACGAGGTAAATCTACTTGATACCCCGTCCAAGAAGAATATCACACCCCGGGTATTCACCAACATAGGTACCACCTATGCAAATGCCTTACAGAGGCTATCATCAAAAGGCCTGATCACCCCGATAGGCCCAACACCTGAGCTCCCGGTCGAGCGTCGCACCAAGGCCTACGACATCCAGGCCTACTGCCAGTACCATCGTGGCAAGGGACACGATACCGAGAAATGCTGGAAGCTAAAGCATCTTATCCAGGATCTCATCGAAAATGGGAAGATCCATTTACCTGGAGGAAAGCCCAGCAACAAGGATAACCCATTGGCCACTCACGCCATCTTCTCCGGGGAAGTCATGGACTGTTCACATCTCATTTCCCCGTTTGTCCCGTAAATAAACGGGATCTGGTGCGACGACGAAGATGACGTCTATCTCACCAAGGGGGAAGCTGTCCCCATCACGCCCGAGGAGATCCAGAAGGTTAAGTCCAAGGCCTTAGCCAGCAGTCACGCCCTCATCATCACCGAGCCACCTAGAGTGGAGGTCGCCCCGGAAGAGCCAACTACCAAAAAGGCTCTTGTAAAGCAGCTGAGCAAGACTCGAGTTGACCTCTCTATATGGCAACTCCTAGTTAGCTCACAAGAACATCGAGAGGCACTCACTAAGGCCCTCGATCAAGTCAAAATCGACTCTACGACCACTCCAGCTGGAATGGTAGCCACGGTTCTGCCCCACCTAAAGGGGAAAGCTAAAGAAGAAGGCCCAGTTATTACCTTCTCCAACGCCGATCTGCCACCGTTTGGGCCCGCCCACAACATGGCCCTCTACATCACGGTAATCTGCCGTGGAAAGTACCTGCCCATGACCCTAATCGACGACGGGTCCGCGGTCAATGTCCTCCCCTTGAGGACCGCTAAAGCCCTCGGCATCACCGAGGCCGACTACATTCCTAGAGCTCAAACCATTCAGGCTTTCGACGGAAGTCCAAAGTCAGTAGCCGGGGCCGTGAAGCTTACTGTCATAACAGGCCCGATAGAAAAAGAGCTGGAATTTCAAGTAATCGACGTGACTTCTTCCTTTAACCTTCTTTTAGGAAGACCCTGGATCCACGCGACCAGGGCTGTGTCCTGCACTCTGCATCGGAAAATCAAGCTGCCTTTGCACGATACCGTCATCACTTTAGAAGCCACACCTATGACCGTGGCTAACTGCAACACCTCAGGCCGCACCGATCTCCGGGGGTTCGACTTCATAGGGGCAATCGAGGAAGAGTATTTTTTCCGACCCTACTTCACGGTTAGCATTGACCGGATGCCGCAGAATCTGGGCTATCTACCGGGGGCTACATCAAGGCCCAATCTCCCCGTAGGGAAAATCCTCGAAGTCCTAGATAACGGGAGGACTCAAACCGGTCTGGGTTACACCATAACCCCGAAAAATATGGGCCAAACCGGAGCCAGCAAAGTCACCTTTGTCACTCCAGTGTTCGGGCCCTTCCAGACAGGCCTATATCGGCCAATACTAAGCACCCAGGGACCCACTTGGCCCAGGACTGTAACTACATACCAGACGACATCTTCGCTCTCATCTAGTCCGAAGATGCTGATAAGTGTAGTTTGTAGTGCCTATTTGTTGTGTTTTGGTCCCTTTTTCCTTGTGGAATCGCTCTTTGGGGGCGGTTCATGGGCTTCTTATGCTTCCTTTAGTTCGCTTCAGGTTTCCAAGACCGATTTGGAAGAGTTGGAGCAATTCCGACTCAATACATACACATTTTGGAGCCAACGAAACTAAGGAACGATGACTCGATGCCTTGGAGTCGACCCCGAGACCTTGGGACCCAATCCCGAGCCTCCGAGACCCGATCCCGAGTCCCGAGAATCGACGAGAAACCCATGAGAGGCAAGGAGGGACCAAAGAGCTCTTAAGGGAGGCTTACAAGACCCATCCCGTTCGGGATGGCCTCATCCCGTTCGGGATGGGGTGCACGTTAAAGGGTGCCACTGTGAGCCCATCCCAGTCGGGACCAACCCGTCCCGATCGGGATGACAGGGCCGTCCCGGTCGGGATGATCCGTCCCGGTCGGGACGAAGAGCTGGCAGCACGACTTCTTTTCTTTTCTTTTCTTCTCCTCCATTCTTGTACCCATATATATACTCCCTTCTTGTAATGTTAAGAGATCTTATCTTACCCTAGACTAGTTTAAGCCTCCATTAAGCATTAAACCCTAGATTAACATTCCTCTCATTAGTTTAATTCTCTCTTTAATCTTTAGTTAATCATTGTAATTAGTTCTTGGATTAAGGGGATTCTTGAAGATTGTTCCAAGCTTGACAACCTTGAGATTTTATTTGGGTTTCTTATTAATACAAGTTTTCTTCTTTTTCATCCATTGTTTGTTGGTATAATGTTCTTCTCTTATTTACTCTTGTTCTTAGTTTGTTAATCAAGTTTGAATCTTTATATTTTGTTTATTGTTATTGTTATTGTTCATTATGGATGTTTGGATGTTCAAGTTGTTTTCTCTTATTATTGTTAGTTTCTCATTAATAATGAGTGAGTAGATTACTTGTGGGGTTAGTAGGGGGATTAGGGGTAGATTATGGATGATTAGGGTTGATTAAGGGAAAAGGGTGAATCTTTGTTGTTAGTCACATTGTGGGCACTCTATGTGTTTGTTGATATGCTTGTATGAGTTGTAGTGGCCATGCTTCCCATACTTGTGCTCATCTTCTCATTGATTGTCTATTATGTGGAAATGTTGAGAATAGTTTAGTCGCGAGAGCGCGGACTAGGGTCTAAGTTGCGAGAGCCCGGATCCACCTTGGCATCGGTTTAAGTTGCGAGAGCCCGGACCGACCCTAACAACTAGGAGACACCTATACCCTTGATCACCCCAATTACCCTTCTACTCCTATGAACCCGACCTACCCCACTTTCTTTCCTGATAAGTGTAGTTTGTAGTGCCTAATTGTTGTGTTTTAGTCCCATTTTCCTTGTGGAATCGCTCCTTGGGAGCGGTTTATGGGCTTTTTATGCTTCCTCTAGCTCGTTTCAGGTTCCCGAGACCATTCATGAAGAGTTGGAGCGATTCCGACTCAATACATTCACTTTTTGGAGCCAACGAAGCGACGGAACGATCACTCGAGGCCTAGGAATCGACCCCGAGACCTTGGGACCCAATCCCGAGCCTCCGAGACCCGATCCCGAGTCCCGAGCCTCCGAGACCCGATACCGAGTCCCGAGAGTCGATGAGAAACCCATGAGAAGCAAGGAGGTACCGAAAGAAGCTTAAAGGAGGCCTACAAGGCTCAACCGGTTCCGGTTGAGCTCAACCGGAACCGGTTGAGGTGCACAAAAGAGAGGTGTTCTGTGAAGGGTCCATCCGGAACGGGATGAGCTTGCCGTCAGGGATGGGACCATCCATCCCGAACGGGATGAGCCCAGTTCAGCCCGCAATTCATTGTTTCATCCCCTTTCATTTGTAACCCTATATATACTCTACCCTTGTTATGTTAAGTGGAGGCACTTCATAAGAGACTAAACCCTAGATAATTTTAGCATAGATTAGCATAGATTAGTGTAGATTAGTCCTTAGATTATCGTTAATCTTAGATTAGTACTTGTAATTTGGGAATTCTTCAAGATCTCCGTTCAAGCTTGACAAACTTGGATGTTTGTTTTGGGTTCTTCCATTTATGCAAGTTTCTTTCTTCCTTTCTTCTCTAGTATGGTATAATCTCCTCTTCCTTCTTCTTGATCTTGTTTTTATCATTCAAGTTTGATTCTTTAGTTCTTGTTTAGTGTTTTGTTCATTGTTAGATTAGTTTCTTCATGTTTGTTTTGATTGTTGTTTTGATTCCTCTTGTTAGTGTTAATTCTAGATTAGATATGTTAGAGTAGATATTTGCTAGGGTTATTAAGGTGATTAGGGTGTTAATTGGATGATTAAGGGATTGTTGGAGATGTTGGTGGAAGATTTGGGTTTCCTCTTGTATAATGCACATCACATGTTTGTCGAAATGCTTGATTGACTAAGTATGTACGAATGCTTGTTTTTCTTGCTTTTCACTTGTGGGTATTAGTTTGTTTGTGGGCTCGGTTCCCTCATTAAGTTGCGAGAGCCCGGTGAGGACGACCCCTAGGTCGGTCTAAGTTGCGAGAGCCCGGATGCGACCTAGGCCTATAGCGTGCTAGTACCCCGTTTGTGTTGTGTATCGCCGAGTTGGGTTTTAGGTGGAACCTCTAGGTGAGTCTAAGTTGCAAGAGCCCGGACCAACCTAGATCACCCTACTACCTCCTTCACCTCTAGCTCTTCCTCGACCATTCCGTTACCCCTTTGACCCCGACCTAACCCTAGCCCGTTTCCTTTGATAGTTCCCTTGCCTTAGACCTAGCCTAGTTCTAGTCTCCCCCTCCTTAGAATAGCTTGTCTCGAACATAGTCCTAGACCGTAGCATACCTTAGTCCGACCTACCGTCCCTGTGGATTCGACCCGACTTACCCTAGCTACCCTAGTTAGGATTAGCCGGTTTTATTTGACGGTTGGGATTCACGACAGATTCCTACCCATCAAATTGGCGCCGTTGCCGGGGACGGCGTAGTTTAGACTTTTGTTTGCTTAGTTTTGGACTTTGTTCTTGATTTTTGTGTTCTCTTCTCCTTGTGTATCTCCGTTTTTCTTCTTGTGTGTTACTCTCCCTTCCTAGTGCCTCAAAAGCACTAGGATACTAACGTTTGCTCAAGTGCTTCTAGCTCATCCTAGGTAACAAAGCAACGTTATGGACATGGCGCGTCCAAGCTACCATCAATCATCACGGGACAACTATGGGGCGAATTACCAAAACCCACAACTTTACCAACCTTATCAACCTCATCAACAATCTTATGAACCTTCTTCTTATGGTTACCAAGAAAGTTGTCAAGGATCGTTCCCACATCCTAACAACTACCAAACACCCTCACATAACCCACAACCAAATATCCTTGAGACTTGTCAAATGTTGGCCCAAACATAAGGGAGCCAACATGAGATGATGATGTTATTGCAAAAGGGTCAACAATTGTTGTTGACTCAAATACAAGGGGTTAGGGAGGAGTTCAAGGCCCAAATAGAGGTGCAAGATGCTCGCATCAATGCACTCATGGCTCATATCACGATGTCGGCCACTCGAGCTCCACAACATGTTGAGGAAGGTTCATTTGGGCAAGAAGGTCGGGTGCCTCCACAAGTAAGTCAACCCGATTGTGAAGCTACAAATGAAGAAGAGGGGGTCGATCAAGAGACCATTGTTGAGTGTTGCTTGGGCGGTGAAGAAAGGGGAAGAGTAGAGGAAGTTGAAGCTTCAAGGGTCAAAAATGAGGAGGGAGTTGAACATGATTATCAAGATAGCTCTTGGGGAGCCAATGTATTGGCTATAAAGTTGGATTTGTTTGATTTTATTCGTGATGAATCGGGTGTTGACAATCCAAACCCAAGTGAAGAGATGACCCCTCATGACCATTTTGACAAGGTGAGTGAAAAGGAGCGCAATACTTGGGAAAAAGAAGTAGACGCCTTGGAACTTGGTTTGTATGGGAAGTTGGAGGATCCTAAAGCCTCCAATGAAGAAAACTTGATGCCTTCTCCTCCTCTACCGCACTCGATGTCTAGCCCTTTGTCTTGTGAGACGGTTGGTGAAGAGGATCCTTGTCGGGCGGTGGATAAGAGTTCCACTCTCGACCCCGTAGAAGAAGCGACACCTCTAGGGTGTGATCTCCCACATCATGACACCGAGCACGACTCTAGACCACTATACCTACCGGATGGTCATAAGAGTCGTAGCTATGTTGGTTCCGAAGACCCGGAAGATCACGAGAACCCCGAGCATATTGAAGACGATCGCTTCTTCCCTCCGACTTGGAAACTCTTGGGAGTGGCTAGGCTTGGCCATGTGAGCTTAATTGAAGATGTTGCTAGGGCATTTGACTTACTACTCCGAGCTCTTGATGGCTATGGAGGTGTAGTTGGTGAGAGTACATTATTGTAAATATCTCTTTTTCTTTTCTTTTGTGCTTGTATTTGTGTTCATGTTTGTTTGTATAGTTTGGTTTCTAGGATTTGTTAGCCTTTGTTGAACTCTTGTTTATTTGGGTTGTTGATGAGCGATGTGAGGGAGGGAATTTGATGTTGTATTTGAGCTTATTGTCATAGGTGTGAAGTGAAGATGATTCCTAGAGGGGAATGGTTAATGATAGAGCTTGGATCGTGAGTATGGAAGTCGGTTTTTGAAGCTTCGGTGAAGCTTTTGGGGTTTTGGAGGTCAAGAAGATCCATCCCGGGCAGGAAGGGAGCTTCCCGACCGGGAAGGATATGCCATCCCGACCGGGAAGGATATGCCATCCCGACCGGGAAGGAGCCATCCCGATCAGGATGATGGTGTATTTCGAGATTTCTGGAGTGGCTTCCCGACCGGGAAGGAGGCTTCCCGATCGGGAAGGGTTTATCATCCCGATCGGGATCATCTATCCCGACCAGGATGGTCTCCTACTCCTTTTTGGTGCCTCTTCTTTGACATTTAAGCCCACCCAACCATTGTATACCCCCACCCAACCTCCCTACTTATCCTTTCTCATATCATACCATCCATTACACTTCATTTACATACCCTCACCTCATTTCTCTTCCCTTTCCACCGAGTTTCACATCGAATCCCACTCCCCTCACACCATTACTACCTTAACCATGCGTACTTATTGAGTTTGAAGAGGAATAACAAGGATGAAGACTAGCTATGTGCTTACATTGATCATTGAGACGATGGAGTGAGTGAGTTGCCAACCATTCGGTATGGCAACTATCCTTTCTTTTCCGTCTTTTATGGCTTATCTTCCCTTGTTTATCCCCTTCCCCTTGTACACTTATGTGTCTTGATGTCATGGTGGCCTTCGAGGCCTTGGTATATGTCGCTCCTGACTCTCGATGATGTGACTACATCGAGAGTCATTTTCAAAATCCAAATTTTTCAAGTTTTTCACCCTTTTTATGTTGGATTTAGTCGGATTTAGGCGGAATCCAGGCTAGGTGACTTGATTACACCTTGCCCTCCCCTCCCATTTCCTTTTATTTCCTTCTTTTTATTTCTTCTCCCATCCATATCTTTTCTTGTCTCGGCCCATGGTGACTTGACTACACCCCGGCCGGACACCTTCTACCATTTTCTCCACTTTTCTTTTTGATTTTTAGCTTTATTTTCGTAGTTTCTTTTCTTTTTCTTTTGTCTCTCCGCACACTACGATTGAGCACATGAGGACATTGCTCGGTTTAAGTGTGGGGAAGCGATATTCTAGTATAGTTTAGTTTATTTTCGTAGTTTTTCCGAAAATATCTTAAAAACCCTAAAAATTTGAAAAATTTCACAAAAATCAAAAAGATTTTCTTTTTGTGTGTTTTCCTTTTTGTGTCGTTATGTCGTAATTTTGTTTTGTTGTGCGTGTTTTGCCCCCTTTTTCCTTATAGGTTGCCTAATCGCCATTGACTTTGGAAAGCTTGCAAGACTTCCGGTAACATCTCTTCACCCCTCTTCTTCTTTATTCCTTGTGGAGTTTGGAGAAGGTTTGTGATGTTGTGTGCTCGGGCGGAGCTTTGTAAAGATTGTGGTGGGTTTGGAGACTTGTTTGAAGATCGGGGTGGTGTTTGTGTTGTGTTTGTGTTTGTTTTATCTTGTTTTGTTTTGTTGCCTTTGTTTCTTTTTCTTCCATCTTCGTCATGTCTTTGTTTTGTGTTGTGTTGTGTGTCATGTGTGTAAAACGTTTTCGAAAACCCGGTTTAAAGGCTAGTGTGCGAGTGTTTACTTTCCCTTTTTAGTAGTGTAAATCGAGTCTTGGACTTTAGCCTAGTAGAATGACCCTAAATCAATGATTTCGTTGGTCCTTTACCTTGAGTCCACCTAGCTTACTAGGGATTTACTACGGGATTTGCATTATGACCATTATGACCACCCACGGTGTGAAAAGGCCTTGGTTACCGAGTCTCGTCCCTTAGGTGACCGTGTTTAGGATTGTTTGATTAGTCCAAGTTCTCCCCTTTTTGTGAGTATGAAGGGAAGACGTCGTCCCGACATACCCATTTCCCTACTTCCTACACAAATCCACACAATAAAAATGCAATTTGTTGAAATCTCTCTTTCTTATTACTAAGGAATGCCAAAAAGCCGAATCAAGCCAAAAAGGGCTAAGAAAAGAAAGAAAAAAAAAATGAAAGAAAGAAAAGAAATGAAGAAAAAGAAAAGGCACAAAAGGCAAAAAGAAAATAGAAAAGAAGAAAAAGAATGGCATGGCAAAACAAAGCAAAAATGCAAAAGAAAAGAGAAAATGCCAAAAGAAAACCCGGCTCACAAAAATAACCCCTACCTCTCAAAATAAGCCTTTTTCCCGACTTTTGCCGTGAAGAGCCTACCAAAGGACCGAGTCCCGAGGAAGGATGATAGCGGCATTAGTCGGTCTTCCCTCATTTTGCATATTTTCCATCTTTTTACTTGGACTAGTTGGGCGGTTTTGGACACGGGACGACCCCCTTGGCTCACGCTAAAGGGGGGCGGGGTCTCACTTACCTACAGTGACGACTAACACTGTGGTTCTTCGCTATTCCACTCCGCCGATCGTCCCGTAGTACGTTTTTAGAAAGTTAGGAGGACCTAGGTAAGTTACCAACGTTTTTGTTGCTTTATCGTCATACTATTAGGGTTTAGTCCACCTTGGTTTGTATTGCTAGCTTGGGAACGTTGTCACTTACCTCGAGTCCTAAACCGGTGTTTTATTCACCGCTTTTTGAGGGAAGCGGTATTTGTTTTTCTTTTGGGTGCAACCGATTATGTGTTCGTTTGTGTGTTTGTTTGTTTGTGTGTTTTGTGTCCGGTTGCATCCACAGTTTTGTCGCAAGACCCAACTTGCCTTGCGTAGTGCACTTGTCCTCTAAGTGCACTCGCGTGAGTTGAAGGGGTGTAGGGTGAGCTAATACCCACTCGGCTAATTAGGTAGTTAGTATGTGCTTACTCGAGGGCGAGTAAGGGTTAAGTGTGGGGGAGTTGATAAGTGTAGTTTGTAGTGCCTAATTATTGTGTTTTAGTCCCATTTTCCTTGTGGAATCGCTCCTTGGGAGCGGTTTATGGGCTTCTTATGCTTCCTCTAGCTCGTTTCAGGTTCCCGAGACCATTCATGAAGAGTTGGAGCGATTCCGACTCAATACATACACTTTTTGTAGCCAACGAAGCGACGGAACGATCACTCGAGGCCTAGGAATCGACCCCGAGACCTTGGGACCCAATCCCGAGCCTCCGAGACCCGATCCCGAGTCCCGAGCCTCCGAGACCTGATCCCGAGTCCCGAGCCTCCGAGACCCGATCCCGAGTCCCGAGAGTCGATGAGAAACCCATGAGAAGCAAGGAGGGACCGAAAGAAGCTTAAAGGAGGCCTACAAGGCTCAACCGGTTCCGGTTGAGCTCAACCGGAACCGGTTGAGCTCAACCGGAACCGGTTGAGGTGCACAAAAGAGAGGTGTTCTGTGAAGGGTCCATCCGGAACGGGATGAGCTTGCCGTCAGGGATGGGACCATCCATCCCGAACGAGATGAGCCCAGTTCAGCCCGCAATTCATTGTTTCATCCCCTTTCATTTGTAACCCTATATATACTCTACCCTTGTTATGTTAAGTGGAGGCACTTCATAAGAGACTAAACCCTAGATAATTTTAGCATAGATTAGCATAGATTAGTGTAGATTAGTCCTTAGATTATCGTTAATCTTAGATTAGTACTTGTAATTTGGGAATTCTTCAAGATCTCCATTCAAGCTTGACAAACTTGGATGTTTGTTTTGGGTTCTTCCATTTATGCAAGTTTCTTTCTTCCTTTCTTCTCTAGTATGGTATAATCTCCTCTTCCTTCTTCTTGATCTTGTTTTTATCATTCAAGTTTGATTCTTTAGTTCTTGTTTAGTGTTTTGTTCATTGTTAGATTAGTTTCTTCATGTTTGTTTTGATTCCTCTTGTTAGTGTTAATTCTAGATTAGATATGTTAGAGTAGATCTTTGCTAGGGTTAGTAAGGTGATTAGGGTGTTAATTGGATGATTAAGGGATTGTTGGAGATGTTGGTGGAAGATTTGGGTTTCCTCTTGTATGATGCACATCACATGTTTGTCGAAATGCTTGATTGACTAAGTATGTACGAATGCTTGTTTTTCTTGTTTTTCTCTTGTGGGTATTAGTTTGTTTGTGGGCTCGGTTCCCTCATTAAGTTGCGAGAGCCCGGTGAGGACGACCCCTAGGTCGGTCTAAGTTGCGAGAGCCCGGATGCGACCTAGGCCTATAGCGTGCTAGTACCCCGTTTGTGTTGTGTATCGCCGAGTTGGGTTTTAGGTGGAACCTCTAGGTGAGTCTAAGTTGCAAGAGCCCGGACCAACCTAGATCACCGTACTACCTCCTTCACCTCTAGCTCTTCCTCGACCATTCCGTTACCCCTTTGACCCCGACCTAACCCTAGCCCGTTTCCTTTGATAGTTCCCTTGCCTTAGACCTAGCCTAGTTCTAGTCTCCCCCTCCTTAGAATAGCTTGTCTCGAACATAGTCCTAGACCGTAGCATACCTTAGTCCGACCTACCGTCGCTGTGGATTCGACCCGACTTACCCTAGCTACCCTAGTTAGGATTAGCCGGTTTTATTTGACGGTTGGGATTCACGACAGATCCCTACCCATCATTTCCATATTTGAGTTCATCCTCCTTTGTTAGCCTTAGTTTACTCTAGTTTACGTGTTAGTTCATCATTAGTCTAGTTCCCACTACTCCTCCACCATAGTTTTCCATTTATTGCATTCTTTGTGTTCGTTTGGTAGCATAGTCTTGTTTTAGGCCAACATAGTCTAAACCTCGCCTTACCGTCCTCGTGGATACGATCCCGACTTACCCTAGTTACCCACTAGGTGTAATCGGTAGTTTATTGACGGTTAGGGACGTGACAAATCCCTACCGTCAATTTGGCGCCGTTGCCGGGGACGGTGCATTGTTTAGACTTAGTTTGCTTATTCCTAGACTTAGTTACCCTTCTTTGTGCTATCCCATCTTCTGTTGTGAATATTTTCTAGTTTCTCTTCTTTTCTTAGCTTCCTTTTTCTCTTTGTCTCTAGTTGTGCTTGTTTATTGTCGTTGCCTAGTGCCCATAAAGCACTAGGTGTTCTCACGTTTGTTCTAGTGTATAGTGTATGCCTAGGAGGGGAGGCGACTTCTATCTCTTTAATCCAGAGCCGGAGAGACTCTTTCGAGCCTTTCGCCAACGGACGATTAATCGGGTTAGGATCTTTCAACCAAGTGCAAGCAATACTCATCAAGGGCAAGCTCAAGGAGCCGACTTTAGCGAGTCACCTCGAGAGACGGCCGGAGGGACCTTCATCAATCCCTTCGGTAATTCTTCTTCTCCTAGTTCCCCCTCTTCATCTACATCAACACCGTCTACACCACCATCTTCTCCCTTATATCCAATCATGCCTAAGTTTTCTTCTCACTCAACCTTTACGGAAGACGTTTTGCCGGGTCCATCCACTTTCCCGGAGGCATATACCGGGAATTTTGTGGCGAAAACGCAATTTATCCAATTTGTCGAAAGAAGTCAATTTAGTGGGTTACCAACCGAAGATCCTCATCAACACATGGAAACCTTTTCGGATTATTGTGACGCTATTTCGCAAACGGGAATAACTCAAGACCAAATCCGGTGGGTATTATTTCCTTTCTCTCTTATTGGTAAAGCGAAGCAATGGTTCAAGGGGTTGGACAAAGCAAGACTTGGCATTGACACTTGGAAGAAGCTAGCCTTAGCCTTCTACCAACAATTCTATCCCCCGGAGAAGACAAATCTATTGAGAGCTTCTATCACGGGTTTCCAACAACGTGATGATGAAAGCCTCTATGAATCGTGGGAAAGATTCAAAGCCTTGATCCGTTCTTGTCCACACCATGGCTTATCACAATGGTTCCTCGTACAACAATTTTGGAACGGGTTATATGAAGACTTGAGGGCCATACTCAACATGGGATCTAACGGTAGGTTTACCGAAGTGGAGGATGACCAAACTTGGTCAAGGATTGAAGAGATGGCGGTGCATAATTCACAATACTCAAGGCCTAGGAAGGGAAATCGGGGAGGTAGGCATGAGATTGATGCCATTACACAATTGAGCATCGATCTTGGAGCTCAATTGAAAACATACATGGAGACTATTGACAAGAAGCTCCAAAGCCACCTCAACCAAGTCCAAGGCACTAGTTCCTCCCACCATCAACTGATTCAAGAAGTGAATGCCTTGGAGTTTGCACCTCCTTTGCCTTATTTTGGGATGTGTGACACTTGTGGAATAGTTGGTCATGATCGTATGCATTGTAGAGGAAGTATTGAGCAAGTGAACGCCTTTCAAGCGTTCAAGCAAGGTGCCTTCTACTCTAATCAATACCAAGCTTCCAATCAAGTCCCTCAACAACAAGCCTTTCAGCATCAACAACAACATCGTCCCTATGTTCCACCTCCCTTAAGGGACAACAACCAAGGTTACCAAGGTTACATGGGTAATCCAGGACCCTTCAACAACTTCAAGCAAAATAACCAAGGTACCTTTCCCAACAACAATCAAGGGTTCCAACAAGGGAACTTCAATCAAGGCGGTTTCAAAGGAAACCAAGGCTTCCAACAACAACAAAACCATAATCAAGGCCTTAATCGAGGCAATTCTCATGGGTTCCAAGGGAACCATCAACAACAAGCAAATCAAAGTCATCAACAACAAAGCAAGCCTAGGAGCCGGTCTCCTATTCATGACTATGGTACTCCATTAGCCCTTACCGATACTCCGCATAATCCGTCATCTCCTCCTCGGGATTTCGACGTACAAAAGTATATGATGGATATGCATAGGAGTACTCAAGAGATGGCAAGAAATCAACAAGAGTTCTTTGCTTACGTTCAAAAGGACAACCTAGCAAGAGATGCTCATGCGAAGTCGATGGATACCCGAATATCTCAACTTGCTTCGGAGATCTCTACAAGAAAAAGGGGCAACTACCTCCTCAAGGCGAAACACCGAAATTTGAGCATGTAAATGCTATTACTACGAGGAGTGGTACGTCCTATGAACCCCCTTTTTTCCCCTAGTGAGCAAGAACCAAGACAAGAAGTCATACCCCCCTCTCAAGACGATGCAAGCTATGAAAACCCAATTGAGGAGCAAGTTTTATGGGAAATTGAAAAACCCCAAGAAGACGACCCTCCCCCACTTCAAGAGAAAAACAAGGGTAAAGGGAAAGTGCCAAGTGAGGAGTCCACCCATATTGAGCAAAACAAGGTTCAAATCAAGTTGCCTTTCCCATCAAGGCAAATGAAGACTAAGGTGGACACTCACTATGACAAGTTCCTTAACATCGTGAAGAAATTGGATGTTAGCGTCCCGTTTACCGAACTACTTACCCAAAACCCGGCATATGGAAGATTTATGAGAGAAATCTTAGCTAGGAAGATATCCGTCGACAAGGAAGAGACCGTAGCGTTCACGAGGGTGGTGAGCGAGCTTATCCAAGGTTCCACGCTTCCGAAGTTGAAGGATCCGGGTAGTTTTTCGATCCCTTGCACCATAGGCAATTTCATGATCAAGAATGCATTATGTAACTTGGGCGCGAGTGTGAGCATCATTCCCTACTCTATTTGTTATCGACTCGGGATGAAGGAGTTGAAAAGTACGTCCATTACACTCCAAATGACCGATAAGTCTCTTAACCGACCATTGGGAATGCTAGAGGATGTGCCGGTACGAATAGGGAAGTTCTTCATTCCGGTCGACTTCATTGTGGTTGACATGCCGGAGGATGCTAACACTCCCATCATCCTTGGATGCCCATTTTTACACACCGCAGGTGCCGTGATCGATGTGAAGAAGGGTAGGATTACCTTTCAACTAGGCGACGAAGAGTTAGTGTTCGACCTCAAAGGCAACACTTCGCCTATGACCGAGACGTGTAATGTGATCCATGCCATGGAAGACGTCGATCGAGGGAAAGATTCGGGACAAAGCTTGAAGAAGTACTCCTATGTATTTGAGGATGATGACTCCGATTTGGAGGAGGATGAGAGCCCATATCATGGGTTAGGTGAGAAATGCAATGACAAGGAGCAAGGTGAGCCTCCTTTGGGGCCACATGAGGACCGGTGGACGTTCAGGTATATCCCGAAAGACCAAAAGTACAAGTTCAAGCCATTGAACTTGGAAGATCGGGATGCCCCGGGAACGCCAAGGCAAGGCCATGAAGAGCCTTGGGATTTGGTCGGTTACATTACGAGCTTGATTGAAGACTTTTCTAGGGCCTTCGACTTGTTCTTACGTGCCCTTGATGGAGATGGAATTGATCATGGTTGTTGAAAAAGATTGAAGAAAGCACCATCCTGGTTTGACGGAGTTCCACAAGAACCGTCTCATTGTATATATCTCTTTCTTGTAGTTAGTTGGATTTTTGTGAATTCTTGTTATTTGGATTGATTGATGAGCGTTGTGAGGGAGAGAGTTTGATGTGTGTTTGAGTATTGTTTGATAGGTGAAGTGAGAATGCTTCCTAGAGAAGAATGGCTATGATATACCTCGGCTTGTAAGCACGAGGATCGGGTTTTTGAAGCTTGGAGCAAGCTTTTGGGATTGTGGAAGTTGAAGAAGACCCATCCCGGCCGGGAAGAGGCGTCCCGACCGGGACGGGCATGGCATCCCGACCGGGAGGGATTCATCCCGATCGGGATGGGGGTGCACAAATTCGAGCTCACTGGAGGTCCATCCCGACCGGGAAGGAAGCGTCCCGACCGGGATGGGCGTGACATCCCGAACGGGACCGATCATCCCGATCGGGACAGGCACCGGCTCCCCATTTGTGTTTCTTCTTCGCAAATCGAGTCCACCCAACCGTTTTATGCCCCCTCCCAACCTCCCTAGCTATCCTAGCCTTATCATATGCCCCATGTACTTCATTGTCATGCCCTCACTCCATTTCCTATCCACTTTACACGGACTCTCACATCAAATCCCACCCCTTACCATTACTACCCCGACCGTGAGTTCTTCTTGAGTGTGAAGCGAGATGGCAACCGAGAAGACAAGCGACGAGCCTCTAATGATCAACGAGATGATGGAGCAAGTGAGTTACTAACCGCTCGGTTTGGGTAACTATCCTTACTTTTCCGTCTTTTATCGCTTATATTCTCCTATTTGCCCCCTTCCCCTTGAGTCACGGTATCTTAGTGGCCTTCGAGGCCATAGTATGGTTGCTCCCGACTCCCGATGACGTGATTGCGTCGAGAGTCAATTGTTTAATCCAATATACAAGATTTTCACCCCTTTTTAGGAATTAGTCAGATTTGGACGGAATCCGGGCTAGGTGACTTGATTACACCTAGCCCTCCCCTCCCATTTCCTTTTATTTCCTTCTTTTTATTTCTTCCCCCATCCATATCTTTTTCTCGTCTCGGCCCATGGTGACTTGACTACACCCCGGCCGGACACCTTCTACCTTTTCTTCATCTTCATTTTTTATTTTTAGCTTTATTTTCGTAGTTTCTTTTCTTTTTTTTTTGTCTCTCCGCACACTACGATTGAGCATATGAGGACATTGCTCGGTTTAAGTTTGGGGGAGCGATATTCTAGCATAGTTAGTTTTATTTTCTTAGTTTTTTTTGAAAAAATCTTAAAATCCCTAAAAATTTGAAAATTTTTCACAAAAATCAAAAAGATTTTTCTTTTATGTGTTTTCCTTTTATGTCATTGTGTCGTATATTTGTTTTGTGTGCGTGTTTTGCCTCCCTTTCCCTTATAGATTGCTTTAATCGCCGTTAACTTTGGAAGCTTTCAAGACTCCCGGTAACATCTTATCCCTTTTTCTTCTTTACCTCTTGCGGAGTTTGGAGGAGATTGTGATGTTGTGTGCTCGGGTGGAGCTTTGTAAAGTGTGGTTGATTTGGTGGCTTGTTTGGATGATCGGGGTGGTGTTTGTGTTGTGTATGTGTTCATTTTGTTTTGTTTTTGTTTTGTTTCTTTTGCTTCTTTTTCTTTCGTTCGTTTTCGTTGAGTCTTTGTTTTGTGTTGTGTTGTGTGTCTTGTGCATAAACCGTTTTCGAAAACCCGGTTTAGAGGCTAGTGTGCGAGTGTCTTTTTCCCTTCCTAGTAATGTAAATTGAGTCTTGAACTTTTGTCTAGTAGAATGACCCTAAATCAATGAATTCGTTGGTCCTTTACCTTGAGTCCACCTAGCTTACTAGGGATTTACTACGGGATTTGCACTTTTGACCATTATGACCACCCACGGTGAGAAAAGGCCTTGGTTACCGAATCTCGTCCCTTAGGTGACCGTGTTTAGGATCGTTTGATTAGTCCAAATTCTCCCCTTTTGTGGGTTTGAAGGGAAATCGCAACCCCCAACTTACCCATTACCCTACCTTCCTCACATACACACACAATAAAATGCAATTTGTTGAATTCTCTCTTTCTCAATTGTCAAGAAATGCCAAAAACACCAAATCTTGCCAAAAAAAGGGCAAAGAAAAGAAAGGAAAGAAAAATGAAAGAAAGAAAAGAATGAAGAAAAAAGAAAAGGCACAAAAGCTAAAAAGAAAATAGAAAAGAAGAAAAAGAAGTGGCATGACAACAAACAAGGCAAAAATGCAAAAGAAAGAAAATGCCAAAAGAAAACCCGTCTCACAAAAAGAAATCCCCACAAAAATAAGCCTTTTTCCGACTTTTGCCGTGAAGAGCCTACCAAAGGACCGAGTCCCGAGGAAGGATGATAGCGGCATTAGTCGGTCTTCCCTCATTTTGCATTATTTCCACCTTTTTACTTGGACTAGTTAGGCGGTTTTAGACATGGGATGACCCTCTTGGCTCACGCTAAAGGGGGCGGGGACTCACTTACCTACAGTGTCGACTAACACCTTGGTTCTTCACTTTTCCACTCCGCCGATCGTCCCGTAGTACGTTTTTAGAAAGTTAGGAGGACCTAGGTAAGTTACCAACGTTTTTTTGCTTTATCGTCATACTATTAGGGTTTAGTTCACCTTGGTTTGTATGTCTAGCTTGGGAACGTTGTCACTCGCCTCGAGTCCTAAACCGGTGCTTCTTTCACCGCTCGTTTGAGGGAAGCGGTGTTTGTTTTCTTTTGGGTGCAACCGTTTATGTGTTTGTTTGTTTGTGTGTTTTGTGTCCGGTTGCATCCACAGTTTTGTCGCAAGACCCGACTTGCCTTGCAGAGTGCACTTTTCCTCTAAGTGCACTCGCGTGAGTTGATAGGGCGTAGGGTGCGCTAATACCCATTCGGCTAGTGTAGTAGTTAGTATGTGCTTACTCGAGGGCGAGTAAGGGTTAAGTGTGGGGGAGTTGATAAGTGTAGTTTGTAGTGCCTATTTGTTGTGATTTGGTCCCTTTTTCCTTGTGGAATCTCTCCTTGGGGGCGGTTCATGGGCTTCTTATGCTTCCTTTAGTTCGCTTCAGGTTTCCGAGACCGATTTGGAAGAGTTGGAGCAATTCCGACTCAATACATACACATTTTGGAGCCAACGAAACTAAGGAACGATGACTCGATGCCTTGGAGTCGACCCCGAGACCTTAGGAACCAATCCCGAGCCTCCGAGACCCGATCCCGAGTCCCGAGAATCGACGAGAAACCCATGAGAGGCAAGGAGGGACCAAAGAGCTCTTAAGGGAGGCCTACAAGACCCATCCCGTTCGGGATGGCCTCATCCCGTTCGGGATGGGGTGCACGTTAAAGGGTGCCACTGTGAGCCCATCCCAGTCGGGACCAACCCGTCCCGATAGGGATGACAGGGCCGTCCCGGTCGTGATGATCCGTCCCGGTCGGGACGGAGAGCTGGCAGCACGACTTCTTTTCTTTTATTCTCCTTCATTCTTGTACCCATATATATACTCCCTTCTTGTAATGTTAAGAGATCTTATCTTACCCTAGACTAGTTTAAACCTCCATTAAGCATTAAACCCTAGATTAACATCCCTCTCATTAGTTTAATTCTCTCTTTAATCTTTAGTTAATTATTGTAATTAGTTCTTGGATTAAGGGGATTCTTGAAGATTGTTCCAAGCTTGACAACCTTGGAATTTTATTTGGGTTTCTTATTAATACAAGTTCTCTTCTTTTTCATCCATTGTTTGTTGGTATAATCTTCTTCTCTTATTTACTCTTGTTCTTAGTTTGTTAATCAAGTTTGAATCTTTATATTTTGTTTATTGTTATTGTTATTGTTATTGTTCATTATGGATGTTTGGATGTTCAAGTTGTTTTCTCTTATTATTGTTAGTTTCTCATTGATAATGAGTGAGTAGATTACTTGTGGGGTTAGTAGGGGGATTAGGGGTAGATTATGGATGATTAGGGTTGATTAAGGGAAAAGGGTGAATCTTTGTTGTTAGTCACATTGTGGGCACTCTATGTGTTTGTTGATATGCTTGTATGAGTTGTAGTGGCCATGCTTCCCATACTTGTGCTCATCTTCTCATTGATTGTCTATTATGTGGAAATGTTGAGAATAGTTTAGTCGCGAGAGCGCGGACTAGGGTCTAAGTTGCGAGAGCCCGGATCCACCTTGGCATCGGTTTAAGTTGCGAGAGCCCGGACCGACCCTAACAACTAGGAGACACCTATACCCTTGATCACCCCAATTACCCTTCTACTCCTATGAACCCGACCTACCCCACTTTCTTTCCATATTTGAGTTCATCCTCCTTAGTTAGCCTTAGTTTACTCTAGTTTACGTGTTAGTTCATCATTAGTCTAGTTCCCACTTCTCCTCCACCATAGTTTTCCATTTATTGCATTCTTTGTGTTCGTTTGGTAGCATAGTCTCGTTTTAGGCCAACATAGTCTAAACCTCGCCTTACCGTCCTTGTGGATACGATCCCGACTTACCCTAGCTACCCACTAGGTGTAATCGGTAGTTTATTGACGGTTAGGGACGTGACAAATCCCTACCATCAATTTGGCGCCGTTGCCGGGGACGGTGCATTGTTTAGACTTAGTTTGCTTATTCCTAGACTTAGTTACCCTTCTTTGTGCTATCCCATCTTCTGTTGTGAATATTTTCTAGTTTCTCTTCTTTTCTTAGCTTCCTTTTTCTCTTTGTCTCTAGTTGTGCTTGTTTATTGTCGTTGCCTAGTGCCCATAAAGCACTAGGTGTTCTCACGTTTGTTCTAGTGTGTAGTGTATGTCTAGGAGGGGAGGCGACTTCTATCTCTTTAATCCAGAGCCGGAGAGACTCTTTCGAGCCTTTCGCCAACGGACGATTAATCGGGTTAGGATCTCTCAACCAAGTGCAAGCAATACTCATCAAGGGCAAGCTCAAGGAGCCGACTTTAGCGAGTCACCTCGAGAGACGGCCGGAGGGACCTTCATCAATCTAAGCTGATCTCGGATGATGGATCCGAGACGGGAAAAAGTGCCTGGTGAAAGACCGTCAAATGCACTGACGGTCAAGGAAGGACTTACAAGCTGATCGCAGGGGAAGGAGAAATGCCAGAGTCTGAGTCCGAGTCGGAGTCGGAGTCCGAGTCAGAGTCTAAGATTGAGTTTAGTGAGTCCGGTGCTAGGGTCAGTCCTGTTTCTCCCCCTCTCCCTTTAGCTACTCCTGGTGCCTCGGGGTCTGTCCCGGGCACTTTACCTATCCCGCCACTGACTAGCGATCAGATGGCAGCTCTTTTCGAGCTATTTGCTCAATTTATGAGCAATAATAACAACCGTTCTGCTTACGACTTGTCTCATTTTCAAATTTTCTTAATTTCAAAAATATTCTGTGCAATGACATTGAGAAACCCGGCGAACAGGTATCCTTACCTCCACATCTGATCGAGCAGCTAGAGCAAAGGGAATCCCGTAATCCGGTAATCGAAGAAACCGAATCGATCAACGTGGGAACAACCTTAGAGCCTCAACTGCTTAAGATAGGGTTATCCTTAGATCCCGAGGAGAAACAACAATTCACGAATCTCCTTCAAGAATTCAAAGACGTCTTCGCATGGTCCTACAAGGACATGCCGGGGATAGACCGCGAAATAGCCGAGCACCATATACCGATCAAGGAATGGTTCAACACGGTTAAGCAGAAACTCCGACGCATGAGGCCCGAATGGTCCCTCAAGGTCAAGGAGGAAGTCGACAAACAATTCAAGGCTGGGTTCATACGAGTCTCCGAGTATCCAGATTGGGTTGCAAACATCGTGCCGGTTCCTAAAAAAGACGGTAAAGTACGCGTCTGTGTAGACTTTCGGGATCTTAACAAGGCGAGCCCGAAAGACAATTTCCCGTTACCACACATCGATATACTGGTGGATAACACAGCTGATCATACACTTCTATCATTCATGGATGGGTACTCTAGCGGCCTCTACTAAGACATCGTTTGACTTTCTAATATGCACGTTAGTGATTCGGTGAAATGATATGCAAACAACGTTTTAGCTAAGCATGCGAATTAAATGTGAGCTACGTCATTTTAATGCATCTAATTTATTGTCGAAGTGGTTTAGCATGCGAGGGTTCATTTATAAACGGTAAAACGTAAATAAATAAAACAAAAGCAATAATAAATCGATTACAAGTTACACGGGCGGAATACAACCCGAAATTCACAATACGACGAACAATAACATAGAATAATCGAAATACATAACCAAAATGATAAGCAATAACTACAAACGGACCCGTGTATAAACTAGACCGTGAATCGTGTAAATGGACTAACTTCAATTAAATACATATTATTTTATGTATTAATCGAAGGACGGGGATATAGGACCTAGGCGTGGTGCTAGCCCGATCCCAAATCCCGATGCCTTGTCCCAATTTATCATGTCGATAAATTGGAGTCTAAATTAATTACGCGTCGGATACGACTACGGAATCGTCAACACAAAATTAATAGTGAGACCGTCGATCAAATTTTTTTATGTGCGATGATATGCATGTATTTTGAAAAGGAGATCACGTGATTGACTTTACACGTGTCAACTAAGTCGCTTTTTTAAAAGACGAGGCTCGGATGATAAGAAAAGCACTCGGTTTTCTGGGCTACAGGACCCACTCGATCGAGTCATGGTCTGACTCGGTCGAGTGCGTCCTTCGAAGAGGCTACTGCCCATGATTTGGGGTGCTACTCGATCGAGTAGCCTATGTACTCGGTCGAGTGGCACCTGTACGAGGTATAACTCGTTTAGTTTTATTCGTTTTAAATCGATGGTTGGCCGAATTAAATGAAAATATTGTATGATTTAAATTTAACTCGGTTTTTCGGTATTATAGTCATGTCTTATATGACTATAATACCGTTATCGGGATTTTATAAAAAATGTTGTCGTTAGATTAAAATTTTGATTGGTGATGAAATTGCGTCCCTCTACGTCACGACATCGATATTAATCCTTACGGATTATGTGATGTCGGTTTTCGTGTCAACGGGTTCCATACCAACCTTAATGGATCTACACGCGTTCAATTACGAATGATCGTGATCGCGTTATTAAACGGATCCTAAAAAAAATGACCATCGTAGTCAAACGTGCTTGGATCCGAGTTTTGAAATTATTATATATATACACGGTACATACGATATTATGATAAAATGTAAATAATAATAATTGAATGCAAAAAGTAAAATGTTAGTATTAGTAATCATGTCGGTACTATCGACTAAATATAATACTATAAACATAAATATAAATGTACATAAAAAAGGAACGAGAGAAAGGATGAAGAAGGAGAAGTCGGTGTTGAATCGTCACACCCTCAACCTACATGTTCTTGCTTCTCGGTATACGGTTCGTCAAATGGCGGCAATGGCACGGGAACGTCGAGATACGTAGGAGGAGTTGATGGTGTGTATGTATGGCTCGGTTTATGTGTACGTGATGTCGAGAATGGTGTTGCAAAATGTAGGGTGTTGTAGTGTAAAGTTGGCGGAAATTGAAGGGGTAAAAGTTGTTCAAAAGTTGTGTAAATGTTGAGGATTGATGGGGTTTATATAGAAAAAACCACGACATAGGGTCACTCGACCGAGTGGCCCTAGTGCACTCGGTCGAGTGCCCTGGCAAATGAACCTGGACCATTTTTTTGAGGCTCCACTCGATCGAGTGGGTCAATCCACTCGACCGAGTGGATCAATTAGGCCGCAAAATTTTAGGCGTGATTGGCCTTGATTTGATCTTGATTGATTTTGATTGATTTTTGAATTTCGCGCAAGTTTCGAGAATGTATCAGGTCGTTTTTTGTGTCGAGTTCGTCTTGACCGGGTTTTGACCCGGTCGCTAAAAGACGGGAATTATTTTTGGTGTCGGTTTTGACCCAAATTAGTCTTATTTTGCTCGGAACGACCAACTGGGCCTGGTTTTGAGGTTGGTTTTATGAAATTTGTGTCCCGTTAAAAGCCCATGCCGGACATTATTAACTTCGAGCCCGTATCCGAGCGCGTTAGAGCACGTTAGCGTCCGATCATCATCGGGTGTTTTTTTTGGAAACTACCATAGACACCTGGCAGTCAAAATGCGGGTGTCTACAGAGCCCCCACTCTGACTGAGGCTTGGACAGGGCGAAAGTCAGAGTAGCTACCAAGTCAATTAAGACCTAGTAGACTTCCGGTCGGGTAGTTTATAGTCCATTAGACTCGCGTGAAGGGCTCGCCAGCCATAAGATAGAAATCATACCTGAGCTGATGATAATGTCTTTGTGGGGAAATGGACTTGTCGCGTATGTCCTGGGTGTGCCTGTATGTGGGGCCATCCCGTGCTTAAATTGAGGGAACGCCGTCTTTAGACTTTCCGCTGGAGAGATATATAAATTGTGCGGGCTTGCTTCTGAAGCCTCGAGTTGTACCTGTATCAGTTACATAAAGCTTTGCATGCAACATTTAGGCAAAACACGACTCGTGCTGGGGAATGAAAATTTGGATGATAGAAAAATTTTAATTTTTTTTTAGAATGTACTCTTTTCGAATTTTTTGAATTTTGACGGACTGCTCGGGATGACTAAATTCCTGTGTCTATGGGGAAGTGTCATGAGTCGGGCCTGTATGCCTAGGCCCGTTTGGGCCAAGGAGGCACAGTTGCAGGGGATGCACCAGGGTTTTGATGTTATAAATACATCACCCTGGTTTCTTATTTGTCACAACCTTCAAAACTTCTTCTTTTCCTCAAAAATTTATCTCTTCCAAGAAATTTTATCATGGCTATTGATCGTCTGATTGACATGCTGCAAAACTGGGCCCACCGTTTTAGGGATGCGAGCAAGGTAGCCTTAAGGCAGTCAGGCATATTCCAATTGTTCACGTTCCGTCAGATGCACGTGGACCGTCATTTCCTCAATGCCTGTCTCACCTTCTGGGATGACACTTATCACGTTTTCGCCTTCCCTCGGGGCGAGATCTGTCCTCTCCCTGAGGAAATTGCTGCCATAGGAGGGTGGAACCCACTGCTCCGTCCTGCTGTCCCTTTCTCAGTTCGGGACCCCAGGAGGAAATTACGGGAGTTTTTGGGGCTCTCCCATGCTGAAGTATCCCGCATGCTTGAAGGGGATACCGTTTCTCTGCTTGCCTTAGCTGAGAAGTTCATGAACCCGTACGACATCCGGGTTACGCCCATTCATAGCCGTAGGGCGTTCGCCTTCTGTATGCTGCATGTGTATGCCTTTGAAGGCCATATGGAGCTACTGTAATCCCCTAGAAATTCTAATGCAATACAGTGGCGGAAACACTGTAGAGTTGGGATTAAAACACACTGACAAACTATATCTTATTAAAAGAAATGGTAAGTCAATACAAATGCCACTTTTTACAAAAGGGCTAAATAGAATATTCTCCAAACGGGTTATACAAATCCATAAATTACAAGAATGAAGAAAGAGTAGGACCACGCTACTCGCTAGCTCACACCCAAAACCCAGCAGCAAATACCTATCATGTTATAAACATAACAGCCACGTCAGTGGGGAGTAACTCGGACGTTCTCCCAGCCATATTATATCATATGGAAAAATAATAGCATTATTATATCAAAATATTTAAAAAAAGAGAAAACATTGAAAATGATATAATGAAAATAAGTTTTAAGCAAACTTAAAGCACTTGCCAACCTGCAAGTCAAAATCAATCGATAATATAAATATTCAAAAATGGCGTTATGGAAATTCAATCAGTGTGCACAAGGCTAGACTTTCACTAGGATAATACTAGAAACTAGCTTCGAGAACTGTAGACTTAACTCATAACAGAATCCAGTCTCTAACTAGGCAACTCAACTATAACAGGACTGCGTGCAGCGAGGTCCTGGTTTAAGCAGTGCACACCCCTCCTAGACAACAAAAATGTCTAGTTCAGCTGACGGCGACTAACACGATGCGATATCTAGCTTAAGGTCAAAACATACACTCTTCTGGGCGAAACTACGCCCAATTCAACGACCAAATGCGCCCCAAATAGGCACACCGGCTTTATAGCTGATGGCAAAAACGTACATCCCAGACTATATTACTCTAACCCCACACTTGTCTTTATTCCGTAACTCCAAAACAGCCATTATCGATATTCAAAATAAATATAATCATTATGAGGATAAAAGGAATAAACATCTTATATTAAAAGGAAAACTTTCTATAAATAGAAACTTACTAATTTTAGAAACTTACTTAAAATAGAAAGTCTTATAGAAAATTCGTAAATTATTGGAATAAGTGAAATGTATAAAAATAGCATTTCTAATGAAATTAACATTTTATTATTATCGTCGTTATCGCAACTTTAATATATTTCTAAATTCATTACTCAAAATATAAATAAAATATAATAAGTCAATATATAGTATTTTATAAATAATTAGGAAATCGAGTTCAAACTTTAAATTTTAGAAAAGAGATGTTTTAAGAAAAACGATATCAAAATTAATTGAGTCGACGAACTTTATAAATGAAATGAAATTTACGAACAATTCAAATTATTTTTAACAGATAGTTTTTATTAATAAATAATATGGATTTTAATAAAAATAGTCAATTGGAAACAAATAGGAAATTATTAATGAAAATGGTCTCGACTAAAAATATATTTAAAACAAAATCGACTACTTTCTCAATTATTAATATAAGTCGTAAAACAAAATTAATTTATTGAACAAGTATAAAAATCTCGATTGAAATATGAAAATACAATTTTGAGTGAAAAATTAGAAATTAACGAAATATGAGGAAAATATGAAATCGGTATTATTTAGTTACTAGTATCACGATAACCGACAAAATATTATAACGATCGCAAATAATAAAATTACTAACGATTTATAAAACGATATCGAAAATCTTAAAATATTTAAAAAGCATACGAATTATTAAATAATATTTTTAGCAAATAATAAATAGCTAAAACAAATAGAAAACCGAAGTTAAAATATTTACTACATACTACTACTCAATCATACGATATAATATCGAGTAACGTTCTAAAGTTACCTTGAGCTATAATCTCAATGCAGTTGTTCGTCCAATTAGTCCAAGCTCCACTCCTGAGTCTAAAAGTCGTCTTGAATACTTGTTTTTGTTGGGTCTTCACGAATCCTAGAAACACAAACATATGGTATGAGATACCATAGAAGATGAGTAGAACAAAAGAGAACGAATGGGTAACTGAATTACCCATAGAATAAAGAGGTGAACGGAAAGATTAGAAGTACGAACGGAGGGAGATTTATATATTGCTTTAGAAGATTGAGAGAGACAAAGTTGGACTCGAAAAGCATAACATCGGGGATGAACAATGCATAATTGATACACGAATAAGGAAGGAACGATGTGGGTAGCATTGGGTAGTAATACACGAGCAGATCACATACAAACTGAGTTGCAACAGTAGTGATCCGCAAAGCCGAGGAACCGAAACAGCGACCACAGTAACATCAGTACACCAGCAGTAATTTAAGAAATAGCAGTAGCACCAAAACGTACAACAGCGGATGCACAAAAAAAGAAGAAAAGAAGAAGAAGATTAAAGGGAAGATAACGAGAAGAAGAAACGGACAGCACACCAATAACAGTAGCACCAAAAATCATCGATTGAAAAAGGAAGAAAAGGAACTAGACCATGAATCAACATCGGCACACGACGGACCGAAACGGAGTAAAAACCACGCCCAACAGCAGCGTCAAAACAGTGACAACAAAAATCAGATTCGAACCAGGGACAGAGGAAAAGAACCGATGAAGGAAAATCTGATACAAAGAGCTGATATACGACCCACATAACAACATAGCAGTGTCGCGCAACACAGAAATAGGAAGATTGAGAAGAGAGGACAGACGAGAAAGAACAGGAAGAAGGAGGAATAACCTAAACTAGATAGAAAGTCGAAAAGCCACAGCAAAACAACAACAGCAGCAGATGAAAACGCAGCAGCGTACCGGCAGCAGGCGCGTAGCAGAAACAGCAGTAGTGCAGCCGCAGCAGCAGCAGTCTAGCAGCAACAGCGGTAACCGAACGCGGCAGAAATGCAAAATCGAACCGGCAGCAGCATCAATACGAAACAGCAACACTTGCAGCAGCGAGCAGAAGCATGGCAGCAGAAGCACGAACAAAGAAAAAGAAGGAAAAAAGAAGAAGAAGAAAGAAACAGAGGAAAAAAGAATGAGGATGAACGAAGAATGGGAAGAGGAACCGCATAAATGGGAAAGAAAGAAGAGGTGACATACTGAGTATGAAAGAAAAGGAAAAGAGAGATGCAAGGTAAAGTGGTTCAAGCGGTGGAATGAAGTGGAAAAAGAGGATGAATGAAGAGGTGATTAGAATGAGGGGAGTCAAAGTACGTAAATACAATGAAAACTAAAGACAAGCCTAAGAGGGATGAATGATGATCAAGCGAAGCGGTGGAAAACGGGAAAGACAGTAAGGGTGTACCTAATAAGTGGGTTAAATGAAGCAAATGAATTAATTAAATAAATTGAATACGAGACGAATTCCGTACAATAAGTTGGCTGGCCCACGAATCGAATTTAAAACGAATTAGTAGAAAATAATTGGGCCGACTAATAAAATAAGTAGAATAAACATTTCTCGAGATATAAATAATTATACGTGCCAAAAATTAAGTTTATGGAAATAAATAATCAGACGATGAAATAATATTTCCCGATAAAATAATAAACCTTCGATAAAGTGAATTAAATTGATTTTTCGAGGAAAGGTAATAAATATTTTGACGAAACTTAAAATAAATGAGCTTCGAGCAGAAAATAGAAATTTGAGCTTAAATATAAATAAATAAATAAAAATTTAGAATTTAAATCGTCGAACAAGACTTTCGAAAAGAATTATACTCCGTATTAAATGTATAAAATGAATCGAAACAGAAATAAAAATATGTTTTAAATATAAGAAGAGTTTTCGAGACAAACAGAAATTTAGGAGTTTGAAACGAATAGACGATAAATTCGTTTTATAATAATTTTAAGAATTACGAGTTAAATCGTAAAAATAAAAATACGAACATAATTTTTAAATTAGTTTAAATTTATAAAATCAGGGGTGTTACAGCTGCTGTCTTGTATAGGTAGCGTTCGTCTTCTCGTCATTGCTGACCTTATGGAGACGAAGTGTAGTCCCGCATGGTTGATCACGGGGGAAATCATTTAGGGCTTAGACAACCGAAAGAGGGATGAGTCAGCCCGTTTCACTGGGAGCACCCGTCTGCTGCAGGTATATCTCTTTTCCCTTGATTTTTCGATTTTTCCGTTTTTTTTTTGTTTTTTTTTTCGATCGCGATATACTACTACAGGGGGCACTCGACCGAGTCACCCTTGCACTCGATCGAGTGCCCTCATGAAGGGGTCTACTGCCGCGTTTTAGGGGTGTCACTCGATCGAGTGACACTGGCACTCGATCGAGTGCCCTCAGGCGAATGCCTAGGCTGCTCCGGAATCCTTACGAGCGTTGCTTCTTCTTTTCAGCTGTGGCTATTTGAGAGGTTGTCGAAGATTGAGCCTCCTCCCAACCCGAGTCAATATTGGTTCAACCAGGTGATGACAAGGAGACGGCCTACCGACTCATCCTGCCTTATTACCCAGAAATATTGGGAGGAAGAATTAACATTCCATCGTGGTCCGTTGATACGATGGGTGGTTCCATGGTGGCCTATTTATGCTTGGACGGGTTTGGCGTCTGGAGACAAAGCACGCTACCAGGTGATTCTGTCCTTTAGCCAGACAGTTCACCTCTATCCTGACCGCATACTCAGGCAGTATGGGTGGACTCAGCGCATCCCGGAGAACGAGGCAGTTGTGAGTGCACCTACCCAGCTGACCGACATTATGTGCGACACCTGGATTCAGAGGTGGTACACTCGAGTTACTTGGTCCGTTCCCAAGTCGCTCCATTCTACATGGGTGTCTTATTCCTATGAAAGGTGGACCAAAGCCGAGACTGCCGAAGCTCGTGCTGCTCTGAAGGTTGATGAGGCCTTCGACCTGCTTCGGCGCGAGAAGATCAAGGATAACAGGGACTTCTTTGCTGAAGGGGAGACTCCAGCCCCGATAGCCGGTCTAAAGCTGGGTCAGAGAAGAGGAGACAGGACTCGATCTACGGGGTCCGACGCTAGAGGTGCTTGGGGGGAAGTGAGCCCCCAGACAAACTTGGAGAGGAGACCAGGGGCCAGGTCTTTAGTCCAGGACCGACTTGGTCCTAAGGACAGGTTACTGGAGCATATACGGGCTCGACTTGGGCCCGTGACAATAGCTGAAGATCCTCTGTCAAAGAAGAGGACTCGGGGCAAAGAGGTTCCTGTGACCATCCGGGAACGCTCCTCCCCACCCCGGCGACCTCGGGCTTCACGAGACCCGAAGGACAAGGGCAAGGGCAAGATGCCTGGATACTAGTCTCCATTATTATTATTATTTAAATATTATTACTATTTTTGTTGTCTGTTTTTTTTTGGCTTTTTGTAATTTTGAATTACCGAGTTTATCGGTGTTGTTTTTTTTTTGGAATAAAAGTACTATATTAGTGAAACCGTTTCTGTCTTTTTCGTTATTGCGGTGGTTGTGCCCTTTTGAGGGGCTGCCTACGTATCCACAGTCAGTGGAATCAAACCAAACGTAGTTCGGGCGTAGATTTTTTGCAATTTCGAAATACACCAAGACTATGAGTTCAAGATGTGCGACAGTAGGATAAATAATCCTAACTTATTGACTTGCTTATAAATTTTGAAAAAGATGTTTTTAGATAAATTTTGCAAATGCCATTGAGATAAGGTTTAGGGGTAGTAGCGCTTCAGCTGGTCTAGGTTGGTTGGGTTGACAAATTCATTCCCGTCCAGGTCCGTCAGCATCACTGGTCCTCCTGATAGAACCTTCTTGACTAGTTATGGCCCAGCCCAATTGGGTTTGAATTTTCCTCTTGGGTCAACCGGTAGTAAGGCACGAACCGATTTTAGGACCAAATCCCCTTCCTTGATATTCCTGGGCCTAACCCTTTTGTTAAAGGCCCGCTTGATTCTTTTTTGATATATTTGGATGTTATTGAGAGCCCGAGACCGTAGTTCGTCCAAGAGAATTAACGAGTCATATCGAGCTTGAACCCAATCCGCTTCGGGCACTTGGCTTTCCAGTAGAATTCTGAGAGACGGTATTTCCAATTCGACCGGCTGGACTGCTTCCGTGCCATACGTTAAATAATATGGGGTTGCCTCGGTTGCAGTTCGAATTGATGTCCGGTACCCCCATAGGGCAAAGGGTATTTTGTCGGGCCAGTCCCGATAATTATCAGCCATCTTTTTAAGTATGGTGACTATCGTTTTATTGGCAGCTTCTACCGCTCCATTTGTTTGGGGACGGTAAGGCGAAGATGTATGCCTCTGGATTTTGTATTTCGCTAGCAAAGTAGCGGTTTCGGCTTGGAAGTGGGTCCCGTGATCACTGATAAACTCATGTGGGATCCCTTACCGGCATATTATTTTATTCTGGATAAATTTGGCCACGTGCTTGGCGTTCAAGACACGATATGATTCAGCTTCGACCCACTTGGTGAAATAATCGATAGCCACCAAGATAAAACAATGACCTCCCGTCCCGGAAGGGTTTACTTTCCCAATTATATCGATCCCCCATGTCGAAAATGGCCATGGCGAGGTCATGGTGTACAGTAGCGACGATGGCATGTGTTGAACATTGCCAAAAATTTGACAATTATGGCAGTGTTTGACATATGATTGACAGTCGGTTTCCATACTGTTCCAGTAGTATCCGAGCCTCATGATTTTTCGGGCTAGCATATGGGCGTTCATATGCGGACCGTTTTCACCGTCGTGTACTTCGGCCATCACTTTTTCGGCTTGTGTTTTGTCGATACATAGGAGTAAAGCTCCCTGTGCCGTCTTTTTGTATAACTGACCGTCGTCCGTACGAATGAATTGGGTGGCCAGTCTTCGCAGGCCTTTCTTGGCCCGATTTTCAGTTCCCGGGGGATATTCTCCCGTAGTCAAATAAATAAGGACAGCCTGATACCAAGGTTCTGGATTTGTGATCTCGATATCTTGGATGGCGTCGACATATGCTGGCTCGGACCGTCTTTCGACGCAGATTGGCATACTGGGCATATGTTCCGGGATATTTAGTAAGGACGCCAAATTGGAAAGTGCGTCCGCGAACTGATTTTCTTCACGTGGGAGGTAGATATATTCTACCTTCTGGAATTGCTTCTCTAGAACCCTTACTCGCGCTTGGTAAGCGACGAGATTGGCATTCCGAGTTTTCCATTTTTAAAGGGCGTGATTGATGACTAGGGACGAGTCTCCGTGAACCCGGAGATTTGTAATTCCCAAATCAGCAGCCGCTTGCAACCCGTGGATGCATGCTTCATACTCGGCCGCATTATTAGTCACATCGATATCCAGCTTGATGGATAATGGCGTGTGTTCCCCTCGGGGGGAGATTAACAGAATTCCGACCCCGAACCCTCGAAAGTTGGATGCTCCATCAAAATACAAGTCCCATGTTTCGGTGTCAGTATGAAATATGTCTTCGTCAGGAAAGGCCCAAGTATCGGTATGGTCCTCTTCAGATACCGGACTATCGGCGAGGAACTCGGCTACTACCCGGCCTTTGATGGCTTTTAATGGTACAAACTTGAGGTCAAACTCAGCTAACATTAAAGTCCATCTGGACATTCTTCCATTAAGAATGGGCTTCTCGAACAAGTATTTGATCGGATCCATTTTGGACAGAACATGTACCTCGTGACTGAGCATGTAGTGCCGGAGCTTTTTAGTGGCCCATACCAGAGCTAGGCACGTTTTCTCGAGCATTGTATATTTGCATTCGTATTCCAGGAACTTTTTACTGATGTAGTAAATAGCCCGTTCTTCTGAATCGACTGTCTGGGCCAGCATAGCCCCCATGGCTGTCTCAGTCGTTGTTAGGTATAACGACAGAGGAAAACCGGGTTGAGGTGGCATTAGTACCGGCGGAGCAGACAGGATTTCCTTGATTCTGTCAAAAGCCGTTTGACATTTATCGTCCCATAGTACCCGTTCCCCTATCTTCAGCTTCTTGAAAATGGGTTCACACACCATGGTTAGCTTTGAAATAAATCGGCTGATGTATTGGACTTTCTCGAGAAACCCCCTTATTTCTTTTTCGGTCTTAGGTGGTTGCATCTCAGTGATGGCTTTGATTTTAGCTGGGAAGACCTCGATGCCGCGTTGGCTAATGATATGGCCCAGTAATTTGCCTGATGTTACCCCGGAACTGCACTTTTGGGGGTTCAACCTCATGTTGTACTTACGCAATCGGGTGAAGAATTTTCTTAGGGCAGCGACATGCCCATCTCGGCTTTTAGACTTAACAATCATGTCATCGACATAAACCTCCACTTCCTTATGCATCAAGTCATGTAACAGGGTCGTGGCTATTCGTTGATAAGTGGCTCCGGCATTAATGAGCCCGAATGGCATAACGGTATAACAATAAGTACCCCATGGCGTGGTGAAGGTGGTTTTACCCATATCCTCTTCTGCCATCTTGATTTGGTTGTATCCGGCATACCCATCCATAAATGATAAAAGGGCGTGATCTGCTGTATTGTCCACCAGTATGTCGATGTGTGGCAACGGAAAATCGTCTTTTGGGCTGGCCTTGTTAAGGTCCCGAAAATCTACACATACCCACACCTTGCTGTCCTTCTTGGGTACCGGCACGATGTTTGCAACCCAGTCTGGGTATTCAGACACTTGTATAAAGCCTGCTTTGAATTGTTTGTCTACCTCTTCTTTGACTTTAAGAGACCACTCGGGTTTCATTCTTCGAAGCTTCTGTTTTATCGTCTTACACCCATCTTTGATGGGTATGCGGTGTTCAGCTATTTCCCGATCTATCCCTTGCATGTCCTTGTAGGACCATGCGAAGACATCTTTGAACTCTTGGAGGAGGTTTGTGAGTTGTTGTCTCTCCTCGGGATCTAAGGATAACCCTATCTTAAGCATCTGGGGCTCTAAGGTTGTTCCCACATTGATAGATTCGGTTTCCTCAATTACCGGGTCTCGGGATTCCCTCTGTTCTAGTTGCTCGATTAGATGCGGAGGCAAGGATACCTGTTCATCGGGTTTCTCAATGTCATTGCAAAAAATATTTTTGAAATTGAAAGTATTTTGAAAATAAGACAAGTCATAAGCGGAACGGTTTTCGTTATTATTGATGGTAAATTTGGAAAAAGCTCAAAGAGAGCGGCCATCTGATCATTGGTCAGAGGCGGAATTGGGAGCGCTTTCGGGACAGACCCCCGAGGCTCCGGTGGTAGTGACTATAGGGAGGGGGGTTACAGTTTGGACTCTAGCACCAGACCCCTTAGATTCGAACTCAGACTCAGACTCAGACTCAGACTCGGAATCGGTGTCCGGCATGTCTCCTTCCCCGGTGGTCAGCTTGTAGACTCGACCCTGGCCGTCGGTCCACTTGATGGTCTTCCTCCAGGCTCTTTTCCCAGTATCAGCACCGACCTCCGAAATTAGCTTTGAAGGATCGAACCTGTTGCTTCGAAGGATCAGGTTCACCAAGTCTTCCTTGGGGTTTGGAACAGCTTTGTCTTCCCCGAATAAGAGCCCCAGCACAGGCTCGGCCTTGTCAGTGCCCTCCTTGGATTCAGATTGGATGAGGGTGAATATGTCATCTGGAATGTAGTTGCATTCCCGAGCTAGTTCAGTCTCGGGATGTGTGATGGTTGGTTGATATAGGCCAACTTGAATAGCCCCGAATACCGGTGTGACGAAATAGTCGGCCAACCTTGGGCTATAAGGGCTCAAGTAGGTACCCTTGATGATGTTGCAGGCCTTCTCAATGCCCGCTCGGACCACATTTCCCGGGGTCATAGCATACCCTAAGCCGAAGTGAGATTCCCCGTCATTCAGGACTTCAATAATCTTCCCAGCTGGAAGATATGGTCTCGAGGTAGCCCCCGGTAAATACCCCAAATTCTGCAACATCGTGTCGATGCTCGTGGTAAAATAGGGCCTGAAAAGGTACTCTTCCTCAATCATCCCTACAAAATCGAATCCCCATAGGTCGGTGCGGTCCGTGGCGTTACAACTAGCCACCGTCATAGGGGTTGCCTCTAGAGTGATAATACCGTCTTGCAGGGGCATTTTGATCTTTCGGTGAAGGGTAGAAGACACCGCCTTTACAGCATGAATCCAAGGCCTTCCTAGGAGCAGATTAAAAGAGGAGGTGACATCGATCACCTGGAACTCTAGCTCTTTTTCAATTGGACCCGTTGTAATTGCTAGCTTAACGGCCCCAGAAACCGCCTTTGGGCTTCCATTGAAAGCCTGAATAGTATGGGCAGTTGGTATGTAGTCGGCCTCAGTGATGCCGAGGGCTTTGGCAGTCCTTAGAGGGAGGACGTTCACAGCAGACCCGTCGTCGACTAGGGTCATTGGGAGGTACTTACCCCGGCAAATTACCGTGATATATAGGGCCAGATTGTGAGAGGCCCCGAAGGGTGGTAGGTCGGCATCCGAGAAAGTGACTAATGGGCCTTCTTCTTTGGACTTGCCCTTGAGGTAGGGCAGGATGGTGGCTACCATTTCAGTAGGGGTAACCTGGGAGTCGACCTTGATCTGATCGAGAGCCTTGGTAAGTGCCTCTCGATGTTCTTGTGAGCTAACCAAGAGTTGCCATATAGTGAGGTCAACCCGAGCTCTTTTCAATTGTTTGACGAGAGCCGTGTTGGTGCTCGGTTCTTCAATGGCACCTTCTGTCCTGGCAGGTTCAGTGACGGTTGCCGGGACTGAGATGTCCTTGGAGCTAGTGGCTGAATAAGGACGACCGGCGGTGGTGAGGTGGTTACTGGCTAAGGCCTTGGACTTAGCCTTCCGGATTTCTTCGGGAGTGATAGGGACAATTTCCCCTTTGGTGAGGTACACATCTTCCTCATCATCGAACCAGATTCCATTGATTTGTGGGATGAAAGGAGAGATAAGGTGAAAATAGTCGATCACCTCACCGGTGAAGATAGCATGAGAGCTAAAGGGGTTGTCCTTGTTGCTTGGCTTGTCCCCGGGTAACGGTATTTTCCCGCTCTCAATTAAATCATGAATCAGATGCTTCAGCTTCCAACATTTCTCGGTATCATGCCCATTGCCCCGATGATATTGGCAATAGGCTTGGGCATTGTAGCTTTTGGAGTGTCTTTCAACTGGGACTTCAGGAGTTGGGCCTATCGGTTGGACCAGGCCTTTGGAAGACAGCCTTTGTAAGGCATATGTATAGGTAGTCCCTATATCAGTGAATACTCTAGGAGGGGTAGTTCTTTTGGATAAGGCATCCAAGAGATTAACCGTGTCGAAGATGCTTCGGGTTGCGGCCGGAGGCTTGGTAGTGGATGAGGAGGCCCCTTGATATCCCTTGCTAGGGGCCTTAGTCAGGCTCTCTAGTCTTAGATCGTCTTAAATTCTCATGCCCATTTCAGTAAGAGTGGTGAAATTGGGGATGACAGCATACCGGAGGTGGACCCGGTAGGAAGGGAGGAGGTTCTTGACAAAGGCCTCCACTAAAGTATTTTCACTGGGCATATCGACCAGTTTCACACTCTCGGCCCTCCAACGTTGGAGGTATTTGATAAAGCCCTCCTTAGGTTCTTGGGCCATAACCTCTAGAGACCGCATTGTGGTCTGGATCTTGGTATTATCAGCATAGTTCCGAGCGAATTCCGTAGCCACATCATCCCATGTTGAGAACTTCTTGGGATCTAGCCTGTAGTACCAGGCCTTTGGGTGTTTCTCCAGAGATGCATCAAAGAGGTTCTTGAACATAGAAGAGTCCACTCCCTTAATAGCCATGAACTTCTTGAAGGCCCGTACATGTAGTAACGGGTCTTCAGTCCCTTCGAACATGGGTAAGCCCGTGAGATTCAGGTTCGCGGGCAGTTTGCCACTTACCGGAGATTACTCCCGACTATTCTCCCGGTGAATATTGTTACTTCCAGTTAAGTGAACTTGTTCTTCCAATCGGCGAACCGAGCTAACTAGTTCAGCTAGACGTTCCGTAACCCCGGTATTTGGAGTCCTTTGCTCCACTGCAGCTAAAGGGCAACGATAGCAATTTGACTGGCCCTCATTTCCGTCAATTGGGCCTCAATGTCGGTTTGTTTGTTGACGATGGCATTCAGACTGTTCAGAGTTGCTTCCATCTTGCGACTGTGTCTGGTGGACGGTGGCCTGTCTGTAAGAACACCGCGCAATCAGAAACTGAACTCGGACCTTGGAACCAAAATAGTACATCCCGAGCAGGGAAAAGACTAAAAAAAACGACTTGAAAGAGACTTTTAGACGGGTGACTCGTGGATGGCGGGCTTTCCTTAGGATTAGACGGATTTGAAGGAAGGTCAATGTGAGACGTCCCCAGACTTTGGACTCAAATGTGTAGACGGGCCCTCTTTTGTAGGAGTATGTCCTACGTAGGTGGGCCTTGCCTTAGTCTAATAAGGCGGACTGGGGTAGGGAGGAAACTCGTGATGTAAGATCGACAGAGTTTCGACGCTAAAGACCTCGACTACTTACGACATGACCCGACACTGCTAAATACGGGAAGGTCCTAAGGGGGAGGAAAGTTTTGAAAAGGATTATTTTTGGAAAGTCCGAGAAAGCTCGGGGAAAGGCCCGATTTTTTCCAAGAAAATCGAAAAGTGCATCGGGCCTTGGATTTGAAGGTTCAAAAAAATATTTTTGAGTTTTGAATTGGGCAGCATACCGGCTAGAAAGTGGGCTATTTTGAGTAAAATCATAAGTCCTAAATTCGGTATGTGTCCCAGGTTTTGAAATTTGAATATTTTTAAAAAGATGCATTTTTGAAAATGACGGTTTTTTGAAAATGACACGGAAACCAAGTAGCACATAGTCACGCAAGCATTATAATGACGCCATGTATGCTTTACACTAAGTCTCGGTCGGTCTATAGAGGGTCTATACCAGTGCTCATAGTCTAGACGAGAAACAGGATGGACTTCCTAAGTCGAGTGGAGCTTAGAACATGCCGCAAAGTCCATACGAATCGACTATGAACACCTTTAACGTATCCAAGGCGGAATACATCGTGGTATAGTGGGACGTCGGTCACCAGTACCGGCCCGGGAAAATAGGGGTTATGCATGAACCGTAAAACTAAAACGCATATTGTATTTATGAAACGATTTCTATTCGAGTCTCACCCTGAGGATGCCGATGGTTAGGCACTCATCGGTTAATCCTCAGCGGAGTCGCCAAATTGTGGACATGACGTAGGTCCACCCCGACGCGGCCACGCGCGGGTTTGGGTAGGCGAATGCACCTCCATATGAGAATGGATCGAATTGAAATTTAAGTCGAAATGGAGTCGCCACCGAATTTTATGGTTATTCGGAACCGTTCGTGCCCACTCTATATCGCTATGGACCATACACAAAGTATGGGCCATTTCGGTTTGAGAGTTTATTGGGCTCGTCCCTTTGCATTGCGATACCGATACCATCTATACCGGTAATCGTGTAAAGAATGACTCTCGTGCGCCAACGGTTTCAGGCATCCGGAAACCGAGGTTCTGAGTAAGGGGTGAGGGTACGTGTTGGGAAGCCCACTAAGGACACCCAACCCCGCCCGCACATAGCGTCCTCTACAAAGACATCGTTTGACTTTCTAATATGCGCGTTAGTGATTCGGTGAAATGATATGCAAACAGCGTTTTAGCTAAGCATGCGAATTAAATGTGAGCTACGTCATTTTAATGCATCTAATTTATTGTCGAAGTGGTTTAGCATGCGAGGGTTCATTTATAAACGGTAAAACGTAAATAAATAAAACAAAAGCAATAATAAATCGATTACAAGTTACACGGGCGGAATACAACCCGAAATTCACAATACGACGAACAATAACATAGAATAATCGAAATACATAACCAAAATGATAAGCAATAACTACAAACGGACCCGTGTATAAACTAGACCGTGAATCGTGTAAATGGACTAACTTCAATTAAATACATATTATTTTATGTATTAATCGAAGGACGGGGATATAGGACCTAGGCGTGGTGCTAGCCCGATCCCAAATCCCGATGCCTTGTCCCAATTTATCATGTCGATAAATTGGAGTCTAAATTAATTACGCGTCGGATACGACTACGGAGTCGTCAACGCAAAATTAATAGTGAGACCGTCGATCAAAATTGTTTATGTGCGATGATATGCATGTATTTTGAAAAGGAGATCACGTGATTGACTTTACACATGTCGACTAAGTCGCTTTTTTAAAAGACGAGGCTCAGATGATAAGAAAAGCACTCGGTTTTCTGGGCTACAGGACCCACTCGATCGAGTCATGGTCTGACTCGGTCGAGTGCGTTCTTCGAAGAGGCTACTGCCCATGATTTGGGGTGCTACTCGATCGAGTAGCCTATGTACTCGGTCGAGTGGCACATGTACGAGGTATAACTCGTTTAGTTTTATTCGTATTAAATCGATGGTTGGCCGAATTAAATGAAAATATTGTATGATTTAAATTTAACTCGGTTTTTCGGTATTATAGTCATGTCTTATATGACTATAATACCGTTATCGGGATTTTATAAAAAATGTTGTCGTTAGATTAAAATTTTGATTGGTGATGAAATTGCGCCCCTCTACGTCACGACATCGATATTAATCCTTACGGATTATGTGATGTCGGTTTTCGTGTCAACGGGTTCCATACCAACCTTAGAAATGGATCTACACGCGTTCAACTACGAATGATCGTGATCGCGTTATTAAACGGATCCTAAAAAAAATGACCATCGTAGTCAAACGTGCTTGGATCCGAGTTTTGAAATTATTATATATATACACGGTACATACAATATTATGATAAAATGTAAATAACGATAATTGAATGCAAAAAGTAAAATGTTAGTATTAGTAATCATGTCGTTACTATCGACTAAATATAATACTATAAACATAAATATAAATTTACATAAAAAAGGAACGAGAGAAAGGATGAAGAAGGAGAAGTCGGTGTTGAATCGTCACACCCTCAACCTACATGTTCTTGCTTCTCGGGATACGGTTCGTCAAATGGCGGCAATGGCACGGGAACGTCGAGATACGTAGGAGGAGTTGATGGTGTGTATGTATGGCTCGGTTTGTGTGTATCGTGATGTCGAGAATGGTGTTGCAAAATGTAGGGTGTTGTAGTGTAAAGTTGGCTCAAATTGAAGGGGTAAAAGTTGTTCCAAAGTTGTGTAAATGTTGAGGATTGATGGGGTTTATATAGAAAAAACCACGACATAGGGTCACTCGACCGAGTGGCCCTAGTGCACTCGGTCGAGTGCCCTGGCAAATGAACCTGGACCGTTTTTTTGAGGCTCCACTCGATCGAGTGGGTCAATCCACTCGACCAAGTGGATCAATTAGGCCGCAAAATTTTAGGCGTGATTGGCCTTGATTTGATCTTGATTGATTTTGATTGATTTTTGAATTTGGCGCAAGTTTCGAGAATGTATCAGGTCATTTTTTGTGTCGAGTTCGTCTTGACCGGGTTTTGACCCGGTTGCTAAAAGACGGGAATTATTTTTGGTGTCGATTTTGACCCAAATTAGTCTTATTTCGCTCGGAACGACCCACTGGGCCTGGTTTTGAGGTTGGTTTTGTGAGATTTGTGTCCCGTTAAAAGCCCATGCCGGACATTATTAACTTCGAGCCCGTATCCGAGCGCGTTAAAGCACGTTAGCGTCCGATCATCATCGGGTGTTTTTTTTTTGAAACTACCATAGACACCTGGCAGTCAAAATGCGGGTGTCTACAGGTACTTATTGCTATACTGTTATGCCATTTGGTCTCATCATTGCCGGGGCCACCTATCAACGAACCACCACAACTGTATTACATGACATGATGCATAAAGAAGTGGAAGTTTACGTGGACGATATGATCATCAAATCTAAAGACAGGGACGGTCACATCACCGCCCTGAGAAAATTCTTCACCCGATTACGCAAATACAACATGAGGTTAAACCCTCAGAAATGTAGTTTCGGGGTAACGTCTGGCAAATTACTGGGTCATATCGTTAGCCAACGTGGTATCAAAGTAGATCCAGCCAAAATCAAGGCCATCACCGAGATGCAAGCCCCTAAAACCGAAAAGGAGATAAGAGGGTTTCTCGGAAAAGTCCAATACATCAGCGAGTTCATTTCAAAGCTAACCATGGTGTGTGAACCGATCTTCAAGAAGCTGAAAATAGGGGAACGGTTACTATGGGACGACAAGTGTCAAGCAGCTTTTGACATAATCAAAGAAATCTTGTCTTCACCACTGGTCCTGATGCCACCTCAACCCGGTTTGCCTTTGTCATTATACCTAACCACGACGGAGACAGCCATGGGGGCTATGCTAGCTCAGACAGTCAACTCCGAAGAGCGAGCTATATACTATATCAGCAAAAAGTTTTTAGAGTACGAGTGTAAGTACACCATGCTCGAAAAGATGTGTTTAGCTTTGGTTTGGGCCACTAAAAAGCTCCGACATTACATGCTCAGCTATGACGTGCAAGTACTATCCAGAATGGATCCGATCACGTACCTTTTCGAAAAGCCCATTCTCAACGGCAGGATATCAAGATGGACTCTAATGTTGGCAGAATTCGATCTAAAATTCGTACAATTGAAAGCCATCAAAGGCCAATAGTAGCCGAGTTTCTCGCCGACAGTCCCGTAACCGAAGAAGGACACACCGACACTTGGTCCTTCCCGGATGAAGATATTTTCCATACCGACACCGAAACGTGGGATTTATACTTCGACGGGGAATCAAATTTCCGAGGATTTGGAGTCGGAATTCTCTTAATCTCGCCAAAAGGGGAACATACTCCTGTGTCCATCAAATTGGACTTTGACGTCACCAATAATGCCGCAGAGTATGAAGCATGTATTCACGGGCTACAAGCCGCCGCCCTTTTTTTGTTGGATTTAGTCGGATTTAGGCGGAATCCGGGCTAGGTGACTTGATTACACCTAGCCCTCCCCTCCCATTTCGTTTTATTTCCTTCTTTTTATTTCTTCCCCCATCCATATCTTTTCTTGTCTCGGCCCATGGTGACTTGACTACACCCCGGCCGGACGCCTTCTACCCTTTTCTTCACTTTATTTTTGATTTTTAGCTTTATTTTCGTAGTTTCTTTTCTTTTTCTTTTGTCTCTCCGCACACTACGATCGAGCATGAGGACATTGCTCGGTTTAAGTGTGGGGGAGCGATATTCTAGCATAGTTAGTTTTATTTTCTTACTTTTTCGAAAAATCTTTGAAAAAACCCTAAAAATTTGAAATTTTTTCACAAAAATCAAAAAGATTTTCTTTGGTGTGTTTTCATTTTGTGTCATTGTGTCGTGTATTTGTTTTGTGTGCGTGTTTTGCCTCCCTTTTTCCTTATAGGTTGCTTAATCACCGATAGCTTTGGAGAGCTTTCAAGACTTCCGGTAACATCTCTTCACCCCTTTTTCCTCTTTGTTCCTTGTGGAGTTTGGAGGATTTGTGTGTTGTGGTGTGCTCGGGTGGAGCTTTGTAAAGTTTGAGGTTGATTTGGAGACTTGTTTGGAAGATCGGGGTGGTGTTTGTGTTTTGTTATATGTTTGTTTTGTTTTGTTTTTGTTTTGTTGTTTTTTCTTCTTTTCCCTTTCATTTTTTCATCATGTCTTCGTCTTGTGTTATGTTAGTTGCGTCTTGTGTGTAAATGGTTTTCGAAAACCCGGTTTAGAGGCTAGTGTGCGAGTGTTTACTTTCCCTTCCTAGTAATGTAAATCGAGTCTTGGACTTTAATCTAGTAGAATGACCCTAAATCAATGATTTCGTTGGTCCTTTACCTTGAGTCCACCTAGCTTACTAGGGATTTACTACGAGATTTGCACCTTTGACCATTATGACCACCCACGGTGTGAAAAGGCCTTGGTTACCGAGTCCCGTCCCTTAGGTGACCGTGTTTGGGATTGTTTGACTAGTCCAAGTTCTCCTCTTTTTGTGAGTATGAAGGGAAGACGTCATCCCGACATACCCATTCATCTACCTCCTACACACATCCACACAATAAATTGCAATTTGTTGAATTCTCTCTTTCTTAATTGTCAAGAAATGCCAAAAAGCCAAAAAGGGCAAAGAAAAGAAAAGAAAGAAAAATGAAAGAAAGAAATGAATGAAGAAAAAGAAAAGGCACAAAAGCCAAAAAGAAAATAGAAAAGAAGAAAAAAAATGGCATGGCAACAAACAAAGCAAAACATGCAAAAGAAAAAAGAAAATGCCAAAAGAAAACTCGTCTCACAAAAAGAATCCCTACACCACAAAATAAGCCTTTTACCGACTATTACCGTGAAGAGCCTACCAAAGGACCGAGTCCCTAGGAAGGATGATAGCGGTAATGGTCGGTCTTCCCTCATTTTGCATTATTTCCTCCTTTTTACTTGGACTAGTTAGGCGGTTTCGGGCATGGGACGACCCTCTTGGCTCATCACTAAAGGGGGCGGGGTCTCACTTACCTACAGTGTCGACTAACACCGTGGTTCATCCATTTTCCACTCCGCCGATCGTCCCGTAGTACGTTCTTAGAAAGTTAGGAGGAATCTAGGTAAGTTACCAACGTTTTTGTTGCTTTATCGTCATACTATTAGGGTTTAGTTCACCTTGGTTTGTATTGCTAGTTTGGGAACGTTGTCACTTGCCTCGAGTCCTAAAACCGGTGCTTCTTTCACCGCTTGTTTGAGGGAAGCGGTATTTGTTTTCTTTTGGGTGCAACCGATTATGTGTTTGTTTGTGTGCTTGTTTGTCTTTGTGTTTTGTGTCCGGTTGCATCCACGGTTTTGTCGCAAGACCCCACTTGCCTTGCGGAGTGCACTTTTCCTCTAAGTGTACTCGCGTGAGTTGAAAGGGCGTAGGGTGCGCTAATACCCACTCGGCTAGTTTAGTAGATAGTATGTGCTTACTCGAGGGCGAGTAAGGGTTAAGTGTGGGGGAGTTGATAAGTGTAGTTTGTAGTGCCTATTTCATAGTGTTTTGGTCCTATTTTCCTTGTGGAATCGCTCCTTGGGAGCGATTTATGGGTTACTTATTCTTCCTTTAGCTCATTTCAGGTTCCCGAGACCATTCATGAAGAATTGGAACGATTCCGACTCGTTTCATACACTTTTGGAGCCAACGAAGCTAAGGAACGATTACTCGATGCCTTGGAGTCGACCCCGAGACCTTGGGACCCAATACCGAGCCTCCGAGACCCGATCCCGAGTCCTGAGAATCGATGGGAAGCCCATGAGAACCAAGGAGGGACCAAAAAGATCATAATGGAGGCCTACAAGGTCGTTCCCGGGCGGGATAGTGGCCTTCCCGACCGGGAAGGAGTGCACAAAACCAACAACTCCTGTCTTGAGCCCGTCCCGGCCGAGAAGGACTCGTCTCGGGCGGGACCATCTCGTCCCGGGCGAGACCATCTCGTCCCGGGCAAGACCATCTCGTCCCGGGCGGGATGAGTGAGTTGTAGCACGCAACACATTCTTTTCTTCTCCTTACTCATTGTAACCCTATATATACTCTTCCCTTGTTTTGTTAAGGATATGTTCTTCACTTCCCCTTAAACCCTAGATAGTTTTAGCATAGATTAGCATAGATTAGTGTAGTTTAGTCTTTAGATTATCGTTAATCCTAGATTAATGCTTGTAATTTGGGAATTCTTCAAGATCTCCACCAAGATTGACAACCTTGGTTGATTGTTTTGGGTTCTTCCATTTATGCAAGTTTTCTTCTTCTTTTCATCTTCTAGTATGGTATAATCTCTTTTCCTTTCTCTTAATCTTTGTTTTATTAATCAAGTTTGAATCTTTAGTTCTTGTTTATTGTTTTGTTCTTCATCTTTGTTGGTTTTACATAAGTATCCTCTTGTTCTTGTTTTAATTCATCTTGTTAGTGTTAGTTTTAGTATAGATATGTTAGAGTAGATTCTTGCTAGGGTTAGTAAGGTGATTTGGGTGTTAATGGATGATTAAGGGATTGTTGGAGATGTTGGTGGAAGATTTGAGTTTCCTCTTGGTTTGATGCATATCACATGTTTGTTGAAATGCTTGAATGACATGTATATGTGTATGCTTGTTTTCTTTCCTTTTCTCTTGTGGGTGATAGTTTGCTTGTGGGTTTGGTTCCCTCACTACGTAGCGAGAGCCCGGTGACGACGACCCCTAGGTCGGTCTACGTAGCGAGAGCCCGGATGCGACCCAGGCCACTATAGCGCGCTAGTAACCCCGTTTGTCATGTGTGTCGCCAAGGTGGGTTTTAGGTGAAACCTCTAGGTCGGTCTACGTAGCGAGAGCCCGGACCTCACCTAGATTACCCTACTACTCCCTTCACTCTAGTTCTTCCTCGACCATTCCATTACCCCTTTGACCCCGACCTAATCCTAGCCCGTTCTTCTTGTTTGTTTTCTTTGTTACCATAGTTATAGCCTTAGCCTCCTCCCCTTAGATTAGCTCGTCTCGAACCTAGTCCTAGACCCGAGCATACCTTAGTCCATCCTCCCGTCCTTGTGGATTCGACCCGACTTACCCTAGCTACCTTAGTTAGGTTAGTTGGTTTTATTTGACGGTTGGGATCCACGACAAATCCCTGCCATCACAAGTCTAATGGACTATAAACGACCCGATCGGAAGTCTGCCAGGTCTTAATCCTCGATTGGCCTGGTAGCTACTCTGACTTTCGCCTTGTCCAAGCCTCAGTCAGAGTGGGGGCTCTGTAGACACCCACATTTTGACCGCCAGGTGTCTATAGTAGTTCCCGCCAAACACCCGATGATGATCGGACGCAAACGTGCTTTAGTATACTCGAAAACAGGCTCAAAATCATTGGCATTTGGCTTGGGCTCATTACGTAGTACATATCTCACGAAACCAACCTCAAATTCAGGCCCAGTGGGTCGTTTCAAGTCAAATAAGACTAATTTGGATCGAATCCGGCACCAGTGGTAAAACCGTCTTTTAGCGACCGGGTCAAACCCGGTCAAAGATATTTTTTCCCGAGATACAAGGACCAGCCGTGACACCTCATCAGTTCGGCTAGGCTCAGATACTACAAAATATCAGCCTCGAAAATATTAAACAAATCCATTCAAGGATAGAATTCGATCTCAAGTAGGAATTCTATCCGAAAACCAAATCAATTCACCGACCGAGCATCAAAATACTCGGCCAACAGCCCATTTCAGCCGAGATACTTGGCTTTCTCACCAAGGAACGGGACTCTCGTTCCCTTCAAACTCCTACGTTTCCTATCCAAACCGGTGTTTCTTGTCATCTAAGCAAGAATATCTCTCCTAGCTCCTATCAAGGACCTCACCTATAAATAGGACCCTCCGGTCACACATTATTCATCTATCAAATACATCTATCAATTACCTACACCTACGAATTATCATTCATCGATACAACAATATATACACCATCAACATCTAGCAAAACAACCCGATGAATGCGACCCCAAAAACCGGCCGAAACCCGTCACCCTACACGACACCCTAACTCATCCACATCGTCTCGACGCTCCCGTGCCTAAGCCACTTTCCGACGAGCTCTTTTCCGAGAAAACAAAGCATGTAGATTGAGGGTGTAAAATCAAAACCCGACTCTTCCTTTCTCTCGTTTTTTTTTTCCGTTTTTTTGTGTCGTGTCGTCGGTCTATTTTTTACGGGTCGTTCGTCACATATTTTTCATATCCCTAGTATCGGAATTACAAAAATATTTTCATAAAACAAAACATTCTTAAAAATACGATATCGATTCTCTAGTCAAATATCGTATCAAAAGAATAACATTAAATCTCGTTCATGCTAAAAAAAATCGTTACATCTTTTTAAACAAAATACGACGATTTTTAACGCGGAGAGAATTAACATTTTTTTTTCTTTTTTTCGTTCAATTTCTTTTCTTTTTCAAAACAAACTTCGTAAAACCTTTTCTAAAAAAATCATTCTAACTATTCGATATCGATTTCATAATCGAATATCGAATACGACGAATATCGAAAATATAAATCGAGTATAAATTAATCCATATTTGTACGCGATTTATAAAAATTAACGATTTTCGAAAAATAAAAAATCCGGGATAGACTCCCGCGCGAGTCGCGCCTCTCCCAGGCGACCCGCGCTAGAGCCTGGAAAATCGACCCTTTTTTTTTTTGCTCGTTTTCTGTTCTTTTCGTTCCTTACATAAAACAACGACTTTCGCGACATATTTTCAGATTTCGATAAATACTTTTTCGACTTCGGTCAACACGTGTTAATCCATCACGTGTCATAAACCTTTTTCAAAATCATGCATATTATCGTATTTACATCCTTATCCGATTTATTCAATCGTTACTAACTTGTTTGCTCGTGTTTGTAGTGATTTATTTCTATCTTTTGTTTTATTAGCCTAAAACGAATTTCACATGCTAAATATAACTTTGACGTTATTAGTTTAAGATGCATTAAACGACTTAGCAACCCATTTAATTTTTCTCACATGCTTAGGGAAAATAATGTTTGCATATCATTCAACCGTCGAACTAACGCGTGTACACCAAAAACGAACGATATCTTAGTAAAGGCCGCTAAGTGCGGGCGGGGTTGGGTGTTCTTAGTGAACTTCCCTACACGTACCCTCACCCCTTACTCAGAACCGTGGTTTCCGGATATCCGAATCCATTGGCAACGAGAGTCATTCAATACACGATATACGATAATGTCGGTATCGATATCACAATGCAAAGGGACGAACCCAATAAGCTCTGACATCGGAAATGAGTCGTATTTTGTAAACGGCCCACTACGACATAGAGTGGGTTCGAACGGGCCCGAACTCCCACAAAGTTCGGTGGCGACTCCTACTTCGATTTAAATTTCAATTTGACCATCTCATATGGAGATTCATTCGCCTCCCCAAACCCGCGCGTGGCCGCGTCAGGGTGGACCTATGTCATGTCCACAGCGTCGCTCCTAGAAAGGGTGCTACCTCTGTTACGACTCATACAGGGTTAGGAGGATCTTAGAACGGGATTTATCTTTAGGTATACTCGATATGAAATTGCTTTGAATTTTATGTATGCGCGATGTTTTAATGCTAATTACGATAGTAGTAATATTAACGATATTAGAAGCGAAAAAAGAAATAAAAAAACGACGACAACGTCGAAAAAGACGAGAGAAACGAGAGAAAGGAGAGAAAGGAAGAGAGAAAAGGGAGAAGTCGGGATTAAATTTGCACCCTCAACCTACATGCTAAGTATTCTCGGAATAGGGCTCGTCTAGTTGTGGCTTAGGCACGGGAGCTTCGAGATGATAATAGGTGAGTTATAGTGGAAGAAGGGTTGTATGTTTGATAGATGCAAAAGTTGTAAGGCCGAAAAGTTCTGTAAATTGTGTTGCAAAGGGAGGTATTTATAAGAAATGCCCAAACCCCCGACCTAGGGTCAGTCGATTGAGTGCCCCTATTGACTCGATCGAGTGGCCCATTAAATGGCAAACAACGGGCCTTTTGAAAGCCCACTCGATCGAGTGGATGAGGCGGATGAGATATTTCGGAGTTTTTCACTTCGAGTTGAACTCACGAAGTTCGCATGGCTGTTTTTGTGTCTCGGAAGCGAATTTGACCGGGGTTTGACCGGTCGCTAAAAGATGGTTTTATTTCCGGTATCGGTTTTGACCCAAATTAGTCTTATTTGATTGGAAACGACCCGCTGGGCCTGAATTTGAGGTTGGTTTTGCTATATTTGTACTCCGTAAAAAGCCCAACCAAATACTAACGATTTTGAGCCCATATTCGAGCGCGTAAAAGCACGTTCGCGTCCGATCATCATCGGGTATTTTTTGGAAACTGCTATAGACACCTAGCAGTCAAATGTGGGTGTCTACAGAGCCCCCACTCTGACTGAGGCTTGGACAAGGCGAAAGTCAGAGTAGCTCCCGGGCCAATCGAGGATTAAGACCTGGCAGACTTCCAGTCGGGTAATTTATAGTCCATTAGACTCGCGTGAAGGCTCGCCAGTCATAAGATAGAAATCATACCTGAGTTGATGTTGAAAACTCTGTGGGGAGTCAGACTTGCTTTAGGAGTCCCGGGTGTGCCAGTATGTAGGCCCATCCCGTGTTGTTTCGGGGGAAATGCTGCCTCGGGCTTTCTGCTAGGGAGATATGTGAGTGTGGACATGACATAGGTCCACCCCGACGCGGCCATGCGCGGGTTTGGGGAGGCAAATGAATCTCATGTGAGATGGATCTCGAATTGAAATTTAAATCGAAATAGGAGTCGCCACCGAACATTGTGGGAGTTCGGGCCCGTTCGAACCGACTCTATATCTTGGTGGGCCCTGCACAAAGTAGGGCCCATTCGGATCTCAGAGTTTATTGGGTTCGTCCCTTTGTATTGCGATACGGATACCGACATTATCGGTTACCGTGTATTGAATGACTCTCGTGTGCCAATGGTTTCGGACATCCGGAAACCACGGTTCTGAGTAAGGGGTGAGGGTACGTGTTGGGAAGTTCACAAAGAACACCCAACCCCGCCCGCACTTAGCGGCCTCTACTAAGAGATCGTTTGATTTTAGAATACGTGCGTTAGTAATTCGGTTGAATGATATGCAAACAGTATTTTCGACTAAACATGTGAATTATGTTTGATTTACGTCGTTTAATGCATCTTTGAATTATGTCGAAGTTGTATTTAGCATGCGAGGTCTGTTTTAGTATAATATAACAAACAACGAGAATAAGATATAAAGACAAAAACAAACGAGTTAGTAACGATGATAACGGTTTGTAAATTGAATAAACAATGTGAATATAATACGATGCACGGTTTTGAAAAGATGAATCACGTGATAGACTTGACACGTGATGACCGATGTCATTAAAATAATTTTATCGGGGCTCGAAATATGTTGAAAGACTCCCGATTTTGGTGTGGCAAAGGCCACTCGATCGAGTCATTGAGGGGCTCGACCGAGTGGACATCGGAAAAAGTTTCTGCCCAAAATCTGAGGTGTCACTCGATCGAGTGGGCTAGGCACTCGATCGAGTGCCCTTTGTACGAATAATGGTTCGTTTTTCTTTTCATTTCGAAATTGCTTTTTGAAAAATCGGTAATTTTTGCTATGTTGTGTAAAATATGATATGATTTATACTTGACTTAGATTTTCGATACTCATCATATTCGATACTTGATTATGAAATCAATATCAAATATTTGGAGTGATTTTTAGAAAAGATGTTTATAAATTGTTTGAAAGTCGAAATAAGATGAAATAGTTTCTCTCCGCGTAGTAACGCCGTATTTTGTCTTTTAGGACTATGTGACGATTATCTTAGCATCAACGAGATTGATTTATTGACTAATTCTTTTAGACACCATATTCGACTATAGAGTCGATATCGCATCTTAAGAACGATTGTTTTATGTAAAATTTAGATTGTAGTGATAATATCGATATTAGAAACGAGGAAAGCAAAAAGAGAAAAAAACGTGATGATGACTCGATGAAGACGGACGAACGACACGAAAAAAAAACGAGAGAGAGAGAGAGAGGAGAAAAATGAGAAGACGGGGTTGAATTTGCACCCTCAACCTACATGCTTTGTACTCTCGGAACGAGGCTCCTCTAGCCGTGGCTTAGGCACAAGAGCGTCGAGATAATGCGGATGAGTTATGGCGGTTTGTGTGTAGAGACGTAAGGTTGTCGGGGTTGTGAAAGATTGCTGAAACTTCGAGGTACGGATGGTGTATACTCGGGTGTATGGTTGTGTTGAATTGTATGTGTGTTGTTGATGTTGTAACTGTTGTATCGAATTGTGTTGTAACCGTGTTTTTGAAGGCTTGCAAAGGAGTGTATTTATAAGAGAGGTTCCCGACTTTGTCTAGGAAAGGTATCCGGCTTGGGTGAGAAGAAACACCGCTTTAGATAGGAAAGGTAAACAATTTTAGATAGAAAAGGATTTCGACTTTGGGTGGAAGAGGAATCCCTTCTCGGCTGGAAAGGGAACCACTCGATCAAGTGCCCGATCGGACGCCGGTTTTTGTAGGTTTACGAGCCTACTCGACCGAGTGGGCTGGTCCACTCGATTGAGTGGGTCCGGTCGGATGGGAATTCCTTTTAATGGAGTTGTTTAATCCTTTTTGTAGCTGGTTTTTTTGTAGTTTTCGACTTCAAGTCGAATTTTTGAAGTGACGCGGCAGATATTTATGCCACGGAAACGTCTTTGACTGGGGTTTGACTCGGTCGCTAAAAGACGGTTTTGCCCTTGGTATTGATTTTGACCCAAATTAGTCTTATTTGATTGGAAATGACCCACCGGGCCTGGATTTGAGGTTGGTTTTGTGAGATTTGTACACCGTAAAAAGCCCAAGCCAAATGCTAATGATTTTGAGCCCATATTCGAGTATATTAAAGCATGTTTGCGTCCGATCATCATCGGGTGTTCTTTTGAAACTACTATAGACAACTAGCAACCAAATGTGGGTGTCTACAGTGAGTTGCGCGAGCTTGCTTCTGAAGCCTTGAGTGTACCTGTGTACAGTTACATAGAATTTTGCATGTAACGTTTTAGGTAGAACACGACTCGCGCTGGGGAATAAAAATATTGAATTTTTTTTTGAATTTTTGAATGGCTTTGAAATTTTTTGCAAACTTTAACTCTTTTGAAAATTAGGAATGCCCCGGATGACTAATTCCTGTGCTGACATGAGGAATCTGAGATTGGGCATGTATGCCTAAGCGCACTTGGATTAGGAATTATAATGGTAGGAGGATTTTCAGGGCTTGGTGTTATAAATACACATCCCTTGTCTCAGTTTTTCTGCACTCCTCACAACTCCTTCCTTCCTAAAAAGAGAACTCTCATCCTTTTCAAGAGATCTAGCCATGGGTATTGAACGTTTGACCGCGATGTTGCAAGAATGGTCCGGACGCTTCAGGGACGCGGATAAGTTAGCTTTAAATCAGACGGGTATTTCTCAGCTGTTCACGATCCGTCAGATGCAGGTGGGTCGTTATTTTCTAGATGCTTGTTTGTCCTATTGGGACGACACATATCATGTTTTTGCCCTTCCTCGGGGCGAAATTTGTCCTATACACGAGGAAATTGCTGTTGTAGGAGGATGGAACCCTTTGCTTCGTCCTGCTGTCCCGTTTTCAGTTTATGATCCCAGGAGGAAACTGCGGGAATTTTTAGGACTTTCTCACATGGAAGTATCCTGTATGGCAGAAGGGGATAATATTTCTTTGTTTGACTTGGCCGAGAAATTTATGAATCTGCACGATGTCCGTGTCAGGCCGGCCCACAGCCGTAGGGCTTTTGCTTTCTGTATGCTCCATGTCTATGCTTTCGAAGGTCACATGGATTTGTTGTCGTGTATGGGCAACGTTCGACTTTTGACTATTGTCGACCTGATGGAGATGGAGCACAGTCCGGCATGGCTGATTACTGGGGAGATTATCCAGGGTTTGGATAATCGCAAAAGGGATTCGTCGGTTCGTCTGACCGGGAGCACCCGTTTACTGCAAGTAGATTTTTTTTCTTTTTTTTCCGTTTTTTTTTCCGCGATATTCTGCTACAGCGGCCACTCGATCGAGTCACCCTGGCACTCGATCGAGTGCCTTCGTTGAAAACCCCCTGTCCGGTTTCAGGGGTGCCACCTCGATCGAGTGACCCCTAGGCACTCGATCGAGTGCCCCTCGGCAGACGTCAATTTTTTTTCGAGAACTTATAATTTTGTTTCTTTTTCAGCTTTGGCTTTTTGAGAGGCTATCGATCATAGAACCTCCTCTTGGCCCAAGTCGATACTGACCTAATCAGGTGATGACAAGGAGACGGACTATCGACTTTTCTCGCCACATCAGTCAAAAGTATTGGGACGAAGAGCTGTCTTTTTATGGCGGTCCATTGATCCGATGGGTGGTGCCTAGGGATGGCAATGGGTCGGATTCGGATTGGGTGGAGCCTCACCCGCATCCATCACCCGTCTCTATCCGCTCATCCGATCCACCCATCATCCACTAAAGATGTCATCCATATCCGATCCACCCGTCATCCACGGGTGAAACAGATGGTTCAGGTGCTTAACGGGTAATTCACTTGTACCATTATTTTATGAAATAAATACCAAATCGGAAAAAAATTCCTACGAGCCCTAGCTTGCGACTCGATGTCTTTTGTTGCCTTGCAAAAATACAATATAAATTTAAACATTACAAATCCGACATGAAATGGTGATTATGAATGATATAGTTGTTGTTATGCTTTGATGTTAAACAAGAAATTACCATGGTAGTATAACTAGTTTTATTTGAGTTAGATCTATGAAAAAAAAAATAGTACTCGTAATAATTAACAAAGAAGGAAGAAGATAAGGAGAGAGAAGAAGAAAAGAGAAATTGAAGAAAAGAAGTGCGGCAAATAGGTTAGGAAAAGTGGGGAATCCTTATTCTCAGATTATTTTTGTTTATATATATATATATATATATATATATATATATATATATATATATATATATATATATATATATATATATATATATATATATATATATATATATATATATATATATATAGGTGGGTTCCGGTGAGGTAGGGTAACTCCTTACACCCATTGAGGCATAATCTAGACCATTAGATTAAGATGGGACATACATCCAAATAAGTGTTATATACACTAAAAAAACTCATTATATACGTTATTAAACTCACTATATACAAACACTTAAAAACTCAATATATACAGTAAAAAAAATGTTATATACACTCAAATAGTTATTATGTACACCAATTAATCAACAATGGAACATACATCAAAATAACTATTATATACACTCAAAATACTCATTATATACGCTATTAAACTCACTGAATATATACACTTAAGAACTCAATATATACAGTAAAATAATTGTTATATACACCCAAATAGTTAATATGTACATCAGTTAATCAACAATGGAACATACATCAAAATAACTGTTATATACACTAAAAAACTCATTATATACGTTATTAAACTCACTACATACATATATACACTTAAAAACTAAATATATATATATACAGTAAAATAGTTATTGTTATATACACTCAAATGATTACTATGTACACCAATTAATCAACATATATATACACTTACCTTAAAACAGTTATTATGTACACTGAAATTGTTTTTATATACACCAATTTTATTTTAATTTCTGATTTTTTTTTTCGGATTTTTTTTTTTTGGAAAAAAATTATCCGAAATTTTTTTGTTTCCGGAAAAAAAAAAAAAAAATTTCCAAAAAATATCGATTTTTTTTCCCCGGGAAAAAAATTTGGGGAATTTTTTTTATGTATGAGTTTTTGTTTTAATCTTAGCCTTTAATTTGATTTTAATCTAATGGTTGAGATTGTGCCTCAATGAGTGCGGCGAGTTGAGCTGCCTCAAAGGATCCTAGATCTATATATATATATATATATATATATATATATATATATATATATATATATATATATATATATATATATATATATATATATATTTAAAATGGATGATGTCGGATCGGGTAGTTAACGGATTACGGGTGATGGTAAGGATTTGTCACGTCCCTAACCGTCAATAAACTACCGATTACACCTAGTGGGTAGCTAGGGTAAGTCGGGATCGTATCCACGAGGACGGTAAGGCGAGGTTTAGACTATGTCTACCTAAAACGAGACTAGGTCACCAAACAAACACAAAGAAATGATAAATGGAAAACTATGATGGAGGAGAAGAGATTGCTAGACTAATGATGAACTAACAATTAAACTAGAGTGAACTAAGAGTAACTAAGGAGGTGCACTCAAATATGGAAGGAAGTGGGGTAGGTCGGGTTCATAAGAGTAGAAGGGTAATTGGGGTGATCAAGGGTATAGGTGTCTCCTAGTTACTAGAGTCGGTCCGGGCTCTCGCAACTTAGACCGATGTCAAGGTGGGTCCGGGCTCTCGCAACTTAGACCCTAGTCCGCGCTCTCGCGACTAAACTATTCTCAACATTTCCGCATCATAGACAAACAATGAGATGATGAGCACAAGTATGGGAAGCATGGCCACTACAACTCATACAAGCCTATCAACAAACACATAGAGTGCCTACAATGTGACTAACAACAAAGATTCACCCTTTTCCCTTCATCAACCCTAATCATCCATAATCTACCCCTAATCCCCCTACTAACCCCACAAGATTACTACTCACTCATGATGAAGAGAAAACTAACAATAACAAGAGAAATCGATACCACAAAACAAACATCCATAGTGAATAACAAGAACAATAACAATCACAACATAAAAAGATAGAAACAAGATTAAATAACTAAGAACAAGAGTAAGAATGATTATACCAACACTAGAAAGATGAAAAGATGAAATCTTGTATAAATAAGAACCCAAATAAAATCCAAGGTTGTCAAGCTTGGAGAATTCTTCAAGTATCCTCTTAATACAAGAATTAATTATAAGGATTAACTAAGGATTGACTAAGATTAAAGAAATGTTAAAACTATTGAGTGAAAGTAAATCTAGGGTTTTAGGGTTTTTGGAAGGCTTAAAAGAGTCTAAACTATGATAAGATGTCTTAACATTACAAGAAGGGAGTATATATATGGGTACAAGAATGAAGGAGCATGAAATAGAAGGACCCGTGCTGCCTCTGTAGCTTCCCGACCGAGACGGATCATCCCGATCAGAACGGCTCTGTCATCCCGACCGGGACGGGTTGGTCCCGACCGGGACGGGTTGGTCCCGACCGGGACGGGTTGGTCCCGACCGGGATGGGCTCACAGCAGCCTCCTTAAAAGCGCACCTCATCCCGAACGGGATGGGTCTTGTAGGCCTCCCTTAAGAGCTCTTTGGTCCCTCCTTGCTTCTCATGATTTCTCGCCGATTCTCGGGACTCGGTATCGGGTCTCGGAGGCTCGGGATTGGGTCCCAAGGTCTCGGGGTCGATTCCAAGGCATCGAGTCATCGTTCCTTTACTCCGTTGGCTCCAAAATGTGTATGTATAGAGTCAGAATCGCTCCAACTCTTCCAATTCGGGATCGGGAACCTGAAACGAACTAAAGGAAGCATAAGAAGCCCATGAATCGCTCCCAAGGAGCGATTCCACAAGGAAATGGGACCAAAACATAGTGAAAAAGGCACTACAAACTACACTTATCAACGGGCGGAATGATGCTCCACCCGGATCCGACCCAATCCATCACCCGTTTCATCCATCACCCGCTATTCAACCATTTATTCGGGTTTTCACCCATTTAATTTTTGCGGATGGGTCGGGTGTGGAACGGATGCGGGTGAAATTGCCATCCCTAGTGGTGCCATGGTGGCCTATTTATGTTTGGACAGGTTTGGCATCAAGAGATAAGGCTCGCTACCAGCTGATTTTGTCTTTTAAGCAGACAGTTCACCTTTACTCTGACCGCATACTTAGGCAGTATGGTTGGTCCCAGAGGATCCCGGAGAATGAAGTCGTCGTGAGTGATCCGACCCAGCTGACAGATGTAATGTGCGATACCTGGATGCAGCGATGGTACACCCGAGTTACTTGGCCCATTCCCGAGTCTCTTCACTCATTTTGGGTATCAGACTCTTATGTGAAATGGACGAAAGCAGATTCTGCCAAGGCGTGTGCTGCTTTGAAGGTTGATGAAGCTTTTGACCTGCTTCGACGAGAGCAGGCTAAAGATAATAGAGGCTTCTTCGACGAAGGTGACACTCCGGCTACATTGGTTCGCCTGATGTCAGGTCAGAGAAGAAAGGCTAAGACTCAAGCTGAAGGGTCTAGTGCTAGAGGTGCTCGGGGAGAAGTGAGCCCCCAGACGGACTTTAAGAGGAGACTTGGGCGCCGACTATCAGTCCAGGACCGAATTGGTCCTCGGGACTGGCTATCGAAGCACGTAAAGGCTCGACTTGGACCGGTTACAAAAGCAGAAGACCCACTGTCGAAGAAACGGGTTCGAGCAAAGGAGGTTCCTCTCGTGATTCGGGAACGCTCGCCCCCGTCCCGGCGACATCAGGCTCCACGTGACCCAAAAGACAAAGGTAAGGGCAAGAAGCCCTAAATATTTGTCTCCTCACTTTTATTATTAAATATTACTATTATTTTTGTGGTGTGCTTTTTTATTGTTTTGTTTTTTTTGTGTGATGTAATTTTGAAATGCCCGAGTTTATCGGGTTTTTAGTTAATAAAAGATATATTTTATTAGTGAATACCGTTCCTGTCTCTTTCGTTATTGCAGTGGTTGTACGCTTTCGAGGGGCTGCCTATGTATCCACAATTAGCGGAATCAAACCAAACGTAGTTCGGGCAATTTTTTGCAATTTTGAAATACACCAAGACTATTAGTTCGAGGTGTGCGCGACAGTAGGATATATAATCCTAATTTATTGACTTGCTTATAATTTTGAAAATTTATTTATAAAAAGACAAATTTTTATAAATTTTTGCAAATGACATTGAGATAAGGTTTAGGGGTAGTAGCGCTTCAGCTGGTCCAAGTTGGTCGGGTTGAAAAATTTGTTCCCGTCCAGGTCTGTCAGCATCACTGCTCTTCCTGATAGAATCCTCTTTACTTGATATGGCCCAACCCAAATGGGTTTAAATTTTCTTCTTGGGTCAACTGGTAGTAACGCTCGAACGGACTTGAGGACCAAATCCCCTTCTTTGATATTTCTGGGCCTAACTCTTTTGTTAAAAGCCCGTTGTATCCTTTTTTGGTATATTTGGATATTGTTAAGGGCCCGGGATCGTCGTTCGTCCAAAAGAACTAGCGAGTCGTATCGAGCTTAGACCCAGTCTACCTTAGGTACCTGACTTTCAAGTAAAATCCTGAGAGACGGTACTTCTAATTCGGCTGGCTGGACTGCTTCCATTCCGTACGTCAAATAATATGGAGTTGCCCCGGTTGCGGTGCGAATTGACGTTCTGTACCCCCATAAGGCAAAAGGTATTTTGTCGGACCAGTCCCGGTAATTATCAGCCATCTTTTTAAGTATGGTGACAATTGTTTTGTTAGCTGCCTCTACCGCTCCATTTGTTTGGGGACGGTAAGGCGAAGATGTATGCCTTTGGATTTTATATTTGGCTAGCAAAGTAGCGGTTTCAGCCTGGAAATGCGTCCCGTTATCACTGATGAACTCGTGTGGGATCCCGTACCGGCATATAATCTTGTTTTGGATGAATTTAGCAACATGTTTAGCATTCAGAATTCGGTATGATTCGGCTTCGACTCATTTGGTGAAATAGTCGATAGCCACCAAAATGAAACGGTGACCCCCCCGTCCCGGAAGGGTTTACCTTTCCAATTATATCAATTCCCCACGTCGAAAACGACCATGGTGATGTCATGGTGTATAGTAGGGATGATGGCATATGTTGCATGTTGGCGAAAATCTGGCAGTTATGACAGTGTTTGACATAGAACTGTGTAGACACCCACATTTTGACCGCCAGGTGTCTCTAGTAGTTTCCGACAAACACCCGATGATGATCGAACGCGACCATGCTTTAATGGACTCAGATATGGGCTCGAAATTATGGACATTTGGTTTAGGCTTTTTATGGAGTATAAATATCACAAAATCAACCTCAAAATCAGGCCCAGTGGGTCGTTCCGAGTCAAATAAGACTAATTTGGGTCGAATCCGACACCAGGGGTAAAACCGTCTTTTAGCGACCAGGTCACACCCGGTCAAAGATATTTTTTTTCGAGACACACGAACCAGCCGTGTCACCTCACGAGTTTGGCCTAGGCTCGAATACTACAAAAAATCAGCTACGATAAGTATTAAACAATTTCGTTAAGGATATAATTTGATCTCAAGTAGGAATTCTATCCGGATACCAAATCAATACTCGACCGAGCATCAAAAACTCGGCCGAGCAGCCCCATTTCAGCCGAGGTGCCTTTCTTTCCGACCAAGAAACGGAATTCTCGTCCCTTTCAACTTCTTACTTTTCCTATCCTTAGACGGAATCCCACCTCATTCCAACCGGTAACTTTCTTCCTTTGCAAGTTAGTCATTCCCTATAAATAGGATCCTCACAACACATTAAAATCAACGATTCAAAAACAGTTCCCGACATACACATACACATACATAAAACAACCTCGTAACATCCAATATAGCATCGAAAGACCGATAATATAACCCGACGAATCCGACCAAAAACCGGCCACTACCCGCTAGCTTACACGCACCATACGCATCACCCTAACTCACCCACGTCATCTCGACGCTCCCGTACCTAAGCCACTTTCCGACGAGCCTTATTCCGAGAAAACAAAGCATGTAGGTTGAGGGTGTAAAATCAAACCCGATTCTTCCCTTCTCTCTTCCTTTCTCTCGCCCTTTTCTTCTTTTTTCGTCGGTCGGTCTTTTTTTTATATGGGTCGTTGTCGCATTTTTTTTATTTCTAATAACGATATTACAAAATTGTTTTCATAAAACAAAACATTCTTAATAATACGATATCGACTCTCTAGTCGAATATCGTATCAAAAGAATAACATTAAACCTGTTGATGCTAGAAAATCGTTATACGGTCTTAAAAACATAATACAACGATTTTTAACGCGGAGGGAGTCAAACATCGTTTTTTTATTTAAACCTTACAAAATGATTTTCAAACTTTTTTTACCTTTTCTAAAAATCATTCAGACTATTTGATATCGATTTCATAATCGAATATCGAATACGACGAATATCGAAAATATAAATCGAGTATGAATTAATCCATATTTGTACGCGATTTATCAAAATTAGCGATTTTCGAAAAGCTGACCCGAGACAGCTACCCGCGCGAGTCGCGCCCCTCCTGAGCAAGTCGCGCAGGGGCCCGAAAACCGAGACCTTTTTTTTTTTTTTTTTTTTTTTTTTTTTTTTCCGTTTTCTCGTTTTCTCTAACATCGTTTTTTTTACATAAAACAGCGACTGTCTCGGCATATTTTCAGATTTCGACAAATATTTTTCGACCTCGGTCAACACGTGTTTTAATCCATCACGTATTACAAAGCTTTTCAAAATCATGCATATCATTGTATTTACATCTTTTATAAACCGTTACTAACTCATTTGCTCATGTTTGTAGCGATTTATTTTCATCTTTTGTTTTATTAGACTAAAACGAATTTCAAATGCAAATATAACTTTGACGTTATTAGTTTAAGATGCATTAAACGACTTAGCAACCCATTTAATTTTTCTCACATGCTTAGGGAAAATAATGTTTGCATATCATTCAACTGTCGAACTAACGCGTGTACACCAAAAATGAACGATATCCTAGTAAAGGCCGCTAAGTGCGGGCGGGCCGGGGTTGGGTGTTCTTAGTGAACTTCCCAACACGTACCCTCACCCCTTACTCAGAACCATGGTTTCCGGATGTCCGAATCCATTGACAACGAGAGTCATTCAATACACGATATCCGATAATGTCGGTATCGGTATCAAATGCAAAGGGACGAACCCAATAAGCTCTGACATCGGAAATGGGTCGTATTTTGTACACGGCCCACTACGACGTAGAGTGGGTTCAAACGGGCCCGAACTCCCACAAAGTTCGGTGGCGACTCCTACTTCGATTTAAAGTTCAATTTGACCATCTCATATGGAGATTCATTCGCCTACCCAAACCCGTGCGCGGCCATGTCGGGGTGGACCTATGTCATGTCCACAATTTGGCGACTCCGCTGGGGATTAACTGATGTGTCACTTACCATCGGCATCCTCTGGGTGAGATTCGAAAAGAAATCGTTCGAATAGTAATGTACACGTTTTAGTTCAATGGTTCATGCATAACCCAATCTTTCCCGGGCCGGTTACTTGTGACCGACGTCCCACTATACCATGGTGCGTTTCTAAATGGGCGCGCTAAAGACTTCGATGGCGGAACTCGCATGGGTTTTACGGCAGATTCTAAGACCAAATCGGCTTAGGAGGACCGTCCTGATTTGCGAGAAAGCTATCGTCGTTGGTATAGACCCTCTTTCGACCGACCGAGACTTAGACTAAGAGCATACATGGTGTCGTTATACTGTTTCCATGACTACTTGCTACTTGATCCATTTATCGTCTTTTCAAAAACCGTCATTTTCAAAACTTGCATCTTTTCAAAAATCATCCATTTTCAAAATCCGGAAAGCTACCGAATTTAGGACTTATGATTTTGACTCAAAATAGCCTATTTCTCTAGCCGGTATGCTGCCCGAACATTTTCAAAACCTTCGAAAAATCATGGCCCAAAGGCCCTTTACCGATTTTCAAAAGAATCGGCCGTAACTCCGACTTTTTCGGACCTGGCCAAATCCAAATTTCATTTTCAAAACTTTCTTCTTCTTAGGACTTCCCGTATTTAGTAGTGTCGGGTTTTGTCATAAGTTTTTAGAATCTCTAGCGTCGAAACTCCGTCGATCCTACATCACGAGTTTCTCCCCCAATCCCGTCTGCCTTATCCGTCAAGGCATGGCCCACCTGCGTAGGACGAACTCCTACAAAGGAAAGCCCGTTTACACATTCAAGTCTAAAGTCTGGGGAATGCACACATGGATCTTCCTTCAAACGGGACTAGGCCCACTTTGCCAAATCCTATGGAAGGCCCATCGTCCACGAGTCACCCGTCTAGGAGTCGGTTTCTCAGTCCCTTTTCTAAGTCTAGTCTTTCCTTGCTCGGGATGCACTATCTGGGTTCGTTTCTGATTACACGGTGTTCTTACAGACAGGCCACCCTTCACCCGAACCATGACGAAAGAAGCCATTGACGAGTTGACAGCTGCATTGACTAAGCTCCAAGATCAACTGACACAGATGAGGCAGGACCAGATAAGGGGGTTAAGTCAAACATGTTCAAGCACCAGTTTGCCTCTTCCCTCGAGAAGCACCCGAGAGCCTGGTTCTACAGGCTCGATTCCAAGAAATACAAGTCTTGGGATGATGTGGCGACGGAATTCGCTCGGAACTATGCCGACAACACCGAAATCCAAACCACGATGCGCACCCTGGAAGTAATGGCCCAGGAACCAAAGGAAAGATTTACAAAATACCTTCAGCGCCGGAGGGCTGAAAGCGTCAAGCTGGTCGATAAGCCCAGCGAGAAAGTGTTGGTAGAAGCCTTCATGAAGAACCTCCTTCCCGCTTACCGGGTCCATCTCCGGTACGCCATCATACCCAGTTTCACTGCCCTAACTGAAATGGGGACGAGAATTGATGATGACTTAAGATTGGAGAGCCTCACTAAGGCCTCTGCCAAGGGCTACCAAGGGGCCAGCTCATCCACAAGCAAGCCCACATCTGCTACTGCTGCTCGTAGCATTTTTGACGAGGTTAATCTACTTGATACCCCGTCCAAGAAGAATACCACACCTCGGGTATTCACCGACATAGGTACCACCTATGCAAATGCCTTACAAAGGCTCTCATCAAAAGGCCTGATCAACCCGATAGGCCCAACACCTAAAATCCCGGTCAAGCATCGCTCCAAGGCCTACGACATCCAGGCCTATTGCAAGTACCATCGTGGCAAGGGACACGATACCGAGAAATGTTGGAAGCTAAAGTATCTTATCCAGGATCTCATCGAAAGTGGAAAGATCCCTTTACCTAGAGGCAAGCCCAGCAACAAGGATAATACGTTGGCCACTCACGCCATCTTCTCTGAGGAAGTAGTTGACTGCTCACATCTTATTTCCCCATTCGTCCCGCAAATAAACGGGATCTGGTGCGACGACGAAGATGACGTCTATCTTACTAAGGGGGAAGCTGTTCCCATCACCCCCGAAGAGATCCAGAAGGTTAAGACCAAAGCCTTAGCCAGTAATCATCTTAAGGACACCCTTATCATCACCGAGCCATCTAGGTTGGAGGCCGCCGAAGAGGAGCTAACCACCGAAAAGGCTCTCGTGAAGCAGCTGAGCAAGACTCGAGTTGACCTCTCTATATGGCAACTCCTAGTTAGCTCACAAGAACATCGAGAGGCACTCACTAAGGCCCTCGATCAAGTCAAAATCGACTCTACGGCTACTCCAGCCGAAATGGTAGCCGCGGTTCTGCCCCACCTAAAGGGGAAAGCTAAGGAAGAAGGCTGATAAGTGTCATTTGTAGTGCCTATTTCGTAGTGTTTTGGTCCCATTTTCCTTGTAGAATCGCTCCTTGGGAGCGGTTTAGGGGCTTCTTATGCTTCCTTTAGTTCGTTTCAGGTTTCCGAGACCGATTTGGAAGAGTTGGAGCGATTCCGACTCGATACATACACATTTTGGAGCCAACGGAGTAAAGGAACGATCACTCGATGCCTTGGAAACGACCCCGAGACCTTGGGACCCAATCCCGAGCCTCTGAGACCCGATCCCGAGTCCCGAGAATCGGTGAGAAGCCCACGAGAACCAAGGAGGGACCAAAAAGATCATAATGGAGGCCTACAAGGCTCATCCCGTTCGGGATGGCCTCATCCCGTTCGGGATGAGGTGCACAAACAAGGAGGTTGCTGTGAAGAGCCGTCTCGGCCGAGACCAACCTTGTCTCGGTCGGGACCATCTCGTCCCGACCGGGACCACCCCGTCTCGGCCGGGACGAGCCTGCTGCAACTCCGCTTTGTTTTCTTTATTCTCCCTTCCACTTATAACCCTATATATACCCTTCCCTTGTTATGTAAATTGGATGGACTTCATTAGACATTAAACCCTAGACTAATTTAGGTTAGATTAGATTAGATTAGTGTAGATTAGTCGGTAATTAGTTGTTAATCCTAGTTTAGTACTTGTATTAAGGGAATTCTTCAAGATCCATCCAAGATTGACAACCTTGGATGTTTGTTTTGGGTTTTCTTCATTAATGCAAGTTTTGTTCTTCCATTCATCTTGTTAGTAGGTGTAATCTTTCTTTCTCTTCTCTTATTCTTGTTTTATCATCCAAGTTTACATCTTTGTTGATTGTTATGTTCATAGTTAATAGATTTCACTAGTATCTTCATGTTTGGTTTGGTTCTTGTGTTGAATCCTCTTGTTCTTGTTAGTTGTAGTATAATTATGTCAGAGTAGTGTTCTTGCTAGGGTTAGTAGGGTGATTAGGGTGTTAATTGAATGATTAAGGGATTGTTAGAGATGTTGGTGGAAGATTTGGGTTTCCTCTTGGTTGGTGCACATCACATGTTTGTTGAAATGCTTGATTGACTAGTAGATGCATATACTTGTTTTTCTTGCCTTTCTCTTGTGGGTGATGGTTTGTTTGTGGGTTCGGTTCCCTCACTAAGTTGCGAGAGCCCGGTGAGGACGACCCCTAGGTCGGTCTAAGTAGCGAGAGCCCGGATGCGACCTAGGCCACTATAGCATGTTAGAACCCCGTTTGTCATGTGTGTCACTGAGATGAGTTATAGGATGAACCTCTAGGTGGGTCTAAGTTGCGAGAGCCCGGACTAACCTAGATTACCCTACTACCTCCTTTGCTCTAGTTATCCCTTGACAATTCCGTTACCCCTTTGACCCCGACCTAATCCTAGCCCGTTCTCCTAGTTTGCTTTCTCCTTAGCCATAGTCTTAGTCTAGGTTTCTCCCCTCTCTATCATTCTCTAGTTTAGCTTAGCTCGTTGACTTAGTCTCGTATTTAGGCGACCTTAGTCTAGGCTTTACATTACCGTCCCCGTGGATTCGACCCGACTTACCCTATCTAACCTAGTTAGGTTAGCTGGTTATATTATTGACGGTTGGGACGTGACAAATCCCTTCCCATCAATTTGGCGCCGTTGCCGGGGACGGTGCTAGTTTGGACTTTGTTTTCCTAGTTACTTGACTTTGACTTTGTCTTTGTGTTTGTGTTTTCTTTTTTCTTTTTGTTACTTTGCTTCTTGTGTGTGTGTGGTTTATTTCTCTCTTGTCTAGTGCCCAAAAAGCACTAGACTTCTCACGTTTGTTCTTAGTCTACAGTTTGTGCTTAGAGGTGGTGACTATCTTCTTCTTGCTACTTAGAGCCGCTTTAACGGACGGTTGCTAGAATGAGTGGTTTCCAACCGGGTATGGACTACGATTTTCGAGCGAGCATGGGGTTTGATCTAAACTCCACACACTCGGGAGCCGATATGAGCTACTCCTCTTCTTCCATGAACCAAGGGTATGACATGACGTCCCCCTACCATTATCAAGCTTCTTGAGGTAATCAAGATGGGTATGATGATAAGTGTCATTTGTAGTGCCTATTTCGTAGTGTTTTGGTCCCATTTTCCTTGTGGAATCGCTCCTTGGGAGCGGTTTAGGGGCTTCTTATGCTTCCTTTAGTTCGTTTCAGGTTTCCGAGACCGATTTGGAAGAGTTGGAGCGATTCCGACTCGATACATACACATTTTGGAGCCAACGGAGTAAAGGAACGATCACTCGATGCCTTGGAAACGACCCCGAGACCTTGGGACCCAATCCCGAGCCTCTGAGACCCGATCCCGAGTCCCGAGAATCGGTGAGAAGCCCACGAGAACCAAGGAGGGACCAAAAAGATCATAATGGAGGCCTACAAGGCTCATCCCGTTCGGGATGGCCTCATCCCGTTCGGGATGAGGTGCACAAACAAGGAGGTTGCTGTGAAGAGCCGTCTCGGCCGAGACCAACCTTGTCTCGGTCGGGACCATCTCGTCCCGACCGGGACCACCCCGTCTCGGCCGGGACGAGCCTGCTGCAGCTCCGCTTTGTTTTCTTTATTCTCCCTTCCACTTATAACCCTATATATACCCTTCCCTTGTTATGTAAATTGGATGGACTTCATTAGACATTAAACCCTAGACTAATTTAGGTTAGATTAGATTAGATTAGTGTAGATTAGTCGGTAATTAGTTGTTAATCCTAGTTTAGTACTTGTATTAAGGGAATTCTTCAAGATCCATCCAAGATTGACAACCTTGGATGTTTGTTTTGGGTTTTCTTCATTAATGCAAGTTTTGTTCTTCCATTCATCTTGTTAGTAGGTGTAATCTTTCTTTCTCTTCTCTTATTCTTGTTTTATCATCCAAGTTTACATCTTTGTTGATTGTTATGTTCATAGTTAACAGATTTCACTAGTATCTTCATGTTTGGTTTGGTTCTTGTGTTGAATCCTCTTGTTCTTGTTAGTTGTAGTATAATTATGTCAGAGTAGTGTTCTTGCTAGGGTTAGTAGGGTGATTAGGGTGTTAATTGAATGATTAAGGGATTGTTAGAGATGTTGGTGGAAGATTTGGGTTTCCTCTTGGTTGGTGCACATCACATGTTTGTTGAAATGCTTGATTGACTAGTAGATGCATATACTTGTTTTTCTTGCCTTTCTCTTGTGGGTGATGGTTTGTTTGTGGGTTTGGTTCCCTCACTAAGTTGCGAGAGCCCGGTGAGGACGACCCCTAGGTCGGTCTAAGTAGCGAGAGCCCGGATGCGACCTAGGCCACTATAGCATGTTAGAACCCCGTTTGTCATGTGTGTCACTGAGATGAGTTATAGGATGAACCTCTAGGTGGGTCTAAGTTGCGAGAGCCCGGACTAACCTAGATTACCCTACTACCTCCTTTGCTCTAGTTATCCCTTGACAATTCCGTTACCCCTTTGACCCCGACCTAATCCTAGCCCGTTCTCCTAGTTTGCTTTCTCCTTAGCCATAGTCTTAGTCTAGGTTTCTCCCCTCTCTATCATTCTCTAGTTTAGCTTAGCTCGTTGACTTAGTCTCGTATTTAGGCGACCTTAGTCTAGGCTTTACATTACCGTCCCCGTGGATTCGACCCGACTTACCCTATCTAACCTAGTTAGGTTAGCTGGTTATATTATTGACGGTTGGGACGTGACAAATCCCTTCCCATCAATTTGGCGCCGTTGCCGGGGACGGTGCTAGTTTGGACTTTGTTTTCCTAGTTACTTGACTTTGTCTTTGTGTTTGTGTTTTCTTTTTTCTTTTTGTTACTTTGCTTCTTGTGTGTGTGTGGTTTATTTCTCTCTTGTCTAGTGCCCAAAAAGCACTAGACTTCTCACGTTTGTTCTTAGTCTACAGTTTGTGCTTAGAGGTGGTGACTATCTTCTTCTTGCTACTTAGAGCCGCTTTAACGGACGGTTGCTAGAATGAGTGGTTTCCAACCGGGTATGGACTACGATTTTCGAGCGAGCATGGGGTTTGATCTAAACTCCACACACTCGGGAGCCGATATGAGCTACTCCTCTTCTTCCATGAACCAAGGGTATGACATGACGTCCCCCTACCATTATCAAGCTTCTTGAGGTAATCAAGATGGGTATGATGATAAGTGTCATTTGTAGTGCCTATTTCGTAGTGTTTTGGTCCCATTTTCCTTGTGGAATCGCTCCTTGGGAGCGGTTTAGGGGCTTCTTATGCTTCCTTTAGTTCATTTCAGGTTTCCGAGACCGATTTGGAAGAGTTGGAGCGATTCCGACTCGATACATACACATTTTGGAGCCAACGGAGTAAAGGAACGATCACTCGATGCCTTGGAAACGACCCCGAGACCTTGGGACCCAATCCCGAGCCTCTGAGACCCGATCCCGAGTCCCGAGAATCGGTGAGAAGCCCACGAGAACCAAGGAGGGACCAAAAAGATCATAATGGATGCCTACAAGGCTCATCCCGTTCGGGATAAGCTCATCCCGTTCGGGATAAGCTCATCCCGTTCGGGATGAGGTGCACAAACAAGGAAGCCACTGACCAGGGCCCATCCCGATCGGGATGGTGGCGTCCCGACCAGGACCGACCTCGTCCCGACCGGGACCACCCCGTCTCGGCCGGGACGGGCCTGCTGTTGCACGCCTTGCTTTCTTTTCTTCTCCCTTCCATTTGTAACTCTATATATACCCCCCCCCCCTCTTGTATTAAGACACTATCATATGTTATATCCTTATACCCTAGACTACTTTAGGTTAGATTAGATTAGATTAGTGTAGATTAGTCGATAATTAGTAGTTAATCTTAGATTAGTACTTGTATTAAGGGAATTCTTCAAGATCTTCTCCAAGCTTGACAACCTTGGATGTTTGTTTTGGGTTTTCTTCATTAATGCAAGTTTTGTTCTTTCTCCTTCACTAGTTTGGTATATTCCTTTCCTTTTCCTCTTAATCTTTATTTATGTTATTCAAGTTTCAATCTTTGATTGTAGTTAATAGTTTTCATTAGTTTGTAGATGTTTGTGTTGTTTCTTTTGTTAATCCATCTTGTCAGTGTTAGTTGTAGTTTGATTATGTTAGAGTAGTGTTCTTGCTAGGGTTAGTAAGGTGATTAGGGTGTTAATTGGGTGATTAAGGGTTGGTTAGAGTTGTTGGTGGAAGATTTGGGTTTCCTCTTGTTTGATGCACATCACATGTTTGTGGAATTGCTTGAATGACTAAGTATGTGCGAATGCTTGTTTTTCTTGCCTTTCTCTTGTGGGTGATAGTTTGATTGTGGGTTCGGTTCACTCACTAACTTGCGAGAGCCCGGTGAGGACGACCCCTAGGTCGGTCTAAGTAGCGAGAGCCCGGATGCGACCTAGGCCACCATAGCGCGCTAGAACCCCGTTTGTCATGTGTGTCGCCGAGATGGGTTCTAGGTGGAACCTCTAGGTGGGTCTAAGTTGCGAGAGCCCGGACCAACCTAGATCACCCTACTACCTCCTTAGCTCTAGTTCTTCCTTGACCATTCCGTTACCCCTTTGACCCCGACCTAATCCTAGCCCGTTTTCTTATTTGTTTCCCTTAGTCATAGTCTAGCTTTCTCCCCTCCTTATCATAGTAGTTTAGCCTAGTTCGTTGACTTAGTCTCGTATTTGGGCCGACCTAGTCTAGGCTATACATTACCGTCCCCGTGGATTCAACCCAACTTGCCCTATCTACCGTAGGAATAGCCGGTTTATTATTGACGGTTGGGGTTCCGCGACAAATCCCTCCCATCAATTTGGCGCCGTTGCCGGGGACGGTGCTAGTTTAGACTTTGTTTTCCTAGTTACTTGACTTTGTCTTTGTGTTTGTGTTTTCTTTTTTTTTCTTTTGGTTACTTTGCTTCTTGTGTGTGTGTGGTTTATTTCTCTCTTGTCTAGTGCCCAAAAAGCACTAGACTTCTCACGTTTGTTCTTAGTCTACAGTTTGTGCTTAGAGGTGGTGATTATCTTCTTCTTGCAACTCAGAGCCGCTTAAACGGACGGTTGCTAGAATGAGTGGTTTCCAACTGGGTATGGACTACGATTTTCGGGCAAGCATGGGGTTTGATATAAACTCCACACACATGGAAGCCGATATGAGCTACCACTCTTCTTCCATGAACCAAGGGTATGACATGACGTCCCCCTACCACTATCAAGCTTCTTGGGGTGACTCTAGTGGGTATGAGCCTCAAGAATATGAAAACGGCTACCAACAGGTGAACGATTACCAATCCTACGAGCATGGTGACTATTACTCAAGCTATGATTGTGTACCCACCATGTTCAATCAAGATTCACCGTATGGAAGCCAATACCCCCAAGACCCACAATACTACCCTACACCCTAACCACAATATGAACCCCATGACCCACAATACTACCAATCACCCCAACCTCACTACCAACAATATGATGCCCCCCCGGGCATCATCAAGATTATCAAGGAGCCTTACAAGACCCCAATGACCACCAATCGTCAAACTTGGAGTTTCATCAATCGATGCTTCAAATGCAACAAGAAATGGCCATCCAATTGCAAAAGAATAAGGAACTCTTGGCCCAAATTCGAAGGGGAAACGAGGCGAGCAATGCTCATTTAAATGCATTATCGGTTCAAGCCATAATGTCTTTATCCCGAGCATCATATTTAGATGGAGGGTGCCCACTTGAGAAAGAGGAGCAACCGAATTACAAAGCCGCCGATGTAGTTCCCTTTGATAGAGAAGTTTGCTTTGAAGAACCTCAATCGTCTACCCAAAAAGAGACGAATGAGGAGATGACTCTTGGTGAAGGCATCGTTGGTGAGGAATTGGAAGAGGATAGTGAGTGGAATGGTTTGGTGGAGTTTGTAGAGTTGTTGGGTGAAATTGTGAGCCTCGAGTTGCCCTTGTCCGAGAATGTGGATAAGCATCAAGAGCCCCTAGAAAGTGAGCCAAGCAATGACTTGGAGGAGATTGAAACCGCCGGTAGAAGTTTCGATCCTATCCTCCAAGATGATGTGGGGCCGAGTGATGAAGACGGGGAACCACAACTTGAGGCAAGTGTGGGGGTGTGCAACGAAGAAGTGAGGCCAAAACCGCTTTTTGTGCCTCGATTCTTGTAGATGAAGCTTGCTTGTGATTGGAGGCAATGCTTAGGGAGGAAGAGTTCGGTTAGGCTCGTAGGATGGAGAGACCCCGGAGACTACTTTGAAGATGATGTCGGGTCTTGGGATTCCTACTTCTTGCCTCCTCCTTGGAGGCCGTGGAGGTCGGTTAAGCTCGAGCGCTTCTTGGGCCTTCACTACGATGTCGGTAGCGCGTTCGACTTGCTCCTCCATGCCCTTGAGGGCTATGGTTGAAGAATGGAGTCCACCATCCTAGGTTTGACGGAGTTCCTAAAAGAACCGTCATGTTGTATATTCCCTTCCTCTCCTCTTCTTTAAAGTTCTTGTGCTTGTATTTGTGATTTTTGTTTCTAGGACTTCATTTGTTTTTGTGGGATTCTTGTGATTGATTTGGTATTTTGATGAGCGATGTGAGGGAGTGAATTTGATGTTTTGTTTGAGTTTATTGTGATAGGTGAAGTGAAGGTGACTCCTAGAAAGGAGTGGTTGATGATGGAGTTTGATTTGCGAGCGAGGAAGTCGGTTTTTGAAGCTTGGAGTAAGCTTTTGGGCTTGGGGAAGCAAAGAAGACTCATCCCGACCGGGAAGAGGGCTTCCCGACCGGGAAGGAGCCATCCCGACCGGAAAGGAGCCATCCCGATCGGGATGAAGGTGCTGAAAATCGGATTCACTGGAGTGCGTTCCCGACCGGGACGAGGGTTTCCCGATTGGGAAGGGTTTATCAACCCGATCGGGACCATCCATCCCGACCGGGATGGACCCCTTTGTCTCCACCCATCCATTATACCCCCTCCCAACCTCCCTACTCCTCCTTACTCCTTTCATATGACCCGTACACCTCACTTTACACACCGAGATTCACATCGAATCCTAACCCTCCCCTCACACCATTACTACCTCTACCATGCGGTATTATCGAGAATGAAGAGGAATAGCAAGGATGAAGACAAGCAAGTGCCTATATTGATCTATGAGACGATGGTGAGAGTGAGTTGCTAACCCATGGTACGGCAACTATCCTTTCTTTTCCGTCTTTTATTGCTTGTTTTCCTTTGTTTACTCCCCTTCCCCTTGTACACTTTTGTGTCATGGTGTCATGGTGGCCCTCGGGGCCTTGGTATATGTTGCTCCCGACTCTCGATGATGTGACTACATCGAGAGTCATTTTCAAAATCCAAATTTTACAAGTTTTTCACTTTCTTTTTTGAGGATTTAGTCGGATTTAGGCGGAATCCGGGCTAGGTGACTTGATTACACCTAGCCCTTCCCTCCCATTTCCTTTTATTTCCTTCTTTTTATTTCTTCCCCCATCCATATCTTTTCTTGTCTCGGCCCATGGTGACTTGACTACACCCCGGCCGGACACCCTCTACCCTTTTCTTCACTTTATTTTTGATTTTTAGCTTTATTTTCGTAGTTTCTTTTCTTTTTCTTTTGTCTCTCCGCACCCTACGATCGAGCATGAGGACATGGCTCGATTTAAGTGTGGGGGAGCGATATTCTAGTATAGTTAGTTTTATTTTCGTAGTTTTTCCGAAAAAATCTTTAAAAACCATAAAAATTTGATTTTTTTTTTTTCATAAAAATCAAAAAGATTTTTCTTTTGTGTGTTTTCATTTTATGTCTTTGTGTCGTATATTTGTTTGTGTGCGTGTTTTACCTCCCTTTGTCCTTATAGGTTACTTTAATCGCCAATGACTTTGGAAAGCTCTAAAGACTTCCGGTAACATCTTATCCCTTTTTCTTCTTTATCTCTTATGGAGTTTGGAGGAGATTGTGATGTTGTGTGCTCGGGTGGAGCTTTGTGCATATTGGTGGGTGATTTGGTGACTTGTTTGGATGATCGGGGTGGTGTTTGTGTTTTGTGTGTGTTCGTTTTGTTGTGTTTTTGTTTTGTTGCCTTTGCTTCTTTTTCTTTCGTTCGTTTTCGTCGTGTCTTTGTTTTGAGTTGAGTTGTGTGTCATGTGCGTAAACCGTTTTCGAAAACCCGGTTTAGAGGCTAGTGTGCAAGTGTTTACTTTCCCTTCCTAGTTGTATAAATCGAGTCTTGGACTTTAGTCTAGTAGAATGACCCTAAATCAATGAATCCGTTGGTCCTTTACCTTGAGTCCACCTAGCTTACTAGGAATTTACTACGGGATTTGCACCTTTGACCATTATGACCACCCACGGTGTGAAAAGGCCTTGGTTACCGAGTCTCGTCCCTTAGGTGACCGTGTTTAGGATCTTTTGATTAGTCCAAGTTCTCCACTTTTTGTGGGTTAGAAGGGAAGGGCCCGTCCCGACTCACCCATTCACCTACCTCCTACGCATCCCCACACAATAAAACGTAAATTGTTGATTCTCTCTTTCTTGTTATACAATGAAAATGCCAAGAATGCCAAATCTTGCCAAAAAAAGGGCAAAGAAAAGAAAAGAAAAGAAAAATGAAAGAAAGAAAAGAAATGAAGAAAAAGAAAAGGCACAAAAGCCAAAAAGAAAATAGAAAAGAAGAAAAAGAAATGGCATGGCAACAAACAAAGCAAAAACGCAAAAGAAGAAAGAAAATGCCAAAAGAAAACCCGTCTCACAAAAAGAAATCCCCACAAAAATAAGCCTTCTCCTGACTTTTGCCGTGAAGAGCCTACCAAAGGACCGAGTCCGAGGAAGGATGATAGCGGCATTAGTCGGTCTTCCCTCATTTTGCATATTTCCACCTTTTTACTTGGACTAGTTAGGCGGTCTTGGACGCGGGACGACCCTCTTGGCTCACGCTAAAGGGGCCGGGGTCTCACTTACCTACAGTGTCGACTAACACCGTGGTTCCTCACTTTTCCACTCCGCCGATCGTCCCGTGGTACGTTTTTAGAGAGTTAGGAGGACCTAGGTAAGTTAACAACGTTTTTGTTGCTTTATCGTCATACTAGGGTCTAGTCCACCTTGGTTTGTATTGCTAGCTTGGGAACGTTGTCACTTACCTCGAGTCCTAAACCGGTGCTTCATTCACTGCTTTTTGAGGGATGCGGTATTTGTTTTCTTTTGGGTGCAACCGATTAGGTGTTTGTTTGTGTGATTGTTTGTTTATGTGTTTTGTGTCCGGTTGCATCCACAGTTTTGTCGCAAGACCCAACTTGCCTTGCGGAGTGCACTTTTCCTCTAAGTGCGCTCGCGTGAGTTGAAGGGGCGTAGGGTGCGCTAATACCCACTCGGATAGTTTAGTAGTAGTAAGTGCTTACTCGAGGGCGAGTAATGGTTAAGTGTGGGGGAGTTGATAAGTGTCATTTGTAGTGCCTATTTCGTAGTGTTTTGGTCCCATTTTCCTTGTGGAATCGCTCCTTGGGAGCGGTTTAGGGGCTTCTTATGCTTCCTTTAGTTCGTTTCAGGTTCCCGAGACCGATTTGGAAGAGTTGGAGCAATTCCGACTCAATACATACACATTTTGGAGCCAACGAAACTAAGGAACGATGACTCGATGCCTTGGAGTCGACCCCGAGACCTTGGGACCCAATCCCGAGCCTCCGAGACCCGATCCCGAGACCCGAGAATAGGTGAGAAGTCCATGAGAACCAAGGAGGGACCAAAAAGATCATAATGGAGGCCTACAAGGCTCATCCCGTTCGGGATAAGCTCATCCCGTTCGGGATGAGGTGCACAAACAAGGAAGCCACTGACCAGGGCCCATCCCGATCGGGATGGTGGCATCCCGACCGGGACCGACCTCGTCCCGACCGGGACCACCCCGTCTCGGCCGGGACGGGCCTACTGTTGCACGCCTTGCTTTCTTTTCTTCTCCCTTCCATTTGTAACTCTATATATACCCCCCCCCTCTTGTATTAAGACACTATCATATGTTATATCCTTAAACCCTAGACTACTTTAGGTTAGATTAGATTAGATTAGTGTAGATTAGTCGATAATTAGTAGTTAATCTTAGATTAGTACTTGTATTAAGGGAATTCTTCAAGATCTTCTCCAAGCTTGACAACCTTGGATGTTTGTTTTGGGTTTTCTTCATTAATGCAAGTTTTGTTCTTTCTTCTTCACTAGTTTGGTATATTCCTTTCCTTTTCCTCTTAATCTTTATTTATGTTATTCAAGTTTCAATCTTTGATTGTAGTTAATAGTTTTCATTAGTTTGTAGATGTTTGTGTTGTTTCTTTTGTTAATCCATCTTGTCAGTGTTAGTTGTAGTTTGATTATGTTAGAGTAGTGTTCTTGCTAGGGTTAGTAAGGTGATTAGGGTGTTAATTGGGTGATTAAGGGTTGGTTAGAGTTGTTGGTGGAAGATTTGGGTTTCCTCTTGTTTGATGCACATCACATGTTTGTGGAATTGCTTGAATGACTAAGTATGTGCGAATGCTTGTTTTTCTTGCTTTCTCTTGTGGGTGATAGTTTGTTTGTGGGTTCGGTTCACTGACAAAGTTGCGAGATCCCGGTGAGGACGACCCCTAGGTCGGTCTAAGTAGCGAGAGCCCGGATGCGACCTAGGCCACCATAGCACACTAGAACCCCGTTTGTCATGTGTGTCGCCGAGATGGGTTATAGGTGGAACCTCTAGGTGGGTCTAAGTTGCGAGAGCCCGGACCAACCTAGATCACCCTACTACCTCCTTAGCTCTAGTTCTCCCTTGACCATTCCGTTACCCCTTTGACCCCGACCTAATCCTAGCCCGTTTTCTTATTTGTTTCCCTTAGTCATAGTCTAGCTTTCTCCCCTCCTTATCATAGTAGTTTAGCCTAGTTCGTTGACTTAGTCTCGTATTTGGGCCGACCTAGTCTAGGCTATACATTACCGTCCCCGTGGATTCGACCCGACTTGCCCTATCTACCGTAGGAATAGCCGGTTTATTATTGACGGTTGGGGTTCCGCGACAAATCCCTCCCATCATATGATCTTCAAGGATATGAAAACGGCTACCAACAAGTGAACGATTACCAATCCTACGAGCATGGTGACTATTACTCGAGCTATGATTGTGAACCCACCATGTTCAATCAAGATTCACCGTATGGAAGCCAATACCCCCAAAACCCACAATATTACCCTCCACCCCAACCACAATATGAACCCCATGACCCACAATACTACCAATCACCCCAACCTTGCTACCAACAATATGATGCCCCACCTCTTGGGCATCATCAAGATTTTCAAGGAGTTTTACAAGACCCCAATGACCACCAATCGTCAAACTTGGAGTTGTATCATTCGATTCTTCAATTGCAAAGGAGCGCACAAGAAATGGCCATTCAAATGCAAAAAGAGCAAGATGAATTCATGGCCCGATTTTGAAGGGAAAACGAGGCAAGGGATGCTCGATTAGATGCAATAACGGTTAAAACCGTAATGCTTTTATCCCGAACATCGCAATTAGATGAAGGATGCCCACTTGAGAAAGAGGAGCAACCTAACCATGAAGCCGCCGATGTAATTCCCTTTGAAGGAGAGATTTGCTTTGAAGAACCTCAATCGTCTACCCAAAAAGAGACGAATGAGGAGATGACTCTTGGTGAAGGCATCGTTGGTGAGGAATTGGAGGAGGATAGTGAGTTGGATGGGTTGGTGGAATTTGTGAGGATGTTGGGTGAAATTGTTAGCCTCGAGTTGCCCTTGTGCGATAATTTGGACAAGCATTAAGAGCCCCTTGCTAGCACACCGAGAGATGACTTGGAAGAGATTGAAACCGCCGGTAGAAGTTTCGATTCTCCTCTCCAAGATGATGTGGGGCCGAGTGATGAAGACGGGGAACCACAACTTGAGGCAAGTGTGGGGGTGTGCAACGAGGAAGTGAGGCCAAAACCGCTTTTTGTGCCTTGTTTCTTGGAGATGAAGCTTGCTTGTGATTGGAGGCAATGCTTTGGGAGGAAGAGATCGGTAAAGCTCGTAGGATGGATAGACCCCGGAGACAACTTTGAAGATGATTTTGGGTCTTGGGAATCCTACTTCTTGCCTCCTCCTTGGAGGCCGTGGAGGTCGGTTAAGCTCGACCACTTCATGGGCCTTCACTATGATGTCGGTAGCGCGTTCGACTTGCTCCTCCATGCCCTTGAGGGCTACGGTTGAAGAAGAAGTCCACCATCCTAGGTTTGACGGAGTTCCTAAAAGAACCGTCATGTTGTATATTCCCCCTCCCTCTTCCTTAGAGTACTTGTACTTGTATTTGTGTGTTTTGTTTCTTGGATTTGTTTTTTTTTTTAGGAATTCTTGTAATTTGGAATTGAAAAATCCAAATTTACAAGTCTTTCTTTTTCTTCCTTTATTTTATTTTTCTTTTAGTTAGAATTAGTCGGATTTAGGCGGAATCCGGGCTAGGTGACTTGATTACACCTAGCCCTCCCCTCCCATTTCCTTTTATTTCTTTCTTTTTATTTCTTCCCCCTTCCATATCTTTTCTCGTCTCGGCCCATGGTGACTTGACTACACCCCGGCCGGACACCTTCTACCCTTTTCTTCGCTTTATTTTTGATTTTTTTTAGCTTTATTTTCGTAGTTTCTTTTCTTTTACTTTTATCTCTCCGCACACTACGATTGAGCATATGAGGACATTGCTCGGTTTAAGCGTGGGGGAGCGATATTCTAGCATAGTTAGTTTATTTTCTTAGTTTTTCGAAAAATCTTTAAAAAACCATAAAAATTTGAAAAATTTGAATTTTTTTCACAAAAATCAAAAAGATTTTCTTTTGTGTGTTTTCCTTTTTTGTCATTGTGTCGTATATTTGTTTTGTGTGCGTGTTTTGCCTTCCTTTTTTTCCTTATAGGTTGCTTTAATCGTCGTTAACTTTGGAAGGCTTTCAAGACTCCCGGTAACATCTTATCCCTTTTTCTTCTTTACCTCTTGCGGAGTTTGGAGGTGTGATGTTGTGTGCTCGGGAGAAGCTTTGTAAAGTGTGGTTGATTTGGTGGCTTGTTTGGATGATCGGGGTGGTGATTGTGTTGTGTATGTGTTCATTTTGTGTTGTTTTTGTTTCGTTGCTTTTACTTCTTTTCCTTTCATTCTCGTTGAGTCCTTGTGATGTGTTGTGTAGTTGTGTCTTGTGTAAATGGTTTTCGAAAACCCGGTTTAGATGCTAGTGTGTGAGTGTCTATTTTCCCTTCCTAGTAGTGTAAATCGAGTCTTGGACATTAGCCTAGTAGAATGACCCTAAATCAATGATTTTGTTGGTCTTTTACCTTGAGTCCACCTAGCTTACTAGGGATTTACTACGGGATTTGCACCTTTGACCATTATGACCACCCACGGTCTGAAAAGGCCTTGGTTACCGAGTCTCGTCCCTTAGGTGACTGTGTCTAGGATTGTTTGATTAGTCCAAGTTCTCCACTTTTTGTGGGTTTGAAGAGGGATCGCGACCCCCGACTTACCCATTTACCTACCTCTCACACATATCCACACAATAAGATGCAATTTGTTGAATTCTCTCTTTCTCAATTATCAAGAAGTGCCAAAAAGCCAAATCTTGCCAAAAAAGGGGCAAAGAAAAGAAAAGAAAGAAAAAAATGAAAGAAAGAAAAGAATGAAGAAAAAGAAAAGGCACAAAAGCCAAAAAGAAAATAGAAAAGAAAAAAAAAAAGAAATGGTATGGCAGCAAACAAATCAAAACGTCGAAAAGAAAGAAAATGCCAAAAGAAAACCCGTCTCACAAAAAGAAATCCCCACAAAAATAAGCCTTTTTCCGACTTTTGCCGTGAAGAGCCTACCAAAGGACCGAGTCCCGAGGAAGGATGATAGCGGCATTAGTCGGTCTTCCCTCATTTTGCATATTTCCATCTTTTTACTTGGACTAGTTAGGAGGTTTTAGACATGGGACGACCCTCTTGGCTCACGCTAAAGGGGGCGGGGTCTCACTTACCTACAGTGTCGACTAACACCGTGGTTCTTCACTTTTCCACTCCGCCGATCGTCCCGTAGTACGTTTTTAGAAAGTTAGGAGGACCTAGGTAAGTTACCAACGTTTTTGTTGCTTTATCGTCATACTATTAGGGTTTAGTTCACCTTGGTTTGTATGTCTAGCTTGGGAACGTTGTCACTTGCCTCGAGTCCTAAACCGGTGCTTCTTTCACCGCTTGTTTGAGGGAAGCGGTATTTGTTTTCTTTTGGGTGCAACCGATTATGTGTTTGTTTGTTTATGTGTGTTGTGTCCGGTTGCATCCGCGGTTTTGTCGCAAGACCCCACTTGCCTTGCGGGGTGCACTTCTCCTCTAAGTGTACTCGCGTGAGTTGAAGGGGCGTAGGGTGTGCTAATACCCACTCGGATAGTTTAGTAGTAGTATGTGCTTACTCGAGGGCGAGTAAGGGTTAAGTGTGGGGGAGTTGATAAGTGTCATTTGTAGTGCCTATTTCGTAGTGTTTTGGTCCCATTTTCCTTGTAGAATCGCTCCTTGGGAGCGGTTTAGGGGCTTCTTATGCTTCCTTTAGTTCGTTTCAGGTTCCCGAGACCGATTTTGAAGAGTTGGAGCGATTCCGACTCGATACATACACATTTTGGAGCCAACGGAGTAAAGGAACGATCACTCGATGCCTTGGAGTCGACCCCGAGACCTTGGGACCCAATCCCGAGCCTCCAAGACCCGATCCTGAGTCCCGAGAATCGGTGAGAAGCCCACGAGAACCAAGGAGGGACCAAAAAGATCATAATGGAGGCCTACAAGGCTCATCCCGTTCGGGATGAGGTGCACAAACAAGGAGGTTGCTATGAAGAGCCATCTCGGCCGAGACCAACCTTGTCTCGGTCGGGACCATCTCGTCCCGACCGGGACCACCCCGTCTCGGCCGGGACGAGCCTGCTGCAGCTCCGCTTTGTTTTCTTTATTCTCCCTTCCACTTGTAACCCTATATATACCCTTCCCTTGTTATGTAAAGTGGATGGACTTCATTAGACATTAAACCCTAGACTACTTTAGGTTAGATTAGATTAGATTAGTGTAGATTAGTAGGTAATTAGTTGTTAATCCTAGTTTAGTACTTGTATTAAGGGAATTCTTCAAGATCCATCCAAGATTGACAACCTTGGATGTTTGTTTTGGGTTTTCTTCATTAATGCAAGTTTTGTTCTTCCATTCATCTTGTTAGTAGGTGTAATCTTTCTTTCTCTTCTCTTATTCTTGTTTTATCATCCAAGTTTACATCTTTGTTGATTGTTATGTTCATAGTTAATAGATTTCACTAGTATCTTCATGTTTGGTTTGGTTCTTGTGTTGAATCCTCTTGTTCTTGTTAGTTGTAGTATAATTATGTTAGAGTAGTGTTCTTGCCAGGGTTAGTAGGGTGATTAGGGTGTTAATTGAATGATTAAGGGATTGTTAGAGATGTTGGTGGAAGAATTGGGTTTCCTCTTGGTTGGTGCACATCACATGTTTGTTGAAATGCTTGATTGACTAGTAGATGCATATACTTGTTTTTCTTGCCTTTCTCTTGTGGGTGATGGTTTGTTTGTGGGTTTGGTTCCCTCACTAAGTTTCGAGAGCCCAGTGAGGACGACCCCTAGGTCAGTCTAAGTAGCGAGAGCCCGGATGCGACCTAGGCCACTATAGCATGTTAGAACCCCGTTTGTCATGTGTGTCACTGAGATGGGTTATAGGATAAACCTCTAGGTGGGTCTAAGTTGCGAGAGCCCGGACTAACCTAGATTACCCTACTACCTCCTTCGCTCTAGTTATCCCTTGACCATTCCGTTACCCCTTTGACCCCGACCTAATCCTAGCCCGTTCTCCTAGTTTGCTTTCTCCTTAGCCATAGTCTTAGTCTGGCTTTCTCCCCTCTCTATCATTCTCTAGTTTAGCTTAGCTCGTTGACTTAGTCTCGTATTTAGGCGACCTTAGTCTAGGCTTTACATTACCGTCCCCGTGGATTCGACCCGACTTACCCTATCTACCCTAATTAGGTTAGCCGGTTATATTATTGACGGTTGGGACGTGACGAATCCCTTCCCATCAAAGGCCCACTTATTACCTTCTCCAACGCTCATCTGCCACCGTTCGGGCCTACCCACAACATGGCCCTCTACATTACGGTGATCTTCCGTGGAAAGTACCTTCCCATGACCCTGATCGATGATGGGTCCGCAGTTAATGTCCTCCCCTTGAGGACCGCTAAAGCCCTCGGCATCACCGAGGCCGACTATATTCCTACAGCTCAAACCATTCAGGCCTTCGACGGAAGTCCAAAGTCAGTAGCTGGGGCCGTAAAACTTACTATCATAACAGGCCCGATAGAGAAGGAGCTGGAATTTCAAGTGATCGATGTGACTTCTTCCTTTAACCTTCTTTTAGGAAGACCTTGGATCCATGCGACCAGGGCAATATCCTCCACTCTGCATCGAAAAATCAAGCTGCCTCTGCATGATACTGTCATCACTTTAGAAGCCACCCCTATGACTGTGGCTAATTGTAACACCTCAGGCCGCACCGATCTCTGGGGGTTCGACTTCATAGGGGAAATCGAAGAAGAATATCTTTTCCGACCCTACTTCACGGTTAGCATCGACCGGATGCTGCAAAATCTTGGCTATCTAACGGGGGCTACATCAAGGCCCAATCTCCCCGCAAGGAAAATTATCGAGGTTCTAGATAACGGGAGGTCTCAAACCGGTCTGGGTTACACCATAACCCCGGAAAATATGGGCCAAACCGAAGCCAGCAAAGTCACCTTTGTCACTCCAGTATTCGAACCCATCCAGACAGGCCTATATCGGCCCAATACTGCGCACCCTGGGACCCACTTGGCCCAGGACTGCAACTTCATACCAGATGACATCTTCACTCTCATCCAGTCCGAGGATGCTAAGAATGCTGAGCCCACACTGGGACTACTTTTTGAAGAGGAACTCGCGGTCCCAGCACCGAAGGAAGAGCTGGTCAGTCTCATTCTCCGCAGCCGCAACTTTGATCCATCTAAGCTAATCTCAGATGTTGGATCCGGGACAGGAAAAAGAGCTTCGAGGAAGACTGTCAAATGGACTGACAGTCAAGGAAGGACTTACAAGCTGATCGCAGGAGAAGGAGAAATGCCTGAGTCTGAGTCTGAGTCCGAGTCGAAGTCTGAGTCTGAGTCTGAGATTGAGTCTAGTGAGTCCGGTTCTAGGGTCCCTCCTGTAACTCCCCCTCTCCCTTTAGCTATTCCTGGTGTCTCGGGCTCTGTCCCGGGCACTTTACCTATCCCGCCACTGACTAGCGATCATATGGCAGCTCTTTTCGAGCTATTTTCTCAATTTATGAGCAATAATAACAACCGTTCTGCTTACGGCTTGTCTCATTTTCAAAATTTTCTTAATTTCAAAATTTTTTTGTGCAATGACATTGAGAAACCCGACGAACAGGTATCCCTACCTCCACATCTGATCAAGCAGCTAGAACAAAAGGAGTCCCGTAACCCGGTAATCGAAGAAACCGAGTCCATCAACGTGGGAACAACCTTAGAACCTCAGATGCTTAAGATAGGGTTATCTTTAGATCCCGAGGAGCAACAACAATTCATGAATCTACTTCAAGAATTTAAAGACGTCTTCGCATGGTCCTACAAGGACATGCCAGGGATAGATCGCGAAATAGCCGAGCACCATATACCAATCAAGGAAGGGTTCAAACTGGTTAAGCAGAAACTCCGCCGTATGAGGCCCGAATGGTCCCTAAGGTCAAAGAGGAGGTTGACAAACAATTCAAAGCCGGTTTCATACAAGTTTCCGAGTATCCAGATTGGGTTGCAAACATCGTGCCGGTTCCTAAAAAGGACGGTAAGGTGCATGTATGTGTAGACTTTCGGGATCTTAACAAGGCGAGCCCGAAAGACGATTTCCCGTTACCACACATCGACATACTGGTGGACAACACAACTGATCATGCCCTTCTATCATTTATGGATGGGTATGCCGGGTACAATCATATAAAAATGGCAACCGAGGATATGGATAAGACCACCTTCATTACACCTTGGGATACTTATTGCTACACTGTTATGCCATTTGGTCTCATCAATGCCGGGGCCACCTATCAACGAACCGCCACAACTTTATTACATGACATGATGCATAAAGAAGTGGAAGTTTACGTGGACGATATGATCGTCAAATCTAAAGATAGGGACGGTCACATCACCGCCCTGAGAAAGTTCTTCACCCGATTACGCAAATACAACATGAGGTTAAACCCTCAGAAATGTAGTTTCGGGGTAACATCTGGCAAATTACTGGGTCATGTCGTTAGCCAACGCGGCATCGAAGTCGATCCAGCCAAAATCAAAGCCATCACCAAGATGCAACCCCCTAAAACCAAAAAAGAGATAAGAGGGTTTCTCGGAAAAGTCCAATACATCAGCAGGTTTATTTCAAAGGTAACCATGGTGTGTGAACCGATCTTCAAGAAGCTGAAAATAGGGGAACGGTTACTATGGGACGATAAGTGTCAAGCAGCCTTTGATAGAATCAATGAAATCTTATCTTCACCGCCGGTCCTTATGCCACCTCAACCCGGTTCACCTTTGTCACTATACCTAACGACGACATAGACAGCCATGGGGGTTATGCTAGCTCAGACGGTCAACTCCGACGAACGAGCTATATACTACATCAGCAAAAAGTTTTTAGAGTATGAGTGTAAGTACACTATGCTCAAAAAAACATGTTTAGCTTTGGTCTGGGCCACTAAGAAGCTCCGACATTACATGCTCAGTTACGAGGTACAAGTGCTATCTTGAATGGATCCGATCAAGTACCTTTTCGAAAAGCCCATTCTCAATGGCAGGATATCAATATGGACCCTAATGTTGGCAGAATTCGATCTAAGGTTCGTACCATTGAAAGGCATCAAAGGCCGGATAGTAGCCGAGTTTCTCACCGACAGTCCCGTAACTGAAGAAGGACACACCGACACTTGGTCCTTCCCGGATGAAGATATTTTCCATACCGACATCGAAACGTGGGACTTATACTTTGACGGGGCATCAAATTTCCGAGGATTTGGAGTCGGAATTCTCTTAATCTCGCCAAGAGGGGAACATACTCCCGTGTCCATCAAATTAGACTTTGACGTCACCAATAATGCCGCTGAGTATGAAGTATGTATCCACGGGCTACAAGCCGTCGTCGATTTAGGGGTCACAACCTCCGAGTACACGGCGACTCATCTCTGGTCATTAATCAAGCGCTCTAAAAATGGAAAACCCGAAATGCTAACCTTGTGGCCTACCAGGCACGAGTAAGGCATCTCGAGAAACAATTCCAAAAGGTAGAGTATATATACTTACCTCGGGAGGAAAATCAGTTCGCAGATGCACTCTCAAAGCTGGCATCTTTATTAAACATTCCCGACCATGTGACCAGCATGCCAATCTGTGTCGAAAGACGATCCGAGCCATCATATATCCACGACATCGAAGATATCGAGATACCTGATCCCGAGCCGTGGTATAAGGCTATCCAAGCATACTTGACGACCGGGGAATATCCACCCGGGGCCGACAATCGAGCCAAAAAGGCCTTACGTAGGCTAGCTGTAATCCCCTAGAAATTCTAACGCAATACAATGGCGGAAACACTGTAGAGTGGGATTAAAACACACTGACAAACTATATCTTATTAAAAGAAATGGTAAGTCAATACAAAGGCCTCTTTTTACAAAAGGGCTAAAAGCAAAATCTCCAAACGGGTTTATACAAATCCATAAATAAACATGAATGAAGGAAGAGTAGGATCCACGCTACTCGCTAGCTCACACCCAAAACCCAACAGCAAATACCTGTCATGTTATAAACATAACAGCCACGTCAATAGGGAGTAACACGGACGTTCTCCCAGCCATATTATACCATATGGAAAAATAATAGTATTACTATATCAAAATAATTAAAAAGGAAAACATTAAATGTGATATCATAAAAATATGTTTTCGGAGAAACATAAAGCACTTGCCAACCTGAAAGTCCAAAATCAATCGATAATAATAATCATATTCAAAAATGGCGTTATGGAAATTTGATCAGTGTGCACAAGGCTAGACTTTCACTAGGATAATACTAGAAACTAGCTTCGAGAACTGTAGACTTAACTCATAACAGAATCCAGTCTCTAACTAGGCAACTCAACTATAACAGGACTGCGTGCAGCGAGGTCCTGGTTTAAGTAGTGCACACCCCTCCTAGACAACAAATATGTCTAGTTCAGCTGACGGCGACTAACATGATGCAATATTGTAGACACCCATATTTTGACTGCCTGGTGTTTATGGCAGTTTCCAAAAAACACCCGATGATGATCGGTTGCTAACGTGTTTCTACACGCTCGGATACGGGCTCAAAACCATTAGTTGCTGGCTAATGCACATACGGAGTACAAATCTCACAAAACTGACCTCAAATTCAGGCCCAGTGGGTTGTTTCCAGTCAAACAAGACTAATTTGGGTCAAAACCGACACCGGAAATAAAACCGACTTTTAGCGATCGGGTCAACCTCGGCTAAAGTCGTTTCCGAAATTTACAAAACAGCCACGTGAGCATCAAAAGTCCAAATCAAACTCAAAACCCATCAAACATCCAAAGCCACGGTCCAAAAGCTGACCCGCGTGACCCAGCTGGGCCACTCGATCGAGTGCCCAGCCCACTCGATCGAGTGGGCCTTATTCAGACCCGACTGCAGGCACAACGGGCCACTCGACCGAGTCAGCCAGTTACTCGATCGAGTAACCCTAACCGGGGAACCCTAGCAATGCCTATATAAACCCCCCGTGCATACACTTCAAGACATCTTTTTACAACCCTAATTCTACCCTAATCAAAGACTACACTAGCAAACCCTAAACCAAGCTTTAGGAATCCAAACCTTAACCACCACAACTCAATTTTACATACTCGATACTCCCGTGCAAGCCGTCACTACGAGTACCGTCCGAGCTTAAGAAACATGTAGGTTGAGGGTGCCAAAACCCCGTCTCTTCCTTCTTCTTCTTCTCTCACGCGTCATGTCGTCCTTATTGTCGTCATTGCTTCGTTTTTTTGTCGCATCTTAATATCGATAACATAACTAGTATAAAACATTAAAGTACTTGTCGATTTTGTGTCGAGTATGAAGGATGTCGGAATAAGGAAACCCGAATATACAAGTGTACCGCACACAGCGTTGCCGGTCGCTTATTCCGACACCCCAATTACTTGATTATTGAAACAAGTTAACCTAAACAATAGTTTGTTTATTTTCGTTTGCATCATTGTTCAAGTCGCATATTTGCATCGTTTTTAAAACAAGTAATTTACTTTAATAAGGGTCGAAACCCGTTGACACGGGTCCGACATCACAATCTCTAGGGATTTATTTCGATGTCGGAAAAGCCGAGGGAATCAAGTCCTCTAATTGAAGCAAAGCGTCGATCCGTTATATTCGATATCAATTCCATAATTGGACGTCGAATCTAACGATCTAGTCAAACAGTTTAATCAATTCGATTTTTCGTTGATGCTAAAGTAGATGTCTTTCAATTCGTTAGAATTACGACACTACAACGCGGAGGAAAATTCATATCGATTTGGTTAACTTAAAACGACTCACATTACCTTCTACGTTTTTTTTTATTCTAATATTTCATATCGATTCCGTGATCGAATATGGAATATGATGAGTATTGATTCAAGCCAAGTATTAATTTCCCAATATTTTTACGCGGCCTCACGAATCGACGGTTTTTCGAACATAAAAAAAACCTTTCAAAAGCGAAATCGAAACGAACCAACGGTTCGTACAGGTGCCACTCGACCGAGTGCTATAGGCCACTCGATCGAGTGACATCACAAAACCGAGACAGAAGGGTCTGAATGACCTCCACTCGGTCGAGTCTCGCAATGACTCGATCGAGTGGCAACGCACTCGGTCGAGTTCGTCAGTAACTCGACCGAGTAGGGTCCTAAATCAGAAACAGAACCCCATTTAAGGATCCACTCGCTCGAGTCCCTCCATGACTCGGTCGAGTGGCCCCTTATCACGACAATACCGTGAGTCTTATATCCTCTTTTATTCTCGGTAATGTTTTTTTTACGACTTATGTCAACACGTGTTAATCCATCACGTGGAAACATCACTTTTTCAAAACCATACGTCATCATATTCGCATCATCTCATCTCATTCAATAATTTGCAAATCGTTATTATCGTAATATCGTTACTAACTGTTTGTTATTTTCTTTGTTGATTTATTGTTTGTTTTAATCTACTAAAATGAACCCACATGCTAAAATTCAACTTTGACGTTAGAATTAATTGCATTAAATCGACGTAGAAACCCTTTCAATTTCATTCACATGCTTAGGGAAAACAACGTTTGCATAAGCATTTTTCTCACCGAATTACTAACGCGCGTATTAGAAAGTCATTCGAGATCTTAGTAGAGGCCGCTAGTGCGGGCGGGATTGGGTGTCCTTTGTGGGCTTCCCAACACGTACCCTCACCCCTTACTCAGAACCATGGTTTCCGGATATCCGAATACATTGGCATACGAGAGTCATTCAATACACGGTATCTGATAATGTCGGTATCGGTATCAAATGCAAAGGGACGAGCCCAATAAACTCTGACATCGGAAATGGGCCGTATTTTTTATACGGCCCACTAAGACATAGAGTGGGTTCGAACGGGCCCGAACTCCCACAAAGTTCGGTGGCGAATCCACTTCGATTTAAATTTCAATTCGATCCATTCTCATATGGAGATTCATTCGCCTACCCAAACCTGCGCGTGGCCGCGTCGGGGTGGACCTATGTCATGTCCACAATTTGGCGACTCCGATGGGGATTAACTGATGCGTGACTTACCATCGGCATCCTCAGGGTGAGACTCGAATAGAATTCGTCTGACTAGTACAATACGCGTCTTAGTTCTACGGTTCATGCATAACCCATATTTTACCGGGCCGGTACTCGCGACCGACGTCCCACTATACCGTTGATGTACTCCAGTATGGATATGTCAAAAGGTGTCCATAGTCGATTCGAGTGTGTTTCGCGGCATGTTCTAAGATGAACTCGACTTAGGAAGTTCGTCCCAATCAACGTCTAGACTATGTACATTGGTATAGACCCTCTATAGACCGACCGATACTTAGTGTAAAGCATACATGGCGTCGTTATAATGCTTGCCTGACTACATGCTACTTGGTTTCTGAGTCGTTTTCAAAAAACCGTGTTTTTTCAAAGATTGCATCTTTTTCAAACCATCCAATTTCAAAACCCGGGACGTATACCGAATTTAGGACTTATGATTTTACTCAAAATAGCCTATTTTCTAGCCGGTATGCTGCCCAATTCAAAACTCGAAAATACTTTCGAACTTTCGAAACCGAGGCCCGATGCGCTTTCCGATTTTTTCGAAAAATCGGGCCTTTCCCTGAGTTTTCTCTGGTTTTCCAAAACAATCAACTTTCGAAACCTTTCTTTTCTTAGGACTTCCCGTATTTAGCAATGTCGGGTCGTGTCTTAAGTTGTCAAGGTCTTTAGCGTCGAAACTCCGTCGATCTTACATCACGAGTTTCTTCCCCGTCCCAGTCCGCCTTATTAGACTAAGGCAAGGCCCACCTACGTAGGACATACTCCTACAAAGGAGGGCCCGTTTACACATTCGAGTCCAAAGTCTGGGGATGTCTCACGTGAACCTTCCTTCGAACAGGATTCGGTCCACCCGCCGACTCCTAAGGAAGGCCCACCCTTCACAAGTCACCCGTCTAGGTGTCCTTTCCGAGTCATTTCCCTTTTTAGTCTTGTTCGGGATGTACTTTCTATTCCGGGATTTGGGCTAGTTTCTGATCATGCGGTGTTTTTACAGACAGGCCACCCGAGACTAGATACCAACGCAAGATGGACGAATTGAAGGATGCTCTGACCAAGATCGAGACTCAACTGACTGCCATCCAGGCTAACCAAGCGACTTTATCCACCCGCCTGAGTACCGTAGAGAAGACGGTCCCTGTTGCAGGATCTGAGCCCACTGGGCCCATAGCTGAATTGATCAGTGTTGTTCGCAGGCTCAAGGAACAAGTTCACCTATCAACGAACAACTCGATCCACACTGAAAATGCTCGTTCCTATGCACCTTTGAACGATGAACTACCGGCTAACCTCAACCTTACGGGAATTCCTATGTTTGAGGGTACCGAAGACCCGGTCCACCACATCCGGGCATTCAAGGATTTCATGGCGGTCAAAGGGGTAAAGTCCACCATGTTTAAGCATTTATTCCCTTCTTCCCTCGAGAAGCATCCCAAGGCCTGGTTCTACAGGCTCGATTCGAAGAAATACAAGACTTGGGATGATGTGGCGACCGAATTTGCTCGGAATTATGCCGACAACACTGAAATCCAGACTACAATGCGTACTCTGGAAGTCATGGCCCAAGAGCCCAAACAAGGGTTCACAAGATATCTGCAAAGATGGAGGGCCGAAAGTGTGAAGCTGGTCGACAAGCCCAGTGAAAAGGTCCTAGTGGAGGCTTTTGTCAAGAACCTCCTCCCATCCTACCGGGTCCACCTCCGGTATGCTAACATTCCCAATTTTGCCGTCCTCACTGAAATGGGCACAAGGATCGAGGATGATTTAAGGTTAAAGAGCCTGACTAAGGCCTCTACCAAAGGGTATCAAGGGGCCAGTTCATCTACAAACAAGCCCACACCTGCAACTGCAGCCCGCAGCATTTTCGATGAGGTTAACTTGCTGGATACCTCATCCAAGAAGAATATCCCAAATCGGGTATTTACGGATATAGGGACTACCTATACCTATGCCTTACAGAGGCTATCTTCAAAGGGCCTTATCCAACCCATAGGCCCAACTCCCGAGCTTCCAGTGGAGAAAAGGCCCAAGAGCTACAATATTCAAGCCTATTGCCAGTATCACCGAGGTAATGGGCATGACACGGAAAAATGTTGGAAGCTAAAGCACTTGATCCAAGATCTCATCGAGAATGGGAAGATACCGTTGCCCGGAGACAAGCCGAGTAACAAAGAAAACCCATTCAGCGCCCATGCTATATTTACAGGGGAAGTAATCGACTGTTCTCACCTCATTTCCCCTTATATCCCACAAATTAACGGGATATGGTTCGATGATGAGGAGGATATCTACCTAGCCAAAGGGGAAGCTGTCCCCGTCACCAGAGAAGAGGTTCGAAAAGCTAAGTCCAAAGCCTTAGCCACTAACCACCTCGCCACCGCTGGGCGCGCCACTCCAACACCCGTCACTGAACCTGCCAGGACGGGATCTACCCTCGAAGAGCCAAGCAATGACACGGATTTGGTCCAACAACTGAAGAGGGTCCAAGCTGATCAGACTATATGGCAACTACTGGTTAGCTCACAGGCACATCGGGAAGTACTGACTAAGGCTCTCGATGAAATCAAGGTCGATTTACAAGCTACCCCTGCTGAAATGGTAGCCACTATCATGCCCTATCTCAAGGGCAAGTCCAAGAACGAAGGTCCACTCATAACCTTCTCTGATGCTGATCTGCCACCGTTTGGGCCCAATCATAATCTGGCCCTGTACATCACAGTCATCTGCCGGGGTAAGTACCTCCCGATGACCCTGATCGACGATGGATCCGCCGTGAATGTCCTTCCCTTAAGGACCGCTAGGGCCCTTGGCATCACCGATGCCGACTATCTCCCGACAGCGCAGACTATCCAGGCTTTCGATGGAAGCCCGAAACCGGTTGCTGGGGCCGTTAAACTGACAATCATAACAGGCCCAATCGAAAAAGAGTTGGAATTTCAGGTGATCGACGTCACCTCATCCTTTAACTTGCTACTAGGAAGGCCTTGGATCCATGCAGTCAAGGCCGTATCATCTACCCTTCACAGAAAAGTCAAGACGCCGCTCAAGGACGGTGTCATCACACTGGAGGCGACCCCCATGACCGTGGCTAGCTGTAATGCCACAAGCCAGGCCGAACCACGAGGATTCGACTTCGTGGGTATGATCGAGGAGGAATATCTCTTCAAGCCCTACTTCACCACTAACATCGACACGATGCTACAAAATCTGGGTTACCTACCCGGAGCCACCTCAAGGCCGCACCTTCCGGCAGGGAAGATCATCGAGGTCCTGGACAACGGAGAATCTCGGCTCGGATTAGGATATACTATGAGCTCGGAGAATGTGGTCCGGGCCGATGCAATCAAGTTCGTCACTCCCGTGTTTGGGGCGATCCAAGTGGGCCTCTACCAACCCACTATCACATATCCCGAGACCAAAACGGCTTGGGAAAGCAACTTCATCCCTGATGATATATTCACCATCGTCCAGGCCGAATCCGAGAAAGGTGAAAATAATGCCGAGCCCGTGCTGGGGCTCATATTGGAAAAGACAAGGTCGTCCCTGCTCCAAAGGACGATTTGGTCAACTTGATCCTTCGCAGCGATCGGTTCGACCCAACCAAGCTAATTACCGAGGTCGGTGCCAACACCGAGAAAAGGGCCTGGAGGAAGACCATAAAATGGACCGACAGTCAAGGACGGGTCTACAAGCTGACCACCGGCGAGGGTGACATGCCGGATACCGAGTTCGAGTCTGAGTCAGAGTCGGAGTCTGAGTCCGAGTCTAGAGGGTCTGGTGCTAGAGTCGAGTCTGTAATCCCTCTTCCCTTAGCCACTTCCACTGAGGTCTCGGGGCCTGTCCCAAGACCTCTCCCTATCCCGCCACTGACCAATGATTAGATGGCAGCTCTATTCGAGCTATTTTCAAAATTTACCATTAATAATAATAACGAGAACAGTTCCGCTTACGACCTGTCCTATTTTCAAAATTCTCTCAATTTCAAAAATTTTATATGCAATGACATTAAGAAACCCGACGAACAGGTACCTCTGCCTCCGCATCTGATCGAGCAACTCAAACAAAGGGAATCCCAAGATCTGGTAATCGAAGAAACCGAGTCCATCAATGTGGGAACCACTTTAGAGCCCCAGATGCTTAAGTTGGGCCTATCTTTAGATCCCGAGGAGAGAAAACAATTCACAGACCTCCTCCAAGAATTTAAAGATGTCTTCGCATGGTCCTACATGGACATGCCGGGAATAGACCGGGAAATAGCTGAACACCGAATACCCATCAAAGATGGGTGCAAGCCGGTAAAACAGAAGCTCCGGAGGATGAAGCCCGAATGGTCTCTCAAAGTCAAAGAAGAGGTAGACAAACAATTCAAAGCGGGCTTTATACAAGTGTCTGAATATCCAGACTGGGTCGCAAACATCGTGCCGGTACCCAAGAAGGACGGCAAGGTGCAGGTATGTGTGGACTTTCGGGACCTAAACAAGGCCAGCCCAAAAGACGATTTTCCGTTACCACATATCGAGATATTAGTGGATAACACGGCCGATCATGCCCTTCTATCATTTATGGACGGGTATGCCGGATATAATCAAATTAAAATGGCAGAAGAGGATATGAGTAAGACCACCTTCATTACACCTTGGGGTACTTACTGTTACACCGTCATGCCGTTTGGGCTTATCAATGCCGGGGCCACTTATCAACGGACCGCCACCACTTTGTTGCATGACATGATGCATAAAGAAGTGGAGGTCTACGTCGACGATCTGATCGTCAAATCCAAAGATCGAAGCGGGCATATCACGGCCCTAAGAAAATTCTTCACCCGGCTACGCAAATATAATATGAGACTGAACCCGCAGAAATGCAGTTTCGGGGTAACGTCGGGCAAATTACTGGGCCATATCGTTAGCCAACGCGGCATCGAGGTCGGCCCAGCTAAAATCAAAGCCATCACCGAGATGCAACCACCCAAGACTGAAAAAGAAATAAGGGGGTTTCTCGGGAAAGTCCAATACATTAGCCGGTTCATTTCAAAACTGACCATGGTATGTGAGCCCATCTTCAAAAAACTGAAGATCGGAGAACGGGTACTATGGGACGACATATGTCAAGCGGCTTTCAACAAGATCAAGGAGATTCTGTCTGCTCCGCCGGTATTAATGCCACCTCAACCCGGTTTGCCTTTGTCGTTATACCTAACAACGACCGAGACAGCCATGGGGGCTATGCTGGCCCAGACAGTTGATTCGGAAGAACGGGCTATTTACTACATCAGTAAAAAGTACCTCGAATACGAATGCAAGTATACGATGCTCGAGAAGACGTGCCTAGCATTGGTTTGGGCCACTAAAAAGCTCCGACATTACATGCTCAGTCACGAGGTACATGTATTATCCAAAATGGATCCTATCAAGTACCTGTTCGAGAAGCCCATCCTAAATGGCAGGATGTCCAGATGAACTTTAATGCTAGCTGAATTTGACCTCAAGTTTGTGCCATTAAAAGCCATTAAAGGTCGGGTAGTAGCCGAGTTCCTCGCTGATAGCCCGATATCCGAAGAGGGCCACACCGATATTTGGGCCTTTTCTGATGAAGACATATTCCATACCGATACCGAGACATGGGATTTGTATTTTGACGGAGCATACAACTTCCGAGGATTTGGGGTTGGAATCCGGATAATATCACCACAAGGGGAACACACTCCTTTATCCATCAAATTGGACTTTGACTTGACCAACAACGCAGCCGAATACGAAGCTTGCATTCACGGGTTGCAAGCCGCCGCTGATTTAGGGGTAACAAACCTCCGGGTCCACGGTGACTCCTCACTGGTCATCAATCAAGCACTCCAAAAATGGAAAACTCGGAACGCCAATCTCGTGGCTTACCAAGCACGGGTAAGGGTTCAAGAGAAACAATTCCAGAAGGTGGAATATATCTACCTGCCCCGGGAAGAAAATCAGTTCGCAGATGCACTTTCCAAATTAGCATCCCTGCTAAATATACCGGACCATCTTACCAGCATGCCAATCTGTGTTGAAAGACGGTCCGAGCCGGCTTATATCTATGCCATCCAAGATATCGAGATAACTGACCCAGAACCTTGGTATCAAGCCGTCCTAACCTACTTGGCAACAGGAGAATATCCCCCGGAAACTGAAAACCGGGCCAAGAAGGCTTTGCGAAGGTTGGCAACCCAATTTATTCGTATGGACGACGGGCAGTTGTACAAAAAGACGGCACAGGGGACTCTACTCCTATGTATCAACAAAATACAAGCCGAAAAGGTCATGGCCGAGGTACACGATGGAGAGACGGTCCGCATATGAATGCCCATATGCTAGCCCAGAAAATCATGAGGCTCAGATATTATTGGAACACCATGGAAACGGACTGTCAGTTATATGTTAAACACTGCCATAACTGTCAGATCTTTGCTAATGTACAGCATATGCCATCTTCCCTATTATATACCATGACATCACCGTGGCCATTTTCGACATGGGGTATTGACATAATTGGAAAGGTGCATCCTTCCGGGACGGAGGTCATTGCTTCATTTTAGTGGCCATCGACTACTTCACCAAATGGGTCGAAGCCGAGTCATACCATGTCTTGAACGCCAAGCACGTGGCCAAGTTTATCCAAAATAAGATAATTTGCCGATATGGGATCCCATACGAATTCATCAGTGATCACGGGACCCACTTTCAAGCTGAAACCGCTACCTTGCTAGCGAAATATAAAATTCAGAGGCATACATCTTCACCTTACCGACCCCAAACAAATGGAGCGGTAGAAGCGGCCAATAAAACAATTGTCACCATACTTAAAAAGATGGCTGAGAATTATCGGGACTGGCCCGACAAAATACCCTTCGCTCTCTGGGGGTATCGGACGTCAATACGCACCGCGACCGGAGCAACTCCATATTATCTGACATATGGAATGGAAGCAGTCCAGCCTGTCGAGCTAGAGGTGCCATCTCTCAGGATTTTACTTGAAAGCCAAGTACCTGAAGCAGATTGGGTCCAAGCCCGATACGATTCGCTAGTCCTTTTAGACGAACGGCGATCTCGGGCCCTCAACAATATTCAAATATACCAAAAGAGGATCCAACGGCTTTCAACAAAAGGGTTAGGCCCAGGAACATCAAAGAAGGGGATCTGGTCCTAAAATTGGTTCGTGCCTTACTACCGGTTGACCCAAGAGGAAAATTCAAACCCAATTGGGCTGGGCCATACTTAGTCAAGAAGGTCCTATCAGAAGGAGCGGTAATGCTGACAGACCTGGACGGGAAAGAGTTCGTCAACCCGACCAACTTGGACCAGCTGAAGCGCTACTGCCCATAAACCCTATCTCAATGTCATTTGCAAAAATTAATAAAATTTGTCTTTTTATAAATTTTCAAAATTATAGACAAGTCAATAAGTTAGAATTAATTATTCTACTGTCGCACATCTCGAATTAATAATCTTGATGTATTTCGAAAATTGCAAAAAAATCAAATCAAATTTTGAACTACGTTTGGTTTGATTCCGCTAATTGTGGATACGTAGGCAACCCCTCAAAAGGGTACAACCACTACAATAACGAAAAGACGGGAATGGTATTCAATAATATGTCTTTTATTAAAATCTCGATAAACTCGGGATCACAAAAAAAAAAAAAAAAAATTGCCTAAATCGGCATACAAAAAAAAAAATCACACCAAAAAATAATAATAGTACTCAAATAATAAATAAAGGAGGCTAATATCCAGGCATTTTGCCCTTCCCCTTATCCTTTGGGTCACGTGGAGCCCGAGGTCGCCGGGGCGGGGGAGAGCGTTCCCGAATTACAAGGGAAACCTCCTTAGCTCGAGCCCGTTTCTTCGGCGACGGGTCTTCTATCGTCTTTGGTCCCAGCCGAGCCCGCACGTGTCCTGGTAGTCTATCCCGTGGGCCAAGTCGGTCCTGCACGGGTAATCTTGGGCCAATCTCCTCTCCAAGTCAGTCTGGGGCTCACTTTCCCCCGAGCACCTTTAGCAGTAGACCCTTCAGCTTGAGTCTTAGTCTTCTTCTTTTGACCGGACATTAGACGAACTAGGGTAGCTGGAGTGCCTCCTTCATAAAAAAAGCCCCTATTGTCTTTGGCTTGCTCCCTTCGCAGCAGGTCGAAAGCTTCGTCAACCTTCAGAGCAGCTCGGGCTTTGGCATCGCCTGCTTTAGTCCACTTTACATAAGAGTCTAAAACTCAAATTGAGTGGCGAGATTTGGAAACAGGCCAAGTATGCCGGGTATACCATCTCTGCATCCAGGTATCACACATCACGTCAGTCACTTGGGTAGGGTCACTCACAACTGCTTCGATTTCTGGGATTCTCTGAGCCCGTCCGTACTGCCTTAGTATGCGATCTGGGTAGAGATGAACCGTTTGCCTGAAAGATAAAATTACTTGGTAACGAGCTCTGTCCCTCGGGTCCAAGCCGGTCCAAACATAGATGGGCCACCACGGCACGACCCATCGAATTAGCCGACCACCATGGATTGATAGCACCTCGTCCCAATACTTCTGAGTAATCTGACGAGAAAAATCGATTGCCCGTCTCCTCGTCATCAGTTGGTTATGGCGGTAGTTGCTAGCATCGAGAGGAGGATCAATAATTGATAGCCTCTCGTAAAGCCAAATCTGAAAAAGGAAACAAAAACATGAGTTCCCAAGGCAAAATAGGCGTCCGCCTGATGACACTCGATCGAGTGCCAGGGTGACTCGGTCGAGTGGTAGCGAACATGGGTTCTTTACGAAGGCACTCGATCGAGTGCCAGGGTGACTCGGTCGAGTGCCCACTGCAGCAGTCAAAATCTCGGAAAAAATAAAAATCAAGAAATCAAGAAAAAATAAAAATCCGACATACTTGCAGTAAACGGGTGCTCCCGATGAAACGAACTGAAGAGTCCCTCTTGCGATTGTCCAATCCTTGGATGATTTCACCCGTGATCAGCCAAGCCGGGTTGTGTTCAGTTTCCATCAAATCAACCACGGTCAAGAGACGGATATGACCCATACATGATAACAAGTCCATGTGACCCTCGAAGGCATAAACATGGAGCATGCAAAAAGAAAAGGCCCTACGGCTGTGAATTGGTCTCACCCGGACATCATGCGGGTTCATGAATTTCTCAGCCAGATCAATCAAGGAAACCGTGTTGTCGTCCCGGGCCATTTGAGACACCTTGTTATGGGAGAGGCCTAAAAATTCTCGAAGCTTCCTCCTCAAGTCGTAGACCGAATATGGGACGACTGGTTGAAGTATTGGGTTCCACCCTCCCACAGCAGCAATCTCCTCAGGTAAAGGGCAGACTTCGCCCCGAGGAAAGGCAAAGACATGATATATGTCATCCCAATAAGATAAGCACGCATCCAGGAAGTAGCGATCAACCTGCATCTGACGAAACGGGTACAGCTGAGTAATACCCGTCTGGCTGAGAGCCACCATGTCCGTGTCGGTCAATCGGTCAATAGCCATGGCTAAAAACTCTTGAGAAGAATAAGGAGCTTTCTTTTTTAGAAGGATAATTTGTGAGGAAATTATGAAGAAAATCAAGGACAAGGAGGGCTATATATAGCATCAACCTTACAACTTTCTTTCCTAATCTCTCCTAGCACAATAGTTTCCTAGTCCCGATACTAGCATGGAATTATTCATCTCGAACTTTCCTAATTTCTTTAGGAGTCAAAAATTTACAAAAATTCCAAATTTCAAAATTTCAAAAATTTCAAAAATTCAAAAAAAAAATTCAAAAATTCAAAAATTTCAAAAAATCTTTTTCCCCAGCGCGAGTCATTTTACTACCTACGTGATGCATGCAAATTTTACGTGACTTATACAGGTACGACTCGAGCAAGGACATGCAACCCACTAAATCTCCCTAGCGGAAGCCCAAGGCGGCATTTACACGGGATGGGCCCACATACAGGCGCACCCGGGACTTATACGACAAGTTCAATCCCCCAGCTGATAGCCCGAGGCGGCATTTTCTCGGAATAGCACGGGATGGGCCTACACATAGGCACACCCAGGACTTATGCGACAAGTCTGACTCCCCACGGAGGTATTATCATCAGCTCAGGTATGACTTTTATCTTATGGCTGGCGAGCCCTTCACGCAAGTCCAGTGGACTATAAGCGACCCGATCGGAAGTCTACCAGGTCTTAATTGGCTTGGTAGCTACTCTGACTTTCGCCCTGTCCAAGCCTCAGTCAGAGTGGGGGCTCTGTAGACACCCGCATTTTGACTGCCAGGTGTCTATGGCAGTTTCCAAAAAACACCTGATGATGATCGGACGCTAACGTGTTTCTACGCGCTCGGATACGGGCTCAAAACCATTAGTTGCTGGCTAATGCACTTACGGAGTACAAATCTCACAAAAATGACCTCACATTCAGGCCCAGTGGGTCGTTTCCAGTCAAACAAGATTAATTTGGGTCAAAACCGACACCGGAAATAAAACCAACTTTTAGCGATCGGGTCAACCCCGGCCAAAGTCGTTTCTGAAATATACAAAACAGCCACGTGAGCATCAAAAGTCCAAATCAAACTCAAAAACTATCAAACATCCAAAGCCACGGTCCAAAAGCTGACCCGCGCGACTCAGCTGGGCCACTCGATCGAGTGCCCAGCCCACTCGATCGAGTGGGCCTTATTCAGGCCCGACTTCAGGCACAACGGGCCACTCGACAGAGTCAGCCAGTTACTCGGTCGAGTAACCCTAACCGGGGAACCCTAGCAATGCCTATATAAACCCCCCATGCACACACTTCAAGACATCTTTTTACAACCCTAATTCTACCCTAATCAAAGACTACACTAGCAAACCCTAAACCTAGCTTTAGGAATCCAAACCCTAACCACCACAACTCAATTTTACATACTCGATACTCCCGTGCAAGCTGTCACTACGAGTCCCGTCCGAGCTTAAGAAACATGTAGGTTGAGGGTGCCAAAACCCCGTGACGGTAGGGATTTGTCGTGGAACCCCAACCGATCAAACAAAGTAACCGGCTATTCCTACGGTAGATAGGGCAAGTCGGGTCGAATCCACAGGGACGGTAAAGTATAGCCTAGACTAAGGTCGCCCAAATACTAGACTCGGTCAACGGACTACACTATCCTAAAGAATGATGAGGAGGGAAGAGACTAAGGCTACGACTAGGGAAAACAAACTAGGAAAAACGGGCTAGGATTAGATCGGGGTCAAAGGGGTAACAGAGTGGTCGAGGGAGAACTAGAGAGGAGGAGGTAGTAGGGTGATCTAGGTCGGTCCGGGCTCTCGCAACTTAGACCAACCTAGAGGTTCCACCTAGAACCCACCGAGGCGACACACAACACAAACGGGGTTCTAGCGCGCTATGGTCCTAGGTCCAATCCGGGCTCTCGCAACTTAGACTTGACCTAGGGGTCGTCCTCACCGGGCTCTCGCAACTTAATGAGGGAACCGAACCCACAACAAACTAACACCCACAAAGAAAGGCAAGAAAAACAAGCATTCCAACCTACTTAGTCTTTCAAGCAATTCAACAAACATGTGATGTGCATAAACCAAGAAGAAACCCAAATCTTCCACCCATCATCTCTAACAAACCCTTAATCACCCAATTAACACCCTAATCACCCTACTAACCCTAGCAAGAACACTACTCTAACATAATCAAACTATAACTAACAAGAACAAGAAGATCCAACATAAAAACCAAAACAAACACAAACAAACTAATGAAAACTATGAACTACAAACATTAAGATGAACAAAGATCGAAACTTGGAAGAACAAAACAAGATTAAAAGGAAAAGGGAAGAAGGATTACCATACTAGAGGAAGAAGAAAGGAAGAAACTTGCATTAATGAGAAGAATCCAATACAAACACCCTAGGTTGTCAATCTTGGGTGATTCTTGAAGAATCCCTTAATACAAGTACTAAACTATGATTAACTAACTAATTACCGACTAATCTACGCTAATCTACTCTAATCTAACCTAAAACTATCTAGGGTTTAAGGAGAGGTCAAGAAAAATAACATAATCTGGGGGCTTAATACAAGAGGGGGGTATATATAGGGTTTAAGAATGAAAGGAGAAGGAAGGAACAAAGCACGGGCTGAGCTGGGACTTTCCCGATCGGGAAAGTGGGAAATCCCGATCGGGAAAGTGTATCCCGATCGGGAAAGTGGGAATCCCGATCGGGAACACCTCACAGTGGCCGCTCCTTGCTTTCCTCTTTATTCCCGATCGGGATGAGGCCATACCCGATCGGGAATAGTCTTGTAGGCCTCTAATATGAACTTTTCGGTCCCTCCTTGGTTCTCATGGCCTTCTCATCGATTCTCGGGACTCGGGATCGGGTCTCGGAGGCTCGGGATTGGGTCCCAAGGTCTCGGGGTCGATTCCAAGGCATCGAGTCATCGTTCCTTAGCTTCGTTGGCTCCAAAATGCATATGTATTGAGTCGGAATCACTCCAACTCTTCATGAACGGCCTCGGGAACCTGAAACGAGCTAAAGGAAACATAAGAAGCCCATAAACCGCTCCAAAGGAGCGGTTCCACAAGGAAAATGGGACCAAAACACTACAGAATAGGCACTACAAACGACAATTATCAACTCCCCCACACTTAACCCTTACTCGCCCTCGAGTAAGCACATACTACTACTAAACTATCCGAGTGGGTATTAGCGCACCCTACGCCCCTTCAACTCACGCGAGGGCACTTAGAGGACAAGTGCACTCAGCAAGGCAAGTTGGGTCTTGCGACAAAACTGTGGATGCAACCGGACACAAACACGTAAACAACCACACAAACAACAAACAAACAAACAAACACAATATCGGTTGCACCCAAGAGAAAACAAATACCGCTTCCCTCTAAAAGCGGTGAATGAAACACCGGTTTAGGACTCGAGGCAAGTGACAACGTTCCCAAGCTAGACATACAAACCAAGGTGGACTAAACCCTAATAGTATGACGACAAAGCAACAAAAACGTTGGTAACTTACCTAGGTCCTCCTAACTTCCTAAAAACGTACTACGGGACGATCGGCGGAGATGGAAAGTGATGAACCACGGTGTTAGTCGACACTGTAGGTAAGTGAGACCCCGCCCCCTTTAGCGTGAGCCGAGAGGGTCTTCCCATGGCTAAAACCGCCTAACTAGTCCAAGTAAAAAGGTGGAAATATGCAAAGTGAGGGAAAGACCGACTAATGCCACTATCATCCTTCCTCGGGACTCGGTCCTTTGGTAGGCTCTTCACGGCAAAAGTCGGAAAAAGGCTTATTTTGAGAGGTAGGAGTTATTTTTGTGAGACGATTTTCTTTTTGGCATTTTCTTTCCTTTTGACGTTTTGGATTTGTTTTGCCATGCCATTCTTTTTCTTCTTTTCTATTTTCTTTTTGGCTTTTGTGCCTTTTCTTTTTTTTTTCTTCATTCTTTTCTTTCTTTCATTCTTTTTCTTTGCCCTTTTGGCAAGATTTGGCATTTTTTTGCACTTTCATTGAATAACAAGAAAGGGAGAATCAACAATTTGCATTTTTATTGTGTGGATATGTGTAGGAGGTAGGGAAATGGGTGAGTCAGGGTTGCGCATTCCCCTTCAAACCCACAAAAAGTGGAGAATTTGGACTAATCAAACAATCCTAGACACGGTCACCTAGGGGACGAGACTCGGTAACCAAGGCCTATTCACACCGTGGGTGGTCATAATGGTCAAAGGTGAAAATCCCGCAGTAAATCCTTAGTAAGAAAGGTGGACTCAAGGTAAAGGACCAACGAACTCATTGATTTAGGGTCATTCTACTAGATTAAAGTCCAAGACTCGATTTATACTACTAGGAAGGGAAAATGGACACTCACACTCTAGCCTCTAAACCGGGTTTTCGAAAACCATTTACACACAAGACTCACAAACACAACACAAAATGAAGACTCAACGAGAACGAAAGAAAAAGAAACAAAAGCAACAAAACCGACACAACATAAACAAACACATAACAAACAAACACCACCCCGATATTCCATATGAGTCACCAAATCATCCACAATCTTTACAAAGCTCCACCCGAGCACACCACAACACAATTTCCTCCAAACTCCGCGAGAAATAAAGAAGAAAAAGGGATAAGATGTTACCGGATGTCTTGAAAGCTCTCCAAAGCTAACGGCGATTAGGCGACCTAAGAGGAAAGAGGAGGCAAACACAAACACAATACAAAACAAATATACGACACAAAGACAAAAAAGGAAAACACTCAAAAGAAAATCTTTTTGATTTTTATGAATTTTTTTTCGAATTTTTAGGGTTTTTTAGGATTTTTTTTTCTAAAAACTACTAAAATAAAGCTAACTATACTAGAATATCACTCCCCCACACTTAAACCGAGCAATGTCCTCATATGCTCAATCGTAGTGTCGGAGAGACAAAAGAAAGAAAAAGAAACTATGAAAATAAAGCTAAAAATCAAAACTAAGGTGAAGAAAAGGGTAGAAGGTGTCCGGCCGGGGTGTAGTCAAGTCACCGTGGGCCGAGACAAGAAAAAGATATGGATGGGGGAAGAAATAAAAAGAAGGAAATAAAAGGAAATGGGAGGGGAGGGCTAGGTGTAATCAAGTCACCTAGCCCGGATTCCGCCTAAATCCGACTAAATCCTCAAAAAAAGAAAGAGTGAAAAACTTGTAAAAATTTGGATTTATCGATTGACTCTCGACGTAATTACGTCGTCGAGAGTCGGGAGCAACCACTACCGAGGCCTCGAAGGCCATCAAGATACCCTGACTCAAGGGGAAGGGGGGTAAACAAGAGAAAACAAGCGATAAGAGACGGAAAAGTAAGGATAGTTACCCAAATCAATCGTAGTAACTTACGAACTCCATCGTCTTCAATGATTCAATAGATGCACTTGCTTGTCTTCTTCGTTGCCATCCCGCTTCAAACTTGATAAAACCGCATGGTAGAGGTGGTGGCAAGAGAGGGTGAGATTTGATGTGAGAGTCGGTGTAAAGTAGATAGGAAATGAAGTGAAGGTATGAAAATGAAGTATGCGGGTGGTATGATATGAGCAAGGAAGGTAGGGAGGTTGGGTGGGGGTATACAATGGTTGGGTGGGCTTAAATGTCGAAGAAGAGGTACCAAAAAGGAGAGTGGACTCGATTTTTGGCACCCTCATCCCGATCGGGACGGCCCCATCCCGGTCGTGACGACACACCCTTCCCGGTCGGGAAGGGTCTTCATGACTCCCAAAACCCCAAAAACCGACTCCCTTAGTCACGATCCAAAGTCTATCACTAACCACTCCTTTCTAGGAGTCATCTCCACTTCACCTATCACAATAAACTCAAAATACACATCAAATTCACTCCCTCACATCGCTCCTCAAAATACCAAAACAATTACAAGAGCTTCACAAAAACAAACAAAAATCAAGAGAAGAAAACACAAATACAAGCACAAGTATTCTAAAGAAGAAGAGGAGGGGAATATACAACATGACGGTTCTTTTAGGAACTCCGTCAAACCTAGGATGGTGGATTCTTCTTCAACCGTAGCCCTCAAGGGCATGGAGGAGCAAGTCGAACGCGCTACCGACATCGTAGTGAAGGCCCAAGAAGCGCTCGAGCTTAACCGACCTCCACGGCCTCCAAGGAGGAGGCAAGAAGTAGGAATCCCAAGACCCGACATCATCTTCATAGTAATCTCCGGGGTCTCTCCATCCTACGAGCTTCACCGATCTCTTCTTCCCTAAGCATTGCCTCCAATCACAAGCAAGCTTCGTCTCCAAGAATCGAGGCACAAAAAGCGGTTTTGGCCTCACTTCCTCGATGCACACCCCCACACTTGCCTCAAGTTGTGGTTCCCTATCTTCATCACTCGGCCCCACATCATCATGGAGGAGAGGATCGAAACTTCTACCGGCGGTTTCAATCCCTTCCAAACCATCACTCGGTGAACTAGCAAGGGGCTCATGATGCATATCTTCGTTCTCGGACAAGGGCAACTCGAGGTTAACAATCTCACCCAACAACTCCACAAACTCCACCAAACCATCCCACTCACTATCCTCCTCCAATTCCTCACCAATGTTGCCTTCACCAAGAGTCATCTCCTCATTCGTCTCTTTTTGGGTAGACGATTGAGGTTCTTCAAAGCAAACTTCTCCTTCAAAGGGAACTACATCGGCGGCATCGTGATTAGGTTGCTCCTCTTTCTCAAGTGGGCACCCTTCATCTAATTGTGATGTTCGGGATAAAAACATTACGGTTTGAACCGATAATGCATTTAATCGAGCATCCCTCGCCTCGTTTGCCCTTCGAATTTGGACCCATAATTCATTTTGTTGTTTTTGAATTTGAGTGGTCATTTCTTGGTTGCTCTTTTGCAATTGAAGAAGCGATTGAAACTCCTCCATGTCGGGCAATTGGTGATCATTGGGGTCTTGTAAAGCTCCTTGATAATCTTGATGATGCCCAAGGGGTGGGGCATCATATTGTTGGTAGCAAGGTTGGGGTGGTTGGTAGTATTGTGGGTCATAGGGTTCATATTGTGTTTGGGGGGTAGGGTAATATTGTGGGTCTTGAGGGTATTGGCTTCCATAAGGTGGATCTTGAGTGTACATGGTGGGGTCACAATCATAACTTGAGTAATAGCCACCATGATCGTAGGAGTTATAATCGTCCACTTGTTGGTAGCCGTTTTCATAATCTTGAGGATCATACCCATCTTGATTACCCCAAGAAGCTTGATCATGGTAGGGGGACGTCATGTCATAGCTTTGGTTCAAGGAAGAAGAGTGGTAGCTCATCTCGGCTCCCGAGTGTGTGGAGTCTAGATCAAACCCCATGCTCGCTCCGTAATCGTAGTCCATACCCGGTTGGAAACCACTCATTCTAGCAACCGTCCGTTAAAGCGGCTCTAAGTTGCAAGAAGAAGATAATCACCACCTCTAAGCACAAACTGTAGACTAAGAACAAACGTGAGAAGTCTAGTGCTTTTTGGGCACTAGACGAGAGAGAAATAAACCGCTCACACTCAAGAAGCAAAGTAACCAAAAAGAAAAAGAAAACACAACACAAAGACAAAGCCAAGTAATTAGGAAAACAAAGTCTAAACTAGCACCGTCCCCGGCAACGGCGCCATTTTGACGGTAGGGATTTGTCGTGGAACCCCAACCGATCAAACAAAGTAACCGGCTATTCCTACGGTAGATAGGGCAAGTCGGGTCGAATCCACAGGGACGGTAAAGTATAGCCTAGACTAAGGTCGCCCAAATACTAGACTCGGTCAACGGACTACACTATCCTAAAGAATGATGAGGAGGGAAGAGACTAAGGCTACGACTAGGGAAAACAAACTAGGAAAAACGGGCTAGGATTAGGTCGGGGTCAAAGGGGTAACGGAGTGGTCGAGGGAGAACTAGAGAGGAGGAGGTAGTAGGGTGATCTAGGTCGGTCCGGGCTCTCGCAACTTAGACCAACCTAGAGGTTCCACCTAGAACCCACCGAGGCGACACACAACACAAACGGGGTTCTAGCGCGCTATGGTCCTAGGTCCAATCCGGGCTCTCGCAACTTAGACTTGACCTAGGGGTCGTCCTCACCGGGCTCTCGCAACTTAATGAGGGAACCGAACCCACAACAAACTAACACCCACAAAGAAAGGCAAGAAAAACAAGCATTCCAACCTACTTAGTCTTTCAAGCAATTCAACAAACATGTGATGTGCATAAACCAAGAAGAAACCCAAATCTTCCACCCATCATCTCTAACAAACCCTTAATCACCCAATTAACACCCTAATCACCCTACTAACCCTAGCAAGAACACTACTCTAACATAATCAAACTATAACTAACAAGAACAAGAAGATCCAACATAAAAACCAAAACAAACACAAACAAACTAATGAAAACTATGAACTACAAACATTAAGATGAACAAAGATCGAAACTTGGAAGAACAAAACAAGATTAAAAGGAAAAGGGAAGAAGGATTACCATACTAGAGGAAGAAGAAAGGAAGAAACTTGCATTAATGAGAAGAATCCAATACAAACACCCTAGGTTGTCAATCATGGGTGATTCTTGAAGAATCCCTTAATACAAGTACTAAACTATGATTAACTAACTAATTACTGACTAATCTACACTAATCTACTCTAATCTAACCTAAAACTATCTAGGGTTTAAGGAGAGGTCAAGAAAAATAACATAATCTGGGGGCTTAATACAAGAGGGGGGTATATATAGGGTTTAAGAATGAAAGGAGAAGGAAGGAACAAAGCACGGGCTGAGCTGGGACTTTCCCGATCGGGAAAGTGGGAAATCCCGATCGGGAAAGTGTATCCCGATCGGGAAAGTGGGAATCCCGATCGGGAACACCTCACAGTGGCCGCTCCTTGCTTTCCTCTTTATTCCCGATCGGGATGAGGCCATACCCGATCGGGAATAGTCTTGTAGGCCTCTAATATGAACTTTTCGGTCCCTCCTTGGTTCTCATGGCCTTCTCATCGATTCTCGGGACTCGGGATCGGGTCTCGGAGGCTCGGGATTGGGTCCCAAGGTCTCGGGGTCGATTCCAAGGCATCGAGTCATCGCTCCTTAGCTTCGTTGGCTCCAAAATGCATATGTATTGAGTCGGAATCACTCCAACTCTTCATGAACGGCCTCGGGAACCTGAAACGAGCTAAAGGAAACACAAGAAGCCCATAAACCGCTCCAAAGGAGCGGTTCCACAAGGAAAATGGGACCAAAACACTACAGAATAGGCACTACAAACGACAATTATCACCCCGTCTCTTCCTTCTTCTTCTTCTCTCACGCGTCATGTCGTCCTTATTGTCGTCATTGCTTCATTTTTTTTGTCACATCTTAATATCGATAACATAACTAGTATAAAACATTAAAGTACTTGTCGATTTGTGTCAAGTATGAAGGATATCGGAATAAGGAAACCCGAATATACAAGTGTACCGCACACAGCGTTGCCGATCGCTTATTCCGACACCCCAATTACTTGATTATTGAAACAAGTTAACCTAAACAATAGTTTGTTTATTTTCGTTTGCATCATTGTTCAAGTCGCATATTTGCATCGCTCTTAAAACAAGTAATTACTTTAGTAAGGGTCGAAACCCGTTGACGCGGATCCGACATCACAATCTCTAGGGATTTATTTCGATGTCGGAAAAGCTGAGGGAATCAAGTCCTCTAATTCAAGCAAAGCGTCGATCCGTTAGATTCGATATCAATTCCATAATTGGACGTCGAATCTAACGATCTAGTCAAACAGTTTAATCAATTCGATTTTTCGTTGATGCTAACGTAGATGTCTTTCAATTCGTTAGAATTACGACACTACAACGCGGAGGAAAATTCATATCGATTTGGTTAACTTAAAACGACTCACATTACCTTCTACGTTTTTTTTACTCTAATATTTCATATCGATTCCGTGATCGAATATGGAATATGATGAGTATCGATCCAAGCCAAGTATTAATTTCCCAATATTTTTACACGGCCTCATGAATCGACGGTTTTTCGAACATAAAAAAAACCTTTTCAAAAGCGAAATCGACACGAACCAACGGTTCGTACAGGTGCCACTCGACCGAGTGCTATAGGCCACTCGATCGAGTGACATCACAAAACCGAGACAGAAAGGTCTGAATGACCTCCACTCGGTCGAGTCTCGCAATGACTCGATCGAGTGGCAACGTACTCGGTCGAGTTCGTCAATAACTCGACCGAGTAGGGTCCTCAATCAGAAACAGAACCCCTTTTAAGGATCCACTCGGTCAAGTCCCTCCATGACTCGGTCGAGTGGCCCCTTATCACGACAATACCGTGAGTCTTATATCCTCTTTTAGTCTCGGTAATTTTTTTTTTTACGACTTATGTCAACACGTGTTAATCCATCACGTGGAAACATCACTTTTTCAAAACCATACGTCATCATATTCGCATCATCTCATCTCATTCAATAATTTGCAAATCGTTATTATTGTAATATCGTTACTAACCGTTTGTTATTTTCTTTGTTGATTTATTGTTTGCTTTAATCTACTAAAATGAACCCATATGCTAAAATTCAACTTTGACGTTAGAATTAATTGCATTAAATCGACGTAGAAACCCTTTCAATTTCATTCACATGCTTAGGGAAAACAACGTTTGCATAAGCATTTTTCTCACTGAATTACTAACGCGCGTATTAGAAAGTCATTCGAGATCTTAGTAGAGGCCGCTAGTGCGGGCGGGGTTGGGTGTCCTTTGTGGGCTTCCCAACACGTACCCTCACCCCTTACTCAGAACCATGGTTTCCGGATATCCGAATCCATTGGCATACGAGAGTCATTCAATACACGGTATCCGATAATGTCGGTATTGGTATCAAATGCAAAGGGACGAGCCCAATAAACTCTGACATCGAAAATGGGCCGTATTTTGTATACGGCCCACTACGACATAGAGTGGGTTCGAACGGGCTCGAACTCCCACAAAATTCGGTGGCGACTCCACTTCGATTTAAATTTCAATTCGATCCATTCTCATATGGAGATTCATTCGCCTATCCAAACCCGCGTGTGCAGTGGCCGCGTCGGGGTGGACCTATGTCATGGCCACAGATATCTAGCTTAAGGTCAAAACATACACTCTCCTGGGCGAAACTACGCCCAGTTCAACGACCAAATGCACCCAAAATAGGCACATCGAATTTATAGCTGCTGGCAAAAACGTACATCCCATACTATATTACTCTAACCCCACACTTGTCTTTATTCCATAACTCCAAAACAAGTCATTATCGATATTCAAAAGATATAATCATTATGAGGATAAAAAGGAATAAACAGTTTATATTTAAATGGAAACTTTCTATAAATAGAAACTTGCTTAAAATAGAAATATTATTATAGAATTACGTAAATTATTAAAATAAATGAGATATATAAAAATAGCATTTCCGACGAAATTAACATTTTATTATTATCGTCGTTATCGTAACTTTAATATATTTTTAATTCGTTACTCAAAATATAAGTAAAATATAATAAGCCAATATATAGTATTTTACAAATAATTAGGAAATCGAGTTAAAACTATAAATTTTAGAAAACAGATGTTTTAGGAAAAATGATATCAAAATTAATCGAATCAACGAGTTTTAAAAATAAAATGAGAGTTACAAAGATTTCAAATTATTTTTAATAAATAGCTTTTATTAATAAATAAATAATACGGATTTTAATAAAAATTGTCAATCGGAAATAATTAGTGAAAATAGTCTCGACCAAAAATATATTTAAAACTAAATCGACTATTTTCTCATTTTTTTAGTATAAATCGTAAAACGAAAATTAATTTATTGAACGAGTATAAAAATCTCGATTATAGTATAAAAATACGATTTTGAGTTAAAATAATAAATTAACCAAATATGACGAAAATACGAAATCGATATTATTTAGTTACTAGTGTCACGATAAACAACAAAATATTATAACGATCATTAATAATAAAATTACTAACGATTTATAAAACGATATCGAAAACTCGTAAAATATTTATAGGGCATATTGTTTAAAATTAATATAATTAGCAGTAATATATAGCAAAAATTTGAAAACCGAAGTTAAAATATTTACTACATACTACTACTCAAACATACGATATAAAATCAAGTAACGTCCTGAAGTTACCTTGAGACAAAATTCGAATCGCTCTCGTACTTGTCCATTAGCATAGTCCGAGCTCCAAATCTTCAATAGCACGCATTATCCTTCGTGTCGTGAATCATTAGCCTTCCAAGTACGCCCCACTAAGAAATTCGAGACATAAAGAAATATAAATAAAGAAATCGGAATAAGGATGTTCGAAAAGAATAGAGATGTCACGGAACGACAAGGAAAAGTAGCTGAAAGAAGATCGATGGAACATAAAAACTGAGGGAAGATGAATGAAGCTGGTCGACAAAAACGAGACGACAAAGCAGCAGATTAATAACAAAAATAGCAGTAGATAGAAGAAAGACATGAACGATCACACAACGACTAACGAAATGCGACAAAGCGAACCGAAGAGGAAGATGAACAGATAAAAGGGTGACCACAACGTCGATACATAAATGTATCAGCAAGAAAGAGGAATCAGCTAGCATAAAATGATCAACCGAACAGCGACCGTAATAGCAAGAACAGTAGCGGTCACAACTTACGAAATAGCAGAAACAAGAGAAGCGATAACATAAACTACCAAAACGGAAGTAGCACTGATCAGAACGAGAAGTCGATGTCCACAGCAGCATTGAATCGCAGCAAGGAATGAAAAGAAAATGAAAACAACGACAACAGGTATGCGATACAGGACAGAAGACCGAGGAAGGACAAAAGCATAGAAGAAGAGGGACGAGAAACAATGACTCAATCGATACCAAAACTGAGCATAACAGCGACAGGTTGCAGCAGTACGAAAAGCACAACAAAAGCGAGTAGCAGTTGCACAAAACGACATCAGCAGTATCAACACGAATCAAATCATCAAGGCAGCAGCAGCAACAACACAACTGTCGAAATCGGGAAGAGAAAGAAAAAGAGAACGAAACAACAAAATAAGAAAAGATGAAGAACAAAGGACCAACCAGGACAGCCGCAGCAACGACAAAAAGAAGGAGAAGAACCACAGAGCATCAACAGCCATAGCAGCGTACTGCAGCAGCGAGTCGACAATGGCCAACGCAGCAGCAGCAACACGAACGACGACGACGGCTAGCAGCAGCAGCAGTAGCGAAACAGAGCAGCAGCAGCAAAAGACAGAGGAGAAGGAAAAAAAGGCGTGAAGAGGAATTGATGAAGATGAAGATGGCTGAGCGGTGTAAAAAAAAAATGACGATTCTACAGCTTGTTATAAGGAGGAAACAAGAAAAGAAAAAGGGGATGAACAAAGAGGTGAGGGGAGGTGTACAAGTTAATAAGGAATGAATGAAGCGGTGGATGAGGAGCCAAAGGGAGATGAATGATGAAAATGTAACGGTGGAAAATGATGAATGAAGAGGTGGTCAAGTGAGTTGGATGTGATGCTAGAAAAAAATGAAGTAATAAAATATAGTAGATAATATTAGGGCACAGATTCGAAGAAGATACGTATTCATCCACGAACCTAAATAAAACGAATTAATAAAATAATTGGGTCGGCTAAATAAAAACAAGTAAATAAAAATTAATAAATAATCGAGCTGTTAAACAAAATGAGTAATAAAGGGTTCGAGACGAAAACGAAGCGTGGCGAAATAAATAATTAGACGATGAAATAATATTTCCCCGATAAATAATAAATTTCGATAAAGTGTATTAAATTGATTTCTCGAGGAAAGGTAATATATGTTTTGACGAAACTTAAAATAAATTAACTTCGAGTCGAAAATAGATATTCGAGCTTAAGTATAAATAAATAAATAAATAAATAAAATTTAGAATTAAAATCGCCGAAATAGACTTCCGATAAGAATTAAATTAAATGTATAAAATAAATCGAAACATAAATAGAAATACGTTTTAAATATATGAAGAGTTTCCGAGACAAACAGAATTTTAGGAGTTTGAAACGATTATACGATAAATTCGTTTTGTAATAATTTTAAGAATTACGAGTTAAATCGTAAAAAATACAAATATAAATTTTATTTTATTTATTTTATAAAATCAGGGGTGTTACAATCTTCCCCACTAAAAAGGAAGTTTCGTCCCCGAAACTAAAAAAAACATAATAATAAAATTGAAAACAAGGTTATATCACCTGAACAAAAGGGGAATGCTTAACTCGCATCACAATCTTGGTTAAAAAAAAAATTGTTTTTGCAACTTTAAACGTGATATGAAATCGAAATTGAAGACAACATTTATTTCAAGAAGAGTTGGGTTCAATTCCCAAAGTTTAAAAGCATTTAAATTGATAAAATCGCAAGTTAAAAATTATTCTATAAAATAACGACGATAAATAATATTTGTAAACGAACTCAAGGGGGAAGAGTACCCAAATACTTTCAAAACAACAGTAAAACGTGTTAATTAAGAAATTCGACAATACTTTGTTTTAAGACCAAACAAAAATTGGAGAAATCAAGTTCTGTAGTTAGTAAATAAGAATCGAATCAGTCGACAAACATTTTCAATAACAAATTTAAAGTCTAACCACAATAAAACAAAAATTTAGACGTACGAATTTTTTCGAAAATATTAAATCGTTTTACATAATCTTATAAAAATCCAAAATATTTGTAATTATGAAAGTTTCCGTAAAATTTAAACACGCTTGAAAAGTGAAATTTGAAACAATTTTGAAATACTTACAAATAAATTATTAAGACATTTTGAAACAGGACCAAAAATAAAACAAAACAAAATACAAAGTTCTGAAATTTATAACTCAAAATGTTAAAATTTCACGATAGCCCAAAATTTCAAATTAGTCAAACTTTTCATAACAAAGGTTCGGGAAAATGGTAGACGGATAAATACAGTCAGAGTCAACGACAAATCAAAACAGAAATTTTCAAACCCGATAAAGAAATCAAAGGATCGGCCGAAGAAGTAGAAGCAGGTTTTACGAAAAGCTAAGGGGAGAAACGAAATTGAGAGTCAAACGGAGCTTACAAGGAAATACAGAAGAAGTTAACCATCTCGAGATTCCCGGTACAACTCCCACCACACGGGTTCCTAATTTTCATCGAATAACGTTTAGTCCCATATTAGGTGTTGAGTGGTACTACTCAGTCACAATCCCAAAATTGTCTTCCGTGATTATCCAATCGTTCAAACGACACAATACTAATCCCCAAATGCTTTAAAAACTAATCTCATCAATTAAAATTCCAACGGTCATCAGACAAACTGAAACTCGCAAACGATAATAAGGTTCCTAAATCCAAAGCTCGTAAAGTTTGAACTCGAGGTACACTCCAAATTTCTCGAGTAAGGAACACTAAACAAGATCCAACAATTTAATAAGGCTCGGGTACGAAATCCTCAAAAATGATCATCAACATATTTAATATGCCACAAGTACAAAACTTGGAAAAGTACAACGTATCCTCAAACACGCTCAAACCTATAGGTTATGGCGCAAACACTCACATCTTCAAATACATCATTTGACTAATGTTTCTGAAACTTCCATCAAATTTCATATTGTATCAGCGAAACCACTAAAATAATTATTAACTCAATGAAACCACAATCTCGTTGGTCTAAGGGTTTTGAACTATAAATCCATCAAGATGATTCGCATTAAATATTCCTCAAAACAACGCGATGAATAAAACCTTTAATTGTGCAATATGTTTCTCTTCTTTAAGGTTAAGAATAATTCATCCAAGTTAGATCACTCAACTCCAAAGTTCATAGGTTACAACCTTAAACAACGACCAACGATCTAATCCTTAAGAAACACGAGAGATCTATGTCCACCAAAATTTCTAACGATATTAAAGAAAACCTTTATTGGTACCACAACACTCAAGCTAACACTTTAAACAATACTCTATGATCCCAAATATTCTCGATGCATCCATCAAATAGCATCAGGTAAGAATCCCAAAGTAATATTATCAGTTACACTTAGTTCGGTTCTAGGTTAGGTGCTAGGTATCCATCAAATATGACATACTTTTACCACTCCAAAATATATTCAACTCTAAGTACTCCAAAATAATCAGAATAACCTATAACCCAAGATCTGGTGTCTAAAGTATCAACCTAACTCCATTAATCAACTAATACCATTCAACTCAATCCTCAAAAATTTCTTACTTGCTTAGACGATAGGGTAGACTCACAATCCTCAAACCAGGTAACAAAGGTTTACTAAACCTCAAACGTCTATAACTTTTCACGGGGTTCACTAAGACGGAATTCGGTCAAACCAAGAATCTCAAGAGGAAAGATGGCAAAGTAGGAGAATTAATCGAAGATGTATCACAAGAATGAAGACGAGAATATAAAAGAGAAGAGGTAGAAGAAGTAGAGTAAGGAAGAAAAGAATCGAGGATCCTATATAACTAAGATCTGAATTGAGAGGAGAATCTTCGGACCTCCAAATTAAAGTTCACGAGGGAACTAACTGGATTACTTCATCTTCTTGTAGAGGAACGAGCACACAAGTCTTGGGTCGCTCCATCTGGATCTACTGCAACATCATGGAACAGGAATCTACCCTTGATCATCTAACCTGAACCTTGAGCAAACTAAATCTGAGCTGATAGGTCACCATCAGCATCTTTCTTGGAGTACCAAGTTGTCCACTGGAGTCGGCAGACGTTGAGAGTTCTAAGTAGGTCTTGTCCCGATCTGAAGCAGCATCCTATCAACATCTTGTTCCTTCATCTTCTTCTCGATAAAAGAAACAAATATTCAATGCTAGCCATTGAGTTACAAGAACAAATAATCCTAACAGTTAAGTCCTTATTTGGTTTCTACCCATCTCTCACTAATATTTCTTTAATGTTCAAATCATTTACTAGTATTTTTCCTAGAATCAGGTGTAAGCGTCGGGAGCAACAATGCTCTGATACCAACTGTAATCCCATAGAAATTCTAACGCAATACAGTGGCGGAAACAGTGTAGAGTGCGATTAAAACACACTGACAAACTATATCTTATTAAAAGAAATGGTAAGTCAATACAAAGGCCTCTTTTTACAAAAGGGCTAAAAGCAAAATATCCAAACAGGTTTATACAAATCCATAAATAAACATGAATGAAGGAAGAGTAGGATCCACGCTACTCACTAACTCACATCCAAAACCCAGCAGCAAATACTTGTCATGTTATAAACATAACAACCACGTCAGTGGGGAGTAACACAGACGTTCTCCCAGCCTTATTATACCTAGGGGTGTGCAAAATCCGGGTTGGACCGGAAAAATGGACCGGACCGGACCGGAATCTACGGGCCCGGATCCGGAATAAAAAATTCCGGTCCGGTCTCCGGGCCATCATTTTGGGCGATTCCGGGTTCCGGTCCAGTCCGGTCCTGACCCGGTATTTTCCGGTCCGGACCGGTTTGGACCGAAAAACCCGGAATTATGCTTATTTCTTAAAAATTCTGGGTTTTCCGGTCCAAACCGGGCCAATCGGTCAAACCGGGTCGGAATTTTGGACCGGAATTCCCAAAAAAATTGAAAATTCCGGGCCAATCGGGCCAACCGGTCTGGTCCGGGTCGGACCCGGTCTTTTTCCGGACCGGACCAGGGTCAATATTTTGGTTTCCGGTCCGGGTCCAGGGTCATAAAAATTGACGATTCCGGATCCGGGTCCAACCGGGGCCGGTCCGGGTCGGACCGGGTCGGCCCGATTGCACAGCCCTAATTATACCATATGGAAAAATAATAGTATTACTATATCAAAATAATTAAAAAGGAAAACATTAAATGTGATATCATAAAAATATGTTTTCGGAGAAACATAAAGCACTTGCCAACCTGAAAGTCCAAAATCAATCGATAATAATAATCATATTCAAAAATGGCGTTATGGAAATTCGATCAGTGTGCACAAGGCTAGACTTTCACTAGGATAATACTGGAAACTAGCTTCGAGAACTGTAGACTTAACTCATAACAGAATCCAGTCTCTAACTAGGCAACTCAACTATAACAGGACTGCGTGCAGTGAGGTCCTGGTTTAAGTAGTGCACACCCCTCCTAGACAACAAATATGTCTAGTTCAGCTAACGGCGACTAACACGATGCGATATCTAGCTTAAGGTCAAAACATACACTCTTCTGGGTGAAACTACGCCCAGTTCAACGACCAAATGCGCCCCAAATAGGCACATCGGCTTTATAGCTGATGGCAAAAACGTACATCCCAGAGTATATTACTCTAACCCCACACTTGTCGTTATTCCATAACTCCAAAACAAGCCATTATCGATATTCAAAAGATATAATCATTATGAGGATAAAAAGGAATAAATAATTTATACTAAAATGGAAACTTTCTATAAATAGAAACTTACTATTTTTAGAAACTTACTTAAAATAGAAATATTATAGAATTACGTAAATTATTAAAATAAATGAGATATATAAAAATAGCATTTCCGAGGAAATTAACATTTTATTATTATCGTCGTTATCGTAACTTTAATATATTTTCAATTCGTTACTCAAAATATAAGTAAAATATAATAAGCCAATATATAGTATTTTACAAATAATTAGGAAATCGAGTTAAAACTATAAATTTTAGAAAATATATGTTTTAGGAAAAATGATATCAAAATTAATCGAATCAACGAGTTTTAAAAATAAAATGAGAGTTACAAAGATTTCAAATTATTTTTAATAAATAGCTTTTATTAATAAATAAATAATACGGATTTTAATAAAAATAGTCAGTCGGAAATAATTAGTGAAAATAGTCTCGACCAAAAATATATTTAAAACTAAATCGACTATTTTCTCATTTTTTTTAGTATAAATCGTAAAACGAAAATTAATTTATTGAACGAGTATACAAATCTCGATTATAGTATAAAAATACGATTTTGAGTTAAAAATAATAAATTAACGAAATATGACGAAAATACGAAATCGATATTATTTAGTTACTAGTGTCACGATAACCATTTAAACCGTTAAATCGTTATATTTAAACCTGTTGATGCTATAAAATCGTTATACGGTCTTAAAAACATAATACAACCGATTTTAAACGCGGAGGGAGTCAAACATCGTTTTTAGTTTAAACCTTACAAAACGATTTTCAAACTTTTTTTTTACCTTTTCTAAAAATCATTCCGACTATTTGATATCGATTTCATAATCGAATATCGAATACGACGAATATCGAAAATATAAATCGAGTATGAATTAAACCATATTTGTACGCGATTTATCAAAATTAGCGATTTTCGAAAAACCGACCCGAGACAGCCACCCGCGCGAGTCGCGTCCCTCCCGGGCGAGTCCCGCAAGGGCCCGAAAACCGAGACCCTTTTTTTTCGTTTTCTCGTTTTCTCTAACATCGTTTTTTTACATAAAACACGACTCTCTCGGCATATTTTCAGATTTCGACAAATATTTTCGACCTCGGTCAACACGTGTTTTAATCCATCACGTATTACAAAGCTTTTCAAAATCATGCATATCATTGTATTTACATCTTTTATAAACCGTTACTAACTTGTTTGCTCATGTTTGTAGCGATTTATTTTCATCTTTTGTTTTATTAGACTAAAACGAATTTCACATGCTAAATATAACTTTGACGTTATTAGTTTAAGATGCATTAAACGACTTAGCAACCCTTTTAATTTTTCTCACATGCTTAGGGAAAATAATGTTTGCATATCATTCAACTGTCGAACTAACGCGTGTACACCAAAAACGAACGATATCCTAGTAAAGGCCGCTAAGTGCGGGCGGGGTTGGGTGTTCTTAGTGAACTTCCCAACACGTACCCTCACCCCTTACTCAGAATCATGGTTTCCGGATGTCCGAATCCATTGCCAACGAGAGTCATTCAATACACGATATCCGATAATGTCGGTATCGGTATCAAATGCAAAGGGACGAACCCAATAAGCTCTGACATCGGAAATGGGCCGTATTTTGTACACGGCCCACTACGACATAGAGTGGGTTCGAACGGGCCCGAACTCCCACAAAGTTCGGTGGCGACTCCTACTTCGATTTAAATTTCAATTTGACCATCTCATATGGAGATTCATTCGCCTCCCCAAACCCGCGCGTGGCCGCGTCGGGGTGGACCTATGTCATGTCCACAAACTGGCAGTCGGTTTCCATACTGTTCCAATAGTATCCGAGCCTCATGATTTTTTGGACCAGCATATGGGCGTTCATATGCGGACCATTTTCACCGTCGTGCACTTCGGCCATGATCTTCTTGGCTTTTATTTTGTCGACACATAGGAGGAGATCCCCCTGTGCCATCTTTTTGTACAACTGTCCGTCGTCCGTACGAATAAATTGGGTGGCCAACCATCGTAGGGCTTTCTTGGCCCGGTTTTCAGTTCCCGGAGGATATTCTCCCGTTGTCAAATAGGTTAGAATAGCCTGAGACCAATGTTCCGGATTGGTTATTTCGATGTTTTGAATGGCGTGGATGTATGCCGGCTCGGACCGTTTCGACGCAAATCGGCATGCTGGTTAGATGCTCCTGGATATTCAATAAGGATGCTAATTTGGATACTGCATCCGCAAATTGGTTTTCTTCCCGAGGTAAATAGATGTATTCCACCTTTTGGAACTGTTTTTCGAGAACCCTTTCTCGCGGCTGATAGGCCACGAGGTTGGCGTTCCGAGTTTTCCATTTTTGGAGAGCTTGGTTGATGACTAGCGATGTGTCACCGTGGACCCGGAGGTTTGTGACTCCTAAGTCTGCGGCGACTTGCAACCCGTGAATGCATGCTTCATATTCGGTTGCGTTATTAGTCACGTCGAAATCCAGTTTAATGGATAGCGGAGTATGCTCCCCTTTTGGTGATATTAACAGAATACCGACTCCGAATCCTCGGAAATTGGATGCCCCGTCAAAATACAAATCCCATGTTTCTGTATCAGTATGGAATATATCTTCATCTGGGAAAGACCAAGTATCGGTGTACCCCTCTGCGGATACGGGACTATCGGCGAGAAATTCGGCTACTACCCGTCCTTTAATGGCTTTTAGTGGCAGAAATTTGAGGTCGAGCTCTGCCAACATCAAAGTCCATCTGGACATCCTTCCATTGAGGATGGGCTTTTCAAACAGGTACTTGTTAGGATCCATTTTGCATAAAACATGGACCTCGTGACTGAGCATATAGTGCCGGAGTTTTTTGTTGGCCTAGGCTAGGGCTAGGCACGTCTTCTCGAGCATGGTATATTTGCATTCATACTCCAAGAATTTTTTGCTGATGTAGTAAATGACTCGTTCTTCCGAGCCGACTGTCTGGGCCAGCATAGCCCCCATGGCTGTCTCGGTCGTTGTTAAGTATAACGACAAAGGCAAACCGGGTTGAGGTGGCATTAAGACTGGCGGAGCAGACAGGCCGGATCTCCTTGATTTTATCAAAAGCCGTTGGGCATTTATCATCCTAATGTTTGTTCCCCTATCTTCAGTTATTTGAAAATCGGTTCACATACCATGGTTAGTTTTGAAATAAATCAGCTAATGTACTGGACTTTCCCGAGAAATCCCTTTATCTCTTTTTCGGTTTTAGGAGGTCGCATCTTGGTAATGGCCTTGACTTTAGCTGGATCGACCTCGATGCCGCGTTGGCTGACGATATGACCCAGTAATTTGCCAGATGTTACCCCGAAACTGCACTTTTTAGGATTTAGGCTCATGTTGTATTTGCGCAGCCGGGTAAAGAACTTCGTTAGAGCAGCAATATGACCGTCTCGATATTTGGACTTGACGATGATATCGTCCACATAAACTTCCACTTCCTTATGCATCATGTCGTGTAATAAGATCGTGGCGGTTCGTTGATAAGTGGCCTCGGCGTTGATGAGACCAAATGGCATGACGGTGTAACAGTAAATAACCCAAGGCGTAGTGAAGGTGGTCTTACTCATATCTTCTTCCGCCATTTTGATCTGATTGTATCCGGCATACCCGTCCATAAATGATAAAAGGGCATGATCAACTGTGTTATCCACCAATATGTCGATGTGTGGCAATGGAAAGTCATCTTTCGAGCTTGCCTTGTTAAGATCCCGAAAGTCTACACATACCCGCACCTTACCGTCCTTTTTAGGTACCGACACGATGTTTGCAACCCGGTCCGAATATTCAGACACTTGTATGAAGCCGGCTTTGAACTGCTTGTCGACCTCTTCTTTGACCTTGAGAGACCATTCGGGCCTCATTCTGCGGAGCTTCTATTTTACCGGCTTACACCCGTCTTTGATGGGTATACGGTGTTTAGCTATTTCCCGATCTATCCCCGGCATGTCCTTGTAGGACCATGCGAAGACATCCTTGAATTTTTGGAGGAGGTTTGTGAACTGTTGTCTCTCCACGGGATCTAAGGATAAACATAACTTAAGCATCTGGGGTTCTAAGGTGGTTCCCACATTGATGGACTCGGTTTCTTCAATTACCGGATCTCGGGATTCCCTTTGTTCTAGTTGCTCGACCAGATGCGGAGGTAGAGGTACCTGTTCATTGGGTTTCTCAATGTCATTGCACATAATATTTTTGAAACTTAAAGCATTTTGAAAATAAGACAAGTCGTAAGCGGAACGGTTATCGTTATTATTAATAGTAAATTTGAAAAACAGCTCAAAGAGAGCGGCCATCTGATCATTGGTCGGAGGCGGGATTGGGAGTGCCCTCGGGACAGACCCCGAGGATCCAGTGGTAGTGACTACAGGAAGAGGGGTTACAGACTGGACTCTAGCACCAGACCCTCTAGACTCGGACTCAGACTCTAACTCAGACTTAGAATCGGACTCGGTGTCCGGCATGTCTCCTTCACCGATGGTCAGCTTGTAGACTCAGCCCTGGCTGTCGGTCCCCTTGATGGTCTTCCTCCATGCCCTTTTACCGGTACCTGAGCCGACTTTAGAGATCAGCTTCGTGGGATCGAACCTGTTGCTTCGGAGGATCAGGTTCACCAAGTCTTGTTTATGGGTCGGGACAGCCCTGTCTTCCCCAAATAGGAGCCCCAGCATGAGCTCAGCATTGTCAGCACCCTCCTTAGATTTGGACTGGACGAGGGCAAATATGTCATTTGGAATATAGTTGCATTCCCGAGCCAATTTGGTCTCGGGACATGTGATAGTGGGTTGGTAGAGACCAACTTGAACATCCCCGAATACTGGTGTAACAAAGTAATCGGTTAGTCTTGGGCTGTAAAGGCCCAAGTAGGTACCCTTAATGATGTTGTGGGCCTTCTGGATGCCGGCCCTGACCACATTTCCCGGGGTCATAACGTATCCTAGGCCGAAGCGAGACTCTCCGTCATATAGGACTTCAATAATCTTCCCAGCTGGAAGATATGGCCTCGAAGTAGCCCCCGGTAAATAACTGTAGACACCCACATTTTGACCGCCAGGTGTCTATAGTAGTTTCCGCCAAACACCCGATGATCGGACGTAAACATGCTTTAATGGACTCGGATATAGGCTCGAAATCATGGACATTTGGCTTGGGCTTATTACGGAGTACAAATCTTACTAAACCAACCTCAAATCCAGGCCCAGTGGATCGTTTCGAGTCAAATAAGACTAATTTGGGTCGAAACCGGCACCAGGGGCAAAACCGTCTTTTTAGCGACCGAGTCAAAACCCGGTCAAAGATATTCCCGAGACACATGGACCAGCCGTGACACATCACACGTCCGGTTTGGACACCAACACTACAAAAAATCAGCTACACAAAATATTAAACAAATCCATTTAAGGATAGAATTCGATCTCAAGTAGGAATTCTATCCAAAAACCAAATCAATTCACCGACCGAGCTCAAACACTCGGCCGAAGCCCCCCCTTTCAGCCGAGATACTTGGCTTCTTCACCAAGAAACGGGACTCTCGCTCCCTTTCAAACTCTTACGTTTCCTATCCAAAACGGTATTTCTTATCACCTAAGCAAGAGTACCTCTCCTAGCTCCTATCAAGGACCTTTCCTATAAATAGGACCTCCCGACACATTCAACATCCATCATTAATTATCTATCATTCATACATCATCAACATCTACAACATCCAAACAATTCCCGAGCAACCTCGTAACGTCAAATATTACATCGAAATACCGTCAAAATCAGCCCGACGAATCCGACCCCACAAGCCGGCCGAAATCCGTCATCCCACACGACTAAACCGACACCCAATCTCATCTCACGTCATCTCGACGCTCCCGTGTTTAAGCCACTTTTCGACGAGCTCTATTCCGAGTAAACAAAGCATGTAGGTTGAGGGTGTAAAATCAAACCCGACTCTTCCTCCTTTTTCTTCCCTTCTTCACGTTTTTTTCATTTTTTTTTTGCGTCGTTCATCGATTTTTATTATTACGGGTCGTTCGTCACATATTTTTTTATATTTCTAGTATCGATATTACAAAAGTATTTTCATAAAATAAACGTTCTTAAAATACGATATTGATTCTCTAATTGAATATCGTATCTAACAGGAACTAAATTAAATCTCGTTGATGCTAAAAAAATCGTTACATCTTTTTTAAAAAAAAAAACAAAATTCGACGATTTTTTACACGGAGAGAATTAACATGTTTTTTTTATTCTTTTCGTTAAAAATCCTTTTTTTTCTCTTTTCGTTCAAAACAAACTTTTTTCAAAACCTTTTCTAATATCATTCCGACTATTTGATACCGATTTCATAATCAAATATCGAATACGACGAATATCAAAAAATAAAAATCGAGTATAAATTAATCCATATTTGTACGCAATTTATAAAATTTGACGATTTTCGAAAAATAAAAAAAAAACGGGACAGACTCCCGCGCGAGTCGCGCGGAAGCCTGGATGGCCGAGCCCCTTTTTCTCGTTTTCTCGCTTTTTTATTCTTTTCGTTTCTTACATAAAACAGCGACTTTCGCGACATATTTTTCGATTTCGATAAATACTTTTTCGACCTCGGTCAACACGTGCTAATCCATCACGTGTCATAAACCTTTTTCAAAATCATGCATGTCATCGTATTTACATCCTTATTCGATTTATTCAATCGTTACTAACTCGTTTTCTCGTGTTTGTAGCAATTTATTCTGTTTTTTATTGTTTTATTATACTAAAACAAACTTCGCATGCTAAAATAACTTTGACGTTATTAGTTTAATAAGCATTAAATGACTTAGCAACCCATTTATTTTTCTCACATGCTTAGGAAAATAATGTTTGCATATCATTTAACAATCATACGAACGCGTGTACACCAAAAACGAACGATATCTTAGTAAAGGCCGCTAAGTGCGGGCGGGGTTGGGTGTTCTTAGTGAACTTCCCAACACGTACCCTCACCCCTTACTCAGAACCATGGTTTCCGGATGTCCGAATCCATTGGCAACGAGAGTCATTCAATACACGATATCCGATAATGTCGGTATCGGTATCATAATGCAAAGGGACGAACCCAATAAGCTCTGACATCGGAAATGGGCCGTATTTTGTACACGGCCTACTACGACATAGAGTGGGTTCGAACGGGCCCGAACTCCCACAAAGTTCGGTGGCGACTCCTACTTCAATTTAAATTTCAATTTGACCATCTCATATGGAGATTCATTCGCCTCCCCAAACCCGCGCGTGGCCGCATCGGGGTGGACCTATGTCATGTCCACAATACCCTAAGTTCTGTAGCATCGTATCGATGCTAGTGGTAAAATAAGGCCTGAATAGATATTCCCCTTCTAATATCCCTACAAAGTCGAACCCTCGGGGGTCCATACGGCCCGTGGCATTGCAGCTAGCCACAGTTATGGGGGTTGCTTCTAAATTAATGACACAGTCTTGTAGAGGCAGCTTGACCTTTCGATGGAGAGTGGAGGATACCGCCTTAACGGCGTGGATCCACGGCCTTCCGAGGAGGAGGTTAAAAGAGAGGTGACATCAATCACCTGGAAATCCAACTCTTTCTCAATTGGGCCTGTTATAATTGTTAATTTAACGACCCTAGCAACCGGTTTTGGGCTTCCATCAAAAGCCTGGATCGTCTATGCGATTGGAAGGTAGTCGTCCTCGGTAATGTCGAGGGCTTTAGCGGTCCTTAAAAGAAGGACATTCACAGCAGACCCATCATCAATTACGGTCATCGGGAGATATTTCTGTCGGCAGACCACTGTGATATACAAGGCCAGGTTGTGGGCGGCCCCGAATGGTGGTAGGTCGGACTCGGAGAAGGTGTTAAGCGGGCCTTCTTCCTTGGACTTGCCCTTGAGATAGGGCATGATGGTGGCTACCATTTCAGCAGGGGTAACCAGTGAGTCGACCTTGATCTGATCGAGAGCCTTAGTAAGTGCTTCCCGATGTTCTTGCGAGCTAACCAAAAGTTGCCATATGGTGACATCAGCTCGAGCCCTTTTCAATTGTTTGACTAGAGCCGTATCAGTGCTTGGCTCTTCAAGGGCAACTTCCGTCCTGGCAGGTTTAGTGACGCGATGACGTTTACCTGGCTAAAGGGGAGGTTGTCCCCATCACCACTGAAGAGATCCGAAAGGGTAAGTCCAAAGCCTTAGCCAGCAACCACCTTGCTACTGCCGGCCGTCCTTATTAAGATACTAGCTCTAAGGACACCCCTATCTCGGCAACCGATCTTCATCATCGAACCAGATCCCATTAATTTGTGGGATGAAAGGAGAAATGAGGCGAGAACAGTCGATTACTTCTCCGGTGAAGATGGCATGAGCACTGAAGGGGTTTTCTTTGTTACTCGGTTTATCTCCGGGCAACGGTATCTTCCCACTTTCGATCAAGTCTTGGATCAGATGCTTCAATTTTAAGCATTTTTCAGTATCGTGCCCATTACCTCGGTGATATTGGCAATAGGCCTGGACATTGTAGCTTTTGGACTGCTTCTCGAACGGGACCTCAGGAGTTGGGCCTATCGGTTGGATCAGAGTCATCTGACCCTTTGAAGATAGCATTTGTAAGGCATAGGTATAGGTGGTCCCTATATCAGTGAGTACCCGAGCCGGGGTATTCTTTTTGGACAAGGTATCTAGCAAATTAACCGCGTTGAAGATGCTACGGGTTGCGGCTGCAGTCGGGGGCTTAGTGGTGGAAGAAGTAGCCCCTTGGTATCCTTTGGTAGAGGCCTTAGTAAGGCCCTCTAGCCTCAAGTCATCTTCAATCCTTGTCCCCATTTCAGTTAATGTGGCGATATTGGGTATGACGGCATACAAGAGATGGACCCGGTAGGAGGGGAGGAGATTCTTGACGAAGGCCTCCACTAAAGCTTTTTCACTGGGCTTGTCGACCAGTTTCACACTCTCGACCCTCCAGCGTTGCAGATATTTTGTAAAGCCTTCTTTGGGCTCCTGGGCCAGGACTTCCAGGGAGCGCATCGTGGTCTGGATCTCGGTGTTATCCGCATAATTCCGAGCAAACTCTGTGGCCACGTCATCCCAAGTTGGGTATTTCTTGGGGTCTAGCCTGTAGTACCAGGCTTCTGGATGCTTCTCGATCAAGAGAAACGACAAACCGGTGTTTGAACATAGCCAATTTCACTCCCTTAACAGCCATGAACTCTATGAAGGCCCGGATGTGATGCAACGTCTTCGGTCCTCTCAAACATCGGTAGGCCCGTAAGGTTGAGGTTTGCAGGCAGTTCATCATTCAAGGCGAATAGACACGGGTGTTCTCCGTGTGGATAGTGTTGTTTGTTGACAAGTGGACCTGTTCCTCCAATCTGCGGACTGCGCTGACTAGTTCAGCTAGGGGCCCACTGGTGTCATTCCCTGCGGTAGGAGTCCCCTGCTCCACGGCACTCAAACGAGTAACAATAGATATTTGGTCGGACCTTATAGTTGTCAATTGGGCCTCGATCTGAGTCTGCTTGATGACCATAGCGTTGAATGTGGTTGCCAACTTGTCCAAAGATTCTTGCATTTGGTGTTTGTGATTGGTTACCAGTGGCCTGTCTGTAAGAATACGCATAATCAGAAACTGACCCAAATCATGGAATCGAAACAGTACATCCCGAGCGAGGAAAAGACTGAAAAGGAAAAACGACTCAAAAAAGTCATCAAGACAAGTGACTCGTAGATAGCGGGCCTTCCTTAAGATTCGGCTATGTGGGCCGAGGCCCGTTCGAAGGAAGGTCCACGTGAGATTTTCCCCAGACTTTGGACTCGGGTGTGGAAACGGGCTTTCCCTGGTAGGGGTATGCCCTATGTTGGTTAGCCTTGCCTTAGACAAATAAGGCGGACTGGGATAGGGAGGAAACCCGGGATGTAAGATCGACGGAGTTTCGACGCTAAAGACCTTCGACGACTTATAAAAAGACCCGACACTACTAAATGCGGTAAGTCGTAGGATAAGGAAGGTTTTTGAAAAGGAAGTTCAAATTCCGAGAGAATCGGTGGAATTTCCGACTTTTTGAAATCGGCAAAATGCCGTCGGGCCGCAATTTTGAAGAAAATATTTTTGAATGGGCAGCATACCGGCTAGAAATAGGCTATTTTGAGTCAAATCATAAGTCCTAATTTTGGTAGCATCCCGGGTTTTGAAATTGGATATTTTGAGTAGATGCATTTTTTGAAAATGACGGTTTTTGAAAAAAACACAAAAGCCAAGTAGCACATAGTCACGCAAGCATTATAACGACACCATGTATGCTTTACACTAAGTCTCGGTTGGTCTAAAAGGGTCTATACCAGTGCGTATAGCCTTTTCGAGAATCGAGACAGACTTCCTAAGTCGAGTTGATCTTAGAACATGCCGCGAAATCCAAACGAATTAGTTATGAACACCTTGACATAACCAATTTGGAACATATCGTGGTATAGTGGGACGTCGGTCACCAGTACCGGCCCGGGTAAAGATGAGGTTATGCATTACCCGTAAGACTAAAACGCGTATTGTACTAATCGAACGATTTCTCCTCGAGTCTCACCCTGAGGATGCCTATGGTAAGTCACACATCGGTTTTCCCCAGCGGAGTCGCCAAATTGTGGACATGACATAGGTCCACCCCGACACGGCCACGCGTGGGTTTGGGGAGGCGAATGAATCTCATGTGAGATGGTTCTCGAGTTGAAATTTAAATCGAAATGGAGTCGCCACCGAACTTTGTGGGAGTTCGGGCCCATTCGAACCCACTCTATATTTTGGGTGGACCATGCACAAAGTACGACCCACTTCGATACTAGATCTCGTGGGGTTCGTCCCTTTGCATTACGATACCGATGCCGACATTATCGCGTACCGTATATCGAATGACTCTCGTGCGCCAACGGTTTCGGACATCCGGAAATCAAGGTTCTGAGTAAGGGGTGAAGGTACGTGTTGGGAAGTGATAAGCTAGTCGTGTACCTATCAAAAATAACCAATTACGGTCCAACTAGAAATATAACTAGGGAAGTCGGGATCGTATCCACAAGGAGACAAATAAATTCTAATCGCATTAAAGTTTATCTAAGTAACAAATTGGGGGTTTTTTGGTTTTGTGTTTAACTAAACTAAAGTAGTGAAGGAAAGAGAACTAAAAGAGAAGAAATAATTAAAATAAATAAGATGAATAAAGATGAATAAATATAGAGAGAAAACTAGGATTATCGGTTCACTACGAATTTCTTATGGTCACGGTCTAAGTCACAGGTCTGTCACAGATATTGGTCTAAGGGGTAGTGAAAAGGTCCTTCCGGTCCGTTATTCACCCTAGCATGCGTCTAAAGGCTTCCGATCTTATTAGGGCAAACTAATGTGTTGTAGAAGGTCTAACTTTTTCCAGGCTTCCGATCTTAGGTTCAAGTTTACCAATTCAATTAATCAATTACGTCGACTTAATCAATTAATCTCAATTAAATGCTACAATTGACAACTCAGACAAAATATCATTGACAGATCTATAAATTATTTAGCGACCACATTCAATTCGCAGATCCCCTAAATCCTAGGGAGGGAAATTAGCTACTCATAATTAATTCAAGAACAATAAGATTAATAAAAGATTTTACTAGATTAAACATGATGAGTAATAAAATTACGACAAGCATAAAACAAAGATTACAAATAATTAAGTATGAGAAAGAAGAACAAACAAAGATTAAGAACAATCAAGAACGAAGAAGAAGGAAGAAGGATTTACCAAAAAAAAAGAAGGAAGAAGGAAGAAAGATTAGATTTAAATTACCAAGAGGAATAAAGGCGATTCGAATCTTTGAAGTCTTACAATAACCGAGTTTTAAAGAGAAAAATTAATCTAAAAGTAATCTTAAGAGAATAAGGAGAAGAGATCTAAATAAAAGTCCAAGGAGAAGTAAAAGTATGGAGAAGTAGAAAAGTAAAAAGTAAAAAGAGTAAAAGAAGTAAAAGTGAATTCTAATGTGGCTGAAAAAGCCCTATTTATACAATTTAGAAAGAGTTGAAACTGATTTGGAAACTGCTTGCTGAATACAAACCTGTCCGCGGCCCACAAAATAGTCGGCGACTATTGTAATAGTCGGTCGACTAATTTTAACTAATTTGATCTTCTGTTGTCACCCAAATAGTCGGTCGACTATTCTGATAGTCTGTCGACTATTCTTGACACTTTACAGCGATAAGCTCTTTCCAGCTTCGTTTTGCCTCGGTTTTGGTTTGTTTTAGCTCCCGTGGCTTCTGTTCCTGCAAAAGGACAAAATATACCAGCCAATTCGGGGCAAAATGGTAGGTTACACTACTTGATAAACACAGGAATGCGCGTAATAAGAGCATAAAAAGTGTATATATAATACGCGCGTCAAATCTCCTCAAACCAAACCCTTGCTTGTCCTCAAGCAAGCACAAAACGACGAACTCAAACCTAATGGAATGTATATAACTCATTGCGGAATATGCTCCAAAGTTACCCAAACCAATGCGCAACTATTAATGTCAATGTGAACAACCACATACAACAAGCTTCACCTATGGCTACAATACTGAACCTTCAACCTTGCAAGACTCGTCTATGTCGGACTCTCGCGGATCGCTCATCACACAAAAGGGGTGATATTGTGAGTTTATGTAAAAATGGAAAGACAAACCACTCACCTAAACTGCGACCTACAAGAACATTCATGCAATCTAACATGAAATCAATCTCTACTAACTGTACATACTCATTGTATCGGGAAAATACACGTGCCAAGGACTTACATATAGTATAAAGTAAGGCTAATCGGGTAAGAAGAGGCAAAACGATATGGATATGAGGAGGTAAAAGCCAAGCTAGTATTCCTTACACCCATCAATAGTAAACATTTCGTTCTCACGAAACTCCAGTTGAAGAAAGCATAGCAACAAGTGCCTTATCAAAATCGCTTCCCACTAACAACTATGAAATTAGAGAGATCAATTCTTTTCTCATAGCAAAAACACATTCTTCTTCTAGTTTCACTTCATTTTTTCTTTCCTTTCTTTTTTTTCATTAAAGTTTTTTCTTTTTCATTTTTCTTCTCAATTCCCCTTTTTTTCTTTTTTTCAATCATCATGGTACCAAAATTAACCCGAAAAAAAAAACAATTCCGTCCAATTCATCAACTAGCTGTACTAGGGTAGGCAAATTATGGCATGTAGTTAATAAATGGGTCAAACAGGTCAATTTGGCTATGTGAGGCTTATGGGAATCAGATAAAAGAAAGGATTTGCCTCTTTCGCACATGTCAAAACCACGAATCAAAAACGTACAGGTACCTAAGAGACGAATGTCATGCTTGTGCAATTTGATATTACATGCCTCATAAGAAGTACTACTCTCAACCTAAATGAAACTGATCATGAATGTCATCAGTTTAAGGCTCTAATTCCTTACAAATCTGAGTAGTTTGCCAACAATGAGTCAAGTTTATTCGTTAGTATAGTTAAACAAATATGCAAGAATCACAAGTGATTGCGAACAAAAACTCTAACGGCGCACAAGCATAAGCAACTAAATGAAGACATATAAGCATTGTCATCATCGCTACATAGCATTCCGACTCAACTAAGACTCGACTAAATGCAAAAACATATTTTTGTTTTTTTTATATGCATGCGAAAATGCAAGAAAAATGCAGATGGATGAAAACAGATAGATGCATACCCTCCCCAAACCAAATCACACAATGCCCTCATTGTGTACAACAAACAATAAGAGGCAACAATAAATACAGGGAAGAAATGCAAAACAATGGAAGAGCAAAAAGAAAAAGAATTACACTTACAAGATCTATACAAACGGAGACCTTCCCCAAACCGCTCCTAAGCATCAAAATATACCAACTTCGTCATTTTACTTAAAAAACACATCAACGACCTAAGTAGCATGTCATATTCTCGCGCATGTGAAATATGAAAGAAAATATAAGCACATGATAGGATATAAGTATCAAATGTCAAAAGTATGGAATGAAACATCTTATCACGGGGTGGAGGACCAATTTCCACATGAAGTACTGCACGAATCTCCTCGTCCGCAAGACATGGAGCATCAAAATTTAAATAAAAAAACAAAGTGTTAGTGGTTGTAGGAAAATGGTCAAAAATTGGCAGCAGTGGGGCCGATAAGCATAAAGGTGGAAAAAAGAGTGGAACAGGGGGAACTAAGCCCAAAACCTTAGAAGGAGAGAGGATAACGGGCAAAGTAACCAATAATGGTTCATATACAATTTCGTGCTCATACTCGTCCCATCCAACCTCGATTTTCGAATCAAAAGCTTCTTTATGAACCTCATCACGCGGATTCTCACAAAATGGAACCAAGGCACTCGTGTCATAACTTTCGTCACATCTCATTGTCAAAAAAAGGTCCCTTAAACATAACCGCATTACTAGTCTCACCAACAGGTTCATCATTAGTCAAATAAAGTGAAAAACCGGGCTTCACACTGTCTTGAGCTAACCAGTCAAAGTACTCTATCACCTCTTCATAGGAGTTGCTTTCAAAATCCTTATAAGTGGAAAATATATAGACTTTTGTAGAGTCTGTCATACCTTTAATAACTGTAAGAACAAGTGTTTCATTAGTGAAACGAGCGGATTTGAAAGAGCTAAGCCAATGGCAAAACCTCTCCATATAAGCTCCAAAAGTCTCATCGGGTTCCTGTGGAAAATCTATAATAATCCTCATGGAAACGGTGACAACGGTCTCAAGGAACTGGAGTACCCTAAGACAGAAGATAAACTAAAATAACAAGCAGAAATACACCGTCTCCCCGGTAACGGCGCCAAAATTTGATAAGCTAGTCGTGTACCTATCAAAAATAACCAACTACGGTCCAACTAAAAATATAGCTAGGGAATTCGGGATCGTATCCACAAGGAGACAAATAAATTCTACTCGTATTAAAGTTTATCTAAGTAAAAAATCAGGGGTTTTTTGGTTTTGTGTTTAACTAAACTAAAGTAGTGAAGGAAAGAGAACTAAAAGAGAAAAAATAACTAAAATAAATAAGATGAATAAAGATGAATAAATATAGAAAGAAAACTAGGATTGTCGCTTTACTACGTATTTCTCATGGTCACGGTCTAAGTCACAGGTCTGTCGCAGATATTGGTCTAAGGGGTAGTGAAAAGGTCCTTCCGGTCCGCTATTCACCCTAGCATGCGTCTAAAGGCTTCCGATCTTATTAGGGCAAACTAATGTGTTGTAGCAGGTCTAACTTTTAGCAGGCTTCCGATCTTAGGTTCAAGTTACCAATTCAATTAATCAATTACGTCGCCTTAATCAATTAATCCCAATTAAATGCTACAATTGACAACTCAGACACAATATCATCGACAGATCTATAAATTATTTAACGACCACATTCAATTCGCAGATCCCCTAAATCCTAGCGAGGGAAATTAGCTACTCATAATTAATTCAAGAACAACAAGATTAATACATGATTTTACTAGATTAAATATGATGAATAATAAAATTACGACAAGCATAAAACAAAGATTACGAATAATTAAGTATGAGGAAGAAGAACAAACAAAGATTAAGAACAATCAAGAACGAAGAAGAAGGAAGGAGGAAGAAAGATTAGATTTAAATTACCAAGAGGAATAAAGGCGATTCAAATCTTTGAAGTCTTACAATAATTGAGTTTTAAAGAGAAAAATTAAACTAAAAGTAATCTTAAGAGAATAAGGAGAAGGGATCTATATAAAAGTCTTAGGAGAAGTAAAAGTATGGAGAAGTAGAGAAGTAAAAAGTAAAAAGAGTAAAAGAAGTAAAAGTGCATTCTAATGTGGCTGAAAAAACCCTATTTATACAATTTAGAAAGAGTAAAAACAGATTTGGAAACTACTTGCTGAACACGAAACTGTCCGCGGCCCACAAAATAGTCGGCCGACTATTGTAATAGTCGGTCGACTAATTTTAACTAATTTGATCTTCTGCTATCACCCAAATAGTCGGTCGACTATTCTGATAGTCTGTCGACTATTCTGATAGTCTGTCTGCTTTTCTGATAGTCTGCCGGCTATTCTGATAGTCTGTCTGCTATTCTGATAGTCTGTCGACTATTCTTGACAATTTACAGCGATCAGCTCTTTCCAGCTTCGTTTTGCCTCAGTTTTGGTTCGTTTTAGCTCCTGTGTCTTCCATTCCTGCAAAAAGACAAAATATACTACAAAGTAGCCAATTCGGGGCAAAATGGTAGCTTACACTACTCGATAAACATGGGAATGCGCGTAATGAGAGCATAAAAAGTATATATAAAATACGCGCATCAGGTAGCCCACAAAGGACACCCAACCCTGCCCGCACTTTTAGCGGCCTCTACTAAGATACTGTTCGATGTTTTCATACGCGCGTTAGTAATTCGGTGAAATGAAATGCAAACAGCGTTTTTTGACTAAACATGTGAAATATGTTAGTTCTACGTCGTTTAATTCATCTTTGGATTATGTCAAGGTTGTATTTAGCATGAGAGGTTTGTTTTAGTACAATAAAACAAACAACGAAAATAAAGCTTAAAACAAAAGATTACAAAATACACGGGCGGTATACAACCCGAAATTACAATACGACAAACGCGACAATGGAAATAATTGAATTAGTAGCGATGCAACGATGCAATGCATGAGTTTCGAAAAGGAAAAGGCACGTGATTGCCTTTACACGTGACTACCGAAGTCGTAAAAATATTTGATGATGCTCACACGGTATGTGAAACCCGCGTTCTTTGCGTAAAGGGGCCACTCGATCGAGTCATGGACAAGAGTCGATCGAGTGGTCCTGCTACGGACCTCCTGCTCCTTTTTTGGTGTGCCACTCGATCGAGTGGGCTAGGCACTCGGTCGAGTGCCCCTTGTACGGACTGCTGTCCGCTTTGAAAAGCGTTGCTTTCGAGATTTGCTTTTAATTTTTAAGTCGATAATTTTACTAAATCGCGTAGAAATATAATCTGATTTATACTCAGTTTTTTTTTATACTCGTAGTATATATGCTATTATTACGAGATTGATTATCAGGAATTTAAAAAAGAAACGTTATAAATCGTTTTATGACGAAATAATTCCCTCCGCGTCGTAATGTCGTAACTAATCCTTTCGGACCGTGTGACAATTAATTCGGCATCAACGGGTTCGTGTTAAAACGGTTTATTGATTGATTCTTTTAGACACGATATTCGACTACGGAGTCAGTATCGCATCTTTAGAATAACGTCTTATTTGTTTGATTAGAGCGAAAGTAGATTCCCTCCGCGTCACGACATCGTAATTAATCCTTGCGGATTATGTGATGTTCGATTTGCATCAACAAGTTTCGTTCTAACCTTAAAAACGAGATCTAGTACACCTAACGATAAATTTCTGCGATCGCACTGGGCCCTTGAGTGTTTAGGGCGTCGCTCCTAGAAAGGGTGCTACCTCTGTTACGACTCGTAAAGGGTTAGGAGGATCTTAGAACGGGATTTATCTTTAGGTATACTCGATATGAAATTGCTTTGAATTTTATGTATGCGCGATGTTTTAATGCTAATTACGATAGGAGTAATATTAACAATATTAGAAGCGAAAAAAGAAATAAAAAAAACGACGACAACGACGAAAAAGACGAGAGAAAGGAGAGAAAGGAAGAGAGAAAAGGGAGAAGTCGGGATTAAATTTGCACCCTCAACCTACATGCTTTGTATTCTCGGAATAGGGCTCGTCTAGTTGTGGCTTAGGCAAGGGAGCTTCGAGACGATAATAGGTGAGTTATGGTGGAAGAAGGGTTGTATGTTTGATAGACGCAAAAGTTGTAAGGCTGAAAAGTTCTGTAAATTGTGTTGCAAAGGAAGGTATTTATAAAAAATTCCCAAACCCCCGACCTAGGGTCACTCGATCGAGTGCCCCTATGGACTTGATCGAGTGGCCCATTAAATGGCAAACAGCGGGCCTTTTGAAAGCCCACTCGATCGAGTGGATGAGGCGGACAAGATATTTCGGAGTTTTTGACTTCAAGTTGAACTCTCGAAGTTCGCATGGCTGGTTTTGTATCTCGGAAACAACTTTGACCGGGGTTTGACCCGGTCGCTAAAAGACGGTTTTATTTCCGGTATCAGTTTTGACCCAAATTAGTCTTATTTGACTGGAAACGACCCGTTGGGCCTGAATTTGAGGTTGGTTGGTGAGATTTGTACTCCATAAAAAGCCCAAGCCAAATACTAACGATTTTGAGTCCATATTCGAGCGCGTAAAAGCATGTTCGCGTCCGATCATCATCGGGTGTTTTTTAGGAAACTGCTATAGACACCTAGCAGCTAAATGTGGGTGTCTACAATCTTAAACCTCTCTTTTTTTGTATAAGCAACACAACTAACGGAAAAAAGAAGTAAAAAAAGACGGAAAACGTCATTAAAGGTAAAAGATATAATACACCAAACGTGAGGGTACCATGTGTGATTATAAATGCGTAGGGGTACCATATAAAAAACTAAGAACATAGGGGCACCATGTAGAAAATCTTTAAAAAAAAAGAACTTACATGACATGGTGGCTGGGGTTCTCGTATCTTTCATTTTCATTCGTAATACATTACTGACAAGTAATTGTATTTTTTTTTTCAAATAGTAATTGTATTCTAAATGTTAGGAAATAAGTGTCTAGCAATTGTCCTTTTGGGCCTTGAATTGATTTGTTTATGATATGTTTCATAAAGTTGATCTTCATGTTTTGGTAACAATGTTGTTACATAAGATTGTTTGGTTTTAGGAAAGATTAGTCTTGTTTCCTAATTAGTTTAGGTAACTAGTTTAGGTGGAATAATACTATATAAAGACCTGACTAATTTCTAGGTTAATTAGAACAGAGAGATGATTTGAGAGCACAATATAGAGGGCTGATTTATGAGGTTTTCTTGAGGGAAAAATTTAGTTTGTTCCGAGTTCCTATTATTTGGTGGTTCTATTGATCTCGTCTTTGTTGGAGACTGTTGGAGTTTGTTTGGATCTTGGTTGGCCGCAAGATCGTTTGTCCTTCGTCTCGTCGGTGAGTTCGTTGCAGGTCGAACTAAATCTGGGTAGTCTCTTTCCAGTTTGAGATTACTATCTGATTGGTAGAATCGGTAGTACTTTTGGCTTTAGCTGTGAGCTATTAAGCGCGTGTATTACAGTCTACTGTTGTACTATTATCTCCACAATAGTGAATTTGGTCTCCTTGTCGGTGTGGACGTAGCCAGTGATTTTGTTGGTGAACCACGTAAATCTGTGTGTCAGTTTATTATTGTTTCCTATTTCTTTTGTTCTTCTCGCGTAGTCAACAAACCCTTGGTAACGGAACGCCTCCGTTACAGCACTAAAGTTACTCCGTATTATACTGTGAAGCTTATATGTCTGTAATTGTGGAGCATTCAACTTTGTTTAAAGTTACTACCGACGGTTTTACTTTTGTTTTTAAGTGTCCGGTTAAAAGTCATATCACGTCCGTTTTATTCATTTATTTGTCTTTATATTCATTGTGAGTAATATTTTAATTAAGCACAAACAAATAAACGGGGTACAAGTGAGAAATCTCCTTTAAAGTTTTAACCTCGTCCAAGAATGTTCCTTTGAAAATGGTGCTACTTTATACGAGTAGATGATTTCCCCTCTTTTTTTCTTTTATGAAAGGCATTGACACTTGTTTAACCGCGAAGGTTGTGATGGAATCATTTCACTCGATCCGCTTAATCCTCTATATACTAAAAGAATAACTCCCCTTTAAAATTTGCCCTCCAAATGCTCAATCCTATTTATGGAAACAATATAAATCATCTACAATTTAAATGCAAATAAGTCAAATACTGTAGTATTAATATTTTACAATTACAAAACGTTGTAAACTATGTACTACAAGTATTATTAGCTTCCTAACGATGTAATCATTAAGATTTATAAACTTATACTTCCTTCGTTCAAGACTTCAAGTCCAAGCTACCGATATTCATTTTTCAGACGTTCAAGTCCAAGCTTCTCATTTCCGTTTTAGTCATTGTTTTAATATTCAACAAATACTTTAAACTTTACGTACATATTTAAAAAAAATGTCACTATTTACTATGTTTAATATTAAACAAATAAATAATCTTTACACATTTGTGCCTTTGTAGACACCCACATTTGGCTGCTAGGTCTCTATAGCAGTTTCCAGAAAACACCCGATGATGATCGGATGCAAACGTGCTTTTACACGCTCGGATATGGGCTCACAATCGTTAGTATTTGGTTTGGGCTTTTTACGGAGTACAAATCTCACAAAACTAACCTCAAATTCAGGCCCAGTGGATCGTTTCCAATCAAATAAGACTAATTTGAGTCAAAACCGACACCGAGTGTAAAACCGTCTTTTGACGACCGGATCAAAACCCGGTCAAAGACAAAACCGACACAAAAATATCTGTTGTGTCGCTTCTAGAAGAGATTCAAGCTATTAAACCTCTTCATTAGAGATAAAAATTTTATCTCTAAAACCTCTCTATCCACCCAAACCCACTCGATCGAGTGGATCAGCCCACTCGGTCGAGTAGGCTCACAAAACCCCCTGAATCAGTGTCAGAACGGGCACTCGATCAAGTACCACACATCACTCGAACGAGTGGCCTATTTCTATCCTAAACCGGGGTATTGGGGTATTTTCTTATAAATACCCCACCCCCTCAACATAATTCACAACTTTTCAATCCTACAACTTTGCCATACAACCTTTCTTCTCTACCTTAAAACCACCTTAACTCCATCTACAACATCTCGAAGCTCCCGTGCCTAAGCAACAACTAGACGAGCCTTATTCCGAGAATACAAAGCATGTAGGTTGATGGTGCAAATTCAATCCCGACTTCTTTCTTTCTCTCGTCTCTCGTATCCCTCGTCCTTTTTCACGTCGTTGTCGTCGTCTTTTTTTTTGTTTTTTTTTTCTAATATCGTTATTAATTTTATTACTATCTAATTAACATTATAACATCACGCATACATCGATTCATAAAAACAATTTCATATCGAGTATATCTAAAGATAAAACCCGTTCTAAGATCCTCCTAATGCCTTTACGAGTCGTAACAGATGTGGCACCCTTTCGAGGAGCGCCGCCCTAAACACTCAAGGGCCTCGTGCGATCGCGGATATTTATCGTCAGGTGTACTAGATCTCGCTTTTTTAAGGTTAAAACGAAACCCGTTGATGCAAATCGAACATCATATAATCCGCAAGGATTAATAACAATGTCGTGACGCGGAGGGAATCGACTTTCGTTCTAATCAAACAAATAAAACGTTTATTCTTAAGATGCGATATCGACTCCGTAGTCGAATATTATATCTAAAAGAATTAGTCAATAAATCGTTCTTACACGAACCTGTTGATGCCGAAATGATTGTCACATGGTCCGAAAGAACCAGTTACGAAATTATAACGCGGAGGGAATTATTTCGTCCTAGTTCAATTTAAAACAACTTATAACGTCTTTTTCTAAAAGTCCCGATAATTGATCTCGTAATATTAACGTACACATTACGAGCATATAAAAATTAAGTCGAGTATAAATTATCAATATTTCTACGCGATTTAATAAAATTATCGATTTCAAGACTAATGCAAATTCGAGACCGATGTTGTCCGAAGCGAACCGCTGTTCGCACAGGGGGCACTCGACCGAGTGCCTAGCCCACTCGGTCGAGTGGCACCTCAAAATCCGAGGCAGGAGGTTTTTTTGAGAGGCACTCGATTGAGTCCCTCCATGACTCGGTCGAGTGGCCTCTGTCACGCCAAGCCGTGAGCCTTTCACATACTTTAAGCCTCGATAAACCTTTTTTATGACTTCAGTCAATACGTGTCAAGTCCATCACGTGTCTTACTCTTTTCAAAACCGTGCATCATATCTTTTTATAGCATCCAATATATTTACATTCCGTTAATGTTGCGATTGTTATATATTTTGTTTGTCGTATTGTATTTCCTGGTTGTATTGCGCCCGCGCATTTGTAATCGTTTTCGTTGTTTGTTTTATTGTATTAAAATGAACCTCGCACGCTAAACACAACCTCGACATAATTCAATGATGCATTAAACGACGTAGATCAAACATATTTCACATGTTTAGCTAAAACACTATTTGCATTTCATTTCACCGAATTACTAACACGCGTATTCAAAAAACGAACGATATCTTATTAGAGGCCGCTAAAGTGCGGGCGGGGTTGGGTGTCCTTTGTGGGCTTCCCAACACGTACCTTCACCCCTTATTCAGAACCTCGGTTTCTGGATGTCCCAAACCGTTGGCGCACGAGAGTCATTCAATACACGGTATCCGATAATGTCGGTATTGGTATCGAAATGCAAAGGGACGAACCCCATAAACTCTGAAATCGAAATGGGTCGTACTCTGTGCACGACCCACAAGGATATAGAGTGGGTTCGAATGGGCCCGAACTCCCACAAAGTTCAGTGGCGACTCCATTTTTGATATAAACTTCAACCCGAGAACCATCTCACATGAGATTCATTCGCCTCTCCAAACCCGCACGTGACCGCGTCGGGGTGGACCTATGTCATGTCCACAGCCTTTAATAAACAATCAGTTTCTTCAAACTTGTGCTAAAAGCAAATGGGTAGCTTTGACTTGAACGGAGGGAGTATTATTATTCGCTTCATGAACATGAAAAAATAAATAAAAATATACATTTCATTACATTAGTAATTTCTCTCAATTAATAGTTTCAATTTTAATTCTCCAATTAAAAGTTGGGATAGAAATGTTGAAATAAAATAATTATCAATAAAAAAATTATAAGTAATACATAAAAAAATACAACAACAATTAAAATATATCGTGCAAGTATGCACGGGGCTATACTAGTTGTAAAATCAAGCATTTAACTCTTACTTGGAGCAATTAACCTAAAATCATCCGAAACATCGTAAAATTGCATTTTGTTGGAGTCCGATCATCATCGGGTGTTAGAGTAGACACCAGGTACAAATCAGGGTGTCTACATAAGCCCACACTTTGACAGAGGCTTGGACAAGACGAAAGTCAAAGTATAGCCCACAAGTCAATCGAGGGTTACAACCTGGTGGCCATCCGTACGGATCCTTTATAGTTCGTTAGACTTTGCGTTAGGCTCACCAACCATAAGATAAAAATCAAACCCGGCCTCTGTTACGTGAGATTGCTTCCAAGGTGGAGTAATGGAATGAAAATATTAATTGGTGAAATTCTCCTTCGATCTGGATTCTGCTTTGGGTAACTTGAATGAGAGCCTTCTATGATATCTTCGATTAGGTTTGAAGCTTTCACGAAACCTTGATAAATTGCTAATTGAAATGAATCATATTCTTAGACCGGAACTTACGTCGGGGTTTGAAATAGGTGAAGTCAACTCTTAAACCAGAGCTTCCTTCTCGACATTGAAATTGAGATCCTCAGATTCTCAAAAGCTCTTGGCGAACTGCTTACTTGAAATTGAAATTGATTATATCTAGGGTCATTGAAAAGTCCTTGATTAAACACCTCTCGTATGGGGGTAGACTTACATTGGTTAGAGCCGCGTTGCAAAATTTACATTCATATTGGGCGAGAATTTTCGTCTTACCCCAAACTGTTATTAAAAAAGTATATGAGATTTGTAGAAATTTCCTTTGGAGAGGTAACATTCATTACATATCTGCCCCTCTTATTTCATGGGATAAAGTGTGTTGAAGGATACTAACTTACTAAGCTATGGAATAATGCTTCTTTAGCAAAATATATTTGGTGGTTAGCTAATAAAAAGGATCATCTTCGGGTGAGATAGATCAATTCCAACTTTTTAAAAAACCAACAATGGAATACATGTCAATATACAACTACATCTACCTGGTCTTGGAAGCGCCTTTGCAAGATTCGAGACAAAGTCCTTGCAGGCTACAATGAGGATTGGTGGCAACATCATGGGAATGGGTATACAGTGAAACAGGGATATGTATGGCTGCAAGAACCAAGAATTGAAGTGGCCTGGCATAATTTGGTTTGAGGTAGGTTGGTGATGTCGAAGCATGCCTTTATAGGTTGGATTGCGATGAACAACCGCCTGCAAACCAATAATAGATTTCATAAACTGGGAATGATGATTGACTTGCAATATAATATATGCAGGACAGAAGTGGAAGATCAGCAACACCTCTTTTTTATCTGTTAGTATAGTAGGAGATGCTTGAAGGGCTTGGAAGAATGGCTCACAGTTCACAAAAGTGAATACCTGGGTTTGGTGGTACAGTCCGAAGAGTAGTATGTTGAAGCGGATCATTGGTTGCTCGCTGATGGCGCTGATCTGTCATATCTGGATAGTGCGTAATTTCTGTAAACATGAAGGAATGCTTACCAGACATGAGATAGTAGTGCGTGAGGTTCAAAAAGAAATTAGGATCAGATGCAATTTCATGTTGAAGCCGAGGGACTTGCAAAAAATGGCACCATTGATGTAATTTGGTAGCAGTAGTTGCAGAAGTATAGTGTGTTGAGCAATGGTTCTATGATGATGAATATTTGTAACTCTTTATCTTAATTAATATAATCCTTATCTTTCACCAAAAAAAAGTCCTCGGCGAGCTGCTTAGTTGAAATTGAAAATGAGCCCCTCAGGGGTCATTGAAAAGTCCTTGGTGAACTGCTTGTTTGAAATTTGATATTGATTCCCTCAAGGGTCATTGAAAAGTCCTCGGCAAACTGCTTAATTTCTTAGCGAAGTTGCTTACTTGAAATGGAAATTGATCCCCTTAGAGGTCATTGAAAAGTCCTCGGCAAACCGCTTAATTTCTTGACGAAGTTGCTTACTTGAAATTTTAATTGATACCCTCAGAGGTCACTAAAAAGTCCTCGGCGAACTGCTTTAACTCTTGGAAAACTGCCTACTTGAAATTGAAATTGATCCCCACAGGGGTCATTGAAAAGTCCTCGACGAACTGCTTAAACTCATGGCAAGCTTCTTACTTGAAATTGAAATTGATCCACTCATAGGTTATTGAAAAGTCCTTGATGAACTGCTTAAACTCTTGGCAAGTTGCTTACTTGAAATTAAAATTGATTCCCTCATGGGTCATGGAAAAGTCCTTGACGAACTGCTTAAACTCTTGGCGAGTTGCTTACTTGAAATTGATCCCCTCAAGGTCATTGAAAAGTCCTCGACGAACTACTTAAACTCTTGACAAGTTGCTTACTTGAAATTGAAATCTCGGATTTGAATTGCTATCTGGATTATTTAGTTGGATTTGAAAATTCTCCTTGGCGGCGCTTGTTTGAGTTTATCTTGAATATTTGTCGTTCCGAGAGGAGTACTCCGTGGGGAAACATGTGTCTGACTGGGGTATGCATTTTCTGCCGGGGTTTATTGAATTGATTCGTTTTTTAGGTCATCCGATCCTGCTGGGGGCGTGTTTTGATAGGATGCGTGATCCCCTGGGGATGCCGGGAGCTCTTGGATAGCTCACGGGGAGGTCATTTTGATCGAGTTGGATTACAGGTATGGTTTTTAATTGAAGTCGATTTTGGATGTTTGTTGCGGGATTTGGTTGTTGAGACCAGGCACCACTGAGGAATTTGATTGGAGGGTTTTGCAAGGGATTTTTAGATTATTTTCTAGTCCGATGGGCGTCCCGTTGTCGTTTTTCCACTGAGGAATGTGTAGTCATTACAGCCTTTATAGGAGCAGTTGTCCTCATTCATCATGTAGTATTAAATGTAAGAGGCATTGTGAACATGTTCGGCTTTGTTTTAGACACGCGTGCCCTGGGGGCGGACCCAGACTTTAGATTTTGGTGTAGCAAAAAAAAAATACGGAGTACTCACTAGTCACTACACAATTTTCTTTGGTCCAATTAAATTTATGACATGGAATGCATATAACCCTTTTAATTTTTTTAGGTTTTTTTTCCTATAAAAAATTAATTGGTTATTTAACGACAATAATACCAACTATAGGGCCTCTTCTCAAAATAATATCAATTTAAAAAATATGAGATTAATACGTGTTATTGGAGTAGTTAAACCAGAGTAGTATTGGTGACTGGTTACCGGTAGAACCCGTCCACCTTCCTTTTACGCCTTTAATTTTACTTAATGTGGACATGACATAGGTCCACCCAGACGCGGCCACGCGCGGGTTTGGGTAGGCCAATGAATCTCGTTGTGAGATTGTTCTCGAATTGAAATTTTAATCGAAGTTGGAGTCGCCGCTGAACTTTATGGGAGTTCGGGCCCGTTCGAATCCACTCTATACTAGAGCTTATGGAGGTTCGTCCCTTTGCATAACGATACCGATGTCGAATTACAGAATATCGTATATCGAATGACTCTCATTGCCAATGGTTTCGGGCATCCGGAAACCGAAGGTTCTGAGTAAGGGGTGAAGGTACGTGTTGGGAAGCCCATGAAGGATACCCAACCCCGCCTGCACTTGGTGGCCTCTACTAAGATATCGATCGCTGTTCATGTACGCGCGTTAGTAAGACGCTGAAATGATATGCAATCAGCGTTTTATGCTGGACATGTGAAATGCGTGTTACTATGTCATTTAATGCATCTTAAATATGTCAAAGTTGTTTTAGAATGTAGGTTCATTTGATAACGATGAATTGCCAAGCAAGTAAATAAAAATAACTTGAAATATAGATTACAAGTTACACGGGTGGAATACAACCCAGAATTCACAATACTTGAACAAATCGTAATAATAATATCAAATTAACAACGGTAAACGTGAACTTAGAACGGACTCATAAATAGAAAACGTAAATTGAAACCGTAAATCAAATGATTGAACGGACTCCGATCACTTACACATTACGTTGTGTATTGACCGGAGGACAAAGACTTTAGTACGCTTTAGCGAACGAGACCAAAGCGTAGTGCTAGCTTGATCTCTGGGCCTCGGGGTCTTGTTGATAAGTCAATATTTATGCGTATTCTTACCCCTTTAATATTATATTTTCTATGCCGTCTTTGTATTATTTGAGCTAAACGTTATAACTTTGGTAACTTTTGATATATTATTGGCCTTATATTATTTTTGGTGCTAAATTGGGTATTTAATATATATTTTAATTATTTAATATGTATACATGAAAAAGGACTACTAAAATCGTTTGTATATTTGCAGGTCTGTCTTAAGACGACAATATCTCACTCATACAATGTCGGAATAATGTGAATCAAGATGCGATGCAAAGTTAAGTTCGACATGAACTTTGTTCAAGAGAGCAAAACAAAATTTCATCATCTAATGGGTCGAAATCAAACTTGAAATCATCAGCCCATTATGGAAAAATAAGGAAAAAAAATCCGGTGAAAAAAGGAAAGAAGAAGATGTGAAATTGTAAGAGCAAGATCACGTAATTAAGGAAAGAAATAATTTCACTAAGACCAAAATCAACACTATAAAAGAAGCATTAGGGCTTTAATGTAAAGAAGGAGAGGAGAGAAGAAGGAGCCACAAAACACACACATAGGAATAGGGCGAAGGCCTTGGCCTTCAGGGCCAAGGTCGGTACAAATTCAACCAGATTTTAATGCGGGATGCGATCAATTCAACTCCTAATTTATCTAACGGTTGTATCTATCTTATTTATTATTTATCGTTTAATTAGTTATTTAGTTTAATCTTTCAGTTATTCGAACATGTAATGTATTGATTATTGTTGAGTTATGAGATTACGTTATTGTTTTAACGTTTAATTAGAACTTTGATATTCGTATGAAATTCACGATTTGACTGTTGTTTTCATGTTTATTAATTTAGCCTGATCACCTAGATTATTTACATGAGTCAATTAGGTTGGAGCTTACCGGTCTAATTTAACTACTAGAATTTTGTATGATAATTGAGTTATATTTAATTGCAGCTTTCTGGTTCTATATAATTCAATTGATTGGTATTCTTAACGCGATTAAATTTATTGACTTGATTCGTGCTTACATGGTTGAGTCAATCTAATTTAGTTAGGATTAAACTTGCGTGGTTAACGGAGTTTAACGAGTAAGAAAGATAAAACTGTTGATTTACTTGCTTACAAGGGATTAAATAGTTACCGATCTATTTGAGTCTAATTAATTGAATCGATGATTATCCCGACTATATCATATATTGCATGTCTCGAATACTGTTATGATTATTTTATTATTTTGTTATGTTATTTATGTTATGTTTATTTATTTTATTATTATTATTTTTTCACCTAACAAAAACCCCGTTTATATATATTTATACTATTAAATAATAAATAGTCTTAGATAATAACGTCAGTCTCTGTGGGATCGACCTCTACTTACCCTATCTACCGTAGAGTTAGTAGTGTTTATAAATTTAATTTTGAGTGCGGAAACGACACGCATCAAATTTTGGCGCCGTTACCGGGGATTGATTGTTTATTGTCTTAGACGTTATCTGTTTATTATTATTACCCTATCACTAGTATATTTTTGTTTTATTAGTTGAGTCGGCTTAAGTGCCTCCCTGAGTTTCGCAACCTTTGTAAGGGGATATTTATAGTGTCGGTTGCCCAAAAAAATTGTTAATTTATTAAATTATTATAGTTTTTATTTTATTTTTATTTTTCCTATCGATACTATGTGTGTTTTGTTTCCTTTGTGCTACACTTCCTTGGTCAATGTTATATTTTGCAGATTGTATAAGGACTTTTGAGTTGGTGTCGGGTTGATTATTTCGCTTGGAGCATGGAAAAACAAGGGAACAATGATATTTTTGTGTCCAAGTAACATGATATCACCAACCTACCGAATAATTGGAATCCGCTAAGTCCCTCCACCCTCTTATTTTTTCTATATGCTTAAAGTTTAAGTTCTCAATGTCTATTTTTGCACGATGTCAAGTTTAAGTGTGGGGGAGTGGTTAATTTTTGTGAAAAAAATGCAAAAATTTAATTCTTACGGAAATAGTGGAAAATTTTAAATAAATGGAGCTTATTGTTTAAAAATCTTTTGTTTTTATTCGACTAACTAGAATAGGAAAGTTGACGACAAATTCTAATCTAACTTTTTTTTTAAAAAAAAAATAATTAATATTAACTCTAAAATTAACTTTTACTAACTTAAAAATTCGTTTTTGTGTATGCATTTATTTTTCCTCCCGATTAGACTTGGATTAATTAATTTAGCAATAGACGGTATTTTAAGTCTATTTTAAATTAAAGTTACAAATAAATTATAAAAAATACCACTTGTTTTAGCTACCTTAACTACTATATTTTTCGTTGACCCTAGGAGTACGGATGTAAGCCGGTCTTGTACAATTATTTTACTTTCGTAGGTGACTCCTAATTTAGGCTATAAGGAAAATTAGATGTCTCAAAAGTGAGTGAGTCGGTCTTGTGACTTGAGTTAGTAAATCTGAGGGTAACCTAGTCGTAACGGGATTGGGAGAATGCCTAATGCCTTGTCCGGAAGGGCGGGAGTCATTGGTTGAAAGCTCGCTACATGGGTCACTCGATTTTGGGAAAAATTTGAAAAAAAAATAAAATTGAAAAAAAAATAAAGAAAAAATAAAGAAAAAAATCAAACAAAGAAAAAGAAAGAAAAGAGAAAGAAAAAAAGAATAAGAGCGGAAAAAAGTAAGACGAGGTGTCTAGTTTGCCTTATGTGCTCGGGAGGACGATCCTCGTACTGAACTGGTAATAGGAATGTACCGAAAGTAGATCCCCTTCCCCTAAGACCTTAAACTGCTGAAACTCGTCTTCTTGAGTCAATTCTTACCCAATTTTTTGAAGGTAGTTAGATAAGTGGGAAGGATAATGAGTTTATTTGTAATTTTGATTTAGAAGCGGTTTAAAAAATTATATGTTGTTAAATTAATTAATTGAATAGTTTATGTGGAGGATAAATTTATGTACATATTACTTGCTAATCTAACTCGTAATTTGTATCGTTAACCTTACTAACTTACTAACTTATAAAATATTTTTAGTTTGTCGTCGATCGTATCTAGTTTGGTTAGTCCAAAATGTTTTTAAGGTTAATCCTTTGATTCTTAATTCTAACTCGTGAGTTCTCATTGTCGAGGGCAACAATGGACTAAGTGTGGGGGAATTTGATAAGTCGATATTTATGCGTATTTTTACCCCTTTAATATTATATTTCCTATGCCGTCTTTGTATTATTTGAGCTAAACGTTATAACTTTGGTAAATTTTGATATATTATTCGCCTTATATTATTTTTGGTGCTAAATTGGGTATTTAATATATATTTTAATTATTTAATATGTATACGTGAAAAAAGACTACTAAAATCGTATGTATATTTGCAGGTCTGTCTTAAGACGACAATATCTCACTCATACAATGTCGGAATAATGCGAATCAAGATGCGATGGAAAGCTAAGTTCAAGATGAACAACTTTGTTGAAGAGAGCAAAACCAAATTCCATCATCTAATGGGTCGAAATAAAACTTGAAATCATCAGCCCATTATGGAAAAATAAGGAAAAAAAATCCGGTGAAAAAAGGAAAGAAGAAGATGTGAAATTGTAAGAGCAAGATCACGTAATTAAGGAAAGAAATAATTTCACTAAGACCAAAATCAACACTATAAAAGAAGCATTAGGGCTTTAATGTAAATAAGGAGAGGAGAAAAGAAGGAGCCACAAAACACACACATAGGAATAGGGCGAAAGCCTTGGCCTTCAGGGCCAAGGTCGGTACAAATTCAACCAGATTTTAATGCGGGATGCGATCAATTCAACTCCTTATTTATCTAACGGTTGTATCTATCTTATTTATTACTTATCGTTTAATTAGTTATTTAGTTTAATCTTTCAGTTATTCGAACATGTAATGTATTGATTATTGTTGAGTTATGAGATTACGTTATTGTTTTAACGTTAAATTAGAACGGTGATATTCGTATGAAATTCACGATTTGACTGTTGTTTTCATGTTTATTAATTTAGCCTGATCACCTAGATTATTTACATGAGTCGATTGTTAAATTAATAGTATTTTAAATTAGGTTGGAGCTTACTGGTCTAATTTAACTACTAGAATTTTGTATGATAATTGAGTTATATTTAATTGCAGCTTTCTGGTTCTATATAATTCAATTGATTGGTATTCTTAACGCGATTAAATTTATTGACTTGATTCGTGCTTACATGGTTGAGTCAATCTAATTTAGTTAGGATTAAACTTGCGTGGTTAACGGAGTTTAACGAGTAAGAAAGATAAAACTGTTGATTTACTTGCTTACAAGGGATTAAATAGTTACCGATCTATTTGAGTCTAATTAATTGAATCGATGATTAACCCGACTATATCATATATTGCATGTCTCCATTACTGTTATGATTATTTTATTATTATGTTATGTTATTTATGTTATGTTTATTTATTTTATTATTATTATTATTATTTCACCTAACAAAAACCCCGTTTATATATATTTATACTATTAAATAATAAATAGTCTTAGATAATAACGTCAGTCTCTGCGGGATCGACTTCTATTTACCCTATATTCCGTAGAGTTAGTAGTGTTTATAAATTTAAATTTGAGTGCGGAAACGACACGCATCACTTGTCCCGACTTGTCCTAGTGAAATGGGATTTCCTCGACTTATCGAATATCGAATACGACTAAAGAGAAGTCGATGTAGTAATCGTAAGAGACATTCACTCAAAGTCGTAAAAGAAAACACGTGATTGATTTTGGCACGTGTCGACAAGCGTCACAAATGTAATTCCTTAAGCAGGAATCATATCGTTGTTTAGACTCCCTTAGGAGTTCGTAAAAAGCCACTCGACTGAGTTCCTCAAAGGGACTCGATCGAGTATATCAAATAAAAATTTCCCGCTCATTTTTAGGGGGGGTCACTCTATCGAATACCCTTGTACCAGGTAGCATTTGCTTCTAAAACTACCCAATTTATGATTTGAATCGAGAAGCGATCGAACTAATAATACAAGTATCAGACCCTCCGTATCACGACGTCGCTATCGGGTCCTGTGGACCGTACGATGTTCGGATTGACGTCATTAGGTTTTGTACTAGTTCGATTCTCGATAGCTCTTTGTGCATGACACTCGTTTATGGAACCGGTATCAAACATTTTAGAGCAACGTTTATGGAATCGAAAATAATCGAACTAACATTAATATCAGACCCCTCCGTGTCATGACGTCGTTGTCGGGTCTTATGGATCATACGACGATCGGTTCGACGTCATCGGGTTTCATGCTAATTCGATCATCAATGGCCCTTCATATCCGACACTCGATTATGGAATCGATATCAAACATTTTGGAGCAACATTTACAGATGATGTAGAAATCACCCGTATTGATAAGATCGGTTTGTCGCGGCGAATGTTCGATCATTTGCACTATTGATATTGTCGTTCGGGCTATTAGGTCTATGACGATCAAACGACGTCATCGGATATTCGCTCGAAATCGACAATGACTCATCATTGCAAACGTTAGGTCCTCCGCGTTTCGACACCGTTGTTTGGCCATTAAGGCCTACGGTGTTCGATTTAACGTCATCGGACGTTTGCTCGAGTCGTGTTTTTAAAAATAGTTTTATTATGTACTATACACGGTATTAGTATAACAAAATGTATAAGCGTTAATTAAACGTTAGATGTTAGTAGTTAGATGTTAGGACCTTGAAATAAAAGTTAGTGTACGAGAAATAAATGTTAGCGTAGTTAGTATAGTTAGTATACAAATATATAAAAAAGAGTTAGAGATTAGAAACGGGATTAGTACACCCTCAACCTACTGTAAACACCCAGATTCTGACCCGGTGGCTGCAGGGGTGCCCAACAAACACCCGATGAGGTTCGGACTACAACGCGACGCGAGAATCCGATGTTTTAGATATTTTTTCTATAGAATGGATCAAATAATTACTCGGAAAAATTAATTCAACATCAAAATGGTCTTAGTCTTATCATTACGGTCGCGTCGACACTAATTAGAGTTAATTCCGACACCGGGACCACGAATCGGTCCCGAAATATGCAAAGTCAAACCCGAGTCAATGCATCGGGCCGAGCAAACCTCGAGACACGGGCCCCAGGCCCACCTGACGCTCGACATGCTAGGGTTAACGGAGATTCTTAATCCCCAAGTAACGTCAATATACGCATCTTCTCCGTTTATGGAAAGTTTCGAAATCGGATCTTCAAAATTTCAAGTGCCTCACACCAGGAGTCCCAGGATTAATGCGCACGACACCAGGCGACTGAGTTCTCGTGCGCAAGAGGTCAAGTGTCCTGAAGGTCAATTTGAACTGCGCGAACAACTATAAATACCCTCCTCATTTCACCCAGGCCATTTCAACACACAATACGAATTCGTGAACTCTTTCTCGCACAATTCGCTCTCCCCCTCTTCTTCTCTAACTTAGGTCGCACTCTGACACTAAGTACGATCCACTCGATCATTGTCTTGATAAGCGCATCGACGCTACTCCTCATCCTTCCTCGAGCACTCCCCTTGAATAGAAAATAGAGGGGCACCTGCGCTCGACTAGGCAACTTCGAGTATAGCAACGAAGCTCTGCTGGATTCACCGCAGAACCAGCTATAGTAGCGAAGCTCTACCGAATTCACCGCAGAACCAGCTGTAGTAGCGAAGCTCTACCGAATTCACTACAGGACAAGCTAGGAGGATCCGTCTCGAAGTCGAATCATGACTAGGTTGTCGTCTAAACAAAAATTTACATTTTGCACTTTTATTATGCACTTTGATAATGTCAAATATGGACCCTAGGTCCATGGCATGTAATAAACATACGTAACGTCCTCAACTTGAACGGTTTCCGAGTCCCTATAATTCAGTCGGTGGTGACTCACAAATCGGCAACGAATTCGGTTCACTAAAAAGGTCGTCTTACCAAACATATTCGCCTTTAAACATTTACAACTACGTCTCGATCGATTCTAACGGAAAAATGAGTGCCCGCATCCGTCTAGTACTATCCGAATCGTCAACAAAATCGAGGTCTGACACATCGCCCCGTACCCGAGATCGGACCAGCCTCCGACGGGAGGGGGCCGCGTGGGTGGCCGCTGCGGCAAAATGAAGGTCCCGCGCAGGCGCTCGCGGGGCGCCGGGCGGTGCAGACGGGCGTCCACACCTACATGTCAACTGTCTCGGAAAACGGGCTCGTGGAGTATCGTCGTAGACACGGGGAGCGGTTCGAGTATGTTGAATGAGTTAGGGCGTGTTTTTGTGTTTGGGACTACCGAACCCTTGTCGAATGAAGGGAGTAGTTTTCGAGATTGAAAAGGTTTGACTCGGTTTTGAAGTAGGGTTATGGAAGGGTGAATTTCTCTCCTTGAATGTGAGAATTGGTCCCATGGAATGTGTGTGGAAGTGAACCCTTGAAATGTCGTGCAGGGGCGGGTATTTATATATTTTTCCGGACACTTGATCGAGTGCCCTTGTGTGGACATGACATAGGTCCACCCCGACGCGGCCACGCGCGGGTTTGGGGAGGCGAATGAATCTTCATATGAGATGGTCAAATTGAAATTTAAATCGAAGTAGGAGTCGCCACAGAATTTTGTGGTTATTCGGAACCATTCGAGCCCACTCTATGTCGTAGTGGGCCGTATACAAAATACGGCCCATTTCCGATGTCAGAATTTATTGGGCTCATCCCTTTGCATTATGATACCGATACCGACATTATCGGATACCGTGTATTGAGTGACTCTCGTTGCCAATGGATTCGGACATCCGGAAACCATGGTTCTGAGTAAGGGGTGAGGGTACGTGTTGGGAAGTTCACTAAGAACACCCAACCCCGCCCGCACTTAGCGGCCTTTACTAAGATATCGTTCGTTTTTGGTGTACACGGGTTAGTTCGACGATTGAATGATATGCAAACATTATTTTCCTAAGCATGTGAGAAAAATAAATAAATGGGTTGTTAAGTCGTTTAACGCATGTTAAACTAATAACGTCAAAGTTATTTTAGCATGTGAAGTCGTTTTAGTCTAATAAAACAATAAAAAACAAATAAATAGCTGCAAACATGAGAAAACGAGTTAGTAACGGTGAATAAATCGAATAAAGATGTAAATAAATAATACGCATGATTTTTAGAAAAGTTTTATGAAACGTGATGGATTAACACGCGTTGACCGAAGTCAAAAAAAGTATTTATCGAAATATGTCGCGAAAGTCGCTTTTTAATGTAAGGTTCAAAAAGAATAAAAAATAGAAAAGCGAAGAAACGAAAAAAAAGGGTCGGCGAATCAGGCTGTTGCGCGAGTCGCCTGACAGGCGCGCGACTCGCGTGGCAGCCTGTTCGGGTTTTTTTTTTTTTTTTTGTCGAAAATCGTTAATTTTTGTAAATTGCGTACAAATATGGATTAATTTATACTTGATTCATATTTTCGATATTCGTCGTATTCGATATTCGATTATGAAATCGATATCGAATAGTCGGAATGATTTTAGAAAAGGTTTTGAAAAAAGTTTGTTATGTACGAAAAGTGAAAAAAAAAAAAATTTGAACGAAAAAGATGTTAATTCTCTCCGCGTTTAAAATCATCAAATTTTGTTTAAAAAAAAGGTGATGATTTTATTAGCATCAACGAGAATTAATTAATTTAGTTCTTGTGGATACGATATTCGATTAGAGAATCGATATCGTATTTTAAGAACGTTATATGAAAAATAGTTTTATAGTATCGATTATTAGAAATAAATAAAATTATGTGACGAACGACCCATATTAATAATACGAAACGACCGACGACCCGCAAAAAAAAGTGACGGACGAAAAAAAGGAAAAAAAGACGTGAGAAAGGAGAAGAATCGGGTTTGATTTACACCCTCAACCTACATGCTTTAGTTTCTAGGTATAAGGCTCGTCGAACAGTGGCTTAGGCACAGGAGCGTCGAGATGATGCGAATGAGTTAAGGTGTCGGTTTTTTTGGACGTGGGATGTGACGGGTTTCGGCCGGTTGTGTGGGTCGGTTTCGTCGGAATTTCGAGGCTACTTCGGGAATATGTCGGGATTTGCTTTGAACTATTTTTACTAGATATCGAGGATGCACGTAAGTTAGATGTGTGTATGTATTTTTGGGTCGCTCAAAATTGTTTTTCTTTGTGTTGAATATGGGGTCCTATTTATAGGAGTGGAGGTAACCTTGTTTGTATGACAAGAAATACCGGTTTAGGATAGGAAACGCGAGAGTTCGAAAAGGAATGGAAGTATCGTTTCTTGGTGGAGAAGCCAAGTAACTCGGCTGAAAGGAGGAGTGTCTCGGCTGTTTGGCCGAGTGTTTGAGCTAGGTTGGTGATTTGTTTCGGTTTTCGGATAGAATTCCTACTTGAGATCGAATTCTATCCTTAAACGGATTTGTTTAATATTTTTTGGAGCTGATTTTTGTAGTATTTGGAACCGAATCAGCTGCGTGAGGTGTCACGGCTGACTCGTATGTCCCGAGAATATTTTTGGCCGGGTTTTGAATCGGTCGTAAAAAGACGGTTTTACCCTTGGTGTCGGAATCGACCCAAATTAGTCTTAATTGACTCGAAACGACCCACTGGGCCTGGATTTGAGGTTGGTTTTGTAAAATTTGTAACCCGTAATAAGCCTAAACCAAATGTCCATGATTTCGAGCCCATATCCGAGTCCATTAAAGCATGTTTGCGTCCTATCATCATCGGGTATTTGGTGGGACCTACTATAGACACCTGGCAGTCAAAATGTGGGTGTCTACAGAGCCCCCACTCTGACTGAGGCTTGGACAAGGCGAAAGTCAGAGTAGCTACCAGGTCGATCGAGGATTAAGACCTGGCAGACTTCCGATCGGGTCGTTTAAAGTCCATTAGACCTGCGTGAAGGGCTCGCCAGCCATAAGATATAAATCATACCTGGGTAGATGTCAATAATGTCGCGGGGACTTTCTTCTAAAAAAGTCCTAGGTGTGTCTGTTTACAGACACATCCTATCTTCGAATTGCGCGGGAGCTTGCCTTGGCAGCTATGGGTGCGTCTGTTTACAGACACGTCCCATCTTTGAATTACGTGGGAGCATGCATCGGAGGCTACGGGTGTACCTGTTTACAGATGCATCCAAAAAATGTCGCTTGCCATTTCCACTGGAGAATTCCTCGGGAGTTGGGGTATTTGTCTGTAAATTGCATGTAATATTCAGATAAAATACCGACTCACGCTGGGGAAGGAAATGATTGATTTTTTTCGAAAATGCCGAATAAAATTTTCGGAAATTTTTGGAAAATGCCGAAAGAAAATTTGAAAAAAATTTTGGAAATAAAACTGCTTGGGATGACTGGATTCTTGATCAAATTCTGACACGGATTTCTAAAATCTTCTGGTTAGGCCTGTATGCCTAGATGAAGTAGAGAACATCATAAAAATCCCTATTCCAGGGGTGACTAGGAGAAGGGATTTCTCTATTATAAATAGAGAGTTCTTGCCCTTAATCTTCTCATATTCCAACCCAAATATTTCCTTCTATCTTAATATCCCTTTAGACTTTTAAGACAAAATAAAAATCTCTGCTATGGGTATTTGTGGACATGACGTAGGTCCACCCCGACGCGGCCACGCGCGGGTTTGGGTTATGCGAATGCACCTCCATATGAGAAGGATCGAATTGAAATTTAAGTCGAAATGGAGTCGCCACCGAATTTTATGGTTATTCGGAACCGTTCGAGCCCACTCTATATCGCCATGGTCCATACACAAAGTATGGCCCATATTGGTTTGAGAGTTTATTGGGCTCGTCCCTTTGCATATCGATATAGATGCCGACTTGAGCGGTTAATCGTATATTGAATGACTCTCGTTGCCAATGGATTCGGACATCCGGAAACCACGGTTCTGAGTAAGGGGTGAGGGTACGTGTTGGGAAGCCCACTAAGGACACCCAACCACGCCCGCACTTAGCGGCCTCTACTAGGACATCGTTTGACTTTTTAATATGCGCGCTAGTGATTCGGTGAAATGTTATGCAAACAGCGTTTTAGCTAAGCATGCGAATTAAATGTGAGCTACATCAATTTAATGAATCTAATTTATTGTCGAAGTGATTTAGCATGCGAGGGTTCATTTATAAATGGTAAAACGCAAATAAATAAAGCAAAGCTAAATAAATCGGTTACAAGTTACACGGGCGGAATACAACCCAGAATTCACAATAAGGCGTACAATAAAACATGATAGCCAAAATAAATACAATCGAAATGGCGAGCAATAGTTATAAACGGACCCGTGTATAAACTAGACCGTGATTTTGTGTAGGTAGACGAACTTTAATTATTTACACATTATATTGCGTATTAATCAAAGGACGGAGGTTCGAGACCTAGACGTGGGGCTAGCCCGATCTCGAACCTCGATGCCTTGTCCCGACTTATCATCTCGAGAAATTGAGTCTAAATTAATTTTACATCGGATACGACTAAAGAGTCGTCGACATAAAATTAATAATGTGAGACCGTCGATCAAAATCGTTTAAGTGAAGTGATATGCATGAATTTTGGAAAAACTACGTGATTAACCTTACACGTGTCGACTAAGTCGCTTTTAAAAGACGAGGCTCGAATGATATAAAAAAGAACTCTCGGTTTTTTGGGCTGCAGGACCCACTCGGTCGAGTCATGGCTGGACTCGGTCGAGTGCGTCCTGGAAGACGCTACTGCCCGTAATTTAGGGTGCTACTCGATCGAGTAGCAGGTGTACTCGGTCGAGTGGCACCTGTACGAGTTGTGACTCGTTTGTTTTAATGTGTTTTAAATCGATGATTGGCCGAGTCAAATAAAAATATTGACGGATTTAAATTTAACTCGGTTTGTCGGTATTATAATCATGTCTTATATGATTATAATACCGTTATCGGAATTTTGTAAAGAAAGTTATTGTTAGATAAAAAATTTGATTAGTGACGGAATTGCGCCCCTCTACGTCACGACGTCGATATTAATCCTTACGGATTATGTGACGTCGGTTTTCGTGTCAACGGGTTCCATACTAATTGGAAATGGGATTAAATGCGTTCAACTATGACTTTAGGTTGATTATCATAGTCAAACGCATTCGAAACCGAATTTTCATACTAAAATGTATTTACGCAATATTATGACGATAATGATGATAAAAAAAGATGATGCAAAAATGAAGACGCGAAAGTATGACAATATTAATGCTAGTGTCACTATTATGATTACGATTATAAATACGATACGAAAATACGATAAATAAAATGAAAGTGAGACTAGAAAAAAAGAGATCGAGATGGGGTTTAGGACACCCTCAACATAGATGCTTAGTAAGGACCTCGGAAATGGACTCGTAATAGCGGTACGGGCTTGGGAGTATCGAGGATGTATGCGAGTTATGGTGTGTATATGTGCGTGTGTGCTTCGCCGGTTCTCCGAGGGACGAGGGGCTCGGGTTTGATGTGTTTTGCCTAGGGTTGCTAAGGTCGTAGTATTGTGTGTATGGGATGAATATGCATGCAACAAGTTGTAAAGGTTGTAATAGTTGTGTAGTTGCAAAAAGTTGTTCCAAAGTGTGTGTTGTGCATGGGGGTCATGGGGTATTTATAGGGAGCCCCGACCCTGGGTCACTCGACCGAGTGGCGCGGGTGCACTCGGTCGAGTGCCCTCGCGAATGCACCTGGACGGTCCTTGTGAGGCTCCACTCGATCGAGTGGTCAATCCACTCGACCGAGTGGATCAATTAAACCGGGCTAAATCGGGAAGGATTGGCCTTGATTTGTGCTTGATTGATTGTGATTGATTTGGATAGGTTTGGATTGATTTTTGGCTGATTTTGAATCTGGTGCACGTTTCGAGGATGCATCCGGTCGTTTTTTGTGTCGGGTTTGCCTTGACCAGGTTTTGACCCGGTCGCTAAAAGACGGGAATTATTTTTGGTGCCGGTTTCGGCCCAAATTAGTCTTATTTTGCTCGGAACGACCCACTGGGCCTGAATTTGAGGTTGGTTTCGTGAGATTTTTACTCCACTAAAAGTCCATGTCGGATATTATTGATTCCGAGCCCAAGTCCGAGTATACTAAGTCACGTTCGCGTCCGATCATCATCGGGTATTTTTTGGAAACTGCTATAGACACCTGGCGGTCAAATTTTGGGTGTCTACAGAGCCCCCACTCTGACTGAGGCTTGGACAAGGCGAAAGTCAGAGTAGCTACCAAGTCAGTTAAGACCTGGTAGGCTTCCGTTCGGGTCGTTTATTGTCCATTAGACTCGCGTGAAGGGCTCGCCAGCCGTAAGTCAGAAATCATACCTGAGCTGCTGATGATACTTCGTGGGGAATCGGACTTGTTGCATAAGTCCTGGGTGTGCCTATATGTGGGACCATCCTGTACCATTCCGGGGAAAATGCCGCCTTGGGCTTCCGTTGGGGAGATTTTAGAGGGTTGCATGTCCCTATTTGAGTCGTACCTGTAAAAGTCACATAAAACGTATGCGACACGTAGGTAGTAAAATGACTCGTGCTGGGGAAAATGATTTTTGAATTTTTTGAAATCTTTGAAAGTTTTGAAATTTTTTGAATTTTTTGTGAATTTTCGACAGACTGCTCGGGATGACTAAATTCCTGTGTCTGTGAGGAAGACTCATGGGTCGGGCCTGTATGTTCTAGGCCCGCTTGGGCCAAGGAGGCACAGCAGCAGGGGATGCTTCAGGGCTTTGATGTTATAAATACATCACCCTGGTTCCTCTTTTTGTCACAACTCTCAAAAAGCTTCCTCTTTTCCTTAAAAGAAAACTTTTATTCTTCTCAAGAAACTTAGCATGGGTATCGACCGTCTGATCAACATGCTGCAAGATTGGGCACACCGTTTTAGGGATGCGAGCAAGGTAGCTCTGAGGCAGTCCGGTATATTCCAACTGTTCACGTTTCGTCAGTTGCACGTGGACCATCACTTCCTTGATGCCTGTCTGACCTTCTGGGATGACACCTATCACGTCTTCGCTTTTCCTCGGGGCGAAATCTGTCCCCTCCCCGAGGAAATCGCTGCCATAGGAGGGTGGAACCCATTGCTCCGCCCTGCTGTCCCTTTCTCCGTTCGAGACCCTAGGAGGAAACTACGGGAATTTTTGGGGCTTTCCCAATCTGAAGTATCCCGCATGCTGGAAGGGGATACCGTTTCTCTGCTTGCCTTAGCTGAGAAGTTCATGAACCCGTATGACATCCGGGTTACGCCCATTCATAGCCGTAGGGCGTTCGCCTTCGGTATGCTGCACGTGTATGCCTTTGAAGGCCATATGGACCTGCTGTCTTTTATGGGTAGTGTTCGTCTTCTTGTTGTTGCTGACCTCATGGAGACGGAATGTAGTCCCGCATCGTTGATCACGGGGGAGATCATTCAGGGTTTAGACAACCGGAAGAGGAATGTCTTCTTGTTTTTTTTTTTGCTTTTAATGGTACGAATTTGAGGTCAAACTCAGCTAGCATTAGAGTCCATCTGGACATTCTACCATTAAGAATGGGCTTTTCAAACAAATATTTGATTGGGTCCATTTTGGACAGGACATGTACCTCGTGACTGAGCATGTAGTGTCTGAGCTTTTTAGTGGCCCAAACTAGAGCTAGGCATGTCTTCTCAAGCATTGTATACTTGCACTCATATTCTAGGAACTTTTTACTGATGTAGTAGATAGCCCTTTCTTCTGAATCGACTGTCTGGGCCAGCATAGCCCCCATGGCTGTCTCAGTCGTTGTTAGGTATAACGATAGAGGCAAATCGGGTTAAGGTGGCATTAGTACTGGCGGAGCAGACAGGATTTCCCTGATTTTGTCGAAGGCCGCTTGACATTTATCGTCCCATAGTACCCGTTCTCCTATCTTCAGTTTCTTGAAAATGGGCTCACATACCATGGTTAGCTTTGAAATAAAACGGCTGATGTATTGGACTTTCCCGAGAAACCCCCTTATTTCTTTTTCGGTCTTGGGAGGTTGCATCTCGGTGATGGCTTTGATTTTAGCTGGGTCGACCTTGATGCCACGTTGGCTAACGATATGGCCCAGTAATTTGCCTGATGTTACCCCGAAACTGCATTTTTGAGGGTTTAACCTCATATTGTACTTACGCAAACGGGTGAAGAATTTTCTTAGGGCAGCGACATGCCCATCTTGGTTTTTAGACTTGACGATCATGTCATCGACATAAACCTCCACTTCCCTATGCATCATGTCATGTAATAAGGTCGTGGCTGTTCGTTGATAAGTGGCCTCGGCGTTAATGAGCCCAAACGGCATAACTGTATAACAATAAGTACCCCATGGTGTAGTGAAAGTGGTTTTACCCATGTCTTCTTTTGCCATCTTGATTTGGTTGTATTCGGCATACCCGTCCATAAATGATAGAAGAGCATGATCAGCCGTATTGTCCACCAATATGTCGATGTGTGGCAACGGAAAATCATCTTTTGGGCTGGCCTTGTTAAGGTCCCGAAAATATACACATACCCGAACCTTGCCGTCCTTCTTGGGTACCGGCACGATGTTCGCAACCCAGTCTGGATATTTAGACACTTGTATAAAGCCTGCTTTGAATTGTTTGTCTACTTCTTCCTTGACTTTGAGAGACCACTCGGGCTTCATTCTTCGAAGCTTCTGTTTTACCGGCTTACACCCATCTTTGATGGGTATACGGTGTTCGGCTATTTCCCGGTCTATACCCGACATGTCCTTGTAGGACCATGCAAAGACATCCTTGAATTCTTGGAGGAGGCTTGTGTGTTGTTGTCTCTCCTCGGGATCTAAGGATAACCCTATCTTAAGCATCTGGGGCTCTAAGGTTGTTCCCACATTGATAGACTCAGTTTCTTCGATTACCGGGTCTCGGGATTCACTCTGCTCTAGCTGCTCGATCAGATGTGGGGGTAGGGACACCTGTTCATCGGGTTTCTCAATGTCATTGCAAAAAGTATTTTTGAAAGTATTTTGAAAATAAGCCAAGTCATAAGCGGAACGGTTTTCGTTATTATTGATAGAGAATTTGGAAAACAGCTCAAAGAGAGCAGCCATCTGATCATTGGTCAGAGGCGGGATTGGGAGTGCTCTCGGGACAGACCCCGAGGCTCCGGTGGCAGTGACTACAGGGAGAGGGGTTACAGTTTGGACTCTAGCATCAGACCCCTTAGACTCGAGTACAGACTCGGACTCAGACTCTGACTCGGACTCAGACTCGGACTCAGACTCGGAATCGGTGTCTAGCATATTTCCTTCCCCGGTGGTCATCTTGTAGACTCGACCCTGGCCGTCGGTCCAATTGACGGTCTTCTTCCAGCTTCTTTTCCCGGTATCAGCATCGACTTCCGAGATCAGCTTTGAAGGGTCGAACTTGTTGCTTCGAAGGATCAGGTTCACCAAGTCTTCTTTGGGGTTCGGGACAGCTTTGTCTTCCCCGAATAAGAGTCCCAGCACGGGCTCGGCATTGTCAGTACCCTCTTTGGATTCAGCTTGGAGGAGGGCAAATATGTCTTCTGGAATGTAGTTGCATTCCCGAGCTAGTGTAGCCTCGGGATGCGTGATGGTTGGTTGATATAGGCCAACTTGAATAGCCCCAAATACGGGTGTGACGAAGTAATCACTCAGCCTTGGGCTATAAGGGCCCAAGTAGGTACCCTTGATGACGTTGCAGGCCTTCTCAATTCCTGCTCGGACCACATTTCCCGGGGTTATAGCATACCCCAAACCGAAGTGAGATTCCCCGTCATTCAGAACCTCAATAATCTTCCCGGATGGAAGATATGGCCTCGAAGTAGCCCCCGGTAGGTACCCCAAGTTTTGTAGCATCGTGTCGATGTTCGTGGTGAAGTAGGGTCTAAAAAGGTATTCTTCTTCAATCATCCCTACGAAATCGAACCCCCAAAGGTCGGTGCGGTCCGTAGTGTTACAGCTAGCCACGGTCATTGGGGTTGCTTCTAAGGTGATAATACCGTCTTGCAGGGGCATTTTGATCTTTCGGTGCAGAGTAGAAGATACCGCCTTCACAGCATGGAGCCATGGTCTTCCTAGGAGTAGATTGAAGGAAGAGGTGACATCGATCACATGGAATTCTAGCTCTTTTTCGATTGGGCCGGTCACAATAGTCAGCTGACGGCCCCGGAAACTGCTTTTGGGCTTCCATCGAAAGCCTGGATAGTGTGGGAAGTTGGTATGTAGTCGGCCTCAGTGATCCCGAGGGCTTTGGCAGTCCTTAACGGGAGGACATTCACAGCGGACCCGTCGTCAACTAGGGTCATTGGAAGATACTTACCCCGGCAAATTACCGTGATATACAGAGCCAGGTTGTGAGAGGCCCCGAACGGTGGTAGGTCAGCATCTGAGAAGGTGATTGACGGGCCTTCTCCTTTGGACCTGCTCTTGAGGTAGGGTAGGATAGTGGCTACCATTTCAGTAGGGGTGACCTGGGAATCAACCTTGATCTGATCGAGAGCCTTAGTAAGTGCCTCTCGATGTTCTTGTGAGCTAACCAGGAGTTGCCATATAGTGAGGTCAACCCGGGTCCTTTTCAATTATTTGACAAGAGCCGTATCGGTGCTTGGTTCTTCAATGGCTTCTTCCGTCCTGGTAAGTTCAGTGACGGTTGCCTGGACTGAGCCGTTTTTGGTGAGGGAGTTACTGGCTAAAGCTTTGGATTTAGCCTTCCTGACTTCTTCGAGGGTAATGGGGACAGCTTCCCCTTTGGCGAGGTATATATCTTCTTCATCATCGAACCAGATCCCATTGATTTGTGGGATGAAAGGAGAGATAAGATGAGAACAGTCTATCACCTCACCGGTTAAGATGACATGAGAGCTAAAGGGGTTGTCCTTGTTGCTTGGCTTGTCCCCGGGTAGTGGTATTTTCCCGCTCTCAATTAAATCCTGAATTAGATGCTTCCGCTTCCAACACTTCTCAGTGTCATGCCCATTGCCCCGATGATATTGGCAATAGGCTTGGGCATTGTAGCTCTTGGAGGGTTTTTCAACTGGAACTTCAGGAGTTGGGCCTATCGGCTGGACCAGGCCTTTGGAAGATAGCCTTTGTAAGGCATATGTGTAGGTAGTCCCTATATCAGTGAATACCCTATGAGGGACGTTTCTTTTGGATGAGGCATCCAAGAGATTAACCGTGTCGAAGATGCTTCGGGTTGCGGCCGGAGGTTTGGTAGTGGACGAGGAAGCTCCTTGGTAACCCTTGTTAGAGGCCTTAGTCAGGCTCTCCAGTCTTAGATCATCTTCAATTCTCATGCCCATTTCAGTAAGAGTGGTGAAATTGGGTATGACAGCATACCGGAGGTGAACCCGGTAGGAAGGGAGGAGGTTCTTGACAAAGGCCTCCACTAAAGTCTTCGCACTGGGCTTATCGACCAGTTTGACACTCTCGGCCCTCCAACGTTGGAGGTATTTAGTAAAGCCCTCCTTGGGTTCTTGGGCCATAACCTCTAGGGACCGCATAGTGGTTTGGATCTCGGTGTTATCAGCGTAGTTCCGAGCGAATTCCGTAGCCACGTCGTCCCAGGTTGAGAACTTCTTTGGGTCTAGTCTGTAGTACCAAGCCTTTGGGTGTTTCTCCAGAGATGCAGCAAAGAGGTTCTTGAACATAGAAGAGTCCACTCCCTTAATGGCCATGAACTCCTTGAAGGCCCGCACATGTAGTAGCGGGTCTTCAGTCCCTTCGAACATAGGTAGGCCCGTGAGATTCAGGTTCGCGGGCAGTTTGTCACTTAACGGGTTATAATCCCGACTATTCTCCTGATGGATGTTGTTATTCCCAGTTAAGTAGACTTGTTCTTCCAGCCGGCGCACTGAGCTGACTAGTTTAGCCAACGGCCCTGTAAGCTCGACATTTGGAGTCCTGTGCTCCACCGTAGCCAGGCGAGCAACAATCGCCACCTGACCAGCCCTCATTTCAGTCAGTTGGGCATTAATGTCGGTCTGTTTCTCGACCATGGCGTCCACAGAGGTTTTCAGATCAGCTAAAGCAGCTTCCATTTTGCGGGTGAGCCTGGTGGATGGTGGCCTGTCTGTAAGAACACCACGTAATCAGGAACCGAACCCAGACCTTGGAATCAAAACAAGTACATCCCGAGCGACCCAAAATAGAAAAAGGACTCGAGAAAGATATCTAGACGGATGACTCGTAGGTAGTGTGACTTCCTTAAGATTTCGGCCTTGGTGAGCCTAGTCCCGTTTGAAGGAAGGTTCACGTGAGACTAATCCTCAGACTTTGGACTCAAGTGTGTAGACGGGCCCTCCCTCGTAGGAGTATGTCCTACATAGGTGGGCCTTGCCTTAGTCTAATAAGGCGGACTGGGATAGGGAGGAAACTTGTGATCTAAGATCGACGGAGTTTCGACGCTAAAGACCCTGACTACTTATGACACGACGCGACACTGCTAAATACGGGAAGTCCTAAGAAGAGGAAGGTTTTGAAGTTTGATAGTTTTGGAAAACCCGAGAAAATCTCAGGGGAAAGGCACGATTTTTCGAGAAAATCGGAAAGGGTATCGGGCCTTGGTTTTGATGGTTCGAAAATATTTTCGAGTTTTGAATTGGGCAGCATACCGGCTAAAAATAGGCTATTTTGAGTAAAATCATAAGTTCTAAATTCGGTATGTGTCCCGGGTTTTGAAAATTGGATATCTTGAAATTTGAAAATTTGAAAGTTGGAAAAAAGAATTTCCGACGATTTGAAAATTTGAAGATGAGATCCCGAAGATTTGAAAACGGCATCTCGAAGATTTGAAAGTTGAAAATGGCATCGCGAGGATTTGAAAATTGAATTTTGAAAATTCGAAAATCGAATGGTGGATGGGAAATTCGAATTTTGAAATGGGCAGCATGCCGGCTAAAAAATAGGTTATTTTGAGTAAAATCATAAGTCCTAAATTTCGGCAGCTTTCCGAGTTTTTGAAAATTTGAATATTTTTGGAAAGATGCATTTTTTTTGAAATGACGATTTTTGAAAACGACACAGAAACCAAGTAGCACATAGTCACGCAAGTATTATAACGACGCCATGTATGCTTTACACTAAGTCTCGGTCGGTCTGAATAGGGTCTATACCAGTGTTCATAGTCTAGTCGAGAAACGGGACGGTCTTCCTAACTCGAGTGGAGCTTAGAACATGCCGCAAAGTCCATACGAGTCGACCATGAACACCTTTAACGTATCCAAAGCTGAATACGTCGTGGTATAGTGGGACGTCGGTCACCAGTACCGGCCCGGGTAAATATGGGGTTATGCATGAACCGTAAAACTAAAACGTATGTTGTACTCGTCAAACGATTTCTATTCGAGTCTCACCCTGAGAACTCCGATGGTAAGGCACACATCGGTTGATCCCCAGCGTAGTCGCCAAATTGTGGACATGACGTAGGTCCACCCCGACGCGGCCACGCGCGGGTTTGGGTTAGGCGAATGCACCTCCATATGAGAAGGATCGAATTGAAATTTATGTCGAAATGGAGTCGCCACCGAATTTTATGGTTATTCGGAACCGTTCGAGCCCACTCTATATCGCCATGGTCCATACACAAAGTATGACCCATTTTGGTTTGAGAGTTTATTGGGCTCGTCCCTTTGCATATCGATATAGATGCCGACTTGAGCGGTTAATCGTATATTGAATGACTCTCGTTGCCAATGGATTCGGACATCCGGAAACCACGGTTCTGAGTAAGGGGTGAGGGTACGTGTTGGGAAGCCCACTAAGGACACCCAACCCCGCCCGCACTTAGCGGCCTCTACTAGGACATCGTTTGACTTTTTAATATGCGCGCTAGTGATTCGGTGAAATGTTATGCAAACAGCGTTTTAGCTAAGCATGCGAATTAAATGTGAGCTACGTCAATTTAATGCATCTAATTTATTGTCGAAGTGATTTAGCATGCGAGGGTTCATTTATAAACGGTAAAACGCAAATAAATAAAGCAAAGCTAAATAAATCGGTTACAAGTTACACGGGCGGAATACAACCCGGAATTCACAATACGGCGTACAATAAAACATGATAGCCAAAATAAATACAATCGAAATGGCGAGCAATAGTTATAAACGGACCCGTGTATAAACTAGACCGTGATTTTGTGTAGGTGGACGAACTTTAATTAGTTACACATTATATTGCGTATTAATCAAAGGACGGAGGTTCGAGACCTAGACGTGGGGCTAGCCCGATCTCGAACCTCGATGCCTTGTCCCGACTTATCATCTCGAGAAATTGAGTTTAAATTAATTTTACATCGGATACGACTAAAGAGTCGTCGACATAAAATCAATAATGTGAAACCGTCGATCAAAATCGTTTAAGTGAAGTGATATGCATGAATTTTGGAAAAACTACGTGATTAACCTTACACGTGTCGACTAAGTCGCTTTTAAAAGACGAGGCTCGAATGATATAAAAAAGAACTCTCGATTTTTTGGGCTGCAGGACCCACTCGGTCGAGTCATGGCTGGACTCGGTCGAGTGCGTCCTGGAAGACGCTACTGCCCGTAATTTAGGGTGCTACTCGATCGAGTAGCAGGTGTACTCGGTCGAGTGGCACCTGTTAGAGTTGTGACTCGTTTGTTTTAATGTGTTTTAAATCGATGATTGGCCGAGTCAAATAAAAATATTGACGGATTTAAATTTAACTCGGTTTGTCGGTATTATAATCATGTCTTATATGATTATAATACCGTTTTCGGAATTTTGTAAAGAAAGTTATTGTTAGATAAAAAATTTGATTAGTGACGGAATTGCGCCCCTCTACGTCACGACGTCGATATTAATCCTTACGGATTATGTGACGTCGGTTTTTGTGTCAACGGGTTCCATACTAATTGGAAATGGGATTAAATGCGTTCAACTATGACTTTAGGTTGATTATCATAGTCCAACGCATTCGAAACCGAATTTTCATACTAAAATGTATTTACGTGATATTATGACGATAATGATGATAAAAAAAGATGATGCAAAAATGAAGACGCGAAAGTATGACAATATTAATGCTAGTGTCACTATTATGATTACGATTATAAATACGATACGAAAATACGATAAATAAAATGAAAGTGAGACTAGAAAAATAGAGATCGAGATGGGGTTTAGGACACCCTCAACATACATGCTTAGTAAGGACCTCGGAAATGGACTCGTAATAGCGGTACGGGCTTGGGAGTATCGAGGATGTAAGCGAGTTATGGTGTGTATATGTGCGTGTGTGCTTCGCTGGTTCTCCGAGGGATGAGGGGCTCGGGTTTGATGTGTTTTGCCTAGGGTTGCTAAGGTCGTAGTATTGTGTGTATGGGATGAATATGCATGCAACAAGTTGTAAAGGTTGTAAGAGTTGTGTAGTTGCAAAAAGTTGTTCCAAAGTGTGTGTTGTGCATGGGGGTCATGAGGTATTTATAGGGAGCCTCGACCCTGGGTCACTCGACCGAGTGGCGCGGGTGCACTCGGTCGAGTGCCCTCGCGAATGCACCTGGACGGTCCTTGTGAGCTCCACTCGATCGAGTGGTCAATCCACTCGACCGAGTGGATCAATTAAACCGGGCTAAATCGGGAAGGATTGGCCTTGATTTGTGCTTGATTGATTGTGATTGATTTGGATAGGTTTGGATTGATTTTTGGCTGATTTTGAATCTGGTGCATGTTTCGAGGATGCATCCGGTCGTTTTTTGTGTCGGGTTTGCACTGACCGGGTTTTGACCCGGTCGCTAAAAGACGGGAATTATTTTTGGTGCCGGTTTCGGCCCAAATTAGTCTTATTTTGCTCGGAACGACCCACTGGGCCTGAATTTGAGGTTGGTTTGGTGAGATTTTTACTCCACTAAAAGTCCATGTCGGATATTATTGATTCTGAGCCCAAGTCCGAGTATACTAAGTCACGTTCGCGTCCGATCATCATCGGGTGTTTTTTGGAAACTGCTATAGACACCTGGCGGTCAAATTTTGGGTGTCTACAGTATTGAACATTTGACTGCGATGCTTCACGCGTGGGCCCAGAATTTCCGAGATGAAGACAAGGTTCAGCTAACTCAGATGGGGATTGTGGCTTTGTTCCCGCTTCAGCGACTCAAGGTGGATGCAAATTTCTTGGGCGCTTGCTTAACTTTTTGGGATACTACCCACCATGTTTTCGCTTTTCCCCGGGGAGAAATATGTCCCCTTCCCAAAGAAATTGCTGCCGTAGGGGGTTGGTGCCCAAACGCTCATCCTGCTATTCCTCCTTTTTATCCTGATCCAGGGAGGAGACTGAGGGATTTTCTTGGGTTGTCTCATGCTGAGACTTCTCGTATGGTAAAGGGAAATTATGTTTCCCTGTTTGACTTGGTCGACAAATTCATGGATCCAAATGGTGCCAGAATTTCTTCTATCCATAGGCGTAAAGCTTTTGCCTTCTGTATGCTACATCGATACGCTTTCGAAGGTGACTCATGTTTAGGCGAAATCAGACTAATCAGCATAGTGGATCAAATGGAGGCAGGTTACAGCCCAGCCTGGCTGATAACTGGGGAGATTATCATGGGCCTTGACGCTAGGAGACTTGACCCGGATCGGCAATTAACGGGCAGCATTCGTCTTCTGCAGGTATTTGACCTTTCTCCTCTTTTATCGAATTTTTTTTCGAAAAAACAAAATTAATTTTAATTTCCGAATTTTTTTTTTTTGATTTTTCTCGAATTTCCGAATTTTTTTTTTTTTTTTCCGAAAACTTTTGAATTTCCGAAAATTTCAATTTTTTTTTTATTATTTCGGAATTTTTCGATTTTTTTTCCGAAAGTTTTTGACTTTTCGAAAATTTTGCAGATCTGGTTATCCGAGCGCCTGTCGATCATAGAGCCCCCGGTGAACATATCCAGATATCGAAGCTGTCAAATTGGCTCGCAGTCCCGACGAATTAGCTCGAGCCATCACATAAATCGGAAGTATTGGGATGAAGAGCTAAAATTCCATGGCGGGCCCTTGATTAGGTGGAACGTGATCTGGTGGTTCCTCTCGAAGAAGACGGGCCTAGCTAAAAGAGATAAAGCCCGTTATTTGGTGATCTTGTCCTTGGACTGGACCGTCCATATCTACCCGGATCGTCTTCTAAGGCAGTTTGGCTCGTTCCAACAGATCCCCGAGACTGAAGAAATCATTAGCGTTTCGCTCCAATTGACGGGCGCTATGTGTGACACGTGGTTACAACGCTGGTTTACCCGTGTCATGTGGACTATACCTCGCCCTTGTCAAACCACTTGGGCTTCTGAATCATATCGTAAATGGACTTCCGAAGAATCTGAAGAAGCCCGTAAGGCTTTGAAGACCGATGAGGCTTTTGACTTGACCCGCAGAGAATCAGTAAAAGATAATAGATGATTTTTTGACGACGAAGAAACTCCAACTACCTTTATCCGGCCGGAGTCAGGTTCTAAGTCCAAAACTAAGACTCGAGCTAAAGAGACCGGTGCTAGCGACTTGGAGAGAAGACTCGGACCAAAGCTAGCGGTCCGAGACAGACTAGGGCCGAGGGACCGGTTACCCGAGAGGGTAAGGGCCCGGCTAGGGCCGACCGAGGTGACCGGGGAATCAAGTTCGAAAAAATGAGCCCGGGTTAAGGAGGTTCCCTTGGTGATTCGGGAGCGTTCACCTCCGCGTCGACGCCGGTGGACTGAGAAAGAAACTAAGGACAAGGGAAAGGGAAAAATGCCTTAGATTTTTTTATTATTTGAATAATAGTACTATTTGTGTGTTTTTTTTGGTTTTTTTTTGTGATTGATTTTTTTTTTAAATAAATAAAGAAAGATTATTAAAAACCGTTCCTGTTTTTTTTTCGATTGCAGTGGTTGTGCCCTTGTGAGGGGCTGCCTACGTATCCACAAATAGCGGAATCAAACCAAACGTAGTTTAGACTTAATTTGCAATTTCGAAATACATCCAGACTAATGGTTCAAGATGTTTATAACAGTAGAATAAATAATTCTAACTTTGGATTTGTCTTTAAAAGTTTATTTTTTGAAAAGATGCTTTTTTTTTATAAACTTTTTGCAAATGACATCGAGAGAAACGGGTTAAGGGTAATAACGTTTCAGCCGGTCCAGGTTAGTTGGGTTGACAAACTCGTTCCCGTCCAGATCTGTTAGCATTACCGCTCCGCCTGATAAAATCTTCTTTACCAGATATGGTCCGGCCCAGTGATGTTTGAATTTTCCCCTTGGGTCTACTGGTAATAAAGCTCGTACAGACTTGAGAACTAAGTCTCCTTCTTTGATGTTCCTGGGCCTCACCCTTTTGTTGAAGGCCCGTTGGATCCTTTTTTGATAAATCTGTATATTGTTGAGGGCACGAGATCGTCGTTCGTCTAAAAGGACTAGCGAGTCATATCGCGCTCGGACCCAATCGGCTTCAGGTACTTGACTTTCGAGTAGGATTCTGAGTGACGGTACTTCCAACTCAACAGATTGGACCGCTTCCATCCCGTATGTAAGGTAATACGGTGTTGCCCCGGTCGCAGTACGAATCGAGGTCCGATATTCCCAAAAGGCAAATGGTATCTTGTCGGGCCAGTCCCGATAATTTTCAGTCATCTTTTTGAGTATGGTGACAATAGTTTTGCTAGCTGCTTCTACCGCTCCATTGGTTTGGGGCCGGTAGGGTGAAAACGTATGCCTTTGGATCTTGTACTTGGCTAACAAGGCCGCCGTTTCGGCTTGGAAATGGGTCCCGTGGTCACTGATGAATTCATGAGGGATTCCATACCGACATATTATCCTATTTTGGATAAGTTTGGCAACATGGCTGGCGTTGAGAATACGGTAGGATTCCGCTTCGACCCATTTGGTGAAATAGTCGATTGCTACCAAAATGAAGCAGTGTCCTCCAGTTCCCAAGGGGTTTATCTTTCCGATTATATCGATTTCCCATGTTGAAAACGGCCAGGGTGACGTCATGGTATACAGCAGGGATGGTGGCATATGCTGTATGTTGGCGAAAATCTGGCAATTATGGCAACGTCTGACGTAAAGCTGACAATCGGTTTCCATGCTGTTCCAGTAGTATCCAAGTCTCATGATCTTCCGGACTAACATCGAGGCGTTCATGTGAGGACCGCACTCGCCGTCATGTACTTCGGCCATGACCTTCTCGGCATTATCCCTATTGACACATAAAAGGAGAGCCCCCTGCAGTGTCTTTTTGTAGAGTTGTCCGTCGTCGGTACAGACGAACTGGGTCGCTAGCCTACATAAGGCCTTCTTGGCTCGATTGTCGGCCCTAGGTGGATATTCCCCGGTTGTCAGGTACGTTTGGATGGCCTTATACCACGGCTCGGGATCAGGTATCTCGATATCTTCGATGTCGTGGATATATGCTGGTTCGGATCGCCTTTCGACACAGATTGGCATGCTGGTCATATGATCGGGAATGTTTAGTAAAGACGCCAGTTTTGAAAGTGCATCTGCGAACTGATTTTCTTCCCGAGGTAGATTTATATATTCTACCTTTTGGAATTATTTCTCGAGATCCCTTACTCGTGCCTGGTAGGCCACGAGATTGGCATTTCGGGTTTTCCATTTTTGTAGTGCTTAATTAATGACCAGAGATGAGTCGCCGTGTACCCGGAGGTTTGTGCCCCTAAATCGGCGGCAGCTTGTACCCCGTGGATACATGCTTCATACTCAGCAGCGTTATTGGTGACGTCAAAGTCCAATTTGATAGACACGGGAGTATGTTCCTCTCTTGGCGAGATTAGGAGGATTCCGACTCCAAATCCCCGGAAATTGGATGCTCCGTCGAAGTATAAATCCCACGTTTCAGTGTCAGTATGGAAAATATCTTCATCCGGGAAGGACCAAGTGTCGGTGTGCCCTTCCTCGGTTACGGGACTGTCGGCGAGAAATTCTGCTACTATTCGGCCTTTGATGGCTTTTAATGGTACGAACTTTAGATCGAACTCTGCCAACATCAGGGTCCATCTCGATATCCTGCCGTTGAGGATGGGCTTTTCGAAAGGATACTTGATCGGATCCATTCTTGACAGTACTTGCACCTCATAACTGAGCATGTAGTGTCGGCGCTTCTTAGTGGCCCAAACTAAAGCTAAACACATCTTTTCGAGCATGGGGTACTTACACTCGTACTCTAGAAACTTTTTGTTGATGTAGTATATAGCTCGTTCTTCGGAATTGACCGTTTGAGCTAGCATAGCCCCCATGGCTGTCTCTGTCGTGGTTAGGTACAGCGACAAAGGCAAATCGGGTTGAGGTGGCATCAGGACCGGCGGTGAAGACAAGATTTCTTTGATTCTGTCAAAGTGATAAGTGTAGTTGTAGTTCCTATTTCGTAGTGTTTTGGTCCCATTTTCCTTGTGGAATCACTCCTTGGGAGCGGTTTATGGGCTACTTATGCTTCCTTTAGCTCGTTTCAGGTTCCCGAGACCATTCACGAAGAGTTGGAGCTATTCCGACTCGATACATACACTTTTTGGAGCCAACAAAGCTAAGGAACGATCACTCGATGCCTTGGAGTCGACACCGAGACCTTGGGACCCAATCCCGAGCCTCCGGGACCCGATACCGAGTCCCGAGAATCGATGGGAAGCCCATGAGAACCAAGGAGGGACCAAAAAGTTCATATTGGAGGCCTACAAGACTCATCCCGGACGGGTATGGCCTCATCCCGTCAGGGATGAGGAAGCAAATGAAGAAGACGCTACTGTGGGTCCTTCTCGACCGGGAGCAACTCTTCCCGGCCGGGACCGACCCCATCCCGACCGGGACCACCTCGTCTCGGCCGGGACGGGGGTGCTGCAGCCCGCCTTCAATTCCTTTCTTCTCCTTTCCACTTAAAACCCTATATATACTCTTCCCTTGTTTTGTAAAGTGGATGCACTTCATTAGACACTAAACCCTAGACTACTTTAGGTTAGATTAGATTAGATTAGTGTAGATTAGTCGGTAATTAGTTGTTAATCTTAGATTAGTGCTTGTATTATTGGATCTCTTGAAGAATCCATCCAAGATTGACAACCTTGGTGGATGAATTTGGGTTATCTTCTATGCAAGTGTTCTCCTTTTCATTCTCTTGTTAGTTTGGTATAATCTTCTCATCCTTTTACTCTTAATCTTTGTTCATTCATCCAAGTTTACATCTTTGATTGTTGTTTATTGTTCTTGTTAGTTTCTTTATATATGTTTTGTTGTTTGTGTTGGTTTATATTGTTTTTGTTAGTATTTCCTTTAGATATGTTAGAGTAGTGTTCTTGCTAGGGTTAGTAAGGTGATTAGGGTGTTAATTGAATGATTAAGGGATTGTTGGAGATGTTGGTGGAAGATTTGGGTTTCCTCTTGGGTTGGTGCACATCACATGTTTGTTAAAATGCTTGAATGACTAAGTAGTTGCGAATGCTTGTTCTTCTTGCCTTTCTCTTGTGGGTGTTAGTTTGTTGTGGGTTCGGTTCCCTCACTAAGTTGCGAGAGCCCGGTGAGGACGACCCCTAGGTCGGTCTACGTAGCGAGAGCCCGGATGCGACCTAGGCCACTATAGCGCGCTAGAACCCCATTTGTCTTGTGAGTCGCCGAGATGGGTTATAGGATGAACCTCTAGGTGGGTCTAAGTTGCGAGAGCCCGGACCAACCTAGATTACCCTACTACCTCCTTCGCTCTAGTTCTCCCTCGACCATTCCGTTACCCCTTTGACCCCGACCTAATCCTAGCCCGTTCTCCTTAGTTGTTTTCTCCGTCTCCTTAGACATAGTCTTAGTCTAGTTTTCTCCCCTTCTATCATTCTCTAGTTTAGCTCGTTGACTTAGTCTCGTATTTAGGCGACCTTAGTCTAGACTATACATTACCGTCCCCGTGGATTCGACCCGACTTGCCCTATCTACCGTAGGAATAGCCGGTTATTTTATTGACGGTTGGGATTTCGCGATGAATCCCTACCATCAATTTGGCGCCGTTGCCGGGGACGGTGCTAGTTTGGACTTTGTTTTCCTATTTGCTTGGCTTTGTCTTTGTGTTTGTGTTTTTCTTATTTCTCTTTGTTACTTTGCTTCTTGTGTGTGTGTGGTTTATTTCTTTCTTGTCTAGTGCCCAAAAAGCACTAGACTTCTCACGTTTGTTCTTAGTCTACAGTTTATGCTTAGAGGTGGTACCTATCTTCTTCTTGCAACTTAGAGCCGCTTTAACGGACGGTTGCTAGGGTGAGAGGTTTCCAACCGGGTATGAGCTACGATTTTCGAGCAAGCATGGGGTTTGATCTAAACTCCCCACACATGGAAGCCGATTTGAGCTACTCCTCTTCTTCCATGAACCAAGGGTATGACATGACGTCCCCTTACCATAATCAAGCTTCTTGGGGTAATCAAGACGGGTATGATCTTCAAGATTATGGAAATGGCTACCAACAAGTGAATGACTATCACTCCTACGACCATGGTGGCTATTACTCGAGCTATGATTGTGAACCCACCATGTTCAATCAAGATTCACCGTATGGAAGCCAATTTCCCCAAAACCCACCATATTACCCTACACCCCAACCACAATATGAACCCCATGACCCACAATACTACCAATCACCTCAACCTTGCTACCAACAATATGATGCCCCACCCCTTGGGCATCATCAAGATTTTCAAGGAGCCTTACAAGATCCCAATGATCACCAATTGCCCGACATGGAGGTGTTTCAATCTATTCTTCAAATGCAAAGGAGCACCCAAGAAATGGCCATCCAAATGCAAAGAGAACAAAATGAATTGATGGCCCAAATTCTAAGGGAAAACGAGGCGAGGAATGCTCGATTAGACGCGTTAGCGGCTAAAACCGCAATGCTTTTATCCCGAGCGTCACAATTAGATGAAGGATGCCCACTTGAGAGAGGGGAGCAACCTAATCACCAAGCCGCCAATGTAGTTCCCTTTGATAGAGAAGTTTGCTTTGAAGAACCTCAATCGTCTACCCAAAAAGAGACGAATGAGGAGATGACCCTTGGTGAAGGCAACATTGGTGAGGAATTGGAGGAGGATAGTGAGTTGGATGATTTGGTGGAGTTTGTGAGGATGTTGGGTGAAATTGTTAGCCTCGAGTTGCCCTTGTGCGATAATTTGGACAAGCATCAAGAGCCCCTTGCTAGTACACCGAGAGATGGTTTGGAAGAGTTTGAAACCGCCGGTAGAAGTTTCGATTCTCTCCTCCGAGTGATGAAGATGGGGAACCACAACTTGAGGCAAGTGTGGGGGTGTGCAACGAGGAAGTGAGGCCAAAACCGCTTTTTGTGCCTCGTTTCTTGGAGATGAAGGTTGCTTGTGATTGGGGGCAATGCTTAGGGAGGAAGAGGTTGGTGAAGCTCGTAGGATGGATAGACCCCGGAGATAACTTTGAAGATGATTTTGGGTCTTGGGATTCCTAATTCTTGCCTCCTCCTTGGAGGCCGTGGAGGTCGGTTAAGCTCGAGCGCTTCTTGGGCCTTCACTGTGATGTCGGTAGCGCGTTCGACTTGCTCCTCCATGCCCTTGAGGGCTACGGTTGAAGAAGAGTCCGCCATCCTAGGTTTGACGGAGTTCCTAAAGAACCGTCATGTTGTATATTCCCCTCTCCTCTTCTTTAGAGTACTTATGCTTGTATTTGTGATTTTTGTTTCTAGGACTCTTTTATTTTGTGATATTCTTGATTATTTGGATTGTTGATGAGCGATGTGAGGGAGGGAATTTGATGTTGTATTTGAGTATGTTTGATAGATTTGGAGTGAAGGTGATTCCTAGAGAGGATTGGCTATCATAGAGCTTGGATAGTAAGCATGAGGATCGGGTTTTGAAGATTGGAGTAAGCTTGGGTTTGTGGAAGGCCAAGAAGACCCGTCCCGACCGGGAAGAGGCTTCCCGACCGGGAAGGGTGTGGCATCCCGACCGGGAAGGAGTTGTCCCGATCGGGATGGAGGTGCTATATTTCGAGATTTCTGGAGGTCCGTCCCGACCGGGAAGGGAGCTTCCCGACCGGGATGGGTGTGTCATCCCGATCGGGACCATCAATCCCGACCGGGATGGTCCCCTCCTCCCTTTTGAGCCTCTTCTTCGGTATTTAACTCCACCCAACCACTACATACCCCCTCCCAACCTCTCTAACTATCCTTGCCGTATCATATGCCATATATACTTCATTATCATACCCTCACTTCATTTCTATCCACATTACACCGACTCCTACTTCAAAATCCCACCCCCCTACCATTGCTACCTCTACCATGAGTTCTTCTCGAGTTTGAAGCGAGATGGCAACCGAGAAGACGAGCAACGTGCCTATATTGTTCATTGAGACGATGGAGCGAGTGAGTTGCTAACCGGTCGGTACGGCAACTATCCTTTCTTTTCCGTCTTATATTGCTTGTTTTCCCCTTGTCTATCCCCTTCCCCTTTGTCATGGTGGCCTTCAAGGCCTTGGTGTTGGTTGCTCCCGACTCTCGATGATGTGACTACATTGAGAGTCATTTCAAAATCCAAATTTTACAAGATTTTCACTTTCTTTTTGAGGATTTAGGCGGATTTAGGCGGAATCCGGGCTAGGTGACTTGATTACACCTAGCCCTCCCCTCCCATTTCCTTTTATTTCCTTCGTTTATTTCTTCCCCCATCCATATCTTTTTCTCGTCTCGGCCCATGGTGACTTGACTACACCCCGGCCGGACACCTTCTACCATTTCTTCATTTTTATTCTTTGATTTTTAGCTTTATTTTCGTAGTTTCTTTTCTTTTTCTTTTGTCTCTCCGCACCCTACGATCGAGCATGAGGACATGGCTCGATTTAAGTGTGGGGGAGCGATATTCTAGCATAGTTAGTTTTATTTCCTTAGTTTTTTTCTCAAAAAAAAAAATCTTTAAAAACCATAAAAATTTGAAAAATTTCACAAAAATCAAAAAAGATTTTCTCTTTTGTGTTTTCATTTTGTGTCTTTGTGTCGTATATTTGTTTTGTGTGCGTGTTTTGCCTCCTTTTGTCCTTATAGGTTGCTTTAATCGCCAATGACTTTGGAAAGCTCTAAAGACTTCCGGTAACATCTTATCCCTTTTTCTTCTTTATCTCTTGTGGAGTTTGGAGGAGATTGTGATGTTGTGTGTTCAGGTGGAGCTTTGTGCATATTGGTGGGTGATTTGGTAACTTGTATGGATTATCGGGGTGGTGTTTGTTTTATGTTTGTTTTGTTATGTTTTGTTTTTGTTTGTTGCCTTTTGTTTCTTTTCCTCTCGTTTTCGTCATGTCTTTAATTTTGTGTTGTGTTGTGTTGTGTGCCATGTGTGTAAACCATTTTCGAAAACCCGGTTTAGAGGCTAGTGTGTGAGTGTCTATTTTCCCTTCCTAGTTGTATAGATCGAGTCTTGGACTTTAATCTAGTAGAATGACCCTAAATCAATGATTTCGTTGGTCCTTTACCTTGAATCCACCTAGCTTACTAGGGATTTACTACGGGATTTGCATTTTGACCATTATGACCACCCACGGTGTGATAAGGCCTTGGTTACCGAGTCTCGTCCCCTAGGTGACCGTGTTTAGGATTGTTTTGATTAGTCCAAGTTCTCCACTTTTTGTGGGTTTGAAGGAAAATCGCGACCCCCGACTTACCCATTACCCTACCTTCCTCACATACACACACAATAAAATGCAATTTGTTGATTTCTCTCTTTCTCAATTGTCAAAGAAATGCCAAAAAGCCAAATCTTGCCAAAATAGGGCAAAGAAAAGAAAAGAAATAAAAATGAAAGAAAGAAAAGAAATGAAGAAAAAGAAAAGGCACAAAAGCCAAAAAGAAAATAGAAAAGAAGAAAAAGAAATGGCATGGCAACAAACAAGCAAAAACGTCGAAAAGAAAGAAAATGCCAAAAGAAAACCCGTCTCACAAAAAAATGAAATCCCCACAAAAATAAGCCTTTTTCCGACTTTTGCCGTGAAGAGCCTACCAAAGGACCGAGTCCCTAGGAAGGATGATACCGGCATTAGTCGGTCTTCCCTCATTTTGCATGTTTTCCACCTTTTTACTTGGACTAGTTAGGCGGTCTTGGACACGGGACGACCCTCTTGGCTCACGCTAAAGGGGGCGGGGTCTCACTTACCTACAGTGTCGACAAACACCGTGGTTCTTCACTTTTCCACTCCGCCGATCGTCCCGTAGTACGTTTTTAGAAAGTTAGGAGGACCTAGGTAAGTTACCAACGTTTTTGTTGCTTTATCGTCATACTATTAGGGTTTAGTCCACCTTGGTTTGTATTGCTAGCTTGGGAACGTTGTCACTTACCTCGAGTCCTAAACCGGTGTTTCTTCCACCGCTTTTTGAGGGAAGCGTTATTTGTTTTCTTTTGGGTGCAACCGATTATGTGTTTGTTTGTGTGTTTCGTGTCCGGTTGCATCCACAGTTTTGTCGCAAGACCCGACTTGCCTTGTGGAGTGCACTTTTCCTCAAAGTGCATTCGCGTGAGTTGAAAGGGCGTAGGGTGCGCTAATACCCACTCGGATAGTTTAGTACTTGGTTTGTGCTTACTCGAGGGCGGGTAAGGGTTAAGTGTGGGGGGAGTTGATAAGTGTAGTTGTAGTGCCTATTTCGTAGTGTTTTGGTCCCATTTTCCTTGTGGAATCGCTCCTTGGGAGCGGTTTATGGGCTACTTATGCTTCCTTTAGCTCGTTTCAGGTTCCCGAGACCATTCACGAAGAGTTGGAGCGATTCCGACTCGATACATACACTTTTTGGAGCCAACGAAGCTAAGGAACGATCACTCGATGCCTTAGAGTCGACCCCGAGACCTTGGGACCCAATCCCGAGCCTCCGAGACCCGATACCGAGTCCCGAGAATCGATGGGAAGCCCATGAGAACCAAGGAGGGACCAAAAGGTTCATATTGGAGGCCTACAAGACTCATCCCGGACGGGTATGGCCTCATCTCGTCCGGGATGAGGAAGCAAATGAAGAAGACGCTACTGTGGGTCCTTCCCGACCGGGAGCAACTCTTCCCGGACGGGACCGACCCCATCCCGACCGGGACCACCTCGTCTCGGCCGGGACGGGGGTGCTGCAGCCCGCCTTCAATTCCTTTCTTCTCCTTTCCACTTAAAACCCTATATATACTCTTCCCTTGTTTTGTAAAGTGGATGCACTTCATTAGACACTAAACCCTAGACTACTTTAGGTTAGATTAGATTAGATTAGATTAGTGTAGTTTAGTCGGTAATTAGTTGTTAATCTTAGATTAGTGCTTGTATTATTGGATCTCTTGAAGAATCCATCCAAGATTGACAACCTTGGTGGATGAATTTGGGTTATCTTCTATGCAAGTGTTCTCCTTTTCATTCTCTTGTTAGTTTGGTATAATCTTCTCATCCTTTTACTCTTAATCTTTGTTCATTCATCCAAGTTTACATCTTTGATTGTTGTTTATTGTTCTTGTTAGTTTCTTTATATATGTTTTGTTGTTTGTGTTGGTTTATATTGTTTTTGTTAGTATTTCCTTTAGATATGTTAGAGTAGTGTTCTTGCTAGGGTTAGTAAGGTGATTAGGGTGTTAATTGAACTATTAAGGGATTGTTGGAGATGTTGGTGGAAGATTTGGGTTTCCTCTTAGGTTGGTTGACTAAGTATGTACGAATGCTTGTTTTTCTTGCTTTTCACTTGTGGGTATTAGTTTGTTTGTGGGCTCGGTTCCCTCATTAAGTTGCGAGAGCCCGGTGAGGACGACCCCTAGGTCGGTCTACGTAGCGAGAGCCCGGATACGACCTAGGCCACTATAGCGCGCTAGAACCCCGTTTGTCTTGTGAGTCGCCAAGATGGGTTATAGGATGAACCTCTAGGTGGGTCTAAGTTGCGAGAGCCCGGACCAACCTAGATTACCCTACTACCTCCTTCGCTCTAGTTCTCCCTCGACCATTCCGTTACCCCTTTGACCCCGACCTAATCCTAGCCCGTTCTCCTTAGTTGTTTTCTCCGTCTCCTTAGCCATAGTCTTAGTCTAGCTTTCTCCCCTTCTATCATTCTCTAGTTTAGCTCGTTGACTTAGTCTCGTATTTAGGCGACCTTAGTCTAGACTATACATTGCCGTCCCCGTGGATTCGACCCGACTTGCCCTATCTACCGTAGGAATAGCCGGTTATTTTATTGACGGTTGGAATTTCGCGACGAATCCCTACCATCACAAAGGCTGCTTGACACTTGTCGTCCCATAGTAACCGTTCCCCTATTTTCATCTTTTTTGAAGATCGGTTCACACACCATGGTTAGTTTTGAAATGAACCTGCTGATATATTGGACCTTCCCGAGAAAACCTCTTATCTCCTTTTCGGTTTTAGGAGGCTGCATCTCGGTGATAGCCTTAATTTTGGCTGGATCGACTTCGATACCACGTTGGCTAACGATGTGACCCAGTAATTTGCCAGAGGTTACCCCGAAACTGCATTTCTGAGGGTTTAAGCTCATGTTGTATTTGCGTAATCGGGTGAAAAATCTTCTCAGGGCGGTTATGTGACCGTCCCTGTCCTTGGATTTGACGATCATATCGTCCACGTAAACTTCCACTTCTTTATGCATCATGTCATGTAATAAAGTTGTGGCGGTTCGTTGATAGGTGGCCCCGACATTGATGAGACCAAACGACATGACGGTATAGCAATAAGTACCCCAAGGTGTAATGAAGGTGGTCTTATCCATATCTTCCTCTGCCATTTTTATTTGATTGTACCCGGCATACCCGTCCATGAATGATAGAAAGGCATGATCAGCTGTGTTATCCACCAGTATATCGATGTGGGGTAACGGGAAATCGTCTTTCGGGCTCGCCTTGTTAAGATCCCGAAAGTCTACACAGACACGTACCTTACCGTCTTTTTTAGGGACCGGCACAATGTTCGCAATCCAATCTGGATACTCGGAGACTCGTATGAACCCAGCCTTGAATTGTTTGTCGACTTCCTCCTTGACCTTGAGGGACCATTCGGGCCTCATGCGTCGGAGTTTCTGCTTAACCGGTTTGAACCCTTCCTTGATCGGTATATGGTGCTCGGCTATTTCGTGGTCTATCCCCGGCATGTCCTTGTAGGACCATGCGAAGACGTCTTTGAATTCTTGAAGGAGATCGATGAATTGTTGTTTCTCCCCGGGATGTAGAGATAACCCTATCTTCAGCATCTGAGGCTCTAAGGTTGTTCCCATGTTGATGGATTCGGTTTCTTCGATTACCGGATTGCGGGATTCCCTTTGCTCTAGTTGCTCGATCAGATGTGGAGGTAAGGATATCTGTTCGTCGGGTTTCTTAATGTCATTGCACAGAATATTTTGAAAATTTAGGAAATTTTGAAAATGCGACAAGTCGTAAGCAGAACGGTTGATATTATTCATAAATTGGGAAAATAGCTCGAAGAGAGCTACCATCTGATCGCTAGTCAGTGGCGGGATAGGTAGGGTGCCCGGGACAGACCCCGAAGCACCAGGAAAAGCTAAAGGGAGAGGGGGAGTTACAGGACTGACCCTAGCACCAGACTCACTAGACTCAATCTCAGACTCTGACTCGGACTCTGACTCAGACTCAGACTCAGATTCTGGCATTTCAGCTTCCCTTGTGATCAGCTTGAAAGTCCTTCCTTGACTGTCGGTCCACTTGACAGTTTTCCTCCAGGCTCTCTTCCCTGTTCCGGATCTGACATCCGAGATCAGCTTGGATGGATCGAAGGTGCGGCTGCGAAGAATGAGACTGACGAGTTCTTCCTTCGACGTTGGGGCCGCGAGCTCCTCTCCAAATAGTAGCCCCAGTGCGGGCTCAGCATTCTTAGCATCTTCGGACTGGACGAGGGCGAAGATGTCGTCTGGTATGTAGTGGCAGACCTGGGCCAAGTGGGTCCCAGGGCGCGTGGTCGTGGGCCGGTATAGGCCTGTTTGGACGGACTCGAACACCGGTGTGACGAAGATGATCTTGCTGGCTCCGGTTTGGCCCATATTTTCCGGGGTCAGGGCGTAACCCAGACCGGTTTGAATCCTTTCGTTATCGAGAACTTCGAGGATTTTTCCTGCGGGTAGATCGGGCCTTGATGTAGCCCCCGGTAGAAAGCCCAGACTTTGCAACATCCGGTCGATGCTAACCGTGAAGTAGGGTCGGAAAAGGTATTCTTCTTCGACAGCTCCTATGAAGTCGAACCCCCAAAGATCAGTGCGGCCCGAGATGTTGCAGTTAGCCACAGTCATAGGTGTGGCTACTAAAGTGATGACAGTATCGTGCAAAGGTAGCTTGATCTTCCGATGCAGGATGGAGGACACAGCCCTGGTCGCGTGGATCCAGGGTCTTCCTAGAAGAAGGTTAAAGGAAGAAGTCACGTCGATCACTTGAAATTCCAGCTCTTTCTCTATTAGGCCTGTTATGATAGTAAGTTTTACGGCCCCGGCTACTGACTTTGGACTTTCGTCGAAAGCCTGAATGGTTTGAGCTGAAGGAATATAGTCGGCCTCGGTGATACCGAGGGCTTTGGCGGTCCTCAAGGGGAGGACGTTGACTGCGGACCCGTCGTCGATTAGGGTCATGGGTAGATATTTTCCACGGCAGATTACCGTGATGTAGAGAGCCATGTTGTGGGTTGGCCCAAATGATGGTAGATCAGCATCGGAGAAGGTGAGGAGTGGGCCTTCTTCTTTAGCTTTCCCCTTTAGGTGGGGCAGAACCGTGGCTACCATTTCAGCTGGGGTAGCCGTAGAGTCGATCTTGACTTGGTCGAGGGCCTTAGTGAGTTCCTCTCGATGTTCCTGAGAGCTAACTTGGAATTGCCATATAGAGAGGTCAACTCGAGTCTTGCTCAGCTGCTTCACAAGAGCCTTTTCAGTAGTTGGCGGCTCTTCCGGGGCAACCTCCGCTTTAGGTGGTGGTTCGGTGATGACGAGGGCGTGGCTGCTAGTTAAGGCCTTGGACGTAAACTTCTGGATCTCCTCGGGCGTGATAGGGACGGCTTCTCCTTTAGTGAGATAGACGTCGTCTTCATCGTCGCACCAGATCCCGTTGATTTGCGGGATAAACGGGGAAATGAGATGTGAACAGTCTATGACTTCCTCGGAGAAGATAGCGTGAGCGGCCAACGGGTTGTCTTTGTTGTTGGGCTTGCCTCCAGGTAAGGGGATTTTCCCGCTTTCGATGAGATCCTGGATAAGATGCTTTAGTTTCCAGCATTTCTCGGTATCGTGTCCCTTACCCTGATGGTATTTGCAGTAGGCTTGGATATCGTAGAACTTGGAGCGACGCTCGACTGGAAGATCAGGTGTTGGGCCTATCGGATTGACCAGGCCTTTTGATGAGAGCCTTTGTAAGGCGTTTGCATAGGTGGTACCTATGTCGGTGAATACCCGGGGTGTGGTATTCTTCTTGGACGGGTTATCAAGTAGATTTACCTCGTCAAAAATGCTGCGAGTAGCAGCAGCAAATGTGGGCTTGCTTGTTGATGAGCTGGCCCCTTGGTATCCCTTGGTGGAGGCCTTAGTGAGGCTTTCCAACCTTAGATCATCCTCGATTCTCGTTCCCATCTCGGTTAGGACCGCGAAGCTAGGTATGATGGCGTACTGGAGATGGGTCCGGTAAGCGGGCAGGAGATTCTTGACGAAGGCTTCAACTAGGACCTTTTCACTGGGCTTATCGACCAGTTTGACGCTTTCAGCCCTCCAGCGCTGAAGGTACTTTGTAAACCCCTCCTTTGGTTCCTGGGCCATTACTTCCAGGGTGCGCATCGTGGTTTGGATCTCCGTGTTGTCGACATAGTTCCGAGTGAATTCCGTTGCCACGTCATCCCAAGACTTGTATTTCTTGGAATCGAGCCTATAGAACCAGGCTTTCGGGTGTTTCTTGAGCGAGGTGGCAAACAAATGCTTGAACATGTTTGACTTAACTCCCTTTAGGGCCATAAACTCTTTGAAGGCCCGGATATGTAATACCGGGTCTTCGGTGCCGTCGAACATCGGGAGGCCCGTCAAGTTGAGATTGGCGGGCAATTCGTCGGTTAGAGGTGCATAGGCCCGAGCATTCTCCGTATGGATCGAGTTGTGGGTCGACAAATGGACCTGCTCATGTAGCTTGAGGACTGCGCTAGTCAATTCGGCTAAAGGCCCATGAGTTTCATCTTCACCCCTCGGCTTGTCCTGTTCTATGGCGCTAACCCGGGTAACAATGGCGATCTGGTCTCCCCTGATTCGGTCGAGTTGTTCTTGGATCTTGGCCAACGAGGTGTTCAGTTGATCGATAGCGTCCTTAGTCATGGTTCGGGCGTGAGGTGGCCTGTCTGTAAGAACACCGTGTAATCAGAATCGAACCTAGATCGAAGAGTGCATCCCGAGCAAGAAGAAAAGACGACTAGACTCGGAAACAGACTAAAAACTGACTCCTAGACGGGTGACTAGTGGACGGTGGGCTTTCTTTAGGATTTTGGCAGAATGGGCCTAGTCCTGTGTGAAGAAAGACCTACGTGTGAGCTAATCCCCAGACTTTGGACTCGATTGTGTAAGTGGGCTTTCCTTTGTAGGAGTTTGTCCTACGTAGGTGGGCCGTGCCTTGACTAATAAGGCGGACTTGGGATGGGGTGGAAACTCGTAATGTAAGATCGACGGAGTTTCGACGCTATGGACTCTAACAACTTATGACAAGACCCGACACTGCTAAATACGGGAAGTCCTAAGAAGAAGAAAGCTTTGAAAAAAAAATTGGATTTGAAAACCGAACAAAGTCGGATAGGATGGCCCGATCTTTTTTGAAAATCGAAAAAAAATGTCATCGGGCCGGGATTTTCGAGAATTTTTTTTTAAAAGGATTGGACAGCGTACCGGCTAGAAAATAGGCTATTTTGAGTCAAAATCATAAGTCCTAAATTCGGTAGCTTTCCGGGTTTTGAAAAATGGATAATTTTCAAAAAAAATGCAAGTTTTTGGAAAGGACGGTTTTTGAAAAGACGAGACATGGATCAAGTAGCACGTAGTCACGGAAACAGTATAATGACGCCATGTATGCTCTTAGTCTAAGTCTCGGTCGGTCGAATAGGGTCTATACCAACGACGATAGCTTTCTCGCAAATCAGGACGGTGTTCCTAAGCTGAGTTGGTCTTAGAACCTGCCGTAAAACCCATGCGAGTTCCGCCATCGAAGTCTTTAGTGGGTCCATTTAGGAACGCACCGCGGTATAGTGGGACGTCGGTCACAAGTAACCGGCCCGGGAAAGATTGGGTTATGGATGAACCATTGAACTAAAACGTGTACATTACTATTCGAACGATTTCTTTTCGAGTCTCATCCTAGGGATGCCGATGGTAAGTGACGCATCAGTTAATCCCCAGCGGAGTCGCCAAATTGTGGACATGACATAGGTCCACCCCGACGCGGCCACGCGCGGGTTTTGGGGAGGCGAATGAATCTCCATATGAGATGGTCAAATTGAAATTTAAATCGAAGTAGGAGTCGCCACCGAATGTTGTGGTTATTCGGAACCATTCGAGCCCACTCTATGTCGTAGTGGGCCTGTGGACATGACATAGGTCCACCCCGACGCGGCCACGCGCGGGTTTGGGTAGGCGAATGAATCTCCATATGAGAAGGATCGAATTGAAATTTAGGTCTATGTGGAGTCGCCACCGAATTTTATGGTTATTCGGAACCGTTCGAGCCCACTCTATGTCGTAGTGGGCCGTATACAAAATACGGCCCATTTCCGATGCCAGAGTTTATTGGGCTCGTCCCTTTGCATATCGATATAGATGCCGACTTGAGCGGTTAATCGTATATTGAATGACTCTCGTGCGCCAACGGTTTCGGGCATCCGGAAACCGAGGTTCTGAGTAAGGGGTGAGGGTACGTGTTGGGAAGCCCACAAAGGACACCCAACCCCGCCCGCACATTAGCGGCCTCTACTAAGAACTCGAATGACTTTCTAATACGCGTGCTAGTAAAACGGGAAAAATGCTTATGCAAACATTGTTTTTCCTAGGCATGTGAATGAAATTGAAAAGGGTTTCTAAGTCAATTTAATGGAACTAAAATTAACGTCAAAGTTGTATTTTAGCATGCGGGTTCATTTAGTACAATAAACGAACAATAATTAAATTGACAAAAGAAATAACAAACGCGTTAGTAACGATGTAATGAAATAACGAATAATAACGGTTTGTGCAAAATTGACTTGAATTGAAAAAGATGCAAATATGGGGATGCACGGTTTGAAAAGATAGTATACATATGATTGATTATGCATACGTTGACCTAATGTCGTAAAATACTATCGAGTTTTGAAAAATAGAACAATGTATGACTCGCGTTTTGAGTCGTTATGAGGCCACTCGATCGAGTGGTCGATGGACTCGATCGAGTGGAACCAAAAAAATGATTCTGTTTTGCGTCAAAGACCGTACTCGGTCGAGTTATTGACTAACCCGGTCGAGTACATGGCCACTTGACCGAGTCACTGTGAGACTCGATCGAGTGGGTGTCATAATTAGCTTTCTGACTCGATTTTAGGGTGTCACTCGATCGAGTGACTAAGGCACTCGGTCGAGTGGCACCTGTACGAACTTTATTCGTTTGCAATTTAATTATTGATTTTGGAATTGCTTTTGGTTTATGATAATTCGACGGTTTTACCGAATCGGACATAAATATTGCATGATTTATGTTCGGCTTGGTTTTATAAATCGCGAATTTTGCTGAACCGAATATAAATATTGTTGAATTTATACCCGATTCTAAATTTGGAGTACTCGCTATATCCCATATTCGATTATTTGAATCGATATGGAATATTAGAGTGAAATAGAAAAAAATAAATAAATTGATTTTAGTCGTTTTAAATTAATTATCGTGATATGAGTAAATCACGTTAATCAATTCATATGACTTGATTGTTAGATTCGATATCCAATTATGGAATTGGTATCGAATCCAAAATCGATGCTTTATTCGAATAAATAAATAAAAAAACTTGATTCCCTCGACTTCTCCGACATCGAAATAAATCCCTAGGGATTGTGATGTCGGATCCGTGTCAACGGGTTTCGACCCTTGTTAAAATTGATGTTTAAAGAAATTGATGGATGCAAAATTGATGATGATAACGAGAAACAATAACGGAATCTTGTTTAAGTTGACTCATCTCAATAATCAAATAATCGGGGTACCGGGATAAGCGACCGTCAACGCTGTGTGCAGTACACTTGTATGTTCGTGTTTTCTTATCCCGATATCCTTCTTACTCGACACAAATCAATGAGTATTTTAATGTTTTAATACTAAAGATATTATAGATATTATGATGCGATGACTAAAATAATAAAAAAACGAAAAAAACGAGGAAGAATGATGAATGCGTGATAATAATGATAAAAATAACCGTAACACTAATAATAATAATACGAAATAATAATAATGCGTAATAATAATAACAATAATACTTAATAATAATAATAATAATAATAATAATAATAATAATAATAATAATAATAATAATAATAATAATAATAATAATAATAATAATAATAATAATAATAACAATAGTACGTAATAATAATAATAATAATAATAATAATAATAATAATAATAATAATAATACGTAATAATGATAATAATAATAATAATAATAATAATAATAATAATAATAATAATAATAATAATAATAACAATAATAAAAATAATAATACGAAAAAAAAACGAAGAATAGAGAAGAGAAAGAAGAAAGAGGTTTGTCACCCTCAACCTACATGTTTCTGTCTCGGATTAAGGCTCGTAAACGCGGCTATGGCACGGGAGTCTTCGAGGTATATGAGGCTAAGTTGTGGTGGCTCGGGTTGAATCCCTTGGTTTAGGGTTTGCTAACGTCGGTTTTCCTAGGGTTTCTCTAGGGTTGGTAAAACGTAGTATGTATGTGTGTAGGATGCTAGGGTTGTAGAGGATGCGAAAAGGTGTCTAGATGTGTGCATGGGAAGGTGCTTATATAGAAAATATTAGGGCACCCGGGCTAGGGCACTCGACCGAGTAAGTAGCCAACTCGGTCGAGTGGCCCGTTACACCAGCCGCCGGGATCAAAGCAGGCCCACTCGATCGAGTGGATGGGTCACTCGATCGAGTGGCCTAAATGGGTCGCGCGGGTCTTGTTGGACCTTGACCTTGATGGGTTTTGATGTTTGACTTGGACTTTTGACGGTTGTATGGTTGTTTTGTGTGTCTCGGGATCGACTTTGACCGGGGTTGACCCAATCGTGAAGAGTCGGTTTTAATTCCGGTGTCGGTTTTGGCCCAAATTAGTCTTGTTTGACTCGGAATGGTCCGCTGGGCCTGGATTTGAGTTGATTTTTTGATTTTTGTACTCCGTAAGTGTGTTAGCCAACGATTAATGGATTTGAGCCCGTATCCGAGCGCGTAGAAACATGTTAGCGTCCGATCATCATCGGGTGATTTTTGGAAACTACCATAGACACCTGGCAGTCAAAATGCGGGTGTCTACAGGGCCGTATACAAAATACGGCCCATTTCCAATGTCAGAGTTTATTGGGCTCGTCCCTTTGCATTATGATACCGATACCGACATTATCGGATACCGTGTATTGAATGACTCTCGTTGCCAATGGATTCGGACATCCGGAAACCATGGTTCTGAGTAAGGGGTGAGGATACGTGTTGGGAAGTTCACTAAGAACACCCAACCCCGCCCGCACTTAGCAGCCTTTACTAAGATATCGTTCGTTTTTGGTGTACACGGGTTAGTTCGACGATTGAATGATATGCAAACATTATTTTCCTAATCATGTGAGAAAAATAAATAAATGGGTTGCTAAGTCGTTTAATGCATGTTAAATAACGTCAAAGTTATTTTAGCATGTGAAGTCGTTTTAGTCTAATAAAACAATAAAAAAACAAATAAATTGCTGCAAACATGAGAAAACGAGTTAGTAACGGTGAATAAAATGAATAAAGATGTAAATAAATAATACGCATGATTTTTAGAAAAGTTTTATGACACGTGATGGATTAACACGCGTTGACCGAAGTCAAAAAAAGTACTATCGAAATATGTCGCGAAAGTCGCTTTTTAATATAAGGTTCGAAAAGAATAAAAAATAGAAAAGCGAAGAAACGAAAAAAAAAAAAAAAAAAAAAAAAAAAAAAAAAGGGGTCGGCGAATCAGGCTGTTGCGCGAGTCGCCTGACAGGCGCGCGACTCGCGTGTGTAGACACCCACATTTTGACTGCCAGGTGTCTATAGCAGTTTCCGACAAACACCCGATGATGATCGGACGCAAACGTGCTTTAAATACTCATAAACGGGCTCAAAATCATTGGCATTTGGCTTGGGCTCATTATGGAGTACATATCTCACAAAACCAACCTCAAATTCAGGCCCAGTGGGTCGTTTCGAGTCAAATAAGACTAATTTGGGTCGATTCCGACACCAGGGGTAAAACCGTTAGCGACCGAGTCAAAACCCGGTCAAAGATTTTCCCGAGACACGTGAGTCAGCCGTGACACCTCACACGGCTGATTCATACTCCAATCCTACGAAAAACCAGCAACATAAAATATTAAACAAATCCGTTTAAGGATGGAATTCGATCTCAAGTAGGAATCCTATCCGAAAACCGATTCAAACACCCGACCGAGTGCAAACACTCGGCCGAGCAGCACAAACCAGCCGTGTTCCCTTGCTTCTTCGACAAGCAAGCGGAATCCTCATGCCTTTCGACTTCCTATATTTCCTATCTTAAACGGTAGTTCAAACTCTCCTACCCAAGGTCGGGAATTCCCTATAAATAGCCCCTTGCATACAACACTTTCAGACAGAGATCAATCATCGATATACACACATAAATTATCATACATCAATTACACACTTAGCATCAAGTAAACCGATATTATTCCCGAAGGAAACCGGCCCTGATACCCGACACCCTTCACACGTCTCACGTCCAAACCGAGCCACCGCAACTCACCGACATCCACTCGACGCTCTTGTGCCCAAGCCACGTCCCGACGAGCCCCGATCCGAGTAAACAGAAGCATGTAGGTTGAGGGTGTACCAAACCCGATTTCTCCTTCTTCTTCTCTCCTCCTTCTCGTCGTCCGTCTTTTTTTTATGGGTCGAGTGTCGTCTTTTTTTTTATGGGTCGTTCGTCACTCTTTTTTCTCCTAATATCGATACTACAAAAACTATTTTCATATAACAACATTCTTAAAAATATGATGTCGATTCTCTATAATCGAATATTGTATCGAAAAGAATTATATTAAATCTCGACGACGTTAAAAATCGTTACACCTTTTTTTTCGTTAAAACTCTTTCTTTTTTAAAAACAATTTTACAAAACTTTTTATAAAATTCATTCCGAATGTTCGATATCGATTTCATAATCGAATATCGGATACGACGAATATCGAGAACATAAATCGAGTATAAATTAATTCGTATTTGTACGCGATTTATCAAATTAACGATTTTCGAACAACGAGCGAAATCGGGACAGGCCCGCACGCGAGTCGCGCCCCTCACAGGCGACTCGCGTACGAGTCTGAAACCCGCGCTCCTTTTTTTAGCTTTTTCGTTCGTTTTATTATTTATTCTACGAAACAATTTCTAAACATTTACATCTTTTCTAAAACTATTCCGAGTATTTGATATTGATTTCGTAGTCAACTATCAAGTATAATGAATATCGAAAATATTAGATCGAGTACAAATTATGCAATATTTGTACGCGATTTAATAAAAGCATCGAATTTTCAAAAAAAACCGCTTTCGAAATCAGCCTGTCACGCGACCCGTCGGCATCCCGGGCGAGCCGCGCGGCCGGCTGTCACACGATACGCCTTTTTCTTTTTTTTTTCTTTTTCGAGCTTCGTTTTTTACAAAACAGCGTTTTTAGCAATATTTTTCAGATTTCGATTAATATTTATTTTCTCGATCTCATATATTTATTTTATTTGCTATATTATTTACAAATAGATACTAACTCGTTTGTTTATCTTGTAGCAAATTCATCTTTATTTCATCTTTTGTTTTATTATACTACAATGAATCTCACAAGCTAAATTCAACTTTGACGTTAATTTTCATGCATTAAACCGACTTAGCAACCCATTCAATTCCTCTCATGCTTAGGAAAACAATGTTTGCATATCATTCATCGTATTACTAACGCGCGTATTAAAAAATCATTCGATATCCTAGTAGAGGCCGCTAATGTGCGGGCGGGGTTGGGTGTTCTTAGTGAACTTCCCAACACGTACCCTCACCCCTTACTCAGAACCGTGGTTTCCGGATGTCCGAATCCATTGGCAACGAGAGTCATTCAATATACGATTAACCGATCAAGTCGGCATCGGTATCGAACTGCAAAGGGACGAGCCCAATAAACTCTGACATCGGAAATGGGCCGTATTTTGTATACGGCCCACTACGACATAGAGTGGGCTCGAATGGTTCCGAATAACCATAAAATTCGGTGGCGACTCCAACTTCGATTTAAATTTCAATTGGACCATCTCATATGGAGATTCATTCGCCTCCCTAAACCCGCGCGTGGCCGCGTCGGGGTGGACCTATGTCATGTCCACAGCGTGGCAGCCTGTTCGGGTTTTTTTTTTGTTTGTCGAAAATCGTTAATTTTTGTAAATCGCGTACAAATATGGATTAATTTATACTCGATTCATATTTTCGATATTCGTTGAATTCGATATTCGATTATGAAATCGATATCGAATAGTCGGAATGATTTTAGAAAAGGTATTGAAAAAAGTTTTTTTTGTACGAAAAGTGAAAAAAAAAAAGATTTGAACGAAAAAGATGTTAATTCTCTCCGCGTTTAAAATCATCAAATTTTGTTTAAAAAAAAGGGTGATGATTTTATTAGCATCAACGAGAATTAATTAATTTAGTTCTTGTGGATACGATATTCGATTAGAGAATCGATATCGTATTTTAAGAACGTTATATGAAAAATAGTTTTATAGTATCGATTATTAGAAATAAATAAAAGTATGTGACGAACGACCCATATTAATAATACGAAACGACCGACGACCCGTAAAAAAAAGTGACGGACGAAAAAAAGGAAAAAAAGACGTGAGAGAGAGAGAGAGAAAGGAGAAGAATCGTGTTTGATTTACACCCTCAACCTACATGCTTTAGTTTCTCGGTATAAGGCTCGTCGAACAGTGGCTTAGGCACAGGAGCGTCGAGATGATGTGGATGAGTTAAGGTGTCGGTTTTTTTGGACGTGGGATGTGACGGGTTCACTACAAGAAAAACTGTCCCTAGCGTCCACCTTTTTGGCGTCCTGGGCATACGGACGCCTACATGGCGTCCGAAAAATCAAACGGGTGTCCACAGTGGGACGCTAAACTTGGCGTCCGACTGGATTTGGGGAGGACAAAATTGAACTTGAATGGCGTCCGCAGGCGGACGCCATTTAACCCAAATGACGTCCACTGTCGGACGCCATATTCAGCAAAATGGCGTGCGAATGTGGCGTCCGATAGTGGATGCCCGTCGAGTTGAGTGTGGCGTCAAATACCCGCTCACCCCCCTCTCCCCCTTCATTCGTAAAAAAAAATCTCTCTCTACACTCTCCCTCTACGCTCGCCGACCCTATTCTCTCCCTTTTTTCATCCTTTATTCCTAATTTCGGTACGTTTTCTTAGTTTATTTCGTTTCTATTCATTATAATTAGTTCGTATTCTCCATTGTTAGCGTTATTTATTGATAATTTGTTAGTTAATTTCGTCTAGGTCTAAATTTCGATTAGGTTGATTAGTTTAGGCGAAGTTCGATTAGGTTGATTAGTTTATCCCAAATTCGCTTAGTTAGATTATTTATGCCCATCGTTATTTTGACTAGGGTTTGATTAATTTGGTTGAATTGAGCTAGAATGACCTATAGGGTTTAGTGTGAAGTTTTGTGTGACTTGAGACGGACCAAAAGGTGTCGTAATAATGCTGGATTTTCCCGAAACCACTTCTATCCTGATCGGGGTTGTAAATAGGTGTTAGCGGCGCTTTCGGAATTTTGATATCTGCATCCGAAAATTTGACCCTTTTTTGACCTGTTTAAGCTGCTTGTGTGTGACCTAAGGCATGAATTATTGTGTTTTGTTTGGTTGAATTGGGATTACATTGATAAATTAGCTAGGGTTTTTGTAAATTGGGATTAAATTGTGATTAAATTCGGTGACTAATTTTTGTAAGGTCAATTAATAATTAATAAGACATTTGCAAATTAGAAATTGGGTTTACGAAATTTTTGTAAGGTCAATTCTGAATTAATAAGACATTTGGGTTTATTTTGACGTATGAGTTAGAGAAATGAAGTTTAAGTTAAATGGTGATTAAATATTCGTTTAGTAAGTTATAAATTAAAGTAGGGAAATTAAACTTTAATATGTTATATATATTTTTTGAACATAGAAAATGAAGAGAATTGAACGGAAATGGATGTACGAGGGAAGACTTGATAAGAAGAGATGTCCAACAGTCGAATTTTTGAGGGGTGTTGAGTCATTTGTCGAGGTCGCTAAAAAGTCGGTAGACTACGCATCGAGGGGGGAGGTTAGGTGTCCGTGTACTAAATGCAAGAACCTAAAATTTCTTGAGGTCCTTATAGTGAAGGAACATGTCATCTATAGTGGTTTTTCACCCGATTACTATTATTGGATTTGTCATGGTGAGTCATCTCAGTCTGAGGGAACCGAAAACCATCAAGATGAGGGGGGATTGAGAGGTATGATAGTTGATGTTGTGGAGTGCAACTTGTTTAACTCACCTAACCCACGAGACTCACCTAGCCCACGAGACTCACCCAACCCACAAGATTCACCTAACCCACAAGAGCCTAACCCACGAGCGAAGGCGTTTTTTGACATGTTGGAAGCTTCGGAGAAACCGTTATACGGAGGGTGCGATGTGACTTTGTTAGAAGTCGCGTCTATGGTAGTTAGCCTTAAATGTGAGTTCAACCTGCCCTTTGATTGTGTCGATGGTATTGTTGCCTTGCTCGAGAGAGTTATTCCAAAAGACAATATCATGACCCGATCATTCTACACAACCAAAAAGGTTGTGAAGGGACTTCAACTCCCGCATCAAAAGATTGACGCTTGTCCAGATGGGTGCATGCTATTTTGGAAGGACGATGCGATGCTTGATGAATGTAGGAGATGTGGTAAGGGTAGGTATAAGATGGTGGAGGGGGATATTGTTTTGAGAGGTAGAAAAGGGAAAAGTAGTGTCAGGGGTAAGAAACCAATCCCAATAAGTCAGCTTACGTACTTCCCTATTGCACCTAGGCTTCAGAAATTGTACGCCACAAAAACCATAGCTGAGCAAATGCGGTGGCACAAGGAGGACATTAGGGTACTAGGGAAGATGTGTCATCCGAGTGATGGTGAGGAGTGGAAGCGTTTTGATAGACTACATCCTCACTTTGCGATAGAACCCCGAAATGTAAGGCTTGGGTTGTGCACTGATTGATTTGCACCGTTCGGTCAATTTGGTAAATCGTACTCTTGCTGGCCAGTGATGATCACACCTTACAACCTACCTCCTTGGTTGTGTTTGAAGCAACCTTTCATCTTCCAATCTCTTATTGTTCCCGGACCCAAAAACCCGAAAAACCATTTGGATGTTTACTTGCAACCTGTAATTGAGGAACTGAAACAACTGTGGGAGGTAGGGGTGGAAACTTATGATGTCTCTCTGAGACAAAACTTTCAGTTGAAAGTAGCTTTGTTGTGGACTATAAACGACTTTCCCGCGTACGGTATGCTCTCGGGGTGGTCTACTGCGGGTCAGAAAGCATGTCCGTGTTGTATGGGTGAGAGCAAAGCTTTTTATCTTCCAAATTCTAGTAAAATAAGTTGGTTTGACTGTCATCGGCAGTTCCTACCAGAAGGTCACCCATATAGGAAGAATAAGAAGGCGTTCAAGAAGGGTGAGGAGGTGCTTGACGACGCACCTGATCGACTCCCAGGAGATGAAATATGGGAGTTGATTTCTGATTACCCGTCTACTGTTGACGGAACCGAGCAGGAGTTCAAAGATCTCAAGAAGTTGAAAAATGGTTGGTTTAAACGTAGCATATTCTTCGAACTACCATATTGGAGGACTTTGTTAATTCGTCACAATTTAGATGTGATGCACATAGAGAAAAACTTCTTCGAGCAGTTGATTCACACGGTGATGGATGTGGAGGGGAAGAGTTGTGACACTACAGGCTCCCGGCGAGATGTAAAGAATTTTTGTGACCGTCCTCAACTGCACATAAAACGGGATGGGTCGAAACCAAGGGCCTTGTTCACACTTGACAAGGCTTAGAGAAAGGCGTTGTTGGAGTGGGTAGAGAAGTTGAAATTCCCTGATGGGTACGCCTCCGACTTCAAACGCTCTGTTGATCTTAAGAACCTGAAGCTTCAAGGGTTAAAGAGTCACGACTGTCACGTTTTCATGGAGAGGTTGCTTCCGGTGTCACTAAAGCACCTTCTGCCACCGACGGTGTGGAATTCCATAACTGAGATATCTCAGTTCTTCCGAGATTTGTGTTCCTCTACAGTATCAGTTGAGGACATGTCTCGGCTCGAGGATCAAATTCCGCAGATAATGTGCAAACTTGAGATGATCTTTCCACCGTCATTCTTTAATTCCATGGAGCATCTACCTGTCCACTTGCCCTACGAGGCTAAGGTTGGAGGACCTGTCCAGTATAGATGGATGTATCCATTTGAAAGGTAAGTAACTTTTAGTAACTTCGTTTAAAAAAAATAAGCCTAACTAATTTGTATTGATTGAAATATATAACTTGTTTATTTAGGTTCCTGAATCATTTGAAGAAGAAAATTGGTAACAAGGCTAGAGTAGAAGGTTCTATTTGTAATGCATATTTGACAGAAGAGATTGCAAACTTCTGCTCCCTCTACTTCGATAAAGATGTGCAAACAAAAACCAAGAACCTGAACCTAGAACATTCGGTGTCCATTGACCCCACTATACCCGAATTTTTTCAAAAGAAGGACGATGAAGGAACTTCATCCGTTGAGGGTTCTAGGACACTAGATGAGAAAGAGTACAACCGAGCGCACCTTTACCTACTTTCGAATTGTGAGATCTTAGAGCCTTATGAGAAACAATTTGTAACTGAATATGTCGCTGCGAACCCTGCCGTGAACCCTGATGACGTTTGGAGTAAGCACGACGAACATTTCCCGAAGTGGCTCAAGGATCACGTAGTTGCCTTAGACATACGTGATGATTTGGTTAGAAGTTTGGCATTCGGTCCAGTGCGAGTGGTTAAAACCTGGAACCAGTACTCGGTGAACGGGTTCAATTTTCACACTTTCAACTACGGGAAGAACAAGGCTAGATGCAATTTTGGCGTGAGTGTGTCATCTCTTGATGGTGATGAGTACTATGGTATTTTGGAGGATATTTTTGAGTTGTGTTACACTGGCAAAGAACGAGGATATAGAGCTGTAGTATTCAAGTGTGAGTGGAAAGACAGCTCCGTGAACGGGACCCGAGTGCATGAACGTTACAAGATTGTGGAAGTTAATCACACAAGGAAATATCCTACGTACGATCCGTTCATACTCGCGCATCAGGCGAAGCAAGTCTATTTTGCTCCTTCTCCTTACACGAGAAATGACAGAAATCAAAGTCAATGGTGGGCAGTCTTTACGACTAAACCACGGGGACAAATAGACAGTTCTCTGTTCCAGGAAGATGCGGCTTCAAGTGGTACACGCTTATCTTCTATTGAAGAGAACATATTCTCCGTACAAGATCAGAATGAAGGGGCAGAGGAAGATTTTGAGGATGACGATGATGATGGACAAGGAGAGTACATGGTCAGGGTTGTTCCGGAGAACCTTGAGGAGGATGACGGACACGATGAAGAGAACTCAGAGGACGATCAAGTTGGGGGCTCGGAGACCGAGGAGGAGGATCAGACTGAGGAGGATGAGGCTGAAGAAAATAACGACAGCGACGGTGACTACTAGAGTTGTTGTATGTTTAAATGTTTACATGGTTAAGTTATTTTGATGTTTACTATAGTAGGCTATTTTACTTGAATAAAGTTAGAATGAAATTGTTGATGACATGGCTAATTGTTGTTAACATTGTTTAATTTTTTGACAGGTTAATATAATGGCAGGCGGTAGATCGACTAGGAGACGTGGTGGGGGTAGTAGGTCTGCTCACACGTCCACCACTCAGCAGGAGGACGAGGAGGTGGTCCCCGAAACGGGACCGGAGCAGACCGCTGAGCAGGAGGAGGAGGAGCAGCAACAGGGGCCAGATGAGGAGCTGGAGAAGGACGAGGAGGGGCGGTATGTTCTCAAACCAACAGGCACATGGTAATATAATCTAACTTGTTGATTATTCTTTTGTAAATGTTCATTTTTGTACTACATTTTGTATGATTGACTGCATATATGGTTTTCTCGACTCGGTGCAGGTTTCTGCACAAAGAGGTCGTCAAAGGCTGTACCAACAGCATCATGGTCGACAAAGGGCAAGGGTATGCTAATTGGTCTCAGGTACCGGCTGAGATACGAGAGTGGTGGTTCAACCAGTTCAAGGTACGTGGATTGTTTTTGCTCCCGAGTTTTTATTTTATAATCTGGACTTTGTAAATATTTTTCATACTACTTATTAATCTGTCTTGACTGTATAGTTCAAGTTCAGCTGGGCCTCAGAGTTTGATGGTAGGGTCTGGGAACGGTATAATGAAACGTGCACACCACGTTTCGCCTGTGTGATGAATAAACGACGTACACGGGGGACTCCGTTGAAGGACCTTAAAGGTGTTAGTTATTTTTTTTTTGGGTAATCAATTTTAACAAATAAATAATCTAACTTCAATCTTTCACTGTATTAAATAATATATTGGGTCGTCATATTTTAGGGGAGGCGTTGGAGAGATGGATTGCCTACCACGATCAGAAAGAGTTTAAGGTGAGGTCCGAAATTGCCCAAAGGAACAAGTTGGCGAACTGTGACCGTGAAGGCCGCGCGAACCCGACACATCATCGGGGTTCTCAGTCTTCTTTCGCTCGTGTCAAGAGAGTATGATTTCTACTAATTAATACCGTACTCTTCCTTGAATAATCGTAAACTACGTTTGCATAATTTTTATTTGCCTAACTTTCGTACTAATTTAATAGCTGCGTGCTGAGCTCGGGAGGGAGCCAACCGCGGCGGAAATATTTTTCGACATGCATGGGCAGACCGATGAAAAAGGGACTACCTTTAAATCGAAAAAGGATCAGGCGACTTGGGTGAGTACTAAATCGACTGTAGGTGGTGGATAACTATATTCAATGATTTCATCTAATAATAACTGAAATTGAGATCGTTATTCTGTACGCAGGACGCCTACCAACAAGAGATGGAGAGACTCGAGGCTGTTCCTGATGTTTAGGAAGTCAACCCAAACGAGACTTGGTTCAAGGTCGTCAAGGGTTACAGGAAAAGGAGTGTGTACGGTGTGGGAAATGCACACGGTATGTACTTCAGACCTCCCACATCGCGTCTGAGCACCTCCACACAAATGGAGTACACGCCGGCCGGATCTCAGCAGCCCGATCCGGAGAAGGAGCAAATGAAGGAGCAACTGAAGGAGCAGGCGGAACACATCAAGAAAATGCAGGAACAGATGGCCATGTTTCAGGCCATGTTCGACAAATGCAACCAAGGTCCTCCCCCACCCCCTCCAGACGACAGAGACCCCTTTAGCGGGGGTGGCGGTAACTCTGGTGCTGCAGCTAGCTTCACAGTTAGTTGATTGTTTGTTGTTGTTGTTGTTGTTTTAACTGTATCTTTGAACTACTTTACACTTGTGTACCTTCAAACCGTACGTTAAATCTGTTTATATAAGTTTTTTCAGCATAAATGAGTCGAGAGATGAACTCTTTTGGTTGACTGAGCTTGAATGTGGTTGAGGTATTGTGGATAGTCGACATTTGTGGTTGAGTTGTGGTTTATTTTGTAGGTTTTGGCTAAACATTGAACGCATGTTTACGGTCATGCAACAGCGTAAATAGCGTCCGATAACGGACGACGTAGCAGACGCCAGGGGAACCTATACTGGCGTCCGACTGTGGACGCGAGATGTACGTGGGTGGCGTCCACAGTCGGTCGCCAACTTCAAGCCCCAGACGTCCGACTGTGGACGCCAATCAGAGACACATGGCGTCCACAGTCGGTCGCCAGCTTGGCGTCCACTGTCGGTCGTCATTTTTCCTGGCGTCCAATAGTGGACGCCCGTTTTAAAAAAGGGCGAGCAGGCGTGGCTTCCGCTTTCTGGCGTCTGTTTGCGGACGCCCGTCGCCTTATAGCGTCCACTGTCGGTGCCCACCAGGTGGACGCCGAGGACAGTTATTTTTGTAGTGGTTTCTGTAATCCCCTAGAAAATGTAAGGCAATACAGTGGCGGAAACACTGTAGGATTGGGATTTGAAACACACCGATGTGCTATATTTAACAAAAGAACGGTCAGTCAATACAAAGGCCACTTTTTACAAAAGGGCTAAAAAGAAAATTCCTTAAATGGGTTTATACAATTCTTCAGTAAACATAAACAAGGGAGAGTAGGATCCACGTTACTCGCTAGCTCACACCCAAAACCCAGCATCAAAAACCTGTCAAATTATAAACATAACAGCCACATCAGTGGGGAGTAACTCGGACGTTTTCCCAGCCATATTATATCATATGAAAAACAATAGTATTACTATATCAAAATAGTAAAATGGAAAACATTAAAACAATATAGTAACATAAGTTTTTAGCAAAACTTAAAGTGACTGCCAACCTGCAAGTCAAAATCAATCGATAATTATAAAATCCAAAATGGCGTTATGGAAATCAATTAGTGCAACGGAATAGACTTTCACTAGGATCATACTACACTAGTTTCGAGAACTTAGTCATCTCTAACTAGGCAACTCAACTATAACAGGACGGCGTGCAGCGAGGTCCTGGCTTAAGTAATGTACACCCCTCCTGCACACCAACCGTAATCCAGTTCAACCCGACGGCGACTTACACGATGCGATATCTAAGTTTAAGGTCAAAATATACACACTCCTGAACACAAACCATGCTCAGTTCATGATAAGTGTAGTTTGTAGTGTCTTTTTCACTATGTTTTGGTCCCATTTCCTTGTGGAATCGCTCCTTGGGAGCGATTTATGGGCTTCTTATGCTTCCTTTAGTTCGTTTCAGGTTCCCGAGACCGATTTGGAAGAGTTGGTGCGATTCCGACTCGATACATACACATTTTGGAGCTAACGGAGTAAAAGAACGATGACTCGATGCCTAGGAATCGACCCCGAGACCTTGGGACCCAATCCCGAGCCTCCGAGACACGATCCCGAGTCCCGAGAATCGACGAGAAATCCATAAGAGGCAAGGAGGGGCCAAGAAGCTATTAAGGGAGGCCTACAAGACCCATCCCGTTCGGGATGGCCTCATCCCGTTCGGGATGAGGTGCACTTTGAAGATGGCCACTGTGGGCCCGTCCCGGTCGGGATGGCTCGCCGTCCCGGTTGGGACGAAGAGCTGGCAGCACGACTTCTTTTCTTTTCTTCTCCTTCATTCTTGTACCCATATATATACTTCCCTCTTGTATTATTAACACATGTTATCATAGTTTATCATTCCTTAAGCCTCTCAAAAACCCTAAAACCCTAGATTTGCTTTCACTCATTAGTTTTAATCTTCCTTTAATCTTAGTTAATCTTTAGTTAATCTATTGTAATTAGTTCTTGTATTAAGAAGTTCTTGAAGATTGTTCCAAGATTGACAACCTTGGGATTCTATTTGGGTTGTTATTTATACAAGATTGCATCTTTTCATCTTCCTAGTGTTGGTATAATCATTCTTACTCTTGTTCTTAGTTATTTAATCTTGTTTCTATCTTTTCATGCCGTGATTGTTATTGTTCTTGTTATTTATTATGGATGTTTGGGTTGTGATATTGTTTTCTCTTATTGTTGTTAGTTTGTTCATGATAATGAGTGAGTAGTCTCCTTGTGGGGTTAGTAGGGGGATTAGGGGTAGATTATGGATGATTAGGGTTGATTAAGGGAAAAGGGTAAATCTTTGTTGTTGGTCACATTGTGGGCACTCTATGTGTCTGTTGATATGCTTATATGAGTTGTAGTGGCCACGCTTCCCATACTTGTGCTCATCTTCTCATTGTTTGTCTATGATGTGGAAATGTTGAGAATAGTTTAGTCGCGAGAGCGCGGACTAGGGTCTAAGTTGCAAGAGCCCGGACCCACCTTGACATCGGTCTAAGTTGCGAGAGCCCGGACCGACTCTAGTAATTAGGAGACACCTATACCCTTGATCACCCCAATTACCCTTCTACTCCTATGAACCCGACCTACCCCACTTTCTTTCCATATTTGAGTTCATCCTCCTTAGTTAGTCATAGTTTACTCTAGTTTACTTGTTAGTTCATCATTAGTCTAGTTCCCACTTCTCCTCCACCATAGTTTTCCAATTATCATTCTCTTTGTGTTTGTTTTGGTAGCATAGTCTCGTTTTAGGTAGACATAGTCTAAACTTCGCCTTACCGTCCTCGTGGATACGATCCCGACTTGCCCTAGCTACCCACTAGGTGTAATCGGTAGTTTATTGACGGTTAGGGACATGACAAATCCCTATCATCAATTTGGCGCCGTTGCCGGGGACGGTGCATTGTTTAGACTTAGTTTGCTTACTTCTAGACTTAGTTACCCTTCTTTGTGTTCTCCCATCTTCTCTTGTGAATATTTTCTAGTTACTCTTCTTTTCTTAGCTTTCTTTTCTCTTTGTCTCTAGTTGTACTTGTTCATTGTCGTTGCCTAGTGCCCATAAAGCACTAGGTGTTCTCACGTTTGTTCTAGTGTGTAGTGTATGCCTAGGAGGGGAGGCGACTTCTATCTCTTTAATCCAGAGCTGGAGAGACTCTTTCGAGCCTTTCGCCAACGGACGATTAACCGGGTTAGGATCTCTCAACCAAGTAGAAGCAATACTCATCAAGGGCAAGCCCAAGGAGCCGACTTTAGCGAGTCACCTCGAGAGACGGCCGGAGAGACCTTCATCAATCCCTTCGGTAATTCTTCTCATAGTTCCCCCTCTTCATCTACATAAACACCGTCTACACCACCATCTTCTCCCTTATAACCAATCATGTCGAAGTTTTCATCTCACTCCACTTTCACGGAAGATGTCTTGCCGGGACCGAGTGCATTACCGGAAGCCTACACCGGGAATTTTGTGGCAAAGACCCAATTTATCCAACTTGTGGAGAGGAGCCCATTTAGTGGTTTGCCCACCAAAGACCCGCACCAACACATGGAGACCTTCTCCGATTATTGTGACGCTATATCTCAAACCGGGGTTACTCAAGATCAAATTCGTTGGGTACTCTTCCCGTTTTCTCTTATTGGAAAAGCGAAGCAATGGATCAAGAGTCTCGATAGGGCAACCATGGGGATCGATACTTGGAAAAAGCTTGCCTTGGCGTTCTACCAAAAGTTTTATCCTCCGAAAAAGACAAATTTGCTTAGGGCCTCCATCACCGGGTTCCAACAAAGGGATGAAGAGAGCCTATATGAAGCTTGGGAGCGGTTTAAGTCTTTGGTAAGATCGTGCCCTCATCATGGACTTTCACAATGGTTCTTGGTGCAACAATTTTGGAATGGTCTTTATGAGGACTCGAGAGCTATTCTTAACATGGGCTCCAATGGTAGGTTTACCGAGGTCGATGACGACCAAACTTGGGCGAGAATCGAAGAGATGGCGGTGCATAATTCGCAATACTCTAGGTCTAGGAAGGCACATCGATGAGGCATGCATGAGGTCGATGCTATCACCAAATTAAGCATTGACCTTGGAGCTCAATTGAAAACACACATGGAGACTATTGACAAGAAGCTCCAAAGCCACCTCAACCAAGTCCAAGGCACTAGTTCCTCCCACCATCAACCGATTCAAGAAGTGAATGCTTCGGAGTTTGCACCTCCTTTGCCTTATTTTGGGATGTGTGACACTTGTGGAATCGTTGGTCATGATCCTATGAATTGTAGAGGAAGTATTGAGCAAGTGAACGTCTTTCAAGCGTTCAAGCAAGGTGCCACCTACTCTAATCAATACCAAGCTTCCAATCAAGTCCCTCAACAACAAGCCTTTCAACATTAACAACAACATCGTCCCTATGTTCCACCTCCCTTAAGGGACAACAACCAAGGTTACCATGGTTATGTAGGTAATCCAAGACCCTTCAACAACTTCAAGCAAAATAACCAAGGCAACTTCAACAACAAGCAAGGGTTCCAACAAGGGAACTTCAATCAAGGTGGTTTCCAAGGAAACCAAAATTTTCAAGGGTATCAAAACCACAACCATGGCAACAATCAAGGCCATCATCAAGGCAACTTTCATGGGTTCCAAGGGAACCATCATCAACAACAAGGTAATTCTCAAGGGTTCCAAGGGAACCGTCAACAAGCAACTCAAAATCAACAACAACAAATCAAGCCTAGGAGCCGGTCTCCTACTCATGATTATGGCATTCCTCTCGCCATCACCGACACTCCACATAATCCATCATCCTCACCTCGGGATTTTGACATTCAAAAGACTTTGATGGAAATACAAAGGAGCAATCAAGATATGCAACAGAGTCAAATGGACATGTCAAGAAACCATCATGAGCTCTTCACTTATATTCAAGGGGAAAACGCGACGAGAGATGCCCGTATGAAGATACTTGAGACTCAAGTATCTCAACTCGCTTCGGGGAGCTCCTCAAGGCAAAAGGGGCAACTACCTTCTCAAGGTGTAACTCCAAATTTTGAGCATGTCAATGCTATCACCACAAGGAGAGGTACATCCTATGACCCCCCCCTCCATATCCTAGTGAGCAAGAGCTAATGCAAGAACCGACAAAGGAAATGGCATCTCCAACTCAAGAAGAATCAAGCTTTGACAATCCAAGGGAGGAACAAGTTTTATGGGAAGTTGAAAAGCCCCAAGAAGACCACCCTCCCCCACTTCAAGAGAAAGACAAGGGAAAAAGGAAAGTGTTCTTTGAAGAGTCCACCCCTAGTGATCAAAACAAGTACCAAATCAAGTTGCCTTTCCCATCAAGGCAAATGAAGACTAAGGTGGACGCTCAATACGACAAGTTCCTTAACATTGTGAAGAAGTTGGATGTTAGTGTCCCGTTCACCGAATTACTTACCCAAATCCCGGCCTATGGAAGATTTATGAGAGAAATCTTAGCTAGGAAGAGATCCGTCGACAAGGAAGAGACCGTAGCGTTCACGAGGGTGGTGAGCGAGCTTATCCAAGGTTCCACGCTTCCGAAGTGGAAGGATCCGAGTAGTTTTTCGATCCCTTGCACCATAGGCAACTTTTTGATCAAGAATGTGTTATGTGACTTGGGCGCGAGTGTGAGCATCATTCCCTATTCTATTTGTTGCCGACTCGGAATGAAGGAGTTGAAATGTACGTCCCTCACCCTCCAAATGGCCGATAAATCATTCAATCGACCATTAGGAATGTTAGAGGACGTACCGGTACGAGTCGGAAAATTCTTCATTCCGGTTGACTTCATTGTGCTCAACATGCCGGAGGATGCCGACACTCCCATTATCCTTGGGCGTCCATTTCTACACACCGCGGGTGCCATGATCGATGTGAAGAACGGTAGGATCACATTTGAGTTAGGCGAGGAAAAGATAGTGTTCGACCTCCAAGGCAACACTTCGCCTACTAAGGATGAATCATGCAATATGATCCAAGCCAAGAAAGACATCGATCTAGGGGGTGAACCAGGACAAAGCTTGAAGAAGTATGATGGTAGGGATTTGTCACGTCCTTAGCCAATCAATATAACACCGACTAACCTAGTGGATAGCTAGGGTAAGTCGGGATCGTATCCACGAGGACGGTAAATCAAGGTTTAGACTAGGTTAGCCTACGACGAGACTAGATTACCAACAAACACAAAGAAGCGATGTAAGGAAAATTATGATGGAGAAGAAGTATGACTAAACTAATGATCAAACTAATGAATAAACTAAAAGAACGATAGCTAACTAGGAGGATTACACAAATATGGAAAGAAGTGGGGTAGGTCGGGTTCATAGAGGTAGAAGGGTAATTGGGGTGATCAAGGGTATAGGTGTCTCCTAATCGCTAGAGTCGGTCCGGGCTCTCGCAACTTAGACCGATGTCAAGGTGGGTCCGGGCTCTCGCAACTTAGACCCTAGTCCGCGCTCTCGCGACTAAACTATTCTCGACATCTCCACATAATAGACAATCAATGAGAATATGAGCACAAGTATGGGAAGCATGGCCACTACAACTCATACAAGCATATCAACAAACACATAGAGTGCCTACAATGTGACTAACAACAAAGATTCAACCTTTTCCCCTTAATCAACCCTAATCATCCATAATCTACCCCTAATCCCCCTACTAACCCCACAAAGTAACTACTCACTCATTAACATGGTTGAACTAACAATCATAAGAGAAAACAAACTAATCACCCAAGCATTCATGGTGAACAACTAACAACAATAACAATATAAAGAGATGGAAACAAGATTAAATAACTAAGAACAAGAGTAAGAAAGGTTATACTATGAAGATGAAAAGATGCAATCTTGTATAAATAAGAACCCAAATAAAACACAAGGTTGTCAATCTTGGAGAATTCTTCAAGTATCCTCTTAATACAAGAACTAGTTACACTAATTAACTAAGGATTAAAAAGAGATTAAAACTAATGAGAGTAGCAATAATCAAGGGTTTTGAATGATAATGGAGGCTTAAACTAATCTAGGGTATGATGAGATGTGTTAAAATTACAAGAAGGGAGTATATATATGGGTACAAGAATGAAGGAGAAGAAAAGAAGAAGCCCGTGCTGCCTCTGTAGCTTCCCGACCGGGACGGATCATCCCGATCGGGACGGCTCTGTCATCCCGATCGGGACGGGATGGTCCCGACCGGGATGGGCTCACAGCAGCCATCTCAAAGTAGCACCCCATCCCGAACGGGATGAGGCCATCCCGAACGGGATGGGTCTTGTATGCCTTCCTTAAACGCTCTTTGGTCTTTCTTTGCCTCTCATGAGCTTCCCACCGATTCTCGGGACTCGGGATCAGGTCTCGGAGGCTCGGGAATGGGTCCCAAGGTCTCGGGGTCGATTCCAAGGCCTCGAGTCATCGTTCCTTTATCTCGTTGGCTCCAAAATGTGTATGTATTGAGTTGGAATCGCTCCAACTCTTCCAAATCGGTCTCGGGAACCTGAAACGAACTAAAGGAAGCATAAGAAGCCCATGAATCACCCCAAAGGAGCAATTCCACAAGGAAAAAGGGACCAAAACACAACAAATAGGCACTACAAACTACACTTATCAACTCCCCCACACTTAACCCTTACTCGCCCTCGAGTAAGCACACACTAACTACTAATCTAGCCGGATGGGTATTAGCGCACCCTACGCCCCTTCAACTCACGCGAGTGCACTTAGAGGAAAAGTGCACTCCGCAAGGCAAGTGAGGTCTTGCGACAAAACTGTGGATGCAACCGGACACAACAACACATAAACAAACAAACACATAATCGGTTGCACCCAAAAAAAAAGAAATACCGCTTCCCTCTAAAAGCGGTGAATGAAACACCGGTTTAGGACTCGAGGTAAGTGACAACGTTCCCAAGCTAGCAATACAAACCGAGGTGAACTAAACCCTAATAGCATGACGATAAAGCAACAAAAACGTTGGTAACTTACCTAGGTCCTCCTAACTTTCTAAAAACGTACTACGGGACGATCGGCGGAGTGGAAAAAGGATGAACCACGGTGTTAGTCGGCACTGTAGGTAAGTGAGACCCCGCCCCCTTTAGCGTGAGCCAAGAGGGTCGTCCCGCGTCCAAGACCGCCTAACTAGTCCAAGCAAAAAGGTGGAAATATGCAAAATGAGGGAAGACCGACTAATGCCGCTATCATCCTTCCTCGGGACTCGGTCCTTTGGTAGGCTCTTCACGGCAAAAGTCGGAAAAAGGCTTATTTTTGTGGGGATTTCTTTTTTTGTGAGGCGGGTTTTCTTTTTGCATTTTCTTTCTTTTTGACATATTTGCTTTGTTTTGCCATGCCATTCTTTTTCTTCTTTTCTATTTTCTTTTTGGCTTTTGTGCCTTTTTTTTTTCTTCATTCTTTTCTTTCTTTCATTTTTTTTTCTTTTCTTTGCCCTTTTTGGCAAGATTTGGCATTTTTGGCATTTCATTGAGTAACAAGAAAGAGAGAATCAACAATTTGCAATTTATTGTGTGTATATGCGTAGAAGGTAGGGGAAATGGGTAAGTCGGGACGGGTTAAGACCCTTCAAACCCACAAAAAGTGGAGAACTTGGACTAATCAAACAATCCTAAACACGGTCACCTAGGGGACGAGACTCGGTAACCAAGGCCTTTTCACACCGTGGGTGGTCATAATGGTCAAAGTGCAAATCCCGTAGTAAATTCCTAGTAAGCTAGGTGGACTCAAGGTAAAGGACCAACGAATTCATTGACTTAGGGTCATTCTACTAGAGTAAAGTCCAAGACTCGATTTACACTACCAGAAAGGGAAAGTAGACACTCACACACTAGCCTCTAAACCGGGTTTTCGAAAATGGTTTACACACAACACAACACCACACAATATTAAAGACATGACGAAAACGAGAGGAAAAGAAACAAAGGCAACAAAAACAAGACATAACAAAACAAACATATAACAAGCACCACCCCGATAATCTATACAAGTCACCAAATCCACCACAAGAATGTACAAGCTCCACCCGAGCACACCTCAACACAACCTTCACCAAACATCACAAGGAATAAAGAGGGAAAGAGGGTTAGAAGATGTTACCGGATGTCTTTAGAGCTTTCCAAAGTCATTAGTGATTAAAGCAACCTATAAGGACAAAGGGAGGCAAAACACGCACACAAACAAATATACGACCCAAAGGCACAAAATGAAAACACAAAAGAGAAAATCTTTTTGATTTTGGTGAAAAAATTTCAAATTTTTAGGTATTTTTGAAGATTTTTTCGAAAAACTAAGAAAATAAACTAAGCTATACTAGGATATCGCTCCCCCGCACTTAAATCGAGCCATGTCCTCATGCTCGATCGTAGGGTGCGGAGAGACAAAAGAAAGAAAAAGAAACTACGAAAATAAAGCTAAAAATTGAAAGCAAAGTGGAGAAAAAGGTAGAAGGTGTCCGGCCGGGGTGTAGTCAAGTCACCATGGGCCGAGACGAGAAAAATATATGGAAGGGGGAAGAAATAAAAAGAAGGAAATAAAAGGAAATGGGAGGGGAGGGCTAGGTGTAATCAAGTCACCTAGCCCGGATTCCGCCTAAATCCGACTAAATCCTCAAAAAAGAAAGAGTGAAAAATTTGTAAAATTTGGATTTTTCGATTGACTCTCGACGTAATCACATCGTCGGGAGTCGGAAGCAACCACTACCGAGGCCTCGAAGGCCACCGTGACAACAAGACACGAAAGTGTACAAGGGGAAGGGAATAAACAAAGGAAAACAAGCAACAACAAAAACGGAAAAGAAAGGATAGTTGCCGTACCATAGGTTAGCAACTCACTCTCTCCATCGTCTCATAGATCGATAAAGGCGCTTGCTTTTCTTCATCATTGCTTTTCCGCTTCATTCTCGATAACATCGCATGGTAGAGGTAGTAATGGTGCGAGGAGGTAGGATTTGATGCGAACCAAGGTGTAAAGTGAAGAGGAAATGAGGTGAAGGTATGACAATGAAGTACATGGGGCATATGGTAAGGCTAGGGTAGCTAGGGAGGTTGGGAGGGGGCATAAAACGGTTGGGTGGACTCGATTTGTGAAGAAGAAGCACAAAGGGGGAGGAGAGGACCATCCTGGTTGGGAAGGTTGATCCCGATCGGGTTACCTCACCCGTCCCGGTCGGGACGCCCTCATCCCGGTCGGGACGGACTCACAGGGAGCTCGAAACATGGTGCACCCATCCCGATCGGGATGGCACCCTTCCCGGTCGGGATGCCTTACCCTTCCCGGTCGGGACGCCTCATCCCGGTCGGGATGGGTCTTCTTCGACCTCCACGATCCCAAAAACTTGTTCCAAGCTTCAAAAACCCAATCCTTTAGCTCACAACCCAAGGTAAACCATATCCAATCCTCTCTAGGAGCGTTCCCACTTCACCTATCAAACAATACTCAAACACACATCAAACTCTCTCCCTCACAACGCTCATCAATCAAACCAAATAACAAGAATTCACAAAAATCCAACTAACTACAAGAAGGAGATATATACAATGAGACGGTTCTTGGGGAACTCCGTCAAACCAAGGTGGTGCTTTCTTCAATCTTTTTCAACAACCAAAACTAGTTCCATCTCCATCAAGGGCACGTAAGAACAAGTCGAAGGCCCTAGAAAAGTCTTCAATCAAGCTCGTAATGTAACCGACCACATCCCAAGGCTCCTCATGGCCTTGCCTTGACGTTCCCGGGGCATCCCACTCTTCCAAGTTCAACGACTTGAACTTGTACTTTTGGTCCTTGGGGATATACCCAAACGTCCACCGGTCCTCATGCGGCCCCAAGGGAGGCTCATCTTCTTCCTTGTCATTGCACTTCAACTTGACATCAAGCCCATGAATTGGGCACTCATCTTCCTCCATATCGGAGTCGTCATCCTCAAGTACATAAGAGTACTTCTTCAAGCTTTGTTCCGGTTCACCCCCTAGATCGATGTCTTTCTTGGCTTGGATCATATTGCACGTCTCATCGCTAGTAGGCGAAGTGTTGCCTTGGAGGTCAAATACTATCTTCTCCTCGCCTAACTCAAATGTGATCCTACCGTTCTTCACATCGATCATGGCACCCGCGGTGTGTAGAAATGGGCGCCCAAGAATAATGGGAGTGTTGGCATCCTCCAGCATGTCAAGCACAATGAAGTCGACCGGAATGAAGTATCTCCCTACTCGTACCGGTACGTCCTCTAACATTCCTAATGGTCGATTGAATGATTTATCGGCCATTTGGAGGGTGAGGGATGTACATTTCAACTCTTTCATTCCGAGTCGGCAATAAATAGAATACAGAATGATGCTCACACTCGCGCCCAAGTCACATAACGCATTCTTGATCAAGAAGTTACCTATGGTGCAAGGGATCGAAAAACTACCCGGATCCTTCAACTTTGGAAGCGTGGAACCTTGGATAAGCTCGCTCACTACCCTCGTGAACGCTACGGTTTCTTCCTTGTCGACGGATCTCTTCCTAGCTAATATTTCTCTCATAAATCTTCCATATGCCGGGATTTGGGTAAGTAATTCGGTGAACGGGACACTAACATCCAATTTCTTCACAATACTAAGGAACTTGTCGTAATGAGTGTCCACCTTAGTTTTCATTTGCCTCGATGGGTAAGGCAACTTGATTTGGTACTTGTTTTGATCAATCGGGGTGGACTCTTCAAAGGACACTTTCCTTTTTCCCTTGTCTTTCTCTTGAAGAGGGGGAGGGTTGTCTTCTTGGGGTTTTTCGGCCTCCCATAAGACTTGCTCCTCAATTGGAATGTCAAAGCTTGCATTATCTTGAGAGGGGGGTATGACTTCTTGTCTTGGTTCTTGCTCACTAGGTGAAAAAGGGGGTTCATAGGATGTACCACTCCTCTTAGTAATAGCATTTACATGCTCAAATTTTGGTGTTTCGCCTTGAGGAGGTAGTTGCCCCTTTTGTCTTGTAGAGATCTCCGAAGCAAGTTGAGATATTCGGGTTTTCATCGACTTCGCATGAGCACCTCTTGCTTGGTTGTCCTTTTGAACGTAAGCAAAGAACTCTTGTTGATTTCTTGCCATCTCTTGATTACTCCTTTGTATATCCATCATATACTTTTGTACGTCGAAATCCCGTGGTGGAGATGATGGATTATGTGGAGTATCAGTGAGGGCTAACGGAGTACCATAGTCATGGATAGGAGACCGACTCCTAGGCTTGCTTTGTTGTTGATGACTTTGATTTGCTTGTTGTTGATGGTTCCCTTGGAACCCATGAGAATTGCCTTGATTAAGGCCTTGATTGTGGTTTTGTTGTTGTTGAAAGTTCCGGTTCCCTTGAAAATTTTGGTTTCCTTGGAAACCACCTTGATTGAAGTTCCCTTGTTGGAACCCTTGCTTGTTGTTGAAGTTACCTTGGTTATTTTGCTTGAAGTTGTTAAAGGGTCTTTGGTTACCCACATAACCTTGGTAACTTTCATTGTTATCCCGTAAAGGAGGTGGAACATAGGGACGATGTTGTTGTTGATGTTGAAAGGCTTGTTGTTGAGGGACTTGATTGGAAGCTTGGTATTGATTAGAGTAGGAGGCACCTTGCTTGAACGCTTGAAAGGCGTTCACTTGCTCAATACTCCCTCTACAATGCATAGGATCATGACCAACGATTCCACAAGTATCACACATCCCAAAATAAGGCAAAGGAGGTGCAAACTCCAAAGCATTTACATCATGGATCGAGTGTTGGTTGGAGGAACTAGAGCTTTGAACTTGGTTGAGGTGGCTTTGGAGCTTTTTGTCAATGGTCTCCATGTGAGTTCTTAGTTGAGCCCCAAGATCAATGCTCAATTGTGTAATGGCATCAACCTCATGCCTACCTCCCCGATTTGCCTTCCTAGGCCTCGAGTATTGTGAATTATGCACCGCCATCTCTTCAATCCTTGACCAAGTTTGGTCATCCTCTACTTCGGTAAACCTACCGTTAGATCCCATATTGAGTATGGCCCTCGAGTCTTCATATAGCCCATTCCAAAATTGTTGTACGAGGAACCATTGTGATAAGCCATGGTGTGGACAAGAATGGATCAAGGCTTTGAATCTTTCCCACGATTCGTAGAGGCTTTCATCATCGCGTTGTTGGAAACCCGTGATAGAGGCTCTCAATAGATTTGTCTTCTCCGGGGGATAGAATTGTTGGTAGAAGGCTAAGGCTAGCTTCTTCCAAGTATCAATGCTAAGTCTTACTTTATCCAACCCCTTGAACCATTGCTTCGCCTTACCGATAAGAGAGAAAGGAAATAATACCCACCGGATTTGGCTTGAGTTATTCCCGTTTGTGAAATAGCGTCACAATAGTCCGAAAAGGTTTCCATGTGTTGATGAGGATCTTCGGTTGGTAACCCACTAAATTGACTTCTCTCGACCAATTGGATAAATTGCGTCTTCGCCAAAAAATTCCCGGTATATGCATCCGGTAGAGTGGATGGACCCGGCAAGACGTCTTCCTTAAAGGTTGAGTGAGAAGAGAACTTAGGCATGATTGGATATAAGGGAGACAATGGTGGTGTAGACGGTGTTGATGTAGAAGAGGAGGGGGAACTAGGAGAAGAATCACCGAAGGGATTGATGAAGGTCCCTCCGGCCGTCTCTCGAGGTGAAATGCTCAAGTCGGCTCCTTGGGCTTGCCCTTGATGAGTGGTGCTTGCACTTGATTGAGAGATCCTAACCCGATTAATCGTCCGTTGGCGAAAGGCTCGAAAGAGTCTCTTCGGCTCTGGATTAAAGAGATAGAAGTCGCCTCCCCTCCTAGGCATACACTACACACTAGAACAAACGTAAGAACACCTAGTGCTTTATGGGCACTAGGCAACGACAATAACAAACACAACTAGAGACAAAGAGAAAAGAAAGCTAAGGAAAGAAGAGAAACTAGAAAATATTCACAAGAGAAGATGGGAGAACACAAAGAAGGGAAACTAAGTCTAGAAATAAGCAAACTAAGTCTAAACAATGCACCGTCCCCGGCAACGGCGCCAAATTGATGGTAGGGATTTGTCACGTCCCTAGCCAATCAATATAACACCGACTAACCTAGTGGGTAGCTAGGGTAAGTCGGGATCGTATCCACGAGGACGGTAAATCAAGGTTTAGACTAGGTTAGCCTACGACGAGACTAGATTACCAACAAACATAAAGAAGCGATGTAAGGAAAATTATGATGGAGAAGAAGTATGACTAAACTAATGATCAAACTAATGAATAAACTAAAAGAACGATAGCTAACTAGGAGGATTACACAAATATGGAAAGAAGTGGGGTAGGTCGGGTTCATAGAGATAGAAGGGTAATTGGGGTGATCAAGGGTATAGGTGTCTCCTAATCGCTAGAGTCGGTCCGGGCTCTCGCAACTTAGACCGATGTCAAGGTGGGTCCGGGCTCTCGCAACTTAGACCCTAGTCCGCGCTCTCGCGACTAAACTATTCTCGACATCTCCACATAATAGACAATCAATGAGAATATGAGCACAAGTATGGGAAGCATGGCCACTACAACTCATACAAGCATATCAACAAACACATAGAGTGCCTACAATGTGACTAACAACAAAGATTCAACCTTTTCCCCTTAATCAACCCTAATCATCCATAATCTACCCCTAATCCCCCTACTAACCCCACAAAGTAACTACTCACTCATTAACATGGTTGAACTAACAATCATAAGAGAAAACAAACTAATCACCCAAGCATTCATGGTGAACAACTAACAACAATAACAATATAAAGAGATGGAAACAAGATTAAATAACTAAGAACAAGAGTAAGAAAGGTTATACCAACACTATGAAGATGAAAAGATGCAATCTTGTATAAATAAGAACCCAAATAAAACCCAAGGTTGTCAATCTTGGAGAATTCTTCAAGTATCCTCTTAATACAAGAACTAGTTACACTAATTAACTAAGGATTAAAAAGAGATTAAAACTAATGAGAGTAGCAATAATCTAGGGTTTTGAATGATAATGGAGGCTTAAACTAATCTAGGGTATGATGAGATGTCTTAAAATTACAAGAAGGGAGTATATATATGGGTACAAGAATGAAGGAGAAGAAAAGAAGAAGCCCGTGCTGCCTCTGTAGCTTCCCGACCGGGACGGATCATCCCGATCGGGACGGCTCTGTCATCCCGATCGGGACGGGATGGTCCCGACCGGGATGGGCTCACAGCAGCCATCTCAAAGTAGCACCCCATCCCGAACGGGATGGGTCTTGTATGCCTTCCTTAAACGCTCTTTGGTCCTTCTTTGCCTCTCATGAGCTTCCCACCGATTCTCGGGACTCGGGATCGGGTCTCGGAGGCTCGGGATTGGGTCCCAACGTCTCGGGGTCGATTCCAAGGCCTCGAGTCATCGTTCCTTTATCTCATTGGCTCCAAAATGTGTATGTATTGAGTCGGAATCGCTCCAACTCTTCCAAATCGGTCTCGGGAACCTGAAACGAACTAAAGGAAGCATAAGAAGCCCATGAATCACTCCAAAGGAGCGATTCCACAAGGATAAAGGGACCAAAACACAACAAATAGGCACTACAAACTACACTTATCAAAGTACTCTTATATGCTTGATGATGATGACTCCGAGAGTGAGGAGGATGAGAGCCCATATCATGGGTTGGATGACAAGTGCAATGACAAGGAAGAAGATGAGCCTCCCTTGGGGCCACATGAAGACCGGTGGACGTTTGGGTATATCCCCAAAGACCAAAAGTACAAGTTCAAGTCGTTGAACTTGGAAGATCGGGATGCCCCAGGAACGTCAAGGCAAGGCCATGAAGAGCCTTGGGATGTGGTCGGTTACATTACGAGCTTGATTGAAGACTTCTCTTGGGCCTTCGACTTGTTCCTACGTGCCCTTGATGGAGATGGAATCGGTTTGGAGGTTGTTGAAAAAGAATGAAGAGTGCACCATCTTGGTTTGACGAAGTTCCACAAGAACCGTCTCATTGTATATATTTCTTATTTGTAGTTAGTTTGGTTTTTCTTGGTGAATTCTTGTAATATTGGATTATTGATGAGAGATGCGAGGGAGAGAGTTTGATGTTGAGTTTGAGTTTGTTTGATAGGTATGAAGTGAGAATGTTTCCTAAAGAAGAATGGCTATGATATACCTTGGGTTGTAAGCACGAGGATCGGGTTTTTGAAGCTTGGAGCAAGCTTTTGGGATTGTGGAAGTTGAAGAAGGCCCATCCCGACCAGGATGAGGCGTCCCGACCGGGAAGGGTGAGGCATCCCGACCGGGAAGGGTGTCGTCCCGATCGGGATGGGTGTACAATTTCGAGCATGCTGTGGGTCCGTCCCGACCGGGATGAGGGCGTCCCGAACGGGACGAGTGAGGTAACCCGACCGGGACCAACCATCCCGATCGGGATGGTCCTCTACTCCCCTTTTGTGTTTCTTCTTCGACAATTGACTCCGCCCAACCATTTTATGCCTCCTCCCAACCTCCCTAGCTATCCTAGCCTTATCATATGTCTCATTTATTTCATTGACATGCCCTCACTCCATTTCCTATCCACTCTACACCGACTCTCGCATCAAATCCCATCCCCTCACACCATTACTACCCCAACCGTGAGTTCTCCTTGAGTGTGAAGCAAGACGGCAACCGAGAAGACAAGCGACGAGCCTCTAATGATCATCGAGACGATGGAGCAAGTGAGTTACTAACCGCTCGGTTTGGGTAACTATCCTTACTTTTCCGTCTTTATATCGCTTGTATTCTCTTATTTGCCCCCTTCACGTTGAGTCATGGTATCGTAGTGGCCTTCGAGGCCGTAGTATGGTTGCTCCTGACTCCCGATGACGTGATTACGTCGGGAGTCGATCGATTAAGTCCAATATACAAGATTTTCATCACTTTTTAGGAATTAGTCGGATTTAGACGGAATCCGGGCTAGGTGACTTGATTACACCTAGCCCTCCCCTACCATTTCCTTTTATTTCCTTCTTTTTTATTTTCTTCCCCCTTCCATATCTTTTTCTCGTCTCGGCCCATGGTGACTTGACTACACCCCGGCCGGACTCCTTCTACCGTTTTCTTCACCTTATTCTTTGATTTTTAGCCTTATTTTCGTAGTTTCTTTTCCTTTTCTTTTGTCTCTCCGCACACTACGATTGAGCATATGAGGACATTGCTCGGTTTAAGTGTGGGGGAGCGATATTCTATCGTAGTTAGTTTTATTTTTCCCTTTCTCGAAAAATCTTCAAAAAACCCTAAAAATTTGAAAAAATTTCACAAAAAATCAAAAAGATTTTCTTTTGTGTCTTTTCCTTTTTTGTGTCTTTGTGTCGTATATTTTTATTGTGTGTGTTTTGCCTCCCTTTTTCCTTATAGGTTGCTTAAATCGCCGTTAGCTTTGAAGAGCTTTCAAGACTTCCGGTAACATCTCTTCACCCCTTTTTCCTCTTTGTTCCGCGTGGAGTATGGAGGAGTTGTGTGTTGTGGTGTGCTCGGGCGGAGCTTGTAAAGTTTGTGGTTGATTGGTGACTTGTTTGAAAATTTGAGGTGGTGTTTGTGTTATGTATGTGTTCGTTTTGTTTTGTTCTTGTTTTGTTGCTCTTGTTTCTTTTTTTTTCGTTCTCGTTGAGTCTTCTTTTTGTGTTGTGTTTGTTGAGTCTTGTGTGTAAATGGTCTTCGAAAACCCGGTTTAGAGGCTAGTGTGCGAGCGTCTACTTTCCCTTCCTAGTTGTATAAATCGAGTCTTGGACTTTAGCCTAATAGAATGACCCTAAATCAATGATTTCGTTGGTCCTTTACCTTGAGTCCACCTAGCTTACTAGGAATTTACTGCGGGATTTGCACCTTTGACCATTATGACCACCCACGGTGTGAAAAGGCCTTGGTTACCGAGTCTCGTCCCTTAGGTGACCGTGTCTAGGATTGTTTGATTAGTCCAAGTTCTCCACTTTTTGTGGGTTTGAAGAGGGATCGCGACCCCCAACTTACCCATTTACCTACCTCTCACACATTCCACACAAATAAAATGCAATTTGTTGATTTCTCTCTTTCTCAATTGTCAAAGAAGTGCCAAAAAGCCAAATCAAGCCAAAAGGGCTAAGAAAAGAAAAAAGAAAAGAAAAGAAAGAAAAATGAAAGAAAGAAAAGAAATGAAGAAAAAGAAAAGGCACAAAAGCCAAAAAGAAAATAGAAAAGAAGAAAAAGAATGGCATGGCAAAACAAAGCAAAAATGCAAAAGAAAAGAGAAAATGCCAAAAGAAAACCCGATTCACAAAAATAACCCCTACCTCTCAAAATAAGCCTTTTTCCGACTTTTGCCGTGAAGAGCCTACCAAAGGACTGAGTCCCGAGGAAGGATGATAGCGGCATTAGTCGGCCTTCCCTCATTTTGCATGTTTTCCACCTTTTTACTTGGACTAGTTAGGCGGTTTTGGACACGGGACAACCCTCCTGGCTCACGCTAAAGGGGGCGGGGTCTCACTTACCTACAGTGTCGACTAACACCGTGGTTCTTCACTTTTCCACTCCGCCGATCGTCCCGTAGTACGTTTTTAGAAAGTTAGGACCTAGGTAAGTTACCAACGTTTTTGTTGCTTTATCGTCATACTATTAGGGTTTAGTCCACCTTGGTTTGTATTGCTAGCTTGGGAACGTTGTTACTTGCCTCAAGTCCTAAACCGGTGCTTCTTTCACCGCTTTTAGAGGGAAGCGGTATTTCTTTTGTTTTGGGTGCAACCGTCTAAGTGTTTGTTTGTGTGTTTGTTTGTTTGTGTGTTTTGTGTCCGGTTGCATCCGCGGTTTTGTCGCAAGACCCCACTTGCCTTGCGGAGTGCACTTTTCCTCTAAGTGCACTCGCGTGATTTGAAAGGCATAGGGTGCGCTAATACCCACTCGGCTAGTTTAGTATTTAGTTTGTGCTTACTCGAGGGCGAGTAAGGGTTAAGTGTGGGGGAGTTGATAAGTGTAGTTTGTAGTGCCTTTTTCACTATGTTTTGGTCCCATTTCCTTGTGGAATCGCTCCTTGGGAGCGATTTATGGGCTTCTTATGCTTCCTTTAGTTCGTTTCAGGTTCCCGAGACCGATTTGGAAGAGCTGGAGCGATTCCGACTCGATACATACACATTTTGGAGCCAACGGAGTAAAGGAACGATAACTCAATGCCTAGGAATCGACCCCGAGACCTTGGGACCCAATCCCGAGCCTCCGAGACACGATCCTGAGTCCCGAGAATCGACGAGAAATCCATAAGAGGCAAGGAGGGGCCAAGAAGCTCTTAAGGGAGGCCTACAAGACCCATCCCATTCGGGATGGCCTCATCCCGTTCGGGATGAGGTGCACTTTGAAGACGGCCACTGTGGGCCCGTCCCAGTCGGGACCAACCCGTCCCGGTCGGGATGGCTCACCATCCCGGTCGGGATGATCCCGTCCCGGTCGGGACGAAGAGCTGGCAGCACGACTTCTTTTCTTTTCTTCTCCTTCATTCTTGTACCCATATATATACTTCCCTCTTGTATTGTTAACACATGTTATCATAGTTTAGCATTCCTTAAGCCTCTCAAAAACCCTAAAACCGTAGATTTGCTTTCACTCATTAGTTTTAATCTTCCTTTAATCTTAGTTAATCTTTAGTTAATCTATTGTAATTAGTTCTTGTATTAAGAAGTTCTTGAAGATTGTTCCAAGATTGACAACCTTGGGATTCTATTTGGGTTCTTATTTATACAAGATTGCATCTTTTCATCTTCCTAGTGTTGGTATAATCATTCTTACTCTTGTTCTTAGTTATTTAATCTTGTTTTTATCTTTTCATGTTGTGATTGTTATTGTTCTTGTTATTTATTATGGATGTTTGGGTTGTGATATTGTTTTCTCTTATTGTTGTTAGTTTGTTCATGATAATGAGTGAGTAGTCTCCTTGTGGGGTTAGTAGGGGGATTAGGGGTAGATTATGGATGATTAGGGTTGATTAAGGGAAAAGGGTAAATCTTTGTTGTTGGTCACATTGTGGGCACTCTATGTGTTTGTTGATATGCTTGTATGAGTTGTAGTGGCCATGCTTCCCATACTTGTGCTCATCTTCTCATTGTTTGTCTATGATGTGGAAATGTTGAGAATAGTTTAGTCGCGAGAGCGCGGACTAGGGTCTAAGTTGCGAGAGCCCGGACCCACCTTAACATCGGTCTAAGTTGCGAGAGCCGGGACCGACTCTAGCAATTAGGAGACACCTATACCCTTGATCACCCCAATTACCCTTCTACTCCTATGAACCCGACCTACCCCACTTTCTTTCCATATTTGAGTTCATCCTCCTTAGTTAGCCATAGTTTACTCTAGTTTACTTGTTAGTTCATCATTAGTCTAGTTCCCACTTCTCCTCCACCATAGTTTTCCAATTATCATTCTCTTTGTGTTTGTTTTGGTAGCATAGTCTCGTTTTAGGTAGACATAGTCTAAACTTCGCCTTACCGTCCTCGTGGATACGATCCCGACTTGCCCTAGCTACCCACTAGGTGTAATCGGTAGTTTATTGACGGTTAGGGACGTGACAAATCCCTACCATCAGTTCAACGACCAATGTGTCTCTAACTAGACACACCAGCTTTATAGTTGATGGCAAAACGTACATCCCAGACAATATTACTCTAACCCCACACTTCTCTTTATTCCATAACTCCAAAACAAGCCATTATCGATATTAAGAATAAATAATCATTATAAATAATATAAAGATAAAAGGGAATAAACATTTTTCTATAAATAGAAACTTACTTAAAATAGAAATATTGTTATAGAAAATTCGTAAGTTATTAAAATTAGTGAAATGTGTAAAAATAGCATTTCCAATGAAATTAACATTTTATTATTATCGTCGTTATCGCAACTTTAATATATATCTAAATTCGTTACTCAAAATATAAACAAAATATACTAAGTCAATATATAGTACTTTATAAATAATTAGGAAATCGAGTTAAAACTATAAATTTTAGAAAAGAGATATTTTAAGAAAACCATCTCAAAATTAATTGAGGCAACGAATTTTATAAATGAAATGAATTTTATAAGGTTTTCAAATTATTTTTAACAAATAGCTTTTATTAATAATAATACGGATTTTACTAAAAATAGTCAATTGTAAACAAATAAGAAATTATTAGTGAAAATAGTCTCGACTAAAAATATATTTAAAACGAAATCGACTATTTTCTCATTTATTAGTATAAATCGTAAAATGGAAATTAATTTATTAAACAAGTTTACAAATCTCGATTATAATATAAAAATACGATTACGAGTTAAAATTATAAATTAACGAAATATGAAGAAAGTATGAAATCCTTATTATTTAGTTACTAGTGTCACGATAGCCAACAAAATATTACAACGATCGTAAATAATTAAATTACTAACGATTTAAAATGATATCGAAAGTCGTAAAATATTTATAAAGTACACGATTTATAAAATAATACTTTTAGCAAATAATAAATAGCTAAAAATTAGAAGACCGAAGTTAAAATATTTACTACATACTACTACTCAAACATACGATATAATACCGAGTAACGTCCTAAAGTTACCTTAAGTCGACAACCGAAACGAATTCATACTCGTCCTTCCTGGTCAACCCAAGCTCCGATAGTAACGCTTTTAAGCTCCAAGTAGTAGACTCGGTAATCCTCAAGCGTGAATCTCCGCGACAAACGAGTTGACAAAACAAAAGAATGAGACAAGGGTTCGACACAAGACGGAAAGAGGATTAAGGTGTCAAACAGAAACACGAGGGTTGGACTCGATAACAAAACAACGAACTGCAAAACCAAGAGAACGAAATGGCACAACAGTAACAAAATCGACACGGAGAGTAGAGTCACAGGCATAAAACAGAGAAGACGAAGAAGACACGGGCTCGTTAGCCGAAAGATAGCGAGAGCAATAGACGGCAACAACAGCAACAAACCACGAAACAGGGAAAAGAAAGAAGAACAGCAGCAACGTAACAGCACAGAAGTAGCAACAGAAACAGCATAGCAGCAGCGACACGTAACGAGCAACAGCAACGAAACACATGACGACACCGTAAATGGATATCGGAACCGAGCAAACAGCAGCACCGCACAGTAACAACAACAGCAGCGACGATATGCAACAGTAGTGACAGATTAGTAGCAACGAGAAAAGACGTGACCCAACACAACCACCATACATCGAACAAAATCGGATCAAGCGAGGAGCATCAGAAAAACGTAGTAGCAACAATCAAACTGTGGACATGACATAGGTCCACCCCGACGCGGCCACGCGCGGGTTTGGGGAGGCGAATGAATCTCCATATGAGATGGTCAAATTGAAATTTAAATCGAAGTAGGAGTCGCCACCGAATTTTATGGTTATTCGGAACCGTTCGAGCCCACTCTATGTCGTAGTGGGTCGTATACAAAATACGGCCCATTTCCGATGTCAGAGTTTATTGGGCTCGTCCCTTTGCATATCGATACCGATGCCGACTGGGCGGTTAATCGTATATTGAATGACTCTCGTTGCCAATGGATTCGGACATCCGGAAACCACGGTTCTGAGTAAGGGGTGAGGGTACGTGTTGGGAAGTTCACTAAGAACACCCAACCCCGCCCGCACTTAGCGGCCTTTACTAAGATATCGTTCGTTTTTGGTGTACACGGGTTAGTTTGACGGTTGAATGATATGCAAACATTATTTTTCTAAGCATGTGAGAAAAATAAAGTGGGTTGCTAAGTCGTTTAATGCATATTAAACTAATAACGTCAAAGTTATTTTAGCATGTGAGTTCGTTTTAGTCTAATAAAACGATAAAAACAAATAAAAAGCTACAAACACGAGAAAACGAGTTAGTAACGATGAATAAATTGAATAAAGATATAAATAATAAATATGCATGATTTTTAGAAAAGGTTTATGACACGTGATTGATTAACACGTGTTGACCGAGGTCGAAAAAAAGTATTTATTAAAATATGTCGCGAAAGTCGCATTTTAATGTAAAGGTTCGAAAAGAATTAAAAATAGAAAAGCGAAGAAACGAAAAAAAAGAACTCGGCCGAGCAGGCTGTGGCGCGAGTCGCCTGACAGGCGCGCGACTCGCGTGACAGCCTGTTCGGGTTTTTTTGTTTTGTTCGAAAAAATCGTTAATTTTTATAAATCGCGTACAAATATGGATTAATTTATACTCGATTTATATTTTCGATATTCGTCGTATTTGATATTTGATTATGAAATCAATATCAAATAGTTAGAATGTTTTTAGAAAAAATTAAAAAAAGTTAGTTTTTGAACGAAAAGGTAAAAAAAAAGAATTTTGAACGAAAAAAATGTTAATTCTCTCCGCGTTAAAAATCGTCGAATTTTGTTTAAAAAGATGTAACGATTTTATTTAGCATCAACGAGAATAAATTAATTTAGTTCTTGTAGATACGATATTCGATTAGAGAATCGGTATCGTATTTTAAGAACGTCATATGAAAATAGTTTTATTATCGAAAATAAATAAAAATATGATGTGACGAACGACCCATATTAATAATTAGACGACCGATGAAAAATAAATAAAACGACGGATGAAAAAAGGATAAAAAAAAATGTGAGATAGGGAAAGAGAAAGGAAAAGAGTCGGGTTTGATTTACACCCTCAACCTACATGCTTTGTGTTCTCGGAATAAGGCTCGTCGGACGGTGGCTTAGGCACGTGAGCGTCGAGATGATGTGGATGAGTTAAGGTGTCGGTTTTTGGAGTGTTTTTATGTGTGTGTGTAGGCGTGGGTTCGGCCGGTTTGGACGGGATTGGTTTCGTCGGATTTTTGGAACTATTTCGGGATTACGTCGGGATTTTGGACGTCGTTTTTGGCTGCTGAAAATTTGTGATTTTTCCGGTATTTTTCTGTCTTAGAAACCTTATTTTTTTGTGTCAGGTATAGGGTCCTATTTATAGGAATCGAGGTGGTCTTGCTTGTGTGACAAGAAACACCGGTTTGGATAGGAAACACGAGAGTTCGTAAGGGAACAAACTTCTCGTTTCTTGGTGAAGAAGCCAAGTATTCGGCTGGTGGGGGAGGTATCTCGGCTGTTTCAGCCGAGTATCTGAGCTCGGGTGATACTTTGTTTCGGTTTCCGGATAGAATTCCTACTTGAGATCGAATTCTATCCTTAAACGGATTTGTTTAATATTATTGAAGGCTGATTTTTGTAGTGATTGAGTCCGAATTGGACGTGTAATGACACGGCCAGATCGTGTGACTCGGGAAAAAATATCTTTGACCGGGTTTAACTCGGTCGCTAAAAGATGGTTTTACCCCCGGTGTCGGAATCGACCCAAATTAGTCTCATTTGACTCGAAACGACCCAATGGGCCTGAATTTGAGGTCCGTTCTGTGAGATTTGTACTCCTTAATAAGCCTAAACCAAATGTCCATGATTTCGAGCCCATATCCGAGCCCATTAAAGCATGTTTGCGTCCTATCATCATCGGGTGTTTGGCGGGACCTACTATAGACACCTGGCGGTCAAAATGTGGGTGTCTACAGAGCCCCCACTCTGACTGAGGCTTGGACAAGGCGAAAGTCAGAGTAGCTACCAGGCCAATCGAGGATTAAGACCTGGCAGACTTCCGATCGGGTCGTTTAGAGTCCATTAGACTTGCGTTAAGGGCTCGCCAGCCATAGGATAGAAATCATACCTAGATAGATGTTGATAATGGCGCGGGGACTTTCTACTAAAAAAGTCTTGGATTTGTCTGGTTGCAGACAATTTCCATCTTGAAATTGCGTGGGAGCCTCTATTAGAAGCTACGGATGTACCTCTTACTGACACATCTGATTCCTCAGCGAAAATGTTGCTTGAATTTTCACTGAGAACTTTGAGGATCCTCCGGGAGTCTTGGGACACCTGTGTGTTTTGCATGCAACATACAGCTAAAACATCGACTCGTGCTGGGGGAGGAAAGTGATTTTTGGCCGATTTAAAAAAAAAACCGAAAAAAAATTTTTTGAAAAAAAAATGGCGGAAATTTTTTTTGAAATTTTTGGAAGAAAAGGAACGTTTGGGATGACTTGATTCCTAATCAGATTCTGAACGGACTCCTAGAATCCTCTGATTAGGCCTGTATGCCTAAATGAAGTGGGAGATATACCGACAGACTCGACTCTGGACGTGACCGGACGAGTAGGCAGACACGACTGGACTCCCTAAGGGTTGGACCGTGACTCGGTAGGGGATGGGCCACCTAAGATGACAAGACTCTTAAGTTGCGCTATTCCGTAGCCTAGGCGAGTGACAACATGATCGAATCCTCAGAGTGAGATTGTTTCCGTACGACAGGGCTTTGTGGTAGCAATGCCGTAGAAATTTTTTTTGGTTTCGGGGCGTGTTCCCAAAGTAGGTGTTGTCTCGAGTCTCTGACAGATTCTTGTCTTCGACTGGGCCGAGTACTAGGACACACTATAGAAAGGAGACTAGTTTTTGAAAGTCTTTGGATTATGTGAATGGATGGAGAACTTCTGCCTAAGAGAAGCCCCCGGGACAACAAAGCTAGTTGTTGAGAACATGACAGTGTTGTGACCGGAATGATGATGCTTTTTGAATTTGTGTCAATGTGGGTGGTTGTGCCTTTGTTGAAAGGCTGCCTACGTATTCACGTGTAGTGAAATCAAACCAAGCCGTAGTTCAGTGTTGAAAGATGTATTATGGTGCCTAGTTTATTAGGGCTTGGTGTGTAACTAGCCATAGTGATGGTGTAGGCTAGGTGCATTCCCAATGATGTCTTGACCAAAGGGCTAGAATAGTTAGGATGTTGATCCTGTGACTGTGAGCATTTTCCGGGGTAGCCCCCAGGGGTGGTGTGAACTATTAGGGCATGTTCTATGCTGACTGCAAGTTGAATTCCCGTGTTTGGGGCTGGTAACTGGTTTAGATGTTTTTGGAAATGTGATGCTAGGAAGTAAGTGGCTTCGATGATTCGAAATCTGGAGCTTGATTTTGTGGAGCTAAGGCTTCGAGGGTAAGGTATTGTAATGTGGTAGGAAAGGGGGAAGTCGAGTAATAATGACTCGAACTTCGATCGGGGTAGGTTTGATAATGCGGGATCTGATTTCCATGTCTGGCCCTAATGGTTAGGGTATCCTATGGAGCTTGAATCCTCGAAATTCGAGCTGTCTCTAGCCTAGGTCTCGAGAAGGTCTTGTGGGTTGTAATGTGGGAAGGCTAGATGTGGTGCTAGCTGACCAGCTTGATTGTCACTCCCCTATTGGATGGTATTGATAATTTTGAATTTGACCGTACCCCGGTCAAAGGATTTTTACTTGAGTTGACCGTTGACCACGGTCATGGGTATTTGATTTTTTTGATTGACCTCTTAGTCCCGGTCATGGGTTTTTTTGAATTTTTGCTGGTTGACCTCTTAGCCCCGGTCATGGTTTTTTTTTTTTTTTGAATGTTGGTTGACCTCTCAGCCCCGGTCATGGGTTTCTTGAATGTTGGTTGACCTCTCAGCCCCGGTCATAGGTTTTTTGAATTTTGGTTGACCTCTCAGCCCCGGTCATAGGTTTTTTGAATTTTGGTTGACCTCTCAGCCCCGGTCATGGGTTTTTTGAATTTTGGTTGGACTAACACCAAAGGTAGGGATCGGTTGATCTTATCGGATGGGTGTTTATTGTGGGAAATGGGCTTGCCTCCCATCTTGGACCCAAACTAGGAGACTACCTAGATTCGTCATAGGATTCGATACCGCTCCTACTAAGGGTGGTTATGTGGCTTTCTATGTCAGACATGGAACAGGTAAAAGGAAAACACGGGCTCGGTTTCCTGCAGTCATTATAGATGTGCCCACAATAGTCACGTGCATGTGCTCACAGTGTATGATGGTGTTCATCATGTTCTCGGAAACACATAGGGAAAGTATATATGCGAAATAGAAAAACTGATTTTATTGAAATGTGAAAAGAGGACAGAATGCAAATGACTTTGACTCTGATTTAGAAATGAGGATGTAGGGTATCCTAGACTCAGACTCGGACTAAGACTCGAATCAGATCCGGACTCGGATGCTCGGTAGGTTTTTTTTTTGGTAAGGTCTTCGACACGTGCCACGACTCGCCTAAACACGGCTTTGTGCAAATGCAAGAGAGGGAGTCAAACTAGACATGGCCCGGGAATGACTAAGACTCTTGGACTGGGATACTCGAACGTTGGCCTAGACGAGGTAATGACCCTGGCTTGGACTCAAATATGAGGAAGGGTGAGTCCGAAAATGGGGGCGACCGTGTTTGACCGTGTCGCGTGCTTGGACCAACCGTGGTGACCTGACCCTAGGTGACTCGAGTGTTCGTAGCATAGGTACGACTCAAAGAAGGTATCATAAGGACGCCGGTGTAGGATGGACGTAAGGTACTCCTTAAGGTGACTGTGGTCGAATGCTCGGGTGGAGGACAGCCCCCGAATGAGACTAAAGACTCAGATAGGACTCAGATGGTGTGACATCTAAGTGTCTCAAAAGTGGGGTAGGTGAGACACGTGTAAGACATGACCCTTAGAGCAACCGTGACTGATCGCTCTGCTGAAGGGTAGCCCCCGAGTGGGGCTGAAGACCGACTCCTAGACGGGTGACTCGTGGATGGTGGGTCTTCCTTAGGATTTGGCAAAGTGGGTCTAGTCCTGTGTGAAGAAAGACCTACGTGTGAGCTAATCCCCAGACTTTGGACTCGATTGTGTAAGTGGGCTTCCCTTTGTAGGAGTTTGTCCTACGTAGGTGGGCTGTGCCTTGACTAATAAGGCGGACTTGGGATGGGAGGGAAACCCGTGATGTAAGATCGACGGAGTTTCGACGCTATAGACTCTTGCTACTTATGACAAGACCCGACACTGCTAAATACGGGAAGTCCTAAGAAGAAAGCTTTGAAAAAAGATTTGGATTTGAAAAGCCCGAGCAAAGTCGGATTGGAAGGCCCGATTTTTTTTTTTGAAAATAAAAAAAAACGGTTTATCGGGCCGAGTTTTGAATTTTTTGAAAAGTTTGGACAGCATACCGGCTAGAAAATAGGCTATTTTGAGTCAAAATCATAAGTCCTAAATTCGGTAGCTTTTCGGGTTTGAAAAATGGATAGTTTTCGAAAAAAGATGCAAGTTTTTTTTTGAAAACACGGTTTTTTTTTAGAAAAAGGATGAGACACGGACCAAGTAGCATGTAGTCACGGAAACAGTATAACGACGCCATGTATGCTCTTAGTCTAAGTCTCGGTCAGTCTAATAGGGTCTATACCAACAACGATGGCTTTCTCGTACTGAGGACGGACTCCCTAAGCCGAGTGGGTCTTAGGACATGCCGCAAAACCTAAACGAGTTCCACCATCGATGTCTTTAGTGGGTCCAAGTAGGAACGCACCGTGGTATAGTGGGACGTCGGTCACAAGTAACCGGCCCGGGAAAGATTGGGTTATGCATGGCCCATTGAACTAAAACGTGTACATTACTATTCGAACGATTTCTTTTCGAGTCTCACCCTAGGGATGCCGATGGTAAGTGACTCATCAGTTGATCCCCAGCGGAGTCGCCAAATTGTGGACATGACATAGGTCCACCCCGACGCGGCCACGCGCGGGTTTGGGGAGGCGAATGAATCTCCATATGAGATGGTCAAATTGAAATTTAAATCGAAGTAGGAGTCGCCACCGAATTTTATGGTTATTCGGAACCGTTCGAGCCCACTCTATGTCGTAGTGGGTCGTATACAAAATACGGCCCATTTCCGATGTCAGAGTTTATTGGGCTCGTCCCTTTGCATATCGATACCGATGCCGACTGGGCGGTTAATCGTATATTGAATGACTCTCGTTGCCAATGGATTCGGACATCCGGAAACCACGGTTCTGAGTAAGGGGTGAGGGTACGTGTTGGGAAGTTCACTAAGAACACCCAACCCCGCCCGCACTTAGCGGCCTTTACTAAGATATCGTTCGTTTTTGGTGTACAGGGGTTAGTTTGACGGTTGAATGATATGCAAACATTATTTTCCTAAGCATGTGAGAAAAATAAAGTGGGTTGCTAAGTCGTTTAATGCATATTAAACTAATAACGTCAAAGTTATTTTAGCATGTGAGTTCGTTTTAGTCTAATAAAACGATAAAAACAAATAAAAAGCTACAAACACGAGAAAACGAGTTAGTAACGATGAATAAATTGAATAAAGATATAAATAATAAATATGCATGATTTTTAGAAAAGGTTTATGACACGTGATTGATTAACACGTGTTGACCGAGGTCGAAAAAAAGTATTTATTAAAATATGTCGCGAAAGTCGCATTTTAATGTAAAGGTTCGAAAAGAATTAAAAATAGAAAAGCGAAGAAACGAAAAAAAAGAACTCGGCCGAGCAGGCTGTGGCGCGAGTCGCCTGACAGGCGCGCGACTCGCGTGACAGCCTGTTCGGGTTTTTTTGTTTTGTTCGAAAAAATCGTTAATTTTTATAAATCGCGTACAAATATGGATTAATTTATACTCGATTTATATTTTCGATATTCGTCGTATTTGATATTTGATTATGAAATCAATATCAAATAGTTAGAATGTTTTTAGAAAAAGTTAAAAAAAGTTAGTTTTTGAACGAAAAGGTAAAAAAAAGAATTTTGAACGAAAAAAATGTTAATTCTCTCCGCGTTAAAAATCGTCGAATTTTGTTTAAAAAGATGTAACGATTTTATTTAGCATCAACGAGAATAAATTAATTTAGTTCTTGTAGATACGATATTCGATTAGAGAATCGGTATCGTATTTTAAGAACGTTATATGAAAATAGTTTTATTATCGAAAATAAATAAAAATATGATGTGACGAACGACCCATATTAATAATTAGACGACCGATGAAAAATAAATAAAACGACGGATGAAAAAAGGATAAAAAAAACGTGAGATAGGGAAAGAGAAAGGAAAAGAGTCGGGTTTGATTTACACCCTCAACCTACATGCTTTGTGTTCTCGGAATAAGGCTCGTCGGACGGTGGCTTAGGCACGTGAGCGTCGAGATGATGTGGATGAGTTAAGGTGTCGGTTTTTGGAGTGTTTTTATGTGTGTGTGTAGGCGTGGGTTCGGCCGGTTTGGACAGGATTGGTTTCGTCGGATTTTTGGAACTATTTCGGGATTACGTCGGGATTTTGGACGTCGTTTTTGGCTGCTGAAAATTTGTGATTTTTCCGGTATTTTTCTGTCTTAGAAACCTTATTTTTTTGTGTCAGGTATAGGGTCCTATTTATAGGAATCGAGGTGGTCTTGCTTGTGTGACAAGAAACACCGGTTTGGATAGGAAACACGAGAGTTCGTAAGGGAACAAACTTCTCGTTTCTTGGTGAAGAAGCCAAGTATTCGGCTGGTGGGGGAGGTATCTCGGCTGTTTCAGCCGAGTATCTGAGCTCGGGTGATACTTTGTTTCGGTTTCCGGATAGAATTCCTACTTGAGATCGAATTCTATCCTTAAACGGATTTGTTTAATATTATTGAAGGCTGATTTTTGTAGTGATTGAGTCCGAATTGGACGTGTAATGACACGGCCAGATCGTGTGACTCGGGAAAAAATATCTTTGACCGGGTTTGACTCGGTCGCTAAAAGACGGTTTTACCCCCGGTGTCGGAATCGACCCAAATTAGTCTCATTTGACTCGAAACGACCCACTGGGCCTGAATTTGAGGTCCATTCTGTGAGATTTGTACTCCTTAATAAGCCTAAACCAAATGTCCATGATTTCGAGCCCATATCCGAGCCCATTAAAGCATGTTTGCGTCCTATCATCATCGGGTGTTTGGCGGGACCTACTATAGACACCTGGCAGTCAAAATGTGGGTGTCTACACAAACGCACAAACAACAAGCAGGCGAAGGCGAAAACATGACAGAGAACGAAAAGAACGACGGGAAAGAAAAGAAGAACACAGATCGAAAACTACATCAGCACTATCGATCCACGAACAGAAACCGAGCAGAACAATTGAATCGGAAAGAAGAACGACATAGCAAAGAAGGAAAAGGAATAGGGCTACCTTGCTGAAACAGGAACACGCCGGAGGGGGAAAACAAGGGGTCGAACAGAGGATGCGCGCGGTGAAGAACAGGGATGACATCGGCACCGGGAGAGAAGAAGAATGCTTCGAGGAAGATGGGCGACGGTGGGTGCCTTAGGTTGATGCAGAAGAACAAAAAGAAGGGTAGGAGATGACGGTTGGTTGAAATGAACGAAGGAGAAGGTGGAGGCGGGGTCTGGCATCTAGGGTAAAATCAAAAACAATTCAAGGTCGGAAAAAAAAACGATAGGACGGGTAGAGTAAATAGGGTTACGAGACAATAGACATCGAGTCAAAAGTCGACCCAAGAAAGAAATCGAATTAAGATCAAAGAGTAATCGGGCTGAAAAAAATACTAACGAAATAAAATATTTTCCGGGGTTAGAATAAATATTGGGGACGGAAAGGATATTTGGAAAAATAAATAAGTAGAAATAATTGAGACAAGCTCGAAGTTAAGGAAAATAAATAAGCTAGTTCGAAAGGGAAAATTTGAGTGTAACTCGAGAATAAAATAAACCTTCGCGATAAAAATAAAGCTTCGTGAGAAAATTAACGAATGTACGACGAAAATGAACTAAGTCGATTTCTCGAGGAAAAATAATAAATGATTTAACAAAGCTTATTAAAACGAGTTCATGTTCAAAATAATATAAGTTCAAGTTTGAATCGAAAGAGTTTAGAATTCAAATCGTCGAAACAAGAGTTCAACAAAAATTAAATTAAATGTATAAAATAAATCGAAACAAGAATAAAATATATTTTAAATATAAGGGTTTCCGAGACAAGTGGTATTTTAGGAGTTTGAAACGATTAAACGATAAATTCGTTTTACAAAAATTTTAAGAATTACGAGTTAAATCGAAAATAAAATAAAAATACGAATATAACCTTAACTTAATTAATTTTATAAAATCAGGGGTGTTACAGTTTCGACCGGTTGTGTGGGTTGGTTTCGCCGAAATTTCGAGGCTACTTCGGTAATATGTCGGGATTTGCTTTGAACTATTTTTACTAGATATCGAGGATGCACGTATGTTAGATATGTGTATGTATTTTTGGGTCGCTCAAAATTGTTGTTTTTTGTGTTGAATATGGGGTCCTATTTATAGGAGTGGAGGTAACCTTGTTTGTATGACAAGAAATACCGGTTTGGGATAGGAAACGCGAGAGTTCGAAAGGGAATGGAAGTCTCGTTTCTTGGTGGAGAAGCCAAGTAACTCGGCTGAAAGGAGGAGTGTCTCGGCTGTTTGGCCGAGTGTTTGAGCTCGGTTGGTGATTTGTTTCGGTTTTCGGATAGAATTCCTACTTGAGATCGAATTCTATCCTTAAACGGATTTGTTTAATATTTTTTGGAGCTGATTTTTGTAGTATTTGGAACCGAATCAGCCGCGTGAGGTGTCACGGCTGACTCGTGTGTCCCGAGAATATTTTTGGCCGGGTTTTGACTCGGTCGTAAAAAGACAGTTTTACCCCTGGTGTCGGAATCGACCCAAATTAGTCTTATTTGACTCGAAACGACCCACTGGGCCTAGATTTGAGGTTGGTTTTGTAAAATTTGTACCCCGTAATAAGCCTAAACCAAATGTCCATGATTTCGAGCCCATATCAGAGTCCATTAAAGCATGTTTGCGTCCTATCATCATCGGGTGTTTGGTGGGACGTACTATAGACACCTGGCGGTCAAAATGTGGGTGTCTACACCTTGCTGGACTCGATCGAGTGCCCCAACGAAAAGTGTTCTGGTTGTTTTTTCTGGGGTCACTCGATCGAGTGCCCGTAGACAAATCAGAGTGAAATTCAGGCTATTTACGGAATGATTTGATCTTGTTTGATTTGGATTTGATTGCGTATTGAGACGCGATTATGACTTTTTTCGTATTCGGGTTTTGACTTTGACCGGGTTTTGACTCGGTCTCAAAAGACGGTTTTGCCCCCGGTGGCGATTTGGCTCTAAGTAGGTTTATTTTATTGGAAACGACCTACTGAGTCTGAATTTGAGGTCGGTTCTGAGAGATTTATACTCCGTTAAGTGCCCACATCGGACACTATTGATTCCGAGTCTCGTATTCGTGATGCATGTTAGCGTCCGATCATCGTCTGGTGTTTTGTTGGAGACTGCTATAGACACAAGCAGGCAAAATGCGGGTATCTATACTTATCGAGAATAATATCAACTATATGACGTCTTCCCAAAATAATATCAGTTTTAATAAATATGATAATAATACGTATTATTGGAGTAGTTCCATCATATTAGTAGCCTTACTAAACCCAATAAGAAATAACGGATGACAAAGCTTGTAAGCAGCGACCGCATCTGCCAAATTCGGTCGTTTCCTCCAGCTATTGAACTCATCGACAATACTCTCCCCCTTCCTTCCCCCTCATCGACAATTATATGGAAAATAATAGTATTACTATATCAAAATAGTTAAAATGAAAAATATTAAAATGATTAATAAAATAAGTTTTCGGAGAAGACTTAAAACATTTGTCAACCTGCAAATCAAAACCAATCGATAATAATAATATTCAAAACTGACGTTATGGAAATTCGATCAGTATGCACAAGGCTAGACTTTCACTAGGAATACTAAAAACTAGCTTCGAGAACTTAGTTCAAACAAATCAAACTTCAATCTCTAACTAGGCTACTCAACCATAATAGGACGGCGACTTATAAATGTGTGGCCCTAGTTTAAGACAATGCACACCCCTTCCGGGATTATCTGTCACCCAGTTGAACTTATGCCGGCGACTTACTGCGAGGCCTAAGCTTATGGTCGAAATGTACACAACTCCTGGAATACCTGTCACTCGGTTCAACAACTAATGTACCGATTCCTGATACACTAGCCTTATAGTTGATGGCAAAAATGAAAATCCCAGAATATATTACTCTAAACCTCACACTTGTCCTTATTTCATAACTCCAAAACAAAGCCATTATCGATATTCAAAAGATATAATCATTATAAATAATATGAACATAAAAGGAATAAACATTTTATATTAAAAGGAAAACTTTCTATAAATAGAAACTTACTAATTTTAGAAACTTATTTAAAATAGAAATATTCTTATAGAAAATACGTAAGTTATTAAAATAAGTGATATGTATAAAAATAGCATTTCTAACGGAATTAAAATTTTATTATTATCGGCGTCATCGTAATTTTAATATATTTCTAAATTCGTTACTAAAACTATAAATCAAATAGAATAAGCCAAAGTATAGTATTTTATAAATAATTAGGAGAATCGAGTTAAAATGATAAATTTTCAGGAAAGAGATCTGTTAAGAAAATGATATCAAAATTAATTGAGTCAACGAGTTTTATAAATGATATGAGAATTACAAAGGTTTCGAATTATTTTTAACAAATAGCTTTTATTAATAAAAAAATACGGATTTTACTAAAAAATATTTAACCGGAAACAAATAAGAAATTATTAGTGTAAATAGTCTCGACTAAAAATGTATTTCAGACAAAACGACTATCTTCTAGTTTATTAGTTTAAATCGTAAAACGAAAATTAATTTATAAATGAGTATATAATTCACGATTATTATATTTAAAGTACTATTTGAGTTATAATTATAAATTAACAAAATATGACGAAAATATGAAATCGATATTATTTAGTTATTAGTGTCACGATAACCAATAAAATATTATAACGATCATAAATAATAAAATTACTAACGATTTATAAAACGCTATCGACAGTTGTAAAATAGTTACTCCCTCCATTTCATTGAAATGTTCCACTTAAAAATGGGCACATTTTTTAAGGATAATAATAAAATATTCAAAAGTAGAGAGAGTGTAAAGTAGGTGGGCCACCTAGGTAAGAGTGAAGAGTTATACCAAAAAAGAAAGTGGAATCTATCAAAGAAATTTACAAAAAAGGAAAAGTGGAAGCTTTCAATGAAACGGAGGGAGTATAAGGGATACGATTTAACATTAAACTTAAGCAAATAATACGTTGCTAAAAATTAGTAAACCGAAGATAAAATATCTACTACGTGTTACTACTCAACGTACGATATAATACCGAGAAACGTCCTAAAGTTACCTTTAGCCGATAACCGAAACAAGCAGGTGCTCCTCCTTAATTAGTCCAAGCTCAATCTTTGAATTTGAAAGTCATGCTCCTACTCTTGCTCTTCAATTAAACTTCGAGACCTTGATAAAGCGGAAACGAACGAGATTGGGACGAGGAGAATAGGGAACAAAGAGTCGAACTTAAAGAAGATAGAAAAGGGACGGAGGAAACATGGGAAACAAGACAAGCAAAACCGAGGGAAGGAGGAATCAAATTGACCAAGCATGGTAATATTCAAAAACGAGACACGGGAAACAAACGAGGTAGAAGTAGTACAGCAGTGATGAAGGGAAAGCAATATACGAAAAGAATAGAGGAACGAAGAATAAGGGCAACGACAACAGCGAGATCGACAATGGTAGCAGCGAAGAACGAACTGTGATGACACGAATAACAAAAAACAGAAGCACTCGTGCAGAACACGGACAACAGCATAGTTGAGCAGCACATAAGCGGCATACTAACAACAGAATTAGCAACAACAATACGCACATCAGAAGCAACAACAGCGGGTAGTAATGTTAAGGACGACTGCAGCTATGCGATAAAAAGAATGAATATAGTGGAATAGAAGATGAATCGAAACCGATGACGATAATACAGACAAGTTGCAGCAGTACGGAATGTAGAACAATAGCGAGCAACAGTAGCACAGAACAACATCAGCAGCATCAGCTAAGAATTAAAACAACAAGGCAGCAACTACAGATGCAGCAACTGAAGAAGAAAAAAAGAAGAACAGGAAGGAACAATAGCAGCAGCGACATCACAAGAACGAACAACAGGATGATGCAGCACAGAACAACGATCAAGAAAAAAACAGAGGACAACAACGAACAACAAAAGAAATAGGAGAATGCGAACGGAGAAAGATGTACGCACATCTGCAGTCACGAACTAGAGGAGACATGAATGGAAATGTAGTAACATCAATACCATCAACGAAAGGCAGTAGATTGCAACATTAGCGAAGATCAATAACCATCAACGAAGGCAGCAACAAGAAGGACAAAAACGACAGCAGCAGGTGCAGAAATTTGGCACAACAGGACGAAGTAGAAGCAGCACCATTGACCCACAAACAGGGGACCAAGTAGAACGCATAACAAAGAAGAATGAAGAAGACGAAATGGAGAAGAAGAGAGGGAATACCTTCGCGATTTCAGGTGCAAGGGTGCGGCAGATGCGACCACAAAACAGGAGACATGTGATGGTGGTTGAAGAACGAAGGCTGAGAGAGAAAGCGTCACTATTGGAGCCAAAAACAAACAACGAAAATTGATGGTGATAGCGAGGTACTGCTAACAGTACAAAAGGAAAAGAAATGGAGGAAGGAGGCGGCTGATAGGGAGAAGAGGCTGGTTGATGGGGTGAACGAAGAGAAAGAGAGGGGGTAAGTAAAGGATGAACTAATGAAGCAGTGGAAACAAAAACAAGGAAGAGGGGGATGGATCAAGTTGGTGTACAGGTTCGAAAATAAATGTGGGGTTTAGGAAAACGGAGTTAGTACAACGTATGAACTGAAAGTGTCGAGTCAAAAGTCGACCCACATAACAAATTAAAACCGGGTTGAAAAAGTGAATAATTTGACCCAATAAACAATAGAACAAATAATATATTATCGAGGTTAAAATAAAATATTCGAGACGAAAATGAAGTTGTAGAAAGAATAATTTATTAGTTCATGAGTATTTATAAAATGTATCTCAAAAGTAAAACAAACGTTTACGATAAAAATAATGTTTCTTGAGAAAATTAACAAAGGTACGACGAAAATGAATTAAGTCGATTTCTCGAGGAATAATAATAATAAATTATTTAACGAAGCTTATTAAAACGAGTTCAGGTTTAAAATAATATAAATGCAAGCTTAGATCGAAAGAGTTTGGAATTCAAATCGTCGAAACAGAAGTTCATTAAGAAGTAAATTAAATGTATAAAATAAATCCAAACAGAAATAAAAATATGTTTTAAATATAAGAATAGTTTTCGAGACAAATAGAATTTTAGGAGTTTAAAACAATTAAACGAGAAATTCTTTTATAATAACTTTAAGATTTACGAATTAAATCATAAATAGAATAAAAGTTAAATAAAACTTAATTTATAAAAAATCAGGGGTGTTACAATCTACCCCACTAAAAGAAGTTTCGTCCTCGAAACTTACAAAAAATAAATATAGAATGGAAAACAAAGTTATATCACTTGAACAAAACGAGAATGCTTAACTCGCATCACAATCTCGGTTTAAAATTTTTACCACTTCAAATGTGATATGAAATCGAAATCAAAGACAAAAATTTATTTCAAGATAAGTTGAGCTCAGTTAACCGAAGTTTGAAAATCATTTAAATTTATAAAATCGTAAGTTAAAATTATTTGATAAAATAATGACGATAAATAATACTCTCTCCTAGTCTAAATGATCTTTCTCTTTGATTAAAATACTCCTCACATATATTAAACAAAGGGGAAGATAATTCAGACTCGGAGGGAGTATTTGTAAACGAACTTGAGGGGGAGAGTACCCAAATTATTTCAAAGCAAACGTAAAACGTTTTGATTAAAAAATTCGACAATATCTTGTTTTAAGACCAAACAAAAATTTGAGAAATCAAATTTTGTAGTTAATAAATAAAAATCGAACCAGTCGTTGAACATTTGCAATAACACATTTAAAGTCGATCGACAATAAAACAAAAACTTAGACATAAGAAGTTTTTCGAAAATTTTAAACCGTTTTACATAATAATCTAATAGAAATCAAAACATTTACAGTCATGAAGGTTTTCATAAAATTTTGATCGCTTTAAAGTAAAAATTGGAAACAATTTCGAAATACTTTAAAATAAAACATTAAGGCATTTTTAAACATAACTGAATATATATATATATATATATATGTCAATCGAGAATGCAACAAACACGAAGTATAAAGTTCTTAAATTATGACTCAAAATTTTTAAATTTTACGATATCCGAAAATTTGAAGTTAGTCAAACTTTTTTACAAAATAGGGAGTTTCACAATTTGAAATTATACCTCCAGATGATAAAATTTCGTGGTGAACTAAAATTTTAAATTTGTCAATCTTTTCATAAAAAAAATAGAGAGTCCGGGAAAAGTTAATAACGGATAAAATAGAACAAGATTATACGATAATCAAAACAATTTTTTTTTAGGGGTGAAAGGATTGGAAGCAGACGAGGTAGCAGGACTCAAGAAAAACAAAGGGGGGGACAAAATTGAGAGCCAAACAGATCTCTCATGAATTGGAAAATAAATTAACCATCTCGAGGTTTCTAGCACGACTCCCACAAACACGAGTTTCTAATTACAATCAAATAATACCATGTCCAATATTAGGCATTAGGTTGTCCTACTCAGTCTTGCAACGTCCAAAACATCAATTGTTACAACCTCCAATAAAAGGTCTTGCATAATTATTCACTTGTTCAAACGACACAATACTAATCCTCAAAAGCTTTAGAATCTAATCTTATTAGTTAAGATTCCACGGTCAACGGAACACACCCAAACTCTTGATCGATAAGGCTCCTACATTCAAAGCTCATAAGGTTTGAAATCGAAGTATACTCCAAATTTCTCGAGTAAGGAACATTAAACAAAATCCACACTAGTAGAAAAACATGGATTTGAGGCTCCATAAACCCTCCATTTGAAGCGTTTTATATGATGCCTCATACGCGGGAGGGGGGGGGGTTTGCGCTTTTTAGGAGCCTCTATGGATGGACGATTTGCGGCGTTTTGCCAAAAAAAACGCCTCAAATTGGTAATTACAAAATTGAAAAAAAACCTATTCGCGGCGTTTTTGGAAACAAACGCCTCAAATAGGTGTATTTTTAAATTAAAAAAAATAATAACTACAAAACTAATGACTTCATACATTTCAAAATATAAATTACATTATTCAATTTTTCATGATATTAAAATAAATACACCAAAAATTACACTCGCACAGTATTTATACTAATGCGCTCCATGCACTTGATATCTAAGTATACTAATGTCCAAGTATATGACAAACCTACAAAGAAGGCAAAATATTCAAAAATAAACAAACTTGTGTACCATTTTTGCACATCTCACACTTTTGAATATATTTATGTGGATCCAAGTCGTTGCCAACAATTTCTAAGATAAGTGGTACTAGGAACACTTTGTTGAAGAACTTAATTATAAAATGCAGCTGTGACGAAATTAGCTTCGTGGATTTTCTATCAGCCTGATCGCTTATGGGTCCGTTGGGTGAACAACATTTATCTGAAGGGGCGGACCTGGAGTGATTATCAGCCCAATACCGATGTCACTTAGGCATGGAGGAAGATTTGTCAAGCAAAGGAGAAAATAAAAAAAATGTTTGTGAATAGAGTGTGGCATGACTCGAGAAACTGCTATTCTATTGCGATGGCCTACGAGACTTTGCGGGTTCATAAGCCGCGGGTTCCTTGGTCGCACCTTGTTTGGAGTGCTTGGAGTATCCCTAAGCATAGCTTTATTGCTTGGCTTGTGTTTAGGGGGACTCTAAACACTAGGAAGAAATTATTGGGGATGCAGACTCCGATCGGTGCTATATATGCGAAGCCCAGGAGGAGAACTTCGAACATCTATTTTTTGGGTGTCCTTGGAGTTCTCGAGTTGTAGATTTTTGTAATTTGATTACACGGCAAATATATATATATATATATATATATATATATATATATATATATATATACTTACCCTTTACCAAAAAAAAAAAGTAAGATGACACATGATAAATATGGGAGAAATTTGCTATCAAATGTCTCTCTGGTTTGTCCCAAAGATCTTACAACACTACCATTGAAAAGGAACGTAAATCACAATGGAAAATATCAACTATATAAAGATCAGAAAATTTATCAAATAAGTCCAGATAATGTTCGGACCCGTTTTAACAATACGATCCATAATTTGTCGCAAGGGAGACTGACTCAAAAAATAATACTATGTAACTAATAAGAGCGAAAAATAAATTTCTGAATTGAAGTGCAAACTACCAGCAATAGTAGCATTATCCCATCCTTGCCAACTACAACAGCTAGCAATTGCCACCCAAACTGTCCCGCTCTTTTTCACTCCAATTTAACTTGATCAACTTCTTAAACCAATTAAACTGCAAAAAACAACCATCAACGACAAAACTTAACACTAAAATCCTCATCAAGCAACCCACGTAAAGCAAAACCCTAATTACACAGCTAGAGCAAAATAAGACCTTAATTACACAGGTAGAGCAAAATTCATCAGTAAAAATAATGCTCAATTTTTTTCCACGGCTGGATTAAAACCATAATTACACCCAGCTCACATCCTGACATTAAACTCATGGGTAATCCATAATCAAGTCATAAAATCCAACTAATAAAAAGTTAAAAACTCTTGCAAGAATTTCGATACTACAGACTGAAGCAACTTTGGTACGATAAAGACATTTTAATAGACACCAAGACATGACATAATATAGGAGTATATACTAGTTGTTGAGAAATATGAATGCTCTGCAAGAAGGAAGAGGGTGGGGTACCATTATCTTTAGCTTATGATGAATAGAAAAAAAATCACTTGTAAAAGAGCTCCCTATATTAAACCGCATAAGAAATTTTGAGCCAGGGGGTGCCACCTACACCAAATGAAAGCTTAAAGTGTTAGTACGAGTTCTGTCGAAGACGTTTTTAGCTAATTTAGGCTGAATCATGTGTAATCTACCTCTAGACATTTTTTTTGGTAATACATTAGTAGAGGTTGACCAAAGCAACATCAATGGAGGAATAAGAATGAAAGAAGTGCGGAAGGTTAGAAAATGAATCTTACTGTTCCCTTTGCCCCTTGAAGGCCATGTAACAGTGTAACACTCAAGCTCAGGCTAGCCAACATACTTCTTCTTCTCCGCCTCCTTTACAACCTTAGAAAGAGTTTAAACAAAACGTTCAACTTCTCCTTCAACAAAATATTCAACGATCAACAAAATTCATTATAAAAACCAAGTGTCAGAACTAGTATTCTTACTATAACAATAATCAAATAAAAAACATATTGAACCAGAATACCCAGTTTAGAACAAAACATTTAATAATCAACAAAATTAATTATGAAAATCAGTAGTGCTATTGGCCCATCTTCACATCCCTAAATTAGCTCTTCTAGACTAAATGACTTGGGGGTATAAGAACCTCAAAACTCTAGTTTGCACTACTCTGACAGTACTACACATGAGAACTTAATTACCCGCTGTGACCCTGATGGGGTGAACTATAGGATAGTCGAACGAAAAGTGTAAACAAAAGGTAGGACATTGCTAGTGTTTAATGTTTAATGTTTGAACATAAAACTGATAGCTCCGGTATGATCCAACATATGCCTCTTATATAAGCCATACGTTTTGCTTCTAGTTAAAGTGGTAAACATTAAACACAATCAGAATCTATGTGCCTTAAAGTTTGGAATGATATTTATTAAGACTATAAAGGCAAAACAACTTCAAAACCAAACTAAATAAGCTAAATATCAATAAAACTAAATAAGCTAAATAACATTTCCAGAACTTCTCTACGGTGTATCCATTGCCACTTCATAATTACATCATTCATCCATCCATGTAAATGAATTCATCCTCCACAAAAAGTACATCCAACTATGAAAAGAAGCACGAGGTTTAAATTTTAAAAAATAAATATAAAAGTGAAATGTTAAGAAGCACGATATAGAATAAATATAGAGTTTACCCCAGGTGCATACTCAAATGAACATTTTCTCTAACTACAGCTCAAATGAACAGACATCATCACCATTTACATCAAAACCAAATTAAAGTTGACCAAAATACTCTACCTTATAGTTCATAATTTTGGAAATTCAACACTCGAACTCATATATTATTCATAGTATACTAAAGCCAAATACGTGTGACTATATTCAGGCATGAACCAGTAACGCGGACCTATCAGAACGATAAATTGAAACAAATTTAAATTTAAAACAGATGAAATATCCCAAATTGACAATAACCACAAAATCATAAGAATTTCTATTTTGACTCCGGTTTGGAACCAATACTGTAACAACCCGGATTTTCAATGACTTAAAATAATAGATAATGTGGAAAGTTATCTAAGTCATTTAATTAAATTATATCAGAGTGTAAATAAATCCGGATCGCTACGGATCCTTACAATAAACGACTATTAATTACATAGTCTTGATTCACTTAGTACAAAATATAAATTGTATTTTTATACCAAACATGTTATTAAATCTCTCTCGCTCGATTCCCCAATGTCTTAGACCTGCAAAAAAAAAAATACAGTGGACGCTGAGCGGGACAGCAACCAAGCCGTTCATCTAACATCACCTCGAACACATAAGACAACCATGTGAATAACAAATAATATGCTTATAAAGATATTAAAGGATATCACGTAACATATAGTTTCCTTTACTTCAATTAATCAACATGTGAGGTGATGAAAACGATAAATTTTATAAGATGGGACATTGGCAGCCATTTGATTTTAAAAATCATTTTTCACGTAAACAGAGAATAAACACACGAGTCGTGGCTCCTAGTATCACCGCTACTCCATATTGGCTTGCATCTCACCAATAAAAGTAACCGTGTTACCGACTCGTAGACCGAACCGATCTTATGAGGTTTACATCTCACCCATAAGGCTCAATTGGGCCCGAACTTCTATTATATTATATGTTTATTCAAACGGGGCTCTGGGCTGAAATGAAAGCTGATGATTACATTCTCTGCATCACCAAGAGGGAACCCGCAGCTTTCAGAATCCTGTTCTGCCCCCGCTACCTAGGTGGTAATACTGATCAAGTACTTGTTTATATGTGCGCCACATACCCTACGCAGACTCTTGAACAGCAGAACTCACTGCCGTAGGACGACTACCTTAAACCATAGGTCGACTCTCGGACCGCAGCCTTCGAGTCTGCTTTTCATTACAAGTGCAGTCGAAACACCACGCATGGTAGGATCCAACACAAGCTATTCGTCCCAGACTCGCATCGTAAACCTTATATAAAAGTCGCCCGTGAACAAGTAATACATTATTTGGTTACCTTCAGTAATCGGTCGGACTCATTTGAAACAGTCAAATCCTCAAATAATTACTTTCTGTGTGACAACGTTATACTTTGATCCTCAAGTGTCACCCGAAATGTTATATTCCAAATATCGTATAATATTTTTAAAATAGTAAATCTTTTAAATGAAGTCTTATAAAAATAAAATTTAAGTATAATAAAATATTGTTTTAAAATTTATAGTTTATGAAAAATATAATTTAAGTCATTTTAAATCGATTTACAAAATTTGACGAAAAATTATTTTTTAAATATTTATAAATGTCGTGTAAAAATTTTGGAACAGAATAAATCCATTTATTTTAGAAAAATGAAATTTATAAATTTTTAACTAAATTAAACATAATAAGTAAAATTTTATTAAAATAAAACATTTTACAAGTTACTAATTTACTCTATTATTATAATATATAAACAAATGTAAAAGTACTAAAGAAAATTAAATATGACCAAAGTTACAATTATATAAAACACATACAAAATATATAGAAAATAGAATAAACATATATAACAAATAGAATTAAACATACATATAAAATACAATGAAAATGATATAAGTAAATTTTATCATTTTAAGTTCTTTTATTCATTTTATCATTTTTCATATAGACAGAAATGTAAATGTGATAAATAAATTAAATTAAACAAGTGATAGTTTAGTCAAGTTAAATTTAGTCATAATAAAATATCACGTAACATTTTTATATATACATAAGTAATTTAGTCGTACAAACAAGCCTAAATATTTAAATAAGCAATTTATTAAATTACTAACACAATATACTTATATATAAGAAATGTTGTTTGAAGAAAAGTTTGGTTACCTTAATAGTTATTACGGAATATTTATTAACGTTATTCTAGGTTAGGAAAGTCGTCTTTTTCCTCCTTTAAAGAAATTTTCAGGTCGAAATGATTTGACCCAAATACGGTATTAGAAAAGTGATCCCGCCAAATACTGGACAACTCCTCATTCCCGATGCTCTAATTATAAAGAAGGACGAGAGAGTAAATATAGCATGTAGTACGGAGTAAGTAGTACAATAAGTAGAAGTAGTATTACATATTATAGTAATTATAGTACCGAGAGTATGTATAATATGTAGTTACTGGTGAGTAATGTATGTAGGTAGTTACTCCGTATATGGTATATATAGTAGAATATATAGGTATGAAACTAGGAATAGCATGCAGGAGTAGGAGGGTAAGGGGTGTAGGTTAAGGTTAGTGTACCATAGGCAGTATAGGTGTAGAAGTATTAGACATATAGCTTAGGTGAGTGGTAAAGAGGGGTATGGAATACGTGGGTGGTAATTAGGACACCCCAATTTCCCGAGTTTCGGTCCGTTTTTCGTACAAACGTCTTTCTTTCTTTCTTACATAGTTAAAATATAAGATTACGAAATTAAAATAATGAAAATCGTAAAATATATTTTAAAAACGAGTTTGTAAGACGTCAAGTAAAATAGACAGTAAATAGTTTTACGAGACAAAGTTTATAAGAAATTATTATTATAAGAATTCTATAAATTATTAAATTTTTACGAGACGAGAAAATGTTAAAACGACAGGTTAATATTAAAAATGTTTTTAAGTTTTAAAACTTTATTTAACGAAAGATAAAACTTTTAATAATACGATAAATAAATTTTCATGTTTTTATAACGGAATAATTTTTTTTTTTTATTTAACGAAAATAAAAAATTTAATTTACGAAAATAATTTTTCAAATGTTAAACTTTGTTTAAATAAATGTTTAAAATTTTAATACTATTTGAAAAATATGGGGTGTTACAAATACAATACGGAATAGTAAAAAGAAAAAGAAAAAAAGTCGTATTCTATTATTTAGACTCTAGTTTCCTTTCCTATTCAGCTTTCACACCTCGATTAGACTACAACTACACTTCTCATACAAAGAGTAAACTGCCATTCCCTTCCACTTTTCATACAAACAAATCCCTATAGAGAAATTTTCCTACTGAATATAGAAGAAGAATACATTGAACGAAACAAAGGTGATAATTAATTCAAAAGCAATAGATATTACCTAAACTTCCATTAATGGAACTACATACTAATCAACCCAGTAGCTAGAGATCAACGGAGAACCGAAGAGAAATTAGGAACATTATGCTGAACAAAATCTGCAACAAGAGCCCAAAAAAACATCAGCTAGAGGAAACACTAAGTTAGTTACACAAACTGGGGAAATTCGAGTCTAGCTAAGAATCAATAACAAAAAGCTTCATCATCTTGAACAAAAAGGAAGAAAAAATTGAACAAAATCGAAAAAACCCCTAAATAATATGGAAACCCCTAAATAATACTGTAGTATTAAACATTCATTTGTATTCTGCAATAAAAAAAAAGTTATTTTCTCAATCATACAAAACCCATATATTACCAAATCTAGAAACACATACCCTTAATTAACCAAATAATCTGGTAAAAAGCTAATGAACAACAAGCAAGCAGTGAGCCTAACAAATAATTAGTAACAAATAATTTAAAATGGAGAGTGGATGAGTAGCAAGTAGTGAGCGGCGAGTTTCGTCGGAGATGGTGGACTTGGTTTCGTCGGGGATGAGGGAAGTCAGAAGTGGAATGACAGTAGGATTTGAAAGATAGGGATGACTGATGAGAGAGAGGCTTGGTTAATGAATTCTTTTTTTTAATAAATTAAAAATAATAAGGGTAGGGAGGCGTCAAGTGGACGCCGCACCAATTTGACGTTAATAGTGGAGAAAGCCTCATTTTATTTTATTTTACTATTTATTGTAATTTATTCTTAAAAGTGACTCTTCCAAGTTTTTTTTCATAAACAAAAAGATAAAATATTTGCAGTTATTTACTTAAAATGCTGCAAATGAGGAGACGCGATTCCACATTTTTCTACTAGTGCCACCAATTTAACAATGCTCGGGTATGAAATCCTCAAAAATGATCGCCAACATATTTATAATGCCACAAGAACAGAAGTTGGGAAAGTACAACAAATCCTCAAACACGCTCACACCTATATGTAAAGGCGCAAACACTCACATCTTCAAACACGTCATTCAACTAAGGTTTCCGAGAAGTCCATCAAATGCCTAATTACAATAAGGCAACCATAATATGTTTGATAACTTAACAAAGTCACAATCTTGTTGGTCAAAGAGTTCTGAATCTTAAATTCCATCAAAATAATTGGCATCAAAGTATCCCTCAAAACAACACAGTAAAACCAAACTGTGATTGTGCAAGATAGTTCTCTTATTCAAGGACAACAACAGTTAATCCAAGTTAGATCACTCAACTCCAAAGTTCATAGGTTACAACCTTAAACGACGATCAACGATTTAATCCTTAAGAAACAAGGGCAATTTATGTCAGCCAAAATTTCTAACGACATTAATGAAAACCTTTAATGGTACCACACCACTCAAGCTAACACTTTAAACAACACTTTAAGATCCCAAACATTCACGATGCATCCATCAAATAAGCATTAGGTAAGAATTCCAAAGTAATATTACCAGCTACACTTAGTTTGGTTCTAGATATACTAGGTATCCATCACAATAAGATATACTCTTACTACTCCAAACGATCATTCAACTTTAAGTACTTTATATAATCATGTAACATATAACCCAATGCTGATCGGAATCTAAGGTATCATCCTAATTCCATCAAGCAACAATTTTCCATTCAAATCAATCCTCAAGAATTTCTTAATTGCTTAGAAGATAAGGTAGACTCACAATCCTTAAACCAGGTAACAAGGATTTACTAAGCCTCAAACATCTATAACTTTTCACGGGGTTTACTGAGACGGAATTCGATCAAACCAAAGAATCTCAAGAAGAAAAATGGTAAAGTAGGAGAATTAATCGAATATTTATCACAAGAATGAAGACGAGAATTTATAAGAGAAGAGTTGGAAGAAGTAGAGGCAGGGAGAAAAGAATCAATAATCCTAGATAACTAAGATCTAAAACGAGAGGGGAATCTTCGGGCCTCTAGAGTTTCACAAAGGAACTCGCGGGATATCTTCAATGCTAATCATTGAGTTTCAGGAACATGAAAACTTAACAAGTAAGTCCTTACTTGGTTTCTACCCATTTTTAATAACGTTTTAGTTAACTGTTCAAATCATTTACTAGTATTTTCCCCAATTTCAGGTTTAAGCGTTGGGAGCAGTGATACTCTGATACGAACTGTAATCCCCTAGAAAATCTAACGCGATACACAGGCGGAAACACTATAGAGTTGGGATTAAAACACACCGTAACTATGTCTCAATAAATTAAAAGGTAAGTCAAACCATAGGCCATATATAAAAATGGCCAAAAATTTGAAACAATCCATAATACAGTGATCTTATTAAAAAAAGCAGGATCCACAACTGCTCGTTAGCCCATACCCAGCAAAACACGTATACCTGCCATGTTAAAAACATAACAGCCACAATCAGTGAGGAGCAACGTCACCGTTCTCCCAGCGGTATAACATGATTTTAAAAACTATAATTACTATTATAGAAAAATAGTAAAAACGGAAAAAAGTAAAACATTATGATAAAATAAACTTTCAGTGAAAAATCTTCACATGTCGAAACAATATAATAAAAATGAGTTTTTCGAAGAAAAAAATAAAACATTTGCCAACCTGCAAACCAAAATATGTTGATAATAATAAAAATATTCAAAATTGCGTTATGGATAGAAGTAGTGTAGAATCTAGAGTTTCACTAGGATAATACTGGAAACTAGTTTCAAGAACTGTAGCCTTAACTCATAACAGACTCCAGTCTCTAACTAGGCAACTCAATTTTAACAGGAGTGCGTGCAACGAGGTCCTGATTTAACTAGTGCATACCCCTCCTAGACAACAATTATGTCTAGTTCAGCTGACGGCGACTAACACGATGTAATATCTAGATTAAGGTCAAAACATACACTCTCCTGGGCGAAACTACGCCCAGTCCAACGACCAAGTGTGCCCCAAATAGACACACCGGCTTTATAGCTGATTGCAAAAACGTACATCCCAGACTATATATTTTACTCTAAACCCACACTTGTTCTTATTCCATAACTCCAAAAAAAAGCGTTATCGATATATACAAAAGATAATCATTACAATAATAAGAGAACAAAAGGGAAAAGGGATCACTTCCCAAAAGAGGAAATTTTCTATTTCAGGAAACTTCTATATTTAGAAACTTTACAAAAATAGCATTATATCAAATTATTGAAAATATTATTTCCAACTAATAAAGCATTTTTAGTAAACGATATAGACATATTTGGACATTCTGTCCAGAAGAATAAATTTTCCAGAATTTGTAAACTCAGATTTTAAAGGGTTTTCTCGTTAATCGTCTAAAATCTCGAGAATAACGATTAATAAAAATAGTAATTACAAAAAGATTTAAGTATTAATTTCAAAAACTTATTATTAAACTTAAAAATCATGATTTTCCAGAAACGACCAATTTTTCCAGATTTCCAAAATTCCAGATTCAACGAATTCCATTAAAACCGTCTTTTAAAACTCGTTTTTTTTTTGGTAAATGGTAAGTATATAAAATCTCAAAAATGATTTACATCAGTTCACTAATCTTGTTACAAAATTAGTATCTCTAGTTGTCATATTCCCTTTCCTAATGTACCCATAATGCATTATGAGCTCTTTTTTTGCTATTTTCCCAACTATTTCTGGTCTAATAATGGAGTTCTCATTCCTGCTTTGGTTCCGTTGCTTCCATACATGATATATGACCGAGTTAATGACCCCGTTAATCACTGCCTTCCTCAATTTGCTTCCCCTTATCCTCATTCTCCACTGATTGCTGATATCCTCAGGTAACTCATGCTGTATCCATTTCTCCATATACATCAGGATCTGTTTGCTGTAGTTGCAGCGGCAGAACAGATGCTTTATATCCTCCTCCTCTTGTCCACAGATACAACATTCGATCTCGTCTACCAGGTTCATCTGGTTTAGCCTCATTCTTGTGTTTATTGCGTGATGTTGGACTAACCAGGCCACCACTCTGTGTTTTAGTAAAGTCCATTTACTCCATACTAAGCTATGCCAATGCACATCCGCCTCCTTGTTTCTAATCTATTGGTACCCTTTAGCTATTGTATATTCCTCATCCCAGAAACATTCCAATTGTTTGTCTCGAAACCTGATTGCATCTTATCTCTTACTTGGCAGATTTTCCTCCAAGTCCAGCTTGTATTTTGGTTCGGTTTGTACTCCTGCCAGTCCTTGTTTTCTAAATAGGTGTGATGAACCCACTTAACCCATAATTAATCGGTTTGAGCCGTGATCCACCATGCGAGCTTGCCGATTGCAGCTTTATTCCAGTTTGTATTTTGAATAACATTCAAGCCGCCTTCTTTGTATGGAAGACAGATCTTATGCCATGATACCAGCGGAGTTCTGGAGTAAATCTCACGCCCTGCCCATAAGAAAGTTCTGCAAAGTCCTTCAATCTTCTTGATAATGCCATTAGGAAGAATAAACATTGATGCCCAGTAATTGTGAAGGGTATTTAGCACAGTTTTATCACAACGAGTCTCCCTGCATACGATAATTTCCTCGCGCCAATTTTCCGGATTCTCTCCGTTATCTTAAAGATTAAAGGTTGACAGTCAGCAATAGTGAGTCTAGAGGCCTTGATGGGTACTCCAAGGTACTTGAAAGGTAAGTTACCTTCCTTACACCCAGAGACCTTGATGATATCCTGCTTCACCATAGCATTCACTCCACTAAAGTACACATTCGATTTGCCCTTGCTTAACTTCAGACCTGACGCTGCTGAGAAAGTTGCAAAGGTCCTGAGAAGCACCATAATTGACTTGACATCCCCTTTGCTAAATAGTAAAAGGTCATCAACAAACATCAGTGAGGCCATTTTCATAGGCTTGCACAGCGGATGAAACTTGAATTCATTGGTAGTTGTTGTATGCTGTAAAACCCTTGCCAGATAATCCATACAAATAGTGAAAAGGAGGGGTGATAAGGGATCCCCTTGTCTGAGCCCTCTTTTCCCTTGAAAAAACCCGAACATATCTTCATTTAGGCAGAGGGAAAAGGAAGGAGTGGAGACACATTGCATCAAAAGATTAATAAACTGAGGCGGGAACTGCAACCCACAAAGCATCTGATGCAAGAACGACCATTCAACCGAGTCGTAGGCCTTCTGCATATCCAGTTTGAACAAGCATCTTGGGGATATGTTGTGTCTTGAGTAAAGTCTAATTATATCTTGGCAAATCAGTATGTTTTCCACAATACTTCTCCCTTTTATGAAACCTCCTTGGACTGGCGATATGATATTCGGTAAGACTCTTGCCAGTCTATTGCAAAGCAGCTTAGAAATAATCTTGTACACGAGATTGCAACAGGCTATCGGCCTAAACTGCAAAACAGGTTTAGGTCTGTCCACCTTAGGTATTAGCGTGATCGTGGTACAATTGATCTGTTTAAGGATCTGCCCGTTGGAGAAAAAATCCATCACTGCTGTACATACCTCCTCCCCAACCGTATGCCAGCAGTCTGCAATGTATCAATTGAGAGGTGTATTTCTCCACTAATACAGTACAAAGCGACGGATCCCACAAGACCTAAATTCTACCTCCAGTGTAATGCACCAGTTATTAAAGGTATTATTCATAATTCTACTCTGATTCTGACTCTTGATTTTAGTCTCAAGCAAACCAAATAAACTACATTTATTAGCATAAAGAAACTTCAAAATCTCATTCTGTTTATTCACCCTATTTATTCCCCTTACATTCCAAAAGCCCATCTTCATCTATTATTGAGTATAGGCGGGTTACCCTTCTCCTCACTTGCTTGTTTCTCACTACTTCCTGTCACCATATTAGCAAAAGATGCCCCCCCTCCCCCTCCTACATGAGGAAAACCAGGAGTGTGTAACACCCCAATTTCTTTCCTGGGTAATGGAGGAAAAGAAATATCCTGCTGTACTGGTTTCTCCTTTTCCTGAACATTCTCCTTTTCTGTAACACTCTGAGGATTCTTCTTTGGAATTTCCTTCTGTGGTACAGAAACCATCCCAGGTTTTTTCCCCTGCAGTCTATATTCCCGTCCTTCATGCCCTATCTTCCTGCAAATGTTACAGCAGACTGGTTTCCAGTCATATGCAACATCAATGTTGACTGGAATTCCTTTTTCATCCTTGAATCGTATACTATTAGGCAATGTTTCTCCTACTTTCAACTCTACTAGGACTCTAGCAAAATCAATTCTGGTTCGTTGTGCTGTTGCCTCATCTCTCCTGATATATTTCCCAACTAGGCCTGCTATCTTTTCCAAACTCCTGCCCCAAAATTTCAAAGGCAAATGTTTCAGTCTTATCCACGAAGGTAGCAATTTAACATCCTCCTTCTCCAGTTTAACCTCAGGTCTCCATTCCTTCAAGACAAGAGGCTTGTTATCAAACATGAAATAGCCTCCTTGTAACACCGCATTTTTCATTCCTTCAGTCTCAAATCGTACCACAAAGATACCATTATTCATGAAGGAAATCTTGGTGATGTTATGAGTTTTCCAAATGCGTTTGATAAAACCTTCAAGCACCTGCCAAGGCGGGTTCGCACCAACCACGAAACCGTAAATAGCCGAGTTCCAGAATTTTAACTCATCCTCAACATCCTCCTCCAAGAGTTGGAGGACGTCATTTGATTCATCTTTGTCATGGGAGTGCAAATTCCCTGAATTATGATTGATAGAAGTCTTTTTCCTGCCCTTCATGTAAGTCCAGTACCCCCCCTTCTCACCCGAAATATCTCTTTCCTCCTCCATTATCTCCATGGAGATAGTGTCAGCATCGATATCATCATTCTCATCCCCTAAATTGTACGCTGGGATACCCCCCATAACGTCCTGCATGGAGCGCTCTTTCATGGGTTCGTCCGTATTAGGCCTCTTAAGTTCCTTGTCCTTGGCCTTATTACCAGAATTACTACTACGTCTCGCCTTCCTTGTAGTGATCAAAGGATGTCTTGGTGATCTTGATGACGAACTCAGGGCCATTGTGCCTTCGGATCGCCGTCAAACACCGCCTTCCCTCTCTCACTAGGGTTTTTCTCTCTATTATAGATTTTTACCGATAAACAAAGTTATTTCACTTGAACAAAATGAGAATCTTTTAAAACTCGTTTCTACAATTAACGATTCTCCTAATAAAACATGTCATTCCTAATAGTTGATTAAAGTACTAAAATCATAAAAATACATTTTTTTCTCAAGAACCATCGGGAACACCTTTTTTCTAGATTGAAAACAAAATGAGAAATCGGGAATTAAAATGACAAACACGGTTCTAACGATAAACGATGATTTAAAGTGATTAATTAATTCACCCACTTAACAATTCCGAAAAATTAGGAAAAAAAAAATCGTAATGTTTTTTCTTCAGAAAGATTATGCACACCAAACTTAAGATTAAAATAAAATGTTTACGCTCTATAATTAAAAATTGGCTTTTAATTATTTTTGTCCGAAAACGATAATAATTCAATAATCGATATCTAAAATATCAGAAAAATACCAAGTTATTAAAAATCATTAAAAATATCATTTTTTACAGAATATATTCATATATTAAAAGTTTAGGCCAAATATTACGATTTTACAAATTAATATGACAATTTAATCGTTAATCTCGTAAAAACGAAAAAATTACCGAAACATGCAATTTTCAACTTTTAAAAAGTCTGGATAGCAACTTTGTGACATACGTATATTCTCAAAAATAAAATATAAAAATATACATATAATTACACAAATAAAACCAAACAATACCAAGTAACATCGACGTTACCTCTAATCCAAGTCCGAATATACGATGTAACCGTCTTCTGCGGGATCGCTTAGGAAGCCTAAAAAAACATGAATTCCATGGTATGAAAATACCATAATATTGCTGAAAAATCAAGGTGACAACGATTGGAAATGAAACCGATTAATACCTTATCGAAGGAGACAGAAAGAGGATCGAAACAAGCAAAAATTAAGAGACAGAAAGATACTGATGAACACAAAATGGGGCTGCTATTTTGAGGGTGTTTGACTTGAATATGGAGAGCAAAAGAGGGAGCATTTTGCCTTGAATAAAAGCTAGATTAAAAGTAAGAAAATGAATGAGAGAAATGGATGGTTTATGCACTAATTGGAGGAGAAAACTAAGTGCATAATTACATTCAAATACATGTCCAAGTGAAGGGAAAGAAAGAGTTGGTTAGTCAACATATTAATTGGAAGAGAAAATATCTTAACCTTAACACATTTGTTATCAACTAAAATGGTATAAAAAAAATGTAATGGCAGTGTGTGACAAGGGTGCCACGGTCCAAATGACTCAATTCAAGGTGAGTTCAAAATAAGTCGTAAGTTGATAAAAAGAAAGTTCGTAAAATTATTAAAGGTATTTGGAAGCAATCGGGTAAACCTCGCGTTTAGAAATTAATTATTTACGAAACTTTGTAATAAAATCATTAAATGATAGATTTTAATAAATAAAAATATTTTCTTAGTTAGAAATATTATATAAACGTATTTGGACCCTTATAGAAAAATAAATAACCCAAATCCAAGCTTAAAATGATAGTTCGTATAAAAATGGGATTCTTCGCGAAAGAAATAAATAATTTGCGAGGAAAATTTAATAAATAGATATATTTGGCTCAAAAATATTATGAAGCTTGAAAATGAAGAAAACTGAAAGCAGAAAAATAACAGAGTCATGACGGAGTCATAACGTAATAGATAACAAGTTAACAACGCATAGAAAATTAGCGAGTGTTACAATCCTCCCCACCAAAAGAAAGTTTCATCCTCGAAACTAAGAATAAGCATAAAGGAATCAAGATTACCCCACTAGAAAAGATGGGGATCCAAATTTGTATGGAAATTTTGTTTTAAAAGAAAGTATTCCAACTTTCAAAGTGATACGAAATCGAATGCAAATATTTGATAAAGAAAATTGGGCTAAGCTACCCAAAGTTTAAAATCTTCTAAATTAATGAAATCGTAAAGTGAAGTTATTTGATAAAATAACGATGTTAAATAACATTTGTAAACGAACTCGAAGGAAAAATGGTAACCATACATTTTCAAAACAAAAGTAAAACAATTTGATTAAGAAATTCGATAATATTTTTTTTTTGTGAAGAAACAAAATTTAGTTTGGAAAAATCAAATTTTGTAGTTATCAAAGTAATTATGAAAGTTTTCTAAAATGTTACCAAACTTGAACATACAAAATAATTATGACAATGTTAAAACGTTTTACATAATAATCCTATAGAAATTGAAGTATTTGGAAATATGAAAGTCTTCATAAAATTACGATCGCTTGAAAATAAAAAATTGAAATAATTTCGAAATAATTTAAGATAAATTATTAAGGCATTTTGAAATAGATCTAAATATAAATATCAACCAAGGATAAAACAAAAGTGAAGTATAAAGCTCTTAAATTATAATTCAAAAAAATGTTACATTTCACGATATCCAAAAAGTTTAAGTTTGTCAAACTTTTTACAAAACGGGCAATTTCACAATTAGAAATTATAACTCAAACGTTAAAATTTTACGATAATCCATTTTTTTTAACTAGTCAAACTTTTTATAAAATAGGGAGTTCGAAAAATGGTTAACGAATAAATAGAACAAAGGTAAACAATAAATTAAAATAAGAGCTTTCAAAATCGATAAAGATCGAAGGAATTAACAGTAGATGCGGTAACAGAATTCAAGAGAAGCAGAAAGGAGGACGAAGTTGAGAGTCAAACAAAGCTCTCAAGAATAATTACAGAAATTAACCATCTCGAGATTCCTAGCATGACTCCCACAAACACGGGTTCCTAATTCCCATCAAATAACGCTAAGTCCAATATCGGTACTGGGTGGTCCTACTCAATCTACAATCTTCAAAATTATCAACTGCCACAACCTCCAACATTAAGCCTTACATACTTATATAATCTTTCAATTAGTACGGTAAGAATCCACAAATGATTTAGGCAAATCCATTAATTAAGATTCTAACGTTTATCAAAGCATACCCAAACTCGTAATCGATAACGCTCATAAATTCAAAGCTCATAAGGTCTGAACTCGAGGTATATACTTCAAATTTCTCGAGTAAGGAACACTAAATCACAGACCAACACTAGTCCTTTCCAGTGTATTTTGTCCTCACTCATGCGCATCCTGGAAACCTTCCCAGGAGATCACCCATCCTAAGATTGCTCTCACTCGAGCACGCTTAACTGTGGAGTTCTTATCATGGGTAAACCATAAAATACAGTGCACTTTGTTGATATCAGTAGTACTTCAAATCCCTTTAAGCAAAACTCATAAATAGGACATCTTCAATCAATGTGGGGTGTTTCATTAAACACACTCAGCCTCACATGTAATGACAGATACTCACATTTTCAAAAACGTCATTCGTCTAAGGTTTCTGAGAATTCCATCAAATTTCATATCGTAACAACAAAACCGCTAAAATACTTATTAACTCAACGAAGCCACACTCTCGTTGGTCTAAGGGTTCTGAATTATAAATCCATCAAGATGATTGGCATTAAGTATTCCGCAAAACAATGCGATAAATCAAACCTTTAATTGTGCAATATGTTTCTCTTCTTCAAGGTTAACAATGATCTATCCAAAATTTAAGTCATTCAACTCCAAAGTTCGTAGGTTACAACCTTACATCAACGATCCACGATTCAATCCATAAGAAACAAGGTTTAATCTATGTCAACCAAAATTTACTAAACATTAACGAGGACCTGAAATGGTACCACAACATTCAGGCTAACATCTTAAATAGTGATTTATGATCCCAAAATTCCACGATTAGTCCATTAAGTCAATCATTAGGTAGGAATCCCAAGTAATATTATGATTTACACTTGACTAGGTCCTATGTTGGGTATTAGGTATCCATCAGACAAAATATACTCTATTCTTTCTATCCAAAAGCATATTCGGCTCTAAGTACTCCATACAATATGGTAACCTATAACCCAAGGTCAACACTTAAGGTACAATCCTAATTCCATTAATTAACTAATACCATTGAAATCAGATCTCAAAAAGCTTACTATACTAGATGAAAATGTACAACTCACAATTCTCAAACCATAGGTAACAAGGGATTAACTAAACCTCAAACATTTATAGCTTCCAACAGGTTCACTAAGACAAAATTTGGTCTAACCAAAGAATCTCAAGAGGAAGACGGTCAAGTGAAAGAATAGAACAAGGATTCACCATAAGAATGAAGATGAGAATATATAAGAGAAGAATTGGAATAAGCGGAGATAAGAGGAAAAGAATCAATGATCCTAGATAATTAAGATCTTAAACTAGAAGAGAATCTTTGGGCTCCCGGAATTCACAAGGGAATATCTCTGGATTTCTTCAACTTCAAGTAGAGGAACAAGCACACTAGTATTGGGTCGCTCCATCTGGATCCAATGTGATTTCACTTCTGAGTCTGTTTCTTCGTCACGGAACTGGAATCTACTTTTGATCATCTGGCCTGTAGCTTAGGCAAACTGAACCGGAGTTGAAAAGTCACTATCGGCATCTTTCTTGGAGCACCAAGTTGTCCACTCGAGTGAGCAGGCATTGAGAGTGCTAAGTAGGTCTTGTCCCGATCTGAAGCAGCATCATGTCGACATCTTGTCCACTTATCTTCTTCATGGACATATAAAACAAATATTCAATGTTAATCATTGAGTTTCAGGAACATAAAAAGTTAACAAGTCCTTGGTTTCTACCCATTTCTAATAACGTTTTAGTTAATTGTTCAAATCATTTACAGGTATTTCCCCTAATTTCAGATTTAAGCGTTGGGAGCAGTGATGCTCTGATACCAACTGTAATCCCCTAGAAAATCTAACGCGATACAATGGCGGAAACACTTTAGAGTTGGGATTAAAACACACTGTAACTATGTCTCAATAAAGTAAAAGGTAAGTCAAACCATAGGCCATAAATAAAAATGGCCAAAAATTATTAAAGTGTGTCGCTCGCGGTACATAAAATATTCCGCCAGTGCCGCTCCAGTATAAGGAGCGAGGTATTGTAATGTAGCGGGGGAATCCGCCGTTTCGGCTACCACAATAGTGTATGATGATCTTTCCAAACAAGCACAAGCTTATCGACAAATGTCTCTTCTATTACGAAGACCGCCGGGCCGTGAAGCGTACCCAGGAGATGTTTTTTATTTGCATTCAAGACTTTTGGAAAGAGCTACTAAATCAAGTTCTTTTTTAGGTGAAGGAAGTATGACCGCTTTGCCAATAGTCGAAACTCAATCAGGAGATGTTTCGGCCTATATTCCTACTAATGTAATTTCCATTACAGATGGCCAAATATTTTTATCCGCAGATCTATTCAATTATGGAATCAGACCAGCCATTAATGTGGGTATTTCTGTTTCTAGAGTAGGGTCCGCAGCTCAAATTAAAGCCATGAAACAAGTAGCTGGGAAATTAAAATTGGAACTGGCATAATCCGCAGAATTAGAAGCCTTTGCACAATTTGCTTCTGATCTTGATAAAGCTACTCATAATCAATTGGCAAGAGGTCAACGATTGCGTGAATTGCTCAAACAACCTCAATCTGCCCCTCTTACGGTAGAAGAACAGATAATGACTATTTATACCGGAACGAACGGTTATCTTGATTCATTAGAAATTGGGCAGGTAAGGAAATTTATTGTTGAATTACGTACTTACTTAAAAACGAACAAATCGCAATTCCAAGAAATTATCTCTTCTACCAAAACATTTACTGAGGAAGCAGAAGTCCTTTTAAAAGAAGCGATTCAAGAACAGATGGAACGCTTTTTACTTCAGGAACAAGCATAAAGAAATTGATCTCTCTTAAATTTATATTTAAATTTATATAATGTATTATATAATAATATACATTATATTTATATATTTATATTTATGTATTATAATTATAAATATATATGAAAAAAACTACCTTTCTTCCTATAGATATCTAAAAAAAATATATGGAAAAAATTGCGTCCAGGCGGGATAATATCAAACACTTCACGCCCATCTAAGGCATCCGCTATGCTTATTTCGTATCCGCCTTTTTCTTTTCGTAAAATTTTCTTTACTATACCCGCTGCTGTGGCATTATAAACTGTATTATTGCTCTTGCTTCCGTCAGGATAAATTTGACCCCTCCCTCTGTTAGCCCCTACTTATATCAGATATTTTAAAAAGTAAATATCCTTTTTAGTAGCAGGGTCAGGGGAAAGAATAGGAAAGGTGATTTCACTATATTTTTTCCCGGGAACAGGACCTATCACAAGAATATTTTTTTTATTGGGGCGGTAGCTCTGAAAAGAAAGATTTCCGATTTTTTCTTTGGTCTCTGGAGAATAACGATCGGCCGGGGCTAATTCAAATCCCTCAGGTAAAATAAGAACAACACCCACATTCAACCCCCCTTTCTTGCCGTTAGCAAGAACTTGTTTTAATTGCATATCATAAGGAATTCGAATAACTGCTTCAAATACAGTATCCGGAAGGATTGCTTGGGGAACCTCAATATCTACGGGCTTGTTAGCTAAATGGCAATTGGCACATACAATACGTCCAGTCGCTTCTCGCGGATTTTCATAGCCTTGCTGGGCAATAATGGGATACGCATTTGAATTGGAGGGCTCAGTCATTATATATATCATGAGCGAGACGGAAATGAATCGAGTAATCTGTTCTTTTATCCAAGAAAAAGTATTTATAGTTTGCATTTGCATGGTCCAATCATTCATCCCGAAAATTTCTACAATAAATTGGGTAGGTTGCTAGTATAATTTCCTATCAGCGATTCTGCTATTTATTTTAACTAAAACTTAAAACTTAATTTAATGAAGTAAGAAAGAACATTACTGAAATATAGAAAGAACTGGTTAAGTTAAGACAGTTGTTACATAGATTAAATATGTAATATATCTTACACTTTTTTTAGTAATGTTCTTTTTTTCTAATTTTTTTATTTCTTAATTAATATTTTTTTAATTACAAACAATTAAAATTTACAACTAAGATGATATCTCTAAGAGATAAGCTAAGAGAGATAAACCCTTGTTTATTTTAGAACTCAACCTTTAATTTAAATAAAAAATATATTTATTTTAGTAATAAAAAAAATATAAATAAATAAAATAATATTTAAAATACAATTTGTTTTGGGGGAATGAGCAAAAACGAACTAACTTCTTTCTATAATTTTGGCTAAATATTTATTTATATATTTAGATATTAGATATTTCTATATCATATATAGAGGATAGATATAGGATAAGTAAAGGTTTATGCTTAAACTTTCTGTAATCTATAACCCCATCGTGCCTCAATACCCAATGAATTCGCCTTTATTTGCGTATTGGAAACTAAGTAATTTCGGCTTAGTCGTTTTTATAAATAGAATAAAATAGAATAATTATTCTATCTATTCTAATTCTAAAATATATATATGAAATTTGAATAACTAAATAATTGGATATTTCTTTAGTAATGACTAAAAGATTGTTAGTGCGATTTAAAATAGTTAGAATAAGAGTATTACTGAATTATAATAGATAGTAATCTCGATTAAAATTATTTTAATATAAGATTGATTGAATCTATATTCGATAGTACAATATTTAGGATCTCGCTATAATACTTTATAATTGTGATAGGAATCGTCTAAGTTGCACAACAAAATACTCCCTCCGGTTTTTAATGTTTGCCCATTTTCAATATAATACTGCACCCATATATTCATCAAATGGGCAAATATTAAAAATTGGAGGTAGTAGTTTTTATATATCTTAATTCAAAGGGGATTTAGAATTATAATCTTAAAAAAAAAAGGTCCGTTGGGCGCCAAGCATCTATGTCATAATAGATATGAACACTTGTCCTGGATCAACTTCCAGATCATAATTGCTCTAGTAAATAACTAAAAAAAATATAGAGGTGGGAGATACAAGTAAAATAATTTTTTTTAAAATATCTCTCTGAGGTTCACCAATTATTTAAATGTTGGCAGATCTCTTTGTACGTCTTGTCCGGAAAGAGGAGGACTCAATGATTATTCGTTCGCAGGAACCAGAAGTAAAAATTTTTGTAGATAGGGATCCCGTAAAAACGTCGTTTGAGGAATGGGCCAGACCCGACCAATTTTCAAGAACACTAGCTAAAGGCCCTGAAACTACTACTCGGATCTGGAACCTGGCCTACATGCTGATGCTCACGATTTTGATAGCCATACCAGTGATTTGGAGGAGATTTCACGAATTTTTTTTTTGTGTTACTTTATGGGAAGGGGAGCCCACCCACCTTCAACCCCGGGAACAGGTTCTCTCGCTTCCCCTCAACAACAAGACAAGTCTCGAACTCCAGTTAACTCTCTTAAGCAAGCCTCGTTGTTTTGAGAACCCAAAGTCCGTAGAGTCCTTTCGAGCAAAATCTTTAAATTGGCGATCAGAACGTATATGGATAGAACTTATAACAGGATCTTGGAAACTAAGTAATTTCGGCTTAGTCGTTTTTATAAATAGAATAAAATAGAATAATTATTCTTTCTATTCTAATTCTAAAATATATAAATGAAATTTGAATAACTAAATAATTGGATATTTCTTTAGTAATGACTAAAAGATTGTTAGTGCGATTTAAAATAGTTACAATAAGAGTATTACTGAATTATAATAGATAGTAATCTCGATTAAAATTATTTTAATATAAGATTGATTGAATCTATATTCGATAGTACAATATTTAGGATATCGATATAATACTTTATAATTGTGATAGGAATCGTCTAAGTTGCTCAACAAAATAGTTTTTATCTTAATTCAAAGGGGATTTAGAATTATAATCTTTAAAAAAAAAAGGTCCGTTGGGCGCCAAGCATCTATGTCATAATAGATATGAACACTTGCCCTGGATCAACTTCCAGATCATAATTGCACTAGTAAATAACTAAAAAAATATAGAGGTGGGAGATACAAGTAAAATAATTTTTTTTTTTAAAATATCTCTCAGAGGTTCACCAATTATTTAAATGTTGGCAGGTCTCTTTGTATGTCTTGTACGGAAAGAGGAGGACTCAATGATTATTCGTTCGCCGGAACCAGAGGTAAAAATTTTTGTAGATAGGGATCCCGTAAAAACGTCGTTTGAGGAATGGGCCAGACCCGACCAATTTTCAAGAACACTAGCTAAAGGCACTGAAACTACTACTCGGATCTGGAACCTACAAGCTGATGCTCACGATTTTGATAGCCATACCAGTGATTTGGAGGAGATTTCGCGAATTTTTTTTGTGTTACTTTATGGGAAGGGGAGCCCACCCACCTTCAACCCCGGGAACAGGTTCTCTCGCTTCCCCTCAACAACAAGACAAGTCTCGAACTCCAGTTAACTCTCTTAAGCAAGCCTCGTTGTTTTGAGAACCCAAAGTCCGGAGAGTCCTTTCGAGCAAAATCTTTAAATTGGCGATCAGAATGTATATGGATAGAACTTATAACAGGATCTTGGAAACTAAGTAATTTCGGCTTAGTCGTTTTTATAAATAGAATAAAATAGAATAATTATTCTTTCTATTCTAATTCTAAAATCAATATATATAATTAAAGGAGGTTTTTTTTTTATTTTACAATCAATATTAACTATATTATTATTTTATATTTCTGGGTTTTGAGCAAATATGAGATTAGAAGTAGACTCTTAATTCTAACCCGAAATGGATTTTGAGTGAAAATAAAATTCTTTTTATAAACAATACAAGTCTACTAATTATTAATTACGTTACGATAATTACTATACGCAACACGGGTAATATGTCATATTATACACAGAGTATAACAATAACAATAATGCATGAGCTTAAGATTGATTGATTATGTAACATGTAAAGATGATTATCATTATATTGAGTATATTGATTATTATTGATTATTAGTAGTAATAGTATAAAATAATAAATTTTGATTGAAAATAGAATTTATACTTCTAACCTTATAAGACAGATTTTTTTTAATGTTGTACATAATCAATTTTTTCGAGTTTAATGTACATAAGACGGAATACATATTAGATAAAATTACAATAAATAATTTTTTCGACTTTCTTACCTTTTATAATTTCAAGTCTAATAGTAACGTTACTATTTAACACAATAATACAACTTTAGTCTCCCTGCAAGTCTTTCACTACCCATGTGGGTAGATAAAACAAACCAGGTAGTCATTTTCTATCCATTTTGTTTTTGTCTTATCTACCCCCACATAAGTAGTACTTGACTCGTGGTAAGCTAGGAGAGTAATGTACTTTCTCCTTCCGTCAATGTTCTATCCATTTCATTATTTATACTATCTAAATGAATATACAACGGGTAGAACACTTATGGAAGAAGGAAGTACTAAAATTGCTCTCTATGTAAAGTAAAAATTTGTGTTAGTCCACCTATGTACAACTGTAGAAGAGAATAATGTACTAAAATTGCTATATACTTTAAATTTATATTTTATATTAAAATAAAAGGATAATACTCCCTCCGATTTTTAATAATCTTCCCTTTTACTTTGGGGTAAAAAATAATGGCGTAGAAATGTGTGGCTCAAAAGAAAAGAAGGATGAGAGAGAAATGTAAGGGTAATTCTTGACCTAAAATAGAAATAGAGAAGAAATGGTGTTTCAGCCCAATAAGAAAACAAGAAAGATAAATAAAAATCGGAGGGAGTATATAATAATTAATTATATCAAATAACTAGAGTTTTAGCAAAATCTAGGTATACGTATATGTTAGTTTGAGCTGAGCTTTTAGACTAAGGCTTTGTAGTCCCTTTTTTCCAACGAGTTAAATAGGTCGGTCCAGGTCATGGTCCAAAATTAATAGGTCATTTAGGGTGTGTTTGGAAAGATTAGAGGTAATCATATGCGGGTTCGGGCCGGACATGAGCAGGGCTAAGTGTCAAATTTTGACCCACGGACAAGCGGGTCTGAAACATGTTCGCGGGCTTGACCTTTGTATATTATTGAAAATATTGTATCCAAGCCCGCTAAAAATTTGGGCCAAACAGGACGGATCAATCAGACGGTACGACCCATGATCAGCTCTATCCAAAATAGACAGAATTTGGAGGAAAAATGTATATCTCCGTTCTCCTTCCCCTTCCCGACACTTTCTCTTCTCTTTTTCCCTTTGCATTCCCTTAGTTTTCTCTCTCATTTTATTATCCAACCACACCTTAAGAATCGGGTAAGAAAAACAGGTTCATGACTCTATAAACAACAAATGGGATGAGGCGGGTATGCGGGTCGGGTCGAATTTAGAGCGAGGTGATACCATACATACAATATATTCAATGTAGAAAATCAAATAGTTAGAGAGTAAAAGACATAGATAGACTCATTGTTTCATATGAGTTGTCACAGACTTATTAAGATTGCTAACGGACATAGGTGCTGGTATTTTGATGAACATCATTTGTTTCACCCAGATAATTAATGTAGACACTATACCTGTTGGGCAGGTCGGGTCAAATACGAGTCATGGGTCGGGTTATGGTTATGGTTAGAATACGAGTCATAAATAGTTCAAACGCCTGATATTTTTACCCTTTTTTAAGTAATAAAATTATAATGATAGGATAGATTTAGATTATGTGACATAGTTAATGTTTGATTTTATATGTTTATGCTCCTAATCGATTCGTATTCAGGCCAGCTCATAAGTGGAATGCCTCAATATGTACTATTGACTAACCACTTCTGCCAAAGTAGCATAATATTGTCAAAACATGGTTAGTAGATTGTAATAACAGGGTTGAGTATCAAATTAAATTAGCGGAATTAAAAAGAATGATAATTAGCTGATCATAGGACAATCATATTATAATGTTATTGATGCACCCGTGCATCGCACGGGCATCATAACTAGTATATATATGAAATTTGAATAACTAAATAATTGGATATTTCTTTAGTAATGACTAAAAGATTGTTAGTGCGATTTAAAATAGTTACAATAAGAGTATTACTGAATTATAATAGATAGTAATCTCGATTAAAATTATTTTAATATAAGATTGATTGAATCTATATTCGATAGTACAATAATTAGGATCTCGCTATAATACTTTATAATTGTGATAGGAATCGTCTAAGTTGCACAACAAAATAGTTTTTATCTTAATTCAAAGGGGATTTAGAGTTATAATCTTAAAAAAAAAGGTCCGTTGGGCGCCAAGCATCTATGTCATAATAGATATGAACACTTGCCCTGGATCAACTTCCATATCATAATTGCTCTAGTAAATAACTAAAAAAAATATAGAGGTGGGAGATACAAGTAAAATAATTTTTTTTAAAATATATCTCAGAGGTTCACCAATTATTTAAATGTTGGCAGGTCTCTTTGTATGTCTTGTCCGGAAAGAGGAGGACTCAATGATTATTTGTTCGCCGGAACCAGAAGTAAAAATTTTGGTAGATAGGGATCCCGTAAAAATGTCGTTTGAGGAATGGGACAGACCCGGCCATTTTTCAAGAACACTAGCTAATGGCCCTGATACTACTACTTGGATCTGGAACCTACATGCTGATGCTCACGATTTTGATAGCTATACCAGTGATTTGGAGGAGATTTTGCGAAAAATTTTTAGTGCCCATTTTGGTCAACTCTCCATCATTTTTCTTTGGCTGAGTGGTATGTATTTCCACTGTGCTCGTTTTTCGAATTATGAAGCGTGGCTAAGCGATCCTACTCACATTGGACCTAGTGCCCAAGTAGTTTGGCCAATTGTAGGTCTAGAAATATTGAACGGTGATGTAGGCGGAGGTTTCCGAGGAATACAAATAACCTCCGGGTTTTTTCAGATTTGGCGAGCATCCGGAATAACTAGTGAATTACAACTTTATTGTACTGCAATTGGTGCATTAGTCTTTGCAGCATTAATGCTTTTTGCTGGTTGGTTTCATTATCACAAAGATGCTCCAAAATTGGCTTGGTTCCAAGATGTGGAATCTATGTTGAATCACCATTTAGCAGGACTACTAGGACTTGGGTCTCTTTCTTGGGCGGGGCATCAAGTACATGTATCCTTACCGATTAACCAATTTCTAAATGCTGGGGTAGACCCTAAAGAGATACCGCTCCCCCATGAATTTATCTTCAATCGGGATCTTTTAGCTCAACTTTATCCCAGTTTTGCTGAAGGAGCAACCCCAGTTTTCACTTTGAATTGGTCAAAATATGCGGAATTTCTTACGTTTCGCGGAGGATTAGATCCAGTAACTGGGGGTCTATGGTTGACCGATATTGCACACCATCATTTAGCTATTGCAATTCTTTTCCTGATAGCAGGTCACATGTATAGAACGAGTTGGGGCATTGGTCATAGCCTAAAGGATATTTTAGAGGCTCATAAAGGTCCATTTACGGGCCAGGGGCATAAGGGCCTATATAAGATTCTAACAACGTCATGGCATGCTCAATTATCTCTTAATCTAGCTATGTTAGGTTCGTTAACCATTGTTGTAGCTCACCATATGTATGCGATGCCACCTTATCCATATCTAGCTACTGACTATGGTACCCAACTTTCGTTGTTTACCCATCACATGTGGATTGATGGATTTCTCATA